>LR990996.1:1194369-11194369 GCA_905163435.1 Mamestra brassicae | reverse complement strand
TTAGAGAATTCAAAATTGAATGTGATAAAAATAATCAAGTTCCGTTACTAAACATCATTCATGCTTGAACTAGATTTATTTAAGTAACGGAAGAGCTTTATGTTTATTGATGATTGATTCTCACTCGAGCTGCTGAAGTTGACACAACATGTTGATCATCGGATGGGACTACGTTCGCGTACTGGTCTGTAGGCTCATACTCTGTGCCCTCCTTGGGAAGGTCGAAAATCTTGGCAATTCGCTGGAAGATGACTGGGCCCACCAATTCGCGAACAGTTGCACAATTTGTATCCCAGAACTGAAACAAAACAATCTGTATTGTAATTTGTGTGTTATTACTAAGCTTTTAGTTAAATCTTTTATTTATACGAAATTAATACGAAAATTATAAAATCATGCACTACTGAGCTAAGTGCAATTATAACACATTTAATTAATTTATCTTTCTCACTTGGTACCTTTCCTGATGCATTAAAAGTATTAACTGTTAAACCATTTCTTAAAAAAGGAGAAAAAACTGATGTGAATAATTATCGGCCAATAACATTAATACCTATTTTGTCGAAGATATTCGAGAAGTGCATGTATAAACGATTGATTGAATTTACAAGTTTAACATAATTAAGAAAAATAAAAATCATTTTGGCTTACAAAAAAATAAATCCACAACACTAGCTATCTTCACTCTTAGAAAATAAAATATTGACGAATATAAATCAAAACCGTCCTACTACAGGTTTGTTCTTTGATTTATCTAAGGCCTTTGACCTTGTGTATCATGACCTGTTACTACAGAAACTTGAGGCAATTGGAATTAGAGGCATAGTGCTTCAGTGGATATCGACATATTTAAGTAAGTTAAGAGCGGGGCCAATTTTATTCCTTTTGTACATCAATTCCATAATTAATATAACCAAGCTGATATTGCCGATGATATTTCTATTATTGTAACAACTGATAGGAAAAATAACACAATTGACGTTCATGAGACTGATATTAATAACACAATAGAAAGTCTAATTGAATATCTAAGTAGAAATAATTTATCAACAAATCTTAAAAAATCAGTCTATATACAGTTTAATAAATCAAATAATAATAAATACAATGTTAAAATCAAAATACATAAAATTGATGAAGTAATGCAGACTAAATTTCGAGGCGTAACTTTGGATCGGGACATAAACTGGAAGGCACATATTGATACCGTCTCCAAACTAATAAATAAGTTGGTATAAGCAATTAAAAAGTAAAAAATATAACAAACGTCAAAACTGTAATTACTTCCTACCATGCATACGTTGAATCGGTGCTCCGTTATGGCATTATAATGTGGGGTTATAGCACAGCTCAAAATAGAGCATTTATTGCCAAAAAAAAATGCATAACAGCAATATACGGGCTTCGACATGATGAATCCTGTAGGCCGATATTTAAAAAGCTTGACTTGTTACCGCTACCGTCTCTTTACATATACGAAACATGTAGATATGTTTGTCAGAAAGTATAAGGAATTATTTAGTAATGCAGATGATTTATACCCTCGTAACCGACGAGTCCCCGACAGGCTTGCACTGGATATTGTTCCAAGACTAGCTAAATATAACAAAAGTTGTGTGGCTATGTGTGTGCGTGTATATAATAAGATACCAAGTAATCTCAAAACCTTAAATATGAGGTTATTCAAAAGTCTTTTAAAATTTTGCATGCTTATTACTACTGTTAAGCAAAAACATGTCTGCTCCAGTTATTATTTTGATTCTATCATCTTTTTATACCATGTTTTTGAGCAAATAAATATTATTCTTATTCTTTCGTAGTACACCGTGGAAACTCGCAAGGAGTGTAAAAAATGGAAAGTATCTACGAATACTTGCCATCCCTGATGGCAAAAAGTCGAGGTAGTCTCTTTCCAGCTGTTACAATTTCGGTGGCCGTCCTTAGCGCATCATAGGTCTCCAGTGAATCTTATAAGATGATTTTTTAAAATTAAATAGTTTTATTAGGACCTTTAACTCTAATATTTAAGGATTTGCATATCTATATACGAACACATATCAGAATAAGGATTACTCATTACTTACTCTTAATTCAATCTACATTAAGAATGTTTCAGAAAAGTAAAAGGGCACAAGTTGCCGGGTGAAAGAATATGGGCCTTCGGGTACCAGTGATGATAATACGCCCAACGAAATTTTGCGTTCAACACAATTCTGAATAAGTATCTCATTCATATTTCATGGGACCCTCAACGTTCAGATGCTGCATTATGCAACGTCATTGGAATTGCGATATTTGATTGCCATCATGATTTCAGATCGAAAAAGAAACGGCGCTATGACTACCACCATTCCTCTTTCACAAAGGAATTATGAAGACCATTATGTAATACTTCATAATACGCCCCGGCTCAGGAGAAGGCAAGTGATACCTACTCCAATCACTAAATCGTGGATAAGATGAAGACAATGGATCATACTTGTACTATCGTACTAATAAACATAGGTATTTGCATGATCACCTTTTCATCCTTGTAGGACATCTCCAGATCTTTGATAACATTCTGCCAGTGTACTTTAACACTTTGTAAAGTTTGTTCGTAGGGAGACGGATTAATAACCTTCAAGGTACGGGGTTTGTCCCAGTCTTTGACAAGGGGGCGCTTTCCACAAGGCATGCTGAATTATTTCTTCCCTGCTTTTCACGCCAAATTGTTGAAATAAAATAGTAAACTAAACGGGAACAAATGACAGGAAATGTTAGAAATAATCAATCTTCTTTTATTTAATACGTCAGGTTCTGTAAAGTGTCGATGGTAGAATAGTAACCTTTTTTACATAGGTAAACACATAATTATTGTAAACTTACATTCAATTAAAAAATAATTAAATATAGACTAGTTTAACGTTTTACTAAAACATAAATAGAAAAAGTAGTAGACATAAATTAAATCTTCGGAACAACGCCATCTACTTTCTTTTTCCAGTACTACTTAGATTTCTTGAAAAAAATATGGCACGAGATGTTCGGCGGCGTAAAACTACAACGTGCCACTTTCACGTTACATGAAGTTGTAATGGTTTGAAATAGTCTACATAGATGGCGCTTCATGCAAACATTGTTTCAGTCAGCGGTAAAAACATACCCCCTTATTCATAAAAAAACGAATAAAACAATTATTTAGTTAAAATACTGTTTAAGAGATTCTAAATTTAAATTCTTCAAAAATGTTTAAATTGGAAAATTTTGAATAATTTAAATTTGGAAAATTTTGAATAAAGAATCTGCTTATCAGTATTTTAGCTATGTAATAGTTATAACGTTTTTATGAATAAGCCTGTAGTTTACTAGAGTAGCAAGTAAATTAACTAAATTAACCTAACAATAAATTCCAATGCTGTGAAATTATTATTTACCAAGAAAAACAAGATACATTTATTTTTTACCTAAGCGTTCAGCGTCTTCAATTGTGTCTGGTACTCTCTGGCCAAGAGTTTCAGGTTGTGTGAGGCATAATAAAGCAGATATTATTGCTGTACTTGCAAACATAATGGATGGTATACCCGACCAGTAAACCATTAAAGCAGGGGTTAACGGCGCTATAACTGAGCCAATCCGCCCTAACATTGATGAAAAGCCTAAAAATGAATGTCTATACCGGGTAGGATATAGTTCTGCTGTATACAAGTAAACAGACGTCATGACAAAACCTATACAGAACTTTCCTACAAGATACAATATTAATGATAATATGTACATATTTTTAGGGACAAAAGCAAAAGCTAAACAACACAATCCACAGATCATGAAACCACAAAATAATGTCACTCTTCTTCCTACTCTATCTAATACTAAGACGGCTGTCCAAAAGCCAGGTATCTCGATAGCAGCAATCGCTATATAATTTAAGTACATGTTTCCTGATAAGTTAACAGAATTGATAGACAAACCGTAGTAAATGAACACAGTGGTCATCCACAAGATAGGCGTGGTGCAACATCTGCGCAGCAGAACAGGGGATTTAATGACTCTAAGTAAAAGGTTTTCTTCGTTGACCTGTTTATTTTCTTGCATTTGGTTGTGTATAGCTGTCATAAGAAATTCCATGTTCTTAGCAGAGATTTGCTTTCCATTCAAACGAGATGCATATTCTAAGGTAGCTTTTCCCTCTTCCTGCTTGTTCTTACTGAGTAACCAGCGGAAACTTTCAGATAATATCCAGTAGTAAGATAGAATAAGGAATACCGGCACGTATAACACCAGTGTGAGAGTCCTCCAAGGGCGCACAGCGAATGCAAGTACGCCTAAAACGACCTGTCCGAGTGCGAACATGGTGGATATGGTGGCGCTCGTCCTCACTCGATACCGTGGTCCCACTACTTCAGCGGCCATTATGTAGGATGCACTGAAAGCGCCTCCACCGATTGCTGTCTGCATGAATTGTAACGCCGTGTACATCGCAAAATTCACTGAAAACGCACGGATTACTCCTATCAAAGCCACATTGAATGAAAAGAAAACTATGGACACTCTCCTGCCAAGACGATCAGATATGAATCCTGCAAGTAAGAGGGCCACCATTCCTCCTGCACTGTTCAACGTCCCGGGCAATGCTCGCAACCATTCTTGACAATTAATATTAAAATCATACACCATAGTGTTCGTTCTCTCGTATACGTAGCTGTCGCATGGCACGATGATATCTCTGTCGAATAGGCTGGCAGGACAAAGTCCGTCGGGTGAGATCACATTGGTCGCGTTGACGTATCGGTTACAGTTATCAAACCCGGATGCGGTGGGCGGCACGGCATTTGTTATCCAGTCCGGTGAATATTCTGGTTTTGGTCCGTCACACTCAGGCACTGCACACCGAGTAGGAAGATTGCCCGCGGTAAATATGTAGTCTCCCGCCATGAACGCACAGATGAGCGAAGGGAAAGCCAACAGACTGATGGTTATCAGCTGATATTTCCCGAACTGCCCCACTTCACGATACAGCACAGAATCGAACTCTGTGTCAGACTCGCGTTCACTTGCTTCCTTGTCCATATTGGCAGATTACTAATGCATTTAAAAAATTCGTCAATATGGTAATCTCAGACTTCTTACTGTTTTATATAGGGTATGATATGATCGTTATCAAAAGAGCAAATAAACGTTATCTACTATCTAGCATTGAATCCTACACTTAGACGACAATTTATGTATATCGCACAATGAAAACTATATGTGTTTCTTGTATCTCAAGCATTATTATAATGAAGTATTATCGCTCCTAATGCAATAAAATTGTTTCAGGAAATTTCCTCATTTAACTGCCAATAAGGATTGTACCTACCGTTCAAATACTGCTGTGAGTAACTATATGTGTACTAATTCTTGTTGTAATACGTTTCATTAACATCCTAAATTAAATATTTTGTTTTATTGTCTGCAGTTTTAAATGTTATCTTCGACATTAATCGTTTCATTTTTATTACAGGTGCGATAAACAACTACGATAAAACTGTGAGATTTTGAATATTTGTTTATTTAGGTTAGGTACTACTATCTACTAGCATTATTTGAAATAGAACATTAACACAACAACATTCTACTTCTATTTAAATCTATAATGTTTCAAAGAGCAGTCTTCGTTTATTTTCAGGAATACAACAAAGCAAAACATATTAGATAGTAACTACAGAATTGGTGGTAAGCTAACCATAAACTATGGTGCTGTAGTTGTAAGTAGCTGAACTAACATGATTAGAAACGATCGATAGATATGAAACCAATAAGTATTGTAAAACATAGTGATAGTGATAAGCGTTGATATGATCCCCAATACTGTTGATAATCGTGTTATACAGAATCCATCAACTGGGATAGTCTCTTGCGTATGTTCTCGATCGGCGCGGGAGTTTCGTGGGGCGATCCAATGGGCGGGGTCATCTGGTACTCGGCTTCGAAGGTGAGCCTCGCATCGAGGACTGCTGGATCGAAGAGCCCCAAGCTACTCAAGTACGGAGGCCGACGGTGCTCAGGGTGGTGGATCATCCAACGACAGTACTCTTTAACACTCCTGTTATAGATAAAATGGCTACTGTTAGGGTTGCGATATTTTTATCTTTTGAAATAAAACAGCGTTTACTTGAGGTAATCGGTCAATACCTGAGGGATCGAGAGATGACCGAACAATGGTATGACGATTATACAATCAAAAATAAATACACGATCAGGAACACAATGTATGGGCCACCAATTCTTAAACGTTGTAAAATGTCATGCCTGTTCAACACCAAGAGCAGCTTATCACTGCTTTTATACTGAGATTGCCATACTTTTTATTATGATTCTGGCAATTTGTGATGATTACTGACCCCCGTTTAGCAGTGGTTTGTACACATTTAACCTTTATCTATCTATTTACCTTAGATTAGTAATGCCTTCCCACACAGTTTTGAGCGTGACAAGATCTCTGGGTACGTGTCTTGCGGATCGCCACAGCTTCTTGGTGTGATTCCTGGGAGGATGGTACTGTTCCTGCATTGGCAGACTCTGACCAAATGCCTTCATTTTAGTTGGACGCTGCTCCGCTTTGATGTCTTTGGTGATTTCGCGATCTAATGTTGCGAAGCGGGACATCTGTAAAGAAGGTGGTTCAGTTCAATCATAACATGTTTAGCATATAAGTTCTCAGAATAGAAAAAAGCACATCGAGTAAGAAAAAATCACAAGTTTAACGGTCGTCAGAGATGACCAACCAGGGAAAAGCCAGGACTGGCCGTTAGGTGTGTATGATTAGTTTACACAGTGCGAGTCAGCATGCCGAGTAGCAGCAGTGCAGTAACTCCCATTGTTTGGACGTATCGCTAAAGTTACGTACGAGTTAGATAGTAGCTCGCATCTGAGTTACTTCAACATTTTTTGTTTCCACTCGCCTGCCCGCCGGAAATAACTCGCACATGGCAGCAGTTCGGCCATCACTCGTTCGGATGCGTTCGGCAGTATCTCGCGAGTGTCAGCCAGGCTGTTACGAGTGGAATCTGTAATTTTTGGGTGCTGCACCTCGCAAGAGACTGGGCAGCTACTATCACCGTGTAGACAGCTAAGGCAAACCAAAGTACTGGCATACGTGTAGGCGATCCGAGTAACTGTCGAGTCAGCAGCTCGCACTGTTAAAATTAGCCAATGAACAAAACAGGTCAGTCGCGAAGAGTTCGGTGGTCATCGGCAGGACATCGTAGGATATATGAGGAGTCGCCGGCGAAGGAACCGTTTTCAATGCCAACAGGCCCGAATAACCCGGCCTTAAGCCTGTGCGATTATCTCCATTAAATGCCTGATGTATCTTAACGCCAGGCTAGGTACTGTACTTGTTTGTTTAATGGCCACATCGTTGCTTACCATCAAGTTAGAAGACTATTTGATGGTAAGCAACGATGTGGTCAACGATGGGGCACGATTGCCTAGAAGTAACCTATTTACTCTTGACTTAAAGACGGCAGGGAATTCCTTTGCTAAACTGTTTGCACAATGAAAGTATTCCCAAAACGTTATATAACGTTTTGTGGGCTGTAAAAAGACAAATAATTACCTCAGGGTTTCCCGTAGTTATGGCTATTTTCTCTTCAACAGTCGGTAGTTCTTTGGGCACAACTCTGAGACTTTGAGCTACATGAGTGTCGAATTCGATCTGAAACAGAAACACGGTACCTATTAATTACGTTTTCTTCAATGGAAATGGTTTATGTATTCTATGAATCTGAACAGAAAGAACATGTCTGGGGTAGAGACGACAGGCATATTAGCAGTGATCTTCACTAAGCAGGTAATTAGTCATTGGTTGATGTATGCCAAAACTTACTTGGAATAGTTCCTTGATAGCTTTCGGTGTAAACAATTTGGACTGCTGGTCGCCTCCTAGTTGTTTCATATAATCGCAAAACTCGTTCGCAATCTGTTGAAGTTTTATCGGATGATGAGAACATCGCTAAGCGATTACCAGGTTAGATGAATTTATTAATTTAACCCTTATAAGTCTACGGCGACCCTAATAAGTCAAAGTGATCAATTTTGAATGGAAATGCTATTGGTATGGAAGACATTAGCCGAAGATTGGGATGAGATTGTAGAAGCCTATGTTCAACAGTGGATCACATAGGATAGTGCTGGTGATGAAGAGTACCCTATCAGTGAGGTCATCAGCCTTCTTGACGAGGCTCTTCTCCTCTTCCCTCTCAGGCTGCAGGTAGCGGGTGGGCCAGGTTATCATCTCGCGAACCGGCTTGCTTAACAAATCCAGGTGGATGTTCGACTGGTCTTCTTCATCGCTAAAACATTAAAAAGCTAGATTAAATACGCACCCATTGTTTGTGCTCAGCAAGCCAGTACAGATACGGTTAGAATCAAGGCTACATTGTAGCTTTACAAAGTAGCCTTGCATATTGTTTTCAAAGTTGGAAGAAGTAGGTTTAATAGTGCAACAAATGGGATTCGGAGTCACAACCTCTCGCTTGCCAGTACCTACGCGTCCCACTGTTTATTTCTAGATATCTCTCATATCTCTAGTAAGAGAAAGAGTAATCATGGAAAAGTCAGACAATGCTTTTTTGGGTAATTAAGATCCGGGCTATTAAATACCGGGCCTGTTTAGATTACTGGCCTGTTTAAATCTTAAATTCTCTTCTTAAAAGCCCAGGGGCTTTTAAGATTCCTGGGGTATTTAAATTGCAGGGCCATTTAGTACCTGGGAGTGTATTCCACGTCGGTGTCTGAATCCAATTCCCTGTTTATGTAGAGACACTTTCTTGAAGATATCTGCGGCTCCTTTACCATACGTCTTGGAAGTTTCACTGTAACATAAATATTTTACTTATTCGAACTAAAGAAAATATACTTGTACCTATGCTGGAGAAAACTACAACAGTAACGACTGTGAGTAAATAAATATACGAACAAGAAAAGTAGTTTACACATATGAACATGACAAACACTGCATGGTAAGAACATTAATGGAATAAAGTTATTAAAAGGAAAATAAAACAGTTAAATTGTTGCCACCGATTGTTGGACCCGATGTCTTTAAACTTTCAAACGAAAAGTAATAAAAAAGTTACTAAAATACCCTAATAAAGTTTTAAATACCTTTAATACTTTCTAGTCCTTTTTTTTCGATCTCAGTTTTGGGAATATTCAGCGTAGCACAAACTTTTTCATACAACTCTTTGGGCAACACTTCTGCCAACGCCCTACTTTCGTCTTCCTGAAAAATAAGTTTAATTAGAAACCAGCTATCATTGAATTAGTTCAATGTAGAATTGCAAATGCTGTAGGTAACTTACCGCTGACTCTTTATACGTATCCATTTTATGAAAGACTTCCTGCCAGTATTTTTTGTTACTCCGCATGTACTTAGACAAAGTCACAGTTTCGTTAACTTTTATAAGCTTGCGTGGTTTTCTTTTTCCATCTGTTCGAACGCTGTCCATGACTACCTTTGTTTATTACTTTTTAATGTAGTAAATTTAATATTTTGCAGTTTATGTGGTTCGCTTGTCAATGGGAGCCGCATAGATTTAATAAAAAGCTGCCGTGATGCGCGCAGCAGTCGCGTCAAGTGATTTCAGTGTTCGACGCTACCGGTGAACAAATGCAGACTATTTCTCCATAGACTACTTTATTGGATAGAGATGGCAACCCTTTCCTATAGCCGGAATATTGTTTAGTAACTAACGTCACACGCTTGGTGGCGATTAGCATCGTTGTTGTTCAGTGCATTATGTGGCAAACCTATAATATTTATCTGCATTGGTTGTAAATTACCACTTTGACATAGGTAGTATTTATAAGTTTCGTTTGAGATAAAAAAGGTTCACGGGTTAAACGGTGTAACCATTTAAATCGTCATAATGTGTAATTTTTCTTAACTTCTAGTAATATATAATTTTTACACCTAAGATTCTTTTGGGTACCTACATATTTTATTTTCTGTCTTGAGACAAAAAGTAAAACCCGACCGAAGGTTCGGTTTCGGTTTTTGGCCAAAAATTTACTAATCCTTCGATCCCGCTGAAGCTCATTGTTCGTCATTGTTTTTTACACGTTAATTACCTATTCATGTTAAATTGTTAAAATAACATAGACCAATCACAATTTTTGTTATCAATGTTGTTCGTGGTTTTTATTTTATTGATAAAATAAACGGTGATTAAAGTATAAAATAACCAACTACAAACATCATATCATGGTAAATAAATTACAACATGCTGTATTTATAAAAAATAAAATGTATATTATAAATGTCTATATAAGTTTCGGTTTCGGCCGAAACTGAGATAAGAAACGAAAGTTCGGTTTCGGCTGAAAATGCTATTTTGGTCGGACACTAACAAAAAGAGTTTATTTGAGTGAGTCGTTTTCAACTAAGTACTTGCAAAGTAAATAAACTATTATCTATATTTCTTTGATATTAGTAAGACTTGATTTGTAAATGATCTTATTTACAAAAAGTTGTGACCTCTTTATCTCATTGCTAAGACTGTGGCTTGTTGACTCGTTTCCATGGCCACCCCATAAACATGGGACTATGCTTATTTTCAATATGATCTCCACGCAGAAATTGGTTTTTGATTTTCGTGCTAATGTGTAGGTAAATTAATAAATATTAAACAACAATAAGAACAAATATTTTCAGTTGGATAATAAAATTAAACAAGAAAAATACTTAACTTTATGTCGACATCATTTCCTTGAGTTCGAGTTTAAAATATTTTTTTGTATGAATATATACCTATGTACTGTACAGTCAACAAAGCTATTAGGCATACAGGCAAAAAAAAATTCCACTGCACTGCCAATATGTATTTCTAATGTGTGCATTTTAACTTTTTAGCTCATGTCATACTTACGAGTGTGGTGTACAATAATTGTCTACTCAGCACATTCACAACATTGTTTAAAAGTAGTTGCAAGTTAGCTGCCTGCATACCAAATAGCTTTGTTGACTATACATACACTTTATCGAGTCCAAAGCGATGCGTTTGAAATATTGTTATCCACAATAGAACTATAGGTAACACATTGGAACTCAACACGTACCGAGAAATTATATGGTTGTTTTGAACGAAGAGAAAAATAAACAAACATATATAACGCGTCTGGGTGTACATTTCAACGTGTAAGATTTAGTAGTGCAGTGTCGTGTAGTTTGATCAATAGTCGTGACTCGTTCGCCCCCAGTCGCCCCTCGCCAACACCAACGTTCACTTCTATGGGTTTCCCTAAAAGTGCTCTATGATCATAATTCAATATACTGTCCAAACTTCTTTGGACGTTCGTATTTTGGTTCTAATTATTGATATTAACAGAGTACAATTAGTTTGGGATAATATAAATGGGGAGAGGACTAAAGTATTGTTTGCAACGACTTATAGAATTCAATATATCTGTATCTTAGTGCTCGGCATTCTGACTGATTTCTTAACAGTTCCAATAAGTTAATAAACATGAGAGCTTCTTAAAATCTGACCTAAACTATTTATAAAGGTAGGTAATAGTCATTTAAACTGAATGTAATAATTTACCTCAAAGCGTTTTATCATTTCTTATCAGAAAACGTTGCTACATCGCGCAACAGACCCAAAGTAAATTAACTTGAAAAGTAGTTTATATAAAATAGAAACAGAATCAAAAGATGAATGAACTCTTTACGTAGAAGTTGGCAAGTTTATTCAGACTGTGCAGTTGTGTCAGATTTCACGGGAACTCGCGCTTAACACAATATTATGGAATGGCAAAACGTCAACTTAGCATAACACTGTTTAACTTCGCCCGGCGATAGTAAAATTGGAATAAAAGTTACAGCCGGGCAGCGATGACTAAGACTTTAATACTCACTCTATAATAACTAGAATAGTGTCCTCAATCTGTGTTATAATGAAAATAGCAATTAAACAACGACATTATATATTCAGACACCATTATAAGCAGTAAATCGTTTCTTGGACGCTTCAATAAATAATTTATTGTCTCCAAGTTTCTTCAAACTGAATTGCTCTTCGCTTGTATCGATAAGTTTAAAGTGAGACGCTTTGTTCTGTTATATTGAAAATATGCAAGTACTTGTTGTACTATATCGGCCACTGAGAGGCTTTTTGACGAGCAGCAGTTTTGTGATTGTGAAATCACACAGCAATTGATAAAGTAAACAATAATCTATAGGTAAACGTGAACTGCTTTATTGTTGTTGGTTGTTTTGTCTTTGTAATTATCTTGATTTCGTGAGCCACTCCTTGTCACTTCGATGTGACATCAAGCAAGATTATGTTTAATTAACTGAACATCGCTTTGTTTTGTGATTTGTCGAGGTATTTGTTTGAAGATGTATCTTTAGAATTAAAGTTATTTCGTGAAAATGTTACTCTTTACCACCATTATTCTAATTATACGTGTTTTATTCCTACTTCACTAATTGTAAAATTAATTAAGTAGAAATATAAGGTAATTAGAAAGTTACACGATTTATAATACTTTCATCTGGCAGAATGCCTATCGTGTCGTATCGACCGACAGTAAGGGTTTCAAAAACTTGTCATATCCTACCGCGGGGTAAGCTTGCCTGAATTTCTTTTCTCCCAAAACTCAAAATGCAGTTTCTAACATTGTTCCTTTCAATTCGATGAACACACAATTACACATTCGTTCCAAACTCTCGTAATACGGTTTTTATTTAATAAAATAATAATTAAATTACACGGCGCCACGAGTAATGTTATGCTAAATGCCGCCACGCTAGGAATGCGATGAGTCGCGTCGCGTCTTGTCGCCTCGCCTCGCATCGCATCGTCACGCTGACGACTTAATAAGTTAACTTGTTACGGGACTTGTGTAAATTTACCTTAACACCCAATATACCCGAGCACTCCCGTCCCTACATTATTCTTAGCTAACGATCTAATTTATATCATTGCTGAGTATATGTTTGTGACTTAAACTGTTTAATTTTAATATGGATATTTATTATGTATTTGTTTGTACTTCATAGATCAATGTTATAACATGAATTCTTACTATGCATAATGTAATAACAGCTGTCTGTCACTAAGGGCCACCATATCCTAATCGCCATTACTTTTTTTTTTTTTTTAAGGATAGTCAATCATCAAATGTCCTTCTGCTCTTGGTGGAGCGGAAGGGAGTGTCAGACTCTTACTGATTCCATTCGTGTTCCTTTAAATGCCCTTTGCCGTCCAGGGCCGCAGTGACTCCTTCGAACAAATTCCGCAGCGAATAGCCACTACTTACTGAATTAATAAATAAAAATGGACAACAATTCCTATGAGATTCCTGTTGTCAACGGTAGGTGGTGAAATAATCCGTGGCCTTAGATACGTAATTAAGTTTTATATTTGTCAATTAACATTCCG
The DNA here is from genome assembly GCA_905163435.1 of Mamestra brassicae. NCBI lineage: Eukaryota > Metazoa > Arthropoda > Insecta > Lepidoptera > Noctuidae > Mamestra > Mamestra brassicae. The sequence continues at coordinate 11,180,960 of LR990996.1, read as the reverse complement.
TAACAGGAATTTAACCGTTTTCCACAGGATTCGACAGGACATGAAATCAACTGGTATCTTTAGTAAAGTTCCTAGAAAGTTTGTCTTAAAATGTTACGTATACTACATCCAAACTTTATTCGTAAACTGGTACCGTATAGCAAACAAGAACAAATGAATAGAGTTTAGCGAGTAACCGCAAAGATACATCTAGTAATTTGTGATCTCCGTCAGCAGTTTACACTCTCGCCTGGTTCAATTAGACCTACATATTGTTTATATTGGCGCGGAGATATATTAAACATTAAACCTTTATTGAACACCGAATACGAACTTCAGTTATTAACAGAAAATAAATAATATTTATTCGAAGCAAAATGTTTAACAATCGGTTTTTAGAAAATACATTGCATACTTATGGTTTTATTGTGTAAGTAAAATCAAAACTTTCATCCGTGAACAGTTTCAATAATTTGGGATGTTCATTTAACACTCGCTGTAGTGACTGCTGACGTCTCATTACTATTTCTTTAATTTCTTTGCTTTCAGACAACTTAACTTTAGGTTCAGGTTCTTCATGTTTTGGTCTTTCGATCGTTTCCCCCATACACGGGCACTTAAGGCCAATAGTAAAATCCTCTTGGCTCGAGTATTGTGTCGCAACGGTGTGATACGGCTCCTTGGTAGCAGCAAAAGGTAACTCTTGGGTGGTAATGAGCATGGGATCAATAAGATCAGGTGCTGCGTTACTTTTGGGTATATTACCAAGGATGGTTTTGATATCCTGATATTTCTCTTCAGTAAAATCTAGATAGGAAACCAACCATGGAAATGTGTATTTACTAGCCCAGTCTTGGCAACGCCTTACGGGACAGTTTTGAAGTATCTGAATATTATCTATGAGTAAAGGCTCAAAAGAAGAGTCGCTCTTTATTTCTTCGGGTATTTCGATTTCAGGTATGGTTGATTCGCTTGGTGTAGAGGGAGATGGACTTTCAGGTGGTGGATCCCTACATTTACATCGCTGGGATTCAAGAAAAGCCTTAACTTCGTCCATTTTGCCACATTTGGCATAAATAAACTGTCTTTGAAGTCTCATATAAGGGAGATCGACGTCCGATGGCAGAGTCTCTCTACTGTCGTATGTCGGTGGAACTGGGTCTGATAGATCACCCTCGATTACAAATGGCTCTTTATCACAAACCGTCTCTTTTATTTCAGGCTCTTCAAAATTTAAAACATTCTGATCATCTTGATCTACTAATATAGAGGTTGTCTGCAGAGGTGTCTTTTGTATTTCATTTAACTGCAAGACAACCATTTTTTCCAGATCAAGTAAAAATGTTGTCTGTTCAGGTAGTAATTTTAAACTAAAACTGACAAATTTCAAAAACAAGTGCAATATCTTTTTTATTTTTTCTTCCCATTCCTTATTAATTTCAGATATTTGTTTTTCACGGGCTTTAAATTCTTCTATAACATTTTGGCGTTCCTTGATTTTTTGTAGTTTTTCAGCAATTTCAGTGCTCTGTATGCTTTCAAGAATTAATTTTCTGATTCTACATTTTTTTCTCTCTGTGCTCATAATATACATTGTACTCGTAATATTTTCAGCTTCCAGCTGTTTATAAAACGCTTTAAGGGCATCATTTCTTTCATAAATAGCTTTATTAATGAGTTTGTTGTTTCGGTAATTTTCATTATCTAAAAGCAGTTTGTAATAATGTTTTATTTTTTTGACTTCGCTGTCATATCTTTTTTGTAGTACACCTTCTAAAGTAATCTTTTCTTTTTTTAAATTTTCTTTTATTTCGAAATTAAGATCGCTTATAATGTTAGCGTGAGCAGTAATAAGCACGCTTTGGACTTCTGACCGTAAGTGATCTTCAAGTTCTTGCAGATTTTTTTCAAAGAATTTATTCATTTCTTTCATTAGCGTCTTACTTTTACTGGTTAGAATATCATGATACATAGCCTTCACTTTTTTAGCTGTTGTAGATTTTTCATGTTCCATAATATAATTCCAAGCCGCATCATTCTCTTTAATTTTCCCATTCATATATTTAAGAAACTTGGCATGTTCTCGATCTAAGATAGCATCGCCTATATTAAGAATACCTTGATGTGTTGTACCTCTAGTTATTTTTGAAGTAAAGGGTGGCTTTAAATCTAAAATGCCTATTAATAAGTCACTTGGTGATACCCATTCATCGCTCTCCTGCTGTGATGTTTTCACATCTTGTTCTGGTGTTTCTGCTTCCGGTTTTTTATGATCACAGTGATCATCTGGCAAATAAGTCTGTGCATATATGCTGGTTACACACTCGCCTTCTTTTATCGTTCGAAAAACTTCGGTTTTCTTCATGTTTCAAAATATTTGTAAAAATATTCAATACAAATGTCACATTTCATTAATTTCGTTTTAAACTAAGAGGGGACTAGCAAAAAAGTATTTTAACCTACAATTCAAATGTCACTGCTTAATAAAAAGTAAATCGGGTTTATTTTCGAAAAGAGTTTTAAAGTTAACATGAAAAATCAGTGTGTGATCGACCCTTTTACAGGATGTTTTTACACAAAATGTACTGTTGTTACGTGAAAGACATTATCTAGTTCAGATATAAATAAAATAGGCTACACACATATCTAAAAACGCACTCTGACTCCGTAGTGGGCATATACATTTATTTCTGCCCGAATTGGCAGTGGTGTCGGTTGTGCTGGTTGGACCCACAGCAAGCGGGTGTCTTTCTACGAGCTAATTGTGCTCGAAAGAGTTTTTAGATAGCCAACAACGAACGCAGATCAAAAGCCCAGTGGAGGCAACCGCCCGGTAATGTGTCATCGCCATAGCGCAGGAGGAAAATACTGATGATCATAGTCCTCATGAGCTGATTGACTGATGCGCTGCCACCAACGATGCCGTGAAAATAACAATCTTTTGGGTTATTCAAATGTGAGTTACTGTCGTGCCAGAGACATGAAGGAAAAAGATGAGCTGATGACTTCCAGATCCATTCACGGTAGAAGTTCTGCATGAGCAGACTCTTTACTGAGACCGGGTCTATCTATGAGAATTGGTCATATGATTACATTCAATCTTTTTATGTGCTTAATAAAACGGGGCAAATGTAAAAGTACATTATTTTATAGCTTTAAAACGGCCATAGGAAGCTTAACTAAGCAGGTGGTTAATGAGTTTTCTGGCACTTTCAAAATAACAGCTTGGTATTCAAATAGGCGAACGTGTCGACGGCCTACCTGTGATTAGCGGTGGTGATGTAAAGCGGCCTGGGCCCCGCCGCTAGATTTAATTAAATACTTCATTGTACCACCCTCTACCTACTATTTCACTTTATCTACTGCTCGCTTTATTGCTCTCTGCCGCTACATTGTAAACGTTTAGCGCTGCTCATGAATATGAGGTTATTCCTCCGTCAATACACGAATAACCTCCGTATAACATTTATAGTAAAAACGGTCAATTTTCCAGAGCGGATTGCACGTTCACGGAGTATGTGATAATAAATTACGGACATATCTCGACTTCATTCTCATTACGGATGCGGCAATGTCCGTCGGAGTTTTGTCATAATTCAGTCTCGGTTGAAATTATTTCCGTTGGGTCTGATGAGAAAACTAGAGGTGGAGAGCTCGAAATGTAAGTATTCGCGCAACAAGCCGTGGAATAACGACGGGGCATATTTCATTCTTAACGAAGTTAAATTTCCGGGAAGGTCCTGTAAGAGCGTGCGTAACTCTGATAAAAGGCTACACCGCCACAATACCGATTCCGTGTTTGTGTGACATTTTAGAGAAGATAAATACACAATACCATAATAGAATATAAGTGATTTACATTCTCCAAGCACTGGCAAATATATCAAATATTATTTTGATGAATTTTGAAATTAAAAAAGTATTCACAACTTCAAAAGTGTAGGTATAGATATACATACACTTTTGAAGTTGTGAATACTTTTTTAATTATGTATAAGAAAAACTGTAAAGAAAGTTAAAGGTAGCTGTCGAAAAGTTAGCAAACGTTTGACGTGCTTACAATAAAACAACGACCATAATTCAGAAAGTGGGAACAAGTTGGATTGTTTTCTACACATCATATCGGCAAATAAATCTTTCGGCCGCTTATCTGCCGTCAAACTTAATTCTCATGCATTATTCATGGCGTCGATTTCACGTGAAGAGGGAAAGTTGCCCAACTTTGAACAACAACCGGTGGGCTGACAGCCGACTGATAGTCGCCCGGACTTTACTTACTCTATAAGTAAGTAAAGTGAGTATCTTTGTGCACAATCGACACGTGTGTTTACGTATTGCAGTTTGTTGCATAAAGTTACGTTAACGTAACTTGCTGAACCAATAAAATTTGTTATTTTCTGTCTGTTGAATTAAATTACAGTTTGTTACAGTTTTCATATAGAAAGGCTGTGTGTGAAACTGTGAATACAATAAAGTTATATTTTTATCTATTGGGTTTTATGTATCGGTTTTGTTTTACACAAGAGTTGTAATGCAATTCCTGCATTCTTGTTTATATATTATTACATTACACTTACTGCATTCACAAGTATTGTACAGTCAAAGATCTGAACGATACGAGCCATACTGATACATGTTTTTGCTATTTCTGGAATTTTCATGTATTTTTAGAAATATTTGATAGCAGGCAAACACAATACGAACTCGCGTAGTAAATACAGACAGTACTGGTCGTCGGGCAGGCGTCGTCGTCCCGCAGACATCCAGCACAATATTTCATACTTACAGAAAACAAGTTAGCGAATAGTTGTGAGAAAACACAGCGTGCCGCTAACAGATAAAGAAGCTCCACACGACATCACCTCGCCAGCCAGACGGACGCACAACACTTTTGATTCAACTTTTCAAGATATTTTGTACGTCTTCTTATGTAGATTAGCTTGTAGTTGGGGCTAGGTTTTTGTTGATAAAAAGGACATCGTCTTTATTACTGGAATAACTTTTATTTTATTATAACTTTATAATATTATAATTTTATTATAACTTTTATTATCTTTTTCCCGCGGTTTCAATGTAGTCTATAACCGTTTTCAGAATGCCATCTATCTCCGTACCAAAATTCATCAAAGTTTGTTCGGAATTTTAGACGTGAAAGCGTAGCAAACCAACAAATAAACTCATTTTCGCATTTATGAAATAAGTTCGGATAGTCGATTGCCGTAGACTAGCAAGCCAGAGGTCTTTGGTCCCATGCCCATCCATTCGTTAACGACAACTTGATTCCTAGCACTGGCATAACCTTTGCAAAATGGTATAAGAGCCCTGATGTTCTGCTGATCCACCTAGTAGGTACCAAGTACCCTATGATTCTATCGATAATATTCCTCAACAGCACAGTCACATAATTCTGAATACAGTGTAATACAAAGAAAAAAATTGTGAAAACAGTGATGCGTCACTAATTGTGTTCCACTGAGGAACAGGATCGATATGTTTTGGAGTAGTTCCGACAAATTGGATATCGCGAATGAGTGATCAGGTGGAGAGTGCGCGAGGTGACGCCGCGGATCAATTGCACGTCACCATAACAACGCGCGTCATACTATTCTACATATTATGTAACTGCACTAGTGCTTATGTTTTTTGGTAGATTTTTTTTATTTAGAACATCAGCAGAACTAAAGCAATATTTATAGAATTTTAGAAGTGTGCAGTCAAACTTAAAATAGACAACTAAAAAGGAGGTTAGGAAAACTGCTTTTTCTGCAGCTAACTATGTACATCTAATGACACTTTTCAAGAAAAGGTTCCTACTACTTTTCACACTAAGAAATGTCTCAGTATTTATGTTCTAGAATATGTGAATTATTAATACCTACTTGTTTTCACTTGTATAGCGAACTTTTTGATTTCAAACTGGCTCAACGCCGAGTGTTGATAAACTAAGATTGCAATAGTATTTAGGTGCTGATTAAACTGTTTCCTAGTGCTAGTGAAGATGATGCTATGCGACAACTAGAGTCACTTATATTTTAATTTGACGTTCAAAAGTGCCTTTTAATGGTCTAGTTGAAATAAATGAATTCACTTCGACTTTGACTTTGCTAGACAACAAAAATACAAAAAAATCTACTCCAAAAGGTTGGAAATAGGTATATACCTTAAAAAAAAGTTATCCGGAAACATCGTTTTCAGATACAGCCTTCAGTAGTGTTATACCCAGAGATTATCATAAAGTTAAAGGTACTTTTATGAAAGGCTCGAGGACGGGTAGTCTCGGTAATCACTAGTTATGTGGCAGGCGGGGGCCACGCCGGTAATTTCGACAAATTCAACGTCTGTGTTTTCTTTCAAAAGTATCGTAAACTGTAGTTGGTCTGTAGTAATTTCCGATTGCAGCATCAAAATAGAATATGTAAGCAAGACGTAGATTTACAGAACAATTTAAAAAGATAAAACGCATTAGAGTTGGGGAGTGGAGGCTTTTGACGATACTTCTCACATTTTCTACGTAGATGTGAAGTCGTTCAAAATTTTAACGTCTCAAGTTTTATTTATTTTCGTTACAAAAAAAAATACGAGTCCAATATTTTTTTGAAATTTAACTGACGGACTAACCGCAAATGACATAGTAGCTGTTCATGGTAAAATGGATTAAAATATGTATTTCAAACAGTACATAACCAAATAGGTAATAACATTTTTTTGTATTTTGTTTCACGTATTTTCAATTATCCAAATGTTCTTTATTATAACAAACCGCTTTTTATTGCTCAAAACTGAAATAACAACACAGTGTTTGGAAAAAACTTTGCAAACAATGTCCTGCACCTAAATAGTTAGCCTTGTATCGGTAGGTATGTATGTATGTATTGATACGTGCAGCGTATTTGTTTGTTTACGTCATTTGAATTCAGTGCACCAACTCGCACGGAAGAGTTTTACTATTTGTCCTGCGCCGGACTGACACACGGAATTGTAAATTTTATCGTCTGTTTCTTAACTCGGACTTTGCAGTCGCTATTTTATTTGGTGAGAGGTGATTTGACTGTGAACATAGGTTTTGACTACTTGCCGAAACAGACTTATCCTTTTGCAAATATGTATATATCTTATAAGAACGATTGACATGCTGTGGATGCGATAAAACAGTTTGCATCATGGAACAAAGGATCCAACAGAGTTGTAAAAGATACTGCAAAGAGAAGGCATCGACAATATTAGAGGGCAAGTAGGTACCTATTTCCTACCAGTAACACAAAACACGGTTTCAAACCTTGGACTCAACAGTCAACACTGACCCGTAGTTGCGAGCCCTACAAAATTAACAAAGCATTAATTAACCTTGTAACGACTTGCTAAGCGTCACAGTCTTCATACCTGTGCTTAACCTGCCCTGAATTCATATTACCTGCGATTTTAGTTGTGATCCAGTGATAAAGTAACCTACACTGTATCACTTACTATCGCGCATACTTACCTACGTTACATAGTAAAATTGAACTTTAGATACTAACCTAGCGGTTTCCGTATTTACAGTTATTTACCGTGCCGTGCTAGCGCTCGCGGGGTGGTTGCAGCTATTCGGCTGCTACTCGTTACTACGTGTTTATGAATTGTTGCGGTTTCAGCTTAACATATAATTGCAAGATGAGTGTAATCAACGTTTCATTGCAAATTATTGTTTTCAGGAATATTAAGCTTTTAAATATTTAAGTTGACACTGAAAAGTTAGTCTGCAGCGTAAACAAAATGATGATTCCCAACTATCACATTTCCCCTACATTCAAAAGAGAATAAGTCGAAAACAATTACGCTATGATATTTTCGTCACAACGTCCGTTCAGTGATTGGCTGCGCAGTGTTATTGCCTCTAGACACGGCACAAGAAGGTGTTGCTTATAATTTCGCCGGTGTAAGATTGCGCAGTAATGTAGGGTAAGGGCTGCTTGAATTGCTGTATTTCCTTAATAGTCTGCATTTACCCTCGCCGACAATTTGTGACAAGAGCGTGAGCTAAATTGTCGCCAAGAGGAAATAAACTAATTTACTTATATACGACATTCATAAACTAGAGCGTTAGTTGAAATACAAAGTGAGCACTGAAAAGTGAATAATAGAATGAAACGGGACAATAAACATGGCAACTCTTCTTAATTTATTTTTAAGACTGTGCATGACACGGGTGGAACTAGACCAGTAAGTTTGAAACACTCTCCGTAAACACGTGAAACATTGAAATGTTCGTGTTTTTCTGCGATCGTAAAACTCGACTGCAGGTCCATACATCCCCAGCGTTCATAAGGAAAAAAATATTTTTAATTTCAAGGAACACGTACACCGTCTTAAATCTTAGCTCGCATTAACTAAGACAGTTGTAGTCTCAGAGGTATTTTAATAATGAATTCTTTTAGCAGTCACGTAGTTAATACCGACGTTGCCATTTTAATGAAGAGTGTCATAAAACGTGTCATTGTCGGTGGTAAAGTGTAGCAGGGCAGGCAGAGCGCCCGGGCTCCTGGAGGCGCCCGCGCCTGGGTTTAATGCCTCGCATTAACACTATCGCTCGCGCGGCCCGGATTAGCGGTACACTTTATAAACTTGCATATGCATCACGGACACCCACACATATTAAAGATACATCACTGATCCAGAACAAAGTTTCCTAAGTGTTACTGCTGGGCGGGGTTTACCGTCTTTAAATGTCAGATTAATTTGGGCGGTAACGGTAAATTAATCTGAATGGCACTTCGGAATATTAATCAGTCCCATAGCGCACCTTGCGATTATGCTCGAAGTGGAGCTGGTCGTTGTGGAGGCATTTAGCTGCAGATAGATGTGTATGTAGAGATCAAACGTCCGGGGCCCAAATGCTTGCTCGGAATCCGATTCTATCCCAGTGCCCACTGTCCGCAGTTTGGTTGCATTACATTAGATTAGACACTGCTCGCATTCCTGTTGCTCTAAATTCATCTGATTGTTACAATATATCTTTGGGAGCGATCTGCTGTTGAACCAACTATCACAATGTGTGTTGTTAGTGCTTACTTGGGATTATTGAGAGTCTGTGAGAATTATTTCTGGATATTTTATCATCGTTCAAGGATCAAACTTGTGTCTCTACGTAGATACTTATTCCCAGAGATGGAATAGGTACTTTAATGCACCAATGGTCCAACATCAGGACTAAGTGCAGAAACCAATAGATAGATCGACCTACTTTAGTGTTAATAAATGACATAGCTTGTGTGTTTACTCAGATTTTAGAACTATACCCCACTGCATAACAGTAAACAACACGAAACAGCTTAATACATTTAAGTGAGTGTTTTTAGAAGTCAGTAGTTAGCGTCTGAACGTGTTAATTATATTGAGGGGGGGGCTGACGTCTCTGACGTGACCATGACGTGACGCAGGTCCGCTTGAAGACGGTCCAGTCACAGACAATTGAATCATAAAGGTACTTCTGACCCACAACGTTAGGGCGACGCTTTATTTTGTCTAAGGAACTTCATTTTGTTGTTTCTCGACAATGTAGCTGGGACAGTTCTATAGTCCTTTCGGATGACTTTATTCTAGGGGAGCAATGTGGGTTAAGGTTGTCAAGATAGTATTGTAGTTGCTGCCGGAATGTGCAGCCCTTCCTTTTAATGTTTCGCCTCAAGTTGATGTTTCAACGTGTTCTGTATTGTATTGTAGAAAAGTTGCGATGGCGAAGCGTGGGTAAGAGATGTAAAGATTTGAAATGTTTATAGAAAATCATGCTAAACCATTAAATATGGGTTCACCCTTGTTTGATAGAACAAATTTTGATATAATATTACTAAATCGAACAACGTTTAAGAAAATTATCACTTTGTATAATATCGTTTGACAGAATTTTCAGTTCATCGAATATTTATTTGCTATAACAACATTTGCGCTAATGATCAAAAGGTATAATGTACATTTGATATAATGTTCAGATGGTATAACCATGTATTTAACACTTAAGCAAACCTTAAAATATTCTATGCATGGTCGAGGGTGGGCTTGGTCGACGGAGCCCCGCTTCACGGGGCTCCTACTTCTGGGTGGTTTATAAAAAAAATAACCACGAAGGGGATGGCGGGGTCTATTCGCTCGCTTCGCTCGCTCACACGACCTCGCCATCCCCTTCTAACCTAACCTATCCGAGTCGGGGTGCCCTAAAGTCCAGATTGCATCCAGTTTCTCCTGGTAACAATAGTTGAGGGTGGCAGGTGTATAACCCTATACACCTGCCACCCTCCCAACCCCCATAAAGAATAAAATTAGTGCATTTGAAAATTCGGCGAAATGAAATTAGTTCAAATGAAATTAGTTCAAACAAATAATTACGCTAAATAAAAATTTACCAATGAATTATTCGGTCAAATGAATAATTCTTCGAAATGACTTTATTGCAACTAAAATTCGATTTAGTAATATTATATCAAACGTTATTCTATCAAACAAGGGTGAACCTTAAATATGTACCAATTTAAAAAAAATATGTAAAAATTTTACAATATATTTATGTTTTCTATGTCTCTACAATGAATGCACGTACACAAAGAGGATATAACTGTAGCAATAGCAGCCAAACTATTACATTCAAAGTTTAATTTTCATCCCTTCCGCCTATAATTTAAAACGAGAGATGCAATCAGCACACACGAGGTACATTCATCATAACATACGTGATATTCTAACTCGGCTTCCTGTAATAATCCCTACTAGCTTCCGAGTGTCGTAATCAAATCCTGTCGGGCCGAGAGTCCTAATCGAGGCAGACCACGCTCGACCTCCGTCAAATCGGGCTAAGGAACACGACCTGAGTGTCACAGCCACACAGATAACTGCAGCCGACTGTATCCGAGAGCCTCCGATCCCAACCGACCTCTCCCGACATATCGTCCCGCGCGGATTACTATAATTACGATACAAAAGAAGAGAAAAAAATATTGATATCTCCTTGCAACTAGTTTAATTGAGGTTTTCATTAGCTGAAACATTGGAGCGCACTTAAATCAATAGATTGCGAGTAAACCGCTACAGCGCTTTGAGATTGTGAGAGAAAATTACTTCCTCTGGTAACAGAATGTGAAATGTATTTTGTAATAAGTTTCATCGAACAAATCGAAGTGAAGCTCGTAAATAATAAACTCGCATTCGTTTGGGCATACGCTTCTAAGCAATTGTCTTCTCGTTTTGCTACGAATTTATATTGTCAACGACAGGAGGTGTCGCGCCGCGCCGCTTAGAGCGCTGGCCTCCCCGAAACATATTTCACTACATAAATCATAAGTTTATTTCCTCTCGCTCAGAAGCCGAGGAGCGAGGTGTCTTTGAAATGGCTTTAAGAGTTCCCGCACGGCGATACCGCAACAAAGGACTCCGAAATTCAATTAGGTGTAGATGGAACTGAGGGACTTGTTTCTAAATATTCAATTCCAAGTGCGCAACTTAAGTGCTAATACTTTTATTTATCTTAATTGAATTAAAATCCTTCACGACATTTTGTGCCTATGAAATAGTTAAGATGAAATGCTATCGCTAAAAAGTACAGACAAGGCCATCTTAACCGGCACTAACCGTGTGTGCCTCAGACAAAAGGCAGCTTACACTAAACGAGAGAAGATTTATGTACCGCCACTGTATGCTTGTAAACGCGCGCTACCTACTAATTTGCGATCATTTTAGCGGTGTTTCCTGCCAATTAGCCGCTTTAAAACATCGCACGCCAAACAAAGGGGCTGGCTCATGAATTTATTGTTAGGTTACTGTCTTAAGTTATTTAAGTGTTCAGAACGTTATTCACGTGCGCCGCCGAGAGAATGCAGCTTCCTGCGACAATTTATCATGAATCTTTAATTAAACTTTAGCCGCGACTGTTCACAGTCTCATTGAGCTTCACAATAAATCCGTCGTATCGATTGTACATTATTAATTTATTTGTCTTGGCTCGTTATTTAATAGGATCCTTTCTTGGGGTTCATATTGGGTTCAGATTGTTTCTACGTTTTTCGTTTAGCTATGCAATTATAATATAGTTACCTAAAAAAAAAGATTTTCGTGTTTGAGAATGAAAGATGAACAGCCAGTTTTTGCATTAGACTCTCTATTTAGTAAAAAATCTGAGTACAATGCTATATTTGAATACAGAAAAAAATCGTCTATAGAGCTAATAGTTTGATACCAATGGCCTTGTGTCCTGTACTGTGACACTGTCCGGATATCACAGAATTTGCAGCGTCCACCGTCCTCGGGGACTCACTAGTCAATAGACAATGTTGGCGAATGCGCGCCACTGCAGACCTATTACAAAAGGAGTATTACAAGAATATCTTGCTGAACTACATACCCCAAAGAGTGCAGCTGAATGGTTAGTTCTTCGTACACTGTTACAATGATTGTAAGGCAGTATGAATATAGGCTTCTCCTTTTTTTAAGTAGCTGTTGATTAGTGCTCGAACCGTTTATGTGTAACCAAATGCAACCGGTGTTGTTTGTTTAAACCCTTCTTATCAGAATTCTTCTTAGTTGCGGTGCTAGTTTCCGATCGTTAAAAGTACTATCTAGTACTGTCTGTCTGTATATCTATACTAATATAATACAGCTGAAGAGTTTGTTTGTTTGAATGCGCTAATCTCTGGAACTACCAGTCGAATTTGGAAAATTCTCTTTGTAAACGATAGGCCACATTCACGAGGAAGGCTATACGGGAACGCGAAAAACGGGATATCTTCACGAGGGCCGAGCGGGCTTAATCAGGTGTGACGCCATTGTTTCATAATAAAATTGTGTCTGCTATTATGTCCGCTGAAGGTATATAAAGTAAGAGACCACTGATATAACCAAACAGCTTCAATAATTGACAGTAAAGAAACATAGGTCGATTTTAAGTCCAACAAAATACGAGTGATATAAAACTCTATGTAGTAAATGACAATGTAATCTGTCCAGGTACAATAAAAGCGCACAGACCCAGTTAGCTCAGATCTGTTAGCTCTGTTTGCGAAAACTGCCTTTAAAACCAAATTAAATGATGAAAGTTTCCAAGTTATTCCCAGTTCGTTTTATAATAAAATTACCTGTGTCAGTTTGCTGGTAGAATTCAATTAAGAACTTTTTGAATATTTTATACTTGTAATAGGGATTTCTGGTTTAATTGATAGTTAATGTTATTTGTATATGTAGGCTGGTTCCTTTGAGTAAAGGACAAAGGAATGGGATGTTGGTAATCAGGGGTTTCAAAGTAAGGGAAATACTTTTGTCCACATATTCTTGTGTGGAACTTGTATCTCTTTGCGTTCGCCTATTATTGTTTTTCTGGAATACTTCCTGAAACTGCATTGGCTATATTTTGCAGCGAATTTTGCGAAAGGTATCTTATCTTTACTCGGTTAGCAACGGAATGATATGGATTTTGACATTCACTCATTGATTTGTTCCAGAGAAGCACGGAAAATAAAGTCACAGCGACATAATATGCATATTTACTTAAGTAATTCCATAAATTACACATATTTACAACAATATCAACAAACGTTTACGTCTAATATACATTTTCCTATGCGTAACAGATTAGCTATACATCATATAAATCTCTACACGAAGTCTATACATAAATGATTACTACAAGTATTGCGTATAATTGTTTAAATATAATGTTCCCTATGACACGTAGACCCGTTAACTTACCCTTTTAGCCGAAAAATAAGACTTTATTTAAAGTGTAAATTACATTTATAATTCTTATGAAGTTTAGTGACCTTTGCTATATTTCATGCATTATCTCCAAAGAAAAAGCACGTGTTTTTTTCAAGAAAAGACTATTTATAAATATTTTATGTACCTACATATGTAGCAGCAGATTATAGTAATAGACGAAATTGACAGTAGTGTTAGATATATTCAATCAATCAATAATTTTATCAACAAAATTTTAGAAATCAAATATACAATAACATTTCAAACATTACGTAAAACAAATTGATTCGAGTGTTTGCAAATACATACGTTCAGTAAACATCGGGGTGGTAAACATTAAAATCAGATGGAACTTTATTCACAACGCATAACAAAATATGAATTGAAGTTCGTTCAGCCAATCGTTATTCTAAACGCGATCCAAAAGGCACTAGATTTTATTATTATAATAGATTTGAATTGATACGTTTCCGAAAGTCGTTGTAGTTAAAATTCATGAGTTAATAATAATAAGCAGACCAATGAAAATACCAAAGTACAGAAATAAACGAAAAAGGATTTTCACAGCTTTATCCCACACTGTCTAGTACATGTTATAGATGTCATCATGCATACATGGAACTGTCTATACAAATATCATTTCCTATGCGGGCACACAGTGGATCAAGAACAAGCCACTACATCATTTTGGCAGTCTATGTAAAGTTTACACTCTTGTATTTAAGGTTTGGGCGAACATACAAATCATGTAAGTTTAATTCACTAACAAAGGGCTCAAAAATTACTCCTATTTGTAATTCGTTCTACGTTACAGTTATTTGACATCGTTGTTAACTTACTTCATACTCTTTAAGGGTAACATTACCATCAAAATTGTAAGATTCACGTGTTATAAATATTAACAATACTATTATTACAAAGCAAGTAACAGAAGATTTTCAGATTTCGTAACGTTAAGCACAACCGGCCTGAGAATTTACTAATCCACCGAGTGTGTTCACACACTCACTGAAAATTGAAACCATGAAAGTGTATCCAGAAACTACACCAATTTTCAGTTCCACGTTCCGTCGCTGTCACTGATTTCCATTCTACTCATTATTTTCTTATGGTGCTCTTTGTTTTTCTGACCAACAATTTAACCGTGGGAAAAGTTTCGTGGTTTCAATCTAAAGTCCTGCGGCATGATCAACCTCGTATAATCGTGTAAATTCATTCATATCTATATTTATTCTTAGAACACAACGTTGACACATTCACTATTTACTAAGATACAGTACACGACGATAAAATGGCATATCGAGTTTTAGAAATAATCGACTTCGTCTAGTGTCGCATCTTTCGTTATATTCTCATTCAACCTGACTGCCCTAGAGGGAGAGTGATCTTTTTAAAGCTCAATGCGCCATATTAATGCACGATCCCCGTAATTAGATACATATATTTCTTTCTTAAAATACATAGCGCATACAAAACCGCGAAAGTAATGAATAACAAGCGTCAATGAACAACAATGTCACAGGATCACAATATAAATTCATCATCGGCAGATAAGGCTCTCTTCCCTTGCGGCGCAGACGCCGTGCGGCGGGGCGAGGAACAACTTTCCGTTGGCGCATGCGCACAGCTGGTATATGTTCTGATGGTGAGGGTCGTGCGTGTGGGCCGCTGACGGCGGCAGTGGCAGCGCCGATTTTAACTTTGGCATAAATATACTTGGTGCATCTAGGCGAATCTGTAAAGAATGGTGTGAATAAAGCGCTATTCTTTTTCGAAAACAAAGCTATGTGTTGTTTAATGCGTGTCCCGCGCGGGATGCGAGACGCGAGTGTTCGCGTGAATTTTTGATTTGAGACTATTCGCGCCAGATTTAACACACCGTACAAGTTAGTTGACACAATCAACACGAGTATTTTTTACGCATCCCACGCGGTATTATTCACCTCCGTTTGACCGGAGCTTTAGATACTCAAAGGAATGATAAACTATCATGTCCTTACTGGTTTATCTTTTCGTACAACAAAAATAGAAAGTTTAACAACCTAAGAAGACACCGACGCGTCGCCCAAAATCGTTTCCTGTGCTAGGTAGCATTATCCGCTAGAGTCACATGAGACTCACCAAGCTTGCGACGACAGAGCGAAGCCGAAATGCACGCGGCGCGCCACACCAGCGCGATGCTCTGCGCCGCGTGCATCTCCAGCGAGCGCGTCGGCAACTCCAGCCTGCCGTGAGGGAGGGACGTGTACTCACCGAGCCGGCTACGGAGCGGAGCCGGAACGTAGTGAGGCAGCTGGCGCTGATGTCACCGGCGCGCGACTCCAGCGCAATGCTCTGCGCCGCGTGCATCTCCAGCGAGCGCGTCGGTGACTCCAGCCTGCCGGGATGGGAGGACAGGTGTAAGTTTGTAATAATTCTTGCGAGATTCTCCAGTCTTAAAATGTTGTAAAAAAATACAATAATGCACAACAAAATTCCACAATTCAATCGCATCCTTTCCTACGTTCTACGAGCAACTTTGTAAGTGGTGTACTACTTCTTACTATCCTACTTCCAAGTTAATATTATAAATGTGAATGTTTGCGAGGATGGACGGACGCATGGGTGAATGGATGTTCGTTACTCTTGCACGCAATCAGCCAGGACCAACTCATAGAAAACTTTTTATCCCTCTCTGAAATCCAGTCAGAAATCGTCGAAGCAGAAATGAAGTTAGTCGAGGGCAGAAGCTCGTTTAAAATAGAAATCTTGCGAGATTGACTATAACTTTACGTTGTTTGCTGGACATAGTCATGTTACTATGCTGTACGAGTACTACTGGTTTTTGCTGTTGATGAAACTAGTGAAAAGTTTTTATAACCATCACACTCATTATAAACTACCACTGCCACAAAATTCATAATAAACTGAACACAGCTTCATTGAAAATTCCGAAAATGAGTTATTTAATAAACAGCATGCTCCTATAAATTTCATGAAACATGTGGTCAAGGCATGCCTCCGATCGGACAACAAACTTCAGTAGGTGCGTTTGACATAACTGTATGTTCAAACTAACGAGTTCTAACTTGGTCTGCGACGAGGACAAAGCTCGTAAATTTGCTGAAGTACAAACACACAAATATACTTACAGCAATGGTTTTGAAGGGGGGGCTTTGACTAAGGGTGTCTGCGCGGCGGCGTGTACGGAGACGCCGGCCGGGCTGACCACGGTGAGCGTGTCGGCGCCCACCGTCACCGCGTCCTGGCCGGCGCCCAGCAGCAGCGCCCCCCGGGCGTCGCGCACTTCTAGGCGGGCCACGTTTACTTCGAAACGATCGTGCCCTACAAAATTTTGTTGTATTAAAACTTACCAACTAATAAACAATTTATTTCTATTTCTTCTCTAAGGTAAAATTAAAACTCACCTAGATATAATCTACTCTGTAGCATTCCGTGTGAGTCTCTAGTAGAAACGGTAAAATTTCGAGAAGCTTCCATGTAAATTGGATACCCTCGACGTGACTTGATGCTGGACGCGAACAGAGAGTCCAGCATTAGAGCTTGCCCCAATAGTTGTAAACCTCCGGGCACTATGCGAAGTTGTCCCATTCCTTCCTACAAAATAAATAAGAAGATTAATTGATTAGAAAACCAAAGTTATGGATAACTCATTACTGTCATAACGATTTGAAAAAAGAAATCGGATTGTTTGTTTTCCTGAATAAATAAAATAAAATAAAACGATTGAGTACAAAATGTGGGTTGTACAGACGTACGAGTGGACGGAAATCAGTATCATCACCAGAGATCGGAATAGGTAGGCTATATTTATCTAATGTTCGTGGAAGTAAGTAACATAGAGTTCATAATACCTCCTCTAAAATCCCGGAATGATAAACTTGACGATTGTATCCCGGGATTTAAGAAATAGCGAATTACTTATTGCGTTTTGAATATATTAGAACAAAATTATTATATTGAAGAATCTTATTATGTTTTTAGAGTTCCGTACCTACTAAAACTGTCAAATTAAATAGCTTTGTTTTCGCAATTCAATCGTATCCTATCCTACGTTCTACGAGCAGCTTTGAAAGTAGTGTACTACTTCTTAGTATCCTACTTCCAAGTTAATATTATAAATGTGAATGTTAGCTTTGTTTTCTGACAACTCTTTCTACTTTTGATTCTTCAAATCAATAATTTGTAACTATACTCAAAGCCATGTTTCTATAATCCCGGGTTTTTTATTTTCATGATTCCATTTATGATTTTAACTCTATGTTACTTACTTCCACGAACATTAGGTAAATATTATAGTCTATCTATTCCAATCTCTGATCAACACCTTAAATTGTTGTTTTCTTGGTAATCATTATTTAGCTTAATGACTTATACCCAAATGCAATTAGATAACTTTCAAAGGTTTCCTACAGTTGAAGTCCGTCTAACAGACCCTTACCGAATTAAAATCCAACACTTTAAGCACCCAGAGCGTCAGAGCGAGGTTGATGACCATCATTAGCATCAGTGCCATGACCAGGATGTACAGGCATTTCTTCCGCCAGCCGTAGATGCCTACTTTGAACTGGCTGTTGTAGCTGTTCCTGATGGAGTCAGCTTTTGTGTCCCTATTGCTATTGTTGTGCAGGATCGGCTCCGGCGTGATCTTGTCAGCGTACGGTATTCTGCAAGCAAAGTTATCGGTTGAAACAATGGCCTGTTGAACGGAAAATGTAAATGCTGGTTGTGAGTGGCTGCCAGATTTTCTATAGGAAGAGAAAAATGTGATCTGTATTTATTTTTATGTACCTTTTATTTGCTGCTTTAGAAATCTTTTTCTTACCATTCATATTATTAAGACATATCTATTCTGTTTCGCTAAATACAGAACAATATAATGTTTATATTGTTTATATTATGTTCATAGTGTTTACACGTGTATTCGAGAGGGCCAGACTATTTTTAGATGAAACAATGCCTTTAATGTTCTAAGCTCATTATTCAGCAAGGTTTGAAACTAGCAACATTGTAAGCCCTGAACAAAAATATACTTGAATGAGTCTCACTAAAGTTGTACAACAAATTAATTATGGCGCTACTATTATATTAAAACAAAGGTTATTTTGTAACACAAACGTATAACAAACAAAGACAAAGATAATGAACCTTTTCGCGGTAAAAGTCCATGTTGCTAATGTAAAATCCGTAGTCAAAGCAAACGGAGATTATAAAACATTATTTTACATATTTCGTCGCTAAAACTAGCTTCATTGGTCCAGTTTTGCATTCTAATTTGGGGAATGTTGTCGATCGCAGAGGAACAAGCATGGCCGACGACACGACTTCCCGCGCGTATTGCTACCATTAACAAATCCTGTTTTTACTTCGACAGCAAATAAAATGCAGTTTTATTTTCGAATACGTTTTATTGTTTTTTAAAACAAGGCTTTTATGGCCCAGAATAAACATTCCATATCGTCGTGTATGACGTATGTACTTAATCCGACGATCGTAAATTGTTAATTCGTTCTATTTGCACAATAGTTCGCGACCGATTTATTAGTAGAAAGTATTAATTATGTAAATATGGTTTAATTGAATTTCATGGTGATACAATTACCTAGCTAGGGCGTAGTCATGATCATGCTGTATTTTCGAAACAACAAAGCTTTTATAGATTTAGTACGTTCTGTTTAAAGATCCGTTTGTTGTACCTATACTAGGTACAACAGCTAAATTGTAGTAGAAAATTAGAGCCCGTGCTGCATTGATTCCAGTTTTCCTAAGATCCAAACGATTCCCAGCTAAAACACTAGGAAGTGGTGACGGGCGGGCGTTTTGGGGGACTTTCTTTATGTAGAACTTTGACGTTCAAAAAGTGCTGGCACTTAGCCTAATTTGAATAAATGACTTTTGAATTTTGAATTTTTTTTAACTTTTGAATTAACTTCTTTGTTGTCAGGAAAAATAATAGTTGAACTATCATAACAGAATGTTAAACAAGCAAAGTGGCTGTTGTATCAGATGTCTACTAATGGCTTGGCACTTTCTGTAGTCACCGTCGGCGTAGATATTACAATTTCTTTCACAGCTTAAAGCGGACAAAAACTTGTATGCAGGTGTATACGGACTAAACTACGTCTTCGGTTCTTGAAGCAAGAAATATTACTATCAAACATGTTCTGAGCAGTATAAACAGACCTTACTTTTGTTCAACGTCAACAACAGAGGCATAACTAATATTTATTAACAACTGAACCCGACATACATTACAAACAATACACACATTCCTACAGTCAAAAGCTCGTTCAGTTTACTTCGAATTTTTCAATCTTCCGGAAACTTGATTTTTTTTATGTTCCCAAATTATTTAGAACCATAAAACTTTTACCATAAATTTTTTTTTAAATTTTTCCTTACTCGGACTATTTCTAACATTAAAAAAAATTAAAAATTGGTCCAGCCATTCTGAGTCATAATGATGCTCAAACCAACGAAGAGCATTTATTTTTTTTTAATTT
This sequence comes from Mamestra brassicae, assembly GCA_905163435.1. NCBI lineage: Eukaryota > Metazoa > Arthropoda > Insecta > Lepidoptera > Noctuidae > Mamestra > Mamestra brassicae. The sequence continues at coordinate 11,160,765 of LR990996.1, read as the reverse complement.
ACAGATATCTAATACACGTATCAAGTTCAACAATAGAATTCATGTAAACAAGAGGAAAAGTCGAGTCAATGCTTACAAACCCCAATTCCAATCAGATTTTTATACCAAACCAAACTGGAGCAGCCTTTCAAATTAAAGTTATATAAATGAATAGCTACCGTTCGCTCGATATTTAGGTATTATTACACCAGAACATATTTCCATGCGACGCGTATAAAAGCAGCCCATTCGATATTCGTGGAACTGGCCAGCGTCAGCGAGCGAGGGTCATAAATTTACAAGGATTCGAGCACGACAGGGCAATGCACACTGAAAAATTCTAGTAAGCTCCCTCCAAGGATGTAAGGGATATATTTACAAGTGCATCACGGGGAGGAAAGGAGAGGTATTACCCTCCTGTGTCTCGTCGCGACCGGCGACAATCATGTTCTACTACCTATATGATAGACTTACTGTTACTTCAGGCTGTGCTCTGCCTTTTGAAAATAAAGAGCTTTTAAAGTAACAGCACATTTCAGAACATCATACTTTTTTATTTCCAAAGGATATGATATACTTATAGTGAGAATCTCCGAGTGCTAGATGTCATCTTTAAAAGTTTAGCATGGCAAAGAATAATTTAATATTATTATCACTCAGTTCAGCCACTAAGTGAAATCAAAATCTAGCTTTATAAAGTACACAGGCCACTCACTGATATAAAGCGGATCCTGGCGAAGAGCCAAGAAAATTCTCAAAAGAAGAAAAAGACATCATATTACAATACAAAATAACAAACTAAAAATAACTGGTTCTTTTAGAAAAGTATACAAAACTACGTTCGTACAATAAGGGAAAGTCTGTCGTTGCATTTTATAACAGTGTCGGGGAGACAATGTTATTTATAATGCGGAATGTACTTAGCTGAAAATGCATTCTCACTGCAAACTTCAGGGAGTTGACACGCAGAGTGCTCTGACCGCGAGGGATTCCCATGTTGGCAAGGTTCCTCGCAAAGGTACATGATAGCTACTTAAGTTGTTAATTTTGGTTTAACATGTTGGGCACAGGTGATGACAACATTATTTTTGGTGGAATTTTGTGACTATTTTGCTGACATTTGAAAGAGGCGTACTAAAGCGCTCATAATCTTGTCATGACCAGGCTGCAATGTCACTGGGTTACGTCTGCTGTATATTCAGGTGTATTCGAATAACTATATCTACTGGTTACTTCTAGGGAAGCGTGTTCCGTCGTCAACCACATAGTCGCTGCCCATCATAACTTATAGATAATAAAAATAATCTATTAAAAAGTGTAACAATTGAGCTCTCAAGCAGATCATAAATTTTCATTACTTTCAATATTCAAATATGAATTAAATTATATGAGAAATTAACCTTGAAGTGACTGATCCAGTTTACTAGCCACTTTGTATGAGCCGTTCTAGAAAGGGTTTTAGTAGGTAATAAAAACCGTAATTTAAAGATCTTAATCATCATTCAACTATAATATTCAGCGACTTTTCAATTGAAACAGCACATGGGTTCTTTGAAGCGAGTGCCTCGCTGGATTTAGGATAAGCCTGATACAATAAGAGGGGACTCATGAAGCTCCAAAATGTACATTCATTCACTCGTCTGCCAAACTGAGGCGCTGTGCGTACAAAAGTATCTGAAGCCTACTTCACTCACTGTTATCTGTGTGGAAAGCAGGTGATATAGTGAATACCAATAACGTATTACAACATTTAAAGTAAGGATTCTTTGGAAAATCACGAGAAGTAACTTTATTTCAAAAGTGGGGTATTTTTGTTTTGGTGTAAGATATAATTATTAACAATAATAATGAAAGTTATTGACATCATCAGGAATTTCGTTGCTAATTTTCTCTAGTAAGCTTTAAAAAAATTAATTTATCATTAACACTGTACATAAGCACTTATCCCAAAAACAAAGATAAACTAATTCCTAAAGTGATGCAATTTTAGTAAATCCGCACATTTTTTTGGCAATACTTGGGAAAATAAAAAAGGTGAAATCTGTGCGAGAAGGTTCGTGCACTTTATCTCCCGGTCCACTCTCCCAACACGTTTGGAGGGTTTACGCGGCATTAGAAACCAATTACACGAATAATACCTACCGGTTGCCCCGTCTTTATACTTTTTGCTTTAGATCAACGCTGAAAACATGATTCTATATTGTTACAGGTACCGTTCACACGAGATTCTTGCCTATTCATATAATTTCGCGCTTACTTGACACCATGAGAGGTAAATAACGGTAATACTGATTAATGCAGTGTTCCTCTTACGATTAGTTAACGTTACGATGTGTCGGGGATGTTATATTATTGCATTAAATACATAATAGAGATAAAAGGTAGAAATGGGGTGGAATCTAATAAATTCTCTGTGCGGAAGCGTAAACGATGTACGCAGAGACGGGCACGTAGCATTGCCTCGTAGCGCTCCGCAGCCCGTAGCCTCGTGCCTCGTAGCCTCGTAGCTCGTAGCCGGAGGGGTGGGCACCGCAAATGAGCCATATTAATCATCCCCCATCACGGCAGCTCGACTTTTGAGCTTCCTCTGTTGCCAGATTCTCCTTAATAAGACAACCTTTTACTCTTGCCAAGAATAAATTGAGATAATGAAATGGTACTTAAAAGTAAACATTGCAATGGAATGTGACGATCAATATGCATTTGTACACTTGTCAAAATGGGAAGGGAAGCAAATGGCAGGACATCAATTAACAAGTAAATTAGACTTAAATTATGCACCCATAAATTGAGATCTTTATCACTGCCTGAATCAATTCTTTCCCGCACAACATAGATCTAAATAAAACATATCGCGTCAAAAATAGAATATATTCGTTTTGAATGGAAACTAAATATGCAGTGGGTTATTACGCTCTGTGATTTGAACTTCGTATAGTCCGGATTTAGATCGTGACTACCTTATTATACATGCCGCATTTTTTATATTTTTAGTATGTGTAGTAGTAGCTTTATTTTTGTGTTTAATTTGGTATTGTAATTGGGTGTAGGTGGTTTGTAAGTTTGAAATGGCTACAACTTTGTTGAAAAAAAAACTATTTGAAAAAAACTATTAAAGTAACATCATTAAATCTCTTTTTAGGTTGAGTAAGTCTTAAAAAAAGAATGAGAATCACACATCGAAATAAGTTAACATTCAGCTTGACAAGTCCCCATAGCCTAGCCAGCAGTTCGTTCCCTTTTAGAACCATAGATCAAAATTACAATACGCTTTTTTCCAGTAAATTAAATTATCTTCTTTACGTCAGAGGTAAGCAACCCTAATATATAAGCACGCAAATCCTAGTCTGGTGTCGCTTACTCGCTTAGCCTGTGTCACCTTTTCGTTTTAATTACTGCCGGTCTCAAGCTGCACAAAAGCGCTGCGACCTGCACATAGCACCCGCAGGCCCCAGGTTGAGCAGCCCTGCACACATAAAAGCACATCATTTCATATTTGGTGCTCAATTTTGAAAGCAGTAATAACGGAAAAAACCCCTCGGTCTGTGGAGTGCGAGATATATCGTATTATTTAAAGAGATTGATGTGAAGAAATATAAATTCGCTGGCGAACAAGAGCTGTTGCTCTTAAAAATTCTGATAGCTGAATGTCTGCTACGAATAAACAGTTTTACCTTTTGACTGACTCAACAACTACTGAAAATAGAGTTAGAGTTAAGCATAAAGTGTTTCTCATAGAATACAGAGGCGTACTAAGAAATAACTTTCAGAAGTCCACTACTGAGTGGTTCAAAGTTTGTATGCGAACGAAGTGGCGGCAACAGCTACTATTGATATACAGTGCTCCAGCACAATGTTTAGTTGTACAATTGCAATAAACAGCATAGAGCGCGTTGTTTGCGTGTTATGACAGATACAGTGGGTAGTATGAAATTACTGGTATTTTATAGAAGCGCTAGGTGGGATAGTTTAGCAGCGTGTGCTAATTGAGCGTTTCAGCACGCGCCGGCGGCCGGAACGCGCGGCCGCCGCACATTCGTTAGCAATATTCCGCTAACGAACCAAACTAATGGCTATTAAGTTGAATAACGTAGCACTTTGCGCCACGAATACCGTACACACTCCGACGGACAGATGTTTCTAGAATCATACACACCGGCCTTTTCAAAAACTACATTTTTCACAAGCTTTTTGCGTGACATTCGTACCTATTGATAAAGTATGGCATTCAGTGACGACGAATATTTTAGAGCTTACCTTGGCCATTCTAGGAACACATGAAGCCGGGGAGCAATGCAATGGAATATATGCAATGCGCCTTGTACAACACACGAAGCAGAATTTATGGCAGCTTGCTGTAATGCGAATTGATTCAAACTAATCGCGATTTTTGTAAAATCCTTCTGCTTTTTTGCACTTTTGAACACTTCTTTGTCTATGAAATGTATGCGGATGAGTATCAAGCATTAAAAACACTGAATAAGAAAGTTTTCCAAAGGATTATGATCCTACCACAAGACATGGCTTTAAATGTTGGTAGGTTGCCAAAAAAAACGGGAGTGGGCTTGTGCGAAATAGTCACCAAAATCACCTTCTTGACTTCCTAAATAAATCGGATCAAAAACCTCCGAGTAATCGGCGAACATACATAAAAAATAAAAAAATAGCCACCGAATTGAGAACCTCCGCCTTTTTGGAAGTCGGTAGTCGGTTAAAAAAATCCACGCTTTTAAGAGAATTGCCTCAATAACACGCTATTTTTATCAGTGTTGCAAATCGCTATAAACAACTTATATCACCGACTTTAAATTCAACGTGGAACTGAGCAACCAAACCTCATTCAGAAACTCCTTCACTTTTTTCTTCCCGCTTAAAGAAGGGGGCGATACCAGTGAAAGAAGTCAGTTAATGTTTTCCCTGAACATTTCCAGGCATCGCGGCAACGTCTCGTAGGCGCGGCTTGGAAATAAGAAAATCCGCAGCACTCAGGCTGTCACCCCACAGTAAGCTGTGTAAGCTCAGACGATGGGAGAGCGATAAATTAAGTTTTCAATTTGCCAATGACGCATCGCTAAGACTGTGAACCGAGCACCCTTTGCTCATATATTTTGGATGGCCGTTTTCGATTTGCCCATCTTATTTTATACTTTGTTAAAATATTTCGAAATATTTCCACATTTTTTTCTAGATAGGTACCTACTATAAGCATCAATATTATCACAAAACCTTACAACCATTTGCTCAGACATAATAACAGACGCAGCGATAGTATATCAGCGCAGCTATTACGTATTTAAATGATCAAATTATGTTTAGTTGTGTACATTTCATAAATACAGAGGATGTTTAGCGTGGAGGGCCGACGCCGCCGGTTGGTTGCATGCAGCAAAATGCAGCGTAGCGCTCCATTATGTGGGTCATAAATCAAGTGCATTGAAATCTCCTTCCTCCTTCGTGTCGGTGAGCCATCGCCGAGCGACGGATATTTGAACCAATGCACCGCCGAACCGACAGCGCTACGCCGCCGCCGCCACACCTCGTAGCGACTCGTAGCACCTCGTAGCGGCTCGTAGCTGTTTGTAGCTACGATGAAACTACGCGCCCTATCTACGCTGCATCTTAAACTTTGCGCGCCGAATATTGACTGGACTGTAAAAGTTTCGTGTTCAGCCGTAGTGTTGATATCAGGATGTTTGTTTTTGTTTTATTCGTGGCATTTACAGCAATATTTTATGACTTTATGATTAACTTTTGGATTCGTTCTAGAATTTGTTTGCGTTTCGTGAAGACCAATCCTAAAACTGAGTAATATGATAATGGGAATTTAACTAATCCATTAACAACTAACAATGTGGAATTGTTAGTTGTTAATGGATTAGTCCCAACATTTACATACAGCATTACTTTCAACAAACAAACTCCGCGCATCACAAACACCAACATCGCGTTAACTCCATAGATTTATATTAGTGCATATTGTTTTATTTGGACAAGAATGTCGGCCACTACAACAAAGTTACGTGGCACACAATGGCCCCGGGCGCCGGTCGCCACCCAGGGCCGGAGGACGGAGGACGCCCATTCACTCACTGCTACTCAATGGCTTTTGCATGTTGCATTCTGTGCCACATTCTCGTCGTAACTCGCGAACGCTCTAATATTTCTATCGGCGGCAATTGTGGCGTATTGACTGCATTGGATGTTAATCTGCATACGTTACGGATTAGTTTAATATTTTACACTTGTCGTGTTTCTGGCTTCGGGTACTAAAAATGATTCCATTTCCATTGTGTTCTAAAGTCAAGTAGTGGGTTATACATTCAACCTTCTAGGTAACGATAAAATTATGTGAATGTATGGTAGGTTTAGGGTTGGGATGTTTTTTTTTTCGTTTAGTTTGGCATTTAGTTTATTTCTACAACAAATAATTTCTAAAGCATGTTCAAAATGTATCAAAGATACAGACGTATACCACATTATTTCGTCGTTTACTAAATAATTTCGATTTCACTAAACCACACATCCACACATTTTTTCCACGGTGATCTGTGTTACCCTACCACACTTTTGTGGCTACAACAGTCAGCCAGCATTTTCCAACATCAGCACCCGGTCCCAACGATGCGGGTGCATCGAATAGGCGCTCGTGTCATGTATGGGGTAATACCTTCTCCCAGACATGTCCCGGCTCAGCGAAACGTCAAAGGGAAATTGAAAATTAATTTATGCTCCTAAACCTCATACCAGCTCGGAGATTGTAAATCACCGGCTTGGAACTCTTCACGTCCAGTGTGCCATTTCGCTTGACGTGTGTGTAACGTTGTCGTTTCGAGTTAATTACGAATTGTAGGGTGATAATGTTGGTGAAACATATCTATTTTTAGGCAGGGAAAGCTTTCGGATAATAGTGTTACTAATAGCTAAATTAATAAATGACATTTTCAAGGAAATATGGCCTAAGAAAAGGCACGCAAAAACGCACGCTACAATTAATACGAAATTATTATTATTAATGACCACCACTGAAGAACAAAGCTATGGAAATGAAAAATATAATATATACTATACTAATACCTACATATATATATATATGTAGGTATATATTCAATGCGATAAAAATGTAGACAACATCCATTTTTTTCTTTATTTTCTTAGATTTTTACGCCTCGCGCCTGTCACAATTACTTAAAATTTACATGCTTATAATGCAAAAATACATTTATTTAACCTTTACAGAGGATTTCATAATCTAAATACCAATCTAACCATATACACTTACAATAAAAATAAAAACTCCCAACTAAAATATGGCGTCAAAAAATTCTCCGCATCGCTATCGACTGGAAGTGAGCCCAAAAGACTGGCGGCATTGCCACGTTGTATGACAATGCTTATCCTCTGTCCAAGGTAAAAGCCAGCCCTTGGGTCACGCGAAGTGTCAACTAAGCGTTTAGCAAGTTCTTTATATAACGCATGAGCACTCGCAAAAATAAACAAAGTTTGAAACTTAATTTATTAAAGGCATATTTATATCGGTATCCAAAATTTAAAAAACAAAGTAACATATTGCTCGATGGTAGCGATCATATATTTTAAGCGGCTCTGCATTTTACGTGAGAGAGAGCGCTTTGACGCTCAATTTATTAAATATACTAGCCTACTAAATTATGTGTTACACGGATCCCTTCTATCATAAAAGGATTATATTAAATGGATACTTCCTTTCATTAATTAGTGCGTGTATAAGCTAATATTTATTTCCAATATTGTTTGCATTCTGTTTCTAAATTAGTCTTAAATTAAAACCTGAAACATTCTACGTCTACAATTGAAAAATGAAATAAACTATACCAAGATTATGAGATATGAATAAAGAAAAAGATATGAATAAGAAAAGCCAATAGTGTACAGACACTTTCTAGCTAACGTAACTCAAAAACTCCGGCAAGGATATGGGCAGTATGGGTATTTCACCCATTCAAGTTACTACACCCCATTGAAACATTTGACGAACGCATACAGCCGCGCGTCCTCAAACAGTCGTCTGCGTACGTGTAATGCGAGGCTGAACGCACTCGCGGGAGGACTCCGAAAAGAGTCGTAAATACTCCCGACGCCGCTCACTTATAAATTAGGATCATAAAGCAGTTGCCGAACTTTGTTGGCGGCACGACGACCATAAAACAACGCTTACCCGCCGGGATTGACGACGCGGCTCGTGCATCGCCGCTGATCTTTCAATACTATGGATTTTAACGCTTGCTTACAGACAGATTATTTTTTAAATGTTGAAGTTAATCGGTTTTTGGTTGCGATGGAGAATAAAAAAGTTAGTTTAAATAAGAAGTCCACTGCTGCTCCTTATGACATTGAAATTAAATCTAAAAAACGGGTGGAGCCGCCAAACCAATGTTCATACCCAGCTCTCTCTAATACTTGCACGTAATGCAAACGCTACCCCCAAATAGTTCAATGGGTTATTGTGTCTGCATAGTTTGTACACTTTCACTGAATGACTTCTACTACAGAAAAATATTTTGTTGCGATAACAGTGAAACCAATCTACACTGAAAGATGTACAATTTGTTAAATGAACGAGTACCGTTTTCTTTGGCTCGAGACATCAGAGTAATGTTCGCACCCTGTTGCCTGCACAGGGAATACTTCGGATGTGGGGGTCGCGCCCCTCTCTGGGTCATTGGGTTACAGTGGCATCGGTTGGGCAACTATTAGGTAAGTACTTACATCAACTGCACAATTACCAGTTTTCTAATAGTTTTTTTTTCATGTTTCTAAAATTATAACAGTTGAAGTTATGCAATGTGATTCTGGCAATTTTTTCTACAGGTATTTGATATCATCAAAGACACGATTTATTCAAAAAACAACTATTAAAATAAAAAGAAGAAAAATCTGCTGCTTGTACAATTTTGTTCGCATAACTCGGCAAATCTCGAGAATAGCTTTTTAGTGTTAGTATATTGTTATGCCACAATAAAAGTTAATAATTTTGCTAAAAAGAAAATTGATTTTGGTAAAGTTGGTACAATATTTAAAAATAATAAAACTAAATGAAAGCTTGTACGAACCAAACCTCACGTAAAGGTAACAAAATAAAAATAGGACTTTACACAAGCTGACTCTGGCAAGTACAATTTATCATAGACTTATTTTGCCAAATATATTTAGGTCATTTATTAAAAGATATTACAGGACAATAAAGAAGCGGTGCCGAATAGTCTGGCTTTTTTTTGTAATTAATTTCAACTAATTGAATTAACTAAGAATCTTGGTGTTCTTATTTCTATTAGGTAGGTTGAACAATCACTATCAATACATTTTATAAGACTATTTAGGTAAAGCAAGCCTCAATCAAAATCAATGAGCGTATGTACCATCACATCATCAAAAAAACTTAGAGTAGGATATCAATAAAAGAACTTATTCGAGAGTGCGAAACTCACACGTTGTATTGATTAACATAATTAGTACATCCATTGTGAAATACTGCACCGAGCCAATACGTAACATCATTACACACTGAATGAAATGAATCATTAAGTCTGTCAGCATTCCATCAATTAGCATTTCATGGATTGTAAAATTGAATTATATTCATATTAACAGGTGACCACAATTTTATAATTAGTTTACCCAAAACTTCGCTTTCAGTTCGTATTAGTAGGTAATTGATAAATTGAACATGCTAACACTGTGGAATATATTAAACAATTTATGATTTCAATATTCAGTGTGCTGAGTTTACAAGCTATTGCGTTGATAGGTATGTAATCAATATTGATACAATATTTGAGCTTAAGCAGGCCACAACTTGTCTTGAAGCTTAAAAGAGCATGGGATTCTCGTCAGTTAACCCAATCATGAGCTTGATGCGGAAAACAGTTTTCCTTGTCACGTCACTTATTTAGAGGTGGTACCTGCTTCTTCTGTTTTTGGGACCAGCGGATTCGTATTACCAAGCATACACCTATATTTTGAACTAGTGTAAGTAACAAAGTACCAACTTCACTATTTTTACGAAGAAAAGTTTCTTAGAATATAAGAGCATACATAGAAGAGTCTTTCAGTGTGTGAGCCGTGTTAAATAACCGCAAAACAATCCCTTAACTAAAACATTCCCTGTGCCACTATTTTAAGTAAACTTATTTTATTCGGCGGCGGCAGATGTGGAAGTTTAACTCATCATTTCGAGATCGTGAAATCGCTTGGAAGTAATTCGCGGAGGCGAGCTCCCCGCAGACGGTTTACTTACAAGCACTTGAACTTAGTTGCGAGCAAGTTGGCCGGCTTTCCACTCATACACTCCGTAACGACAACTTACTCACTTTTGCTCACTTGAGGCTTAGCGCTCGCAGATATCAAGCGTCTATAGTTTGTTTGTAGCTGGTAAATTGTTTTGTGCATTGATTTTAATTGTTTTAATTATGGTAGGAAGTTTGCGGGATATTTGTATGGTAGGAGGTTTGGTTTTATCAATTATATTATATATATATATGTATATATGTATATGTATATATGTATGTATATGTATATTTATTTATTTTATTTTATTTATTTTAGGAAAACTTACAGCCATTTTGATCATTGTTCTGTGTTTATTAAAATGTAATACAATTTTTGACTCACATCATTTTACTAGCTGATTTAATAAGCCAACCAATAACTCTTTTTTCAATTTCCACTAATACGCAAATGAATCTACAAGATTAACTGAGACATAAATTATATTTCTGTTCACGCGTGCAGCTGTACATCACAGATCCGCAACCTCTAAGAGTATCGTGAGTGTAAATAATTCAGTCGATGCGAAGCCTGCTCCCCGGGGCTTTGCTCCGAATACCAACATCTGATCTGTGATTGCGCACGATAAATCTATTCCTCTCAGCACACCGATTGTTGTTTATCCCCCGTAAATATTCTGTTGCAAATAAATATATTCACATCTCATTTATGGTGTATAACATTTGTTTTCGTGTTTTCAATGCAAAGCTTGGTTAAAATTTTCACGTATGAAAGTCAAAAGAGAATGGAAGGCGACAATGGTGTCTAGGTATGGAATGTGCGCCCCTGGCTGGGGCAAACAAGCCAAAGCCGTGGATACGTGACACGCAGTACAAATCGCGTCGCGCTGCACGCTAAACTCGCACGGTTCACACCTATTCAATTGTTATTTTGACAATTATGCGATTGGAATGTGCGAAACACTTGTACTGTAATATTATTTTTTTTAATTGCTTGTATTGTGCAATGCAAAACAGCGGAACGGAGTTTTTCGCGCTCGTTAATAATTTAGTTGTAAAAATTTAACGTGTTGATTGTATCTACCATTGTAATATGCCCATTGCATTGTGTCTTGACCTTCAATCGAAATTGACTCGGGTAAAAAGTATGATCGGAACTTATTTGAAATGAAATCTTTATATTATCCATGTTCGTATCAAATAATATCTATTTATCTACATATATGTAGTACATCTCGTACAGTGTATGACTGTTTTTAGAACAATTTTAAGTTTGACATTAATCAGTGTTTTACATTAATCATAACAATTTTCTACCTATTTCTGTGAATAACATTGCGCAGTTTGTTCAAAATAAGTTTATAATTCACCAAACTAAGGAAAATAATAATGCACTGCAATTTGCAATCTTTTGTGGAGTTCGATTCGAGTAATCAAATAAACCGCTACTGAAATGATTTCGTGATTCCAAATATTTTAATTGACAAACAGAAATGCCGGGAAAATAGCGCTTAAATTGTGCTTGCATTTGCGGGATGTTAATTCAATGAATAAACATCACGTCAGAACAACATCAAAATCCACTTCCTACTAGCTATGGCGATGCCTCACTTGCCATGCAATTCAATTAAGCTCACTTTTTATGCAAACCGAATGCACGTTCACAGGTGAGCCAGACAGTCAATCACGCTATTATTACCGCCATAATCATTCGGTCGTAAAAGTGTGATTATAGAATATTATTCCCATTACCAACTATTGTCCCACCAAGGAAATTCATTATATACTAAGACTCATAACATCTAAAACACGGTTTGCGTGACTTTACATAATTATCACGAAAATGATCACGTTAACTCGGATGCTACATTCAGATTTCATAGAACAAATTGTTGGTTTTACTAAAACTTTCCTTCAATTGTATTAGTTGAAAATTGATCGCTAATGTTGTTCGAAATTTTTGATCGTTAACCTAATTTGGTTGATCGACCGCGTGAGTCGTGATCGTGAATCGTGAGCTACACATGAACAAGTGCGGCTGAAGGTAATTGACACACCGCTCTTAGAGTCTGTACCTACAAGCGTTTGTTTCAACGGAACATAAAATTTACATGTACATAAGTTATTTGCGCCGGAGGTGCGTCGGCTCGTAAATCTCGCGACAAGGGGATTTCTGTTTGTGAAGTTTCTTTTTTATTTCCACTTTATCTGTGTAACGCAAAGGACTGTGAATACTCAGGCGCAACTCTGAACCCGCTCAACTTCAATAAATCAATTTGTGCACTTACCCGTACTTATAATGTTCTCAGAGAGTTCGGCACGTGTCGAGACCGACTCTGAATACGTTACACTTTCATCGCATAAAGTATGTGAGCGTAATCCTATATTTTTATATCAGAGGATACTTATGAAACTCTTGTTTTAACTTCTTTTCTTACTTTTAAATAACGCTGTACGTGTATGACAACTTATTTCTTCTCCTTCACTATAAATTACCGAGCCAAAAAATATTCAGTCCGGTACCTATTTTGTGAAATTTTAAACTGTCGTTGTCATTCCCCCATACCCAATTTAAGCCTTTTAAGAATCACTTAAACGCTACCGAGCCTTTTCAACCGAAATAAAACAAGCAGTCGAAACGGTTTGTCCGGTTCGTCGTGTTCATTTTGCATCACAAAGTTAGATGTGTTTGTCGTTCTATTTTAAACGCGATAACGCCAACTTTCCAGTCCTCGAAATGTGAATACCTTGTTGCGAAAATGTGACTAACGGAAACTGTGCACAAGTAACTCGGCTGTCCTTCGGTGGCTCACACCCGCGCCGAGCGCCGCGCCACCCCGCTGCTGGCGCTCACGTCACATGCGAGCGCGCGGCGCCGCTTGCCGGCCACCGCGCCGCCAACCCATTCAAATCTCTTTATTATTACAACAAACAACGTTATTCACTTCTTACACCACGTTTTTTCACTATATTTATACATTAAACGTGTTACAAAACACAAAGGAAAGTTGCCAACATATATGTTAACGCCTGCAGTATTTGAATTTCCATGCACACCAGTATATCACAACTAATCCTTTCTGAGGTTGACATTTAGATTTATGGCAGACAAAATAATTTTCAAGTGGTTGAGTTGAGTTTATCATCTAAGATTTTCTGTAAAATGGGACTAATTTAATGTGACCCTTTTCGTATGAAACTGTCAGGAGTAGGTACTGCGCTGTCATATTCTTTGAGTACAACTCTTTGCTAAGTTACACATATTTGGTTCGGAATAATTTCAACCTTTTACCTGTGCCCGTTTTAAACTTATGAGTGCGTGTGTAATCATCACACTAATCACTTATTCTTAATTATTTATTATTTATACTCATATTTATTTATTTAGTTTTAATTACTCTCTGCACTTACAGAGTGAGTAAGAGAACACGTGCAGAGAGTCATAATCTTATTATAAACTAGATATTGCATACACGTCATTATTGAATGTAAAATTGGATGAACAATTATATTATACTAAAATTTACATCCGAATTCAATTAAAGCAACACAGATTTTAAAAATTAACAAAAACAATACAGAAACTACAAATAATTTAAATACCTGAGAGATAAGATAATGTAGATAGATATAATACAGGTGTTTTATGATGTAATAATCAGTTATGGCCTGCCTCTTAAGCATGCAATCATATTAGTGAGCAACAAAAATATACATAAATAGACATTAAAATCTAAACGTAAATATTAGGTGATATAAACAAGCTGCTGCTGCTATTTGTACATTATTCGAAAATTCAGTTGCAGCCTAGAATTCCGTGCAGGCAGCGTCGGAACGCAACCCACTGCCGGCTATTATAATTAACTACTTTGTTAATAACAATACCTTAAATACATTGCTACCTGTCTACTGATGCTTTCAAACGTAGATTTTGTAGGTAGATTATTAATTAGGAATTTGAAACCGGGTATCTGTTTCCAATTCTTAATTAATAATTTACACCTGCTTGAACTGACATAAAAGAACAAAAGTCTTACAACTAGACATTTTTATTTTTATATAGAAAATTGTAGCTCTCAGAGGTTTCACTCCTCTGATTTATGAAAATTGGCAGCAACATTTAAAAGAACTCACAAGATGGACAGTAGAGTGGGTGTTACTACTGAACGTCATAAAAGAGCTACCAGTGAATTTAAATGTTTCTGCAAAAGTTCAGTCGGTCCCGTTTCCTTGCAGACCGCGGTTACCAACTTTATACACTTAATTTAAATGAAAATTTCTTTTGTTACGACTTTAACATATGATCCGTTTAAATGTAAAGGTAGGCGTGGAAGAAAGAGGTAAGTATTAGCATTCATTAAAACTTTAAGTTATCATTTGCTTAGTTGATATAACAATTATGTTAAACCTTAAGGAAAAAGACAATAAACATAATTCGCACATTTAACCAAAGTTATGTCTCCGTGCCCTGAATAAAAATGATTGTGAAAGTGGAACACAAACATTCCACAATATTATTTTGAAAGAGTCAAGCTAAATTAACAGGAACAAAAGTAGGAAGGGCGAAAGTTAACTTTCAGTTGAAATTAATGAAGATTACAAAATTCACGGCCATTGAGTTCCCCGCCTCGTCGAACCTTTGACTCTAAGTTGCTTGTTAGACTAAATTGAGAGAAATAATAGGACTCATTTGTTTGGTTTAAAGGTTTCCAGTCCCACCCGCCGCCGGAAGTTATTATTTTACCGCAATCCGAACGCCTAATAAAGTAATATTGTTTAATTGTGATATATGAGACAAATGTCTAGTATTTAAATATTTTCGCAAGTTAATAAATATACAAAGCATATCATCGCACAAATCACAGGTATTGGTAGTGGCGTTATACAGACAATACCCTACAAGACAAATGTCGAGGACTTAATAATAGGGTTTTATTGGCATCCTTTGAGTAAGGATCCCTAATTAAGTAGTATGCTGTCAAACTTATGTCATCACCTGTAATTTGTGGACCGAAATCATAACGGCCAATCAAAGCGCTCAGACTGAGAATTGGCAACAGATTAAGTTTAATATGAGGTGCAATCTCCCTTGGAATGCATATATCCAGGTGTACTATTTTGCTCTTTAGAATACTGAACCCAATAAAATAAACCTTTTACTTCTTAGGAAGAGTAGTGATACCCTAAGTTTCCTTTTTGTGTATTTGTTTTTTTTTTCTATTTTAATTAGTCTATACTACATTCCATGTGTCTGTGGCATCACAGTGGTCCCTAATAAAATACCAGCGTCGCGTATTTTTTATTTTGGAGTTTTCTTGGCCTCGCACTGTCGTTTGGTATTTTATATTATTTACATAGTTTAATTAAATTTCTTCTTCGTCCCTATTTATTCAGTTTATCCAGAACCGATTTCAAATTCCTAACATTGTGTTAATTTAAAATGATTTTCAGGTCAGATCGAATAATAAATTAAATGAAAAAAAAATTGCAATGGTTTTGCAAAAGAAAACAACGAACCTCTTTTTTTATTTTAACGAATGCGAACCGGCCAGAAATAAATCAACGCAATTAAAAATACAAAAGTTTTTTTTAAATCGCTAGTGGCTACGCTACTTCATTTTTCAGAGAAAATTGCCAGTACTTTTAATTACTTAGAATTATTATAAAAAAACTCTTTTGTTATTTTTTAATAGTAGCCGTGTAAATTCTACGCAGGCGAATGTAACATAATTTAACGAACGACGAAAACGACTTCAAAAATGAAAAACAAATAACCACTGCACTGATTAATTACTATGTTAGTCACTAACTACTGTGTTTCAGTCTAAGTGTTATTTTTGCACTTTTATTGTTATTTCTGCGTGTTTTTTTATCCCATAATATTGTGCACTTGGTTGATATAGTTACTCCAATTAATTTAATCAAGACAAACCAGTCTGTTTATAAATCAAATAAATTACTAATAATTTTATTTTAAATTCGCATACTTGCCTGGTTATTTTTCTGGAAACTTACTTTATTTGTTATCTATATACATCCATGGAAAAAAACTGTCTGTTCGCTTTGTTGTGTGTACATGGTACTTATCTGTTTTTTAACCGAAACGGCTGGACTTATTTTGACGGGACTTTCACAGGCAGATTGCTGATGTTATAAGGTGTAACTACAGCTACTTTCGTTTTTAGAAAAAGAATAAAAGTTCCGCGCGAAAAATTAAAAACTTTGAAATTGTGTACACAATCCGATACAATGTAGTTATAGATTCCATTTATTGTTTGTATTATTTTTTAGTTATATTTATTGTTTTATCTTTATGCATTTTATTGTATGGGCCCTAGATGCCTGAAATAAAGGATTAAATTAAAAATATTCAGTTTTAGAAATTTTGTAAGAAATACTTTAGGTAACTCTTGGAAGCAAAAATATTTAGAGCCAATGTTGAAGAAATACTAAAAAATCCACGAGGACAAAATCAGGGGTAGTAGCTAGGTTTGTAATTCGACGTAAGCTACGAGTATATATGTATATACATAGTCAATAATTCTGCCTAGCCTTTTCCCAACAGAACAGTATGACTGGGTAACGTGATATCCCTTAACAAGGGGTAAGTAATATTTGGCATTATTACTAAATCTCCAATATTTACAAGTTATAACAACAGAATTTTTATTTTTATCAGCATAACATACATTGAATATAAAATCGTCAGATATACCATTCAAAAGATAGTAGCTATACCTAGTAACTGATTACCACTTTATTCATTTATTTCACACATTTATTTTATTTATTAGGTCTACCAATAATTGTTTACCTACACTAATTTACAAACAAAAATAAAACATTCGTTTTGTTCATATCATATAAAGTTATTTCGTATATTTTCATTTCAATAACGTTCACATGATGTAATAAACGTGAGATATACCAACTGTTGATATAATTTCTTTACAATTTGTTTTTCACAAGAATGGTGCGTTGGGTGCATCTCATATCATATAAAGTTATTTGGTATATTTTCATTTCAATAACGTTCACATGATGTAATAAACGTGAGATATACCAACTGTTGATATAATTTATTTATAATTTGTTTTTCTCAAGAACGGTGTGTTGGGTGCGTCTCATATCATATAAAGTTATTTGGTAGATTTTTGTTAGGTTAGGTTAGAATAGTGACCATTAACTGCCAGACAGACCAGAGCGTTTTATTAAATGAAGCTCATTCTACAGAACGCCAGGTAGTGCGGAAAGGAAGACAGATATAAAACTTAGCTCACTTGGAAATTATTCAATTATAGACTTGGAAAAGCAGGTAGATCACAAGGGATTTAAAAAATATTATTAATCTTAATCAGTATTTTTAATTTTTAATCAACCTGCATAGCCTTCTCCCAACTATGTCGGGGCCGGCTTCCAGTCTAACCGGATGCAGCAGAGTACCAGTATACATAGGCAGGCGCTCCATGTAAAATACTAGTACTCCTGTATTGAGCGACTGCCTATCTGACCTGTACAACCTAGTAACGCGGTAGCATGGTACTTCTTGGTAAGACTAGTGTCCGATTTTCTGGCGTTTTATTACCCGACAAAGATGTTCAATTCACAGCCGGGACCAAAGGCTTGCACGTGCACGGAGGAGTCTCGGTGTCTAATGGATGATCACCCTTTTTTATGGATGGCAAATCATACAATTACTCCTGCCGCTCTGGGTGGAATTGAAGGGACTGTCAGACTCTTACTGACTGAAACCCATCCGTGTTCCTCCTAATGCCCTTTCGTTCCAGAACAATTCCGCAACATGATAACCCACTCACGGGCCGACCTCGGCTAGTGTTGCTTAACTTCGAAGATCTCACCGTGGTAGTTATCATTGAGCCACGAGTTCCTCATGAGCTACATGCGGCGGCAGTACTTTTATTTGGAAGAAGGAACTTGTTTAAGATCACTTTTTCCGTCTATTTCAGAGGTTTTCGAATTTTTGTTTCTTTGATCCTTTATTTGTCAGTTTAGGAGCTACATTT
Organism: Mamestra brassicae; assembly: GCA_905163435.1. Classification (NCBI taxonomy): domain Eukaryota; kingdom Metazoa; phylum Arthropoda; class Insecta; order Lepidoptera; family Noctuidae; genus Mamestra; species Mamestra brassicae. The sequence continues at coordinate 11,142,500 of LR990996.1, read as the reverse complement.
ATTAATTATTTATTATTATACAGTAATTATTATTAATATTAACCCATCGAACAATTTGCTGCTTGGAATTTTTTCTTGCTTTGTGTTAGATTAAAAGAATATCGCGGGAAATCGTGTATGTTCCAGAAAAAAAATCTTACTCGCAATTTGACTTATATTTCGAATAATGCAGCTTTCTGATTCATAGAATTACAAAACGCGGTCTACATTTGTTTTGTGTAAAAATCCCATCGAACTTTATTGGTAAATCAATGAAACCTTAACGGCTGACCGGATTTGGATGAAACATGGCATTCGGGTATTCTATGTCCTGAATTACGTTATAGGATACTCTTTATACCGCTTTAATTTATTATTAAAAGAGTACCCTTCTTCTGTGGAGATTTGGTAAAACGAAACTACTCCTTGAAACATTCTGAAATTCTACCGTTAAGTTTAACGTACCTACTTCCCTTATACAATTACCTAGTCAACCAGCGCCCAATAATAAATCATTTTACATGGTTTGTTAGTTCATTAAAACTTAAATGCAGTTGATACATTGAAGTTTTCTTCCAATCAACTACATATTTTTGTGAAATTAGTTTAACATTTTCACTTTAGATACACTTTAGATAATAAATTATGGTTTTAGAGAAACGTACGTTTAATTTAATTTTGAGTGATGAAAAAATCACCCATTACACCCTCCTGGCTTCCAGCATTCTGATTGACTGCAATGACCCAACTTAGAAGTATGCATCATTTAGCGTTTCGGCCGATTAATGATCGGGGAAATATCTAACGTAGTAAAGTACGTAAAGCATTCAGAATCTTTGAAAACCCCCCTTTTTTAAGGTAAATCAAAATCGTAGGAATCCCGAAATACCAATGCACAAATTGCTAATAGCCAGGAACCGATTTTTTTCCGACTGCATCGTTGTTTCAAACTTTTATTTTCGCGCAATACAAACCGACACATTTTACGTATTTTGTAGTAAAACCAAGACCTAACATTTATACGTAAACTTTTTTATTTATTGCATAACCGTAGGTACCAGGGAAAGTTCTTAAAAGATTTTGATAGTACTTTCGGTCGTAAAAATCTCTGAGTCCCGTAAAAGAACGCTTGAAGATTTCACTCATGTTTTAACAAGGCAGACAGAAGGAAACTCGTGTCAAGGAAAGTGTAAAAAAAAAATCAAGGTTGTAGAAAACATAAAAAGATACTACTCACTTTCGTCCTTTATGGTCGGTGTAGACAATGTGGTTCCTTGCGGCGGGAGTCTGCCGCGCGCGGCCCAGCGAGTGCGCCTCCATCATCCGCGGCCCATGCCCTCCGCCGCTACTCAGGGGCTGCCATGCACAAACAGATGTGTGCTCTTAGCCTCCCAGGCGCCACACAGCCTTCAACTGTCTGAATGTTCAGTTAGTGACCGCTTCGCTGAATTACTCCCCGGCCACGTTTAACAAGTTCGGATGGCCGGCTTGTTAGAGCTCGCTGCTCTCCACCGACATTGTATACACAGTTTCGACTTCTTAGCTGTGAAAGTTTCACCCGCTCTGTTGATTTTGTTTGTTAACATTGTCCTGTTCAAGAACTGTTCTAGATTTATCTCCTTTGTGTTTGCTCACTTTGTAAAATCAAGCGCAGCATGGACATTTCGTTTTGTTTCGGTTTTCGTCTGTTATGTATTTATTGTTCAAACTTGGCTTTAAGTTTCATTGTATCAAATTGTTCATCTGTAACGGAAGTCCAGTTGTTAAACTTCATTTTTCTTTTTCCTCATTTCTAAAGTTAATTATTCAAGCTACCTACTTGTTTTTATTAACTTGTCCAAATACTTTCACAAAGAAACTTTTGTAAAACTTGTACTGAATACCGATTGTTATCTACTAAAGAATATATACTTAAAGATACATGAGCCACATCTCAAGAGACTTGTTCATGGTCTTGTGGCACCTTACATAACCATTACTCAGATGTACATTGGAGGACAATATACCTGTATACAAGGGAGTACATAAAACTGTTTACATAAGCACTTATTTATCTTCTACGAGTAGGCGGAGCTTGGGATCGAGGCGGGCTTATTTGGAATCGACAAGGAGGTGGAGTGGAGGCATCTACTTGTTTATCAATACCTTCTGCGCTTAGATATATTCTGCCGAAATGTAAAAAAAGTACAAAAGAGATATTACGTACAGAAAGGCCAAGAATAGAATTTCAAATTAGGGCCTTAAAGTGTGACCTATAAATTATACTGTAATTAAGGAGCTACTCACTAACAGGAATGGATATTTTCAGAACCAAATATTTCCTAAAGGTTAAAATGTTTTCTCGTTTCATAAATTATATTTCGCAAGACAGTGTACAAATGGGCTTTAATTAACTGGGGAATGTCGGCGAAACAGCAAATATGCCAGGATCGGCCGGCAGCCCCGCGCCCGCCCGGCCACGCTAACTACGATTTACATTCCCTCTTATTTATTTACAAGATACAGCAACACAATTTAATTTAATTTACAGACTGGGGTAATTTTATTTTGCAAACCGACTAAGGAATTGTCGAACATTAATCAATACGGAAATAGAAAACGTACTGTGTTAACCTGCCTAAAGAAATTTTACTTTTCTCTAACAAAAATCGTAGTGAAAGCAAACTTCTCGTGAAATAATAGAATAGAATTCTCGTAAAATAAAGCTTTCAATCAAACGAATTAATACTCACTACAGTAATAATCCCCTGCAATATTTTAATTGCCCGTAACCGTAGAAGGGTAGTTATTAAGTTCACTGTAATGCTGATTTTATAAAAGTTTATTTTATAACAGTGTGTATATTTTGTAACGACAGCAAGTAAGTAACCTGCTACATGCATGCATGAACGAATCACTGAAAGTGACTTGAGAACAGAACTATCTCTACATCCTCCCGCGTTACGAACAAAGTTACGCACGCGGCGCGGTTCCCGCCGGAGTGACTAGTGCACTCACCTCCAAGGCTCACAGCCGACTGAGCGCTGTACTCTTTACTCTGAAACATTATCCTTCCAACTGAAATTCAAACAATCAAATACTCACCATATCGCTCACAACTTAAAGTCCATTTTCAATTTCAGTCCATCCCAGAAAGCCTTTCCGACGATGGAGTGAGAATTCGGGAGAATACGTCACGAAAATCTAATTCTTCGTACGCGAACATAATGACGGCTTTGGAACTGAAGATGACGGGAGCCTCAAAATTTTCGTGAGATGACGAGCCTGCGAAGTAGAAACCTTTATGTTTAAGATCGCAGGGTTCATATTGCAGGTAATGTGGCCACCAGAGAGGCGGTCGTAAGGCTTCGAGGGGTGGCGCGTAAAACAGGCGCATGCGTAAATCTCTTGAATTATTTCTCAAACTCAGAACTAAGTTCAACTGATTAGTGTTTGAGTCGCAAGTAAAAAATATTATCGACAGGTTCAGGTGATCGACGCAGATGTTATACATACTACGATTACGACTTACGACTAAGATTTGCGTCGAGAGAATTGGAATACCATTTTCAAATTGCTGTTTTATAATGGTTGTAAAATTTTTGCTGTTCTTAGTTTTAATTACAGTCAATAAAATGATAATAACAATCGTTTTAACTACAATATATGCTGATCTACTGTGTACAGAATTTTCACATTTCAAAATGAAGTTCTTAAAATACCAATTAAATCTTTATAATTAATGTAGGAAATGTTTTCCGTAACTTCTGCAAAGTATTAGTTAGTACATTTATTTTAAACAACGATAATATTTTAAGTTCATTATAAAAAAAAACTTGATACCTGGCTACAAAAAACTAGGCTTTCGTAGTATTAATACCTAATTGATAATTTAAAATACTCAGAAGCTCGCGGCTATATAATAACAGCCGCACGGGTTGAACTTCGAGGTTAAGTTGCGCTTGCCGAGGACAATCCGTGGATGGGTGGGTGACCATCTATTAAGTAGTTGTGATTTTATTTTTAAAATGAACATTATTTTATGTTTGTCTATTATAAGTAATTAATTAACATTAGTTTATTAGTGAATGGTTTTTGTATTTATAACGTTGACATTGTTTTATTATTGTGATTTTTTTAAATTGAATTTGAAATAGTGATGGTTTTTTTGTTCTTCAATTTTTATTAATTCGATTGTTTTTTTTCTGTGTATTTAACAATTTTTTTTTGTAACCCTTTCAGACAATGTAAATTGTTACTGAATTGAATAAATGAAATGAAATGAAATATTACATACCGAATTTCCTCCGTGCCTCGGAAAGCACGTTAAGCCCTTGGTCTTGGCTGTTATTTGAACATCTGCGACAGTCGATACGGGAAGTCAGAAGACCGAAAATCTCCTTGGTATCGTTGTACCCAGCTGCTGGGTTGTAGAGGTGAGATTCAGTCGCTCCATGTGAAATACTAGTACTCTGCTGCATCCGGTCCGACTAGAAGCCGACCCCAAAGTGCCTGGAAGAAGGCTATGCAGGTTGATTAAAAATTTAAAATATTAATTTAAATTAATTATATTTTTTGAATCCCTTGTGATCTACCAGCTTTTCCAAGTCTATGATTGAATAATTTCCAAGTGAGCCAAGTTTTATAACTGCCTTCTGTTCCGCACTACCTGACGTTCTGTAGAATAAAGCTCCTTGTGGAAAAGTTCGTTTGGTACTCCAGTACTTACAGCACCTAAGTACTTTTCACCATTATGCGCCCTTCAGGCACAGTGTTCTATTATTTAATCATTTGAACATACTCAATTCTTTATTGCATTCCATATGTATTACATAGATGGTATAACAAAGTAAACGATCAATATGCATCCTGTCGGGCACAGCAAAATAAGGTAAGAGGAAGTGGGTTAAGTAGCTATTCAAGGAATTCAATATTACTTTAAATTATTAGATATGTTTAGATAGGTGTTTATTGTATTTTTATTGTTAGATCTGTGTATATAGGTACAGTATATTAGTCAGAAGTCAGAAAAATCTGGCATCGGTCTTCCAAATGGTATCATGTCGCCCAGTTACTGTGTTGTGTAGGTCAGATAGGCAGACGCTCCATATGAAATACTGGTATACAGCTGCTTCTGGTTAGACTGGAAAGAAACCTCAATAGAGTTGGGCAAGGGCTAGGCAGATGTTTGTCTGATGGAAAAGATAGATAACCGATTCCGAGGAATAAATGCTTCCAAGGATTGCGATTGTCGTATGCAGAAATTAAAGGGATTCATTACGTGACATTGCAATTGCAAATCTCATATACTTTTTTATTTTTGACCATCGCAATCCCCCATGGCTGGTGAGCAACTTCGGCCAGCTCCATAATTTCTAACTACAGGACAAAGGAATCCCTCTTCGTTTTCCATACTCTGCTATTATCTACTAATATGGGCCGGGCCACTCCTTTTGCCAGGAAAAAAGATTGTACAGTCATCTTCGGCATGGTTTGCAGTCGTTGCGCCAAGCGTTCAATGGAACCCATTCAGTAGTTATTTTAGCCCAAAGAGCATGCGACTGACATGTTCGACCTACTTTAAATAAGTTAGTGAGCTTGGTTTTGTCGCGCAGTGATGCGCCTTTTGCGATTTGCAACGCCAGGGCATCTCCGAGGTTCGCAAGAAAACTTCAAACCAGGATCTTTGCTGCAATACAAAATTTGAGCACTATTGCTTGAGTTAGCAGAGAATATGCATGTCCATAATGCATCGCTCGTATTAAAAAAAATACTAACGTACCAGTATCTGCTCGCCCAGAGACTGTTCTTCATCTTAGACGCGCCTTAAAGCGGCCTAGATTTCATATTACGAGTATATCATCAAGAGCATAACATATATCTATGCTGTTTGTAATTTGCTATATCCCCCACCTTCAATGTACAGTCTTCTATTGAGCATCGTGGGATTTGATATGATCCCTATGGTCATCCTAAATCCAATCACGATACTTTTATCAATATATATATCATAATGTCATTAAGTCGACGATATTACAATCGCTTGAAAAAACTTTCAGACTTTATCTCTCGTGGTCTTATCTAGGGACAATAATTTTCAGGTAACAGTCTTTAATTTAAAAAGGATCATTAATAAAAAACGAGCAAGAAAACACCAAAAAAGACTACTTGGCAGCCAATTTTATAAGACTTTCCAGTGCCATAACAACGTCCGAAAACACACCCAATGCCAATCATGACCCCATAGACAGCATTAATAACAGATAATGAACAAGCACGACATCGACACGACTATTAATAAAATGTAAGAGGTGAAATATTAGCGGGGTCCGCGAGCGGAGTGGCGGCGCGTCCGTGTAACTCTCAATATGAGCTTTGTTACCGCTTTGTGCCGCCATTTCTTGTGTCACTGCATTGAATATATCGGGTGCTTTCCTTTGTGCACGGAATATTGCTCGTCTTTTGTCGAAATGAACGTTACCTTCCCAAGAGTTGTTTCAGCGAAGAATTTCGCGATTGCAAAGTAATATTTCCCCTTAAGAATTTCGATGTGTTTCTTTCATGTCGGAGATGACTTTACTTCAGATTATATTGTGTTCAGAAATGTTGTTTCACGTTAGATTTTCAATATCAACGGTTCTTTTACGAGTTGTTTGAAATATTTGTGTGGAATTATCAATCATCTTTGTTTGAATGGTTATTTGACCTGAAAGTTTCTTTTGTAAAGTAGAGCATCGTTTCAAATTAGTTTTTAATTGAGAACTCGAGAGCCCTAGGTAGATAAATTTAATTATTATTATAGAGTAAATCCTTTGTCTCAGTAATTGCATTGGCTTTGCCGTTTCAAGTCCAATAGCCATCTGACCACCAATTAGAGTGGGATTAGCGACGGTGGGAGATCGCCGTGTAATATACTCTTGAGATTGCTTGTTAATTATTTCAAAGTTCTTTCTAACTTCTGTTATTCCATGCACTTAGTTAATTTAAATTATAAGCTTGAAATTTAATCTACTTTATCTGTTGACATAATATTTATTTATTTATTTATTTATTTATTTATTCGTTTATTTATTTATTTATTTATTTATTTATTTATTTATTTATTTATTTATTTATTTATTTATTTATTTATTTATTTATTTATTTATTTATTTATTTTTTATTTATTTATTTATTTGGTTAACCAACAATTGTGTACACATAAAATCACAAGTTACATTGTATATTCTTTAACAAGTGCAACAATTAATTAAAGGTTAACACCTCATGCATAATTTGTGGTTTTTCACATTGTTAAATCTAAAAATTTATAAAATATTAGCTTATTACTTAATGTTTAAAAACAATGTTAGACAAAAATAATGAATTAAAAAAAAGTTTGGTCAGTAAAAATTTTAAAACAACACACAATTTAAATAAATGATTAATTTAAGTTAAAATTAAAACTAAACAAGACAATCAATAAATTGCAAAAAAATATTACAGCATATCATTTATACATTTAATTATAACAAAATAAAATTAATATTAATAATAAATAAAAAATTAAATCAATTCATACAATAATGTTCTCTAATTATATTGCAAAATTTGCCCAATTTGTCATGGTGTATGTCAATTAAATCACTGCAACTGTTAACTATTTTACACAAGCGTGGAATCGGAGAATTTGCACCCAGAACCGTTTTGCGTAGCGGTGGGAGTAATGGAGTGATGGGGTTTCGCGGATTTCGTGATGGGGCTCGAAATTTAAAGAGACTAAGTAGATTAGGGCAGTCGGTTTTATTTCTAAGCAGTTTAAAGAGAAACACGGCGTCAATTATTTCTCTTCGAGATGATAATGAATGTATCCTGAAGTATTTCAGACGAGTGTTATAGGAGGTCAGCTGTTTTCTTTTCCCTATCGAAAATGCAAGATGCCAAAGAAACCGCTTTTGTACCCTTTCTAATTGAAGCTTGTGTGTGGCGTAGTGGGGTCTCCATACAACACTGCAGTACTCCAGGACGCTTCGTACAAGACTATTGTACAGCATAATTTTAGTGCCAACTAGTCTGAAACTCTTTGTGCTTCTCAGTACAAACCCTAACATTTTAGAAGCTTTTTTGACAATATTCTCGATGTGAGGGATAAAAGTTATTTTTTTATCAAAAATTACTCAGATACAATACAATTATTGCAGAACTTTTTTTGTCAAATGGTAAAATTGTTAAGATAATGTAAAGTCAACGATTTATTTTTACAAAAATTGGTCTACTAATTGGCGACATATAAGTATGTATAATGCGTGTTGTTCTGTATGATTTTGGACGTAAAAAAATAGTACCATACCATCACTTCCCATGGGTGTTGTAAGAGGCGACTAAGGGACTCACCAGAGAATGGGCAGCAGCATTCTCTATACATTGCAACAGCTACTCTACAATTGTCAACCCTCTTGGGGGAGGCCTGTGTCCAGCAGTGGACGTTTTTTCGGCTGATGTGATGAAGTACAATGCAAGTCTCCGTCCGTATAGGTGACCGAAGAAGTAGTTTTTGAACGACACAACCCATGAGTAACCTTAAGGTGGGTACTGACCGGCGTTACGGGGCGTTATATTACATGTTACAAAGCGAGCATTCGTGCAGTCCGTACGTGGAAACTAGCACGAACATGATGCGTATGTGTTTTGTTTTATACGGATTTTAAGACACGGCGTAACATAACATGCTCGCTGCGAATGTTACAATACGGCCCGTAACACCGGTCAGTACCAGCTTTATTATAAGTATATTAAGTAGATTTTTAAGCCTTTGTATCAAATCGTCCTATTCGCAAATTGTCCTATTAGCAGAATGTCCTACTGTCAAAGTACTGTAATGGTGAAAAAATCCTGTCGGTTTTTCGTCATGGTTCATTATTTAGTTTATTTTAAATTAAAATTCAAACGAAACGGAGATATTATACCTCTGTGGACACAACCTGTATCGACCCCCTTTTTCAATCTCATGTTCAAAGTGCAGAGGCTTACGGAGACTGTCGTAGAAGCGGAAGTTGGCAAATAGGCTAAAGTCTAGAGCGGCAAAAACTCACAAACTACCAGGAGACCAGAGTTCTAAAATTTTTTAAGCAAGCAAAACTAGGCCCTTCAGTGAATGTACTTGATAAATTTTAGAATTTTATTTCGGATTCAAAGTGCAACAGTCGTTGTACGGATTACAGTCATGATTATTTTTATTCCAACCCGAATCTTCCTACTGTAGGGCCAATACCAGTCTTCCCTCCTAGATTTGCACATTATGCTATTAAGAGTTAGTTACTAAGGACCATTATTATTACTTGAAGTCCAGGGGACCAACTCTACTATTTTTAAGTAACGTTCACAGTCGCATGTCAATCGCGATCTATTAAAAATGTAAACAAATTTAGACTTTATTGACCGATGTTATTGTATACAATTTTGTTACGAATAACGTCCTTATTTCATATGCTGATCGTGAAAAAAAACTCTGTCACTATCTACTTGTAACATTTAAAAATCTTATATTATTCTGTGGTTTAACTCTACTTTTCCCATTCTCGCGTTTATAGGACGTTCTGCTAATAAAACAATAAGCGAGTGGGACGATTTTCTAATAGGATGTATTGAGAATAGGACGTTTAGATACGGAAGCATTTTTAACGCCATTATTGACTTGATTTGTTTGCAAAGTTGTCATTGGTCGACAGTCCATACTACTGCTCCATAGGACAATCAAGGGTGAAGGTCAAACTGGTTGATTTATGTATTAACTTTATAGATATACTGTTTCTTTTTTTGTGTTTTTATTTTTCTGTTGACTCACACACTGTTGTTTAATTAATGGTTCCAATGTTTGTAAATATGTGAGTACCATTTACCTAAATTTCTTTAGGAAATTAATAAGTTTACCTCTGCTGGTGATACTTTGTTCTTATAAGTAGCATACTCTGGGTCCATCGTCCTCACATAATATTAATAATTTGTGTAAACCAAATTTTGTAAAATCATTATTTGAAAAGAGTAACTATGGAGTTTCTTGTCCGTTCTTCTCCATAAGAATCTACCTTTCCGAATGGACAGTAGAGTCACTTTATTAATGTAATTCTATTATTTTTACTGAACTGTAAACGATGACGTTCAAAAGTGCCGTTTAATGTGCGTTAATTGAAATAAACGTTTTGACTTTTTTGACTTTTTTTTTTTTTTTGATTCAAAAATCAATCGGTTATCTGTTTTTTGCATCAGAAAAACATCTGCCTAGCTTTTTTCCTAATATGTTGGGGTCAGTTTCCAGTCTCACCGGATACAGCTGAGTACCAGTATTTTACAACGAGCCTGTTTAGCTGTTATTGATCAATAGTGAGATGAATAAAAATGTCTTAATCTGACTAAACCGAAATTTCTATCAAAATAATTTGTTGTTAAATTATAAAAGTCGAATTAATGGGAATTAACATCGCGACTAAAAATGCACTCCAATAATACCTTTGTCATGTCCATAAAAAATTAAAATAAGTTACCCGAAATAATCAAGAATTTATATAAATGTAATGTCTTTGTCAATAAATTGAAGCATTTCCTTATGAACAAATGCTACTATAGTATAAGCGAATACTTAAGTGATAAATTATAAAATTCACAACTATGTATTTATATCTATAAATATTGTGTATTCAAGATCCTACTCATTAAACGTAAAAAAAAATTCTAAATAAATACGAAGCGTCCAATTAATAAATTACCTTACGTATAATAAATAATAATTACGTAATAAATAATAAGAAGTTAGTAAAATAATAATGAATAAATAATAATAATAATAATAATAATAATAATAATATAATTATAAGTTAGTAAAACAATAATAATAAATTGTTTTTACAATGTTACTAAATTAATTAAAATACCTATATAATTTATAAAACAATCATTATAATTCCTAAATTATATTCTGCATTAATAAACCAGTAAAACTAACAAATATCTAATAAAAGTTATCACATTAAACACTCAGTGTTCTTCCTCCTCTCTCCTACTTGTTCTATGCTGTGCCCGACAGGGTCAATAATTGTGACTAATATAATTATTTCCTAACAACTTTATACATTATGGTACACAATAAAGAATTGAGAATAACGGTAAGGTCTACGAAGTGCTACGAGGTGCTACGCCGTAGCAAGCTTCTAAAACCGGTCTAATCTCACCAATTTCTATAAACACTAAACAATACAAAATCCCTATGAGTATAATTTGTTTTTAAAGTAATTATGGATTATCGTAGAAAGCCGCGTACGGTGTGATAACAGCCGGATCGGCACCGTATGCCGGCCACGTTGCCGTTACATTAGTGCGGGGACACAAAACCTACGCCGCGGGTTCGGCCGACCTTACACACGACACACGCGGTCGACAAACTTGCACTGCAAATACTGTGGACGTAACAGATAGTGGCTGTTAGAGTACCATTTGTTGAAACAATTTGAAAGTGGAATACTTTTATGAGTGAAATGGAAAATAGGAAGCTATACGGTAAGGGTAACATGAAATTATAGCGGGATTTTCAGAGGGTCAATTCTATGAATTTAAAAGTAACGTTCGCATTCGTATCTCAGTCGCAATTTGTCAAAATGTAAGAAAATAAGAGGTGTTTTTTGACAGATTGCGACTGAGATGCGACTGTGAACGTTACTTAAAAATAGTAGAGTGTGTCCCCTGGACTTCAACTAATAATATTGGTCCTAAGTAACTGACTCTTAATAGCATAATGTGCAAAGCTAGGCTCCCAAAACTGGCATTGGCCCTACAGTATAAAAATCCGGGTTGGAATAAAAATAATAATGACTGTAATCCGTACAACGGCTGTTGCACTTTTAATCAATATTTATAAAACTCTTCCGTAACTGACTGAGTGACTGACAGCGCTGAAATTTGGCAAGCTGGGGAAGTATAGGGGAGTGTAAGAGAGGATTTCTCGAAATTTCTACGGAAACGGGGAAAAAAACGGGATATATGTGCGTACGAAGTCGTGGGCAAAAGCTAGTTCAAAATAAAATGTAAACATTTATCCAGTAAAAAAACTTGGCCCTACAGAAGGAAAATCCGAGTTGGAAAAAACATAATAATGACTGTAATCCGTTCTCAACGACTGATGCAGTTTGAATTCGAAATAAAATTGGAACACTTATTAAGTACAAAACGAGTTATTACGTATTTAAAATGTTTCTATTTGTTTCTAAACCAAACCCTAACATCCGCCTATACCTATAAAATCAGAGAGACACACAAACGTACAGTCACAATAATGTATCGGCACCGGTCCCACGCTCGCCGAAGTGTTTGCTCGACCGTCCGCCCGTGGGCCGCGCTCAACCAACTGCTAATTAAGGCTGGATTACCGCCCGGACCGACCGCTACTTACTGTTTACAACTAGATTTGAAGACAAAGGAAATAATGTGCCGAACAATACCTTTCATTAGCGGCAAATAGTTTCCTTCCAGCCGCTAAAGCATGGTATGTTACTGGTACACTTAACGCCTGCTGTATTATTTAGTGAGCTGAGAATTTAGATCGGGTTGATAGTTTATTAAGTTCTTAATTAGTTCTTGTTTAAGTGATGCCAGTAGTAACTTTTTTTAAGGACTAGCTTCAGATTTGAGTTATGACTTTAAAATTGCGTATTTGTCAAAAACTGTTTTAGCCTGAAAACCTACCTCTTGTCATTAAAATAAGGTAAGACACGTTTTTAACTCCAAATACCTAATTAACTAATCAAAAAATCGGCCCTATACATATTCCAATATCATTACACAAGCACACACAAGGTCGGTCGGACAATAATGTCACATCACATCGTCGGATAGAAAATCTATTAACTTTTCTTTTATTTTATCTATGAAAAATATTGTTTGTTTTTTATATTAACAAAGTTCTAATGTAAAACCATCAGCCAAACTTTAAATTATGTTTGCCTGAAATACAATAAATCATTAACAACACAACGAAAACCGTTATAAAAGTTATTAAACAAATGGAACATTAGTCCTTTGAGCATTGAAACATAAATAAGAGTGGAACAAGGCGATAATATCAATATCGAACGTTAATACACTACGCCACAGTGAATGTAGTTGTTTATTCCCGCAACGTCTGCGGTACTACCCGCAAATAACAGAAAGAGCAAGTCCTCAGGGCATCGCTTTAGCTTTTCAATTTCCCTTTCGGAATTATTCGTGCTAATCGAATACGACCGCGCCGGGTCTGGGACGCGGTCGCAATGATTCATTCATGAGACTAATGTCGCATTCCCACTTAGATATCAGGTATTATTGTGGTCAATAGCACTTACGTCACCGTCGCCAGTGCATGGACCGGCTCTTCGAATGTGGAGTAGCTTTAACTTTCAGTGAGCGATATTCTTGTGAGATTATTTGTTGTGTTTGGACTGAGTTTTTGGAACATATGCACATAGGTACTTAATAAAAGATTAAATAAGTTTTTTCCAAAATACTAAAACAATATAAGATTATGTCGGTATTTCCTGAATGTTTAGGCAAAGGTTTACCTACAGCAGTGCACCCAGATTTCACTTGTGAAAATTAGTTCATTATATGTATTTAAAATGAATTATTTCAAATGACTTTGCTTTTCCCCCAATTATTGCACAAATGCACATGCCACTTAGTATTTTATCATCCATTTTTTTCTCCTTAGCCTATTGTGTCCTACTGCTGGGCAAAAGCCTCCCCCATATCCTTCCAGACATTCTTTTCTTGCGCCACCTCGAACCAGCCTTCTTTTATGCAATTTAATTAAATATTATGTTTTCATAATAAGCTTAATTCGAAGTGACTATTGACTGACAGCCAACATTTTTATAATTAGCCGTTACGAGCTTTTGCGCCGCCACGCAAGTTTTTAAATGCACTATAAAACAATCATTCGCACTCCTCCGCAGCGTGCGAGTATATCAAAATATAGCAGTAATAACAAAACTATCCGATACACAAACAATGTCCATAGAAAGTTTGAACGCATTGTTCGATATGAGGGTATGAAGGCGTTGCATCGTCGCGTTGCAAATGATGAGGCGCGAGGTATTGTCGCAGCATTAATGAGCGCCCGCGCCTCTCCCGGCGCCTCCCGGCCCGCCACCGCGCCCGGCGCCCGGCCGGTCCGGACAGCCGCGCGGAAGAGGAAAATTAAACTCCTGGGCCCCCGGCTCGTGTTCATTACTCCACACCCGATTACTCCACCGCTGTTTGTGAATGCAGCTCTAAAGTACCACTGAAAGAGCTGTATGGAAACATTGGAATTAGAAACTGTGATAATTAGTGCTCAACTAGAATAATATACTTGCCACTTTTAATGCGCTAGTGCTGCTATAACTTGAACATAAATATGTGCTGCAGTGTTTTGTTGTTTGTAATACGGAGACTGCTCAGAGAGGAGTAGCCTCTATTTGTTTTTCATTTTATTCTTCATTCAGAGCAGTGGTAGAAACATAAAGTCCGTGGGGTATTGCTTTAAGATTTCAATTTCCTTTCCGGAATTACTTGTACTCTAATCGAACACGCGTCAGGGGACACGGGGCGGCGGTGGGGGCGGCGGGGCGCATCGCAACCGCAAATTACTCCAGCACTCTGCGTACGAATGTTTAAAATGTATTATTAAGATATTTACAACTTGCGCTTACTGTATGGGGGTTAATGTCTAATGTCCTTTAATTATTTGTTTCTTCCATCTAATCGATTGGGGTTTTTTGGGTTTTAATTTTAAGATAGGCGACAAATTGTGTTTATCACAAAAACAATAACTTTTATCAGTGTGTCTTATGATGACTGATAAAGTAGATCTTGATCATGATGATGTGACCAAAAAACGAGTGGATAAGAGTTATCATTGACTCCAAAGTCCACAACCGAACAATGAGTGGACTATTGCAATTTAATTGAACCGAAATAATAGATTTAAAATAAGTAGTTATGCATGGTAACGTCAGTAAGTTATGTCGGGCGGAGGCGCGCGACAGCCGGCTGCTGATTGTAAAGCGCTCACAGACGGAGCCTATTCGATTTCACGGCTCGCCGCGCCCGATATTTATTGTCATCGGTGCAGTTGTACGACACGGCGCCTACTGAACCGCGCTGAAAAATCTCCATTCCCCGAAATCGGACGAAAACATTCCGCTGATACCCGAACCATCAACTTCGACTAACAAAAAAATTGTACCGTGTAAAACGACAAAAACGTGACGTCGACGCGGCTTTAACAATCGTTACTTGAATATGTTTGCAAGCAGCTACACGACACCTTGTCTCGTTAGTAAAAAGTGATGTTACGTACGATTTATCACCTGCACACGACACGGAAGGCCCCGGAGCCGAGCTTCCTTTAAAACCTGTCAGCTCTGAGAACTGAAATGAAAACAAACGCGTGGAATACACTTGAAATATTATAGTGGCGATGCCGAATGTACCCATGCCGTCCGCGTCCACATCGGTTTTCATTTATTTAAATTAATATTCCATAACTTATTTTACATTTATTGAGGTCTTTAAAGAAGTGAGTGTGAATCTCTTCACCATCATGATAATGGTAGTGGGTAAATCAACAATAAATCATATAAAACAACCGCCTTTAGTGTAACTGGTAAAGGTTCCAACTACTTTCAACTTAGATTTTTTTTTCTTTTTCTTTCAACTTTGCTTATCATATAGTGCTCTCCTACTCCTACAGAACTTACTATTACGATCCCAAGCTACAGCTGACCAAATGATAATATCTCGAACCCTATCAAGTTCAGCAAACAGTTTGCGAACTTATTATTCGGTCGATAGCCACCGCTCGCAGTCGCCGGTCGCCGGAGAGGGTTAACTACTGACCCCCAGTCATGTTTGGCGGAACAATTAAAGTGGTCAGCCAGTACATTAAAAAGCTGCCAATGGCCGAGCGAAACTGAATAGACTATAAAGTCATTTTCAGCTAAAAGCGTAAATTGTACTGTGGTAACTCAATAGCAGAGAGATAGTTAATTGGTACAATGCCAACTCGGTGGATATCTTTGTTTTAATTCAATTGTCTCGAAGCTAATGCACTCGCTGGAGCAATCTTAACCGTGTCCCGCCTGATTATGGTAACTTTTCAGGTTACGATACAACTGTACATTCACTAAGAAAATCTGTCAATTTTCTGGTATCTTTAATACTCACTTATATTTTTTTGTTGCTATATTATGTCGGTGTAGTGGACTAACTTGCGTTAGTATTCCAACTGATTCAGGAAAGTTTTTCCACATTGAAATTGAGGAAACATAGTAAGCACCTATTATCGTTCCACAGTTTTATATGGATATGGTATCCAAAACCTACACTACTCAGTGTAGATAAATGTTTTTTGGACCAACATCAAAAGTGGGACCACAAAAATAAAAACCGCCAACCACGAAAGCACGAACGAATTCCGAGTTCAGATTTAGAGCTATTGAGCAGACAGCGACATCGGTGTGTGCTTAGCGAGCACAAATGTCGACAGTTGCCATGCGTGGCACTGAATACGTTCTCCGCATCTCCTTATTGACACTCCCGGGAGGAATATGTTTAGGCCCGTGATTACCGGCTTAGGTTAATCATTCCCTTTATAAACGCTGAATACATTGCAGTACTGCACTCTGCTGATTTGTGCAAGCTCATTGGACATTCATTGATTATTGACTCTTGTACTCAATTATACGGCCGCTGTTTAATGTTCACGTTTCTTGTTAATGGTATTAGTTTTTGGGGAGTGGTATAGATGGCGGCAGTGTACGCGGCTTTTAGTTGCTTCTGTGTTCAAAGATTACTGGAAAATTTTAAAATGAATTGAGTGATAGAGCTTCTTTAAACCGGACTTAACTATAATGTGTAAAAAATAATTTTAACACGATACCGTGCAAAATCTAAGTATCGATACTTAGATTTTGGAAAAACGATTCTGATAATACAATATTTTTTTTAGAATTAAATCAATAGAGGACTACAACAATTAAACTTCCGGAAAGGGTACGTAAAATCGTATTGATATGAATTAAATAATAAAAATACGAAAATATAAAAACAGGACTCCTGTTTTTGCGATTGACGACGCACAATAGCCGAGCGGCGTGTTTGGACGGTTTGGTGGGAAAACGCATAGCATGGCATGGCCGGGTCATCCCATTGTGAAGTACATAGGCAGGAAAAAATAGATCTACGAGTATTTTTATTGAATTTCAGTACCCGAATTAAATTTGTAAGAGAATTTACCCTTAATTGTTTTTTTTTGAAACGGAGTAATTTAAGTTATGTTTATCGTCTCAAAAAGAAATAAAATATCCACTATAGAGAGATCGAATTATTGTTCTTTTCGTAAATAATCATACAATTTCACCTTATACATTATCCAAGCAAAATTGCAATCCACTTAAAGCTATAAACAGTAATAAAATCGCACGTGCAATAAAATGACGCTTTACGTTACATAATCCTGAAAATTTATGACTACCTTCGAGACAATAATAAGAGTCGTCGACTCACTTACATCGTGATTAAATTATCATTGCAAAGTCAGACTGCTACAGTTAAAGTTATTTCTCGTTCATCGCTTCCACGGGATTAGTCCGAACGTTTTATTATGGTATTATTCAAAGCTGTCTTTACATATTAAATAAAACATGAAACTTGAGGGTAAATTACGATTTCGTTTGCCAAAATATTCTTGACACTTATCTTGTTTTGCTTTTCCCAGACAACACACGCATTCAAATTCTGCGGATTATATTAATTATACAAGATTACAAAGGTACCTTTACTTCATAAATTGTAGTGTTAAATTACCACAGTAAACCGGTAAATTACTTCAGTAATAAGACCAAAATGAAATATTATGTCGTTTCAATTTGAAATGTAACGAAACCGTAACGTAAGTGTTGCTCAAAATAAATTATATGAATATTTTAGCTGGCGCGAAATAATGTTGTTAGCTGTTTTGGGGCAAGATTACGAACTAATAACATTACAAAACAAGCTCTTTGCGGGTAAATTATGCATGCACTCTCGGATCATTACCGAGGCTCGCTTGGCCTCAGTTCAAAATCTTACGATTGCCTCGCGAACCAAATCTTTCACAGCATTTTAATGTGTACCGTGAAACCTACGCTAATCGCCTACATTAATGTTTTTGACACGAGAAATTATTAGATTAACGATTTCCAATTAAATGGGTCCGACAATCGGAAGTATTGCATATAGTGGAGCGGACATAACAGTATGTATTGAGTACTAGTCAAAAAATGTTTACTCTATAAGCCAGCTAGAATACTAGGTTGTCACCAGATAAACGTGCAATGACGGTCATTGACCCAAATACATTTATTGACATACTTAATTCCGAAAACAGAAATAATAGCATAAACCTATCCTGAATCGACTTCTATCGTGATCCTTTACTTTTTCTAGTAATGAAAAACGATTCATAATTTACTGTCCGGATTTATTGCAAATTTATCTGACGCTTACCATAAAACGATAACGTGGTGCGTTTTAAAGTAACTAAGAGATTCAAGATTCAAAGCATTTATTTCAAATTATATGTATAGATAAACCAATTACATGCACTTTTGAAATGGCATGGTCGATCAGTCCAAAACAAGAAGCTATTTGAGAAAAACGAGCAAAAAATCTTCACGGATACTCTTGTCACATTGTCCTTGTTGCAGGGACTAAATAAAGTAATTAATCAAATATACGAAAGTTACATAACATAATACCTCGATTCACCCCAACTTATTAGCCAATCAATGTGTGTCGCACTTGTAACAACACAGAAAGTAATAGTACTTGGTCGAGGGCAGGGCTCCCGGGTGTGGGCTCCGGACTCCGGCAACATATCAGAAGAGATGCCCGCCGGGAGCGGCGGATTAGCGCGATCTTTTCCGAATTGAGGGTAAACATCCGAGAGCTGCCTCCCCTGAGCCCTCGCTAAGGTGAGCCTGTTTGTTACTTGGAAATCGTATTACTTCTCACTCGCTAACTATCTGATGTATGACTAACTATCGGAATGGTTCGTGCAGGTTTATGATTTTAAGTAAAAATAATCTGAAAAAATTAAGTTACTGATGTTAAGTTAGATCTATAAAATCAAAATCAAATCAAGCTCGTAGCTCGTAGTAACCATCTATGCTTATTTTATCTAAACGATGGTTAAACAAACGCGCATTCGGCATACATCGAAGTTTAAAACAAATAATTTGCATTGAGATCGCTTACCATTCTACTCAGAACTGCTAAGATAAAAGCCAGAGAAATCCTCGTGAGCGCTCAAATTCTTGGAGCGCAGTGGCGAACCGTCTTTGCCCGACGGGCGGTAATAAAAACGGCTTAAATAGGATTTTAACCGCGAGTTCCTCGCCTTAATTAAATTGGATTTGCGAGTGAAAGAAATATACGTGAAAAATTCGTGTCGATTATGTCAGGGGAACGAGTTTTGAAATCCCTTTTAGTAAGCGGATTATGTTCGTCTCCCAGTGATTATATTTGTATTACATTTGTTTCAATGCGAGCACTGTTGATAAGAACGTCTTTAGTTAAAGCGATCTGGAGCAGTGAGCAGCTTTGTTACGCCGAGGAGCCGTGTGACAGGAAGTAACAGCCGCGTCGCATGCCCCGGCGCGTGGAGCCCCGCCATCCTCCGCGTCTTCTTTCAAGCACGCGTACTCTCATACGCCCGTAGATACAACATCTGTTAAATACCAATACATTAAACAAAATGCTATATTACAAGAAAGTCATAAAATAACATGATACGAGCTAATATTCTACATTATATGCACTTAATCGCTTTTTCATGGTATTGTACGTGGTAACTGGTAGTAGAAATATTAAAACTCTGAAATAACGGCAGTAACAGCTGCAGTAACGGGGTTTTAATTATCACTTACAACGCCTTTCAGCCGCGGAAAATTACTGCCATAAACCATTTAGAACAGAGAATAGCTAAACGATTTAGGATGCCAGTTATTAGAATATAGCCGGCACTTGTCTGGCTGACGCCTTGTGGCCGAGTTTACAAGCGTCGTTAACAAAGTTACATTGATGTCTAAGTGGCTAATATTTATTGGCTTTTTTGCTTGAACGTGGCTAATTAAATCAGTGGCGGTTCAGTATTGAATAACATTATCCCTCAATTAACATTCGAGGGTCGATTTTTAAAGCGGCTACAAAGGCGGGCCGGTGTAGGCAATAAAACGGCTCGTCCCTTATCCGTCATTCAGCCCTTGGAGATTTCTTCTGGGGGAATAATTTACGTTGATCGCCCGGAAGGGGAGCGTAACTGCCTCACTGAAACTTTAAGCTTTCACTCAGAATGGTTGCGATTCGCGGTGTCTCAACTTTTAACTAATAAATTGGTTACGATAGAATAAGTAGCGCTGTAAAATCGATCTTCAATTACTTCGTTAATTTATAATTCGTAACAAGTTATTTTCATTTAATTACGAATTAAATCCACCAGCGCGTATTTAAGATTCCTGAAAATATTTAACACAAACTTTCTACGCGCATAATTTGCTGCACACGGCATCTCCCCCGCCGCATATAGTTTAGTATTTACCTAGTGTTCAAAAGTTCTTTAAAATTGTTTTCAGCAACATGTGTTCACAGCTTTTTTAAATTCCCTGCAAAGGGCGGTAGCCGCGATGATGACGTCACGTGTCGATGAGTGTGAATAAAGCCTTTGACGCCTTTCGCCGCATGCATTTCAAGCCAGCCGCTTCAATTCCAGTTTACACGCAACCCTTGCCAAGAATCACTTTGCAATAAAAATGCAAAGCTTTTTTGAACTAATAAATTACAAAGGGGCATTTTTTCATGAAACATACGTTACGTATAATTGACAATTTCAGGCTTTGCGTAGGGGATTATTTTGGTAAGTTTACACGATTGCAGGTTAGTGAAAATATTAGTTGAATACCAGATTTACCTTAATCCAATTATTCAGTAAATACGAGTTTTTTATCCGTAGTTAACACAGCCAGGTGGTTCAATTTCATCAAAATGCTTTTTTCGATCATATGTTAGCTTGACCAATGGCCTAACACATAACGGTTATTTCGAACCTATTAGTTAAAAATTAACAATTTGTGTTCAGGTTGAGTTCGGATCAAAAATCCCCATCTTGTTATTTGTTAACATTGCAGCTATTATTTCCTCCATGGACCGAGAAGTGAAAGTAGCCGCAAGTTACTAACGAGAGAGGGTATTTAACATTCCGTGAGGCTCGCGAGGCCCGGAGGGACGTCTTGTTAAGAAAAAACTGCCCCCTGCGACACATCACTCGTAAAACATTGCCTGTGTGAGCCTTCTGCCTGCCACTTGACTTTTAATTTAATAATATTAATTATTCGCAAATTAAAAGTGACTGTTCACTTCATAGAATACTTTTGTGTTATATTGCTGATGCTACATATGTATGCAAATTTAATCTGTCATGTTTTGATAAAAAACCATTCAGATTTGTGCAGAAAAATTATGTTGGCTCTAACTAATTGGGTGTCTAAGTCCAAGTGTACTCTGACATCATAAACTTTTGGAACCATTGATACTCCGACACTGTTGAGTCTATCTACCTATTACTAAGTACAGCCACTTTGTCCAGCCCCTTCCACACTAATAAATCCCCCAACATACACGTGTGTATGTTTCACCATATTCTCCTGGTACAAAAGACTACAGCCGTTATCAAACCATAGCTACCGAGGATGGTGTTATCGTTCGCCCATAAAAGGGCGTGTGGTGAACACAGAGCTACACTAATTCCTCTTTACGAGGTACGATGGGTCGACTCGATATAGACACACGTATATAATCAACACTTTTTCGCACTGGAAAAGTGGACAAAATCGACCATGCAGAAAAGGCACCCACTTTTAACCAACTACCGCGAAGCTAAAAGCAGGATATGTATAACAAAATAATGCATTCTAACAGTAATAAGCGATCTCTGAACTTAACAATGAATGTGTATTAACATTAAAATATACATATTACGTGTTAAAACTTGTAGATACAAGTACATAACAATTTCAGAGGAGAATAATTTACTGGCTGAACTTTCAAGAGCGTGATTCTTTAATAGCCATGTTTTACTTTTTGAACTTGTTTTTTATATCGATAAAACTACTTTACTTTTGAGCTTTCTAACTTTTGTAGAAGTAGAGTGAGCTTATTCCGCTGAAGTAAGTGGTTATATAATTCGATGAGAAACGGCAAACAAAATTATCTTGAACAACACAAGAATTCTAATTAGTTTTCGAAAAAGTTGTAATTTGTTTTTCATGTTAAATCTTATTTTACGAATCGAAAATACTCACATTATAGAGCCAGTACATAAGATCGAATTTATGAACTGAAATATGCGAGAGTGGGGTAAATATGATTACGTTTTAAGGAAAAAGTCACTCTAAAGTCAAAAACTAATTCATTAAATAGTTCCATTTATTACTTGGTTTATAATGTAAATACAATTTGCTTTTCATACTTTCAAAAACATGCAAAAACAAAAACAGGGACGGATTACGAATTTCTAGCTAGTTAAATTAGCTATTAGCCAGCTTTGGTGACCGTATAGAACAGAGAGTAAAGTCACGCAAACCTCCATTGAAAAGGAGGATCCTCCGACCAGACGGTTGTTGTGTCTGGTGGACAACTGCCCGATAGTTGATATTCAGACTGTTGTATTTGTTCAAATCGCACGGAGAACTTTGCTTGTGCGATGCAGGATTTCGTTGAGTTCGTCGCTGACGAACGATGGCGATGGCGTTGCGGTTCTTTGTGTTGCCGTACAAATTTTGCTTCTTAGTTTTTTAAGTGGCGGCATTGATGCCGCTACAACCATATATTTAAGAGTTAACTATTCTGTATAGCTATACTATAAGAATCGTGATGTCCATAGCTAAGCGGTAATAATTTAAATGAAAAATTTACAGTATAAAACCCCTTTAGTCATGAACTGGAATGAAAAATTCTATTACAATGATACCATTTCCTAGTTAACTGCCCCATTTCGTTCAGCGAAATACTGTTTATAAAAATTCACTCCAGACCTAGTTATTTCAATCAAAACTATTGAAGTTACAGATTATATTATAAATTGGATGATTGTAAGAATTTGCTCAAAACATAATAATATGTAAAATCATCTAAAAATTTGTAATAAAAAACCTGAAATTAATGTTTACAGCGAACCAATAACCAAAAAGATTTTTTTTAAATAATGTCTTGATATGAATTTAAACGTTGGAACATTACCGTCCGTAGTTACCCGCTGTCCATCTTTACCCCACTCTCCCTAACATCGATTTTTTATACAAAGTGCGAGATTTTCATTGGATAAACCACAAATACTTCAGTAGTATAACGTACGTTAGCTCTCAAAACGGAGAGCTTTTATCATGTCACCATAAAGGAGAGTGCAGTGGTCGATGCAGGTTTGGCGTTAATTCTTGTTTACGGCGAATCGCTTTTAGTGGCCCTGTTCAAAGCGCCGCCCGACGCCGACAGAAGCCGCCGCTCCGTGGCGCGTGAGCCGATAGATTGAATTCACGCGTCTGCTTGGCCGACCCGCAACACGACAAGATCGCTCACTAAAAACAATAATTGATGACACGTGCGCCTACTCCACACAGGTGCTGTATGCAACGTGCAACATTGAAGCTAGGTATTCCGTTTGATGCACACTATTATCGTATTTCAATGAAGATACTTCAATCATAAATAGAGCGTTCCATTTTAATACTTCTGAAATAACATTTTTAAAGCTTGGTAGATAAAAAAACAACAGCTGAAAATATTTTCGCTCCTAATCCGTAATTTAATATTAATTTATAGTCGAAAATCACCGTCTCGCCGTCATCGAGTCGGAAAATAACGGAAGTCTTTAAAAGAATAAGGCGGTGTTTTGAAGAGGTCGGAGAAACAATTAATCATTCTACTCTTTTATGGAGCTAAAGGTTGGAGGACACGATTGTTCTGTAATACTAGGGCTGTTCTTTTGTTACCATAAAACCGAATATATCACAATCAAACACTCGTAGACAGTATAATAGTTTCCTAAAGACCACTTGCCAACCCTCGGCGCGTCAATGCCTATTATTAAATGCTGAAAATGAAAGTGACGGAATATACCGGCCGTGTTTAGACAATACCTCCAAATAATGGACGCCGCGATGCGCATTAATATTGAGGTAAATCTTATTAGGACCGCCTAAACGCCGCGATAATATCATATTGTTTTGGAACTCACCATCCGCGATTCCTCTCTTATGCTTGGAAGGGTTCCATCCTCAGGGACGACCGAACCTTCTGAATATTCATAGTATTATCACAAACCGACTTACAGAACTGAGCAGTTGAGCAGCGTCGTAAATACATAATACCTTTCATTTCGAGATAAGAATCATTTACGTAGCGCTAGCGTTGTAGTGCGGCGTCGATTTGTATGGAACAAAGCAATATTTCATGTGAGTGTAATAGGAGCACGTCGTTCGGTTTTTAAAGGTTTGGCGGGTGTTATTGGAAGTAGGTCTGCGCTGTAATTGTTGTGTTGATTTCCCCCGGGAGCGGCGAGCTGCTCCACGTAGACGCTACCTGTAGTGCCACGACCACAGGCCCACAAGCCCACTAGCGCCCTCTGTAAACAATTATGCCACCAAATTACCTACTGTTCCAATCAAACCTATACTCTATTGAAATAAGCGGTAAAAAAAAATACTGAAAGTTTTACCACAAAAGCTTTCAAAACGTGTTCTGATCATTAATAAAGTTTAGAAAAATACCAATGATCCATTTGTATTTAGGAGTTACTTCCGATTTAAATTACGCTTTTACTCGTAAAAAGTGTCCGTCCATATTGAATGATTCCCAACATTATTCCGCGTCAAAGTATCACAAACTGTTGTTAATTCCGCCTAATATCGCCGACAACCTCTACGCGCTGTCACAGCGGGGTCCGATATAAACATGATGGATATCCCCATATAAAATGAATAAGCTTTATGTACGAAGCCCATGTAAGTACGCCCTTGTTTACATTCCACAGCACGCCACTTATAACGAATGATTCCAATATTTCATTTATAAATACTTTACTAAATACGTACCGACATTTTACGTGTTTTTGTTAAATACCAATTGATTAAAGAAGATTTTAACAATGAAAAAAATGTTTCACCTTACGTTTTTTGTTAATTAATTGTTTCTATGTAGTTACGAGTGTTTGTTTTATTAAAATAAACAGTAATTTATGAAAAAATACCACTTCAAACTCATATGAAATCGATACGAATTCGACAGGTTTACAGTAATGGGCATGGAAACAACTGCAGGGTGCTTTAGGTTTCTCAAATACCATCCATAGGCGTGGAAATGTTTACTCTAGTCGCACGAGCCCCCACAATACATTCGATGCGAATATATCACAGAAACTAAAGTGACTAGAATCCACCCGATTCTGGTCACTTTAGTTTCTATGATATTGGGAGGCGTGTGGGTTCACCATAAGCCTCCTAATATCACAGAAACTATTATTTTATTAACTAATAACTAAAATTACTTTAATTTTCCTTGATATTTTACCAACATAAATCTTTTCGCTTGTTGTATCTACAACAAGTACAGTATCTACACGACCCATAATTGTACTCCAATGAGTTACCATTTGTACAGTAGTGTGATCTCCAAATTATTAGTGTACACGGCTTCTAAACCAGCCGACATTGTGTGTTTGTGTCACTTGGCGGCCTGCCAGCCCTGTAACGCGAACAAAATATCAAAGTGATAATAAACAATATGTTAGCGCCTCGCTATACGAAAGGCAATCATTCTTTAACAAAAGATCTATGTTAAACTCGAGAAAAGATTAAAAAGGGAACGTTTGTCGGCTCGCTATCAACACTATCAATCATGCGTATAATGGCCACGTCCCCTAACACACGTTCTTAAATAATTTGTCAAAACTCGCTCCCTGCCCATACTGGCGACGTTTCCCACTACCTACTTATTCCCGGTTTTCTTGACACTTCTATGGGCAATTTTTCACTTAAATGACACAGACAAAATCACAAAACGCTACCGACATTACGACGCCTTTATAAACAAGAAGTTTACCAAAAAACGGTAAATTCCGGATAAAATCAACAATTAACGTTTCGGAGCAATAGCTACACGACATTGATCGATGAAAATACCCTAGCGTATCTATCAACACCTAGTAAATTGAGAAAGGAGTAAAAACGTTAAGTGGGCTTGTAAAATTAATTACTAAATGTTTTTGTTTACGGGTACAAGAAATTCTATGCCGAAATCAAACAAACACGGACAAACGATGAATTCAATAGAACGGGCCGTGTGTGCCCAATAGGCAGGTGGTATAATATTTTTTCCAATTTAGAATCGGTCTGGATTCTAACCCATAGATCAAGCGCGCGCTAGCACGAAACCATTACACTTTGTTGACATCAACGAATGCCCTTTTACATATTCACCCCGAGCACACAAAGATTGAGCCGTGAAATTGAAAATGGTTTCTATGAACAAAAATTTATTCCAAGCACGTCCTCGACATATCGTCACAACACGAGTGCAGCTTGTTATATCTATGTCAGTGTGACGTCACTATACATGGCTTCATGTTGATCGATCTATTTCCGACATTATTTTAGACTAATTACACCAGTTAATGCACTCTCATAGAACTACATTTCACGTACGTGCTAAGAGCAATTGCTCACGGAATACATTGCCTTGACGTACACGGAAAAGAGTAAAAAATCTTTAACTCAATTTGAAAGCGTTGCTAGCGCCTTATCTTGGAAATCGGAAAACTTTTTAAAACGTTAACTGTATAGTGTAAACCAAAGCGTTGAGGTACTTGCATTTTCAACGTGTTTAATTCCACAGCTTTTTATGTACCTATAGACTGAAATATTGGAATCACAACAAAGGCCGTGAATAATGCACAGAAAGCTGATTGAACGGAATGACTGAAGTTTATAAAAGCGATTTAATTACGGTGCGTCATGATTTTATGGCTCATGAATATTTCCATACAATTTAAGTACTCGTTTGTATGTGGGTGGGTGGCAAAAAGTGAGCAATTTATTATTAAAAAACTAATTTCTCACTCTCGGCTCGCTATGAATGAGCCATCATACAATCTAGTCGGTAGCCGCTGCAAAGCCGGCATTTGGCAAAATTTTATAAGCGTTCCCACTTCACAATAATGAAGTGCTCACTATATTTAAAATTGTAGTATGTTTGCGTATTCAACACCTTTGATGAAACTTTCGCATTAGGATTTTGGGGGTTTTTTATGAAATAGTGGTACAGCCACGGCTTAATTGACATTCTTTTTTTTTATTTGAGCTTGGTTTGTTCTTTACTTTAGTCTAGGTCTGACCTAGACTAGAGTCAAGAACAAACCAACCTGACGACAAAGACTTTTTTAATTAATTCTGTTTCGCGTAATGTAAACGTATTGTAAGTACGGTTATGCTTGAATATTTGTTATAGGAAAAATAATCTCGCATCTCCCTTATATCGTACAGTTTGACACACACAGCTCTATCTCTAAACGGCTAGAGTTGTCCAAGATATTAAATAATCCCAACAAATAAAAACTTATCATGTAGAACAATAATTCATAGGACCATATCTGTAAATATAGCATGTAGTTGTATCAGCTTGTTATCTCCGCCGCTAGTGATGTGGGGCAGCGAGCGCCAAGCTGTTTACCCTGTAAGTATTGCGAAAAGATCGAACTTAATCCCAGCGGGCCCCGCCATCCTGCGCTGGGTGTGATAGATACTGAAAATTGCATAAAATCCATCAACACTACTACTTTGTGCCGAAGCTTAGCTTTTCGACGGTTACAAAACGAACGCGAGGGAAATAGATTTAGTAGTTAACATAATTTTCTTACCTTAAACAGGTTTGGAGTTTTTATTTCGGATATCTGTTGCGCGATTCGAAGGTTGTTTCAAGTTTGTTGATCAAAGTGTGAATACCAGTAGGTATATTTAGTTAGATTGTCACACAATACTGGTGCGGGTAGCTCTACTTGCTTTAAAGTTAAGTTATGAAAACATCACACAATCTAGTTACATCTCCTTGTTTACCTTCGAAAACTTTTCTTTACGTTCATATGTTAATTTAATTGCCAATAGTTTGCTAATACGATGAGTATCTGAAATATAAAGTTTTATTTAGTAGTTTAGAAACATCTAATAAGAGCAACTCTGTACTACATTTTATTTGTCCCGAGAGGCGGATCAATAACATCATATTTCAGGAGTCACACTCCGAGAATAACATATTTTTCTAACCGCTTGAGCGGCAAAATAGAATCAGTATGTCAGCATTTTGCGCCGGAGGTCGAGGACTGGCGGCCATATGTGACCGTGTTGTGGCTTCACTTGCCTATACATGCCTATTTTTGTCTGTTATGTGGGTATAAATAATGATACTTTGTTTTTCCTTTAATAATTAAGAGCCGTAAATATCTAATCTAATCTAAACTAATATTACGATTTGGCTCAAGAATTACTAAACCGATTCTTTAAATTATTTCACCATTAGAACGCATTATTAACTTAGGCCATAATATATTTTCGAAAAATTAGAGATCCCTACAAAAATTGCAATAATGTAACCCAAAGTAGCAAAATTTTGCCTAATAAATTCAGTATTTGACGTGCGCTGAGAAAACTATAGATGATACTTAAAAATAATCCGCGAGCGTATATGTCTAACTATTTTGGTTAAGTCTCAATGACCGCTTTTTGTTTAAATTATTCAATCAAAACCAAGGTAGAATAGGAAAAGTGGTGATTTTGGTATCATGATATAAATCCTTATCCATATAAATGGTTATATAATTAAGGTTTATTTTGTACATGTACATTACACTTTAAATTATTTAAATTGTACCTTTCGTTTAAAAGTAACTACAGCAGCGCAGCTTAACACGACGCCGTCACTTCGTGTGCAGCCGTTTATAAGTTTTGTTATCAAATATGTATTAGTTTATAGTTATTGTTTTTATACTTATATATGTATTTTGTTTTATGGGCCTTAGTTGCCTGAAATAAATGATCTATTATTATTATTATTTTCACAAACTTTGATAATCTCGGGACCCTGGGGTCCCCGTCCTTTGTTAGGCGTGCGAGGGGCCGAAGCCAATTCGTAGAGGCCCCGTTAGACATTTCAAATGGAATGGGGCACCAACCGGCGATTATCCCTGTATGCCCTATGAAAGTATACCCAAGGAAAATCCCTGGTTGGTACAGGACCATTGCAGAATATGGAAACAAAATATTAGAGGCTATGGGTTTGGTTGGTTTAGTGGACCGATTATCGTGGACTATGGAAGAACTGCCCCTGCCTGACCACTAACAATATACACGGCTTTAAAATGGGTGACTTTTACAGTCAATAAATGAGCCCCTGAAAACGGTCGCTAGTACAAAGTGACGTAGCGCCAAAAGGGCTACATATCCTGAGGTGCTAGAGGAGTGGAGAGGTATACCACGGCTATCAGGACAATCCCGAAGTACGGTCAAAATCCCTACCAGCGTCTTACTGGATTAAACATCCTTTTCCCGAGCACGTTTGCTCTTGCGATTCTCCACTCAGACCGGCCGATTAAGGCAAGAAAGAGGTGGGAGCTCTGTTCCTCGTCATTGTTCACTCCGGCCAGCCAATTAAGGCAAGCCGGAGATGAGGAATAAGACTTCTTCCGGGAGTTATTATTATTAAAAGTTACAGTTCTGTATATAAAAGCGAAAGGTCACTCACTGATTTTATTTACGAAATCTCAGAAACTCCTGCATCTATGGAGATGGCACAGAGGTAGATTATGAATAGGAGACGTCAGTTAAGAAAGGATTTTAGGAAACTCTCCCCGTAAAGGGTGAAATAGGGATGGAAGTTTGTATGAAAAAACTTATGCCTTAGGCATATACTTATACTTGAAACTTGGTACGAATACTGACCTTACTGAATTAAAAAGGTTGCCAGTATTATTTTTTTCGAACTACTCCCATAACACGATTTAGGGGTATTGAAGTTTGTATGGAAAACCTTATTCTTTAGGTTTAGAAACTTGAAACTTGGTACAATTACTGAGCTAAATAAATAAAAAATAATAACATAATCAGTGTTTCAAAACTACCCCGCAGTGGGGGTTTAGGTGGTGTTTAATTTTGTATGGAAGGACCTTTATGCTTGGTCCGATGAAGTTCAAACACGACATTAATGATTTTGATAAAAATTAAGAAACATTTGTATTTGGATTTTACGAAAATAAACTCATAAAGAGGTAAAATAGGGCGGATGAAGTTTTTAAGGGATGACATAATTGCTTGCTTCAATTTACTTGGAAATTGGTATGAACAATCTAAAAATGGTATAATTGAAGCGGATCTATGATCAACCCCCAACGTGGTGAAGGGCACAACAGTTGTACTGATCCTGAGACCGCAGAATCAGCAGCCAAACTGGCTGACTAATTTATTGATTCGATAAATTTTCAAAAACAACCGTTAAAGTCTATCTCTTTACGGGGCGTTGATGTTTCTGGAGTACCTACTAAATCTATGCGAACGAAGTCGCGGGCGAAGTGCTAATATAAGATAAGAAGGCTTCTACGTACCTGTGTGTTGATTGATCTTGTTAAGTCACATATCGAGCCCCAGAATCACCTTGAATACAATACCTACTCGTACCACACATCAAACGAAAAAAATAATAACATATAAGTTCTATTTCCAAAACAGCATAATATAAACATAAACGTCAAGTGCTTCGAGACCATGAATCTGAACTGCAAATACAAGGCTAGGATTCAGTTAACAAAAGATGATATATTCACATAATACATCACAAATGCAACTTGCATTAGCAATAATTCCCTGGCCACCAAAGTGAACCATTATAACTAAAACAAGAGCAAAAGCAAAGTTAGAGGGAACACATTCAGGATTAAGCTTCACTTGGTTTGGATTTCACTTACGTACGTTGGTATACAAATGCGCAGGTGAGGTCCGCGTCTCTTCATTATTATACACAACGAGAATATTTGTTTGGCAAATGTGGTTTGGGAAATAAATTAGAAATTACATTTATTTGGAGATTGTAGTAAGTTGTTAAGAACAATACCATTCGATTACGGGGCGGTTACTCAGTAGTCTGAAAACCTTTACCTGCGTGATAAAAATAACTTTAAGGAAAACATGTCGAACAGCTAGCTTTATTTATTAGTCCATAAAAAATTCAATGAAAACTAACCGCTGAAAAATCAGCCCTAAATAAAATAAAAAAACTATATCCAAAGAGATGAGAATAACTTTGTATTTAGCTTTTTTTATTTTAACAACCCGGAGTTTAGATTTGTACCCGTTACAGGTATGTACTTACTATACATAGGTGCACCACTGCCTAGCCCTTCGCTATATTACAGACGCGGTGTTATGTAAGATACTTTCAAAAATCAATATGCAATAATCAAAGTCAAAGTCAAAACGTTTATTCCAATTAGGCCATTAAAAGGCACTTTTTAACGTCAACATTACAGTTAAATGTGTATGTTAATATGTACAAAAATAAAGTGACTCTACGGTCCATTCACAAAGGTGATGGAGAAGAACGAACAAGAAACTCAATAGTAACTCATTTCAAATAAAAGTTTTACAATAAATGGTACTCACACATTTACAAATATTGCAAACAATTGATTTTACAGTGTGAGAGTAATTTAATAGAAAAATAAAATTACAAAAATAAATACACAAAAAATTACATCTACATATATAGTTAAATACATTATGCCAACCATTTTGATTTACTCTACACTCTTGATTGTCCTATGGAGCAGGACCAGCATGCTTCCAAGCATTCTTATCTTAAATTAATCGTCTAATTTGTAATATGCTTGTTTACAAAGTGTGCTCTTAAAATAACTTTTAAATATTTTTTTCATTTAGTTCTAATATGTCACAAGGTATTTTGTTGTAACATTTAACACAGTACCCCATGAAAGTTGTGCATACTTTAGCTAATCTATAAAATGGTTGATCTAATTTATCTTTATTTCTAGTATCATGCTAGTGCTTTCAATTACAATTTACTAGTAATAATAAATAACTTGAAATATATAGCTAAGATTGTTTTTTGTGAAGGTCGCTACGATTGAGTTCAACAAAGGAAAATAAAAGGTGTTTTCGCAGATTACTCGCAGTAACAAAGCAAATTCCCATGAGCACTTTTCAATTTGCGTTTCAGTTTTGAAGCATAGGTATACACCATTTTCATAAACAGTAAGAGTTTATTGACTTGTTTTAAAAAAACTTTAAAATTGCTAGTCTTTTTTTTGTCTTTTTTTTAAATACATAAAGTTTTATTGCAATAATACTCAACAACCTTGACTATAAATTCTAGCACGTGTTCTATCCGCATCTACAAGAGAAAACTACGTACAAACCGGTACAATTAAGTTAGGATGATTGATACCCTAACTTCACTCTGCTGATACACATTATTGACACTGGGCGTGATGGATAGCGAACAGAAACTGCCTTTAAAACTTCATAAATAATATCCTTTCGGGTCACCGCTAATAAATGGCCGATATTAAC
Organism: Mamestra brassicae; assembly: GCA_905163435.1. Classification (NCBI taxonomy): domain Eukaryota; kingdom Metazoa; phylum Arthropoda; class Insecta; order Lepidoptera; family Noctuidae; genus Mamestra; species Mamestra brassicae. The sequence continues at coordinate 11,109,840 of LR990996.1, read as the reverse complement.
GACATGCCATACATAAAGCTGTAAATAACATATATTATTGTCAAAGTATGGCTGCGATAAAAAGTCCAGATATTGGGAAATATGAATACTGTATAAGGATACAAAAATAAGTGATCAAAAGTTATTAAAATGCCCTTTAAAGGAGCAGGAATATTGTGCAGGTTTATTTTATTTTTTATTTACTAGTAGGTACCATTTTACCTGAGAAATAAATATAGCCGTTGGACAGCTTTTTGAATAGGAAATATAACAAGTTATCTATGAGTACAAGTAGTAGTAGTTTTTTATGTGCTAGTTATCTAAATATTGAAAAAAAAAGTTCAGTCGAATTGAGAACCTCCTCCTTTTTTTAGGTCGGTTAAAAATTTACCCTTAGTAAACTAACACAAAAACAACGCTACGATACAATCATAGCAAATACACGGAACACAAGAATAGGATATAATGACAAAGATTTAGCTACAACCTACGAATCAATTATTTCTCAGTGCCTATAAACATACGTAATAAATACAAAGCGAAACGTGTGTAACAGCGCAGCCCGCACGACAGCGCGACGCCTCGTAACAATTCATTCCCACAATCCCTTACATCTGAATTCTTAATGAAACAAAAATTGCAAATGTCATACCATATCTCCACCAGACCCATGAATACTAAAGACGCTATTGTGGATCGTTCACGTGCGCGAAATTGAGTCTGCTGCTCGCACCACAAATGACACTGATATGTCACGCGACTTCACCAAAAAAATCATTACCGCATAAGATTCGGGCGTACCTACTTACACCATGTACGATGCGACAATAAATCATGAAATCTGATTTAAAAGAATGATACACGTCGTCAGAAAACAATTGGAAAAACGTGACCGGAGCGTCGATCCCGCGGCGGGGGCGATCGCAACACGTCGCGCCGTCCAATGCATACTAAGTAATGACGCCAGTTTCAATTTTACCTCCCCTTCTCTTCATAACATATTTTAAAGAAAAAATCTCGACGTCTTGCGAACAACTGAAAATTCTACTGATTTCAGAAATTTGGACATAAACACCTCTAAGGAGTGAACGTCCTACGATGAGGAGCACGTAGAGCGCGGGACGCGAACCGTCTGGAAGAGGCTTGTTATAAATAAGATATTACCGCCGCCTGATACCTGGCTTGACTGTTGGTTAACCCGTGTCTCGGATCTGCTGCCAACTCAACACGATTTCACCGCCCTCTTACTTTACGTGATCTGCCACCGTTCCGAATACATTCTCGTTTATTATGTTAAACTCCAATGAATATCTAACACCAGTATCATAGCGACTATTCGAATGTACAGCACAGATAACTGTGATCGCTAATAACCTTTAATTTAACAATAAAACACAAAGTAGAAGTAATAAGCATAAATCGAACTATTCAATTAAAGTAGCTTCAAACCATGACGTTGGCGGTACTTAGTATTCAAACGTATGCAAATTACAGACGTGCTATGCAATAAATGCCGACACACGGATCACAATTCGAAAATTGGCATTTATGTCGCAATCGCATTGTATAGGTATTCGGTGGCTCGGGGTACGCCCCTAATTACAAAATTACTTCTGTACGAACTATTTATTGCAATGTTCCACCGCTACAATAACCGTCAGCTTTAAATTGGCATTTTCATTTTAAATTACTTCACACGCGGCTGTTATAACTAATTTGAATTAAACCTTTGACAGCCGGGTATAAATCAACATTCTACGAATGTTTCCAGTCAAGTTTGTTTCAAATGGGAATTTAATAAAAACTTTTAGTAACATCATTTCAGTCACTCAACTCTCCAATTGAGAAACAAAGTCAGGACGAAGGTGCGAAAATTTGAAATCTTGGAAAAAAAATGAGAGAGAAATTAACTTATTATTTAACTTGAATGTTTTAACAAGTGTCTAACACGCTGATTAGCTATCGGAAATCCTCAGAAAAATCTAAATCAAAGTTACATAATACATCATTGATTATCTTAGCCAAGTAGATCAGATGCAGTGTCAGGGCGCTTCTAAGCCCGCATAACGCACATGCTGGAGTAAAACCGTGGAAACAGTTGGCATGTTCGCACTGATACAGCGGATCTTGCATATCGCGCTGTGGCGTAGGCTGGCCGCACACCCGCCTATCTTTTAGGCTCCCTGCACAACCAGAGGAGAACAAGTAACTATATGTTTGGAGAGCATTATTAGTGAAGCCGGTATTTATTTTGCATTCACATTGTCTATCAATGACCTAACTTATTAGCTATCTAGCTAACTGAGGCTCACCTACAATGTATTGTAATATTCAACCTGTTCTCTGGGAAAATACACAAAAAATAATATTTTATAAGTAAGTTTTCAATCATTTCTATTTAGATTAGGTACATGATTACAGGAATATTATCATTCAAATTCCAGATGTCAGCCTCTCTCAAGAAATTTAGTCAAAATTGCCTATTTCAATGACTGTATCCAGACTATAGTGTACTCATACCTCGAGGCATTTACCCAGAACGATATTCGCGACCGAAACGTTAAATATAAATACGGCTTAAAGCCGCCTGGTGGGTATTTGGGCGGCGTGAGCCGGCTACGGCGTAGGGACGTAGCGGCGTAAAGGCGTAGCGACGTAGCGGCGTAGCACTCCGGCTACAAGTGTTACGAGACATGACCATTTGGATGCTACACATGAATGCAATCATGTTACATTTGTCCACATTAGACGGCTTACTTTAATCTTCTCCTATCTGCTTTGAAATTACCTGTTTCACAAAGATTACTTTGTAGATTACCCATGGATGAACACGTAGCAGATTTCGAAAATGTAACTTTAAATCTGATCTATATACATTCAGAGAAATAAAATACTATTTTTTCATGACCATGAATTGGTTAACTACTTAAATAGACTCATAATAGAAGGGTCAAACAAAAGTAAACGTATCGATCCGATGTAAAATAAAACCCGCATGCTTACTCAGTTCTCGATTACAAAGTTAGTTATTACGGTTATAAAGCCTATCGTTTGACGATTACATCTAAGCTTGCAAACGAAAAAAAGCGACATTTTATCAAGATAATATCAAGACATTTGAAAGATTGTATACAGCAACCGTTCAGGAAATAAGTGATAAGGATACGAAAAGTCAAGTCGGTTATACAAAAAGGTTTTATACAGAGTTGTATTGTACTAAATGTAGCCTTAGATCGTGAGCATCTAGAGTTTTATTACTACACTATGTAGAAAAGCTCATTCTGTTACATAAATGAAACACCGACCCTGCTCCTACTTTCTAGAGATACTGAATAGCAAGTCACAGCTAAATGTCGTACTTATACAAAGGATCATTTTATTGGCCATAGGTACCGTAAAAAAGAACCTATTTATTGAAAAATAATTTTAATTACATATTCTTAGCCATTATTTCTCAATAAGGTAACACGGGTAAATAAAATTGGGCAATTAAGGTAACTTTAGATTTTGTATTTCCACATTTTGTTGACAAACTGTGTGAAAAGACGATGAGTTTTCGTTTCCAATATTTCGATAAAGAGATTTTACTCCTATTACGTACAAACACACGTATAACTCATAACTTACCAATACATCTCCAAGAACACAATAACAAAAACTAAAGACGCTTACAAAATGAAAGTCCCTAAAGAAATGAAATGGAAACCGTCAAAAAGACAAGTTGAGAAACAAGTGCATAATCAGCTTTGCCTCGATTAATACCGCGAGCCCCGAGGCACGGCAGTCTGTCTGCTTGCTCGATATTGCCAACACAAAGAACTAAATTATTTCCTCCATTTCTTTAAGATCTCTTTGTTTCAGACACAACACGGTTTCTTCGGGCGTCCCAGTTTAAATAATACGTTCAACGAAATTAAGTAGTTTTGTTTTTGATAGTTACTTTAATATATACTAACTTTTAGCCGCGACTTTGTACGCGCATATCCCGTTTTTTTCATTACCATATATCTTTCCTCATGTATGTGGCAATCATATACAAAATTATTTTCCAAATCCGACTCGAAGTTCCAAAGATTAGCGTGTTCAAACAAACAAAAAAAACTCTTCAGCTTTATTATATGAGTATAAATTATATCAGTATAGGCATATGACCAGCAGTGGACATCTTTTATTTTTTATTATAGATCATGTAATGTAACATATTTCATACATATAATAACATGAAATGTATAGTTTAGATCTTTGAAGTTTGGTTTCTGGACCTTGGTGTCTGGACCTCAGGACCAGATTATATAATCGATTATAAATTTGGATTTGCATTGTTACTTATTTTTAATTGTTAGCAATACTATGTATTTTAATAGGCAAATTACAATGTTTAAACACTAAACCAAGCATCCACTTTGATCTGGAATTTATTAAACACAAACGAGAATCGTCGCCGCGTTCCGTTCAGTCGCAACAACTTTTACTTTGTGTATCGTGTATCTCACCGTTCATCGTAAAATGGGTATCGATTTGCCAGGCGGTAAAGAGTGCCATAAACTCAAATTTAACATACAATAACGGTTGAAAATAGTCGGTCGTGTTCAACGAGTGGTAGTACTGGTTGGTTCCGTGCCAAACTATGCATGCAAGGGTAATGTAATTGTTTGCGCGACGTCTAATGCACCCGTAACGACGGAGGTATCGCGTCTCCGTTCCGTTCACGCCGAACGAAAATATTCGCATAAATATTGTCCCCAAATAACGTGTGCCATTTGTAAGAAACCAGCGTTGATTTGTTCTCACTGCTTTTTAACATAAAAAGTTTGTACAAAATACTGCTCGAGACATCGCATGAAACCATATCGCAGTGGTAAACAATTAGAGGGAAACCGCAAACATTGTCGGACCCACCTAATCCATAACTCATAAAAATGTACGAGCAAATCAAACATTGACCTTTAGTACAAACAAACACAATTGAACCAATATACCTGTTCTGAACACTCATAGTACTCACCGGAGTACACTGTGCACTGTTTCACGATATCTAGTAACACAACGTTACAAGTCATCTTTAATAACTGTGGCTATCTTTTGAGCTATAAAATTAAATAGCTTTCTTAATGAAATTGCTAATATTCGTTGAAGGTTTAAGGAAATACCTAATAAACACTGCATAAAACCAGAACATCGCTTCCGACTATAATTTATTTAATTTAGATAGGTACCAGTAGGTATGGGCCCCGGCGCGACTGACAGCGCGGCATTTTCATTAGGTTCGGTGCAGTAAGTAAAAACTTAATAAAGTTTTACTAAAGAATTTCTAATTAGAAATTTTAGCTCTTCACGACATAGCAATATTTCAAGCCCGTGAAGGTATTTCCAATAAAGGACTTTGCCAAGTCATAATTCTTCAAAGTTACGTGTAATGAGATGTGGATATTACGGCATTCTTATGAGATTTAGATGCTCCCACACAAAGAGCCCGCGGCCCGAGAACTTGAACAAGCTTGCAATAAAATACACTGCTTTAAGTCACACACATACGTTCATATACAAAAATGTGTTAAATATAGTCAAAGTTGTACCTAGTTCGAGTGAAAAGAGGTATGGCGCGGCAAATGGCGCATAAATTTTGCTTCAAGAATAAGCGGAGGGCATTAAGAAAATATAGATTACATGTACAGTACGTAAAAATGCCTTTGCATTGGTTAACTTAGCATAAAATTTATGACTATACAGTATAAAAACATAAGTAAAAATCGATTTCAATTGCCAACATCCACCAAGTAGCTTACCATACAATTTAAAGTATTCGTTTTGATTAGTAATTTCAAGATTCCAATTTTATTATTTCCAATATGTACTTAAATAAAGTACGAAAGACAAAGTATACAAAAGCATTCCCGTGGCCTGTCCAACAAAACATTTCGATAGCGGGACCATCAAGGTAAGAGGATCACAGTCGCCGTAATGCCCGCTGCGTTCACTATGCGACCCTTGAATTTCTTGTACACTTCTAGACAATAAGTACTATCACGAAACAGTTCAAATAACTGTTGCAGTCGTATCAATTTATAAATGGACTATCAGAGTCGTAATCCGTGGGGGCTGTAAGATACGATTCTGGGAATTGAATTTCAGAAATGTACGTTTGGAGGCGAAACGTCAATAGGTAAGTAATGTAGCTCTATTGCTGGCTTTGGTGAATTTACATAATATTGTAGCGCATAGTGAGCGACCAAAGCTGCAGAGGACGACGCGGACGGCGCCCAAGTGTGCAATCGCGTCACGAAAGTCGACATTTGGAAAGTGGTCACGTAAAATTTTACGTTTGAGCTCGGCATCAGCGAGCGACGCCGCTTCGAACCTAATCCAATCAGAGCCAATGGCGCTGGACACGGGTGTCAATTTCACATCGCGCCGCCAACACTACTTCTCCTGTCATACGCTGCCGTCCTAATGTACGTGTATCTGTATTTCATATGCATTTCATGCTCGGTTAAAATTTTGTTTCATGTTTGATAAACAAGTTAAGATTTAAGTCGGCTGTATCTTGTTTTATTTATGTGGTCTCGGTGAGTTGTAAGTACATAAACGTAGTGTCTGTAAATAAAACAGGCGAGTGTTTTAATAGTGGGTATTATTTACGGGCCCTAATAACAGGCGCGGCGGCCTGCAGGCGGCGGACTGGCCCAGGAACTACCTCGTCGCACTGCCGCCTGCTAGGTACCCGTCTGGAATATTTAACGGTTATTTACTGACAACTTTACATAAATTAGTCTACAAGTATGGTGGTCCGCGAAAAACTTTCTTCAGGAACTTGTTTCCGAGGAAACTTCTTGCTGCCTAATTAGATAGCAAGCGGTTTCGATAAGAATGTTAGCCAGAACAATGCGGGTGAGAGCTGCGACTGCCGTCTGAACTAACGAACGAAATACAGATTCTGGTGCACATTCATTTGTACTATTATTTCTGAAAGCACTAATATACCTAAAATAATAAAGAAATAATTAAAGGAAAGAATAATTTGAAACTTCCCTGAAATGTTCTAAATAATATCCAAAAAACCTAAGGTAAAATGATCTTTATCAAAAATCTGGTAAAATGAGCAACGAAGCGGAAGCAAGTGGCAGTTAAACGATTTGTCGGCGTATTAATAAAACGATTAAAGGAAGCTCTCGGTGGTAATCTGAGAGCGACGCGGCGCGCGGCAGATGGCCACAATTCCCAAACTTTGATGACGACGCCGGCATCCGCAGACAGAACCAACGATTTGTAGACTTTTGTTGGCGACTACTTGGGTACATTTGAAAGGAACAAGTTGCGAGGACGCCTTTTAATTTTCGTTACTCAAACTTAAACCACCACTCGCCAACTAAATGCGCACCTGCCATAATAAAGCTACCGTTTGTAATCTGTCTCCAGGCGGCACTAATGATAGGCGGCTGATGTTCGACGACGTCAATCGGTGTCCGTCGTTTGATGACTCGTCAAAATTGCTTCCTGTGTTATTAAGTGCAGGAAATTGTGACTCCTCCATCGGCACACCTACCGAACGCTAACTGCTTTCACTCTTCCCTGCACAGGCCTATAATCAACTATGTGGATGTATACATTATCGAGGGGAACCAGCCTAAATGTGCACGATACAAATATAATCCATTCATTCTAAGCATGAATTAATATTTATAATCTTTAGCCACCACAAATAGAAGTTTCCAAAATCCCTTAATAAAACGTAACCGCTTAATTTTATCTTAACATGTAAAACTGTCCCTTCAGTATGTGGAAGGATAAATCCACGCCAAAACGGTAAATGGTGCTTGAGGCAATATCTCGGCAACAGCAGCTGTGAAGTAATGGCGCCGACACTTTGCGCGATGCGATTACGACCACCTAAACATTCATTACAAGTAATGTCCGTCATTTATCTGTCCTAATCACTGTGTGAGCGCTCGCCCCGTGCCTGGGCCCATGCGATTATTTTAAAAATACCTAACATAAACAAACTAACTAAATGCCAACTCACCCCTGCAAGGATAATAATGAACGCGAATAAAAACTAATACATTTACAAAGGCCGGAGTGTTAAACGGCGCGGAGGGCTGCGAGCCTAGCAGGTGAACCCGCTAAATGTTTCACGGTTTAATCAAGCCCCTGCTATCAGGCAAGACAAATAGTTAGCTCATCTGCATCTATACGAGTCGGAGCCGCCGCAACCAACAAAGCATCGATATTTTACTTTAACTTCCTTACGAGGATAATAAATGTATCGACTCGTAGCTTCCACGTAATCAGTTCATCAACAGGCAATAAATTAAATATAGGTAGTACTTTCGAAAAATCATAAGTATTGAAAGCTGGTTAAAGCAAGGCAGAGGTCGGCCGGCTAGTGCTCAATCGCGCTAATGGCAAGAACCGCAAGCGCAGTCCCCGGGGACATTCTAACTAAATATGTAATGGTTATTCGAAGCGGTCTCGCTACACTTAGGCCCCACTTCAAATTGACCAGATAAAGTTACGTGCACGCTTCAAATACAATTCACATACTTAGTTTGCTTGCTATTTCATTTCTTATTCACGGTTTCTGAATGAGTGCGGGCACAGAAAAGCCTTTGTGGTTTGTGTGTCTCGTCAATACAGCCCCGCAGAGCGTAACTAATCGGCACACGCTCCACCCACAAGTTCAAAAGAATTTCGAGAAAGTGCGAGTGCAGTAAAACAACTTTTGAGCCTTATTTTCTCGTTCCGAAATTGCAGTGGGTTTAAGCGAGATTTCATTTGTATGGAAGCCGGTATAATCTGGAATAATACCGCAGTAGCGGCGCGGGCCTTCAAAGACGCCACTCGTCCGCCGCCGCGCGCCGCTCGCCGCCTGTAATGAGTTTTTTTTAAATGCGCAACACATTCAGGCACCATGTCGAGTTTCACTGCATTTAATGTAGTGCAAGTGCAGTTTACACAGCCGTATGATTTTAGAATAAAGTCCTTTAATAAACGGATAAGTTCCCGCGGCATTCACTCTAGTTTTATAATAATTAAGTCTTATTTTATTAATAACGTTTATCTTTCAGAAATGAACCAGAACAGTCGTCCGCTCGTCTGGTGCGCGGAATGAAATCCAGCTGAAGCCGTCTTGATTACTGCGACCCGGGTGCCGCTCGAGGTTCAGAATTGGACGGATTATGAGGAATTTAAAGGGCGATGACAATTTGAATATGAACAAGAAAAGTATCCTCTAAAATTAGATTAATTTTTCCCTTTTTGTGACACAAAGGTCTTGCATTCTCAACTAAAAAGACACTTTAAAGCGTCTACCACATTTGTCCACAGAAAGCAGACTGATTAGAATTTCTTTGTTATGTTGACGAATGACAGTAAAATAAATTACTTTCATGTGGACCTTCATAATGCTTCTACATCTGAATCCAAGTTATTCAACATTTTACCATAAAAGAACAAAGAAGTTTTTACATCAGAAACGTAACGATGCGTCCTTTCCCCGAACAATGAAGAGACATGAGTGAAAAAATGTGTCATACGTTTGACAAAAATCGTAGGGTTAAGTATAATTGAGGTAAGAAGTAGCGTGCGGGGTCCGAGGTCGCGGCGGCTGCGAGCGGAAGGAAGGCGCTGCTAATTACCAGCGCGGCGTCGCCCGGAGCGACCGGCGCGGCGCTGCCTCGCATCCTCTACGAGCGAGGTTCGCTGAAAGCAGAGGAAGTCTGCCTACTACACGCCACTCATAACGCAAGGCATATATCTTGTATGCAACATCATTATCGCAAAAACTGAATTCGTACTCCAACATAATCCAACATTTTTCTCTGATACATTTGAAAAATGTGCGTGAATCAACTCAATCAACCCCAGTCCCACTGTATTACATCGTAGAAAAACGTACGTGATTCCAGCTATCCTAAATTGATGTTAAATCGCTTTTTGTTTGCGCATTCAATCCCAGAGCAATTTCTCAGTTAGGGAAACAATCTAATACAGTCGCTGTCTTTTATGTTCCAGGGGAAATAATTTAAAAATCATTTGCTCTTTACGATTTGTGTATGTTTAAAATGTATTTCCAGAGTGGGTAATGATTTTAAAACAAAGAACCTCACTTAAGTTGTAACATCGTTTGCACGAACGAATTAAAAGTAACTTCTGCACCTTCATAAATTTAGATTTCGTAGCTAGTGCTACGAATGTCTACGAACTGGCTACGAAGGTGCTACGTAGGCTCCAAATAGTGTGGCTGATAGGGCCTACGAAGGCAAGCCGCGAGGCGCGAGGGAAGCAATTCATAATTTTGTAATAACGGCTTCCAGCAGCAGTTATTCCGTGCTTAAACGTTTTACTGCAGTCATTATCTACCCGCTGAAAGGATATGCAGGCGATAAATTGTAGAGTGTTACCTACACGTACACGCGTATCTACGTTCACTACTATCTTAAATCTAATCGCCATCGCGCATTTAGAAGGAAAGATTTAATGGTGTAATTGACAATTCTAGATACTGATCTTGAAATATGAAAGTATCATGTTTTTATTTAGCTGAATCATAATCGAATTGATTGTGAAGGTGTAGACAACCTAGACTGCAAATATATTACAATAAATAATAATAATAATGATAGTTTATTGATCTAAAAATGGCACAATGGGCTATAACATCCAGCCAATTTGTTTAGCACAATAAAGCAACCAGTATCACAACATTCACAACACAGCTACTCGTATTGCCAACGTATTTTTAAATCGTATCATATTTCCCGTATCTTTGTACTAAAATAGATATCTCAATGGCACATAAAGGGAACGCGCCTTTCCTTTAGCAATAAAGAGAGCATTTAATCGAAGCTTATCTGGCCGGAAGCATTCATTAGATGATTGCACCATTACTAGTGGACTCTTTCCGACTGACTCCGCCTTAGGACTTTTATTTATTTAGGAGATATGAATATTACTCTGATGGAAGTGCCTACTTGGGGTGAGGGATTAATAATCAAGTGTAATTATGATTCTAACTGACTTGTTAATTTTTTTACTGTTACAATACTTACAATTCGCTAATAAAATCGTAGTTTTGGCCTGCACATGTGGCAAAATTTATATTAAACACAGGTCGGAGTGACTTTTATTTGACCTCTATAACCCAGTTGCTACTGAGTGCTTTAACTTTTGGTTTCAGTATGGTGAGGTTAAACTTTTCGGGCTTCGGACTGCATATAATAGTAAAAGTCGTGTATTCAAAGAAAAAGTGTATAGTAAAAACGTTTTCAATGAAAACAATAAAGCAACTATCAACTTATCAAATTACAGTAAGAATCTAATGAAGCGGAAATATTAACTAAAGAGGTTTTCTCACTCCCCGTACCGGTATCGGACCTAAACTAACACGGCAGAGCACCGGTGTAGATGTTCTTGTAAATAGATGGAGAGCAAATATAAGAGGTTGTGGAGACGGCGGGAATGCGGACCCCATTGTATACGGACTCGGAAAATATTGTTCAACATACCCCATCGATGTCTCGCTGTTTTCATTGCTACTAATAACTGTCTTTATTATTGAGCTTTGACGAATATATTTAAGAGGGTAGTGCGTTTATGTTTTTTTACGAATGTAGAGAGTATAAACCGACACAATTTGAAGAAATATGTCTAGGTTTGTAGGAGAATTCTATAAAGTTTTTATTTATATAGAACTTTGAATTTGCGCTACGCACAAGAAATTGATTACAACTAGGTACATCATTAGATAAACATTAATCTTTACGCGTTCTTACTTCTTTCACAAGTTCACCACATAATAATTAAAACTAGGCCACTGCTTTTGTTCGTTCCATTATCTCTCCGAACAGCGGGTGCACAGAATCCTGTCTATAACTATTTGCAAAAAAAATCAATAGCTCCGGCAAAAATAGCATCAACGTAAATTCGTAGCAATATGAGGTAAGCAGTTCAAAAGTGGTGCATAGCAGAGCGAGCGGAGCGGAGCGGCCACCGCGCGCCGGCAGGTGGCTTAAATTACCGCATTTGTTACACGTTTACACGAAACTGTATCAATATTTCATGCGGATTTACACGAGCTATCGCGATGCTTTGCATTTTGCTATCCTTAAAATATCTACGCAGCTTTTGATTGCAAAGTGAGCAATAAACACCCTCCGCTTTCATTTATCGCAGTCGGAACTCCACGATTTGCCAACTAGAAGTAATACGCTCTTATAGTCAACTATTATTTCAATAAGACAGCGCGCTGAATCCCTACAATGACAACTCACTCAAATGTAAACGCGAACTATTTCCATAAGAAAGGCATTGCGAAAGTTTTTCAATTTTCAAGTGACGCAGGTATGATGGAGAACTTTGGCTTCGGACGCAACGCCGCCGAACCGCCGCCGCACCACAACCGCACCGCAGACGCGCCGCCGCCGCTCCGCCCGACTGAAACGTGATATTGTTTTACATGAATGCCACTCAACTTGTACGAAATTCTTAATAGTTCAGAATGAGCAATAAAATTATAACTTTCATAGCACTCCTTGACTTTTTAAATAGGCCTAGGCTTTATTAAGAGGACTTTTTATTCTATTTGGCTACATGACCCAGCTTAAATATGCACATATTTCTACCCACTTCCATAAATAGCCTCAACAATTCTAAGCCACTTTTCTCAAGGAAATAATAGGCCTCCAATCACGTCACAATTTCACGCGCCAAGTACCTAGCAGTCGTTAAAGTCTCCATGCAAAAACTAGTGTCCGAAATGTTTGCTAAAATTCTAATAAAATAGATATAAACATTAGTTTTCATCATTCTATTTAGTTATCATTAATTTTCAAATCAAAACACAAATAAAACACCAAAATATGATTTTAGCTCGAAAATAGGGTAGAATTACACGACGCTCCGTCTTTTAAATATTTTTTCTTCGTTCTAACAATGTCGTGGAGCGCACTTTTATTTAAATTGATAATAGCTTGTAGGTCCGGGCGGGGGCCGGGGGCGACATTATGCAGCATCACGTGGGGATCACAGGGATTGTTTCCTAAAACAGGATCGAGTGGAAGCGGGGCCTGAATTAAGCGGGACTGAAACAAATCGCGCTTGCTGCTCTCTTTTTGAAACATCTCACTCACAACATAAAAATAGGACAGTTTTTTAACCACAGTTTCTGTCAATATATCCACGATTTACCATGTTTAGAACTCAATCACAACACAAAGACCCTCCACGCCACATCAGGTACGTATTCTTTATCAAAAAAAAACAATCTGAGGACTTCACTAACATTGCCTTTTTCTCTTATACTTATCTAAAAATGCCAGCGTGGGTGTCCCCCGGGGCTGACATTTATCAGCTCAATAAAACTTCCATGAAAACATTCAGTGACATCCAATATGATTTCATCGCTGTTTCCAAAAATCCCCAAAAAAGGACATGAAATATTCCGGATTATTATTCGCTCGCTACTTTGTTATGGACACGTAAACTTTTATGTTGAACCTAAGCAGTATTTGAATTCTCTTTTATATTGGAAGGCAGACAGTGGTGTGTGACGGTCGTGATCGTAAAAAAATAAATATACATAAACTTTGACTATCAAAATGTGTTTACGAATTCTTTATTCAAGCGTTTGCTTTGACCAGTTGTTACGAAAAATATCATACACCTCTTAGACATTCCGGCTGTATTGTGTATTTTGGGAAAAAAATTAATAATTCACACGCAGCTAAATATACGGTACAAACTCAAACCGATGAATCCTGCCGTGTTCCAAAATTCAATAGTCATATCTCAAGAACGTTAGACTGGCGCACGGTACGAGGAAGGTATCACAGAGGTAATTACTGTTGTCAGGGTCGTGTCCGCTTTAATTATTTACGAGTTTATATGAACGTGTCAGTTAATGACACGTTAACGTTAACTAGACTTGGTAATAGAGAGGAGCCCAGCTGTATCCAGAGCGTTGTCGAGTTATGTCCCGCGCGAGACAGACGCCCGATTAAAAATGCAACACTTCAAAACGAGCTGGATTCGGCAGCGCCCGCCGTCGCTCGCGCATCCAGTGTTGTTATGACGCTGGAGCAGACAGCTCGCTCACTCCGCCACACGTGTGCTAGTTGTAATAGTAGCCTGATGCAGTAGTTGTGTCAAGTGACGGCTCCTAATGTACAATATTATTATACCGTCCGATGAAAGTCAAATCTGAAAAGTGCATTAAAATACAGTGTTAATATGTGCAGCCGCCGAAACTGTTCACCAAAAATGTGACACAAAAGCCAATTTGCTTAGTTTACAAATTCAAGCGTTGACGTGGGATAAAGCGCGCCATTTATTTTTAAACCATCGACGTTCGATCGATCGGCTTGCTGGTACCTACTGACATTCATAAAACAGAAACGCGGCTAGCGAGAGACAGGAACGCTGCAAACGTCGGTATTTTATTTACGTGGAGAGCACAGCGATACCCGTTCCGCTTCTATTTTCGCACTATATCGTTTATTATGAGGGCCGACGGCACGGAGCGGCGCGCGGCGGCTTGGGCGCACTGAGGGCGAGCGGAGTCGGGCGCAGGCCACTCCACTGCCTGATATTATATTCTGGAGCACGCCGCCTCACCTCGCTTCGCGCCAGATATTTCGAGTGCTGCTTCCACCACCTATGAATTTACCTAGTCTCAGTCACAGCACACGCCCGGTGCAGCCGGCCGCATCGCTCAATTAATATAAACGATACTGTTTGCTTCCGATATGTTACCCGAAAAATTGCTGTTTAGCATCTAAAGTTATATTTGGAAAGTCATGGTTTTAATGGCCCGACAGCAAATGAAATAGTGAAAAGTTAACGTTAAAATAAAGTTCATTAGCTGTGTGTTTCATGTGTTTAATTAAGTGCGTAAAACACAGCTATCATACAATTTGCATACTCGATGCCAGGCGTTAACCACAGCGGCCGACGAGACACCGGTATGTCTGACTACGCTGCGCGCGGGACGCGCTATTATTTTCATTTCGCACAATCCCAACTAACTATTAATTAAACGAACTCATGGAAAAATTATTGTATTACGTTAGCACTATGTTTTGATACATGAATCTGTTCTTTTTTATGTTTAACAACTTTGCATTAGTATCAAGACAAGAATGAGTGAGTACCCTATAGATATTTAGATATACTCAATCAAGGAACAACTGATGATGAGTATTTAAAATACTTCATGATCAATCATTATCTGTTTCTGGGTTATGTTCACTAATCTAATCTTCTTGTCTTAGGTTGGTTCTCTATTTCTTATTCAAAGAAGGTAAAACAAGATCAATGTCCATAACATCAATGTGTGGTAAAACTCAAATATAAGGGAATGTACATTCTCGGCTAGAGTGGCCTATTGTGCTGTGAAAAGCTTCCTCCACAAAGCCTGCTATATCGACACTGACATAGATGCAATAACATGCTACATACATAATAACCACAGAACATTGGAGATTCTTACCATGGTGTAGGTCACCAACCTATCCCAAGTACTGCTTACATTGTAAAAACCTAGTTTTCTTGTTGATGTTAAAGAGCCCTCTCTTTACGTGGTGTCGAGAAGGACATCTAAGTCAACATGATGATAACACGACACTTCATGTGATTTTATTATCAAACTGCTATCACCAATAGTGATAGAGATTTCCGATAAATTAAAGTACCCATGCACTTTAACAAGACCATAGTCAACTAATAAATTACTTGAATATTTTCAATATGAATCAATTAGTGTTACACTGTACTTTCGTACGTAATTAAATTAAAATCTATCAAAGGCATTCCTCTATAAACTTCCAAAGGAACCGGGAGATACTCTTTCAAGAATATAATGCAAGTAATAAGCGCACCAGTTTATTTTAGACTTGCGCAACAATAAAAATTGGAAATGCAATTTTAATGCCCAGTCGTCCAAAACTTAGACTTCATACAAGAGTGCATTTCTCGGTTTTGGTCCATCATAATTATTTGCTGAACGCATTTGATAGTTCACTTTAAACTAAAAATGTAAATAGGTCAGACGGGCCGAGCTTGCGCGCATAATCAATTCATCTACCTTAGTCTGCTTCTAGGATTTATAAATTCATTGTTTCCTTATTTGGAATTAAAATAGCGAACAAAGAACCAACAAGCAATATTATATATATTCTACTGAGAAACCATAGAAAGAGCCAATCGATACTTTACACTTTTGGATCATAGTAGATACCATTTGTCAAATGGGGCAGCCGAGATATATTTAGATAAATTGAGTCTCAGTCCATAACAATTAGAACTTGAATAATACAACTCAAGGTTGAAAAAAAAATGTCATAAAATGTCTTTCATCGCATGCGCTGCGAAAACTATTTATGATACATACAAATACAAATCCGCGCGGAAGAAGTCGCGGGCGAAGTGCTAGTTGGTAATACAACTGAAATCTGCATTTAGCTTCGTATTCGCCTCTGAACTACATTCCTCCGTATTGACTATGGTTAGGCTGGTGACCTCGACCAGTTCTGGCATAGCTAATAAATATTATATTCCGTACAGAATCCATTGCATGCAAGTGGACCGGAACTGCTCTTCGGAAAGACTAACGGCTAATATTATTCAAAAATTAAATCTTTCTAGTTTACTACAGACTGGGAGTATATTTGGAATATGGCTATAAATCATTTAGACACAAGTATTTAGGTCGGCTTGTGAAAACGTTGAGTTTTATACACTGTGTGTGTTTTGAAATATCTTTATGGGTAACTGATCTTGATCTTGGCTATGAATTATAGAACAGCTATCACATCCGTTAGTTCTAAATTGTCACAACAAAATAATAAATGAATCGATCGTAAATAAACAAGCGTAAGTAAATCGTTCCTTATGGAAAATCAGATAATTCTTTTCTAGGAAAACCATATTGAAAATAAAAGGAAAATACAGTCATTCTGACCAGAAACTGGAAACCAATATAAATAAAGACGTCAACTGTAGCCTTAATTTACGTGGCAGACGGAAATAATTTCAGTAATTATTTATTTTCGTATCATTCGCGTTGCAAATAAAGTTAATGCAGCAAATATGTATTTTTGACGTTAATTGTAATTTATAAGTTTATAAGAAACACACTTAATTTAATTATTTTAATGTGAACTGCTTTCAGTCACAAGACAAGTTTCAGCATTGGCATTATGATTGAAACATTTTACTCATTTTGCTTCGATGTGTGGCAAACACCTTAGTACGAGTTTTTAAAACGTATTCGATCGCGTTCTCGTAGGTCGATAGAAAAACCGGCCCAGTATGAGTCGGACTAGCGTGCTTAGGGTTCCGAACGAATATTTTTTTTAACATGTCACTTTAAAACAAAAGAAACTTATCCGTATCCTGGTGTACAACAGACAGATAGCTGCAAACCCTATTTTATAGAACAAAATATTTTAAGTCTGCCTTGTATATATATACTGGAAATATGCAAATTCGCTCACAAACACCAAGAATTTTACACTAAACGAGAAGACATACAAACAAGATACACACTCCGACACAAAACACTAATCAACCTACCATCATCCCGCTTAAAAATACATTCTACAAGTCCTCTGGTAATGTCAGTAAAAATATATAATATGCTACCTGAATCAATGAGAAATGAAAAAAACTCCATTTATTCGCAAATAAGTTAAAAAAGTTATTACTAAAAAAATGTTATTACAGTGTCGACGAATATTTAAGTGATAAATCTTTAAAACTTGAAAAATAAAGTCTTTTGCAATGTAAATTCTAATGTTAATGTCATTTTTTTTTTTAAGCATAATTAGATTATTATATATACTTAAATGATAAGTCCTCTCCACATACTTACTTTTGCTGTGCCCGACAGGGTCCACGATTGTTACCAAAGAAATGTTTACCACCTAAGTCTACATTGTGGAATGCAATAAAGAATTGAGTATTGAAAAAACCATAGATAGGTTTTCCTGTAATCTATTGGTAAAACCTGTATATTTCCGAAATTTTGGGCTCGGTAGTTTCGGAGATAAGGGGGAGAACAGTCCCTTTTCATCTAGTTTCTTTAATAACTTCAGAATGGAATATTTTATAAATATGAAAAAAAAACTGAGATCCTTACGATAATTATATTAAATTAATTATTTGAAATGACACATGGTACAGTCGAAGCAACTTTTCTTTTGTAATTTTCTCATTTGCTCCCCAAAAAGTGACCTCATTTCCAAAAAATATTTATTTTCATAACGCGTCCGTGTTTGGGACACAAAAACAGGCGGGCAGACAGACACACGAGCGATTTATATTTACTTAAGATCCTATGTCCCCTAGCTGGGCCATAGTAGTCTTACATCGTGAGCGGGCTTTAACTTCACGCGTCACCTCGTTTCACGTCATACCGTTTCTCGTCGCTTCTGTCAACACAGTGCGTCGCCAGGTTTGGCGGGAACGGTTACGCTTCTTTTTCCCTGTAGGATTCCAGTCAATGGCCTGTTTGAGAAAATGTTCGGGATCCCTCCGGAGCATGTGGTCAATCACCTCCACTTAAGACGCTTGATCTAGCGGTCGATCGGACTTTCGTGACATTTCTTTAACAGCTCTAGGCATGAGATGATCTCAGGCCAGTAAATTCCGAGGTTGCGACAAAGGCATCAGTTGACGAAGACCTGGAATGGTTCTATGGTCCCGTTTTTCTATATGAAGGTTCGGAATCCAAAAAGAGGTTTAATAAAGCAGGCAGCGCTTATCTAGTTTCAATTCAAATGGATATTAAAGTTAACGCGATCGGGTACGCATAAAAACACGCACTTAGGTCACTGAACCTTTGCTCGAAACAGAATGCAGTATAAATTGCTCAACTCAAAAACGCCACTCACAACTCACATAATTACGTTCATTTCACGTCAGGTACTAACTCCGAATTGAAGTACTATTAGGTACTAACACCTTGACATAGCGAATTCTCTGACAACTTTACAGGTCCTTTCATAAAGATGAGACTTAATAAGATCAAACATTTCATTACGTACTTTGTATCACAATGTGTGAAACGACTTTAATATAACCGGAGAGCATGGAACTCAACAAAAATAAACAATACCTCTGTCTGCTACTGAATTGACTCTATTGCACTCTACTTAATATTCTGTGTATTAAATGTTTCTTGTAGGTATACTGATGTCTGTATGTCAATCTTCATCGGTGTTTATCTTCCATCTCGAGTATACAGGGTATAACAGAAATGACGTAAAACCATAAAGGGGTCATTTTATTCATTGTTATTATTATTATTCATCAAAACAAAATGCTGTTGCAGTACGTTTTGTCTGGTTAGGCAAACATAAAATAAATGTTGCAGCAGTTGATTTTATTTCGCGTTTAGGGTTGGTCACATAACCAAAGTTGTTTAGCGTTATTTACTACTATTACTCATTGGTAAGAGAACAAGTATCAAACTATAAACATTAAGGATACAAATTCAGCTAGCCAGGCGATTAATTTTTCATCAAAACATTCCTACAGACTCTAGCATCTCTTAGAGCACTACTTACAAGCCAGTGAAGTAAATTAACAGAGTAGATTTCTGTGAACGGTTAATAACAACATTCGGCCTACTTAATGGTGTTTTTCGAAAAGCCCCAGTGTTATATTCATTAGTGGGTGCTCGCTGTGCGCCGTTCATTAGTACTGCGCGTTTTATCTGCAACTTTTGTCTCGCTCCTACCTTGTTTTTCATTCAATTACAAGCCAACTAATTGAAAAATCACGCTGAAGAGAATGTATTGTAAATGGGATGTGCAACAATGTTCTCCGACGTATACATACTTGCATACGTAACGATAGCAATATGTATTGCTTGTTGTACATACATACATTCCTGTATAGTGTCTGAATCTAGAGATTAGTGTGGCTAAATTGTTAGTTTAATATTGATGGCACCTTATTTAGCGACAATCATTATTAACAACGGCTTAATTAGAACCACTAATAAATAGCAAAGACCAAAAGGATAACCTCGATGGTAACGAATAATTTTGAAAGATTGTACAAAGTTTTAAAATATATGTTTTCCTTTCTAAATGTGCAAGTTCCGCATTGGTAAAACAAAAGCGGGTGCAGGTGGCTACCCCGGACCCTGGGGATCTGGGCACAACACTTGCATAAGTCCCACACCTGACGTATCGATCTTACATGTATCGCGGTGTTGTTCGGACTAGTAAAACGACTATAAAATATATTTATATGTGTTATGCAATAACTATCGTAGTATCTCACGATAGTTAAGAGTTATTGAGGGCTTTTGAGTATCTTAAATATGAAAAGTGCCAGGTCTTCAATTCAAAATGTCTTGTTTATTTTTGAGTCAAGAGGAATTTTGATGTATTTTACTGAAAAAATCGAATTAGTCCGTCTAGATAGATCCGTCCGTTTAGATTTCCAATAATATTGGACTCATATTTTTTCTTTTTCACGTACACTAAAAATGTGCGTTGAAAACTCGCGTGACGTCACGCGATGGTACGCTTTGTACTATAACGTGACGTCACCAGCCCCCTCTCTTGAACTTTGAAACGCTTTATCTATAACTAGTTGCCGCCCGCGGCTCCGCCCGCGTGATTGTCGGAAATTATCCCAAGGGAACATATTCCCGGGATAAAAAGTATCCTATGTGTTATTCCAGACTATAATCTACCTCTGTGCCAAATTTCATCAAAATCCGTTCAGTAGTTTTTACGTGAAAGAGTAACAAACATCCATACATACATCCATACTTACAAACTTTCGCCTTTATAATAGTAGTAGGATTATTATGTTCCTATCTAGTAAAATACCCTATTGTTTGATTCTAAACCTCTTTGTTACAGCCCCAGAGTGAATTGTCAAAAAGTCAGAAAACACAAACATGAGCGTAGAGGACAGCAGCACGAACGCAGTCCGTGGGTGGGGTTGCACTCCCACTGGAGAACCACCCCCAGCCAGAGAAGGATGCCTGCCAAACGCGTTCACCAGGGGCTGGCGGAGAACCACTCTATACTGCATACTAGTGTTCTTGATGATACTCGTCTTTCTAAATATTGGACTGACATTGTGGATCGTCGGCGCCTTAAAGCTTAGTATGGTAAAACTTGCAAGCTTCTTCGTATGTTTCTAATGTCCTAAGAAATTAAGTTTGTAATAATATCGCGATAAAGAAACACGTATAAAGCCAAAACAAAATCATTTTACACTGTAACAATTGGGCAGGATTATTTGTATGCATTTATCGTTTGCCGAAGCTTGGTACGGAATTATGGGAGCTACCTAAGGTAGTCTTAAAAAGTATAAAAAGAAAAACGCATATCTCTTTTACAATACAGGTACAATTAATTAATCCGATGTGTTTTTTATTTTCATTATTATTTATTGGGTTCTCGTTTGACCACAACTCACCTGATGGAAAGCGATTGTTTGGTCAACGATGGGGCACGCTTGCCTAGAGTAACTTATTCACTTAAATATTCCCAGGTTGTTAATAAGACCCAGACAGTCTGTCAGGGAATTCCTTAGCAGTATGCACAGTTAAATTATTCCCAAAACGTTTTATTCGTATGGGTGGGATAAGTGCGGGAATTTAGAATTAAAGTTTATCTAACTCTTTACAGAACAGCGTGGGACCCATACGGATAGTGAAGGGCGGCATCCACGTGGAAGGGCAGACGTGGGTAGTGAACAACCTGGTGGCGTCCACCATCATCTCGCAGGTGGGGCAGCCCGTCACCATCCACTCGCACCGCAACTTCACCGTGCAGGTCGCCGAGCCAGACCACTTGGAACATTCCAGGCTTTTTATTAGTTAGTATTACATCCGTAGATAGCCAAGACCTGAACTAGAATGTCTGGTTCGGGTAAATTCATTTTGCCTTTGAATGGGGAACGAAAGTGTGTATTTATTCAATTGTCGTATTTGTACTTGAATTGACCATTTGATGCCCGGGTGGGGGAAACCTCCGTTTTGGTGCTATCGCTTTTCTCAAGCCGGGCATTGAACCTAGGTACAGCTCTGCCTAACTCTTCCACAAGCGTGATGTTTTGAAATTCTATGTATGTCAGACAATCAAAATAATTGTAGCATGACTTCGTAGCTGCTAAGGTTGCTAATAAATCTCATGTTGAAATGTTGGATTATAACTGTCAATGTAGGACTGGGTTTGTAAAATGTTCAACTGTACTATCAATGTGGGACTTGGGGTGTACAATATTGAACGGAAACAACTGAACTGTTAAAACATGGGTGTGAATGTGAGAGTTGTGGCACTGAAAATAATGTTAAAATGGGTCTTTTAAATGTGAGACACGGATTCTCGTAGCGGTCGTAGCAACTAGAGGGTCACTTTCGTAGCCAATGCTACGAGCCGAGAAGAATGTCTTGCTCCGATAGTTTAAATGTTTGCATAGTTCTTATCTACATAAGGATTACATAGATGTATTATTGTATATGACGCTGTTAAATTCGATGGTAACTTACTTCTCGCGTCAGATTTATACGAATATAATGTGGTGTGTAGTGCACAAAAACCAATTTCCTGAAACTTTTTTCTTTCTCCATTTACAGAGCGCGACCACCTTGAGTTTAGCGGTCGCGCATTGCACGTGCGCGATGCCCGCGGTAGCCCCGTGTTCTCTGCATCACGGGATGAGGTCCGCGTGTACTCCGACGCGCTGGCGGTCGACGCGCCCGGTGGTATCAACGTGCGCAGTGCCGTGCAAGTGCCGGTTGTGCGCGCGCCTCCGGCCTTTGACTTACAGTGAGTATGCAAAACCATGCAAACTGACATTTATTTATTTTTGTAGATGGGAAATCATCAAATGACTACTCCCGCTCTGGGCGGAGTGGGAGGGGACGTGGTGAATGGAGAAGGTATTCGTTCAGATGCCCTTTTCGTTCCAGGGCCAGGATAGGGGGCTAACTCTTTCGAACAAACCCACAAATTCAAACTGACCTTGAACTACACTTTCCGACATTCTGACGTTGATAAGGCTTAAGAAAAATGACATATTTTCTTTCCAATCGACATTACCTATCCTAAAGACAACAGGTTCTGGACATGTTTGAAACTGGCCAATCACAATGAAATATTGTTTTAGGTTGGAATCTCTAACGAGACGATTGGATTTGAGGGCACCAGAGAACATATTCCTTGAAAGCAGAGCGGGAAAAATAGAAATAACATCGCACGGAAACATAAAATTAGACTCTGTCGTTGGAGCTGTAAGTAGAACAACATTAATGCATTATTTTAATATAAACTTCTAAATATTAGTCATGGTTTGGTGTTCATTAAATTTTCAATTGTGTGGTTGCAGATCAGACTCAACGCTCAAAATATAGTGATCAATAATTTAAAAGAAGCTATTAGAACTGACAAACCTAATAAAAACGTCAGAAGTACTAAAGTTTACCAACTGTGTGCGTGTGCGACGGGGAAACTATTCCTGGCCGCGCCCGAAGCGCCGTGCGTCGCCCACGATGACGACACCGAGCTGTGCCGATGATGGCCGAAGATACCCGAACGGTGTCTAGTGATGCACCAAAGTAGCCAATACAGACCATAGTGCCAAATAGCTACTGATGTCAGTAGGTTAAATCGATAATTAAATTCCATAAAATAGAAATGTTATACTATTTACTATTGTTATTTAAATAAAATCTACACAGTATTATTACATTAAAAAAAGAAACATTAATACAATTTATAAATAGCAAGAAATATAATATTAATATAGATTTTTACATTTTGCACATTGGAATTTTATAAAGCAAAAAAATTTAATTCTTAAAGCATTTACGTGATGTATTTAAACATAAGTATTTAGTTAAAAATCTAGTTTTAGTTGCACTTTTAGTCAATTATGTACTTGAATGTATGCCTTCTTACCAGCTCTTATGATTAGCCGCCTTATGCAAACAGTTATGTAGATATTGAATAATTATACTCATAGAAGTAAATATAATTTATTAATATTACGTCAACTACAGTAGAACAACAATAGGGAAGGGTAATGGGTTAATTTACATTATGCATTGTGAAGTCTTACAAGATCTAGTCAGCAATGTTTCATTGAAAACAAAAGTTAACATTAATCTCGGCTAGAGAAAAGAGAAAAGGTTATCATAATCATCACGTTTTAGGGCTCTGTTTAAGCAAATTGTAAAATAACGTTTCACCAATATATGAATTGATATTGTCACCGTCCATTATGACATTAACCGTTTCGCTTTTCAAGACATCCAATCGAATGGTAAAGATATTTGACTAAAAATATAACACTTATTTCATAAATGAACACTAGAAAACAATGTGTCAACACAAAACAGTAAAGAAGAAGATTCCTCTTCTTCGAGTGAGATAAAATCTCATGTGAAAGGAACAAGCATTTACACTAGTCGTTTTCCCGCGACGGGACGAGGGCATGCGGTAACGGCGATTGAAACGCTTAATGTAAACGGGCCTTAAAACAAATTCTCCTACCCATTGAACAAGAATGTCTTTTCGTAGATCGCGGTGCATTCTGTTTACATACACATAGAAATATTAATAAATATGGTGAAAAGACCAAAAGAGTTTCCTTGTAAATTATAAATCAAGTGAAAAAACTGTTTCCCAAATTTAGTTTCACAATAAAACAGAAATAACGATTCGATACCTGCAACTATGTTATATGTATATAAGATAACATGGTTGCAGGAACGAGCTAGACCACCCAGCAGAATTCGAAATATCATAAATGAGCTAATTCCTAAATATCTGTTCAGGTTAAAATCCCAAGCGAGTGATTAGTGTGGGGAGCATCGCGACTAGTCCGCGCCGAGTCCGTGCCGTACCGAGCCGATCCCGCTCCGAGCCGCACCGCACCGCTCGCGTGCTCGGTAATTAGAGCTAGCCACCGACCACCCTAATTGAAACCGCAACGACAACGTTTTGTTTCTGTCGCTTTTTTCCCCGCGCTGTTAACGAGGGGCAACATTAGGATTGCATCTTTAGAATTTTGCTTACTAGCTACACGTCCTCGATTCAATAAGGAGGGGTTTCAGTTGTTTGAGTAATTAGCTAATTCCAATTAACTGTTGTGCAGTTTTCACAGTTCCTTTGAAATCTATTGCAAAAGTTACGGTACTTTAATTTAACTTATTCTAAAGTTGAAAATACAGTTCAAAGATAGTTGATTATGACGTACTCAATACTCATAACATTATCAAATCTGGTGTATCATGTCGTTTAGAAAGTTATTATTTCATCTTGCTGCATTGAAGTCTCTATTAAAAAACCTGCTAATCCTTAAAATAAACGATAGCTAAGCCATCACCTACCACTTACCAGTGTTCCATAATGCGTGGAGCCCCATCTATTACAACGACACCCAATCAAGAGCGGTGCTTGCCATGATCTGATAAGTGCGCAGATCGAGATATATTAGATAATTGCAGGCACTCAGCGCTAATGTGTCTATGTTCCTATTTATATGTAAATCGTATCCCGTGCAAATACATAATAACGCAACTGCCATAGTCAAGCAAGACGAGTCGAACAACACACTCGTTGTGACTGAATTTTATTTGTTTACTTGATCCTCCGCGTGACATAAAGGAGCTGTGAACTGCTACGTTTATTTCCAACACTTTTTTTAGTTACGACTCAATAAACAAAGACAATCGAGTGCAAATATTTGTACACATTTTGATTTCTATTTGTTTATCCGATCTTTTGAGCAATAAAATGTAACGGAACAATCGAGGAGCATCAAAGAAAGTACCGTTTTCTATAAGACAGCTTTAAAGAAATTGAATTGTACGAGTATTTCGGTCATGTATGTACCTAGTGGTGTTAGCCTAACCCCAACGACTCCTGTAACGTTTGCTACGGAATGTTACAAGTTTCCGTTTTCCCCGTTGTTTCATTTGTCGCTAAGGGCACAAGTTTCTTTACGAGTCTCCGGATACCTTTTAAATGCGCTCCCTACAGCATCACGGCCTGCCGTTTTATCAGATCACCTCCCATTACACACGACATGCACATATGTTTCGCAGTTTTTTGTATTCGTGTTCCTTTTTATTGGGATTATAAATAAAGATAATATCTATTTGGAATGATAGGGATGCTTGTATCTTTTTCATTTTTAGGGTTACGTACTTTTCAACTCGAAGAGTTTCGTCATTTTTTTTATGTAGGTATTTTTAATTCCAAACGTAGTGGTTTTAATTCATATGTAGATTAAAATAAATAATGCTTTCGGTATAGAAAATAGCACGCCCCCTATTATTCGAATTAAACTTTTTTATTTTTAGGTATGCACCAAATACGTAACTGAGGATTTTTCAATTCCTTTTTTTGGGCAATATATCATGAATTATTGAATCAACCTGATGGAATTAAAACTACGATGAACTCAATGATTTATTTTCATGAATAAATTCTCTAATAGAAATAACAATATTTTTCTTGCTTTAAAGCCGAAACAAACATGTGGCTTACGTTTTATTCCGGTAAACTTATGATTCCTGAGGGGGAGATGAAAATTCAACTTTTAGCTCTGAAGCCGTGAAGCTAAAGAAGCAAGCAAATGCATGTTATGCTACGGGTTTCTCTATTGCAGAAAACTGAAACCACCTCAGTGCTTTCAACGGTTCGGAGCGAATGGAATGGGATTTCGAGACAATTCAGGCAGGTCTGTTAACTTTGTTGAGAACTTCAAATGAGGCACATCGCGTAGGTCATTGTTTAGAAATAAGTGAAGGAGGCTGGCAAGTCACGGGTTGAAGCAGAAAGTGTCCAGCTCGGAGTTCATCGACTTGTCCACATTATGTAGATGAGGCCGCAGGTGCTCGTTATGTGGCCAGGCGTACACAGTATAAAAACTTCGCCGAACAAAACGACCCTTACACTCACTATTTGTGGACGCCGCGACGCCCTCTGCCGGCTGCTGCTGGGAAACTATAAGTGTTTTGATGCGCCTCCAAATAATATTTTTGTGTGATTGCTTTTTAGTTTGGTTTTTATTTCAATAAGGAATAAAGGGTTCGTCGGGAAGGTATTTATTTTGATTTTTATTTTAAAAGGTTCAGTTGAACTCAAAAGATCACAAAACAATTGCAGTGACGAGAACAAATCACAGCATAAACTAGATAATAGACGTAGAGCAGGCGCAAATTCGAAAAATGTACAAAACGATGTTTTATTATCAAAACATAGTCAGTAAACACACACTATTAATCTCACATAGTGTTTACAATACAAGAAACAGTAGATAAATATCAAATTTGTGATAAATAGGAACATTTCGGAGTTGGTACGCGGATGACAAATACGGCTGTTAAAGCCACCTGGCCGCCATACCTGTCTGCAACCAGTATTTACGTAATACCCGATGCTAACTGTACTCGTACTATGTAAAACGGAAAAATCATACATTATTCACATTTTTGGGGTAAACAAGTGCCACTTTCACAACATTGAGTGATTTTAAAATGCAAAATGAGATGTGTAAATTATATTTATGGTCTGTCCACATTAATTACATTCCTGCATATATAGCAACACAATATAAACGTAAAATATTTTCCGGGAGGTATAAAAGTATAATGAGGACGCACAAAATGTAATTTTAATTTTATTCTTGGCACTTTTTCCGCGGCTGGTGGCGCTTAATCATAATCACGGGGCGCGTGATAATCTCACGGCGCGCGGCGTGAGGACTGAAGAGGAAACGACACACGGATTATTTTTTTCTCGTTATCTTCACGTTAGCTCCTTTGTGAATCGTTTTTACTTTCGTATTGAGCTATTTCTGTCAAACTTACCTACAAATATACTGATTTTGCAAACCTTACCCAATATTACTTTCTCGTTACAAAAACTGGCAAATACCGAGTCAGATGCAGCTTGCCGAGGCTCCCTATACTGTTAAGAATACCATATATTTTCCAAGTAAATCGTCGACCGCAAAACTAGGTTTGTAAAAAAAACAGTACCTAGACATCATTTTTTATTTTTAATATTTACGTGAATATCAATATCAATAGATTTATTTCAAAATTAATGCTTCGCAAACTTTGGAGATATAATTTTGAATCACAAGACAAAAAATATGCTACTTAAACGAAAATATAAACATGATTTAGGTATACTGTGCATTGGAAACCCTTTCATATGAGACCCCACTTAAGTAATTTTTTTGGCACTTATTAAATGATAATATGTTTTCGAGGGTTGTGTTCTTCTGTACTCAACCCTCGGTAGACGAGTTCGACGCTCGCTCTTTGCCGGTTTTTTACCATTTTAGTACGGAACCCTAAACAGGATCATCAATTCCGCACTATATACTTTGTATGTCCATATTGGGATATTAAATATGATATATGATGATATACTATAGGGATATTTTATTATAGTAGGTAGAATGCGAATGAATGTAGGGCGGTCTAACAGTTTCAGACGACGACTACATGCACCAATTTACGTTCCTTTTTCTTGTTTGATGTAATAATAACTAACAAAATTTACATACATTATATAATTAAAAAATATTGCGCGGGCAATCTGCAAAGTAACCAAAAATTCGAAATCCCTAACTTATGTAAACAAATTACAAGCATCATTAATATTATGTCAATCACAGCATTTCCCTGCTCACTCCCACGCAAATATCTATCCGTCTTACTTAGCCGAGTAACTTAGTTAATTTTGTTTTTGAAAGAAATACCAGACTGCTCAGGTGACTGACGCGAACGTTTAAAGCTCAGAGCACATTAAATTTAATATGAAACACAAAGCGAACTTACGTTGACATCGTAAGATTGATATATTGAAGTACAATTGCACTCTTACCGATCAACGATTTACCATGTTTCGCGTATGCAAATGTATTGTGAAGACAAGGCGCGGGCGCGGCGTTCCTCCCGTACTCCGGCATTATATGGCAATCCCACTGTGTCAAGGCACCGACTTGGCTGTTATTGCGGAATGTTTCACCTGCAACACACTAACGGAACGTACTGTAATAACATTTACACAGGGGAAATTCAAACGTCGAACTATTTGCGCATTTGCCCCAAAATGGATTTTCTTTGTTACAGTTACGATAAATATTACATGAACGATGTGACAAAGAAGTCAAAAGGCAACGTTTGTGCCGCCATCAAATATTGAAAGGTGTAGACGTTATTATTCGAAAAAAATAAAAAATGTATTCGCTGTCGTTGAAATAAATGGCAGCTTCAATGAAACTAAAAAGCAGCCGCTAAGAGCAAGAGGGTACTGGTAAATGTTTTAAATTAATCAAGGCAAGACTACAATCGGCTGATTTGCATTTATACGAGCTACTCGCGCTCGGTCAGACCGCATCGATATCTAAACGGTTTGTCTTCAAATACTGACAGAATTCATACGTATCTTTGTCTTTAGATGAAATACATTGTTATTATTATATTGTCGCGAAAAAAAAAACATTTTATGTGCCTTTTAATCAGTTTATTTAAAAAATCTAAACCTTACTTGTCATTAAACTTCCGAGAAGGACTGAGCTCAGCGAAATTTCAAAGCGAGATTTTTATTCAGGCGGATGTTTGTTTGTAATTAGCTGCAGTGAAGAGACATTTCTCTTAATTACTAATTAGATATGACACAATAGCGTGGCACGCTACACAGGCATACGTAAGTACAATGGCTAGTGCTTCATGTAGCGATTAGATAATCTCTTAATAGCCTCCGAGCTAACATGTTTTGATTACTGCTATGTAGTCACACTGTGATGTACGCGAAATTAGTTAATCACATTAATTAACTTATGAGAGAACTGCTCCCATACATTTCTCACAAGAATTGAAAGCTAATAAAAATGTTCGCATCGTTAGTTAAATGTTAGATTCAAACGGAGCCATGAAGTTTTATGCGCCGTCGTCTGTAATATCGTTTCGCCCGTGTTACGTCGAACACTTATTGAAACTGTTCTTAAGTGTTGTCCTTTTATGTAGCTACTCCATAAATGTTTGATAGGGCCATCTCGGGAAATCTCTGTCTCCATTCGCAGAGGGTCTGCAGTCAAATAAAACTGGAATCCCAAATATTATTCGGCGACATTTTCCCGTTCCTTCGATGTGAACTTTTATTTTTATGCTCTTACGTATTCTTATCAGAGAAGAGACACTCTGGGAGAGCTTCTGACATACTGACTTAAATCCTTTACCCGAGAATGTAAGTTTGTCTTGGATTACAGTTTCTCGTCTTTCTTTAATATTATTGTGGCAATTTTAGGATTTAACGTAAGTAGGGACGATGATTCGATTGCTTTAACAGCTTTATTACTCTTATTTGTGTGAACGAACACTCTTGTTTTGTGCAACAGTTATGATATAAATGCCCTTATTTTTTATTCGTATGTTAGTTTTTTTTTCTATATTAACCACTTGCATGGCATGCTTTATTATACAGATTAAACAGATTGTTTTCACTATTCTCAAGACGACTAAACAGCTTTTATTGGAGTTGCAGCCATTATAGTAATTAACGACGTGTGTAAATTAACACGGTTTACCTTAATGAGACATTTACTCCGAACGTCTTGAATCGTAAGCTATATGGTAAACCAAAACCATTAAAAGTTGACCTAAGACTTAAATGTATTTACATGCCTTCGATTGTGTAATCCTTTCGATGAATGGGCCACACACAGAAAATAAATCAAGACAGAAAAAACTGTGACCCGACTACGGAAAAGTAAAAGGGATCTAGAAGGTGCCAAACAAGAAAATAAATCAGACAGAACAAAATCAATAATGGTTCTTTATTGTATTAGATACATCACAAAATCAATCTTCTCTGAAACACTCTGTATAGTCGCTAATCAAGATAAAATAGGTACAAATACACAACAAAACACGTGTAAGTAAATAGAAACATTCAGCATCTTAGTGCAGTGTCCATGAAGCAAGTGAAGTGTGCGAGTGACCTGTGAGTTCAGACTGCACTAGATCATGAGGGCGACAGGCGGCACAAATTTAATTTAGTTCTTGTTCTCCCACTGTCGGATAAGCTGGCTTGTCTCTCGAGTTCACGACACGAGTTTACGTTACACAAAAACTATGAGAAGAAAGTTTGCAGTACTTTAACTAGTTAATTAGCTACCCTTTTTTTTCGGTGGTAAAGGCACAAAAAGCCGGCCAAGTGCGTGTTGGACCATTCACAGTGTAGGGTTCCGTAGTAACCAGTCCCATAATACGATATAACTTAAATATACCTATCCAATGACACCCATTACGAAGGCATTGTCGAGTAAAAAAAATTCTCCCAAGTGTACGGGAGGTACCTTAAAAAATATTTTTCAAGATTTATCTTAAACTTCGTAGGTTTGATTAATAATAATAATTTATTTCTCAGTATATGGTACATTTAGATCTTACATTAAAATGTAATACAAAGAATGTGTGTGTATGTCTTAATGTTAGTATTCATGCCAAATTAAAGCTTTCTAGAACCGAAGTCTCTGAGTTAACCGCGGACGGATGGACGGCCTTGGCGAAACTATAAGGGTTCCTTATTTTTAACAACGAACCCTAAAAATCATACTCAAGCTTAGTCGAATAGTCGCACTGTTAAAAGCGTGTGGTAGAGACGAGGTTCACAGTGGCTCCAATTTGCACCGTATTCTTCAGCCGGGACGTTTATTACGTGTGGAGTATGAAATGAGAGCTAGTCCTGTGGTTTCAACTCGTCACATATTTCAGCGGCGTCACCTACCTCGTATTAGTATGCCACGCCACAATAACCGAAGTCGAATCACAAAAGATTTCCGGAGCGCGACTTGCACAAGGGATGAAAGCCAACATTGTGTAATCAGAAGGGTCGCAATCTCACCTCACCCCCTCGGTCGTGTCGAACACAGCTTCATCAACAAGGGCTCTTTCTACTCATTGTGACATTTCGGTTCTCAATAGCAACGACTTCCCCGCGACCGCAAACACAAACATATGAATTAGATTGTTTTACAAAAAAATGAAATGTAATCACCGCATCTGAGGTCTTTGTCAATGTTTATGGCTTTTACGGCTAAGATAAATAAATTGTTCTTCCCATAAAGCAAAAATAACTTTCCACAAAATATGAAAATTCCAAAACATGCCACGCTTACCTATCAAAAATAACGAGGAAGATCGAATGTAGGTGTCGCGCCGATAAGACTGACACATGTAACGACGACGCATGTAAATTACGACATTTTTATTGCGGCCAACAGCTTGACATCCTATCAAATTCATAGGATTTGCCAAATCAATTTCAACCCAGTTACTGTTATGTTTTCAAGTGAATGTTTGTGCGAATGGTTGGCGTGTGTGGTGTCTGGTCGCGGTGTGTCGGCGTGTCGGCACATCGGCACAATATCGCGGCGACGTTGCTGCCACGCCGCCGCGCACCCTCGAACGCGCCTCGCAATAGTTTCACGTTTGAATTTCTTGAACAAACGTTATTACTGCTCCAATAGCGGAATGTTCCGCTGAAACAATTCACAATAGCGGGAACTTCAATGTCAAAGGCAGAGGAGATTGGCTGGAGAAATTCGATGCAAGAATTTAAGAGAATATAGGTACACATCTGAAATCTTCAATGTTGGGAATGAATGCATACTATTTATTTACACCTTTTATGATAAAACAAAAAAGCTATTCGTTTTCACTAAACATTGGTAGAATGGAAAAAATATACAGAATCAATAACAAGTA
This sequence comes from Mamestra brassicae, assembly GCA_905163435.1. Classification (NCBI taxonomy): domain Eukaryota; kingdom Metazoa; phylum Arthropoda; class Insecta; order Lepidoptera; family Noctuidae; genus Mamestra; species Mamestra brassicae. The sequence continues at coordinate 11,077,100 of LR990996.1, read as the reverse complement.
AAATGAGAGAATAGTTTTAAGACAGTTCATATCATTTAAGATAAGTTCCAGAACTAGAATCTAAAATCTTCTTATAAGCATCAAACACCGTCAAAAAGAAAATTATCCTCACATACTGGTACGATGCAAAACCCATATTCGTCCATAAAACCGGACGCGGTTTTAAACTCAAAATGAAAACTTAATACCGCATAAATTCCTTTAGTCGTAGGCTTTATCTAGTAAAAGCACAAACATAAACGTTCCGTATTGTGATAGATACGTGTGTTGTCATAACGCGAGGGTCAGGGCGGCGACACGGCCCGTCGCCGTCACTCACGAGGGCCGAGGGCCGAGCTCCGGGCGCCGCGGGTGGAGGGTCAGCGTCGCCGTATTCCCACACCTCGTTATTGTTTCATATAAACCACGCCATGATTTTATCTCCCCATTAATTGGGTTAAGGGCTGCGATTTTGGTTAAATTCGGATGAAATGTGTTTATTTTTTTTTGTTTCATGAAAATCAAGGTAGTGGGAAGTGTGGAGACGTTCTACATAATTGTTGCTGTGGTTAATTCAATACTTGCGCTGATCTCTATTATTATTCTTTCAAACTTTTATTAAAAAAAACTTATATTTAAGACTGAGTCCATTAATTGGTTAGTACACCAAACACTTCTTTTTTTTTAAGGATAGGCAATCTTCAAATTACTTCTTCCGCTCTGGGTGGAGCGTGGAGTTCTTTGAATACTTCACCATCAACAATAAAATTCTAGAAAGTTAAATAAAGCAAATTATAAAAAGGGCAAGTTTTATATGAAGTAGAACTGAAGGAACGGTTCTCGTACCTCGTTGCATTTAGCCCGCGGCAGTAATTAAGAATTCAAAATGCCTCTTTGTGATAGAGTTAAGTCGTTAACCCGCGACAAGATTTTACTCACTTTATTTAATTAACTAAGTTACGTATTGCCAAAGTACCTAACGAGGGATAAGTTAGGTTAGCCGAGTAGCGTTTGAAATATCTTTGTCACGCTTACCTAAATTTTGTGCTCCAATTAATAAAGCTACCTTTATTTGGTTTTCTTAATTGCAGTTTGAGATGTTTTTGTATTTTTTAAATTTACCATCATTGATAATAAAAATAAGTGCAGATTGTAGCGTCGTCCCAAAAAAGATATACGACGGATCATACGAACTTATCCAAGTTCTACATTATTTTATAAGCTTCAATAAACTCTACTTCTAAAAACATAACAGTCTGCAATATACTTGTGCTTCCCACAATCACGGTCCTAACAAGAAGAACCTTAAAAATCAAATCCTATTATCCATAATATGATATCACCGATAGACTATAGACACATGGATGAGGGTAGATAAAAACAGCCGTAAGCACGTAGCTAATGCGAAAGGGGCTCATTACATTGTGTTGACACCGACAAATGCCCCTTTACATATTCTCACTGAGATCCCGAAGATTGAGCCATGAAATTGAAAACGATCCCTCTGAAGAAATTTATTCCGGGCACGAACTGCTCTCCCACTCTGGCGAGGAGATTTGCTCGTTTATTTTTATGAAATTATTAAAGATACACTTCATTTTTCTTTGTAATGATCGATACGGAATTGGAAAGAGATGTGTGGAACTCAATTGCGTAGGACAAAGCTGTAAGACAATCAGAAAAAGCTACACATATCACTCCGTTATGCAGTACACTGAGGGATTCTGAAATAAGTAAATGTAATTTAAATTCCATATAAATAAAGAGATACATCATCATCAGTTTCAGCCACACCTGGAAATGCAGAAAGAACTTTTGCGAAACACGATGGGGTATGGGGATATTACGCACCGAGGGTTCCGATCGAGTCTTGATTTTTTCCGAGTATAATTTACCTACAGAATTTTATAAACTATGAAAGCAAAATTTAGCAGGTAAGATTGAAAGACAAACTTAACTATTTTATTGAAAAAAAGTTCTACCATACATCAATGTACGTCACGGTCAATTCTTCAACCGAAAATGTTAGTTTGTTATCGTAAAACAAGATTTCCATATGAAAAAGCTATAAATTCCCAATTTTCAGACTTGTTCCTGTACTTGTACTCTAAGATCTATCTTCAAGCCAAATTTCATGAATCTAGGTCAACGGGAAGTACTTTGTTGAAGTATTTTGATTCCCTTGAGAGTGTCGAAACATACGTTTTTTGTGGCTTAAATAGCCGTATATTTTTTTTAACGTTAACTTAGAAGTTTGATTTTGTCACAGCTTCAAGAGATTGTAGACCTGAGCATATGGTTTAAATTTCAACTCGATATCTCCACGCGTTTCCGAGATAAAGGGTCTTGACAGACAGACAGACGGACGGTCGGACGTACGGACGAACGGACGGACGGACAACAAAGTGATCCTATAAGAGTTCCGTTTTTTCCTTCTGAGGTACGAAACTCTAAAAATGTGATTACGGGTGGGTGCCAACTGCAACGTGGAATTTGATTTGACACATTTTTGGAATTACATAAAACATTTCCAAACACCGTAAACATTGTATTTGTACAAGTATGTACCTAATGATTCAATAAAACCCACTTAAAGTAGAAGAAACTTTGTAATAAAAAATCAAGAAAGTGCTCACAAGGTACTATTTTAAGCTTTTAACTTGCATTTAAGTTTTAAGAAGAATTATGAATCGGAATTGAAAGGAAGTAAAAGTTGCGCCGAGTTTGAAGAACTATTCGAAGCTGAAAATATCAAAGTTGAAGTGTGTCGCAGTTAAAAACCTTATTTAAATAAAGCTTCTCATAGAAAAACAAACTTTTTGAAAAACAAATTTTTAAAGCCATGGTTATTAAAACAGAAAGGGGTATAAAGATGTATTATTGCGGTATAAACAAGTTTGTTCGGCGCGCGGCGTGAACGCGGCGAACACAACTTTTGTACTTTTTCACGCGGCCGCGCCGCAGCTTGCCAACCACACGTTCTCTATTACTCGAAACTCGCGCTCTCCATTATCTCCACGACCGAATTTGTTTTAAATTTTCCTCGCCACTTAAAAAAAAACACGCATCTCGCGTGTATTTAGCACGTTGCCTGCTAAAGTTTTGTAGGCAGTGCACAATGTTTTCATTTCAGCTGCACAGTTTTCAGCAGATACAACGGTTGATTATATATTTTTAAATTTCAAACTTGCATCAAACGCGTTATATCAGGAAGCCATTACTTTCCGGCCTTTAGCGTCATAACTGACGCGTAATGACCTCATCGTATAAAGAAGCAAAAATATCGCGAGCGCAATTCGTCATGTCATTATACAAGGAAAGGGCGAACTTTACGAGTATAATAACGCGAGATGTCTGACTCGGTGCGCCTCATGAATGGTAAAACGTTCTTTATTGTGCCGTGTTTTATGTGAACGATTAACCTTTTAATGTTAGCCGGCCGCTCGATATGAAATCCCCTATCGAACCTGCCCACTCGTATCTATTATCTGCTGAAAATTCATTATGTGTGTGCCAGGTCACTATTGGACTATAAAAAAGTATCTACCATATCTGACTTATATAGATGCAATGGCTTTCAGTAACGATAGGGGAGAAATAGCGTCATTGCCAACAGCACAACGTGTTACGATGGGCACTCCTTTGTTCGAGAAAAAGGCACTGAAAAGTACTTTAAAATATGAAACCGACTTCAAAACTGTAATTTATTTTATAAATAACTAAAAAGGGAGAAAAAAAATAATTTAAAAAAGTTGGCATTTTACTTTAGATTTTAATTTTTATTTTATAGAACCTAATTGCATGCAAACATTGAAACAACTTGCATTATGATATGTTTTAGAATTACGCTATTAATCCAACGACACGACATATCTCAAAAACAACTTATAGATAGATAGATAAAAAAATATTTGGCACAAGAACAGAGAACACAACACACAAAAGCACACTTACATAAATCATAAATCATAATCAGTGATCGGAATAGGCTGAGTACACCTACCTACAGTTTGCAGAACAGAGACAAAAATGGGAGACTACTGCACTGATTTTAATTTAACTTGCACTGTTCTCTAAGTTGGAATATACCTAATACGACTTATAGTTTTCGAGTCATGCGCGGACAAACATACAAACAAACACTTATGAAATTTGGCACACATGTTTAGAAGCTGGCATAGATTAACATAATTATACAAAAACTGTGCAATTGTGACAATATTACATACCTACATACGGGTCGAATTGATAACTTCCTTTTTTTAAGTCGGTTAAAAACCAGGTTTTCAAACGAAATAATATTAATCAAAATAATTTCGTAATAAGTTTATAACGAGTCCTTTTTATGTCGCATTACTCGTATAACTACTGAAATATTAAATTGCAATTTACGCGTCGGGAAGCATTTTATAAAAGCATATTATTTTCAGTTTTCACGCGGCTAACATTGTGATTATACGGCGTACTTAAACAAATTTTCATGATATTACACTCGTATAAATCCTAAACTAAATTGTCCTGTAAACTCCTGGGGGAGGGCAGAGCTCGGCAACTTAATTTGTTTTTGATGAATACTGCTTGATCACGTTGTTCTTGTCAAATCATGCGGTTAATGAAGTTTCTTTACCCTTTCAACGACCACGCCACGAGCATTCTACCTATAGCATTACAAAACCTCATTGCAAAAGAATATAAGAAGATAAACAGTCCAGGTTGTTATGAATTTAATAAAATTACTGAGAATTCGTCGAACATGGCAGCGCAAGTTCTCCGTAAAAGTTCTCATCAAAGTGCTTTTGAGATGTCACAATACCAGCAATCACGTTTTCAAGTTTTCCCACAACGTACACGTAGGTAAGTGGTTATCTAGACTAGACACTGATGAATCGATAGTTTTGAGAGGGTTTCTACTTTATTTTCGTTTTATTCGTTAGTGATTTTATTCTGTTTAGACTGAATGAAGAAGTCCTCATAGAACAAAAATAAAAGAGAGAAGTCACAAGAGTTTTAAGTGATAGGGAATTGCATGAAAATCATTCCCATTTTTCCTTTGTTAAAACACCACATAATGTTTACAGGTCATACATATACAGACATACATATGTACAGAATCATCAACATATCGGCCTACGGTGTAGAATCATAGTCAGAAAACTTCATTAAGCCGAACATGTTCAATTACCGGGCAGGTCGCAGCACGTTACTGCCTGGACAGCACTGATACCGTGCTGCGTTCACATCAACTCGCCGATGCTGACAAACGATAGCCAATGTTCGAAATAATTACCTCGTCGAGAACTACACTACGTCATAAAAACTTTGATGGAGTGTTCAGTGCACTGGTTTAACGACGTCCTCACGAAACAAGTGACAACTAAGCATTTTATTTGCTTCGCTAGGACGCCGTACGATTCGTAAAGTTAGAAAGCTCGTAATGCCTCCTTTAATTGTTCTGTCTAGTGCTTTGATAGGCATCCTCGTACTTACCCGAGTTAGTTAAGTAGTTCATTTGTAACAAGTTTGGAGACGGTAGGCTACGTAGCAACACTTAACCAAAATTATTTAGTAACTAGCTTTAGCCTGCGACTTCGTACGCGCATATCCTGCATACTCGTTTTGCTGTTCCCGTATAGCCTATAGCGTTCCTCATAAATGTGGTTATCATATACAAAAAGATAAATCCAAATCCGACTGGTAGTTCCACAGATCAGCGCGTTCAAACAAACAAACAAGCTTTTCCGCTGTCTTTCGATTGAATGAAAACCTGGTGGAATGAGTCTGGTGATACATTCTACTTCTATAAATAATATCTGACCCTTCATTTCATAACAATTTTTGTCATCAAAACGGTTTGCGGTTTTTATAAGCATAGGTTAAAAAACGTCATCTCGTTTACGTGCCGATATCGCTCTATAGATATTTTTGAGGTATGCTTTTCCTCTAAAAATATTCTAGGTGTAAGCTTTTTACAACATTGTAAGAAACTTACACTTTATCAAGCTTATAAAACTAGCCAAGTGCGAGTCGGATTCCATACACTAAACAGAAAAAAAAAAAAGATTATTTTATTAGACAAAAAAGAAACGTGATTTTTCCTTTAATTTTGAATTAAATTTTTGTCGTTTTGTTATGGCGGCAAAAATAACAGTGGAGGCTTAGTAATATACTCAACGGGTATGAAACCCTAGAAACGTAAGTGTCCAAGATTCCACCCACTATTAGACCGATATAACACTGTAATAAGTAGGTATATGGCAACGAATAACGCTACCGAAAAGTTCTTTAATTTTCTGCTCCCTCGCACGCAATATTTATACCATCGGCACAGCACTGGCCACGCATACGACTTGTTTATTCATAATCCTAAATTAAACGTTTTAATGACTCTCGTTTTTGTTCGCCTGACTACTTTGTCTCATGCAGTTTAAAAAAAAATGAGGGGAAAGTCTATAGGTGCTTTATTATGAGCAAGCTTTAGATTTTCGGCTAAACAAATATTTAATAATGATGTCTATGTGTGGGGATTATTTATTTAATCAAATTGAAATGGATTTTGAGATCTAGCGAAGAATTTTCTTATTAACCTATTATGTTACCTTTGTCGTTTCTAAAATTATAAAGATAATCTGCAAAATAAACAATCCCTAGAAGTCCTGAAATTTGAAAATTCTAGCCTTGTTAGCTTCAATATAGGTAGCTAAGGTTTATAGGCTACTTTTTGTCCAAGAAAACTTTACGGCTTTGTGGGCTATCCACGGGAGCAATCATATATGTATCAATAGATTTTTATGTAAATAGAAATAGGTAATCTGCACTTAACGTTAATCGAATAAATTAATAGTACCAGAAAATATGGCAAGATTTGATCTAAATCACTTATGCACATGTGACTTAAAACCATCTCGTGCCTAAGTTAATTAAAGACACTTCCTTATTAATTATAACACCCACTTTGGCCGTTTATTTCCACCAGTGCTATCAAGGCTTGACCTTCTCAGGTTAAAAGGAATGATATCAGGCATCAGCTGTGTATCACCAGGAGCCATTTGTTAGAGTCTGCGGCGTAATGTTAGGTCTTAGTCATACGAAGATCCTTTGTGCATTGCACACATTCGCCACAACATTTTGAGACCGAGAGTAGTGTTTATGGTGGTGTACACCCTTTCTGGTGGGAAAGGGAAGAGGCAAAGTCCGTAAGTGCGTCTCCCAGGTGTCATAAAAGATGATTGATGATTGAAGATTTAGGCCTAAAGAAGCAACAAAATCAGTTGGGGACATCGTAAGAAAATGAGTTGCCTTATCATACCAGAGAAAATGCTGAAATTCTACAGAAAAAATAGTGTATAAATCCATTTACAAAAGATACATGTTTCCGAATAACAATAATATTTATAGGCTATGTGATGTCGATGACAAATATTTTTAGTTACATTTTTGTAACAGAAATCCAACACACAATAACACGAAAATCCGAAGTAACAAAAGAGCTACGACAACAGCAACTATTACAATAGCTCTCACCGTAAATAAGAAAAGAGCGAGAAAATGACCCAAATCCCATTTCTCGCATTAAATAATTACTCCGAGTTAAATAGTTTGTCCACAGTTTAGATACTCGGCAGTTACGTCCCAGTAATAAGTTAGAGCTAAAGAACTCCAGTTTCCACCCATGCATTAGAAATTAAAGCGAAAGCACTAACTGCATTCTTCAATTACTACCACGTCAAAGAGTTAAAATAACTGTTTCAGTTCTCTAACTTAGCTAAATACAAGAAGTTTATTTGGTAAATAAATAATGTAGGTCTTCATTTATTATAAAATGGATCATGTAATCTGATAAATTAATAAATAATAATAATTTATTGGCAGATTAACGGCCGGTTGCCATAACGTATCTACATACCTTTAACCAACTGTCAAATTACTACTACTACTACTACTGTGCTACTGTTGTGAGACCGGCCGTTTATCATATTTTATCTAAGGATTTAAATACCAAGACAATAACTATATTTTCAAAGGCAAAGATGAAAGCACCGTACATAAAAAAATATCAACAAAGCAAAGAAAGAAATTGTCATATAGGCAGGAGGAGGTATAGGAAGCAGTCACCTCGACTGCTTCCTATGCCTCTGCCCTGTCTCCATGCTCCGGACCTTGGATTGAACCAGCGGTGCCACTAAGCCTGCGCAACGGCAAAGCTACCCGTGCCGCTTCGAAGCGCTACGCCTGCCGCTACGAATTCACTATGCGTACCGCTACTTGTGCCGTTACACATGCTGCTACGGTGCCGCTACGAATACGCTACGCGTGATTCTACGAATCCGCTACGGGGCGTCTTGCACGTGCTGCTACGGTGTCTCGAAGTACATATTATTTTATGTAAATCGCTCCCACTAGCACCGAGCGGCTCTTGTATCACCTCCACCAAGAGCCCCATCAGATAAATAATTCTGCTCGCGCTTATCCACTTCAACTAGTACTAAATTACGTTAGTAGTGGGTGTCTCACCGCTCGCCTCGCCGCCGCCGCCGGTGCAACGTACGATACGACACAGCGACCTGAGCACTTTTTGCCTAAGTCGAGCCAGTTAGTTGACCTATCTGCAAAATAGTATTAAAGTGCACTCAGAATGTATGTGAATGTGCTGAAAGCTAACAGCGTCTGTATTATTTTGTAGAACAACGACGGCTTGTTGTCGCTACTTTTAAATTATTCGGTTGAAGTACTTCATAACAAAAATGGAATTTTAGGATGGCTATTGTTTTCGGTATTGAGGGGTGAGAGACACGTTTATGTCATGAATAATACTTATCAATTCAAACTGTTCAGGACAGATAGCTCATGGGGCGGTGGTAGTCACTATTAAAGATCTAGCAAACATTTTGTGACGACTTGGACTCGATCATGATCATCACTGATTGCAAAGAAACGGTAACAGAGCAATTAACAAACAACTGAATTGATATGAATAAAAAAATAAAGGCAACTTTAGGTCCCGCTACAGAGCTACTCCATGTTTCCGATCATAGAACTCGGATCTTTAAAATATTTCTCCCTGCCCGCCGAGCCGAGGTATTTCAATAAAGCCAAGATGATTTTAGTCATTTATCTCATTGCGGCGGGGTAGGAGATATATGTTACTAAACCCGATTACCCCCTTGGAGTTTCCCTTGTGTTCAAAGTGAATGTATTGGAGCGGAATGTTCCACGTCAGAGGTAAAAGCAAGTATTCATGTTTAATTTCTTCCCGTACGAGAGCACGTAAAAAATCTTTTATCTGGACCCGAATTCTTAGCAAAGAATTGTTTCATGAGTACCTGCATTGATCTTTTACAATGGCTTCTTTTGAAATCTATACTAATCCTATAAAGAGGTATCTGAAGTTTGTGAGTTTGTGAGGTTGTGGGGGTAATCTTTGGATCTACTGAACCGATGTAAAAAATTATTTTTGTTTTATGATAGTCACATTCATGAGGAATGCTATAGGCTATGCGGGAAAAAAGGAAAATGCGCGTACGAAGTCGCGGGCAAAAGCTAGTATTTTATAAATACTTAATAGACAAATGTTTATTAAGAACTCCATTTCTGGTGAAGCTATAATTCTATAGATACTAATATAATAAAGCTGAAGAGTTAGTTTGTTTTTCGAACGCCTATATATATAAAATATAAACCTAAAAAGGCTAATATTTCCCTAAAAAACCTTACAGCACTTAAAGTTAAATTTAAAGTTTAAAATTAATGTTTTTATTTGAGAACCCCTGAGGTGAAGACTTCCTCCAGAGGATACCAGTTTTCTCTATCTTTCGCGTCAGTTAAAGTTACCTAACATACACAGATACACACACACACACACACACACACACACACATATCTTTCAAATATGTACATGATTATGGGTAAATAAATCACTCTTTTGATTTATTAATTAAAGATAGCACTTCGCCTGCGACTTCGTCCGCACGGATTTAGTAGGTACTCCACAAACTTCAACGCCCTCCCTCTAATCCCTTTTAAATGTTGGTTTTGGAAAAGTAAGCACAACGATTTTCAACCAAGCCATTTCTGCTGCTAATTCTGTGATCTCAGGACTCAACTGTACACTCCGTTCACCCCGTCAGGGGTTGATTATGCAAAAATTGTTAGATCTGTTTCAATTATTGCACTTTTAGTTTGTTCATTCCAATTTCCACGCAAATTAAAGGAAGCAATAATGTGCTCCTAAAACTTCATCACCTTTCGCCCCTTTAGGGATTTATTTTCGAAATATCCAAGCATTTTTTATTCTCAGTTTTTTTTATCGAAATCATTCAACTTCATCGACCCAAGCATAAAGATTCTCCCCAGTTCGCTCAAACCGCAACTTTTTCTTACTTAGAGCATTTTTATACCCGTCGTAACTTTTAAACTAAAGGTCCAACTTAAATAATTTAAAATGTAATTTACATGTTCATAATCAACCTTAATTATCAAATCATTTAAACGGATAAGGATCAATATCATACCAAAATAACCACTTTTCCATTCCTGCCGGGTTTTTGATTGAGTAATTTGAACAAAAAGCGGCAACTGTGACTTAACCAAAATAATGAAACACCCCTTGCAGATTTTTTTATAGGGAATAATAAGTATTTTAATCATGTAGTACATTATTATTATGTATCAATAGGTTTCTCAGCGCACGCCAAATAATGAATTGAGAAGGCAACATGTTGTTACTTTGGGTTACATTATTGCAGTTATCGTAGGGATTCATATTTTTACGAAAATAAAATATAGCCGATGTTTTAAGTTTATGGCAAAAGATTTTTTTTAAATCGGTTGTTTAGTTTTGGAGCCAAATCGTAACAAACAAACAAACAAATATTTCTTCTTTATAATATTAGTTTAGATTGAGATAAGATAGATTTAGATTCGATTTAAATAAGTATCCACTTTCCTACTGAACTTCTGTTATGAGACCACAATGCAATAGCTCAATGAATGACGCGGCCGGCTGAGCTATAATAACGTGCGACTTATAACACGACGGAGAGACTAACATGATCATAGCAATTATGAAAGCGTCACCCATTTACCCACCTTTTTTTTTTAAAACAAACATGTGAAATCGTCAAATGACTCCTTCCGCTCTAGGCGGAGCGGAAGGGAGTGTCAGACTCTGACTAAAACTCATCCGTGTCCTCATAATTTCGAACAAATTCTGCGACCCTGGCAGGCAATGGCTCCAGCGGGCCCCGTCTACTATGCTGACATTTCTTTGATGCGCGCGTGGAACACAACGCGCCGTCGATCCGTGTCTAGCTCCATCCAACGCTCGCCATTCGCAGGCTCGCGCCTACGGTGACCAGGAATCATCCAGCGACTCCCGACGCCCGGAGCGTCTCCTCCTGTTGCGGCTGCTGCGGCGTGAGGTTTGCCTCTCCCTCACGTGGCCCGTCTCCTCCTTCGCTAGCATTACTGCTTCGCAAAAGGAAGTGACTGTTTCCCATGCTTGAATCAAAGCTGGACCATGGATTGATCAGGGCCGGACGCGAGAGGTCGCCGCCGCCTATCGCCTCGACGAGGACACGGCGGACATCCACCGTATGCTCCACCATGTCCTCCGGGCGATCCTCACGGTGAAGGTATCCCACCCACCCACCTACAATACCAAGATTCTGAATAGATGACACGAGCTGAACAATCAACGACCCAACTCATCGGACAAAATCTGAAAGTACAGAAACAAATTGCTGTTAACACAAAATTCTACCATCACACGATTTTATTGCAAAACAACAAGCAATTGTAATCCCGTAGGTGCGTGCCACGCTGTGGGGGAATTAGCAACTTAGATTGGTACGCCCGCGCTAATAAGACCAACTCTTTTATCCCATGCGCCTTTCAGCTGTTTAGTTAGGCGGTGCACGCTACTACTGCCCGTGATGTCACGAGTTCATGTACCTATGCCAATCGCAATATTCCAATGCATTCGAACTGTTTTTGTTTTTGGATGCACGGATTTTTTTATGGATTTACCCTTTCTCCTTTTGTATAATCATACAAAGTAAAAACCGCAATCTTTAAATGAGTGCCTCCTAAAAGTTACCTAGGTTTTGACGACCTTAGTAGAATGTTTAGATCTTTGGAGGTCAGCTTATACCCAGCCCCGGATCTACAATTTTTAAACATGTACTGGCCCCCCTCTCTTCCTCGTTCCCAATTTTATTATGGGTGTAAAAAGACCCTTAACGAAAACGAAGATCCATTGTACCCATCATTGGCATCAATTTTCTTTTTAGAAACCATTGGTTCTGGAAATATTGAAGGTCAAACTATACATATATTTTTAATGTTTTAACAAAAACTAATTCCTGAACAAAATGTTCGATGTTTCTTAACAAATTACGCATTTGAAATTACAAAAACACACAACAACAACACACGCATAGGCACAGTAGTTGCATAATTCAGACATAATGTTTTCTATCCAATTATATATAGGTACCTTTTTAGTAGAAGATAAACTCAACTTGGGAGAATGTAAAACAATGTACCAATGGAAATATGTCCGTCAGGGTAAGTACCCACTGTTGAAAATGTGTCACACATTATAAGGTACAGGCCCATCTCAATATATTCTCTGCCAGAGCATAGAAAGAGTATCATGCCATGAAACGAACATCATTCTTCGTGACAAGCGACCCATGGCTTCCACTGAAACCGGTCAACTGATTTTGCAACAAAGATTTTGAAAAATAGCACCGTGATCGGAGTAAGAATATTTCACGGTTTTTAGGGTTCCATACCCAAAGGATAAAAACGGGGCCCTATTACTAAGACTCCACTGTCCGTCTGTCTGTCTGTCACCAGGCTGTATCTCACGAACCGTGATAGCTAGACAGCTGAAATTTTCACTGATGAAGTGATGACGTATTTCTTTGGCCGCTATTACAACAAATAATAAAATTGTATCATAATATTGTATTTGTCATATTGACTTTAAATTAAAGGGTGCTCTCACAGAAGAAACGTGTTTTTTTTTGGCTTATGGACGGAAAACTTCGTGTTAGAGTCCGAATCACACTTGGCCGGTTTTTTTTATTCAGTGTACCTACGTAACTTCATATGTTTGGTTTCGATCTCAGCTAGCTAGTTTCGGCCAGAGTATAAATTTTGGCATAATACCGACGCTTTACAAGCAAGTTTTTTTTTTAAATATTAAGAATAAGAATAATATTTTTTTTATTTTAAGAATAATAAGAATATAATATTTAAATATTACATAATATATTTTAATATGAGATTGAATGTATTATCATTGTCTACCAACTTATCTCAAAGAAACCGATTTATATTCTTAAGTTTTATCATAAAATGGTCCAGGCAGTTATTTAAACTAGTAGGAAAAGTGTGTCCTGCTATCAATCCATGCATAGTTAGCAGAGTAGAGTAGTTCTGTCTATTATTGCGCTTCTGGGCAGTTTCTGATAAAGTTGGCGTAATATTTATATTTATATAACCAGCTACAGTAATACAGGTACAAGGTTTTATAGACTCTAAGTATGAGTCGAGCGAGTTAATAAACTCGTCAGCGTTTGAAGTTGAAGGCGATCGATATACACCCAGGATAATATTGTTATCATTAACTTTAATTTCTAAAGCAGAAGCATAACTCAATTTAATTTCCCTGACATTAACCACAATTTCATTACTAACGTATACTACTTCTCCGTCGTTTTTATTTAAGTAGGTATGTGGTTTGTAGTTTGGAACGCTGAGAAGTTCTGAATTATGGGTACGGGTTTATTAGAATTAAGTTGACTATCAGTTAAAATCAGAATATCGGCAGTTACACACATCGTTAAAATACTTGCACTATTTACGCGTAATAAGGATAGGCTCCACAGATTACAAGCAGCGCTTCTTACTTAACAATAATTTGTTTCGAACCCTAAATAAAAGATTTGTCATATTTATACAGACGCCAAATTTTCCCAATCAATCTTGAATCTAATGCTTTAGCGATAAAGTTGAAAATCTATTAAATAAATATGACAGATTGTTGTAGTTTTATGTGCTGGTGTCTGTACGAGCTAAATAAATAATTTCATTGTCGTTCCATGGTCGTTTTTGAGTCTACGGTCTCGCGCTTATCAATGAGCTGATGAGGGCGCATCACGCGGAGACAAACCAGCCAAGGCCTATTTCAGAAGATGGCTCCAACAAAATTGCATTATCATTTTTCGTCATTGGTGTCATTTTCTTAGTTTTCGAATTCACAAATTACGAAAATTGGCTGGGGTGCCGAGTCTTTGGGGGCGTAAGCCGTTAGCCATGAGCCAATATAGGTCTGTACCTACTACCTTAACCAGGGCCAGCTGTTCTGTCGGAGAGCGGGATGTCTTGGCGCCTTACCAAAAAGGTGGCGTTGAAGCAGTGACTAGTGAATGCTACTGTGATCAATCATATTTTTTTAAGTTTCTCTTCGCGTAAAAGAGGCTGCTGAGGCTAATTCATTGCTTATTGTATTTAATTAATCAAAAGAAGAAATTGTTGTTTTTTTTTTGAATAAAATACAGAAATGCGGATTTATTTTTTGCAATTAATTGAAGTTAAGTGTTTACCGCAAATATTCTTACGACGCGAGTTATGTATGGGGCTTCCTCAAATCAAAGGTATACAGATCGCAAAATCGTCACGGCGCAGCGGCGAAGTTTCAAGAATATCGCAAGAAACGTGTAAAAAGTTATTTAAAAAATGGTGTTTACCGCTAAGATGAATACACTCGTTTAAACGAATCACTCTATTTTAATTACCTTTTGCACGCTTTATAAAAAAAAAAAAAACAAAACTCGTAAGAGCAACTAAGGGACACACCAGAGTATGGGCAACAGCATTATCTGTGCATAGCTACACTGCGATCGCCAACCCGCCTGGCAAGCGTGACGATTATGGCGCCCCCTCTGTTAGGGGAGGCCTATGTCCAGCAGTGGACGTCTTTCGGCTGATAAGATGATGATATGACCCCACATGATTGTGTCGGGAAAAAGACGTAATATCGGAATTATTTTCAATTTTAAGCTGTGGTTGCCTAATTGAGTGTGCATTATAGGGTAATGTTAAGGTAAAAGTTACAAAGATTTTATAATAAATAAATAAAAATCAGGCGAGTAGATTCATAATTACGACCATAAACTCTATTCATAAACATTGAGATATTGTCGTTGTCAAAGTGTCCGTCACGTCTGTCAATGTCAGTGTCAAATAGCTACCAAAGGAATGAAACTGAATTATCACTAAAATTTATTTATTGAAATATCATAGTGAAAATAAAATAACATAAATTATTACTATATTAAGCTGAAGAAATGTATTTCCAATCTTTCGCAGTTACATCATTACTTGTACTATTTAACTATGCGGTATTTTTTTTATTCACTAATCAATTTTACTGATAACCACAAAGTGCAAATTTTAGTGTAAAACTAATATTTGTTGTGTTTCCATTACAGGCTTGCATTGATTATGATGGTTGGTTAAATATTAAGATAGAGCATTCACTAATCTGTGGATCAGAAAAGTATTGCTCAAGGGGCAACATAGCACTGAAGAGTATTAGAGCAGGTGCTGCAGTGATTGATCAAATACAATTTAATGAACAACATATAGATCAGTTAAAGGTAAATATCAATCAAACAATTACAATAATAATCATCTGTTGACTATTCTTGATCACAAACAGGTAGTAATCAAATTCAATTAAAACCTTTCAGACCCTTGCTGATATTGATAGTTTCTACACCATAAAGACGCTAGTAACATCTGCTGACAATAGCAAAGGAACAGAATTCTACTCATCCGTCAAAGCCAAAGCTTTCCTTGACAACGGTCTGTCAGATGTGATCAATGCATGGGTACTGCCCAATGGAGCAGTGATTGCAGTCAGCTTCCAAGTTACTAACTCTTCGCAGCCATTGCCTAACAAAAGCAGCAGTAATAAGATCAACTCTAACTTCTACCTTCGTTATGTTGAACAAGCTCCCGTGTAAGTATTACTACATTCAATATTTTGTAAAGTTGACTTCTTTACTAAGTTAATTCTTTAATGAGTCATGTTTTCTCTTTCTTACAGACCTGACACAGCAACTTACATCCAAAAGCTGGAACGTGAGAGAGAAGCAAGAGAAAAGGGTGATGTGAAAGACAATAAATCATTCTTAGCCAAATATGTAAGTTACAATAATACAACTAACAGAAAACATGATTTCTTTACTGAATTTAACCAAGATTGTTGCAAATTTTGAAGTTCAATCTAATTTAGTTAATTTTTTTGTCTTTCAGTGGATGTACATTGTACCTATTGCAATATTTGTCATGATTTCTGGAGCCAGCAACCCAGAACCAGCAGCCCAAGGTGGCCGGTAAACAAAACTATTACTAAATAATAAATGTATAACAAGTAATTTATTCCAATACATACTTATGTGTTATTATATAAAAGTAGGTTACTTTATTTTGTGAATCAGTCTGGTGTGACTCGAAAATGAAAGACCAACTATAGAAGACTATCCTAAATAGTTCCTGAAGTAACACTTGTCCTAATCACTACTTGTTAACATTCTTGAGCAGTTGTGTTTTAGGCTAGGCTTTGTGTGTGAACTTTATATAATATACCATTAAACTTCTAATGACTTATGGATTCATAAAATGTTGTTTTGATGCAACCTGCTGTTATTTCTTTATGAAATAGATGAATTTGTAATTGGAATATCCTGTTGATACCAGTTTTCCCTAAATTACTATCATGTATGTTAGTAATAACTAATTGGGACACCATGTCCAAATTTCAATATTGTAATGGGGTGAGAGAATAATTAGTTTGCATGCACCTTGTATTGTAGTAATAAAAATTTAATAAGTTATGTAATTTTTTATTCAATGCAAACTGAGAAAGAATTTAAAAAATAATACCAATAATGAATACAAAATTAGTTATTTATTAAAATACCAAACATTTAACTGTAACAATGTGGGACTTAAACTTAAGTTTCAAGCAACTATAATAATAATGTGTTAATGTGATAACAAATGCTTATGCACCAATTTTTTCAATTTCTTCTGCATCTTCAATGTCAAGTAATTGAATCTTTTTTCCAAAATGACCTTCAATTTCTTTGCAAATATTCATTGTTTGTGCAGAGTCTATTAAATTAATGGCAATACCTGCTTTACCAAAGCGTCCAGTACGCCCAATTCTATGCAAGTAAGTTTCACAATCAGCTTTCTTCTCCATGTCCATTGGCATATCAAAGTTAACAACAAGTGTCACTTGTTCCACATCTATTCCTCGAGACAGCACATTAGTGGTGATCAGTACCTTTTCTAAACCAGCTCTGAAACGATCCAGTACTGCTATTCTCTGTTCAACAGTCAGCTCACCAGACAACACCGCTACAGAATGCCCATCTTTGGACATTTTTTCAGACAACCAGCTGGCAGTTTTTCTTGTATGACAAAATATTATTGCTTGACCAATTGTTATTACACCATAAATGTTACAAATAGCTCTATATTTCTCTTCTGCGTTCTTGCATTTAACATAATATTGCTTAATATTATCCAATGATTCTTCTTCACGTAACAGTCTTATAATTATAGGATTAGGGACAATAATTTCAGCAAATTCCATCACAGCAGTATCATAAGTAGCGGAAAAGAACATCATCTGGCAGGTAGAAGGTAAACATTTGTGAATGCGAATACACTGATCTTGATGACCTTGTCTGTCAATCATGACATCAGCCTCATCTAACACAAACACTCTGATTTTGGTCATATCAAACATACCAAATTTTACACCCCAATCAAGCATTTTCCCAGGAGTTCCAATAATAATATGGTCAGATATCTTAGTACCTCTAGGCACTTCTTCACCTCTAACAGCATATTTCAGCTTGATCTCAGGACAGAACTTCGCCATTTTTGCAGCCACTTCTCCTGTCTGTATAGCAAGCTCGTAGGTAGGACTCAAACATAGCACTTGTGGATAATTTTTACTGGAATCAACTCTGCTTAACATAGCCAACACAAAAGCTGCTGTCTTACCAGTACCAGACTGAGATTGAGCAATCATATTTTGTGGGGGGTCAGCTAAGAGGGTTGGTAAGGCAGTCTCTTGAATTTTAGAGGGAGCATTGAAACCCATTGCATATACTCCTTTTAGTAGATTGGGCTTCAAGTGTAAGGCTTCAAATGTCTTCACAGAATACAGAGGAGAGTTTGGATCTTTTCTCTGAATTTCAATGTCCAACTTAGACTCAACTAAGCCTTGCCTTATAATTTTCATTAAAAGCGATGTGTCTGCCGGGTTTGCTGCATCAGGAGACTCATCAGACTCAGTAGACTGGTTTAGAGGTTTTTTATTCAAACCTAATCCAGCAATTTTATTTGAAACCTCCAACTCCTCTGCTTTTTGTCCCCATTGATTAGCCATTTTGCTGTCTGAAATAATAAAAAAAACAACTATTTTCATGTTGAAACATGTATAAGTAGGTACCTACACAATCAAAATATAAGCAACAGAATCACAACCTGCAATATGGTATCGTTTATTTATTACTTTAAATAATCAATTAGTTTTAGAAATTAGGAAAGACGACGTAAATTCCTTCCTACAAGTCACGTAAACTAAGTTTTGCGGTAGGGATGTCTTTGTTTTACTTTCAAGTTGCACATCTCATCATAACCTACCACTTTTACGTGAAAAAAAATTATCAAGTGTGATTGTTTGTTAATATTATAAGACGGTTTAGAATTAGTTCTTACCTTGTTAGTTATTTATGAGAGAAAAATTATTCCCAACGGTTATAGAAATCAAGCACACGACAACTACCTCGGCGTTCGTCATGTGTCACTGTCAGTGTCATTTTTTTTATTTTTATTCCTTGCCACGGATTCATGTCTTTCAGTCGGTCTTGACATACTGTGCACTTTTGCATTAGAATGCGGATGTAACACATTCTAATCGTTTTTGGAGCATCTGGTAGCAAATATATCGATTCGGTCTTCTCGGCAAGTTTCGTCTGAGGTAGTCAATCTACAATAAAATTCTCAGCTCCACTTAACCGAGATCGCGCCTGTTTCAATTATTCCACGTATTTTTCAGGTACGTGGACTCTTGATACACAAAACTACACCAATTTACATCACAATATCCGCTAAAAATCAATTTAAGAATAATTAAAACAGCCGCTAAACTTCACTCGAAAAAATCCCGCCAAAAACTCCAGTCAGTGTCAAAATTGCCAATGTTGCCAGTAGTTACCACAGTAATTTATCTCCAAAGCTTACTATTATAATAGTGCTTTTAAAAGGCCAATCCAAATGAGTAACCATGTTATTTATTTACTAACCACTAATTAGATTTCGTTATAATGGAGGTTCCCCTGTATTATACTTATTATTGTATGTCCAGTTATACGGGGCGCTACACACGGGCCCAATGAAAATATGATTATAGGTACAGACGCCAGCACATCAAGCTACAACAA
The DNA here is from genome assembly GCA_905163435.1 of Mamestra brassicae. Classification (NCBI taxonomy): domain Eukaryota; kingdom Metazoa; phylum Arthropoda; class Insecta; order Lepidoptera; family Noctuidae; genus Mamestra; species Mamestra brassicae. The sequence continues at coordinate 11,057,583 of LR990996.1, read as the reverse complement.
TCTGTAAAATTTCTTTAATAGATTTTCAACTTTATCGTCAAAGTACAGACGACCCGAAACTGTCAAATATTCCCAATCGACCTTGTACATAATGCTTTAGTGATAAAGTTGAAAATCTATTATATTTGACAGATTGTTGTTGCTTGATGTGCTGGCGTCTACCTATACGTTGTAAACAAAAAAAAAAACAATGTTTTTTTAGTGAACCTTAATTTTAATGGCGTATCTAGGTGGTATAAGGCCCTGCAACCCTAATACAAAAAGGGGAAAGAACGCCCCTATCTTTGCAGGTTTTTACCTATTGACCTCGAGTATTCATTAGATACATAGGTATACAATATATGTGTAGACGACAGTCTTTTTCAGCCAATTTTCATGGGTGCCGTTGCAGTTCTTCAATTCCACATTAGATATACGATTCGTAGACGTAAGCAGACATGGGATTGTAACTGCTCTTAAAAAGGTACCTTAACAAAAACAGATGCTTTCAGTTTTATGTTTTAAACGGTGATATTTCTTATTTAAATACTACATTTTGCCCACGACTCGTATCTAGCCTTCCATTTTTTCATGAATGTGGCTAGCATTATACAAAATTAATTTTCCAAATCCGACTGGTAGTTCCTGATATTCAAGAGATTAGCGCGTTCAAACAAAGAAACTCTTCAGCTTTATTATTAGTAAGTATAGATAGAAGTATAAATAAAATCGAGATTATGAATTTCGGTACAGCTTACGAGTTAGTACCATGCCAAATTATATAAGGACTTTTTTTTCTTTTTATTTGAAATATGGAACACACCGCTTCACCGCCGCGGGCCGCCCCCTTTAATATGTATTTTTTAGTACACACTGGCTGTTTATTCAATGACCTGACTGAAGCGTTTTTTTTATTTTAATCGATATTTCTCTTAGCCTGACTACCTAACTTTAATTAGTTTTATTTTTAAATTCGTTCCCGCTTTATAGAGGGAAGCAATTACTACGAGTCTTTCCCGCCCTAAGGTGGGAAGCAGCGTCTTCCACCCGCTACTCGGATCAAACAATCTACTTTCCGAGTTTATTACCACTCGGAAAGTAGATTGTTTGATCCGATATGAGAAATGAAAATGAATTTTACAAATCCGACGGGTATTTCCAAAGATTAGCGCGTTCAAACAAACAAACAAACTCTTTAGCTTTATTATATCATATAATATACTAGTGGCCCGCTCCGGCTTCGCTCAGAGGTATTTTTTTTTCAATGTTTTCTTTCGTACAAACCTCGCCCTGACAATCTCAACATAACAAAAAAAAATTAAATTGTTCAAGTCGTTACCAAGTTATGCGCGTACATACATTTCGGCGATTCATTTTTATTTATATATGTAGATAGATAAATAGAAGATAATAAAAACATAAAAACTTAGGTATAAATACTATATACAAGCGGAGTAAAAAGGGGAGGGGGAGAATTCACAGGGCATCGAAAAATCCGTCCACATTGCTGTCAACGGGAAAAGTGCCCAGCAGAACACTGGCCGCATTGCCACGTTGAATGGCAATACTGATTCGTTGGCCAAAGAAAAGGCCAGCCCTCTGGTCACGTGAAGCGTCGACTAACCGTTTGCTGATTTCACGAAAAACTCGATGAGCACTCGGACCCCATGGCCCTAGTGTTTCAACCCCAAACAGCTCAAATACATAATTCCCAATAAGGTTGTTGTATTTGCGCCGTTTGAAATTTTCTGCACCCGCAGCAGCCGCCCCCGCACACAACCCGCCGTGCTAAGAAGATGGGATGGCGCAAGGGTGTCGACACATGTTACATCCCACACCAAAGGCCTACCCACCTTCCAAAGCATTATGGTCATCTCATCTGGCCTCTTCTCATCGTCTCGCGCCAAGCCATTCGGTTCTAGGTAATACAGCTGGCACACCGGCGGTGATAAGAGCCCGACGGATGATGTCATTAATGCTTGCGTGCCGTGCTATCCGACCCGCGCTTCTACTGCAGGATAGGCCATGGTGTCCGAGGCAGTCGACTGCTTCACCACATTGACAGCGATGTGAAGCTCCACTAGGAGCACCCACACGCAGATATGTAGCGATCTGGAAGGTGGTGTCACTCAGCATAGTACCTATGTTGGGTGACGGTAATGCCTGTAGCCAGAGGCCCGACTTCCATTCACCCACAGCCAGCAGGCGGGCACGCTCAGCAGTGTTGGTTGACGTATTTAAGAAGTTATTCCGTACCAACCAGAGCGGCTCATCCCACTGTCTCTGGGAAGATGGGTTCTCGGGCAACGCCGTATTCGGGCATGCCATTTTCCAAGCATTCTCTGCTTCGGTCAAATATGGCACTTCAAAGTCAACCAGTGATGGAGCTAAAATTCTTGTGGTTAACTCTTCAGTGCTGCGGACCGAAGACAGGCAGGCCGGTAAACTCACACTAGAAATTTTGCGGATGCCGAGCCCACCGAAACGAATGGGTAGTGTTGCTTGCAGCCACGCTCGGTCATCCAAGGCCACATTTAAGAGTGATTTTAGGGTGCTTCGAATAGTTTGTTCAATTTTGTCCAAGAGATGTGATTGCTTCCATAACGGGGAAGAGCGGAGGAAATACATAAAATTTGGCCCAAAACAGCAATATCTAATGAGGGTGAAGGCCGAATGTAAGTTAATTTTGGTAAGTCTTTCCAAAATATCATTAAAATAATCATTTTTTCCGTCAATGAATGGTGAAAAACTGTCTTCCAAAATAGGGGAACCTAAGAGGTGGAGTGAACTTTTTTCTAAAATTGTAATCTCTGGTGTTATTGCATAAAATTTTTGAAGGGTCGAATGTCTGTCGGTATTGTCAGTAAAAAAAAATCTCTTATTTTTCTCTTAATTTATCTTTTAAAACGGTGTCTACGTCACCTCCTAGTTCCATCATCCAAATACCAGACGTTAAATTTTTAATTTATTTGTTGAATGATGAAATGAGCCAGACTGAAAATGACTGGCCCGAGAGGATCACCTTGTTGGCATCCAACTGCAGATTCCAACAGGTTTTCTTTGTATAATAATTTAGAGGGATGTCTGTAACATTGCCACATTAAACCAAAAATTTCAGGCAGTTCCTTTTTTACTTCTGCCAACAAGGTGTCCCTGTTAACAGAATTGAAGCTGTTTTTGACGTCAACCTTGAGGCTGACCTCACCCTTTCTAGAATTTAGGAAAGTAGACAGTGCATGTACGGCAGCCTCACAGCCCCCTCTAAAGCCAAAGCCAAGCTGTAGGGGCTGGAATTTGTTTTTCAACCTCTCACCGAACAATTTGCAACAAATTTTGTCTGCCATACGCCTGTAGGTGCACCCGACAGCGATGGGACGAATGCCGCCGTCCTTCTTGCGTAGGGCACAAAGATTTGCTTCGTACAAAACATCGACGACGGCATCGTTCATGCCGCCGGAAAGCATTAGTTTTACTAGAGCCGCAAGCTCCTTCAAAAGTGACTCACCAGTTTCCCCGACGCCTGAACTTAAAAGGTCCTTTAAGTGTTGTGGAGTCAGGCCGTCGAGGCCACCGGCGGAACCACTTCGAAAGGAGCTCACGGCGGCAATCAATTGCGGGGCTGAAATGTTGAAAATAGATGAATCGGGGTATCGGTGGTGTCGGGGGGGGGGGGGGGGGGGAAGGTGAGATCATCCGCAGGCGCTGGATGTTAACTCTCCAAGGCTGTTATTTCTGGAGAGTAAGGCGCCACCACTGCTGAACAACAGCCTGGCCGCTCCCCTAATATCACCTTCACTTAGTTTCGATTCCACGTGCGAACATAAGCCTTTCTGTGAAATGTTATTAAACGGTGATAATTTCGGGTCTAAAATTATGGTCGAATTGCTGCAGTTTTCTTTAATTTGATGTGTTAAAGTTTTTTTTAGTTGCCAAATCTTTTCGAACGTGTAGAATCCTGTAGGGGAAGCTGAGCAATTGCTCCTAGGCGCTTTCTGGGTTCTCTTGGGCGGCAAGACACATCACGCCAAATTAAGCGCAACGGACCGTCTCGCGCCCCGAGGAACTCTCTTTAAAACTGGTGTTGAATATTTAAATTTTGACAGCGTTTTCCAAAGGATCTGTTCGAAAGGTAGGGATGTAGCTGGGCTGGGGGCACGAAGGTACACTATGTGGTTTGTGGACCTTACCATAATGTATCCTCAGCCCTCGTTCGCCTTTGAAAAAACCTGGCTGGGAGCAATGAATCTCACCAGCCGAGTCGAGTCGAGCGATGTGGTAGGTTGACTGCTACAGGTTCCGGCATCGCTACAGCCGGGATTTAACTTAAAAAGGTCCAACTTACCTAATAAAGAAAACACTAAAAATACTTGATAAAAATGAAAGTCAAAATACAGAATTTACAATTATTACTATTCACTGTACACTACATTCACTTTGAATCAAAATAAAACGATACAAAATGTAGGTACTAAAACATGACCAAAACACGAATAATTTCCACCACACACGAAAAATCAAAAATGACGCTGCCAATATACTTGACTAGGTACTATGGCGCAGTCGCCTTCGAGGCCTGCAGCTCCCCGCGCACACAGGACAGTCTTCCCAGCCAGTCAAGTAGGGCTACAGACGAAGCTCCGTAATACTTGGTTCCTTTTCCAATAAAACGTTGCTTCTTTAGAAACGAATTTAATGTCACTGAAGAGTTGCGTTGATGCCCTGGATCAACGATTTTCAAACTTGGGCATTTTCATTTTATTTTAAATAAAATAGTTATTACGCAATTTCGATTGTTAAAAGTACAAAATATTTAGGGTTAAAGTGACATTTCGGAAGCGAATGTCAATCCCATGTTAATAGGCCATTCAAAATGTAATGGGGTCAATATCCCATAACAAACGTAGGGAGGCACAATGTATGGCAGGCGCCTGATAAATCTGTAATAATATAACAAAGCTGAAGAGTTTGTTTGTTTGAACGCGCTAATCTCTGGAACTACCAGTCGGATAATAAAATATGTATATCTATCTTCCCAATATATATCTACCTTCACAATCTATCTACCTATCTATACTTAATCTATACATATAAAATGCTTTGTCCTGAATGACTGACTGACGGATCAACGCACAGCCTAAACCGCTGATCGTAGAGACCTAAAACTTGGGGGCTGTGTTCTTTGTATGACGTAGGCATCCGATAAGAAAGTATTTTCAGCAATTCTACCCCTAAGGGGGTGAAAAGGGGGGCAAAGTTTATATGGGCCAACGTTATTCCTTGGTCCAATTTACTCCAAATTTTGCATAAACCTTTTTTTAACAGAATTGATGGAAGGCGTGTCTCGTACCTATTTTATTGAAATTCATCCGCTAACGGGGTTAAAAAGGGGTAGGAAGTTATTTTGGCGGTGATTTGCTTCGAAGTTGATATCAATACCCCTTAGTAGGTACTTTTGATTTAAATTACATTTTATTTTGACACATGTTTGAAAACTCAATCCGATTTTATTCAAAAAAGGTTGAACTCAATTAAAAACATAAGCAAATACCTACGCTTTAAAATTGTAAAAATATTTGTGTTTGATTTGTTGTGAACTATAATAATACTTAAAGTTTTCTTTTAGTTTGTCTTTTTTTTTTTAAGGATGGGAAATCATCAAATCACTTCTTCTGCTCTGGGTGGAGCGGAAGGGCGTGTCAGACTCTTACTGACTACTTAAAACCCATCCGTGTTCCTTCGAAAGCCCTTTGCGTACCAGGGCCGCGGTGACTCTTTCGAACAAATTCCGCAACCCTGGCAGTTTTAGTTTGTCTTAGAAGTTTAATTTAGTGTGTAGGTATTGTTTTTCGCAATTTTTTTACATTTATAAATTTGTCCTGTGTCTATTTAAAAAAATGGGATCAGATTTGGTTAACATCAATAGGAAATTAATAAACCTTACTGTTGTACCAATACTGAGGGATGGAGCATGCCTTTTCCGTACGCTTTCTTATTTTTTGTAGACACAACAACGCTCAATGGATACGTATTCGTAAAGAAATTGTGTGTCATGTGACGAACAATTGGGATGAATTTGCTATTATGTCTCATGACCGTCATGGCAACAATCATGGGACAAAAGAAGAGTATATTAGATATTTTACAATACTCTACTTAGAATAAATATTCTAAGATACTCTACCTACATGTGGCGGTTTCTGCGAGTTAGTTGCAGTCGTGCAAATATACCCATTTGTATTTGAAGTGTATCGAAATGGCAACCTTTTTTCAAATTTGGTACAGAAAACCAACCTATCAAAAGGTTACGTTTTTCACAAGATCTTTCTAATGGTCACTTTGTTGCCTACGCTGATGCTGATAGTGATAATAACACTGATGAGCTTCCAATAGCCAAAAGACGATCTCCGCCTGACGGTGGCTTTACACTTAAATTAAAAGACATTGAAGTAGACAATAGGTGGGTGGTCCCCTATTATAAGGAAATGGCTGCCCAAATTATTGCACGCGGACGAAGTTGCGGGCAAAAGCTAGTATAGTCCTCCTGACCGATTTTGACCACGGCGTTCACTCTCAACCGAGACTATAGTCATCAGCGCGGGACATATTATAGTGCACAAGTGTGTGCGTAAACACAGGTGCACTCCCTCTTCCATCACTCTCATATTCCGATGGGACGGCAAACCGACGCGACCGGAGAGAGATCTACACGACACGATTATAATAATATAGTACCTATGTATAGATACATAGATTGTAAAGGTGAAATTAAAACAGATACAAGAGAGATCGAAGCGAGTTCTAAAAATCTTTAGGAAATCGCAGTAGGATACAAGAGTGAGCGAAGTGGGCTCGAAAATTTTTGATAAGTAGAATCATGAATAAGTAGAACTTACTTGGTCGACTTATACCTACCTACACTAAAGGTTTGAAATTGAGAGAACATAGAGCATATTAAGTGGGAGCGTAGCGCTTATTATTATACTATCTATAGGCATATAGTACCTGTAGGTAACTTAATACTTTTTGTCGTTTTTGCGGTCGGGTTTTTTGAAAAAAGTCAATATTTTTTATTTTAATATTGTTTCATTACTACACCAGTATCTTGAAGTGCGTGGTCGTATATAAGGGTGGCACCCTTAAATCTGACCACGCAGTTCTGGAACACTCTGTCTGTTGTCTATTAAGCCTATTGTCTAACGGCCGGTCTCAATAACGTATGCAAGCATGACGTTCACTTTTCAGCTGCTGTTGGTAGCTAATTTGACAGAGGTAGATACGTAAGTGACACCACAGTAACAGTACCAGAAGGTTGTCATGTCACAGTGAATAAATAATAAAGTCTGTTGTAATTTTTAAGTTACATTAATGAATCTTTATTTTTTAAAGTAAAAATAAGTGAACAAACAAAAAAATACAACGAAGTCTTATGGTCTTTATTACAATCATTCTTCTAATCAACCGCAGTAGTTTATGAGTAGTTCGCCGGAATTTTGTCTTTGCTCCAATCAATTTCCACAGTTTTGCCAGTGCGCGCGCTCTCTTCAGCTGCAGTCGCAATCTTGCTGACGGCGAGGGTCTGGTAATCGGTCACTTCCATTTTGACTCCACCTGTGAAAATTATAAAAATATCAAAACAATATTGATTGAAAGTTGACTCGCGTTAGGTCTGCTATTTGTAGTAGGCTAATTCAAGAAATCATGATCATATTCCTACCTGCGCATAGGTGTCTAGTTATAGGTCACGATCAGGGACAGTCAATGCACACTAAACTTGTACGGTCATTCAGACACAAAAATAGTTATTATTCTTAAAGGATAGAGGTGCTAAAGTTTTAGTTACTTACGGGTGACGACGTCCAAGAAGTGCTCCAATTCATTTTGGTAGCCTTGCTTGAAGCGGGAGGGGAAGGAGTAGTAGATAGGGCTTTGTCTGACGCCTTCATGGCCAATGATAACCTCAGTCGAGTGGTACGGCCTCTCGTTTTCGACCTTGATCATTCCTAGAAAAAAACAAAATATGTCAAACCACCACCACAGGTAAAGGGTGGGCGAAAACCTAGAAGAGGCCTCGATATAAAAGTATCTATAAGCCACCAAACCTACTGGTGACTAAAGACAGAATTAAATCGATAGCAGGGGTAAGGTACCTTTGTTTCCAAAAACTTCGAGTCTCTGATCGTATCCGTAAGCAGAATAGCGGCTGTTGTCGCCAAGAACGACGGTTCCAGACGGGAAGGTCAGAAGGAAGGCGATGGTGTCGAAGTCATCGATAGCCTTGACTTCAGGAATCAGAGCAGTGGCGGAGGCCTGGACGCGGCAGGGCAGCTCCCCCAGCACCCAGCAGGCCATGTCGAAGTCGTGCACCAAGCAGTCATGGAAGACACCACCTTAAAAAAGTACCTACGTGTCAAAAGGAATTTTCCATTTTTCCGCAACTAGGTTCCGGATAATGTCTTTTCATAAATTACCTAACTTTTCCAAAAGCTGGAAGGAATGGTAGGCAGAAAGGAAGGCCTATGCACTGCAGTCGGACACAATAAGCTAAAAATAAAAATACCTAACTTTTCAGGTTCTATAAAATTCAAATAAGATAAAGGAAAAAAAAGTTGTTGGTGCTTGTTTTGTTTAGTAGATATGTAGGTACGTGTCTAGGTGTAGGCTATAGGGAATACTAAGTTTGTAACTATTACTTAGTGGGCATTTTTTTGGCCATGCCGGCGACTATTGTTACAATAGGTACCTATACTTAATATTGTTACTTAAACATAAAACTGAAATGTTTTCATTAATAATATACATATGATAAGGTGTTATCTTTGTTTATAATAACAAAATAACATCCATATACCCAAAATAGAAAATCATCAAAACACATTGTTTTGTTTTACTTAATTAAATACTATCATTAGGTAATTGTCAGGGGGCAGCGCACAAGTAATTAAATTAAGTAAGTAATCTTTTTAAAGTTATCAATATTTGAAAGCAAGTGAAACAATTTTACTTTTTGATTAAAATTTGTTGAGTAAATAAAACATCCCGAGTAGGTATTTTCTCGAAATTATACCCAAAAAATTCCATAGCAAGGAGTCGGTATTTTTAGTTATTACGCTTAAAGATAACCTACACCAACCTATTTAATTTTCATAATAACAATAAGTATGTCTCACCAGATGTTTTTAGGTAGTCGATGGAAGGCAGAGGAGAGTCCCTAGCGGTGACTTTGAGGATCTGCACGTGTCCAACCTCTCCATTCCTCACTCTGTCCTTCAAAGCCCTGTAGGAGGGATCGAAGCGGCGGTTGAATGCGGAGAAGAGAACCCGGCCCTTCGCCTTAGCGGCTTCATAGCATTTCCTGGTCTCCTCAATGTTCTCGGCGATGGGCTTCTCACAGAACACATCCTTATTGTTGGCAATAGAGTTGACGACGATGTCGTGGTGAGTCCAGGTCGGGGATCCGATGAACACAACGTTGACTCTGTTATCAAAAATTCAGCTTGTTATTTAGAAAAATCTCACCACCTCTTTTATTTTAAAACGTATTTTATGATTCGCCATTACTCACTCTTTGTCATTGTAGACGCGTTGTGCTTCTTTAGAAGGCAGCAGAGCAACATTATCGCCGAAGTTCCAGTATTTCTTCAGATCAGCAAACCTCTCCGTGCGATCGTCGACGACGTACTTGAGGGTGATGCGTGGGTTGTTGATGATGCTGGTCAAGTGGATGGAGCCGGCACGGCCAAGCCCGAAGATAGCGGCCACTACTGGCTTGTTCGGGGGCTTGACTGCATGGTTTGTAGTAACGTTGTTCACGTAACTGCGGAAAAAAGGTTAATAGAATAATTCTGTATACTTTGCTCAGGATCTGTACTTAGATATAGCTCGCCATTCAATATATTATACTGAGTGTCCATTTAAGCAGAGACGAGGAAGGTAAACAGCTGTGTTATGTAGAGACCATCCACTCATATTGAATGGGTAAGTAATGTTTTCCCAGCTCTGCACTTTCCTGCTCATCAATGATCAAAGAGAGCTTAGGTTTCTACAACTTGCAAGCAAGAATTTGAAAGTATATATTTTGAACTTACTCTGTGTGGAAGTAGTCCTCCTTCGGATAGGTTTGAGGCAGTTTGTAAGGAGAAGGACCGCCGAACTGTTTAGTTGCCATTGTGAAAGCTGAAAATAAATTATAATTTTGATAATTCGCGAGGTTGTTCTGTGGTGGGTTTTTTAATATGATTTACCATCACCTGGTGCAAATATTGTGGTGTCACCGGGAAAAAATAACTTTTTAGTATTGATTGATAAGATCAGTAGAAAGCTACCTCAAATATGTTTACATTCTACCTCGGATGGGTGTCATTTTCTTTTCATAAGTCGTACTTAAGCAACTTATGCAAGAGCGAGCGAGCTCGTAAAGTTTTGCACTCCATCTCAGATCGATTTTCTTTTGATTGATTACACTTACTTACCTAAATAGAAGTAACTTTATTAGGTTATGCAGGAAAGCTCAAGAAATGAGGGGGCAGAATGCAAGAGTTTCGGTCGCTCTTTCATTTTACACGAGCTCGATTTTTTTTTAAATATCTTTGTGAAAATAGATATCTAAGTACTCAAAGAAAGAAAAAAGAAAGAAAGAAAATGTATTTAATTGCCACAAAACGACATACCCACATAAATCATTTTATATTTTTCTTAAACTAAACCCTAAACGATAGTGTTAGTAGTTCTAAAAACATAATTTATTACAATCAGAAAAACATTAAATAACTACCTATATACTATCTTAAAACTATTTACATCTACTAAACCTAAGTATGTACATATACAAAAACAAAGTACACTCAGGCGTCAAAGTATTCCTCCGCATCGCTGTCATCCGGAAACGTGCCCAGAAGACTGGCAGCATTGCCACGTTGAATGGCAATGCTAATTCTTTGAACAAAGAACGAGCCAGCCCTCTGGTCACGCAGTGTCGATCAGTCGGCGAGATATGTCCTTGAAAAGAAGACGCGCACTCGGACCCCATGATCCAAGCGTTTCGACCCCAAACGGCTCAAAACTGTAATTCCCAATAAGGTTACAATATTTGCGCCGCTTGAGGGCCTCGGCAGCCGCAGCGGCAGCGCCGGCACAGCCTGCCGTACTTGGAACATGCGATGGCGCAAGAGTGTCGACACACGTTGCGTCCCACACCAGAGGCCTACCCACCTTCCACCGCACCAACTTCATACCATCTGGTCTTTTCCCATCGTCCCGTACCAAGCCGCTAGGTTCTAATACCGCAGGTACGCCGGCGGTGACAAAAGCCCGACGAATAATATCGTTGATGCTGGCATGGCGTGCTATGCGGCCTGCGCTCTTGCAGCAGGAAAGACCATGGTGCCCGAGGCTGTCGACAGCTACTCCGCAGTGACACCGATGCGGATCAACACAATGTGCGCCTAAGCGTAAATAGATAGCGAGCCGAAACGATGCGTCATCCATCATAGTGCCTATGGTAAAGACGGAAGTGCTTGTAGCCACAAACCCGACTCCCATTCTCCCACAGCCAGCAGACGTGCACGCTCAGCAGTATTCGATGACGTATGAAACAAGTTATTCCGTAAAATACTGCAGAGCGGCACATCCCATCGTCTCTGGGAGGACAGGTTGTCGGGTAAATCCGTGTTGGAACAGACCATTTTCCAAGCGTTCAACGCATCGGTCAAACACGGTACCTCGAAATCAACCAGTGAGGATGATACAATTTTCCTGGTTAATGTTTCAGTACTGTGGACCGAAGAGAGGAAGGCCGGTAGACTAATACTCGAAATTTTGCGGACGCCGAGGCCACCCATACGAACGGGAAGTGTGGCTTGCTGCCATGCTCTGTCGTCCAAAGCCACATTAAGGATTGATGAAAGTGTGTTTCTGATAATTTGGTCTAATTTTTCCAAAAGATGTGAATGTTTCCATAGATGGGAGGAGCGAAGGCTATATGTGAATTTTGGTCCGAAACAACAGTAAGTACCGAATAAGTGTGAAGGCCAAATGCATGTTAATTTTGAAAAGTCTTTCCGAGACATCATTAAAATTTTGTATTTTCTGCTCAATGAAAGATGGAAAGGATTCATCAAAAATTGGAGAGCCCAGGAGGTGAAGAGAATTTCTATCAGTGATTTTGATGTTCGGAGCTATAGTGTTAAATTTTGCTAAGGTAGTCTGCCTGTCAGTCGTTTGAGGGAGGTAAATTTCGCATTTCGAAAGGTTGAGTTCTAGCCCGATTGAACTAAATTTATCCATCAAAAAAGTTAAATCTTTAAGGACTGTGTCTACATCACCTTCTAGGGTTCCGTCATCCAAATACCAAACATTGAATTTAGAATTTAGTTGTCGAATAATGGGATTAATTGCCAAACTGAAAATGACTGGCTCAAGAGGGTCTCCTTGCTGACAACAGACTGCTGACTCCAAAAGGTTTTCTTTATAAAGTAATTTAGAGGGGTGCCTGTAACATTGATGGAGAAAACTGTAAATTTTGGGGATTTCTTTTTTAACTTCTGTCAACAAGGTGTCCCTATTCACGGAATTGAAGGCATTCTTAATGTCAACCTTAAGAATGACCTCACCTTCGTTACTGTTGAGGTAAGAGGACAATGCGTGTACCGCAGCCTCACAGCCCCAAATACTAGTAGTACTCAAATAGAAGTTACTAGCCACACTCCCCCCTCGTACCCCCCTGGCGTAGCTACGTCCTAGCTAGGGGAGAAACTACGCCACTGCATAACGGACTACTGAACCGCATGTCTCTTCAGACCAGGATTAGAAGTAAGGACGTTATTATACGTCGTGAAATAACTTCGAAATATTAGCCACAAAAATATAAAAAGGAGCTGGCATCTACGAAAACACTAGGCTTTATGAAAAAGAGTATTTTCGCATCGTCCACATAACATGGCTTTAGTTAGTTTTTGTTATTCTTAAGTTAGCTAAAACATGAACTTGGCAATAAAGCCCCGTGATAAGTGACATTAGTCTACTGTCAAAATATATATTCAAGTAGGAATGGCTTATGAATAAGTTAATAACAAGGTAACAACAATCACAAAAAAAAAATGTTTTCTATCAAAAATACTTATTTAGATAAAGGCCGGTTATTAGGTAGGTAAATGAACTAATTAGCTGCTTACCAGAATGAAGTGAAGGAGGAACCGATTGCAACAGCCGCGCTGGTTAGTGTGACATCCGATGTATCGCGAACTTCATTTTTATAGTCACACATTCGCGATAGGCGGGTCACCATGGCACTGCGGGGAGCAAATCTCTATCAAACTACGCGAACGCTCGTCGTTCTGTATAGGTACGAGGATAAGATAGCATCATGTTCACTTTAGAATCAGCCGATCGTAGTTACTATCTAATGCAATAATTAACATCTTTAGATAACGATTACAATGAATGGATTAGACGGATCTAGAACCATACTGACATGGAGTGCGGCCCATGTCGATATGGCTCTAGTAAACAAAACCATAAGCATTTAATCAGCAATAAAGTTTTATTTATTTATTACTAGTATATTGATACTTGTAGCTATCATATCAGTTAGAGCATAATTTTAAACAGTTATCTCAAAACTTGGGTGCTAATTTCCTCCTCCATCATCGTCGCTCTCCCTCGCATCGCTCTCCTTCATCGCTCCATCCACTTCCTGACAGCCAGCAACGTGCCATCAGCTCCATATAAAAGTGCAAGTTTTCTAGAGATTTGCAAAGCAAACAGCTTTCTGAAATAGTAATCAACACTAAAATTGCTTAGATAACAGCCAACTGCTTTAATGAGCCGATTCAAGTAGCAACAGCCCATCAAATCACTTGAAATAAGTTTAATTTTGACACGTTACTAATTCGGTAGGTATAGCCTTAGTTATAGGTAGTCTAGATATAAGATGTTTCATCGACCAGTATGTAGCGGACGGGCGTGATCGACTGGAACAGGGTGTTTTTGGAGTAGGTCTATAATTCTTGAATTCCTTCGATGTGGACTGTGACCAACCCAACTGCGTCCAGAGTCAAGGCGCGCTTACGTGCTGTACCTGTACTCTGGGTTCTCGTACTTCTCGAGAACCGTTATTCTTCCTTGTTATCTTCGCTTGTTGTCTTAATGGGATAGATTGGGGTTAGGGATGTTTGCTTACCAGAGATAAATGCTGCAGTTAACTATTTAGGGGAACGTTTTCGCGACTATTTTCACTATATTTAGTTACAGATTCTGATTATTTCTTGCCAATAACTACACATTCTATGTTTTAAAACTGTTTTCTATCTTGCAACACTACTTTACCGTAACGAGGCCCTCAAATCGCTAACTGTTTTTAAGTTTTATTTAACCGAATACATTTTCGGCAATATCTAAGACTATTCTAAGTCGTAATAGGATTTGATGCACCTCTCCGTAAAGCATGACGTGGGATTCCCCGTCTCTTGGGGTGAAAACCACCCTTTCAACATTGTCCACTGAGGGTTAAGGGTCTTTTTTTTTTCTTCGACTTCGAACATACATAAAAAAAAACACGAAAAAAAAATAATGGTTCAGACGAATTGAGACCCTCTTCCTTTTTTTGAAGTCGGTTAAAAATAGACTAACCGAGCTGTGTCAAAGCGTAGGTGGCCGAGCTGAGCCTTCCCGACAGGTTTGATGTATGCGGGCCCCATTGAAGTTTGGAATCAACAGTTATTCCCAAGAATACTACTGAATCCACAGTTTCAAACACCTCTTTGTTTAAGATGACATTCGGTCCTAGATTTTTAAGAGTAGGTAAGGCAAACTTGATACATTTTGTTGTCTTAGCATTGAGAACAGGGTTATTTGTCGTAAACCAATCCGTAACCACGGAGAGAGCATTGTTTATATAGGAGATGTGTGAGGGCACGTCACAATTGCGGCGATTAGTTCCCTTTTTGGGAGTGGCTGGTGAGGCCCCACGGTGTCCTCACCTTCCGCTTGACGAGAGATACCTGTTTTGCCAAACACGAAGTAAGAAAAAAAAGTTAAAGGTTAAAAGTTAAAGAAAAAAAAAGTTTTTTTAAATATGTGTATTCTGCGCACATAAATGTATGGGGCAGTCGATTTTTTTTTCGCGATTTCAGTGTTGGTCTCGTAGTTTTGAAAGTTGTTCATAATGATGAGAACAATGACCTTTTCAGAAGTATTGCGTTTATTCTGTTACACGTTGTTTAAATAAAAACTGTTTGTGACGCTCGTCGCGAACACAATAGCTAGCTACTGACCCGAGCACAGCCACTTGACCTATTAATATATTTATCAAGATAAATTGAAGGCCAAAATACATCACACCATAGCACTAGGGTTGTGTAAACAGAAAAAGATAAATGGAATTCGTATCGATTTATACCTCACGCGCCTTCAAATTCCAATTCCAAAAGTCATGATTGACGAATGATTGATGGTCAGTGATGGAATTCAATCGATATTACAGTAAACTCAAAATCATCTTGAATATGACGACGATATATTATTGGCTGTAATACGGGATGCGAAAAAGGATACGGACCCATTCCATAAACATAAAAAAACAGACCTATTCACTTCAAAGTCGAGACTAATCAAATATCCAGATTTTCGTCACTCATTTTCATGCAAGTCACTGCATAAGACAATAGGTTATCCGTTAATCACAGCCTTGACAATGGTTAAACTGACAGCAAAACCTATCGTATAATAGGCGCCTAATGACAGCTGGCTGGAAACAACTGCATAACGTGCTCCGTGGGTCTTGGTAGATGTTTAGAATATGGTCACCTATCATAGAGTAGATACCCACCTAAATCAGCCGGTCGATTCTGTTAATATGTCGAAATGAAAGCTTGGGTGAAGTGATCACGAGGTGAGCTGTCAATCCATATAACCAAGATGGAATGACAGCTCACTTCGTGATCACGTGACATCTTGATTATATAATAATAAATTCATTTATTTCAGAAATTATCCATACATGATAATTATAAAAAAAAAATCCAATAAAAACACACTACATTAAAATAATAAATCAACAATAAATTAAATTACACACATACACATTAGAATTACATAAACAATGTCACAATAAAATAAAATAAATTAATTAAAATATTACACAAACAATCTTTACACAATACAAACATAAAAGCATGTCAAAATTGGTCCACATGCTGCACGTGTAAAACGACTGACAATAGATATGCCTTAAATAAAGTCACCTTCACAGGTCTAGTACATCGCGCAAACCTGCGGGCCAACATCCACCAACAACAGCCAACGGCCAAAACAACACCGGACAGACAGCGCGCTGCGCCCCCTCTCAATGTCCAGATTGTCACACAAGTCGTCAGAGACCCAGTGGTCCAGGTACTTGAAATGCTGCACCCTTTTTAACGGAACGCCGCAAAGTGACAGGAGGTACCTACAGATGAGTAACATTTGGTACCGGCTTCGAATATTATAAATTCACCTTCCTTCCTTTTCTCACTCCGCATTCCACCCCATACACGTCCGACAGCGCACCTGCCCATCTAACGGTATTCTACTGCTTACTATACCTACCTGTACCGGAGCAAAGACAAAAACTCATGTGGCACAGCTTGTCATAACACACCAGATCAAAAGCTTTTGAAAGATCTAAAAAGCATGCATATACTGGTGTGTTTCTGTCCGTATAGTATTGAACAGTTTGCTTGAGACAGAGGATAGCACTCTCAGTTGACAAACCGGGTCTGAACCCAAACTGAACGTCTTGCAAGTGGAGGTGCTTCTCCAACTCTCGGTCAAGCAAACTATCCAGTACCTTAGCTATGACAGTCGCAAGCGAGATCTGTCGGTATTTAGACAGATCCGGTGAGTCACCCGTCTTGTCCTTAACAATTGGCACTACGACTGTGTGCATTAAATCATCGGGTAAATAACTATGACCAACACACAAATTAAATAATACATAGTGCAAGGTCTCTTGGCAGGTACACCCGCGTACTTCAAATGCTCGATGCTAAGATTATCGTGACCTGGGGATTTATCTCTCATCATCTTATTTATAATTTGGGCCACATCCTTTGCGGATAATCTAATGTTAACATGCCCAGGGCGATCCTTAGCCGCGAGCACCTGCAACGCGGACCCGAACGGTGATACCAAACTAAAATGTCGCTGAAAGGCGCAGGCTATATCCCGCAGCTCATGCGCACCACCAATACTTTATATGGATTGACAGCTCACCTCGGGATCACTTCAGTCAAGCCTTAACTTCGACATGTTTACAGAATCAACCGGCAGTAGTTTAAAGTTACTTCAAAAGTAATAAAGGGAATCAAATGTGAGATGCGTTTATTTACCTATGTCTTTGGTAAGGTATCTACATAATGAACGCGACTAAATTTAAATCTATTATGTAATTATATTTTATGTAACGGGTAAGAATAATACCTAACTGACATAACATTTTAATCAATCTCTGGCTTGCTTGAACTGTGTTTACGTAAATGAGTTTGTAAACAACACTGATTAAATTTATCTACCTATTTGTAAATATTTATTTTATAAAACTTTTTGGGATGCGATAGATTCCTGTCCTAATTATATTTTGTTGATTGCTAGGTTTCTCCCGTGAGTCGTGCCATATCACGTCTATCACACAAGAACCACGCATTTTCCGGGATTAAAAGAAGACTTTGATACTTAACTCCACAATACAGTGTACCTTTTTATCAGCGACAAAACTTCCGTAATTGACTGAAACTACTTTTACAAACACAAAAATTTATATTCCTCTTAAATATTAGATAAGATTGAGATTTTCATGAAAAATAATTTTGCTTAGGTACCCTAGCTCTTGTCTACCTTATGTAGTTCTAAAATAGAGCACGACGCTGGTTTTGCTAAATAAGCTGACGCTACGTAGATGTCTCGTAATAAGGGTACCTACTACAATTTCAACATACCAGTTCAAGAGCACAACAATTTCACTTCTCTCCCATCAGTATCCTAAAAAGAACCCCTTAGCGTAGCGTCAATTTCTTGTTGTCACTTCTTTTCAACAGCTAGCAGCCCCTTATGCTGAAAATAGCTGTAACATGGTATACCTACAGAGGTATGGGGGCCTCTTTAATTTATGGTTAAACTAGCACTTCGCCCGCGACTTCCTCCGCGCAGATTTAGTAGGTACTCCACTAACTTCAACGCCTCCTCTTACTCTTTTTAAAGGTAAGTTTTGGAAAATTGTTAGATCTATTTCAAATATCCCACTTTTAGTTTGTTCATTCCAATTTCTACGTAAATTGAAGTACGAAATAATGTCCTCCCCAAAAAACTTCATCACCCCTTTTCGCCCCTTATTATATATTTATTAATCCAAATATTTTTGATTCTTATTTTTTTATTGAAATCATTAATGCCGTGTTTCAACTTAATCGGACTAAGCATTGAGATTCTCCCTAGTTCGTTCAAACCGCAAGATTTTTCTTACTTAGGGCATTCTTATACCCGTCGTAACTTTTAAAGGAAAGGTCCGATTTGAAATATTAAAAGTGTAATTTAAATGTAAGTACGTAGTCAACTTTAATTTATTAAATCTTGATATCAAAATCATCACTTTTTCTTTCCAACTGGACCTTGATTGAATCATTTTAACAAAAAGCGGTTATTGTTGAACTTAACCATAATAGTTAGACGTATAGCCTCGCGGACTTTTTTCTAGGTAATAATGAGTACTTAAATTATGTAGTACATTATTTTTGGTATCGCAGCGCATGCGATGAAAGAAATTTTATGACAATTTTTTTTTACACCTTGGGACACATTTTTGGAGGTATGCGGAACAGAGAGTAAAGTCCCGCATACCTCCACCGAAAAGGGGAGGATCCTCCGAACCAGACGGTTGTTGTGTCTGGTGGGCAACTGCCCGATAGTTGATTCGGACTGTTGTATATGTTCAAATCGCACGGAGAACTTTGCTTGCGCGATGTAGGATTTCGATGTTATTTCGGCGTAGATGGCGCTGCGGTTCTTTTTTTGCCGTACAAATTTAGTTTCTTAGTTTTTCATGTGGCGGCATTGATGCCGCTACACATTATTCAAGTTTTAGTAGGGATCCCTAATTATTTCTGGAAATAAATAAAGCCTGTTACTCGGTGAAGCTATATCTTTCTTTCTAACGATGAAAGAATTTTTGAAATCGGTCGAGTAGTTTTTAAGTTTATTCGTTACATGACATACCAAAATACAAATCTTTCCTCTTTATAATATTAGTGTAGATAGTGTAGATGTATATTATAATATTAGTGTAGATGTAGATAGTGTAGATTTTTTTTTATTTGTTGTTCTAACGGCAATTGAAATACACTCTTTATTATATATAGAAAATTTTAACTGTATACCTATTATGGTTCATGAATCATGCTCATGACATATCTACCTACAGCCCGCTGAAAGACAGACACACAGCGGAGACTTCGTAATGATTTTCCTTGGTTATTGGTTTAATTGGTTACCCTTCAGGTACGGAACCCTATAACGAAAGATACTTAGAACACAGTACACACTATGCACTTGTTTTCAAGAAAGTACCTAAACTACGTAAATAAAATAATATATAAATATAATAATACAACAAAGATTATTGTGGATTATTCATATCTGATAAGGAATCATAAAAACAGCAGAATAAGTAGGTAACCAAATTACACTTTGATTTAACAACACTAATTATAACATTAAACTCACTAATTATAAATCACAACTTCACTACTGATCACTTTAATCGTACTTGAAGATCGCTTCCGAAGTATTCGCTTGCATCGCAAATCCAATATTGCTCAGTTGCTTTTTTTTCTGAGTGGCGTCTCGCAGTTCAACCTATGAGGTTGTCGACTGCTTAACCGGGCTTGCCTGTGGTGACCTTAATATAATATTAAAGCCTCCAGCCAGGGCTTATAAAAAACTTACAAACTAAGCGACTACACGCCAAGGGCACCCTGTGGGGTCTGGGCCTCGGCATAGGGCGTCGCTGGGGGAAGGAGAGCTAGGGACGGGCTGGATCGAACTAGAATTATTATTAGGGGACGAATTTAAGACTACAGACTCGCAGCGGCGCGGGCTAGCTCGAGCAAGGGTCGGGCGGATTTTGATGGGGACGTCACGGTGGGCCTCGGCGGCGAGGGCGGAAGGACGGCGGTCGTGGTTTGCGAAATCGGTCCAGGAGGAGAGTGGTAGAGACGTCGGGCGTGACGAGGGTATGCCTTGATCGGCGTACCTTGGAGATGCGGGATGGTACGTATCGGGCGGCCGATGCGATAAGGGGTTACGGTGTTTTACAGCAGTGTCGAAGAAACGTTTGGCTATGCGTTTCATGAACTGCTGTATGGTGTGCAATTTATTACACCGGTCGCGAACCTGACGCTATCGCTCGCACTCTCCAAACATCCGCAAATATCTTGGGCAGATGGTTCAGGAAATGGAGAATCGAGGTTAACCCCGACTAGAGTCAGGCGGTTCTCTTTACGAAACCGCCTCCCTCTCGTCCGATCACCATGTATGGCAAGCCGATCCCCTGGGAGAAGCAAGCCAAATACCTGGGGGTCATCCTGGACAGCCACCTCACCTTCGCTGAGCACATAAGGCAGGACCGTTCTCGCGCCGCCTTCGCTCAGAGAAGGCTTCATTACATCACGACCGCCCGTAACAATTTGGCACTCAAGTGCAAATTGCGACTTTTCACCGCGGTCATCCGTCCTATCATGACGTACGCTTGCGCCGTCTTTGGACACGCAAAACCTCGTCATCTCCACAGGATGCTGACGCTCCAAAACCGTTTCCTGCGCAAAATCACGGGTACTACTACGTCCGAAATGAGAGTCTACATGTAGCTCTCAAATTGTAAGCTATAACTATGCAGTTTTACAACAACAATAAAAGGTGTTGACGGGACGTCGCGGCGAAGACGAAAGGATGGCGGTTGGGGTTTGCGGAGAGTGCCAGTTTCGGAGCAAGGTAGTAGCGTCTTCAGAAGTGACGAGTCTGCCTCGTTCGGCGAATCTTGGATATGCGAAAGGAGGCCACCCGATAATGGGGGTCGCAGTGGTTCACAGCAGTATCACAGAAACGGCTTTGGAGGTATGCGGAACAGAGAGTAAAGTCCCGCATAGCTTCACCGAAAAGAGGAGCATTGATGCCGCTACATGGCGTTTCATGAACTGGTGGACAATCTGAGGTCAACGTGTAAACTCTCATTACGAACATAGTGGGGGGCTACCGTGAATGCAGAGGAATCGGTGTAGGGGTTTTCGGCATCCTTTGATACAGAAGCTCCAACCTCGATTTACGTGTGCTAAGACAGAGCAAGCGTATATAATGATGAGACGGATGAACGTAGTGAAAAGGCGCAATTTGCACCTGAGAGACAATTTGCGGACGATCAGTATATAATGAAACCTACCTTGAACGAAGGCAGCGCGCGAACGAGCCAGTCTTATGTGCTCAGCGAAGGTGAGGTGAGAGCCATGGTTCACACCTAGATATTTAGCTCGCTTCTCCCAGAGGATTAGCTTGCCATATATGAAGATCGGACGGGGGTTACCCCAAGGCGCTATTATTGTTGAATGTAAGAACCACATAAGCACAGTGCACAAGGTCAGTTGGTGTGGCCACCGTTATTAAATAAACTCGTTGTAATACAATAAAAATTTGAATCATCGTCATCTAAATTCTTTGTTTTATTTTGTTTTAAAAAACAAATTTCTTATTGAAAAACCCTTCATAATTTCTGACGACAAAACACAACATAAATTTGCACGATTATCGAGAATATAAGCCCGATGTGGTCAAAACAACGACGATGTCAAAATTGACAAACAAACTTCATCTGCTGCCTCTATCCTGTAGGAATCCTAACCTTACTTTAGTGTTCTAAATAAAATTAACTTTGACTATATCATATTAATTTAATAAGTTATATATAACTCTTCTTCAGTATGTTACGTAACTGCCGAAATGTATTTTTTAAGAATAATATTTGTCCAATTTTAATTCATAAAAATAATTTTCTTACCAATGAATATAAATGTACAGAAGCTTGGAATAACATGAACTCGTCACCTGTGTTTAATAAAATAAGTATGCATGATTTCTACAATGTGTTAGACCAAAATTATGCTTCAAAAGGCGTAATAAGTGCTATAGACGTTGAAATGTTTGCCAATGCAATAAAAGACCCAAGCCATCTCGAAGAACTTAAGGATCTCCTTCATAAACTCCGGACTACAGCAGAAACAGGCAACATGTTAGGTTCGACACAGCAAGCTACAGTGAGGAATTTCATTGAGTTTGGTGATGTCAAAGAACTGGTAGAAATATTAAAAGATCCACTTAACTTTGGTGTGTTCCTTGATGACTATACTGCAAATATACTACTGGACAAATTAATAACAACACCGAACTTTGAACTTGCTGCAAGGGTGGCTTCTTTGATAATGCTACAAGAAGATTTCAATAATGAAATAACATGCACTTTGTGCCAATATGCTTGTTACAAGTACATATATAACTATACAGTCACACCACCAGAACCTGCACCGGCTACAGAGAAAAACAAGAAAGTGGAAGAAGTAAAGATAAGAGTCAAATTCCTTCGAAATCCTTTCTTCGATGATCATTTTGACATCAAGGATGCTTATACATTATCTGGCAAAACATTAGCATGGATCTCTGAAAGGGCTCCCAATAATTTGAACAATAACCTGCAGATTATTGGGTGGCTTGTCTACAAAAAATATGATAAACTATCAGCCTTCTGTGAGAAAATGAGTAGTGAAAAATCATTTAAAATGTATAAAGAGGTTTTAGAACTGCTACAAAAAGAGAATGCTAATACAGAAGCTGAATCAAAAGCAACTCTAGAAAATTGTATTACAAGTTTGTGGAAATCTGAACAAAAGTCAGATATAAGCCTGGAAGAGTCACTGAAAGTTGCTATTGAGAATGCTATCAACAAATCACACAAGAATGACATTTCACAGCAAAAACAGGTCAGTTAGTTGTATTACAGATATTGAGGCAGACCATTGTGACTGGCTTACAGGGTAAAGGTTAATCTATTTTAAATTTATGTTTTCAGCTATTCCAATCATGGGCGAAATTAAGACATGAGAAACTTGAAGAACAAGCCCAAAGACTAGACCGGGCACGCCGCATCCAACTCATCCAACAAAAACAAAATGAAATGAAGGACCAAGAGCAGAAATTATGGTTCTTTGATAATGAAGATAAAATTGATCTTCAAATAGAAGAAAAAGAAAAACTTGTTGACAAATCAATCTCAAAGAAAACTGCTACTAAAACTACTGATGAGAATTATATTCCACCAGAAATTCGACCAAAAAGGAAATAGATTTGTAGGGTGTTAGAATAAAAATAGATAACTAGTATGGTTGTTTTATTGAACATTATATACCTATATAGATTGATACAAAGTATTAAATATAAATGATTGCATACAATTTTATACACATTATGCACTACACAATATACATTATGAATCATGGAAATAAATATAATTACAGGAATGATAATAATTATTATGCTACTTCTTACATCACATAAGAACAGAGGTCCAATATAGTAGATATACCTTACAGGTTTAACTTTAAGTTCATCAAAATATCTTTCCAGTATAGATTGCCTTATTTATTTATTGATTAAAGCACTAATTAAGTAAAAATCATTTTAACCCTCTTCCTGTATCTTAGTGAGATCGAGTTGTATTTTCCTCAAGGTATCTTCAGTTCTTTTAGCTGTCTCAGTCTTTATGTTTTCTTCTAAATCAACAATATCCCTTGCTAAAGTACCAGTATCATTGACAAGGGAAACTATAGTATTGCACTCTGAATGTAGTAGTGCTAACAGTTTGTATGCCTTCTTTGCTTGATCATCCTTCTTTGCATCCTAAAATGTAAAAGAAAATTACAATCTGTTTATCTTTCAATGTATATTAATATTTGTTTTGTAACTATACTAACCCTGAAGAGTGTCTCATCTGCTATAGAAAAGCACCTATCGAGTTGGCCTTCCAATGTGTTGATTTCCTTTTGTAACTCTCTTGTGTCATCTAATATCTTATTTATCTCCATATTTTGCTTGTCCACATTACTTATTATTTCCAAAATGCGTTTTGTATATATTGACCTGTAAAAATACACTGTATCGATTTATTTATTTAGAACAAGTACATGCTATCATTCAAACATCATAATACAATACACATCAATTAGGAAAATACATTATTTTTTTTAATGTATAAACGGGCATAAATGAGATTAACACACTTATTTAAAAAAATATCTACTTCATCTATAAACCATAAAAAATATGAATAGAAAAAACAAAACAGTGCCATTGTTCAGGAGTAACTCTATTTCAAAGAACAACACAAGTATTGACAGTTGTGGGATACTTGTGCAACAAACCTTTTATTTCCACTTCTTAACTTTCCGTAACTCTCCTTTAATTGGTTTCCCAATATCTCTTTCTTATCATGCTCTTCTTTCAATGCCTTTGCAGACTCTTTCAACCCGCTCAAAATCTTTCTACATCTGCTTCTCTCAGACTGTAAATATTATAATCATTTTACTATGAATGATAAACAGTTGATGTAAAGATAGTGAAATATATGATATAACTTATGACAAGAGACACCAAATTGAGGGATATATACTTCAGTTTTTACTACAGTAGAAAGGGGTTTGAATATTTTTGTATGGGAGCTGGGATAGCCAACCAACCACCATTAAGATTTTTTTCAAAATTTCTGTACACAATGAAACATATTTAAATTAAACACTTATTTTGCGAAGTTCTTCATAAAGTGGATTTCACATATTCTAGTTTTTACTTTCTTCCAAATAATAGTTAAATAAAGCTTTACCTACAAATATCTCGGCAACATGACACTAGCACACCATGTTGCAAACAGGTTTTATTTGTTTAAGTGTCCTCTACACATGTCATCATGAACCATGATCAAGAAAATAAAAATCGCGGCCTGATAGCTATGCCACAAAGGCTCTATCCCCTTAAAGCAGAAGAATGTACAACACCTAAATTCGGAGTAAGTGGCTTAAATAGTATAATTAAGAATAAATAAATGTTTTATTTAAATAATTTATATTGAAATATTTAAAAATATAATTGTATGTAAGTTTAAATAAATACATGGTATAATTAAATAAAAATATACATACTTCCATCAAGTTCATACTATTCGTAATTTTGTCAATTTCCACTACTATAGACAAGTTTCTTGATGTTAATTCCTCACTTTGCCTGTGCAAACTATTGATGTTTGCTTGTACTTTTTCTATTAGTCCATCTGCAACACCATCTGCTTCCACATCAGTTACTCCAATACTGTTCAAAATATTGTGTACATTTTTCAAGTCAGCATCTGCCCTTTCAAAGGATTTTTGTGCCTGTAATAACAATAATTATATGCATGAGTATTTTTTGGACACTCAACTAAAACATGTCTCACACTTGTTTTTTGATTAACCATTCATCACCAAGTTTGACAAATGATGTTGATGATTACAATGGGTGCCTAGTTATGATATTATATTCCAATAAAATAATTGATTTTTCATACATAAGAAGAGGTGTGATACAATTTTATATTATACCTGAGAAAATTCAACTTCCATCACATTCTTTTCACTCTCAAGTGTATCCAACTTCTGCCTTAAGACAATAGCCATTTCTTTTAATTCTTTAAGGCTCTTACTTGAGTCTGGCTTTATTTCAGGCACTTCATTTCCAGTTTGAGTTATTTTTGGTTCTATATGAAGCTGCAGTTGTTGAGTTGGTAACACGGATAGACTTGTTTTGCTCAGTTCCTTTATTTTAAGCAACTTTTCTATTACTTGTTCATCACGAAGACTTGTCTGGGTTGATGCAGAGGTCACATCTGAAAAAAAACATCTCTAATAAGAGTCATAATTTTCTCAAAGCATTTCAACCCCTATTTCAACTAAACTTATGTATGTTAGCTGAATATCAAAATTTCACCTGTGGTACTAAAATCCCCAATTTTATTTGAATTAGGTTTGCAGCATGGTGGAATCCAAATAGTTTTGAGTTCTTCTGTAATTTTATTGCTAATATTTTGCTTTAGCAATGATTTTTTGTTAGCAGATGGCAAGCTTATTAGTGCCTGTTTACCTTCACTTGGTAATCTCTCTATTAAAAACATAAACACTTGTCTCAGCTCACATTCATTATGATATAAGAATGTTTGATAACCCACGTCATTTTTGTATCCTAAATCCTGAAATAAAATAATTAATGCTACAATGTAAAACGAAACTGGTTAAATACCAAATAAATGTGAATAAAGTTTAGTATAAATATAAATCTTGCCTACCTTGCAAATAGATGCAATCTGAGATGCCACTTCTATTCTATGGGATATACCAGATGGTAAATTTCTGGTTACCTTAACAGTTGGATTTATGGTGCTTAGACATGTTGATGCCGCTTCAATAATTGTATGTACAGGCAGTTCGTTAATACTGTTGACATCATCATTTATGTTTCTGAAAAGTTATACAGTAAAAATGACGGTCACCTTAAGGGAAAAAGCTTCAACAAATTTTTTCAGTAGATACATAGACATCTTTCATAATAGAAACACAATTTTACGTACACATTCAATTGGCGAAGAAAATGTAAAATAATGGAATCAACTTCTTCCATGTTTATACACTGAAACCCGACTACTAAAAACCAATGGGTTAAAGAATTGTTTAAAGTGATAAAGTTGGACTAGGTTCAATGTTTTACTTAATGATAAATATTGCAGTTTTGAATTGAATTTTTATCAACTTTTTCACAATATTGTTCTGTGATTGATATAAAAGTGAAACAAGCTCAATAATTCTCATAATGACATAATGACATTGACACTTTGACAGTTTGATTTTTTTATTAAGACTCAGTGAGCGGGAAGCGGTCGCTCCAATTTCGAAGCAGTTACTCATCATAACATAACGAATGGAACATGGACTGAGTGTTTTCAGAAATACGAATGAATAGAATAGAATAATTTATTTACATAAAATAGTTCCACAAATGTTGCTAACTTACTCATAGTTTTAGCTTAAATTTAGTCTGATCACAAAATTATACGTTAAATCGCCAATATTTATTCAAAAATAAAATTTGTAAGTTATAAATCCTCACTGCATGTTAAAAAGAATTTAATCTCGAGTTTGGAACAGTTATCTGTTACAAAGAACCAATCACTAAAATTCGCAAAACAAGGTATCAGCAACAATAAATCGTGAGACACAGTTTTCGACATTTGTATAACTTTCCAGAAAACTCTTTATTCCGAAACACCTCATACACACTATTCATGTTCAGAAAATGTATCCCCCGTATCTGAAATGGAGGATCGTGATGCACTGAGTAAAAAAAACCACCAACCCCCTAAAAACGCGTGAACCATCAGTACTCTACCTAACAAGTTTGTTTAACAACATTCTTCGTACTGGTAGCATCCCTACAAACTTTTGCCATGCCAACATCATACACTTCTCAGAAGGTGATAAGACCGACAAAAAGACCAATTAGCCTAATTTCTCATATTCACAAAACTTTTATCAAAGATTTGGCAATGCAAAGATTTTGACAAGCGCCTCTTGTGTCAAAATTGTGAAGATGTCGAAGAACGACACTTTGACAGTTTTCGAAATATCAAGCCTCCCTAGCTCACCCACCAATCCACCGCCACGAGATACGGATTCACTCCGTCATCCACTCCGTTTTTTGTATTTTGTATAGTTTGAAAACTTAATATTTCGACACTGCTTATAAATTAAGAACTCTCTTAAAGTGTAGAAACGTTGTTGTAGAACCATTTCTTCAGTTATTTTTTTTAATAATTTAATGGTAGTTCTCTTAATTTTAGGTTTCCGAACCTCTGTATAGAAAAACGGAACCCTTATAGGATCACTCGGTTGTCTCTCTGTATATAGGTCTGTCTCTCTGTCTATCCGTCTGTCACAGCCGATTTTCTGCGAATCTACTATACCGATTTAGTTGAAATATTGTACACATAACCTTCTGTGACCCAAACACGGACGCGTAACGAAATAAATAAATATAGAAAATGGGGTCACTTTTTGGAGGAGAAATTAGAAAATTATAAAAAAAAGTTTTCCAACTGTACCGTGTGCCATCTATACTAATATAATTAATAAAGCTGAACAGTTTGTTTGTTTATTTGAACGCGCTAACCTCTGGAAGTAGGTACCAGTCGGATTTGGAAAATTGTTTTTGTATACCTATGATAGGCATTCATGAGGAAGCCTATAGGCTATACGGGAACGGGAAATTCCTACGGAAACGGAAAGGAACGAGATAAGCGAAACGAAGTCGCGGGCAAAAGCTAGTCTCAAATAGAAGGGCTCATTGTACGGCACTTAAAACTATTTTTAATAGAATTTAAAAAAATAACGTTCCTAAAGTATTAAAGAAAATAGACGAAAATTTACCATTCCCACACCTTCTCTCTCTTGTTTCTGTATCGCTTCGAACCATTTCATACGAAAAACTGTATACTCTATGACGTGGCTCGTATTCTTTGGAGATACGGGAAACGAGAACCCTTCCCGATCCTTTTGTTCGGCCAATTCGATAAGCTTTCTGAGTTCGTACTCGTTCCCGCTTCCATTCGAGCGTATGAGATCTAACATATTTTTTCGTTATGTGTTGAAACTGGTACCGCTTGGATTCGACTGCTGCTACGTGTACTCGTGAACTTGGATCAATGGCGATGACACGATCGTAGATTTTCTTTAATATAGTGTAGATGTAGGTAAATGTAGATGTTCTAGCTTGTTAGGAGGTTATACTTTTTTAACCGCCTTCCAAAAGAAGGCGGTTCTCAATTCGTCAGTATGTTTTTTTTTTGTATGTTTGTTATGCGATCATTCCGTCAATTTATGAATTATTGATTTTTTTATTCTTCTTTTTTTTTACCCCGAAGACTTTTGACCATATTGCCTAGTCTTATGTCCTTAATTTCTTGTGTTTTGCATTAGAATACGGATGTAACACATTCTAATGGTTTTTGGAGTATCTGGTAACAAATATATCAAGGGGGAGTTTACAATTTACAAATTCTCAGCTCCACTTAACCGAGATCGCGCCTGTTTCAATTATTCCACATATTTTGCAGGTGCGTGGACACTAGAGACACAAAACTACACCAAGTTACATCACTAGATCCTCGAGGAAACATTTTAAGAATAATTAAAACAGCCACTAAACTTCACTCGACAAAATCCCGCCAAAAAGTCCTACGATTAGACATTACTAATCATAGAACTTAAAAAATATTATTCGATCGGAACCCTTTGCATGTGAGTCCAACTCGCACTGGGCCGGTTTTTTTTGGAATGTGCTATCGGATGTTTTTGAAAAGTCACTCGTGAAAACCAAAACTCAAGAGAGTAAAAATATTATGGCACTATGCAAGCCATAATCATACGTACACATTATATTTAATAAAAACATTACCTTTCTTCTGGGGCAGCCGGGTAAAAACAAAAATGTACCGGCTTTTGGCCTTGGCAACCCTTGACTATCATTGTCAATAAACCGTCACTTGATTTTGACACTTGACACAAGAAATAATATTGTTTCACTGGGCACTTATTGGTTATGTAATTTTGCTACAGTCAGTGTTAAATAATTAAACAAAATGGGAAAGCATTTCGGAGAGCTTGCTAAAATCCGAGGATTAATTACATACAAGTTATCGCCGCATGAACAACGCGCTTACGCTGGAGCCATTTCCAATGGGTTGCCCAACATTTTCCGTAGGTTCCGCGAGAGCGTGTTCAAGTGGGCCCCACGTAAGTAATTTAAGTTCTATTATTATAAGAAACACTAAAATTGTTTATATATATAAAGGTTCTACCAGGCATTGGTCAACCAGTTGTGCACATGCCTACTTATGCAATATGCTATGAGGTTGCTCAGCAAGTATTGATATGCTTGAGATTTTTTGTATTGTCTTTGCACTTAGCACTTCAACAATTCTGCCAATCAGCGTGTCTAAGGTGCTATATGTTCATGGCTTTCTGTAATTAGCTAACAGGAAACATAGTAGTAAAAACCAAGATATCGGAAGTCCTTCCATCACTGTCACAAGACAGTGAATTCATTGTACCTAAAGTAACTGTGGTAACAGACCCTGCCTGGTAAACATAGAATCAATAGGCTGCATGTAAATAGCGACCACACCTTTCATGGGAAAAACCAAAAATGAGTTGAATTTACTACCCTTTTAACACAACTTACGTTTGAGTGTCCATGAAATTATATTAAAACTGTCATCCTTTAAGATTTTTTATTTTTGTTTCAGCCTTCATCATTGGTTACCTAGTTTATGAAGGTGTAGAACGGGAACACAAACGTCTCGCACGCAAGAACCCTGCTGATTTTGA
Source organism: Mamestra brassicae (assembly GCA_905163435.1). Classification (NCBI taxonomy): domain Eukaryota; kingdom Metazoa; phylum Arthropoda; class Insecta; order Lepidoptera; family Noctuidae; genus Mamestra; species Mamestra brassicae. Next base: position 11,027,077 of record LR990996.1, on the reverse strand, counting down.
AAATGATCAATAAATAAGTGTTGCACTTAAGTAATCAATTTAATTTATGTTTTAGATGTTTAATTAAATCCACCTTAAAAGAAAATTCTTATTATTTTTATAACCCAGTGGCTAAAAGCTCAGAGAAAGCAAAAAGACACAACATCAGCACCAGCTTCTACATGTTACATTAAGTACATGATTAGACATACATAGTATGTGCATTCAAATCTTAGTATCATCAAGCTGTCTGGCTAAATCATTCATGGTGACAAGTGGTTTTTTTTTTAAACCAGATACTTAATTTTTTCTTATTTGTTTATTTCCTATAAAGTGTATGGATATTCGTCCATTTATTTCCTTTCAGTGAGTTACAACATGCCACAAAAAAGTATGTAACTACCATTTCATTTTTGTTTTTCCAAAGGTAACAAGCCTTTGTCACTCTGCTTTGCAAGACCAATCTAATTTTTTTCCTTTTTATATTTGCAATCAGTCGAGAGACTATAATCATTATTTTTCATTGATGAAGCTAGCATTTATTGAGGATGGAGCCATTGCTCAATTTTCAATCCCTTCAAAAAAACATCTGGCCTCTTGAGCCTTCTAATCTTGCTTAACTGCAAAAGCATTTTCACAAGGGGGTTTGGGTGGGAAAGAAGACGGTCTTTGTATTTCCAACTGTGGCATTCTATTTCCTCAAGGACTGTTGGCATTTGTAGATGATTTCTCTATTTACTCTAAGGTAAGGATGTTGTTCTGAGCCCTCTAAATGCGCTCGATGTTTGATTTGCTTGCTGTCGCCCACTTTTGGATACCATAAGTCCAAATAGGTTTCATGATGGAGTTGTAAACAAACAGCTTATTGTTCAGAGACAGGGCCGATTGTTTGCCCAGTAACCATAATAAGTTCCTGAACCGGAAATTTAATTCATCCCTTTTCTTGCTTATGTGGTCCTTCCAAGTCAGAAGTTGGTCCAAGTGGAATCCTAGGTATTTAACATAGTTAGTCAGACTTGGCAATAAGATACTCCATCTCATTGCCAAATCTGACACGTGGACAATTTCCTCTTCTGAGAGTGAATGTGATATGGTGGGATTTAGTAGAACTGGCCTTAATTCTCCATTTTTGCAGCCAAGCATTTGACTCTTTTAGTTGTCTCTGAAGATGACTGCTCACCCCCTGTGCGTTGCTACTACAAGAGAGAAAAGCTGTATCATGAGCAAATATGGCAAGGGATATCTATATACTTATTTGCGGAAGATCACAGGTGAAAATATTATAAAGCACAAGGCCAAGAACAAATCCCTGCGGCACCCCAGCCAGGCATTCGTAGAATGATGATCTTGCAGCACCTTGCTTTACTTTGAAGTAATATCCCCATAATATCATCTTATCTGGCAGATAGCTGCCAGATACGATGATATTATGGGGAATACTGAATGGGGTAAGTATTTTTTAACCTTGCAAAGTAGGCCTCTGTGCCAGACCCTATCAAAAGCCTGTTGGACATCCAGAAAAGCGACAGTTAGCCGTGCCGAAAGACGGCAGTGACCAGCGTGTCGTCAGTGTAACACTTCAGGTGCACTCCCGGCCGGAGCTCGCCTCAGCACCCAGTCGTACCCGATGTTCCACAGGAGCGGGCCCAAGACCGAACCCTGCGGAACACCGCACGACATGGGGCGCTGGTGTTTGCAATGACGTCCCAAATAGGTGACACATCTCTCCGCCAAATAAGCCCCGACGACGCGGCGGAGGTAGGGAGGCACTCGAAAGGACACCGCCAACAGCAACCCGCCCCGGGACACCGCTTCTTCCGCCATGACTCTCATTTACGATATCGCCGTTATAGTGGAGCGCCCCGTGGCGAAAGCCGTACTGGCATTCGGCCTGGTCCGGCCCCTCTCCGCACAAGTGGCCAATGAGGCGGGCTGCGACTATCCGCTCGAACAGCTTTCCCACCACGTCAGCAGGGCGCCCCGCTTTCCTTAGCAGGACCAAACGAGCAGATTTCCACTGAGCGGGAAACTGTCCCTGAAATCAAAATGATGAACAAAAGCTCTCTTCGTCTCTTTGAGTTCCATATCTTTGAGAATTCTTTTCCAAATTTTGTTGAAGAAAATATTCAAAATTCTAATGACGTTTCGGAAAGATTGCTCCAAGTTAACATGCATTCGGCCATCACTCTTATTCGTTATTGCTGTTTCGGCCCAAAATTAATTTATTTCCTTCGTGCTTCCCGTTTATGGAAGCAGCCCAACTTTTGGACAAAATGGACCAAATTATCAAGCATACACTTACTTTAATTTTAAATGTGGCCATGGACGACCGATCCTGGGCGCAAGCAACCCTTCCCATCCGTATGGGAGGCTTCGGCGTCCGCAAAATTACCAGTATTAGTTTACCGGCTTTTATATCCTCGGTTCACGGCACTGATAAATTAATCAGGAATATTCTAGTTTCTACACTGATTGATTTTGATGTACCGTGCTTCACCGAGGCTGTGGAGGCCTGAGACTCGCTTGCCCGACTAAATCCGCCCGACTACCCTTCATCCCAGAGACGGTGGGATGAGCCGCTCTGCAGGCAAGTTCAGGAAAAAGTTATTGCCACATCAATTACTACTGCAGAGCGTGCACGCCAGCTGGCTGTGGGTGAGTGGGAGTCAGGTCTCTGGCTTCACGCACTATCGTCGTCGAACATTGGCACCATGTTCGACGACGACGATACTACTTTCCACCTCGCTGCCTGCCTGTGTCTTAGCGCTCCTTGTTGTTCTCCTCATCGCTGCCACTGTGGCGAAGTTGTCAATAGCCTCGGACACCATGGCCTGTTATACAGCCGTAGCGCAGGCCGCATAGCACGGCACGCGAATCTTAATGACATCATCCGACGAGCTCTTGTCACCGTCGGCGTTCCGGCTGTGTTAGAACCCAATGGCCTGGCACGCGACGATGGAAAGAGACCGGACGGCATGTCGTTATTTCCATGGAAGATAGGTAGGCCATCAGTGTGGGACGCTACTTGTGTCGATACTCTTGCGCCATCCCATCTTCCTAGCTCTTCGTGATGTGCTGGCGCTGCCGCTGCGGCTGCAGAGAACCTCAAGCGGCGGGAATATAATAAACTTGTTGGTAGTTACATTTTCTGGTTTGGGGTTGAAACTCTCGGGTCTTGGGGTCCGAGTGCACATAACTTGTTTAAAGTTCTCTCAAGATGCTTAGTTGACACTTCGCGTGACCCAAGGGCTGGCTTTTACCTTGGTCAAAGAATAAGCATTGCCATACAACGTGGCAATGCCGCCAGTCTTTTGGGTACACTTCCAGTGTTAATTTAGTTAGGAGTTTTTATTTTATTTCTACTGTATATAGTATATTTATAAAAACGGTGTAAATAGTTACTAAAATGTCTATGAATGAGATGAACCATAGACCAGTCAGCGAATGTCAGCCAAATGCCAATTCAAATGTCAACAGTTCATTGCCATGCAGTTCATAGATTGCCGACGTCAACAAAATATTTCACATAAAATAATCAGCAGCTTTTCGGTGAAGTAGTGCATTTGAAAGTGAATTAGCGATTTGGAACTTCATAGCAAATGTTGTGAATTTCAGTGTGTGTATTTTACTATTGAAGCGACATCAAAAATCGGTAATATCAATGTTATTTATTGTTAACTTTGAACATAGATTTTTAAATGGTGAAGAAATTTAGCCCAATTACTAACATTTCAATTTTATTTACCCAGATATCTCCTATTTACAAACTCAAATCTACCTGAAATGATTTATTGGTATCTGGCCAACAATAAAATATATATTGTGTTGTAAGTACGTAGCTTCAGTTAATCACTTGTATTTTTAAATCATTGTTCATATTATTTCTCCCAGTTTTTAATCAGTTTTTTATATTTGACTTTACCATAAATACCATTTTCATACTTTGTTCCACGTATTTGCGATTACACTGATATCAAACGACTTCTGAAGATACAAAATCAGTGTTTAATGATATCAATAGTAAAATCAATGTTGAATTGATCAAATCACTTAGCTTATCGTAAATTAAATGTGGACTAAATGTAATTTAACCAATTTCCTTATCAGGTTCCTATGAAGTCAACTGACACAACTCATGAGGCTTCAGTAAATACAGAGCCTGTTGTCAGTGAAGCAGCTCACACAAGTGAGCAGGTGGAAGCTCCAGAAGAGCTAATCACTACCGCCACACAGTTAAACACAACCGAAGACATGGACGGTGATTCAAAAAAAATACAGTCATATGCACACAACAGAAGAGTCAATAACTATGGTAAAGACAATAAACAGACTATTCTATTCCAACCTCTCATGTCAATGCTGAGCAGAAGACTCTCCCTCATGTCAATGCTGAGCAGAAGACTCTCCCTTTTTTTTTTTTTTTGTGAGTTGCGTCTCGCTGTTCAATCTATAAGGTTGTCGACTGCTTAACCGGGCTTGCCTGTGGTGGCCTAATATAATATTAAAGCCTCCAGCCAGGGCTTATAACAAACTTACAAACTAAGCAACTACACACTAAGGGCACCCCCTGTGGGGTACAGACCTCGGCTTAGGGCGTTGCTGGGAGGAGGACACTAGGGACGGGCTGGATCGAACTAGACCCTCTCCCCTGAGGGAAGATCATATTTATGTCACATAATATATCAAACATCAGATAATTTATAATGATTAGAAAGTATGTTTTATTGTGTTTCCAGGTTACATTAAGTATGTAAGCTTGGTAGTATTGACATTGCAAAATGCAGTTTTGGGTCTTAGTATGCGTTATGCTCGCATAAGAGATGTAGAAATGTTCTCATCAGCTGCTGGTAAGAATTTAACATTTACTTTAAACACATTTAAATGAATATTGTGGAAATATTTTTTACTGTGACAATAGAGTTTTATGATCAGTCATGCTACAACTGTAACTAATGAATTGTATTGTTTGCAATTGCAGCTGTTTTAATGGCAGAAGTATTTAAACTACTTATATGTGTGTGCCTTGTGATGCAAGAGTCTGGTGGTGTTAAAAATGGAGCAAGGTCTATGTACAATATAGTTATATTAAATGTACGAGATACATTAAGAGTTTGTGTGCCATCGTTTTTGTACATTGTACAGAACAATTTGCTTTATGTCTCTGCATCAAACTTAGATGCCGCTACTTACCAGGTAACTGAAAAAAAACATTTTTATGAAAGTCCTATTAAAATTTGAGAATATTTAAATAGTATGTTACATATTAAATCTCTAAAAGATGCATGGTATAGATGGAACCACTATTAACCTCATATAATGAAAACCCAGGGCTGATGAAGGATAAAGCTGTCAATGTAATACCTAATAACCACCAAATATACATCAGTCTCATTACTCAAACAAAGAGAACTTCGTCTACACCTTCAAATACTGACTGCTGACTGTTTTCAGGTGACATATCAATTGAAAATCTTGACAACTGCATTCTTTACTGTGCTTGTATTGAAAAGACATCTGAAGAAGTGGCAGTGGTTGGCATTAGCAATTTTAGCAGCAGGAGTAGCTCTAGTACAATTATCATCCACAGAAAAAGCAAATGCTACTAAGTCAGAACATTTACCAGAGCAATCTAGAATATTAGGATTCAGCGCAGCACTAGCAGCTTGTTTCATATCTGGTTTTGCTGGAATATACTTTGAAAAAGTACTTAAAGAATCAGACATATCTGTAAGTTCTTATGAAAACATACACAAATCTGCTTGCTTTTAACTTCCTTTACTTGCCTGAAGTACCGAGTTACTGTTGATGCTTTTATCCTATTTTCTACTTATAAACAGCTTATTAAGTATATAATAATAAATAAATAAATAAATATGGCTATTAAAAAAATATGAAATACCATGTTACCAGTAAACACTTCAATGCTACCAAAGGTGGTGTTTACTATAGAGTGCTTTGAATAACAAGTATATTTATTATTGATAAAGGTACTCATCTCATAGAATTCTTGAAACCAAGAGGTATTCAATACCTGTCTGGGTTGTAAAATTTGCATAACAAAAGTAAACAGTTTATAAGAAACAAAAGACCTACCTCAGGGCCAACCTCTCTTTGCATGTAATCAAAAGCAATATGATGTGTGTTGAAGTAAACTTGTTGACTTGTTTCAGGTATGGATGAGAAATGTGCAGTTGAGTTTGCTATCATTGCCATTTGGAACTGCCACTTATCTTATAAATGAAGGAACTAGTAATAACTTGCTAAAAGGCTTTGATGGTTTTGTTTGGTATCTAGTCCTATTACAAGCAGCAGGGGGCCTCATAGTTGCTGTGGTTGTCAAATATGCTGATAATATACTAAAGGGTTTTGCAACTTCTGTTGCTATCATAATATCCTGTATAGCATCCATCTACATATTCAATTTCAACTTAACTGTACAGTTTGCAATCGGCACAATGTTCGTAATTGTTTCCATATTCCTGTATGGTTATGTACCTAAGAAACCTGAGCCTCGGACTTCTTTGAGTGTATGATCTTTTCTATGATATAGGTTAAGTGTTCTTTTGATTTCACTTGTTTCTTTCACTTTTGATGTCTTGTTTGCCTATTTTAGTCCATAAATCTTTCAAAAGAATAATTTTAAAGTATTATCAGGGTATTATAAAGTGAACCTCAGAAGTTCTGAAAACATTAAAAGTAGTAGTTACAACAAAAAAAGGAAGCTAATAATGATTGCTTACTTTTATCAGACCATTAGTAACTGCCAGTACCTGTTATGGCTAATTAGATTAGTTAAACGTATTTTTTAATACTTCCTTAAAACATAAAAAAAAGTATTAAGTGAACCTATAATGGGAGGCCAAGATCAGCAGTGCCTCCACTTGCTGATATTTTGACAATGAAAACTAATTTGTGTTTATTTAGTTTAGTCATAATCAGTTGATGAATTTGAGGAATAATAAATAGCTATTTAAATACTTTGGTACATAGCCAATAATAATGGTCTTTTATCAAATGTCTTATGGCATTTGAAATAATATTTTGATATGGTAAGTAAATAATTAGCAATGAAATAAGAATTAAAAGCAAAATCTATGCTATTTTATATTTCTAAATGTTAATAAATGATATACATCTTAATATGAATTTATAATCTTTCTCTTCCTCATTTGTTCCAGCCAATTATCAAGTTGTTGTTGTGGTGTTTGTGGATTTCTCTTGTAATAGTCAGCAGGTGGTTTTCCTTCTTCTAATCTTACAAAATAATGACTGTACTGGTATCTTACTTCGCCCATACGACCTCTAGCATGTCTTCTGATTCCTTTTATCACCATTCCTTGGCCAGAAAAGGATTCAGCTGAAACAGGAATTAGTTTTTATTAGTACTTGTATTTTTGCTAAATGGAAAGTTTATATTTTGAAACAAGGTGCAAGGGTGTTTCTTTAACCATAGTTAGGAAACTTAGACCAGCTTATGAAATCGTATTGTACTGTAACCTGTAGGGTGTAACATATCGCTCATTTGGAGCGACAGTGACACAAGTGCAAATTTGTAAATTTGACACTACGCCAGTTTTAAGATTTTTCCGGAATCCGCGCGCCTAAATGGAATATTTCAACAACGACTTTTCACTCTCTGGCGGACGTTTTTTGAACTTACAAATGTGAAATTTTTACTCCTAACGTAGATTATCAGGCCGATAATTTTGGTGTAATAAGGTCAGTTTCGCATTTTTTTGCAGTTGTGTCACTGTTGCTCCAAATGAGCGATATGTTAAGAAAATAAACAGTAGTTAGTACTGTACTTACCAACCCACAAATTGCTCCTAAATTCAACATTGTGCTCCTTTACAGCAAGGTCTTGAGCTTCGAGTATGGCTTCTTTAACAAATATTGCTCCTTTTTTGTTCACAAAGCTGAGTTGTTTCACAGCCTCATCTACTGTCATTCCTCTGATGAAACTGGCGATGTACCACAGCTTATCAGGACTGTATTTTATATTAGTCTTCTGATGACATACAAACTGAAAATAGATACAATAAAGCAATTAAATATTGTTAAGTTTTTATTTGTTGTTTCATAAAACCATATTTGAAAAACACCTTTGTAAATACTCTATTCTTGCATTTCTAAAGTTAAATATTTAAGTTACAAAATATTAATTGTAATTTCAGAAAGAAGATGAAGTTGGTGAAGACATTAAGAGGGATTTTCAAAACTGAATTGAAGCCTGCTATTTATTTCAATTTTAAAATTATTTGCAGAGAATAGGTGCTAAGATATTATAAGGTTTCATTTTTGTACAACTATGATTACTACGGTATTTTTAATGTATTGTATAATAGGATTTGAAGGATATTATATTTTTATAATGTGTATTTAGCTTGGTTTTAAGTGTTTATTTGCAGTGCATTTATTTTGGACTAAATTATAAAGAGCAAATTGTACAATTCTGGCTACATCTAGTAGTGTTATTAAATGTAAACTTACAGCTGGTCTAGGTTCTTCATCTGGGGTCTGAGGAGGGTATATTTTTTTGTTATGCCTCAAAAATCTTTTGGGTATATTTTCTGTTTTAGACCATGCTAAAGCTGGCGAGCTTGTGTGAATGTACTTCAACTGATTTGGTTTTACATTGGTTAGACATAGATTCTTGAATAATTGATTCATTTTAGAAAAGGGCCGAATCGATTTACAGCAGAAATTCTACATTAATTGGTGCTTTACAGCGTAGACGTAACCTAAAATATAAATTATCTTCACACACAACTTTGCAACTCACTATCAACCAAAGAGCAACTAGAAAACTGTCAATGTCAAACTTATGATGTAGTGTTGCTAAGTTGCAATAGAGTGGGTGGGTATACATGAGAAAAGCCAGCTACAAAAAATCGGCTACTAGATTATTACACGCACATAATACGTGCAGAGAAAATTAAGATAATAATTTATAATTACTGTGCCGTCTCAGCATATTTATGAGAATCTCCTGTAAACACATAAAAATATAAATCTTTTTGAAAAATACAGTGATATTCACAGGAAACATGCACAACGAAAGATTTGCCACTTGGTACCTAGCGCAAACCCGAATCGTTTACGCAAACAATAGGTACTTGACGTTGACACTTCACGTTATAAAAATAATCACAATAAATAAGTGAAAACAACATTTAGCTAAGTGAAAGTGTATTGTTGCATTTCTCGCTCTTTCTCTTGCTCGAACACTTCGTAGAAAAATAAAAATAAGTCAGTTGGTGTAAAATTCTATAATTTTCCCACAAATGGTACTCACTTTCTATGGTTATGTATATGATAAACGACAAAAGTGGATACTTGCAGTATAAAACATATGTAATGTACTTATGTGTTTATTACAAAAACATTTACAAATGAATAATAATTATACTATTTGTAAAAATAGCTAAGTTTTATATGTAGTACCTAGTAGGTACCTACCATTATACAAACAAATCTGGAAGTAAATTGAACCTCCAATAATTTTGTTTCAGTAAACATAAATAATAATATAGACAAAAATAAATATTAACGTGAAAATCGAGCTCAGAAAATTTTGGCAGACATCTTCCTTGAGCTACAATTTTAACAGTTATTACTGCATTTTCATGATTCCTAACTGTTTCTTCTACTTCTCAGACATGCCTGGAGTGGAAGTTTTTGGCCTTTTGACGTATTCTGGCAACGCTGACGATTATTACCTATTAATTGGCCGGAACCCATATTTTATCATTTTAATCATAATATAAACGATTTGTAAACTATGACGGCAACGTGATGACAGGACTGTAAAGTTTCTTTTTTTAATCACACTGGCTCTCGTGTCGATTTGTGCTTCCATACAGCGTGAATACTAGGAGCAAACACAAATTTGTTGTACCTACCTAAAACCAGGCTAAAAAAAATAGGTGGTTCGTTTAAATGCCAATGTTTACGCTTTTATAATAATCACCCTGTCCGTATTCAAGAACTACCTAAGCCTTGTAAATTTAAATTTATAAAACGCAAACTTTGCCAGAGAGCTTTATTTGGTAAAATATTATTATCTTGAAGACATAAAAGATTGAGCTGCTCCAATATAATAAGCAAAGTAAATGTTGTTTTTTTTTAAAGTTTTTATATAGTTAGGTAGGTACCTACATTATAGTTATGGTGTACCTACCTTATGTACTTTTACCTTGTACTTAATTTTTTTTAAATATTTCATTTAGGTATAATTTTTTAATAAGTGAATGTTAGAACGATGTGGATTATTTTGTTTTCTTGTCAGTTAATTATTTTGCGGCCTACTTAAATATTTTTTCTTCAGTACCTACTGTTTGTCGAGTTGTTGAGCTCCTAAGTAGTACTGAGTTGAGCTGCACTACTACTGATAAATGCTTGCACTGACTGGATAGGTCCACTCAAATCTGTATGGTTCTTTCTTCTAAAGGCCATCTGAGAAAATAATCTGCATGGTTCTTAAATGACATATTGCTAATATGTGGACTAAGTAGTTAATCTTTTTCGGGTTCATTCCATGATTGTCTGGCAGTTTGAGTTAGTAGGTACACTTTACCTACGGCCTACCCAAATGTCCTTATTTTGGTATTGTTCGTCGGAACGTTGAGCTCCTCAAAGTTCTCAAGTTGACCTGCACAATGACTAACAAATGCTTGCAGTATCTGGGACAAGTCCACTTAAATCTGTGTGGATCTTTCTATCTTCACAAGACCCCATCAAACATTAACCTACAAAGTTCTCTTGCGGCTTAACAATTGCATAGTATAGATTAAATGTCTTTAGTTTTTTGCATAAATAATTTCAATATGTAATGATTACTTTGTAAACATTTACTGAAAACAGTGGGCATGGAGTTTCTTGCACGTTCTTCTCCATAGAGATTTACGCTTTGGAACGTGTAACTGGCTTCATGTTTTTGACTGACCGACCTTAACAATTCAAAAGTGCCCATATGTTATTTAAAAATAAACCTTTGATTGATTGAATGGTAATGAAAGTTATATTTTTTATTGATTAAACTTGAGGAAAAAAATAGTTTTATTTCTTCCCATTCTTTTTTGCGAGCATCTTTGTCGCTGTGTAGGAACCCATGCTAGCAAAATGATAATTAAATTCTGAACAATAGGACGGAAAGATTTACCTAATAAGCTTAAACTACCCAATTCAAACGAGTAAATGTACATAACCACGGGTAGCTAGTACACCCACCGGAGTCCTACTTCTACTAACTACCCCCCTTTAACCTTTTGAACGCCAGAGCATAAACGAATCGGCGTGCCCCCGACGCCAAGCCACAAAATCCCCGTACTTTTTGTCACATATTTGTGACGTTTGGCGTACAGGGCACGCGCTTGCTTGTCATGTATACGTGACAATGGCGTTCAAAAGGTTAACCCACGCACGTGACCACTACAACAGCAGGACCTCGACTTTGAACGTTGATTCCAAGTTAGAGGAGCTTGTCGCTTTCCTCAAACCTACATAGAAAATTAGTACCTACCCTGCAAGATAAAATTAGTACGTAGGTACCTACCCAAAATTCAAAATTAGTACCTACTCCAGTAGTTTATAACATAGGTATACCATGCCATTGGTGGGGTGGCGGTTGTCACGGTATTAAATTTCATTTCAAGATTTCCCTGTTAAAAACTGTGATCTCTTCTCTCTATCAGTTTAAAATATTGTCATTAATATTGTCAGTAGGTACCTACCTAAATAGGTATAATAAAATTGTTAAAATAATTTTAATCAATTCAAGAACGAACGAAACGAACAAAACCATACCATCATCCTCTCAACGTTACCTGCCCCATGACTTATTCATGGGTGCATGTAAGCCTTGCCAGTTAAAGTGACCTAAAATTCAGATCCCTAAGAGAAATTAGGGGTTATTCCCAGTTGTCGCCACTGGTGACGCCACCACTGGCAACAAATGGGAATATTTTTCAAAAAAAGTCCCAGTTGTCACCAGTGGTGGCGCCACCAGTGGCGACAACTGGGAATGGCCATTCTTCTAGTTCCCAGTTGTCACCAGTGGCGACAGATGGGAAATATAAAGTGATACGCCTCCGGTGGGGGCGATGCTAGAGCTGAATTATAGTGATGGGGTTTCATTATTGTATCACGAAGTTTTAAATAGGTATATTTTATATTTTCTTAAATAAAACTTTTACACGTTACTTGGGAAGATATATATTTTTATAAATCACAATATTTGTATTCATTGAGATTAAAACTGCACAAGTACAGTTTCCAGTACTACAACTATTACAGATCGTATAATTATTTTACTTAAAACTATATTATTAGGTTCTTATCACAAACTAAATAGTAATGAATATGTACATAATTGCAATATATTTACAATCAGCCATAACTTCCGCGCTCCGATCCTGTCGATCAACCCCCTCCACTATGCTGTTGTCGGTTCGTAGACCAGTGACGTAACACTTACCAGTGCATTCCCAACAATGTCAGGGTCAAGTGCGTCGTGCAGTTCTGGTGAAGTTTCGTTAGTTTATATAAAAAGACGTCACGGGACTATTCTGCTTCGCGCAGGTTTCCAATAAAAAAAAAATAAAAAAAACCTATTTAAAACTATTTAAAACTTCGTTAGTGATACAATAATGAAACCCCATCACTATAATTCAGCTCTAGCATCGCCCCCACCGGAGGCGTATCACTTTATATTTCCCATCTGTCGCCACTGGTGACAACTGGGAACTAGAAGAATGGCCATTCCCAGTTGTCGCCACTGGTGGCGCCACCACTGGTGACAACTGGGACTTTTTTTGAAAAATATTCCCATTTGTCGCCAGTGGTGGCGTCACCAGTGGCGACAACTGGGAATAACCCGAAATTAGCTTATTACTTTTTTCCTAATTAAATCTCCGCGTATACCCGACCAAATGAATTTGCCAATGGTATTATTGAGCAGCTGTTTTTGAAGATTTGCACGTGTGTCTTAATTCGGTCGAATTAAACACGGAGATTTAGTAGGTACCTATGGAAAGTAATGAAAGCTAATTATTATATCACCTAGCACGGTTGACGCAATGTTTGAGCAATTAGCTGCTGCGCTGCGTGTCGCGGGTTCGATTTCTGCACGGAACAAATATATGTCTGGCCTACAGATAGTAGTTCCGGGTCCAGCTGTTTGTATATGTTTGTGAACGCACTCAACGCACCTACGATACGGGAGCAATTCCTAAAGTGAGACACAAAAAAAAATGGCTAGGTAGGTATAGGTACCTATCTCGTAAACTGCTAAACTTTTTAAATTTTTTAAGCGACTTATAAAAGGAGGAGGTTCTCAATTCGTCTGTAAGTTTTTTTTTTGTGTTTGTTATGCGATCATTCCGTCAATTGATTTTGATGATTCTTATTTATTTATTATATACTTTATTGTACACCTCATTACAAACATAGTAAAAACGTTTAAAAAAAACAAGTGTACAATGGGCGGTCTTATCGCACAGTGCAATCTCTTACAGACAACCTTTGGATGGACTGAACGAAAGAAGTTAGATTTAGGGCGGTCAGTGTACAAACATCATAAACAATATAAATTAGACATAATAATATAAAATACACACAATACTAAATTATATACTAATAAATATCAAATATATAAATGGGAAAGGAGAAGAAAAATTATAGTGAGTAATGCTCCTTCACCAATTTTTTAAACATTGGTAGCGTTTGTGCACGCCTCACATCTATGGGTAATGCATTCCACAAACGAGCAGCTTGAATAGTGAAAGATTTGTTAAAGAAGGATGTGGAATGCATACGAATACTTAATTGAAGATTTTCCGATGATCTCAAGGACCTAGAGTGTGTGTCACAGAGAAACTGAAACCGGTCTTTAAGATAAAAAGGAGTAGAAGGATTAAAAAGTACATTATAAAGAAGAGAAAGTATGTGGGCATTCCGGCGAAGGCGAATAGGAAGCCATTTGAGCTTAGTATGAAATTCGGAAACGTGGTCATACTTGCGTAAGCCAAATATGAACCTGATACACAGATTTTGGAGTCGCTCAAGCTTGTCGAATTGGTCTTGGGTGAGATCAAGATAGCTGGCGTCAGCATAGTCCAAGAGTGGAAGAAGAAGAGATTGTGCTATGGCAATTTTAGTGGTGATGGGAAGAAAATTCCGAAGGCGTCTCAAGGAGCCCGCCGAAGCGAACAGTTTACGACTGACCTCCTGCAGTTGTTTAGTCCAGGAAAGAGTTCTGTCGATATAAATCCCCAAGTTCTTCACAGTGTGAGTTATAGGAATTAAAGTGTTATTGAAAGAAACCTGGGGAAGTGTCGACCAATCAATCTTTGAGATGGTCCGTGAACTGCCAACAACAATCAGTTGCGTCTTTACTGGATTGATCTTCAGCCCAAACTCAGTGCTCCATTCACCTATTCGTGCCAGGTCTGCATTAATAGCCTCAATCGCATCAGATAGCTCTCCGAGAGGGGCTTGGGTGTAAATTTGGAGATCATCAGCATACAGGTGGTAGAAAGAAGATAGTCGTTGAGTGATACCATTAATAAAAAGCGCGAAAAGTAAAGGAGATAACACGCCACCCTGCGGCACACCGGCAGAGGTATCACACCAAGAAGAGAAAGATTCTTCTATGCAAACACGCTGCCGGCGGCCAAACAGGTAACTATGAAACCAGTCAATTACCGAAGGAGATATGTTAAAAGAGCACAGAATTCCAAACAAAATGTCGAAGTCAACCATATTAAAAGCATTGCTAAAGTCAAGCAGAGCGAGGATTATTCGAAAGCCTATACCCCTGAGGTGGTCCCATGGGCACCAAATCAGAATCTGATGATAGGATCCTAGGGAAATCGAGGGCAACCCTCAAATTTTAAAGGCACATACAATGTTTTTCATATACTTTTTAACACAATTCAGATCATTGTGCCTAGTAATCAACATCTCATCTTGCTGAGCTGATGATGGAAGGTATGAGGCAGGATCTGATGCTGGGATCATTCAGTGATATTTTCGCCAATTGTCAACCGATTTGGATTGTTTGGAAAAGTATTTTTCCAAACTGGTCCCATTTCAATTTGGTGAAGAACTGATGAAGGATTTCGGAGGTAGGCAACGGAACTCTTCAATAAATGATAGCAAATCTCCCGGGATTGCTGAAATTGCATGTCTGTTTATTGATTACACCCAGTTCATAACATAACATCACGCCGGTACCCTGTGGGTACGCAGATGCAAACAAGTCAACCTGAATTAACACATTTTTGGGGTTATCTATTCGAGCATAACTTTATTGTTTATAAACCGATATTGATGATTGTTTTTGCATTGGTTTTAGTTATAGCTATAGGTATTGCATTTGCACTGTACTGTGAACTTCAAAGATAAACCAGTGACCTCCTCACCTTAAAATCAGTAAAAACTAGTAGGTACCAAAGCAAAGTAGATATTTAACTATAAGCTGGTCTGGGCCTTGCACTGCGAAGGCACACAAAGTAACTCCTAAACGGTAAATAGTACAACCACTCATTATGGGAATAATGTCACTTAGTTGTGGGGTATCACCACTAAAAAGTGGAAAATAAAAATCTTTTTTACAAAAAATACAACAGACTTCCAAATAAAAAATACTACAGAGTATGAAATAACTTTAATTTTGGAAGTCGGTGTCAAAAAACGACAAAACAACTAAAAACACCGACTGCCAAAATTGCTTTTGCCCAGCTGGCAAAGGCCTCTCACATATATTTCCAAACATTTTTTTTGCGCCACGTCAAACCAACCTTCTTGGTGTACGTGGTAAACGCGCCACTACTTTCTAAGCCGGCGTCGGCGACGCCGTCCATCCTCCAGCACCCATTGCGTGGAAACTTTTGACCAGAGCATGCTGCCGATGTGACCAGTCCAATCCCATTTTAACCTGGCAGGGTTTTTGCCCACCAAGCGTGGATCCACCGTTGTGGGCACGATTTGCATGCCCACAACCCTAATAGACTTGCGACGTCCGTGTACAGCCGGTACACGGACGTCGCAAGTCCATAAGGGTTAACGATAGTGACTCCACTGTTATAAATGAATACCGACTCTGGATGGCTAAATGGAAAAGCCGAGTGAAAATAATTCCGCCATACTAGAGTCGGTAGCTCATCTCATTGAAGCATGCGGCCAAGATTTGCACCATGACATAAAAAAATATCTTACAAATGCTGGCAACTCTACCGCAGAGAAAAACGATCTCTCTTTTCTACTTTCGCAGAGTAAAATCTTGGTTGCGTCCCTCAATGGCACAGGAAACATTATCCAGGCTAGCTCTTCTAAATAGGTTTAAAGATATTTATTCTCAAAAAAGACACAAAGTCACTTACATGTGAGAACAATGTTTACCTTATGCTAGGTATATTGAGTTCGTCAATAAAATAAATATTGAGTATTTCACTCATCCAATGCAAATTTAAATTCAATTTAGTTTAGTTTTTTTTTTTTTTTATCTTTAAATTTTTTATCTTTAATTTTCCCCTTCCCTAATCTTCAAATTGTACTAACCTAATCCTAGTTTATTCTCAATTTATAAAGTGCACATTACCAAACGGTTCCACCAATTTATTCATGCACGGATGGATGACTCCCGTAACACAGGTTTTCCTAGCATGGGGGTCATTGATTTTGTTTTTGTACCTCGTCGTTTTTGTTTCCCTAAATTAAGTGTCACTTGTAATTGTGTACCTACTTTTTGTCAAATAAATTATTATTATTATTATTATATGTGTAATTATTTATTTATTAAATATTGGGCTAATTCCTTCTATGCATTGAATGAGTGTACATTTTTTATGCATGACGGTATATTGTTGTACAACTGTGCTCCTTCAAATGTTATTTTTTTTTTACCGAACTTAGTTCTCATTTTTGGTAAGATAAGTAAACTAGCTCGACACAGTAAATACACCCAAAGATGTGAACCTGGATATCGGTGAAATTATAAAAGTTTTCGTGAAAAAGAAACGTATTAAGCTTGAATTTGTAATTTAAAGTAAGCACCTAAATCAAATTATTGAATGTAAAATGTATACGAGCGTTTAATTTAATTGGATATCCTTTGAAGTTGTGAAAATTTCGTCAAAATCGGTTCAGTAGTTCACTAAATGTGACACTGATATGCAAACGAACAAATTTTTGTAATTTGTAATTTTCGTGAGTGAACAAACAAATATAAACAGGTTTATTAATTTACTAGTGTTCGCCTCACGGCTTTGGGCACGTGAAACTAAACACTACAAAATCTTGGTCAATCAGTCATATATATATGTATTTTGTTAACATCTCCTTCCACACTTGGGAAATTTTCAGGGTGGGTGAGACCACAACCTTTTTTGAGGGCTGAATCCACGCCTGTTACCCACGCCTATGATTCCTGATTTTAAAAAAAAAGTTAAATTTAAAAAGTCACATTTGACATTGACACGCGACATAGGTACAACAAGTTTGCAAAAGTCAAGTCTGTCGCTTATGATTTTTAACAAATTCATTTGGTATCGGTAGCACTTTCACACGGTCAAGCAAACAAAACAATTTATTAAAATTCATACTTTGTCACTGTATCGTGTGAGACTTGAAAATGAGAGGACTCTCTTGTGCAATTTGTTCAAAATCATAGCTAAACGCAATGTTTTATTTTTTTACGACGAAGTCTAGAATCGAAGTATAAATAACTTAAAACAATGTGTGACATCTACATAGCGGTTGTATGTTCTTCGAACATGAACCGTAGTATGGAAGCTCACGCATTTCTGGCAAAGAAAGGCTTTAAAGTTAAATCTTATGGCACAGGAGAAAAGGTTAAGTTACCAGGTGCTTCTGCAGATCGACCGAATTGTTATGAATTTGGGGTTCCCTACGACGACATTTACAATGATTTATTGGAAAAGGATAAAGTGTATTATACACAAAACGGTATACTACATATGTTAGACAGAAACAGAAGAATTAAACCCAGCC
Organism: Mamestra brassicae; assembly: GCA_905163435.1. Taxonomy (NCBI): domain Eukaryota; kingdom Metazoa; phylum Arthropoda; class Insecta; order Lepidoptera; family Noctuidae; genus Mamestra; species Mamestra brassicae. The sequence continues at coordinate 11,009,086 of LR990996.1, read as the reverse complement.
CGGAGAAGTTCCAGATATCAACTGAACGATTTGATGTTATAATAACCTGTGAGGAAAGAGTATATGATCAAGTCATAGAATGGTTTGGTTCAAAGAGATCGGTTTACAACCAGCCTGTCCATGTTGTGAACATGGATATTCAAGATAACCATGAAGAAGCTACCATTGGTGCATTTTTAATAAGTGACATGGTCACAAAGATGGCTCAAAGTGATGATTTAGATAATGATATTGATGAATTATTGCATGAGTTTGAAGGAAAGTGTCACCGGCCAATTCTTAATTGTATTATGTTCTATTAACATACATTGAACCAAATATTAGCCAAAATAAAAAGAAAAAATTGATGCTTCCAATATCTGTGTACCTATTTGACAATGATTATAATGACCATATTCTTATTCATAATCATCTTATGTAATGTCTATTGAAAAGATTGTTATAATAAATTACATTTTCACAGATTTGACAGAATTTATAAGAGAAATACCTCTGTATCAACCACAATATAGCTCTATGTGTGACAGAAAATACAATGTGTCTTTAATTGCAACATTGAGGTGTATGTTTTTATGAATAAGGGTTAAAACTACTGTTTTTTTTCATATATTAGTTTTGCAAGAAGTTTTTAAGGTCAATATTGTTCTAACTTAGTAGATAACAAGTTGATGCTAGTTACAATACTCAAGTGACCAATAACAATATTTTTCAAAACAATTTTGACCATAAAGGTGCAGTAATTTTCTTGTTAACTATATTTATATACATTTAGCATAGTGAACTGAATTTAATTTTAAGTTCCACTGATGAAGACTAATAATGTCCATAATATTCATTAATGAATTTATTCTGTATGTATAAAGGCGGTGTTTTGATTTTTATAAAAAGAGAAAATATTTTTGAAAATTTGTTTTATTTACTAGATACTAGCTTTTGCCCGCGACTTCGCACGCGCATCTCCCATTTTTCACGTACCCATAGGAATGTCGGGACGAATTATACATTTATAAACTTTCCTCTTGAATCACTCTATCTATTGCTGAAAACTGCATTAAAATCCGTTGAGTAGTTTAGACAGCGAAAGCGACTTCATTTTATATTATGTAAAGAAATGCAGATATTTTCATAATTTTATAATATGTTCACATCACACACAAAATTTGTTTTGTTCCAGTATTTAGAACAAACTTAAAAAAAACCGGCCAAGTGCTTGTCTACTACGCTAGCTACGCTACCTACTACTATGAATTTTTTCACGTCTCCAAAAACAACCGTTTAGCTGGCAGCGGGGGACACACTTGATTCCATCAAAAATACATTTCGCAAACGAAACCTTTGGATGGAAAAATGGTTTTAGCAAACCCTTAATATTTTAAACGACTTATCCAACAACACTCCACACCATGGGGTAAACGATAAAAAAAATTCATCGCCACTACATGTAAGGGTCCACCTTACCACTTTGTCGGCGTGATTAATATGTTTACCCATATCAAATTTCTAGCGCTAAGCGTCTCTGAGCTAAACCGCGGATGGACAGATAGACAGACGGACATGGCGAAAGTATAAGGGTTCCTTATTGACTACGGAACCCTAGAAAAAAGTTTGTGGTTCTTTATTTCTGGTTTTTTTTTACATGTTTTAACAGTTAAGTTATATATCAACACGAGTCAAATAAATAATTAAGGTTCCGTGTTAATAAACCCTATGGAATCAGTTTTGCAGCTAGTCAGTAACTGTAGGTAACAATTGTTATAATGCGAAATCGAGTTATATAGATACACTTTCACGTGTAAATTGCGGGAGACCCTGGAGAGAGTTAAGTATAAGCTTCTTTACCGCGAGCGAAGTCGCGGGCAAATGCTAGTAAAGTATATAATAATGTTACGCGCCAGAATTAATGTCTGGTACATTAAGTTACTACTAGCGCCATCTAGTATCGAGTAACATAACTTAAATTTATTTATTTATTTATTTATTTATTAGAACAAAAAAAACACATGTTACAATTTATTTGTGTTCGATAATAGCCACATTAGTTAAAACTGTGTCGTAGCTATTAACGCCCACCTCCAGGATAGAGATGACATCAACGTTCCAATTTAAGAGGTTTTATCAATCTATACTTTATTATAACTACGCTTAAAATCTAGTGTGTCAGTGTGCGTGCGTATGAGTGAGTGCGTGTGTGTGAATTTATGTATGAGTGTATCTGTATGAATACGAGGGTGTGGGGGTGATTGATTGTGTGTGTGTGTGTGTGTGTGTGTGGCTTTACCTAAACGTATGAGAGGAAGATGTTGTGAGAGTTGGAGGTATGGAAAATAATTAGGGTTTCACTATATTTTCCAGCTCTTCGTATGTGAGAGTGGACAACCATTGGCTAGTGAGCCGTTTACACTCTCGGGAAGTGTGTGGATAAATATTCAGAACCCTATTCACTGTATTGTATAACGCAGGGGCAAGGAACTTGAATTGTCGACGTACCAATTTTAGATTAGAGGAGTAAGTTTGACAGACTCTATCAGACCTACGTTTATTTTTATTTAACTCAGGATCAAACGAAAGCTCAGCATGTTTACGTAGGACAATATTTAGCACGAATGAATGCCTCACTGAGGGTACTTTACAGAGGGCATACAGTTCAACGGTAGGGAAACGAATTGGTTTATGTGTCATGACCTTAAGCACAGCTCTCTGTGCCCTCTCAAGACGTAGAAGATGACTCTTCCCAGCATTACCCCAGGCCGACACACAGTACGTGATGATGGAATGAGCTAAAGCAAAATACACGGTTCTCAGAGTTGAAAAATCGGCTGAACTTCTTAGGTTTTTAAAAACAAATATTAATTTTCTAACCCTAGATACTAGTGCATTAATTTGTCCAGCCCATGTCATCGCACTGTCAATCAGGACACCGAGGTATTTAACGGAGTCCATACGTCTTATTGTGGCACAACCACAGTCATTATTCGTGGCAGCATTGCAGTTGTGAGCTGTCAGAGAGAAATCGGTCGTTGGCTGTGACTTGGGCCTCGGACCGAATGTTACGAACCCAGTTTTATCTAAATTTATGGTAAGCAAATTTTGTGCAAGCCACCTCATAGTAGTCTTTAACGCCGACTCTGCGAAATTTTGTGCCTCAGTCCAATCATTGCCATGTACTAGTATGACTGTGTCATCAGCGTATGAAATCAGTCTGGAGTTGGGTGGGGAGAGTTTACACAGTTCATTAATGTATACAAGGAACAAGGTAGGCCCAAGTACACTACCTTGTGGGACCCCAAAGTTGATACACATTTCTTTACTGGATAGGTTATCTATCTTAACACATTGGGAACGATCTCTCAGATAACTCCTGAAGATATCAAGTGAGATACCTCGAATGCCTATGAGTTCCAACTTGTTGAGCAAGAGGGGACAGAGACAGTGTCAAAAGCTTTGGAAAGATCGAGAAAAATAGCAATCGTTTTTTGTTTGTTATGTAAATTTTGAGCTACTGAATCCAACAAATCTAAAACTGCGTCTTCAGTGTTTTTTTTTAACTAGTAGAGTCAAGTACCTTCTAGACGTTTCTTTGCCAGAACATTCTACACTTCTCGATATCTGGTCAGTCGGCAGCGGTAGTTACGAGTACTTTCCAGATGTTTCGAGAATAGAAGTTTCTAGAATTAACTGACCTATATAAGGAGCGGGTAGTCTGCGACCGGGTCAGCCTGTGGTCCGAACAGTACGGTCGCGTTAATCAGTGTTTTTTCGTCACCTACCTTCTCCGCACTGACCGCGCTCTCCATCAACCTTGCGACTGTGTGATCGGACCTAGTTCGCTCGCACAGCCGCAGGGGGAGCCACTTGCTCCCGGATTTTTTTTCTCGTTGAGATTCAAAATTTCCAACGGTCGAGGACTACCCACGCAAAGAAAAAAAGATGCAGAAGCCCGCGGCCCCCTAGGCCGCGGCGGCGCCCGCGATGAAGATCCGCCACCTGCCCCAACATCGGTAGAGCGTTGTCCGGTTCGGCCGGCCCAGCAAAGAAGTCACCCACACCAACAACAGCAGAAGGGACACAGCACCCGCCTCACCCGCTCCGCCACGCGCCTCAGCTTCCGACGCGCCCGCGATCTAGGCGAGGTACTCGATATACAGTCGTCGCGCGCTGGGTCAAATGCATCACTTCGACCACTGCTTAACTTTGACTTCGAGGAGGCGCACTCTGCCGCCCAACGACGTCGCAGAAGCACAGATGAAGAAGGAGAGGAAGCGAAACGCTACCGTCTTGACTCGCCGCGCTCACAATATTGTGAGCGCCAGTCGCGGGGTCAGGACGGAGACTCGCAAATCCTCGCAGCACAGGCGTGATCTAGGGTAAATACAAACAACTGTACTACCCCCACCACCGAGGCAGCCCCCTTACAAAACGCGGCCGCGACTAGCGCGGCTGCATTTAATAAGAAGGCCAACAGCAGCACTCATCGCACCAGTGTCACCGACCGCTCGCCTGTGTTCGATGCGGAGAGGGACACGCAGCCAGAGACTGCCCGCGGCCTAGGGAAGAGCCCGCCACCTGCGTCATCTGCGGTGCCAAGCACCCGTCCTGCCATGTGAGCTGCCCAGTATTCCAGAAGGAAATACGTAAAAGGCGGACAGGGACCGCCGCCATCACGGCGACAATTTCGCGCCGCGCAACAGCAAAAACAGAAGAAAAGGGAAGGCCGCAAGAAGAGGCCTAAGGGGGCGCCTCACTGATGGCGGCGGCTAACGGGCCCACAAATTGCGGCGGAGATACTTCCTTCGCAGGTTGGAGGAAAAGGAAGAGAGGGGGCAAAGGGAGTAAGCCCAAGCCCCCGGCGACCAAGGAAGAGGAAAAGGCTAAAACAGCGACACAGACCGCCTCTGCTCAGAGCAAGGCGCATGCAGTGTCAGAGAAGAAGGCAGCGATTGCAGGCGCCGGCATAGCGCAACAATCGCGCCCTCACAAATCCACCAAGAGGGTCGACACCACCTCCGGCGCCGGTAACAGAGAAAGAGAAAGCATCAAAAAAGAATTCACTGCCTGCGCCATTCAACTGCTGATGAACCTAATAAAGGCCATCAGGCAGGGACAGGACGCGGAGCAGATTATTCTTGACGACCTAGCCTCGGTACTCTCGCTCTACCATGGTTAGACCGCTAAGGATAATTCACTGGAATGCCCGCGGCCTAAGGGACAAGGTAGCCCCCCTCCGCCACCTCCTGAGGGATCAGGACATCGACGTGGCGCTCATAAGTGAGACGCACCTGGGACCCGAAGATAGGGTTAGGTTCCCGGGTTACCTCACCTACAGGAGGGACGAAAGGTCGGCACACAACCGGTACCGTGGTCTGGCAGTACTGGTGAGACGAAGAGTCATCCATCAAGAGTTCCACTCGACGACACTGACAAATACCGGAGGGAGACGGCTCTTCACGGATACCGAAGCCTTCGACTACCCGCTGTCCGGGCCTGAAACACCCACCCACTACCCAGATAACCCGAAGCTGGACATCGTGGTACATCGAGGGCTAAACTGCCAGATCACACAACAAGTGATCGACGACGAGCTACAATCGGACCATCAACCTGTACTCGTCGTCCTATCGAGGCTGCCGACCCGACTGAAGCCACCAGCGCCACGTCGATTACTGGACTGGACCAAGTTCGCAGAAAGGGTTGAGACCACTACGCCAGGTCGACTCATCACCACCGCCGCTGACGTCGACCAACTAGCAGACGACGTCACTGCTTGCGTTCAACGCGCTTTAGAAGAGGCGACAATCACGCCACCCACGGAGGGGAGAGGGCTGCAGCCGCCCCTACTTTCAAGGATACGCAAATTGATCGCCGAGAAAAGGCGCCTACGCAAGCAGTGGCAACAACTTAGATGCCCGACGATGAAAACGCAGCTCAACAGACTCGCGGAAAAGGTGAAGGACGAGCTAAAAGCCTTGGCCGCCGCGAACTGGGAGGAATGTATAGACGACGCAGTAGGTGACTGGTCGTCTACACATAAACTTTGCTGACAGCTGACGAATACCCCAGCTCCGGTGCGCCCTCTGTAGGGCAACGACGGGGCGCTAAAATACGTAGTAGCGGACCGCGCGGAGGTTTTCGCTGAGCTCCTGGAGCGTTAGTTCCATCCGAACCCGACCGCCGAGCACGCTCATTTCGCAGCAGTCGAGAAACACCTTGGGGACTACTTCACCACGCCGATAGCTCCTGAGGAGGACGCCATCTTCTTCTCGCCGCGCGCAGTTAGACGCGCTACGCGTTAGACGAAGCCCAGAAATGCCCTGGTGCCGACGGTATCACCAACACAGCGCTGCGCCACCTGCCGCACCGAATGGTCGCGGCCCTGGCGCGCCTGTTCACGGGGATACTGCGCACGGAGGTTTTTCCCGCCGATCACCCTGCTGTCCACCATCTCCACGGTGTTCGAGTCGCTCCTGTTGCGAAACCTAACACCCCACGACCGGAACAATTCCGGTTTCGGTCGGAACATAGCACGACGCTCCAATTGTCGAGGGTACTGCACCTGCTGTTATCAACGATGAACAACTTCTTGTTCGAGTACTCCTTCGAGTACGCGGTCGCAGTATTCCTCGACATGGAGAAGGCCTTCGACCGCGTATGGCACGACGGCTTGACCCACAAGTTGACCACGTCCGACGCTCCCCGTCGCGTCATTAAAGTGGTCCAATCCTTTCTGTCCAACAGGAGCTTCAGAGTGGTGGTCGACGGAGCGTTGTCCGCCCCCCATCCCGTCCGGGCGGGCGTGCCGCAGGGCAGCTGCCTGTCGCCGGCGTGTTACTCACGTTACACCGACGAGATACCAACCACGCCGCAGTCGACGCTCGCGCTGTACGCCGACGACGCCGCGTACATAACAACGTCCCTTAACGGAAAGCAGGCCGCGTTGAAAATGCAGCGCGCGCTCTACCTTCTCCCCGACTGGCTCGCCAAGTGGCGACTGTCGGTTAACGTGGGTAAGACGTAGGCAATCGTCACAGGTTTCGCGCCCCTCCCACCCCCTCTGAAGTTCCAAGGAGTCGACGTCGATTGGACGCCCCGAGTACAAGTACCTGGGTGTGACCATCGACCGCCGACTCTCGGTGGGGCCACACGTCCACCGGGTCGCCGCGCAGGCAAGAGTCGCCCGCGCCCGCCTCAAACCAGTGCTGTCGTCCCGCCTCCCGGAGCATGTCAAGCTGGACGTGTACAAGCTGTACGTGTGCCCAATACTGACATACGCCGCTTGGTTCGCCCTCACAGGTGAGGGGAACCGTAAGAATCTGCGCGCGTAGCAGCACCTTGCGCTGCTTACAATTCTGGCTGCCCCTTACCTTATGAGGAACGATGTCATCCAGCGGGACCTCGGGATTCAGCGCCTGGATGAGCTCGTGCAGCGCCTCGCGAAGGATATGTTCGGCGTGCTGACGCATCCGCTTGGACTCACGTCAAGCATCTAGCGCCCTGGCACGCGCGCCCACCTGACGAAAGGCGTCTGCCCCGCGACCTGGTCGGGGACGTAGACGACCCCGTCGCACCGGACATGACGCCTGAGTAGGTCGCCCCAGTCTACACGCGATCTACTCAAACATAAACACTGCCCACCCTACTTTCACCACGGCACGCAACTTGTTGTAAGTTAATATAGGCAAGTTGCGTTCCGTCGCACACATGCATTTCTCCACAGGCGCTCGTGCGCCGGCGCCACACTCACGCACCGAATATGGCACTGTGGACTCGCTATTCGGTACAATTGCACTGAGCGGTAGTACTCACACTTCATAATCGCCCACACACACACATCTGACGGCCCTGCGGTCCGGACCGTGACCGGCTAGCTTTGGAAACGGGACGGACGGGGGCCACATACTTACTGCAGGTTCGTCCCAAGCCGACACTTTTCGCCGCTGGTCGTTCTCGCTGGGCCTACCCCAGGTCACAGGTCACTGGAGGTCTCACTAGGTGGGACTGACCGCCGAAGGTGTCGTGAAGAAGCGGCACGGAGTAAACTCTGTAGCCGCGGCGCGCCTGCAGTCCACGCGCATCTATACACACGGGCGTGCGTTATACGTAGCGACTACCACCGAGACCGGTCAGTATTGGATTTGCGATACAAGCGAATACTTCGAAAGCGATCTTCAAGGGCGATTAAAGTGATCAGTGGTGAAGTTGTTTTATAATTAGTCAGTTTAAAGTTGTAATTAGTGTTGTTAAATTAAAGTGTCATTTTGGTTTTTTAATCGGTAGTTTTTATTGTCACGACCCCAAAGCTCGTAACAATAACAATATCTTGTAAGAATACTAAACGTGTTTTCGTTGCACCGATCTGTTAAAATATATAAGAACTGCAGACTGCAGTGATGCTCTCAACATCTCGCCGTGTAAACTTAGGCAGTAGCGTAGCTAGCATGGGCATGTTATGAAGGACGGGACGGTTGACGTGTGTCGGGCATGCCACCGTCCGGGTGAGTCCATCAGACTTATTATTTCTGGTTGTTCTCGTCTTACTAACGGCGAGTACTTGCACAGGCATAACCAAGCGGCCAGGATTATCCACCAGCAACTTGCTTTGAAATACAAACTTGTGGATTCCGAAGTACCGTATGTGCCCGACCCAGTTCTCGAAAATGACCAAGTCACGTTATACTGGGTTCGGTCTATCATCTATCACTGATAGAACTATTCAATAAGCCTGACATAGTGGTGATAGACCGAGTAGCGCGCCGCACAATGATAGTCGATGTTACCATCCCGCATGATGAGAACCTCGTGAAGGCTGAGAAAGAAAACCAAATCACTTAGCACACGAGGTTGTCGACATGTGGAATGTGGACTCGGCTGTCATTGTGCCGATTGTCGTTACGGCCAGTGGCCTGATGGCCAATAGCTTCGACGACCATCTGTCTGGCCTAATACAGAAGGCAGTACTCCTCGATACGGATCGTATTGTGAGGAGGTTCCTTTCTCTGGAGCCCTAACCACCGGTAGCTTAGACCCTGCTCCCGACACCGGCGGACTACTGCTTTTTATATTTTTAAATGTTTTTTTAAGAAATATTTAAAAATGTAATTAGTATGTAAGTGAAATGAATAAAGAGAATAATAATAATAATCAATTTGCATTAAAGTTTTACATTTTACATGAAAAACATGGTTGTACATTGAATTCCGGTATACAATTGTGTGGCGACACCAGCACCCTTTCTAAGTTGACAAGACAACTTGTGTTAAATATGCTGGGCCCGTCCCCTAATTGTATGCTATGAGTAGCTAGACAGACAAAGAAATTATTTAAAAAAGGAAACAATAATAAAAAAAATAAAAATGATATCTAAAGGCAAGAGGCCATCATCAGCCAATTCTAGGTTCATTGCGACTGCCGAGCTATCGCGGGTATGCGGGCGAGGAGAATTAAAACCACGTGTTAAGGATGATTAACGATGCACGATTATTATTTTAACAAAATACCAACACAATTACAATCAGCACTTCCTAATCAATCGAAATATAGCGACGCTCCACCGAACACGTCTTGCTTGGGTGTCCTGCAAAAGAGCCCGGGGTTGCGTCAGAGTGAAGAAACGTCAACCCACGCTTGTCAAAATGTCCGCTGTCATTCTTGACGTTTTCTTGACACTCTCAAAACGTCGAAGCGCTGTCACGGCCGGACTGACATTCGCACGTCCTCGTGCGATTTCTCAAGCCTCGAGTTATCTGCAAAGACCAAATGCAAATCTGTAGTACACGTTTGGGCATGCTCGCCCATCCCTGACTCGCTACCCATTTACATATGCTGCCTGTTTGAAAAGATCTCGATCTTCACCCCTCACATCTAAATTAAACACACTGGGCGGACAACTGACCTCAGGCGCCCCTTCGACCACCCACTAACTCGCATGGTGCGGTGGACCGGACAACCCGTCAGCGCCCCTTCCACCAGTGACGAAAACCACACGCAGCTGCTGCAATCAATTGGTCCGGAACGTCGACCCGCATAGGCCAGTCCCGGCTCAATCTTCTGCCACCCAGCTCACACCAGAGAAGTCGTAGTCTGATCGTGGGCGTCGACCCGGTTTAGGCCAGCCCAGTCGATCAACTACACTACATACCACTTAGGAAGACATGGTTTGATCAGAGGCATCGACCCGGTTTAGGCCAGCCCTATTGATCAACCACGCCGCTCCCAACTGCCTATCCAGTGCCTTACGGTCTAGATCGATTCTCGATAAAAGGACAGGATCTGCACAATTGTTACAAACTCACCATTTACTACTCATCATGTTCGGAGGCAGAGAGGGTGTCAGAGCTTGCGGTCAAAGTGTGTGAACTAGATACCGATACTGTGTCACTATCATCATCAGATGTTGCCATTCCATTCTCATGAATATGGATTTCCGCCATTTCGGCCTCCTCTGCCTTGTTGACTAACGAAGTAGCTACTTCAGTCAATCCACCGTAGCCCCTGGGTACTACGCGCAAGTTTTCATGGGCGTACTTATAGGTTCGGTTAGACCCATCAATGTCTCTTAGCTCGTATCTATCATGATCTAGTACCTTGACAATCGTAAAAGGACCTTTGAACTTTCGCTGTAGTTTGGTTTGGTTACGCTCACTACCCTTGATAAAGACAAAGTCGCCTACGCTAAATGGTCTCACTATTGCTCTACCCCGGTTAAAGCGTTCTACTTCTGACGAAGCAGTATTTTTGGTGTCTAAGTCTAGACGGGGCTCTGGTTCAGCATTCAAGGATAAAGTTGACATTCCTAATGAATTAGCTCGTATGCCAAACATCAATTCCGTAGGGGAGTAGCCTGTTACTCTGGATCTGGTGCTATTCAAGGCAAGCTGAACTTCGGGAAGTTCGTCGCGCCACGTTTTATTTGGGTCGTTCTCTACTATTGTGAGCAGGCATTTTAGAGTGCGCATTATGCGCTCAACTTGACCGTTGGCTCTGCTGGAGCCAGTAGCGATAAGGTGAAGCTCTATACTATGCTCAATGCAAAACTGTTTGAAATCCGCACTAATATAACACCTACCTTGGTCTGATATTATGCGCTTCGGTGCGCCAAATAGGTAAACTGCCCTTTTAAGAGATTGAATTGCGCTAGCAGCATCGAGAGAAGATGTGTAATCTAAAATAACATATTTGGTGAACGAATCGATAATAACGGACGCATATTCTTTCCTATCACTTTTACCACTTAGTTTGCCCGTGATGTCTATGTGTATCGTGTGCCAAGGCGTAGACACTTTAGGTATTGGATGTAATCGAACCTGCTGCGCTCCCGAACATCCCTTTGAAGCCTTGCATACTATGCATGAATCTACAAACTTACGCAACTGCTTGCACATTTGTGGGAACCAGTACTGTTCATATATTTTGTCAAGCGTCTTATCGGCGCCAAGATGCATAATCTCTGTGTGAACGTGATTAATAAGTGTCCAAGTCAGGGATCTTCGTACAACTGGTAACCAAGAGCTGGTTTTATGCGTTCAATTTTCCTATACAGCATGCCCTTCTGCACGTCATATGTGTGTGCAATCGCTTCTGGCAATTCGTTGTTTTTATGTTTGCTGATAAGGTCACAAATTTCGCTATCACGTTTTTGCTCTACAGCTAGCCAACCCTGATGTAACTCTATAAAGTGAACTTTCTTATTCCTATTTGTAGCAACAGTTAACTCATCTCCCTGAGAACTAGGTGTGGGCTCCAAAACGGGATTTCTAGATAGATAGTCAGCGTGGCTCATGCTAACGCCCTGCTTGTGAACAATGTCAAAATCATACGCTTGCAAGAAAGCCCACCATCTGTGTACGCGTGGAGTTAAGTCGGTTTTTGATTTGGATGCTTTCAAAGAATTACAGTCGGTGAAGACAGTAAAGTGCTGACCATATAAGTAATGCCGGAAGTTCTCAACTGCACGAACGACCGCCAGGGTATCTAACTCGTATGAATGATATCGCGATTCCGTGTCGGACGTTCGACGGCTGAAGTAAGATACCACGTGAGGAACATTATCTTTCCTCTGGATCAATATAGCCCCATAGCCTTCTGAACTAGCGTCAGTGTGAAGTTCAATGGGCGAATCTTGATCAAATATTGTCAACACCGGTTCTGACGTCAGAATATCAACTATCTTTTTATGGACATCATCGTGAGCCTCAGTCCATTTGATGGGCCCTTTCAATTTTGTCAATGGGTAAAGAGGCCCTACTATTCGGTTGAAATTTGGTATGAACCGTCTGAAGTAAGAAGCTAGGCCTAAAAATTGCCTGACGTGTGTAGCTGTTTTTGGAGTCGGAGCGTCAACTAAAGCCTGTATCTTTCTAGGGTTCGGTGTAATTACTCCTGCTTTTATGATATATCCGAGGTAATCTATTTCCTTTTTCATAAATTTGCACTTTTTAAAGTTCAACGAAAAACCCGCGTCAGTGAGAGCTTTCAAAGTTAGGTCTAGACGTTCTAGCCCTGCTGTGACGTCATTTGAATAGCACATGACGTCATCCACGTAGGCCATCGCTACCTTGTCTTTTAGGGGACCTAGAGCTGTGTTTATGCACCGCTGATATACGGAAGCGGCATTCCGTAACCCAAACGGCATCGACAAATATTCGAATTGACCATCCGGCGTCACAAATGCCGTTTTTGCTATGCTATCGGGGTCAACGACTAATTGGTGATAACCAGATGTCATATCTAATGCCGTGAAATAGTGCGCGCCATGAATACGGGGCAACGGGTAATGCTCGGGACGCGTGTTAGCGTTGAGTTCCCTATAGTCTACGCACATCCTATCAGTGTTGTCTTTCTTTTTGACCAATAAAATAGGGCTAGCAAAAGGAGAACTGCTTTCCCGAATAACGCCTGCTTTTAATAGGGACTCTATTTTCTCATTCACTATTTCTTTTTCCGCGGGTGCTAACCTATAGGGATGCCTTTGCACGATCTTATTTGGGTCAATAAGGTCTATACGAAGAACGCCTGTCGTGACTCGTCGCGTTGGTATACCGTCTGTGAAGAACTCACTATATTTTTCTAAAATTCTAGTCAATGCTAATTTGTCATCACCCCGTAAATCTGTATCAATATTCATTAAATCAATGTTACTAGATTTTTCCGAAAAATTAACTTCTTTACGCTGAGAAAAAGTAACTTGATCTTTATCCATATGCACGTGTACGTTATACTCTAATATATCCCTACCTATTATAACTGGTTCAGCAATGGTGCCATCAGGTACTATGTGAAACAATGCTGAGAGCGAAAGGCCTTAAATTGGACGTTGATGGGGCTAATTACCTGCGAAAAACATTCTACATCTGCCTTACCTATGCCCGTCAGATAAACTAAATCATTCTGCGCAGTACCTGGGAACTTCTCGGCGTAGCTGTTCGTTACTAATGAACAAGCCGATCCACTATCAAAAAGGAAGGAAACTGGCTCACCGGATGATGTGAAGTCAAGGTGCTCCTCGATGCCTTGCGTTCACACACATGGACTTCTTTGACTCCCGCTGCTCCGCCGCCTCCCGCTCGATCTGGACACGCCGACGCCAAGTGTCCTGGTCGTCCACACACGAAGCAGGTGATTGGTCTTGGTTTATCAGCGGCTCTGGATGTTTTGTCGTGCGTCTTCTCTGAAGTAGCTGGCTCTTCTCTTCGTTTGCGGCAGTCTATCGCTTTGTGACCCGAAGTACCGCAGCGGTGACATGTTCCCATGAAGCGTGATTCGTTGAATCGGGTCCTTTTCACGTCCGCATCATGGTTATCGCTACCCTCATGCCTTCGTTTCAGTGAAATGCCGTTAAGAACGCGCAGAAGTTGAGATCTAGTGGTTAGGTTATGAGAGTGGAGCTCACGGCGAATCACGGCTTCCTTTTGGCATAAAACTGAAGACACGAATCCCGTTGTAACATCTTCGGACATCTCCATCCGTGGGATGCGTTCGATGATGTTCCAAAGGCAAATGGCTGCCTCGCTCGCGGTTTCTTTAACACCAACTTGAAAACGTAGAATTTCATCGAAGTAATCTTGTGGCAGCATAGGTTTAGCAAACTTCGAAAGCAATACTTCTTTTATTTGAGGCCATGTCAGCTGCGATGCCCGTAGCCGTGTTAGACAGGTAGCAGCTCGGCCTTTGAGTGCACGTGTAAGTAACAAAAGCAATTCTGCACCTTCTAACTTACGGTTGTTGACTATGATTTCTGTCACGTCGCACCAACCTTCGATGTCCGCTTCGTTGCCGTCAGGATCAAACTCAATCAGCTCCATCTGTTGAGACAGGCTTGGTTCTGGTGCCGGTGCTGAAGATCTCGTGCGACTATTCTCCTCTGAAGCAAGCCCTTCACATCCCACTTCTGATAAAGGCAAGAGGCCATCATCAGCCAATTCTAGGTTCATTGCGACTGCCGAGCTATCGTGGGTATGCGGGCGAGGAGAATTAAAACCACGTGTTAAGGATGATTAACGATGCACGATTATTATTTTAACAAAATACCAACACAATCACAATCAGCACAATATCATCATAATCAATCGAAATATAGCGACGCTCCACCGAACACGTCTTGCTTGGGTGTCCTGCAAAAGAGCCCGGGGTTGCGTCAGAGTGAAGAAACGTCAACCCACGCTTGTCAAAATGTCCGCTGTCATTCTTGACGTTTTCTTGACACTCTCAAAACGTCGAAGCGCCGTCATATCTATAAGTGCATGGGTGTGGTGTGTGTGTGTGGAGTGGGTGTGTATGTGAGAGAGAGTGTAATATTTTTCTTTTTTTTATGTTTTTGAGTAGGTAGGTAATGGTTTTGATGAGCGATTATGTTAGGATAGTATTTAAGTTGTAGTTAAGAGTTAGTAACCAATTAATATTTAGTTTATTTTTAAGTGACACTTTAGGTAGTGAGTGGAAGTTAAAATTTATGTCGAGTTTATTGTAGAGATGAGGACCTTGAAAACAGGGAAATCTTGTAAAAGAGTATTGACAACGGAAGTGTTGGCATACCTTGTCTTTGCATTTCGTGGCGATTATTTCATAGGAGGTTTTTTGGTGCTGATATAATAATAATAATAATAATAACGACGCCCTGGATAGGCGGGTCCGTACACTGCTTACTGCATATCGAATGCATCACCCACGGTCGTCGGTAATGAGACTGTATATCCCGCGAAAGTGTGGAGGTCGAGGCTTCTTAAATGCTAAGACTCTCCACAATCGCGAGATATGCAGTCTCAGGGAATATTTCCTAGCTGTCGACGTGGGTATGCATCGAGATGTAGTGGCGGTGGACAAGGGACTCACCCCGCTCTCTTTGGCAAATGAGAACTGGCGCAAACCTGCGGTGCTAGACACTAACGATCGCAGGGCTGTATGGCAGAGTAAGGAACTTCACGGACGCTATTTCCGGGCCCTACATGGGCCCGACGTAGATCAATTAGCGTCCGTAGCCTGGTTGCGATTCGGTGATCTCTTTGGAGAAACCGAAGGTTTTGTCTGTGCAATTATGGACGAAGTTATCATGACGAATAACTACCGGAGATTTATTGTGAAGGACGGCACGGTTGACATATGTCGGGCATGTCACCGTCCGGGAGAATCGATTCGCCACATTGTCTCTGGTTGTTCTCGTCTAGCTAACGGAGAATACTTGCATAGGCACAACCTTGTAGCCAGGATTATCCATCAGCAACTTGCTCTGAAATACTCTCTTGTGGAATCGGAGGTGCCGTCCTACAGGTATGCGCCCGACCCAGTTCTCGATAATGGCAATATCACATTGTACTGGGATCGGTCCATCATCACTGACAAGACTATTGTTGCCAATAAGCCTGATATAGTGGTGGTGGACCGAATCGAGAGGCGTGCAATGATTGTAGACATAACCGTTCCGCATGACGAGAACCTCGTGAAAGCCGAGAAAGATAAGCAAATCAAATATATTGAGTTGGCTCGCGAGGTTGTCGACATGTGGGATGTGGACTCAGCAATCATTGTACCGATAGTTGTGTCAGCCAATGGCTTAATAGCCACGAGCCTCGACCAGCACCTCAGGAGGCTCTCGTTGGGCAGCTGGATCAAGGGCCTGATTCAGAAAGCGGTACTTCTGGACACGGCTCGTATTGTTAGGAGGTTCTTCTCTCTTGAGCCTTGACCGCCGGTAGCTTGGACCCTGTTCCCGATACCGGTGGGCTACTATTTTTATATTTTTAAGAAATATTTAAAAATGTATAAATAAGAAAAAAAAATATGAATAAACGAAATAATAATAATATTCTTTATTGACATAAGTGAACAATTACAATATAGGGTTCTCTAACATCTCCACTAGTAAAAACTGTGTTGCAGGTGTTAGTGTCTTCCCCTTAATCATGTGACAATTATCTTACGTCCGTACAGAATAAATTATAAAATGAAATTGAAAATAAAATAAAATTTAAGCTTTTAGAGAATAAAAAATATAAATTAAAAAAGAGTTAACAAACGTGTTGCCATGTGTGTGTGTGTGGTTGTGTGTGTGTGTGTGTGCGTGTGTGTGTGTGTGATGGGTGTGGTACACACCACACCCATCCCACGTGTGTTGAGTGCGCGAATGTGGATTGATTATGTTTTTAAAAGATTTTCTACTTCAATATAGTCCATTGTATTTAGCCATTCATACAAGCCGCACCTCCCCATGCGCAAATACAAGTTATATATAAGTTTGTACAAGCAGATTACCACTCGCTACTGTCCGTAAGTTTTTGAAAATATATACTAATTTTCGTATTCTACCTATAGTCAACGAAAGATGCACAGTCCAGGTAAGTAGGTTATCTAACGTTACACCCAAATACTTTATAGAGGCGACTTGGGAAAGCGACGCACAGTCACAGCCGGTGTGGAACTCTCCTCTATTGCACGGAAAGGTATGTATTCTCAGAACGTGCGATGCAGCTGGTTTTCCTACAGTCGTTTTACTGAAGCAGACATATTTCGTTTTACTGGTGTTCAGCGATAGAAGACTGTTCTCCAGCCAGGAGGTTACCCTTGCCAATCCAGTTTCAGCCAGTTTAAATACCATGTCCCAAGTGTGACCATGAAAGATCAGCACCGTGTCGTCAGCAAACATTAGTAAATCCAAGTGTGGCAGGGTAGCAGCTATCTTGCATAGATTATTAATATAAATGAGGAATAATGTAGGTCCCAGCGTGCTACCCTGGGGAACGCCATACTTGCATCTAGAGTCGGTACTTTCATAGCCAGCTACTCTAACGCGTTGAGACCTGCCCGTTAAGTAATCTTTAAACCAGTCCAAAGCCAGCCCCCTTATACCAACGTTCTCCAACCTTGTTATTAATATTTTGACAGAAACGGTATCAAATGCTTTTTGGAGGTCTAGAAAGACCCCCAAACATTTGTCCCCCCTGTCTAGATAAGAAACAAGAGTTGAAGTTAATGTTAAGACTGCATCTTCAGTTGATTTCTTCTGTCGGAACCCGAATTGAGAGTTACTCAGCAGTTTGTTATTTTCCTCTCTTGTTCACAATTTTTTCTAGGATCTTAGATAGCGTTGATAGAATAGATATGGGGCGATAGTTACTTGGCTCAACTTTGTTCCCAGACTTAAAAATAGGACAAACGACTGCCTTTTTAAATATAGATGGAAACTTGCCGGTTTCCAGACTCAGATTGCACATATATGTGATTGGTGGTGTGATGGAGACAATATTTTGTTTTAAAATTTCGGTCGTAATTCTATCCCACCCTGGTGCGGCGTGCGATCTTAGCCCCAGAATAATGAAATATAGAACTGTGTTAAGCACCAATAATTGTCTGACTGTAAGGACTTCACAGTTCCTGTATAGTTCTTCAGTTGGGAAAAGGATGGACCGAAAGGTACTAACTTTTAGCACGGCTCTCTGAGCTCGTTCTAGCTGTAATAGTACCGTTTTGGGGGCGTTTAACATACTGTATTTTCGTATAGGGTGGTGCACCCTATACGAAAATACAGTATGTTAAAAGAGACTGACAAAGTGCAAAATATGTACCTACACCTAATAATTTGGGATTCTATGATATGGCGGAGAGTCTTAAATACAAAAATCAGCTTTCTGATTCTTTTTGTGCCTATATGTGCTGAAAAGTTTAGGCCATCGTCAAGAGTCACTCCGAGATATTTAATTGATCGACAATGTTCTAATTTAGGGCAGGCACAACATGTCACATTGCTAGGCACTGCAGTAAACATGAGTGCGCTACTAAGTCGTACGAATCTGGCGGTTGAGTGGAGTTTCGTACGTTAGAATTTTAGTTTTATCTGTGTTGATAGTGAGAATGTGTGTGTTGAGCCATTTTAGAGCACGATTAAGTCCTTTTTGAGCTGTGCTGAAGGCATCGTTCCAAGTGTCGCCAGAAAAGGTAAGGACGGTGTCATCAGCAAACGCTATGATTTTTCCATTTTCCAATTTCAGATTATAGAGTTGGTTTATTTAAATCAAAAATAGGGTTGGGCCAAGTACACTTGGGAATGCCTTGCCGAATGTCACTGGTAGTTCTCTACTAAGGTAATTTAATATTTTTTGTAATTATGGATTGCGACTTTCGTTCTGGTGACGGCAGTCGCACAACCCATTTTTCAGGAGGTGTTCCATTAGAATTTATGTGCCAAGAGAAGGCAAGGCGAACGCGAAAAACTTAAAACCCCGAGTGGGGGTGCAAACATTTTTTTTACTGTTTTATTTCCGTTTTTTTTTCAAAACGACACCACGCACAATTTTTTATGTGGCGCACATTTACAGCAGATTACGCACTAATTATACGTTCCACTCATATCACTCCACGAGCCACTTTTATGCTGGAGTAATGTTCACCGTTGGCTAACCTTGAGTTTGGACATGGCTGCCGCATGCCTATCGAGCGGTGGGCCCACAAAACACAAAGTTGGTGCCCTAAAATCGCGGGACGACTTGGATGTCTTTCTTAAGAATTGGCAGGAAGTGGCACAACATCGGGTTCAATGGAAGGAGTGGAGGGTGGCCTTTGCCCAGCAGTGGGACACTTCAGGCTAGCTATAATATAATAATATGATTCATACTCAAATACCTTTGTTGACTGACGCAGGTAGCTCAAGAAGCGAGTTCGAGTATTTTTGCATCCCACCTCGGATAGGTTTTATTTTCTTTTGATTATTCATTAATAGAAATAACTTTGTTGACTGATGGACGATAGCTCACTAAGAGAGGGTAGAATACAATAGCAAGCTCGAATTTTTTTGCACTTCGCCTTGGATAGGTTTGATTTTTTTAATAGAAGTGATTTCGTTGATTTAAACAGAAAGGCTACAGAACTAAGACATTGTAGAATACAAGAATGAGCGAAGCGAGCTCGAAAATGTTTAAACCCCACCTCGGGATAGGTTTCATTGCGTCAGCCGTTTTATGGGTGACAAGTCGCACGTGATAAAAGAGCGGTCGGGTGTCACCCCTAAACAGGTGACACCTCCCGAGCTACACAGCACGGGTTGTACTTTATAGAGCCATACCACGCGCCCCCCCTCCTCTACCGCCAGCGCCCCTCGCCGCTAGCGCAGACGAAGCCGCGGGGGCGGCGGAGAAAGAGAGAGAGTCACGTTCTCAACGGAGACGCACGTACGCTAGCGATCCTCCGCGACTCTAAGTCGCGACGACAGAACCGTGTTATTATGTTTCCCAAGATTTGTACCTATTGTTTCATCTAAAAAATGTGTAAAGCAATAAAAGATTAATGTTTTAAAGCAGTGACTTTATACTGGCGCCCTAACTAGCGACTCGAACCGTTACGAACTGTGATCCAGTGCCTACGCACACTGTGGAATTTTGCTTCAATTGCGGTCACCTATATTTTATCCCTTCATCGTATAGATCTAGCTAAGAACTAAAACTTCTGTCAAGGAACCATGATTTTATTATGTTTGGTTTTAAAGTTATTTAAACTTATGCTGACGTCAGCAAAAAACTGTTTTAATTTGTAGATTTCAAAATAATAATATGATTTACATAAATCATTGTTTTATTACAGTTCCAATACAAAATCTAACCCTGTACAAAGTTTAGGTATTGCATCTCCAATGTACAAAGAGAAATCGATGTTTTTTTCAATTTTACTAAATTGCGGTTTTCTTCGTATTCTTATCGATTCCATATCTGATTTTAATTCTGAGCATGCATAATATAGATATTAACAACACTAAATAAAAAACAAAGAAGTTTACAATGGGACTTCGGAAATATTACATTTCTAAAGTTTCCATAGAATTTCTATGGAAATAGGGTTGTCAAATTGCATATACCTATTTTATTCAAATGGAAAGATGTATTATTAAATAAAATTGCTGTTTCATTTTGTTTTATTCTTCGACATCCGAAGACAGTAAAACTTCTTCTACAATGACAATGTGCAACGTATAATTAAGTAGAATATGTAGAATACCCATTATATTTTTTCCTATTGTACTTTTCAACTCTTACGTGACAGGAGTCTAACTCAAAATAGATACTTTATTTTACACCAAAGAAAACCATAAGTATTTAATTTTACATCAAGAAATATAGTAAATTTGCAGTCAAAGTTATCCGAGAATAGTAAAGTAGGTGACAGCCCTAACCTCAAAAATAAAAATTCTATAACTCAGAAGTCCATTATACACACTTGATTTTTTTTTATAATATAGCATATAATAATATAAAACTTATATGTTAAAAAGAAATGCGGATACAATGAGACAAAGTAACCAAATAAAAATATTTTTATTTTTGTTTTAAACTTGATTTTTCCTTCTACTTCCGATTATTTTTAATTTTTTTTTCCACTGAACTAGTAGATATAACAGTCATTTTTAAGACATCCTCTATGTAACTTGCAAAATCATATATTTGAGACGAAATAATGCATTTTTATAGTTTCTATGGAGTTTTCTCGAGTTTTCAAATAACTTCAGAACTAAACATAAAAAAAACATGGTTTCTTCCCAGAAGTTTTAGTTCTTCCCTAGATCTGTACGATGAGGGGATAAAATGTAGGTGACCGCAATTGAAGCAAAATTCCACACTGTGCATTGTTTGCTTAAAAGGAGGCTCCAAACACATTTAAATGTAATGTAATGTTTCAGTGTCACAATAAACTATTTTGCATTGTATTGTAATGACAAACAAACAAATGACTGACAAGAAATGAATGAATGGCAGGCGTATTGTTAATCGTTTTTATTTTATTTATGATTTTAATTTAATTTTATAATGTTGTTAGCTGACCCGGCAAACGTTGTTTTGCCATGTATACTTATTATTTCTGGGAAACATTTTTTTAGTTCAATAAAAATAACTATTTACTATAAGTGTGCGGGGATGTACTTATAATCGAAAGCATTATAAACAATAAAAGTATGCTTTATTTATGTTAATAAATTAATCTTTATTAAGTTACGAATATATTTTAAATTACAATTTTTGATAGCTATCTAAATATCAAAAATAATTATTCATATTATCCTATCAATTATGGCAGTTGAAAAAAAAAATCTCTCAGTGCAATAGAGTGTACAATATTCTTGGTTAGTCCGTCTTTAGCCAACACAAACAAACTGGAGGGTTTTCCCACGCGAGAACATGCTACACACATATAGTTGTCCGTGGGAAAAGCATGGTGTTTCCAAATCTAAGCCACATACAGACAATGTCTGGCCTTGTGACTTATTGATCGTCATAGCGAATGCCAATCTAATGGGGAATTGAGTGCGTTTGCATTCAATTGGCACATCTGTAGGAATCACAGGGATTCGTGGCAACAACACATTTTCGCCTAAAAACTTGCCATTCAAGATGATGGCTTCAATAACGTTTTTCATTAATTTTTTAATGACTAACCGTGTGCCCTTACACAGCCGTGGTGGGTTTAAGTTACGAAGCAGAATAATCGGAGATCCAACCTTCAATTGTAAATGATGTGCTGGCATGCCTGGCAAATCCAATTAATTTAAAAACTCAGTTGGATAATTCACAGTCTCGTTGGTATCGCAAACTGCATCGATAGATTTGTATGACACCAAGTCCCCAGGCAACAACTGTTGAATCTTTAAATTTAACCCATTGACGTCCACATTTTTAGCTGCCAAAATCGCTCTTTCTGCCAGCCACTTATGATTTGCATATTGTGTGTGTACGTCGGGAAATATGTGATCGATGTGAGTATTTTGCGAGTCGGTGATTGTGCAGAAGTCCGTCTGTAATTTTATGCATCCAGTATTTCCATGTACAGCAACTTTCCCATCGCCAATATCTAACAGTTGTTTAGAGAAATTTTCGGCGGATAGATCCTGAAGCATTAGAACGCGCATGTTCACCGTCAGTTGTACTTTTTCAACATTACGCCATAGTCGCGATGATTTTAAGCAAGCGTTAATTTCATCAGCGTACGTTGAACGTGGAATAACGGGAAGTGTTTGTCTGAAATCACCTGAGGAGTAACAAAGTGCCGCCAAATAGTTTATCGTTGTTTTTTATATCCTTTAATGTCCTATCGAATGCCTCAAGCGAATGTTTGTGTGCCATAGTGCATTCATCCCAAATAATAATTTTACATTGTTTCAGCACTATGGCCATAGACGATTGTTTTTTTATGTTGCACACTGCATCTGGATTATTTTGAATGTTCAACGGCAGCTTAAATGCTGAATGAGCTGTTCTGCCCCCATCTAATAAAGTTGCTGCAATGAAAATGCAATGGCCTATGCGATGCCATTTTTTGATCGTATCTCGGCCAGAAGTAGCGAAATAAGGAATGTTTTGCCAGTTCCAGGATTCTTTTTTTTGGATGCACCAGGCATCCAAAAAAAAGAATCCTCCTTGATACGAAAGTAAGACAGGAGACCGGCTTCGTCCATCCCTACTCTGTGATGTTTGCTGGATGAGTGGTGACAACTGACACCTGCGGGAATAACTGATCAATCGATAGTTGATCAGTTGTCGACCGGCGAGGGCGGGAGATCAAATTGAATTGAAAAAAAAAACATAATTAAAGGAACTTGAAATTATGAACTCTGAATAAGAATTTATCGTACTACAATTGTAATATTCGATTGCCATCTTGCAACCCTATTGCGGATCTGCGGATAGAATGAAAAAAATAAAAATCTGGATGGAAAAATAGGGGTTGATCGTATAAGAGTGAAAATTTAGAGTAATAATTATGAAATATTTGATTCTGTCATGAGAAAATTAAAAAAAAATTCTTGCAAAAAAAATATTAAAGTTTATAATTAACAAATAAAAAATAGGGGTTGATTGTAGAGGGGTAAAAAAATTAGAGTAATATGAGATTTTTTATTCTGTCATTATAAAATAAATATAAAATCTTGCCGAAAAAATTAAAGTTTATAATTAACAAATAAAAAATAGGGGTTGATTGTAGAGGGGTGAAAATTTAGGCTTGTATGTATTTGTGTATACTGTATCATAAAAAAATAAAAACAAAAAATTTTGTTTAAAACAAAAAAAAAATTAGGGGTGGACCACCCTTAACATTTAGGGGGATGAAAAATAGATGGTGTCCGATTCTCCATAATGTGGTTTTTAAAAATACACACAACTCTAAATTTTCACCCTTCTATCACTCTCCCCTATTTTTTAATAGCGATATTAGGGCTTTAATTATTTTCTACTCTCGGCGGTCGATAATTATCATTTACCACTCGATCAGTTAGTTATTCTTGACTATTTTTTTGGTAGAACGCGCTAATCCTAGGATCTATTTATTGAGGAAGGCTATATAACATCACGCTACGACTAATAACAGCCGAGGAGCATGCATGAAAAATGTGACGCAGACGAAGTTGCAGGGGCAGCTAGTTTTATATATGTAGTTTTATGTATGTATTTATATTTATTTGAACTTTACCTAATCGTATTTTTTATTTTGTTGTGGTACCATCATATGATCAAATGGATTTAAATAAATGATTATATCCTTTATTCATTGTATATACCTACATATAAATTTCATTTTTAAATATTAAAATACGAAGATATAAAATTATTTAAAAATATAAAAATAGTAGCCCACCGGTATCGGGAACAGGGTCCAAGCTACCGGTCGTCTACAGGGCCCCTGTTAGAGGAACCCTCTAACTATGCTGCCGTGTCCAGGAGTACTGCTTTCTGGATCAAGCCCTTGATCCAACGAGAGCCTCTTTAGATGTTGGTCGAGGCTCTTGGCAATTATGCCATTGGCCGTCACGACTATCGGCACAATGACTGCTGTGTTCACATCCCACATGTCGACAACCTCGCGAGCCAAGTCAAGATACTTCGTTTGTTTATCTTTCTCAGTCTTCACGAGGTTCTCGTCATGAGGGACTGCTATATCAATAATCATTGCGCGACGCTCTAGTCGATCTATCACTACTATGTCAGGCTTATTGGCAAATTACCGACCAATGAATTCTAGTAGGTATAACAACCGAAAACCACTTCAAAGTGTAAAATAATTTTAATTTTCGGAAGTCGGTGTTTTTCGTTGTTTTTTCGTTTTTGACACCGACTTCCGAAATTTGCAACGGTGCGACTTAAATATTAAAACATGCAACACCACATCAAATCTAAGGTGAGTTCTCGTATGCATAATAGGAATTCGAAAATATAAATATCGACGCAAGGCTAAAACTTTAAAATAAATTTTTACTTAATGTTGTTTAACAGTTAAATATTACAGGATAGGTTCAAAATAGTTTAGATTTAATTATTGTAGTCAGTTTGCTAGTTTTCAATGTAAAATGCCGTGTTATGACTTGCTGTTACTATAACAGCAAACCATAACTGTACCTAGGTTTATTAAAACTTAGGTTAACGTAAACAAGTTAATGATTGCTAAATTCATTTTTTATTTAAAAAGAAATAGGCGTTAGTTTTAAAATGATTTCTGATAGATTTTTGTTTATTCAAACAGTTGATTGAATTACTGTTGGTCATGTTAAAAAGATGGCGCGCAATTTAAGTTTGAAGCAAAGTTTTAAGTAATGTAAAATTATTCCAATGTTAAAATCGAGAGCTAAAAATAGTGAAATGAATTAACAAATCATCATTTGTTACTTAAATCTTTGTTAATTTGTAATAAAATTAAGTGTAATGACTTTGCAACGACGACGCCATGTTTGATATTGAAAAGGCGAGCCGCTGCGAAGCCACTTCTTCTTGAAGCAGGACTTGGTGAAGACAGGTCGTTGATATTTTACTTTACGTATTTTAATCACCAAAAACACGTTTCACAACGAGCGAAACACGACATGAAACATAGGAAAACTTATAGCAGTTACAGTTTATAGATTTAAGATGGCCGGCAGTTTTCACCGATGCGATTTTTTGCCGATGGGCCTCAGTTACTCAGGGGCCACATTTCAACCATTAATGGATCGTTTCAAATCGACTTTAATGTACCTTATGTACCCGATCGAGAAACGAGCTCGAACCCACAAATAAACAGGCCTGTGATTATTCTAGGATATTTAAATGACTAATAATACTGTCGCAGACTTTTGAGAGTCACATGGAAGACTGACTGACTGGCTCAATATTGGGTCCTTTCCTCTTTTTAGTAGGTACCTATATATTAATGATTTACTCCATCTTTAAAAAATCAACCAGAGGGTGTTATTTGCTGACGATACGTCCTTAATTTTTAAGATAGATAGACGTTCTACAAGTCTTGACGACGTAAATAATGCGCTACAGCAGGTCCAAAATTGGTTCACTGTGAATAATTTAGTATTAAATGGGAAAAAAACTAAGTGCATCAGATTTGCTTTACCGAATGTCAAAAGTAATAGGTACTTACTTGCGACATAGTATTGAACAAAGAGAAACTTGAATTCGTCGAAGACACGGTTTTCCTAGGGATCACGCTTGACTCAAGGCTACAATGGGGTCCTCATTTAACATCTCTTGCAGGACGGCTAAGTTCAGCAGCATATGCTGTCAGAAAAATCCGTCAATTTACTGATATAGATACCGCGAGGCTGGTTTATTTTAGTTACTTTCATAGTATAATGTCTTACGGTATCTTTTTATGGGGACGAGCTGCAGACGTCGAGTCTATATTTATTCTGCAGAAAAGAGCCATCAGAGCCATATACCATCTTGGTCGGCGCGATTCCCTAAGGGAACAACTGTTTAAGGATATTAGCATCATGACGGTACCTTGTCAATACATATACGAAAACATTATGTATGTTCGGAAAAATCTTCATCTTTTTAGTATGATTAGTGATAGGCATAATTTTAATACTAGAAATAGTAATAAATTAGATCAACCCCGATTCAGATTGGCTGAAGTACATACTTCTTTTATGGGATATTGTGTTAAGTTTTATAATAAAAAACCACGTGAGATTCTCGAACTGAATGAGAAAAAAATTAAAACATGCATAAAACGCACTCTATGTAGACAGGCATATTATAAACTGGAAGATTATATCCTTGATAAAAATGCTTGGTTAAATGCCGGTCCTGCTCCACAGCCTCAGCCGCTTGGTTCCACTAGTTAGGTTTTACATTTGGAAGAGATGCTCACCCTCTTTTATGTCTAATAATAATACTATTTCGCATAATCTTATATTATGTTTGGAATAAACTTCTTTTTCTGTCTTTTCAGATTGATATTCATAGTTTTATATAATGTAGAAGCAATTTTTTATTTCAAGTTCTGTAAATGTGAGAACCATGGACCATTATGTTAATAGATAGTTTCCTTGTTTGACATGAAATAGCAGGGGCAGTTGAGGGTGTGTCATGCTCACTCCAATGTCTCGCTGATGGTGGCGCGTGTATCGGATCATTCAGTTCCCTTCAAAATGGTTGAGCTGAATGGTGCTGCTGCACGCGTCATGTTCGTGAACGGGCGCCGTCAGTGGAGACTGGTCATCCCTTGGTTGCCACTGCCTATAAACTCATACTATAAATTGTTTTTTTTCTTTCTTTACATTGTTCTCATATATAGAAGCAACAAGGTTTATGTAACCAGGATTTTTGTAAACATAAAATGATTTAAAAGAGTGTCCGTGGAGTTTCTTGCACGTTCTTCCATAGAGATCTACGCTTTCGAACGTGCAAATAGCTTCATTTTTTTGACGGACTGACTTTGACAATTCAAAAGTACCTGATAATGGTTTATCTATACTAATATTATAAGGTTGCAGAGTTTGTTTGTTTGTTTTTTTGAACGCGCTAATCTCTGGAACTACGGGTCCGATTTGAATGATTCTTTCAGTGTTGGGTAGTCCATTTATAGGAATATCCGAGGAAGGCTATAGGCTATTTTTTTTTTTTTCAAAATAGGGATCCGTAATAAAATTGCTATTTCGTAACACAAGGTGTAAAATCAAAAACCTTTTTTTGCGTGCGCTGCAAAAACTATTGACAATAGAACAAAATGATGTACTACGGGTTAGTAGATCCCATTAAGACCTACAAAAAAGTCCGCGAGAACATATATCTAGCTATCATGGTTTAATCACAATAACCCATTTTGTGTTCAAAATAATTATTAAATCGTCTTAAGAAAAAAAAACTACGTTAAATACGTATCGTAATATTAATCTTTATCGAAATTAAGCATTATGTTATCAAGAGTATTTATGTAGAAGTAAAATACATTTTGTTTCATCTCAATCGGATATTTCGTTTAAAAGTTATCACGTGTGTAAGATGTTAAGAGTTGGTACCTATTAATGAGTTATGGGCCATAGAGTTTTTTATCAACATAAAATCCTGTAATAATCTTTTTCGAAATATATTTGTTGATGATTGTAAGTATAAGATCTTTGAAGAGTATAATAAATACATTTCTAAAATAACTCTGCTAAGGAAATCCACGCGCGCATAATGTTTTGAACAGTTCTGAAGACATTGATAATTGCATTAACTTCGGTAATGGTAGTTGAAACTTCTAATACAATTAAAGGAGTTTTAATCTAATAGAATTGAAAAACGCCCCAATTTTTTGGGTAACGTAATTCCTCCAAACTCACGAGATTCAACGAATCCTAAATTTTGTTTCTAATCTTGAAAATTAAAAGCAGAATATTTTTAGTATTTATTTCCTTTGGGCCAAGTTCTTTTGCAATTGTATTGAGTGCTTTTATCATTTTTGTATGCTCAGTATTCCACAATCACCAGTAAATTCTATAAAGTTCAATGAACTTATTTGATCTTTATTATGAACTTTATTATAGCAATACAGAATAAAGCGAAATAGTGATACAAAAGCGGCTTTCAAATAATTCTCAAAGAGATATTAAAAAGTGAACTAGCACCAACAAGTCTAAAGCAACTTGGGAGGTAACCAATTCTATGAAATTTAATATTCCTAAAATGATAGCAAGACATTTTAATGATTATTTTATAGACTCAGTTCAATCGAATGTCGATAATTTGCGAATAATACTCAAACAGACACATCATCAGGATTATATATCTAATCTATCTAAACTAATATTATAAAGAGTAAAGATTAGTTAGTTTGTTTGTTTAGAATTAAGGTTGATAATGTACATGTAAACAACACTTCAAATTACTCAAATCGGACCTTTCGTTTTAAAGTTACGACGGGCATAAAAATGGTCTAAGTAAGAAAAATGTTACGGTTTGAGCGAACTGGGGAGAATCTTAACGCTTAGTCCGATGAAGCTGAAACACGGCATTAATGTTTTGGATAAAAAAAGAAAAATAACAAATATTTGGATTTTTCGATGCTCTAAGTAAGACAAATGTTGCGGTTTGAGCGAACTGGGGAGAAACTTAATGCACGGCATTAATGTTTTGGATAAAAAATTAAGAATAACAAATATAAGGGGCGAAAAGGGTTGATGAATTTTTCAGGGGAGGACATTATTGCTTACTTCAATTTACGTGGAAATTGGAATGAACAAGCTAAAAGTGGGAAATTTGAAACAGATCTAACAATGTTTACATAGTCAACCTCTGGCGGGGTGAACGGGGTGAACTGGGTGGATAGTAGGCTGATCCTGAGACCGTTGAATGGATATCGTAGTGCTTAATTTTCCAAAACTTACCTTTAAAAAGGGTTTGAGGGGGCGTTGAAGTTTGTGGAGTACCTACTAAATCCGCGCGGACGAAGTCGCGGGCGAAGTGCTAGTTTGAAATAAATGCTTTGACTTTGACTTAGACCTCGAAGCAGTTTTCAACAGACTCGAGAAGTTAAGCTTTCGAGTCAACCTCAAGAAGAGCTGCTTCGTCCACGACTCAGTGAAGTTCCTCGGCCACATCATTGATCCTGGGGGTCTGCAGGTAGACCCGGAGAAGACCTCGGCCA
The DNA here is from genome assembly GCA_905163435.1 of Mamestra brassicae. Taxonomy (NCBI): domain Eukaryota; kingdom Metazoa; phylum Arthropoda; class Insecta; order Lepidoptera; family Noctuidae; genus Mamestra; species Mamestra brassicae. The sequence continues at coordinate 10,979,731 of LR990996.1, read as the reverse complement.
TTGCTGATATGCCTGCTCCAAAGAATGAAAGGCAGCTTAAGGGTTTTTGGCAATTTCCAGCTGGATCCGTCGCTTTGTGCCAAACTACGCTACCATTGCTACGGCCTTAACTGACCTTCTCAAGAAGAACAGCTTTTGAAAGTGGCAAGAAGAACAGCAATTGGCGTTTGAGCGCATCAAAAAGCTTCTAGTCACTGCTCCCATTCTTCGCCAAGCCAACGAATCTAAGCCTTTCTCCCAATGGACAGATATCAGTGGCTACTGTTTTAACGCTGTTTTGATGCAGGGGGAGGGTCCCGAGGAGAGACCTATAGAGTACGCCAGCCGTCTCCTAGAACCGGCTGAGCGCAACTATACCACCACCGAGCGAGAGACTAGCCGTCATTGGGGCGGTGACGAAATTCTGAGGCTACATCGAGGGATTTGAAGTAGTAGTGAAGTCAGACCATCAGCCGTTGCGTTGGTTGATGAGCCTGAAATCTGCCAGCGGTCGTCTTGCCAGGTGGGCACTCACAGTACACTCCTGGGAAGGTGAATGTAATCGCTGATGCACTAAGCCGCTCAGCCTGTTGTAAAGAAAACCTAGGTGGTTGCGGTTGCGAGGTATGCTTAGTCACTGTAGATGTGCCTCACAGGATGCCTGAAGAAGTACGCACTAACCAATTCAAAGACCCTGACCTGAAGATTATCATCGAGGCGACTGACGATCCCTTCAGGGGGAGGGGATGGTCAGAGAGAGATTACCTGAGATCTAATGGTGTTCTGTACATAGGTGCGCCTGACTCTGAAGACGAAGATTCAGCCTGCCTTTTTTATTTTATCAAATTGCGTTACAATTTTTAAACTTAAAATAACATCTGCCAAACTGAAGCAGTTTGTCGGCACTACTGGATTTCGCACGAGGTCTAACTAACAATATAAATATTCAAGCAAAATCTTAAGTCCCCACAAAAACGGAGCAAGGCGCACGAAAAAAAATCCACGCGTCATTTCTCACATTAATCATTTAGGTATTAAATAGTAGTGTAGGTAGGAATATGAAATTACACTAGTTTTTTCGACTGAGTTGAAAAACATCGTTTGATATACATTATGGCATTTATGTATGTCATTGCAGTTTCTCGACTCCATAACGGCTTCGCCTACGCTTAAGCTCAGAAAAGTATAGCGAATTTGTGGCTTGGCATCGGGAGTTCGCCGATGCGTTTATGCTCTGGCGTTCAAAAGGTTAATAACAAAGTACGGCAACAACTCACAAGATATTGCCATTTACATATGGAACATATTTCTAAAGTCGTTCGGCATGGCAGAACGTATGATTTGTAGCGAGCACAGCATTTTAACTGAATTTAATTCTCGTGCCCATAAGGTGAGTAGGGATGTAATAAACACAAAGTATGATTTGTTGTATTATGTATGTTTCACATTTAATTACCTACTTATAATATTTAAATATAGGTACCACAAGAATATTAATTAATAATAATTAGGAATGTTTTTCTGATAACAATAAAATAGCATCGCTAAGCAATACAAATAAATAAGTATGTTGAATATTTCTACTTGATATTAAATTGTACTTGTTATTGAAAGTATTTTAATTAAATTTATAAGACATTTTAAAATCTTTTCTACAATCATGTTGGCTCAACAACGTTCAATCAACTCAGTTGCTTGAAGATCTTGTCTTTCAACTCATAATATCGGTTCAATCTTATTTCAGCATATCTGAAATACAAATAAGTAGGTATGTACAGTCGGTTGTTAACATTATCTGACCCACCCTAAAAACAAACGAATTTGGACCCTTTGCCAGTAACATTAAGATTTATTCAATTTGTATGAGCTTATCAGGCAAGTGCTCGTGAACTTGAACAAATACAATAACAATACAGACACGCAAACTTGATCTTTAACACGTAACATTAAGGTAAACCCACCCAACATTGTCGGAGCCAGCGGCATTATATATATAAGTTATAAAGCTTATATATAATTAAGCTATTAAGCTTTTTTAATCATTATCTCGTTGACATTAAAGTTGAAAAGCTTTTAAGTCACACTACATAATTACAACCAAATCTTTAATTTTGCGTGTTCCTAACAAGTTCTTGTGGCTTAGAGATTTGATGCTGGATTGACGACAAACCACATGTGGGTTCGAAATTACAGCCCAGTGCCTTTTTTAATTTGTTTTCATTCCTACAATATTGCTTGCATTATTAAAGAACGACCAATATGATTTACGCTTAATAACTTATCTTGTAAACAGGTGGGTAAATTAAAAAATCTTTAAGTTCACAGAATTTATATTTACCAAGAATGGTTGGATACGAAGTAAAACATATATTTGCTTCGTGAGGTAGATAGTGAATTAATCTAAGTGACAAAAGTTACTACGCCTAGCAGTGACTGCGCACACACATTTAATTTTGTAAACCGTTTCACGTGACTCGTTAGTATTTTTAAGTAATTTGGTGTATAAAAGCATCATGTCGCAACTTAATGACTTAGATACCAAACATAAAATCATATTTTTACATGAGCAGAATGTTGGAACTAGAGAGATTGGTCGTCGATTTAATACCTAGCAGCAAGTGTTTTTTATACCTATTTTATTTCATTGATTGTGATTAATGAACGCGTAGTTGGCTATTTTACCATTACATTCACTCCTTACAAGTTACATACATGGTTCCAAAAATGTTTTTGTTTTTTGTTTTAGAGAAATACGGTCAGACTATGGCTAAAACGTTATGGAGACAATGGAAATATTCAGTGGATTCGTCCAGGAGCAAAAGCCATCAAGTATAGTCCCGAATTCGAACGCCACCGGGCCATTGTTTCAAGCCATGTTGACAATCCTTTTTTGCCCATTCGTGTAACCGCATTAAACCACAATATTACACACACATTTACACATTACACGCTGCTGGAATAAGGAATTATAAACCGGCACAGAAAGTTGCATTGACACCTGCTCATCGCGAAGAAAGGGTCCGTTTTGCGCAGGAATATTTAAATTTTAATTGGGACGAAAATGTTGTGATCTTCACTGATGAAAAATCATTTAAATCGGATAAAGATGGACGTAAAATTTTATAGCAAAGGAAAAGAGACCGCTACAATGAGAAGTGCTTGCTACCTTGTAGAACCAGCGGTAGTATAACCCTGGGCTACTGGGGCTGGATGTCGTCTATGGGACCTGGTGAATTGGTGGAAGTAGGTGGTAGGTTTAATAGTAGTTTATATTTGGAGATTTTGCGTGACGTCATGCTGCCGACTGTGAGAATTGCCTATCCAACATCACATATTTATTTTATGCACGATAACTGCTCCATCCACCGTGCAGGCATTGTGCAGGATTGGTTAGCTGCTCAAGAAGGTGTGACAGTTATTAATTGGCCATCTAAAAGTCCTGATTTGAAACCTATAGAAAATCTATGGGGTCAAATGGTTTTAAATTGGGATACAACGGAAGTGCGAAACAAACACAACTAGATTGAGATCGTGACATCGACTTGAGAGCACATGAGAGGCAAAGATTTGTGTTGGAATATGGTGCGCGGTATGCGTAGCCGCTTACAGCAAGTTATAGCAGGGGACGGTGCGCCACTCCGCTACTAATTAATCTAGGGTATTTTTAAACACACCATGTAAGTAAATGCTCAATGGATTGTTAAACCATTAAAATGTTGCAGATTATGTGGTGATGTTATTGTTATGAATAGATTTTTCTATTTAAATAACATTTTTATTCACTACATATAGACACCTATAAATCTGTAAAGCATTTCACAGATGAATTCATTTTCTCTATAGCAAACTTTTAAGCATGCCCTTTTTAAGTTTATAAATGATTAGATTTGATTATGGCATACTAGTATAAAATTTATATTAATTTGGAAATATATGAGCATTTACTTACTTTATCTTACTTAAGTGTTTTAATGAAATAATAAACATTTTAAACTTGCAATTGTTTAGTTTTATTTCTATACAAACTGCCCGTTTAAAAAGACTAGGGTCTTGTCTTTTTAAACGGGCAGTTTCATCGTCCATTAAAGAAATGTAAAAAAAAGTGTAGTAAAATTATTTAAAAAAACAGCTGAGCAAAAAGCTATAGTTAGGTTAAACCTGGTTTCGAACATAGGCAACGATGAACACCGCACTACCTTAGTGACCACAAGACCAACTCAACTCTTAAAAGCCGTATTGAAATTTGATTTTAGATGTAATGCTAGAAGAATTTGAACCATATAGTAACTTTCACAAAGTTTATTCATAAAGTTTAGCAAATGTTGCATGTGCTGTGCAAGAATAAAGGGAAATAATAAAGGTTCCGAAAAAAAAATTAAAAAAATTTACAAATTACTCTTCAGCGATCTGTGGCCGACTATTATTCTAATTAACCAGCGTTATAACCGACAAAAAAACCCAAAACATACCGAAAAAAATATCCAATTTAACAAACAAATAAGAGCATGTTCAAATTACATATTCTCCTAAAAAAATTGGATATTCGAATAAAAAAACTAAACTTCCGAATAGAATACTGAACCTCCGACAAAATTACTAAGTTACCGACAACAGAGGTTTTGTCTAAATAATCATATTTTTACAACTTGCATGAACTGTTTTAATTTCTATTGTTGGTTTTCAAATTTATTTTTTAACTCTCATTAATGATGAAAATACCTCAACTGTTCGGCCCGCGCGATCGGGTTCGGGTCGCGTTCGGCTGTTTTCGCGTGCGAGTTCGAAAGATCCGAGCGCAGTGTGCTTGCAACGGCCGATCCTTGCGTGTTTTGTCTGTTTATGTTACAAAATTAAATAGTTTTTGTTGCTATTGGTTTAATATTATCATGTCAACGAACTAATAAATTTACTAAGGAAACTACTAACTTACCATCTATTAAGGAAACTTAGTGGGATCCTGCCGTTTTGCCGAAAAGATTTTGACAAAATTTCATTACCCAAACAAATTTTAGCAACCTTTTTTTATACCATTGCAATATTTCGAATGATTTTAGTACGCATATTTTTATTTGGTCAAAGTTTTACTTGGCAAAATATTACCAAGTATAATGTCATTATGGCATTTGGTATTTAATCAAATGATTTATTACAGCAAACAATCTTCAGACTATAAACTATTTAGATTAGGTTAATTGCTTTTTAAACAAAATGGGTAGGTTAGGTTAGGTTAAAATTAGGAGGTCACAGTTTTTAACCTAACCTAACCTACCCATTTTGTTTAAAAACCCACGCACGAGCCGAGCGAGCGAAGCGGGCGGTGCCGCGGCAGCGGCCGGCGAGTGCCAGAAAGAAACGACTTGCATTACTTAATAGAAAAAAGAGATTGTTTTTAGTAGGTAACCCGGGACTGAACTATTTAGATTAGGATAATTACTTATTTTTTTATAATTTTTGAAATAATACAGGATAATAGTAAAGTCTACTTGGTTTTAGATTAAACCATGAATACGACTGTTCTGACTTTTTAACGCCTGAAATAGGTACCGATATCGAAGTATACCAGTGGTAAGTAAAATTCATGATAAATGATGCAAGTAAAAGTTATTGTTACAAGTACATTTTTGTATTTTTTATAAGTTTCTATATAACCACTCAGAATAATATTTTCAGTATAAAGTTACAGTTAAAATAGCACCACAGTCTATGAAATATGAAAGGTAATTTATGAATTAATAGTAGGCAAGTAAAGATAAAAATTACAAAGCATAGTTTTCAGTAGAACATAATTATAGCAATAAACAGTCAAGTTTATTTTTCGACGATTTCAGTATCTCATTCGGTCGTTGCGTCATTTTTATTCGGACAAAAGTAGTCGGAAAGTTAGTATTTTAGGCAGTAGATTTAATATTTAGAGTCAGGACAATTCTTCTTTTTTTGTCGGAGCTTTTATTACTATCAAAGAATAAACTACTCTTCGTGCAAATAGATTACTTTTTTTTTTAATAATCACTCCATTGAGACATAATAATAAAAAACTACCTATAAAATAGAATACAAAAATTGAAAAGAGACGTTGTTTTTGCAATTTAGTAAGGCAAGGTAAAATATGTTTGCGCGTAGTCACTGCATACCCTTAGTAGCATTTGGATACCAGTTTTATTATAATAAAAATATTTATTTTTCAACTACCCACTTATTACAAGTTATGCAAAAATATTACCATTTTGGAAAGTTTATTTTTGAAGATTATCCGTGTATAGTTCTTCACAATAAAACAAGAAATGGTTTTGGAATAAATTCTAAAATTGAAAGCAAAACAATATCTTTGTCGCAGGATTTGATCTCGCAATTTGTTTTTCTCAGTCATATAAGCAGACCACAAGACCAGAATTACTTGAACGCAATTATTAAAATTAGCTATTACACTAATTTATATTATAACAAGTAGTTATAACATATAACCTAATGCTATCGTTATAAGGATCAAATTTCCGTGTCTGTATTATAATTATATTTGTTCAATTCACGAGCACTTGCCTGATAAGCTCATATAAATTGAATAAACCTTAATGTTACAGGTAGAGGGTCCAAATTCGTTTGTTTTTAGGATGGGTCAGATAATGTTGACTGTACCTAAGTTAAACATATTATTAAATCTTATTTTTCTTTTGTAATTCACAAACCATGACTGAGTATTGTCTCTATTGTATACCCCGTAACATTCTTATGAATACTGTCAGCAGCATGCAGTTGCTTGTGTTACATAATCTTTTGTGGCCATCATCTATCCACCTAGCCCATTCCCATCTATGTTAACGACTGCCAAAGATCTACAAGTGACAGCCGCTGGCTGTCGCGGCTGTCAGCAGGGACCAGCGGCTTAACGTGCATTCCGAAGCATGGAGAAGTCTCGGTACGTTAAAACGATCATCCATCCGTTGACCGACCTCGGCAAGCGTCACTTAACCTTTAATTTTTTTTTCTTTTTAATGGGAAATCATAAAATTTTAATGACTCCTTCCGTCCTGGGCGGAGAGGAAGGGAGTGCCAGAATCTTACTGACTAAAACCTACCCGTATTCCTTACGACCATCTTTAATATACCAAGTTTCCTCTGTGCCTCGGAAACCGTGTTACGGATTGTCAGAAGCCAGTAAATCTGGCTCTAGTTTTGCCAAGAACTACCGTGTTACCCAGTTAATGGGTTGTGGAGGTCTGGAAGGCAGCCGCTCCATATAAAATACTGGTAATAAGCTGAATCCGGTTTGACTGGAAGCTGACCCCAATATAGTTGGGAAAAGGCTAGGCAGATGATGATTTCTCCAAATGCCCTTTACGTTCAGGGGGGCTACTCTCTAAACCCGAAGTCCGTAGTTTCGGGCTTAGTTGCGGGCGTATTCTACTCCGTATCACCTACGGTCTTACGATAAGTTCCGAACCCGAACTAAGAATGAATGACAACAAGATTTGACAGTAACTGTCAAATCGTGTTGTCAAAAAAGGTGATACGGACTAGAATACGCCCGCAACTACGGACTTCGGGCTAAGAGAGTAGCCCCCCAGGGCCGCGGTAACTCTTTCGTACAATTCCGCAACTTCGAACACGTCTTTCGTAATCAAAACTGATTAAACTCACCTCCCGAAATCGAAATCTATATCAGAGTGTTCATACTGTACGAGTGACCATATTCCCCAGAGGAAGTGAGATAGCAGTGCCAATTGCTGGACTTCTTTATACACTTTGTAAATGTGCGCATCAGAGGGATGACTCACGTCCAAATATATTGCTAGGTACACTTTGATCCATTCTAACTGCAACTCTTCGCAGGGATACCTGTCATAGTCGATGTCATCTATTGAGAGCCCTGGAAAAAATGGTAAGCGTTAATATTTTATTTTAATGATGGTACGGGTTTTGCATTACTGAAATATAGTCGGTTGATCAGGGTTCAGTAAACTATACTTTAGGACTTAAAACCACGGGCTTCATTTGCCGTGGAGAGGTACATACGTACCTCTTTAAGATGAACCTATGATGCTGCGTAGACTTATGTAAGGTAACATGAAAAAGTTTTTGCCGTCCACATTGATGCAATGTATCATGAAATGTAACAAATGCGCGCGAACAGTATATTTCACGCGCATACTACGAGCATCACAAGTCGCGCGCGGAGCGATTCATGATTTGTCGGTTTTTCGAACGAACACAGAGGCGCGCAGTGTGCTCGGATCACAATCGCCAGTGTGGACGGTTTGTATTGAAATGCGCGCGAAAACGAACTGAACAACAGGCTGACGCTCCGTTCGCGCGCACGCCGGGAACAGATACGAGTAGGTAAGTAAATGTTCGGTTCGTGAGCACGCTGCATCCACAGCCACACTGATGAAGTGCTCCCTCCTTTCATGTTATCTTTCATCAGTCTGTACGCAGCATGAGAATTTGTGACATAAACGCTAGAAGTTGGCAAAATTCCGTCACGCGCGCAAATGTAGCAACACTAATTCAAAGAACGTCGTGTCTGCGAAAATTCTTTATTGTAAAACTGTCTTCCCCATTTTCCGGTTCTGATGATAAGTCACTCGACTTGTCTGAATGTGACATTGAATATAGGTTACGCGCTCATTCTCCTTGTAGAACTACAAGTTGAATGAGCGCGGAAGTTGATGTTTTATTGAATAAACATTGTATCTATTAAAAATAAATGAACAACTTCCCGCATAGGTACCAGCTGGGTTCGGTGTCAGAGACCTCTACTGCTGCCAATTATCTCGACTACCTAGACATGCCAAGGCATAGAATAATAAACGATGCAATACTTACCAACAAATTCATTGAAGTGATTTGCTATATCGTACGCTTGGTAGCAGTAAGCTGCATATTCGTAATCAATAAAAGATATTGTCTCTTCATCTTTGTTGTATATTACGTTTCCTAGAAGCAAATCATTGTGAGCAAACACAATAGGACTTTTTGTTTTTATTAAGTGCGACTTTAGACGCTCGTACTCTATCCTTAGTTTTGTTATTGAGGTGAAACTATTTGCGAATCTATAAAAGAGAAAAATAATTGTTTAGTATCAACAATTTACAATACAACCAACAAAAAATATTCTTATACAGACACGCAATCTAGCTATTTACAGACAACTTAGTTTATTAACATTAGTACGTTGGTGCCTATACTGCTAGAAAAGCATATTTGCCTCTCTGAAGTTAGGTGTTTGTGACAGGACGCGCAGGTGCAATCGCGTAAAACAGTGTTAAGCGTAAAAATATTTTGTCAGTGTCCCGTAGGTAGGTGACCTTTTCTTTGATCTGACATGAGTTTGAATGTGGCTGGTTATTGATGAGAGTAAAGGAAAAGCAAAGAAACGATGGGCTGTGTGTCAGATGGAATGGCTTGAAAGGGTATTGAGTTACCTTATTACCTATACGTACCTACACGTTTGATAAGGGCAGGAGAATGATGCAGGGCACCAGGTCCCGATGGAGTGTTTTCTGCCTTACTACAGAGGGGCGGGACTTGTTTTACAACAAGACTAGTGCCTTTAATGAGAGCGTGCCTGGCTTTAAAATACGTTCCTGAAGGATGGAGGAAAGTGAAAGTCATCTTCATTCCAAATCCTGGTAAGAGTGACTAAACAATTGCCAAATCCTATCGACCAATCAGTCTGACCTCCTTCTTGCTAAAGACAATGGAAAGATTGTGGCGAAAGGGGGAAAAAAAGGGAAAGGAAAGAAGGGGTGCGAGATGGCGTTTTAAAAACATTACCACTGCATGGTAACCAACATGCATACAGCTCAGGTAAGTCTACAGAGTCTGCTCTTCACCTGGTGGTGAGCCTGGGCACTTTCATAGACGTCAAAGGAGCCTTTGATAAAACAAACTTTTCCAGCATTAGTGCCTCCCTCTCCAAGCACGGTGTAGAACAGGTATTAAATGACTGGATTACTAATATGTTAAGTTAACGAGTGGTTCGACTTGAGGAAGAGCAGCAGTTGGCCTTAAAAGCCAGAGGCTGCCCGCAGGGAGGAGTGCTCTCCCCTCTACTGAGGAATCTGGTGATAAATGACTTTATAACCAAACTCAACGCACATCGTTACTATACGAAAATGATAGGTAAAAAGTGGGGCCTATCTCCTAAAATAATACTATGGCTATACAGCGCAATAATTCGGCCCATGATAACCTACGGGGCCGTGGTGTGGTGGACCCGCACAAAGCTAGTTACAGCCGTAAACAAACTACAGCGCATGCAAAGGCTAGCCTGCATGTCAACGACGGGCTGCATAAGGACTACTCCGACTGCGGCGCTGGAAACCATCTTATATACACTTCTGGACACGTCTATTGGCCCACCTTGTATTTTCAGTTTCGTTTGGTCCTAGCTAAAATTTTATATTAGGTCGAGCAAAAAGTTTTTATGCAGTTTTGAACCTGGCACATTCACAATTTCATTCAATAGTCTTTTTTTGAATTTCGAACACAGAATTTAAAGAAACAAAAGACAATTTGGAGCCTGTTTGTTGATATCAAACAATCGAATACTAAGAAAACTTGGTTTTATTGGTTTAATTGGATTTAATTCTTGAAAAAGTGATTGATATCTTTGGTTTTGCAACAAACATTACTTATTCTTAACATTAAGGTGAGGTTCTATCAATAATCTATGGATACTTCACCTGAAGTCGCCGCCCAAGCTGTGGCACTTATTCAGGCCGGACACAGCCAAAGAAACGTGAGTGCTCAACTTAATTTAAGTCGATCTGCGGTCCGAAATGTTTATCGGAGGTACCTAGAGACTGGCGGCTTTGTTCGTCGCCAAGGAAGGCCACGATCTCGGGTCACAACTGAAAGGCAGGATCGATTCATCGTGACGACCAGCTTGAGAAATCGTCACCTTACCTCCATTGAGATACAAAACCAACTTCGCGACTTCCACAGTGTATCTGTGAGCGCTCGAACTGTTTGGAGAAGGTTAAAAGAACGCGATATGGTACCACACAAGCCAGCTAATGGGCCCAAACTAACGCGAGCCCACCGAACAGCGCGCCTTCATTTCGTACGCAGTCATTTAAATTGGACACAGCAAGATTGGAGCCGTGTACTCTTTTCTGATGAGTCTAAAATTGTGTTACATGGCAATGATGGAAGGAAGAAGGTCTACCGACGTAAGGGAGAGCGTTTCGCACAATGCTGCTTTGAAGAGAGGGTTGCTTATGGCGGTGGCTCATGGACTGTCTGGGGCGGTATATCCGCGAGCGGCAAAACTCAACTTGAGGTTGTTACAGGACCACGGCTGCCGACATTAAATGCTGAAAGGTACATTCGTGAGTGCTTAGAACCTCACGTGATACCATACGCGGACTATGTGGGCCCAAATTTCCTTTTCATGCATGATAATGCAAGAGCCCATGCGGCCGGCAACGTCAGGGAATATGTTCGGGATGTGAACATCACAGTTATGGACTGGCCAGCCAGAAGCCCAGACATGAACCCCATTGAGCACATGTGGGACGAGCTAAAAAGACGTGTTAGGGCTCGTCAGCCAGTTGCCCAGAGGATGCAGGAGTTGAAAACTGCCATAGAAGAGGAATGGGAGATGATCCCTCAAAATTGCATAGAGCGGTTGATAAACTCTATGCCTAATCGTATGAGATCTGTGGTAGATGCCCATGGAGGCAACACGCGTTATTAAATTAAACCTTTATTTGATAAAACATGTTTTTTATTCAAAAATCAATTGCCTTTAACAAGGCGCATATCCGACTTATTAGGCGTAGCTCCATGTCGTATGGTATTCTGAATTCAAATTTAAAACAATACGATCGATAAAGATGGTAAAATGTATCAGGTTTAAAACTGCATCAACAGTTTTTGTTCAATCTAGCAATCATATTTCGGTAGAGGCCATCGAAACCTAAACTCTAAGGTGGGCCAATAGATGTGTCCAGAAGTTTAGTAACTCTGTCTGTCTGTCGCGCTTTCACACCAAAATTACTGAACTGTATGAAATTGGAATTTGGTGCACAGATAGTCAAGAGCCTAAGAAAGGACATAGGCTACTTTTAATGCGAAACAAGGGTTGTAAGGGGTTGAAGGGGGGGGGGACGAAAAGTTGTTTGGAAGTATCGTCATTTTTAAACCTAGAAGCTTGAAACTTATTTTTTAGGCTGTTTATTCGATATAAATAAATATGACATATAAGTTTCTAAAAGTTTTACCCTCAAGGGTGTAAATTAACAATAGGGAATAGGGGATGAAAGTCTGTATGGAAATATGTAAGGTTTATGTGAATGTTTTCTAAGTTTGCGACAAGAGACAAAATATTAGAGCTATTCTTATGTAACATTTACGGAGTCATTACAAAATGTGAAACTGAAGTTAACGCGAGTAAGAAACTTGCCAAGCACTGCGCCGTACACAATGAGTGCTGTGCAGCGGCGCGGGGGCCCGGGGGCAGAGCACACTTATGTACTTATATACTTCAATAATTTAACAAGCTCTTTGCAGTGAAACACTGCAAAAAGCTCATTAAAGTATTTATACGTGTGTCTAATTTGTATATTAATTAGCCTAAATAATTAAAAATGCTACCCAAAGACGGGCACAGCTAGTTGGTTATAATAACATTTTTCATCAAGATTAAAATTGCTCAGTTGCTATCTGACGCCCTATTTTTTTAAAAGAAACACATTGTGTACTTATGATAATGATTGATTTAACTGATTCAAAGTAATGCCAAACCTATACAAATTCTTAACAACCATAGACAAATATAAGAATGGAATAACATAATTAGGTAATTAGGTGGTACGGTCAGCAACCAAATTCTATTCATTTCAGTTTAGGCATAAGAATGCTTGGAAACATTCTGGTCCTGCTCCATAGGACAATCAAGGGTGTAGACAATATCAAACTGGTTGATTTATGAATTAACTTTATAGATATAAGTACCTACTATTTCTTTTTTGTGTTTTTATTTTCTGTTTAATTAATGGTTATTAAGATTATCTGTAAATATGTGAGTACCATTTACCTAAATTTCTTTAGAAAATGAATAAGTTTACCTCTGCTGGTAATAGGTACTTTGTTCTTTTAAGTAGCAAACTCTGGGTGCATCATCCTCACATAATATTAAATTAATTTTTGTATACCAAATTTTCTAAAATCATTATTTGAAAAGAGGACAGTAGAGTCACTTTATTAATGTAATATTATTATTTTACTGAACTGTAAATGATGACGTTCATAAGTGCCGTTCAATGGCCTAATTGAAATAAAAGTTTTGATTTTGACTTTGAATATATACAAGTACCAATTTTACGTACCTGGCTTGCTTAGCTTCTGATGTAAACGGCTCGGGAAGTAAACTCAGAAACTGTTCAATTTTATCCCATACAAATGGTTCTTTCGGCACCTGTAACAGCGTAAGACAAATTCTAACATCATTTTTTTAATTTTTATTGCGGGTCATATCTAATCTAATAACGTAATAACTTAACAACGTTTACAGTATAATAACGTAATGATGATGTTTTAATGAACTTATTCAAATATGTACCGAACCAGTTATATCTAGTACCTACCTACGCCGACGTCGGAAAATTCTCTCACGCAAAATACATTACATATGTACCTACCTACAGTAAAACGGTTTTGATAAGTTTATTGTGGTAATAGAATATCTTCGTGGTCTCTTTAGATAAGCTAATCAAACCAAATGAAATGTTATGTAAAGTTGGTAGGTACCTACTGTCAATGAAAATAATAACTTGTCTTTTATCTACTACAGAAGACGTTGTCTGTTGCATACATAGTAAGTAGATACAAATAAAGAATATAAAGAGTAAGGAAAGATATCATTTGGTTGAACAACACCATTCAATTCCTTGTAGATAGCCATCATTACTAGGTATGTGGTTATCGTTACTAGCTTTTTGTTTCTAATCTGTACCTAAATAGTGATTAGTTGATTACTAATCAGACAGATAAAAATCACTGTTAGGTTTCTATTATTTATTAAATGTCAACGTGGTTAGTTTGAGTCCTACATAATATGTACCTAATATCAAATAACCTTGACTTTCCACATACATATTTGATTGTAGTTTGCCATAAACAGGAAGCTGCAACTATTTGTGTCTCTACTAGCACTAACAAATGTATCCTAGACAGGAAGGGGACACATTGTAGTGCCGCAGTTAGTCTACACGTTTTGCTCTCATAAATTTAATAGTGGGTACAGTAAGCAACAGAAGTTGATTACTTAAGTACTTCTTCACTCAAAAATCTCTCAAGTATTAGATGTAATGCAAATAAATTAGTCTGAATTTAGAAATAATATCACATGCATAATCGTCAAATTACGCCTGTTTTACCCAGTGTGCAATCAGTAATGTTTCTAGTTGATCACTTTTCGCTCTTATAAACCATCTATAGGTACTAATATAATAAACCTGAAGAGTTTGTTTGTTTGTTTGAACGCACTAATCTCTGGAACTGCCAGTCGGATTTGGAAAATTCTTATTATATATGATAGCCACATACATGAGGAGTGCTATAGGCTATACTTCAATTAACTCCCCTTAACTTGTACATACAGCAGGAGGCAGCACTAGCAGCCATCAGGCTTATGCACTTAGGCATATGGGGTAAGAACCATACTAGCCCGCACGCAGGCATCCTGGACCGGGCGATTGAGTACCAACCTCTCATCGCTGCCCCGTGTGACAGAACACCAAATAAACCCATGTTCAACAAAAGCTACAACATACAAACAGCAGACGAAAAAAGGGATCAGTCAGGAGTCGATGAAGTACGCATCTACACAGATGGCTCAAAAACTCCAAAGGGTTCATGCGCTGGAGTACATTCCCTAGACCTTAACATTAACTTCCACCTACCACTTGGCGAACACAGCTCGATATTCCATGTGAGTGTGTCGCCTTAACACAATCTGCAAAAGCCGTAAAGCACCTAGGGATACACAACTACGCAATAAGACTCGTGTCTGACAGCCTTGCTCTGCTCAAAGCCCTAGAAAACAAACAAACTAACAGCAAATTAATCTCTGAGTGTCACCTCGCCCTGGAGAGTATATTGCTGTCCAACAGAATCACCCTCCAGTGGATCAAGGTCACATCACAGTGGATCCCTAGGCAATGACGCCACAGACGAACTTGCAAACAGAGGTTCCGAGATGGCAGTGCTAGGCCCGTACCCACTCCTTCCCCTACCTTTCTCACTGTTTCGTACATGGATTTGCCAGAGATCCACTGAACTGCTTAACAACAAATGGTCACGGGCTACAGACTGCAGGCAGTCAAAAATGGCAATGCCGAGTGTACATCCACGACTAACTAAACAACTCAGCCTAAGTAGAATTAACCACAGAACAATAATAGGGACAGTTACGGGCCATTGCCCCCTCAACAAATATCTTTTCAACATAGGCGCCACAGACAGCCCACTCTGCAGAGGCTGCTTTGATGCCAAAGAAACAGCCGCCCATGTCATCCTGGAATGCGAGGCCGTGGCTACCCAACGTGAACAAATCCTCGGAATGGTGAGGTCGCTCCGCGAAGCATGTGAAGCTCCCAGGAAACTTCTGCGCTTCTGGGCGGAGCTAGGCTGGCTAACGTAGCCAGGACACCTACGCACAAAGGACCGAATAGGAGTCTAAGTGCGGAAAATGGAGTCCCTACTCTACTACTCTAGGCTATATGGGAATGGGAAAAAAAGGGATATGCCCTAAAACTCTGATGGATTGTGAATAATGATGATAAAGGTACTTGTTAGCCATGAAATTATTTGAATAGATACATACATCTCTTCCTAGTTGAACTCTGTGCATTTTTCCCATTTGTGATGCCACTAGAGGCCATATGTTGTCATTGGTAACTGATTCTACATCCAGCGTATTCCCAGGATAGTATTGGTATGCCAGTCCATTTTCAAATACTCCATAAACTTTAGGTGCCAATCCAAGAACATTCAGTGTTTTGATGTTTCTAAGACACAAACAAACAAGATGTTACAGGATAGGACTTAACATTCTTGTTTCCGGCGAGTCTGCGCAGAAAGTAACTGACTAACTTGATCACTAAAGATTGGGTTGTATAAATATATTAAAGTCAAGTAGATTAACATTTCATCAAAACATTGCTTAGCAAAAAACACCTCTCAAGTAATTTTGAGTAACAGAAAACGAAAAAGCTGAATCATTATTGTAACCAATGGGGTGCTGTACCAACTATTTGAATACTGACCTAGGTTTGGTTGATCATCTAAAGCAGTGGTGGGCAAACTTTTTTAATGAAAGAAAGTTTAATAAATTTCAGAGGAGGGCCAGAATTATAGGAAAAAATGCATTTTGTGTTGAAACTTTTAATCATATAAAAACATTAAAGACTTGCACAAATGTTAAAAATTACAATTTAACTTTTATTCGAAGGCCCTGCCATGGTAGGCATGTGAGACATATGAATCGAAGTCTATCATTCTACTAAGTAGAGTCTACTTTATACTTCTGGAGCGTCAAAATATGATTATCGCGGGCCATACTATTCATGTCGACCGACTGTCGGCGGGCCGGATTAAATGCTTTCGCGGGCCGGAGCTGGCCCGCGGGCCGTACTTTGCCCACCAATGATCCTTTGATCTAAAGTGTAATAGTATCAGTTCAATCCATGACAGAGTTCCAGTGACATTTAAAAGTAAAAATAGTGGTGTTGTTTGCTAAGCATTTAAATGGTGTATTGATGAAATAAAAACCTTTTTGTTTTGTCTGCTAATAACTAAAATGATTTTAAAATATTCACCTGATTTCAGCAGTACGATCAATAAATAAATCGGTTTTGTTTCCATAGATGCGAACAAGCATAATGTCTTTTTCACTGCCTGATTCCAAAAATTGGCATGATACTAATTTATTTGTTATTCCATCAGTTAAAGTCTGAAAAATAGAATTATCTACTTATTAGTATTAGTTTGCAATAAACTAGCTAATGCCCTATTTGAAATGCAATGCTCCATAATTATTTGTCTATTAGAATAACGCACTATAATAATTTGCCCATTAGAATAATGCCAAAAATAATATTGAGAACACAAGGCAACGAAAAAATACCTTTAATTTAATGTTTTCTTGAGTCCAATTGGGTCTTATACTTTTCAGTAACTTTAAAACTCCCGCATAAAGATCATTTTCATCAATTTTCACTGGAACGAATATGTCTCCAGCAGCTAGGCAAACCGCCGCCATCACATTAAATCCTAATAAACTACCAATAATGAATACACGACCAGCTGTACCAAAGTCCTCAGCTGTAATGGAGTTTATGCCAGTAGCGAGATTAGACACGCACACCAGTGAATCGTAATTATTTCTGACAGAAAAATCACTAGGATTTAAAGCTTTGAGATCTTGATCTTGAGAACTCTGACAATTCTTGAGATGACAAATGACAAGGGAGTGACAATGACATTTTTCTTTTTTTCTTTGGCAACATTTCTCTTCAATTTATCAAAAATGTTATTTGCATTGTCAAACATATCATGGAACTTACCTTTCGACTGCTTTATGTAATCACAACCTGTTGTCATAAAGTGTCCACATAGCGAGTAAATAAAATTCATTTAAAGAACGCGCAGGAACTATAGGTGGCAGCACAGAAGTGTCTTTGTCGAGTATATTTTTACATATTAAGTTTCGAATTTGCAACACTAGATGGCATTTTCAACAAAACTATTGATAACTTTAAACAGTGGACACTTTTGAAGACATAGGTTATTGTTTTGTTCATAAAACTATTTATTGGAGATCTCAACAGGCAACCCCGAAAATATCGATAGCGATCTTCGATATATCTCACGTGTATGGCATGCATGATCGGATGCGATCATCGTCAGTCTGCCTCTATCTTTCGCGCGCGCGAGTAGCACGTAGGGTACCTGTAAATTTTTTGCGATGTCGTGGAGTACTCCGAGAACACGAGGTTTTATGGAAAATAAAACACAAGGACTACCATAATCAGATGAAACGAACTGGATGTTATGAGGTATTACTTAGAAAAATTAAGGAAGTAGATCCCAGTGCAGACATACGTAGGTACCTAAAGTGCAAAAGAAAATTAACAACCTGCGTACTGTTTTTCGTAAGGAACTTAAAAAAGTGGAGTCTTCTTGTGCATCGGTAAGTGGTACATTTATGTACCAAAGTTGTGGTACTATGAGAAATTAATGTTTTTAAAAGATCAAGAGCAGCCATATGGAGCGACAAGTAGTTCAATGGATACAGTAAGTACACAATATTTATTATTTTTATATATTTATTATTTCTTATTATGTTTTAGGTATAGGTACATATCTAAAATTATTATTAAAGTCCTATGAAGTTGTTCTGCCAAGGTACAGATCCGGCATTATTAAAATAGTCGACAAATAATTCTCATACTTGATTACCAGTATCGTTACTATGTAATGGTCGCCTTCGGAGTCCTAGTAAATCACACCGGAGGCCTTCTTCAAATTCATTGTTTTCAAAGTTTTCTCTATCAAAAACAGTTAACGGTGCATAGGTGTTAGGACTATTTACGGCGTAAGTAATTATGCGGAGCACAGCAAGCCATTACGATTTTTTTATGTTGTCTAAAGCCGTGTTAATTTCTGTTTTTAATATACCAAACCTGGCAACTAAAATGCCGAATACATTTTCTATTGGGTATTCTTCTTGATCTAGATAAACGGTAATTAAAAATTCTCCTTTGAATGTTCAGTTGTTTTTTATTAAAAGGTTTCATAAAATTATTCCTTAACGTAAAGGCTTCATCGCCTACGAAAACATAAGGCAAAGTCGTACCATTTACTGTAGTAGGATTTGGTAATTTTAAGGAATTATTTAAGAGGTTTTTGTAGAAGTTCGTTTCATTTATAACACCACCATCCGAGACTCTGCCGTTTGTACCAAAATGAAAATAAATAAACTCATAATTGGCTTTAGCAATGGCCATTAGGACTTGAAAATGTTTATAATTATAAAAATAAGATCCAGCTCCTGGAGGAGGTCTTATCCTTATATGTTTACCGTCTACAGCGCCCAAACAGTTAGGAAAATCCCATCTATTTTCAAAGTTTTTCCCAATTTCGATCCATTCGTTCTTGCTTGTTGGAAACTGCAACAAATCAATAATTATTTTATTAATTGTTTCAGCAATCTGATGACGACAGTAATGAAACCACCAGAGATGAAGTCGCTTCACCAAGATCATATATCGCATCAGTTGAAAGGTTTAGTGAGCCTCAACAAGATCGTAGTTTTAAACGCCGGAAAAACCTGTCAGTTTCCCAAAATGTTGATCGAACGATTGAAACTATAGGCAATAAAATATGTGAAATAGCATCGGATGACAAGTTTGATGCCTTCGGTTAAAACGTGGCACATAAGTTGCCTACAAATCAACGCTTATTGCGGGAAAAAATATAAATGATGCTCTGTTTGAAGCCGAATTGGGTAATTTAGTAAATTAGTAACAGACAGTGTTTCTAACACCTTCCCCCTCAATCCTTTCCTATTTGTCACTCACAAAAATTACAACCACTCTCTTCACAAGTCGGTAGTCAATTTTCAAGCACTTGAGCCACTCATACTACAGCCACCCACACAAAGATTCGTTCACACAACTCAACCATCTACACAACAGGAACTCAACTTTCATACACGGGAGCCACTCATATTACAGCAACCCACACAAACAATAGTTCATACAACTCAATCATCCACACAACAGGAACTCAACTTTCATACACGCGAGCCCGAAAAAGAATCTCCAGTCCATGTCGCGCAAACATTTTATAATACTTTTTCCGTTGAGTGAAAGTAATTTTAGCCAAATGTTAAGATATATTATTATACCTATCATTATACCTAATTATAACATTTTATAATACTTTTTCCGTTGAGTGAAAGTAATTTTAGCCAAAAGTTAAGATATATTATTATACCTATCATTATACCTAATTATCATCACCAACAGCGCATAATAATCAACTGCTATGGTAAATTATACTTGCTTTACAGTAATCCTTTAATGCATTGAAAATGGCTTCGCACGTTTCTGGAATGATCATTCCCAAAGACTGTGGTGAAATCAAAGTTGTAAATTTTAAATCTTCGTAAGTCCTTCCAGTAGCCAGGAAACGCAGTGTTGCAGTTAGACATTCGTGAGTAGTAATAGCTTGCCTCATATTGGTATCATTTTTTAATAAGTATTCTAGAAGATACCTTATGCAAAAGCTCTAAGTATGTTTCCTCTGACATCCTAATGTGCCAATCTTTAGGATGAAAACGTAATTCCTCAAGAAGATTGATGTGAGAATATTGATGTCTTTTCTTCAGAAGCCATCCCTTAGTCCATTCTCTCCTAGTCTTCCTTTTATTTATTGTAGAAAGACTTTTTTTATATAAAATGAACGCCAATGCGCTTAAACAAAGTAGTTGCGACTTCATCGCTCACCTACGTACGTGCTACACGTTGTCACTCCGCACAGAGACTGAGAATCGTACGATCACATCATTCGTGTGTGACGGACGGAAATCGAAAGATAAAATAGTACGATTTTCTTGACGATCAATCGAATCGACAAATTGTCCCGTATGGGCTCCTTTACAGACAATACAGATTTAACTGTAAACTTATTTTATTGTCATAGCAACTGGCCTTATAACGTAGAAAAAGAAAAGAAAATGGATTGTCGTAGTGACACATCAATAAATCAGTAAATAACCACAATTTTTGTTACTGCTTTGCTTCTACGTTGTTGTTGTTCGTTAAATTTTATAGCAATGGGGAGACATTTCGGTGATTTAGCTGTTATTCGTGGAATAGTATATTATAAGCTATCGCCACACGAACAAAAACCTTTGGCTACAGCATTTGCTCATGGGCTCCCCAACTTTGTTCCAAGGACCTTAGCAACTATGTACACCTGGCTGCCACGTATGTTGAAAAATATTAGAACTTAGAATATAAGCTATCACCAATTTTATTGGTTTTGAATTTCTTAAATAATTAGGTTGGCAGCACATCAAGCTACAACAATCCGTCAAATTTATTTAATAGATTTTCGTATGCCTAAAAGATTAGGTTCAAGGTTGATTGGGAAAATTTTACAGTTTCGGGTAGCTTGATATGCTGGCGCCTGTACCCAAAATAGTAGATCTGTCACCAAAATGTAGTTGCAAAACAATATAAAAACAATTCCATAATAAAATAACACAAATCACATAAAACCATCGTGATATATTTTCAAGTAAATACATAGGTTTGGATTTTATTGTAATAGGTTTGTCTTGATAACTGTACAATCAAATTAGTTGAAACGATAATTTAAAAAATAAATAAGTAAATATACTTAGGTAGTTGAAATCATTTTCACTTTAGATAATTTAATCGGTTTAAATTGCGGAAGTGACCAAGGAAAGTCGACAGCTACTATTTCTGCCTGCAGCGTTTAAATGAACCTAACCTATCCGTGTCAGGGTGCCCTAAGTTACCAAACTGATATGACTAAAAACTGAACATGATAATTGAGAAAATTTTATATTTTAAGTGGCATATATTATTCAATTTTCATAGGTAGCAAGCAAATTTCGATCCGCCCCTTTGAACATTTTTTTATAAAAATAATAATAATAAAACTAAGCTATTATGGACGAAGTTATGATGACGAACAACTACCGGAAATACATTGTGAAGGACGGTACGGTTGACATACATATGCCGGGCATGTTACCGGCCCGGAGAATCCATCCGCCACATTATTTCCGGTTGTTCTAGTCTGGCTAACGGAGACTATTTGCTCAGGCACAACGTTGTAGCCAGGATTATCCACCAGCAACTTGTTCTTAAATACAATCTTGTGGAATCGGAAGTACCGTACTATAGGTATGTGCCCGACCCAGTTCTCGAAAATGGCAATTGCACATTGTATTGGGATCGGTCTATCATCACTGACAAGACTATTGTTGCCAATAAGCCTGATATAGTGGTGATAGATCGATTAGAGCGTCACGCAATGATTGTTGATATAGCAGTCCCTCATGACGAGAACCTCGTGAAGACTGAGAAAGATAAACAAACGAAGAATCTTAACTTGGCTCGCGAAGTTGTCGACATGTGGGATGTGAACACAGCAGTCATTGTGCCGATAATCGTGACGGCCAATGGCATAATTGCCAAGAGCCTCGAACAACATCTAAAGAGGCTCTCGTTGGGCAGCTGGATCAAGGGCTTGATCCAGAAAGCAGTACTTCTGGACACGGCGCGTATAGTTAGGAGGTTCCTCTCTCAGGGGCCCTGACCACCGGTAGCTTGGACCCTGTTCCCGATACCGGTGGGCTACTATTTTAAATGTTTTAAAATATTTTTATATCTTTGTATTTTAATATTTAAAAATGTAACTTATATGTATATACCATGAATAAAGAAAATAATACTAATAATATATATATATATTTTGTATTGTATATATAATATTTATAAACTGAACTATACGATTTGCGCCGCCAGCCGCCATGTAGTTTGAGGTTGCAGAGGTCATTTATAAACGTCAAAAACAATGTTGGACCTAGGATACTGCCCTGCGGTACCCCATACGTGACAGCAAGATCATCACTGCATATATTATCACCTATCTATACTCGCTGCAAGCGATTTGTGAGGTAGTCGGAGAACAACTTCAGCTGCGTTCCTCTCACTCCCAATCTTTCCAGTTTCTCTAAAAGAAGTGGGGTAGAGACATTGTCAAAAACTTTTGCAAAATCCAGAAATAATGCCAGTACTTTTTGTTTACCATCGAGATTAGTAGATACAAAGTTCACTAGTTATTAAACAGAATCACTAGTTGACTTACCGAAACGGAAACCAAACTGCAAAGGTGATAATTGATTGTTCGTCTCGAGATATTTTGTTAACTGTTTGTTAATTACCCTTTCTAGAATCTTAGAGACCGTTGGTAGAATGGATTTGGCTATAATATCTGAAGTTATTGACACAGCCCCCCCCCTCCCGGAAGTATAGCCTCTCTGTAACGCTTTAAGAAAATTGCAGGGATGTTGTCACGACCTATGGCACATAAACCGGAGGATGCTTGCTTGAAAAATACTTTATTTGCGCGAAGTATGACCCGTAAATTAAAATAATTGGAGCAATCAAAGATGATTGACAGTGTGCAGGATAGCCGCATACATAGTCTTAAGTTTATAGAAAATAGTTAGGCACGTGTTATTTTCGAGTTATGAATACCGTTTAGTTAACAACATGTTTTTAGAAAGTAGCCAGTGATGTGAGGGACTCTACGACGGTCGGGAACTTTCGGGTTGCATTGTCAATATTGTTATTGCTTAGGTAATGGTCGAGAGCCCCATAGTTAAGATCCCTTATTTTGTATGATTTTTGTGAAAGTTTTATGTCTGTGCCCATTTAAAGAATTGTATAATTGTTTCTAATATTTCTAAACTCTTCGATGCGATAGAGGAGGACGTAGTAGAACAGAGTTAATTAAAAAGCCTAGGAACTGTTATGTAAGAACGAATTTTCAAAGCAACCATATACCCAGAAAAAGGTGAACCAGTGTGAACCAGAAAAAGGTACGCAACCTAGCTGTTACATATTCTATGCTTTCCATTACAATTTCGTACGTTGGCAAGCAAGTCTAAAATTTAAAAAATAAATATTTTATATAATTTTTAATCCTTATAAACGTACCGGTGCCGACTGACCAGATATCGAGAACTGTAGAATGTTCTAGCATAGAACAGTCTTGAAGGAACTTCACTCTACTAGTTCTGTTACTCGATATTAGATGACGCTAGTAGTAATTAATGTCGTTATGTACCCGGCAGCTTAGTTCTGGCGCGTAACATTATTTTTTAAGGCAACGCTATTGGTAGGTATATGTTCAGAAACATATTTTATTTGATACAATATAATTTTCATCCGGTAAGCAGATGAGTGAAGGTCGATCCTACTTGGGACTTAATGAGCCAATTTTTGCAAATTAATGAGCCAAATTGGTTTAGCTGTTACGAGTTTATGTATCTATTATTTTGTTGATGGATAGGTATATATAATTTAGTATTAGCCATAAGCAGAAAAAAGAAGCTTGTACAGATATTCTATTTCACGAAGTCCGTTTGGCTCTGGTTGTAGTAGTGACGTGTAGTGATAGGCCCGCTAGTGTGTGTAAACGTAGGTAGCGTTAGGAAAGAAATCTGACACGCATTATATATTTATTTAATAAATTATATAGACAATTTAAGTAAATAATATTTAGCTATTAGAATGATAAGTTGCAGAGAAAAGAAACAACAGTTGAAAGTAAATAATATTTTTATTTATTACAGAGAAGAAACAAAAAAATCAGCACTTAATCACTATCAAATTCAATTTCTGATTCGCTTTCGTCAGAATCGTTCCCTAAGTAAGTCGACCTGGATTTTGAGTTCATAATTAATTATGAACTCAAAATCCAGGTCGACGTATTTTAAGTATTCTTTTTCAATTTTTTCAACATGAGCACAGGTTTTTTGCCATGTTTCACTGGTTACTCTATCCAAGCTTTCAAAGATCAGTCTTTCCATGTTCGTCATGTTTTGTTCGATATTCTTTGATGCGATATAATTTTTTTACAATACCCCAAATATTTTCAATAGCATTTAATTCTGGGTGATAGGGGGGAAGACGTATGACATCAAAACCCTTGCTCTTAATAAAATCATCAATTTTATACGTTATGTGTTCATCTTTGTGTTTTTTTATAATATCGTACAATTCCAATTTAAGGAAAGATTGCTCAAATGCTATACCCTTATCCCTGAGCGATTGCTGCATGTCTGCTTTCTTTGTAGCCGACGTCGGTAGTTTTTCAGTCCGTGTGTTGTGATATGAAGCATTGTCTAAGACAATGACAGAGCGTGGGGATAAATTGGGTAAAAGTTTTTCGTTTAGCCATTTAACATAATTATCGTAGCTCATATTAGAATGGTAATCGCCAGCTGTTGAGTTGGCTTTATAAATCAATGAAGCATTTTCAATAAATCCATCCTTTGTTCCCGCATGCACTAATATAAAGCGAGTGCCTGTGCTAATTTTTTTTAAGAATGGTGTACTCTCTTTCTTTTGTGCCCAGGTGTTGTTTCGCACGTGTGTTGAAAGGACATAACTTTCATCGGTGTACACAATTGGGCGACCTTGACTGCGATATTCTGACATCTTCTTCAAAAATTTTAAACGCTACATTTGTATATCATGACGCTCCGTCAAAACTTTACGGTTATTCTCTGTTTTACGCCACTTGTAACCTAACTTCAGTAACAATTGACGAACAGTTTCGATACAACCATCAAAACCAATTTTTTCATTTAATACAGTTTTTAACTTAGCCAACGTTGGAATTTCTTTATGGATGACATGGAAATTTTGTATAGTACCTACTGCGAACAACATCGGCTGTAAAATTATCTATTTCTATCTTACTATCCCGCTTTCTTCTTTTCTTCATAGGAGAAGTGAAATTTGATGAGCAGGATGGCAATTCCTTCTCTTCTTTTAAAATCCGTTGAACAGTTTTCATAGAAACACCTGTAGCCTCAGCTGTACGCCTTGTAATATCTCGTAAATGAGACAAATCAGTTAGGTTCCGCAACTGATTTTGTGAATTCATACTCTTCTCGCAGGAAATGATAAACGCTAGCTATCATGCTTCGACCCTAGAACAAAACCAAATCGAAATACCTATTTAAGTAACAAGTTTCATAATATTAGATAGATAAACTCTTAATAGCACACAAAAAGTAGTAACAATAGTTAAAAAAAAAATGTTACCTCACTGTGGACAACTTTTCTGCGTTTACTTGCCATGCTGACGTTACTCTTTGAATTTTTTAGCGCGGAAACAAAACACTAGTGACTCTGACCGCGTCGCGATCGTGACTGAGCGCTCCCGAGGTTACGCACACTAAAACAGTGTGCACGTACAGACCTTACAACATTCATAGTCAAACGGACTTCGTGAATTATAGAATATCTGTAATATAGGTTTATATAATAGTATTTAACAAACCATCCAACTCAATAATTGTGTCACACCATTTTACATCTTTTTGTAATACGTGAAAACGCAGTTGACTGTACCTACATTAATATATTTGTTAAGTTTATATAATAAGGTTAAGATAAAATGTATAGTTGTTTGTTTTCCAGATAAATAAATAAATATTCCTTACAGCTTTCATTCTCGGCTATCTTGTGTACGCGGCTGTGGAATCGGGCTATAAAAACTCCAAAAAGAAGGACGCAAGAATATTCCTGCACGAAGTTCAACCACCACCAAAATGTCCGCCCAAATAATATAAAGGTGTGTTTTTGATACCTTTTATTGAAATGAATGCTTTCATGGATATATCTTAATAAAAATATTTTTGATATAATATCTTGTTTTGATTGTTGGATGTTGATGCCAGTGGGGCAAAAATTACTTCACTTAGGTACCTACAAGGACTACCTATCACCTGTCACTGGGATCTGAGATAATCTTAGATACTCCTTAATTGATTTTGCTAATTATACTTTATGTCGTTTGTTTATCTTGCTAGAAATAGCTTCATCATGTATGTGGTGCAAATGGGTAATGGGTGGTGTGGCGTAAAAAAGTATTTCAAATGTTCAGTTGACAATTTATCGAGAGTTTACAATCTCTGAAGTTATTTTATAATCTTACGGAGTTTGCCATTTTCCGGTGACATATACATCGATATACATGTAGATACTTACTAGATGTGACGTTCCGAACATTCATTCAGTGATCGGAAAATGGTGAGCTAATTTATCTAAACTTCAAAGAACAGGGACAAAAAGTGGAGACTTACTTACACACAAATACACAAATAATAATTCTTAATTATCAGGCAACTAAGACCCATAGCAATATCGGTGGAGGTCTGCCCTGCTTGGGCGGAGCACCGCCGTGTCCTCATCGAGGCGATCGGAGGCGGCGACCTCTCGCGTCCGGCCCTGGTTGAATCCATGGTCCGGAGCGAGGAGGCTTGGGAAGCGGTCACCTCCTTCTGTGAGCAGTAATGCTAGCGAAGGAGGACGTGGGCCGCGCGAGGGAAAGGCAAGGCCTTCGCCCCAACCGTCGCTACAGGAGAAGACGCCCCGGGCGTCGGGAGTCGCAGGGCGATCCCCGGCTACCGTAGGCGCGGGCCTGCGGACGGCGAGCGTTGGGTGGCTCGCTGTCCGATCACCACCAGGCCCGGGTCGATGGCGCGTTGTGTTTCACGCGCGCCTCAAGGAGATGTCAGCAGAGAAGACGGGGCCCACTAGGGCCAGAGCCTGCCAGGGTTGCGGAATTTGTTCGAAAGAGTCACCGCGGCCCTGGAAAGCAAAGGGCTTTAGAAGGAACACGGGTGGGTTTTAGTCAGTAAGAGTCTGACACGCCCTTCCGCTCCACCCAGAGCAGAAGTCGTCATTCAGTACCTATGTAGATTCTTTTATTATTCTCAGACGGATACTGACGCAAGCAGTCAGTATCCGTCTGAGAATAAGGCTCCAATAGGCTTTCAAAATCGAAACCCATCATGTTTTTACGGCATTATTAAAAAAAAAAACAAAACAAAATATGTTAAATTATCCATTTACTAAGCTTTCTTTAATGCACAAATAACATAGTACTTAATGGTTGAACCATTTATTTGTAAATGATGTACAACATAGGCCAGAATAACCTATTATTATAGCAGATGACATGACGTGTGACAAAACTTGCAATAGGCACTTGTCTTACCACCGACGGCGATCGGCGAGAAGCGAGTGTATAGTTCCGATAGTTTTGTCGCTTGGCTATAAGTGAGCGATTACTCGCACCACTCGCTCCGGCCCGCACTTATAAGTAGAAATTACCGCTGGTTGGTCTCTCGGCGTGAGTTCCGACTTCTGGCCGCCAAGCGAACATCGCTAAAGGAGTATTATCTTTGATAGCTCTTGTCCCTGCGACAAACTAGTAGTAAGAGTTCCTGCCGGCAGTGTGAACAGTCACCTATCGAAATGCATGTCTCTTTTACTCACACGGGATCTATGTATATCTTTTGTCGATAGCTAATCACTTCATCGTCGGCAGTGAGACAAGTGCCTTAGATACACACACACATTTGGAGGGTAGGGGCACAACATAATCAATTTTTTGTCAACCAACTGACCCCATAATATGTAGACTAAGGAAGCGTGTTAGTGTCAATTTTAGGTAGGTAATTACATTCACATGTCCAAGTGTCTGATATTTAATTACAATGTATGGGAACCGAAGACAGTCTCAGTTTCAGCTCGCGTCAAATAACTATGCCGCGGGCTACAAGTGACTGCGCAGTAGTAAATCTATTTTAAAAAGCAGCGCTCCATGCTATGCTCTCCGTTAAGCCTGAGTGGCAAAGTTATTTGACGCGAGCTGTAACTGAGATGTAGTACAGCCCAATAGATAAAAAATGCAAATTTACTTTGTGATAATTTGAAACTGTACGGGCGCCGCATTAACGAGCGACTGAACCGCCGCGAGTTGACGTTTTCTTCGCCAATATCAGTCGCTGTATCGCCTTGTGGTCGTTCATAGTTGAATAAGGTGACGGGACGGTATTATGGCACTCGCTCATGGAGGTGGCGCCTCCTCTCATATTTCCCTGATCAATGAATTATGAATACTTTGGTGCGTCGTAAGCCTTGTCTTTGACGGACAAAATGAAATTTTAACTAATCGTTAAAAAATATACCGTGTCGTGCGCGGCTTGGGAAGATAGATTTTCCAGAATTACTTTAATTAATACCAGATATGGTCAATAGTAATGGCATTATGACTTCTCAGTCTCTCTCTTTACCAGCAAATTTCTGTTCTTCCTAAGGTTTGTAACCTTCGCCTTTGAGATTATACAGTCGGTCGCACGTCCGTGATAACAGAACCAGTGTAAGCTGGCCATTTATTCCATTGAAACTCCGTCCTATGATAGACCAGTTCAAGGTTCGTGTCAACCGACGCGCGATCGGCTGTACTAACCAATTTTTTTCTTATAATTCTGTTTTTATTTTGCCATGAATGTCAAGAAAATATATTATATTCCAAAAAATGTGTACAATCAACTCACTTCATAGTATTTGAAATTAAACCATGGGTTTAAATACACAGTATGTGCAAGTATTATTTATAGCACATTGCATAATTTTGCAGCGATTCAAAGAAGTAACTCGTTTATGGAGAAGCAAATCAACTAGCTATCATTTATAAGGATGTTATTTTGTGTTGTGTGACAAAATTGAAAGTATTTCGGAAACTATTATTGTTATGGATGATCTATTTACAAAAACCAATTTAGAGATGGGGATCATGTAGGCAAAGAACCCGCGTAATTTGTTCGTTTACCAGATACCGAGATCTTTGTGAATACATATCTTCATAACAGTTAAGAAAAAAAAGCAAACTGTATCTTACTTGACTTTTATGTTGTTGGGTGTAGTATGCGATGCGTAAATATGCGATCGAATATCCAATGGTAATACGATAAAAAAAAGTTCCAGCAACAAAATTTCTACACCATTTGAATCTACCGACACCTTTATACATGTGTAGAAATAATAATTCATGTCAGTTTTGTTTTCTAATCTTATGTTATTTCCATATAAACAAATAACACAAAAAAAAACTTAAAATTAGTCTAAAATGAGCACACAGGTGAAATTTTAAATCTAGGTAATTTCAAGCACCCTTTTAATCAATATAGGTATAACATACTCAACTGACTTGAATACACTGATTTCAATAATTTCACCTTTACATTACATTCTGTGCCCATAAGATTAATTTATTGGCTATATAATTAATTATCAACTAAATTCAACTTTATCACATCACATGAAATAAAATTGCAGTTACCGCACAAAATGCATTAAGTAGGTGTACGAAATGTAACCAAAATATAAATTACGTTAATACTATATTTTATTACTCGGGTTATACGCCTAGAATTTGAAATGCGTCATTATGGTTATTCGCCTGAAAAAAAACGATCAGTAAAAAATGTAGCATAGTAGAAATTAACATCAAATTACCGCCATTCCATCATTCGAATAAAAATAAATATTCACTATAATTTGACCGTGTGTTCCTTTAGAGTTGACAACGCGGCTTCTATCAAAACACTAAATAATAACAGTGCATGTGCTTATATACCTTTTAAATACAGTGAATTCATACAATATCCCTGTTGTCTATTTGTTTCTCATACATTGTAGAAGAGTAGCGTAGTTTATTAATAGAGTGTTATTATTTAGTATTATGAAGTAGTATATATGTGCAGGTAGCATTAAGGAGTGGTTTACATTCATTCAACATCCATTTGTTCTTGTGATTGCTGCGCGTCGCTGGGTGCGGTGCCGGCGTCGGGCTGGCCGTCGCCCGCGGTGGGGTTCGCCGGCGGTGGGGTCTTCTCTTTAGGTTTAGGTTTGTTTAACACTGGATTTACAGTGTTCTCGAAAGTCTGGAAAGATCAGGAAGATAAGTTTGATACAAATATTACGGCATAAAAGATAGCTGCTTACGATTCGCAGTGCTACAGTTCCCAGCACGTAACTTGGCAAGATTTTGGCGTAGTGGGTGGTAAATATGCGCCATGAACATGTTGTGCAATAAAAAATGGTCACCTTTATGGCTCGTCTTTATCTATGGTTATTGTCATAATCTATTTTTAAATGTCTGTTTGGAAGAAAGGAGAGGAACTCGTGAAGTACATTATTTGTTAGAAATAAAATAAGTTAAGTTATACAGTTAAGGGTTAAGAAATTTACTATCTATTCGGATTGTCTTACAGAATAGTCAAAGAGTCAATCTTTGTAATCGTTTTGTTTTGTCCCTTTTCTCCTAGTCGGTTTAGTACAAGTGCAAGGTCAGAACTACTACTTTACTTTCTTTGACTATATGTCGAACTGTCCTTTCTGAAATGATGGTTGCTTCTGCAGTTCGTTTTACTGTCTCTTTCTCAGTTTTTGCATCTTTTTCCATGTTACAGTATACACCAAAAACCATTTTTCTGGTTTGTCGACGTAAACGTTTTTGTTTGGGGCATTTCAGTAACAAAATTAAAAAAGTCAAACAAAACAATAGCAAGATATCATAAAAAAATTAACAAAACCAAAGTGTACTCGGGAGCGAACGGGAATATTTTTTTTGTTTTTGTACTCCTTAATCTAAGGAGTTATTTTTAATTGTAATATTTAATTAAATTAGTTAATTTTCTCTAGTATTTTATTATAGTTATCACAATTTGTGACAAGTGTCGACTGAACGATGCTACCTCGTTGGCTAAACAAGCAGAGTGTTGGCAAGTGCAGGTTGGGTTCAGAAGATGTACCTGTCGCTCCTGGCGGATCTGGTGCGTGGTGTGCGGCGGCGGCTGGTGGCGCGGCGTGTGCGCCAGCGCCTGGCGCGCACTCTCGACCCAGTTCAGCGCGTTCTTGGCGGCCTCGCCCACTTTCTGCATGTCAGCATCAGCCAAGTGAGAATACTTCACATCCCCAGCTCTGAAAATAATAAAAACACGTTATTATTATGGCACCATTTTATTTCATACTAGTGATGCAACGAATGTTGGATACATCACATTCGCGAATGCGAATATTAACTTTAAATACATTTCGTGTCTGCCGTTTATACTGTGCCGAGCCAATACAGAGTGAATGATCGAAGATAGTAAAAAAAAATGTTTTGAATAAGTAGTAAGTACAAATCTTACATGATTGAATGATTGTTACAAGACTCATTAGAATTAGATCATAAATTTGTTTAAACCTCACCCGTTTTTTTTTACCAAAGATAGTATGTGTGGTGTACATTATGTTGTTGTTTAAGTTTAGTTGTGATTTTGCTAATATATTTTCATTAGACTTATAAGAACAAAAGAGAAAGTCTTATTCCTTTAGTTAACAACTTCAAGACTGTTCTATGATGTTTATTTTCATTCAAATATAAGTAAAGAGGAAAATATAAATCTTCACAGTTGTTCATTTCATATCCTCCAGTCCATATTTCATTTCCTTTTCGTTTGTCAATTACATTCGCCAAACATTCGAACCGTTTCTTGCCAATATGAATGCCTCACTTTTTCGTTCTTTGACATGGTTCATTCTTTGGATGTAGCGACATTGACACAACAATGTAAGCAAATGGATCATAAAGCCTTTAAGATGACGGACAACGTAGACTAACTCGAAGTTTTTGAATACCAAAAAGGTTGCTTACTTGTATAAGTCAACAGCTTTGTTGGCTAACTGGATTGCCCTTGCGAAGTCGTCTAATGCTCCCGGGCGCAGTTCAAACTCTAAACGCCGCTGCTTGATAGGTTCGCCTTCTGTTCTCAATTCAGTCAGCTTATCACTGTATACCTGGAACGAAGTATTCAGTCACTAACTACCTTTTTTTTTCACACTAAAAAAGGTTACACAGTAAGAATTTAATATCTATATTTGTATGATTTTATGTTTTTCTGATTTTGAGAAGGCCAAATGGCGTAATACCATGATGAAGCATATTCATTCGTAATTTGAAGGTAGATGAAACTTGGCAGTAATGAACAAAGGCACTAGTAGGGAGTCCACCCTCATATTATGAACAGATGATTTCATTTATTTTAGAGTATCTCACCTGTCTGTGTTGATCTTCACCTTCGTCATACAGCCATTGCTCCAGGGCGTCCAACTGGTTGACAAGCCGGTTGCGGTTATCTTCAGCTATGAAGTCGTGTAGGGTTTCGCCCTCGGACAGTTTACCACGCAACTCGTAAACATATTCCTCCAGAGCATTACGAGCATCTGCCCGTTCTTTTTCCTGTCTGTCCTGAGCTTGCATTTTACCCTTAAAACAATTGATCAGAATATGAGAAACACATATAGGGTTGGTTTATGTGTACTATAGAACAACGAAACTTTAAAGCAGGTGGAACTGATTAACTTATCCACAATTAAATCATGAATTACCTCTTGTTCCATGTATCCATTCAGATCATGTTTATCAAGTCCATGTGTCTGAGCATCAATTGGCAGTTCAATAGTCTTTACAAGAACCTTTTTGGTCTTGTCCTTGGATTTATCCTTTTTATCATCAGCATTCTCCTGCAAATAAGCCCACAAGTTCAAATCTTATAAATTGAAATTTATTCCCCACTACCATCACTGCTTGGATACTGATTCTTTTTAAATGTGCATTTCATAGAAGCTCAGTTGTATTTCCAAGCAGTGATTTGACCCATTTGCATTAATTTCGTTATTCAATTAAATATATGAAAGTATCATTTAATTATACTATAATAATAAAAAAAAAAAAACAAACTTCGCAAGTCCTTCACAGTCCAGGGTTTCTGCAGAACGAAAAAGCGGGAAAAACGAAATAATCAACTTCAAGCTTGACAAAAACATGCGTGGACACAGAGATAAAGTTAAAAAGAACAAAAATAAGAAGAAATTGCATGAGGCAATTGAAAAAATTGCGTATTACCTCATGACACAAGAAATTTGTGCAAATGGACCTCAAAATGAGGGTGGGGACGAAACAATATTTTGTGATGTCTGCTGCCAGAAAATTGCAAAACAGAGGACTTAGATGATTGAATAGCGTTAGAATATTAAAAAGAGCGTTATGAAGAGAAGGCGGGCAACAAACAACACGGGACTGGACACACGCGCTACCGACACGTACCCCGCTGAACCACTGTCCTACTTTCTGTGTCCACGACTGTTTTTGTTGAGGCTCCCCCTTCATTTCGTCGTCTCTCACCTCTTGGTTCTCAGGACCATTTTGTGGCTGATCTTGGGAGGCGCCATTAGTATCCATAGCAGCATCTTGTCCCTGAGAATTTTCATTTGTATTCTCCATATCTACATTGTCATTTTGAGCAGCGTCTTGTTTCTTTTCAACGAGGGAGGCAGAGGCGACAGTTATAATGCCGTGAATGTTCACTCTAACTTTGAGTTTTACTTTCTGTGACTCTCCCTCAGCTGTTGGCTGGACATCTCTGATATGCCACTGACCTGTAGTTTTTGATAGAATATGTAAAGCATTGATTTTCAATATACCCAACATTCAAAGTTATTATTTTATTTTAAGGTTACATTACATACCAATGAAAGTGTCTGGGAAGGGCACTTGGTCAGAGTAGTAAGCACTAACAGAGAAGGGGTCCTTTCTGTAGAAAGTCAGCATCTTTGAGAATGGAGCAGCATGGAAGGCAGAGAAAACCTACAATAAAAAAGGTATTGATAAAGCAAAAGCAACCATAAACATATTTATGTGTTTTGACGATTTTTTTTTAACTTGTCTTAATCACTCATGTTTTTATTTTGTACTCCAATTTAAGTAGGTCGTAATAAGTTTGTAGACATTGGAAAAACTACGTTTGTTGTCATAGCGACGGTAATTCCATTAAATATTCAACACTCACTTGACGACACGATAAAATGAATTCAAGTTGATGTCTGCAGCAGACACCATTGGCCATTAATTTTGTTTCTACTTTTGCTTGATAGCCAATGGTTTAATTTCGTAAACAAAATTGCTAAAGTTGTTAAATATAATTCTTTAATGTTATATAAAAGTCAAAGATTTTTCAATAAAGTCAAAGAATTGAACACGGGCTAGTAAAAATTGTCTAAGGGACCAAGTCCGCCTTAGTACTCTTTATCTTTAACAAATATTGATGAGTGAATGCACTGACCTCCATGTCTCCGTCCTCTCCCTTGGTGGCGTCCCAGGCGAGGCGAACGGCGTAGGGCTGCACGTCGGTGATGCTGAACTCTCGCACGCGCACCGCCGGGCTCAGCATGGCGCACTGCAGGGCACAGCCACGGGACACAGCTTCATCCTTAAATATTACATACACATTTACATTGTGTGTTTAAACATACAAAAGCTAGGTTCACAACTCTGTGTCGGGCTGTGTCGTTGTGTGAGATAAATCAACTAAACGGATCTGTTCAGGTCGACGCCATGCAAAGAGTTTTGCAGCCAATCAGCCAGAAGGCGCCACGACACGACATAACACAGTAGCCCAAGCGTCAAACGTTTTAAAATTTTAAGAGGTATATTGGAAGTGGATTAGTCTTCTTTAATTATTCAGTAGTGAACTGCAATGTTACCTGATTTAAAGTGGTTGAAGCATGCTTGTTAAAGACTTGTTCAATCAAGTTTTTGACTGCTGGAATTCTGGTGGACCCTCCAACAATCTCCACGGAATGAATGTCTTCAGGCCTCAGCTCTGAAAACGTGATCCATGACATGTAAATGCTAAGGATTTCTTTGAATCTAGCAGATGTTTAAAAATTTCACAAAACAAGACAAATCAATGGCAATAAAGTATTAATATATTGATCTGTTACTTACTAGCATTGTGCAAAATAGCTCTCATAGTCCTCTCAATGCGTGTGAAGGTCTCAGCGCAGATCTGCTCCATCTGGGAGCGCTGCATCTCACTCGACACGTCGCGCTCTTCCATGAAGCACTCAATGTTGATGGGCAGGCGAGTGCTGTTAGCTGACATTTGCTTCTTCAGTTTCTCTACTTCTTGAAGAAGTCGAAGGAAAGCCCTAATAATAAAGATATTTTATTGTTATTTTTCAAGTCACTCACAATACCTTATAGTAGCTTTTTTTTCATATAGTTGTACCTAACCTTATATGTGCTTGTAACTTCTGCAGCTAAATGTAAGTTCTTTTCCTATCCTTATTGTGGAACTTACTTTTAGCTTTCAACAAACTGCTTTTAATTTTAGAGTTGTCTTGTCATTTAAAATGTAAAAAAAACATATATTGATTGATAGTTATTGTTAATAGACATGTAATTATAAATAGTAGTTTACCTTTGGTTTTTCCTAGCATCTAACTTTAATCTACTGAAGATGTCTTGGCAGAAATACTCAGCCAGTGCCATATCAATGTCTCGTCCACCACATTGAGCATCAGTTGATGTAGCTAGAACACGCAGTTTGCCCTTGTTGAAGGCACAAGCAGACACCTGAGGACCAAATAAACACAGATGTGAGAATACCCTATTCAAATTCACATGATAAGCAATTTTTTACAGAATTCTAATAAGTAATTACCTGAAGTGAGCTATGCCCAAAGTCAACAAAAACAACATTCTTAGGCTTTTCTTCAGGAGCAGGTAAGTCTTGCTTGTAGATACCATAAGCCAAAGCAGTGGCAGTTGTTTCATTCATAAGGCGCAATACATTTAATCCTGTAAATCCATGTATTTTTATTTAATATTTTCATCCAATTCTATTCTTATGTCAGTTGTAATTATACTTTAATAACTTTAGAACTCTGTCTAGGAGACCACAGATAGAAAGTTTTTGGTATAAAACTTAGATAATGGTTTACTGATAAACATGTTCATAATGTACAATTGTATTACTACAATTTGGTTACAATATTAAAAAACCACAGTTGAGTGTGCTATAAGCCAGTTGTTCTGTGAAAAGTTTTAATTAATATTGTTGTCGTTGCTGTGAAAACTAAGTGCTACTGAAGCAATTTACTAGAAAGTCCCACATACCTGCAATACTGGCAGCATCCAGTAAAGCATTTCTTTCTGAGTTTGTGAAGTAACTAGGCACAGAGATGACACAGTCATTAATTGGTGTCTGTAATGCTATGGTTGCACTATCTTTCAATTTCGTGAATAGCATAGCTGTTATCTGAAAATGATACAAAATATTATAACCTTTCTAGTTAATCTAGTATGGAAACATATATTTCATTAGCTATTTGTTGTAAAATGATAGATAATAGTTTATGACAAACAACAATATCACATTGCCCTTTGTCAAGGATAGTCAACTTATCATTATTCTGTAGGACTATTAACAATAATATTACCTGCTCTGGGGTAAAAACATTATCTTCCCCCAGGTAATTGACTCGGATGCCAATTCCATCATCAGGTCTTTGTTCAACCTTGAATGGGAAATGTTTCAGCTCTTTCTGAACATAAGGGTCA
The DNA here is from genome assembly GCA_905163435.1 of Mamestra brassicae. Classification (NCBI taxonomy): domain Eukaryota; kingdom Metazoa; phylum Arthropoda; class Insecta; order Lepidoptera; family Noctuidae; genus Mamestra; species Mamestra brassicae. Next base: position 10,942,666 of record LR990996.1, on the reverse strand, counting down.
GAGAACTTTCTACCTAACAGTCTCTTGAAACCAAACACCGTATTCTTCATATTTGTAACCATCTGGTTCTTTGCAGCCACACCTAATATTCGATTTTTCGATGAAAAGGCCACACATGACCTGTAAATAAAATATACATCTCAATTTAAAAGAATCCTTACCATAGGTGCCAATTAAACTATTACATGGAAAAAACAATATGCATACCAAGTTTATGTAACAACATACAGTAGAATCTGCTTATAATGACATCGAAGGGGAGTGACCAAAACGTCATACCAAGCATAGTCTTATACAATAAACTTCCGGTTTTTCTTACTACTTTATGTTTAAATATATTTTATGTATCTTTAAATAAATCCATCCCAAAATGAGAGATCTATATAAAAACCAGCCAAGTACAAGTCGGACTCTCACACAAAGGGTTCTATACCATAAACCTAAAAAAACATGTTTCTTGTATGCCCCTTTTAATTTTTTATTCAATTTAATTCATATAATTTCAACAGACACACATACGGACCGACAGATGGATGGACAGCGGAGGCTTAGTAGAGTTTAGGGTTCGTTTGGTTACCCTTTGGGTACGGAACCCTAACAAGAAGCCCAAATGAGTCATATCACTCACTATAACCAAACATATTTAAAAAATCGTCATAATAAGCGTCATGTCAATAAGAAGTCATTATATCCGAATTTTATATGAAAACCAAACTTCGAACCGTATTTAGGTTGTTCAATATAGGCAAAGTCATAATAAACGGATTCTACTGTATGTTGACACACTACATTCACATTATCATTTTAAATTAAAAATTGTCTGTAAGTATTTCTTACATTTCAAATTATATGATTTTAAAGTATTACATTACAATATCTGTGATAAATGTGTAAAACAGACCCTTAAACAGTCCTTAAAAAAAAAGGAATAAAACTAAAAAACAAATTTACCAATTTTATAACTATGTACTTGGAAAGCACTAAATTACTAAGTCAAATCATGGAAGAAAATTATTATGAAGTAGACAGACTGAGTTATAGATTGCAAGTCAATGAACTCAATTGAATATAGATGGGCTAGGGGGGGGGGACCAATTACTTAGTTTTATGTTAGGGAGTCCAAATAAATGTGAGGGAGAAAATTTCATTTCCTGTTAAGCTTTAAGTTGTTCATATTTCATCAAATGTATGTTGGTTTTTTTCCAACAAAATGTTTTTATGATTCTTAAAATCTCTTTGAATTTGATCATTCACATCTGTTCAAAATTAGGTCAATTTGGCAGTATTAGAAGTGTAAATGTCAACTCTTTTCAACAAGAAAAGAATAAACAATGCAATTTCAATTAGGTCTCTTCCTTTCAACTCTAATATATGAACATTCCAAGTACCTTTTAGTTTAGACTTTACTTATATTATTATAAGTAAATAAGATAAACCTACAACCAATTTATATTGGAACTAACTAATTTGTCTAAAACGAATTATAAAATAAAAGCAATGAGAATATCCTAAAATTGAATTGGCCAAATTCAAGTGTGACTAACCTACAATGAAACATCAAATTTCTGCAAGGACATTTAAAACATGGATATTGAATGAAATTTAACAAATATGATGTACTATGACATTTCATAGTCCTATATTACTTTAGAATTATTGCAAAGTAAAAGTAATGTTCTTATTGCATCAAGAAAACAATTCATAGGGTTTGAACATGACAAGCATTAATCAAATCAGATGGTATGAGGTTCGAATGATTTGTCAATGGGTGAACCATGATGACAGAAAAAATCCAAAATCTTACGGTAAAACTAAAAGAATAACTATGTTTTGTACTTACGGAGTGCCGCGGAGACTGTAATCGTTGGCTATAGTCTCAATACCACCTGCTTTAGCCACAGCGATATAACATGATTCATTACCGAAATCAATACCAATGACGGACATAGCGGCCATCGTTAACTAAAATTTGACTCAATTTATTACAAGAAAAGTTAAATCTTGCTTATCTTCCGAATCACACGAACAGAGAAACACGTTGCTGAACTGGACAATCGATCAATCTATCGTACAAACGCCGGTTTATTGCCGCATAGTAGTTCCTTCATTCGTGCTAGTACCCGAATTTTCTAGAAGTGCGGCCAATAGTGTTGCCCACAATAAATAAAAAGATTCTGTTTAAGTAGTCGATTTAAAAAAATACAGTCTCAAACGAATGCAGCAAGTTCGTCATGCTCCCTTAGATTTCACTGCTTGCGGCAGCGTCGGGGGTCGGGTTACCTCTTTCCCTCAAATATGGCGAGGGGGGTAATGGCTGATCTTTGCGTTATGCTCGTGAACGGGTGCTGCTTGTAGTGAAAGGTCGTCTTGACGACCTTTCACTACAAGCAGCACCCGCCATGGTTTTTACTATTGTTCTAACGATTTTCTGCTTATTGTTTAATTTTGATGGCCCTGGTTTATTACTTGTGGCATCAAGTCACAGATCTTTTATTCTACCCTCTGCACGTGTAAGAGGGCACGCCTTTTATATCTGGAGGCTTATTTAGTTTGATTTTATATTGTTTTTATGCTTGATTTTGTCTGTTTATGCTGGCATAATGGAGGGTGCTAACTTACAAGTAGCGAATTATTTAGTGTTATGTTTTTACGCGTTAACTTTGTTGTATTGTTTTCTTTGTAAGAATACTTTGCAAACCTTTATATAAATGCTGGTTCTTATAACTCAACAGACAAATGTGTTGCTGGGGAGTTTGCTGCGCCACTTCTTCTTCCCAGCTAAAAGACTAGGAAGTGGTGACGGGCGGACGTATTAGGGGACTATCTTTATGTAGAACTTTGACGTTCAAAAAGTGCTGGCACTCAGCCTAATTTGAATAAATGACTTTTGATTTTGATTTTTTGATTTTGATTGAACGTGGGGACGTTCAATCAAAATCAAAATGAGCTAGCCGAGCTAAAAAGCTAATAACACATAGTCAGTAGTCAGAAGATATAATAAAATTAAGGTTGAGTATGTAAATGTAAATTACACTTTGATTAACTCCGGGGTGAAGAAAGATTTGACGGTTGAGTGCCTTCAGTGTCGGTTTTTGTAAGAATTGAAAAGTTTGCAGCTGGCGGGCACATCGAACCAAGCGTGTGGTACATACTTATGATTCCTTTGACGCTGACACTAGTGACAATGACTGTCAAAACTTGCACTTGTCACTGTCAGTTAACAACACAGAACAAAAGTAAATAGAAGTGTAGTACTAAAAAAATTACACTGTACCGTTTTGTATTATTTCAAACAATACTCCTATTAGTAACGATAATATATTTTGTTAGTTTTCAGGTACATAAACATTACTAATTAGACTATTACCAAATATTTCGTGATAGACTGTTTTTTATTACTTATTTATAAGTCACAGGTTATCATTTTGCAAAGCGTGACTATTCCATTTCAAGTAACTTTTTATAACTTGACGCCGAGAGGTCACCTTCAGCTTGACATACATCATAGACTAAGATGACGTATAACTTCAATCGTATTCACGCTCTACTTGTTAACGCCGAGTGATTGTAATAATATTAACACTTTCAGGTTTAATAAAGTCAATCAGTATGAGTGGTGAACCCCAAGCGAAACGTACCAAAATGAGCGCCCTTGAGCAACTGAAACAATACTGCACGGTGGTGGCCGATACCGGCGATTTTGAAGGTTAGAAATAATTTGATGTTGTTTCCCATAAGCGAAAATGCTACTTACCGGTTATTATAATATTGTCCTTGACATGTGCTTGATCGAGGCAGTGACACAGATGTGACCTTATTATGCCTACATAGTTAACCAGTAGGCACTTACCTACATTACAAGATGTTCCTATTAATGTTCCTATTAGCACAAACTTTTTTCGACAAATAATTATCAATTATTACTTAAGTTGATTTATTGAAGGTCATATAAATATGTTTGTATACTTAGATGTTACTGTTGTGAGTAACCATGTGAAATAAAATATTTTTTTTTCTCTTTTTCATCATCATGTTCCTGCTCTTATCCCATGTTACTTGGGGAGGCGCAACATGTTTGGAAATTTTCTGAATATTTGCAGCGATGAAGGAGTACAAGCCAACAGATGCTACCACCAATCCGAGCTTGATCCTGTCTGCGGCTGCCATGGAGCAGTACCAGCATATCCTTGACAAAGCCATCAAATATGCTAGAGAGGCTGGCAGGTATGTATTATATCTTGTAAAAACATCAAAATGTTTTAATCTAATCAAGTAAGATTTATTTAACAAAAAGGCAAATGTTTTTTTAAATGTTAGTAAGTTGTAATAAGCATATATAAACTTATAACCTTGAAAAGTGCTCATTATGCAACTTCAACAAACTGAATTAACCCATAATAACTTTACCTGTCTATTCATTATTTCAGCACTGTGGAGGAGCAAGTAGCTGAGACCCTTGACATGTTGAGTGTTTTGTTTGGCTGTGAAATACTCAAGATCATTCCAGGCAGAGTTTCTGTAGAAGTTGATGCCAGGTTATTATAGTCCTTATTTTTATTTGTAAAAGGTTCAATGTAACTTTGGCTCATTTTGAATTTTCGAAAGTTGTTATGACCCAGTTTCAATAATAAAAAGTCATCAAGCAAATAAAACAATAGTTACTAACATTATACTATTTTTATAAGTATGCCTGGTATCTTATCAGGCTTGTTAACGAAATAGCATTGAACCATTCAACAAACAATTTACATCATTCTCTAGTTGCATACCTACATAAAACAAACTCACAAAGTTAGTAACCAACATTTACATAATGGCTTCTTGAATTTCAGATTGTCTTTTGATAAGGATGCAAGTATATCAAAGGCTATCAAACTAATCAACATGTTTGCCGAGTATGGAATCAAGAAGGAGCGTATTCTTATCAAGTTGGCTTCAACTTGGGAAGGCATCCAAGCTGCAAGGTAAATGGGATTATGTTTATCCAATTGAACCAAAAATGTATGAATGGAATTTCACTTGAGCCAGTATTTGAAGTATTGTCTGAGCAAATGCTGTACAGTTCTCAAATAAACAATAATAAACCTTTTACCCTTTTAGTACTGCCATATAGAAAGCATAGAAAGAACACTCTTTATTGTGTATGTCATTTAAGTTACAGAAAAGATGGAAACAAAACAAATGAATATTTTTATAGTGAACTTAGAAATACTAATTTTGAAATCAATTAATTTACAGGGAACTGGAGAAGAAGCATGGTATCCATTGTAACCTGACCTTGCTGTTCTCTCTGTACCAAGCTATCGCTTGTGCTGAGGCTAATGTCACCCTCATCTCACCATTTGTTGGAAGAATTTTGGACTGGTAAGCAATCAATTCAATTTTTAATTTTTTTTTATTAACAACTTGTCTATGTCCCGAGACAAAAAAATAAATAAATAGAAAGTAGGCAGCATGCGCCAACTACATTTTAAAATAAATTCGCTTAAAATAACGAATTCCAAATTGTGTAATGCACCAATGTGTAAAATCACAAACAGTAGTAGACAATTCGGAATTAGTTCTTTAAAGCAAATCATCGGCAAAGGAATTGCCGTCCCTTCGCCGAAACATGTTATATAATTAGAGATAGGCTGCTGTCTACAACATTTCCAAACCTGCACCTATTTGGTGGTATTCAGACTCTTAGTTTGTCTGTCATGTTCCAGGTACGTTGAGCACACAAAGAAGACCTACGAAGGTAAAGACGACCCCGGCGTCATATCTGTGACCCGCGTCTACAACTACTACAAGAAGTTCGGCTACAAGACGCAGGTGATGGGCGCGTCGTTCCGCAACACTGGCGAGATCCGCGAGCTGGCCGGCTGCGACCTGCTCACCATCAGCCCCAAGCTCTTGCAGGAGTTGGCGGCCAGCGAACAACCCTTGAAGAGAGTGAGTTGACATATCTTACAGCTTCAACCCACGGCTTCCGCCGGATGTTGATACAAAGTCTTGTCCTTTTCCAAGTTTCTAGGCTACATCTAAGTAAATTATATGGTTTAGCGGTTTATGTAACTAGAGTTACTTTCGCATTAATTAATTTATAATAATAGTATGGAAGTATTAATTTATCAAGATTTTTCGTGATTTCAAGGTAGAATAACTAGGCATTTTTTATTTCGTATGATTTAATCAATGATATCATTCGGTATTCCATCCTATCATGATGAAAACTCATTGATTTTTGCAATATCAGAGAAAACTCATGGTAATTGTAGTAATGGATTTTGTACTTTTATCATAATTTTATTGATTGCCTTTGATTGACTTGTGAAAATGTTGTGTTGTAATAATATTCAAATAAAAAAATTGCACAGAATAAATACCTACCTGATAAAAGGCTATCAACAATCAATCACAGTAATTATGCGTTATTTTCCAGTTCATGCAATTTTACATGACTGTGTTGTGTGTAATCTGTTCAAGGTTACATGTTGCTATTAGAATGTACAGGTTCGAATTCTATGACTTTTCAATTACTGCATTATGATGACACTGTATTAATAGCTAGTTTTTTACCAGACTACAGCAAAGACAAAAGGAAGGAATTAGCTTCTGGCACCCACATGGTATACATACAGGCTTTACCTTAGCCAATTTTTGTACATATGTCTTGAGGTCTGCAATATTTTTGTATCAATGTCTTGATTTTTGTTTAAAATATTTTCTTGTTTCATATGCTTTAGATCACTTTTGTTTTTCCGTAGTTACAGGTTTTAAACTTTTGTTTTTTTTATTACAGGTGCTGGACCCGAAATTTGCTGCTCAGTGTGATATGGAAAAGATAACCCTAAGTGAGGCGCAGTTCCGTTGGCATTTTAATGAAGATCAGATGGCCACTGACAAGCTGTCGGACGGCATCAGAAAGTTTGCTGCCGACACCAGGAAACTTGAGACCCTTATCAAGGCTCTTCTTGCTAAGAAGTAAATGAGTACATCGATAGATCATTACTGGGGTTTAGTGGCACATTTATTAGGCTTAAGCTCAAATTTAATCATAAGAAGTGATTTATAGAAACTGTTTTTTATATATTTTCATGTTTTTGATATACACTTACCTGTTGTTTTTTTTGTATTGTTAATCAGATACTTATTGTATTGTGAAATGGGGACCACAAAATTGTTGATACATTCCTGTACATATTGTTGTATTAAAAGTATGTTGGAGGGTTAAAGGAATATTAAATGATTTTCCTATTTTTTGTTTGTTTTAACAGCTCAAATTTAAATAAGGAAACCGATTATAACAACAGATTTGTGTTCCAAAACCCAATGGTACCCTCATCACATAAATGTACGACTGATTTCCCGGCAGTCTGTTCGCCCACATTACATGAAAAAATACATACTTTCGAAAGCAGAACTTCTTTCCTTTTTGTAGCGACCTCTCGCGTCCGGCCCTGGTTTAATCCATGGTCCGGAGCGAGGAGGCTTGGGAAGTGGTCACCTTCTTCTGCGAAGCAGTAATGCTAGCCAAGGAGGAGGTGGGCCGCGCGAGGGAAAGGCAAGGCCTTCGCCCAAACCGCCGCTACAGGAGAAGACGCCCCGGGCGTCGGGAGTCGCAGGGCGATCCCCGGCCACCGTAGGCGCGGGCCTGCCGATGGCGAGCTTTGGGTAGAGGAGATTAAAAATACATCATGCCTATTTGACCCAACCGTTACAGGCGCGCACCTTGTTTCCAATGAGAGACTATTTTGCTTTGTTCAGGCGGCCAAAGAAGCGCTCCTTCAACGATTGTTTCATGTCAGCAGCATTGATGACTTGTAAGTTTCGGTTGAGCTGAGGGAGCTGAAGGTTGCCATGGATTCCATCATCTCCTCTCGCTTCACATGCTCATTTCTATACTGATGGCGCAACTAAAGGTTTCTGTTACCTTCAGTAGCTTCATCAAAGTCATCCATGTAAAGGAGGTGAGATATGACCTGACCACGTCTTCTCAAACTACGTAGCCTTGGCCCGAACCCTCCAGCAATGTGCTGAGAGGGTTAAGGACCAGACAAAGCCACAGTGGACTCAGACTGTCGCCCTGAAATATGCCACGCTCGATCCTTATCGGGTCGCTGTTCGCCCCATACATGACATCAGGAAGGTGCGTAGAAATGCATAACTTTATACAGCTCCAGCACCCTCATGAGTCATGTATGTGGCACCGAGTAATCTTCTTGTAGTCTATCCAACATGTCGACAGATCCCTTCGGGAACGACGAACCTGTTGGCTAATGGCAACATCGATGAGGAGCAGCTCGTTACCGTACCGCGGGACCCGTTCCTACATCCATTCTGACAGGCAGACATTATTGAATTAGCTTCAATATGATCGTTAATCTTTGCTCTCAAAATGTATGTGAGAACTTTATAAACCGTCGGTTAACACGTGACCGGTCTATAATTTTTAGGCACCGCGGTACTACCTAGATTTATGGAGCAGGTGGGTTATTCCTGTAGTTGGGAACTGCCAAAATAAATAACCAACTACAGGAATAACCCACCTGCCAAAATCCAAATCCAAAATCTGCCTTACTCAGGAGACTAAGGCAGATTTTGGAATTGATGATGCCAAGCGGGCGTGCGATCTTTTGAACCATTTGATCCAAAAATTGTGCAGTCCGTCCGGCCCTGGAGATTTCCAGTTAAGCATCGGACGGACTGCACGAGCTACATCTTGGGGCTGATGGTAATTGCCCCCATTTCTGGTATCGGATCCCACGCGCGCTCAACCTCCCAAGTCCCAAGGTGTGACAGACAGGCACAGGCGCCAAAATTAACATATGGCGTCATCATCTGGCAGGCGCGTATCAGTCACACCTTGGTGCTGTCGCTCCTAAGCCCTATAAACCCACCTCTCATTGCTTTGGAATGTTCGATTCTGACTGTATTGCCCATGCTTAGATTTTCTGCTTCAGGAAGTCGATACGCTATGTGACGCGGGTCAGATAATCCCGAGGACTAGTATCAGTCTCCGAGAACGCCCGCCTCATTGTTGCCCTCCTTGAAGCAGATAAGTTTGCCGATGATTGCTCTAGCCTCACCGACGCTCGATCCTGCACTTCCAAGCTGGTACAGCTCTGTCACCGTTGGGAAATTTGACATGAGCTACACGACATGCCGCTGCAGCCGCACAGTGCAAGATCGAGTGGGTATCGGCAAGGTCTTTGCTGCTATAATCTAGATCAATCTATAATCTAAGATAATCAAGAATCTAGAGTAAACGAGCTAGACGGGTTCTAAGCTCAGGTGATGTGGAGCGATACTCTCGGAAAGCATCCTACAAAGCGCTCCTCAATCGCTCATTGCTTTGGGTACTCAAAGATATAGCCCCGTCGTCAGCATTATCGCCAACGATGTCGGGTCGCGGTGAAACACTGGGTTGTATTTGCACCGCGGCCGGTGGCGAAGCAGGCGAGACACGGCTACTCTGTGATTCCAGAAGCAGTCTTTTAAGTACGGCGTCATCCAACATACGGTTACGCTGGATGACCCGCACCTGATCCGCTAATCGTTGGGCTGAAACGTTGACTGCTTATTTTTTTTATTTTTTTGATGTCGGGGGGAAATCCTCATGGAAATCCTCCACCCTGGGGCGGGTGGAGGGGTCTGTCAGACTCTTACTGACTAAAACCACCCCGGTGTTCCATCTCCTAACTAAGCCGGGGATCGCGGGAACGTATGCGACTTCCGCAATCCCTGGCTGGTGCCGGCCCGCTACTGTGGGCCACCTCGCGTCGGCGAGAGGAGTGAGGTGTTTGACTCCGCTCGCTACGTCAAAGAGGGGCGCACGGGAACACCACGCGCCGCCACCTCGGGTCCGGATGAATGGGGGCGGTGGACATCCCCAAGTCCGCCGCCCCTGGACCCAGTTAGGGGGGCCGGAAGAGGGCAGCGTATGCCCTCCTCCTCCTTGTGCGAGCTCCCCTGGGCAGTGATCAGCGTGTCGTCAGCGTAACACACCAGGTTCACTCCCGGCCGGAGCTCGCCCCTCAGCACCCAGTCGTATCCGATGTTCCACAGGAGCGGGCCCAAGACCGAACCCTGCGGAACACCGCACGACATGGGGCGCTGGTATCTGCCATCACGTCCCAGATAGGTGACACACCTTTCTGCCAAGAAACGTTGACAGCTGGCTCAAGTAGAAACAGAGAGAGCATCCGACCACGGTACGCAGTCAGGTTAGTTACCCCCTCTGTAGCCCCAATAGCAGTTATAGTAGCATTTTCGTTTACGGATTGCGTCCATCTCATGCGCTGCACTCCACCGATAGCGAGGACCCTATCAGAGGCCGGTGGGCCTCGAGGTCCCAAGCTGCTCGGAGGTCGGCGTAGTCCGCGCCGACACGCAGGTGGTGGTGTCGTCGGCGGCGAGAATTATTCGTCGCTCGAGCTCGATGCAACTGCAGCGACCGGAATCTTTGGACGAAAGATTTTGGGTGTGTGTTGATTGTTCTTGCCCGGTTTCTTGTTAGCATTTCAGTTTTTCATTTCAGTCGTCAAATAATGTTTCGATGTCGTTTTGCCTGTAGTTTCGACTTGCTTTTTGATTCTTATTTTTTTCTAGGTGGATTTAAGGTAATGTACATTTTGTTATTTGTTATTTAAAATAAAATTATGCAAAAATACGGAGTGAAAAATTTTTTACTTCAGTCAACTTGACAGCCGGGCCACTACTATTATTATTACTTATATGGATAACAAATACCTTCTGACAGTATGAGCATTTTTTTAGTAATGCAGGTATAGAGGTACTGGGTTGTTAACGGGATCTAGCCTAGGCGCAGGCGCGCTTATTTCCTAAACGATCTTTTAGATTACGTTAAGCATAGGCAAAGCTTTCAAGGGGATATTTTGGACATCCACTTATTTTTGGATGGTTTTGGCTATACTTCAACTTTACGTATCATACATTAACTGATACATTTGTGTAAAATTTCAGGAAAATATTCTCGAAAGTGGCTGGAATGAAAATAGAGTGTGGGCGTGCAGCGCGTACCAATAGGCAGTAACTTCAAATAAAGCTGGAAAGATGATGATTATTGCTAAATTAGTTTCCTGAGTTTTCCCGATTCCTGAATAGAGACCTGACTTTTGACTACCTACTAAGTAAGGTAGATGTGAGACGGCTGATCGAATTAAATCATGTTTAATAATAAAGGCTGATCATAGCGAAACGCTGTCAATAAAATCAGGACCACTTATTTGGCCACCGACCTTATGCAATTTAAAAAAAAAATTGAAGTATCTTCATTTTTCGTAGCCGCGCTACGAAATATGCTACGAACGCTACGAACATCGATGTCTATTTGATTGTTAAGCTCTGCGGTTAAGTAATTTCAGTTTAATTATCATCCAGAAATTTCTAATGGTATGTCTAGGTTTGAAGTAAACTACATTTATCATTCTATATACCATTAAAAAAATCTTTAAGGCTTTCATCGATTGCCTTAACATTTTCGTAGCTGTTTGCGATCATTTATAATTAATAAGACGTTTTAATAAGTCGTACTAATACTATTCTGCTGATGAACCTATATGCTTATATGTATGTAATTGAAAGGTGTTTCGCTCAACGGGGTGGAAAACATAATCTTGCGATGTTGTTTCTTATAGCCATGTTAATGTCGTAGCAAATAAGTGTTAACTATGTTCCTGAAACGATAATCAAGAAAATTTCCATATTATGATGTCGTAGTGAAGAAAATTTTCACAACGGGGTAAAGAAGGGCGCGGGGGCGGCGGAGGCGGAGGCTTGATATTGACCTAGATGTTCATTCAGAGTTCGGTCGATGCGAAACTTGACATCTGCGCGTTCCTGCGTTTTGTATTTTTCGATTTAATGTACACTTAACTCGCTTGCTTTTTGATTAATTTCTTATAAACCATCTCGTTTCAGTGTCCACTTTGTTAGTAATGTGATTCAGTGGTCTTCGTATTGTAGTCGTAGCGAGTGTGATGTTCAGTGCGATACTCGGTGTGCCTTGTGTCATTGACGCGGTGGTGAGTGCCGATATAATGCCTGAGCAGCAATATTTGTTCAAATAGTTTCGGTTCACTATAATTTAAGATGCCAAAGTTATCTAAAACGCCAAATACCCAGATTCCTGCAGTGACAAAGGATATTCCAGAAATGGACACAAAAATCGCTGATGTGAGTATCGACTACCGTTCACTAGATTTTCTTAGGAATTCTGTGTAAAACTCATATAAAATGTGATTTTATTAACAGTTTCTTTTATTATTTCCAATTAAAAGAGGTTTACAGGTCTTATCGATATGTAGGTCACATGGTACATAAAATAGGTAGATGTGCTATATGTTTCATATACTTGTGTCCCGTAACCCGTAACAATGACGATGTTGAGCCGAGTCGACAAATCGTGCTTAGCACCAGCTGATTCTCGTGCCTTATATGACTTAAAAGGTTTCGTCTTTATGTTGAATGAGACACAATTTTATAAGCTGTAAGGAGAAATCTTAGTGGCAATGTGTTCCACTGAATTGAATATGGTGTGTATGTATAGTTTCCTACTATCGAGCTAGATTGTAATGGTCTCGCTGTTCTACCGTGCATAGCACTTTCCCACGATTTCATTTATTTGGTATGATATTTTCTTGTCGCATATCCGAAGATAATCTTCGGACATGCGACGGCAAAATATCAGCTACCAAAAATCTGTGTGTGGAAATCTGTGAAACGTAGGGGGAGCTAGGGTAGTTAAGTATTGACGGAGGTCGTTTCCCCACCTGCGTGCGACGAATTGGAGTTTAAATGAGTATAACAAGTATAATTGTTTCCTCTGTGAATAAAGTAAGCCATGTGTGTCCGGCGAAAAATGGACCACTCACTCGATAATGTCCTGAGTAGGTACTGGAAAGTGTTTACAACTGCATATAAGAGATACTTAATTGGATCCATTAGCATTCACTTAGCACTAATACCACCATGTACCTCATGAAGGTCTGCGATACGATGCAAATATAGTGTTTGGTGTTTATTTCCTTATTAAATTCTACATGGAAGTAATTATTTACCCGCATCGTGAATGTAGGTGACCGCGTAGAGTATAGCCGTAGCACAATAGGTGCCCTATTAATCTTAAGCGCTAAGTAGAACGCCAGACACTTGATGTGAACATTTTTTAAAGAAACTGTGAGCTGAAGTTCAGGAAAAAACGTTTTGCTTAGATTGGCTGTTAAAAATGTTCTAAACAAATAGTTTTCTTATACAGAGCAAAGATGAGTTGAATCCAGAGCCAGCGGCAGAAGACGCGGAGCCAGCGCGTGGCAACTGGACTGGACGATTCGACTTCCTGCTGTCACTGTTGGGCTACAGCGTGGGACTTGGCAACGTGTGGCGGTTTCCTTACCTCTGCTATAACAATGGAGGAGGTAAAAATACAAACATAGGTGTTTCCTCCCATTTTTGTTTTTGAAAATGATGTATGTCGCTTATCATTTTCTGTCAAATAAGTCGCATTGTTAGTTATATTAAATAGAGGATCCGGAGCCCCAGCGTGTCCAAATGACGCGTTGCATTGCTCAGAAAAACTGCGTGGGATAAACGTACCTAATGAGATCGCGTTGACCCCTTGGTATTTAAGCGACGCAATGCCTGTAACACGGACGTTTAAAACCGCTTCCTAATCATCGGATTGCGGGTTCAGAACATTACATTCGCAAATGTGATACCTACCTACACATTTTCTATGTATGTATTTCTTAATAAATCAAAGATGTACAATGTGTGTCTTGTTGGTTGTCTGTTTGAAGGACTCTCGACTTGACAAAAAAACTCAATTAATGTCAATGAATAACAAGCTAAAACCGTAAATTTGATGATTCGCAGTGGAGTCAAGTTGGAGGGCATGACTTGTAATATGGGCTTTTATCGCTGAAGTAAATCTTGAACGACACTGTTATCAAGTGGCGAATAAGTTAAAAGAATATAATTCCTTGTGAACAGTTAAGAGAAACCTACGTTAGTACTTCGATGATTTGCACACTACGACGGTATAGTGTAGGACGTAAAAGAATATCACTATCCCATCACTTCCCGTGGGTGTCGTAAGAGGCGACTAAGGGACTCACCAGAGAATGGCCAGCAGCATTCTCTGTGATTCTGTGCATTGCAACAGCTACACTGCGATCGCCAACCCGTCTGCTAAGCTTGGCGATTATGGCAAACCCGGGCCCCTTGGGGGAGGCCTATCTATATATATGTCCTGCAGTGGACGTCTTTTGGCTGATATGATGATGATGATAATATGACGTCTTCCTTTGTTTGGGCCAATGACCCATCTTGGCAGTTATTTTCAACTGCGGATGAAAACTACGGAAAGCAATAACACTAAACTTCTCTTACAGGTGCGTTTCTCATACCTTTTACGGTGATGCTCATAATCGCGGGCCTGCCACTGATGTTCATGGAGCTATCGTTCGGCCAGTACGCCGCGCTGGGCCCGGTGGCCGTGTACAAGAAGTTCTCGCCACTCTTCCAGGGCCTGGGCTATGGCATGGTGATAGTTTCCAGCATAGTCATGCTGTACTACAACCTAATCATAGCTTGGACGATTTACTACATGGCTGTGTCGTTCATGAGCATTTTCTATCAATTGCCCTGGCAGAATTGTGACGCAGAATGGAGCACTGAACGTGAGTAATGCATATTTCATGGATGTTTGTTACTCTTGCACGCATAACTACTAAACGGAATTAGATGAAATTTGTCAAATTTCATCTAATTCCGTTTGCACAATACTTTTTATCCCGATCCATGCAGACGAATGCCATTTCGTTTGCACGGACAAAAGCTAATACTTTATATTATGGCCAATCGCCACGAATATAGTCTTTTTATAAAGCATGAAATCAAATTAAAATCCTTTATTTTAAATAGACCACTTACAGGCACTTTTGAGTAGTCAAGATGTGTCAGTCAAATAGATGAAGCTAGTTCTGCCGCGCTAGCGACAAGAGCAGCAAAAATGTTCCTCAGCAAAACACACTCACTGACCCTACCTCCAGCGCGGCAGTTGCACGTTCCAAGAAATGAATGGTGTGCTCTAAGATTCCATGGCCAGAAGCAGATCTTTTAAGAATTACAGAATATGAAATGTCAATCGTTTATTTCAGATTGCTATTCCTACGAGGAGGCAGACGCCTGTGATGCGATCAACGGAACGTACTATCTGAGGAAATGCTTCAACCAGACGTACGCTCTGTTGCACAACATCAACGCTTTAGCAGACGTTGCCCTTCGACGGCCTCCAGCCGAAGAATATTTCACGTGAGTACCTCCTGTTGCATACTCATGGAAAAAGTCACCTGATGATAACAATTTCTGAGGGCAACTTGCCTTGATTTCCGAATAAAAAGAACTCTACATAGTGCCTGATTTCGTCTCACAGTAGAATAAAGTCCGTTGTATGGCTGTACACGAAACCTTTTAATATGCTTGCAGAAATCAAGTGTTGGGACTGTCATCGGGTATTGAAGAGACGGGCCAGATCCGCTGGGGCATGGCTCTTTGCTTGTTAGCCGCTTGGCTCATCGTGTTTCTTTGCTTGTGTAAGGGTGTTCAGTCTTCGGGTAAGGTAAGTAAAAATGTAAAAGTGTCGTTTACGATAACTTATTCCGAGGATTTTCTCTGGCAGGCTGACCCGCTAGGCTAACTGTTACAGACTGATAAAGGGCTTTGATTTTTTTCGTTGGAGCATGCTGATAACGAACAATTTATTTGTATAGGTAATGGAAACACGGAAATAATTAAATGGAAATTAATGTTTGCATAGTAAACATGTAACATGTACTATACTAGCTTCTGCCAGTGGCTTCGCCCGCGTGGTAGTCGAATATTATCGCAAGGGAACATTTTCCTGTGATAAAACGTATCCTATTCCAGGACATGGTCTGCATCATAATTTGCCGCCCATTTTCACTCTTTACAAAGTTAAATTTCAGAAAATGTCGAAAAAGGTGTTTGATTAATTATTTCAAAGAGCATATAAATTTAGATCAAGTTTCAAGTAATCTGACCACAATCAAAAATGTACCATGAAACTTTTCATCCCCTCTTCACCGTTCAGAGGTTGAATTCACGTAATATCCATACGCAGGTTTAGCCTGGGCGATGAAATGAAAACCTGTATTATGAAAGGAGAAAACCGACTAAAAAACCAAGTAGGATTATTTTGGGAAAAGAATATTTTATCAGCCTAGGGTAATTTCGGAGGGCACGCCACAATTGCGGCGGTATGGCCCCTTGGCCTTGGGAAGTGGCTGGAGAGGCACCACGGCGTCCTCACCTTCCGCCTGACGCAGGTACTCACCGGACACGGCTGTTTCGGAAGGTACCTGTTTCGGATTCAGCGAGAGGACAAGCCCGGGTGTCAGCACTGTGAGAATCGCCCGGAGGTCACGGTGGAGCATACGGTGAAGGTCTGCCCTGCTTGGGCGGAGCACCACCGTGTCCTCGTCGAAGCGATCGGCGGCGGCGACCTCTCGCGTCTGGCCCTGGTAAAATCTATGGTTTGGAGCGAGGAAGCTTGGGAAGCGGTCACCTCCTTCTGCGAAGCAGTAATGCTAGCGAAGGAGGAGGCGGGCCGCGCGAGGGAGAGACAAGGCCTCCGCCCCAACCGCCGCGCCGCTACAGAAGAAGACACCCCGGGCGTCGGGAGTCGCAGGGCAATCCCTAGCCACCGTAGGCGCGGGCCTACAGACGGCGGACGTTGGGTGGCTCGTTGTCCTGTCACAACCAGACCCGGGTCCATCGCGCGTTGTGTTCCACACGTACCTCAATGAGATGTCAGCATAGCAGACGGGCTCCTCTAGGGCCAGAGCCTGCCAGGGTTGCGGAAATTGTTCGAAAGAGTCACCGCGGCCCCAGAACGCAAAGGGCTTTAGAAGGAACACGGATGGGTTAAAACCCATCCCTTTCTAAATGACTAAAGTCAGTAAGAGTCTTACACGCCCTTCCGCTCCACCCTGAGCGGAAGAAGTCATTTGATGATTTCGAGCCGTACACAAGACTCTACGAGTCGTTTACGATATGCTACGAGCAGCCTACGAGCCGCCTACGAGACCTCTACGAGCTGCCTACGCGACCTCTACGAGTCGCATACAAGACGCTTCGCCAGTCTTGAGTCGCATACAAGACGCTTCGCTAGTCTTGAGTCTCCTACGAGTCGATCACGTGACGTCTACGAGGGGCTACAAGATTCCTCTACTAAACTTCTAAATAAATCATCAACCAGTGGTCCGTCTCAAAGACAACTCTGACGAGGTTATGATGGAAAGGATCTTACTAAAAAGACTGATCTAACAGATACCCTTAATTTAAGTTAACGCACCTTGACAAATTTTCTCTCCCTCTGTAAATGATGCCGTTCAAAAGTGCCGTTTAAAAGCCTAATTGAAATAAACGTTTTGACTTTAACTTTGACTCTGGTAGCTGACAATGACAAGATTTGATATTTATTGTTAACTAGCACTTACTACACTACATTTAGTAGGTACTCAACAAACTTCAACGCCCGCTCTAACCCCTTTAGTTTTGGGAAATTAAGCAAAACGATTTTCATTAATTACCCAGCCATTTCTGCTGCTGATTCTGTGGTCTCTGGATCAGCGCAACTATCCACCCCGTTCATCCGGTCAGGGATTGATTTTGCAAAAATTGATAGATCTGTTTCAATTAATAATTAAAACAGATCTAAAATTATCCCACTTTTAGTTTGTTCATACCAATTCCTACGTAAATTGAAGTAAGCAATAATGTCTTCCCCTAAAAACTTCATCACCCTTTTTCGCCCCTTAAGGGGTTTATTTTCGAGAAAACCAAATATGTTTTTGTTATTTTTATTTTATTATCCAAATCATTAATGCCGTTTCAACTTCATCGGATTTTTTTTACTTAGAGAATTTTTATACCCGTCGTAACTTTGAAACGAAAGGTCCGATTTGAATAATTTAAGGTGTACATAATCAACCTTAAATTAACAAAACATTTAAATGGATAAGGATTAATATCTTGATATCAAAATCATCACTTTTTCTTTCCAACTGGGCTTTGAAAGAATAATTTTAACAAAAAGCGGTGAGTGTAACTTAACCATAATAGTTACACATATAGCCTTGCGGACTTTTTTCTAGGTAATAATAAGTACTTTAATTATGTAGTACTTTATTTTTATGTATCATCAATAGTTTTCGTAGCGCATGCGATGAAAGACATTTTAAAACATTTTTTTTTACACTTTGGGTTACATAATTCAAGTTTTAGAAGGGATTCCTAATTATTTCTGGAAAATAAATATAGCCTATGCTACTCGGTGAAGAGGTGGTAGCTTTCTAACGATGAAAGAATTTTTAAAATCAGTTAAGTAGTTTGTGAGCCAAATCGTAACAAACAAACAAACAAATTTTTCCTCTTTATAAAATTAGTTTACATAGGTATAATCTTAAAAATAGATATATTATCGATTACGATTTTTATTCACTTATTTCTACTGTCTCCACTCCAGAGCAACTGTATACTCTTATTCTTTATATTTAACTCTTCCATTAAATAAAGTAGCTCTTTATAAAAACTCGATACATTATTTTCATGTAACATTTCTTTTCATTGCAGGTCGTATACTTCACCGCCCTTTTCCCGTATGTGGTGTTGGTAATTCTATTCTTCCGAGGGGTAACTTTACCTGGCGCATCGACCGGAATCCTTTTCTACTTGACACCAGACTTCAGCCAGCTCCTGAATGCTCAGGTATTGGGAAATACAGTAAAGCAGTAGTTAATGGTAATGTGAGGTAAGTTGTGAGTGTGTATTTGGATGGTTATAAGAGTATTAAGCAAGTTTACTTATTTAAACTTCATGCACAAAGGTGCCTTAGTTGTGCTCTACCAGTCAACCAAGTGTTGAAGAGATAAAATGGCAGGTGTATTGATGTAAGCGAGGAGTGCAAAAAAATGTATATGGTATATTACAATTATACAATATATACTTACCTGTTTATGTACATAATGTAAAAGAAAAGAAGTTATTGATATAACTGCTACTTCTGTTGAAAGTAAAACTGCAATTTCCGCTTAAATGCAAACCGACTGAGGGATGTCCGATTTCGAGAAAAAGTGCGTTCCAGCGAAGAATCGACTGAATATGAAAGGAAGAATGAACAAAGTCAGACGTATGAAAAGCACATAGTATGAGAAGATTACTGGAGGATCAAAACTAATGTAACGTGTGAACAAAATATTGAAAGTAAGACATAAGGTAACAAGATGGTATATGTACTTAGGGGAAAGACTCTGATGACTAACAGAGAAGAATGGAAAAAGAAGATAAGTTCCGCCGACCTCAAATAAATTGGGATAAGGTAATGATGATAATGGTTAGTGAAATTTCAGATTGCATACTAAATTCAATTTGCAGGTATGGGGAGACGCCGCTGTACAAATATTTTTTGCCTTGAGTCCCGCATGGGGTGGTCTTATTACACTTTCGTCTTACAACAAGTTTTCTAACAACTGCTACATGTGAGTAATCTCTTAAATTGTTCAAATGAAAAGTAATGTCAGAAGTTGTATGATTTTTTTACATGTTTATTTTTCCTTTGCAGTGATTCATTGATCGTGGCTGTATCAAACATCTTGACATCGTTTTTCGCGGGTCTGGTCATATTTTCTGTGATAGGTTTCTTGGCACATGAGCTAAACGTGGAGGTGGACCGAGTAGTCGATCAAGGAGCTGGTCTGGCCTTCATCGTGTACCCTGAAGTAGTCACCAGGCTACCCGTGTCACCACTTTGGTCTATACTATTCTTTGTCATGCTGTTGACGCTTGGACTCGACTCACAGGTACTTACATACATTTGATTAGTTATGTTTTTCTAGGTTGATATAATTTGTTCTGTCTCTTAATACACAACTTTAATTTTTAGTTTGCACTCATGGAAACAGTAACAACTGCCATTTTGGACAAATTTCCCAATTTCCGTCAGAAGAAAGTTTGGGTAGTGTTGACAGTCGCTGTATTTGGCTATCTGGGAGGGCTTATCTTCACAACCAACGTAAGATTTCTGTATACTAATAATTCGTTTATTAAAAATTTTAGGCTGTTCACAGATCTTGTTTTCAATTAACATTATTTTTCAGAGCGGCATGTACTGGTTGCAATTAATGGACAAATATGCCGCGAATTGGTCTGTCCTGATAATAGCTATCGGCGAGTGCATCCTGATAGCGTGGATCTACGGTGCAGAGAAGTTTTGCGGGGATATCCAGCGAATGATCGGTCGTCAGACCAAGCTATGGGTGTTCTTCTGGAGTGCTATGTGGCGACTCATCACACCTGCTGCTTTAGTGGTACGTGTTTTATAGATTAATGTGAAAAACTTTGCGAATGTGTCACAAACCTTCTGGATTATTTGGCGTTGTTTTGATTTCTTCGTGATATTCATCAACAGTTCATTTTGGTGTTTAACTGGATCGAGTACAAGCCGGCCTCGTACGGGGCCTACGTGTACCCGATGTGGGCGGACGCTGTCGGCTGGATTCTAGGCGTTCTGCCCGTAGTCGTGGTCGTACTCATGGCTATCGATCAGATCTGCAGCGGACCTGATGATCTCACCATAATGGAGGTATGAAATTGTTCTGTTTCTCATATTTTTACGCTATTTCCTTGGGTTACAGGGCTCTTTCTTAAGCAGCGATTTTGTGCTTGGAAAATTATATCATGAACACACATACTTTATATTTTTCTATGCATGAAAATTGACGTACATTTTCGAATGTTTCAGAAAGCTCGAGCGTTATCACGTCCAACTGAGGAGTGGGGCCCGTCGGCTTCAGCGGTAATGAGCCACGAGACGGAGCTGTCACCACCGGTGCTGTTGCTTCACGGCCGCCCCGTTCTGCGCGAGCGCGGTGCTTGACCCCCGCATACCCATCCGCTCGTTGCTATGCGGAAGGTATTGTTTTTTCAAAATTTTGTAACATTTAGTTTAAGTTCTGTATGATACGAACGATCAATATGTTACTATATAGGTACTAAGAGTTTTAAATATTTCACAGACATCGCAAGATGGTGGAGACTCAACTTCTATTACTAGTGGAATAGAAAACGAAATTAAGAAACCTGGAGCAATAATAAAAACCAAAAGGAATTCTATAAAGCGGAAAGTTCAAAACTTCAGCCTCGAATCTGACGATGCAGTAATAGAACCTCTCTTGCAAAAAGATAAAGAAAAGACCGACACCGCTAAACAAAGTGCCAAATTTAACCTGTTGTCAAAAACTAAGACTGAAGCCAACAGTGAGAAAGGAACCGATAAAGACAAATTAATATCGGACGATAAATTGCAAAAGGCAGCGTTGTCTAATGCTTCTGATGTTACAGATAGAATTTTACCTACTTCCAGCGTGAAAGAGAATTCATTGTCTAAATTAACAAGTGCAAACGCTCCTTTGCACAATCATATGAATACCAATGTGTTTAGTAATCACGAAGGTTTAAAAACCTATGTTGCACCCAAAAGTCAAATTCTCGTCGAAATTGATGGATCCAAGCACGTTGGATATAACCCAAGCCCATTAATATTTACAACAGCCAAAATACACACTGATGGCAAAACTAAACACATGGAACCAGTTCAAATGACTCCCGTACCAATATTATCGACTATTGAAGTCAGTATGAATATTGGAATTAATACAGGAGAAACCTCTGGCCACGTCACTTCCAATATCAGTGCAGTGTATATTCCTCAAAGTAACAAACATGTCCGAGAACAGGATCTGAAACCATCAAACACAACTATCAGCAATACAACAACATTACGAAATAAAGACGCAGATACAAAAATTCAGATCCTTACAGATAAAATTGATGGTAAAAGCAATATTACAGATAAAAGTTCTTTGGCATCTTTATCTAATGTAGAAATAAAATTAACGCAGCCCAATATTCCTACGGCCAGCGTAAAGAACAATTTCACAGAAAATAAAAGCATTCAAAATAAACCAGAATCGCAGCCTATTTCTTCCACATCTGAGAAAAACAAAACTATCGTTCCACATGAAGCTAAATCCGGATCTGATTCGATTGCTTTTACAAAAATCGCAAATAGTTCAATCAAAGAAACAAAAAAGGACAAGCCAGGCAGCTGGCATCCAGAAAACAAAAACAACTTAAATGAGACTGTTAAACCAGAGAGCTTGGATTTGCAAAGAACAAAACCTTCCAATGATACTAATAGTTTGGATAAAACCAGTAAAGATAAACCTAAAGACTCGGCTAATACCTCTTTTAGTAGCAGACAATTGCAGCGTCAAAGTATTGTATTAGATAAAGACGATCCAATGGCCACGTTAAAACCAAATATTGTTTCATCTCCTGTTACGAATGAATCCAGGGGCATTCATAAGTCTGGCGAAAACCAAAAATCCTCTATGATTGAACTAAATACACTCAGTGAAAAAACCAAGTTGCCAAAAACAAGTGCCAATAGCATTCAAATTACTAGTGTTACTTTAGTGTCAACAAATAACAGTGCAGCTGACAATAAAATATATGCTTCTACAACTACCGCTGCAACTTTAAACAAGAAACCTTCTCCTATAACAAGCAATATCGCAGTTACAAACAATCCAACAACAAACACATCAACTGTCAAAAATATGTCTGCAGCCACTAACAAGGTAGCTGTTTCTACAACTTCACCTGCTCCTATAACTATTGCTGTTGCGAACAATAAATCATCTGTCCCTATAAATACACCTTTAATTGCTAACAAGACATCTGCAACTAATATTGTGGCTCCGACTAAAATATCTGCTCTGTCAACTACTACTACTACTAGCAACAAGATATCTTCTCCGGCGACTAGTATTGTAACTGGCAATAAACTACCTTCTACTTCAGCGGTTGCTAACAAGATATCCAATCCAATGACTACAAGTGTAGCAACAAACAAAATGTCTTCTAAATCAACTACTGTTGCCGTTAGCACTAAGACATCCCCATCACCTCCTACTACGGCTGGCAACAAAATATCTTCTCCAATAACTACAACTAGCGCAACAAACAAAATATCTACTGTTACATCAACGATAAATGCAGCTAACAATAAGATGCCTTCATCATCATCATCAACTACTATGACTGGCAACAAGATATCTGCTCCATCGTCTACCACTACAGCTGGCAGCAAAGTACCCAAACCAGCGACTACAACTGTAACTGCAGCAATAAACAAAATTTCTGTTCCATTCACAACTAAAGGTACGGGCAGCAAAATATCTACTACATCAAGTACTTCTACAGCTGGCAACAAAATATCTTCTCCATCAACATCAGCAACTGCTATCAAAACGGCAACTGGTTCTACAACTACCACTACGGAAGTCAGCAGAACATTAACATCGAATTCCAATTCATCAGTTAAACCCATAACAAGTTCATCCAGTACTTTGCCTGAATTATCAAATACACCAAAAACGAAGTCAGCTATTGATAGTACTCCTTCAGTTTCTAAACCTTTAAACAACGTATCAACTTTCACAAACATCAAATCAGGAACTCCAAATGAAACCTCTACAACTACAGCAAGTACAGGAAATACCAAGCCGATGAGTATAACTACGACTGCGAAACCAGCAAAAGTTACTACAGTAGACACTCCTGCTACTACTTCTCAACGGGCTACAGTAGTCAAGTCGCCAACAGTAACGACAGCAAAGTCAGTACCAACTAAAACAATACCACAACCAGCTGTAGGCAAATCAACTGAAATTACTCCAAAAAGTTCAACAAGCAACGAAAAACTAATAACAGCCAAAAGTCACTCCACATCAATAAGTTTAACTACAACGAGTGGACAGTCAAGTGTCACATCAACTGCTTTAGCAGTTTCCTCAGGATCGTCACCAGCGTCGGCAGAAGCCAATAAACAAAGTGACTCAAAATCTAAAGTAATAGGTAACGGCAGCAATAGTTTTAAAGCTTAACAGTTGTTACGGTTTGGGTTCTTAGGAGATAAACAAGTCGCTCAATCCATAGTTGTAATGATAATAATTTATTTATATAACGAACTATTTCCAAATTTATCAAAAGGTAAAATGTACAATCTAGTCATCAAGATGCTTGTATCCTAGGTTGCACATGTCACTCTTTCTTATGAAATAGAAGATTCCTTACTCCTCGCTCAGCGTAGTGGAATAGTGATGTTATAAATAGCTGTACATACCTATGATAGTACATTTTGTGAACTGAATGGTCAATGTGTCTAATCTTCTGTATGTATGAATTAATCATACTTAATAATATTATATTAGGAACTTAGTTTAAAGGTGCGTGTTGGAGTAGAAATATTAGTGACGGTTCACCTATATAATACATGTTATTTGCTCATAGTAAATAAATGAAAGGAATTGAAAAATATATAAAACTGATAATTATATTTTGGATTATATAAAATAGTTACTTTAATCCTGAATGTTTTACCAGAATAATTATTCCAAGTGCCATTTTAAAGCTTGTGCGAAAAACATGCATAGCAATATTACCGACTAGTGATCACAACATGGAATGTTTAACGTTGACGGACATACGGATGGTAGGCTAGTGGTGCTAAGAAAGACATATTTTTCATAGACAATATTATTATTATATTTTCGATACCATTTAGAGATGACTACCTAGTTTCATCTCACAGTGTCAATTTATATCATTATTAAATTGATGTGTATCAATCATTTAAATCCAGAAAAGAAGTAAATAAAAAATATATGTACCTATTTATAGGAGTTCTGTAAATTTATTTATCAATGTCGAGAGAAAAATTAAAAACCACAGGGTAGAAACTGATAATACAAGAATTATTTAATAATAGCAATTTAAAATTCATTGATGTACGTTTGATACTATTTTTTTAGAAAAATAATTCGAGGAGAATAATATTAGTTAAAATATTAATTAATCAAATTAAAATTTACCGTTAATTTAAATTGAACATTGCCACGATCTTCATCAAGATCAGGCAGTGTTATTTAGAAAACTCTCAGGTGTTGGTCAGGTTTTCGAGTTGTGCCCGATAAATGGCGAAATTTGCAGTCCTTTTTTATATTCGTTTTATAAACTATAGGTGTCAAGCACCTCTGCCATGTCTTTAAGAATGTAGATCGTCGGTCACTTCGGTATGAAATCAAACATATTGAATAACCAATTGTCATGTTAAAAAATAGATGCAATAGAAGTAAACCTGTGTGTATTATCGAACTAAAAAAACAGACATGGGTTAAACTTAAAATCAGAAAATAATTAAGATCTTAGAATATGAATAATCTTTTGTACGTAATGCATTTCTTAATATCCTACTTAACCCTTTTCAATATAAAGGATGCACAAAATAGAGTTTTTGCAGAAAGAGCAAACTTTAGTTAGTACTCGTATATTTCGAATTTGTAAATGCTCATCCGTAGAGCGATCCGATTTTGTTTATAATGCACATCACCCAATTAGTGAGAACTATAAAACAATAGTAAAGAAACACCAACGTTCCGGCACAGTTTAATATAAAGTAGATTGTCCAATTAACAATGGGTTCCGTCTATATTTGTACAAAAAATCCTTTTTCTGTATACCAGTAGTTATTAGCTAGATAAGCCTCCTACAAGATTCATAAGCAGCGTTAATTATTTATAATTGTCACACATAATTCTGTCACATTTTGTAAAAGGTTCGATGTACGCCCAACGAAAGTTTTTCACGTATTTTCCAAATTTTATGGACTTTTATTGGATGGAATCTGTTGCCAAATCGCAGGTTTTGATTAGTTGATCAAAATAAGAGCAATACTAACCAGTAAAATGAGTTTCTTTTCAGAAATAGTCGTAGCAACTCAGAAACTTTCGCTGTAACTGCGTCTGACTTCTAGCTATATATCTAGTATCTAAGTTACATCCTCTCATACATTTGGATTGGGCACCTTTTCTCAATCGACATAACACAGTAGAGAGCAACTACGTTTTTTAACATTATTTATTGAAATCTAGTCCAACCATTTAAATTCCCGAATACAATTTTCTGAAAACTTTCATCCAACAACATCAGCCCAGCGGCAGGAAGAATAAATCTCATATTTCTTGAAATTCGTCCGAACCTTTCAAAATCTCATTGATTTGGAAAATAATGAATGAATTAAATATTTGTTAAGTATGTATTATCATCTCAGCCACGAGATTGTTTATTCAAATCTGGGCAAGTGCGAATGTGACTTTTTCAATTCATAAGATCATCACCGATGTGAAGTGAAGGATAACACTGTGAGAAAACCTGTACTTAGAGCTAACATGAGTCTACTCCTAATTCGCTAACCTGCCTTGAGCAAGTGTGGTGGTTAATGCTCCTGCTATTTGTGTATAAGGAAAAATCTTTCGCCTTCGACTGTCCAAAATTGTTTCCAATGCCTGATGAACAGAAACTAAACGACTAATGATTTTCTGACTGCGATCGAAGGATGGAAATCAGAACAAAAGTGTGAAATTTAAGCAAAAGAAAACATGCGGGGCAGACTTTTGGAACTGCCGATAGAAGTGAAAACTAACTAACGAAAGCATCGTTCGGTGACGATGACGCGAGTTCCATGATTTTTGTTCACCCAAGTGCTCAACGCGCCTAAAGAAGTTTAGGCGCGTTGAGCACCTGTTTAGTTCTTTCTTTCTTCTTTAAATAATTCCGTAATCTTTTTATTGTAACATTAGTCAAATGAGAAGTATAGGATGAGTATATCTGATAGAGGAAAAAACGTTCTTCATGTCTTTAAAGAACATGTTTGTCTCTACCAGTGATTCAACTCAGTATGGTTTCGATAATAGCTACAACATGGTTTAAATATGTTACGCGGTGTGTGTTGTTGCGCGAATTTTGTCTTTTGTTATAATAAACTGAGTAAACGGTCTTCAGTGTTTATAGCAATTAATTTATGGATAACATAAGCCCAAAAAAAACTGAAACTATTTTGCCGTTCTTTAATTCTTACGTACCTACTTAGATACAATAACTCACAAGAATTGTAATAGGAGTTTCACAATGAAAATATACGATTTCGCCATGGTATATTTTCTTTCAGTTCTTCATCGGATCACAGTGATATTTGTATAAATATTCGTTGGCAAAGATGCAAATAAATTGACAAGTGTGAATTCATGAGTAAAAACCTAAAATAGATAGCGATTTTATGATTGTGTTACATTCCGAGTTAACAGTAGTACCTACTTTCAATAAAAAAAAACGAACAGTGAAGTATTGTAGTTAAATTCTAGCACCACCAACTTAAAAAAATTAACTTAATTGAAACTGCCATATAAATTAGTTACTGATCGTACTTGCGCTGTTTATTTTTTTAGTTATTAGAATAAATATGTCATGTGAGAGTTCGTTTCTTCGTATTTTATACACAACATGTTTTAATGTATATTTTTGGCCATATTTAGATAAAGTTTACATATCTCTTGCATCTCGTAATAGTTGAAAATGCGTATACAAATCTTTTTAGGAAATCTGTGTGTACTATCTTCCTAAATGTTGTACTTACCACCACTTTGCACAAAATCGTTATGTTGCACCTAATCTTACAAACTTAATAAATATCTACCATCTCATATACTTAAGTAGAATATTTTGTTAAGTATTAGTGATTAGACGAGTTAGGAAAACGTTCACTACAATTTTACCCTTAACCTGTAAACTTGCAAGTAAAGACGTTTCATATTTTATTTAAATCTACTTCTCTGTATGTTAAATACCTATTTATTGGAGAACGATATTATATTCGAAAATTAATAATTTATTAGACAACAGTGAGTAATGGTTCGTTAGTAGATGCTTTGGAAGTAAGGGTTCTTTGCACTGTTGAGAAGTATTTAAATTCAATTATTAAAGAACGATTGCGTAAGTAGGTACCTTAACTTAACTGTAGATATCAAGTTGGTAGATTAGATTTGTCGTTTAGATACTTTACTCAAATTGTAGGTTTATAGTATCTAAGAGAATAATATTATATTTAAATTAAGTTGTTATAATTTTTTAGATAACTTTATTTTGATAACTATCATGTTTTATCCCGTAGGCACCGAATTTATAAACGAACCTACCAGAAATTTGTATGATTATTGGAAATGTAGTTCACCTATTTGTTTTTGAATAGGTACCTACCCGTTTAGTTGTCCAAACATACATAGGGTTGTTGTACTAGATTCACATTATCGTGTAGAGGCGGAGCGCCAGCGCGGCCGCGGGGCCAGTCCCGGCTGGGCCAGGTCGGGCCAGGCCGCCCCGGGGCGCGCGGGTCGTAGGGTAGCGAGTTGCGGCGGGAAGCATGGTGACGAACGATACAGATACTACTCACCGGTACAGGGCAATATGGATATTGTGTATTTCCAAAATACGTATGTTTCTACGTGACAATTAAACGCCTAAATTGATTAGCATATTGTTGTTGAACTTGATGTATTTTAGAGAATTATTGATCAAATCGATGTTATATAGATGTTTATTGTAAATATTAGCTTTAATTGAAGCCAAAGAAGTATGGGATGGTCTAGAGTGTTATAGAAGGCTGTATTTTTGGGTGATATTTTAGAAGGAAGGCATCATATCTTTCATAACATTATATAAAATAACACGATATACCTAATACTATCAGATATGAGATGGCGGCGGACGGACATGAAAAGGTAATGATGTGATAAAAGCAAATGGATTTTAGTTTTAGTGTTGTTGTGCTATTAATAAAATATGTTCAAATGTGGTTATTTGCTCTTTCTTTTCAAATCTACCAGCTTCCAAATCCAAACAAAAACACTTTTACATCGAAAATAAAGGCTTCTAGGTGACGTATGGGCTCAAAAGCCTATAGATTAAACACCCACTTTTAATGAGGTTATATCCACTTACCTGTGTGGATATTCTGAAGATTTCTTTACGAATAATAGGTGTACATATTTATAAACTACTTTCGTACTTTTACTTCACCTAAGTACATAAACTCACGACCCGTGTCCCTGGCGAACTGAGCAGAATTTAAATAAGGAGCAAAACTTGCTATACATACGGACCGATACTGGCTAACCTTATTTGAGCACTCAAATTGATTAACTCAAATAAAACAATATCGACTTGATAAAAAAACCCAAAGCTTTAATACCCACTTCCACACCTAGGAGGCAAACTCAACAAAACTAGTTTCCAAAACCTTTGATATCGGCAAATCTAAAATGATATTAACTCCAAAATGTGTGTCTACTTCATTGTCAGCAGGTCCACATTGGGGACACGCAGTTAGGCTCTGCGACACGCGTAACATGAGTTATTAGCTTCGATTTGAGCAGCTACGCTAAAGGCTTTTATCGTGGTGACGTCGAACTTTCTTTAACTGCTTTAATTTTTGCTGACATTCGTGTCGGCGAGCCGTCGTGAGCGCACGCCGCGGACGCCACCGGTCCCTCCCTGCTCCGCGCTACTCCGCAGTGAACTCGTCGCCAGCGCGGCTGCCTCGCCAGCCAACGTTGCCGCCACAAACCAACCGTGAATACATTTGAGACCGTAAAATCTTCTCAACAAGTTTCGTGTGTAAAATTTTGATAAACAGTGAGCCAGTGAATAAATCCATTTAATTCTGTACACTCAAGTGAAATGAAACTGAGCGATGCGATAATGTTACGTTGTTTTAATTTTATCCGAGGTGAAACACTGATAAATTAATCTTCGTTCCGTACACAGGTAAGTTTCCAATCATTTTTTTTTTGTTTTGTACAAATGTTTAAATAACTTGCTACCGTTATGCTAGATGGGGGTACTTTTGTCGTTATTTCTATTTAAAGATCAAGTTGTGAGTGGCTTGATGAGATAAACAACATATTGATAAAGCTGTCAATCTCCATAATGTTTCTGGTATAACACTCAATCATCGTGTTATTTTATCCACTGTATGTCCTTGGTTATCCCGTGCTCTGATATCAAACTACTTGATCCCACGTCGAGATTAAACAGTTAAAACAATAGGTTTTAGTACAAACCGCATATGACAAAAGGTACCTACGTATTATGTTATGTTCGTCAAGACAAAAAAAAGTTTAAGATGCATCGAATTCAAAATAGTTACAGTTCACGGGCTAAGTGCAACGAGTTTTTCAAGATATTTTAATTAAAAACTAGTTTGATATCCTGGCCGGGTATTCTCTCCTGCTTACCAAACAGGCTAATAAACTTACCGTTATTAGATAATTATATAAATCACTTCAGTTTACTTCAGAAATTTAACGATACCGAAATGCTTGGAATCCAGTATTATTTGAATGATGCATAGAGATTGTGGTATTTTGTGATTTAATGATGATCTATGTAGATGAGGAACTAACCTGTTGAAATAGAAAAATCAATTAGCATTTGATAAAAGTGCTTATCGATAGCTTGGTAGGTACAGTGAGTCAGTCAAGTTATTTGTAATTTCAGTGTTCACTGTATCTGCGCGCATGGTTCGAAATGTAAGAAACTTGTTTGAGTTGGTATTGCACCGGGCCCATTCTGCAGCTTGCATTCCTGGAAATAACAAAAGATTTTACCTTCGATAATGTAAAGCAGAGTTGAGCAGAGTAAAGCGCAAACATAACTAATATTATAAATGCGAAAGTTTGGATGTTTGGATGTTTGTTACTCAATCACGTCAGAACAGCTGAACGGATCTTGATGAAATTTGGCAGAGGTAGATTATAGTCTGGAATCACACAGAGGTTTTTATCCAGGGAGTATGTTCCCTTGGGATAATTTTCTGGACTGATGCAGTAGATATTATAAATAGTGGTTGGCAATGAGGTGTGTTAACAATTATAAATATTCATTTAGAAAAGAAGCCGAGCACCGCGTATGGAGCGTGAGAACTGAAACCCCGGCGCAGCGTCGTCTAGTCCGTCAGCTCACTTTCCATCCATTCAAGGCGTCTCCAACTTTTTCCAACGATTTCTTTCACCCTTCTCTGTTCAGTTGGATTTCCAGCTTTCTTCTTTGTTTGCGTCGTTCACTCCGCGTGTGCGATATTAGATAGTTGATGTCTTGGAAAAAGTTGATTTGCTATTCCATCCACAGGAGTGATTGTGTATCTATATACCTAAATAAAAATTAATCGCTAAATATGTTGCTAAGCGCAAAACTCGAGAACGGCTGGACCAATTTCGCTAATTAACTAAAAAATAACTAAAAAATGTTATATAACGTCAGTACCCCTGATTAACCTATGAGGTCTTATGCAGGTATACGTAGTTAAGTTATGCCCATTTTTCAATTAAAGCACTACGAAATCTAATGTATCATCCGCTTGAGGCAAATAAGAAACCCTTAAATAAGTCATAATAATAACTAAGATTGTCGAAGAAGTCATACATAATGCTAATAGGTACATTCTTAAGTAATATTCATTACTTATAGATATTTGGCCCGAGGATCAGTAGTAGTACCTACTACGTAATAAGTAGGCACCTATTAAATATAAATGCCATGTATGTACCTTACCTTAGAACCTTTGAAATCTTCAGCTTATATTTAAGAAATATATTCCCCGTTGAGGAAGAGGATTGCATTATTTTCCATTTATCTATAGATAGAGTGGAGATGAACCCGAGATTTGAGGTGGCATCAAGATGAATCGCATTGTGTAATATTGCACGTTGCGGTGTACTCTATACTGGCATCTATGATCTTTCCTACATGGGTTACGTAGTCGTAACTTACAGCGTTGGACTCATTATTTGGCTGGATTTCAACATTGTTTAGGAAACGAACCGGTCTATCGAGTGCTCCTGGATTGATCAGTAGCCACTCGTGTATCTATGAGGAGTATCGGCCGGAATAATCGGTCAGGCATGCGGCCCAGAGGTCGGAGGCGGTTAATTGGCGAGGAGTCGCCACGGCCGGTTTGTCCGCTGGGCGTTGTTTTACGGCATTCCTAGTCTTGTAAGCGAGCTGCGCTACACTCCAACACCATTGCTAATTCTGTTAAGGGGCACATCCTTTTCTTTGTTTGAAAATATTCAGTTTTAAGAATATTGACAGCACCGGTCACATTCGTAAACAAACTAGTTGTTTGCTTTTATTGAAGCGAGGGTGAAATACAATACAGTTGCGTGTAAGCTGTTAGTGAGGCTTCCCGGTTTAGCCGGAAATTAAGAATCCCCTCGCTCGTGAGCTTGCACCGACTCCCCAAAGTTTTGGTCGTGTTTCCTAGCAATATTGATCCGTTATTTTATGTTCACGAAAGTTGTGAATGTAACTCTTGCTGGTAACATCAATATTCAAATGTGAAGTTTTGATAATCTATTGATTTATAGAGATAAGTATTATCTAGCGTTTTATGTTAGCGGACGAGTGGGGCCGTGGTCACGTTTAACTCGTTTGCTCTCAAGGATAAACCCGTAAAGGCAGATTATCCGTGATCTTATAATGATTACGTGGATTCGGTCGGCCGTTGATCTCGAGCTGTTGGAAAAAAACGGGGAACAGTTGTCGGCCGGGCCGGGGCGGGGGATTCACGGTTGAGCGCCCTCGCCACCTGCGTCACTCCATCCATGACTTACCTAGCCCGCAGCCGATATTGCACACACACTACACTTGCTCTATTTCGCTGTTACAACAATGCTACGAGTATCTACGAAATTAAACAAACGCATACGAAGTCCCGAACACTTTTGTTAACATATTACATAATAGAATAGAATAGAATAATTTATTGTCCTTAAAATGTCACTATTTCAATTAGCGCTCTGGAAAAAGTTCGCTATAATTACATTTTTTCGTCGATTTAATGACAAAACATTATCTATATGCACTAAAAGCTGTTGAATTGTTGATCAATCAATAAAGGTAACAAAACAATTCTTTTGTTGTGCATTGTTTTGTTACTGCGTGCAATTCATCATTGATACTGATAAACAATAACATTTTCGGCTAAATGATATCAATAGCATTCTTCTGAATAGGTCACTTAAAAGAGTTCCGTATGGTAACGTGGATAAAACATTTTGTGGCAAGTGTACCTTTATGCAATTCTATTAAACTTTCACTTGCACGATTCTGTCATATTGTTGAATAGTTCGCTCTGTCAGTTGGAGTCGAGGGAGTCGGTGCTATATTTTTGGTTCCATGCGCTTACTTAATTAGGCACCGAAAGCGTTTTAGAGCTAACATTATCGAATAGTTTGCATAACATTTCTCGTCGAGCTAGTCCATTTCGGTCAACAAAACCTTTTGATTTCTGTTGGAGTAGTGATGACTAATTCGCCGGTTTGTAAATTTTCACAAAGTTGTTTTTACTAATGACTTTCGCTGGAGACTCTATCCGCATGTAAGTAGGCTGAATTTTTCTTTTAACTTTCTGATCTTTTCCGAAAAGACTTCGATTTTACAGTTTTCCATACTGAACAGTAGATACTTTGTTACTTGTGAAATATTTTGTTTGGGTGGTCAGATTTGTAACAATTTCAAAGAAGCGATTCAAACAAAAGTTCAAAAGTAGGCGTTGGTTTGTTTTAAAAGAGTACTAAAGAGACTCCGGAGCTCAGGGTCGGCCCTGAGCTCCGGAGACTCTTTAGAACTTAAGTGTATAAAATAAATCACGTTGAGCCAGCAGTGTTTCCGTATATCTTACAGCTGGGCTAATTAGGATTAAGGAGGTCACCTGTGAGTCCTCTCATAGTTAGTTTTTCATATTATAACAAAGTTTATTTGAAAAAACATAACATACAAAAAAAATACAATTTGAAAGTATTATTAAAAGTCTTTAAAACTCTTTGATAATAACCAGCCCGACCAGCCGTGTCTTGGCACGATTTGCGAACGGATGTTGAACTCGCTTCAGAACGTCAAGACTCGCTAATAAGCCACAATATAACGGAGAAAACTAGGTATAATATGTGTGCTAGCCGAACTATTTGCTTTTTATGCATAGGACAAGTTAATTAAGGTTAATATCACTTGTGTCGCAGTGTCAATGAGTGTGGCGAACATTTGCGCGGAGCAAGTTGCCGGAGGCTGTGCGGGCGCAGGTCATTGTACCGCTCGCCCGAGGAGCCTGCACTCGCCCCTTGCCCCCCACCCCCTCCCACCGTGACACCCGCAAACCCGCATCCTATATAACTCATACAAATAACAAGGACTCTCTGGAACAACACGACAGCCTTAGCTTCTAAAAAACTTTGATAGTAACAAGATAGAAACAAAACATCTCGCTTATCATCTCTAAAACGTAACGAAAGAACGTGTTCGGCATAAAATTAAATATGATGAGAAAAAACCCGTCCACTGCTCGTACTGGATGATGTTGTAACTTCCCGTAACTTCAACAACGCGTATCTACACTTCTACACTAATATTACATAGAGGAAAAATTTGTATTTTTGTGTGTGTGTATGTTTGTAATGAATAAACTTAAAAACTATTGGACCGATTTGAACAATTCGTTCAGCAATGGATAGCTACATTATCAGCGAGTAACATAGCCTTATTTTTTTGTTCCCATACTCCTACGGGAACGGGAACTACGCGGGTGAAACCGCGTGACGTCCGCTAGTATCTAATATGGGAACAGAGAAGAAACCCGACATGGTTGTTTCTCGAGTAGTCTCACTGCCTCTGCTTGGGTAACTCTACTCTATATACTTTTATAGGTGCATGTCTCTCTTAGTCTGTGTTGCCCTTTCCGCTATTTCTACAGCAAGAAGTCTTCGCGTCAGCCTTTCTCATACCTCGGTATACCATCATCTTGAAGCACCAATTCAACATGGTGACGTCTAAAAAAACTTAAAAATATATTGCATCTGAGAACACTTGTGACCTAGCGTTCTAATTACTGCACTGTCAATGTGGCCTTTGAACCGAATCTAAAGTTGAACCTATGAAAACAGTTAAATCGACCTCATTGTGTACACAATTTGTTAGAGCATAAATTTTTCAAAATACCTGTTTATGCTTTGTTATGACTTTGACGAACAAAATAGAATACAATTTGACCTTTGCCATAGCTGTATTGTTGTATGATAATGTCAAGGGAAATACCGGAGATCGTTTCTTAATGCCCTTAGCTGAGGATGGGATTGGTGAAATCGGTTTTAGCGCAATTTGTATGGTTAGAAGTTAAACTGTTTATAATTTTGTATGATAAATCGAAGAATAACCATGTAGAGATGTAGACACACCAGTTCTTAAAGTTTAAGGTTGCATTTGTTAGATTTTCGGTAACGTAATGGGTACTGTTTAACTATGCAATACACATACTTATTACCTACGTATTGTTAGGATAGTTATTAACTTTTTCACGGTAGAGTAACAGCAATATCCTTAGGCTACTGACCCAGAGCTTCTTCTTATATCTAATTACCAGTTTGAATAATGGTTGTGACAAATCTACAATTTCTTCTATCATATACGTAGTGTCACATTAACGGGGCATTATCCGAGTTTTAGCTGTTTGAAAATCATAGGTGAAATAAATGAACTTAGGCCGGGTAAAATATATATGTGAGGGATCATCCTTGTTTTAGTAGCAAGTGGAAATCAAAACACGAAATATGATCATTTTCTCGATCAAAAAAAAATTTGAAAAAGGGTCGATTTAAAAAAACCACTTTCGACCAATATCCTAATTACAGCACAAAAAATATGAAAATTGCACGAACTGAAAGGTTAAAAGCAGTGATCAGATAATCGGGCGCTAAACTTCACTTTTATTTCCACGAAAGTATAATACGGACATGCTTTTCAGAATCCCGGATTCCGAAATCGTTCGAATTTCCTGAGATTGTTAAAAATATAGTTAGAACTCGTTGTGAACTCTCATTGTATTTTTTTATTTAAAAAGCCGATTTTAAAGGAACTTTTAATTTACAACGAAAGTTTTTTCATTAAGTTTGTTATAGTTGTTTTTACAAAATTGTACAATCCCGGGAACCCAGGATTACTTATCTATTTAGAAAGGAATGTGAATGGTGCAAGGTTTTACATGGCCATAGGCTATATTTAATTACTCAACCAGGGAAAAACCAGGACTGGCCGCTAGATGTCATAAAATATGAAAAGTACCAATAAAATGTTCCATAGGAACAGTGTCTAAAGCAAAACAGGTTAGTAGATCAACTGCAAATATTTTATACTGTGGCGTAGATTTTTCGCGAAGAGTTTGGTGGTCATCAGCAGGACATCGTATAACAATGTCGTGTTAAACATAAGGGGTCGCCGGCGAAGGGAGCATTTCAATGCCAACAGGCTCGAATAACCCAGCATTACTTACTTCACCACCATTTTTACCTTTATCAGCAGTGATAAACTTTCGGCTGAAATGATGACAATAGTTTCCTCATTTTGACCCAATCACGACATGACATCATGGGAATTTATAACACGTCAGAAGCTACATGTTACAGAAGCTACATGTTATGTGCGTCCATGCTTACGTTAGTAAGGAACATTGTTTTGAAAAACTCGTTTCTTTTTAGCACGCTTACTGACCATTAGAATAAGTAATTAACAGTCTTAAGTATATAAAGAACATTTATATGTAATCATGCCCCCAGCCAGCTTACCTTCTGTTTTTGGAATAGTTAACTAAGTTTTTAGTCACATATGGTGAACGTTCCACATAGCTCAGTCAAATAATGGCAATGATCAGAAACTTGACCATGCTCGCATTCTATTCTAACTACATTAATTATGGAGAAATATTCTAAGTCATAAATATTCATGTGCCTAAGCAGGTATATTCACAGCCTGTAGGTAAATAAAATGTTTATGGTACCTTATGGGCTAAGTGACAGACAGGCAGTTGAACAAAGTGTTCTAAAAGTTTTAAATAAAGTTAGTTATAAATGAGTTACTTAGTTACATCTTTACGTAGGGCCTGAACTGAGAACTTTCCAAATCTTACTTTAAAGCAAGAGTTTGTCAGGATTTCAGGCAAAAGTAGAAAATCACTCACGGCGGCTTTCAATAACGTATCTATCTACCTTTAGCCAACTGTCAAATTAGCTACCAACAGTAGCTGAAACGTCATGTTACAAAGAAAGCTTGCTTGCTTGCTGCATGCTTGCTTGCATGCTGCATGCTTGCTTGCATGCTGTATGCTTGCTTGCATTCTGCGTGCTTGCTTGCATCCTGAATGCTTGCTTGCGTGCTGCATGCTTGCTGCATGCTTGCTGCATGCTTGCTTGCATCCTGAATGCTTGCTTGCGTGCTGCATGCTTGCTGCATGCTTGCTTGCATGCTGCATGCTTGCTTGCATGCTGCATGCTTGCTTGCATGCTGAATGCTTGCTTGCATGCTGCATGCTTGCTTGCTTGTATACTGCATGCTTGCTTTCATGCTTGCTTGTTTAGAAAAACCACATGTTCACAATCAACTGCTTTATTGAGTACATGCATAATATGTTAATTTATGTATAATAAGAATTATAATGCAAAATCAGATATTTTAAAATTATAAAAAAATATACTTAAACGTATACAATCATTATTAAATAATTTAGTATTAATTATAATGACTAATTTTAATTCGTAGACAGATTCTAAGCTAATTTTATATTAGCTGCGATTGTCTTCAAAAAATCACATTTTGTATATTCCGATTGTTTTTTTAAAATGTTTTCAATTCTTGCTGTTTTGTCAATTATTTTTCTCTTTTTATTTGGAATAGGAACGCCGTTCAAATTTTTTTCAATTTCTGATATTGAATGTTTTAACTCGATCATTAAATAATTTGATAAATGGTAGAAGCCAGATTTAGGCTTATTCACGAGAAGATTGATTCTGTTATGCCATGCTTCTGCACAATTTTGTGTTCGTGGTATACCTTCATTTATTAGTTCTCTTGTGCTCCAAAATGTTGGGTCGTATTTAGGCGTTGAACTGCAAGTACCGAGTTAAAGCTTTGTAATACAAATTTGTTCAAAGAATATTTTTATTATAAATAAACATTATGTAATTTGAAGTTAGGACTTGTAACTTTTATTGAAAACAGTTTTATCTCTCTTGTATATTATTGATTGTAATTTTTATGACAAACGAATTTAAGACATATAATATTTAGGGATTTCAATGTTATGGCATGTGATATTATGTGATATTAAGTTCGGGTAAGTTATCATTCGGACAAATGATGATTAGGACAAAAAAAGTTATGGCACTTTAAATTATGGATAAAAAAGTTAGGTGACACAATAGATAACCTAGGTAGGTACTTCAGAAACCGGGAATTACTAGAGTAGGTTAGGGCTGATTTTCAATAGTCACAAAACTTTCACCTGGAGAATGAATACGGGGGGTTGACATCTTTTCGACACAATAGCTGTCAAGCCATCATGTGTGTGTGTGTGACAAAAATAACCGGACGAGCGAAAAATTAACCTTAGTCATATCATAAGTTACTCATGTAAGTATATTTTTAAATGCTTGAGAAATTGAAACATTATGCATATTATTTAAGTAACGCTGGCAAGAGGCATCGTTTACTTAAAAATATTTTTGAGTAAAACAAATCAGAGTTATGTTCTATATCAAAACGATTTTATACGCTTTTATATTATATTTTTACTATTCGATAAGGCTTATGACGGTATTCATTTTAAGATATATCGTCGTTATATAAAATAATAAATGACTTGTTTTAATAAAAACTGAGTCCCATTTATTTTTTATTTTTTTTAAGGATGGGAAATCATCAAATGACTTCTTCCGCTCTGGGTGGAGCGGAAGGGCGTGTCAGACTCTTACTGACTAAAACCCATCCGTGTTCCTTCTAAAGCCCTTTGCTTTCCAGGGCCGCGGTGACTCTTTCGAACAAATTCCGCAACCCTGGCAGGCTCTGGCCTTAGCGGGCCCCGTCCTCTTTGCTGACATCTCTTTGAGGCGCGCGTGAAACACAACGCGCCATCGACCCGGGCCTGGTGGTGATCGGACAGCGAGCCACCCAACGCTCGCCGTCCGCAGACCCGCGCCTACGATGGCTGGGGATCGCCCTGCGACTCTCGACGCCCGGGGCGTCTTCTCCTGTTGCGGCGGTTGGGACGAAGGCCTTGCCTTTCCCTCGCGCGGTCCGCCTCCTCCTTCGCTAGCATTACTGCTTCGCAGAAGGAGGTGACCGCTTCCCAAGCCTCCTCGCTCCGGACCATGGATTCAACCAGGGCCGGACGCGAGAGGTCGCCGCCGCCGATCGCCTCGACGAGGACACGGCGGTGCTCAGCCCAAGCAGGGCAGACCTCCACCGTGTCCTCCGGGCGATCCTCACAGTGCTGACACCCGGGCGTGTCCTCCCGCTTAATCCAAAACAGGTACCTCCCGAAACAGCCGTGTCCGGTAAGTACCTGCGTCAGGCGGAAGGTGAGGATCACGCCGTGGCGCCTCTCTAGCCACTCCTCAAAGAGGGGCCTTACCGCCGCAATTGTGGCGTGCCCAGCGCTGGGCCGCGATAGTCGCAGTCTCCATACCGCCATAGTATCCTGCCGGAGCTCCGTCCGCCGCGATGCAATTTGCCGTAGCAGCGGAGTTTCGCCCCGGCGAAGCACCTCCACGCGCCACGCGTAAACGTGCGCGAGGGCTCTCGCCTCCAGATCCCATGGCGGTAATCCGGCAAGGAGGCTCGCCGCCTCGCCGGAGACCGTGCGGTATCCCCGAGCCAGCCGGATGGCCATGACCCTTTGGGCCGCGTTGAGCTGGCGGGCTGGTCGCCCCTTCAGCGTTAGGGCCCACACAGGGGCCCCATAAAGGGCCATGGACCGCACGATCCCCGCATAGAGCCTCCGGCAGGAGGCGTTTGGACCCCCTAGATTGGGCAGGAGCCGCTTGAAAGCAGCTCCAGCCCGCTCCAGTCTGGGAGCCAAACGTCGGAAGTGCTCCTCGAAGTTCCACTGGCTGTCGAGAACGAGCCCCAGATACCTGATCATCGACCCGACGCCGATGTGAAAACTGAGTCCCCTAGGGATCGAGTTCCGAAAAAACTTTTCTTGTGCACATTTGCGCTCTTTCGGGATATCATTTATACCATCATATAGCTTCTTCCCTTGTATAGCTTTAGGCGTTGTGTCGTCGTTCAGACAATGGCTTTTTGTGTTTTGTATAAATATAGTTCTCCTTTCTTTATCCTAATGCATTTCATCCACGTAGGTACGATATCTTCTTCTAACATGTGCGATTATTGCAAATAACCATCCCATTTATTCACACAACGAAAACATAAAGATATCTATTCAACCGGGGAAAAGATATCTTTTATGTTTTCGTTTGACCAATGGAATGTCACATAAAAGATATAAAGATTAATATAATTCAAATCGATACGAAGTCTGTCAGGAATTCGAGAGCAGAATTTGTGAAAATGAAACATAAACTCGTTTCGGCTTTGTGATCGGATTGGCATACCATTTCAATATTCCTACTAATTAATAACAATTCCGCATAGTGCTGGGGGCATTAGGCAGTAACATAATGGTCAGTTATGTTTATTTATCTGAATATTATGAGCGGACAGTATTCTACAACGGTACACTGACATACATAAAGTGTTAGAATTATTTATTTAAATGACCAATGCTGGCTGGCTTACTTTGTTTTACGTTTTTCATTTCGCTATGATATTATGATTACTGTCTTTATGATTTTATGCCAGACCTTCATCTTTTTATTCAAACTCTTACTTTTTATAAGATAGGATTTTAGAAGATAGATAATTATAAATAAAACCTTGTGAGAAAATGTATCAGGTTTTAAGTAACCAATAAGTTTAGCTACTTGTTGATAAAAAATATCGAATGTTTTTTTGTTGTGGGTAGTAAAAAAAACCGACATCCAAATAAAAAAATACACTACAAAGTATAAAAAGTTTTTTTATTTTTCACTTTTTAGTGGTAAGTACCCCACAACTAAAAACACCACTGGAAAGTCACAGGAAAGCAAAATACGCAATTTCGTTTACTTGGATGATATATTTTTTTCAGCTGTTCGATTTAAAACCAAACTATTGAACCGATTTGATGAAATTTCTATGGGACTAATCGGAAAGTATTTCCTTTCAGATAAAAATAGAGAGATAAAGATTTTTTTAAATCAGTTCATTTAGGGCGGAGTTATGAGGTAACAAACATATAAAAAATACAACTGAATTGAGAACCTCCTCCTTTTTTGAAGTAGGTTAAAAGTAAATTATTATAACTCTTTGAAATGTATGTACCCAATTAACTTCTACAGCCTATTGTAACAATTTAAACAGTCGTGGTACTTAGAACTACTGTTGTAATCACGGTAGTAATATACGATACGATGCTGTCGTGATCTATCGTGTCTTGGCGACGAATCGTTTATCACAAGTTCGCAAATGACTAATTGTTGTACCCTAAGGTCAACAACTGCCAACAGATAGCATAATTTACGTGGTTCTGAATTTTAAACAGTTAAGCTATTGCTTATAGTGCCTATGTCTGTCCAGTGACGTGTTTCGTCTGAAATGATAAGGATTTCGTTGCTTGAATGGGATGAAGTTATGTTGAAGTTATGTCCAACGAGTTCAACTAGTCCTTGGTATTAAAAGTTTGATGTTTCCTAAGACTAAAACTTTATTACTTTCACGAAATCAGATTTCTAGGCTTGACACTATTTGTGTTAGTATCACAAGTTAGCTACCTAAGTTGGTTAATTATAAAAGCGTGCATTAGTGTCGCCAGATTGACAGCAAGTCTTATTAGCGTCACCTCGATCTAGAACAAGGCTATATATTCATTAATGTTTGACCACCCACAACTTCGCATTAACAAATAGTAGAGAAATCAGTAAAGAGAAAAATCAGATAAGAGTTTGAATGTTGTCCAGAATTCTAATGGAGACTCACAGTTTCTATATGGCCTACACGGGTTCCATCATGTACCTAATAACTACGCCACTAATAGATATACTGTTTATGTCTTCTTTTAGCTTCGATAAGAAGCGCTTTTACCAGAGTCCACCTTACCTACATCACTACTACTATCTGTATCTGACAAAATTGTATTTTACAGGAATTGCTTTTATAAAAGAATATATATAATAATAAAGAATTTAATAACTCCCAAAGATTATTATTTTTATAATAAATAATAATCTTTTTATAAAAAATAATAAAACCTCATGAAAAAGTTTACCTCCTGTTATTTCACGGCAGCAATGCCACACATTGAATGCCTCGAATTTCGGACACATACAAGAAATAATTACAATCTTATTTCTTTTCGTTTGCAGGGTGACAATGTACGCGCCATCAACAGCATCGACGACGTCGGGGTCAGGCCGCGCGGCTGCCGTGCCCGGCGACCGCCGCGTGCGTGCTGTGCGACTGGTGCGCCCGCGCAGGGCCGCGCCTGCCTTCGGTTTCGCGCTCCGAGGCGGCAGGGAGTACGCCACCGGCTTCTTCATATCCAAAGTCGACTTCAACTCTGAGGCACATGTGCAGGGATTAAAGGTTTGTTGGTTTTATGCGTATCTACTGTAATGTTTTTGAAACTCTTCGGCCTAGTGCCGTGGCCGAAAGTGTGGCTTGTGATTTGGGTTTGAACTCCAGTTCGGTCGAAGTGTTGTTGCGTTTTTTTTTTCACCAGGTTTTTTTTTATGTAGTAGCAGCTTCTGGATTTGAGTTTATCACAAAAGGCTCCAGCCTGTTGCATGAGACGTAAACGTAACTGGCGAAACGTGACGGTAGTACTTTCACCTGTATCTACCCCCTTGGTGTATACAGTCGTGCTCGTGTTCCTACATCATCATCTACCAAGCCTTTTTCCCAACTATATTTGGGTCGGATTCCAGTCAAATCGGATTAAGCTGAATACCAGTTTTTACCAGCCCGAGTTCCTACAGTTTCCACCATATAAATTCTGAATTATGATGTTCGAACACCATGAATCTTATTGCATCGTTCGGGAAAAGCATACCTATCTACAATAACATGATTATTCCATCCTCCCGAGAGTAATCGAAATATTTATAGTCGTCATGAATAATGCTTCACTTTGGATGTGTGCTGTGCAACTGCGTCAGTTTATAGTTCATGTTCTACGTGAAAAGTGGCGCAACCTATGGGAGCTATTCTCAGGGCGCACGTTCGGTATTTATTATTATTACAGTGCAGTTGTAAAACATTTTCAACTTAAAGCAAATTGTTATGTAGACTGCAATTAGTCTGAAGAATTATAGAAACTCTTGCAATTTCGCAAAACTTGATTCTATTTAATAACATGACCAACCAAAGAACCATCACTCAGAGGAGAGGTGGCTAGGCGATTTGGCTTATGCAACATCAATAATTATTTAGTTATGGCATTTGCGACTAGTAACACCATAATAAAGCTTGTTATCCGCGAAACAACCGAATAACCGTGGTTACGACGTGGAATGCCACAATGATCAATACGTGGAAACATTGTGTCGGGGAGTTCTTGTACTATTATAAGTTCTTTGTCTATTAGGCAATATATTATTTCATTGTTTCGGTGTTCCTTTCGTTCTTACATGAGCAAAGGGAAGATTTAATCTCTATTGACAGTTTTTGTGGCTGTTACCTATTACATGTTCTCACGGTCCCGGTGTCCCAGCGGCCGGGCGCGTGCGAACAGCGCTGCTCACAATTAACCCAGCAAGCTGCTTGCTTCTGTGCAATTACCCACATCCGAGGCTGAACTACTGTCGCAACACGTATTCTATTCTTTCCGAGCGCTCACGTAACCACTGTTGGTATCTCTTGCCACAATTTAATCTTATGCGTGGGTCCATTTGCCATGATGATCACCTCGTTGTCTCCTGCATGTGGGTCAAACACTTCATTGCTTTGTAGTCGTGCGCCGCACTTGATTCATTGGTCAACAGGTGATGCAGCAAATAACATGCCGCTTTATTGCGTCGACTTGAAGACATGATTATGCTTGTGATAGATTTGAACAGCGCTCGTGACAGTTCATTTTAAATCTATTATGCTTTGTTTCGGGTTTGAGTGTATCGGAATCTATAGGCTTTGATTAAAAGCAATTGAGAAAGCTTGTGGCCAAAATAACTTTATTAATGTTTTGGTTTAGTCGACCTGTTTACTACTAGGTGGGCTACGGAAATCAGATAGATAACAGCTGCAACTCTGAGTGAATTGATATTCAGTAGAATTTATGATGATAATATTGAATAATGAATACAGAAGGCAATAATAATATCTCTAAAATTCAACTCCAAGATACCGTAGGTAGACTTATGTAGTTTGAAATATATATTTATCTCCTAAGTTTTCAGAGAACTGGTTTTGTGAATAGGGCTAGCCATAGATAGCTGCATGCTTCAATGCCAAAAATATCACAGCGTTTAAATAAAGTGTGTCGCAGGAGTTTGTTGACGCTCGTGGCTAATTAATAGCAGCACGGATCGATCTTCCAGGTTAAGCAGCGTTTGCCTAGAACGGTCCGTGGATGGGTGACCATCTATTATATAGCGAGACTCCTCCGTGCCTCGGAAAGCCGTTGGTTCCGGTTGTCATTTGGGCATCTTTGACAGTCGTAACAGCTACTCAGAAGCCAGAAAACCTGACAGCAGTCTTGGCAAGGGGTATCGTATCATCCAGTTACTGGATTGTGGAGGCCAGATAGGCCGTTTCTCTATGTAAAATACTGGTATCTGCAGCCGGATAGTCTGGAAGGCGAACCCAACATAGTTGGGAAAGGGCAAGTAGATTCATTTAAGTTTCAGGAGTTTCATGTGAATGAAATTATTGGAAAAGTGTATTTAT
This sequence comes from Mamestra brassicae, assembly GCA_905163435.1. Classification (NCBI taxonomy): domain Eukaryota; kingdom Metazoa; phylum Arthropoda; class Insecta; order Lepidoptera; family Noctuidae; genus Mamestra; species Mamestra brassicae. The sequence goes on along the minus strand of LR990996.1, from coordinate 10,897,822 downwards.
AAGATCCAATACACATACAACAAACTTTTTTGTTAAGTTATATTTAAATAACAGAAAGTTCCCAGTTGTGCCCAAACATACCAAGCCGCAATCTCACAAAAGTTCAGTTAATTCCTACTGTTGCTAAAAATTACAAACGGCGTAAGTTTATTCTTCTCATTGTTTGCGTTTATTTCCCTAAAAGTATTTTTTGTGTGTAATTTGTTCAAATTCTAAATTCTACACAATTTCTAAATATCTTGACCGAATACATCTATCCATAAATACCAGTTTCCGATTTATATTTTTAAACTTTTGAACGCCAGAGCATATCGGTGTAACCCCGACGACAAACCACAAATTCGCCGAACTTTTTGTCATATATTTGTGACGTTTTGCGTACAGGGCACGCGCTTGTCATGTATACGTGACAGTGGCGTTTAAAAGGTTAAATGACGACGTAAAAACGTGGTGGGCCTTATTTTTGAGCCGTTCGGGGTTGAAACACCAGGGCCAAGTCCTCTTCGTATTTTTGAGGAATCTGTTAGTCGACTCTTCACGTGACCAGAGGGCTGGCTTTTTCTTCGGCCAGAGAATCACGATTGCCATTCAATTTAGCTAACACAGCCGGCATTCTGACAACGTTGTGGACGAATTTGATTTTGCCCTACCCTTTTTTATCTCGCTTGTGGATTTATACATATTTTTACTAGCTATACTACATAATAAGTTTTTATGTAAATAAATAAAACTCCGTAAATTACTTAAAGTTACCTATTTATCCACTTTTTATTCAAATGTGGTGTCAGCAGCATAGACAGTCCAATATTCATATAAATCCCTTTCTTCCATTTACTCGTATACATGTAACGCCTATTTATGTAGGTATCTACTTAAATAGGTGACAATCGGTGAAAAAATTATGTGGGCTAGTGTGTTTTGGCACAACTGTGCCGATTACCTATTCAAAACATTGCGAAAGTTATGCAATCCGCACATCATAACACTACCCAGTTTATTGCCTGCTATTTAATACACAATTAGCATATATTCACTCAAGTAATTCCTTATTAGATAACGCAGGTGACATTTAATTAGCCAGTTTTATATGTAGGCAGACTTAATTATTTTCTGACAACTAGACCCGAGCAACGCCTGGCTCGTGGACAGAACATAACACAGAACAGAACATAAATACTACTTTCTACTTAAAATTGACATGGGTAAAGAATCTTTTGAAGTTAAGCCGACGTCTCGTCATAATTAAACAGTTAGACAAGAATGCACATATTATTTGCAGGCGTTACAAAACTTTTCACACGATTACTTCCTCCACAAAGAAGTTACGAAAAATTCACGTACATCCGCCATTATTAAAATAACACAATGAGGTGTTTTGAGAAATTACGGAGATTCTCGAGATGCGAACAGAAATACTGCAGCTTAGATAAACTGTATCTGAAGTCATTGACTTGTGCTAAAGAAAGACTGATACAACACGAGCATCGACAACTTGCGGCGAGTCAACAACACGTGTCAATAGAAGCTGATGCGCACACGCACTTCTGACTCTCTAATGAAACTTTTCAATGTTACGGCAATGATTTTTCTTTTAAGACCTTCCTGTCACCTAAATGAGTATTTGAAAAGTAAACAACTGCTATTATTTTCATTACAACTTGGACAGATTGCTACCGTGCCTGCGGCAGGATATGAATCTCAACAAATTACTATATTTATTATATCGAAACATATTATCCAATACTATGTTCAGTGGCATGCTAAGTGCAGGATGGTGGCGGTAAAACGGTGCAATTATATGACAATTTGTAAATAGTCCATGTTCCCATGAGGCGGGTCGAACGTGTCCAGTGCGTGAGTCACTCAATTACTCTGTGCGGCGACTTTCTACCGCTTTCCGTTCGCGTGCGTCTCTTCGGCTTAATGCTTCTTGTATAACGATTGCTAAAATAGAAAAGCGCTAATGCAGTCCTTCACAGAAGAAAGACCACGTGTCACTGTGATACGAGTCACTGTGTTTTTTTATCTGATTGTGAGCGTGCATGATGCGGTTACGTCACAGGTATTCAAAAAATGTGTTCAGTTAAATAGAACCATGTATATTTTAAAAGCAACACGGAAAAAATAGGTATTACAAACAGCATGTTCGTAGTTCGCAAGTTGTGAAACAATAACGTTTTTTCATGATAAAGGTAGAGAAATATTGTATCAACAAGGCCACACTGTAAAAAGTAAATAGAGTAGCTATTGTATTGAAAATACATTAACGCTATGACTCACTTGATTACTTTTTGAAATGTGAACACTTCAGACGGTTGGACGGTTCAGACAAATGTGACGTCATAGGTACATTATGTAGCCATTGTCTCTGCGCACTTGATGTAACAGGTGTACCAGTCAAGCAGCACTGTTCTAATTAAATTGATGGTTGATGGCACAGTTTTGTGCTCACGTTGGTTACAATGGTATTTTCAAGCCTGTAATTATTTCCATAATTATTAGGTTGGCACCAGCCCACAATGCCACTTGCGTAAATCGAAATGTTCAAGGGAACTCAATGGAACAGAAAGCCATGAAAACATTCGTTTTCGCAAATACATCGTGTGTTCTGTTGCGCACCCATACACATTTAAGTAAAAGACATCAATCACACCCATTCCAAAAAGAAAGTGAATTCATTGGGAGTTCCGGGCGTCGTTGAGTCTGGCGTTCTTTTGCGTCACTGACAAAAAAGACGACTTGTATGTAACGAAAGTCTGATCGAAAGTTGTCCGATATGTGGGCCACTGAGCGACCTGTCCGGCTTCTTTTGCTGCGCTCGAACTACGTGATGAAACTGACGAAAGTTCTACCCGAAGGTGAGCTGCTGATGAACGATGCTAACTGACAGTCACAGTGAAATGCAATGATATTTGCAACAGCTGCTTGAGTGAATGTACGAAAGAGAGTCGCTTAGACTCAGCAAAAAACGACATGAGCTTTGATTACTATGATAAATGATTATTTCAGTGTCTGTTGATTTTAATAAATTAAGTTGGTTTTGGCGATATTAATTGTCTGTAAATTTTATTACGGTGATAAATGACTGTAAAGTTCAAAGAGCTTAAAAATTACTGGTTACGTAAGTTAAATTGCTCCTACTTACTGTCCTTTCGAAGTCTCGCCAGTCTGTTGGACTTGTTAAACTGAAAAAAGGAATGAAAATCACAATTCAGCATTAAGCTACTCTATTCACAAATTCAACAAATGTTTAAAAAAAATAATATCACCCGTAGTCCCTTAGAACAACGGGCGGCCGAGAAAAGTAGGCCACGGCTTCTGTCCCTGAGTTGTGAACCAAACTTTACATAACAACTTACGCGAAATTGCACGCTTAGAAACTCGGAACTATGATTATTACAACTCTCTCAACGTTTTACTATAATTGTGAATAAAATGAAGGATTTCTTACATGTACCTAGATTTGTTTGTAAGTACTTAGATAGATATGACAATAACCTATTTCATTTCAATGGCAGCAAATAAACATGTATAACAATGGCTAATACAGTGCAGAATTTACTTTTCTTCACAAACGAATAAGGCGTTGCTCTTCTTTTTGTTGTGTTGTGTTTTGAACAAGTTGCGAGTTATTCTTGAACAGGTGTTTATTGAATCGTAAACCTTATACGTAAACCTACCAACGTATACTGAATGGAACTCTTGAATTCAAAAGGCTTTTTAAAAAAGGACTTCAATAACATATACACATAACATATACATCATATCCTAGTGCGGGATCCAGTGTCACACCTAAATATTGTAACACATTTTTTATGACCCAATAAACTATTATTATTATTATATTTGATAGTGACTAACAAATCGTATCGAGAAATAAAACATCTAAATGTGTTGTAATACCTGTTAATTATTATCATAATTAGGAGTCAATTGGACAATAACAACCAACGCTGAGTATAAGATATCGCGATTCTTTTATTTGTGCTGGCAGCATTGCGTCAAGCCACCCGCTGCCAAGCCGCCACTGTTCTTTGGCGCTGTGGCGCAACACCACTTCAAAGCAATAACTACATGTGCCTAGTCCATTGTTGTTTCAACACCTGAGAAATTCTTTACGAACCTGCCACAATTTTCTTGGTGTTCATGTAAATTATGTTTTCACGACTGGCGTCTTGTTGTTACACCTAGTTGTGGGTCAACTGCAATGAGAAATTCTGTATCATGGTAACGAAGATCCGTCTCGTTTCTTAAAACACTAACAATCCATACTAATATTATAAATGCGAAAGTAACTCTGCCTGGCTGTCCTTCTGTCTGGCTTTTTGTTATCTCTTCACGTCTTAACAGCTGAATAGATTTTGATGAAAATTGGCAAACAGGTAGACCATGTCCTGGAATAGGACAAAGGATACTTTTCATTGTAATATGTTTCCTTGAGATAATTTCCGACCTTCACGCGCGTAAAGCCACTAGCAGAAGTATATTTGTTATTATAAGCTCCGACTTATGAACGTATAGCCAATTATCATCCTGTTTATAAGGCTTTGCTGGCTAATGTTTGGATTTTTCGGGATTAGGTACTATGTGTGTTAAAAAAGTTGTTGAAAAAGCTTGTCCGGAAAATATTTGTACTCTTAAATTTATAATCTTGGGCTCTCATCTAGCAAGCAGCCTCTAACATACCACTATCTGTCCTGTTTAGATCATCACACAGATGGCAAAACGTGGTCAAAATAAATACTCCACATCGGGGAAATCACAACTCTCAGCAATAAGAGGAATACGACGCGAGGAGGGACTCTGTCCTGTGCATCTTTCTCATCGTTCTCTATGACAAATAAATCCTTATTATTTCAGTGTCCCTCATTCGATCTTATAAAGCTTTGATTAAATATTTCCGAGTTCTCAAGGCCTATCTGTCCATGGTTACAGGTGGGAGACCAGCTGGTGAGCGTGAACGGGTACCGCGTGGACGACGCGGTGCACGCCGAGCTGGTGCACTACCTCGCCGCGCAGTCACGACTCAAGATCAAAGTCAGACGTGAGTACTAGCAATCTGCTCGAGTGATCTACGCAAGTTGTGTACGTGGTCGGCCTGCCTAAACTTAAACCATTGAAACTCTGATAGGTTTTAAAGAGATTTTTTTCTTACTTATACAAACTTTTATAGTTGCACATGTCCCGGTGACTGCCTTTCTATCTTTATTCAAACCATGCAAGTTAAATTTGACGCAGTTTCCGACCCGGTTTCCGATTGAGCTGTAATGTTTTAGTCTTAGAAAATTGCAATCTTTAGACCATGTGACCACATGGACCGTGGATGCTGAAAACACAGCAGCTTCTAAAAGTTCTACCACTATCCTTCCTTTTTCATTCCTACCTAAGACTAAGCCTAAACTTAACCGTTCTTTCCAATTTCTTCTCCTTGCAGGACTCAATTTAACACCACTATTTAACTTAACCATTGACAGAACTGAATTTAGAAACCAAAATATTTAAATCACTACTAGGAAAAATGAAAGATTGAATCATTGGTATTATGTAACTGTGATAAGATAAGAAATTATACTAGTGGGACAGACAGCATCCAACAACGAATTTATCCATACGTAACATCAATTCACCTGTCATGAGCGTGAATATTTTTTAAAATGTTATTCTTGAACACACTTGTAGGAAATACGAGTATCTACATATGTAATAGGACTAGGAAGACGTATCTATGTAATATATTTGCTGACATAATGTAATAGTCCAATGATGATCAATGTCTTCATTATGCATGCTAACGTACTCATTAATAAAAGCTAAAGGATCCTGCTAGATCATGACATAACACTTTAGGGGCCTTTTAATTGAAGTGTTTAGTTGATCAACGAATAAATTAATATATTAGCAGTGGTACCTATAATTTGAAGTTATTACGCAACTAAGCGCACACCACCAAGAGTCGTCTCGTCACTCCGTACTCCGTAGGCGTATCGTCTGACAATGTTATAGTGAATAAAATTATGATAATTAATCAAATCGTATGAGGCGCAACCGGTAATAGAAGTCGCGGAGATTTTATAACTCTCGTGAAAGCTCGTAGGCGTGTGCTTATGAACATTGTCATTTAGATAGAGTTGCGTAAAACGAATTATGACAGATGAAATGAGGCCCGCTGCCCAACGATTGTTGAGAGTTCCGAAACATTTCATAAATGACCAGTTTGGCTATGGACTTGCAACATGTTTATAGCAATGGTAAAACGACGAACTGGAAATATTTCCTTAGTTTTTTATTGACACTCTTTGCTTTTCTCATTTGTACCGTGAAAGAATGAGAGCAGACTTCAATGTTGTGTGCTCTTAATATTTAAGACATCGTCTAGATGACTCACATATAACTTTGTTGCAGATGTGGGGATGCTACCAGTCAAAGAGTAAGTAGGCAAACCAGACAAAGTTAACCGTGAAAATTCGGTTGTGTACATAAGTGTACAGTTGTTTGATCACGCTGTCGCATTTCAGCAAGGCGCATGAGCCACTGTCATGGCAGTTTGTTTCGGAGCGCGCGTCGCTGAGCTCCGACGTGTCGTCGTCGCCGACGCTGTGTCACGACAACGACCGACTGACGGACATGAGGCTGTCGATACTCGTGCCTCCCAGGTCCAAGCTTGGCTGCGGGTCAGTATATTATTGTTTCAATGCTAAACATTGTGCTAGTTTGTCGTCGGATGTTTATAAAATAGAAGATCAAACTATGAGGATTGTTTTGAGAATGAATGTCTATTGAGAGTTGAAAGATCAAACAAACAATGGATACATTGTGTGAAAGATGAATTGTCTTAAAAGGGAACTGACCTGACGGTTGACTAATAGATGCATGGGAAAAGGAGACATGCTGCGCCAACTTGAAATAAATTATTAGGCTACCGGTAGGAAGATGATAGTGGTCAATCTGCATGACATTTGTAAGCTTGGAGTTATGACAACCCATTAAAACATTTATGACATCTTTACAAACCATCCTATACTGTTTAAAAAGTACGTAACTAAACAATAACTAAGAATTTCAAGAAGGTCAAGTGAAACTTGTGCAACAGTTTTCAAGTGTTTATAAAAGCGAAAACAATTTGTTTCAGAATTTGCAAAGGTCCGGAGTGGAAGCCGGGCATATTTGTGCAGTTCGTGCGGGAAGGAGGCATCGCGCGCGAAGCAGGGCTCCGGCCCGGCGATCAGATCTTATCGTGTAACGGGCTAGATTTCTCCAACGTTACCTTCAATGAGGTAAATATCCTTTGCAGTTTTTAGGTCAAACTCGTAACTTGTCAGTTTCAGATATATTTTTTTAGACCAAACGTAATATAGGTTTAGAGGTACCTACTATTACTTAAGACAAAGTATCAATCCATTACTCTACATTTGCCGTTGATGTCTTTTACGTTTCCTTATAACTGACTGCTGACTACGACAAATGTGAAATATTGATCTTTTCGCATTTGGATATTCACTTTCAAAAGCTGTATAATCAGCCCAAGGTCTGCAAAGTTGCAAACGAGAATATCTCTGTATCTGACCACCTTGCCAATTCAATCTATCATCATTCTACGAAAATTCCACAACTCTAACCGTCTGTAACTGTGAGACCTGTATGCATTAGCACTTCCAAAATAAGATCATCGCGTTATCTTAATCCAAAAATAAATGTCCTATGTCCAAACTATTAGAGTAACCCTCAAAGAAGTCCTTGGAAAAGATTCTGTAGGTATGCAATAGTTTTTTAAATGCCTGCATCTGTTTAGGAATAGGAAGGATATCGCCCTCTTTGATGATCCTTTATGAGAAACTGAGTCTGTTATCTTCGCAACTCTTATCCGCTTTGATATCGGTAAAACTCCTGCATATCAAACAAGCAAGAAAACATTTGTTTCACTATTTCTCCAATGTAACTACAACTATGTTTCATATACCTAAGTAAGTATCAATGAAAAACAGTTCGGATTACATGAAGTCGTAAAAAATCTCATTACGAATGTGACTGTATAGGAATGCATTACTTATTCGCATTTTACTTTCTCAATACTAGTGAATGTTCTGTAACATGGAAAAATTTATCTTATAAAATAGGTACAGATAATAATTTGCGTTACGTCATCAAGTATCTACCCATAAGCATTTACCTACTCGTAAAAAAATAGTGTAGAGTTTTACTTAAAAGTGTATTGGAAGATTTTCTTCCAAACACGACCACAATGAATGATGTCTTAAACGTAGATGATCAGCTCATGAGCTTATGGGTAACGACTTGGTCCTGATTGGTCGTGATGGTCATAACAGTCGCTCAATTTCCTTTTTTGTTTATTTTATTTCAAGGGGCTTAATTATTGGGTTTCATCTAATTAGCATTGTCTATAGCTCGGTACTCGATTACCTCAAATATATTGATATTTTCAATCACTCTATTTATTGTTCCTACACCAAAAATACTTCACATCTAAACAAACTAAATAGGCTAGATCAGATTCTTTCACTGGAGCATGATCAGTTGTTTTATGCAGTTTACTGACAACGAAGACTATTTTGTTATACTTACCATTTTATTATTTTTTCACATAGGTCTATTTACAGAAAACAATCTAAGTCATTAAGTACATAAATGCTAAAAAACGAATTAAAAAATCACGCGTTCTTAACAGGCGATATCAGCAATGAAAGCGACGGGGCGACTGGAGCTGGTGATCCGTGAGGGAGCGGGCACAGACCTGGTGTCTCCGGAGAGCTCAGGGTACAACAGTTCTGCATCATCAGCTGCTGGGGAGAGAAGCCCCGCACCCCTCGCGCCGCACGTGCCGCTGGCGCCGCCCGCTGCACTGCGCAGGCGTCTCGCCAGCGTCGCTGAGGAGGCTGCCGACCGCGCTGATAGGTTAGAACTTGCCATTATAGCTTAGAGGGTGTTATGGATAGTTGAGGCTTGGTATTCGTAGAGTCTACAGTGCACCGAGACGGCACGGCCACCACTGCTAGTGAAGGCATTATCAAAATCTTTTCACACTAACGAATAGTCTTAGAGAGTGTCAGTAGTGTCAACGTTTAGTCATACAAAGGCCGAGTGTCCATCTGCAAGCAACTCGCATAGGTACATGTTTCGCATTGCGGGGCACGATCTAGCTGTTCACGACGATCACTTTATACCTCGGAAGCCCGCAACTTAATGTAAGGTGCATGTGAGATGGTTGCAGGTGCAAACGTGGCCTAAAGCTAAGACAGCTGAAACTTGTCCTCAGCGAAATTGCTTGCCCACGAAAATTAGGTACTAGAAATGGTGTCTCTAGTCGCTACCAGTGCGGTGTTCTGTGGTAGTTTCTGAACCCTGTGTATCGCAAATCTATTTGAATGGACAACATGATTTTGAAATGTGATTCTCATTCGCACAATTCATTGCAGATTAACCATGAACAGGTTGAAGAGAAGAACATGGGATAGTTTAGATTTCGAATGGAAGAACAATGATATCCATAATTTTGATGCACCTTCTGACATCGAACCCGACTACGACTGTCCTAGTATACCAAACAATCCTCACTCATATGAAAATAAAAGTAATTTACGCTGCAAGACCAAGAAGGAGTATATCACTAGCCCATCGAATAGAACCATTATCAATTTGACTGAAGATGGTGCTACGATACAGTGTAGTTACGATAATAATCAGTCGCCGAGAAAAAATGCGTTCACAGCAAATCATACGAATCGAGACAACGAGAAAAAAACGATAGTAGTAGAAGTTCATCATACTAGTACAACAACGTGTGGGAAAAATGCATGTAATTATCCAGCTCCGCCGTTGAAAAACGATTTCAATTCGGATTCTGTAAGTTTGACAAGTTCAGCTACGTTATCAAGTGCCATTGCCGAGGAAATACAACGACGTAAGATGGTAAGTACGCAAGGTGAGATGAGAATGACAACATTGAAATTGTGCGCATTATGGGATTATCTATCCTACTTTCTTTTCGCGAAGTCGAGATTAGATTGAAAGTTGAGCCCTGATAATGTCAGAGAATATTTAGATTACCTTTTTTTTAGATTTACGTAACAGCTAAATAATTGCGTCAGTATTCCTAGGTCTCTTAAGAGCTCAACATTTTATTTTATTTAAGGGTGTTCAGTTTTTTGTTCAGTTATGAACAAAAAATCTTGAGAACCAAAAGACTTTTAGTCTTCATAAAAGTGAGAATATCCGACACCAGCCTTTCCAAGGGTGTTACCCAGTTACTGTGTTCTGGAGGTCAGACTTGATCAAGTTTTTAATTTTGTTCATTTACTTAATATCCATCAACTTCTGCAGAATAAGAAAAACCCGAATCCAGAGCCTAAAGTCCCGCCACCTCCAGCTAAAAAACCATCCCCACCAAAGCCGACGGACGTAAAGAAGAAACAGCACGATGCCTTGATGGACGAGTTTAAAAAAGTTCATAGGAAAATGTTCGCAAGCATAGACAACAATGAAAAAAGTCCAGACACACAAAACAACGAGGAAGAATCATTGGTAAGTGCTGTTTCAGTTCTTGTTTTGTTGGTACCTGATTATTAAAGCGGAACCTATGAAGCCATTTGCTTATCGGACACTAACAATTATGACGAAAACATCGTTAATTAATAAGATAACAATCGCTTTACCAATATAATGCACAATTCGAAGAAGTTTGTATAAACGTCGGGTTTTCTGTTGTTATGATTATGATATTGGTATTGATTGCGTCAAGTATTTCCCTAATGCTATTAAAATATGCACTATCTATCTCATCATCTTACATTCTATTAAAATTTATTCTTATCAACTTTTCCTTGATTTCTGATAAGGTCTTGGCAGCTAAGCAGGTACCTCAACGAGCAATTTTCATGCTTGTATTTTAGATAAAGTAATCAAAATAATTAAGCTAATTATTGTACCTAAGTAAAGCTTTTAGGCAAATATATTATCTGATAGTTTTCCTCAAAAACAAAGCAAATAACCATTTGATGAAGACGCGATCACGTCATACAAATCCACAGGTATCTCTTGAATCAGCAGAACGGAATCCCCCATTCCAAATACACCGCACTAACTACCTCTCTCTCTGACTCAAAACGCGCAATTTCCTTATAGGCCATGGATATATTCACCACTGAAGCCAATTATTATTATATATACTAAGTCCGATGTAATGCCTTATTAAAACATTCGGAAATTGAAGTGTCAAAACAAGGTGTAAAATAACATGTTATGAATTAATCTTTAATATCTCCTGATGATGATTGTAAAAAAAGTTTTCATAACGTTTTATATTATCATAACAGTATTCCATAAAAAAAAATAACATTAAACGTGACGTCTCATAATGTATAATTGTATAGGTATATTATTATATTTTTAATTGGCAATCATACCCAAGATAACTTTCAAAGTTTTGAAACGGACATCTTATTCGATCGAATCCTGTTTGCTGTTGGGTTATAAAATAACATTTTCTCAAAACCCACTTGCCGTATTGTTATAAACACCAATAGAATATAATGACGACTTTTCTATGTGTGTCCATATCATAAAATCCAACAGTAGAACCGGGTCCACTATGGCTCCATAAGTAGAATCTAATATCGGCCGGACAGCCACTAAAGCAGTAAATTGAAGGAAGATATAAATGCTGTAAATTATAAACCTGTCTTGGAAACTATCCTCATACGAGTTTTTGTTATTTTATTCTGTTTCCGATAGTTGAGGATAAGTAAGTTTTAACGATCTCGCTCACGACGATCCTACGCATGTGCATATATTGCATATGTTTGACATTCACCATGTAAATAGGTCTTTATACGTGTTTGATGTTACGTGTGTTGGTTTTATGATAATGTTTATTGTATAGTGATGGCTTTTCAAATGTACCTTATTCTTGCATGACTCTATCGATTATTTAGTCTTTTGCAATTTATATTTTAAATTGGGATTAGGCAGCTTACCCTGATCAAACAATGCGTCATTCACTCTTCTGCGTAAACGCCGCGCGTACGCTTTTAGTTTAGTAACTAATCAAATCTTTATAATTTCTGTCTGTTTATCTTCCTATTGGAAGATAAACAGACAGAAATTATAATTTGACTCTTACTTTTAAATTTACTTATTCCTCTTTTTTTTTCTCTTTCTTTTTTCATTATAATTTTCTAAACAACAAATTCAACAGTAGGATATCCTCGATGATTTTATTATCAATGTATAATATTAAAACGGCGTACAAATCTAAAAAAATCGGGTATATGAAGACTACTACGCAATGCAACGCACATACCTAATTATGCTCCAAAACGCTACGCATTGCTACAAAATGCTACGAATTGCTACGAAATGCTACGCAATACTACGAAATGCTACGCAATACTACGAAATGCTACGTCAAACTACGCAAAGTGTTATGCATTGGTGTACAGTACTAAGCTTTATTCTACCTAAGCTGAATAACGTAGGCTACTTCCAGGAAGATACTAATCAAAGTTTTCAGTATTTTAATGAGATAAATGCGAAGCAAACCTAGCCTGATCTCTAATTAACGCATATTTTGCTCAGTTATGTTTAAAGTTTTCTCACTAAGTTACCAGCGCAACTTATTATTTGTGAAGTTATCTAGGTTACGTAACTTTAAGTTTCGAGACAATTGCTTTACGAAATTAATTGGGTCACTTCGACTCGAATCATTTATTACTACATGCTTACATAATCTTGAAGCAGTTACTGGAGCGTTACTATTTTTGTAAAAACACACGATAGCAATATTTTTTAGGAGATTTACATACACTATATATATAATAGATATAGTTACTGCAATTAGGTAAACGGATATTAAAATTGAGCAAGCTTACCAAGTTAGTTCGAAGGTCTCATGGCAATTGAAATATCTTCCAGTAAAGAATACATAAATCTGATACCAAAGATAACTTAAAATGTCATACCTGAAAGATTCGCTTTTACGATTAATTTACTTACTTGTGAAAAACCAGTGAACCAGACAAATCTGGTCAAAAGAGGGAACCAGACAAATCTGGTCCTTCTTTTCTTTAATCGGACCACACTATGGTGTCTGGAGCTGTTCAGTCTGGTTTAAGCATATACTTTCCTAAATTGATCTGTCCAACATGGCTAGATCTTTAGACTCTTCGAAAAAAACTAACATTATACTCTGAGTCTGGGAGTCCCTGGACTCACTCACAAACTATAGTAGAATGTATGGTTGCCAAATACTATGCTTTTATATAATTTTCTATAATTCCAAGAATTCTACTTTTTTGTTGAGTACATACCGTAATAACTATAACTGAGTAGAAAGATACCAATACCATTTGTCTTCCATACGTAGATGTGTCTTCACTACTCAAAACGTTATAATTCTTGAAAAATATAACCTACTTTTTCTAACCTCAGGGGTCTATTTTATTAATGTAATACAAATTGTAACTGTCATGGAAAACTGCGGACGTCGACTGTGCGTAGGTATGTATTACTTTATGAGCGCACTTTGCTCAGTTTGCTCTGTATTTGTAACCGTTATTCAATTAAGTAATAAATAATCTTAAGAGATGGTTTATAGGCTGATAGCTTGGAGTTAGTTTCAGTCACGTTACGTTTCGATCTTGATAACACGACAATAGCTTTTGTTGTAAGACTCGGGTGATCTGGAGTTCGTGCTTATCTAATTACACGGACAATAGTTAGGTGCAGTGCAGCTGTAATGAAAATCAACGTTATTTTTACCTATACACTTTCTTGGAAAAGGTCTATTGTTAGCCAAATAGTCATTAGTTTGCACGCGGTAGACATGGATATAACAGTTGAAATCAATATGAGCTAACGATCGACTACCATTCTGAGTGTATTTAAGCAAAGCAAGGTAACAAAACAAAATTTTAATTACAACTAAATATTCAAATTAGTCACGGCTACACGGCACAGCCATCGTTTGCGTCGCTGATTTGGTCTAATGATCGCGTCTAAGAGCGAGGCAAAATCGTTGCTGCACTTATTATAAACTAGACAAATAGTTCGCGTTGTAGCCGGCTGATACGGAGTTTTTATGGATTGAGGCGCACGGTCTTAGGCACGCCAGCGTCCGGCGCGGCTTGGCAGGTGTGCGGTGTTTCGCTAGATTCTGCTTTGCACTGATAACGACAGTGAGTCCGCGGTCGGCGAGGGCACACCGATACACATTACACCGCACTCTGTCGCTGCTCGTGTGTTTGCTGCCGGCGCCCGCGCACAGTCGCGCTGCACTCCGCCGGCCGCACACCGTACGTCTCTCCACTGCGTCGCGCTATTAATTTTCCAGCGATTTTCGACGCTTCGGGGAAAATATATGCGACCTTGACGTGCTCTTAAACCATTATTTTCGTGATTTTCATGCTACGTTCAAATACTAATTATAATTTCGGTACAATGAATTCCTGAACAGTCTTCAGTGAACATTTGAAGCAAGTGATGTGGTGACTTGTGTAAAAACTGTGTTTTTGTAAACTATATCTGGGAAAATGAAGAACGTTCGGAAATCGAAACCATTGGTCATTATACAGTGCTATGAAGTAAGTTGAGTATGGATAAAATGTACTTATTATTATTGGAGCGAAACAAAATAAGTACTTGCCTACCTACCTACATTGTAACTTGTTGCATTGGTTAACGTGATAAAATATAGAACCTTTGATTGTGTTGATTAAATATTATACGTAATTTTAAAATGTTGTTGTTTGTTCATGCCACAACAAAAAATCAGAAAAATATTTATACTACGACTGCGAGGTGTACGTAATTTGTTATGGCCCCTCTTATTGATTGTTCACCTTCTCATTTTCCGTAGCAACGCTGTCTGACGTCATAGTTGTCGAAAATATCAACAAACTCAAAACGTAAAACGTACTCATAACAAAAAAATAGGTACTCGTAGGTATATTTACCTGTATGACGAATACAGCACTCATGTATTTAGGAGTTATCTCTCCGAGTTGACTGATTGCTGGGGACCGATAACACAACATTTTGATTACTGATGATATTATCTCTTCCCCTAATTTCTTCCATGTACTAGTATATACACTTACAAAATATTTGTGTGATAAAGCAAACTTTCGGGCTGCCAAAAATTATATTCTTTAGGGAAAATCTAATCTTAAACTTCTCACCAACGCGGCATCGTTTACTCATGATTTTGACTTTGAAACCCAAATAATTTCAGCAAGCCGAATAACAAAAAACAACAGATTTCTTGAGATTACCGATTAGTCTGATGCTCCAACTGAGAGCTAAATTACTTATTACAAATTAATAATGCACTCAAAAAACTAACACGAATAATAATAAGGCTAAACTAACATACGCATACAATGGTATATCCATAACATTATACCTAAGCAATTATCCACACTCTTATCTTTGGATGATCTCATCATGTGTGTATGGATAAGGATTTACTACTAAATATTAAATTGTACATTATGGCTTGGGACATACCAACTCACAGATCTATAAGTTTGTTTGTCATAATATTTTATCCAAATATCTGCAATAACGCTAAATCTTTAGATAATGTCCTTATTATTATAATGTGCTTCTGTACATGATGAGTTGCTGTGTGTAGGTACCTAATCTGCATCTAAGTGCTAGTTTGAGAATCGAACAAGGCCATAAGAGGATGCGCATTTTCCTTTACAAGTTGAGACGTACAATAACTATGTATGCATTAAACTTATAGTATTCATTTGCCATAATTGCCTGTGTGTTACTTGAATTATTTCTCAGAATTTACTCGAGCTACGTTTGTTACAGTTTAACAGATCATTAGAGTTTCACTCACACTCAGACATCCATAACAATTTGAATACTAAATTCTGTGTTTTTGTTTAATTCTGGACAAAGCAAATGATTTCAAATTAGTAGGTAAAAGCGTAAAGCGGTAAAGGTAGATAAGCGTTTGCGGGTGTAAACGTTGGGTGCGAATGACCCAGACCGAAGCTCACGCCACGTTATTTGTAACCATCCAAAAAAAACATTTTAGGAATAACGGAATTTCCTGTAACAATTTGGTATTTTCCTAAATGATAGGGAAAAATGTTACAGTTACTAAGTAATCTAATTAACTTATTGCTTTAATGGAACAGTTCTCGAGAATAGAGCTTACTTTCCGCCGCTCTGTTATTAATTATTATGCTAAGTTTGCTGAGAGCGATACGAAAGGGGGCAAGCGGCCATTCTGTGCCGGACATCACACAGCTCAAATCCCGGTGACTCAAAATGTCTCAAGCGGAACATCAGAACTACGTTTTCCTCTGACTAAGTAGTGTTATCATCACCTCATAAGATTGTTGGATAGTATCGATATCTTGGCCTTACAGGATACGTAAGTCACCTCATCAGTGACTTGCACGACTAATTTCACAACAAAAAAATAAGACGATACATGACTGAAACTTTATCTAAAATTAAAAAATTGATAAGTGTGATAAACGCCGCTTAACACTTAAGGGAGTGCCAAGTACGTGATTAATTATTTATATTTAATTAAACTAATATTATTGTGTCGATGTCGGTCCATCGACCTTCATGCTAGGCTCAACACGTTATCGTTCGCGTGGTTTTGATTCCGGGCTGATTTATAGATGGGTATTACGTATCTTTGGTATCAGCACTTGGGGTTAAGCCAGGTGACGTTTGGCTCATGAAGACGACACTAAACAATAGATATTGTTCTATAGATTATTATAAAAAATAAACACTCCGGAAATCCGAGAAGAATCACTGGCTGCAATTTCATAACGTCTGGCAATATTTTTAAATGAACTAATTCTCAGAATAGGTAAATCATTAAGGATGATACTTAAATGAAAATCTTGAGAATTCTTCTGTAATGAACCTAGTCATGGAAAGACAATTAAAACCGTGGAACCTGCGCGAGCGCATACCAACCAACCATGTTTATGTAATACGTCGGCTGTTGGCTAGTATGCACATGTATGTTCTAGATGTTTATGTTAGGCATATAGCTTATCGTATACTGCTGTAATGCGAGTGTGGTGTAATTTCCTAAAACACAGCCTTCGTTTTTGTTCACGTTCATCGTCGGTAACATTTTTTCTGTTAGCCTCTACTTCAACATTACCTACTTCCTTTGGCTAATGATGTTTTTGGTCAAAGGTCAATGTCAATGACGATTAGATTAGTTATTATTTTATGTATTTTTCCTAGTTTGCGAAATTATTTGAAGTTTTGTTACAGGTAGGTAAATGGCGTTAGGAATTATTTCGTTTCAATGGTTTTAACTACCTACGTCGATAATATTGGCTAAAAGACTAATTTGACGCTGTATAGTTTTATGTAGGTATCGATACTTTTGGAAACTCAGATTTCATTTTTACTATTGGAAATGTAAAGAAATGCACACTTTCAAAGTGCACTTTCATATCCGATGCAAACTTGATCCTTGGGGAACTTGTCCTATCCTATTAGATATGTTGGAAAGATTAATTTAGTTGTTTCTTTTTATACCATTTAATTTACTACCGTCAGTAATATGTGGTGTTCACTGTTGCTATAGATTTAGTACATACAGTTTCTTTTTAATTTTTCGTGTAATCCTGTCTCGATGCGCTACATCCACACCTACAAACATAGACTGTTAAGAAAACCTAACAGCTGACAATTTTGCTCTCAGGACCGTCAGCAAACATTGCCTCTGAGGAAGGCAGAGCAACCAGTAGAAGTGACCAACAACAACCCTATCAACCACGCACCACTGAAGAGGGAAGCTACGGACAATCCTCCTCCACCACCACCAGTGAGTATAATAAAATTGTTGTTTAATGATGCCGTATAGGGTACTACTTATACGGCGTCATCATAGTTCATACCCCTGTTATACCTAACAGGGGTATTTGGGTTGTCGAATGTCTATTTGCAACGATAGCCAGTAAGCAAGTGCTTACTGGCTATCATCGCAAAACTGATGAACCCACCCTAGTTCAGTAAGTAGGGTGGGTTCATCAGCTTGGTTGCCATACAATAACCAAAAACAACATGTTGGCCCACAGCTCCCCTGAAAATAAGCGTAAGATATCTCTTTCTTTAGGCGCGTAAATGAGAGTTTTTTGTGAAACGTTCCAAAAGAGTACGAGAGTGAAAAACCATTTTGAATGTATTGTTTTTTTTAATGTTAATCTAATGTGTTGTTTATCTGAACCAGTTTTGCTCAAGGTGTCGGGAACTTACCTTATACGTAATTTGAGGTCGAGGTCATTTCTACGTAATTCATAACTTTTATGATCTTTACTTATAGCTATTATTTATACCTTTTGTTTACGGATACATAAAAAGGACATGGTCAGATGAAGCTGCGTAGGTATACAATGAAAACGTTAATGGCTGCATGGCCTCCTGGACCCAAAAATCCTCCCAGTTAGCCTCTCAAACCTATGCGAGCGCATCCTGTATCCATAATGTATCTTAACTTAAAGGTACTAGTAGAGAAAACAAAGAATAAATATTCCGTTTACTTTTCAGATGCCGATTGCTAATGGTCATCAAGTGCCCGCTACAAATGGTCATCAGAAGCTCGTTGCTAATGGCCACCAAGTGCCGGCTACAAATGGCCATCAAAATGGAAACAACAAAGTTACAGATAGCCAAAAACCCATTCCGAAAACAATTACAGCTGAACTTCTTACAAATCCAAATTTTAGGAAAAATGGAACTCTGACAAGAACTCCTACTCCCGATTACATAAAGAAAACTGAACCACCTCCACAAATAAAAAGTGTGAAAGACGAAAAGGCTGATATGGAGTCACTAGAATCTTATAAGTTAAAGAATCCTTCGAATGTACTGCCAAAGCCACCGTCGAACTATTTCGTGAAAGCTCCAAATGGCACAGCGACGATGAAGAAGCACGCTCGACCTGTGTCAGTCACGATTGGTGAATACGCGTATGGAGGTGGAAGCAGGCGGGAACCCACGAAGCTCGACTTCCTAAACGGAGATAAAACCGATGGCCTTCGTGACGCCGATGAGGAAGTCTCAATATCCAATAGGCTACAATCAGAACTGGCTCTAACACTATCTAGATCGAATTTACGTAAGAAGACTGAAGCTCTGGTAAGTACTGTTATATCATTTAGATTATCATGTCATGTTTATCTAGACTGATCATAAAATTGAAAGTATTATGTTATGTAAATTTCATGTATTTCGAATCTATAATACAATATTTATTCATCTAAATGCAAATACTGGCCCAAAATATTGGTTGATGATGTAATGTTAATTATATATAACATACATACCCATTCATATCCGCTAATAAATCAAAATACTAGTGTATTTTTATGAATTTACTTCATTAATTTTGATTACTGAGTGATGGCCTTTTATCACAGATGCTTGTGTAGATAGCGTCATTTTCGTACATGTTTTAAAAGAAAAAATAACAGATACAAGTGCAGTTTTCGTAGTTGTTTTTGTTATTTATAGCATGGGGAACATGTTTTGATAACAATATCTTTATTCACACGTCAATGTTTTTGGCATATCCTATTTGTGTTGTGCATTTCGTTCTAACTTGGTCCCACCATGTTTGGTTTAACATGGTTGATCAATGTATTGTTGATAGTTTATTTAAAAATGCGACGTGTATATTAAATTTAATTTAATTTGCTGACAATCTCTTTTTTTGCTTTCGATGCACGGCTGGTGCAGTGGTTGAGCGATTGGCTGCTGCGCTGCGTGTCGCGGGTTCGATTCCCGCACGGAACTAATATTTGTATGGTCTACAGATACTCGTAGTTGTTCCGGGTCTGGCTGATGTTTGTAAACGCACCCCGATACAGGAGAAATTCCTAGTGCAAAGTTAAAAAAAAAACTCCCTCAACCTATAATGGACATTCTGTAACAGGCATAGTGGAATCATAGTTATGAATATTTATTTCAGGATCATGGAAATGTCAATAAAAGTTTCAATTGCAATGAAGACAGTGACTCTTCTGTTGATAAAATTTTTCACGCTAGATATGGACATAATCTTTTACCGTTACCACCCTGTATCACGATACCAAAAGTCTCCGTTTCAAAATTAAATCTTAAGTGAAGTTTCCAATCAGGCAGTGAGACTTTTCATTTAATTAAATAAATAGACAACAATAAATTCAAATTGCACTATAATACAATTTTGATATTGTAGTTGCATGGACACGCGTGATTTTCATTAACAATTTATTTAGGTGATGGTTGTACAAATTCTTTTACACATTTTTCTTGACTCA
The DNA here is from genome assembly GCA_905163435.1 of Mamestra brassicae. NCBI lineage: Eukaryota > Metazoa > Arthropoda > Insecta > Lepidoptera > Noctuidae > Mamestra > Mamestra brassicae. The sequence continues at coordinate 10,877,510 of LR990996.1, read as the reverse complement.
CTGAATGCATCTGTTTAGTTGTTAGGCTTTATTATTAACTCTTATATTTTTGTTTACAGGCAGACGCCAGCCGATGAGGAATCAAGGGAATTTTTAACATTATCTAATATATTATGATTTTAAAATTAGACGTCTAGTGAAAATAAAGGATTTTGGTTAGAATATAATTAGTCGACCAAAGTTAGTTAGGTATTTAATTTATGAATTTGAAAACATTAGACTGTAGTGTAGTACCACGTCTGATATGTATGGACTATGAAACTACAATAATGTGTGTAATTTTATCATACGTGTTTAAAAATATGTCGATATGTAGTTAATGTTTAGTCCCGAAACCATGTGTAATTATTATGAGTTTATTATATTGTATAAGTATCTGTGGAATGCCTAAGTCATAATAAATGCTGGTTTAGATTGAAAAGTTTTTTTTTATTTGCTGGTCCGTGTCGAGTCGACATAGCCGCACAGGTTTTAGGTATCAACCTAACAAGAACTTTTACCTCCTAATTATCTTAGATAGGTACTGCTATGATACATGCCTATGAGCACAGAAATAGACTTTTGAGGTTAGCAGGAAAAGCACCTGAGATATATAGTTTTATCCCAGAGTACAGTGTGTTTTTTTCCTTAAAGCCAGGGCATAGAGTAAGTATTCCACAACAAATGCCCGAGTAAAACTCCCACGTGGATAACTTTTATAGTTTTTCATTTAGAGCTATCTGAATTTTTGATCCCGGAATTCGCAAAAAAATACAAAAATAAAATATAACTTTGAATACTTACATATGAAACAAAACATTCTTCATTAGTTTGAAAGGCCTAATGCTAAGCTAAATTACAAGCCTTTTCGGGATGTCCTACGACCTACCAGTAACGAACAAATCGCGATAGAGTGATTTTGGTTTTTATTTTTTTCTGGCTGTTTTTTTGATTTGGGTTGTTGCAATTAGCACAAATTAGTTGGTTAGCATCACTGTTAGGGATTTGATATACAAAGCGGACAGGGCGTACGGACAGTCGCCATACATTTTCGTCACAGCGCCCTCGCCACGCGCCTGTAGCGCTTTGTAATTATATCAAGTCCTTTTTGATACCATTCGAGCCAGGTGTAATGTTAACTCGCACGAGTAGTACCTACCTACCTACATATAGCATGGGAGAGACTTGCCCGCCAGTGGAACATTTTGTAACGCCCTAACTAATTGACGTACCTACCTATGTATTATTAACATTGACCTTACGTGGTTACACTATCTTACATTGGTAGCAGCTATCCTTTCTCTAGTTCTACATTTCTATTGAAACCCTGCTCATGGAAGACGCAGAAATAGATAAATATCAAAATAAAAATCTCAAAAAGTTTGCTAACACCGTTATGTAAGTTACTTACAAATTCCGAGGATCTTGTCGATAGCTCAGAGGCCATATATTTTAATGGTGTATCATCTATGCTTTATGGAAGCTTTTGCTGTCAGTTATGTCTATTGCTTGCTGTCAATCCCCTTGATCCTCCCCTCTATATATTATGTTTCTCTTTGATTACCTCTCAGATCAATGAATCAAAGCACTACCCTTCTGTTTATTGCAGAGATCTATAGTTATTAATTAAATGCACCATGTTGTTTGGAACAATAACAAAATTGCTGTCAAGTGAATATAACGAATTTGATGACACAATTTTAGTAGAAAGCCCATTTGCGGAGGTAACGAGAGATGGTACAGAAACGTTACGTATGGTGCAGCTTGGTACGATATATTTGGATTTGTTTAGGCTAACATTTGGTCGTATATCAGTAAAGTAGTACCTACCTTAACTTAAGAAAAGAATTTGCCACTTACAAAACCTTACCTTGTTATTTGCCGTTAACCAAGAACTATGATAATTCGAATAATATTCCTCCCGAGCGAATCGGTCACATGGACCAATCAAAATCAAAACGGAGATTAGCAAAGTACGCAGAAGATATTATAGTGCATAAGTGTGTGCGTTAACACAGGTGTACTCTCTGTTCCTTAACTCTCATAGTCCGATGGGATGGCAATCCAACACGACCGGGTGGCGCAGGTTCAACAGTTTTACCTGCTTTGAGCAAAGGCACGGGGGTATAAAACCACCACATTCCAAACTCCGGGCTGCTGTTGAGAAATTCCTCATGGAAAAACCAAATAACAGTTTTTACCCATCCAGGGAATAGAACCCAGGACCCCGCGCTAGACCGTCGGGCTTGCGACCACGAGATCAACGGAACTCTTTGTATGTGGATCCGACTCGCGCTTGACCGGGTCCTAGATTCCTTAGTATCTACCTATGCGCCTACTATTTAACAACACGCGTAGTTAACAACACGTTTAACGGGCAACGAATGTTTAGGCACCCAATTTATTATTCTTGTCTTAAAGTAAAGGCGCCTAGGTAACAATTCATGAAACATTATTTTTAGGTTTGAGTTCAAGAGCTTTCATAATTGCTTCTGAACGTGATATCACCGGTAAAGATGCTACAACAAGTGACGGCACTCCTCTGTGTCGTGAATCAAGTGTCATAGAAATACTTTCCTTGTATCCATGGGAGTCAATCAGGTTGACTGTATTTAAAAAAAGTCAAAAGCAGGCACTTAAGGCTTCGTTCATTAACGACGGAGTAAGGTATTTTGAAATGAGAGACATTCCAAAAAAGAAGGTAAGTCAGGCTCGGATTCAACTAACCTAAGGAACTATATCCGTGTACAAATACATTTTTAACCCTTTATCATCATCATCCTTTGTCATCTATCTCAACTGGTCACCTACTTTTGCTAATCGGTAGGTAGATAGTACTTACTTGATGTAAGTAAGTAAAACCAAAAATCTAAACTAATATTATAAAGAGAAAATATTTGCTTGTTTCTTTATTACGATTTAGCTCAAAAACTACTGAACCGATTTTAAAATTCTTTCACCGTTAGAAAGCTACATCTTCACGAAGTTTAACATGGGCTATATTTAATAACAGAAATAATTAGGGATCCCTACTAAAACTTGAATAATGTAACCCAAGGTGTTACAAAATTATCATAAAATGTCTTTTATCGCATGCGCTGCGAAAATTATTGATGATATATAAAAATAATGTAATTCTTAATTAAAGTACTCATAATTACTTAGAAAAAATTCCGGGAGGCTGTCTGTCTAACTATTATAGTTAAGTCACAATGACCGCTTCTTGTTAAAATTATTCAATCAAAGCCCAGTAGGAAAGAAAAAGTGATGATTTTGATGTGAAGATATCTATTAATCCTTATCCATTTAAATGGTTTGATAATTAAGGTTGATTATGTACATGTAAATTACACTTTAAATTATTCAAATCGGATCTTTCGTTTCAAAGTTATGACGGATATAAAAATGCTCTAAGTAAGAAAAATGTTGCGGTTTGAGCGAATTGGGGAGAATCTTCATGCTGGGTCTGATGAAATTGAAACATTAATGGTTTGGATAAAAAAAAAGAATAGGTACCAAATATTTGGATTTTTCGAAAATAAATCCCTGAAGGGGCGAAAAGGAGTGATGAAGTTTTTAGGGGAGGACATTATTGCTTACTTCAATTTACGTGGAAATTGGAATGAACAAACGTGGGATATTTGATACAGATCTAACAATTTTTACATAATCAACCCCTGACGGGGTGAATAGTAGCCTGATCCTAAGACCGTTTAATGGATATCGTAGTGGTTCATTTTCCAAAACTTGAAGTTTGTGGAGTACCTACTAAATCCGCGCGAACGAAGTCGCGGGCGAAGTGCTAGTACATAATATGCCCAGTATCCACCATGGATCAAATGGGTACCCATTTGATCCATGTATTTAACTAGTAAGATATACGTAGGTACCGAGGTACTAATATTTATTATTCTCCGTATCAGATATTTTGGAGTCTTTGGCGTAGCAGCATAAAAGAACTACACTGCTCAGATAAAAAATGGCCTTTCTCACTGTCAACTCAAATTAATACTAGACAACAAGAAACTCGCGTCGCAGAATGTATTGAATTACGTTTTATAAAACACACTGAGAAGGTACAATTAAATCTTAATCATTTTTAACTGATGTACTGCAAAAAGCGTTGGGTTGTTTCGAGAATCAATAAGTATTTATTTTTCATGCAGGAGAAACGGATCAAATGGACAGACAAATATTTGTATTTGGGATCCACCAGAGAAAAAGAAGACAAAGTTCGACCGGTACCAGTGCCTGGCCTGGGGCCCGCTGAGGAGATAAAACTTTATTATTTAAAACCGCGATATTTCGGTTGTTGGGAGCAATCCGAACATTGGGTCCAGTGTGGAGATAGCTCATTAAATACACTAATTATTCCAAATGAATGAACCTAAAAGTTTTATATCATACTAACTTTTGTTCCCGTAGGAATTTCGGGAAATCCTCTCTTAGTGTTCCCCTACACTCCCCAAGGAACCTACATGCCAAATTTCACCTTTCTACGACCAGTAGTATCGGACGTGCGTTGTCTGTCAGTCGTCAATCACTAAGTCACCAGGAAGAGTTTTATAAATACCTATTGATTATTCAGAAAATCTACACCTACCTATTTATTAAATATTTTTACATTTATAAATAAACTTCTCAATTATTTTGGAGCTATCGTTTAAGTGTTTTAAATCAACATAATAGGTAGGTACCGTCAAGTTATGTGTGCTGATTACGAAAATACTAGTGGATTCGTTCTAGCAGCTCTAGTTTTAGTTTTCCACGCAGATTTAAATTATTACAAAAATATGTTTTTTTTACGTAGGTACTTTACTGTGGTTGAGGAAAAAAATGTTTTTTATAAGATTTTCTTGAATGTTGTGCCTGAATCACATCCCGGCAAAGATTCCCACAGTAGTCGGCCATCATAATTACCTATGTGTGTCCCACCTCCCTTGGTAGCGTTCTTTCAATGTGCGAATATCCTGGTGAAACCTTTCACCTTACTCTTCACTATAATCTCCAAGGTTTTCAAGAAATCGATCCAAATGAGAATGTAAATAGTGTAGTTAAATGCTCATATTTCACCCTAAATGGTTCAAATTATCGTTAACTAATCGGAAATAGTTCTCTGATTTATGATTCCCAAGAAAATTTTGAAACACTAAAACGAAACTTTTCCACGTTCGCTTTTCAAGTTCGTTCATAGATTCCACAAAAGTTGGGTCTTTTAGCAGTTGTCTAATTTGTGGTCCATCGAAAATGCCTGCTTTCAACTTTTCATTGCTCAGACCAGTATTTTTTTTCGAGAGATAAGCAAAACATTCGCCATCTTTATGGGCTTTTATCAGGTTCAAAACCTGTTGATGATGTCGATGGTACTGGCACTGGTGACTGATCAGAGTGTGTAACAGGCCTCTGAATAGAAGACGACGTCGGATATGTCCACTTTTCCAGGTTTACAGAGTTTATACCCGTAATGGTTACCATACAAAAATAACAATCATCATGATGATTACTAGGTTCCCGCCGAATCATAGGTGTCTTGAACTTAAAAGCAGATCTTTTTCCACTTGACCATTGTCGCAATGAAACAACACAATTTTGGCAAACAGTATTTCGCACCATGGCTTCTGTAGATTGCAAATGTTCACTCCAAAGTAGTTAAAGTAGGTACGCAGATTTAACAAAGGCCGTGATCGATTTATGATACTTTGCAAAGGTATATACCTAAGCTACAAATAACACAAAAACTGTTGGATCGTTTAAACAACGTCTTCCCTTTGTAGTCAATTTCAACTTAGTCACAATTAAAGCAATGGTTTAATTGTGACTAAGTTTTTTAAGACTTAATATTGCACGTCACCTCAAATGCGGGTACATTGAAAAATCTCAGAAACGAGTGTTTCAACACACCAAAATATATCTAATGTGAAAGTAATATTCTTGGAAAATTTTATAAAATCTACTTTATTAAATTTGTTGGGCAGTGTAATAAATTACTAAGTACTTTTACTGTTTACAATAACAAAAAAATCAGCTGTGTTTGCGGCTTGCTGCGGGGGCAAGTGACTGTTGCAAGCAAAAGTGAGCTGTTAAAATGTCACTGAAATCACGCTACGTTAAACTCAACGGACGGGAAAGAGTAGAGGAGAACTGCTGCCTTTTTCTTGTTCTTTTTTTCTTTTTCCCAGTGCAAACGGAATGAAAAAATGTGGTTCATATTTTTTGCAGTTAATAGTTTTGCCTTTGCTTGTCGGTCTATGGTCTTAAAAATATCAATCATAACCTGAAAGTCAAGTGAAATGTCAGTAAAATGTGATTTGATAATCTGTCAAAATCGTAAAAACCATCGGAAATCTAATCAACACATTACTGAATAATCGTTAAACAATAGTGTAATATGTCTTTTCTGCTGAAACTCGTGCGAAATTTGACATTTCCAAAATATCCGAAAAACGTAATAACATCCGTTCATTTTGTAAATGGAGTACAAAAATGTAGCAGAAGCTTTCATTGTAACTCATACCTGAGTGTTAGAATGTTTATGGAACATGAAAATCAATATGCTTACAATATTCTGGAAGACAAAGGCTATGCTGTTAGTTTAAATCGCAACATCCAGCAGCAGACTCTAAGTGAAGAACAATTTCAAGAAGCACTCAAAGTGGACTGGTCCAAAAAGTCTTATCATGAAGTTATAGATATTTTTCCCAAACTTGGTTTATATTGCTCAGAACACAACTTATGTATCTCAAATAAAATATTTGATACATACATAGACCATCTTACTGACTGTTTACAATTTGCTTCAGATAAAGAGTTGGAATTCATGTTTTATGCCTTAAATAAGTGGCCAGAAACAGTATCAATCAGAACTCGAAACCACATAGAAGTATGGGCGGCTTTGGATGATGAGTGTTTAAACAGAATAAAGAATTGGACACATAGTGAATTACTGTCATTTATTACACTTTTCTATATGATTAATGTAACAAGATATAGTGAATTTTCTATTAAAAGCATTAACAAATTAACCAGTAAAGCAAAACAACTAACACCGGGGCAAATTGTACAAACAATGTTTTTCATTGGAATATGGAGAAAGTCACCATTTGATATGCACAATTTAGAAATTGAGGTTTTAAAAAGATATTCATCATTTACTGTTGATGATTTAGCTATTATGTGTATGGGATTCTTTAAAAGTAAAACACCTATAAGAGATATGGACTTAATACAGAAAATGATTAACACAGTGATTGCAAACTCAAAAACCATTCATGAAGTATCCTTAGCTGCTTTATTGAAATTAATTCGATACTCAACAAAATCAACCTTTGATGACAGGATATATAGACTTCTGGAAATGTTGCAGCATGAGGTACCTCGGCTTTCAGTGATGTGTAATGTACACATAGCTCTAGTGGGAACTTCTACATTAAACTTACATGAAAAGTGTTTACATAAAATTGCTGAAACTGTTATTAAATCTATAGCCCAAACAAGGATTAAAGACCTTGAAAGATTAGTTTTAACTTTTGGAACATTTAATTTAATCCCTCAAACAAAAGAATGCTTTTTCTCCAAAGTTATGGATGAATTGCGAAGGCCTGAAAGAAAATCAGAAATTGAAACTCATGGCAGATCATTTGCATGCTGCATAGCATATTTAACTCTTTTAGGTATCTATCCTGTGGATCTAATAAAGAAAGTTTTGAGTCCAGAATTTTTAGAACAGACATATGGGAAGTATTGTTATAACTATGGGAGAGAAATTCTAACATTGAATAATGTAGCAGAAATCTTTTGCAATACTAAAGTAAATCCTCTTCAAGACAAGTATGTTCAAATTATGTCAAAAAAATATACAGATTATATACCAAATGAAAACTATACAAAACAGTATAATATTACTGAAAGAATGGTTTTAGACATCACAAAAGTATTGAAAGAAATTCGTGGAGGTAATGAGTATGTAGTAGGAGAACATATCCTACCTCATCATCAAAGAGGAGGTACACAATGAAATATTTATGAATATTATCATATATGAATAAATACCTGTTAATACTGACTATGACCAACTATGCCTTTTTGTTTCAGATATAGTAATTTGTAATGATCTTAGTGGATCTCCAATAGCAGTCAAAGATAAATTTATAACCAACAATTTTGGCCTATTACGAAGACCGCCTGATAATAATCTCTGGATAGCATTGGTGATTGCTGGAAGAAATGCAATTATACATAATACTGATAATGCAACTGGCTTCTTTACAAGTAAAGTTAAACAGCTTGAAGCACTTGGTTATCATGCAGCACTGGTAAGCACATTACAAGAATACACATATAAACCAATAATATTTTTCCAGACACCTCAGGGCAATGTGGCACCTAAGGGTACATCCCTAGGTGCCACATTACTGAGATTTTTGGATTTAAAGTTCTCATATTGTGTTACAATATGTGTGTTTGCTTCCAAATATCTTGTCTATGCAACAATTTAGGGTGCCATATCTCAGGACATTTTTATTTTGCTACACATTAATGGCATTATGAGCCATATCATTGTCTACCACAACTTTGAATAATTTCAAGTTGGTTTAATGCCATTTATAGATGTAATTAAAATGGTTTTTAACAAAGAAAAACTACTTGAAAACTAGAAATTCTCAAACTCATCTATAATTATACTAAAATAACTCCCATTTTTTCAGGTGCCCTGGAGTAAATACTCGAAATTGAAAACAACAGAAGAAAAAGCAGCTTACTTAAAGATCTTAATTAATGATTCTTTAATGAAAAATAAATAAATTAAAGTAAATGGTTATTATTTTTTTATTTAAACATTATTATTTTATTTAAATAACCCATTTGTGATAAAATAATATTATGTTTTGGCCTTAGACAACTTATTTGAGGCTGAGTGTGAAAACTCACTCACCATAACACTCACTCAGTAAACAGTGAGTGAGTTTTATGCTTGAGTGCAGTTCTGGCTAGTCCACCTTCAGCAAAGATGTGGTTCCTTCTAGCAGACTTACGTAATTAACGAAACAATTTCAATAACTCAAAAAAGTAAAAGAAAAATAATAAATAACCTAGGTAGGCATGTCGCACTTTAATAATCGAGTGTAATGGTTTCTTATAGCACGCAGTCAGTAGCTGTCTGGTTAACCAGATTCGTATTATGATGTATGAGGTGTCGTTATGTCTTATTTCATTTGTTATTTTAATCATCTATTATAACAACTTATGATATACATTCAAAAGGTATAATTTCATTTCATCTTAGCTTCAGTTGACAAAACAAATCTAACCTATCCGTGTCGGATCTGCCCTAGAAGTGGAAAAATCTAACCTGTCCGAGTAAGCGCCTCTGAAAATAATTATGCCAAGAAATCATTACATTCAATGAAATTTACGTAAAGTAAATGTTGTCATTTGAGCGTTCTATCTTTTGAAAAAAGAGCAAAATTAAATAATCTTATACTAAATGAGCGGCACCCGTTTAGATTATCATAATCACCTTGGTACTGCCAAGTACCAGTATTGTTAGTTACCGTCGTGATAGTATATATTTTATTCTGTCTATGGTTGGTTTGGTGTGTTTATCTTTTTTAAGGTTGGTTCAGACAGTCTTCTAATAATAATAATAGACATTGTCATTCGATTTTAAAAACAAGTGCGAGACTAACTCGCGCACCGACGTTACAGTCAGACAGACGGACCGGTTTACAATAGTTTCGTTTTTTCTTTTTGAGATACGGAACCCTAAAAAACTTATAATTATTTTGCATCACACATTTTTCACATTCATTCGCAGTGACCCTGTTAATCTTTTGTTTTGTTTCTATTATTTATAAGTGAGCGGCTAAATACTCGATTTCTGTAAAAAAATATTTAGTTTATTATGTGATATGTTTAGTTATGTAAGTGAATTGTAATTGTTATGAGAAAACCTAAATGATCTCTAACCTCAAATATTACTAAATAATTTTGAGTTTTTTTTTTATTCTTGCAACATTGTTTGAAATGTCCGCCCGATTTGCGATCAAGCAATTAATTTTAGTTTATGGTAACGCATCAGCAGCTTGCAGACATAACGGGTGGATAACTTTCGCGCCCGGTTTTTGTCGTTAAGTAGAAGATAAAAGAAAACGTTGTTCATTACGCTATGTCAAATTCCTGAAATCGAGTTTTGTTAATCTAAAGTGATATTAAATCTGTGTCATCATGTCTCAAACAGAGGAACCTATGGACGTTGCGGATGTTGAAGAAAATTCAGTAGGTTTCATTTCACTAACCATTTTGTTTCTTGATTCAATCTGACGACGGGTGCTAAAAAGACGTCTTTTTGTAACAGAATGGATCCTCGAGCGATACTACGTCTTCGAGGGGCAAGGAAGGTGACTTCGAAAGTAAAATTGAAACTGATCGTTCGAAGAGATTTGAGTTTCTGTTGAAGCAAACAGAAATTTTCTCTCATTTCATGACTAATACTCCTAAATCTGGTGGCAGCCCACCCAAACCGAAAGCCGGCAGACCTAAAAAGATCAAGCAAGACGTTGACCCGGGTGGAGGATCAGCTGGAGAGTAAGTAATAACAAAACTAACCTTCACCTTGCAGTGCAGTTACAAACAAACAATAAACTTGTGCTTTGACACTAATGTTCACAAAATTAATAAAATACGTTTATTGTCTCTTATCATTTTAACAGCATTTTAACACTCATTCTATCTACTAAGGTACTATATTTATGTATATTGTTTAAATTTTGCTATCATTAATTTATAAAAATCTTTTCTAGCCACCGCCACCGAAAGACTGAACAAGAAGAAGATGAGGAGCTGCTTGCAGAAACTAATACGAAAGTAAAATCAATATTCCGATTTGAAGGCTCTCCACACTACATCAAAAATGGTGAAATGCGTGACTATCAAGTAAGAGGTCTTAACTGGATGATCTCTCTCTATGAAAATGGTATCAATGGCATCTTGGCTGACGAAATGGGTCTTGGAAAAACTTTACAGACTATTTCTTTGCTTGGTTACATGAAGAACTTCAAGTAAGTGTTTAAGCAACTATGTTTTATTACATGTATTTTATGTATAGTGTTTTCATGGATTTTTAACTTTTTTACATGGAACCCTAATACTTTTTCTGAAAATGTTACTCATAACATCAGCTGCCAGTGAAAATCTCGCCAAAATGTTATAAAACTGATTAAAATGGTGTTTCATAAGTACAATGATACCTATAACAGGAATGAAACTAGTGGATTTTGAAAAGAATTTGATCCTCATTTCCTTTACAAGCTGAAACACCTCCAATTTCTTTACCCTTTAGAAGGTTTTGGGGGGGGGGGGGGGTGTTAATGTTACGTTGTTATACATATATCGGTATATATCCTCCCCTAAAAAAAAAAAATACCCATTTTAAAATTACGGTAAATAACCCATTTTATATATAATAAATCTTATTTTCGACACTATCAATTTTTACAAGAATATGTAGAACAAGGAAAAAATGTATTAAAAATTTCAAACTCATTATTAGAAGTTTCTGAATAAATATATATATTTTTTTATTACTCTAATCTAATATTATAAAGAGGACAGATTTGTTTGTTTGTATGTTACGATTTAACTCAAAAACTACACAACCGATTTTAAAATGAAATGAAATTGCCTATGTTACTCAGTGAAGCTATATTTATTTCCAGAAATAATTAGGGATCCCTACTAAAACTTGCATAATGTAACCCAAGGTGTGAAAAAAAAGGTCATAAAATGTCTTTCATTGCATGTGCTGCGAAAACTAATAATGATACATAAAAATAATATCCTACATAATTAAAGTACTCATTATTATCTAGAAAGAAGTCTGCATGGCTATAATATGTCTTACTATTATAGTTAAGTCACAATTACCACTTTTTGTTAAAATTATTCAATCAAAGCCCAGTTGGAAAGAAATGGTGATGATTTTGATATCAGGATATTAATCCTTATCCATTTAAATTAAGTTTGGTTATGTACATGTAACTTACACTTTTAATTATTCAAATCGGACCTTTCGTTTAAAAGTTATGATGGGTATAAAAATGCTTTAAATAAGAAAAATGTTGAGGTTGCTCTACTACTGCACAACTTTTGGGTTAAATATTTATTGAGGTTGCATGCTCCTTTGGCATCGAATTCCCCGACTGCCTTGGAGTTCGGCTCACTACCCGAATTCCTAACGACAGGAGTTACCCGCCTGCTTCACAAATCTGGTAGCACTGGGGAACCCAAAAATTATAGACCGATCACGTGCCTACCGACGGTATAGTCCGTCGGTACTAGGGTTTCCAACTTTTTGTAAGAGAAAAAAAGTATATCATGGTCGAAGAACTAAAATTGACAGTATTTTGGAAAAGTAAACAGTATTAAATTTTTTGTCGTTTTGAAAACATATTTTTTTTTATTATACACAACATATTTATTTAACAATTTATTATAATTTAAAAATATTCATAAGCTTTCCCACAATTTAAGTTAATATTAAAATAAATGAACAGCTTATTTTCAATTGACACCCTACACAGGTACAATTATGGACCCTGTAGGGCCTACAGGGTCTGTAATTCTACCTTAGCTTTAAGCCCATTGTAAGATCTTCACACATTATGAGGTGGTCAGGTTATATCTCACCTCCTTTACTGATCTAATACTCTTTGCCCCCAGTAATCTGCAACTGATGGAGCTACTGAAGGGAACTGAAACTTTCAGTAGCGCCATCAGGATGGAGTTTGCCCAAACAGAGAGATTATGGAATCCGAGCGAATTCAACTCTCGGATTCCATAAACTTGAGATGCCTCTCTTCAACTGAAACATACAAGTATTTGGGTATGTCGAAGCGTTAGGTATCAATCTTACTGACATGAAGCAATCGTTGAAGGAGCGCTTCTTTGGCCGCCTGAAGAAGGTATTAATAGCCTTCTATCGGGCGAAAACAAGGTGCGCGCCTTCAACGATTGGGTCATGCCGGTATTGATGTAAGTACTCTTTCGGCGTACTCAAACGGAACTTGACGCCCTGGAGGCGGGTGCTTATCCAGGGCGTCAAGTTCCGTTTGAGTCCATTTGAGTACACTGCTTACTGTATATCTAATGCATCACCCACGATCGTCGGTAATGAGATTGTATATCCCGCGAAAGTGTGGAGGTCGAGGCTTTTTAAATGCTAAGACCCTCCACAATCGCGAAATATGCTGTCTCAGGGAATATTTCCTAGCTGTCGACGTGGGTATGCGTCGAGATGTAGTGGCAGTGGACAAGGGAGAACGAATGAGAACTGGCGCAAACCTGCGGTGCTTGACACTAACGATCGCAGGAGATTGTGGCAGAGTAAGGAACTTCACGGACGCTTTTTCCGGGCCTTACATGGGCCCGACGTAGATCAATTAGCGTCCGTAGCCTTTCTGCCTTTCGGTGATCTCTTTGGAGAGACCGAAGGTTTCGTCTGTGCAATTATGGGCTAAGTTATCATGACGAAAAACTACCGGAGATTTATTGTGAAGGATGGCACGGTTGACATCTGTCGGGCATGTCACCGTCCGGGAGAATCAATTCGGCACATTATCTCTGGTTTTTCTCGCCTAGTTAAAGGAGAATACTTGCATAGACATCCCCAGGACTCGGAAGCGCCGTACTACAGGTATGTGCCCGACCCAGTTCTTGATGATGGCAATATCACATTGTACTGGGATCAGTCCATCATTACTGACAGGACTATTGTGGCCAATAAACCTGATATAGTGGTCGTGGACCGAATCGAGAGGCGTGTAATGATTGTATACATAACCGTTCCGCATGAAGAGAACCTCGTGAAAGCCGAGCAAGATAAACAAATCAAATATCCTGACTTAGCTCGCGAGGTTGTTGACATGTGGGATGTGAACTCGGCAATCATTGTGTCAGCCAACGGCTTTATAGCCTCGACCAACACCTTAGGAGGCGCTCGTTAGGCAGCTGGATCAAGGGATTGATTGAAGCCCTGACCACCGGTAGCTTGGATCCTGTTCCCGATACCGGTGGGCTACTATTTTTATATTTTAAAATGTTTTCTTTGTGTTTGTATTTTTTAAGAAATATTTAAGGAATAGGTAAAAAATTAATAAAGTAAAAATAAATCATTTAATTCAGGTAACAAAAACCCATGCGTGGTGTCACGTAGCCTTCCGCGGAATCGCCGATACATGACATCCTTCGGCCAAAACTCTTTTTTGAGGAACGTCTCAATATGATCATCAGATATACCTATATCGGGCTCGAGACTCCTTTCAGTGTTTTTCTCAAAATATCTCATAATTTCGGTTAGGCCATCCACACACTCACTTTAAAAATTCACCCTGTATACTTTCATATGCAAACAGACACTTTGATGTTATTTATTTGCATAGACAAGCTTTTGCACTGTCAGATTTGCCTGGTAAGACTCTTATTGAATATTCCCGGGATAAAAATGTGCCAAAACCTAATTTTAGTAATAAGGAGGGTGGTAACTAAGTTAATTTTGTTGCATTTATGCATTCTTATTCATTCCTTTATTTTGCAGGAATGTTCCTGGGCCACATATTGTTATTGTCCCAAAATCAACACTTACAAATTGGATGAATGAGTTCAAGAAATGGTGCCCATCCCTGAAAGCTGTGTGTCTTATTGGTGACCAAGAAACAAGGGTAAGTCAAGTAAATCTGATCAAATTGGGGAACATAAAATATTATGTCTCTATTTTGGTACACCACAAATAAAATATTTTGACTTTTAATTTTTTTTTATTAGAGCACATTCATTCGAGAAGTCCTCATGCCAGGTAACTGGGATGTCTGCATCACTTCTTATGAGATGATAATTCGAGAAAGATCAGTTTTCAAAAAGTTCACCTGGAGATACATGGTGATTGACGAGGCTCATCGAATCAAGAATGAAAAGTCAAAGCTTTCTGAACTGCTTAGAGAGTTCAAGAGTATGAACAGGCTGTTGCTGACTGGTACTCCACTGCAGAACAATCTCCATGAGCTGTGGGCGCTACTCAACTTCCTCTTACCAGATGTATTTAATAGTTCTGATGTAAGTGACACTATTTAATTAAAACAGCGTAAATACATTTATGATGTTTTTGTAAAAAATGTTTAATAAATTTAAACTTTCAGGACTTTGATTCCTGGTTCAACACTAATGCGGCTCTTGGTGACAATCAACTAGTGTCTCGGTTGCATGCTGTTTTGAGGCCATTTTTACTTCGTCGTCTTAAATCTGAAGTAGAAAGGAAACTTAAACCGAAAAAGGAGGTGAAAGTGTATGTGGGTTTGAGTAAAATGCAAAGAGAATGGTATACTAAGGTTCTAATGAAAGACATTGATGTAGGTAAGTAAAACCATGTTCATATTTTAATTAACTATGGAAAGTTAATAATAATTTCTTGTGATGTTGATGTTGTCAAACTAAAACAATAAAATTATTCTGATTGTAGTGAATGGTGCCGGAAAGGTTGAAAAAATGCGACTACAAAACATTCTCATGCAGCTTCGTAAATGCTGCAATCATCCTTACCTGTTTGACGGAGCGGAACCTGGCCCGCCTTACACCACGGACTTGCATCTCGTGTACAATTGCGGCAAACTCGCCATCCTTGACAAATTGCTGCCCAAGCTACGAGAACAGGACTCAAGGGTGCTGATATTCTCACAAATGACCAGGATGCTGGACATCTTAGAGGATTACTGTCTTTGGCGACAATATAAGGTTTGTATCGGCCCACTTCATAACAGGCAAGAGAAAGGTAGAGAAGTTGTGATTATTTTAAATAAATATGTTTTCAGTATTGCCGATTAGATGGTCAAACACCACACGAAGATAGGAATAGACAAATAGAAGAGTACAACGCCGAGGGGAGTGAGAAATTCGTGTTTATGTTGTCGACGCGCGCTGGTGGTCTCGGCATCAACTTGACTTCGGCAGACGTCGTCATCATCTATGATTCCGACTGGAATCCACAAATGGATTTGCAGGCTATGGACAGGGCACATCGTATTGGACAAAAAAAACAAGTCAGTAGCGTCATATTCGTTTCCTTTTGAGCACTTCAATTATAAAGCAGAACTTGGCATTCTGGTTTTAATAAATATATTGTGACTGATTCCAATTTATCATTTTAAGGTCCGGGTTTTCCGACTCATCACAGAAAATACTGTGGAAGAAAAAATTGTAGAACGCGCCGAAGTGAAGCTAAGGTTAGACAAACTTGTAATACAGTCAGGCCGCCTGGTCGACATCAAGAGTCAGCTCAACAAAGACGAAATGCTCAATATGATCAGACATGGCGCCAACCATGTGTTCTCATCTAAAGATTCGGAAATCACTGAAGAAGATATTGATGTCATATTAGCTAAGGGAGAACACAAGGTAAGAACTGAAGGTTCACTTACGGCAATCCATTTATTATAAACACTGAAACATGAATTGAGTTTACAATCTGTTATATTAGTTTAAATAAGTTATTTTGAAATCTTACGGAGCTTGCCAGTTTCCGGTGACAAATATACCATTTACATATTTGTTTTTATAGACTGAAGAATTGAAGCAGAAGCTAGAGAGTCTAGGAGAATCATCACTACGAGCTTTCTCGATGGACACTCCCGGCGCCACGACAGATTCTGTCTACCAGTTTGAAGGTTTTTTTCTAAAAAGTAGTTAGTGTAAAATCTTAATTGCTTTAATTGAAATACTAATTGATTTTGTTTCGTTCAGGGGAGGATTACAGAGAGAAACAGAAAATTTTACCCATTGGTAATTGGATAGAACCGCCAAAACGTGAGCGTAAAGCTAACTATGCGGTGGATGCTTACTTCCGGGAGGCACTCCGTGTTTCCGAACCGAAGGCGCCAAAGGTACAGGTAAATAAGTGTAAAGAGCTAAATGCGGAGGTCAGCGCAGCAGTCTACTTTGGTGTTGGTTCTATGGCAATATAAGTTATCATTTAATTCATGTACTTGTATATTATGTAAATTGATTAGCTCTTTATACTGGCATTAATGTAGGACATTCTTATATTTCTGCTGTAAGTTATTTTGCCTTTTTTTCTGTCATTTCGAGCTAGACTTTTAATTTACTTACTATTATATATATTTTTCACATACATATAATATTTATAATGCTTGTAGATAATTTGAGATCATGTCATGTTGATTGTATGATAATTTACTTTTCTCATGACTAGGCCCCACGTCCTCCAAAGCAGCCGATTGTTCAAGACTTCCAGTTCTTCCCGCCTCGACTTTTTGAACTTTTGGATCAAGAAATATATCACTACCGCAAAACATTAGGGTAAGGTTTAAACATAGAATGCACAAAATGTAGCTAATAACTAGGATATTCATAATGTTAATGATATCTTTTTAGGTACAAAGTACCCCGTAATCCTGAATTGGGTCCTGACGCTGCTAAGATTCAAAGAGAAGAACAACGTAAGATAGATGACGCTGAAGCACTCACAGAGGAAGAGATACAGGAGAAAGAACAGTTGCTCACTCAAGGTATGCATACTTAACTTGTTGTACTTCTTTTGATGGTCCTGGTTTATCACTTGTGGCGTCGAGTTACAGATCTTTTTATTAAATTCTACCCTCTGCATGTGTAAGCGGGCACACCCTTCATGTCTGGAGGCTTATTTAGTTTGATTTGATATAGTTTTTATGCTTGAGTTTGTCTGTTTATGCTGGCATAATGGAGTGTGCTAGCTTACAAGTAGCGAATTATTAAGTTTTATGTTTTTACGTGTTACCTTTGTTGTATTGTTTTCTTTGTAAGAATACTGACTACTTACATACCTTTGTAAAAGTGATAGTTCTTATAACTCAACAGACATATGTGTTGCTGGGGAGTTTGTTGCGCCACTTCTTCTTCCCAGCTAAAACACTAGGAAGTGGTGACGGGCGGGCGTTTTGGGGGACTGTCTTTATGTAGAACTTTGACGTTCAAAAAGTGCTGGCACTCAGCCTAATTTGAATAAATGATTTTTGAATTTTGAATCTTGTTTTAGAAATTTAGTACTGCAAACATGATTGAGAATAGCATTGATTAACATACGCTCTTAATCCACAGGGTTTACTAACTGGACAAAGCGAGACTTTAACCAATTCATCAAAGCCAACGAAAAATATGGCAGAGATGATATTGAAAATATTGCAAAAGATGTTGAAGGCAAAACACCAGAGGAAGTCAGTAAAATGAATGATATACTTTCTTTTTTGCAAATAAAAAAAATTAAATCGTAATAATGCATGATGTATTTTTAAGGTTATGGAATATTCAGCAGTATTTTGGGAGCGTTGTCATGAACTTCAAGACATAGACAGAATAATGGGACAAATTGAAAGGGGAGAAGCCAAGATACAGAGGCGCGCGTCAATCAAGAAAGCGCTCGATGCTAAGATGGCGCGATACAGAGCTCCGTTCCATCAACTGAGAATCTCTTATGGAACAAATAAAGGAAAAAATTATGTCGAGGAAGAGGACAGGTGACCTTTTAATTCAAATCAAATACTAGTTGTGTATGTAAGTTCAATAAAACAACTATGTTTGTGTTCTAGATTCCTGGTGTGCATGCTGCATAAGCTGGGCTTTGATAAAGAAAACGTATACGAGGAACTTCGAGCATCTGTGCACGCCGCGCCGCAATTCAGATTTGATTGGTTCCTCAAATCGAGAACTGCCGTTGAATTACAACGCAGGTCCGTAGTTACTAAATAAGAAAAAACTAATGCGAAGTAAAGCAACAAGCAAAGGAAATTAAAATAATTTATTTATTTCAGATGTAACACACTCATTACTTTAATTGAGAGAGAAAATCAAGAACTCGAAGAGAAGGAACGAGCTGAAAAGAAGAAAAAGAGTGGTGCCGCCAATCAAAACACACCTGGCGGAAACGCAACCGGCAAAGGCGCTAATACAAGCAAACGCAAAGCCGATAACACACCAGACACCGCTCAGAAGCAGAAAAAGAAGAAGAAATAAACCTGAAATGGTTAAACACACGATTTGATGATCATAATTTCTTAAGTAACGATTATTAACATTGCAATGGTAAATAAACCTATTGGTCGTAATTAGCTAATTTGTTTTGTTTTTTTTTTTTCAAGAATTATTAATTAGTTAAAACATTCCGAAGATGGAGCGAATACCCGTCAGTATTTAACAATTTTGTGTCATAGTGTTGTAGTACGGTACGTCAAACTCGGCAATGAAAAAAAAAACATAATAGGCTTGTTTATACATGTCATCTGTGAGCCTTTTTTCCAATATGTCGGTTCCAGTGAAATCAATAAAAAAAACTTCTCGTCAACATTTCTTTATTTATTTAACACTTTAAGCACACAAATGCACAGAGGCGAACCTACCAGTCAACATTTCGGTGATGTAGAGAATAGTGGTAGGTGCAATATGGACGTCCATACAAAATGCTGCGGGATAAACTCCGCACCTGGCCGCATCTCACCTGCTTCGCTACTGGCCGCGGTGCAAATACAATCTAGTGTTTCACCGCGACCCAACAACGTCGGTGAAGATGATGATGATGGGGCTATATCCGTGAGTACCCAATGCATCTGCAATGCATTGCAATGAAATGTTCATTCCAATGCATTGCATCTGCAATGAGCGCTTTGGCGGATGCTTTCCGAGAGTATCGCTCCACACCGCCTGAGCTTAGGCCCCGTCTACCTCGTTTGCCCATGCATAATAAAAATAAGGCGCTGGTGTGCTCTAGATTCGCAGCTAGCAAATTGTTTTGATAGCAGCGAAGACCTCGCCGATACCCACTCGATCTTATACTGTGCGGCTGCAGCGGCATGTCGTGTAGCTCATGTCAAATTTCCCAACAGTAACAGAGCTACACGACCAACTGTACCAGCTTGGCAGTGTGGGATCGAGCGTCGTATCGGTGAGGCTAGATCACTCATCGGTAAACTATCTGCTTCAGGGAGGGCAACACCCGCCGTAGAGTGATGCGCTTTGTGAGGCGGGCGTTCTCGGGGCTGATACTAGTCGGATTATCTGACCCGCGTCACAGAGAGTATCGACTTCCTGAAGCAGAAAATCTATGCATTGGCAAACCGTATACGTCGGAACAAGCGGCGAGTGGAGCGATACACTCAGAATCGCACATTCCAAAGCAATGAGAGGTGGGTTTATAGGGCTTGGGAGCGACCGGACCAAGGTGACTGATACGCGCCTACCGGATGATGACGTCATGTGTTCATTCTGGCGCAACATCAGCGGTGTCTGTCAGTCACACCGAGGGTAACTGAACTCGGGAGGTTGAGCGCGCGTGCGATCCGATACCAGAAATGGGGGCAATTACCATCAGCCCCCAAGATGTAGCTCGTGCAGTCCGTCCGTTGCCTAACTGGAAATCTCTAGGGCCGGACGGGCTGCACAATTTATGGATCAAATGGTTCAAAAGATCGCACGCTCGCTTGGCATCTCAATTCCAGTCTGCCTAAGAGTCAGGGTCGTTGCCCCAGTTCCTAACTACAGGAATAACCCACCTGCTCCATAAATCAGGTAGTACCGTGGAGCCTAAAAATTATAGACCGATCACGTGTTTGCCGACGGTCTATAAAGTTCTTACATCCATTTTGAGAGCAAAGATTAACGATCACATTGAAACGAATTCAATAATGTCTGCATCTCAGAATAGATGTAGGAACGGGTCCCGCGGTATTAAGGAGCTGCTCCTCATCGATGTTGCCATTAGCCAACAGGTTCGTCGTTCCCGAAGGGATCTGTCGACATGCTGGATAGACTACAAGAAGGCCTATGACTCGGTGCCACATACATGGCTCATGAGGGTGCTGGAGCTGTATAAAGTTGTTGCAGTCCTACGCACCTTCCTGATGTCGTGTATGGGGCAGTGGAGGACGGTCCTTCGCTATCCAGGATGTCGACAGATCCAGGCGAACAGCGACCCGATAAGGATCGAGCGTGGTATATTTCAGGGCGACAGCCTGAGTCCACTGTGGTTCTGTCTGGCCCTCAACCCTCTCAGTACACTGCTGGAAGATTCGGGCCAAGGCTATCGGTTGAGAAGAGGTGGTCAGGTCATATCTCACCTCCTTTACAAGGATGACTTGAAACTCTTTGCCCCCAACAACTTGCAACTGATGAAGCGCCATCAGTATGGAATTTGGGGTGGACAAATGTGCGGTCATGCATGTGAAGCGAGGGGAAATTATGGAATCCGTGGGAACCCAACTCTCGGATTTAATACACCTTAGATCCCTCAGCTCAACCGAAACTTACAAGTATTTGGGTATTTCGGAAGCGTTGGGCATTAATGCTAATGACGTGAAACAATCGTTGAAGGAGCGCTTCTTTGACCGCCTGAACAAAGTACTAAATAGTCTTTTATCAGGTGGAAACAAGGTGCGCGCCTTTAACGGTTGGGGCTAGTTTTCGTTAGCTCCTTGGCTAACGAAAACTAGCGCAAACCTGTGGTATTAGATGAGTCCGTAGCCTGGCTGCGTTTTGGTGACCTCTTCGGGAAAACCGAAGGTTTTGTCTATGCAATTATGGACGAAGTTATGATGACGAACAACTACCGGGAATACATTGTGAAGGACGGTACAGTTGACATATATCGGGCATGTCACCGGCCCGGGGAATCCATCCACCACATTATTTCCGGTTGTTCTAGTCTGGCTAACGGAGAATATTTGCACAGGCACAACCTTGTAGCCAGGATTATCCACCAGCGACTTGCTCTTAAATACAATCTTGTGGAATCGGAAGTACCGTACTATAGGTATGTGCCCGACCCAGTTCTCGAAAATAGTAATAGCACGTTGTATTGGGATCGGTCTATCATCACTGACAGGACTATTGTTGCCAATAAGGCTGACATAGTAAAATAAAATAAATAAATAAATCTTTATTCAAAATTCAAATTGGTACAATAGAATAATAATAAATCTTAGATAATAATATAGGTAGAACAATGTTAGATGCCTGTACTAGGAGGATCCTGTATCACAGGCGGCAAGAGCTCAACAATGTACTAAGAATCGTGTAAAAAATGTTAATAATATTTACTTAATATCAAAATAGTAACTGAGTAATATTAATTTATTTGATTAATCTAATTTGATTATTTAAACATATGTCACTAATAATTTATAATAAAGACCATAAATGGATGGCTCTAGCTAAGTTTAGTTTTCGTTAAAATGTTTCTAACACTTAATTATTTACTCATAGACTGGAAGGTGAACTGATAGCGTCAGCAGAAATTTTAACTGGGTTAAAGTCAATGTTACATAATTTGTTTGAACCAACTCATGTGTTCTATTGTATTTGATTTTTGCACAGAGCGGCGAATTCACTAAGACAGCAACAAAATCAGGGGAAGTAGGTCATCGCAGTGGTATGTTCTTGTTGAATCAGCATCACGTGTAAGTACGAAAATCTGGGCACTAGGCGCCCTCATAATCGACTGAATTGATGTACCTGAATTCCGCTATCTTCCTTGCAGGGCACTCAGCATCTCCTGTTTTATGATTGCTGGGTTTTTTGAAGCGTGAACAAGTTGCACATTTCGGCATCTCATCTTTTTTTACGCACTCTGACATCGAGTGTCCTACTTCACCACAATGACCACACATAGAGTTGACCTCTCTGCACGTTTTGGCTGCATGGCCATATTGTTGGCATTTGTAGCAACGAGTTACCAAAGTAAAGTCCCTGACAGGACAGGAAGTCCAATTAATAAAGAGCCTTGATTGAGTGATTAGGGCTTTACGTAAATTAGCCGCTACTTCAATGACGTAGTTACAGGTCAACGCATCTCTCTTCCCAGATTTATGACTTAATTTTACAAAGGTCAGGAAGGATTCCAAGGACATGCCAGAAAACTTGTCGGCTATGTTTTGTTCGAAAATGCACTTCAAGACCTCATTTTCAGACATGGAAGTCGGCACTCCTACGACTACTATCCGGGGTTTACGCTTGCTGGGCTCGTCGGCGGTAAGACCAGATGAAGAGAGCTGGACTGCTTGCTTTAATTTTTCTGCGTCGTGCTTGGTCTCGGTACTGATAATAACGCCACCATTTTTTGTTTTGCGGACACTACGAACATGCAGCTTCATTTGCTCTGGGCGGATGATTTTTTGCACGAGGTGTTTTGTTTCATCGCTAGATTTAAATTTATCGTTGGGATAAATGGCCACAGAGCTTAAATTGTTCGGTCGAACGAAATCAGTTGTTCCCTTCTTCACCATGTCGGCAAAAGAAACATTTTCAGAAGAGCGAGACTCCTTCATTGAATGCTTGAGCTCCACAATGTGTTCCGTCAAGTTCCGCTTTTCTTGTAAGTCATTCACCATGTTGTATGCTTGAACGGCTTTCTGTTTCAGTGATTGATATAGGACTGCCATTTGCGAGGTGCCAGATCCTATTTTGCGGCATAAGTTGGATATCTTCAATTTCTGGTCAGAGTTCAATTTTCCATCCGTGGCAATAGAGCAAACCTCATTTAGGTGCTGCTCAATGGATGACATCCATTTTTGTATCTCGGACGTGGATGCAATTTCAAGTGATTGGGCTTGATTTTGCATCGTCGTATTCTCCGGTGAGGCGGAGGGATGAACTCGACCACATGGATTACACGGGCTGTTATCCATTATATTTTCATCATCAAAAGTTCACTATTTCTAAATTTCCATTATAACTATTAAAACTAAACTGTAGGCTAAAATTTAGAATTCCATTATAATATGAATGCACTAAACTAGGTCACTTTTATTATTGTGTAAATTAAATATTGCTAACTAAAACGTCTGTAAGCTACGAACAAGCGCGAGCGAATCATCTCGTGAAGATTAAGAAAGATAAACAAACGAAGTATCTTGACTTGGCTCGCGAGGTTGTCGACATGTGGGATGTGAACACAGTAGTCATTGTGCCGATAGTCGTGACGGCCAGTGGCGTAGGTAATTGCCAAGAGCCTCGACCAACATCTAAAAAGGCTCTCGTTGGGCAGCTGGATCAAGGGCTTGATCCAGAAAGTAGTACCTACTCCTGGACACGGTGTGCATAGTTAGGAGGTTCCTCTCTTCGAGTATTAGTCTACCGGCCTTCCTCTCTTCGGTCCACAGTTCTGAAACATTTACCAGGAAAATTTTATCATCCTCACTGGTTGATTTTGAGGTACCGTGTTTGACCGATGCGTTGAGCGCTTGGAAAATGGCTTGTCCCAACACGGATTTACCCGGCAACCTGCATGTCCTCCCAGAGACGATGGGATTGCCGCTCTGCAGTATTTCACGGAATAACTTGTTTCATACGTCATCGAATACTGCTGAGCGTGCACGTCTGCTGGCTGTGGGAGAATGAGAGACGGGTTTGTGGCTACAAGCACTTCCGGCTTTCACCATAGGCACTATGTTGGATGACGCATCATTTCGGCTCGCTATCTGTTTGCGCTTAGGCGCACATTGTGTTGCTCCGCATCGGTGTCACTGCCAGAGACCACAGAATCAGCAGCAGAAATGGCTGGGTAGTACCTACTAAATCCGCGCGAACGAAGTCGCGGGCAAAGTGCTAGTTACGTAATAAATCGATATACGAATTTTTGAACCATAATAATAAGAATCTCTGTCGATTTGGCCATTTATCGTAACTTCGCAATATCTCCTTAACAATAAAATTCTGTACTGTACCTACTGAGGCAAAATCACCGGCACCGGGTTGAAAACGGGCAGTGTAACGGTGACGATATACGGAGCTATAGTAGGCGCCAGATAATCGTGGAATAACGGTCATTGACCCACCTACAATTATTGATATTTTTAATTTGAAAAACGGAATTAATGACACAAAGCTGTCCCGAATCATCATCTCTAGTGATCCTTAACATTGTCTAATAATGAAAAACGATTCATATTTAATTGTTCAGGTACCTATGAACAGTTATTAGGGAAAGGTCAATGTTAAAAAAAAAAAAAATGTACTTTGTTCCACATTTATCTGGCGCCTACTATAGTACGTAAGCCACGCCTCTTTCTTACCGGCCAGCAGAACGTTCTGATCGGCGACGACGCGACGGCCAGTTGCTTTCTTACCGGTGCGCGTCCGTAGGTGTGTGACGACTGGTACATTTTGTATTGCATACTTGCCTTCCGGTTTCATTCTATTCTGATATCTAGGTAGAAAAGAAAAGGTAGGTGTGTGTGACGGCGAAAGGTTTTAAATTAAAAAGTAAGACTTATAGAAGAAAAACATTTATTTAAGAAGATCTTTAAGGATCACTATTTTTCATTTAGACTAGGTATGGCTACATCATTGGTGCCTGCTACTGAACCAGGTAAAACCATAAACCTACTTATATGATAATACACCAAGAAGTTAAATTATAATACTTATAGGTACCTAAATATGTTTTGCAAACATGATGGTTACTAGTTTACCACAAAGGTCAAAATTTTTAGTTTATATATTGACTGAGGGTTAGATTGACAGGCAGAACTTTACAATGTTAGGTGCTTCAAACAAATATTAAACTTGTTCAAATGTCTTAAATGGCCATATCTGTAAAAGCGCATGTGCGCAGTGTTTCATACAAATATCAACATTGATCATTCACAAATAATGTGTATATTCGCACGAGGCTGAGCTAAGTCGAAGTGCAGTCGAAGTGCAGTCTAAATCTTGCCCAACTCCCACGTTATATTCGAAATGCAGTACCTACCATCTAACCACATACAAAACTATAATCTGCTTTACACAGCTCTTTCGAAGCTATTATATTATTCTCTACTATTACACATACCTACTTATATTCTCTACTAAAGTATTTGAAATGCCTTTACATGTAGTTATAATTGAAAGCTACTAAGTAAAAATGGAACATGTCAAAAAATTACATAAATATTGATATTACGAAAAAATTCAAATTGAAGTATAACAAACCTGAGTAATTTTTACTCTCATAATAATTATCATTACGACTCAAGTCTTCATACATTTTTCCTATGCTATCTGATTAAATCACTGATTAATAAGCTTTTCTTTTCAAGTTGTAGATTAACATTAGGGCATAGATCATTTTACCAATTTGGCTAAAATTATCTAGGTCTAAGAGCGGCGGCCTGACGGTTTTGTGGAATACACAATCGCTTTATAAATTAAGTCAGAAAACAATTCCACTAGAATAAAATGTGAGGCCAGCTTATTTCAGATATCATCGTGCTGACAAATCGGATTCTGGTCGAGATCTATTCTACTTCTACCGCTTTACATTGAACTTGGGCAGAAAGGAATTCACATAATGGACCTACTTGTGGGCTATTTACCGCCTTACCTCGCTACAAGAGGCCGTCTGTACAGACGCCAGCACATCAAGCTTCAACAATCTGTCAAATTACTACATAATCTGACAGTTTCGGGTAGCTTGATGTGCTGGCGTCTGTACCTAATGGACACACACTAAACAGATGTACCTATAAGAATCACTTATAGGCAGATATGGCCCAAAGGCAAGTCCGTCTACGGAATTTCAAGCTTAATTCATAGCAGATGTTATTATAAGAAACTGTCAGTCAAAGTATTCTCTTCAATTTAGGAAATTTGATTTTCCCTGTTATAAGCCTTACCAGTGCAGTTTACCTACTATCACACAGTTAGGGTTACCAACCGCCCGGATTTGTCCAGACATGTCCCGTTTTTTGGCACCCCCATTCGTACTTTTCGGCTTACGAGAGATTTCTTTTAGGAAATTAAAGTTAAATGAATACCTTCTGAAACTAAAAGATGTCAATGTTTCGTCGGGATTTCGGAATGGTAACCCTACACAAAGTTATCACAGTCTTCAATATTCTCTATCCGTTGCACACAATCAGGTACTGTTAACAAACAATAAACTAAAAAAAAATGAAACAATAGGATGGTAATGTAGGGTTGTTTCCTCCTTAGGGTGAATTTCCATTCTCCATACCATCCTGGAAACTGTTTGCGTTACTGTTAAATGGTGCTCCAAGCCCATACAAGTGACCACTGGTGCTTTCAATATTGCCATCAAAGAATATCTGTGACGAAAACAACTTGATTAGTTTTTCACGAAGAAGAATGATCAGGCATAACATACGACATATGTGAATTAGGAACATACTTCTTTGATTTTGAAAAATGCCATTCCTGTCAGATGTGAATCAGAGCCAGCTTGGTGCTGGGGTCCTACTCGACGAAGTTCCAACTGGTCAGCTACTTCTTGCAGACCACCTTTTAAGTTCTTGCATAACTTCATTAAGTACTGTAAAGAAGATTAATTCGTGAATAAATAACGAATGATGACAGGAATCACAATGTATTCCAGAATATACTAACTTTCACATCATAAACAGTAGGGAAATACAATCTCAGACTTTCAAAGAAGTCATTCTCTTCCAGGGGCAGATTCTGATCAGTTAAGATTTTAAGCAAATATCCAAAATCATAACCAGAATGAAAACTCAACCAGTTGATATTGTCCATCAGCACAATACCTGTAATGAGAAATTGTTTTTTTTTTTTTTATATATGTACAGGAAAAGTAGATAACAGTATTTTACATCAAGCACAGAAATTTGAAAGGACCTGAAGACATCAGGAGTTCAGCAAATTCTAAAGGTTCAATGCCATGCTCTTCATGTTCTCTGAATTGAAGACCAGAATTTTGAAGCAGATCAATTGAGTCTTGCGCATACATATCCTCCCTGAAAATAAAATCAAGTTTGCTTTACACTTTTCATAGAAGTACCTAGAGACAATAGATTTAATAGCCATTATTTATGATTACTTCATAAAATGAAATAATTTTAGTAATTGATGTGATTCAATCTACCTAGCCCTCTCCCAACAATTTTGAGGCCAGCTTCCAGTCTAACCAGATGCAGTTGATTACAGTATTTTACAGAGAGCAACTATCTATGTGTTGAGTGTGGAGGTCACTCCACACTCCAGTAACTGGCTCACACAATATCCCTTGGCAAGACTGGTTCATCTCTTGGCTTCTAACAACCTGACATGACTGTCAAAGATCTACAAATGAAAGCCAGCACCAACCACTTAGCTTGTTTTCTGGGGCATGGAGAAAACTACCGAGTTTCCTCCGTGGCTCGGAAAGCAAGTTGTTAAGATGACCACCCATCTCCTGGTGATGGTAACCCTAAAGATTGACTTGTGCATGATTTAGTCACAAGCAACTAATTGATGTGATTGTAATGGAAATGTTAATATCACACGACACAATAAAACAGTATTATTGTTTCACTTACTGCAAGTTGAACTTAAAATTAAATTGCCAAGTAGTGCAGCCTGGTGGGGTTTTACCATTCTCATCCATAAACGTTAGCCCAAGTTGTATGATTCTTAAGAGGTCCACATTGCATCTGGAAACATGAGAGATTTATGAAATAATCAGCAACAATTATACAACAAGGCTTAAAATAAACATTTATTAAACTGTTCCCCAAAATAACACTTCCTTGTGTTTGCTGGAAAGAAGTAGTAGTGAAACAATTTCCACAGAAAGACATCCGTCGGTTAATTTAGTCTGTAGTCCGGAAAGAAATAACATTACATTATTTACATGTTAGGTAGGACCATCATAGTTTCTTATATTATACTTTAATACTACTATTTATATTACTTTATATTATTTATATTACTATTATACTTTCATGCTATCTCTCCACTACCCTGGGTTGACTCGTAGAGAATGCCTAAGGCATCTGAAGGAACCAACCTCAACATTAAATCTAGGATTATTTTTACCTTTATCTTTGTGTTGCATGAAGTTCTAATAAATCTATACTAATAAAATAAAGCTGAAGAGTTTGTTTGTATGAATGCGTTAATCTCTGGAACTAACAGTCGGATTTGGAAAATTCTTTTCATATATGAGGAATGCTAGAGGCTATACGAGAACGGGAAAATACGGGAAATTAGTGTACGAAGTTGCGGGCAAAAGCTAGTTAACAAATAAAATCAGAGCTAGCAAAACAACATAATGCAAAGATCAGCCATAAGCCC
The DNA here is from genome assembly GCA_905163435.1 of Mamestra brassicae. Lineage (NCBI taxonomy): Eukaryota > Metazoa > Arthropoda > Insecta > Lepidoptera > Noctuidae > Mamestra > Mamestra brassicae. The sequence continues at coordinate 10,848,434 of LR990996.1, read as the reverse complement.
CTCGCTATATTTATGGTAGAAGATAAACAGACACTCTCGCAAGCAATGACTTTTAGTGGAACATAAGGAACTTGCAGCCAGTTGCTCAGGCAAAAATAAAATCAAACAGTTGTTGAGGTTGCTAGTTAACCACACATATTGACAAGCAAAACAACTCATTATAAAAAATTGTTACAAATAGATTATGTCAACATATTAAGTAAATCCAATGGTGTATCCAATGTGTATATGCTGAGTTATATAAAAAACTATGTACCTATAACATTTACTCATATTATTTTTCAAGACGCTAATTACAGAGAAAAACAATATAATGTGTACTTACAGGTGTTCCAGAAATGTGTGGTCATATTTATGGGTGATGTTGGATAGCTGAAATACATAAGGAAAAAATAGCAAAACAACTTACTTTCATTCAATCACATAGTTACCAACCGCATCAGATGCTTAAAGTGATTTGTTTGGAACTTTTTAGTTGTACTGTGGTTGAATTTGTTTAAAAAGGGCACCTTTTTTTGTCTATTTTTTTCCTTAATGTATATAAAATCAGCTACCCAAAATATGACCATGCACTTAGGAACACTCTGTATAGTCTTGCATTTAAAACAGCAAGCATTCTTATGTCAAAATAGTTGATGGAATTGCCTTCAAACAAAAAAGGACTACTACTCAGTATATAAAATCGTGAAACTTCAGTTCTTTAGTTTTAGTTTATGACTTTTCAGTTGATATTACCTTAGAAGCTGGTATTGGTAGTCAGCAGTAGACCTAAATTCACCAATTGGTCTCGCGACGACTCCTGGGAATTCGGTATCCATGGCCACCCAGTGATACTTCTGCACAACCTAGTGATGAATGATTTGATCAGTACAAAACCGAGTGGTGTCTAGTTCGTAAATGTACAAAAGATAATATGTCAACGAAGAATTCAATAATACCATTTTTTTTTATGGATACCTTTCTAATAACATGAAATTCTTCATGAAGATTGTGGTTCCAAACATTTTTGATGGTGCAATCTTCTTTTGCACCACCTAAGATGGATCCAAAACTGGCGGCAGGCATTTGTGATTTTATGTTTGAATTATTCTAAAAAAGAGAAATTTAATAATAAATTAGGTACACAAAAGCATGAAGTAGTAAAATAAATCTCTTATTTCGCTGTTTGTTTATAAAAATGTATGTCCGGATACCAAAGACATTTCTGACAAATCTATAGACAAAGAGACTGCCTGTCTCTCTATTCCGTAGGTTATACGGTTATTCACTGGACTTCTAGTCCAAAGCAGGAGAACGTCTCTCAATACTAAGAACAGGGACTACAGCACGACTCCAGCATAAAACATCGTTTCAAGCTCACGTACAGCTAAAGCTCTGAAGTCTGAACCAGAGACATAAAGATTGTACCCAATGGTAACACCGCGAGAGTGCGGCGCCACGATATAGTGAGTACACACGTACCTACGTACATGCTCGATCTCGAGCAAGTAAGAACGTGTGTAACATGCAAGTCTCAAGACAAATGCTCGATCGAAGCCATCCAAAATGTTTGATTGGAACAAGGGGGGCTACTCTCTAAACCCGAAGTGCGTACCTACTTTTGGGCTTAGTTGCGGGCGTATTCTACTCCGTATCTAAACTACGGACTTCGGGCTTAGAGAGTAGCCCCCCTGATTCAAACGTCCATAATTTTTGCTCGATGTTCGAAGCAAACATGTTTGTATGAACGTGTAGCCGTGACGTCGAGCATGTTAGTGTAATTGAACACTGAAAACTGTTGAACCTAATATTGACAAGAACGGAGTTATTAAAAAGATAAAATATCTAAGAGAATCTTGGAAAAGAGAGAAAAAAAAAGTGATGATTCCAAAATAAGCGGAAAAGGAAATAGCTGCTGTTCATGCAAATTATGAGTTTATCATGGTGGATGCTGGGGCAAACGGACGTATGCCGATGTACGATATTGGAGTAATAAACAACACAAAATTTTACAAATTAGGTACTAAAAGATTGTCAACTGATAATTCCTCTCCCCGAAAAAACTGGAATAAGTGAAGTTTATAGGCTTTAACACTTTCCATCAGCTGATCATCAGCCGTTTGAGTGTATCCTTCAGACCCAATTTCTGAGCTAGTTCCTGCAATCTGGGTCTGGGCAGGGCCTTAGTTGTGAGGTCTGCTAACTGGGCAGCAGAGCTGGTCTTCTCAACCACGATGTCGTTTTGAAGCACAAGCTCCCTCACGAAGAAGTGCCCACACGAATGTGTTTGGTGCGACGGTGAAACTCTGGATTATGTGCCAATTTCGCTGCGGCTTTGTTGTCCACGAACAAAACTGGAATTTCTTTTTGGCCATTCAAGTCTTTGAAGTCTCTTTAGCCAAATTAGTTCACTTGCTGCCACAAGCTCCGCTTCTGCTAGTGCTAATGGCAACTGAAGCTTGTCGTTGGCTCATCGATTGCTCTTCTTGAAAATAAACTCAATACTCCAATCGTAGAGCAACCAGTTTTCAAGCATTCAGCATGATCAGCGATACACCAATCGCTAGAAGTTGGCTTTTCTAAGCTCCACGAAGGCAATCCTACAGCATAAGCCCAGATCAGGGCGAGTGCCCATCATCAAGTACCTAAGCGAGCGAGCTTTAGGGAAATGACTGTGACAAAGAGTCAGTCATTTTCAGCTTTCCCTTTTTCAATAATTCCTTCTTTCTGTAAAGGGATTGATACTGGATTACAGTCTTTCATATTGAATGTCTCCAAGACCTTATTAGCATAATAAGCTTCCTGCTTTATGAAAATCGAGTCGTCCTTCATTTGTTCTATCTCTAACCCAAGATAGTATGAAGCTGGTTTGCTAGTTATCATCAAAATATTTTGATCATTGATGAAACTATTTTTTAACTATTTAGCAAGGTTTTCATTACTCGCTGCGACTAAACCATCATCAACGTAGAGTGCTATTAAGATTTTCTTATCTGCTAGGAATTTGGTATATAGGCATGGATCAGCGTCGCTTGTGTTGAAGCCTAAAGATTCAAGTGTTTCTGCAAAACAGTAGTTCCAGCAGCGTGCTGCTTTAAACCATAGAGGCTTTTATTTATAGGTACGACATACTCTGGATGTTCCATCTTCAAAGCCTTGGCTGCCTCACGTAAATCTCTTCAGTTAAATTTCCATTGAGGAAGACTGTTCCAACATCAACTGAATAAGATGAAGTTTCTCTCTTGCTGCAACGCTGAGCAAAGATCTTATAGTTGCTAACCTCGCTACTGGGCTAAACGTTTCGTTAAAGTCAAAACCCTTTTTCTGCTTAAACCCTTTAAAAACTAGTCGGGCTAGTTCTATTGTGTCGTCAGGGTTGGTTTTGACTTTAAAACCCCATTTACATGGCAGAGCTTTTCGATTGCTCGGTAGTTTTTGCAAGTCCCACACTTGTAATCTTTGCAAAGAATCGATTTCATTCTTCATGGCTTCTTACCTTCTATTTTTACTTGTTCCACTTGATACTGCTTCCTTGTACGTCGAAGGTTTTTTTTCAGTATCGATCAGGAATAAACTATAGTCATCTAATTTACGTGGAGGTCGTAGAGTACTTCTGTCCATCAGATTGTACTTGGATCGTCCGATATAGAAACGTCTCCCACCGTTTCAAGCTCATGTACAGCTAAAGCTCTGTCTAAAAGTCTGAACCAGAGACATAAAGATTGTACTCAATGGTAACATCGTGAGAGCGCGGCGCCACGATATAGTGAGTACACACGTACCTACGTACATGCTCGATCTCGAGCAAGTACGAACGTGTGTAACATGCAAGTCTCAAGACAAATGCTCGAAGCCAACCAGAATGTTCGATTCGAACAAGGGGGGCTACTCTCTAAACCCGAAGTCCGTAGTTTCGGGCTTAGTTGCGGGCGTATTCTACTCCGTATCATCTATGGAGTTACGATTAGTTCCGAACCCGAACTAAGAATGAATGTCAACACGATTTGATAGGAACTGTCAAATCGTGTTGACAATTCTTGGTGGACGGAGTTGAATACGCCTATAAAAGTTTTAGTGTACAACCAATTTGCCTAACCACTGCGAACCAATTGAAGAAAAATATTTGGTGCCTCGACAGCGGATGTCCATCTCACATGTGTGGCGATGGGGAAAAATTTGACACTGTAAATAGTGAGTCTGGAACATTGAAACCAAAGACATTTATATTGAAACTAGCCTCCGATCCAAATAAAAGGCAAAGGAAAAATCACTGCAGCTGAAAAACGCCAGAGACTAACACTTTAACATCAGATGATGTAGATTCTATATTGGATATCGTTGACATCGGTACTACATATTTGGTCGTCCAAAAATGAAAGAAGTGAGATACCACAAACGATTTTGGAATCATCACCCTTTTGGAATCATCATCGCAAGGGCGACCAGCACGCCAGCTCAACGCGTCTCAAAGGGTCATGGCCATCCGGTTGGCCCAGGGATACCGCACGGGTACCTGGGATTGGTGCTCGACAGCCGGTGGGATTTCGGCCCCCACTTCCGGCGGCTGGCGCCCAAGTTGTTGGGCGCGGCGGGGGCGCTGTCATCGCTGCTTCCCAATCTGGGGGACCCGAGCACCGCCTGTAGGCGGTTGTACGTGGGGATCGTGCGATCGATGGCCCTTTATGGGGCCCCGATCTGGGCGGCTGACCTGACGGCCAGCACCATCACAGTTCTGCGGAAGCCGCAGAGGGTGATGGCCGTCAGAGTCATCAGGGGATATCGCACGATCTCCTACGAGGCGGCTTGCGCACTGGCCGGATCTCCGCCGTGGAACCTGGAGGCGAAAGTGCTCGCGTCACTGCACAGGTGGCGCGAGGACGCGCGGGCGCGCGGCGAGCGACTGACACAGCGACACTTGGAGTTGCGTCGGTCGCAGCTGCGTGAGGTCCTGTGGCGGAATGGCGGGACAGGCTTTCCAGCCCTTCCGCCGGCCTCATCACCATCGAGGCCATCCGGCCAGTGCTCGACCTCTGGCTCGGGAGAAGGCACGGCTCCCTGTCGTTTCGTGCGACGCAGGTCCTCTCGGGGCATGGCTGCTTCGGGAGGTTCTTGTGTTGCATAGGCAGGGAGCCGGACGCTCGATGTCACCACTGCGTCGACTGTCGGGAGGACACGGTGCGGCATACGCTGGCAGAGTGTGCCGCTTGGGAGGAGTCGCGCCGTGCCCTCATCTCTGTGGTAGGCGGTGACCTCTCTGGGCACGCCACAATTGCGGCGGTAAGGCCCCTCTTTGAGGAGTGGCTGGAGAGGCGCCACGGCGTCCTCACCTTCCGCCTGACGCAGGTACTTACCGGACACGGCTGTTTCGGGAGGTACCTGTTTCGGATTAAGCGGGAGGAAACGCCCGGGTGTCAGCACTGTGAGGATCGCCCGGAGGACACGGTGGAGCATACGGTGGAGGTCTGCCCTGCTTGGGCTGAGCACCGCCGTGTTCTCGTCGAGGCGATCGGCGGCGGCAACCTCTCGCGTCCGGCCCTGGTTGAATCCATGGTCCGGAGCGAGGAGGCTTGGGAAGCGGTCACCTCCTTCTGCGAAGCAGTAATGCTAGCGAAGGAGGAGGCGGACCGCGCGAGGGAAAGGCAAGGCCTTCGTCCCAACCGCCGCAACAGGAGAAGACGCCCCGGGCGTCGGGAGTCGCAGGGCGATCCCCGGCCACCGTAGGCGCGGGCCTGCGGACGGCGAGCGTTGGGTGGCTCGCTGTCCGATCACCACCAGGCCCGGGTCGATGGCGCGTTGTGTTTCACGCGCGCCTCAAAGAGATGTCAGCATAGAGGACGGGGCCCGCTAGGGCCAGAGCCTGCCAGGGTTGCGGAATTTGTTCGAAAGAGTCACCGCGGCCCTGGAAAGCAAAGGGCTTAAGAAGGAACACGGATGGGTTTTAGTCAGTAAGAGTCTGACACGCCCTTCCGCTCCACCCAGAGCGGAAGAAGTCATTTGATGATTTCCCATCCTAAAAAAAAAAAAAAAAAAAGGCGGTGACCTCTCGCTGCCGGCCGTAGTCCATGCTATGGTCGGCGGTGAGGAGTCCTGGGACGCGGTGGTCTCCTTCTGCGAGACAGTTATCGCGCAGAAGGAGGCTGCGGAAAGGGAGAGGGAGATCACTACCGCTCTCCCGGCCCGCAGCAGGCGCATCGGGCGTCGGAGGAGGGCATACGCTGCCCTCTTCCGGCCCCCCTAACAGGGTCCAGGGGCGGCGGACTTGGGGATGTTCGTCGCCCCCCATTCATCCGGTCCCGAGGTGGCGGCGCGTGGTGTTCCCGTGCGCCCCTCTTTGACGTAGCGAGGGGAGTCAAACACCTCACTCCCCTCGCAGACGCGAGGTGGCCCGCAGATGCGGGCCGGCACCAGCCCGGGATTGCGGATGTCGCATACGTTCCCGCGATCCCCGGCGTAGGTGGGAGATGGAACACCGGGGTGGTTTTAGTCAGTAAGAGTCTGACAGACCCCTCCACCCACCCGCCTCAGGGTGGAGGATTTCCACCGACATCAAAAAAAAAAAAAAAGGGATACCGCACGGTCTCCGGCGAGGTGACAAGCCTCCTTGTCGGATTACCGCCATGGGCTGGAAGCGAGAGTCCTTGCGCACGTTTACGCGTGGCGTGTGGAGGCGCTTCGCCGGGGCGAAACTCCGCTGCCGCGGCAAATTGCAGCGCGGCGGACGGATCTCCGGCAGGATACCTTAGCGGTATGGAGACAGCGACTATCGCGACGCACCGCTGGGCACGCCACAATTGCGGCGGTAAGACCCTTCTTTGGGGAGTGGCTGGAGACGCGCCACGGCGTCCTTACTTTCCGCCTGACGCAGGTACTTACCGGACACGGCTGTTTCGGCAGGTACCTACCTGTTTCGGATTAAGCGGGAGGACACGCCCGGGTGGAGCACCACCGTGTCCTCGTCGAGGCGATCGGCGGCGGCGACCTCTCGCGTCCGGCCCTGGTTAAAATTCGTGGTCCGGAGCGAGGTGGCTTGGGAAGCGGTCACCTCCTTCTGCGAAGCAGTAACGCTGGCGAAGGAGGAGGCGGGCCGCGTGAGGGAAAGGCAAGGCCTTTCGCCCCAACCACCGCCACAGGAGAAGACGTCCCGGGCGTAGGGAGTCGCAGGGCGATCCCCGGCCACCGTAGGGCGCGAGCCTGCGGACGGCGAGCGCTGGGTGGCTCGCTGTCCGACCACCACTCAGGCCCGGGTCGATGGCGCGTTGTGTTTCACGCGCGCCTCAAAGAAATGTCAGCATAGAAGACGGGGCCCGCTAGGGCCAGAGCCTGCCAGGGATGCGGAATTTGTTCGAAAGAGTCACCGTGGCCTTGGAACGCAAAGGGCACGGATGGGTTTTAGTCAGTAAGAGTCTGACACGCCCTTCCGCTCCACCCAATGTGGAAGAAGTTATTTGAAGATTTCCCATACAAAAAAGGTGAAACATGTAGGTATGGAGACAGCTTTGTTTGATGAGACTTGCTCGATGAGCATGTACGTGTGTACTCATCAATATAGTGGTGCATAGGGTGCATACAATGATGGCCTGTGTCGCGCTATTTGCAAATATAAATTTACGAGTCTAAACTAATATCATAAAGAGGAAAGATTTATTTGTTTGTTTGTTACGATTTGGCTCAAAAACTACTATACCGATTTTAAAAATTCTTTGGCCTTTAGAAAGTTACATTATTACTTAAAACAGGCGTCGGGAGTCGCAGGGCGATCGCCGGCCAACGTAGGCGGGCCTGTGAACGGCGAGCGTTGGGTGGCTCGCTGTCCGATCACCACCAGGCCCGATCGATGGCGCGTCGTGTTCCACGCATGCCTCAAACAGATGCCAGCATAGGAGACGGGGCCCTCGTCTGGTCCTGCTCAGGTAAGCGGGGCGCCCGGCGGACTCGTCGTCCGCGAACCGGCCCATAGTGCTGCTGAGCGAGGTGGGAAAGCTGTTCGAGCGGATAGTCGCATCGCAGCCCGCCTCGTCGGGCACTTGTGAGGAGAGGGGCCGGACCTGGCCGAATACCAGTACGGGCACTCCACTGTCACGGCGATATCGCGAGTGAGAGTCCTGGCGGAGGAAGCGGTGTCCCGGGGTGACGTTGGCGGTGTCCTTGGAAATCTTCAACGCCTTCAACACCCTGCCCTGGAGTTGTTTTCGAGAGGCACTACGCTATCATCGAGTGCCTCCCTACCTCCGTCGCGTCGTTGGGGCTTATTTGGTGGAGAGGTGTGTCACCTATCTGGGACGTGATAGCAGACGCCAGCGCCCCATGTCGTGCGGTGTTCCGCAGGGTTCGGTCTTAGGCCCGCTCCTGTGGAACATCGGGTACGACTGGGTGCTGAGGGGCGAGCTCCAGCCGGGAGTGCACCTGACGTGTTACGCTGGTCACTGCCCGGGGGAGCTCGCACAGGGAGGCAGCGTTGCTGGTGACGGCCGCGGTCTCACAGGTGGTGAGCCCCATGCGGCGTCTGGGCCTGGAGGTGGCCTTCAACAAGTCCTAGCCCATTTTTCCATGGCCACCGCCGGGGTCGCACATCGTGGTCGGGGGTATCGTATCGCTGTCGAGTCTACCATGAAGTACCTGGGATTGGTGCTCGACAGCCGGTGGGATTTCGGCCCCCACTTCCGGCGGCTGGCGCCCAAGTTGTTGGGCGCGGCTGTGGCGCTGTCAACGCTGCTTCCCAATTTAGGGGACCCGAGCACCGCGAGGCGGTTGTATGTGGGGATCGTGCGATCGATTGCCCTGTATGAGGCCCCGATCTGGGCGGCTGACCTGACGGTCAGCACCATCACTGTTCTGCGGAAGCCGCAGAGGGCGATGGCTGTCAGAGTCATCCTGATGACTCTGACGGCTTATCGCACGATCTCCTACGAGACGGCTTGCAGACTAACCGGATCTCCGCCCAAAAGTCCTCGCCTCACTGCATAAGTGGCGCGAGGACGCCCGGGCGCAAGAAGTCATTTGATGATTTCCCATCGTTTAAAAAAAAGGTAACGCGTAAGTTTTTGTAGGTTTCCAAATAAATTTGTGCACACATCAAGCTACAACAATCTGGAAATTGTTAACTTTATCGCTAAAGGATTAGGTGCAAGGTTGATTGGGAAAATTTTACAGTGTCCGGCAGCTTGATGTGCTGGCGTCTTTACATTATTTTGCAGGCAGCACAAGTGTCAATTTCAAGTTTATATAGTAAAAGTTGCGAATGTCCAACACAAGATTGCATAGTTTACGCCATACGCCACTGTCAAGTATAGGTGACAAGCAAGCGCGTGACCTGTACGCCAAACGTCACAAATACGTGACAAAAAGTACCTACGGTAAATTTGTGGCTTGGCGTCGGGGGCACGCCGATACGTTTATGTTCTGGCGTTCCAAAGGTTAAAGGAACCGTGTAGAAGAAAAACGCGGCTGCAGACACGTTTATCTTCTTCATATTTAGCCGGAAAAGAGTAAGTTCAAATTTTGCAACACTGGATGGCACAGTCTTTGCCGCGCAAGTAGAGAACGTGCGCGGCAAAGACTGCACGCGTTAATACGAAACACGGAACATGTCAAATATTTTTTTGAATTGGTCTAGTAGATTTTTTATACCTACATACTTAGATAATTTGTAGCGCCAGAGAAGAGATCGCGAACGTATAACTGCGAAAGTCAGATCGTGAAGGGTTAACTAGAGGGCTGGCTCGTTTTTTGGCCAAAGATTTAGCATTGCCTTTCAATGTGGCAATGCTGCCAGTCTTACAAGCACGATTCCGGATGACAGTGATGTGGTGGAATACTTGGATGCCTAACTTGTTTTGACTTCCATTTTAAATGCATGTATCTACATGTGAACATAGTTAGGTTTCGTAGAATCATAACATGAAAATAAAATGAAACATCCTTGCAAATATTTAAAATTACATAATTATATTTTAAATACTACAAAAAAAAAAATACGAAATCTTAAAATGTATTAGAATATAAAATAAAACGATAAAACCTTACAAGGAAATAATAGTCTTAAATCTATAATTTCTATATAATATACGAAATATAGATAAATCTAAGTCAAAGAATTTGACACTATGTTTTACAATATCAACCTATATTATAATTATATTTGTGGATGCACGGAATTAAATTAATACATTAATAATTTTGATTAAATTGCATAATTTGTGTTTACATTAAATATTGGACAAAACAGTTGTTGTGAATTAACCAATGAAGAAGTTTAGTGAATACTTATATATCTAATCATGATTTGCAATATCAACCTATTTTGTATAATAACTATTAATGGATTCATGGAATTAAATAACATACTTACATAATGTATAATAATAATATGTCATTGCTGATTAATATTTCATAATTAGTGTTTACATCAAATAGTGGATTAAATAGAAGTGTCTTCACAGATGAAGTTTAGTGATTTCTTAATTTATGTTTTACTATAACAAGCTATTTATTATAATTGTAGAATAACTATTACATGGATGCATGGAATTAAATAACACATAATTTTGATTAAATTTCTGATTAATATTTCGTAATTAGTGTTTACATCTAATAATGGATAAAACAGAGGATTGTTCACCGATGAAGGAGAAGTTAAGAGATTTCTTAAATTTAATCATGTCTAATCATTTTTTACGATATCAACCTATTATAATCGTTTAATTACTATTCATGAGTGCATGGAATTAAATTACACACATAATTTTGATTGAATTGCTGATTAATATTTTATAATTTGTGTTTGTCTCCGGATAATTGCAAACGCCGTAAGATTGTAATATGTCGCGACAAATTGTAAACGAAATTTTCTCAAAAAGACACCTATTGGAAACTATTGAATTTGGGTGGGATTTAAAATGATCTATTCACAATATAATATATGTATTGAGAAATTATAATCAAATAAAGATTTATTACAATCTATGATTTTATAGATTGTAATTATCCGGCGACATTTACATCAAATAGTGGACAAAACAGAGGTTTATTCACAGATGAAGAAGTTTAGCGATTTCTTAAATAATGTCCAATCATCACACGCAGTTGTATTTTCTATACACAGCACACGTTGATACGTTGCACTCACTCTGAGATATGAAACACTCGCGGTTGCGGAGTTAGGCTGGCGTGCGCGGTTTCTCCGGATCAAGAGGAGTTTCCGTTTTCGCCGTTATCCTGGAAATTGTTGACATTCACGGAGAATGGCGCCCCCAATCCATATAAATGTCCACTCGAACTTTCAATGTTGTCATCAAAGAATATCTGTAAATAGAAGTTTGTAGGGAGGTATTAAACATCACCTTTAATTATTTGAAGTTCTATTACTTACAGTTGAAATATTCAAATGAAGGCTGCACAACAAAATAATTATGAGTTTTCTTAGCTAAACAATCGCAAAGTTTGTTTATAGCTCCTTCAATAATTTATTTACCTCCTTGATTTTAAAAAATGCCATTCCTGTCAGGTGTGAGTCGGAGCCGGCCTGGTGCTGCGGACCCACGCGACGCAGTTCCAGTTGGTCAGCTACTTCCTGAAGTCCTCCCTTCAAGTTTTTGCACAACTTCATTAAGTACTGAAACAAAAAATAATGAAATAAATATAAACCAGAAATGCATGTTCAAATAGGATTTAATAATGTTTTGGGTTAGTCTCATTGCCAACTACGTAACAATAAAATATTATTGTAAACCTACCCTAAACCAGTACGGTTTAGGGTAGGTTTTAACCTTACGCTAACAACACACACGCGTTTAAGCTTTATTTTATTTTTTTGTTTTTATTTTATTATTACTTTTCTTATTCTTTTCTTACAATAGTCTTACATGTCCTACAATTATTGTGATAATCCCAATCTTGGCGAGGGCGGCCAGGAGTCCATAGCACAGGGTATCCTAGTTTGGATTCCTGACTGCCTTTGTACCTCCAATATTTGTAACACCAATTATTTGTAATATTGTACTTTGTGGGAGAAAATAAAATATGGATCAAGGTCTGAATTAAAGTTATTTTATTTTATTTTTTATTAACCCTTTGAATGCCATTAGCACATAAACAGGTTGACTGGTAATTCAGTGTGTTTCATAGCATAGGTAAAAAAATAATGACTTAGCGGCAAAGCATAAATGCATCGGCGTTACTCCCAGCTAAGCCGATGCGTCTATGCTCTGACGTTCCACGGTTAAAAAAATACGAAAACTTACCTTCACATCATATACTGTTGGGAAATATAGCCTCAAGCTTTCAAAGAAGTCATTTTCATCTTGTGGTAAGTTCTGGTCTGTTAGCAATTTCAGAAGATATCCAAAGTCATAACCAGAATGAAAACTCAGCCATTTGATGTTGTCCATTAGAACCAGTCCTGGAAAAATTGGGAAAACCTACATTATTTCACAATGAAAGTTTAGTATTATTAAAAACTCTTTAAAACCAATAAGTGCATATCGGACCATTTAACGTGGTCCGATATGCACTTATTGGTAAGGTCTGGACGAGTCATCATAATATTTTGAACTATTGGATCCAACCAATGATACCCCTCAGCACATACTTTCATGTGAACACATTAAAATTTAATTGATACATCGTCTATCCGGACAGGATGAAATAATAATGTTTCGTGTTATTTATAAAAATATATATGTTATCAAGGTACCAGATGTCATCAACAACTCTGCAAACTCCAGGGGCTCAATGCCATCCTCTTCATGTTTTCTGAACTGTAGACCAGAATTTTGCAGCAAATCTATTGAATCCTGTGCATACATGTCCTCTCTGAAACAAGAAAAAATCTAGTTTAACATCGAGTGATACACAACTTTTTATCTGTTTCTGTATCAAGCTCAATTTCATAGTGAGGTTGAGCGAGATTCTATTGTTATTCAAACCAGTGGCGTGCAAAGGCTTTATACAATAGGAAGCCTGAAAAATTGTACTACTGAAAAAACTTTAATATTGGCAGAAAACTTTTTCAAGATCTTTTTCGCGTAATTGACAAAAGCGCCATCTAGTATAGGTACTAAAAGGCGCACCCACGACATCGCTTCTTTCACGTTAGTTCCATCGAAAACTAATAGATGGCCTCAAAATGATCGAATTTGTTGTTTTGTTTATAAATATGACTACTACACTACACTGCTGCTACAAAGTACTACAACCGTTATACTTAAGTTTTTTTTATTTTCCAAGAGAAGATTGTTTGATTTGGTGTTCACAAAAACTACAAATGGGATGAGATGAAATCACAATAACGTGTATTACCTATTATAGAAATTTTCATCTTGTTCCTCGGCACCAGCTAATTTTGTCATAACTTATATAATATCAAACAACCGAATGATGAGGTTTTATTAACATCTTTCGAGTTTTTGCGCCTATGCACCTATGGGGTGCATGCGACATTTCAGTAGTTTTGTTCGTTCAAAACACATACATACTTGTCCTAGAAAATACACTTTAGAGACTCGTAAAGGTCTATAAATTCAGTGTTTGTTTTGTATGTAAGTACATACCTTTTCGACCAACACACGAAAGTTTACTTCTAAATTCACATAATTTTGTTTTGTTAGTCAGGAAGAACTCATAAAAGTATTTCATTTTCATCACTCGCTAACTCGTAGATTCATCGGAAAATGCGGCAACATTAATAAGTATCATATTCACATAATTTTAATAAGCAAACTACCCATAACTTTAGCACCTCAAAAAACATTAACAATCTGCTGATTTACATTGCGTGCACTGCACAAAACAAGTTCAAAATTCACTTCACGCAGGTTTTAACTTGGGCGAACTTCATTAGTTACGCCTGGCTTTAAAATTCAAAGAAATCTAACTACTTACCAATATTTCAACAATTGACAATTTGTAGGCAAAAACTGAAAGGTCCGAGACGCAAATGTTAAAAGTAGCGAATGTGACATCATGTTGAATGGAGAAAAACTGGAGTTCATTGATCAAACGGTTTTCCTAGGTATCACATTGGACGAGAAATTACAATGGGGGCCAATATAACATCTCTTGCGGGTGGTCTAAGCTCAGCCGCATATGCTGTTAGAAAGATAAGACAGTTAACAGTCGTAGAAACCGCACGTTTGGTCTACTTTAGTTACTTTCACAGCATTATGTCGTACGGTATTTTGCTGTGGGGTCGGGCTGCTGACATTGAATCCATATTTATTTTACAAAAGAGAGCTGTCAGAGCCCTTTATAATCTGCGTCGCCGTGATTCTCTTAGGGAACTTTTTAAAAAGATTAATATTATGACAGTCCCTTGCCAATTCATTTATGAAAATATTATGTATGTGCGGAAAAATCGACATTTTTTTAGTAAAATTAGTGATAGACATAATTTTAATACTAGAAATAAAGACAAATTAAATCAACAATTTTTTAGATTAGCTAAAGTCCACACTTCTTTCATGGGGTATTGTGTTAAATGTTACAACAAAATACCTTCTGACATATTAGAACTAAATGAAAGAAAATTTAAAACTTATGTTAAAAGTACACTTTGTAAACAAGCATATTACAAATTAGAAGATTACATTCAGGATAAGAATGCTTGGAGACATGCTGGTTCTGCTCCATAGGACAATCAAGGGTGCAGACAAAATCAAACTGGTTGATTTATGAATTAACTTTATAGATATACTGTTTCTTTTTTGTGTTTTTATTTTCTGTTTAATTAATCATAACTTACTGTAGATTAAATTTAAAGTTGAACTGCCATGTGGTGTAACCAGGAGGAGTTTTGCCATTTTCATCCATAAAGGTGAGCCCCAATTGGATTATCCTCAAGAGATCAACATTGCATCTGAAATTATAGTTTAATTGGCATGAGGAATGTAATGGTAAAGCCAGAGCTTTACCATTAATTTTACGATAAAAAATGTGCAATAGTTATTGGCTGTTTAATGTTCACATAGGAAATTTAAAGGATATTTTGGAGTTTTAGATAAAGGCCACTTTTTTACTGTTAGGTATATTTATCAAATCTTATAATAAAAACACAACAATGAACAATGACTACCTCAGTAATTGATACTGATAGTCAGCAGTGGATCTGAACTCTCCAATTGGCCGGGCGACCACTCCTGGAAACTCCGTGTCCATTGCTACCCAGTGGTATTTTTGGACAACCTAAAAGCGAGATAAAACACCATTATATTTAAAACAACACTTCATTTTTCAATCATAATAAAATATCTAGTTAAAATTTCACCTGTCTTATAATATGAAATTCTTCATGCAGGTTGTGATTCCATACATCCTTTATCCCGCAGTCTCCCGTTCCTGGAAGCTGGGCCAGCCCAAAACTAGCAGCTGGCATCTGTGGCGAAAGTTTTTTATATTTAGTCTACAGAAATGCATTGCAAGTATTCTCATAACGCTGAATATTGGTGGAGGTACACTAAGGTTGAATTTATATTATAGGAACAAAGAAAAACATGTTTATTTAGCACATACAGATACATACAGTGCAGGAACAAAAATAAAGAGACATATCTAAACTAATATTATAAAGAGGAAAGATTTGTTTCTTTGTTTGTTGTGATTTAACTCAAAAAGTGCTTGACCAATTTATAAAATTCTTTCACCGTTAGAAAGCTGCATCTTCACTGAGTAACATAGGCTATATTTATTTTCAGAAATAATTGGGGATCCCTACTAAAACTTGAATAATGTAACCCAAGGTGTAAAACAATTGTCATAAAATGTCTTTCATCGCATGCGCTACGAAAACTATTGCTGATACATAAAAATAATGAACTACATAATTAAAGTACTCATTATTACCTAGAAAAAATTCGGCGAGGCTATAGTCTAACTATTATGGTTAAGTCACAATGACCGCTTTTTGTTAAAATTATTCCATCAAAACCCAGTTGATATGAAGATATTAATCCTTATCCATTTAAATGGTTTGATAATTAAGGTTGATATGTACATGTATTATTATATTACATTTTAAGTTATTCAAATCGGACCTTTTGTTTATAGGTAAGTTACGACGGCTATAAAAATGTTGCAGTTTGAGCGAACTAGAAATAATCTAAGTCTGATGAAGTAGAACACAGCATTTATGATTTGGGAATATTTGGTTTTTCGAAAATGAACCCCTTGAAGTTTTTAGGGGAGGACATTATTGCTTACTTCAATTTATGTGGAAATTAGAATGAACAAACTAAAAGTGGGATATTTGAAACAGATCTAACAACTTTTACATAATCAACCCCTGATGGGGTGAATAGTAGGTTGATCCTGAGACCGTTTAATGGATATTGTAGTGCTTAGTTTTCCAAAACTTACCATTAAAAAGAGTTAACTTCAACGCCCCCCCGCGTTGAAGTTTTTCTCTCAGCCACCTTTCTATAATTCCCAAGCTTTCACACTATGTTCATTTGTTAGCTTCATTCCTATAAAGTTGTTGCACTCTAGCACATCACCTTTGTTCTTGAAGATGGGCATCAATTAACATCCAGCAACAGCATATCAAAGAATAAAGCTAAACACATCCATCCAACTACCACACTTCAACTGATATGCTGTTGGGACCAATTACTTTATAATTCTTCATTGCATTAACTGCTAATCTCACTCCAGCCATACTGACCATTCTCACAAGCAGCCTCATAAATACTGATTAAGGAGGCTTTTACCTACAGGAGATCACACTTCATAAAATAATGTAAAATTGTGTTGAGTCAGTCTTTGATAAATTCAGGTCTGAAATGATCTTGGATAAATTTAATAATATTAGCTCCTTAACTTTCAACAATAGACCAAAACAGTTACGTAATCTTGATTACTTGCCAACATATAAACTACCTAAAACTGTAAATGTGTATGGTATGAGAACGTGGAAATATATATTACCTGACACTCTGAATAAAATTCCTAAAAATGTGCTGTCAAATATTGTCACTACTACGTCCAATATTGTACAATAAAAAATGTAAATTTACCTAAACAAAATATTTTATTAGTGGTGACATCATGACTTAAGTAGGTTTAAGTTTAACCTATTTTAAGTACATGTTGTGAGCGAGCTTGTTTTCTCCACTTTGTCACATAAACCTTTAAAAGTTTTAGACAAGTGTTATGTTTGTACCAGTAGTGTATATTAATGTATTGAAAAAATAAAAATAAAAATATATTTTTTTATCAATTGTCAATTTATACCTATGCTATCATGGTGTCTATACCTACTATAAAAATTTAAAGAGGAACATTTATTTGTTTGATTCTTTCATTAGGCTCAAACACAACTCAATAATAATAATAATGGTTTTCCCCCTAAAAAAGTAATTAACTATTTGAGTTGGTCAGCTAATAATAATATAATAGTATTTTTTTTTGAGAAAACTACTATTGTTTTTTGTTAGTAGTACTACATATTAAACTTTAACTTCCAATTTCTTTGATAAAAGCGCATGACAGTAGTCATTGTTTGTCATGTAAAGATATACCAATTTTTCGTGTAAACAAAAAAATCAGCTTGTAGATTTCATAATTCTCTTTGATACGGAATTAGGAATGCAGGCAAAATCCAACTTTATATAACACATAAATAAAATCTAGATTGACTGGACTATTAATAGTCCAGTAGTCGGTTGGTTGGTGGTCTGTTTTATTTGTCTGTGTGGTTGTGATAAAGATGATGATGAAGTTAACTTCATCATCATCTTTATCAAAATAGCTTGCTTTCACTACCTACGCCAATCCCTAAATAAATAAAAATATGAATTGGTATTTCTTAGACTTTACTTCATGTCATACTAAATGAAATTTTATTATTTATTAACCTAATCTAATTTTAAGTCAAGATACTAGTGTTTAAATATTATTAACTAGATGATTATATTAAAGATAAGAATGCTTGGAAACATGCTGGTCCTGCTCCCTAGGACAATCGAGGGTGTAGTAGAAAAAGTCAAACTTGTTTTATTTACTGGTGTACTTTCAGGTTTTTAATATGTAATTTAACTCACACACTGATCCATTGTTTTTAATTATATTGTAAATATGTGAGTACCATGTCCCTTACTAGCAAACTTAATTTTATCTCTGCTGGTATTGCTTTGTTGTACCTATAGTATATAAGTGTGTGCTGTATATTAGTGTAATGTTGGATGCATTGTGCTCACATAATATAATCAATTTACCTATGTATACAAAATATTGTAAAAGTTATATTTGAAAAGAGTAACTATGGAGTTTCTTGTCCGTTCTTCTCCATAAGAATCTACTTTTTGCGAATGGACAACTAGAGTCACTTATATTTTAATTTTAAACTGTAAATTTGACGTTCAAAAGTGCCTTTTAATGGTCTAGTTGATATAAATGAATTGACTTTTGACTTTTATTATTTTCAAATGCTGGAAAACCGATGTCTCCTCTTTCGGAGTAGGGCGCTGATGGAAACAACACAGTTTTCAACTGTATACCTAGTTTTTAACAAACATAAAAGATTGAGCACCTAAACCTGTTCATTGTTCCAATAAATATTTGATAAGATACTGATTTTTTTTTTTTTTACTGTTTATGCATTGAATTTATAATAAAAATAATAAAATTTTATTTGCGGAGAGAAAGGATACAATGCAAGTTACATACTAAAGATTTTAGATTTATGGTCAATTTTTGTGAAAAATGGCCCCCATGCTAGGAAAATCCTGTGTTATCAGTTATATCAGTTAACACAGGATTTTTATATTTCTAGGGTTGTGATACAGAAAATTAGAGAAGCTAAAGAGTGTAACTGTGTCTATAATGAGTGGGTAAGCGCGTGTAAGTAAGGGTGTCTGTGGATATGAACCTTATATATTTATTATTTAATTATTTGTATAAGGGTTTCATCAGTGCTTCTGTACTCTCATAATCTAGGTTAAGAATATACTATAAGATAATAATATAACATATCTTGGGACAACTCACACACGGTCTTCCCATCCCAAACTAGGCAGAGCCTGTGCTATGGCAACCAGACAACTAATAAACATACTTATATATTTCTAAATACATACATATTATAGACAAATTACACCCAGACACAGAACAAATGATCATGCTCATCACACAAAGATTTGTCCTGGTAGGAATCGAACCCACAACCTCCGGTTTAACAGTCAGGGTCACTAACCACTCAACCAACAGGCCAGTCAAAGAAGAAGAAATTCTTTTATTGTTTTTTTACAATTGTGAGTGTTAAGCTAATGTATGTTAAATTTTTGATGCATTTAATTGTAAATGAGGGCACTTAAGTAGGGGTAGTGACGTCTAGCTAATGTGGTTTTGGTGTGAATAGTAGGGCAAGCTGGATTGGGTCTTCTTCTACCTGACAGGCTGTTTATTCTACTGTATGGAAGGGAAACGTGTTTCCGCATGACTGCTCGAAATATGTATAGTTGCCGAACCGTTAGTGTTTTAAAGTCCAAGTAAAGTTGCCGCGATGGGAATCTAAAGGGTCTTTTAAGGATGACTTTATTTTATTACAGCTCTTTGGGCCTGTTCTACTTGTATAATGTCGGTCTTGGCTGCTCCTCCCCAGGCAGTTAGGCAATAGCTCAGTACTGACTCAGCGAGTGCCGAATAGACAATCTTAAGGATTTCGGTGTTTGCCCTTAACTTCTTAAATAGATAGATCAGTTTACGTATGCGTGCGGACACTGTCTGAAGGTGGGATTTCCAGGACAAGCAGGCATCTAATTGAAGGCCAGAATAACGTACGACGTGTGCTCTACTTACGACGGGGCATGTACAATGGGAGCGAGGGTCGGCACATTTGTGGGCTTTAAAAAGTATTGAGCCGTCATGTGGAAGGGTGGAGCTTCTTGTGCCGAAGGTGATGAAGTTTGTTTCCGTAAGGTTTACTGTGAGACTGTTTTGCTCCAGCCATGACATCACTTTACCGAGTGACTTTTCGGCTGTCTCTTTAGCTGAGTCCCAATCACGACCATAAGCCAGAATTGCCGTGTCATCCGCATAGGCTATTATTTTTGTGGATGGAAGAGCTAGCTGACAGAGTTCGTTGACGTAGATTAGAAAAAGCAGAGGACTGAGCAAACTTCCTTGTGGGACTCCGACAACCACGGGACATGATTCGCTAACGTACTCTCCTATCCTGATGCACTGGATCCTATCAGTAAGGAAAATTTTAAATAAGTCGTGAGCGATTCCTCGCACTCCAATGGACCAATATTTGAAATAAGTACTTAAAGGAATAGACACAGTATCGAACGCCTTCGAAAGGTCTAGGAAGATTCCAAGACGTTTGAGTTTGTTGTCAATTTTGTCGACTATAAAATCTAGTAGAGATGTCACCGCGTCCTCCGTGGATAATCCTCGTCTGAAACCGAATTGGTTATGGGAGATAGTTTTGTGTTTGTCAAGATGTTATGGCGTTTGTACAGTATTCTTTCCAGAATTTTGGAGATTGTTGGAAGGACAGAGATCGGGCCATGGTAGTTCGTAACCATGTTTCTGTCGCCTGATTTGTATATTGGGTGAACGATGGCTTTTTTGAGAGCGCTGGGATATATACCGGCAGATATTGCTAGGTTGCAAATACGAGTAATGGGTGGAGCCAAAATGTGGCTGGCGTGTTCTAGTAATTGGGTGGGATGCCATCCCAGCCCGTAGCACGGTCAGTCCGGAGGTTGTTAATAATTGAGCTAACTTCTTCTTCATCTGTTTCCAGAAGAACCATTGAATCGCCTCTACTGTGTTTGTGGATGTCGGAAGTCTGCGGGGAATTTGGGTTTGCTGTATTGTTTGCAAGATTTATACCTACATTTGAAAAGAATGTGTTGACTGTGTTGACAGACTTAGCTGGGCAGTTTTCGATAGTTAGGAGTTTGGTCGGGGCCGTGCGCACGCTTTCAGTGTCTGTTATGTTGTGGATGGTTTCCCACATTTTTTTAGGGTTAGATTTCGCATTGTGAAGTTCCTTCTCTTCATATGCTGATTTTTTAATAAGTTATTATTGAAATTGCGATATTGTAAGTAGGTTAATTTTAAAATCTGGTTTTTTGGCTCTTTATTAGTTTTATGGTGCATTCTGTCTCTATTACGTATGCATCTCAAGAGACCTGCGGTTATCTAAGGCTTTATAATTCTTACTTTACAAGGAATTGTTCTAAAAATGGTATTTTTAAATAGTATCGGAAAGATTATATTTAGGAATTCATTTGTGGCTTGGTTGGGATTGTAAATTGTGTCTAATATAGAGAAGTTGCAGTTTTCGATATCAGAGATGGCACTTGACAGATTAAGGGAAGATGTATGGGCCTTTTCGTTAAAAGGTTTGGGTTTGTTATTTTCCAAATTTAACAAGACTGCAAAGTGGTCTGTGTTTGATGTTTTTACAATTAAAGTCGTCACCTTGTTACTGGTTTTAAGTAAGATATGATCTATACAGTTATGCAGATGAGTCGGAAGAAGGTAGGCTGGGAGAAATCCGTGGGACGCAGTCATGTTCAGGTATCGTTGAGAGTGTGGGTTAATATTGTTGGGGCTGATATTGATGTTTACTGATGTGTGTATGCTTCTTTCCATCATATAATGTCTTATGATTAAGACATTATATGATGGAAAGAAGCGAATTTGTGAAGAGTATTTAGGCACACAAGATTAATTAAACTTATGATGTCTTCAATCATCCAGAGATAAATACATAGCAATACGGGCATGCAAGTATCATTTAATTAAATAAAAAGCATTAAAATATCTACCTTGAAACCAAAATATTGATCTTCAGGATAAAATATACTATGCCCCAGAAACAAAAAGATCTATAATGTTAAATTGATTGTGTAGCAGTAATTACAATATGAATGATATTTTCAAAATTGCTGACAATATAACATAAAGCAGGAGATTTCATTATGATGTGACTATGCTACTCCATTGGAAGCTTTACCTTGTGAACTGTTTCATAACATTGCAGTCTTCAAATGGAAAGTAGATCAACATTTTTACAATACAGTTTCATCAGGTCACACCTAACATCTCCAATTTTGAATCTCTCAAAAATAATAACCTTGTTATTATTATCAAAGCAATTTCGGAATGATTATGTTTTAAATAAAATATAAACAAACATCACTAACCTTGTATCGATTATCTGCTTCCAGATGGGCAGATTCTTCACTTTTTTTCGACGCCGTGGTTTCCGATTCGTTGAGAACTTCAAAAAATTGAGCGCCAGTGCTTTTCTGACGATGTTTATTAATGTTTATAGGTTACACTTGATTTACAAAAGCATTTCAGCGACTTCTGTCGCTAGGCTGGTTGACAAGCAATGGAATTTAGATATAAAGCAGAATAATTTGTAATTCAGAACTAGTGAAATGGTTGGTATTGTTTGTTACCAGCAAGTCTAGGAGTCTATGGAACGTTGGAAATAAATCAATACGATGCACGGAATTAGTAAGCACCATACAACACATCAAAAGGTAAAAAATTTGGAATATTTCCGGTTTTTAGATAAATAAGATCCACTTTGCAAAACAACACGATCTTTTTTTCCCATGGGAACCAGGGTCAAAGCAAAATGTATGGTAGTATCGCCAATGTTTGTGCGTGGTGGTTCTTCGGGTTTTTCAAATATCTACAAAAAAAAAATGTAGGTATGAGTGATGAAATAAATGTAGAATAGTAATGTAGGGTAGGGATATTTTCAAAACCGATACTTAAGAGCTTAAGAGCTATTTGCGTTTATTCTGTTACACTTTGTTTAATACAGTAAAATTACAAGCAATATCCATAGAGACAGTGATTTGGAGTCGTGTATGACGACTTGTTGATGAATGAAAAACATCAGCGCCACAAGCAGTTGAGAGGAATATGTTAGGTGAGATGGAAAGTTAATCAGAAGAGGGATAAAAGGAAGGTAACTATCGTGATCATTGGCGAAGCAAAGATTTCGCGCGCACCTCTAGCGGCAAAATTTAGAAGTTGCCTGTGAACGTTACTTGCAGCGTTGCCAACACCAATTTACCAAATTCCTCGAAAATCTAAGTCAAATTCCTCAATTTGGGGACAAAAATCTAGTGATTCACCACATAATCACCTCAATTATTTTTTAGGAAATGAAACAAATTTTAATATTTTTTTACCTTTTTTTCCACATTTTTTTCATATTTTTGTGACAAACCTTGAACTTGACTCTGCCGCCAAGTTAAGTGTAGGACACTAAATTTTCGCTCGAGATTTCGAACGCTGAAGACCCACGCAGCAGACCAATGCGAAGATGGCGAGACGACTTCGATACCTACCAAAAGGACTTGCCCGGCATACCGCATTCGCTATGCTGGGCAAGCAAGTTGTGTGGAAAAGGGGGAGAGGGAGGCCTTTGAGCAGCAGTGGGGCAAAATAGGCTAGATAGATTTCAAACGCATCGGTCGAGTGACATAAATCAATTTAGAAAAAGGGAGTCATTTGATATCCATGATTATATAATTCCCCAACTTAGCAGAAATGTTAAGATAAGTATTTCGATTTCTTGAAAAAGTGTTGTGATATGGCCCGGACTATCGATATTCAAAATCCAAAATGCCAATCCCAATAAACTTGAGATTCCCCGCAGTTTGGGGAATTCCTCACACGTTGGCAATTCTGTACGAAAACTGTCAAAATGTCGTTCTTAGACAGTGTTAGACAGCTTTACATTTTGACACAAAAGGCGCTAGTTAGAATTATAGAGGAAAGTAATAAATCGGGTATAGAGAGCTCCCTCGCAGAATATATTGAGGATCGTGAATTTCAATTGATTGGATAAATAGCGCCATCTATTATCCACAAACTTGTGTCAAAGTCAAAGTCAAAACGTTTATTTCAGTTAGGCCATTAAACGGCACTTTTGAACGTCAGCATTTACAGTTCAGTAAAATAATAATATTATTATAGTAGGCGCCAGATAAATGTGGAATAAAGTATATTGACCTTTCCCTAATAACTGCTCATAGGTACCTGAACAATTAAATATGAATCGTTTTTCATTATTAGACCATGTTAAGGATCACGAGAGATGATGATTCGGGACAGTTTTGTGTCATTAATTCCGTTTTTCAAATTAACAATGTCAATAAATGTAGGTGGGTCAATGACCGATATTCCACGATTATCTGGCGCCTACTATAATAAAGTGACTCTTGTGACATGTATAGCTATAGTTAGCTACTATTAAGCAATAGTGCCTACCTATATGCGTTAGCTTCCTTACTATTTTGCTTGTATTCAAGTTGATAGTTTTACTTAATTTTATTGTTTCTGTTTATTAACAAAATCATAGTAAAACTTTAACAAATTAAAAACAAGCAAATAAGTAAGGCAGCATAAATTTCAAAATGTGAGTGGGTACATTAAAAAACAACCTTTCTTTTACAATATTACTTTTTTTATGATCTTGACAGACAAAATACGGTTAATTGAACGCCACCAACTATATAATTATAAGCACATGAATAATTGTGTTTTCAAAATAATTTCACGAAGAAAATCACAAACATGGGACGAAAACTACAAACAATCGCAAATGCAAGAAGTTCTTGCATTTGCGCTTGTTTGTCTTTGTTGTTTTCGTACTGGTTCTTGCCAAGAACCAGTCGCCATATACGTCGCCATATTTGTGAATTGTGACCTGACAATTAGACATTAAAAACAATAATTTACGGTGTTGCTATCGTTATTATTACGCAGCTTGTAATCTACACAAATATTTACAAAAAATCATAATACGTGTTAAATGATTAGAAAATAAAATACATATTTGATTAATTTATTTTTAAGTCACTTACTCATTATATTTGTTTCGCCGGTTTCGCCACCTGTGGTGACATAAAGTAACTAATTATTTTAGATGAGGATAACAGATGTCGCATTTTCATTAAAATTACCCCAAATCTGTCAATATATGGAATTTTCTTACCCCTGGTTAGAATCTTTGCATCGCTAAATATCCCGCGCGCGTATACGTACTAGTAATCTTGATACCTGTCTGGTGGACCTTGACCTGATGCCGCAGCATGACCTGGGGTCTGTAGAATACCCAACTCCTCGCTTAGTTACAGCATAGGTATCTCGTTTGGGCTCACTGGAATGGTTCCAATGAACAGATTATAGGAAGATCAGTAAGCTTGACCTGATGCTGCAGCATGAGCTGGAATCTGCAGGATACCCTATTCCTCACTTACCCACAGTAGACGCTTCGTGTTTGGGCTCAATTAAATGGTCTTCAAGAATAGGTTATTAATAGATGTGTGATCAGGGTCTGATGAAGAAGCAGAATAGAGAAATGTGTGAATATACCTACTGATGAGAGATGCTCAGCTAAAGCACTCGTTCAATCGATTTGATACTTTGATGTAGGTACGATATAGTTCATTTAGGTGTGTGTAGATCGTAGAGTTTGTAGTAGTAGTTAATTGGTAAATAAAGTATGAAAAGCAAAAATAATTAAAAACAAAAAAAAAAACCCGACATCAAAAAATGTTTTGATCAATTTAGTTTCAAAGTCAAAACATTTATTTCAATTAGGCCATTAAAAGGCCCCTTTGAACGTCAATATTTACAGTAATAAGAAAATGTATAAAATTCACAAAAGTAGATTCGTATGTAGAAGAACGGACAAGAAATAACATAGTTACCTACCTACTCTTTTCAAATAAAAGTTTTACAGTAGGTATTTGGTATACCTACATTCATTAATTTAGTATAATATGTGAGGACGATGCACCTAGAGTATACTATAGACTAGTTGTTATAAAAATAATACCAGCAGAGGTAGACAACGTGTAACAGACATCTATACAACGTGTAGGTAACAGAATAAACGCAATACCTTTTAAGGTGTCATTGTTCTCATCATTATAAACAACTTTTACCATAGTAAAAGTAACACCGAAATCCGGAAAAAAACAGCTGTTCATGTATGGGGCAGTCGATTTTTTTCTCGCGGTTTCATTGTTCATTGTGATGAGACAATGACCTGACAGACATTAAGAGACATTAAGAGGTATTGCGTTTATTCTGTTACACGTTGTATTTGTAGTTAAAAACATTATATACTGTCAAACTATTAATCTTTTTAAATAGTTACCTATAAGAATCGCGGCGACGTAGATTATAAAGGGCTAAGACAGCTCTTTTTTGGAAAATAAATAGGGATTCAATGTTAGCAGCCCGACCCCACAGCATTATATGGCACGACATAATGCTGTGAAAATAACGAAAATAGACCAAACGTGTGGTTTCTACGTCTGTTTAGCGTCGTAGCTAGGGTCCAGAGCGCCCTTGGCAAGATTTGGGATTTGGCCATACTTATTTTTTCCTTACTGCTCCAGTAGGAGGGTAATGTTTTTATTCTTTGGCACACTCTTTAGCCTAAACGACTGGATAAATTTTGACACATGAGGTATCTTTGGATTTGCCGAAATTTTATAGGCAATATTAATTATGAAAAGAGTCAAGAAGATAGCGGTCGCCGTTACGTAAGCTAAGTCGTTTATTTATTTTACAATTTATGTACACATAGAAAAAGTACTTATCAGATATAACATTATAATTATTAGTACCTACCTACAAAGGTACTGCTTATTTCTATAGAAATTTCTTCCAGCAGACCTGCGAAAGGATAACTGAAAAAGAAATGTAGACAATAGTGTGTAAGAAAGAACAATAAAAGGATTAATTCTATATCTATATCATAAAAACAATGACATAAAACCTTTCTAGATCTAGAAAGGTTTTATGTCATTGTTTTTATTCCAAAATAGAATACAGAAATACGGATTTTTAATAATTGAAGTTAAATAACCGCAAAGACGAATTTTGACGAGTTTTTGTGAAAAAGTTCCTCCCTACCTCCGCCGCGTCGTCGGGCTTATTTGGCGGAGAGGCGTGTCACCTATCTGGGACGTGATGGCAAACAGCGGCGTCCCATGTCGTGCGGTGTTCCACAGGGTTCGTTCTTGGGCCCGCTGTACTACTGGGTGCTGAGGGGCGAGCTCCGGCCGGGAGTGCACCTGGTGTGCTACGCTGACGACACGCTGGTCACTGCCCGCCAGCAGCGTTGCTGGTGACGCGACGGCCGCAGTCTCACAAGTGGTGAACCGCATACGGCCCCTGGGCCTGAAGGTGGCCCTCAACAAGTCGGAGGCCATAGCTTTTCATGGCCCCCGGCGGGCGACGCCGCCGGGATTGCACATCATGGTCGGGGGGGCCCGTATAGCTGTCGAGTCCACCATGAAGTATCTGGGATTGGTGCTCGACAGCCGGTAGGATTTCGGCCCCCACTTCCGGCGGCTGGCGCCCAAGTTGTTGGGCACGGCGGGGGCGCTGTCAACGCTGCTTCCCAATCTGGGGATCGTAACCCCGATCTGGGCGGCTGACCTGACGGCCAGCACCATCACTATTCTGCGGAAGCCGCAGAGGGTGATGGCCGTCAGAGTCATCAGGGGTTATCGCACGATCTCTTACGAGGCGGTCGGATCTTGCGCACTGGCCGGATCTCCGCCCTGGGACCTGGAGGCAAAGGTCCTCGCGTCACTGCACCCGTGGCGCGAGGACGCGCGGGCGCGCAGCGAGCGACTGATGCAACACTTGGAGCTCTGCGTCGGTCGCAGCTGCGCGAGGTCCTGGTGGCGGAATGGCTGGATAGGCTGTCAAGTCCTTCGGCGGAAGGGCTTGACAGCCTATTCCTCATAGCCTCATCACTATCGAGGCCATCTGGCCGGTGCTCGACCTCTGGCTCGGGAGAAGGCACGGCTCCCTGTCGTTTCGTGCGACGCAGGTCCTCTCGGCGCATGGCTGCTTCGGGAGGTTCTTGTGTCGCATAGGCAGGGAGTCGGACGCTCGGTGTCACCACTGCGTCGACTGTCGGGAGGACACGGCGTGACATACGCTGGCAGAGTGTGCCGCTTGGGAGGAGCCGCGCCGTGCCCTCATCTCTGTGGTAGGCAGAGACCTCTCGCTGCCGGCCGTAGTCCGTTTTATGGTCGGCGGTGAGGAGTCCTCGGTCGCGGATTTCCCCCGAGATCAAAAAAAAAAGGTTAGATCTGTGACCACACAAAGATTTTTTACACGCCAGATTTCCTCTTTTACAAAGCAAGCATACATGGTAGATTACGTTTATTTTTAGTAATTATGGTGTGAATTGAAGTTCAAATGAATATTATGATGAATAAATGTTATGGAAAACGACAATATTGAAAATGAAAAATATAGCAAATAAAATGGATTAAAATTATTATGATAGATTATGACCAAATAAATTACTAAAAATTATTTTATGTAATTTCATGATTATGGCAACTGAAGTGTTATTTCTAATGAAATTATGGCAAAAACAAGTATGGTATATAACATTATTGCATTTTAAATTATGGTAAACATTAAACGAGTTATTCTCCTTAGCAGTTAAAATTTAAATCAATCAATTTCAAAAAAATAAAATCTGCATTTCTGTATTTAATTTTGAAATAAAAACAATTACATAAAAGCTTTTAACATTTCTACTACTACATTTCAAAGTTGAAAATTCTTTTGCTGACACCTTGTACAAATACATATAAGTGTCGAATCGATAACATCAATTTTTTTAAGTCAGTTAATAAAAGGCTCGAAGTGACGTTTTCATAATGTAACACTAAACTGTAGTATTTAATAAATACTTGTAGGTATGTACCGACCGCAATAAACAACTAAAATGTACCAAACAAGTCACTTTGTATGCCAGTAGTTAGTTGGTGGCATCAAACCTGTAATTGAACTAAACAAATACCACCGAATGTATCAGCGTAACGACCATGCATAAGCGAGCGACGCGAGCTCGAAAATTTCCATACATCTTCGGGTGGGTTGGAAATTATTTTGCCTATTGATACGGATATTGGACGATGCTTACGAATGAGACAAATGCAGTAGTATGCAAGAGCGAGCGAAGCGAGCCCCGGATATTTTTATACTACTAGATACGAATATTATTATTCGCCAGGTATTTCAAGTTACCTCGAATCAATGATTGATGAACAATACAAACCAGTAGCCCAAAAATAAACAATTTTCTTTGATTTTCACTGATAATTGCATAATTGCATAATTATTATAGAACACTGATTCACTCAATTCTGTTTTTCCATTTTGAGTTAAAACAGTTTTATAAGAAGGGTTGCTAGTTGGGCCTAACTTCGAGTAACATTGGCTTATTCGTCAACGAAAATCGTTTTATAAAATCGATATTTAGTATTGAATGAGGAATAAGGAACTCGTGGCTTAATAATAACAGCCGCACGGGTCGATCTTCAAGGTTAAGCCACGCTTGCCGAGGTCGGTCTGTAGATGGGTGACCACAATGTAGCAAGACTCCTTCGTGCCTCGGAAAATACGTTAAGTTGTTTGGCCCGGCTGTCATTTGTAGGTCTTTGGCAGTCCATACGCTTCTGAGCTTAGATTCCTTCACCTCTCCTTGTGGATAAGGGATATAAAAATAAAATAATAGTAATCTGTGGCCGGTGTTACCAACCCTGTAGTTTACCCTGTAGATTCATTGTTTTTCGCAAATAATTTCAGTGTTTTACCATAAAGCACAATAAAAATACAAATCCGCAATAAGAAGAAATAGCATAAAACAACCCTTCCAAATAAACTTGAAAAGCATATCGAAAAAAGATCGATTTTATGTGAACCAACTGACAGGACAATCAATGAGAGAAAATAAGCGCCGACACCAAATAATAATTACGGTTAATCCCGTAATTATTATTTGGAGCCGGCGCTTACTTTCATCACTTTACCGAAGCCTTCTCTTCGACATGTTTACTGAATCAAACGGCTGATTGCTTCCTGTGAAAATACATGGACTAATAGGTACCTAGGTATACGAATATGTACTGCATAGAAGGAATTATGCCACCAGAAATTTTCATTTCACTTCGAGATGATTATAGCATTGACCGGCAGAATCGCACTGCTGCTACGATGACTGTAGTATCCACACACGCGCGTCAATTCAACTGCAGAAAAGGATAAAAACAGCCCAGTAGTTCAGAAGCGAAGCACGTCACTTGATGAATCTTCAGTCTAGTCGCAGAAAAAGGCTCTCAGGCCTGCGTTGAAAAAGCTTTTTGAGTAATTTTATATGAAACTCGTTAATGCTGACTTAAATTGCAAATTTGTATTTTAATTTAAAATGTGAAACGTCACATTTTTTTTATTGGCATATATTTAAATAAAGATTCCATAGCTACCTACCTATATTTAAAAAAAAAAACTTACTTTGGTAAATTCGCTGCTTTTGTTATTCTTTAATTATTCCATAGTTTATATTACTATTCTGTACTTCTAATGAAACCCCAATGAACTTCTAAAGATGAAGGCCGTTGGGACGTTACTGCAGACCTGGATCTACGATTTTTCCGAAACGGGGCAGAAACTTGATGGTGGCGCCCCCGTCTCTTCCACGTTTGTGATTAATTTTATTATGTATCGGGAGTAAAAAGACTTTAATGATAACGAAGACCCATTGTATCCATCACTGGCATCACTTTGTTCAGACCATACATTTGAAACCATTGGTTCTGGAGATATTGAAGGTCAAAGTAAGAATAGTATACAATTTTAGTACCCAACAACGAATAAGTTTTTTTTTTGAAACATTTGAATTTGGAAACTGGCCGCCCGGGGTACGCCCCCCCCCTAGATCCGGGCCTGCGTTACTGTGATGACAAACTACTGCTGGATTATACGTAGAGATAAAATAAAAATTTATAAACGAAAACCTACAAAACGCAGTTTTTTTCAAGGAAAAAAATTGTTATTTTTTGTTTTCTTTTATTTTCTTTTATTTTATTTTTCTCTTTTGTATTTTATGTAAATTGCTATATTCTCATAAAATTAAGAAAAATAATAATCTTGTAGTTATTTCTCTCCAAACACTATACCTACTAGGTACCTGGCAAATGTGACGTGATAATTGTATATCGTATGATTGCCATTTTATGTTAATTTTAAGACAATCACAACTAACATGAATTGTTTTAAAAAAAATCTTTTCAATTTATTTGTTTCGCAGGCCTGTGTTATTATTATCTACCTAGGTACTGTTGACCCAGCACACGATTATCATCTAACCTTGTCCTTCTTATATTTATATAAAAGTTACACTTACTTGCGTCTGTGTAGGGAGTCCAGATTTAAGCAACATACATACATATGTACACGATGTATTGCACAGATCATTTTGTGATTAAGAAGTCGGTTGGCAACTAGGCAATAAAGTTCTATGAAGACTTATTAAGATCGCTTAAGCGTTGATAAAATTATGCACGATACCAGATTAAATACGAATCCCGAGCTCAAGTTTGGTATCTAGATTGACTGAAAATACTGGAGGAGTGTGAGCCGTGGTCAGACGAGCCAGTCGTTTGAGAGCTCCCGCGAGGGCAGGTCGTTTCAGCGTAGTTTCAGAGCGCGCCGACGACGGCCGACCGGTAACTTTGTCATCGCGACGCCCGCAACTTTTCATGAAAATGTGATTTTATTTTGTGGACATTTTTATTGCTGTTTCGGTGACTTATTTTTACTTTTTTTTTAAAGTTTTTCAACGGGTTTTAGTTATAGGTAAGTTCTAGTTATACTTATTTAGTTTTAGCTGTAGACTATTCAATAAAATTTAGTTTTGTACAACATTTTTCACCATTACTGTACATACTTATATGGAACTAAAAAGTAATTCTTGAAAAAAATAATATTTAAATAAATTATTAGATATTTATGTTACATGATTCAAAAAAGCTCTATCTACATACCTATGCGAGATGCATTCCTTGAAAAGGTATGTAGGTAGTTTAAATATGTAGATATTATCTATATATTAATCAAATAATGTATTGAGTAGGTAGTTACTGTTTTACGCATCTACCAAGCGTACCTGCTGACTGTTATTGATAGGTAAAGGTTAATTTAGTAGGTTCCAGTTGTAAGTGTTGTATATTTCATTCGGTTCTTTTCGGTCAAAAATGTAGTATTATGTTAGTCTCTTTCCATAAAAAGATAACATTGCCATTGTTATCGGTATTGTTTACTTTAATGCGAGTTTATACAGCATTCCTTTTTACAAACGTGAATCTGTGCACTTTGCTGACTTTGTGGTGCAAATAATCTTTAGAAATATTTAGTTATTCAGAAAACAATATAATTATTTTGGATGTCTACATTGTGGTTGTTGACACATTGGTAATATTGGTATGCACCTACTGGGACATTTATACCTACATATTGTTTTGTTCTGCTTCAAGGAAAAATGGAGCATCTGCGTCCTGAAAGAATGTTTAATGTTGATGAGTCCTTTTAATTATCTACTAACCTTGGGCCATTTTTCCCAAGTACAAAAAGTCCATAGGGCCCGCTAAAAGGTAACCTTGCAGATAAACGATCATTTTGAGCATCTTGGCGTTACGTTGACATCAGTTCTATTGTCAACTTTGGTCCATATATGGAGGCAAAGGCTCATCTGGCTGCGAAAAGTTGGGAATCCTCCACCACCCCTCCGGAACAGACGCTCAACCTTTATCAAGCGCAAGTTCTATCATATTTTGACTACTACTCTCATGTCTAGGATAGATCTGCCAGATACCCGCTTGATGCTCTTAAGTTAATTGACTAACTAGCCAAGAAGCTCATTGGCAATGATAAACTGAAGGCTGGTTGAGGCAAAGTACCAAAGCTTTGAATATCGACGCCAAGTTGACGCCTGTCTGTTTTCTATTCGTTACATTGCGGGGAGTGTGTGTCGGATCTACACAATTTAATTCCACTGAACCCGTTCCATCATCGGACTACAAGACTATCAGTTATTATAGACATTTTGGACATCCCACCCATCCGCAAAAAAAATTCGGGAATACTTAATTTTTTTCAAGGAGTGGAATCCCCTGCAACAACAGGAATATGTGTTTGCTGATAGCTACAATCTGGGAGTCTTTAAGTGAAGAGTGAATAGCTTAACTTTTAGGTGCTCTATCGACCACATTATCGGTTACCATAAGGTGAAATATTGGTCAAACGCGAGCTATTCTTAATTTGAGATAAGTTTCGGATGCTTCGATTATAAGTACTTATGTATTTTTAAACACGTTAAGACCGATTTACTTC
Source organism: Mamestra brassicae (assembly GCA_905163435.1). Classification (NCBI taxonomy): domain Eukaryota; kingdom Metazoa; phylum Arthropoda; class Insecta; order Lepidoptera; family Noctuidae; genus Mamestra; species Mamestra brassicae. The sequence continues at coordinate 10,815,266 of LR990996.1, read as the reverse complement.
GGATTTTCCATGTAATGAGATTTCGTAGTAGGTTCTTATCATACACTAGCCAAATATATAGAGGTCTTAGGTATATTTATGTATAACAAAATCCTTTTATGGTCCCATAGTTTCATAGCCACGGTTCGAGCTCCGAACCTCTTGCTTCACCTACCAGCCACGGTTCGAGCTCCGAACCTCTTGGTTCACCTATCAGCCACGGTTCGAGCTCCGAACCTCTTGGCTCTCTTACCAGCTAAACTTATCCGCTTCCTCGGTTTACCTAATTGGGTATTTTCCTTGGTAGAAACATAATAATCCTATTTAGTTCGTCCGTTATAGTTATTATTTAAATAAGATGTTTTAGGAGCCGCCTCTTTGCGTGTCTGTTGACTTTGTCTGCAAAAAAGAGCTCGATTCCACCGTAGCAATGCTAAAGGCGCACGGTGCAGTTTTTTATAAACAAAGTAAAGCAGTTGGCTTTATTTTGTTTATCAAAAAACTGGACATGAACGAGTCATACTCGCGCACCGAGGGTTCCAATCAAGTCTTGATTTTTTCCGAGTATATATTGCCTACGGAAGTTAATAAACTATAAAAGCACTCTCATTACTCTGACAAAATATAGCAGGTAAGATTGAAGGACAAACTTAACTTGAAAAGATGAAAAAAATGTTCTCCCATACATCAATGCCGTTACGGTCAATTCTTTAACCGAAAATATAAGTTTGTAATCGCAAAAAAAAAATATTTTGATAAATCTACAAACTTTCAATTTTCGGACTTTTCCCTGTACTTGTACTGTAAGATCTATCTTCTCGCCAAACTTCATGACTAATGCGAGCGTCAAAATATGCAACATAAACGGAGCATAAACGGCCTTATCTTTAGATTGCGGTTACTTATGGCCGGTCTCAATGACGTTTTTACCTTTGACCACTGTCAAATTAGCTATAGTAGGCGCCAGATAAATGTGGAATAAAGTACATTGACCTTTCCCTAATAACTGTTCATAGGTACCTGAACAATTAAATATGAATCGTTTTTCATTATTAGACAATGTTAAGGATCACGAGAGATGATGATTCGGGACAGCTTTGTGTCATTAATTCCGTTTTTCAAATTAAAATGTCAATAATTGTAGGTGGGTCAATGACCGTTATTTCACGATTATCTGGCGCCTACTATACCTAGCTTCAGCTACGTAATGTTTGCCTTTCAAACGTGACGCTTCAGCTACTGTTGGTAGAAAGTTTGATTTAAACTGCTGAGTATTTGATATTAATAGCAGATTGATTCCACCACGTATGTCCGTCTGTCATTCTGTCTGTCTGACCGTTTGTCCGTCTTTCACAGACAATTTTCTCCGAATCTACTGAACCGATTTTGTCAAAATTTGGTACACATATGAACTTTTGTGACCCAAACACGGACGCGTTACGTAATCAAATAAATTTTTAGTGTGGGGTGAGTACGTCACTTCTGGGGGACAAACTAGATAATTACAAAAAAAAGGTTTTTAAACGGTACCGTGTGAAATATCAAATGAAAGGACTTACTATGAGGGTTTTATATATTTTTTTATAATTTTAAAATTAACAGTGTTGAAGTTAAGAAATTGGATGAAAAATTACTTTTCCCCTTGCCCTATCTCCGAAACTACTGAGCCTACAGTTTTTGAAAAAATATAGATAATAGGTCTTTACCTAAATATTACAGGAAAACCTATAAGAAGTCAATGGTGTTAAACTAACTTAGCAAAAATGAAATTCGTTCGGAACCCTTTTGCACGCGACTCCGACTCGCACTTGGCCAGATTTCAAAGAAAATTAGACTCTAGGTCATGCTCTTTGCCTAGTAGATACTTTTTGCTATGAAACTTTGTTTTCGAATACTAAATTTTATGTAAGTTCAATAGGTACAGTTACAGACTACAGACTATGACAATTCAGCACAGCTATGAAAAGTCGCGCGTTCAATGTCTAATATGCTTCATTAGTGACAGTTAAGGTTAAATAATATGGAGAAATTACTTAATGATAGTGTTGTAATCAAAATGTATACAAAGAATTTCTAAATTCGTTAAAACTGCTTAAAAACAAGTCCACCTTAAAGCATATTGCATTGTATTGACTGCACGTTCTGGACAACGGATTGTTTTCAGAAACTTTATTGTTACTAGCAGGAATAATGAATAATTATGGAGTACGCACATATCGAGTTGGTACCTCATAGTCTATCTGGCCAAGTAAATGAATGTCAAAGGATCCATTAGCAATTTTATGAAATGTACTTAAATCACTAACCCATCTCCTTCTTTCAAGGCTCTTCATGTGAAAGTGTGTGAGTCGCTGATTGTAGTTTACGTCTTAGGTCATATTTACTTACCGCGCTTAAAACTCTGACAAACCTTCTCTGTATGGATTCTATGCGATCTATGTGAGTGTTATATATTGGAGACCATACAGACGATCAGTACTCCAATATAGATCTTACCAGGGAATAGTACAGTATATCTAAATTAAAGTTTGCGGATGTTTAAATGGTTTGGTATTACGTAGTATAAAAGTCAGTAAACGGTTAGCTTTATTACAAATGTGATCAAAGTGTGTAACCGAATCTAACATTACACCCAGGTAATACTGGGTAATACATAATTAATTATGTTTTTACTATTTTTCGAAAATGTTATAACCTGACATTTTTTGGTGTTTAGTGACATCGAATTCTCATCATACCATTCTACAATTGTTTTAATATCTAGCTAAAGGGCCTCACAGTCATGATTATTTGAGATACACCTGAAAACTTTTATAACATTTGCATAAGCTAAGCATTCGCTTTTAATTTTTCTTAGCAAATCATTTACGAATACTAAAAACAACAACGGGCCCAGATTCGAACCTTGGGGCACTCCAGATGTTGCCACAAATAGTATGGATTCATACCTGTTTAGTGCAACTAGTTGCGTACGATTTAACAGATAGGACGAGAGCCATCTACAAAGAGTCCCGCGAACCGACATGATACATCTTTGTAAGCAATATAAAATGATCAACTCAATCGAAGGTTTTCGAAAAATCCGTGTATACAGAGTCTACCTGAGGTTTACAATTAAATGAATCACATAAATATGTTGTGCAGCACAATAAATTAGATAACGTTGATCTACCAGTGATAAATCCGTGATGTCGTGTATCTAATATGTGCCTAAGGTAAGTGTAAATGTGTTCACAAACAAAACTCTCAAATATTTTAGCAAAACAATTTAATATACAAATGTAATATGCAATATAAAAAATAGCAAAATTAAAAGTTATATGCAATTCATTTTGATAGGCTTTTCCTGGTTTACTTTTATAAAAGTTTAAAGTAAGATTAGCTCTACCATAAAAAACCTGGTCACGGAATTCATTATCAAGCGCACGGGCGGTTTTGAAATGTAAAGTCGAACTTTACGCAAAGGAACGTCTATTTCACTTCGAGTTTCGAAATATGCAACCTTAAGGCAGGTTGATATTTGATTTTAGTAATACGATGTTATCAATGACGAATTTGTATGCATGGGTGCTGAGACTGTAACCCACCACTCAAACCACTTCGGTATTATTTTGCCCTTCGGTCTTTTTACTACTAATAAGTCGAACGAAAGAGTTCACCTTCATGTTTAATAATAGGTATTTAGTATATAAAAAGTACTTAACTTATGGTTATGTATGACATAGATTAAAGACCGTCATATTTTATTAGGTACTGTAATTTTAATATTTTTGACTATATAAACACTTAAATAAAAAAAAAAAACTAACTAAAAATGGTCTAAAATACGGCTTAGAAATTCGTCCGCATCGCTGGCCACTGGTAAAGTACCCAAAAGGCTGGCAGCATTGCCACCTTGTATGGTAATGCTTATCCTTTGTCCAGGAAAAAAAAAAAGCCAGCCCTTGGGTCACGCGAAGCGTCTTGAAAGATCTTTAAACAAGTTATGAGCATTCGGACCCCACGATCCGAGAGTTTCAACCCCGAACGGCTCGAAAATATAATTACCTACGAGGTTATTATATTTCCGCCGCTTGAGGTGTTCTCCGCAGCGGCAGCACCGGCACAGCACGATGAGCTAGGAAGTTGGGATGGCGCAAGAGTATCAACACAAGTAGTGTCCAACACTAATGGCCTACCCATCTTCCATGGAAATAACGACATGCCGTTCGGTTTCTTGCCATCGTCGCGTGCCAGGCCATTGGGTTCTAATACAGCCGGAACACGGATGGTGACAAGAGCTCGTCGGATGATGTCGTTAATATTCGCGTGCCGTGCTATGCGACCCGCGCTATGGCTGCATGACAGGCTGTAGTGTCCGAGGCTGTTGACAACTTCGCCACAGTGGCAGCGATGAGGAGAACAACAAGGAGTTTCAAGACGCCCCTGCGTCTTGAAACTCCTTGTTGTTGCTGCCTCTCTAGGCAGCGAGGCGGAAAGTAGTACCGTCGAACAAGTTGCCTATGTTCGACGACGGTAGTCCGTGAAGCCAGAGTCCTGACTCCCAATGACCCACAGCCAGCAGGCGCACGCTCTGTAGTAGTAGTTGATGTGGCAATAAGGTTTTCCTGAACTTGTCTGCAGAGCGGCTCATCCCACCGTCTTTGGGATGAAGGGTAGTCGGGCGGATTTGAATTCGGGCAAATGAGTCTCCAGGCCTCCATAGCCTCGGTGAAGCACAGCACATAAAAATCAATCAGTGTAGAAACTAGAATATTCCTGATTACATTATCAGTGCCGTGAACCGAGGATATAAAAGCCGGTAAACTGATACTGGTAATATTGCGGTAATTTTAATATTATGATTATGATAGACTCGCGGCCCGCCCCAGCTTCGCACGGGTACAAATAATACAGTTTACTACATACACAAAACTTCCTCGTTTATCACGCTTCCTATTAGTGAAAACAGTCCGAAAAATCGAAGTACAAAAAATCTGTTGTGTGAAGAAGTACGCGGAGAAACAGATAGGCAGACAGCGGCTTTGTTTATAAAACATTATTATTTTAAATACTGAATGAATAGTATCTAGATTTTAAATTCAGTGCCCCAATAAAAAAAATCACTAATAAGGATTTAAACTACACCTAATATATTGCTGCAGTTAATATGTAGATAGAGATATAGATATTGTAGCAGAGAAGACATGATTATAATTTCCTAACCCTATATTATATTATGTTCATTGGTTTAAGTTTCGACTTTTCGGTCGAAGCTCAAACAAAAACTAAAAAGCGCATTCTATAAATATAAAACATGCATGAGCTTTTGCTATGTAGTAAATCGTTTACGAAGTGATTGGATAGCCTGATATTTTATTTATTTAGAATTTCTAAAGTCAACACTCGCTATTTTGTTCAATAAATAAAAACCTAACGCTTTGCTTTCGGCAGTAAATTAAGAATCTGAATTTCAGTTGTTCGACAGTAAATTGCTGTTTTGTATTGGTTTACTCGTAACGATGGTTCGTATCATCATAAAATTGAACAAACGATTGATTGGCTTACACAGCTCGGTATGCAAATTCCAGAGTATTCCAGAGTCAAATTGGAACTTTATAACTTAGTTATGTTTTCATTAAACGTAATGCTGTAGCTAGTTAGGGTGCTCGGTTCAGAATCTCGTTAGCACATTGATGAGGCTGTCTTCCGGCCTCGATTGTAGTGAGCTCGTAAACCTGACATTGATACTAACAGAACCGCCGAGTGTTCAATTAAAGGTCCTCGAGTTTCTACTCCACTTTGTCTCTGAAGAAAGAACGATTGTAGGTCTAAAATTAGATTATTTTAACTGTCTGTCTTCCATTCTGTTATGTTGGGTAAAATAAATAAAATAAAGGAACCTTATTATGTTTATCATCATCGCTCCTGGGCCTTATCGTAATTGATTTGGGGCGCATTGCATCTTTTTTCTACATCTTACTTCTAGCAGCCGACGTCACTTATATGTGTGTGTAGACGAGTAGGTAGGTCAACAAATATATGATCCTTGATTATTCTCTGTTGATCATTTATGCAATCGATTACTAAGCATGATGAATCCTTAAATCTAACCAGAGATGCTTTAGGTACCTAGCTAGGAATAGAGTTGAAATACGACAAAAAACTCCCACAAAGTGAAATCAAATTTCAAACAAAACTAATACCTGTAAAGATTTAAAACTTATGGATGGGAAACATAAACGTCTTAATGAGATGGCGGCAAAGGTTTTTCTCGGCAAAGTTTAAACGCATTTGTGGAATAGTTCTGAAGATGATGAAATGGTAGAAAAAACAACACAAGCGCGGTTCGAACGTCTCTCGAAGTAAAAGGGTATAAACTTCTCAACAACACGTAAACGTTTTATAGGCTTCAAGACGATCTTCGAGCTTTAATAAGCTCTTGGGGATCGTTCGTAGATATAGCAATATCGCAGCCTATATACTGCTGAATATGACGGACTATATTTTAAAGACGAAAAGATATTTATTGTTAAAACAGGTGTAAAAATGTTTGTTGACACACTCGTAATACATTGTCAACATGTTTTTCGTCGACGGTAGTAATAGGTAAGATAGTAGCGCTTTATTTATTAAAAAAAACGAGACCTAACCCAAATATTTCGGTTATTGTAGCAAATCAATATGACATGTTGTTGTTTAGTCTTTCGGCGAGTTTCGTGAATGATTATTTACAGAATTTACACAGACAGATAATTTTGTACCATGACCAAACGAGAACGATTATAGAAACAGTCGAGGCGTTCAAAGAAAACATTCTTATGAACGATGCTTTCATATCAAATCCACAAAGAAAATATTTGGAAGTAGTGATTTATTACGATAATCTTTAGATAATATGTTCTGCAAATAGAAGTTCACACTTACTAGCGTTCATTAGAATAATGTATTTAGCACGAATTTATAGAGTTTAGTTTTACACGCAAATTTTTTTTTGCGTATAATATTCTTAGTGATTAGTAGTATTGAAATTGCCTAACTAAAGGGTTCACCCCTTAGTTAGGAAATTTCAATACCTACACATCAAATAGATTGTTGATGCACTCTCAAAACAACTGAACTTAGCTGAAGATATTTTGACATTTGAAATATAAACATAACTTGTTCAGCTCAGCGTTATAACGCTGTTCCATTCGGCGAAAACTAATTAAATGTACACTCCCCCGGATGACAGTAGTGACCGATTCGCTCTTAATACAGTAATATTGTCCATATGTGGCAGTAATAAAATATAAATATCGTTATGGCTTTCAGTTACTGCGGCATTATTATCGATATACTAACACGGTATATTTGGCACACCCACATGGTTGATTAATTGTATTAATCGGCACAGCACACAGTACATTAAATGTATGAATCCAGAAAATAATGGAAGGATGGAAATCGTTCGATCCAAAGCGACGGGATATGAAGTCCTCGAACAACAGTGAGGAAGGATATTCGAGGACCGTACCCTTACAAGGGTACGGTAGGTATTCAGCAATTGTACCTAATAAACTTAATATCCTTTGAGGTACAAATGTCGTGACTCCTTGTGACCTACTACTGGGTGGTTGAGCTGACTGACAGGTAGGGAAATGCGTTGAAATATTCAAATAAAGTACTGCCAAGACAAAGCGTGTGTCCGTTTCCCAATTAAGGAAGGGATTCCAAAGGGCTCGTGACAAGTTCAAAGGAATTGCCTTACCGTGCCTTTTGAAAGTGGGTACGGATTAGTGATATCAATGTGTTCGATACCTAATCATAATTTTGAATCGCTGTAGAAAAATACCAGTTGCTGCATGTTCTCATTTTCCAGTCACCTTTCTTTTTAAAGAGTCGGATAAGATACTATGAGCTCTACAAAAATATTTTGCGAGCGCGCATTAAGAACATTAGCTTTAATTGTCCTTGTACAACTTACCTACATCGATTGTTATATGATGTGTCATGCTTATTTACACTTTTGCATCAATTGTCTAGAGTCTAGACATTAAAGTAATTAATTTATAACTCGGTTTCTCCGTAATTCAATTTTATAAAGTAACGAAACTATTTATTACTTTTAGCAATTCAAATCCCATTGTTATTGACCTAGAAGCTTTTAGAAAACTTGCTTAATTAATAACGAAATGCTTTTGAATAGATGACAAATCATGTACTTAGGCACTCTTCATTAATCATGAAAATATATTTTGGCTGGCGCAGATCAGTGAAGAAAGGCACTTAAATTCTTTCTTTTTGATTTAAAAACATCGATTTCGCTGCTGTAATTTTACTGTAGACCGTTTTTTTTTACCTTTTTACTATGTACTAGCTTTTACCCGCGACTTCGTTCGCGCATATCCCGTTTTTTCCCGTTCCCGGAAAGGTCCTCTCTCAGTGCTCCCCTACGGAGTGTAGGGAAGCTACATACAGCTTTCTACGACCAGTAGTTTCGGCTGTGTTTGTCTGTCAGTCACTCAGTCAGTAACGGAAGAGTTTTATATACAGAGTGTTCTAAAAGTGCGTGCGTGCATTTAAGGCTGGTGTTTTGTATCTACAGTAAAAACAATAAATTATTTTGTTTCTTTTTACAAAAACTCGACCGCAAAAAAACGATCAATAAGCTTAACAAAAATCAGTTTACAAGCAGTCTGATGCAGTTGTTGGCATCGAAACTTTGAAAATAAACTTCACTGGCACTTTTGGTCGTTTTTTGTCTTCGGGATTTCTGAAAAACTTAAATACTTTTTTATTTTGATTTTGTTTCTTTGCTGTATAGCAGATACAGAACATCATCCTTAAATGTGACCACACACTTCTGGAACATTCTGTATATTGATTATTATCTAAAAGCATCCTACATATCTCTGTCTAAAGTTTTATAAGTTGTGTTGTTTTGCCATTACTTTTCAAATCTCACGGTAGCCTGGTAAAGTTTTTGGCTACCGCGTCAAGAATCAAGTTCATTTAGAGAGAGAAAAGGCACAAGTTTACTAACTTTCATACGGATAGAAGCAACATAAAGAATGCACATTCGTTCTCCAACGTTAAGTTTAGATGGGAAAGACGAGTTCTTTTGTGACAATTTTGTAAAAGACAAAATGTATAGGTCTAGGTACATTAGCCGCAGAGAGATACAGGTCTATGAGAAGTTCGTTTGGACACTCTCACTATTTAATGAAATGAGGACCCTCTAACTTCTAGATTAAATCTGTTATTTTCTTCGTTGAACATCTCAAATAAGTATTTTTCCAATTGGTTCAATATTATTCGGATTCCATAATATTCCTTTGGAAATTTAGGTGTAGTTTAAATTGGCTTATCTTATGTGACGAGTAATATGTATTTATGAAGGTCTACTCAAGATGCCACATTCACTGCGCTCAAGCATACTGCCTCTGCTCTGGATTCGACGTGACATTTCCAGTTCAAGCTTGTAACATATATTTAATCACTCTTAGAACGTACGCGTACAGCATATACAATACTGCACTTGGTAGAGCTGGCCTTACGAAGTACAAATAATTAGTACCTGATGGTACTTATTATTTGTACTTCGTTAGGCCGGTGGGTAAAAAACAAACAACAACATGTGCACTGATTGGCTGTGATCGGCCAATCAGTGCACATGTTGTTGTTTGTTTTTTATTTCAATTTCACAAAGTGAGAGTACTGTGGAAAAATGACGTTTGCTCAGACGGAAAATTTCTGATTGTACAAAACCATAACGACAATGGGAAAATAATCGGAGGAACTGAAACTTGAAGTTGGCTGCGAAAATATTTACAAATAGTTAGTAGGAAGGCGTTTCCTTTGAGATAAGATCGTGCCCATCGTTAGAAGCTTTTTATTGTTGGCCAGATGCCAAAACAGCAAAGATTTATGGGTTAATATAGTGCCCGTGTCAATATCCCTGTAATTTGATTATCAATGTTTTGACTCATCTCAATGGGATTATTCTGGTTTCGTACATTCATGATTGCAGCGTGCTGATTTCATATTGAATTTTCTTTCATACTTTCGTTTTGGGAACTCTGAGTTGTTGTGGCGATTAAACAAACCCTGCTTCAGTCACTCGGCGATCATCAATATCATATCGCGTTAGAACTAATCTGGATAAAAGGGCCGGTTGTTTGTTTTGATAGTAGTGTGTCGTTTGTTTGTCAACCCGTTCGATAGCTGGGCTCTTGTTAACATGTTTAGTGTCAGCGACATGTTGCCTTGTTAGTGTTGCCCATTAGTGACATGCGGGGTTCGGACGTGAACTGATTTCTATGGACTGTACTCGCAGTGGAGGGTTTTATGTATTGTGTGGGACAGACACTATTTGTGTCGGATCTTGTCAAATAAACTGTACATAACCGCAATTGGTAGCTATATAAAAATAAAAGTAGGTTTTAATAGGTACTAAGTCCCAATATTCGTTTTTTTAGTAAGACGGGGGCGTAGCTACAATAGGTCCTTAGATAATTATAATTTACACTGGGTTATGTATTCATAGGATTTCAATAGCGTCAAATGAAGGTTACCGCTGCAAATTCTTCAATAATCCAGTCCCGAAGTAAACGTCGCCTACGTTTACTTCGGGACTGGATTATTCAAGAATTTAAGAGCTAATTATTCAAAACCTATTGAAAAAACTTTTTGTATGAAGAATTAGTTTTGTCTTTAGTAAACTTAGATTGATAAGAAATTATTCGCTGTAGAAATTAGCTTTGGAGCAACATTAACAATGTTTATTCTACAACTCAATAAAACAAGAGAATTTTCAATTGTTTTCGCTGCGTCGATGTACCAATGTTCATTGTTTTATCTGCGCTACAGGCAGCTGTCTTTAAAATTGGATTAACTCGTCATGGCCGGTAATAAATAAGTCGCAGTAAACAATGCGGCGGCTGTAAAGCTTTATAAATTTTACAATTTTGTTTGTAGAAATAAAAATGCGTTTAATGATGCCGTTAACTGTCGGGATAGATACCGAAAACATAAGGCGTAAGCGATGGTACACTGGGTTTTCAGTTTTATAGGTGTCATAACGCGGAGAAATGCATAAACTGGAGTATGTCGGACATGTTAGTAGTGCAGTAACATTCCTGTGAAGTTAGTGATAATCGATAGTGTTACGTGGCTTAACGTGACTCGTACACGATGTCCAGATGACGACCAAGTTTCGAATTGCTCAATGCGGTGTTTGTCACAAACAAGTGCTTGCTGGTTTGTAAAACTTTTATATGTTAAGTTCGCCAGTTTAAATTTACTAGGGTTAGTCTTTAAGTGTGTGTTATTCCATACATGAATACGATGTAAAGAAAGCATTAGTTGCAGTCTCGATTGTCACAACTATAAATAAGCGTGCGCTACAGTGACGGTCGCACAAACGGTATCCAAGGGTTAGTAACTTGCGTGGGTTGATAAACAGCTGATCGTTCTCTACCCGTACCTACTATATTCTTTCATTATCAATTATACTGAAGGTTTACATACTATAGGGCGATGCTTACATGTTTAGGTAGGAATACCTTATTGTACCTATAAGTATTATTTCCCAATGAGTAATTGGACGACACGCTTTCCATTCGTAGGACACCTTCTAAGCCGCTTTGCGAATTTCATTTAACTTTGCTAACTGACCCGAAGAGCAATTTGTGTTGCTTCAAAATTGAAATCAGAATCTGACGCTTTGTAACCAGCTTAATTTTGTGTTCGTTTTGCTAGTTAATATTTATCGACAAAGTCAAAATGAAAGCCTTGTTGGTTTATCGGTTGACTTAAGTGTGGCTGCCGAGTATGTCTTGGGTAAGATGCCAAGTCGGGCCAAGTGTTATGGGTTTTTACATTAGGATGTTTTCAGTAGTAGTTTTTCTTCATTTATTTAGACTTCATGCACCTGTACATAACTGGACTTTTTATGCACTGTTATGTAATGGTAAAAGGCTAGTCTGTTATTTTTTATTTTATTTTGTTAGGGAAAACAAACAATTGCACATTTTGTCGTACATCTAAGTATACAATAACGTAGGTTAACGTAAAATCAACAACGATTTAATTGCTATGTAACATGATTATGATTTGTGAAGTTTAGGTGTTGGTGATCTGCGCTTCTGTATACTTCTTCGGGGAATACTTATAGATGTGATGTTTTGTGACAAAATGTCCCTGGGTCTGTACATAATTCATTTCATTCATTGGCATTTATTTCGCTTCATTGACAGCGGGGGCGTAGGCGACTTTCCACGGTTTAAATTGTTTTTGTAACATGAAACGATTTTCTCATCCTTGCACCTCTTAGGTACACTAACTATTATCTATAGTTCTACATTCAGTACTTATGGTGTCGACAAACCAGCAGTAGAACAGTTTAACCACCCAGGAACTACGTTATGTCAATAGTTAAAAGAGTGCAAGCGACTACGTCGAGTAAATGGGAGCGGTCACTTCAGTGGTGTTTGCTTGGCCGAATTTAGGAGTTAGAGTTAGACCACTGTCAGCTTGGTACTAAAAGAACTTACGTGCGAGCAAGAGGTACTGTAGTCTACGAAGAATAGGTTGTTCCAATTGTAGAACACTCAATTTTATAAAATGCAGATGTTAAGCATTGACATTCAAAACGTGGCAATTTTAGGAATATTGTATTATTTTTTAGTTGTATTTAAAAAAAATAATTGTTTTGGTGCATATTTAACAGTTTAGTTAAGCATTTTCAATACAAAATAACCTTTGATTAAAGTCAATTGATATTTGATATCATGCTATAAAAATATCAAACAGAATCTTGTTAAATTTGCACATATTCTTCAAGCTACAGAGTTAATCTATAAATCCTTCGAGCTGTGAAAACGTTAAATAAGCCTGGCTTTACCGTGAGGGCACCCTTGGATTTAGAAGCGTCTCGTATCGTTCAGTCTGAAACAAAAGGTCGTAAAAAACCAAGCACCTGTAAAAGAAGTTGTAAAAACAGCATCGCATTCTGTTTGGCGCTGGAAAAAGTAATGATTGGCTCAAGTTGGTATCGTATCAGCAGATACATATTTGATTACGTCATACGTCCAGTAAATATTTGTGTTGAAAACGAATTAAAGTGTAATTATGCCAGCTTCATATTCGATACCATTCGAATTAGCGAAGTAAACGGCTTTTTATTAAGTTCCGCAACACACATTGTGCGAAACATTATTTATGGTAAACAGAGAACAGAAACACAAGTTTACGTAATGTCCAACTAGATGTAGAACATCGTTAATTAAATAATTACCCTAATTGGATACAAATGTATTAAACCTATAGTCGTTTATGCTAAGAATATCTCACGTTGTATTAACAAGGTAGTTTAAGAGAAACCTTATGTTATCCGATAGCTTAGAGTATATAGCGTAGATTCAAGAATATAGGCCATATGAGGCTACAATATTCTTGCGTGAACATAATTAATTTTCCAAAGCTTTTTGGTTCCTTGTTAAACTTTCTTTGCTGATACTAAAACTAATTCATTCTTCCCACTTTCTTGCACAAAGGTTTCAGTATTTTCTTTCAAGCTAGCGGTAATTTTCATAAGAAATGAAAGCACAAATTTAAATATATTAGAAACGTATATGACAAGTCCAGATCTGGAGTAAATTGCATCGTTTCTGTAGCAGATCTGTGTGACTCGGGTCTCCTCAGATATAATGTAATAACGTCTGTATCTTTCAGAAGCTGCCCCGCGCCCCGCCCACACGTTTGACGCGATGTCTCGCTGTATATCTGAAGAGTCTGCGGATTTTGATTGTTGCTCATCGCGCTGATATTTTTAGTGAGTTTCCGGAGAAAGAATTAGTTATACGACATCGCGCGGGTATATCGAGTGGTGACGGAGACACACACTGGCGTAACGCATCTTTATAATTCCATTGTTGTTACGGGATAATAAACTTTATTGAAAAATTGGCAAAGAGCTTGGTATTGACAAATAACGTAATTTGTACATGCTTGTTCGAGAAATTCGTTTTGTATTGATATGCAGTTTGCACATACATTTTCGAAGCTCAATCAGTTGTTTCAGTTATTGTTGCTATTCAGAACTCGGTCGAATATTGTCGTATTCGCGGGATCGTTTATTTTGGGTGGTAGAGCGACGAGAGCGTTGACTCAGTAAGATTACGATTTAAATATAGGCGGGGGCGAGTTGCCAAATCATTGGGGAAATGTTCGGACCCAGCATCGTGCCACAAGAATTTCAAATGCGATTGTTTCATTAGAGGGCACGAACTCAATCTTGATATCAAATAGATGACACGCGTCTTTGAAATCAATGTGGATTCTTCGACGTATTAAGTGAATGAAATAGGAATATGGGATGAGGTTTATAGAACTAAAATACATATACCTAGATATAATTGTTTGATTACTGGAGCTATCTGATTCTATTAAATCAATGTTTAGTTTAAACCGGGACAAAATTTGTAGCTCAGTCTCCTTTCTTGTTTGATATTCTCAGAATAGAAAGCCTGCGTAAGCTGCAATTCGATAGGAAGCTCCACAATGTTCTAGGTATAGATAGATTCATATCCAATCATGTGAGATTACTCCCGGGATGATCGATGCAAACTTTACGATCCCTTCATTTGCCTACGTTTATCTCTCTTTTCTGAAATGGTTGTGTTTTTTGATGAAGAGGATTTACTTTGCTTTTTCTTGTTTTTTTTTCATTGCATTTTTCTTATCTTTTATCAATGAAAATTCCTGCAAAATTGTCCCCTTATTTCTCTATTATTTTGACTGCGCCTCCATTAATAAATCATTATAATAAAATATGCAAGTTAGACGCCTAATTATTGTGAAACGTAATTCAGGAGTGCTTACAAAAACATGGGGATGGTATTAAACAGATGAAGTAATCTTATTATTGAACTAATGTTCTTCCCAATTGTGGCGTTTCCTCGGTCTGCTACTGTCTGCTTTGTTTCAACTTTTCAAGTAACGTGGACGATAATTGGATAAAGATTTTTTTAATTACGAGTAAATACTGTTTTGTTCACGAAAAAAAAATGATCCAAGATAGACGCTCCTCTTCACTGAACCACCTAATGGTTTACCTAAGCATGATAAGACGCACGTTAGTGGCAGCGAAACCAGTTTATCTGGCCTGTTGAAACTCCCTAATAAGCCAACTCAAGGTCAAAGTATTACTGTCATGCATTCAACTGTACCTACGTGTGAGCTATGAATCCATCAAATGATCCACAGCTAGCACGCATAACAGAAATGAAACGAACATTTGAAAAAATGTAATAAAGTATGACGTTTCTTATAAGTTTTTTTGCTTCATATTGCGTGAGTGCAAGGACAATGTTATAAAATCTATTTTCTTAGCACTTGCATTATGCAGTCGGTTATGGTTTTTGTACCTGTAACTAAATATAAACTTAACTGATGACGAAATACAACCTAATAAACATGCAACATAGTTCTTGACAATTTGCTGAAAGCAGTGACCAAGATTTAGAAAAAAAAAAATCTTTTCATTGGCATTTAGTACGTACATGGTTCGTAGAAGTCTATCAAAAGACTATTTTCATTTGAAAGTGTTAGTTATGAACTTATTGGTTGGTACTGATGGGATTCCGTTGTCCATCTTGTTTGTTCATAGCCAGTTTTCACATTGAGATCTCCCTGATTTAAATGGTTTTCGTAGTAAAAAACTGGATGAAGGTGTAACAGCGATAAAAAGTTACTATCGAGATGTTCACTTTTTTCTTTTCTTAAAAGTTTTCTCCGATAGTTATACGGTTTTATTTTAACAAGCATTTACTTTTAGCACGTGATTTATTTTATAGTTTCTGTTAAGTACATACATTTTATTTATACAGGTTTTTTGTCATCTTAATCCTGGCTCGTAAATCATTAGAAAAGTAATAGAAAGTACGGTTTACTTATCTATAAATAATTTATGATATTCGCTTCTATTAGTTCTATATTTTACCACATTGCTGGTTGTGATAATTTAGATGGGTAAGTAGGTACTTTTTACACATACATTACCTATAATAAATATCTTACAAGCAACCGTTTTCAGTAACCGCGGAAAACGGATTATATGACGACTGAGGCACAACTTTTCCAAGGGATCGCATTAAAACTCCATCCGTGCGGTGCCTGCCTACACGTATGCCCATTATAACGATTTTATTTGCAGGCATCTCCGAATTTATATGATAGTAAAACTTCGCCTTTCACTGGAAATATCTCTTCTATTAAAATTATTGGCGCATTTAAACCGTCAAAATATTTTGTAGGGAATGATCCATTTTGTTTGGCAAAAACAAGTCATGTTGGCAGATTTAAAAGATGCCTATTTTTGTGTGGTACATAATTTTTTTACCACAAAAACATATATATATTTCGTCTGTATATTGTGTTCGATAATTTGAAGATATCATTGTAACAAACGCACTGCGGTTTAGGCAGTTCTGTTTGCGATTATTTTGGTAACATGTTATACTAACCACTTCCTGTGCAGTGTTTGAAACTCTACCTACTTCTTTATTAATGTATTCATAAATAATTTACAACTATTTTAAACAATCATACTATATATTATAATAAAGCAGAAGAGTTTGTTTGTTTGAACGAGCCAATCTCAGGAACTAACAGTCGGATTTGGAAAATGTTTTTGGTATATGATAGCCACATTACTTTGACAGAAATGCTCGTTCCGAAGAGAAGGGACCTTTTCCCTGTAGTGGGACGGTAACAGGATGGTATTATTTTTAAACTATGAGTTTTAGCAAAATTTTGATAACGAATTCTTAGGAAATAAAACCAAGATTCAGGTTTAATATTTCTATTATCATAAAATCTATAGACCACTATTCGTGATATTCTAAACGTTTAACACCGTTAATATCATATCAAAGTTCAATCAAGTGGCTATAGAAGACTATATTTATAGTCACATGATTTAATTAACGGTAGCGGAGGGCAGAGAGGACAGGTGAACCTCGTGTCTCGTGATACGGGATGAAGGAAACTATCTTTGTTACTTCTAATGAGCGTTCAACTTTATTTACATATATAGCTAGGTAACGTTTTTCAGCAATATTGATTCCGAAATACACTTCAAATGACTCTTGGTTGGATGAATTTCTTGGAGTGATCAACTTTGGGGATCACTCCGTTAAATGTTGTCTGAATCTAAATCTATTGATTATTTATATCAATGCGAAAGTTTGGATGGATGTTTGTTATTCCATCACGCCGGAACGGCTGAACAGGCCTGGATGAAATTTGGCACAGAGATAGATTATAGTCTTTTTGACTGGCCTGTTGGTCGAGTGGTTAGTGACCCTGACTGCTAAACCGGAGGTCGTGGGTTCGATTCCCACCCAGGACAAACCTTTGTGTGATGAGCATGTTCATTTGTTCTGTGTCTGGGTGTAATTTGTCTATAATATGTATGTATTTAGAAATATATAAGTATGTTTATCAGTTGTCTGGTTGCCATAGCACAGGCTCTGCCTAGTTTGGGATCGGGTGACCGTGTGTGAGTTGTCCCAAGATATTATTATTAGTCTGGAATAGTACCCTTGCCGACATTCATGCGGGCCAAGTCGCTGGCAGAAGCTAGCACCTATTGTCTAAAGATGAGTTGTGTCTTTATTTCTGATAGAAACGACTTGGACCTAAGTCACGGTCACTTATCCAGATTAAATGGTAATCTTAGTAAGTTGCTAAGCTCGTTGGTATTCGGCGGTCGTTCGTACGTAGGCCGACGCTAACGTTATGAGGCGTATGATAGCTATATTAAGTTTGGTGATTATCCCAAATTATACCTACCTCTCTAAACGAATACGTTAGCGTTTATTGGAATGCCTATTATCAGCTATTGGAGTTTATCGATCACTAGCACTTTGCCCGCGACTTCGTCTGCGCAGAATTCATAAACGATTACCCCCAAAAAAAGTTGAATTTCCAAAAATCTTTTCTTAGTGCTTATCTACAGCTAAAAGGAAGCCTTGTGCAAAAATATATTTTCCTAGTTCCAGTAGTTTCGGCTGCGCTATATCAGTCAGTTTCCCTTTTTATATATTACTAGCTTTTGCCCGCGACTTCGTACGCGCATATCCTTTTTTTTCCCGTTCCCGTAAGAATTTCGGGAAATCCTCTCTTAGTGCACCTCTACGGAGTGTAGGCAAGCAACATGCAAAATTTCAGCTGTACCTGTAATTAAACCTGTAGTTTCGGCTGTGCGTTGTCTGTCAGTCACTCAGTCTGTAACGGAAGAATTTTATATAAGGACATAGATGATAATAATAATCAGCACTTGAACTGAAAAATCGCTTGATACTTTGTTTGCAAAATCTAGTTCCAAAAGTACAATTTTTGTAATCGAATCCTATCGGCCCTTGACAAGGTTGTTCCCACAAAGAATCAGAAAAATTGCCAAAGTTCAGAATTGATGTCGCCACCCGGGGGTGGTAAGGACATAAATTAACAAACTTTGTCACAGCACAGGTGATTTATAAACATTTAGCTTGCAGGCCAAGTTTCTAAGTTATGTACGCAATGTTGAAAAATAAACTGCGATGGACTTTGTTGTACAACACTAATGACCTTAATGAATCGTTTAAAAGCAAGCTATGTTGTGCATCAGTCAGTCAGTCATCAAGTGTGAGATGTACTAGAAGGTAACAGTTCTTTGATCAATCTGTACTTCAAACAGCCGCTTCAGAAGTTTTGTAACTTGCTTACTGAGCAAGCGGCAATCAACAGACCGAACCATACATTCCAGAACGCTAATTTTAGATATCAGTTTATAGTGTACTTAAAGTAGACACGCTTCATAGAAAGAAAATAGAAATGAGCTCGTACATTGCGTGCATGAAACACACATCCATAAATACTTACAGCATATTACTATAACCTCGTAATATGTCTTATACGATTTCAAGTATTCCTTTGGGATTCAGGTTGGGCGCCAAGGATGAGCGGCATAACTTACTGATAGAAAAGGGATGAGAACTAGATTAATAAATAATGTTCAGGTGGAACAGATGTTACTGGATATTTAATGACTAGGTATGAGCCTGTTCGTTCACTATGACAGTGGACCGCTGCAAACATTCAGAAGTTAGCTCGCTTTTGCATATTCAGTGGATGCAAAGCAATTCGCAGAATTGAAAAAGTCGGAACCGGTTGTAGTGGACTTGTTAAATGGATTTTCGTGACACGTATCCTCGTGCAATGTATTCAGGGGATGATGCTGAGAGAGAAGCATATTTTTAGTAGATTCATGATCACAATTTTGCAGAGAAATGTTAGAATTCAAGAAATTAATAAGAACAAGACCACCACTAACGGCTTTGTGCGGTTTGTGGTACTTACTCTTGTGCTACAAAATTTCTTGTTTTGGACTTGTGGCATTTTCAAGAACGTCCAAAACGCGTTTCGACGGCAAACTTGAATTTCCGCAAAGCGAAATTTCAGCTGCGGGTTTCTTGCTGGTTTTGATATTTTCTCGATGTTGAACTTTTTCAGGTGTTCGGGATATTGGCGTACTTTTTATTGAATCTGTATCTTCTGGTACACAAAAAATCTAGTCATAACAGCTCTCCATTAATTTTAATTGTGATTTGAAAGTTCTACTTCATCACACGCAACCTTACGTGTATTTTATGATGAAAATCCAGTTTCCCGAGTCCATATTTTTATGAAGGCTGCATTATCGTCATCAATTTAAATTAGGGTCAGGTGTTTTGCCTTGTTTTGGAAAACAATGCTCCGAAAGAAAATACCTATACCTGCGCCAAACAAAGCAGCGTCGCTTTAAATAACTTTGAGGAAAATGTGGATAAATGTGAGCATGAAATTGGATCGATTTCACACTGCGAGCGAAGTCGGTTTTACCTGCATGATAAATTCGTTGGGCCCGAATCTCGATGCCGAATTCCCACAGGTTTAAGTTCTTCTAAGATTGCTCAAATGTATTCTGTGTGTACGCTGGTACTTCGACTCTGTAATCCTTACATGCTTTATGTATGTGAGGGAGAATTATAAATGAGATCCATCAATAAAATGTTTTGGAGCAGAGTTCAACTTTTGTTGGTTAACTTATTTTTATTTCGTTGAGTCATCTGGGTTTCTGTCTGTCTAATTATGAAAATCGTGCCTTTCTGTAAAGTTCAGAAAGTCCGCTGTTGTTTTATTTCATTCCTTTATCCTCACAGAGTGATGAATATGTAAATTGGACTCTAGTGCCGCATTTCCGTGATAGATATGATAAAATATTCTGTGAAATTTGATTTAAGTACAGGAGTTCCGTATTCTAATTGGAGAATTATAAATTGATTTCGCAAAGTAGGTGGTAATTTGATAAGATAGATGCTTTTACTGCTTTTAACACTTTAGTGTCACAGCCTCTTGATGAGAATCTATGTACTTAGCTAATTCATTCATGGTTTCAGTTACTTACGTGTAACTAACTTAAGTTTAAGCCCTGTCATACGTTGATGTGATACGACTTTGAGCAGACTTATACATCGGGATGTTTCAGCGTCTGCCAAATCCTTACGTTAACATAAGCGTGTTATGGAGGTCGTGTGGTTTGTCCTAGTCCTTCAGTTTACTCTCACTTACGTAGATATTGGGTTAAATCCCCGAATCAAAATTTAAATTATATAATTACTAAATGTAATAGTGAGTGGGCTACTAGATAAGCCCTTTGCAATTTGCATAGTTAATGGAACGTCGTTATGTTATCGTCATAATCTCGGTCAGAACTCAGAGATAGCAAATAAATTACGATGCAGCGCGGCTCGTGGATCAAAAGTTTGTTAACACGTTTTTTGCAAAACAGTTGGACTCCATCCAATGAAACTAAAATATTCTAGCACCGCACGCATCTCTGAAATTTAAATGAATTAAAACTTGTCATTGTTATCATTTCATGCTGTTTCTATTTCTTTTGGCTTTTGCAGCGTGTCGATGTAATGAACGTATGGTAACAGCTTGCTTTGATATGACACGCCTCATATGATATTTTTTTAACAAAAACAATGTTATTCTGCAAGACTTTTATTTGATGACTTCCCCACACAATAGTAAGTAAGTAGATACCATATAACATTGATATTTAAAACAATAGCAGGTACGTTTGATTGTGCAAATCGTCTATAAATTCATTCAATAGACAAAAGAAAAGGGACTGCTCCAGCATATCTCAAACTATTCAGTAATTTTGTTTCATGATCTTCAACGTAAATAACGTTGAATGACAATCGGCCATTGATCTTTATTTGCTTCTTGAGTATAAATAATGGTTGTTCTTAGCGGATTTACTTCGATGAAGTTACATCAACGGATTGGTAAAATACACCCCGTAGTAGTAACCCCGCCATTGTTAGGCTTACTTACCATCGACGGGTAATGTCATCAAAAAGTTGGCTGTTGTTAGTTAGTGTGTAGCGGCATCAATGCCACCACATGAAAAAATTAAGAAGCGTAATTTGAACGGCAACGCCATCTACGATGAACTAACAATAAAATCCTGCATCGCGTAAGCAAAGTTCTCCGTGCGATTTGAACATATACAAAAGTCCGAACAACTGTATAGTCGGAGGATCCTCCCATTTTTCGGTGGAGGTATGTGGGACTTTACTCTCTATATCACATAACTCTATTAGTGTAGTAAAAATGTCTTATATTTTATGTCATTTCATCCTGTCGTGTACTTTCAACTGCTCGAAAAAGACTTCGTTATCCCTTTCCGGCTGGCGCCTGCGAGACTCTCATTTCCTGTTCAGTAAAAAAAAAAACTACGAAATAACAATTTTCCACGCAATTATGTCAGCCGAGCAATCCAAAAAAATGATTTATGTGCTGGTACTTATGCATGTACAAGTAATTAATGCTTCCATTAATTAATTCTAAGCAAAATGAAGCTGTAGTATAAATCTCGTAATTGGCTTGAACCGACATATTAAGCGGTGATTAATTGCCATTTTGGCTGCTTTCTGTTCTCGACGAGCCTATTAGAGAAAGTGTCTTATAGGCTCGTCGGGTCTTGAATACTATGACATTGATCATACGAGTACTTTATCCTTGCTAAATTACACCTCTATTGTCGACGCTGTCATTTTAAACTATTATTGCCATTAACTTTGAGTGCTACTTTCATTTAAATGGATCCAATTGGGAAAATACACACGTACGTTTTAGAGAATCGCCCATATATGATACACTATTAAAATAGCCATCGCCGCAATTGAGGATTATTATTATAAACTTTTTTGGATCGTTAATTGTTATTTTTAGTGAATTTTTCTTTTTGAATAAATATTTTTCTTTAATTTTAATGAAAATAGAAAATCAACTGTCAATTAGGATTCCTATAAAATTATGTAAAAGCGTTTTTACAAAACCATTATAATTTCTGCATCGGAACAGAAAAAAATTGCATTGATATGGAGTGACGACATCATTTAACAAGAGAAGAGATGATGAGTGCCGTCGGAATGTTGTGAACTTGTTCCAGGCAACGTACTGGGGCTGTTGCTCTTGGCACTACACAGAGCGTCATAAGCCCGTCGCCTCTGGACACGCTATCGTATCACGGGCAGCGTGGCCTAGCGACATGGAGGGCGGTCTCGCATCATCACTCGCAGACAGGACATTCAAAATACTGCTCGACGGAATTGAAACATGACCGCCATGTCGTTGGTTACGAGGCTCCACAGCTCTTAAGGCTTGCTGAATTATCAGCAAGCCTTAAGAACTGTGGAGCCGAAATAATTTACGTGAAGTGGGTCTGCGTTCGCGAAGGCCGCTGAGAGTTACACCGTTTATAATGGGCTCGCAAACACAGAAATTTGGAGGAAGAAGACTGGCGTTGTTTGCTTTTCCGATGAATCTCGTTTCGGTATGAGGCCGGATACAAGTCGTTTGGAGGACCTCTGGACGTCAAGAACGTTTGAAATTTTGTCAAAAAGTTCATTCATGTGGAACAAAAATGGTTTGGGCCGGTATTTGGATTGGTGAAAGAACCGATCTGATTTGGATCAGGGGCATCCTCAACGCTCAGATTTATGCGGAAAGGATTGTTTCAGACGTGATCATCCCTTTGCAAAACTGCTTGGGTGATTCGTTTCGACTTATGCACGACAATGCACGTCCACACACGGCTAGAGTCGTAACACGCATTGTTGCCGATGCTCGCATCAACGTTCACGGCAGAACGCTTGCTCAATTGCCAGACATCAACCCAAGCACGCATGGGAAAAAAGAGCCCAAAGAAGAGCCGAGTATGGATGCCGTGCATACCTACAACTTTTTGACTTGTTAGAAAGAACGTGGGCGGCCATTCCTCATAGTGATTTTGATGAACTGATTTTAAGCATGAAATCGCTTAGTTTTTTTTTCTATATAATAAAAAAAAACATCATTGCCTTTGTTTGCCATTTAATTGACGACATTAACTTAGGTAAATTTCCCACAATTTGCAAAAATGCATGTTTTTCGTAATTTTTACAAAATATAGGAATAAGTTGTTAACTTAAACAGGAATTAAAGTAAGAAGCCAGTCTGGAAGACTAGGTTTGGTAAATATTAATTGGATATTTTTATAGTTAAAAATGTACTTGATCCCTAGACACTTTTGACGTGTACTTCATCGACAAATTATTTAATAATAATATGCTGCATAGCTCGTTTCTAATGGCTTATGCGGGTGTCAACTTTCAGTATTTAAAAAGTTTTGCACGGATGTCAGTTATAAGTAAAACTAAATTGGGATGAGTATGAAACGTGATGAGTTGACCAAAGGTCAATCCAGATTAAGTATCAATTACAGCGATACATTCATCTTGACAATAATCTCAAGTTTGTGGAGTAGGTACTCGTCCGTAGTTTAACTTTCTAGCTTAAAGTTTAGCAAACAGGAACCGAACTTTGATGTGGAGTTTATTTGATTTTCAAACACGTACTTGTAATATAAAAATCATGCATGAACTACGGATACGAATGCTGGATACTGTTGAATTTTTATTGCTGACTTTTCATCCTAACTTTCAGTAGGTGACGAAATTCATGCATTCATGAATTTACTCACATGGAGTTTCAATAATTTATAAAACTTAATTTTGACAGGTAGCAAAAGAAAATAAAAAATTGAGGATAGACCTTTTTAAGTTTCAGATTTCGAGTATTTTTACAATTCACAAAACATAATATAATAGCTTCTGAAACTCATATAACGATGAATCATGTAGATAAAAGTGAAATTGAAATAAACAGTTACTCATAAACGTATGCCAGCACTCTATACCTGCAGTAAAAGATCACAAAATAAATCATCGATAAATATAGAGTGGCTAACTTCTGCCAGCGGCTTCGCCCGCCTCAATGTAAAATAATGTGAATGGTGATCAAATTATCCCAAGGGAACATACTTCCGAGCCGATGTGCTATTCCACACTATAATCTATCTATATGCCTAATTTCATCTAGATCCGTTCAGCTGTTCTGGCGTGATTGTGTAACAAACATCCATCCATACATCAACATTTTATAGTAGTAGGTAGGAAGAAGTAAGATGATCAAATTGTATGGAATTAGTTAGTTATTTGTTCATGGGAACGCCAATGACAGAAAGATGGACGCTATAATAATTTATGTCAGCACATTGACAAGCAGACAGATGACGCGCTCGAAAATATTATTTTTGTCTCATTTAATTGCTATTTGGGATAACAGACATAGTTATTTGTATTTTTGTTATTTCATGACGACCAATAACTCATCTCTTTTAATTGGTTGTGGAAACTTTATTCTTACCTCGTCATTGATTGATATAGTTTTAGCACCTCGCAGATTGCTATGTTATCATCTTCCTAGCCTTTTCCCAACTCTATTGGGGCAGGATAGGTACCAGTCAAACCCGATTCAGCTGGATACCAGTATTTTACGTGAAGCGACTGTCTATCTGACCCCCACAACCCAGTAACTGGGATACGGTATTGTGGCAAAACTGGTGTCAGATTTTCTGGCTTCTGATAATCCGTAACGACTACCAAAGATATACAAAAGATACCGGGACCTACGGCTTAACATTCTTTCTGAGGCACGAAGGAATCACCCATCCACAGACCGACCTGGGCAAGCGTTGCTTAACCTTGAAGATCGAACTGTGCGGCTGTTATTATTTAGCCACGAGCTCCTCGCAGATTACTATGTGCCGGAGGGCGATAAGGGCGTCACAATTAACATTAATAAAACGTTACACAATGAGATGATAATATATGTAACTTAAGTTAATATGACAGCACATTGTTACACCCTATTCAATGTAAAGCTTTTAATTATATTTTTATGGTGTACAAAAAGTGGAAAACGTGGAGCAAAAGGATTCAGAAATATTGTAACCATTCTTGAAATCAGTTTCACATTAATAATTCAAATACTTGCTGAAACACGAGTAATACATTTCAAAACAAATCATTGTCCCGTGCATTAACGACCATGAATAGCCCACAGCTCTAGCCGCACCTGATTAAGCGATAGTGCATTTTCACGTCTGTGATAATTTCATTTGACTTTCAGAGGCAAACTGAAGCGGCTCCACCGCAGTATTGACATAATAATATCACACGATTTGAATTTAGATTGGACATTACCCGAAACTTGGCCATTGCTTATATCTTGATGTAATATATGTACATTTAAGTTTGAGAAGTTAGTAAAGCTTGATTGATCCCTTTTGACCTATGTATTTTTTTTTACTGTTTGTTATTATTTTGTACTTCACGGACAAAAGCTAGTCTAAATATATATTTAGACTAGCTTTTGCCCGTGACTTCGTACGCGCTATTTTTCCCATTTTTTGCGTTCCCGTAGGATTTTCGGGACGAATTATAATTCCTCATGAATAACCCCATAAAACAACATTAAAAAATAATAACAAACAGTAAAAAAAAATACATACCTAGGTCAAAAGGGAAATATGCAGCTAGGTACCTAACTCTGAAAAAACAAAACAGTAGGAAAACTGAAAAAGACTACAGTTTGACGTTTAATGGCTTGCCATAATTATTTCTAAATTTTCAAACAGGACGGTGTTTATTATATACTTTATTGTACACCCCATAACAAACACATGAAAAACGTTTATAAAAACAAGTGTACAATGAGCGCTCTTATCGCACAGGGCAATCTCTTACAGATAATCTTTGGATAGACTGAACGAAACAAGTTAGATTTAGGGCGGTCAGTGTTCAAACATCATAAATAATATAAAATACATACAATACTAAATAATATACTAATAAATATGAAAATATATATAATTGGCAAAGGAGGGCTAAGTGCCTGTTACATCTTTACGATTGAAAACCATTGGTTATGTTATGTGTAATGACGTGAATACAGCGTTTATAACAATAAGATATATCGGAATCTAGCTGCTGCCCGCGACTCCCCCAGCGTTAATGTCGAAAATAATCCCCAGGGAACATACTCTCGAGATAAAACTACCCTATGCCCCCTATACCCTATGTTTCCCGGCACTCAAACTATGTATATACATATATGCCAAATTTCATCTAAATCGGTTCAGCGGTTTAAGCGTGAAGACAGACATACAAACTTTCGCATTTATAATATTAAAGTATGGATTATCCCAAGAAACATACTTCCGGGATACGTCTATGTGCAATTTCAGACTATAATCTATCTCTGTGCCAAATTTCATCTAGATATGTACAGCCGTTATGGCGTGATTGAGGAAGAAACATTATCCATCTATCCATCTACCCAAATTTTCGCGTTGAAATATCACCCATATTTCTTTACAATAACACTGCTTTAAATGTCGCGGCTACCATTCATAACTGCATAATATCGACGAGGTCACCCACAGTAGCAGTACTCTGCATAAATGTGAGTGAATCTATTTATACAACTATGAAAGCGTACATAAGCCCTTTTGTTCCCCTGTAACGTTGACTGACCCGACCTAATGCAACCGCAGCGCAAGGGGCTATCAATCGAGTTAAATCTACGTTTCCAGAAGCTGTACGTTCAAATTGGAAGGTTAAAACTCTTGATGCTTTATGAACAGTTTAAATCTTCTACAGAATGTAGAAGATAATACTGCAATGATTTAATGCTGAACCTACAGATGCTAAATGTTAACAAAATAACCACACTACAATTTTCGATTTATGAAATCAGAACCCATAATGACTTTATATGCTGTAAAATATTGTTACATGATCCAGATGTATTCGCGCGATATCAGTGAAACTTACATGAATGCAAAGCGATGCATGCCAACAATAATAGTGGATTTGCAGAGTAAACAGGGAAATTTTGTTTATTCAAATGTTAGGAAAAGGGTTCATACTGAATTGGATTATCCGATAAACATAAAAGTTCTACCACAACCTACTGTGGTAGAACTTTTCCTTCAATAGAAGTCAAGGAGGATCACCGTATATAAATACAGGAGATATATTTTTATCGCCGCAGATAAATATTGGAACGTTTCATAACGCAGATATCGCCATCTTCTGTTCTCCAACGAGACATGTCCTGAAGATAAATGATGATTGTGATAAAACGTTACATAAAAGCTTCGGTGTAGCGTAACCTGCGTAACGCACACCCACGTTTTTGTGTACAAATTCAGCGTTCAGTACGATGGAGTTTCTGAAAAACTCGGGGAAATTTGCGTGATATAAACATGTTTTGTACGTGTAAGTGCTACGATTTGTTGTTGGGAAGCAACTGCCAAAAGTGTGTAGATAAAACTATTATTTGAATACTCACGTAGGCGGTGCATTCATGTCTCTTAGATTGCGTATTCTAAAGTGAGTACGGCATCTGTAGAGTTGACTTACGTCATGTTAGTATAATTGCCATTGGTTCAAAAAAAAACAGCCACGTGTATTTACTACTTTTAACTGAATAAATATTGTAATAGGCTTGCAAACTAAGTGCGCTGGGCTGATCAATATTTCACCACCTCCTTGTAATGGGTTACGTACCTTTTAAAATATACAATGTTCAATGATTTATGAATCACAGGTACTTTACATTTATATTCATTCAACGGGATATGAATACTAAGTAACACTGGCAGTGATTGCGTATGAGTCATTACTGTTCTTGAATGGGATTATTTCAGTAATACTAATATTAGTTCTAGTAAAACATCGTCCGTAACTTTGTTTGGAAACTAACCTAAGTAGTTGTGTAACAACTGAGACTGCTTTCATAATATGATTGATTGCGGATACACCTGTCGGCAACAACAATTTTACAAGGGTACCTGTGACTAATGTTAACGACGCCTTAACATTTAAGTAGTGTAACTAATGATACATGAGGCCTGTTTGTCAGTACAAACAGGCCTCATGTATCATTACACTACTTAAATGTTAAGGCGATTGAAATGAATTGGCCATTGAATGCAAAGTGATTGACACGTCAGTACGTGTCCACTTTGCTACTCATTTTCACTGAGTGCTGATACTGCTACTACTATTTTTACCCAAAGCTCCATTACACCTGCTGAAAAAACATACTTAGTTGGATGAATAATAGGTATCCCGGTATGGTGTATTTCAGTCATTTCCAGTACAAACATCGTAATGGAATTCAAAAGTCAAATAGTTCATAAGTGGCTAATGCCCTTCGACATCGAGTGCCAATAAATAATAACGAGCTAATGGAAAGGAAAATGGTGGTTACATGAATAAATACGAACTGGTAGAGGGTATCGAACGGGAAACAATTATTTTATTAATTATTCTGTATTGTGTTATTGTTCGCCGGTGACCGTTTGTTACTGGTGGTATTTTATCCGCTTATTATGACACATTCATTGTATGAAAAAGTAATCTTTATGGATTTCCGTGTGACAAATTAGCGTTTGATCACCAGCAGATCCCTCATTGCGTAACAGACTTTCAATCGCAATCCGCAGGTTTTGAGTATCTTTGAAAGAATCGTCTGAAATAAAACTTTTTTACAAAAAATACAACCGGCTTCCAAATAAAAAACACTACAAAGTATAAATAAATTAAATGTCGGAAGTCGGTGTCAAAAAACGAAGAATCAACCAAAAACAGCGACTTCCGAAATTTAAGTTTTTATTTGGAAGTCGGTTTTTTTTTGTAAAAAAGTTTTTTAATTTTCACTTTTTAGTGGGATTTCCCACAATAAAATTTGCATTATTCCCATGATAAATGGTTGCGCTATTTCCCGTTAAGGAGTTACTTTGTTTGCTTTCGTAGACCAAGTCCAGACCAACTCATAGTTAAATATCTACTTTGCTTTGGCATTAGCATAAACTTGACAATATCACTTTATTAGATTTTATTGATTATAAGTTGAGGAGGTCATCAGTTTATCTTTTAAATTCACCTCCAATACAAACTGAATATATACAGTGTGTCTATATAATATATTAAGCTTTAAAGTACTTATTTTTGTTAGAGTCCAGTGTCCCCCCCTCTGCCAGCTAAACGGTTTTTTTTGGAGACGTGAAAATATTCATAGTAGTAGCATTATATAAAATACTTGAAAGAAAAACTATCACAGCTAAGTAGGCTTTACAAGTTAATGAGTAATAGTCGACCAACTTATAAAATGGAACTGATTAGGTAAAATTTCGTAGTAACCCCGTAGAAAATGACTTAAAGCTAAATGTATTTCTAACTTTGTAATTTCATAGTAAAATTTTCTATTTTTGTCATGGCTTATTAAACTTTTTAGATACACTAAGGTATTATACCTAACAAAATACTTTAAAAAAAAATCCATTTTATAAAATAACTTTTTGGTTTTCTTCTGAAATTAATATTATTTTATACTTTGGAGTATTTTTTGTAACACAGTTTTTATTTTTTGACTTTTTAGTGGTAGGTACCCCACTCCTAGCGACACCACTGGAAAGTCACAGGAAAGCAAAGTACGCAGTTTCGTTACTTGGATGACATATTTTTGCCACATATCCTTTTTGAGTTGAAAACCAAACTACTGAACTAATTTTGATGAAATTTGTAAGTGACCAATCGGAAAGTAGGTTTATCCTTCACACAAGAAAAAAATGTTCAATTTTGTTCATAAATGACGGAGTTATGAGGTAACAATCTTACAAAAAATATATATATCCGAATTGAGAACCTCCTCCGTTTTTAAAAACTGATGTCAAGGCAAATAGTTTAAGAGTTGTAAAAAGATTCATCAAGACCGGTTCATGAACAATAAATTTATGCCCGAATAGGTATCCCCAAAAACATTGTTGACTGGTACACATCTGCCTACCCCTTCAAAGCGTACTGGTATGATGTTATGTTATAAACTGGTGTAAACAATAAACAGACATGCGATTTCAGCAATCGCGGGAGTTTTGCTATCATTTATTGAAGAGTTCCGTTGCCTATCTCTGAAATCCTTCATCAGATCTTCACTAAATTGAAATGGGACCAGTTCGGAAAAATACTTTTCCAAACAAAAAAGAATCATCCAAATCAAATCAAGAACTTCCTCCTTTTTTTGAAGTCGGTTAAAAAACGAAAGACGTTGCAGTTGATTGTTCGTTACTCGATTAAAATTTATTATCCTGCAGGACTATCTACTTTTTGCCTCCCTTAACTTGGACATTAGCCTCTCCCAATGGACAAATTCCCACCAGCTTGCTCGAGTTGAAAGTATGTTTATCTAGCTTAACTTTCTTCGAATGTTTTGCCTGTCGCAATTAATCTTGGTTAACAAGGTTTGTCTTTCGGTTTCATGTTCTGCATTTTCTTTGGTTTGGTTTTATTCAAACACAATCATGATTCAAGCTGATCAACAAACGTCTGGCTTTGTTTAGATGATCGCTAGGACAGTTATCAATAGCGGTGACGAAATCACCACACATAGCACTTTGATTCTGTATTTTATTTTATTGCCCTTTCATAACTTTAAGCGCTATTTGACGTGATCTTACATACATACCAAAAACGTAAAATGGTTCACTTCGAAGTCTGCTCACTTCAGAGGACTGACTTTTATCACTTTTATCGCATATTATGGCCCTTTTATTAGGTTATCCCTTACATTTGCTGTACATTAGCTTGTCTCGTTTTTTTGTAACGTAGCTTTGTGCTTTAGTCCTATTAAATCACTACTGGGATCATCCTCTTTTAAAGTGGATCTCGTTAGTGCGTTCGATCGGTTCTGTCAGCTAGTGCTTAATACTTGAAACTATCGGGCTACCAATTTATTTTATTTCCAACTGCATCACTACGTTATGAATAAAAATATTTTTATTATTGTAGTAATTATTTAGCTTAGACATGAAAATATATAATACGAGTTGGCGTCGTGCCGCGCGGTATCGAATTACTTTAGAAGCATTGCGTATGAGAAGCTTCATTAATGGATTTCTTTGAAGAAAATCCAACTAAATCTAAAGTTAGGTAAGAAGTGAATAAATTAATTCCGGTATAGAAGAACTTTTAGACGTAAAAACTATTCAAGTCGAAGGAAAGTTTGCGTTATATGAACTTTGCAAAAATAAAGTCGTGAATATGACATTTGCTTTACCAAGTGAACTGTTCTTCAACACATAATTTACCTGACCTTACCCCGGCTTTTGGTGTCAGGGTTCGCTTTTATATAAGGACATAGCTTTAGCAGGGGTTATGGCGATCGTTTCCTTGACGTCACCCAAATTCACTACTTTATTCCAGACGGGCAAGTTACTGGCGTGCCGAGGTATTTTGTGACTTCGCCCGTATCCCCGGATGTAGTGGAGTTTACCTCCAGTTAGTTAATTCCTCTTTGTGGGGAAGTAACTTGTGCATTACTGTGACATGCCAACACAGCGGTCGCCGACGATATTTAAGTCCCGTTTACGAGTAGTAATTTCGGTTTATGGTGTACAATTATACGGGGACTTGCTTAGCTGCTATTTAAATAAAGAGGTGACGGTCTCCAGCGAGTACTTGCCAATGAGTTACATTTTCCTCGAACAAAAACAAACACAACTCGTTGGAGTTCTATGAAACACATGTGAAATACAGAGAATTAGAATTGCTCGAAGTGGTTTCCTTAGTTTTAGCTTTTACCTTGTGCTTTCTTGAAGACTAGTTGTACCTACCTATTAGTTTATTTCTACTAGTGTTTGCTCGTGGCTTTTGGCCTGGCGTTACCATAGGTTATTGTAGTACCTTCTATAACCGTCTCCAGGGTTCCATCTATCTCTGTACCAAAATTCATAAAATTCGTTTCGGCGATTGAGGCGTGAAAGCGTAACAAACACACTTTCGCATTAATAATATAACTTAGGATTATGAGCAAAAGCCTGTAAGTTGTTAAACAGCGCCCTGATTGTCTTTGAGTAATTAACAGTAATGTCTGTGAGCTTGTCGTCAAACGACCCATTTTTATGACTTTACTATAAAACTGTAAATAGTTTCATAAAAGCAGTCATTAGCATTATTTACACTTCATTTCCTTGCAAGATCAGCGTTTCAAACGCTCTCTTTATTTTATTGTTAATGTCGGGACGCTGCAATGGCCTTTGTTATATCTATAACGAGTAGGTATCGTAAGTTTCAGTTGTACCTAAAGGTCACCCTGTTTCATCAGATAACTTAATTTTGCGACTCCGAACTCAATAAGAGCAAATCACATCTATGTTCGGTCGAGACCACACGAACTTTGACGATCTATAGATGGCTGATCTAATAAAGCTCTTTGTTCAATCTTCAGTCTCACGAACGTGTTAGCAAAATATACAGTAGGTATGTGTTCATTTCATTAATCGATGTTTAACACGTCAACGTTGTGGAGAGGAAGACTTTCGTTTATTTTAGAATAAAAATCCAAATTAACAAAATATTTCAAACGGTGTATCAAATTCCGGAAGTTGCGTATCCTGGCGAAAGCCGAGATTAATATTGCCAGGCTGAAGAGAGACCAAAATCCGACAGCGAATAATCAACTTTTTCATAAAAAAATGTAGAATCGTGGGTGGAGATTTATTGTTATAGCTGCCCAAAATGCTCTCTCGCCCTATTCAGCTACACGCCGTACATCGTATAATCTTTTGTATCACGCGCCGTGAAAAAGCACTTCTCATTTATGATACTAACTACCGTACTCGATCTTTGGCTTAAGTTAAAAAGTCCGTGAGTAATTCGCTATCTTTGTGTGTTACTCGATTCTGTGAAAAAGGAAATTGCCGTGGGTATTGTGTAGTAATTTTGATTGCGAATCACGTCACAATCATTTGCTACGTTTTATGTTGGGAACAAGGGTGGCTCTATTTGCTTCGCGGTGCGTGAGATGGTTTAATGAGAACTGACTAAATTATGTCAGTCCCTGTAGGCGAGGCAGGCAGATCGACATATGAGGCCTATTTTTGCTCGTACACTGAATTAATCAAAACGTCACTTTATTTTTGTTACCACAATGGAGCGACGAGTACATGGACGTTAATTAGCGTTGTAAATAACCTTTTTCTGTATATGCCTTTCAAATATTGTTATTGAGCAACTTTATATTTTGATTTAGCAGTCTCGTGCTCCAAATTTGGCTGCTCACAGAGGGAGGCTGTATTTCGCTTCATTATCTTCAATAATCTAATAACATATCCATTTTGGGATATCCACGGCAGAGCCGGGGAGCGTGGTGTGGGTTGACCCGTTTCAATTTAATTTGTTGACGCGATATAAATGAGCGTTGAAAACCCTATTAACTTTGTATTCACGAAGCTTTTATATATATTTCTCACTGCCCCAGCTCTGTAACAAGATCGGGAATTCAACTCATATCACACATTTATTGGAGTTTCAAAATTAAAGTTATTTGGGTACAGACATACACTGATAGTATTTTTTTGTTTTTTTAGGATTTGAGGTGACCTTGGCCTTCCATTGTGTCTATCTGTATGTTAAGGAGATGGTATCTATATATACATATATATATATATATATATATATATATAAAATAATCCCTATTTCCCTTGGTCACGGTATCACACGTGAACGGCTAGAACAATTTCATAAATTTTTCGTTGTTTGTTATTGTCAGGAGAAGGTTCTTATGAAAGTATTTTTTTTTAAAATAATATACATCCGGGCGGAGCCTGGGCGGGCCACTAGTTGTCAATAAAAATCATAGGTTAAAATATAAACGTATAGATATACCTACTTTATTATCATCTTTTGAAAGAATTTGAAATTTTTCAAAGAAAATGACAATAGCGTTGAAGATGAAAAGCGAAATAGGTATGGTATGTAAACCTAATAAATCGTGTTGTAATATTTAACTATTTCAGTGCTGATATAATGGAGTTTATACATATAAGTTCTGAAACTGTGGGCACTGTGCTGCCATGCCGACCGCGGGGAACATTATTGCAATTTTGTGCAATAAAGGCAGCAAAGCCTATTTTCGTTCCAACTGCGATGTATTGTGTAGGTACAAAGTAAAATAGATTTTCTTGTTCCAGCAAAATACTGCCTTTATTTGTTATGTGTTTTTGATTAAAAGAAACTGCTGGTTTGATGTTTTTGTGTAGTAGAATTTCTTTTTCTCGAAATGTAACATACTTACTATTTGATTTGTTTATTTCTTTCTTTTGTCATCTTCGTTTCTGTTTTGTCATACTATTCGAATATTAGTACAAAAATGTAACAAAAGGACGAAAATATGTGTGTGTTCGGGGCAAAGCATCAAATAAGATAAAACTCGAGGAAAATAAAAGTAAATCGGGCTCATGACCGACATTCAAACCGGCTGTCTCAGATAAAGCCAATACGCAGAGCAACCTTTTTGGGATTGGCCTATTTTTGGCCATTTTATGAGCTACGTTGACGTTAAACCTATAAAACAGCTATTATTTGATTAGCACATCGCCACATGGAGTGGTGATGGGCTAATAAATTTTTGTAGTGGATGAGTCAAAGAAATATGGAATTAATGAAGATGATTATCGCTTTGCTGGAAATGAAAATTGTTTCTGCCGACATTTCGTATATCTGCATTCATGTTCCATTTGTGGTTATTACAGTTACCGCAGCGCCGTCGCGACTGTGGGTTACCTGTTATGAAAATTAAGATTTTTATAAATAATGACGGCTCAACGTTCGAATGGTTTATTGGTTAAGAGAAATTTTGGTTTTTACTTACCTACTTAACTTAATTTAGGTATTAGGGTCTTGGTAATTTGGGTATCATCACGGCCTCATCAAGATTAACATGAAAAACATGAAAAAAAAGAAGAGGTTTTTGAAACCTATTTGCAAAAATAAACATAATTTGTCATCATTATTTCCTTTACATAATTATAAAGTTATGTAGTGTTGCTATAGAAAGCTAAAACGCTTCTAAGCTTGGTATTCTACAGTCCATTAATCAAGTGGCACCCATTGTGCTTATGACTGACCTATGCCATTCTAAAGTTCCTTCCATCGTTCACAATAAACTAAATTAATTTCCCGAGACTTAGGTGCGTCAATAAATATTCGAGATGTTTTGTCTTCCCGGAGCTTAGTATTTTGAACACTTCCGACTTTTAAATCCGACTTTTAAGTTCTTTTGTTTTGACATTTTTACTCCCCATCAGCGGATGATAAGTCGGGCGGGAAATGTTGAATCTATATTTCCAATTTATTTTCTAGTACACAATCGATTTAGCACTAAGCTTTAGGTAGATAGAAGGTACCTAGATCTATATCTTCTATGTACCTTGAACTACAAATTGCGCAATAACTCAGTCTGCGTGACACCTGGAGGATTAAAGATCACCATTGTAGGTACATGGCACAAATACTTAGGTACCTACCGACGGGAAAGGTCTGTTTTGTCCCATAGTGACAGCACAAGCAGCCTCTGAAAGGTCTTAGCAACCAACAAAGCTTGCATGGTATGAAAAAGATTAAGTTAATTTTAGGAGTTATTCAAATAGCTTAACATTAAGGTACTTTAATATTTAACCAAGCGCTTAAAATAATGGTGTAGTTATAAGTGTAACTAGGATTAAATATAAAGTAAGATAAAGAGCCATGTACATAGAATCCTAAACTAACTTGTTTCGTTTCAAAGTGCGAATATAGAAAGTTTAAGTGAGCCTTTAAAAGGACAATTTATTACTAGCAACGCGTTGGGCCTTAATTACTTATATTTTATTAACATAGGTGTTTAATTACAGCGTTTACATAAATAATTGCAGCCTCGTACGCCTGTTATCCATAAAAACAGAACAAAATGGTTTACATTAATTCGTCAGAATGCTAATTAAGTATGATCATTTATTTTTGTCATTAGCTTAAGTTTTAATGCCAATATTTCATTCGGTTAGGTATCCTCGCCCGAAAGAAGAGCACAGAAGTTGTTGTAATTTTTGAAGCAATTTAACATGAATGTTTTTGTTCTAGGTACACCAGTCATCAAGACTGGGCCATGGTAGCGTGTGTCATCTCCGCTTGTGCACAACACACCAGCCACCATTCCTAAGTCGCGTCAGAAAGCACCAAGATGTTCGCGCCAGCGGAAAGATAAGAAAAGTTACAGAAAGGACAAGAGTCCCACGATGTTCTCACTTGCTGAAGGATGTGGTTGCGTCAGCTTCCGAGGGGGGCGACGACCTCGCTCCCAGGGGGACGATTCCTCGTCATGCCGCAGCTCCGAAATAGAACAAGAGGTCCCCAAGAGACTCGGAAAGAGAATGCTCAATGGGGAATGTACCATCAAAGCTCTTGCCCCGTTTCTACGATTTTGGAGAAGAGATGACGTCAGCATGACTAAGGCGGAGAGAAGTAAGTGAATACATGTAATAAAGTAAAAAAAGTTCGAAGACATGAAGCTCTCGAGTGTCACTAAAACTGAAAAAGGATGCCTGCCAACGAATAACAATCCGATATGAATTTTGAGATTCACATACTGTTTTACATTATTCATATTTAAATGTAAATCTTAGTCAGACGAACATATTCACGTCTCGACTTTGCAAAGAGTGGAAAATAAGGCTATTTTCGCTTAGATCCCTTTTCACCCGCACTTTCAGCTTTACAGTCATTGAATAAGTAAGATCTCGGAACAGAATAAAGGTCTAATGTTTTTAAAACTTTTCCTCTGGTATGTGTTTAACCGACTTCAAAAAACGGAGGGGTTCTCAATTCGGTTGGTTTTTAGGGTTCCATACCTCAAAAGGAAAAAACGGAACCCTTATAGAATCACTTTTTTGTCTGTCTGTCTGTCAAGACTCATTATATCGGGAACGCGTGGAGGTATGAATTCAAATTAAAACCATATACTCAAGCCTAGTCCCTTGAAGCTGTGAAAAAATCAATCTTCTAAGAAAAAAAGATACGGCCGTTTATGCTCCGGTTATTGCGCATTTTTTGACGCTCACGTAGAATCAAAACCTGTAGGGTACTTCCCGTTGACCTAGAGTCATGAAATTTGGCAAGAAGATAGGTCTTACAGTACAAGTACAGGAAAAAGTCCGAAAATTGGGAATTTATTGTTTTATCATATTTTTTTTTTCGATTACAAACTGATATAATCTATCGGTTGAAGATTTGACCGTGACGAACATTGATGTTTCCGTAGTATACATCAATGTTCGTCACGGTATAGTAAACAATGCATATTTGGAAAAAATCAAGACTCGATCGAAACGACTCGCACTTGTACGATTTTTTTTTTGTATTTGTTACCTCATAACTATAAACCAACTAAACTAACATAACATATTTTTTTCATGTGAACGAGAACGTTCCGATTAGTCCCGTAGAAATTTCATCAACACCGGTTCAGTAATTTGGTTTTTAAATCAAAATAGCTGCAGAAAGAAGAATAGAAAATAGATCATCCAAGTATACGAAATTACCCCCTCCTCTTGAGGGAGGCATGTGCCTAGCAGTGGACGTCTTTCGGCTGATGAAACGAAATTGCGTGTTTTCCTGTGACCTTTCCAGTGGCGTTGTTAGGTGTGGGGTACCACTAAAAAGTGAAAAATTAAAAACTTTTACAAAAAAATACAACCGACTTCAAAGAATAAAATAACTTTATTTTCGGAAGTCGGTGTTTTTGGTAGTTTCTTCCTATATTTTATACTTTGTAGTGTTTTTTATTTATTTTTATGATCCATGAAATATTCGAGTGCATAAAATAAATCAAAGCCAACATCAATATTTTCAAGGGGTATTTGTAATTTTCCAATCCAAATCTGACCCGATCACAACTTTGTGTCAAATGCATTAGATAAAAGATCGGAATCTTGGAAGTTTTTAGATCGTAACTGAAAAGATGAAAGATATTTTCTTTAATTTATTTGTAGGGTAGATATTGATTTAACATTGTAAGATATATTCTTGTTTTCCTAACAACATTGTTTATTTACGAGATTTGTTCAGAACACGTAAGCGCTTGCTTTCTCAAGGTTGACTAACGGACATAAATTGGATCTCAGTCTTTCCTATTAGTGAACAACAAAGGGCTCAGGCGACAAGTTAAGGTTTCAGTTGTGTGTATAACCACGCTACAGTTATAGGTCGTCTATATTGTAGTCAAACATAGGGGACCCGGTTATTGAGTCGGTCGCGGTCGCGTTAAGCTTTTGCTCCATTTATGTAGCCATTTTGAGACACATTCTTCGTTGGAACCCCGCAAACTATTGAAGTCAAAACAGTCTCAGATACATTATTTTGCACCTAACATAGACAACATCTTCATATTGATGAACATATCTCTGGTGCATTAACATCCTAGAAACTTGGGTTCATCTAAAAACTTTCGAGGAAATATTTAAAGTTTTTCTCACAAACTTTGCCTGCAGGAGTTGAGTCTTTTGAGGCACAGCGTTTAATGACAGTATAATTCAGTTTTGCCTCTCTCTTCTGTTTAATATTCTTGGCAAGATTATCTGGCGCCGGAGTAGTGTAGTATCGCGACCTAATAGTGAATCCTATAACTATATCGATGATGGCGGATTGCTCTTACAAACTTTATTGTCTTACGTAACGTTGAAAGGGTGGAAACATGACTAATGCTAAGTCATATCCCGGCTTTTCATGACAGGAACACTCTTTGTATTTTAGCAGTTTTTCTTTGCGTAGCTCCTTGGGTTTATATCAGCCAAATATTATCCCAGACAAAACAGAGGACTTATATACTAGAGACAAGGCATTTTTGATATCGTTTCTTTATTAGCAACAGACTGATATTCATTTTTCCAGAAGAAATTCGTTGTTTTGTTTTATGAAAGTTTGTGGTATATTTTCCATGTACCTACACATTATCATCAGCTACATCGGATTGAAAAGAGAATCCGCATTGAGCGTTATGTCAGCGTACGCAGATGTATGCACGGTGTATATGCGGCGTAAACGCCCACGCTTATCGTTGCGATACGTCCATTAATCACGGATGAATGACCCACGCCTGCTGTTCCAGGAAATAAATATCGCTGCCTGTTTCCAAACGGTTTTCTTGTTGCTGTTTTGTAGCCATAATTGGAAATTGAAATTCCATTAATTTAGGGATAAGGGTAATTAATTTTTCGTAGAAATCTTTGAGTTGTATTCAGTTTCAGATTCCTTAACTTGCGTTCCACAAGGTATATATAAAATGTAGTGTAGTAATAGTAGATGTATATAAAAAGGCTTACAGCTAAGATACGTTGTAGACCCTGTAGGACGCAGCTACTTCTAGCACAGGCTCATGTACCAAATTGTGCAGTGCGATTCTGTAAAAAAGTCGAAGTGAACGACAAGTGAGTTGTCAAACCAAAAACAAGATGGAATGACAGCTTACTTGTCGTTCACTCCATTAAGTGTACATGGTAAAATGTCGACACAATAGACCTGCTGAATCTCACATACCTTCAGATCTTTCCTTCACGGGCCTTCACCTATGTGTTCACTTGTTTTTATTTATGTAAATTGCAGCTGCACCTTATTAAAAACTTATCAATTATCTGGTGCAACAACACGTCAGTTAATGACTCGCACACTCATACTTTACATACACGTTGTATATTGACCCACATTTTCACGTTGTGTTTGTCCTGTCAAGCGATAGTCGGTTATGGAGTGCTGTGTGATTAAAGTTTAGAAAAGCACTTTCACGGTTTGATAACATTAGTTTGCTTATAATTACCGTATCTAAAATGTATTATGGTTGTGCTAGGCGGAGTGCATCTGTATGTGTCACCGGATTTTTGCAAGCACAGTAAGTTTCTAATAAATCATGCGAGATTTTAAACCCTGGATATAATTTGATTGATTACCATCAAACCCATCGAAATAAGATAGTTATCGAAATAGAAAATCGAAATTCCATATTCGTGTCTTTTAAGAAGAAACAGTTTATAAACTCACGCAATTTATTATAAAATTACGGTGTTCGCAAAGCCCTGGTGACATGAGTACTTATATCCAGGCAGTGTTTTTTATATTAGGATTTTTCTACAGATCAGAGAATTTCTATTTCCACCAACGCTATGCAGTATTCTGAATAAGTAGGTAGATAATCTTCGCTTCTCTCGACCTTTGGCGGTGGTCAAATTGTTTACCCTCATATCGAATTCCTCGACATCCTACCATACAAGTAAATATTTGTTTGCGGAACTTAGTTAATTTTAGATATTAGATGTTGTTGGATTTTGCGGGAAACTATTAATTATACACGAGTAAATTACTATCCACAGTATCTACCAAACCAAGTAATAACTATTTACCAAAGTTGTTGTTTTCTTTACTACGAAAACGTTGCAAACATTGCCTATGTTTGCTATTTTCTTTACTACGAAAACGTTGCCAACATTGCCTATGTTTGCTATTTTCTTTACTACGAAAACGTT
The DNA here is from genome assembly GCA_905163435.1 of Mamestra brassicae. NCBI lineage: Eukaryota > Metazoa > Arthropoda > Insecta > Lepidoptera > Noctuidae > Mamestra > Mamestra brassicae. Next base: position 10,774,447 of record LR990996.1, on the reverse strand, counting down.
GCAAACATTGCCTATGTTTGCTATTTTCTTTACTACGAAAACGTTGCAAACATTGCCTATGTTTGCTATTTTCTTTACTACGAAAACGTTGCAAACATTGCCTATGTTTGTTATTTTCTTTACTACGAAAACGTTGCAAACATTGCCTATGTTTGCTATTTTCTTTACTACGAAAACGTTGCAAACATTGCCTATGTTTGCTATTTTCTTTACTACGAAAACGTTGCAAACATTGCCTATGTTTGCTATTTTCTTTACTACGAAAACGTTGCAAACATTGCCTATGTTTGCTATTTTCTTTACTACGAAAACGTTGCAAACATTGCCTATGTTTGCTATTTTCTTTACTACGAAAACGTTGCAAACATTGCCTATGTTTGTTATTTTCTTTACCACGAAAACGTTGCAAACATTGCCTATGTTTGCTATTTTCTTTACTACGAAAACGTTGCAAACATTGCCTATGTTTGTTATTTTCTTTACCACGAAAACGTTGCAAACATTGCCTATGTTTGCTATTTTCCCAGACCGAAACCGGTTTCTCAAAATAACACATTTTATCATCATTATAATGCCGTTTGTGACTTCTGTGAAATAAATCACGAAACCTGAAAGGAGAAAAACACTAAAATTTCTTTGATCTTAACTGTATAAGCTCAAACTTGTGTTTGTAATATTGTTTAGACTACTTTTTCAGCGTGTACAGGCTGGCTTTAGTTTACTGGCCAATCTTTCAGGGAGTGAAAGTACTTACAAATATTAGTATTATTCACTTTTTGATATTTTCTTTATTTGCTCATGCTCAATCTATTTTTATGTGGATTCCTGAAATAGTAAAAAAAACATGAGTTATATATTTTTACTGAGAGAAATTTTGTACTCGTAATCGATAGTTGGGGTAGGTAGGTGTTAGGGGGGAGACCTCTAGGTCAACTGGCCTACCTACATACAGCGGTAGTGTCGATGCACGAACGAACGACAAAAATGTATAAGTTTGAAATGTCATGTGATCAATACTACAAACATTTTGTTTAGTTTCCGTCAGATAGATTTCCAAAACATATTGGACACGTATTTTTTTCATTTTTCTCGTAAACAAAAAATGGAGATGGTACAGTACACGACCCTGGTAAAAATTGTTCCATCATAGTGACGTCACGCCACTTTTTCAACACGTTTTCAACCAACTGTATCGTCTTAATTTAATTTTTTGGAAATCTATTTGACGGACTAGTTAGTTTTTTTTTCAGTAAAATACCCCATTACTTGTATTTTGCTATTTTGATAATTGCTTTCGTTAAACTGACACTTTGTGTAGAACCTCCGGTCAGGGCGAAGTGCCATTAAAGAGGGTGCAGAAGGCCTAGGACCGATTGAGTGTGAACTGAAAAAGAAAACAAGACGTAAAAAGTTTTTTTTTCGATATTTACAACGTGTTTTCCATAGTCAACATTTTTATATTCATCAGTGGTTTACCCACTGAGAGCTTGCCAATAAATGCAAACACAGCCTATATATTTTATAAGTAAAGTCTAGCCAGACGAATACTAACATTTCAGTACAAAATCGCTATGGCTCAGACGAAATGCAAATCTTTTGTATTATATTTTTACTCAACTGTCAATTTGATTGGCAGTTGTGTAAATTACTTTTAGTTTTAAAATAAAATTTATCGACTAGAGTAAAATTGTGATATACATTGACTTTGATTACCTTTGTGCTATGAATACTTATTTATTCAGAACGTAGATAGCCATCATTGTTTTAAGATACGAAAATATGCTCAAAATTCATAAAAGAGTCAGAAATTATTGGGTACGTATTAATGTCAATGAATATTAGGTTAAAGAAACATCCCTATACTTATTCTAAGTCTACTTGAAGGAAGTTTTCTCTACTCTAGTTTTCATTCATTTCAATAATTTAAAAGCTTAAACTGTCAATTTGATTGAGTCGAGCAGAGGAAATTACTAAGAATATTATAGACGTAGAAAGGTAGCCATTTCTCATTTGTGTAAGTTCATAAAAATAGTAAGAATTTATTGACGCCCGAATTCATAAATGCCAATTAAGGATAATGAACCATTAAAGTAAATTCTTGAGTGCGAGTACGCCTACAATGGCTAGAATTGAAAATGAGTTTTTAGAACATTTAATAAAATATTAAATATCATAATATAATATTATAATTATTTGTGGGGTCATATGCCACCAAAAGAAGAGAGAGATGTGAATGTGACATATCTCAACAAATGTTAGAAACAGATAAACTTGTTTGTTTCTTGTAAAGGGTAATCTCCGCAAGTTGTGATCCGATTACGAAGATTTTCTATGATAGAAAACTACACGATCGTTCAATGCCAAAGACAGACATTTTTTGCTGAATTGCACGGTTACTGTAGGATGGGCTATGGGACGAAGGTGTCGGGCGACATAAATAAGTACAGGTTTACTTTTTTATAACCAGGGATTACAATTCTTTTATATTCCTGAAATGCCAATATACGAGTATGTTTGCCATCATGTGCCACAATCTGCGTAGAAAACGTTTACGATGTTTGTTTACCAGAAAATGTATAACTTCGGCACAAAAGGTAGGAAAATTTAACCCATTTCCAGAAACAGCCTAAACTAAGATGGCATTCAGCGCCCTGTCTTATTTTTGTTTAAATCAATATAGTCTGACCTATTCAATGAGCTCGAAACGAACGAGCATTAGATAAGTACGGCGTAATAAGTTGTGTTTTGCTAGTATTAGGTTGGTATTATTCATAGTTTGTGTTAGTAAACATGTTATTTACCGAGTAAAGGTCTTATAGAAACAACCAAGCAAAACATGATTGAATGTCTAAGAAAGTAACTAATAGTTCTGAATAAAAAATTCTTATTAATTTATTATACATGGCGTAACGAAAAGGTGTAGTCATTACTAGTCATATTTAAAAAATGTTTCTGCCCATCTACCTAAATAATTGATTTTGAATTGAGTTTTAGCATTCATTCTACCAAGTTTAACTGTATTCAATTATTTCATTTCTCAGTCCCTAGTGGAGAGTAGGTCCATAAAACCAGTGCACTGGGCCCCTCTAAGCGAGCATGATTATCGTAGGGAATAATGTAGCACTTTGGTACAACGAGCACTTATCTGGCGATAACATAACTTCATGCGGGCTCCTAATATCTTACTGTACGAATGTAAGCGTTTTTGATGTTCTCTCTTAAAGGGGGCTCTAAGATAAAACTCTTGCTGAGATCTGCGGTTTAGCATAGCTCGGAGTTCAGTACAGGTAGGTATATTGAATCCAGGATAATTAACCCGTTTAACATAATAAACGCAATATGTAAAAAGGGATAATTGACATTGTTATAGTCATCATTAAGAACAACTTTTACTATGGAACCATTCACACCATACATAGGTATCTAATAATTTAAAGTACTATTGCATTCCTTGAATAGCTACTTAGCCCTCTTACTCTCTCCCAATTTTGCTGTGTCCGACAGGGTCCATATTGATCTTTTACTTTGTTATAAGTACCATCTATGTAATACATATGGAATGCAATAAAGAATTGAGTTTTGAGAATTGACTTGAGAACGGTTTGACTGTTTTTTTGTGTTGTTTCGTATTTGTCAGAATAAGGTTTCTAGGAAATATTTATTTTTGCAAAATCCACCGGATACTAAAAGTATAGTACTAGTATACCTGGATATAAAACTCTTGCTTAAATGTATGGTTTACACTTGGTTTGAAGTTCTACATAATTTATTTACAACGAAGTCCTACACCCGTTTAGGATGTAATAAGCCCAACGATACGATGCGAGAGCCGATAAAAATGCGATGGAAATTGGGTCTGTGAATTTGCAATTCAGAATATCGCATATATGCGGGTATGTTCACCAAGATGACGGTTGACACCATTGTGGGCGGTTTAGCTCAGTGGAAGCAATATGTGGAAGATACGAGGATACCGGAATACACACATGTTGTTGTAAACTGATTATTAAGCCACGTTAACAAGAATTGGATTTGCGATGAGGGTTTAGTTTAGTCTAAATATTATTATGATTATGTTAAGTTTGTTATTGGATATTATAACTGTGTATTTCTTAATTAATATTAATGGTATATATGGTAATGGTTTTAAAATATTTCATAAAATCATACAAAATCATCGGTTTAAATGGGTAAACATATCTAATACCGTGGTCCGTAATATAAAAAAATAATATAAATTATCATAATAAGAAGCTTACTCGTGTAGCTTACCTACATAAAAAAATAAAACTAAAATGCTTACATTTCACACCTCTACGTACATTTTCTTAACTTATCATAGAGAGCGTAAGCGTTAAGTTAAAGTGTATATGAGTCATATACTACGATAATTATTAGCACATTCAATGTTGAAACTCTTTATGGAACAGTGTTATTGTAAACTATGGGCTATCAGATAAGCCTAATGGCCCAACAAAAAAAGTGACTACACGAACATCAGAGGGCCTACCACGAATGTTTTGACGTATAGTAACGTAACGTAAAATTTACTATGACTATAATACTATACTAATATTTGAATTGGATATAATATTCATATTTTCGTATGATACAAATTGAGGATGTCGCATAAAATTAAACCAAAATACTATGGGGTTGTAGTTCTTTATATTCAAAATTCACTAACGTTAACGATACTGTAACGTTACTATACGTCGAAACCATTGGTGCTAGGCCCTGAGTACCGTATTCAAATCGATAAACGATCAGCGAATCAATACTCCGTACTGCAATCAACCGGAGATCGGTATCAAAGGGACATCCAATCCCGGGACAAAAGTGTAGATAACTAAATGACTTACATAGTTAGTAGTTCGTGCCTTGTGGGTGGGTTAGTTCCACAAACTGTTGATAGAGTTAATTATGTTTTGTTAGTCTGATAAGTACTGATAACTTCTCCGAACAAGCTGAACTTGTCAACTTGCATGTCTAACTTGTATTAGGATTTGTTTGGCGTAATTCAATTAGGTATAGGAAAATGTAAATAGGGGAGTATGTATGTATATGTAAATAAATGTCAAAGGGAAACAAGCAATCAAGCACGAATCAATCAATTTGCTCGTCTTATCGCTTCAATTTCAATTTAATTAGTCTAGGGCATGCACAAATAGATTCGTAAATGGAGTACAGTTAAATATGTGGCTATTTTATTTTGCCTGCCTGCCTCGTTGGTTTTGTGTCCGTTAGCGCCGCAGCCAAGCATGATCATGTTCGGTTTGGTCAGGGGTCGGGGAAAGTGTTATTGGGTATCTTATCTTATCTTATCCATCTTGCTACGTTGCTGCACCGAGTCTGAACTTATGCCTACTTATACGGTTGATGGCAATAGGCTTATGGGACTTAAACATAATTAGCGAAATGTGAGGGGTGTACCATAGCCCTATGGTACACCTCTGCCTAACCTTAAAGCGATACAGGCGTGATACCGTGTTTTTTACTTAGTTGTATAAAAGTGTAAAAATCAGCTCCACCTGTTATGATTCATTGATTCAGGTATAAAATAAGATACCTAATTTAGTAGCCAAACTTACGCTATTTCCCCCAGACTTTTAAATCGCAACTTCCTACACTGTAAATTAGTTGTAACGCTTCTAGATCGATATTTAAATAATAAAGGCACAAATATTACAAGCGAGTACTACCACGTTAATTTCTCTACAAATATAACATTGTTGCTTTTTTCAAGCAAGGTGTGGTAAAAAAATATACGTAGCAGTATCGGCTGGTAACGTTCCCACGCATGCCGCAGGAATCAATTTGCGAAGGAGTTTTCCCTAACAACCAATGTTTTGTTGTACTGCAGTGTTATACCTCCATGTCGTGCAAAATATTGTTCCTAGAAAACAAAGATTTCTTTTGTATGTAAGGACATGTAAACATGCTTCGCAGAATTTAGATATTTTTTGTTTCTTATAAATAGTTTTCCTCATGTATTTACCCTTCAATCATATTTGTGACTGCTTATTCTATCGGATATTTTATTTGATATTATTGGGTACTTATTTTCTTCTTTGAAATCAGACGCCAGTCTGAGAATTCTGATTTATTTGGCAAAATTTTCTGTGGTATCATAAAAACGCCGCTTTATCTGACGATCATGAAAAAGTTGAAGCAGTTTTTCTGATTACAGCGACGATTTCATTGTTTTCACATTTTCTCTTAAGATCTTAGTGGTAATCTAAAAAAGCGATTCTTCGACGCTTTGTTAAATTACATTCTGGGTCTGAAAAGGCGCTTATCTGGTCGCATAAAGCTCGAAGGTTATTTTAAAGTCGAAAGAAATGTGAAGATAAGGGTTGCTCCCTTACCTTCTTCCACTGACCGTGAGTTATTGTTCCAGCGATGAAGGCTGCAATCTTGATCCAGCAGTGGTACCGGCGCTACCTGGCGCGGATGGAGGTGCGCCGGCGCTACACCTGGACCATCTTCCAGAACATCGAATACGCAGGAGAACAGGACCAAGTCAAGGTAATAAGAAATCACTTTATTATTTTACATTTTGTGTCTAGGTCGTAAGCAGAGAGTGTGCTTAATTTTATTGCGTAGTACATAGTAAGAAAGAAATATTTTTTAAACGACAGATTTTCCGAAATGTCTTAATAGATATTCTATGTCGCCACACGTAGGTGCTTTTTTTAAAGGATGGTATATCATCAAATGACTTCTTCCGCTCCTCGGGTGGAGCGGAAGGCCGTGTCAGAATCTAACTGACTAAAACCCATCCGTGTTCCTTCTAAAGCCCTTTGCGTTCCAGCGCCGCGGTGACTCTTTCGAACAAATTCCGCAACCCTGGCAGGCTCTGGTCCTGCATGGCATGGTTGTGATCGGATAGCGAGCCACCCAACGCTCGCCGTCCGCAGGCCCGCGCCTACGGTGGCAGGGGATCGCTCTGCGACTCCCGACGCCTCCCGGGGCGTCTTCTTCTATCGCGGTGGTTGAGGCGAAGGCCTTGTCTTTCCCTCGCGCGGCCCACCTCCTCCTTCGGAAGCAATACTGCTTCGGAGAAGGAGGTTACCGCTTCCCAAGCCTCCTAGCTCCGTATGCTCCACCGTGTCCTCCGGGCTATCCTCACAGTGCTGACACCCGGGCGTGTCCTCCCGCTTAATCCGAAACAGTACCTCGCGAAACAGCCGTGTCCGGTAAGTACCTGCGTCAGGCGGAAGGTGAGGACGCCGTGGCGCCTCTCTCCAGCCACCCCTCCTACCGTTACTTGGGATCCCGCTGGTGGCCTGTTCCGAGAACCATGAAAGCACATGGCCTCGGACTTGTGCAGGGCCACCTCGAGACCCAATTGCCGGATCCTTCCAACGACTATCGCGACCCCGCGTGTCATTAAGTCGGTCGCCGCCTGGTGCGACCCCTGTGCCAGAACCAGCGTGTCGTCAGCGTAACAGACTACGCTGACGCCGCTAGGGAGGTCGGCACGCAGCACCCAGTCGTAGCCGATGTCCCACAGGAGCGGCCCCAGAACCGAACCCTGTGGAACACCGCACGACATCTCTCGCCGGTTCCACTCTCCCCGGTGACCGGGGTAATTTTATGTCAATGAATACAATATTTTGAAATTACTAATACATATATCCAAAGAAGTGGTTTATAAACCTTTTCTCAAAGATTGCTTTGAACTCTACCTTGACTATAATTATGTGGTGGGAATATCGATTTACCCATTTGTACTATGGCTTGTCTGCAACCTTGAATGCAACTGAAAAGAAATACCTCATAACTACTTTTTATGTTTCAAAAAATGTTTAAATTGCAGCAGAAACTAGAACCTAGGTATCAGGCGGATGCAGCATACTTAGAAAGAAATATTATATTATTATTAGAAATATTATTAATATAACTTTATCAGTGTCTCCTAGGGAGCACGAAACTATAAGTAAGATTATTTCAAAGTATTTCGATGTCAAAGGAAACTTTAACAATACTTTGACAGTTTATTCAAAGTAGGTACTTACCTACTTTGAATGAACTGTCAAAGTATTGTTAAAGTTTCCTTAAAGTAAAGTGCTTCCATTACAAATACTGGTACGCCAAGTAAGTACTTGGCGTACCAGTATTTGTAATGGAAGCACTTTACTTTTTGCGGTTGAGCGGTTCCCGGGAGTGTAGTAACTTACTGTTGAATATAATACTTTTTTTTTAAGGATGGGAAATCATCAAATGACTTCTTTCGCTCTGGGTGGAGCGGAAGGGCGTGTCAGACTCTTACTGACTAAAACCCATCCGTGTTCTTTCTAAAGCCCTTTGCGTTCCAGGGCCGTGGTGACTCTTTCGAACAAATTCCGCAAACCTGGCAGGCTCTGGCCCTAGCGGGCCCCGTCTTCTATGCTGACATGTCTTTTAGGCGTGCGTGAAACACAACGCGCCATCGACCCGGGCCTGGTGGTGATCGGACAGCTAGCCACCCGACGCTCGCCATCCGCAGGCCCGCGCCTACGGTAGCCGGGGATCGCCCTGCGTCTCCCGACGCCTGGGGCGTCTTCTCCTGTAGCGGCGGTTGGAGCGATGGCCTTGCCTTTCTCTCGCGCGGCCCGCCTCCTTCTTCGCAGAAGGAGGTGACCGCTTCCCAAGCCTCGTCGCTCCGGACCATGGATTCAACCAGGGCCGGACGCGAGAGGTCACCGCCGCCGATCGCCTCGACGAGGACACGGCGTTGCTCAGCCCAAGCAGGGCAGACTTCCACCGTATGCTCCACCGTGTCCTCCGGGCGATCCTCACAGTGCTGACACCTGGGCGAATCCTCCCACTTTGAATATAATACTACTGTGAGAATATTGCAAAAACTACCATCCATACTTCCATACTAATATTATAAATGCGTAAGTGTGTCTGTCTGTCTGTTACCTCTTCATGCTTATATCGTTGAACCAATTTAGATGAAATTTGGTATAGAGATAGTTTGAGTCCCGGGAAAGGACATAGGCTACCTTTTGTCGCGAGTAAAGGGCTTGAAGGGGGTTGAAATAGGGGATGAAAGTTTGTACGGGAGTCCATTATTAAAGATAAAACTTTTGTATTTATTTTAAGTAAAATAATAGAACATACCTATGGCTGCTAAACTGGAATGATTTACTCCTTTGTCAAGTTAATTTAGAGGTAAGAACCTATAAATGAAATTCATTCCCAAATATCAAACAACATTACATATACCTGCCGACCTAAAAGTTATTCTAATTTGCAATCTTTTCATTTGCATTACCTTGCAATATTTTTTAATTAAATGAACTACCTTCCTACAATAAGACGGAACGTGACTAAATGTGATATCTACAAAACGTTCCTGCTGCTCGCAACAGCCGTAGCGGGAACAACGTAATTACTAATCTACGTAGCACCAGTATTTCACAACCAGACGTCTCACTACCTCATTTACACATTCAACTAAATTACAGATTGTCTTGATTGTTCTCACAGCAAACTGTTTACTTAACAATTATGTCAAAAGATATTAAAATTACAAACAATATCGGAAAGTTTCGCTGAGAGGCGTTCGTTATCCGTGATTTATAATTAAATAGATAAAGGAATAATTACAGTTTGAGGCGATTAACGTAGCCGTTTAATTTAAATTTATCGTTTGGGGTCGTTTAACTTTCTAAAATGTTAACTGTAAGAATACTGTTCTTTTAAGTCGTTACAATCTTATTTGGATAATGTTCTGTTAACGATATGAAATGCACAATACTCAATTATATTCCCGTCGCATAAATTTATCGTCGATGTCATATTAAATTAAGTCTGAGACGAGCGAAGCAATCTAGCCCGAGGCGAGGAGGCGTCGGTTCCATTGACTCAATGTGCTCACTGAACACTTCAGTGCGATCATTCGGTTTCAGTGAACAAAGCTACGCACGGACAAACCGCATTACCATATTATTATATTGCGTCGGTTTCCTTCGTATTTTTCTTTTCTTCACTATTAGCTGATAAAGTTTGCGCAATTTCACGGAGAATTTGGCGCTTTTATGAGCTACTCTTGAATCCGGCAAAACGGGACACCCGTATTATATTGAAAACAATTTTAAGCTGCATTTGAGAATTGAATAAACTACGGGAGGGGCGGGAATGAAATCAGCTAAAGGGCGGGTTAAGTGCTTAACCTGCTTAAGTCGACGTCGTTTCATAACCTCAATTTTCAATATATATGATGTCATTATTTAAATTTTATGGGTGCTCTAGGTACCGATAGAATTATCCCATTGGGGTTAATAGTCCAAGTGGAGGTTGTGAGTATCACATAGTGGTATGGCTGGGTGAGTGAGGCGGTGCAGCGGCGGCACCTATTCTACGTGATTATGAGCTGTTCACGCGAGTGCACAATAACATACGCATGTACGCATGGCCATTGAATAACCTGGCTAGCCCCTAGCCGTTCATGTACCCACGTTAACATTTTTAAAAGACCTAGCATTTTTTCCTTTGTGTTTTCAAAGTGCCTTATTCAATTCACTTTAACTATTCAATCTATAGCTATTGGAAATCACAACATTGTATTTATTTTCGTTGGCCATCAAAGAGTATAAAGGACTAGTACCATTTTTAATAGATTAACTAAATTAATTGGATTTCTTCAAAAACTTTGATTCCCCAAGACCAGAAGGTACCTCATAATGGTAACTTTTCACTGCCTTTCAAGGAAACCAAATTTCACGGGTAAAATAAAAGTTCATTTGAATGACGTACGACCTGCAATTCATTACCGATGTGATTAACGACGAGGTGTTTTAATGACTGCACTAAAGTCGTGACTCCATGTCTATGGGTGAAGCTAGGCATTAAAGTAAATGACAAAGCGGCTTGCAGGTCATGTCGCAGTTAGCTGGCGGCCTTACGTAAGTAATGGTACAACTACGAAGTACGAACCTACATTCATTCGTTAAATTACGTTTAAAAGCGCTTAATTTACTTAGCACGTCTGCGTGCAAGGCGACCGCTTTTCCGGGCGTCTTGTACAAATAGTGTAAACTTTGTTTAGTTTAGAAGTAAGAGTATGTTATTTGCATGTGAGCTTTCTCATTTATTTAATTAAATTGGGTTTGTGGACGCAATTTCAAATACGAACGGAGAATCGTTTGGGTGTAGGGTAGCTTTCGGACAAAATCCAAATGCGAGCAACAATTTGGAATGTGTGGGTAGTAGGTACCTATATTGTATTGAATCTAATTATAGCTGAAGTAGGAGGTACAGTTTTCAGTATGTTAATAATATGTGGGCTCGTAGTTCGTTAAAAGGCTTTCCTTGAAAATACACTCACTCAAAACTCAATTACTCATTGCCTCATTATACTACAAGCGTAGGCACCGAAGTAAAAAACTTAGCATACTCGTGGACTTGAGAAATGATGGGCGTATCCCATTGACATTTTATTGAGTCCCAACTAACCTGTCAAGGGATTTTCAGGGTTACGTGAAAATTATTTTTTTGTAATTTAATTGTGTTAGAACATTTTTTATTCCACTGTTATTAATTCCCGTATCGTCCATTTAGAATGTTGTGAATTAATTAAAATGTAACGCTACATATCTGGCGTAACGCATTTACCTACTTGATACATTTTGTTACAGCTATACAACTTCTTCAACGCTTTACTGAGTCATATGAAGGACACCAGTGGGCGCCCCTCCTCCGAACGAACCTCGAGGACTGCTTCCGTTTGTAAGTCTCTTCACCTTGACATTTTCGTGAGCTGAGTAGATTATATCTTACTGATGACTCGTGAGCACTCGCGCCCGCTTTCCAGCGGTAGTAAGTACGTTACGGTAATCACAACGCTTGCATAAACGCCTTTAGGAGCGTAACAAACATTTATAATGTAAAAGCAACACAAATAACATTACGCAAGTTTGTTTTGAGTTGTAATATCAACAGCTGAGGTTTCAACATTTGGGCTAATGAAGACACTTGAGCCACGAGTTTCCTTGGACCGCAGATATAACAAACAAACATATAAACTGCGAGTGACACAGTTATCGTATACGCGCCAGTTTCTCGACTTTTTGAAACATCTGAAACTTTTTTGCTGACCGACTTTCAAACTATCCGGTGTTTTGTTGTTCAGTCTGTTATTATTTATATTGTTTGGGTAACACGTCAGCAAAAGCTCTTTGAAAGCAAACGGTTGAGAGAACATTTTCTATAATTTTACTTCTTTTGGTTGAGTAAGCAAGTTACAAACTAAATTAAAAGAATACAAAATATGTAATGGCATAAAAGCACTCCACAGTGCATTAGCTAAGAGATACTCAAATGAAATCACTCACATGGTCTGCGGCTACTTTTTAAACACATTCTTGTGCCGCGCCGAGCTAATTTCATTAGGCGGAACATACGACGCGTCCGTTTTTCCATTCCGTTCATTCCTTGCGTCCCCGTTTTGTTTTTCCTTGCTCAACGGGTTACCAGCACGCAATGTTGCGGTATCTTTAAGAACACATGTCATGAGCCACATAATTCAGCTAACTGCAGTGACCTCTGCCTCCGATGCAAAACAAAACTATGTCTCGGCTATTCTCGGAGCGGTCTGACATAAAATCTCTGCGATCTCGTGATTAATTTATTGAAAGTCGAAACTGTTCCCGGCAATATTCATCCGATTTAATAACGAATATTTATTCCAAACTTTCATTGAACACAGCTGGATGTTTAACACTTTAGTGTTCTATTGTTTTAAGCGCTTTCTAGAAATAAAGTAAATGTTGGTTTTCGTAAAGGCAATCCACTTGCCGTCCATACAAATGCAGACGAATTGCGGTATGTTGCCGCGAGCTGACTCGAAATATGAAGCTCGCTCACGTATTGTGTGCACGAAAGCTCTTGCTCCAGCGCATTCAGTTGCTCTCAATGTAAGCAATCTTCAACTGCGAACCTGAAGCTAATATGTGTATTAGAATGCATTCCATACAATACATAGACTTTGTTTTTTGAATTAAACCTATGCTCAAATATGCAAACTGCAAATACTCGTTTTGCTTATCCTCGTTTCATAGTTACCGCCACTGTGAAATATTAGCTTTCATGTTTAGCCAAATGAGAAATACTTACAATATCTAGGGTGATGCTCCCGTCGACTTAGTAATACATTGTTAAAAATAACTCCGTCACTGTAGTATATTGTGCACTGTAAGTACCAAAATGCTTTCGCAAAATTGGAGTCGTGTTTGTAATATTTAATAACTTTGTAAGCCAGCTCAGTGAGCGGCTAACGAAAATAATAATAATAAGATGGATGTTTGTATTACATAAGAGGCTAGAGGCTAAAAATTTTTGGTAATGAAAAATGAGCATCTCAATTTCGTAGTGGAGCAAGTATTTTCCGAGGAGTCGGACGAGGGCGGGGGCGTGGACGAGACGGCTCCCCCGAAGCCTTCCCGCGGCCCTGACATCGAGTTCCCGCTGCAGAGGAAGGATATCGACCTACTGATTGAGGCATTTAGGAAGAAGAAGGTAATGTCAGATACTTGATAGGTCTTTATACAACCTACGCAGTATGAAATATCAAATAGAAATAAGGTATTATTTCCCTGGACGAGGTGAACAGCAATGATTTCGCCATTTGTGAAGGCCCCATCTATCATTGTCAAGGACACAGTTACAACCAGTTTAGGGAAAAGCCAGAACATCAAACTTAATTTCGGGTCGGATCTCAGTCCTTCGACCCACGATGTTATCGTTTGGTGGACGAATACGGCTGTCCTAGAATAATCCCTTGGTACCCTTTTACGACAGACGTAAGTAGAGATGGGTTGATTGGACTGATCGAGCTGATCCCATTCGTAAACAATAAGTTGGATAGATAGGTACCGCAATTAGGATTGTTCCTGAGCAATTTATTATTTTAAACCCTTTAAAATGATTCCTATAATTGTATGTTTTGGAAATAAACAATAAGCTTCCAATCTTTTCAAACACCAATATCATACCTACTCGTACTCGTGAGGTATGATATTGGTGTTTGAAAAGACAACGATTATTTGTTTGCCTTCAGTGATCAAACCACTTCATGTTACATTCACATTTAAGATTTTTTCTCACAATTTCATACTTCAGACAAACAAAAGGAAATGTCAATTTGCTGAAGATTCTTATTTTTTCTTCGCTTTCTTCGCCATGTCCATGAGACGACAAACAAAAAATACTTTCTTGCTTTCTTACACATTCCGTAGCTACATTTAGCAAAGTCACTCACTCATTCATTCACTCATTCATTTCACTGTTTGCAGTAAAATGCTCTTTTATTTAATACGAGAACTACGAATACTTTTGTTATTTTTATAGAGTTTCACCATCTAAAAAGCAATTTATTTTTGTAGCACCGCCTTCATCCAAAACACGTCGGGCAGATATTAAAAGAGGCCACTCAAGTGCTGAAGAGAATGCCCAATATTCACGTGGCTACCACTTCGATCTCCAGCCAGATAACTGTGTGCGGCGACTTGCACGGGAAACTGGACGATTTGCTGGTTATATTTCACAAGGTATGGACATACAAGTATTTGTAAGATAATTCACTAATTATTATCAAACTAGCTTTTGCCCACGATTTCGTCCGCTTGGAATAGTTACTTTGGGCAGCCATTTTGATTTTAAAGATAGTAACTTTTCAAAAACGCTGGAACATAATTTGTATATTTATTTTTTATCTTCTATAATGACGGACTCCCATACAAACTTTCATCCCCTATTTTAAAACCTTCAAGGCCTTTTCTCGCGACAAAACGGGACTCAAATTATCTCTATATCAAATTTTATCTAAATCGGTTCAGCGGTTTAAGCGTGAAGAGGTTACAGACAGACAAACACGCTATCGCATTTACAATATTAGTATGGATATTAAGTATGGATGATTGTCTGGAGAAGACAGACTCTCAAAAGAAACCTGTAGCTAAATTATAACAGCCACACGGGTCGATCAAGTTTAAGCAATGTTTTCTCGAGGTCTGGTCTGTCCGCGGCATACCGAGATTCCTCAGTGCCTGAGAATGTCGGTCCCGACTGTCAGTTGTAAATCTTTGACAGTCGTTACGGATGGCCAGAATTCCAGGAAATCTGACACAAGTCTTGGCGAGGGGTATTGTGATACCTAGGAACTGGGTTGTGGCGGTCAGATAGGCAGTCGCTACATTAAAATACTGGTATTTAGGTGATCCATATAGACTGGAAACTGACCCCTATTAATTGCACTTGGGAAAAGGAAATGTCGATCGATTGATTGATTTGCCAAAAATAAACTTTTTGCTATCAACTGAGTCGACGTGTGATAAACGTGTTTGAGAATTTGGCCCTTACTGATCCCTCATAGAAACATTTTCCTTGTTTATGGCGACGACTCTTGGGTACTTTATGTCGCTGAAATCGACATCAAAAACTTAGAACATAACGACTTGGGTAATCAAAAACTTTTAGCACACGACGCACAAAGTATGTTTTCGTTAAGTTTGCTCGTAGAGTAATTTTGTTTTAAACATGGGTTTAGGAACCTATAATCCACATTTCGCTTAATGGCTGAAAAATAACCTGTTATTATGGTGCCAAGGGTCATTGTACCCTTGATAGTCATTACTTTGTAGCTAAACGACACAAAGCCCATAACGTAGGTAAATATTGACTATTCCATGAATGACTTCCACGTATCAATAGGAAATGTACCGGGTTGTGTTGATAGTCAACAGAAACGCAATGGATTCCCAATATTTCACTATTGACATTTTTTTGTGGAGTTGCCCGTTCGATTATTTTTCTAACGGCAATGTTGACCAATGTATTGAGTATAAGTGTGGGTTTTCTTCGCAATCAAGTTGAGATAGTTGTTTTAAATGGATACAAAGTCTTCGTCTACCTCTAAATAGCATTTTTTATTGTTAGGATCTCAGCAACGGATTCATTTGTATCTAAAAAGGTCAAAACAATCTGTATTGACATTTTATTTCCACTTTAAGGAGGTTGGTAGCAAAATATAAAATTTAAACTAGAGAAAGGGTCCGGTTTTGCGAGCACCACTTCGAGCAATGATTTCAATCGATTGCCTACTTGAACGAACGATGCAAACTTTTATGAACAATAACTTGTACCTTGCATAGGTACGTATAAACGCATTGTAAGCGATTCACCCCGTCGCTTCCACATTTATGCTTAGCCTATATAAAAGGCAATTTACAGGAGTTGTTACAGAGCATTCAAAAACTTCACATTGGAGATTTCACTCAAAGAGCTCACACGTTTATAGTTCAATAGGCAGTTAAATCTCCTTGAATGTAACATCAGTGTGTTAATTAATTAAATTCATTAAAGCAGTTATAAAAATGATTTTTTTAAAGGACCCATGTAGTGCCATCCTAACAGAACGCAAAGTCAATTAATAGTAAAACGGTGCATCTAGGGCATCGGTGCGGTTAATAAAGTTGAGTGAGCTGAGTTTGTTTCAGTGTTTCTTCTCAGGGTAGTCAGCTAGGAAACACCGGCCTCATCTAGCTTAAAATGACCAAAAAAGATTGACGTGTAAAAGTGTTATGTTTAACATCCTTACAAAATTAAATACAATTTTTCAATAATTGAGGACAGGCATAGGTACCCTGATGCTGAGGTGTAAAATATTTTAATACTAAATTAATTTTAAAACTAGCTAAGCTTTTTTAATTACGGTTACAACTAACATTTAATCTAAAATAGATACTGTACCTAAAAACTCTCTCTCTCTACTCCTTTCTCAACTAGCGCGGGAAACGAGCAGCTGACACGGTGTTTTTGCTCTCACGCCGGGATCAGCTACAAAATGTATTTTATGCTTTTAGTTTACGACATAAAAAGTTACAACTTGGGCAACCCTTCCGAAATTTGCCGAAAATAAACGAAGCTCAAGCGGCAACATTGTAATTTTGCTTACGCCGTGGAAAAATTTGTACGAGGGGTGGTAAGTGTGGCTACGTCACGTCGGATATTAGTAGGGTTTCCTTCAAGTTTTCGCGAATGGTCATTAGAGGTATGACGTCAGGAGGGCGACA
This sequence comes from Mamestra brassicae, assembly GCA_905163435.1. Lineage (NCBI taxonomy): Eukaryota > Metazoa > Arthropoda > Insecta > Lepidoptera > Noctuidae > Mamestra > Mamestra brassicae. The sequence continues at coordinate 10,757,384 of LR990996.1, read as the reverse complement.
GGTCGGCAGGGCCTCGGTAAACATGGCAGGGAGCGGCGCACGCGTCATCTAATTGGTGCCAGCGCGCCGCCGTGCCACAGCGCCGCCGCGCCGCCGCCGCACCGCTCGCTCCGCGGTTTGATTGATAGACCGCCTGTTACGCCGGACGACCTCGTTAATTTGCAGATATTGTTTTCCTACTGTTATTTCCGCCTTACAAGCATGTAACATAATGGTTCACTTAACTACTATTAAGAAATGTTTAGTGTTGTACAACTTAAAATTCAACCAAGAGTTCTGCTTTGTGACATATTTTTGAAGTTCCCTCTTTTTGTTATCTAGTATGAACTCAAAAACGTTTAATAAAACCTGCGAAAATGTATTTTCATATGAGCTACAATATCCGTCGCACATACAAACAGCTCGGGCCCAGTGGGAATGGAAAGGGTTGCCCAAATTGAGTTTATACAAACAGGCGGTTTGTAAAAACACGAGGGTCGTATCACAACAACCGGTGCTTGTCATAATCCTGGCTAATCGCGTCATAAAAACAACTGACAAGTGAGTTATGATTTTGGACCTTTTAATGTCAGAGGTAGAATTTTATGTGGGTGCTTCAAAGTCATGATAATCGCCAATTAGCGCAAATGAAATCAGATGTGGGCTAACTGACCGTGGCAAAATAAAAAAGAGATAAATTGGCTACAGGATAATGATTATGTAACCGGCTCGTATCGATTAGCAGCCGACACATTGCGTAAGCGACCTTCGCTCGGTCACTGCTGCAGATGTAAGGATTCACAAAATATGTCAGTGTTTCACAATATTATTCCTTATAAACTAGATAGTTGGCCGAATAATTTGATAGAATCGCACGGGTCGATATTTATCAATCTCGTTTATTTGATTGCGACGTTGTGGGGCATAAAATGTCATTCGGAAAATTAAAATGAAATGATTCGAAACTGTAAATTTTCTCTCAAACGTTTTCAGTTGTTTAATGTGGATCGTTAGATGTAAAAAAGCGTCGAGTATTAAAATGTATTTCGACGATCGTTAAGTTTGTCCCTTTTGTGTGCAGGTTTTATGTGCTAAAGGTTTTGTGGTTGCTCCCAAGTGAGTAATGGTCGTTTTTTGAATGCGTTTATTGTAAATTACGGTCCTCAATAATTGAAATCTGGGTATTTTTTGCCTGACTCGTGCAGAAGATAAATAGACTCTGACTTTGTTTTTTGTTGTTTTGCGCAAAAAGTTACTTATTCATTCTGTACCAGTGTAGTAGCTGACTACATAATGCTTTTTATTTACAACTCGACCTTAATATGACCCATCATATTTTTGAAATGACTGCTATCTACGTGCATGTAGATTTAGCTTGTACGGCGACACGGAATGGGTGGAGTCAGGGCACGGACAATGTTTACAAGGGTATACTTCTCGTATGTCAGCACTATCGCTCATGTTCAGTGTCGGCGCCGCCACTTCCAATGTCACGCTGCATATTAAACCCCCATTAACTTGACACTTGATACAGAATGGCCTGCCATCTCCCGAGAACCCATATATATTCAATGGGGACTTCGTGGATCGAGGGAAGAAGGGGTTGGAGGTGTTCCTGCTACTGCTGTCTTGTATGCTGGCCTTCCCCGGAGGAGTGTTCTTGAACCGCGGCAATCATGAAGATCTCATTATGAATTCTAGGTTAGTCACACAAACTGTATGAGCTTTGCTCTTTATGTTGAATACAATTACGTCAGAAGGCTTTCTCGCCAACTTTTTCTTTGAATAATGATCCATAATGATCGTGCGTCTGATATGTATGATGTGTACGATTGATATGCAAATAACCAAGATATGTGGGAAGATTCCAAAGCTTTTTGAGTAAATACAAAACGTTTCACAATAAGTCATCATATTTTAAAAGAAGTCGTTACCGATGTTTAGAAGTTATAATAAAGTGTACTTACTAAATAACTCTGACACTTTACATTGAGAGTCAATGCCGGGAATAATTCGCTAACTTTTGTAAATGTAACTTTATATATATGTTTTGGAAGGTCGAAACTGCGAACTCCCAGTTTTGAGCTTGTTATAAATGTTTCAATGAGACTTTGTAGCGTTGAATTTAAATGACGTGACGTGTGAAGGGATATTTTATTGAACGAAGGCTATTGTTTCATTATATTGTTCACCAATGAGTTATTTGAAATGTTCGGATCGCTGCTAAGCTCCAGTAGGCCTCAGCTATAAACTATCACAACAAATAGTTTTCCTGTTACCTACTCATGAAGAAGTAAATCTCACCTAATAACACATATTTTCCGTTCAGGTACGGTTTCATAAAGGAAGTCCAGCAAAAATATCGGGTGAGTAAACGTTTAGTCCCAACACAAACATATCCTACCTAAAACGGTAAAAATATGAGCTTCATTTTATTATATACGGTTATTGGATACAAATCGGTGATCGTAAATCCGATAAAAGGTGAGCTCAACCGAAAACTAATTTGGAGTATCGAAAATCCAGATCAGATATTTTATCCTTCTGGAATTGATGCTACTGAGCCCTGATTCCCTGACAATGAAAACAATAGAAGCTTCTAAATCTACACAATTTGTCAGGGATTGGATATGTTCGACGTTACTATAAAAACAAAGTAAAGTTTTGCTAACAATGATTTTCCGATTGTAGAGTCAACACTTACAGTACTTGTAAAGTAAAAAAGAAATTGCCGTTCAAGGGGAAGCTAAACAATATTCACGAAAAATATTACAACGAAACACTATAAGCAAAATCTCCTTTGCAACCTCGTATTTGTTCTCACGGAATAAGATTTTTACAGCATTAGCAGCACAAAGAGTGTCCTGAACATGTTTGTCTTAGAAATCACGTTTAAGAAGGTTTATTCCCTTTGTGCCTAGAAGTGTACCTCCGTAGTTATCAGTAGTTTTCTTTTATCCAGATACAAAGTTATTATAGTTACACTAGCGACCGAGCTCGGCTTTGTGTGCAGTTATTACATCATTTCCTCGAGGGTTATAGCTGTAGGTATCATTGTAGCTGCCATTGTAAGTAAAAGCTTTTCTGTCCTTACACACACAAATGGATACAAGGTACATTAGCTTAAACATATTTCGTGTCAGTATTTACTCAAAGTTTTCTTTTACCTTAAGCAAAGCTTTAAGCAATTTATTAAAACGTCGAAAGCAGAACACATTTTATGAAAAGTTTTTGATATAAAGCTTCAAAGAGGTTCGTCCTTGGGATTCACTGTATAGAAAAAATGTTATGTAAATATCAACAGAATGTTGGATGCATTTTTTATTTGCTCAGGGATGTTTAAATAGTTAGCGTTTCGTGTCGCGACTTCGAGCGCTGCAAAGCGTTGGAAAACTTCGGAAAATGTAAAAAAGTTTAACGAACCGGAGAAAGCAATGCTAAAGCATTTTTTGAGCACACATTTTGGCTCTTTTATATGAAGCTCTGAATAAGCGAAAATGTAAACTGTGTTAGCTATGTTACGAACTGAATTTCAGGAACTAAACCAGAGTTTATAGTAGAAAAAGTTAAGGATAGCAAGTGTTTTTTTTAACCTTCCCCTTCGTGAGCAATAAAAATGTTAGAAGATATTGGTATTGGTATTATGTCTGTACAATTTACTGATGTTTCCACCAGCACAACTCAGAGCGGCTGCTGAAACTGATAGAAGGCGTGTACCGCTGGCTGCCCCTGGGCACAATCATCAATAACCGAGTGTTCGTGGTCCATGGCGGCATCTCCGACACTACGGATCTCGACATGATACGCAGCCTCGAACGAGATAAGGTAGGCTACAGATTGTCTTAAGTGTGCTTAGTTAATTGAACAACTTTCAATACCCAGCCTTTGTTATTGATATACTTCCCTACAGATTTATATTTTCAATCTTGGTCATGTACAAATTACAACTTTTTTGTTAAAAGTGCCTCAAGATACAAAAAAATATTTACGAAATAAACTTTTAAGTGGATCTTGACAACTTTCAAACATGTTAGCCCTTTTCAAACTTTTTCCTAAGTTTGCAAACTCGCGATAAACAAAATAGTGAACGTTTGTAACTTGTTTTCAGTACGTGTCTCTGCTCCGGCCTCCGGTGACCGAGGGCTCGGCGGCAGGCGGCGAAGCTATAGACAAAGTAGAGTGGAAACAGGTTAGTCGTTAGTAATCAATCATTCACGATTCAATCTAAAGGTTATCGATCGTTTCATTGCCGGCTTCTTGGCATCACGAGTTTTTATCCACCGACGAAGACGCGTCAAGTCGTTGCCAATTTCTTTGATCTATGAATGTGATGAATGAAGCACAGCGCACAGAATATTTGAATGCCTAATATACATGATCATTACCATATTCAATGCGATCAATAAAGTTTTCGTAAACAATGCTCTATTCAGAAGCAATTTCTGTTGAATGAATTGTCCGGGCTAATTCGTGCACCTGGCTCAGGGACCGCCTCAACATTTTCCAGCTGAACGTCTATTCTACGTCGCAGACTGATCCAACATTCAGCAACTAATCAAAACTTTTGCTTTCAACTATCTTTAGAACGTCGGATCACGTTCTATTCGGGATTATGAGTTACTAGATTTTACTCGTGACTTTGTACGCGCATATCCCGTTTTTCCCCGTTCCCGTATGGCCTTCCTCATCTATCATATACAAAGAGAATTTTCCAAATTCGACTGGTAGTTCCAGAGATCAGCGCGTTCAAACAAACAAACTCTTCAGCTTTATTATATTAGTATAGATAGATTGTAACCTATGTAGATACCTCGCGCCCTTATTGTGATACACGCGAGTCCCTCATTGAGAATTTACAATGTTTAGTAGAAAAAGATTTGGGCTTCATCAATTTATAAATGAAACGAAATCGTTTCGTGTTTAGTGAGGGAAAGGGCGAAGGTAGTTCTTTCAGGTGTTAAGTACAGAATGAGGTTCTATTCAAGATTATTTTTATTCCGACTTGATTAATATTTTATTATTTTAGTAAATAAGTTTCGCTTCTGTATGTGTCAATTCCTCGTACCTTTATTTGTTCGTAATAAGCTTTCTTGGAAGTCGTCTATGAATCAGTTGGAGCCAATTGGTTTCTGTTCGTGTTATTGCATGTCGTGGAAAGTGGGCAAAAGCCCACTTTCTCGGAAGTGTGGTTTTGTACGTTTATTTTGGATAGGGCAGTTTGAAATTGAGAAATTAATAAAACAAAAGGTCACGGGTGTGAAGGTCTTTGGCCAATGCAGTTCATGCACTGTTACATCATCCTATAACATCCTATATATCTATTGATTAACGAGTAAATGCACTTACTTTTACATGTAAGCAAGGAGTCCATTTAAATCGAGTAAAATATGAACCTTTATTGGGAGAATGTAGTTATCGTATTCAAGTTCCTGACTGAATGTAGATATCGTATTGCGTAATAATAGATTTCCAGAATGGGTTCTATCGAGAAGCTGGTCTGACAAAAATGTTGATTAATCATCGAGTGAACACGTTTTGGCAAATCAATTGGATTAGTTCCGCCAGAAAATGTAACATTTGTAAGTGTCCAAAGTGCGAAATGTTTGAAAGATACGCTGAACAATCTGCATATTATCATTCTATTAGTCTATTATTGGCGATTGCTTGCGTGTTCCTAGCAACTACCAGATTAATTTTCATAAACTGTTAGTTCAAACTTGGGTGGTAGCGTTTTAATATAGGTATTTTTGTACCAAGATTCATATGTTAAATATACATTCAACATTATTCATGTACATGTACATATGTATTAGGGTTATTAAGATTGGCCTGCTAGTAAAGTGGCCTAATTCTAGCGTTGTCGGTCAACCGCATCGTAAAATTTTACACAAATGAAACATAATATTACATCTGGTCTTCAATCCGAGGTCTCCAGGGTGTTTTCAGTCGCTGCGCAGTTAAATGTATCATACTTTTCATAGGGGTTAATTTTTAGCTTTATCGTCCGCTGCACACATCTCGTATAAAGCTCGTTGAGTGGCTTTGTCTCCCTTATTAGGTATATCAATGACCTTATCTTATTTCTTTCGCTTGAAAGCAATTTCAGCCACCACCATCCTTGTCGTAATACAATTTGCCCGGGTCGGACCCCCGCGGATTGTCGCGAGATAAACTTGGGTACGTCGCGACCGCTTTATGAAGTCCTGTCCCAAAAGGATGGTTCTTCTTACAATTCCCGCTCCACACATTTTATACGAACCAACGTTTTCGTAAAATATATCTTGCATGGAATATTGTTCAAACACAAGTAACAAGCAAGGAATAAGCGGAGACAATATTTCAACACACAATGACTTTACATTTCCGACTGGCTTTTAAAATGTTCAGCGTTCCGACTTGGTTTATCAGAACAATGAATATTTTATCTAAGAATGACACACAGATTTTGTAACAAACCGTTGTCTAATATGTAGTGTTATCTATGTTTCATTTTATCCTGGGTTACGTTTTAGAGGGAATTAAATAAGGCTGTTACCTATTGTATGTCGCAATGCGTAAAGAAGCGAAATACGAAAATCAAAATGTAACCTAAATAGATTTTCATCATGCCAATCATATTATTGAATGAGATGGAATAATTTGATTCGATACTTGTTTAGCCAAATCTTTCAGCTTTATTACCTAAAAACAATTTGACATTTTGCTAAGTTATTCATTATAACTGTAGAATATTAAAGAACACTTCAAAATGGTGTTGATAGCTTTTCTCATATTTATTTATGATATTTATATTTGTTTTGAGAGACAAATTCAATTATTGCCCTAGTGCTCAAAGCCTTTTTAAAAAAAATCGAAACGGCTGGTTGACACTTCCCGTGACCCAAGAACTGGCTTTTACTTTGGCCAGAGGGTAAGCATTGCCATTCAACGTGGCAATGCCGCCAGTCTCTTGGGCATATTTGATGCTATATTTTAGTTTGTTGTAAGTTTACTGTATATTAGATGTTTGTGAATTTTAGTTATTATTGTTAACAAAAATTTGATAAATACTTTATTATCTTAATTCGCATGAAGAGAATCGCCACGATTCGTGGTTGGACGTGTATTTATTTAGGTGGAACAAAGATGGTGCAGAGGAGCTTTGTGTTCGGATGATATATAGATACCTAAGTAATCCGGTTAATGCTACAAACTTTATAGTCCCGGCGGGTTTGCTTGGAGGCAAATTCTGCAGAGCTGCATTAGATTGAGTGATCGCTGTATTGTATGTGTGGATGTGTGCACTATAAATAAATCGTGTCAGGTGGCTTTTTTCGTGCTAGGCCCTCAGTTGGTTCATAATTTATATTTAGTCCAGGTAACTCGTAGGTACAGTGTGACTTTTAATTTATTGGCAATTTTTAGGGAGTGAACTAGAGGCGAGCGAACCCTTGAATATATAAAACTTGGACTATGTGGCTAAGTGCTAACTCAGAAACATAAAAAACAGCTGTTTATTGATATGATTATGACGTGTCATTTTGAAACCGTTGGGAAAAAGGAATAGTGTTATTCGTCCTGTATAGCTCTTTCTCTCTCTTATAATGGAATCATGATGGTATTGGCAGCCTATAACAGCTAGGTACACTACGCATCATTGTCCTTTTAAAAGCTGAATGGAGGAAGCAGTAACATGAAAACGTGCTCAAAGACTGGATCAATCGTGATAAACAACTGTGTCCAATAATTACAGACGACCTGAACACGCGAATCAATTTACGCTCCCCATTCGTTCGAACTGGTTGTAATTATTACCATTTTCTCGTATATTTTACTGCGATAGTTGGCAGTTTTGTCTCCTTTTATTTTCCTTTGTAAGATACGATGCTTTTATTCAGGACAGTAGAGTCAAGTGATAGATGGAGTACGATTGTTTCGCTTTAAAGCGCAGTTAATGAAATGGAAAGCAATAAAGTAATATAGCACAGAGACGTTTGATGTCGTCTTATCACACATTGGGTAGCATTTCAATATAGCTTCTATGAGTGATACGGAATGTGCGTTGAATTGTATTTTATTTTCCTACCAGTTTTTTTCTAACGATCCCACATTAATCGTGTTTTTTTTGGGAAAAACATCTGTAAAAAAGGTAAGAAAAACTGTTTGTGTGAAAACGTGTTTGTGTGTTCTTGGTTAGTTTTTATCTGTGAAAGATATTCATTCCTAATCGGTCTGTTCCAGAGATTTTATTGTACAAAGAAACAAATATTAAATATTCAAACAAATTAACTCTTTAAAAACATAGTTTAGATGTAAGTATGTCACTCTCGTAAATGTTTAAAATGTTTCATTTAACGTTTGGTTTCATGGTTTTTTCTGCTTTGTGTTTAGTAATTCCTCTAGATTGATATCTTCATATTTATATACAATTTAATGATTTATCATTAAATGTTGCCAAAGCTATGTGCCTATCTAGATTAGTTTTTTATCACAGAAAATGCCGCTCTACTTCGTAAAACTTAACAACATGACACTCTGCGAACGACATTTTTTTTATTTTCCGCTCCTAATATGGATTTAGCGACTAATTGGAACATTCCAAGTGAAGCCGAAGGTGTTCACAAGTCTACGAATAGACCAATTACCATGTCCATGTCAATCAAATGCGTGTTTGTAGGTTACATACACTTAATTAATACATTAACTGCCCTTTACACGTAATCTGTAGGTATACTAAATACGTGAATCAAAAACTTTGTACCCCTTTTTACGAAAAATAATTATTTTTATAATAATGCTTAAAAAATACATTAAATTAACAAAATAAATATGGTCGAATTTCTACCACTGGGCAAACACCAGGCCTAGTTTCGCGAAAATAATTTGAAATTACCATTGAATTGTTAGGTGCCATTGTGTTATTTGCCTTTTTACTTTCAATCAAATTATTGGCAATGTTTCATAATAGGAGTTGTTTTTGACGAAACAGTTTTGTTGTTGTAGCTTGTATTATCATTCGGTGGCGTGCCGTAAAATAATAAAAGTAGTATGTGTAAAATACATTCATTACAAAAGGGTGCTGCTCATTTAGTATTAGAACATTTGCTCCATTTTCAAAAGCTATAACGTTCAAATGACAACGTTTATTTCATTTAAAACACTTTACTTAATTTTCATTTCAGTTCAGTATATATTTACAGGGTTATTTGTAAAACACTAACAACCTTTAAGGGAGTGAAACTACACATGAATATACACAACTTTTACTATGACTTTGTCTAAAAATATATCAGCTGTTCAATACATTTTGTCTAGTTATGGACACACAGATGTATGGAGGCAGCTAATTTTTTTCCTGATTTCGAGTTTGTTCTCAAAGTAAAAGTAATAATCATATAATCATGTGTACTTTTACTCCCTATGTGTACATTATTTGTAAAACACTAACAAGGTAGTTAATGTAATTTTGTCAATGCCCACGTTCATTACGTCGACAATTAGATTTTTATTTAATAAGGCTCTACCTACATTATAACTCTTTTTTAATTAAATAAAAAAAATGGCATTTTTATTTTTGATTAACCGACACCAATTTTCACAACCCTTACTGTCTTACACAACACTTTTATAAGTCGTTTGTATGGTTTTCTTTTCAAAACTTTTCAATAGGCTTTTAGAAGGGGAAATGTACCGACCTAAAATAAAACGTAAATTAACTTCGTTTTTTTTTTAAATTATGTATCACGGTATAAAATAAATCTTAATGGGTGTCATTAGAGAAAACAGAAGCGGTGAACGACCTATTAAGTTTTGTAGATTTTAGTTAAGTGTATTTTAAAACCAAGTATAAACTGGGTTGCTGTACGGAATGTAGGTACGTTATTGGTCCACACACATGCAAATAAAATACCGGATATAACTTCAGCGGTTTTATAAATATAGTGACATAAAATTCTTCTCACTTTATGAGGTGAACATTTTAAAATCTACGATATTATTTCCGGGAACGACGAGCATAAACGTGCAGCAGAAAGGATCATTAAAACGACAGCCAAGTCATTAAACTTTCCTCCATGAGGCAGGTTTAAACAATCAGAGCGATGCATGCCTTGGTACTTAGGGTTAAATTAGGTTTCCCCTAGTTTCTCAGCCTACGTTCTAGGTATTTAGGTCACCAGCCTGGAATTGATTAAAGTCTGTAGTTGACAAAATAACCGTAACAAGGGGACGGCACTCGGCAGCCACCCTCCGCACTTTGTCAGCTTTATAGAGGTGTAAACCCTTTCAATTTAGAGGCTGCCGATATATACGATATTCCTAAGCCCATTTTCAGTTATAAGAACTCCATTGTTCAAGAAACCGAAGAAAATTCAAGGCGTCTAAACTATAAAATATTCAAGTGTTTGGATTTTGAATATTCACTAAGATATTTTATCAATGTACATTGAACATTAATCTTCATTTTGTTAATGGTAGTCGTGAATTTTGAATAGTGCAAGATTGTCTCTAATAGTTCGTAGATCGCGACGAATGGCATGTTTAGTAAATCATTGCTAGAGACGGTAACAATTTATTTGGAGAAACATCTTCGCGTCTAAAAATATGTAAACACAGATTTTTACAGCTAAGATCAGTCAATACTGATCTTGATACGAACTATCTATTGAGATAGTTCGTTAACCCACCGCACTTTTAATTATTTAGTGCCTATAAGTCAGGACTTTGAAGCGGCAGCCACGGCCCACATGGCCTTTGAGTTTGTATCGGTGTTTCTTCTCAAAGGTCTCTTTTGATAAGTAAACGACTAAACTAACTTACAGAGCATTTTTAGCAAAGGAATATGCCAACTAGTTGATACAGAAAAAATATTTTATTAGTCTATCACTTTAAATGTCTCTAAAATTATTCCATCACATTTTATTATATCAGTAACATTATATAAAATATGATGTTAATATTATATTTTTAGAGGCAATGAAAACTCAAAAGTTTATTATGGTTGTAACAGAAATATGATGGTGTGTATGTTTATTAAACATGCGGGAAATTTATGAGTAACAAGTTTACCCATAAACTATATGTATATTTTCTTTTATGTCGTACCTCTAATTTTTTTTTTTCGTACATTGGCTACCTGTTTAATTAGTTTAGTTTTACTTTTTATGTAAATACTTGTATTCCTGGCCCAAAAGTTGCATCTTAAACGTTAGCGACCTAAACGAGTTTGTCGTCGTTATAAATTCAATTCCAATTTTCCAGAGATGTTTTCCGTAAATACCTTATTGAATCACATTGAAGATGAATACTTTGAAAAATAAACATTTTGAAATTTTCATTCAGTAAAATACAATGTTGAACGGTGGACCACGGATACCTTTTCAACCAGTTTTACTTCACATTCATGTACAGAGATTAATTGCTGTACTGTTTTATTTCGCTATCAAGAATAGAAAGGTAGAATTTATTGATATGGATGTCAATTTTATGGGTACATTGTAGATAGTTCGTGTTCATAGGGGTTAATGGTTGTCCATTTGCTTACGTGTACAAATGTTATCGGCAATATTAACACCTGCATCATCAAATATTTATAGACCAACAATAATATAAATTGACAGTTACAATGGAGTTTTAAACTCAAATTGGGTAATTATAGGCTTCACAGAAACTCTATTAGGCTGAATCTACACCATTAGTTAAATAAATATTACGCAATCGTCGAGGAGAGTAAAACTGCGGTCGAAGCTTGTTAATTAATAACCTTAAGCTTAATAAAGGTAGTTGCGTGACGTGGGGGACATTGATTGTCGTTCATTCAATCTGACGTCGCGTCGGTGACAGGCCGCCGGTTATTCGCATCCACTACATGATGGTAAATAAAACTATTAACTAGAATAGAAGGCTTCCAACAAAGGTTTTAGACGTAATTAATTAACTTTAGGGCTGAGTTAGGTTCAATGAAATTGGGTTTACTTGATCACTAAATATTTCGCGAAGAAAGATGTGTTGGACGCTAATTAAGACTAGGTAAGTATATTTCTATACAATGCAAGCCTGTTAATATCCCTATGTCAATCGTCCCACCTTAATGATTTCTCGTAATAAGAAGGCACAACCTAATTGTGACAACTTTTTTTAAATGGATATTGTTTGTCATTCGTTCAATCCGTGGGTGACAGGTCGACAGTTACAATTTAATCTGAATTATTATTAATGATATCAGCCGCAACTCATTAGGTAAAATATTACAAATTGTAAATGACGATGGTCCTATATTTTAGAAGCCTTAAATATAGTCCTAGACTTTCGCTAACTAATGACCAATTACGATGATAAGGGTCCACAAATTGATCATGCCAGACGTGCAATAAACAGTGGCGTTATGATATCTAGGATTGCCGTTTGGTGGGGCTTGACCCCGCTGAGGGTCGGTTTTGGCAAAGTAAAATTTAAACAAACCGGCCAATTGCGAGTCGGACTCGCGTGCAAAGGGTTCTGAATACTATTTTTTTAACTCTTTAATTTTAATCATAGACTTCTTATAGTTTTTTCTGTAATCGATAGGTAACAATCTGTATTTTTTTCAAAATTTTATGCTCAGTAGTTGCGGAGATAGTGGTCAATTTCATCTATTTTCTTTAATAACTTAGTAATGGAATATTAAAAAAAAAAAAAATGAGACCCTTACGATGAGCTCTTTGATTTGATATGTCACACGGTATAGTCGAAAAAAAATTTTTTATGTGTCTAATTATTTTCCTCCCAAAAAGTGACCCTATTTTCAAAATTTATTTATTTTATTTATGCATCCGTGTTTGGATCATAGAAGGTTATATTATGTGAACCAAATTTCAACTGAATCGGTCCAGTAGATTCAGAGAAAATCGACTGTGTCAGACAGACAGACAGATAATCAAGTGATTCTATAAGGGTTCTGTTTTTCCATACAGAGGTTCGGAACCCTAAGAAGGCCCAAAACATTTTATTTTGCTTAACATGTAACGCATAACAAGCCTCCTTGGATTACTTTTCGTAAATTCCATAATTACTTCGTTAGATTGTTGGTTGGTTGTCTACCAAATATATGTCGGTCTTTTGGGGGCTTGAGCCCTTTAGCCTGGATCCACCACTGGCAATAAATCACTCTCATACTCTTATTAATACCCTAATTGCTATTTCATAGAAATAAATCCTATCGGGCTAAATAAACTCCACCAAAACAAATAATGAATTGATTCGCCTAATCACGGAATACGTAGGTAGTCAATGAAACTGCGGTCGAACTTGGTTAATTAATACTTAAACCTTTATTCGACCTGACACGAACGACATTGATTGTCGCTTATTCATTCCCATTCCCCCATTCGTGACAGGTCGATGACCGATTATTTTTCTATCTAAAGTCCCCTCAGTATGACTTCTTATTTATTACATAGCTGGTTATTCATTACATACTTATGAAAAGTGGCGGCTATAAAATGGCAGAAAGGTTTCTATAACGACATTTTCTTAATTCTCCATAAGAGTCATAATTTTAGAAATTTACTAGCTTTTTTTCTATCTCGGTACCTAAATTACAGAAAATTATAATCGATTCAGCGATTTAGCACACAACAAAACACACTTTCGCATTTATAATATAAGTTGTAATAGGATTTGTAAGAAAACTTTTTTTTAGGTTTCTTAAAATGTACCTACTTATTTCAAAACAAAATACATTTTGGGTAGCGAAAACAATTTAAGAATGCTAAAAATAACAACTTAATGAACAGTTTATCAAACTTCCAAACAACAACTTAACAGTGGCTAAAGCAGTAAAGCTTTAATTAATTAACCGAAAACGTACCGTACCAACTTGCGACGTAAATGAAGGTTAGTGTCGTTCATTCAATCCGCCGTGACAGCTGACACTTATTTACAGCGCATTGATTATCGCGACACCGCAACGATCGATACAATAAAATACATATGTGAGTGAGTTTGATTGAAAGCGAATACAGGTAGCTCGCGTTTTTTTTGGTTTGAGTAATTTAATTTAACTAAGTATATGAATTGGAGACGTTCTATTTATAGGTTTATTTACGTTTTCCAATGGAGGATTTGTTAAATGTTGCTGGGAAATATATACAGAGTTATTCATATATAAGTATCTACATACCTAATTAGTTCAAAATCGGACATGGTTAATCACTTTGACTTTGAGCTTGTTGTAACACTATCTGTCCAAACTTGCATTGACCACAGGTACAGGAATACTGATTTTCTGAAGACTGTTCAGGCTGTTTCTTAGTCCTTAAAATGTTTTCAGGTGTTTGACATCCTGTGGTCGGACCCGCAATGTACTGGTGGTTGCGTCGCGAATGCTCTCCGAGGCGCTGGAACATATTTTGGTCCAGACGTGACTGCGAATTTTCTTCAGAAGAACAAGCTGAGTTTTCTCATCAGAAGCCATGAGTGCAAACCAGGAGGTTACGAACTACTGCACAATGGAAACGTAAGTCTGCGTCATTTCCGTTCTTCGTTTTCATTTTTTTTTTTAATTGGGCAACGACCTTTCTCAGCCTTCACCCCAATAACGATAAACTTAACTCACAGTTAAATAACTGCGAAATAAAAGCGAAAAGTATTCTCAATCTCGTGATAGATTTTATAATTATTAAATTACAAAAATTGAATTTATAAACTGTCCAAATTGGTTTCATTATCTCAAAAGAGTTTTCTTTTATCGTTATAATGTTCGAGACCTCTTCGATCATTAAAAACCGATTTGATTTTCCTCAAACTTTTATAGAATCTGCATGGACATCTTAGATAAGAAAAAAGAAAATTGTGTCAGAGGTTTGTTATTGTCATAAAATGCTGATCAAATTGTGATGCTGAGCGCTTGGTTTGCAAAGAGTTTTCTTAAAAGTGGGTACCGTACTAAGCGAAATTGGCAGAACTCACATTTGCATATTTAAGTACTGGCTTCATTTCATTCTTTGCCGTACGATGCTCGGTTATTTCATCAGAAAGTTAGCTCGTTATTCTTGGTTTATAGTAAAACTCATCTAGTGTAAATGTTCATCTAGTTTATATTGCATGTTTCTTTATGTAACAACATAATCATGTGTCGCTAGCGTGCACGTGCAGAAAATTGGAAAACGTAATTGATTTTATTTTTAAAATTAACTGTTGATATTGGTTATTTTTTTTACCCGTCCACATTGCGAAAATGTTGAAGGTTAAACTTTTAAAAATTCACGATTTAAGTGCTTCCGTTATGAAGTCATAAAAACAACATTAATTAGTGTCTACATGTTAATTACTGACATTATCTATTAATTCAACGAGGAAACCTGCTTCAGAGGACATGTTATAAATTGTACTCCAATATAATTTTTACTTTATAAATAAAATAGCTCACCACTATTACACCATACATTCAGGGCCATGAAAACAACATAAATTCTGTTCCCTTGCGGCAGGTGATAACCATCTTCTCTGCATCGAACTACTACGAGTTGGGGTCGAATAAGGGGGCTTACCTGAAGCTATGTGGGAACTCCTTGGAAAGGCAGTTCGTCCAATACACGGCCGCAGTCTCTCGCACCCGGCGCCTCACCTTCAGACAGCGAGTAGGACTGGTGGAATCATCGGCCATGAGGGAACTACACAACCAGATTATGATGGTCCGGAGATCCTTGGAAGCAACCTTCCGCAGCCTGGATTTGGATCAAAGCGGTTTGTTCTCTTTGAATGATCTTGCTCTAAACGTAGACATTTTGCTCACGAATTTTATGCCGCATGAAAGATGTAAGGTGATTTCTCATTCGTGAATTCTGCTGCTCCTTTTATTTTTAGCAAAAGGTCCCCGAAGTTTGTGAATTAAAATGCAGCTATAACATGTGTGCTATAACATCGTCATTAGTATTAAATGTATTGACTGACATGAATGTTTGTAGGCTACATATCGATCAGTGATTGGTGCCAAGCGATGGAAGAAACCACGCATTTGGGGCTTCCCTGGAGAATGCTGAAGGATAAGCTGGTACGGACCGACCCTGACACGCGGCGCGTCCGCTACATGGACACCTTCGACCTCACCACCAGCGTAAGTGTTATTAATAACTCGTTACTTATTGAATACATATTTATACACTATAAAGAGCTATTATTTCGTTAAAAATGCATTTTAAACCACGATTATATTCCTCATTACGCATAATTTAGAACGAATTTAGTTCTGAACAAAAGCAAGTTCGGAAAGCAATTTACATATTTGTGTCTTCTGAGAATAGTATGCGAATTTAAGCCAAAAAGCTTTATCTATACGTGTAAGATGATATAGCATAATAAAGTCTACCAAACAAAGCCATCGCCATCGGCTTTTACGAACATGAGTGCCGCATTAACAATCCTAATGTAACGAATCTAATGTTACGTTATCGAATTTCCCTTTCAGAAAATTGGCCGTAAAACTGACTCCTCGAATGTCGTCGAAACTCTATATAAAAATAAAAGCAGTTTGGAAGCAATTTTCAAAATATTAGACAAAGATAATTCAGGTACCTAAACAAAGATTCCATTTTAATTTACTGTACGAATATTAGATCAGCAGTAATTGGAATTTTGATTACAGGTTATATTACACTTGAAGAATTCTCGGAAGCCTGTCAGTTAATTGGTAAGTACATGCCGAATCCAATGACACAGGAGCAGTTGGTCGATATTTGTCGGCTGATGGACATCAACAAGGATGGCCTGGTGGATCTGAACGAGTTTCTGGAGAGCTTCCGTCTCGCTGAAAGGAGTTTGCAGTATGAAGAGAACGAGCTCACCGAGATACAAGCCACCTGACAGGAACTAGACCGCCGCCCGAGCAGGACGGCGGTCGATAAAGATGAGACAGGTGTTCAAATAGAGATTCTGAAGCTGGAAGATGATGGTAAAAGTAAAACGGTTAAGAGTAGTAACAATGGACAAGCGCACCTGATGGGCGAGAGCGTGGGCGCGGATCACATGGATGACATCGAGCTGATCGACTGCGAGGAGGCGCCGCGCCGCGCCCGGCCCGGCCTGCTCGAGAGCGATATCTAACACTTGCATGGTACATTACACCGCCTGCCGGAGTCTGACGGGATTATTGGAATTTACATGTCTTGTTCCACACGGATATTTTGGAACTTCTTTTCTAACTGTGCTGTATTTTCATTAATATTTGTTTTTGTTATGTCTAATGTTTGATGTATATTCAATTATATTTGGAAAGTATGACTAAACTCTTTATAGGTAATCTGATTAGGATAATTTGTGATTTTGATCATATTAGTTACAATTGATATTTTATTGTAGAGCTCGTATCGACCTAAGCTAATTTAGTATTATTTTGAAAATATTACCAAATTTACTATAGGAAACTTTGACTTTTTTTTTTAAATATGTCGAAATTATAAATTGGTGCCAATATAACCAGTGTTTTGTATTTGAACCGAATTTAATTGATCGGGAAATGTTACCTACATGAACAAAAATTTATATTTAGGTGCATTATGAAAGTTTCATGATGCGATCAATTAACGAATGGGAACAATGATACCGATGACTCTATAACTTTTTATTGGTGTTTTCGCTGTAGCAATGAATGAATATTATCTTATTATGTGTAGTAAACGTGCTATTTTCTAAATATCGCCTGCATACATTTTAGATTGGGATACATTTGATCTTATTAGAATATAGTTCCTTAATATGGTAAATTTTCTTCTTATATAGGGCTATAATTAGATATTATTATATCTATATTTTGCTATTCAAATTGCGATTAATGAAATAATCTGTCTTAGCGTGTTTCTAGTCATTAGTAGAGCGATTTCGTATACATATCTTTATACTCAATTATTAAGCATTCCAATCTATGTTTACCAGAGACGACGCATTACATGATTGAATATCTAATGTACTATATACCTTACGTAGTGGGAGTGTATCTGATCAGCAGCACTAGTTTGATGAGTCTCGTGATCTTCACGGTCTGCGATAGGCAGGCTTCGTATTTACTAATCGAATCTAAACTTTGTATAATAATCTCTATATATTTTATTACGTATTGTAACTCGTGACGTTCACTTATAGAAATATATAAAAGCTCCAAATTAAAGGTGCCTACTGACGCGTAACATTTTGATTTATATTCCATGTGACAGCGGAATGTGTTTCCCGCGATGCTATTTTCATAGCTGTGACAGCAGTTCGTTATTATTATGATCTTAACTCCGGCCGATCCTATCAAATAAACAAGTCAGTATGCGCTTTCATAAAAATATATAAAATGAAAATAAGTATATCGCTATTGGAATTTACGAAACTTCTAAAAACTTATTTTATATCTTATAATAAATTAAAAATGTTATTTACGAAAATATAATAGCTAATATTCTGTATTTTTAATATTTGTCCATTAAATTGTGATATTGCAATCGGTTGTTTGATTTGTACATTCATCTGCACGGCACTGCGGTATAAGTCGAACAGCTGTTCTAACACGAGACTTATCCTGAAAGGCAAAGTTACTTTAAATTAAAAACACTACAAAACCGCAGAAAAAATATGGACCAAGTAACGTTGTTCAAAATTGTCAATGGTCTGATCGATGTTCCTCAACTTCTGGATGTCATAAAAATCTCAGTAGCGGAATTTGTTCGAAAGAGTCACCGGGGTCCTAGGACGCAAAGGGCATTTGGAGGAACACGGATGAGTTTAAGTCAGTAAGAGTCTGACACTCCCTTTCGCTCTGCCCAGAGCAGGAGTCATTTGACGATTTACCATCGTTGAAAAAAAGGGCCTGACCGTAGATTGGATTTATTCCTATCATTTCCAGCTCCAACAAACCTCAGCCGATCAGCACTTTTAACCACCACTGCCGTATGCATTGACATCTTCTCCAACACCTTAGCTCAATTTCGAAATGATCTTCTACAACACCTCGCTAATTGATAAAATTAAGTATTAAGTTTTATTCCATCATTACAATTTTCTTGTTTCATGTGTTATTTATATTTTATTTTATATCAATCAATCAATTAAATTAATTTGCATCAAATAGCTAAACTTATAATTATGTGTAAGTGCTGTGCACACTTTTAAGTGAAAGGCTCATTCGAATATTATTAACTATGAGATTAATTTCCTCTAAATGTTTCTGTGAACTTTTCGTTAGAGTGCCATAAAATAAATCTGCAAGTTTCCGTCGAAATTAGTTTACTGACAGGCTGACTGCATTGCAGTAAGTACTATAGGTATGCCTGCAATGGAACTACGTGTTTTTATTTGATTAGCTGTTGACATATGAATGTCAACATCGTGTAGGCAACTAGCTAATTACAGATGTCTCAAAGGTCAAAATAATTATGACAAAGCAGTTTATAAAATAATACATTATTTTACAAATGACTGCTACTGTAAATCATAAAATATTGCGAAGTTAGTCTCAGAAATTATCCATATATTTTCATGTCATAACGAATTCAAGAGATCCCCAAAGGCTCGTATTGACATTACATCCCATACAGCCTATAAAATAATATCGGAATACGCATCTCCGTATCGGAAAAATCTAATTTTCTTCACACTTGCCGAGGTATTACGTTCCGAGCAACAACCAAGATAAAATCAGTAGGAACATAAGGTTTCACTGAAATCCATGGATGTTTACCGAGATGGAAATTCCTAAAAACAATGGAAGGGAAATTGGTCTGTCTGTAACAGCTGTTTGCTGCTGCTGCCCGTTCTTCGATTTTTTTGTTAGTTAAGAATAGCGTCTAGGTACCTTTTTTTAGTGTGGCTTATTTTGAGAACTCCAGGATCGCGAATTTCGAAGTCGGAATTGATTGTCGGTTCCTGCTTATACTTATTGAGAATTGTTATTTTCATCCAAAATAATCAGGTGCAACTAAATCATAATCTTTAAACCCAGAAATAAAAGAGTCAAGCATAATATTATAATAGCATTTGTATGGACTTGTAATTCTGTTTTTGTTTCGATTTTGGTGACGAAACAATTTATGTCGGTATAGCTTGCTAATGATAGTCTAGGAGATAGACGGGCATGAAATAGGGACGAAAATAACGTTTATATTTGCAATTGAAAAGAAATAGGTGGCCTTTTGATTTTAGAACAATATTTTTGCGAAAAATTTCTTGGGGAATCAAACAGTAGTCCGGTCAAGTTAGTTCATTTAATTGGGTGGTTACAATATTAATTCGCATAGAGCTGTAAATTTTTACGAATTTTTGAAACACTTATAAATGAAACGTGGAAAATCCCCATCGATACGACATTTGCAAAAAAAATTGAAGGTCAAAGTTCTTAAATGTGGGTTTTTTGCGTTATTCAGCCTAACGGTAAATTTGTAGATCATGCCATTAGGTTTCTATAAAATTGTCTTTGCAATTTTTCTCCTAGGAGTCACCGTGTCTGAGATAAAACGATTAAAAAAGTTGAAAAAGTTGTGTGAACAACTCGAAAGAGAATCAAATTAGAAAAAAACGCGCCATGTACACTACCTCACAGGTGGCGTGGAAACTATCAAGTAGAATACTAAGACATTCTTCTAGTTAGAAATAATGTAAGTAATTCTATCTAGTCCGGCGTTAGATTTTCAAAAAATATTGGACACGTATTTTTCCATTTCAAATCGCTAAACAATTTATTATGAATGATAAAAGCGTCTCAAAGTTCAAGAGAGGGGGCTGGTGACGTCACGTCGCTAGTAAAAATTGTACTATCGTACTGACGTCACGCGAGTTTTCAACGCACTGTATCTTCGTCATTCTTTGTTAGGTGAAAAAATGAAAAAAAACTTGTCCAAATTTTTTTGGAAATCTATCTGACAGACTAATTAGATTTTTTCAGTAAAATTCCCTATTGCTGCAGAAAATATGATTACAATTATGTTACTACATACATCCTTACTTAACTCATTAAAATGCGACAAGATGACTATTTTTATATCTCATATTTTCCATAGCAAAAAGAAGCTCCCTTATAACGAGCGTTAAGCCAGCACTTGGACGATAAGCCGAGAAGAGACCTAGGATAAAATGAAAAGTAGTTTTTTATTAGTTCCATCTGAATAATAACCTTTTCTAGTATAATTTATTATCGTCGATGATTTAAGTAAAACGATATATTATTCGTCGGAAGACTTTTTTGATCCGTAGATAACTAAACTGATACTTAAAATTATGAAAAAAAAATCGCTAAATATGAGTATTTCAACCAATTGTTAGTTACTCACTAATATTTATTTATTTTACGATTGTTTAAGCTAAATATTGTATGTAAAATGTTCGTTAACGAAATTTAGGTATCCATCATTTTTAACCAATTGGTAACTACGGATCAAAAAACTAGTCCTAACGTAGGTTCAACATAAAAAGGTACCATGTCCTTCATGAAATAATAATAAGGGCGTGTAAAATCCGTGAAAGGTCAGGAAAACCATCAGCGGAAACATCTGAGCTATGAATTAAGAATCACACGCCAAGAATAGCCATTTCTAATTATAGCTTTTTACCGTGAATTTTGGAAGACAAATTGTATGGCGCCCACGGTTAAATTTATCATCAGCCATTTAGCAGACGGGCGATAAAGAGGATTACGAGTAAAATGTGAGGCTATATTTATTTATGTAGAACCAATAGCTTCAGTAATACTTTGTAAGCTCGAACAGAAGGGTACGCTACACTTATTCGTGGCTTGCCATTAAATAGATATTTATCTACATTTGTAGCAGTTAATTTATTGCGATAAGGTAAAGTAGCTCTATTTGCATGAAGATATAATGATGCTTCTGGGCCTTTTTACGAAGATATATGGGTAATAATGGGCTCCTACTTCCTGTCTATCACGTACATGAAATTACAATGAACCTCTTCATATTTAAGAGTATGAACCTCACTGTTATTGAGAACCCATTGTTCGTCCTTGTTACTCATACTCATTGTTTCAAATATAGACTTAAGTAAGTAAGTATTTTCATCTTCATTTACTAAAACTAAAACGGCAATTTAATTTAAAATATTCTTCTAAACCTTAGTCATGGCTTTAAGAAAAGTATGTTAGAGTCTACATCTGCGCTTACTATTCATGCAATTAACTTATCTATTCAAAATCAACTGGTTACTCTACGGAACTTCACTTTCACTAGTTGTATGTTTAAATTCCATAAAAGACCATCTTATTCCTAATCCTATTGTGCATTCTCGTCACACCATACATCCCATCATTATTCTCTGCTCAGTTATGCATATTATTCATCCCTTTTGAGATCCAACATTCGGAATTTTGATAGTAGGTTTAGCTCTATTCCTCTACCTACAGTGTTACATATTCTATAAGGTGACACAGTTACTGCACTGCATTTTGAATAACGTTAGAGTGCTTAACTATCTCAACTTAGAGACAAGTTGAGTCCTCAAGCATGGACCCAGGTGTCCTCCGTCGTCTAAATGGACCATCAGGTTTAGCGCTAAACTTGTTAGTAGACGGCAAATAAATTGTAGTAGATGTGATTTATTCAATGAAACTGGAAGACAAGATCTTTCTGACAGAAATATATTTATTTAGGAATCCCAAAAGTATAAAAAATACCCGAATACTTTCATAAAAAATAAAACCTAATGGATTCTAACAATAGCATACTTATTTACATAAAGCTATTGTCATTGTTGTTTATTATTATCGTCAAGTCTAACTAATAATGCTTCACAGTCGTAGATAACAAGATGTATCAGATAATATACATGATAGATGTGCTCTGATAATTTCAACCTATAGTACGTAGTATGTCACATCGCGAACACATGGCGCTGTTTTCCCACCTTGTGAAAGTCTACAAAAACTTCGGGAAGGAAAATTCACTAGGGTGTTTAATTTATGATAGCTGTATTTTTCAAGCTAATGCTGTGTATATCTTGGTATGTAGAAGATATTATGCAGCGGTTTCTTAGTCCAAACTGCATCACCTAGACAAAAATATTACAAATACGAAAATAACAGGGTATTCGACTGGTTTTTTTTTTTACATTCTCAAAACCTTGAGAGCAAACAAGACGCAGTTATAAAATTTGCTTAATAATCTCAAAAAATATTGCGGTATTGTCAGCGTTTTTAGATCTGTGATAAACAGAGACAGCACTCACAAGTCCCGCCATGTTGAATTGAAGCCATCCAAGTAGTGTTTTGTGTGACAAGTATAGAAGAATAACTTCAAAACCGTATAACTTCTCTGTTTTTACACCATTTTTCTTTATTTTTTACCAATCGTACTCTTTTAATACCATCTATCGAATAAGTATTCATGTATATAGATTTTTCATAAGTAGTAGTCAAATACCGTATTGTCTGTCTGTCTGTTTGTTACCTCTTCTCATCTAACCGGATTATGATAAAACTAGGCACACGGGTAGAAAATGTCCCTTGGGATAATTTTTGACTTTCATGTGGGCAGAACCGCGGGCAAAAGCAAAGCAAGTAGGTAGTTAGAAGTTAAAAATGTGTGGTAGTTAGTAGGGAAAGTAACCAAATATGGAATAGTATCCTAATATGGAATCCCATGATTTCTCCGAAGATTAAACTTTTACACGAAATACATGACTATCTTCTATTTGAGAAGCACATCTTACTATCGCACACCCACCACCGTTGCAGTGAAAGGAAAGCCTTGCTTGTGACAGGCATGTTTTGTTTTGTCTCCACCGAATAACTTTAATGGGTATGGAAAAAACACAAGTCCTTATGGTGCTACCTATATATTTCCATATGTTACACTATATGTAAATCATGTCGTTTAAATATTTGTTTTATAAAAACAAATATTTAAACGACAGGAAACGATTAGGAAAATCTTACTATTGATGTAATTGTAGTTTCCAAGACATGAGCACATGGAACTGGTGCGAAAATCCAAATATGGACCAAGTTTGGAATGTGAAGATAATGAAGAGAAAGGAGAGGGGATGCTATCCAGCTTGGCACTGACAGTGAACCTAATTAATTTCATGGAGCGAGAATCTTTAGACTTGGATGATGCTGAATACTTATATGTTTTGCCAAAAACTACATTTTCCGAGGGTAGTAAAAGGAGAGGAGATAAACTTAAATCAAGTGTTGAATGTCCGGGCTCTGGACAA
Organism: Mamestra brassicae; assembly: GCA_905163435.1. Lineage (NCBI taxonomy): Eukaryota > Metazoa > Arthropoda > Insecta > Lepidoptera > Noctuidae > Mamestra > Mamestra brassicae. Next base: position 10,733,252 of record LR990996.1, on the reverse strand, counting down.
ATAACGATTTCGATGGTTCAGAGTTCAACATATTCTAAGTTTGTTATTTTGGAAAACAAGTAATTTATATTATTGACCATTATTATCAGATTTGACTGGCCTGTTGGTCGAGTGGTTAGTGACCCTGACTGCTAAACCGGAGGTCGTGGGTTCGATTCCCACCCAGGACAAATCTTTGTGTGATGAGCATGATCATTTGTTCTGTGTCTGGATGTAATTTGTCTATAATATGTATGTATTTAGAAATATTTAAGTATGTTTATCAGTTGTCTGGTTGCCATAGCACAGGCTCTGCCTAGTTTGGGATCGGATGACCGTGTGTGAGTTGTCCCAAGATAATTATTATTATTAGATTCTCATGCCCATATTTCATTTTTTGTACCTTGTTCCATATTCGGTTCCTCATTTGTTACTTTGATAAAATGGAGATATTACTTTGTTAATTAACATATTTAACATCAGATTATCAATTACTGACTTCAAATAGATGACTGATTAGGATTTCAATCAGAGGCTTCTGATTTGTGATTAGTTTTTTTTAAATATCCATAAAACAAAATGGTATTCCATATTTGCTTACTTTCCTCTAACCTTACATTTGTATTACCCGCCACATTATTTCCAACCACTGCAACTTCTGAAGGCCAGAATCAATCAACAGTGGCGACCACCAGAACGCCGAGTCAAAGAAGTTCGACTAACACACGCACATTTGCATAAATTTGAGACAGTCCTACACAGAGGATATGAAATCCATTAACCAGGTTGTCCCATTCTTGACCTTTTTTCCGTACGCCAACATTTCTCCAATTAGTTTACAGTTGAGGTCGCCCACGGAAACTGCGTTTTAAATTTTAATATGGGGCGAGCTTATTGTCATGCACCGGACACGATTCCAAGTCACGAGCGGCCATATAAATTCGTAACGAGTAAACCTAATAATGCTGGGTTCGACCGCTGAAAACAAATTGAGTACGGAGAGGTGTCACTGCCTCAAAAGAGAAGTTACTTTTATTTGTCAGTGTTATTTATTTATTTGGTTCACCGACAATTCCCAACAGAACAACTATATAAGGATTGTATGGTTTTAACGGTTCGACAACTTTATATCAGAAGGGTTCTGCTTATAAGCCATAAAGGCTCAACTTACGATCCGGAAAGCCTGAAAAACAAATAGTCTTTGATCTGAAACCGTGTAAAACCGACTTCATCAGGAGACAACCATACTACATGGGTCCATACCTTTATAATAAAATAAGTAAAAATACACAATTACATAACTTACCGATTAAAAAATTTAAACTTACCATAGATAACTTTCTTCTTTTCCAAAATTACGATAATACTGAAAATCTACTAAAAAGTATAAAATAAAATAAAGCCACTCAAGCCCATTCACACCACAATCACACACACACATACACACACACACACACAATTATGTTACTACACATAAGCATGATAGTACTTACGTACGATAGCAATGAAATAGTATCATAATATTGTAATACTTACCTACAGTGATGTTTACTTTTCACCCGCACCACACTTGTAATGCCAGCTCGACCACGGTGGTGACGGAAGTAACTGGTGCGTATAGCACAGGAATCCTCCTAGTTTAAGCCCAGTTGCACAGGTTTTGTATCTTGCCACTAATTAAAAAAAACATGTTATTTAAGGTGCCACAGTAATTGTAAGGTTTAAGTCTGGAACAAATAAATATTGTTTATTGTTTATAATTGTATTCACCGGTAAGCAAATGAAACAGAAGCAACACACAGACTAAAGTGTAACGCAGGTATGCGTTGCCGAACTTAGGTACAAAAAAAAAATTGAAATAAAAAAACTAATACATAAAATAATCTATAAAAATAAATAGTTGTACTTAATTGAGCATAATAAATAAATTAAACTAAATCAAAATAAAATAAACGAAATAATACTAGGTATTAAAAATAGGTTATAGGTACCTATGCCTTAATTCACCCACCCACCCAGTGAGATAATGCAGGGCTAAGAACTCAAGTGTTCGTTATTCTAATCCATACTATCCATCCATACTAATATTATAAATGCGAAAGTGTGTCCGTCCGTCTGTCTGTCTTTTACCTCTTCACGCTTAAACCGCTAAAATTTGTTACAGAGATAGATTAGACCTTGGAGAAGGACAAAGGCTACATTTTGTTGCCAGAAAAGGGCTTGAAGGGGATTTAAGTTTGTATGGGAGTCAGTCATTATCTAATCTAAACATCTAAACTAATATTATAAAGAGGAAAGATTAGTTTGTTTGTAACGATTTGGCTCAAAAACTCCTAAACCGATTTTAAAAATTCTTTCACCGTTAGAAAGCTACATCTTCACCGAGTAACATAGGCTATAGTTAATTTCAGAAATAATTAGGAATCCCTACTAAACATTGAATTATGTAACCCAAGGTGTAAAAAAATTGACATAAAATGTCTTTCATCGCATGCGCTGCGAAAACTATTGATGATACATAAAAATAATGTACAACATAATTAAAGTACTCATTATTTATAAAAGTTTATTAGAAAAAAGTCCGCAAGACTATTTGCTAACTATTATGGTTAAGTCATTATGACCGCTTTTTGTTAAAATTATTCAATCAAAGCCCAGTAGGAAAGAAAAAATTATGATTTTGATATCAAGATATTAATCTTTTTTCCATTTAAATTTGATAATTAAGGGTGATTATGTACATGTAAATTACACTTTAAATTATTCAAATCGGACCTTTCGTTTCAAAGTTACGCCGGGTATAAAAATGCTCTAAGTAAGAAAAATCCGATGAAGTTGAAACACGGCATTAACGATTTGGATAAAAAAATAAGAATATTTATAAGGATTTTTCTAAAATAAACTCCTTAAGGGGCGACAAGAGGTGATGTAGTTTTTAGGGGAGGACATTATTGCTTACTTCAATTTACGTGGGAATTGGTATGAACAAACTAAAAGTGGGATAATTGAAAAGGATCTAAAAATGTTTGCAAAATCAACTTTTGACGAGGTGAACGGGGTGGATAGTTGCGCTGATCCAGAGATCATAGACTCAGCGACAGAAATGGTTGGGTAATTAATGAAAATCGTTTTGCTTATGTAATTTTCCAAAAATAAAGGGGGTAGAGCGGGCGTTGAAGTTTGTGGAGTAGGTACCTACTAAATCCGCGCGGACGAAGTCGCGGGCGAAGTGCTAGTTGAAGATAAAACCATGAACCTTTGTATACATATGTTCAAACATTTAAAAAAAATTGGTATCATAATCATAACAATAAAAATCGCTGCCCAAAGTAACTATTTCACGCGGACGAAGTTGTGGGCAAAAGTTAGTATCATATATGTTCATGGTTTCACAGTGTAGGTTTCTTGTGATCGGAACAAATCAATGGTGTGGCAATAGCCCAGTGACCTACATGACACAATTAATAAGACCCTGATTTACGAAGTCCCTCATTAGTTTGGTTTCCCAATCTACCCTTGCCTTACAATGTCGTAAATAAAAAGGGAAAAGCTTTATATGTTTATTTATTGCCTACACTGTAACCAATTTCCTTTCTTCTTTCTTGCGTGTTTTCTTGAGTGGTAGTTTCAACTTAACCTTTAACTATGGACGTGCGGTCTCACAGGCCGCTTGCAGTTTGCGATTCTCGCCTCCCCCACCTCCCGCGTACCCCACGCGTATGCCCGCGTCAGTAGCTTCGGTTTTAGTGGCGAAACGACCGTTCAGAGTGAAGGTAACGTCGCCGGCTGAATATTGCGTAAGTAAATTCAATTTATAATTTGAGTGCGGTCTGTGAGACCGCGCGTCCACGTTTGTGTTGTAAATTACCGCTGACGGTGATTTTGTTTGTTTTAGATTTAGTAAGTCAAAATGTCAAAAAACGATCTATTTACGACTGCAGGCAAACGAACATCGAGTTCGTCGACTCAGAGAGCAAGTAAAATATTGCGATTAGATGATCCTACTTTTGAAGACGAGTTTCAACGATTGCTTTTAGAATCGGATCAGGGCGAGAGCGATGGGGATGTTGATGATTGTTTGTTTTATGAAGCCGACATTGAAGAAAATCGTTTGAGTGAAGAAGAGATTATTGAAGTAAGTGGTAGTACTTCCGGAGCTGACGGAGATTGGACAGTGAAAGTTCAGATGACGACAGTGCTCTAAGCCGTTATGCAAAGACTGCCAATAAATATGGCCAACTTCGGTTCTTGTCAAAATTTTTATGTTTAGTTCTGAGAAGATTATATTACGATTTTTATGTTCTTTGTTCCTTATATTTTATTGTAAAAGAAATTAAACTAATTAAAAAAGGCATTTTACTGTGGTTATATACTTATAAAGTGATCTCAAACTAAAAAGTCTGAAAAGTGCCTTTGATTGTTATATCGTTAGATTTAGTTTATAATAAATATATTTTTCATTAAAATTACTTCTTTTATTTATCTTTAGTAACTCTCCTAAGGGATAAAAACAAAAAATAATACAATACTTACTCATCAAGATAGAAACCAGCCCGTAAATGTAGCGGTCTGTGAGGCCGCACGTCCATAATAGTGTAACAAAAATGGAACGTCCATAGTTAAAGGTTAAACTAAAAATAACGTTATTTTGGAAAATTTGGATGTAATGATCATAAAATCCTTCGCTAAAACTTCTGAAAAGTTCCAAAAGATAAATTAAAACTTTACGCCATCATTGTAAGGAAGCGACAGTTACTTTTTTGTACTTAATTAATTTTATTCGTCTGAATAAGTCTAAATACTTAAACTTCTTTGGAAGAGGTTATAGAGGCCAAACATAGATGATGGAAAACTTACACTGATGAAAGCATGTCTGTTAAACCCATCTACCAAAAATATACAGCAAGTTTCAAAGAGACATCTATGAAACAGAAGTTAAAGTATTAAAGAGATTCCGAGCAGGTCCATGAAGAGAGCAGAGTGCTTTCGATCAACCTGCCATCTGTTACGTGTAGTGCAAAATACACCACAGCTAAAGTTTAATGAAGCTTACGCATTTACTAATAGATGGCGTTGTATTCAGCCGTCTTTCTAGTTTGTACTCCAAGGGCAGTTGGGTAGATGGCGCTAGTAGGGTTCACAATATTATGGTTTGTGGGTAGGCACCTGTTTTTTAGATCTTGCCTAACACACTGCTGTATATGTCTAATTAAACATGATTGATGCAGTAAAGATACGCTGTCGTTGGTTTCTTCTATGATATGTCTAAAGCTTTTGATTGCATCGGTCATAATAGGTACATATGTTAACAGTAGATTATGAAGTTACTTTATAGACGAAATTCAAAGATGATTAACAAAAAACAAATATTCAAAAAACTTGGTACAATAGAAAAAAAAACAAATTGTAATTGAAGGAGACATCTCTAAATTTTAAGTTATATTTGTATTTTTTTTTTTATACCTCAAGGCTTAACTCCGAGTTCCTTAATTTTTTGAAAAGTTTTCTTTTCTCGACCGCAGCAAACTTTTGCGATTTGGAGCATGCATTGCAAATTGTAGTTAACTACTAAAGCTAGGTAAATATAAAATTTTAGGTTTTCTCTCCCAGCCAATATTATTCTGCTTATTCTGCAGCATAACTGTCTATAGGTAGTAATGTAAAAAAAAATACAATTTCCAAGTTTTTTTTGGACAAGGGTCTTCCTTAAACTGCTACCCAATTATTACTCAAGCTAACAAAAGCGGAACCAATAGGCTCCAAACCAAGATGTAAATTAACTATTAAAAGTAAAATTTCAGTCCAAAACCGTTTACTTAAACGGCTCTTCTGAGACATAATTACCTGCTAAATATTTGGACCCATCTTTAGTGGTCAACCACTTATTACGCTACCCTATATTCGCGCCAATCCCCAAAAAAATATAATACAAACTGGACAAAGATTCTAGGTAGGTGCTAACCGAATGCCTCTCGTGGTAGTATAGTTTGTAGCTATTAGGATAATTTATAGCCGTTTAATATCCAACGAACTCGCAGAGATTTGATTATCGATGTAGTATTTTTTTCGTTGGACGCCGCAGATCGCGTGTCGCGTGCTCCGAAGTTTTTTTCGGTTTGTGTTTCGGGGGTGTAACGCACAAAAAATATTATAACTGGCCAGCGACTACCGGAATATAATTTTTGACAATTTTATAAATTATACAGGCGTATCGCTTAATAATGGGTAGCTACGGGCATGTTTTTATTGTTCCTCAGACAGTCAGTAGCATTTGGGTTCCTATTATGTTAGAACGAATATTGTACCTAATAGATTTGAAACAATATTATATTAGATGAAGAGAAACTTTTGAAATTACATTTGCACTATAGAATACACTGATAGACCGGAACCGCTGATACTTACACTCTAACCTGTTTTATTTTCTAATGAATTAACCAATCTTACTAAGAATGATGTTCACTTCACTTATGAAAGTAAAGTTACTTTCATCTCATTTCCATAGTAAGTGTCATCATATCGTCGAATCGGCGCGGGCGCAGTATTGCGGCGGCGAAATTGCGCGGTCGCGCGCGCCTTTGCTCCACCGCGAAACATGAGCCCCGGCAGCAGCCTGCACTTTACAAACACTACATGACGTCATGGTTCTGTATTGCTAACGTTACATGCGCTTCGAGTGTCAGGAAATTAGTCATTTAAGAGGGATTTACGACTTGGTTTTCTTGATCGATGAAAAGCTTTGTTAATCAAGTCCCGTAGGAAATAACATTGCCAAGCAGGCTCAAATAACCTGGTTTCAATTTTTGTATCTTATAAAGATAGGTAATCCAGAAACCGTCAAAGTAAATAAAAACCTAATCGACCCCTAACCAAGATCTTAGGTTTGTAGTCATTTACATCACGTCTCGTCTTCCAAATCCAAGAAAGCAGAACTCTGAAGATCAAGTTTATTGCTTGAATTTTCAGGTTTTGTTAGCAACGAGACATCTAAGAAGTATCTAGAAGAAACTATACCCATCTGAATTGTAAGATTTTGATCTAATTTTCTCACAATAACAACAGTTGGAATTCGTATGCCGTGATCACGTTACGAGACGGCCGGCGCGCCCAGTAGCGATGCCCGCCCGAGCCGAGAATTTTTTGTCTCATCTCTGACAGATCGAATTAAAATAAATGCTTCGATAAAGCGTCCTATAATATCATCCTGTATTTGGTTACGAGTGACGTGCAGTGGGAACATACGAACGCCGTAGGTGGGACCAGAGACTATTTTTAAAGTTGCTCTATGTTTTTTTTTATGATTAAGTTTGGGAGTATATTAAAAACGTTTAATCGTTTTTATTGTTCGTATTGGGTTGTATTGTTCAGGGGTAATTACTACTGCTGCGTCTTATATTTATCATTCATTGCCTTCAGAGAGTACGAGCGAAAGATTTTCAAAACCGTTTCCATTTTTTTCCAAATATTTTATCATTGCCTTTGGCGCGCACGGCATTGTAGTAACCTTATGTCTACATAGTTAGGTATGTAGACACACTACACACGTTACTACAACAAGTAAAATGGTTCCCGAATAAGAGACCATTTATTTCCCATACATAACTTTCAACCGACGATGCACGTTTATTACATGGTAGAATAAAATTTTCGCTTTTTCGACCTACAAAAACATATGAATGCTGGAACAACTAGCATAATTATATTAAATGCTCTACTGATAAAGTGTTACAACAACGTGTTAACAAAAATTTCAACAAACAGGTACGTTAGATAACAGCAGTCAACAACAAACTCAGTCAGCCGTAAAAGCTACTGAATTCAACGGAAAAAGGTTTGCCTTTTTTTCTGGCAGACCGTTACAAATTGCCAGATGGTCTATTTTCTTGTTTCAACACATCCATAATAATTATGGTCGACACGTATGATATATGCTTCAGCGAGAATTGGGAATTCAGTAGCAAAGCACCGAGAAAAGTAAACACTGGGCTGTATTGAGGAGGACACCATGATTGTATTGTTTGACGTGTGTATATTTCTGTTGTGTGATTCGATTTATGTGTTTGCAATTTTTCAAGCTGAAGGCAGTAAGTAGTGAAACTACTTATTCACAGTTTGCGCCGGTATCTATTTGACTAACATTTTCTTATATGAGTTAAAACTTTACAAGAGAGATTCAGTTACAGCTTACGGTTATTTCCGAAACTTTTGAAATCCTAAAAGCAATAGTTCCTCTTTCAAACATTTACAAAAAAAAAAAAAATTGCCGATATTATCATTCTGGACAACTTGAAGAAAGGGATTCTTGTCATGGCACTGTTCATAAGCAGCATCCGAAATAAACAAAAAAGGTAGGTAACAAAATAATTTCAAAAGTTCATCGTACAATATGAACATCTACATGCCCAAAAATTGAAAATACAAAAACAAAAGCAATTTCATCTTAATCGTACGAAATACTTGAGCGGAGCCAAAGCGATATCCACCTTATCGAGTTACCTAGGCTACTGGGCATCTCCGAGCTGGCGAGGCGAAATGATCTAACCTTAACCTTCAACAAAACAAACAAATCTTTATTGAGTAAACCCTAAAGTTTAATTTCACATGAGGGCACGGCCTCGACTTAAAACAAAGAACGAACCCACAATAATAGTCGCTTCGGTGATTTTATGGAAACGTGATATCGTGTTGGCCTCTTACAAAAAGAATAAAGCGAAACTCGAACGAAATTGTTTTAATCGTCGGAAGCCACGGTGTACTCCTTATAACTTAGTAATTATATTAAACCGATTATGCAATGTATTGTATTGTTTAATCATGTAAGAAGTATCCACGTAACTATAGTAAAAAAAGTTTGAAGATTTAACAAAAAATAAAATCTACAAATTAGTTTTTTACTGAATGGTTAAAAGCATCATGTGTTATTGGCATACGGAGGTGGTACAAAAACATGATTGCCCAAACAATACCTACATTGTCCATGGCTCGTTGTAACGAGTTTATTCATCTCGATCGTGACCGTTGACGTAAAAATAATGACGTGATGCGATGGGACACCGTACGATTTGTTTGAACTAACTTGCGCATGAAATATCGGTCGGAGTCAGCTACCGATGGTTCGCTGGCTTACCTACCGCCGCCGCGGCCACAGAAAAAACTCATAGCTCTGTCTTAAGGCATCCGAATTCCTTTAAAGCAAATACGTGTGTGTAATCGCACGTAACAATTTATTTAATTCAGCGCAAGTTAAAACGCTGAGTGAGAAACAAAAAGACGATTTTGTAGTTCGACATGGTTATTCTTATGCTGTGATTTGTGGTAGCGGGTTTCTTTGTTTATTCGTCGAGCGCAAAGTTAGCATTTGCGTCGGCGGCGCCTGCCTACCTGAGGTTTCCGTGAAGCGCGGATCGCGTGTCGAATACAACGGTGAACATTCACGAAGTGGACTTTTAATGGAGCCTGATAACCTGACCAACGTAACATATTTCGTTCATTACCTATTTTTACTGCAAAATCGTAGCCTCACTAGAATCCTTTTAAAAATTGGCCCTGATTAAAGCCCGGAACGCGCCATTAGCTGTTTAAAAAAGCACAGCTTGTAGATTGTTAAAAACTTTCTTTTAAACCAAGCACATGACAAACGGCGCATCGGAAGGAACAGGTGACAATGAAACAAAGCCCTAATAGATTTGCAAAGTTGACATCAAAAGGGTGAAAAGCGTAAGGTATCTTTTTACGAAGTTTCGGAAACCACAATAAAACCGCATACCTTTTAAACGGTGTCGCGTGGCTGTTACTAAAAACTTTTACCAAAATTATGCTCCGCCATTCAAAGCATTTTGGCACATGGCTTGCCTGCTTAATAGCCTGGAAAAATACCTCCATAAGTTTTATGGCTAACGAATTAATTTAAGGAGCTTTGGGAGTTGTTTCTTTCTAATTATTTCCAGGGTGTTTTATTATATCAATAAACAAATCTTGACAAATGTAATATCTTGGGGTTTAACTAACACTGCTCTGGAGACAAAACATCTATAAATTAAACTGTCTATTTATAACAGTAGTAAAGTGGTCGCCTTTTAACCGATAATGAGGTCTCATTTACTATTTTCGAGGACTTTTATAACGTAGCAGTGAACTAGTTTACAAGTTTTCATTGCCACATGGCGTTTTATGAGGATTCAATTAGTGTAATTGGAAGCTGCATGCTATGAGGATGGTGAGACTACGGGAAATCAGTCTATGCACTGATTCGTCTCTCTATCGAGAAAGTCTGGATCTCCATTTTGGTTTTGTTGATACATGTCTCATCCTCCTGCCCTTGTATCTCGATATCTAGTTGAGGACGGTCCAATAGGTACATTTTCTTCTTCCATTTGCTTCTGTCAACCGTAACGCTATCATTCACTTCCTTTTTTCACACCACAATATATCTTTTCTTTTGGCTCTCTATCCCTCTCCATCAATTCAAAGTTTTATTCATAACTCTTGTGTCTCTCATCCTATTCCCATGTCAAGACTGAAAATTCCCCGCAATTCTCGATTCCATGTCAATTGAAATACAAAAAGTAATTATAAATAAAAAAAAAAACACAAAGTTTATTGTCATTATCGTCTTACTTTATATCACCCCTTCCACAAGTCTGTTGCGACATCCTTTATGCATATATATGCATGCATATATGCAACATTTATGATATTTCCCATATTCACAATTGGGAGTTGCTCTCATTTATTATTAAAATACAGTCTGTTTTTGTTGCATATCAAATATTATACTCACATAAATATTCGGTTTCTCCGTTCACGATGAATTGAATAGTAGGAGAAAAAAACCTGATATAAGTTAAATCATGTCGCAGGCACGTATTAAGAGCTACATTATTGCTACAAACCTGAATCAGTGGGTGAGCAGGCGATGCATCAATTGAGCGCCGCAAGGGGCCGCCACCGCTGCACGTCCCGTCACTCTGCCTTCACACGGACAATGTTTGCCACGCCGATATCGATGTCCATACGTTTCTTTATACAAAATCATCGACTGTCGACATTTTTAATGTTGTTAATATTTTATTAAGAGCTCTTTTGAATATAAAACTTGCTTGCATTCGAAATGCGAATTCTCATATTTATTATGTCGACCTTATGAATTAAGCCGATCTACCAGTAGTTTTTAGAGATACAGAAAGTTGTGATAATTTATTTAATTCAATTGAATCGATAATGACATACTTAGCATTATATTATGGAGCACATCTCTCGAAATGTTAAGGCGATATAATAAAGGTATGGTCAGCGATGCAGTTCGGAGAAGCCGCGGCGCGGACGTCGCATTCCCGCGCTCCTTCACGGCGCATGCGCGAAACGCCGCCGACACAACTCGATCTTAGATAAAAACCACTTATGACATGAACCATGCCTTTATTCCAACAAATTGATTTCGAACATAGAAGTCATATCGACGATTCCGATCTCTGTAGCGACGGAGCAAACGCAATGTTATTTTTGAATTGACACGTTACTTCAAAATGCACCTCACTGCGAGCAAATGATTGATCGTGCAGCTTTATTCGATTAATATTATATGACCGACACATTGAATTTCCGAAAATTAGTATGTATTTAATTTATAGGTACAATCACAGAAGAAAGTCGGAATTCGTAATAGTTTCTAACAGAACACGTTCAATTATTATGGTATCCGAGCCCGTGATCAAGATAACCGATTATTAATCGTCTCTAATTACTGCTGGTGTTAGTTCGACCTTTATCTGGACACCATTTACCTATGGTTTATAAAAAAAAACCTCACAAAAAGTGTAAAGAAAGGTTGATTTGTTATGCGATGTGTTCCCGCGGTGACCGCTTCACCTGTTCATTGTTTGGCTGGCGGCTGTTAAACAAAAGGGTCCAAATATCACAGTTTTTGGGATATAATCGCCTTGAATGCAATAAATCTTATCGTAATAACTGCACTTGCGAAGCCTTAGATTATCGCTGTAATGTATGGCCGAGGAATTTATTACTGCATGTGTGATTTATTGGAAGGATATCCTTGTCTTAGTTAACATGTGGACGGGTACATATTAGCACATTGATGGATTTAATTTGTGGGCAATATTTGTATAAAAAAAGGTGCAGGGTTAATAATATGATATTCGGTAAACGTAGCGTTCGGTTGATATTTAGGCATACCTAGTGGTATTTTCATGGCGTCTGTATTTAACGGATTTAAAAGCTCCACCAGATTTAGTTGTAAACTCTTACATATTATATACTATTCTATGAGTTTTAAAAGTTAATGACTATTTGCCTACTATATTTACTTTAAAATATAGACCATTCCCTGTAAAGTAACAGCAAAAAACAAAATCCATCTCCAAAAATGAACGATCAGAATCATCCCTACCAAAACAACAACGATAGCCAATCTTCATCCCATATCATTCCTGCCATATTAATATCATCTTCCTCGTTCACTAATCTGAGAACGTAGTGATGTACGTACGTCGTACGTGTCGCATAGTGATGTGCCACGCGGCCTCGTCCCGCACAGCGGATGCAAACGTCGGAGCCGGGAGTCGCGCGCATAAATCCCGGGATCGCCGCCGGCGCGGGATTCGGGAGCCATCAATCATTATGGAGCAGCGACGTCGCTGGGGGTTCCGTAGAGCGCTTTGTGGAACAGATCAAACTGCGGTTAAACGTCTTGATTAAACGACGTTTTGATGCATGTTTTGAGGGTTTTTTGGGAGCAGTCTCAATAGAACCAAATATGTGTATCTAATTGATATCGAATGTAACGTTATACGTAGTCTTTTTCGTGTTATAAAGGTACGTATTCTAATCCAATGTTTTTTTTTCAGATTTTAACGATTTATGCAGCCAGTTTTTTTTATGGATGGGAAATCATCAAATGACGTCTTCCGCTCTGGGCGGAGCGGAACGGAGTGTCAGACTCTTTCTGACTAAAACCCATCCGTGTTCCTCCTAATGCCCTTTGCGTTCCAGGGCCGCGGTGACTGTTTCGAGCAAATTCCGCAACTTTTGATGCAACACAGGTGCCTTCAAAGACCTAGTTTTTAATTATGAGCTCCAACAAAAAATTCATCAAATACCTGGTAGTTCTAGCACATACCACTCCCTACTGATATCAACGGCAATAAACATGTAATTTACGCAGATATAGGTATGCAAACTTGACAGTTATCGCGTTGCCTCTGTACATAAACTACTCTGTGCGCTCCTCTAACGACTCGTTATTAAAAGGGTAAGCGATGGTTAAGGACGTCAGACACAATGTTTGATACATGATAACTAGAGGCGAAGTCACATTAAATCGCGTTATGCGCACCAACCGGCCCATTCACTTAATTTCACTTATACGCTTATTGGCGTAATGCCGCCTTATTAAGGATTATAAACATCATTCAATTCTTGTGGTTGTTGTGATAAATGGTCGATATGCAGATGGGAGGATAAGTAGCTGGATTGAATAAAGCATTCGCGTCTGAGGGTAACAATTTGCTTGGTATCCTCGGGAGGGATTTAGAGGCTAATGTTTTATGTAATATGGCTTTTAAGCAGATTTTATCTTTTTGTTATCAGCAAGCCTATGTTTTCAGCAAGTTGCCATCATGATTCCTCTACGAGTGTTTAATGTTAATTTAAGCTGAATTTTCAATTAATAGAATTAATTACTTTATAATTGATACTTTTATTTTTTTTTAAAGTTAAAATCTTAAAACCCTAACGCATGACAGCTATTGAAAGTTTTCAGTGTTTAAAAAAATGTAGCAAAGGACCATTGGTTGAAACAATATAAGTAAATGCAAACGACAGATTGCTGTAAATGTTCACCAGCCAACTCTTCTCATTCCCCATGTATCGCCATAGGCGTTTTGCCTTCCAAATAAAGTGCTTATCAGTCATTTGTAAAGAACAAAAGTCAGCGCTAAGGTGCAAGTCATTACGGTCAAACGAATTACAGCAAAGAGTGCGATTTGTAAGCTTGAGACCAACAAAGGAACATTTCGCGCGCGATTTTGATTAATCTCGGGATAATACTCACCCAGAGGATATAAACTAGGATCCAACTCCCCCAACCAAAACTGGTTCCTAAAACTTACGACTCAAAGCTGAATTTTGTTTGGAGGAGAGCTTGGTAATTAATTACCATTGTTTGAGAGATTTTGTTCTTTATTAGCATACACATAAGGTTTTATTTTAGATAATGGATTAGCAGGTGAGGCTGGGTGCGAAATCATCGCTCGAATGAAACGCTAGCCGCGAGCTGGCGATTAGGGAGTTTTACGTTTTATTGTGTAGACCTCGAAATCTAGTAAATTGGAACAGAGGGTAGTATCCCACTCTTTCTTCTGATTATAATTGGGAGACTATAATGAGGACTGTTAACTCAGATTTCCTAGATTAGAAAAATGAAACAGTAAAGACAGCTTGGGAAGTAAAAGGGGATAGATTTGCTTGGCATTCAAGAATTGTACTAGAAAACGAAACAGTCGTGGTAATGTCATGATGATATGAAAACAAAACAAGGCTTTTTATGAAGTTACCTACTACGTCATTTATGTATTCGTCAGAAACTGGTTATACAAAGATGAATAACAAAATATTAACAAAACTATTCAGATTCATACTAAACTAATGACTTAACATACAAAAATTGATAAAAAAGGCGACCGGAAAATAAGTCATTGGGCATCAAAAAAAAATCGTCAACATCGTTGTCATGGGGTAAAGTGCCCAGTACCTACATTGGTAAGATTTTTGTTATACCTTCTCGATTCTAGCACTGACCGTTACGTTTTCAAAACATTTTAAGCCGCATGGGACCTCTACCTCTTCCAAGGTCCACTTCATTCGAAGGGCCCATAGTCATGAAGGAGTCCACCTGATGGCGTCTAATGTGTTTGTTATTTTGTCCTACAGGCACTTATTAGGGGCTCTTTGGCGGCGAGTTTATCACCCGCGGCAGCCTTAACGCGCTCTCATTGTGGTTTATTATCCTCTGAACAATTTTAACATAATAATACGGATTATCAAGGTGCTGTGCAGTTCCAAATATTAGGTAACAGTTTTGGCAGATTGTCGGCGTTGTCACGAATATGAAAAAATATTCGAATGGAATTATTCAGGGTCAGAGTTACAGCGGTGGCTACTGTAGTTGCTGCTGGTGCATTCAAGTATGAAATCGGTCTCATAAGTAGCATATATAGAGGTTGCGGAAAAGAGTGTAAAGTCTCGCTCGTCTTCCTACCAGACGGGTGTTGTGTCTGGCTGGCAACTGCCCAGTTGTCGGGCGTGTATAGGTATCTATGTCAAATCTTGCGGACAACTTTGATAGCGCGGCGTTATAGTTAATTAGCATTGATTAATAGAGCAAAATTAATATAAAATGGTGAGCATAAATCAGTAAGTACAGATCACAGTGCACAACTGTACATGCTCTATAACCTTTCCAGTACATCGATAAGTTAAACACCAACACCTTTTACATAATATCTCAATGTCCAGCCTCCAATATTTAACCTAGATAAGAAGTTCACGTAGTGTTTGACTAGGCTACATCTAAGCTGGTGTATTACTCGCTCAGAAATTGTAGCAATGGTTGGGTAACCCCGGCATTATGGGCGCAGTAACAGATCACCGCTTGGCTTTTGAACTCGATGAGTGAGCCTTCAACACAAGCTTTAGTGTTGGCAGTTGTCGACAAATGTTAACGATTTCGTTCGATGTGATTTAAATGTTAAACCAAAATGTTTTACTGTTTTATAAGCAGGTAGGACTTGTTTATAGATCGTTGGGACCGAGATTACGCGTGAAATTTAACATGACTTAGGTACACAGGTTTTTTAATTTTTTTGTAATCTACTTTGACAAAAATTTCGAGGTAGTTTTGCCTCTAGTTCAGTCTCTGATATACCAAGATATACTCAATATAGAAAGAAATGGGTGGTCTTTTATAACCAGACCTACACTACGAACAAACTTTATTTAAAATTACCACAGCGTAACTTCGCAAAAAAAAATTAAAGCGTCAGGCAACCCACGAGTCAAATTGAGGTTCCGTTGTCACCTCTAAAAGGCATGGTCAGCAAAAACTAGGACAGTAATCAGCAGGCCATCAGTAAGCTGTCAATTTATACTCTTGACCGTTGCAGGGAAGTGACCAGAGTAATGTAATCGGCGAAAAAATTGAGGCCACGATTGAGATGAAAATAATATTTACGTGGAAGCTCAAAATTAATATGTGTCCGTCGTTTGTTATTGTAGATGCTACGTTATTAGTTGCTCTATGGGCTACAGGACTAGTAGATTATTTGTTTAATAGTGTGATTGCAATAGTGTTCAGTGACTAGTGCCGAAGTGAAGGCTTGGGTGAAGTGTTCACGAAGTGGGCTGTCAATCTATGTAATCAAGATGGAATGACAGCTCACTTTGTTGTAGGTAGTTGCTGTATTGTTTGCTTCTTTAGGTAAAAGGCTCCTCTTAATTTCGTAGAATGTGGTTAAATCTCCGCTTCACGCTTCTCCACTGAAAGATTTTTATAGAATTACTTGACATGTTGTTGGTTTTTACAGGATATTCGATTAACTGTCCAACCAAGGTATACCAACTTGTGCCGTCTTCGGAAAGTTACGTTCGGACCGGACCTATCATACCGCATTTTTTTGCAAAATTAGTAAACCACATGTCGATATACCTTACCTTGAAGTGTCGACAGCACTTACAGCCACGTTATCGGTAATCGATACGATTAATAAAGTTGTGAAGCGATCGGCGCTAGATGGCGGTGGTCGGGCAAGTCGCGATCACCTCTATTATCCTGTCGATACTGCAACTCGTGCGCACGAACATCGCTGAATTACACCTCTATTTACTGTCAAACTTAATTCCTCGCTCGTGTCGTTGGCTTTCATTGCCGCTTTTGATATTTTTCTTCGTTATTATCATGTTTCTCTGTTACAGCATGTTCTTACGTGTGCCTAATAGTGAGAACTCTAAGCAAATGTGGGAATAAGATATCAATAGCGAATTCTGTATTATTGAATCCGAAAATTCTGTTAAAACTTAGCAGAATATACAAGGTTGGGACGATATTCAAATAATACTAATTCAAATATTTTTTCAAATAATTCAAAAAACTAAATTAAGAAAATTGTACAATAGTTATACACATCAGCATGATCTGTAACAACTAGATGCACTGCAAGTTACCATCCCTACATTGTTGCTATTCCACCAATTTGCCTAAACGTTTCCAAACGTCTTTTATAATGCGCACAGCAAAGGAGTGGAACTCTCTGCCTGCGTCTGTGATTCCAAACGCATACAACCCTAATATTTTCAAAATTAGAGTTAACAGGCTTCTGGGTAAGTTCGCTTCATCGTCGACTTTGTCTCTGTCATTTATGACCTAGACTAGAGTCAAGAGCAAAAGCAAGACCCATTAAAAAAAAAAAACAAAAAACAGTGATTAGTTTCAAAAAGCGGCCAAGTGCGTGTCGGAACACGCACAGTGTAGGGTTCCGTAGTTATCTGTCTCCTAAACCATGCCAGAAAAATAGCAAAATGTACTTAACTATTATTAGATTACTAAGTTACAAATGCACTTGGCTTTAAGTAATTTTCTATGGAATTATTAGGATTTTTACTTCAAAAGTTGGTCGACCATTACTCGTTAACTTGTAAAGCCTACTTAGCTGTGGTAGTTTTCCTTTTAAATTCATTATACATACTCCAAAAACAACCGTTAAGCTGGCAGAGGGGGCTGCTGGCACATTTGACTCCAACACAAATTAGAACTTTAAAGCTTAATGTTTCGCAAATGGATCCTTGGATGGAAAAATGGTTTGTGCAAACCCTTCATATTTTTAAACGACCTATCCAACAACACCACCCCACCCTGAGGTGGACGATAAAAAAATCCTCGCCACCTTACATGTAGGGGAGCTACCATAAAAAAAATGTATTTCAAGATTTTATTTTACTACTTTGTCGATGTGATTAATATGTATACCCATACAAAATTTCCCTTTCTATTGGTAAGCGTCTCTGAGCGTCTTGACTACGGAACCCTAAAAAGGAAAGCATAATTAGAACTAGGTAGTCGAAAGTCGGGTTAGTTACACCATTTATAACTCAAGAACGGCTGGACTGATTTTGAAGATCTTTGGTTTGTTAGATTTGTCTTTGCCCCGAATAGTAGAATAACTATCAGAATAGCGCATTAGAAAAAATACAGCTAAAAAAAAACAAAATGTGTGCTGGGACATATAGTTGAAGTGAAAACTTCAACCAGAATATAGGTACCCTACTTACAATAACATGGTAAAATAATTTTAGTCTCACTATATTCGACTTATAATACCATGAAATTACATCAATGTAATTTGTCATACATATCATAATCATGAAAAATTTACAGTCTTGCTTCGTATAAAATGTATTAAATTAGTTATAAGATTATATTGTCTCACAGTTAAGACAGTTCATCAATTTGTTGATTAGATTTAGATTTGTAAATAATGTCAATCAATAATTATAATTGAAATAAGTGTTGTAAATGTATATGTATACATCATGTCTGTTTAAAATTATAATATCATATACCCTATACTCCTGAGGTGGTTCCATTGGCACCAAGTCAGAATATGATGATGGGATCCTAGGGAAATCGAGGGCAACCCTCAATTTTTCAGATAATTGTGCCTGATAATCAACATTTCATCTTGCTGAGCTGATGATGGAAGGTAAAAGTCCAGTTTTGATGCTGGGATCCCAGGAAAAATGTTTGTTAAGCGATATTTTCGCCAATTGTCAACCGATTTGAATGATCCTTTTTTTGTTTGAAGAGTATTTTTCCAAACTGGTCCCGTTTCAATTTGGTGAAGATCTGACAAAGAACTTCGGAGGTAGGCAACGGAACTTTTCAATAAATGATAGGAAATCTCCCGGGATTGCTGAAATCGCATGTCTGTTTTTCCCAGTTCAAAACATAATCACGCCGGGTACGCTGTGAAGGGATACGCAGTTGCAAACAAGTCAATCTGAATTAACATGTTTTTGGGGTTATTTATTTGGGCTTATTTATTAACCGATCTTGATGATACATTTTGCGTTGGGCTTAGTTATAGCAATATTGCATTAGTATTGGACGGTGAACTTCAAAGATAATCCAGTGATCTCCTCAACTTCAATTCAATAAAATCTAGTACTAAAGCAAAATAACTATGAGCTGGTCTGGACTTGGACTGCGAAGGCACACAGAGTAACTCCTTAACGGCAAATAGTACAACCATTCATTATGGGAACTAAAAAATGGAAAATAAAAAACTTTTTACAAAAAATACAACCGACTTCCAAATAAAAAACACTACGAAGTATAAAATAACTTTAATTTCGGAAGTCGGTGTTTTTGGTCGTTTTTTCGTTTTTGGCACGGATTTCCGTTTTTGGCACGGACTTCCGTTTTTGGCACGGACTTCCGTAATTAAAGTTATTTTATATTTTGTATTATAATTTAGCATTATTTAATGCCTTCTCTTTCGTCATTAGAGAGCGTTAGTAGCCATTTTTAAATAACCTTTTAACACAGGGATACTATGAGGTATCTTTTCTTTCTACCATTCCTCCCGGCTTTGGGCAGTTGTAGACCAATCTTTCGATATGCGTGAAGTTCTTCCCGTCATTATCATCCTTTAGCTTGATGTATCTGCTTTTTGGGCAACGATATTAAAGAAAAATTTAACAAAAATATATACCAAGTCCAGGATTTACTCCTCTTACATCTTAAAGCTCAAAATAGACTAAGAAATATCACTGGCAGTTAACAAATCAATATGAATGGTAAAGTAATAGATCTTGTTAGCTCGCAGATAAAGTTAGAGTAAAGCAAAGTGCGAGTGATTAGTTAGGTGTTATAATTTAGGATTAGCGTCAGAGAGACGGTTTGTATCGACCGCTTGTTAGCTTCACTTGTTATTGCGCGCGCGCTCATCTACGGCGCATTATGATAGCGATAGTGTGGAAGAAGCTTTTGAATTATTTTCTTTGCTTTAGAACGTGTTTACGAAGGGTATGTGATGAGAAGAATATTGAAGATCGCATGACAAGATACTCGTAAGTTGTGAGTCGCCCCATTACAAACATGTCTGGCCAAGAATGACGAAGAAGAGATGGAGAGGCCGACTCCAAATAATGGGACAAGGCTAGGCAAACAGAGAAGACGTATTAAGGAATCTTCGATCACTAATAATATTAGTGATCATAAGGAAGAAGGCTATTTTTTATTAGGTAGTAAAGAGTAGTAAGTTTTTAACTATAATCTTAGTCGGATTCGGGAAACTGAAACTCTTTCACCATAGTTTATGTGGAAACATCATTTATAATGTACGTATCTAAGTGTTGATCATATTAAAGCCCAAGTGCAAAGTAAAATGCAGTTTCTCATAGTCGCTTGTTAAAAAATCGAAATCCTTCTCCACACTAACCAAGCCCGGTGCAGACACTAACATATCGATGGTCATTTATTTACATTAGAACCATTTCTTTATCAGTTTATCACTGATTGTCTCGAGGTTCCTATTGAAGAGCAGCATAACTTGTGTTGATTAATAGCCAATGACTAAATGTAAATATGATTGAGCTTTTGTTACACCTCTCTATAAGCGTCCGCGCATGATTTTGTTTGGCCACAACTCCTCGAGAGCCAATTGCACGATCCTATTTAGTGCCGAGATATTTTGACAGGACAAAAAAACTTTATTGATGATCACAAATATTGTAGAGCAATGAAAACATCATGTGTTGATGATAATGAATGGCTAAGTGTATTTCATTTTGGAATGACTCACTGATTTGTTGAAGACGCTCGTGTATATGATGCGTGATTAAACTTAATGAAGCATTTTGATAGTGAATCTTTTTTTACATTGGACTATATCAATTTTCATATAAAAAAAAACTTCCTTTCGTCTTACCTTCATGTTCAGTGTTCCACGGTGACATGATTACGAAATCCATGAAAAGAATTCTGTTAGAGCAAACCCTTTGACCGTGGACACACCGTATAAATATGAATTAGTAGGTCGACTTCATTCAAAGCTTGTACCACCGCTGTGCTTTTGTGTAGGGTCCCTATTAACTGCTTCAGAAGTTCATAGTATTTTTTATCCGGTCCCGTCGTTGACATCTATTGTTAGACTGACTTAAAAGTGGGTTTCTTTGACTTATTATGAACACTTCGACCGTCCTAAGGCGTTGATCGTATTATACTAGCGTATTTTGACTCATAGCTTTACATTGTTTATGAGTTTTTAAGGTCGTAAATTATTTTTTCGAGCTTCGAGGTGATATTTGACGAGGATTCAAAGGTGTGATTTGGGATTAACTTGAGGGTATGATTTATGAGACACATTTATTGTGGTGTGGTTTTGTAAACTTGATTGTTAGATTTTTTTGGAAAAGTTATTATATCGCTTTGATATTGAAATCCTTTTGCTTAGTTTACTGCACAGAAAGTGCATTACATACCTACATGGTTTTATTTACACTAGAAAAATAATTGTAGTATATAATTAATTAGAATATAACAGTAATCATAGTGGAGAATTCATCATCATCATCATCAGCAGCCGAATGACGTCCACTGCTGGACATAAGCCTGGGTGTTTGCCATAATCGCCAGGCGGGTTGGCGATCGCGGTGCAGCTGTTGCAATGCACAGATAAAACTGCTGCCCATTCTCTGGTGAGCAGAGAATTAAATATTTCAAATATAATTAGGGAAGTATAATTATTATAAACTTTAAAATCTTAATAGAGTACATACCTTGGTAAAATTAATAATATTATTTTTGTAATTGTATTATGAAAATACAACAGGAACACATACAGGAACGTGGGGATTGGCACAAGAGAAGAGAGGCCTATGCTCAGCAGTGGGCGAAGTCGGGCTGTGAATGATGGTGATGATGATTATGAAAATTTATTTAAAGGTTTTTTTTTCCATTAAGTTACTTCGATGTTGATTAAAACTAATTTTAAATGTTAATTGTTCCATGATTTATTTTGTTAACATAATGTTAATATTGTAAAATGTTAACATCCATCTTGTGCCTGTGTGCACAAATAAACTCATTTTAAAAGTATTAGGCGTTATTTATTTGTCTATTAATAATTTGATTTAACCTATGTTTTGGTGTGAATGATGTTGGTAAACTAACTAAATTGTGAAAATGATGATAATGATGTTTGTGATCTATATTAAATGACTCATACGAAAATATTTACAACCTGTTAGGAACAATTCATTTCAAATAATGTTTTAAAACATGAAAAGGCAAGGTAAAATCCACTGGATTATCAAACAAACGCAATACATGAAAAGGGATTACGTGCTTATAATTATGAACCATTATTACTGTGGGACCAACCCCGAAATCGTGCAAAAAAATCAGATGTTCAGTACCTACAGTTTGTCGAGTTATGCGCACATAAATGTTTTCAGGTATTGCGTTTAGTCTCTTACACGTTGCACCTATGTCAGTCATGTGTTCAAAATTATTATCATCTATTATTGCGCATTTATAAGTGCTCAGATTAATAAATTGCATGTAGTGTTATTGGCTTTTTTGTCTTAGTTAACTACTCTTAACCATAACTATTGTGTGTCTATCTCTATGACTCTACTTTAGGCCACATACATTTAATTGTAGTTTTGAGAATTAAACAAATTTTCACCACAAATCGCTTTTCTCGCCCGCTTTGCCCTTTCTTGTTTTGTCTAGCAGAAAATTTAAAACAGTAATGAATTAGGAAAGTTTCTCTTGGATTAGCCTCCTCAATGGACCGACCACCTCCTGTTTTAGATTATCATTGTCAATTGATAACCTACATTCCATTATAATTCAAAAACAGGCCTCCGATACACCAGTATTTGGAAGTATCTAGTTATGGGTTACGTTAACTAGTTTGCCACAAAAACGACGTGACACCTTAAGGTCGGTGCTGCGTCTAGTGGAGTCGGTGGAGACAGGTGACAATGGCGCGGTGAGCGTTTGAAGACGTCTCGAATAACAAGTGTGGTAAGTGGTAACCAATTGGGGAGCGGGGTGACAATAGACGCGCACAGTAGCGGGCTTCCGTGTCACCGCCGGCAGCAGTGCTTGGAACACTCACAGAATACGAGTACAGCGTTGTTGCGCGTGGTGGCGCGTTATTTTTCTTCATAGGTTTTCGTTGAGAAACTGTATTGAAATGGTGCGTAATTGAAATCAATACCAAACAATCGAAAGGCGGATGTGCATTAATTGGGTAATGATCAGTATCCAAGCTGGCGACTTGGTGAGATAGATTTAAACCTTCACTTCCAAATTAAGCAGTAAGTTATCTGATTATTTTATTCAAGTTGTAGAGGCAAAGTATCGAGGAGCCGCTACCTAGGTCTTTATTTGATTTAGAAGACAGAAAGTATCTAAGCATTACCAAATGGAATAAATCTAACAATTGGGAGAATAATTATTTGTATAAATATTTAATAACAAGTTCGCGTTGTATTGGATAGTTACGATTTTTTAAGAATCCGTTTAAAACCATCGTCGTTAAAAATATTCTAGTCTATGGTCAGCGTTGTTATTGCGACATAATAGCTTGTGGCGAGGCGCTCATAGGCCACGGTAAACAATTAGCATAATTTTAAAGCCTTTGACTTTGAATGCCGCCGCCTGCCGCCAGTTTTAACGCTAGATTTTTAAGAATGTAAAAATAAGAATTAGATTTAAAAGGCCATATTTGGGTGTGAGAAGCCTGTCCAAACTCTTCTTCGAAAAGTCTCACACTCCTTTATTTATTATTTATTTATTATATACTTTATTGTACACCTCATTACAAACATAGTAAAAATGTTTAAAAAAAAACAAGTGTACAATGGGCGGTCTTATCGCACAGCTTTAAATCAAGTTATAACTAAGTCTTGGTTACATTATTATCAGTTGTTAAAGCATGACTGATTCCTAAAAAAAAACAAATAGCCAAAGGCAGGCTATATGATTTTTTTTAGGAATAAAATAAAATAAATACCTAACCATGTTGGGGTCGGTATCTAGGTACTTACTGGACAAGGGCCGTGGTTGGGTGTGAATCGGAGCGGTGTCGCAAAATATGCTTTACCTCCTATCCTACCCTCTATGCCTGCTAAAAAAACCTACAACCGAAGCAACTTCTGCTCTACCACTGACAACGTTTTGGAAGTAGCGACATCGTTGGGCCAACAGATCTTGATATACTGCGGGTCTATTCTGTCGAAATCTCACCATGTACACTTGGGTGGAGTGAACGACAAGTGAGCTGTCAATCCAACTTGTTTGTATAGTTTGACAGCTCACTTGTCGTTCACTTCGCCTAAGTTTTCACTTCGACATGTTTACAGAATCGCACTGCTGTCGTGCCAGCGATACGAAGATGAAGAAGATTGGATATTCATGGAATGAAGCCTTGTCTGCTTCACGATCCATAAAATCTGCTAGGATAAGAAGATACCTTCTTAGTCCTAGTGTTAACGTATAACTATTGAATGGGCAGACATCGAAGGACATAAGATAACCAAAACCTGGCTGCGTAACAGCTCATGCGGAACAGCTTAATAGCTTTATCAAGTGCAAGTTCCATCATGTATGGAGTATTTTCTGCTCTTATCTCTGGGACACTTATGCTAGACACCAGCTTGATGTACCATGGTAGACATATCACCCATACCGACGCACAACACTTCCTGGGAATACTTTCATAGTGCGTAGGTACAGCTATGGAGAGAAATTCCCTGCTTTGAAAATTAGAACTGGAATTGTATCAAGAGTGAGCAGGCTATTTCTAGGCAAGCGTGCTCCATCGTCGATCACATAATCGCTTTTCATCAGGTGAGGTGGTAGTTAAACGCGAACCTGTCAATAAAAATAAAATAAAACGCCTATCACATCTTCACTCATTTTAAGAAATCCTCTAACTGATGCCCACCAACTGCACAAAAGTTATATATTCGCTGTGCACACAATAATGCTCAGCAAAGACTTATATACAGCGTTATATACTCGACCCTAATGCTCAGTCATTGGCGAGCTTCACCGAGCATTCCCCTTCCGAGCAATTAACGGTTTTATTGCTTTCCCCATTGGTTACTTGCGAAGCTTTCGGCGCCATATGCTTAGATAACAAAGCTTGTAATGACTTTTTATGTATCGGTATATAGTTGTTGGCTTTATATAATGATAAGAAAACATAATAAAGTGGGGTATTATAGGGGTAAGATTATATCTACCGACTGAAAATGCAGAACGTGTATTTTTAATTTATCTCTATGAATGAGGACATGTTGCCTTTTTTTATGGAACTTTTGAAGATTTGAATATGATTGTAAACTTGACTTAACTTCAAGGATATTTTTCTTTCTTCGTTGATACAGTTTGCTTCGCAAGCATTTACGTAATTGGAAAATGAATAAAACCCAATTCTTTGTAGTCACATCTCTGTCAACAACACACAAAAATCGCACTTTGGTTGAGCTGTATACCTCACATGTCATAATATTGATAGAGTACTTAAAAAAAGAAAATATCTAAAGTCCATTTTTTAAACCAAAATAATAATTTGACAAGCGCAAAGACAAACTCAAAAATAAATATCATGCCAGCAATTACAATAAAGTGATGTCTCTGAGTTCGATTTAAAACTAAAATTAACCTTTTTGTAAAGTAGAACCAAATAGCGGTAGGTAGTTTCTTTTTAATACATACAAAAAATATTAAATGATTGACTAATTATATCATCATTTTTCACACGTCTTTTAGGCCGCATTTTTTTTCATCAACGATGTCTTTTGTTTATTGTATCATTTTGTTATTTGTTCAATTGTATGTTAAGTTGTAAAGCATGAGATGGAGCAAAGTGGAAACTGACGGAAAGATGAAATTTTTTAAGATGTTTGTGAACTAACTTCCCAGATATTGTTACTAAAGTAAGAATATCTGGGTAGACCATATGAAATATTCGCACTCCCAGATAATCTGAAATCTGTACGTAATAGGTATTATAACAAGGAACACAGTCAAGAATAAAGTCTCCTCAAAAATATATTAGAAACGACTAGTTTTACGAATATTTTTTGGTCTTTTCGGATGCGGCACCTCAGTTTTTTTGTTAAAGGAAAAACATGCAACATATAAAAAACGAACTTAATAAGCAATTCCGTTTACTTGGATGATATGTTATCTAAGTAAACGGAATTGCGTATTTTTTTCAGGTATTTTGATTTAAATACCAAACTACTGAACCGATTTTGATGAAATTTCTATGGTACCAATCGGAAAGTATATCCTTTCACATAATAATATTTTTTTTCAAATCGGTTCTTAAATGACGGAGTTATGAGGTAACAAACGTTAAAAAAAAACGAATTGAGAACCTCATCCTTTGTTTGAAGTCGGTTGAAATACTATGGTCATCAAGACAATGTACGAAAATCTCATAACTAATTAAATTCTAATTACACTACATAACCGTCCATATTTAATATCTCCAACGGAATGAAACACATTTTCACATGTTAAAACAATGGCTACCGACAGTTGCTCCGTATTTGCTTATCTGCCACATCAATAAATGCCTTTCTTTGAGCCGTTCAAGAACTTTATATACAGTTTTAATTTTTATATCCGCCAAAAATTCCAAGACCCTCCATTTTAGAGTGGTTTTGACTTAGAAAGAGGTCATGTTATGTTTGTGAAAAGGTCCTAAATGAACGTATGTGGAATGTTAGTGAGAATAGTATTAGATATGGGTGGTGATGGTCACGGGGTGATCGCCATGTGTTTCCGCTGATGGCGTTTTAATTGCAGCGGGGCAAACACTCCGCCCTTGCTCGACCCGCGTGGCATTAACGATTTGTACCTTTTCCATATGATTATTCACTCATAATTAGACGTAATGTTTTTAATTAGCTTTAAGAATCGTCGTGAAAATGAAAATACAGGATTACTTTGTCAATTTTACTTTTCAAGCAATTTTTTCGGGGACAAGGCTTTTCCATGTGTTGTTTCAGGAAATGGAACAAGGTTTCAACGTATTAGTATAAATTGTGACTCTTAGTCTGAGTTTGGGGGACAAATAATTTAAGTCTCGAGGCAACAAAGGCAGTTAGTCCCAGCGAAATGATTCAACTACCTGGAACTCATCTCTAAATGAACTGGAGTAGAGAGTTAGAAAAAAGATTAGTATCCAGTTTTCCCATTGTCACTGGAGTATTCAATATCGATTAGTGATTATTTGTCAGGGTTAGCACTTTTAAGCCGTATCTACAAAAACTCAGCAACGCAAGGAGTTGGTGGTGGAGGTGAAACGACCATCATAGTACAAGTAGGCGGGCAGCCGCTCTATTCTGTAAACACTTCACCCCGTGAAAACTTAGGTGGAGTGAGCATAAAGTGTTTTCTTTTTGTGTAAAAGTCGGCGACAGAGGCAAATCAAATAGGCACCAAATAACTCATGCTACGAGATGTACATGCATGTGGTTCGGTTCAAATGCCATCAAGTTTCATTAAATTACGTTTTGATATCAACACCATGTTTGAACTTAAACATGCTTCTTAACCTAGAATAGATGCACCACAGGGAGCTGGGCTTGTCTGTATTGGCGAGTTCAGAGAAATTCGCCAAAAACACGTTTTCAGAAAATGACTGGGTTTTTTTCCTACAATGGAAGAGCAAGAAAAAAACCCAGTCAGTACTTAGCTGACTACGATAGTTTCCTACATACTATCGTAGTCAGTTAAGTACTTTTCTATAGATTTTTCGGGGATTAGGCTATAGTTTGAATTTTGTGCTTCATTTAGTATTTCTGGCGGGGTTAACTCTATCAATTGTTTATCTTCTGCACTAAAACTTGATATTTTTTAAATAATTGACTACACAGCGACAAATGCGATACAAACAAAATATGGAAATTAAGGGAAATGGAGCGCAAGAATTTTTATCACGCGCCAAATGCAAGGTGAGTGAATATACAGCCTACTTCAAAATTATAATTTTGAGTGATACAATGCAAATATTTTAATATTTTACAACAAAGTATTGTGAATTTTTAATAATTTGATAATAATAAATGTTTGTTTGACTTAGTCGTCGTTATATGTAGCGGCGACTCGTGGGCACAAGAAACAAATTATTGTTCGACCCATATGCTGAGTTCTGGGCACTGAAAAGGTTAAGGACGTGCACATTTTTGGAATAAATAAATACCTCATTGTTGTTTCTAAAAAAAACTGTAGTACCCGATTAAATTGTAAATGCTCTGCTTACTCACATATAACTAGCAGTAAGGTACCTACTAATTTAACTTTGTAGGGATAATTCTATTACACACTAGTGTGTAATATTATTATGCACGTGTTTGTTAAAGCTCGGTTTATAGCCATAAAAGCGATGTAATACGGCTCACTTTACGAGCAAGTGTGTTGAAAAAATAATAACACACAACTATTGACAGAGTTTAACGATACATCAGTCAGTCAATTACACCTTAACCCTTCAAATACTAACACACCTGTCTATGCATATTGTTTTGGTCAGATTCTTTTTAGTCCTGAACCCCCCGTATTATGTGCCTTGGGCCTTAATGCTTTAAAATTCTAACAGTCGGCCATCCATCGCAAGGTGCGCGTTTGAATATGATTAGCAGCTTGTCAAAAGTGAGTTAAGGGTTTAATGTATTCTAATTTAATCAGCGAAGGGTTGAACTTATAAATTTTGGAACAATTAATGAAGTTGGAATTGGTTTTTAATAATTTGTTATCAATTAGCTGGGAAATGTGTGCATTCTATTAGTTGGATGGAAGGTGTTGGTAGTCTTAGATAAACGCATATGAATCAGAGTTATTTTAGGGTGGTGCAATGAATTTCGTACTGAACAATGATAAGAAAAACTAAAATGACACTAGGTTATCCTTAAACTTGGTCTAGGCTATTCTGGACTAGGCATCAGGCGTCGTCCTAAATGGCTAGCGATCGTACGAGTAAACGATGCAAATTCGTCGCGCGATGAAAATTATCGTGAAAATGATCCAGTGCTTGCGCGATGATTTACAAGCTTCAATTAGGACACTCTAAAGAAATGTTTGTGTTTAACCTCGTCGTGCGATGAAATCGCATCGTTAAGTCGTACGATCGTTAGAAAATTAGGACGACGCCTTAGAGTGTGCTTATTGAAGCTTGTAAATCATCGCGCGAGCTCTGGATCATTTTTACGATAATTTTCATCGCGCGACGAAATCGCATCGTTAACTCGTACGACCATTAGCCAATTAGGACACCTCAGGGTTTCAATGGCCATCAGAATGGCCTATTTAAGAATTGGACTATATATTAATTTTATGTTTTCATATTGCTGGAAATTAAAAGTTTCACTCCTTTCATTTAGCAGCAGGAGTTACCAATTATGAAATATATACTAAATACGTAACAAATAACTAGATGATGCACTTTATAAGGTACAAACTGAATATACTATATTTTATACGATCCAGCTTTGATATTTACTAGGTATGTATATGAATTAAGAGACGATAAAAACTTTTAATCATTGAGAAAGATCACAAAAACTTGAAATATATAGTTTAAGTCCGAACTAATTGTATCAATGATAACAAAGCCAAACAATTTACAATATCTATTAGCATATACTTAAGTGTTTCGGATCGATGGAAAGAATGAGTACTGATACGCGATGGAGATAGTGATAAGCCACCCTTACAGTACAGTGTACAACTGTCCGAGCCGTGGGGTGCCAAATCGTCCCGACAACCTATTAACATATCAGTTTTACATTGTTTTGCATAATTACTTGTGTTTTAACTAAATGGACGTTTTGTTTGATTTCTGCTATAAAATGTTTAATGCTGACGATCATTTTAACACTGACATCCTTACTGCGAAAGTGAGCTTGTTCAGCTTTCTAAAGCGTTGAAACGATTTCGATGAATTGGGACAGAGATAGACGGGACCTTGAAGACGGTTTTAGGTCCTTTCAAAATGTTGTCTCTTATCCTAATATATAAAATTCTTCCGTTACTAAGTGACGGACAGGCAAGACAACGGGTCGTAGAAAGCTGGAATTAGGCATGTAGGTTCCTTGGGAACTGTAGGGGAGCACTAAAGTTGCGGAATTTGTTCGAAAGAGTCACCGAGGCCCTGGAACGCAAAGGGCTTTAGAAGGAACACGGATGGGTTTTAGTCAGTAAGAGTCTGACACGCCCTTCTGCTCCACCCAGAGCAGAAGAATTCATTTGATGATTTCCCATCCTTAAAAAAAGGAGCACTTAAAGAGGATTTCCCGAAATTCCTACGGGAACGGGAAAAAACGGGATATACGCGTACGAACTCGCGGGCAAAAGCTAGTCTTTATTAAATTGTTGATAAGTAAACAGGCCAATCAAGCTTGCCATACCCACGAACAATGTGTTGTTTCATAGAGGTCGGTAATTGGACTAACATGTGGCTCTGTTATCAATTACATTGTCCGATCACTTCGTTTATGTAAACGAGCACGAGTATTACAAGTGTGATTATATGACTGTGTTCTATCACTGCATCGTAGCATCACATGCCACACTGAAATTCCTGACATTTTAATGACAGTTTACCATGAAAACAGCGACAGCATTGAATTGTCTCGCATTGTCACCTCACAAATTGTTAAACGTAAACATGTGCGAGTTTTGTGTGCAATGTTCGTGTTTCCTCATCAAGATAGGGAGCGCAGTCAATTGTTGGAAGTGCACTTCGTTGTTGCCGAGGTAAATACACACTCCGAACGGTAATTTTCCTATGACGCGCGTGTTTTACGACGCGATCTGTTTTGTTCAACACGCGAACAGATACCGCCGGCTATTAATGTCGTACTCACACATTTTATCTGAACATGCTCAATTAACAGCCTAGGATAGACTCTTTATTACTTTTGAACGACAGTGACCTTTTCCCCACAATTGCAGTTTGATGGGCACTCTCTCTCTCTACAAATATATATCTTTTACATCAGGTTTATAATGCCATGGTCTGACAGCAGATAATATTATTCTCGATCCGAAGATAAAGTCTTTTATACTAAGATCCTAAATGAACAGTATACATGAATAATGTCGATAAATATACATCTTGAACACGCGTAACATATTGACGATAAGCCTCAGTAAAACGAAAGGAGTAGCAAGCATGCTCGGGATATTTATCATGCAAAACTGTATAACGTGTCGCACCCTTCCCCTCAAGTATTGAAAAGTCAGTAAATTAATAGCTATAAAGCTCCATCATATGCAAATAGTGGCATCCCCTCGGCTTAGCGTATCTAGCACATCACGGCTCCCATCGTACGTCTTGTTTAAAATTCGTTCCCCGCGACTCTGATATGCAAATGGCGGGCGACATTCGAATACAAAAAGCTCGAGCGCGGTGGCAGCGAGTAAATCAATCGATCAACGCCGGATATACTCGTAGGAATACGTCTTCATTGTGTTCATTAGCGTCGTCGAGAGCCGCGAGCGCCCGGCGGCCGCACCTGCCTCGCTATGTCCCGCATTCCGCAAAAAGCCCACGAAATTAAACACCCCTGCCGTTTAGTAAAATCATCTTGTTGTTACAGAAATAATGTTTTTAAGTGTTCTGTTTGATCGAGTGATGTATGAGCACATGTTTTGTATTGATCGTCGTCGAGTGTAGACATTTCACAAATTGCTTACGTCATGTCATCAGTTTATTACAATTGTCACTCATTTGTATGCAGATTATCCACATAATATTCATGTGAAATACATTGTAAATGCAAAAACATCGCACAATAAGTACCAATTTATCGTGTTTGTAGATATGAAGATACTTGTTATTTTTGGTGGACATTGTGTTGCATTTTTTAAGGGACATATTCGGATGATTCTTTTTCTTAAAGGAAGTCTCATATCGAATACCTGATGGCTCTACGATTTTGCAGAAAATAAATTAGCAACACAGTTAAATGTCTTAATCTTCTATCAGCCGAACGATCAACATTTAATTATCTATCTATCGATTCAACCTCTGTGATTTTTACCAAAACGAAAGTAGAAAGTATCAAAATACGGTTAATTTAATTTTAATTATCTAATGATATAACACTAGTTATATCATTAGATAATTATCAGAAAAGGACACGCATTCACCGAAGTTTTTTCCTCACTTTCAATAAGTTGAGGTGCTTTGGAGGCGTACAAAAAACACAATGCTAGTCGATTGAAAGCCGTTACGAGCTATTATGCTATTAAGCACCCTAATTACAGATCAAACGCTGGAACCACAAAGGCTTCATCTCGCATCGCATTTTCGACTTTTGTGTCGTAAAATTCATGGTGGACGAGTGACTGTATTTAAGCGGTTTTTTAAATTACTTCTTAAGTCCCGTTTGCTGGTACTATTTATGTGACAATGAAGATGATACGACTGTTTACTGTGCGCAATGAGTTTGAGGTGGTACCCGATGTTGGTGCCCCACGAGACTGGAAAAGGGTTTCGTTCCTAGTTTTAAATTGCTATGTGTTATGGGATACGTATTATGTTCTATGGTTTTTATGTTCAAAGAAATGTGGTAGCGGTAAAGGTATTTATGCAACCTCGCTATACTTACCATAAAGTGCTTTAATTTGTTTGCCGAATTAAATCGCTCGTTTCACAAATTACAATTATTGTTCCGCCTCAGCTGAAAACGCTCCCATGTCTGAAGCTGAAGAAGCTACATCAATCGTGATGATCACACTGACTCACTTACGTAGAGTAAATAATGAGATGTTGAATCAAATGTTGAAGCAAGTTAAATAGCTGCATTAATTGCATTTTCCAAAAGTTCTAGGGCACCACTGCGCTATGACCGATTCACAAGATGATAGAGAGAAATGGTAAGATAAATATATCAAAAATTTTATAGGTTGTGTAGCACAAAAAATATAATGATCTTCATTAGATGTGAAATAAGTAGGTTCTAACCTCATGTAATGGTTGTAGGTATATGTGAAACAAACGAATTAGCAAACGAAATCCGAATGTGTTCCTTCGCAGATGTTATCCAATTACGGAGTAATAAATACAATAATGGTGGATAAACTGTCCCGGAAAGGAGTAAGAAACCGCATATTAAAATCAACATGTACTACTATTGTGTATAAATGTTTCAGCGTTCAACAAAAACCGAGCTGAACAAAGAGCAAATATTCCTTAGGTATATTATCCATTGTAATGTTTTCATTTCACATTATTATCCCAATTCATATCATAAACCACAAGCCGCAGATACTTGTGAATATTTTTATTGTGATTTTTGCATTTATTTTGCTTGTTATTTTTCAGTTCCCACGGAGCTGCAAGCTGTTCCCAAACCTTGGGTTTTGTTCTGGATGCTAATTATTGAGCCCAGCGGTCAATAATTAGTTTACTTAAACTGTTTGTGTTAATTCTACATTTAGTTTTCGTTCATTTTTAAATGTACTTCATTCTTAATTAGTACTTATGTGTAAGTCCTGCGACAACAATAGTGCTTCGCTACTGGGCTCTACTGTTTGCCCTATTGAGATGAAATACGGTTGATACTACAATTAATTTATTGAGCTGATGTTGATTTTTTTGGTAACCTACTTATCTCCGTGATAATTCAATTTGTTTATATTGTGTAAAGACAATACCAATTATGGATTGTTTTAAATACCTCTCTCCTCGTTCTTGAGATGTAATTTAAATGTAATGTAATTTAAAATGATCTCATAAATAGCCGACAAGATGGGAAGCAACTTGGATGAAAAACGTAAAATAACAAAGGTTGTCTTAAAATAAAAGTGCGTTCTTCAATAAGAATCTTATAGGTTATAAGGATAGACGCCTACGAGTTACCTATTACCTACATGGCATCGAGAAAGAAACTGTTGAATTTATTTTTATTGATATCATAATAAACGAAACATTGCATTTCTCCTGGAACGTTTTAGAATCCAAATACTATTTTGTTTCAGTAATTTTCTTATAAACGTTGTCCAAAACGGGTCGTAAAATCCAAGCAAACGACACCAAACTGCGGTTGTTTAGAAAATAAACCTTATTAAGGCGCGTTATCGCACCATAGCTACGTGTAGCGTATTTACGACCATATATAAGCCTTAAATCGGAGCACAAGCGGGTAAGCCATAAACGTAGTCAACCGTCCATTTTCCCGCTATCGCGACTACAGGCGGCCAACACGCAGACCTCGCCGCTCACGGCCGAAACAACAGTCATAACCACCATACTTAGCCCAAGAAAATCAAACTTACCTGCCTCAAAGTACGGTTGATTTTCGAGTGGCGCGTCAGGTGGTGTGTATGAATGTTTGTCTGTCAGGTGGTCTATTAGCATAACGACCCGCGCGCCCCTTAACGCCGCATGCTTGGTCACGCTGCCCCCTGACGTTGGTCGCAATTTCCACAGCGGGACTTTTCGTGAAAAGTGGCGCGACGCTACCTACGTTTTATTTTAATGAACATTATAAAATAATGGCATAGAAATGGGAAATTTCACGACTAGGTAGGTAAAAGAAAATGTGAGAGTTCGTTGTTTTCTTTGATTTGAGGCTTTAGTTATAGGGGCGTAATAATAACCTTTAATTTTACCGTAGTAAAATAATTACGATGTTCGAAAATAATAACAGTAAACCTCTTCGGTTAAGTATTATTTATTTGTGGGTAATTTTAATGTCTTTGAAAATTATTCTTTTGTTCGAAGAATTGTTTCGTCATTCGTTATCAAAAAGAAAAATATCGACATCAACTTAACAAAGATATCATCAAAATATTACTTATACATTCATGCTTGGCATATCACCCCAAAAATACATACATCAAGCCGTGTCGCGGGTAAAACTTGCTTTTCACGTAAATCCAATTTGTGCGGTTCGTCCGAAAGGGCGAGTCGTGGCTGGCTGTAATTATTCACGTGTTATGACATCTCATTTGCATATAATCGGTGAGCCAGTCCCCGATGCGTGAGGCAAGAAAGGCAGCGGAGGCAAGCGGCAACCGTAGCCACCGTAGGCCATTCACACGAATGCGGAGGCCTATCTTGATCGACGCCGGCCTATGAAAAAGCGGCCACTAATTAAAAAATAAACTGTAGCTAAGATCGTACGTAAATACACGGAAGCCGCCGGAAGAGATTTGCTTTCACGTACTTCTATTAGTTACGAAACTCAAATGAATGTTCGTAATTATATAGGTATGTAGAAAACTCACGGAATATGTAGCGTTTGATACGCATCAAAGTGCTTCGGCTAATTCGTCGGCAATTAATTTTATTTTAGGAATGTTTAATTTTGATGATTGCTTAATTGGTTTTGTGCGAGTACATTAATAGTTATTTTAATTATATCAATCAAAAGCAATACTGGTGACATCACGTGAGTTTGTTTCTTGATGATGTACCTACTTCTGCTTTTGGTAAAACTTCAGCATTGAAGTATTTCGCATGAAGCATGAAAAACGTGATACCAAATGCTAACTTTGTTCTTTTAAAGCAACAAAAATATAAAGCTACCAGTATGAAATCTTTTAGTGACAAGTACTTGTGGGTAGTCAGCTACTGTTGACTGAGGCAACAAATCATTTTTATTACACTTTTTGCTCGCACTCGTGGCACGCACTGCGCACGGCATGGCGGCAGGGATATGCGTCCGGTAGCAGCCTGAAGGGTTTTTATTACAAGAAATCTAGAAATAAATGTTTTTTTATTGAATATTTTTTACAGGTTTTTGGTTTTAAGATCTCAATCCTTTTGAACTGAGTGGCATTGCTGAAACATTCTGAATAAAAATATTGAGAGCGACGAAAAAACTTCAAGCCGTTGAGGTGAACGAAGTTATTACAGAAAAAAGAAAACACATTTCACTTTAAACGGTCATACACCTTAAAACAGTTTGCACAAAAATCACTTCATCGCATTTCGTCAGCCTGAATAAAATTCTGAGCAGAACATCAACAAAAACTCACCTCGCTCTCACTTATCAGCGAATCAGATCTAAAATCGAACAGACGGACTGCGCTAACAGTTCACAATGTAAATGATGAGACGAGAGGCAATTTCCCGAGGCAGCACAATGGCCAGCAATTGGAAAGCGTGGTGTGATGTGTGTGTGAGCGGAGTAGCCGCGTATTTGCATGACCTGCATCGTTTAGCAGTATCTATGCATATCGCCCGCCATTGTGCCCGCCCGGACCGCGAAGCGAGCAAAATCGCCTCCTTTATTTGCGAAATGGTGTACACTTGTACAGATACACACAATGTTGTTGTTGCAGTTTAAGTGGATCTGGGTTGGGTTTGGCCGGACCTGCGACACCTGAGCTGCACATTGCTGAAATACCTGAATATGTGGGTGGTCATTAAGTGGAACGGTGCAATTTGTCAATGGAATGCATTTATGCAAAATGTCTTGTTGTAAACTTAATAATTTACCTAGTCTTTAAAACCAGTTCTGTTGAATTAAATTGAATAGAATAAAATGTTCCTTATAGTATGTGCATCCAAACATATTATTGTTAAGAACTTAATATGGAGTAACAATGGATGGTCTTGTCACTAAGCCATGTTTTACTATTTCAATAACGTAGTTTGAATCGGCTCTAATTTGCAGTAAGTACCCCATATAGATATTCGAATACGGAAATACCTCATTAAACCATGAAATCATGCCCTAAATATATATACATATATTTCAAAGCTTTGCGCAACAGACTGTACCTGTCATTTCGAGTAAAAAAAGTAAGTAGGTACGGTCTACAAAAACTGCAGTTTCTCCCCAACTGTACTTGCCAGTCTGAACATTAGCCAGTACTTTGATTTCAGGTTCGACTAGCGTCTCATGTCGGTGGAGAGCGTATGTGAAATGACGATTAAGAACAGTTGTAAGTAGCTTTTGTTTGATCGCGGTACAGATAACCGCGGCCATTGTGGCGGACTACATTGTCTCCTTTCAAACGGTATGTAGCTGTACTCATTGCTTGGGTTTGATCTGTTTATTATATCAGGAAACACTGTGAAAAAGTAGTTAGAAAATAAAAAAAAATATGTGCTTATTGTTTTGCAGGGCGGAAAGTTAGATTGCAATTCAAGTCAAAACTACCGAATGAATAAATTCTTGTCGCTTGTACGGGATAAAAGTAACCCTGATGAGACTTGTTACAGGGATCAGTCGATTACAGTCGGTAGATTATACAAATACAGGACAGACGATATTGTCTGCAGTAGGAAACAAAGCAAATATTATTAAATATAAAAATCTGAACACGAATGAATGACCAAAAGTGATTTCGTATCACGTGTACCTTGCTTAATTCAGTTAAATTCCAGTAGGGCAGTACTGTCGAATTTAACTGAATTAGGCAAGGCATACTTAGTCAAATTACGAACTTGCCTTTCTACTGGTAAGTTAATAAACAGATTGCAAATAGTTGATGTGCACATTCGTATGCATACTAGTTTGTATAGCATGTAGGCTCTTACACACAAAGAACAATGAGTCTCTCCCCAGCCATCAACCAGAGATTTCACAAAACATTCGACGTTGCGTCTATTATAAATTTTGGAGCTTAATTCAACTTGCTACTATCTATTGTCAGTTTTCGGTTCTCACCGTCATTTAATTACCTAACGTTCTGTAATTAGCGGTTCATAATTGAGTTGAAAGGATAATGAGAGGCTCTATCCGTCGTTTTCTCAATAATAGATAATATCCGATAAAGTAGCGTTTAAACTATTTACAATTGATATTTCGACAATGTAGGACGGTCGTTACGTTTTAGTATTTCACTGGCACATTCCCATGGACGGCGTACAACCTGTAATTAGACGGAGGCATACGGCAATTGATTTCCGTTATTAAACTTGGTAATTTGTATATCGGTTTGGTCGGTGCGGTTCTCGGCATAATGGGGTTATGTACATAGTTTTATTTACATAGCAGGCTGGGCGTCAGTTGTGGACGTCTTTTTTTTCTGTTAATGTATGTAAATGGGAAGCAATTAGGCGAGTTAAAACACGGGGTAGGCAGTCTAGGCAAGTGTGCCTCGCGCCCCTTCCGACCGCCGCCATATGTTAGGGGCGGGCGGCAAACGGCGGCATATAGCGTGTTACTAAACTTTCATTTATTTTACAGTCACATACAATAAAATGTTTTTATTGCATTCTAAACTGTGCTTGTAGTTGCCGCCTTGAAGGTTTCCTTTTATTTACCTTATTAGCGTTTGAAGAAATGCAGTATTTTTCATCAATCGGAGTAAATTAATCAAGAAAGGTTGGTAAAAAAGCGATGGGAAAAAGCATCGGTATTTTTTATCAATTGTCAGCGATGAAAATTATTTAGTTTTGTGGACAAATGATGTTGTTTAATTTAATTACCTACTAAGTAAATGTCAAATTACATGATAAGCATATTTAAGTATTCACTTACCTACTGATTCTATTCAAGGTATAAGTAATATGATTTATTTACCGTGTGCCTATAAGTGAGACGTAAAACGGTAAAAAAATATTTTATTAGTTCCGTAGTCAACATAAACCACGTGAAAAAAATCACGGTAGTAGCATATATTTGGTACTTTTAGAAGTTATTGAGACCACTAAAATACGACACTGGTAAAAATAATAATAAGAAAAACACATTAGACACAAAAACAGCTAACGAAAATACACAAAAACACCCATTCATGTCTTTGTTATCTTATAGTTCTGATACTACAAATGTGCAGGCGCACGTGACCACTTCAATTACCCATAATGGAAGTGTTTATTCTAGTGTGCCGAAAAATGTATCATTTAAGGTCAAAATAAAATTGTCGACCTATTTAACTTATCTAACGAATTTAAAAGGAAAACTATCAGCTAAGTAGTCTTTACAAGTTAACGAGTATAGTCAGCCAACGTATAAAATGTATTAGTGAGGGAAAATTTGGTACAAATTCCATTGAAAACTACGGAACCATACATGTGGGCCCACACGCACTTGGCCGGTTCTTTGTAGTCAGCTTGTATAACTAATTCACAAGTTTTGATGTTTTACTTGATAGACTTGATTTAGGCACCATTCTAAAGAACTAGAGCGGCCATCGAGATGCATTGAGATATCAAAGTTAGACTTATTCAGAAAAACATTTTCGTTAGATTGAGACTGCGAATACGAACCCAAGTCAGTTAGAAATAATAATTTAAAACAACTACGATAAAAGAACGAAAGTCACAAAGAACGATACCTTCCTGCCTTCTTTTTATTCTATGCCTTCAAATCCTCGCCTGCTTTTTTAGTATTATCAAACTCTGATATGAATCTATATTAATAAGACTTTCTAAACTTGAATAGCAATGGGCAGGACATATTGTTTGCAAAAAAGGAAAGAAAGACAAATAAAATTATTTGGCACAAGCTCGTTGTTCGTCCTCTTAACGTGTTTAGGGGTAAAACTAAATGAATGAAAAAGTAAAAAAGAAATGAACCTCGCGGCTACACCAATTAGGTCTAGTTCAGCATATATTCCAGACCACTCATGCCTCACGCTGGTTTTCAACTGACCCTTACGGAACAAAAGGGATGCCCAGTGGGGCCAGAAATTCTGGTGTCGCGACAGCTTAGGTGCTGGAAGATGCAGACTAGGAAGGCCGCAGGATTCTACTGGTCGCTTGAAACACAGAATAGTGGTGGTGATCTACAAGTTGATTAGGTACAGCATTCCAGAACTTACGAAAAATAGAATATAATTGAAAAGAATACTCTTTAAAGAAGTACTGTGTTACCCGCTTATTGGGTTGTGGAGATCAGATAGGCAGACGCTCCAAGATAAATACTGGTAATCAGCTGAATCCGGTTGGATTGGAAGCCGACCCCAATATAGGCAGATGATGATTCAAGAACTTATATTATCTAGTCCGCTTATGATTTTCTTACTCCTAGGACCCAGACCTTCTCCCTGTTAGAAGAAATGACATCGAAACGAAGTCACTGATTGTACTGACAAGAGTTTTAGCATTACCGTCATTTCTTTCAACAGTTTTGTCCGCAGTAAAGGGCTTGAAGGACGAATGTTCTAAAAGGCCTTTACGATGTTTCACGTAGGTATGTAGTTCTGGAAAAGTTAAACAGAAGTTTATACCAAAATAGGTAACAGTTAGGTACCTATTTTAAAATCCCATGTGTCAATAGTACATGAGTCTATTGACATCAACCTGGCCGCTACTAAGAAACTCAAGATGGAAAAACTCAGGACTTCATTTTTTGCAGCAGGGCTTGCGAACACTAGACGAACGAGACAGTATTGAAAAATGACAGCTTCAAAGAAAACTTCATAACACTCGAAACCGCCCCCTTGCCTCGGAAAGCATGTTTAAGCCGTTGGTCCTGCGCCAGATCTCTCTCCGGTCGTATCGGGTTGCCGTCCCATCGGAATATGAGAGTGATGGAAGAGGGAGTGTACCTGTGTTTGCGCACACACTTGTGCACTATAATATGTCCCGCGCCGATAGCTAGTCTCGGTTGAGATTGGCCGCCGTGGTCGAAATCAGACAGGAGGACTAGGTAGGTAGGGATATATAAGTGTACGCGCACTAACTAAATAGTTTTATCTGCGAACTCTACTCCGTTCTTTATAAAGCTCCAACACTCACGAGTCCTTAGCTTACATTCTTAGCATGCGTCCATGGCTCGAATCTTCAGCAAATCTGTCGCTTTAATGAGTAAAGAAAAAAATATAGCCGGATGTATGTTAGTCATGATAAAACTTAGCTTCGTTGAACTCTTTTCCACTAGCAAGAGCTTCGTTGAGGTAAGCTATGCAGCCCTATTGGTAGAATTAGACATATCTATAGCTACAGCTTAGCATATCTCTAGTGGTACCGCAGCCTCAGAGTTGTGAATACCATACATTGATCAAGCTACATCAAGTTTCACAGATCGCTTTGCCTCTGTTTTACCCAAGGTGAGTAAAGTCATCTTATAGAAGAACTGAGACGGTCTCATATAGACGATGGAACTTTCGATTTTGATTGTACCAAAAGGGTCGATTGTTTGAATTCTATTAATTTTTAACCTCACATCAAACAGATTTGTTGAAGTAGGTACAGTACGCCAGCACATTAAGCAACAACGATCTGTTAAATTTCTTTAATAGATTTTCAACTTCATTGCTATAGCGTAAGGTTCAAGGTTGATTGGGAAAATTTTACAGTCTCGGGTAGTTTGATGTGCTGTCTGTACCTAGTACAGTAACTGATGCTTATCAATATCCTGCCTTATATTTGTAATGCGGAGGATAAACGAATATTTCATTGTTACAAGAAAAGTTTACATCTGGTAGACTACAGAAATAAAAATTGGATTGATTGTGTGAAAGATGATTTGCCTATCGGAAAATACAATGAAAACGAACTGGCTTTGAATACGTATTGCTTCGATTCTTGATAAATTAGGATAAAAGCAGGAAGAGGATTCGAAAAAGACAAAATGGTTGCGCCATTTAATTTTCACTTTGCATAGTTTTAGGTACCTGAGAGGTACCCTGTGAGGGATCTGACTTCAGGATAACGTCAATATTCTTATCAAGCAAGTAGAACCATGCATAAAAAAAGAAATGATGCAATCCTTTTCCATAAGAAGGAGACCAGCTGGTCTTCTTCTTTTTGTGTCATTGTACTGATGAGATTGATTTAACAGGAAAGCTTTTATATTAGCTTCGTATGAATCCTGAAAGGTGCAGGTGCACCAGCTGGACAAAACTTATACTTAAACTAGCT
Organism: Mamestra brassicae; assembly: GCA_905163435.1. NCBI lineage: Eukaryota > Metazoa > Arthropoda > Insecta > Lepidoptera > Noctuidae > Mamestra > Mamestra brassicae. The sequence continues at coordinate 10,691,394 of LR990996.1, read as the reverse complement.
ATGGTCTGCGATTTCGTACGCGCATATCCCGTTTCCGTGCCTACATAAAAACATTTTTCCAAATCCGACTGCTAGTTCCAGAGAGATTAGTGCGTTCAAACAAACAAACAAACTCTTCAGCTTAATCATATTAGTTTAGATTAAACAAATTCGAATGGTTCCGTAAATGATGAACACCAGGAGATTTTCTACTAAATTTTTTCTTCTACTAAATTTTACTAAATTATTAAGATTTTTGTGTAATTGTTTGTTTACCCGAACAAATAAAAATATGTTAGAGACGTAAAAAGGGGAAGTACCAACGTGAGAAGAAAACAGAATACAATCTCAGAGTGTAATGGTGTTATTAAAAGAAATTCTAGATAGATGTTAAAAAAGAAATACGTTGCCAATATAAAATATGAAATATAAATCAATAAAAGACCTGAAAATTAGAAAATGTCCAGCAACTATTTATCATCGCAGAAATTAAGATACTTTTTCGGTTCGGTTCGACAATAATGCCGTCAAAGAATTTTTATCATCAGCCTGTATATGAACCCTCGAAATTAAAGTCATACAACAAATATTGAACTTTTTCGTTTCGGTCCCATTTGTACACAATTTATAAGTTCCACTCAAAGTAGTACTTTTTGAGCAATTTCAAAATTGGAAAAAGACTATCCTGGTGGTTTGTGTGAAAACATCTAAGGTCAGTTTGTAAATCATAGGAATGCCTGAAACATTACTGCGATTTGTTAATTTACAAATAATAATTTCAAGATTTTCAATTCTCAAGATATAAAATATTCAGTTTTGTTTTTTGATCAAAGGTTTTAATAATGGTTTTATTTAATATACCTATTTAGATAGGTACCTAAAGAGTCACTGGCATATGAAATATTTGTATTAAAAGATTTCTTGTTATTTTGCGTTATCCATACCTTTCGTCTTCCTTATACAATTTTGTCATATCAAATAAATAATTAGGATAAGAGAAAAAAATAGATTGATATTTAATAAATATCTATACTCTCAAAGTAATCCCAACATTAGGTATACACCAACGCAAACAGTAGGTATATTTTGTTGTTTTCATTAGCGGCTTTTGTTTTAGCCGTGAATAGCGCATTGTCGGCTTGTCGAGAGGAGGGGCCTCGCGCTCCGCCCCGCATGCAAGCGCGCCCATTGGGCAGGGCGACGCGCGGCTTGCCTTGACAAGCGTCACTGACGGCGGAAACGAACGCGGCTTTATTTGCAACTACGAATTTTGATTGAGTTTCAGTTTGCTATATTTTTGGTTTTCGGATTTGGTTTTTATGCTGGCGGCAAAATTTGTTATTACGATTTTTTTACAATTTTAATGTATGCATTTTTTTTTCAGGGCTAAAGTTTTCAGGAGCGTTATTCTTTTGTTTAACAAATTTTTGCTATTTCGCTAATTTTTAAATGTTTTAAGGCTGTAAATGCACTGTCTATTCTGCTGAGGTTTAAAAATTGAATAGCAGTAATATTAGTAATGTAACCTATTATAACCATTAGGTGCTACGAAGCTGCAAAAGCTCATGTCATGGCGGCTGTATTATTTTCAGGAGACTTACATTTCAGATTTTAATTTTAGTTTTAATGATGTCATTAAAGATAATGACATCATTTAAACTAAAATTACCTTAGTCTTCATCTGCTTATTTTTTTTGGAAGAGGTAAAATATTTTGGCACCTCTAACTACAATTAACTCTATCTACATTTTTGAGAAATTATTTGGTCAAGTACGTACCTACGTATATTAATTTAAGCCCAGGGTAAACTTTATGTCACTCATTCAAAGTTACCAATTCAAAACTAGAAAAACGAACATTACCGTAGGTACCTAGGTACTCATCACTATGAACAACTTTCATTAAGAGAACAAGCATGAAATCACAAAAAAATAATCAACTATGTATATGAGCAGCAAGTTTTTTTCACAATTATGTATTGAGCCCTGGGTTCAAGTTGTTCATAATAATAATAAAAATAAGAATAATAATATTTTATATTTTTAAATGTTTTTTTTTTTGTGTTTTTAGAAATATTTAAAAATGTATCAAATATGTTTTACCAAATGCATAAACTGAATAAAAGTAATAATAAACCATTTATTTTCAGGTTACAAAGACCCATAGATAAATACCTTAACCTAGCACAACCCTTTATAAATTTTGCGTTAAAGCTACACCTTTTACGTTGTGAAACTTAAATATAACTTTATATGAGCTTTATATGAGTAAACGGGAATTGTTCTCTAGGTTTAGCTTTAAGATCGTACATAAATAAGTATGGGCTTACCTATGACTATATCTTTTGCATTTCAATGAATACCAATAGGTAGACCCTTTTTGACAGTAGAGTTGACTCTACCTTACTTTAGAATGTTGACGAATCAAAGTAATCGAGTAGAAAGGGAGCGAAATGGAGAACATCGCCCATTGTTCTAGCAGGTACCACAAGGTACATCCAGATCATGTGTCACCACTCTGGGTGGTCCAAAATAGATAGCACAAATATTTTGTACACATTATAATGTTAATACGTCTGTCAGTGGAGAAGCCGCGGCTTTGTCGTCGCGAACCACGACGAATGACGAGCCATGTTTAGTAACACTTTACCATTATACAGTGACCTCTAAGGGACGGAGTGTTGGGTATGTATACAAGGAAAGTGTTGCGCAGGTAGGGGTCAAGGTGTGTTGGATGTGAGGCTGCGCACGCGATGTGTAGAATCCTGATTCTGTATGTGTTGTGGGTGATGATTCGTTAGTCCATTGTAGCTGGCCCTATTGTTCGCTCGGGTGCTAATGCAAAAGGCATATAAAGAAAGAGCTGCCTGTATTAGGACCGTTTTTTGCTGCCTTTTCTGGAGGTTTGCAGGGGACAAGGAATCATTTATGTAACTTATGCAGGGTAGAAATAGATCTTAAGAGTTGATTCTTATTCACACACCTCATATAAAAGGAGAGTGTCTAATAGTTATAAGAAGTAAGAAAAACAGTAACTATATATAAGATTCCAAGTGGTTATAAATAAAAAAAACTCACTCACTCACTCGGCCTTCTGTAATCCTTGATGAAATTTAAAATTTTCAGCAAACTTCAGTCAGTCTTGTGGAAATTAAATCCCGTACCGCAGCTGTTTGATACCCGTTGACTTTTCTCAGTGCTGTAAATACGAAGCATATATCCAATAAGAATAAATGATAACGGTGAGGTAAAGGATAAATAATAAAAACGCCAGCAAGCGGGAGAACTTTATGCAACATTTTTAATCTGAATCTTACACTACTCTTAAAATAAATGCACTGAAGATCAATATCATAGTGTAAGGATCAACATTTATATTTGAGTACCTAATAAACCACATTTAAAAACCCGAAAGAAAAGCATAATTACTCCAAAACCCACCTAATTACGCACGAATCGTATCGTTGTATCAACACCGTTACGCCGATTAAAAAAAATCACGGAACAACTCACATTATCAGGCCACGTATTTTGATTACAGCCATATTTATGGGTGCTAGTCCAATTACAAAATAATCACATAACGACCGCATACAGGATAACGCTTAAGTAACAGGTTAATTGTAACCGACGTGTAACAAGTTTAACTTAAAGTTCGGTATACACCTTCGGCCAGATAAAAGTGGCCGGCGACACATAAATAAATTTATTCATTAGGTGACACCCACACCATATCGCCGCACTAAATCCTCCTTGTCGGCCTCTGTCTGGCTGAACGTAAGGTAAAAAGAAAAATTTGTCATCATTTACACTTACATTTTATAGGTTTGTTTGTGAGCGCTCTCGAATCGGAGAATTGATTTTGTTGGTTTGACTGTATGAAATGTTACTTTGAGATAGAATAAAATTATGAACGTGAAGAATGGATTACTGCGAAGGCACTTTCGTGCTACAGAAGTTGTTTGAAAAGCTCAGAGTTACTTGAAAAAAACCCTCTAAAAATCCTATTTTATCTAAGTATATTAATGATTTTCAAACGACGGAACATATGTACCTATCAATTGGTATAGTTAGTGGTTAGTGATACTTATCTGGTCTGGTGGATTTAATGTAACTACCGAAATCACTGTGAAAATTGACAGGATCTATAATTTTTGTTCACTGCTAGGACCGGGCCTGATAGAAAAGTTTGCTGCACGATACTTTTATTCTTATAAGAAATAGTTTCATAGCTTTTCCCAAATCTACGGAGTTTGACTGTGAGTTAACTCTTGCTAAAGTTAAATGATTCTGGCCAGCATTGCCAAAATCATTACACTTTCTCACACTTTTGAAAATGGAACTGGCTGGTGTTCTAGTGCAAATTAACATCCTAAATTAAGTTACCTTGGAGTAATATTTTCGATTTTAATTAAAACAAATCACTTAATAAAATGGGATGCTAAATAAAACTGTTATGTGAGTGAAAGTGAATAAAGAAAATACAGGTTGGTACATTTTTCTGTGTAGGTACTTTGTAGAGAAGTCATATTGAAAATATAAATTAAAAACAAATGTAGGTAGGTAAACACTACTATCCTTGAGGAATGAAAGAAATCAAGTGATAACCTAGGTATTGGAGAGTCCCATTAGAATTGCTTTTTGCAATATAATCGAAATTTTCCGTTATTTATTCTTACAATTTGTTTAATGGTTATTGGAAACTTTAATAAGGTATCCTTACTTAAGTGGTTTAGTCAAAGTAATTCATAAATTATAGTATATGTTTAATGCGAACTTGGCACCATCCTGTTTATGGTTTTCCCATTACAGTAGGTAATTGTTTAATTAGTACCTATTTAGATTAAGCGCGACGCGATGCCTTAGCCGATTAAAAGAAAAAAAATATATTTTAATTACATATCAGTATCAACCAATTAGGTAATCGATAGAAGTGAATTGCACCGTGGAAATTTCTAAGGAAAATTTTATAAAATTCATTTCAGAAGCAAAACGTTTTGTAACGTGATTTGGTAACTGATTAAGTAAAGTTTGCTGTCCAAATATTAGTAAAACTTATTTGCAAATATGTGTCCAATTTTAATATCTACAAAAGAAGTGAATGCAATAAATTTAACTAAAATCAAAATTGTTTATACAAGTCGGTACCTACAGCGCTACCTTAGACGAAATCATTTAGAAAAATCTTCTTTATTTCAAATTTTCAGGAAGCATGGCCAATTGTTTGGTATTATTATTTGTAGGTTATTTTAAATTGGTCAGTTTTCTATGAATACTTTAAAAATGTTTTACAGGATACTCGCATTAGTAGTTACTAACCGGGTTTATTTAAAAATATTTATTCATGGCAGTTATTTTTAATTGGTACCTAATAAGGTTGCAAATATGTAAGTACACCTAGATACTTATTATTTATTTAATTTTTGTCCTGTAATTATTGTAACAACATGCACGAAGGTATTGAACGTCTGTCGTCTTATTTTAAAATCTTTTTATTTGTCTTAAAATACTATTTGTGTTTTTAATGGTTTCTTGATAATATCAGCAATTACTAAAATCGAAAGCCAATAATTAAGACAAATCACCAGATATTTTGCAAAGGAGTTTTCAATAAAGGAACCCTTTCAATATCCCAGCACAAAGCTTATTTATCTGTGTACAGGAAACCACAACTTCGGACGAGATTGATACAAGTTATTGAGTAAAGAAATCTTCCAATTAAATTGTAAAGAACGGATATACAGGCAGGTAGTGGAACAGGCGCGTCAGTTGTTCTGCGGCTCCTGGGTACTTACACCGATACACTTTTCCCTGTAATTATAGTACAAAAAACGATACAATTCATATGCTGTAATCTAGCGGTACATCAAAACATACCATCCTGTATTTTGCACCATAATTTAAATCATAATTAACTCTACATTCTTAACAGTAATATAGTCAGAACAGATTACTGTACACGCGCTGCTACATTTATTTACGTCAAAGGGTGTTTTATTAATTTAACGGATTCTACCAAAACCTATTTTATCATCGGCATGCTCCCACAATTTCAATGAATAAATAATTCGGACACATAAGCTCTCTGGAATAATAAAGTTTAGAATATTGAAATACTCTTGAACTTAATTAGAATGGAACTCACTCCATACAGTAACTATTAAAACGGATGCTAAGCATACTCAACTAGAACCAACTTTAATTAAGAAGCTAATCGTCATATACCGTTGTCTCTGCCGGCGCACACTAAAGTATATAAGATAGAGCGAGAGAGGTATACATTAACACCTTCTATATGAAGAAATGGTAAAAGATCACCTGTGCTCACTACCGTAATTCTACCGAGCGGTAGAGCACCTGTCCCTTTCATACGGTTCATGCTTAAGCTGAACCCAACGAGTGCGAGTAGGAGTAGTTTCATTTGTGTATCGTGCGAAAAGGTCGCATGACGCACTTTGGCAATACAATAATGTAGCCATTGTGTGTATAGTGTTAAGGGGCATTTTGTTTTAGTATTGATAAGTTTAAATTTTAAAATCTAAGAACGGGACGGAAGGTTGCGTTGCAATCGAGCTGTGTTGTAATTTTGACGCGTTCGGAAATCGAATTAAGAGCGTTAGAGTGAGAGGTGTGCGGAGGTTTGCTCGGCGGAGGTAGTTTTTTGTTATTGTTTGGCGGCGGAGATTTTTTCTGAGGCGTGCAAATGGGAGTAGGCGCGCGAGTGGGCGCGCCGGCACGACAAGCGCGCTCTTCAGTGTTCTGGCTGAGCTTCGAGCGAGCGCGTGCGAGCCGGGCCGCGTCTATAGGTGCTGTTACCTTATCACTGGCTTCTTAGAGCCAATCGAACTGTTGAATAACGTGGACTATTTGAAGTGAACTATTTGGTTGGTGCCGCATGCTAGCGTTGGCGAGAGCTCGTGACCTGAAGGTGGCTCGACCATGTTGATATCGGCGGGCAGTGGCCCCACGCCCGAGTTCTCCCCCATCTCGTGCTGCGCCCCCTGGAAGATGGAGCCAGCGCCCCCAGCCCCCGCTGCCATCACTCAGTCGCTCAATATATCACCCAATGGTAAGCTCTTAAGCACCTTTTTTTAGGCTCTAAAAGTTTTAAAGCTTTAAAAAAAAATCGATAAACAACACTTTGTTTGTAAAAGCATACTATTTTCTGAAGATTAGGCTGTTCTGTATATACAGGAGTCACGCCCAAAAAAGAGTCAAAGCATAGACAAAAAAAACAGACCGTAATATAAATAATTTAAATTACTTCAAGAAGAACTAAACGATAAAAAGTAACAATAAAAAGCTGAACCAACCTTAAGTCTATGATAAATTAATTAAAATAAAAGCACTACCTTTTATAATTTCACAAGAAAAACACAAAAGAATCGTACACATTTCTGTACATTTTCAGGCAGCCTCTGTGGTTTTAAGCTTTCCATATTTCCAATAACGATGAAGTGGTTTTTAAAAGGCTTGTGACAGGATAGTTAAAGCTTAGTAGTTGAAAAACATGAAAGTTCACTTTGTTGGAAGGCTATTTCCAAATAAGAATTTCATGAACACACCATAAATCACAGCCATTTTCTAAAACTTCAATGATTGTATTTCTTAAACTTTGAAATTGTGTTGATGGCATCCAAGAAAATGCTGAGAATACACCTGACAATTCTATTAAAGTTTAAGCACCTAATAATTATGTAAACAGTTCAACAAGTCCATTTAAGATTACAATAGCCGTTTTTGTTCGACATAATTTAAGAACGTATAAACGTTGATACTCCTTGCAATAAATAAATACCACAAAGACCAACGAATCTTTCATCTATTCCATTACATTTACACATTCATCTATTTAACGAAATCAGCTTTTTGATGCAGGTTTCTTCTGGTACATTATAATTCTAATGAATATTAAAAAGAAAATGTTTTAAAAACCTATTGATACTCATTACTTGCAGTTTTTCGTATGTGATGTAATTTCTTAAAAAAACATTTTTCTTATTCTTATCAATCATCGGTCCCGGAAAGCTACTGAAACGCCATACCGAGATTTCTAACAAGACTTTCTAAAAAGATAGAACAGTAGAACTGCATATACAAACATTATTTTGTTTAACGAAACAATGTTCTCAAGTAACTCATAGACTCGAAAGAGTCACCGCGGCCCTGGAACGCAAAGGGCTATAGAAGGAACACGGATGGGTTTTAGTCAGTAAGAGTCTGACACACCCTTCCGCTCCACCCAGAGCGGAAGAAGTCATTTGATGATTTCCCATCCATAAAAAAAAAAAAAAGTAACTCATAGATACTCATTCTACATTGCTATCGCTCGACATGTATGCTTAACAATAACTGTTAACTGACATACCTAAATATTATTTCTTAATAGTTTTTCTTACAAAGTTTTCTCCTCTTAAGCTATAATTATTGATTTCAAAATAGAAAGTAAATATTATGAATCAATTGAATCGCGTCAATCGGTTGATTAGTGACACCAAATTAAAAACGTAACGCGACAAATTGATGAAATAATATAAACCACTTCTTTTCGCTGTTTCATTTGAGGTTACCTATTGTATTTTTAATGGGATAACAAAAAATAAATAAATGTCTAATATATTATAAAGTAAGTATAGAGTCTTTACTACTCGTATATTGTTGACAGCCCGGCGGCGACGGAGTCGAGCTTTTGCAAGCACCTTTGTAGCTATGCATCCTTGTTTTACATGAATACAAGTACACTACACATATAACACGAAAACTTTTAATAAAATGTTTGTCTCTCTCCTATATATCATTTATTAATGATTTTGATGAAAATAAAATCGCAAAAAGCGAATTTTGAGAGGCATAAAAATAACTAACATCAGATAATACATCAGTATCATCAGCAGTTTAAGAAACCATTTTAATACCTAATAGGTTGACAAAAAATCATCTGAAACTGAAAGAGTTCATAAAGGTGTAGTTAAACAATACCATGTTATTGCCCAATTAATGGATTAATCAAATCTACTTTTTAATGGTGATGCAGTTTTCTTCTAATATATGTATGTTGCACCAACATAATATTTAAAAGCCAAGAAACATAGTGGAGATAACAGTGATTTTTTCTTACTTGCTTTTAAGGGTCCCATAATGGCTACAGGCTGATAAATATTTAATTAAGCACACAATGATTTCTGCAATCAAAATTATTACAAAACGTGATAAAATCTATAAAACCTCCTAACAAAACGAGCCTGGACAGAAAACATTTGTAAAAGTCATGTTAAAAATCGGAAAATATCTCATTCGCCTGAAAAAAAACAAAACCTTGAATAAGGCGGCCGCTTCATGTGGTACTAAGAAGTTCCATTGAAATTACTGAACTTCTCTGAAAGTCTCACAGTAAATAAAATGGCCGCCGTAATGGCCTAACTAGAAGGAAAAAAATATCTTACAGCATACACAAGGAAAAAAGCAACCTGAGGGTCTTTAAGTTAAGACTGATTAGGTTAATATCACTTCTAGGTAAGAAGGCTCCATCGTCGCCTACATCATCGCTTAACATCAGTTGAGACGGTGACCAAACGCAAACCTGTCAATAAAAAATGAAGCTGAAGAATGAAGTGATATTATGGTTGGTAGAGTAGAGTAAGGACTCCATTTTCCGCACTTAGACACCCATTCGGTCCGTTGTGCGTAGGTGTCCTGGCTACGTTAGCCAGCCTAGCTCCGCCCAGAAGCACAGAAGTTTCCTGGGAGCTTCACAGGCTTCGCGGAGCGACCTCACCGTTCCGAGGATGTATTCACGTTGGGTAGCCACGGCCTCGCATTCCAGGATGACATGGGCGGCTGTTTTTTCGGCATCAAAGCAGCCTCTGCAGAGTGGGCTGTCTGTGGCGCCTATATTCGTGGATGTAGACTTGGTATTGCCATTTTTGACTGCCTGCAGTCTGTAGCCCGTGACCATTTGTTGTTATGCAGTTCAGTAGATCTCTGGAAAATCCATGTACGAAACTGTGAGAAAGGGAAGGAGTGGGTACGGGCTTTGCAATGCCATCTCGGAACCTCTCTTTGCAAGTTCGTCTGCGGCGTCATTGCCTAGGGATCCACTGTGCCCTTTGATCCACTGGAGGGTGATTCTGTTAGACAGCGATATACTCTCCAGGGCGAGGTTACACTCAGAGATTAATTTGCTGTTAGTTTGTTTGTTTTCTACTTGGAGGATATGGTTTATGCAAAATAGAAAAAGATGTTAATTGCGGGGCACATGTTGAACCCACATCATTTTCCGCGGTGCTCATGATTGAAGACTTTCTCTCAATTTGTCGACTCTGGTCTCATCGCTAGGTAGTTCAACTTACAACTTAACATCTTCACAATAGACGCTCGATATAAATCTATCATGACGACTGATGTGACTGGTGTCCATAGACAATCTAGCAGATAATAATATTTCATCAAAGTTTAGCAAACATAATCACGAGGCTCACAAGTATTTCTAGTTATGTTCAAGTCCGTTAACACTAACAGTTAATATAACGCCTTACATAACAGTAAAAGATATGATAAGGTGCCCCTGTAAATTAGTATTTTAATTGCATTTATCTGATCTCGCCAAGCCTTTTGAGTAGCGCTGTACATTTATCTAATGGGCGCAAACAATCTACTTGTTTTAATGATCTGGATAAGAAAAGTATCATGCCAATTGATAGAACCTTCATGGTCCTTCATATTTATTTAAATAAAAACTTCAGGTTTTTTCTGCGTCAGTGTGCTAGGTTTTTGAGTTCAGGATCAACGTTTTCAATTTTCATAGCATTTTACACTCCTGCTTATCTATTTTCTGATAATTTTCGATTTAAAAAATCTCATCAGCCGTTAAAGATGGATGGGATTGAAGTCTTAAAGTGTGAATAACCTAATGTGTTGGCCCTTTGCTAATAAAGATTGCGGCTTATACAGGGTGATTCACAAGTTAGCGTACGTGGTCAAATTCTGTAGAGATATCTATGCAACGTGTAACAGAATAGACGCAATACTTGAAAAGGGGTCATTGTACTCATCATTATGAACAACTTTTACTATGGGATTGGTCCTGTTGCGTTTATTATGTTGTATATAATATGTATATGATTGATAATACAGTAAAGAAAAAATGGCAAAGCGAAAAAAAAAGTTTAATAAAATCCCTTATCAAACAGTCTGATTCAGTAGGTGGCATTTATTTCAGTTCAATCACAGTTTGATTGCCACCAGGAGCATCACTGCACTTAAATTGTAATTTGTTTGAAACTTTTAGTCTTTACCTATTGGTAGTCTTGGTCTTTCAGAAAAAAAAACAATGTATTTTTGCTGTTGTTTTTAGGGTTCCGTACCCGAAGGGTAACCAACGGATCCTTGTTACTAAGCCTCAACCGTTCGTCCGTCCATCCGTCCGTCCGCTCGTCTGTCTGTCAGCGGGCATAGAGCTCTATTGCCACTATAGCAACAATAAATAAATAAATGAAATAAATTAAAAATAAACGAAAGAGGCTGGATCCTACGACACAGGGCTTCCACACAAGAAACTTGTTTTTCGTTTTTTTTTCTGTTTATAAGATACAGAGCATTTCGCATAGATATGACCACGCACTGAAACATTCTGTATACCAACTTGCACATCCGTTTGATTAGACCAAGTACGGGCTTGGCCTCTGAAGTCACTTTTCTCGTAAAATTCGAAAAGCGTAAGAACTTAAGAAACATCTTTATATTAGAAGATCATGATCAGCGCGGAAATGCACATGATCTTGTTGCAATTTAAACTTGTTCTCACAACACTTGTTTGGGAATCAGTAGCTAATTACGCAACGTTCTTTAAATAAAAAACAGAAACAGAATTACTTTACAATAATTGTTTCCCAACAAACATTCAAACGAAACATTCGATTTTATTTAATTAAACTTTATATTAAACGGAAACATTACATTTCCTTTAGTTGACTGTTACAGCTTGTGCTGGGTGATAAGCCCTGCTATAATAACTTTAAACTTGTAGCTGTAAAAATTTACTGTTAGTAAAATTAACAAAATGGCGAAAGCGCAAATATTGAAAAAATATATATCGTTGACCTCGTACAAGATTATCAATGTTTAACAAAAATCTCCAGTAAGTCGAAGATTCACTAAGTTTGAAAACTACATTACTGTTACATTACAGAAAAAAATATTAATAAGTATATACCATACCAATGGTATGCAGGCGACATTCAAATTCAACTTCAATGGGGATGTTTATTATGTCGGGAACTTATGTTCTGGTACTGATGAAAATTTTGAAGTTTATGAACTGTAAGTTACTAACACCAGGACTTAATCAAAGTTAATGCTTATCACTCATAAACCGCTAATACATATTTATGAGTAGCTTAATTTCAGTTTAATGACTTCAGGGAAATCCGGAAATATTAGACACCTACTGAGCATTTTCACTCCTTGAACCGCAAACAGCAAGTGTATAATATTTTTTGAATGACAGATAACGGCGTATTTATCTCAGAGAGCAATTTGAAAAATAAGTAGGTAAATATACACATCACGAAGCTGATCATTCATACGTAATTATGTAATTAACTTAAGATAAGTGGTAGGTACGAGATATTTGTCACGTCACTGGCCGCGTGTATAGGTACGCAAGGGGACTGTGCTGGCCACATCGCCAGCCCGTCATTTGTCATCGCAGCCAGCTGCCGCGATGAGTGAGCGAAAAGTGCCGAGCATCGCACAACATTGTCCGCATTGTACTGCCGATCGAACTAATTAATCGATAGATCGGCCGCTAGATTGCCCAGTAGCGTTTCCGGTGAAGGTTGCTCAATATTCACCCGCCGATTTGTATGCGATACAGCATTCGAAACGTTTTGATTGACGATAGCAAATAATTGGACAAACAGAATTGGTTACCGGTTTATACATCGGAAAAAACTTAATTATAAAAAAGTGATAGAATGTGCATGTAATTTAGACTGATACGCTCCTAATTAGATAGAATAGCCTCTTAAGTACTCATCAACGTCCAAACTAGTTGGCTTAACTTTATTTGATTCAGTCCTAATTACATACTTCACCTTTAGTAATGTTGACAAAATGTAAATAGGTGAAATAAATTCAGTGATGGATGATTCAATTGGCAAGACGTTAATATATGTATGTAATTGAAAATATAAAGTATTTTCACGTCAATTACCTGACTCATAAACGTCGAATAAATTTTCATTCAGCACAATACATCGCAGGCAATGTTTTTTTCACGTCAACGTTTATATCGAGACGCGTTTGATCAGGTGCTTTAATAAATCTAATTAACATTTAAATGGTGATCACGCATAATAATCAGGTGGCTTTGTAAACTGAGACGATGCTCCTTAATTAGTAGACAATAGCAACAATGTATTAATGAGCCATTAAGTCGGTTAAAACATTGAATACATGGGTTGATGAATAAACAGCTGAGCACTTGTTCACACCAAGCGAGTGCTGGATGACGCAAGCGCAGGGTACGCAGTGCAGCGTGTGTCGCTTGTGCCGAGTGCCGCCGCGCCGAAATGCGCCGAGATGGTGACACAACTGTGTGCGCGCCCCTGCGCCGGCCATTGAAATGCACCAACACCTGCATACTGAACAAAAGCGGAACTTTAAACTGTAAGTGGAATTTTAAATCGAATCTAATAAGAAAAAAATAATAATGAGACCGCCATTGTCAAAGATCACCAACATAAATATTTTAGATAAATGTATATTCACATTTATTAACCTAATTAAATTCAAAATCTAAATCGGTGCATTTCTGTATCTAGAATCAATTATCTCAAAATTATTCCGGTCATAAATAAGTCTAGCAATTTTTGAATTTATTAATGTAACAATATGCATGAAATTAGTATAAATTCTGGATTTCATCAACTCCATGTCAAAATGTAATAGTCGGACATTGTTGATACAAATCATTCGTAGGTATTATGATTCTGGACATATATGACACTACGAATTTATTACAATCCCAATGAGATTTTAATATGACGGTTGACACAAAAGATCAGTTATGTATTGTTGAAAAGGTAAGGTCGATATTTTCCCACGTTTTCCTTTAATTGGCTTGTGAAAATTGTATAACATGATATGCAATTTAAAAAAGATCGTTTTTGTAATTTATTTCAAAATACAAAAATATTATAGCGAAGCGAATTTCCAGGATTTTCTGTTTAATCAACTACGGTCCATATAACTAAATCAATCAATGTTACACCTATTACATGAAAAGATTCCTTTTAAAATTTTGAACTCTTTTAAATTCTTTGATTGTGAGCTAAGTCTGAAAAAACGTAAGAAAAACGTGTCTAAATAATTGCAATAGTTAATGAATTAAAGTATCTCTAATTTGATGAAGTCAGATGGTCTGTCACGTAGCATTCTAAGTCAGAATCCTCATTTTCTGTTGACAAAAAAGCTATTATCTGGGTACAAGAAGTGTTAAAAAAGAAAGGCTACAGAGTTTTGAACAGACGCAGTAAATGAGAACAAAACATTTGCGATGATGAACGGAACAATGAGAATTGTTTGGGGTGATTTGTCGATTTTTTGGTAACGGACGGATAAGTAGTGAGTACAAAAAATATGATGCAAGTTTAGGCATTTTCTGTATAGAAAAGTTTGGTTGGCGGTTGATGAGACGTTTGGCAGAGACACATTAATGTCGTCTTAAATGTTTTTTAACAAACCACCATATTAATGATATGACCTTACAGGTTATTTTTAGTTAAACATACTGTGTCTTTGATGATGATACGACTGTCAAAGGGACAATGAAGTTCTCAAAAAATATTTTAGGCAACTTCATATTTTGATTAGTATTGCAACCATGAAGAGGTATTTTGCGTGTCACCACATAAGCCAACATCGTCTTCAAGCGTCATCATCATTTGGTTCTCTTTGAACGTTGTTTTCAATTTTTATATTTTATGCTTCATTGTGTTCGAAAATATTTTTGGATTTACCAAAATGCATTTTTGACTGAGGTTTTAAGTAATGAAGAGTGGAGGTACAGTGTCTTTTGCCAATCGTTTTTGACAGGAGGCTTTTAAGCCAGTTGCAAAAAAAGAGCCAAACAAAGTTGAAGTAATTTTTCATACTAGTTTGTGTGTGGTCAGCCAGCTGTAAAAAATATGGAAAATTGCCTGAGCTAAGTTAGCTAAGCTAAACTAGCTTAGCTTAACAACCGGCTTTAACGGCTTGTCAGTGTCGATATTTATTACCAGACTGCAAAAATGTGTTTATATTATATCTAGTTAATTAGGGGTAATTTATGTTTTCCATACTGTACAATCAAGCTTCCATTAAAATATCAGTTTTATAATATCCATCATCATCAGATAGTATGAGAATATAGTCTTCATCGGTAACCTATTTTTGTACTTTGAAAATGACAATTTTGAATCGACACACATCTAAATGTAAAATATATTCTTCGCAAATCGATGGGTGAAATGATGCTTTAAAACGTTACTGACATGTTGTTTTAATACAAATGTGCTTAGAGCAAGGGCTGTTTGTTTTTTTGATACTCAGATATGTTTTTAATAACCCCGACGCAAAAACGACGGGGTGTTATAAGTTTGACGTGTCTGTGTGTGTGTGTAGTCTGTTTGTGGCAAGGTAGCTCCCGAACGGATGAACCGATTTTGCTTTTGTTTCTTTTTGGAAAAATAAAAATGCTTGTTTGACACATTTTCTATACAAAACCAAAATATTTACTCCTCAGATAAAAGTTAGTTTAACTATTGAAAAATCAGCCGTTAGTGAACAAAAGCTTAGTCTGAAGAGTTTATTTAGTATCCACTTATATTAAAGCTTACTTCCGTTGCGGATGCCGTCTGCTCCGACTATTAAATCGCGATTCGAACACATTGAATATGCAACGAAGTCGAAGTCGAAACGCACAGGATAGCCACGTTACGTTTGTCAAGCATACCATCCAGCGTAATTTATTAACACAAACAAAAAGGAAGGTTTTGTGTACAGGTTTTTACACTGGGTATTTTTATCGAACTGTTTGGGTTGCATATCGCCCATGATTCGGTTTCCTAAATGTAAACCTCTACTCTCAGATAAGGTAAATAGACAAACAAGCCATTAGTGGCCCCTTTGGGGGAGGTAGGCCTATGTCCAGCAGTGGACGTCTTTCGGTTGAGGATCAAGTGGCATCATATAAGAACAGGTTGCAGTTTTAGTTTTCATAAAAAGATTTGGTCATCCACCCCCATTTAATAAAGGGGATAGATCCTTTGTGGCATAGCTACCCGGCCACCATTTTGATTACTTTTTTCAAAATCGCGGCGCACTGTTGAACATGTTAAACAAACAAAACATATTAGCAACATTGTACCGTGACCGTGACACTTGAGGGCACTATGTTGAAAACATTTTTTGTTTGCTTAAGTGTCCTCTATCGATATAATGCACATACTTTATGGTGGGCCACGATTTTGAAAAAAATATCAAAATGGCGATTGGTGGCTATGGGATTCCATACAAAAATGTTCAAACTCCTTTACTCTTTATGTAACACTGAAAAAGCAAGCATGAAAAAACAGATTGACTTTTAAAAGTGTTATGTTTAACCGACTTCCAAAAGGAGGAGGTTCTCAATTCGACTGTATGTTTTTTTTTTGTATGTTTGTTATGCGATCATTCCATCAATTATGAATTGATTTTGATGATTCTTTTCTGATTCGAAAGCCTATACTCCTGAGGTGGTCCCATTGGCACCAAGTCAGAATCTGATGATAAGTTTCCAGGGAAATCGAGGGCAACCCTCAAATTTTAAAGACACATATAATGTTTTTCATATACTTTCTAACGCAATTCAGATAATCGTAAATACCTCACACTCACAGTAATATTTAGAAAATTGTAGTGGAATTTCTGAGAATCATTCTTTAGTCCGGGAGAAAAGAAGGATCCAATGAAAATCAGCGCCGCGTACAGTAGCTGAAATATCATGTTTGAAAGGCAAACATGACGTTTCAGCTACTATTGATAGCTAATTTGACAGTTGGTTAAAGGTAGATACGTTATTGAAACCGGCCGTTAGACTCGCACATTATGATGAGTAGAGGCCTGTGCAATAGAGCACTTACAGCGCGGCAATGATTTTCATTGGATCCTTCTTTTCTCCCGGACTAAAGAATGATTCTCAGAAACTCCACTACAATTTTATAAATATTACTGTGAGTGTGAGACTTTCTTGAGCATGATACAAAAGCTGGCTAACTCAATCCATTGAACCAAACCTCCTCCCTTCCATGTACTTTAATGATTATGAAATATCATTATACCCCATCAGTATTTCTAGAAGATACATCAGTGTATAATTGGCTATAAACATATGAAGTTGGTAATTATACTTGCCCATTAGGTTGTATCCATCTACAGATCAATTTATGAGCAGGAATGTGGGATCTCCTTAAATATGTTTCTACCCCTTTTAAGGAAAAACATTGTAGGCACTTAAGATTAAAATTCTTATTGTTGTTTATGACATAACTTTCACTTTTGTGCAGCTATGTTTTAATTGAAAAATCTTTTAAAAAACCTAATATCCTATTTGTATTAGGTTATTTCAACCGTAGGTTTAAAACTTATTTGCCTAATTTTTTTGAGTTTGTTTAGATATTTTAGTGAGTCAAATGAAAAGTATTAAAATCAGTTGAATAAAATGTACAATTCAAATATATTTATTGACGCATATAAAAGTGGGTACTGACCGGTTTTACAGGCTGTAATGTACCATTCGCAGCGCGCATGTTACGTTACGCCGTGTGCGAAAAAACTTGTTCGTTTCGAACTCTGCTCACCCGTGCTCCAGATTTGCTCGACATTCTCAGACAAGCTGTCTGACTTATCGCGGCCTACAGACTGAACTGCGTAACACTCAAGGGGATTCGTCAAAAAACCGTCAGCGGGCGGATCACACGAAACGAGCAACGAGCGGTTCGTTGCTCGCGTGTTCGTGCTCATTTCCTCGTACTGATTGCGCGAATGCTCGCTTTGTAACATGTTATATTACGCCCCGTAACATCGGTCAGTACCCACCTTAACACTTTCAAAACATAATGAATGCTCTATCTAAAAATAAATTCTACAATAAATATATCTTTTTTTACAAAAAAGTACAACCAACTTCCACCGACAAAAAAACGAAAATAGGACACAGTAAGTAGTAGTAGTATTGTGGGAGACTGGCCTAAACTACGCTTGGGGCATGTATTTCAGGACACCAGGTCTCCACCCTTTAGGATATATAACATTATTTCTTGTTTATTTACTTAATAGTGTGTGTCAGTGGTCGCGAATAGTTTAACAATAACTTAGATGTACTTAATTTCTATATCTATATAGTGTTACTATGGTTAGTATAGTGTGGGGATGAAGGAAAGTGTTGTGTAGATTGAGTGTGTGTTGAATTATCTATTACCTGAACATATTAAATATTGATGAATATAGTTTAAATTAATAATTAAATTACTTAAATCAAGAACTACACCGAGACAGCTACTTTTTTTCCATTTCAAGGTAGTTGAATTCCTCAATACAACTAGTTAATTTCATTTTTCAAATTTAATCTTGTTAAGGTCGTATATAGATTTAAAACCTTTAGGATTGAAATTGTACCCTTATTAAGTAAAAATAAACATTCACGCTGTTGACCGTTAAGGAGTTCCGTGGCGCGCTTACGCAAACCCAGTCCAAATTACAGTAAAATATCTACTTTTTTGCGTAGTTCTTCATCAGATCTATTCAAAATTTATTATTTTTTGTTCTGAATTCGTTTATTTTTTTTTTCTGATGGTCCTATTAGAAAAAAAAAATTAAACGAATTCAGAACAAAAAATAATTTTGCAAATCCGTCTATAAGACGGACATATAAAAATATATATTCATCCGAATTGATAACCTCCTCCTTCTTGAAGTCGGTAAAAATATGTAATAAATGTTTGCAAGAGAAAAGGTATGGAGGATGATTTTGATAGTGTTTTTAGAAAGAAAAAGAGTTCAGTGTAGACATGTAGAGATTCGTAGAAGCATCGTAAACGCTTTGTAGATTAACGTTGAGCTGCTTCGTAGACCCGCGTAGACCCCTCGGCTACGCCTCGTAGTCCCGAGTAGGCATCGCTGCTACGCTTCGTAGGCCGGCGTAGTCACTGCGGCTACGTTGCGCACACGTTCATCAAATGCCCTCGTTACGTTCCACCAACCAAACAGAAGCAAAGGCGGAGACACATACACATGAAAAATATATATATACTAATATAATAAATATGAAGAGTTTGTTTGTTTGAACGCGCTTATCTCTGGAATTACCAATCGGATTTGGAAAATTATTTTAGTTTATATATATGAGGTATATACGTTCCCGTATAGCCTATAGCATTCCTCATGAATGTGGCTATCATATACAAAAATAATTTTCAAAATCGGTTCAGTAATTCCTGAGATTACCCCTTACATACAAAAACAAACTTTACCTCTTTATAATATTAGTATAGATAACTACGTTGCGTTTAGTCAGACTGACTCCACATGAAAAGCTAATAAAGAAGGAAAATTTATCAGCAAATAATGTGAATACAACACAAGTTGGATAAACGAAAGCGCTCTGTGTATCAAACTAGCAAACCAACCGCAATACACGGCTGTCTTACTTAAATGATACAATTCTTACAATACTGTCATTGGGTCTCCATGCGCCTGCGCAAGAAAGTCGTTTACGTTGTTTGCGTTAAAATGACTGCTTTTATTGTACGTCCTGCAGTGCAACCTTTAACAAACCTTTGCCGTTTCAAGTAAATATAAACGTAAATTGCATAGGCATCTATTAAATTCCTTATGGGTAGTTTTCGAAATAATTTTACAGAAGTATTGGTTTCTCAGTATGTGCTCTGTAGGATGTCATACTCATTAGTTACCAGTTTTACATAATATATGTAAAGCTCGAACGTAAATAAGTTGCTATAAGGTTTAAAAGAAACGCCAGGTTGATTACCGTGAAGTCGGTACTCGACGAACACGATAGTCGATTGATATAGTCAGTCACCGCACCCACCATGCAATAATTTAAACCAATAGGTACATTATAAACTAAAAGGTGTAAAAAACTGAAACTCGTTTCTATGAGAACTGATTCAATATCTCAATAAAATTCACACTTAAACAATTGTCGATACCTACTTTAATAAACAGTACAACTTTATTGATTCGGCATACCCAAATCGAAAACAGTCTGGTAATGCATTTATTTTGATTGCTTTCAATCCGAGTGCAATTATTATTAATACCTCACTTCATATCCGTGATATTTACCGTGTTTTGTTCTTTCGAGATCATTTCACAGACAATTTAACTCAAATCACTGAAATCGCCATTTTAATATAAGAGCGAGTAACAACGGTTTTAACCCAACTCATATCCATAATTCATGCGTATCTTTGAACAATTTCAAAAGAATTGTTGTTGCATGTAATTCTTTGCAATCATAAAGGGGCAGTATCGAGTACACTTTCGATCTCGTATTGAAATTTACACGAAAGGTGGTAATTTTCCGCCGCGTGATGACATTAATAGCGGCGAGACGCGCGGGTAGAACAATATTTTTTGCATAAAACTGTTTTACATTCGGACGAAGTCGGAGCTCGTCGCTTCCCCTCGCGCCGCCTCGCATCACTTTACATGTTTATACGACGCCTGCGCAGGTGTACCGACCAAACTTACTTGTGTTTGTCTATACAATCAAACTATTGCTGCACAAAATATTGCCTACATGTATGTAAATTGTGATTTTCATAGCAGTTTAAATACACAGATAGCTCCTTATTAGTTCCATGTTCGTTAATTAGCGATGCCTTTTACGATCATTATCTAATTCTAACTGTTTTAAGTGCATTCACCTAAGCATAAGGGCTTTAATTGCAGAGGTGTCTTATTCTTAGTGCTCATCACCAGTGACACCCGAGCGTCGCATTTCCATAAGTAATTGAAAACTTAGTTTAACCACGCACATCTAATATGATAAGCAAATCACTATTTGCATTAGTGGCGGAGCTAATTAAATAAACAAACTGTCTAGTTGGGATCGTTAAACATTAACAAATAGATAAAATGGGGCCGTAAAAGCCTAAAAAACTGATGGCCAATAAATAATAGCGGCGACCATGCGCCGGAGTCAACGCCAGTCAATACATTCTAATCAGTGATTTATTGCCACTAATCCTCAGCTCAGCACAAATAAGCTATCTTGTCGATTTAATGTTGTATCAGCTCAGGCGTGAAACTCCCGCGCACCACTAAGTGGTCCTTCCAGTTTCCACTCGAAATATTTTAATAAGGCCTCACTGCTCACGCACCCTAATAAAAACACACACTCGCACTCACCAACACGAACGATCTCCTTTGAAACCTCTACTCGTTTGAGTCCAATTTATTTATAATAGTAGCGACACTAAGAATCTACATTTTTGCTCTAAACGGGGTTAATTTATTGACCGTGGGCAGATAATATCACTTTTTTTCTCCCATTATTAAAGCGATTACACGAGAAATTATACGTCGTAGTCAAGTCCCGAGCACTGCATCGGAAAGGGCCTGCTATCTAAAGTGTACCTTACCTGTTCACTTCAAGGGCCAGTTTCCTTTGGAAGCTTTACGAAAGCTTGATAATACTTTCGTTGACGAAATCGCCTTATTGACTCGCTAATAAAAAGTGTTAAGTTATGGACAAGTTATGCCACTTGCATTAATTTCGATGCTTAACCTGATAAACAAATTATGGTATATTAAGTTAATAGCTTAATTTATAATTGAATGTGTTACGATGTGTTCATAAGAAAGCATTGTTACGATCGGCCTTTAGCATATCTGGTTGGTGTAAACGACAAATTGCGTGGATAAAAATATGTATGTATACGTGTTGAGAGATCGAAACTTTAATGCTTGAGAAACATTTTAATTTTGTATTTATGCCATCGACGGATCCAGTTTGTCTGCCTATAAAATTTTATTTTTACACCATTCTGTCTGATTTTAAAAATTGTATTTCTTAATCTTATTAAAAAGTTATTTATTTTATTGCTAGATTTACACCATATTTTATGAAATGTGAGGAAGGGTTTATGGACGTAGGTCTGTTATCATGGCGACTTGATTGCGCGTGGTAAGTTTTCTACGACGATTCACACAGACCGTATGGTTAGCGTGCGCTGCCTAGTAATAAATGTGACTGCTGAGCCTTTGACACGGTACTGTAATAACACGGGGACAGACGTAATGAGTGCGCACGGAATCACCGCTTACGTGGAATCAGGGCCGAGTGTTTCGCCAGAGGCGTTCCCATCACGGTCACATGTAAAAAACGAATGCTATTCCAACGAGGATCATAAAGTCTGCCAAATGACTGTTGTTATTTGTTTTGATGACTTAATTTTGTTACTTTTCCTGACGGGTTTTATAGAAATCGTAAAAGCAGCTAATGATTTTAATTGATACGTCTTCAGATTTTCATTTTTTATTTATTCGAAAGCCGATACCGAGCTGATAAAAATGCGGTTTATAGGAATATGAATAAATTAATGCAAGGAATATTTTAGTAATTTCACACTTCCACGGTGAAGCTTATCAACTTGTGCAGCTCGTAAAAGACGACTGCGGAGAGGTGTCGATACTACTGATAGTGTGTGGTGAAACTATAATTTTTTTTTTGTATTTAATTTAAAAGTTGTGGATAAGTAAATTATCCCTACTTTACTTATCCACAACTTTCAGCACCATTTTCAGCGTTCTAGCTATGCACATTAAACCTGGAAATCAATAAGCAAAAACAAACAAAAACTTAAGATTGAAGAAATTTCATTTGAACATCACAGTCACATGGCATCGGCACTTTGGCACAAAACTTAAGATTGAAGAAATTTCATTTGAACATCACAGTCACATGGCATCGGCACTTTGGCACAAAACTTAAGATTGAAGAAATTTCATTTGAACATCACAGTCATATGGCATCGGCACTTTGGCACAAAAACTTAAGATTGAAGAAATTTCATTTGAACATCACAGTCACATGGCATCGGCACTTTGGCACAAAAACTTAAGATTGAAGAAATTTCATTTGAACATCACAGTCATATGGCATCGGCACTTTGGCACAAAAAAAATAACTTGATTATTTACAATATTGGCATTGACATTTAGCCTTCACAGTGCATTGGCAGCATTTCGTTTGTGCAAGCTTCAATATTGTAACGTTTAAAAACTACACAGGTTTTACGCTGTGACAATGTATTCATGCTGCATTTATAAAAGTTTACTACGTTATTATTGTTACTCCTGGAGTTATGGAAGTTAAAATGAGATTATCTTACTGCTGAGCCTGTAGTAGGCTTTAAATGTCTGCTAACAGGAATACTACTTCGATAAAGAGATAAAGTCAAGGGTATATTGGTGCAGACACCAATGTTTAGTACCTATTTCTATGACTGCAATATCCGATTAATTAGAATCATAGAAATAGTCTGAGACTAGAATACCCACACAAAATAGACCATTCTGCAGAATACGGGTCTCTTTACCATAGGTCTTATAGTGACAAAGGTGGCACTGCAAGCCTGTGACATGAGCCAATCAGGATTTATCACACCTCTCTGCTCGTATTCGCGTGATACTTTTTGGTTGTGAAAGTCCATTCACTATGTCTATGATGAACGAAACTAAGCATCCAGAGTTTCAGACAGATGCTGTCATAAGGCCTCGTTTTTACCTGCAACCAGATCTCAGACAAGTTGCATTACATTACTGGCTACTCAGTTATAATGTGATCAGTCGCTCGATCGTGCCCTGCAATCTAATTTAACTTGTTTGCAAATTTCTTGCAGGTGGAAAGGTGGCCTAACATAAGTGACAGAGACGATGCTAAACATAGCCAAGGTTTTTTCCGCAACTTCTATTCCATTTTTAATAGCCCTACTTACTGATCTTCGAAGGGAACTGCTCGAACAACACTCATCTGTGCACATTTTGTTTCCAGTACCTGTATCCCCTTCATCGTCTGGCGGAGGCGCGGGTGGCGGGGCGGGCACCCCCCTGTACCCCGGAGCCGCGTCGCATCCCCTCTCGTCCCTGCTGTCCCAACAGAGGCTGCTGGAGCTATCCCGCTTCGGGCTGAGGCACTATGACATCGCGCACCATGTGCTGTCACAGCAAGGTGCTGTAACCAAGTTGCTTGGTAAGCTGTTAAGGTTATTTATAAGTTGACCATGCTATCGACTATTACGTGGTCGCACAGAGGAATTTAGAAGTGAGAAATTAGGCCATTGCTACTTAATAAATTGTGTAGGAGTAGCAACAGTATCCTGAACATAAAAGTCTGTGAAAAAGAAAGCCAACTGATGTGGAATCTCACCAAGAAGACTAAGTCACTGGTACATTTAAATGCACTAACAAAGATTTTAATTTCTGACTTATAATAAAATTATTTTCTCGATTATGGTTGTCCGAACAATTAAATAAATTAACTAAATAATTAGTTCTACGACAGTTAAATAAGACAATAAAATAAAAACGTCACTTTCAATCAAAAACAACTGTGACAATTAATTAAAGTCCCGACATAATGTATACCTACACGAACACGGCTTGTCAATGTAGTGTTGCTAGGACTACTGGATGAAAGTAAGTAGCAGCTGCATATATATATATATATAGGTTTAATACTCTGGTGACTGTTAGCAATAATTTTTGCAGAATTTCACCGAGAATAATTTATACCTGAGTATTCTAGTTACAGGAGTAGAAAAAGACCAAAAAACTGTAGATGTATTGTTTGAAAGATGATAATGACTAGAAAGAATATGGTCATTGAGATAATGGCAAACAGAGATCTCATGATGAGATGAAATCATTGAGATGTGTAAGAAGAAGAAACTGCGCTGACCCCAAGTAAATTATGATCAAGGCAGGAGGACTTAGATGATGATGATTCTGGTGAATGTCATCAAAGTTTAGCTAATGCCAATACTCATAGCTCTAAGTAATAACAAACACTCAATTCTACAAAATATAGCGAAAGGCTACTCAGAAGTCAGTTCCTAAGATAACTTCAACAAGTCTTAGAAGGAATTTCATATTTATCAACCTAGGCAGCAATTGATGACCAGGCTATGTTGTTAATTAGATAAGTATCAGTGTCTTCTGCTGTCTATCCCTCTGGATAAAATTAATAACTTAATAAACTTGATTAGTGCAAGTGATTAGCAAAAACACATCGTGGATTAGGTGCTCATTAAAAAAGTGTAAATGCACCTGTAACTATTAATGAACATTATTTTAAAACTGTAAATTAATATTTATCACTAGAGTTAATCAAAGTGTGCGCCGATCTTGAGAACTGAGTCGTCAATGGTATAGTTTTTCATTCAGATAATAATTTTAATACATTTTTGTACCTAGAAAGAATATCCTTTATTATACACCAGCATTTTAACACAGCTTTAATCCGTTTAGGTTCTGGGTACTGCATTTTCAAGACAATTGTCATTTAAATAGCAACATCACAGGTATCCAACTCCACAAAACTTCTATATGCGTAGTTTGTCAAATAGGTATCCAAAGCTAGGTCATGATTAGTTGGTATTCTTATGAAATGATTCGTCAAGTCCACTTGAGATCACAATGATTGTTGATCAATACTACCTAAAATGATGTCAATATCAAAAATGTTGCAGGGCAATTTGAAAACGTCAACGCAAAGCTTGTTTGTGTTAGAATCGCGTGTATAGTCCAAGCTTTTATGTCCTTTTGATGATTCGGATGAGGCGGCTACAGCTATATTTGGTACATTTTATAGCTCTAAAAATATCTTCATTTTGCGTTTAAGAGCTTGCGGATTATTTCGTGTTTTAGTACATTTTGAGTGTTATTGTTGTCTTATCACCTTTTGGTAGGTTTTGTATACTCTTGAATTCGACATCATGTGGTTCTCTGAAATCAACATTGTTTCAAAAAAGAAGTTCTACACGTAAAGCCTTTAATGACGGTACTTAGTAGGAAATAAAGCAATCGACATCAAAGCGAACAGTGCCATTACCTTTCTTGATAGCTCTTTTATCAAGACAGGTATAGTATGAATATTTGATGGCTGCAGTGTGCGATACTTCCATATGCTGTCCTACAAACGGTCAATAAGTGGGTGTTACTAGAAATAAAAAGCTAATTTACATCGAACGGTGTGTTTGTTATTACCAGCCTTATAATCGGACATCCGTAATAGTTTAATAGGAGACGTCGGGTGTCGGGTGTTGCAGAATTGTAGTGTAATTCAAACGTAGCTTAATTAAAAGGAAAAAAGTCTTTTGTTTACAGTATTTTTTTCTGTTGTTGGAATTAAAGGGAAAGCTGCTTATTATCGCGCCGTAGGTGGAAGGAAAAATGACTAAGATTACCAGCTAGGCGGAAATCAAATGACAGAAAAGTGTGGTTGCTTTCCCACTTTGTGATTTTAGATATTATTATCAGAACTTAGGTAATTATTGAGGCATATGTAGTATGAAGCTTTAGTTAAGTAGTCAAATAGCGACACTTGATTTATATATTTTTCGGATTTTAATCACCTGTCGCCTTTTATTAGAGTAGTATTTGTTGTTTTATCGCTCACATTTGCCATTTTTATATATTTAATTTACCTGACTAGTAATTTCAATAGATCATTCGTGGTTATTACTCTAAAAAGTTTATATATTTAATATACCTTACAAGTAATTTCAATAGATCAATCGTGGTTATCACTCTAAAAAGCCAGATTTCTAATCATAACAAATCTAACCTTCTGTTTTAAACATTTAATATTTTTCAATAGATACATATGTAGGTATTTTTTTAAATAAACACCTAATATTAGGTAAGTGTCACCACGATTACTAATAATTGAAAAAAATGGACTATTGTCATAATAAAAATAATAATATTTTATTTGCATGGTACATTAAAAACCTAATTTTAGATTTATGATCTGACATGTTTCGCTACTTACTGGCATATAATTGTATAAAAGTATTAAATTTGTATAAAAGTAATGTTTTGTGATATAATCACTAATTAAAATATTATAATAAATTCAATTTTTATAAGAATAAATTTACATACTTAATAATATAATATAATAATAATAATATATTTATTTGCCAATAACAGTAGTACAGAAGATTAATGACACATACAGAGTACTTAGAAAACATTTAACAAAATGATAGATTAATGACCCCCATGCTAGGAAAATCCTGTGTTATGGGGACATTCATCCGTCCACTACAACTAATTCTAAAACTAAACTAATAGAAAAGGATTCATAAATATTATATCACACAACAAATAGTTGCCTCGATTTCGTAGAAAGTAATAACTTTTTTATTCTCTAATTAGACTTCAAATGTCAATTACACATTCACATCGATTTAGTTGACCGAACAACCTGAATATAGTCCTGACATACAGTTAGAGGGCACACTTACTTCTAATTATTGTCCTTTGGAAACACCGCTACGAAACTGAACCTTATGACTTCGTGATACAATTCACGTTATATCTGAAGTTTTCTTGTAAAAGTTGAACATGCTCGAAGGAAGATAATTGATAAAGCGAACCTATGCCTACTGGGTATCTGTTTCCCTGTTATTAGAGTACATATATGTTATTTATAGTTTGTCGTAGTGGCTCTCTTCAGCGGTATATATTGATTTATACGTGCGCTCTTTACAGAAAGCCCCCGGGCCGTATTGCCGGCAACTAAGTTATTTGCGATAATTACTTCAGTCGCCCGCATAGAATGGTCAATAATATTGCCGGTTAGTAACTCTACAGGTGACCTAAAATGCTAAGTGTAAGCTAGCTATGTGAGCTTTTTCAGTTCATGAGAATTGGATTTTACGTGTTCTGTTAGTAGGACAATTGCATGCTTCGTGGTATTGGATTTCAGCAAATAATTATTGCCGTTACATGACTAACGAGAGATACAAATTGATCTTGTCCATGGCTTGTTTTTTGAAAGTATATCGCCTCATTCCAAATAAATCCTAAAATAGTATTGGTATCGTATAAAACGAATTACTCTTTTTCAAATAGCCAGTTATTAACACTATAAATGATATCGGATCATCCAATGACAAGTCAGCAATTATCGAAAGCGACGCGGCTTCGGTCCGAGTTTAACTCGCATCTAATAACACGGTTAGGGCAAAAATCTCAATTGCTATTAATCATCGATAAGGATAAGGCATCGGCAGAGTCCGCCGCGACGAAAGCTGCTATTGACGAAAGCTTAGATCCTAATCGATTCATAAAACTTGCAGCGTGTTAATTATAAGCCACCGGGGTGCGGATGAATGCGCCCGCGCTGCCGCCGCCGCCTCGCCGCGAGCATTCGCTCCCGAGATCTCGATTGTCGATGTGAGAACTATCGTATCATCGACGATTTTTCATATCGACAACCCTTTATTTGACTGTTTCCTTTACAATTATCACAGCTGCCTTTCAATACAATCTCCATCTCGAACCGCAAGCGAATCCTGCGAAACTTTTATGAGCGCTACAATCATCTTCAATAATTTTGTAAACATAAAAACGCAACAGGAAACATGAAATTATTGTCCGGGAGTTTGTCAATTGCTCATAGTAATTATTGCATTCGTTGATTAACGTGAACAATGTAGATGGAGTTAATTGTCGTGCTTTAATAGCAAGGTGAGTTGGAACCGAAGCGTCAGTTGACTATGACATGGCAGACACTTGGTGTTCTCAGTTAATTAGTTGAATTAGTTTAGTGCTTGCTGTGTAATTAGGACACGTGAGACACTTTGTGTTTGCTCAGGACTCGTGAACGGGCGATTTCAAAACCACTCGACCGTTTACAGCGCGCACTGTGTTATTTTACGCCTTTTGAACATTCATATTTCTTACCAAAAGTGTAGGTTTTTGTTTTTATTTAATTTTTATTTTTCTTTGAGCGTTTTTCTGCTGGGTTGGATTACAGTTATTATACTATTTTTTGTAATGATTCAGCAGTTAGATGTTATGCTAGATATTGTCGCGTTCTGGGAATCAATTATCCGCGAATAAATTTTAAACGCAGTTACACGAGAAGGCTGAGTGGAGTTACTACGTTATAATTTTCCTACATAAACGCATTACTGGGTAGGTGACGTGCATTGAGACTTGGGTATAAACGGGTCGTTAAAACGATATTACACAAGACGATAGTCAAATGTGCAAGAACACCATAAACGTAGCGACGGTATTGAGGCGAGCGTATATTATGAGAACAGAGGAGTGTGGTGTCAATCAATTTTCGCCGCTGGTGATTTCATAACGTCACGTGTCGGGTTCCCACGGAAGCCCGGCTACAACCCGCCCAGGGCCGTCATGTCCAACCACTTAAGTATTTAACATAGGTACGTAGCCTTAGCTTAAAAGTTATTATCTAGCCTAAACAATTTCTAAGCTGACGGCATGGAAATGGGCACGCATAAATAACGTTTCATGGCCGAGTTTGAGTATTAAATTGTTGGTTGCGATGCGAGCGGAGTGACGAATAAATTGCCCATACACTGTCTAGTTTGCTGCCTCTTATAGATTAACTTGAGCACATGGGTTTGTGCGATGCCGCAAATTGTGTACAAGAATTATGTGCGAATCTTCTAATTGTCCATAAGCTACAGCAAACTGTAACATTATTGGAGTACTGTTTGAGTTTCTAAATTAATGTGGAGCAATATAGCAACGGATGTGATTGTTTCAAATAATTTGGGAAGTCATAGAACCACAAAAGTCATAGACTGAGTAATTTCATATTAAACCGGTCATTTTATGTTGTCGTACGTAAATTAGTTGGTAGCTAATGATACCTACTCAAGAAGATTGTCCGCGGATCGCCGCGGCCCCTAATGAAGCCGTATTTAGGCTTTGGTCCTATAATCAAAATTGAATTATCCCACTTGACATTCTTGCTTCAGAAATCATGCTTTTTCTTTTTCCGCTCCAATTCTCTTGGGCAATTTGAATTTTTAATGGTCTTCGTTGTCAATAGGATGTTATTTTAGTAGACTGTCATACGGATCTATGATTTAGTTTCGGGTAATCACGGAGTTCATTAATGTGTCGGGTAGACTCAATAATGTCACCTACATTATTGAGTCTACCCGACACATTAATGAAATAAATTTAGTGAAGCGACCACTTACTGTAAGAATGACAACATGGCTAATCTCTATGAATATATTTAATTAAGTATTTCGGTCTTCAGGATGTTGTTAATCAACAATGGTTAGATTATCCTATCATTGTTCCAGCTGACTTAGTACGCAGACTGGGTAAACTAATATCTGCTCATGATACCTACCTATTGTTTAATGTCATAGACCTTAGTGATCCACTTCAGTAACTTCGGCTCTTGAACTGCTTTTTGTTACAAAAATATGATCTAATTGCTTCCGAGGGAGCAAGCGCAAACTGCTTCAAGTTTCAAATAAAAAAGTCGATCAATCACCGAATCAAGGCGTCGTTAACACGCGTTGCATTATGTTCAATAAACCAGGCCATCCAGAGCCGCTCCGCCGCTAAAGATTTTGATCTATTAACTACATGACAGAGCACTCCTGAGCCGCGGTTAACTTTAGCGCCAGCCAATATAAAGAGCCACTTCTGAATACTTTTAATACAAATTTAATTAACTGGATTCAGACCTTTTCTGTGTCGTTTAAAAAGATCTTTGTAGACGCACCGTGTAATGACTTAAAGCGTCCATAAACGACTCCTGTGTGGAAATTTATTAACAGTCGTTTTGAGTGTGCATTGTCCCTTTGTGGCTCTCACTTCCTTAAGCGAACCGCTGATGATTAATTGCTCATCTTTGTTTTGCAACATGAGTCCTTTTAAAAAGAAAACAACAAAAACTTGAAGGGATTATTCGACACCTTGTTCGTGCATTGTGAATGTGTTTATGTAGTTTCTCTCGCGTTTATGGTGAAGTGTTAAACTTTCAATTGATTCGTGCCGATCATAGTTATGACGCTTATTATCATAACGAACACGACGTTTAGTATTTATGAAGCAATTGAAAGATGGTCAGGTTAATTTTGTGTTTTGTTTTTATTTATAACAACACGCTATTATTAGTAAACGCTTCTTCATTTTAAGCGTTATTCATAACGCTTAAAATGAAGAAGCGTTTATTGCGTTGACGTTATAATGTCATAGCAAGTAAATAAATGTTTATATTCATTAGGTATTTCGCAGTTCATAAAATAATAGATTCAAATTTACTTGAATGTTTCGTAATTTCCTTCGTTCTCCCCCTTTTTACAACTCAGCAAGTCATAACCTTAAAGGTTATAATAGCCATAAACTTATGTATGTTTGAAACATTTTGAAAAAAACTATTATAACAACGTACTCTATAATATCATACACACGTAAAAATGAATTTCCATTTACAACTAGTATATATAAATAACAGAAAATATTATGTATCTTGCATAGTTTCCTCGTGGGTCGTGCGTACGCGCCGGGAGCGCGCTTGAGTTTCACGCAAATAACACACATTTAGCAATAGTTTCAGTGGCTCACACGATCCGCCTCTGCCTAGGCAACGCCAGTAATTGCTCCCGGTCATGCGATTACGTTTCTAGCCGATTTAATTATTGCAAAATGATCAGTGTGCCGGCCTCCCGCAATTTAGCTATCAATCAAGACGAGAACGGTTATTGGCGTTCTGAGGCGGCCGAGTGGCAATATGGGTTTTCAATCGTTACAGCAAGACTGTAGTGAAAGGTGCTGTTGGATTTCATGCACGTACAGCGTAATGTTTGACGTCCCGCTGTCGCCTCGCTGCGCCAATGAACGTATCTGCTGACCAAGCAATTAAATGTAACTTTTTAAACGCTCCGCATTTTGGTGACATTTTTCGTAAACTTTTTTCCATAATCTATATTCACGTGTAGATTTTTTGTCAGATTAGGTACAATACTTTTTTTTGTTTGAGGAAAGTATACTTAAATGCACCCAGTTAGTCAATAAAACGTCAAAGTTGGTCAAGAAATGCAAAATATAAGTTCAACATTAACTTACATAATGCTTCATAAATAAATTAGAAAATTCATTGGCAAAATAACCATGAAAAATCATTTGTATTAAATCATACCAAACCAATAAAAATATGTGAGTTGAATAAATATTTTGACATTATAAATGGTACCAAGTTTTTGTGGCTTTCTGTATGGAATTCATCACACGCTACATTTTGAAGTTTGCTTTAATTAATAGAAATCAACTTATGTTGGTATGTGAGCGCCTTCATGTTATTAGGTACATGGCTACTGTACCTACTACCTACTTCTTTTGTATTTAGTCGTACTATTAGAAAACTCATTTATTTTCTACTACGTGTATGTAAAGGGTTTAATTTACTATTACGGTTTTAATAAACTTATGAATATTATCGCAATGTTCTAAATCTATGTTGAAATAATTACACAAAACGTGGCGTTCGCTTTTTACAGTTTCGTATCACGCCATGCTTGCTTAATTACCTATACTTACCAACTTTCTATGGCCAATACCTACTTCATATGAAAACACACAATTTTCTACATAAATTCATACCGTGGTCGCAATATTAAAATGGGTTTCGCCTATTATGGCGATGTGTCGCGGACCTCATGTAAACGCGAAATTGTGTTTTTGTCCGATCGCGCCATTTCGGTCGGTAAGCTTTAGTCTTATCAAGACATAAAGAGACTTATGAATTCATCTTGAATGGCGTTGACAAAAATGTGAATATAAATAATGTGTTGAATAATTCAGCGTGTTATCGGTATGGAGGAGCGGTGTGCGCGTAAAAAGCAAGCGGTCCGCGCGGCCGCCGGAATGCCGCTGCGCTGTTTTTACGTAATTGTCCTGATGCACGCACTCATCCATTATCTAACTGACTTAGGCACCCGAGAATACGTTTGTTTTTACCTGACGCTCTAATCATAAGCAGTGGCTTATGATTAGGCTAACTTTAGAGTTATGGAGTGCCATAAGTCTAAAGTTGCAAGATATTTCCAGACTCATAAATACTTGAAGTTTCAAGAATAATTGCATTTTCATTTGTTACGGATAGACATTTCAAAATTAAATCATTTCACTGTAATAGGCCTCCATAAAATGACATAGCGATCCTATGTTTGTTTTCCAAAACATAATTAAGTGTATCCCACGTGTTTAAACCCAATAAAAACGAAAGCTTGAGATAAATAATAATTAAAGATTCACGTCTCGTCACATGCAGGCTTCATTTAGCCGATGTCAATGATTCTGTAATTATTAATACTAATTTAAAGCTTTCATTGTTATTCTTACCGCCGTGCTCGATTATCGATTTTTTGTGAGGACGCACGTCCACTGTCCTTATAAACGTTAAAATACAAATGTTGATGTGCAGTTTTTAGGTGTATTTTGAGGTTTATTACCGGTTGGATAAGGGCTAAAAAGAAACTAGGGATTGTGTTGCAAGAATTGATTCGCGACAAGTAACTTGCGTTTACTCACGTTTAGCACTCAATGAAATTGCATCAATCGGTATCGTGTCGCTATTACTGGTATTTTTATTTGAGTCTCTAATTTGATTTTGATTTTTCTTTTATTTCCTTTACCGTGCAGCAGGTGACAGTTTGTCCAATTCGTTTTTATCTACAAATTGTGTACTAACCGGAGTTGTGATTGGAATCACAACAGAACACACTTTTCTTTTAAGTAATTAGGTATGATGGTTAAGTTCTTATAGGAATCTTTAGTAAATATTCTTTTACTTTCTTGCAAATCTTTAGTTTTATTACCGATAGGTAGGTACTATAGTAAAGTACATTTGTTCCATACCATAAAGTTGCTGATTGTAATTTCCTTTGCTCCAGGTACCCTCCGTCCGCCGGGCCTGATTGGAGGCAGCAAGCCCAAGGTTGCGACCCCGGCTGTAGTCTCCAAGATCGAACAGTACAAAAGAGAAAACCCCACCATCTTCGCCTGGGAGATCCGGGAACGACTTATATCTGAAGGTAAATTGTTCATAAATAGTATTTTATACGCAGGTCCGATTTTCCAATACACAGATAAACAGAGAGGAGGTGGACAATATTAACTTTATTTAAGATTTATTTCTGATCTATTTCTGCTTACAAAGCGTACAGTAAGCCAACAATATAGAATTCGACTATAAACATTTATACCTAACTAAAAACATTAATATACATTTTGATCACCGGATCTATGTGTGCATATAAGAGACCTTTAAACATACATATGTATATATTATTTTATAGGTATCAATGTAGCTAGTTCGATGAGAAACACACATTTTGTAAAATTATTG
Source organism: Mamestra brassicae (assembly GCA_905163435.1). Lineage (NCBI taxonomy): Eukaryota > Metazoa > Arthropoda > Insecta > Lepidoptera > Noctuidae > Mamestra > Mamestra brassicae. The sequence goes on along the minus strand of LR990996.1, from coordinate 10,656,948 downwards.
TAATTTTTTTTTGCATAATACTGTTATTCATTTGAATCTTGGTTTGACTGAAAGCCGATTGTTGGACAAAAACAACAGACAACAGATTGATGTCAAGCTTTTTAATGGGCAATTTGATGGAATAAGGAAAAATCGATACGATGAATGTATTCCATAAATTTATTAGTTACTACTCTAAAATAATTAATTAATATTTCTGAGTTTATAAATACACCAATTACACACGGGATATGGCCACATCATTGCTTATATTGGACGACGGAAAATGTCTCAACTCAGTAGCGCATGCACTCAATTTTTCAATGCATTCAATCCCATCAGAACTTAAATCGATCAAATTGCTTGAGGCTTAAATAGCCAGGAAGTGTCAAATACCTGACTTTAATCCATCAATATACTGCAATTAATAAAGTGTACCTAATTGCTTACCAATTAAATCTTCAACGAATAAGTTGATTAATATCAGCTCAGTCCTCAGACACGATTTTCCAGATAGGAGTTATATAAACGGAAACATTCCGTTTTTCGTGAAAAATACTATCCGCATAGAGTGTTCACATACATGTAACACTTTCCTAAACGACACTGCCATTTGTCAGTACAAAACATCCATTGCATTGAGATAGTCAGTGTAATCACAAATTGAAAATATACGGCGCAATGACGCAAATCAAGTGATGCGATTGGAAGTTGAAAATTCATGCCATCGATTACAGCAGTCGAATCCCGTTTGACAATTTGTAAAATTAATTTGCGAAAACATTTTCGATCATACAAGGTTCTAATACGGCTGTGAGTTTTCTTCAATCAATATGCTTATTTTTTCAACTGCTAGATCATGGAAACAAACAAACAATTACGACCATCAGCCGAAGGTCTATCCTACAGCAGTTTTCTATGCGTGTGCCGTGAATGCTGTGGGCTATCACGAGCGGAGCCGGATAACTGTGCTCAGTCGACGTGCTCCCGCTAACGTGACGCACACATTGTGGAGTCATTATGTACTGCTGTTATTATGGTCCTGCATATTGTACCCGGTTTTGTTGGAGACGAATATCAAAGCTTCTAGCCAAGATTACTTTATAACATAACAGATTAACTGCGGACTACTTTTACAAAACCAAATCATTCTTTATAGGTGCTTGAAACATATAACTTCGTATTCTGTCTAACTAGTTTTTGGTGCTAACTTTTGTTGGTGTTGTTTTGATCGTTTTGTAGCTATTTGTAATTAGAACTAGGAATAACCAAGCATGACTTTTTTTATCTTAATCGAATTGTTTTCCACGACTGCCCAAAAATGAGGTTATATTATAGTTTACAAGCAAGTCATTTCCCCGACTTCAAAATTGAGAATTTGAAGTTGTGTATTTGTCAAACTCTACTTAAGCCAGTAAACCTGTCAATCGCTGACATTAGAATGGGTTTGACTTGTCCTTAACAGTTTTCTTGATTTTGAAAGATTAGATAGGTATGCTAACTTTTAGTTACCTGAGGAAGTTAAAAGCAATTCAGCGGATATTTTTTGAAGTGAAAACTTCTGTAGCGGCGTTGTGCACTTTTTGGGATAGGTAAAAATGTTAAACTCGAGTCAGGACACGTGACCTGATCGAAATTCGTAAGACGGAGGGAAAGTATTGAAATGTTAAAATTTTAATGTTATATAAATTGTCATGTTTGTGTACGATACCGCAATAAATGAATATTGTATTTTACCACATAAATGATAGTACTTTTATACTGATAATTAAAGCAATTCATGAGAAATTATTCCCTAACCATTCCAAAATATCAAAAATGCACAACATTAATGTTCAAGTTTTCATTTTTGCCGGCACTCTCGGAGTGCAACCAGTTGTTTTTTTTATTTTTTATTAAACACTTATGAATAACCGTTTTAAGATATAAACCAACTTACTATTTTGAAAATTACTGTAGGCTTTTTTCAGATGTTGTAGCATATTTTACCCTGACTTGTATGAAGTAGTTTTCTTTGTACCCAAAGTACTGTTATAAGATATTTTGATATGAGTACATATAACGATAAAATATATAAACCTAAAACACAACAAGCGCAATGTGTACTTTATGGCTGTAAAACTGAAAATCTTAAGTCTTTTTACCTGTTTTGTTTTTACATTCTGTAGCTATTTGTTAAATGCTGCAAACTGATTCAATGCAGCTGTAACTGTTACAATTCGATTGAGTATCATAATAGAAGCAGTAGGTGTGTAAGTAGGTATACCTGTGTGTCTACCCATTGTCAATTGTCATGCTGCATCAGTGAACGCTGAAAAAACGTATTTATTTAAATGATGGAAACCGTTTAAGCTTTATTTAAATTTTAAAGTGTTTGTATTCAGTGACTTTTTTAAACCTATTGTGATTCATACGGTAAACTGTCAAATGACAGGATTTTTTAAAAGGATAAAATTATTATTTTTTAAGATCCGCGCCAGGACCACATGATTACTAATTTTTTGACCTTTTATTGAAAAGTAAGTACACTTCTATCTACACGGGTGTAAAACCACTAATCAGTATTTTATTTGCTGAAACCTACACCCAACAAGTCTGTCAATCAAAATCCATCTACGTTCGGGTCTATCCGAAGGATCTCTAGCTATAATAATATAATAAACCGACCGTCGCCGTCGCGTAATACCGGTGAGCTACTCAAGTTACCGGCATTGCGTGCGCGCACACACGGTATGGGACTGTCGGATCATCGAATTATTACCGAGTTACCTTATTAAAATAATTTATGGCAATTTACAGATTGTTATTAACTCGATGAGGATCGTTCGAGAGACGTGTTTTGATAAGTCGCGGCTGAATGACGTGCGAATTGTGTGGTTCGTGTAATTGAGATGGATTTGTCGGGGAACTAGTTTGAAACTAGTTATTAAATTAGAACTAGGAATAACGTAGTATGTCTATTTTGTTTTGCCTGAATGGTTTTTCAGGACTGATCAAAAAAGGAATTCTAGTTTGTAAGCCGCGGATCCCCCGACTTCTTCTGAATTGTGCGTTTTAAGTTGCGTATTTGTCAACTCTACTTTAGCTTCAAAACTCGTCATTATAATGGGTTTGATATGGTCCTTAACAGTTCTCAGGACCCTGAAAGTTTAGATGTGCTACGTCGTTGCTGGAAACATGATAAATTGCAATTTAACCTTTTGCGTGTCTTAAGTTACACAGTTCGACATAAGAAAAAATGCTCCAAATGTCTTAAGTCGGACAGTTACACTTAAGGGCTTGGTCAGGATTGGACGATAAAAATCTGTGGTAGACACGCAAAAGGATAATCCAAATATTTAAAGCACAAAAGTTTTACTACAAGTATTAAACCAATATGACGTTGTGCCTTAAAGCGTAATGCAAGTACCTATAGAACGTGACAAAATAAAAATAACATTGCCATATTATTTGATACCCCAACCAAAAAAACAACACCTTCAAATAAGGTCACCTACACCACACAATGCGAACCGCTCTTTTTACCCAGAAACCAAACACTTATCTAATTATAGGATTAAAGTATTTGAGTAATGAACTTTAGATGAGTGTCAAACAGTTTCGGCGGGGCAATAGGGCAAGCCTTCCAAGTGCGAGCCCGAATATGCTCTGTTAGTTTTGTAATGGCGGCCGTGGCTGACAGCGGATATAATGTAATTTGAGAACATCTATTGGATTTTGTGTCTATGTGCGAGCAATATAATGGTTTAGGTATCATTGCGTTATGTAAGGTATTTTGAAGTCGTTTTGAGATATAAAAAAAAGTTGCCTCAGGTATCTTAGGTAAAATTCAATTGAAGGGTTTATTTGAGCACTCAGTTACAATTTAGGTGTCACAAAATAGTTTGAGGGACTCTATATTCTAAATATAAGTTTAAAAACGTCAACATTTTTACAATAATACCTAGCAATACCTATCGCTAATGAGTAATACTTATTATATTTTCACTTTATTAATCTTGTCAAATTAAACAAAAACTAAGTGCGCCTTAATATCTAGTAATCCAACTATGACAATTAATGCAGTTTCAACTGTGTCTTCAACAACAAGCTATCATGATTCTGTAGGTAAAGAATATTTATTTCCTATTTAATTTATACTGCAATAACATTTTAAAAGATTGCACGTAATTGCATGACTCGAGATGGCTGCAGAACTATTCATGTCATTATGAATGCGGCAGAGCATCATTAATTCATTAATCTACCTCATGACACCTAGAAAATCAATAAAACATTATGTATCTACGGTTCACGAGGAAAATATGAGCTAAAATCTAAATAATTCCTAACTTTAGCTAATCTCGAAGTTTAGTTTGCGTTGACCATAGTATAAATTAAATTGAAAATTATGTCAATCTGTTCTTCTTTGATCTGAAGATCAAATGAAACAATTTTGACAAAATCTCTACGCAATAAAGAGTAATAAATAAAAATGTCGCGTAGTGCCGCGGGCCCGCAGCCAACTGCACATAAATGTGTCACTATAGCCCAGGGCTTTGATTATAAAGATGTCGTTGTTACACATATGCAACTATATTTATATGTAGTGGTATTATATTAAAATAAAAGCACCAATTTCCTCTGGAGAAATGTTAAATTTTCACAATTTTAAGTTATTATTCGGTTTCCACTCATTATTTTTTATGTCCCGACAGTAAAGTTCATATTATTTTTTACCTATTTGTACGCTTATTACAAATAACTAGAGCCATAGTACAAACATAACGATTAGAGCGGACATTTACTGAAATGTCTTTTCCTATAATGTTACCACGACACACGAACATGCGCACACATATCTTAGAGTACGATGGGCGTCTTTAGCTCAGAGGCCAACGAGCCAATTGCGATAATTGCACCAACGACACCTCTCGTGCCCATGCGTGACGTTAAACATCGCCAGCTTAAACAAAAGACGGCTTAAGCGCCAAGAATCCGTTCAATCTATTTGTGTCCAACAACAGAGCAACTTAAAGTTCAAAATCGCCAGCCTAATTAAACGTCATTAAAGCGTTCGTCGTCAAAGGACGTTCTTCGCCTTGATGTTTCTCTAGTGCAGTTCAGTTCGGTAGGGTGCGTGCGATCGCATTGGAACGGGTTTTGCTTACAAGACCACTTCTGGTTTACGATATCAGTGGGGACCGGATTAGGAGACGATAACATTCTTGATGGGAAACACTGTGCTAAACTGAGTTGTTAAATTGGTTCGCAGCCATTAAATCCGCAGGGGGCGCCGTAACTTCAGAGCACATGATTGGGTTAACGTCTATATAAAACACGTTTTATTTACATGATTTTATAATACTTGGAAAACATTTCTTGTAGGTCAGGCTAAATAATATTTGTTAAATAAAAATAACAAGCACAAACCGTTTTTTCCTGATGTAGAGTAGAGAACATAAACACTTGTGTAGGAAGGAAGTGGGTACAATTTTCTTCAGATAAGGCCTCAACAAGTGCAGAATGAAGTAATATTATTTTGATTATGAATATGTGAACGAGTTCTTATGAACGAGGGGTCGAACAATTGCTCAGTGAACGCTTTTATTTTTTATGTTTTTTTGCTCTTATCTCCTCGGCCGGCTGACATTATCGTCATTTGTTGAAATGTGTTTAAAATAATTGCTCGAGCGCAGTGAGCGCTCATGCCTCCGTTGTATGCGAAAATTGCACGCGATCCCACGTCAGTCGGTTGTTTTGCGTAAATGCTCACATATTTGTCGTAAATGTTGCTATATTTAAATAAATTCTGCTGCATTTTGACTCAAAACATTTAAAATTTACAGCTAACTTTTGCGGTTACGATTTAGTACAAATTGAATGGCTTTATTGCATCGGGCATGCTTTGTTCAATTTGAACGGAGCGGGGTTGTAGTTATGATTGATTCCATTAGATCTGTCGATGGTTTCGGTGTATCAAAGTGTGTTGACCGGCGGAGACCACCTGCTGGCCAGGGAGCCCCGAATAACTATTACTGATACAGACGTATTAATCTACTAGAGCCGACCTCGTACCAGGATTTGTTATAATTTTCCTTGTTCTGGCAGAAGTTTTTCCTATCCGTGTTGCATTTAAGAAAAAAATTGTTTCTATCATTATGATTTATGTGTATACTAAAATTATTTTAAATTTAGTCACATATTGTTTGTTAAAAAACTGCATATTCTACCTACCAAATAGATTAATGACAAGTTAAAGCAAAAAAAAACTAGTCAATAAGCAAAGCTTAAAATAAATGAATTTTACTATGCATTTAAGCCGCATGGTCGCTAGTCAATAAAAAGTGGTTTCATTTGAATTTTTTTCGGAACTTTTAATAATTTTAACTAACGCGACATCAATGAGCCATCGTTTCTAACTCTGTGGCTTGGCCAGAAATATGTCTAAGTAATAGAAATTTAATCAAATTATAACAAAATGAGCACGCTCAACAGTTGAGCCTTTGTCATAAGCGCGTGCCCGAGCAACGCGCACCATTCCACTGGCCAAATTGATTAAAGTTACATCTGCATTGTCGGCACGTATCTACACTCAATTTAATTTCTTTAACGATAATATTTCGTTCGGGAAATATATAATAGTTCGCTGTTGATAACTATCAATCAAAGTATTCCTCTCATTCCAGATTTTGAAGCAAAAAAACCATCTTTCATATAATATTTATAAAAATATGAAACGTCCCTGCCGGCCCAATTTATTTTAACTTAATATTTATACAAACGGTGACTACAAAAGGAATGTGTCAAAAACGCAAGCACTCGAGAGCGGTGCGCGTCTGTCGATGTTCCCGAGGAGCAGTTATTAAAACGGAGCAGCTCATCGAAGCCGGCTAAATTTTAATAAGGTATCCACTACCGTCTTTGTTAGCCGTGACGAGGCAGTTTTGGACAATGGCTTGCGCAACTTATCGACTAAATCGATATCGGTTTACGAGGCGTTACGGCGGCTCTAGCTACTGACCATATTTTGATTAATTGCATTCTTAGCCCACAAACTGTATGGGTTACGTGGAGGCCCAAATTATTGGCTGGCGCCGATTAATTAGCGAAACTGATGACGAGTAAGTTTACGGTTGGGGTGTTAAAATGTTTTGGTCGGCCATAAAAACACTTTTATAATTTACTATTCCTCGTGAATGTTGTTTTTATGATTCGTGTTTAGCGATCATATTAATAAAACTTACATTTCCGATCGCCGGTCTTATTTGTTTCCATTTCTCCGAATAATTATGTTACTTTACTACGGTACATGTTACTACGAGATAGAGCGAGCGCTTTTTTGTGAGTCTTTTGACATTTACTAACAAGGTCCCACCTCGTTTGCCGTTATTGTACGGTCGAAATAAATCAAATCGATCTCTACACAGCTTCCAATAAACCGATACATTTATTGATTTGTTACAGCATTAAATTGGTTCCCAGCAGTGCATCACATCAACAGTGTTGCCTCGTTGCTCGTCGGGAGGGTCACGGTCATGATTTCGGATTTCGGTTTTGGAGAACCTTTAATCGTTGCTGGTACAGGCGATGGCGCTACAAAAACATGTTTTGATCGGTTTTTGCTTAGCTATTGTCGTGTTATTGAATTACCTAATGGGCTTTGTGAGTTTTGAAAGCGACGAAAGTTGCACAAGAATGGTATCTGTACATAAATAAAACGTTCCGATTATCGTTTATTGTAATGCTATTGGCAGCGATTGGATTGTGGCTTGTCATTTTGTTTTTAATTGTTGCCGGACAGGTTGTTATTTAAATGATATGGGGGCTAGATATTGCAGGGCGATTATTCATTGCGGGTTGGCACATCTTTTGTGACTTTGGCTATTGAGAGCTAATTGAAACGAGTGGCCGCGTGTGCGTAGGGTAGGCGTTTAGCGGGCCGGTTGCGCGGTTGCGCGAGGCCCCCTGGAGGTACAGACACCTTTTTACTCAGTCGACGCGGCGGGTGCCGCTTGATTGCATCCGATCTCATCGTTTTATGTTCTCCATAAAGCCAACAATAATTCATTTAGACGACGTGACGCCACTCATTCGTTAACTGGTTCTAGACGTTCGATGAGGACGTGATTTTTATTTTGGAGCGACAGCAGTGAAGGAAGCGTCTAATCGTCTTCAAATTAGAATTTGAGCTTTGATGGAAAACTTTTCTACTAAGAAACGGAGACTTCAAAAGAACTTATGCCTAATTAACTACTTAATAGACGGCAAAACAGGCGCCTTCTAGTCTGATTGGACTTGCAACATATTTTAATATAAAAAGCAAGCCATTCACAAGATTTATCATGATCTTTAAGATGATTAAATCACACCAAAATCTCCAAATGTTAATTGGTAGAATTCGCATTCGGTCTATGGCGGATTGATCTACAATAATTTATGATTTTGTTTGATAGTTGAGCTGTATTCAATTTCACATGTTCTAAAGTCTAGTTAGTTTTCTTTCATTGCAATTTAAATCAATTAAGTTCCTTGGTGGAAGTTCCCCATTACATTTAATTACTTTGTTAGACCAGTCGCAATCTAATTTTATGCGTAATTTCACTCAGATACTTTGTTTAAGAAAATTCTCCATTCCGCTCGATACATTTACCTATATAATGTTAAAGTGCGGTGACATGGGAAAAATGTAGAGCAATCTCATTAAGGGGGCAAATCATTGCAGTTGCCTGGAAGTAAAATCTATTAACAGAAGCTCAAACGTCATATTTGCCTTCATACATGACGTTTCAGCTACCGTTGGTAGCTAATTCCACTTTTGGTTAAAGGAAGATATGTTATTGAGACCAGCCGTAAGTGGTTTATCCACAGATAGACAAAGCTTCTATAAGATATCAAAACATAAAACGTATAAATTGATCGTGTCTTGCAGATAGAAATCAAACAGTTAGCCTATTTAATACAACCACAATGGTTTGTCAAAGTCTACTTGCAATTTATTCATCATTCTTGAATAATGTTTATCCGAATAGAGCACTAAATAATATCGGAATTCATGTCTAATACTACAAGTTACACAAACGATTTCGCCAAATAAAGTCAAGCTAATTAATTACTGTCGTTTGAAATATTGTCTAAAGCTAATTAGCGTGCTTCGATAGAATCCGACATCCGTCGCGTTACCAGTCGAACGTATCGGAGAACCGGTATAAGTAAAACAAACAAACAAATTCATTCCAAACCATTAGGCACGAGATCCGACTGTTAATGTCTCAATTTAGAAACGAGCGTAAATCTTCAAAGGCGTGACAATTACTGTTACTTCCCGGCATTACAAACAAAAAGGTTTTCCGTCAATTATCGATAAATTAACCCGATTAAACAGTCTATAGCCAGACGGCGCCGGAGTGCCTTATCTTCGGACATGCCACGCTTTTAGGCAGGTACCAACTTACAACACTCCAACGCAGAAACATTAAGATTTTTTAAACCAATTTGCTTTTTATTAGGATGCCATGGGAAACTAAATCGCTTGCTTGATATTTAATGTAACATCGAATATTTCAATTTACGCTTTTATTAAAGAGACACGCAACAATTAAAAGCCGATAAAACAATTATTGTTACGTATCAACACCTATTATTCTGCACTAATTGCAGTAGGTAGACTTCAAGTGCTTTCGTGAAGCGCGCACGTATAAATGTTGTTAATTCGTTAATTAATCGCTTTCCGCCGTATAATGATAGAACAAGAAAAAACTACATCGCTTTTAATTGTGCCTTTACCGACAGCCCCTGCGTACTGATGTATAAGATGCTCTTTATGTTGTAGACGTCTAACCTTTTAATAGAAGCGGACCCTATTGTGACTAATCATGATTAAACGAGTTTAGACAAATTGCATGGCCGTGACTAAGCATGTAGGATCCGGGCCCGATCCCAAATCATTAAAAGAACAATTATAGATATCGCATTCCCACCTGCAACCTGTTGATGGATAATGATCTGGCTCTAAACAAATAGTCGAACTAAGACCACTGATCGCCGCTCATTGTCCGTGAAGTCTTCAGCAAAAACGCGATTGATATTAGCGAACTTGTTTCTTCTCATTACAATCGATACCTACTCGTTAAATGCAATCAACTGCTGAAAAGTGAATGATTTCGCACCATGCAGACTGTCGAAATAACATGTTATCAGATCATTGACAGTAACGCGTTTAAAGATACGTTTTTTATAACAAAATTATCGCCTTATCCAAATTGAAAACACGCCCGCGTACAGCGTTGTCGATCGAAAGTATCGATAGGCTACGTGCTTGTTACTAGACAAAAACCAATTTAACTGTTCTGTTAAAGATCATTGAAGTTTTTTGTCATTTAAAAGAATAGAAAACGAAGTAGATTAAGTAGCAGCGACGCGTCGCTGAGCTCCCATAAAACGTTAAGAGATTTTCAACGGTGTGTTTTATTTCTGAAAAACGGCTGCCCCCATTATAATTAGAGATCTCGACTGGTAAGTGATGACTAGTCACCATTGTAGTGTTCTCAGCCACATCAAGCGTTTGACGTGCAGCGGCACGGAAGGCGTTCTATCGAGCCTTCTCTCAACGCACCGATTACGAGCCAAACAAATTGTGTAGAGGGCACCTTTTTATGCTATCCGACGTGCTAACAATGAACCAAGCCGCGCAACTGATCATTACCATTATACTATATAAGGCTTTGTGTTTTGAGTAAATTATAACAGGTACGTTTTGTGTTTTATTTGATACGTCAAGCGCTGGTTGCGCCGAAGCGCGCCGGACGCCTCACAATAGCGCTTCATTACCAACGGTGACCGCCTTGTATCCATCTTTATAAATCGCGATAGTCTCAACTCGTTATTATAATAATTATAATTAACGTCTGTGAGGTCTATCAAATCATTTCCTTCTAGCAAACAATTGACAGGGAATTGACATATTTTCAAACGCGATGGTGCAATTTTGTATAGGGAGTCGTGTCTAGAAAATGTATCTTTATCCGCTCACGTAAACAGCAATCATTAAGCAATTATAGGTTCAATTATTGTTCCTGGATATAATTGTCCTAAGTTAGTACTACGTAGCTGCTTAAATGACAGGCTTGCAATAAATGGATCTATTCTACGTAAATGCAGACAAATTACCTTTGAACATTGGTAGGTATGATGAAGTGTGAGTATAGTTACAGAGTGAACAAGCAGTTGTTGTTCTTTTTAGCTATGAAAATTGTTCGGGATTACATGTGTTATTAGTTCTAGTGAGTAGTTATGTCGATTGCGTTATACTGTCACTAGTCGTACCTATATGAGAATTGCCAACACAATAATCGGTTTAGTTTAGCTTCTTTGAATCATTATACTACTACTGTAATGTAGATATTATCGAACGATATGGTAGAAAGTCTTTCCTTGACATATTTGATGTCTTGTTCTGTTAACAAGTCGTTCGCTATCTGTAATTAGCAAGTTTTTAGAACGGCCTCAATTAAGGGTAGGTATCGGCTAATAAATGAAGACTAAGGGTGTAGTTATCACGGTTTCTGTTATTAAGTTCTTTGGATTTTATTGTTGTGTTTATTATTGACCTATTAGGTTGGGAACTCACTTTTGACACTTTAGAATTATTTTAATTTCGAGAGAATTGTTCTTTATCAATAACTGTTTTCAGGCGAAAAGTTAAGAGCTTCACTTTTTTCAGTTTTCAGGCGGCTGAATTGGGGCGTATTTTCAATTTTAACCCTATTACTAAAACTCCACTGTCCCTCCATCTGTCTGTCTTTCCGTCTGTCACCAGGCTGTATCTCATGAACCGTGATAGTTAGACAGTTGAAATTTTCCCAGATGATGTATTTCTGTTACCGCTATAACAACAAATACTAAACAACAGAATAAAATAAATATTTAAGGGGGTTCCCATACAACAAACGTATTTTTTCCGTTTTTATAGATACGCACTTGGCCGGTTTTGTAATTGATAACTATTAAATTCTTAAGGGAACTAGTAGTCAAACTGTATTTGCTTGCTATCTAAAAGGTTTTACACGTCAATGCACACATCCTTTTCCAAAAATAGATAAGGAATAAACATATTTTTTTTTAATATATCAAATTTTTGAAAATTTAATAACGATGATCGAATATCATTTTTTTTTTTTGGACGGGGACCACTCGCAGTTCAGCACACTAAGGCTGGTTACTGCTTAACGGAACTATCCTGTGGTGGCCTCAAATGAATTTAAGGCCCCCAGGCAGGGCTTACAAACTAGCTAAATTATACTAAATGACCGCTCGCTAGGGCATCCCCTGCGGGATACGGACCTCGGCTTAGCGGCGTCATTTCGGGAGGACAGCAAGGGACAGGCTGGGTCATATCATTATTATTTTGGGGTGATCGAATATCGTCTAGAGCGGGTATATGTACCGCGCGACGTAACGAAACCATAGTGACTTGTAATTCGACGCCAATGCCATCTATCGAAGCAGGGGTTTAGCTTTTCAGTGTTTGGGCAATGTTTTACAAAAAAACATGGCAGATTTACAGACGTTCCAAAGTGAACATTTTGTACCTATATCTCATTATAAGCACAGGTTTATTAACATACATTTAAAAAACAACTGTAAAGTGGGTACAATATAGGGCGTTTGGTAAAAAAGTAGGTATCTGAATACATGGCATGCCAATAGCTAATTATTTTTTGCAAATAATTTGCTTAAAATATAAACTGGAAAATACTAATAAATTTATGTGTAGAGACAATATATACTTACAGATAAATGTAAAAAAAATGACTGACAGCGTATTATGCACTAGGCGCATTGACGCCGACAAATTGCATGAATAACATAAAGAAGCAATCAGAAGCAAGTTATTTAAAACAGTTCAGTGGTTGCGCTCGGTAGCTCAACAACGAATCCTACGACAATTACAGTCGGACAGGCTATGATTAAATTATGGCACTTACTCGGAGTGTTTCCTGAAAATTACATGGGATGGCTCTCCAAGGCTGCGCCGGCACGCGATCCGAGCACGCAGTTAACTCACGCGCACATTTAGTTCACGTTACGACATGTTCAGGGAGTCGTAGCTTTGTGCCATTGTGACTTGATGACTGCAGTGCTGATCATGCGGTCAGTGAAGAATTTGCCGGTCTTTTTGCTTAGTCCTTTATCTAGCAGAAAGAAGGTGAAAGAAAATAAGGGCTGAAAGCAGTATCTTCTCTATTTGCAGCTTGTCCGTATAAAAACTTCATTCACTAATGAAATTCACTATCATCACAACATTTTTTTTATATGACCTGTAAATGAGCTTTATTTCTGATCATAGACAGCTTTCATATATAGCGTTGAGGGAAGGAGGCGACATTGTTGTCATCGAGATGTGCTGTAGGTGTAGCACAGGAATGTTCTCATGCGATCCAACGGAGTTCTCCGTTCATAAGTATTACGGAAGACAACCTTGTTAGTCAGTTGAAATCATGTAGGTACACCCCTGCGATGACTGACCGTACAGGGTGTTCCAGAAATGCGTGGGTATATTTAAAGGTGATGTTTCGTAGCTGAAAAATATTGAACGGCTACTCGGTAATGCGTAATGATTACCCGCCTAAGCTTCATGGGCGGATTGTTGATAATCACAAGATGATTGACAAACAAGTAACTAGCAAATAATACAGATGTTTCAGAAGTGCGTGGTGATATTTAAGGGTGTTGGCTACCGGATGTACATCTTAAAGAAAAAATAGCAAAACAAAAAAAAATACTTTTTTCAAAAAATTCGACCACATTGTACAACTGAATAGTTACAACAAACAAATCACTTTTCAAGCAGTCTGGTGCAGTTGGTGACATCAAATCTGGGGTTGAACTAGTAAATGCCAGCTACTGTGACAAACTGCTTTTCAAGCAGTTTGTCACAGTAGTCACTTATTCGGACCTTTTTAGTCTCTTTTTTTTCTTTAAGATATGTACATCCGGTAACCAACATCACCCTTAAATATGACCGCACACTTCTGAAACAGCCTGTATAATTTACATGTTACTAATTTGTCAATCATCTTATGATTATCAACAATCCGCCCATGAAGCTTAGGCGGGTATTCATTATGGTATTACCGAGTAGCCATTAAATTACAGAGGAGGCAATATTGTTCTCTTAGGTGTAATTACAAGTTAAAAATACCTAAGTCTTAAGTGAATCAAGACAACGCCAAGTTTACGCTGCGTAACAGAAAGTTTTATCACCTTTCTATAATCGCCCGGCACATCTGTACGCGATAAACTCAAAAATTACCGAACGAATTTTCATACGGTTTTCACCAATGGACAAAGAGATTCATGAAGAAGGTTCTAGTATATAATTAAAGCTTAGTGTAAATTAGCTGAAATAATTATGATGTTTGTTGTTGAATGACTTGTGTCTGAAGAAATCGTGCCGATTGGGAACTTCTAACGTGCGAAGGTTGAAGATTCAACTAGCAACCCGCTCCGGTTGCTAGTCGAATCATGGCATTAAACTAAGTGACGATTTTAATCGTTCCAGTTAGGCAGTAAACTTCCTCGTGTCATTTTAGTTTCAATAATTAACAAGTCCAACTCGTGCAGAATATATTGTGTAACATAAGCTGATTGTACCACTTAATGCTATAAGTGCAGGGCATTTTAAAATGCGACCAATGACGCATCGGTTTTAACGCGCGCCGTAATTTTATGCACATTTGTACTGCGTTCTAAGAGACAACGAGTTTCAAAACTGCACACATAATTGCTATATTCGTGCTCAAAGCGAAATGTTTCTAGCAAGGTGTATATTAACACTAAATACAGCCCACTGAGTATAAACATCGCAGTTACTTGAGTTGAAAAACAACATTCACTGGCGCACGTTCTTGTTATTTTAACGTATTCTTTTTAATCTTTGTTATTTTTGATTTTTTCGAGGTTTTAATATTGTGGGGATGTTGACTTCAGAAAAACAAATTTAATAAGGATTTTAGGTACAGGGCTGAGACAGTACTGAGTAGGTAGCAGTAATTAGGTGCTACAGAACCCTCCACCCGATTTTTGTTCGTATAAAAGAAGCATTAGGTTATTAAATTGTGACGTAGTAGAGCGTAGCGTCATAGCAACAGAAAAACAAACTTTATAAAATCAAATTCTAACAATTAACTATCTTCTTGTCAACAGGCGTCTGCACGAATGCGACCGCTCCCAGCGTATCTTCAATCAACAGGATACTTCGGAATAGGGCTGCGGAGCGAGCGGCTGCTGAGTTCGCCCGGGCTGCAGGCTACGGACTGTATGCCGCTCCTCCGCCGTACGGCGCCTTTCCCTGGGGTGGCGGCGGCGGCGTCTGGCCCCCCGGTTCCCTGCCCCTACCGCCCGGAGTACCTGGCCCCCCATCAGGAGTACCACACCCTGACCACAACCAAGGGTTCCTCACCTCTGGACGAGGACTAATCGGTAAGAAATTTTGAGTCTATGATTAAATTATGAAGCTCAAGCGTAGTTATTCTATTGTACAAAATTATATTGAATCTTCACATAAATACCGTGACACTTTTTACCCTGAATTCCTACTCATTCGTGACTGTTTTTGCCGAAACAGACGTAGACGGAGACGACTCCGGCTCTCTAGACGGAGAACAACCAAAGTTCAGACGGAACCGTACGACTTTCAGCCAAGACCAGCTCGAAGAACTGGAAAAGGAATTCGAAAAATCCCACTACCCATGCGTTTCCACTCGAGAACGACTTGCATCCAAGACTTCGTTATCAGAAGCGCGAGTTCAGGTAACGAACTCTAATTTACTTGACCCCATGCATAATTACATAAATCGATATAATTCGAGACAGCCAAATATGTCAAATCAAAGTTGCCACTTTTTGTCAATTTGCATTAATTTGAATTTGTTAACACTGTGAAGACAGAATACTAATCATTTTTATTTACCGTTACTGACAGGTTTGGTTTTCCAACAGACGAGCCAAGTGGAGACGCCACCAGCGCATGAACCTCCTGAAGCGCGGTGGCGGCTCGCCCCCGCACCGCCTCCCCCACTCCCCCTCCCGTTCCCGCTCGCGCTCGCGCTCCCTCTCCCCCGCGCGCGTCTCCTACCACACCCCGCAGATGGGCGGCGAGAATAGCGCCTTCAAGGCTCTCTCGCACCAGGACACCAACGCCCTGAAGGCTTTCGCGCACCAACAGTTCGACGCCAACGCGCTGAAAGCGCTGTCGCAGCAGACAAACTTCGATGGAAGCGCTTTTAAGCCTCATCCTGCATTGGAAAATAGCGCGTTCAAATCACTTGTACCACATTCAGCGGCTGCAGCCCTCCTGGCGGCACAGTCCATCCAGCTGGCGCGAGGATACGAGTCGCACTCGGACTCGGACGAGGAGATCAACGTGCACGACGAGAGCGACGGCGAGGAGCAGCGCACGCATACCTCGCGTTCGGCGTCGCCCCCGTGCCGGCCGCGCGTCACGTCCAACGACCTACCACTACAACTAACTAAACACGATCGTTGATACAGTCATTATCATTAATTTATTTACATTTTACCTACATAAAGTATTACAATTATCATTCCTATCGAATGTCCATGTTCCGAATAATTATGTAAATTAAGATTCTAGAGTGCTAATACTCCAGTTAGTTTGTAAATTAATGTAAATACCTATGTAGATATTGGAGTTGTTAATTAGTGTAAAGAAGACGAGAATGATTAATTTTAATGATGCACAAACTATCCCGTTTAGTAGGTACATAAGAGAATAGTTGGTAATTTGTTGAACTGTTTGATTTGGGGTACACATGGCAAAAATGAACTCGATTCAATGGATATTGTAATGGTAAAGGTGTATAGTTGTAAATAAAGTGAGACCTTCGCGACTGAAGTTGCTCCGTGGACCCTAGCAGCACGTACTAGTAATAGACATGGATACTAACTGCTTTGTATTTAGTTGTTGTGATACTTCAAGGGAGTATACCAAAGTATTATTTTCAATGGTAAAAAGTATGGTTTCAGGAGAAAAAGTTCCTAACGCTTTTCATATCTACCGAATACAAAAATTTTAGATGATTACAAACAATTGAAAAGTATTTGTTAGACAATTAATTAGAACTCTAAAGGTTATAATTTCGGCACTATTTTATAGAATTCGTTAATATCGGGCACTTTGCATTCCAACGATGGCCCTAGTTGCCCTAAGTAGTTATTTTTGTAAATATTGTTACAATCGAGCGTTGTATACTATTTATTGCTTAAAAGAATAATAATTATTGTAAAATATAGGAGACAGTTTACATCCGTACCTAAATATTACAAAAATACGAAAATAAATAATTAATTACAAATAATTGTTTTCCTTTACCTTTTTAACACATGAAACATTTGTGACAAATACAACACATTATGGCTCAAGAAGGAGGATGTTTTCCACTTGTGAATGGATGTGGACACCTATCAATGACGATGAGGAGATGTGTGTTTCCAAGAATAGGTAGGTAAGTATTTCATACAACTGAAAATACAACATATGAAACATTCTATAAAAGCTATACTATTTCATGGACTCTTTATTTTGAAAATGCGCGCGGGTTCGAATCCTGCAAGGATCAAATATTGTAGTGCCAAATACCGAAGTTACAAATGTATTTAATACTTATGGTTAGCGCCAAATAAACTTACAATAGCGGCCATTGACCCACCTACATTTTTGACGTTCTTAATTCAAAAATTGGGAAAAAAACTGTCAAGCTGTCCTGCCCTACATCTATCAAAATTCTTCACATTTTCTAGTAATGAACAACCATTCATTAGTTCATTTTTCGGGTACCTATGAAGAGATAGACCTAAGGGAAAGGTTAATGTCCTTTATGGCAATTTTATTTGGCTCCAACCATTAGTACTTAAATACTGAAGGGATACAATTTCCTCTGAAAAACTTTAATTGAATCCATCAGGTATCATTGGATACATTCCTAGGATTAAACAATTATGACAAAGATGTCTTGAGACAAAATCTCTTGCCCGTAAACTTCATTCAAAAAACTAGTTTCAAAAGAAAGTAATACACATTTAAAATTAAGGTAAAGATAAACACTCGTATAATAATTGTATCCTTTCTAAAGGACTTGAAAACACTTAATTCTTCACAAAAAAGTGGTTTCAAATCCAGCAATCAGTCGGTTATTAAATCCACAAGTGATAGAGTTATGATGATACACCCTATGTCTGTATCGCAACGACAATTATCCCTTTTTTCCGAATTGTTATTAAACCGATTCACTCCTTCCCGGATATCGACAATCATGTTGGTGAAAGCTGATTGGTCTCAGCAGAAAAACCTGGTTGGAGTAACAATGGATGTTTGTCATAAACCACTATATTTCTACCTACCTGTCATACCTACTCAAGTCTACAGTCATCAACTAGCCTTCAGAGTCATTCATTCGACTTTCAAAAAACTACTTTAAGCTAAAAATAATGTCAGTGATAGTGTCAGCCGGCGGTAAAGCCTAGGTGTAATAATGGTAATTGAATATTATCTGTAGGAAAATTCCTATGAAAACACATTGTCGCATTGTAGCGGCGCACCTGTCTGTGGGATCCTTAAGAACTGATGTGATGTCCATAGAACTGATATGTATAGAGCTAGATTTAAATCCAAACAGGAACGGAACGAACGAACTACCTAAGGAACATTGATGTTCCTCACCAAAAACATAACCGTAGTTTTAATAAAAGTTAAATTATTATTAATGAACTTGTAGCACTGAGAGTTTATTACAGGCTTAATATAATAATAATAATAATTTTATTGAGGAACAACATTGGAACCATTCTTGTTAGTAAACACCTTATATACTATAACTTATGCACTAGGGTTGGTAACAAAATTTATAGATGAATAATAATGAGTCATGTACTTACGCGGCATTTCATGCGGACAGTCAGTCAGTCAGCTTAGCTGAAGTCTTATTGTTTGTGTCGATTGAATCAACTTTCTTGTCCGACCAATATGTGGCTACTTAGGCTGTTTTGTCATTAACCACGTTCAGTTACTGGAAGTTGCATTTAGTCGAGCAGAAAGGTCAGGAAATATGTGAAACGGCGTTAACGGCCGAACGTAAGATAATTTTAACGCCGCTAGGACAGCTAGTACTAAAGCAAAGCCTAGCTGACCAATCCTTTCACTAAAATCACTCAAACTCAAACTTAACTGAAATTATACGGGAAATAAAGTGTAGGTATGTCTGTTAGTAGCTTACCTTTTCAGCGAATTTGCTGGTAACACCGACGGAATGTCGGAATACGATGACGTCAGCCATACCTGCGACATAGAAAAGATAATAAGTAAGTGAGTATCAGAAAATATGCGCAGCAAGCACAACTCCAATGTTTAGAGACCAGACGTTATTGGGCATAAAACGTCCTCTTGACCTAATCATAAGCGAGACAGTAGACGCAAATGGAGAAATAATATCTTATATTTATATTGTATACGTAGTTTGCGAGTAAATGTGCATATTATGTAGATGTAGTATCATTAACAAATTGGCGATGGCGCAGAAACTTTATAGCGTAGCCAGAGAACGCAAACAGCCTTATTCTGAAAGTCTTCTAATAATATTTGATTCGATTTTAGTCAACACAATTTGAAGGTGTTTTGCACAATTTGGAACTGACTGGTGTTACGGCTTAATGTAACATGTTACAAAGCAAACATTCGTGCAGTCAGTGTGTGGAAACAAGCACGAATATGATGCGTAAGTATGTGTTTTGTTTACACGGATTTTAAGACACGGCGTAACAAAACATGCTTGCTGCGAATGTTAAATTACGGCCCGTAACACCGGTCAGTACTCAGCTTTATCGCCAAAAAATCCAAGAGTTTAAAAATGGAAATGAAAGATTTTTTTTAATATATGTCAATCAAGGGATGACATTTTTTTACATTTCTCAAAACCTAAAGAGCAGACAAGACGCAGTTAAAAAATATTGTTTGAAAATAAAAAAAAATGGCGGTGTTGTGAGCATTTTGCGTGTGACGTCACTATCAAATCCCGCCGTATTGAATCGAAGTCATCCAGTTCAAAATACATTTTGTATGACAAGCATAAATTCAAAAATGTATAACTTCTTTGTTTTTCGACAATTTTTTTTTTCACAAATCGTAATGAAAATCAAATTTTCATCATCTGTCAAATAAGTAGGTATTCATTCATTTAGATTTTTCATACTAGTAAAGTACCCTTTTTAACCGACTTCAAAAAAGGAGGAGGTTCTCAATTCGTCGGAATCTTTTTTTATGTTGACAGAATGTTACTGGAAGTTTTTTATAGACTTAGCAATTGCAAAGATAGACCAATCATTCTAAAATATGTTTGGCATTAGGTATTTGTTGAATTTTAAAAATGTCGCAAATGTTTTGAAGCTTTTTTATAATAAATCAATACTACAAATCACTATCAAAGAGTTGTCAAACAAATCAAAATAGCATATTTATGTGTGTCGTAAAAATCACGTGTACACGGAATAAAGTCGTTACGTTTATTCGGAATAGTGAGGTGCTTCGATAAAGTTGTAGCGCGTGATAGCCGCGGAGTGAGGATGCATGTACGCGCGCCGCTCCAATAACAATAAATTTTGTGCGTCGTTTGAAGCGCCGAGCGAACAAGCGCGTCACTACCAACTATGTGTCCAGTCCGGTGATGTTTTTCATGAAGAAAGGTGAGAATTTTTGTGCCATCTTTGAGATGAGTAAAACTTTTGATGTGGGTACAAATGCTTATGCCGTCTTATGTAGTCCCTGTCACAAACAACTTAGCCATTCAAACAATTTGGTGTGTAAAAAGGATGCCAGAAATGTCTAAGTGTTGTAGATTATTTCACGTTTGGAGCCAAAATATAATTTTTCAGGTTGAAAAACAGCTGAATTAAGCTTGATAGCGTATGACTGAATTTGACAATGTGAAATAGTAATACAAGCTTTTATTAAAATTGCAAAAGTTTGTTGGTTATTTTAGGTTAAATCCTGCAAGCTAAATTAGAACCACTTTCTATAATTCTTTTACAGAGTTGAAATTTTATACATATTAGCTTACTTCAGATGACATTAAATTTTATTTAAAAAAATACTAACAAAATTTTAAATTGAATTAAAATCACAGGTAAAAGATACTCCACCCCAACGCAAATTATAGTTCACAAATACGCGCTCCGTGTGCCTTGCTGCTGTCACACGGGCACAGATTAAGAGAGCGGTGTGAACCGCGCTGCTATCTCCACAATACTTTAACACGTAAAAAGTGCTAATACAGCGATATGAGCCGGATTATAACAACGCATATTTATTGTATTTTACACCATTTCATTATTCTATCGATTTCGTTCGTAGTTCTGTTTTAATACTGGGAGCTGGATAATGTATGATTCTATGATCTCTGATCTTTTTTTGCTAAAGTGGATATCTTTTGGTGTCATTTTCAAAATTCATATAGAGATTATGCGGTTAAAACTGTCAAGATCAATTTGGTTACTTTTTTTGTAAGTCTTTTTTCTGAAAAACTGCGATAAACATACACTATACTAGACAGTTGAACTTTTTCGACCTTGTGCATAACAACAGCGTCGCCAGTCACCATCGATGATGGCTGTCCAAGAGGTGAGAGACCAGTAAGATATTATAAAATATTATGACGGACTCCTGCGTGACGTCACACTAAACACGTTTTTGTCACTATTATTATCGTTATCTCCTTATTAGACTTATAATACCTAATTAATTTGTAGTGATTTGTATGTATCTGTTTGTAAGTGATGGATTTGAATAAATTAATAACATTATTTTAATCATAAATTATCAAAATAATTTGATAGCTTTATGATGATAAGCAGTTATTTATTTTATAACCATTAGCCTATGCTTTAAGGTTACTGACACGCTTTATCTATATGGTTTAAATGAGATTGGTTTTATCCCATATAGAAAGCGTTAATCCGGTAATTTAACGGATTGCATTATCATTATTTTTTTACCGCAACCAATCAAACTTTAAAAAAATGAATAAACTCATTCAATGTAATCGCGTTAACTTACAAAAACAACGTTTATCCATGTTAATTTTTTTTCACACATTTCTTAACAAAACACCGGAGGATATGACATCATTCGCACATAAAATTCCCATATTATTTTTATGCAAATTGACTGAGCAATCATAACATAAATTCTTTAATATACCCACTCGGGCCGGGGCTGCATCGGAGGCAATAATGTCCCGCATAAGGAGTGTCGAGAATTTTGGGTTGACACACAAAATTAGCTTTGCACTCAACTGCAGAAGCATATCGAGGCATCTTGCGGAATAAAATCTTATATGGAATTTTATCGTTCAATCGGCACTGAATGAACGCAGATTGATTTAATAAGAAAATTAAACTTCGTGTGAATGAAGTGACAAAAACAAGTTTTTCAGCAGTTAAGTGACACCTTCTCACTGTAAAATACTTGTCACATTAACACGGCAAAATATTGACTGCCTCATATTATAATTACAGGTAGTAAGTTACTACCGCTATAAATTAAACGAGTTTTGAAATAAAATCAATATAAGTAACATAAATTGAAACTAATTGAAATATAAAATTGAAAGCAAACAAAACAACAAACACATAAAATGTAGGCAATTCAAATTAAAGGGAAATAGATATAAATAGTCGAGTGACAAGCAACTCATTCTGGGCATAACATAAATTAATTTTAATTAGTTATACAAACTCGATGATCGATACAGTAAAAATATGATGAACATCGATTTAAATCGAGATTAGCATATAAATGAGTGCTACTAACGATTATATTCATCGATTTGCGTTGGACGATCGGTGTGTACTATTTACTTGTTCACACGTCTTATGACCAAAAAAAACACGGTATTTTAAACAAGAAACCGACACCAAATCATCAGTTTCACAACACTATTCAATGAAAAAATATACGGCGCGATAGTTTCCCATAAAATCATGAGCAGATTCGAAATGTAAGCACATTAAGTTATCGGGCAAATTATCTCGTAGTGTGCTACAATATTTATTTGTTTCTCACTAAGGACGGCCCGGCTGCCAGAGTGTTCTCTCCCAATTAGGTGGTTATTGACGTTTTACTGTTATCAGGTTAATCTCGAAATGAGAAGCCGTATTTATAGTGCTATTGGGTTTTGTGCAAACGGAATACTTTCACTGTGCACGATTTTTTATACTGAAACAGATCGGCTATCTTTAAATCTTACTTATAATTGAATTTATTTAGTTTATTTTCATGGGCGATAATTTATTAATCTGACTCAACAACTATTGTAAAGGCAATGAATGTGGTTTGTAACTGAATAATTCAAAATGATTTACATTTTAAAACGTCATGATTCAATTTAATTTTAATTACACTGATTTATTAGACGTAATACGAGTCAAGCAATAAACTTAAGGTAACGTAAGTTTAGAACAACACTGGTCATCCCACACTATAGATAAGGCTGCGCTACGATACAGCCCAAAGTCGACATTTATCCCAAAAAGGGAAGCTGTTAATAGAGTCATTCAACGTTACCGGCCGAATTATCTACAAAGAGAGAAGTCAGGCCGGTGTCGGTCGGAAATATAAATTTATTTGGTGGTTGTCGCGGCGACACGGGCGCCCGCGCCTCTATCTCGCCGCGTAATCTTGAACATTGGCGTTAAAGAATTTAAATTATACGCTGATACAAATGAACGGGCGAACCCGCCTTATTTATTGCCTTAATCCAAATTATATTGACTAGGTTTCTTCGATTCGAATACGTCGTCACGTGATCCACAATGTGTATAAAACGTCGAGTTATTGGATTACTATAAGCTCGAATTATCACCTGTGTACGTTGGGAAATTTCACACCTATTATCATTAGTGTCAATATTACAAGTATTATGATGTTTATGAATTATTTTGTATTCGGAGTCGTCGCTCTGTCGTTTATCAAGTAAGGCGTCATATCTACCCTATAAATTCCAATTACTAATATTTCTGTTCGGGCGCACTAATTAAGTGCAGCAAGCAATCCGCGCGTGCGCATCGATCGGGCCCCGCCTGGAGACACCATTAGTCTTGCTACTATATTTCTTCATTGCCGCAGACGTAAACATGTGTAAGATATGAATAATATTAGGTATGAACTTAACAAATTGTTTTAATAAATTACCTGTACATTTAAAATGTATCTGTTGCATATCCTTCTTTCGTCTTTAAAGAGCATATTTAACGTAACTTAGTAATCTATATGTGAGGGTATCCTTAAAAAGCCTTCAAGCTTAATATTTTATCATATTATTAGCTCGTAGCTAAAGAATAACAGCCGCACGGGTCGATCAAGGTTAAGCAACGCTGGTCAAGTTTGGTCTGTGGATGGTTGATCATCTTAACATACCGAGTTTCCTCCGTGCCTCGGAAAGCACGTTAAGCCGTTGGTCCCGGCTGTCATTTTTAGATCTTTGGAAGTTGTTACGGATTGTCAGAACCCAGTAAATCTAACTCCAGTCTTGCCAAGAACTACCGTGTTACCCAGTTTAATGGGTTGTGGAGGTCTAGTAGGCAGCCGCTTCACGTAAAATACTGGTATTCAGCTGAATCCGGTTTGACTGGAAGCCGATCCCAATATAGTAGAGAAAAAGGCTTGGCAGATGATGTTTTTTTTTTTTTTAAACACTAGAAATTTCTCCTGAATCGTGGGTGCGTTTACAAAAATACAAATTCAGATACATAAACAGCCAGACCCGGAACAACTATCTGTAGGCCATACAAATACTTGTTCCGTGCAGGATTCGAACCTGCGACACGCAGCGCAGCAGTCAATCGCTCAACCACTGCGCCAACCGTGTCGTCAAACGCGGGATTACGCGGGACATATGGATATTACTCATTAAAAATAAGATAGACGTTTGCGCAGAAACCGAAAAAGCCTAATACAGACCAAAGTGACACAGCAAAAAATTAAAAATATAATCATCATAATGCATGTCTAAATGTTCTTAGGTCTGTGAATTTGCGTAAATTTATAACATGACAACTTCATCCCGAGCTTAAATGCTAATATGAACGGTGCGATCGACTAATTTAGACCATACGTCTTTATTTAGCCCTTTTAAAATTGTGCAGCCAGTAAAGCCTTTTGTCTTCCGGATTTAGGAAGGTAAGAATTATTTTTATTTGTAGTAAAATACGGATGCAGGTCGAATTTAACCTTAACGTTGAAATACTCCATATTTTTTTGTTCGTTATCATTCATCTCCTATTCATTCTCATAATTAAGATCATAAGTTTTTTTTTTCTATATCATAATATAAATGTTCAAAGTTTTCCCTGTATTACTTATTACGGTATTTGTTACAACCAAATTATATTTTACATTCATAAAACTCTTCTGAAACTTTTGACTGATGTTAACCGACTTATGTCGTTCATGATACTTCAGCTCAGGAAGCTGGCTAACTTGGTGAAGGACAAGACGGGCCCGTTCAAGTTCAAACAGCTGCCTTGTATGTGGGACAAGCTGTGCATTAAGCACAAAACAAGGTATAAATATGTTTACCGAGTTCACTTTGACGAGTACAATTTGGACTTTTGTTCTTTGGTTAGCATATACTTGGCAGAAGCACGCCACCGCAGCTGTGTGTCTGCTTTAGGACCCCTCACGTGTAGCTGCCGATATGCGTATTTTTTTTTTTGTTGAAATGATTATAAGGCGATAAAACGGTGACATTGTTTTATTTTAATAACAACACACAATAAGAAGAAATAATAAAGATAAATAAGCATTTATGTATCTAATAATAAACATTACGAATGCAATCAAGAGTTTAGTTTGATTCGCATCTTACGTTTCTCCTCTAAAACCTTTTTTAGATTATTTATTTCCTTCGACGAAGAACTAACTAAACAAGGGTTGGACTTTTTTTTGTTCTGTCGTGCTATTGCTCGTTCGTTCATATAATTCTGGATGGTAATTTTTGTTTGATTCAGGTCATGTTTCGCGGCTATATTTTCATCTCTGATCATTTGCCTTTTCATTTCCAGTTCCTCTTTCAAACCTATTTTCATTGCACTCAGTCTTTCTTGTAGCTCAGCTAAAGACATTTCACAAAGAATACCCATTCCAGCTGTTTCGGTCAGATCTACTATTTTAGGGATTTTGGCTTTTTTGGCAATCATTGCTAATATTTTAATTTCTTTGATCATATTGATCCTACGCTCTAATTCCTCTTGTTTCATTCGAATAGCTTGCGCTAAAATCATTTCTGATTCCTTCTTTATTCCATCTGCATTTTCTTTTTTCTTCGTTATAATATCGCTTTTAGCTTGAAGTATGTTCAATTCAGTTATAGAAATTTTTTCAATTTGTTTATGACTTTTTTCCATTTCAAGTTTTCTCCACCTTTCTATTTCCTCGTTCCAGGATTCTTTTTCTTTTAAAAAATCTTCGTATTTCTTTTTGTTCTCGTCTAACAACTTTTTTTTTGCAAGTACTGATTCTTCATGACTTATCTGACCCAACAAATGTTTTTTTTCTATATTCAATAACCTTTCTCTTTCCTTTTCTTGTCTATCATATTCGATCAGTTCATCAATTTTGACAGTGTTTTTACAAAATTTCAGTGCATTTTGAAACCATAGCACCTCTTCTTTTTCCGCTAATTGTATACTCTTATTAATTCTTTTGACAGCTGCCACGTTTTCTTTCACTGGTACTGGGTTTGCTTTAATGACAAAATTTTGTTTTGGCTTGGTCTTCGACAATTTGGTTTCAATATCGTCTTTAATATCGGAGATTCTTTTAAAATATTTTTCAGATTTCGTTTTAGCATAGTGAAAATCTTTAGTTTTGACATCATCCAATAGGTGTGCGGCTTTCTGTTTATTTTTTTCATGAATCTGTTTCAGTTTCTGATCAATTGTTGATTTCGTTAGCATTCTTTTTTTTCTATTGTACGCAGAATTTGCAGGAGTTGCCGGATAATTAGCCGAGGGGAAGGTGGGCAGCGAAGATTGTTTTCCCTTTCGGTTTAAGACATTCGGTTGCACCGGCACTGTTGGTGGTTTCAGCTTCCTATTCTCCATTTTCTTAACATGCTCAGCATAAGTATGCGCCATGTCGCTAAAATATGGCTGCCACTCAAAAAGTGGTCGTATTATTTTTTCGGTGGTGAATTTAGTGTCGTAACTACTTTGTGCTACTTGTGAAATAAAGGTTAATACTTCGTTGTTACTCAAAAACTTTGTAAACATCGCAAGCAAAGACTTACTTAAATTGAAAAGACACTTATAGAGGTAGTTCATATCTTTTGGTTCGCACTGGAAAGTGACAGCGTGGAAGATGATCATAAAGTAATCTTGGTCGTCCACTGTGAGCTCTTCAGATAAATGAGATACTATCTCCTTCAAAAACGACTTGTGTCTATGAAATCCCAGAAAAGATTCTGCTATCCAGGATAGTTTCGTGTCATCAGTAGTTTCTGGACATTTTTCTATGTATGTTTTCATATATTCGTAGGGCGATACCTCACTCGCACCCCCATAATCGATTATAATATTTTTAAGCATTTTTACGTTTCCAGACGTGTGATAGTAAACCATTTTTCAATGGATTACCTTTTTCAATTTTTAAAGGCAATTTTAAAAGAAACGGAATGAAAACATGACATAAAATACAATACAACAAATAATTTGATTGACAGATAAGAAAAACGATATTATTGCAATCATTTATTTATGGCCAGTTGTCAATATTAATACTACGGAACTCATTGAGTCTAAACTACACAGAAAACGACATTTTTCCAAATAGCCTAAGAGCTACTGAACCATCCGACTAAGCCGTTTCCCACAATTTTTTTTTTAATGATGTAAATCGTTCAATTTAGAAAGTATCATTTTGGCGGGTATGTCGGAGTTGCGTCATCATTCCTTAAAAATAAGTGATTTCCTTTAGTTTGCCATGTGTTATTACTTCCCAGAATTTGATCTTGATTTGCTACAGTTTCAGATGGTATAAATACAGGATGTGTTACGTTTCCAAATTTCAACCGGTTCGATTCCGGGCTAAGAATACCATTTTTTTTTATCCAATGATGCCATTTTAGTTTTCATTCAAATCGGGCTCGAGACTCCTTTTCGTTATTCCATCCACGCATACAGTGGCAGACACCTGCAACCGCTAAAATATTCTGGCTGTTTACAAATACTTTTAAAAAAATTGAAAGGACCATGCTCTCAAAATTTTAGGCTTATAGCAACAGGCTACTACTGTCCCGATAACACCTTTGTTATTGTCTGGCACATACTTGCAACACTCAAAACAGGTTGTCAATTTTTTTTAAAACTCAAACACATGTAAACCAATTATTTTTTTTGACATTTTCAGAAATTTAAGGCGTGATGACGCAACCGCGAGATGCCTGCCAGAACAGAACTCACTTAATTGAACTATAATAAAACATCATTTAAAAAAAAACTAGCTTTGTGGAAAATGGGTTAGTCGAATGGTTCGCTCTCGTTAGCTCTCCCACTAAAAGTATTTGATGTTCGTGATGTTCTCATTACCTTTGATATTTAAGTTTATCTTTGTAGGCACAGTCTTAGTAAAAATAAGTCCGTCACCTTAAGGTGTAGTTTTCGTTCCATGCATGATGCAATCGATATATATTTTATTTTATTTATTTATCAGACTTTTGAACAATTGTTAACATCAAAAATATTACAAAATACTTAGCTTAAAACAATGGTGTAGTGTCACAATTTTTGTATCGAAGATAAATAGAGCGACTTATAGTAGGTATCGTCCTAGTTAGTTTAAAAATGTGACACTGACAAGTTCAATCTTATCTGTTTTTTTCGTTATTTTTTTAGTAGACTTGCTAAAAATGTACTTAGTTAAATGTCAACTAAACAATGATAATAACATAACAAGCCAATAATGTTCTCACTGTTGGATCACAGGCCTCCTCGTAAGAGCGTATGTCCTAATCCACAGCGCGTGCCCTATGCGGATTGGTAGAAGTCTTTTCGAATTTTAGCTCAAGGATATGCCGGTTTCCTCAATGCTTGTGATAGCTAGGTTCATGCTATTTTGTTGAAACCGTTTTGAACTTAGTTTGCAAATGATAAAATGTATTTTTTTTTTGCTATATTCTGGTCCGTACCGTCGCTCATTGGTTCAGAGGTGTCTTGACGTGATAAAATAAATAATTTGAAAACTGACGAAGGTATAAACGACTGGACTGTACTCGCCGACCTGACCGATGTTGCATTGTCCTTTTCAATTGTCCGGGCAACTGTTAAAATTTTAAAATGATGTTTTCTTCTGACAATTGATGTGCTTACCAACGATCAGCATTTATTTTTTAACTATAAAAGATTAAATAAAATAAAATGTTATAAAAGATTCGTTTAAATGAATATACTTTTCTATAATACTGCCAGCTAATCGCTGGCACTAAACCTAGCTCTATTCTTGAAGAAGGTTACAGGCTATTTAAATCACGCTACGACTTTCAGGAGCCGAACAAGAATAAAACAAAATATCAATTAGAAAACTCAGCGAAAACGAAGTAATAGTGCGGGTCTGTGAAACTGCAGGGCACAGTTGAATAAAAAAGAAATGGCGTCAACAAATCGGGTTGCTAGATTCCCTGAATTGAAAGTCTTAACATAAGGACGGTGGAAATCTACATCTACACTAATATTATAAAGAGGAAAAATTTGTATTTTTGTGTGTGTGTGTATGTTTGTAATGAATAAACTCAAAAACTACTGTGCCGATTTCAAAAATTCTTTCACCATTGGGAAGCTACATTATCAGCGACTAACATAGGCTATTTTTTATCCCCGTATTCCCATAGGAACGGGAACTACGCGGGTGAAACTGCGTGACGTCCGCTAGTGCTATATAAAGGTGATGAAGGAAAAATATCGTATGATGAGAAGCATCGAATTCGATAACCTCGTACAAAAAAGGCAAGTAAGTAAATCAATCGTCAGTCAAACGTTCAGTTCATCATACATTCCTGTCATCCATCCCTCGACGACGGGAGTATTTAATTAGGTAGCCGGCCTGTTTTCGCCGAGCGCGTCATTAATCAATCAGTTTGGACGCGAAGCTATTATTCGACAGCTCGACACCTTAGGCCGTCCGATACGCGCAAAGTGCAAGTCATATACTCCCTCTTAAAATATAATAATCGTGTTAAACACGACCATAAAAGCCATATTCGATTAGAGGCATTTTAAATAGGTTCCTGTCTTGTTATCTCGAACCATTGTCGGTGTAACGACGTATCGGTTTTTGTTCTCCCTCTTTATAATTACTCTCGCCTCATAATGCCATAAGTAGAAGTTAGTATGTTAATAGAAGTTCGGGACTTCTTCTGTAGGTTCTGTTAAGTAGTTATTATAATAAATGCGTGTAAAAGAGCTTTTGTGCGTAATAGTATATTGTTATTTCTGTCATGTGTTTGATGAGTGATGATTGATAGGAGCCAGAAAAAAACTTATATGGACAAATTAAATAGCTGAAAAATTAAGCCGTGTAACTACTTTACTTGTGCCTAAGCCTAAGACATAGTAAGTACCTACCTTGTATGTCGTAGGTAACCCTCGTCATAGATTGGTGAATACATACGTCAACATCTTTGTATCTCGCCGCTGAGGTACCCACATACACTTCAGCTGATTTTATCATTTTGTCATACTAGTGATGATCTGAAGCTTCAGGTAGATTAATGTTTATTTGCAGGAAAGTTGCTACCTACACACCCGTTGGTAATACAATTTTTTATTTAAATAATAATTTTATAAGTTACCAAAAGTAACCAAGAGCACTCGGCGACAGTACAGATTTCTGTTAAAAATTCGTAATTAGTTAAAACTTTTTGAGAATACTTTAATTATGAGATTGTGGTCATACGCAAGCCCATCAATAACAATAAATTAAAAAGATTTTTCAGAGATTACCTACCTCCTACATCCAAACTTCGGATTTTGAAATTATTTCTCTAAAGAACCTCTTTAATGTAACCTCAATTTAGAATTGTAGATAGACGAGCATAACATTATTCCATCTCCACATATTACCATATTAGGTAGGTACTAGTCTCTAACTAACTGCGGTCACTCCGATCATAAGAAAGCGGTGGCTTATTGACTCTGTCAAAATTAATTCAACTTTGAACACAAATCAATTTCAACATAATATTAGCTGTCAGGGCATGTCAAATTACTGCCTTTAATTAACGATACGGCTCGCCTTTCTCACGTCTCATATAAATGTCTAATGATTCTCGATTGTACGTACTCGGTATTGTTATTTTTGAACCTTTGTGCTTTATTTCACTTTTAAGTACGCTTAGAAGTGGTGGAGTGATATTGAAGGGTCTTTTGAGGTAGATAGTTAGTTAATTAATTAAAGGATAGTCCGTACCTGTGAATTGATTATATCTGCTTGGAAAAATGGGGCGACTTGGTTGGTTTGTAAATGCGAAAGTAACTCTTTGTGTTGGTTCGTCAAGTGTTGCGTTCGTTAAGTGTTCACGCCTAAACCTTAATAAAACAATTTTCATTAAAATTGGTATAGAGATAGACTGGACCCTGGAGAAGGATAAAGGATACTTACTTAATTGATCTTCGTAGTATATGCTCCGGCTTTCATGCAGGCGCGAGGCGAAGCAAAAGGCAGAAGCAGGAACTTCATATTGTTGATTAAATAGGTTTTGCCAAGTTTGATAGCAGATGTCACAATAATCGGTTCTAAACTGCCACAATAATTGGGTTACCTGTGGGTACGATTAAACCAATTGAAAAATGACACGTCTAGCCGGGTTCCTCCATACTTTGTGAATAGTCAATTAGGGCTAAGCAACGCAGAAAATTACCCTTTAATAAAATACACCTCAAAGAGGTAGTAAAAAGTTTCGAGTAACACTGTCCGAAGTCCAATAAAGTGAAACTTTCCTTTCACAATATGATTATGATTGGTAAAGGAAGTCCGTAATAGCGCCAATATATTAAAAATCCATAACTACTGCAGTTGAAGCGAAAGGAAACAATTAGCAAGGTGAGATGGTGGTGTAATGGCCGCGATTTTTCCTCCCGTATTGTGAAGACACCTTGTTATCGCAGGTGGCCGAGGACAATACCTAAAGCCTAACTTGCCAGTCACACTTACAGTAGCTGCCATGTTTGAATATGTTATAAGAAGGTGATATTGTGGAATGATGGAAAGATTCCTAGGTGTCACTATGCGAACATCCGTTACTTTTTCTATAGAAACCGACCGAAAATTGCTAGCGTTTCTATGTTTGATACTCAAGGCTGGAAATCTTTAAAAATTATCTGAAAATTAGGGAAAAGTGAATGATTTATTTGTACTTGGATGTAAAGCAAACTGTCTACAGTCAACTGAAAAGTCATGTGTTATTCAAGAATTTGCAAGGGATCCGAGAGGTAAAAAAATAAATATATATTTTTTTCCCCAAAATAATATGCTACAAGCCGCTTACAGACGATTTATTTTATCAACAAAAAACTTTAACAAAAAAGTGTAGTAGGCAAAAATAGTGTTTAAATCAAAGATAAAAGTTAAGTGGGCAGGGCGCGGTCGCCGGTCGTCACGAAAGGTCACGGATCAGTTCAGTTATTTATCGGCGCCTGCGCACGACTTGAAAACACAGTCGAAACTCAACCTATTATGTGTTATCCCTTATAATAAGCGCTTACAAATCATGCTGTCTTTAGTGACATGGTTTACCTTGCTTGTTGGAAAAATCTAATGCGATGACAAGTCTATAGTTAGCAGGTATAATAGCTATTAAGTATACAGCTAGTACCTTACAGCTTACAGCTTTGTAAGAATTTACCATTGACTGTCTAGGGTTTTGTGATATGTTAAGGAACCTTAACTTTTGGTGAACTGTTTCAGATTACACTGCACTGATTTATGGATGTTACAAAAGGGATTTTATTAGGGTTATGGTTCCGAACCTTATGGAAAAACGGAGCCTTATAGGATCACTCGGTTTCAATTCAAATTCAAAATAAAACATAGGTACAATATAATAAGATCTCAGGATGAGATTTTAATGTCAGGATCGCTGTGTTTTAAATATGTTTCTTTTTTATGCACTGTATTATTGAAATGATTGTTCAAGTTTAATTATCTATTAATACCATTAAATAGAATTGAGTTTAAATAAATAGTCTGTAATTGTCTGTAAAGAATTCACCTACGCTTTTTAACCATTAGGTCTGTAAGCATTCTTTTGAATTTGTTAACATCATTCTCAGCTCTTATAATCGTGGTTGTATGTCTGTCCGTCTGTCACAGTCAATTTTGTCCGAATCTACTGGACCGATTCAGATGAAATTTGGAACATAATCTTCTGTAACCTAAAACAGAGGTGTAAAGAAAATAAATCAATTTTTGGGGGGAAATTAGAAAACTTAAATAAAACTTTTTCAATTATTCCGTGTGACATATCAAATGACACGTATTGTGGGTGTATCGAATTTTTTTTTCATAATCTTAAAAAAACCATTTTGATGTTTTTCAAAAAATTAGACGTAGTTAAAATGACCATTGGCTTCGAAACTATTAAGTCTAAAATTGTGAAAAAAAAAATACAGATAGCCGGATAGTTCTTTGACTATAAATTACAGGTAAACCTATAAGAAGTCTATGATTTGAAAGTAACACATTACGAAAATGAGATTCGTTCGGAACCCTTTGCATGCGAGGTTTTTTTATGAATACAGCATAGGTACTTTTTCCACGTTTATAGCGACGCCCGTCTTTGTGTAGGGTCTTATTTCCAGCTTTATGGTAGTGGTTCTGTAGAGGCGTTGAAAGAGTTCAAGGTGTACCAGCAGTACCTATACCTACACACCTAGCGTATTCCTGTGACATTTTGTTGGACCACTCATTATTCAATGCTCGCCAAAAGGACATGAGTTTATTAAATGTCAGTTTATGTCAGTTTGTTATGATGCCATCTTTTTTTTCATGGTATGATGGTGGTTTTATATAAATATTGCCCGTGTACTCTTAAATAAAGTTTCATCAGTGTTTAATTAAACTTGTCTTCTGTCTACTCAACTATTAAATGTATATGTTTCATTGTTGTTTAGTAAAGTTGAATAGTTAATAGTTGAGATTGGCACATGTAAAAAAACCTCGTCAGTTTTGTGTGCTTTAGTGGCCTATAAGTTACGAGTAGGTACTTACGTATTGCTATGCTGTAGTGCTACTACACTATACGTTTAATTAACCTCATTGATAACCTGTATTCACGAACACCTTCACAATATTTAGAAGCACTCCACCATCAATAACAATACCATAAACATAATAGCCAATAATTGAAACGAACAGAAGTCATCGATTATTATATTCGAGTCGAAACAAAATTATTGGAAGCTTATTACGGAGGGCCACCTAAGGAGAGGCACCATCAATCTCCTTAGTTAGTTACAAAGGAACTTAACAAAGAATTATAGCTCTTTATGTATGGTTGCTACTATGTAGAAGGATTATTGCTTCAATTTAATGGCCCTGGGCCGTGATTAGACATCGCCTATAGGTACTTACTCCTCGTAACTTTATTACATAAATCTTGATGCAGGTAATAAGGTGAATGTCTTAAACTCTAATGCCGGTAACGTTCATTAAAAGGGCAGTTAAAATGTTAACTAACCGTCGTCAGTGTTGCTAGCTTGATGTTTGAGATAAAGTAATGAATTTCTACTCGGTGCTCATTAGAAGCTTGGACGCGTAAGAAATCATTTTTACCTTCGCCGCATTTCATCATTAAATTTTCATTCCACCCTTGTATGTTTTCCATATTTTGATTGGAAATCGATTTACTTAATTGTAATGTTCTGCGGAACAAAAAACATCAGTGAAAGTTAGTTCACCCTAGCTTTTTTTTTAGTCCTTAATTTTCACCGACAAATTGGAAAATAACAGTGTAAGGTTGTCTTTTCTGACTGTACATTATCAAGGCACGTAATTAATGATATTATAACTAGATTTACCTTGAGAGCGGTTACGCACTGCACCCGATACGAAATCGTGAAAATACGGATATAAAAAACTCGTACCGAATTCTGATGTTGCTAACGTTCCAATATGATCTCTGATCCAAATCCTATATTCAGGGGCCATATTTGGATATGTCCGATTTGAATCCGAGGTAATGCGAAAGCGTTCATACAAGCTACGGTACTTCGGTCCGTCAATATTTCTTCCGAATTGGCGGCTCACGGATGACATAATATTAAATTAATTTTTGTTTACCAAAAATTGTACTACCATTATTTGGAAAGAGTAACTATGGAGTTACTTGCCCGTTCTTCTCCATAAGAATCTACCTTTCCGAATGTACTGTAAATGATGACGTTCAAAAGTGCCGTTTAGTGGCCTAATTGAAATAAACGCTTTGACTTTGACGGAGATAAATCGGATAAAAGAAGTCGGATCTAGTGCGTAAACTATACCATACAAATGGTTCTATGACTACTTCGGAATGTATTTTTTCGGATTCGGATCGGGTGCAGTGCGAAACCGCTCTGATAGTAAATCGAAGTTTATTCATAAGTGTCTCACTGACAGTTTTACCTCGTGGTCAGTCCTTTGTTCGTGTCAAAAACGCTACTTTTTAGTTAAATCCTGCTTTCCCAAGGTCAGTAGCTTTTTAAACAAGGTAATAATATAAATGGTAGGCATTGGTTTAAAATCGTTGTATATGTCACCGGAAAATTGCAAACGCCGTAATATTGTAAAATATCGCGTGAAATTGTAAACTACTTGTAATATGACTCGTATATATTAAAAACTATTGAATTTGGATGGAATTTATTGTACACAAAACGCTTTTTTCATAATATATCGAGAAATTATATTGTAATAAACATTTATTATAATCTTACGGAGTCTGAAATTTTCTGGTGTCATAAGATTGTGTATGACATCCGCGTCGGCAAGACTCGAAGAGCTTGAACATTTTTGAAGTGAATCAAAAAACATCTTAATTAACCAGAAAAGAAACGTCAAAACAAAATGTCAACAAAAAACCGATAAGGAAACCGTAATTGAATTATAAACCACATCGAATCCAGAATTGTTATAACACAAACAATGTTAAAAATGTTGATGCAATCGCCGTCAGAGATAAACTTTGATGACCAACGATGTTATTTATTTGTTTAGTAATTTATATGAGGTTAGTTACTGTTTTATTGGGCGTATTAAATCAAGCCCGAATAAGGCAGCCATTCATGTTTATTTTTACGAAGTTTCTGCTCGGTATGCCCAATAAATTATTAGCTTGGTCACTTTTATCACGGGCCCATGGTATCGTTTATCGAACGTTAATAGTGTGTGGATAGACCCGTTCGTATTATAATGTATGTTTTTTACACGGTCGAGTTCGAGCAGTGATATGGTAGGTGTTAAATCCCCGTTGATTATGTTGTCTCTTTTAAATGCTTTTAGTAGCTGCTCTAACTCTTTCAATGTTCTTAAAGCTGTGGTTGAGTTGAGGCATATTTTATAAAGTTAATATGTATTGTATCTTTGTAATGTCTAGGTACAGGTATTTACGCACGAAAGAGGAAAGAGTTGATTATTATTTTTACTCAAAGCATATTTTGTTAAATGCTGTAGATACACTGTTCTATCCCTAAACCTAATAACCAGCTAAAATTGTCCCATCATAGAAAAATCTAATTAACTAAGATAAGGTTACTGACGCTCCCAGCATTAGAAACATAGCACATATTTCTAACCACAACTTTCCAAGTCCACTGTCATCTCATTGGATTGACCCCGCTGATTGGATAATCGGAACGGTACGCCTATATCCACACTAATCTCACGTGGTGCGCAAAGTGGCTCAACTCGTTCAAGTTTATTGATTGACAAGCGCACAGTTGGATTAAATTCTCGCAACACTACACACACATTAGCTTTACACCGGCCCTTCAGATATATCTGCATCAAATTATTCTTCTCGCGATTACCAATCGGAACGCGCAAATAAATGCGTCAACGTCATTAGGAAAATTGGCGTTAATGATTCGACTAGTCGTGTAGCGTTAATGTCAGCAAGACATTTAGTTAAACTTACTTTTACACCTACCTACTTCATGTTGACTAGCTGTTGTTTATTTTGAGCTTAAATGTACTTATGATTCTGACTTCGGTAAAATTTATTTCCACTAATCACATTAATTAATGCACTGGGAAGCCGTTAGACTGGACTCACAGGTAATCACGATTTTATACTTTGATTAAGTTTTAAACGAAGAAACCTAATTAACAAGTGGCAACACTAATAAGATGAATTTGAATGAGATCGGTCACTTCCTAGTGGGGACATAAATCACAGTGTAAGTTTTTATTGGATCCCAAAAATGTCTGATCATGACGAACCATTCATGTGTAATTGGGATCAGCGGTTCACATAAAATATGAGATGCTGGCTTCAGAGGGTTTTATAGAGAACATAAACACTTTATTGTGTTTTATCCACGTCGGTTCAGACTTACACTGTTTGCCTGTTCGCTACTTACGACACTGCATTGGATGTTTTTAGCGTATATTCTGTTCCTCTTTGATCAAGCATTATTATTATATTTATTATAAAGATGAAAGTTTTTCTGATTTTTGAGATACATTAAATTGCGAAGATATTCCAGCTCTTACTTATTAGCCTGTCAAACAACATATTTTAAAAAAATAATAGGAATATACCAGGAAACAAATATTTACACAGGAAGTCATTGCCATTTGAAAGGACACATATTTACATCATACAGACTCATAAAATGCGCCATTATATAAAAATATACCGAAATGGTTTCAAGTTTACGGAAATTAAATTTCACATGGGCGAAGTTGTAAGCCAAGCGGTCGAAATGTCAGTCATTAAATAAATGTAGAGCAATTTATATTAACGCAATATTCCTTTGAAGTATACATGGTTGATAAATGAAGTGAGTGACTTAGGTATGTCGTGAAAATAGGTAGTTAAAACAGTCTGAATGCTAGACTAGATGATAAAGAAAAATAGCTGTAGAAATAGGTAGTCGCTGGATAATTTACTACACAAAAATACAAAATTAGAATTCGTCATGTATTCAATTAAAGAAACAAGAATAAGCACAACAGTTATAAGAAATTTGAAAGTTCAGGATTTGCAAGTTATAACAAAACAGTTAAAAGACAGCATTTTCATTCAAATGAGGAGACGACACTGGAAAGTTGTCACGCTCCTGTTGTTATATAAAGCATAACTGCAATTCAACTCGAAGACAAAGGTGTGTGTCACAGAGGCACACCAAAATTGCCATTGAAAATTTTCCGAGCGAGTTCCACTTCAGGTGAAGTTCATTTAAGCATAAAATTACATTGTCTCCCAGACATTGTCTGATGGCAATGAACTGCACTTTGACATAAAATCGTAGTGGAAGCTATAAATCCATTTCATTGCCTTAATAAAGGATGACTAAGGAATTCGATAGGAGCCATCAGTCTTGGGACAGGTTTCATAGGTCACAGTCATTTAGTGCCTTTTGTTTCTAAAAAGTGATTACACTGACTATTTACATTGATGACAGGGATTCAATGTGATGTAGGTAATCAAAGGTCTCGCATGTCTACAAGGTCTAGTGATGTGGAAAGGTTAGACAGAAAATACTGTGTTTTCTGGCGTTAACCCAAAAATAGTAATACGTGACTCCTGCTTTAGCCACGTTTTAACACTTATAACCATAATGTAGGTCTTTCGTTTTCCAATTTGAATGCTCAGAACCGCAACAAGACGGGTAAAAAACAACAATAACTGTTGCGCATCAGTAGTAATTTCACAAATTATATTTTTCACACAAATTGTGCGCGTTAGCTTATTGGAAATAAATTAGTTGTTAACAATTGCTAATAAGGTGAAAATGTTATGTGAAGCATCAACAAAAACTGCTTTACATAATCCTTTATTATGTTCTGCCGTTGCTTGTCAATCAGAAGCGGTTAAATCCACATTTTGTGGTTGAAATAATAACCCTCGTTAGGTTCAACGAAGAGTTGGAAGATATGTAAATTCGTGAAAGGTTCGACCACAAAAAATCCTTGCCCATGCGTGTAACAGGTGTGCTCCTGATTTCTAATAGCAGCATTCGTATAATTGCTGGATGAAATCTGGCTTTAAATTTCCTTTTTATCCTTTACTCTTACTATCAGTCGACCGCAAACTTTCGATTTTTTAAAGGACAGTCCTCGATATGATTACATACATTACTAGTTTTTTTCATTCATAATGTATTGTCGTAAGTATAACCATCGGCAGATGTTTTCGATTTGCGTTTTTTGTTTACGTTCGCTGTGCTTTGTTTGCATTTCAACTTCTTACTATTATTTATATTGTTTTCTCGTAACATTATACATACCACTGTTTTGAATTCTTTTAATGTAGGTATATTAATGGTAATTATACAAAAATGTTATTATGATCAGCCTTTTAAAATAGTGTAAGCTGTGTCAAACAATGACACAGTAAAGTCATGAAAATGGTTCGTCGTGGATGTAAATTAATTATAGAATTAAATAAATTGAGGTCGACAAAACGATTTAAGGATAAGATAGAACGTAAACTGGATCAAAAGCTACGTCTACAAAGCTGCAAAACATTTAAATAGTCGTAAGTTCTCAAGAATACCAGAATTATTTCTCACTTGCCCCACACTTAATCAAAAGAAACTTATGCGTATCCAACTATCGGTTCAATAGAATATCGCATAAACTGGTTCCCATAGGAAATGGTTTATAATAAAGAAATGTGATATCAAATGTTTGACGGTAGCTTCTGAAATGCGCGCGAGTGGGTGCTATCTACGCAGCGTGGATTTACGAGCCGTCCCGCCACTTTGCGCCTGCGCAGGCCAAAATAAATATTGTTCCTTATATACTTTTATCGGTTATATTATTTTGAATAACTTTCTTCGCAATGGACGCTCAGTTGTAAAAGTTTTGAGGAGATATTGTTGTATTGTTTTTTGTTTACTTAAAATAAGTAGTTTCACAAATATTTTCGTTTATTTTATTTGTTAACTTTATCTAGGAATAGATTACTATTTAAGTATGGTGAAAACTTTTGACCAAAAACGTTTATCGGATGAAAAAGATTATTCAAATTTTTTATTAAAAGTTTTGCTGCCTGCAAAACTTTCAGAATAACACAAGTAGGTAAAATATTTAACACTGACAGGTGTGGCTTATCTATAATATTCTCATATTTATAAATGGAAGTTCATAACTGTAAGAACTAAAATCACAATGACAATAAACTGCTGTGTGGACTACCTGAATATGCAGGTACTGATGCTGCCTCCTACTGTACCGTATTAGAGATTAGAGAGAAACTATGGCTTGTTCCTAATGGTGGGAGTAGATAATGGTCATTCATTAATGTTTATTGTGATATTAGTAATAGACGCTATATTGTTAGTCAACACGAGCCTAGATTTAAGATAACAGGAAAATTATGATGGAAAGATAGAATAATTTATTTATTATGTTTTAATGATTCAAAATATAATATGTATTTAAAATTTACATTAGGTTTGACCGGTTTCCTTTTATGGATGGTACAGTTTTATCTACACACTGCACAGCGTCTACTGCGCAGTCAGCCCTGATATCATTACTAAAAGTTATTCTCATATAAATTCAAGTCACTAGGTACGAGAGAAGAAGAACTTGATAAAACTTCGAATTCCCACCTTGTATAGACCTACATATATGAACCTATGTGTATGCTGGCGCCTGGCGTCGATTGAGTTATCGTGCACTGAAGTCAGGAATTCGCAGAGTCTGCCGGCTTTGGGAACAAAAGTCACACGTGTATCTACGTACAGTGGTGACACTATACTCCATTACAATAACCCAGGAGAGCTATTGTTATATGGGGTAGAACCAAGTGTGGTAAAAATAATTTGGTGTCAATCGCAATTAAGGTATGAAAAAAAATAATTGGAAAAGAAGAAGACGAAGACGTTGTTGATGAACGACATCTCGGAGAATCATGATCAGAACTTCCGATAGTTCTGATCATGGTTCTCCGAGATGTCGGTCTTCAATAACGTCTTCGTCTAGCCAAAAGGCAGAAGTGTACCTATTGTAGAGACCCCAAACAAATGCAGATAAAATAGTCCACTTTACGCAAAATAAATCACAGATTGATTGCAGTGTATTGTAGAGAGCGCGTGGAGCGTGGACTAGTAGCAGGTCGGCTGAGCGCGGCCATTCTGTGGGCTTTCCACGCAATGAGCGGACCGACAGACGTGCCCGCCGATATTTTATATCTATTCGAGTGAAATGATTTATAGGAACCGGTGCAATTGCGATACCTGCGTATGAATTGTCGCCTTACTTCCTTTTGACTTGCCAACTTGTTATGATTTCATTTCTTGGGAAAGAACTTTGTTGTGCAAAGGAGTTTATTAATGTGTGTGAGAAATACGGGGGAGCAGATTCTGGGAACATGTTGTCCTTGTAAGTGTTTCCTTCCATCTTTATACCTAATACCGAATTATTATTTGAAGACTGTACACATAAGAAATCATTATTTTCATAAAAAATATACCTTCGGTTCTATAAAATACGTTACTACATTGCTATAACAATGAGCAACTTAAAGTCAATCAATTTTAATAGTTACCAAAAGAGACGATTATACATTCTAACGTCAACTCTCCTTCCAATCATTAAAGAATGTAGGTACTTAGTTTCAAATCACAATATAGCTGAAAATTCTAACTAACTCTAATAAAACCAAACAGAAAGTTCAAACATTGATCTGGATCAGAATCAGGCGCATCGCGACTGTGACCTCTCTGTTCTGGTGCGGTGTGCGGTCGCGGTGACGAGCCGCGATTGATCGATGATTATGTCTTCATTGCCCGCCCGACTCCCAGATCTATGTTCTGAACTTGAGGAGCTGGGGCACTGACGGAACAGGGGAGTTTTGATACTTGATGTTGCTGTGGGTATTTAGATGCTGTGGTTTTGTTTTAGCTGTTCTATTGTCCTTACAGAAGAAATAATAGCACATTGTGATCTTGTTGCTTCAACCATTTCTAAACTACCACAAGGGCCATTAAACTAAAAAGACACTGTCAGAATCTGTCTAGCCTAAATTCGTTCTATCAAAATCAATAATTTTATTCGAAAAATCCATAACAGTGATCCGGATCAGAATCAAGCGCATCGCGACTGTGACCTCTTTGTTCTAGTGCGGTGTGCGGTCTCGGTGACGAGCTGCTATTGATGGATGATTATTATTTATGTCTTCATCCCCGCGAAGCCTGTGAAGCTCCCAGGAAACTTCTGTTCTTCAGGGCGGTGCTGCCAGGACACCTACGCACAATGGACCGAATGGGAGTCTAAGTGAGGAAAATGGAGTCCATACCCTACTCTCTATTATGTCTTCATACCGCCCAACTCCCAGATCTATGTCCTAAACCTTAGAAGCTGGAGGACTGACGGAACGGGGGAGTTTGATACTAGACGTTAGTAGTATATTTGAACGCTGATATTTTTGTAAGATCTTCTTGATGAACTTACCAATTTGAAAAAATACATATTAGCACATAGGTAGTCCTTGAGCAGCCGGGAGACTAATGGTATGAGGGACTTTTGATACTTGATGTTGAGGTATATGTAGTAATTTAGAAGGAATTATTATTGAGTTAGCTCTTCTTATTGAATAAATATCAGTATTTTCACAGATAGAATATTAGTAATTTTACTCAGATACCACCGAATGGAATCTGGAATGGTTTGCTTTTAATACTTATTTTTAATGCACCTAGCATACCACAAGTCGTTTCAAATTTCACACCTACTAACCTGTTACTACATGACTCCCTATTAGAAGGAGCGTCATTATTAACACCTAATAAATAAGTATCCGTTCACCTTCGGGCTTCGCCCCCAGCCATAGAACAGCAACGATCAAAACGTTGTGATCATAACGTAATCCGCTCTACCTGTGTCATTCACCGTGTCGTTACAGGTTGCTCCGCTACACAAAAAAATGCGCCTTTCAAATGTAAATCAGCAGAAACCGACAAAGCAAATTGTCACAAATAAACACTGTTACGTTTAAAGTTTTTTGTGAAAGTTTATAAAAACCCGGTCGCATCGGTAAAGGGTCAGGCAGGGCCAATCAATCTAAGATAAAAATTTCTTTTATTGATTTTTTGCTGGGACGTCTCTTTAGTTATTCTTTGTGATTCTTGAGTCGATTGTTATCCGTGCGACTTGATCAAATACAAATGTTCCTTGTCAAATACTGAGATGTTGAGGATTTGTTTTAATTGTAACACGGAAAATCATTTTTTTTACTTTTTCAATTGTAGTATTTTTATCTCCCGGTGTAACTTTTGGAGTTTTTAAAATAAATTGGATTATGTCTTAGCTAATTAGGATGTGAAGATAAAATACCAGAAAAAAACGGCTGTTTTGGATATTACAAATATATATTACTAAAGGATGTTAAATATTGAGGCAATGGGTATTCTGAGCCTAATTTCCATTTGCTACCTATCTGGGAAGAATGCCAAGCGATACAAATGTTTCTGTTTTTTCTTGTGTTTATTCAGTATCCCCAACTATTGAATTGTTGATCTCGGTCATCACTAATTGTATTAGGTAGGTAGGTAGGTACGTAAAGATTGATGACTATAGTAGGCGCCAGATAATCGTGGAATAACGGTCATTGACCCACCTACAATTATTGACATTTTTAATTTGAAAAACGGAATTAATGACACAAAGCTGTCCCGAATCATCATCTCTCGTGATCCTTAACATTGTCTAATAATGAAAAACGATTCATATTTAATTGTTCAGGTACCTATGAACAGTTATTAGGGAAAGGTCAATGTACTTTATTCCACATTTATCTGGCGCCTACTATAGGAACTACGACAAAGGTAGCGCTGACTATTAACTTATAGGTATAGATTCATCATAATCATCATCATATCAGTCGAAACACGTCCACTGCTGGACGTACATAGGCCTCCCCAAAAGGGGAGAGGGGTTTGCCATAATCGCCACGCTTGGCAAGCGAGTTGACGATCGCAGTGTAGCTGTTGCAATGCACAGAGAATGCTGCTGCCCATTCCCTGGTTATCTAAATTAATTAAACTCAATTCTACCAGGCATGATGAGAACCAAAGAAACTATTTTACAAAAAAATACAACCGATTTCCAAATAAAAAAACAATCGAAAATATAAAATATCTTTAATTTCGGAAATCGGTGTGTTTGGTTGTTTCTTCGACTTCTGAAATTTAAGTTATTTTATACTTTGTAGTGTTTTTTTTATTTGGAAGTCAATTGTATTTTTTTGTAAAAGAGTTTTTTATGTTACACTTTTTAGTGGTACCTACCCCACATCTAACAATACCACTGACAAGTATTTTGCTTTTTTGTAAAGCAATTTCGTTCACTTGTATGATAAATTTTCTATTTCATCCAGCTATTTTGATTTAAAAACCAAACTACTGAACCGATTTCGATGAAATTTCTATGGTACCAGTCGGAACATATATCCTTTCACATGAAAAATTTCAAATCGGGTCATAAA
Organism: Mamestra brassicae; assembly: GCA_905163435.1. Classification (NCBI taxonomy): domain Eukaryota; kingdom Metazoa; phylum Arthropoda; class Insecta; order Lepidoptera; family Noctuidae; genus Mamestra; species Mamestra brassicae. The sequence goes on along the minus strand of LR990996.1, from coordinate 10,612,234 downwards.
TGACGGAGTTATGAGGTAAACAAACTTAAAAAATACAACCGAATTGAGAAAATCCCTCCTTGTTTTGAAGTCGGTTAAAAATACATCTCAAATCTTGTCACTCCAACTCTTTACACCTGACTTTTACGTATATATAGAATTCATTTTTTATCAAACACACTCCCGACGTCTAATCTAATTCATAACAAAAAGACAAAAGATTTGAATACGTTAGTCCAAATATTGATTTAACCCTATCGGCGGCGGAAGCAGGTGCCCGGCGCACGCGCTCTTTTGGAATCAATAAGCGTTTCCCAACTATGAAATTAAATGATAATCACGACTTTTTTCATATTTATATAAGTAGTTAATCAGTACATTTTGACTGTGAGAATGGGGTCGTCAACATTTTCTTGGGGCCCAAACTCTTTTTAGACTTTCATTTTAGACTGCGATGAGTTTTTAGTGGTATTATGGGAACCAAAAAAACATAACTTCTAGGTAGGTTTGTTAACAACTTAATTCTTCCTATAAAGCGTCATATATTCTGGAAAGTCGCGTCAAATAGCCGATCAGACAAAAATAATGTATTTCTCTGATTAATTTTAATTAGCCAAGGCATAAAACAAGCTCAAAATAACAATATAACGTGTTTTGAATTTTTAATGGTAAAACATAATCTGCATTTACTTTTAACATAATTTATTATCGTAATAAAATGTAAAGGCGTATAAATAATAAAAGGGTAGGTAAGTTATAAAGACTAAAGAGGATCAACTGTGTTAAGCAAAAGATAATGTCTTTATATTGATTGTAAATCTTTTGTAATTCACGGTGATCATACGAAACCCTGGAAGTAGATTGACCGTCACAATTTTAATTGTCCTTTTGGGATGCTATACAAAAGCGTAACGTCATCAAAGCATGCACGAAAGCTTTACTATCAACTTTACTGACTAGCAATTTTTATCATAATGACAAACTAAAACATAGATACTGCTACCATATAAATATACCTAATGCAGGCAAGGCGGTGCGCATAAATTATCTATAAATCAAAAGCTTCTCCAACTCCCCGATGCAACTCCAATTCCATGGTCCACTTACATTAAAAGTAGGTCCCTTAATGTAAGTTAAATCTTTCCTTGGGTATCACTACTCTCTGATATGACTTTGTTATTTCTGAATAAAGTCAGTTTCATTGTACAAAATCTTAAGTCCAATAAATAATTTATTTATCATTAGTTTTTGCCGTGTTAAAGTAGCCGTATCTACCCGTCCACCAAAATTCATCGAAATCTGTTTTGCGATTTAAGCGGGAAAGACTGACAAACAAACAAACTCACATTCAAATTTATAATATTAGTTAACATTTTATTTACAACGCCTAGTTTTAAAAATGACCCGGAAGGTTGGCAACTTCTGCCCCACGGCCGCCATTAGTCATTTTAACGGTTTGCCTGCACTCGCACCCCGGACACTCGGCACAGAGAGGGTTGCCGTGACGCTTCATGCTCCGATGTTACGGACAGATATCAAGCCTTTACGGGCAGATGCAAGCACCTTATAATTGGAGCGTATCAAAACATTAGTGGACCATCGTTAGAACATCGTAGGGTGCATCTGACCTGACGAATGTCGGTAATTATAGCATGATGGTTTAGGATTTTTAGGCCAGTTTCTTTAGCAATGTGTAAAAGGTAAAGGCAAAACTTTTCTATCCAAATTAAAGTATCTAGTTATCTTCAAAATCAAATTAGTATAGATATTTATCAAATTAAGTCAGTACCCTTGACTGAGCTTTGAAGCTACATGCGTAACCCACCTTAAACTAGAGTCATGGATATGGATTCTCTATTAAATTATGATTAGATGAAAAGCATACAAATTAAATAGCTTTCCTACTATACCTACAATAAATTTTCTCATCCGAATCATGAAACATCGAGCGGGCTCTTATTTTACCTTCTAAAAAACTTGAAAAAACACAAAAATCCCAATCATTTTCCACAAATCTTAAATAATGGAGTAATTTGTCAGAGCGGAGCATTTTGCATATGAAATCGCGTGGGAGGGCGATTGATGATTATGAACACACGCCTGATAGACACACGTCCACAATCGTGTGGAGGAGCTTATCTTTAGGTGAGAACAGGGATTTAAGGGTTAAGAAATAAACGACGTTTTTTATAGGTACGTTCTGATAACAATAGGTTCAACAGTAAAAATATTATAAAAAGTCAGGTAAATTATATTAAATCACATCACATCAGTGAACACTTTGAAGTACGCAGACCACTTATTGGCACATGCCTACCTACTAGGTACTAAGTACAACCCCTATGACTTCAATAGGGTCATGGGACATCATAGTAGTTCTTCTGTAAATTTACTACTGTGACTTCTCATAAGTTCTTGATTGAAATCGCTACTAATTGGATTTCGGATCTCTTTGCTCAAACTTGCACTACTTAGGTACTAATAGTTTCTCAATCAAACTGCTAATAAGACACACACCTACTGTGCCAGTTGGAATTAAAAGGGAAAATTTCTGAAACATGTGTTGAATAATTTAAAAAATGTAAGCCTGGGCTTATTACCTAAAAAAACCCCTATTCTTGCAATCTACGAATTTGGTGAAATGATACATTAATAAAGTCTTAGTAGCGCCATCTGTTCTGAAATAATTCAACTACTGTTACAGTAATCTTGTGAGGGCTTACTTTAGTTTACCACGGTGAGGAGAGATGTCGCTTTTGTGCTGCCATCTAGTACCGGTAAATGGAGTTTCTGGGAAGGACGGTTGTCTGTGTTTCGATGGTTGAGAAAGGCTCGGTACGCCCAGCTGGTTTATGTTTCTCACCGTAGATGGCGTTTATGAGACTCTTTGTTTTTAAAACTAACTAAAACTTCGAAGTAAAAGAATTAACTGATACTTACATTGAAAAGGATGGCGGATGTTGTTTAAATATTCAATCAAAGTTTATATTTTTTCTTAATAGCGATAAATATATAAATTAATAAATTGCCAATTTGTTAATTTATATGCTTTTTAACGTTATGTTATTTTCTAACTATTTTCTAATGTAAACCAAATATTAATCTTAATTTAGTTCAACGTATTTATCTGTTATGTTAAATAATCATTTTTAATTTAAAACGCAAATTTTGATTTGTTCGTTAATTCACTAGTTTTATGCTTTTTTACATTATTTTTATTAATTAAAATAAATTGTTATTATAGAAATGACTATAATTTAAATATAATAGTGCATGTGGTGTTCAGTTGTAGTGTGGTGGTGTGGTAATGTAATGTGTAAACAATTGTTGGCTAACTAAATAATAATAAAAAAAAACAATGATTATTTATAATGATTTACATGTTTTCAAAGTAGACAATCTCACAATCTCAAGGCGCAGTCCATGGCCCCATGGACTGCTCAGACGCCATCTGACCTGAGAAGGTTGTCTTTAGTGCGGCCGACCTGAGTGCGGAGTCTCGTCGGCCCAGGCGCGTGCCCAGGTGGAAGGTTCTCCGAGGGATCAGGAGGCTTGAGCTTCTCTAGTCTAAGGTCGCATCTTTCCGAGGTGGTGTTGTCGGTGGATGTCATAGGTGGAAAATGTAGTGTGGAAGTGGACCATAAAAACGCAAATTTCGTCTATTGCTTTTCCATGAAACACAATAGACGAAATGTGTTTGAATGGGATTTTTTTTGCAATTACCGATAAGAAATTACGTGAAGGATCCTACATGTTTCTTTTGCTCATTACATTTTTTGCAGGATGGTCTGATCTTTTTTCTTTTTAGTTTACTTACCATCAATCTATATTTGTTCCTAAACTGGCAGTCAGAATTTAAGGAAAATATAAGAAACAAGCTATCTCCAAGTTTGAACACACTGTAGATTCATTTAGACATCACTCTCTCTTTTTACGTACCTATCTTCAATTCATCACCAATCCTTTACCGAACCGTTGTTTTTTAGCTTTCAGAATTCAAACCTATATCTAATATTATTTAGGAAGTGAAGTAAGTGCCTTTTTTTTAAGGATCGGAAATCATCAAATGACTTCTTCCGCTTGGGGGGGGGGGGGGGGGGGTTTGAAAGGGCGTGTCAGTCCCTTACTGACGACTAAACCCCATCCGTGTTCCTCCTAAAGCCCTTTGCGTCCGAGGGCCGCGGTGACTCTTTCGAACAGATTCTGGCAGGCGCGCGTGGAACACAACGTGCCGTCGACCCAGGACGTAGTTAGTGCCTACATCTGTACCCAACCTACAGTGAAGTAATATTCTTCGTAAGTTGTTGTGGCGAAAGGTTGGCGTGGAACGCGCTCTACGCATCTACCCCTTCAGGGATCACGGGAATAACGTAATTTTATTTATTTTAGTGTTTTTGTTACAGCAACGTTAAATTTATTTGTTTCAGAATTTACGTAACTCTAGGGATAAAACCTAACGCAGTAAAATAACATTATAGCCTCTTCTTTAAAATACAATCTCATAAAAACTGTAGAGGTCATTACGTTGACTACACCTGTTTAACATAATAACAATTCGGTATCATTGGCAATGTAAATTCGCACATTATATTTGAATACTTGATCTGCAATCGCATCCCGAGGGATTGCTTCCAATATCTGTGGAACGATTTGCGTTGCGTTCAAATTCTCTTTAAAACGTCGATCCGGCTGTGACTGGTGCAGGTCGATTAAACGATGCCTTGAATACCTAATAGGAGAGGAGAGGCGGCATGCTCGTTCTCAATTCATTCGCCGGCGCATAAATTAGCGGCGCGGCCACACAACCGCAGCTATTCCGCAAAAACTCCAATCGTAGGGGAAAGTTTGGCGATTAAGCCGTGAGGCGTGGCGTGGCCAGGTCTGTTCGTGACAGTTAGTGCCGCCACTTGTTATAATCCGTTAAACTTTCGACCCTCGTCAAGGTACGCTGAGAATTAATGGAAATGCTTTCTTTTCCAGATTTATGATATTCTTTTTTGAATCCCCGATCCACCTTTGAGTTTGACCCTCCGCGATATAAAAGTGATAAAAGCCTACGTCACCGTGCCGGCGTTATGTAATTACGTAGCGCATACAACGCTCATCTTAATAGAATTAATTTGCATCCTCTTTAATGCGAAACCCTCTTAACTAGTTTGCATAAAATCTCGTTTGTTTATGTAATTTTTAATCAGGTCAATTAACGCTCTGCACTTAGTCAATTTCGTTTGGCATTTTACGTGAACACCTAAGTGTGTAAGTGAAAATGTATTTTAACCAGAGTATATTTAATAAAGGGGTGTGGGTATTCAGTTACACAAAATGTCATCTCATTTTCGGTCACTTTAGGTTGATTAACTATTACTCGTTAACTTGTAAAGCCTACTTTAGCTCACGAATTTGCGAGTCCAGTGTGGCACCGATCCGCCCATGCAAAGCAAGTCGACATCGCCCTGAACGAGACGTGTCGAATTATATCGGGTTGCCTTAAACCGACTTCGTTCAATAAACTCTACCCGTTGGTTGGTATTTCACTACCAGTAGTACGTAGGGACGTCGCATGCGCGCTTGAAAAAAAGCACTCTAAATACGATTCCCAACATCCTCTCTACAATTACACAACAGTCCCGGACAGACTTAAGAGACGGAAGAGTTTTCTTCGTTTTCTTTGGCGAAATGGGGTTTCATAGACCCTTCGGCTACACAATGTGCGTGCGGTGCTCCTGTTCTCAACATGAGCCCAAGTTGGAGTGCCCCAAGTGCCCATGCACCTGTACTGTGGGGGATTTGATGAATGGCACCGACGCTGCAATTCACGTGGCCACCTACTTTTGTATTTGTTGGGCCTTTAGTTGGCGTTGATTGAGTTAACCATCGACTCAAAAAGAAGAAGAAGAAGCTGTGATAGTTTTAATCTATATTAATATAATAAAGCTCGTTTGAGAAGAGCTCGTTTGGGAAGACTTTGTTTGTTTTTAAGTTTGAACGCGCTAATCTCTGGAACTGCCAGTCGGATTTCGAAAATTGTTTTTCTAGCCACATACATGAGGACGGCTTGTAGGCTATACGGCAACAGGAAATTCTTATTAAAAAATCGGGAAGTCAAAAGCTACTTCGTTAAATGTGCTACTATCATGTTTTTTTTCACGTCTCCAAAAACAACCGTCAAATCCCCCAAAGTACAGGTGCATGGGCACTTGGGGCATTCGAACTTCCGCACGCACATTGTGTAGCCGACGGGTCTATGAAACCTCATTTCGCCAGAGAAAACGAAGAAAACTCTTCCAGCTCTTAAGTCTGTCCGGGACTGTTGTGTAATCGTAGAGAGGATGTCGGGAATCGGATTCTTGGTCCTTTTTTTCAAGCGCGCATGCGACATCCCTACGTACTACTGGTGGTGAAATACCAACCAACTTGCTTTGCATGGGCGAATCGGTGCCACTCTGGACTCGCAAATTCGTGAGCTAAAGTAGGCTTTACAAGTTAACGAGTAATCAATAATCGAGAAATCAACCTATAAAATGTACGTGGCGAAAGAAAATTTCTTAAATTCCATTGAAAATTAGTTAGATAAAGCTGCAGTTGTAGGTTACGTTAAATGGTAGTAAATATAAATTCAAAGAAACAAACAGAAAGCACCATTCTAAGTCGGCAATAGTGACGTTCAACTACGGAATCTTACACTGCGCGTCATGTTGCCATGCTAAACATTAATAAAACTGGCCAAGTGCGAGTCGCACTCGTGTGCAAAGGGTTCCGAACCAATTTTAATTTTTTAACTCTTTAATTTTAAATCGTAGACTTTTCCGGATCTTTAGGTAGGACTATTACCTGCAGATTTTTTTTTTTAATTTTAGGCTTTACAGTTTCGTACTGGTCATTTATCGTCTAATGTCTTGAATAACTTTAAAACCATTCATTTTAAAATTATTAAAAATAATATATTCAAAATTCTCACAATAAACCCTTTCATTTGATTTGTGACACGGTGCAGTTTGAAAATTATTTTTTTTTGTAATTTTCTAGTTTGTCCCCCAAAAGTGACCATACTGAATTTTTTTTTATTTAATATGGGTTTGCTCTTGACTCTAGTCTAGGTCATAGATGACAGAGATAAAGTCGACGATGGAGCGAGCTTACCCAGAAGAAGTCTGTTCACTCTAATTTTGAAGAGATTAGGGTTGTATGCGTTCGGAAACACAGACGTAGGCAGAGAGTTCCACTCCTTTGCTGTGCACTGCCCATTATAAAAGACGTTTGGAAACGTTTAGTGCGAATTGGTGGAATAGCAACAAGGTAGGGATGGTAACTTGCAGTGCGTCTAGATGTCCGATGGTAGAAGGGGGCCGGTGGGATGAGGTCGTGGAGTTCCTTCCAATCCTTAGAAGACCGACAAGCAGGCAACCTTGCGGCGATGAGCCAAGCTGTGAAGCTTGGCATACTCTGCGTTCCACCGAGTCAAGCGCGGCAAGTTGGTATTTAGCTGAGCCATCCCTAAGGTGGCTGCAATACTCCATGCAGGATCTGACTTGTGCTTTGTAGAGGGTTAAAAGCTGTCCAGGCGTGAAGTATTGCTTCACTCTATTTAGGATGCCCAGCTTTTTGGACGCAGTATTAAAAAAACACTAATTACCTTATAAGCCCTCATCAACAAAAGCCGGCTCTATAATTTTCCTATCGATACAACCCACCTCTTCTAAGAAATTCCTGAAATTATCACCGAAATGCCTGAAATAAGTACCTGTCTATTTGAGACGCTTGTAATTTTCGGAATTCAGCCGAAGGGGATGGAAATTGATATTTCAAAATATTGTTTACCGAATTTTATATTTCATAAAGCGTGATTTTTACGTCGCAAAATATCGGTAGCAGTGAATACAGAACATTCTTCATTATTCTAAGAAATTATGTAAAAAACATTGTTGAAAATCCAGGTAAAGAGGCGTTTGAAAATAATAATTCTTAAGAACTGGGTCACTTGGTTTTTTTCATTTTAAAGCAGGATGATTTGATAGCAGCTTAGGTCATCTTCCTTTAAATTACGGACCCATTAATATCTGGTTAGAACACGCCAAGTCATGGACCACAGACTCATCTAGTTAATTGGTCCGTGTAACCTCACAAAGTAAGAGCTAGTTGGTTATTCGGATTGCAACGTCCACCCAATTAAAATTGGTCAAATTCCTAGAACCTCGACTCACAAAATTAGACCGAACTAGTCGCCAACACAAGCTGATTTAGTAACATCACGTGCACGAGCATTCATAGTGAAACTTGTGTCGCAGGTAAACATAAAACCTTTGGTTTAGTAGCTGAAACTTTACCTGAAACAGAAATAATCAGCGTGTGTACGTAAAATCGAATTCACGATATAGACATTATGATAATCACAGGTACGAACGAAATCACAATAGGATCGGATATATATAAGAAAAGAGAATTCCCAAAGACGATAACATGGCGGGAAAAACGCTACCGTAAACCGTGCGCAATAAAGACTGGCAACAATTTATTTATATGACGCTTCAGGGAGAAGTTATCCGCGGATCCAGGGTACGAGCGAGGTGGAATCAAGTTGATGCGTGCCGAAATACGAATGAGAAAATGGATGCTCCTGTACGGGATAGTAATCACGGCTAATCTTCTTATGCGGCCTATTGAATTGTTACCGAAGCAAATATTGACTTCGTTAGATTTGGGACTATCTAATTATTGAAGTCAATCAATCCGTTGAGGCTTCGTAGACCAATGGTAATACTAATGAAATATTCAAGTAGGTATTACATTATTTATTAACCTGCTATTTATCTGCGCCCTCAAACTACTCCAGTGTTTGATAATTCCATTTAAACCCTAAATAAGTAAAATGAAACAAAACTTTGTAAGTTGTTAGTAAATCCAGTACTTATAGTGTTAAATATTCTCAAATCTTAACAATAAATATATTTAGCTTATAGTTTCTCCACATTAAATATTTCAAAGTGGATAATCCACTAACAATTAAGACTGTTTTAAAATATGAAATTTTGTGAAGAATACAAAATGTTCGTAGTTGGTTCAAAAAAGTTTTAAGTGGGTATAAATTTACTTTTTCACAGACATGAAAGTTGAAGAATCTTGAAGATTATTGATGTAAGCTCGATTGAAGCACAAAATGCCTTTGATGGAGTCTTCGTAACTTTATTAATTCTTTGTCGCGATATTATTAACTGTACTATGATCTTGGAAGATCAAACGTCTAATAGTGAATTCTTTAATTCTTCAACTGTGCTTTAATTTTAGTCCTTCAGGGCTACAAAAAATATATATATTTGCACTAACTGGTTGTTAATATCATTGTTGTGTAGTTATTTTTTCATTCAATACGTTATTTTATTTCCAGGTTTTTTTACTTTATTGTTATGCATTGTGCTTACTATAAAAGTAAGTAAGTAGCAATTCAGAACTAGCAATCAAATACTAATATTATTTGCCAAATACCACTTTCAAAAAAACATGAAGCTATGCTACCACTGTCATATATTATGTGATGTGTAACCAACAAAGTTTATATACAACTTTGTTTTATTGGTCCTAAGAGTTAAGACCGTCAAAAATAATTAGGCCCAAGTAAAATACCGATAATCATAAAAATAAAAAAGCTCAATAAAGCCGTTGCATATGCACGCGATATGAATGGTCTAATAAAAGTGGCATGCACACAAGCTGATGATGCGTGTCGAGGCGCCGGATTAAACAGTCAAACTGGAAATACCACGGCTTTGCCTCCATGCCTCCATGGCTAGACATCAACGTACTGTCAGCGTTAACATTGGGATTTGCGCGGATCGGGGATATTAAACAAGCCGGCCGGCTCCGCTCAATGCGCGTCAAATACGTACCAGATGCGTGAATAGAAATTTCGAAGTTTGACCAAAAATAATTTAGCGTGCGGCGATGTTTTTATGTGTAGTTGTGTAGGTAATATATTCACGTGTGCATTGAGCTCATTATTTCGAGCTGTTCATTGTTTCTGGATTTGCAATTTAGACTGATTCTGATTTCCGTGAAATTCTGATGCCCTTTTGTTTTTGGTATGTTGAATAAGTATGGTAGGCACCAGTTGTGTCATGTTTAAAAATAAACCTACTTGAATAGACATAGAAAAAACAGCAAGACACTTATTGCTAAAAAAAAATCTGTAAATATTTCAGTTGACTATAATAAACAGCAAGGGAATTGTGAAATGTACCTACGCTACGCCTCATAAAATATCAAATGTTGAATCATAAACAAACAAACATTTCGGAAGATAGAAATTAACTAGAAAGGCATGAATCAAATTACTAATACGAGGAAAGCAATCATGAAACAAAACACAACTACGGCCCACACTTCTTACAGTAGTGGGAGGGATAGTGAATGAAGGTGTTTTTTAATTCATGAAGCTTAATAACACAGGAAATGGGACGTAAATCTTAAAAAGTCGGATTTAAAGTTGAATTTTCAACAATTCATCTACCTTGAGTTTTCTCAACTATATCGATCGATCGACTTCCAATTTGTGAGTACCAGTAGTATTTGTGTTAACATCGAGGAAATACGTATCTGACCTCCACAAATCAGTAACTGGGTTAAGCAACCCTTGGCAACACTACTGTCAGATTTTCTGGCTTCTTACTATCCGTAGTGATTGTCAAAGATCGAAAAATGACTGCCGGTACCAAAAGTTATACGTGCTTTCTGAAGCACGGAAGAGTCTCGATATGTAATGGATGGTCACTGGTCACCCCTCTACGGACCAACCTTCGCAAAGATCAAACCGTGTTGATATTGAGCCACGAGCTCATCAAATCTTTCAACAAATAACCGATTATTCACTAAAGATAGAAATGAACGAGGCAGACACAAATTTACGAGGACATTGTTTTTTTATGTTGTTTTATAAGAGAACGAATCTTGAAACAAGAAGAACACAACTAAACACAACCTACACACTACCGTAGTCTCGTAGTAGGACTTAGGAGTGATAGTGAATAAACGGGCCATGAAATTAAAAATGTTCGATAGTTGGTTGTAACCGCATCCGGTGCGACAGACAGCAGCAAATAGGAACTATTTGTACTGAAACGAATCAGGTAAGGCACACGCACGACCGCGAAATACTCGTACAGTCGTACCGACTAGACGTACGAGAATACACAGAATTCCAATTCCGGGTTTGAGACTTGGAGTTACTGGTTAGGCCTCGTTTGTATCTGTCCTTTAAGAAATCAAGTTAGTTAGTCTTTTTCATTTGAGGGATGAAGTACTGTCACCAGTTTCTGAATTAGGAATTTGAAATTGAGGATTTTTCAAACTATACTTTAACGTCATAACTTTGGCATGAAGGTAAGGTTTGACACATTTTCTTAATTCAGAAACCGTAAACGTACTAGTATGTAGCATAATAAGATTAGTAAGTCCCACATGGGCGCCAATAGTGTTGCGGTAAAGCCCATTAGGTACTTTTAATGCAAAAAAATGCGTGTTTTCATTATTTGCTCTTAATTTTTTAAATCAAGATTTTCAGAATTTTTTTTTCATTGTTGTCGTTATTTTCAGTCTCTAGTTATGATAAAACTATTAAAATCTCGATACGAAAATGTAAGCGCTTGTATTTTCTAGATTATCTTCAGATTGCTACGAAAAATCCGGCTGCCTACGCAATAAAAATAGCTTTCTCATAATATTATTATCAAAAGTAAGCAATAAGAAACCTCATTTCTTGGTTATGATTGTGTTTTCTCAGCGGGATTATGAAACGATATCCTTTTACCGTTAACGCGGAAAACTCATTAGCTCATTGATTGGTGCGGTCAATTCTGCTCACGATATTGAAGCAATCAAATCTTGACTGGTTTTTTTTATCTAAAGTATGAACTATTTGTAACAAATATAAAATGAAATCCTTACTTTCGTTTGGGTTTAGTTTGAAATAATTGAGACAAATATACATAATTGCTGATATCGCTTGTAATTCAATCGACCTCTATGACAGTCGATAGTTTGATACGGATAGTCAGAAGCCAGAAAATCTGACACCAGTCTTGCCAAGGAGTACTGTATTAACCAGTTACTGGGTTGTGTATAGTTTAATAGTATTCAGCTGCATCCGGTTAGACTGGAAGCCGATTGTGACATAGTTGGGAAAATTGATTTAATCATGTCTACCGATAGAAAACACAAAACCATAGTATGAATCTCAAAGAAATCTCAAGTGCACGTTATGAATAATACACAACCCTAAACTCGTCCCGTTTACCTCACTCACGTACAACAAAAACAGGGAACGAAATCAAAAAGAAGGTTAAAAATTGTCGGACTCAATTGTATGTAGTAGGTGTCAGGTCGCAGGCATGCGAGTCGAGTCCCGGAGTCTCGGCGGAGTTGCCAGTCCCGGGTCCCGGGTCCCGCGGTCACGTATAAATTACTCTGAGGGGAATGGCTCCTCTTTGTTGTCCCGGCAAACTTACTTTCTTCTAAGGTTTAAATCCTGACTTGAATTACGGGGGTCGCAGTTTAAAGAACTCTTTAGAGCGCATCCGTTAACGCCATTAGGGTAAATCTGTGGAGAAAGTCAATAAAACTTTAGGGAATTAACTTTAGTTTGCATAATTTATATAGAGCGTTTATTAAGAGGTTTGTTAAAGGTAAAGATGGGTGTTAAAAACTTCGTCATTCACGAAAATAATTAATTGAAGGGCTCGTCTTTCTTCAGCGGAAGTTGTCCGTGCTCCTCTGTGCGGAGTCCAATCAAGATATTATCCTGAAAATAAACAAAGCGGGTTGGCAAATTTTTAAATTCTAAAAGTGGATCTAGTATTTCATTACCTACTGACAACAAGAATTAAAACACAGCGTTATTTTAGTCAAAGTTCTTACAGGCACAAATTTTCACCAAACTAATATGGATATATCTATATTCAAAAAAAAAGTCAAAAGTCAAAACGTTTATTTCAATTAGGCCATTAAACGGCACTTTTGAACGTCATCGTTTACAGTTCAGTAAAAATAATAGAATTACATTAATAAAGTGACTCTACTGTCCATACGGAAAGGTAGATTCTTATGGAGAAGAACGGACAAGAAACTCCATAGTTACTCTTTTCAAATAATGATTTTACAAAATTTGGTTTACAAAAATTAATTTAATATTATGTGAGGACGATGCACCCAGAGTATGCTACTTATTAGAACAAAGTATCACCAGCAGAGGTAAACTTATTAATTTCCTAAAGAAATTTAGGTAAATGGTACTCACATATTTACAAACATTGGAACCATTAATTAAACAACAGTGTGTGAGTCAACAGAAAAATAAAAACACAAAAAAAAGAAACAGTATATCTATAAAGTTAATACATAAATCAACCAGTTTGACCTTCACCCTTGATCGTCCTATGGAGCAGGACCAGCATGTTTCCAAGCATTCTTATCCTGAATGTAATCTTCTAATTTGTAATATGCTTGTTCACAAAGTGTACTTTTAACATGAGTTTTAAATTTTCTTTCATTTAGTTCTAATATGTCAGAAGGTATTTTGTTGTAACATTTAACACAATACCCCATGAAAGAAGTGTGGACTTTAGCTAATCTAAAAAATGGTTGATCTAATTTGTCTTTATTTCTAGTATTAAAATTATGTCTATCACTAATTTTACTAAAAAGATGTCGGTTTTTCCGCACATACATAATATTTTCATAAATGAATTGGCAAGGGACTGTCATAATATTAATCTTTTTAAAAAGTTCCCTAAGAGAATCACGGCGACGCAGATTATAAAGGGCTCTGACAGCTCTCTTTTGTAAAATAAATATGGATTCAATGTCAGCAGCCCGACCCCACAGCAAAATACCGTACGACATAATGCTGTGAAAGTAACTAAAGTAGACCAAACGTGCGGTTTCTACGTCTGTTAACTGTCTTATCTTTCTAACAGCATACACGGCTGAGCTTAGACGACCCGCAAGAGATGTTATATGAGGCCCCCATTGTAATTTTCCGTCCAATGTGATACCTAGGAAAACCGTCTGATTAATGAACTCCAGTTTTTCTCCATTCAATATGATGTCACATTCGCTACTTTTAACATTTGGTAAAGAAAATCTAATACATTTAGTTTTTTTTTAATTTAAAACCAAGTTGTTTGCCGTAAACCAATTTTGGACCTGATGAATAGAGCTATTGACGTCGTCAAGATTTTGTGAACGTCGGTCTATTTTAAATATTAATGATGTGTCATCCGCAAATAACACCATCTTTGGTTGTAATTGGGGCAAATCATTAATGTAAACTAAAAAAAGGAATGGACCCAATATTGAACCCTGAGGAACGCCCATTGTCGTTTCCGACCCTATTGAGTTTACACCGTTTATCTGAACTTTAACCTGTCTGCCCATCAAGTATGAACTAAGTAAACAAAGGGCTCTATTCCTAATCCCATAGTGCTCAAGTTTCAACAAAAGCGTCTCATGGTTAACGCAGTCGAACGCTTTCGAGAGGTCGCAGAATATTCCAATGGCATCTTGCGACTCTTCCCAGGCGTTAAAAATGTTCTTTATTAGGGTGACACCGGCGTCAGTTGTACAACGCCCTTTGGTGAAACCGTACTGGTCTTCATGAAAGATGGAATTTTTATTAAAGTGACGTAACATCTGACTAAACATTAACTTTTCAAACACTTTACTGAGAACTGGCAGAATTGACACCGGCCGATAATTGTTGGGTTCTTGAGAATCACCCGATTTGAACAATGGAACGACTTTACTGTGTTTCATGAGATCCGGAAATACTCCCTTGTCTACACTAGTGTTAAATATGACAGCTAAGTAGGGGGCAATAGTTTCTATGATAGATCTACAAACTTTTACAGATATTCCCCAAAGATCTTCTGTTGATTTAATTTTAAGATCTTTAAAAGCTTTTATAATGGCCTGGGGGTTTGTATGTTGAAACTTAAACTCCGATGGACATACCTTTACATTCTTTCTAAGTAAGTCAGCAGCGAGCGTGGATGACGAGTTGAGAGCTTCTGTAGTTTTAAGAGGAATATTGGCAAAGAAGTTATCAAATTCCTGAGCTACCTCTGCGTCCGAGTTTATTTGGCCATGTACAGTATTTAAATTAAATTTAGTTTCACGCTGTTTCTTCCTACCTGTTTCGTTATTTATTATTTTCCAAGTAGTTTTTATTTTGTCGTCTGCTGATTTTATTTTATTGCTAATATGCAGAGCTTTTGCTGTTTTGCATACACTTTTATATGTTTTAGAATATTTTGCAACATACTTATGAAAACTTATATTATTCATATGCTGCTTTAAGCCATACAATTCATATAGCTTTTCCCTGCTTATACGAATGCCTGGAGTTGCCCAATCGCTAAATAAGAACTTAGTGTAAATACTTTTAGACCTTAAAGGAAAAGTGTTATTAAATTGCGTGTTTAATATAGAAAAAAACTCGGCATAGAACTCATTAGGGTCGTCTAAGTTATTAAAACTATGAGCACCTAGTTTACTAGCCAAAGTATAGTTAAGTTTCTCCAAATTTTTATCTGTAATCGGTCTAAATTTTATTAGAATTTTTTGTAAAGGAATGTAAGTACAAAAAGTTATTGTTTGACCGCTGTGATCAGATGGTAACTTATTTACAATTTCTTTATGTAAGTAATCACAATTACAAAATATATTGTCTATACAAGTTGAAGTAGAAGCTGTCACACGGGTCGGTTCAATAAAGACATTTGACAAATTAAATTAATTAAAAAGACTCAACAACCTGATAGTATTCGAGTTTGTTTCTAATAAGTTAATATTAAAGTCGCCACAAATAATTATTGACTTACTACTAGTACTTACTTTTTTTAACACCTCTTCCATTACAGTATCAAACACAGGTAGATTCTGGTAACTCGGAGGTCTATAGACGCATACCACAACATGCTTATCAAGCTCAACACAGGACAATTCAATGGTGTGCTCAACCGACAGTTTCACAATATCTCTTCTTTCTGTTGATTTAATCGAAGTTTTAATTAAAATTAATGACCCACCATGTATCATGCGTTGTCGGCTAAAATGACTACCTACACAATAATTTTCATAATTAATGGAACTTACTTGGTGGTCTTTTAACCAATGTTCTGTTAGGCAAACAACATCAAACTTGGTTTTTTCTAAAAACATTTCTATCTCCAGTAATTTGGAAGAGCAACCTTGAATGTTTTGATTAAATAATTTTAAAGTATATTGCCCTCCCTTAGGATTTTTACTATGAACTAAATTACTTTAATGTGTGAAAATTAAATGAAGGGTTAGGAAGGTCCTTATATCTCCAGAGATTAGTAAAATCATTGACGACCGACAAACACATATCCCGTACCAAACATACTGTCTGGGGAGCTCGAAAAAACATTAGCGTTGTAATTTGACACTAATTAACCATGGCCGTTATGAAAGCGATACATCAACGTGTTGCCTCACCGCGCCTACCCACCTATTACCTACCGACATAACTTGAGCTCTAACGCCCCTCCAACAATACTTAAATCAGTTATAATGGGGGTAGATTGTAGGTCGGTCAGGGGTCTGCTGAAAGTGGTTGTGTGTCGCAGCGCATTCATCAGAGCAGTTAATTTGCGAGCAGATGAGTCACGACATCATCGCTCATCTTGTATACCTATGATACACTCATACGTCGGGAACAGTTGGCGCGATTTTGTGCGACTATGACTTAGTGGCAGTTCCGGCTGGGAAAGTGGGCTTGTTCGTATCGAAATTGTGATGAATATGGGCTACCATCCCATGGCTACCACAACAATGGATTGACAAATGCTATTCTTTAATTTTTATTAGCGTAGTAGGCATTTGAAATGATTACCATATTGCATGGCATAATGCAAAATCAAAAAGGTTTGCCGGTGTGTTGTTGACTTTTAATAAGAGCCTATAAGCTTCCGGCCGGACTTTGTTTCCTGAGCTACAAATTCCCCAATTTGTAGCTGTTAGTCTTCAAGTCAAGTGTGCAAGCTTACTTCTAGGCAAGCGTAGTCAATCATCGCTTACCATCAGGTGAGATCAAACGCGAGCCCATCAATATATAAGAAGCTACAAATCTGACTGGTCAATATAAATGTTTATTTCATGTGACGAAATAACGTTCCTTCTCACCAATGGTTCAATGCAATTCCTGAACGTGTTACGTTTCACGAAAACTTGCCATTTGGTTTCATCAAATGAAGTGGTATCAAAAGTTCAGTTTACATTGGCTGACCACCGTTTGATAGCAGGCAACGTGGACCACCCATGCTACATTAGTTTCAAAACGCACAATTGTGGTCACCAGTTTCCAAACTGTCGATGCAACCTGCATTTCCACAATAGAAATTATTAACAAACCTTTGATCACGTAAATTGGCCATACAGACCCATTTATCATCAGCTCATTAAAATGACTTGCCAAACAAGATTACATCTAAATGAATAAATAAGTCAGCTAGTAAAATCAGAATACTAAACTAAAACATATTTAAATCACTGCAAAGAATGGGAAAACTTCTTCCAACTTTTTAGGCACCAATTTTTATAATATTCTTCGCACAATATTCTTGATTCTCACTGATTTGATAACAAATCGTAATAAAAGAGTATGAATACTTACGATTTTCTATTAGCGCATTCTACACGGTTTAAAAGTCACAAAATGTTGCAAAACACGAGTCATGTTACCAAGCAGTGCCTTAAAATTCTATGCTTATAATAATAGAGTCATATTTAATTCTTATAGTCGCAACAAACTCCTTAGATCGCTTATCTTCAAGCTGTTGTAACCAAAAAGAGTTGCGGCCGTGGGTCAGGCGTATTACATAACCTAATGTTATTTGCCTTGTCCATATGAAAAATTCAAAAGAATTAACCAGCTGCGTCGGCTAGCGTCGTAAACATTTCATAGTGTTTTTACGACAGTACCCAGCGGGCCTCGGTCTTGTAAACGGACATGCCTTTAGTTCGTGTACCAAACAACGTTTGCCTACATTTGTTGTTCGCTTTGGAACATGTATTTTTGTATGAAACAATACTGTCGTGACAAGAATCGTGTAAGTTTTGTAATTTGTGGGGTAATAACTGCGATTGGGTTTGGTTGCAGTGTTAGAGGGCGGGACTGGTGTTATTAACGGTGGAGTGCAGATTTATGTGTCATCTATTAGGCGAAGTAAACATGCTCATATTGAAAATGAGATCATTTCTTCCTAAATATAAACATTCATTTTAATTCATCATTAATTTATAACAACAAAACTATTTACACATTTTTTTTTACTGTTATAATTTTACAGAAGTTTTGCATTTTATAAGAATTTACAGATTCTCACAATTCATTCAACAATTCTAAATGTATTTCGACAGAATTCTTATTCGTGAGACTGTTTATAAAATATGAGGTATAAATTATCGTGCTGCGATGGGGATGAGATACAATGGCGATGAACAAAAAGACTGCCGTCTCGATTTCGTCCACGCGAGTGGAGACGCGGGCAACACCGGAATGTAGTTGAAATGATTCAGCATTGTTTTATTTTCGTGCAAGATTTAAAAAGTTTTGTGCTTTGTTTAATTTTTCATTTGAGTGGAAATGGGCCTAGTATTTTTAGAGTTATTTCCGTGATTCAATGAAGGTTCCAAATTAAAATCGCTCTTATGTTCCATGGCTTAGGAAGTTTAATTTATCGTTTTAAAAAAAAACTCTGTGTGGGGACACAAGGAATTTCTCCTGTGTCTTGGGTGCGTTTACAAACATATAAACTCACATATACAAACAGCCAGACCCGGAAAATCTATACGTAGGCCATACAAATATTTGTTTCGTGCAGGAATCGAACCCGCGACACTCAGCGCAGTAGTCAATCGCTCAACCACTGCGTTAACCGTGCCATCTGTGAGTATGTCTGATGATTTGAGGTTTAGTTTTTTCGTTTTAATTTAGATAGTTCCAATATCCTCAGTAATTTTGAGATAATTTGACTGATCTTAACTATGCTGAATGTCTATCAAATACAAAAAATATGAGCTTATTACATGAATAACTATTTTCGTTCCCATCAAAATATTAGATTCAATTTTCCTCATTTTACAATCCAGACTTCCACAACATTAACCTTAACATAATGACAGACCTAATTAACTTAATTATGTTTGAACATTAATTTGATCGCTTTTGTTAATGTGCTGGATCGATATGCAAAGTTAACAAATAGCGGTGCCTACACACTGTTTATTACAGGCAAACAATGAGCCGGTAACTTGTAAACACGAAGAGCGAGCCCTTGCGGCGATTTGCAATAAGGGTGCGGCCTCATGCGGTCCACAACTTATGGCGGTGACCTGATCTGTATAGAAAGGGATCTAACCCGTCGTTTCTTAGCACCCTGTGCTGTAGGAACCCGTTGACCGTCGTAATTGCCGCGAGGTTCACCAGAGCAGCCGGGCTCATGGAGCTGTCATATTTTTGTTCGAGATAAGGGGGTTTTGGACTATAGTCGACCACACTAGCAAAAAGCGGGTATGCATAATCAGCCTATAACTGTCCTATTGTTTAGGATACATACAGACCTGTTCTCTGTAAGATGAAGTGGGCAGTAATCCACCACACGCCCGGTGCGCTTTTGTGGCCTTCTAGTCGAATTAATTCAGTTTTGTTCATATTACTGTTAAAAACCCCTGACAATATCGCTACCTACGTTTAAATCGCTTTATTTGAGACCGAAGCGTATAAGGTGCACCACCGACGACCGTGGGTAGACTAGACGTCTTTCTTATTAAAACTATTGTCTGTTAATTCTGTGTTAATTTGTCAACTTAATTTTTGTTTTAATGTTGTGACTTATATTTTACTGTATGGTCGTTCAATTGTATTCTTTTCAGGACCTATTAATATTGATATAAGTCAGAAACCCTATTAAACTGTCTTCAAGGACAGCTCATCATCATCCAAGCCTTTCCCCGGCTTCCAGTCTGACATAATGCAGCTGAATACGAGTATTTGACATGGAGTGCCTTTATTGCCGCTCCACGACCCCGTTACTGAGTAAGACCCCCTGGTAAGACTGGTATTCAGATTTTCAGGTTTTCGCTACCCTTAACGACTGAAAGAATAATAGAAAATAGATGGGATAATTCGTAGGTGTTCTACAAATTAGCGGTTTCCGTAACTGACCATCCCCACTACATAAAATACAGCCTAAGATCAATCGAGCCACAGCCTAACTTATATTTAATGCCAAGTTACAGTTGAGAGTGACGTAACCCCGAATAATGTTCTAAGTGTACACGAAACATAAGTGTATGATTGTTTTAGTGAAGTTACGGTTTGAACACCCTGTGGCTTTCAGCGATATATTTGGAGGTTTGAGTTTAATTTTAGTAAGTTATTTGCTTTAAGCTAACATGTCGCACAGTTTGAAAGGTTACAGCTGTATACAAGTGTATAGCAGTTGTATGTGAGTAAGTACTAGGAACCAACGCCGTCCTCGTACGAATGCAATTTAATTTTCAGAGGATTTTCCAAAAAGAAAACATTCTCACAAACCTTAATAAAAAAAATTAAAAAAACATTCAAGTACTTCCAAATATGCAGCAATTGATTTGTATTATTTTATAATAATAGAATCATATGAATTGTAACATATTTACGACAGCATGTAGTCTTCTTATTTAGAAGACTACTTGCTATTTTTTTTTATTATTTTTTATATTTATATTTATAAGTTTTTACAAGTACTTTTGAATTGTCAAAGTCAGTCAGTCAAAAACATGAAGCTATTTGAACGTTCCAAAGCGTAGATCTCTATGGAGAAGAACGTGCAAGAAACTCTACGGACACTCTTTTAAACCATTTTATGTTTGCCCTTGTACTCACAGCCTTTTCAAACCAACCCAAGAGCTGGCTTTGACCAGAATCTAAGTATTGACATTCAACGTGGTAATGCCTCTATAGTAGGCGCCAGATAATCGTGGAGTAACGGTCATTGACCCACCTACAATTATTGACATTTTTAATTTGAAAAACGGAATTAATGACACAAAGCTGTCCCGAATCATCATCTCTCGTGATCCTTAACATTGTCTAATAATGAAAAACGATTCATATTTAATTGTTCAGGTACCTATGAACAGTTATTAGGGAAAGGTCAATGTACTTAATTCCACATTTATCTGGCGCCTACTATAGTCTATTGGGCATATTACCAGCTGACAGCGTTGAGGACGAATTTTTTGATGCTATATTTTAGTTTGTTGTAAGTTTAGTTTAGTTTTTTTATTTTAAATAAAAAAACTTTTTTTATTTTAAATATAAAAACTACATTTTATGTTAAAAAAAACCCGGCCAAGTGCGTGTCAGGACACGCACAGTGTAGGATTCCATAGTTACTCGTCCCATTAGTCAAAACAAAAAATAGCAAATTTTACTATGACAATGACATTACAAAGTTACACTGCATTTAGTTTTAAGTCATTTTCTATGGGGTTTCTACGAAATTTTTATCTAATCAGTTACATTTTATAAGTTGGTCGACTAATACTCGCTAACTTGTAAACTATACCTAGCTGTGACAGTTTTTCTTTTAAATACGTTATATACCTATGCTACTACTATATTTTTTTCACGTCTTCACTTGACTCTAGCAAAAATTTGCAATTTAAAGCTTAAATGTTGAGATGAGGGCACGGCGCGGCTTCTCCCAAGTGGCACACTCTGCCAGCGTATGCCGTGCCGTGTCCTCCCGACAGTCGACGCAGTGGTGACATCGAGCGTCCGGCTCCCTTCCTATGCGACACAGGAACCTCCCGAAGCAGCCATGCCCCGAGAGGACCTGCGTCGCACAAAACGACAGGGAGCCGTGCCTTCTCCCGAGCCAGAGGTCGAGCACTGGCCGTATGGCCTCGATGGTGTTGAGGCCGGCGGAAGGACTCGAAAGCCTGTCCCGCCATTCCGCCACCAGGACCTCGCGCAGCTGCGACCGACGCAACTCAAAGTGTCGCTGCGTCAGTCGCTCGCGCGCGCCCGCGCGTCCTCGCGCCGCCTGTGTAGTGACGCGAGCACTTTCGCCTCCAGGTCCCACGGCGGAGATCCGGCCAGTGCGCAAGCCGCCTTGTAGGAGATCATGCGATATCCCCTGATGACTCTGACGGCCATTACCCTCTGCGGCTTCCGCAGAACTGTGATGGTGCTGGCCGTCAGGTCAGCCGCCCACATCGGGGCCCCATAAAGGGCCATCGATCGCACGATCCCCACGTACAACCGCCTGCAGGCGGTGCTCGGGTCCCCCAGATTGGGAAGCAGCGTTGACAGTGCCCCCGCCGCACCCAACAACTTGGGCGCCAGCCGCCGGAAGTGAGGGCCGAAATCCCACCGGCTGTCGAGCACCAATCTCAGGTACTTCATGGTGGACTCGACAGCGATACGGGCCCACCCGACCACGATGTGCGATCCCGGCGGCGGCGCTCGCCGGGGGCCATGAAAAACAATGGCCTCCGACTTGTTGAGGGCCACCTCCAGGCCGAGGCGCCGTATGCGCTCACCACCTGTGAGACCGCAGATCTAACGACACCCTACATCATGGGGGCCACCCAAAAAAAATATATTTAAAAATTTGGTCGGCGTGATTAATATGTGTACCCATACCGAATTTCAACTTTCTAGCGCTAAGCGTTTATGAGCTACACCGCGGACGGATAGACAGACAGACAGATAGACAGACGGACATGGCGTAACTATAAGGGTTCCTTGTTGACTACGGAAACCTAAAAAGAGGAGGAAAGGAGTGGAACTCTCTGCCTGCGTCTGTGTTTCCGAACGCATACAATCCTAATCTCTTCAAAATTAGAGTGAACAGGCTTCTTCTGGGTAAGCTCGCTCCATTGTCGACTTTGTCTCTGTCATCTATGACCTAGACTAGAGTCAAGAGCAAACCCATATTAAATAAAAAAAAAAAAAAAAAAAAGCGTTCATTACAAATCAATTCATTTAGAAGAGATTTGCATTTTTTTTTGGCAAAGTGGTGAACTCCTGCAATATCTTTACGACAGTCATCGTTAAATAAACGATTTACAGCAACTAAAAATAAACAGATTTTTATATCCAACCCTATTTATATTTCACGGTTAGTTTATAAGGTTGAGTATTGAACTCCGCTTGGAGTCCTCATTAATTTTCACTAGTATGTCCCGCGGCACGGCCTTCGTGCGGCCCTAACATAAATTCCGAGATAACTTGAACAAACAAGTGGAAGTCCAAATAAGTAGAGCCCTTTAGAATGCGCCCCAAGTGACGAACTCGTTTGCGAACTCAAATAAATAATTAAATTCTCTTTTCGTGTAGTGGAAAAATTTCAGGGATATTGTTTTTGGGGAAAATGCTGGAAATGTAGGAAAAACTTTGCAAATGTGTCGGTTCATGTGCATTTCAAAATATGTATTACAATTTTTCTCTTTATTATAATTCAAAACAATTCCTCAAAATGTTGTCCAATAGTTTATAATTTAAACTGTTCAATGAAGCAAACATGAAGTTCCATTGCACAAAGTCAGTTTGGGAGCACAAGTGTTGAACCGAAACACTATTTACGTAAATAAACTCGTTGGGAAGGCGGTCGACGTCGTCGTCGAGCTTCGTTTAAACTTTTAATCGCTTTCGAGCCGTGATAAACAAATTTTAATTAAGTTTTAATATCACCACGTAATTGCCGAGCCAAACGGATATCACAATTATTTACGTTTATGAATATTTTAGTTGAGTTGTTATTCAATGTTTTGAGATTTTGAATAACAATTTGATTAAGTTGATTTGCTCTAGATTACAGCGAGAGAAGCCGGCTGTATTATGCTTTAGGTTAATAATACAATTATATTCTTCTTAGTTTATTAACACAATTGTTACGTGGACATCTAAAATCTGAAAGAAAAAAACCTTTTTACAAGAAAATACAACCGACTTACAAATAAAAAAAACCATAGAGTTAAAAAAATATTTTTAACGCCACTGGAAAGTCGCAGGATAGCAAAACACGCCTCGTTTCATCATCAGCCATAAAACGTCCACTGATGGGCACAGACAGGCCTCCCTCAAGAGGAGGGGGTAATTTCGTATACTTGCATGATATATTTTCTATTTTCTGCAGCTATATTTTGATTTAAAAACCAAAACACTGAACCGATTTTGATGACATTTCTATGGGACCAATCGGAACGAATCATTCACATGAAAAAATATTTTTTCAAGTCGGTTAAAAAGCAATTTACACCATAACGGACTTTGGATTTTCTTTGGATTTTTACCATTCTTACCTGGTTACGAAAAAGGTATGGAGTAAGATGGAGTCACCTCGAGCTCGAGGCAACTTGAGTTAAAGCATACAAAATAGTAACAGACTGATAAGCCTTTAAGATTCTAATTTATTTGCTGAAGTGTTAAAATAAACAAGAAAAATAACGTTTGTGAATTAGTGTTCGCAAGGATTGAGTAGAAAAACAGTCGCAAAGCCACAAAAATTACCGGGATTTTTGTAATTTTTGTACTCGCTCCCCTCCATTTGTCCCTTGGCATATTTTTTATTTATCAACTTAGGTGCTTTCTTTGTTTCCACCGAGCTTATTGTTAATTTCATTGTGTAACGGTCTCACTGAAGAAGTTTCCACGCTTAACATTGGCTTCCGTGCGAAATTGTTTATGGCTCGTAAAAATTGTGCTTTGTTATTTCATTTGCGTTGTTTCGGTGAACAATTTATTTGATAACCTTTTTTATTTTATACATTTTGTATGGAACTGTTTGTAATCAAGTTTTAGTTAATTGTGTTACGAGTTATGTGTACTGTTTCTATGCATAGCATTAGTTTTTTCCACAATATTGAAATTCCAAAAAACATGTTCGAGTTCAATGTTCGCTACTCCCATCTATTGAATTGTTTGCGCAGATCTCTAGATAGCTCAACTAAATAAGTACTAGCTACAGTAAACCCTCTTTTTGTTCACTTGACAAGTGAAATCGAGATAATGCCACCATTTTTCATCTCGGTAGGAGTGTGGACGATGCGACGTTATTCTGAACGAATTGTACCTCGGGGTATGAATTTAATCTCAGAATTTAGCGTGTCAGATTCATAAGAAACGTCTCTTCGGCGATATTTTGAGTTTTATACGAACATCTTATATAGCGTCTTGTTTTCGTATGAACATTTATTGAAGCAATAAAGAATATGAAGGTTTTATTTTTGTTTGTTTAGCTTGTTAGGAGATTTTCAGCTGTTTTATTACAACATCGTAAGACATGCTTGTGATAAGATCTTTGATGGATTGGTGCGTAAAATATTAATCAGGGTCGTTTGATAACCTCATTTCATTGAAATAGTTTTAGTTAAACGGTAGGCCAATAGTGTTTAAAAGTATGTTTTGATGTTTTTTTTTCAACATTTCAACCTCATTGATGTTAATTTTGAAATGCTAAACAACATTTTTCACTCCCACACCATCCATCCAAATCCACTCGTCACTTCGCTGCTTCAGGAACATCTAGCTATCCCAAAGGACCAGGCTTTCCTGCTCTGCCCTGTTACAGTCTTGCTTACACAAGTCAAGGAAAATAACAACAAAAATATTAAAATGCCGGCGCAGCGAGATTCTGATGCAATAAATCATAAGTGCATTATAAGGCAACGTCTCCGGCGCTTCGTTAAGAAAACAAACCTGCTGGTACAGGGCCGTGCTAAAGTAAACTATTTATTTTACACTATTGCATTACTTGAACTAAATGAACTTTATTTATGTTTATGAAACTTGACTTTGGTCGCATTTTTGGATTTACGTTGGACGTGCCCACGTTATTTATTAAGTAGTTCAAGTTATTTAACATGAGCATCAATTAATATAGATAGTTTTCAACACTGACCAAAATGTCTAAATACTAGCTTCTGCTCTTGGCTTGAAAAGTGTTGTATTTTCCTATTCCCAACGGATAAATAATTAAGCTATTTCCGTCCCCAAGGTCCATGTGCATTATAGACCACCGTCTGCGGCGCTTCATTAAGAATATTATTAAAATGATTGCTGTAACAGCACTTAATGGACTTGGTATTTCTATAAACATGTTTTTGAGACTTGGTGATTTGGTTTTTTGATTAACGTTGTACGTTCGTTATAATCAATATATATAAACTCTTCCATCACTAATGACTGAGTGATTGATTGAGTGACTGACTGACTGACAGACAACGCACAGCCGAGAAACTACTGGTCGTAGAAACCTGAAATTTGGCATCTAGGTTTCTTGAAGAGCAATAATAGAGGATTTTTCGAAATTCCTACGGGAACGAGACAAAACGGGATATACGCGTACGAAGTCGCGGGAAAAAGCTAGTTGTATTAGCAAAGAAGTTAAAGTGATTAACATGTTTAACAGGGTCAATGTGCAATGATCAGTTTCATGTTTAGTCGTCAGAATATAAGCAATCTAGCTTCTGCCATTGTCGTCGCCCGAGTGAAAAGTGATAACAATACTATTATTGTCCGTCTCCAAAATCCGAATTCACAATAGGGCAACGTCTCCAGCGCTTCGTTAAGGAAAACAAACCTACAGGTTAGGTACCGTACAGGGCCGGATTAATTTTATATCAGCGTGCTAAAATGCAGTGTTTATTTTGAATACTTAATTGCTTTAGAAGGATGCTTATGGAGGTATGCGGTACAGAGAGTAAAGTCCCGCATACCTCCACTGGAAATAGGTGGATCCTCCACGCAGACGGTTATTGTGTCTGGTGGGCAACTGCCCGATTGTTGATAATCGGGTTGTTGTATATTTTCAAATCGCACGGAGAACTTTGCTTCCGCGATGCAGGATTTTGTTGTTAGTTCGTCGTAGATGGCGCTGCGGTTCTTTATGTTGCCGTACAAATTTCGCTTCTTAGTTTTTCATGTGGCGGCATTGATGCCGCTCTTCCCCTTTATGGCACCAGTCGTTGTCGGACAAAATTGATTAAATAATTCAATGAACACTGACATCAATCTTAAATATGGCTCTGGATGTCTGAGCAAGTCTACAAGCCATACTGCCCATTTGGTTTGGTAGGCTCAGTATCCGCCAGATTTCTAGTGTAAGCC
The DNA here is from genome assembly GCA_905163435.1 of Mamestra brassicae. Classification (NCBI taxonomy): domain Eukaryota; kingdom Metazoa; phylum Arthropoda; class Insecta; order Lepidoptera; family Noctuidae; genus Mamestra; species Mamestra brassicae. The sequence goes on along the minus strand of LR990996.1, from coordinate 10,585,086 downwards.
TACCGCGTTCCTGTGTTCGGTCCACAGAACTGAAAAGTTAACCAAAAGGATTTTAACCCCATCATTGGTTAACGTGAAGCCTGAAAAGTGGCTTTCCCGAGCACCGCGTTGCCCGATAACAACATATACAAACACAACATTTTCCCAAAGACAATGGGACGAGCTACTCTGCGGGTTGGTACGGATAACCTCATAAAAACGTCCACCAATATTGTGAAGCGTTCCCATCTGTTCGATGTGGGTGAATGGGAGTCGGGTCTTTGGCTACAGGCACTACCGTCACCCAACATAGGTTCTATGCTATGTTAAAGTACTTCCGGATCGCTACGTGTCTGCGTCTGGTTGCTCCTGGCGGAGCTCCACATCGGTGTCAATGCGGTAAAGCAGTCAACAGCCGCGGACGCCATAGTCTGTCCTGCAGTAGCGAGCGCGAGTGAGCGCTGGTTGGTTAGCACGGCACGCCAGTATGAATGACATCATCCGTTTGGTTCTTGTCAACACTGGAATTCCAGCTGTTTTAGAACCCAATGGCACGTGACGATGGGAAGAGACCAGATGGGATGTCCATAATGCCTTGGAAGGTGGGTAGGGCCTTTGGATGCAACATGTGTCGATATCCTTGAACCCACCATCTTTAACACGGTGGACTGCGCTGGGGCGGCTGCTGCAGATCCAGGAAATCTCAAACGGCGCATATAACAATCTAAATGGGAGATATATTTCTGAACCGTTTGGGGTTGAAATATTAGGCCCATGGGGTCCGAATGCTCATCGCGTCTTTCGGGACATCAGTAAACATTTTGTCGACTGTTCACGTGACCGTAGGGCTGGGCTTTTCTTCGACCAAAGAATCAGCATTGCCATTCAACCCATTCAACGCGGCAATGCTGCCAGTGTTCTGGGTAATTATTTAATTTGTTTTTATACGCGCTTGTAAATAAATTCGCGATTATTAGTCAAGTTGATTATAAGTATTACTAGTTGATTATAAGTACTACCATCTTTTCTTTGTGACAGCCGACCATAACCTCCCACTTGCGCCCGCGCGCTCTATTCATTTGTCTATGATATCGACAAATGAAGCTGGAGCACTGGGCTATTGGGTGTCAGCTTATTTATTGTTTGTATGTACCGATTATAATTTTTTATTTATATAATTATATTTTAATAATTGTTGCATTTTTACCCATATTTATACTTATTATTTTATTTGTATATTTCTGTTAAATATGCTCCGTGAATGTATCCGTGGCACCACTGACTGGCCCTATCAGAATACCAGCGCTGCGTTATTTATTTTTTAGATATCGCAGCATAAGCTGAGGTAGGGACCATTTTGGCCTCGCACAGATAATTATTTTATTATACTGTTTAGTTTTAATTTTATTATACTGGTTTGTTAGTCTTGTGCGAGTCCCAAATAAACATTTTTCTTTCTTTCTTTCTTTCTACTTTAGGTTCTTTTAGCATATTTTTAAGAAAAAATAATGATTTACGTAGTTTGATCGCGTTTTTACTTTGGAAATGACTAGCATAATTCTTATACAGAGAATGTCTGTGTTGAAATATATTTTGCTTTTTTGTGTAGCGAGCATAAAGTGGTCCAGCACAAACTATGGATATCTGTGGTAATGTATAGTCTGGCATTACGCGACCCGGCCTAGTCTGAGCATCCTATGTAGATATTAAAATTGGCCCACAATATCTTTGTTGAACCGAGTGAATAGTGATTATAAATCTATTAATAAATAGAAAATGTCAAAGAACGCATTTAACCTTTATCGTTACGCAATCACAATTAGAGCCAAAACCGTATAGTAACCATAACCGCGGTTGGCACAGATATGGATTAAAAGTTGATGCTGTTTGCAGATAAACCGCACATACTAATGAAAGGTTGCCAAGCCATTACATTAACTAGTATGTTACACCAACACAGCAGTTTCCAGCTGAAAATAACCAGGGGCTTTAGACAAGTGAAATTCTGACAGCGGTAGCTCACCGAAGGCGATTGTCAAAACATCCTGAAAATGTTTGGTATTGACAAACCCTGACGAAATGTCACATGATCAACTCCGTATCTTTTGGAATGTCGACAATCACCACCGCTGATAAAATGGCACTTTTCCTAGGAATTCGGGTCAGTCCTAAAGCCCTGCGAATGTGGTGTTCAAAAAAGTTCTCATCAAAACTCGTAATCAAAACCGTTTAGTATAGGTACTAAAAACTTTGATTGGACGGCGCTCGCCAAAATCACAAATGTTTTTCTGTCAAGTCTGCTTAACAAAGTCAACGAACCTCAAACTTTTTATCGTGAACCCCACAAAATCATAAACTTCCAACAAACAGTTACGGGGGTTAACTATTTCTACAATATTCGCTAGCAACGTGCGGACAGCCAGATTATAAGTTGCAGTTACAGTGCCACTAATGAATGCGAGCGGGATTACCTCCACGACCCACGGCCAATTATATAAAAGTTGCCTGACATTTTGAATCCTACGCGATACATTATACCACTGCCTTTGAAAGCTTTTAATATTGATAGCCAAATTAATTGCCACGTGCTGTCTCTGTAGTGGCATGGTGGAAGTGAAACCTAATTGGATATTAAAAAGGTAAGGGGAAAAATATTACGGAGACTTGAGAGTATGCACTGGCTCATCAGAACTATTATTTTACATGAAGGTCACAAGATCGCTGATATTATAAGTTTAAAAAGTAAAATTAATCTAGGGATCCTGAGAAGAATTTGCGACCGCCTTCTTCACTACAATTAAATTTATCTAGGTACATAATTTGAACTTTTATATTTGAATTTTTATATAATATTTTGAGTGATTAAACTGGTATAGAAACTTCTGCGATTCCGACATTCATTTCTGAATATAATTTAGAAGGCACTTTTCTTCAAAAATTAAATTAAGGAAATGGGGATGATTGCAATATTTATTTTTAATTTCTGCTAGTAATTTAAAGTCATATTTAAATCAGTTTTAGAACCAAGGTTACCTTCTTCCTTCTTATATTCCTTTTCGTAATAATAATTGTACTGACACAAAATTATTTAAAAAAAACATTTTTTACGTAGCAGCCCTAGTTTACACTAGATAATTCTACGTGTACTACGCTAACCGTTTCCAGCAGATATCGTTATATCTGTTGGGCCACTAAAAGCTTTTTCCGTCGACATGTTATATTGTATACATGACCCCGCTGTCCTTCGTACTTACATCAGTATACTGTTGAACATAGTTTTGGATACTAGAAGGTAACAATTTATCGGACTAAAATAAAATTCTGTAAAAAAAAGATAAGAGATGCTTTAGCTTCCTAATAAAACTACCAAAACAAAACCTGATTACGATCTATTTGAGATGGTACATTAAGAGATATGTGTTTCCTTTTAAGTTTATCTAATTTATACGTTTCAATGAAAAATAAAAAAAAAACTTTTATATCGTTCTTTGATTTCCATGAACAACATTAATTTTACTCACCTTAACACATTCAGTATTTTTAAAAGAAGAAAACAAAAAACGAAATCTTTGCCATTATTTTCCAAGAATTCTTTAAAAGTAAGCATTCAAAATAGTAAAACTCTTTTACAGAATTTCTAAAAACTTCCTTGGAACAGCGATCAACTAAAAAGATTTGATACAAAGCAACCATTTTGTGAAAGGCTCCGAGATAAAAAAACTGAAACGTTCCATAAGATAACGAAATATAAAGAGTTGCTAACGAGAGAGCTATTGATTCAGAGTTTACTGAGTCTAATAGATAAGAAAGCCTAATGTAAAGCTTGCGGAAACGTATGTCTAACAAGAAATCCATGAAAGTGTTAGTATAAGTATACATTTTTCTCTGCAAGTTTTTGGCATAGCGTGGTACGAGTATATGTACGGGATGAAACAGTAACTTTATCCGATGACCACATTGATGTATAAAAACTAAATATGAATGGATGACCACATAAAACAGGTCTGCAACTGGAATCCTAAATATACTACATAAATAATTAATTGTTTGAAAATCGTAAACTGCATGCTAGGACAGCATATCGAAAGTTCGAACCTCGTTATTAAAACCTTAGCTCAATAGAAATGTTAAAAGAAAAATGTTCAAAAAAATGTGACCGACTGTAAACAAACCACAGCTCAAGAATAGTATACCAAAGGAAAATAATCTCCCGAAAACATCCTTAAAAATAAAATGGCCACAATTATTCTTATCCCAGTTACTTGCCCGAGTCCCTGTGTCCCCGCGCGGCCACATTTCACGGCACGCCAGGTCTGACCACGCTTCACACACACCTGAGACAATTGCCGCCATCTGCACGTGACGTAATCCGATGCTTCCTTGTGACGTCACCTCGCATTGCATTACCTGAACTAGTTAGCCGTGGCTAGCTTTAATTAATTTCTTGGTGAGTGATGATTTTGGTGGTATTTACATAATGGTACTTTTCAGTTAAGCATTCCATGTTTTGTAGTAAAAAAAGCTTATTTACTTAATGCGCAACTAAGGTAGGTCAAATTTGTACATTTTAGTCAGTCAAGTGGTTGAAAAAGGATCGATATGATTCGTAAAGTAGGTAACGCATGGTTGGTGTGTCACCCTTTGCAAACTTGGCTAACACACTGCCGTGAGTCTAGATTCATGAGTAAAAAAAGAGCTAATTGCAAAAACTCGACTCGTGTATTCCGATCCAAATCCTACCGCTTTGATGACGCATCATGTGCTACTGAGAAACTAGCAGATCACGACGACACTTCAAGAGTAGAAGAAAAAGCATAAAAAGCTATTTTGCATAAAGTAACGTACCTATGTGAACAGTAAATTATGTTTCCCTATCACCCAACTCTCTCTGCATCCATGTTCTGCATATGTCCAATGAGAGCTTAGCAATGTCTAATCAGCACTTGATCGAAGACAACAAGATTAGTTCCGATTTCGAGTAATCACTAAGTGAAGCCCTAAGTAGAGAGAACTGTACGGCTAAGTACTTATTATGTAATCTGTGGTAGGTTCATCAATAGTAACTATGTTTGTTTGAAACTGATTGACACACTAGTCATTGGCATAGGTCATTACCCCGGGGACTTTGTTCCCGTGCATATGTAACAGTCTGGAAATTATAGCTGCACTAGATGGCTAGTATAGTTGATATACTTAGGTATGCAGAATCGATTGAACATATTAGAGAAGTAGAAATAGTATAAAGTATAAAAAACAGTACAAGTAACAAAAACAAAACCAACACAATCTAAACTTCTTCAGTGATGTGTTGGTGATTCAAAAAAATATAATCAACAAACGAAGAAGTTCAAAAGAACATAGGCATAAATACAGGAACATAATCTCACTAAACCCTTTGATACTGTCTGTCTGCTCGATTCAAAGAAATAGATCACAGAAAAGTTAAAATTTAAAAGTACGGAGATCTAAATCCCAAGTTCCATATTATCTCCATCAAATCCCGTCTACGTGCCTTCGTATAATCATCCGGATAAAAGAGGCGTGCTCACCTTATCCCGACGAAGTTTATCTACTGCATTTCATAACACAATCATATTTATTCCTATAGTATCAAAACTATACGAACAACAGCTGGCCGAATGGAAAAAGCGAGTCCGAAATGTTACCGGAACTGAAATAAGGTTGAAAGCACAATTTCGAATGATTTAATACTTTTTACTATGGCGTATTGTGCGGATGAATTTATTTGTGCGTCTGTTGCCTACGCCAATAAAAACATGCACTTGCATCCCACCATCTCGTTTTAAAAAAGTGTTCAAATTCAAATCGCAATATCATCTTAGCCGGGCCTGCGGACGGCGAGCGTTGGGTGGCTCGCTGTCCGATCACCACCAGGCCCGGGTCGATGGCGCGTTGTGTTTCACGCGCGCCTCAAGGAGATGTCAGCAGAGAAGACGGGGCCCGCAAGGGCAAGAGCCTGCCAGGGTTGCGGAATTTGTTCGAAAGACTCACCGCGGCCCTGGAACGCAAAGGGCTTAAGAAGGAACACGGATGGGTTTTAGTCAGTAAGAGTCTGACACGCCCTTCCGCTCCACCCAGAGCGGAAGAAGTCATTTGATGACTTCCCATCCTTAAAAAAAAAAAAAATATCATCTTAGCCCTGCCAGGGTTGCGGAATTTGTTCGAAAGAGTCACCGCGGCCATGGAACGCAAAAAAAAAAAATATCATCTTAGTGACGATCAATGTCAAAAACTTGTCAAAATGTAGGGAAATTGGAGTTGTTTTATATATTTGGCTATAACACTAGGAAGTGGTGACGGGCGGGCGTTTTGCGGGACTGTCTTTATGTAGAACTTTGACGTTCAAAATGTGCTGGCACTCAGCCTAATTTGAATAAATGACTTTTGATTTTTTTTTTACGACTAAGAGCGATTCCGCTCTGCATCCGATACGAATCCGTGAAAATACGTTCCGAAGTAGTTCCAGAACTATTTGTATGGTAGTTTACGCAATTGATCCTACTTCCGTCATCTCCGTCATTCGTAAGTCTCCAATTCGGAAAAAATATTGACGGACCAAAGTAGCCGTAGTACCTGTTTTATAGGTAGGAAATCATCCAATGATTCCATCCGCTCTGGGCGGAGCGGAAGAGAGTGTCAGACTCTTATTGACTAGAATTCATGCGTATTCCTCCTAATGCCCTTTGCGTTCCAGGGCGTTACCGCTCTAAATTCTCCTAAAAATAGGTACAAGAATTACCCCTCGTATCACACTAGGGTAGGAATAATCCTCCGAAGAATTAACGTGTGAAGTTGAGAAGATACCAGCCGGTCGATTCTGTAACCTCTCACCGTGAAAACTCAGGTGGAGTGAGCGCGGAGTGAACTGTCATTCCATCTTGATTGTTGGAATTGACAGCCCACCTCGTGATCACACGTTTTCAGAATCGACCGGGCTGATGTCATAAAGGATGAAACTTTTCAAGAAACTTATTAAGTACAATTGCAAGAAGTGTCCACTTTGAATCGAACAAAAAGTATTGTAAATGTGAGGAGGTTTTTGAGGCCAAGGAATGCCAGAAACGTATTTTTGAATGAAGGTCATCTCGAATGAAAGATTGACCTTAATCCTGTTGTGGTTTAATTTTGGAGCGTGGGTTTTTAGTTATTGATAAAACGTAAACTGTAGTTCAAATAATATTAAAATAGTTAAAAAAGGAAACAAATACAGCAACTTATTTAAAGTTATTTACAATGTTATTTAGGTTATAAATTATGAAAGGTCAGGATCTCATATTCATTTACATGTATACACCTTACATCAAGTACACCAAATAATATGAACATAGAAATAGATCATACTTGAACATGCAAGAATAATAAAAAAAACCAGACAAGTGTGGTTCTGTACTAACTCATAGTTTATCCAATACGAAAATCTAGTCCCGATTTTTTCCAAACTTACATCAACTATTGAAGTTACTATGAAAGCACCAAACATTACTCTGATGACGAAAAGAGAAAAAGGTTTGAACAAATTAAACTTTGTAGTCGATAGAATGTTCTCCCACCCATAGTTTTAAGTCACGGTCAATTGTCCAACTGCAAAGTATCTAAGTGATTATGTCACCGAAAATTGGCAAACGCCGTAAGATTGTAAAATATCGCGTGAAAATGTAAACTGTTAAATAAGACACAGTTATATTGGAAACTATTATATTTGGGTGGGATTTATTGTTCACAAAACGGTTTTTTCATAATAAATCGAGAAATTATAATCTAATCCAGATTTGTTAAAATGTTACGGAGTCTGCAATTTTCCGGTGACATATACATACAATAACTTCGACTACTTAACATACAATATCAGTTTATGTCTAGCTTGCATTAGTGTAAGGGTATTTCCAGACATTTCCCCCCATGTGTTCCGTTCTGTCTGCGATCGGAACGGATCGGTTACGGGCCGGGGGAAATTGCCGCGTTATGTCTCAATGGGGTCTCACGACGTCAACTGTTGCTCCTATCGATTATTATTTATCTTCGTGGTGAGATATTGCTAACGTTCATGTGTAGCGTAAGAAAATTTGCAGCATAATAATGTTGTACTTTAGGCTGGTTTGCTGTTCTTTAAATAGAGCAGAAGGTTTGTTGCCGACGGTTATTATTTCGCGTGTTAGCTGTTGCGCGACGATATTATTTCAACTATAAACCGGGGACCATTTTTGACTCCTGATTCCTATGGTAAGCTCCTTTTCTTCTTGAAATCGTTATAAAATAAAGTTATTAAACATACGCAACTGACTCTTTACTTTACGATATAATTTTTTAGCATGATTTATCCTACTTATTATTGTAAAACATTAGCGTCTAAATTCCTTCAAACAATGATTTTGCATTCACACTTAACCCTTTTCATGATTCTGCATGATGTTCAGGGCTGCCAACTTTACGGGAATTAGGAGGATTCTATTTTTAACTTGCCTTCTTTTCTTTACTTTTTTTTTTGTTTGCAAAAATAATATTTACCTAAATTTATCTCGTCCCTTATTCTCGGATTACATAATATGAGTCTACTAGCTGTTGCCCGCGACTTCGTACGCGCATATCCCATTTTTTTCCCGTTCCTGTAGGAATTTCCCGTATAGCCTATCTAATACAAAAATAATTTTCAAAATCGGTCTTGTAGGTCCAGAGATTACCCCCTACATACAAACTTACAAACTATACCTCTTTATAATATTAGTAAAGATTATAAAATAAGAATCTTCAAAACATAGGTACCTATCGGTCGAAATAATAAAACATAAAACTAAATTATCAATACCTTATAAATAAAAAATATAGACCTTTCAGGAAAGGAGACTGTGTTATTCTTAAGTTTCATGACTTAATCGATCTTATTTCTAAACACTGACCTTTTAAAAAAGTTGGCAAGCAAAATATTGCTTTAAAAATTCGGCTGCCCTTATTAGATACAGCGCCTTTTCTACATAACCAGTTCTTCCGTTATTTTAATTTCTGACACTCCTGATCGGTCGTGTGCTTACATTCTTGTCTTATAGTGACTATTAATTCATTAAATGTTAATGAGTTCGGGCGAGTGCTCGCTCTCACCCTTGTCAAATTATCGCACAATGAATGAATCCTCATAAAGACATTCCACACTTTTGTTTGTTTGTTTTCCATGTGTAGGCACAACAATCATGTATGTGATTCAAACGTTTGTGAAAGTGATTATGGGTATCGAGAAAAGAGGTTATATCAAATTGATGAGCCAACCATATCGTGATTATTAAAACAATGGTTTTGTTTTGCCAAGCGTGGTGTTCATGCTTTCAGCTACACCTAATAATTTAGTGCAGTAGATACTCGTAATCGACATGTACTGCAATAAAATATAATTGATTTTGAGAAATTCATACACCCGTAAAGTATCAATTTAATCATGAAAATGATAAATAATATTTTAATATATCAATTACTTAAGAAACAATCGTAAGTCTGTTTTTGGTCAGTTTCCACTAACTCAGAAACAATTTTATACCACTTCCAAAATACGGTATAATATCAAAGAAGCAAGCCATTTAGACCAGTTCACATTACCCTAATGCACATTAGCATTAAATGAACACATAACATTTTCAAAAGATCGTCGAACCCATTGTTCGAGAAAACCGATCATGTGCTCAAACCCTTAGTATCGATTCAGAATCGCGCGGGCAACCCTTCAATGAGTTACGCACTACACGGGGGAGTTGAGTCGTAAACGAGAACGACTATGTTATTTACATGTTGGTATGGAATGTAATGGTATGAAAATATACATCGTATCAGCTGGTTAGCTTCTCATACGGAGTGTGAACGAATTTGGAATAAACATGCATTTTTTTTTAAATTCTTCTAGCAGCATTCGATTCACTATTCAGCCTAATAATACTTAATCAAAACTGATCTTATTTTTGGTTTAATATGAATCAGTATTTTTTTGCTCGAAGATGAAAACTTAGTACAGAACGTAACTTTCTGCAATATTAGCCCATTACAAGCAAAGGTTACTCAGAAAATAGTCTCAAAGACATTTCTAGAACAACAAAAACATTCAGTTATAACTCTGAAATAACCGAAAAACTAAAACCTGAACAAATACCACATAATTATTTACAATTCAGCGTGAAACATGCGAGCACTAAAGATACGTCCGACATTAACTATTGAAGGTGAAAACACACATTCTGGACTAATGCCCATTGTAAAGGCAACAAAGTACCCCCAATCAAACTAGCGCCCGACCGCAATTTGTTTGAAGGCGAGAAATATTGTGTTCCTTAGTGTTGGCGGACTTGTGTGGGCTACGTTACACGCGCTAATGTTGCCCACCTGGAGATAAAGTGAGCTGGGTAGTTGTGCATCTGAAATTGGAAGGGAATAGTTAGTATTCTGGTGAGAAGATGTACGACAACGCGCAACGTGAAGTGGGCAGGATACAACCCAAACCATAAAAAAACTACTCGTAATCATTATAAGAGAATCGTCTTTTACACGTATGTAAATTTCTAAAGCTGCTGGCCAAAATCTTGCCTATGATTTGACAAACAATACATTGTTAGTAAACTTATAATCTATTTCGAAACTAGGCTGTTGTTGGAAATGCATCTCCGAACAACATCACCTAACAAAGGTGAATCGTACATCCAACGTCTTGACAACATTATACACACAAAGACTAAAAAAAAGAAAAATAAACTGAAATAGTAAAAAATATCACTTTGTCTTATTTCTCTGATGAAATACCGGATAGTTCTATGAATAAAGCGACCTTACCTTCAAAGTAACAGTATTTACATAAAACGTGGGTAGTATTTACGTAGTTATTATTCTGCTTACAAGTTTATTCAATTTCTAGACCAAGAAAGTTGTTCTTGACCTAGAAATTAATAGCTGGTATTAAATACTTCATACTTTTACTAGAAATAACAATAAACATTGAATATTATAACCCTGCATTGCAGTAGGCTAATAAGAAATCATTAATCATAAACATCATTACCATCATCATTATTTTCAGCGACAAACGTCCACTCCTGGGCGCATGGGCAAAGTGTTCCACCTTGTGGGAGGACTTCCAACGCTACGTCTTCGACTCCATCATCTATATCTTCTGGGAATAACGTGCCATGCCCAAGTGTCCACTGCACCTTAGGTATGACGTTCTTCGGGCCCTAAAAATAAGAGATCATCAGTAGTAAACCCTTTTTACAAACATTCTTCTTAAAGTCAGACTTATAATTAAAGAATATAGCTGTAACGGATAATGAATAAACAGCAATCAAAATATAATCTTTGGCGGCGCGAACTCACTAGGGTCGCCTCTCTCAAAGTCTCGGAAAGTTCAATCGTACTTTAAACGAGTTAATCCCCTTTTATTAAATGTTGATGCTCTTTGCGGCCGAGTCGAGATCTCGTTCCTTTGGAATTACTTAAAATTCGACTTGGATTGCTAGCTTTTTGGAATTTGTGGGCAATGGGATTAATTTAAAAAAATAAAGAATACAAAAAAAAATTAAACTTATCATCATGCTTCTAATTTTTATTTACTAAACTATTGACTGTGTTTGGGCCAACTTTACCTTATTTTTTTACTTAATTTTCCAAAGAAATAGTATGTTCATCACTCATACCTGCAGGCACAGTTTCTATACACTCACTGGTTGAACACAGAACGCTTAACTAACTAAACCATTGATATTAATTTAGAAACACTCAATCAAATGGCATGGATCGCTAAAATGATACACTTTCATCTATCTGTCAATCGAGGCTACAGTTTTTACTCGACATGATTCTAGCGACATTACCGAAACACCATATAAACATGCATAAGCTTGAAGTAGGTACGTATAAAAATAATCCAATCTTGTAAAAGCAATCTTCCTCTATGCTTCCCATCTAAAAAATGTCTGAAACTCCACATATGAATTTACACGGGTATGATAACTACAGTCTAGGCACACATACATGTAGCTCGTAAGCCTATAAAAGAAAATTTAATCTATCGGGTCCACAAGCGGCTCGTACAGCGTTTAGTAAAGCGTCTATATCATAGCGAAGCGTGTTTTTTGCGAATGTGGCCGATCGGATTAATTTTCACGAAATCGTTTTACGGATTTCCCCACTTGCTGTTACTCTTTATTTCACCCCACGGTATCATCTCTAGGAAATTGTTTCCATGGATCCTTTTGGGCTTTGAGCAAACAAAAAGCTTGTTGGCTGCCGTGTTTATAGTTATTTGTTTTAGGACCTGATGAAATTGTTTCAAATTGGATTAGCATACGTTTCTTTTATGAATGCCGCTCTGTGTTTTATGTTGAAGATTTTAAAAGTCTGAGTAGGTACTATAAGAATATTATTATATAATCGTATTTAAATAAATCGTATTTAAATAAATCGTATATTCCCGAAAAAATCTATTTAGTTCAGTCAGATTATAAAAAAATGCTGGACTATTTTTTTCTTTTGTCATTTAAACTTATAAAAGTGGCAGTGCGTCAACCAATTCCAAGTGACGTCTTCAGCCTGTTCCGCTGAACCGTGATGCCTGAGGAAAAAAATAACTAAAATATTGTTGGAATTAGTGTAATACGTGTTATTCCCATGACAACCAGTTTACTGTAACCGATACAATCGCACTTTTGTAAATTCAGTTTTGTGTAAATAAGTAAAAAATATGTGTAGGAATGGCACAATAGAAATAGCGAACTTAATAAAACTTTGTCATTTCAAGTTAATCAAAATTGTTTCTTGCATTACTTTTTTTTTTTTTTTTTAGAATGGAAATTAATCAAAAGACTTCTTCGGCTCTGGGTGGAGCGGACGGGCGTGTCAGACTCTTACTGACTTAAACCGACCCGTGTTCCTTTTAAAGCCCTTTGCATTCCAGGGCCGCGGTGACTCTTTCGAACAAGTTCCGCAACCCTGGCAGGACTTGTATTACTTACAGACGTTGTTTTGTGATTTCAGGTAACCGTTTTATGATTTCTACTTTTGTGTTGTGATATTTATATTGAAAATGTGTTCCTTTTAATGTCTTTTTGCATTGTCTTCACTAAGAAGTACATTCGTGGAGTTAAATTTATTGTGGGTGTTTTGTAATTTCAGGTACTCGTTTTTTGTAAACCCCCAAAGCCAAACAAAGCGCAGGCCACACCGGGAACGAATCGAAAGGAAGCTAAGTTCGTTAATCTTGACTCATGTAGCAAGCGCATCTTTTCGTACTTAGCTTCCTTTCGATTTGTTACCGGTGAATTTACGGAGAAATTTTCCTTTGACATATATATATATATAGTTATTACAATATGAAATTAACAAAAGTTTGTAATCATTATGATTCACTATTGTTTAAAAATAATGTTCTGTTGGATTTATTATCAAAAAGTATTACCAAACGGACATTGCAAAACGATATTTTTATTTCTAGAATAAAATTTCTCTGAGTGCATTGTCTTTGCAATTTGCAATTTGTCTTTGATTTGAAAAGGCGAATAATAAATGTCCAATTTTTTACCTATTATTACCTTTTATTACCTATTATTAGTACCTATTATTATTTGTATCCCTAAAATACCCTACTTCTCCTTGTAAGAAGATCTATCTTTTGTGATCAGACTGTTAAGCATACCTAAATGTTAAAGCGTAGGTGAACATAACCATCAAAGTTCGAGTACCTACCTACAATTTTGCGCTGGGATGTTAGTAGGTAGCGCCGACTACTCAATTTGCTGTTACCGCTTCAAAATTTGGTTTCCATTCAAAAACTTGTAATAGAGCGGATCATAAATAATTGATCGAGCTGCCAAACTTATTTGAGTACTAAACAAATTTGTTTAACAGCGTGGGAATGTTTTGTGTAACACAAAAGTAAATAGCAAACCACATTGTTTACGGTATCAAGTATAAATATCAAATATACTGAACAAATGAGAGGGTATTACCTTTTGAGAGATAGCGCCGGCGCCGGCGGCGGGCGAAATCATTTCCGCTGCGTCAATCACACGTCGGTCCGTCGTCCGTCTACATACGTCCACTAATGAGTTCGCGAGCCAGTTCAAATCGCATCTAGATTGAGAAGGCCGCTTAGTTATTTTTTGTCCAGTACTTAGGAGTTGCGTAAATCGATCTAGAATTGCGTGCGGTAAACAAAGTTTGGAATAGTTCTGAAGTTGTGAAATTACTTGAGTGTAGTTTATCAAAGTTACTTGTATCACAAACTTGTATAACTGGATTTACAAACCTAAAATTCTGAGAAACAGCTTTCTGACCCAATTTTTTCGATAAATGAAGACATCACAACATCATAAAATCAAAATTACTCTAAGCCAAACGACCCATAAATCTAAAAGCCGTCACATTGTAGCAAAACGTTACATCACATCACTATATCTTTATTGAGCCAAGTTTTATAGGCATCGAAGGCTGTCGTCGCTGACCGCATGCAGCGGGGCCAAGTCGGAAACATTAAGGTCCCATCAGCGTCCATATTTTCCGGCGGGCGCTGAATTTTCACGAAGCGGAGGCCGGCCGGCATCTCGACACGCCTTTGCACTCAGACACTGGCGTCGGATGAAGTGGAATTGTGTACCCTAGTGCCTCTCTTCGCCAATATTTTTACACACTTTTACAGTTTAAGATGTTGATTTTGTCCGGCAGTTACTTTAGATCTTGTGTAGGCGTCTTATGTTACGAGACTTTTAGAATCTTTGCGCTACTGATGTGTCTTTTAATGTGAATTTAGAGAACATTCAAGCTATGCATAGTTTATAAGATTGTTCAGGACAGAAACGATTTTCTTCATCATTTATACCATTTTAATACATCCGAAAGTGTCATCAATCCAGCAGACCGCGTAATTTACTTACAACATAGACTAGCAAAGAAAACTTTGCTCACGCTATAAAAAATAAACATCTTATCTCATAAGTTCGGGCAGCTCGCTGTGAAATGACACCTTTGGGTATCTTTGTCGCCCAACAAACGCCGCGTGAAATTGAAACAGTCCGGTCCATACTCCAGAAAATTTCACGACGTCAAATTCCTCCCTTTTGATTCTTTTTAATCCTGGTAAAACAGTGTAACTGCTTTTGCGAGTGAAATGTTCAATTTGTATATATTTCCCTTAAAGGTAAGTAGTCTCTACTTTCGTGCAAAGTATGACCTTTAACGACACCGATAAAGCAACTAGCTAAAGCTTAGGCAAATCAACAAAAACAAAAAAGCGCAACTGTAAATAAGCCTGTTATCTAAACAAGCAGAAAACATTTTCTTTCTTGCCAGCTTAATCAACAAAAGTAACACCCTGAACTTTACAGGTAAACTAAACACCAAGTGAAAAACAATTTTTTCCACCCTAGTGCACTCTAAAACCGTTCTATAAAGTGCATTTCAGCTTCTCCCAACACTAAACAAATTACGAGGTCGCATGTAATGAATACGTCTGCGATCTATCAGAATTAGAAGACCCTTTCGCTGTCACTCGTATGATCGATGTGCGGAAATGAACACCATCTTTTTCTAAGAGTGTGTGATATAGCGCGGAATCGTACACACTTCATCACCACGAACAGACGTACGTATAAGTTTTATTAGTATGTTTACAAGTACTTTTAGTTGTGGTAATTAGGAATGGAATTTTTCGGGTTATCCTTCGACATTATTAATGGTCAAGTTTACATATCGTCAGACTGCCTTGAGATAATTTCCTGCTTTTGTGGATAAAATAACATATCATATATCATCAAAATACGGTTGTATAAGACAGTAGTTAATGCCCACAAAGAGCAAACTGTCCCGAATGTGATAAGTGGCAAAAAATCCTACAAATGCATCCGCCACCGACGCTCAGAATAATTTATTACGGAAAGGATTTTAAAAACACACATCGCCCGAATCCTCGGATAAAGCTGTTTTAAGAATATGTGGGAATTCTTTCAGGTGATCCTGGGGAAAATATATATCATTTCTACAAGCGTGAATAAGAATTCATTTGAATTTATTTTAGCGATAAGAATATTTTAAACTCTACGTTTAAAATATTCTTATCGCTAAAATAAATTAATGAAATTAATTTACAAGTTATGGTTAAACGTAAACATTTCTATTTCGGGTACAAAAGGAGCGTTATGTTATCAACTAGGTCATCAGAAAAAATACTCTTCTCCATAAATAGTTATAGGTAAAGTATCAATATTAATACAATACAGACCCATTCTGACCACTGTTATAATATCAAGTGGCAGCCATCGTCATATTAGCAATCACAAAGAAAGCGATATCATCTGGATAAACATTCCGACGAGAGCAACAAAATATTGTTTACTCGTCTCTCATCTTTCCACCCGCAGTACAATCGGTCCCATTCAAGTTCCATTGCAATAGCTATTGTATTTGCTGAAGGCTCTACTGCTCATGTCGATTGCCAATCGAATGGTTGGCGAACGCCATTTGCCAGGAATGAAAGGCTGCTTGATTATTTGCTAATCTTGCCCCGACTGTGCCCCGACTATACGGGTTCACAAATGCTTCGCTAAACTCATGCAAAACCATTTTCATTTAGCTGGTAGCTGCTACAACTTATATATAATTTAAAAGTGCAGACGACGTCCGGTGAGAATACACCGTGACTACTGGCAGAGTAATTGCCGTCCCGTCGTGTAGGATATCTACGTCGGATTAATTAGCTGGCTCCCAGCTCGAAACTTTTAATCTTTATAATGTGTGCATACCTGTGTACGTTTGTATGCATGCATCGGAATATACAAACGACATTTTTCAATCCACTATTCGAATGGAAAACCGAAACATATCGGATATTTGGTCATCGGTCTGCCACCGCGAATGCCGCATGTAATCGAATCCGCTATTGAAACGATCACTGTCTCTGTATAGAATAACTAAATTATTTGTATTGCTCCGCGGTTTGCTGTCATATCGTAGAATATAGTAGGTAGGTATTGTTTAATTTATAGTAGTGACAGACTTCATACAATTAGTTAGTCTGATGCTTGAAATAGATCGCACAGTGATGTTACTAACTTGTAGTTTCGAGTAAATGTTTAATTAATGTTTTTGTTACGATATATTCAACCAACCATTTTTTCAGCAATGTTAATTATTTCTAAGACACTTTTTAGCTACATATTGCTGCTAATGTAGCGTTAAATATAGTTATTCAATGACATCATTTATTTCCCTGGCTAGATTTACTTGGAGTGGTTCTGCAATACAGCTAATGATTCCCATACGGACAATGAGGAGGGGAGCTGTATCAGTGCGAGTGAGGGCTATCCGTATCAGTTGTAGCCCGTTACTTATATAGGGTGCTCTTACTATGCGTAACATGTATGTTAATATGACTTGAAAAATGTTGGCTGCATGTTACTTGAATTATTTCAATGGTACTGACCGACCGCTGCTGCTGCCTATTTTAATCCTCAAGGATTACACAGTTTAAATATTGTGCAAAGTGATAAATTCCTAACATATAAACACGAGTGGTCTATGAATACTAAAAACCCCAATAAAAGCTCCGAACACAAATATATTCAAAGCACAAGAACTAAGTAGCATATTCAACTTTACGTGAAGTTTCTAAAGGATGCACTAGTATTTCTTTTCTCACAGTCGAGCACGAAAGATAAAGTAAGTAATTTATACAAAGGAAGAGCACTAGTTTGGTAGACGCAACAACTAGCGCCCCCTACGTCTCCCCCCGGAGGCTTCTCGCACATAAATCGCGGATACTGCCCTCTGCGGTGCTCGGCTAACTACCACCATTTATTTGCAGCATCTCTGATTACACACCTACGTACGAAAAGTAAGCGTTAGGTATACTCTGAAATGGACTGAACATCACTTGGGTACCTTTAACCACAATAACATTTACAAAGTTTTTTTGTGGAATTTGATGCTAATGATTACCAAAATGTTATTTACTCGAAAATAAAGCGTATACTCATCATTTATTCGAGTTGAAAGTAAATCAGTACGTTGTACTTTTTCTGAAGAAATACAGTCTTTAATGACAGAGACAACGAAACCAAAACCTACCAGGTTAATACACGAATGGGCACGTAGGTTACTAGTCCATCCAAATGCTAGCCTAGCTGACCATTTCTAGTTCTGGGAAAAGCTCTTTGTTTCCAACTATTTCTCAACAAAATTTTGTAACGGTACACATTTATAAAAATATATTCCCTTTTGAAGGTTTTTATTACACCACATTTTTGAACAAATAGTTTGCATGTTACGAGAGCATTTGATTACGCTCAATGCTACCACTGGGCTTTGCAGTCGGATTCTGAATTCCTGAAACCGTTATTCATTTTTGTAAATCCGAATATTAGTTTTACGTTAAGTTTCCAGGCCTAAAAGAGGATTTTTATAAAATAAGTGTCCAAGAACAAACCAAACTGCTTGCATAAGTAAATCAAAACCTACTCGAAAATTCTACCATTAAAATAGTGATTAATTAAACAAAATGCGTCTTTGTTTGTCCTCCAACTGAAGTTAACCTTTCAGAATGGAGCGTGCAAATAGAGAGCGGTCGGGGGTTGACTCTGCTCTTGATTCCCCGTGTTGCAAATGCAAGCCGCTCTCTCGACGTTTGTCGGGGGACAAACGGGGCCCCGCATGCGGGGAAAATTAGTTCCTCATTGAAGTTTTGTTGATTAAATGAGTGGAGCTTCCGTCATTGAATGATGGTTTTTATTTTTCTAGAAGAAAATGCTTTTAATCTCCTTCTTTTAATAAATAATTTAATCTTTAGAAGTGAAAAACTATGTAGTCATCAATCATTTAGTTACTTAATAATTCAAATAATCTTGGATCCATCATAGGACCACTTGGACCGTCTGTCCGTCTGCCTGTCTGTCTGAGTGTCATAGCTGTGCTCTGAATCTATATTGGAGAGAGTCCATTGTGGACTGTGTTGCACACTAAGAACTAGAAAAAATAAATCGTTTCAAAGTGACCAAAAATTTTGAAAAACAAAATACAGATGATTGTTTTTTGTTTATAATAACAAGTTATTTTTCTTTTTGTGTCGATTGATTCCTTCTCAGATTCAGTATGTGGCCACTTGGACTGCGGTTGTTGGCCATTTTCAAGTCTTAAAAGGAGCTCGTGTTCGGGCATAAAGAGCACGAAATGAGCCTCTGCGAGCGGCGTCAAAATATCGTTTTGCGATTCCAAACTCTCAGTGCAACCTGAACAGCTTGCACTCGGTAACGCAGATTCTAGCTGAATAATCCTTTCACGGGTTTCACCACGATGACTCAACTCAATAACATGTTAAAAAAATATTATTGTTTCCGAACCCTATTCACGCGATTCCGACTCGCACTTGACCGGTTTTTTACTAAGGACGTTAATTTTATAAAGTAGGTTGACACTCTTTCACTAAACAATCGGCAGAAATAATTGTTTTATTCCAGGTCGTTATTTTTTTCTGCTTTGTTTAGAACTATTCAACATTAACAAGGCAAAGGCTCACAAAAACAACAAATAGTCAAGACCTACACTTACCTTTTGTCTCAACATGTAAATATTATTGCTACCCCACTCATCCTCAAAGAATATCAATATTATCTTGATCTCCTCACGACACATTAATATTTATTTTTGTTGCTGAATTTATCGTAACAAAATTCAATTTAGTTCGACGACAGTCGAATGTCCTTTATCTATGCACAGAAGGTCCTTTTATTTGATGGGCTCTCTGGGACACCGTGCCCCTATGAACTACGGGAAATGGTAAAAGTATGGACATCCTTTTTGCTGTAGGGATGTCTCTATTTACTTTTGATTTAAATCGGTTCGATAATATGCTGGATCGAAAGAGCTGTCATGGGGAAGTTCGAGGCCTGAAAAGTTCTGGAGTGGCGACCGCGTACCGGAAGATGTAGCGTTGGAAGGCCTCCCATTAGGTGGACCGATGAATGTAGGGCATGCTGTGCTTCTCTGTAAGTGATGAGGCGCTTAGACTTAAGTTTGCAATGTACAAATTTTAAAGCTTTGGTGTACTCATTGTTGAGAAGCCTTATAATAAATAAATAAATGACTTGGTGAGGGTCGCGAGTAGCCGATGCATGCGAAACGCGCAGGACCGGTTGTTGTGGCGATACTTGGGGGAGGATTATGTCCAGCAGTGGACGTCTTTCGGCTGATATGCTGATGATGATGATAAAATATGATTACTTATTGTTATTTTACCCTACCGAAAGAAACAATACGTCCTTAAAACTATGTACTTGCCAATAACTAAATACGGTATATTGCATATTGTTTTCCAGCTGCATCCGGTAAGCATGGCAGCGACCCACACATGTAGCATGGGACAAAGCTAGGCGCCTGTCCCCGTCTAAGCATCGGAGCTTTTGCTGGTAAGTGACGGTCTGCGGTACCGCATTTAGGTGCCAATCTTTAAATAATGCATCCGGTTAGGCTGGATATTAACCTCAACATCGGTGGAAAAAGGTTAGGCAGCTTTACCCAACTATGCTTCGGTGCGTCTGCTAGTGTGCTTCTTTTAAGGGTTAAACCTTCTTCTTCGTATCGCTGGCACGACAGTTGTTTAGATTTGGCTGGCCCAAAACATTTCCACTTCCACGGCATTGTTGGTGGCAGCACATAGGTCACTTAGGCTGCATGTTTTGGGGCACAGGTTTAAATAAAAACATTGCAAGGCAAATATTATGTCGACGTATTTTTGTTTCACAAAACACGTAATTCGATCAAGTTGAGAGTACCTATAAATACTCGTAAGCTCTTGTTAAAACTTATTTCAAGAGAATACAACAGATTATATTCTGTTAGAAGTTATTATCACGTTTCCCGTGGGCTGATAGCTAAAGGTTGATTCACAAATATCAGGGCTGTTACCCGGGACATGTCAGGGCAGTGGTCCGTCAGTAGCTTAAAAAAAAACGTTGCATACATTTTATATGAACTCGTTCTCACTCGTCAGTGTCCGGGCCGGCGACGGAGCTTCTGTGCCCGGGCCGACATAGAGACGTGCGGATACGTCACCCGGACCGTCCGGGCTTTTGTTATGTCGCGCCATGGTTCGGAGCATAGACAAGACAACAACTGAGGTCATAGACAACTGTCATTAATCAATAGTTGATTAACGATTTTGAATGCAAGTCCTTATATTTCAACATTGTGATGATTTCTTAGTTTTAAAACGTCTTTGAATTTTTCAAACGTCACGTCTGTTTAGATTCGGCAACTTGGCTATAATTAGACAGATCCACTAACTATTTCCATGTATGTTTTGGGTATTTGGATATTCAGCTAGTTTGCCCGTTATCTATTGCGATTCATTCCAACACGGAATTGAAAAGGTATTTTCTCAAACTGGTGATATAAAGTTGCAAAGATTGTCTTCTGAGACGGGACGAATACTTCGATCCTTCGACCACTTTGAAGACCAAGAGTATGTTACAAAATTTCGTCTGTACTTAAAGTTCTACTTGTGTGTTCTGTTAATATGTAAATAGGTACCAAAATATATATTTTTTTAATTATGCATGCATAAAAAAAAATATCTGCGTTTCTACGCAGCTAAGTCACTGTTGGACAGTCCACATAGATCGGTAACATCAGGGTAGCAATCCTGATGCTGCTGATTTATCAGGATCCCTTCGACTGCACAAGTTCAGAGCTGCCAAGGCTTCATTCCGACTACGTCACATCACATTTACTTCCTGAGACACTATAAAATATCCACTAAATACAAAATTAGATGTAGTCATTTATTATTTAATTTTCAAATGGGCAAGGTAACATTGCAACAAATTACAAACTGGATTGGTATGAAAAAAAATATGAATAAAATATATACTTTTATATTTTGTGTGTGACTTTATGTTCAAAATCTGATGTGTTAGTTTGTACTTATTTTAAAATTAACATTTGAAGGACGAAAGTAAAACTATATTCTTCAACATAAATTAATAAGAAGTATTTATTTCATGACTTGATTTTGTATTTCTCGTCTAATTAAAATAGACAATGTCGGTGATTTCTATTTTCTATCCTGCCACAACTCCCAGACACGTTTACCTATTTTCCATTTCCTCTTCATCGAGAACAAATGCAATTATAATCAACGCCTTCGTATTGAACAAAGACATGATTTATTAATTTATTATATTAGTACTTTATTGTACGTCTTATAATATGCACAGGACAAACATGAATGAAAACAAGTGTACAATGAGCGGTTACATTGTAAAAGGCAATCTCTTACAGACGACCTCTGGATGGACCGAACGAAAGGAGATAGATTTAGGGCTGTCAGTGTTTGATGTGTAATATTTTTTTTAATCTCTATTTTACCACACTGCACTAATAGCAGGTCTCAATAACGTATCTACCTTTAACCAACTGTCAAACTAGCTACCAAAAGTAGCTGAAACGTCATGTTACAAAGGCAAAAATGACGTTTCAGCTAGTGTTGGTAGCTAATTTGACAGTTGGTTAAAGGTAGATACGTTATTGAAACGGGCCGTAAAACTATACCCTCGAAAACAAAATGGTGAGTGAGTGCCATGTCCACAGTCCGGTCACAGCCCGGCCACGTCCCTGATAATGTGAATCAACAAATTAATAGTGTGAATCAACCTTAACTATAAACAGTCAGATCTTGGATTTCTTTATTTAGTTTCCTTTGGCACCCACAGACATAAATAGAGGTCAACCTTTCGAATTTATATTAATAAAATTTCTTTGAAATCTTTATCTAAGGAAAATACGTTTTACTAAGTAAAAGGTTGGTTACGTGTTTTCAAGATTTTAGATTATTTATACTTAGTTATTTTTTATTATTTAAATCTAAATGATACAATCTAGCTAATGGCGTATTAAAAATAATATACGCGCTGATATGTTAATGGTTGTTTTCCCATGGCAAAACGATTAGCCATCAGTAACTATCGAAACATAAAGTTAAACTCAAAAAATAAAAATGTTTTTGTTTTCAAATAATTAAAAAAATATTCATATACTCGAAAGCGTGAGAAGCAATAGTAACTCACTAGACGTGACGTAGGTACTACTAGTATAGCGGCGGCGAACAAGTGAAAAGCGTTTCATAAATGTTCAGAGCAAAATAAGCTCCCGCGTAGTAATACGGCATTAACTTGTCTGCAAGCACGCGGCAAGTGAGGCCCCGCGCATCGCGCGCGGCATCCTTTTATGTTGTACCTATCAGCTGGTTGATACGCGAATGGCAACGACCGCGGCCGCTTTGCGCGAAACTATCGCAAAGTATAACTATTGGTTCAAAGTCGCTTTCGTGTTTTGTTTATTACAATTGTTATTCTGCCATTTCTTGATTTTAAATTTATTATTTTTCATAAATCGATTGTATTGCCAAGACCAACTCATTTTGCTGCGGGAAAGCAACCATTAAAATTTCAGCTTGTATATCCTAATATATATATTTCTTGTGTATGTGTGTATGTCACTGAACTCCTCCTAAACGGCTGGACCGATGTTGATGAATATTTTGTGTGTGTTCAAGGGGATTCGAGAATGGTTTAGATTCACAATTGAACCCGGTAGGTGGCGCTGCAATCGATTTTTATAATATTTCGTCATACACAAAGCAAACGTTCGGACAGGACGACGTCTGTCGGGACCGCTAGTAGTATACAAATGAAATGAAAATGTACTGTATTTATTCAAAGTAAAATAGATTTTTAACTTTTAAGAATATTAATTTATATTTAAATAGTTCTTTAACATTTTAACGTCCAGAAACTTTCGTCCGGCCATCACATATATAGTCAAGTATCAGCATAATAATACAAAGCAAAGTATATCTAAGATCGTATCTCTCATAAACCAACGTTGAATATTCATCACATTTAGATAGCAGAGGCCGATAGACCCACATCAGAAAAACATCAAAAATGCATCAAGCGGAAATATCCGTCGACATTGTACGAACAATATTGCGTCTCACGCGCCGCCGGTTAGCCTGAGATCTAGCTGGAATTTAAAACTTATATATAGGTAATATCACCCTATAATAATGGTAAAACCTCTTAGTTATTTAGAATTTATGATACTGATCTATGACATTAATTTGATGTCATGTTCATACAGCCATAATTTTATTTTAGCCCCGGCAATCAACTTTGTTCACCACGAATATTTTACAAGCACGCTACAAACTGCATTCACATTCCCCATGTAAACATTCGTGATATTGCCCGCAATAAAATATCGTCCTAACTCTCGGCTCTCATTTACATGGTAACATTCATAACACAATGAGGGAAAATAAAATTAATTTTATGAAAAACATAACTTTGGCGAATTCGTTAAGGGCGAACAAATTGCCGGGCCCGGGCCGCGACGTGACAACGACCGTTCAGTCACAGTTAATGAGAGGTCACCGCAGACGCGACGCGACGTGAAGCCTGTACCCTCACCCCTCCCTCGCCTTGTTTGCTACCATATTGTTTGAAATGGCGACCCGTCTGCCCCTCTGAAATATTATCGGCACTTCGCCAACTTTTTAATTATGATCCCTAAGGCAAGGTGTGATTTTCCATTTTTTACAACCCCTAATTTTACTTCTGAAAACATGGAACCAAGCATTATTCTTGAATGAAAACACCGTTCACGATCTATGTATTTTACCATGAACAAACACAATATCGTACAACAACGAAATGTTATATTTTTAATCATACAGAATCCGTTTTATTTTCTCTTTTGAATATGTATTCATGTTTCTGCTCTCAATATTGTTTCGCGGGGCAGCATACACAATATCATCCTGTTCCCCGACGGCGGTGTACTATTCGAAGCGTTTTCCACGAAACACGTGTGCACGCTCCAATGATTATTACTTCTTATACAGATTCGTATAAGTCGGGTGTACTTGTTGAGTAAACGAACTTGCTCATAACCGTTGCATTTTCCAATAACTTGTACGAAAGCTGTGTATATCAAGATTGTGGGGAGGATTAAATGTATTGGTTTGAATATATAAGCAAGGTTATATGTTACCTTCAAACTTGTGTACAGGCCAGACCATTTACGTAAATCCCACGCCGTGCGGGTCAGATAAGCCAAACACTTGAGTAATAGTCTCAAGCAGGTACCGTTCTGTAAATCTTGTACACAATGTGGCGAGAGGGTTGATAAACTAATATTAACAAGCACGTATCACAAACCGCAAGATCATGAAAATTTAGCCCGATCCCTCTCGGCATGGCATGGATAACTTCCATATTTGGCCTCCATACATTATTTATTACATTAGGTTATACCTTGTTTACATTGGTTGCCCTTTGGCAAACTACCCTGTCCACCGCAGCTAATACGGACAAATTAATTTCCATTCAGTGTTACGTAGATATTGATGTGCCTGTGTAATTTGTTTTTGTCAATGCTCTTTTGTGCAGTTATAACGAATTGTATGCTTGAATGCTTATTAAATGCTCGGCTAATATTGGTGCCAAGTTTGCTTGGGTGGGTGGGTGAACACAACTTCTTTCAGAATGAGTGCAAGAAAATAATTATATCAATTAAATATTTAAAAACCAAATTTATTCCATCTCTCAGCAAACGCTTATATTATTGATACCCGTAGCCTTAGGGGTGCATACGTAAATATATTTTGGCCAATCTTTGGGAGCCCGCCATAATGTCAATGAACGTGCATCGTCATCAAAACCAAACGTGATTGCAAAATTTCACCTTAATCGGTGGGGTATAAGTATTTTAGAACACAATTGCCACTTGTGATCCACACATACTAACTAACAAGTTCAGTCAAAGTTTGTACATTATATCTTTCGGGAGAGTGTTTTAATCTATGTGACGCACTTAAGTATTTTAAGTAAGATGTAACTGCAATTTTCGCTTTCATCGCTTAGAGAAAAAACGTTGACGCGTTTAGCGAGAACGCCCATTGCACTTTTATAGCTCTTTACACACGATTAAACCAACACACATTTAGAAATAAAGCTTTTCGATGTAAACTCTCTCTCCGCATAAATGAATAGATACGTAAAATCGTTTTGTAATTAAAATAGCTTTGTTATTTTTTTAAAGCGCGTTTTTATGGAGGAAATTCTGCTCAAATTATCATAAGTTTTTAGGTATGAAAGATTACACAACCATATTAATTAATTAAAAAAACAATATAAAGAAGAAGGTAACATTAATGTCCGGTTTCTGAGATACTTTATCGGTCGTTTATCTGTCCGTTATATTATTCCGCTGAGTTTTTGTATGACTTTGAAGCGTTAACGACCTTTAGGGCCGATAAGTTAAGCGCTAAGATATAAATATGAAAATTTTGCCTGTAAATCATTTCAGCAACGAACACGGCTAGTTCTAAATAGACCAATACGTATAATTTAGGGGGTCGTATGAAGTGATTAAAGTAACATTTCCAACTAGTTGTTGGTGTTGGGGGGAATTATAATGTTGTTATCGGTCAAAACAGCGGACTCTACAAATTACTACGAAATTGGTGACATAACTTCGTGAAACTAGTTCAAGTTCAAAGGGGCAATTATATTCGAGTAAACTTCAATAGTTGCGATTATTACCTACAAGGTGAAATTACATTTGAAACTAAGTTGTTAAAATAAACTCAATTACCTTACTTTCGTCATAATCGTCTTTTTAGGTACATTGGTGTTTCCCCACCGAAGGTGTCCCCACGTTGCCGTCGTGATGGGGCTTGTGCGTCTCAGTGATCTTGCAGCTCTGCCGGTAGAGTTATTCAAGCCGGAAAGGTCCAAGTGAGAGACTAGACAAAGAGGGACACACACACGCGAGGGACACACCGTTCGGAGACTTGAACATTTTTCAGGTTTTCGGGCGGTGTGCTTTTCAGAAGGAATCTTGCTCACTGCTCTCTGGTAAGCATCTGATCATCAGACGTGACTGTGAGTGCAGTGAGCAAGCAAAGGAGATAGGAAGAGCAAGGGAGATAGGGACCCTGTGAAAGGGCGATGGAGATAGGGCCCGCACCCTTAAAAGGAACATTAAAACATGAATAAGACAGACGGAAAAATATTACCCCAGGGTGGTACCAGCTGCTCAGCAGCTGGAGAATCCACCACGCTCCCTTCGGCAGCGTCTTGCCTTCGTATTATGGGGGGGCAACAAATGTCTTGATCCACTTGCCAGTGGCAACAAGAGCCGAGGAGGCTCCCGATCCAAATCGTCCTTTGAGGACTTGATCGGCTTTAATTTTGGCTTTAATTTTTATACGCCTGACAAGGTATTGGGCGGGCGTGGTGCGAAAGCCCCCGCCATATTATGGAGGAAGAGCCCGCTGACGTGTGAGGGGGATGTAGGGTCAGACTCTGACTCCGCATCTGGTGTCAGCACCAGCTCACCGAGCCCGGAGTGAGAGGGAGGAGAGGCTGTTGCAGAGGGCTCGGGGTTATTCCGCAAGCGCCCCAGACCGGAGGATGACCGAGAGTCGTCCTCCAATGGGGAGATGGCCTCGGCCCGGGAAATCCCCATCAGCAGGCGGGGTAAGAGCCGAGACGGATGCAAGGGGAGGAGGCTTGCATCCCAGGAGGCTGCCCAGCGAGCCGTGAAGCTCGCCGAGGAGAGGCGCCACCCTGGAGCGACAGGTTGGAGGGCTCTCCCTTCGGAGTCTTCCAGCGGTGAGCCGGACACAGCTGGCGGCCCCGATAAGGAGCGCCAAGCCAGGTTTGCGGAGGTCGTGGGGGCCGCAGTCCGCGATGTGGCTTTGAAGAGGAACGAGGCCTCTAAAAACAAGGCCATAAACGCGGCGTCGGCCTCCATTCTGGCGGCAGCGGAGGCCAGCTACAGCTACAGTGGGCCTCCGTCAACGGGCGAGATGTCCATGCTGCGGCCAGTACTTTGTCCCGCCCAGGGATGACTAGGTGGAGGACCTCAACGGCTCAGTGGCCCTAATTTCATCGGCCGCCGCCGGTACCCCGTCCCTCGAGAGTGTCAGGAGAGGACAGGGGTGCGTAGCACGGTTTGGGGAGATTGTAGTAGTGGGGGTCTACTTCTTTCCGAACCGATCTCTCGCCGAGTTCCACAACTCCCTTAGGGAATTAGTTGTCGTCGTCGCCGGGTATCGTTCCCTCCCCGTGCTCGTTCTCGGGGACTTCAATGAGAAGCACTTGGTTTGGGGTTCCCGTTATACGGACACGAGGGGCAGGATGGTGGAGGACTGGGCTCTGGAGACAGGCCTAATCGTCCTAAACCGGGGTTCTGTCCCCACGTGTGTGCGGATGCGGGGTGAGTCCGTGGTGGACATTTCGTTCACCGCGTTGCTGCACGGCTCCGCATCCGGCCTCCGGATGCGCAGGCCAAAGATGCGGAGCTGTACGAGGAATACAGAGTGGCAGAGGCCGCCCTCTAGGCGGGGATCCTGCGGGCCAGAGACCTGGTTCGTAAGGAGATGCTAGAGTCTCTGAACGGGGACCCGTGGGGACGCCCTTACAAAATGGTGCGAGATAAACTCCACACCTGGGCCCCCCGTTGACGCACAGTCCCCGGCCCCAGCTGATGGAGGACGTTGTGAGCGATCTGTTCCCTTCGCGAGGGGAGCATACTCCCCCGCCTATGGCTCCGCCACCTGCGGTGCCATGCCCGATGCGGACCACACTGACGACGGCGACGACGATGACAACGCTCCGGAGGTGACTGAGGTAGACCTGAGACTTGCGGTAAACAGGCTAATGACCAAAAATACCGCCCCAGGACCCGACGGCTTACCTGGGAAAGCCTGGGTCCTGGCCTTAGAGGCTCTCGGGCCTCGACTAAAGGGGTTCTTAAGTGCATGCTTGGAGAGAGGCCCATTCCCACTTCGTTGGAAGACGGGTAAACTGGTCATCATTAAGAAGCCTGGGTGCTCTACGGACTCTCCGTCCGCTTACCGGCCCATCGTGCTGCTCGACGAGGTGGGCAAGCTCTTTGAAAGAATAATTGCAAACCGCCTCGTCGGGCACCAGGTGTGGGTGGGGCCGAATCTGGTGGAGAACCAGTTCGGTTTCCGCACGGGGCGCTCAACGGTGGACGTCATCATGTGCGTGAGAGCCTTTACGACGGAGAATGCGTTGTCCCGGGGCAGGGTCGTCTTGGCGGTGTCTCTTGACATAGCCAATGCCTTTAACTCCCTGCCCTGGAGTTGCATTAAGGAGGCACTCCGGATGCCGAACTACCTCCGTCTCGTGGTCGAGGCCTATTTGACGGACAGGGCCGTCATCTACCCCAGTCACCGGGGAGAATGGAACCGGCGAGAGATGTCGTGCGGTGTTCCACAGGCTTCGGTTCTGGGGCCGCTCCTGTGGGACATCGGCTACGATTGGGTGTTGCGCGCCGACCTCCCAAGCGGCATCAGCGTAATCTGCTATGCTGACGACACGCTGGTTCTGGCACAGGGGGGGTCGCAACAGGCGGCAGCCGACTTAATGACACGCCGGGTCGCGATAGTCGCTGGAAGGATCCGGCAATTGGGTCTCGAGGTGGCCCTGCACAAGTCCGAGGCCATGTGCTTTCATGGTTCTCGGAACAGGCCACCAGCGGGATTCCAAGTAACGGTAGG
Organism: Mamestra brassicae; assembly: GCA_905163435.1. Lineage (NCBI taxonomy): Eukaryota > Metazoa > Arthropoda > Insecta > Lepidoptera > Noctuidae > Mamestra > Mamestra brassicae. Next base: position 10,555,487 of record LR990996.1, on the reverse strand, counting down.
AATGTGTACCCCACACATTGGCGTTGGGTCGACGATCAGGTATCTGGGGCTCGGTCTCGACAGCTGGTGGAACTTCGAGGAACACTTCCGACGTTTGGCTCCCAGACTGAAGCGGGCCGGAGCTGCCTGACCAATCTAGGGGGTCCAAATGCCTCCTGCCGGAGGCTCTATGCGGGGATCGTGCGGTCCATGGCCCTTTATGGGGCTCCTGTGTGGGCTCTAACGCTGAAGGGGCGACCAGCCCACCAGCTCAACGCATCCCAAGAGGTCATGGCCATCCGGTTGGCCCGGGCATACCGCAAGGTGTCCGGCGAGGCGGCAAGCCTCCTTGCCAGATTACCGCCATGAGATCTGGCGGCGAGAGCCCTCGCGCACGTCTACGAGTGGCGCGTTAAGGCGCTTCACCGGGGCGAAACTCCGCTGCCGCGGCAAATTGCATGGCGGCGGGCAGAGCTCCGGCAGGATACCATGGCGGTATGGAGACTGCGACTATCGCGACCCAGCGCTGGGTTTTAGTCCGTAAAAGTCTGACACGCCCTTTCGCTCCACCCAGAGCGGAAGAAGTCATTTGATGATTTCCCATCCTTAAAAAAAAAAAGACCCATCTTTGAGGAGTGGCTGGAGAGGCGCCACGGCGTCCTCACCTTCCACCTGACGCAGGTACTCACCGGACACGGCAGTTTCGGGAGGTACCTGTTTCGGATTTTGCGGGAGTACACGCCTTGGTGTCAGCACTGTGAGGATCGCCCGGAGGACACGGTGGAGCATACGGTGGAGGTCTGCCCTGCTTGAGCTGAGTACCGCCGTGTCCTCGTCGAGGCGATCGTTGGCGGCGACCTCTCGCGTCCGGCCCTGGTTTAATCCATGGTCCGGAGCGAGGAGGCTTAGGAAGCGGTCACCTCCTTCTGCAAAGCAGTAATGCTAGCGAAGGAGGAGGCGGGCCGTGCGAGGGAAAGGCAAGGCCTTCGCCCCAACCACCGCTACAGGAACAGACGCCCTGGGCGTCGGGAGTCGCAGGGCGATCACCGGCCACCGTAGACACGGGCCTGCGGACGGCGAGCGTTGGGTGACTCGCTGTCTGGTCACAACCAGGCCCAGGTCGTTGGCGCGTTGTGTTCCACGCGCGCAACAAAGAGATGTCAGCATAGGAGACGGGGCCCGGTAGGGCTAGAGCCTGCCAGGCTTGCGGAATTTTGTTCGAAAGAGTCACCGCGGCCCGCGGCAATGTAAAGGACTTTAGAAGGAACACGGATGGGTTTTAGGCATTAAGAGTCTAACACGCCCTCCCGCTCCACCCAGAGCGGAAGAAGTCATTTGATGATTTCCCATCCTTAAAAAAAAGTTATATTGGTGTTTTTGTAACAGATTAACTGTTCTGCAATGATTTGAAAAATCACCCAATGCGACTACGTGTGCCTGTGCACAATGAAAAAAAAGACCACAAGAGTCATCAGGGATAATAAAAAACTTTCCAGGATATCTCATTCATTTTAATTTATTAGAGTGTTCTTTTCCATCGACACGCAGTCACCTTTTCACAAAAACAAAAGGTATTTTTATTTATCATATTCAACCGCGGCTACGGGAATATTTCACTTGCTAAATACAATACGCCTGTAATGCTCACTTTTATATGTATTTACAAAACAAAGCTAGAACTAAGGCAACGAACAAGGTAGCATTAAATTTATGGAGGAGTGAGGAGGTAAAACTCGTAAAAGTGCCTCATATGTCAATACCTTTTGAAATACGGTAATGGAAATACGAAATAAAACAGAAAGCAAAGTATGATTAGTGAGTGCCATATGTCCCATTGGCGCACTTTACGGCGCGCGCTCCTGCAATATCCATTTCAATACGATATATATTTAAATTTTCAACTCTATGGATATTTCGTGTAAAAGTTAGTTTTATGAGTTCACTGGTTAAATACTCCGCGCTCTGTGTATTGTAGTTCTAGCACAATTTATATTTTAAATTGTTTTTGACTTTGTCGTCAAAACCACTTCATTGTCTCTTATAACTGTTTTTCATAGTTACCTCATCGCAATTTACTCGACAAGGTAGGCAAACGTACATTGATACCTAATCACTGTGTATTATGCCACGTACCAACAATAAAAAATAAAACAAGATGTAAACTTATCCGCACAATTCGACAATAAATCAAAACAGCCGTATTAATAAATTGTTATTGTTCCACGAATGAATATGGATTAGTAGATTTCTCAGCAGCGTTCAGTCCGTGTTCGCTGGAAACAAACGAGGCTCCAAGTGCGGCCCGACCACTATTGTAATCGAATAGGAAATAGGAAATGTCTAGTTACTGTTATCTGCTGCTTCAATCTATATGGTCACGCAGGGATGAAGATATTTTGCAATTTTGTGTTTGTTTACCTACACAGAATAAGAACTTTGCTAGGTGTATGTTTCACTATGAGCGGAGATGAAAATGTGCTGGGTACACCTAGTGGTGGCATACTTTTGGTTACAACTTCGACGTTGTGAAATTATTTATTTTATTACCGCTACTCTCAAAGTGATGAAGGAATGTCTTAGAGCCAAAAATTCGAAGACATGTGACATCCATCAATCGTCACTGGGCTTGCGTGCTCGCAAAAAAGAATGTGTCTCAGAAGTGGAAACATTTTTAAGCTTCACGTTTAAAAAAACACAATATGATATTCGGAAAATTCCAGGCTATACTTTGAATGGTTTTCCGAATAGTGTGTTCAGAAACATGAACGGCAGGACCATTAAAACCAGTCTAAGTGTTACATACTAAACCATGAAACTACTGTCTGTAGACTTACAATTATCTGACAACAGTCCGACATCGACACTTTATCCAGACAGGCGAGAAAAGACGGGTGTTCAAGCGACCGCAGGACGCCCATAAAATTCAAAAGCCTTGCAGAAAACAGATAATCTGTCGAGTAAGCTTTGCAAACAAGAAATATAGAATCGTTTATTAAACAGCCCATTATGAGGAGATTTATACTTGCGATTATATAATTTAATTTTGTTTGGATTTGAAAGAAAAGAGGCTCTAGACAAACTGACTTTCTATCGGCGGCAACTATTGCCGTCCAAATGTTGTTTAGGATTGACCACGTGATATTTCGGTAAGGTTCAAACCTCTTTTTGACAATAGTTATTGCTCATATACTGTCACTTAGAGGCTAAGGATGTAACGTAATTGCAGTTTTTCTTAATGTAAGTACATAATATAAACATTACAAGGGGAGGTTGGGGGAGCGTGTGATCACGGAGTAACCGCGGCGGTGCCCGTTCGGTGCTCAGGTGAGATTAAAAGTCCGGAGCAGTTGTTTGCGGTAGCGTGGGGTCGGCTCTCAATGCACATGCACTCGCTACACTGACGCCAGTGCTCGCTATGATTAATGTGCACACCATTCACCTACAAATAAATGTAGCCCACACCAGGGATATATTGCACCGTAATTTTCAGGTTTCATATTCATTTGTCCGTTTTGTGCTAGATCAAAGCGTGCGGATGCTTTGCGTCGAGCGCGGGATTGCTGTGTTATGTCGTTTGGATCTTGCTGTTTTATTTAGTAATGGTATTAATTTTCTATTATCCTCGAGATACGGCTCTTTTATTGATGTTACTACCTACAGAGCCAAGTAAAACATTTGCAACTTTTTATCAGCAATATCACTTTCAATCGAAATAACGTATGTATCTTACTTACTTTTCATCGATGTCGATACATAGACTATACCCCTGACCCATTAGAAATGTATAAACTGCCTTACAGTGTAACTAAGCAACCTGTAGTAGTTGTTCTAATCAAGATACTTACAGGTAACTTAATAAGTTATACATAGTCAGTACAAGCGATCGGCGAAGGTTCTCAAGGTGGCGCAGAGATTTATCGCAGTAGGCTCTGACCACAAACGGGTGCACGCGGCAAGGCTTGCCGCGCCTGGCTGACTGATGCCTTACATTTGTTTCAGCTGATTTACTTTACAGACACACGTTTGCACGACACTGATTTGTTTTGTTTGGTTTTTTAAACTATTTTTGATGACGGAATTAAAGTTAGCTACCAAAGAAACAAAAGAGTATCTTACTTCAGAGACGTCAGAAAGTCTAGAACGAATGTTTTGGCGTAGAACGTCAATGAATTTTGAAAATAAAACATTTACTACCCCATAGTATTTTGGTTTAATTTATGCGATACACACAATTTGAATAAATAAATATTATCTGCGAAACAAGTATGTATTATAGTTATAGTAAAATATTACGTTACGTCACTATAAGTTAGACGCTCAGTCCCGATTTTTAAGAATTAAGAGTCTCAATTTAAAAACAGAACTGTGAGTTAGTTGTTTTTTTTTCCAAATATTTGTTTGGTATGTATTTAACGTTCCCTAAAAATATGGTTAATACTTTGACAATAGAGAGGCACTCTATTGTCAAAGTATTTGAGTTAACGGAAGTATCTATAACTTTGATTACAGGATACATTGTATTCGTAATTTTGCAACTTTCCTTCGCAATGTCGAGGTCATACACAGACACGTTCCCGCCACACGTGTCGCTACCAGTATCGACCACTTATGTTGGTGATCAACACTTAATACTTTAAGTTGAGAATAATAATGCTTCGTGTTCAACGGGATACTTCAAGAAAGCGTTTCACTGCACATTATGTACAGCTAGTAAAGGAGGTCACCGGAAAATTGCAAACGCCATAAGATTGTAAACTATCGCATGAAATTATAAACTATTTTTCTTAATAAGACACGGATATATTGGAAACGATTGAATTTGAATGGGTTTTTTTCACAATTTATCGAGAAATTATAATCCTACTGCAATGTTTCGGTGACATATACATACTTTTTAGTAGATACTATTTAAATAGCACGACGCAAACTAGCCTAAATTGCCAGTGTGTGCGAGTCTCTTTTGTTGACTACACCTACGTCAGTTCTTTCCCCAAACTTTCATGATATACCGAACCCACCCCTTAATAAACAGCAGTGCTGAAGGTTAACCTCGCCATAATTAAATAAATATAATAATATATCGGTATAAAATTCGGCAGTTCGCGTTCACCTCAGACAAAGTTTTCATTAGGAGCGAGCGTAAGTTTGCGGCGAGTGTGCGAGAGGGAACGTTTGGCACGATGCTGATAACACAACAAACAACTTGTTACAAACGTGTTTAGTTTTAGTTATTGCTTTGAGTTCGACGCTTTAACTCATTGCTCTAATAATGAAGAGGGTAGGCAGTCATTAAGCTCGGTTTTCTACGAGCTGCTTGAGCGGTGATTATGTTATTTGAGGAATTTCTGACTTCTGACTACCAGTAATGACCGTAACCACAAACAATAAGTAAAAAAAGATACTCCCAGGTTTAGATTTTACAGGAAAACTCTCTCCTCATACTGTATGCTGCAGACAGATACGCAACGCAAAAGGGGATCCGTTAGTAATGACTAGTGTTTACTTTTAATCCGTCACAGAGCGGTGCAGTGATGAATTTTTACACAAGGCCTCGTCAAAGTGATACAAGATTAAATTACGTGCGGGCGCGTGGACTGGTATTCGGATCCAGGCCAGTCTAACAAATTTTTGTTGTTTTTTTTTCTCGTACATTCGTTTGCCGGATGTCAAACAGATCTGTAAACCGAAATCAAATTGGGAAATTTGTGCGGATTGGAATTTGTGGAAAACGTCAGCCATATTGACGTTTTAGGTGTGGAATAAATTCATTCTTTTATAAGCATCAGATTGCCAATTTGAGTGTTGTTTGCTTTAGGTACAGGTAAAAAAATTACAAAAAAGCAATGTTTATTTCGAATTTCTATCCGCATTTTCCATACACTGGCACATACTGAAAACTGCATAAGTGAAAGATGCGACACAGTACAACACCAATACTGAACAGACATTTCACTAGCCACACAAAAATACTTCTATAGCTAATTTTAAATTCAAAAACCAATGCAACTCAACAAAACCTCTTCACAAAAATACCTCCAAACATCATCCACACGATAATACGAAGGTGAAAACGGGCACATTAGACGTGTATTCTACTGGCCGTCTTTTGTAGTATGTCCGTTACACCATGTTAGGTAAAGGGGCAGGAAGAGGAAGCGGTTTATCTGTGCTCCGGAAGTCAGGAAGACGAAAGCGGGCTCGCCGGGCTCCGTTGAATTCCTTTAGGCTTTACATTTGTACCAAATTGCGATTGTGTTATACGCGTATGGCGTGTGACTGGGAAAAGTGTGGAGGATTTTGTTTGAGTGTGTTTTTTGTTTATTTTGTTTGTATTTTCTTCGGTAAGTATGTTTGAAAATGTTGTTTTTAAAAAGTAAATTTATTCAAATTATTAGTTAAATAAGTATTCAAATTATCGTAAAATATTGAAAGAGGTTAAACCCATTAGTTAATAAAGTCCATCCATTATTAGCCTCCTTGCTTGTGATCTATGCACACATAATAATAGTAATTGAGAAGACACTCGGTACAATTTATTTAACGTTTATGAGATGATAAACCTCAACGAAAAAAGTTAAAAACAGATGCTGCTACAAAACTATGTGATGAACTATGAGTACACCGATACCTACAGCTGCACATTTTCAACGAATTTCAGGTAGCCTCACGTTACATTTTCAACCAAATTCCCCTTTTATCTGTTTACAAAATATTCCCACCAATAAACCCCGCACAATTTCTTTACTGACTTTCATAAAAATAAACTATTACACAAAGGGTAACGCAGCATTTTTGAATCCCCGGATTATTTCAATAACATTTTCTTTCAGAACGTTTGCCTAGTGCACCGTTTTATTTTCTTATCTTAAGGAAATGTTTCCTTGGCTTTGTCTCCTTTGCAACAAAGCGCGCGCATCAGCCGTTGGTCGACCTTCAGGGAGCGATTTTAAACGAAATACTAGATTCCACCCCTGTTTAACCACTTTTAAAGAATACACCCTACTAAGGGAGAATATATAGTTATTTTCTCTACATTGTACGTGTATATTACAGTGTGCTTGTATCGTAAATTCTGGTAAAAAGTGTCACGACTTGTGGAAGTTAAGAAACTTGGGATACTTACTGCGGCTTTTCACTTTGTCGACAATAAACTCTTCGAAATTGAATAACATACATCAAGTAGAAATAGTAATTGAATTTCAGTTCGAGAAAACTTCGCACTGGTCGGGGAAATAAATAAAAAATGCGCATGGAGTGTCGTTATTTTTAATGCCAAAACATTCAAAGAATATATTTTGTAAATCCTATTTTCATGATGTTCGGATATCCTAAAACGTTCACAGGTTTTCATTGCAAGTACTTAGGATATAAAAAGAAGGAATCTACTGTTTAAAATGTCGATATCATAAAAATGGAGTACTTGAAGAACATAGAATAAGTGAGCACTTGCAGCAAAATACTATGCTGCAAAATACATGATCCTGATACTTTGCTTTTCGTAGGTAGCTTGCTAGAGCTACTTCACTTAGCTTTCTTGATGATTACAAAAGGTTAGAACCTTATCCCTTTAGGTGCGGATACTATACGCTGGTTTGCTGTATCTTTTACGCAATTAATGAAAAAACATGCAAAAAAACGGTAACGGGAAGAAACCATTTTGTTTACAAACCGAACCCTAGAACAGTGAACTGGCGCAACTCTTACAAGGTGAACGTAAACGTCTGCCCGCAAGAAATACGAGAAAAGCTAATGACGCTATTTCCTTTAACCCCTACCGCACTGCAGCTACATTCCAAATATAATTTTCAAAGGTGTTCGGCGTCGATAGGTAGGTAACACATAAATTTAAACGGCGATAGTAATAGGCTAGTGTTGCTACAGCTTTGATTTAAGACTGGAGCGAGCTGAAAATGCAGACGATATCCAATTGCGGATTTACGTTCCAACTATTTATTTTATGCAAGGAAATGCTGAGCTTTTTACGTGAGATCTTGTTAATTGATTACAAGGAGCAAACAAGGGTTAAAAAAGTTTAGTCGCCTTCATTATGGAGAAGTGAGAATTTAACGCAATTTACAGGCTGAGCGAAGAGAAAATAGATGGTCACCATCATTAAATATATTATATATATCGGTACTTAAGGGTTATATAGTATAAGACCTTCGGCAGAAACCGTTGTAAGAGCTCTAACGTATCCAAGATAATTTATTTCCCGAAACTTTTACAGCACATTTCCTTGAGTATACGTTTTTCGTTGTATCGTGCAGAAAGGTCTAGTCCCTATAGCGTCTAGCCCCTAATACAGTGAGCTCTTGGATGGCCGTAAGTGGTGTTTTGCACAGCAAACAAATACTCCGTGAAATTAACTGCGCCCGCCGCGCCCCGAACGTTTCGGACGCCTCGATTTCGCTTAGCGAGGATATAGAGCTGCTAGAAAGGCAATAACAATGGGTCCAAAATTACGAGAATTATGAACAACAGACCTAGCCATTTTGTGCTATAAAACTGGCCAAGTGCGAGTCGGACTTGCGTGCAAAGGGCTCCGAACGAATCTCGCTTTTGTAAAATGTGCCTATCAAACCATAGACTTCTTATAGGTTTTCCTGTAATCTATAGGCAAATAACTATTATCTTTATTTTTATTTTATTTTACACTCAGTAGTTTCCGAAACTACTGAGTGGAATAGGGGAGGAGGGAATGGTCATTTTTCATCAAATTTCTTGAATAACTTCAAAACTATTTCTTTAAAAATTAGGAAAAAAAATATAAGAAACTGTCACAATATATTTGATATAAAAATATGTATTTGCAACTCTCTTAATTCATTTGATACGTCGCACAGTGCAGTTAGAAAACTTTTTTAAAATTTTGTTATTTCACCCCCCAAAACGCCGTGGCATAAATTTTGAAAATGGGGTCACCCATTTTCAAAATTTATGCCACGGCTGCGTTTGGGTCGCAGAAGATTATAAATATGTAGACTAAGTTAAACTACATCGGTTTAGTAGATTCGTAGAAAATCGGCTGTAACAGACGGATTGACAGACAGACAACCGAGTGATACTATAAGGGTTCCGTTTTTCCATACAGAGGTACGGAACCCTAAAAACGGGTGGTACATTTTTATTTGTTTTTATTATTTTTTTGTAGTCTATGGTCTGTGAGTCTAATTGAGAATATCAGCGCTGCATTATTTTTTTTTTTAAACAGCACAGAATATGCTGAGATAATCCTTTTTGGCCTCCTATAGGTAGAAATCAAGTTGTTAGCTTTTATTGTTGATAGTTATTAATTTATTTTCCTTTATTTATTTGTCTTCCCAAAAAACTTTTGTCTTTCTTTTATTTTCGATAATTTTAAATTATTTTACCATTTCAAAATGTGGTTTTGCTAGCTTTAAGTAGGTGCAGTTCATGTAAACGATTCTATTATTGATTTAGTTGTCTGTACTTAACCATATCTTTCGAGAAATATTTATTTTTTCTTATAATATTCCACTTTGTAGATATTACAATAAAGCACCGTCATTTTATAAACACTGACTTTGTTGTTTTCGATCTTTAAGTTAAAATAAAATCCGACCCATCCAGTAAATTCTAGATATCCTTTCGGGGGCGTCTACTTATCTTGCTACTGTCGGCCAACACTTTTACAGAATCTCGACAAGTTTTATGTTGTTCTTTGTAGATTTTGCCTGAAAGTAAATATATTCCAAGGACCGAGTAACCTTCAACTGTGAACCGATTGCAGTTTACTGTTAGAAACACACAACATGAAGTTTAATTAATCTCTTCCAATGTCTTAACTTACTTAAATAATATAAGCACACCTAGAAAACTACCTCTAAGTAGAGTGGGTACGAAAAAAAAACAAAAGCACGGACAGAGATCGAACAGTTTCAATTTATTCAAAGTCAAACCAACCACACAATACTTCGATAGTATCGTTTATAATTGCATCGAAGATTTGATTTTCATAGCAACTGACAGATTAACCATTTCGATAACTTTTTCTGTACGCTACAGTGCCGTGGCAAAGAATACGACCAATGCAATAAATTAAACCTCTCAGGGACTGACCCGTCTACGGTTTAATTAACTTTTCACCAGGCATTTTAAAATGAAAAATAAAGGAGAATCTGGCAATATGGTTGCAGAATCACAGTGCTTGATAAAGTTTTCTACGGGCGACTCGAATGTAATCTGGGTAGTCGTAGCTGAAACAAAACGTATTTTGTGTTTTCGGTATCTATGTTCTGAAAATCTATCAATTTTAACGAATCTTTCTTTTTTTTCATTTTCATTACAAAAACTGTTGTTTTACAAATAATGTCTGTAATGTGAAACGGACTACCGTTTTATTTGTGTAAACTTCAGTGATAACATATTATTTTATTTAATCAAAACAAACAGAATTCAATTTAACAAACCTTGCTCACATTCTAATGAAAAATTCTAGAATATTTCGCGAGACATTTCCAAAAAATTGTGACATAAAAATAAAATACCTGTAATATTGCACCTGACTGCTAAATTTGACATGGGTCTTCCTGCATGTATCACCCTGACAGGCTGAGTAAATTTCTGTCGCATGCCTGAATAAATAATCACGTCGTTTATGTCACAAGAAACCATTGAACACACGGATAGGCTCATGAATATTCAAGTTATATTATCATCTTTAACGTTATACGCTCATGTTGGGCACATGTTTTCTTTAATTTATTTTATACAGTGCAGGATGTTTTTAAACGGTGCTTTTATTTTTTGAACTGTTAATTCACCAACTAATACAAATCCCATATGATATACACGCAGGTGAGATCAATTTATTATATACTTTTTAGTTTACCTCATAACAAGCACAGAACAAACATTTATTTTAACTAGTGTAAAATGGACTGCCTAGTCGCACAGGGCAATCATCAAATGACTTTTTCGCGTGTCAGACTCTTACTGACTAAAACCCATCCGCGTTCCTTCTAAAGCTCTTTGCATTTTAGGGTTGCTCTTTCGAACAAATTTCGGACCTTGGCAGGCTTTAGCCCTAGCAGGCCCCGTTCCCTATGCTGACATCTCTTTGAGGCGCGCGTGGAACACAACGCGCCATCGATCGGGGCCTGGTGGTGATCGGACAGCGAGCCACCCAACGCTCGCCGTCCGAAGGCCCGCACCTACGGTGGCCGGGGATCGCCCTGCGACTCCCGACGCCCAGGGCGTCTTCTTCTGTAGCGGCGGTTGGGGCGAAGGCCTAGTCTCAACCTCGCGCGGCCCGCCTCCTCCTTTGCTAGCATTACTACTTCGCAGAAGGAGTTGACCGCTTCCTGAGCCTCCTCGCTCTGGACCATGGATTTAACCAGGGCCGGACGCGGGAGGTCGCCGCCACCGATCGCCTCGATGAAGACGCGGCGGTGCTCCGGCCAAGTAGGGCAGACCTCCACCGTATGCTGTGTCCTCCGGGCGATCCCCGCTGCATCCGAAATAAGTACCTCCCAAAACAGCCGTGTCCGGTGGCGGTCAGGCGAAAGGTGAGGACACCGTGGCGCGTCTTCAGCCACTCCCCAAAGATGGGCCTTACTGTCGCAATTGACAGGGCAATCTCTTACAGAAATTCTTTGGATGACCTGAACGAACGGAGATAGATTTGTTACTTTCAAATTTTTTATAAGTTTGATCACAAAACGACTAACTATTTAAGGCCATTCTATGTAGCTGCTCGCAATTCGAATACTACTGCGTGCAATTCGAATATTTTCGAAAACTGCAAAAATGTTCGATCACCACGCTCATCGTCAATTGTATTAAATTTTTACTTTGAAAGGACAGACACATTTAATGAACACACAACATTCAACGAAAAGTAAAGCGTCACAGATAAATACTAAACCAAGACAGTAAAAATGTTCGTAAATCTAATACAAGGGTGTTTTAATTCGTTATTTTTTAGCGTTTCCAAGAAGGCTCCAATTCCTAACATGAAAATTCGAACTAAGAAATTAAAAAGCTTTTATTTGTTAGTAAACAAAGTGGTATAGTGGCAAACAGAGACGTTTTGGCTAAGGCATAGTAATATATTAAGTGCTAGCACGCGACCTCGCAATAAGTCCGCCTCGCCTACTTCGCCGCTAGATAACAATTATAAATCTTACTAATACTTCTCACTGTCCACACCGACCTATTGTTTCGTAGTTTTGATTTTACAAAAAACAACTTTAAAGCTCAATGATAAGGAGCATAATTCAATGGTACATGTACCACGTTACTAGTATTAAACTTTTAACTACAATTTGAGTAGACTGTTTCGATAGTTTGCAATATTGAGTGCTGTATTTTAAAGTTTATTCATATCATAGTAAGAAAAATATCAAATAATCATGAAAACGTACGTACATATTTAGGTACCTACCTACCTATCATGCGAAATGCTGTTAGAAAATATTCGATCTTTGTTTGAACTGCAAACAAGGCCAATCCAAATTGAAGTGCAGTAAGAATTAAGAATTCCAGTCAAGCTTTCCAAATATTGGCTCTCTTCGTCTAGTGGCTACCAAAAAACTAGAAAGGCAATCGAAAAGTTCAGCAACCACAAAAAAATCGTGGAGACTGTGGCAGAGATAAAGATATCTCTACCATAAGAGACTTGATTTATTTCAATCATTCACTACAAATAAAAAGAAAAACCAATACATTTTCTTTATGGTTTATGTTCAAGATGTTTTACATCCCTTGAAAACTCAACCCCTTCAGTGCTGAGCGTAGGAAAGTAATAAAAAACTATGTTATGTTTCAAAATATTCGGCTCCGTTGTCGTGGACAGGACATCATAAAAGCATCAAGAAGCCATCAGACGTAGTAACAGGTTGTCCCCGCATACAACATTCTTTACATTTTTACCCATTTGTGTAAGATAAATGGTGTGTTTCGGGAGTGTGACATTACCGAAATACCGAGGGACGTTATTTTGGCTTGGATAAATCTGGATAGTTGAGAGGCAGGAAGAAAGAACATACCAATCATGGGAGACGTAGCTTATCATGGATTTTTGGAAAATGCGTTGAACAAAATAAAGACTAAGGCCCAAATGCGCTAACATAGGTAGTAATATTTTAACTCACGTTCATTGTAAACATAATGGCCCCGGGTGAGCTAGTTGCTCACCCGGGGCCATTATACATTATACTCGGAGTTAAAAGATAACTCTGGTATGTGCAAATGGATTGTATGTTGATTTAAAGCGATAAAAAAACACTTTTGCCTGCTCGACTCCACGATCCATGGATTGGAAGAGTCCAACTTTCCGTGTTAGATATTGAGATCAATATCTAACGTAACAGACATAACCGGTGATACAGAATTATCGAGGAAATTCGAGACTTAAGTGACAGTGAGTGAAAGAAGTTATCCAAACAAAGCTTGGCACCCTGGTACCTTTTAGATACTTCTTTTCGAAATAAAAATCGTAACTCGAAATCTGGCAATTAATTCACGTCCTTTTCCCAGCAATCAAAACAAAAGTTTCGTAATAAACTCTCGCGAAACATTAATTTTATAGAGAAGTGCGAACTGTCTAGTCTGGGCGACTCGGTGCAGCGGAAGTGTTGCCGCGATGACTCGGCAGGTCGACCGACACAACGTGAACACAGGGTAGATAGGGGACAGAAGGCTGGTTCCATCTAGAATGCGTAAAAATAATTTATTTATTTGATGATAATTTAATTAATTTTAATTAAATCTAGATTGATCGTCTAGATTTTCTCAATTTTTATTGTAGTTTACCTACCAACATATTTTGTAATCTCAAATTCATTTTTATTTGCGACAGTTACGTAATTCAAACATTACGAAAAATGTTTACTTTACAATCTCAAAGCGTTAACAACGTACGGTATTTCATACAAACTTTCAAGTACTTATTTTTCGAAATAAATGCACCGATTTGAATGAAACTTCCTACGCATAAGCAGGATACACAGGTCTAAAAAGTTATCAGAGAACATTTTTGTCGTAAATTCTCTTAACCTAACCACTGTATTTTTTATTTATTATTGTGTTACCTAAATTTTTATTCCGCATATTAAAGGAGGACTAGAGCTATTGTTTTATTCTGATAAAACACGTCTAACCTCCTGCCGCCTACCGTCTACACTGTTATAGCGTGTAGACGGTAGGCGGCTCACGATGCGCTGTGGCCACCTAATCCCACTCGCCACCATCCGCACCCACTATTGTCACCGCCTGTTCACTCTGGACTGGGGAGGTGAAGAGGCAATCGTTTGACATAGTTTGAGATCGTTGCGTTGCCGTACCTACCTACTAATTTCTATGATTGCGTGCGCTGGTTTTCACGCGTTGTTTGGAACTGACCTTCTGTATCCTTCTATTCCGTGATGTGACGTTCCTCACGATGTTTATATCAGTTTAAAAGGCGACTACACCGATCGGAGCATTTCCTTTTGCGACAGCATAAAAGAATTTCCAAGAAATAACGACTATATTTGAATAGCGGTATAACATGTTCACGAATGCCTTTCTCCGGTTTAAAACAGCAATAGTATTGCTCTTTTAAAATTTTCTGTGAATGTTTTTAAGCTAAATATTCTGATTGTCATGTTTTGTTGGCTGTTTGTTCACTTCTTTGCACTTGTCGATAAATAATGCTATTGCTTTTGAATTGTTGTTGGAATTGACAATTTTATTTCCTTTGGAGATTGTTGCTCAAATTGCTACTTGCCTTCGTTCCAATCTGAAACACTCGTGTATAACATTTGCTTACGTTTACATATGTATATAACAGTGAACATTTTATTTACATTGTAAAGTAGAAGAAAAATGAAAAACCACAAAACACCTTTAATTAACATTCAGACACAAATTGATTTAAATTAAAACTGAAAGATATCTTTAACAATGTTTCATTACAAAACGATTCATTGGTTTTCATTGAAATTTTATACTTATTTGAGTGTAAGTAATTTTACAATGACAATAAACGTAATCAGTTTTTATATTCAACAGAACAAACGACGAAGCATTTTCTCAACAAAATTGTTTTACATTGAATAAAGCTTTTCGTATCGTTGTGAATCTTTTAAGAATTGCTGTTTTTTGTTCTACGCTGTCTACGAGGATTATTGTACTTGCAATAAAATGTACACAAAGCGAAACTGGGCTAAAATTTTTAAAAGATTTATTTAAGCACTTAAACGTGCTTCGCTGTTCTTCTTTTGAGGCATATTTATAAAAAAAAGAATTACTAAATGTTTATATAAAAGATCTTCAAAATAAATGAAGCCATTAATTAAACTCTTTCATTCAAATCGATTTTCAAATGAAAATAATCTCATATCAACATTATTTGATATGTGATTGCATTCTTATCTTCGAAGCTTTTCAACCCCGGTTTCTCAACAAAATCAACAAAATCGACCCGTCACAAATTAAGCGCAAGTCAAACAATGCGATTGGCTGTTGAAAACTCATCCAATCAATCACAGCTCGATGACGCGCGTTCGATAATTTGTCACAATAATTGTGTGATAACTTTCGTTCGAGAAACTGGGCTTAACACTTTTTTAACTGTAGCTGATAAGTAAAACTTGTAGCATATTATCTCCCACGTTCTATGCATAAAAAAACTTAGTACTAAACAAATACTGAACTTTAAACAAACACCAGCAGGTAAAGAAAACACGACCAACTTATTAATTTTAATGATATAACCAAAATAGCGCTGAGCACGCCACTTGGTTGAAGTACGCTTCTTATAAAGGTCTCCCAAGTGCAGGCACAAAGTTCACCTGTAGATAATCACTGTGAGGACCCCACTTCAAATGGCACACAAGATAAACGAGAATTCCCTCATTTTTTTACAAGTACGGTGGGAAACAACAGCAGTCTTTTGTGTTTAGATTGTCTAGATAACTGTGCTCACTTTAACTGAGTATTTGAGGGTTCGATGATAATAGATTTATGTTCGTGCCGTGTTCCGGGTGGACTTTGTCTTGTATGAGTAATGATAAGCAAAAAAAGTAAAGGGTGCTTTGGAATTTCTGTAAGCTCTTGGGTTAAAGAGACTTGTGTGTTTATTTATATTAAATGTAGTGTTTTAGAAATGCCAGGTATGTAGTACTTTTAACCAGTGTATGTGTTTGACAATAAATATATAATAATAATAATAAATTTCAATAATAATAATAAATTTCAATTCATACATCTGGATGTATGAATTGAAATAAAGATAAAGAAGTGTGTAAGTATCGTAGCAGGCGGCGAATCTGTAGGTTCTGCCAAACACCACGTGAAAAAGTCGTGAGTTTATTTCTAGTTGTTTTTATTTCTATAATGATGGAGTGAACTATCCCTGAATACAAAACATAGTTGTTATTGTTTCATCCTCAGACATTCTTATTCGAAGCTAGCGTGGAATTAGAAATTAAATGTTTAGACGTTGGCAACACCATTTATCAGGAAGAAAATATAGATCTAGGTTATTCTCCAAGGATCGGTTCGAAGTTGTGAGAAATATACCGAGCAGTATCCTTCGTAGGTTAAACCGGCTATAAATACAGGTGCAAACATTGTAACGTGTTCGGAATTTTTAAGGAATCTTCCTTAGCTTAGTTGTTTGAAAGAAGTTTTCAAATAATACTACAATATGTGTACCTACATGTATGTGAGATTATTAATGTTACATGATGGAATTTTAAAGCTGGAAAACGTATAAGTTTCAGTTTAAATGGGAAAGCAATTCTAATTGTTTTTGTAATTACGAATTTTGTGTCTTAATGCATATTTGTAACTTTTAACCGTGTAAGGTCAAAATAGAATAAGTAAATAAATTATATTAAAAACTGGGAAAAAAATTAAGTAAATATCCGTCCCAGTAAAGCACCTAATGAATAATATCTCAATATTAAACCCAAAAAAAAATCTAAATAACTTTTACTAATTGAAGGGTACTTGATTTTCACACAGAATAAGCACAGCTTGTTAATACGACATCCAAAACCTCAACAACTTTTCCAAGTAGGTATAACTTTTCTTGCAAGCCGTACTCCGCGCGGGGAAGTGAAAACATCAGTCAGGCCAATATTGAATTATTTATAAACAGACAGTATTGAATGGAGTTAAGGAGTGTTTTGACACCAGCTATTGACTGCATGCTTACGATGAGTTATGACTTCTGAATGATGGAGCCCATTGTGTTCCCAGCCTTTGTTACTCTTTATAAATGATTCTTTACGTTTCTCAAATGGCTTTCTTATTTAATATCTGTATTTCGGAATAAGAGGTCTGATATTGCTTTCTATTTATTGTGATATTTGGATTCGCATTTGATTCAGCCTTACTTTGTATCGAGTTCTATAAGAATTTGGCCTGTCGGATGTATCGCTGAATTAGGTATAAAATTATTACGTACCTATATATTTTGTGAAGAATCAATCTAAACGGTGCAGTTTTTGTTGCTCGAGGTCAAATACCAACCCAACTGACTGCGTAGGCGAATCGTAGAAGATATGCTATAGATAGATAAGCTACGCCGTCATAGCAGTAGTAGCGGAGGCGCTACGCAAGCTACGCTTTCGTAGCAGAGACGATACGCAAGCTACGCTATCGTAGCAGAGGCGCTACGATCACTACGCTTTCGTAGCAAATAACAATCACGTTGTACCAAGCTGTGAATAAAATCGTTGTGTATTGGAAGACTATTACCACATACAAAAAGAATACAGCTCAAACACAAGAACCAACAGTTTTCGCTGCAAAATTAATTTAAAAGATGATATTGCAATAATTACAAGCTGAACCAAAATATACAATAAATTTACTTAAACTCAAAACAGCATATCTATTACTCCGGCTTATGAATTCAAAGACCGCTTGAAAAGACCCCTATCCACTTGAAACAATTCATCTTTTAAGTGCAAAAAATCCGTTCCTTGTTCGAGTACGAAAGCAATCTAGCAAAACCGTGTGAATAAGAGCAGGTGGTGATTCATACTTCCTTTTTTTTTCGGCCTTTAAGGTATGTACTCAGGGATCATTCATAAGCATTCTCAAGTGTACTACTTTCTTCTTGGTTACACTTGATTTTCTGGTGTTTTCATAGTATGATTATAATGGTCCATGTCAAATGGCAATCATTGGTAGATGTTTCGTTAAATACAATAATGTATTTGTATAACAAACACAATAGGTACAGAACACAGCGTTGGTAAGTCTCAGTCGGACCGATGTCTTGGATACTAGAAGCACTTGAGGTAGAGGCCTATGACCATTCATATTCCATATTTCCGCTGCAATGATGATGATGCACATACCACGCTGTCTACATTCCATATTTATTTTTTATTTAATTTCAATTACTCTCTGCACTAACAGTTATTACCAATACGTGAAGAGAGTCAACAGTTCTGCCTTCAGAAGTCAAAAAGCGTTAGCTCAATGAAAGTGAGTTTCGAGAATAAACTGATATTTTAAAACATGATTTTCGGCACCTTTATGGCATATGTTTATAACGAGCATCTGCCCTGCACGGAATGTTGATAAAAAGTCTAAGTTCTTCTTCAGGTCCTAGACTATACTATGATAAACGTTAAGGTCGGTTAAGCAGCTTAGTCGTACAAATGAACATAAAAATTAGGCACCAATCAAACTGAAGTACAAGTATGTATAGTGTTTTTTCAATGCTCCAATAAAGGTACGGGTTTTTCAACTAAGCGAACTGGTGCGGAGAGTTTCAAGCATTCCGTTGCGAAAAAAACAGAATTTCAGAAAATTTTGACTTACCGCTTTTTGCTTCCGTGGGCAGAGTTATAATCATAAATACTTACCTAAAAAGATATTCACAACTCAACACATAATGCAATTAAATCCGAGACTATTATGTCGCAAACTGAATACGAATGTTAACACCTATCTGTACATACTTACAAGGACATTATAAACGTGTAACAGTTTTATTTTAAATGTTTGAACAACAAGATCACATGCGTCTTACATGGTTACATGGACAGAACTCCAGGGGATTTAAAGTGCACTTTATTTGAGACGTATTTACATAACTCTTTCATAAGTCACTTTATTTTTTACCAATAAGCTCTTGGGGTCTCAATGTTGTCTTAGTTAACGTATGTTTATGCGTTTGTGGTATTTTGATGTGTAATTCACTGAAATAGATAGCATTATTTGCGTTTTATTGATTAAATTATAGTTTTATTATACATACCTACGTAGGTTTACCATACCTTTTTTATGGATGGGAAATCATCAAATGACTTCTTCCGGAAGAAAGTGTCAAACTCTTACTGACTAAAACCCATCAGCGTTCTTCCTAATGCCCTTTGCGTTAAAGGGCCGCGGTGACTCTTTCGAACAAATTCCGCAATGCTGGCAGGCAAGGCTTTTTTTTATTTAATATGGGTTTGCTCTTGACTCTTGTCTAGGTCATAGATGACAGAGACAAAGTCGACGATGGAGCGAGCTTACCCAGAAGAAGCCTGTTCACTCTAATTTTGAAGAGATTAGGGTTCTAGGCGTTCGCGTAAGGCTTATTAAACCTGCAGAAATATTGAAACAACCAATACCACATCACTATAACTAGGTCTTACTGAACTTCTGTTAAGTATCATTCATCATTCATAGTTGCATAAATATTAGAAGACTTTAAGAATTGTGTCCGAACGAAAACATAAAAGCGAGCATGGACAATCGATGGCTTCACTTGGGAATATTTGCATAGCTACTTGTAAACAAATCTATCGCGAGCCGACGCTCTATGATCGGACCGGCCACAAAATTCAATTACGTGGCAGACAAAATAAAAACGTCCCAGGCAGCGTATCGTTGATTTGTTTTCAGTTTGCTGCTTCTCCTTCTACCAACACACAACACACGGATTCGTCACCAACAAAACTAGACCCCTGCCAACCTTAAGTCTTCAGAAAAACTGCCTAAATAGCTAATGAACCAGAGGCCATGTTGCCTGGTCATATGAAAGGCCGAAACGCCTCGACATGAGACATGACACTTTTGTCCAGATTTCATGAAGTTTAATTAAACATCTCCCGCGAGATGATATTTCGTGATACAAGTTGATTGGTAGCATTTGATTGACTAGGGGAAATTACGTAACTTAATAATGGTTGTGTAATTTAGAATATTTCTGTTGAGAATATTACCAGCCACCGATAAATCTGATAGACAGATATTACTAGAATTGAAAATATTAAAATCCATAGTAAACACTTTTACCAAATGCTTTGAGGGATCTGCTACGCTTTGATATATTTATGCTTACTTCCTTACGCCCGCGTGTCGAACTCTAAAATGATTTGTCCTCATCCAGCCCATGGTATTCCCGTGTTCCTAATTTCATCCAAATTAGTTCAGCCGTGTGTGGTGCGATTGACTAACAAAGATCCAAACATACATACATTTATAATTGTACTAGCTTTTTCCCGCGACTTCGTACACGCATATCCCATTTCTCCCGTTTCCGTAGGAATTTTGGGACGAATTACCACCTAAACCTTCCTCATGAATAACCCCATCCATTGGTGAAAACCGCATGAAAATCGGTGCAGGAGTTTAAGAGTTTATCGCGAACAGACAGACAGAAGCGGCGGAGGACGTTTTTTATAATATGTAGTGATTAATGTTATGTTTATAATCCTAGGATTGGATTATTTCCCACCCAAAACAATACATCTCAAACTACTATTAAAAGTCTACACAGTTCAAAAACAGAACCATAACCTTGTATACGAAAATGCTTTTTCTTAAACGCATCGTGAATTTTGTAGTGGAACACGGTTGGTACGCCGTCCTGCCATTGTGAAATATGTCATGAAAATAATGGCTGACAACTTTAGCGGGGAGATGCTGCTCCTTTCTTTGGATAACGCTTGGAGATCTGTGATGGAATTGGTATCAGGAGTGGAGGAATATTTTGGAGGTATAATAATAAAGTTTTTTTTTTCTATTCGTTTTTGTTTCCCGACGACATTGCGGGAGACCCAGGCGAAGATGGCAGGACGGCTTGACGCCTATCGGCAAGATTGGTCCACACTTGCCCAAAGCTGGTAGGAATGGAAGGAAGAAAAGGAGGCCTTGTCCTACTGTGGCACACAACAGGCTGAAATAAATAAAAAAGATTTCGTTGAGTGTGAGGTTAATTTTGCATTTGGGGACTTCTTTGCAGTTGGTTGTTTAACCTTTAATTTAAAACGCCGCTAGAAAAGATTAGTTTTTATTTAGATAATTAATCTAAAAAATGCATTTAGACTAAGCAATATTGTCCTTAAGGTGTACGTGCTAATAGGTACCTACCTGCCTAAACTTTAAAACTCTTCATTATACATTCAATCTGTGCACGTACCTGTTTAGTACACAGCTCTAAAAGTACCCCATTTTCTTAGACGACTTTCTACACTTCAACCTATTTTCTCCAAAGAAAATTCAACTTAATTTTTCGTCGCAAGGTATCCTAACTTAATCCACCTACAGTGCTTCAAGAGGAAATGAATTAATTCTATTTTACACAAGAGTGCTTTAAAATAAGGAGCCTTTCTTGCAGTAGGAGAAATACCCCGTGAAATTAACTTCAGGATTCGGTTCACACTGGACACCTTGCAGGTACGGGAGACAAATGGCTGGAGGGGCCACACTGTAAAGCGATGTTACTTTCATGAATGGAATGGGGAAAAAATAGTTTATATTTTATTGGGAAATTGTTGGGTAAGTTTTTGGAATATAAGTCTTCAAGTGTGATCACTTCCACAGATTACAGTTGAACGAACTAACTGATTTATTTTACGAGATTAAGTCGAGTTTAAATGCATGGGAAAATACAGGTTTAACCATTTAATTCTAAATAGCAATTTGCATTCAAAACTCCGCATAAACGCATCTAACAACTCTATTAACGGCTATACATTTTATTAGGCGTTATTATCACCCATGATTTATGCTGCACGCCCGAAGCACGAAATTTTAACGCGATAAAACCGATGACACATTAGCAAGATTTAGTTGTTCCTGACCTGTCCTGGGACCGTATTAGTGGGCAGATCTTGTCCTGTCCTAAGTGACAGCTCACGTTGAATACTTTACGTTGTCGTGGGGCGTTCATAAAAAAGACAATTTCCCTTATTGCCGCAATCTGTACCACATGTGCCGCACGTTATGCCCCGCACAGGGTTATGTCTGCACCCGCCCTCATAAACGACAAAGTAAACCATAATTTATTGCGCATATTTAGGGTCAAACACATGACTCATAAATCGCTTTAGTATATTATTTGCGATAACTAGCCAGTAACTAATGGTAGCATATTACGGTGAGGTTGTGGTTGCTGTGTTTTAAACTCGGAAATATATTGTCGTATAAATAACATTGCATTATTCATATTTTGGGACATATTATTTTGACTTAAATGCAAAGTAAACATGAACGGAATGCAGCTTCTATAATTTTATTTCCTAGATGCTAAATGTCAAGTCTCCCAAGAAAATGCAGTATTTATTTCCATTTAGTATTTTCGTTTCTAAGAAATAAAAATACAAAATGGTAAAAAGCGACGTTCCGCATCACGAAATGAATAAAGTGCTGAAAACCAAGATACACTTTTATTGATTCAAGTTTGCACTAACGACCAAGTTGCAACATGAAAAATGTAGGTATCGCTTTGAAAATACTGACTGAACTTTTGAAAGTCTGAAACATGGCTCTTCTTTTATTCATGTTCTGACATGTGGCGCTCCCCGTTGTGTACAGGCTTTCTTCTTCAACAAAATAAACAACATTTACTTGGAGTTAGGTCCTTTGAGAGGCTGCCCTGTACTTATGTTTTATGAATGAGCTCTTATGCACTTACGTGTATATGTTTGTATTTGATACTACTTTGAATGAAATGAGTCAACGAAGATGTTACAATGGTTTCGAGGTCCTATTTACAATACTAAAATATATAACAAATCACATAGACACACGTACCAAAAGACTATATTCTCGTACAGATTCTTAGAACATTTTAAGATCACCCCCACCACTGCCCCGTGTAGGCAGTTCCCTTTATCACGAAAAACTATCCGTCTCTGTCTCGCAAGGAAAAATTTCAAGCGTTTTCTGACGTGCCGCATGGTTTTCATACCTTTACCGCATCGCCATATTGAACTCTGCTGCACAGCTCAAACGATCCAATATTCCCCAACCAAAATATCGCCACTGCATACCTTTTATATTCTCGCTAAAGAGCCTTTCGTTCGCCCACGAGTTGAAAGGTCATACAGATTTTTATTACAATACAAAACTCATTGTCTTCCATTGCAATAAAGTTGATATTCCGGTTTTCCTAAGTTGAAGTTAGAACCGTTTGTATCTGAAGTTTCCGGGCAAAACTTGTAACGTAGACAAGTGGGTATGTATACACTGTATCGAAACAAGCCTTCAGTCGCAGCGCGCACATGCTCGCGTGTAGTCGGACTCAAAGCTAGGTCCTTGCGCGAAATGGCGGGAACTTTCCGATAACTTTCGTATCGTAACACGCAGTCACATTTATCTTTATTAATTGAAGCAAACTATTAAAATATAGTGTTAACGACTAATTAACTGAAGTTTTGTTATTATAAAAATTGTGTTGGAAGATTTACTGAAAATCTACTGAATCCTGTAGTTACGATTTTGTGCAAGTATGTTCATAAATATTTTCTCCTTAGTCATTATAAGTTACTATAACTTGTTATTGGTTGCTTATTTATTTTTTCTCTTTTTACCTAGACATAGTATGTATTTATGTACTTCTTTTGTGTTCTTAAATAGCATTCTTAGATCCCGATCTTTAGGCTAGCACCCACACAATAAGTAACTTATAAGGATTCTAATAAAATGCTTGTAATTTATTTAAATAAAATGAAAATAAATTAAATTATTTCTTACCTTTTTTTTAAATCAATTAAATAAAAGGTTTCAAAAACTTAATGAAAAGTTTGAAGTCAACTAACTTAAAATAAGAAAAACCAATGAAATTAAAATCCCAGAAGATAAGAATGATAAATGTAAGATAAACAGTTTAAAACCATAAAGAACCTTAATATTCGCATAAGTATGTATACCAAACCATAATTACAAAATTACACAAGAAAGATGTGGTTACTCGAGAACAACCGTAATCATTATAATTAAATACTTGCTAATTATGAAAGTGCCTCCCCTCTAACCTAAATTCAATTAAACTCAGCGTTGTTTTACAGGGAGGGCTAAACCAAAGCATCATTATAGGATAATTTTACACCTGGTTTACATAATTATTATTAATATTTTCTGGTTACTACAGGTATGCTTGCTTTGATAATATTGCGGGTTTAATCTTTTGTTGTATGCTGGGGACTGGGAGGTTGTTGCACCACTTCTTTTTCCCAGCGAATACACTAGGAAGTGGTGACGGGCGAGCTTTTTCGGGGACTTCTCAGCCTAATTTTGTGTTTTGTGAATTTTGTGATTGTGCATTTTTTTTCTGCAGTTTTTATTATCCTTTTAAAGAATAGTAAAATAACATTTTCGTATGTTTTTGGTTCTTGCCTAATTACCTTACGACGTTCAGATATATAAACAAATTCTATCAAGCTCAAAGTACTTACACATTCCTTAGAGTCTTATTTATTACTAGCTTCTCCCAGCGGCTCTGCCCGCGTTATTGTCGGAAATTATACTAGGGTATAATAATCCTGGGATAAAAATCCTGTGTGCTATTGCAGACAATAATCTATCTCTATGTCAAATTTCATCTAGATCCGTTCAGCCGTTCCAGCGTGATTGAGTAACATACATTAATTCACCCATCCAAACTTTCGCATTTATAATAGTAAGTAAGAAAACTCGCTAACCATATATGCTTAGTTTAAATACTCATAAGCAAATTTAAATTTTATTTTAAATTTAAATCCACATTTTTTTTTTTCCTTAGCCTATTGTGTCCCACTGCTGGGCAAAGGCCTCCCCCATATCCTTCCAGACATTCTTTTCTTGTGCCACCTCGAACCAGCCTTCGCGGTGTGCATCCAAGTATCATATAAATCCACATATACCTAATAAATACTTGTTATTTATTTAAAAATCCGTAATGAACACCTTAACAGCAATAATCTTCCAATGCCACCAGCTGATGTCTGAACTAATCACCTGATTAATTTTTTATAAATAAAGCTACTTATGTTAAGCGCTCGGCCTTTTTGGGATTTAAAACTTATAAGATCTCTTACAATTTTATTAAAGAACAGTTGGGTTTTAAAACCACACCAGGAATTATATATAACTTTTTCCCCGCAATACTTACCTAATAATTTTTAAGTCGTTTCAGTCTGAATAAATTTTGTGAAAAAGGAGATTGAATGTAGGTAAAACAGAATCTATAAAAAGCACTGTGTGCCGCCTGAATGGAAATATTTTTTTTTAATGAAAAGGGGTACTTTCAATAAAAAAAATATACGTGTACTTATGACACTTTCATTAAAGATGCACCTTAAAAAATTAAGGTGCATTATAGTTATTACGAGATTAAGCATTTAAGGTCTAGTACAAACCAAACAAATCTGCAGTTGGCAACTAATCCAAGCCGTTAATCAAGCGAAATCACAAAACGAGGCAGTCATAAATTTAAACAAAATAGTGCCAGCAAAATTCCCCGTGGAAATAATATTCGGACAAATGAAAATTCCAACCGATGCATTCGGGATCGCGAACGGGGCTCGGAGGTTTTAATTCCCTTGACTGTTGCGAATCGGCGCATGTTTTTTCATTAAAACGCATTCAATACGACGACGACGTGGCTTTGAAAAAGCGGACCTTTTCAAAAAATATTTTCCTGACATTCCACTGTGCACTGCGCTCGTTTCATTCACGGCCTTTTTGTAAAGAATTAAAAAATCGACGCTTTTAATGTCTACGCTGTGACAGGCACGTAGGTACGCGTAATCCAATAATGCAATGGAGTCGCCACTGATATTTAATCGTTCAGGTCATTATGTTCTTTATCAGTATTACCAAGGGAAGCTTTTTACTACGTCGCCGATGCTTTTATTTATATTTTACCACTCATTGTGTACCTTGGAATGGAATATTTTCAGAATTATCATTTATTATCTACCTACGCAGAATTTTTTTTTATTCATCGTCTACATCAAAAGCGACATACATACATATTATGTAAGTGGTTGCTTCGAAGAATGTCAAACACCGCATTAGTGATCAGAGCAAGTTGGAATTCCTCATTTTCGTCTATGATTTCCTATTCACTTTCCTGCCCTTCGCTATGTCAAAAGTTTCGCAAATGATATCACTATGGATTTAAAAATAAAATGTTATTGCTGTGCTATTTTAAATACAATCTAAAATCAGAATCAGACTCGGATACGGAATGCAGCCCACCGACAAAAAAATCAAGTGCCACGGATTCATTTTGGTGTTGTCATCACCAAAATGGTGGTGTCAACTTTTCACATAACAACTCGTGCTGATGAGCTTCAATCGAGGTGAATGGAAGATCATCACTATTGCCACTTATTTTCCCTCGACTTATTTGGCAGCTAACCCCCCATATTACTGCGGGGCGCTGTACATCTTCGTCCCCTTTTCTCGACCAATATTTCCTCAAGTTAACGGATGAGGAATAAGCTGATTTTGTTTGCAAACTAGCGTTCTGCACCCCAACTTTTTACCAAAGTTGTTCACTTATATCACAGATCAAATCCAATATCTTGATTCCATTTAGAAATAAATGTAACACTAACATAAATACACGTTTCAAAACTTTATCAACTGCTAATTACAGTCCTTTCTTAGCTGTCATTCGGACTGCGCCGAAGTGGCCGTGTTGTGGTCTCAATGACACCCTCACCTCTCCATTACTGCGCCTTGGAGCAGGGTTAACGACTCGTTCGCGTGATGCCACACAACTTTATGCTTATTTATACGATGAGGCGAACAAACTCGACGCTCGACATTCAACCGTTACAACATGGCCGGCGACATATCAAATCTCCATTATCAGCGGCCGCCGGAACAAATGATGGCCTTGCCGAATTTTTTAAAATTTCCCTTTTGGTTTCATATTTTTTGAGCAACAGAAGTTTTAAGACAGACGATTAACAGCTAGCAGTTTTTTTTAATCGTTTTGAATGTTCCGTTTCCCACTCATCCCGGTTACTGAGTATCTATGCTGAGAACTTGTCAAACTTTACTTTAGCTGGAAATCCTGTCAAAATTAGGCATCAAAGTAGACTTTGACGAGTTCTTAACTTCAAATTTTCCATTCATAAATCGAGTGTTGATCACACTGCACATTAAACACCGTCGTTTCTTCAAAGAAACTTGATACTGCACGTTGCAACAAATGTTAGTTCCTACTCCATATCATGAATCTACAAGCAGCCGGCTCATTGTGACAAAGCCTGTAAGCAAGGGGACATTTACGAGCGAATAATCATGCTCGTAAATGTCCCCCTGCTGAAGAAAACGCTATCAGAGCTAGATACTTTAAATAAATAAACCTTGGTTTACATTTAGTTCATAATTAAAACAGGCTAAGTGGCGGACTCGCAGGCAAAGAGGTCTGAATAAATCATATTTTTTTAATACGTTACTTTAAACCATATATTTCTTATAGTTATTTTAAGGAGGCGAGACTGGTAAATATCCATCATTTTTGTTTAAAAGGTTCAAAATTATTTTTTTTATAATTATGAAAAAGTATGTTAAGAGACCCCATAAGCAAAAAAAGAATTTATTTATGTACGTTATGCGTCCTTGTTTGGGTCACAGCACCAATTTTAACTGAATCGGTTCAGTAACTTTGGATGAAATCGGCTATGACAGATGGACAGACAAACAGACACGCTATTAGTCCGTTAAGGGTTTTGTTTTTTTATGCGATCGTTCAGAACCCCTTAAAACTGAATAATAAATGTAGATGTCATAAAAGTTTATAAACACAGTTTTCAAAGTTTCTGCCACTATGAAAGATGGCTCACCATGTACGAGATAACTTTCCTTATTTGCATTTATTTAATACATTATAGTTCCTGGGAACATAGATTCATTTTTATGTAACTTTCTCACACCACTATACCTTATTAATAAGCCATTTTTCACAATAAATAACAAGTTAGTGACAGTTTAACGATTGCACATAGCACAAATGGGGTTTTATTGTTCAGGAAAATAAGACTCGTCAATCGTTATGCAGAAAGACATAAAAAGAAGAAATAACAATGATTAACCAAATACAAGAAGTGAAAAGTTATTACTAATTAAAAAATATAGTGATTGAGCAAATATTTTAAAAAGAGAGACTGCGGAGTCATTTTTGACAGGCCTTATCCCATTCAGACTTTAGACTACAATGGAAAAGACCAGCAAAGTGCGAGTTGGACTCGCATCCGAAGTCGCTAAGCCGTACCTTTGGGGATCCTGCTGATAGCAAAAAATCATGATTCCTTGTCAACGGCAAGTGCCCAATAGGTTGTGAGAGAATCGAAAAATGCGGCATTGCGTACCATTGTGGTTCGTGAGGCCGACTCGTATTGACCGATTTTTGTTATTAGTTGTTATTAGGGCTATAGAAATACATAATAAAAAGAAAATTTCAACTGTCTCCTCTCCTGGACGGACGGTCTCACAACGAAGGCTTAGTAAAAATGATTATGTTTTTGACAAGCAAAAAAGACAATAAAAGACAAAAGCAAAACCAAATAATTTGGTTTCACTTTAAGCACTGACCAGCTTCTCAAAAAGTAGGAGCGACCTAGAAACAGTCAGTTGGTCGTTTCGCACAATTTCCAAATGTTTACCCAACGAGGCAAATGGGACGTTGCGGCGCGCGTAGGTACACGATAGACAGCCAGTATGCCACCGTGCTAGTTATCTAGTATCGTCGAAACTGGACTCGTAATTACCTACCACTTTTGGGGGCTACCTAATTAGCTGTTCCAAAAACTTGGACAAACTAATGAAACACCATTCATCTGCCACCAGTATTTTACATAGGGCCTATACGAGATTATATTTTCATCGTTTTGTCTGAAAATGTAATGCTTCATATACCTACTAGCGAGGGCCTTTTTATGCTATTAATTATATTACCAGCTACCCATACCATGTGGGTATGGGTAGCTGATATATAGATACTATAATAATTAATTATTTCTATGTAGGTATTTTTAAAAACCTGATTTTTGTATTCAACTGGACAGCTTGCCCTGTTCTATGAAACCTATCTCCTGTAACGGCAAAGTGAGAGTGTAACCTAAACAAAACATAAACAAACAAGTTGAGACAAGTAATCATTTTCTTTTGTTTCAGGTGCAACCATGAAACCGAGTAAAAAAGAACGCTCAAAGTTATCCCACTGAGGGCCATTCAACGTTTTATTTCTACCATGAAAAAGTTAAAGAAGGAAGAATACTCTAGCGGTGAAATGTAAACAAATTCCAATGCCGGGTCTGAAAGAGAACGTGTCATAGACAATGCACAGCCTCCTTGGAGCGGCTGTAGTGTCGGCTTTACTGCAGATACTGCTCTCCTACACCGGTAAATATGAATAAAATTACATTTTGGATAAATATGTAGTAACAACATTCTGTACTAGCAAAATATAGAAATTCCATACTTGTGATGTAGTCTAACCAAGTCCGGTCTAGATGACCGTACCGACCTTTAAATGGGTAGGTATACCATTCTCGTAGATAATTACGTGTTAAATGTTTTCGTCATTATAACAAGTACCACCAAAAAAGAAAATAAGCTTTAGGTCAACAAAAACAAAGTGCAGGTTCGTAATTAGTGTTTTTATCGTAGCTTCGTCTCCTCCCCTTGCGGTTAAGCAGCAAGTAAAGTATTTCACCATAAAATAAAATAAAAACAGACTTTATGAGCCTGAAAATAAAATACCTTTCCGCACTTTCGGCTTTATGAACGTTACAGGAGAGCTACACTTAATATTATGGTATGGTAATCTCGTTTGAAATTGAAACTCTAACTTTAGAACAAACTTGGGGATTACTTCTCTAGTGCGAGGGTATCGCTATTGTGAGTTCTCAACAGATCCTGAGTTATGTGTAGAAGTGAGCTGTGTGTGAATTAATTGGCGTCATATAGTTGAAATAATTTTTTTTCTTTTGTCGAAATAATGTTATTCTTTCCGCGGGGTAAGCATTATCCGGCGCCGGCGGCGATCGTAACCGTCGCGGAGACAAACCGGACCGGGCCGGAAGCAGCTGTGTCGTTCGCGTGCTGTTTGCCAATTTATCACTAAGCTGATTATATATAGGATCGTCCTTGTGACGTGCTTTATGACCTTGTTTGCTCTCCTCCTATTGTATCGCACTCCCTTATTTACACACCTTTTAAGCCAAGACAAAAATTGGCGGAGAATTTCTCGTGTCAACATCCGTTGTCGCCTTTTGCTCTAACACATGTGTGTTTTTTTTATTACTGTTTACGTTTTCTTGGTGATGTTGTTACCTGAAATGTTTTTTGAAATTGTATCGTTATTTCGCAGCTCATATTTTAGGGCGAAGGAAGTAACCACGTTTCTGCTTAACAATTTAAACATTCAAAGACTCAAAAACTCCGTTTCTACCACAAGAATCTCTTAAAATTTAAATAATGAATTCACTTCACAATAAAAGTTAAACAAATAAGAATAAGCGGAAGCTAATCCTCAAGTCCTGAATACAATTAATTTCGAAGTTAATAACACTTCAGCAGCTATCCGACATAGCCAAACTTTGACTCACATAGTCAAACAGTCGTTAAGTCCTAAACTTGTCGTGAAGTGCTAGAAACTTCACATGTATCTTCTAAACACGGATGCGGACATAGATCTTAACGTCATAAAGCCAGGAAATCGTTATGTGGGTATTATACAACTGTTTTGTTGGACTAATCGTCGAGGTCCTGCGTTCGATTCCCGGGTCTGACAAAATTTTATTGGGTTTTTCTCTCTTCAGAATCTGGATTTGTGCCCAAATGTAGTAACAGGTTCGCTCCCAATTACATGGGACTAATAAAACATAATTTCTGAAATGTGGGCTTTACTATACACAGCTACACCTCTGCCGAACCCTTCGGAGGATACAGGCGTGATGTTGTGTTATGTTGTAAGTTATAGTTTGAAATCCGCTTTTCAATACACAATACCTAAATTACTAGAATCTGCAATGTCCTATTGTTTACGTCTTCACTGTTGGTCGCACCCTCAATGAGACCATGATGAACCTCCTGGCCTGTATTTATATTCACATTTGGAGTCCGAGCAAGCGTTTTTCTTTTCTTTCTTTCTCGGTTGTCAGACAAATTCCTTCAGTACTTACTCATCGTCATGTCATCTCCCAAACCAACCATCCCTCTTTTATTCCTTATTTCTTACACAAAGATATAAAAATAAAATCGTTTAATAAAAATAAAATGCATAAAAGTAAACAAGAGTACAAAGGCGAGCCACAAATTGTGTTTTCAGTGCTAGGTTTGAGCGCAGGTGGCACAGCCCGCCTTAAGCTTCGGCAGACCGCAGCCAAATCCGCATGTGACTTTAATTTAACTTTGCTCCACTGAATATTGTCCTTACATTGAAATTTGAATTATGAGTTCGAGCTAACGTGATGCTTACTGCTACTCTGACTAAGTTTCTGCTAAATCTCGAATAAGTTAGACTAGTCCTGGAATTAACGTTACTGTGGAATCTGACGATGAATTATGATAAGAGCCATATCTTTTACGTCACTGCTCCAGAAGGAGGGCAATCTTCTTAAATGGGTCCTTAATATTTATTTTTTAAATATGGGATATTATCAAATGACTGCTGCCGCTCTGGGCGGAGCGAGACGGAGTGTCAGACTCTTACTGACTCAAACCCACGCATGTTCGTTCGAAATTCCCTTTGTGTTCAAGGGCTGCGGTTACTCTTACAAACAATTCCGCAACCCTGGATAATCTGAGACCAAGTCTTATTCATCACGATCTAGGTTCACGTTATAGGCTTTGAATTGCAAATTCGGTAATTTATTTGATAAATTACTCACCATACATGTTTCATAATAATCCAAAACACAGTTTTTGATGTACAGTCAAGTAAATAATGAATAAATATCGCATTATATTTTCATCATAGTCAACAATATTTATAAACAAGCCCTAAAGAATAGACACAGAAAAATATCATGAACGAAACGTATGAAAATGGAAAATGTTCAAACGCAATAGTGAGGAATTTGCATAGGTAGACGTTATACCGCATACGGTGCAGCCGCGATACAGCCTGCATACGTAACACGGTTCATACCGCGAATACTGTTGCAAACCCACGCACCATAAGTCATTATACCTGAATATACCTGCATTATCATTCCAATTAATGTCAATCAGATACCTAATATTCATGGAACAATGATTTCCTCTGAATTGCTTAGTCTCAGCTTATAAGTAGGTATATTATTATCATTTCGATCTAAGTATGAACGCCCATGTGTTACAAAAAACGTTTTTCAACACTCATATATGAAAAAACCATATATTTAACACAGGTAACCTTAAGTAACCTTAAGCAAAAAAAACAAAATAAATCATTGGGCATAAAAAAATTCATCGACATCGCTGTCAATAGGAAAATTGATTCTAGCATTATCTAAGTTAAGATATAACCCGTGACATTATACACACAAGTAGCTCTAAAAATCATCACCAACCTTAACAAAGATATTTTTGAAATCCCAGTGTTAGTGAATCCCGGTATCTCAAGAATGTCCATACTATGAAACCTTGTCGCAAGTACCAAGAATAGCTCTACCTACTTCGACCACTGGTGATGACCACGAGAAACAGGCCACGGGAGCGAAAGTACAAAAAGAACTAGTGCGCTAATAAAGGAAAATTACGAAAACCAGTAATAAACTAGTGTTTAAAGAAACCTAAACTAAAAAGGTATTAAATGAAGATATTAAACTTGAGACACTTATGACGTACGAAATTCGCGTGGACACAAGTTTTGCCCGTTGTGATTTTGCTAGAATTCCGAATTTAGTTATGATACGAGTTAAGGCTCTCCCGTAGACAGCTGCAAGACGACAAAGGGACAACGATTTTATTGAACATAAAAATTGTCAAAGGTTTTTCTTCAGATTTATTAAATACTCGTTGTCTGCACCATCTATCTGCGCATACCTTTATGAAGAAAAAACCCTAGTTACTCCCAGAATAAAAATTATCCTATGTACGATTCCAGGATATGGTCTAACCGTGTGCTAAGTTTCATCAAAATCCGTTCTGCCGTTAAGACGTTCAGAGGTAACAAACAAACAGACAGACACAGTTACTTTCACAATGTAGGACACACTTATTCTTAGGTTCGCACATCCAAATAAATGTAACGGAGAGTTCCATGTTTTATTATTAACTTGATCACTTTAACAAGTAGTTATAGGCTAGGCTAGGAAACACAAGCTGTTATTTCATTCAGTCGAGTACATTGCGGTCCACCCACGTGGACTACTGTTTACGCCACTGACAACCGACAGCTGACCGACGGCGAAACGTGCTGTGGCTATTACCAGCCCACGCATGAACAGTTAAATATAGACTGAATGGTATCTCTATTCACTCATACAGATTAATGAATTGGCACGTATGCTGAAAGCATAGGTATTCCTATGCATCTATTGACAATTCATTCTTGATTGGTTGCTGTGCACAATAACGAGGTGATTGCGTAACACATAATCGAAGTGATCTGAGCGTTTATTTTGAATATTTAATATTTTATAACATACAAAGATACGGATTTGGCACTTTCTTCAAAATCTTTCGAATTGTGACGCAAAATCAATCGCGCCGGCCTCATCTAGATTTAAAAAATAAAAATTGACGTTACCGGCAACCTATTTGCAAAATAAATATCACAAACGGTTCCGACAGACGTTGTCCTATCCGAACGTTTGCTTTGTATATGACGAAAAATTATATAAATCGATTACAGCGCCACCTACCGGCTCCAATTGTGAATCTATTCCATTCTTGAATGCACTGGAACACACACAAAAAATTTCATCCAAATCGCCGTTTAGGAGGAGTTAGTCACATACACACGCAGAGAAGAATTATATTTATAAAGATTAGAATAATTTCGAGAATTCAACAAATTAAAAAACGTAGTCGCATCATTGTCACAACGCACCTGTCGGCGGGAGTCTTAAAGCGGCATTAGACACGCGTCAAATCTTGTTTTCCAACCCTACTCATCGCATTGCGTCGTTCGGTTATTATGAAACTTTCGACCGAGTTAACTCAACTTACCAAGTAAAATTATTTTTCCCCTAAATAACCGAGAAAGGCATTATTTAAAGCTCAAACGATCACATCGCAATTTCACATCCGATCCGCAGAGCGATTAATTGAATGACGGATCGGACCGGACAGGACCAGACGTCCCGGGAATGGACTTGACGTCCCGATATGCAGTGTGCAGGGTCCTAAAAAGGCCGAACCGAAGTGTAAGTGTCAAAGGAAAACCCCGCATGCATTTGCCTGTTTAAAGCCAGAATCATATTATTGTGTTATGTCGTGACGTGACGCCTTCTGGTGCAGTTGAATGGATACATACAGTAATAGAAACCTAGCTTATAGGGGGCAATCTCTCAAAATAATTATCAGATATAAAAGCTTTAACCGCATGGACAAAGTTACCTACTTCGTCCTCATCGTACGCAAGAGCTATTGCTGAGCATGACGAACTGAGTTCGATTCCCGAGTGAGGCAAATTTTTACTGGGTTTTTCCATTAGGAAATTTTGTAGCTGCCTGAAGGCTGTATTTGTGCCCGGTTGTTAGCTATAACTGGCAAACTGGGAATACTATAGGTGTCCAATACAACCGTCTGTTCAGTTCAAGCAAAATTAAATATTAACGTAAGTTTCCTCGAGTAAGTACTTAAAGTAGTAATTTCGAGTGCATCGTATGAGAAAAAGAAATCGTTTTTGAAGTACTACACGATAACACATGTCGGTGCGCATATTATGTGGTATACGTGAAAAGCACTCAGCGCACGATTAAAATTATTCGCGCGAACGAAGCTTTTGTTATGCGGACGTCGGCACTACTTGCGATACGACGCGATCGCAGTCTTGCACAACCACGCAAAGAACATCCAATGCACCGTGAAATTGCCTATTTTCCACGTGATTTTATTTATTTATTTCATACATCGATGACATTTCCATTCGTTCTGTTACGGGTCAATGCATTGGAAAATCGTTACGGAAGACTCGATGCATCCGAATTATCCGTGTTTGTTCCCGAAGTACTTCAGCAGCCCACGCTCTCCTTAATTTTAATTCTTAAACATTCTCGAACTTACACCATGCATTTAAAATGTACGAATAGTACAATGTGTCTACAGCTAGCGCATCCTGTTTAAATTTGTTAAGCCTGCAGTGCATTGAACGGTATCACGTAGACAGTAGAGTCCCGTTTGGAATGCAAACGTAGACACATATATATCATTTGCCTCACTCGAAACGGAAACTGATTCATTTCCGATGCATGGTTGAAGCTCTTTGTGGAGTTCGTCGGCTGCGAATTGCTCACGTTTTCAACATTTGATTGCGACATCAATACCTTTGAAATGTTGTTGATTGTAAATTACTGTGCTTACGGTAAGCGGAAACTGCAAATGTCTAAAAATAACAATAAATCTTGTTCGTAAACAAGGTTAAACATACAATAGTAAGTAGCTAAGTATTTCCCGCGGGGTTCCTCGGGGAGGTGTGCCGACTTCTAGACTCTGTCGAGCCTTAAAACTAAGCAGACGCTGACTGGCATCTCCCGTGCGAGCACTTTCCTCTTTCACGTAGCAATCGCGTCTGCAAAATGCAACAATGCATAAGAATTCAATCTCACATTTGTTTCGATATACTTACTCGTGTACCGTCGACAATAATGTATTTTTCTCTGTTTTCACGCGAGACATTCGAATGGTGCAAAATAATGTCGTTCAGTTTATTAAAATTCACTTTCAAACAGGGATAGGTTGGTGCTCTTTGAAACTGTCACTTATAAATTCAATTTGATCAACATTAATCAACCACTTTTCAATCGATACCTTCATTATATCACTCCCAAGAAGTAATTATAGGTCTGATGTAATTATTTCAAAGTTGTGTAATTCATAGACTGAGCAGGAAGCGCGCGTAGCCTCAGGTGTTGTTTTCGACACTAAAGTTGCTCTAAGCTGCACTGAGCTGTACTTAGTGTCCATGCAGGCTTGCGAGCTCACTTAATATTATCTCTGTTACCGAAGTTACACAGCAATCATTATAGTTTGCTGAACATAACGAACCAGCTCGCTTGAGCAACACTAATAACTTGTACGATTCTAAAAGCTTTGAACTTACTATCCAAAGTAGTTGTAAAAACACGCTATTTCCAATTTCTATATTCGTAAAAGCAAAATATCGTATGCAATATATTATTTCAAATAAACGGGGGCGTACTCTGTGAGGCTGAAGTTTGTTGAGTAGCATTAAAAGATTAAAAGTCGACAGTTCGCTCAAGCTGTATCGAATCGAAACTGGAAACGATCTCTCGACTCGACTGTAACATATATTTGCGATGCAGGCGGCGCGTCCGTGGCGAACTTCGCCTGGCGAATGCAAAAATTTAAATTAAAAACATAAATCAGCCGTGTATCGAGTAACTTTCGAGATTGGTGTATATTTCGAATGCACGTTTCACTACACGTATTATGATATTTTAACTGTGCTGATTTTTAATTAAACTGAGCGTTCAATAAATATGAAGACGATAATTATAACAGCTTCGTGACAAAGGCAGCAGAAGAGTGCATACTTCAGTGTGGAATCGACGTACCAGGAGAAGATTCTCTCAAATAATTACGGCATAAGAATCTCAACTGAGTATTTTTGAATTAATTGCTATGAAATAATTATGAGTATCATAATCTCATAATCTTAATTAAGAGAACTTTAGCCAGTTCAAATTAGAAATTTTAATCTTTTGTAAATCCTTCTCCCGTTGGCCGGTGGTGTTTATGAAGTCGGATTTTTTAGGGTTTAGTGTTATAACCTTTTTAATAATATTTATGTTGTTTTTATATTATCGTGACCTTATTAAAACGGGTGGCACCTATAGAGTAACCCAGCTTAAATTGGAAAATTAGTGGATTAGTTGTATTTGATGCATTTCAGGAATGTAAAACTCGTTCTTTACGTATGAATTTTCTGCTAACGAATGATTTCACTATCATTATAGTTCCTTAATAAATAATTACTAATAAAATAAGAAGATAAAATTACTGGCAAATAAAACCAAAAAAGATAAGTTAAATAAATGGCGAATCGTAATTTCAACCTGACACAGTTTGACGCTCC
Source organism: Mamestra brassicae (assembly GCA_905163435.1). Taxonomy (NCBI): domain Eukaryota; kingdom Metazoa; phylum Arthropoda; class Insecta; order Lepidoptera; family Noctuidae; genus Mamestra; species Mamestra brassicae. The sequence continues at coordinate 10,518,076 of LR990996.1, read as the reverse complement.
AAAAAGCAACATAGATAAAATAATCGTATTGAAACAAGGGACAGACAAAGTTCTAGGTGCAAGCACCTCGCTGTCGGTTGTTGGTACATCAAACAATAGCGGGCGTCAAACATCGCACCACGTCAAGGAAAAACCGTTTTGTTTCAAAAGAATAACGCTTTTCCGCTCCATTGGCTCACTCATTTCATTTCCATTGATTCACTTGAGAAAAACAGGAAGAAAGATAAAAATGGAATGTAACACAATACAAAATGGTTCAGCAGATTTTTATTATAATATTGTGGAGGATTCTATAACTTACGAGCATTAGAAACTACCACAGATCTAAATAAAAACGTATAGGATGTTAATCCAATTAAATTTTGTGATGTGATGGCTCTAATAATTTAAACATTAAAGCTATAACTGTAATAATTAATCTAATTTAAAATTAGATTCATTATTGACTTGAAAAAAGGTGGTATTTGTTATACTGACGTTTAAGACGTATTTTACAAACTGATATTTTAAACGGGTTCTAAATTTTTTTCATCGCCATCAAGCCGCCATTTTGATTTTTTATTCAAAGTCGCGGTGTACGATGCGGTGCACGATGAAAAATATACCTATATATAGGTAGAAGACATTTAGACAAACAAAAAATGCAACATGGTGCCCTAAAGAGTTACGTTGCCGAGAAATTTGGAGGTAAAGTCGTCATGTGAGAACAATGAAAATCATTAAAAATTAACTAAACACGTGCCGCGTTTTTGAAAAAAAAAAACAAAATTGCGGCCAGGTAGCTATACCAAAAGGGTTCTATCCCCTTTAATTTTGTAAAGGTCTTGGCATTGAAATCTTATTTTAGAATTACAAACTTAAAAGTAGCGACAAAACCTAGAAGTCGATTACACTTAAAACGCATCCAGGCAATATCGAGACCAATACTCGTACCTTGCTCAGTTTCCAATCTCCCACGTATGTTAGATAAATATTTTAAGCATTTACTTCCCGAGGTCGACAAACTGGGAATAAAATCTCTCAACTTATAACAAGGAGTAGTGTTCATTTTGTGAATAGTGCAGACTTAATTAGAGTCGGTGTGATTGCAGCCGTAGAGGCCGTCAGCTGGGAGGAATGGTGGACCTACGACGGGATTTCAGGTGAGAGCCATTTATTGTTCATGTCATTGTTAAATTTTATCGCGTTATTTTAATATTTATGAATCGTTTGCGAGCACAATTTGTATGCGGGTCTAGAAATGAATAAAACGGTTCTGTATTTTTAGTGTTAGTTGCAGTCGTGTTTTGTTTTTGTGGAAGAAGACTTTTGTTGTGTGCTTGGCGTTTGTTATGTGTTTGTCTATTGTTTTGTTCTGACGTCGGTTAGCTTTTATGCTATATCGAGGTTTACGTACATTAAACAAGCACTCAGACCTGTTACTGCTATCTATATTTCATGTGAATAATATTTTTCTATGAATTATTAGAACATAAGTACGACTGTTAGTTACGAGGCTTAGAGCTTTTGTTCCTTTCATGATATTTTCTAATAAGTGCGTTTTTGTAAATGTTTACTGACACTTTTCACAACAAACAGAATAGAACAACGCACACGTCTCTTTTTATAATGCATTTTATTAAAATAATATAATCGATCGTCTGTTCGTGATTAAACATACGTGTTCCCAATTGTATAATTTATGTTATTTCATGATAATTTGGTATTTAAATAAAAGGTCTTGTATTCTCGCAGGAATATATTATGGAATATCATAACAAATACTTTAGGTCTATATTTATCCGGGATTGGTGAGTAAGTAGATTCAAAAAATGGGTTCCGAATATTGAATATTGAAAATTCCTACTTTCCTAGAATAAACAATATCCCATTATTCAACTTTAGACTAACTTAATAGATTCCTTTTATTTGTTAGATTTTAATCTATTAAGCTAAAGCTGTAAATTGTTATTTATTTGTTGTCTGCTCTTTAGAAAAGGGTTATTATCATACTAGAGTATACTGGCGACTTGCCCCGACTTTGCACGGGTGCAATTAATAACACTCTCATAGTTCACAAATTATCTTCGTTTTCGTTCTATCTATTTGTAAAAATCATATCAGAATCCGTTGAGTGGTTTCGAAGAAGTGAGTGGAGAAACAAACAGCGGCAGACAGCCACTTTGTTTTATACTATTTAAACAATTAAGTATTATTTATCTTTTCATAATACACTTGATTAGGTACTCCCTATGTCACTTTATTTTTTTTAAGGATGGGAAATCATCAAATGAGTCCTTACGCTCTGGGCGAAGTGGAAGGGCGTGTCAGACTCTTACTGACTAAAACCCATCCGTGTTCCTCCAAATGTCCTTTGCGTTCGGGCCACGGTAACTCTTTCAAACAAATTCCGCAACCTCTAAATGTCAGTTAGGTATTATAATTACTGGTGTGTTTGAGTTTTGGAAGTATTGATCCGATAACGAAAGTTCATTCAATGATAGAGAGCTACAGCATACCTGAGTTAGGTACATAGGCTAGTTATTATCGCGGAAAACAGCACAGTGCTTGTAAAATAGGCTACGAACTTCAAATGCGTAGGAATTTGTTACGCGTTGTGCGGAGGAAGTTCAATAGATAAGTACGAAAGTTGCTAGTTTTGCTACAACACTCTGACAATATCTAACAAGAATGCACTCAGTAAAGTAAAATCTCAATTCATTGACCTACCGCAAAACATTTTTCCTGTGTGCCGTATCAATATCTCTGTGCCGATAACATTTTTGCTGGTTTACGTGACACGCAATTTATACGGGCGATTTATCTTGTATTCATATTACGTCACTCGCAAAATTGTGAGGTGTGTTATCCTGTGTTCGGGAACTGATATTTTCATGATAACTTCCGTGCATTTTATGATCGTCTAATATTTTTTCGTGAGTGGTCGTGTCTCGGAATTGGGAAATGGCGTTTCAGTTAGGGTTTGAGGATTTTGTGCTGCCTTTTTGTATGTTATGTGTAAGATTTGTTAAGAAAGTATTTCAATTTGGCGCCAAAGAAGGAAAACATATTCAAGTCTATGACAAATTTTAAACTAAGCGTATCCGTAAGACATACCACGACTTCTTATAACTTAATGGGGCAAAATAAGGAAACAGATAGTTTTACAAAAAATTGATAAAAATGTCATCCATGGCCTCCATGATGCAAGTTTACATCACGCTCTTAGTAGCACGCAAATGACCAAATTTTTCATTTCTATACAAAGTAGGTAGTGACTGAAAACTGATGAACTTTTTATACACTAGCTACAAAATTCAGCTGGTCGATTCTGTAAACATGTCGAAGTGAAGGCTTGGGTGAAGTGATCACGAGGTGAGCTGTCAATCTATGTAATCAAGATGTCACATGATCACAGAGTGAGCTGTCATTCCATCTTTATTTTATAGATTGACTGCTCACTTCACCCAAGCCTTTACTTCGACATGTTTACAGAATCAACCGGCAGTTTCTTCTTTTCATTCATCCGTTTCGTATATATACGAACTAATCAAGGCACGGTACAGTGTATGCATTAAAAATGTATCGGAACACGTCAGGCCCTGTCCAAAGTTAGCAGCTCGAGTTGCGTGCTGCCACAAACCTTCCAGCCTCATCTAATATTCAGATACATTGGTAATCACCACAAACCTTGATTATCGTAAACATATTATTGGAAGATGAACAAACAAGTGTATAAGGCCTAACTTAGCCTGTACTTGTCCCGGCTGTCATTTGAAGATCATTGTCAGTCGTTACGGTTACTTGGGAGCCAGAACATCTTGCCAAAGAGTATTGTACTACCTAGTGACAGTGTTGTGAAGGTCAGATAAGCAAAAATGTATGAAAATGAGGTTTTTTGACAGATTGCGAATGCGAATGTTGCTTAAAATTTATAGAATTAGCCCTTAGATCATGTATCCTTAATTTATGTAGGTATTCCCTTTTTAACTATTTTTTCTAATAAATTCCAAATTTTTGCCAGTCTCTAAATTATAATAAAAGAAAGCCTCATAAAATACGACTAACCGTAAAGTGTAGAGACAAATGGGATATAAAGATTGATCCACACATATCAGGGCCGTGACCGCGACGTGTCCGGGCCTTGGTCTTTCACAAGGGTGAGGTCTGATGCATCCCGGGCACGGCCCGGACACGGACGAGTGGACGAATTCATATAAATGAGTTGATGTGCGCACCGATATTATTTTGAACTCCGGCCCAGCCACGTCTCGGGCACGGTTAGTTCAGACTCATTTACCGCCTTTTCCAACTATGTAGTGATTAGTAATTTGGATTGGACAAGTGTCTCTAATTAGCTATCTGCCACAGTATTTGGTAAAAGTGTAAAGGCCTCCTTGATCAAAATTCTAGATAACGTTACGATACGTTGGTTGCAAAAGAGAGTGCTCACGGTTTGGTTGGTATCTAGCAATTCCGAGAAAAGTGTACTTAACTGGGTTTTCCTTTGGATGAAGCGTAGCAGAAGCCTAGAGTCTGAATACGCCCCTGCTGATGGCATGACCCTATTACTTTCTTAGTAACAAATTCTTCTAATTCCCCCTCAGTGTTAAACTCATTTAGGAAAAGTGAGTGTTTGCATATTTCTGTGGTGAGGAATCGTACACGGAACTCCATGTTCGACTAACAACTAACATAGCAACAAGGCAGTTTTAACCACAATTATACTATTGTTATAAATTCCTGGCAACCATTGGGCTCATTCCAAAAGCTAGAATTATCTTCGCGCAGCTCAGTTATAAAATAATATTACCTGCAAATATCGAAACACAAAACCACATTAATAGCGATTTAAACTAATTAAGTAAATATATAAAGGCCAATTACAGGATCATTGCCTTCATAATTAGTTATGATTAAACAATTAAGTAACGAACTTTGATTGCAATTAAGTATTTATTTAACATATTATTTGGGAGCTAATAACCCACACCTGCTAACACTTGCTAATAACCTACTCAAATGACAGTATTTTTTTTTCATGGTTAAAAGGAAACAATTGTAAGGGTGTTACTACACCAATCGATCGATCGTCAATCGATCCCATGATCGACGTTGATCGATTGATGTGGTAGTGTGCTTTGGCTGATCGACGGATACCGGGCGATAAACAATTGATTGACCGCCAATCGTTGGCATAGATCGACGTTGATCGATTGGTGTAGTAGCTTTGGCTGATCGAAGAAAGAAGTAGAAACTATCGGTCAACGTCGACTTATTAACCTACCATCGATTGATTGGCGTAGTAGAAACTATCGATCGACGTCGACTAATTCATTCTACCATCGACCCATGACATCGATCGACGATCGACCGATAGGTGCGGTAACACCCTAAGACAGATAGTTGATTACATGAATACTTAATTTGACCGTCATTGCTTTATTCCCTAGAGATTAAGGCACACCCCAGAAGTGGATGGCCCCATAGTAAACCCACATTTATCTTAAAGTCCCACGTAACAATTTTAATTATTATAATTATCAACCTGGCACAATTCTAAACCCCGGAATTCTAATTCGACTCCGTACTGTGAAATTAACCAGATGAAAATATCCAATGACAAATGAAAATACCTGGACGAGCAAAGTGCTCGAACAGGGAATCTATCCAGGGGGACGACATGCTTCACTGATCGCAAGCGCTGCTACTGAGAGTGGTATACATATATGTGACAGACAACAAGATCGTAATAATTAAAGGAAATATCTTCCATCCGATAAATCAGTTTTAGGTACCTACTTCGAAGAGACAACTTATGACTATTAATAAATACAACTACATACATATAGGTAAAACCAGAATTAAATTGTTTTTAATACTTCACTGCCCGAGCCAAATAAATTCATTGTTACAGATTGAAACTGATGTTACATCGTAAATCTAATATTGATAGTATCTGGTAAAACTGCATGCAGGTAAAATGTGACGGTTTTGAAAGTTTTGTGTGGTATGTTAACGATAATTTAGGCAGTGTATTATTTGACCATACAATATTATATTATTCGTAAGAAATAACCATTAAAAGGGCTATTTTAAAAACCTTCTTCGTTATTTGTACTTTATGGTCATAAAATCAGCAAACGAAATGGTGGTAAAAACTTTTTTTTGTTATTACATATTATAAAACAAAGTCCCTCCGCCGCGTCTATCTATCTGTAGGTACGTGATAAACTCAAAAACTACCAAACGGATTTTCAAACGGTTTTCACCAAATCTTAAAAGATCCACGATTAAGTTAAGGTGTAGGTACCTAGGTATAATTAATTACGGTTTTATGTAAATTTGTAGATATATGACGATGATTGTTGGAAATGACAGATAAAAACATGCCGATTGGCAGCTTAAGTATGTGTCGTGGCCATATCGTAGAATTGGCTATTTCATGATATGGCCGAGCCATTTCATGAAATTTCTAGCCACTTCATGAAATGGCAATTTCAATCCTAACTTCGACGACGAAGCCCTGCTGCGGGGCTCTTATTTCTGCCTGCGGGGTTACATAAATCCCATAAAAGAATCTAATATGAATGGTATGACGTCATCCCATTCGAACCTAACCTATCCGAGTAGGGTGCGCTAAGTTCCCTCAAACCTTAACTTTTTTTTATGATATCAAACCTTACCTAAACTAACCTCAAATCAAGAAATGGCCAAATTCTACGATATGGCCACGACATTATGCACTGCTACCCATTTGAAGCCAAGGTTGCTAGTGATTAATTAACAAAAACTGGCCTAAATTATTACCACATAAGCATTAACTGGTAGTCTGGATCAGCAATAATTTCACTCCAGACGTTTTCTCTTGCGGTGCCTAAACGCCACATCCCAACCATGTTTTTACAATAAAATCCTTTTAGTTTAAGTTTATCAGAGACATTGAATGCCGCATACAGTGCCAAAAACAATAAAAAAATGCATGCATTAACGGAAAGTTCACATAACGCGTGGCCATAAAGTGGGCGTGACCGCAACCGCTGCGCCGGCTTACTCATGCAATTTTCAAGGTCATAAATAATAAAACCGTGAATACGATCCAAAGCACTTTGGCTACTTTCACGCCACTCCCCGCCAATATTAAAATACCTTCGGAAAATAAATGTATGCGGTTTTTCGGAACGTTAATCCGTGTAAAATAGTTTTGTTCGGTAATAATTCTGGGTACAAATATGAGCTGTTAACTGTGTGTTAATTACAATAATTTTAAGTTATTGTGATTATCACTTCAATGTATCAGTAAAAAATTAAATTTAAAAATTATTATCGTATGGGAAACCACGACCTACTACTTGAATAAAAAGGATTCCATGCTTACTTCAGGCTATAGTCCATCCATGTTCCAAATTTCATGTAAATCTGTTCAGCTTTTGGGGCGTGATTAAGTAAAAAATATCTAACGACCGTAACATACAGAATAAACCCGTTCATACATTCATTCTATACAAAAAGGATTCATGGGGAACAAAATAACAGCATTTCCGAATCTTCGGTGCAGTTGCCAACGATATTCTTCGATTTCGTGGAAAACGACGAGCGCAGGTGGACTCTGGACAAGCAGCTTAAAGCCGAAGTAAGGCCCGAGCCTGGCTTAGATCGGCGCTTGCCCGGCACGAATACGAAACTGCTGTTGATTATTTAGGGACACGCTAAAAGCCGTACTGGGGAGAATGACAAGGGAAAGACAAATCTTCCGATAGGTGCTGTTCATAAACCAAAAGCAATGGAGAAATAGATCTTTTTTTTCAAAAATGAATTTAAAAGACCTCCCCCATATCCTTCCAGACATTCTTTTCTTGCGCCACCTCGAACCAGCCTTCGCGGTGTGCAAATAAAATGATTAATTAAGTAGAAATACCTAAATAAAAAACCTCCTCTAATTAAAATAAGACTAATTACACAATTATTTAATGTAATTTATATGTTATGCTAAAAGACCGAAAACACTCATCGAGCCAAAACACAGTTCACAACGAGTTGTGGCTTTTATCAAACGCTACGTCGCTCGCGAATTTCGTGTCGTGGCACTTAAGAATACGGCCACAACGCTTTTAATAAAATCATGACGCGTTTTGAACCCTAACTGACGCAACCACATCGCGATAGAAGGTTAGCTTAAAAGGAACTTCGGACACCCCGACATATTTATATGCAGAAAATAACTCTTAAACCCAATCGTTTCAACAAATATATAGAAGTACATAGTTACACAATAAGTAATACTACGTCAGCGTAACGTATTCGGGACTAAATAAGTCGTTATTTAGTCCCAAATTAATTCAAATGAAGTACTGGCGCGGTGATGATTGGTGGAGTAAGGCAGTGACCGAGTGGCGCCCGGGGACTAGAAGAAGAAGTGTTGGTCGGCCGGCGGTGAGATGGGCGGACGACATTGTTGCCATCGCGGGTAAACCCTGGATGAGGCTGGCACAGGAACGTGGGGATTGGCACAAGAGAAGAGAGGCCTATGCTCAGCAGTGGGCGAAGTCGGGCTGTGGATGATGATGATTGGTAGCCGACATAATATTAACTGGTTTCTAAGAAGTAATATCAACGTATCCAGGTGTGTCTGGAACTGGCTTGGAAGTCGGTAACTCTGATAAAAATAAATCATTATTTTTTGCACCAGTCTCATCCAAAACGAATAATCCAATAATATGGTCAAATTTAAAACCTTTTCTTTTCAGTCATTCTCTTTCAAAATTCAGTTAAAATAAGATTCAAGCCACTTTCAAGAATTTACTTTAATAAAAACGACTATCAGATTGAATGAACACAATTTTATGCATGACAATATTGAAATAACTTTTATAACATGCGTATGATATTCACATCATGGAGCCAACATTTACAATAAGGCTTTTGTCATTTCGATAATTAACACAGTTCCATCTGATACCAACTGTCGGTGGACATTCATGAAAATATACCTATTTGCCTACCTACATGCAATAAATGTGTTACGCGTGTAACAAATAATTTCCAGTTAAATTATTATAATGAGAATTAAGTTAATTTTAAAGTATATTTATTTCCGTTGTTGGCTATTGCGTGTTATTTTTTGACAATCACATAACTGCCTGAACTCTTTATTATCATGTTTTTTTTTTTATAATTTTTTTCTTTTGTCTTCTCGAACGACAATTAACATAATATTTCCATTGAAACATAAATTCCAAACTTACAATATTTAGAGAAGAACTTTATGCTCACGACATCATTTCAGTCGAAACACGTCAACTGCTAGTCTACGACGCCTTCCACAAGCTAGCGCCCATTTTAAAATAATTGAACAGTAGTATTCAAAGATCTTACTACATTGAAGTGAGTTTAGGTTCTGTAGTCACCAAGTCTCGTCACCATTAAAACACTCATCAACTTGAAATTAGATCCATCTAAAATCTTAAATACATATTAATTGATTAACAAGTCAATGGGAAGAACTCAATTTATTTATGATGATAAAATTCCCTCCTTTTTACTTTCCTCGTGGAACAAATTCAATCCAATTGAGTCTGTGCTAGTTTCAAGTTGATCTGAGTCAACATTTATTGAACTGGGTCTTGATTCCATTACTTTAAAGCTGCGTGCTGACTGCGGCACTCGCGTGTAATGGACGAATCGACAACGAACATTTTATGCAGTGAGGACAATAAGCTGGGTTATAATGTTCGCTTACGAAATTGATTTAACAATGTGTTATAACGAAAAATAACTGAGTGTAGTAAAAGAGATAACTTACAGCAACTGTGTCGGTTTGTGAACTTATAAACATACGGAAGTCTTTTAAAAAGGTTTGATACTTTCTAGTTCCAATAGTCATACAATCATTCTGATTCTATTTCTCCACAAGTGCTCGTTTACGATTCCTTACTACTATTACATTTAAGTAAGGTGCTTACCAGAACTTTTTTACGCGTTTATGGCTTTCGTTCGTCCGATATCCTCTGTTGAAAGTGTTTAAACCAACAACGCGAATCGTATTGCATGCATTATTAGTTTTACCGACTAGTTTATTTCCGTAACATTGTGATAAAACAGTGTTGGTCGATTCAGGTCCAGCATTCTGGGGGTTGATCAACCCAGAATGGTCGCTCTGCAACAAGGGCCGGCGGCAGTCCCCGGTCAACCTGGAACCAGACAAACTGCTGTTCGACCCCAACCTACGGTTTTTACACATAGATAAACATAGGGTAAGTGGAGTTAGTTAACTTATAACTTTGTTAAGTCAACCGCTTAGCCTCCCATTAACTTTGTCTGAGTAAATAAGAAAAAAAAACTGTCCCATTAAACTTTATTATAAAGGACTGTCCTCAATTTCCTCTCAATTGAATGGATTATTGCATGAATTTGTTGGATAAGTAGTAATATTTTTCAGGAAACATATTTTTATTCGTAGAATAGTGTAAATCTTAGCCTGTCCCGGTCTCCGGAGAGAAACCGTCGACGCTTAAAAAAATTTAGTGGTCCGAGTGCACATAACTTGTTTAAAGATCTCTCAAGGCGCTTAGTTGACACTTCACGTGACCCAAGGGCTGGCTTTTACCTTGGTCAAAGAATAAGCATTGCCATACAACGTGGCAATGCCGCCAGTCATTTGGGTACACTTCCAGTCGACAGCGATGCGGATGAATTTTTTGACGCCATATTTTAGGGTTAATTAGTTAGGAGTTTTTATTTATATTTCTAGTGTATATAGTTAGTTAAGTATTTATGGAATAAAGTTGGAACCTTTCATTTCAAATCGGTTCATAAAAGACGGAGTAATGAGGTAACAAACCCAAAAAAAATATACAACCGAATTGAGAACCTCCTTTTTTTGAAGTCGGTTAAATATGGTGAATTTGATGCTTTGCGTAGGGGTACGCCCACGCATCTATGCTCTGGCGTTCAAAAGGTTAAAATTAATTCAACCAATAGCAGCAAGTAACGCAAGTTTGGCCATTTTTCACAATATTTTTGCCATAATTATTTTTTCTGGAAACAAAGTTTCTGTTTCTCAAACTATTATATCCTCATGGACCTTCTTTTTCTAACTAGGTACTGTAGCAACGTTTGTATTGTCCATCAGATAAACGGCCTAATAAGCAACACAGGCCACTCTGTGATCTTCACAGTGGAGAATGAGACGCGGCATCACATCAACATTACTGGGGGCCCACTCTCCTACAAGTACCAGTTCCACGAGATCCACATACACTACGGCTTACACGACCAGTTCGGATCTGAACATGCCATCAATGGATACACCTTCCCTGCAGAGGTAAGAAATTGGCCATTTAATTGTCCCTATTGGTTCCATCGCATCATGCAATAAATTTATGATTTTTGTTACTATTAAAAAAAGTATTCTATGCTATTTAATCTATGCTCTTTCATTAATTAAGGAAAATTAATTTTCAAGGTTGACCTTTGAACGCCAGAGTATAAACGCATTGGCGTGCCCCCAACGCCAAGCCACAAATTCACCGTACTTTTTGTCACATATTTGTAACGTTTGGCTCACAGGGCACGTGCTTGCTTGTCATGTATTCGTATCAATGGCGTTCAAAAGGTTAAAGAAGTCAAACAAGACAAAAATCTTACGGGGGATGGTCACGTGCCATGATGACAAAATTACTATTGCAATAATAAAATGAGGATTTTTCCAAAATTATATCACAGGCTTGATAAAATCTTATCTAAGCCTGAAGGAATACATAAATAATTCCCTTGGCTTAAGGTACACTGTGACGCAGATTCATATCCTCATAAAGTCAGAGATTCGCAACACTCATGATACATTATGTAAGCAACCGAGGATAAAACCTAAGTGAAGCGTCGAATAAACATGTAACGTAGATAAACGTTAAAATGTTATCAGGGATTTCTTCGGAAAGGTCTCAAAAGAAAGCGTAACAGATGTTTTCACACGCATCCTCGCGCCTCCGTCGTTGAGACGTTCAAATCCCAAATGTAATCCCGACGAACGACTTGACTGCGAACCAACTCAACCATGCCTCCTGTTTATTTATGTGACAAATTCTTACGTAGCCATGTTAAATCTAAAATCATGTGCTCCATCTCTTGGAAGTGGCTTTTAACTCCTACATTTTTATTGTGACGTTTCAAGTTCACGAATAGAAAAAAAAAAAAAATATTACGAATTAATTTATTACACTGCTATTTCTAGTAACTGTTGGCGTGTCTAGAACTTAAGTGGAATACTTTTTTAAATATTTTAAGTTGCTGTGAATATATTATCCAAGAAATGTTATTGTTTGTATAACAAGTTATTGTTAACACATGTGCAAAATAATAATTAATTAAAATTCAACACCCTTATTTTAAATCGTTATACAAGTAGGCCATTACTGCATACCTAGATACTAATAAGTTCTTGAAAATGAAATCAATATTACCATTAATGCACCTTTTACGAAGAGACTTTCACTAATTAAATGAACAGTCAACTTAAATAACGTACTTCAATAAACCATTGTAGAAGTAACTTAGGAGAAAAACCAAGTAACTGTTTTAATTTCATTTGTTCCAGATTCAGATATTCGGTTTTAATTCACAACTGTATTCAAACTTCTCCGAGGCTCTGCACAAAGCTCAAGGAATTGTTTCAATATCGCTATTGTTACAGGTAATTTTCACATTATTAATTCATTTCAAATGTTGAGTACACCTTTTTGTACCCTTTTTTTTTAATTGGTGTTATTGAACCCCTGTGTTCGAGGTAATCTTATTGTAGTCCACTGTTGGGCAGAGATTGGGTAAAAGTGATGCGACATTAAAATTTCATAATGTATTCCATGTCGTGTTTACATAGAACAGTAATTTTCAAGCCGACTTTCTCAGGATTAAACACGTCTGTATTTTCTTTATGCGGCTGTGAGTGTGTGACTGACCTAGGAAGAATAACAATCAAGTTTCGTTTAAAGTTAAGTTATTTTTATCAGCAGTTCACACATACCAATCTATCAATATTTTAAACTATACCTTAGATCACTTAACTTTTGAATGGAATTCGATGGTCATTTTCAATGCTCGTACAGTCACAGTAAAGTCCATACAAATAACATTGTACCATTTTATCGTATGGTAACCCCACGAACAGAAGAGAGGGTTCAAACAAGCGTGTGAAAGTGCATGTGACGCCGACTTAGGCAAAAGTTTGCAGCACACACACACACACACACACATACACACACAGCTACTCACAGCGATCGCACTTAGCGCTTTCGCATGTCTGTAATAATCGTGATTAGTTGAACTTGAGACTTTCTAATACTGTACCTTTAGTGCTTCCGTTGACTTGTGTAGATATTATAATTCTTACCTATTCATTAACGCCTTGTTTCCAAATTAGGAGTTCTTCACTTCATTGCGAGGACGAAGACAGAGCGCTAATAAAAATTGTCTTTCATATGTTGTCGTGCGAAAACCGCTGTGCATTTGTTTTGCTTCTCTCAAACTTGAAACTCCCCGGACAATGGCCTGCGTTCACTTCTTCCATAGATTTAGGTATCTGGAAATGTTCTTAATAAATCATCATACTATCAAAATTCCTAATTTACTTATGACTCTGCTTTATTTTTCACAATCTATAGCCGCGGGTAAAACCGATTGCTGTCGTGGCGACACATGCCATGCTATACGATGGTATAAATATACCATCGTATAGCATGGCATAATAAAAAAAAATACATATTATGTTTTTTATTAATTATGCCATAATTAGTTCCTGTCGTAATCTGTCCTTTTACTCGTACAAAATAATTTCTGCCAGGCGTCCCGTGACGGCTCACAATTTTTATAGTTAAACTTCACCACAGTGAAACTTTACTCAAAAGCTTTTTACTCTTGCTTTGCATAAGTGTTAAAAGCTCAATATTAATCGCCAGCTAATCTTTAGGCATCTTGAAACGATTTTCTAATTACAAATAATGTAAAGAGGTGTTTATTTAGGTACTTAACCGTAATTGTATCCATCGAAGTGTTACCGGCCGCACCTCTCATGGCGTCGAACTGAGCGCAGTTAATTAAGGAAATTGGATTTTTCTGTGCGCCATTGGATTAGCCAGTAAAGCTATTAGTTCAAATTAAGTAACTGTCTGAGCAGTGGCCGTCAGCCCGTCACCACTCGGGGTCAGCATGGACGACCAGCGCTTTCAATTTATTGCTACCATTTAATATTATCTTTTGCAACAAATTTTGAGTGAAGGTCCGTTTACATTTGCGAAGAATCAAGGTTACAATTTTTCATTTCTAAGTGGATCTGACTAGCCTGTTCCAGACTAAGTTGAAGTGAGCTTCCAGTCTAACTAAATCCAGCTGATAACAGTACTATACATGGAGCAACTGCATATCTGACCTCTTTAACCCAGAAACTGGGTAACACGATACCCCTTGGCAAGACAGATATCCTGGCTTCTGACTACCCACAACGACTGTCAAAGATCTTCAAATAATAGCTGTGGCTTAAAGTGCTTGCCAAGGCAAGGAGGAATGTCGGTATGTTAAGATGGTCACCCATCGATGGACCAACCTCGACAAACGTTGCTTAACCTGTAAGATCGACCGGAGTGGCTGTTATTATTTATCAAAGAGCCCATTTTTTTTTAAAGTTTATTATGCCTAAGTGACTAAAGAAAATGTAAACTCACTAAACCTGCAAAAACTCAATTAATAGTAAATAATATTTTCTTCTAAAATATTCTAAGACTCATTAGTGCAGGCAAAATCGTATAATTATGCAGGTTTTGTATTTACGGCTCTTTGCTTTTGGCGTATTTTAGACTAAACTCAGTCCCCATTTTGTTTCCTTACACCGTCATCTTTAAGAGAGGTTATTTTCGATCGTTTTATGGTTTTCCTTAATGAAGGCCAGCGCCTGTGTTAGCACATCCCATCCGATGTTGTCCCAAGGGGGAACATGTTTGCCGACACGTTCATATTTCGCTTGTGGTCGCAGTTAACTGAAACTTTGCTAAAGCAAGCTATTTCCCACACGACAAACAATTAGCGCTGTGTCTTCTCTGGCTTTTCTTTTTATTGCAGAAGTTGGCGGATAACACTACGTTTTAGACTTTAAGGCGAGATTTCATTGCTTTTAGTTTTAAACCGTATTGCATAATAATATGCTGCAGATTCTATGGTCTTCAACTTCAAATTTCGAATAGCGCTTCCAAAGGCCAGTTCTCGCTCATATAAAGCGTTCAAAAACGAATGGCAATATTATTTCATCGACAATCAATCTCAAAATGCAATAGAAGTTTTTTTGAAAGCGTGCGACTGTGATGCGTAAATTCCGAGAGTTTGAAAATTGTGATATCTAGATGGTTATTATGATAACCATCTAGATATCACATCACCATTATAACTAATCTTATTATTTAATTATATCTGATAACACAAGGAACCGTTATTAATTACACCTATCTGCATAAGCATAATTTTTGATTAACCGATCCATGTTGTTTCAGCTTGGTGATTTATCTAATCCTGAACTAAGAGTTTTAACAGAAGAATTAGAAAATATCAAATACGGTGGTAAGTGCGATAAAAATGATATCAAATAAGAACATATTAAATTTATTTACACGCTATAAAAAGATATAGAGTGAAAATGCTTTCTATCCTAAAATAGAAAATTGGAGGAAACTTGAAAACGTATTTATTGTAGAGTGCTCAGCCGATAAACTACTTTCTCTATTACCTATCTTGTAAAGAACTTACGCGAGATAAAATTCGTTTGCCCCAGTTTAATACCCAGCTCTACTTTTATTTAAAAATAAATTCTATCAAAGAAGTTAAACATGTTGGCTTACATTTTAACGACATTAAGGGCCAAATCATTAAACTCGACTCCACATCGAATCATCATATTGGTTTAGCTTGTTATTTATTTACACTAATCGATTGTTGACTAATTCGAGTCGAGGTCCTTCAAATTCATTTGAAATATGAACTTAAGAACTTGATTCGGTATCAGGTGCAACATTTTGGCGGCGCATGTCAATCTCAAATATTATGGACTTAGGCAATTTTTTCGATAGATAACTAATAGCTGCCGAATAAAAATGGCATTTAGACAGATTTTGTTCATAGCATATCTCAAACAGCTATATTATTCTTTATTTATCGCGACTCCCTCTAATTATCTGGCTGTTGAAGAATCTTCCCTTAGATAAACATTTCGACAGTTGTTATCACTGATAGCTTTTCACTATGTCTACACCCTCTTGGCTTAGTACCTATCTCATTCAACTAAATCCACAAAGGTGCCGAGATGCCAGTGAACAAGCTATCCGTCCGTGGCCTGCTGCCGGACACGGACTACTACATGACGTACGATGGCTCCACCACGGCGCCCGCCTGCTACGAGACAGTCACTTGGGTCATCGTCAACAAGCCCATCTACATCACCAAACAACAGGTATTCCTTAATACTTAAACACATATTGACTTATCCAGCCATTATATGCATATGAAAGTATTTTATACACTTTTTTACCATATGCTTACGTTAAATACTAATTTGGAGATAATAAATTAAAAATAGGCCCTGTGATTCTTTTTTCAAACCCATGGAGGCATAGGTTTGAAAAAAGAATCACAGGGCCAATTCTGCTAACACTCGCATTCGTATCGCAGTCACAATCTGTCAAAAACACCGCTAATTTCCCTAGGTTTTGACAGATTATAACTGAGATGCGAATGCAAACGTTGATTAAATAATAGCAGCAGTGCGATTCTGTAAACATCTCACCGTGTAAGCTTAGGTGAAGTGAACTTAACGTGAGCTATCAATCCATACAAAAAAGATTGAATGACAGTTCACTTCATGCTCACTTCGCCTAAGTTTTCACGGTTAAGTGTTTACAGAATAAACCAGCTGAATTGACCCTCCGCTAATGAGTGTTTAAACTAAGCATATGCTTAACTTTTTTTTAATAAGTCAGATTATTTTCTTAATTCAATTCAGCCACCATCCACTCCTGAACATAACTCTCCTAAATCCCAAGTTGCGACACAAAACTCGGAGCCTTATTGCGTAAACCACAAATAAATACAATCGACATATTTTTGTAATTTCAAACACATTCATTGGGAGTTTTATGTAGTCGAGCGAGATTTTTCAAACATATGAAGCAATGTATCGGGAATTCACAATTGGGTATTTTTCTAGCTAACTAATCATTCTATTTATTTAGTCCGTCCGTAAAATTTTCATAAATTATAAACACGTATTTTTTGCCATTTCAAATCGAGAAAATTTAATGAACAGTGCTAATGTGATGACGTCACTTCTTGGTAAAAAGTGCACTAAAATGTGATACCAAGCGAGTTTTCAACGCATTGTATCGGCTTTATCTTTTGTTTACGTGAAAAAATTAAAATACTTGTCCAATATTTTTTGGAAATTTATCTGACGGATTAATAAGATTTTTTTAGGAAAATTTCAGTTTAAATTTCATTTCAGTTCCTTTCTGTTCCAGAAGCCTTTTTTAAAGTGGTCGGTCTATTTAGCTTTAGCGTACTCGTAACTCCATTACAGTTACTATTTAAAACAAATTACTTTTTGATTACCCTTTACTGGCCTTTACCTTATCTAAACAATATGAAACAGATACAGATCAAACGACCAAGATACAGAGAGATAGATAGTACAACGTAATTCATCAACAGTTAAGCGTTTACTTATAGCAATAGCAACCTCAGCAAATAGTTGATCTTTGATGGAAATCCAAGAAACTTAAGTAACAGCTGCATCTTATCCTGCTCAACTTGTACCAGCCAAGTTGGAGAAAAGTCAAAACTAGTTGAGCTTTCCTAACATCAACGAACCCATTTTCGATATTGAAAGCACGTCCAATTACTAACACAGGAAAATACGTAATTTTAAAACTTTATATTATACCAACCGTATTGTGAAAATATTAAATAACTCTTTTAATTTACATTAATTCAAAAACTTATTATTATTATTTTTAATAAATATTCCATGACAAACTCAATGACAGTTTCATGATCAATATTCACTGTTCCTCAATATCTCTCTTACTATGATGATCCATTAAAAGACAATTTCAAATCAACTAAAGTCTATTTGGGAAGAATGCTCAACACTCAGACGTGCTCAGTGCTCAACACTCAACAGCAGTGGGTCAGTGCTAACAATCAATATGTGCGGTAACTGCATCCGTTCAAGTTCGCCGTTTGCATTATACGCCTCCCTGCCCTCCTTGTTCCATTACAGATGTAGAACCTTTGGAATAGCTTCCGCGAGAATATAAGTTTCATTATATTAGGAACTGAAATCCGATGTAAACTCATAATGAAGTTAAATGAAAAATGTATCTAGAACAAGCTAAATTATTATTTCTTGTAACGAAAATGTTGAAAAAGATAAGAAACTTTTCGAAGAATTAAGTTTCCATAAGAGAAAACAAACTTTCCGTTTCAAGAGCCTTGCTTTTAAGAATGTATGAACGTGCGTATGCAAACACTGTTCTGCCACAATTAAACTTGCGTAAACAGTTCCTCCCATGAATCACAGAGGCAACATATTTCACGGGTCCACTTAATGGTGTAACTGCAGCCACACTCTTCCACAGTCGGCCGCGCTCAGCCGCCGCGCCGCTTCCAGTCGAAGACAAGTATCAGTGTATTCAAGCGTGGTCGGGGCAGCGTAATAACATTTTCATTTGTGCCCACGCTACAATAAACAACTCACGTCCCTCGCCTTTAGACAAAGACTCCGCCGTGAATTATGTACGTGTTAAAAGTAAACTGAAAGTGCCACGTTGTGTGGCTGTTATTATAAATCATTGTTTATGTTTTCCGTTTGTGTTGGTCGGGAAATTAAGTGCTAGTGGAAACTGCTTGCAATCTCGCGGGGAGTTGAGCGAACGCCATGTGGTCGCTGCTTGAAGCGCAATTTACAACGCCACTAACGTGCTTAGTTTTATGCTAATAAAAATCCCCACACCTTTATGGTTGCAGGATTCATAAAAACTGAAATAAAAGTAATAATACGTGTGAGCTTAACTGTAGAAAGTATACCATTGACGTTGGTGGTGCCTATACCTAACGAGCGTCATACGGCTATTTGCTATTTTTATGCACAAAAGGGAAACGCACGAAAGAATAATACTATACATAAATAGACAATTATAGAAAGAGTTTATATATCACTGTTTTTTATAGCCATCACTATTCTACTGTATCATTACGATTAAATACAGTCACCTAATAAAACGCTTAAAAATAATAATGCACCACTGAACAACTACAATAAAACCCATGTAAAGCTCAACAAAAGCAAACATAGCCTTCGCAAACACCACAATACAAACCAAATTACAGTTAGTAAAATCAAAGTTTAGGCGGAGTCTATAATCAGAATCAAATTGTTTAATACAGCGTAAACAACGATGCGGATCAGATAGCCATGGTCGCGTGCTCCGCGCCAGTTAATCCGACCGTGGCAAAAACATACCTATACCAACTCCATGGTAGTCACCTGACGATATAAAAGGAAGAAATTTCAATTTACTTGAAATAGCTCTCCACCTAAACACTTCTTTATGTTATAATAGAAACTGAACATCGTGTGCATTGAATTTTCGAAATTACTTCTGCAGGTCTTCTAGCTCTATTGTGACCATTTTCCGAGTATATATTAGAAACATTTTCTCGAAGCCCGGAATCGTCTTCTAAAACTAGATAGAGTGTAGAAACTGATTTTTAACGTTGTGCTTCTTCGCCTTGAATAAAATTATACGTTAGAGCAATTTTCCTCTTCAACGTGATCCCAACAAAATAATATATAACATTTGGCAAAGGCTTCATAAATTCCAAAATAGGGTTAGTCATTTTACTTTCAAGAACTTCAGTGTCAACATAATTGAATTTCATGACTGTAGCTGCACGGCTTGAGGCGGCTGATGCAAGGCGACGCCAGGCACCCCAAGGCTCCCCTCGGCAACAACTTTCGGCCGCCCCAGCCTCTCCACCACCGCGCCGTGAGGACCAACATTGACTTCGATCTCAGCAAGGTAAATTACACCTTAAGGGAAATTAAATTAAGCACAAACTCCTCTGGAGACACGCTTAATAATTCATATTGTATGCTAAGCTGGGTCCCTAAGCGATATACTCGTACTTAGTCGCTGCATTCTGTATGTTCCTGTAAAATGGTTAGCTGTACTATTAGTGTCGCACTAATGAATTGTGTTTACTTAATCGGCGCTTGAGTTGACATCGTTTTTGTTAATTGTTTTTTACATTTTCAGTATCCCGGGAAGACTTGTCCGAGCATGCATCGAGACATGCATTACAAAGGTAATTATACTCTTTATTACTTTCACGAAATACCAATAGGGTATTTTACTGAAAAAATATGTAATAGATTTCCAAAAAATATTGGGCAAGTATTTTTTTTCACGTAAACAATAAATGAAGATGATACAGTGCGTTGAAAACACGCGTGTCGTCACTATGATGATACAATCGGGTACAATTTAACCAGCGACGTGACGTCACGCGTGTTTTCAACGCACTGTTTCGTCCTAATTTTTTGTTTACTTGAAAAAAGAAAAACTACGGGTTAAATTTTTTTGGAAATCTATCTGACGGACTAATTCGATTTTTCCGTAAAATACCCACAAATTTAAAGATTTTTCAACATTTTCCTAACAAACATTTTAGCAAGCTATCCTATTTTCCATCGAAGCCTGAACAGCCTACAGCCATTACAGGCATAAAGTATCTCCACAATCACCGAGCAACTGGTGTTAGTAACCTATGTAGCGATAACGATAATTTCACAGTTATCGCGATTGCAAATTACGTAATTGGCGCAGTTACATTTCGTGTTCAAATATGAGGGCGGCTTTTGTTACACCGCTGGCGGATAGCAATGCCTCAAATATTATGGCAACTTTGAACCAAGCATTTCGTTAAACTTCAAAGTACCTCTTTTACAATATATTATGTACAAAAAAATACTTCCGCTATTGCCAATGGAACATTTTGCACTGTGGTCAACTTTTTGCGTCTTTTGAATTACGAGTATTGATTTCATTCGAAAAGCTCTATATTCGTTTACATCGTATTTTTCTAACTTCATAATCTCTGAATTTGATAAACAAAAGTTTCCTTTCAGTAGATTTTTTTTTTGTTATAAGCCTTATTTTGTGAGCAAAGGCCTCCCCATTATCCTTCCAAATCTCTGGGTCTTGGGCGATCTTTGCCCAGGTTTGCAACGCAGACATGATGAGATCGTGACACCACCATCGCTGCGGTCGAACTAGACGGCGACGTCCTTCCTCATTATTTTGATTATAAAGTTTTTATTTCACTTCATCACCAACACAATCACAAAAAAGTCTATACATTTTAAAATCGCTTGGCCCATTCCGCTCCGCAACCCGCCCTCAGTCCGACGCCAGCTTCCACACGTTATCAAGGTTTTCATTTCTGTTGCAGCCAAAAGCTGGACACAATATTGAAGCTAATTCCACTCCGGTAGGCATTCACATAGCAGCTACGTAGAACTATACATTAACTAGTACATAAGTTTGTATATACCTCTTGTACAGTCTTATTTACATCCCGCTTATGATATATGGAGCTACAAAATATATTTTAAGTGTAATATATTCAATCTTAACTTAGCGCTGATGTTAGATCTAGAATAATGTGATTGGTGAGTTCCGTTGGGTAAACCTTACCCAGAATATTTTACCTAGAATATTTTATTACGGCCTCTGATTAAGTAGATATAATAGATATTTTCGGATAGATTGTTCGAACCATGCCATCGGTATTGCAGTAGTAAAATTGTATACTTGACGTAGGAAAATTTATCCATAGTTGTAATTAGATATGTCGAATTTACATATATAAATTAATTTATCGAAATTTCTAACATATCATTTGAAGAGTCCGAAGTTTTAATCGTTACTTTGCAATTATTGAGTACATATTTACGAGTTAATCTGTTGTAAATTGTTACTTTTATAAATGTTTGTATAATTGTTTAGAGTCTTCTAGTTAATTAGAATTGAAATCAATTAACGAATGAATTTAGATACATAATCATATCAAGTTATATGTATTAGTTCTAAGTTCTTATTTGACAGTACTAGGTACTTTAATATAACAATATCTATCGCTGTAAGACGTCTATAGCTTTAATAAACTATATTCTAGTGTTTATATTTCATTGCATATTGTGTAAGATGACTATTCCATGATTATGAAATGTATATCGCCTGGCTTTCTTGTAAGATCTATTAGAAATATTATTTGATTAAACGATATTCACTTAAGCTTTTGTTTCTTATTTATTTAACCAACTGAAAGCAATACCTTGCAGAGGAAAACCACATTGTAGCATTTTATAGGCCGATAAAAAAATACCTCTGTAGTGGCATCGTAATCTGGTTGAGCCCTGTAATTTTTCGCGGTCGATTTTAATTCTGCAAATCTGCGCATTCCCATATATCCCGATATCCATTGGCAATCCCAATAAGCTGCCGGCCAATAAAAAAACTTGCAATGCACGATGGTGGTAAATGCTATATCTGTCTGCCTACACTTTTCCCAAATATGTTGAAGTCGGCTTCCATTCCAGCCAGATGCTGCTGAGTAGCTACCAGTATGGAGCGACAGCCTATATGACCTCCACAACCCAGTAATTGAGTATATGAGACTCCTTGGCACGACTGAAATCAGATTTACTGACTGGTAAATGAGGTTCGAATATTCCCTACTATAAGTAAAATTGTCTGCTAAGACAACTGCAAAAAAAAATAATACACTCAGGTTCAACTGAAGTGAAATGCTTACCTAAAATCAACAATATCAAGTTTAAAAAATAAGCAAAAGGTATGTCCCGATGCAATGGAGTAAAACCGTCTGTTTTAGTGTTTCCTCCAGTCTTGTGTTTGAATAAAAAGCTCATTTGAATTCTATGAGAATCGAAATTGCTCTCCTTTTCGCTGTAGTAACTTAATTTAATCGAGTTCCATCACAATGTCTTTTACCTTTAGATTAGGTACTCGCTATAATGCTGATAAAAGTGGAAAATAAAATTTATAATACTTTTCCTTTTGTTATCTCCAGACGTTCTTTTTCCCAAGTTGGTAGTCACGTATATTTTATTGTACAAGAGTCAAATATAAATTATTTTTCCACGCGATAACGTGGAGATTAAGATTGTAAAATAAATTACTTGATTTTCCGCATTGAGGTGGAGTTTATTGGAAAAGTTGCCGTCGGCGGGTGTTGATACACTTACACGGATTAAGTTCATTAAAATTTTATAACTATCGAGTTTAGTGTGGGCGTTTTAATGTGCGCTTCTACATTATTGGAGATGCCATAACAAGAACCAGTTTTTTTGAATATTCACCAAATACATATTATAATATAATATTTGAAAATTACTTGTTGCTGTCCCCAACATGGTCCATAATTGAATATTTGCTTGTATGTTACATCTAAATAAATATTATAGAATGCAATAGGTAAATATGAATATGAAAATAAAATAAAATCCTATTACAAATGCCTTAAATATCATGACTCTCAACAATTTATAACAAAATAACTCTTATTAACTTATAAACTCGACGCATTTGTGAAGCAAAGTGAACGAAGTTGAAGGGTGCAATAAGCTGTTTATTCTTTTGTTCCTCTCAGTCTAACTCGACGGAGTTGCGAATTAAGATCCCTCGTACGTGCACGTCGACGTTGATAAAATATAACAGTCAGCTGTTAATAGTACCTACGTATATATACATTTACTACGTATACGCATGCAAACTAGTATATCTTTGTATATGTGTTAAGATAGTTATCTACTGATCTACTCATCAATAAATTTGAGCATAACGCACAGTGAGAATGAAAGTGACCGAACTCAAAATCTCTAAATTTTTGGAAGGTTTTTTTAATGATTATTTTATAAACACTTAAGCTCTTATTTTTTCTAAACAATATATTGGCATCATAAATATGTAAATAGCTTTCCATTTGAAAAAGTTATGACATATTTTATTGGAAACTCCCTAAAATACGAAGTCAATTTTGTGATTTCCCACAAAATGCAAATTTCGTGTTAGGTCACTTTTATTCTCATAAGATACATTCTAATATTATTAATAGAGCAGTGAGTATACCTTAGCTCAGTCGTGGAATATTATAGACAAAAAATCATAAATACAAAGTTTAAAAAAAAAAGTTTGTGTAGTGGACACCATTTTAAAAGGATTACAATGCTTTCGTTTTGTCAGCCTGAACTCCTGGGTAATGGCTTTCCCTATTCCATCCATGGTGGAACGTCTTTGATGGCTTCTTAGTGAATTGGCGTGAGGGAGGTCAACAAAGAGGTAAAATACACTTTTGAGAAACTTAACTATACCAGCGTAGATAGTACTACATTTGACTTTTTGTTTCCTCAGCCATAGTACCTTCTCTGCAGATTTCGAGCCTATTTTCGTGTACGGCAGCCATCTGTCGCGTGCTTGTTTCATACAGTTTCCTACTTCCCGTCGACGTACTTCTTGATGTCGTCTGTTTTGTTGTGCTATCCATACTCATATTGTGGATGCGAAAGTAACCTGTTTTGTGTGTCTGTCTGTTTTTTACATCTTCGAATCTTAGTCCTCACCATGACTTGAATTCGGATATGTATCTCGGAAGTATGTTGCCTTGGGATGATTCTCTACATCACGCGGAAAAGCTAGAAATATTATACAACATACTTTTATAATTACTGTTATCTTCGTGTTATAAACACAAGAGAGCTTTCAAATATTCATTCATTCAGGTTATTATAATTTTTTTTTTACAAACTTTGCAAACTTTTGCTATTAAAATAAAATTGTTTTTCTTCAAGAAAACAGTTTGGTTTATCTGATAGATATTCTATAATAAAAAATACATGTAACCTTTACCCAATACTTGTAAAATAAATCACAAGAAGGTATTGTTTACACAGTTTGCTAAACACTCGTCGAGTGCCGCGGCTCGACAGCTCGCTCCAATACGAGTGTGAGCTCAAATGTACTCGAAACTCGAGTTTATTTGCTATTTATTGAGTGACTGACAAGATTTGACGCCGCGTCTCGCGTGTGCATCTAGCTTTATGTTACAAATTGAGTAACATTTATGTACCGAATATATCGGCATAGAATAGTTCCGTATTTGAGTGGAAGTTGGTTCAGTTTTTGAAGTGGGTAGGGTTATTGGTAATAGAATTGAAATTATTTGGGTTTTATAAGCTTGTTGTAGCCGTTAAGTTCTTGCTGTAGAATACGAAAGGGGAAATGTCTTGGTAAAAGCTAAGCTGAGGACAATGTGTTAAAAAATAGTAGCGAAACCACCAACTAAGGGTCTTGACCTGACTTCCATCGCGAACGATCTTGAGCTTCATGCTTCACCTCGCTCCACGTGTTGCCGAGTCTCGTCGCTTCTGCCAACACGGTGCGTCGCCAGGTATGACGGGAACAGCCCCGCTCCATGGCCAACAGGCCATGGACTGGAATCAAACAAACATGATTGTTTAGGAATGCGAACGTTAACTAGCTACAAGCAGCTAGGGGCACGCGAGGCGTATTCAACCTATCATTGCACACCGAGAATCTTACAGAAAATACCAATCAAAAGTAAATATAAAAACGATTACTTCTATCCGCTCCCTTGACATAATTTCTTAGTCAGCTTTACGACACCGTGCACCGATAAGTAATAATTAATGAGGGTAGTATTTACTATCAAGATAAATTTGTAAAATCATGATTATTATAAAATTTCTAAGAAGCCACATATCGACTATATACGGTCTAAAATATCACCATTAATCGGATAAGCTGAAAAAATATCCAAATGTATCCCATATTCCATTCGCAACTTGATCAATTTTACACTTTTTAAGCCACACTTAGAATACTTAATTCAGTTATGGGACAGTGCCGCCGAAAAAAATCTTAAATACCTTCAAATAGCACAGAACAAGGTAATAAAGGCATTATTTGGGCATCATAGACTGACACCAACAAATAAGATTTATAAAAACACAAAAATACTTTTACAAAACAGCTATACACATACACACTAATTCAAAAATTATAGCAAACACTTCACGATTTCAGATATCATTTAAGAAGAAAATATAACATAAGAAGTAGTCAATTTAATAATCTAGAGGTCCCTTGTGCTAGAACTAACTACGGTAGGCATGAAATAAGATTAAAGAAGCAAGACTACATAATAACTTTTTTTTTTTTTTAAGGATGGGAAATCATCAAATGACTTCTTCCGCTCTGGGTGGAGCGGGTGGGCGTGTCAGACTCTTACTGACTAAAACCCATCCGTGTTCCTTCTAAAGCCCTTTGCGTTCCAGGGCCGCGGTGACTCTTTCGAACAAATTCCGCTACCCTGGCAGGCTCTGGCCCTAGCGGGCCCCTTCTTTTATGCTGACATCTCTTTGAGGTGCGCGTGAAACACAACGCGCCATCGACCCGGGCCTGGTGGTGATCGGACAGCGAGCCACCCAATGCTCGCCGTCCGCAGGCCCGCGCCTACGGTGGCCGGGGATCGTCCTGCGACTCCCGACGCCCGGGGCGTCTTCTCCTGTTGCGGCGGTTGGGACGAAGGCCTTGCCTTTCCCTCGCGCGGCCCTCCTCCTCCTTTGCTAGCATTACTGCTTCGCAGAAGGAGGTGACCGCTTCCCAAGCCTCCTCCCTCGCTCCGGACCATGGATTCAACCAGGGCCGGACGCGAGAGGTCGCCGCCGCCGATCGCCTCGACGAGGACACGGCGGTGCTCAGCCCAAGCAGGGCAGACCTCCACCGTATGCTCCACCGTGTCCTCCGGGCGATCCTCACAGTGCTGACACCCGGGCGTGTCCTCCCGCTTAAAGACTACATAATAACTTACTAACTGAATTAAAATGACAAAATCTATTAATATATTTAAAGTAAAGATGATAAACTATTTAGCACAGTTTTTGTTGTAACATGCACCTGAACACTTATCCATACTACCTGATGTTGTACTTATATTTAAGATACTTATTTATTTTTTTGTTTCTCTACAAGTAAATAATAATTGTAATAATCTTTAGAGAAATAAAATTCTTAAATCGAAATAAATGTCCAAACATCGACTCTTGTCTAGACAAACCTTTCACAGGTTATCTTCAACAACGCAGCAGAAGTTCGGACGTGTAATGTTGAGCGGATCTAGTTTAAAAGTTGCATTACAACAGTGGCATACACATCGTTGAAGCCAATTCGAGTTTTATGCAAATGTGTGTTTTGTGCCGCGACGCCGCCGCGCCGCCCGCCGCGCCGGCCCGGCTCGCGACCGCGTGCCTGTTGGCAAAAACACAGATTTTCGCATTGTATGTAGGTATACTTCGTTTTGGGTATTGGTCTTTTGACAGTTATGTTTTAGTGTCATTATTATATTGAGCTGTATTATTTTTATAGGTCAGAATTCTGAAACATATTAAAAAATATATTATAGGGTTAGACTTGCTAGTGAAACTACAATTTTCGTTTTAGCCGACTTCAAATCAAAGGAAGAGGAAGGAAGAGGATATTCGTCTGTAATTTTTTTTTCTATATCTACTACCAGTGGTTGTCTATCACAATTATGTTAAAAAGTATCGGTAACGTATAGCTTTTTTACTAACTCTAATACAGTCTTTGCTTTGAAACAAACCATAACAATACCTAGTGATTAGTGAAGATCAAACTTACTAGACACTTCCAGGGTTAAAATATAACATACTCATAATTTGACAAGTCCATAATATATTTTCTGTTTATCATCTTGTAGTGGGAACGAACACATCATTGAATATTAAGATTGATTTGCCCCTTAAATCATAACCCAAAATATATCAAACTACTATCCACCCGGGAATTCGTTCCCAAAGATTTTGTGTACTTTACGACACTCAACGTTCTAAGGGCTCTTGATCATATGGAATTCATATGAATTGTAAATGGTAGGTATTTTATTAGTTCTTTTGTGATTTCAAGATTTTTTTTAATAAATGAACAGTCACTATGTTTTATACAGTGAGGTTTAAGTTTGACCTATCACCATTGTACAAAACCAAGAATTTATATCTTTAAAAAAATATATTAAACGAAATTTTTTGAAGGAATTTTTATAACAATATTCAGCCAACGAACAATATAAAGCTAAAGTATACATCAGCAGGCCATCAGCTTGGCCGCCTGCCCATAAAAACCTACATATATAAAAAACAGAAAATTTACTTAAAATGGCAAACAGCCAAGAATGTTTCCTGAAAGTTATTTCAGAAAAAGAAATCCGTTTTCATATCGGAACTAAGTCTTTATTTGTATGGGTGATCCCTCGCGAGTACAAGTTAAAAACAGCTTTCACCGGCCGCCGCGTTTGAATAAGTTTCGCTCAAGTTTTATTGAAGTTGTAACCTTCGGCCCGCTTTGATATATGTACTCCCCGCATCTGTACCGAACGGGTCCCGCCGTGCCAAAGTTAGTGCACTCGTAAATTATTCAACCCCTCTGTATACATGTGCTTGTCGTAACCGAATGGTGTTCAAGTCACAATGTCACATTGTGTTTTTTATTTATTTATTGATCAAAAAGTTTTTACTTTTTTCGTTTCGTACATTTTTTCACTAAACTTTACCATTGATAAATCTGAACTTTGACGAGAGGATCCTGTTTACCAATTTAAGTTCGGAATTTAACTCAACCTAGCAGGTTAATAGACTACCGCATATAAATAAAATACACATACAGCAAGATGCTGAATTACCAGACTGAAAATTTCCCCAAATCGATGTTTTGATCTCTTCAAACCTCAAAACAACCCATTCACAATTTGTTAACAAGCACTTATTTGAACGAACAGCATCAAAGTGTATGCTACAGCTTATAACGGCAATTGCCAAACGACTTACACATAGCAGCAAATTGCACTAAGCCTAACGACATTGCTTGCTTAGTGCTACGAACTAGCTACGGTACTTCGGAGCTACGGAGCTACGAAAGTCTACGCTCGGGTCTACGGGTGTAGCAGACGGAGACGACGCCGACGTATTAAAATAAAAGCAAAGCGGAGTCACTTTAATTCTTAAAAGCGACCCGCCCAGGTGATTCCAACGCTGCAGATTTACTTATGCCGCTCAGTTAACTTTTATTACAATTACTGGAACCTAAACTGTGTACCTGATGTTTGTCTTTTGAGTAAAAAAAGACAAATGTTTTTTTGAGATTAGATAATCTCATCTCCCTTGTGTGAGACAACAGACCGTATGTTTTACAAGAAAATAAGAAAAGATTTAGCTCATGGTATATCCGGCCGTGGGAACAGAACACATGCAGTGTTCGCCTTGGCAATATTAGTACGACGCCACATAATTTTATCCAGTCTCGGTCATAAATATAGCACCTAACCCCGTTATTGTTGCAAGAAAGCGGACAGTACAGGCACGGCACGGCTTTCGTGAAACCGCTACTTATTTGTCTATGGATGCCTTATGAAATGTTACAAACCGCGAGCAGCTGGCGGAGGGGAATGTTGAAGAACAAAAAGCTACATATCAGTAAACGAAATAAAAATTGAATGGATACCAAGGTACTAAATAATAACAGCCGTACGAGTCGATCTTCTATGGAAGTTTAGAGGTTGCTTAAAAATGAAAGGCGAATACGTGTACAAATCAATTGGAATTATTTATTTTCAAAAACATCGTAGTGGTGGTATTGAGGAGCTATGCGACCAATGAGCGCGATCCAAGTTGGGTGCCGGCCCAGGATGGTGTAGGAAGCGCGCGCGCGGCGCACACAGATACAGGCGCACGACCTCCAACAGTCAGTGCCCGATGGTCTTCGATGCAGGGATGTTGACGCTCCTTGATACGGTCACCAGCGTAGGCCGCCGGTGGTGGCTCAGTGCGCGCACCGCTGACAATAGCGGTCGCTCAGTGCGCTGTGCGCAGTGACGGCGACCGGACGTGTGATGCGCTCGTATGATTGTGTAGGTCACTACAGAAGCAACGCTTGCCGAGGTTGGTCTGTACATGAATGACCATTCTTCCATGCCTCGGAAATAATGTTAAGCCGCTGGTCCATGCTATCATTTGTACATCTTTGAACAGTGACAGAACGGGTTTTACTACTGGTAATGGTACTAAGCTGTATTTGGTTAGCCTACGAATGAAAAAAGGCTAGGTAGATCGGTTGACCAAAATACAAAAAAATAAATTTAAAGATCTATGATGTGATGACCGAACACGCAAGTCAGCAAGTAAGGCAGCTAAATAAAATAGCTAAAGGGGCAGTGCAATAAGAAAAAAAAATTAAGATAATTATAGACTGATTACTTTCCATTTTCTAAACGGCAGCACTCAATTCAACAAAGAACAAATACAAAAAGGAAAATTATGAAAAATCACGTTTCATAAAGTTATAATAAAATTGTTTAATTATTCAAAGCGATTGAAAGAATCATGAGTAATTAAAACGTAATTAAGGACAGCAATGGTTTCAGGTGTCCATTCTAATCTCATGTTCCGAGGGAGGGCGATCCCCGGCCGGTTGATTCTGACAGCGACGCGACTCATTTTACAATGAAAATTATGATAATATTGTTATTCATTTAACGTTCATCTTTGGGTTTTGAAATCTACGTTGAATTTTACATTTTTTTAAATAGAAGTTATGTTAGTGTCTATTCAATGTCTAAAATGATTATGTTCATCAATTTTCACAGTTTTTACTTTGAATAAAATAAAAACTATGTAACAAATTACGCTATCGCAACTTAAAATAGCAATGATACTGCTAACAGGGATAAATACTTGGAAACAGTGATTAAAATAATTTTCCAAAACATAAATTAAAATAATTAACAAGAAAACCATGTTCCTAACAGTAAAATACACTAATACAACCACAACAATCTCACAGGCCTATTATCTAAAATAAAACCGCCCATTCCCCAAATATCATTACACAGAGGGTCATTTAATACTCTAACACCGGATAATGACCCTGTTAACACAAGCACCGATGTCCTACAAGTTACATCTCCGGGATCGGACACGGCTCCTACAAGTAACATCCCGGACATGATCAGACACCGCCATGTCGTCCAGACTCCGGGCTCCATACTCTAGAATAGGGATCCCCACGTGTGCTCTTTCCCACGCTCCTCCACAAGCATGCGACGTTTATTAAGCACTTCAGGTTTTTGTTACCTGCAGAGAGATTTATTACTTTTAATTATTTTTCATTGTCCGCCACCGTTATTCGTCTTAGAGGCATCGCATTAAATTATTATGCTCGGATATGATTTACCGCTGAACGTCGTGTAATTTATGTATTGCAGGCTGATAGCGTGTGGTTTGTCTTACCTTATGAAGAACCGATAGGAGGTATTGTTGTTTACCTTATTTACATAATGCAATTAGAAAAAATAAATGTTAATTATTCAGCTGTTTAACAATGCCTGTATACCTAGCAAGTAACATTTTTAGCAGTTTGAATTCGTTATGTAAAAAAACGAATTCAAACCCAAACTCACAAGCCAGCAAACTGCAGTTACCTTTTTGAAGGATCCGTGGACTTTGGTTATCCAAATATTAACTAATGAGGTGGTTACAAGGATAACTGGATGTAACTATAGAAGAACGTTCGCACGTAGATCTATAATGGGCCTTATAGTCTACCGGAAACATAAGTACTACTTATCTTGTTAGTTTACCTTAAACAGGGCAAGCAAATCTGTGCCAAAATTTCAAACTACCAAAAAAACCTAAATATCATGCCCACCCAAAATTATTAAATTAATACTATAAACAAGTTGTACACAAAATAGAAATGTTAACTGTTGGGCCCTTCATCGGTATTCACAGCAGTCATAGTAGGGTTCATTAAAATGCGGCGAACAATAAACGGTGGCTCGCGGGACCTTTTGTGAGTACGCGAGTTTTAACCGTATTTCAATCTGTGCGTTATTATTTCCTCATTGTTTATGGTTACTGTACTGTGAGCTGCTCTTTTAGCTGAAATACAATTTAGCTGTTGTCTGCCTTGTACGTGTACCCACGGCTCAGTTTAGGTAGCATCAGTTTGAACCCGATGAATTTAGTTTGTGGTGGTTTTTACTTTTTTGCAGTAAGCCTTTGATGTGCGTCAAAAATGTAATCTTTAGTGTGACCTGCTATTTTGACTAGAATACCATAAAGCTGTTATCTGGCTTGTTACATATTGTAAGGTAGCTTTAGTTCTAGCCGGCTGAATCCAGTTTGGTTTTTTGTTTAGCATTTTTATTAAATAGGTTGTTGCCTTTTTCTTTGTGCGTTAAAAATGGAACATTTTTGTCGGATTTGCTCATTAATCCACGTGTTCCTCATTTTTTATAGTTCCTGAACTGTGAGCTGCTGCTTTGTCTGGAATACAGTTTAGCTGTTGTCTAGCTTGTTACATATATTTAGGTGGCTTCGGTGTTAGCCCGTCGAATCAAGGTTGTGATTGTGGTGGTTTATAGTTTAGACTTTTTGCAGTAGATTGTTGCCTTTGATATGCGTCAAAAATGTAACTGTTTGTAGAAATAATAACGCTTAGAATCCTGAGCGTTATTATTTCCTCATTGTTTATGGTTACTGTACTGTGAGCTTGTGCCTCTTGTGTAGAATACAATTTAGCCGTTTGCCTTGGCTTGTATATGAGTAGTAAGTTAGGTAGCTTCAGTTTTAGCCGGTTGAATCAAGTTTGTAGGCGCAGCGGCTTTTTGTTTCGACCTTTTAATTGTTGATTTTTAGTAGGTTATTTTAATGAATGGCAATGAAAAGTGTCATTTAAAACGTCTTAATCCAAAAACTTAAACGTTAAAAATTTTACCATTTATCAGGGTATCTATTCCAAATGATAAATCAAGACAAAGCTTTACCTAGTTTAATTTCCTCACATGACGTTTCCAAGCCAATATCTTCATGGAAACTGTTTTCCCACTAATTTAAGGGTTACATATGATCTTGTTCTTGCAGTGTACGGGTTAATTTATGTGGGGTTACTCCGGCCACGTGGTCGCGACAACCGCCCAGGCTCTGTTCGCCATATCTACGGCCGCCCGCCCTCGCCGTCCGCCCGCCCAGCAGATTTCCATATGCACCTCGCCGTAAACGCTCATAAATTAACTACAACTATTATAGAATAACGTTACTCGGTTATAAATTATTATGTTGCTTTTGATTAACGTTTCAATTAGTTTAGTAAACGCTTTTGTGGCAAGCGGTCTTTTTGGAAAAAGTTTTGTTTTTTGGAACTTTTTATAACATAAGGTAAAATGAAATAGGATGCGGAGATTGATATATTCAATTGATTGATTGATTGATTGATTACATTTCAATGCGTGCACAAAGTTCACTAGCTTTGTATAGTGAGCTTTGTGCAAGCATGATAAAATATTCTTTAAAATAGTGATTTTATAGAATATTAAATCAAGCTTGCATTTCGCTTGACCCGTTTAAATCTCTCGCTGTTTTTTTTTTTCAACTCATCAAATTCACTTCTTCCAGTAGGAAAGGCACATTCAAAAGCCAGAATGTAAATATAGAAAACTAGTCGATTCCCCAGCGCTCGCGCTAGCTGGCAACATATGGGTTAAGATATTCGAGTGAGCTCAGACACGGCCCATTCAAAAGGCGCTCTAAACGGAAGGATACGAGCCGTAAAATAGGATTTCATGCATGCGTAGCTTTGTGTGAACAAATATGTACGGTTGACAACGCACGACCTTTGCCGATAACCCCGGCGAATAAAAAAAATGATTTCATATTCCGTTTTTGAAAAAGTTGAACGTTTTTTTACATTAACCTTTATGAATTACGAGGGATACTGTGAATGGATTTAAAATGTTTTTTTCCAACTAAATTCTAAGCCCGCCGTTTTGTTTGCAACTTCTACGCATATCGCAACTGTCTTACAACCCACATGCAAATCAGATCATGTGTAGGTCGATTCATACTGAATGACGCCTGTGAAGAAAAGTGATCAAGACCCCTCCCCGGCTTTCATACGAATTTGCTACTGCGCAGCAACTCGCGGAGTGTTGCGAGCCGCTTTCAGGTTTGATTATACCTGTGCTTTTATCGCTCTGAAGTTAACACAACTTCATTTGTGTCGTGCTGCTGTTATTGTATAGCAGCGCACCATTCCTTACGCATGAACTCTTTTACTATTTGGTTTCCGTCCTCAGCACACCTAAACAATTTTTAAGGATCCTATAGGTAGTATAGGTACTTCAAACATGTTTCTTTCAGCGGTTCTAAATATTAATCAGTCAATACTTCAGACAGTCATAAAAATAGCATCCCTCTAGTAATGTGGGCGTTTTCTTTGTGTCACACAAATAAAGCATGAAAGTATTTACCACCTACCTTATTTATTTTTATACTAGTCCCAGTGTTTATACACCGTACGTAATAATTAAGTGATTATTGTAGTAGTAATAAGAGCTATATCTATATGGGTACGAAATGTTTTGTCTATCAGTCTTATCTGTAACATTGAAACTTTCTAGCCTCATTCCGTTTTCATGCGTCTCTCACAAAATGATAACATTGTTGTCTTACTTTAACAGACTACTTTACAAACATTTGAGACTGAAAAACTGACGACCCATACAACGTGTTACAGAATAAACACAAACATTGAAAAGGGGACATTCTACTCATCATTATGAATAACTTTTACTACGGGACCAAACCCGAAATCCTGAAAAAAAAATCGGTTGTTCAGTACATTTTGTCGTTGCACACAGAAATGCATGGGGCAGTCGATTCTTTTTTTTGCGTTTTCGGGGTTGGCCCATGGTAAAAGTTATTGATAATAATGAGTACTAAGACCGTTTCTCAGGTATTTCGTTTATTCTGTTACACGTTGTATACCCATTTACTTCGTGGAGTTGCAGAAATCAGCCCGAGTTACATACATACATACCCATTTACTTGTCTTAAAAATGTTGTATATTAAAATGAAAGTGCTCCCTTTCCTTTCGATTTCCAACATTTTTTATTGTAAGTAATTATAATTAAATAAATACCTAACAAATCAAATTAATATTTATTAAACTAAATATATATTTTTGTTACACAAGTCAGTATCAGCTCCCATCAGTATAACTTATACTAGAAAGGTTTAGGTAGTTAAATAATGGTAAACAATCATGAGGTGACAAACACATATAAAACGGATGGTTCAATTGATTAAGTAATCGTTATTGTTGTATTAACATTGGTTTTTAGTTGCATTTCATTTTTAAACTGTGTTTTTAAATAAAAAGATTAAAAAAACACATCAAAATTGTTTACACTACCCAATCCTTTCTAGTTGGTATGCAGGCAGCTTACTTTCAACTACTTTTAAACAATGTTCTGTGTGTGAGTCTGCTGAGTAGACAATTATTGTACACTTACGAGTGCGAAGTATGTCATAAGCCTAAAAAGCTATAATGCACGGGCATACATAAGAATTAAATATTGGCACAGTGCAGTGAAAAAAAAAAAATCGCCTGTATATCAAATAGTTTTGTTGACTGTACATTAAAAAAGAGTTAATTTTAACAGTAACATTGACGTTTTCTAAAGCTACGTGTAAATCGTTAATATTAAAGTTACGAGGAATAACCAAAGACGTCTTATTTTCCCGAAATTAACGTGTTTTTTTTTTTTTGACAATGGCGACATTTCAAGCTGGGTGTCAATGTGTCATTTAGCTTTCAAATTCAAAGTTATTTATCGAGTTTGTTTACGAATTATTGTAGTGTAAAATATTAAATTAAATGAACATTTATGGTGAATTCAGGAGAAATACTTTAGGACAATTTGCACAAGTTCAATACAAAGTACGTAAAGCTTTCACTGTTAGACATCACTTAATATGGAAATGCAATCAAGTAAAACTATAAACACATGCTAATATTTTTAAATGATGCGAATAAAACTTTTGTCATTTTACATTTTCTGAGAAAGATGTGTTCATTTTTGCAAGGCAGGAGTTTTTAAGTAAAAAATCGTAGTATTTTTTTTTAATGGTGGAACTACAAAACAGCAATCAAACGATGACACATACCGTAACTGTTGTAGCCCTTAACTGCACGAATTTGAGTGGTTCTGATATCGTTATTTGTGACATTATGTTGCTTAGACCATTTAAAGAATTAAACCATTTAAAGAATGACGATGACAATTCACTCTAAAATGTGCAATGGCTTGTTTGAATTTGAGATTGAAAGTAGGTAGCGTACCAGATGCCATAACACGAAAATAATAACGTTAGTACTATAACGAAGCGACCACAACATTTATTCAAACAAGTCGCAACAAACGCTATTTGAAATCTAAACCAACCACGTCCAGCACAGCAAAACGTAAAACTTTAACAAAACAAAAACAGCGAATTACACACGGATAAATAACACTTTTATGTTAGCTTCAGTGACCCTCACAGATTCATGCAGAGAGCACTATTCTCAGAGCAATCAGCCACTCATACGTGTGTCTGCTCGTCCCAAGTGCCCCATTGCACACTCGTTTTGAATATTGCATTTAGCGCTCCTATCTCTACGACTTTTAGAATCGCTCCCTGCTTATGCTTTCAGCTGACCTTTTTGTGACACTACGTTTTATGCTTTTTGAATGCGTGGGCTGTCGTGGTAATTGAAATTGGTCTATCTTTTTTTATTAAATGGAAGCTAACTTAATTTGTATACGTTTTATTCAGATCGTGTTTTTGACTTGTTGACCTGCTTTTAAGTTGTTAGGTGCTCCTGCAAGGCTCCCTTTTTAAACGGTCGATTCTGTAAACATGACGAAGTGATGGTTTGGGTGAAGTGCTGACGAGGTGACCTGTCAATCCATATAATCAAGGTGTCACGTGACGACGAAGTGAGCTGTCTTTCCATCTTGATTATATGGATTGACAGCTAAACTCGTGATCACTTCACCCAAGCCTTCAACTCGACATGTTTACAGAATCTACCGGAGTAGTGGCTCACCACGATCTCCATAAAATACCTCTATTTATTGTTGTGATGACAAGCTAACCAACCGATCGATACACATAATTTTGTCCCCGTAACAACAGTCAATATTTCCCCTCTTTATAATATGACCGGTAATATGATTCTGGTAAAATGCATTAACATGGACGTACTTAATGAACAGGGTATATAAATAGCAGAACTGAATAA
Source organism: Mamestra brassicae (assembly GCA_905163435.1). Lineage (NCBI taxonomy): Eukaryota > Metazoa > Arthropoda > Insecta > Lepidoptera > Noctuidae > Mamestra > Mamestra brassicae. The sequence goes on along the minus strand of LR990996.1, from coordinate 10,480,768 downwards.
CAACAAAGACAGGTCAGTGGCTACTGATCAGTATTCATTATACCAGGATTACAGAATACCAATTAATATAAACGGAACTGAACAACAGACAATAGGATCAAAAGATATTGTCAGGAGCATTGACATTTCATCTCGCTATAGACATTGTTTGCATTTCGACTCAACAGTAGTAATCTAAGTTACTGGTTGGATTGTGGAGAAACTTGGACGGAACTATAGAGCTAAGCGTATCCATTTAACTAATGCACTGTCCGACTATTGGTCTTGGTGCAAACGAGGCACTTTGTTCCGTGAGTAACATATTAGCTACGTTACTTACTCGCGTACTTAGTCTTTCCAGTGTTTACAATGTCTGTTACTTCGTAACTTGGGCCGACGTCTAAGACGAACATTGTGAAAGGGTAAATAATAACTGACTTTGTTGTAAAGAGCCTACTGCTTAAATTGAAACGGCCTTAAACGTATACTTCCTTTATTTCGAGTTGTATTCGTGGATGACATGAGGAGCTCATAGCTAAATAATAACAGCCTCACGGGTCGATCTTCAAGGTTAAGCAACGCTTGCCATGGTTGGCCTGTTAATGGGTGATCATCTTTACATACCGAGTTTCCTCCGTGCCTCGGAAAACTCGTTAAACCGTTGGTCCCGGCTGTCGTTAGCAGTCGTTACGGACGGATTGTTAGAAGTCAGTAAATCTGACTCCAGTTTTGGCAAAAACTACCGTTAACCCAGTTAATGGTTATAGAGGTCTGGTAGGCAGTCGCTCCACGTAAATTACTGATATTCAGCTGAATCCGGTTTGACTGGAAGCCGACCCCAATATAGTTCGGAAAAGGCTAGGCAGATGATGATTCGTGGATGACAGATAGGGGTAACTCCATCGAGGATCTTCTAATAACTCTGCAAAGTATTGTCTCTATTGTCCAAATTCCTAAAAAAACTATAGAATTACTAAATATCAATCAATTTGCCCAGCCTTATACCAACTATGTTTCAGTAGTTTTTCAGTGTAAAACCAAAACTATAGAATTACTTACACAGCATCACAACTGTTCATATTGATTTATCTGCACATCATACAATCATTTCATCAAACGCCTGGGTGTGGACTTTTTCCATACCTACCACAATGTCAACGAAAACAATGATTCAATTTCATGGTAAAGCAATTTAGGCTGGGTAGTTTGAATGCGGCACTGGCAACGTTATTAGTTCCAATTAACGTGGTAACCTCAGCACATATATGGGCAATTAAATGGAGTGATACCTTACTTCCATTAGTACCCCGTGTGTGTTGTTTACATCAATTAACAAGCATGTTAATTTTAATGTTCCCATCTGTTGCCCGTTTTGTGTGGCTTGCCTTCACTGACTTGACTTACGATAACAAAATTAATTGTGTCGCACAATTCGTTCCTTTGTTTGTTATTTACAATTCATTTGCATAAATTAAAATTATTTTTTGTAAGTTGTTTAAGTGAGCAGATGGGTAGTTCGTTAATAACGCGGTTCGCTTGTTTTGATACACCAGCCCCGGCTGTTTTGGTTGAATGCGCTTTTAATTAATGATATTGGAAAAGGTTATGACAATGGAGATAATTGTCACCTCTCGTTCATGCAAGTGGTTTTATTCACTTCGACAATATGCATGTTAACCTATGTTGGAACTTAGAGTTTGGTTGGATTTCTTCTAAAACCACTATGATTTTTGTTTCTTCGTCTGGATATGTGATTTTTAGTTTAGACCCAATAAAAAACTATAATAAAAACAGATATCCACACATCCAAACAATACCTTAAAATCGCATAAGTAAAAACGCTCTCTAATATATCTTAAGGTGATATAAATGTGCGGTATGGACGTTAAACTGGAATGCAATGCCACAGGTCGTCGTTTTTACGTTCCCCTTTAATGTTATTTCCTCGTTTATGACACTATAAAGACGATACCGGCCACTACGCGTAATGAAATCTTGTGTTCAATACCTTCCAGACACGGCTAACAAAGGAATCTCTCAGTAAACATTAGATTAATAAATTCTATTGCTTTCAAGTTTATAAGTTGGACCTTAAAGTACGATTGAAAGTGCGTTGTATAGCGTAATTTAAATGTTTAACAGAGTGACGCGTTGATATTGATCAGTACAGGGAAAACTGAAATTATTAGACAGAGAGTTTGTTTTAAGGAACCATCCGGCCTTCAATTTTATACCATACTAGCTTCTGCCCGCGACTTAGTCGCGTATATCCCGTTTTTCCCCGTTCCCGTTGGCATTTCGGGATATCACATTAATCCTTAATAATACTCTCCTACACTCCCCAAGGAACAACAAAAATTCAGTGCTCTACGACCAGTTATTTCGGCAGTGCTTTGTCTGTACGTCACTTAGTCAGTCACGCAGTCACCAGTAATGGAAAAACTAGCTTTTGCCCGCGACTTCGTACGCGCGTAACCCGATTTTTCCCATTCCCGTCGGAATTTCGGGATATTCTCTCTTAGTGCTCCCTTACACTATCCAAGGAACCTACATATTTCCAAAATTCAGCTTTCTATGACCAGCCGTTTTGGCTGTGCGTTGTCTGTCAGCCACTGAGTCAGTAATGGAAGAATTTCATAAATGAGGGTTATAAGGTTATTGGGTTCTGGAGGTCAGATAGATAGGCAGTCCTTCCATCTAAAATACTAGTATTCGTATTAACATACTTGGTTGGGAAAAGGCCAAACAGATTGATCCAGAGATACAAAAAGTCAACCGACTTTTCCTTAATACAGATGAATATCTACCTAATATCGATATCCAATACAAGTCAGTAACACATCGCCAAGTATTTGCGTATATTCGATGCACTGTGTACAGACACGTAGGTACATTATCACACACGTCATCTTTGCACTGCACCCGCATACCGGCTAATCTAACATTCAGGATACGATAGTTCGACCTGAGTTACAACAAATGTTCGCTCAGAAGGCTCGATCCAAGTAAACTGGAAAGATTATGTAACATTACAGCCCATAACTAATTATCGACTACGGGTTACGTAATCGCTTCGCCTGCGTGAAGTTCGAAACTTATCCAAGAGAACATACTCATCAAACGCGGGATGAAAAGTGTCCGATGTCCTATTCCAGGACATGGTACTCCGTTAAAACATGTGTTCGGGCGCCTGCGACTACTCGATAATCTTCGGCTGCTGTCGTGAGGCGGCGGAAGGCGGCGGGCGGCGGCGAGAGGTGCGGCGTGCGGAACTCGGGCCATCAGACCATTTCGCTGCCGATCTTCGACGACGGCACCCGCGCGCACTCCATACGTTTGCTAGCATCGATACTATTGTACCTATTTGGGTTTTACATATATTTATTTAAGTTACAGTCTATTGTTTTTGTATGATGATTCTTTTTTTATTCGAAAGTCTATACTCAGAAGAGATGGTCAGAAGTCAGAATCTGATGATGGCATCCTAGGGAAATCGAAGGCAACCCTCCTATTTTAAAGGCATATACAATGTTTTACATATACCTTTCTAACGCAATTCAGATAATTGTGCCTGGTAATCAACATCTCATCTTGCTACGCTGATGATGGAAGGTATAAGTTAGGATCTGATGCTGGGATCCCAGGACAAATGTTTGATCAGCGATATTTTCTCCAATTGTCAACCGATTTGGGTGTTTTTTTTTTTTTTGGAAGAGTATTTTTCCAAACTGGCTCCAATTCAATTTGGTGAAGATCAGATGAAGGATTTCGGAGGTAGGCAACGGAACTCTTCAATAAATTATAGCAAATCTCCCGGGATTGCTGAAATTGCATGTCTGTTTATTGATTACACCAGTTCATAACATAACATTACGACGTATCTCTGTGAAGGGGTGCAAACAAGTCAACCTGAATTAACATGTTTTTGGGGTTTTCTATTCGGGCATAACTTTATTGTTTATTAACCGATCTTGATTATTCTTCTTGAATTGGCTTTAGCTATAGCTATATTGCATTTGCACTGTACTGTAAACTTCAAAGATAAACCAGTGACCTCCTTACCTTAAAATCAGTAAAAACTGGTACCAAAGCAAAGTAGATATTTAACTATGAGCTGGTGTGGACTGCGAAGGCACACAAAGAAACTCCTTAACGGCAAATAGTACAACCACTCTTTATGGGAATAATGTCACTTAGTTGTGGGGTATCACCACTAAAACTGGAAAATAAAAAACTTTTTTACAAATTAATTTTAATACTTAGTAGTGTTTTTTACTTGAAAGTCGGTTTTTTTTGTAAAAAAGTTTTATTTCATACAGCGTGTCTGTTTCTCAATGCACGTTACCAGTAATCCTTCTGTATATTCCCAGTGATGTAAGAAGCGCCTCTCGCCTATTATTTACCCATTAGTTACTTAGGAGTATTACCTAACACTCGAACCGCTGTATTACGTATTGATATTAAATTAATGGTAAAGCTTGAATATCAAACGTTGGTGAGCTTACATTCCGCGAGGGTTATTTAAATAAATATGGTATTTGTTCATTCCACTTGAGGAATGTACGGAAGCAAAGTGTTGCCGTTGAGTGACAAAATCTACTCAAACGATTTATCAAATGAGCTGTAAATCGAATATCTTACTGACAGATAAGAAACTCTGTTTATATAACACTATCCTGGCGATCTTTGTACCGCTTCAGAATACATTTTTGCCGTGTTTTGTTTTGACATCAGAAATGGCTTTGTATTCGGAAATGAGTTATGTACATTTTCTTTTCCATATTTTAATAGTTATTCTGCTATTTGGAGCAAAGACAAACCAACAAACCAAATATCTTCAAAATCGGTCCATCCGTTCTTGTGTTATAAATGGTGTAACTAACTCGACTTTGTTTTGTATATATTTAAGATTTACAACCACCAAGTTCATAAGTCAAATTACCTTCGAGGTTAAACAACTCCGTCTCAGCTTTTGAAGTTCTAACCTTCGCCATTACATAACAACGTTTTTTTATTAATTCGTATCTGAATCAGATAAATCCAGGAATAAACATAATCCGCAAATGTTTCATTCAAAATTCCAAGAAACACTTTTAAATATCATAAAGTCTAACCCTCAAAAGCTCAAACAAAATAATCTAACTTGCAAAAGGTTCGAGCATAAAGTACTAAGAATATTTCGTTTAATAACTTGACAATTTGGTACTCAGTAAAACTGTGTATAACATCATTTGATGTAAATTAATACAATCATAATGGTTGTCAAAGTATCGCACGACGCCCTGGAGGCTGTGTAATGTAACGAGGTTACGAATTTGTTATCCCCCGGGGACGTAACCCACTGGCAGCTTGCCCCGTTTCACCCCGGTTCATCCATAGAGGTTCTTAATAATATTTCTTCGCGCTATCCCCCACTTGAGGATAAGAAGCTGCTGTTAGATTTGTTAAGTTATTTCGCGCTTGTCTACACGTAAGTACAACGTGTTTTCCCTTTTTCTGTTTCGTAATTAAATGGGGAAATTGTGTTGTTATGTTCACGCTTGCTGTCCTCGAGAGGATTGGCAGAAGTGTAGCTAGCATTAACTTTATAATGCCTTACGGTCTACAGCGAGTTTTATAGTTGTCATTTGTTTTGCAGCATTTTTACAGGCAACGAATACCTAATTTTATCAAAAAAGGTTCTCTATTCTACTTCGTCTAGATTAAACTAATTGGGACTCGAAACTGTACCTAATAGTTACTATAACAATTTCCTCGTAGATAGACCGCAATACAGTTTTGGCATACTTAATGAGAACTAAGGCTTAAGGGTTTTAACATTGTTGCTTTATGTGGAGTACCTAGACGGTCTGCAAATAAATAGAAGGCTAGGAGTATATTCGTAACAGTTGTTGTATTAATAATCGAGTGTTTAATTTAAACTAAACATATGTTGAAATGGTTTTAAGAGGTAATCTCTCGAAACTATGATCCTTCTTAGAGCTAGTCTTGTCCAACTTTAGGTCCTCTCATCATCTCACGGTGCCATATCGTTCTGGCGAAGGTTGTCGGGTCGGGTAGTTTCTCGGAGATTGTGTTCGGCTTCTTTTGCCTCCTGGCAAAGGCTAAAAGCTGTCGTCTTTACAATATTCTGCTCTGACCTTCTCATGGCATGTCCGTATGTACGGTTCCTGTCGGATACGCCACGAGAGCTAGTGTAACATCAAAAGATAGTGTCATCGCCTGAAAAATATCAAATTTTAAGTCAAATGTGTAATATTATTATCACAGTATTTTTTAACAAAATAAACTCACGCAATTCAAATAAATAAATAAACATAAACTTCGATATAAGTGCAAGCAAGCAAGTCTCGAATGCGTCCCCAACATATAGAGCAGCACTTTTAGCATCGGAAAGTCATTTGAAAGAATTCACGCTGTATCGGTATAAAGTCGGAGGTGACATCGCTGAACACGTATCTCCGCTAATCCTTTATCCACTCCCCGGGGAAGTGTTGCTTTATGCAGTTTAATTTAGTGCCAATATGTGGGGAAGTATTTTTAACCGAATACGGAATAGAACAAGTGATGAGTTTGACAGTTTGATAAATGCGTATGTAGATACATATTTATCTAAGTATGATCGAAAGTAGGGTCCAGAAATGGGAAATGTATTAAGAAGACGCTATTTTTTCCTGAAAAAAAGCCAAAGCAGAACTAAAGCTTTCTTTAAATTTGCTAGAAAGTACAATATTATTTAACAAATGTGTTTGATGAATGCAGCTGTGTAGATGCAAACATATTGTAATTATAGGAACAATACAACATTCATGTTGTTATATTATTTGGAATATAATCGATTTCTTAGACAATAGTAATAGATTTTTTTTCTAGACAAAGAGTCGTTTCAGCTATGCCGATTATCAGAAATCTTAAATGTTTGGGATTGACCACGCTTTCGTAAGCGCATCGTGATAATCTTATTTTGGACTTTCTGACAGGCGTTATCGCTATTAGAATGACATTTTATCTGAACCCTATTCTTCAGCAAAACTATAATTGCCATTTCGGAAAAAGATACTATTCTCCTGATCCTTATTCAGAACCAGTATTGAAAACATCTCGCCAGCAACATCTAAGCTGGCAGCATCAACATTCAGAGCAAAAACTTAGCATCTAGCTACCCTTTAGGGGGTACCAGTACCAGGCAAGTTTGCCGCGCCAGCGTTTCGCAGCGTCGCGAACTATTGCACAATTTCTATCTCGACTTCCCTCCGCTGTATGTGTACGTTTTTCACTTGTTATGTACGAATGATAAAAACGTGCCATGAATACGAATTACACGATCAAGTTAAGAAAAGAATGTATGTGAAGATCAAAATAAACGGCTTTTTTATTATGATTCCGTGTATGTCAAGTTCTATTGAATTTAGGTAAACATTTATTACAAGAAACAGTCACTTATGCGTAGGCGACAAATAGACCATTCTTCTCATTTTTCTTCCCATCATATTTTATAATAAACGGGACATCAATTAGATTATGAACAAACCATACATTGATTTCAGGAAAATTCCCAAAGGTAAAAACGACACGGCGGATAAAATATTTCATCTTTCAGTCAATGTGGTTTAGACAAAAATACTTTTTAAAATTATTCATTCACGCTGCAAACTGTTCAATAACATCGCTGAAAGTATTGAAAAACATTTGTATTTCAGTGCGAATATACTCAAATTAAAATATCCGCGACAATATTGCACAGCCTATTTTTTAGTGAAAGGACGGACTCAGCCATACAAGATACAGTAAAAATCAAGTATAAATAAGTACGTTGGTACGTTGTACCGGCGAAAAGTTTTGGGCGGTTAACTTTTCTGCTCTCTTACCCATGCTGGGATTAAATTTTAAACTTCTACTGACTATCCTCATGAAGTTGAAATGAGTTGAATTTATAGACTGTACTTACGAATTTAACTTGTGCTTAGTGTGACATTTATTTAAAAATACCGCAACGGCCGGTCGGCTATATAATCGGACTTCTAAGCGGGGTTGGGTTAAATGGGTAATCTACCCTAACGTAAACATAAGTGGTGTTTGTCTATGTCTTTATGTGACGTAAAAACTTTTTATTCTGTTTGAAAAGTATATTTGAAATAACCTTTGTACGAGTGTAAGTAAACCCTCTTTGTGATCTTTTTCAACAAGTCACTTTAAATTCAATGATACGATGGCTTTCAGTATGTCTCCAAGAATAACAAACTCATACCTAGCTTATTTACCTACCTATTTTTGTTCGCAAATATTTACTAAATAAAAAAGTCAAAACAGACAAGTCTAGTACTCTTTCTATCATTCTGTCGTCTTAAATAGCATCAGTAAATAAATAAACCCTAGGTTAACACTACTCTTTGAAATAAACCTGTTCAAATGAAATTCGTAGAAGTAGGTACAAATAACTATTTTCAATAAATATTAAAAGCAGAAATAAAATCATTTGCTTAAATAAAAACTTTTTAAAATAAGCTTTTCTTGAAATTATCTCAGCGAACCCTTTCATTTGATACAATAATATGATAGGGTGCAAAAACAATATCATCATCTTTGTGAGTATATATCCATATTGCATTTAGCTTGCACTCAGTCTTACCGTGCATTGTCATCCAAACCAAACGTGTACCTATGTAAAATTCCAGCACAATTGATTGGAGAAAATTGTTTTAAAATTCGGTGGCAAGATTTGAACCACACTTTTTTATATTTATTTATTTTAGCCAATTGTGTCCCACTGCAGGGCAAAGGCCTCTCTTTCTTCCTTCCATTCCTCCTGGCTTTGGGCATGTGTGGACCAACCCTCCCGATAGGCGTCAAGCTCGACCCGCCATCATCGCCACACATACTAAAAAATCAAATTAAATAAAAGCCTGTAAAATATTCTGAAAGATTTATCCATTTGAGGATCAAAAATACAAACCAGTACACAAGTGAAAGCTATTGTGTTTTGCCATGTCAATAGCGGTCACTGACTCACCTGCAATTAAAATTCTGAATTTAACAATGAATATCCTAATGCTAGCTTTAAATATAACAAATATGAGAGTGAATTTGTTTCTTATCTCCTTACCGACCATCTTCTGCGAGCAATGTGCCCTGCCCACTGCCACTTCAGTTTGGCGATCCTTCGGGCTATGTCGGTAACCTTGGTTCTCATGCGGATATCATCAATCCTGATTCAATCACGCAAGGAAAATCCGACAATTGCCCTTTGTGTAACTTTAAACCTGATTGTTATATTGGCCCATTGTGAGCGACCACGTCATATGATGATAGTTTATTGTAATTACCGCTATGGCAATGCTAATACAAAACAACTATACCTAAAACACAAATTAATCACCAAGATTTACGAAAATTAACATCATAACTAATATCAATAACAAATATAGAAAACATACAAATAAACAAGCAGAAACAAGTGTGGATAGCAACTGGCAATCTTCCTTCTATTATGTAATCGATTGGCGCTGTTATTGCACAAGTTCGCGACTTTATTGATAGAGTTGCCAAAGTAATTCCGATAGACACTGCTGTATTCAATATTATTCCCAAGGAAAATAAATATTATCTATAACATATTCTGGCCCGTTTTTGTTCTGGGATCGGCACTTAAAACGCTCATATCAATGTTGTGTTCTTAATATTAAGAATCAAAAGTAGATTTGGTAAAATTTTGACCATCTTTTGAATCGTGGTTTCAAGATTTTCTACTCTTTGTTTAAGGTTTTCATGATCCCTTTTGTATTTAATTAAAATAAAAGTGTCTATTTCTGAGCTGCATTCAAGGTTACTCAAACCTTTTTGTAAACATAGATCAAGTTCATGTTCAATATAATAGAGGTAAAATCGTTGGTTTGTAGGAGGATTCCTGTGGAAATATGTATTGTCCCGTATTGATGTTTTACTTTTCAACGATACAAAACTTAGTACAATACTGCTTAGTGTACTCCGTAAAATTAAAAAATCACGCTTCCTACGGTATAAAGCACGCAAAGCCGCGGGATAAAACTAGTTCATGTAAAATAAATTTAGAAAACTAGATAAAGCCATTTTCTCGATCTTAAACTATCCATAAAAACTCCAATGAAAATTTGGTAAGGTGATTCCAGTTTCTCGTTGACAAAAAAAAGAAAAGAATTAGAAACTCCTAATCTCGATATGCAATGCTATAATATATTTTTAAGGTTCAAAATTGACTTATATTGTAAGGACGAGACGTGGAGCGTCACTATAACATCGGAGATAAAGTAGTTACAATAAGTGACGTGTGTACAGCGTGTAAATATCGGGAAAGGGAACTTTATCACGAATAACTCGATCTCACTGAGTCTCAACTATCCCCCTCACAGTTCCAAGAAATTCTTGTCATACCGGGGACAAAACTAAACTCCGCTCACGAAAAATTTTAAACCTTTAATAAAGTTTTTACGGGAACATATTATGTGTTCTCAGAATATTATAACTTGATACGATATTGGCAGTCCTCTCTAGACTATAGAGAGGAGCATTAGCAAACAGCTTAGACTCTCGACACATAGCTCGGCAAACATAATTAATAGAGAGCCGTCTCGTTATTACAACAAAGATAAACTTTTGGCAACGGGGCTAAAGTAAAATAAACAAAAAGCATCGGAAATAATTTGCAAAAGGGACAAAGGGATTTTTCCCCAACAGTAGTAGGTACTATCGACGACAAATCACTACTGCCTAATCGTCTTGAACAAAATGGCTTCGGTGCATTTCAACGGTCGCTCTAAAGAATTTCTCTTTTTAATATGAGCATCGATTCCAATTACAAAAGATCAAAGAATCGCCGCGCGCGGCCCACTTCGTCTTTGTTCAAACGAAAGATGAATTATTCAGAGACCTGGAAACGTTTCAATTGGCCAGCTATAAAAAAGGAAACGGTTCGTTGCCTCTTCCACTAAATTAAAATTTTTCTTTATTTTCGTTTTTAATAAATGTTGTCGGACCATTTTAATTTGGAATAGCGACGCATTTAATTTGATATAATCCTATTTATTGTGATTTGTATTTTACTGCGCAGTGATGTGAATCATTCAGTCAGCTGAAAAATGTGTCTAATTTGAAGTGATGAACTATTCAAAACGCTTATTAAGCCAGTGATTCGTAATTTATAATAAGTAATTATTATATTGTCCAAAAGCTGTTTTCGACTGTTAAACTAGGCCTGATTAAATACTGCCCCATAACAACAACCTGCCTAGCAATTACTAAAGCTGTTACTGTCTTAGCAGTAAAACTTTAATTAGTGTTTGTTATAGCTTAGTTTATAACACTACCGTAAAATTCTTGTAATTTTTAACCTGCCAGGATTTATGAGGCTGACACCTGGCGGGCCTTATGATTGAGAGAGAGGACAGGCTGTACGGGAAATTATTAAAACGTAATAATTTATGCCCGCAATTTGTACGTAACTTGAATTCGTTCCTTGTGTCATTCATCACTGCGGGGCCCGGGATTAATTTTAACAATCATCTGTTAAAACGTTTTTGCCGATTACACAGTTACACACGTCGTTTGAAGCCGTTTTTAATAAATTATAAACGTCCTGAAAACGTCAAGAATGGCGGTAAAAAATACAAAACCAATGTGGTATGCAAATAAATTTCAATTTCACGAGACATGTTGCGCCACAAGAATAATTTAACAATATGCTGTAAAACTTTGTTTGTCTAGGGATTTGAAGGTCACGTTGCTTGCTAACTTGCAAATTGTCAGGGAAACTGGACCTTGGAAAATAATGCTAGGAAAAGGCGAAAATAAATAAAAATAAGACAAACTAATAAGTAAAAGAATAATGTTCAGAAACAAATTGACTTCTTAGACCGAGTTTGTCATTCATAAATACATACGGTACATAACTACCATTAAATATGCTACTGGCTCCTAAACGTACCAAATTTAACGTGAAAACTTTGTTAAGATTCGGCTGTAGATATAGATAACTTTTCCGTCAGTGACGGCGCGTCCGCTTCCCGTCGCCTTCCGCCGGGGAAGCCCCCTCGTTAATTTTATTTTTGTTACGCTTCACTTAATCCATTACCGGTTTAGAAATGGCCAGAAATTTGCAAATCTAACTATTACTGTAGTAACATTTGCCTCGAAGAAAAAACCAATTTCTTCTTTAAGCTTGCCGACTTCATATTTTTTGCCGATGCCCATCTTGTTCTTGCGCGTACTTGGGCACTTGGCAGTCATAACCTAGCACCGGCTAGTGTACAATAAAACCTAATTATTATTCAAATCAAGCCCCCTTTTGTTCATTCATGGGCTGCAATAAAAATTAAATTATACCAAATTTTATTATCTTCCTCTTCGGGCCCATAACTCAGCGAAAATATTCATGAGGAAACTTTTTAACTAGAGATTTGTAATTGTTCTGCAGTTTTTTGTGGGCGTAATTTCACATTGTTGAATAAAATTAGAAATACAGCCGTGTACGGTGGTGCAATAGGTAATAAAACAGAATTCTAATGTTGAATAATGTTGTAAGAGTTGGACCTAGCACTGAGCGTGGTCACACGGAAAGCGGGCCGGCTATTTATTTCTTCCTGTTTTTCAATTACGGAAGACAAGTCACGTGACATCGCTGTGAAAATAAACATAACATTGCAATAAACTAGTTGTGCTAGTGCTAAGGAATTGGTAGATAAAAAGCTCTTTACTGTACACCATAACAAATGACAATAAGGAACTGTTCAAAATAAATAGGGTGCAACAATTGTCGGTTTAAAAAATAAAGTTTTAACCTACATGTTTCTCATAAGATTTAACCATTACATTAATTGTATGGAATTTGAAAGATTGTTTGACATCTGAGTTTGTTCTGGTGTTTCTTCTCAGAGTAGGCCGCTAAGAAACACCGGCTCCATATAAAATTAACACTTTTACACGTCAATCATTTTTACAATTAAACTAAATTATAAAAATGATTGATGGTAAAAGTAATTTTAACCTATTAGCAAAATATATATTAAGAGCATTTGAAGTACACGCACATCGATTTTAACATTTTCGTATTATTTTATATGTAGTCCTGTGTAGACCTAAAAAAATATTTTACCACTCACTTTCGTGTCCGAGCCGTAAAACGGACGAGTGAGAATGACTTCATCAGGACCAAGGTCTGTCCTCGTCCCGGGCACGGCCCTGATCTGTGTGGATCAACCTTTAACATGCAAACAACGCCACCTGCCGCCGCGCCAACGCGTGCCACTGGTAACGTAATAAAATGTCGAATGTTTAGAATAACACACGTTTATAATAAACAAATGACAATCAAAACGCCACCTAATCGCGTAATCCGCAGTTAATTAATCTAAATAACTGGTAATACCTTGTAATCGGGATGACAACGTAATACGAGACCACTTTCAGACCGCATCCCCCGTTGTATGCCGTAACCCGCAGTGATTTGGTCAATTAATACCTATACAAATTAATGCCTACATCGATTTAATATGAATCCATTGGTTTGTATATGATGTACTTTCAAATCGTTCTATTAGTATAGCGTTCTAAAAACAAGAGAATAGGAAAGAACAGTCATACCAAACAAAAATATATGATTTTTAACACAAGTAAATCCGAAAAAATTTTTTTCGCGATCAATTAGAAGAGGTACTTAATTCAAAACGATTCCTAGTCTACCAGTTTGTGAGTTTGCCGCTTTAGAATTCAGCCCGCCTCCGATCTTCTGCTTCTACCACAGTCTCCGTGAGCCTCTGTACTTGTAACGTGAGATTGTAAAATGTTGTCAAAACAGTTTGTGTCCACACCAGAGGTATAAGATCTCCGTTTCGTTTTATTTTCAATATTAAAATAAACTAAATAATGAACCATGACGAAAAACTGATAGTAGTTTTCAGCGTAACTTTACTTTGGCAATAAGACCTTCTGCGAATAGTTCGTTTTGTGAATAGGACGATTTGAGAATAGGAAGTTTTGATAAGATTTGAGGCTTATTCATTACTATTTTTCCAATTTGTTGATATTATTTCATCTTTGTAACAGTGTTGCGCGTTTCACAAAAGAGCTCCGTTATGTAAAACCGCTGGACGACATTTGGCAGTTTTCATGACTGAACTTGAACATGTAGAATTGTATCTACTTTTTCCATTTATCGATGCAGCGGATTAGAAAGAACGAAACTGTTTTGTAAAATCGCTAGCGTTAATGTAAAACGGCTGATTATACAATCCATCTGCGGCATTTACACAAGCACTTCTTGTCATAGTGAACAGACGTCATGACGCCACTAATTAGCCTACACAAGCTTCATAATTGGGATTGACAACTATGTAATTGTTTTGACACTATGCTTTGATTCAATTGGTAAATTCTCAATAGATACAATTATGCTTTAATTGAATCATCATGCGAAGTCTTAATTGACGCTGTTATAGTTGAGCGCTGATAAAAAGGCAAATGTTCTGAGTTCAGTGCATCGAAACACGACGAGTAAAATTGTTTTTGAAGTGAAAACTTCTTTAGCAGCGTTGTGTACTTTTTGGGATTGGTACAAAATTTTAAATTCCCGTCAAAACACGTGACCTGATCGAAAATTCGTAAGAAAGTTCTGAAGTGTTAAAATTTTTAATGTAATATAAATTTTCATGTTTATGTAGGTACGATAGCGCATTATGCTTCGTTCAGACTTACGCAACGTAACATGAAATGAGAGAATTCGCCGTCCATTTTGGTGCAATGTATCATGCAATGTAACATACACACACAAATTCTCAAAGCCTGGCCTCAACACAAGCCGTCCACACTGGCGCTCCGCTCGGAGGGATTGTGTTGAGACGTGCGCGAACACGAACCGATCAACAGACTGACGCGCGCACGCCGGATACAGATGCGATTAGGTACATCACCAACCACACTTAACATTGAAAGAACAGAACACTGATGAAATGCTCCTTTCACGTTACATTGCATGTTACCTTTCATCCGTCTGTGCATCACGCAGCATAAGTCCTAATTCGACTACAACCGAAATAAATCGCTAAATGCCAATAATACTTTTATAAAAATTACTCGGTTCCTGAGAGATCGACCATAGGAACGAAACTGTGGTCAAAAACCTAGTTATTAACATTTCTTATTTACGTGCGTTATTGTACTCAGTTACTGGGTTGTGGAGACAGGCAGTCGTTCTACGTAAACTACTCCAATTCAGTCGAATTCGGTTTAAGTGGAAGCCGACTGTATGTAATAAAGAAACTACGTTCCTTTTTGTTTGGAAAAGGTTCAGCATAATACGTACATATGGGTACATTTGCGGACTTCATTTCACAATTCGTTCTGTACCAGCTAACGTTCGAGTTAAAATAATAATTGGAAATGTAACTTCAATGTTTTTTAAACAACTTTACGACACATGCTTTGACCCCATGAATTGCCGTTTGATACGACAAGGCATGAATAATAACTGCATAATGCCGCAAAGGCGCTGGTACGCACGTAGCGCGTCTACGTACGTAGCATGCACCTACGAGCTACGAGCTACGCGCGTAGTCGCATGGCTACAGATTTTTTTAAATATTGATAAAAACACGGTATGAGTGAAAATATCTGTAACAGTATAAAGGTATAATGTGACTAGCTCTTCAATCGTCGCTGAAAAGAAGGTTAAAAAAATATTATGTATTCTAAAAGGTCCCGTACTGTTAACTCTCAGTTTATTTTAGCATAACCAAAAATAAATAGACTTAAACAACCCTCATAAAAATAATCTCAAATACAAAAATATAATCAAACAGCTGGATTAAGACTTAGCGCTAACACTTTTAATTCGCTTCAAAAGGCTAAGTAAAGTCAAGGGTCGGTTAACACCCCAAAATGGCGAAAATTTTCCAATCAGCCCCTGTAAATTGGAAAACTTTTATATGCGTTCAAAAGTCCAGGTGTATTTCTATCGTTGGCAAGTTGAAGCCAAGTCTTTGTTCCAACGGTAGTGTCAAAAAAAGCGCTTTAATTAGTCCCGATTGAAAATTGTTGCCGTAAAAGTCAAACTCATTTATTGAGTGCAAATTAGCTTTGGTTTTTGTGGAGGCTTTCGGGGCAATGTAATAAACAGGGTTGGGGATACTTTTTGAGAAGCACTTTTCGACCGAATAGAAAAACTCATCAGAGGGCCTACTCTCGAGCTTAAAAATTGTTCGAATTAAAGCCGCATTTACCGTCTCGGCGGCGACAGTCAATGTCAAAATGTAGGGAAATTAGAGGTGACAGTTGGTGGTGACGCAAATACGAACGTTGCTTAAAATACGAGAATTGCCCCTCTGATAGTCGATATTAGATCCTGACAGCAAATACACTCGTCTCGAAATAATGGACTTCAACTTTGGAAATTTAGATAGCGTGGAATTCACTCGTTTAGCCTGAACATTAAGGCAAATTCCACAGTAACTAAAACCAAAATCTCAGACTCAAATTCCTTATACTTAGGGTTAATTGTAGGGCAATTAACCCTAACTATATCAAGTAGTAGTACTGTTTTTTAATATTTTTAGTTATTATTATTTTATTATTATATAGTCATTTACAGAAATATTGTCCTATATTTCTGTAAGTGCAACCCCATTTCGTGCCTTGGCTATCTCTATCCATTTCAAGTTGATTGGAAGATATCGCAGAATACGATAATGCCGACAATCGCACTTTTTTTTATTTTAGAATTCCTTTATGTAATCTTGGTGTATACTAAAGTATGTATATTTAGATAACAACATCCACTCTTGCTTGATTTCATCCAAACTGTTGTGTTTTGCTGACGATATGAAAATCTATACCAAAATATCATCACATGTGGACGTGATTGCACTTCAGGATGATTAACATCGTCTTGAGGCTTACTGTCATGGGAGTAAGCTTGATCTTAACCCTGCCAAGTGTTCGGTTCTAACATATTCTCGAAAGCGCTCAATTATACCTTCATCGTATATCTTCGGTGATCAAGTACTACCTAGAACGAACTGCATCCGTGATCTGGGTTATCACGATTCTAAGCTTACGTTTGAACTTCATGTCGATGCCATAGTCGCTAAAGCACCTAAAGCACTAGGTTTCATAATGCGGCTATCCAGGTGCTTCACTCAAGCTAAAACTTTAAAAATTCTTTACTGTACTTTTGTTAGAAGCCACTTGGAATACGCGTCTGAAATCTGGAATCCATGTTATCACAAGTACATTGATCGTATAGAGAGCATCCAGAAAAGGTTCATCAAGTATTTGTGTTATCACCAGAAAGTGCCCTACCGGTCTGAAGATTACCTCAACCTCTGTAAGAAGTATCATATATTACCCCTAATTAACCGGCGAGCAATCTCTGACTGTATTGCATTACTTATTTTTTAAATAATTCTATTAATAACTCCGATATTCTATCCAAATTTTATTTTAACTTTCCCGGAAAATCTAAGCGATGGTACGCACCGTTGCGTGTTCCATTTATCTCTACGAATTACAGGCAAAATTCATTTATAGTGCGTGCAAGTGGAAACTTTAATGGCATGTGTAAACAGCGTGATGATGTGTGTCCTCGGCCAGAAAGTGTCTGAGCCTTAGCTTTTTTCAATAAAATTTTGGTTGTTCGGGTTTCTATTCTTGTATTGAATATGACATGTGAATTTAGTTTAAAGTTGAATGTTTTACTGTTTTTCCTTTTTTGGTACCTGTGTTGTGTTTTTCACACTCTTTCTTTCCAATCTGTTTTATAGAAGTGATGACTTTTAATTGGCTGTCAGCCTCACATGCTATTTTTTTATTCTGTTTGTTTTATCTGTAAGTCATCCATAGTTGGTAAATAAATAAATAACCTGAACCTAAATTGCCCTACCGAGCGGTCATTTAGTTTAATTTAACTTAATTTGTAAGCCCTGGCTAGGGGCCTTAAATTCATTTGAGGCCACCACAGGATAGTCCGGTTAAGCAGTAACCAGCCTTAGTGTGCTGAACTGCGAGTGGTCATCGCAAAAAAATAAATAAAAATAAATAATGTAAATTCTTTATCAATAATTCCGCAACACAGACTCAAACACCGAACCTCTCGATCTCCGCCGTCTCAACACTTGAGCTATATGTACTTTAACTGATCGGCACAACAACGATGTTATTAGTGTCGCAAATTGGTTTTTGGCTCGGTTCGGCCGCGACCGCACCCAGCTCGCGGTCATTAGCCATTTTGGCAGCTACATGAGCGTCTGACTTATGACTTTATGAGATTCCAACGCTTTCTAAATTGCTTTCCACGTACGGTATTATTTGATGTGGTATTAAAAGGGGCTTGAGAATTATTATCATCATTTTAATTTATTAGATTTTTGTTGAAAAAAAAATGTCAACCAACCTACCAACTTTGTGGGTTATATACCTACTTATTCTCCTAATCGAATTTCTGGAACTTGTAGATAGGCCTCGTTCGTGATCTCGAGCGACACGACCTGCGACGCAATTTGCGTCAAACAACATACGCGTGCGATTGCATGTCATGGACCGACCCACCAGTATCTACGGTGACTTGACAAATCGTGCACGCCGGTCACACCAACTCTGAAGTTGCAGTGCGAAATTGCTCGTCAGCTGTTTCCATCGAGATTATGATAACTACGCAATACACAGCGAACCCGCCGATATGCACGCTCTTAACCTGTTATTTTAATAGCGTGCTCTGCAGTCGCTGTCGAAAGACATCATAACCAACTAAATATTGAAGTGCTTTTCTTTTTTTAGTGGCAATTGACTCTTCAAATTTGGTCTGACCAGCATGTGGCCAGTTGGGCCGCTCTGTCGTAAGCCACGTTCAGGTCCTAGAAAGTGCAGGGCATTGGGCATTAAGGGCAGGAAAGTAAGTGGGCTGTTATTGTTAGTCCCGACTTTTTGCTTATTACTGAAGTAGTTATTTTAAAATCGATGGTCAGCCCATCCTGCCTGTATGAAAAAATGTGACAACAGGATACATCACTTCCAAATTTTGATCGACCAATTTCATCCTTGAGTTGAGTTCAATGTCTGTGACACTGATAAAAGAAATCTTAATCAGCGCGAAATCCATCGTAGCCTACATTATCTGTCTATTTTTAGATATTCATAGGTATTCCTTTCTTGATTGGTACGGTGCATTAGTAACGGCGGGTCACAGTCGATCGAATGCATTTAGCTAAGTCGGATCACATGAGATGGTCATTCACAGTTAGTATTCACAAATCTTAAGGCAGTATTTTTTAATCAATAACATAGCAGTTTCAATCCTGTCTATATAGTAAGTTCATTATTGACTTTTATTTTTAAAAGAAGGAATGAAAGGAAGGAATAAAAAGCACTTTCATTAGTGGTTTCAAGAACTCAATACAACGACGCCACATTTACCCAAAAGCGTAAAACCGAAAGAACTGACCAGAACTGAAAAGACTGACCAGACTTTATTTCCTTCAGAATAAAAATTCTCTCACAACCATTTCATAAAATACAAGTAGGTACCCAACTAAAACTGCAAACTACCGCCAAAATGACTAGAAATACAGTTACACAATAAATACTAACGAAGCAACTCAACGTTTGCGGTTTGCTGCGACGAGTATTTTTAGAGCTAATCAACATTCGTGGCACACACAGCGCCATGTCTCATTAGCACACCTTTGTCTTTAATTAACAATGAAGCACTAATTATTACACCCGCAATAATTGTAAGGGCCGGTGACTGTACATTGATGTACATTCAGATGTACCTAACCCGTCAGGGCGGTAAATTGGTATTGAAGCGAGTAAACAGTTGATGTGGAGAATGCATGTTGGTCATTCATATTCGTTCCTCATTTGGCATTGCATACTGAACGTTCGATTGTCATCGAAATTAAATTATCTTGACGGGTCTTCGAGTTAGATGTTCTATTGGAAATCTGTAAGATCTGGGTCCAACTGACTGAATCCTTAAGCCAAGTTTTAGAGCTCTATTTATGAACTACGTTAAAATTTTCTAAATCTGTGAAAAAGTTCTAGAAGTTCTAGACAGGTCAAAGAAAGAGCAAAAACCAAAATCACATCAAACGATTTTTAGATACTATGTACATTGTTTGGAGATTAAATCCTATACTTTTTAGGAACTTACATCGTGCTTAGGCTTGACACACCTCATAAATATTATCAGAACCTAAATAAAAATTTTGTTCGACATAAGATCCACCTACAACTGATTACTGTTTATGCTAACATTTTGGTTTTATAAGCAGGTGAGTTACTCAACGTCATGTAAAGTACCGTTCAAGTCTCTGAGTAGTCCTTAAGCTTGCGGCTTTCACAACTTTTTCATTTATTTTTCTTTAAAAAATGTCGTCAAGAGGTTCCTTAGCAATGCTCATTAGTAGAAAATAATGAGTTGCCTATATACAAGTAAGTAGCGATTTTGTGAGTGTTTTTAAAGAAAAGTGAATTTTGTTAATCAAAAGTCCGTGTAACTTTATTATGTTATCCTAATTAATGTCTTATTCATTAAAAGTATCTACCGCATAAATCAAATTGTGATGACAAGTTTTTTTGTTTGTCTTCATGGCAGAAAGCCCTGCGATATGAGAGAATTATCATGATCATCTTACATAGCCTGGCTTTGCCATTCCCCAGGTTTCTTTGGGGATTGACACTAGAGTATGGGAGAATAAAATAAGTGAATCTGGGAAATTAATACCACATTTTGATGACCAATATTTTAATTCAATCCATGACAATGTCCAAAATAAAGCAACTGCAATGTTTCACGGTAAAATCACCAAAACCGCAAATAACCTGCGTGACTGTTGGTTAATTTATTTCCATTACCAACATCAGTTCAAAAATTTAATTTAAATGTCTGCGACTCTGCGTGAATTGAATAGCTGAAGTGAAACGAGGTGTTTACACTACGTTTTATTTATTCAATAAGGTCTGGTTATTTATTTATCTATGTTACTATATTCATCGAGTCCCAAAATTTTCTTAAAGAAGATATATGCGATATGGAACGACATGGAACCCTGTAGGAGCGGTGGCCTACAATGGCTTAAGCCAGCGTGCGTGTCCCATTGCCATCCATTCGATGTCCACCTGTCCACCGCCACATGTGTCACTTATCCTACTACTACTATTTTAGTGCTGCCGTGAGACGCACACTTTGTTTTTTGGCATAACTACCTTTTTCTTGTTATTTTTACCGTGCGTGTTTCATGTACCTGTGCTAAATATTTTTTTTCTTTCTTTAAAAAAAAACCAAAAGTTTTTCATAGATTCACTGATTGACAACTAAAACCATATTATGTGAACGATTAATATCGACAGAGTTCAGTATATTATATCACTATTATGAATTAATCATGAGCCCAGTTATGAATGGTCTAAGTCCGGGCATAACAGAGTCTGGCAGTGGTCCAGAAAAAACATAGATATACCCAAAGCTGCACCGGAATCCTTAACAGGAAGACATTTAAATAAGAATGGTCAATTAAAATCCCCTCAGCACAGAATTCATTGCTACTTCAAGTCCACATCACTCGAAGTGTAGAATATTTAGAGCAGTAATATTATAAATTCTGAATATAAGTGCTCTCACTGAATTCTGAGTGTGTACTTCAGAAAATTACGGGAAGGCGGTCTTATCCACTTCAGCTGCCACTCCCAAAGGTTTGAACTGAAATTATTATCTGCACAGCTCTGTACAAAATCGTGCTACAATCTATAAGCCAATGATTTCTTCTTTTGATATTTAACGTAAGAGGAAATGATAAAATAAGTTTCATATATTTTGGTGTTTCCCTGAAAACGGATTTCTTTTGAGACGAAATATTTTTTGTAGAAACATCTTGAATCACTGCTGCTATATTTAAATTCTTTACTTCAAAGTTCGAATGAGAAATCAATAACGTATATCAAAGTTGCTTTTTAGCTTTAAAATAGTTTTCAATCCGTGTGATTAAAACCGATGAATGTAAACCTCTGTCTGTAAATAAAGCAATACCATTATACTTAATTATTAACTGCGTGTAGTACAAAACCATGCATAAAAGAACTGACGCAATTACCTTACATACTCAATCTCTGACTAGCTGAAACTTGTCATTTAAGCAAACATTAGAAACCAAGATTTCAGTGTAAAAATTCGTTAAGATCGTTAAACTTAACTAAACATTAAAAGAAGTGAAAACTTAGCGAAACTGGGAGCCCCGCGACATGGCGATAATTATTCAAATCGCCTCTCTTTATATTTTTATTCGGATGTCTAATAAAAATTTAATTTCACGTAATTTAATTCTTATCTTCAGCGGCAAGACCATATCTCTGAAGAAAATTCGTAAATTATTCATGAAGAAAGTTTTAACGGAGACATGATTTTAAAACTGACATTTGTAAGCTCCGTGGCAATAACTCTGTAGGATTTAAAACGATTGCGGGAACTAACTCGCGGTATTAGTGATGTTACGTACTTTTATGACTTTAATGTATGGAACGAGGACAACTTTAGATTGTTACTGCTCTTGTTATTTCTACTCGATGGTCTCGGGGTGACTGTAACTTTTTTTTGGGTCTTCGTAGCAGTATCGAAAACATTTGAAAAGTATAACTTCGTCCTGGCGTAACTCTTAAAGAGACTTACGGTTTCCACCCACCTTTTTACATTTACTTCATTAGGTACACACTCACAATAAAGGGTCTATTTTGAGAACCAAAGCAAACACCTTTGAGACTCGTAACAAAAAAGTTTACCACAACAAAATCTCAGTGACGTAACAGTTGACGTAATACTTATTCACTAAAACTCAAACAAAATTACGTACCGAGTTAAATATCACACGTTAACGTTCTTCAAGACTAAGTTACGAACAAGAAATCAAGTCGGCTATGAGTTCCTAAACTTTAGCTTCTGCTTTGTTATTACAAATTTACAAAGCGAAATAAGAAAGCAAACAAGTAAATGGAGAGTTGGAGTCATCGTTTACTTATACACGAACGTTTTAGTGTAAACAGTTAGCTCGGAATACGCTTACAACGGGCGTCGAGTTGGAAAGTTAGTTTGTGTTCAAATAGCTGGCAGCGCGCCGGCCCCTACCTATGTTGTTGCGATCTTTACAATGACGCCTCATTATTAGTTTAAATCCATATTTTCAAATATTTAAAGGGCAACTTGTTTTGAATTTCTGTTGAGCCAAACATAGCTAGAATTTTAGGAAACTGGAATAATCGCGTTGTCAGAATTATATACCGCTTAAAAGACGGCCATTTGATCAAACGCTCGACCCGATGGGTCTTTTTTAATGTCAAGTGACATCACTACAGGCCCTGATTTAGTTGACGGGATGAGACGGAATCCTGGAGGGTCCTTAGCAGCTTCAAATAGAGAAGAATATAAATAGAGCCCTTGGCCTTGCAGTGGGATATCACAGTGCTTAAATAGTAATTGAATAATTTAGTATGCTAGGCCATGGCTGTCAGCACTGTGAGGATCGCCCGGAGGACACGGTGGAGCATACGGTGGAGGTCTGTCCTGCTTGGGCAGAACACCGCCGTGTCCTTGTCGAGGCGATCGGCGGCGGCAACCTCTCGCGTCCGGCCCTGGTTGAATCCATGGTCCGGAGCGAGGAGGCTTGGGAAGCGGTCACCTCCTTCTGCGAAGCAGTAATGCTTGCGAAGGAGGAGGCGGGCCGCGCGAGGGAAAGGCAAGGCCTTCGCCCCAACCGCCGCAACAGAAGAAGACGCCCCGGGCGTCGGGAGTCGCAGGGCGATCCCCGGCCACCGTAGGCGCGGGCCTGCGGACGGCGAGCGTTGGGTGGCTCGCTGTCCGATCACCACCAGGCCCGGGTCGATGGCGCGTTGTGTTTCGCGCGCGCCTCAAAGAGATGTCAGCAAAGAGGACGGGGCCCGCTAGGGCCAGAGCCTGCCAGGGTTGCGGAATTTGTTCGAAAGAGTCACCGCGGCCCTGGAAAGCAAAGGGCTTTAGAAGGAACACGGATGGGTTTTAGGCAGTAAGAGTCTGACACGCCCTCCCGCTCCACCCAGAGCGGAAGAAGTCATTTGATGATTTCCCATCCTTAAAAAAAAAAAAAAAAGGCCATGGCTCACTTCTGTGAAACTGTAACTGTCCAAGCTTTGAGGATTGTGTTAATCGTTTCAAGTAGGTAAATCTACCCAGAAATAAGGCCTGATACACAACTGAAAATACACCCAACCCAACACAAATTCAAGAATAACAAACTAAACACGCGAAATAATTAATAAGCCTTCCTTTACAAGACGCAACTCATACATAAACAACAAGATACAAGAAAAACTAATTTATAATTCATGCGAGATGAATACATGATATTGAGGCCTAATCGCCGTAGCCAGAAATCACGCACAATTCATAGGTATAGGTACGGTGATTTATATGCAAATGTACTTATGGTACAAGCGATGCCTATTGGAGCAGCCAGTCGGCGTCAATTGAAGACTAATTTGCGCGCCAATCAAATTTCTGTTAATTATGACGCTCTCATTACGTATGTCTCACTGTTTGTGCATTTATGAACAGAAAATGAATTATTTACAATGGTATAAACGTGCCCAAAGGAACAGTATTTGAAAAGCTGAAAAGCTCTATTTTTTTAGAATGTATAGGTACTTAAGAATTTTAGTCTTCGAAAAGTAGAACTCCGGTAAGATTAAAAGTATCGTAAATATATTTAAATTCGGATTACAAAATAATTATCCAACTTTGGGATAACTAGAGTTTGTTGTTTTATAGAAGTCAAAGTTTAAATTCAAAAACTACCCACATTTTTCTTAGGACATTTTTTATACAAAGGGTCATTTAGAAGTGGACTTTAAATATATTAGTCTAAAGTCGATAGTTGAGTTGGTCGTGACGGATCAAAATTATCTCGTATTATAAATTAAGGAAGTACCTACACATATGTATGTCCTTTAAAAGCTATACGAAACATAAAAAGATACCAAACACAACATACAAGAGTAGGTACCTCATAATTTAAAGTAAGAAGAAGAGAAGTATTCTCAACTTTAAAACAACTGATAGAGAATAATTTTATAATTTATGTCAGATAAACAACAAATTAATTGTTTAAGATACTTCGCAGAAAGTTCCGTTTTCTCGAGAACTTTTCTCGTTACATAAACAGTGTCGAATATCGTCAGTGTTATGATTCTCTGCTCTATTTACATAACAACAGAAGCTCGTGATCCGACAATTTACTTTATTATTACGTTCTTTTAAAAAACACGGAAGAATCCTGAAAATAATATCCAGTTTGGTTGGCCATATTGTGTTAAAATATGGCACCAATAAGGCCAGAATCAATCGCTATACCGCGATCCAAATTATTAGAGGCTAGAACCTCTACTGACATTTTATCAGTGGCTTGTCACAATGTCAAAAATGCATGGGATTGACAAGCGCTGTCGAAATGTCATGGATGCAATCCCATTTTGGCATTTCGAAGGCTGACTGTCC
This sequence comes from Mamestra brassicae, assembly GCA_905163435.1. Lineage (NCBI taxonomy): Eukaryota > Metazoa > Arthropoda > Insecta > Lepidoptera > Noctuidae > Mamestra > Mamestra brassicae. The sequence continues at coordinate 10,455,255 of LR990996.1, read as the reverse complement.
ACTAAAGCGGAGAGAACAGGAGCGGAGCGGACCGGAGTGGAGCTTTGTCGATATTTACCAATGGAATTGCATAAAATCTCCATTCCGCTTCAGTGGATAGCGATTCGCGAACTAGTTTAAAAAATCATACAAAACCGGGATGCATAGCGAGGCAGCGGTGCCTCGCTCCGCATCCCGGTTTTGTATGATTTTTGAACGCGGAAGCGGAGCGGGGTAGTGGAAAAAACCGGCCGCCTGCTCAAATTACTCGTCGTGTGAGCTCCGCACAGACCGCAACTGTGCTCCGCACTGTCTCGCTCCGCATCAATTGTCAGACACATTCCGCACCTCCGCTGCATATTACGCCGTCACTCTGGCTCACTGCCTTGCTCCGCGTCAATAGACAGGCAGCCTAATAAGATAGCACTTTATCCAGAACCTTTGGTTTTATAACAAAATCCAGCCGTACTCCAGCCTAATTATATTTCCAGACTTGCCAGTCCCGTTTCCCAAAATAAATACTTGAGGCGTTAGTCATCGACAACAATGCTTGCACAGTAAACGAACAACTACCGACAGTTGTACAAACGGCCGATTGGATTTGAAACAAAGCTAACGAACCGGTGAATCATGTAAACAGGGGCCAAGACGACCGTCTTGTTTATCCAAAGAGCCTTTGCTTCATTAGGATCCAATTTACTGTCAACAAATTAATCCCCTTTCAGTGCTATTGTATAACCGATACCGTTTTGCTGTTATCTGACGATAAACAATCGAACAAGAGGCATTTAATTTCAGGTAATTTGTGCTATAAGCCGGATTTAGCTGGTCGGCTAAGTGTGAACTATTATATTGTACATTGTATGAGGTGCCATGATTATAGCTTAATTGCGTGAGGTGATGTAAGACTAATGACGGCATTTGATTGGATAATTCTATTCAAGGATTGTCTTTTGAAAGGGTATTTGATCAGAAACATATGGATATAGGCACCTACAGCATAATACGTGAGGATGAAAAGGTTTTGGGTTTGAACCCAGTCCCACCTGGCTCAGGAACAATCTAAAGCAAATTAAACTCCATCCATTGTTTGAAAAACGCTAAGATAAATACGAAATTAAAAGAAACACAGACTCCAATAACAATACCACGGACTATAAATACGATAAGCAAATTAAATAAACAAAACGGAACAAGACCATTCTCTTATTTTCAATAGTCGGCTAATAAAGGAAATCATTGAATAAGTCGAGCATTTCAAGAAAGCAAACGACTAAAGCGGAACACAATGCATCACAACTGGGAACTTTTCTATTGTTGACTTAAAATTAATTGCTTTTCACTGAATTTATAAATAGAAGTTGAGAAGGAATGCTGCCTCCACAAAGTGTGCAATCGGCAAAATGGAATTTCAAAACTACTGAGATAATTACTTAGACATCTTTGTAAGGAAACGCTCTTGTTTAATGTTCCCCTGTTTATAAAGTGCAATCGTTGCTGTTTAACTGTTTAAACTTGCGATCTGATTAAAAATAAACATAGATTTATTTGCTTGTTTTCATTCTTTGTTGCGTTTAAGTTATAAGAGACAGAACCTTTTCACTGATTTAATTAATCTTGACGTGTCTATCTCAAGTATTATGCAAACTTCCGTAAATGGCTACTTTGTATTCATAATTATTTTTCAAAAGATTTATGAAACTTTTCATTGAGCACTTGATATTTTTTGAATTACTACTGAATTGGTTATGAATTTCAGCAATGAAGGTGCTATGACGTGATGTGATGTGTACTACACACACATACATTACACACACACATAAAGTATGTACACAGTACATAGACACATAACATTAATTATCTGCGTAGCCTTTGACCAACTATGTCGGGGTTGGCTTCCAGTCTATCCGGATGTAGCAGAGTACCAGTATTTTGTATTGAACGACTGCCTACCTGACCTCCACAACCCAGTAAGACTGGTGTCAACCTTTCTGGCTTCTGAAAACTCGTATCTCATAAAGTTGTAAACTGTAAAACTCAAAAAAGCGCCTGGCAACATTATTTCTATTTTAATCTCTGCCATTCAATAAACATTCAGTTTAAATATTACTTAAATACAAATCTCTCACAACAAGTTTATTTACGTATCCTCATCACAGGATGTAATTACAGTCCTGTATTTGCAAATTAATTTAAAATACGTGAGCAGTGAGTTGAGACAGACTTGTTTGCAGTACCTGCAATAAATTGCAATTAGGAAAGCTGTTGTGTCTTGTTATCGAGTTAGCTGCCTTCAAGGCTCTCGACGCTTCACGAACACTCCAGCATAGCTGTGAACGAATTAATAGCTAACATTGTTATTACGTCGAAGGATTCTATACATTGAATAAATACGAGAACGTTCATTAAAGGCTAGGAATTTTCAAGTTGAGCCGTTGCTTTTCTTTAGGTATATACAGCCGGTCGATTCTGCCGATTGACAGATGTCACGTGATCACGAAGTGAACTGTCATTCGTCATTAGTCATCTTGATTATATGAATTGACAGCTCACCTCGTAATCACTTCATCCAAGCCTTCACTTCAACATGTTTACCGAATCGACCGGCTCGATATTTCAGTTACTGGGTTGTAGTAATCAGATAGGCATTCAGCTGAATCCGGTTTGACTAGAAGGATACCCTAAATATATTTGGGGAAAGGCTAGGCAGATGATGATGAAGATGATATTAAACTTTCATTTGCGTCATGTCAACTGCAAAAAAGTGTTTATTTTTGAACTTTTTAGTCGTTTTGGTTTTTTGTTCTTTTTTTCTTTGGCCATTTTTTCTTTATTGTTTAACTAATACAGAATGTCACCCTTAAATAATATGACCACGCACTTCTGAACACTCTGTACAATAACGCCATCTTATTTCAAGACCTACTTGCAGTTATTCTTAGAAATAATACAATGTATAGAAAATAATTTTTATTTTCTCGAAAACTAATTCCAATTCGATGTTCCTGGAACCATCAACCGCTGAAAGTCTTCATTTGTAACTAGTCAAAGATGTCAATAAAATACAAATTAAAATTCTGGGAAGGATTTACTTTGGATCGCCATCAAAAAGAAAGTAAGCTTTGCTTTTATGTTTTAAATTATTTATTTACTCTTTACTTTCTGTTGCAAATCCAAAATTTAAGTAACGTTATCCACGCAAGCAAGGGTTGGTATGAATAAAATCATGATAGATCTCCGCAGCATCTATTAGTTAGCCGGAGAACAACGACCGCATCGGTCAGCTGCGAGCCCAAACATGACAGCTCCCTTATAAATCATAAAATGGTAGGCGATATTAAATTTGTATTCAACGTTTCTGCAATCAAAGTTGCCTTCCTCAAGAATGGAAAAGTCACAGATAAAATAAACGCCGAATCTTTCCTCGTAAATCTGTCAGCAAAACAATTCGTACCCTTTCACGAGCAATAAAATGCTACCAAGAAGAGAGAAAAGAAAAAAAGTATCATAAATATAAGATTCATTTATATTCGTTCAGCCGACCCTTGAGGGGGAGCTGAGACCGCCAGAGTATCGAAAAAACAATGTGATCAACATTTATGTCAATAGTATAAAAGAGACTACATATTCTTGCTGAATCGGGAAGTCGTTAAAAGATAGTGTTGTGGAATTTGCGGAAATCCTAAGTAGATTGTTGTTATGTCACATCAGCCTAATATGTGTCAATCACACACCAGAGTTCCGCTTGCACTAACCAGAGTTATCTTTTAGTGTTAGAGTTGCTAACCCGGGGCCATTATGTCTGAAGTATTTGTTTTTTAACCTCGTGATAGCAATTAACTCTAAGTTTTAAAAAACTGCTTTGTGCACCGGGCTTAAGGTCATACCTATTCCAATAAATTACCACGAAGATATGTGTAGCAATAAAAACACTGGACACAAACAGTTTTATTTAGGGGCCAACATTAATTAAAATCTTCTGTCGAAGCTTTCAAATCGAAACCGACGTAAAGCAAAGTAATTTTAAATTAAAATCCTGCAAAAACCCCAATCCCTTTTTGACCACGGATCAATTGAATGTTTTCGGTACTTTACACCATTGATTTTTCATGTCCTTTGATCTATTCTAATTTATCCGAGTACTTTGCGTCCATAGTATGTTCGTAATCTGTTTGAGAACACCGCTATTGTATCGTTCGTAGTGATGTTTTACATGATTAAATTCTATTCGAGGATTGGGGTATGATTTGAAAGTGACAATTTGTTTCTGGTTGCTGGCGTCGTACATAAAGACATAGGTATTCAGACAAATCTAACTGCTTAGAGCTGATACATAAATGGGTAAATTTGACTAATCCAATATTATCTGGGGATGTCGTACTTGTGACTTGACTTGATAATATAAATAGTAATCGTTAAGATTAATATTTATGTTCCAGGTTCCTACAACTGGTTCCTGTAAGAACTTAATATAAATATGAAGTTATCGTCCAAGTAAACCCAATAATAAATGCTTTGTATATCTTCCAGCCAAGTAAACTAGAACTGATTCAATTTTTATGAAAGTTTATGCCGCAAAGTGTATGTTTTACGAATAACTTTCATTTCGTGGAACGTAATGCTCCCACAAACAACATTTTATCCCTTTGAAGATAGATATAGGACCTTAGAAGCTGTAGATACTAAGAATTTCTTTTACTATCGTCAATTTTATCTTCCTCAAAATATTTTACAAAATGGGGTAAAAAAAATCTCGGTTAAAATAAACTCACAATTTCATCAAACAGACAAGCGTAGATAGACCTCTTAGCCCCGGACTAGGCAGGCATTGCAGAACACGAATATTAACCCACCAAATGCTAAATTACTCTCAATTAGCAAGAACCTACAATAGAAAAGTTCTTTGGCGTACATGAAACAATTGTGGTTTTATGGGTACATCGCAAGCAGCTTATACTGAACGCAACATGGTCCCTTCCTTTCCCCATTATATCATAAGTAGATACGCCATCTGGAAAAAAAAAATTGTCAGAGCAAGTAAGACTCAACATCTTGCAAAATGACTTGACTTATCATTTCTTAATTCAATGACATCCGGATCTATATCCCTGATCTGTCTAACTCTACGTTAAATCTCCACAGGAAAAGTATCTTCAATAAACGTGCAAGAAATACACACGCACACTCCAACGCAAGTAAACGTTTTACTCGAACGTATAAAATTACGTTCGCTTGCGCGCTCCACCCGATGCGACAACATAACAGATGAGAGGACAAATCCACCGTTAATTACCCGTTCATGTGTAATCTTTTAATTAACTAAGTGTAAACTTATTCGCGTCGCTGACAGCACTCCCTTTATGTTTCTTAGCTCGTTCTATAATATTGGCTTTTGTATGTTTACTGATCTGTTTATGATTTTGAAGGGCGGTTATTTTTGTTTTGTGTGGGCGGAGGAGAAGTAATGGAGCATTATGTGACTCTCTCTCTTCACATAAAAAAAAATCTTATCAAATAACAGAAGTCAGTGTGAAAGAAAACTGCTGTGAACTATGAACCCTTATAAACCAGACTACTAGAACTTCTGTCAGCTGGTTTAAAATATAAGTATGTTAAAGTAAGAATGTTATTTTTAGTTTCAGTCTACCTTACGCAGATCTTTTATCAACTCCGTATTTCCAAGAAACGCCACTCAAGAATAAGGATAATATCAATTGCTTGATCAAATTTAAATCTCATATCAAGCGACTCCATAAATTCCTGCCATCTTTATTTTCCATTTCCTCGACAACAAATACAATTGACTATTACAACATCCGTCTTGTGTGAATAGCGAATGTCGTCGCTTTATTGGCTTGCTCGAACAATATAATGCTCTTTGGTAGGCACGCTGGGTAGTACACAAAGAGAATCCGCATGTCACCGACCACCGTCAGATGGCGCTAACAGATTCATGATAGGCTTTGCTTATTGTCCATCGTGTAAGTGCATAATTGACATCGGTATCTGAGGTATACACGGGCGGTGTTACGGTTATCTGTAAGTACCTGGGTATTTGATCGGAATGTGGGTGGGATAGCTCTGATTGTGATAGCTCTGATTGTGTTTTGTTTGTTAAGAGTTATAATGATGCCGTGACATATTTTAATGGCGTGACAGTGGCGTGATTTGCCGATCTTTATGTGTGAGTCACTCCACGAGGACGATACGTATCAGAATGATTTTTCAAGAAGCATCTCATGCTCTATCAATGTATATAAATATTTTGCCAATCTATTCAGAAAAACATATGTGGATTGAGATGAAGTGAACTCTTATTATAATAATAATAATAATAATAATAATAATATATCCTGGGACAACTCACACACTTATTCCTCCTTGATTGTATGGATTGACAAGGCTCGTCATGTTCACTTCACCTAAGATATTATAGTAAGATTTATATAACAGAAATGGATTCTAATTTACAGGGGTCACGCGTTATGACCGCAGCGAAACACGCTGGTTGCGTTTTCCTCTTTGAATTTAGTTAATAAATCCACAAAAGTTACTAAGAAACCATTAAACGTCAAAAAACTATGGATATACTTAAAATAAAACTTAAAAGGGAAGGCCAATTTTAAACACCCTAATAAAAGATCAGTTCGACGTGCAGTAGTCGATACTGTATCGAAGCTGACGTGTATTCGATATCTGAGCGGGGTCATTACCAACAGGCAATTTATAGCCGGGTCACGCGCGCCCCCATCGCCTCGCCTCGCCTCGTGCGCTGTCTAGACACACCCTCTTAATTTCATCAAAATAAATATCTAGAGTAATTATAAACGATCTGCTAACGAACTTTGCAAGTTTCTGATGAGTTAAGCGGTTGATGAAATATTTCGTTGAAGCCTTTTTTATTTTATTTTATTTATTTCAGGAAAACTTAAAGCTAAACACATACAGTGAGTAAAAGTTTAAACAAAATATGGGCAATTATAAGTTTCCACATGTTTCACATGAAATAGATTATTTTTTTAATTACCAACGATGAATATAACTAAAGCCGTTATAGGTATATGATTCAGACAGCATCTATAAAAAATCTGAACCTAACTGTCTGAAACACCCTAGTCATAATAAATATGCAGCCCAGTGGTCTACTCCTAAAGATCCATTAAGATATGTACACCAATAAGTCGGTGTTTTAGGTTTTGTTTCTTCATTTTTGACTCGGACTTCCGAAATTAAAGTTATTTTATCCTTTGTGGTGATTTTTTATTTGGTAAGTCGGAAAAGTTTTTAATTTTTAGTGGTACTGCACAACTTAATTGACATTCACATGACATGCGCACCCCTTCACAGCGCACTGTCGTAATGTTATGTTATGAACTGGTGTAAACAATCAACAGACATGCGACTTCAGCAATCCCTGTCTATTTGATAGCATTTATTGAAGAGTTCCGTTGCCTATCTCCAAAGTTCTTCATCAAATTGAAATAAGACCACTCCGAGAAAATACTCTTCCAAAAAATGCCCAAATCGCTTCAAGTGTGCCTAAAAAATTTTAAGAGTTCCCTCGATTTCTCCAGGATCCCATCATCAGATCCTGACCTGATGGCCATGGGACCACATGGAAAGTTTACTTTTTCAAAGAAAAGAAGAATTTTCCAAATCAGTCTAGGCGTGTTTCAGTAATCGGGGAACATACATAAAAAAAGATTCCGACAAATTGAGAACCTTCTCCTTTTTTGAAGTCGGTTAAAAAGTACTAAAAGATAATACTTCAACTTCAAAACATGTCCAACAAAAGTAAGCTACCGTCTCCCACAAAGATGAGTTTGATTAAACTCCAGATAAAGAAGTTCCGAACACAGTATTCAATAACAAAAAAGTTTTAAATCGATTTTTTATTATACAAGACTTCCTTTATTGAAATGAATTTTTATTTAAATTAGAAAAACTAAAGAATCTCCGTTTCCTCGGCTGAATAAAATAAAAAAGTGAAAGAAATGCATAAACGCGTTCAAGCTCAATTGGCCTGTCGAGGAGAGGAAATCGTGCCTTCGATGTTCTTTTAAATTTTATTGCTATAACTATTATTTAAATTCAGATAATTTGGCACTACATTCCTATTCCCGTCTGTTGATTCCTAATTTGCGGATCTCCATGTGCGCGCAGTGCGGGTTCCCTTTCCTAACAGTGACAGACGTTGACTCCACGTCATAGGTTTGTTATCTCTGAACTGCTGCAGTAATGTAGGAATTCAGCTTCTGAGCTTAAACGCGAACTAGAGCTGAAAATTAGTCTCCTTTTTGTGTTTTATTCTCACACATCTTTCTAATAACTATTTATTCATGTAGATTTTTGAAAGTTATTAAAAGCCGTATTTCGCCACGTCATCAGGGTCAGCGTTTGCTTCGCAAGTGAACGATGACCTTGCGAGAAAAAAAATTAGCTCCTTACTCACGATGGGCATTGCACAAGGCATACAAACAAATCTGTAGACCTATTTCGAAACGAATTCGCTACATTTTAACTTCTAGTTTTATTTAGTTCTTAGGCACGGATTAAATGCCCATCGTGAGTAAGGAGCTAATTTTTTTTCTCGCAAGGTCATCGTTCACTTGCGAAGCAAACGCTGACCCTGATGACGTGGCGAAATACGGCTTTTAATAACTTTCAAAAATCTACATGAATAAATAGTTATTAGAAAGATGTGTGAGAATAAAACACAAAAAGGAGACTAATTTTCAGCTCTAGTTCGCGTTTAAGCTCAGAAGCTGAATTCCTACATTACTGCAGCAGTTCAGAGATAACAAACCTATGACGTGGAGTCAACGTCTGTCACTGTTAGGAAAGGGAACCCGCACTGCGCGCACATGGAGATCCGCAAATTAGGAATCAACAGACGGGAATAGGAATGTAGTGCCAAATTATAATTGGTATACTTAATTATGAAGAGGGATTGAAACGGAAAACAATGAAAGGTGGGATGAAAATGTAGTTCATTAAAATTCGTGCCAAATTCTTACAAAGAAATGTCTCATAATAACAAAGAAGACACGAGTATATTAACACCATGCTTGCCCAACGCGGATTGACGATTACAAATTGTCTAAATCTCCTCACGATGTTCACCTTCGAAGAAATTTCTAGATATTGTGAAATCAAATGGGCCACAATATATTTCTCATCACTTAACTTTTGTGGGAATGGGTCATTTATTTGTCATCGCTACTCTAAAAAAAACAGACTAATTGAGAAACTCCTTCTTTTTTTTGAAGATGGTTAAAAATACATCTCTAGGAATACTTAAAAAATCGCCTAATGTCAAAGATTTTAGTGCGAAAACAATTATCAATACTGCATGCACTATGTTTCCTAAGTACATACATAAGAACGTAAACATACACAATTTCTATGGATCTTAAAGTGCAATAAAACACAACTCAAGACGCTGCAGGCACGAACTAAGTTCGTTTACAGAGCTAATTAGAGCAGGTACAAATCAGCTGGGACTTCAACCATACACACACTGGGCCACTGTATTACTGAACGTTTTCAACTAACAGAACTACTACTACATTTGCGATGACTTATTTTTTGTCGAAGAATCAGTTCACGTATCTCATTGACAACTATGCGGACGAACTTTTTGAACCCCTGATGAGCAATATCCGCCTTATTTAACCGACTTCAAAAAAGGAGGTTCTGTATTCGACCCGTGTGTATGCATGTCCGCGATTTTCTCAAAACCTATTGTTTTAATTTTGATGGCGTTTTCTTTATGTAAATACATATTGCTAGATATATACAAATACCTATGTATGTGAGCGTGTGTCAATGTTTATTTCACAGTAAATTAAGACTTCGAATAAAATCAAATAGAACTACTAAAGAAAATTAGAAACCCGTGTATTTCGCAATGGCCCCTGACTTATAGGATTGCGTGTCTTTGATCAATTACGCCAGATTACACACAAATAAATTAACAGACTGGCAACTATAAAATTGATGGAAAGAAAGATATTATATGACTCATGAATTCGTTGGTCTAGAAGGAAGCATAGTTGAACCGATCCAAAAATAATGGAATTAAAAAAACTTGCTAGACAGCAGGCTTTTGAGAACACGTGTAAATGTTAACATTCATGATTATGAATAAGAGCTCACTAAAGAAAGCCATTCAGGGCCTACGCACACCGGGACGGAATGGAAGAGGATTTAATTTTTTACCAAAAGACATTCAAGCTTATCGAATCCTAGTAATATTATAAACGCGAAAGTTCACGTCAGGACGGCTGAACGGATCTCGATGAAATTTGGCACAGAGGTAGATTATAGTCTGGAATAACACATAAGATACTTTTCATTCCGGGAAAATGTACCCTTGGGATAATTTTTGACATAAACGCGGGCGGAGCCGCGGGCGGTAGCTTGTATAACACAAATGCCAATGTTTTAAATTGATTCCTGGCATCGAAAGGGAGTTCTTGACACGGCATTGGAAAGCGCGCTAAGGCACGTTGTAGGATATCTTGGTAGGCCACCGGAATGCTACAGTATCTAAGCGGCTAGTCCGCGCTGACCGGTGGCAAAAACCTCTGCCATTCCGTCTCGGTGTGCGTAGGCCTTACCTAGGCACGTATCATGGTTTTTTTTACAGACACCGGAGCTATCGAACAGCAAAACTAATACATAGGTTACATGACATCATGTCAATTTACGAGTTTTATTGACGTTCTTGTGGTGGAAGCAAAAGTTGTGCCATCAATCGCACTCTAATCCAGACTCAGAGCTACGACTTCGAAATTCCAGCTGTCAATACCCAATAACACTGCTCGACCTGGAAATCAAATCCATACAGCAGTAGCGTTGGTTTGTACTGGGCTAACAAGGCAGTATAAGTAAAACACAAACAAAGAAGGGCAGTCATCATCCTGCCTAGCCTTTACCCAACTATATTGGGGTCGGCTTCAAGTCAAACCTTTTGCAACTGAATACCAGTACTTTACGTGGAGTGGCTGCCTATCTGACAAGACTGGTGTCAGATTTTCTGACTTTTGACAGTCCGTAACGCCTGCCAAACATCTACAAATGGAAGCTGGGACTAACGGCTTAACATGCTTTTAGAAGCACGGAGGAGTCGTATGTTAAGATGGTCACCCATCCACAGACCGACCTCGGCAAGCGTTGCTGAACCTTGTAGACCGACCCGTGCGGCTGTTATTATTTAGCCACGAGCTCCTCAGACAAAGAAAGACAGTAATTTACAAAAAACTTGCAGAAGAACATAGTTAATACACCGTCTGAAATAGGTACACATAAAAAATGTATGCATCTATTCACACACATTTTTCACGCCAGTACCTACTCAGAGTTAAAAGCTGTTCTGAACTTGCAACCTTCCGCCTTCATGCCTTGAAGCAAAAAGCAACAGAGTTTTAAAAACAGGAAGCCAACACTTTAAAGAAGTTAAGTGGAAAGTTAGCCGTCTCGGTTTTATTTATGAACTGTTTAGTAGTAGCTACGGTCACTGCGCTGTATAACAACCAACAACACTTTGTATTGGGTGAAAGGAACCTAATTAGAACAATGACTAACCGAGTACAATAGAGGATCATTAGTTAAGGTTATAGATGAAAGAGAAGTGTTTAATCGGAGATCATACACAACAAAAGTATGAAAAACCATGATAAATACCAATATCCTATCGACGCCGAGTTGCTAGCCTGTCGGTTTTCTATCGGTTGGGGAGTGTGCGATGGAATTGCATAGTTGAATTCCGCCAAGCCCGTTCCATCATCGGACCACAAGATGTACGGCGATGCGCCACCAGTACATGGTGGACATCCCACCCACGCGCACAAAACGTTTTGGGAACACATTCATTGTGTGTGCAGCTAAGGAGTGGAATTCCCTGCCAGAGGCTGTGTTTCCTGATAGCTACAACCTGGGAGTCTTTCAGTCCAGAGTGAATAGGTTACTTCTAGGCAAGCGTGCTCCATCTTCGACCACATCATCGCCTACCATCAGGTGAGATAGTAGTCAAAGGCGTGCCTTTCAATAGTTAAAAAAAAAACTATTAATATTATAAATGCGATAGTGAGTTTGTTTTTTTGTTACGCTTCCACGTCTAAATCGCCGAAACTATTTGCTGCATTCTAGTACAGACATAGATGGGACATGGAAACAGTTATAGTCTGCTTTAACGCAAGTGGAGCCGCTGGCAAAAGCTAATCAGTTTACAACAAAAATTAATAATAAGTTGCATTTAACGAACCTACTTTGCCTTGCCTGCAACTCATCTTCAGCAATACCAATGACAGGAGTTCTTAGGACTTTTTGTACCAGTTCAAAGCATCAGCATCAAAAGTGACAAAAAAAAACATTACAAATTCAACCCATGTCCCGAAACCTATAAGAGAAACAATTTTCTTCATGATAAATTGAATATAATAATTTTATAGGCTCTTTAAACTCGGTGAGAACTGCTGTTAAAAGTAGGGCGAACACGTTTTATCGGAAAACGCAGAAGCGATGATAATGGTCGCTCATAAAGAACTGGCGAGCGATAGATTTCGCAAGTTACCAACTTTTCGGGCACCTACAGCCATTAGAGGGGCACTAATGCGGTGGCCCCCTCAACTGCCCCAAGACCACATTGCCGATGTCATTACGATTTTGTACCCGTATATACGATGTATACCGTTTTTCTGGCGTCTAATGTGTTTCGTTTTTCGGTGTAATTTGCTTGTGTTTTCGTGTAAAGTGGATTCTACAGTGTTTTGTACTAATGGATCTATTAGGACTTTGTTTCATTGCTAAGTGTTAATCCATTATACTTCTGAAATGAGTACTAATAAATGCCCTTAAATTTTTATCAAAAACAAAAATAACCTGAGATAAAACAACACTTAGAAAACCATCCCAATCCGTACCGAATAGTACCTACCAACAAAATGTAACAATCTCATCTGATCCATTCAAATTTCCGTTTTCTAGCGACGCAAAGAAGAACATCCGTCCGCTTTGATTCCGTGAACGTATTAGCATTGGATTTGAATAGAACAAACAAAGGGTTTGCTCGAGACAGTGTGCTTTCGTAGGCGATTGTAAATTCAACGTATCGTAAAAATCCCAGTTTCCCTCACTACCCTGCCAAGAATAAAAACATATTCGTTAGCATTTTATTTTTATAACAGTACAATCTGGCGCAAAAACTTGCTTCGTTTTTCCCATTTTTTCAGCTTACTGGTCACAAATGAATGCTTAGATCTGCTCAAAATTTGTCATGGTATTATGACGCAAAGAAGCTGATTTATGAAATAAAAACCTCGTACCCGCTGCAGCTTGACAAATAGCGATGGTAAAAGTGTTAGTGCCCGTTCCCACACAGACGGACCGTCTGAATTCCCGGTCCGTCTAAAGAGACGGATATGTCAGAGGCAATTAATGTGAACTGTTCACATTAAGACGGATCTGAGAATAAAAACTGATCCGGGTTTTTAGACGGACGTTTTGCCACTGCATAGAGCCATCTAAACCCCCGGATTGGATGTAGTTTGAACGAATCTGCTGATTATCGGCCGCCGTCTTCCGTTTTAACAGACGGTCCGTCTCGTGTGAACACGCACGTCCGGCCGCCGTCTTCCGCTTAAACGAAGGTCCGTCTTAAGTGTGAACACGCAGATCCAGCCGCCGTCTTCCGTTTAAACAGACGGATATGCCAGTGGCAGGACCGTATATAATACCGTTTTCGTGCTCACCAGTTGGCGCCACTGGTGAGTAAGGTCCTTAGGCATAGCATTAAAGTTGTTATTACGTGCATGTGAACAAAGTTAGAAGGAATTTAATTTATAATGCCGTAAATGTGCAATTAAAAACAATATAGATCGTGCCGCAGTGCTACGTGGACTCATCACATTCGAAAAAAAAGAAGGGTAGGTATACATATTTCCGACAAAAAAAAAGTTTAATGCAGTGGTCGGTAGAACCCGACCTTAATCTGCCATAGTCAGGCTGTTTTGGTAAAATTTTCACAATAATCACAACAAATGAGTAGATAAACTCGCGTCAAAAACCAACCAATGGTGAAATTTGTCATTTTGAAGACCTCACGCTACACTTGCGCCTCTAGCGATGAATTCAAACGCTAGGAATATCACCCTCATTTATATGACACTGTTCACATTAAGACAGATCCGAGAAAAAGGACGGACTCGGAGTTTTTAGACGGACGTTTTGCCACTGCGACGTGGCTCGCCTAAAAGTCCGGATCGGATGTAGTGTGAACGAATCTGCCGATCGTCGGCCGCCGTCTTCCGTTTAAACAGACGGTCCGTCTGAGTGGGAACGGGTCCTAACAAGGGCTTTTGGTACCACCAATTCACCAAATGACAATATTTAAACGGGATATTTATTTCATGAATAAGTATTAGCAAAATAATTTAAGCATTACATTGTTCGAAATTATTTAATAATCAGCAGCTCTTTGAGATTTTAAAAAAACCTAAAAAGTGATTGGTATTAAGAGAAGAGCCAGAGAGGCCTTCGCTTTATTTTTGTTCGGCGGACTAATAGTTCAACCTAGTGCAACGTAACACACACCTGCAAGCAGCTTTCTTTAAAGCAATCTTGTAACCAGGAACAAATATCCACAAATCTTGTAGTGGTATCTACACATTTTACTAGCCTTGTGGTATTGCCGGCGGATCTGCCTCCCATATTGATAAATCCTTACAATCGTTCCGGCTTTGCGAATTGCTCGCCGCCGCCGTACAAGGCAACTTGTGCCTTGTAGTACATTCTCTTTCGAGCCCTCTATTGCCAATGTTGTGAAAGCAAATGTAACGATTCGCTTTTCATAAGTCCTATGAATGTTTGAGACTTTTAGATTGTTATTTGCTGTTCGAAACCATTAAATGGTTGTAAATAGTCACGTAAGTAGTAGTGTAATGTGTAGAAACCGGATATTCGGATGCATAGTTACCTTAAGTCACTTTTAGCAAACATATTATGGAGGCGGCTTCTTAGAATATTTTTATTAAAAACTATTGGCCCGCTGTAGCTTCGCCCGGATGTATATTTTTTTTCAAAATTTTCTTTGATAAGAACCTGCCAATAAAAAACGCAACAAAAAAAGAAATCGGTCCAGCCGTTCACACGTGATGCCGTGACCAAGGGAAATAAGGATTCTTATATTTATAAAATATATACCGGGATTCCGGGATTGCATAACTAATCGTTAATTGAAACATAAATGATTACAGTAGAATCCGAGTAAACAAACCGCCATTTTAAGTCACTCCCTGCAACTTGAGGCATGTTTTCATACTTTTTTCTGCTAATAAAATTAGGGAAAGGCAAACATACTACGCTGCAACAAGGCAACTGTCATTTGTGTCCAATCGGGTTTATAACATCTCACGGAGTATCCACTTAAATTTGTTGATTGTGGATTTTTTTCCATAAAAAGTTCTTTCCATAATAGCCAACATCTTAACTTTTGGCAAAAATGTATCCGAATATCCGAGCTCTAGTAGTCTTTTGTTGGTTTTGTCGAAAATCGGACATTATTATTCACCTCGCCAGGTAATACGACAAATGAATACTTAAAACAGCTCAGATAAAAAGCAACTAGTATGCGTAAAAAAAGAGCGTTATTGATTGTGACGAAACAGAATTTCAATTCTAAACAGAAGAACTGAACTCATTCGTACACTGTAGCATATTGTTAACATCGCCCCCTCCCCAAAAGCAACAATGAACTCGCTCCCTATAACGGATGTAATAGCCACCGGCAAAACGTGTCTACCGTTTTAAGGATATACCAAAAATGGTACTACAGTGCGAACAGTGTTATACAATGACTTTCGTTCCTGGCGACCTGTCTGTTACAGGCAATTTTTTAGAAACCATTTAATATTCTCGTACAGAGAAACGAGATTCAGCTTTGTTTCATAGATAAAGGATACAGAGAGTTTTTGATGAAACTATGTGGTAAGGTACGAACGAATCCTCCATAAAGGGGACTTAAAATATTTTGTGTTGTACTTTTCCATGACATAGAACAGGAGAAAGCCATGTTGGAGCTCGTGGCTAAATAATAACAGCCGCACGGGTCGGTCTTGAGGTTAAGCGACGCTTACCGAAGGTGGTTCGTGTATGGGTGACCATACTTTACATAACGTGACTCCGCCGTGCCTCGGAAGGCATGTTAAACAGTTGATCCCGGCTATCATTTGTACACCTTCGACAGTCGTTACGGATGGTCAGAAGCCAGAAAATCTGACACACGTCTTGCCAAGGATTATTGTGCTAACCCGTTACTGGGTGTGTGAAGTCAGATATACTGAAAGCGGGCTAAGCAGATTAAATAGGAGCTTCGTCGAAATAACAAACACGAAATCAATAATTCCAGTTGGCTTATTAGTGCTATAATTGACCAATTCCCATCTACAGAAACACAAACTATGCATGTTGATTGTTTGCTGTCGAAATCAGAATTAATAATGAAGCTAATTAAGAATACCTGGAAGTCTAGAACGGCAGAAGATTAACGGCTGGTAGAAAGGTTTCTGGACTTTCATAATTTAATACGAGTACCACGTACCTATTGTTAACTTACTCGTAAATGTATTTACAACTTGTTTTTTAACCTAAAAAAAAACTTAAAACCTTTCCTTAAGTAAATAGAGAAGTAAGAAACAGAATTTCTCAAAGGAACGTAAGGTAAGAAATCCTTAGAGAGCCTTTTTACGTGATTATACCTGTGGTGACGGTTTCATAGTTCGGGAGTCAATGGCGAGCTTTACAAAAGTCTCACGTGCTAGCAAAACGGGCATTCGGTCACACGGCCTCTCACCTTCCAAGTGCCTCCTGGGATCACCGACGATCTTCTGCAGACGTTACTATTAAAACTTACCTTTTTTTTTCTTTTTTAAGGCAGACGGAATTAGAAAAAGTTTGTGCTACTTGCGATTTTATTCCCGGAACAGTTAGATAGTAATAGTAATGCTGTTTTGTTAAATTATTTTTAGCGGCCAGCGACTTTGTACGCGCATATCCCATTTTTCCTCGTTCCCGTATACCCTTCCTGATGAATGTGGCTATCATATACAAAAAGATTTTCCAAATTCGACTGGTAGTTCCAGAGATTAGCGCGTCCAACAAGCAAACAAACAAGCTCTTCAGCCTTTTTTTATATTAGTATAGATAGTATAGATTTGTAAGAGCCCTTTACTCAGAAATCAGAACAAAAAAGTCACTCTCAATTACTGTGTTCATAAATCATTCGACGCCAAGGCATGATCAAACATAATTAGGAACATATTCATTCATTGAGTCTTATGAACCCTAGCATCGAATCTAATCGAACAAGTCCATAATGTCCCACAGGTAGGAAAAGCCTCCCTCTATATTGTCCATATAATACCGTCCTGCCAGTCTTTTCAGTTGGAGTCGGACTCGAACTCTAGCATGGTAGCAAAAAATATAATAGAAATTACAATTTTATTATATTACTAAGACTTTCATACAAAGTTCCCCGATCCATTTTCTTATAGGATACTCACATTTTACAAATACCTGAACTCCAAATTTCTAGTTTCTAGTAGTTTTGGCAGTGCGATGACAGACAGTCTGGCCCACAATTTTATTAGTATAAATAAGTAGTTCCAAATGCTCTTAGACATCATCATTACTCAATCACACATTCATCACCATTAATTTTCAATAGATTCCGCTCCCAACACATATCTGCCAGTTCCACAGCCAAATGGCAAGACTTGGACAGTTTACACACATTAAGAGGCTTTGTCTCCACAAAATGGGATACGTGCGTCCAATTTCTCACTCGAACAGGTTGCGTCTCGAGTTTGGTCTTGAGAAGTTATTGGCCCAACTAATACTAAGTACGTAATAGTTAGCGGTTACCGTTTATAATATTAATGAGGTAACCTTAAGTCAGGCATGAGTGATTGGATGGTAGTAATGGTAATCGTGTGTTTAACTGTGATGTTTATGGGATGTGGAGATGCCTGGTAAATAAGTAGATATTATGCGAAGATTAAAGTTCGCTCACTGTCAAAGTTAGTCTTAATTTCAGTGCTCTGTTAATTACGCACAACACGAAAAAAAAAATAATACACTTTTGAAGTAATTTATTGCACTAAACTTAATTTCTCGATCAAATTGATATTATTGATATAGTTATTTATTGACATTAAGGTACTCGGCTTGAGAGTTTTTTCAATTGTCGTGGCGACTGAGTTGAAGTTGTCTTCAAACGGACATGAGACAGTCAACATTGGTACCAAGTACCTACCATAGTAAAATAGCAAAGATCTTTAGAAATCCTAAGGTTTCATTCTGGTACTCCACCTCCACACTCTAGATTCTACCAAAAACCAGTGTCCCGTAACTTTTTAAACTACCACCCAAAATGCGATAATGAACATAAGTACGGCCAAAGCAATCTGTCAAAACATGTTCCCAGAGATTAGCGGCATAGCTCGGATAGATGAGACCCGGCGGCCGACCGCGCTTGTCACTCGGGGTATCAAATTTACATTGCACGCATATTTGCGGCATCTGCAGTAAACCCACTTCGCGAGCAATGTCTGACATCTGGGAACTTGCTCTATGCTCGTATCCGTAGTATTTGTGCTTAACATTGTTATTTTGATAATTGTGGCCGTGAGTGTTTGTGGTTTTGATGCCATTTAGCTTGGATTGTTTGTTGGAGAGATCTTTTTTTGTTTTTGGTTTATGTTTTTTGCTCAAGTGTACTTAAGTACACGCACTTGTGTACTTGTATCCCAATGGATCATCCCGAGGTGTATGTATGGTTCCTTTTGTCTGGTATAAGTCCAGATTTCATTGATTTGATTCCGTTGCTGTCCTAATGCTGTTGGGCAAAAACTAATCAGCCTTCAGTACCTCCACAAGATATCAAGTTGTTATGTAGACACAGCAGCATTATAAACTTATCCATGATCCTAGATTACTCGGAAACTTTCCATACACAATTTACTCAGAAGACCCTTAATTACTCCTACTTTTGACATTGACCCCAAAGACGGTTTTCCACGACATTCTCCTTAACTTTGCCAAATCAAAATACAGCTAACACAATTACTTAATTAAGCGATGTTTATTCAATTAGTCGTCCGTAACGTATGCACAACAATAACATACTTACATAACAAACACGCGCTTACACACGACTCACAGGGGAAGGCGATGTTAATGGAGATGCTGATTTACATAAACACATTTGCTGCGATTTTGACACCCTCACTATGCCTGACATTTGAAATCTTGACATGAATATTGCTCAGCGTTCCCAACGAATTACCATTACGTCTTGACATATACGTAACGACTGCCTTGTTCTACCGTTTAAACATTAATAAGTTACATCGCGTTTGTGAATTCACATGGAGCGTTGCGAAAACATCTCTAGACGTCTGATATTTCATACGTATCTTTCTGTGTGCGAGCTGAAAACATTTTCTTTAAAAATAGTTTAAGCACTCTTCGCCCTTAAATAACAGATTGTTTTAATATTTCCAGCCTAAACATAGTAATTATATTCATAACCTGGACTAATACAGGTAATAAATTCAAATAACGAGCCGCTACTATAATTTGAACTAAAAAGCGTCGTGGCGTCTAATTGAACTGTAAATAAATAACAAATTAAAAGGACCTACAAACGAAAGTAATATTCCGCTGGGCGACTTCATTAGAAAAGTTTGTTACCCTCAAAGCCTAGTCCCCACCGGTATTAATAAAGTTTTGTTACCAAGTCGTCCGTTGGAAAAGAAACGTGTTAATTATCTGTTCCGAGTACGGGCCTGGCCATCTGTCACGCGGTCGCACCCCTATGGGACTAGAGGTGTGCCGTGTTATTGGAAGTTCGAATCTGCGATCTTGTAATTATTGTGTCAACAGAAATTTGTTACTAGGTATATTTAGTTAGTGACCGTGTTACTTCTTATATTAACACAAGTATTTGTACTGATCGTCCACCTTGTACTTGGTGTAAAGCTAGGAATATGGTTACAATTGGACTATGTTTAGGAAAACAGTAAGAAAATGATATAAATTATTTCAAGTGATCTATTTTTTATTAACTGACCCTCGCTTCGAATGCATACGTATTGTTATACATAAAGTTGGTTCTGGAAAATTCTCGTTTATTCCGGAATCTGAAGCCACAACCGAAGTTTGTATACGAAGGCTTGTATAACAGCTAGGTACCTATACAGTTGAGGAAAATTAAAGTTTGATTTCCAACTCGCGTGGTATTTTAGGCTCTATACACGAAATTACGAATCACGAGTCAAATTATTTTTTAAACTATCTAAATTAGTTTCATGAATATGATTGTTTACTTTTGGTTTCTAGTAGCTAACCATGGAACGTGGAAAACCTGCTACACAAAGTGTCTTTGTCTGCGTTCCACCCAACGAAGTAACAACCTACCTGAAAGTAATAAAATTGAACTAAATCAGACTTAAACCTCCCACGTCAGTAACATAAACACACAATAAATTAACCGATCGTTACGAAATGTACTACAATGTTGAAAATTTTAGTAAGAGGGGATGGTAAATGACAACAGTATACGCAGGTGATAAATTTAACTGGTAATGTCTCCGAGCCAAAAATGAAGCAATTTGTTTTCGAAACAAGAGGAGATGAAAAACATTATTTAGCTGAAAGTTTATTAAGTTAGTAAAGCAAGTCACCAGGTATAAAACGCCGCCTCCTTTCCGGCTTTTTAAAGGATTGAAGCCTGAAGCCGATGGAGGAAACAGCCAGGGACAACTCTGCTTTAACGGGAATTAACGAGATTATTAACTGGCAAATGCTTTTTACGTCTGAACTGACCACCTCAGACGTGGTGCTCATATGGTTTGACTATTTCGTTAATTGATCCGAGAGTTTGATTTGGTGTTTCTTCTTAGAGTCGTCAGCTAAGAAACACAAGCTTTATAAGTTTTATGTTGATTATACAGAAACGTTTATTGTTTTTTTTTGTATATTTATTTGGAAACCATAATATATTTACCTTATCATATGTCAGTATATTCCAGTTCCAAACAATACAATTCTAGAATGTAAACTTCATAGAGCAGAAACTATAAGTCTCTTCGATATTTTTTATGACAAGCTACAGGACAGGTATTGCAGTCCCTGAGAGACAAATACAGGCCGGTGTGGCATTGCAAACAACGGGAAATTACACCCCTGTTGTTTCTATTATAACAGACGTCAAACGAATTGATTTTGCACAGCCAACTGAACCCATGGACCATTTGTAGAGACAGTTTAAGTTTTGTAATTTATTGTTTTCTCTTAGCTGTGAACGAAATAATGTTTTGGATATTAAATAAAGTGAGCGATGAAATGAAGGTGTCGATTGATTGGTATTTTGGCAGTGTATTTGTTTTCAAGCTTTTCATCATTACTGATTTTGATATGGCAAGGAGACACCTCAGGCGTGGAGTTACTGGCATTATTTTTATATTGTGATAAAACAATTACAGATTTCAGACTCACCTGTCACTACTATGCTATCCGAATATCCTTAAATTTAAAATCCGGATATCCTCAAATTGAAAATCCATGTGTCGTGTATCTAGATAATACGAATAATATGGATACTTAGTTCTAAGTTCTTGGGAGTGGTCCTTAATACCAAATTGCTCTGGAAAAGTCATCTCGACTACAAACGCAATTGTAGGTACTTTATCAATGCATAAAACGTTAAACAAAGAATGGGCTCTCCAAAGATTGCGTTATGACTACACGCAGCCGCGGCAAGGCCAATACTGACCTGTAGCACTTCTATCTAAAAGACCACCAAAGTCCAACGGTTCCAAAGAATATTCAGTAAAAAATAGCTCTACCGAATGTGGGTAGATACCGCGTGTAAGCTAAAACGATCGGAATAAGTCACTACTACTACTATTAATAAAATATTTTTACGTCTCTTTTTCTTAAGGTTAATCCTTTATATCCTTGACATAATGTTTTCATAAACTATTATTTTATTTCATAAAAACAGCAACTTATTTACAACATTAATATTATAACTTCGACTATCGATATTGTAATCATTTTGATATAAGATTAAAATGGTTAAAAAAAAAAAATAATAACAAATTGAGAATAACTTAAACGGGATTATTGTAATAAGACATCACAGTATAGTATAGTATAATGCATATGATTATGTAAATGATATTTACATCACGATATGTATTTATTCGTATAATCAATCATTACTTAAATAAAAATGTTGATATCCGAAAAGCTATACTATCCGGATAGTGTTTTGGTAGTATCCGAAATATCGGGAAAGTAAAATGGGCTGGATAATTGCCTGCCCTACCTGTCACCCGCTGCAAAACAATTGGTTGATCATCGCTGACACTTATTATCAGATTTCAGGTTCCATTCTCATGTAATATTTATCTTCGCCACAAGAAATGATGACCTAAAAACAACCTCGCAAACACACGATCAACATTAGAACCTACATCGTTTTAAAAACAAAAACAAACTACACAAAAACAAAACACTACTCCACGAACAACATAAGAGTAAAATTAACCAGCGCTACCTGTAATTTTTTGTACCAACCTTCCAAGCGAAAGAAATTGTAGTAATTTACTTAAGCGTAACGGTGGCTCAGGTGAGCTCAACATTTGGACCAGCCGGTGCACTGATGACTGTAATCAAAGAAAACACGCTAATTAAGTTTGCTACCCCCGAAATATTTCTTATGACACCCTTGCGCAATACCTTTGCCTTTTTACGAGAAAAAATGAATTAGTAAAGTCGATTGGTGTGATTTAGTGAAGGTCTTGATTAATTTTAGTTCTTCAATGTTAAGACGATTAGGTTCCAATATTGAAATGGCTAAAGTATTTCAGTTTTAAATATGAAGCCTATATAACATGTTACAATTTTTAAAGACGATGCTCTTTCGTGCGTTAGTTCGGCAGTAAATCAAAAATGTAGTATTTTTGGTTTCGTGCCGAGTTGACGCTCGTAGTGAAAAATCTTTCAAATCTTCGCAGTTTCTTTACATTTGGGATGTTCCAGGCATTTTATGTCAACTCCTTCTGAGGAGGGCTAAAATTCTGCTGGGGTCTGACCCATTCAGAATTTGCGCTATTTCAGTTCTTGGAAAAAGTCTTTAGTTTCGTGGCGGTTGTCTTATCATGTCTAATCTCTTTTTCTGTGAGGTCGTGTACCTCAAAAGAGAGTTTTTACTTTGTTAGAGATGACCACAACACGTGCTATAAAAAACAACCCTTTTTCTACCGTCTATTCCACAATGGTTAAGGTATAAAGGTAGGTAACCACGCATGTTTTATAAAATACAAAACGATATTCAAACACCCGCCTAAACTTTTAGCTCCTGTTAAAATAGAAAACATTCCAGAACATTCGGGTTTTAAAACGTTATGCACCAATATATTGAGATGCGGGCGAGTTCCCCGGTCTACGGCAGTGTTTGCTCTCAAATCAGACGTTTAAACAAAACTGTTTCTTTTTTCTCTCGCCTCTGCCAATTCAATTCCCGTAGCACCTGAAAGGACGGTCTCTACGTTTGCATTGCATTACAGTGATTTTAAATAATTGTTTTTAAATATATTTTGTATTTAGGCGTTTCCATAGAAGCAGTTTACGCGAAAAGGCACGCATTTAATTCTTTTGGAAATAGTAATTGCTGGACATAAACATAAACATAATAATAAACATTGCTCCCTCCACAAGTATCATCATATCGACTGATACTGTGCTTCAACTATGATCTCAGCGGCATTGTTTAAAAAGAAATGTTTTTCTTTCACGAAAAAACATTGCGTAAATAATCCTCAAATACCAAAATAATCACACAAAAACCTCACCATATATTTTATCCACATTTACAAGCAAAGAATTCTCTCCGGCATCTTATTCACGTTTTTTCGTAAAAGTAATCGTGTCAATCCGTTGTAATCCGTGAAAGATGGCTTGAGATTATTAAGGCTTCATTTGCAAACTCTCGTACGGAAGATTAGCTTACGAAATCTTCGTACTTAATACTCGTTCATGTTGGCATGACATGGATTTTATCGCTAATATTATTACATGTCTGGATTTTAAATATTGATGTAAGAACAATGTTCTTACTGGGTTATCGGATTTATTTACGACGGGCTGAGAGGCGAGGAATGATGAAGCAAAGAAACATGAATTGTTAGTTAAGAACTAATAGACTCTTATTCCTTTTACGAGTATTGGTTACTTAAAAAATACCTATTACAAAACTGTTTTCTTTCTCCGAAAGATCTCGATTACAGGTGGGTAGAACAACGAAAAACTTCTAAATCTTGAAAAACATAGAACTTGACCCTCAAGAATTTCATACGAAAAATAAAAAACATACAGTCGAATTGAGAACAATCAACCGACTTCCAAAAAGGAGGGGCCTTTTTGGAAGTCGGTTGATAAGTATAAGACACGTAACTCGAAAATACCGCCATATTGGAAAACGAACACAGAAAATAATTCGTGTACTACATAAATTAGGGCGTATCTAACACGATAAGCATGTATGGGTGTGTAGCGTGCACATGATTGCATGTTGACACGGCTTCGAAAGAGCTTGATATCAAAGCGCAGCGCTACGCTTGGTTTAAAAACCGGCTCCCTTTTGCCGTGTCAACGGAAATAGGCAGGCGCAGATTGCTGCTATGAATTCTCTTTGTGAAAATATACATGATAACAGTTCGAACTACGATTTTAAAAACTGATAAAGTAAAATAAACGTACTATGCATAAATTTCAAGTTAAGCTAATTAAAAAATATCGAACATATTTGTTTGAAAATAATCTGTGAATTCAAAATGAAAATTCATGGAAAAACATAGGTACTGCGCAAAAACCGAATTTGATCCTGATAAGTTATCAAGTTGGTAGATGGGCCGACAGTCACTATTTTATAGTAAATTAGATGTCGCTATAGTTCCCTTAGATATTACTCTTTAGTCGCCTCCTATGGCCCCCATGGGAAATTATACGCTAGTTTGTTCGTAACGAAGACTTCGCCAAGACAAATTAATGCTGATCCAATTTTGAAAATAAATCTAAACTGAACATATTGCCCTAATTTCAACATAATTATCGAAAGCATTCGCGAGACCATGACACTGTTTAGATTTTACGACAACAATAAATACGGTAAATGAACTAACATTGTGAAAATAAATGCTTCGAAAGCAGCCCCCACACACGAGGGAAAATTGCCAAATAAAAAATTCTATCAATTGCGGAACTAATTTCGTCTTGATAATCGTGATAAAGCAACAAAATAGCAATTTGCCCCACCATAAAAATAATTGAGTTCAAACTGCGTTCAGGCAATAAAAAGCGTGAAAGCAGGCCCAATAACCTTTAGCAGGGGAATCGTGGGAAAGCAGGCAGCTGGCAAATAGTGAGGAATAGAGAGGAGGGCTATTAGGTGCTCGCACCACGTGAGGCAATGTAACGACCTGCGCCGTGTCGGATGCTCCATTACTAGGATTTAAAAAAGAATGATTGCCAGTCTGTCGTTTCTCTTTTCATGGGAATAATGAAATTCTTTTCATCGTTAAGGTGGATTGAGAATATTGAAATTGTTGCTTATTGAATTCGGAGACCAGATACTGTTATTTGAAATTATTTGACTCAGATTAAACTTTACAAACGGGTGATGATACTTTCATTTCAGATATTTTGTAAATATATTTCTTGGGAAAGCCAATGAACATAAATATGAGCTCTTCGAATCAAGTCACGTATCTATTGTATACTGATTACTGTTGTTTACTGACTGCCTCAGTAAGGAGAGTAATGTTTTTTTCTTCAATGCCTCTCGAAGTAAATGGATGATTGTAAAGTATCACTGTCATTCTTTGATTGATAACAGGGTAAACTAGCTATTGTAATGTACTATTCCTTCTTCATTATGAAATACTATGTCTACACGATCGAATCCACCCTTAGAAAGGTGAAGTAGTTTACAGTAAAAAAGTTCCTCATTACCTTAACTTTTTTTTATGAAATGTGTATTTCTATTGCCGCTATAACAATTAATAATATTAAAAAACAATCATCCAAATCAATTCATAATTGGCGGAATGATCGCGTAAGAACACACTAAAAAAAAAAAACAAACAGTCGAATTGAGAACCTCCTCCTTTTTTGAAGTCTTTAAAAATTAAATTAAATTAAAAATGAAAGGGCCATATAAATCGAGAGTCTTGACTCGGGAACCCTTCGGTGTGCGAGTGTTGCGTTCAAGTTAATGATGACAGTCAAACAAATCAATAATTACGATAATTATCCTTGCGTCCATCAAATTCAAGTGTATCTGGCGTGTGACACCATAACTTAAACTATGCATAGTTCATACTCGTTCAAACAGAGACGTTTGACGGTTACACGACAGCCATCATTACTACTGTGTATATACGTTTCATATCTGAGATGAGCATTTCAATCAAGTTAATTGAATAGTCACATATTTGCGTATTAATTGGAATTCATCGTTGGAGCAGCGATCTTCACAAGGTGGTTATTGGTACATGAGGGAGGAGCTATCAAGATTAATATCGTGCTATAGAGGTCTACAATGTCCAGCAGTGGACCTAAAGACTTCTCTATACAGGGTGTTTCAGAACTCCGTGGTCATATTAAAGGTTGGTGTTCTGTATCTGCTATACAGTAAAGAAACAATGTCAATTTTTTATTTCATGTTTTGATGCAGTTTGTGGCATCGAATCTGTGATTGAACTAAAATAAACGCCACCAAATGCTTCAGACTGTTTGAAAAGTGATTATTATGGAACTTTTTCAATGGTTTGTAATTTGCTGTCGGGATTTTCGAAAACATTCTTTTTTATTTTAATATTATTTCTTTACAGTAGGTATATCAAATACACAAAATCAACCTTAAATATGACCCCGCACTTCTGGAACATCCTGTACATATACTACATAGACATCACATATAGTAACATATTTCTCTTTATACCTAAAAGATAACTTTTAATGGTAGGAGAAAACGCGTAGCAGACACAGTGGTATAGAGTTTCACTTAAAAGTCTACCCACCCTTATTGGGAAGTAAACTTGATTATACCAGGTATAGCATAAACGAAAAACCTTGGTAAATAATTAAGAAGATACTAATATCTACATATATTTTTACCTGGTAGGTTAGCCAATATATCCAAAGAGTAATGGTCGCCAGTGGAACTTATTAAATTAATAATTAAATTACCAGCCCTTTGTGTTACGCAGGTCAGAAATACTTGAACAAATACAATGCAATATTAAATTTTAACCACATAATAGCAGCTTAAATTACCAACACTGAATTTCCACTGGAGATGTTTTCGTAGATAAGGTCCATATTTTTAAGCGAGCTGACTTTACAAAGCTTATTTCGACTATAAAATCCGAAGCAGAGACAAATGCAGCGTTCCCACTAGAAAATGAAGACTAGTGTTAAGGGCATCTTTACAACACGCTAGGGAGACGGCTAACCGTGAGTTATGACGGCCTTTTCTCCACCCTTATGAGGAAATACGACAGTTTCAGCACCGAGACGGCGAGGGTCGACTGTATGATTGCCTAAAGTTAAGCTAGGTGACCGTAGTCTATAAACATGCCCATTTTTGCGTTCCCAGCCGAAATTGGAAAATAATACGCGAGCTATCAATTGTCATTTGTTTTTCTTTGGGGAAAGTCTTTTCTTTTTCTTGCTGAAATAAAGTACGTGCGCAGTAACTTGGGCATAAAAGCAGATATTTTGGAAAGGATATGTGCATGGTGCGAATGGCATCTTGCATGTCACATCTGAAACACGTCTGATAGGCAGAAACTACACAGATTTATAGAAAACCATTACAAAACCAACTTTACTTCTGGTAATAAAGAATATTAAATAAAGTATCGCTGTAAGTCACACTCTCCAATAAAACACATTAAACCTGAGAGAAAGCCAACGACATGGCAAGCATCCCCACCGTAGACGCTCATTATGCGTCGTGTGTCCCCCGTACTTAACAACACTACACCAACACCCCCGCGTTCAGATTTAAACCGTTCCGGATATATTACGAATCAATGGCCATCGTAGAATACTGGAAACTGTAGAAAGCAATTAGGGCAGCGCGTTGCTTCGGTTGCAATATCAAGGCGTATAGGCCGGCCATGATCTAATATTCATCGTCGACAGACGTGCCTGTCTACATGGCAAAGCATAATACGTAATTAGATTCAGCAAATGCTCCCAGGGTCTGTGCCGCCCGCCAGCATGCATTATGCACGAATCTAAATTGAATGTGCAGTTAGTTGCGTGGATTAAAGCCCGACATACGCCACATGACCATTGCACTTTAGTTAATACCCTTTTTATAATGTTACGCGTTGTTAAATTTTAATGGCTAACGCTGTTGGATCATGCGTTTAATTAAAACGTTTACTTGCAACGGTTTATAGTGGACATTTGGACCTAAATAGAGTGCTGAGCTATAAATAGACTAGGTCCACACGTTAGTGTTTAAGCTGTTCCAGCAGATTATGTTCGGTTGCACAACAGCTTAACTGTGACAGCAAGTGTCGCCAAGAGTGGTAATTAACGTAGTCACGCCCTCGGATTGTTCTTTGTTGTCTATGTGAGTGGCTAATAAAGCTTCTAAGTAAACACAACGAAAAACAACTCAAATCAAAACCGTATGTTTATTTTTACCATCACGATACGTCATTATAATGAATAAGAAAGGTTCAAACAAAGAGTTAACTCCCTAAACAAGGTAGCCAAACATATTATAAAGCCCGTCCTATACATAGGTTTATTTTGGACCGACTTAACGAACGTATAAAAATTCAATAACATGTAAATTGGTGTGTCTGTACGGAAACTTTTCAAAGGAAGTTCTTGACAAAAGCAAGTTGATTGAGCAGCTTAGGAGCACGAAAAGTCAATATAAATGTGTAAAAGTATTGAAACGGCCAATAACCTGCTTGAATTGAGTTATATGATAGGAATCTTTTGGTATTTATTATTTTTGCGTGGAAACTGTCACCTTGACTACGTTTGAGATCTTTAACATAAAATATACCTATTGCCTGATGAAGCGAAACTTTCATAAAACTTTGTAATTAGAACTGAAACTATATTTTAAATCAAAATATTCAGTCATTAATACTCAATCTCATTTACAAAAATGGACGATATTTGAAATAGCCCAATGGTTCAGCTACAGAGCGATGAAAGTGTTTACAAAGGCGTGTTCGGTCAATAAAGCGTCAGAAGACATCTCCACAGATTTACCTTGATGTCGTAATTTTCCTGCTTTTTTAATATCGTCTCTGTGAATTGATTCTTTTGTTTATGCCATTGTTCTCAATGTAAGGAGCAGTTCATTAAAATAAAATTAATAATACAGCTGTCAAAAATGTTTGAATCCGAACAATCATTATACCAAAGTACCAGGGACAGAGTGACATTCTTTTCGGCGATATCGATTTTTGTAAAATAGTAATATGCTTGGATTGACCATGACAATTTGGTAAAACATGCCAGTCCCGTTTTTTTTCAAGGGTGGTAAATCAACAAATTTCTGGAGTGGAAAGGAGTGTCAGTCTTTTATTGACTAAAACCCATCCGTGTTCTTCTTAATTCCCTTTGGTTCCAGGGCCGCGGGTACTCTTTCGAACAAATCCGCAACCCTGGCAGGCATCCCATACTTTTGACTTTTCGATATCGTTTTTACTGATGGAATTTTAGTCTAGAGGCGGAGGTACTTGTTAACATGTTGCTGAAGATCCATACATAAAGGAAAGAAAATAAGATAACAAAACAATACAGCATTCAAAAATCTGCCTTAAAAAAACTATGCAATTGTTCCCTAATGATTGCTAATAGTTGGAACCCCACTTTCAGTGGTAAACGTCTACAGTTATAAAGATACCGCAAATGAACTTTCCGACATGAAAAATGATCCTCGAATGAAGGCTTTTCCGACGAAAATATCATTTTGTGAGTTTGATTCCGGTTGTGTATTAGGACGTTGATCGTATCGACGCGATGATGTCTTTATCGGAGCAAAAAAACCTTAAGTATTTGGTTCCCACGTAGTATAAAAACTTTACGGAAGAAAATAGTGAAGTATCCTGAATAAAAAAAACATTTCATCATATATACAGGATGTTCCACAAGTGTGTGGTCATGTTTAAGAGTGGTGTTCTGTAGCTGCTATAAAGTAAAGACACAATATCAAAATAAAATGAAAAAAATACTGACCGCAGAAAACGATTAAAATGACACTTTTCAAGCAGTTTGATGCTGTCGGTGGCGTTTATTTTAGTTCAATCATAGATTCGATGCTGGAAACTGCATTAGATTGCTAGAAAAGTGTTGTTTTTTTTTACTTTTTAGTCGTTTTGTGAGGTATTTTTTTTTTTATAAAAGTCATTATCGTCGTGGTGCGGATATTTACTCAGAACGGTGAAATGCGAATGGACCGCGGGCCATTCGACCGTAAACAAAAATCGTCTACGTTCCAAAGGACCGGTGATAAAATGACCAAAAATATATTTAAAGGGACAGTCGCATACATTGTGACAGTCGCATAGTTTATGAATTTAAACTGTTTAAATATTCACTTATCATCTAAATAAACAGAATAAATCTTCATCAAAAATACATAACTATATATTTTGTTGATTTGTTTATTTAAATAATACATGATTTTTATTAAATCTTATTACAATGGCCCGAGGGCCATTCGGTTTGGGCCGTTCAGACTAAATATCCGTGGTGCGTGGCAGAAAAAACGACTAAAAAGTTACGAAGAAATAACGTTTCAAACAATTTGTTGTAGTTAGTAGCATTTACTTAAGTTCAAACAGAGATTTGATGTCACCAACTGCATCAGCGCGCTTGAAAAGTCATTTCTTCGGAACTTTCCAGTCGTTTTTGTGATCGTTTTTTTGAAAAAGATTCATTTTTGTTGTAGTTGTATGTTGTGTTTTGTTGTAATTGTTTTATTTTAATTATTCTTTTTTATAATAATTACTATGTGAAAGAGTGTACACCTTTAGTAGTTTAGGTAAATTTTTGAAGAACTAATTATTTATTATTAAGATCTCATGTAAAATGTACCAAAACATCACACCAATGAATAAACAAAAATTAAATAAATAAACATCATCCTTAAACTTTTGGAACAACCTGTATACCAATCATAGCTTATACTAATTTATTTGGGGTAGGTGCAAAAATGTCTTCTCCTTCAATACCTTTCCATAGTCCGTTCATAGTTCATTTGGTTTTCTTTGCCCTTTATAATTAACAGACATACACAAAACTTTATTTAATAAAGAATAACATTCATTCACTGTCCAAAAACACAAAAATATTTGAATAACTTACAAATCTATTACAATAATTCAACGAAACAGACAATACAGAGGCCCGTGGACCCGGAGGCACGCGAAGGCACGCGAAGCCCCCTCGGCTCGCTAAATATCCGCAATCTTAGCAGCCGGCCGGCGTTGGCGTGCAGTATTTTCTCATAGACGCCAACAAGATTGAACCGAAGTAAAGCTATCATAACTCACGGTTAACCGTAGCCAGAGGTAATCTGGGAGCGTGGACGCCGCGATAATCCCAAGCCGTCCATTCTATAGGTGAAGCTTGTAATTTTTATACGTTAACCAAACAACTATTTACGGCGACTTAGCGGGATTACGGATTCAGGGGTGATTGCAATACCTTCGCCTATTTAGCATTACTCTAATACCTTTTCTTTTTTTATTAAACCTCGTAGGCAACTACAAAAAAAACATTCAAACACAAATTGTGATGAAATTATCACTTACGGAAATGCAAACGAATTACAAACACATCATTAAAACAAATCATAATATTTGTTAGTTTATTATTTAAGAATATACATATATACATATGTATTTTATTTGTATATTGTATGCATGTATGTATGTAACTCGGGCTGGATTCTGCAACTCCACGACTAAGCGCGTATTTTGCGTGCAGGTGGGACAAGTGTGTCATTCGATCCACCCCAGCTCCCCAAGGAAGGCCAGCAACGCCTTGGTGTTACCAACTATCTTACAGAGGGAACCTGGAACCCCAGGTAGGGTTTCCAAACTACTTAGCACTGTAATCAGCGATTACCGGGCAGCTTAGTAGCAGGTATGCTGCTGTCTCGTCCTCCTCCATGCAGGCTCTGCAGAGTGGGCTGTCAGTGACTCCTATGACATAGAGGAGTGTATTAAAAGACCCATGGCCACATGTGACGGCTGTGACTGTACGCAACTGCTGTTTAGTAAGTCTTATAGCGTTTTTCGTGAAACGGCCATCAATAGAGGGAAGTGCCTCTTTGGCCTGCCTACACTCACCATGGTCAACCCATAGCTTGTGATGTTTATCACTAGTGCGTTTCCTTACCAGATCTCAAATGTTAGTATATTGTCAGAACTTGTTTCTATTGTAAATATTGTTAAAGTTGACTAGTAGAGAATGCCTTGTGCCATGAAGTCCGCCCATGTACCACTACATACATTACATAATAGTATGTTTTTACATTTTACATAATAAGGTACATAGTACTTTGTGTCTGATTTCAGAAACCTGGACGCGCCCCTCGTCAGCAATGCGGGAACGCAACAGAGCTTGTATATTAAATCGTAGCCATCATACTTCGTGAACTACTTACCTCTGTGAGGTCTACTTGGAAATTGCAAGGCATATTTTGTTATTGAAATTCGGTGAACGTCATAAAGCCAGCATTTCTTTCTGAACCGCAAAATCTGTTAACAAATTTTCAGTATCAGACAATTTTTCAAATGTTTGGAAAAAAGAAACTTTCTGCAAACGACGTCGTCAGAAAAATCTATTCACACAAAACGAATTTAGATGATAAAAGCACTCGTATGTACGTTTTTTTTTTGTCTATTCTAAGTGATTGCACGGCGCCGCAGGATCCGTCGATAGTCAGCGAGCCTTGCAATAATAACGAAAGCAAAGCAACATGGTCTGAATTTATTTTCCAATTCAAAGTTCATTCAGAATTAAGTTCCGTGAAAGAGAAGCGCCCTGCAGCTAAATGGAATTGCGTTGCTCCATCTAGACTGCGAACTTCCTGCGGGAGTATCCGATTAAGTGAATAATATGTTTAATTGTATGTTCCGTCTTATCATTGAAGGTAAGCAGACACCTGTCTTCGTTCTAAAGGATCCGTTTGAACTTATTTATCTGACACGTATGTTTTCGATTGTTCGCTTTGACGGAATAATTTTAGAGTCAAGTACAGATCACGCGCTAGTTTAATTAATAGCGGGCCCAGTCACGTTTGCAAATTATTAGGAAAATACTGTCTCTTTACAACACCGTAGCCAATTAAAGTCTACATACCAACAAGTTTAAGATACTAAAATAGATACATCTGTTTGCGGCACCTATGTCCCTCTCGGCTCTCTTCTTTGCTTTAAACATGATGAGAGAAACTTTTTTCTTTATCAATTTGCCCCATTAGGTATTACTTCATTTTCGAAAACGCAATCATTGCGATCCCTCTTAGCTCACCATAAAATATTACATATAGCGTATGCAAGAGCTGCAACCAGCTTGTATGAGCAGAGATGCTTTAATACGAGCCCCATTAATTAAGTACACGACCACATATGCACCGGCAGCGGAACATAAAGCCGAATTTATAGGAAAACACCAAATGATCGCCTCATTGACCTAGTACTAACAAGCACTGCTTCGCACAGTTTTCCAAAATGCTTCGATGTTGTTCTGTTTATTGGAGAACTCCGCTTACCAAATTCGAGTCGGTAAGTCCTTACAAATACCACACATCATGACATCTGTGGTTTTTCCATTTTCTATCTCACTTGATCATAAGCGATGATGGACGCTTCCCAACTTCCCGTTGCTAAGAAGCAATTTATTTATGTACTAGATTTATTTTCAAAGTATTTTTCCGTAAAGTGAACTTGCGCTACTATCATTAACGATAACATTTTTTTAGATTAAAACTCAAAAAATGTTATCGTTAATGATAGTAGCGCAAGTTCCCCTACCGCTGACCGTCTTCTTCTTGCTAAACTAAGATAAAGAAACAAATACGTTCAATTCCAGATACTAAATCAATGGAGATCCCTATTACGTACGTACTCGTCCCCGATTCGTTTTAGTGAGAACTTAGCACGATCGTCGTTAATTATCGTCGAATAACACTCGGCACGGAATTTAAAACATTGTCGCGATCGTTCGTCGCATCACTTTTATCTGGAGTGACGCTTAATGGCGCAACAATTTCGCTGGAATCTCGCGACGCGACGCCTTTGTTTAAATATGCAGCATGTCACCACCGGTGACGTCACTCCACTATACTCAAAATATTATAACGTTCGCCCGTTAGCATAATAAAACGAGCATCGCTACGGCGCCGCATTAAGCTGCACTAACGAGGTGTGCGAGGGAATCAAATGTCATTCACTTTGTTTTATAGTTTACACTCGGATAACTTGTTCCTGAAGGTTGGTGAAATTTTGATAGTGTGACGTTTTAAAATTTATGTCGGCTTTTTAGAAGTCGATTTTGGTTTAGAGAAAGTAATGCTTCATTATTTGTGTGTTAGTTTAAAATTAAGGGTTATACATTTTCTTTAATGTTTTCTCCGTTATTTTGAAATTGTAGAAATGGGTTATTACAGGAGGATGCAGAAAAAAATCACAAAAATCTGTGTCAAAATAGCTGTGTTCTACCATACCAAACAAAAACACAACGGAACAAAAATAAAAGTGTGTTTGCAATAAATTCCCCTTCATCAGTTCGAAAGTGAAGCCATCATTGACAAAAAATCGGCAGAAGATGTATTTGACCCGGCGGATGTGTTTGACAGTCGGGCCACATCGCGACCTGAACGATTTACATATTACGTGACACTTTTACGGAACTCGCCATTGACTTCTGCCTGATAGACTGAGACATGAACGCGATATTGTTTTTCCAATGTAGCCCCCCCATTCCGACAGCCCTTCAAGACAACTGTTTTTTTTATTGATACTGAAAATTCTATGAATGTCTTACACCCTTATGCTCAAGAAATCGAATAATACACTTTATCTGCCCCATTTTGTGTAATAAATTGTCTTCCGTTAGACAAAGATTATTGATTAAATTACGCGAAAACATGTTGCGCTCCACGCCAGCGGTGAGATTAAATTATTTAACATAAAACGCCGACAAGACTTTGATACTAAGAGATTTACACCTTCGAGACTGCGTTACGTGCTTATGTCATTACAAACAACATTATTTGGTTTTAGCTATTAACTCTTAGCCTTTGATGTCACAACCACTGTGGATTTAGTATAGACAAATTGTTTGATGTGCTCCTACTGACTAAATATTTAAAAATATGAACGTAGTTTAACATGGTTGCTCTTATGAATTTGAAATATTATTAACTTAGACGTTACTACTACTAACATAAACGCGTCTACTGAGAAAACATGTTCAGAACATCCAATCGGGTTACCTTAAAATAACACGTCTGTAAGCATCCGATTTAAAACTTAATCTTATTAAAAGTTGCGAAGCGAACCTACCCAAAGCCAGTGTATTACAACAAACTACGGCTATGCATTCCGACTGCATTTGCTTAAAACTTGTAAATAATAAGCGAAAATTCTAGCCAATTAAGCCAGCGGCTGTGCTGCAACTGAGGAAACTTTCTGCAGTCCCACTTGTTCGGGAATACAATCGAGAGCTTATTGGCTTTTGATTTATAAAGGCATAACTTTTAATACTTAATATTGCAACTAACCTGCTACTCTATTATTTGAGCCAGTAATATCTCTATAATTGGAGTGGCTACGCAATTAGAGATTCTTTTTAAATCACTCGAAACATTAAGCTTCAGATTATTCTAGTATCGTCTGAAAATTGTTTGTCTAATTAGTGATAGTTTATGACTCCATTGCCAAGTTTACAGTTTGTTTTTCGTTGAACGCGCGATTTGCTAGCTGACGTGTTTGGGTAATGACATGTTTTACATAGTACATAAATATAAGGAAACATGGGCTTTCATTTTACTATGTGCATTCGAGCCCTGAACTAGTATCAAAACACAACATAAACTGAAATGCAATTAAAATGAACAGGGCTTTAACAAGAAAATTAAACACACACACGTACACAGTAACGCCACAACAGAAACAAAAAGCCACTCTGGTTGCAATATAAGTACAATTGATAGCTCCTATTCGATATATTTTAACTATGGCCAAAAAACATGACGGTACGCAACCAATTTAGAACGTGACACCGTAGCGATACCTACGTGGACAGATGACTCGTCCATTTGTTGCAGCGATGTCCGAACACATCGGCTTGGTTTAATTGAGCTATTTGTGTTAGTCCGCCGTGACAACGCCGCAACGTAACTTTATAGCGCGGCTTTGTTTACCTTTAATGTATCCACTTTGGATGCGTGATGGCCCGACGACGCGTCCTTGCGGTACCCTTGCTTCTGAGTAAATTGAATTTAGACTTGGTTTAGGTAATGGGTGTGATGGATTGTAAATATTTGTAGTTATAAGGTATTTGCGGTGTTTATTATTCAGAAGCGTATTTATCTTTAGACCAAGATGGACATGGCCTGGGCAATGTGGCAGGTTGATGGGACAGAGACCTGCCGCATTTTGTCAATAGTGTGTCCAACCTATCCGGCGGAAGCGTGGTGGTATAATTTTGAAGCTCACTTTGCTCGTACTTGGCGGGGTGCTAAGATTTTCGTTCTTAATGTTTTAAGCTTTTTTGTCAAAGTTAGCGTACCCTATCAGAGAGGCAACTTTTACTATGGTACCAACCCGGAACCGCTAAAAAAAACAGCTGTTCAGTACATTTTGTCGAATTATGTTCAATGTATGGGACAGTCGTTTTTTTTAGCTATTTCAATGTTGGTCCCATAGTAACATTTCTTCATAATGATAAGTACATTGACCTCTTTTCAAGTATTGCGTTCATAATGTTACTCATTGTATACAATCAATCAATAATCATAGAACAAAACGAAATAAATACTTTGACTTAAAACTGAATATTTTACACTTTCAAATCCAGCGCTCTACAAAGCCTATTTGTAAGGGATCTACTTCTAGCAAATATTAGATAAAGGGGAATATATAAAATGACATCAAAAATGATTTCAGCTTAAACTCTCCTTTGAAATAAACAATAAAAAGTAAACTCTGTTCTCATATCCAGTTTATAATTGTATCAAACGAGCTGGTAGACGCCAACTTATATTGCTAAACGAGTTGCACCTTCATTTATTTCGCCAAGCGCAGGCCAACTATTAGAAGTTGGAACAGCCGAACGAAGACGTCAGGACTCTTCGTCTGCTGTCGGAAACTTCCTGTTCATTTGCTCTGAGCGCTCTGAGCTCCGATAGTTTTCCGCCTGGTTTCGGATGGTTGCAAATTTAACACAGAGTCAAAGCAAGCTCTTCTGATCGCAAAGGCACTAAATTAGCTGTCAGTTCCCAAACTGTCCACTGAGTTAGAATTATTTAGAATGTTGTAACTCGCGGTACTTCGCTAGTAATACTTCCGCGAGTTGGTATCACGGAGTTTCCAGAAACGGTTAGTCGGACTTAATCGCTTTGAATATATTATTAAGACTTGAAGATCTTCATCCTATTAATCGACCTTTCTATTTTGTTATCCAAATTTTTGCTCGCTTTACGTATTGAGATAAAAATAAAACAAGAAAATGAAATAAAAGAGTGTGTGTACTCGCATCTTCCCAGCGAATTACAAGTTATCTGAAGAAAATGAGCTTGTAACGGATTTGCAAACCAATATGACACGGATATACGGATACACGGATTTTATGGTTTATTAGTACCTCTTGGATTGAGATTGACAGCATACTAAAGTACCATCAAAGACCAACGTTGCTCTCTGCAATGTTGTTCACACACATGTGTGTGCAAATCCTACTACTATTATAAAGGCGAAAGTTTGTAAGTATGGATGTATGTATGGATGTTTGTTACTCTTTCACGTAAAAACTACTGAATGGATTTTGATGAAATTTGGCACAGAGGTAGATTATAGTCTGGAATAACACATAGGATACTTTTTATCCCGGGAATATGTTCCCTTAGGATAGTTTTCGACAATCACGCGGGCGGAGCCGCGGGCGGCAACTAGTTACATATAAAATGTAAACACAGGAATATTGAGGAAGGAAGCTTTTTCTTAAAAAAAAGGCTAAAAATATCTACCAAGAAAGGCAAGGGGGATTTAATCGAAGATATGAAACAGGCCCAAAACTTAAAAGGCAAGAAATGTAAGCACGGGATATTGAGATGTTTGGGGTGGGTGACTCGGTGATTTTTTTAAATTTATATCTTAAACATCACTTTGAAAATAAGTATTAAAAATCACCGAATACCTAGGTGAGCACGTGTCTCTAAAGCGAAAATCCATTCCATTCTCAAAATAATAATTGTTTATCGTGAAGATCCAACTTAAAAAGTCTATTAATAACACAGTCCATACCAATCTGACTGGGAGTTGTAGGAGCCGACTTCTATTCTAATAAGTAGGTTTTATAATTGTGTAGATTGAAACGCTATAAAAAGTTGTGAAGTTTTGATGAATCAACACGTCATCGTTACCAGTAAACATGAGGAATAAAAACGTTTTGCCTTGAACCTCTTTAAGTACCTAGTGAAGTTTATTTTTTCTACATCAATGTGAGATTTTTAAGAGTTACTTACTATAAAGTTTTTACCGGTTCTTCTACGTGGGAAATTACCAATTGTAACCGAGCTCCTAGCCTCTAAAAGTGTCAATTTTAGAAACGTGAAAAAACGTTAAATTTCATTCATTAAAATGAAAAATAAGTCACAACTCATGCGTCATTATTTCAGCCGAAAGACGTCCACTGCCGGACGTACCTAGACCTCTCCAAAGTGTCGGTACATCGCCCGGTCGGATGGCCTTCTTCAGGTCATCGCCCACCTTGTGGTAGACCTTCCAAGGCCGCGTCTTACAGTCTTTTCACACCAGAATCTTTCGACCCCATCGACTGTCTGTTCTGCGAGCATACTGCCCTACCCACTACCACATAAGTTAAAAAATAATTAGGTATATATTTTCAAATAGTTGCTTCGCCCAAAAAGCAGAAACATTGCATTGAATTATATCAGAACGTCTGTATTACTCAGTTGTACTAAGTACAAATGCGGAGGCTATTACAGTGTCAAGGGTAGGCGACAGTGAGGTTTAGAACGGGGTTTTGGTCGCCCGTGTTAGGGGAGATGGGGGAAAACCGGACATTATTTCGTATAAACTTTGTTTTCGTCTGTTTAGTGGTTTTTCGGAAAACTTGCGTATAACTTGGATAAAGCTGCTACAGTAAGTATTCGAATTTAATTTGAAGATCATTTTCATACCTTTTTGTTTTTGAATTCATAATCACAGTTACTTAACTATTACAAAATTCATCAGCAAAGGCAATAGACTATCTAAATGTCAAATCCTAATCAAGTAAACTATTCTATTGTGCCAAAGTTTTAATTAACAGCAATAGATATTCTTGTTTAGTTCGTGCGATGTTAGATAAGAAGAGGAAAATTAGCAACAACATAAACTTTAATGAATGACTTAGCATTAGTTGACCTGTAACAATATGAAGTATTTCTGCTAGGCCATAAAATTTTATAATTATAAATTCAATAAAAGTAAAACTATAGTAGGCGCCAGATAAATGTGGAATAAAGTATATTGACCTTTCCCTAATAACTGTTCATAGGTACCTGAACAATTAAATATGAATCGTTTTTCATTATTAGACAATGTTAAGGATCACGAGAGATGATGATTCGGGACAGCTTTGTGTCATTAATTCCGTTTTTCAAATTAAAAATGTCAATAATTGTAGACCGTTGATACTTAGACCAATGACCGTTATTCCACGATTATCTGGCGCCAACTATAGTTTAATCTTAAACACTGTTTTTAAAGAATATGAGTTCACTATTAGTGCCTAATCGATAAATAACCTGAAGTGAAAATGACGTAAGCTGTCAATCCATACAATAAATATAGAATTACCGTTCAATTCATGCTCAAGTTCGCTTAAGTTTACACGGAAAAATGTTGACAGAATAGACCGGCAGTATAGTTTTATTTATTAGCCGATACTGTTCTCGTGTCTTAATAATAAGAGCCGCATAGCTCAATCTTCAAGCAACCCTCTCACGTACAAGGTTGGTCCGTGAATAACCATCTTAACATACCAAAATTTCTCCGTGCCTCGAAACAGTACGTGAAACTGATGGCCTCGACTGCAATTTGTAGATCTTTAACAATTATTACAGGTTATCAGAAAGCCAAAAAATCTGACACCAGTCTGTACTGAGCTGCATCCGGTAAGACTGGAAGCCGATCCCAACATAGTTGGTATGAGGCCAGGCAGGTTGACTGTTCTTACAGCTAGTAGTTGACGGCAAATAGAGATGTTAAGAAATTAAAGACATGGTTCGCCGAAGGAGAATAATGACTACTACCTATACAGCTGGACAAGGCATCCCTATTTTTTCCAGATATTTTCAGGGTATGCTTGCAACGTGCAAGCCTCACTCCGTCAAACTACTATGTATGTATATTTATTTATTTTATTATGTCAGTTTTAACACTCATCTAATAAGTACACTCCTTATGTTCCATTTAGTTCGACTCCACCGTACGCAGGACAGGTGTCTCGGTGCCTGCCACAATAAATAGCTATTTACCAGCGACTGCGGCCTGCGGCTCTAGCTACGGAAGGTGTTCTCAATTTGTCGCCGGAATGAGATTGTCGCCGCTTTCAGTATTAGGTAAGTGGCTTTTACATTTCACTTTATACTGGCAACATTGATTTTGATTCTGTCAGCTAACGGTGGCTAACGGTGTAGTGGTATTTGTGGAGACAACTTTTGAGGTGGGGTAAGAGAATTTATTTTGAAATGCTTGCACCTGAGGCATCTTGTGGGAAATGCAGGACTGTCAGTTTTGGAAAAAATATAGCAAAGATTGGATTTTTCAATATTGCTCCTTATTTCTCTGGTTGGCAAAGTA
Source organism: Mamestra brassicae (assembly GCA_905163435.1). Taxonomy (NCBI): domain Eukaryota; kingdom Metazoa; phylum Arthropoda; class Insecta; order Lepidoptera; family Noctuidae; genus Mamestra; species Mamestra brassicae. The sequence goes on along the minus strand of LR990996.1, from coordinate 10,414,060 downwards.
ATCCAATGAGGCGAAGCCATTCCCTTTGCCCTTTGAGAATTGGCATTTGCTCAATTTATGTATTTGTAATGGAATATTTTGCTTGGTAATTTAAATAATATTTTCTTCGATGCCACCAATTTTCGATTTTAAAAATAGTTTAGTCTTGCGGTCAGTAAAAGATACAGGGTTGAGCTCAACATTAGTATGGAAAACTTAATTATTTCATTGTACGATTTTCAAAGTTCAAGGCAATATTAATTTAAATATTTACAAAGTAATTATTTCATACATCTCATTACAATATTTCTAGTAATGATAAATGTAATGCACATTTAACAGGTAGATCAAAAGGCAGTTTAATTGAATGCACTTTAAAATAGAAACGTCACAACGTTTTATTGTAACTTTAAATTTTAAAGCAAACATTATCCTACACTTCACCTCTAGACATACCTTCTCCGTCGCAAGATATTGGCACCAGCTTGTCCATTAAACGATGACATAAAAAATAAAACGTTGCGTTGACAGCCCTTGGAGCAATGACTCTTTATTAATAATGAATCCATAAGCTGTGGTATCTTACCTGTTTTTTGCGAGCTCGCTGATGACGTACCTACATGACCACTAGTAGATCCTGTATTGGTCATAACAGCTGCTTCACAAACCGGTTTCAAGGTTTACCAACACACTCATTCTCCACAAACCAGAATGAAGATGGACGTTCAAGAAGCAGTGTAAAGAATTAACATTATTTTAATAATTTAAAGTAAAGTTAATCAAAATGTTGAAGTGTTTCGTCTTTGTTTTATGTGCAATAACTATAGTTTTTTGTGCATCTGGACACGAAAATCTTAGAGGTTCGTATAATTTGTTTTATTTGACCCAAACTCGAGATTTTTGACCTACGTTCGTTTATACAGGGTGTCCCAAAACTCAACGTCAAGCCGAAACGGGGTGACAGGATTGATCATAACCATCACGAGAAAAATCTGAAAAAAAATCTATCCCATGCAGTTTAAAAATTATGGGCATTTTAAGAAAAACCTAGAAATTTGATCAAACTGTACCATTTTTCGGTTATTGTGGTTATTCTTTTTTATTTTTGTTCATTTGAACTTTGGAAACGTAATCCTAAATAACATTTCTAGAATCCCAATAAAAAATAATGACACAATTGCCTCAAGTTTCCGAGAATTGAGACTATTTGTTAAACTACGAATTTAAAATTTTCAAGATTCGTCGACTTTGACAGGCCCTCCTATAAAAAAAATGTACTAGAGTGCCTTGGCAAGTAGCATTAAAAGTTGGCGCATTTAATCAGAATTCTAAAATGGTACAATACTTGTTAGTTCCATACAATAGAAAAGAGTAAAAAAATTAAAACCTCAAGTAACCCGATTTTTGCTATCTCATTTTACTCAGTTAAAATGTTTTTAATTCACACAAGCTCTAGGTAGGTTCTTAATTTTAAGACAAAATGATGAGAGAGATGGATAATGGGTATGTTCGCCATGAGTGAGCGAGACAGATAGTGACGCCACTTTTACCAAAGTGAAAAAAAGTTAGTAAAATTAGTAAAATAATTAATACGAATACGAACGTGCGCAGTAGACGAATGAGCGAAACGTACTAACTGGTTGGTGTCGGACTGGTAGCGTAGCCATTTGCTTGGCTGAAACTAGTGCGAATGAAACAGATAGATGCCATAGCATCTATCTGTTTCATTCGCACTCGTTTAAACGACGCATCTCCGTCTCAATGCGTGGCGTCACTATCTGTCTCGCTCACTCATGGCAAACATACCCATTATCCATCTCTCTCATCATTTTGCCTTAAAATTAAGAACCTACCTAGAGCTTGTGCGAATTAAAAACATTTTAACTGAGTAAAATCTGATAGCAAAAATCGGGTTACTTGAGGTTTTAATTTTTTTACTCTTTTCTATTGTATGGAACTAACAAGTATTGTACCATTTTAGAATTCTGATTAAATGCGCCAACTTTTAATGCTACTTGCCAAGGCACTCTAGTACATTTTTTTTATAGGAGGGCCTGTCAAAGTCGACGAATCTTGAAAATTTTAAATTCGTAGTTTAACAAATAGTCTCAATTCTCGGGAACTTGAGGCAATTGTGTCATTATTTTTTATTGGGATTCTAGAAATGTTATTTAGGATTACGTTTCTAAAGTTCAAATGAACAAAAATAAAAAATAATAACCACAATAACCGAAAAATGGTACAGTTTGATCAAATTTCTAGGTTTTTCTTAAAATGCCCATAATTTTCAAACTGCATGGGATAGATTTTTTTTCAGATTTTTCTCGTGATGGTTATGATCAATCCTGTCACCCCGTTTCGGCTTGACGTTGAGTTTTGGGACACCCTGTATTTTTCTGTGGACAATTCAATGTTAACATTGTATTAAAATCTATTAATGAGCGTTGCGATTGAAAATTATTAACAGAAATAGAAGAATAATGAGCAAAACCTGTTAACCGAGTAATTATGACCATGTACCTACTTTAATAAAACGTACTAGCTAATTAGTATTAGCTATTATTGAACATAAAACAAATATTACCACTACAGCGTACTTACCTAAGCACTTAATATTATATTGCTTGCTGTATTACAATATTAAGTACCTACTACCTGTCTCGGCTCAACGGCTCAAACAAAAACAAGTCTTCTACAATGTTTTTCTACCTATAGTTTTTATATCCCAAGGTTTTATCGACTTTAGGAACAACAATTTACAAATACTTGCCAATTTTACGAATGGCAAAACTCATTAGTTCACAATTCACGATCACTTGATAACCATAGTATTTGTGGGACACTATTATCTACAGCTAGGTATACCTCAGCATTACCAACGGATATATATGTAGAAAACTTAAATATTACCGGTCTAAACTAACTTTTATGTTAAGATCAATTAAGTACTCACAAATCACAAAAAGGTCATTGACGCATATTTTATTTTTTGCAAGTTGTTTTTCAATCACCAAATAAATAAAAGTATTATATGCAACATCATAATTTTGAATAAGTAAGTTTTTACCTCTGGGTAACCTTCTAAGAATGCTGCTTGGTGCATGTTTTTTGCCTTGTGACTTGATCATAATTTATTTATTTAATAGATAAAATATCTGAGATACAACCTTCCTATTATATGTAGATACAACCTTATTATTTAAAGTGGCAGTGTTTCAAGAAAGAAGATAATAATGATTTCCCGAAATTACCTACCCTACAAGTCTTGTTATTAACTACTTAATTGACTCAACAATAAGTGGTGGTAATAAAATCATTATAATTGCAAGAGATACTCTTTGACACGTTTATCTTTTTTTATCAGAAAAGCAGTCAACGCGTCAAGAACAAGTGACTGACCAGTTAAACGGTGCTTCAAGAACAAAACGTCAAAGTTTGGGAACAGTTGACATCGTTTACCTCGATGCTGCATCAATAAACCCATCAAAATTAAAAGACTTGCAAAGCAAAGAGTCATCTCATCTAGCACCAGTCAATGACGCCTCCAATCCAAGACAGAACCATCAACAACTGTCTGAATCCAATCTGGAATTAGTAACTCAGAATTCCAATTTCATTGTGTACAAATTGAAGAGCACTGGCGATTCATCTCTGAATGGCTTGATTGATGATAAAAAGGCTCAGGCTTCTGACAATCAGTACTATAGCTATGATGGTGGGCAATATTCTGAATACTCAGGTGTAAGGAATCCGCCGCCATCACCTCCAGATGAAAGGAATCCACCGCCGCCACCTCCAGATCGTCATCCACCGCCGCCTCCTCACCACCATCCGCCACCACCACCTCGTGACGGGGAACCACCACCCCATCATTATCCACCGCCACCACCACCACCGCCTCATCATCACCATCCACCGCCACCGCCTCCCCCAGACGATTATAGATCAAATTATTATAACAAAAATAGATATTTTGACAGACCTCCCCCACCCCCATCTCCACCAGACGATGACAGATCTAGAAGATTTTATGATGACAGACAGACCCGCCAATCTTCTTATGATAGACCACCACCTCCACACAGAGATGGACCGCCACCCCACTATGGAGGACCACCACCACGTGGTTGGGGCCTACCGCCGCGTGATGGAGGTCGACCACCACGATATGACGAACCACCACGGCACCATCGGGGACCACCCCTGGATTATGGTGGGCCGCCTCGGCACCATGGTGGACCACCACCCCGAGACGGACAACCTGATCGGTATGATCGTGGACCACCACCTCCACGAGACGGACCACCAGATCGATATGATCGTAGACCAACTCCACATCACGACGGACCCCCAGACCGTTATGATAATAGACCACCCCCACCCCGTTATGATGACAGGCGACCTCCACCCCGAGATAGAACACCAGATCGTTTTGATAATAGACCTCCATACGATCGACGACCGCCTAATGATCGAAGACCACCACCTCAGCGAGAACAATATTACGACCAAGACAATGAAAACAAAAAAAACTCGCAGAATGAAGATCATTCGGGTAAAGTGATTGATGTAACTCAAACATCTTCGACAACTGAAGCTGATGATGATAATGATCAGTACCAGCTAGACGTTAGATTTAATGATGATGAACAGAAGACAGCTGAAGCCATTAAAAGGGATGTAACTGTAACAACGGCTCGACCACTGTCTCCGTTTATATTTCAAGCTGCTCCTGTTACGCCGGAGGATTGATTTTAAATATACAGCTACATTTTGTCAGTATTAAATTAAAGCTTGTGACCTATGTTTGCAAAACCTATGCAATAACAAAACTACGAAAGAAAAGAAGCTTATTAATTATAACTCTGTTTTATATATTTTTTTTTAATAAAGTTTTGATTTTTTTTATGTGTTATTTATTAGTTAGATATTTACCAATGTCTTTAAACGTAGGTACCTGTTGTACACAAGGTTATTAAACTTAGAATAATACAAAGATACGTTCAAGGTCTAAAGATTAATATAATATGTTATTATTTGTATTAAGCATATACTTAGAGATGCAAAAAAAAACATGACACAGCTATAGTAGTTCGTGTTATAAGTTAGAACAGACATAGACTATTAGACTTTTTACACAAATGCAAAAACGGTTACTTGTATGAACAATATTTTTTCCTATAGGAACCTATCATCATAAAATTTCGTGCATGTATGAGCTAAGCCAGCCTTTAAAAAAGCATCAGTTTTTATAAATCTATATAAAAATTGATGCTTAATTAAATAATATCCTAAAATTAAATCATGTGTTTTATTATTTATAGACAAACGGTCGCCCCAAGGTTGGGGACGAAATAAAGGTAATGGTAATCCAAATAGAGGACCGCCTGCAAATAGAGGACCACCAGCTAACAGAGGGCCACCAGACAACAGAGGTCCACCGGACAACAGAGGCCCACCAGACAACAGAGGTCCACCAGCCAACAGAGGACCTCCCGGCAATAGAGGACCACCAAACAACAACGGGCCAACACAAAACGGACAACCTAACTACGAAGACAATGTAGGCAATGACGCTGGAAACAATTATGATAGACCAAACAACAATGCGGTTTCCGAAGGTAATAAAGAAGAGAATAAAGAAGAAAATGACAAAAACAAGCAACAACTGGTAGCTGTTCTACATGAATATTTCGGAGATAAAGTAAATGACAATACAAGTAAGCAACCACCAACAAGGGCCCCAGCTTATCCAATATTTCAGGCAGTAGCTGTCACTCCGGAAGAGTAATTTTAATTCAAATTTAGTGACAAAAGTAAAAAAAACACCCCAGTGAAAGAGTCCCCATTACTGGGCCGTAAGTTAGGAAATAAGAATATTACTTTAAACTATGTATTTTTAATGTCTAACATGTTTATTCATTAATTAAGAATACTATATTTAATTTAGACTGGTCAAATAAAATGATTATCCAATTAGTCAAAGTCGTTGTTAGACTTTAGGTTGTTTTTAAAACCTTACTTAATTTGAAGACTTAAATTAACTGAAATTCTTGTCTAAATTATTTTTGTGAATTGACAACTTATTTTTATTGACTGTTAGCATTTCAAGGAATAATATAACTTCATTAAAGTGGATTTTCAACTGAGGGCGTGCCTTATCTATTAAGTATAAACAATTGCTTATCTGGGCAATCGAAAATACACAAAGAGTCATGATAAATATAAAATCCCCTTTAAGTAATAATTTTCAATAGCACTTAAAATCATATTTAGACTTAGAAGAACTGGATAATATACAGTGCTCTACTTTCCGTAAGGTTGAGACAGGAAGCTAAATAAAGGTTTTAAACTTTTGAATTATTCAAAAACTTTAATTCCATTTCAATCATTTCACTATTTATGTAAAACTTTCATTAACAAATCTATTAAGAACTGTCTAAGTATTTTATTTTACGTATAACACCTTAATTACAACAAAGAAATCAACAAATATACTCTACAATGGATATTTAAACATGTATACAGTTAAAAGTCGTAAAATAACAATAACTACTTACATTGTTACACACAAACAAATAAGATGCAGACGTAACAGACTAACATTACGGTAAAAGTTTGCGTTACCTTGGCATGTCTTAGCTATTTAGTAGTTAATTGCTAAAAGGTGGGTTTGCATCTTCCGTCAGCAGTGCGCATGAAGCCGGTGAGACATCCGCCCGCAAAGTTCTCGCGGCCTTTAACAGTGGTCGTGGAGGGTGCAAGTGTGGTCGCATTCTCCGAAGATGCAAGTGGAGTGCTACTGGTCACCGGTTCTATTGTTGTCTCACTGGCCTCTGGTGCAGGAGTTACTTCAACTGGTTTCCTAGCAGCTGCAGAAGCGGCAAAGTCTTCTTCCGACTCATCTTCAACAAAGTGAATATTCGAGGACTCATCTTTGTTCTCCTGTTGCTTCTTCGCATTTGGATTGAATATGGTATTTAAATCCTGTTTCACCTTATCTGCTGTCCCATGTACTGAATCATGGATCTTCCCGAATAAATCCTTGAATTGCGCATCAGCACCGTTATATTGTAGAGTTAAAATAACACAAAATAAAATGGTAATAGTTAATTTCATTTTGTGAAATTAAAATGTTCGTGTCTCGTCTGTTCAGATAATTTTCTCTTGACTGAAGTATCGAGAATGACTTCGCTTTATAAGATAACTCAATTGACCTTTTAAAATTTATCTTACAAACATATTCCGAGAACTGATTAAATACTTAAGAGTTAATACGAGTACATTCAATTATCCTCTTTAAATACTAGATATTTTCCTGTCGGCAAATTATTTTTCACCAAGTCTTCAACGTAATATATCAAAAGCACCATCTGAAATAAAACAGTTTTAGTTAGAGTAATGTAGGTGTTTTTAAGTGCATAGGTCTCAAGTAAATATAATCTATTCTCAAAAAAGTATCTACTCGTGAACACACAAAAAATATTTGATTCTTTTTTTACAATTCAGTGTACTATAATTTCAAAATATCTTCACACTAAGATAGATATCGTTTATTATTTTTGTATTCATGCAACATAATTATAAATGGGTATGGATAATAAATGTCACAGGTCACGCTACTCGTTATGACTAAATCGGTTTATTTTATATACAATTGATAAACTAACACCAGTTACTAAAATCTAGGTAATTTAGTTATTCACTAAATTACCTAGATTTTAGTAACTACCTATGAGGATAATGTCGCCAAATAATAAAAAACCAGTACCTTTAAAGTCTCTGCCTGCAGTTTCCTAGAATGTCCCTTCTCTGCCCCAAGGGACATTCCAGTTCTGGTACTCGTATTATTTGACTATGTTGCGTCAATTCCTCAACCGGAGTCGTAGTCGCCATCCGAAGTTTGTCGTGAAAATTAAAAACAACTCTTGGCTCAGGCAGACAACACATGCTCTGAACCATCACTATTAGAAACAACACACATTTCGCGTCCATTTTATTGTAGTGCATCGAGCATACTACGTCGCAACTATACGTATACATAGTCAGTGCGGCGTTTCACCATGGTTGTCTGCACACTCCGTTCACGTCCATGGCTAGGCCTGCGCCACACCTCTCAATATTACGCGGCACGTCTATCATTTTTGGTTTAGGATTAGCTCCATCAGCAGATAAGTCTTCTCGTACACTACTTGTTTTGGAACCTCCCTTTTTCTCTGGTTTTACAAATGTATTCTTGAGGTCTTTAATTGGGTTCCCGAATATATCTAATATGAACTGTCCAGTGAACGAAGTGCTGGCAGCACAAACTAGGAAGCTGATTAATAAACTAAATATAATAAAACGTGTCGACACAGAAGTCATTTTACAATACTAAAACATATCGCTGCCCGCTGTACATTTATCAGCCAACAATTACCAGGCCGCTACACAAATACGATAACATTCGCCAACATGATGTTAATTTATCTCTATTGAACTATTTGTTTATTTTACTTTACATATTTCCGAACACATTGGCTAATTATAAAATCAATAATATCCAAGAATGTAGCAACACGCCACTCTAAGGTGTTTATCTTTAAAGTTAAACACACAAAATCACTTATGAGAATCACATGTAAATTAACTCACTTAAGACAACACTGGTTATATTTTAGAGTCAAAATAAAAATACGAAGTAACACGCACGATCTAGCAACAACAACTATGAACTGATCTTGTTCAAATCTTCAATTCATCAGAAAGTGGGTCAATCCTAGTCTCGAACGCCTGGGTCACCTACTTACACCCATTAAAATGATAGGACTTCTCATTTACTTTTCGTCCACACACTTTGTTCAAGACTTACATTACTTCAACGTGGATTATGTGCCACTAGACTGTTTGCGTATTTACAATTTAATTTTCCCCGTCAGAATCGTCCGTTGTTCCATCGTTATCGTTATTAAGTACTTCTATACTCACTGTGCTTTAAAACTCTAAATAAGGACGTACCTTCATCAGTTCTTCATTTAACTTGTTCTTGTCACAGTCCGGATGCGTCTGACTCTTTTATTGTATCGACTTCGTAAAAGTTTGTTTGATCCTCGACCGCTTTATGCAAAACTAATCCTTGGCTTGAAAATGCGAAGCAGTATAAAAACACAACAACAAAAACTAATTTATCCATCACAGTATTTTCATAACGTCTGTCTGGATCTAGTTTCAGAGGAAGAATATGAAGAGGGAGTTTTTAATCAATACAGTTCGCGCTGCATGATATTCACATCTATATGGACCATTTGATCCCATTACGCCAATTGACTTCTATCATTGCGTCTATTGTCAATTGACTAACAAAAATGCATGCCTACAGTATGTTATGAGTGGAATAAATTAATCGTCAGGGGCAAATGCAAGCCACTACTGGTATTGATCTGTAACGTAGTATCAAGAACTTTACAATCGTGAAAGCAATAACTATTTTGAATCTTAATTTATTTTTGTGTTATTTCCGATAATGAGGTCAAATGTTGCAAAATGAATTTGTGACATGTTATAGATAAGAAGATGAGTTAGGTATCTACTTATAGATGTCGCGGTCAATTTGTAAAATACGTCGTATTGCGGCTGGCCGGATTGAATAAAAGGAATGTGGCTATCTCTTGGTATGGGTTGTAATAACGATACGTTGCGTAGCAGCGGTCAACATTTTGCTGTATTGTTTTTAGGACAAGAATCATATTGAGTAAAATTAAATTATGATGTGAAAGGAATGTATGTAATAAGAAATGATGTCATTTCTTAAAATCGTTTTATTTCTCACAGCAATATTGATTGTATGACTTTGTTGCGACGGTTACAACATCGTTTTTATTTTACTTTCGCTTTGAAAAAAAATTGTTGTGTCCTAAAGTAGCTGGAACTCTGTTTGGGATTTAGAAACTTAAAGCAGCGTAACTGTGATGCGCCTAATTGTATTTCGGCAGCAAGTTGCTCTGAAACCTGAGATGCTGATGAGATTACAACTTACAGAATTCAAAACCGGCCGCAGTGTAGGGTTCCGTAGTTGCACGTCACAATTGCCCGTTGCATGACCGCCCGGTCACGAAAGGTTCCGTAGTTATCAGTCCCGTAAAACATGACACGTATTTTCTACTTCCCAGGTTTATTTTTTTTCAAAATCAACCCGTTCGATTCCTGGCTAAGAATACCGATTTTTCAAAAATCCAATTTTTAATTTTCATCAGAATCGGCCTCGACTCCTCATAGTTTCGGATTTGGCCATCCAAATGACACTTGAAAATCTCATCCTGGATGTGTGATAAGCTCATTCCGGATCACACATTCAAAAACAACAGTTTAAATTTTAGGGAGAGGGTGACACATGACTTGAATATATTTCGTTAACAAATTTTTCTTTTCGAATCGGAAAATGGCATGGCTAACCCTTAATATTTTTAAGAGACCTAACCCAACGATATCGCTCACGATGAACCAAACTACAAAAAAAAATCCCCCATTCACAGGTACTCTTAAAAATCATTTTCCAGATTTAATTTAACGTCGGGTTAATTTATTGTCGGCGTAATTAAAATCTATAACCATGCCAAATTACAGCTTCGTAGTATCAATACTAGCTCAGTAAAACCGCAGATGGATAGACGGGCGGACGGACAAAGCGAAACTTTAAGGGTTCCTTGTTTTACTACGGAACCCTAAAAAGTTCTAGGGCGGTTTACAAAAGAGCGCTGTTTTCTGATACGGACCATATTGGAAAAAAGCGTTTTTTAGTTAACCGGCTAGCCATAATGTGTTACGGCGAATTTTTCAAATTGACTGCAGAAATGATATCTCTGCACATGACCCGCAACATTACGTCACCAGGCATGAACTACGAAAACCACGCTTACTGCTACGGCATAAGTGTTCAATTCAAATAATAACTTGAGACATGCGATTGATCGTACCAGTAAATTCTGTAACAATCTCACCGCAACAGTGAAGTGAGTTGTCAATCCCTAGCATCAATATTGGAACGACAGCTCACCTCATGCTCACTTCACCTAACCTTTCATGGTCACATTTTTTCCAGACCAGACCGGCAGGTACCTACAAACAAAAGCTATTTCAAAACTACGTGCTTACGTCCAAAACTTCTGACTAACATAAAACAAACAGAAGCACCATTATTCCAGTAAGTAATAACTACCTAATTGATGATTACGCTGGTTGGAGAAAGGCCTCTCATAGTTCATCATGCTGAAATCCTCGTTAGCCGCTCCCGCAATACAAATCCGCTTCAGCGATTTCATTCGTTTCGTTTCGGAACAAGATAGACCTATTTTTTTGCTGGGAAACTGACCATTTGAATTAAATTTGAAGCCTTTGCTTCGAATAAGGCTACTTTGTTGTTTCCAACAAAACGGGTGTGTTCATGAATGCTTTAATGAACTCTTTTCTTTGCCGAGCTGGTAGTTAAATAATTATTTTTGTTGAGATTCGTGCTTTTAATTTTAATCGAGGTCCAATAGATTAACTACTATTGGACCTCGATTTTCTTTATCCTATCATTTTCCGAATCATTGGATACGATTTTTTTTAAACCGGTTGCGCGCTAGTTAGCCAGAATATTAAACATTTTCATTACAAACTTAAAGATTTTTGTTTTTTCCCAAGGGTGAGCTTTTTGATACGTAGTTATCTGAACCAATAGTTGAAATTGTGATGGACATTTCGTTGAAATGCGTTTTACGATCAACTGATTGCGATAAACTACTTAATCGTTATTTATTTGACCATTGGTCAAGCTAAACATCGATCGAAAAGTGCTCGAAATTTAGGGGCCCATATTTTTTAACTACGGATCAAAAAACTGGCCCGAAGAACAATCCGTCTTTCACTGCTTTTTATGGAAGTAGTTTTATCGAACAGAGTACAAACCACCTCTGGTGCTTTGACCAAAGCATTAGAGGAAATCTATCCCACAGTTCATAACGTGTATTTATAACAAAGGCTTTATACACCGGCTACAATATCGGACACAGTATAAAAGGATATGTCATGTCCTTTGACGGCAAAACTGACGGTGGAGAGTGAAAAATGCCACGCACCAGGTTCACGTTGGAGGCATTTCGTGATTAAAATACCTACCTCCGGGTATGATATTTTAATTAAACACCACATGTTAACATTTACACGAAATAATACAAGCAAACCAAAATAATTTAATTATGGCACGTTACAATGCGATGCCAATAACTAAAACATGAATGGCAGCGATGATGTTATGAAATAAATGTGTAATGTTTAATTCGATGTTTTTGTAACCGCAGGGAATTTCTTTAATGATATCAATAAATGAATAATGCATACTGGGTAAGGTATTTAACAAAACATAGGTAGTTATATACCTAACATTGTGTTTAGTTGTGATGACTGATGAATAGTCAATCAATGAGCGGACAAAACAATATCATTTTAATTGTTATTCGCTCCGTGCTCTTATGGCTTCTTTATTTGTTCGTGGCTACAATTCAAAGTCCAATCATTTGGGAAACAGAAAATCTAATAGTGGTTTGTTGACAATAGACCTCTTTTATTTTTATATGCTCAAAAAAACGCTAGCTACTACTACGTAGCTTGTAGTGGGGCATACTAACTGCCCTAGTCTAGTCTTGCACGTTTAGTTATCAATTGCTGTAAGAAATCAGCGGAACTTTAGCTTAGTTACCTACTTCACCTTTTGTGCAAGTTATGTGACCAACATTTTGTAAATAAATAAGTACCCTCGTTTCATAGTTCGTCTCTAAAAGGCCTTTATTAAAAGGCGTGTTATTTTATTTTTTTGCTAGCCTATTCAGTGCCACGCCTGGGCAAAGGCCTCGCTCAGGTCCTCCCACCTGACGCGAGTCCACGCTTCCTCCTTCCAGTCCTTGCGAAATTTGCCCAAAGATTTTATTTTTACTATCATTGTTTGTGTCCCTCTGCTGGGCAAAGGCCTCTCCTTTTTTCATCCATAAGTACCTTTCTATTCTGTGCGATCTCAGGCCAATTTTTTCCCGCAAACGTAATCAGAACGGCACACCACCATCGCCGCGGTTGACCTCGACGGGAACGTCCTCCCTCAGCCGTCCAGTGGGAGACAATCTTCACCCATCTCTCCAGTTGCATCCGTGTGACATGGCCAGCCACGTCGACCCTTCAGCCAACCTGTTTTTCCCCAATATCCGCGACGAGCTTATGGAATGCGAAAAAGGCATTTTAATAAAACAAAAATCATTTATTCAACATTTCTACAAACAAGAAAAAAAAAACAAGTATTTTGTTAAATAAAATCACAGATTTATAAATTAAGGTTTTAAATTGTTCCACGATAGACCTAATTCCTGGGATTTAGTTGGAGAAACGTTGAAGTAACACTGGTGAGGCCATCATGAGTTTAGTGTTTAGTGCTGCCGCACCCACTCTTGAAGTGCTTTGATTTTTTAGGCTGGAACAAACATAAGGTTAAAATTAATGGTTAGTACATATTTTTTAGAGCAGTGGTGGTTTACTAGTAACGGGTATGACGAGTTCTAGTTCATGGGTTCGAACCCAGGCTGAGCAATTACTATGTCTAAATTATTTCATCACCACTGCTCGCAAAATGGTAAAGGAAACTTCATGAGGAATCCGACATCTAATAGAGTCGGAAATTGGAAGCCAAGTGACATCCACTAACCTGCACTGAGCCCGCGTGGTGTATTAAGACCTCCTACTCACTCTCACAGAGAAGAAACCTGTGGCCCTGCAGTAGGATCTTATAGGCTTCTAATGCTGTACATGTTTTTCAGGAAAGTCGTTTGACTTTTTGGACTATACGTCCTGACCCTGGGGTTGGCAGAGTGGTCTGTCAGACTCTTACTGACTAAAACCTCCCCGGTAATCCCTCGCTTGCGCCCGGGACTGCGGGTGCGTATGTGGTTTCCGCCGCCCCGGACTAGCCGGCCCACCGACCGCGGGCCTCTTCAACTAGCAATCGAAAGGCCAATTGGCGGGTATGATTTTGAAACTTTCAGATTTGATAAAATTTTCAGGAGTTTTAACTGCTTTGAGACAGAACTATAAAGTTAAGCCTTACATTGTTAAGGTTATGTGTCAAATGCTACTAGAATATAACTGCTCAAAATATTTAGTTCAAATTACGTTTTTTATGGAATTTTCTCTCAGCTGATTGAACCGGAATTCGGAGCGGGATTTTCACAGTACAGACAAGGATCAGAATTACGTCCCCCACCATAAAAACTAACGATTTTGAACCCTCTGCTTGTAACATCAAGGGTTACTCAATTTGTATGAGGTTAGTGTCAAGATTTACTACGACTTGTTCAAGGTAGACAAATATTAAAGAATACAGTTGTGAAAATTTGATCTTGAACACGTAATATTAGGGTAGGTAAGCTTTTGAATACTGCTTTTTTTTGTCATATGATGGACTTGTTAATTTCAACAGCTTTTGCTAAATCGATTTGGTATAGTAGTTACAATAGTGAATCTAGATCACCAACACCATGGTTGTGAGTTCAAATCTAATCTTTCCCTTCTTGTAGCTTTATGTTCAATTATGTTTTTTGAATTGACCATGAGATCAACTCAACTCTTATAATGTCTTGAAATTTGACTTTAGTTGTGATGCTAGACGCAATATTCGAAAGAATTTGAACCATATCGTATATTTACATAAAGTTCATTATCGCACAATCACAAGCAGCTGTTAAAATGGATCACGGAATTAGCTATTAAGCGTAGACAAGTTAAGTTTAGTGTTACAGATGCGGGGTATTTTTATTTATCCACCCTCGCTTTGGTTATTTTTAGTAGTCGTTAACCTTACAACCTTAATGACAACAATATAATGTTTATGATCATCAATATTAGATTTATCGAAATATGTAGGTATTTCAAATTCGCTACTAAACTCAAGTGGATTCGATAATGATGGCTACCGACTGTACTAACCTCATAGTTGCATTTGTTAGATTCATCCTCTTCTGAAGATGATGATGACGACGAGGATGATGACGACGAGGATGATGATGATGACGAAGAAGAAGACGACGACGAAGAATCTTTATTTTTTCTGCCCTGAAATGAAAAAAAAAATCTTTCATAACGATGTGATGATGATTTCTTTAGTAACGATTTTATTTGCCCGAATTCGTTTATTTATTTAAGGTGGAAACGCCAGGGTAGACCGCGAAATTCAAATTTTCTTATGTTTTTTTGCAATTTGCTAGTCAATAATATTTGCAATTATGTTTTTTGTAATTAGTACATATACAGGACGTGTTTTTTTTTCAAAATCAACCGGTTCGATTCCTGGCTTGAAGTAACGATTTTTCAACAATCAAAAGTTGAAATTTTAGTTTTCATCATAATAGGGCTCGTGACTCCTTCCATTGTTTTTCGATATTTCACATAATTTCGGATTTGGCCATCGACGCACTTATAAAAATTCACCCTGTATAATGGATAGTCTCCTATCCACGAACCGACCTCAGCAAAAGTTGCTTAGCTTCGTGGTAAAATAATAATATTTACCAGAAGCTCCTCTATTTCTCCTTCATTTACATAATTGAAATACCTATTTAATGGATTGTATACCGTCCTAGATACTGATTTAAACTTGTTACGCAGTTTGGTGGGTTCAATTAAATGTAAATAGCTTTTATTTTAGTTAGAAAAAATGATTCTATCTTCACTGAAATCTACTAAAAATACTTCCATAACTTCAACTGAGTATGTACAACGAAGTAACGAAGTTAACTTCGCATTAACTTAATACGTCGTTTAAGTGATAAACTTTAAATATTTTATGCAATTTAATAATTAGCTGTATCCTTAAAGGTGAGGTTTTTCTTCCACATTACCTACCTGTTAATGTTGTACAACAATATTTAAAATATACATATTCAAAATTAGCCTCAAGGTATTGGACATATGGTCTAAGTTACTAGTCGTCCTGAACATTAGTAACTTTGAAGTATTTCACAATTCCACTGGTTCTCTGTATTCTCTGGCTACGTGGGATTTACATTAATACATGTAAATCCAGGGTTTATAGCGTGCTAGCAGTTTTAATTCGCACCATTTATATTGCTGTTCTTTTTCCTAATTGTTTGTACTAAGAAACTGTGAAGTTTTATAATTTCAGTAAAGGCGAACCAAAATTGACTGGCCTGTTGGTCGAGTGTTTAGTGACCCTAACTGCTAAACCGGAGGTCATGGGTTCGATTCCCACACAGGACAAATCTTTGTGTGATGAGCATGATCATTTGTTCTGTGTCTGGGTGTAATTTGTCTATAATATGTATGTATTTAGAAATATATAAGTATGTTTATCAGTTGTCTGGTTGCCATAGCACAGGCTCTGCCTAGTTTGGAATCGGATGACAGTGTGTGAGATGTCCCAAGATATTATATTATCATTTTTTTTTAAATAATGGTGCCGCCTAACATCATTATTTAAGCGGAAATATAAAATTGACACCGAATATCCCTAGACGCAGGGTGCTTGTTTAAAATAGAGGACTGTATTGGGGTGCGGCGTTTGAAAAGTACGTAGGTATGATGTACGTGATCTTGCAAATGTTATGCAAATCAGGACGCAATGCCAGAAAGATTATTCTATATTATATCTTTCAAATAAAAACCTAACCCTTTAAATGATTGGCAATTATTATTGGAGGTACCTATCAACTACTTGTATTAAGATTTGTCGGATAATTACAATTCAAATTGTTAATTTCGCATTCATTATGTTATATATGGCCATCAATACTCATCCAAAATTCAGGAATGACAATTCAATAGTTTATTTTGTTATTGTATATATGTAGTTGTTGAATAGTCATCAGAGCATTCCTAGAAGCTTTGACCTATTTGCAATATGGAGTAGCCCAGGTACATTTTATTTTTAATTAATTGCGGCGAACTTAACCGCAGAATAAGGGAATTTAATGTTGTCTATGAACGCTGGCCTAGTAATTCTATAAGTTGCACGATGACACTGGTACCTAAATATGATAGAGGCACACAATGCCATTTATACACTTAAATAAACAAATGAAAATTATACTGAAGCACTCTAAAATTCTAGGTTGTAGACATATTCGGAGGTAAAGTTCTGATATATTGATCTTTTCTCCCAGTGTCCTTCTAGGGCACCATTTTTTTTTAGTTTTCTCTTCATACTTGTATGACCATAGTATTAGGTGCCACAACATTGAAGATCTTAATGGCGACGGATGACTAGGTAAACCTGATTCAAACTGCTTTGGTTTAGTCCTAGGAACTATTGAAACATCAAAATAATCGGCTCCTTCAAACAAAACCAGAACAAACCAAATTCATGAAGCCCTACAATACCTTCAGCTATATTGATGATGTCATCCCTGAGCTACACCTAAGTATTGACAACAGTCAACACCTAACTGTTACAGTCGTAAATAGTCATAAATATGTTAAATGACTAAAATGCAACCATTTGCTCTTTCATTTGAACTAGTAGAGAACCCTATATTTTTTTTCTTTCCTTCAAGGTAGTCAAGTGCACCATCGTATACTTACGTTGTCACCGCAGCAGTTTCCGCAGCAATCACAGTCGTTGTCCTCTTCTGAGGATGATGATGATGAAGACGACGACGACGATGATGATGACGAACTGGAGTCACCACATTTGTTTTTGGCTTTCTGTAATTTTGAGTTTTAAAGTCAATTAAATACCAGCAAGACAAGTGTTTAACAAATTCAAAGTGGCGGGGTTGGATATTAGATTTTACTTGCAAAATCCCTGATAGTGGCGCGTATAATCACACTATCACACTGATATAAAGGCGAAAGTTTGTGAGTGTGTGTGTGCATGTTAATTACATCTTCACGCGCAAATGGCTGGACCGATTAAGATGAAATTTGGTATAAAGATTGTTTGAGTCCCGAAAAAGTACATAGGATAGTTTTTATCCCGGCAGTATGTACCCTTGGGATAATTTCCGACATTCACGCAGGCGGAGCCGCGGGCGGCAGCTAGTCTTAGATAAATCCTTTTCAAAAATCCTATGACGTTAAAACGAAAAGGTTACGTTTGAACGAGAACCTTTTTTTTTTTTTTTAAGGATGGGAAATCATCAAATGACTTCTTCCGCTCTGGGTTGAGCGGAAGGGCGTGTCAGACTTTTACTAACTAAAACCCATCCGTGTTCCTTCTAAAGCCCATTGCGTTCCAGGGCCGCGGTGAATCTTTCGAACAAATTCCGCAACATTGGGAGAACCCTTGGAAAGTATGTTAGTATGTATGTATGAAAGCAAAGGCATATCATTATTTCTTCAGTTTGAACGAGAACCTACAAACTGAAGAAATAATGATATGCCTTTGCTAGCTTTTCCCTGCGGCTTCTCTGGCATTAATATAGATTTTCACAAAAAAAATCTATCTCTGTACCAAAATTCATCAACATCGGTTCAGCCATTTAAGCATGAAAGTAATTCTAAAGGTAATATAAAAGGTTACAGGCCTAAAAATGCAATAGGTTAACATTTCAGTATGCAAACGCAAATGTGTAGACATTTAAAAACAATAAACCCGATAGCACGCATTCAAAATTCCTTCACTACGATTATTATAAATAATTCTAACGAAGGAATTTTTAATGCGTCGTGCCAAAAATATATATGCAAACATGATACCGAACCAGATGGTTTGTGGGTTACAATAACAATCGGCACAAATAGTGATTGCAGGCATCAATACGGCCTTCACCCGTGATCTGCTCTAAATTAAAGCTAAACATAATTAATCTTGAACACGTCATTACTGGCTAAACTGGTATAATAATTACACGATTAATTGTTGATTTGTTTTTCGTCAGTTTTGGGTTATCACCATATTTAGTCGGTTTAGGTTCTAAAGACTAAATAAGGACAATAATGACACAATTTAAGTGACGTATTGAAGACGCAATGTTTTTGTATGGTGTCCACGCAAAATGATTTAAAGAAGCCACTATAACTTAAATGGATCAGGAGGCTGTTGAAGATATGAAAAAACTTCAGAAATTTACAGCACTGTTAACTATATCGTTACTTTGTTGAACTACTTTTATAAGTTAGCAGGCAACGACCTGCTAACTTATAAAATTGGTTCAACAAAGTCACGTAAACATCACCCAGGTAGATAAGTCATAGAGGAAAATGTATCAAAAATATTATACAGGGCCGGCCGGTCATACTTACTTCGTCACACCTTGTACGACTGAAACAAAAATAATATAAGTTTAATTATATGCATCGATACTGTTAATTATGTACAGATATAGATTGCAAAGCCGAATAGCGGCTAGAAGTCGATTTTGTGTCATCCCATGGCTCCTGGCACTAACAGTTTTTTCCGCCTAAGAATAGTTTTATACAAGGTTCGAAAATAATCAATTCCCATACGAGGTATTTAGACGCCCGAGCGCTACAGTCCGAGTAATAAGTTTTATTTTAATTCACACTAACTGTTTATTAATACACTCACAAGACCACAGCATTTAAAAAAAAAACGATATTTTTCTTTTAAGTAAATATAGTAGGGGCCAGATAAATTTGCAATAAAGGACATTGACCTTTCCCTTAAATCTCTTCATAAGTACCCGAAAAATAAATTATGAATGGTTGTTCATTACTAGAAAATGTAAAGGATTTCGATAATGGAGATTCAAGACCGTTTTATGTCTTTTTTTCGGATTTGGAATTAATAATGTTAAAAAATACAGGTGGGCTGCCATTGCAAGTTTATTTGGCACCTACCATTATGTAAAAAATTTCGTAGCCGACTACCTAACCAAGAGTTCTGTTTTTAAAATTCATTCCCGTTCTAGAGAGGGAAGCTATTACCATGAGTCTTTCGCACCCTTAGTTGGGAAGCAGCGTTTTCCACCCGATACTCGGATCAAACCAACACTAATTTCCGAGAATTATAAATTAAAAGGATTTTTCATAATCTTGAAAGCAGATTCATGATTAACCTAGGTTGTTCTTAAAAGACACGTTGGTGCGTTGGTGACGTTCGAAAAACTTATGATTTCGGACGAAGTCTCAAAGCATGAGTCTATTATACTCGTAGTAGCTATCGCCCGCGTTAATGTCGAAAATTATCCCAAGGGAACATACTCTCGAGATGAAAAGTATCCTATGTGCTATTCCAGACTATAATCTACCTCTGTGCCGAATTGCATCAAGATCCGTTCAGCCGTTCTGACGTGAAAGAGTAACAAATATCCATACATCTATATATTCAAACTATTTCGTTTATAATATTAGTAAGGACGTAAGGATTACCTCAAATTATTATCTAACTCTCTCAAACTGTTAAGGGCAGAGATAATCACCATTTATAGAGTGCAATTCCAATTCCAATCTTAAACTGTGGAACAACTCGTAAAAACCCAATTACAGTTTTCTCTAACTGGGAATAAGACCTAAACGTGTCTAGGAGTGTAACGAATCTCTTCTACGGTTTCATTGGGACTAAGTCAAAGTTCTAGTCAGAAAAAAGTCATAAACACCGCGTAGTTTTTGGCAGGTCAGCTGAGCATGGGGTACAAGAAAATCCCCTATCGGACAAAGCCGTCCCAGTTTTTTCTTATAGGAATCTCTAGACGACTAAGAGTCTTGAATTTGAGTCTATGGCAATAGGCTCCTCTATTTCATTGCAGGATGTGGGTAGAGTGTAAACTTCTATCTACTTTTTTATACAGGCGTGATGATGTGATGCGTACACCGCACTATGTTGTTACGGTTGTTATTTTATGTTTTTTTTGGTAGTTATTAACCTAACTATGACATAATGTGACTTTCTATGTTTTCAACGTTTTTTTTTTATATTGGCACGGTTAAATTACTCTATTTTTTTTTGTTTCAGTGTTCTTTTGTGTGTAGTTATTTTTTGGTGTGTAACATCGAAAAAAAAAGTATTTTTATAACATTCGTACTTACCAAGAAGTAGATCTAGCTTCTGTCATTGCCAGTAAGGCAAGAGCCGCCAAGAGTAATAATAGGGCCTTGTTCATTTTGACTTTCTATCTGAAATTAAGAAATGAGTGGATTTTCATATTAATATTTGCTTGGTTCAGGGAAAAACTACACAATAACAGTCATCTATCAACAATCTATACATGTACGTATGCATTTCTTTACAAAATTTCTGCCCTTTTCTTCAAGATTTTCACAAAATCACATTTAGTTCAGTGATTTGCATATAATATCTGGTTGGTATTATGCCTTTCTAAATCTTTATCTACTCTGCTATAACACCGCTGGCGTACTCCCTTTGTAGTAATTAAGGCATTTGTGTGTAGGTAAGTCACCCGACACCTAACCAATGTTATGTGGCATGCATTCCGACTTGGCTCTTTAACAAAACTCACTCCATGCGGAATTAACACATGTTACTAATGACTTTTAGTCTTAAGGCTTGTTTCTCAATGTCCGGACACGCGCCATCCACCAGATAAAAAAGACAAGATTTTGCGTAAAATTTTCGTCTAAATATTAGGGCATCCTTAATTTAAAATTCCAACAATCGCCATTTAAAGAGGCCGAAAACCTCATATGTGCCATTTTGTAACGATAAAAAAGGAGAAAAAGAACACTTAATGCCACGTTAATACGTTTAATTTGTTAAACTCCATCTTTGAACTGCGATTGTACTTGGAATTTTTAATTAAAATAATTTTTATTTTTAGGGAGAATTTAAAATAATTTTTATTTTTCTCTTTTTTAGAAATCAGGGGGGCATTCAGATTTACCACGGCAACATCATGGGTAAAAACTCAATATATTAACCGAAACTTATCCGGGGATATTGAAACAAACCCTAAGTTTCATTAAAAAAATATATACTAACAAAATCCAAACTCCTGAAGAATGTTGAAACAGGTAACTTGTGTTCTCACAAAACGTAACTTTAGCACAGTGTATGTAACCAGTGATTTGCATCGACTGAATTTTCGTATTTTATCACTACTATCAAATTTGGGTCAAATTTACTTAACTCTTAGCTTGAGTCGGTAAGGTCAACAAGATAGCAGTGTTTATTGCCAAGAGATGGTCGCCCTCAGAAACCGATATATAATTATGTAATGATAACGTAACTTCGCATTTTATACATATGTACCACGTAGATACTGCGTTATCGACATTATGATGTTGATGTTTTTTCCTTAATTCATAGATAAGGTCGAAACGCAAATTATTTTAATTTTTTTTTATTATAACCCCTTTGTTCCCACGGCAGGCCTCCCTCCTTTCTTTCCACTTTTGTCTATCTTATACTTAAGCCCAATCCTTTGGGTAGGAATTCAGCTCGACTTGTCATCTTCACTTGGGGCTACCGCGTTGCCGATTCCTGACGTTTGGGATCTACGGCTACTTTCGTCCAGTTCAGTTCCATTTTAATTTGTCAATCGTATTGCCTAGATCTGCGATTTGAGTTTCGGAACGAAGTACTTATACTGTTCCTTATTCGGTCAGCATTCTTGGCTCAGAGGATACTTCATTCCATTGCATTGGTCACTTCAAGTGCAGACTCGAAACTATTTGGCAGAGGTATATGTATCTACTAATGCAATGCAAGCACTTTTTACTCTTCGTATCACGCAATTCGATGTTTATCTCGAATCGATAATTATACTCGTAGCCGTGATGAGTGTTAGCCAAATAACATATTTCATGTGCTTGCAGATATCCTTAATTTAAGTTAAATAGACAAACAATTCGTCTCTATAGTCACCTACGACTTTGGGTTATAAATATTTACACTGTTAGTTATCTTAGTTGTTTCGACGAATTTTCTTATCAAAATAATAACATCGAGATTAAATGTTTTAACATAAGCTTCGATTAATTATTCTGCGCAAAATAATAACAGTTGAAGTTCATTTCAGCTGGAGCACACCAGTACTTACTGCACCACATTAAAATACAACTGAAAACCAGTATTTTATGTAGAGCGACTGTCTTTCTCACTTCCAAAACCCAGTTATTGTGTAAGCTTGGCCCCTTGGCAAGACCAGTTGTTCGAAGCAGCTTAACCTTAAAATAGACCCATGTGCCTGTCATTATTCAGCCAGGAGCCCAACATATCGTCAAATCTGCAGTTTATTTATTCTATGTCGTATTGTACACACTCAATTCACTCAGCTTTATCAGGATTATTCGATAAACGCTCCACAGTCAGCGAGAAAACAAGCTCCTTACACAAATAGGGGATTTTAATATCCTTAAGTAGTGATGATACTGGCCTCTCGTATAAAAGACTTGCAAAGTAATCCACAGAGGGCGCTGCTATCGCGCGAATCTGCTTGAGTCATCTCATCCTTTTCAAATAAATAGGGTCCGAGAAATGTCTGAAAAGCAACAGCAACATTTTATTTTTATCCATAATTCAATTGCAAACAGATTTTTTTGGGGTTATGTGTTGATGTCTTCCTTATGTTGTTTTTTAGATAAACTTAATGTTGTTTAGGGGTGATATGTGTTGTATGTTGTAAACATAGATAATAAATGATTATATGCACAAAGTTCTGTTGATAACACCTAATTAATGTTAGATAACAAAAATACTTTTTCTATTGATATCTAAGACCAACCTAAATATTTGTTTATCCGCTCATCAAAGACCCTTAGAAGAGAAGTTAAATGAAAATTGAGTCTGGTATTGTGGACGACCTTATTATCTACCCATTACCAGACTTCAGACACCATTACCAGACTCAATTTGTATACGAAAAATACTGAATGAATAAAAATATGTTTGTGATTTTTCCAACAAGATAAATCATTTCCAACCCTTTCCAGCCGCGCAGACACGGAAACAGTCATTTGGAAAATTCAGCAGTACAGGAAGCCATACGTCACATTAGGCACGCCGCACACAGGGCGAAGTGTCCCGCGAACGTGTTGTGTGCCCCGCTCGGCGTAGTAAATCAAACTCATTATCAAACGCCCCCAATGTACGCAAATAAATCGTTTTTATTACTCGACTCCTACTTATTGAATTTACCTTTCAATACTAAACGTTACCTACTCTCAAGGAAAATTATGAACCGGTTTAAAACTTCGCGATGAAGTGGAGTTCGAAAATAGCATTATAAATTCACCGGTTTACAATCACAGCGCTACTTGGCGAAGGCAAAAAACCTTGGCGGGAAACTCGTTCTAACTTTTCCTATTTTTCTGCGTTAATTTCACCTGAACCCATTACACTTTGCAACAATTCTTAGTGAGAACGTTTCTATTAGGCTGTTCAAATTGCATTTTAAATGACTTTCGAAGACTTTGGGGAGGACATCTTGGAGCCCTTTCATGTCAGCTGATAACTTGTTATAGGTTGGGATAGTAAACATTTGTTCAAATGCGTGTTCAGACAATAATCTTATTTCAACTCCTTTTATTACTGATTCGCATGAGGAGGTCTAGAGGTGAAACATACTAAATGACGTGGATCTGTTAGAATTACTGTGAGCTACGCTTTGCAAACCGTAACCCATAAAGAGTTTAGTGTTACATTGTATTAGTACAAAAGTAACCCTCCAACTTTGTACCAAATAACAAACCCAAGTCAACTTCTCTACACAAAGAATCCGTAGAGCCACTTGAAAGTATTTATGTTATGCAAATCAAGGGCAGGAGTTAACGGCAGGTAATCATACCGTACCCATAAGGATGAGACGTGGAAAGTACCTAAAGCGTAAAAGTAGTATCCAAGTTGAGCAATGAAATGTTAAGGATGAATAAGTTAATTGGCCCCCGGGGCGTATCGGCGGGCCCTCCTGTGGCACAGAGGAATGCATTTAAATTGGATTTTAAGAGTAGAAATCACCGGCGTTCTCTCCGCCTCTCCCAGCCTTGTTAGAGCCAATCTCAAAGTTTACGTAAACGAATAAACCTCCGCCGTGAAACCGAATTTATCGGTATCCATTCAAACTATATTTATCTATGATCGTTCGCCCATTTAAACGAAATGCTAAGCGTTGCAGGTTTGAAGAGGCCATTAAATATTAACGAGAGTTTTATTCTTTATTTGCAATCAAATAATAGCAATTATGAGAACTGAAAGATTAATTAAAAAACATTGGTTAATGGGACGTGTGACCTCTCAGGTCTAGATTGCAGCACATGCACTAAAGATAATAATGAATAAACATGCAGGTATCACATGTCATTAACAATGAAACAAAGAGCACATTTACGTCAAATTGTGTGTGAGTAATAGGATTTCATACCACGATTTGGGTCATCATTTTAATGTCAATAAAAAAACCATTACGTGCGGGGAATTACTCGCAAAAAATAAACCAATGCTATACGTTGGATTGTTGACTGTGAATCAGTCTGTGTAGGTATAATATTCTTAAGTTTTCAAGGTAAACAACGCTTGCCGAGGTCGTTCTGTGGATGGGTGACCGTATCTTAATCTGTGCTCTGAGCTCCGTGCTCCACGCTTAACCTGCTCGAAAAGCACGTTAAAGATCTAAAAATGACTGCCAGGGCCAACGGCCCTGGCAGTCATTTTTAGATCTTTGTCAGTCGTTACGGATTGTCAGCAGCCAGAAAATCTGGCACCAGTCTGGCCACGATGCACCCAGTTACTGGGTTGTCGAGGTCAGATAGGCAGTCGCTCTACGTAAAATACTGGTTTTGCTGACTCAGGTTTGCATAGAAGCCGACCCTAATACAGTTGAGAAAAAATTAGACAGATGATGACAACTTTTTAATATTTTACAATGAGAAAAAATTTAATCAAAATAAACACGGAGTTAGTTTAAAAAGCTCATACGTAAAGTAGGCAAGTACTTAGTAAAAAAAACACATAATTGAGAACTGTTCCATATTTCGTACATGAGCTATAATTACATAATTTCAGCAACGTTTAATTACTTCTGCTGCAAATATTGAAATAATTAAGTGTTGAGAAATTAAACGGGAGAGCTCTCGTAATACAGCGTTATGTGCTTTACACTGTGTGCTAGGACTTACAAGCGTTTATTTGTACGTAATCATTACGAGCTTACTGGAATGAAGGATTTGTAGTATGTTGGAGCTTTGTGATTTACTGAAAAAGAATTTTGTATGAAAATTAGTGCATCTCGATCCACGTGTAGAACTGACCTTATTGACATGGTTACTAGAAAAACCCACCCCTTTTGGATTACTCGTGCGTCTCTCTGTCTTGTCCCCTTTATCTCCAAAACCAATGAGACTAAAATTAAAAAAAAATACACGAAATAGCTCTTTACTTATAGATTAGATACCTACAGGAAAACCTAGAAGAAGTGGTTTTATAGTTTCTAGCATTTCTTTAAATCGCGCGTGATTCAGTCTCGGACTTAGTCGGTTTTTTTTTATTTAATTCAATAATTAACTCGTTTGTATTTGATTTTTTTATTAACTTTTCCCCACACTAGAAATTTCTTCTGATCGTCCCGGAAGAACACTCAGACCCGGAACAACTATCTGTAGGTCATACAAATGTTTGTTCCGTGCGGGAATCGAAACCGCGATACGCTGCGCAGAAGCCAAGATATGTTCAAGTGATGAAATGTATGTGCCTAAAAACTTTTTACAAAAAAATACACCCGACTTCCAAATAAAAAACACTAAAAAGCATAAAATAACTTTAATTTCGGCAGTCGGTGTCAAAAACAAAAAAACAACCAAAAACACTCACAACAATTTGGAAGTCAGTTGTATTTTTTTGTAAAAAGTATTTTTTTCACTATTTAATGGTTCACATCTGCTTACCCCCTTCACAGCGTACCAGCGTAATGTTATGTTAAGAACTGGTGTGAACAATAGACAGATATGAGATTTCACCAATCCCAGCATCTATTTGCTATCATTTATTGAGGAGTTCCGTTGCCTATCTCCGAAGTTATCATCAGATCTTCACCAAATTGAAATGGAACCACTCCGAGAAAGTACTCTTCCAAAAACTACCCAAATCGCTTCTAGTATGCTTATAAAATTTGAAAAGTTCCCTCTATTTCTCCAGGATCCCATCATCAGATCTTGATGATTATGGGACTATCTGGGAAGTATACCCTTCCCAACAAAAAAAAAACAAATCGGTCCAGCCATCTTCGAGTAATCGGGGAACACGCATAAAAAAAATAAAAAAAGGTTCCGACGACTTGAGAACCTCCTCCTTTTTTTTAAGTCGTTTAAAAATAAGCTAATAATGATAAGGTAATAATGTGATATGAAAGAAAAGGGAATTGCGAGTTGGGAGGAGAATGGAACAAGAAAACGTGATCCGCCGACCCTATAACATGGGACAGGAGCAGAACGACGATGACGAAATAATTTTACTCGTTTTTGTGTTTAATGTAGGAACTCGTGGCTAAATTATTACAGCCGCACGGTTAAAACTAAGAGGTTCAGCTACGCTTACCAAGGTCGCTCCGTGAATGGGTGACCATCTATTAAATACGGAGATTCCTCCGCGCCTCGGAAAGCACGTTAAGCCGTCGGTACCGGCTGTCATTTGAACATCTTTGACAGCCGGTACTGCTTGTCAGAAGCCAGAAAATCGGACAACCCGAGACTCCTTGTCGGGTTACCCAGTTGGGTTGGACAGGTCAGATAGAAAGTCGCTTTATGTAAAACACTGGTAGTCAGCTGCAGCCGGCTAAACTGGAAGCCGACCCCAACAAATGTAAAGTCCTCCTGACCGATTTCGGCAATGGCGGCCAATCTCAACCGAGACTAGCCATCGGCGAGGGACATATTATAGTGCACAAGTGTGTGCGCAAACACAGGTGCACTCCCTCTTCCATCACTCGCATATTCCGATGGGACGGCAACCCAAGTCGTAACAGAGACCGGAGAGAGAACTGACGCAGGACCAACGGCTTAACGGCTTTAAAGGCACGAGGGTGTCTCACCACCAACTTCCAAACTGTGGGCTATTACTGGAAAATTCGTATTGGAAAAACCCAATAACATTTTTTGCCCGACCTGGAAATTCAATACAGGACTCCACGCTCGGCAGTCGCGCTGCTTCGTTGGTCTCGCGGTCCCAACACATGTATGTAGTTGGGAACAGTGGAGGCAGATAATCCATGTTTGTGTTTTCGTGTGAGAAACCTTCGTTACAGGTTCTATAAATTTTATTCACCCCCACTATGCTCGTTAACGTTGTAACATTTTGAAGGGGCCCTAAGTCGAATTAATGAATGTATCCCCAATGTACATAATTAACATTTGCGAGACATTACTCAAGTGACCTCGCCTTCTATAAATCTCGGCAAGGATCTGTCTTCCCGCTCGGCCTCGCTGTATTTTTGTGTAAACACTTAAGTTCAGGTTTTTTGTTAGGGTTTTATTTGAAAATGGACTGGACTGAGGGAGAGGATTCAACTGAAACTAAAAAAAGGAAAATTCTGTTTGGTTTGTTCCGCTGAACTGATTTTGATGAATAATAGTACAGAGATAGATAGGGCCCGAGAGTCGGTTATAACAGGCTACTTTTTTTACGCGAGCGAAGCTGAGGGTAAAATTAGTTTAAAATATTTTACGTAATTGCATTTTTCTTCTATCACACTTTGTATGGATGATGGGTTATCGAGATCTAACCAACATTAATATATTCTACGTAGCAATCTAATAAAGTATACCTAACATAATATTTGTATTTAAACAGGTACCAGACATTGTTTTCTGTAACCTTTGACGTATGTATTACGCCCAGTTTTGTGTCATAAATTATTTTATGTTACTAGACAGACACCAGACTGATCGTGTAATTGAATGACGGTACGCACGATATGTTCAGAATACCAGATTATTACAATATTATGATAATAAATGTTCACCAGACTAATTAAAATTGACATCTGTGGGCTTTATAATCAATTAGGATATTTAACAAAATATAGTGTACATAGCTCCAAAGTGCAGTAGTACTCTCCCAAAGGTATCTATAGTTTAGAATCTATAAGTATAGATTTAAAAACAGTTTAGATTTAGAATAATGCTGGTACGGCACTTCTGACAACGACCTATGTTACTCATCATCATCTACCTAGCCTTTTCCCAATTGTATTGGGGTCGGCTTCCAGTCAAACCGGATTCAGCTGAATACCAGTTTGAGCGTAGGATACTCTACAATGAAATAAAATTAACTAGAAAACACGATTTATAACATGCAAACCAAACGTAAAAACATCACGCAGTGACATACCTACTAATCACAATACATTTACAATAAAGTGCAAATAGCAATCGATATCGTTGAGATGGTTAGACCTACAATTAAGCTACCTCCACACTAACAGAGGGCTTAATCACCGCTTGGCGCCGTACGTAGTGCTAGTGAGCAGGACGGTAACTTGGAACAATGGCCGAGAAACGCTCGCTTACGAGCCCAAGATACTTTCAGTGACAAGATGCTTATAATATAGCCGCTTCAAATTGACTACATTCCCGAAGATCAGTAGCTCCGGTTAAACCTGCGCGTGAAGTACGCGGGACGCGAAGCGCAAGCATCTAAAACTTGATACTACCAGTTGGTCGCGTAGGTGTGCAAGGAGCCATAGATAAACGAGAGCAGCGTCCGCTGTGCGACTGACGCGCTTAGCAGTCGCTTTGGTCGCGCAGGTTCGGCCGGAGCTCAAGGGCCAAGGTACACTAACGCAGAATCGAAACGTCAATCTAAAAACTGTTTAATTTACCGTTATATGTGGATATAAAGTTAATATTATGCTATGTGAATACGCAATAAACACGCGTCTACCAAGATAACTTTTTTCTTTATACTTCTCGATAAAAGACTCTTATTTTCGCTAAATTAAGAATTCGGTTCACAGCTTTATCATAGGCATAGAGCGAAGACTTACGTAGAATTATTTGACACATACATCAAAATTTATTCAGAGTTCGTGAAACGAGTGATCTCAAATAACTACGCCGTACAAATCATGTAATAAAAGCGATTCCTATTAAATGACCGGTCTCCGCACAAAAACAATCTCGCAATAATAATCTAAGATAGTTTATTTGATGCTTAGTAAGTTAATTAACCGATAACATAGAATCTCCGCTCATCTGCTAAGACATTACGGTAATGACCGACTATCAGCCCTATGTTCACTGCGTCTTATAATGACACAGTAGGCCAACCTCACACCTTACTAGGTATATGTTTAATTAACAATTATTTTTCTGCGCGATGGCAATGTTAGCTTTTTTTTTTGCCTAAAATTAATCGGATTAGGGGTAGCACATTTTTTTGATAAATACGAAAAAGAAGTACTATCGCCCATTCTGGGGGGCTGCTCTCTAAACTCGAAGTCCGTAGTTTCGGGCTTAGTTCCGGGCGTATTCTACTCCGTATCATCTACGGACTTACGATTAGTCCGAACCCGAACTAAGAAAGAATGACTACACGATATGTCAGTAACTGTCAAATCGTGTTGTCATTAATTTTTAGTGGTTAGGTAATACAGACTAGAATACGCCCGCAACTAAGCCCGAAACTACGGACTTCGGGCCTAGAGAGTAACCCCCCTGTTTTGGTGGAAAAAATACTAAATCATTTTCAACGACAGTTAAATCTTTTATACTTTCGACAGAATATCTCCTCCTCTTATATGAGAACAATCAGCATACGTTTCACATTTTTAAAACTACCCCAATAACCTACGTCACTATTGATCACAGCCTGACGTATCCATGATCTATCTACATCTGCTTAGAAGATAGGTAAATCATTTATTCTGTCAATAGAACAAAAACCGAGCCCAAACAATCCCCATAATGTTCACAACTTTAAAACTACCCAACATTACGAGTCTGCGTGAACTTAGCAGATCATATTCCAGCAAGGCACAAAAAAAATGAGTTCTATTCGCATGCCGCATAGTTCTAGAGTTCCTGATACTTTTCGGAATAGTTCTGGC
The DNA here is from genome assembly GCA_905163435.1 of Mamestra brassicae. Taxonomy (NCBI): domain Eukaryota; kingdom Metazoa; phylum Arthropoda; class Insecta; order Lepidoptera; family Noctuidae; genus Mamestra; species Mamestra brassicae. Next base: position 10,383,116 of record LR990996.1, on the reverse strand, counting down.
GCTTTTCCCGGAAAAAAAATCAAATGAAAATATGATCTGCTAACTTCCAATAGCAGATTTTTTTTTTCCAAAACCAAAATTTTAAAAGTATTCATAAAGATGAGAGCTATAATAGTACCTAATACATTTCAGGAAGAGTTCAGTCTACACTGGCTCTAAAAAAAATTACAAACATACTAAACCGCCACCAAAAATAAAACGACATTTTTTGTAAAAGTGGCGGTAATTACAAAATATAGATCCAAGAGATTATTCTTAACAATATCAGTTTTAAAGAAATCAAATGAACAGAAAAATATAAAATTAAATAACAAATAATTCGCAAGAACTAGCAGAGCATGGTTGAAAACCTATATTAGCCGAAACCATGATCAAGTCATTGAATCATGAAAATTAAGTGTCTGAGTTAAAAATTCTTAAAAATATCTAGAAAATAAGCATGACCGAGAACTCCTCGATTTCAGATAAAACTATCATTGCACAGTATGTTGTTCTGCAAAATTAACCTAGAACTCAGACTCAGATATTAGCAGAGCATGGTTGAAAACCTAGATTTGACAAAATCATGAAAATTTTAAGTGGCCACTATTGACCGCAGCCCGAGCCCGACGTATCCATGATCCACACTCCAGCACCATCTTTTAAGCTTATTCTCGAAACGGTGAGGAGTAGTTTCGAGAGGAATCCAAGATTTATCGGCTTTTTCTGGTTTTTCTTAACCGACAGAATAGAATACGTACTCCATATAAGTTACAGGAAATATAGATGAGGAAAACATCACAGCGCGCAAAGGGTTCCGAACTAATTATTGTTTAACATGTTACGTAAAACCATCGAGAGAAACTCAAACTCATGAAAGATCCTATAAGTGTTTCGTTTTTTCATACGAACTTTAGGAACCCTAAAAATTCACCACAAATTCACACACAATGTTCACAACTTTAAAGCGACCCATCATTACGTCACTATTGATCACAGACGACGTATCCACGCTCCTCGCTCCAGGTACATCTGCTTAGCTTATTATAGCGACGGTGAGGAGCGGTCTCGGGAGAAATCCAATGGTATTGTTGAATTTTCGCAAATGGCCTGTGCCGTTCACGCCGCACGAGCCGAGTCGTGACAGCTGGGGGAGCTGGGACACTATTACTTGTCTCATGAATAAGTACTTGATGCTATATGTACTCCTGGTCTAGTGACTCCTTGTCATGTGTGGTGTGTGTCTGTTTGTGCGTTTTGATGACGTTTGTTAAGTGTTGTGTTGAGTTTTTTGTCAGATAAATTCGTGTTGCAATTCAGCCACAGTCTATATTTGTGTGACTCTTACAGGCGTCTCCAACAGGATATCCCACAGGAGCCATTATTTATTTCGGGATAAAATAGCCTGTGGCACTCAGCGATAGTGTATCTTTCTATCAATGAAATAATTTTTATAATTCGATGCCTCCCAAGTAAGTTGTTGTAACCCACAAAATTGTGAGTTTGTGTTGAAAGCTTCGGTTAAAAGTGTCTAATTTAATGTATACTATCCGGTACTACAGCCTTGTGAGTTACAACAACTTGCATGGGAGGCATCGAATTGTATCAGTACCTCTTTATAATAAGTATTAGTTAAGATGAGTAATATTAAATACCTGTTAACTGCTCTGCATTTATCAACCTCCATCACAATGACAGGCTACACGTGTAACAGCAACACATACCTACATAATTTGCAACCCATTATTCTGCATCAATCTCAAAATATAATAAGAAATTCAACCCTAACACATGTGTCTGACCTTTCATGATACGATATTCCGATTTGTGTTCAACCCCCTGAATTTTTGTTACTCATCCACTAACCTGACCGGGGCCTGTCCACTTAACTTGAATAATGATGTGCGAGGAAAAAGGATCGGTGAGCCGAACCGGCAAAATGCGAACCTCCGTGCAATCCGCCGCCCGCCGCCGTCGAACCAACCCCGCGATTGAAAAACTAATGTAGAACTTTCTTTTTAATCCCCTTTTAATCTTGAACTGTTCATTTTTTATGCAGAAATCTTTCAGAAGAATGAAAACGTTTGTTTATCCTTTACGTCTGTGTTTTCTAAGCTTAACGTAATTAAAAATAAAATCTCGTGAGGCATAACATCTGGATGAGGCCTAATAATAAAATGTAAGCAGAAGGCGGCGATGTAGTTGCGGTGCGTAACCCCGTGGAAAGAAAACGGCTTTCTTTACGAGCTATTCCGCTGAGCCAATATTTCTCCGCGACAGTGCTCGGCATCATAAAATAAAACGAAAAATTCCAGCGCACTGCCTCCAGCAGCCATGAAATCATAAGAGGCGAGATTTTATACCCTATCGGCCGACGCTCTTCGTCAGGTGATTAATACCATAAATAATACTTAGTTATTATGTGCTTTATTGTTCTCTTTCGTGTTATGTGTAAAATAATTGTATACAGCACTGGTCAAAGTTAAGTTTGATCTCCTAGGAATGTATATTCTGTAACTAGTGCCTTTACAAAACCAACCATCCCAAATTACCAGATTTATTAAGCATAAATACTGTATTTTGTCGAAAACCATGACAAAAAAAAGCTTTTTGTGAATGAATAATTTGCCAAATCGTTAACAGAAAATTATAAAAGCACACAAAAATAAATATTTATTTTCATAAGCTCTCGCTCCGACTAGTCGAATGAGCGTGTGGAGTGCACTTATTATGTTCTGCGCTCGAGTCTCGTACGACAACCGCTTGACAAAATACTCTGCCAATTGTGTCGGAGTACCGCCCTCAATTGTTCCACATGAAAAATGGCCTATTCGGATTGTTCCCGAACAAATGCGTGCCGTGCGGGTCATTACGCTTTGTTTTAGGTATAAGTACGACAAAAAATTCACTGTGAAAAAGCTGAAATATTCGCTTCCGCCCTCTTGAGTTGTGAGCAAGCAGTGTTTAAACTAAGGCCAATTGTTTCGCCTTGAAAAATTATTTCCAGCAAAAGAATAAACATACCTATTGTTTTATTTAGCGTACAATGGAGCTTTCATATATTATACATATCCACTATGTAGTAGTAGTTCCCTATTGTAAAAAGATACCTACATTTTGCTAAATTGGAAGGAAAATGTTTAAAGATGAAAGTCGACGATGGAAATCATAACAAAGATTTTACTGCTCAACGAGCGATTGGAGCGAGAATGCCAAAGATTGTTTCAGAGCTCGAGCAGGATTGAGGCGATAATAACAATGTCGTCACTTCCTCAATCTAACTTCTTCAATATTTCCTGTCGAACCGATCCGCTATAAATTTTTATCCGTCTGGAATATTTTTATTCGGTGCCGATTCTGCCGTACTCTTTTAAGTATAAAATAGAATTTTATGAGAGACATGTTTAGACGAAACTTCTTTTGGAATGAGCCATCAAATAAAGATGGGTGTGTAAGATAAGTGTACTGTAACTAATTTTTCAATGGAATGAAAGGCTTTTACTGAATGAAAAAATATAATACATAGGGTAAAACCAGGATAGTTCCAGGGGTATAGTTGCCTCGATTTTAATTACTCTAGCTCCGCGGATGAATCACATGTTATTTTATTTATCAATCGAGAGACTTTACAACGACAACTAAGTAGACCGTGTTGCATGTGTCTGTGCGATTGCATGGGTAGGCAAGGTGCGATCAAAGTTTTTGCGCGATAAAAATCTTCTTTCTCGGCGGGGCACCTATCCTAAACGTAATTTACATGGATTAGGCAACTAACCCCCATATGGGATAGATGTCACAAAATTTTAGGCAACTAACCCCCATATGGGATAGATGTCACAAAATTTAGAGGTCGACAAAAATCGCCAATATTCTGGAAATATCAAAAATAATGTTCTTTACTTTCACAAATTTCAAGATAACAAACCAAAGTACCTACCCGTTTTATGAATAAAGTGACAACTAACTAAATATATAATAATTATATATTTTTATAAAAATTGTGGCAACTATCCGGGTTTTACCCTACTGTGTCATTTGACTCCTTACTTTGCCCCTTTCTCCTCCTGTTAATTCAGAAAACTTTCTAGATCAAAATGGAACCAGATCTTTAGCTAGGGTTCTTCTAAAACTGTCTACCTATCAATCATTCACATTTTTTTAAGACTCTTCTAATCACTAATGAGATATTGAGTTGGGTTGCTATACTAACACTAAGATAACTAAGATAACTAAGATTATAGATCACCCAACTTAAAAACAATTATGAGTAGTCCAACTTCTGGTATCATTCAGGAATCAAACCCGCGACCCGCATCACGAATACCAATCACTCATCCACAGCGCCGACCGAACCATGTAAACAACTACCTAATATACCAAAGTCTTATAATCACGTTTTCTGACTAAACCTTCTCGATAATTCCAAGGAACAAACATTTTCCGATAACAGTTAATTCTTGGAATCTCGACATGTTTACATGTCAATTTACGGCTTGCTTAATTAAACTAATCGTAACAATTAACGCCGTGGTTTACTATGGATTAATTTGAGTAAATAAATTAAATGGTTTGCTGGTTTAGGCAACTCTCATTACATTAATAATTATGCGGCCACAAAATTATCTGGAATAAAAGAACTGAGATCAACTATGTAAATGAGTTTCCGGTATATTCTGCAAAAAATCCTCGGAAATTTAGGTGGCATGATTTGTCATTCGACCGAAACATTGACAGCACACTTGAAAATTTTACCTAAGATTTCACAATGAGATTTTTTCAGAATTGCACCAATAATCAACCGTAACCATACCCATACCAATATATTAAAATTAATATAATATAATTTAATAATATATATAATATCTCGGGGCAACTCACACACGGTCATCCGATCCCAAACTAGGCAGAGCCTGTGCTATGGTAACCAGGCAGCTGATAAACATACTTATACATTTCTAATTACATACATATTATAGACAAATTACACCCAGACACACATCACACAAATATTTGTCCTGGGTGGGAATCGAACCCACGACCTCCGGTTTAGCAGTCAGGGTCACTAACAACTCGACCAACAGGCCAGTCAAATTACTTATTACTTATGATAAGCATCAGCCCTCAAACCCATGAATCGTAACAGCCATCAGTGCGACATAAAAGAGAATACCCGTAAGATTTAAGATCCATAAAGATATCACTATGATTTTCCTGTGAAGCAAAACTGCAAAGAAAGTCCCTATGATCATTCACACATTAAAGATCACAAAAGTAAACAATAAGCCACTCTGCCCCTTTCCATGGGTTTTGCTGTCAAGATTTAAGTATTTCGTGATACTTCACTAGAACCTCAACCAACAACAATTGTGATAGTTGATTTATTTGCTAATCAGGATCTGTAATTATAATAGTTACAGCGATGTTTGCCTCTATAAACAATATTGCACGTAATCATTTGGTAATAATGGCTCTAGACCGTTTATTGCAACGATCTATGAGAAGGCGCTTGCTCGATTTAGAGTTGAATGATGATCTCGTAAGTACAAGTCTTTTCGTGACTTTATCGTTTTTGGATCACAGCGTAGTATAACGTAGCTTGGCGTAGATTGGCGTAGCTCGACGTAGCCCGGCGTAATTTAGCGTAGCTCGACGTAGGTCAATAAGTAGAAGTCTCTTGATGACTATTGTTTTTGGATTACATCGTAGCATGTCGTAGCATACAGTAGCATAATGTAGCATGAGGTAACTCAATTGGTACAAGTCTTTTGACGAGTATCTTTTTCTGATCACAGCGTAGTAGCATGGCGTAGCATGACGTAGCTCGGCGTAGGTTGGCGTAACTCTACGTAGCGGGGTGTTGCTCGGCGTTGCTCGCGGCGTAGCATGTCGAAAACTAACAAAGTAGCACGGCTAGCGTCGCGCGGCGTAGCACGGTGTAGTCTGATTAATTAATGGTCCGATTGTGTTAGTATAAAAAAATCCTCAGCTATGCGATAGTTTAGGTTAGCCCTTGGTCTGCAAGCGGAGATTTTTGCTAATTTATTATTACTACATATAACTGAAAAAACATGCATGCATTTCAACCGTGCATTTCTAATAATAGATCTTTCCTTTAAGTACTTAAGAGCTTACTTATGCAGTAAACTGAAAGAGACGGTTTATTTTAAGACCGTGGAATTCATGTTTCGCATTGCATAATTCATAGAAAAAGATAAGGTTTTGGGTTCAAGTTTATTATGTCGTGGTGTTCTAGTGACATTGGCAACGTTTTAATACGTGAAACAGGTTTTACGTAATGTAATTCAGTGAAACTATTTCTGCGAAAAGTTGTCTTGTTACATGAACAGTTCATTGATAAAATCAATATTTTGACAAAATTTATCTAGTCACAGTTTAACTTTTTTCAAACTGAGAACAAAAAGCTGATATTTAAAACAAAATTTTAATACTTCTTTTACAATATCTGTACGATACGAGCAAATACGTTTTAACCGAATATAAATCGTCAAAGACTTCAGGATCTCATATTTTCATGGAGACAATATCGTTACAAACATCAGGGAATCGCGAAACTTCACAAGACTCATTCCACAACTACGCTTCCAAACAAACCCACACGTCTCACCTTTAAAACATTATCACCTCAAGTTATCGGAGGAATGAATGGTCATTAATTAATTAAGTGAACCCTTTGCGATGTGTCCCTGAAGAGTCGTTACTTAATTAGCATTACTCATGGGCTGGTCCCGGACTCGGCTCCACTAGATGCGATAACATATATTTCTGACTTACGTTTTTACCTGTCTGTGGTTAACATTGTGGCCTCGTAAATGTTTGTTGAGGTAAACTACTGTTATGTTATGACCACAGAAAGTTGTTAAATACTAAAAAATATTTATTCAAACTTAATGCACTAGTAAAAAAATATGGTACAAAGCCGGACTTATCACTTTAGACATTCTCTACCACTCGATCAAAAAATAAATTATGAAATTAGGGATCTTAAAGCTATATAGACCAATGTATCTAATATAAAAACAATATCTTTTACAATATTTGAGGCTCTTGTGGCTAAATAATAAAAGCCGCACGGGTCGATCTTCAAGGTTAAGCAACGCTTGCCAAGGTTGGTCTATGGATGCAGTTTGTTGCGCCACTTCTTCTTCCCAGCTAAAATACTAGGAAGTGTCGACGGGCGGGCGTTTCGGGAGATTGTCTTTATGTAGAACTTTGACGTTCAAAAAGTGCTGGCACTCAGCCTAATTTGAAAAAATGACGTTTGATTTTGATTTTGATGGGTCCATCTTAGCATACCGAGTTTCCTCCGTGCCTCGGAAAGTAAGATCTTTGAGATATTTGGCAGACATTACGGACTGACAGAAGCCAGTAAATCTGGCTCCAGTCTAGTCAATAACTACCGTGTTACCCAGTTAATGGGTTGTAGAGGTCTGATAGGCAGCCGCTCCGCGTAAATTACTGGTATTCAGCTGAATCCGGTTTGACTGAAAGTCGACCCCAATATAGTTGGGAAACGGCTTGGCAGATGATGATATTTTACAATATTTCTGGGAATATTTAAGCGTTATAGTAATAAAATACTTCGGCATTTCGCCACAATAACAACATACGGCAGATTGATTAATGGCAGCGACATGAATAATTTAACACACTGAAGATCGTTAATGCCACCAATTTTCCTGAAACAAAACGAAAAGACTTTTAAAAGTATGTAAAAGAAATTGTAAAGATGGCCCCAACAGTCACCAATGTAATAAAAATAACATCAAAGAACTGCTCATAACATTCAAGTATCTTTATTTAGTAGACTAGTATAGTAGTTTAAGTGGTAGTCCACCTCCACGCGAAGTATTTATTTTTAAACTTCAGAGGACCGTAACAGGTAACGTATGACCTTGCTTTATACTGCTATTTTCCTCCGCAGGAAAGAACGCCGTGCTAGCATTATTCAAACCCAGACTTTACTAATGCATTTTATGGTCGAGGGTAATATTTACGAGGCCCAGGTGAACGCAAAAAACGTACGTAAGCACCTCATCGGGGCCGATTTTAATATTAGTTTAACGTAATATTACTAAGAAGCTCATCCCTAGCTTAAAAATAAAGTTTGACTTATGAATATAAAAGAAAAAGTTAAAAAAATAATTTAAGGTCTGGGAAAGGCCATTCTGCAGCAAATAAGTAGTTATTTATTTTTATCACCGCATCCTAATTGCTTGTTATCTTTCTTTTAGCACCCAGGACTTAAGAAGCCATTCTATAATCCCTGTATTAAGAGTTATACGTGGCGGGGGATTTGAAACGTGTTTTCCCCTATTTTCGGAGGCCAAGCCGTCGCGTCCCGCTATCCTTAGGGATTTCATTCCGAAAAACCTCCATAAATATTTCTTACAGTATTTGTATCTTCCTTGGAGTATCGTTAGCACAATGTTTCCCTTTTTCCTCTGAACCCGGTTAGCATCTGCTCCCACAAACTAGATTGTCTACACACCTACACCAGTGCGAGCCGCGTCTACACTTACTATTGCGTAATAAACAACTAAGTAGAACTATTATTAGCAGTAGGTACCATCCCTCAAAACGACCAACATTTTATATCAATTAGTGGGTTGTCGGGAAAAATATGAAAACAATTTATTTCTCTGAGAATAGTAGTCATTTGTTTTGATTATTTCGTACTGTAATCAGCATTTTTATTCCGCATGACGAGAACCTCGTAAATGCTGAGAAACAGAAGCAAATCAAGTATCTCGACTTGGCACACGAAGTTGTGGACATGGAATGTAGACTTCGTTGTCCTTGTGCCGATTGTCGTTACGGTCAATGGCCTGATGCTAAAAGCTTTGACGACCATCTGCCGAAGCTGTCGTTGCGCGGTTGGGTAACGGGCCTGATACAGAAGGCAGTACTCCTCAATACGGCTCGTATAGTGAGGAGTTTCCTTTCTCTGGAGCCCTAACCACCGGTAGCTTGGACCCTGCTTCCGACACCGGCGGACTACTATTTATAAAGATATACGGTTATATAACTGTCTGACGAATGAATAACATGCTCTCCTGATGCTATTGAGCTCTATAGAAGTTGCTAGAACGTGTACCATTGCACTTATGGGACCTGGCAAGGACCGAACGTGACAAACAAAAACACTTTAATACATTTGCTCCAACGTCATTACAGTTTATCGGTACTTTGGCGCGAACCCGAAATAAATAGCCGCTATCAAAGAGCGATTACACAAACTGTTCACAAGCTCATAAAAAGACAAACATTACGAAATCTCTGATGTCAAAGAAAAATAAATCGGCAATAAAGTTTAACTGCTCCACAATAATGTTATAATGGTTGTAACAAAACCGATATTTTATAATATTGACCGAACAAATTGGAATTGGTGTTTTTTTGGTCTTCAAAATTGTTCACGTACTTCTTTTCTCCTTCTTTTACATATTTCAGTTTCAGTAGCGTAGTAAATTTTACTTATTTACCTACCTAAGCTGTGTCTCAACTTTAGATAGGTTACTTCGTCACTTCCCGTGGGCATCGTAAAGGCGACTTAGAAAATATATCAGAAAGATGGACTGCAGTATGCATTTGTATACCTAAACCAACGGTTTAAGCAATCTTCGGCCTAATAACATTATTCATATTTTTTTTCCACAAAATTTAAAATATTAAGTAAAGTGACACAAACTAAAATAATATTTACTGTAGATTAGTTAAATTACATCAATATTATATCAGTTACAATACGACTTGTGTACTGTAGAGTTAATCACAGTTCAGTGTCCAATAATGAATTGTTAACAATGTTGATGCTGTTCGCAAGACTGATCATCACAAACGACTGTGTAAGATGTTAGGTTTACAATTTAGGAACTTGAGTAGTTTGTAGATTAATACTTTAACTCCGACAAAGTTAAAATAACTGTTAGACTGTTGCAAGGTACGCAAGATAATGAGATAATCGAAAAACAATGAAAAATATTGGATCTCTTAGAAATGTCTACGAGTTTAGCGATTAACTTCGTATTATGCCATTTACCTACTTTCGCAATAGATTTTCTTCGGAAAGGCAATATAAATTTTATTGCATATATTTTGAAGGTATCGAAACTCGAGCTTAATTGCAATTCACGCCATTCGCATTTATGTGCTTGGCAAAAACATCTGGCCCCTTGATTGCTTACGTTTTTATGTGCACTTAGAAACTCAAACACCACTCCCGGGGAAAATGTATCCAGGTACCTAAATAATGCAATCACAAAGCTTCACATTTATTGCCATATCGTAATTTATATTTAAATTGCGAGCGAAACCTTTTTTTACCCAAAGGATCGAGTTCCACGTGAGATTGTCTAAGTTTTCATGCACCTATCTATGATCTTTTGATTGTAAAGAGCTACAGGTCTGGTTTGCCAGATTACAATCTTCGCAGAGTTTACGCCACCTTGGCTGGCTCCATTAGCAAATTAGCTGTATTTCTGATTACATTAATGTCCCAATAGCTTTTCATCACGTCTGTTGGTGTGAGTGACGAAATTTTTGGGTTTATAGAAACTCCATCAATTGGGTTAAAAACCAATACTAAATAGATATACATACATACGATGTTCCATTGGTGTTTTGTCCATAGCGCATGTTATGTTAAAAGTTAGTATCTCTAATAATGGTCTCGTGAAAGCGAAACCGTGTACCTCGATCCTTTGGGGATTTTAAGTAACCGCATCGTAAGGGTCAACTGAAAGGTTTGACCATACAACAAGCATTCGCAATTGGAACAATGGATTTGGACACATATCAACTCTAAATGGCAGATACTTGTTGTTTTTTCTTCAAGCGCAAGAAAATAAAATCCAATTGGTTTCTTTCTGAAAATATTTTTCTTGCAAATATTTTTCGACAGAGACGCAATATTTTTTCACCATTTACCTTCAACTGAGCTCACTATTCATTACTACGCCAACATTCGAATATCATATGGCATTACGGTTTCAACGAACTAGCAAATGAAATATGAATTTTAGAGAGTCGTACCAAAAAGTTAGTGTGCCTATAAATTCATTTTTATGACACCCACTAAATAAGTTATCCATACACATACACCGTTAGTTATAAATACAATGCAGACAGATGGTCACCGGCTACGCATGTGCGGAGAGGCCATTTTTATATAAAAACTTTCAACTTTTTACTTTATTTTCGAAACAACTTTTATTTATTATAAGGCTATTTACGTGAACCAGCAGTTAGGTTACGCCACCTTACTTTTGAAACCACCAAAAATCAACATCAAATTCTAAACTACAACTAAAACAATAGCCAACATTACGCAAATACATAGTTCACCAAAACTAAAATAATAAGATGTTGAAGTGTAACAACAGCCGGACACGGGATAAGGGCATTTGAATAGCCCCTAGGTAGCGTTAGTTATTCAGCTCGCGACTCGCCGGCCGCCGCGCGCGCTCGTAAATCAAACTCGCCATTCGCTTATGCATTATACAGTTTTATTTGTGCGAGTCCGCTGAATAGGTAATAAACTATGGCAGGTGAAATGCCCTGCGTGTTCGAATGCGCTGAGAATTTGAAACGTAGGCAAATATACGTCTGTTTACAACGGTCGGGAACAACATATAGTGTTGGTGATTGGATTACGTGTGTTGGTGGTTTGGTGACGTTCTGGTTTGGTTTTTTAATGAATTGCGTTTGCGAGCAATACTGTGATTGGATGTGATTGGCAAGTGGATAAAAAGGATAGAAAAAGTTGAAGACAAATGCATATAAGTGCCAATTCTACTATTTTTAAGCAAAGTTCGCATCTCAGTCACAGACAATTTTCTGAAAGTACGATTAGAAAAGTACATGAAGTATAATACTGTGATCATCTTTCGAACCTAATCAATATTGCTACATCTACTTTCCCCTTAAAAACTTGAAGTCTAAGTAATTAACCTACTAATTAAAACCACCATCTCATTTGCTAAACAGCTCAGGTTATTAGGCATTTTCGAAGGTCCCTCCATCTCTCGGGGCGACGGAGCAGAAAATTCACTGCGGTCCTCATTCCACACGGGCCTGCATACTAGTACGTACATCGGTACGTCTGAGGCCGGCCTCCGCTAATCCTCTTACTAATTTCATTATTTTAGTATCAACTTTTTAGCCCCTTTTTTCATTCATTCAATTTAAAAGGATTATAGTTTGAAAACCCACTGGAACGTTTACCGTACTGCTTTTGTGTTAGTGTGTGAGTGAGATATTGAAATAGATGTAGTAAGATGGTTTTTGGGTTAACGTTATTTATCATATCATATATTTACTTTATTGTATTCCCTATATACATAAAAAGGCGAACTAAAAATATAAAACACATAATTGTATGTGCAATAGGCGTTTTGCGGTTATTAAGACAACGAGAACTTTTCAGGACTGGTATCTCTATTTAATAAAGATAAGACGCAGTAAATATATTCAGGCAATACTGTCTGCAATATAGATGATTTCTTTATTGTCATGGAAAGAGTTCTTGTGTAAAAGCACAGCCTTATTTTCGTATTACCGACCATCAACAGAAAATAAAACAACAACATAGCGGTAGGTAATTATGATCAGGAAACCCGGACAGCAAAATAAGCATACTTTATAGGTTGTATTGATTTTATTATTATTGCACAACAGATACAATCCGGACGCCGATCTCCATTCATGTTAATGAAATAGCAAATAAAATGATCGCAATTACGAGAACGTTTTTACTGCATTGTTGGGAGCCCGTCGCCGAATCACCTGACATTACCGTAGCGACAATATTTCCAACGAATTGGCCATTTATTCAAGCACCAGACATAATAACTTTTGTAATTACAATATCAACATTTGCGTTGCATGCCCTCGTTCCTCATTCCCACCAAGGAGGGTGGTTGATGTTATAATTTTGTGGGATTTGTTACGATTTACATATTGCAGGTAAGCAGAAGTCCTGCCAGGGTTGCGGAATTTGTTTGAAAGAGTCACCGCGGCCCTGGAACGCAAAGGGCTTTAGAAGGAACACGGATGGGTTTTAGTCAGTAAGAGTCTGACACGCCCTTCCGCTCCACCTAGAGCGGAAGAAGTCATTTGATGATTTCCCATCCTTAAAAAAAAAAAAAAGGTAAGCAGAAGTAGGTATGCTAATTCAACAAAACAGAAATTACATTTTGTATTTTCTGTATCACTCACAACTCTAATAATGGTAATAGGGAAGGTTTAATTTTATGGAATTGAAAGGTTTTGTCTTCCAACTAAAGAAATAACTCATTTTGCATCCAGCATCAAATGCAGCAGATAACTGGGGGAAATGCTGAGAAGATGAAGCGTGTACTAAAGGACCAACCATCATCACAATAACCAACATGGTGGAATTATGAAAATAATATTAATATTAGCTAAATGGTTTGTATAGCTAAGACTTTCGTATCGCCTAAAGCGTCGAATTAATCTTACTGTTAAAATCTATAGTGGAGATGAAGGCATTTGGTGGTGGGTGCTGTTACATTTTGTTGAACAAGCTTTAAAAAGCTCAGGTCATACATATAGCGGAACGAGGTGGCCTAAGCGGTAGCGGAATCCTTCTTCCGAAAACAATAAAGCTTTAAAAAGCGCAGGCCATACGTATAGCGGAACGAGGTGGCCTAAGCGGTAGCGGAATCCAGCTACCGAAACCAATAAAGCTTTAAAAAGCTCAGGTCATATGTATAGCGGAACGAGGTGGCCTAAGCGGTAGCGGAATCCTGCTACCGAAACCAATAATAATAATATAGTAATAATGTTTATTCACATAAATATGTACATTTCTTTTCACAAGTAGAGTGCTTAATCTAAACTTAAAGTACACAAAAGTATTAGCATTTGGGGCCGGACTAGGCATAACCTGTATTCCAGCCCTCAACGCCGATCCCCCTGAGTTACAAAATAAGAATTTTTAATATGAAATTGTAATGATTCCATTAATGAATGTACCAATACCGATATTATGTTATTTTTTTTCTAATATTCATTCTAGTTGCAGATATGATGCCAGCTAAACCACAGGACCTTGGGGTCCTGGAGGTGCAGATCAGGAAGATGATAGCAGGGCGAGTTGAAAGTCTTCCTTTAGTTTCCGAAGGAAGACAAAAGTTTTAAATAAGGAAGAAGTGACGCAGAACCGGGAACAATGGAAATATTGGAGAAAGGCCTTTGCTCGACTGTGCAACACAGTGTACAGGTTGGCTAGTTAATAAAACTTTACTATAACAGCAAATTTATCATTCATAAATAATGTACCTAAATGTGTAACAGATTAAATACAAAACCTGAAAAGGGGTTATTGCACTCATTTTTATGAACAACTTTTACTATGGGCCAAACCCTCAAATCGCAGAAAAAAATCAGCTGCTTTGTAAATTTTGTCGAGTTGTGTAACACTCTTTTTCAGGTTTATGTAATCTTTTAATTTTTTATTAATTATTTATCAATAATTATACTGGTACTACTACCCAGTATAAGTATAGGGAAAGTCACAGACTGAAGATTTTTCGCTACTTTATCAACGAGTTCCGCAATCGCTCCTCACTCCAGCTCGCTGTACCGCCGAAGTAGGTACTTACGTTCTAATATGATATTCAATGCGAGTGACAGGTAGAAACAGGTTATCAAAAGGAATTTAATTGAATTTCACTTTGCCTGCCGATGTACTTCACGTACGCACAACATTAGATTACAGACTTTCAGTAAAGGCAACGCTTTGTTGTTTCAGTAAATAATTGTTTCAGTGCTTTACCATACAATTAATGGATATAAACAACTATACAAATAGTTTTAAAAGCAAGTGCTAAACTAAGATTGTACATTGTTTTTAAGTAACATTGTTTATTTGTTAGTTTGTACGATGTAATCTCTGGATACTGAATTTGAATACTGTTCTGACTACAAAATTATTTCTCCGATACTACGAGCTACAATATCGCTTAATCTTATAAAACGCTACTTTTATATGAAAAAAAGACACGGTTCCTAGGAGATAAGTCAGGGGAACAAAGCAGCGAGGAAAAGCTAGTTAGTTATAAAAAGTGAAAACTCTTGGCAAAGTTTTTATAAAAAAAACATTTTATGAAGTTTGCTTTAAATCGTATATTTCAGGTCTAAATAAAACTGCACGTGACCTTATGGTTCATAATTTTACGTTATACCTATCTATCTATCTATTGGGCACCGTTTCCGCACTTATTCCTGATATTGGACCATTATGCGTACGTTATATACGTTATCCCTAAAAAAAAAAACAAATTAACATGGCTAGAGCGTGTACACATTTCATAAAACAAGCTTGGACCGTACTGTATATTGAGTGAGGTTTATATTGAAAGTTTGTGCCCAGCCACGAGCCACGCGGGCCCTAAGGACACACATTCTACTTTGTTCTTACACACAACTTTCAGAAGTTCCTAAACAGATGTTCCGCCTGACTTTTGTCCCCAAGTAAGTCATGTATCCTTGTAACATACGTTTTATGTGCGACGAAAATAATGCTTGCTGTCGATGTTTGTAATAAAGGGTGGCAATGTTTGTAGGAATGCCTTCGGGAATTATAGGTGAGCCTTTTAAAACTTCCTTGCAAACGTCGTTTGAAACGCATGAGATGTTTCATTGCAGTATTGGCTCTATAAAGCCATCGCCTCGTCTCGGTAGCAACTTCGCCCACTTATATGAAAATGGACTACATATTTATTTTATCATTTATCGCTCTATGTACCTGTCGTTTTTGTGTCAGCTAAAACATATTCCAAAAACTTTTACGAATCACTTCACAGCATCATCATCATCATATCAGCCAATTAACGTCCACTGCTGAATAATTCAAGCCTACAAGAATACTTTTAGCATCCAAATCCAAATTGATAACAGCTGCAACAATAGCAATAGTACTCTTGTCTGACAGGCGAAGAATATTTTCGAAACTGAAGCAACTCATTGAGTTTCAGGCGAGACCAAAGTGGGAGCTCAAAATAGTGGATAAACGTGACTTGCCGATATTGCATCATTTGTACCACATCCGCTGGCATGTGCACGTCCGCCTGATCTTGAACGTCGCACAGTATCGTTCCTCACATACCCACACTACAATACTTTGTCATTCCTGTGTTCTTGCTTCAGCAGTCCAAATGCACCGAATTAATCATTCCCATATGAAGCATTCGATTGGATGACAATATCGCCTAATTAATAATAATATTCACATCCAATAGTGGGCGTTTTTGACAGCGAACAGACTAATGATCCTTGATAGATAGCGCTGTTCAATTGAGCACGCAGATATGGCTGATATCAGTGTGTTTTTGTGAACTTATGCGCAATTAACTGATCTGTCTCATCTCATTGTAACATAATAATTAACTGATGTGTCTCATCTCATTGTAAGAAAAAGCAATGGAAATCCTTGTTTCGTTATAAAGTACCTGATAGGAAACTTTTCCGCAAATACGGATTCCATTGGCAATTAACTTTCCTACGGTAGATTTCAAGGTGATTTATCAACCCGCAGCCTTAGAAAAACATAATTGAATCTAGTGTAAAATTTTCGGAAAGCAAAGACCTCTTCGAAAAACTCTCTCGTGTAATGGAAATCGTGCCCCTCGGCCCCCAGGGCATCGCGGATTCTCTGCACAAAAGGCCCAACAAAAAGGTCCTGCCGTCACATGAACATTGTAAAACTCGGCCTCGTATTCACGTCTCCACTTACAAACCAATAGCGTCTTAAAAACTTCACATGTAAGATTCAATTTTGTTGTACCAAGATTGTTTAGTAACAGTTTTTTCCAATCCGATAATGCGACCTTAGCGTCGGGATCATGGTTTACTACAAATTGTATTAGAGTAGTAGATTTAACTATTTACGCGGTGTACGGTCCGGCCGAGCGGTCGCGTGACTCCTCCGTACCTTGTGGAATGCTGATTCTTTTGTTATCATACATGGCATAAATTCTTTAGAACGTCGCGTCCCTGGGAAGCTAAAATAACTTTGGTGTCGTGTAGAGATATTATGTTTCGTTCTAAAAGGATTCACATTTCGAGATTCATGTTTCCGAAAGTCCAATCTCTTTCGACCATCCAGTAGACGATGCTCCTTGAAATGTATATCAGTATCAAGGCTATCGAAGTACATAAACACGGAACTATTACGTTAGAGTAGGTATGATACTCAGCGTAGCTTCATCTCGAGTGCATCTCTCACGATCACGGGAGCTTTTGCCTCTAAGGAATCGATTATCCGTAGACGTCTCGCATTCCTGAGATATCGTCTTCATCTCGGGGCCGATATGACGACGTGCATTAAAATATCTATGTATAATGTTGTGATGCAATCGTGTTCTACTTAGTTTTCGCTGATAAGTTATTTAATATGTAAAATGTTGTTTTTTACTTGAAGGTAGCGTGCATAGCATGTATACGCAATGTGCATAGCATTACTTATGGAGTTTTGACTTAACTAGATATATTAAAATTCGTAAAATACTAGACTAATACTTAGATATCTAGTGAATTTTTAAAGTGTGCGTTGATGGCCAAATCCAAAACTAGGAGGAATAGCGAAAAACACTGAAAGGAGTATCGAGCCCGATTTTGATGAAAACCAAAACTGCATTATTTGATTTTAGAAAAATCGGTTTTCCTAACCGGGAATCGAACCGGTTGATTTTGAAAAAAAAAAACATCCTCTGTATTAGATTAGTCAGAAACTTAAAAATGAATTTGTTAAAAATGTGATCTTTCCTTTGGCTTCCCATATATTGCTACTTCTCAGAATTTAATCCTTAGTAGTGACATTGTCGGATGGTGTGATAATACAGGACCGGTATGTTTTTTTTTTCAAAATCAATTAGTTCGATTCTGGCTAGGAATACCGATTTCTACAAAATTTATATACACTTCTGGACACATCTATTGGCCCACCTTAGAGTTTAGGTTTCGATGGCCCCTACCGAAATATGATTGCTATAGTAGGCGCCAGATAATCGTGGAATAACGGTCATTGACCCACCTACAATTATTGACATTTTTAATTTGAAAAACGGAATTAATGACACAAAGCTGTCCCGAATCATCATCTCTCGTGATCCTTAACATTGTCTAATAATGAAAAACGATTCATATTTAATTGTTCAGGTACCTATGAATAGTTATTAGGGAAAGGTCAATATACTTTATTCCACATTTATCTGGCGCCTACTATAGATTGAACAAAAACTGTTGATGCAGTTTTAAACCTGATACATTTTACCATCTTTTTCGATCGTATTGTTTTAAATTTGAATTCAGAATACCATACGACATGGAGCTACGCCTAACAAGTCGGATATGCGCCTTGTTAAAGGCAATTGATTTTTGAATAAAAAACATGTTTTATCAAATAAAGGTTTAATTTAATAACTCGTGTTGCCTCCATGGGCATCTACCACAGCTCTCATACGATTAGGCATAGAGTTTATCAACCGCTCTATGCAATTTAGAGGGATCATCTCCCATTCCTCTTCTATGGCAGTTTTCAACTCCTGCATCGTCTGGGCAACTGGCTGACGAGCCCTAACACGTCTTTTTAGCTCGTCCCACATGTGCTCCATGGGGTTCATGTCTGGGCTTCTGGCTGGCCAGTCCATAACTGTGATGTTCACATCCCGAAGATATTCCCTGACGATGCCGGCCGCATGGGCTCTTGCATTATCATGCATAAAAAGGAAATTTGGGCCCACATAGTCCGCGTATGGTATCACGTGAGGTTCTAAGCACTCACGAATGTACCTTTCAGCATTTAATGTTGGCAGCCGTGGTCCTGTAACAACCTCAACTTGAGTTTTGCCGCTCGCGGATATACCGCCCCAGACAGTCCATGAGCCACCGCCATAAGCAACCCTCTCTTCAAAGCAGCATTGTGCGAAACGCTCTCCCTTACGTCGGTAGACCTTCTTCCTTCCATCATTGCCATGTAACACAATTTTAGACTCATCAGAAAAGAGTACACGGCTCCAATCTTGCTGTGTCCAATTTAAATGACTGCGTGCGAAATGAAGGCGCGCTGTTCGGTGGGCTCGCGTTAGTTTGGGCCCATTAGCTGGCTTGTGTGGTATCATATCGCGTTCTTTTAACCTTCTCCGAACAGTTCGAGCGCTCACAGATACTCCGTGGAAGTCGCGAAGTTGGTTTTGTATCTCAATGGAGGTAAGGTGACGATTTCTCAAGCTGGTCGTCACGATGAATCGATCCTGCCTTTCAGTTGTGACCCGAGATCGTGGCCTTCCTTGGCGACGAACAAAGCCGCCGTCTCTAGGTACCTCCGATAAACATTTCGGACCGCAGATCGACTTAAATTAAGTTGAGCACTCACGTTTCTTAGGCTGTATCCGGCCTGAATAAGTGCCACAGCTTGGGCGGTGACTTCAGGTGAAGTATCCATAGATTATTGATAGAACCTCACCTTAATGTTAAGAATAAGTAATGTTTGTTGCAAAACCAAAGATATCAATCACTTTTTCAAGAATTAAATCCAAGTAAACCAATAAAACCTAGTTTTCTTAGTATTCGAT
Source organism: Mamestra brassicae (assembly GCA_905163435.1). Taxonomy (NCBI): domain Eukaryota; kingdom Metazoa; phylum Arthropoda; class Insecta; order Lepidoptera; family Noctuidae; genus Mamestra; species Mamestra brassicae. The sequence goes on along the minus strand of LR990996.1, from coordinate 10,363,521 downwards.
TGTTTGATATCAACAAACAGGCTCCAAATTGTCTTTTGTTTCTTTAAATTCTGTGTTCGAAATTCAAAAAAAGACAATTGAATGAAATTGTGAATGTGCCAGGTTCAAAACTGCATAACAACTTTTTGCTCGACCTAATATAAAATTTTAGCTAGGACCAAACGAAACTGAAAATACAAGGTGGGCCAATAGATGTGTCCAGAAGTGTATAGATATAGTTTCAGTCCGAAAATCAGGCTCGAGACTCGTTTCAGTGTTTTTCGCTTATCCTCATAGTTTTGAATTTGGGCCATCCACGCACACTTTAAAAATCACCTGTATTTGTTCGAAGTGTTCTGATTCAAAATAAATATTTATTCTTAGTTTGTTCCTTTTTATTATCGTCAGAGAAACTAAGTAGGTATACCTACTTAATCAATGAGGTTTATTAAAATGAGGCGTCTCTCTATCTTTCTGGTCGGTTCTTCATGTCAGATCGTGGTCAGATGTAAGTTTGGCACGGAATAACTGCCTCCATCGGCTTCTATCGGTAGCAATATTAGCGACTTTTTATACTTAATTTCAGTGTTTGCGCATCTTTGACCTGATCAGACCATCTACATAGTTGGCAAGCGACCTCTGGGTATTTTCTCTACGTTTTCTCAGCGATGATTAACGCATATCCTGAAATAACATATTTATAAACAATTAATTGAAATTATTTTTTGGGATTAAATATTTGTTTTTACCATTTGTTACTTAGTCACTATTGTTGTTATTAGGTAGTTAATTTCATCGATAAATTATGTCACTACCTATGGCAGGATGATTCCATTTTAATTTTCCCCACTTTCCTACCGTCGATACACCTTACGTAGGTTAGAACCAAGTAAGTAGGTACAATAAACACGGACGTGAAAAAAAAATACAAAAAAATAAGCTCACTTCGCGGATGAGAATCTTAGCGTCCAAGTAAACATAAAGCCATGAAAACACAACAACACGCATTATCTCGCCAAAATCCTTGTATCGAGTTCTGGAATCGTTCGCATTGTTGTCCTTTGTGTTCGCGTTCGCATTCGTTTTCCATCGTACACCATTATTCACATTAAGTGGACAGATCTCGGGTCAGATCCAGGCACAAGAAAAGCACAAAAAGTGCCCGCTTTATCCGAGCATGATAAATCTACTTCAAATCCGAGAATAGCGTCTTTTATGAACGAAATTGAAATAAACCGACCGTGCGGATAACGGCTAAGTAAGAAGATCGAGATCCTTTTAGAATATATTGGTGAATCATTTTCATTCATCAAGCCTACTTAGAATACCGTCTATCTATGTACGTACTTGTGTAGGTGGGTCTTTTAAAGTAGTTTTGCTTTTGATTTTTTTCTAAGAAATGTTTTCTTTAGCAGTATACAAACTATATCTCGAATCTGGAATAAATTTCCAGGTATTCTTAACAACAGCTTGCACAAGGCACTTTATTTTCAGAATATCCCTATTACAGTCCTTAGGGTTTAACCCTATATCAACAACACTGCATGGGTACCTACTTATACAGGCACTTAAGGAACTTCAATATTTCGTTATTGGAGTTCGCAATAGGTAGTATGTACCTGGTATTGTTATACATAGATATGTCTATTCGGAACAATACCAACCATATTTAGCTTTTCGAGCCAAGCCAAAATGATAAAGGCTTTAACCACTTTACTGTAAGTGTTCATTTTTTAAATGTTTTTTATGAGTGGCCTCCCGCAGGTCAACTTAGGAGGTTGTCGGCTGCTTAACCCGACTTGTCTGTGGCGGCCTTAATATAAATATTAAAGCCTCCAGAGCTTAAAGTGTTAATGCGCATCAGTCAGCTTACCGTATGCCCAGTATTGTCCAGCAGCGAGCGTTTTTCATGTACCTGCACTTCTCTGTCTGTAGCTTTTTCAATCGGCATCGTGATCATTTTATTGACGACACCTAGATAGATATGTAAGAAACCTTAGGTTCTAAATAGTACATGCAATTTTTTTAGATTCCAGGTTGATTTTTTTGTAAGCTGCACATAATATGTAGAATTGCTGAATGCTGGGATTTTCACGTGGAACAGCCTATAGACTGCTAGTAAAATAGTCTCAACATCCATTTCAAACATGCATCATCCAACCCCTTATTTTTATTTCGCACTAAAACATTTATTTTCTTATTCCACATAATAGATCGTTCGGAAGATATGTCCCTATTTTTAGTGGTGTAGATGAAATCGAGCGTGAAATGGTTACCACACGGAGCGGTTGTCTCGTGAACAAACGAATACCGGATCGCCGTTTGCCGCCGGGGCGTTTGCCGGAAAATTGGCTGGCACACCACTACGCTCCAGCTTAATAATAACAATGTATTGAATGTCTGCCCTGTCCGTGATGGGCTACTATCTGATAGGTACCTACAATAGCGGCAAGAGCGTTCTGCTAAATTAAAATGATAAATGTTGACCTGTAGGAATATGCAGTGCTTTGAAAGGGTGTTGTGTGTGTAAAGGCCTTAGTGCTGTTTTGAAAGGACCTTGCGTGCGAGGCGTACTTTAGTTTCTACTTCCATGAGTAAAAGGTGTGAAATTATGTACCTATACCATTTGAAAACTGCGAGTTAGTCTTGATTTTTAGGGTACAAACGGAACCCTTAGAGGTCATACTCGTGTGTCTGGCTGTCTGTCTGTCTGTCCGTCTGTCACACTAAATTTTTCTCCGAATCTACTGAACCGATTATGCTGAAATTTGTTACACATATGAACTTCTGTGACCCAAACACGGACGCGTTATACGTACATAAATAAATACATTTTGAGTATGAGGTCACTTTTGGGGAAAAAATATCAGCATGTAGATTCCATAATTCCCTTTGATACGTAGTTAGGAAGGCATGCAAAATAATGCAACGTTCAATGACAAAAAAAAAATATTTTCCTTTATTTTACGCCAAACGAGCAGCTGATCGTCTAATGGCGCCGGGGCCCGGTCACGCGATGCGCGCCATGCGCAAATTATTGAAATCACCGCAACAAAATAACTCAGCGGAATTATTTTATTTTTTTCTCACTTGCAAAAGATTACAAACAGCAACACTGGTGCCAACAAAAAAAAACGAAGAAACAACCCTACTTAAAAAAAGCGCGCGGGGTTCAGTTCAAAATAATTCATAGAGTTTTTCAATTTTAAAAATTTCGAAGTGGACGGAAGATAATAACTTAATTTTTTTGAACAATATTTAAAAGCCGAAGAACGAGCATGTGTCGATATAATGTCAGCTATAGCAAAAACTAATTTTGGGGTGAAGGATCGCAGACAGCACATCAAGCTACCCGAAACTGTCAAAATTTCCCAGTCAACCTTGAACCTAATTCTTTAGCGATAAAGTTAAAAATCTATTAAAGATAATTGAAAGATTGTTGTAGCTGATGTGCTGGCGTCTGTACTAAATTTTTACTTCAAATTGAGTTAAAATTTAGTTTTCTACTTAACAACTTAATACGTGTAAACCAGTCATTATCTATACCTTATCTCATTTTAAAAATAAATGGTGTTTGTCTGAAAACATTTCTTTTCATTATGGTTTCATTTGCTTTTTTGATGCCTTCAGATGGCTTGTCAATTTAAATTCGATCGCTTTTAAACTTTTAGGTAAATTTTAATATATTTTTGTAACTATCTATTTTGAAAAGGAATAAATTTCAAAAGGTATGCAAAATAAATCTGCGAGTCAACATTTCATTAATTACCAAAAAATGAGTGTCGAGGAAAGTGAAGCTGACGATATGCGAGATTCTCTAAGTGCTATCGCTAGTGAAATACAAAAGTACGTACCTACCTACTTAAATAGAAACCTAAATGTCGCATCAGTAAACAAACTTATTCAGCCGTTTAATTAGCAGCCTAGCCTTTTCATTGAACGGCGCTGTTTAATCAACAGCCCAAGCGGTATCCCGGCATTTCATTGCCACAGCTAGGCAAATGACTAGCCTAGCCAAGTAACGGAACTTAAGGCACCCCAACACGGATAGGTTAGGTTCGAATGGGCTGACGATACCATTCATGTTAGGTTCCTTTAAACCCTGCAGATAGAAATAGGAGCCGAACGTTTCTTTTTCATTGTCTTATCTTCCTTCCTTTCGTATGTATTTTCAGGCTTCACAAAAAATCTGATGATGCAAATGAATGCAACTATGCTGAAATATTGAATAAACTAATGAAATACAAGTGCGATATAAATGTGAAAAATCTACAAATAAATCATTTAAGATCAAATCTGAAAACGGCGTGCGGTAAGCATTTAAATGATACCTCTTTATTAAAAGTGTATAGAATAGAATACAAAACATTTATTCCATATAGACACAACTGTACAGCAAACACGGTCATCGTAAAAAGGAAGAATTATGTTCGGATCAATAATTTTATTTTTTTAAGATAGTATCATCTTTAAGGTGTGTATTCCAACTAGCTTGGAAATACCTATTTAGTCTGTCCAATTGGTTTTTGAAGCAGTTTAGTGTGGGAGCTGTCACGACACTTCCACTCCGGGATTCCACGCTGTTACGACTGGGTTAGGTCAGAGTTGCTTCAAAGGCTTCTTCCTTGATGAATTTCTCCATAGCTTGAGGGAATGCTCTCATAGGTGTCGAATCAGGAAATTATTCCTGATTTAAATAAACGGTATTTATACTGTTTACAGTAATATTCAAACCCAACTGCCAACCAACTTAAAACTTGAATTATTTTCAGCTGTGGCAAAAACAATATCGTCAGCTAAGGCTTCTGAAATAGCATCGCTTAGCACACATTTAGAGTTTACAAGAAATCAGTATTTGAACTTAGAAAAACAACAGAGTGATAAAAATCTGATAATCAATAGCTTAAGTAAAGAAAACCAGGCTCTTCGTGATCTACTTGAATTTTTCGGCAACGCTATTCAACTGTGTTATCAGCAGCTACAGGGAATTCGAAATGAACGCGTAGAAAATGTTTCCCCTGTAGAACAACTTAAATACATTATTGTCTGCTGTGGAAAGTATCACGCAGACCACTGTAATGATCAGGACAAGTGCATCCGTCTGGAACAGAAGAACAGATTTCTGAACAACAAAATGATCATTATGGAAAATCATTTGGAAGAAGCTCGAGATGAACTTCGAAATCTTCGTACATGCATAAAACTTTACAAGGATAAAAGAGAAGCGATAACGAGACCGCAAACTTGTATCGGTGTCGCATGCTCCGAGTACAAATTAGGCTCATATCAAAAAAACTTCACAAAACTCACGATGACAAAAATTGAACTGTCCAAATGTTCATCAGTAGCAAACGTTAGAGAATTGGATCTGACGAATCACATAAAATCAGTGAAAAAACTTCTTGATGATCATGATAACCTGATAATGGATTTGAAAAACCTAAGCAATAAATGTTGATAAAACTTTTTGGCCCACATTTTTATTATGTAGATAAAAATTCAATAAACCCTTGAATTTGAGCATGCTGGCTTGCAGGGATGATGAAATTTGTACCTAGGCTTCGACGCCAGGCAGGGCAGCTACTTTAAATCACCTCTGCCCTCAAAACGGAGAAGCTGCTTTTCTTACTGGTCTATACTAAAAACTTTCTTAGTTCGTAATGATGAATTCTTTTTTTTTTGTTTTTATAAATTGGAGGCAATTTAAAAAGTGCCTGTCGTGCGTCGACATGGATTGGTAGTCATGATTTCATAGCTGTTATAGATGGATACCTCATAATTTGACGGAAGATCAAAAACGCCGTCGTTTGGATTGGTGCCGTTCAATGCTTGAAAAGTACGACGTAGGTAACTCGAATGCTGACATCGTCATAGGTGATGAAAGCGGGATAAAGTGTTACGATCCCGAAACCGAAACCAAAAAACAATCTGCGCAATGGATGTTTCCATTCGAAGATTTGCTGAAAAACGTAAAGAAGGGCAGAAGTCAAGGGAAAAGAATGATTGCCTCACTCTTTGAACGGATGGGTGATTTCGCAACAATTGTCCAGATATAAGGACTGTGACTGCGGATTGGAATGTCAGTCATTGTTTACCAGTTGTCTTTGAAAATGTTAGACAACAGTGCAAGGGCGTACCCAGGATTTGAGCTAGGGGGGGCAGCTCATACCTGTTTCGCTGGTTGTTATGCTCCATGGCCGACGACAATGCACTGAGCCGTCAAGGAGTGCGGGTGCAGGCGGGGCGTTCGTTTGCGTTCATCCCGAATATTCCCAGTCGCAACCAGGTGGCAATCGGGAATAAACGTCCCAGTGCCACCTGGTGGCAACTGGGAAGTTAAGTATTGCCCCCTCTTCAAATCGCTGTATACTGCGGCGTGGATTGCCAAACCCCTCATCGCTGTCTGTCTTACGGCCGCGATGAGGGGGTTGGCGGTCTGACTTTTCCAATTTGGTGTTATATATAATCCAGAAGCGCATTAAATGTTGTCAGCGTCCTAGGCACCTCATCGGCGCCCCTAAAGTGGTCACGAGCTGGCGCGGATTCAGAACTTCGCTCCGGGGGAAGGGGCAAATATTTGTCTTTGTGCGGAGACGGGAAGGGCAATTATTGCGAAAATGGGCCCAACAAATTATATGTTTTTTTTTTCGGTGATTGCAGTACAACCTAGAAGGTTGTAGACTGCTTTACCGGACTTGCTTGTGGCGGACTTAATATAAATATTCAAGCCAGGGCCAAGGTATAAAACATACAAACTAAGCAGTGCCGGATTAAGCAAGCGCGGGGCCTGTAGCAAAGTTTACTGAGTGGCCCCCTAAAATACCAAATTTAAACTTCTGTGAACGGGTAAGGGGGAGTTTGCACGGTTTTTGAACAACCATTTAGAGGTCGAGAGGTATCAACATCTCGACCAGCAATCAAATGATCAAATCAATATGAAAGGCTCTGATGATCTAATATTATAAACGCGAAAGTTTGTAAGAATGTATTAGATGGATGTATGTTTGTTACTCTTTTACGCAAAAACTACTGAATGGATTTTGATGAAATTTGGCACAGAGGTAAATTATAGTCTGGAATGACATATAGGATATTTTTCATCAGGGAGTAGGTTCCCTTGGGATAATTAACGCGGGCGGTAGCTAGTACTATAATATGCCCTTTTTGGAAATCTGAAAGTGGGCCCCTCACCACTGCGCTCGTCTGAGCCCGTACTGAGCTATCAACTTTTCGCCCTCAATATGGTTGCTCAAATACCGTGCCATCTCCCCCTCTATCATTTGTCACGCCCCGCGGGGTCCTTAAGAAGCGCCTGAGCACATAGATTTTGCTGCTTAGATTTCATATGGTATGATCGCTTGAATGAAAAGAAAGAAAAAGAGTTTACGTACGCGAAGTAAGACCGTGAAAAATAAACAAAATTAGAGGCTCATATAGTTTGGGGAAATATGCGTCATAGCCGCGCTAAAACGGCTATCGCAGAGTATAGTAGGACTTAAGACTTGCGTGTGAGACAGAGCCTTGATGCTGGTTTTTTAGCGAAATGTTCTTGTAAGAGCGGGGCCCCCCAATGCGCGGGGCCCGTAGCATTTGCTACTCTTGCTATATGGCTAATCCGGCACTGAAACTAAGCGACTACAAGCTAAGGGCACCCCCTGTGGGGTACGGGCCTCGGCTTAGGGCGTCGCTGGGGGGAGGACAGCTAGGGACGGGCTGAATCGAACTAGGATTATTATTTAGGGATGAATTTAAAACTACTGGCTCGAGCAAGGGTCGGGCCGGAGATTGACGGGGACGTCGCGGCGGGCCTCGGCGGGGAGGAAGGATAGCGTAGTTTGCGTAGAGGGCACCAGCACTCTACGCAAACTACGACCGTCGCCACCCTCCACAATCCACCACCCTCCTCCAAGAGAGCCGCAAAGCGTGTTCTCTTTGCGGCTCTCTTGGATGAGGGACCACCCTCAGTCATCGGGTGTGACGAGGGTATGCGTCGGTCGGCGTACCTTGGAGATGCGGGAGGGCTCATATCGGGCGGCCGATGCGATAAGGGGGTTGCGGTGTTTTATAGCAGTTTCGAAGAAACGTTGGGCTATGCGTTTCATGAACTGCTGTATGGTGGGAAATTTGAGATCTGCATGTAGAGTCTTATTGCGGACATAGTAGGGAGCTCCCGTGATTTTGCGCGGGAAACGGTTTTGGAGCGTCTGCATCCTATGGATTTGACGAAGCTTTGCGTGTGCAAAGACGGCGCAAACGTACGTCATGATGAGACGGATGACCGTGGTTAAGAGCGCAATTTGCACATGGACTGACAATTTGCTACGGGCGGTTGATAAAAAAATATACCTACGTAAAAAATTATAGCAAGCGTAGCGAGCTCGACATTTTTAGGATCTCGTAGGCATAGCTTAGGATTTTTAACAATTCGCACAGAAACAGGATTGAGTTTATCGCCTCATTCGGATAGGCTACAAAAACCTCGAACATTCCAGATGCGAGGGGATCAGACTAGATTACTTTTATACATCTATGGATTATGGAATTATTAATTACAAATCAATTACAAACTCCAAACTGCCACTGAGAAATGACTTATAGGAAAACAGAATGTCACTCTGTTCAACCCGGGAATTGAATCCAGGACCCAACGCTCAGCAGCCGTGGTTTGCAACCGCAAGACCAATGAGACGGTCATAAACAAGAGACAGCTAGGTATTGTAAATAACGTAAACAGTCGGCAGATGATTGGTTTTTGGGATCGGGCCATATAGGAGTAATTAAGATGTAATAGGGGCTTACTTCCGAAACTCTATACAATGTATGATTTTTAATTTATGTAGGTACAATGTTTAAGCATTTTCCAACACAACATTTTGCACAGACACGTTCTATTTCCAGTAATAGAAATTGACAAGAAAATTGTCATTTAACTTTTCTTCTAGGTGGGGGCAACTACCCCCGCCCCTGCCCCTAGGTGGGTACGCCCTTGCAGCAGTGCCCAAGAAGTAGGATCCTCCTCCACGACAACGCTCCAGCTCACTCCGCCAGATGGACTATCGAATATTTGTCAATCGTAGATGTGGAGTTAGTGAGTCATCCTGCTTAGGTGCAGTCCCGACCCTGGCACCCTTAGACTTTTATGTATTTCCAAAAATAAAAGATCAATATAGAGGAATTCCTTTTATTGTCCCTGAAGATGACGGCATCTTCAAACGCAGCCACGGGGCTGCGTTTGGGCCTGCGTATTAGTTTGCGGTCTTCTCTCCCACACATAAAGGAGGGCTGTGTTCCAGTAGTGTGTAACCTAGTTATGCTGTTGCATTTCAGATAGTTCTATTCCTGGCTTAGTCAATCGACTTGTAAACATTTTTGAGTGAATTTTGGTGGTCGATAATATTCGTTTCCCAAATTAGTAAAAGCGTTACTACACTGGTGTAATCGTTACAGTTATTTATTTATTTATTTATTTATTTATTTATTTATTAAAACTTTATGCACTAGTAAAAACACTGTACAAAGGCGGACTTAATGCCTTAGGCATTTTCTACCAGTCGACCTTAGGGTGGTGCAGAGACAACATGGCAGGTGCAACTTAAAGAAAACTAAAAATAGAGAGAAGAAAAAATATAAAAAACATTTATAAATACATAGATACATACATACACATAAACAAAGTTATTAAGAAAAAACCAATCCAACGAATTAACGCTGTGATGATTCTACCAACTTCTTGCGAATGTGCTCACGTACCTTCACCTTAAAGGACAACCGACTTGTTGCCGTCCTGATGCTCAGAGGGAGCGCATTCCAAAGGAAAATCGCTTGAACAAAGTAAGAGGAGCGGATAAACCCAGAGCGGTGAGAGGGACATCGTAGAAGGCGATTATTAGTAGAGCGAAGATTTTTACTGTGGGCAGAACAAATGAATTGAATTTGTGAAGTTAGATAAGAGGGAGACGACGGATTATTAAGTAAAGAAAACAGACAAGTCAAGGCCCTCAGCGCTCTCCGCTGACGAATGGGTAACCATTTTAATAGTGAGCGATGCGCGGATACATGATCATACTTACGGAGATTGAAGACAAATCGAATGCAGTTATTTAGAAGGCGGTCAAGTTTATTGAGGAGATCTGCATTCAGGTCGTAGTAGCACACATCACCATAGTCAATCATGGGGAAAATTAGGGACTGTACTAGCATTGCCTTTATGTGAGCTGGGAGAAGATTTTTCAGTCGATACAGTGACCGCAACGTTCCGGTAACTTTTCGGCTGACACTCGTGACCTGCCTTCGCCAGTCAAGACAGGTGTCGACATGAAGACCAAGATCCTTGACCTCGGAACCAAACGGAATGACTGTGTTGTCAAAGATTACGGGTGGTACAGTTAAGCCTTTCAGCTTTCTCAAGCTATGGGGACTTCCAATCATGATAGCCTGACATTTTAAAGGGTTAACTACCACCCCGAATCGGTCTGACCAGCTTTTAACCAACGTCAAATCCCGGTTGAGCTCCTCGATCGCATCCGATAATTTGTCAACACCTGCCTGACAATAGAGCTGCAGATCGTCAGCGTAGAGATGATACGCACACCGAAGCTCAGTGGTTATAAGATCAATAAAGATGGAAAACAAGAGTGAAGATAAAATACCGCCTTGAGGGACGCCAGCTGCAAGTTCACACCACCCGGACGAAGAGTCTCCAGCACGAACTGACTGCTGACGCCCCCGGAGATAAGAGGAAAACCATACAAGCACTTCGGGAGAGACCATAAGATATGAAAGGATAGACAAGAGGACGTCGTGACTGACGGTATTAAACGCGTTGGAGAAGTCGATCAACACCAAAGTAGTAACTCTAATGTCTTCCATTCCCCGCCTTATATCGTCAGTCACTTTAAGGAGAGCTGTCACGGTACTGTGCCCAGGCCTGAAACCGGATTGAAACGGGCTGATGAGAGAGTTGTGGTAAATGTAATTGGAAAACTGTTTATGAACACAGGCCTCGAGCACTTTGGACAGAAATGGAAGGATGGAAATTGGACGAAAGTGTTTGAAAAGAGTGGGATTGGGAATCTTAGGCAGGGGCCGAACATGAGCTTTACGCCACAGGGAAGGAAAAGTACCAGAGTAAAGGGAGAAGTTAACGATGTGGGATATGGCAGGAAGAAGTTGATCCAAAGCCGAAACGATCATATGACGACTGATGTTGTCGCAGCCCACGGCTTTGGATTTAATGGATAGGATTATCTTTTTGATCTCTCCCGGATCGACTGGGGTGAAAATAAAGGGGGAAATATTGGGACGCGTCAGACCAGCAAGGTAGTCAATAGTTTTACATTTGGTTAGACTATCTAACATAGGGACAGTGGAGAAATAGCGGTTTAGATCGTCCAAGCCAATTGTATTAGGAAGGTCTGAATGCCGCGATTTGCCAATACCTAGAGTTCCAAGGAATTTCCAGATATCAGCAGAAGAAGACGAAGTGATGTTACTAAGAATGTGGCGGCGTTTAGCGTTACGTATCATCTGGTTACACCGATTCCTGGCAGTCTTGAAGTAGGCCCAATTGTCTTCAGAGCGATCCCTTCTAAATTTCCGAAACGCACGGTCCCTTCGTCGCATTGCCATACGAATTCCCTCATTCATCCAGGGCGCAGGTGGACGCTTCAACTTAACTTTTCTGACAGGAGCATGTGTGTCGTACAGACTGGTGACAATATTGTTAAAGACGCATACTTTGTCATCAACTGTGTCAGCTTCCTGCAAGGGTGTCCAGTCAATGTTCGATGCATCTTTTTGGAGCTGCTCACTGTTCATCCGCGCAAAGGCACGCCTGTACTGGTATAAGGGTTTGGGTTTAGGAGGTTTGAGGACATAGGTCATGTAAATAAGGTCATGATGGGAAAAGCCAGGGGCATCAATTTGACCATGTGAGGAAACTAGGGAAGGATTAGAAGTGAGGATCAGGTCAAGCCAAGTATCATCACCTACTTTATTATGATGAGTGGGTTGGAGAGGCAGTACGTGCAAACTGGCTGACTCGACAAGATGCAGGAGTGTACGGGATCGAGGGGAGTTGTGGGCAAGGAGGTTAGTGTTAAAATCCCCCATGATGATATGATGTGCATACTCCGAACCCAAAGATTCTAGTACCGATTCGAATTCGGTGAAATAATCCAGGGTAGGAGGGCAATAGGCTACACCTAGAACAGTTTTAGCTCCTTTTACACAAACCTCTAGAAAAAGAAACTCAGCTGAATTATTCGAAGAAGAAGTAGCAAGAATTTTAAAAGGGAAATCACCGCGAAGGTATATGGCTATACCACCCCCTCTCTTACCGATCCGATCGTTTCGAAGAAGAACGAAACCAGGGAGAGAGTAAGTGGTGGATAAAAGTTCAGGTTTGAGCCAGGTCTCGGAAATCAGGACGGCATGAACGTTGCTGTTGTGAAACGTGTCGTAAAGTTCGCAATGGTGGCTGGGAATGCTTTGAGCGTTAATGTGGCAAACGTTAAACAGGCGGTCAGCATTTGGGTCGAACTTTTGACGCAACAAATCGCCAAGTGTGTCCGTTAAAGAGCTGAAACTACTATCACAAGAAGAGGCAGTTGAATCGTTGGCAGAATAAAAGGCTTCATTATCAGATGGCATACTAATAAATATACATAAAATAAGATAAATATAAGTATTATTAATATTACACGAAGGGTGGTACGGCGCTTGCATCTCTGCACCACCCGCCAGCTAACATCATCATTTGAAAAAGCATCGACACTCATAAAATACAAAAAGATCAACGGTATAGTGATAAAATCGTTACACAGTCACGCGCAACCCAAAAATAAGTACCATCGAAAGGCATATAAAAAAAAATTAAAACAATATGATAAATAAAAAACAGTGTGTTCGTAGGTTTAGACTTACAAAATATCGAAAATGAAATCAGTACCTATTCGGAACGCACCTTGCAACCAACGCATATCCGAACGTAGACCAAACTACTAAACGTCAGATGAAATAATAAACATAACCTCTGTTCATGTTTTGACATTCAATATATAAAACTAAGTTTTGACATTCAAGCTTGAGGAAACTAACAGAAACTGGTTGAGGGTAAACAGAATAAACTGGTGATGTAATCTCAAAATTACTAAGAGATGACTACGTAGTATATATTTCATTCGACAACAAAACAAAAACCATGTGAAAGTCCATACAAAGTGATAATATTACAGAACAATGCAACGGTGAGTAAAACCAGACTGTCTATTGTTAGTAATAATATCCAAAAGTAAATGAAAGTATAAAAGAGATTACCCCAGGTTAACGTGCCTTGTTTTGCAGACCGCCCTGGACCTTCGGATACTTGGCCAGCAGCACACTGAGTTCGTCGAGTGATGTCATCTTCTGCTTACTCCCGTCGGGTGCCTTGACCACAATAACACCGTCCTGAGTCCAACATGACCGCATTCCGAAGTGGAGCCGCGCTTTCCCAAAGATGGACTGCCGGGTCCTTGTCAAAAACTCCTTGACTGATATGGAGGAACCCTTGAAGCCTGCTTTAGCTCTCCAGACCGCAGATTTGTCGTCATACGAGGAAAATCTTACTAAGATGGGCCTATGGTCATCTTTATTGGCCACGCCGAGTCTGTGGCAGACCTTTATGGAGGATGCAGTTAAAGGTTGGACTGCCAGCTTCTTGTTAATGATATCCAGGATGACTACACTGCTGACCTCACCCTCGACCTCTGCGACGCCCTGGAAAATGAGTGCCTTCCGCCGATGTCTGGTCTCTAACCCGTCAATCTGTTTAGCACATTCGCCGATCTGTCTCCGGAGCAAGCTTAGCATGCTGAAGATTAGCTCCCTGAAGGTGCGGAACTCATCAGCAACTCTTGCCACTGTGTCCTTGGCTGGTCCTGCGCTCTGGATTTGAGCTTCCAGTTCTCCCATCTTCTTGATGAAGCTGTCCTCAAGGCTTTTCTCAGACATAATCTCCTCCAGTTGCGACATAGTAACTTACTAGTGCCGAGTGATGTGCTAATAGTGACAGTGCAGATGAGCTGGCAGGTGGTGCAATATTTTGCAGAAGTCACATAAATGTGCTGCAAACGTGAGTACTAGTTTTGTGGAGGTTATACACTAATAACCAGTTGAAATTATGATACTATATTACGTATTTCTAATTAAAATATAAAATTACTATCAGAGCTACGTCTTTCGTTTTTTTTACACCTACCCGCGAAGTTATCTCTTGTAAACTCGGCTAATTTCAACTGAGCCGCCTTGACTGAAATTCGGTCAATTCGGGGATATTATAATTATCTACTGGTGTAAAAATGTGACGAGTTGAAGACGTTCAGAATCAGACAAACATAGCGCAAATGAACTGAAATGATTTTAGTCCTTTTCGGGGCAGCAACTCGTTTGCTATTCATTTATACTCTGTGTGCATGGAATTAGTAAAAGCACATCTGTGTCTGTCAGTGTCAGTATTCAACCCTACGTCTCCTATCAGTCGTCATTGATCAATTTTCAACTGACATTTCGTTTGTAGTAGTCGCGCGCACGTGTGGTATTTATGTAGGTACCTAGTTGTTTATATTGCTTTGCTATATTATACATACATTTCATTACATTCGTCTAATAATAACATCGATGCATGTTGCTTAAAGTGTATGCAACAGCGATATTGAAACACAGTGCTGCAAGTGTAAAGTTACGCCGGTATTGTAGAACTAGTACAATGTCTTTAGAAGAAGCAAAACAATTCGCCGCGCACCGGGCAGTTGATGAGTACGTAACGAATGATTGCATCTTCGGCGTCGGTAGTGGATCCACGGTTGTGTATGCAGTGCAACGACTCGCTGAACGCGTTGAAACTGAGGGTTTGAAGGTGACCTGCGTGCCTACATCGTTTCAATCAAAACAGCTGATCGTCAAGCATAACCTTAGATTGGGAGAACTCGATACGAGTCCCATGATTGACGTCACCATCGATGGAGCTGACGAAGTGGACGCCCACATGACGCTGATAAAGGGTGGCGGCGGTTGCTTATTACAAGAGAAAATAGTAGCTTCTTGTTCTAAGAAGATGATAGTAATTGCAGACTACACTAAAGATTCTGTCAAGCTAGGAGACAGGTATAAAAAAGGAATACCTATTGAAGTAGTACCAATGGCATATGTTCCTATTCAGAACAAGATTGCCGCTCTGTATGGAGGAGAAGTCAAGTTGCGCAAAGCGGTTGCTAAGGCAGGACCTGTGGTGACTGATAACGGTAACTTCATCCTTGACTGGATCTTCATTAACCAGGACTCGGACTGGGACAAAGTTAACAATGTTATTAAGATGATTCCTGGTGTCGTTGAGACCGGTTTATTTGTGAACATGTGTGAAAAAGCATATTTTGGACAACCTGAAGGCAATGTAATTGAGAGGATTGGTGTGAATAACTGAATGGATTTCCACTTCCTACATCCTCTAATCTTAAGCTCGGCTATTTTTTTTAGGTACTTATAATGTTTGTGTTATAAGTATCAATCAACACATCAACATTTTATTGCCATGTATTTCTAAAAAGAATGAGGCATTCAAAAACTAATAGTTGAGAAACAACTAAATCAAATTTATTCTCTTTGCGTACTTATGTATGCAGTTGTGATAAAATGAAATGAAATCTTTTTTCATATCAACATTCAAAATTGGAAGGTAAACTGTGATAAAAAAAGAAATAATATTTCATAAGATGACGTAATATCGGGAGTACTTTATCAGTAAGAAACATTGAACTAATGTTACTTTAACAATCAAATGCCTTAATGGGTGGTTAAAGCTTGATAAGAATTGGCTTCGCTGATAAAAGTAGTTCAACCATTTTGAAGCTGTATTTAGGTATCACAGTTACTATAAATTCATTAATTAAGAATATTTGTTGTTATACTTTTCCCCCTAAAAGTGTAGGTGATCATCTTCATTGCTCAATGCATTATGCTCTGGTATTCAAAAGGTTTAGTTTTGAACACCAGAGCATAAATTCATTATACATAACACCCACTCCAAGTCATAAATGTACTGTATTTTTTGTCACATATAATAATCATAATCTATGTAAAAGAACTCCAGTACTAATTAGCATTTGTAACTAAATGGTGTTTATATCATATCCCTTATGGTGTTATCCTCCTAGTGTATGTGAAATCTAGAAAAGACAGCTCAAAATTATAACAAAGCTCTCATACTTCTTTGATTTAATCAAATATTAAACACTTCTAGGTAATAATAAACTTTGGCAAGTAAAAAGTTGAATCTTTGATAAATCAAACCATTGTTTTTACACAATGGTTTCATTTATCAAAGATTACCTCTTAAGGTAGAACATTGATAATAAAAAAAAACATGTGATTAGGCCTTAACCTTACTCTATATTATAATATTTTAAAACTTATCTTACAGAACTAAGGAAAGCTTGCAAAATTATTTGCTTAGAAAATAAGAAATATAGTGAATGTGTCAGCTAACCAGATATTAATAAGATCCTTTCTTCATATTGGAATAATATTTTGTATCCATACAAGAACATGTTTTAGTATACTTATTTTGGAATGTAAGAAAAGCTATTTTAATAAAAATCAAATAAATTTTATATTTTTTTTCTGCAAAAAAAAACGATTTTCAAATTAAGTATTTAACAACACAGAACTACACCATTTATGACAAAAACAATAAGGTACTCTCAAAAACACTTGAATTGTGCAATCATCCTAAAGATAACTTACCAGATTATAAACTGGCATTCTGAGTAACCACCTTCACTATGCCATAAAACCTATGTAAACTGAACACATTTCAACACCTACAATACATTTTTCTTATCCAAACTATTTAAAATCAAAGTACATAACATTATGCCAATTATCCTTTTAGGCTAAGCAGTGCTACATTAGCAGAAAGTACCATTTTCAACAGTTTAAAGCCTTACTTGCACTGGGGCACTTTTGCAGCAAGTAATCTTTTTGAATAGAAATAGAACCAAAAATAGAATTAATCTAAGATGTGTGTAGTTGCATGTCTAATGGCCGGTCTCAATATCGTTATATACGTATCTACCTATTGAAACCGGCCGTACATCGCGAAAAATGTTAGGTATCCACTTGCCACCTATGCAAAAAAAGTTCACACCATTCTAGTGTTTGTACACTCAAATAACTTGCAGTGGAAATGTACCAGAAAAATGATATAGCTTCAGTATTATAGTGAAGTTTCATGAAGCTTTTATTATCTATGACAACAATAAATTGACACCTATGAGAAAGAGAAAAAAGGTACAATCAAAGTATTAAAACGGGAACTACAAGTATATTTATGCCTATCTACATTTTATAACATTTAGATATATTTTTTCTTATAGTATAGTAGGCTGAGAGCAGAGATAATACTGACAAACTTAAAATTGAAACTGATACCCTGTGAAAATGTCAGGAAGGAAACAAACGGGCCTTTAAAAGTAATTCTCCCTTTGTGTAAATCTTAAAATAATTGCATTGTTTGTAACACTAAGTAATTCAGTTGCAGTCGAAAATAGTTAGACTTTACCACACTTATTAACATAATATTATACTGTAAATATTTAGTAAAGACTAGTTTTCTTCATAATACGCAAGAACTCTTCTTGATTTATTTCTCCATCACCATCTCTGTCAGCCTCGTCTATCATTTCGTGAAGCTCCTCATCTGTTAGGTTTTCACCAAGTTCCTTAGCCACCCTCTTCAGATTCTTAAATGATATCTTGCCTGAAAAAGTCAAGTTACAAATGTTAAATAATAAAAAAGAATTAACCTTGAAGTTTCAAAGATAAACATTTTTTTTCTTATGAATAAAGTAACTCATGAAGTCATGATTCAACTAGACAAGTCTGAACAGGTTGGAACTTGATCTTTGCGGTCAGTGGCACATTGTCAGAAAGGCAACTGCAAACACAAAATTTAAATAAAAAGCTTCATAATATTTGTACCCACCAGTCTCATCATCATCAAACAGCTTAAATGCTTTCATAATCTCTTCTTTAGTGTCCTTTTCTGCCATCTTAACAGTCATTAACTCTTGAAAGTCTTCAAATGACACTTTACCATCTCCTTTATCTATTTCAGCAACCATCTTTTTGATTTCCTCCTTTTTAGGTTCAAAACCTAGCGCGCGGATAGCTACCTTTAATTCTTTTGTGTCTATTTTTCCTGTGCTTTCTGTGTCAAAAAGATCAAATGCTTCTTTTATGTCTCTCCTCTGTTCGTCTGTTAGCTCAAACTTGGGTCCTGACTTCTTGCGGACTCCTCCTGTGTTATTTGAGCCCACAGACTTCTTTTGAACGTTTGCTACAGCAGTTGCCTGTAAAATTTGAATAACAACATTGTTTAGTGCATCAGGTAGATACTTACTGAGACACATAGTATTCCCTCATATTCTGACAACATTTATTCAGGACGCCTTGTAAGTAGTATTCCTAGTTTTATATATGTGTACAACAAAATCTTAATCATAATAAACAACGAGCGAGGTTTCAAATAAATCAATAGTGCAAACATTTACTTACCATTATGATAATTGGGGAAATTATATATTCTGGGAAGTGTTTCACATAAAGCTTTGATTACAAGATATATAGCATATCTGTAGTTCACGATGAAAAGGAATCTATTCAATTAATGGATCCAACTTCTAATTTTATTTCCAAATCAAATAACCATAACATTGAATAATTTTATTATAAATCGTACCTACAGCCTGTTGTATGTTGACAATGACAAGACAGCTGCGATCGTCATGACAATTTTATTGACAGGTAGAGCTGTCGCTTGAGCATGGGATTAGTAAGAACATGCTTTGAGATACAGCATTACTTTTTGGGATTGGATTCCCGGGTCGGAATTATTAATATTTTTTTTCGTAAAGAAAACCTCAATTTTAGCAATACATATAACATGGAACTAAAAATCCGCCCACTTAACACGGAGCTATGGGAAGTCGCCCACGACGACTCTTTCCATCGATTCAGTAGCGCGTTTCGCCAAAAGCAACGCGCAGCAGGCTGCCTCATGCTAGCGAAGGAGGAGGCGGGCCGCGCCAGGGAAAGGCAAGGCCTTCGCCTCAACCGCTGCTACAGAAGAAGACTTGTCGGGAGTCGCAGGGCGATCCCCGGCCACCGTAGGCGCGGGCCTGCGAACGGCGAACGTTGGGTGGCTGGCTGTCCGATCACCAACAGGCCCGGGTCGATGGCGCGTTGTGTTTCACGCGCGCCTCAAAGAGATGTCAGCATAGACGGGGCCCGCTAGGGCCAGAGCCTGCCAGGGTTGCGGAATTTGTTCGAAAGTGTCACCGCGGCCCTGGAACGCAAAGGGCTTTAGAAGGAACACGGATGGGTTTTAGTCAGTAAGAGTCTGACACGAGCGGAAGAAGTCATTTGATGATTTCCCATCCTAAAAAAAAAAAAAAAGCAGGCTGCCTCGTTACTTTTGGCCGTTTATCGCATTTACAGCGCACGGTAGATGTAATAGAACCGCATTGTATTTGGAATTAGCATCGCTTCTACAAAAAGCACTCTCGCATTAGGCGATATTGGGTAATGACTAATGAGGGTGGGAAAGAGCTGCGCTCATTTCGTTACTGTATTGAGACCGTAGCGATGTTGAATCGTTATTATTTATGCAATCTTTTTGCTGCAAAGTCGCTGTGGGCGACCTACCTAAAACAGCATCATTTTTTCAGCCGAAAGACGTGCACTCCTGGACATAGGCCTTCTCCAAAGGGGATTGCCACACCTGGCAGGCGGGTTGGCGATCGCAGTGTAGCTGTTGCAATGCACAGAGAATGCTGCTGCTCATTCTCTGGTAAGTTCTTTTGTCGCCGCTTACGACACCCACGGGAAGTGAAGGGATGGTGCCATTCTTCTACGTCCTACACCATACAGAACTGATGAAATAAGAACGCTGGTTTATACGATTTTAAACTACGGCTGGAAGTTGCTAATTCTTGTTTATTATAGATAGTTTTGAAGAAAAAAAATCTGTCAGGTCTGGTTCAAACTATTAGAAAAATTAGAATCCATACTTTTTTTAAAGTATAGGAAATCATCAAATTACTTCTTCCGCTTTGGGCGGAGCGGAAGGGCGTGTCACAAAGAGTGTGACACACCGTATTGACTAAGAGACCAGCCGCGGTGAAACTTTCGAACAAATTCCGCAACTCTGGCTAGAACCTATACCTACTTAACATTAAAAAAAGACTGGCCATGTGAGAGTCGGACTCGCGTGCAAAGGGCTCTGAACGAATTTCATTTTTGTAACATGTAATTTGAACACTAGACTTAAAAACCTACAGGCACCACTAACAAAAACAAAACTAATCTATAAGGCAAAGAATTATTATCTGCATTTCTTCCAACATTTTAGGAACAATAGTTTCGGAGATTAGGTGGGAATGGTCATTTTTGTCTTATTTCTTGAATAACTTCAAAACCATTTATTTAAAATTATGAAAAAAACTATACCGTCACAATAAGCTCTTTCATTTGATGTCACACGATACAGTTTAACTTTGTTTTGAAATTTTCTAGTTTGTCCCGAAAAACTAATCCCCATACCTACTCACAATTTATTTATTTACGTATCGTGTACGTGTTAGGGTCACAGAAGTTCATGTGTATGTGGTACCTACCAAATTCGGTCCAGTAGATTCGGGGAAAATTGGCTGTGACTGACGGACAGCCATCAGACACACCCGAATGATCCTATTAAAGCATAAGGGTTCTGTTTCTTACGGATGTTCGGAACCCTAAAAAAACCTGTATTCGATTTCTTTTCATGGTTTTTCTAATTGGTTTCTCAACAGTAATCCCCTAACTTGTTTTTATCCCAAAATCCTTGACAGTTAATACAAGAATCCTAAATGCAGCGAGGGATTAAGCTAGCCCAAAGCAAATACACTTTTATCCCTGAGGAGCATAGGTACTCTAGTTTTTACAACTACTGCAAGAAAATTGGGCTCAAGCCATGAAGAGAGCTATACGGCAGCAAGCGGCGCGTGTATCGGCCTACACTGCTAGATGCAGGTCGCGCGTCCGAAGTGTGCCCCTGGCCCACCGGGCAATAATATTGTACTGCATTTAATTATAACCCTATTCATTGTTATTATTATTATATGTATTATATACAGGGTGCCTGATAATTAATGGATAACCTTAGTAAAAACCAAGTAGTACAGACGCCAGCACTTCAAGCTACAACAATCTGTCAAATTTCTTTGATAGATTTTCAACTTTATCGCTACAGCGTCAGGTTCAAGGTTGATTGGGAAAATTTGACAGTTTCGGGTAGCTTGATGTGCTGGCATGATTTTTTAAATAATAAATCGATGTTTTTGTTCCCTTATTTTACTTATCTTGTACACCACAAACTCAAATTAATGAATTCCATCGGTTTTTAGAGTTCCGTAGTCAGCAAGGAACCCATTCAGTACGGTACAGTACGGGAGACCGGGAGGCATATTTTTTCGTTATGGTTAACAGGGAAGCAGACGCATCTAAATCCCATGAAAATTAATAAAATGCCGACGTATAACAGCGCACCGCGTCGAGCCGGCCTTCTTAACTACGTGGAGATACAAAATAAAACTAACCACCATATAAAAAATGTCATGTATTACAATCTACTTGAATTGAATAAATTTTATTCAAATAATAACATGGGATAGTAAACAATAATTACAATAAAATATACACATTTGATCTTTAGGCGGTACACCACTTTTAGGGTGCAGAAGGCATGGTTCCTATGGACTTCATGAGGTGGTAGCAGTGCGGCAGGCGGCTGCGGTGGCCTATCTTCTGCAGCGTGGCGGCGGCCTGTGCCAGCATGCCGGCGCGCTCGCCCGGCGCCGCCAGCACGGCGGCGGGCAGGTGCTTGCACGCCATGTACAGCGCCACCGCGCGCTCGCCCTCGCCGCCGCCGCCCTCTAGCGCGCGTTCTGTTTACAATATACAACTCATATAGCTTCTGCTTCTGCATTTGTAACACTGTGCAATGATCAAGATTGATCTGCTGTATGGTGAAATGCTCGTCAGTATTAACTTTAGTATTAGAACAAAAGCCACACTTGTTGCTATGAAACAAAGGCCTTTTCTATATCCAGTCGCGTGCCCACAAAGGACGATATAAGACCGTGCCTACCCTACCAAGAACGCATTAATAAAAGAACATGTAATAAAATAATACAACAAAAACAATAATAAAAAAAGTTAAAACTCCTACTAAAATGTTTAAAGCAACATCTAGCAGCGCGGATTGCTAAGCGCTCGCGTAACTCACTATACTACGTGGTTAGGCAAACGCGCTATCGGCCTTATTTCCATTCATAAATTTACGCTTGTGTAGCACACAGCTGCATGATTTCGTGTGTATGAACGGCACACATGTTTAGATTATGACTGAACTTATGCCCCAACTCCGACCACAGTAGTTGATCTGATTGGCTAGTTAAAATTGAATGAATTATGTGGGGTTGCCAAGTTGTGATGATTTGAGGAATTGCTGGTAATTCGAGAAACAGACTACACACAGACACGATAGGTTCCTATAGACTACTAAACACAATTAAAAAACATGGTGGTATTGTTAAATTTATACTTTCCAAAAATTTTAAACTGTAAGGAATAGCAAAAGCCCTATAAAAATAATTAAAAACGGCATGAATTACATTTTTTCCCCGAATATGGGAAATTTCGCTTAGATTTTTGGGTTAATTGGATTTCTATGTTACTGCCACACTGCTAGGCAGTGATTGGTTGCGGCAATATATAATGCGGCAAAATTAGAAATCTGCCATTTTAGAGCTTTCGTTAAACTAAAATAATACTATTTTATTTGGTAGTGTTTTTTATCTTCAAATAAGAAATTAGTTTTCTAAGAGAAACCATATTGTTTCATGTGATCGCGATTTCAACTGTTTACTTTTTATAATATCTTATTGAGTTATAAGTAATTCATTTTGAAACTTACTGTAGTGCTAATATAAAAGTTTATTTAGTTAAAAATGGTGTTCGAATGTGAAATCTGTGCTGACGATGTGTGTTTATTAGAAATTAAAAGCAATAAGTTTTCGCAATTAGCGAGCTATAATGATAAGATTCTAATTGTGTCTAGAGGTCGATGTTTACCCGAATTACGAGAATTAATCCAAAAACATGGTAATTCATTATCTCGAACTCGTCATTTTAATCCTCAAAATTATGCAACATACAAATGGCTGTGTGGATGTATCCACACAAATAAATTATTTTGTTTTCCGTGCATTTTGTTTAATACTTCTAGTAAGTGGAGTGAGGGATATATAGATTTGCATAACTTCCATTCCTCTGCAAAAAAGCATGACCTATCAGAAAAACATCTAGAGGCTTGCTTAAAGTTAAATACATTTGGTAAATCACGTATTGAAACTAGTATTAATAGTCAGTTAAGATTAGATATAGAAAGGCATAATTCCAAAGTAGATAAAAATATAAATATTTTTCAGAGACTGATCGATGTTGTATGCTTTCTGGGAAAACAAGAATTAGCTTTTCGCGGCCACGATGAATCATTATCATCACTGAATAGAGGTAATTATTTAGAAACAGTAGATTTATTAGCAAAATATGACGGAATTTTAGAAACCCACTTACAAAATGCAAGTACCTCATTCACAGACATGTCAAACAGAACGCAAAATGATTTGATCTCGAGCGTTGCATCTGTGATGACTGATCACATTAAAGACGAAATTAAACAGTCCGATTACGTAGCTGTTCTCGTGGACGAAACCCCGGACATAAGCGGCCGAGAACAATTAGTTCTGATTTTAAGATATTTTCGTGATTCCGAAGTAGTGGATCGATTTATTAAATACGTAGATGTCAGCGCGGATCGGACCGCTGTAACCTTAAGTTCTATAATTTTGGAAACTTTAGCAGATTTAGATTGTCATTCTAAATTAATTGCTCAAACTTATGACGGGGCAGCAGTTTTATCCTCTAAAATTAACGGTGTGCAGGCTTTGGTGAGGCAAAAATGTCCGCAAGCTATGTACGTATGGTGTTCAGCACATGTATTAAATTTAGTTTTATCGAAATCTTTTGAACGGGTTCCTGAAACAAAACGCTTTTTTAATATAATAATGTGCGCAATGTCGATGATGTAAAAATACATTATCGGCGAATTTTTATGGAAATAATTGATAATGTACTCATGAATATTAAAAATTTGAAATTCTTTGAGTTACTTTCTTGTAAGAATTTTATTAAATATAGTGAACAATTCCCTGAAAAGGAAATCAGAGAGTTCACTAATACTTATCAGGCTAATTTTAATTTTGATAGATTAAAAAATGAATTGCGCTGTATTTATAAATCGCCTGAATTTGCGAATTGTAGCATATATAGTATCATTCAAAATTTGTATAAAAATAATTTAGATAAAGTTTTTTCTGAAGTTTTACGGTTGGCGAAGTTTATTGTTTGGGATAGTAACAATAAACTTCGCCAACCGTAAAACTTCGAGCGCAGCGCATCGGCAGAACGTTCATTTTCATCCTTAAAACGTATCCACACCTATTTAAGAAACACACAGAGTCAGCAACGACTCACAAATCTATCTTTAATTTCTATCGAAAAAGAATTAATGGTCGAACTACGACGCAAGCCTACTTTTTATGATCAGGTCTTAAAATCATATTTGAAAAAAGATAGGCGCGTGGATTTAATTTATAAATGAGTTAGTTTAATTTAACTTTTTCACTACTGTAAAACCCATAGTTAACTTATTATATATATTTATATATCAGCGAATCACATGAAATAGGGCCCTTAAAGGCCACATCGGATATCTTGCAAGTGACGTGTTCTAACTATCATCCACTTGGATAAGATATTTGGGGTGGCCGAATCTTTCATAATTTGCATCGTCAGAATATCGTGATTTCTATTTTGAAGAATCTGGTGATTTTTTTTTTTGTTATCTGTCCGTTTGCCTGCCCTTTCTTGAGACCCACCGCACGCCACTGTCTATATCAAATTATAAAAATGGACTGTATAAATCAATTCAAAATCCAGCATCGAAAAATAATCATCAGGCTCCTTTTGATGTGAAACATCTAATGCGGCGGGTGAGACCTGCATGACACTGGACGGCCACATCAAGTCACGTCATGCGTCGCCACATTATATGATAGCATGGATTTATACATTTTCTTATACGTCCATGTATGATAGTTTATTTTATTTAGGTACGCCATTTTTGGTCCTTTCATGATATTATTATCTTTACAAAATAATTTCGAAGTTTCACATCTGAGGTATCCCACAACTGCTCACTTTTTTAATTCCCCTTCAAGCCAATTTCGTATATTTCGCTCAAAACATTAAAACTTTTTTACCTTTTCCACAAATGATGGATGAGCGATTGAGCCTGGGTCTTAGGCTGCCGTCCAGCAGCTGTTGAGTGCGTCTGGGTGCCGCACCCGCCATCATACGGCACACCGCAGATTGCAGGAACACGCGGGAAGTCACCCACTGGAAAATATACGATATAATTTAAAGCTGATTTGTGAGGGAGTGTGGTATAACAGCATCCTGGGAGATATAGCGGACAGATGGGACAGTCCCCGGGGCATTGGATAAGCCTGCATATACGTGTAGGTATATAATTGTATTTTTTCCGGTAATAGTATACGTATACTAACCAATTAATTGACTCTGTCTGAATTAAAAGTTTTTTTTTTATAAACAGGAAGGTTCGGGACCAACATCATTGTTCCGACAATAACGTGACATGACCAAACTAAAAGAGTAGGGATTCATTAGATTTGAAGCGACCGACAGCGAAACTAGCTGCTCTAATTTATTTACTTTTTTACTACATTATATAAGTATTTTAGGAAGAATACTGACGGAAATTTTGCTGAAAATGTTGCAAGTACGATTACCTACTACTGTAGCACCTCCATTTGTGATCATTGTTATTTGATAGATTAAAGAAATACATCAGTGCACTGTGATTTACTAAGCAGTTAATGGACTAAGGAAAAGAACTTGGATTGGATTAGTATTGTATATGTTCAACACAAAAAAATCTAAGATCAACTAATTCCAAACAGTTTAAGACAGTGAGACATGTCGATATCATTGGGTACTAATCATAAACGAAAAATAAGGTTTTAGTAAATGTACAACATTACTGGATTTATGAAGTTGTTGGTTACTTAAAGGAAAGGCTAGGTTGATAGAGAACACTGAAGGAGTAGTGAACATTTTCTTTAGTCCAATGTGTTTGAAAATAATGTTTTACCTCAGTGGCTCCAGTGCTAACCTCAAATCCGTAGTCAGGGGTCAACGTCCCCTCCGAATTCTTGTTGTAACACACAAAATGCATCAATAATATTTATTTACATGACATTTTTGGCAATTATCGAATGTTCACATTCCAGGTCTGCAGAGGACCCCAACAATAAAAATTAACGAGAAGTAGGATGTACTACAACTACCCTCCGAAATCGGGTTAAAGTTCGCGGAGTTTTAATATCCGAAAATCTGACCGGTAGCAACTGAACCTTTATTTAGTAGACATGTTATAGAATTTTAGTGGTTTTGGTAACATCACTTATTTCTTTTCAATAAAATTTATAATCCCAAAGCATACCAAGGATCTTTATCTTGGCTGGCTTAGCTTTCTGAAAGACTTTCATCTAGGGTGTGAAATTAAATACCCACCGGCAAGTTCTGCGAAATCCTCCTCAGTGAATGCAGGTCTCTCTGGAAGGCTCGCAGCTGCGCGTGCGGCGCGGGCCCACACAGCGCGCTGACGTCACCGGCGCACGCGCTGTCCGCGCTCGCCTCCCACACGCCCGCGCGCACCTCCAGCAGCCAATCACAGCACAGCACTTGCATAAGCTGTCAAATTGACATTTATGTCAGAAAATGTGCTATGGTTTTTTGGATTTGGTCACTTTTTAGAGTGAGCACTTTCTAAGACTACTAAATATTACAGGTACGTACGAGTATGTTAAGAGTTAGCTAAAGGACCCAAGAGATTTAGGTCGATCGACGGCAGCTAGTCGATATCGGACGTCCGACGAGTATAAGTAATTGCACTTTGAATGTAAAGGTTTGAATATAACAAGTAGAATTTAGAATTAGTCATATTCGATTTGAGTCAGTTGCTACGATGAGTTGGCAAGAACAATGGTATCAAAACATAATGATGTTTTGTACTACTGTGTTTTATTTTGAAAATATATAACGTCAACATTAAGCCACGATGAATGTGTGACAAATTCCGTAATAGTCCTCATTACGGAATTTTTCACACATTCGAGGGTGTGACTTAATGTTTTGTTCTTTTTAAACTTCCCTTCTTTTTATATGTGAGTCGGAGAGCAAATATAATTTTATATGTAAATTCAACTCATAAACACAAACCACTTATGTGAAACAATTGGGACTTTTAGCTAACGCAATCATTTGCAACATTTTATTATATTATAACTTGTTATACAAAATGTAGCCCAAAAATACAAAAATAAATAAGCAATAAAGTAAAAAAAAAAAAAAACCATGCAAGAACCCCTTCGATGCGATGAATGCAACTAATGCGAGATTTGCCTTGTAGTAAGATTGCACAACTCATGTAAACCAGTGCAATGCAACTACAATGCACTCCCGTAATAGTTATTTCTTCAAGCTCCTTCTAATTATGATTCAAAGAAAAAACTGAAAATGCGCATAAAAATAACGAGCAAAAAAATTAAATGAAAATATTTTTCAATAATAACAAATTGTTCAAACCTCTTTTGTTGGAACTTACCAACATAAGCTGTGTGGGTTTTCTGCAACAGTAATATGCCAAGGAGTCGGCTAATCGGGTTCCAGCAATATCACACACCTGAAAATTGAAGTGGATCAAAATGAGTCTTCCCATCGAGCAGATAAAGGGCTTGGAACCATTGAGGCATCATAGCCCCCTCCCCCCGCCGCCATTTTGATGTTTTTTTCAAAGTTGCGGCGCACGATCTAACATGCGCATATATATGGGTAAACACTTCAAGAATCAAAAAAAAATTAGGAACATGGTGCCCTAAAGTGTCACGTTGCCGAGATATTTCGAGGTAGTCACCATGTGACAATCACGACCATCATTAAAAATGACTTAATTATGTGCTAATTATGTGTCACCGGAAAATTGCAAACGCCGTAAGATTGTAAAATATCGCGTGAAATAGTAAATTATTTTTTCTTAATAAGACACGGATATATTGGAAACTATTAAATTTGGATGGGATTTATTGTGTATTAAACGATTTTTTTTCATATTATATTGAGAAATTATAATCTAATAAAGATTTATTACAACCTTACGGAGTCTGCAATTTTCCGGTGACATATGCATTGGATTAAATTTAAATAATAGTTCCCAGCTTGTAATCATTATTCTAAGAAAGTAAAAATAAGAACACGTGAAAACAACTTTATTTAGAACTTCGCAAAATAAAATGTTTTATTTGTATAAATGCACTCAATCATGCCGAGAACTTTATTAGAATACAATCTACTTCATATAAGCGCGTGATAATATAATTTTTAATGATTTTCATTGTTCTCACATGGCGACTTTACCTTCAACTATCTCGTCAACGTGACACTTTAGGGCACCTTGTTGTTGACATTTTTTGTTTGTTTAAGTGTTCTCTACCTACATATGCATGTTAGATCGTGAGCAACTTTGAAAAATAATACAAAATGGCGGCGGGCGGCTCAGCCAACTCCGATAGAAAAAAGTTCGAACCCCTTGGTGAAAATTGTTTCCATATAAGGCAATTCGATTAGACACAATGACATGTGTCATGTATCAAACAGATATCAGAACAAAGAAACTGCACTAATAATATAACTACACTATTGTTATTAGAACAAATAAACAAGCTTCGTGGTATTCACAATATTTGCTAATCATAAATGCAAGTTCGTGCGAAGCCAAAGAAAAAAAAATGCAAGTCGGTATCTTATTTTTAATTATAAAACAAGGCGAGATAACAAGGATTTTTATAGTCTGGCACTTCACCAAATTCATTCAATTATTTAAAAACGCTTTGTTCAGCAGTACATTTATTGAAATCGTACAGAAATCAAAACGAATTTTATGATTATTTATTTAAAATGTATTCTTTGTTTGTTAAGGGTAAACCCCGGAAGTTCTGATTTGATTAGAAAAAAATAGTTTCCTGATAGAAAACTACACTATAACTGGCCGAAGAAGCATTTAATTCTGAAAAAGCTGCCCAAGTGCGATTCGGCCTCGCACTAGAAAGGTTCTGTACAACAATAGCCAAAATAATAATTTAATTTTAATTTGTTCTTATAGTTGCAATTGAAATACCCCCTCGGTTAAAATTTTAACTTTCTACCTATTACGGTTCATGGAATACAGCGCGATGACAGACAGACGGACGGACAGCGGAGGCTTTAGTAATAGATAATAGGGTTCTGTTGGTTACCCTTCGGGTACGGAACTCTAAAAATGGACAATTCGTATGAGAGCAAAGCTAGTTATAATAATAATAATAAGTACCTAAGTAATGAATAGAATAACCCATAAATTACAATCAGTAAACAACTATCTTAGAAAACAGAAAATACTAAGACTAGCGCCTTCAAGAATTTTCACTAGCTAAAACTTCAAGCTCTAGCAAATTGTTCGCCTTAATACAACAAACACTGTTTTATAATGAATGTACACTCACCTTGAGAATAGTCTCTGCAGTCCTCTCGAACGAACGTTCATCTTGACACTGAGCGAGGCTTAACAAGCCGCGCCTGCTTTTGTACGCCATGTGCAGTGCCCTACGAATAATAGCACAATAGCTATATTTTCATCAGCTCATGTTTATGCTATCGAAGACAATAGTTATTAATACAACAACTATAAACTATACACTTTTGTTTTATAAACACCAGCGCGACTAAAATTCTAAGTCTTAGCTTGTGTATGAGAATCTTCTCATTGTTAATTAGACTTCTGTTGAATGGTAATTTATTTGAATTTACATGTTATTGACCTGTATTTTATACAAGTGTAAATGTATAAATATTTAGTACCGTAAACTTATTGCTGGTCAGAAGCAAATTGTAAGAAGATTTAAAATGATTGCAGCTGGTGATAATTTACATCCGATATTCCAGAGTAAGTAGTGTTAATAAGAAAGGTAAGTACGAATCTCAATCAATGTAGCTAATTATCAACATAATGCACACTAACTAAAAGAGTTTTTTATAAGGATACAGAATAGTACAAGGTAATAAAAAAACCGGCCAAGTGCGAGTCGGACTAGCGCACCATTATTTATAAAAACGGAAAAAAATCATGTCTGTTGCATGGAAGCCCCTTAAATATTTATTTTATTGTTTTTTTAGTATTTGTTGTTATAGCGGCAACATAAATACATCATCTGCGAAAATTTAACCTGTCTAACTATCACGGTTCATGAGATACAGCCTGGTGACAGACGGACGGACAGCGGAGTCTTAGTAATAGGGTCCCGTTTTACCCTTTGGGTACGGAACCCTAAAAAGGTTGTTAAAAATATGTATGGCCTCAATTTTTTTTATAACTATTAATGTCCCACGGCTAGGCCTTTTTTTGATGTCCTTTGCCCTGGGGCGAACGGAGAGGACTGTCAGACTTCTACTGACTTAAACCACCTCGTGTTCCCTCGCACACTTGCACCGGGGGCTACGGGAGCACTTAAGCAATCTTCAAGGCAGTCCCGACTGGTGCCTGCCTCTGCGGGCTCCGCCTTGTCAAGCGGAGGGACTGACGTGTTTAACTCCTCCCGACGTCTAAGAGGGTGCGCGTGGAACAATAAGGGCTACCACCTCGGGTCTTACATGATGGGGAACGTGTCGAGTGTGCCGTCCCACCTGCTGCGGGCCAGGAGTGCACTCGAAATCTCCCTTCTGCGACATGACATTTCGCAGAAGGAGATCGCCGCCTCAACGACGTTGCACTGCCGACCATCCCTCATTGTACATGCTTGCAAATTTCAATGCAAAGACAATTGTTTCTGTAATACATACCCAGGTAAAGGATCTTCACAGTTAGCGAGCGGCTCGGGCAGCATGTTTAGACGGTCACCAATCTCCACGGCCTTGCCAGTGTCAGCCAACAACCACGTGGCGGCCACGCCCACGATGTTGGCCCACCATTCCATTACAGGGTCCCAGCAACCTGCAGGTTAGTAGTTAGTTTTGTAAGTATAATTTCTTTAGTTTTGTAATATAAGTATAATTATTCATTAGAGTCATTCGGCGATTCCGCTCTTATAACTTTTCGTTAGATCAGGTAAGTCGAAAATTTTATCGCCCCGCTTCGGATAAGTTAGGTTCTCTATTATCTGTTGTATTTTAATTCTGGGCTAGTCATGTACACGCTTCCGGGCGACCCATATGACTGAACACATCCAGTGGAGTTTGCTTCTATTTGGAAAAAGTAGTTTGTGCCCCTGGAACTCTGGAATTCTGTTTTTTTAACCCATTGCATCCAGGTTGCACCCCTGGGTGAAAGACGAAAAGACGGCCCTGCATTATAAGATACTAGTTGTTTCTAACTGACGTTATAAAACATTTTGGCAATAAGCTGTTGGAACGTCAACAGGACTTACCGGTATGATGAGGAGCATCCGTGGACACGTCATCAGTAATCAGTTTGATCAGTTCCAGTACATCTCGCGTGTTGCTTCGCTCGTCGGCACACAGCAGCATCTGCAGGCTCTTTTGAAGAAGCTCCAGATGATATGCCTGGAACAAGAGTTTCAGTTAAGTACTCTAAATCCTTGCTTGCTTCCAAAATCGATTGTGGTGATTTTGTGATCAAGAAGATAAAAGTAAGTATTTATTCCAAAGCTGACATCAAAAGTAAGAGCTTATACTGGACAAGAGCGAGTCTTACTCGCGCACCGAGGGTTCCGTTTAAACTCGTAAGTAGATAGTTCATCTATTACGGGTATCGAGTCTCGATTTCTTCCAAAGTAAAATCACGTACTGAAGTTTAAAAACTATGAAAGTACTCTCATTATTCTGACGAAAAGATAAGTACGATTGAAGGACAAACTTAACTTTATACTTTGAAAAATATACTCCCATACATCGATGTAGGTATGTCACGGAAAAATATATAAATCGATATATCGAAAAAAAATTTAAAGGTGATAAAACTACAAATTATCAATTTTCAGTCTTTTGCTGAAAGACCTAGCTTCTTGCCAAATTTCTTGATTCTAGGTCAACAGAAAATACCCTAAAAGGTTTTCATTTACTTGTGAGTGCATAATATGACGCAACAATGACGCATATGGCCGAAGCGTTGACTTAGAAGCTTCATTTTATAGCTTCAAGGGACCGTGCCAAATCATGCTGAAGCTTTTTCCTAGCGTTCCTGAAAAAAAGGATCGTGACAGAGTGACAGACAGACAGACGGACAACGAAGTGATCCTATAACGGTTCCGTTCTTTTTTCTTTTGAGGTACGGAACTCTAAAAATGGATAATTCACTACTGCATTTAAATTTTCTTTTGCTATGAGACTAATAGCGAAAAAAACCTTTGTATGAGATGACAATTAAATGTACTTAACAGCTTTTCTTTTTGGTTGGCCCCAAAGTAAAAGTTGTTTGTAATTATGAGTACAATGACCCCTTTTTAGGAATTGCATCTTATTTGGGGGCTTTAGAACACCTTATTGTGTGAACCTAGGGCCCGTGGCACTCTTGGCAGTGCCTTTGTTAAGCGTGTCATATATAATATTTCTTAATACTCCCTTTATGTAATGAATTGATTAAATTCTTATGTCATAATATTGATAGCTTGAAAGAAAACTATACAGGTCTCCATGAGCTGATTCATTAACAGGTGGTGTAACAATGATATTGTTTTATTCATTAGGTAATACATCTATCAGTGATGTCACTTTATACAAACATATGGTACCAGGAGGACTGCTGTAACAATATGCTTTTCAAGTTCAAATGTACATACTTTTAATGGACTCTGATGGTGTGTAGTTTGTTATCAACGCTTATGTCGGAAAATTCTTATAAACGTGGTTAGGTCGATATTTTCTGTCAATTAGATTATGGGTTTAAGTATTTAATTTATTTTTTTGAGTCTGACAAAGTAAGGCACGAACAATAAACATGGAACACACGATTTTTTTACTTCTATGACAAGGTCTTGTTTTAAAATACTTCAGATTGTGTTATAGTATAATTAATTTCTAAGTTTCGCAGCGAGTATTGCCGAACAGTCCGACTTCCTACCTCGGCAAGTGTTCAGCAAATTACCTAATAGAGAGTCTTTTTTTTAGCGAAAAACGCTTGCAGTCAGATCATCTTATCTAATGTTGTTGTGCATTAAACTTCATGGATGTGTAATTGTAGAACTAGTCAATCGGACACAAGCTTTATTTCGTGCTTTTTATGTTGGACATGTTTAAAATCTGAATGTTTACAAAATAAATTACCCTCATAGCATAAGCCAACGGATCAGCAGGGTCGGGCAGCCGACAGAAGAGCGCAGCAGTAGCCGGGCTACGCTCGTACGTCCAGCGCCGCGTGCGCAGGAAGCGCAGCCCGCGCGCGCTGCCCACCCAGCGCAGGCGCACCGGCCACTCGGACAGCGAGTCCGTGCACCACACGCGGCACAGGCTGAGGTAGTATCTGGAGAACAATATGGATGGTTAGTATTTTGGGCTGTTAGAAATCAATTTTTCAATTTTACACATAAAATCGAGATTCGACTTGAGTTCCAGCAGTGAAAAAAATTAAGGCTGATGTAGGTAGGCATTTCATTGCACATCCAGGTTTTTAAGTGACCATGTGACACAGAATTTTGCAGTGTTGTAGTCTCTCCAATTTTATTTCGTAAACAACATTTTGTTTATGATAGTTGGTATCTGAAGGCCAATTCCACTCGCAAATTCAATCGAAACCAATTCGCATCTCAGTCGCAATCTGTCCAAAATACTTTCTCTACATTTTTGACAGATTGCGACTGAGATGCGAATGCGAATGTTGCTTCAAAATGAGCAGAATTGGTCCACCGATTATTGAATTCAATCAAAAAAATATACCGTCTTTCTATATTCCACTTACCCACACAACCAATTCCCGAACTTCGGCATGTAGTCCTTGAACACCAGCGCGGCTGTGACATAGGTGTCAGCCAACAGATGCCTATTGCCGGTCACTTCAGCCAAGTTCACCGCTTGCAAGGCCAAGAGGACACGTTCACTCCTCCCGCTGTGGCTTGACAAAATCTCCAGTTGGGCCAGACGATGGGACACTCTTGATACTTCGGCTGCCCAGTGTTGTGTAGCTCTTCTTGAAGGACTGTGAAATAAAATGTTGTTGATTTATGAGTTTTATTGCTATTGTTGTGGTTCTTTTTCAGAAAAAAAAAGTTTCACATTTCTCTTTTTACACCACACAACTGATAATAACTATATAGTAATCCATGGATGAAGCAAGGTCTGCCTGACATAGTCATCTAACTTTTTATAAAGTATGTGTGAGCCTGTTGAATAAGTGCATAAAACCAAATAACGACGTAACGTAATCGATGCGCGTATAAGCGTAAACGAGGCAATGGGGGCAATGGATGGATGTAAGGATTGTAGCAGGTGGCATTCTGTAGTCTCTCTACCGCTATGAGAAAAAGGCGTAAGTGTATGTAAAGCCAAATAATACGTCAACAAATCGTTGTTGTAGGAAATGCTTTAAAGGGCAGTGTGATGTTGGTGTAACAGCCCAGTGCCTGCAGCATGAGTTAATTCTTAGCACGCGTCTGGGTCTTGCCCTGCTCTCCACTGAAACACGCCTTATGGTGCGTTTACACAGGCCATGAAAATTTATCAATTATAAGCAATACTGTCCATTATGACGTCACAAAATATCATGCAATTTACGGCAGCGGCAGCAAGCGTCAATTTGGCGAAAAACCGGTGGGCGACTGCCCAATTTTCGGACTGTTGTATAATATGTTCAAATCGCACGGGAAACTCTGATACCGCGATACAGGATTTCGTTAGTAGTTCGTCCCTGGCGGGATAGATGGTGTTGCAGTTATTTTTGTTGCCGTACAAATATATTTTCGTTAGCTTTTCTTGTGGCGGCATTGATGCCGCTATAGAAACAATTTTGCCAAAAAAATTGCCACATTTTATTTAAGTTCCTACACATTGCTCCACTAATTGTTCCAGATTGATCCATATGCTCAAAAATTGCCCGTGTTAACGCACCTATAGTCAGTTTTTTTACTCAACATTTTTTTATTGAATGAACTATAAGATAACTGATCACTAGAAGGACGCGGTTATCCGCTAGATACGACAAGACAGGTCGATGTGGTGATACTTGGGGGAGGCCTGTGTCCAGCAGTGGACGTCTTTCGGCTGAAGTGATAATGATGATGAAGAACTATGTATAAAACACAGCTAAATCCTACCTGTCACTCCACAAATCACCAGCACGGCGAGCAAGGAAGGATCCAAAAGGTAGTCTTTGCAGCATTTGTCGTAACACAGCAGCAATCAGAGCGGAGTACTTCGCGTGCCCCTGACCACCTGCCTGGACGCTCTTCCCAGACACTGCCAGACTTCGATGTAGTTCTAACCGTGCGTTTGTTAAGTCACCCTGAAAAGCAATTCTTAGTGATTAATACCAACATTGCGATGAACTAAAAGTCGTATTCACAAGACAGCATAATGCTGTTATCGAATTTCAAGAACCTAAAATAAATACTACTGGAATGAAAGCTATTTTAGCGACAATTATACGTTTTGGCGCATTCTTTGCGTTTTGTGTGTGCGTTATTCCAGCAACATAATATCGAATATCATCATATGAGTGTAAGATCAGGGGAGTGAGGGGCGGTAAAATTGACTTATATAGAATAAGTCAATTTTGCCGCTTTCCAAACTAGCCATTAGCTATCCACCACCCACCCCGGTTGGCACGTTGGATATTGAGAATGTTATGTGTCACCTTCCAACCTACTCCAGTTTGAATAGTGGGAATATTAGAGTATTATTATTGTTCCAAAGAAAGAAGAAGAAATACCTAAATAGGAAATTAGGAACCATTTCTTTCGTAGAGTAATGATTTTAGAAACTAGAATACAAAAAGAAACATACGATTTTTTTGCCGGTTTTACACTTCTGAACTTGCGACCCTTTCGGCTATTCAAAAGAACACAAGGTTTGCGACGTATAAATTTATCAGATATTATTAAATATTTTGCAGAGCAAAAAGTGCGAAGAAAAGTTATACCCCCAAAAAACAAGAATGTGAAAAAAGGGCAAGTTTCTGTCCCCAAAAATTCAGCCTGTAAAAGTAGTGAAATTAATAGGCTCAGTATTTCAGAACTGCAGAATAGACCATGACTGTAACATGTGTCTTTTGAGAATATTAGTGAACAGAGAGCTTGGATCTTTCCTGACCGTATAAAAATGAAAAATCGAAAAATCGTTTGTGGACTTTTGCTGAAGGGTTTTAGAAATACGAGAATATACATAGGATGCTAGAGCGAGCGTAGTGAGCTCGAAAATTTTGGTGTATCTATCCATACTACTTTTTACTAATGTATCTCGGCCTAGAATAGGATTTTGTTACATCCTCCAACGTTACAAGCTCATGATTTATATGGTGTAAGTGTATGTTAAGGGCGGCGAAAATTTTCTTTGCCCGGAGCGGCTAAATAACTAGATCGGCCCTGTGTAAGATGATAAGTTCTACAGCTTTACACTGTAATTATTATAAAGATTTTTATTTTTTTTGTGCAGGTAGTATTTTAGTTTTACTATTTTACGGAAGTAACGCGGTGTGCGCTACTTTACTATACTTGAGTTGCAGCATACAGTAATAAAATAACTAACATCAAAGGCGAAACGCGCAAACCTTTTACCAATAAGCGGCATTCAAACTTGAATTACTCTCGTTGATATTAAAAATGAGTGACAAATACGAATGAGCGCAGTGCTTACCTTTTTTAAAAAATTGTCAGCATTTCGTTTATGTTTGTAGAAAAGTCCAGCTTCTTTAGATTGTGATTTCGGTACTGAGTCTCCATACACAAGTAACTTGATCAGACAACCTCCCAGTACGAAAAAGTTTATCAGATAAATGAAGAAAGTACTAAACAGCCACATTCCCCATGATATTCCTGTAGAACCTAGAATTATAATCAGATATTTGATTATTTATTGAAGTGTATGTAGTATTCAAAGAAATATTTGGAAAAAAGTTTGGTAGTGAAACAGATAAGCACACAATTATTTAATCACTAGCTGCCGCCCGCGACTCCGCCCCCGTTAATGTTGAAATTGATCACAAGGAAACATACTCCCGGTGTAAAAAGTATAAAAAAATAAATTAAAAGCCTATGTGTTATTCCAGGCTATAATCTACTTCTGTGCCAAATTTCAAGATCCGCTTAGTCGTTCTGACGTGATTGGGTTACAAACATCCATCCATCAAAACTTTCGCATTTAGAATATTAGTATAGAAGTATAGATTTGAAGGAAAATAAAAAGTATTCCATGCGAACCCCCTTCAAGGAATGCAGGCGTGAAGATATCGTTTTTAGTAAATAACTAGCCCCCCCCCCCCCATAGCAATGAGACAATTGTAACAAAATTTTCTCTTCATTTATCATTTCAGATGTTAGACATTCAATGCTAGACAAAGGCCTCTCCAAAGAGTCGCCACATCGACCGATCTAGTGCGTGTCAGATCCAGTGGATTCTCATGGCCTTCATCAGGCCATCGGTACATCTTCTGGGAGGCCTTTCAACGCTTCGTCTTCTGGTACGGGTTGGCAGTCCAGAACAAGTCGAAAATCTCATCAACTGTCTGTACCGCGTTTTGTCTCTAGCTCTACACATAAATAATACAATCATTTTAAAATACACTTACTAAAGTCATTATCAGCCAATATTTTCCGCTGATCCACTCTTGCTGAAAAATCTGTGACAGTTGACTCCAACATATAGTTTCCAAAGAAGGTACTGAATGGGTTGAAAGTTATCAAACCAACCATGAAGGCACATAAAGCTAAGCGGGAGTGGTCACCCATACCCATGACGATCTTGTTCGAATATTTATCTTCAACCTGAAAACAACATACATGGTTACATTTCAACATTCTGACTAATAACTTGTGAATCAATAGATTTAATGCTTTTCTTGTACTGTTTTTACATGATGTCATGATATCAGACTCATTTTCTGATTTCAAGCTTAAAGTGTAGGTATATCTGAAACCTGGTTTAAATTTATCTTTTGCCAACTGTCCTGTCATATCAACTGATTTGATTGGTTATTTTTCACTAGGTACAAATAACATGATCTTTAACAATTTATAGAGATTTTTTAGTTTCCGAACATCTATTTTAGTGCCAGCTCAATGTTGATATTTCCAGTAAATAGGCAATATTGTGTAAGTTATGTTTTACTGACTTATTTTTCTTTTAAATAAATAGGTGCTTAAGTAATACCAACCTTATACTCAGGTGATGAAGGTGAATCACTTTCAAACCCGTGTTGTGAACTGGATGGGGATGAGATGTCGCTGTGGGGAGGAGTGTACGTAACATCAAACTGTGGCTCTTTTACTCCAGACTTTTGGAATGCGAGCTTCAGAGCCATGTTCTCTTGTTTTAAACGAGTATTCTGATTCTGTAGGTACTTGATGTATTCTATTGTTTTTCTTAAAATAGCTGATTTGTTCAACTGAAAAATTGGGAAGAATTATTATTTTTTTTATTTTAAATATTGTAAACAGTATATAAACTAATTTTTAATCCAACATTTGTTTTGCAAAGTAGTCATTGACCAAAAAAAAATATTGCTGCTGCTCATTTCACTGGTTTTTGTATTTGAATGGCATCTATCTAAGATGCCATTCAAATACAAAAAACAAAATATATATATTCATGTTAGTAAATAATATTACATAATAACATAGAATAACTTATTAGAATTTAGATAATAAGTTAACCTTAATAAAAAAGTAGATTAATTTCTTATTGTTTATCACTACACATGAAATGATTACATGTTAAATCATTATTGCATCATACCATCAAAATTGCTGATGCAGCATTATTATTATTATGTAATAAACAAAAAATAAAATAATAATACATACTTTTGCTTCTTCTCCAACCAGCATATTTTTAAGTTCAACTATCCTATCATTAATACTAGTTCTGTACCGCCTTTCAATAGCATTGTGCGCACTTCGTTTCACTTCTTTAACCTTTGGTACTCCCATATTCGGAACCTGACTTAAAGTTATCTTTTCGCCTTCAAGAACTACCGGTATTCCTGTTAGGAGTGTTTGTCCATTGTTGCTTGTAAAAAACGTGTGTATGGGCCGGTTCTCTGTGTTCGCTTTTGTGTTTGTGATGATGCTTTGAGTAGTTCCTGGAAAATAAAACATAAGTAATTTAAATAATTTACATAATTTGCTTGCTTGCAGGCACAACACAGTGACTTTTAGGCTGTAAGATCTTTCTATGTGAACTATGCCACAAATAACCATTTTGATTTCATTTGATTCAAAAACAAAATTTAACAAAGACAACAATATAACAACTGTTTCGAAGAATTATAAGAATCATATTAGAATTTTTACCTTGTACAGGAGCACTGGTATACATAAAAGTTTGAGTTTCAGGATTGATAATATTTGACTGTAACACAACTGGAGAAAAGCTTGCATCAGATGTTTTCAGAATAAGTGGGGTCACTCCTTTGGCATTGTTTTGTATTAACAAAGGTTGAGTTGTAGGTTTTGCTTTTACAGGCTGTTTCATTGGTGGGGTTCCATCCAATTGCACCAGTGATGCCCTGCCATCAGGAATTTGTTGAACATTTGGTGCCAAGTTTACATACAGCGGGCTCTGTACTACTTGTTGCACAAGCATGGGAGCAGGTGCAGGTACTCGCCTGCGACCATGCTGAGTGACGTCGGGCAATGGGGCAGCATCATTGGGTATCAAATTATAACTTTCTTCTCGAGCATACACTCCTTGTACAGGGCTACTCTTAGCTTGTGGTGTAGTTATTGGCTGTGACTGTCCTCTGTGCGTGTATTGCGAAACCATGGGGTTTCCTGTAGGGTTGTAACATGGCGACAATTGGGGTTGCGCTGTAAACTCGGTCTTAACTTTCGTGTCAACGAGAAGTGGATGATCATCGACCCGTGCGAGCTCATCTTCTAATGTCTTCATAAAATCTCCATCACAACCACTAAGAAAATCTGAAATGACCGGATTATTACATAAATTACTCATACTTTTACGACGTTACAGATGTATCGAACAAAGCAAACAGAGCAAGTCCTACCTTCTATTTCTGCAATGTCATGTACGTTAAACACGTCTGAATTTATAAATGGATCATCCTGCTCCATTTTGTGATCCATTTTCCACTAAATAAAGCACGAAAACTTTGTTTTACACATTAAAAATATACTTGTTTACGTTTTTTGGCATTTGGTAACTATTACTCATTTGACATTTGTCTGATGATTTCTTTCAACCAATCAAATCATAGAAAAAAGGTGGTGTGATGTGACGTCACATTTAGATGCGTTCGGAAACTCTCGCAAAACTCAATCATAGAACCCTATTTTTTTTTCAAGATTTGCTCTTTTAGCAGCTTTCCATGGCATAATTGACGAATTACCATTTATTTTATTGGTGTAAGGGCCGATTTTTCGATAGTCGGATAACTTTTACTGAGAAAAAAAATGGCAGTTTGACAGCTTTCGTATTGAAATATGCCAAACAGCCAGTTAAAAATTAATTATCTGACTATTGAATAATTAGCCCTTCTCTTGTCAGTTACAATGACAACAGATACTAACGAAATTGAACTTTCTAAATTGATATTTCGATTTGATCTGCGGGCTTACGCTTTTAGGCAACAGAGGTCGTTTAACATATCATTCAAGTTTTTTTAATTAAATAATTTATTACCTGTGATTGAATGATAGCTGAAGAAAAGCCATGAAAGTGAAGTATTTTGAAACATAAATTTTCAATTCAAATAATAGCATTATAACTAGTTTTATCTCAAAATTAAAAAATCATTGAATTCGTTTGTCTACCCCCTGACAGATGGCGCTATCCAACTTAGTGCTAGATAAAAGCTGGCGCTAAATAATTTTTAAAAAGCTGTGGAATTAAGCTTATTAATATATACACAAGACATATACAACTACATAGACTAATACGTTTTCGTAAATTTGATATAACATTAGAATTTTATAGAGCATGCGCCATCTGCTGTTACATTTCGGAACTCTTAGGAGACGTAGCGAGCGTAGCCGTAGCTAGCCCGCTCGTAACCGTAGCCGTAGCGCGCAGCCGCTACGATGGACGTCGTAGCAATCGTTTACAGTCGTAGCCACGGGATGGCGATGATGTAGGAAATTGGTTTATCAATGTATTTACAAATTTAAAAAAAAACCCTTACTTTACCAATATATACATAAACTCAAAACTCAAAGTATTTTTATCAATTAAACCATTTACAGGCACTTTTGAATTCTCAAGTCCGGTTAGTCAAAGAGATGAAGCTATTTGCATAATGAAGCTTGGTAGGATTACTTGCATCATATAAGTTTATTCATCGATGTATATAGTTTGCCGAGTTGATTATTATGAATAAGGCAAAACGCACTGGGACATATTATTGACGTGTCGCAACTTTAACGTAAGTCAACGGATGTGATTAGCTTTTAAATTTCATTTAACCAATCAAAGCGTTTGACAATTCATCGCATTTATTTTGCGATATTTTTTACCAGAATCTAGTTCTTAGTACCTACTTAGTTGAAATATTCGAAGTAAACTCTTGCGTGCAAATATACCTACCACTACAATACCTATCGCTGAAGTTCTTTTTGCGATTAAACTGAGGGAAGTAAAAAGTACCTAGAGAAGTCCTACGTACGGCTCTTCAAGCGAAGTTCAAGGTGTGTTGTGGTTCGATATAGCTTGTGAATAATTAATTGACGCTGACAAGTGAGTACTATCTGCTTAGAATAAGTACGTAAATGTAACGAGGCTTTAGTTAGTGTTTGTTTTGTGTAAAGCCACGTATCCATCTGCAAGTAGCTCGTATGCAAGTAGCATTTCATTGCGGGCTACCGAGGTAGAATGTGATCAATCGCACGGCCGTGCCATGCAATGTAGTTAAACTTGCATGCGAGTTATTTGCAGGTGGAAACTTGGCCTCAGTAGGTATAGATTATGAAGCTATAGTTACTTTCTATTGGTTTTCCTCGACTTTGTATTATTTAGCGATATTCCAGTTTTTATTCACATGTGGCAGAGGCAACTGGTCAGTGAAATTATTGTTCAGCTGGAGGAAAAATAATATAATCATTGATATTAAACGTTTAATTTATATTTGTAACATTATATTATCTGTAAATATAGAGTTCTTACTATAATAATATGTAGTTACGAGATAAACAAACTCGATCTAATATAGCTTAAGTGTATACATACAGAGTACAACTACATATTAAAGTACATATGATATTTTCAAATCCCAACTTAATTGATGAACTATAGTGCATAACATCACACTTAATAACATATATTTATAGGCACAAAAGTGGATATATAATAATTACATTATAACATCGATTTAACAAAAAATGTGCGGTATTTGATTGTAATGGCAGGCAAAACCTAAAAGAAGCCTGGTCCTCCGCCTCGGCGCCTGATGATCAACCACAAAACACAAGAGTGCATAAGGTACACCTACTGGAATGTCCTAACATAGATAATGTTTTAATTACAACGAACAAAGGCACAAAATAGTGAAACCTACCAAAGTGTAGCTTCTACACACACCATACGTGATTTAAATTAATTAATTACACATTTGCGGTCGCAAAATTAAGGTAGATACATTCGTAGATATCTATGGCATTTTCAAACTAGACTAAAGTAACAAATCAGTCTTCCAATCAATTACCAAATAATAAGTAATGTATTCATTAACTTAAGGATAATATAAAATTAAATGTTTACTCTTAGGACTTGAATATACATGGGTATCTAACTAAGAAACCAAGTTTTAAAGATGTGATTAAACAGCAATTTACTAAGAAGTGAAAATGTGCAGATTTGTACATTTAGATATTTTCTAATTAGAACAAAAGCTTATACGACGAGCGAAACATACGGTATTACACCCATAGATCAAATAGGAAAAAATAAACTAGACATTTTACGTATAACAGCGCATCGCGACCATTTTTTTTACTATGTTACCACAATCCT
This sequence comes from Mamestra brassicae, assembly GCA_905163435.1. Taxonomy (NCBI): domain Eukaryota; kingdom Metazoa; phylum Arthropoda; class Insecta; order Lepidoptera; family Noctuidae; genus Mamestra; species Mamestra brassicae. The sequence goes on along the minus strand of LR990996.1, from coordinate 10,320,108 downwards.
AATAAATAACATTGAGCATTCTTAACTAAGTGTTGATGAAATCTCTTAACTCTAATATGAACCACCGTGCTTGTGCAAAATATTTTAAATTGAGGATATGGTGAGCACAACTAGATATTTAACAACGTACATTTATGGCAATCGATGAACAAATTAATAAATTAATCTAACCCGTAACGTAAGGAAACAATAAGAATAGATCGGTATGTATGTAGATACGTCGCTATCCGCGGTGACAGTGCGTCGCACGCAAGGTTTCTGCAACATGCGTTGTCGTCATAGAGTGAGGATGTCTTGTCAACTGTTTCACGTGGAGTATGGCGTGGTGCGACGCGGTGGACTAGAGGAGCTGTAGCGAGCGTGAGGTAGTAGCGGCATTCAGTCTATAAACATCACAGTCGCGGACAACTAATTGCACAATAACTTGTCTAGGCGAACCGCCCGAGGCGCGGCCTGCATGCCCTTCGGCCCTATAAAGTTACCAGTCCAACTAAGACAACATTACATGCTAGTTAAAGCTAACTTATTCTGCTACTCATTAACAAAGACGTAAATGTTATAAAACAAAAAAACTAAAGAAGAAAATAAACAAAAATAAAATCACAATAAGGCGTCATCCAACATCAAACGGAAATTTGATTTCGTTTTCAAGCTCCGACGACACTTTGAAATAAATAGAGAAGAAGGGTAGAAGAAAAGTGGCCGCGGGGCCCATTGCAATCGCCCGGCCGGAGCGCCCGGTCATCGGCGGCGTGCGCGCGCGGCACGGCCTACCAGTTAGCCTACCAATAAGTGCTTACTCCTAACTTTGTACGCCTAAGTCAGTCTTTTCGAATGTACATTCCACGATGTGTCATCGTTCAATCTCTTTCGCTACCACAATCTAACGCGAAATTACGTGGCGGAACAATAACCCCAGGCGGCTGGTCTAAGTCACGTCGACGAGGTACTGACAAGTCTTCGACGTGATCGTCGTCCTGCACGGGTGACCGGGGCGAGTGCGGCGCCGACCGCGGGGGCGTGCGGGGAGCCAGAGCGGCGTGCGCGGCCGCGGCCAGCGCCATCGCGTGCAGAGCTTCTCGGCCACCGTCTCTTGTCGCTCCCTCTAACGCTTGCTGTAGGAATGATGGATCGATAAGAGGTGTTGGTGGATTCCCATCTTCACCTCCACCTCCTGTTCCACTTAAACCATACGGGAATGCAGCTCCATTCGACTCTCTCTTGACGCCTCGACTCATTGGACGGCTGGTCGTTATTCCAAGTTTCTTCACTTTATCGTACAATGTACGTGAAGGAACGCCGTATTTACGCGATGCCTGTAGTGCGCTCATTCCATTACGCACACATTCGATGGCTGATAAAATATCCGATCTCGTGTATTGTTTATATCGCTTCCATTCGGGTTTCTGTTGCGGTGGGACGTATGGCGCTAATCCGGCTCTCACGTCTTGTTGAAAGTTGGTCGGTGGAGGTGATGGATGGAAAGTGCGTTGGCTTTCATCGTCGAAGGATCTTTCTGTGTACGGAGAGTGAGCATCTTCTGACCGATCTGATCTATTGTAATGGGGTGACGAAGCTCGCGAGGAAAGTCTACGAGGGCGGTAGTCAAAAGGACGATGTGGGCTTGCAGCGCGTTCAGATTCATGTGCTGATCCATTGGAGTGAAGGCGAGGTGGTGCGTGCTGGCTAACTGGGTGACACACGAGGGACATAGGTTGCGACGAGTCCACGGGTGAGGTTTGAGCGAGAACATTCCTTAAAATAGGAGTGTCACGAGTGGCTAGCATGCTAGACAGCTTTTTACGCTTGAGAGGATTCATATCAGAGGAGTCGTAGGCGGCGGAGAGCACGGGCGCGGCGGGCGGCGGCGGCCAACGCACGGGCGGCGCGGGCGCCGGGGGGGACACGCTGGAGGGAGCGGCGGGCACCACGCGCGGCGGCGAGGCGGCGGGCGCGCGCTCCGTGCTGCCGGGACGGCGCCGCAGCTCCGTCATGTCGAACAGCCCCTTCACCTCCAGCTGCTCCGCCACCTTCATGATGTGTGGGATGTGCGCCTGTGTCACGTTCACCTCGCCCGTGTACATGTACTCGAGGAGGGCGCGCATCTCGAAATCCTTCACGCCAGGGAAGAGTATGCTGCAGTGGTCCATCGGGACATCAGCTAGTATTGACTGAAAGTACGGGGAGTTAGCAGCTAGGACGACTCGGTGTGCCTTGAAGGTGACCTGGTCGTCGACCACTAGCGTGCAGTCGACGTAGGTCTCCACCTTGATCAAGGCTTCTAAGATCTCCACTAAGTTTGTTTTGTGGTGATTCCATTTCAAACAAAAAGTTTGAGGTCCTTCGACGCTCCCCATTTTTCTGAGTTGTGATTCTGTAAACAAAAGAAAAATCTATAAAGCTACTGTATATTGAACTATATTTTGAGAAGGACAGTCAACTGCGTAACATACTTCAACTATGAAAATCGCTTTTATTACAATGGAATAAAGCTCTAACTGCCACGAAATTGTTACTACATACGAATGGTTGTGAACTACAATGTAGATAGATAAAGCTCATTAGCAAATATAATGTATCAGAATAGTATTGTTCACATAATACAAAAAAAAACTTGAAATTTCCTAATTCTTTTCCAAGGCATGTTTGAGAAAAGTAAACAAAAGGAAAAAAAAAGTTTAACCTCTGTGACATTTTATCCAATTTGTTTTCTTTTGTTGACTCTTCAAATTAGATTTATAATAACAACCAAGTTCAAAAACACAGATCGCATAGCTGGAATTTATTTAAAAACATAAACTCGTTTTTATTCTTTTGTTAGATCACTTTTCAATCATTCGATTTACTAAAGCTACTGAAACCGCAATCAAATTATCATAAAAAAAAATGTTGCATAAATTAAGTGGTAAAAACTTTTCAATAATCTATTATAAATACCTGGCAAAATGTCGAAGTTGGTAGATGCGGGATACATCGTAGAGATTTTTTCCAAGTCACGCACTAGTCTGTCAAAAGTGATAATCCTTGCGTACACAAAGTTCGTGCGTGTCGTGCGCGATGCGCATCGCTCTGCCTCCCGCACTGACTGACGACGTATGCGGCCCAGCGCGACTGCCCGACTGCACCGCCCTTCCCCATTTACATATTACGCTCATAGCCCTTCCACACTGCCAAATTGACTTTTTACCTTTTATTCGGCAGGTATAATCGAAGCTAGGGGACCGATGAAAGCAGTTACGCCGGATTCCCTCCTGTTGTGTTCTCTATAAATTTTGCACCGCACCGGCTTACCCATTTTCATCTTTATATCCACAGAACTATGCATAAAATTCTGCAGCAAAATTATGGCACTTACTTAATTCATACAAACCTTGAATACAAAACAGGTCCTACGTTATCAGCCGGCTACGAAAGCGTAGCACCGCTACGAAAGTAAAATTAAAAACAATTAGTGAAACTTACCTCAAGGAAAATTAGTCCAGCGTCTACACGTGATCAGGATTCTTGTTCAAAATATTTGTATCAGGAACACTCATGTGAAAATGTCCGCACTTGCACTTAACAAAGTTCGTAGCACGTTCGGGGTTGTTTCGCGCGAGTGGAGTGTCGGCTACGCCCGTGTGGGGGCGGCGTGCTCTCGCGAGCGTCTGGCGGTAACTGTGTTGGTGAAGGCGGCCGGTCGCGGCGGCCTGTGTGCCTACCGCCTCCTCCCCGCACCTCTTGTGTGCGCTTTTTACGCACGCAGCGCAGCGTGCCGGAGTGCAGTGCAATTGCGTGCGGAGGGCGCGGGGCGCGGGACCGGCGCGCCGACGAATTGCAGCGCGCTGAGGAGGGCTCGCGTGGCTGTATGCGTGAGTGCGCGCGCGCATGGACACAGCCACGTCGTGGTGTGCGCCGCGAACGCTGCTGCTCGGCGTCAACACGATAAAATAAAGCCGAAATCAGCTTATAAAAAATTAATGCCGCGCCTCACTGCGCCTTTGTATGTTAACGTTGAACTTCGCGTCTTGACTTCAGAATCAGGAACTCTATCAGTGGTCATATTCGTTATAATGTTCTAATGAACGCGCATTTGATATTCTATTCAAGGGCATATATGTTCACGTAAGTTTTAGCGCGATAGTTTAATTACTTGATCCAATAAAAGCAATATTTTTGAGCTTCCTAAGCTCGTAAATATTGCTAGTGTCTATCATGAATTTAGAACAATCGCCATCTTTAAGTACCTACTTAAACCTAACAGACCCAGTTTCTTGACCCAGTGGAAGGCATAGCTTCCTAGAAAAACATTTGTTCAATGCTTTTCAAAATGTCTGTCTATCTATTTAGACATGTGATGTGGGCACTTGACCATTTGGCAAAACTTTAAAAAACTCCATGGCTACTTACCCAGGCAGGACCCACATTAGGTATGTACCTACCTACAAAACAAGAACCGTCCTAAGTCATGAAACTAGCTGAAACCGTTTAAATAACCAATTAATTCGAGCGCGCAATGCTTAACATTTCGATACAAACATGACCGTCCTAAAATTCCCCAAAAGTGAGTGAACAACGCCACCAAACGAGGTCATTGACACATTGCTCGCGTAGGGAACGCCAAAATAGCGCGAAATGCACTCAAAAATAGACCAAGCTGTGTGTGCAATATTTTTTGTTAAGCGAAGCTTGTCTTCCGCCAAACTTTGGGGGACGCATCTTCGTGAATACGTCATTCCTATTATTTTAAGATGTGTTTGAACCTAATTTTAGAGAAATAGAGAGAGTTTTCGTTGTAGTTTCAGTTCGAATTGCGTAGGTAGGCCGAAAGAATGATGTCTCTTTATGGTTGAATTTTTCTTGAATACATTCCCAACTTTTAAGGTCTTAACAAAGGCAGTCTAGTCCCCTAATTCATCTGTTTACTTTTAGCAACGATTCGTAACAGATTTAATAATTACCTAACTAAACTGGTGGAAAGAAAGCTAAGTACCTACTTAAAAGTCATATCTATGTGTACTTAAACATTAGGTAATTAAGCAATAATCGACACTAAAAACTCGAGGACCTACGGAAACTCAATGTTATATTGCTATAACAAGTAATAATAAATGATATAGACGCCGAATTCACTACACATTAACAGAATAAACGTCAATCTTCATGATCGGGGTTAAACATGCCACAATCAAGATGATAGATACGGGATGGGAGAACATCCCCAACAATATAGTGAAAAAATATTATGAAATTAGGGATAATTAATGGTATTCTGAGTCGTCATTTGGAAAATATTATGGTGTTTGGCTACATTTTAGGTCTAGCAGAAAGGGTTACTTGGTTTAAATAATCATTCTAATATTATAAAGGCGAAACTTTGTGAGTGTGTGTGTGTGTATGTTGTTACTTCTTCGAGCGCAAACGACTGGACCGATTTAGATGACATTAGGTATACAGATTGTTGGAGTCCCGGCAAAGGACATAGTATAGTTTTTATCCCGGGAGTATGGTCCCTTGAGATAATTTTCGACATTCACGCGAGTGGAGCCACGGGCAGCAGCTAGTAATAATATAAATATCAACTTAATTACGTGGTTTGAATTGTGACTGTTAAGATGAAAGACTAAATTAAAACCCACCATGTTTTAATTTCAGTATGTTCTTTATTTCCTTCTCCTTTACTATTTGTTTGTTGCTGTTATGTTGTGTCTATGTCAAATAAATGGTTTCTATCCTATTGTACGAGTATTCTTTCAATTTTCCGCTAAAGATACTTAAATTTAAGGTCCTGCGCATTTTAAAACCAACTTATCTAATCAAATCAATTAAAAAATAAACAGAAACTGCAATAAAATGTTTTCGGAGAACGTTTTTGGTAGTAGAATCATGGCATGTTTTCATTAGATATGTTTTATTTATGACCATGTGCTTATTTAGATAGAACCCAAAACAATAACAACAATCGTTCAAAATGTTTTGGGGAAAACGGTCCAAAACAAGTTTTTGACAAATCAAGTAGGTACGGTAAGTAATTTGGATTCGTTTTAAGATAATTCTGTAACAATGAACAAACAAACTTTATTCTTATTTATTAATTTCACCAACGAAATATTGGACCGTTCTTGACTTTTAGTCTACAATATTTTCTCACGGATTCATGCAAAACCCGAAATCTTTCGAATAAACAATGGCAGAGAATGTCAGAGCAATTCTCTCGTATCAATGGCGAAGTTTGGAGTGCACTTGAAGCCTTTCGAGAGCCATTTGCATATCGATAGGTACTGGCCTCGGATCTAAGCACCAACTATTATTAATTCGATTACATACGAATGTGGGAATGTTTGACGTTTAGAGAAAAATTAAGAGCGGTGTAAATTATTAAGGTGTGTGTTAAACGAGTTTCCGTCGAAACGATATTTTTTGCTACTGGAAATTGATATTAAATGGCTGCTCCGAATCACGCTGTGTTGTATCATTTTGAGTGATTTCAATACCTACGTTCAGTCACTTTAGCTTTAGAGCTTTAGATACGATTATCAGTTACAGCCTGCATGTTCTTTGGCATTTCGCAAAAACGATTAGCTAATTAAATTATCAACAAACATAAATAAAACCAACTGTAAAGCTGCAGAATAGATTAACAGATGGTTGAATGGACCGACTGACAAACAAACAAACAGATTACAAACGTTGGAACATCGCAAAAAAGGAACCCAAAGGTCCGGAAAAAAAACAAAAATTATTATCATTCGAGTTCGGTATTAGCAACTATTTATATGAAATTTGCGGACAATGGTTTGCGCCAATTACATGGACAGAAAAAAAAACATGTTGTAATGTCAGCGGTCAACCACAAGACCGTTAAAATTTCACGATAATTTGGCTATTGCTCCGGAAACACGAATGCAAATGTGCCATTGTCAATACTTAACAGTTATGACCTTTGATTCGGACGGCGGCGTCAGTAATTAGTTTAGCGAATCGCGGAAGATGTCTCATACGTTACGTATCGACGAGGCTATTAAACTTTACAAAAGGTTCACATTAGCAATTCACACCAATAAGCCGATGAACTTACATAATTTAGCGACAATTGATCAACAATGCTCTTTAGTGAGGGATAAGAGTGCATTATGCTAATACCAGCATAAACAGAATGCATCGCGACCTATCCCACGAGCGCACGCGCAACAAAAACTGCGAGACGGGGGATAGAAAAAGCTAATAAAAAAGCAATAATGCGATCCCGCATGGTGGCTCGTTGAGATACAAAATTGACGAGACTGATGAACCGTACGGGATAATTTTGATGTACGATAACTGAAACGTCACTTGAGAGTTCTAATTTAAAGTATATTCTGATATGAAATACGCAATATTTCATTAAATCAGCGAATTCAATTCTAGCGAAAATTCTATTTCAATAGAATTTTACAACTATCGGTATTTTCCATTGTCATTTGTGATACGCACATTCTCGTTTCACAATGATCACGTAACGGCGAGAGTTAATGATATAAATACTTCATAAAACATATCCACTGTTTGTAAATGCGTTAAGTTTGCATAATGAGAGAAGGGTTGCCAGCATAAAGAGATAATTGTAATTTTACGCGTCCTCGTCATTTGTCACCAGCATCCTGCCACGCGCCCTGGCCCTGAATTTATTATTATCTAGGGTGCTCCTACCCTTATCTACAATTAACTATTAAGAGATATTAAATAATAGACTATACTGAATCGCTGATTTTGCACACTTCGTTATTTTTTGTGTGTCTATTATTATCTTGTTATGTGAAATTAATGTAATATTGTAGTTGGTACTAGTGTTACTGTCGCTTTTCTCCGACTCAGACAATACTTTTGTGAGTATATAAAAGATTTTATCAAGATTATTTTTCCTTGTTTTTTAAATAAGAGTAGCAGTAGAAATGCTATGCTAGAGTAGCTATAGATTCTATGAGGTTGCCTGCAGCAGCTTCGCTCGGGTTAAAAAAGATTTGCGCATAAAAAGCTACTCTGACAACCGTACCAAAATACATCAAAATCGGTACAGTATATAAGGTGTGAAAGCGTAACAAATAAACTGACTTTCTATATATGTATTAATTAAATTAAAGTTGCCTAATTAATTCACCAAATGTAAGATATCGCCAAACCCAAAGACACCCGGTACAAAGCACAGTAAATAAGCCTTGTAGAGCTTCGCCTCTGTATTCACAATGATATCAAGGGACATGATGGCCCACCTAATATATTCAGTTTGGGTCTGTGATCGTCCACGCCCGGCGACCCCGGATGCGGTTCATTGTAGCGAAACTCCCCGGACCCGAGGTGAAACAATACACTCTTTCCTTCTATTGTCTAGTGCCCGCCCGCACAAGCATTCCTATTCATATTTTTATGTTTAATTGTATACATGTACGTAAAATGCGAATTGTATATAGGTAATGTTGATATTCTCAGAAATAAATATTTCACATGTTTTGTGCTCTTGAAAATACCACCCTTAACTTCTTTATTTCTGTTTTAAATTAGAAAGATATAATCATATTAAAGCACCCCAAAATATAATAAACATAATTCAACTCGTAGTAACGTATGTCATTTTTTTATTTAGAAATAACATCGGCTCGCTCAAAAACGGGTCAAGTGGATATGAAAAAAAATATTAAATTTAAAAAAAGGCGGTTCTGCTAAGTATCGTTGTCAAAATATCGGCGAGCACCTGCCTGGGGCAGACAGAGCGGCGCGTAACGAACTTATGAATCTATTATATTCAGTTAATAATACTAACCATTCCGACTATTTACCTTTAGGTATTACTTTCAAAATACCTATTTAAAATAAAACTAATGAGTCTTTTAAAAATACTGTTAATGCGGCTCATACCGTCAATTAGACGCCCAACTCAAAGCTTCAGCTATCACGCATTTTACGACACTTAAAGCTTCATTTATCCGGCACCGCGTGATAAGCATCTTATAAAGTATATCCAGAGATAATTCGCTTCTCTCGCGGCCCTGTTACCTTCCACCGCGGCTCGATAAAATAAAACAACCGCGAGCCGAGGGTTTTGGACTTTTTTTATACAGGATCATTTTTCTTGCCGACTCGGCCAAGGGATTATCTATGATGTATGACAATAAAAAATGGTCCTTCAGTACATGGAGATAAGGTCGCATGGTTTCTGGAGGCTGTGGACTGGACGTCCTTGGGCGGACTCGATCTGCTAGGCGAGAGATCGTCCCATCGCGCTGTGCTGGTCGTTGCACCGAAACTATACTTTTAAAATGCATTGGAAAGTAGAAAACTTATTCGTGTGATATTTTCGAGAAACTTCTGCCCAATTACCAGTTTGTGCGGGGCGTAGCTGTATCTAAGTATGTTCTGAGTTAATTATTGTACTTTGAAAGAGTTAAGAAGCGAATAATGCTTGTAGCTGCACTTAACGAATTATTATGCATGCTAAATAATTATTTGGGTGGAGATGTCACTTGTGCTGTCAATTAACAGATTATTTCTCATTAACGCCAAGAACCGTAGCTATATAATATCTGTACATAAATATGCAAGGGACTGTTTTGTAACTGTGAGCAGTTTGTTTTAGTTCGCGCCCATCGCTAATGAGTCAAAATGTGTTGCCCTCGAATTTACGACTCGGCGATGTCGCTAAATGTTGAAAAAACCGCCTCATGTCGTAACAACGAACCAACCTGCCATCATATGGGTTGTTATCTACTGTTTTAGAAAACAACTTTCGCAATTCACTTTGTTAAAATACTTAGAAAAAGCAGAAAATATTACGTTGGCCGTTAACTGGCAAAACTGCAGTCAAATTAGTTTGTTACATCATAGACGTTGATATACATCTGAAAATACGTGGAGTTAAACAATATAGCTACCTGCATACATACTGCATGCACCGCTTGTATTCTAGTAAATTATTATAGTTAGCTAGTAAGCTATTCTACAATGATGGGTTAATTGTAGAATAGCTTACATTTTCCGGGGAAACCTGAAATGCGCTGTAGTTAATAGACCTTCGATCATTTAATTAGGGTACAGGGTAGTGTAAATTTAAACAGAGGATATCATCTTTTGTCGAGACGATCCACGAAAACGATTTATATTTCATATTGAGCTGAACCTACATAGCAATTTCAGCCGACTGAAACCCATAACTCGTAGTTCTGCCACGCAAAATATTAACACAAACAAAGGGGGTGAAGTAAAATAAACAAACGACAGTCACCGATAGGGTTGTGAATAGAAGGTAGGTGTTTTAGCAAAATCAATAGCATGTTATGGGCTTCCGTTATTTCCGTCGTGGGACTCGTGGATAATTACTGCATGGTGGCCGTGCGAACAGATGGACGGTGTGATATGCGGTCGCGGGGACTAATTACGGGTATCATTTGCAATAAACTCGTCCACCACCCTGTATATTGCACACGTGTACGGGGCTGGTACGCGAATAGAACTAGCTTTGTGTGGACGGTGGACGAATGATGAGTAATTACAGGGTTTCATGCAGCAATTGTATTGGGTTTTTCTGTCTAATGAATGAGGGAATTGACGGTTTGTTTTCTGTTGTTGTTATGTGGTCTTTACATTGTAGATACCTACAAAGTAACATAATATCAAAATTTAATTTTGCATAGTGTAGCCCCATTTCTGTGGCACTTAAGTAAACCTAAAGAAAAAATTTGACTCATGGTCATGTTTCAAGTATTTCAAATAACTCGATCTGACTGAACTCAGTCACCAAGGACATCATGAAAAATGAAGTCGTACTACCCTACCCACTGCTGTCGGAAATTGTACCTACCTACATGGTACATTTACCGACAACACTTACAATCATTATTTATGTTCCATAATAGGCTTACAATAACAAACAAAACTGCAATTTGTTTCGAAATACCGATCAAGCGCCAATACCGTATGTCAATAGTAAACCCTACAATGTTTAGGGGTTTTATACTCGCTTTATTCGCAACACCCCTCGCCGGTTGCCATGGGGTTGTGGTCAAAATTGTATTTTTATTATAATTGCTCCGTTTTATTGAGAGTCCCTAGAGGGTAAACATTGTACAGTTCCAGTTTGGTTTCAAAATTGTAATAAGTTAGGAATATTTTTACTATTTAGTTCTAGCTTTAATTCGTGTTATTGCGGATTGATGTTGTCTAACGAATATTAATCCTGTTCTTTAGGTTTATGTACGTAAACATAAGCTCGATGTTAAGATGTCACGTGATCACGAAGTGCGCTGTCATTCCATCCTGATTGTATGGATTGACAGCTCACCTCGTGATCACTTCACCCAGCCTTCACTTCGACATGTTTACATAATCGACCGGCTGTTTAAAACATAGTTTTGCCATTTACAGTCGTCTGTTATACACTTCTCATCAAAAAAATCGAAACACTTTCGTTTTTATTGTTTTTGTCCTAATTTTTTACAAAAGAGAATTAATTCCATGAAAAAAAAACATTATTGTGTAGCTGGCAGTTTGGTCATTACAGTAAGAAGAAAAAAATCAAAATTCGAAATTAGAATTTCATTTGTTTATCCTATAAATGAAATTAATCACTGTTTTGAGACAAATGTGTATTTAGGGTTGGAGTACGTTTCTCGTTTAAAAACTAAAATTAGCGCTTGTCTTTAAACTTTTTGTTTCTTATTTCATTTACTGTGACTTTGGGACGTCTGAAAAAACTTTTTTTTCTAAAACATATGGATACTTCGCCCGCAGAAGCCGCCCAAGTGGTGGCATTGCTGGATTCTGGACTTAGTCAGCGTGTTGTGGCTGCAAGATTGCATCTAAGCTTATCATCTGTTCATAGAGTCTACAAACGCTATCGGGAGACTGGTTCGTTCACGCGCCGTTCAGGATCTGGCAGGAATTGGGTCACTTCTGAGCGAGATGATCGATTTATTGTAACAACCTCTTTACGAAATCGACGCCTTAACGCTTTTCAACTGCAGCAGCAGCTTCGCGTTGTACGAAGAGTAGCTGTAAGTGACTCTACAATAAGAAAAAGGTTGAAGGAACGCGGATTGGCACCGCATAAGCCAGCGAATGGGCCGAAATTAACTGCAGACCATCGAAGAGCGCGCCTTAACTTTGCACGCGAGCACCTAACTTGGTCATACCTTCAGTGGAGCAAAGTACTGTTTTCTGATGAGTGTAAAATTATGCTGTATGGTAACGACGGAAGGAACAAGGTCTACAGAAGAGATGGAGAACGCTTTGCACAATGCTGCATTGAAGAAAAGGTCAGCTATGGTGGCGGTTCGTGGACGGTTTGGGGAGGAATCAGCGCCGACGGTAAGACAGAACTTGCCTTTGTATCTGGGCCACGGCTGCCTGCACTAAACTCTCATCGGTACATCGAACAGTGTCTTGAACCTCATGTGATGCCCTATGCACATTTTATTGGCAACGACTTCATATTCATGCACGACAATGCTAGAGCTCACACCGCGGGCGTCGTACGAGATTATCTTACCGAAGTCGGTATCTCCATTATGGTATGGCCAGCAAAAAGCCCGGACATGAATCCCATTGAACATCTATGGGATGAATTAAAGAGACGAATTCGAGCAAGAGATCCAGCCCCAGAAACACTTAGCCAGCTGCAAAATGCAATCCAAGAGGAATGGGATAATATACCACAACATGTGATCGTGACTCTCATCCGATCGATGAAGAACCGTATGGAAGCAGTAATAAGAGCTCGCGGAGGGAATACAAGTTATTAAATAAACGTTTCTTACATTTTTTTTCATTTACGCGTGTTGTTTTACCCATTTCCTTCATATTCCATACAGGGTAAAAATTACTCATTATACAAAATACGAAACCTATGAAGACTTAATTTGAATTTAGAACATTAACATTAGGATTTAAAAACCTCATACTACTCACTATTAAATGACATTTTACATTTATTCCTAAATATACACATTTTTCTGATAATCCTTATCAAATCATAAAATGCGAGGTGTTTCGATTTTTTTGATGAGAAGTGTAGTTATCTTAAACAGTGGTCCGAACAACCAACATATTGAAGTATATCTCCATTTACGCCGATTGCGCAGCAAAAATACAAAACACGAAAAACAAAAAATAAATATCATTTAAGCATAAGATAAAACTGACAGTTTTACTATTCAAATAATAGCAAAAAAAGCGAATACGTCCGCCTGTCCATACTCAATTGGACCCGCATCAAAAGGCTTAGCATAAACCCCTTTTCTCATTTTTATATCACGAAAAGATTGCCCATGACTATTTTGTTGGCAAATATGAGTTGATCCCATTGTCCGTAAGAAAACTATTCGTGTCGAATTTAAATGTTGTTGCTGGCACGGTGATATTACTGCATAATATACAATAAAAAAGAAATGCTTACCTTATTCGTATCAATTTGTGTGTACCCACCCACTTGGGAGTTTTGTACAGTTCTGACAAATAACTACTTGTATGTTAGAGTTGAATTGAAGAAAATGTCTACTGAGTTTATTGACTGTTATTGACAATAAAGAGTATGCACGTATTTTTTATTGATGTTATTTCATCAGCGACGACATTATAAAGCTTTAAAGTTGATAATTTGAAAAAAAAGTCTGAAATTGGCCTCTGACGTCAAAAGCCGTCATGCCCATACGCCATTTTTCTATCTCGTCAGGTTTTCGATAAATTTTGATTCTGTTTTCACTGTTAGGATTATTTATTTAATTGTATTTTTTTCAATAAATTGGTTTGATAATAAATATTTTCGTCATGCGTATTCCATATATACTCTCTTTGCCAATAATCACACCTTTCTCATTATCTACAATACCTGTTCCTTCGATAACATCTAACCGTTGCCCACAACGTCAAAACCATTTATTTGAACGTCATCACGAGGGGCTTATAAATCACATTGGTACGTCGTTATTGTACCAATTTCACCATCGATATTGCAATTTGTCATTTCGTTATCTACTATTATCGCAATGCATTAGGTTCTGAGTACAGATAGTGTTATCTTTAACTAGAATTCGCCCAGCTCGATTACAGAACGGAGGCGACGCACATGTAATGCAGATCTATGCTTTCATTTTATCATGTAACTTTTTTTAACTCAGTTTTTATTTCTATTTTTGTCAAAAATTTTACTGGTTGCTAATAAAGAAGCAGAAACTGATCGATTTTGAGTTTTTGTGAACGTTAAAGAATTTTTAGCTCATGTTAAATGGAATAGGTTAGAATATGTATGTAGTTAATACCTTTGTATGGAATACGGCAGTTCTATTTATCCTATTTATGCATAAAACTTTAGAGCATATTGATTTATGCGTGTCGCGTATGTACGCGCTTATTAAAGCAGTTGCATATCCTATTGGCATGAAATAGTGCCAGTATTTAATTCTGGAAAATCTATACTTTGAAGTACGTATGAAAGGTATTGCGAATCTCTGCGACCACTACAACATTGGTTGTTAAAAATCAATGACTGAGGTTTAACAATTTACTAAAAATGCATCGTGTTTTGCTATACAATCGGTTGGTACTCGTAGTAAAAATTTATAGAATAGAAATGGAAACGTTGGTCGTCTATAATAAATAAAAATTTATTGTATTAAAATAGCATGTTCAGTGTCCAATATCTATTATGCTATTAGTCAACGTGCAACTATGCCTCGTATCATCAGTTTCACATGTGCGTAACGCATGGATTTCACAATCAATCTCACGTATTGTGAATTCTATTAAAAAATTGGTAATAAGTTTGCGAAAGTGGCATTTTTATGCAACGCACATAATGTGGTTTGGAACGTGTGACGTGATGAAGCGCGTATCGCGCAAAACGCAGGCGCACGCACGATTCCTAGCGCAGATACAGTGCGTACGGCCGATAACGCGAGTCTGCTGCGATAACACACTGTCCGTGTTGATTGATGTAAATTTTGCTCAAACAAATACTCCGCTGGACTTTCACCCGTTTATCTACGAAGATTCAACTT
Organism: Mamestra brassicae; assembly: GCA_905163435.1. Classification (NCBI taxonomy): domain Eukaryota; kingdom Metazoa; phylum Arthropoda; class Insecta; order Lepidoptera; family Noctuidae; genus Mamestra; species Mamestra brassicae. Next base: position 10,305,106 of record LR990996.1, on the reverse strand, counting down.
ATAAAATCAATCAGGCCTACTTTACCAGTTTTGTCAGTGTAACCATCTTAACGTCAGTCATAATAATATTATTCGAACCTCTACAGAATGACTATTGGAGTGTGAATAGCACACATGCGAAAATCCACTCATACAAACATGTGGTTACGTACATAATACATAAACACAAGGACGTCTAGAGAGATTCGCACAGCTTATGAATCAAGGGGTATCCCCGACCTACAAAGAAATGCAAGCTCGCATTTATAATGCGCAGTCCACTTTTGTGGTGCACTCACCGTAATGATGACATAACAATGACGAATGTCAGGCGCGTGCGCTTGCAAAAAAACTTTACTTTGTTGTAGGCGGGCGTGAAATTACGTCAATTTCGCACAATTGTACCAGGAGATTACGAAGCTACAAGAGGTTTTTTTGTTGTTGCGAATAATGGTCAGCCTTGCGCAGAGTTGTTGCCATTTGCGGTTCTATGCAGATTTTTTTTTTATAACTCCATTCATTCAGTCAATTAAACTATTTTGAATACTATCAAAGCTATCGATAATTCCAATTAATTTACGTTTATTATTTTAATCTTTAGTAAAACAAACCGTAATTTTGATCAAATCTCAAGTTTTATTCGTCTTGTTGCTTAACATTGTGTAATTTGATCTTTTAGTTGCATGGAGAAACTAATGAACATTACTAATCGTTCTTTGCCCATACATGAAGGATGACAACTACTTATAGCTGTCATACAAATAAACTAGTTTACGTTACCGGCTAATGGGATTTTAAAGTAAATCTCAGTGGATATTCGCGTAATTTCACTAGGAGAACATACATTGACGAAACTGTTAGCGGCAACAGGGCTTGCGTCGTCGTCACACATTTACATAAAACATAATGATTACTATTTATATCTACAATAATTACGCACAAGGATTTCTTAATAAATATAAAAATAAATAATCCATGAAATCGATAACGTTAGATACGTTATCGATTTCATGGATTATTTATATTCATCGAATTTTATTTCTTCAGAACCTAGATATTTTGAAAATGTTACCAACTATATAATAATGTTAAAAATGCATAATCTATTCTACAGAATACTTTGTTGTATTCTGTACTTTGTTGTAGTCACTATAATATCTGTCAAACTTGGAATTCGAAGTTTGAAGTAGAGTTATTTTCTTCATAAACCACAAAATGTATGAACAAATTTCTACCAGGGTATTAGAACGTACCAGGAGATGGCTGCTAGGAGATATCTTTAGTTATATACGTGTAATGCGTACATAATGAATCCGCGGCTTATATAGTAAGAATTATAACTATCAGCCGTGGCGAGTGATGACGATGACTCATTTTGGCAACTGGTTGGCGAGGAGGCGTTGCCAATTTGCTATCTCACACATACACGAATTCGCACACTAACAAGGTTCCGTGATAACGAATTCTGATACCCTGGTACTTAGTATACCTATTGTGAATCGCTACGCTATTGGTTGATAAAATAACTATTCATACGATTTAATTTCATAGTATATTGTTTTCTAATTGCGCGTTCTGTAAAGTGTTTTGAAGGAACTAAAAACTAAGATAGAATCAAAAGTTATTCAATGGTACCTTTGTGAAACCGATACACCGTTACTGTTTTGTACCGAGAAGTTCATTTTAAATTAAATTAAATAGTTAAAAATGCGTAAATATGTTTTATCTGTATTTCGTTGCCATATTTTTAACCTAAACAGATTGTTAAACAGCGCTTGCGAGGCTACTCAGATTTTGAGGCCAAGGTTTAACTGCTAATATGTAGATATTTTATGTGAGATAAATATATATCTCTGTATTTTGAAAGGTTGAATAACTGGTACCATTCATTTTAATAAAAGATAATGTAAACTGTGCATAAAATTAATGATAATTTAGCATAATGACGATGTTATTTTACTTTGAATTATTGACCTGGTAGTGAACGTGTGTCACGTCCTCCTATGTATGTTTTTAGTTCATTAATTCGTAAATCAACCCCTTGAATGTGGTATATATTGATAGTTTGAGTGAAGGGACGTTGGACGGTGGTGGGCCGCCCGTCAGTGCGCGGCCTCGTGACCAAAATACGCGCTTTGAATAATTGAAGCATAGGGCCAGTACCACCCTGCCCCCCTTCACCCCTAGCTCGCCGGACTTTTAGTTTTTATCGGTTCATTATAATACACCGCGAATTATTGATGGTCGTACGTGTAGCTGCGATGTGGAATCTTAAGTTAATTAAATTATTTAACGATGTCAATGCCTTTGCTTACGTTTTTACTAAACATTAAATACGAATATAAGCAAAGACATTAACGGTGGCGTTCTTATTAACTTTTGTTCTAGTAGACTTAAGAGGTTGTGTTGTCCATAAACATGTTATGCTATAAATCAAGTCGTCTAGAGCTAACTCTACCATGATTATCATACCAAACAGTTGCAGCGAGTTTTTCATTTCAGCAAACTTTTGTTCCCCTGATATAAAAAAAAACTACTAACAAAACAAAAGCAAACCACAGTACCTAAAAAATCGAAAGCAGTAAATTGACAACAGTCACCTACCAAATAATTGAGGATACATTTGTCTATCAGTAATTACATAGAAAGATTCGGCTGTCGTAGTTTCAGCCACTATTTGTCTTCCACACGCAAATGTGGCGGGGAATTAGTGTGAATAATTGATACATGTCATTTGGCAACCACCCTGACCCACCTCGTGTCACCAAACTTAACATACCCACGCTTCTCTAAGTACTTGTGCCTCGGACATTTTCTTTTAATAAGTTTTGTTGAAGAGGGATGTTTTACGGAAGTTTATTTTCGATAGCACGGTAGCTAGATTAATGTATTTATGAAGATCACAGGGCCTATCAAATTCTACTATTTTTTAAGCGACATTCGTTTGGGCAGTCGCAATCTGTAAAAACACCTCCAATTTCCCCATATTTTGACATATTGCGACTGAGACCTAGAATTAGCCCACTGATTTGTAGTTTGCATATCAAGTGACTAGGTATAGACTCTGAACTATTGTAAAAGATTGATGTGCTAATAATGTCAAAGTTGACTCAGGCAGATATGAGAAGTACTTAGGTACGTCTCCAATTAAACTAAAACATAGCTCGTTTGGAATAGAAGCGAGGTCGATGAAGATGTGGTGTTGTCCACGCACTTTGGTGGTGGTGTGGTGGTGATGCCCTACATCGATATTTCGTGCATTATTGAATAGTCGCGTGTGGCCTCCCGAATTTCCAATGTTTGGCGATTGATGTGTAGATTGACTTTTGTCATTTGCCTCGGCCATGTCAAACAGTAAAATGTTTTTCTATGCCTCCTCCACAAATTGTTGGATCGAATCGTAATGGACTGGCGAGTGATTGAAGTATATAAATATTTTTTGTCCCCCCCCCCCCCCGTCTCCCCCCTCTATCTGATTGGCACGGCGATGGATGAAAGCTGTCTGTTGTTTTCTTTATTCACGTGATCGATTAGTCGGCGTTTTGGGGGAGTTACGAATTTGTTCGCGATCGATGATAACGAAGTAATGAGGGGTAGTAACAAACAATACCTAAGCGATACCTCCACCTGTGCCGTGCGTGTGCTTTTTCCACAAAATGCGTAGGCATTCACAAAGGGGCATTCATATTAGCACTAACGTATTCTTTGAACTTGTGAAGGATCATCTTAAGAAGAATAGATTGCGTTAGGGATCTATTCTTTCATAGAACCTCAGGCCATTGTACGTAAGTGTTGCAGACCGTTATGCAGAAACCTCAGTGATAAGAGCTACGCACAGTTGTGCAAATGTAGTGGGTGGTCGGCGAAAAGTTTACGATAGCTATAAAAGCGGCATCTTTAAAAGCTATGATATAAAATTGCGGCACCTTTGTGCGTAAGCGCCAATACGGAGTCTTTCAAAAAGAAAGTTTTATTTCGACAAAACAGTTACGTGATCCTTTGTAGAGCCGCTTTGTGAATTAGCAATCACAGAAAAGGATTTTTAAGAGAAAGGCTATTTAACTTTTTCTGTCTTGCAAGCAATTGTTGAAAAGTACCGGTTTAGTTGTTATCAATGAGCTCTAGGTTCAAACTGATATGTCAGAATGTGCATCGATCACTCATGATAGTTTTCAAATATTTATTTTTTCTTAAGAGATATGTAAGGTATCTTAAGAGCCCAACCATTTATAAGTGCAGCATTGTCGTGTAGGCTTTTACTCATACACTTACCATTACACACTTAAAACGTTTCGACTCCACCCGCAGTACTTTCCTTGATAAATATTACTCGCGTGAAGCGTTTGAGTTATCTGCCGGGTATAACTTTACGAGCCTTCCATTAGATTCATGTAAAGGAGTAATTCTTTCACAAAATACCGTTACGGTCCTCGCATCAAATAAAAGAGAAACCCTATCCCGCAACAACTAACCCTTTTGCGCACGTTTTCTGCGGAGAATAGCATAAAGAATAGCGCAATTTTATAGGTTTACAACTTTACTCAAATGTTGCAGAACTGTCCGCAAAGACGCCGACACAAGATGATAATAACTAAATAAAGGGGTACAATAAAAACAAACGGAAAGGGTTTACAACAATGCGGAAAAATTACGCAATGACTAGTTTTATGATTGCGTTGAAAAAACTTCGCAGGTATGAAAAGGGTCGTTTGTTGGACCGAGTTTGGGTTGGTGTGGTGTTCACAAAAGAGGCCCGAGCTGCGAATACTAGTGTCACTCATCTGCACAATGATAGTGTATGCAAATAGATGCAAATGTTTTTACAATGTTTTTTTTTATTATGACAATGAGAGCATTGTTCGATCGGCCGCCGCTACCGAATTCAATTATGAATATTGTAAACGCATTATTGATTCCGGAAAGTTGTTTCCTAGTAGGTATTGTCTTTTTGTAATTGTAACGTTTTAGATGTTGTGTTGTTTGCTTTACAGTTTCTTTCCTCTCACCGTTATCGATACCAGATGGGTCATCTTGGGTCAGTGAGCATTCCTATAATGGAATCTTTGACCGAATGATCTTGTAGGTACAATAAGTCTCTCTTAAAGACTTGTCTATATTGTTAGTAATCACCTTTTTTTTCAGACACCATTCGTCTGCTGAAATTAAACTTTTTCGTGACGCCGTGAGGCACAGACAACAGTTTTAGAGACTAAATTTTTTTTGTGTTCCTAATGTACCAAGTGTTGTCAACTAAATGTTATCTATTATTTATTTCTAATTTTATTAATATAATGTTCCTGTGACTATGGTAGTATATAATATCTTATAGAGAAAGTCGCCAGTCTTCATTTAAAACTCCTTTCACGAAAACAACGTCTAAAACCCATATCAACAGCTTGATGTTTGCCCCTTATGAACTTGATCTTTTTATCAAGTGTGGCTTCGAGCCCAAAATTATATCAGCGCTTCGTCGCCGCATTCCGCGTTCACACACGCACACTTACAAACTCCCTTTTTATATTAACAACTGCTGCACACTAGTGCACTATAGTCAATATCAAGTATGTCGAATTGGCTGTCGATCTAGGAAAAATATTGGCTCGTATTTTACGGTTTTGAATGAGGAAAACGTTGGTGTTTGTTATGTTTATACATAACTGGAGTGCATGATTGGCCATGGTTTTTCAGCTGTTGATGGAATAGGGGTAAAAGGAAATTATGCTCATCTCTTTTCAATCAGTAAATTTTATTATTATATAATGCATCATTCGGTCTGGAGACCGAAAGTAGGCACAGTCCAGGTTCTTGCGTGGACGCAAAAACCTGGACTGTGCTCACTTTCATGCTAGAACTGTGTAAACTACCTAAAAAATTAAAAGAAAGATAAATTATGTAACCGATTCAAAGGGCAATTAGTGAAATATGCTTTCTCATAAATCGCACGTTTTACGTCTATAAACTTCGGACATAAAACGATCAATTCTCTATATGAATAATAAAACCGCCAATGCTGTTCACAGACGTTCAAAGATGGTGTGAGACAGCATTGAATCTATCAGCGTTCCAACACATGCACGAAACTGCTACAAGACGCAGGCACACATGCACACATACGCACGATGCGTAGACGCTCGTAGCGCGTACTACGAGCTCGTAGCTCAGATTTTCTCACTGTCGGACGCGGGTTTTCTTGTGAGTTTTTCAAACGTAGCTCGATTGTAGATTGTAAAAGTGAGTTGTGGGTGTGTTGTGAGTTCATGGTAGGTTTGTCGTGCATCTATACGCACACAAGGGGATTGGCTAGACACGAATATTGCTCGCTATGCTAATGCAGCGGAGATTGGGCAGGTCGATGGCCGCTCCCGGACGCTCGGAGTCATTCGGCAGAACCCGTCGGCCACCCTCGCTCGCCCTCACAATCATTTAATCGTCTCCTTCTTGGGCGTTTTCTTTGAATATTGCTTTAGATGAAGTTTTTGGAAGATAAGATTTAATTGGCTTTCGTTTTATCCTTTTTGATATAAGGGTTGTAGAGAACAAATCATCTTATGATAAATTAATGTGACTAAGTATGAAACAATACTTATAAGTCTTTTGACTTATAAGTATTGTTTGAGATTGGTTAAGTGAATCTGGTTATTCAGATATTAATTTAATTAGCTAAAAAGGGGCCGTACTGAATTAAACAAAGCCCAATTCCGGACATGCGAGATACGACTTGTTACGATGTTTCACAACTGTTACCGACATACCTAAATTTTGCTTATGTTCTTGTCTTGAACAAAGATAAAGTTACCACAGCGAAGCTTAATATTGATGTCAAACAAAAAGTTTCTGAATCCCGAATGGAAAAGAATGACAAAAGTTAAAATAGTGTCCGGGCGACACTGGCCAGTGACCTTGGGAGCTGCGCGGGCGCAATAGATTAGTCAGGCACACATCACACACACGCGCACACCCCACCCTATTGTGGCATACTGTGTGTGTGTGAGTGCAAGTACTTGCATCAAGTTGGGGTGAGGCCTGCATGTTTTTTAAATCCAGATGATTTTGATAGCATGAGAACTTTTATGATAAAAACGCAGATGTCTGTCTGCTTTGGTGAAATGAGCCTACCCCAACACACTTGGGAATATGCTAGGTTAGGTATAACCTAAAATATGGAGATTTTTAAAGCAACTAGTGAGATTTAGATTAAATAAAAATGTTTTTTTACGCGTGAAATATTAATTTGTAACCCACTTTTCTATAAAAGCAAGCGTTTAAATCCAAACCTTTAATAACATTTTCTAAATTATACAAGAATCAAAACTATACAGTAATTTACCGCATATTATCTCGGTACAGTCAGAAAAAAATGTTGGTTGCGTGGGCGTTTTGACAGGAGAAAAGACAGCCGACGACGCGGCGCATAATGGATGCATAATAATGGTGTGTGCTACATCTCGAGAGTCGAGAAAGTGCATCGCTGGCTGCAGCGGCACACACAGCAGGCACACCGCAGCAGCCTTGAGCGGACCCTTTCCCTCGTCCATCAAACGCGGGCGTCGCCTCTTAACCTAACGCCGTACATTAGGCTATCGAGCGACATTTATCGCGCAACCGAGACTTCATTAGCCGCCAGGCAGTGAGGCGACACCGACATACTTAGAGAAACGTTTTTAAACCAAGAACTTCAATGACTTCTGAGGGACAATTCTCATATTTTAAAGGAGCGTTCGCGTTAGCATCGCAGTCGCAAATTTTCAAAAACATACATAATTTTCTTACATTTAATAGTGATCGATATTTATTTTCATTGAGATGTTATTGCGACTTGAATTTAGACGTTTGTTAGAGGTAGGTACGAGAATTGTCCGTCTGTTTATCAAGGCACATGCAAATTAATTTCATGAAAGTTTGAGTTAAACTTTTCAGGAGCTAACCTTGTGTGTTCAAACAGAGCCATAAACAGACAAAGCTTGGTATAAAACATGACTAGCTTTGATTCTGAAAGGGTTCGTTGTTTACAAAGTAACAAGTAACAGAACTCCCCTTGCGGTGGTGCGATAGGCGTGCCATGCATGGCTATAAGGCGAGTACATCCTGAGCGCGCGGGGGCGGCGGCGTGGGGGGACTCACAAGCGGTTATTTCGGTATGCACATTGCATGCGGCGCGGGCGACGCCGGCATAAGCGCAGCAGCGCACTTGCCACTCGAAATAGTCAGGTCAGGGACCGCGAGTATCGCCTCGATCCTGCCCCAAGGTCAAGTCTCTGCAGCTCCGACACCTCCCAGCCTACCCCTCCCCCCTCCCTCGCCCTCCACGCCGCGTCTATGCACATTAATGTAAACGCCTCACGAGTCACGCCTGGCTATGTTCTGTACACCGAAATTCGGTTACCGGGTCCATTTTTACGCTTCATTTCATTAATAGACACGTAGCACTGATATTGAAATAATTCGAACCAACTAGACCAATAAACATGATAGGTATTGCAAACATAGTAGATAAACAAACAAATGCATTTATGAATTTGTTATCAGAACGAATGTTGCTAAACGTGACCCAATGAAGTTTTAATCGATTCTTAATTGCGAAAAGTCAATTAAACGTCGCGAGATAAAACCGCGAAGTACGCAGCGATCATTAGACACAAGACTTGCGATAAATGTCAATTAACCTTTGATAACAAAGAAATTACGAAATTGCAAAAGCCCTTATAAATAAATTAAATATCTCTAAGCTGCCAACGATCCAGAAAGAACCCAATAGTTTTTGGGAAGCAGGATTTAATCCAAACACTGGTTATTTAGAGAAGACACAACACAATTTTCACAATCAACTTACTAGTAGGTTCCTAATATTCACTAAAACTAAAGTCGTTAGTGATAATTGATTGGTTTCAAATCACAAAACTAATTAACGACTATCATCAAATCCTTTTGCGAAATGAATGTCATGTGTTTGATTCACATTGAATGAAAGTAAAAATTACTTTAAATAACAAAGGAAAATGACATTATTACACTCAGGAAACTCTACACTAAACATTTTTAGTATGGATCCCTTTTTTCGTACGCAAAATACGCACTTGTTCGTGGAGTTGCGGACATGAGCCCGATACCTATTCAATACAATATAATAATAGGTATATTATTGCCCGAAAAACTGAAAACCATCCTCATAAAAACCTAAGCTATTAAGAAAACTTCAAGGAGTCACAGTACTCCATCGCTCCACGTTATGTACCGGAATACCTAAAGAATACATCGTCGAAATACTGGTGCGGCTACATAAACAATAACAGGATTCACCCTCATGTCGGCGTCATTATTATGGCTTCAGCTTCCCTCAGGTTTAGTCATCGACACCATACTGTAGGGGAACCCTCAGCCAAATGTCCTTAATTACACTGTGACACCTGAAAGCTTATATTGGCTTCGCCATGGGCCATACATAGAGATTTGCAAGGGAATAGAATAAGTCAGTACAGGAATTGGTAGATGCCAAATCGTGGCCAAGTGATCAGAGGCCTACACAATTTAGGTTGCCATCGATACACACGTACAACACAAGAACAAATTTATTAATTGAGAGTCGTACTCGTAAAATCATAATGCAATAAAAAGTTTTGCTGATCCTTCCAATGAAATCAAAAATGTTCCATACGTACTTGTACATAAGTAGGTACATTTAAAATGATAGAATCGCAAACAATTTTGATAATTCACGTTGCATCATTGGTCATCGCTTGCTTAGTTATAATGACAAAGTACATCAACACTTTATCAAACATCACATCATTATTACCAAATCAATTAAATTCAAAACAAACGCCATCAAAAAAGCACCGTTTCCATTATCATATCAATTGTCTTTGATCTTGGCAACTGCAATGATTTGAAAAAGGAACATTTTTGTTTATAAATGTCGATGGTTCTAGGCGCAAAGGAGAGATCAAGGCGTCCGATGGCGAGGACATTGCACTTCGTTTCCCCCCCCCCTCTTGGTCCTTCTTCCCATTCCCCCCACTGGCCCTGCCGAAACTCGCTAACCAGTGTTACTAGCCGACCGGATTAGAGTGTTTAGTCACCGTTGCATTCGGGATGTTTGGTTTGTATACAAAAATGATCAGCCATGTTGTATAATATTTAGTTGTTATGAGTCAGTGACAGCGTTAATGGTGGACTTTAATTGGCTAGTAGATAAGAAGTTTTGAATTAATTAAAGCTATTAATTTTGGTTGACTGAAAGTCATGCGAGTTTTGATGTTTTTGCTGGAATTTACGTAGATATTGAAAATGAACAGGCACTGGTAATGTAACAGCACGCAGTATGCAACATCCTACTAATATTATAAACGCGAAAGTTTGTAAATATGGATGGATGGATGGATGTTTGTTATCTACTCTTTCACGTAAAAACGACTGAATGGATTTTGATGAAATTTGGCACAGTAGTAGATTATAGTCTGGAATAACACATAGGATACTTTTTATCCCGGGAATATGTTCCCTTGGGATAATTTTCGACAATCACGCGGGCGGAGCCGCGGGCGGCAACTAGTAGGTACAAAATAAAATTGCAAATCTAAAATTGCAATTTAATCGTTCTCTCCTGAATTAATTTTATGTTAGACATAGATATTTTCATCAAAGCAAGGAAGACTACCACCATTTCGCAACTTCCATTACCTACCTACTTTTCTAGTTTTCTTAAAAGCCAACGAATCTTAATCTAAGTCTTTTGACCAATGAATCATCATCATATAAATGCGAAAGTTTGGATGTTTGTTACTCAATCACGTCAGAATGGCTGATCGGATCTTGATGAAATTTGGCACAGAGGTAGATTGTAGTCTAGAATAACACACAAGATACTTTTTTTAATTTACATAACATATTTTTAAAATTTTATCCCGGGAGTATGTTCCATTGGGATAATTTTCGACATTCACGCGGGCGGAGCCGCGAGCGGCAGCTAGTTTTCAATAAATATTCCTCCGACAATCGACTAAACTTACCAACAGACTGATAACTATCTCTCTGGTCAGTTCTCAATCAGCCAAGTATCTGGCATTGAATGGAGGATTGCATCAACATCGTCGCATTGGCTGCAACCGGCGCAGACGCATCGCTTCCCGTTACTTGCTATGTAACAACTATATACCCGGTATTTACTTACTACTTGTACTGTTGGCAAAGAAAGTTTCATTGAAATGTGATGTGGTCAGAAATTGGTTTTAAGTCTTGTCATGGTACGGTAAATATACTCGAACCCCACTTTTTTATTTATTAATTGATTGATTTATGTACACAAAATATACTTTAAAAAAATGGGAGGTACTGCTTATTTCAATAGAAATTTCTTCGACAGAAGAGTGGGATAAGCCAATTAAAATAGACTATACGAACATAACTAAAACATATTTTTATCTATTAATAAATATAAATCAAACTGCAATAAACCTACAAATAGGTTTTCCTAAATATATATTTATAATAAAATAATACATGCCCATAATTTACAGAGGATAACAGTATAGTAGAGAGATCTCTTTGGCTTTCTTTTTTGCTGACAGATAGGTATGTTCTTACAAGCCCGAATGTTAGGTGAGAGTGAGATCCACAATCGAACTTCATGAAAAGAGAAGGAGTGGGAATATGAATGAGTTTTATGAGATGGGAAGTTTATGCTATGCTTTGGAATATACAATTAGATTCGCCTTTCTTACTGGCCGACAGTTCAAAACTACCTGTAAATGGTTTATTTGATTTAAATGATTTTTCAAATTAATTTTCTGCTTTTGTCCAGTTCAACATAATTGATTTTTGACAGAGTTGTAAGATCGCAACCGTACTGTTGAGTTTAAGTTTACGATTTGTTAAGATTCAATAATGATCGTACGGAAACAATTTTTATTGTGTCCCATTCCTGAACTCCTCTCTCTACTCCTTTTACTATTTGCAAAACAAGAAACACATTACGTAATCTTTTCACCCTGAAAACAAGGACTCAACCTTGCAATGAGCTGCAATGAAAACCGGATTAAAATTATGTTTCTGCATACTCCACGAAAAAAGACATGGCATGCGCATGTGTATACACACATATAATAAAAACACACAAAGTTCAGGTTTATTGAACAACATAGATTTTTAAGTAAATAAACCCACTCTTCTGCTGACGCTACGTCTGCGACGACGGGGAGGGGCGCGGGGCGGGAGGTCGTTCGGCCTGCCTCAACACGCCGCGCGTTCTACGATGCGCTTGCGCAGCGGTGACGTCGGCGTTTCCTGGATATAGAAGTATGTACTTGCATTTATATTACTTAGCATACATTTAGTAGAGACCCTCTCTACTAAATGTATGCTAAGACATTATATGCTTACATTCCGCTTTGTAGTAAAATAGTGAGCTGGTTGCGTAAAACTTGGCATGACAATTTCAAAATCAGTGAATGTTAACATCGTAATAAAAATAAAGTAGGTGTACTTTTGATAGAAAGAATTCCATTGTCATTCATTGTAGACATTATGGTAATTATCATCATCGAAATGGAAAACTCTAACCTAAAAGAGCAAGCGAATAAGCAGAAATTGTCTTAATTTCAACCTAAGGTGTTTTAAAAGTTAAACTCGTAGAAAACAAAAACAGTAAATACAAGAGCTACTGACCAAATAACTCTTAAAATAGCTGAAACAACAAAAAGGCCAGATAAAAATAGAAAACTGGGATGTCCCACTTCCGTGGAAATGGACCATTCCCGAACCAAGTCAGAAGATAAAATGTTTACCAGGCTCGGTAAACATTTTATCTTCTGACTTGGTTCCCAGCTCAGTCCAGCTGATTGGAATTACCTGCTCCAGTCGAGTACTGTTTTAACTAGTTATTAAGACGACGGTGCTAGAAGGTCCTATTGGCCCGACCATTGGTCAATCAGTCCATACTTTAACGGTTTTTCGAATAGCCCGCATGGACGGAAAGAAGTAGGAACATTCACTGCGCTGGCGATCTGGTAATCGCAGTAAAAAAGATATAAAATATATATTAGGTAGCTGATTGTCATTCCAATCAGGTGGAAGTCAACTGCTTTGTAGTGAGGGCAATCAGAGGGTCAACAGCAGGTCCAAGTCAATTTTATTTATGTTTTTTATTTTGTTGATAGGCTCAGAAATTGATGATGTAGGTATTCGACGATGGACAATAACTTATTCACTCTTGGCTTTAACCCCTAGGTTGTAGCTATCAGGAAGCAGAGACTCCGTCAGTAAATTCCACTCCTTAGCTGTACGCACAATCAAAGGAAGTGACGAAAATATCCAAACTAAGAATACCATTATGCCATCATCTTGATTCCCATCAATGAAAAAATTGTCAAAAAAAGCTAAATTGACAACAAAATCGGTACTGCTAAAGTCAATGCTCCTGCTAGGAGGAAAACAAACAGTGTATATGGAATATGAGCTTTTGTTCAGTTCTAGATCTCTCATCTCATACAAGGCACCAGAACAAGTGCACATAGTGTCTAGAAAACAAAACAAACACAAAATATTGTCAATAACAAGTAATTGGATTAATGTGTGAATGTTAATAAACATTTACAAAAGATTACAAGTTGTAAACATCACTTTCTTTGTCTGCAAAATGAATGTTATCTGTTAATAACTGGACCTGTGTAATTGACCTTATTGTCTATCTATTTGGCACATTCATTCTTCTATCAATTTGGTCTGGGTTGGTTTGGCTTGAAGAAAATGACAGCAGTTCAGTAATAGTTCAGGTTCTAGAGAAAAGTTTACTTATTCTTATACCTTTAGTACTTATTACAGTACAAGATTAGGCTTTTTAGAAAGTGCCATTCTATATGATTGGTTGCGATACTAAAATATTAGAGATTAATCACATGACATTTCTACAGCGTTTCTCACTTATACAGGGTGACCCAGAAGAGCGTGGTCATATTTTAGGGTAATGTTAGGTAGCTAATATGAATTGGGAAAAAATAGCAACAAAAAAAAAAATCCAAATAAATTGGCCACAGAAATCGACTAAAAAGTTCTGAACAAATTAGTTTTGAAGCAGTCTGATGCAGTTGGTGACAGCCAATCTGTGACTGAACTAAATTAAATGCCACCAACTCTAACTAAATGACTTGAAAAGTCATTTGTTGTAAATAGCTTCTAAGACATTGGCAGAATAGTCGCCATTGGCTTTGTTTGCCGTATAAAATTGTAGTATAGAATAGGTAAATCAAAAATCTCTATGTTATTCTGTAATCTTTGGCAAAAATAAACACAACACAAAAAATACCACAACCACTGCATTTCAATACTACTTTTCTATTGCACAAAATGTACCGTTACGTTTGGGGTTTACCAAACACAGAAAGGACACAGATCATAAAACTATTGTATAGAAAAGAGTTAAAAATGAATTACAAAAAAAAGTGTACGAAGATTCTTTCTAAACGGTTTGTTGATAGATTTACGCATAATCAGGTCACACAATTAAATTATTTACAACTATCATTAGCTAACAATTTGTACATTTGATAATGGCAGGGCCTACGACAACAATGTCCCATTTATTTATTTGTGGTCCAGAGATAGTACTATCGCTCAATGCAAATTGTCACTGTGCAGTGTGCATGGCCAAATCGCTAATGAAGTGTTTAGTAAAATCGTGATAAATAAAACAATTAGTTTTCATTTGGTTTGTTATATTACCATTTTTAGAGTTCTGTACCCAAAGGCTAAAACCCTATTACTGAAACTCCGTCCTTCTATCCGTCTTTCACCAGGCTGTATCTCATGAACCGATACCTAGACAGTTGAAATTTTCACAGATGATGTATTTCTGTTGCTGCTATACAAATAATAAAAATTAAATAAAATTAAAAACAAAAAGGGGCCCCCATACAAGAAACATGTTTTTTATGGTACGGAATCCTTCGTGTGCGAGTCCAACTTGCACTTGGCCAGCTAGTTTTACCATTTTGAGCGCTTCGCATTTCTAATATGCAAGCGTTAAAGTATCTGGATTTAGCCCAATTATTCTCAACTAGGCCCAGCAGTAGAAATGTTTTAGACATACTTAAATTGCAAGCTGTAAGATTTCAATTTATTTCGGAAGTTAGGACATGAAGGACTGGCATTCTCGTACTTCAAAATCGTTCAAAATTAAGTCGTAATTTCAGTGACAATGTATATAAAAACTTGTCAAATTGTAGAAACATCAGTAGTGTTTTTAACAGTTAATGACTGCGATGCAAATGCGAAGGCTTCTATAAATACGAGAATTGTCCCTCTCAGTATAATGTTTCTACCATCCAAGCAAAAGTTTGTTCAAATCACAGGCATGTATAAAGTACCTACGTTTTCAAAAGAGTTCAGAAAATTTTAGCCACAAAAAACATCACTACCGGGACCAATATGTTTGCTATGCATTTATAAGTTAAAACTACGTCGCCCAAATCCGTCTCGCTCTTCAATAAAACATTAGTAAGCTAACGTCCCCCAGCGGATGGAGCTTTATAAAATCAAAAAGGAAAGAGTTCAATTATATTTAGCAATCTCCCCTGTAATTACTGAGCAAGTTTCCTTAATTACAGTCCCCTAATAAAAGGATAGGTGCTTCCTACTTCCCACGTACGGGGGTGGGCAGAGCGCATGCGCGACATGTGAACGATGCGGCTTATTATTAAATAATTATAACACAGTATGTACCTGCGTAGAGTTGAGAATCTGACGAAGCCCTGATTGTAAACTTAAGTTCCAACAAGGTTGTCTCTTGAAGACCAGTAAGTAAGTTCACTTAGCTCAACTTTACTTAGTTATGCTAAGGTGCCTAGCTTTCCTACGTTAACTTTCCTATGCTATTATTGTCTCTACTATTGGTCTAATGCACTGGCTAAGGTAGGTAGGTATTATTAATATTTTACATGGAGTGACTGCCTACCTGATCTCCGTAACCCAGTTACTGGGTAACACGATACGGTTTTTCTGGCTCTTGACTATCCGAAACGACTGTCAAAGATCTACAAGTGACAACCGGGATTTATCAGCAGCAGCAGAAAGTATTTAGGACCGACAATAAAAAAGTAATCATCGATCACTAACGCAATTTGCGCACGCTTAGCTGAATATTTTTTTCCAGGAAAACCAGTAGGTAGGTACTTTTCCCAAAAGAATAACATAATAGATACCTACTAACACTGTTAGACTTATTCCTTCATTATTTTCAGGCTTCTCTATCGATCTGAACTCTGTATCCACACGTACGTATGTGCGTAAGTTGATATAAAATAAAAAGACGTCACAGTTCCGGCTGCACATTAAGACCTGCGACAGACGGACTTCTTCATTCGAACATTAATTATTCACGTGTTATATTACATAAAATTAATTTATTTATAGAAGCAACATTGAAATCTTTATAAATAGTTGAGTTGGTGTTTGATTATTAATTTTATATTGGGTAAGGGAATGGTTTGTCATAGTTTTTCGTTAATTTACCAAAGAATTAAAAGACTTGATGGAAAGACGGTTGCAGACACGAGTATGAAAAATGACCTCTGCTATGCAACCAAGTCAAATCCAGATCCTTTAATTAAAACAAACCAGTTACAGGCACTTTTGAATTGTCAAGATCTGTGAAGCCGGACTGGCTTCATCTATTTACCTTACAGACCGCTAGCGACGTACGTTCCAAAGAGTAGATCCTATGTAGAAGAACGTGCAAGAAACTCCATGGATACTCTTTTAAATCAGTGTATGTAACCAATGTTAACAATAGCTGAGCCTTGCTCTTGGCCTGCTACTGGTATTACTCTGGCCGAAAACGACAGTAGCAGCTAAATTAATTTATTCCTACGGGACATTTTCTACGATATTTTCCATCCGTATTCATAGTACCTCATCAACGGTTGCGAGGTACATTGTCTTCACATAGGTACAATATAATAATGTAGGTAGGTACCTATATAAAAAAAAGTAACTATGAATTTTGTTGTCCTTTTTTCTCCAAAAGACTTTAGTTGTCTATTTATAAAGGTAGGAAGGAATCCTTTGCAAATGGACAACTTGATTCACTTATTGTTTTTTGTTTTTACTGTAAATTTTGACGTTCAATAGTTCACGTTCGGTGTCCACTTTGAACCAGGTGGACACCGAATAGTATTTTCCAGCATAATATTTATTCGTATTTTTCTACCACAAAATTACTCCGGCAATGATTGAATTCGAAGAAAACATTTTCCCTCATTTTCCATAATTCGAAAGAACAAAGAAAGAAAATCACAATCTCTGTAAACGTTTACTCAGTTATAATTAACTATCCACCGATATTATTGAAGTGTCTTTAATTGCTGTCTAAATTACTAGGTTTTTCCATTGGGAATTTCTAAGTGACAGCCCGGAGTTGGTGGTGTGACACCCCCGTGCCTCGGAAAGCCGTTAAGCCGTTTGTTTGTCCTGCGCCAGATCTCTATGCGGTCGTGTCGGGTTGCCATCCCATCGGAATATGAGAATGATGGAAGAAGGAGAGTACCTGTGTTTGCGCACACACTTGTGCACCATAATTTGTCCCGCGTCGATGGCTAGTCTCGGTTAACATTGGCCGCCATGGGCGAAATCGGTCAGGAGGACTAGATAAAGTACTGGTGGAGGAGACATTCTGGTAGGTGAGGTAGACACTGGTGAGTCATTCTTTAATCATGTGTTTACATTTTCCTCTATGTAAGTATATCAGTTGATTTTATTTCAAAAAAAAAAAAAATTAAGTGCTCATATAAACTTGCAGTTTTCAATAATGGTACATACTTTGTGTTCATACTTATAAAACATTATTTATACCGAAAATGGGATAGATTTGTCCTCGTAGACATTATGTTTTTGTGATCTCGATCTCATTCAGATTTATTTATTGTCATTTTAGCTGCTCTCTCACAGCTGGGCAAAGGCCTCTCCCAAGTTCTTCCAAGAATTCTTTTCCAGTAGGTACTTCCTCTAACCAGAACTTTTGCGGCGTCCAGGTCATCTCGCCACATTAAAAATATATGACTTCGTTCTCTATAGAACAGAAAAAATGTCGGGATTAAATAAACTCAATTTGCAAAACCGGTAACAATACAATGAATAACATCTAGAATGCTATTAATACCTCACAACTGTTCGTTTATACAGGGCAATATACTTTATGCTAATGTTTTTTTTACGATTTAATGTTCATTGTCGCCAAAACAGTCAATTCTTTACGAAAGTGGATTTTCTTAAGTGAAAAAAGAAAAATGATTCATGTTTCATGATCATGCGATGAAATAAACAAAAACTATTGTAAGGCCTACTCCAATGAACAAATAAATTTAATGAAACTGTTTGTTATGTCAATGTTGCTACTGCAGCTTGTGAGAAAACTACAAATGACCTTTGGAATCGATCGTGTGCTTCGCGTTCATCGCGAACAAAGTCAGCGTTCTAAAAACAAACATGGGACTGAACTTTAAAACAGTCAATTAATCTGCCGAGCCTTTTCCCACCATAGGTAGATGGGAAAAGGCTCGGCAGATTAAGTTAGGGTCGGCTTCGGCCACAATGTCGGCGGTATGGCCCCTCTTTGTGGAGTGGCTGGAGTGGCGCCACGGCGTCCTCACTTTCCGCCTGACGCAGGTACTCATCGGAGACGGCTGTTTCGGGAGGTACCTGTTTCGGATTCAGCGGGAGGACACGCCCGGGTGTCAACACTGTGTGGATCGCCCGGAGGACACGGTGGAGCACCGCCTTGTCCTCATCGAGGCGATCGGCGGACGGCGAGCGTTGGGTGGCTCTCTATCCGATCACAACCAGGCCCGGGTCGATGGCGTGTTATGTTCCACGCGCGCCTCAAAGACATTTTTGCTAGAGTCCGACCGAAACTGGTTTTCCGGCCGAAACCGAAACCGAAACCGAATATTCGGCCCTGGCTTCAGTTTCGGCCGAAACCGAAACCGAAACCGAAACTCATGTGGTCAAGTTTAAAATTCCTTAAAATACTGAAATTTGATGCATTTTACACATTATGCTGAATTAATTACGACATGAAATTAAAACACAGTATATTAAGTTTGATGTAATCATTTATTTATTTATAAAAAATATTAATAATATTTTTCAAATTAAGTTCACAGGTGTTTATCAGTTATCAATAATCAAATCACAAATTGTTACTGTTTCATTAAATACTAAGTATAAGCAATTTGAAACCTTACTTTGGTTTGCATTTGTACTGAAAAGAATCATCTTTTTTCGGTACCTCTTATATAAAAATTATAATGACTAAAATTAGTAATTATTATTACAGTATTAGTTTCAGTTTCAACAGAGATAATCAAATCACACATTTAGAATTAACAAATATACCTACATCACAATTAGAAGGACAGTCATACTTACATACATTTAGAATTACACGACTACTTCCGAAATCAGTTTCGGTTTCGGCAAAAGTTTCGGCCAATTTAGGCCGAAACCGAAACTGCCGCCGAAACTTGATTTTTGGCCGAAACTCGGCCGAAACCGAAACCGAAACCGAACTTTCGGTCGGACACTAATTTTTGCATAGGAGACGGGGCTCGCTACAGCCAGAGCCTGCCAGGGTTGCGAAATTTGTTCGAAAGAACACATGACACTAGTCTGTCAGTCAGACATCAAAAAACCTACTTCAGACTACCAGTAACGACAGTCAAAGTTTTCAAAGGACAGCCGGGATCAACGGCTTAACGTGTGCTTTCCGAGGCACGGAAGAAACTCGGTATTTGATAGATGGTCACCCATCCACAAACCAACCTCCGCAAGCTAGCGACCCGTGGTGTGTCTGTTATTATTTAGCCTCGAGCTCGTTGAACTTTAAAAAAAGTAATAAAAAAACAAATGCACATCAGAGTGGCCAATGACATGTAGTAGCTGGAGCCAGTGTCAAGTCGATCATTGAACCTCATTGTTCTGACTTGCGAAACTCTATTTACATGCTCACCTCCTATATAAACGCTTATAAATTGCGAATTTCATTAATTAAAACATTGTTACAATTCCATTTATTCAAATAACTTGTGATTTGAATAAGTGGCCTGCCTTTAGGCTGTGTGTTTCGCGCACACTTTCATATTAACACTACCTTGTTTATAAATAGATTAATTAATTAATAGATAAATTAGTAAAAATCAACCCTTGAAACAATGTCTACCTATCAAACTGTCACTATATAGTGTGCCAATCAGTTTTCGAATCCATGTAGGTAGTACCTAGTTATCGTAAATAAGTATTTAATTAAACGCGAATTCTACATTATGCTAGCATGCTTGACCTAAATCAATCCTTAATTTTACTACAATGTACTATCACAGTTTAAAAAACGTTTCTAAAACATTCCTGAAACCTCGGAAACATTTATTTTCAAACAGTGCACCTTTTTATGCACTTCTAAAACTCCAAAGTTGTAAATAAAAGTGTCTCTATAAAGCAGAGGGATGGTCAAGTCGTTGGCGGGTCAGAGGTGACCAACGTTCGGGCCGGACCCTGCACCCTTTCGCAATTGCATTCTACACAGATGGCCAAGAGAAGGATTTACTGACCGTTTTTTGTAATTTTAATAACAAAGAAATCTATTCAATGGCAATTCGATTGATCGTTGCAAGTTTTACAAATCTGTGTGAATAAAATTATAAACTGAAGATTAACAGCGTATTTTTAGTAGGCATGTATGTAAAAAACAAAAAAGGGACAAAAGAAAGTATGTAGAATAATTAATTGGTAAAGAAGAAGATAGGAGCGTACAGTACACCTCCACCACTACGATAAGTTTCTCGGTAATAAGTTATTCACAAATCGATTTGGAATGATAAATCAGACAGTAATGTCGTTTTTGATTTGTTTTAGCTGATAGATATGCTCATTGCTCAGTCATTTTTATTTTATTATTGCTACTTTTCGCATAAAAATATCAGACTAAGTTCCCTAATGAAAACATAAACCTTGTTAAGTTCAATGTCAGTGTTAGCGAGTAAGGTACCCGCTGACTTACAAGCAGTGGATCCCATGAGGTCACCGGTCAGCGGTCAGGGGTGACCAACGGCCGTCCAAGGGGTTGCGAATAAAACTGTTTGACCGTGACCAAATACATCTTGTTAGGAGTTTTTTTTGTTTGATTATTTTTTATACTTTTGTGTCTTAGACGTGATGTGTACTTTGATTGAAATGAAAAGATTGTGTTTAAGTATTATTTGGGGAGGTGGCATTAAGGTACAGAATTCTGGTGGAGGAAAGGAAAAACCAAAATAGACATCTCTATTTCACAGATGTCCACATATTCACCACACATATTTTGTAAATTTATGTACAGAAAACATTTAAGTTCCTACCTAACATACTCAATGGTGTATCTTACGGAGTAATCTTACGGAATCTTAGGTAATCTTACAGAGTCTGCAATTTTCTGGTGCCATATCTAAACTTCCAACATCACCATCTACCCTTTCCCGTGTTACTTGGGATCAGCGCTACACGATTTTTCATACAACTCAATTTAAAGAATTAAATCACAGCAACAAGCGAAAGTATTGCTGACGTTTAAATCAATGATGATATTCGATGTGTCAGCACAATATCTAACTTTGCTGATATGCACAAAAGATTCGCCGGCTAAGTCTCTTATTGTTTACGTGGAATTATTATGCACAGCTATTACTTAGTCATCTGTGCGAAGTTCAATGTCGAAGCAGGGATTAAGTTCAAGTTCTCAGTCCCATAGGGTCAGCGGTCAGCGGTCAGAGGTGACCAACGAATCGCGAATGTCCGAGTGGGCTCGCAAACCCTTTTCACTGTGCAATATCGAACAGGTGGGGTGCCTGTTCCCAGACACCATTGTCATAACACAATAACATTTTTCGTAGTTCTGCAACACATTATCAGTTCGCAAATTGTTTTTGCAATTGTATGCTGATGATAACACACGTTTTTAGCAAAGAAATGCGGAAACTAATGGCGGTATGCAAGATAAAAACGGAATCCCGGAATTCGTAAAAAAGTAACAAAAGACGAGTCCGGTTACCTCATTGCTAAGAATTTTAACGTGCGAATAGGTAGAAAATTACCTACTTTTCTACTTTAAAAATATCCCACAAAATCACAAACCCATGTTAGGTGAATTTCTTTGTGAAAATAAATAATAATTGAAGAATAAGGGAGGGAATGGAATGGCTCGTTGATTATAGAACCGGGTTTGTCTGTCCGTTCGTCACCTCTGACCCATGCTTGACCGGTGCGTCCCTAAGACGCTCCGCCAATCTTTTAGATTAGCAAGTTCACACTAGCCGTGATGGGCTTAGGTAGATAGATATTATTATTTTATATTTAGAATGAATAATTTATGAGAACCGAGATTTGGTTGTAAACTCTCAGTGTTTGTCACGTCTCAAAATATTTATTTTCAGCACTGATAATTGTTATCTTTTTACGTTTTTGATGAATCGGTATCGGAAGCGAACATTTCACCGTCAAAACATTACATTTATCACGTAGACATTTTAGCACATGTTGTTTTTAAACAATGTGAAGGTCTAATCTAAAGGACTTTAGAACTAAGGACATCTACCTAACTATCTCGATAAAAATAGATATCATTGTAAATAGGTATTCTTTGTTTGCAATGATTTCTGAAACAATAATTATAAGATACGTTAACGATAATAGTTGATTAAATCAATGTTGATTCAAGGTAAGTAAATAAAATATTTTTTTGTTCATTTCACGAATTTTCCACCAACATATTCACCTAAAAACTATGCATTTTACAAAAAGTTTTAGTTTAATAAAAAATTAACAATTCCAAATAAAGTAAAACCGCTTTATTTTGCTCTAAAGAATCGCTATTATTATTGAAATCGATTATAAAAACAAGTAAATAATAAGAATTATTTGACAACAAGGTTTGGGGCGATCCAAAAGCATTTTACCTATACTAATTCCTACATTCGGTTTAACCAAAGAACAACGTTTCGTTAACCTATCACAATACCTTTCTCAATCATTCCATAATAAACGTCACATCAATTTAACAGTTTTGCACAATATGCTCTGTGCACTGGACAGCGGTCAGTCCGATTTACGGTTCTTTTATTTACTCTAAGCTTATTAAACCCCATCTATTGTGAATATTTTGAGGGTAATTAATAGTGTGTATTGTGCAAAATATTCTTTGTTCATCGGTGTTCGTGCTTTGTGTTCGGCCCTTGTGCATTGTGCACAGTTTTGTTTAGGCGATCATTAGCCCAGTGTGCAGTGGGCAGTTTCGCACTGACCGGTGACCGCTCAAGGTTTTTTCTCACAGATATAAGCTAGCACGACCGTTATGCCTGTGATTAATTATATTGCGGTAACGATGGTGAATTTAATATTTGGTTATTTGAAAAGAAAACCTGTGGAAGTAATTTTGCTTTTTTTTTCTTTCGGGTGGAAACCAATGCACTATGATATCGATGTTACAATACCTCAAAAAGTTTATGATGTAACCTAGCACACACACTATTATGACATTAACAATTCTTCATTGTAAGATATGCGAGAGATTTATATTTTATTCATTATTTTGTTAGACAGTAGGTATCTATAATAAAATTGTGAAGGTTGTAACTCTAATTTTAAATTCAAATCTAATATTTTGCATGCGGTAAGGCAAAATGTATCGGGACAATTCACAATTTGTTGCAACTTATATGTATACCTACACTATTAAATAATGTATTTCCTTCTTTCTCATTAATTTCCACTCGAACAATAGGCAAACTGCATTGACGTAGTGCAACTGACCAGTGCACATACCCGCTCGGTCCCTGATGACCTCTGAACTCAGCGCTCTTCACTAGTCCGTTGAGCAATTGTGCGAAGACAGGTTCTCAATCTTCACATAAAACGCGTGTGAATCGATTGATCATAAAACGTTCGTATAATAAACTAATAGCATAAAAGAATCGCAGTCGAAAACCGGACGGACGCTGCGATATTAACATATTATTTAAGTTTGAAAACCTGTAAACTGTGATTCAAGATAAACCGCGCTCTTTGTAACGGTAAATAGACACAGATGCGAAAATAATAACAAACATCTCCTCAAAACATAGTATATTATGTTCGCCTGATATTACAACTACATACACAACTTTATATAACACACAAACGTAGATAACGGAAAAACAGTTGAAATGCAGAGAGAGAGACACTTGTGTATGTGTGGGTGTGTAGGTATTTGCGCAGGACGCAGGCGATTTGCCATGGTCGTGTATGTAGTGGTTCGCGAATCACATCAGACGAGAGGAAGGAGGATCGCCCTCCCGCGCCGCCAGCCAATGAGAGGACTTCCCGCCGCGACCGAGCTCCGTATCGCCTTGTACCGATATCGCGAATATATTAGCACATGTACACTTCCTTTTATATACTACTATCTTGTTCATTGTAAAAAGTGTTTGTTTACAGTTTAACGATACCCCATTGGTTGATTGAAGGTTCAATGAATACATAACGCTTATTTACTGTATTAACCGAATTTAATACCTACGTTGTCAGTGACGCAACTATGAATGAGACCTCTTCCGTATCATGCGGCCTTGGTACCGCGACGCGAACGCAGGTTCCTACGCGGTTTGTTCGGAACAATAGTTCGTGTCAAAACGTCAAACATCTCTAAATTCCCGACCGGAAGCACAAAAACAAAAGGCGAGGGGTGAATTCTATTAAGAATTGGGAGGATTACTTCTAATGAGATTCTAAAACGCGGTAGGGATTGGACTATGTTTAGCGAAGCAATGTGCAACCCTTCTCTGTGTAAAATATCTCAATTTAAACGTTTAAAAACACGTGTTCGAGCGAGCACTGATCCCTGGAGACGTGAACGGGATAACACATTGCTTGTTGTAGCAGTTAATTATGTTGGCTTAGAAATATTAAGCGCTTATATGTCTACATCAAACAAAGTTTTGCATACCAATGACAGTAAATTACATTAATGAATTATTCGGATCACATTAGATTCAAACAAACACAATAGGTAGGTATGTCAAATAAATCGCAATGATGCAATTTTCTTTAGAAACAAACTTTCAGAATTTCTTTAGTTAATAATGTACACTTTTTATTGGAGAACTTTAATTTCAGACGTTTTTGTCAGAACGAGGTAAAGCAATGTCTTCGTCATTTCTTTATACAAATTACACCTCGGTATTAGTACCACTCGAGCTTACCACAACAAACCAAAAATGGCTCCAACAACAAATGTTGAAACAATTACGGCATACCTACAAGCTATACCGCAACCCCTTTATAATTTATGGCAAAAAAACCTCAGGGGATGTCGCAGGATTAGCCCTCTATGTCGCACGGCAAAAACCCATTGCACATGGGCGTAGTTCAATTAGCTGTCAGTTTGTCAACTACACCGCTATTCTTCAGAGGACGTTGCAGGTTACCCCTTCCCTCAGTTGAGTTTTAAAAATAGTCTCAAGTATCTTAAAAGCTCTCTGATACTTTGCACGAGTGTCGAATTGAGCTTTTGAACTGCATTGTTGATAAAAATAATTGACTCAAAATGTAACAGAGTGAACAACTTCTTTCAACCAATCTACATATAGATTCGTTTGGACAATAGCGCATTTATCTACCAACTTAATATGTTCCCAAATATATTATTTTCCAGCTTTTTGTATCTCCTCTGGAAAGCACAAAGTAGAGACCCAGATGTGTTACAAGAATTAGAGAGTTTTACTTACCAATAAGAAGCAAATTGGATGGAACAAATAAATATATATACATAAACAAATATATATATAGACAACGAAATATGGTTAACAACAACACAAAACAAAACCCCTAGGGCCTAGAATACATAACCATTTTTAATATTCTTGTCTTTTCACACCCTGTAATTAAATATCCCGAAATATAGAATTCATTATGGTAGGTTAGCTTTTTTAAAATACAGTTTAATCACAGCTTCCTTCAACGATTTCACATCCTCGAAAACAAATCTCTGTTGATTTTTTGCCGATCGCGGATATTCCATTTAACCCTTTAATGCAGAGGAAGTGTAGGTAAGTAGGTCAGATAGTACATTGCACATGTTGTGAAAGCGGGGTAAAAAATACCCCTTTATTGCGCTTTGTTTCCACACGTGAAAAAAAACTTTGATTATTGCCTGCAATTTGTACCCTCGATGCCGTGGCAGCTGAGAGAAGAGAAAGAAGTTGTACCTGATTTAGTAGAGTAATAACCACTCAACGCAATTACAATTCCTATAAATTACCTAGGTACTGCAATGAACACAGTACAACTTCATCAAACGTTTTCTATTTTCAGATTATTTCAGAATGTCTTCAATTATAGCAAAACCCAACCCTTGCACATAACAGTAATGTTTGTATGCAAATTCTGAATTTAAACTCATCTCAGGGTACCTAAGAACCAATACTAAACGTCATCACTGTACCTAACAAACCGGCATTTTATCAATTTTTTTGCTCTCTCGCATACGTTCAACCCTACCCGCGATCTTGGCAGCCATTCTTTGCCTATCAAATCATTTTTTGTTCGTTCCTTTTTAAATGGCACATGCAGTGAGAGCCAGTTTTTTAGACACGTTAACCAATTTTACTAAAACGCAATATCATCAGCCTACCTGAACTGTCTCTATGCTATTCTTTTAATACTTAGATCATCCTTAATCGATTAAAGCTTGACAAAAGTGGACTCGCTCCTCAACTTCACACAAGGTTCTTACTATTTTCTTATAGGATTTTGTGAAAGTTGAAGTAAGAAGGAACATTTAGGAATTATGCAACGGTTTTGGGTGTCTCGATTTTGTGTTTAAAATATTGCCAGCGTCGCGGTAACATGAGAAACCTTTCACCAAACACAAAGTTAAAAAACCCTAAAACTCCAAGAAACCTTAGCCTCCGTCAATATTTTTTTCTTGGCAGCTAACAGTAAACCCAAATCCAGCGATATCTTCACCAAAACAAACGGTCTTGCAAAATGTCAGATTCTTTCGATTCCAAAATCGGGAGCAAAAAATGGCAGGTAAAAAGTCATATACCGGTATAATTGTCACAAATTAAAGCAAAAAATTTCGAACAAAAGGTATCAAAATTCTGCAAGCCACACGAGCAGGTAGGAGAACTTAATAAAATAAGGTTTTTTTGTGAGGAAATTGTGCAAAAGCGTGGGACGGGTCGAGAAGTTATAACTGTACTCGGCAAGACATCGCCGACTCGATCCGGAACATAAATCTTCTGTCTGATTATACAATGAAGAATGATAGTCGGCTATATTCTGCAGTTTTTTGTAAAATACACATTTATTTGTCTTCCCAAGAGGGGATCTAGTCATTGGTGAACGGCAGGACTTCAGCTTGACTTAGCGATTTAAAAAATGAACTAAAATCAAAGAAAAAGGAAAACGGGGGAAAACTTTAAACTTAGTTAAATCTTTTCTTTGGGAAAAAAAATTGACCTGTATTATTTTCTGTTTATACCAATTTATTTTTGTAAAATTTTTTGGACGGACCTCCATACAAAATATTAATTGGCAACACAATATTCATCGGCACGACCCTTTGCCTCTAAAAACTTACAAAGTTTACTTTTATCATATAAGTAAACAATTCAGCCGCGACGAAAAGTGCCTTGTGATAGTTTTTTGTTAAAAAGAATTTTGTGCAAAAACTTCCAACAAAAACCAAAATCTGCTCTAGCAGGGTCGCACGTAACGTGATAAGTTTATTTTGAAATGGAGATCGAAGTTTATCGGCTTAGCAAAAATTCGTTTATTTTTAAAATAGCAATATGAAAATTTTGTTGCCGTCAATGAGGTGGGCATTCTTTCTCGAACTAGCGACCCTTATGATATTCCCGTCGTAGTCCTAAACTGAGGATCGAAAACGTCCCAATATTAGATTGCTTGCATGCAACTTCTTGTGCCATTAAAAATTTAAAGGTATCTTAATTATAAAAATATGCCATTATAAAACCTACTTACCACTGATTACTCAAAATGCTAGAGGTTTTCAAAAATCTTTAAACACCCATAATTCAAAATACGAAATTGAAATTGCTTTTGCATATCCTATCCCAGCCATAACACATAAACTTCTCAAGAATCGCAATGAACACCATGTGCAAGTAATATATTCTTATTCAAACAACATTCGTTGGGTGAGCCGTTGGTGAGGGCAAACTAGAACATTTGCGCGGGAGTCGATGAACCCTCCTGAACAAAAACTCCCCCGAGTTTCAGTTGCGCGGGCGCAGACGCGGCTGTGTTCTCACGCCGCAACTGAACTCTGACACCGGTAAAAAGTTGCCAAACTATACTTTTAACGTAAACTGTATAATATAAATATAATTATGCAGTTTGTATATTCCTGAAACTAAAGGTGCATTTGAAGATGCAAGACATTGTTACTTCCATATTTATTCGTGCAGCTGTGTCAATTATTTTGTTCCGTACCTACCCAAGAAAGGTAGGTAAAATTGTGAGTATCGATTGATACTCACAATTTTACCTACCTACTAACTAACAATAGGCAAAGTTAACGTTATACACCATACTCATACTTCACTAGTTGGTAACTAAACGTAAAGCACTGATTTTCCTTGAAATATTCTCTCTGGGTAACACAAACGATGTTAATAAATAATTCCACTCACATTTTTAGAACAATCTATCATTGACTATGACATTGGTCGCTAATTTCGCTTGCCAGACGACCCTGTCGCTCGAGTATTGACTCATTAGACATGGCTGATATATGATGGCTTTTAAACACGATTTCAAAAGCCCTTCAGTACGTACGCAGGTATGTACGTATTGTACGTGATCCCTTCTGTAACACGATCGACTTGATATTGTAAATCACATTGTTGATAAATAATTTTCGTAAGGGTTTAAAAGTCGTACAACAAAACTCAACAATTTGTTGCAGTTTGTACGCCACTTTCCACAAGTGTAATGGACAACTATCGTAAATGATGGCTTAGTTTATGGCTACTGCGCAGATTGATTGATGTATGAGGTCAATTAACTTTTGATGCGATCAATACTGACCGACACCCGGCACTGCCCCAACAGGCCAACGTGTACCAGGAAAGAATTGCACTCGGGTTATATTTTTGTTATTTTTCCTTCTAAGTTGAGTGCGACAATTCGATAATAATTTAATAGTTAGCATGTGGCTTTACAGGAAGTAGTTTCACTGCGAATGCCATGTTTCCTGCACCCTGCCGCGAACTCTCATTATTCTTTCAGCAAATATGTTGTGACTACCCTTTACTTGCCTGGGGCGGACGTCGCAAATGATCTTCCTTGCCCTCATAATGATTGTATCATTATCGATCATTAAAGGGTAGACAGTCGCCACATGGCGGGTAGTTTGACGCCACAAGGTGGATTAAGAAATTTTACTGGTTTTATTTAATTTAAAAATAATGATTAATGAAACAGAATGTTTGGTGAAGGATTATGTACTACGTCTAACCTGTAAACAATTTGCAAGGTTTGATTTTAAAGCTGAATCTTATTAGAAAATAGTAGTAGAAATCGGCTTTCCCGGACCATTTCGAAACATACCTAATGCTAATCATTTTTATGTTCATAATGAAGTTCTTGAGATTGTATAGGTAATCTTGAATTGGATTATACAACACAACCCCGAAATACCCCTAAAGTTTCAAAAACCCGTTACATAAGGTAAAATCATTACATTTCAGATAACTTTCTCTGCAAAAACATGGTTGGGCACAAAATTCCACTGTGTGCAAAAAAAACAAATAGATTATGTCTAATCTCCAACCCGTTAGGTGCTTTCATAGAATTGTGCTCTGCAATAAAAATTGTGCACCTTGCAAATACAATGTACGGTATCGCAATACCATTCATTCGTGCACAAACCATAACGGTATTAATCTATTGAACAATCTATAGCTGTCATCACTTCCCCAATCTTACAAAATTGTGGGAACAAATTATCGCAAACACTTCTTTCGTGCGCAAAAAAAAAGTGTTGCACAAAGTACCATCGGCAAAAAAGTGAAACTCCCACGCTATGAAAGGGTTGAACATGCACCTGACCTATATTAAATTGTGTAAAAAATCTGTGTTTTCTTTATCTATTTTTTGCTCATTATTCACATTGAATATATAAGAGAATGCATTTGATTTAGTACTGTCACCATGGTTCCTGGATATTGTGGTACGACTAAGTTAGTTTTTGAGTTGAAGTTTTTGCATCTTTTACAGATTCCTCTCAAGTCTAGCTATATTTTCAGAATGATAATAAAACTAAATGATTCCTAGATCTTTTTAAAACAAAAAAAAGCTATTTTGCATGATTCAATCTCCGTATTTCGTTTTCCAATTTACGTAATACAATTTCAATAAACATGGACACAGGTTGCATAGATAACAGATCAACATAAAGTATATTTACATAACAAATAACAACAAACCTATTTGTCCGACACTAGTCACCATTATAGTCACCCCACTTGCGCAGGAGTTGCGCACAATACGCGCATTGTTGGCGCTCCGCAGGTAGATGCTAAAGGGTTATCCGCTTATGCAAAAAATACACTAAAACTATCCGATTAACACCACTACAAAACACGATTTAGAAGCCTTAGATCCCTTGCGATGATTGTGTTAATAGTCTTAACTTTCCTTTATATCCTAGGCGTGTGCAATAGAAATTGAAGTTGTGCTTGTCATAAAATGTGTCTGCACTTTAAAATTCAAACCCACACGACGTAATCGTAACTAACCAATATTCAAATTTATAATCAACTTTCGCTAAAACAACAATGACGCAATTGCAGATATCCAAGAAAAACTTTTATTTCGCTACCTTTTGACGCTCGATTATCATCGGCTTTCACTCTAAAGCGAATAATAAATAAATTGCCGTATATGAAACGGTGTGCGTGTCTGTATTTTGGTTCACGCCTCAACAACATGGGGTTTCGTGAATTTGGCGGCCTTTAACGAAGGTGCTTCATTAACTATTCATTGACGGGAACGCGTGAGCCGACGAGGGAGGGTGAAAAGGCCGACAGGCGATGTGTTGCAAAATGAATAAATACTGGCGAGAAATAGGGGCAGTTCGCTAAGGTAACGACCGGTGTAACTCAATAATGCAGCCAAATGTTCTGTTTCACACTGAAAACCCTTCTTACCACGAAAGGCTATGGAAGTAGCGGTCTAATAAGACTGGTTCTGAAAATACAACGCGAAACAAAGCATCGGTAATGAGAAACGCTGACACGATAATGCCACGGCAAACAGTTGCAATCGACAGTTCGCAACCGCCCCTTTCTCGTCAAGGCTTCATTAAACTATTATGTGTTTTGTGCCACGTTTTGTCGATACTTGATTACATCATTGTTGGTTTTATGTTTTGAAATGCATCGGCTGTTATTTTGTTTCTATATACGTATAACAAGTAAAATAAAAAACTGCATTAGAGAGATATGTGTGCGCAAATGTATAAAAAACTCGGCGTTGGAGCACCATGTGCAGTCGCAGGTGCCCTCCGTTCCCACACAACCCTTTCAGCAACCGACCTCTTGGTTCGCACCGCCCCCACCCCGCTATAGCCCCTCAAAAACTGCATAAAAACTACGAATACAAACAAATAATAAAATCCAAATCTCAATTTCTGTTTTATAAGGTTTAGTTTCAGTTGGCAGGCCCTTTGGTTCTTAGTCCCTTTCAACACGTTGCAGTCATTAGTTCCAAATTCTACCTGTTCCGATTTATAGAGGCTGTCGTGTCATTAGATTTATTGTGGATATAATGCAATCCTCTCCATATTTTTTTGCTTTGGATTCGGACTAAGTATGTGCAGTTCTGTGTATAAAAAGTTACACATTTTAAATGTCTGTTAAATAAATTAAGTTTTATACTAAGAGCGACATCATTTCTTATTGGAATGAACCTTCCAATTTCTTGTGTTTGTTGCTACCCAATATATGTATGAACGGGAGTCTCTCTTCTTTTTCTTTATTACTTAGATACTAGACAGACCTATTTAGTAAATAATCCGCACAAGGAGGTAGGTATGTACTCCTGAGGCACTAAATGTCGTCAGCGAAAAAATAAGGACACATTTATAAGAAGGCAAAACAGTAATAAAAAAAGCGTTTATTTTTTGCCAATTCCGTATTCACCACCATCCAGATTGCAGCCAAAGCAAAAAACAATCAGAACGATAAATACAGAAACCTCTTTTGTCCCGTTATCTGCGTCTGTTTTTGTAAATGGGATGTGTTTTGTAGCCAATTAAAGGTAGAAAGGACCCGGCTGTTGGTCGCAATAAATCGCAACCCTATACATGGAGTGTTTCCGCCGCGACGAGTGGCCGGCCTGTTCCGTTTTAAAAGTGATCATTTGCATTGGAAATGTTGCCATGTATTTGTGGCCCTCTTTGTGATTATGTAACTCGTATTTTGTTATTGCGTATATTCCTACTTATATTTACGTAGCTAGTAAATATTACTTTTTAAAAATGCCCAAAAAGGACCACGGGTCTCATCAAATGCCAGACAACATAGCGGCTGACCAAGGTAAAGGAAAATCTCGACTCCTACGGAAAATACTGACAAAACTAACAAAAGACAGAGTTGTATGGAAATGGGAGAGGGAGGCCTTTGCCCAGCGTTGGAACCAAATAGGTTAGATAGAGAGACAGATAGTTAACATTTGTCGTCAACAACAAAAACATTACCGTCGTAGCACAAGGTATTCGCTAGCTCTTTAAAAGTTGAAGAGACAATGCTCAGAACTTGTTTCCTCAATTCGCTTTGCATAGCTATGTACTCAAGAATCACGTCATGTAAGTTTCTCTGACTGACTATGCGCATATGAAGCCTGGTTTCAGAGCGACTAAGTAATTTGATGCCAACTGTTACAGACTGCTAAGACGCTATGCAGTATTTGCAGCACTTTTTATGCGTAAAAAAATATCGTTTAGCCTCATGACCGCTTATACAGTTTCAAATTAATAAAAGCTTGTAAAAAGCGAACTCTATATTTAATCTTTCAAATATGAAAAACTTCACCACATTTAGATAACCCCGAATTCCAAAATTGGACATTCTCTTTTATCTTTATGACTCTATAGATAACTAATTTACAAAAATGTACATATTATTCATATATGAAAAAAATGTAAAACGTGTTATCAAAAGCCCCTAGACATTTATAAAGAGTGGTGAATTAATTCGGCTTGCGTGAGGAAGCGCGTCCCCATTGGCCGAGGCACACAAGCTGCGCACGATTGCAGATCATGGCGATATTCAGCCTTCACATCTGCCTAGCTAGCCTGGCCCGTAATTACTTATTGATATTTATTGCCCTCACCCATCAAGGGTAAGTTTGCATGATGTTCGGAGTAGGAAACTCTTTTGTTTGCACCTCATGAAAATTAGCTTGGGTTTATTCCCAAGCTGATTTCAATTTCAAGTCAAGATCAGCTTCAGTAGAATTTTGGAAAGTCCCGTCAATTCTACTAGTTAATAATAGCTTAGTGCTTTAAAAAAAACGTGTTTTTATTCGGGATGCCTGGAAAATGAATTAAACATTATTAACAAAATGGCCGATAAACTTAGTTTGATGTTTAACTTATAAAAAAGAAGAACGTGTTGACAACTGATTTATTGTTTCAATACACTCGCTTGGAGCTCGCTGGGTACATTGGTTCTATTTATATGAGTGATCAGAACAGATTAGTTACAAATGGGTCACCAGGATTCTCGTAGGCGATAAGTGGGGATACTGGGCTTTACGGCAAACTCTGACTGTAATGAATCGTAGACGTCGGTCTAAAAAAGGGCGAGAATTTAATACATTGCGATCTTTAGACTGTTTCCATCGTAAAACATGTTACGAACATAAAAATATAGGATAGGTACATATCCGGTGATTATTCGAACTGATCACGGAATTTCAACATGTGTTTAGACAATGTCCTCAAAGTGCCGTTGTAATCAAAATGCCAATTGTAGTATTTTTTTAAGCAACGTTCGCATTCACATCTCAGTCGCAATCTCTCAAAAACGTAGGGAAATAAAGACTTTTTTGACAGTTTGCGACTGATATGCGAAAGCGAACGTTGTTTAAAAATTAGAAGAATTGGCCCTCAGCATCAAACTACACACGTTCACTCGTGTATCTCCCTAGACTAGATATAAAGCGAACCCTGAGGCGAAGGCCGAGATAATATCAAAGCGGAAAGATTATTCACAGCAAGTAGTACCAACTGCATGACAGAAACAGAAAAAACCAAAGGGCATCAACAAATATTTGACAATGCTACGAGTAAATGCAGTGGAGTGTTTCCGTAACCGATATTTCTCATTAAAACAGTTTGTTTGAGGTTCGATAAAAAGCCGTGGCCACTGATGGCCGGTGGCCGCGGGAAGGGTTGGCTATCTCAACCCTCACCGCTGAGAGGCAAACAGCAGATGTTCGCAGCTACAATTACATAATCAACAGTTATTCAAATGGGCTCGCATTGATTTCGAACACAATCATACAAACATTGGATGCAAACCCAAATATTTTAATACCTGAAATGAACTGTCTAACTAAGATTGAGTTTCTACACAAACAACGATTTTGTTAATTGTTTAAACGAGTAGCATATCAATCTTTTGATTGTTAGTTATCGCAGCATCTCGTTTCGATTGAAATGTGTTACCCAATAATTGAAATTGAAAGTCGTAAAGAAAGCAAGAGATTCATATTATTGTAAAGTCACTGGAGCACCGGGTAACGATTGTTACATTCGTGCGGCAACTAGCCAGTTGGTTTTGGGGTCCGAACTACCGCGCCGCCTGCGCAGCGATACGACTCACGACACGAGTAACATTGCTGGATTTGTAAGAGGAAGTTTTCGGAGATGCGATGAGAAGTGTCGATGAATGATTGGTTACTTGGATTTTTATGTTGCTTTAAGTTTATGGTAATAGAAGTGGTGATCACGATGCGCTCAGTAGGTAACGGTGCAGTGTGTCTGAGTCACAGGGAACTGACCTACGGGCATGCAGCCGAGTGCATTGACGCCGCAGCCGACGCACTTATCACTGGCATGCCTCTTAAAAGATAATTTTTAGAACATGCCCTTTACGACTGACGAATAACACATGTTCATGTATTCATGTCTGACTTGAATAATATTTGAAGGTCAAAAACACTGTATTTATCAAATTTTAGCATTGAACAAAATGTTTACAATGTCTGCACGAATTTTAATAACAGCTATAGTCAAGGATTGTGTAGGTGGAGCACAATTTTACGGACTGAATGACAAAAAGGGCTTTGACATATAATTTTTCCTTAAGTTATCTTGTACTTTCGACCTATATACATATGTAGATATAATAAGTCACGTAGCAACTACAAAGAGAAATAAAATTGTCAGTAAAGCTTCCTGCCTACACCAGACAAAACCAACCACATCATGTTTTTGTAAAATCGGGTTTTAATTCTGATTCACACTTCATACAACCTATTAATTTACATAAGTAAATTACTATGACCTTACTTATTTTCAGGAGGTAAGTCAGTGTAAAATGCGAACTAAGTAAAAGATATCAAATTTTACAAAACCCTTCATAAAAAGAATCAACTAAATATATGCATCGTAGCAGTTCATTATGCGTAGAATTTGCGTAGCGAAATATTTCGCGTAGCAAAAACTCGTAGAAGGTCGCGTAGCAGATTTGGCGTAGCAGGTTAATTTGCGTAGCAGGAAAATTTGCACAGAAGCTACGCGCGCGGAAAATATTCACATACTATGAACCTTAACCATTCAATGATTGATTCATACAACTAAATACCTACGTTAACGGACTTTTTATCATGAAATACAAAATATTAATCGTGAAATCGTCAACTTGACCGTAATTCGTGTGATGTAGCCAAGGCCCCGGCGGATGATAAGGCGTATGTTTCACAATAGCAGAATTATTTGCGGCGGAGGGCCAAGCGTCGCCTTGAGATGCGCGCACAAACAACTGTAGCGAACGACTCCGCTGAAATCTTATACACTGACGCGCACAAGTGGTTGGGCGGAATCGTAGATTCTAGTATTTCTTTGCGAATCTGTAGGGAATTTGCACGAAGATTTTATGCATTTAATTATTTAACTCTGAGTGGTGTAGTTTTTTGTACCATAGTTGATTTTATCCAACATGAACTTGAAGGAAAGCAAAAGTATGTTTTCAAAATGCATTTAGAAGTATTTTCTCTAGTTAAGGCTTTTGTCTCTAGGACAGTTTTAAGATTTAACTTCCAAAACCGTATGACATCGACTAAATTAACTGCTAAAGGAGGTGTACGTGACAAGCGAACTCGCGAAGGGCTTTCATTGGCGATTGTACGCGGTGCGCACACGCAGTGTAGGTATGTGTAAGTGGGTCAATGGCGGCGCGTGACGCTGACGCGGCCCTTTGCGAGCCGCGGGCGCAGGGCTCGCCTTGAACCAGCCATACCGGCAGCTTCACTGTATTAATTTGCGCTCGATTTTCTGCTTAAAATAAAAAAAAATAAGTCTAGGCCACAGTAGAGACAAACATCCGCCATTTTTAATTTGTTGATCGTCGTCGCCTTGATTCTGTGTTTATAAAAACTATTGTTCGTTATTTTTGTCTGGTTTTATTGAAGTCATAACGAATGTACACAGGAAAATGATACCCGTCTAAAAATAAATATCGTGTGTGTGCATGTGATTTTTTTCCTGTACCTACCTAGCCCATTTGCGGATGATTCCAGAAGCTATTACGCTAGGAGTACAAAGAGGGTCAGTGGCCGACCATGTCGACAAAGCTAATAACGTGAATTGAGTCATGATCCTGTACTATATTTGGGGGGACTTGGAATCTGATATTATTTTAGCACTTTTGGTACTATAGTATTTTTTTGGAGGGCGAACATTTTTTGAGTTGAAGATTCTCGAGAATGCAAGGCCCTTTTTCAAGCAGCATAATTAAATGGTTAATTAGTAGGTTTTTCGAGGATACTGGAGATACTCACACAAATTAAATCATTGTATTTTAGTTAACTGTCCCAAGAATGGGTTACAGTATGAACAAGTGTGTTACATTTGGTAAGATTTTTCATAACAAGTATAGTACTTATAATTTACAGAAATACATCTTTGTTACACCTATAGAATATAAACTTATAGGTACTTGCAATTTCAACAAGTTGCACCCAAAACCCAGTATTTTTAATTACGTTATACTTAATATTACAATAATAAAACCTGAAGACGCGTATAAGTAACTGTTACTTTTAACGAATAGGTAACTAGCCACTAAAATTATGGAAAGATTCAGTCATTTGTGCACAAACTGTAAATTATTTTGCTTTTTGCTGGGGAGTTTGTTGCGCCACTTCTTCTTCCCAGCTAAAACACTAGGAAGTGGTGACGGGCGGGCGTTTTGGGGGACTGTCTTTATGTAGAACTTTGACGTTCAAAAAGTGCTGGCACTCAGCCTAATTTGAATAAATGACTTTTGAATTTTATTTAGTAAGTTTGCCTGTAAATATGTACCTACATGTAGGTAGGTACCGTTTTCAAGAGTGATCTTTCGCAACGTCAACTAATTTTGTGAATCGTTTTCGATTCACGTCATCGACTGGTAGCGAGGTCGCGTAGTGTAGTCGAAAACTGTGTAGTTTAAATACCTGCATAATTATTGAAATATATGCTCATTTTTAACCGACTTTAAACAGGAGGAGTTTATCAATTCGGATGTTTTTAATGATATAATATAACTCCGTCATAATATGACGAAAAAAAGAAAAGGAAATTTGCAAATCCGTTTATATTAAATGTTTTATTCCAAAATGGTCCCATTTAAATAAAGAATTTCGGAGATAGACAGTTAAATAGATATGGACTGATTTGAGTTTAAAAAAAAACTTTTTTATAAAAAGTTCAACAAACTTAGGTACCTACAAATAAAAAACACTACAAAGTACAAAAAACTTTAATTTTGGAAGTCGGTGTCATAAAACGAGGAAACCACACCCGACACCACACTCATTGTCGCATTTTTGCTGTTTGATGGTTCGGAGTGTAACGAAACCAACCCTCAGGTATAGTTTTTTTTATTATATTTGATAGGCTCACGTTAGTCTTAGACCACGATCTCAACAGATGGAAAGCGATGATGTGGTCGGTAATAGAGCTCTTGACTTAAAGACCCCCGAAGTAGCTGTTGGAGTCCGTATTTTCTGATGAAATATAGACTCCGGCAGGAAATTCCACAATACAATGAAAGTATTTCAAAACGTTTTGCACGTAAGTTATCCAGTTGGCCACCCTGTGGCGCATCGCCGTACGTCTTGTAGTCCGATGAATCACGGAACGGACTAGACGGAATTAAGTGTGTAATTTTCACTGAGCACAATGATTATTTTGATCACAAAATACTCCTGAAATCTGAATATCCTTGATATTTCGACTGTTTTATTCGTACAAAAAGCTAAGTTCATTTTTCACGTAGATATTCCGTTTACGTTTTTTCTGTATCCGTGCCTGTTACGCAATAAAATCTGTTACGCAAATATCTTGTCAATTTTCGCAAACATGCATTTTTTTTGGCGTCTGACCTCATACATACCTTAATATTAATTCGCAAGACAATTTGAATACTCGTGTTCAAATATTCAGAAAAGGCTTGGGATGTGTTTGAACTGGTTATTGTATATGTATTTTCCTGTCTCTATTGAGACCAGGAAATCGTGCTTAAACGTCGGATAGTCACGGATTGGGCGTCCGAATTGAAGGTTTGTTAGTATGATTGCAGTATAATAAAGTACAGCATTGAGCTAGAGTAGCGGCGCGCCGGACCGGTAGTGAAGTTACGAGTAAAGCAAGCACACGCAAAGACGATTTGCATAAGGGCCGTTGTCAATGTTAACACCGGTGGGCAATGGACAGAAGGTCTTGTCGACCTTCCGCCGCCGAAGCGAGGCCCTTTGATTCGCCATGACGCCACTTAGCGCTCCGATAAACCATTGTGAAAATAGCTTTACATTTTTACAAAAATATCGCCTTACATAAGATTTAAATAAATTTTGCCATTTATATTCCTAACGGGTAGCAGGAGTGTAGGAATAGGAGGATATTCCAATGAAAAAACAACATTTTTAAATTGTGTGTAATTGTGTTTAATATTTGACAATAATTCAAAAATGTTAAAGTTTTTTGTGAAACTACTTCTCGTTAAGCAGTGCCAGATATTTATGTTATTACTTCCTATAAAACACACCCAAAATGCGAAAATTGTCGCCAAATAACACCCAAGCCACCAACAAAAGTTTATCAACCTACTCGCTTCACAAAATGAATCTCTGCTCAAATGCTCGCACAATCATCTTACGATTGGGGACTTACAAAACCGGGTCATGTCCGCCATATCCTGGCTGGACGACTGTTCCATATTCGCGACTGCAAGGTTGTATTACACAACGCGACACGTTTACACGTGTCTTGTTCGGGCTCGACGACCTCTGCCGAACGCTTCCGATTCGCATGCACAACTACTTCGGATATTTTGAAAGTCGAAGGTGATCATCACACGGAAACTTAAATCACAAGGTTGTAGGCAAAGATAAATCGCATCTTAATTATATTCCTCATTCATGTTTTTTTTAGGATTCTGTACCCGAAGGGTAACAACGGGACCCAATTATTATCTAAGCCTCCGCTGTCCGTCCATCCTACCGTCCGTCTGTCTGTCAGCGGGCTGTATCTCATGCATGAATCATAATATGTAGACAGCTGAAATTTTCAGTGTGTATTTTTGTTGCCGCTATAACAACAAACAATAAAAATAAATTAAAAATTAAAGGGGGCTCTCCTATTAGAAATGTGTTTTTTTTTTCGGTGTATGGTTCGGAACCCTTCGTGTGAGAGTCCGACTCGCACTTGGCCGGTTTTTTCATTCATTTGTGTTGTCTATTGTTAGAGCGTATTTTAATTTAGAGGTTTTCCTAGTCGTCCTTACATTGGTTTTTTTTAGTCGAGTTTACTGAACTTTAAAGGTTGTAATTTTAATTCAATTTTAATTAAAATAGGTATATTAGGTTATATTAATAAAGGTAAACAGCCAGATTTGGCTGTTTACCTTTTGGTCATTTTAAAGACCTACTAACATACACATTTCCGAACAGTAAGAACTCAAACAAATGAACTTTCAACCTTCAGCAAAAGCGATCGATCAGTTCAAAATAAAAATAACTTGCCTTTTTCATTGATTAAGACAGAATATTCTAGAAGGTATCTACTGGTATCAACGTTTTACTTGTCGTTCTAAATTCATTCGAGGAACTGGATTTTAAATGGGTCAATAAAAACCACAATATGTAGATATTACGAACTTAGACTGAGATGAAATTGAATCGAAACACATTAACAGCTTTTGAATGACTGCGTATGCATTTGGGTTATGACTGGCAAACTTGATTTAACATAAAATGTGAGATAAACGTGTGTCTTTAAATATAAATTATTATAACGAGGTGTTGTCGCCATCTGACGGCTGAGAGCATAATGTATGGGCTTAATTGGCGCGCATGCAAATTCGAATGCTGCCGGTGACCTGAATTCGGCGACACCGCTATAGCTCGCCCTGCCTAGCGCATAGCACTGCACAGAGGAGCGTCGCAAGCGCCTCCTACCGGGCATTCACTGATGACGCGCTAGGTGACCTAAAGGGCCTCCTACCTCTATGCCAGATTGGCTAACGCAACGTGCGTCCATTTTATCAGCCAACGTGGCCAGCTGTGTTGCCAAGTTATTTTGCGTTATCAATCCTAGACCTAGACTACAATTTATATGGCGTCTGTGTACGTGTCTATTTACAATAACAAAATAATATTTTATCAAAATATAATTAGCACTTTGTAATTGTCTTGGTTTAAATATAATTAAACATGAATCAAGGTAAAACTAGCAACTGATTAGAAAAATCACAAAGGTCAAAAATTAAAATTGAATTCAAATACAAATAAGACGATAATTACGAAACCCAACACAGCATATGTATCCGTTTCTTTAGGGCTGATTTTTCAGTTATCAGTTAATTTTTATCTGAAGTTATGCTTCAGATAAAAATATGGCGGTTTGTCATCTCTTCTATACAAAAGCTGTCAGACCTCCATTTTTATTCCTGTTCCTGTCTGGAAAATAATGTTTTCCCCGACATCCAAAAATCTAGACTTCTTGCAACTTGTTGCACGTACATTTTCTCAAGTCCTAGCAAATGCAATAAAACGTTATGCAACAAACCTCCAGAGCAGGGTCTCAAGAACCTTTAAACGTTTATACAACAGCCATCCGCCATTGATATTTCCAATAACGAATTCTCAACGAATTGCTGAATATTTATCAGTCATTAAATTCTGGACAAACTACAAAAACGTTTCTCGCATTCCATTAGTGAGCTAGTGGCCCGCACTCCGAATACTCCGGTATACTGTAATACTGCCAATGTCAAGTTGCCGACTCGCGCATTCTAAAGACTTGCTACTAACGGGACAATCCACAAATATGTGGACGTGAAACCTACTGGTTCTGCACTATGTGATCCAGTTTACGTCGAAAGTGTCGACACACGAAATCAGCAATGGAAAATACCTATATGAGACCTCTCTAGGGCTAGTGTTGCGTATTGATAAACGTTTTACATAAGTACGTAGAGGAAAGTCGACGAATATTGCGCGTTTTATCAATATAGGTCATTTGTAATCGTGTTTTCATTCATGCTGCTGAAAAAGTAGCTTTGGAACTGTTCAAACTTTATTTAAAAGATGTATCTAGATTCTAGTTAATTTACTACCTATCTTTTAGGCTAAGTTTTATTAACCTTAGTGAGCTGCCCGGTTCAATTTTATTTACCTCATCTGAAACTCGTAAAGACAAAATCCTTCATCGCATCAATTAAGGGAAACTCAAAGCAAACAACTATTTATCATCAAATTAATCAGCATTGCGGTCAACTGCTATACAGTTGAAGCCCTTCAATAACACATAGAAACGGCGTACCTATGCGCACACAGTCGTTTACACACACAGATTTAACGAGCGCAGAATCGACACAAACAATGTGTTTGTGTGTGTGTAGGTTAACGCACACGTACGTGAGGCGAAGACTTTGTTTTGCTGTTGAGATTCGCGCGTGCAGTTGCGCAAGCAGCGGTGGAGGCCATTGACTCGCTCGGCCGCCATGTTGGCGGCGCGGGCGCATGTGCGGTAGTGGAGCGCGAATCCAGCGACTTCTGTTCCGCGGCATTTCGTAATCGTGTGTTTACGCCTCACCAACGCCGATGCCGATCGTCGCCATTTGCTAGATAATTCGCTGAACAGCTAAATAACTACTCTCTATGACGGAAATTCGGTAGTTTAGTTGCCTAGTTAAAACGCCAATTAAGTTCATTATGACGTCATTGAGGTGATATCTACATTACCTACTTAACTACTAGAAATTCGTATTAGCAAAAAAATATAAATCATTTTTCCTTGGTATATGACCTCTTTATTTAGAATCCACACATACCTTTCGTCATAATTTCGGCTAAAATAGGTAGTTCACATAAAGCTGAAATAATAGTATAGGTAGTCAATAAAACCGTATGTGTGGTTTTAATAACTAAACTTATAGCATGGGTTAGTACTTGCTATCATTACCTTTAATCAAATCGTAAAGTTGGTAAAAGGCTTTTTATAGACCGTTAATTATCCCGAAAGTGGTTTTTAATGTGGATCAACGAATTTCTACAAAATAATTAAAAGATAGAGCCTTTTATTGTAACACGATCCAACTTAACTTTCAGGCAATGTATGATTGTTTTCTTTCAATCTGAACCTCATTTTTCATCTTCAACCTCCGTCTTGTATTTTCCAAAGGCGAAAGAAACTGTTATGCCGTAGGTACTCAAAAACGCGAAAACTACAAAATTACCAAAATTTCCTCCGCCGCTTACAGCGAGTCAAACATGTAATTTAATAATTCGTGTCGCATCGATTAAGCCGGTTTTAAAGGCTATTTGTACTTCGTCGATGGACAATCAACGATGGTCTTCAGAATCAAAGGAAAATTCGACATAAATTGATGGTCATTTTATCGATTCGTACGTTTGAAAAACGCAATTTGTTCGAGCGAATTAGAAACTTATTTCGCCCGTTGTACGTTGCGCAACTATATTCGCGAACAGATAACGGACTAGGTATGTATAGCCCCTCCGTCCTCCGTCCTCGCAGAATCCGGTCTCATGTACGTTCTTCTCGCTCACTCCCACTCTATCACACTATCTTTGTCTCGCCATCACTATGACATAGATACCATTCGAGTTGCGAAACAGCGCGGATTATATAGCAGGTGGATTGTGCCGTAAACGAGTTTAAATAACTGCTTTCACATGCCTCTGAATACATAAGCACACATAGCACGCCATTTGTGTATAATAAACAACATAATACATATTAAATGCAAATCTGACAATCAACTCCACCTATTGATAGAAGCGCATTTAAACGACATTTTTTATGCGCCATAAAAATCGTAATATATTTGTTTTTCAGCTTTAACATAAACTGAGCTGCAGTAAATTACGAATTATAATTTTAAATTGTCAATAACCAGAGTATCACACAGTGATTTTCTTGTGTGAACTCGAACTCTTGATAGTCTTGGTTGTACCAGGCGCACAGAATTCCAAGCGGTGTCGATAACAATCGGTAAAGATAAAGCTATAAACAACTCGTATCGATATCGTACATAAGTAAGCATCGGCTGCCACATTGTCTTATCGACCTGCTTACCGAAAGCCTACAAGCATTGGATTTGCAAAGCAATTTGCGAATAGTGACATCGGAGGCGGAGTTTGCGACACCCAATGCAAGGGCCTATCGAACGCATGCGCCATGGCGGTATAAAATAGTGCTGAGCCGATGCGTGCGTTTTGATTCCCATTTATTCGAGGCGACACGCCAGCGATAGCCGGCGATAAGATAAGCATAATCGATATTTTCGCGCGATTTGCCGCCCGCCAGCACGAAAGGTCACTCGCGTTGCGAAATAATGTAAAGAACGCCGCTGCTATGAACACACGAAACAATAACACGAATGCTGAAAACATCACGGACTTATAAATAATAATAATAATAATAACTTTATTTCGGACGCACAGATCCATAGCGTGTTAGTAACATATAAAAAAAATAAAAACAAAAACTTATTACCTAGTGTTAGTACCAATCAACCTCTTCACAAACTGCTGCACAATTGGAGAGCCGAGGCTCTCAGCTACCGTTTTCAGAATGCTGTTTTGACTGTCCCTCACTCTCCTCAGAAGCGACGCTGTTTTTTTGCGTATAATCGC
Source organism: Mamestra brassicae (assembly GCA_905163435.1). Lineage (NCBI taxonomy): Eukaryota > Metazoa > Arthropoda > Insecta > Lepidoptera > Noctuidae > Mamestra > Mamestra brassicae. The sequence continues at coordinate 10,260,676 of LR990996.1, read as the reverse complement.
ATGAAAATTATCAGTTCGCGCTTGCGCAAACATCTCCGACGCGCTACAGTAACGGGGCAGTCTCAACAACATCCTGAAAGCATTGTTATATTGGACGCGTAGGACATCCAGCGATCTCTTAGTATAGCTGACCCACAGACCACCGGCGTACAGACTTTGGCAGTAAGCCTTGAAGAGTGTTACTTTTACTAGGTCTGTACACCGCGCAAATCTACGGGACAACATATTACTCCGGACCGCTAGTGCCCTACGCTCCCTCTCGATGTCTACATCGTCCCTGAGGTCAGCGGTAATAAAATGCCCTAGGTATTTAAAAGTGGACACCCTATTAATTTTTGTCCCATTCACGAGAAACTCGGGTTCTCCACGGCGTTTACCACCGACCTCAAAGACCATGTATTCACACTTCTTTTCATTATAATTTAATCCATGTGCGGCAGCGTAGGCTTCACACGCTTTTAGCAGCTCTCTGATCGCTCCCGCTGACGGACCCAGCAGCACCATGTCATCTGCATAGCTGATGTTGTTAATTCTAACCCCACCAACACTGCATCCAACACGCATGCTGCTGAGCGCGACAATAAGGTCATCCATGTAGAGGTTGAAGAGCCTGGGAGACGTCAGGCCCCCCTGCCTCACCCCGCACTCCAACCTATACGATTCAGAGACTGTATCATCCCATTTCACAATATTGCTTTGGTTTCCATACCAGTACTGAAATAGACCACATATTTCCGCGGGTATACCCCTGTCACCCATCTTCCCCCAGAGCATATCATACGAGACAAGATCAAATGCCCTGGAGAGATCAAGGAAACAGGCGTACACTGGCGTCCCTCGATCTATATAATATTGCACAGTATGCCTGAGACTTAAAATAGCACTTTCAGTTGATAGTCCGGGGCGAAACCCGAACTGTGCATCATGAAGATGTATGTGGTTACTTAAGTAAGAATCAAGCACACCGTCCAATCAATAGCTATTATTGTCGCAAGAGAAATGGGACGATAGTTAGCTTTGTCCGCGATGTCCCCAGTCCTGTTCTTCACAATGGGAACTACGATGGTCTTCATTAAATTAGCAGGTAGATACGCGTGACTAATACACATTGTGAAAAACATAGACAAGACCCGCGGCAGATGGACACCTGCGTGCTTCAGATGCTCAACGCTGAGCCCATCATGTCCTGGCGATTTGCCTCGTCTCATGCTGTTTATGATTTTACGTACTTGCTTGGCTGAGAAACGTATCAGAGGTTTCACGCCATGACAGTCGGGCTCACCATCATTCACCAAAGTTGAAGGACCGAGTGGGGATTGAACTTTGAAATGCTCCTTGAACATATTCGCAATTCCTTTCTTATCACTTATCCCTTCGACACCCGCAGAGAGGCCCGGCTTTGCATTCAACTTTGCAGTGGACTTCCAAAATTTACCAAAATTTTTATTAGCTCTTTGTTTTGCTAACCTATCCATAACAATTTGCTCAGCGTTATTTTGACAAAATTTAAGTCGATTTTTAAATATTTTACGCTTCTCACGCATTTCATCATAAACCGGACCTGACGAGGGACGACTGTTCACCAGCCAGGTCTGAAAGCTACACCTGGCCTCTCGGTGAGCGTCTTTAACATACTCATTCCACCCACACACGCGCTTACCCCGCCTCGGACCCCCCACAGATGTCCTTTTAGATTGCCCAGCCGCCGCACATAGGATTTCTACAATCTGTTCATACAAATTATCCAGAACAACTTTATGCTCAGCCACACTGCATGATCCAACGCTGCACTTTTCAAACTCCTGGGGGAAATCAACGCCTCGCAACTTACTGGTACATAAGTTATGGTAACTTTGCGTTTCTGACTTGTTTCTTTCACCCCAAATGACAGAATTACGGCCAGCACCCCCTGTCATCAACTTAGTCCTCACAACTTCTAGGTCACAATCCAGATGCAAAGGTAAATGATCCGAAATGTAAACATCTTCGGATACATCAACACCCGCAATAGACCGCCAAGCTGATACAGACACCACACAGTGATCTAGCCATCTCCTGCTCCCGTACACATCACTTATAAAAGTGTAGGTATCACTATCAATCCCCCGTTTTTCTACATCAGCACAAACCCAGGATTGGTCAGCACAAAAGTTCATTAACTCTTTATAGAAGATCTCTTGGGGGTGAGCGTTGAAATCACCTAATATAAAAACATTCTCTATATCACAGCTGGCTATAGTAGCACTAATCTCACTTAATACATCTGTAAACATAGGCAAGTTGTCTGGACAATTTGTAGGCATGTATACAGAAAATACAATAATAGTTCGACCCTTTGACATGGCTTTGATGGCCACTAACCGAGGACTGCTACATTCAACGACACCGATAAAGCCAAGTCCTCAAATAAATATAGGCATTAAGTTATTTTGTGGAGACAGGAAAATGTTGTGACGATTGAGCGATTTCCTTTTGAACTACTTACAAGTTAAACTAATCTTTGTTTATTGCGTAAGCACAAATTATCTACTTTTAAAACCCAATAGGTACGAACTGACATCATAGCCACTCATGAAGTGTTATGAACGAGGAAATTGTTTTGAAGATCACAGAATGGAATAAGGATATTTTAGGGTGCAAAATAGTTAGTGGCTGGGTTTCCCCATCTATAACTGCTTTGATGGATTCATCACCTATCAACTGAAATTAAGCTAAATATGAATCAATAATAACCCTGAAAGCTATAAAATTACAGCTTGATATTAGATATTTCAATTTACATTCTGTGAAAATCTCACTGTCAGAAATGTTGATGCAGTGTGCTTGACATGAGCTCTAAAGATTGGCATTTTGGCAGATCCTTGAAGCCCTCAAGCTCTTTTTATGTAAGTATATAATTCACATAATAACATTAGTTCTTCGAACCTAGCTTTAACAATGGATCAAAGATATAGAACAGTGTTTTTTTATTTAAAAGCTCGTTCTTACTTTAAAAACGGCAACAACTCTCAACAGTCCAATTACAAAAGGGCAATTTACGACTCAAATAGCACTGTCAGCGCAATAACAGCTATCAAGAATGCCCCCACAATCTACATTATTATATTATCAATAATAAATTGGGTCCCATAACCTTGTCTATTTACTGATCACTTATGGTAATGTGCCTAGTATAATTGTAAACCGCAAGCACTAGTTCTATCTGTAATAGAAGAACGCGAAGCGTGAATAACCGATGACTGCTGGGGACAGGGGCGTATCGCCGTATCGGTCTTTTCAGTGATACGGGACCCCCAAGCAACAGGGGCCCCGACACGTGGAACCAAAATTATGTAAAAACTTACTTCTACCAGCGACCTCGCCCGCGTTAATGTCGGAAATTATGCCAAGGGAACATTCGCCCGTGATTAAAATATGTGCTATTCCAGATTATAATCTATAGAGATAGAATATAGTCTGGGAAAGTAAAATTATAATAAATGCCATTCATCTAAGTAGATTCGTTTAGTCGATCTAGCGTGATTGAGTTACAAACAACAATCCATCCAAACTTTCGCAGTTATAATAGTAGTAAGATAAGTACTCGTATTATCCATACTCGCATTTTTTTTTCAAAACAAACGTGATTTTTATCTTTATTTTGATGATAGTTTTACTTATCCGATTTAGGATGCCCCAATTTTCATATTGGCGACGGTGGTCGTAAAATTCTCTTAGTAAAATCACAATGAGAACTTAACCTATCCGGTCTGAATGCATTAATTTTCAAGCTCGTTTCGCTTGTTCTTCATCCGCAGTCCTCATGCTTGTTTAAGTTAGATCCAGATCAGAAACATTGACCACCCAACAAAATTTGAAACGGGGCCCTAGGACTAGTTACCTACGCCACTGGCTGGGGACGAGTGGTTCCGTGAAATGTATAGAGGTAATGCAAACCATTTCACTTGTCTTAGCCGCTGACATTGACAAGCTGCATTATAGATGAGGTAATCACGGTAAATAGCGTGCAAAGCAGGCCTAGACTGCACTATTTCAGTTCATTGGACATGGTTAATGTGAAGCTAGTAGGTAACAGTAAATGGCCGATGGCCGTCCTCGTTAGTTCTGTTCTGGCTAAAGTATTATGTATGAAAGCAGTTTAGTTGATACTTTTCAGGTCTTCTGATTAATGATAGATGATTTACTGATATTTTTCAAGTGTGTATACGGAGCACAGAAGCTACTAGCAACCTACAAAGTGGTACTTACAAATGAATGAATAGGTTGGTGGAAATTTTATTTAGGTGCAATCTAATCACGCGTTGCTTTAAGATTTTTTAAAGGTTCACACTATCAATCAATATTCTACATGTCCTCAAAACTCAAGAGCCATGCAACTGTCTGAATAGCCCTTGAATTTCTATATTTCCCAACATGAGCCATCGTCGCATCCCGATCATTAGCGCTACCGAATAATTTACCATTTGTGGCCGAAGTCGGGCCGTGATTAATGACCGTTGTTACTTAAAGCGGGATTTGCGATATTTTTTTGTTTACTCACAAACATATAATTGAGTGATTTATGAACTGGAAACCATTACATTTGACACGGCTTGTTGCCGAGGTGTCGAAAGAATCCGGCCTTTGCAGATGCTTCGGTTTTGCTATCATTACATTACTAAAACAACATCCCAGCAAATGGAGCTCTACTTTTTTGTTTGATTTATTTTGAAAGCCATTTCATATCTACGATTTTGCGCAAATACATCGTTCATCAACAATTATTTTCGGTTTTGATCCTAAAGGAGATGATCAGTAAGAACCGGGTAATCTGTACAAATTGTTTGAAACGAGAGCTCGCAGCATGAAGAAGACAACAACTTCGACATTGGATGTTTGCATTATATTCCTACCAAATATGTAATCAAATAAAGCTCGACACATGAGCTTATTAAAGTGTAGTGTGTATGTAGAATTAGGTACAGTATCTAACCACCCCGTTTTTCATAACATACTTGCCTATTGAGTAGGTACATACATAATATGATAGCAGCGTGAAAAAATACAATACTGTAGATAGTGCCTTCTTAAAAATGTATCGTTATTGTCCATTCCATTTGGATAATGTATTGTATGCCGCATATTCAGGTTAAAACTGATGCCATGCCAATATGGAAATGACAACAAAACATTGAGTGTACCTACCTACCTAATCTAGAGAAATGAAATGGACTTTGCTAGGTATTTATATATATAGGTATTTAATACCAACATGGGTTCTTTCTAGCATGCTTAATTAGCAATTCCTTATCCCCTCAAATTGATATTCATTCTTTGTCAAAAGACGAATATATCTACATTACACGCTCGCCTCACTATTCTCAACCACTCCCAAAGTTCTGAAAGCCTGAAAGTGACGATCACTAAAAAAAAAACCGAATGAAAAAAGCTCCATAAATCATGAGGAAACATTTCATCTGTCTTGGATCCCGCAATAATTAATCAGAAAAGAACAATAGAGAAGTAAGAAAAACATAATTTCCAATTACCTTCTAATCAAGCAGAAGACATAACAGAGCTAGACCAATATGCACCAAGGATCATTTTTATAACTAGGGTAAGCCCAGTAGCCAAGCACCATAGATTTGTGAAATAACTTTGTAAAATCTGCCAGACAGACTCCAAAATCAAGTAGACACCTAGGCAGGTCAGACAGTACAGTAGGTACAAAGTAACTATAGCCAAAATCATTAGTTACTTTCGCAAATTGTATATTATCATACAATCTGTACATGAGTAAATGCTTGATTAACCATTAAATTAAGCGCTTCATGTCTGTCATTTTGTTGACCAGCAAAGGTTTGCTGACCCCGAAAACCGTGCGTGACAAATACTTAGTCAGAAATTCATACTTATTTCCACGATTAAAATTGTACTGTAAAACGTTTTTGAGGAAACTCTAAAGAAAGGTATGTAGCAAACGAATAAAAAGAAAGCGAATCCTGAAATAATCAATGTTTGGACTATAGTAGGCGCCAGATAAATGTGGAATAAAGTACATTGACCTTTCCCTAATAACTGCTCATAGGTACCTGAACAATTAAATATGAATCGTTTTTCATTATTAGACAATGTTAAGGATCACGAGAGATGATGATTCGGGACAGTTTTGTGTCATTAATTCCGTTTTTCAAATTAACAATGTCAATAAATGTAGGTGGGTCAATGACCGATATTCCACGATTATCTGGCGCCTACTATAGATACAGCAAAAGTGCAATACTTATTGAAACAAAAAGACTACAACTAAGTACTAGGTAAGTATTTTTTTCAAAATTCCTAAAAAAAGAAAATTGTAATTACCTATCTACCTTGTGGATAGTAAAGTTGCAATTCAGTGACATTTCTGAACATAATTGAAACATTTAGAAAGTATAGAGTAACACCACAAAAAGGTGACAAATAAGGCTTATAAATAATATCGGCTAATCTTGCGTGACGGAGTGGTCGGAAAGTTTGTACACACAAAAAATACGGGGAACGCACATTTCCTTCACAAATATTACAAAGAAATGCAAGCCTGCCCAATATAATTCCTGTAGTCCGAAAATGTATGTAAAGTAGGCGATTTCGGGTTGTTTGGCTTTAAGCTTTTTCAGCTCACCAAAGTTTAAAAAGCTCTCTGACAAAAAGTGGCAAAAGTTCTCGGACAAAAAGGGCGGGTTTCTGAATTGAGTATTTTGAGTAAAGAACTTGTCGAACCCTAGGTCCTTTAATGCTTTTGACAGGTTTTTGGTGAAAGTAAAATTTGAAAATTCTAACTCAGGATTTCTAAATTGAGTTTCAGGTATTAACCCCACTTTAATGTCAAACTTTGATAGGTTTACAGGCTAAAGTAGAGTAACAACAAATATTCTCCTTCAAATTTTTATTTTAGAAATTGGGGGTAAACGGCGGCGATAATATTGATGACTTTATTTGTATATAAACAAAATTAGGTATAAAAATAGTATCTAAACACATTGTAAGACGGTCATATTGTTTTCATAATACACCGAATATTAATTCAGCATCACAAGGTGTACAAACATCATAAAAAATAACTACTCCTTTACCTCTGGCTGTAATGGCATGGCTTAGCTCCATATGTTACCGATAAAATTCAAAATAATTAACGACAATATACAGCTACCCTTATAGAATTTATTCAAACAAAACATGCTCGCTTTCAGGCAGTTTCAGGGCTTATTTAGTTGTTAAGATATAATGTGTTGACTTTGGTGTAGAAACTTTTAGATTTAGCATTGTAGAAAAAAAAATTGGTTTCAATATTGTTAAGTTGTAGTTTGGGGGTAAAAAACAACTGCGGAAAGTTTTTGAAGGACTTTATATAGCAACCTAGTTATTTGTTTCCCTGTTTTTGTGGTTTTTAGAGTAGTAAACGAGTTTTCTTACTTTCTTACAAGCAATAAACCCGCTGTGCTTGAGTTATTTCTCCAATTAGAATGTTTTCCTAATTTTCCTTTAAGCTGTTCCGCAGAGGATGACGTTATCATTGTGATCTACCTGTTGACCGGATTCGGACCGCAGCCACTATTTACTTTTAATTTTATTCGTAAATCACACACGAGTTGGCGGGAAATCTCGCTGTCGTAGCATCCAATACGAAGAGCGAGTTTTTATCGCGTTTTTTCATCGTCTGCATACAAGCAGGTTGACAGAGACGAACTGGGAACGCATCCATATATCGGCCTAAATATTATAATATTTCCGCCATTTATTTAAATTCTCAACTAGCAAAAATATGAACTTACAAAATTACCACTGAAATATTGAACTATAAAAGTCAACATTCGAATTTTTAATTGGCATAGTTTAATCGCACGGCAAATCGCGCTGGACAAAGCAGCTTTAGTATAAAACATGTAAAATTTTTGTCGCTAACGTTAATTAAACCGTAGGTATTATAATTTCAGCGGTATCACGATCACGAATCCGCCCCGCGGTTCTGTTGAGTTATTTAATAGTGTTTTTTGTGCGGTGGCGGGCGATTGCGCTCTGCCACCCTCGGGCTTCGCGCAAAAAACCCTCTGCTTCACAAATACTTAGAATGTTGTTTTGTAGGAGTGCGGGGCGCGGGAGGGGGGCTCGAGGGGCGCGCGAGATCGCTATCGCACGCACCCAATGCACGCACTATCCTAAAGCTAGCCACTTAATTGTTATGTATGACGCGAAGCCTAAATAAAAATTCGCCCTCATCGTTTCGGACGGAGAAGTCTTTGGTTAACGTTGACGGAAACCGAAAGTTGAAATAAAAAGTTTAAAAGCTTTGGGCAGACTGTTTCTATCAGATGCAGTATCAATCACGAGTAGATACTTCCCGGGATTGTACAGTCTCCATTGTTGGTACCTGTCAATGATTTACTGCGCTCGTTTTCCACTTGCTTGCATACAAGATACTCCACAAAATGTCATATGGGTCTCGAACACTCGACAAATTGAATATGTCAATGGCTTTGGACATCTCATAATCCAATAAGAAATTCGTGGCTATATTTAAGCCCTTTATCTCGTTATGTCACCGTCTAAACGAGAGGTTACGTTACATCAGCACACATGTTGTCTCTCGCCGTTCACATAGGAAAGGAGCCGAATATCATAAATTCACATAAAATACTCACACATATGAATATACAGCAGACAACACGACAGGTGGGTGCATAGCAACCTGTTCTCCACTCCCCGAAAATGACGGCAAAAACTCTCACTAACCCTTTGGAGCTCAAATTAGAGATGTCTCTACGACTCCGCCATATTGCCCTGTATGGGCATCATATTTAAGAATATTTTTTATTAGGACTGCTTAATAAGATTCCCAAATATGATTTTACTGGACTACGAATTGTAGAAAACTACTGCTGTAGTTCCAGTCTATTGCACATTTTAGCATTCAATGACAATTTATCTGAATGTAAGGTTCTCGAACACGATTTCTTCATGAATGCATTAAATGCAAATGATTTGCACGACTCAGATAACCTTTAATCGTTTCGAAATGGAAATACAAATTGCATTGCAAAAGTTGAAATCGTTTCATTGTATGCGTAAGTATTCGATGCATGAATACTGGCTGACACCGGATGTAAGAAGACCATCAGTCTACGGAAGTGTCACCCCTGCCCACTAATGCCCCTTCGGTATTAAGGTGGATTTACATAAAACCTAAACTTTTTGTACGAGTTCGTTACCCATTTGCAACTTTTTTTTCCACATTTGTATCGTTTTTCGTCATTCGTGTTGTTACTTTGTTAGGGGTAGCTGCACAAAAATGCGTATTGGTGCGTGCGTGTCGCGCTCGCGAGAAACCGACGGGGGGAGCTCATTAAGGTAAAAAGCCGAGTGCAAACGGCGACTAATGGCGAATTACACGAAGGGGAGCAATAGCCGACGACGTTTGACGACCAGCGTGCGTATTGTTGGATTTTTCCCTGCGCTTTTTGGGCGAAATGAAAATTTGATTCGATTTTGGTGAACATTTTTGCTTGTTTTCTTGGCATATTGCAGTTTCTATCTGCCCTGAAATAAACTGTTGAACTGGAGCTATACCTAGATAAAAAAGTAACTTTAGTTTTGTTCGAAGGAAAACCTAGCAGCTAGGGTCCTTAGGTCATCGATAGAGCCATTATAGGCCCTGAAGGACTCTCAAGGACCTCTGAGTAGAATTGAGATTTTGTTTTGCCCAATCCAATACAGCACCAACACATTGCATTATCATTTAACCTGCAAAAGAATTCTACCCGGTCAACATCCTAGCCTTTGTTCTAATAAACGGTTTGTAGAACTGTTTGCTGTTACGGAGTATTTCTGTTAATTCCAGCCTAGAGTCGTCTATTTGCATTCTACCACTAACCTGTAATTACAAAGCTATAATTAACATTCGCCTGACCCTCAATACCTAATAGAAAATGTATGATGCGCGCGAAGTGTCCGCTAGACAGCAACAGCCAGGGTGCAGCGACTAGACAGGAGTAGGAGGGGGGACTGGAGCGCGCGGGGGCGGAGGGCTATCAGCATTTCGGCGCGTCCGCGCTTACCGTCCCTCCCCTCCCTCGCCCGCACCGCGCCGAATTCGCCCTGCACTACCCGCCACGGTCCCCTCCAACACAACCTAACCTTGAAAATAGTTTTTACCGGCTCGAGGGTATTCACCCCGTACCCAAATTCCGGGGCCTGTTGCACACTAGCCCTATTCTCGCTACCCGACACATTCTCCAATAGGAATCACGTTGCTTTCTGACAAATCGCCTAGTGTGGAGTGCTTGCAGTGAGTTTACGCAAAGGATATTTGACTATGTAGTTTTTTAGGCAAGTCGTGAGCTCGCTGCTTGTTGGCGGGATTTGTTTGTGACTCGTTGTACCTTTTCTTCGGCTAAGGAATTTTGATCGCATCCAAATAGCCAATCATATTTTGTGATGACAATGTTTGTGAGGAACATTTTGAGTTGGAATGTCGCATTCATTTATTGTGCGACTTCGCTGAGTCATCTGAATGCAACAAAGCTTTGAATTTTGCGTTAGGAAATGTACTAGTAATTCAGTAGGTAAAATATTCTTCATGTTTCTTTTGCTGTTGCACTTCAAATTAACACGAGGTAGAGCCAAGTTATTGCTAAACCAGCGTTCACCCACACGCAGCCCCCAAGTAATTCTTCTGACGAGATTTTTACAACCCCGTAAAACCCGATTATAAAAATCTCATAAGTTTCCAATTTCAGCATTAAAATGACCCTCAATCCTATAATCAAGGCCTGATAGACGTGGACAATATAAAATTCATCCGCGGCGAAAGAAATAAGAAAACGTGGGTCACTATTTACCTACCTGCAACTTGCTCGAAGTAAAAAAGGCCATAGGCTTACTTAGCGAGGAAAGGGAAGGGTAGCGAGTCGCGGGCAACCGGCAAAAAAGGAATAAAACAAGCGAGCGGCCAGCCACCGCCTACGCGAAGCGAGCGGAGGCGAGGCCGGGCCCTCCCGCTTCATTATAAAATGCAAGCCGTATGTATCTTATATTGAAGATAGGTACATACCTATCTATAATCTCTACCTACAGTCTAAACCCTAGCTATCTACAGTGAAAGGCACACGCCTTTCACTAGGTAGCTAGACTTTAGAAATTTAGGGAGGTGAATTAATTTGCGTTGATTTGCGCAAAGCGATGAGAAACATTTGTCATCCAATACAATTACAAACTTTTTTAGTAAAGCCTCGTATCCCCTAGGCAACATTTGACGCGCAACACGTGAAGCCCAAAGTGCACAACAACGCGCGACGTTGCCAATAGGCGCGCAGTGCGCAGCGACAATGTTACTAAAAAAAAATTCCTCGTTGCCGTTCACTATGATGAACGGCAACTTCATCATAGTGTTGTGCATTATGTCGCGCGCCAAATTTTGCCTAGTAGCAACTTTTGCCTCCACCTAAGCCATCCGGCTTAAAATTTCGGAGGCTTTCGCGACTCAAACACAAAACCAATGTAACAAAACTACGTTACGTAGATAATTTTGGTTATTCCATTAGGACAAAGTAGACGTCTACACTCTATAGTCTTCATAGACTCGTAGTCTCGTAGACATTCGCCCAAGCGTGCAGCGCGGCGTAAGTTGCAAAGAGAGCCTGAAGTTTTGATTTTACCAGCTGATGATGATATTACATTACTCTGAATGCGTAATCGAGTACCAAAGCCATTGAATTGTTCCGATTCTAATATCGTGCACGTGCATTTGGCGCATTCACTTCACCCCATGCATCGTCGAACACTCCTTGAACATACGGTTTCCTACCTAAAACATAAACAAACAGGATTTAATGCGGGTTGAATGCTCATCCGATGAAATTCACATCGATATCATTGATTGACGTTCCTACCTACCATCTATCTATGTATGCAACTCAAAAGGCAGTGTTAGTAAATGTAACTTATAAATAGGTATGACCTGTGTCACATAAACTAGTGGCAACAGCTATTTACTATTCACCTCTAAATACGCACTTGAAAAATCACTCAATCAATCAACGAAAATCCATGAATCGAACTGCCAACTCTCCGACCTCAAAAGTGAATGGTCAAACGCGAGCTCTTTTATCAAAACATAGGATAGTCCATGAGTCGGCAATTAAGCAGCAACCCTCACTGCACAATGCACATTTTGATTGGTGGGCAGCTGCCCGTAGCGGCAAAAAACTGCTTTCTAAATTACTACTATCAACCACGCTCGCATCTAGTGTACACCCGCCTAACTTAAGATCATAATCGCCGTCCAAAACCATACTTCCGTATCAAATATACGTTAGCAAGGCGAAGAATTAACGAACTTTGTTACAACCGTTTTCTGTGAATACAAATGGAAGCGAATTAGAATCTAACCAGAAAATGTAATCATTATCACTTCCTCGAGCAACAGTTTCAAGACCCTGCGCTTGCTCATTATTATTTGACTCTTTTATTTTTTATGCATATTTATCACTTCCTACATGTTGAATGGCAATGTTGGAGTTAATTTACTCAAATGTTTTTACGCGCATCGCGAGTACATAGAAAACCTTCATAGTTTATCCACCTATAGGTCAAGAAATCACCTTGTTTCCATTGTAAACATGTCGTACCTATTTCACTAATATCATAGTATGGTCTATCTACTAAGTACAATTTTGTTTTAGATAAAAGCTGCGAGTGACTCGCCGGCTTCGTTGCAGCGAAGCTCGAGATAAGGAACTGTTTACACTGCTTGAGTCAATGTCCTCCTCCTGTGCACACACAAGGAAAACCTTGGAGTCGACAGAATAGTCTTCCGCGTTTACAGCGAACGTTTGAGGGCGTTGATCTATCATTGCCATTGATCGAACATTAATCGCTGTGTGCTGCTTTTATAAATACGCAATTACTATTACATTTACAAATGGTAGGGCCTATACCTACCTGACATTAGGTCGCCACAAACAATGCAAGTATCGGCGATTATGTTGATAAAGGCGAAACGACTCAGACAGGACTATTTGGGTTATAATGTTAATGAATGCTACATATTAGAACACACACACACTGAATTTCAGATATAGGTACCTACATTATGTAGTTTTGAAGAGCAGTCAGAGGGACAAGATAATTAAGTTATCAGTCAAACCTTACAGTCTGTTGGAGAAAAAGAGGTCTAATGAGGTCTGACCTACCTACACATTAAGACGATTTTCCCATTTAGGAAAACCTTCATCTAAAACACATGCAAAAAAAATATCCTATATCTACTCCATCGCAGAGCATCGTCTATGTTCCCATGCGCCCCTAGCGACTGACTCGTAAATAAATTGAGCCTGCATTAGTGGCAATTGTTCGCTATTGCCGCCGCCGACGCTGAATGCACCTTCCTCGACAGTCGCCATGTAAACGTGACTACAACTTATGGCCGAATAAAACTGGAACACGTCATCATTTAGCGTTATTTTATGCTAGGTTTCGTGTCGTAAAAATAACCTATGCGACTTGTAGGCTGTTTTAGTTACTAGATCGGAGGATAGAAGTGTCCACAAGTCTACAAAAACTGTACTTTTTGTACTTTGTCAGTTATCTACTAGGTTTTTAGATTGGAAGAGTTGGGGAAGTCCAAAGAATAGATGAAATGTGTGAAATTTAACATGGCTAGACAACGGGGTGGGTGACTACTGAGATCACACTAAGATGAAGAATAGGTAAGGAATAGACTTTAGAAGAATAAGGCATGTTGCATCGCCCCCAAATAAATTGGGATGAGGACAAGACAATGATAATCATAGGTTTGTTGTGATTGTCGTGTGGTCAACGAAATTAATGTGGATAAGACGTTGCTTAAATATAAATTATTTAATTTAATTTAGATTTGCTCCTGACTTTAGTCTTGGTCATAGATGCCAGAGACAAAGTCGACGATGGAGCGAGCTTACCCAGAAGAAGCCTGTTCACTCTAATTTTGAAGAGATTGGGGTTGTATGCGTACGGAAACACAGACTCAGGCAGAAAGTTCCACTCCTTTGCTGTGCGCATTATACAAGACGTTTGGAAACGTTTAGTGCGAAATGGTGAAATAGCAACAAGGTAGGGATGATAACTTGCAGTGCGTCTAGATGTCCGATGGTAGTAGGGGACCGGTGGGACGAGGTCGTGGTGTTCCTGAACACTCTCCCCGAAGTACAATTTGTAGAAGACCGACAAGCAGGCTAATATTAGTAGAATTGACCCTCTGCTCACAGTTAAATATTTACTTTGCTTTGGGATTGACATAAACCTAACAATATGTCACTTTACTAGATTTTATTCTATGTTGAGGAGGTCACTGGTTTATCTTTGAAGTTCAACGTTAAATGCAATATAGCTATAACTTAACCCAACGCAAAAAGAATCATCAAGATCAGTTAATAAACATTAAAGTTATACCTACCCGAATAGATAACCCCAAAACATGGAAATTCAGGTTGACTTGTATGCATCTTCGTACCCGTACGCTCAGCGTGATGTTATGACTTGACCTGGAGTAAAAAATAAAAACAGACATGCGATTTCAGCAATCCCGTGAGATTTGCTATTTTTTATTGAAGAGTTCCGTTGCCTACCTTTGAAGTTCTTCATCAGATCTTCACCAAATTAAAATGGGTCCAGTCCGGGAAATTATTATTTCAAACAAAAAAAGAACCATACATTTGATTTGATGATTCTTCGGTTGACAATTGGCGAAAATATCGCTGAACATACATTTTTCTTAGGATCCCATCATAAGCTCCTGACTTATACCTTCCATCATCAGCTCAGCAACATGAAATGGTGACGACCAGGCACAAATATCTGAATTGCGTTGGAATGTATATGAAAAACATTGTCTGTACCTATAAAAAAAATCCCTAGAATCCCATCATCAGATTCTGACTTGGTGACTATGGGACCACCTAAGAAAAAAAAAGATTTTTGAAAATCGGTCCACTGTTAGCGGAGTAGGTAATCGGTAAATATACATTTAAAAAAATACAAACAGTCGAAAATAGAACCTCCTCCTTTTTGAAATCGGTTAAATAATCAAATTATCTTAACCTATCGAGTTGGGTATTGCCTTTATGCTTTCTTTAATAACCCGTCGTACAAAATCCATAGATAAATGCGTCATCGCAACTTTCTGTTAAAGCTGAAACTTTAAAAACTTGCTAAAACAGAAAAAGTGTTATATTATACAAAATAGCTGTTCTTTTATAATGCACGCCGTATTAATTAACGAAGCAGATGCAAGAGATTGGCATTCATTATAAAAACAGTAATAGAACAATATTGTGTATATTAGCGTGCTGCTTGAAGATAAGCGCTACGTCTACACTCGAGACCTGCAGTTTTAGGTGCAGACCACACTATCTCACGAACTAAATCAATTCGCTACTAGGTACTAATTTACCAGCATTTTAGATTTGTCATTTAAAAGACTTAAACTTCAGAGTGAAAATAATTAAGGAAAGTAGATAGGTAAGTAGATACCTATTTATAGCGTTTTAAAGGCTTGGTTGGACATGTTCAAGGCATTCAAAACAAAGAAACGCATTTTTGCCCAACCTGTGCAAGTTACTAAGTTTCTTTTTTATGGCGTGCGTCATAAGCATTCTTTCTTTCTTTAAAAAACGCAGTGCTTCAATCAGTCAATATGCATTGTATTGAGGAATACCAATATCTACTCAATATTAAAACATTCGGGAAGAAAGGACATAAGACTAAAACAGCGACATAAGACAAATACCTATCTACCTACCTATAAAAATTATTGAAGAGTTCCAAAAAAATCTGCATCAGAATCTGATTTGACCCTACAAAATGTCGAAGTCATTGTTTATTATAACGTTTCCAATCTTCTCTAAAGCCCCCACTGGGCCCAATGAACTTAGACAAAATGATAGACCCTCGCAAAAAAAGGAATTCTTCGGAAAGAAATCGCAGATACACTGGCCATTAACTTTTTTAGATAAAAAAAAACATTTCAGATATAACGGGACCGGCTAAATTATTGCGTATAATCTTCTGCCTTTGTTTTTTACTTTGCAGTTTTATAAAAAGTTTGGTTCCCACACTATTTTATCATTTGGCTTAGATTTTTTTTTTTTGTGAGTGCCTAATTATGTACTTATTATCTTTGTGCTACCTTATCCTGGACTCTAGACACCAGGTGGTTTAGTACAGGTTGGCAAAACTTATGGTAATGAGAAAATAAACGAAATAACAAATCGAAGTCTGCATGAGTTAGTTATACAAGATCCTCGTAGCTAATGCAACAATTTATTTAACAGATTTGGATGCTCCAAAGCGGTAGCATTCAAAATCGATGCATATCACCAAAAGCAAAATCTTTTTTGAAATCCATTGGGTAATCGTTATACGCAAATTAAAATAAATATTATGAATAGAAACCCGCGATCCCACGACGTTGCACAAAGAATGCACAAGTCACAGCACCTGTGTCCCTGCTGATCAAAGGGACACACGAAATATAAAAGATGACAAGTGCCATTTGAATAAAAAAATCATAGCCGAAAGCCAAACTTGTAGGTATAACTATAAATTTGAAAGAAATAAAATTTGATAGAGCACTTAATAACGAGAATATTGACAGGTCTATTAGGTACGCTGTAATAGTATTGAAGGGTAAGGAATATCATGCGAAGCTGGTAAACATATTTTAAATTTAGAATTGAAGAATATTTTAGTATTTAGTAGAGGTACCTAATACCTGCTTAGACCAAAATCAATCGATTATGGAACTTAGCAAATATTGTTTTCACCAGCAATGAAGGGTCAACCAGCAACAGTGCCTTTATGAAGACTAGAAACCCCTAATTAAATATTGTGTGCAGTTTCTGGACGAACATCTACAAAATTTTTGTTTGATTTTACCCACAGTACCCGAATTTAAATCTCGAACGGCCCGTCCTTTTAAAACCGAGACGTGTCTCTTTTATGTTAGGCGAATAAAGTTTATTAGGAAAGTGGGATAAAGGTTTGATACAAAAAATCTACCTATATTGTAAAAGGTCGCCTTGTGTCGCTTCACAAAAACCATTGCGTTATCGTAGGCCTCCGCTCATTTGTGTTTTTTTTTACGTTTTGATAGAAGTGTGAGGGCAGGTAGATGAGGAGACTCGCAAACATCGTATATTTTCTATACCTATAGATAGGGGTAGGGCTATAGTTTCTACAGCCTACATTGTATTTTGTTTATATAAATGTTACCTATTCTACTGGTACTGGGCTGGAAAATTAAACTTTGCTTCCTATTCACGCTCGTCAAATTATTCAAGTGGTGCATAAAGACTCTAGCTTTATGATAAAGCTATAGGTACCTAAGAAGATTTCAAATAGTGTTCAGCTAGAATAAGTTTAGCTAGCTTTCTTATATGGTTATAGCCTAGGTATCTGTTAAAAGTAATCTACTTACCTTCCGATTATCTACTTACTTTTTAGAGTTCCGTACCCGAAGGGTCAGCAACCGAACCCAATTACTAAGCCTCCGCTGTCCGTCCGTCCGTCCGTCTGTCTATCAGCAGGCTATAGGTACCTAATACAGAAAAAATAGTATGAAACTACGTAGGTAAATTGATGATTTTGTTTCCTAGTAACTTTGAACGCGCCATAAAAGCATTTCCTTCTGCTTTAGGCCATGCAAACTAGCTTGGAACCTTGCAAAAAGACCCAATTCTGTTTTTTTTCTTGAATCGTGTATTTCATCTATTTCTTTTTGTTATTATTAGAAAAGCTATTATAATAATATAAAAAAACATTTTGCATAACCGAGTCATAGTAAAGAAATCAAAACGCGTTTATTTCAATAAAAGCTAAGAAAAACTCTCTTTTTTACAATATGTATAGAATAGGTAAAACTAATTTATTTCTTTTTTTTTACCGCGTTGTGGCTCTCGTCGATTTGTGCTGCCACCTATAGTCCATGCACGTTCCCTATTAAGTTCGAAAGTTTTTGCACCCGCCATGGATAATTCGACAATTTATTCAGAAATAGGAGATCCTTTGTCAACTTATGCTAAAAAGTGTTAGAAGAGACTGTAGGAGCGAGCAAAGCTAGCTTGAAATTTTTGGTACATTATATTTAGTTTGTATACCTAAGTACCTACCTACCTACTTTTCTTTAGATTGTTATTTTTTATTTACTGTCTACTAAAATTGCTTGCTACCTTTACAGGGACCAGGCCGCAATCGGACCACAGACATACATTAATGCAAGTGTTCTCTTTGAGGAGAACTCTGGCAATGCTTAAATAAATAATAATGAAGGACGTAATGGAATAAATCTTATCTAATGTTGAAATCAACATCAGCAACATTAGGAGTCACTTTTTCATACCTTAGGTTCGCTCTCTACTTAAAACTTTCTGCGGTCCCCCGCATCAAAGTTCATGTAGAGGCGAACCTGACTCAGAGCGCCATCTGTGATGCATGAAGTAAACTATGGAGTGAATTGCCATGATTATCGTACAACTCTAAGAGCTGGGTGATAAACCCGTTCCCTGTTATTGATTCGCCTAATTACCATATCTTTCGTTAACCATCCTATAGTATTTCATTCAAACAGCCAAACGTTGCATTCTGCAGAAATTATTATTAAAATAGTACACTCTTCCTCTCTCTAACTTTGCTGTGCCCGACAGGTCCACAACGACCATATTTTTGTAAAAACTACCACCTAAGTTCACATGTGGAAGCAATTTATATTTAGTATTGAAAATTGTGCATAAGCAATATGCTGTTTTTTGCAGAATTAACTACTGAAAAGCAGAACCTGTCAGTGTCAAATGTCAATGTCATTCAAATTGTCAAATCATTATCCAAATATTCACTGTGCGTGCACGATTCGAAAGAACTACTTTATTGAAATACAATAGCTCAAAGTGAAGATATTGTACATCAATAAAAACTGTTGCCTATTAAAGAAATTCCTTGCGGTACGCTCTAAAGATCTTTATAAGTTCTCTGTAAAATGGAGGATCAAAACCCCGAGTACACTCCAAAGGTATTGTAACTATTATTTTGTAACAATTTCTTCTATGACATGAGTGTAAAGTTTATAGACTAATACTAACTAGAACATTCTGAACAGAATTTCCCAGAACTGAAAAATGATAGATTGCTTCGCGCTGCACTTGGGAAAGAGGTCGACCAAGTGCCGGTATGGGTAATGCGACAGGCCGGCAGATACCTTCCAGAATTCCAAGCAGTCAGGGCTAAGCACGACTTCTTTACAGTCTGCAGGACGCCCGAGCTGGCGTGCGAAGTAACCCTGCAGCCACTTAGAAGATATCCGCACTTGGATGCTTCAATAATATTTAGTGACATCCTTGTTATACCACAAGCGCTTGGTATGACTGTGGAAATGCACCCTGGTGTGGTAAGCAAACATTGGAATTTTGAAACCATATTCACAACATCTAGCTTTTGTTTATTTATCATTAACCTTTTGAACGCCAGAGTACAAACGCATTGGTGTGCCCCCGATGCCAAGCCACAAATTTGCCGTACCTTTTGTCATATATTTGTGACTCTTGCTTGTCATACATGACAAGCAAGCGCGTCACATGACAATGGCGTTCAAAAGGTTAAAGTAACATTGGTTAACAAACTTTTCAGGGCCCTGTATTTCCTACTCCACTGCAAGATCCAGCTGAAATTAATAATTTGAATGAAGAAGGAGCTGTTTCAAGACTGGCATATGTTGGCAAAGCCATCACATTAACTAGGCATAGGATTGAAGGCAAAGTTCCTTTGATTGGTTTCACTGGAGCACCAGTAAGTTGAAAATAAACCTGTTCTAAACAAATCATGTCAAGTCATCATTACATTACATGTTAAAACTTATCTTTTGTTATTTAATTTGGCAGATAAACAATAATTGTATTGTGTGATGTTCAGCTAATAGTTTAACATTGGTGATTTTCATTTTTATTCCAGTTCACATTAATGGGATACATGATTGAAGGTGGCGGCAGTAAAACTATGTCTAAGACAAAGGAATGGTTAGAAAAATATCCTAAGGATGTACACAAGCTACTTGCACTGCTAACTAGAGTCATTATAGACTATCTTCTGATGCAGGTACAGTTGCAACTTACTTTTTAGTAGGATCCCCTGCAATTCATAAATTAACCACATGGATATAGATAGTTAGTATTAGTATTCTAGTCAAATATCCCAAGAATAAACAGATGGATAACTGTACAATCTTATTCTAAACCTTTGGAAAATGAATGAATCTTTTACAAATCAGTATGTGAACTAACGTGAATTAAATTGATTAATTCACGTTATTAGCTATGCTATAATAAGTTTCATAAAAAAATGACCTTTATGATAAGAAGGTTATTTAATCTCAGTTCATTATTTATACTTATTGTTCTTTTTGTAACATTTCTACTCAAAATAACAAGGCCAACATTTTGTAGTTCTCTGTATAAAAAATATTTGTACAGTTGTTCATTTTGCAATTAACTATGTTTCCAGGTGGAAAGTGGAGCACAATTACTACAAGTTTTTGAGTCAAGTGCTGATCATCTAAACAGGGAACAGTTTATCGAGTTCTCAGTGCCATATCTCAAAGATATTAGAAGTGGTGTCAAGAAAGGCATTAATGAGAAGAACTTGGAACAAGTACCAATGGTAAATAGTCTTAACTTTATATTTCACAAGAAGAATGGCTCACGCCTTAGTAAAAAAAGCCATTACGCAACATAAGCAAAATACTGTTGAATTTGGGAAATTAATTAATAGTAAAAATTGAGAATTTGTATAAATCTAAATTGTCTTTCTTCTATTGGTAGTAACTAGAACTAGTCATTGAAAGTAACATCTAGATGTGTGCAAAATATTTGTTTTTACAGACTGTATTTGCTAAAGGTGGTGGACCTTACCTAGACGTCCAGAAGGATCTAGGATATGAAACTGTTGGATTAGACTGGACAGTAGATCCAGAGGAAGCCAGAAAGATTGTTGGTAATGATATCACATTACAGGGAAACCTTGACCCACAAGACTTGTATAAAACACCAGTAAGTATTATTGATTTTTGGTACTTACTTGTATTATCCCATAGACATTACGCCTCTATTCCCTTTAAGTGTAGGTAGAGAGGGGTGTGCTACAGCTATTTCAAACTCTGGGCTGGTATCGAAAAACCAATAATGTAATAGCCCAACCTGGGAATCAAATACAGAAGTTATTTGCAAGCATGGCTGCTGCTGAGCTTGAACTCAGCATCCATGCTTGCAAATATGATGTTTTCTTATCTGATTAACTACAGAACGTTTTTTTCTTACTTTCAGGAGGAAATAACAAAGATGACAATGGAGATGGCGCAAAAGTTCGGCAAAAAGAGATACATAGCTAATTTGGGTCATGGAATAACACCACAAACGCCTTTGGAAAGTATGAAAGCTTTCACAGAGGCAGTTCATGAAGCTTTATGAACAATTTGTTGATATTTTGCATTAATTAAGATGTCTGTTGTATTTTGTATATTTACTTTGTGGTTGCATTTAAGTACATATTTTTTATGTTTGTTGTTAAATAAAATGTGGGATAGGGATTATATCAAAGTGAAACTGAAACACTGTTTTAATTACATAGCTATTTAATAAAAATTAGTGCGATTACGATTACATAGAATAAGTAGTCTTTGAATTCTGACTGGTTGCTGGGATATCTTCGTCGTGGCTACCTACCGATTTCTTCACATACTGGAACAAAAATTAAGTTTTACTCATAAATACGAGCTACGAGATACTTTACACATTTTGGAATTCCTGTACATAGTTTTCCAAACAAAATTATTAAGCCTAGTTGAATTCTCCTGTCCCCATCAAAGTTTTTTATTTGCTAAAAGCTGGATACATATTATTTGCAACGCAACATGCAATGCAACACGAGTATAAAGTGAACGGCCTCCGCGCACGCAGCCCGCTTTAACAGCGAACGTCTGTTCCCGGCAGTCTAGCGTGGACGCCATGGAGCCGTTCGATTTTGAAATATTATATTATATATTTAAACCAGTGTTTAAAAAAAACTGCAGACCCCATCGTTGGTGGAAAACTGAACTATATAAAAAGTGCGCTTCCAACACGTAAGCGCACAATATAACTAACGTCCCATGCTACTCTTTTCTTTGTAGATTGAGACTAATAAAAAAATATCTTCAGTCGTCGTTGCCAGCCATTTCTAAATTCTCCATACTTCTTCGCGGCGCGCAAAACTGTCGCGAATGACCGTCTCAATCACACTACGCGCTCTCAAAGCGTGCGTCGAAAAAACCGACAATCGGCGAGACCCATCGAGCGCGTTCTTATGCACACAACGTGCGCACAGTGGGCACGTAGTGCGCTCGGGAACAGATTAACCGATTCATGGCCAATGACGCCCCAGGCGCGTCATAAGCAAATATCACGGGAGGCCCTTGACGCACCTGGCGCGTCATATCGAACTTACTTAAAACAGATTTAAAAAAATTGAGATAAAGAGAACTACGACTTTTTATCCTAAATTAAACATTGAAGTTGACAATACCCTTGGCCATTAATTTAGAATACATATTTTATAAGTCAGGGATAACAAACCTTTGGTAACAGTTTACAAACTTATACGGGGTGATGTTTGCATTATAAGTCATGTTCAAACTGAGCATAAATTGGACGTAGTTCGTCTTGTGTATTCAGTACTGTTTTTAAATCTTTTGAGAACAATGCTTTAAAAAAATTTTTGGGGCAAAACAATCGGGGTCATAATTTCTTCAATGCTAGTGTCTGAATTATAATTTGTATATTGACTATTGGTCATGGTACATGGTCCCTTGAATTTACGCTTCTTTGAAATATGCAAAATCGATTGACTACATTCAGGAAAAACATCATTTTCTTTATCGTTATCTTGTTGGTTATCTTCATGCTTATTAGTAAATAATGCTTGACTACATTCAGGAAAAATTTTCTTGCAAACAATTGACCTAATACAAATAAATTTACACAAATGTTGACTACCCCCGTAACATTTTACTAAAATAAATAAATCCTACCTT
Source organism: Mamestra brassicae (assembly GCA_905163435.1). NCBI lineage: Eukaryota > Metazoa > Arthropoda > Insecta > Lepidoptera > Noctuidae > Mamestra > Mamestra brassicae. Next base: position 10,237,572 of record LR990996.1, on the reverse strand, counting down.
GGGAGGCCATATTTCCTTTGAATACCAACGAATAAGAATTGAAGCACACACAGAACTTTTTCTCTTAGCAGATCGACGCAAGATAACGGCGAAATACGCATAAAACATCATAGGGTGCCAATGACGCTCAAGGCACGTCATCCTGTATGTAGGCCCATGACGCGCCTGGCGCGTCATCGTCCAATGTTCGGGGCCTGGCTAAAGTATGCATGAAAATGATGGTGGCAATGAGTCGGTTAAATGTATGGAAAATGTTGCATGGTATGTTACCTTACATGTTGTGTACCAAATAACATTATTTGCAACAGAACATGTAACCCCGGTATACATAATATTATATCGGGTTTGAGGCAAACTGTCGAACCGGAATTCCGTGATTGTTGCATTCAAAAAAGGAACTCTAAGATATATGTCAACACAAGGAAGAAAAAATCTCACCTGAGGATTGACTTGTATTTGTTCATCCATCTCTTGAATATACTGGTGCAATTTAGTGCATGCGGCCATTTGTTGTTCTAGTACACACAAAGTTTCCGGTGACGCATATTTCTCGGGACTGTCCAGAAACACCACCATACCATCCTTTTGATTTATCATTGCATATATTTCACCTTCTTCAATCTGTAAGAGAGTTACAAAAGTATAGTTTATTATTCTGTGCTTCCTATTAGATTATATACTTGCTTTATGTATAAGAATTGTGATACATGACATGCTATTTTTTGTACATGTGCTGTTAAGCTAGAACAAACAAGTATTTTTGTTTAAGCTTACATACATTCACTGTTCTTCAGCACTTCATGTAATATTCTATAGGTACCTTTGAGTAGGTGTTTGCATATTTCCCTGTTTTGTAAGTATGTACAAAATTTTAGACATAGTTTTATTAGGACTAAGGAAAAAAATAGGACTTACCATATTGAGTATGTAACTTTCGGCTTGTGTGGGGCCTGCTAGCTGCACTCTTGCTGCTACATCACTTAGCGACAGTGTTAAGAAGGTCTTTGTCAGCCTTTGGATGTTCTTCTTGTACATAGAACTTAACACCTGTAAAACAAAACAAGAATAAATAGGAAAGCATTCATATTTAATTAACAGCCAAAGTGTGTAAGTACAAATTTATATCACAGTATAAAAAAAATACAAAACATAGATAAACTTGTATGTGTTTAGTCACAGAAATATTATATCTATGTGTTTAGTAATAAAGATTTGATTGAAAGACCCTTACTTGATTCACTAGTCCCATGTTCTTGTCTCTGACAAAGGTCTCGCGGTGTTTATTAGCCGCATGTGTGGAGGTAGCCAGGTCATGGTAAGACATTGACAAAGGTTTCAGGAAGCGGCACACTACTTGTGACGTGTATTTTGGCATCGGCAGTATCTGCTGGGAAAATAGTACATTAAACAATAAATATTTATATTTTAAAAGGAAGTGAGAATAGAGATTCATCATCATCATCATCATCATCCTAGCCTTTTCCCAACATTATTGGGGTCGGCTTCCAGGCAAACCGGATTCAGCTCAATACCAGTAATTTACGTGGATAATCTGTAACAACTGCCAAAGATCTACAAATAACAGCCAGGACCAACAGCTTAACATGCTTTCTGGGGCACGGAGGAGTCACGGTATGTGAAGATGGTCACCCATTCACAGACCAACCTCGGCAAGCGTTGCTTAATCTTGGAAACCCGACCCGTGCGGCTTCATTTAGCCACAAGCTCCTCAGTAAGAACTGAGAAGAGAGATTAGAAAAAATTTTTCTTGTGAGCTAACACCCTATTTATAGGAAATCAGATGGCGAAGCATCAACCACGATGAATAGTTTTTCACCACCAATTTGCTGTACCATAATTTTTAATGTTACTATTTGTAACATTCAAAAGCAGGTTGTTCATGTGTCCCGCTGAGTTTTAGTAGACAGGGTAAGTACACGATTCAAATAGATCTTAGGGATACATACCTTTCCATGTAGAATAAAAGACACCAGTATGTATTTCTTGTAAGCTTCTAACATGATATGGGACACCACCATGGCTGGAACTGTGACTACAACTTCAAAGAAATATAAAGCTCTATCATAGTTCTTCATTGCAGTGTAAATCATGCCTCCATAGTAATAGTAGAGAAGGAAATGCTTGGAGTCATTGTTGCCACCAAGCTGGAATATTAAATTTATTGTGCTGACTTTAATAAGTACATAAAAAACCAAGAAGATTAACAATTACTACAGTGTTATAGATGGATTAAGATTAGTCAGATTTTTTTTTAAGTTTTTTGTTAAAGAATACTATAAAATGAACAGTACAGAACTCTCCGGTAGTCACTGCACAGTAGCAATGTCATGTTACAGCGAGTGTGAGGTGTGGAGAATGGCACAGTGAATAGTGTGCTTTGCAGATGCTATTAAATCTGAATCAACCTGTAAACATAATTGAACACAAATTAGTTTTTGAAATAACCAGATTAGTTTACCTCAGATCCAATCCCTGTGACATCTGTATCCAAGAACTCTAGAGCAGGTTTCATACATTTTGAGAGCAAGCAAAGTTGGCACAAGTCTGCATGAATAGATGTCAGTTGTGAATCAAAGAGCTGTATCTTTCTGATAGCTTTCTTCAGTATCTCAATACCTCTAATAGGTTGTTTAATTTCAACCAGGTAGATTGTTAAGAGGTGGCACAGCTCAGCATCTAGAAAATGTTTTTAAGTATGTTAATGGTAGGGTAATAAATATGCCCGTGTTGCGGATATAGTTTGAAAGAGCCATCACAACCCAGGAACAAAAAGGGCAATAGGAGGAACATGGATGGGTTTTAGTCAGTAAGAGTCTGACATTCCCTTCCGCTCTGCACAGTCCCATCCTTAATCCTTATAATTATTAAGTTTTAAAATAAATTGTACTCACATAATTCTGGTGAGAATCTGACTTGTTCTCCATTGCAGTTTGTTATAAAGTCATGAATCTGTTTGAACATTGTAGACTTGTCTACATCGGAACCCTGATTAATAAAAAGTTCATAAATTTATCATACAAGAAACATGACATAAAGGGTGCAATATATAGAAGAAATGGGATAGTTGCATAGAATTACAAAAAGGACTTCTTGAATTTTTCAATCAGGCAATAATATTTCAATTCAGTTTGTATATTTTTCAGTTTCACCAGCTGTGCTCTCTGCTCTGCTGATGTGGGACAATAATCCTAAATGTTCAGCTACAGCTACAAACTGAACTAAAAATCAATTAAGGATAATACTAAACAACTGCAGTCTGTACTTTTGCAAATTCTGCTGATGTTAAAAGTAGGTATAGTTAGAGTATGTGAATACAACATAATTTAATAGAATTTTTACAATACCTGGGGCTGCGAAAATTTAGCAACAAGGACTGCCAGGACGCCTAAAGAATGCTGCTGAATATCAAGCGTTTCCAACACTGTGGGGAGATGAGCACTGTTTCTTTGTAATACCTCATCCGACTTGCTAATGACTTCGCATAACTCACGAAACGAGCCTGTAATGCAGATCAGTGGTAAAACAATTGCATAAAAGGCAAACAGTACCATCAAGAGAAACCAGAAGAATATTATTTACCTGATGCCGACATGGTCCTGACATTGTCCACGAACTGTTCCAATGGTGAAGCCATTTTTGACAAGTTTACAATATTATAGCACAATATTATGTGTTGAAAATCAATTAATGTAGCTTTAGCATAAATTAATAAACACGCTCGTCTAGTTCGAATGTTTGAAAAAATTCACCGCAACAAATGTGCAAAATATTTTATTTCATAAAATGTCAAACCTACTGTCAAAGTGTCAATTTCAGAAATCATTTGAATAGACTTGACAAATCCGAGCTGTTGTTATTCATCGACTAAAGCTGATTATTTTAGTAATTCAACAGTTCCGGACTATCGATTAATGACTAAAACAGATTGTTCAGACTGTGACATATACAGGGTGTCCCAAAACTCAACGTCAAGCCGAAACGGGGTGACAGGATTGATCATAACCATCACGAGAAAAATCTGAAAAAAAATCTATCCCATGCAGTTTAAAAATTATGGGCATTTTAAGAAAAACCTAGAAATTTGATCAAACTGTACCATTTTTCGGTTATTGTGGTTATTCTTTTTTATTTTTGTTCATTTGAACTTTGGAAACGTAATCCTAAATAACATTTCTAGAATCCCAATAAAAAATAATGACACAATTGCCTCAAGTTTCCGAGAATTGAGACTATTTGTTAAACTACGAATTTAAAATTTTCAAGATTCGTCGACTTTGACAGGCCCTCCTATAAAAAAAATGTACTAGAGTGCCTTGGCAAGTGGCATTAAAAGTTGGCGCATTTAATCAGAATTCTAAAATGGTACAATACTTGTTAGTTCCATACAATAGAAAAGAGTAAAAAAATTAAAACCTCAAGTAACCCGATTTTTGCTATCTCATTTTACTCAGTTAAAATGTTTTTAATTCACACAAGCTCTAGGTAGGTTCTTAATTTTAAGACAAAATGATGAGAGAGATGGATAATGGGTATGTTCGCCATGAGTGAGCGAGACAGATAGTGACGCCACTTTTACCAAAGTGAAAAAAAGTTAGTAAAATTAGTAAAATAATTAATACGAATACGAACGTGCGCAGTAGACGAATGAGCGAAACGTACTAACTGGTTGGTGTCGGACTGGTAGCGTAGCCATTTGCTTGGCTGAAACTAGTGCGAATGAAACAGATAGATGCCATAGCATCTATCTGTTTCATTCGCACTCGTTTAAACGACGCATCTCCGTCTCAATGCGTGGCGTCACTATCTGTCTCGCTCACTCATGGCAAACATACCCATTATCCATCTCTCTCATCATTTTGCCTTAAAATTAAGAACCTACCTAGAGCTTGTGCGAATTAAAAACATTTTAACTGAGTAAAATCTGATAGCAAAAATCGGGTTACTTGAGGTTTTAATTTTTTTACTCTTTTCTATTGTATGGAACTAACATGTATTGTACCATTTTAGAATTCTGATTAAATGCGCCAACTTTTAATGCTACTTGCCAAGGCACTCTAGTACATTTTTTTTATAGGAGGGCCTGTCAAAGTCGACGAATCTTGAAAATTTTAAATTCGTAGTTTAACAAATAGTCTCAATTCTCGGGAACTTGAGGCAATTGTGTCATTATTTTTTATTGGGATTCTAGAAATGTTATTTAGGATTACGTTTCTAAAGTTCAAATGAACAAAAATAAAAAATAATAACCACAATAACCGAAAAATGGTACAGTTTGATCAAATTTCTAGGTTTTTCTTAAAATGCCCATAATTTTCAAACTGCATGGGATAGATTTTTTTTCAGATTTTTCTCGTGATGGTTATGATCAATCCTGTCACCCCGTTTCGGCTTGACGTTGAGTTTTGGGACACCCTGTATGTATGTACGTATAGGTTAGTTAATACTTTCTTTATTTAAATTGGTCATCATTGTTCTATTAGAACGTAAACAATTGATTGTGTGCTTAAAATTGTAAAATAAACCTTTCGTGATCGAAAACGTGGTCGGCCTTTGTTGATATCATAAGATGCGAAACCGAATTTTTCTAAGACTTTTGTGAGACAACTCAGGATGTCAAAATAATGGTTTACCCAAGCCAAGTTTACAGATTTTTATCTCTTTCGTATATGAAACCCGTAATGTGACCGGACTCCAAGTTGACGGGAAACGGACAACGGTAGGTACTTGTCTAAAGATGACAGAACGTTACTGAACGAAAATGATTAAATGACATTGACAAGTTGTCAACGTTAAAGATCGATGATGTGCTTTCAATATTTGTGTTAGAATAAGAAATCTATTTTTAGTTAAAAATTAGTCAAACATAATGGCTATTTTACATAGGGCTCTATTTACTTGGTTCATTTTCTTAGTTTTTTTAATACTACTATGCCTGAGACTAGAATCCAGAACCCATTGGAATTGGTTTATTGTTTTCATACCAATGTGGGTTTACGATAGCATTTTACTAATATATGTGTTATTTCACATGATTTCTCACTGTAGAAATGGTATAGAAAGGTTTAGAGGAACTATTAATAAAAATGTGTGGTACATTGCTGCAATAGGCTTAAAAATGGCAGCACAAATTATCATATGTATCAAATTGGAATACACCAGAGTAAATCTGCCAATATACGTCGTTATGACTCCTATTTGGATGTTACTGCCAGTACTTTGCGTCGAAGTTTTTATGCATTTAATAAAGCATTCAAGTGGGAGTAGTAGATACTAAACAAGTACCTGCAAAGTATGAAATCATGTTTTCTGCTATTTTGGACTATAACAATCTGAACTGAAGGTGAAACATGTGACAAGAAGTGGTGTAGATAATTTTAAACTTGGCACACATTCATCGAGACCGAGTATGTTTGCACATGTCAAATCATTTGTGCCTGCGTTGAATATTTGGTGATATAATAACTCTATTGGAGAGTTTACTGGAAAAGGACAATTTTAAAATGTTTAACATGGGTGGTAGTGTGCCTGAGATAAAACAATTGACAGTGAAGGAAGTGCCGGCTGGTAGCACTGCAGTATTGAATTGTCACAGCAATGATGTGGACCACAACTTTATGTTCTGGCTCTTCAATGGTACAGATGTAATTGGCCCCGGTAATGTTTATAACGAACAAAAATATAAATATGAAGTACTCTCTGGGAAACTTCATATTCATGTAAGTATAACTGCAGTAGTAATTCCTCAAGGTTAACAAATGTCATTGGTTAAATTTAGATTCATGTATGCAAAAATTTTGGTGACATCTTTTTTTGTTTATTTGCTAAATGAGTTTTGTTATTTTGTTGTAGGATGTGACTGCCAGGGAGTCAGGATACTATCATTGTATATCTAGGAAACTCAATGGTGTTGGCTACACAGTAGGGCAAGTTGACATGATAGTAAGTGGCTCAACATTTACACCAATAGATGCAGTGAAAATAACAGCTATAGTGTTGTCTATAATTGTGATAATTGGCTGTGCTGTGCTGTATTACAAGATGAGAAAGGACTGGAAAAGATATGAAGGTAGAGGAGTCATACCAGGTTAGAAGTAATATCTTGTTTGTGTTAATTTTGATTTGTCAGCCATACATATTCTATGTAATCTGTATTTGAACATTATGATATTACTTTCAGTGGATGAAGTTGATGATGATGAGGGAGATGGAGATGAAATATACAACCGCACAACCACCCCAACACAAGTACAGCCACGGCAAGTTAGTCAACCAGCTCCAGGCCCAAGTAGGAACTTATCATCTGAACATCTTCTATATGGAATAGACAATCAAGGCTTAGACACAGATTTCAACTCAGTGTTCGAAAATATACAAATAAAGTCACCACAAGCAAGTCTGATTTAAATGTAACAAAATTAATTTTGTTAACTTAATATTTGTGATAAAGTAATCAATATGATAGTTTAGAAAATATGCAACCTTATTTAATAATTCTCAGTAAGAAAGTTCTTTTTTGTAAATATGTAAGATGTAATCTAGTAGTAAGATTATACTCTTTAATAAAATGTTTTTATTTTAGTTTATAATTGGATTTTAATCAACGTATTTTAACTTATGCTAAAATCACTGATAAATACAGATATCTTAAAAATACCCCTAAAAATGCTTTTAGAAAGTAACGTCAGCAGAGTTGCCTGCTGAGGTATTTTGTTTTTCAGATGTAGATTGGTCATTATTAGTACTTTGAGATTGTGATGTAGTGTCCAATGTCTCATCCTCTTCATCATCTCCATCAATTTCCATCTCAAACACTCTCACTTTTCTGTGACTTTTCGAAAGAACAACTGCAACTTTACGACTACCAGAAACAGCTACTCGAAAACCATCCATTTTATCCAACACCTTGAAAACCCCAGGTTCTATCAAAGGCGATATATTCTTCTTAACAACTTTGTCATTAAACAAAAACAACTTTGGTTTTAAAACATATTCAGCAGCATTTATCTGAATGATTCCTATTGGGACTTGAATAAATACGGAATTTTCTTCAGCACCAGGATGCTGTGTGAGCACAGACAAATATTCAGCAGAATAGAACTGTAAGTCTACAATAGAAATATTTTCATCATGTGGTTTTTTATCTCCAAATATAAGAGTTGAGAATGTGTATTTCATAGCAGTCAGTGAGCAAGCCTTTTCTTTAAGTTTTAAGGACATGTAATGAATTCCTTCATTTAAATTCATAGAATCTACAAATGCCATCATAAAACTATCTTCAGATCCAAAGTAAGCTTGACAAATTCTCAAATTTTCACTAAGTTTTCCATTAGATTTGTCTTCATAACATTTGATATTGAATATTGTAGAAAAGTATTTACCTGTGTCTTTTTTCGAAACATCAAAGACTTTGCTTATAGCCATTTTTAAATGGTTTTGCTGTTGCACCAGTGAGAACTTTTTGAACTCAGTCAAGGAAAATATAGTGTCGTTATCCTTTAATAAGCAGGAGTTATCTTTGAGGAATTTATGCCATGGATTGTCTTCATCATCAGGCAATATTGTCAACTCTTGGTCTTCCAAATATTGTCCTAATCTTTCAAGGTTGAACTTCACAGGTTTGTCTGGTATGCTTTCTCCACTCTCAACTTGTGCATTATCAAAGTTGTATAAGAATTCAGCAATGTGCCCAAGTTCTTGTTGAGTGATCTTCACTATTTCGCTTGGTGTCTGTTCACCTAGTAATCTGACTATAACAACAAAGAGCCACCTGAAGAATGCTTTATAGTTTCGCATTGATGTGTCAATGACCTGCTGTAGTTCTAGACACTTATTCAGGAAAGCACAGCAAGCTCTTATTGCAGCAGTCACTGTATTTTCTTCAATGCCTATCACCTGAAACAATCCAAAGGTGATTTTTAGCTTAGTCGAAAATGAGGCATATCCATATGGTTGATGAAAAATGTCACACCACTGTCTTGACAGTATACCTTCGAGGAAACAGGCATGCATAGTACTGAATGTTGAATTTAGAACTTGAATTAGATGGATGGTACTGAATGTTGAATTTAGAACTTGAATTAGATTAAATTCAGAAAATAGGTGTTTTACCTTGTATCTATCTGGTATCCTTGTCAAACCTCTTAGTTCAGAGAGATAATAAGTTAGACTTTGTCCCACAATATTCAATTGCTTCAGAACCAATTTCTGTATAGTTGAATAACTCAACTCAATTGAATTACCCAACTTCTTCAAGTCATTAACTGTTAGCTTTTGCAGCAGGCAAAGTTCCAATTCATCTGATGGTGTCCCTGTAAAAATGATCAAGTTTTAAATTCTCAAAACTCTATGAAGAGTATTGATCCTGGATTTCAAGATTTGTAATAGTTTCATATGGTTGCATATTAGAAAATCAAAACTTTTCTGAGCAAATTTCAAAAGAACAACGTACAAATCAACAAAGTTTAAAATAACGATGGTCATTTGATCAAAAGTTCAGCTGACCAAGACTTTGGTAAAGGGAATATCAATGTTTATGCTATGTATTACACTATTGACCAAATTGTTTAAAGGTCAAAATGGATTACTGGATAAATTATTAATTATCAAATGGATTAACTGAAAAAGGTAAAAATAATATTAATATTAGCGAATAGCGCCTGTCTGATACAGAAAACCTTTGCACATGATCGGTTGTACCCCAACTCGGATAGGTTATATTAATAATTCTTAATAAGAAATCATTTGTGATTGTAAAATTTGATTAGTTATGATTTGATATTTTAAAATTACATCTAGCAATCAGTCGTTCATTTGATGTCACATACATTGGGATTCTAAAATTTTTCTAAATAAAACATTTGGTCATTTAAATTTTGTTATTTCATTTATTGTTCTTTTGAAATTTGCTCGAGAAAGTTTTGATTTTTTAATATGCAACATTTTATACCAACCTAACATGAGTAGTTCTAATAAATCTGCAGAGACTCCACCCTCAGGAACAGATGCGGCATAGTCAGCCATTTTTGTATCCATCTCCAATAAAATATGCTCCCAAGCTTCAGTAATTGAAATCATGGTCTGATCCAGGTAAGAAGTTAATCTTATAATTTCACTGTGCTTTTTAGCCACAATAAACATTTCTTCAGCATATGCTGACAACACACTAGTGTTTATGAGTGATAAAAGGAGATTATTGGTAATTCTGTCAATGTAGAGAACTTGCATGTAACTAAAGTCTTCAGACATACAAATATCAAGGACTTTGTACTCTCCGAGATCATCTTTAGCCACTTGAGCAAGATGTATTGTGCCATAAGGATATCTTCCAAAGATACTCATGTAAATATAACCTGTTCCATAGCCCACCATAAGCATATTTAGATGATTAGGAGCTGGGGCTTCTTTGAAATCTTTGATGTTCTCATCTGTGCCTTGGTTCTTGTATTCACCACTTGTAGGTAAGCTTTGCAAAAATATAGATGCATTATCCTGACAAGGGAAAAGATCCAAATAACAAATTGGGAGGTTTTGAAATATTTAGGTATTGATTTCATATTGAACTATGAATTTCGTTATAGCACAAAATAAATTGTAGGTGTCACCAGAAAATTAAAATTGCAGACTCCGTAAGATTGTAATAAATCTTGATTAGATTATAATTTCTCAACATATTATGAAAAAATTGTTTTGTATACTACAAATCCCACCTAAATTCAAAAGTTTCCAATATATTTGTGTCTTATTTAGAAAAAATAGTTTACAATTTCATGCAATAGTTTACAATCTTACGGTGTTCGCCATTTTCCGGTGACATAGGCAAGATGAAGAAAAGTAAAGCAATTATTTCATAGCAATTTACAGTTATCATATTATTATGTTCAAGAATGTTCAAGTAAATAGTTACATACATAAATACTGGGGTCAATGGCACTCTCCAACATATCACCTCTGACTGCCCAAGTAATACATGTGATACCATACTGTTTGGAGTTATCAAATTCATCAGTCTGCTCTTGCTCCAAAATATATTTGTCAAGAATTTCTTTATCTTCAATATCCGCAATGAACACAGCTCCTGAACTATATCCAATTGCTAAAGCCTACAATGAAAAAGTATATATGTGAAGAACTTATGATGAACTAATAAAATATTTACATATACATGCATGCATTTATCTTTTCCTTTCTCCAAAAGACATGAGGATCCGTGTCTTTTGTTGTATGCTAAGTGTTGTGAACACAACAAGAGCTTGTGAGGCTTGTACTAACTTAGAAGATCAAACAATGCAAGTTACTATAACTGTTATATTGACATAATAAAAGTATGTCAATATAAGTATGCTAATCTATGTTGAATACTTATAAAATCATCTACCTTTCCATCAGGTCGCCATGCCATAGCTCGTACAGTATCATTTTCTTTAGGAGGTGGCAGATTCCAAACTTTTTGCCAATGAAGTCTATGTATTTGAACTTCACCTGAAAATAAAATGATACAAATGAAATCCAATTTGAATTAACTGAGGGCAGTTTATTTTAAAATTCAAATTCGTTTGGTCAGTTTCCAGAAAATACTAGCAGTTCTAGTAGTACAGTACATTCCTTAACCAAGGAAGATTATACTATTGTGTGGCATTTATTTCCTACCTTTGAAATTGCACAGCGCTAGAAGATCAAGCCGGTTGCTCCAAACCATCAAATCCACTTTGTAAGCAACATGCCTTTCTCCAACTTGACGCATTCCACAGTGATACATGTTGTTACAACTTTATAATATCTAAACATGAAGTTTATTAAGAATAATTTCAACACAAAAAACTAGAATTTAATTTATCGTTCTAATTATATTTTATAACCCGCTTCATTGTAAACAGTTTTATGGCAACCGCAAATTGACTGAATTTATATTGACACTATTGACAGTGACACTTTGATTTTTTTTGTTTTTTTAGTTTACCCCGAAGGGAAAGCTATTTCTTTTGACCATATTGCCTAGTCTTTTTGAGGGTGGGAAAAAAAACCCATCCGTGCCCTTACGTCCTTTATTCCTTGTGGTTTGCATTAGAATGCGGATGTCAAATGGTTTTTGGAGTATCTGGTAACAAATATATCGATTCGGCCTTCTCGGCAAGTTTCGAGTTAGGTGGTCAATACTTTAAAATTCTCAGCTCCACTTAACCGAGATCGCGCCTGTTTCAAATATTTCAAGTATTTTCCAAGTGCGTGGACAATTAAGACACAAAACTACACCAATTTACGTCACAATATACTAGGAATCAATTTACGAATAATTAAAACAGCTGCTGAACTTCACTCGACAAAAACATTTTTATTTGTGTTGGGATTGTTCTTAACTCTAGTCTAGGTCAGAGGCACAGAGTACATTATTTACAGGTGGCCCGTTTACAATGATCCAAAACTTTTTTTCAGCTAGAGGGCTATTTTTTTTCACAGTGATTTTTTGAAAATCAAGAGATTTTATTGAAATCATACAGAAAGTTACAAAAGAGTAAAATAGAATGGTTTAGCACAATAAACATATATTTTCATGTTAGCTTGCACAGTTTCCAATGCAGAATGGTTTTTATGAAGAGACTAGATAAATTTCCAAAATTTACGAATTAAGTCACAATTTCAACAATACTAATATTATGCGGGACTAATGCTATTTTTAAACGCCATATTGTAACGATCGCTCCCTGCAAAAAAAACTAGACCACTGTAGACGGGGCACCTGTGGCCTTAGTGCGAGTTTTTTAACGTTCTCGATCGCGTAGGCGTAAACGTCAATTTATATTGAAACTGAATAAGCGCCGTTTGAAAATCAGTTTTTTCCATACAATTTGACATAAGCGAACGTTTACGTTAACGCGATCGAGTGCGTTAAAAAACTCGCACTAAGCCCTCAGTATATGGTCAGCACAGACTAAGTAGTCGACGATGAAGTAAGCTTACCCAGAAGAAGCCTCACACTAATTTTAAAATTTCAGTTCGCGATTTTAGTTTAGGTGTCCGATTTGTACACCGACGACTTAAATCGTCTCATGCTTTATTTCGACTCATTCCCAACTCGTCCGACGCTTATTAGGTACAAAATTATAAAGCGCATTGATTCCCGATTTCAGAAGAGCTTGTGGCTAAATAATAAAAGCTGCACGGGTCGATCTTCAAGGTTAACCAAAACTTACCGAGAGGTTAGTCTGTGGATGGGTGACCATATTAACATACCGAGACTCCTCGGTGCAAAAGATTAAGCCGTTGGTTCCGGCTGTCATTCATAGATCTTTGGCAATCGTTACGGATGGCCAAAAGCCAGAAAATCTAACAGCAGTCTTGCCACGGAGTACCCAGTTACTGGAATGTATCTGCAAACTGATGAACTTTTCAGGAGACAAAAACTGTTTTACAAAGTAGATATTTTTCACATCTTTTATTAATCGTCATAAAAAGTATCGTTTGAAACTTTTTGCATAAAAATCTAATTTTACCAAAAAATGGTAGCTACGAGGTGTCACATCTAGACCGACGATATGCTCATCATAATATGCAGTGACAGTGTCGGCACAGCCCGTCGTACTTGGAACATGTGAGATGACGCAAGTCACAGGCCTTGGGCACGTCATTGTATATTGATAATAGTCGGTTCTAAACTACGATTACCTACTGTTTACAGGCAAATCAAAAAATCTAGGTACCTATACACTGTCTTTTGTAACTATAAAAAAGCCTGTGGCATTGGCATTGACATTATGGAGACAGGAACAGTTTCAAACTGTCAGTTTGACAGATTTCCTGAATCTTGACAAATTATACTTTGCTTGACAATTTAATTTTAGTGCCCAAAACTTGTTGTTTAAGTAATTATATATTTTTACTACATTACTAAAGCCAAATATCTCAGCTTGTTAAGAGACTGTAATTACGAGTGGACAAGAATAGGTATGGCTGCAACCACAAAAGGTACAATGAAAGATGTTTATGTTGATTGTTTATCACAACAAATGGACGAGTTTGAACTACTGAAATCTATGTATCCTAATCAAGGAGAAATAATCTTAAGTGATAAAGAAATAATAAAGGAAATCAGCGATTTTTTAGAATACAAAACAGAATACATTCCTTCACATTTAGATTTCAAACTAAATCTTTTCATAGATGGGCTAAAGTTGGAAGTATTTGTCAATTTACCGAGCTCTTATCCAGAGGAAGAGCCAGATATATATGTAAGATGTAATAAGATGAATCGACAAAACGAGTCCAGGTTAAATTCTGAACTTTTAGAATATATCAAAGAAAACCATGTAGGAGAAGTATGTCTCTATACTGCAATTTCATGGTTGCAGGAAAATGTTGATAAATTTGCAATCATTACTCAGGAAAGCAATCCTCCAGACTCTAATTCAACCCAGGAATCTAAAAATGAATTTGCACGTCTTTGGATATATTCTCACCATATTTACAATAAGAGAAAAAGAGAAGAAATTGTTAAAAGAGCCAGAGAATTGAAATTAACTGGGTTTTCTTTACCGGGGAAACCTGGCATCGTCTGCATTGAAGGTCATCATAGTGATTGTAATGAATGGTGGAAGGATATAAAATCAATGACTTGGAAGAAAATAATGGTAAGGAAAACAGAAATATTTGATCCAAGTGAAGAAAAGACCTTCAAAAAGTTTTCAAATTTCGAAGAACTATGTTTAAAAAATCCTGTACATAACAAACATTCAAACATGAGTGAACTGTCAAAGTTAATGAATGAACTTGGGTTAACCTTTTGCGTGTCTTAAGTTACACAGTTCGACATAAGAAAAAATGCTCCAAATGTCTTAAGTCGGACAGTTACACATAAGGGCTTGGTCAGGATTGGACGATAAAAATCTGTTAAGACACGCAAAAGGTTAAGCCAAATATTTAATGATTTATTTGGGTTGTGCAATGATGAATGAAATTCTAAAAAACCTGTACACAAAATACTCGCTTAATTTACTCTTCTTTTGGGGCCATACAATTTTTTTTATTTTTTTATATTATTGCTACGTAAAATATATTTTAAGTATGTTAATAAAATTATACAATGTTGTTCTATACAATCTTTTATTAAAACTATGTTTATTAATGCAAATAAATTATCTACACAATAACATAGCCAGTTCTTCAGTCATGGCATCATCCTTAGTCTGGAATTATCAATTTTAGCTAACATAAATCAGTTGGCCTAGCCATATACAGGTGATTTTTTTAAGTGTGTGTGGATGGCCAAATCCAAAAGACATTAGTTGATATTTTTTTTTTAATATTAAAATAAAAAATTGTTATAAATTTGCACTTTCCTTTAGTTTTCCATGTTATTACTTCACAGAATTTGATCCTTATCAGCAATACTTTGGGATGGTGAAATAATAGGTGTTTTTTTCTTTCAAAACCAACCAGTTTGATTCCTGGCTAGGAAAACCGACTTTTCTTAAGTCTATTGGACTTAAGAAAAGTCACAGTGCAGTTTTAGTTTTCATCAAAATCATGCTCGAGACTCCTTTCAGTGGTGGTCTTTTATATGGGTGGGAAATCATCCTTCCGAATATTATTGCACTGCTGGGTTTTGGGTAATGGGTTTTGTTTGGTTTTGGCTCTGCTCAGCGCTGAATCCAACAGAGCAAAAAATTTAGGCACCATTGTAGGTAGCGTCTAGTGTTGGTGAAAACGGACATGTCCGGCAATTTTGGCAATTCATTCTGAGAGAGGAAGAGGAGACGCAATATCTCAGAGGGGGTGGTGTTAGTGGATCATATCGCTCGTACCAGAGAGAGTAGGCGTAAAAAATATTAACACTCAGTACATTTTGATGTAAGTGAGGCAAGTATGTCTTTGCAGTCGAGGCGGAATAGACGCCCGAGCCGAAGGCGAGGCCGTTTTGAAGCCGAGAAACTGCAATGAATAATGCCCACGTGCATCAAAATATTTTTTTCAACACACTCGAAAAAATGTGTCGATGTGAAGCGCAAGACGCCGATTTAGGTACGCTTGCTTTCTGGAGCTGTTTAAGGCCTTTGATCATTAACATTATTTTAAGTTTTGGTATGGAAATCAGATCAACACAGCATTGTGTTGATCTGGTTTCCATACCAAAACTTTGGTAGATGAGCTGGGGCATTTTCTCGTCTGTACGGTTTGGATTGTGGGGTGAGGCAGGGAGGGTTGAGCTCACCAACACTTTTCAACCTTTATGTGAATGGATTTATTTCCGAGCTCAGCAGTACCAGGTTTGGATGCTACGTGGACGGTATCTGTGTCAATAATATAATTTATGCTGACGACATGGTGCTGCTGAGTTCGTCAGTCTGTGGCCTAAGAAAATTGTTGCCCAATGTGAGGCGTACCTACCCTACGTCAAACTACGTCGCCTCGCCTGGGGCCCTACTATGAAGTCTTAAAACGATCATGATTCCGCTCTAAGAGAGAGACGGAGCTATACATAGCGAATAGCACTATCCCGTTTACATCATCGGAATTGGATGGCATTAGCACGGCATAGTAGGGCTGCTGGACTGTGTTTTTGTGGGTTGCTGTTGTGCAATTCAAATTCAAATATTTTATTTCAGAATAACATCCATGTATTGTTAGCAGTAGTAGGTACAACTTAGCCTAATATTAGTATTAAATTAAATTTACAATATAAGCAACTAGTGTGCCATTGAACTGTTCGTTCAATGGTACCTAGGTACACCAGTTTATTTGGATAAGTGTGTCTGAACACTTATCCACCTTCGTAAGAGCAAGCAACCTTCGCAATTACTCATATTAGGGTTATCGCCGCAGTGATCCACCTTTATTTTTCGTTGTTTGTTTTTATCAGTGCTAACTAACATAGTCGTAAGTTTTACTAGCAGTTTTTGAGTCATGGATACTCGAATAAAGAGAAACTCTATTCCATAACAAAAAAAAAAAAAAACAATGGGAAGAGGGAGGGAGCTCAAGAAAAGTGTTTTTTTTTTGGTTTATGGTACAGAACCCTTCGTGTGAGAGCCCGACTCGCACTTGGCTGGTTTTTAATGATATTTCGCGCACCCGCCGTCGCCACTAGCTCCTAACTTTGTTTGAACCCATAAAAGCATCATTATTCAGCATCATAATGTGAAACTTATTTTACTTATTGGACTTTAGGCCCAATCCTCTAATTTACGCTCATTGTTAGGGTTCTGTATCCAATGGGTAAAACGGGACCCCATTACTAAGACTCTGCTGTCCGTCCGTCTGTCTGTCTGGCCGGCTGTCACCAGGCTGTATCAGCTCATGAACCGTGATAGTTGAGACAGTTGAAATTTTCACAGATGATGTATTTCTGTTGCCGGTATGACAACAAATACTAAAAAACAGAATAAAATATATATTTGACGGGGAACTCTTCGTGCGCGAGTCCAACTCGCACTTGGCCGGTTTTTTTAATGCTTATTTCGTTTTATTCTTGCAAAGAACGATCATAAATACAAATAGTCAGCTGTCAATGTCAACCAACGAAAATAAATGTCAAAAGCCTGTAACGTTGATCAAACCATCCACGATTCTTTCTGCTGGCATGGCAATCAAGTGTTTACAAGTAAAAAAAACTATAAATTTGTTCCCGACAAAGTAACAAAAACGATAGGAAAGAAATGAAAGAGCATTATTGAGTCAGTTCGCTCTAAGAAATAAGTGCAGTTCTTATGCGATACATGTGAATTAAAGTGGAGTAAAGACTACCGGCTTGTTTACAATGATTTCTCAGATAGTTGTAATTGTAACCACTGTAAAATTACTGTTTATTCCACTATAGTAAGTAAATAAAACCCTCAGTATTATTCTACTTTCATTACCGGGTATGATAACGACCTCACCGTTTATATATTTCCATAATTCTGTAATCGCCCACTGATTATCAAAATAATGATCTAATGCGTCAATCCCGGATTTATAATAATAATCATTAGGTAAAATCTTTATTTTTCGAGGGATTGTTCCTTCTTTATATGTATGAGTTTACTGTCTTATTGGACTGTATGTAACACTATTTTCAATTCAACTATCCTTGTTTGTTCTTTCTAGTCATTCAACAGACTTCGAGGTACACCGAAACTGGCTGGCAATCACACACAATTTGACATTAGACAAGTGGTACTATGAAAATACATCAGAATGGACCTTGGATTATCCTCCGTTCTTTGCGTGGCTGGAATTTGTGTTGTCATTCATAGCCAAATACTTTGATCCTGAAATGTTGTACTTGACTAATTTAAATTATAAGTCTGACATGACTATATTGTTTCAAAGGTTGTCGGTTATTGTTCTGGACTTTGTTTATATTTACAGTGTGAAAAAGTTAGTATTCTTACAAAATCTTACCTCAATCAGTCCACTAACATTAATTGTTTTTAATAAATTGTGTTGTGTCTTAGATTGTCAGGTTTCGTTGGTGATGGAAAGCTCCTGGTTTTCATACTTCTGGTGACTTGTCCTGGCCTACTGATGGTGGATCACATACATTTCCAGTACAATGGTTTCCTGTTTGGAATACTTCTGTATTCTGCATCACATATCATAGAAGTAAGTTATGGCTTAAACCTTTAGCAGAAATAATATCATTTTTTTTTCCATGAATGAAGAAAATAATAATAGAGGAAATAATAGTATAGTAAAACATAATAATGTGATGGCAAGGGATAATAATGATCATGGAAATGGCTGATTTTAAGTGATGAAAGTGTTAATGTTTCGTTCAGTCCATCCAAAGGTTGTCTGTAAGAGATTGCCCTGTGCGATAAGACCGCCCATTGTACACTTGTTTTTTTTTTAAACGTTTTTACTATGTTTGTAATGAGGTGTACAATAAAGTATATAATAAATAATAAAATGATGATTAAAGTTCAATTCTAAAAACATAAAATACTATTTAAAGGTGACTGATAGTCTGATAAACATTGTTAAAAAAAAATACATTTGTTTTTACCAGACAGATATAACAAAAGAATTCCTGAAACATAATTTTCTGTCTATATGAGTTCTTAAAAAATCTTTTTGTTCCAGAATAATTACCTAACAGCAGCATTTTGGTTTGCCGTGCTGTTGAATTTGAAACATATATTCTTATATATTGCTCCTGTGTACATTGTGTACCTACTAAGAGCATATTGCTTCACAATTTCTTCAGTAGATGGGGTCCATACTCCTTGGTACTCATTCTCCATCTCAAACCTGTTCAAACTGACATTTACAGTACTTTTCGTGTTTGGACTCTCTTTTGGACCTTTCATACAACATCTTCCTCAGGTATGAAGATTTAATATTATTAAAAAATAATTATGTTTTGAATTACATATGTACAGCAAAACAGTTTGATAAACATAAAATACTTATTGCCCACTTAGATACCTACTTACCAAAGCTAAGGTCTTATAAAAAACTAGAGTACTGTGTGTACCAGTATTTGTTAGCTTGAGGGTTGCCTTATTAACAGGTTCACTGTCCGCACAGCAGACAAAATGTCTGCTATGCTGAAAACGTTAAACAATCAGCGAAGACCACACATGGTTTGTGGAGCTGTGAACTGGTTAATGAAGTCATAATTCATATGCAGACTAAGTGAATAGAGTTGGGATATTTATTGATTCTGTGGAAGGTGTAACTCCTAAATGTGCAATCACTTAAATTGCTTGATTTTGTTCTCAGGTGTTGTCAAGACTATTTCCCTTCAAAAGGGGATTATGTCATGCTTACTGGGCACCTAACTTTTGGGCGATATACTCTTTTATAGACAAGGTGTTGCAACATTTGGGTCAGTATCTAATAAAAACTCTATTCTATTGGTATTTATTTTAATCACATGGGCCAGAGAATATCTGGCGAAGTATAGTATAGAGCAGTTTTTGCTGCCCAATAAAAATCAACAAAATAACTTCCACTAGTCACAAGACTCAAAGCAGACAGGCAAGAGTAAAATATTTGTATTTTCGACTTCATTCTAAGGAGCATAATATTGATATTGATACTTGGTAGTGAAAGTCCATACCGATCTGCCAACCCCACCTCTATTAATTGTAACTTGCACTTCCTAACCCGATATTTTTTTTTAAGCTCACAATTTGGGACTGCTGCGTATACAGAAATCAGAGGCGTCAATGACTGGCGGTCTGGTGCAACAGTATGACCATGCGGTGTTGCCCTCAGTTACTCCAACGGTCACAATAGTGCTGAGTGTGTTGACAATGTTGCCAGCACTTGTCAAACTGTGGCATTTGTGTGCTGACAGGAGATACAGGGTGTTGAGTTTTATAAGGTATGTTGTCAATTGAATTTCCCAGATAATTCCTTGTTGGAAAGCTGTATGGTCTAATATTTGGATAAGTCACGCAAGTTCATCACACCGGATCAACTCAGGATGGATGCCCCTCAAGTTCAATGGCAAAATCTATAAGTCCGTGATAAGACCTATCGTACTGTATGGACCAGAATGTTGGGCTGTGAAAAAGAAGAATGTTGAGTTGAGATGGATGTGTGGAGTATGGAGAATGGATAAAGTGACGCCAGTGACACTAAAGTGAGTGAAATGCATGTAACTAAAAGAGTTAAGAATATAAATGTGGATGGATGAACAGGGAGAAGGAGGCCAAAGAAAAGATGGATGATTTGTGTTGAGAGTGATATGAAAGAAAAAACGTGTTGCGCAGACCCTAAGTAACATGGGATAAGGGCAGGAAGATGATGATGCAAGTTTATTGAGAGATGTTTAGCTAGAACAGTCGAGAAAGACCCGTAAGAAAGTATAGTCGTGTGGATCAATTCGCCGCATTCAGAAAATCACGGCACTCGGAAACGGCACGGCACTAGAAAGCTTTTTTCCGACACTTTTTCACAAGCGAAAAATACAAGTTTTAAAAAATGCAGCAAAGCTTTTTAGGCAATAAATTATTTTTATGTAACTTTGTTAAGTTAACCCAATAGAGTTTCATCAAGTCTTGATTATGTCACCGTAAAATAGCAAACTCCGTAAGATTTTAATAAACCTTTATTAGATTATAATTTCTCGATATTTTATGAAAAAATCGTTTTGCACAACAATAAATCCCATCCAAATTTAATAGTTTCCAATATTTCCGTGTCTCATTTAAAAAAAATAGTTTACAATTCCACGCGATATTTTACAATCTTACGGCGTTTGCAATTTTCCGGTGACAAAAAATATAAGTTGTTAACAAAATGTTATGTATGTTTGTCTTTTGTTATGACAGGTGCATGGTGATTTGCGCAGCGTGTTCGTTTCTCTTTGGCTGGCACGTTCATGAAAAGGCCATTCTCTTGATATTGGTACCATTGAGGTTAGTAAACAAAAATACTCATTTTACAATCTTTCGCAAATAGATTTTATGGGTATAAACTATGCTACTACAGGCTGCTAACAGTAATTTTGTTTTATACAAACTGTAGAATGCTTATCCTTTTGTAGTGAACAGGAAAATATGTTTATATCTATTTTCATTTCAGCTTCCTGTCTGTGCTGGGTGACGTCGACGGCAAGCAATTTTTAATTTTAACAACAGTCGGCAACTACTCGCTGTTCCCGCTGCTTTTCCCAAAGAATTTATTTTCTATTAAGTTTTTCATATTATTAACGCATGTAGCTTTAGCTTTTGTTAACGTTCGAACTTTATATGAACCTGCTAAGGTTAAAGGTGGCAGAAGGGTCAGAGTACTTCGTTTGCCTATGTTAAGGCAAACGGAGTCTTTATACCTCTATGGTCTCATAGTTCTGTGTGTCTATGATAACGGAATTCACGCTCTCTGGGGCCTAGACAAGTCCTTACCCTTCTTACCGCTAATGCTCACTTCTGTATATTGTTCTCTAGGAGTGATATACGTTTGGCTTCGGTACTATTATTATTTCTTAACGTTCAATGTTAGTCAAGTTCCTACTTTATGTTCGGTTAACTTAGCACAAAAATATAAAAAGACGAGTTAAATATGTATGAGATATAATATAATAATATGAACAAGTAGGGCAGTATTGTTACCACAGCATGTGCAAAGTGCATAAATCACGGTTTTTTTATACAAACCTACAGAAAAAAAGATGTGCAAAAATAGAGGTGGCAACATACCGACGACTGTAGCGCAGCGTCTGCGGGACTCATTTGTGAAAGCTTTTAAACTTTTTGAACAAATATTTTCAAAGAACAAAATAGTGTGGATTGGGGACCATGCTTTATAAAAACACTTGCAACCGTTGCGGTGACAATGCAGTCTGTTATCATTCCACCAATAGTCGACGGAGAAGTTAGTAAAAAAACAAAACAGTAGCAAGAAATTAATTATGCGATTCGGCAATCTTCGCTTTTCCAAAGTGTGTACCATTTACCCACCATATACAAAATTTACTTGAGAACCACACACCACAGCATTGAAAGTCTAGTTGAATGTTCACACCAACCAATTTAAGAGCGTTTACTCCTCAAGGTGTTTCATACAAACTTTCAAGCCCACATTCTTGGAAATTAATGAACTGATTTAAATTAAACTTGGTATGCATACGCTAGATATCCAGGTCTAAATAGTTATAGTAGGCGCCAGATAATCGTGGAATAACGGTCATTGACCCACCTACAATTATTGACATTTTTAATTTGAAAAACGGAATTAATGACACAAAGCTGTCCCGAATCATCATCTCTCGTGATCCTTAACATTGTCTAATAATGAAAAACGATTCATATTTAATTGTTCAGGTACCTATGAACAGTTATTAGGGAAAGGTCAATATACTTTATTCCACATTTATCTGGCGCCTACTATAGTACAGAACATTTTCGAAAAAAAAAAGAGTTGCCTTACACACCTAAGGTACTTAGGTATTTGAAAAACTAAAACTTAACGAACATAATCGAGTTGTATGATTGTTTTCTTACTACTGAAAGCTTATTCGTAGTCAGAACTGATGATTTTAAATTAACATAGATTAAGTCAAAGATTGCTTGTAAATGAATTGATGTGATAGGCATGTAAATATGGCAGTCTTAAGACACAAAGAGGCATAATAAACGTTTTATAAATGATACTATGTTTTTATTATATAACCGTCTCGAAGCTGGTCTACTCAACTTTTACGTACCTATACTAGTAATATTATGTTGGTACTGTGTGTGGATAGGTACTGGTAATAAGCAGTTTTGAAACCACAATTCACTCTTCCGCCAGTCCAGAGCGCAATGATTTTAAAAACCTATCTTCTAAAATAATATCTATCTACATTCTGATTTCATCGCAGTGGGCTTAGGCGCCGTATGGTGGGGTGTTTTTCAACACACTTGCGAAGAAATAAAATTTCATATCAAATTGACATTATTTTGTAACAAATATTTTTGAGAAATGGGGCCATGACTAGTGGATTTTTCTTTCGTATGCCGTGTTTCATACACTATAATAATATATATAGGTACCATATGAAGCCTAAAACCGGTGCAATAAAAGGGAGTTTTCGCTTTAATGTGGATCGTGTTACACAAGTCTTTCTACGCCTGCTATTATAAAGATGCATTATCTACGGTGTTCTTACCAATACCTACATTTGTAAGAACAACGTAGATGTCTTGTATTTGTCTAATACAAGACAAACTCTAAAGGACACGTACGCCTGTTTACTCGGAATAAGTGAAGGCGTGCGTCGATCGCGGCATGAATATTCATACGAGCCTAAACACAGCCGTCGCGCACCTTATTACACGCAAATTTTGAGGTGCGAAGTGACGCTTATGTGTTGGGATTCATGCTAATATCTTCTGAATATGTTTAAGAAACGTGGAATTCATTTAGGTATGTTATCTACTGTAGGTACGACAAAACTGCATGTGCTGTGCAGTTGCACGGCATACTGTGTCGATTCGATATTAATCGTCAGCAAAATTGTGTTAAAGGAGAAAAGTTGAACAGGCCTCTATCTAAATGAAAACAATAGTGACGATGAACAGAGATATAAAAAAACACACTGAAATCGGACCAACCTTTTTGGAGCTACGCAGCTACGGTGCCAGATAGACACACAGAACGACTTCTGTTGCAGGCCTGCTGGAAGAAATTTCTATTGAAATCAGCAGTACCTTTGTGCTCTTTATTTATTTATGTAGGTACCAATATATTGGTACATAAATAAATAAACGACATTGACGTAGCTGTAAATCAGGCCTGACTTCGGGGACGGGCTAGCAAAACCATTAAATACTTACAAATAATCTGACGAGATCCTGGATAAACACTAACGTTCCGAAATAATTCATGGTTTAATAATCGTCCAGAAAACGTGAATATTTTTCCCGTTCACACATGAACAGATAGGTAAAGTTATTCGTAATAGGTTCAATCGCTCGATTCATTGGATTGGAAGTTTGAAAATAAAAGCGAAATGGAGCGGAAGGAGTTGTTCATTCAGATTGTGATTCAGCAATTTGTTACTTAACTTGCTGTTAGTTATTGCAATGAAAACAATAACGAGCTTTTAATAGATACCTACCTCCTACCTATATATCTAATAGGTATCTAATTATATAATAGGTGCACAGATTTTGTTGGCCCACCAAAGTAAGTCCCTACCTAATTGAAGAGCTTATTGAAAGTGAGTACCTATTTGTGCTAGATACGCTATTTTAACAACCACAAAGCGATGCAAAATAATAGAAACAACAATAATTAATAAGAATTTAATTAATAAAGATAATAAATAGGTAATTAACTAAACTTTAAAATAAAGTAGGTACTTACCTAAGTAAATAAAAAAAAACAATAAAATATATTCTAAATAATTGTTAGCAGAACCGTGTTCTGTTGTCATACTTGCTCAAATAGTCTTTATTTCTTTCTTTAAGGACTACGTAGTACGTACGTAGGAACCTTATTTTAAGAAAGAAAAAGAGGAGCTTTTAAAATGAAAGAGGTATGAACCTAAGCACCTACTATTTGGGTGGTACCGGGTAAATTAGTGTGGATAGAAATGCAGCAGGTGTGCGTTACGATTGCTCCGCCAAGTTATCCAAATAGAAAAAAACTTCGCCAAAAAAATTTACAGAATTTGTCAAAATCGAAGGGAACAAAAAAAAATTGTCAAAGTAGGTACAAAAAATAAGTTATAGGTACTTACCTAAGGGTTTTAAGTTGGCCGCGCTAACGTAACGTGGAGGATTGCGCGGCCATGGAGATCTCAGCAACTACTTGGGTTAGAGATCTAATTATTTTTGTCAAGACTGAATTTGTCAAAAATTGTCGAAAAAAGAATGAAAGTCAAAGTCCAAAGGCCAATTAGGCTTTGAAACGGCACTTTCGATTGTCATCATTGACAGATAAAATAATATCTAATATAAAGTTAATAAAGTGACCACTGTCCATTCAGAAAGGTAGATTCTCATGGAGAAAAACGGACAAGAAACTCCATAGTTACTATAGTTAGGTACCTACTCTTTTCAAATAATGATGTTCCAATATTTGGTAAGTATACCGACACTAATATTATGTGAGGACGATGCACCTACCTAGTACCTATGCTTCTTATAGGAACCAAGTATTACTAGCAGAGGTAAGTTTATTCATTTTCTAAATAAATTTAGGTAGGTACCTACATGGTACTCACACATTTACAAATATTGTGAGTTAACAGACAAATAAAAACAACAGAAACAGTATAAATCTATAAAGTTAATAGGTACATACATAGATCGACGTTTGGTTTTGTCTACACCATTGATTGTCCTATGGAGCAGGACCAGCATGTTTCCAAGCATTCTTAGCCTGAAATGATAAGCTCTAGATCAATATTTTACGTAATATACACCTCGGAAGTTATGCCCTACCCTGTTCGAACATTGTAGGTATATGCAACATCATTTTGGAGATTATGCGCGTTAAAACCTTTTCTTAGGGTAAAACGATATGACATTTTAATGAGGTTTATGTGTCGAATAAATGGATGTTCACACCATTATCCTAGCAATTTTAGATTATGAGATATCAGTGTAAATAATTAATTAAAATTAAAAATATTCTAACAAAGCAAAACATTATCCATAAATACACACTTTTTTATTGTTCACAAAAACACACATAGGTATTCTATTTAAATAACCTTTGACAAAAAAAAAATAGTTTAAAAAACTAAAAAAAACAAGCTTTTATAGAAAAATCCAACTAAAAAACAGAAAATAAAATTTAATAAATTTGATTAAGAATAATGTAAAAAAGAAATGAATGTACATTATTGTAAAAAAGCGTGGGGTGCATAGTGTCAATAGTTATAAACATTAAACATAAAATTTTATTTTCTGTTTTTTAGTTGGATTTCTCTATAAAAGCTTGTTTTTTTTAGTTTTTTAAACTATTTTTTTTTTGTCAAAGGTTATTTAAGTAGAATATGTGTTTTTGTGAACAATAAAAAAGTGTGTATTTATGGATAATGTTTTGCTTTGTTAGAATATTTTTTAATTTTAATTAATTAATCCTGGCGAATCTAATTAGGATAATCGGATATTTTAATTGAATTCTTGCATTGTCATCGATCCTTGACAGGTGTGCAAAGTTTGAACTAAATCTGATCGTTCAAAGTAGGGCAAAATCGAGCTCAAAAGGGTCGGTTACATGCATACATACATACATACATACAGGTGAAGCTAATAAAAGCGTGTTAAAAAGTAATGTTTTGACCACGCGGCCACGTACTTTTTGTTATGGACAGATTTCGTTTAACTAAACTTTACTAGTAGGTACCGATTTATTGCTTTCGTTAGTTTTCAAAAATTAAGACCTTTTTCTTGTTACGTTTTACTGTACCAAGGTATGAAGTCTTAAGCTTTAAAGAAATAATCAACAATAAAGAAACAACAAGTGAACGATTGCGCCTTGCGGCCATAACTTCCTAGGTGTATATTTCGTAAAATATTGATCTAAGTAGAGCTTATAATTCTTTTTTCGTCAATTTTGGACAAATTCAGCCTTCAATTGACAAAAAGAATTAGATCTCTAACGCAAGCAGTTGCTGAGATCTCCATGCCTGCGAAATCCTTCCTTCTCCCTTCGATTTTGACAAATTTCGAAATTATTTTTTTCTGTTTGGATAACTTGGCGGAGCCATTGTAACGCACACAAATGCATTTTTTAATCAATTAATTTTCTTTTAAATGGATGCTTTGTGAGAAACTATTAATATTGTACGTAAGTGAAAATCCCAAGTAAAGTTTCGTTTTGATTTACCCATCCCTGCATTTCTATCTACCTTTTTTTGCGGTACCCGCCTGCTCAAACTTTTTAAACTTAAAAAATTAAATAGCGGCCTGCTTGAATCATTACCATCTGCCTAGCCTTTTCCCAACTGTATTGGGGTCTGCTTCCAGTCAAATCGAATTCAGCTGAATTACCTGTATTTAACGTAAAGCGACTGCTTATCTGACATCCAACAAGGTAGATACCTAGGTACATCTTGGCAAGACTGGTGTCAGATATTCTAGCATCTGACATTCCGTAACGACTGCTAAAGATCTACAAATGACAGCCGGTACCAACGGCTTAACTTGCTTTCCGAGGCACGGAGGAGTCTCGGTAGGTATGTTAAGATGATCACCATCCACATACCGAACTCGGCAAGCGTTGCTTAACCTTGGAGATCCTTGCGGCTGATATAGGTAATTTAGCCACGAGGTCCTCTAAGCGGCCTGCTTGAATGGCTTTGTTAATTTGTTCAACCTGTTTTGCCAGCGACGTCGCTGCGACTGGCTCACCGGTAGAACGTCTTCTGGTATCTCAGGAAAATCTGCTGGCAAGGTTAGGCTGCAACCAGACAATAAAACAAATAATTATTTGAAATCGGATTTTCTATTTTTTGTATTGCATGGCAAACAAGCTGACGACGTCGGGCTATCGCTGTGGTAACTGCCGCCTTACATTGAACTGTTTATGATCAATTCATACTAGCGTCGAGTCGAAGCGCATCGAAGCGTCAATCTGAAACGTAACCGCAAATTCACCCTTATCTCCACAATGTAATGCACATATTTCTTCTGAGATGAAAAGAACATGCACGAATCCGCACATTCGACAGAATTCGCGCGTCCGCGCGGAAGAAATATCTCAGAAGAAATATGTGCATTACATTGGGGAGATAAGGGTGAATTTGCAATGTTAAGTTTCAGATTGACGCTTCGACGCTCTTCGAGTCAGCGCTAATACGAATTGACTCTTATTGTGTTTGTAAAGGAAGGTTTGACTTTCCTAGACGAGCTCCTTCAAAAAGACAACGATTTTCATTTCAAGAATGCTCTCGAATTGCGACCTTATACCGTGAAGCTGAGGGCTTCTACCAAGTAGACATCGAAATTGCAAGATATGTATATTATACAAGAAATAAAATAGGTAGGTACGAACTCGACAGTATCTTTTTCTGGTAGCATAATATCCGGGTAACACCTGAGTATCCCCTGCGATGATTTCCCCGACATGCTTTTCGCGGAAGCGCCACCTTGGGACGACTTGACATGACCTTTAGAAGACCTGTGTGTCATATTTAAGAAGTTTAGTTTGACATGTGATATCATTTTTTTAATGAAGGTTCAAATACCCTTAAACTTTAAACAGTTTAAATACCTATTAGGTATTTTGAGCTAGATAAATACGGTGTTTCCCACCTCAATATCGTGAACTAGGTAAGTGCAGCTACGACCAATGTTTTCGGGATAAGTAATACTTTAAGTATAAAGTATTGCGTATTGCAGATCAGCCCGATGCTGAATAGCTACCACCATCCTGCCCTCCCGAACTTAAAGTGCAGTAACAGAAAACACGAAAAGTTAAGAATCAAATTAATTAAGTAATTAATATTAATTAATTAATGAATATCTTGGGAAAACTCACACACGGTCATCCAATCCCAAACTAGGCAGAGCCTGTGCTATGGCAACCAGACAACTGATAAACATACTTATATTATTTCTAATCTATGTAAATACATAAATATTATAGACAAATTACACCCAGACACAGAACAAATGATCATGCTCATCACACATAGATTTGTCCTGGGTGGGAATCGAACCCACGACCTCCGGTTTAGCAGTCAGGGTCACTAACCACTCGACCAACAGGCCAGTCGAATCGAATATAATAGAAATATATATTATTTAATTTGATTTAGATTTGCTCCTGACTTTAGTCTAGAGGTCATAGATGACAGAGACAAAGTCGACGATGGAGCGAGCTTACCCAGAAGAAGCCTGTTCACTCTAATTTTGAAGAGATTAGGGCTGTATGCGTTCGGAAACACAGACGCAGGCATAGAGTTCCACTCCTTTGCTGTGCGCATTATAAATGACGTTTGGAAACGTTTAGTGCGAATTGGTGGAATAGCGACAAGGCAGGGAGGGTAATTTGCAGTGCGTCTGTGTGTCTAGATGTCCGATGGTGGAAGGGGGCCGGTGGGATGAGGTCGTGAGTTCTTGGACTCTCTCCCCGAAGTACAATCTGTAGAAGACCAACAAGCAGGCAACCTTGCGGCAATGAGCCAAGCTGTGAAGCTTTGCATCCACCAGTTTTACGTCGCCAATGAGCCTCTTAGCTCTGCGTTCCACCGATTCAAGCGCGGCAAGTTGGTATTTAGCTGAGCCATCCCAAAGGTGGCTGCAATACTCTATGCAGGATCGGACTTGTGCTTTGTAAAGGGTTAAAAGCTGTCCAGGCGTGAAGTATCGAATCACTCTATTTAGGATGCCCAGCTTTTTGGCCGCAGTTTGGGCTTTGTGCTCAATGGTGGCGCCGAAGTTGAGACTGGGTGTCAACTCTATGCCTAGGAGCTCGAGCCGATCGGTTACAGGGACAGATGTACCCCGAAAAGTAGGAGCTAGGTGGACATTACTCCTTTTTGCGGTAAAAAGCCACGCTTGTGTTTTGGTGGCCACATTGTTATCACCCCACTGGGAGACAAGGCTTAAGGTCAAATTTGTCCGCTCTACCATGGCCTTTCTCAAGGAACGGACCTCTTCCCCGCTGGTTTTTGCGCTGGACAAGTCTCTCTCTGAAACCGAACTGTCATCTGCGTACCCAACAATACCAGGCTGAAGCAGGTCATTGATGTGTAGTAGGAAAAGAGTTGCAGAGAGAACAGACCCCTGTGGAACTTCGACATCAATAGCCATGAGGTCAGAGGAGCAGCCGTCAATGACTACTCGGATCGACCGTTCATTAAGGAAGTCTGACATCCAGCTACAAAAATCAGCTAGGATGCCATAAGCAGGAAGCTTGCTGAGTAGACTTGCGTGCCAGACCAAAGGCCTTCGAGATATCAAGCGATACAGCAAGTGCTTCGCCGTGTTTCTCGATGGCTTCGCCCCAGCAGTGCGTGACATACACAAGAAGCTCGCCAGTTGACCGTCCCCGGCGAAAGCCAAATTGACGGTCACTGAGGAGATCATTGTCTTCAAGGTAGGTCAGCAACTTACTGTTCAGCACCCTTTCCATAACCTTGCATAGAATGGAGGTAATGGCGATCGGTCGGTAATGAGCAGGGTCTGCACGGTCGCCTTTTTTCGGCGCAGGTTGTACCTACATTCGCAAGCTTCCAGCATTTTGGAACCGTTCTTTTTTCAAGAGAGAGGCGGAACAAGCGTGTCAACACAAGAGACAGTTCAGGCGCACACTGTCTCAACACTCTCGCTGGAATGCCGTCAGTCCCGCTAGCCTTGTTCACGTCTAGACTGCGCAATACTCTTCGGACCTCTTTAATGTGAACTGCGATCTCCGGCATCGAAGAGTCACAACGAGGTACAGTTGGTGGTTGTTTAGAGCCAGCGTCCAGACGTGAATTGCTTGCAAAGAGAGATGCAAATAAATTTGCTTTCTCACTTGCAGAGTGAGCCAGCGAGCCATCAGGTTTCAGCATTGGTGGTAAAGTGGGCCGACAAAAATTCGTTTCAACCGCTTTCGAAAGGGACCAGAACTGTTTACTACTGGAGGGTGTGATTCTAGTTTGGCCACGATACGTCCGACATGATCAAAACCTGCCGAATCTCGTCCGAAATCACTTAAGCACAACACGCTGTTACTGCACTTTAGGTTCGAGAGCGCAGCATAAAGTTTGTATAGTGTTCTCATACAGGTGTGTCATGCTTGACAGAGGCAAAATTTACAAATTCCTTTACGGGCCGTCGGGTAAAACAAATTTTCAAAAATGAGTTTCCCACAATGACGGTCATATAGGTAGGTATGTAGGTACTACTGCTTAGATACCTACTGCAGGTTCCTTAGATATTTAAAAAGATTGGTGTGCGTTGACTAATAGAGGCAGACTATTGTACAATAAAGTTAAATAGGTTAATAAATACTAACTCTAAAACCTTAGATTTGTCACCTAGTAAAGCGGGCAGATGGATAGGATGCAGCATTGTGTCAAATGACTGGCGGCGCATGCCAATGAGACCCACTGTTATCTTCGATTTCTGCAAGTCTTCCTCTGAACCAGCCACGACGAGATATAAATAATTAAGTCGGGGTGTTATACTTAAAAAAAAAATGAAAAAACGTATCCAATAATTAAAAAAACGTAGACTTTAGGTACTTATATATAAATACCTACAGGGTGTTTCAGAAATGTTTTGTTCATTGTTTCTTTACTGTACCTATGTCACCGAAAAATTGCAGACTTCGTAAGATTGTAATAAATCTTAGTTAAACTATAATTTCTTGATATATTATGAAAAAATCGTTTTGCAAACAATAAATGCCATCCAAATTCAATAGTATCCAATACATATATCTGTCTTATTTAAAAATAGTTTACAATTTTCGCGATATTTTACAATCTTACGGCGTTTGCCATTTTCCGGTGACACCTAAATCATATACAGATATCCGATTTACAGTAAAGGAACAATAAAACATAATTACTATACTTACTTACTATATAGACTAAAATGTTCCAAACAAATATATTTCCAAGCAGTCTGATACAGTTGTTGGTCAAATCTGTGATTGAACTAAAATAAATGTAACATCACCTTTAAATATAACTATGTCCTTCATGAACAACAGGGTATTATAGGTAGGCAGGTCATAAATATGTCACATATGTAACGTAAAATTTTACTATAAATAATTACCTATAATACTCGTTTCGCACGTATGATACAAATTGTATTTGTCTAGTGGCAATCACTGTTATTTAAGCATGTTTTATCTGAGGATAATGCAGTGGACTGCAACATTACCACCTAATTCTGTTAATCTTGTGTATTATATATATGTTGTAGTTGTTTATTATCCCTTAATAAATAAAATAAAAATAAAAATAAAATAAAAAACATAAACCAAAATATACCTATGGATTTGTAGTTTTTTTATCTTCAAACTTCACTAACGTTAACGATACTTTAACATTACTATAGGTACGTCAAAACATTCGTGCTAGGCCCTCAGTTTATATTTGACCATAAGTAAGGCGCTGCAGGGCTTCGCGCCCACTCGCCTGTCGAGGATAAACTATCTGGGTTCAAAGTGGTACTAATTTAAGGAACATTCCAAGGTCAAATTACTACTCGTCGAGTTTTCTCCGGCTGGCGGAACGAAGGCAAGCAACTTCACAACCGCTGGCAAGGATCAAATAGAAGTGGAATTACTGTGGAGCAGGGATGCTCGTTAGGGAGGAGCTCGTGGCTAAATAATAAAAATCGCACGGGTCGATCTTCAAGGTTAAGCAACGCTTGTCGAGGTTGGTCTTTGGATGGGTGACCATCTTAACATACTGAGACTCCTCCGTTCCTCGGAAAGCACGTTAAGCCGTTGGTCCCGGCTGTCTTTGGCTGAATTTCACGCGATGTTTTACAATCTTTCGGCATTTGCAATTTTCCGGTGACCTTCCCACTCAGAACCATGTCGGATTATGAAGAAGACCCGGTGCTTCGCATCCTTGCCATCCATGATGCGACATATATGTTGGACTGATATTAAAATGGAATTAATTAATTTTCCTTACGTTTCATACTTGACAACTCCCAATCCCATCAGACGGTAATCTATCGGCCGATGGCAGAACACCTCGTTTATCAGTGGGGAGCGAGTGTTGAGCTTCTTCTCGTAGAGCACACAAGAGCCCAGCAACACCTTGCGCTCCTCTGACGTCATTTGTGCCAGGTATCCCGTTTTATATGTGTGCTCCACTGGGTTAAAGATTTCCGACTTAAATACACGATGGCATTCCAATTCTATAATTTAAAGAGCAGTTTCATTACACACAATGAGCAGTTCGGTAAATATAAAAATATAGTTAACCGTTACAAACCAATTTGACGATAGTTTTTTCGTCCCAGAGCCAAATAAACAATTTGAACGGACATATGCATAAACGTTTCAAATAATCGTGCATCTTTATCCGATAAAGACCGTCGTTTTTTGTTCGAACCCATATGATGGAATTTTTTCATGTCTGCTCCACCTAAATACAATAAATAACAAATTATGAAAATCCATATTACCGAAACGTGAAGTTGTTTAGAAGTAACTTACCAATAAGCAATACAGAATATAATCCATATAACCGAAACGTGAAGTTGATTAGAAGTAACTCACCAACAAGCAATACAGAATATTCCTTAGCCACTAAGAGTCTTAGATCAGACAAGTTTCGCCGGAAGTCGTTTTCCAAAATTTCGCAGTTATTGGTTCTTATTTTTGTTGAGCGCTCTAACATGCGAAAGGCCATTTCATCTGCTATCTGAGAAAGTGACACTCGTTTGCAAGACATTTCAAACCAACCTGTGGTCGCACTTGAAAGAATCGCTTATTGGGTCCCATTAAACTTAGCTCATTGCGACCAAGACCAAAATTGGGAGATGAACTTGACTCCTACCGGAAGAATTGGCTCGCTGTGGCAGAGGGCAGACGTAGGTGGAAATGGAGAGCGAGGCCGTAGTCCATCAGCAGCATCTTCCGGTTATAGAGGTGGGAACTCTTCTCGATTTATTATAGGAGCTCGTCAGTGTTCACTTCGGCCGGTGAAAATGAGTAAGAGATGCGGAACCAGGTTATAAAGCCATATCGACGTTGAAGTGCCAATACCTCCTAACTGTCATTTTTCGTGTATTCTATTCGTTAGGAGTTATTGGCACTTCGCCGTCGATATAGTAATACGTGAACGCAATTTGTTTACGATTTCAGGGTAGATACTTATATAAATGGTTGTAAAATTAGGTTATATTAGTACCTGTGAGTAGTAAGCACAACAAAATATGAGTGCTCTAAGGAATCTTTCAGTGGTTGCTAAGTGCAGCATATCAATTAGCATTGGGCTCAATATGTGGATGGGTGCAGTATAAATTGCTATATCTTTAATATCCTGAAAGAAGATTAAAAACCGTTTATTTACATTAAAAAAAAGCAAGAGAATAAAATCTGATTGGCATCTTAAAACCCATCCATTTTTATATCTTTTCAAGTTTCGGCACACAATTGACTGGAATATATTGTACAGTACAGGTCAAAAGTGCAGTCTCAATCTCATAAAGTAATAGTTTAACACTTCGGTCAAGCTTACGACTTGCTTTTAATAAGTAACTTCAAAGCTGTAGACACACACACTTACATTCCTTTGCAAAATATGATTGTATGTCATAAATTCAACCATTCGGGCATATAGTATGATAGCTACCTTAGTGGTAGGTAACTGTATTAGGGTAAATACGTTCATGTGTAGTGAGTCGCGGTTTCGAATCTCACGCCATGTTTTTTTGTTTTTGTTTTATTCATTCATGAAACAATTCACATTGTGTTTGAATTATGTAGTACATTAATTAATTAATTCAGCTAAAAATAATACATTATGGGTTTGTACAGTAAATAACACAAAAAATAAAACAGTCAATAACATATGATAAAAGTATTATGTCAAAACATTGTAAATAGTCATTATAATTTAATGAAAATAATTTTATGTCACATGATTATAAATGCATTCAAAAAGTTTAATAATGCGATGAATATATTTTGATGTCATAATTAAATGGTAGGTACAGAAAGGTCAATTACAAAAAAAGTCAACTACTTATTTACCATCATTTGTCTCCAATTAGATGGCGAATATAAACATTTATTTAACAGGAATGCTTTAAGTTTAGCTTTGAAAAGAGTACCCTTGTAAATCAACGATCTTAAGTCAGTAGGCAACCTATTAATATTACTGCTATAATTCTACTGCTTGGTATTTCGAGCAATGTTTGGCAATATTGAATTTAGGTGCAAATTTGTTTTTTATAACTTTACTTCTAGTGTTCTCTCTAATTTCACGTTCTTCTTCTGACTCGTGTTCATGTATTTTGCAAAGTGGCTGAGTAGTACTAACACATATAATTTTTTTTAAACATCTTTAGGTACATGACTCTTGTTGTGGGATTCTGACAATCGTTCTTAAATGTGATAGTTTTTTAATGTTTTAAAAATAAGTTGGATTATCACGCTGTTGACTAGTTCCCCGTTATGTAAGTCTCGTAAACTGAACTCGAAAATTTTAGGATTATACCCACAGAAACCTAAATAAATAAATGATTTAGGTAGACAGACGCAGTTAACTCCTTCACCGCGACTAAAAAGAACGTTGTTGGTTGGTTGTTATAGTGGGTTAGTAACGTGTGTTTAATCTAATATTGGTGAGTGTGAGTATTATGATTTAATTATTTTATCAAAAATTTATCTAATTATAGTATAACTGCTGATCCTTGTAGTTATTTTTTTAAACGTTTTATTACAGCGACTTATGGCTAATGTCATAGGTCTAAACTAAATAGAATGTAAATAACACTATACTTATAATGCGACCTTTCTATTTTAAATATTATTTTGTTTCCAAACAGTAGGTAAATCATATTACTATTTTGCTTAGAAGCCTAACAGTACTTCTTTTTTTTTGTTTTGGGGAATTACTGTGAGTTGGTAGGTCAAAAGATAATTATGAGGAAGAGTGCATTGCCAGTAGAAAGCGAAGTGCAGGACCCCAGATCATACAAGAGACACGACGACGCCACATAGAAATACCTATGAAACAAGTGGTTTTATACCGACCATTTTGCCGAATTATTCGACACGTCTTTACGAACCGTGCGCCGCGCTATGCACTCCACACAGTAGGTTTGCATCATCGAAAACCGGCTCAAAACCATATTTGACGGAAAAACATAAAGAAGAATAATGGGGGTTATTTAAAGTATTCAGTTTAAAGTAAAAAAATGATTTTAGTAATATTAAAATGATATTGTGTCATATCTGGATAATTTTGCGGTTTAGTTTCAATCTTCTTTTTATAATGAAATTAAAAAAAAAATGAATAGGTACTTAAGCTATATCCTCACTTAGTCCTAGTATCCTAAATACGATTTGTTAACTTTGAGGTTTGAGATAGGCAACTTAACTTTAAAACAAGCTCACTCGCAGTAGAATAAAAGTAGTATTACTGAGTAATTTACTTGTATTGTGACAACGAGTCTGCACTTGTCTTTTTTCTGTCTTTACATTGTTCTCATATATAGAAGCAACAAGGTTTATGTAACCAGGATTTTTGTAAACATAAAATGATTTAAAAGAGTGTCCGTGGAGTTTCTTGCACGTTCTACTCCATAGAGATCTACGCTTTCGAACGTGCAAATAGCTTCATGTTTTTGACAGAATGACTTTGACAATTCAAAAGTACCTGATAATGGTTTATTTGAAATAAATGCTTTGACTTTGACTTGTTATATTTATGTGGGTAGATTTGCATAGATTTGCTAGTTGTGTTTTGTTAGAGTACCCACACACAGTAAGTAATTAAAGCACAATGTTATTATATTACTAAGGCACAATATTTTAAGCCTGATTGTCATAGTTCACTATGTTGTTATGACTGTTAGTTTTAATTTACTTTACTTTTCTGTTTGTTTTGTGCGAGTCCCAAATAAATATTTTCTCTTCTATCACTGATTGACTACTTATTATTAGCTGATTAAGAGAAAATAAACTGTTTTACAAATAAACATTTTGTAATCACTTTTTAAACATTTTTATTCTTAACCCCTTCTTTCAATAACAGTATAATAATAAAAAATATTATTACATTATTATTCTCGTTTATCAATTTATAATCTAATAATAAAATAACGCATGAAGATTATTGTTGAAAAACAAAGTAAAAGTCCATAATGTTACCAGCTATCAGATCTTATTTTCAAGTTGTTAATTTTGGTAATGCTAGGAACCGATCTAGGCATTCGTAGTTACATACTCTGCGTGAAAAAGCGACTAGCCAGATGTTTTTTGTTTCGTTCGAAGCCAGTGTGAATTCTGAGGTGTGCGTTCTGTGTTCATACATCTCTTACACACACGGAAGCATATACGGCCTGTACCGCGTGTTCACAGCAATACAAACCTTAACATGTGCCTGCACTTCTGGCCTTTGACTGTACATATATGTACATATATAGATACAAAATGGAGTTAATGGTCTTGATTTTCGAATATCTAGCAATAATAATTTCCTAGAAGACTTTACGTTTGTCTTAGTGTCCATATATCTACACACTTAATACTACTACTATATAAGTATCATCATGCGCCGCAACTTTACTGAAAAATTAAAATGGCGATGGGTGACTATAGGTACCTACCTATCTACTGGCTTTTTAGCAAAAAAAACGTTTAAACCTCTTAACATACCTGTAAGGTAACCAAATCTGTTTGTCCCGGTTTTATTTTTCTTTGGTATCGTCGCTTAAAACGAAGCTAAGAAGAAAATGAAAATATGTTAAGGAAATTGATTGTTGTTTACATTTGTGAAACTGCATTGCAATTCTGTAAACATCTCACGGTGAAAACATAGATGAAGTGAACATGAAGTTAGCTGTCAGTCCATACAAACAAGATGAAATGGCAGTTCACTTCACGCTCACTCCATCTAAGTTTGCACGATGAGACGTTTTCCGAATAGACCGGCTGGTTGCCTCGTTGACCATGAGGTCTCGAGTTCGATTCTCGAGTTCTTTGCCTAACTCGAGAATCGAACTCGGGACCTCATGGTCAACGAGGCAACCGGCCGGAGATTATTGGATTTACCCACCTGGAATATCTGAATTTAGTAGCAGGTCAGAGTCTGGATTTTGTGCCTTGCTGATGATAATAGGTTCGCTCCCTATTACATAGGATCTGACATAATCTGCCTCACCCTTTAAGGAATACTGATATGATTTAGTGAAGGAATGTTATATTTATTGAAGGTTCAATTCTAACCTGTTCAATTAAGTCAATATCATCTCTGAACTCGATAGCCCCAGTAGGTGCCTTGGATGTTATTTGAACAGCTTCTATTTTTACTGGAGGCAGATCACTGAAAAATAACGGAAGCCACTAATGAATAAGTAGATTAATAATGCAGTCGAAAGCAATGCCAGTGTAAAACCTGTACCTATCTGTAAGCTGGTCTCTCAATCAACATGCATTAACAAAAAAAAAACATCCAAACACAGTTCGGTTAACAGACATTTTATCGTTCAGAATTTGTAATGCAAGTCTAAAAAAACATACCTATGCAAGTCTGGTACATACAGTCGACTTCAAGTCCATAGTGCGTACCTCCTGTTTTCATGCTACTAGTCAAAGTGTTAGTAGTGTTACGAGCTTGGGGTTCGTGACAATAAAAACAGCCGATTAAATAACCAAAATGACACTTTAATTTAACAACACTAATTACAACTTTAAACTCACTAATTATTAAACACAAGTTCTCCACTGATCACTTTATTCGCACTTGAAGATCGCTTCCGAAGTATTCGCTTGTAACGCTAATCCAATACTGCCCCGGTCGCGGAATACGCGCTCCTTTTATAGGTCAGTTTATTCTAGAAACTTCCATTCTCGAAACTTACTTGACTCGTACTTGACTCTACTAGTTCTGCTACTCGATACTAGATGGCGCTAGTAGTAACTTAATGTACCCGACATTAATTCTGGCGCGTAACAGTAACACTTTAACTAGTAGCATGTCAGTAGTGACATCCGGTTAAGTATACCTATCATCATCGGCCTAGCCTTCTCCCAACTATATTGGGGTTCAATCCATCCAAAGGTTGTCTGGAAGAGATTGCCTTGTGCGATAAGACCGCCCATTGTACACTTATTTTATGTTTGATTGTCCTGTTCTTATTATGAGGTGTACACTAAAGTATATAATAAATAATTAATAAATAAAGAAACCGTATTCAGCTGAATACCAGTATTTTATGTGGAGCGGCTGCCTATCAGATCTCCCACGCGGTTGATATTCTTTAGCCACGAGCTCCTCTAAGTATACCTATAATAGAAAAAAGAAATAATTGACTAGCTTTTATCCGAGGCTTCACCAGCGTGAAAGTCAGAAATGATCTCACGGAAAAGTCGCGTCACTATAGTCGCCATAAAGCTTGACGGTTTAAATAGTAAAGGCAGCGCCGTCCGAACGCTTGCTTATAAATGCCTACGCGGTCACCATACAAGAAACACAGCATTTTTAATGTCTAGCGCAAACGACCGCTTTCGAAGAAAGACCACCACGTGGCGAGTTTGCTTCGGTATAGTCGGGCCCACGTCGGACCCAATTGTTACCAAAGAGTATACTAGCTTTTGCCTGCGACTTCGTACGCGCATATCCCGTTTTTTCCCGTTCCCGTAAGAATTTCGGGAAATGCTCTCTTACACGCTCCCCAAGGAACCTACATGCCAAATTTCAGCTTTCTACGACCAGTAGTTTCGGCTGTGCGTTGTCTGTCAGTCAGTCAGTAACGGAAGCATTTTATTTTATGTATTAGGATAGTGATTGTTACGTCAGAAAAGCGCGCGGTAAGACAATGTGCGAACTGTACTTACCTCACAAACACCAATGCCTGTGTATGCTCATCCCACGCCCAGTGACCATCCTCGTACATCCCTCCAAAAGCTTCATCTTCTTCTTCTTGAGCCATCTTTATTTAAGATAAAATATAACGTAGTAAACTTTGTTACGGATTTTTCCAGACGTATAACATGTCTTCACTTTTCTCAATTGACGTGTCTATTGCTATAACCCTGGTGTCAAATGTCATTTGAAATATTTAAAAAGTCAATTCCATAATGTTTTGTTTTCTACTTTCAAAAACGTCGTCTGCTGAATAGGAATGCTCATTTTG
This sequence comes from Mamestra brassicae, assembly GCA_905163435.1. Lineage (NCBI taxonomy): Eukaryota > Metazoa > Arthropoda > Insecta > Lepidoptera > Noctuidae > Mamestra > Mamestra brassicae. The sequence goes on along the minus strand of LR990996.1, from coordinate 10,197,361 downwards.
TGTGAAGTTCAAGCAATACTCTATGCCAAGTAAAGTAAAGAAACCAATATTGAAAGCTTGTAATAGATTCAAGAGTATAACAGGATTGCCATTTAACGTGGCATTGCTGCCAGCGTTTTGGGCACTTTTTCCGTTTTTTTTTTAAAACGTTGCCTCACACTAGGAATTTCTCCTGTATCGTTGGTGCATTTACAAACATACAAAGTCACATACACAAACAGCCAGACCCGGAACACCTATCTGTAGGCCATACAAATAATTGCTTCGTGCGGGAATCGAACCCGCGAACCACGCAGCGCAGCAGTCAATCGCTCAACCACTGCGCCAACCGTGCTGTCATATGTCGTTGATAGCGAGGACGAATTTTTCACCCAATCAGTTCTTCTCCTACTGTTTTAATCCCGCTTGCACATATTTATTTTTTACATACTATGTAGCATGTAAGTAGCATGGCGTTATTAACTCCGTACTCGATTGTGCCTTAAGCGCGGCGATTGGCGAGAATATACGCCACGTCAGCGATTCCCACCAAACTTAGTGGACTCGTGACCGCGAAAAATCAAACAACTTTTCCGCGAGACGCTTTGTTTAACTTTTACCCTGTTTGTGCCTTTTTACTGTTTTTTCTTATACACCCTTTATATTTTTTTACCTCTTGATAAAGTGCCGAACTCATTCAATAGCCCATAAATTCATCCCTAAGAAACATACTTACATAAGGCGGAGTCAAAATTTTCCTTTAAGCGTAAAATCCGAAAACACTACTTAAAAGCTTGTCATTCTTAGTCGTTCTTCGTCATGATTACTATGAATTCTCTTAATCGGTATGAATATTATATATCATATTTATTAGTTTACTAGCGGAAGTCACACGGTTTCACCCGCGTAGTTCCCGTTCCCGTGGAAGAACGGGGATAAAATATATCCTACTAGTTGCCGCCCGCGGCTCCGCCCGCGTGATTGTCGAAAACTATCCTAAGGGAACATATTCCCGGGATAAAAAGTATCCTATGTGTTATTCCAGACTATAATCTACCTCTGTGCCAAATTTCATCAAAATCCATTCAGTAGTTTTTACGTGAAAGAGTAACAAACATCCATACATACATCCATACTTACAAACTTTCGCCTTTATAATAGTAGTAGGATTATTTTAGCATATATATGTATTTTATTAGTATTATATATATTATCTGTATATTCTCTCCGAAATGTTAAAATTCAATTTGAATCTTATTTTTATTTATTGTACACCTACCACAGTATAGTCTTTATAACCCAAAGGTTGACTGGTAGAGAATGCCTTGATGCATTAAGTCCGCCCATGTACCACTATTGTACATAAAGTTTAAATAAATTAATAATAATATGTTAATTTATATTCTGGACCTATATCTGTAAAAAAAAACGAAGCGTTTCACAAATAAAACCATGTTCAAAAACATGTCAAAGCCGAAATTCTAGAAATATGCAATACACCGAACTAATTGTCTTACTCTCTTCTAGGTTAAAAATGCAACGTTGGTAACATTTTTACTGATTTTCTCCTTCCCTAAGTAATTGAACCAGATTGAATACTTAGCGAGCCCTGGCTCAAACTGTACTTAGCACCGAGTGTAAATATCGCGAAGCAGCGGGGTGCATCTAATAAAGTTGTTCTTCAATAGACGAGAGGGTACTTAGTATCGAAAAGCTCAGCTACAACTAAGAGCATAAACATGTTTTATTAGAGAGTTGTTATTGTGACTGTCTGTTCAATCTATCGACTGTATATTTTTCTTTCATTTATTTTACTTTTCTTATCGATAAAGTTTCAGATTCAGATTCAAGGCGTTATAAAATGTTTCAATTAGGTGTATTTCATTTCATTACACACAAACAGATGCAGGCAAGTAGGTACACTACGCGCTTTGTTCATGTTCACCCCATAACCCGAACAAGGCACGTAGTCCACCTGCTAGTGATTTTGTATTTGGGTATTACACGTAGGTACCTTGATTCAACTCAAAACAAAATCCGAAGAGCACCTATAAAATTGAGCTGAATTAACTTCACCGCATCAGATAGCACTACAGCGCTTTACAAGCGTAACTCAAATCGGAAACTTTTAAAACAGATGTACACAACACTAGCATCCAATGTCTTTCCCATCCGCTTTGCGAGCTCACGTAGCACAGTTTACGTCCGTGGAACACCGGTTTATGACCCTGGAGTAGATTGAACATCGCTCCCGGCCAAGGATTATACCCGCTCGAAACGTGCTTCCCGACGAATGGGTATGCTTCATCCCTGTATCAACACCGAGTAGCTTTTGATTTCATCGAATGCAATCGACTCGCTCTTTATTAAATTTCCCTGGCTTTTAACCTAGATATTCTGATGCAATAATATCTAGTTCATCAGCGGAAAATGCTGGAGGTATCTACTAAGGAAATGTATATGGAACGGCAGTGGCTGTTATTTTTTTTATCGTGGAGACGTATAAGTGAACTTGAGTGTCCTATGGTTTTTTAAGTACCTACATTAGTACCTATAAAGTATCTATCATTGGATCTTTCCAACAGTGCTATCACACATAGGACGTAAATACAATTGGCGAAATGTGGGCGCTTAACCGTTCGGGAAACACATGGGTTATGTTCTGTTACAAAATGTTTCAGAACCTACATCATAGTTTGTTTTGACGTCATAATAAATGAATGAAACTACAGCTGAGTTTCCATTTCAGTGGGAATGAAACAAGCGAAATGAAATTGGAAAGAATGTTCATCGAGTTAGAAATATGTTCGGTTTACCAGTTACACATTCGTTCACTTTGTTTGCTCCGCTAACTGTTAGTAGAGCGACGTACCTACCACCTGGATATGAATGCTGAAACTACTGGTTTATAACTTGATAGCTTTGGGCTTTTACATGACATTTTTAATATCAATCTATAGTAACAGTGAAAATTTTTATCAGATATCCAATATGATAATATTGGGTATTTGACTGGTTTATTTATTTCATTTCTCAAACGCTAGGAAAAGACTACTTAGACGTTTTGGGTGAAAATGCAAAACACATTTTTGTTTTTTATTTTTGCTCTACACTATTTCTTCTGTGTCAAAATCAAAATCAAAAGTCATTTATTCAAATTGGGCTGAGTGCCAGCACTTTTTGAACGTCAAAGTTTTACATGAAGACAGTCCCCCAAAATGCCCGCCCGTCACCACTTCCTAGTGTTGTAGCTGGGAAGAAGCAGTGGCGCAACAAACTCCCCAGCAAAGCAGTGTGGGTACGTTTAAACATACAAAGTCACATACACATACAGCCAGTCCCGGAACAACTATCTGCAGGCCATACAAATATCTGTTCCGCGCGGAAATCGAACCCGCGACACACAACGCAGCAGTCAATTGCTCAACCGTACCATCATTATAAGGTATGTGGCGATAAACTTTGTATAGAGATGCATTTCTTTTTGGGGATTATACTCACATCCTACAAAGCACTTGTTACAAACCTAGGCAGAAACAGATTCTAAAATATGACTGAAATATGACTCAATGCACCTATACACCCTATTTATCAGAATCCTTAAGTGGATGCCCAACACTAATATTATTTTCTTTGAAAATATACAAACGGCAAACAATTAATTAACTGCAAGAGCCCTCAGCACATTTTGGTAACTTAAGTTATGCTTGTATTAATTACTTTGTTTCGGGCCTCTAAAAGCTTCGGGTGGCGAGCAGTAAAACCCGTGGGCCGCAGGTGCTGCGCTATTACAAAGTGAATGTTTCATATCAAACAGTTTTTATTGTTTTCACTAACAGACCGAACTATCATCTCTATCTACCGATATATACAGGGTGTAACAGAAATAACAATATACCTGAAAAGCAGTCAATTGTGCTCATAATTATGAATAACTTTTATTATGGGTCCATAGTTCCAATACATTTATATATGTATTTATGTCCGTGACTAAACCAGGACCACCAACGCCAATCGCTTCCATATTTGGTAAATAATTAGTACTCAATTGGTACTTATTGGTACTCGAACAACATAATTGGTACCTTAGACGTCTTAGAGACAATCGACTTTGAAGCAGCAGGACCACCATGAGCGCTGAAAAAGAGATAATTAGTACCCAAAAATGTAATTCATTTCGTAAAAAAATCAGAACTGAAACATTTTTATTTACCGAGAAATCAACGATGATTACTTTCGCGCGCTCATTCATCAGGACCACGACTTTCAATATTGATTCCAAGTTTGAGGAGCTTGTCGCTTTCCTCAAACCTACATAGAAAATTAGTACCCTGCAAGATAAAATTAGTGCCCGAAATTCCAAGTTTGTACTCCAGTAGCTTACGAGATATATCATGCCATTGGTGGGGTGGCGGTAGTCACGGTGTTAAATTTTCATATCAAGATTTCCCTATTAAAAACTCCGTGATTTTTTCCCAAATTTATACAAAAATTAGTACTCATTAAGAAATTACAGTGACCGAAAATTCAGGTTCCTAAGTGCTGTTTTTTAAGAGAAATTAGATTTCATTACTTTCCATACTAAATCTCCGCAGATAACCAGACCAAACTAAGTTGTCAATGGTTTTGAACTGTTTAGTAGATGATTGTACACTCGTGCACATACATTTATGGATGCCGGAATAGTAATAACAGCAGTTCAATTAATTTTATAAACTATGTACCTAAGTACATATTAAGAAAAAAATAACCTATATACTTACCACCGTTACCCACGGAATGTGACACCTTTGTTAATGAAGTGGGTAGGTAGTTAACTCGAATAACTGTTTTTCTGTATTGTAAGTACCTACCTTCTGCTTTGTTATATGAATATTATTAAAGAGCGATATTATGTCTCATTTAATTATTTCCTACTAATTTACCGCTGTGCAGCAAGCAGTACCAAAGTATTAACAAAATGTAGGTATCTACTAAGCAGCAGAATTTTTCGCGATTTCAGGGATTTTCCCAGAGTAAAAGTTGTTCATTATGTCGATCACAATGACCCCTTCTTAAGTTTTTCGGTATTTCTGTTACACCATGTACAAGCATTTAAATCAGTGAGCATGTTACGTAGTACATATTTCAGTTTCAGCTAAACACTCAATGTTGAAGGAAGTGGAGCGTAAACTATACATAGGTACAGAATTTACTTTGAATGTTTTAATGGTTCCCTGTTAGTAACCGCGCTAATCCCCAACCGTGTGCTAAACTAAGTAGATACTCATTTGATCACATGCCAGAGCGCACACGATCAAAGCAGCGCATCGCAGCCTTATGTGCGATCGTGTGTGACAGCCAATTCAATGAATTAACACAAGTGACATACATGCTCAAAATTTTATATTTATTCAAGTAAAAATGTATGGCAACGGAGGTTATTCACACACAACTTTCAGACATGTTTGGTACACTTTACATGTCTGGAACTCACTCTGTTTTTCCGAAGTTTCTATCCAAATGCGGCGAGAAGTTCTAAGTGATTTTATTGTCCATTCTACAAAGTAAAGAAAAAGAGCCAGCACCGATAAGTAGACTAGCACTATGCACTTATTCAGTTTCTCACAACTTCCGTACCTAGGTTCAGTGAGCTGTTTTTCTGTTTTACAATAATCAATTCGCTCACACAAAGGAAAGCTTAACACTATCTAACTTGACCGTTCCTTTGTTTGTTTGGCCTGATGTTCAAACTTTATTGACTGTACTTCTTAAATTTACATGTGTACATACTAGTGCGCTTACTGCTCTTAAATAAAGACTCGCGAGCTTGCTCCGTTTACAACATACACACTATAGCTTTTATCCCGAATTGGAAATAACTTGAGCATTTTATAAGTTTTAAGGTCCGGAGTTGGATGCACTAGTAACATTAACATAACTTTATATTCAGTGAAGCCGAGAGCAAACTTACTTGTGACGTCGTAAATTCTGCCAAACTTACAAACACGTTGGATGGAGATTCCGATTTGCAAGTTATAGCTGTCCATGAATTATAATCATGAATAAGAAATTGAAATATGGAAGATCATAAGTCGCACGCCGATGAATTTTAAATTTTTTGAGGAAATGCTATTTCTAGGTAGTAGTGGTAAATAACTTGAACTGCGATATTCAAATATTGAGCTTGAATCTGTGTTACGAAATAATCATTTCAATGTTTCAAAATAAAACAGCTCAGCTTCAGACGCGCAAGAGGATTGGCTGTCGTCTAACTCTTAGGTAATTCAGCCACAAAATAAGTCCCAATGGAACAAAATAGATTTTTAAATGGTAGGACTTAAACTTTTTTATAATCTCCTTGGATACAAAATTAAAGCCAATTGAATAAAAAAAAATTAAGAGAGAAAGTAAGACAGGTCTAGAAACTGTCATTGTCAGGAAATGTCATTTTCTACACCTTTGAAATATTTTTCTAATTATTAGTCTATTTGTAAAACTTCTATTAAATTTTCATAATAATCTTTATTTGTAATTAATTTTAAACATGACAGATGATGAAGATGAAGGTGCTTTTGGTGGTGCGTTTGAGGATGGGCACTGGATTTGGGACGAGGAAACACAAGCATTGTTATTTGTGAGGTAAAGATACCTATAACTACTAGTTTACCTGTAGCAGAGGATAATACTTCTGAAAATATTCCGATGAGCGTTGGGATGAACGAGTTCGTGAGTGAAGACTGCGAATTGGCAAGCATAACGTAGATAGGCCTCAGGCTATTTGGGATTTCATCTGGGTGAGTTTTCAAGTGGGCGTGGATGGCTTTATCCGTTACTATGAGAAATAGCGAAAGATTCGAAAGGAGTGTCAGAACCGATTTTGATGAAAATTACTGCATCATTGGATTTTTATAAAATTAATCAGTTACTGTTTAAAAAGTACTTTGGTAAAAATGAGCTCTTTCCTTTAGTTTGTACCATGTGCCAGTCCCCAGAATTTGATCCTTATTAGCGACACTTTCGTATGGTGTAATAAAAAAGTGTTTTTATTCAAAATCTACCGGTTCGATTCCTGCATACGAACATGAATGTTCTTAGGCGGGAATCGAACCGGTACTTGATGGAATGGGTGGGATGGGATGGATGATTGTGTTGGAATCGAACCAACCAACGATTTTTTTTCAAAAATGTAATCATGCAGTTTTGATTTCATCAAAACCGAGCCCAAGGCTCCTTTGAGTGTTTTCGGTATTCCTCATAATTACGGGTTTGGCCAATCACACCCACTTGAAACATTCAACTAGTAGGTCTAAGTATATACGTGGTGGCCAGCTGGATGAGGGTACCCGAGGATTGCGTTAAATGACGAGCAGACGTTGGAGAAGCATTGCAAAGGACTGAGATATTATCATGAGTCTAGAAGTGTATAGGCTCATGATGATGCTAGTAAATAAAAGAGTGTTTTATGAATGTTATTACTGATCTTTGCAGTGACCTGCCGCCTGTGGTGGTTGAAAGTATACAGATTCCAACCAAAGCTCCAACAGGCACCATAGAGTTCCGAGACGACGTTGATTTAATTGAACAGGTAACAGTTTTAATTTACCATACTAGCCCCAGTATCGTCAGAGCTTCGACACTAATTAGAGTAATGTAGGCTATTTGAAATTTGAAAAAAAAAGTTAGTGTCCTCGTATTTATTTTTAATGATTATGTATGAACCTCTTAATTCGAAATAAAAGAATTAGGGCAACCAAATGTCCGTAGTGTTTCATAATATTTCATTGTTGTATTCGAGCTATGCGACGTCGATGTGATTTCTAGACAAGACTTTGTCCAGTACTTGTAAAGGTAATAATAATATAGCCATGTCATTATTAAGCTAGTTTAGCCGCTTTATACCATTACGTATTTTGAGTTGGCTTAAACTTGGCTAAAGTTGTGCGAAAAAATGTTTTCTTTTAAGATTCGCTATCGTCGTCGCTACCAAAGGAAGATGTTACTAGGAGAAGCGGATGTCATTACCCTGCAGGTTAACACTTCTGTTGCTATTAAGTAATGCAAAATAATAATTAATATTCATATTACACACCTTTGTCACCTTGGAGGCATAAACTGGAGACAAATTAAGCTGGTAGGGTATTGTTTTAACATAAATCTTAACTTTCAGGACGTAAAAGATATAGCGTTGTATACTGCACCGATCAATATTTTGAGTCCCATACTTATAAATCTGCTACACATGCCAACTACTGAAAGGTTTCTTAGGGCAATCATTCTTTGCTGCGGTTATTATATACAGGTACGTAACAGTTTTCAAATAGTTATTTGTAGACACACTTGTTTTCATACCAATATTTTGCAGTGAGACGGCAATGGTCGTACCGACGATATTTAATAGGTTCCTACAGCTGGATGTCGTGTCGGTACCTACTTGTTATTGTTTCCTGATGGCTCAAACCCGGGGTCTTTAAGCGGCGTCAAGTGTGAATAGGTAACTTCTAGGCATGCATGGGCGTTGCGGAATTTGTTCGATGGCGTCACCGGCCCTGGATTGCAAAGGGCTTTAGGAGGAACACGGATGGGTTTTAGTCGGTAAGAATCTGACACGCCATTCCGCTCCCCCAGAGCGGAAGAAATCATTTGATGATTTCCCATCCTTAAAAAAAAGGCAAGTGTGGGTGCCGACAGGACTATTTTCAGGGGGTGCATCTTCAAAACTCCGCCGAATAGAACAGGTTTTCTATCCCATTCACTCACTTTGCCGTCTTGTGCAGGGAAGCTTGAGTACTAAAGTAGTTGGTTGCAAGGGCGAGCGAAGCCAGCTCGAAAATTTGCACATCACCTCAGATGTGCTAGGTACTCTTATATTAGGTATACTCAGTTTTTCGAAGAAATTTTTAATTTCATTTAACTTGTCGTTTGTTTATGGAAAGCCAGAAAGGTGTAAGTGCATCCCCTTGTACCCCCTCCCGGCACCCATGTAGGCAGATATGCGTGCTCCATCGATCGTCGACCAAATTATAGTTATACATCAGGTGAGATTGTGATCAAACGAAATAATTATATAAATGTCACCGGAAAATTGCAATACCCGTAAGATTATAAAATATTGCGTGAAATTGTAAACTATTTTTTCTTAATAAGACACGGATATATTGGAAACTATTGAATTTGGATGGTATTTATTGTATAAAAGACGATGTTTTCATAATACATATATTGAAAAAATTACAAACTAACAAAGAGTTATTACAATCTAACGGAGTCTGCAATTTTTCGGTGTAGATTATACCATACGTATATTAGACCATAAACTAGATAATTGTTTTTAAAATTCAATTAGATCGCAGATGAAATGGCAGAGCGTATGATTGCGCTCCAAACAAAAGTCAGAACTCCGGATTGTGAATATATCGAAAACGTTTTTCGTGATAACTTGGCTGACCTGAGAGCCGTGGTTGCTAAAGAATATTGTACCATGCTTCTTGGTACGTATATTACTGAAACTTTTTTGGTTTTATGTATCGAAGGTTAACATCAAAAAACACTACAAAGTATATAATTACTTTAATTTCGGAAGTCGACAACAAACAACAAAAAACACCGACTCCCGAAATTAAAGTTACTTATTTGTTTTTTTATTTGGAAGTCTGTTGTATTTTTTTGTACAAAGTTTTTTTTTTTTACTTTTTGGTGGTCCACATGTGCTTATCCCTTCAAAGCTGTTTTCTATAGTGCAAAGTTTCATTAGCAAGGTGCAGAATCAGTAAAAAAAGCAGTTTGACTAATAATAACAGATGGTCTTGGTGGTTCTTCGTCGATATCAGTTTTTATTGATTTTCTTACTTATACGAATAAATTGATGTAGGAGGAGCAGATATGAAGAAATTTCATCACATGGGTCCTCAGAAGAAACGGCGATCGCTATCAGATAAAGACGCGCGCTTGTTTGAAACGTTACTACGAATGACCATACAGATTGTGTGGTTGGCACTGGGACGCAAAAGTTTTAATCGAATTGGTGATTATGTAGACTGATGACGCAAGTTATATCTGTTTTTTTTGTAATTAATGTTCAAGTGACTTAGTAGATATACCAGTGGCACGGACTCATCTTCATGGTTAAGCAACGCTAACTGAGGTCGGTCAGTGGATGGGTGACCATCTATCACATAGCATATCACATAGCCGTTAGTCCCGGCTGTAATTTGTAGATCTTTGACAGTCGTAACGGTTAGCTAGAAGCCAGAAAATCTGACACCAGTTTTGCCTAGAGGTATTGAGTTACCTAGTTCCTGGGTTGTGGAAGTCATACTATCAGTCGCTCCACGTGAAGCACTCGTAGTTGGCAAATGGCTAGGCAGATTGACTGTAATCACCATCTGTCTAGCCTTTTCTCTGTCTAGGCTTCCAGTCAAACCGGATTCAGCTGAATACCAGTATTTTACGAGGAGCGGCTGCCTACCAGACCTCCACAACCCATTAACTGGGTAATATGGTACTTCTTGGTAAGACTGGTGTCAGATTTTCTAGCTTCTGACAATCCGTAACGACTGTCATAGATCTACAAATGACAGCCGGATCCAACGGTTTAACGTGCTTTCCGAGCTACGGAGAAGTCTCGGTATGTTAAGATGGTCACCCATTCACAGACCAACCTCGGCAAGTGTTGCTTAACCTTGAACATCGACCTGTGCGACTGTTATTATTTAGCCACGAGCTCCTCGAGATAGACTTTAATCAATGTTCAAAAATTTTCAGAACTAGAAATTCATCGTATTTTTAAGTCGGAAATATTCAACAATGTGGAGCACACGTTAAAAACGGGATACGTAGCGCAGATGGTACCGGAGGAGAAGGCCGTGTTGTTCGGGCCGTGTGTTCGCCATGACAAGAAGCTCAACACTCGCTCACCGCTCATGAATGAGGTGTTCTGTGACCGGCAGATAGATTATCGCTTAATGGGACTTGGTATTGTCAAATATCCTACGTGAGCTTTGTTTATTATACTTACGTAGGTATTATTTCAGTCTGCTAATATCAGTTGCTTGTTCACATTGTTTTTGTTAATGAGCTTATACTCTCCCACAGCTGCGCAAAAGGCTCCCCCAAATCCTTCCAGGTATTCTTTTCTCGAGAGACCTCGAACCAGCCCCTGCAGTATGCGTCTAGGTCGTCTCTCCGCCTCTTCCTAGGTCTTCATAGGCCCATCTTGTTATGTTATTTTACTCCCAAGGACGACAAGCCGACTCAAGTTTCTACGTCTCGCCGTGGCCGGTGCAGAAGAAGATTTCATGGCATCAAGTGTGACACTGGGTATCATAGGAATGCCGCGAAATAAATTCGACACGATGCTTAGGCCTATTATGCAAATAGAGCCTACTAGTAAATCTAAAGCTTCTATGTAAGTATAACAACAACATTTAAACCACTTTATTGCTCTCCTAACTTTGCCCGTGAATTCTTCTGCGTAGAAATTATTATTATTATTTATTTTATTTCCAAAATTCTTAATTTATTTAACATTGGTTTTTGCCACACAACGAAAACCTCGCAGGGTCAAACTAGGCCTTGAAACATTTCTTTAGACATACCTAATTATTACTATCCAACTTCACTCCGCAATAGTGTAGCTTTCTTCAAATCAACAAACGTCAGTGACAAACAATGTAACCTTATTATAATTAATTTTCACCACTGTTGGGTGACTGGTAGGGTAGAGAATGCCTACTGCATTAAGTCCGTCATTGTAAGTACCTTTGTGCATGAAGTTTAAGGTCGGCCATACATGGGTAGCTTGATGCAGTCAGGATCGACTGCTTCAAGCTGTGATTGCATAATGAATGAAGTCTTCTACTTGTATACATACATGAAACCACTCGAGTAGTTGCGACTGCTCCGGGCGGTCAGCAGCACGATGAAATTTCGTTCAAAAAGTTGCCAGCCATACACTGACTTCTCCAGCTGTCGACTGCTCTCGCGAAGTTATCCTCTCTGTCCGCGCTCTTCACCCACGTCCGCGTCGCGTGCGCCTGCCGCCCACCTGCCTGCCTGCTACAGCATTCATCAATGGCAGCTTCAAGCTGTTGACTGTGACTGCACGAGCGGTCCGTATATTTTGATCACTGGCTAACTACTCGAGCAGCTCGTATGGGCATACACGTGCTGCTAATAAATAAATTTGCCGAAGAGTTAGGTAGAGGCACCTATAGAACACCCACATTTCGTCAGTTATGTTCAGGTCTTAAACATAACTGACGAAATGTGGGTGTTATTTATTTATTTAGGGACAGCAAACAGCAGTGTAATAATTAGTAAACATAGAAAGGTTTGAACTTAATACTAGAGGTAACAAATACACTTTCCAGACTCCGGACTGTCTTCCTCCTCTACCTCTTTACAATGTAGTTTGAATTAGAACCTAGAAATCAAATCAATATTAAAACATTATTTATTAATAGTTAACTCATAGAACTTCAAGTTATAGTATACCAGTTTGTTATAATTATATTTCCTATAATATACTATTTACGCGTGTTACCTATCAAACACCACACATCCACAGACACACACACACATACTCTACTTACACACCCTCATTTTACCTACTTCCCACAACACTGTACTTGCCGCCACTAACGGCGTATTGCTTCAGCATGTCCTGACATTATTACTCGTGGTGGGTCCTGGTGTCCTATAACACAGGTTATTAGCCTAGCTTAGGCACCAGTCTCCCACAATATTGTAGTATATTTTAATATTACTTACTTTATATTATTTATATGACTAAACAATATTACATGTAATCTTTAAATATTGTGGTGAGAAAATAAATGAATATTATTATTATTTATTATTCCGTTTGTTCATTTTCTAAAACTTATTTCTGATATTTTTAAATATTTCTCAAAAATACAAAAACAAAAAAAAAAATTATATAAAAATAGTAGCCCACCGGTATCGGAAACAAGGTCCAAGCCTCCGGCGGTCAGGGCTCCAGAGAGAGGAACTTCCTAACAATGCGAGCCGTTTCCAGAAGTACTGCTTTCTGAATCAAGCCCTTGATCCAGCTGCCTAACGAGAGCCTCCTGAGGTGTTCATTGAGGCTCGTGGCTATTAAGCCGTTGGCTGACACGACTATCGGTACAATGATTGCCGAGTTCACATTCCACATGGCGACAACCTCGCGAGCCAAATCAAGATATTTTGATTTGTTTATCTTTCTCGGCTTTCACGAGGTTCTCTTCATGCGGAACGGTTATGTCTACAATCATTGCACGTCTCTCGATTCGGTCCACTACCACTATATCAGGCTTATTGGCCACAATAGTCCTGTCAGTGATGATGGACCGATCCCAGTACAATGTGATATTGCCATTATCGAGAACTGGGTCGGGCACATACCCGTACGGCACTTCCGAGTCCACAAGAGAGTATTACAGAGCAAGTTGCTGATGGATAATCCTGGCTACAAGGTTATGTCTATGCAAGTATTCTCCGTTTGCTAGACGAGAACAACCAGAGATAATGTGGCAAATTGATTCTCCCGGACGGTGACATGCCCAACATATGTCAACCGTGCCGTCTTTCACAATAAATCTCCGGTAGTTATTCGTCATGATAACTTCATCCATAATTGCACAGGCAAATCCTTCGGTTTCTCCAAAGAGATCGCCAAAACGCAGCCAGGCTACGGACGCTAATTGATCTACGTGGGGCCCATGTAGAGCCCGGAAAAGCGTCCGTGAAGTTCCTTACTCTGCCATACCGCCCTGCGATCGTTAGTGTCAAGCACCGCAGTTTTGCGCCAGTTCTCATTTGCCAAGGAGAGCGGGGTGAGTCTTGTCCACGGCCACTACATCTCGAGCATACCCACGTTGACAGCTAGGAAATATTCCCTCTATATATTACCTATTTATTATTATATTTATTCGAATTACGATGAGTGCTAGCACTTTTTTAAACGTCAAAGTTTACAAAAAGACAGTCACCCATAACGGCCGCCCGTCACCCGACAGTAGTTTAGTATAGATTTCCAATTCCTAAAAATGATTTAACGCAGGTCATCGCAGAGTCACGCCTCCAGAAGCTCTGTGAAGAGGATGAAGAAGCCTTTATACCCACCTATTGTTATTCCAGAAAAAGAGGAATCGGAGTGAGTATTTCGCTTTTCGCTTTGTAATTTTTTCTACGAAAAGTTGACGATGAAAATATTGGTCCAGATTTTAAACAATAAGAACTGAAAGAATTTTTTTTTTACATTGCCTCTTCCACGGCATCTTGGGTCATCATTGATGGTAACTACTAGCACTAATTTGGCTGTATGTTTTCACAGAGGGCAGGATATGAGGTGAAGCATAGTTTATGACTCGGCTCCATATTCACACTCTATTAGCATTAGAGTAAAACAATATTTTTTTCAGCAGCTACTGAATATCTGTACTAAATTCATAAGTACTTATTGTCTAATTGATATTTTATTTTTTGGTAGGACATACTTCCCGCCTACATTTCCTGAGGAGTCAGAGAAGCCTCGCCCGGTGAGTACCATCCAACACAAGCGCTGGCTGAATAGACTCACGAAACTGCTAGGCTCACCTGCTAAGCCTAATCGTGATGGATAATTTTTTTAATGATTTAATTTGAAGAAATATTATTTTTATTATTTTTAGTTTTAAAACACATTTTGTAAGAAGTTGCTTTTTATTTGAATCTTTACGGGTAATAATTTCTACAACTGTAATTTAAACATTAGGGATGTTATTATTATCAGTTGAAAAAATCAAATGGGCAGTTATTTTATTTTGGTGGTTGGTAAATTACTACAGCAGTTAATATAAACAGTTATAAAAAGAATATTTCATTGGTTATTTTATCCTATAATTCTAAAATTTTCAAGCAGTGTAATAAATGAATGGTTAGTAAAATGATGGAATGGACAGTTTAATGACTTGCCTAGCCAAGCAGCAAAACATTGGGCATCCCGACCAGGATAGGTTAGTTTGAAAGGTATGACGGGAGCTAAAGTGAGCGAGCGAATTTAACCCGTCATGCCATTTAGGTTAGGTTTCTTTAAACCCTGCAGTCAGAAATAAGAGCCCCGCAGGGCAGCGGGGCTCCGTCGTCGAGGTTAGAATGTCGAAATTGATTGTTGTTTGAATTTAGATTTCTTTCCGACTAATTCCGATTTGTTAACTGAACACTAATAACTGTCCATTCAGTCATATTTCAACTCAATATTTATTTAATTGCCAATTTAAATATTTCCAACAAATCATTTCTATTTAGTTTACTTGCTCAGTTTTTACTGCTGATACTTGTTAATAAACATGCATTTTGTAATTTTTAACTTACCAATTCTACAATATATGTACAACTGCCACTTTAAATCAAGGCCAATCTTTACCTGCTCGAAGTCTTAGCCTGGGACCTTACGCACACACTCGAAAATTAAAACTATCCCAAGGGAACATAATCCCGGGATAAAAGTCCCATGTTAGGACATGGAACTTTTATCCCGGGATTATGTTCCCAGGACATGGTCTACCCGTGTCTCAAGTATCATCCAAATCCAGCCGTTAGGACGTGAAGAGGTAAGAACAAAGACACAAACAAACTCACTTTCGCATTTATTACGATGGGAAAAACCCCTTATATATTAGGATTTAATAAGTTTCCACCTATTCATGACTCAAGGACTCCTAATTTTCCCCACCGAGAGTGTCCCCACGTTGCCGTCGTGGTGGGGCTTGTGTGTCTCAATGATCTTTGGAGCTCTGCCGGTAGAGATACTCATGCCGGAAAGGTCCAAGTGAGAGACCAGACAAAGCGGGACACGAGAGAGGGGCACACCGTTCGGAGACCTGAGCAGTGTTCGGGTCGTCGGACGGTGTGCGTTTCGAGCGGAAGCTTGCTTACTGTTCTCTGGTACGCGTCTGCTCATCAGACGTGACTGTGAGGACAGTGAGCAAGCAGCGAGAGAGAGGCCCTGTGAAAGGGCGTAGGGGTGAGGGACCACACCCTTTAAAAGGAACAAAAATAATGAAAAAGGCAGACGCAATAGAATTACCCCAGGGCGGTACCAGCTGCTCAGCAGCTGGAGAATCCGCCACGCTCCCATTGGGAGCGTCAAGCCCCTCGTATTCTGGGGGGGGCAACGTATGTCGCAAACCACTTGCCAGTGGCAACAAGAGCCGAGGAGGCTCCCGATCCGAGGCGTCCTTTGAGGAATTGATCGGTTTTAATTTTAGTGGACCTGACAAGGTGTTGGGCGGGCGTGGTGCTCCCGCCAAACTATGGAGGAAGAGCCCGCTGACGTGTGGGGGGGATGCGGGGTCAGACTCTGACTCTGCATCAGGCCTGAGCGTCAGCACACCGAGTTCGGAGCAAGAAGGAGTGAAGGCTGCTGCGGAGAACTCAAAGTTCTTCCGCAAGCGCCCCAGACCGGAGGATGACCAAGGGTCGTCCTCCAACGAAGAATTGGCCTCGGCCCGAAAAATCCCCACTAGTAGACGGGGTAAGGGCCGAGAAGGAGGTAGGGGGAGAGGTCTCACCTCTCAGGAGGCTGCCCAGCGTGCCTCTAAGCTCGCCAAGGAGGGTTGCCACCCTGGAGTGACCGGTCGGAAGATTCTCCCTCCGGCGTCTTGCGGCGGTGAGCCGGATACTGCCGGCGGCTCCGACAGGGAGCGCCAGGTCAGGTTTGCGGAGGCCGTGGCAACCGCGGTCCGTGATGTGGCTTTAAAGAGGACCCAGGCCTCTAAAAACAAGGCCATAAGCGCGGCGTCCGCCTCCATTCTGGCGGCAGCGGAGGCCAACTTCAGCGGGCCTCCGTCGGACGAAATGTCAAACCTGCGAGCGGAGGTCGCCCGCTTAGCGGCCGCCACGGAGCTTCTCCAAAAAGAGAATGAAAAGCTCCAAGCAGACCTGGCCGGGCTCCGAGAAGCCGGCTCGAAGGAGGCGCCTCAAGGGGGGCGCAAGCGCGGGCCAAGCCAGAACGTGCCTGCGGAGGACCAGCTCCTGAACCTGGTGCGGCAAGAGCTGGCTGCCTTCCAGGATCGGTTCCAGAAGCGGTTCTCTACACTGGAGGGCATCGTCCTGCGCCCTCCGCTAGTGGCGAGTCAGAAGGTGGCCTCATACGCGACTGCCGTGGCTGCCAAACCGTGGTCGTCCTGCCAGACCAACCGAGGGGCCGCGCCGGCTCTAGCGAATACGGCACCGGGAAAACCGGCCCCGTCTCAGAAGAGGAAAGGTGGGGCGGCTGCACAGGCAGCGAAAGCTCCAGCGCCAGCAGTGCAACAGCCGTCCTCGCCTTCAAACCCTCCTGCGGCCGAGGCCGGATGGCAAGTGGCCGGCGAGAGGAGGAAGGCGGGCAAGGCAGCCAGGGCGGCCAAAAATCGCGAGAGGAAGCGGCGGCGTAAAGCCCAATGTGTAGCGGCCAGGCTCCGTGCTCCGAAAACCGCAGCTGTAGTGGTTACACTACAGCCGGACGCGGTGAAAAGGGGTGTGACATACGGCGACGTGCTCTCCAAGGCGAAGGAGGCGGTGAACCTTGGGGAGCTAGGCATCGTCGGGGGCCTCCGGCTAAGGGTCACCATGACTGGGGCCCGTATGCTGGAGATCCCCGGGGCAGCCAGCGGCCCGGCCGCCGACGCTCTGGCCGAAAGGCTAAGGGCGTCGTTGAATGCGGACGATGCCCGAGTGTCCAGGCCCACCAAGTGCATAGACATGCGCATTTTGGGCCTGGATGACTCCGTCACGGAGGAGGAGGTGGTGGCCGCCGTTGTCAGGACGGGGGGTTGCTCTGCCGAGCACGTGAAGGCAGGCATCATACGTCCTGACCACACGGGCATGCGAACTGTTCTGGTGAGCTGCCCCGTGACGGCGGCCAAGAAAATCTCGGAGGGCCGAAGACTCCTGGTGGGCTGGGTTTCTGCGCAGGTCAAACTGCTAGAACCCAGACCTCTGAGGTGCTTCCGCTGTCTAGTGGGCAACCATGCGGGAGCCCTTTGCACCTCGGAGGTTGACCGCAGTGATCTTTGCTTCCGCTGTGGTCAGCCCGGTCACAAGGCCGGCTCGTGTAACGCCACGCCGCACTGCGTTGTATGTGCGGCAGCTGGCAAGCCGGCCGGGCACTGGGCTGGGGGCAAGGCCTGCGTTCCACCCTCCAAGGCCAGGGGCAAGAGAATGCCCTTCGCCACCACTATTCCAGCCGTAGCCACCGCCATTGTCACCGCCGCCGTTGCATCCACCGCTGCCGCTGCCACTACGAGTGCCACGGAGGAGCCCTCACAAGGGGCTCAGGAGGAGGCCGAAATGGAATGCTAATAACGGCCCCATTACGCCTCCTCCAGGCGAATATCAATCACTGCGCCGCCGCTCAGCACCTGTTGCTCCAGAGCATGGCGCAGTGGTCGATCAACATCGCCGTGGTCGCTGAGCCGTACCTTGTCCCGCCCAGGGATGACTGGGTGGAGGACCTCAACGGCTCAGTGGCCCTAATTTCTTCGGCCGCCGCCGGTACCCCGTCTCTCGAGAGTGTCAGGAGAGGACAGGGGTGCGTAGCAGCACGGTTTGGGGAGATTGTAGTAGTGGGGGTCTACTTCTCTCCGAACCGATCTCTCGCCGAGTTCCACAACTCCCTTAGGGAGTTGGTTGTCGTCGTCGCCGGGTATCGTTCCCTCCCCGTGCTCGTACTCGGGGACTTCAATGCCAAGCACTTGGCTTGGGGTTCCCGTTATACGGACACGAGGGGTAGGATGGTGGAGGACTGGGCTCTGGAGGCAGGCCTAATCGTCCTAAACCGGGGTTCTGTCCCCACGTGTGTGCGGATGCAGGGTGAGTCGGTGGTGGACATTTCGTTCGCCAGCCCTGCTCTGTCACCGCGTGTCGTCGACTGGCGCGTCATGGAGGAGGTGGAGACGTATTCGGACCACCGGTACATCCGGTTTGACGTCTCCGCCCAGACCTCAACCGCGCCAGTCCGAGAGACCCCGAGTGGTCCGCGGTGGGCGCTGAAGCAGCTGGACCGGGAGCTTCTCCTGGATGCCTCGATCGTGCAGGCCTGGGTGTCACCACCAGACAGGCCTGCTGACATCAACGACGAGGCGGAGTGGTTCCGGGAGACCATGTCCGAAATATGTGACGTGGCAATGCCCCGGGTCCGGCCAGGACGCGCCCGCCGCCAGGTGTACTGGTGGTCGCGGGAGCTGGCATCGCTGCGCGAGGCATGCGTTGCTGCACGGCGCCTGTACACCAGGCATCGCAGGCTCCGCATCCGGCCTCCGGATGCGCAGGCCAGGGAGGCGGAGCTGTACGAGGAATACAGAGTTGCGAAGGCCGCCCTCCAAGCGGGGATCCTGCGAGCCAGGGATCTGGCTCGTAAGGAGATGCTGGAGTCTCTGAACGGGGACCCGTGGGGACACCCTTATAAAATGGTGCGGGATAAACTCCGCACCTGGGCCCCCCCGTTGACGCAGAGTCTCCGGCCCCAGCTGGTGAAGGACGTGGTGAGCGCTCTGTTCCCTTCGCATATGGCTCCGCCACCTGCGGTGCCCGATGCAGACCACACCGACGTCGGCGACGACGATGACGACGCTCTGGAGGTGACTGAGGCAGACCTGAGAGTGGCGGTAAACAGGCTGAAGGCCAAAAATACCGCCCCAGGACCCGACGGCTTACCTGGGAAAGCCTGGGTCCTGGCCTTGGAGGCTCTCGGGCCTCGACTAAGGGGGTTCTTAAGCGCATGCTTGGAGAGAGGCCAGTTCCCACTTCGTTGGAAGACGGGGAAACTGGTCCTCATTAAGAAGCCTGGGCGCCCTGCGGACTCTCCGTCCGCTTACCGGCCCATCGTGCTGCTTGACGAGGTGGGCAAGCTCTTTGAAAGAGTCATAGCAAACCGCCTCGTCGGGCACCTTGTGAGGGTGGGGCCGAATCTGGCGGAGAACCAGTTCGGTTTCCGCACGGGGCACTCAACGGTGGATGCCATCATGCGCGTGAGAGCCCTCACGACGGGGGATGCGGTGTCCCGGGGCAGGGTCGTCTTGGCGGTGTCTCTTGACATCGCCAATGCCTTCAACTCCCTGCCCTGGAGTTGTATCAGGGAGGCACTCCGGTATCACCGGATGCCAACCTACCTCCGTCGCGTGGTTGAGGCCTATCTGACGGACAGGGCCGTCATCTACCCCGGTCACCGGGGAGAATGGAACCGGCGAGAGATGTCGTGCGGTGTTCCACAGGGTTCGGTTCTGGGGCCGCTCCTGTGGGACATCGGCTACGACTGGGTGCTGCGCGCCGACCTCCCTAGCGGCGTCAACGTAGTCTGCTACGCTGACGACACGCTAGTCTTGGCACAGGGGGGGTCGCACCAGGCGGCGGCCGAAGTGATGACACGCGGGGTTGCGACAGTCGTTGAGAGGATCCGGCAACTGGGTCTCGAGGTGGCCCTGCACAAGTCCGAAGCCATGTGTTTTTATGGTTCTCGGAACAGGCCACCAATGGGATCCCAAATAACGGTAGGAGGGGTTCACATCGGCGTCGGGTCGACGATCAGGTACCTGGGGCTCGTTCTCGACAGCCGATGGAACTTCGAGGAGCACTTCCGACGTTTGGCTCCAAGACTGGAGCGGGCCGGGGCTGCCTTCAAGCGGCTCCTGCCCAATCTAGGGGGTCCAAACGCCTCCTGCCGGAGGCTCTATGCGGGGATCGTGCGGTCCATGGCCCTTTATGGGGCCCCAGTGTGGGCACTGACGTTGAAGGGGCGACCTGCCCGCCAGCTCAACGCATCCCAAAGGGTCATGGCCATCCGGCTGGCCCGGGGATACCGCACGGTCTCCGGCGAGGCGGCGAGCCTCCTTGCCGGATTAACGCCATGGGATCTGGAGGCGAGAGCCCTCGCGCACGTTTACGCGTGGCGCTTGGAGGCGCTTCGCCGGGGCGAAACTCCGCTGCCACGGCAAATTGCTACGCGGCGGACGGAGCTCCGGCAGGATACCATGGCGATATGGAAACGGCGACTGTCGCAACCCAGCGCTGGGCACGCCACAATTGCGGCGATAAGACCCCTCTTTGAGGAGTGGCTGGAGAGGCGCTACGGCGTCCTCACCTTCCGCCTGACGCAGGTACTAACCGGACACGGCTGTTTCGGGAGGTACCTGTTTCGGATTAAGCGGGAGGACACGCCCGGGTGTCAGCACTGTGAGGATCGCCCGGAGGACACGGTGGAGCATACGGTGGAGGTCTGCCCTGCTTGGGCTGAGCACCGCCGTGTCCTCATCGCGGCGATCGGTGGCGGCGACCTCTCGCGTCCGGCCCTGGTTGAATCCATGGTCCGGAGCGAGGAGGCTTGGGAAGCGGTCACCTCCTTCTGCGAAGCAGTAATGCTAGCGAAGGAGGAGGCGGGCCGCGCGAGGGAAAGGCAAGGCCTTCGCCCCAACCGCCGCAACAGGAGAAGACGCCCCGGGCGTCGGGAGTCGCAGGGCGATCCCCGGCCACCGTAGGCGCGGGCCTGCGGACGGCGAGCATTGGGTGGCTCGCCGTCCGATCACCACCAGGCCCGGGTCGATGGCGCGTTGTGTTTCACGCGCGCCTCAAAGAGATGTCAGCATAAAAGACGGGGCCCGCTAGGGCCAAAGCCTGCCAGGGTTGCGGAATCTGTTCGAAAGAGTCACCGCGGCCCTGGAACGCAAAGGGTTTTAGAAGGAACACGGATGGGTTTTAGTCAGTAAGAGTCTGACACGCCCTTCCGCTCCACCCAGAGCGGAAGAAGTCATTTGATGATTTCCCATCCTTAAAAAAAAAAAAAAAAAAAAAAGGACTCCTAATTTTCGTGTCCCTGCATTATGTAGTACAAATCAATCGGCTTTCGACACGATAATTGCCTCTTGAACAGCCGTCATGGCATTAGAAGTTTTGACAGATTTCTGAAAGTTCGACATTTATAATCTATCGGCAATATTCCGTTATAATATTCTAAGAACAATAATCGAATGATAATTATTGTAGTACGAAATTATCGTGAAGGTTCGAAGGTTCTAGCAAGAGGTTGCGAGTTCGAATTGATTCCTGGTGGGAAAACTGAAAATTGGACACAATCTAGTCATTGGACCCAAGGCCTCATTGAATGCTCAGTTGTCAGTCATTCTTGAAACCAAAAGGTGTACGAACGAGGCAGTCAAATGTTTTCATCAAAAAAAGTTAGAACAGGTACATCTCGTCAAGTGTGACTCAGGGTTTTCTAATTGGAAGGATCTCGTCAAGATTTAAGCACACAATAAATATAAGCTGGCTATGATACGCGAGGGTGAGGGCAGGGCTAAGGGTGCACTTTGAAAGTGTTTGTTGGACCGTAAGCGAGACTCAGTCGGCCGTCCGGGGCCGCTCATGGGTTCCTAACGAATTCATACACCACCGATGTAGTGGAAACTCGGGCAAGGGCGAAATCGTATTATTAGATACAAACAAGACTTCCATGAAATTGGATTACGGTATGTTAATAATTTGTGGCCTTAACAAGGTCAGTCATTTCTAACTGAAATGTACGTTGAAAGGCCTAATCTGATGTCGGGGTTTAAATCTATTTCAAGCGGGATATTTACCTAGATACCTATGTGGTAGTTTTAAATTAATTTTCATACTTAAGTATTTTCGACTAAATCTTTTGATGCGTATTCATGATAAAAACAAATGTATCATGATCATAATAAATATGAAATAGTAAGTGGGTATGTTAATCAAAGTCTCAATCAAAATTGCTGATTAAATATATGCAAAAATAGACTATTTTCCTATATTATACCTGAGACATGCTGTATACAGACTGCAGTTACCAACGTGCAGAAACAACGAAACCCACAACTTTTACCATCAAACCTTTCATCCATCAAAGGCAGATGCGGCAGTTGCGTCAATGAGCTATCCCGACGTATATTTCACATAAGGCAGTGTTTAAGCCGGCACCAGGGGTACTAAACATTTACGATACGTCGCTCGTCGTCTATCCCGGACAAGTCCAATCAAAGTTGCAAGTCCGACGACTTAGGGCAACGATATTATGTATGACCCTGGATTACCAGATGGGGTGTTTGTGCGCTGAGATGCAACTTCTGCCAATAATTTTGGTCATAACTGTGGTGTCTTTGATGGGCAAAGTTTTCGTGTAAACAACGTGGAGTATTAGTGGGAATAGATAAGTAGTTACACACTTCAGGACATAAAAATGTAGCTGTGTTGTTAATTTTCAAGGCAGAGCAAACTTCTATGAGGGCCAGTAAAAGTTGAACAGTCACATTTCTAGCTACAGAAGTTATGTTTTTATTAAAAATTACGTGAGTTGTTTCTAACTAGGACAGTGGACGTAGGTGAACTTAAATATACACGAGAAAAATTGATCCTGCAGACGAGAACGTGCCACAGTTACTCGAGCGGGCCAGTTAACTTTGGAAACGGTTAAGTTAAGAGCGACTCTATGCATTTAAAAAAACCGGACAAGTTCGAGTCTGACTCGCGAACCGAGGGTTCCGTACAAACTCAAATGCAGATATTATTGTCTAGATACGAGTTTGTACGGAACCCTCGGTACGAACGCATAGGTCGTCTTTAACGGGAATCGTGTCTCGATATTTCCGAGTATACATTACCTTCTGAATTTAATTTACTATGAAAACACTGTCATTACTCAGATGAAACGATGACAGTGTTTTTTGTTAAGTTTGAGTTTGAGTTAAGTTTGTCCTTCAATCTTACATGAGTACGATTGAAGGACAAACTAAACTTTGCAGTTGAAAAAAATGTTCTCCCATACATCAATGTACGTCGCGGTCATTCAAATCAAATTATGTTTTTTTTTGAGATAATCAGACTTTTTTCTTAAATTGTGCTGTCAGATCTTGCTACATGCAAAATTTATGATTCTATGTCAACGGGAAGTAACTCATAGGTTTTGATTCAGTTGCTATAGTAGGCGCCAGATAATCGTGGAATATCGGTCATTGACCCACCTACATTTATTGACATTGTTAATTTGAAAAACGGAATTAATGACACAAAACTGTCCCGAATCATCATCTCTCGTGATCCTTAACATTGTCTAATAATGAAAAACGATTCATATTTAATTGTTCAGGTACCTATGAGCAGTTATTAGGGAAAGGTCAATATACTTTATTCCACATTTATCTGGCGCCTACTATAGTACAAAAATATGTTGTATACGATGCATAAATAGCAATATATTTTTATTGCATTGCCTTAGAAGCTTGATATATTAGAACCGCAAATTTAAATCTTATCATAGCATGGCAACATGGTAGTACCGAGATACAAATACTATTGCGGGAAACGAACAAACGCTTATTAAATACCTACCTACTTCAAGTAATGAAACATTTACACTCTGCCTAGCCTTTTCACATCTATATTTGGGTTGGTTTC
Organism: Mamestra brassicae; assembly: GCA_905163435.1. Taxonomy (NCBI): domain Eukaryota; kingdom Metazoa; phylum Arthropoda; class Insecta; order Lepidoptera; family Noctuidae; genus Mamestra; species Mamestra brassicae. The sequence goes on along the minus strand of LR990996.1, from coordinate 10,172,974 downwards.
CATTCAAATCGGTCGTAGCTGAATACCATATTTTAAATGGAGCAACTGCCTATATGAACTCCACAACACAGTAACTGGGTAACATGGTACCTTTTGGCAAGACAAAACGGAAACGGATTGTCAGAAGCAAGAAAACCTGACATCAGGGTGTTAATTCTACTCATTTTCAACCAACGTTCGCATACGCATCTCGGTGGCAATCTGGTAAAAACGCCTCATTTTTCATACCTTTTGCTCTTGCTTTTTTCTTGTTTCTGACAATCCGTCACGACTGTCAAAGATCTACAAATGATAGCCGCACAACGGCTTAACGTGCTTTTCGAGACACGAGTCTTGTTATGTAATAGATGGTCACCCATCCAAAGACCGACCTCGGAAAGCGTGGCGTAACCTTAAAGATGGACTCATTATCATCATATCAGCCAATTGCCGTCCACTGCTGAACGTAAGCCTCCCCCAAAGATCGCCAACCATCCCGGTTTTGAGCGGTCCGCATCCATCCGCTGCCAGCCACCTTCTTCAAAGATGGACTCGTGTGGTTGTTATTATTTAGTCACTAGCTCCTCACCATCTCTAATTAATGGTGAGGCAACAAATATTCTATCGGAAATGACATAAATATAAATTGATCCTCTTTAAAATGCATCACCTGTTTAAGTTTCATTTTCATAAGTAAATTAGCATCGACGGTCTGGCTGACCCGTAAATCCCGTCGTCGTTTTTGTACTTATTTAGTTTTTATTATCTACCTCACAATGTTTTACAAAATGTGCCTTACTCAAATAATAAAATAATACTTTAAGGGGTAATGTTTCTATTTTGTTATAAAGATATTGGCAACTTTTATTTTAAAAAGAAAAATGTTTTAATCATTTTTACGATTTCTCTTTCTGTATGAATTTTTCTTATTGTTTGTTTATTTTTAAGATTTTACTAAAACACTTTTTTTCACAGTATATTTTCAACCTTCCAATAAGTCGGTTATTAAATTTTTATAATTGTTATGACCAATTGCAGGTAGTTGCACTACCTATTGTTTGTTTAAGCATCACCTACCTACAATATACCAGAACTAACAATAATTTCATAGAACAAACACAGTTAACACATACATATTTATTGAACAACCAAATAATAAAAATCATCATGCCAATTTAATTCACAAAAAAAAATACTCCAGAGCAGACAGTTTGAAAATTCGTGTGCGACGTTTGGCCTTGTATTTATGTCAATAGGCACATTGACGTTTTAGGAGTACAACGAGACGTACTATTGCTCCCATTTATGAGCCATTAGCTGATAGCCATCTCACGCGACAAACGCACACCTAAACACTCCTATAAAAACACAAATATTCTTCCCTGTAAACGATAAAACTATAGTGTCAGTGAAAATGTCAGTTGTTTCTGGTATGTCTGCGCAAAAAGAATACGAGAAGTTAAACGTGAAACAAGAAGACATTCAAAATTTGATGACATGGCTGAGTGAGCAGGCGCATCTCCCACATCAATTTATCACTGGTAAAGAAATTTTAAATTGTTCAGCAATCTCCGTTCTAAATATAACTTTATAAATCGAGCTAACCTACTTTGTTTTAACGATACAATTGTTTGAAATGGTTTTAACCCAGCTTAGCCTAACTGCATGATTTAATAACAGCATAAACATATCAATTAACGTATAATAGGTTAGATTTCCCGGAATATAACAATAAAATACGGCTAATACAGAGTTATAATTTTCAGAATTGGACGTGATATTAGCATATCATAGTTGTGCATGCGACGCCGATTTAACCAAGCGGGTCATTGATGTCAATTACACTTTAAAAACACTGTTCCCGTTCTATCGGAATAGAAAAATTGATGATTGCCTGGAATTGGCGTTGCAGACTTGGTGCGTATTTATTGTTAACTGATTAAATTGGATGAATAGCGTATAAACGTTTCAGAAACTGTTTACAAAGTAAGTGCTTACACTTTATAAAACAGCAAATGTTATAGATACGAGAACCAACTATAAATTGTATGGAAAGATAAAGAATTGCTTTAAAACCAAATATGATTAAGTCTTTTAGGGATATTGACATTTAGGTGCTATACGTGACCAGTTCTCTAAGCATGGTGTAGGATTACACTTTTTTAAGATAAGCGTTCTGAAAAAATATTCTCATCGTATCTAAAATTTTTATTGTCTTTTGTCACTTAAATTTTTTTAGGCTAATCTACCCGCTGCCGACACTTACGAAACAGGGTTTCAGACCAATTTACTGTGAACTTTTGGATGCAGATCCGAATAAGTTCGTTTACAGCGATGTTATTAAGTAAGATTATTTTATCAAGAATATTATGTATTTGTATTATAAAATTATTTGAAAGATTTAAAATATTAAAAATATTTCCTTATTTATTTCAGAGCCTTTTTAATGGTAGTTGATCTGTGGCAATACGAGCAGGGCACTGTACCAGGAGTAGCTCTTATTGTAAACCTGGACAGAGTGTCATTAGGTCATATATCGAGAGTCAACGTGACAGTCGCACAACAGTTCTTCTATTTCTTACAGGTAGGTAAGTTGAAATAAAATAATTTTCTTGCGATCAAAATACGAAGATGAACTCGGCAACCTCCAGGACTATCTCATTAAGTGTGCTTGCCATAATAATAGACTAGTATTCTTTTCCATTGTCTATGAGATGCTGACCTACTTTTTACGTACCTCTATGTTCACAATCTTTTCATAATTGTTTTTGTTGTTAAGATGCCAGGAACTTATATTAATTTTTGAAATGACTGCAACAGATTTACTGCTAGTTAATCTTTTGCAAAACAATAACTTTATTACTGAGTTAAAGTTGTTAAAGCGTTCAGTTTTTTTACCCGTACTTGGAATTTGTCCTATATCGTGGGTGCGTTTACAAACACATAAAGTCACATACACAAACAGACAAACTCGGAACAAGTATCTGTGAGCCATACAAGTATTTGATCCGTGCGGGAATCGAACCCACGGCACGCAGCGTAGCAGTCAATTGCTCAACCACTACGCCAATCGCGCCGCCAAAAGTTTATCTTTTTAGTTTGAAATTTATTAAATTATTCTGATTGATTTTAGGAGGCCATGTTTGTGTGTCTTAAAGAGTTCCATTTCATCAATGCTCCAACGTTTGTTGACAAATTACTTTCGATGGTCAAGCCGTTTATGAAAGATGAGCTACTGGATATATTGAAGGTTCATCAAGCTAATTCCAATACTTTGGCGGAGTATATATCCACAGAAGATTTATTCAAGCACGATAAAAATGTTTTAAAAGGTATGTACTAAACCCAAATATTATGTAGCACCTGGATAAGCTTTGAAAAGTGAATATAATCGTGGCCTAATTATTCCAGATGAAATGTACAAGAAACTAAAAGCAAACGAAAAGTTCTTCGATGAAGAAGCAAAGAAAAGAGTTGACGAGTCAAAGCGGCCGGGCGGTCCCAAAACTTTGTGCAGTTTCTTTCCTGGCATGGACGATACTTTCAAGAAACTAGAGATAGATTAAAATAATAACTCAAAGAAGAAATCAGTTCAGCCTGGTGGTAGAGAAGACCAGAAGAACAAACATACAAACGAATTTAAGGATAACATCACCAGATTATTAAGATTAAAGGAAAGAAACCGTAGGTACACAAGTCTAAGAAACGGAGATATGAATCACTCCGCTTAACCGCTTTAAGATAGCAAAGAATAAGTGATTGTAGTACAAATACAGATATAATGCAGCTTGTGTATTGACACTGGTGCTACGTGACAACACGTGCAGCTCGCAGCGCGGGTAGCAAGTGACACAAAGGAAATTGCTTCTTTGCATAGCGGTGTGCTTGCCACCTCTTGCAAAACGACCAAAAATCCGAACACACGTAACATTCGACGGACTCGCTAGGAGCTTATACTAACATGCCCTAGAAAAGATTTTCTGATACATTCATTTATATTTTTCAGTATTAAAACTTTTTTCTCTTTGGTAAAGCCTATTTATTGCATAATTATATGTGAAAGCTTTTTTTGTTAATAAAAAAGAAAACATAATTATTATTCTATTAAAAGTTTAATTTAAAGTTATAAAATATTTAGTCGCCTCGTGTAAAAGTTAGTTTAATTTCCTCTCGCAGTGTATCGGAGTTTTAAATCTTAGTTTTGATGCTCTTCATAAGTTTGAGAATTGTTGAAAACTCTACAATCTTTAGTTGCAGAGTTGGTATCGGCTAACCAAGGCTTTTGTCTGGAAAATGGAGGTCACACAGCGCACAATGTATCAACGTTTTCGTCGCATTCGCATTCTATCGATACAATCATTTCCTCCGCAATGGCGTAATGGTCGAAAATAAAATACCTAAAACTGGACTGCAATCGGTGCACCATTGTCCCTAAATAGTGCACAAAAGAAATTCGATTTTAGCGAAAAGCTTCCATTCTCTTGTAGATAAAAGAATAACGATTTCGGTTAATCCCAAACCAAATAACGGCTTTAGAGCAGATGACTACTTTTTGTGTCAGCCCTTTTATTATATTGGTACCTAATAGTGCTAAAGGTCTCAAAGAAAATTAATAATAATATGCATATACGTGATATGATAAAATTAACACATGTGTATAAAACTAATTGCATCTCTCATCCGGCTAACATACAGAGCGGCACGTGTCGAGGTCTCGAGGAGCTTTATTTTTAATATTTTTCTTTGCCAATATTTATTCCTTCATGTTGAAAGTAAAATAAATCAAATTAAAGCTTGGAAAAGTAATTTAATCTACGGGTGTAGATTTTAAGTCAAGATAAGAGCTGTCTCTTCCGAGCCCCCTCAACCTTGACCGACAATGGAATGTCGGTCAAAGTTAAGCTTTTTCAGGATTCCATTCCAGCAGAGGCGCCAAAGTAAATTGCTGTCTAGAAAAACTCTAATATTTTCGACCTAAATATTTACCGAGTCGCTCGAATCTTTTTTATTGTTTTCGGAAAAGAAAATGTCTGTCTTGTTGAGACCTTGTTGTTTTATCTATACTTATCTGTGTTTTTGAGATAAAATTCTAAGCACTTGTAAAATACATTGTGGTTAATTCAATGTAGACTAATAAATTAATGTCAGACCCAATTTGCGTACAAGTAATGCGTGTTACCCTACGCTTGTAAAGTAACGTATACATGTGTGTCATGACCTAGTCCAGTACATCATCGTGAGGGCCATAACGCGAGGATGTCATGAAGTTAGTTGCGTACCTGTCTCATTAAGTATCTCGTCTGAAATGAACCCTTGCGTGATTCAATTATTAATGAGAAGCCACGGTCACTTAGTTACATTAGTTCATTAATGTGGGTGGAACAGCCACCGTCTTCTTACATATAACATAATGCGAGACCCACCTTGGAGATTGTTCGACATACTTCGGACCTACATAAATTACTTGCAGCCAAAGGTATTATTTAAAGCGTTCAGACATTGTATCGTTTTGTTAAAAAACTGTACTCCAAAGATTTATTTTCATGCTTGTTTATTTATTTATTTATTATATTCTAGCTTTTAATAATAATAATAATAATAATAACACCTGTGCGTCGGCAGGGGAGAGGCCGGCCACCGAGAAGCTTGGGATCTAGGGGCCAACCGGCCCTGAGCCGGGTCCCCGCTGCCGGTGGTTGTGTGCAGCGCATGCGATGGACTCAGTCCATGAACGAGAACGTCATGCGCGCATATTACGGGTCTACAGAGGGGGGAACTAACCTCACTGCGTATCGTGTCAGGATGCTGTCTCTGTTTCAGGACCTGGAACCAACTGTGAACGTCTCGGCCCAACGATTGTCGGATCAGGTGCGGGTCATCCAACATAATTGCAGGTTGGACGATGCCGCACTTGAAAGGCTGCGCTCAGAGGTACTGAGCAACCTTATCATCTCGACCCCAACACAGACCGTGGTACAGGCGCCAGCCAGTGGCGCAATCACACCGCGGCCCAACAACGGTAGTGATGAGGTAGATGATAGGGTTGTCACGGTAAGTAGCCAGTGCAACGATAGACTGAGGAGCGCACTGGAGGATGCGCTTCGCGAGTATAGATTGACACCGACCGAACTTAGGCCCCGACTACCACGTTTACCTATGCACAAAAAGAATAGGGCGTTGGTGTGTGCTTTGGACTCGCTGCTGCAGAACATCTTTGAAAGCAGCGAGAGCCTCGTTGATACGCACTCAATCCTGTTTTGCGGGGCTGTTGCGGCATGTCGTATAGCAAACGTAAAGTTTCCTAGTTGTGACGAAGCTATACGACCGAAGCCTGCTGCACCAGCCTGGCAGTGCAGGATCGAGCGGCGTATCGATGAGGCTAGGGCACTCATCGGCAAACTATACTGCTTCAGGGAGGGCAACACACGACCACGTGTGATGCGCTTTGTGAGGCGGGCGTTTTCGGGGACTGGAATCAGCCCCCGAGAATACACGTTCCGTGTCACAGAGCGCATCGACTTCCTGAAGCAGAAAGTTTGTGCATGGGCAAACCGTATTCGGCGGTATAAGCGGCGGGTTGACCGATACTCGCAAAACCGCATGTTCCAGAGCGATGAGAGGTGGGTATACAGAGCTTGGGAGCGACCTGAACAAAGTGTGACAGACGTTTACCGCCCGGATGATGTCGCCACGAGTACATTCTGGCGCAGCATCTGGTCGGTGCCCATCTGTCACGCTGAGGGTGGCTGGATGCGCGATGTCGAGCGCGTGTGCGAAGCTATACCACAAATGGAAAAAATTACTATAACCACACTGGATATAGCCAAAGCAGTCCGTCCGTTACCGAATTGGAAATCTCCTGGACCGGACGGACTGCACAACTTCTGGCTGAAGTGGTATAGCAGCTCACACGCGCTCCTGGCATCTCAATTCCAGTCATCCTTAGAGTCTGGGTCGCTACCACAGTTTCTAACAACTGGCATTACCCACCTGCTCCATAAGACAGGTAGTCCCGCGGAACCCAAGAATTATAGACCGATTACTTGTTTGTCGACGGTCTATAAACTTCTTACATCTATCCTGAGAGCGAAAATTAATGAGCACATTGAGAGTAACTCAATTATGTCCGCCTCTCAGAATGGATGTAGGAAGGGATCCCGCGGTACTAAGGAGCTACTCCTCATAGACATGGCCATAAGCCAACAGGTTCGTCGATCCCGCAAGGATCTGTCGACATGTTGGATAGATTACAAGAAGGCCTATGATTCTGTGCCACATACATGGCTCATGAAGGTGTTGGAGTTGTACAAAATAGATGCAACCCTACGCACCTTCCTTGAGTCATGTATGAGGCAATGGAAAACAGTCCTTCGCTATCCAGGATGTCAACCGATCCAAGGGAGTGATGAGCCTGTTTGGATTAAACGGGGAATATTTCAGGGCGACAGTTTGAGTCCACTTTGGTTTTGCTTAGCTCTGAATCCTCTAAGCACACTGCTGGAGGATTCAGGCCTAGGCTATCGGTTGAGAAGAGGTGGTCAGGCCATATCTCACCTTCTTTACATGGATGATCTGAAACTCTTTGCCCCCAACAATTTGCGACTGATGGAGCTACTAAAGGTAACTGAAACCTTCAGTAGTGCCATCAGGATGGAATTTGGTGTGGACAAATGTGCAGTCATGCATGTAAAGAAAGGGGAGATTACGGAATCTGAGGGAATTCAACTCTCGGATTCCATACAGGTTAGATCCCTCAGCTCAACCGAATCCTACAAGTATTTGGGTATGTCGGAGGCGTTGGGCATTAACGGTACTGACATGAAGCAATCGCTGAGGGAGCGCTTCTTTGGCCGCCTGAAAAAGGTTTTAAACAGCCTTTTGTCGGGTGGAAATAAGGTGCGCGCCTTCAACGGTTGGGTCATGCCGGTATTAATGTACACTTTCGGCATACTCAAATGGACTCAAACCGAACTCGATGCCCTGGATAGGAGGGTCCGCACACTGCTGACCGCAAACCGGATGCATCACCCACGATCGTCGGTGATGAGACTGTACATCCCACGGAAGTGTGGAGGTCGAGGCTTTTTAAATGCTAAGACTCTCCACAACCGTGAGATGTGCAGTCTCAGAGAATATTTTCTCAAAGCCGATGTGGGTATGCACCGAGATGTGGTCGCAGTGGACAAGGGACTCACTCCGTTGTCCACGGCTAAAGAGAACTGGCGCAAACCTGTGATACTTACTACAGATGACCGCAAGGAGGTATGGAAAGGCAAGGAGCTTCACGGGCGCTTCTATCGGGCTCTTTATGGGTCCGATGTAGATTTCTCAGCGTCCGTGGCCTGGCTACGTTTCGGTGATCTCTTCGGGGAAACCGAAGGTTTTGTCTGTGCGATTATGGACGAAGTTATCTTGACGAACAACTACCGGAAGCATATTATGAAGGACGGGACGGTTGACGTGTGTCGGGCATGCCACCGTCCGGGTGAGTCCATCAGACATATTATCTCTGGTTGTTCTCGTCTTGCTAACGGCGAGTACTTGCACAGGCATAACCAAGTGGCCAGGATTATCCACCAGCAACTTGCTTTAAAATACAAACTTGTAGATTCCGAAGTACCGTATTACAAGTATGTGCCCGACCCAGTTCTCGAAAATGACCATGTCACGTTGTACTGGGATCGGTCTATCATCACTGATAGGACTATTGTTGCCAATAAGCCTGACATAGTGGTGATAGACCGATTAGCGCGCCGCACAATGATAATCGATGTTACCATCCCGCATGACGAGAACCTCGTGAAGGCTGAGAAAGAGAAGCAAATCAAGTATCTCGACTTAGCACACGAGGTTGTCGACATGTGGAATGTGGACTCGGCTGTCATTGTGCCGATTGTCATTACGGCCAATGGCCTGATGGCCAAAAGCTTCGACGACCATCTGTCGAAGCTGGCGTTACGCGGTTGGATAAAGGGCCTGATACAGAAGGCAGTACTCCTCGATACGGCTCGTATTGTGAGGAGGTTCCTTTCTCTGGAGCCCTAACCACCGGTAGCTTGGACCTTGCTCCCGACACCGGCGGACTACTGCTTTTTATATTTTTAAATGTTTTTTTTTAATGTGTGTGTGTGTGTGTTTTTTTAAGAAATATTTAAAAATATAAATTAGTATGTAAGTGAAATGAATAAAGAGAATAATAATAAATCATTTATTTCAGATTCATCCTAAGATTACATCCATATGTGTTAGTAGAATTGCGAGCTTACAAACTAGAGTTAGTAATAATTAATTGATTTCAAATTAAAATATAACCAATAACAAGAGGCAGGTCCGGGTGGACTCCCCAATGATGACGGCAAGCAACTATACGACTGCGTGCAGCCGTATCCAGCGAGCCAGCATCGGAGAGTCCCACCGGTCCGCCAGCGCGCGTAGGATGGTGTTGGGACTGTCGCGCGTGCGGCGCATGATAGATGCGCACCGTTTGCGCATGATGGCCGCAAAGCCGTCTGTGTCAGCCTCCGCGAACATTGCGGAGGCGCTGCAGTGGCGCGGCAGCCCCATCAGCACCCGGAACGCGTTATTGTATTGAACGCGCAGCGCGCTGTATGTCCGCTGAGTATAGTTAACCCACAGGCTGCAGGTGTAAAAGGACTGACAGTACGCTTTAAAAAGCGCAACTTTGACAGTCCCCGTGCACCGTGCAAACCTGCGTGCCAACATGTTGCATCGGACAGACAGCGCTCTGCGCTCCCTTTCAATATCCACACAGTCCTTAAGGTCCTCGGTAACCCAGTGGCCCAAATACTTAAATTGCTCGACTTTTTTTAAAACTGTACCACTTAGAGTGAAATTCGGAACGAATGTGTATCGCTTGTTGTCCGGCCTGAAAATCATTATTTCACTCTTTTTTGCGTTGTATTTGAGCCCATGAGTCACCGCGTAGGACTCACAAATTTTCAGGAAATAGTTACTTGGGGCAGACATTTTATTTTAAGATTATGAAGTTTAAAGTTTCTGTTAATTCTACTGAACAGAGAAAGAATAGATAGATATAGATAGTTTAACAAACGTTCGACGTGATTCTTTAAATTGGCATAACTTTTTTATTTATGAACCGATTGACATGAAACATACACTAAATCGCTCATTTGGAGCGACAGTGACACAAGTGCAAATTTGTAAATTTTACACTACGCCAGTTTTAAGATTTTTTCCGGAATCCGCGCGCCAAAATGGAATATTTCAACAACGACTTTTCACTCTCTAGCGGACGTTTTTTGAACTTACAAATGTGACATTTTTACTCCTAACGTAGATTATCGGGCAGATAATTTTGGTGTAATTAGGTCAGTTTCGCATTTTTTTGCAGTTGTGTCACTGTCGCTCCAAATGAGCGAAATGTTAAATGAAGCTTACCACAATGTGTAGATTCAGACATCTAAATCGGATAAGCCGTTTCTGTGATTAGATTAGACAAACAGACAAAAATTCTAACAATAATTGTTTTGGGTGCTGTTTGCGTTGATAAAGGTCCCAATAATATTTTTTCTCATGTACAGACAGCGATCATATATTTTTATTATATGTATAGATTATTGTAAACCTCATAAAGAACAGGGCAAACATTTATAAAAACAAGCGTACAATGGGTCTAATAAATTATTTTTATTTTATAAGTAAGTAGGTTAAACAACACTTTTACACGTCAATCTTTTTTGGTAATTTTAAGCTAGATGAGACCGGTGTTTCCTAGCTGACTACCCTAAGAAGAAACACAGGAACAAACTCAGAGGTCTAAGTCTCTTTTAAGGTCCATACAATCCATACTGGTCAAATCATATGAGAACCATGTAGGTAAATGTTTGCGGTGCCTTGAAAAAAGTGTCTACCACACAGATTTGAGTGGACCCTGTCCAGACAGTGGAAGTATTTGTCAGTTATCATGTAGCTCAACGATTTGACGAAAAATATCAAAGTAAGGACATTTGGGTAGGCCGCATAAAGAACTCAAGCTGCCAGACTAACATGGAATGAACCCCTCACATTGCGATCTACATGGACCTCTCATTCACATTACATTATATGAGGACCGTGCAGATCAGTGTCTGCGATTATCTTTAGAGGAAAGAATCACACAGATTTTAGTGGACCTGTCCAGTCTATGCAAACCTTGGTCAGTAGTCGAGTAGTTCAACTTAGAACCAATAAGGAGCTAAATGACTCAACGAAAAATGCCTATGAAAAGACATTTGGGTAGGCCGCAAAAGTACTCAAACTGCCAGACATCGTTGAAAAAGACTTGAAGAGAAAAAGAAAGAAAATATTAACCCATATAGTCCTCATAATCAAGTAAGTAGTCATGTAGAAAAAATGAATTAAAGAAAATAATATACTAATACTTTACAAAAATGAGAAATGGCTTATCGCACAAGGCAATCTCTTACAGACAACCTCTGGATGGACTGAACGAAAGGAGATAGGCGATGACGAACACGATGTTTACGATGTTTAACAACGAACAGTCTCACGTATTGTGGAGTATGTAAATACTAAAAGCGAATTTAACACGAATAAAACGAAAGATTTCAATAGTAAAATCGACGGATGGAATAAAGTGCATGTGCTGTTACATAGTAAATAATTCTGGCGAGAGCTACGCCATCCGCACTTGCAATAAAACGAACAATGCAATTTAGCTAGTGCTGCATTCATGCGATGGTTTCTCTGTAAAAGTTGGTTGTTCCAACCGTGCATGGCTCTCTATTACCGACACGGGTAAATATAAAACAAAATACCGGGAATCACAATACGTGCTGTGACATCCGACTACGTTTAGTTGTTAAAGAATTTAATAAAACCACCGGATTTTCAGGTATTGGAATTGAAGAGATGTCAACGTTCTCAATGCCGCAGTATCACACAGATCGTTTAAAAAAATATATAGCAAAATTGTTGCTATCGCAGATCGAAATAGTAATGATTAAAATAAAATAGCAAACTTTGTAACATACCCCAGGGTTCCACAATCAGTGCTTTTCTACATATTTATTGTGAAACAACAGTAAAGAACGCAATAAAACTAGACAACACGGTTACAGAGCGCACTTCCTCATAAAATGCAGGGACGTCCGATTTGTGGGAATAGCATATAAAAATTTCAAAGAGCCTGTATGCGCGTGCAGTGTCCGCGGCGGCATCACTCGCCGCCTGCATAAAACATGCAAATTGGACCACTTCGCTGGTGTGGTGTGCCTAAGTTCAGTCGCTTTTGCACTTTTATGTAAAATTGTTGCCCATTAGTCATGTAAATATCGTTAACTGTAACTCTGACGCACCTCTATAGCGTTATTCTAAAAATTATCTTTTATTCTTATGCAAGCGGACCAACGCTAAGCCTTTGTTATTCAATCTCATTTGTTTTAATTATCTTATATGAAAGCTTACATAATTTAGAAAATGAGCACCTAAGCATGCCTTTGTTTTGAATATGGTCATGGTACCTAGTTTTTCAATAGCGTTTTAATTGGCATTGTGGTGCAAAAATGATTTTAATTATAATTGGGAATGCAAGAACACAATAGACCGTTAAATGATGACGGATTGTCGGCGCGATTGTTTAGCGTATGCGACTGAATAGCGAACGTTCGGCGCAGTAATGAGCTTCTGAAGTACTTAATGAATGCCCACTTGCGGTTCTTCCATTCTAAGCAGATACATGACGGGCTTTGTCCTCTCGTCCTCTTTGTTACAGTAATAGCTATGCTAAACTAACATCGGTGCGTTAGCTCCGAGTCAATAATCAAAGTTACAGCTGCGTTTAGTTTCACTGCAAAACTAACTACCGAGGTTTTTGAATTGGCGTAGTAAAGCTTTATGATTCTATGCGAGGTACTGGTATGCCAAAAAATTGTTAGCTGAATGGTAATAAAAAGTTGTAATACTTTTACTCATTCCGAGAAAAAATTAAACGGTGACCTCTGCGTCGCCTTGGGAGTAGATAAAGTTTGTCCTGTCGAAGGTGGCTGGGTGGAGATTAACCGCGGCGAGGTCTTGCGTCGACTTCATCAATTATGTCCCGTCCCCCGCCTCCCCTCGAGCCCTGCTGGCTCGTCCAGAACCGAAGGCACGCCTCCTGGCATCTGCCTCGTGATGAGACCGTTTGCACTTTGTGAATGATTGATCTCTGCACAATAAATAGTCACGTATCTTAAGACAAATGTTGGCTATCAGGAAAAACTGCTGGCCTGGCTTTCTTCCGGCTTTTTGAGGCGAGATATGTCAAGAGATAGCGTTTATGATCTATTGAGCCGTAGTCACTTAGTCAACCTTAGTTGCCGCTTCAAAACTTTCATGACTGGCACAGATTACACCTAAATAGCGGCGATATCATAATAGACTAACCTTTAGTTCCAGATAAAGCTGAACCAGTGTATACAGTAGTGGATAGTGGATAATGTGCGCTATTTAACAACATCGTATATCTAACAGAAGCGTATGCACCCGGCAGCAGTGATTATTGTTCCATTGTTTATGGTTGCACAATTATGTCGGTATTGGCGTTCAAACCACCGCTGAAAACAAATTGAATGTATTAAACTCGCAGTGCAACTTTATACAGTTTATACAGCCCGTTTTACGATATACGCGTGTTATTTTGCTTTATGTTCGTATTATGTTGTACGTAGACGTGACAAAATAACAAACGCGTAAGGACAACGACTTGTAAGTTTGCTAGTCGCCAGTACACTGTCGATAGTTGCTATTTATGGTAGTAGTTTAGCATACAAAAACTATTATTTTTGTATGATAATGGGTTTGTGAAGACTCTTGGGAAGTCATTTTCTTCTGTTACCTTATATAGACACATTAATCGTTGGCAAACCGTAGCTACCGTCTTATGTGTTGCTTTGCCTACCTACTAGGGATGTAAATAAGGTGGATGCGAGGACGGCGGTGCACAACTTTCGCATTCGCAGATGCTGAGGTTAACCTCGGAAGAGGAGATGGAAAGAATAAATAAATAAAAACATATTTTCTGACCAAAAAACTACTTACAATCAAGGACCAAGCTTTATTGCACAAAAACAGCTTTCGGGGTTTTCATTATCCAGGTGATTTTTTAATAATAATAATAATAAATCCGCAGGCAGATGTGGCATGAGAGCTGCCTCGGCAGTCGTAAGCATACCTAAGGACGCCGAGGCTGGTTTCGGGTAGCTTCGGAGAAGAAGCTACCCGAAAGAGAGAAGATTAAGAATAGTTCGGATGGCAGACACGTCGCGCCCGAAGCCGCCGTAAGGCGCTTGCCGCGCCTAATAGTGCATACAGGGATAATCGTCGGTTGGTGCCCGATTCCATTTGAAATGTCTAACTCTCTCTCTGCGAGTTGGCTTCGCCTCGTACGTCTACCAAAGGACCGCGACCCCAGGATCCCGAGATTGTCAAAGACAATACTAATAATAAATTGTTTTACTTGGGACAACATAGGAACCATTTTAGTAGAGAAGCGAAGATTTGCTGGGAGAAAACTCAACTTTGAGTTAAGCTCGCCTGTGTACTTGAACTTTTCATCATTTCAATTTATACAAGTTGTTTTGGTGTACGTTAAAGAATTAAGTAATATTTAAACTTCGGGTATATCTCAACTCAGTTCGAAGTTTGAACGAATTAAATACCCTTTAGTATGCTGGATCTCCGTTTAGTAGTCGTTCATTTCAACTCCGGACCCGCATCTGCTGCTTGCAGAATCGCGAACGCGGATGCGGAAGTACGATTTCCGTCCTTGCGGAGACGCTGCTCCGCTACAACCCTGCAGCACACTACCACCCGGTATTCTCAGGGCAAGAGGTTGTGACTTTTGAACCCCGGTTGTGCGACCATTTCACAAATTCTTGTTTACTTTTAGTCAAGAAGTAAGGAAGTATGCTAAGGCATTGATACGGTGGCAATAAAAACGTTCTCGACATTGCGAGACCGTAATATTACAGACTTCTTAGATCTTCGGTTTCAGCGCATTATTATTATATTAGCTTTTGCCCGCGACTTCGTACGTGCAAATACCGTTTTATATTCCTTAGATATAGAATCCTTCCTCATGAATCTGGCTATCATATACAAAAATATTTCTATGTATTATTTTTCAAATCCGACTAACTTTTCGGTCCAGAGATTAGCGCGTTCAAACAAATAAACAACAAACACTTCAGCTTTATTATATTAGAATAGATTTATAGTATAAGTATATAAAAGTATAGATTACCAAAAAACATCCGAGTCTGGGTGAAAAATAAAATTAAAGTAAAAATCTTTCATTTCAAATTGGTCGAATCGAACTTTTTTCAGGTACACAGCTAAAAGAAAAATCCTTTGTTAAAAACTACAATAATATTTAAACATTAATTGTTGCCGAAGTTTAAGACACGTTGAAGCTGCCGTAGAGATACTGGTGTTCTTTAGAATAATAATAGACAGTAAATCAGTATGAAAGTACGCCAATAGCATAGTACCTGTGTAGACATTTTAGTATACCTACTCCAATTTGTGTGTGGAAGGCGACAACGTCATTTACAAAATTGGAACTAGTGATTCAGGAAGCAGGGCGTTGAGGAGGGAGCTGAAGGTTTTAACAATAATGCCATTTAAAATATTGTAATTGGAGTGGCCGATGGGCCGGTGTCGGGCACTTGGTGGGAGCGCCTCGAGTGCGACCTTTCTCCTCTAATGGATACCAAAAACCTTCTTCACTTTTACGCGAAAAATCTTTTTGGAAAATAAATGAATCCATACCGTATGTAAATCGGACGCCTTCGAAAGTTTTTATTGAAAAACTTGAAGAACTGATGAAAATGGGGCCGCGACGTTTAAGATATCTCCGTTCATCTTATGAATGTACCCGCTGAATCCCAAATGTTCTTACTTTTGCATAAGTTACTTTTATATTGGCGGGCTACTGTGATCTGTGGGGTATACCTCGGTGTAAGTGGTAATATTGTGCGGTCGGCGGCTGCAGCAGTTCGGTGAGACTAATAAAACATTAATCGAGTTATGTTAAGGGTTTCTGGTATAATTAAGTTATTTAAGATTAATTAAAGGCGAGTCGGGCAGCACTCGCAGGCGGGCGAGGGCTCGTTGCCTCCGCGGAGAGCCTGAGTAATTGATAAAGCTAACCCTACCACTCTTAATCACGGTCAGCTCAAAGTTAAACTCGATAAATAGTTATTTATTAAGTTGTCTGAAAACTTATTACTAAGTCTCTCCTGAATTATGATATTCAAGTTTATAAGTACTGCGTTGTGCTATTCCAGCACCGATCTTCGTACATATTTTGGTCTTAAATCATAATGGTTATCTTCTGGTTTGTCTTTTTGAAAACTTAATATTCATTGATTTACAACGTATTATGGTTTCGAATATAGTTATAGTGAACAATTAATTTGAATGATCTATTAGGTTAGGATTTCAACTTTATCTACAGTTGAACATAAATAACTTGCTAATTACATAAATTATGCGAGTTTCGAATCTCTGAAGATTCCGTGATGGGATGTTTACAGTTCTCTATTATTTATGCCACGCGACGTCGTGACTCATACGCTCCACTAGGCTACTTATTAATAAACATACAAAAAATAAACTGCCGACTTCCTTTCGCGTGCCTACAGACATAAAAGTTCTTCGTGCGTATCCTAACAAAAACATAAATTAGGTAAATTTATATAAGGGGTCATCCCTCCGTTACAATATGTTCGTAACGACACCGAGGGTCAATGCGCAGTCAAATCTCCCCCGCAAGACTTCAAGCGGCTCCGGTTCGGCGAAATTATCAAAACTTTTTAACTTACAACTTTTCCTTAAACGAGTGGAGCGGGCTTTTTCATTCGTTTGGAGCTTTCGCGGGTCTGGCAGTTCCTGGTGTTGCCGTCCCTGTCACACCAGCGCCGGCCGGCAGAGGCGGCGGCAAGCCTCGGCTCGGCTGGTGTCTCGCGTGCCGGTTCCCGCCGGGCCGGTCCGTGTCGCCGCTCGCCGCGCGAAACATTTCAGTTCTCGTCGCTGCGATGTCGGTGGCGCACGTCACGCCTGTCGCCCGCCGACGACGCTGCGTTGCTACGATCGTGGCGTACTTCTTTACCAACTAATAAATCAAGCGAACCGAACGAAGTAAACCCTCACGAACAGATTATAACTCGATATGAGATAACAGGCTCGCGGCACGACTGCGGTGATTAATCACAGAAGTCCGTTCAACTCGAATGATCTGAACGGAAGCATAATCTCTCTGATTTCGGTTTAGGTGCGCGTAATGTAAACAGATAAACATTGTTGAAGTTTTCCGGAACCGTTAGTTGACTTGAGGATACGATCTAAATAGTCTTGGGTGCATTGTATGGACTGATGCGAGGGAGGATGTTGGAGTGGGAGAGTAAGGTGTAGCAGTGAGTGCGGGTTGGATGTGGACCATGAGGGGTGGTGGACAATGGACAGCGGGGGTGCTGTGTGCGGTGCTGGTATGCGTGCTGGCAGACTCCTGGACGGCGTACCAGGAGCAGCCCTGCTGCCGGCCCGTGTCGCATCACCGCGTCAGGCACCACAGAGGTGAGTCATCATCGTCATACAACTTTTCGTAACAAACAGTCGAAATAGTTTTTGTAGAGGTAAGTAGACACAAAGCAGTTCATCGGCCGAGAATATTAGTCACAGCATTATGTAGGACGGACAGATACGGCATCATTACTACTTCAAATATTTACGTATGACTACTTTGTACATTGAGTCACATAAGCAGCATAATACTACTCATTAAATGAATTATTAACACAGTAATTATTATGAAAACTCAAATTGCTTTTAGACCTAGAAGGTAGATATAGCATAAATACCTTTCATCTTGCAGCAGACCTGAGTCAGCCTCACGCTGGAAATAAGACATTCGGAATAATCTTTCTAACAGTATTAAATAAACAACAGCTTTAGCCGGCTTTTCGCAAGTTTATGTCGCATATGAATTTTAGAGATAGAGAATGGATAATAAGCTCATCAGTAAATGCGAACCGGTAACATAAAAGTTGTTTAGTGCACGATTGAGTCGCACGCAAACTTATGTTTATGCCCTGGCTATGGCCGTGGGCTGCCCGGCCGCCCGCCGGCGCCGTCACCGATCGGGACGCACACACGAACACTCAAACAGAACATCTACCCTCTCCGACACTCGTAAAAACACCATAAATGAATAAAAAGATACGAAAAACTGTAAACAAACCTATTCGAAGGAAATCCAGCTGGAATTCTTTATATATCAGTTTTTTTATCTATTGAAATTCTTAGAATAAAATGAGGAATTTAGTCAAATTATCTTTTACGGGACATCGCTGTGGATTTCTTATCTAAATTTCATATGAACGATGATTCTTTGGTTAGATATTGAGGTATTTATCACACATTTCTTCACCTTTTTCGTCACTTTCTGTGGCTGTAATGTCTTGAAGTATCTTTATGTAGGTGCCTATCTATTTTGGTTATTAAACCAAAGTACAAATTCAACAAAGTGTAATGAAACATTGTTGCGAGTCTAAGATGTAAGTAAGTTTGTCTAGTTTAAACAGTGGAACTGTGTCAGTCATTTCAGTTCAGTCAATACACGTCCATGTTTAATTAGGTTTAATTCAACATGTCTTTGGAAACGCTATCTTCAAATATTGAATTTTATGGGGGCACCACCGTTTCCGAATTCTTTTCGGACATTGAGAGAAGGACTTATTGGTGTCATTAGCATGGATCAAGCATTCCTTAGTGACGCGTCAACGTTAAGAACGCACTATATTAAAAAGCTTGATCTCATCTAAATAGTATTTCGTCTATTTTCCTGCCTTCACAATATATTCTCAATTATCACAAAAGATGAATCTATCAGAAATAACAAAGAGCAATCAACGGTTTGTACAATTTCATTCAAGAATTTGAAAAGCAAACGGCTACGACGCTCAATCAATTTGGTTTGAAAGCCGTTACACACAAAATGTTTTAAAAAAATGTAAAGGACTTTGGGACTGGCCACTAAGATATTTATCTTAACTACCTCCTATTTATTACTCAGGAGATAATTAAAGAATTTACACCACAGCGGACAAGGGATAAAGAAAGGAAAGATCAGCCAGATCTTTTTTCGAAGAGAAGAGTCTAGATACTAACTTAAGCCGGTATACAAAAATAAATGCAGCAAAAAAAAATCACTTTGAGAATAATTTGAATAGCTGTATATCATATACATTTAAGTTCACACTCGTATTCATTGAGAATGATTAAGATAATTTTCCAATTATAATCCGTTCAAGCGATTATCATAATAATCCGAGGTTGTTGGTTAAATACGTAGCAGTATGCATATTTTTAAACGAAATGTTAATTACATTTGGACTTCATGATTTTATTTATGTTCAAGTTACTGGACCGTAGATTTACGTGATTAAAGTTTCAGTACAAGAACGGAGATTATAAAGCGAATGAGGTCTTACAAATCGCAATGCGGCTTAAAGTCTTTAAGCATTTATCTTCACAAAGGGCAGGTATTGTAATATGTGTTGTATCTTATTGTGAGGGGCTTACTTCTCACAGTTAACGAAGGGGCCCCTTCATGTGGATTGTGTAGCAAAAAATATGCACGATGGGTGCCAGGGGCCGGAGCGAAGGTGAGGGGCGGAGGATCATGTGAACCGGTCCGCGTGCGCCCGCGCAGGTAATCGACTCGCGCTCCTTTTGACTAGGGCTGCTCACTACTCACTCACGTCTTTATGGGTCTTTGTTATACGAGTATGTTTAAGATGTTAATGGAAAAGTGCTTCTGTTGTTTCGTTTGCATTGAAGGTTTTTTTTATTATTGGTTTTAATGGAGGCGTTCTAGAGGACATTTAATGAAATGTGATTCACAAAAGAACGGGTTGATGCCAAGTAAAAGCGCGAAAATTGAGAATTTTTTGACAAAACATTGTAAAGATGAATGAAAAGTAGTCATACCATGAAAAACGCGGCTTCGTGACCTTTTTAATTTGGCTCACCACTTAACAGTTGGCAGCCCTGCTCTTGGCTAAATTAAGTAATAAACGAGCCAACATAATCGAAGCATAAGCTATGCCCAACAATTTTTATTATAACGTGCTACATCATTCCAATAGAATGTATCTTAATGGTCGTAGCTATTAGGCTAGGCACGCATGTCTGAACTCGCCGTTTTTTTCTTTTATTTATGACTTAATTTACATGCTACGAAGATTATTATGTACTGGTTAGCGATGAAGATAGTGAGGCGAAATTTGTTAGAAGTAAAGTGTAGTGCGCACTGACACCTAACTTAATTTATCGTTTATCGGGAAAGTTAAGCGTGGAGCACATGCTTAGAGTACCTGGCGCTAGAATTTTAACGGTAAAGTATTGTTACATTATATTGTAGCACAAATTTCCCTTGTTTCTGGTTAGCGAGCTAAGCTGAGTTATAATGTGAAAGCTCTAACTACTTGTAATGTTGTTTGGAAAAACTAAGTGGTTTGAAAGTTTATTCAATAGAATATCATAATTATTGACTTTTCATAGCGCTGGATTTCTGTAGAGTCCGGTAGCTCGATAATCTGCTGCAACCCTCAAATAACGTTGACATCTGTGTTTCGTTTCATGACTAAAACCAAAAACCGAAGTTAGTAACATTTTAGTGGTTTTTCCCTACACCAAACTTTCCCTCTTTTACTTTAGACGCATAAACAGGTACTTGTAACCCAACAATTACTTTACGCAGCATTACACGTCGTTCAAAGGGCGATTTTAGCTAAACAGAGCGCGGCAACAACAATAAATGTTCGCGTTAGTCGGCTGCCCGCCTGGCGTGTGGTCTCATCGCCGAGAGCCCAGCAATCGTTCTGACAGCGAGCGATGTTATCGCTATTTAATATAAACCTATTTACTAGCCCGCATTCGGCCGTACCGCTGTATCGCTGTACCGCTATACCGCTTGGTAACACCCACAGGTATCGCTTACCGAATTATCTTTGGATAGCGGATCATGCTCGTTGCTTGGAGCGTATCTGGGTGTTTTGTTCTCACGGTTTGCTTGTTGACAGACAGTGTTGGAAGAGACGTGAGTTTAATGTAGAGGCTAGGTTAAAAGCGTTTGCGTTGAAGGAAATTGCTTCTCTATTGATGCTGATATCTGAATAACTCAATCGATTTTACCTAAAAGCTTTCGCTGTTTTGGCGTACCTATACTAGCGCAGCTTTTAACTTTGGTTAAATTATGAAAAGAATAGTTCAATCACAGTTATCTCAGACACATCAGAGTACATCTTCTCATCTTTTACTATACAGTACATTGCGTCTATTTAATTCCCTTTTACACTGCCCAACAAAACTGTTAAACAAAATATTTGGGATTGTTTTGTGTCATAAACAGAAGTTGTTGGTTTTGTTATCGTAAAACGGACGAACAAGTACTTCAACTAAAAATAGGGATTAATGTATTCCGGAAGTGAAGGTTAGCTTTGAACTCGTAAAGTGTTTGCGGTACCCAGATTACGCCTAAATACAAAACATCTGTCAATAGCACGATATTTTTTTATTAACTCCGCTTATAATTTTTTGCACCGTTAATCATTTGTCGGGTTTTCAAAGGATTGCGTCCAAAATAGGCTTCTTTGACATTAGGTATTTGAAAGAGAGTTTTTCTTAACCAATTTAGACACTTTCCGATACACACGAAGAGTCGGTAAAACAAGCTTTTCCGATGCATACGGAGCTCATGTTAACATTTTTTGCATGAAAAAAACTAGTGAGTTAAGTGTTTGCGGTACCCTGACTAACCCTGAATACATCTGTTAATAGCAGGATTATTATTTTTACTAGCTTTTGACCGCGATTTCAACCGCGCATATCCCGTTTTTTCCCGTATAACCTATTCCCGTTCCCAAATAGACTTCCTCATGAATATGGCTATAATATATGTACTTACAAAAAGGAAATTTCCAAATCCGACTGGTATCCAGAGATAATCGCGTTCAAACAAACAAACTCTTCAGCCTTATTATATTAGTATAGATTATATTAGTAAATAATATTATAGTATAGATTAACACCGCTTATAATTTATTAATATCACGGTTTATCCATTTGACTGTTTGTAAAGGATTGCGTTCAAAATTAAATTGTTTGTTTTTGTAAAGGATTGCGTTCAAAATTAAATTGTTTGTTTAGGCTACTTAGGTCGTCACTGAAAGTAAAACAGTACAAATCCTTCAACTGATAAAATAGAGTTTTTCATTTACCAAAACAAGCTTTTCCGTTGCATTGGGAGTAGGGCATGCAATTATTCGACCCATTTTACTATCTGAATACTACCAACACACTATCCGGATTTATCGGGATAATATA
This sequence comes from Mamestra brassicae, assembly GCA_905163435.1. NCBI lineage: Eukaryota > Metazoa > Arthropoda > Insecta > Lepidoptera > Noctuidae > Mamestra > Mamestra brassicae. Next base: position 10,150,588 of record LR990996.1, on the reverse strand, counting down.
TACCTATATATATATAATCTTGATATTTCGGATAAGAAATTTAAACGAATTTTATCAACTAATATTTTTTATTTAAATAATTGATAATACGAAAACATTAAATAAATTGTTAAATATTAAAACGTAAGAAAATAAGGCGTTACTGACTAAAACCCATCCGTGTTCCTTCTGAAGCCCTTTGCGTTCCTGGGCCGCGGTGACTCTCAACCAATTCCGCAACCCTGGCAGAACTATCTATACCTACATTCGGTATAACCAGAGAAGATGCTAGTATAGTTCTTGCCCCATATTCCTTGGTGCATAGGTTAAGTTTGTTGTATAATATGTATTAGTTTATAGTTATTGTTTTGAAACTTATTTATGTATCGTGTTTTACGGGGGCCTTAGTTGCCTGATATTAAGGATAAACAATAATAATAATTATTATTAGCCTGATAGCAGTTAGTGCTGCCTGCTGCTGAAAATAAAAGTGAAGGAGAGTTATTTGCATTCTCAAGCAGCAAATGAAATCAGACCAGGCTAGTTTTTAGAACCGTTGATCTCTGGTGGTCGAGTGTACCGTCCTCGTCCACCAAATTCAAGCCAGCATTGGTCTGATCGAGGCTGTGTGGCCACAACGTAATGTTTGGGGAGTGACCCCATATCTTGCCTAACATTTGATGCTTTGTTAAAGTACGATTGTGTTTTTATTGAGTTTTTAGTCGACATGACTTATCCAGAGCAATTAGCTATCAAAGACCACTCACAAGTACTTGGGATTTAGTATCCGGATTATCCGGATAGTAGTATACATATCCGAGTATCCGGAATAGCATGCCCTAATTGGGAGCTCATACTAGCTTTCTTCGTACGAACAAAACTTGTGAGTAATAAAGCTACACATTTGTGTTAAACTTAACTTCAGTAAAAGCTACACCGATGACTGAAGTAAGTAAGTAATAAGCACCAGAATCTAGGCTACTACTTGGTACTACTACTAACCTAGTTCCAGCATTTCCACATAAAAAGCCGACAATTGCGCTGAATTGAAAAGCTGTCGCTTTCTAGCAAACCTGTAATGATCACGTCGCCGCCGGCGTTATAATCACACTAATTAAGTTATCTAGACAACACGATGTTACCTAGGATTTAACGAGTTCCACGAAACAGGCGATATTAATCGCTGTTCGCTTTAAAACTTGTTCTATTTTAAAAATGAAGATAAAGGTTTGTACGAGTAAGTTTTTACAAGACCTATTGCCAGGTTAAACAGCTAGTTCCGTTGGTGCTTATATTTTATGTACGATTATAAAAAAACTTTTCTAAATTACCTCATAAGATACTTTTAGGAAGTTAACAAAATTATTTTTCCGAAAACACCGTATCTACAAAAAACCTCTCAACTAAAGCCGAACAAACGTTTGAATAAACAGGACACTTTAAAATCGTTCGCGAGAGTCGTACAGCAGTGTACATTATGGCTATGTTATCTTTATAGAGGTACTATCGTATATCTGTAATGTTCCCAGCAAAGTCTTGCCAATATCGTACGGAGTCTTGTAGGGATTTCCTTGCAGTGTTAAGCGAGGTTTATTGGGCGTGTAGCGACGCTGGCAACCCAGCCTTGTGTAAATCGATCTGACAGACCTGTCTCAGATTGACTGACGTAGCTTTAACTGCGCTGTTCAACGTATATTATCGTAGGTATACGATTCTAATTTGAAATTGCTATTCATTGGATTTTTTCTGTACAGGGTTTCTTTTTATTTGTGAGTCAGATGAAGTTGGGTTTTGATTTGTTGCTAAGCGGTAGTGAAGGTGTGTTCAAAGAACAATCATTGTAAGACATAATGTTGGAAGGTGCATTAGTGATAGTCGGAATCAAGTCCATTTCCGAATCTGAGAACCGATGTACCTGTATCATATGTAAAAACTTTATATAAAACAAAATATTTGTATCTTGCTCTTTGTATTTTGCTTCTACTTACATTTGACAGGTATATTTGTTTCATATTTCCAAATCAGAATACAAAGGACACTTTATCACTATTCTTTTAATAGTATTTTTCCTAATCTGGCACATAGCCGCGTATATAAACTGCACTGAGAACAGGTGCACTCTGCCTGTATGGATAATCTATAGCTTTTTAGGATTTATGGCTACCCGTATAAAATAAGAGTACATTCTGGTCCCGTTCGCTTTTGTGCATTTAAAAGGGAAGATTACTACGTCCGTGTAAATTGCAATAGAAGTAGCATTTAGCAGAAAATGAGTAGAAATGGCTTTGAATATGAAAACTTTTTGATCAAATCCTTTTAGTGTTTCATGAGGTGTGTAGCCGCAAACAGAAACTAGGTTTAGATTTCGAGATTTAGGTCGTCAGCTCAAGTAGCTTATACAATAGATAATCTTGATAACTACTGATTGTATTTCGATGTTACGTTTACTGCCAAGTGACACGTTCATCCCTTTTTTCTAAGCAGTGTTAAGTATACATTAAATACCTTCTATCAGGACGCTGAGATTTTTTCCAAGTCGTGCAAAAAAAGATGGTCGCCGTTCGTAGCGCGTTTTTGCCAACTGCCGATCCCGGAAGCAATATATGACAGAATTGACAATCTGTCATAAAAACCGGATCGATGTGAGTGAATCCGAGCGCGACCTGCCTTTCGTATTTATATTTATTTATAAAGTAGAGTATATGTAATGTGTATCTAAACAAACAATACAACCTATCTATTAACACAAGACACAAGACTAGGACATCTAATTTTAATGGATACTAAAAACCACCCAACTCTTCTATAACGGTTGTAAAATATAGTGCTAATGCCATCACGTTGGAGTTATGCGATTAAACGTTGTATTTAAAGTTTTAGAACTCATCCAAATTGTATAGAGGCGGCGGGCAGGTGGCGCTTCCCGCGCCGGGCGTAAAACTTGACGGACGGACAGATTGCCATCTTGGGGCCGATAGAGTGACAATATCAATTTTATGCTTTATTTAGACGTTAAAGCCGGTTTTAGTATTATATGTAATGGAATTATGTATAAGCTTTTAGCGCTATGTGATCCCCATCTAAGAATAGTCATTAAGTGGACACCTACGTTAAGGTTCCTTTTCGTAAACCGACTTAGGGTAAAGCAGCGTTCACTTGGATGCTGATGACATAGCACTGCTGTCAATGCTCCACCTGCTTTTGTCGTAGATCCTCATAAAACTTTTGATTCATAAAGCTTTTGTTGCATACTGTACACTGGGTGGTTCGTAAACGCAGCGAGTAGACGTGGCGTATGCACATCATAAGCGCGGGCGTAGCGCATCGTAGGCGCGGCGTAGCACTTCGTAGGATTGGAGTAGCAAATCGTAGACTTAGTTTAGCGCGTTGTAGGCACGGCGTAGCGTGTTGTAGGCTTAGCGTAGCGTGTCATAGGCTTGCCGTAGCGCGTTGTAGGATCGGCGTAGCATGATGTAGTCTCGGCGTAGGCGCATCGTGGACGCTTTGCGAAGGCTAATAGTTTTGAATCACTTTTGGTTTTGATGTAACTAAGATTGATGCGGTGCATATCGTGAGATCGTGGAGTACATGAGAGTGAAGACCAACTGTACTTTGAGGGTCGAGAAGTTGGACTCGCGTCACAACACAAACTTCAAGTCGTTTGTGGTGCGGGTTCCAACTCATCAGCTCGAGGTATTCCTCAAAGAAGAGTTTTGGCCGAAGGGTGTCGTGTATCGACGTTTCCGCGGCCAGCTGCGCGACACCAGTCAGCGAAACACGACGCCGTCATTTCGTGTGCAATAGTTAAATAAGGCTTATTAATATGTATTAGTTTATTATTGTTTAAGATTATTTTGTGTAATATGTCTATGGGCCTCAGCAGCCTGATAATAAAATGATTATTATTATTTTCTTCCGATTGTAAGAAAATAATTATAAGTAAGGAGCTAATAGTTTTTTATTAATATCATCGATCATATTCCGGTCACTACTGTACACTACACTGAGGCACAGCCCCACGTGGAAACACCCTATGATCATACGTCACATCCCTAGCCTCCAGCTAGTTCTAGTCACATGATCCAAATATAACAATCGCCTATTTTCTATACTGGTGTAACTTCAAACACCTAATCTCGTTACATTAAATTATTTTTATAAAAATGTGTCACAATAATAGATGCTTATCCATCGATTTCGATACCGAAACCAAATCGAGTTAATCTAAAACGCCTACGTGCCATAAAACCGATCGTAATTGGGTATCAACATACCGAAATAAAAACCATATCGATTTTCTTACATTGTCACAAAGATGTTTATCAACGTTACAAATTACAATCCGAATGTATTTACTTTCACTTTATTATTGACCCTAATGGAAGCGATAGCGTTTATTTACAAGGACGGGTGAGTATTGAGTGTGGTATTCAAATATTGGTCCGCTGTCTAACCGATAAGGTGGGTAACATGACACTTTACCGGTATTCGAGGGAGAGTACAACTCACCGGGACTCTGAGAGCGTCATCCACGTCGGGACCTCGGCACAATCCCGACACCGGCCAACAGGAACGCTTTTATTACTAAGATATTCAATAGACACTATCAGTTACTGTCAATACTAACATTCTCAATGGCTGAGTCGGGACTTATCTAAATCGCTTTACATGTAAGTAGTGTTCGTGTTTTGTGGTAAGCTGAGGCTGCTTATCTCCGCGTTATGGTTTGGTTGCTACACTTCGGTTGTTCGATGGTTGATGGGCTTGTAAGTGTTGAAATGCCTTTTACTACCTGATATCAAAAACGTTAATTTTGGAACTGTATTTGGAAAAAACATACATATAGAATGAAGTATTCTGTATCCATGAGAAACCAAATAAAAGTAAATGTCGTTTACGCTTTCATTGTATGGATATTTGTGAGAGAAAAAGGTTGATATTATTTTGTTTTTATTCTTTTAGCGCTCTGGATACGTTCATGTCGCGCCTTCGCGCCTGCTCCTCATGTCAGGTAGCGATACTTATCGCGCATTCCCGAGGTATTATACTCGTAGGTACTCGTTCAAATTAAGTATGAGCTTGTATGTTCGTTCCGACGCTTGATAAAGAGATGAACAACCGAGGCAGATGAAGCTACTAAGATGAGGCAAGTAAAAAGATAGGCGATGACAGGACCATTTGTTTTAACTTGATTCTCGGCTGTGTCTTCCAATCTTTGTTTAGCGTTTGGAACTAGTGATAAATTGACACTTCCCTGCTCACAGAAATGCGGTATCGCTGTCTATTTTTTACCAATTTTGTTTTTATCTGACACCTACACCTCATTATTCACAGTCTAACGCCAATAAATATCGTGTACACAAAGTCTCGTCATTATTTTTGAATAATTTTAAGGTCGTTGAACTTTTATTCGTCTACGATAATTTGTTGCACGTTACTGAAATTGCTGTTAAAGTGTACAGGTTTGGACTGCTCAGTGGTTTAGTCGTTACAATCATTATCATTTAACAACTTCGTTGACCTCAATAAAACAGGAGTATTCGGATTTATTCCAAACGATTATTTCTCTACATTAGAAATATAGAATCATCATCAAAGGTTGTGGTAATAAATATGATTGCAATGAAGGAAACAAATGGATAGGCGTTTAACTTATTTATCGTTCAATTAAGTAAGTGATGTTACAAATTCCCGGAGTGTCGGCGGCGGATGAAAATTAAATGACTGAGTTTCCGTGCCACAAATATAGACATCAGTTCCGGCGCGCTGTGCACGCTTCTGTATTCGCGCTGCGTGTACGCGTTCTCCGCGTACTATGCATGCGGTACGAACTACGCGCATACATTTAACATTTCAGACAAACGAATTAAATTTCGATATGCGTAAAAGCTACACGAACAATAAATTGGCAATTATTTCCAATTTTTTGTGCAATTCATACCCGCCGGGTTGTGTTTATGGGAACGCTTAGTTGAGTGGAATGATTGTGTAAAACTGTTGGACGGGCTCCAACGGGCGGGCACGCGGGTGCGCCGCGAGAAACAAACGCCACAAATAAAGTCAAATAAGTGAGCCAAGCAGAACGGGTTCCCGCGTCCGCTGCAATTGTAGTATCGAGTGTTTTATTGGACCGTGATGAAATATCGATATGAATCATAGACGCGTGCCCGAAACATTCCTCTGCAACGTAACAGGAACAACTCTAATAGCCACCAAAGTACTCAAATTTCGATGTAAGCTAACATATTGTAATGAAAGGTAATGCATCGCGTTTTTTCTCTGTGAGTGGATGTGACAACACAAGTTCGAGGAACGGTCACCGAGTTATTTCTGTTGCGCCGTCCTTTATTCTGAGAACTCGTTTGTGTGTGTAAGTATGTATCAATGTGCCATTCCGCATCGGGTCTTGTTGCTTGTTCGCGGTACGATAAGGGCAATCTGACGGAAACGATAGAGAGACGGCTGCGGCTTGCCGATATCTTGTTACCTGAGAAATATCTGCTATATTTGATACCAGGGATTTGTTCGAGATTTCCAATTAGCAACTAAAGATATAGAGATTTTAGTTATTCACCAATTAGGGCTGAGTTTCATTCCCGTTTTATATAAGGGACGAATGAAAATGTCAAGACAGACATTCCAGCAATGAAGAATGATAGACGGTTCAAATGAAAGTACTTAGCGGTGCCATTAAGTGTGATATTGTGTTTGTGTCACATGTCTATTGAGGATGAATTGTCTGGAATCCCGAACTGAATAGTTTTATAATTGGCATCAATTGTCTGGCTTGTTTTATGGTTATTAATAGCTTTATCACGTGTCTGCAACCGCTAGTTATCTTTGATGCAATTCGTTTGTTAACTTGTTCTCACGCCTTGTTGAGGGACAGACTAGTTTTTATATCAACGTGTCTTGAAGAAAATTCTTCTATACCGTTATAAAATGCACAAACTCTTCACAATTCTGGGAAAATAATCAATTTAACAGAAAAAACATGCGTCACATGTAGCCTATACTAGACTCCTGCCTACCCTAGCGTGGGGCTGGTGGGCTGGTGGGCTGGTGGGCTGGCCGCCTGGCACGGCTCCAGTCGTTTCAATTTGATCCCGCGGCCGCCCCGCACTGTAAACATCCCTAAATGATAAACGCATAATTTAACGCCCCAACGAAACACGAAAAATTGTGCATCCATTTATTTTCTCGATCATAGGAGCGTGAAGACGTTCATATTTGTAATTTATGATTTCACGCTCCGACATAATAGTAACAATACGTTATTCTGTATTAATACTACACTTTGATATACTTTTAACTTGCCCCTTACTACAGTTCACGTTTTATGTTGTTAGAAATGGATTATTAAAGCTGTTTGGAACGTCAAGCCTTGATTACTGAGCCAATAAAACCAGATAGCAGCAGTTATATTACCCGCCTTTATGAAGTTTTTTATAAGCAGTTAAGAAGTTTATTAATCCAAAGAGAGATGTAAAGATTTTTAAGATTATTAAAGGGATTTGAATGCAGCAAGGAATATTTTATTACTCGCAGAGCACCTGTTAATTGAAGTTTCGTTTAATGAGAGGTGGTAGCCCTTAAACCGGTAAAGCAATATATATAGTTGAGAACGAAGCACTTAGAGTGAACTCAACACATCGCACCAAATGTCAGTTCCACGAAAACTACTAAGGCTTTAAAAATTAAAACAGAAGCTGTTGAAACAACACAGTATGATATCAAATATAGCATCAAAAAAACTTGCGCAAAATATTCCCGAAGCATCAGGCTTCAGGGATATTCAGTGAGTATTGTGTAAGAGGCGCTTGCCGCGCGGCGAGGTAGCGGCGTGCACGTAGGCATGGCGCGGACGCCGCGGGGGCGCAGCGTGGTCGCAGCGGCCCGCCGATACCATCACAGCCTTCGTCGCAGCTCCACATAAATCTAGCTTTGATACATTTTGGTAAGGAGCCAAGAGCGGTGCATCGGCCGGCCCGCGATCCACTCGACCTGTGCATCGCGAAATAACATTTGCTTTTATTTGAACCGCACCTCTCTTTTTATTACATTGTCCGAACCAGGAACAATATTTTTGCCTTTTTTGCTCAACATAAAAGGAAGAGGAACTGTATAGTGAATTGTGTATTCATCTGGAACGACCTACACTGGTCAGGAATTTAAAAGCCTACTTAACAATAAGGCGGCATTCACCTAAATGTTCCATATTTTAGCTACGACTTTTATTAAAGGTCTTATATTAAAATAAATTACATGAAACTTGAAAGAAATTCAGATAGAAACACAGTTGAATGGAAATAGAAGAAAGTGTAGGTGAATGTGTACAATTTTATAATACCTAAATGTATATTTAGCCAGGCTCTTCGCTTCATTGTTCAGTTCCAAACAAGGTAACTGCTTTTGTCTTCTTGACACACGTATGTATGTATTTTTGCTTTGACCCACTCAATTAAGTTTCACAATGAAACTTTTGTATTATGGCTGACAACAAAATTGTGGTGTGTAATCGCTTGTTGGAACTCCAGTCTGCTGAGTGCAGTAATACTGCTGTTTCACCACGGAGCTGAGGGCTGAGCGCTGAGCGCTGACTCACCGCGCGTTGTTCATTCGATATTCATATTAAACAAATCCGATTGTAACCAAGATTTATCTTGCGCAATAAAGGTATTGTGTTTCCGAAGCTCGGCGCTTTCATACTCAAATAAATACATTGAAAGTTATTTTATGAAGTGGCTACGGCCGTGGCCATGCAGGTGTAATGAATCACGTGCAGGTATTGACTGATATCATCTGTGCCGCCCCCGCTGGCCGGCCGTGTTTCTACGCGAATATCTACGAACTTAATTATTATACAAAGTGGGTCATTTATACACGAATATATTTATTATCTTGTCTGTTATGAATTATGATAATAGAGTCGTATTTTGCTAACTAAAAAAAATTCTTTTAATTCATAATGACAGATTTTTTGTGAAAGATGGATAAAATTCCGTCGTCGTTCGTTAGTCGTTAGATGCCGTAGATGCTTATAACCATGAGGGCTTACGGTACCAAATAAGCTCTAATTATTAACTTTCTAAACTGCTCTCTGAACCTTAAATTATAGCTCTTAACCCGAAAATTAAATAGAAAGCATCCAAGGTCGTCTACCTGCTCAAATGAGTGCGCAGACAAAATGTTTGACGTACCGCATCCATCTCCCTAGCGATATAACTGTTGTTCATAATTAGGCGCTAAATTCACTCCGGCCGGGGAAAGGTCAGCAATTAGAGGGCTTACTTTTCTTGGATGGACGATAAGTTAGTTAAGTAATAGGGTTCATTTTCAAGTCGGCGAGGTTCGCTCGTTAATCACTGAGTTGCGCGTTGGCCGTGCTTCCGTCGCCGACCGACGCCGGAACACAAGCTTATTTTTGATTGTTTTTGATAAAACAAACAAAGACAAATGAATAAGCCAAATCGTTAATCATAACCGGTTTAAACTGAACTTCCTTTCGCAGTACTTACATTTTTCTCGGCGAATATGTGCTGTTCCTCTTGTCACAGTTAATTTATGAAGACGCATTTGTTTTATCACAAAAAGCGATCAAAACGTAGGGTAATAAATCAGTGCTGCTCGTAGTATTTTATTATGTTTTATATCGTGACCAATTCACACGTTTGACACTCAGATGTCTTAATAGCTATATTGCAGGCGAAATGAAAATGAAAATTGAATGAAACCGTTTTGTAATTTATTAAGTGCATATCGCGAGTGAGCTTTTGAGAATGGCCGGGGCGCCGGGCGGCAGCGGCGGTATGAGCGTGTTATGAAAAAGCGATCACCAGCGGAGCTTTGCTCGCTCCGCACCCGTTGCCAAATTAATGTGTCACGAACTGTATCGCCCTATGATATTGATGTTGAAAAATGATGCCATTTGACGTTTGATTGCAATCGTAAATCTCTAGCGAGCTGTTCGAGCAGTGCGCATACTATTCGTAATTGACGGTTTAGTAAATTTTCCGCGAAGGCCACTTTCAAACTGCCTACTGCCCTTTTCCCTTCGTGAAACTACGTAAGGGAGATGTTAATGTACTATCAAAAAGTAGATATGTAACTTTCAAGGTCTATTACGCTTTGCTAAGATAAATGGGGAGGATAAAAGTTGCGTTATATCGATATAGATGAACTATACTTGGTTTGTGCTGAATCAGTTGATATGGATACTAATTCGGATATTATTTGTATAAGGCATAACGTGGCTAATGATTAATAGTGGCATTATTCGGCGAATGTGGAGCCAAGGCCGAGATTGGAATGATTATCGTGAGGCTCACGCTCCGCTGATCACAGCACAAAATTAATTTACGTATAAGGCGGGTGGGTACGCTGTGCTGTGCTATCAAATGTGTATCTGTATCTTTACGCTCGTTTTCACATGCGGGGTGGGTAGATCGGCGAGGGGTACCGGCATTAGGTAATTGCGGTGGTCTCCCTCAACAATTTATGTACACGACATGTTTAATGTACTTATCATCAGTCACCACCACGAGAACCGAACCTGCCGATATTCTAAGGTTCATGACTCTACGTATTCTTTTAATGAAATTTTCCACACGGGTAGACCATGTCCTGGAATAAGACACAGGATACTTACCATCTCGGGGTCCTTTTCCCTAGGGGTTATTTCCAAATTTCCCGCGGGCGAAGTCAACGGCTAGTTGTAATATTTCGTTACTAAGAAAATCCAAAGTCATTTGTTCAATTTTGTAGTACTATCAACAGTTAACCTAACCACTCATGCTTTATTTAAAAAAGAATCATTCCCTGTGCCGATCCAGAACCAAGTTAGAGTTATTAACTTGTATTCATAGTCCGGCCTAGTGGCTGTCAGCCTGTCGAACTCGGCTCCAGTGTAGTTGATCTGTAAAATTGATTTCCATTCGTGCTGACGAACAAAGGCTTCGCGACCGCCTCGGGCCGGCGCAGCCTCGCTGCACTGTCGCACAGATACCGCTCAGCCGCCAATGTAAAAACGTATTTGGTTTATTTGGATAACGTTGGTTTACATAAGGTTTGGCTTGACTCATGCGCTTTTTAGAAATTATGAAAGTTAAGCTTATAAGCTTACACATCACACCTCGCCTTTAACATAATTATTTTGTATTCTCATCAAAACTACACGGTTGATCAAAATTACAATCTTATCTGATAACAGGAAATGACTTATTTGACTTTTTGAAAACAGGGTATGAAACTGAATAACTAAACTTGACCGAATTGCAATCTATACTTATAATCTATACTAATATAATAAAGCTGAAGAGTTTGTTTGTTTGAACGCTCTAATCTCTGAACTAGCAGTCAGATTTGGAAAATTCGTTTTGTATATGATAGCCACACTCATGAGGAAGGCTTGACGGCTATACGGGAACGGGAAAAAACGGGATATGCACGTACGAAGCCGCCGGCAAAAGCTAGTTAACAATAAAAAGAACAAAGATTACCACGTAAATTTCTCTAAAATAGACCTGCGAATTAAGTACCAAAACTTTCTCGGTATGTTTAAATGTTTTTAGAAGTTTGTAACGCCAGAAAAGTGAAACAACAGAAATAACTCCAAGGGTTTTTCAGTTCTCACATAAACTTTCATATGTTATGATTATTTTGGGACGTTTAAGAATAAGAAAAAACCGGCCAAGTGCGTGTCGGGCCACGCACAGTGAAGGGTTCCGTAGTCACCCGTTTCGTAAACCATGATCACTTCACACATTCACACGAGTTAGGGCGAGGACACAACACTGCGTTGCGGCGTCGCATCGCAAAAATCTAATTGTAATTGTATTACTGTGCGATGTCGTTTTTGCGATGCGACGCCGCAACGCAGTGTTGTGGCCTCGCCCTTACAAACGCACTTAGTCGTAAGTCATTTTTTATGGAATTATCACGAAATTTCTAGTTTCAGCTACATATAGGTTGGTCGGCTATTACTCGTTAGCTTGTGAAGCCTACTTAGCTGTGATGTTTTCCTTTTAAATTCGTTATATATGCTACTCATAAAGTTTTTCACATCGCCAAAAACAACCGTTTAGATGGCAAAGGGGGCGGGGACACTTGGACTCTAACAAAAATTAGAACTTATTAAGCTTAATATTTCGCAAACGGATCCTTGGATGGAAAAATGGTTTTCGCACACCCCTCAATATGTATTTTTATATGAAATATCCAAGGACATTCCACACTATGGACTAGACGATAAAAACAAATCATTGCCACTTTACATGTAAGGAGGGACATGGTGAAACTATAAGGGTTCCTTGTTGACTACGGAACCCTAAAAATGTATGTCATTTATATTTAGAATGCAGTTAACATTTCTGTTGAACGTTTATATTCAGTTTTATCTCTTTCAAAACAGTGTGGTGACGTTAAACATTCTTAAAGTTTCTGTTAAATAGTCATTTGTATGAATGAAAAATCATTTAAATTCTCTTTTTATTTTTGAAAAAAAATATGTTCTTATGACAACTGACAAGTTGTTTCGAGAGTTTATAACAGAAATTGGTTGACTTTCCAATATTTTGATAACAATTCCTTTCCAATATCAATTTTATTTTTCGATGTTTGTCAATGTGCGAATCGATTGGCCGTCGGAACGTAGAATAGAGCAGGACGCAATTTTAGAACAATGAGGTGGGAAATTGGTTTCCAGCATGAGTAGGTAGTGGGTAGTTGTGGCGCGCAAACTGGCGGTATCCTCCGAGTTTCTGATGGCGGTCGTACAACAAAACCTAATCTATCCACTGCGGCTGTGTGAATATTTGTCAGCGGCGAATAGTTTTGGAATCAGGAATGTATGATTACCTACGTTATTTTGCGGAGACTTATGGATTTGGTTTTCGAGTAGATTCAACAGCCTACCCAGATTTTCTCATATTTGAATAAGTTGGAAACTAGGGAGAAAATATAATACAGTGTTATTAAAACTACCAAAAGCAGAAAGCTTGCAAAATAACAACCAACATTATTACTGAAGTTCTGGCTGAAGGAATGATGTCTCAAAATATTTTAAAGTTCATTAAGCAAATAAGTTTAATTGTTTTCCAAGTTTCATGAAACGATATTTTAAAATGTGGGTTTAGCTTTTTAAATAAGGTGAGAAGCATAGCTTAACACACACAGAACAGTCAAAGCCATGTCGCTTGCTAGCCAATCGCCAGCGAAAACCACAATATCCCATTTTCCTCAATTGGATTTTATAAATTGAGCGATAAACAAGTAGCTGGCTGTTCAATGTTTTTGTTTAATCTCTGATAAAAAAAATAAGCTCAAAACATGAGACAATATGTTAGTGTGATAATACTTACGTGGTCAAAAGCAGTGATCATTAGTATACGTAAACGTGGCATTTTTGACTTGGGTAATCCTATTTTTGTCATGCATATACAAAGAAATACTTATTTATCGCGCCCAGCCACGTGCAAGGGACTGACTCTAATATTCGACTAGGGGCCTACTTAATAAAACCTTTATTAGACAGCACTTGTCACAAAAATGTGACAATTATATCAGTGTTTGACAAATAAGTTAGTAATGTTAAATATGTGACAATTTTATCATTGTTTGACAAATAAGACAGTCATAATATATAATATAATAGATTAGTTAATTTACTAACACTAGATATAAGTCTTTTTTATACTGGTACTAACAAATTATGGAACTTGATTCTGAAATAAATGTTTTATTATTATTATTATTATAATAAATACAGGTTGGATTAAAGAACCTTCAGCGGTAGAGTTGCTGGGCTGATTCTAGCAAGTCAAATAATTTTGAAAACCCTTGATTACTCTTTATACACTAAAAACAAGTAAAGAAAATCGTCGGCTTACTGTTCAATTAAACTATTTAAGTATATCAGTATTTAGCCTCATTTAGGCGAAATCGTTTAAATATAAATGAAGCATCATTTCGCCGTGTCAAGGCTCTTTACTTCGAAACTATAATTATGTATCGAATATTAAATGTAGCTACGATATTGTAACGGTTATTGAGTCTACATATATGCACTGCCTACGTGAGTACGAGCCTACCATTGAATTTTGTTTGTAGGTACCCAATGAAATAACATTATAGGGCAATTAGCCTGATGGCGTAGGCGTGATATATTGTGATACCCCGTGATCGCTTATAGCTATCATTATGTTCTCTAATTGCAATACTCAACAGAATAATGACTTATTTAAGAATTACCATAATGGGCTACGCTTTGATTGTATAATGAATTTATATGTAGCGTATAATTCTAACATTAATATACAGCTGGGTGGGAAGTACATTTTGAGGTATTTCAATAAGCAAACGGTTAAAATATGATGGTGGTAATATTAAAGCATAGGTAGTAATATTTCAAGTAAAGGTGTCGCAATGTTTTTTATTTATTACCGTAGCGATGTAAATGTGTTATTTTGTGTAGTTAGTAGTAATGGTTTTCCAGAAGGTGCAAAATATCGTGGGTAGGTAAACCAAGCTTGTGGTTAATCGTTGGGTTTGGGTAACATAAGCCGCATTTGTCCCGTAGTCACATTTTACGACAGCTGCGGTGTTCTTAGTGGGATTACTCTCGACGGAAACAATATTATCATAACAACCCGTAAAAGTGTACCGCTGAGGCGCAGACTAAGGACCTTCGCTATGACACTTCAATCTTCACGAGATTGCCGGATCCTGTCATTCGTACCCTTGCTTTCTCAGCAAGAAGCTTTGATTGGCAGATGATTTTTTATTATGAATAAATGTTATCACTAAAGATGAGTTCCTCTACCCCATTAATCGTACCTACTAATAAGACCACGAATCGCGGACATGTAAAACACACAAACTAGAAATCATCACTATTTTCAAAGGGTTTGTTTAAATCTATGTGTATTTTATGACAAAGGCACGTGCTACATTATATTGATATTCAAACATTCAGCTGGCAAGCTTGATAAATTGCAGAACTTTAAAGTTGTCTTAAATCGTATCACAGCTATAAATTACGACGTTTACCTGTACATACTTCGAACATCTAAGTAAAATTCGTGACTTGTTTATTAGATGTGACCGCGTAGATGCTCGTATTCGTGAGGAACTGCTATCGTAAATCTGCCTGGACCGGAATGGGTTACAGCATCGAAACCATAAATTGGCCATCCATAGTTTACGATTCGGTGTGAAACGAACCCGACGGCTCTCGAAGTCTCGAGTCTCGCCCTCCAGACAGATGGGACATACACTTAAACTTTGATACTAAAATATTTGGCATTTTTTATACACCCAAAAGGTAGCATCAAGAAGAAGATTGCTCATCTTACCTTGGAATTTTAATGTAACAAGACGGCGAATTCTCGTCCGCGAACTTTTAATCTGAACTTAAGCTTCATCAATATAAATTGACGTTAAACTTGTCATCCAGGTCACGTCGGCGCCAATTTTAGAAGAGTGACAGTTCTTCTAAATTTAGATGACGACGATATTGTGATCGTTGAAGTCGTTGAGGACATGGCGCTACTGACGGCAGGGTGGCGCCTGGGCTCACTTCTAGTGCTAATTGAAATGTACCCGAGAGTTATGTATATTTCATGGCATTAAACGGGCTCGCGGCCACAATTCCGACGCGACGCCGCCTCTTCATTAAGAATACATTAGTTCATTAAAGCTTTTACACTAAATTTCTTTCCAGGCCGTTTCGCTTCTTAACCGCAAAAGTTTCGAATCATAATACTACCACTATGTTGCTCTATTGAACCACCTGAACGGAGTTTCGTGTAATATGGTGGCAATTTATTTTACACGGTATTAACCTTCGAAATCCTTTTAAAGCTTGCAATAAATTTTGGAATCCTCTGCAATGTAAAAATACTTTATTTCAACCAAAATACACTCTTGTGTTTTATGCTAAAGACCCTTACGATTAGACCCTTTGTGAATCTGATTGCAATGGATTTAATTATCAAAACAATAAGAGCAAATGCTCACACAGAAACAGTAAACGCTACAG
Source organism: Mamestra brassicae (assembly GCA_905163435.1). NCBI lineage: Eukaryota > Metazoa > Arthropoda > Insecta > Lepidoptera > Noctuidae > Mamestra > Mamestra brassicae. Next base: position 10,134,573 of record LR990996.1, on the reverse strand, counting down.
CCAGAGTGATCCTTTGGTGAATCGGAAACAGGCTCGAAATAATTCCAATGCGACGGAATCAATCAAAGCTAGGTGTGCCTTGAACGCTCATTGATATGCAAGGGATCCATTTATTACTTCGCATTCAATTTGCAAATATTTTCTTAGGGAGAGTGAGAGTATTAACTGAAATATTTATGATGAAATAGATCCATCTATTTTATTCGTTGCCAAGCGCGAAGTAGTTAGGGTTAGTATCTACATTTTTTAATAAAGCCGTACTTTGTGTTGGATCAGTAACAGTACGCGTGCCAACTGCCAGCAGAACATGTTTAACATTTAGTTTTTGGTATTTGCAGTGATACGAGGGTTGTTTATTTATTTGTAAGGATTAAACGTGAACGGAGCCCGAATAGCGAGTAGCGAGCGGTAGTGGTTCCTACTTAAACTTTGCTAAACGGCCAGCTCCGCTGAAAGCCTTCTAAACTCCCGCTGCGTTTTACGCTTCCATTCTGTGTGTTGAAATAATATTGGCAAGGATTACTACACAAGTAATGACTACTGAGGGCCTAGCACTAATGTTTTTGACTTATAGTAACTTAACGTTTTTTCTATAATGCTCGTTTCAGACATAATATTATTTGAATTGGATACTATGTATATTCATATTTTAAAATCGACTTAAAATAATGAGGAGGTTCTCAATCCGGTTTTTTTTTAAATATGTTTGTTACCTCATAACGGCATTTATGAACCGATTTGAAAAAAAAAAAATTACGTCAAAGGATACCTACTTTCCGATTGGTCTCATATATATTATAATCAAAATCAGTTCAGTAGTTTGGTTTTTAAATCAAATTAGCTAGAAAAAATACGTCATCTAAGTAAAAGAAATTGGGTATTTTGCTTTCCTGTGACTTCCAGTGGTGTTCTTTTTAAATTTACTTTTTGTGGTACCACTAAAAGGTAAATTTCGGAAGTGTGTTAAAATACGAAGAAACAACCAAAAACACTGTCTTCTGAAATTAAAGTTATTTTATCTTTTGTAGTATTTTTTTTTATTTGGAAGTCGATTGTATTGTTTTGTAAAAAGTTTTTGTATGATATAAATTGTGTAGATATGTCGCATAAAACTAAACCAAAATACTATGGGGTTGTTTTTATATTCAAAATTCACTAACGTTAACGATTCTGTAACGTTACTATTACGTTAAAACATTCGTGCTAGGCCCTCTGTTTGCTTGTTTGGGCATAGTGACAGTTTGGAAAGTACAGTAATTATGATGCAGACAACAATAAATTAGGTCTGAAAAACGTGACTGCAGTACGAAAAGTTCAATTTTAATTCAAGACTTTATTTGAACAGTCTAGACTCAACTAAGAGTGTATAAAACATAAAATATTGATTCGATTTCCATGGTAAACATTTACTGAAATCATAACTGGCATTAACAGTGACTGTTGTTTGGGAACTTGTCAAAAGTTTCCCGAATGATTCTGGACAAGTTGCGGCATTCGTAGAGGCGCGAGGCGGGACCGCTCCCGATGCGAAACTGACTGCCCACTGCCCAGATTAGAGACTACTCTGAAATTGTGAGAAAGTTTTATTTATCTGTGGTTTTGAAATTAGGAGCTCTTGCTCCTCTGGATTCAGTTTTTAGAATTCTAAAGGAACAATTGGTGCATTTTTTTGCAACAAATCCTTGAAGTTAAATATTTTCCTTTGTGGTGTCTAGTTCTTATTTTAAATTTTCTTTTTTATGGTTCCGGGGTTCCGGTCTTGATTATTCATAACCAGTAACTATGTATAAGTACAAAAATATTCCTACAACCGAGATTATTCCTGTCTCGTTGTAGTCTTGATGGATTATTTATTTTTATTACACCAGACATTACAGAGATAGCTCAGCAAAGGAAACGAATTCAAAGAAATAGATACGGACATCAATAAAATTTAATTTAATGTCGATCAAAACGTCAGTTCCTGATAACTGTCAGGTGATTTATTTGAAAAGTGAAAAATCATCCTGTAGGTAATCAGGACGTGTATACGAGTAGGTATCTAGTGGGTGTAATAAATCATTGGAATGACTTCATACCGTGGCGTATGAAATAGTAATACTGGAGCATGCATTTTAATGACAGTGCGGCCACATGTGGCTTTGTCCGACGATATTTTGTTTACTTCATTGGAGTTTGAATGTTGACAATACTGGTGAGCTGTTAATTTATAGATAGGGGCTATAAGTTTGTGTTTGGGTAAGCTAATATATGTATGGGGTCCTGGGAAAAGATAAGGACTCTCTGTTCAAAGTGAATTGTTATAGTTTCTCTGTACATACCTCATTATTTTGAGTGTAAACATACACCAGTTTTATAAGATTTATAGTATATTTACAAACAGCGACCTCCAATCATTGATTTCACCCGGAATTAAAATATCCAAGAGATTCACGTAAAATCCTCGCTCTGGCGAATGATTACAGACTATTTTACTCAACTAGATAAATAATATCTGTTACTATTAGTATTTATTGCCAGGCCTGTATTTATTCAATACAGGTCTCGGCCTCCGGTACATTTATTCAAGCTGTGTTAGTAAAAGGAGTTTGAATAAAAGTTTGTAGATTGATTTATGTGCAGTATTTACAAGTGAATGGTAAAAGCACCTGTGGGTTTCATTATATTATTGTTTCCAATTGTAATGTTAACTAGCCAACTGGTTTAGAACCAAAACAAACGTCGCTTGAGTTGTGTTCGTTATAGTTGTACCGTTTTAGCATGACAATAGAGGACATTGGCCATCTTGTTTAAAATGACAAAAAATATGGACGTGTAAAAGTGTTTAACCTGTTTACAAAATAAATATTGGCCTTTTCTTAAAAACTTAAAAAGTTTCCTTTTTTCATTAGTAGAAATTGTGAAAGATCACGAAAGATTTCGATTCTGGAAAGCTTTATGTTTTTATTTCTGTTTTATAAATTAAGACTGTCCATGATGTTGGTAGGTCGATGACCGCTATTGCCATGCTAAAATGCAACAGCTATACCTACCTAGTTGCTTTCAAGAAATATTTTCTTCTTTGCATAAGTACCTACGTGTATAATAAATCATTGCGGTCTTTCTGCTTATTTGCTTAAAGCTTCTCTTCAACTTAACGGGTTTTCATATAGCTTACAGAATTAAGTACTTTGTTTATTGTGGAAAGTTTAGTAGGTTTACAGCGACTACAAAAACTTTAAGACATGAACACACTGGGTACAACAAAATAACTTCTGTTTTACGACATTATGAAAAAAGAAATCCTACAAAGTGGTCAACTTTGTTGGTATGTTAGAGCGCCCTATTGGCATGGGAAGTTTAGTCATATGATAGTTTTTAATGAAAATTTATTTATTTATTTATATATTTATTTATTTATTTATTTATTTATTTATTTATTTATTTATTTATTTATGTATTTATTTATTTATTTATTTATTTATTTATTTATTTATTTATTTATTTATTTATTTATTTATTTATTTTATTGGTTCACCAACAATTGTTCACACTGGTTTTATGTTAAAAATATCATATCAATTTTTAAATTAATTTATACTTTACAGCCTTCGATAAATATTACAGCTTTCAAGCGTTACTCCTGCACAAATATTTAATTTTGACGGTAAGTAAACAGACAGAATTATAGTGATATATCTCAGATATTTTGCAAATTCCGAGTTCTACTTAACCTATTTTATTAAATAACACTTCTATCTAAGCACTGCAAATATTACTCTCATTGGTAATATCTCAAATCGCTTTTGGCTTTATGTTGTTACAAATGTAATTGTTAATATAATTTATATTAAATATATTTATTATTTTGTTAAATCTATAAAAAAAAACGAACTTAAACAGTGTTATAAATAAATAAATGAACTTTATTTCAAACAATAAGGTCCATAGTTTTGTTGGTTTTCGAATAAAAAAAGAAATCTGAAAATTGGTCCACAATTGGCGGAGAAATCGGTGAACTTATGTACATAAAAACAAAATACATACAGTCGAATATAGAACCGCCGCCTTTTTGAAGTCGGTTAAAAAGACTAATATTTTCCACGACCTCCATATTAACCACACATCAATTAGCTCGATCGCTAAGATCAGCCGTATTCATTTCAAGAAGCAACGTTAACGTGGTATTACGTGTAAAAATAAGATTATTTTCTCAAAGCTCTCTGATTTTCCCCGAGTCACTACCCACCGGACGTCTGACTAGCGTATTGGATTACCACGAATAATAAACGAGAATTTACGAGGTAGGTACATAACATACCGTGGCCACCTCGTTTACATAATAACTACCAAATCAAGCTTATTACGTTAATGTTTGAATGCTATTCATGTTACCTCATTTACAAAATTAATATAATTTGTTTAGCGATCGTTAATCTGTAAACGTATATGTAGGTACATATCTTGCATTTCGGTTGAAATATGATGAGTGGAGCAAATAATTTTCAATAAAATTACTTTGTAATTTCAAAATGCAAGTGTAAATAATTGCTAACTTGGCCTCGATTAAGCAACACTTACAGTACAAGTCACAAGAATGCATTCTGCAGAGTCGTCAATGCGAAAAGCACATAAAGCTAATTGTGGTAACAGCTTAAGCAAACGCCCGAGGTGTGGGACATTGTCCGCGGGAGTAATCACCGCGTAACGTTGACGGCCCTTCCTTACTTTCATTAAAGATACATTACTCCTTTTATTCTTGTTTAGATTGCAAATTCTCTCCCAGTCCTTTGTCTCATTTAGCATTTATTTACGGCGTATTCAATTTAAATACCGCTCCTTTCGCGTTTTATCGCTGTAGAAATTGCCTGAGTTGGACCTCGCTGTTTTATTTATTTGTCAGTCTTGTTCTTGTTGTTGGTAGGCTCCGATTCTGTTTAACTTCGAAGGTTGTCTTTACATTAGCTACATTATTTATTATTGTAAGTAATACTAAATCTTCTTTAAATCTCCTGATCCATAATTCATTTGACAATACAATGAGCCGATCGAAATTGTTAACATTGTAGCTATTGTAAGTGTTCCGATCGAGAGAAATTGAAAATAAAATCTGTCGAATGTAAAGAAACGTTGCTGGGGTCTTGTAATAAAGAATATTACAAGGTTGGGGAGTGAAGTAAATCAGAACTAATTTACATTACAATGTCGTCGACATTTCCTCGAGAGCGGACGATCATTAGGGGTTTAAAAAATACAGCGTTATGTCGGGTCGTAAGTTTGCAGAAGCGTAATTAAAACTTAAACTTGTATTATGGGGAAAGCGCGGCGGGAATATGAACTGTGCCAAGTGTCGGATTTGGTACGTGCCGCGAGTCCGCAATGCAACCGAGTACGAGGCGAGTGCGCCTCGCGCCTCGTGGCTTGCGGAGGAAGCCGCGCTTTACTCACTTCCCAGCTTCCCATCCATCTTAAAGTGAAGAATTTTTCCAAATTTGGGTGAAGGTTTAACGGGTATATATTCTTCATTTTAATTTTCCACAAAATATTTTTACATTTGGTAAAGGATCTTTACCAATATTTCGTTATTCGTTTCTACATAATATTTTCTCTCGCATATTTGGTAAATTCCTTTGATAGAATTGCTTTTAAATAGAAGATCACTGAATCTAGTTTAGTTTAGTAGACCAAATAAACAATTCGTGAACAATTTGAGGATTATCAAGTGAATGCGGTAAGTGTTAACTTTATAATCCTCATCCTCTATTAACACTTACAACATAATAATTTAATATTTTCCTAGCTGTGTTGGTGGGTCTAATCTCATCTAAAAGTGAAAGCCAGGTTACAACGACAAAGGATATCACTTAAAGCTCGACGGTAGGTAACCTACTTTGCCAGGCTTGCTAGACAGTAGATATGTAGAAAAATACAGATTTAGGTGTTCATTTAGGTTAGCCGATATGTAAATTAAATACTAGATCAACTACAAAATGAGATTCGGTCTTCAGTGTTATTTTATATTTTCTTCATTTCTTAGGCACAATTTTAGATTTATCTTTCATAGACGACCTTTTCTAGCAAGGACAAATAAAATGGAAATTCTCAAACGAAATATATTTAATTTCCGAAAAACTGGAGGAAAATTAATCAAAAGCAATGTAGGCATTGTTAAAAGCTCTTTTTTATTTTTCAACATAGAATAAAGAGTAGGTAATTTTTGCTGAAATACACATATCAAAAGTGTCTAGGGAAATGTACTGAACATTGTAGAGTATCGCCGCAATTGAGGACTATTATTTTAAGTTTTTGGATCGTTATTGATTCTTTATAGTGATTTTCGGTATTTTAAAAAGGAGTTTTCTTTATATTTTGATTAAAAATAGAAAAATATAAAATTGTGTAACAGCGTTTTTACAAAATCTACAATAATAAAATTTCTGCATCGGAACTGAAAAAAATTGGATCGATATGGAGTGACGACATCATCTCTAGGCATACTGTGGCTGTCGCTCTTGGCATTACACAGAAAGTAGTGCAGCGTGGCGGAGCGACGTGGAGGACTATCGTACCATAACCGCCATGAAACATCACGGCGGTCATGGTTTGATTCTGACGAGCAGTATTTTGGATGTACCGGTCCTGTCTGTGAATGGTGATGTGGGATCGTCCTCCACGTCGCTCGGCCTCGCTGCCCGTGATACGACAGGCTACGAGGCACCACAACTCTTCAGGCTTGCTGATAAACGACCAAACCATTCGTTGTTTACGTCAAGTGGAACTGGAAACAACTGGAACGCAGACCGCGACCGCGAATTCCACATACAGCAACCCGCAATCGGGGCCCATTTATAATGGGCTCACGAACACAGAAATTGGGAGGAGGATTGGCAGAATTTCGTTTCGGTATGAGGCCGGATACAAGACGTACTCGAGTTTGGAGGACCTCTGGACGTCAAGAACATTTGAAATTTTGTCAGGAAGTTCATTCATTTGGAGGGAGAACAATAATGGTCTGGGCTGGTATTTGGATCGGTGGAAGGACCGATCACATTTGGATCAGGGGCAACCTCAATGCTCAGATTTATGCGGCGAGGATGTTGTTGTTTCAGACGTGATCATCTCTTTGCGAAGCCGGTCGGGTGATTCGTTTCTACTAATGCACTACTATGCACGGCCACACACGGCTAGAGTCGTAACTCGCACTCTTGCCGATGCTCGCTTCCACGTTCTGCCGTGGCCATCGCCAAATCTTAAACCAATTGAGCACGCATGGGATATGCCCCAAAGAAGAGCTCTGTCGAGTATGGATGCCGTGCATACCCCACAACAACTTATTGACTTGTTAGAAAGAACGTGGGCGGTATTCGAATTCCTCAAAGTGATTTTGATGAACTGATTTATTTTTTATTTGTGTCAATGGTGGAAACACAGTTTTTTTTTATCTTTACAATTTTTTTTTTAATCCTCAATTATGCCTTTTTTGCCATTTAATTGACGACATTAACTTAGGATAATTTCCCACAATTGCAAAAAAAGCAATTTTTCTTATTTTTACAAATTATAGGGATAAGTTGTTAACTTAACATAGGAATTAAAGTAAGAAGCCAGTCTGGAAGACTAAATTTGATAAATATTTATTGGATATTTTTTGATAGTTAAAAATGTATTTGATACCTAAACACTTTTGATGTGTTTATTAGGTACTCTAGATATTTTTCTTTTGTGTCAACTACACAACATTTTCGCCTTAAGTATGAAGTCCCAAGGTGTGAAAAGTTTGAACTGCCTTGCAAATCACTTTGAAATTAAGCTATGGCATACCGTTCATTATTAACAGTTTGTTATAAGTATTTAATCACACACTTTCAAATGAAATTTTATCCTTGACATCTGCTATTTCTGTCTTAAAAAGCCACATTGAATGTTAGGTGTTCATTTGCGGTGAGGTGACTGCAGGGCTAATTAGAAAGGCGCACGTGGCGTTGTCGGGTTGTTGGCGGGACGGTGGCGGGACGGCGACGACGCGAGACTGCTCCGAGAACTATTCGCCCTCTCTTATTGCCCTTTTCAGACCATATCTACAATGTTCTAGTACTCCGGTTTGAACTTTGAACCGGCTCGCCTTTTGTGCAGCTCGTAATAGGACGCACAAACAGCGCGTTCTTTAGATAGGTAGTGTGCTTTACTTTATTTTGCTGCTCAGTCAAATATGTGTTCGGTATAAATATTTATTTGGGATTTGTTAACTTTTGTCGAGTCAGAACATGAATTGTCCTTTGGAAATTTTCAATTTTACGGAATCGTTTTATTGTTTCATTTAGACGGGTAGTCTGTGTTTTCTGTTATAACCTTGGCAATTACTATTGTTTAATAACTAATCTTCGGGTCTACAGAAAATGAAATACAACGTCACGAACATTAAGTTCAAGTCCCGAAATAGCAGTACGATCGTCTTTACTCTACTTAAAATTAATTTCCGTGACTAAAGTTGTTCAAAGTTTGCGCAGTGTATAGGCAACTTATTCTAAGATTAACATTATGCTCGTAGACAGGCGTGGGAGTCTGAAATCCTGACCTTAATGTTTCACTTACCAAAAACCTTGTTCTTTATGGATAAAACTGAAATACAGGTACGAACTTTCAAGTTAAACTCGAAATTATTCAGCAAAGTGCTCATGTAAATGAAATATTAAATTCATTTCTTACATAAAGGTGGAAATTTGAAATCCGCCGCGTTTGAATTAGAACGTATTATGTTAACTTTATGCTAAAGTATCTAATTGTATTATGGGTTCAAAAGTTGTGACATTTTAATTAAAATTACAACTCGTTTTGTGTCCGTCCATCGTACGTGTCTTGTGTACGTGACATCCATTGTAACTGCTTTGTGTGACCTACTGCAAGGGAATAATGTAATTTGTTAATATCACGAATAACTTGGAGAATTATGATTTCATTTAAATTAAGAAACGTTTTAAAAGGTCGCATTTGTTTTATTAAAATGCCTGCTGGGAAATCGTAGGGGATGTAGCTAATTAACACACCTAATTGCATCTTTTGTAGGTAATCAAGATTATTTATTAAATATACTGATTGAAGAAATCTGATGTAGGTATGCGCAGAAAAGCTTAGTAAAGTATAAATGCGTAGTTATGAAATACTTTAGGTAGTTGAGTCCATGGAGAGTAATATAAAGTTGACAGTTCACTAAAGTCACCACAAAAGTGGTTTGTAATATCAATCAATTTCCGTCAGTGGCGACGTAACAGATCTCCCATCTCTCCCCGGAGGGCCAGTTTGGCTCATCCAGAAAAGGAAAGTCACGAATTCATGACGGGACCATTCTAACTCCCAACAAAATAAGTATATTTTGCTGATTCGAGACGAAATTTGCAAGTCTGCCAAGAATATTCGTACCAAATCGTTTTCCTATAATTGGAGTACATGTGAATTTGTATTCAGTGGCGCATCCACGGCGGATGGAATTTCGCCATTTCGTGGGAACCTCGTCCTCCATCATGCGTGCTTATTGAAGTAATTTGTGTAGCCCTGCGTGTATCAGACTGTGTTACTTGAATTTTATTGTGGGTATACGTATATTTGCTGAATGTTCTGAGATATGAAATTGGCCAACCGTTACCCTAAATGTTCAGCGGCTCTAAAGTTATTGAAAAGATGAAGCGTAGTTTGCAGAAGGACGAGCAAATTGGAGAAGATTCAGTTAATAGCGATCCTTGAGATTAGGTTCCCAGGACGCTAGGTAAAAGTTTTAATGATCGTAGTTTTGATCTCTCACGCGCTAACTAGAGTTGCAATTAGTGGAAAATCGTGACACAAATGTCTTGTTTAATGTGCTGGCTTGAGGATGTACTGGCTGCATCAGTTGCATGCAATGAAGAAGAACTGCCTAGCACCGATAAACGCACACCTTCAAACAAGAAAAATAAATGTGGGCAGAAGTGTTGAATAAGTAACCCTCAAACAATCACACAACGAGTGAGATAAATTATCTTTGATTTCACGTGTTGGCTACGTGGAACTGGAATTGTGGTAGGAAAAGTTACGATTGTGTGCATTAAATTTATAATAGAAAACTTGAAAACCGTTTTCAAATAACTCCATCCATGACAGTGACAATAACGCCAATTTTCAGGGCTTCCCCGTTTCGGCGTTGACAGCAACATAGCAGTAACTGATTTATTTAAAGTTAAATCTTATTTTTTAAATGAATTACAACACAAATTATATAGTATTTCCTACCCAAGATAATGAAAAAGTCACATTACTAAAGTCAACAATCGCTACGAACTACGAAAAGCGTAGACCTTGCTACGCACGTAGCACGCTGATTGTAGCCTGCACATACTACGTGTGTGCTTTTCAATGAGCTGAATTAAATTATATACATACATGTTATACATGTGTATGTATGTTTGTGTGGGACGCGTGCTACGCATCCGCTTGGCGGTCCATTGTTCCCGCTTTGCCTCAACACTTCTGTTATTTAGACATACGACGGAAATGAAAAAGATGTTGTAGACAACTGAAATGTTACTAAACGTATTTATTTTGCGTATCGTGTAGGGAAAATATGTGGGAAATACGTTCGTTATTTTAAATGAAAATACAAAAAATACGTAAGTATTATGTGACATCACACTTTTATTTCCTGATGAGATAAACAGAGGTGTGTAGAAATTAGTAACTATGCAATAGAGCAAGCATATTACCACTAACCGGGCAAAAAACTGGAATTCAGACTGGTACAGAGAATTTAAAAATAAATAGCAATTGGCATGATCCGGGGTTCGAACCCAGGACCCCACTATAGTGTGGGGAGCAAACAAGCAAAATAAAATCAAAATGTTAACAAGTAATTTAAAAGAAGACGTCTTCCCACAGCTAAATGAATTCTTATCGGCCTATAATCCCAGTGTCATCACCCTTCCCCCAGGGGAGCCAGGGGCCACACTACTAGACAGGGGACTTAGTAATGATCATTAACGAATGGTGTAGTTGTGAGTCAGCGTGATTTCTGATGTTCCTTTTATTTTTCTAACATAATTTCTAGATGTCGGTCGACGGACATGGAAAGTACCAACTTTCTGTGAGGTTTATGGTATATTTTTCTTACCATGCACTTGTACAAGAGTCTACATTTTTGTTTTCCGAAGAGGGCACCCCTTGATGATCATCATGTGCGGTGATGATCCCTTTCCCAAATATATAGGGGTCAGCTTCCAGTCAAATCAGATTTAGCTGAATACCAGTATTTTACGTGGAGCGACTGAAAGGCACCCCTTGATGATGTTTTAAGAATGCACGAGCCTACGCAGCTACGTAATTCCGCGTCATCCAGTACGTTCTCCAGTCCCAGAGTATTTGTTTGCACGACAGCATCGCGAGCGTGACGCGACGGCACAAGGGACTCGAGCTATCAGTGACACGCTTCGCTAACCACGTGTCGTCGCCCGCATCCGCACATGCCATATTTAATTCCCCTCCAAACTATACGACAGACGTTTTGTTAATTTTCGCATTTAGGTGTAGAGTCATTGTAAATCATTGCGGACCGTATACGACAGACGTTTTGTTAATTTTCACATTTTTAGGTGTAGGGTCACTATAAATCATTGCTTGGGATTAGGAATCAAACATCTATCGTTTTAAATACACGTTTGGTAACTATGAAAGTACGCACTTTCAATTTTTAAAATTATGATGTCCACTTCTACGCCAGACTAAATCTATCCATCATTCGACTATACGAGGACTGTTTTTCAAGGCACCTGTTGTGTCACAGGGTCACGTTCTTGTCACGGAGATACGAACAGTTAACTAGAGCCGGTCCTCTTGGAAAATAATTGGAAAAAAAGTTACAACTTCAAAACATACATCCGAATTGAGAACCTCCTCATTTTTTGAAGTCGGCTAAAAATATCTCGCGTCTTGCGCTACATCCATAAACAAAAAATATTTCAAACAAAATATACAGTTTAAAATCTTTGCAAGGTATAGCCTTTTTCATTTTGAAATTTTTCATTTTCAGTTTTGCATTCAAGCCTTGCCATAGTCAAACACTTTTAAGCCTTTACAACAGTTTAAAAAAGTCTTTGTTTTAAATTGCATTTTGATGGAAATAAAAGTGTTGACATGACACTCGCAAAATAAAACGAATGAATTTTGCGAAATTTTAAGTGATATTTTTTCACGTGTGCGGATTATATTACTGCGGATAATGCCAAAATATCCCACGTCCGTCACGCTGTAATTTTAACTGACTTTTCCGGGCCAACAGCGTTGAAATAACGAATAAGCAAATCAGTTATCGAAAAATTAATTAAATAAACTGACAGTGGGTAATATGAATGTGTATTTTAATTATGCCAATCAACGACATTAATGAGGCAATAACACTCATCTCCCGTGCTCATTATCTTTAGCGGATTAATTCGATGCTTCTGCGAGTTGACGAAAATTGCTTTGTACAAAATTCAGCTGACGGCGACGCGGCCTAACAGGAGCCCAAAGCTCATTTCACGGCGGCCGCACTCATATTTTACACTATCCAAAGAGGCATTCTAAATAGCGGGAAAAATCTTGTTTGCTTTCGTGTATAAACATTCTTTGTAGCTCCGTTCTAGAGTACAATTTTGCTCGAAAAGGGTCACATTGGTGAATATACGAAGCTTTTAGTGGTAAACTATTTTCGGTTATAATGTATGCTCCGTGGTGAACATGTTAGAATTCGTGGTAGAAGCTGCAAAGAAGTACTTGGTGCTGCTATACGAGCTTGGAGGCATATGGGTGTTACATAGATATTGCCGTGTTTGAATTAATAGATACCACAGGGCGTAAGTGTTATACGAGATTGAATTAATTAAGTAATTTATTTAGTTACACAACGTAATCGCTTCTGATCCCCAGGGATTAGGCAGGTGTTCTGTCTCACATATCGCCGGTTACGATATTTAATCTCCATGTGATAAGGGGGAACTCAATTGCTAATTTGCTATTCATGGGGTACAATCTTAATCCCGATAACTTTGTTTATTCACTCCGAAAAGACGACATATGATTGATAGTTTGAAACTTTATTTTTTTTCCGATCAGTTTATTTTAGGACCAAAAATAATTCGGCCTAAAACATTCAAAACCTCGAGATAAAACCGTCCTGAAAATCTTTTCTTCAAGAAATGTGACGGGTAGTTTATACACTTTTCTAATCGGATTAGAGCCAGGTATACAATATGGTGCACATAAAGTCATGCTGTCAAAGAGCTCGCAAAGAGGGCTTCGACATAACGACAGACTTAAGTCTTGAAAATCTTGCATCAGGGGCCACGTTGTATATATGAGTGCACTAAACTGCCTTATCTCCCCTTCTTGTTTAGATAGACGCCGGGCGCTCCTTCCGTAGAATGCATCTTTAAGAAGTTCATAGATAAGATTTTATGTCGAAAATATTGTAGATCAGCTCAAATGGGGAGGGTGCTGCTGTTATATTATATTGCAGAGACTATTAACTGCAAGTTCAAGGGTCGTTTCATTGCATATGTAGAAATGCGGATGACAATGTAACAATAACAAAAGTTTAGTATTTGGGGCGCGAGGTGCGTTGCCAAAGCGGGCAGGCTTGCCGAGGTCGTGACACGGCGCAGTTGAATCCGCTGTCACCTTAGTGGTGCGGGTCCACTCCGCACTCACTGACCTACATCCGCTTTGGCACTGTTCACAATCGCCGCTTCAACTTAATTGTCCCGACACTTTGGCCTTCCTAACGACTGTGCCGCAATCGGCCGATTTAAGGGGCGTTCTGAACACTGCGCCTGCCGCCGCTCGGCCCGGCGACATCCATCCGCCAACGAGTCAAAGGCCGCATTGGAGATGACGTTATGCAAATCATACCTTTGTTGCAATTCAACGTTTGTTAGCAAAACACTTGTTCCTTTCACAATAATAAAATAACGCTGCAGTGGCATGTGTATCTACATAATGCATGGTCCTGTCGAATAAACTAAAAATACGACACATTGTGTGAGTGCCACGTTACGGGAATATACAATGAAAAGAGGGAGGATTACAATTTGCCTTTGTGATGGCGTCGTCGAATTACATTAATCTGGCGTACTTGTGCCGAGGCGGCGCCGCAACCAACTTGATTAAAAATTCTATTAGTTGAAAGGCACAGACATCTTCTTAATAGATAAAGTGCACGCCGCTAGATGTGGTGACTTGCAGTTACGATCCTTGTTATGGGGCACCCGACATACTTGTGCTAACCTTAATTAGATTTTTCTATGACATTATCTAGCTGGCTAGTTAGTAGTTCACGTACCTACTATACGTAGAGGGAATAAGAAGATAACGTGGAATGCTTGTAATGCGGAATGAGTTAAATGAAAACTGGTTGTATTCCAACTTTTTGTCCTGAAACTTTTCACGCGTATTGTTAGGTCCCGCTGTGTGAAGAAACTGGTCGTGCGTAGTATTCCTATTTCGTTCGGGTTTGAATTCCATTTGTGACCCAATTATTACTTCGGGACTTTAGGGAAAGCTTACACATGTGACTTAACTTCGTGTAGCAAAAATTAGGATAATTTCTTTGATTTTTTATAATAACGAATTTGATTTTTACCAAGATAAAAGTACCTAATAGGAAGATTTACCTACATATCTTTCATATTTTGACGGATTATTTCTGGCACTATTAAACAGTATGAAATCTTTTATACGACAAGTTCCGAAATAATTCCGCGGCTTAACTGACTGTAAATGGTTACTGCCACTCACCTGTAACGTAAGCAGCAAAGTTGAAATGTTGCGCCAGAAATAAAGCCGTAGAAGTAGCTATTACTATCTTAGGACGCCTAAAACAACAAGGTCTTTGTAGTGCAGCATAATGTTGAGACAAAAACATTTATAACTGAATTAAGTGAAGCATCGTCACCTTACCGTGGTAATTGTAACAGCGAAATCCGTGTAAAAACAACACGGCTGGGCGCGGGTGCGGGCGCGGGCGCCTCTCCCGGCCTTAATGAGCGCCCCGGGCGCCCGCTCGACACTTCTGGCGCCATATATCTGTATTTTTTGCCTCACCCCTTTATTTAAAATACTCAATTGAAGCATTGAATCGAATGCGCAGTAATGTTTTCTCATTACATTGTTTTTGTTGAAATTAATTTCAGTGCTGATTACTTTGCACTGGGACTTTTTACTTTACGTTTAAGTTTCGTATAATCAAGTTATAACATTTGCAAAATATTTTGTAAAACCCCTTTTAAAGACGTTTGCTACTTTAAAACATACGTCCTATCAACATACCCTCAGGATTTTACCCGTCTCCAAATGTAACTGAGATTTAGACCGGAGCTATAAATGTGCCAATTTTCATACCAATCCTTTGAGGATTGCGGCCTCCAGTTTCAGAGATACACATACAAAGTTGTATATATCCTACAGTTATTAGCATGACCGTTTGAGATAAACATTATCTATCCCAAATCTCGTAGGTAAGCTTTTTATGGACTAAAAGCTAGATTCATTTCTGAAAAATCTAACTTAAAATTGTAAGACGAAAATAAATCACAGTATTTTAGCAAAACAAGTCAGAGCGGTTCCTCTAAAGTATTTTCTTTTAGATATCAATGTGGAGTACAGAGCCAAGCGCGGCAACATAGCGGCGACTCGGACAGCGCAGATTTACGAAGACTGCCGTTATCTCGAACCGCATCTCCGACCGGACGAACGCGCAACTGAAACACGCAAAAAGAATGCAACACATCCCTAACCATTGAAATCTCGAGCGCCGGAATAAGGAGAGAAGTGAGAACCGCACGGGCTCCCACCGCTAAAAAATACTACCTGAGTACTGCGCCCGCCGCGCCACGCATTACCTTCGAGTTTAAAATTTTAAACAATGATAGGGGACACTATACCAGAGTACCAGACGCTTAGTAAAACGTTTACTAGAGAATTGTTCTTTTTAAGTACACAGACAACTCTCTCTGCAAGTCGCCGACATTCGTGTGAGCTCTTTGTAAATACGTAGACTTTATTTGAACTGCTGGTGTCTGATTTACTTTCGGGTTTCGTGTACTGGGACGGTAACCGGGAGTTATGGGACTGTTTTATTACCTATGTAAATTTCTGCTGCGTACGTACGTATAAATACCATTGCTTTTTAAGAGCAAAATGCTTTTAAATTCTTAATGACACACTTCTTTACCGAAGTTTGTGGGGGATCCTGACTCTTCCAACTGAATCGTCTGATATTTGCTCTGCATTTCTTTTTTAGTTGTTTTGAAGCTCCGAGCGTTATCTAGTATCGTAAATTGTATTGAACATGCTTACAAGGTACCAGTTTTCTCAAAAAGTGTTTGTGTACGCTTTGGTGCTTCTGAAACTTTTTAGAATATTGTTTTGGAACTTATCGTTGTCACATTTTTCTTTTAAATATCCGTTAGCTAACAATGGGAGAGTACTAGTATACTGGCACTTAAAATATACCAAAACAACGGTTAGTGAAGCTGCGAGCTGTGGGTAAAAGCTATTTAGTTTAATGCCAGCACGCATGCATAATGCGCTTAATGCGCTAATTCTCTCATTTTCGAATACATGGAAGGATATTAATACTCCGACGTGAATGTAGGCCCGTCGCACACCAGTTACAACTGCGCCGGAATAAAAAAGGAAACAGTCTGCACCACAGCTGCCGCGGTCCGCAACTACATATTTAGTTCGCAAACAATTCCTTTTCTTATTTTAAATCGTTTTGGTTGTTTATGCTAATAGACGGAGGCATGTTAACTTGTTAACAACTTCATAAGAATCCGTGAAGAAATAAATTGCTTCGTCGTAATTTTAGTCTGTAAAATTAATCGCTGCAAGTTGACCAGGTTATTTTTGGTTTACTTGCTTTACTTTGCTACATATGATAATCTAATTAGGTATCTACTGAAATTATAATCCTTTAACGTAACACCAAATTGTGTTTATTTTCGATAAGCTTTATAAAGAGTTACATTAAAAGGGAATATCGAATTGAATATATATGTTATATATATATAATCGAACACAAACCGCTCTATGACTGCCCACATTTTGCTTTCTCAGTTTCCATCCGACGACGCCCACTGGAAAGATTAAGAAACACTGCATCAGCTAAGTAAATGATAAGCTTATGAGAGCATATTTGTAAATATACCTGTATAAAGGTTCCCTTATGACTTGGCTAGGAATAGAACAGTCTGTCACAATCTGCGTGGGAGTTGAGTACGGTAGACTCGAGGATATCAATAATATGGAGGTTGTATTCATTTGGGTATAATGGTAGGTACCCAAGATAATGTCACTGGACATCAAACGGACCGTTTTTAGACACCTGGGTAATAGTGCTAGGTGCCTAATGTTTGATCTTTTCACTATTTTATTGGCGAATATTTCGATACACAATAACTTACCTGCTAATTTGTTTTTTTTTCGACTATAGATCTATACAGTCTTTGTCTAAAATTCGCTCTATGTTACTAAGTAATTTAAGCAACATAAAGGTTTATCCATATATATTCGGGCCGTACTCGGGACGCGGCCGGACCGATCACGGACGTGTGTGAAATATTGGTACCTACATTTTATATGTTTTACCGGATAATTGCAAACTCCGTTAGATAGGAAAGTATCTTGAGAGATTGTAAAGTCTCGATAAATTGTCTGCCTGATAATAAAGAATTATTATTATAAAATGTTTGCAGCGATATTTTATTGAGCTCCTGACGGACCACGGTCCGTCCAAGTTGTGGGCGCGGCCCGGATATGCGCGGATTACCTCAATAATTAATCTTCGGCAATTATTCTCATAATAATGAAATCTATTCTTTCCGAAAGTTCACCCAACCCATCTTAGATTTTAACAGAAAATCACGAAAATTGCAGAAACATTCGTCTAAACCGGCAACTTACAACATCAAACTCCAACAACACCGGCAATTATGGAAACAACATTTCCACCTAAAAACAACAGCACGAATTTGAGTAGTAGCTCGAGTTAACCAGGGCCGGCACGTTTCTGCAAACAGTCGCTAGTCGTCCCATCCGCTTACTTGTTGCGGTATTTAACCCTCCGACGCGATGCTATCGGCATAATGCGGTCGTCATTGCTGCCGTCGCGCGATACCTCACCTCGTTATTATGGATTTACATTTTAACCGCACTTACCCGTATTGCCTATTTGCTGTAAATTAATTTATTAACGTTATTACGTCACTTGTTTTATAGGATAGGATCAAGTTTGTGCGTCAATTATTCGGTAACTAGATTAAAGATTTAAATTTTATCGTCATCATCAGCACTACAAATATTCGATTAAGCTCATATAAACACAACTCTGTGTTTTGGTAAAATTTATTTAAGATTGAAGTCGCTATTATAATAAGGAAATTGGTTTCTCTTCAAGGAAAAGTATATTTGTAAAATAAATCCCATGCTCTCCCGAAACTCTTTGAAGGTTAAGGGCGTTAAGGTCGGTACACATTGTTCCCGATAAAACTTAATTATAAGAAGATCATGTGTTCATACTGCAATGGCTCCATAGAGTACACGGTTCATTAGACGAGCAAACAATGAGTTCATTAGAGCTGTAATTGGCGCGGTGTCCGGTGGTGTCAACATATCCATGCTTATCACGTGATCCACTGAGCAAATCATCACAATGTGGCAATTAGTCCTCATTTGTTCACGATAGAATTTATAACCGATCAGTTGGCTTAAGGGTGTATTCATATCTTGCATTTTATGTCCAGTGTCACGTCGTAATATTTTGTACTTGTCTAGAAGGCCGTATACACCGAATTCACGCACCGTAGTCTTTATACCATCATGCCTACTCGATATAGCGGCGTCGTCGCGGCGTATCGTCTACGCTACGTCCCACCCACGCTTATTGCGTAGTCGACACTTTTAGGCCGGCTCCATACGCCTCCTTTATAATCAACTAGCTGGACGAATAAGTAATTGAGGGAGGATCGCACTAAGCCTTTTGATGGAGGAAATAGCAGTCCGCACTTACTTAACTTTGATTCGATGACCATCGGGCCTGCAAATTGAGTGTGAAATTAGGATACGTAGGTATTTTTGTTTTGTATTCTGTGTTTTCCTTTTGTATTTATAATGCTACTGGATGACTTTTATATTTTTGTAACTAATAGGATTACTTATGTAATTATTTATTCAGGTTGTCATTTTAAAAGGCCGTTTTTTTACGTGTTAATTAACAATTCATATATTATCGAAATATTACTTAGCTGAAAGCTTTCCGAAAACAAATTTAAAAAAAATATTTTCCATCACATTTGCCAAAACCGAGTTGGATTCAGCATTTTGTATTTTAGACAGTTATCATTTTATCGCAAGGGGGTTCAATATCCCGATAACATGAATTTTACATTAAGTATGAGCTGATAAACTCCCACTCCCAACATGGCGTTGATATTATCAATGACTCCACAGAATTACTGTTATTGACCGAATTTGCTAACAGCTTGATAAAATGCTCGGCTATCGAATTATACTATTTATTAAAATGGCTGCTGAACAAATACTTTTTTAAAAACTAAACGTAATCCTGAGGCAATGCCGTTTTAATACTTTGCCCCATAAATTCAATCACGTAGGTAGAATTCAATCTTTGGTGTTCTTACCTATTTTAAGATGCTTCATACAGGCAAATTCCCATACATATTACTGACAGTATTCTGTGTTACCTACAAACCCATGTGCTTTAAAGTTTAATTATAGTATAGTAGAGGTCGCTATGAACGTGCTAGGGCCGGCTGGGTGTCACGTGATCTTGCGTGCGCGCCGACCCTCCACCTGCCAATAATCACGGCCTTCTTACCCTCGCTTATAATTACTTACCTTCTGAAATTGCATACAAATACATTGTTTTACTGTTAAGGATATTATTTAAATCGGACTGTGTTTCAAAATGAAGCTTATCTCGATTTGAAACTATAGGTTTGTAAAGAAAGCATAAAGTCAGAATTTAAAATGAAACTGATACGTTTTTTTAGAATAGGTGTCAAATTAGGTAAGAATTGAAATTCCAAAAGAAAATCAGTTTCCTGTCATTTTGGTTTTATGATATATAAACAGACACCCATGGTTCCGATTTTATTAGTTCGTAATAATGTCACGACACAGGGGGTTCTTTTATGCATTTATAAGTACCACTTAATATTTTGTGTGTTTTTAATTGTCTTTAAGTAAATGGTGACTTGTTAACAAACTCAATTTAATCTCGAGATAGAACCCATTTTATACGATCATACGCATTAAGCTGGGTACTGACCGGTGTTACGGGCCGTAATGTAACATTCGCAGCGAGCATGTTATGTTACGCAGTGTCCTAAAATCTGAAACAAAACACATACGCATCATGTTCGTGCTTGTTTCCACGTACTGACTGCACGAATGCTCGCTTTGTACCATGTTACATTTCGCCCCGTAACACCAGTCAGTACGCAACTTAATATACTACACAGTTTGTCTGCTTGAAATACTGTTATTATATTTCAATAGCCAATTCTTATGCAAATGATAGAATACTTAAAATCCACTGCATAATCCAACTATGAATCGGGTTTTAGAGTTTTATGAGTTTCTGTTGTTTGTAAATTACGATTTATGAAAAAAGACTAACAATAAATTAAGTATTACTTACTACTACATTATTATATATAAACTTCTCGATATAGAAACAAAAACCTTTAATTATATAATAATTTGTATTTCTGGCTTCCAATTCATAATTATATTTTTGATTTAAAACAATCTCTCCTAGAAACAAAATTTAATAAAAAAAATATTTTTAGTAAATTGATAAATTATAAAGTATTTTTTTTCTTACATTCAACTGAACTTATGAAGCTTCGAAAATCCATGTAAACTTAAAGACAGTATAAAGAATACGGCAAAATCAAAATAATTATCGCGAACAAAGCTCCAGGGCAATTTTACCGTTACATAAGTAGTAAGAGAAATACCGCAGTGTACTAAATATGCTTTTCTTTGTTTCAGATCATATAAGAGAATTCTCATGCGGCAGTCTCTTCTACCGCACTTTGTATTTGAATGAGGAGAGAAATACAGTTTATGTTGGTGCTATGTAAGTACTATGCAACACTACAGTGCAATTTTATAACATAACTTCTGAACGTGGCTGTAATATACATAAATGAGAAATGTAAGCTGCAAGCTCTGGGTAGAGTTTTGCTTTATTTTACATAATACAATAAAAATAAAGCATGATCAAAATATTTACAGTGACTGTGTGTAGGTATGTAGGTAGATTCATCCACACTAACTAAAGACAATAAAAAATTTGATGTAAGTGCGCAATGTTTGTCATTGCAGCCAAGGCGGGATTTGACCCGAAACTGCCATGACCAATGATGTGTGTAAAATGACATTTTTCAACACATTTAAGGAACAATAAAATAAGTTTATGTAGTATTAACCTAACGAGTGCAGATAAGAAAACGCACTGATAGTGAAATACAGTGCATTGAGTCTAAAATCGGTGCAAAACTAGTCAGTTGCCGAGTAAGTGTGTCGTACGTTAATAAAAGTCTATTGCATAACAGGTATTAAACAAAGCAACCCAAAAATATCGAAAAATTATACGATTTAAATCTAAAACCAACCTACTTCTGCAACCAATTAATTGGAAGCCAACAATTCCTCTGTATAATTACTCGCAGTTACCAAAAATACCTTGCATATAATGTTGTTTCTCTACTTATTATTCCTAAAAATACTCGGAACTTTTTATCACAAAGCACAATATAAATACGAGGTTACCATTGTGCCTGATTAGTGCTGTTACCACGACCACTCGGCGCACCGTAATGATTTTCAAGGGAAATGGGTTTGGAACATGAAACGGTGTTATCCACCAATTTCAAAACTTTTATTTGTTCTTGTTGGGTCATTTTTCTTGTCTCAATGTTTACACTGTACGTTTCTGTGTGCGTTAGAATATTGACAATGATTTTTTTATGCGAGTTTTTGGTAAGATTTAAATACTTTAAGCTCTGTAGAAAGTTAGTGCAATTGGTTTTGATAATTTGGAGATCTTTTAAAGACATTTCTAGTTTCAGAAGTTTTAAAAGTTTAATCCAGTAGCTAAGTTGGTCTGGATGCGCCGCTCTCAATAGACGACTTTCAACCGTTTACTAATTCACGTAAACTCTGTTACTGCCAGTGCCAGAAAAGCTCTCTGGATGATCTCCTCGTTTATGTCTATTTGTTTGTCTGTTCGCTTCTGTTTTGACAGCTATCCGTTACGTGTCCGAAAGTTCGCAATTCTTTCTCATTTCCCGTGGGAATGCTTTTTACTTCATCCAAATGTGGCCGCAGTAAAGTAATGCACAGTTATGATATTTTTTTATGTAATTCCCCCGTCCAATGCATCTTTTTCCTTTCCATAGGTATGCGTGAACTTTTTGCCTACCTCATCAAGTAGAGTGTAGTTTTTAACATTATGGTATTTAAAATATCTGATTGTTAGTTAACTTTACGGAATTTTTGCTAACTTTAAACGCAGTGAAGTTTTCGTTCTATTTATTAATATGCAAGCAATTAATATTTTATTTTTTATTTAATAGACCACCTTGAAATATTCATGTATATTTTCATGTGTGTTTAATTTTCTTTAGCGTTTTAAAGCTACTAAGCAACTTAACCAGACCACGACTGTTTTATGTTTGCCAATACTTATTTGATTTGTATAGGTACTTAGGTACTTTTATATTGATTTGATTGAGAGTACGCAATAACGTTATTTTATGTCCAACGTTAACACGTAATGTTAGACTTTACGAAACTCGTAACCGCTTCACGAAAGTACTAATACAAGAACATCTATAAATCTTGACTCTCAACTACGATACATTCTCAAATTCTCACACTAACTTTAACAAATACGATGTGAAGTTCCATTTATTTTGTTAACAAGCCGCACATACTGGTTGCTATAAATTAAGACGTATGTAAGAAACACCACAAGTAACAACTTACATTTGTAATAAACTTTAATCAAAGGGTTAATAAATTAATTGCTTTGTACAGGAAGACTTTTATTAAAATGGCACTAAACCTAGCCGTCCATTTTACTAACAAAGCATTAATGTTAAACGGCTAACAATTCTGCATAATTTATACGATTCGTTGAACAGATAGTGGACGCAAAAAAAAGAGGAAAAAATGGAGGTTGTCTGTGCATATGCTACCCGCCCACTAGGACCGAGCTCATTCTATTCCAACGTGGATTGTCTTACTTTTGTTATTTGAATACGTAATGCAGCTAAGAAAGTATTATTATCTTGTGCTTCTACTACTGCATAACGGTTATTACCATAAACAATTTCATTTAAGTGGCCATCTTTGTTACAGGGATCGTGTATTCAGATTAAATATGACTGATATTAGTCAATCACATTGTGAGGTAAGTGTAACAGAATCATTTTATCATAAGAGATAAACCTTTTACACCCTGAAGTTCCAACAGATTAATAACCCTCAAAGGTTAAGGAAAGCACTCCAGTTAACCCTTGAAAACTTTTTCATATTTTGGCATTTTTTGTTAGCTTGGTTGAGCTTAATTTGACTGCAATTCAGTCTTTCACAGTAACACAAACACTCACAAAATGTCTCCCTAAAATTAAGTTCTAAAGTTTTTTTTATAAAGGAAAATGAAACCACTTGCTTACGGTTGCTGAATACTAAAGAACACTTTTACGGCACTACACTGGATTTTTAATGCATCTTGCTTTCATATAAGCTTTTTCTACATTTTCACACGTAAGTGTGATACTCTTTTGACGTTAAAACCCTTGTATTCTGTTGTAAAAGAGGACGTGTGCGTTTTATTTGCTACTTACGTCAACTACGAGTATCAGGTATATACGCGTAAATAAAAATAAAGCGTTATTCGTTGTCTATAAAAAGACGGGTTTCTAGACAATTTTCAGGGCGTTAAATCAGAGCAGGCGGGTATTCCAAATGTGCTTAATATGTGGAACTGGATTATTTCTGTATTCCACGTCAGCTACTGAATCCTTGCTTGGCGGGGCGGGGAAAGGCTAGTTTAAATTGTTTTCGTAACTGTCGAGACTTAAAAATAAAGTTTTAATTTTATTATTGCGTTAAAATTGCATTTGAATTGCTAAAGTGCCGAGTTTAATATCTCAAGTAGAAGAACGAAGAAGAATTAGAAGTTTAATAATAAAACACGTGTTTGATACGAATTCTAAAATCCACAATAACAAAGATACACAGCATGTGTTCAGTTAGAACACGATTACTGAATTAGCAGACACATGTTCCTAGTACCTATCACACGAATTATGTGAAGCATGTGTCTGCGGCGGCTGCCACAATTTATCTGAGACACGTGCGTTTTGCAGAGGGACGCGTTGCTGTTGGAGGCGAGTAACGTCGCCAGGTGTGTGAGTAAGGGCAAGTCGGAGCCCTTCGAGTGCAGGAACCACATCCGTGTGCTGCAACCTTTAGGTGACGGAGAGAGGCTGTATGTGTGTGGCACAAATGCTCATAGTCCGAAGGACTGGGTTGTCTATGTAAGTATACTTAGATATTAATAATGTAAAAAAGTAATTTATATAAGTAAAATGATGTAATATCAATGTTGCCATATAATGTGGCAATGCTGCCAGTCTTTTGGGCACATATTATAGGGGCCATATTTTACTTAGGAGTCTTTTTATTTTAAGTGCATACAAGGGTAATAAAATAATATTTGAAATCAAAATCTTTGTATGTTCTGAAAAAAATATAAGTTACAAATATGTAGGCCATATTGTAAAATGATTAAAAATACTAAAGCCGAAGTTAAATTTTATCAAAAATTCAAGCATTTACCCGAGCCTTTGATATCGACGTAGTTTCGCAATATAAAATGTTATATTATTTTAAGAAAATATGCCTGTATTTTAAAATGGGCTGCCTTGTTTTATATGTTTAACTTTATCTTTGTTTTAACGTTTTTACTACCGAGTTTAAAGTATTTATTTATAAACTAATAAGGACCTAGACTTAAAAAGGTTTCGAATCTCATCCTTAATTTCTAAAGCGTAAACGAGAAAATCCAAATGACTCCAGTAATTAAAGGTTCCAAAGAATCCGTCAGTAATTAAGTCTTAAATGTAGACTATCAGAAACATTCTCTTAACGATAACCCGTAAAACGGTTAATAGCTTCGATCATCATTAAGTAGTTCGATCAGTCGGGTAGTTAGTACTTACTAGCCCTAACTAGTTAGTCCCAAATGTAAGATGGATCTATCTATTCTCCCGCTCATTTATCTTGAGGAGAAGTCTAACTTACCGTTTTATCCATTATTAAGGATTGATCCATGTTATTATTATAAGGCTCAGTTTAAGTAGAACACGCTTTGGGGTGTTTATGAACTGAATTTTTAACGTGTGGAGACAAAGACATAATGGATGTCCTCGTTTTTTAGACAGCTATTATGGCACTTGTCGAATTTGAGCCTGTTACTACTGTTATATTTAAATGCGAAAGTTTGGATGGATAGCTGTTCGTCACTAAATTAAGCCAGAACGGCTGACCTGATCTGGATGAATTTGGCACAGCGATAGATATAGTCAGGAACTGAACATATGCTATTTTTATTCCGGGAGTATGTTCCTTCGGGATAATTTTCCACATTCACATGGGTGGAACCGTTGGCAAAAGCTAGTTTGTATATGTTACAGTTGCTAAACCCGACAACTTCCTTAATTTAAAACTAATTTCTTATTACGATTTAGCTGAACCTCACACACTTGCCCCGACATGAGTACGTGCCGGGCGTAGGGCTGGGGGTGGCGAAGTGTCCCTACGACCCGGCAGACAACAGCACGGCCGTCTGGGTGACGGATGGAAACCCCGGGAGCCTACCTACACTCTACGCGGGAACGAACGCAGAGTTCACGAAAGCAGATCCTGTCATATTCCGGAATGATTTGTACGACTTCAGGACGGGACAGAAGAAGTATAACTTTAAAAGAACACTCAAATACGATTCAAAGTGGCTTGACAGTAAGTTTCTTTTGATATCTAAAACAGAAATACCAGTCTAGTTGTAAGTGTTTGAATTCGATGCTCCATTTTCGTCTACAACTTATTATTAAACTGTCAATGTAAATCAAATATTCGAAATAGTTGACCATTGTCTGCTGGAGCTATTACGTTACTTCGAGAAATTATGACCGCAAGCTGCGAATCTAAATTCTCTTCGAACCTTGTCAGCCACTAAGAATGATAAACGCGCTGTAAATATGAGCAAGAATGTTTAACTGAATGTTATTTGCAATCCTACTTTTTTTCATTAACTTATTTTTATTTATCGTCAGCATGTACGTTTGTCAGAACCATCTTTAGCGATGCTTGCTGCCATCTGCAAATGTTCCCCAGCTTACCTATAGCTAGGAAGCTAATAAACACCCAATAAAACAAATATACTAAATTAAGGAATTTTCGATTGAAAGTCAGAAAACCAATGCAAAAATTCATCTTTATTGAATAAGCAAACCTAGGGACGTTCATTATATTAATCGGGATATTGGGTCTTTGTCCCTTATTCCGTACTTTATTTTACGAGACTACTAAAACCTATAGGTGCTTACTCTTTATCGTAGGAACATAAAAGGAAATAAAGAAGAACCTTGTACAATGTCTGACCTGTCAGCTAAACGACCCGAAATAAAAGCCTACATTTTTATTAGTTATTGGAAATGTTAAAGAAAGAATTTTATTCGAGAACATTTTCAGGATTTTCACAATACACATTTGCTAATGAAATCGACGTCTAAATAACGATAAAAACTGTGTCGTTTTTGGAGTGAAAATGTTTCGAAATTCTTCAACGTTTTTATTTTGTCGCAGAAACTAATTTCGTGGGCTCTTTCGATGTCGGGGAGTACGTGCTATTCTTCTTTCGAGAAACTGCCGTGGAGTTTATGAACTGCGGGAAAGCGGTCTACTCGAGAGTGGCGAGAGTCTGTAAACACGATACCGGTGGAAAACATATATTAAG
The DNA here is from genome assembly GCA_905163435.1 of Mamestra brassicae. Taxonomy (NCBI): domain Eukaryota; kingdom Metazoa; phylum Arthropoda; class Insecta; order Lepidoptera; family Noctuidae; genus Mamestra; species Mamestra brassicae. The sequence continues at coordinate 10,107,479 of LR990996.1, read as the reverse complement.
CCAGAACTGGGCCACATATTTGAAAGCGAGGCTCAATTGTAGTATACCGGGCGAATTCCCCTTCTATTTTGATGAAATTCGTAAGTATGACCTCATATTGTGTAACATTATGAATCTTTTAATTGTGCGCTTTTTAATACTCATTTTGTTATTCAACCTTTTATAGAATTTAACATTCCAGGCTTTCATTTCATTGCAACGTTGTAAAGTCGAATTTTATTTAGGGCGCAAGTTTGTAGTCGCATTTAAGTACCAACATTAAATTCTCTGAAAGACTAGCGGATACCTATTTTGCTTCACCTTTATGGTTCTTTAGTTTCGCTGGAAGTTGAGCACTACTCGTATTTATAAAGGTTTAATGTGTAGGATGTATAGTGGACAAATGGTGACTTTTATTTTAAGCTTGTATTAAAATCTGTGATCCAGAGAGCGTGTACCAGATGCCGGGCGACACGACCCGGTTCTACGCGGCGTTCACGACGGGCGCCAGTGACGGACTGGTGGGCTCCGCTATTTGCACTTACTCTATGGACGACATACAGGAGGCATTCGCCGGAAGATTCAAGGAACAGGTATGCTATCTAAACTGTCGTATTGTTCTGTTACATTCTGAGAAATGCATGTTCTGGGACATCTATGAAATTCACATGAAAGCATGAAACAATTAAGTAGTATATATGATTACGTTGTAATTAATTAATTCACATGTGTACGTATAATGGTATATAGTATTGGATCTTCAGAATTAGTTTGAACGTGTGACTCTTTGACAGATGTTAAAATTTTGTTTAACTATCATAGGAAAACCCAGCATAGGATTGTCCCACGGGCTCGCCATGTGACGATATCTTATGTCGTAAAGGATAGACATATCTCTTTCGCGTTTAATTGAATGATCCACGAAGATATAAATACATGGATGTTTCGTAGAAACCTGCAATTTAACGTTGTATAATAATATAGGTGATTAAAATGAGTAACAGCTGTAATTTCTTGCCAGCTTCGCGCTCTGGAATTAAGCTTATGAGTGCGCTAGTTATGAATAATTATACTATATTTTGCTCTTAACTTCAGCCTTACATGCGTTCTTTTCAAAGGATTTATATGAAGAAGATTGCTGTGTCGTTGTGAGATAGTTGTAATACTTTATTGAAATCAAGCAAAACCTATTTGATTTACATATTTTAGGATTACGTACCTATTTATCTGCACTACTTTATTTGTAAGGCATTCTTGCTTCGGTACGGAATAAACCTTAACAGGCACGTCTATTTCTCAGGCGTCCTCAAGTTCTGCATGGTTGCCGGTGCTTAGGGCACGTGTGCCGGTCCCCAGGCCAGGCACATGCGTAAACAACACCGAGGCCCTTCCCGACAATGTCCTTAACTTCATCAGGTATGTTCTCTCATCATCATCATTTCAGATAGGAATTAACCACTGTTTGGAATAGGTTTTTTCTTCTTGCTATGCTTCCCGGTTCTGTGCGTCTCTTACCCAGGTGTTTCCCGTGATTTTTGTGCTATTGTGGACCCAACGCGCTTCTGGACATCGTTTTTATGGCCCAATCTCGAATGTCTTCAAAATTATTGTAATCGTAAAGTAGTTTTATAACTAAAATTAGATGTAAATTAAACTAAGCAACCACCTCATTTATTTTTGTGATGAAGATTTATGTGGTACTTAATCTACCTGCGCTTTTAGTCTCATATCTTCGCGAACTATACTTAAATAAATAGCAGTAATTTACAAGTCTGCATGACTAACTAGGTATATTAAAGTCTTGTGCACACTTTCGAGATATCGGTAACGCAGGAGTTTAATCTTGCTCTCAGGAGAGTAATCTGAGCAAGGTTAGAGGGCCGTAGTTCGACGCGTATCCTTTAATTGGGTCACACACTAATTGATGGCGCGCTGCGAGATTCCTACTCTATTCTAATTTAGGGAACGTAAATAGCTTTCGGATATTTGTTAATTGACAAAACTACTGAATATTGGGCACATGGGACGGTGCACTGGGATGGTTGCATTAAAATCGCCTGTGCTAGTTATAATAGTAAAATTAATGTGGATACACCCCTGGCCTGATATTTAGCTCTACTGTCATCTTGCTGATTAGATAATAATTTAAACTCTGCAAAAGGTGGTTTTTACGGGTCTGAGGCTGGTTTCAAAGCTATCCGGGAGACCCGTACGGGCCACCCGTACACGAGAAACCCGTACGGGTAGCGCCTGCAGTGCTCTGAAAGGAGGGTTCAGTACGATACAGTGAAATACCGGTTATACGGGTAGTTATACGGGTCGCGTACGGACCAATCCGCTGTGAAACAATGTTTCAGCGCCTCACGTGTAAAAAGAAAGAAAGAGAGAAAACGTATTTAATTGCCACAAAACGACATACATAAGTGGATTTTGCTTAAACTAAACCCTAAACGATAGTGTTAGTAGTTCCTCAATTATAAAGACAAGTGAAAAACTAAAAAGAATAAAACTATGAGTACCTATAAATAAAGTAGATGCATGTCGTGGTTTTGGCAAAAGGGCTTCCACTCAGCATAATGTCCACGTGTGTTCCAGCCTAAGAGAGAAGAATAGGCCGTTTTCGCACAGTTTTTTGTTGTCATTTGAAAAAGGAAAAAGAGTCGTAAAATATGTTATATTTCAGACGTTTAATGATCGCGTCTGGGCCTATTCTAACATGGGGCTATGACCGCAGCGTCTGGATTAATTGCCGAGGTCGTGCGCTAATAGACAGGAAATCCTAGTGTTGATATGAGCCAAGTTATTTATGTAATTTGCCGGTCTTCCCATCTGTCTAGTGTTCGCAACCGCAGCTCCGTTACATGGTTTTGCATTAAGCCTATTAGATAACACAGGAAACTGGTTCTCAATCAGAAGCTTAACTACTTTCTAAGCTACACATTTGTCACCATTAGCTGGCGAAATACTATCTACACCTGTCTTTACTTAACAGAAATACAGTCTTGAAGATTTATGAGGTGTGTTCCGTAGGTCTCATCCACTGATGGACTCAGCAGTTCGTCACGAGGGCGACACTCCAGCGTTCTACAAAAGGGACCTGGTTCTAACCACCATCGTGGTCGACAGACAGTTTGTCGACATGCTCGGAGATGACATCACTTACACTGTCTTCTACGCTGGAACTAGTAAGTTTAACAACCCTGAAATATGACTTAAATTGTAATCTACTGAAGGGACGTAATAGTTTTTGAGAGCTTAACTCACTCACTTCTTTTATCGGTTTGATTTATTGAGAGCTCTGCGTTCATGCAAATTGAACTCAAAGCTCGATTTGGTAGTAAAACTAGGCTTTGATATTATTCATTTTCAGGGCAGAGGGATTCTTTAATTTTTAATAATGCAAGATTGTTGTGGCATTCAAAAAGGTGTCTTCGAAATGTTAAGCAGGTGTCGCTGACATTATAATGCTATTTTCGGACGAGAATGCAACGAGCCACATTAGCTTATTACTGATTTGTGGCGCAGGCGCAGGCGAGGTGTACAAGATAGTGCAGTGGGAGGGGGGCGGGGGAGGTGGATCTCGCGTGGCGGACGTGTGGCGCGCGGCCGGAGACGAACCGGTGCGGGCACTGGCCATCTCGCGCCGTCTACACGCGCTGTACCTGGCCACTGATAACCGCATTCGACAGCTGCCCTTAAGGGCTTGCACACACCGGTGAGTACGGTACAGTAAAAATAATAATATCAGCCTGTAACTGTCTCACTACAGGGCAAAGGCTTCTCACAGAGGCCCTTATATATTTATGGCCACTTCAGGCTTCCTAAAGATGTTTTCCATTACCAATGAAACGGTTATCTTATCGTTGAACTATTCATCCTAGATTATGGCGACTTCTGCGGGTGTTGGCCCCTGCGTGTGCGGGCGCGTTGTTTGTCTGTCGCATTGATAACCGCTTTCAACAGCTGCTGTGTACAGGCGGAGTCCGTGAACCATTTCATTAATGATAACTTTAATAAGATTTCTAGTACTTTGTGGAAAATGTGGACAGTACTTTGTCTTGACGTATACATGCAAGATGTAGCTACCCATAGAAATCGTCAGACAGCTGCGAATAAGGTTGTGCACATCGTTAATTACATATAAATCTTATCACAAGTGTGTTCGGGGTCGTTAGTGAATGTGTAGTGGGCGGGGCGACTCTTGCGCTGATGGCATTCTAGTTCGCCTTCTTGTAATCGCATGTGACATCTGCCGCTGCGTGCGCGCAAATGCGCGAGGTGATAATTACGGAGTTCTTAATGTAGTTGCAAGTAGTGCATAGTGTTTTTATTATTTTATCTAGACCGAAAATAAAAGAACATCGACATCACATTACATTACGAGTTTGACTTGTAGACCGTTGATAGCCATACCACGTTTTGCATTGATTTGATAGGTTTATACCTATCGAATCAACATATACAACACAATTTCCACCAAGTGGAGTGAAGTAGTTTAAAATAATAAACTCTTTTCACTGGCCTACGAAAGATCCAATTTTTCAAGTAGAGTGCTAAATGGTTTTTACTATCTCGAATGTTTTATGTCTCTGCAACAACATAAAACGATCCCGGAAAACCAACCAAATCTTTATTTTTCTCCTAATAAATAAAGTTTAAAATTGTCAACCAGTATTTTGTTGTACAGCTATGACAGTTGTGTCCGGTGTGTCCTGGATCCCTACTGCGGTTGGGACAAAGAGGTGGGAGCCTGCCGTCCATATAGCCCTGGGCTACTCCACGACGCCACCAACTCCACTCCTTCGATATGCGAAGCCAGTGCTCCTCTGAAGACCGTCAGAGCAGGATATGGACAAAGCGTCCATTTGGCTGCATACGGGAAGACGCCAGAAGCGCTGAAAGACCAGCACGTTATATGGTATCATCATTCAAGAGAGAAGGGACGATACAAAATTAGTTATAAGTAAGTTTTTTGCAGCTTTTCGTTTGTTAAATCCTCCTTGGATGTTTCTTAACATTAATTTGACAAATTGTGTTTGTTTAGTTGGGAGCGGGTTTTACAGACATCGGAACGTGGTCTGGTGTTACTCTCAGTGACAGAATCGGATCGAGGGCGGTACGAATGTTATTTTGGACCAACATTGATCGCGTCTTATAATTTGGACATCGACATTCATAGGTAAACATTTTTTTTATCTGAGAACATACCGTTACACTGCTGGCTTGACCAAAACCCCAAGTCCGGCTAGGATTTGTTTTCCTAGTACCTAAGTATTAAGCCCGTGTTTATTTAAGTGAAAAAATACAATTCGGGACTAATTTATTAAGTCCTTGCGTGAAAAGATTAATTTGCTCTTACCAAATGAACATACCTAATGTTTCGAATTTCTCACTCTAGTACTGTATTAATATAGAAGCTGTGAAATTTACAGGTGTAAAATAACATTTACCTATGTCGTAGGTAGTTGAAGGTCTCAAGTATCAAGGTAACACTGTATAACATGGAAGTGTTTACAGGTGTACGCAGCCGAGTAAGTCGCAGGAGTACAAGCAAGTGTACTCAGACTGGTGCCACGAGTTCGAGAAGTACAAGAGTGCCATGAAGGCTTGGGAGTCGCGGCAAATGGTAAGACATGAACAGCTGTCAACCTTTATTAGTTACTAGTACATCCATGATGAATGTATGTAGGTCATAATACATGAATTCTAAAGTAAAATCGTTATTTCACTGAGGTTCTGAACATCAAACGCGATTCGATAAATATTCTCCCAATAGAAACTAAATTTTTGCCAAAGGCCAGTCGGTATTTCTAAACGGATCATTGGTCATTCTATAAAGGTGCTCGTACACCAAACGTTCTTCCTGCCATTTTTAACATATCCAGACTAATGGAACATGTCCATGTTATATCGAACGCTCGCCTCCCGCCCTCGTTAATCTTGTTTTCAGGCTCTTACAGGGTTCAACACACAGCTTTGTATGGCTAGTTGCACTTCAGACCTTACGTGACTGAATATAAAACCTCCATTTAACTCATTCAAATCCTATCATTCACTCGAAAATTTTGTACAAACAATCGAAATCGATACGGCGCGACTATTTGTAATTGCTCCTCAAAAATGAAGTACCTACATACCAAAAAGTATCGATAGTTTATTTTGTTTGAGGGCAATGCTTTGTAATAATTTCAAGGATTTAAGTTAAAAACGTGAAATAATAAAACAGTGTGTCCATTAATAGAATTTTCCCAACTTGAACTAAAGACTCTTTGAGTATGTCAGCCTCAGAAAGACTTTGGAAAGAGCAGTTCAACTTGGATCGACGTACTAAGACAATTTAGTCGATGAACGTTTAGAAACTCGATAAGTACGTACCTAACTTTGAAAATACTTCTCCACTTCGAAATGAAGGTGAGAAGGTTAACATTCCTTTTTAATACTATTTCGACTTAGTACTTTTACGAAATACGCTTAAACCTACGTTTCTAAATGCGTGGTTATTAAAAACACCTAATCACAGTTCAGACTCCAGTTGTTGCTAACAACTGTTATCAAATCACCAATCAAATGGCACGTGTTTTATTTCCAAACTAGTGCTTTATTACGGTCAATTTACTGGTTTTAACTTAACAACTCTTGGAATGAATAGTTAATAACAATATGGTGCGTAATTACTTACATTCGTGCCGGCTCTTTACAAAACATGTAACCCGCTAAACATGAGTTTAAGGGTACCTATGTAGATATTATAAAAGCGTAGGTACTTGACCTCGATCCTGTACTGCGAAGTAGGCGTTGAACTTATGAGCAAAATGGTCTAGATCCGTATCTACGGCGCGGAAAAGTTTCTTATCGCGAACGGAAGACGAACTGCGTCTCCTTATGTTTTTGAGGGTGATGTAATCACGATAAGTATCTTTGCTTTTGCGAAAGTCTGTTGGCAGTTTTTGTTTGAAACATACTCGTGGATGTGCCGTACACTCGTACCGTACCTATTTCCGTCTTCACCAAATAGTTCCTATGTAATTACAAAACCTGTCCCTACTACACTAAAGAATTCAGTAACAGATTGCAATATTCCAATTTCAAGTTTCTTCCAAGTTCAGCATCTACAATTTCCTTATTGGCAACGATTTGTATCCAATCTCTCACTCAAGACGTTTCCCTTTTCAGGAAAATTTATTGATAGATATTGTGTATTTCAGCAGTGCTCCAAAAGCCTGAATGCATCGAGCCAGCAGAACAGTATGTCCAACGAGATCGTGGCCTCGCTGCGGTGATAGGGCACAGCTCACTAGTGATTAATGAACGATTACACACACCGAGCCACGCTAACGTAAACTAGCCGATATTTTGCAGACGCTACCCTCGTACCCTTACTACGGTACCGTTCTCGCAAATGGTACGAGTATTAATCATGAAATTTTTTGAATTAAAATAAAAAAAAAAACCTTTGATTGTGAAAGAATAGAATAGGAAAGGTTTCAAGTATTATATTTTATCATGTCTCATCCGTAAATTCCATGCAGGAAATAACATGATAGTCCAGTGAAGAGTTTTTCAGAATTTTCCTGATTTTTCAGTTTTTTTTTTTTTAAGAATACTTGTACCAAGAATATTTCAAGTTTACTTAATATTTCTCACATAAATTAGAGCTGTCGACAGGACAAGTCACATTCATTCGCATGAGATGACAGACGAGATCCCATAGTGAGGGAGCCGAACTAAAAGGGGAACGGTAATGTAGTGAGGGGATGATCTGTTAAAATAGATTTGTTATCCGTTCCGAAGACTGCGCACTGATGGATGACTGACTTCTGTTTAACTTTCGCCCACAACTTTTTCTTTGTTTTCAAATAAAGTATCGTATAGTTTATATTAGTTATAAGTAATCGAGAATAAAATAAAGTATAAACGAAAGCGACTGAGTATAGTATAGTGAGGACAATGGTCTCGTCGAATGTTTAGCGCTACAAAGAACGAGTACTTGTACCGTTCGCCTTCGCTATGGAAATCTACTGTAAATATGTCGAAAATTTCAGATTATTAAGGTGTGATGCCACCTATGTATGTAAAATGCTGTGATATCAGTTCTCATTGGATCATTGTGCTGGCGCATAAAATTGTACGTTGTGATAAAATTATTGCAAACAAAAGTATTAAACGGTCAAAACTCTTTTTTAAAGTTTAATGTTTACCATAAGCACAAAATTAGAATGCACCAATATTCAACAAAGATATTTACAAACTTTACACGCCAGTTTATTTAACAGCAATGAAAAATGTGACAGTTCCTTGTGTTAACTAAGTTCATAAATAACGTTTAAGTTTGGTGCAGTCGATGCGAAAGCCCGTACTTGACAAGTGAAGTACCTAAACTTATTTATAGGAGGTCGTGTTCCCTAACTTTGGGAGTGTTTAAAGTAAAGAGCAATACAAACGCCAACTTAGATGTAAGATATTATTATATATTATAATGATGACATGCTTGTTTGTACCGTGTCAGCGTTGATGCGCTGATGCGTAGGTTCGTAGTGGTATCATTTGTTTGCGTTGTGTTGAAGTAGCGGCTGACTGTTGCGTGGTGTGAGAACTGTTCCACATTGTAGTTGTGCGGTTTTTGTTTCAAAAAGTTGTTATTGATTTGTTGCCATAAAATGTAATTTTAGGCCCGACTTCGGACTTTGAAACCGAATTTAATAGTTGGTCGTGTTTTTGGTTGAGTTTATAATAATCTCGCTAGAATAGTGCCTTGTGAAGCATGCTTACATTATAATGAAAAACTTATTAAAATTTATTGAGTAGATCATATTTTTGTGTACTGTGTAAAGAGAAATTAATGAAGATACCTAGTTGCTAAGTGATTCATTCGTAAAATAAAGCAATAACGTTCCACTGAATTAATAGTCACCAGTATTATATTATAATGATCTGCAGAGAATAGATAGTGATTGTATTCGAGAAATAACTAGTGTTTAACATAAAGGAGACGTACGGTTTATATGTCGATGTCACGGCTACTAAGCCTTGCTTAGTTTGTCCTCTGACTTGTTATTTATTGTTGTGCTAGCCAATGATGATTGGGTTTTGTTTGAGAGGCGAAAAAAAATGATTACGATTAGTTAGTCAGAATAATACTATAACTATAATAATTTTATTATATTCTTGTATTCCTTCTAATGCTGTCTTGTATAAAATATCTCCCATAGATACGTATTGTATGTTGTTACTGCAGTTCTAATTATACAATGTGGCATCAGAGATATCTTTGCATTTTAATTTGTTTTTGACTTAATTCGTTCAAAATTAACAGTAATTGCCATTACTCAAATGTTAATGTATAAAATTATTGTAAATAATTACAAATGTAGAAGAAACGCTATGAAATATGTTTATTGTAAAATATATAATTACTTAAGTTAGATTATAAGCAATTGTTTTATAAAAGAAACAAGAAAATAAATTATTTTAGATCTAAACATTGTTTTTAATGTAATCTTTTGAAACTGAAGCCAAACTTCCCCAAAAAAGAAGAAACAAGCCCAAGGGCTCTTCTTTTCTATTTTTAAGGGTTTCAAATATGTACTTGGGAGAGCCTCGGGCTTTGTCAATGCCACAACTCGTGCCAGTGTCGTGTTCACAATTCAGCACTACTTTAGATTGTTCTGCACTGTTTCTAACATCTGGACTACGTCACCGTCAATCAGAATATCACGACACCATTATTTTATGATTTCTTACTAGCCCTTCAGTCAATAGGATACAACACGTAACTACACCAGTAAATCCAGAAAAATATGAATAAGTATTTAATACAAGTAGTTGCTAAACCGACACCTTTAGAAACTAGTGACTGCATTAATAACAGCAAAAGGTATCTAGTTCAATTGATTCTCTCAAATCAAGTTAAAAGGAGGACTAAGGCTACTTGAAAGATCGTGTTACAAATTAACTTAATTAACGCTTTTTTACAAGTGCACCAGTCGGCCGGTGCGCTAAATTAAGGCAAAAAGTTCCACCGTCTTTTATTTCTGTCTGCCCAGGGAGTACCAGTAAGAAACTCTTTAAATAAGCAAAGAGGCATTTTGTGCGACTCTATAAAATCTCGGACATTGTAGATATTAAAAATCCAAAAAAAATACGATAAAAAAGTCAACAATGAAACCACTGACAATGCATAAGACCGAGTAAAGTGGTGGAGACTTGTTCAGAAAGTGGACTTTGCCAATAAGCTGAAATAATTCTAGGAACAAGAACAAAAAATTCGTTGAACATTCTCCATTCAATTTAATAAATCAGTTTCGGCGCGTCTGAGCCCTTTTTAATGCGTGTCAACAGCCGGGACATTGATGACATAAAGGCTTACATCGGCGGCACCAAGTGTGTTCAATACTTCATAATACCATTTAAATTACAAACGAGACAACTTTAAAGATAAAATATAATTTTAATTAATATGCAAAGTGTCGAAACTTAAATGTGCTCTCCTAACTATGGCTCTCCGAAAAAATTATGCGCGATTATAACTGGAATTCTCAATAATAAGCTATTCTTATATCTTTTTACGGGCAATGAAACCGTAATTTGGGTATCGTAAACGGCGCCTGTCTTAGATTGGCGAACATCATAGAATTTAATTACTGAGGGAGACTGGAATAATTGGCGACTCGCCTGTAATGGCCGCGCTTTACGGCCAAATTAATAGATTTCCGCAGCGGGACCCGCTGAACCTCCACCGAACTCATTTTGATATTAATTGCTGACCTAAAATCAGCCCACTAATATACTTTAATAATTGAAATGGTCAATTAATTATAAATTGTCCCGCTGATACTGATGTCCGGTGGTTATTGAATCGAAGGATAGCGATGTCCAACTGTTGATAAGATTAATTATTATTGCTCTCAATATATTTTACTGGGTAGAACAAATCTAGGTCGGATTCTCACATAGCTGTCACGGCCTATAAATAATTGTATTGATGGGACAATTGGCGCCAGTGTGCCGCCGAACATATGTACCTACCTACCTACGAAAATCTGTGGATATCGGAAAGTTAATTAATTACACGAGCCACGCTTGGGTAAACAGAACAATTATGACAACTGACTGACTTGAATTTATCAAAGGGAATGTATGTGCCTTTACGTCTAACGTCAATATTGATAGAATTATACCAGAATTATTGCTGTACAGAGAATTTATATTTTGTATCTAGTCTGATGATTAATTAACTTATATCGTTAATCAAAGTAATACTGGTACAATAGATAACTACAATGTTGTACGAAATGTATGAAAACTCAAGGTCCAATAAACTTTTTAATGTAAGTACTAGTTATAACATAAAAAATACACGAATGTTATAAAATACCTATATAGGTATAGTTCTCCGAAAAGTAATTTAAAATCTGCAATACGTGTAAGAACTATTTAAATAACCGCCGTCTAACAACAGCTTGAACTATTAATTTAAAACAAGGCAAGGCATGTCGAACTCATTTCAAAGTTTTCGTTTTAATGTAGTATAATTAATTCCTTTTCTGTATGTTCTGGTTTGATGCAGTATGCTAACTAAACGCAATGCCTACTACTTGAACTGTGTAGCGAGTTTTAAAAAAGTTATCATAAAGATTTATCGTTTTTGTTTTAAATTAATGTTAGATTGTTTTATCACAGGAACGAGGCCAAACTGAAATAGGAAGAGAAAGTGCTGCTATACATTTTTTTCCGTTTTCACGTCACCTGTGACTAAAACAGTCCCTTATAAAGCACTTTTTCGCAAAGGATTTTCTAAATAATTGTCATAATTTATTACTTGTTTTGAATGCCCCACTGCGAGGAAAAGGGCTTCCTTCCCTGCTTCTGTTTTCTCTGAAACGAACCCTTCGGTAGGAGTCAAGCTCATTGGGCTCTAGCAGGAGATATAGCGAGAACATTTTCTAATACGAGATACGATAGCGTTTTCGCCTAACTGAAAAGTCTTCGTGTACTTAAAAGATTTACGTGGAATGACTTCATCCTTATTGGTCCTTGCATGGTATTCATCTTCTGCCTTGTCCCAATACACCGGCCACCCCTAGGTAGATTATGATATACTTACTACCATTTCCCAGCAGAGCTATTCTGTAAACATATCACCGCGAACTGTCACTTCACCTAAATCCGATGTCAACTGTCAGCGCAAATCACCAAGCGGGGCCTATTTAATGCTACTAATTTTTTTATTTAACAACAATAACTAATACTATTGTTAATATTAGTTATTATTGTTAAATAAAACTTTTAAAAATAATATAATAAACTAAACTTACAACAAAGTAAAATATAGCATAAAAAATTCGTCCTCAACGCAGTCAGCTGATAATGCGCCCAAGACACTGGCGGCATTGCCACTTTAAATCGCCTATTTAATTAATAAAACTGATTGTGACAACCGATAATCTGACAATTCTTCAATGTTGTACGTTCATTACGTATATTCTGTGTTTTATTAAACAACACCTGTCGCGAAATTGTGACAATTATGTCAGTTTTTAACAAATTTATCGCATTGTCAGTTATATTAAACAGAGTTGTGTTTAATATAACTGACAATGCTACCAATTTGTTGTTTTTACAGTGATAATTTTGCAGAACAGATATTGAAGTTAATTACAGCCTACAAAACTGACTTAATAATAATAAATAAGCCCTGGCTGGAAGCTTTGATATTTAAACAGGCAAGTACGGTTAAGCAGTCGACAACTTCCTAGGATGAACTGCGAGAGGCCAATAACTAAAAAAAAACACAGACCACTCTCGGCAAGCGTTGCTTAACCTCAAAGATTGAACCGTGTGACAGTTTTTTTTAGCCACGAGCTCCACTCGTTTATTAAGGTCAATTTATTAATCACGAGACAAAACAGTTCATTTCCACAAGTTTCAAGCATCGGCAGAGTGTGAAAGTTGTAACTAGCTCTACAAGAGAACCAGTGTTTATAGTTAATTTGTACAACTCTAGTAATCAGGAACTTTCCTTATTTACTACCTTTATGTTTGGCCGACATGATACGGCTCCTATTATCTGCTAACTGGTTAAGTTTGGTTTGTCATTTCATTAACTTTCCTGAAATTGCTCTGACATAAATGTAGGAACATTTTTTATTTATGTACACACATAACAAACAGACAAGAGGAAGAAATAGAAAAATAGATATAAAAGTGTTGCTTATTTCAATGGAAATACCTTCCAGCATACCTGCGAAAGGAAGTTGAAAAAAAAGAAATGTCACTGTGTGGAAGTAGACAAAAAAGTAAAACAATTCACTAGAAAATAGCATGCAATAGGTACATGTATATTCAGCCCACTTGCACAAACCAGAGTTTTAACTCAGGTATCCCTGAGTTAAAACTCTGGTTTGTTCTGGTTCTTTAAATAACAAATTAAATATTTCATACATAATAGGGGTGGGCAACTAACTCGGAGTGAAGACGGTTTACGACGTACGGCATTTCATACAAACTTTCAAGTTCTTGTTTTTCGAAATGAATGAACCGATTTTAATGAAACTTTATACGCATAAGTAGGATACATAGGTCTTATTTTCGAAAAATTGTGTTATATTGTCTTTCTAAGTAAAATAAATAAGACCTCTTACGTTTTAATGTGCGGAAAATGATACGACCTAGTAGCATACGATCAAATAGGTAAACATCCAGTTATTATTTCATTTGTAAATGTTGATTCATAAATAAGCAATAACATATTCATAATATCATTGAACAGAACTCGAAGCAGGTTCCTCGGTAATCGACATTCGAGTAGTTTCCCATAACTTGCTCTCGTGCACTTAATTCATTAATAATATCTATCATTCTGCTATAATCCGTATCATAAGCTTCGACTAACTGGTGGGAATTATTCTTACAGATATCGTAAGTAATCTGAGGAGCTTGTGGCTTAGAAATAACAACTGCACGGATCGGTCTTCGAGGCTAAACGACCTTGACGAGGTCAGTCCGCGGATGGGTGACCCTCCTTTACATACCGAGACTCCTCCGTGCCTCGGACAGCACGTCAAGCCTATGGTACCCCTTGACATTTGAAGGTCTCTGACCGTCATTTACGGACATCCAGAGGCCAGAAAATCTGACAGTCATGCCAAGGGTTGTCGTGTTACTCAGTAACTGGTTTATGAAGTTCAGATAGGCAATCCTTTCATATAAAACACTGGTTGAGTACCGCTGTATCCGGTTTGACTGGAAGCCGACCCCAATTAATATGTAGTTTGGAAAAGGCTTGGCAGAGATATCGATAACATAATCTGTCAATTTATCTACGAAAAGCCACAATAACTTGACACTGAGTTTCGCACTGACTTAAAGGTTTCCTTTACTTTACTTGAACTTGCTCTGTCTTTCTTGAACCAGTTCCGTCGATTGCAGTAGTTAGACTTCACTCTTTTTGAACGATGTCTTTGAGCGCTATGGTAACCTACTTATTGATTTCTGGAATTGGTTTTTATCTAAGTAATTTCAAATGGATATTGTTGATATTATTTTAATTGTAATGAAATTAAATCTTAACTTATATTATAAACGCGAAAGGTATGTCAGGCTCACCCCCCCCCCCCTCCCCGCCAAAACACCGAGACATCTTTTGGCAGTCTGAAACCCAACGGAGTAAGTAAAAGAGGATTTTATTCCTGGATCCGCCGCAGAATGGTTCCCTGGAGACGGTAATAGGCTAATTGCACATAAAAGACGACACTAGCTTGACCACTTTTCTCTATAGTTAAGTATAGCCTATAAAGCTTACTCACATTAAGCTTAAATGTGTAGTTGAAATAGTTTCAGTATCAACAACATGTGTACTACAAACACATTGCTTTCTTATTTCTCTCAGTGCCCAACGAACCGCATAAATTACCGCTTTCCTGCGACTCGTTGAATGTTGCTTATTTTTTCGTGTTGAGACCGCCAACTTAATTTATCGCACTGTAGAATGTTCTGACAAAATTTTCTGTTCGAAAGTATCGTCACAATATCAAAATAAACCTTTACAAAGCCGTCTTAGGAGTTACGACTCGAAGGCTGTGTCATCATAATAAAATGCAAATTGACACAGATTTAATCCGGACTTATACCGCGGAGCCTAATAACTGTTAATAATCCGGGAGCGGCGACGCGCAGCCTCGGCCGTGTCACGACATCACATACTAATACGTACCACCAGTGTTCACTCGATTGTATTCTAACTGCCACGGCATACATTACACCCATGATTTACGAATGAAGAAAACCTCTCAATTACATTATCCCTATTTGTTTAAAAGAAACTTTTCACCTTGGCTTTCTTCATAACAATGAAGAAAAGTTTTTGTAAGCAACTAGAAACTTTATTATGACAAAACAAGTACCTATCGTAGTCGGCCAAACATAGGACACAGTTCATGAAATTGTTTGCTCTCAAACTAAGTTAAAAGTCAAGACACGAAAATGTTGGCTTTCTGAAAACTCAGCATTACTATATGCTTCAGAAAATATTGTTGCCGCGAGCTCAGCTAGCTTGTAACATTACAACTGCGCTTAGTGTTCGATTAGGTACGTACTTTGAACTGACGCCATCAATAGCCGTAACTACTTGCTAAGTAGTTCTAACTTAATGCCCTTCTACGAATATGATATTGCTTGCTTTGATGATGTACCCAAGTTAATTATACTAATAAGCCATATTATTAATAATATTCCAACTAAAGTGCTAGTTACAGTTAGTTTAGCCAGAATAACCGGATAACTTCCAGCAAGGCCTACTAAACAAGGAAACATTCGGTCCGCAAGCTCCTACCGGCCCGGGCAGGCCCGATCGTTAGCAAGGGCTAAAATAATGAAATGTAAATTAATACGTCATCTTGGATTAGCAGAGGATCGAGTTCTTTAATCCTATTAGGCCGACTTGTCGTTAACGATAGGCCTCTATTACAATATGCCGACAATTATTCAAATCACTACGATTTTTAATTGGGTCACTTTTGATAAAGTGAGAAAAGGCCCGAGTAAAACCGAATAATCGAGCAGATGTAAGAAAGCACGATGTTCAAATTGTACAAACAGATATTTATTTCGGTGCGAAGTTGAGCGCTTTCATTTCTAATGGATATGTTAGACCTACTAATTAAACTTTTTTAATCTGTGCCGCGGCAGCAAGGTGTCGACGCCTCGAGGCCACTCGGCTCATCGAGATAGCTCTTTCTCAATTTAAGGATCTCGGCCAAGCCCTCTGATAAGCCCCAGATTTAGCGCTGAGCGAATTTGTTCGGGTAATTTACTTTCCAAGTTGCGAAGACAATAAAAGTTGGCGTCGGCTTTACTTTTGACTAGCTTTATTTTGTTTTGTGTAATGAAGACTTATTTTACAAGCGATAAATTTATTTTTCGTTGAAAGACTCCATGTAAGATTAGTGTAGTTTGTGTAGCTAGTTGGGGAACAATAATGAGATTTGGCAGACGCTATACGTTACCGACTCGCTCTGTAGGTATGTATTCGGAGACTGCAGGTAAGTGGGCAATCTCCGTTTGTGTTACGTTGATTTATAGATCTAATTAAATACCTTTACGCAGACCATGAATTGTCTCAGAATCCCCGGTATTTCGTTTCCGTTTACAAATGTAATAAACGTCTACGTGTGTAGAAGATATTAATTCAGATATGGATATTATTCTAGTTCTAATATTGCTGTAATATCTAGAATAGAAGTTAGAACTTAAGCACTATTTATTCCTAGGTACCTACTTTTAATTCTACATATGAAGGTGGATCTTTAGAGTTTGTTAAAGTACGAGATCATAACGTAGGTAATCTACTTTTACCTTGGTTTTCTTTTATTATAAGAAAAAGTGCTCCTTGTTTCCATTAGCAAACTTTAAGATAAATTTAAGTTTGGATAATAAGCCCTTAAAATAAAATAAGACCAACCTTTGACTTTGTATTTAAATCACAAAACATTTCGTGAAATTGGACGGAGCTGAAATGGGCAGCTGACCGAGATGTTTTCGTGTTTCATCTCAAACGTCAACCGACAGATTGTCGGGTATCGCAGCATCTTAGATAGTAAGATTAAGGATGCGTGTCACGGAGCCTCGACGGCTGGACCTGCCAACGACGGCGTCATCCATCAACCCTTTCTCACTCACTACCGGTCAAAAGTAGTAAAAACTTCGTTTATATACAGTCACCTAGACAGCGGTACGAGCTATTTAGGTAAACAGTTAACTAGAGTGCGCGTTGATAAAAACTTACGTATCAAAATGTATTGTGTAACAAGTTTCAAAAAATTAGATCCCCAAATAATTTTATAGTAAAACGAAAATATAATATATAAAAAGCTTCGTGATCGAACCATATCGACTCGTTCCGCTACAAAGGGCGTGAAGACCATTTTGATGAAATTTACTTTTTGATGCAGTGTTTCTTAGTTTTTTACGCTCGTATATTTTAAAATGCGCTACGATGAAAAATATGGTTTTTACCACCCAAAAGTTTCTCAACGCTAAACATCTCTTTTACAAAAAACCAAGTCTTAAAATGCATTACGACAACAAACTTGGTGTATCTACAAAAAAACAAACGTTCTTAAAAACAAAACACAAGAACAAAACAAATTGTGACTTACGCCCTCCAAAAAAAATATTCTGACACCTCATGACCCCATGTTTATAAACGTTCAACTTAGAGCGTTTAAATACGGTGATAATCTGAATTTAATTTAATTTAAACCCTTGTTGGAAATAGGAAACAAGTTACATATTGACGCTTTTCCGCAACAAAGGGCGTAACTCCAAATCCCATACTATGAGCCATACATCCTATACCATACATATATGAATATACCATGCTATGAGCAAAATACATCAAAAAAGAAAACTTTCTTGGTTAAGCTAATTGGCTGCGACAACTAATTAATAACAAGTTTAATGACGAGTTATTTATTATCTATTTTATTTGTTCAATTGTGATTGTTAGTATTATTTCCGTTAAATTTGGTAAAGTTAAATTGGGCATATATTTTTTTTTTAGGTTTTCAGGGGTGTAACTCCATGCTAACTTCATTAATAACTCTCGTTCATAATTGTAATTATATGAGGCAAGAGATGGCCAAAATTTAAGAAATTTCATCTTAGAACTCAATTTTATGAGTATAAATACAAAAGAGTTTTTTTTAGTATTTTGTTTATCGCCAAAAGTATGGGATTTAGATTTACGCCCTTTGTAGCGGAAAGCGTCGATATAAACTAGGTTTTAGGATAAATCAAGAGCCATTAAACGTTTAAGGGTCACAAAGCTGAACTTTTATTTCATTCTCTGTAGGTAACGTAATAAAACAAAAAAGTTTTCAACATTTTAACTTACAGAATTACAGCTAAAATCTCCATGTAGTGACCCTAATTAACCGCTTTTTAACTTTTATAAGGGAAATGTAAGCGTAGCCCTTAAAGGTGATGTTTAAATATCACCTCACTTAATTTTAGCTCGCTTTCAGTGATGTTTAGGGCGGGACAGCAGGCGGCACTGCTGACTTGACACATCTCTTTCGGACCACGTATATTGTATGCTAGCTTCTGACAGCGCCTTCGCCCATGTGAACGTCGTAAATCGCTGGCAACTAAGTAAAAGCGGACATCTGCATTTTTGCGAATAAGTTTATTTTACAAAAAATAAGCTTATATAAACCCTATCTTAAAGCCTTTATCAGAATAATTTCCAATTTCAAAATAATAAAGAAAATCTGGCAAGTAGGTAAATGAAGACAACTACAATCGATTTTTAAAAAACATCACAGTAGAAACGGACATTTGCATTTGTCCGCCTTTACTTCGGAACACTGACAGATTCATTGAAACGTCAATATTATAAAATGCATTTTAATGTAAAACAAAGTTATTACTTAAAACATTTAAAATAATGCATTTTCATTGAAGAATATTTAATGTGTGTGGTTTGGGAACTAAATAAATGATATTAACAGACATTAACGAATTTTAGTGGTAGATAAGTAATTGATTTAATGTTCTGTGTAAAATGTTAATGCAAGGTAAATAAAGATATCTACAAAATTTGGTCAAGAAAGGGGAATACTGTTTATATGTTGTTTAGACTTTAGTTAAATATCCTTAAAAGCATAACTGGAGATTATTATCTTAGTTTATTAGATTATAGATTGAATGGGCGCTTCTTATCATAACATATAAACGGATATCTGGCAGATGTATTTTTCTACGTCAAAATTTTTACTGAGCACAAAAAATCATTTATATTATTTCAGAATAAAACGATATAGCGATAAAATCAGTTATGCAATCATTGCAGTAGGTAATTTTAAAGCTTAATAGAACATTTTATGTTAATCGGTTCATTCATACCCTCAAAATGATCACTATTTTTTACTAAATATAGTCTCCTGTAAAATTGCGATTTTGCAGATGTCTTTTTCTACTTTACTGCCATCGAAATTTTCCCAAAGCAAAGTAGGTACTCCTGGGATAAACATATCCTTTGTCCTTCTCCTAAATATCTCGATATCAAAAATTATCAAACTTGGTTTAGTGTAGACAGAGTTACTTTTGGATGGTAATATTCGGCTCCGCCAAGATTAGCTCGGAAAAGTCAAAAACACAATCTGAGACGAGAAAATCGTGTGTCATCATCAGGGATCGGAATATGTAGACTATATTTACCTAATGTTCGTGGAGTAAGTAACATAGAGTTGATAATACCTCCTCTAAAATTCCGGAATCATAAACATGACGATTGTATCCCGGGATTTAAAAAATTGCAAATTACTAATTGCGCTTTGAATACATTTGAACAAAATTATTATATTGAAGAATCCTATTATGTTTTAGAGTTTCGTACCTAAACTGTTAAATTAAATACACTTCTGGACACATCTTTTGGCCCACCTTGTATTTTCAGTTTCGTTTGGTCCTAGCTAAAATTTTATATTAGGTCGAGCAAAAAGTTTTTATGCAGTTTTGAACCTGGCACATTCACAATTTCATTCAATAGTCTTTTTTTGAATTTCGAACACAGAATTTAAAGAAACAAAAGACAATTTGGAGCCTGTTTGTTGATATCAAACAATCGAATACTAAGAAAACTTGGTTTTATTGGTTTACTTGGATTTAATTCTTGAAAAAGTGATTGATATCTTTGGTTTTGCAACAAAACTTACTTATTCTTAACATTAAGGTGAGGTTCTATCAATAATCTATGGATACTTCACCTGAAGTCGCCGCCCAAGCTGTGGCACTTATTCAGGCCGGACACAGCCAAAGAAACGTGAGTGCTCAACTTAATTTAAGTCGATCTGCGGTCCGAAATGTTTATCGGAGGTACCTAGAGACTGGCGGCTTTGTTTGTCGCCAAGGAAGGCCACGATCTCGGGTCACAACTGAAAAGCAGGATCGATTCATCGTGACGACCAGCTTGAGAAATCGCCACCTTACCTCCATTGAGATACAAAACCAACTTCGCGACTTCCACGGAGTATCTGTGAGCGCTCGAACTGTTCGGAGAAGGTTAAAAGAACGCGATATGGTACCACACAAGCCAGCTAATGGGCCCAAACTAACGCGAGCGAGCCCACCGAACAGCGCGCCTTCATTTCGCACGCAGTCATTTAAATTGGACACAGCAAGATTGGAGCCGTGTACTCTTTTCTGATGAGTCTAAAATTGTGTTACATGGCAATGATGGAAGGAAGAAGGTCTACCGACGTAAGGGAGAGCGTTTCGCACAATGCTGCTTTGAAGAGAGGGTTGCTTATGGCGGTGGCTCATGGACTGTCTGGGGCGGTATATCCGCGAGCGGCAAAACTCAACTTGAGGTTGTTACAGGACCACGGCTTTTTTTTTTTTTTTTTTTTTTTTTAAGGATGGGAAATCATCAAAATGACTTCTTCCGCTCTGGGTGGAGCGGAAGGGCGTGTCAGACTCTTACTGACTAAAACCCATCCGTGTTCCTTCTAAAGCCCTTTGCGTTCCAGGGCCGCGGTGACTCTTTCGAACAAATTCCGCAACCCTGGCAGGCTCTGGCCCTAGCGGGCCCCGTCCTCTTTGCTGACATCTCTTTGAGGCGCGCGTGAAACACAACGCGCCATCGACCCGGGCCTGGTGGTGATCGGACAGCGAGCCACCCAACGCTCGCCGTCCGCAGGCCCGCGCCTACGGTGGCCGGGGATCGCCCTGCGACTCCCGACGCCCGGGGCGTCTTCTTCTGTAGCGGCGGTTGGGACGAAGGCCTTGCCTTTCCCTCGCGCGGCCCGCCTCCTCCTTCGCTAGCATTACTGCTTCGCAGAAGGAGGTGACCGCTTCCCAAGCCTCCTCGCTCCGGACCATGGATTCAACCAGGGCCGGACGCGAGAGGTTGCCGCCGCCGATCGCCTCGACGAGGACACGGCGGTGCTCAGCCCAAGCAGGGCAGACCTCCACCGTATGCTCCACCGTGTCCTCCGGGCGATCCTCACAGTGCTGACACCCGGGCGTGTCCTCCCGCTTAATCCGAAACAGGTACCTCCCGAAACAGCCGTGTCCGGTAAGTACCTGCGTCAGGCGGAAGGTGAGGATGCCGTGGCGCCTCTCCAGCCACTCCTCAAAGAGGGGCCTTACCGCCGCAATTGTGGCGTGCCCAACAGGACCACGGCTGCCAACATTAAATGCTGAAAGGTACATTCGTGAGTGCTTAGAACCTCACGTGATACCATACGCGGACTATGTGGGCCCAAATTTCCTTTTTATGCATGATAATGCAAAAGCCCATGCGGCCGGCATCGTCAGGGAATATCTTCGGGATGTGAACATCACAGTTATGGACTGGCCAGCCAGAAGCCCAGACATGAACCCCATTGAGCACATGTGGGACGAGCTAAAAAGACGTGTTAGGGCTCGTCAGCCAGTTGCCCAGACGATGCAGGAGTTGAAAACTGCCATAGAAGAGGAATGGGAGATGATCCCTCAAAATTGCATAGAGCGGTTGATAAACTCTATGCCTAATCGTATGAGAGCTGTGGTAGATGCCCATGGAGGCAACACGCGTTATTAAATTAAACCTTTATTTGATAAAACATGGTTTTTATTCAAAAATCAATTGCCTTTAACAAGGCGCATATCCGACTTGTTAGGCGTAGCTCCATGTCGTATGGTATTCTGAATTCAAATTTAAAACAATACGATCGAAAAAGATGGTAAAATGTATCAGGTTTAAAACTGCATCAACAGTTTTTGTTCAATCTAGCAATGATATTTCGGTAGGGGCCATCGAAACCTAAACTCTAAGGTGGGCCAATAGATGTGTCCAGAAGTGTAGCTTTGTTTTCGCAAACCTCTTTCTTCTTTTGATTCTTCAAATCAATAATTTGTAACTGTAATAATCCCAGGTTTAATTGCCATGATTCCATTTAAGATTCCGGGATTTTACAGAAGGTATTATTAACTCTATATTACTTACTTCCACGAACATTAGGTAAATATAGTCTACCTATTGCCGATCTCTGGTCATCACTCATCAGATAAGTTTGTAAATTTTTTAGCTATTTTTATGATAACAACGTTTTATTGCTCAACTACCCTTCTCCCAGGAACCCTGCATTTTCCGGGATAGAGTATCACACTTAGACATAGTTTAGTTTTGTATCGGTGAAATAACTTTCATTATCGGATTTGTAACTACTAAGTACGTGAGTATTCCAGAGATCATCTATTATTACATTTTCCGCCTCTTTATAATTTAAGTTTAGATTCACATTTTAATTGTGATTCTGATTTAAGATAATACATGGAACCCAAATCACAGAGCATTACCTAACAGATACCTAAATAACTGTAGCTACGTATTTAGGTAAATAATAAGTATCTACATCTACGTCGTCGTCCCTAAAGACGCCGGTGGCGGCCGTTAATTGTCACTTTAGGCATGACCTACTAAACAGCTGTATACCTTTACATGACCTACTAGATTCAGCAATATCTTCAAGCAATTACAGATATATTTGTAGATAGGTACGTTAATGAGTAATCTCGCATTGTTATCCAAATAAATACAGAGAAAATGTAAGTCCGTAAGAGCAACAAAAGTCTCCGTTTACCTCGAAACGTAACATGATTGTTTTAAGCATACTTCAGCAGTTAGGCAACTTTTATATGGTAATGAATACGCGAGCGGAGTAGGGTGTCACAGTCACGTGATGCCGTGCACTCGCCCGTGGATAACTGCCAATAACAGTATGTTTTACCCTGCCATTAAGTTACGCTATGTTATATGTCTACGTGGCTGCGAGTGGCTGCGAGTCGACTGCGAGTCGACTGCGAGTCTGCTTCGAACCTGCAGCCGCATTTAAAACAACCCCTTTTACTGTAATTACTAGATACCGACCAACTTTGACTCACGAACACACGACATTTGTGATTTCGTTCGTTGGAACCAATTTAACACGCTAATGCCATTTCTCCTCGCAAAATATACGAATATACCGCTCCATTACTTTTATACTCGTATTTGTAATAGAGCTGAAAACTTAACGTATAGATCGGCAATAAAATATAGGGTTGGTCGTAAAGAAGCCAATACTTTGACTAGCAGAGGCTGCGAGGCGAATGTTTGTGTATCTGGGAGCGCTTCCCGCTATAAATCACCTCATGAGTGTGGGAAAATAGTTAAAGCGGAAGATGCGGTCTGCAAGTGGGCATCGGCGATACGCTCCGTGCCCACAGCGCGGCATTTACATACCCGCGCACAAAAATACTATATTTACACTATATTTTCCTAAAATATTATCGCAGACTTCAAACACTTATAAAAATACCCATACAAAATAAATAGGATCTATTTTTCAAGTGTCCACGTTGCAGGTAATCGAAATGAGAGCCCAAGTTTTCGTAGGCACGAACTTTCTGAGTGTCGTCTCATGGCTAAGGGTTCAAAATGAATTATTATCCTGTCTCATGAAAAAAAAATCACTTCCCCAAGTAATGAAAACTCGAGCTGATGCGCTCGAGTGCTGGTACTCCAGTCCGGCGGATATTACGGCAATATATTTCAATTACACATAAGAAAAAGAACAAGTCGTTAGAAGTAGCTGAAAGGCCAGATTACAGTCGTGGAGGAAATAATAAGGAAGACCCCGCTAACGAGCCAGGGACGGTAAGTTTTAAAAAGAAACGTGTGGGGAGGCAAGATGCTTGTTGAGAGTGATTAAATTTTATAAGTATTATTTTTTTCAGGTACTCCACGCGAGTGCCTGAAAAAGGTAAAAATAACTTTGCATTTTTTATGTTTGAAGCTAGATTAATGTGGAGCTTTTTTGTTTTTATTTCGTAACATTTTTCTAGTTTATTTTGCTACGGTTCTAGTTGGAATTTTTAGTGTCTGTTAAAGCTTTTTGTTGGTAGACCACGAGTTTACAGGAAAACAAATAACTTTTTAGCTATGCTGCGTATGTATTTTTGGTGCGCAGGGAAGTTGTGCGCGGACGTAGGGCGAAGATTTGTGCGATTCAATGGAATTTAATTACTCGCTAGCGGCCCAGCCATAACGACGCAAAAATATTTATGTTTATTGTCGGAGCTAATGCCGGAATGAGACCGCACTCGACCGCACCAAGAGATGCACTTAATGTACCTTTAATTAATGTACGCACTCTCACGGTGACAGGTCATCAGAATACAATAATGATAGATGAGTGGGAATGCGAACACACTGCTTAATATATGTTGATAGGTGATGCGTGTGCAGCAAGGCTTAGATAAGAGAGAAACCAGTGTTCAGTTATGAACTGAGACAGGCTAACTTAATAATAACAATTTTATATATTTTTAACCGACTTCCAAAAAAGGAGGAGACCGATTACTCCGAAGTTTCTGATCCGATTTATGTGATTCTCTTTTCGTTAGATGCGGTTTACTTGCTATGTGGTCCCGTAATTTTATTCAGTTTGGCCCAGCAGTTTTTATTTTATGAGCATTTTGCTTACTTGGATGATGTAACTACGTCGTCTAAGTGAGCAAAATGACGTCGGGTAATTAGTATCACAACTAAAAAGTGAAAAAAGAACTTATTTAAAAAAAATTACAACGGACTTCCAAATAAAAACAGTACAAAGTCTAAAATCACTTTAATTTGGGAAGTCTTACTATCTGAATGAGTCAATCCAATGATCTTGATCATATTGCCATGGTTAGTCTTTTATCCTCATAAAAGACATAATTAATTGCAGTAGATAAACTTTTTTATTTACACCACAGATTCCACTGTTATTCAATAAAAACATGTTTCAAACGCAGGGAATAACGAATAGTAGTAACCCATTTTCAATCTGAACCACATACTTAGATTTTATTGAACATTTGTTCACATTTTCAATAAAGAAAATGCTCGAACACACAACACATTTAACAAGCCACAATGACCCTAAGTCTTTAAATCGAACAAACGTCGCACAGCTCATATTTATTTCCGGACTCGACAATTACGGTCATTGGAACTTGAGCGTGATGTTTCCAATACATTTGTCGTAATAGCACGCTTTTATAACCGAAGCGTAATGAAACTCGTTTAAATATCACAGAGTGGTCGGATTACGGCAGCCAAGCACTTTATACTGCTTAATTACAGCCCTCAACAGAAATAATTGGGATCTTGGGGATTATAGCCGGACTTTACAGGAATTAAAGATTTTGTGAGAATGACGAATTGAATCCGATTGGCTGGCTCCAGTAACCGATTAGAATTGCCGTTTGTCAAGTGATTGGCGAGTTCTTTCGAAGTAATTAATGAATTGCTTCCATTTTATTAAAGAAAGTCTGGTTATTTGGCAAAAATCGTGATTGTTACCTACTTTGTTGCCATTAGTGTAGAGTGGATCATTAATTCCCTTAACTGAATCCCTTAATGGCCTCTTACGGCGTCCATGGAAAATGATAGGGTGGTTCTATGCAGTGCTTGTGCTTATCGTGACCACGATCATAAATGAATTTCAAAGATTCGCAATAAATAAAAGATCTAAGATAAAATACCAGTTTTCCGAAAACCTTTATTTATGGCAAAATAAGACTAACCATATTTATGTATTAGTTTATTCCTAGGTTTTAGTTTTTGTTTTAAGTGTTTGATAGTTATACTAAATTAAGCTTTCTGTACCTTGATTTATTTAAATTATTGTGATACATTTTTATAAACATTTCAGGTTTATTCTCGAACTCAAAAGTAAGCAGATACTTTTGTGACTTCTTGTAAGTTCATGTGGATTTAAGCAAGTGTTCTTGAATAAAACAATTTCTGATTTATCTCCAAGCCACTTTAGTTTTTATTGGTTTTATTGGTTACCTACCTATGCTGTTTTTTCGGGCTTATTTGAACTGAGTATGATAACTTCGGTTGGACTTGAAATTTCAAATTCAAATTAACTTTTTGTGTCAAGCATATTATTGCGTTTTCAAAATCAGTTATTACTTTGTTTCTTTGAGGACTGCTTTTTCTGTAATAGCGCCTCATTTAGCTACCAACCGAAGTTGTCAAAGCGCAAAACCGCAATTTCTATGGTAAAAACCCAATATTCTATCTCGAGAATATTTAACCAACTGTTACAACATTTAAAATTATCCTCTATCTAAGCAGGTCTCCTTCACTGAAACAAACAGTCTTCGAAATCTGCAATCGGGAAATATAACAAAGTTCTAAAATAACAATCGATCGCGTTGTCAAAATAGCTTGAGTTTAGCTAGATTTAGTTCGATCGCGGGCTGGAACAATAGATTGAGTGAAATCCCAGTAAGCTGGTTGAATCCGTCGGACGAACGACACGACAGGACATCATTCTGTATTGTTCGTTAACTGAATGGGAACAAATGAGTTCATGATTTAGCATGCGATGTGTATCACATCTGAATATCGGATCGCGCCGGGCTTCGTTTGCGCTGTGAATCAATAACTCTGTTAAGCTGTGTTTTCATTAGGGATTATTCAGCATTACAAACGTCGACAGTGCGAAATCAGTAGCTGTTTTATAGCGGCTCATTAGTGTGCTTATATTCAGATAATCTTTATCTAATACATATATTATACCATAGAAGTTTTTCAGGAAGTTTCTGATTTTATTCGACATTAACTTGTAAACAAACTAAAATGCAAGGATCTACTGTACCCAGGACAATATACACAAACAGCAAGTCTTCTCATGGCAAATAATCGTGTTGTTTCCCTTACTATCCCCGGTATTCCGTGCTCGTCGTTCCTATTTTCATTTTCATCAGGCGCGAACAAGCCTTCTCAGTGATATTTAATTGCGTATATTATTGCGTATCACCCCGTATTGCGTTTCAGCACGTTCGGTTCTAATTGCGTCGTTAAAGATAAACTAGGACGCAATAACGTACCTAATCTCAATAACGCGTTCCCTTCTGTTCGCTTTACATCTCGTATGCGCTGAAAACATAGCAATGATTTTGATTGGCTGCGTTTCAAAACAGAATAAAATTCATATTGAAATCTATAACGTTTTTATAACGGAACACACGTTCTCTATTACCCGGTGCAATGTTGTTGGCACCTCTAGTTGCATCGTTTTAGCCAGTTCCAGCAAAAGTTTACGTGGAAAAATATATTGAATGACGATGTTACGCCGGGGTTATGTACCTGCCTGCCCAGTTAACGTTTTCCGCCAGACGCAACACCACACATGTTTCCTACTACACGTCAATAATTGATAAGAACGACATAAAACAGTTACGAAGTTTTCACCTCCCTTCTTGCTGTTACCACCTTTTGTTTTATAAACTTTGCGTGTAGGAAATGAGTTTTATGCTCAATAAATCTGCTATGCTGTTGTAGTCTTTAGTTTACCGGATATAAATGCCAATTTTGCATGAACTAAGAATATAATGTGCATGTACTTAACGTAGCTGCATTGGCTGCTAATATTCAGTTCAGTCTTGATCATTTTCATGGGTTTTATTATGTTGGAACGTCACAGGTAATTTAGAGTTTTATTTTTAAATTCTAACAATTTTGAAGACGTTTTTCCGGAGTCACCGTAAAATAAGAGGTTATTTCCTGGGGCAGTAAATGGAAGATGTAAATATAATAAGATTTTTAATCTCATTCTGCGCAAAAGTTGGGGACAGTAAAATTTTCTCGGAGTAAAAATAAAATATGGAAGCAAGTCCACGTTCCAAGGTGACCTAATTACGCGTCTCGAATCAACTGACACCCGCGTGATCCGATGAGGCTTCGTTAACCGAGGCCTGTATACATTATACGAACAATTTCATATGTAACTTCAAATAATTTACTTTTATCTTAAGTCAGTAGGTGCTCGATCCCGAAGGTTATAGTTTAACGAAAGCTATAGAATTATACGATAAAATTATTTCAAGCGTTAAAATATTATTATACAGCAGAGTACTTTAGTTATAAAAAATATTGCTTATAAACTTAATGGTAATATAAAAAAATGTATTAGCAAAGAGAAATTGTTCGTGCGGCTAGTGGGCAGCGCAAACTGATTAATTCTCGGCCGCTGGGCGAACTCCAGAAATATTAGGTCCACGGATATGAGATTGCTAATTCCACTAATGCAGCGGACAAATATCGCAAGTTCCCCTTACTCCACACTTGCATTTCAACCATTTTGCCAAATCTATTTTGCCAAGCACTCGGAGGAAGCCAGACAAATTCGAAAATTAAAAAGCAATTCGATTATTGCATTCAAATTGACTGATTTCATAAAATCATTAAAATAATCGAGACGGCACTGTCGATATCAATAAAGTTACGACATCACACAGTATTGCGTATCATATCAACCTGGTAAGCAAAGGAATTTAATTTAAAACTTCCACATAACAGGCATGTAATACAGATTTTTGGAACGCATGAAAATTTCATATATCTACTTTCAGTTTTCATATAGCAACTAAAGAGGGACATAAAAATTGGGCAGGTAGACGTATTGTTACTGTACAGTCGGTATAGTACGCATCATGCAAACTTGCGTGCCGCATTCAAACAGTCAATATTTGATTATGATGTAATAATGGGAATAAAACATATGATTATTGCCCATAATAAAAGACAAACTTTTGTTACTGACAAGGTTGCTGAAGCAAAGGTATGAAAGGGGTTGTAGAAATCATGAGGTTCTGGTATAAAAGGGTGGAAGTTCATCTTTTTTTATTATTGACTAGCTTCTGCTCGCGACTTCGCACGCGCATTTCCCGTTCATTCCCGTTCCCTTAGGAATTTCGGGAAATCCTCTCTCAGTGCTCCCCTACACTTCAGCTTTCTACGACCAGTAGTATCGGCTGTGCGTTGTCTGTCAGTCACTCAGTCACTAAGTAACGGAAGAATTTTATATAAATTTAAAGATATAATGGAAAGCGATGATGTCGTCAACGATGGAGCACGCTTGCCGAGAAGTAACCTATTCACTATTGACTTAAATACCCCCAGGTTGTAGCTATCAGAAACAGACTCCGGCAGGGAATTCCACTTCTCAGCTGTCCATTCAATAGTTATTTGCAGTTTAAAGTTAAAAAATATCAGTCATTCGTAGGTCGCACCCTCACGCACAAGTGCAGTCTATTCATTTGCCGGATGGATTAATTTCCGCCGTGAGATCGTTTCGAAGGGAAATGCGATTGGAACAAGTGTACGCGACGGGTACAGGAGGGGTGCTATACTCGGTTTATGTCTATTTTTCTTTGAAAGGGTTAAATCTATGGGCTGTTTATTTCATTCCAAAATTTATTAAAACAAGGCCCGAAGTACCTGTGCGTCTGTAATATTTTGTTTCAATGGACGACATATTTTATTGATAGGGTCTTATTATGACCCCATATGATCGGCGTGTTTCTGGTATTGTTCGGGAGCAGCGTCATAACAAGTTCCTCGCCTTATTTTCCGCGTCGGGCCTGTTGCCCACCGAGATTTAACTTTATTGCAATGCCGGCACACTGCCAAAGCTGTACTGGATGATTATTATGAGACTTTTCTTTTTCTTCGAGGAAGGAAAGACATGTTTATTTTTCAAATTATTTTTTTATGAACCTAAAGAAGATTTGTTCTTGTACAATCCATTTAGATTATTCCGCATTCCTATTTTATGCATGCCTTGTATCCGGCACACAATTTCTATTCATTTTCCGAGTCACTTCGATTTTCTAAATTTATGTGCGCATGTTTATGATGCAGTTTACGATGGCCTCTCGGTCAAACACGCGACGGCTAAGGTTTATGGTGCTCACGCAGAGTTTATAACATGGCTAAAATAAAGGTTATTACTGACAAAAACTCAACATAAACCGACATAATGATGAGCAGGAGGAACAATTAAGTTTGTGTTTTATTGTCACGATATGTACTGATACATATTTCCAGTTCGTCATCAAGGGGAACATTAAACAAACCACTTTGTGTTATGGTAATTACTTGTGTAGAGTTTCTTTAATGGACTAAGTTACAAAAGTATTTACGCAAGGAACGTCTATTTGAATGGTGTAAACATAATTTGTGGACAAAGTTGTAGATGTAATGTTTTGCGTGACGATGTTGCCAACACAAGCGACCGGATTTAATTAAAACTGTCACATGTTGTTAATTTTTGTAAGGATTCAGAAAATTACACTTTGTAGCCATTACGATTAAAAGTTTTAAACAA
This sequence comes from Mamestra brassicae, assembly GCA_905163435.1. Taxonomy (NCBI): domain Eukaryota; kingdom Metazoa; phylum Arthropoda; class Insecta; order Lepidoptera; family Noctuidae; genus Mamestra; species Mamestra brassicae. The sequence goes on along the minus strand of LR990996.1, from coordinate 10,076,811 downwards.
GCATTTGCTACCTACGCGGTACATACGTGAGGTTTTCTTGAGTTCCAGTATGATAATGTGAATAGGATTCTGTACATTTTATGATAACAAGATTGAAGAAGTGATTGTATCTAGTCATCAATCTAAAATCTAGATTTAAGTAAGTCTCATTGAAAAGTTTCAGGTAAGGAAAAGATACCTACCACGTTTCCACTATGAGCATCTGATCTGAACATTAATTCACTTTAAGCCGTACTCCCTAAACTGTCTTACGTTCAAATTGAAGCGCTGTTCAATTTTAATAGTTATCATCCGTAACGGTGGGTCCCGGGAGTTGCGTTGGACACGGTGTCTTTGCTAAATTCCGGCATACGCCGCTGATAGATGACATTTAGTGCAGACAGAGTTGTTCCCCGGAGTACCTTTCGCTCCACGCCGTTGAACAAGTGCCAATGAGGACCAATCTCCGGGAAAATTTGCAAAAATACGCTGAAATCGACTAAAAATGAATTCGTGCTCCGGATCCCTATCTAGAGGAAGACTCATGACTCCAATTAAAAACTTTTCCATTTTTTTATTATTTTATGATAATTTCAATAAATAAATCAGCACACATGTGAAATGAAAATGTTCCATTTTAGATGATTTTTATTCCGTTAGGCCGATCCAAATAAAGCGTATTTTCTTTTTCTTGGAAAAGCTATACCACCGGCACCACCATTATATTGTATAATTGATATTGAAAATTTAAAAAACAACTACGTCAGAAAAATGGTCATCATCCATCTGAAAGATAAATTTTGTTTTAGCTTTTATGATCTAATTTCGTATCTATTAAATGAGAAAACCCAAAAAGGTTACTGGTGTTTCCCAGTTACTAGGTTGTGGAGGTCCTATAAGACCCCTTTGTAAAATAATGGTATCCTGCTGCATCCTGCGGTATCCTCAAAATCGTTGAAAAAAGGCTAAACAGAATGATTGTTTTGTACCCAATACCCTATGTCCCAAATAAATAAATATATACACGATTTCAGTTTACAAATGTTACAAATACAAAAAGCTAACTCGAATTTAGTGTTCAAGCAATTTTATCATACCATGTCGTTCTCCATTCTTCTGTTCGAGCCAAAGGACATATGCTTTGTCGGTATGGGATTATAATTGAGTACTTCGTCCTTATCGATAACATTATACTTATACAAATTGCTTTTCGTTGGTGCATTGGTTTTTAAATCGGCATCCGCACGAGTAACAGTCTCCGTCGTAGTCTGCTCCAAATGCGTCAGTTTGTATTTGTCTTCATAATATGACACTAGTTTCATCATGAGGACATCTTCAAGGATAGCCTTTTGCGTATTGTATTTCTAAAATGTTAAATGAGAAAACTATGAATACACTATAAACATCTAAAACACAAACTAATTCAAAAAATAAATAAAAGCATTATGCCAAAATGTCATTAACTGGAAGACTAAAGTCAGTTGATTAATCGAGGCATAACCAATACCACAAAGTAAGCAAATGTTATTAGTACGAATAATGAAAACGAGAATTCTTTGATTTGATAAATATCAAGTTTCGTTTTCAGTATAAGTATTTATTCATTATACTAATACTAACCGGATTTCTCCGATAGTTCTTGATCGGCAGCGTTGAGACTGTACTATTGCTGGCATGTACTTCATTTTGGCTTACATCTGTTTTCTTATATTTGTATACCTGTGATCCCAAATCTCTCAGAAAGTTGCCAAACTCTTTATCAAACGCTTCATTTTCTTGTGTAGTCTGCGTGAAATAAAAGAAACTTAAGACTGAGATAACACTTTCTTAGAACAGAATAAAGCTGTGCAGATACCTGTGAATTTGAAGCGACATGCAACTTTAATACGAAAACGAGAAAAACACTTATCCACTGTCCACGGAACGTCCTGCTCATGAAAACAATCGAACCGAACAACATGAAGCATCGAAACTAGTGCAACCTTGCACTATACTCGTTTTCTATTGATAAGGTGTTATTTCCTGTAGCGGCTTTACGACCGGCGCGAATTTTTCTTTTTACAATCTCTTATTTTCATTTTTTGTTGCAAAAATTTATTGGTACGGCTGTTGAAATTTGTATTATCGAAAGGTGGAATTGTATTAAAAAAGGCAGAGCCGAAGTAACAGCCACGTGTGTGTCGTGTGACTAAATGCAAGTCGAGTCAAGGCGAAATCTGAGCGTAGGTTTAATGGTTTCGCCTTGATCCTGAGCGAGTCGGGAGCGCGCAGTTACACAGCTAGATTTATTAGTTCAATTACCCAGGCCCTGTTCGGAGCCGCCTCGCTTGCTTGAGCACAGACGCCAACAACTAAATTTTGCTCAGGTTGCAACACATTCTATGTTCACCTTTTTTCCTCTTTGCAACGATGGTAATGTATAAACCTAAATTAAGATCGCTTCGTTGTTGCTCAATAAACTTGGTTTTTTGGAAGAGCCATTGTGCAATATTTTTTTGTTCATTTGGTATTTTTGGTAGGTATAGGATTTGGTTAACATCCGACATCAACCCGTTGCCATCAAAACAATGAGTTTTGATGGCAACGGGTTGATGCCGGATGTTTACCGTTATGTTTTTCAAACGTTTCTGTGTTTATAGGTGGTTTAAGTTGATAGTAAAATTGTATGGGGGAAAATGGACAACGTTGAGCCACGCGGCTTAAAACAATGAATTTTGTTTTCTGTACAATCTCCATTTCAAGGTGGAATCTTAAAATATAATAATCCGTTTGTCGCTCTCACGGATAAAGCAAGTATCCTGCCCTGTAACGAAAACTTCATAGTTTTCAGACAATTGATACGACGTTACAGAAAAATAATTATGCAACCGGCTCAACTTTAATAGTGAAGTATAAAATCTCGCAGCTTTAAGAGCCATATCGTTACGTGATTTACTTTTTATTGTTAGCAGTATTAACGTATAACGTTGTAAAGTTGGCGAAGACTGGCGGAGCGACGAGCGGAGCGGGCTGCGACCGCAAACAGGGGGGTGTCGATACAACTTGGCCAACTCTCAAATTTGTGGGTTGGCGCTTTCAGAGCTCGCTTATACAGGGTGTTTCAGAAGTGCGTGGTTATATTAGCCCAACATCACCCTTAGGTGATGTTGGGCAGCTGATATAAACTGAGAAAAACATATCAAAACATTAAAAAAATAAACTTTTTTCAAAAAAATCGACCAGAAAAAACGACTCAATAGTTCCGAAGAAATGACTTTTCAAGCAATTTGTTACAGTTAGTGGCATTTACTTCAGTTCAATCACATGCATCGGACTGCTTGAAAAGTCATTTCTCCGGAACTTTTTAGTCGTCTCTTGTGGTCGATTTTCTTGTAAAACTCACATTTTTATGTTTTGATATTTTTTCCTCAATGTACACCAGCTATCCAACATCACCCTTAAATATAAGCACGCACTTCTGGAACACCCCGTATATGCACTTAGCTTTACATTCGAATTAGTTAAGAGATAGTGGAAGTCCGGATATGTTCAGAAAACTGTTCCCTTTTTGAACAAAAGAGATAAATATGTGGTCCGGTAGGTGCAAGATGTGAGCTTTGTTTGTCCAGCATGGTGACCGTGGCCCACAGTGTAGGTATTCGTAATTACACAGATAAATTATACATTTCTAACATTCCCGAAAGGCGATTAATTCAATTGTTGACGGCAATTAAGTATTATTTTATTTATAACTAGTATACACGACTGTGATCGCGTGTTATAAGTGAATATAAAACGATTACATTGTTCTATTAATTTTCTGACATGCGTACGGTTTTCTTTAGCCTATTTACAGTCAAATCAGGCTACTTCATTTATATACAGTTTACAACTTTGTGTATAGTAGTTGTGGGTACATAGGCGGACTTAATGCAACAAGGCATTTTAAACAAGTAAGCGTCGGTATTTTACTTTTATATCTCGGGGTAACGTCGTTTTGCGATTTCTTAGGTCAGTATTTCAGCAAAAATTTATGTATAAAAATCATATTACATAAGATTTCACTGCAAGAGAAAAAGATTTTAAGAACAATCAACTTCGTTTAAACTTTATTTTCTCCTCTGTAATAGTTGCCTGAAGTAATTTTCTTCGAAAAAACCTTTAATGAAAACTTTAAAAATTCAAAGGCAGGTTTCACACTGTTTTATAAGAGAAAATTAATCTGGCAGGTTTGCTCTGAAGGTAGTGTGGGTGAAACGCTGACTACACCATCCAAGTATAACATTCTAAAGGGGACAGAAATGTTTCTGCTCTGAAAATAGCCAAAACACACCTTTGAAAACCTTAGGTAGATACCGAAATGAAAATCAAATTTTAGATTTTCTCACCCAACACCGAAACAGCTAACAAGTTGGCTGCAGATTAGAAACCACGTATATGCACAAATAGCTAGCAACAAAGTTAATAGAGCTATCCTATCCTACTGTCATTGTTGTCACTGCTCGTCGGCAAAGTTTTACAGCCAACAAGCACCAACTTCGCATCTGCAATTAAAACAGCAACATTACCTACGTGAGACTAAAACTGTTCGCTAAAAACATAATCCAAGTCGCTTTAATGGCACTTCCACGGCGAACGTAACGCAATACCAATAAACTTACAAGTTTACTCGTTTCGTAATACCAAATAAAATATCTTATTCTCGTATCTCTTGTTGGGCGTGAATTCAATTTGTTTGCTTGCAGCTTTAAATAAACTTATATGACGTGCATCGGACTCGACCAGATACAGCTACATCAGGAAAACCTGCCTTAGGGTCTGCATTGATTGCTTCATAAAACCCAGAGAGTTGCATCACTGGATTAAGTAACTGAGAAATCCTGGAATTTATTGTGAACAATGTGTGTGAGAATTATTTGCTCATACATAAGTAGAAATAGGTTATACTGGCAATAATCGTATTTTCTACTTTAGCGCTCAAAATATGTATAAAGGTGGTCACTAAACAATTCAGGTCAGCGACTCGTTATATTGATGGAACGGGTCCGAATGTGAGATAGTGTTCGCGGGCGGTGCCGCCGATAGCCGCCGCGCTCATGAATATTGTAGCAGCACGCGCGTCCGCTGGATCCTCCAGATTCCGAGCCTGTATCAGGAGCTTTATATACCTACACCTTTACATTGTTTCCCATGCAATCCCTAAATATTAGTGCGGACCGCACGGACCTCTGTACTTCACCGCTTTTTGTTTACGTAAAAAAGTTACATCTATGAATATTTTCGACGTCGTTTCGGGATAGTCAGGACTTAGTTTATCTTTTTCGTTCAGGAATGGTAATATATTGCGGCGAGAACTTTTTGCGGTTTAGATATTTTGGCTGAAATAGCGGACGACCCTTTCGGGAATGACGATACAAATACGTAGTAAAAGTTAAAGTTGAAAGGTTACAGTTGAGTACGTGATGAGTTAGATATATTATTCAGTCGGTGCAGAGCGAGCGGCGCGGCGCGGGCGCGGCAGCTCGCGTGCCGGCAGGCGGCGCCGGGCGCAGGCACTAAGTGGTGTGGCGCGACGATAATACGTCAAACCGCCGACTGCGGTTCACCCACCCCGTCCGGCTAAAATTTAATAGTTCTCAAATGTACCTAGCCTACGAGGCCCCGCTGTTATCTCTACTGGGAGGTTAGCTGTGTCAAGTTGACGCGATGCGATCTAAAAGAGGTGTGAATTCTACTCAACATCAACTGCTTGGGCGTATATTTAACCGCGACAGTTTTAGGTTTCACTTCATTACTTTTAGCTTTTTTAAAAAACATAAAAAATAGAAGCTTTACCTAAATGTTAGCGTTTAATTTTTGTCAACAAGTTGCAAAATCTCGACCTCGTAAATTACAATATTACAGCACAAACGCGCCACATGCGCGCAATCCGCTATTGAATTGAGTGGCATTTTTAGTTTTATTCTATTACTCACTTAAAACTAACGCACATATGCAGCAGTTATACGACTATGGGTAACAATCCCCCGCTGTAACCCGGCTGGCATCGACGGCCAAAAATTTAATCTACCTTTCAAATCCGGCACTCCGATAAATTTTAACAGCGAACGCGTTTAGTCCGATATGTCGGTTGAAAGGTTTACCGACGCTATTTGACCGACAGCTCTATTTGTCGGGAGCAGAGTGCAGGTCATTCGTATGGCACGGGACAGATATATGTAGTATGCAGCGATAACCTACTCAGTGTTTTCACATAAATACTTCAACTGACTTAGGCGTGTGTCATTGTAGTGTACTATAGCGTTTTGCTTCAGTTTTACATCATACACATTTAATGTCGAAAAACGACAACAATGCGAAAATCTTCACCACTATTAACTCCTTCAGGGATCCCAGATGTAGGATACACATACATATGTCTCCCCCGGGATCTTCCAACCTGAGTGGATCAACTCGTGCTGAAAAGCTGTAATGATTAACCTTTGAGTTGGAACCCTTTAGCGAACGATTAATGAACGGCGTTCGCCTTAAGTAATCTGTTCTCAGTTGTGGCTTGCCCTTAACAAGATGAATTGTATCAAGATTGCATTCCGGCGATATATTGAATTTCGCGTAATGAGTGATTTGATCCGTGCGTGCGTTAGCCATGATTGAGTGTTGTGAACGATGGGGCGAAGGCGCAGTAGTGTCTTCAAGATAATTATTAAGATAATGTAAAAAGATTAAGTGTTTATATTATATGTATCTAAAAAGGTCGGAGCGAAGTTGGTGTGAAGATCTGACCATGTTTACAGGGAAACGATGAACAGACAGGGCATAAGAGAAAGAGGTTTGTAAGCATAAAAGATAGGCATTTATCAAGCAGTGGGACACAGTTCAGGCTGAGACAAAACAATCCTAATAGTTGTTTATTTAGATATGTGCCAATCCTGAATACAAGGAATCCAATCTTCATTCTCTATCTTCATCCCAAGGATACTATTAATTCCCGCAACAAGCACGCGCAGCGATCACGCTGACGACAGATTTAAACAATTCCAACGAAAAAGTAATAATTGCTAAACTACTTCGAATAAGCAATTTAAGCCAAATTAAGAACTTGTAATGAACATTAAAAAGCTTCTAGGATTTCGTCCATTTACAATACGAAGAATTCAATTAAGGCTTGGAGAAACAAAGTTACGAATAAAGTGATTTGAAAACCGAGGCATTCGTAAATAAATTCAGGCGAGTTTCCGCCTTCTGGGTCAGGTCATATTAAATACTAAAAATGTTACCAGGTCAAAAAGCATCGTGCATGCTAAAAAACACAAAACAATTTTTGATTCAGACAGTACCTGAAACTTTTCTGTGTAACTTTTATTTATGTAATGAATTGTTTCGTTTAAGTTAAAATTTAAACATTAGGTAGGTACCTATTGCAACAATTACAGACGTAGATGTTCTACGTACAACTATGAAAGTTTCAGTGCAAGTCCGAGCCGAAGTTCAAGTTTAAACTTTACTTAGGAGTAACGTCTACTGATTGCTTTCTCTCTCAAGTTGCAAAACTCTAATTAAAGTAATAGGCCGCTAAGTTGTTCGTTTGCAAAAAGTTTCTGATCTGTTTGACTATTTATTATTCGGAGTTAACTCTATGAGTGGGGTCTCTTAATTTAATTAACCTAGGTACCAATTTGAAATTATCGATAAATTTTAAGAATGGATTGGTTTTTTCTACTTCGATTTACTCAGGTTTGGGTAGTAGATAGATAGGTAGATAATATTAAGGAAGTAAAGCCAAGAAAAAGAGAGAGTGTGAGGAAAATAAAAATCCTTATATTTATCTCTCTCTTTTCATATCCTGTGAAGGGCTCCACACCACACTAGAACTGTGCCTGATATGGATCCTTGATACCCCATGTCGCTAGATTGTTTCTACACCGTCCTACCTGAACTTGGAATAGGTTGAGAAACTGGATTGGTCACCTATAGTGACCAATCTAGTCCGTGTCGAAGATGGGCAGTATGCCCTCTAAATATGGACTAACCCTTAAAGTTACAATAAGCCTCGTTGCAAAAAGAAACTAATTTGTAAGTTGGTACAATCAAACACAGCAATCAAGTAAAGTTTAAATCTGAGTTGAGCCAACTAATCTAAGTTTATAATGAATACCTACGAGTATTATCCGTAACAATATAAACACACGAGTGTTTCTAGCATGTGGTTGTGGTTTTAGATATACAATAGATCCTGAAATAGATACCACATTATTTTAGTTCCGTAACACATTAAAGTTGGCAACGTAGAAAATGGGACGTAATAATTTGAAGTGACATTATCTTTCTATTTCGCTTGGTAGTGGTTCGGTTCTTTCTATAAAATATCTACGTTAGTTCACGCCTTTTTTGCCCGACTTCGCCAGAAGGAAGGTAATGTTTTTAAAGATACTAGTGAGGTGGCCTCGATAATTAATTACCTAGGGCAGCCGTGATTTACTAGTAAGGCACATAATTGGATAACATAACTTTTGAGTTCTTGTTATAATTGCACCTAGCAATGCAAATAAGATATAAATAAAACAAGTTCAATTGATTGGCCAAATTTCAACTTGTAGGTACTAGTTTGTTTGGTGATAAGCTTATAATTATGTGCTCTCATTTTGTGGTGTTGAGGTGCTTTGTAAAATAATCTATATAGCAACCATTTTGTTCCTAATATATATTATTATGATTGGAACAACCCACTCATTAACTTCTACAGAAATATTTTCTCCACATATTTTTTTAGAAACATTGACTTTTTAGACTCAGAAAATGGTCACTAAAAGGTTACTGTTAATACACATGGTTCCGAAACCGCCCGGCTAACTAAAATTAAACTCGTATCAGTCATGTAGGTACGTCGAATATATTTAGTACAAAAATAAAACTACATTTACTTTTACTCCTACATATAAGATTAGGACTTCTCCGAAGATACTACAAAGAAAATAAAATCTTAAAAAGGATTACGCACAACTTGGTATCCTATCTTTGTACAATATCTGTTTCGGAGAACAAAGGGAATCTGACTAGAATTGGTGTATTGTTGCTGAGGTCCCTAATAACGGGAGACAAGAGGCAAAATATCGCAAGCACAATGTCACACATGTCATCCATTGTCTAAGATATTAGAGTTACAATCAATCACGGGTGTGTCCGTGACATGTACGTAATTAGGAGCGAACCTACGGGGGAGGCTGCGCCTATTCCAGAGGGGACTTTGTCGCAGCTTTCATGTCGTTTCGATATTGTTTCGTGTATCAGAACAGGCGGTTCTATTACCTTTACTACACTTAATATCCTATGTCCCCTAGCTGGGGCAGAGGGCGTACACAGTAGTCCGCCATCGCGAGCGGTCTACCCGCTTCACCTCGCTCAACGTCGCTTTGGCCAACACTGAACTTTGCCAGGTTTGACGGGGACGGCCACGCTTCCTTTTCCCTTGAGGGTTCCAGTCCTTGGCCTGTTTGGGAATGTCATCGGAATCTCTCCGGAGCTTCTCATCAATCCTGGGTTACTGAATAGAGAGAATAATATTCTGGCGCTGGGAGATTCAGACTAATGTGGCTAGTGGATTCAGAAACCTCATGTTATTGTTCTATGAAACTTTGAAGCAAGTATTGAAAGTGCCTGGAAATAGAAACGTGAAGATGACCCATCAATCACTTTTTTTATATCGAAATTTAACCTCACGGACCGCATTAGAAACTCACTATACTTTGTTCCGACACCCTAAAAGTTGACGTTAGCCACACAGTAGCGAAGTTTAAATAGATAGGCACAACTATCGCCGCTTGGAGGAGCAATGGGCAAAAAATAACAGTCATTGGATCCCAAACGCCAAGAAACATCAACGCGGAATGTCCGAAAAGAACAGACGGGATGAGCTTGAACTCCTTCTCAAATGTTTGGCACAAGTCAAGGAAAAGTGGAAAGAAGGAATGGTACAGTCGTACAGAATGGTAATCACGATCCTCGATACAACAGCGATACAATAACGTTACTTATTCGAATAAGGTTGACGTCCGTTGACGTGGCAGCGGATGTTGCGACGTTCCAAGGGTTGCAGCGTTCAGTCGACGTCAAGGCACGCCGCCCTCCGCGGGACGTCAGACGTTCAGACGTTGACGTCGTCGCGACGTTTAATTAAACACTAAGTGGCAGACACAGCCAAAACTTTAATTTTCTACGGAGATAATATGTTACGGAACTACTGCGGTCCAGGTATAGATACCTACTTAAGGCCCTTTGTTGAGAGAATACAAGAATAGGAGACAACGTCTAAGGTTCGTTAGAGCGAAATATTATACATAGTTTCTCCGCTAATTTCTGGAACTAAAACTTTCTGTTTTTCAATTATTTGGCTGCCACAATTTTAATTAGCTAGCCAATTTTATGTTGGTGCGCTCATGTGGCACAGACTGGGAATAAATATGCACTACCCGTCCCTTGTTTTAAGGAAAATAATTCTGAACAATCGCAGAAACTCAATAAACTTCACAGCATTAAGTTCTTTGACTCTTCTCAAATTAACTTTTGGGAATCAATTAATAATTTCGTGGATTCTCACTTGTCAGACGCATCTTAAACCAAACTTTTCCAAGGAGATAATAATATTGTGAAAGCGATATTTGATAAAGATATACTAAGCTGAATGATATTCTTTTTTTTGGTACTTCCTTTGTTTCAATAAAATCAGTATTTAAATTTTCTAATTATTTTTTAAGATTGTTAGTGTATACCGCTTGAACCTTGCTTTTCAGAGTAATGCAGACATTAATTTCCTGTAGACATTTAACGTTGTACTCAAGAATTTACTGAATAGTTTCGTTGGAAGTGCTCTATTTTAGAGTTTATATTGAGGGATGGTGGCGTTCTGCTCAAGTTGATATAATTTAGATCGTATGTATAACTTTAGTACCGCGTCTCAAAATACATATTTAAAAGTTCTTCAACCTTCAGTATCTAAATGATCTCTGGGGTCTTAAAGAAAGAAAGACAATCTAATTTTTACGAATGTCTAGACTACAACTAATTAAAGAATAGGTATAGGAAGAATAAACTCCGAAAAAGCGATTTTAATATTGTTGCTTTCTATCTTAATAATTCGCAAAAGTGCTCCGTTAAGATAATAGGGTTCGCAGATCGTGAATCTTCTTAATTACCAACAATGTTGAAATTAAGCTTTTAATGAGTTTTAATTAACAAGTTTAGGGACGTTGCGTGAAAATACTTAACGATTGCCGCGAGATAATTTAGACAATATCTAACTGTAAACGACTAACGAAATAACAATTACAAAATAAAAGGGAATGGGAGCTTGAATTATGTTTTACCATCGTCCATTTCTCTAATCTCACATTTACTGGCAATTTTATTGGGTACTATTGACAATTTCTGTATCTCCTTTTTTGTAGAATTATATATTAATATGTGCTACCATAAATATGCTATGATATCGATAGATCTCCTTAGTCGAGCTAAGGAGATCTATTGATATCGTAGCATACTTATATAGCATACTAGTTAGTGGCCCACCTCGGCTTCGCCCGGATTTTTTTTTCCAAAATTTTCTTTCATAAGAACCTTCTCCTGACAATAAAAAACACATCAAAAAAAGAATTAGCGAAATTGGTCCAGTCGTTCACGCGTGATGCCGTGACCAAGGAAAATAGGAATTCATTTATATATATAGATAGATAGATAACCATTCTGAATCCCTACATATCTCACTTTTTGGCACAGGCAAACACATACATAACTTAGAGCACAGCAGTAAATTCAATAGCTCTATTGACAATAACACACAATGTTAAACATCTCGATGACACCAGGCAGAGATACACTCAATATATGCGAACACGGAGCCAAGTGTCCTGGGCGAGGGTGCAAGTAGGTCACACTCAGAAGTTGGTTGCCAACCTGCCTCGGTAGTCTCCGAGAGGCTGCAGGTGCGACATAGGAATGCCTGATTATGGACCATCTGAGTTTCGCAAATTTTACAGTGATTTATATTTTTTTCTGTTCCTGTGTGTAATTTGAAGATTGGTCATAACATAGGTGGCATGGCATGGCATGGTCCCAGATATGGGAGGTCTTCATCGCAGTTCATTCAGTCTTAAAGTTTGAAGCAATATTTTGGTTCGTATTGCATTTTTATGTTTAAGGAAGTTGAATTGAACTCCTTTTAAAATTACTTTTACTGAGACTTCACTTGTCCATTGCATTCTCCTAGTTTATTCTGATATTTTCCTTCTGAAGCGAAATAATAAACTACCGGTGTGGTAGCACTTCATGCTCTTTTTTCATACTATTTCCTGCATTAAGAGAAACACAAAGCTACAATATATGGATTCTCGCATTTCAGTTTTCTTCCAATTAAAAGTTTTTGATTAAATAACAGCGTTCCGCACGCCGATGTATGGATTAATTTACTCAACTTATAATTCCAATAAACAAGTAGGTACATATGAATTGATTTAATTTAGTAATTGAATACGTGTGCTGATTGTGTGATGAATCATACAATAAATGTCTACTTGATTAGCCTAATTACAAGCGAATCGGGAAAATTGCGTAATCAATCAATTTGTTTTGATTTCCCTAATGAGTAACGGAAAACTAAATAAACAAGGGAAGTATTCTGTAAAAGTGAAGGTAAATTATACCGAGCGCGTCTCTAGGACGCGACGGGCTGAATGTGGCAAATTAGTAGCAATTTGCGTCGCAACGTTCACATTTCGGAGCAAATGTGAATATCAAATGAGTGTTTAAGCTACCCATTTGGATCACTCTCGGCCGATGCCAATCATTTCAAAATTGATGCTTGCGGCTTCCACTGGACGACTGTTAATTATTGCTAGTGCTATTATTCCAGCTGTGGTTTATTACCTGCTCCTCATATTTTATGCTCTTTATTCTGATGTTATCGTTTTTAATAAATATGTAGCAATTTGTTATACGTCTGTAGCCGGAGAGGCGCTCGTGTGAGAGTAAAGTAATCTGGATAATACGTAATTGATTTTTATACCGACTTGCCGTTTTGACATCGAGAAAATAGCTTTTTATATTGCTGGCGTACCTACTTATGAATATTCTACTCCTTATTCTTTGTTAATCTACGTAATATAAAGCTTTAAAGCCCGAGATCTAGAATAGTTCGTAATTGCCGTAGCAAAGAATGCAGAACGAGAAAATAAAATTTTAACTTTACATTGCGACTTCATAATCTTCAGCGCGACTTTCATGAAACTTGTTTAAAAGCTCTGCTCAGAATTTACCTGTTTTGGTATTAAATAAGACAGTAAATAGAAAAAGTTAAGAAGTTGCGATACTTAGGTAAAGTTATATGTACGCGAGAACCCGCAGCGTCTTGATTGTGTCTCGACCAGATTGAATGCCGGAACAAAGGGTCTTATTGTTATTCACCCCTGTAGTGGAGGAGTGACAAACTATTTAGGCGTCGTCGCAGCCCTAAAACGGCAGAGTTGATTGTTTTCAGCCAAAGGTTAACTACCTGTGTAAAGCTGGAGGAGGTGTTACTCACAATCTATTGCAGTACAGAGAGTGGCTCCCGGCAGTATTAATTGTTGGTAGTTTGGCAACGAGCTCGTTCGCGATATCTCTGATGTTGGAATTTAGACAGTGTTAGGAATTGAGCTATTCAATTTATAGATGTTTTTACATTGATTTTATATACCTAAATATCGAATGAAGTTAATATAGATACGCAGCCATTTGGATTTTACACATGTTATTACATTACCTCCCTTAATAACGTAGATTGTTAGATATCTAGTTAATATAACATTTTTGGTAAAAAATATATGTTAAAGTTGATTTGTTGTTCTTTTCCAAGCATTTTAAATCACATTAGGACCTCAATCAAGCAGAACAGGTCCCTACCTAAGGAACCTAGAGTGGTCTAAAAACTCAGCCTCCCGCAGTTCCCACACAGCTCTCTTAACAAAGGCCTCTCTCAATCTGCGATTAAACACCCAAAAATGGTCCATGCACAACTTTTGGATGATGGTCAATGGAGGACACAAAAGATGTTCTTAGAAATATAATTTTAATTGGCAAAGTCACCATTATTTCGAGTCTATTCTAAAACCAGCCATTTTCCTTCCACAATTAAGTTTATAGACGACGTCCGGCACCATATTTCAGTGCGCCATCCAATCTTCAAACGTAATACTTTATTGTAACAGAACTTTCAGAACAGCTGCTCGCAGCGCGGGTCTGCTCGCCCAAATCACAATTATTTTTACAATTGTACACTTTATAGAAGTGTAAATGTCAAGGCATGTAAACAGCAATATAAATCTTAGGCGCGAGTCGTCCTAATAGAAAGATCATGATGCGAATTCGCGATCGACACGATCATTTGACCGAGAAACACTTACTCGTCGTCGCGGTAACAGGGGCGCCTTGCCTTACACCAGATCTTTTCCTGTATGGAAGTAATTAGTACCTACTGATAAACATGCTAGATTCGTACTTACCTCAGTCTTATTGTGAATAAGGTTTCTCCGATTTTTTCGTTCTAATCCTTTTCCATCCATTGCCATCCGATTGCCCTGAAAATATTTAACTAAGTAGGTGTAAATATGTCGTTCCTATCCTGACTTTGTACTAGATATTATAGGTCTGACTCTCTTACTCGTCATTCTTATTATATTTACGGACTTAATGAAGAAGTTCCAATGTACCTATTTTAGTAACGCAGCAGAAATATTGAGTAATTAAGTCCCAGACATGTAATATTGTAGAGCCTACGCTCGTTAGTAAATACTGGTACATATTTATCTTAGCTCATTTTATCTGAGTGGAGCAAGGACACAAAAGGAGTACAAAACTGGATGTAGGTAGAGTTACGAAGATTTCTTTGTCTTATTTCTAATGAAATAATACGTCAAACGTTTGAATCAGAGATGATAGTAATAAATACATTAGTCTTCGAATAGAGCCGGAAAGTAACGAGAAAACTAAATATTTATTTTCCCTACTACTCTAACAATTATACTTTATCTATGTTTTAGTATTTTTTCCCCAATTTTATTGCCAAGGAATTTTTTCTACCTTTATTTTATCAATTATTCTCAACGGTACAATTTTAGATATTAAATTTCTCGTATCGCTGGTCAAAATCAAGCTATAATCTATTTGTATATAAATTGTACGTGTATAACTCGAAAAGGTCGCGTTGTGGATCGAATTTCTGTTATATATCACCTCTCAAACACCTCCTTTAGATTTGTTGTTTCAGATGGTCGGAGCTGGAGGCAGCCGAATACATAGACAAGCTGTAAACTTGATTAGGGGATTGAAAGAATCAACAAACAACGAAAGAAAAATCAAGGGAGCTGAAGCCGTTTGCGCTGGTACTTACTCAAATACAGCGAATAAATTCTTTGTTGAAAGGGGATACGAATACGATACGACTTATTTTGATAAATAGAACGAGAATGTCATCCGGATACGGGCATATTTTACAATAAGGGAGCGTATGAGTAAAACAAATTACTTAAATTGTGTGTCAGGTGTCGTGAGGTGAGACAAACACGAGGGTAGTCGGAGCAGTCGGCACGAGGCGGCGCGGCGGCGGCACGACGTCTGTGCGACAGACGCAGTAATTGCACCACACCGGCTTATGTGCCCGCAATAACTAATCTTTCTTTTCTCCAACGCCATTTTTTAGCGGGTGACATTTTATTTTGCGGCTCGAAAAATTACATCACGAACACAGGGATGCTCTTGTGTTGTATTGTTAGAGAGATCTCTGTCGATGTTATATTACGTTGATTGCACGTAACAAAGTTTCATTCATCTTTAATAGATTTCAAGGCATGGGGTGGATTGTATCTGAGTAGAGTAGATTGTATCAGTAAATATTGATAATAAAGTAATCCACAGGTTGAACACCGCACAACTATACCTAATGCGGGACAAACTTCTTCTGTAGAACAAATATTGTACCAGAGTTTCAAGAGAAGAAGCTGATTGCCCAGCGGTCCATATTTTAATACTAGCTTTTGCCCGCGACTTCGTCCGCGTGGAATAATTACTTGGGGCAGACATTTTTATTTTAAGATTATGAAGTTTATTAAGTTTCTGTCAATGCTACTGAACAGAGAAATAATAGATAGATATAGATAGTTTAATTTAATCATTGTTCGACGTGATTCTTTAAATTGGCATAATTTTTTAATTTATGGACCCATTGACATGGAAAAAACACTAAATGTTAAGTGAAGCTTTCCACAATGCATTAGTGAAACCACATCTAAATCGGATAAACAGACAAACATTCTAGCAATCATTGTTTTGCGTGCTATTTGCGTTGATAAAGGTCCCAATAATATTTTTTCTCAAATATCTGCCATGTACAGACAGCCATCCGTTACATTTTTGTTATATGTATAGATAAGACACATCGCAATATACAAATCGTATAAGCGTAGAGATTACCTTCATAAACAATAACAATTTTAAAATGGGAGCATTTGAAAAAGCTACCATTAAATTGATCGCGCGTAAGAACGAGTAGTAAAATAAAACGGGTAAAAATCTCGATCGGTTGCGTAAAGTTGAAAGGAGGATAGGAAAGCGGTGGCTCCGACGACCCTCGGCGTCCTCGAACTTTGACAGTTTATATGAGCCGTGTAATGGCGCCTTAAACTAAATAAAGCTTTGCATTTGGCTCGTGTATCGCAACCCCCCGCTACGCTTGCTTTGTCTCGGCTAGATTAGAACTTGCTCCAGCAACGGATCTTCTCTAGGAAGTTTATATCCATTTTAATAAATTCCGCCGCTCTTTCGATTTTCTATTTCAATTGCTGAAAGTCGAGACTGAATTGACTTAGTCTCGCTTTTAGCATTTCGTGATATGCTATAAAAATAATGAGCAAACGCTAAGGTTGATTCTAACAGCATACATGTATTAGTGCAACTAATGGGACTGTGTTATTCATTACAACATCTATAACAATGACAATAATTCAACACTATCAATTCATGTTTGCTATGTAATCAGACTACAATAATATGGCAGGTATACGTAAGTAACTGATTACCCGGGCACGGCTGCACAGATAACTGTATTCTGTGACCTCAGGTGCCGTAGCGAACTATATGTGGAGTGGGTGCGTATGTGTGGACGGCCAAACTAAGTACGGAGATAGGATGAGTGATGTAGCTGTCATCGCCGCGGGCAGCTTGGACTGAGTCCAGTCACGAATGCAAATTCATACCAGAAATTGACTCACTATGCTTTCCAGGCATATTAGTGCGCATTTAGGTGGATTAGCCCTCGCTACGGGCTACATGTCCTGGCTTTTGTGTGTAGGTAATGTTAGATGCTGATGGATTTTAGTACGCTTATTTAATGAATACTAGCTGTGTGGCTAATTGGACGGTCCTAACATGAGAGTGGAGCACAAACCAATATTCCATTGAATTAATTGAATTAAACCAATACTGTGTGCTTAGCTACAGTCTACTTTAATATCCAGTCTCAAACAAGAGCACAACTAGTTACATGCTTAATTGCATTAATTAATTTCGTATGGAATCTTTCACGTTGCACGCGTTGTATTCGATGTTTATGGGATTTCTGCAAAAAGCTATCAACGGCAAAAGCTTATTTGTTAGTATTCTTAATGTACATATAATTTTTTTATTATCCATTCAGAATTTGTTCTGGCAACGACGACCAACTTTGCAAACCTACAGACCCAGACCCAGACCCCGAGTATAACAATTACCAGTTTACCAGGTACATTCCAATAGGTTCTCTATATCAATAGACCGACTA
This sequence comes from Mamestra brassicae, assembly GCA_905163435.1. NCBI lineage: Eukaryota > Metazoa > Arthropoda > Insecta > Lepidoptera > Noctuidae > Mamestra > Mamestra brassicae. Next base: position 10,059,014 of record LR990996.1, on the reverse strand, counting down.
CTCCAGTTAAAGCCCATGTAGATACATCATATCACTTAATGTCTAACAACACTGCTAATATTTGGCCATCAGTTGCACTTAACTGCAATTGGCAAGACCACAACGGACTCTGCAATCTGTTTTCGATAAACAAGTGATCGGAATCAAATGGGAAACCCGATGTAGGGAACTATGCGGTTAATAACTTGATTAGAAATGTAGGCTATGTAGGCAATGCCCGCATGAAAATTTTCCATCGTCAAAAAACTCTCTTCAATCGAACTTTACGACGAGACTATTCATGGACGAAGAAGAGGTAAATTCTGGGAAGATAATCATGTCTAGGAAGCCCTTGATTTTGAGAAGTCCCTTTAAAGACTATTTTACTAACGTTATAAAAAGAAAGAGTAGGACCAACCAGTAAAAACTCAAAACACAGTATCGGCTAATCAAAACATATAACTTTACTCGATCGAGTAGAGAGTAGCGTATCGTGTACAATACGCTACTCGAACTACTTGTCTGGAAAAAAGTGCGTGGTTAAAGCATTAACTTACCCTTTGGTCCTGCAGAGTTCAATCGTGGTTGCACTGAAGAACTTGATAAACATAAGACGAGAAGCGGAGGACCGTCCGGAGAGGCCACGGACAATTGGGGCAGGTCTAAGCGTCCAGCACATATCTTTTAGCTGAAATAATGATGAAGATGAAAAGTTACATCCATCACACATAAATATTTGTAATATTAACAAAATAAACAGAACATCCGCAGCATGACAACAGACTGAAATATGCCCAATAAAATCAATGGCCAATAAGTGCTTATTGGCCATTGATTTGATGTTGCTCTTTTCTTAACTGTAAATAATTTGAGCGTAAAATGCAGCGGTGTCTCCTACTCCCGAATCAATTTGCTAAAGATAAGGTGAAGAAAAGTTTTCTTTTGCTTTCTTGTTCTTGTTTTGAAGACAGTTCAGAAAAGTTATCTTTTGATGCCAATATTTACTTAAACGGTGTCCTTGTCCGACAAGCCATATTTCGTAGGTTTTCGGGCGAGGAGTTAAAAGCAAATGAACATCTTAAGCGAATAAAAGGTCGTTTTTAGAATATTTTTTTTAGAAAAAAATTGCAAAGTTCGATCTATCTTTATACCATTTTCGATTTCATGGTGTAATGCATTACATTGATTTTGTAGAAACTTTAAAAGCAGTTTAAGTTTTAGTTTTTTGTAGCATAGAAAATAACCTTATCCACCTTAGCTTACCTTATCCTTATAACATCGACATCATTTCCATAAACAATAATACAATAAAACAATATTGTACATAGTTCAGCAGCTTAACGTATTTATTTATAAAAAAATGTGTTTCTAAAGTATTTCACCGTGTGAGTGTATTCTTGTGACTTTGAACAATATAACCGTGGTAATTTTTTATTCGTGCCATTATTGAAATTATGCATAAAAATGATGTGAAATAAAAGACAAAAACGGTGCGCTCAGGGAACTCGATGCTAAAACACGCCTATCAAACCATCAGAGTTTAGTCGCATACGCTCTTAAGTAATGGAAAATAACGTAAACAACGTTCAAATGACTCTCACCACCTATACTCCACCATATCGTCCATTCCTCCGTCGTTTCGACAAGTCAGTTGTCAAATTTTTGGCGGGAACCCCAGTACTCGAGTAACGTCAAGTTGACGGTTGTCAGAATTCGTTGTAAAACCAACTACCTATGTATGTTAATTCATCGTCCCAAAACCAATTATTTGGAGGCGACGACATTCTTAATTATTTATCTTACTTACTGTTGCCCACGTCTGGCCACCATTTAATGGGTTTGTTTGGGTTTTTTTGCCCGGAACCGTAGTTCTTCTTCTAAAAAAAAAGTAGTCAAGTTACTTCTCACAACTAAGGTCGTGTTAAACCATCATTTACGACCTAAGCAAAGCTGTGATTCTGAATTCCAATAAACTAATTAACTGAAAGGGAATCCTTTCAAAAGTGTAAACAGTTCTGTGTAAACACAAATACATATGTAAAAAGGAGCAAAACAAAGCAATTTCGATCTCTCACCGCCGGAACTCGATGCTGGCAAACACAAGATTATGACGTGTAAGAAAACATGGTTGTTATAGCATGTTTATATCGGATTCTTTCTGTTTGTTTTGTTACACAAACACCGTCTTATATAGTTAGTCGGAACTGATGAAAATAAGATTGAATTTACTAAACTAAAAATGAAGGTTACAGTAGATGTGTTGATAATTACGTATAAACATTCAAGGTGTTTTATATAAGTTTAGAACGCCGATAAAAATAAAATTAGAGCTAAGTGCATTTAACACCCACTTCAAAAATTAAAAAAATAGGTACATAGTGATAAAATCCGTCTGATGTTGCAGGAAATTCTGTTGAAGACAGTTCTAAAAAAAAATGTTTTATCTTTGCGTAAGAATTACTATCCTGCCTCTGTCACCCCTGGGTGTCATAAAAGGCGGCTAAAGGTTGGTCGCGTGGGCAGATGACCGCTACCCTTAGGGCTGCGAAGGTCAACCCGAAAGGCAGCTTAGCAACTAGCTGACATTATGGCAGTTTTGCCATACCTATCTAAAAATGAAAAAGGACCAGTTAAGAAGAAAGATATTGTTAAAAACCAATGTTGAATGGAAATGTAGAACATGAAAAATAAAGTGAACAGAAATGCTTGAATAAGATGAGCAATAACCAATAAACATTGGCGAGACACGGCCACAGCGTCTCCAGTGGAGTACAAATAAGACCGGTACCCACTGCACCTTGATCCCTCAGCGCGGATGTCGTCCCGCACTTGGACTTAATGGTGCGTGCAGACCACCCCGATCTGCATGTGAGAAATGCAAATATTATTGATTTGCACAAGGTATAAATGTTCTAACACAATGGCTTCTTTATTCAAGTTTGCAGGATTTTTCTCTTTGTGTTCGAATTTGTCTCTTTATAGTGTAGGTACACGCAGACTCTTTTAATATTCAAGTCATCGGGGGATACAAAATACAAAAAACATATCAATTCAAATGCTGAAGAAAATCCAATCTCCTGTGGTAAAGGACTGGTCGTTAACTGAAATCTTAAATCAGTGCCACACCTTAAGCATTAAAATCCCGCTCACATCCCAACATAGAAATAGCAACAAAGCAACCGTTATCTCCCATTATACACGATCCGTGAACTGTGTACCCAATCCGTAGACGCCAATTACCTATCCCATAATCAAGGAGATTCGCGAAAGGGTTCGGACGGGGCTCAATCAAACTTTGGCAATCATCACGCCTATCTAATCTCCAGGGTAACAATGTAACCGGGATTGGATACTCAGCGGACCACATTAACTACCTCCTTATTTATATGTAATGATAACAAGCCTAACAGGACAAACCGTAGTTTGCGAGCCTTTTATTGCGGCCACGTAATTATTGTATGAACATTCTGTTTGTTACTGCGACCCTCCACGAGTTTGTGAAAGGTAAAATTAATTCTATATTCAACTGGTGATCTCTAGGGGTCCTGTTGTTGTAGTTGTTTGCTCTTCAGGAGCACCTGCTCGCTGTTATTTAGTTAAAGTCACGTCTAAAAGCCGCTTTTAAGTGACCAAAAAGGTTTGTCGTTCTTTGTTTCTGAGTACTAACCCTACTCTCCAATCAGAATGAATTCTGACCGTAACAACGTTCAATTTCCAATCCATTTATGTATCGCATGATGTATGATTCCCATTGAATATGAAGTAGGCACAGACTTTCTATATAGCTACATTAAACTAGACAGTTTTTTAATTTCCGGTGGCCTGGAAGCATCCGCTACGAAAAAGTGTTAATTGAATATGAACGCGTGTTTGCGGAGATAGAAACGGATCTAAAAAACGATGCTTCTGTTGTTTCGTGAATAATAAATCAACAAACGTTCGAAAACTCATGTATTCTACATGGCTTCGGAAAATAAACCATGACTCGATATCCGTAGGTGATGTGCAAACAAAATGTAAGCACCATGGAGATGCAGATTTCAGTCGTTTCTCGATTTATTACGACGAAACTACGTGTACCTTTAACTAGGTGCTTTGAAGTTATAAAACTCCAGTGGAGTAAGCTCACAGCTCTTTGAAGGTTCGAACCAATCATATTCGTCGCATTGACGGGAACAAACGCGACAAGTCTCGGGTTTGACCACGGTCATTAAGTCAGTGAATTAGGTGTTCTAGCTAACCAGCACAACCTCGGAATTATTTTACTAGGGTACCTATTGAATAAAACCTAATTCTTGCACTTATTTAAAGCTTATCAATAAAACCGATACCTTTATGTATTTTACACGTTTCATAACGCAGGATTAATAATATCCTTCCTTACCTTCGTATCACATAATTCTATCAAAAAATAATTACGCTGCAAAGATAACTATGTAACCTGTAATGAGAACGAACCGTTAACGGTATCTGTTATAGAAATACGAATAGTTGGCAAAACAGGATGGCAAAAGAAATGGGTTGCTTGAATAATTCATGGGAGGAACAAATAAAATGGATCCCACAATTAAGCTGGCTAGGAAATGTTTAATTGAATTGTGATGTCGTATACAAAGAAAGGGTCAGTTAGCGTAAAAAGTAAAGCTGAATCGGATAATCTGGTCTAATGAAAGTATAGTAATAGCTAATGGATTGCTTTTAGCCAAAGGATGTGTATAGACTAGATTCCGAATTTAGAACAGAAGCTTAAGTTTGAGAACCTGAAGTGACAGTTTGACTGTTTGAAGACTTGAAAAGGATTGCTTTATGCTAAAGTTATTGTTTGTTTCAATAATCGATAATAATAATTGGTAATTTGATTACCACACTGAAAAAGAAACTAATTTATTCCCTCTAATTTTATCATCCTGTTTACGATTTACATAAATATTAATTTTACTCTCAAATCAGAAGATGGCATTCATAATAAAATTGTAACTATCGTTTTCAGCTATCTGTCAATGACGACTTTTTCACAAGCAAGTCTTTCCACAGATGAGGTTGGATCGCGTTAAAAATCTTGAAAGCCGATTACATCGCCACCTACGTTAGTAATCTGCTGCAGAGTCCTTACGACGGATCCCGATATAGTCTGCACTTTCATCAGTGTTGCTAGTGAGTGCAATTTTTCTAATTCCATTAAACCGATGGATGTTTGTATCTAGCCGGTGTGTTGTCGGGTGCGAATATTTATATCCTGAGAATTTGTAACTAATGGCGCCTGTCCGAGACGAGACAGCAGAAAGATGACAACAATGCCCCCAAGGGCAAGCCACTACTTCTTACGAAAACGACATTAATATTCTACACCGACCGGTGCCGTGGTGGAGCTGCTTTTAACTTTATGGGGCATCACGCGAATTGAAGAAGGCAGCCAGACGAAGAAATTAACTTTTTAAATTAACCTTTTCACTCGCTCGGCTGGATAGAGCAATGGAGGGGAGAATAAAATGCCACCTATGTGTCTTTATTTTGGTTTGGGCACTCAGATTATTAAAAAACTTGGTGGATTAATAATTGTTATGTTTTTATTACCCTTTACAAAAACTAAATTAAACTGTGGTTGCCTACGAAGATTGCTGAAATAATTTGTAAACACTACCTTATCTATATTAAACCAATTTGCGGTAGCTTTATAAGAAGAATCTCAGATTCTAATTCACCGGAGTTGAAATCATCAACACAAGAACACAATATTCTTAATAGCGAGCAATTCCTCATTTCATGAAAAACATAAACGCCGTAATCCCCTCTTAGTCGGTCGGAGCACCAAAAATCTCGACGCGTGATTTTCCCGAAACGGTTTCCCAGGAATCGTAGCTCCCAATAAAAGACAACATAAAAAGCGAAACCCCTAAATATTTCCCGCCAATTGATAGGTACATACAGCCGTAAAGTGGGAGAGCCAACAACAGATTTATAGGGCGCCAGTGGAGTGCGTGCTTTCATAAAAAAAATCACAAAGGTAATTCCCACGACAAGTTATTACAGAGCTAGAAATATATATGGTTCTCATATTCTCTTATGAATAAATGGGAACAATTTTTAGTCTAGTACGCCAAGCTAGCGCGATGATTTATTTTGTCATACGTTTAAAGTTTCGCTTCAGGAGTTTTTAATATTTTAAGAGGCTTAATTAAATGGCTATGAAGTTGCAATAATGCACGGGGATTTATTAATAGTCATTGGTGTTGTTGAAAGAATGTTTGAGAAAACTATTGCTTCGGTCGTAAGTGTGTCCTGTTAGATATTAGTCATCCATGTTTAAGCCTTTCCAGGAGAATTATTAGTAACAATGTAATAAGCACATAGGTGAAAATATTTTCCTGAAAAAAAAACGTAGGTACCTTACCTACCCAAACACACTGGGAGAGATTTTTTTTTATTTTTTATTTTTCGTAAAATTTCTAAATACCGGATGAGTTGAGGTCAACAGTGTGTCGATGTAGTCGTCCGGCAGCATCCGGCGTCCGGGACTTGTTCAGTAAGTCAGAACTGTCAGGATCACGCGCGGCCCCGGCTGGGCGGATCCGCCCGCCCACCGTCCGTATTTCACAACAACCCAAGTACCTTATCAACTTTTCTCACTTTAAACCGATTGTGTTTATTGTATTTTATTGATATGATACAATTGCGGTTGAAGGTGAAGATAAAACAAAGCTAGATTCGTAAAACCATGACGATAATAGATTCTTGCACACACAACACGTGACCGTCACGTCGCCGATAAGTATTGATTGATTTGATTGTATGAAGGGTTGCCAACTTTTTTTTATAACAAATAGAATATATGCATTTAAATGAAGATGTTTGTATGGTGTCAGACGTAAAAGAATAGCACCATCCCATCACTTGTGTAAGAAGCGACTAAGGGACTCGCCAGAGAATGGGCAGCAGCAATATCTGTGCATTGCAACAGCTACACTGCGATAGGTATCTCCTACTGTTAAATATATAATAAGACCTTGTACTTGTAAACATTATGGTGCAATAAATATTTTGAATTTGAATTTCCCGGAGGCCAGAATCCCCACGTACCTACATTGCGACGCGACGGTCGGACCGAATGACTGCCGCGCGCGTAATTATTTTGTCACGCGAATATTTTTATTTTTATATTGCTCTAAGTTATTTGTTTAAACAATATAGTTTAAACAAATATAATTTATTTAGATATAGATTAATACCATATGGGTTAAATAAGCTTCGCAAAAATTCATTCTTTTTAATCTACTATTTTAATAGTAAAAGCAGTTATTGTGAGTTATCCGAAGAAGATTTATGCTATCGCGGACTTTTTATAGATATTGATATGTTCTTTAATATTGTAGTACATTGTTTTGTTCTTTATCGCAGCGCATGTGATGAAAGACATTTCATGACATTTTTTTACACCTTGGGAAATTAGGGATCTTTACTAAAACTTGAATTATGTAAATTCAAGTTTTAGTTTAGATCCCTAATTATTTCTAGAAATAAATAAAGCCTATGTTACACGGTAAAGATGTAGCTTCATAGCGGTGAAAGAATTTTTAAAATCGGTCGAGTAGTTTTTGAGTTAAATCGTACCAAACAAACATACAAACAAATCTTTCCTCTTTATAATATTAAGTTTAGATTTAGTACGCCTACACAATAGTCTGGGTAAATTAGAGTACGGTTGGTAACCCTAATTTTATGTGACTGAGACGCACCGGTCGTGACGTACTTCTACAAAACTAGATATACCTTTAGTGATCGGCCGAACTTTAACTCAGTTATACATAGGTCTACAGATATAAAGTAAAAACGACTGTCGCAAATATTTTTGGACCCAAAGATGTAGTTTAAGTTTCAATTTCGTTCTAAAAAGCTAATTCACAGTCCAGAAAAATACAAGATTGGCATTTTATATTACTAAAAACATGCCGAGATACTTTCAAATTGCCTGTCCTAGAAATGAAACTGCATTAGTTTAGTTTCCTCACAGTGTATTTTTTTTTGCTAAATCGGTACCGGGAGTTTTGAGAGTACATTTTACATACAGAAAAAAAAAATCATACTCTTTATAGCGTTAAGAAAGAAATTATGAATAAAATATGCTTTTCCTCTGTTCGTATACCATTTTCCTTTTTGTAAGATTAGGTACTATTAAATATTCAGAAACAATTCCATTTCATTACACGGTGGGGTAGACAGAACCTCTAACAAATGAGCTTAGGAATGTTGTAAAATGTTAATTTTCTATTAGGACAAAGTTAGCCGCATCGACACTGCGACCCGGCCACCTCACCGACACATCTTCATTAGCCAGCCCGTAATGTCACTCTGGGGAAATAATATTATGTTATAAACCGCCTTCGCTAAATAATACGCTTTCATAAACACACGTGTAGCTTACATGTAGGTAATTTTACTGATCGGTGAAAAAATCAAACCTGAAATGAAGTTATGCAAAATGGTATCTATTTTTAAGTATAGAATCAGGCGTGTCATTTGTTAAAACGCGTCCTGGCATTCCGAGATAAAAAAAAAAAAAACTTACATTCTCGGAATACTAAAACCATAACGCTTTCTTCATAAAATGGGTGTAAAATGCCCGCACGTTGGGGGCATGATGTAGTGACGATGTAGGCACTCTTGAAAGCAGAATGTTTTAACTTTTTGGCCGGATCCTCTGTTGGCAGGGGATCTAGATAATGTCACCATAACAGATTATGTCTTGGCACCGAACAACCACTATGAACGCTCAAGACATCACAAAGAGGTTATATGTGCGTATACTTTGCTTTCTTCCTACATTCAAATAATTCGGCTATTTTGCTCATAAAATTGTGATGAATCACAGCGGAAAAGTATTCTTTGAAATTTTTTGAGAATTGTTAAGTTTTGTTTCATTTTTATTTGAAAATGTTGTTAAATTAACTAATGGATCATTGTGTCGTAGACTCCAACGCTTAAATCAGCAAAATGGCCGCATAACTCTGAAGCAGTTCACTTGATCACTGAAGCAAAAAGCATAGCAACCGATCCCTGACGTCACAACTAGTAAACAGAACATGTAGGTATCACGATACAATCAACTAAAATTATGCATTCCATCAAGTTAAACATCGTTATCCGCACACCTAGCAACCGTCTACCTACTAATGTGCTACAGATGCCACACTAGCACATAGGAACACGGGTCATGCCAAATAGTTATGGCTACACCTGCGAATATAGGTAATTGAAGTAATAAATCCCGGGGGAGTGGGCAAATCACGACTTATTGCCTCCACTTCCCGTGGAGACGACAATTAAATCAAGCTGTAAAGGCACGTCAAATTGATCTAACGCCATTCTAAGTAGGTCACACCTGACCACTGTCCAGAATAGTTTAGATTCACTAGCTAATATACCCGTAAAGAATGTTTGGCGCGCCGATATTCGCGAAAAATGTTCAATTTACGACAGCAAAAAATCACAGACAATTTAACCGTGTATAGTTTACAAAGGATGTTCGTTGTAAAAGCGCTTAATCTGTGACACTAATAACATTAAAGTTATATTTTGTTGCTTTAAAAAGACCTCCTTTGAGCAGTGGACTATATCCTACTACTATTATAAAGGCGAAAGTTTGTAAGTATGGATGTATGTATGGATGTTTGTTACTCTTTCACGTAAAAACTACTGAACGGATTTTGATGAAATTTGGCACAGAGGTAGATTATAGTCTGGAATAACATATAGGGTACTTTTTATCCCGGGAATATGTTCCCTTGGGATAATTTTCGACAATCACGCGGGCGGAGCCGCGGGCGGCAACTAGTAGGTTATAATTTAATTACAGCGAATTTACAGCTGAAGATTTTACACAAAAAACATAGCTAAATGAAAGAAAATTGTTCCAAAACCTTACTTCAAAACATAGTTCCATTTCGTGTTCCATGAAAGAGATAGCTCGAAGATATAATATATGTCAGCCTAGCATAATCCGGTTAAGTGCAAAAGACGCGACTGCTTCCAGGTGTGCAGGCAGACCGCGTATAATTGAGCCCATAAATCCGGGCCGGGCGACTTATGTAGTCGCCCAGGCGGCCGCGCCGAGACGCGACAATTAAATCATGGAACACCACTAATTACTTGCCATTTTATTAGGCCATATATAATGGTCAAATATATTTTCGTTAAATTAATAAAAATTGCAAGGTGTGATGGTTCATGGATATTTATGACTGTTTTGAGAGCCAAGGTAATCAATTAAATTGTTCAGGAAAATTACTGATATCATTTTAATGTTCAAAGAAATTGATGACATTTTTAATATTTGTACGGGTTAATTATAGTATATAAACGAAATTTTGCAACAATATCACACTGACCCACTTAAAAAAAATCATTTTTCACAATACACGAGAAAAGTGCAATAAATATTAAATCTTCAAATAAACGATGAAAACCGCCGTAATGTCGCGCGTGTGCAATAAAATGACTTTATTTTCGGGTGCTGCGTCATTAAGGGTTGCCGCGTCGTAACCCTTCATGTCGCTCGTAACTGTTTATAGTAATGCCTTAAATTAGAAAGCGGTACGTATGCATAAATTAAACACCCACAAAAGAAACCTACGAATACCAGTCAAGATTAAAATGTAATTGCTTCTATATCTTATCTGCGAACCGGCAATAAAGCCTGAAGCTTCTAGTAACGTGTTACAGGTATGTACCGTCGAAGGTTGAGGAAAAACCGGTATCTTATAAGAAATCCTTAGACAGCCTTCTGGCTTCAGAATCTTTTTCAACGCGAAAAAACAAAGCTTTATTGGCTCTTTTTGGTACACCTTCGTCACTGTCAATTAATGATGCTAAGTTTATCTTAACACCAATAAGTAATGAACTTAAGGACTTAAGAATGTAAATTGTCCAATTTACTGTGTGATGTGTGATTTTGAACAACAAATTATGGGACAATAGTAATGAATGTACCTTCGAGCTCATTAAATGCTTTATTTCAATAGTTTAATTGTATTATCGCTTAAATTAATTGGTATTTTGTATCGCTCGGAGTTTGTTAATTATAATAATACTGATTTTGTTCGAATCACGTAGGTGAACAGTTGTTTAACTATTTAACATTATTGTTTATTAATTTGGTAATACGTTAGGCGTTATTTATATAAGTGCTTTGTGCTTTTACTTAATGTCGGGTGGCCTAAATAGAGAATATGTGTTTTTAATTTGACATTGCCACTAGAATTAAACGCTAAAAATGCAACATAAAGCACACAGTCATTACCTTAATTTCCTGCTATTCACTTGCAAAATACGGAATGTTATTTTAGGCCTGAATCCCCGATGATATAATAAATAGCATAGCGCCAATCCACACTCTCATTTCCAAATATGTACCTAATTAAGCGCCACTTTATGAAAACCTAATTACACAGTGGTGTTATCATAACGGCATTTACATGCTCAACCAAATTTAATGGGCCGCCTTACCTGGTCCATGGAGGACACAGGAAACTATGCCCAGGGGAAACTTACCAACCATTTCTGTTCGCGTTTAGATATCGTTGTAAATGTAATGTGCCTATGTTATTGTGAACTGTCGTGTAAACAGCGATACAGTGTTCGTGCTGTTTGCTTACAGCTACATGAAGATTGTCGATTCGAGATTATTTTTAAGGTCAGAAAAAATATCTGCATGCTCGCAGACTTTATGCGTTGTTCCAGGTAGGGTTTAGGATGAAAAGGTCAAAACCAAATTCATAACGAACAGCATCAAAAATTGTGAACATAGAGTGCGAGGAGACTGCATATCTCCAAGACTAAATCTATCCTTTCCGAATAGTCTACATCCACGCAAGACAAGACTAAGAAGCTGCTAAACGCACGAGAGCGGCTGGAGGAGCTATTGGTCCGTGAAAGATGTTTTAAAAATAAATCTTCCAATGTAAATCAAACGAAGAACAATGGACACATGTACTATTTCCATTTTCACATAATGTACAAAAACCTGATCTTTGACATTGTAATGTAGCTCCGTGTTCGAGGTTTATTAGCGAGAATCCTGGGTGTTCGTCTCTAGGACCATGTAAGGAACACAAAACTGCGTACTCAAACCAGAGTCAACTCAAACAAGATGGCCGCTAAGCATAAGTAGAATAGAAAACCTTACTACCAATTTCTTTCACTAGATGGCACACTGCATCAAAGAGAAAAAACATACTTGTTTCCCGTCTATGGTGAGGTGTCTGTTCTTTGAAAAATTTTTAGTTTACTTTTTGATCAAGTAGCGCCATCTGCTGGTTCAGATTTGCAAAATAGGAAAGGACATGTCTGTCACATATTAGACAGGAAAAAAAATAACCGATTATATCTCATTAAATGCCAGACGACATCGAGCAAACCAAAGCTTGACTTCTACCGAAAGGACTGACCTGCAGTAGCAAAAGATAGAGTTGAGTGGAAAGAGAGAGGCAAGCCTTAGCTCTGTAGCAGAACTAAAGAGGGTCGGTAGATAGCTATTTAAATGACTCACCTACACAGCTCATTTTCTTGACATCACACATTTATTTTTTATTTTTCACAAACTAATTTATCATATGATTGACTTACTCATCCACCAAATACGAGCACAATACGTAAATAAACATTTCAGACCAAAATTGTAAAAAGGGTAAATGGGTACCTTTATCAGGTTTTTTTTAGAACAAGCTAAATTCAACCGAACGATGAGGTAACACACGAGGCATGCTACTAGCGAGATAGCTTTGCATTCCAAGAAATTCCAGTAGAATTTTTCACATTATAATCCTGAAGATTCGTAGCTAAATCCATAAACGTTTGAACAGAGAGAAGGTATCTTAAGTCCTAACGTGTCGGATAAAGAGAAGTCAGTGCGAAGTCAACTGTCCTAACTTGCAAACTTCACCTGTTGCCAAAGTTGCCAACTATTCCAAGTCAAGCGAGATAATATTAAGTAATGTTATTATAGTTGTTTCTATTTTTCTGCCACATTCGGTAACAGAATTACTTGCATGATTTATTGCACGTAACTCCCTTTGTGACGATTGGCCGCTCATGAATCTCGGGGGATAGAATGATATGTTAGTATTGACACCCTCGGGGAAACGATAGCTTGGGGCCCTAATCGGTGCTGACATTACAAAATTGTGCTTAAATAAGAATAAACGAAATTAAATAAACATTTTCAAAACATTTCAGGTCCATTCAAAGATATTTTACAATCCATTAAATTTTTAATTTCCGGACTAAAGTGCTATTACACAACCAAAAACTATATTTGGCAAAAACAACGCGTAGTGGAATGGTCGGCAGTCGGTTAATGTTTAAGATAGAGAGGCTTCGAGGAGCGCGTCCGGTTTCCGGCGCCGTCCCTCCGACGATTCAATTTAGTCCGGCCCGCGACAAACTCCATTGATTGTTTCGATATTCCGGTCACAAACGGCGGAAACTCTAACAATTTTTCTAGTTCTGTGAGGACAGATTTTTATTATGTTTAGTTGTTACACGCGTGGTCATGTTCTTAGTTTCTAACGTGTGCCTATCGAGTATAGACAATAAGTAGATAAACTCAATCATGCTCTCGCAAAACTCATATAATATTGTTTTCTTTTACAGGATAATGTTACCTAAAAGGAAGAGAAAATGTCGTAATGAACGTGATTGATTGTATGTGACTAATCCATATCTTAATCATACCTAATCAAAATATAAAATTATACACTCTCTCTCTTGGCATGTATGTTGACAGAAAAGAAAGAAAGGAACAAAATTTGTTATTTGTCCAAATTTGAGTATTGTCATTAAAACTGTTAAATTGAAAAGGACCAAAAGAGATATTCGTAAAATACCTAAGCGTGATATAAAACGAGACTACGAGTATTTTAATGAGCTCTAACTTTACGTTCTTTTTTCATCTGTGTCCGCTGGAAAAACACGATATTCAGGTAACCTAGCGTTGTTTGTCATGCATGCACGAATCACAATAAATGCGAAAAGTTTCTGATTGAATTGTTCAGGGCGAGTTCTGCTTACCAACGACCTGGCTATAGGCACCATAATATAGTTTATTTTATATCCGGAGAGAAACAAGTTGTCCCCCACATACGCTCGCTTTCCGCCGGCGCCGCTCGGGCACAATACACAGAGCCTTCAGTGATTTAGTTTTATTGTCATGCACCCTCCTTTCACGATATGCATCCAGATTATTCAGGAGAAGGTGATAGTGTTGTTTTAATATCAGTCATCTAAACCCCACGTCAACTTAGAATATCTATATAATATGCAAAGCGTCCCAAATTGGGGTCATTGCTGTATGAAATCTATTTAGTCGTAAAGGTGACGTTTGATAAACTTGTAACGATGTCCCGGCACTCATCCGTGACGAGGGATGATAAAAGGGTCATGGCACAACCTTCACGTGAGTACTAGCGGTTTACCTCGCATTGTAATGTGCCCTCCGCTGGCCAACTCCTTTGAATAGTAATTTCATAGACGCCACCCCTATTATTAAGGGTAGTATAAACCCGACTGCTAGTCGCCGTCTCAGCGGGTTAAACAGACGAAGAGAACCTTTAAATTAGATGCTTTGTGCATTGCAGTCGTTTCGTGAGCGACTGTGCCATTTTGTCAGCGATCCTTTTATCTCTGCTGCGATATCTGTGTTAATAATATTTCAGCTTGTTTCTGTATAGAGTCGAGCTCTATTAAAATGTGAGCGTTACACAATAACAATAACACCGTTTAAAAATTTCTTACAAAAACTGGTAGATGTATCGGGACCGTCATAAAAATGGTTCCGCCGAAATCATAAAACGATCTTCTCCGTCGATGAATCGAGGCTGTTAACCCATATCGCGCGAAACGGCCACCACTCCATCCGGGGACGATCTTTGGGCAAGACGTGACCGAACGGGCCAATAAAATCTTTCCGAAACGCTAGCTGGTCCTATGTTGTAAAAATTGTCGGACGTGACAAAGACGAACCGTTGATCCTCCGCCGACCTGCCCCGTCGCCGCAAACGGGAATGCTGATACGGAAACGAGTTTCCGTGTTTTTCTTTATTTTCTTTCGTTACGAATGAGCTTTGTGTGAACTGTGAACTGCCAAGGTAAACTAAAATAAATAATATAAAGGAAACAAGATAGGGTATCTTGTGGCGTTATCATAGTCAATACCATCGACATCTTTGTAGGTATACATTACAAAGAAAAGAAACGAATTTATTTCTCCAATCGTATTTTAAGGAAAACCTTTGATTCGAGCTGAGCCACGAAGCTCCGGATAAAATAAAGCTGGAAGTTGGTTGGTAATAATTGTGGAGCTACGCATGGCGGGGCTTGCTTCGAAGAGACATTCCGATGGCGGATAACAATAAAACTAAATCATCGGGAAGTTATCTATCTCCGTAGTCGACGGCCGGGAAGCGAACATGTGCACCGAATGTATTACACGGGATAAGATGTTAAATGGTGCAGCGTCAATGACTCCTACTGTTCCTAATTTTGTTTCCTTCTTTTGTTTCAGTTTTTGTTTTGAGTCACTAATGTGGATTTATTCGCACGTGTGCTCAATAGATGGCCTGTGCTATGGACGAAACATTTTTATTCGGCTAGTAAAAGAAACAAAATATAAAATATTTTAACATTTTGAAGTTCTTTAAGTTCGGTGATTGCTCAAACTATAAATCATTTGGAAGGCACCTCGAATAAAAAGATTATAAAAATGTAGAAATTAATAATCTGTCTAAATTCAATATCAGCCGAGGTTGAGAAGAAATTTTATTAAACGAAAGTTTGAAAATCCCGAAATACGACGGAAAGCCCTTATCTAGATTCAGGTTTCGGTTATGTAACAGGCCTTCGGATATTTTATCTGTAGGGCTAATGAGGCTCGAATATGATCGATTGTCTACCTACCGATAGCTACCTGCCTGATCCTTAGGGTGGCGAATTTGTGCCAAGCGATAAAAATAATATAAAATGTCGTGTATACGAGTAGGTATATGATATTTACACAGGACGACATTTTGCAAATTACCGATCCCATTAACTTTCCATTAGGGATAATTGGGGCTGGATTTGAAGGCGCATTTATTATTACACCAATTTTTTCTTTTTTCAAAATAAGAGTTTCAAGTATCTTCTATCAGGTACCTTCAACTTGAGGAGCCATCATAAAGTCTATTTAAGCTAACCTCATTGTTTTTAAAACGTTGCCCGATACTAGGAATTTCTCCTGTATCGTGGGTGCATTTACAAACATACTAACTCACATACACAAAAAGCCAGACCCAGAATAACTATCTGTAGGCCATACAAATATTTGTTCCGTGCGGGAATCGAACCCACGACTTGCAGCGCAGCAGTCAATCGCTCAACGACTTCGCCAACCGTGCCGTTAATTTTCAAGCCAGGGTGTATAAGTTCAATTTATACTAAAATCCATGATCCCTAGGCGTTCCATGACCAACGTCAGTCAAAGTAAACACAATTCAATACCTTAGGTTGTCAGCCTATCGTCTGTGACAAGTTAGTCACGTCTTACAACTTAATCATCCCTCATGGCTTGCGTGATCTCTCGAGCAAATCATACAGAGTTTTTTTAGTTCACGTAATACCGTAAAAGCAGTAAAGGGTACATACTAATTTAAAAAGAAACGGACAATGGACTAAAATTAAGCGCGAAAGTTAACTTCAAAATTCTTTATCCGAAACTTTCATTCCACGTAACAAAAGAAATTGGATTGTACCGCGGATCCAGCCAGGCAGATATAAATGAGTTGGTCAGCTTTAATTATTGCCGAAATTAATAGTTAGCAGATAACAGCGCTAGTTACGTTTTCTTTCTGTAATAAATAAGGTGCGCCGGGCGGCTCTCGTCGATAACTTAATTCAATCTTGGCTCCCCTCGTCATCTTGCTCACAATATGCTTCCACAAAGAATTGTTAGGTGATGAAACGCGACTTTTCCCTTCCACCTACACACAAACATGTCTATTCCGCCGATGAATTATTTCATTGGAATATTTTCATATCGTATTTTCTTTCTTGTTTTTTTCGTTCGTAATTTTTTGTTCGTATTGTTTTCCTAAATGGGTTTACATGCTTACTTGCATTTTTACGAGTATTAAACCGAAGGTTGTGTAAAGGTTTTGTATCGAGAAAGCAAAATGATTTTACGGAGCTTGCTCCAGCCAACAAGCCTTGTAAAACATAAGAGCCTCTTAAAAAGGACTTAATTAAAATTGCAGATGAACAATTCACTCCGGGGACGTCTACCGGTCGACGTCAGACGTCGACGTTAGAAATGCAGAAATATTTGCATACTAAAGTCAAACAAAATAAGTTTTAATAAAACTTTTGAACGATTGAAAAAGCCACATGTCAGCGAGCAGACAGAAATAAAAGAGCTTGTTCTACTGCCAATATGAAATATGGAAGCTAACTGCGTTCAGACTTGGACGCTACGCGACTCTTACTCATCTTCGAGCTAAATTGAACTGCTAAACTTTCAAATGCTAATAACGATTCCAGTTATAATAAACGTGGACAACTTTTGTAGGGGCACTCATAAATTGAATACGAAACGAAATGGTTATAAAATACAAAATGTTTTCAGTGCTAATCAGTCTTGTTACATGTGCTGCTTTGTAAGCATGGAGGCCCATGTCACATGCCAAGGTTTTATTTTTTAAATTTAATTTTGTTTTGGTGACAGTAACGTCGAGTTTTGGTGGTCATCGTTCAGCCCAGGGTCACAGGGGACAATAACTGTGACTCGTGTATTTAGATTCCACCCCGTCATCTCGTTAATTACTGATCGTGTGGCACCAATGTGTTAGGACGTTCAATGAGCCTTTATGTTTGGAAACTGACAATTAAATCGAACGAACGTAGGCGTTTGAATACGGCTTTTTTCACTATATTTTCGGCGTAATTGCTAACGCTAATTGGGTTCATGTACCCAAGCTCCGTACGTTTTATAGTACCTAATACATGTGCATGAATTTCAAAATAAAATTCTAATTTCTTTAATCTCTTTTACAACAATCAAATTATGATCCGAACATAAATGCCAAAATTGTCACACACAAAATAAACTATTGTCACATTAATTTAATAGCTACACCTCATCTTTATCATCTGCTAAATCTTTGGATCCATTAAAACTGGAAACGTACTTGAAACAAAATAATTTACCGTAGAATGAGAGTGCGGGATTTTCTGAAATCAAATGGCCGTGTAGACGAAGCCCTCGCGTTTCTTATTCAATTTGAAGCGAAGACGGTGAGGCTCGGGGGCAACTACTAGGCCGAAACAAGTCTGGGTGTAATCCCTCAAATCCAAATTAGATTTTCTTTCACTGCCTCTCACTATTGACAGGTTTCCGGCATCGGGCTTGTGCTCCGTGTCTCGTCGCTCGGCTTAACTTTTATCCTTACCATACCTCCGTAGACTGCGACTTGCGACTAATTGGAAAAAAGTACACGACAATCTACAAATTAAGTTGATAGTGTCGGATTGGCTGCATTGTTACCGTTGTCTATAAACTGATTGGGGTTTAAAGATAACTTACTGATGATTGTGCACTTTAAACCGTGTTAACTTTAAGGCTGTTTACAATCAAAATTCTAGTTCATTTTTAATGAATTACTTAGTTCATTATTAAACACTACGTTGCATATATTGCAATCTATGGACTAACAAAAGAAGAGCCCACCAAAATTAATAAGATAAAATGAACAATTAATTAACAAAGTTAACAAACAAGTCCCTAACATAATAAATTCAAACATTAAGCCAGAAATATGACTAACAAGCAAAAATACTAGCACAAAATTAAATTCATACGTGTATATAATTGGCTATAAATTTTCATTGAACAAATTTTAAGGGGGTACACGAAAATGAAAAGGCGTCGTTACAAGAAGAAACAATAAAATAAAACGCGACGGTAATGAATAGGTTGTACTAATATTGGGCCAGATTTAACAGGGTGTAAGTCGATAGCGACACAGGCGATGTGGCGTGCCACGCGCCCGTGAGCCGCCACGCCGCGCACGCACTTATATAGACATCACTTACAATGCCCTACACTTGTACTATATAAATATTTGATACAATTAATACGCACGCGTAAGCCTAATTGCTCGTTATAAGCCGCTTGGATTTGTGTGTGGCGTTGTATGTCTTTACGGAGGTTTATTTTATGGTGTGCTTAGAAAATGTTGCAAACTGTCTTCAGATTTGACCTATGAGATCGGCCACTGAACATAAATATATTCTTAACTGCACAACACGAAACTGAAAAACTCAAGTTATTTCCCTCGTCGCTCATATAAAATACACTTAAAACAGAATGCCTGTATTATAGCAAATATCATCATGAATCTCCAGTCTATGTCTTTATTTTAAAGCAAATAGAATAAGAGCGTATCTAAACAAATCCCGTAAAACGCTACGTAAATGTTCGTATTTTCGCAAAGTTAATACATGTTTCAGTTCGGAAAACAATTTTCGTAAATAAATTCTCCTTTTTACGACCCGATATAACGAGTTCATTCTCCTACAGTAAGGGTCGCCTGACATGCATCCCTCAAAGAATTAAATTGAATATGAGAGGAAATTACACGGGTTCATATCAACGCCGTCTCTTGTTCCAATCGAATTTCCCTCTGAAAACAATGCCGAAACGGAAATTAAACCGATGTATGAAAATAACTGAAATCTTCAAATGGACGCAGATTTATGTTTTTAGGTTTTGAATTTGTATGGGATTAATCAGTTTTGGAATTGTTTTCGATGAACATTGGAAAATAATCGTTCATTGAGCCGTTTAGGTTACTGAAAAACGTAGCGATATTAATTTGCTGAAAGCCATTAGCGAGATGTTAATCAAATAACTATGTGGCTTGGCAGTAAAATTGAGTAGGTACCTATCTAATAAATTATTTTATGTTTAATAATAAAAATGCACGGGCGGAATCCATGAATATTTGCGCGAGTAAGTTTCAGTGTGTTTGCAGAAGATCGGGTGTTGTTCGAGAGCTAAGTGATTGTAAGTGGAGGCGAGTTCTGGCGCCTCGCCGGAAGTCGTTCCCACGTGACGGACGCCGGAAGTGACGGCGCGCGCCGGATCGCGTTCCTTCGTTATGTCGCCTTAGCATCACTCTCTGGAGTCTTTTATCCGAGCCGTATTCAATAGATGCCATACTTGCGGGAAACAGAGGTAAATTGAGGTATTACATTTGTATTTGATGTGTCTTGTATCGGCGAGATTACGGCGCGTCTTGTTATGGAAAATGCTGCGGAGCAAAAGGCTGCGTCATATTTTGCGCTAAGAAATAACGTGCTGACAATTTACAACTTCTCATTAGTCTGTTATAAGTTGTTTAAGTACTTAAACAACTCTCGATAAGGAATACCGGGTAAAACGAGATGGATAGAAATGATGGGGTGAATACAAACGAAACTTTGATTGGAATTTTTACGATACTTAAATATTGTTTGCAGCAATAAAGAGCTCCAATTTATTATCAATTATTTTATTTTTAAATGGACGCTTTGTGAGAAACTATTGATATGGTATTAATGTGAAAATCCCAACAAAAGTTTCGTTTTTATTCACCCCTGCATTTCTATCCACCCCGTTTTACTATAATTAATATAATACAAACTACTATTCTAAATGAATGCGCATTTTCATCTAGTGGCTGAAGCACTTTCTTAGATAACCGGTTCAATTACACTAAGATGTAGAGACATAAGGGATTTCATAAAGTATGTAAGTGTCAGTGTTGCAAAAATACGTTATATTTCACGGATAATATATTTCGGTGTCAAGCTTAAATGTTTTTATCATAAACATGATTATTCAGTACGTTGAGATAACGCACGATACGCTTAAACTAATGACAATCCTGCAATAGAAATCAGGTGTTTGTAGTTTTTACAAAGAGCCACTCTTGATTTATTGAGCAGGTGTATCGTAAAAGGTTTTACTGACCAAACTTTTTTTTAATTCATTATTTTTGTCTAAAATTGTTTTAAAACATTAAGTAATAAGCTAATATTTTATAAATTTTTAGATTTAACAATGTGAAAAACCACAAATTATGCATAAGGTGTTAACCTTTATTTAATTGTTGCACTTGTTAAAGAATATACAATGTAACTTGTGATGTTATGTGTACACAATTGCTGGTTAACCAAATAAATAAATTAAAAAAAAAAAAATATAAAAGAAAAGTGCTCTCATAATCTGAACAAAATTCTTTAAAAACTACACTGCCTTGCAAAAAAAGTGACGAAATTAAGTAGTTGGCACTGATAAAATGTTGAGTAATACGGGTTAAAGTGCGTCGTTGTTTTTGTAATGCCTTTTCTTATGACTGGCCCTAACGATTATTCGTCCCATTGTGAGCGGCAGGACGTTGCCAAGACCCCGCGGAGAAAGAGCTAAACTTACAAAACTTCCCGACTTGTTCAAATAGCCGGCTTTTGTTCGAGAGAGACTTATTGTTCGGGACAGATTGCTGGGGATCAGCACTGTGCGACATATTCGCTTTTTTTGGTAGTAACAACACTGACTGTTTATTTTGCTTGATTTTATTTATTGAGAGGGAGTATTATTTTTGTAAACTTTTTGAGGGTTTTATTAAGAACACACATGAATAGCAGTTTGCGATATTATGTAGGAAGAAAGGTGACGCAAATGAAGTTATTACTTCTAAAAGTCCATTCCATTTACTTTCAAATAGGAATTTAATTAATTTAACTCGTATCAGTCATAATTGTCTATCTATATAAAGTACGGCACTAAAGATAAATATTATTTTCGCCAACTTGGGATGTTAATTCAGAACGTTGTAAACCACAGCAAAATACGTTCTTTTCTATATTTTATCCTGCATCGGAACACAGCGCACTGTGCACGCGGTCGCGGCGCCTCGCCGTCGCCGTCACGGGCCGGTTGCGCGCAAACCAAGCCCCAAGCTAAATCTTTACACACTTTACAATACTGCTGCCCTTTTATTGGCCCCGAGTTTATAGCCTCATAATTAATTAATGAACTTTCTAAATTATCATTGTTCAGTAGTTCATTCTAGGGACGGCGAAACGCAATCAGGGTTATGTCAGAAATGGGAAACATAAAACTGCGGTCATCGCGCCATTAAATATGACCTTACTGCTGCCTACGATATTAACTCAAATGAATCATTATTATTTAAACAGAATATGATAATAACAAAAAGTATCATATGTATTTTCATTTGAATTGGAACTAAGTTGGCTCACATATTTATAAAACGTAATTCTGTTTTATATTGTACCTGAACAGCCACAATGATAAATAGATCGCTTTATGTTACCTCGTATGTCAGTTTATTATAAAATGAAATAAGTCCCCGTCAGCTCTTCCTATCGGTATCAGAGAAATTTACATTTTAACAGCAGCGGGCCCACAGTCACAATGGCGTACGCGATGCGCTCAACAATATTTATTTTTGCTTATAAAGAAAGCGTATTATCCCATATAACTCTGAAACGTGTAGCAATATATTCAGTAATAACGAAATAATATGTTTTGCGAGATAGAATTCATATTTCATAAGCACTCATACGCATAAGATATTACAGAGAGTGGTGCTTTTTCCTTTATTTCATAGTGAAGATAAAGGGAAGCAGCCGATAGGAGGGAGCTAACTGACTCCGCGAAGCCTCCTCAGATTCATTCCCTAACATTTGCGTCACATAATATTTCACGGCGGGAGCGACAAAATTTTATATGCATGAAGACAACCGGATTTTATTCGGACATATGGAGGCAGTTTATTTTATTCCTACGAAGCCATATGCACTTACGTGCCTATAAATATGTTATTGTAATGCTCCGATGCTGTAGCGATATCGTTTTATCATACGGGTATTACGCTCGCGCTACGAAAAGAACTGTAATCTAGTTCGCGAGACTGTCACTTCTTACTTTTTAATTTTATGTGTTGGAACACATTTAATACTTGATAGTAGCGTCAAGTTTACAGACGCCATCAGCACAACAGTAAAGTGAGCGTATTAAACGATATTACTAATTCAATAGTTGGTTCCAACGTCTGTAAGTGTTATGACGCCTATAAAAAACTCATTTGGGCCGCGGTTTAATGATCACATCTCCGACACGTTGTGTACCGCAGCACGGCGCTCTTGCTGCTGTATTATTAAGAACCTCAAATTAAATATCATATTTTACCTTAATGACGTAATTCGGTGCACGCCTCTTATAACAAAAACATTCTTCTAAATCCGGCGAGATTGTATTAACATAACCGCTTTGTTAAATGGAGTCAAGATAATTTGTGGACGAAGTTCGGCCTGTAATACCTCGCAAATTGCCGGATAAGACTGTGTGAGACAACTGTTAGTTTTAATTAAACTGCTGGTTGCGCTCGCGGGGAGTCCTCGGAATGAGAAAATTATTCTAATCTTATAAGCCTGTCGGTGGCCCAGAGCTCGGTTCGGAATTAATATCATGTGGGTCGGCCCGTTGACGCGCCGCGTGCCCGCTCCGACACGTCGCGACACGGCTAACGGCGCGAGGTGCGCGATCCCAACGTGAAAACCTACGACGAACGTTACTCTTAAGGCGATTTGTGGAGAACGTCTGTTCAATTTAATGAAAAGTATAAAGCCACGACGAAATCACCGGAATGAGATAATCTGCGGTATCAATTTGAGGGTAAGAGTGGTGGGGTGTCTTGGGAGACGTATTTCATTAGACGAGGCGGCCGCGCGCGAGCACCTGTGCTCCTGCTCCGGCGGCGACTCGCTGCGACTCGCCGCTCGCTGGTCACGTCCAACTTTTGAAATAAAATTAATCCAAACTTTTAATTCCGTGTCTGGAAGTAACGTTAAAAAATTATGAACGATAAAAATCTTTTACTATCAAAATGCACTTCTAGCTGCACTAATAGTAGATAAGTACCTCGAGGGTGATTGTCTTCCAGCCACGCTATGCAGAATTATTGCTAGCGTAGTTTAGTGAGTCGGACCGCTTGTCAAACTTTGGTAATTTAACTTCAAAACAGGTTCCTGTCGGTGTACCAGGGCCGAACATTTGTTCCACGGCGTTGGATGTAGTCCGCGCTATGACAATACCATCAAAGACACTTCGATTGAAAATATTGTGAATGGTTTGAGCGTTTTCGCTTCAAATAAGTTCGATGAAGCGCTTGATCACTATAAAGGAAGCTGTAAACTTCGTGTCATTACGTTCTTTTATAGACGTTGCTCTCGTAGCAGATGTTAAAACAAAATTAAAAGAACACACATTGGTATCGGCGACCCACACGCCGTGAAATGTGTTCAGTTTGAACGTAATACGTAGGAACAGTACTTATTAAACTTTGTCCTAATGGTATCTACAAGTCTAGTGGATTTACCTCTCACAAGTACTGTAATAATATTTATCCTTCTGTTGACCCTAACTGTCCCTTACAGGTTATATGAATCTATTTTAGAACTTATCCACATCTTTTCTAAGTCAAGTTAGTGGAAACATTCGTAGCTTTTATTTTTGAAAAATATCTTCTTAAAGCTAAGTAATTTATATTTTTATGTCAAATAAAGAAGATTTATTTTATACGTGTAGCGATAAAATAGAAAATAAATTTCACAGATGTAATAGACCTAATAAACAAAAACACTAAAGCACTAAGTTCTAATTTAATTTCCCTTTGTTACCAACAAAGCGGTAATACCGAGTAGATTTGTGACTGCACAGAAATACACAGTATTACAGTAACATAAAACAATTTTACTGTATTAGGTTTGTGTATGAGAATGTTTTGAAGCTGTCCGACGACATAGTTGGAATACGATTTGCAGATGGACTGGACTCTTATGAATAAGATGTATGTATGTTGTAAAGTAACGTTAACACGTAAAAACAACAAACAACAAAACCTAAGACGTTGGTTGTTATTTTTCACAATGTAGCGTACTCGTTTGTCTCACATTTTTTAAACACTTGCACAAAGAGTTTAGAGTTTGCCACGCACTTGCTACGAATAAGTCTTACTACAAAAAAAGTGTCGCACGCGCTGGGAGATTTCAACGCACAAGCTACGAGTTTGCAATGCACATGCTATGAAAAAAAATGTGCCAGGAACAAGTTAAGATTTGCTACACACATGCAAAGCTTTTCCGCGTATGCTTTGAGTTTGCTACGAACGCGGCGAACGGTTGCTACGCAGCTGTTACGACTTTGCGGCTCACGCGGCGATCTCGCAAATTATCTCTGTGATACGGCCACCATAGAAATTTTATATTGTATTCTATAGAATATTGGGGTTTTGTGAAAATAGACGTAACTAGTAAATTCATAGTTCACCATTTCCTAATAGATGGAAAAGCTAATTTCAATCCGCAAAGTTCAATAAGTTACTTAATGTTTATTTGAAATAAACTATTGTTTATTTCTTTTTTGGTTGCCCTATGACAGAGTTCGGTGAAGTTTTTCAAGTTAGTACAGAAAGGGCTTTTGTTGTGACGCTTTGGGTGCAGAGAGTAAAAGCGGCGACATGGACGAACCTTTTGTCATAACCCACAGACTGTGAATTGATAATGGTTGTATAGTATTTGTTGTGTTTTGTGATGTTGACCCCGGTGTGTGCACACATTGTGTTGTGATACACAGGTAGATACAGAGGTGCCCACTTAATTCAATTACATTTTGCCATTTCGAAAAAATAAGGATTGTTTCCGTTAAGATTCAAAAGACAAAACAAAACAAAATACACAAGGATATTGACAATATGTTGTTATTTAACTCATCCACAAAAACCTAAAGTGTGGTGTACAATTTTTTTTCTTAGTTTTGAACAACACTGGAGCAATTAAATCTTGTGGCTAACAGTCGTTCTGTAATCAGGAAAACTGGCTGCGATTCAACATTTGCTTAATAAACTGCTCCAATATCGTATCACACCGCCATCAATCCTGGTACAGACTTCGCAGTTACCTGTCGCTGTTAAATCATATGAAACAATTTGTACAAACAAAGACGCGGTCGCATAAATTTGTTTTACGCAGCTCTGCAGCGTTCGCCGAGCGACTAATTAGAACATAAATCTGTCTTAATACAAATCCGTACTTTTTACGACGGAATTCCGCGTCCGTATGAAACTCTAGTGATATGTTCCCGGTAGCTCTCGGTAAGGTAATGTTTTCACACGTCTACCTCTCACATGTTTATTCTGCGCTTAACAAAATTGTACGACGCACTCGATCTAATTACAAAAGAGTTCAAATACTAGAGCTACTGGAACGAAAATTTTGCACAGTGTGAACTGTAACTTAGCATGTTCAGTTTATGGAATTAGTAAGTACTATAAAGATCCTTAGTTCAGTTACGGTGTTGCTGATTGCTTCACAATTTTGGAAATTGTTTTACTTTTTTTTTAAATTTCTGTTGTTAATAATGATTTATTATAAGTTACGCGAAGGTGTGCTTAAAAGTTATCGAAGGTTTTTTTTTTAAAGTTTAGCTTTTTTCGCGAATGTTTTTAAATGGCACGATTAAAATAATACATAATTAACGAATTTAAAGTTTCGGATATTATTTTCTTTTACGATTTGTACAAAAATAATTATCGTCTTCATCCAAGAAGTTCTTTTTAGGTTCTCCCATTCATCCGCTTGATATATGTTTGAAGGTTCCAGCAAGTGTTACAAAAAAGAAATACTGAAATTCTTCGGGTATATTCGGATTTTATTATTTAGCTTCCCTATAACATACAAGTTTTCGATGAAATTTATATTTTCAGAGAGAAAGTGGAGTGATACGCTTTTTTTCATCAAGCTAAAACGTTGTAAGTGGTAAGTATATTTGTCAATAGGTAAGCTGAACATTTTAATACGATGTTCGTTTTATATTCCGGGCACATGTACACGAGCGTGCGTTATTGCAGCGGGGTGGGATTTATGACGGTGCTCATTTTAAAAATAAAGCTATTCCTTCTAAAATATTGTCATATCTGCTTTAAATTTTTCACTTTATACGCCCCGTAGGCCACATTACAAAATGTCGACCGGGTAATATGAGTGAACGCGTGAATTTTTGATTTTAATTTTATTGTCGCTTCCATTTCTGAATTCTACGGTGCGATGCTTTAAATACATATTTTATTTTATGACTGTCCAATTTGTATCCCTTTATTTCATGCTCCTCTGTTTTGAGTATAGAACAATGTCACCACCATTTTATGAAAGCCAAAACTGTTAATATGTACACTTTTACAATTAAAATGTAATCCTTTTTTTGAGACTGATGAAGAATGTCAATAGAATAATTTAATTTTCTTATAACATGTGTATCGGTATGTAGATCGGTTCAGCACTTTACGCAATATCTATGAACAACGCAAAGTTCAATTAAAAATAAGTAGCTTAGTAAACATGGCCTCAGTTTTAATCTAAAAAGAACGCCCATGGGCTCCTAATCTTTTAAATTAGATACGAATTTTCATTTACTTTCGAACGCAGTTTCTTTTCTGATAGCTACTTAGACAAATTAAACGCGTACATCATATTTATGTTGCAATATGGAGCTAGAGTTGAGATATCTACATATTTATTATTCACAGGTGTTGTTTATTGTACAGACAGCGATATAATTGGATAATCAGTGTGTTTGTAAGCTGCAGCCAGTACTTGATTAAGTTGTAATGGGTAGGTATGTTATTAATGAGAGCAGGCAGTAATTAACGCTAGATAATAACCGGCAGCTAGTTATTATTATCGCAAGGAACATAAAAGGGGAGCACGTTCTGTCGTAAAGTATCTAATGTTTTAATTCCTGTTTACTTATTTTGTTTATTACACTCTCTCCATAAAGGCTGTGCAGGTGTAAGTATTCTCACGAAGCAATTAACGTCCAAGTTGAAGGGTTGGTCTTGAACCTCAAAAAGGAAGCAAAGAAAAACAGTAATGTGGTCTTAGCCATTATTTTGTTGTTTCCAAATGTTTTTTCGCTCAAGGTATGAAAATAAACGTGTAACCTCATTACGACTTGGTCGTAACTTCTGGCTCTGTTTTTCACCTAAATATTTTCGTTATTTTTTCTTGTGGGTTTTTTAACAGTAGTGTGCGCTAGCCGAATTAATGCCGCGTGTCATGAATTTCTGTAGGAGGTCATAGAGCGACCGCGAAGTTAGCGCATGCAGTTGTGGGAGAGGGCCATAACTTTACACGCAACATTAAGCTGGGACACAGTCGCGACACGAGCTCTAATGGGGACTAGGCATTGTTCCACTGGATAAGACTGCTCTTTTTAATCTGTGTCTGTGTTCATACCTACATGCCTTTTTCAAATGGAACGTTTGTTTTATTTTCTTGGAAAAAACGGTCTTCAGTCTTTGAGTCAATAGTGAATAGGTTACTTCTAGGCGAGCATGGTCCATCTTCGAATACATCACCGCTTACCATCAGGTGAGATAGTGGTCAATCAGATCAATAGTAAAAAATAGGTTGCCGTCAGATTTGCTCAGTAGCAACAATCTTAGCACAGTGACTCTATTTATTGAATTTAAGACTTATAAGATATGCTAAGAAAAATCATATACCTATCCATATTAATATTATAAATTCACGTCTTAACGGCTTGACAGATTTGGATGTAACTGGACCCACAAGCAGACCATGTCCTGGCATAGGATATTAGATACTATTCATCCCGAGAGTGTGTTCCCCTGGAATGTCTTTTTACATTCACGCGGACGAAGCTACTGACAGAATCTAGTTTAAAATAAAAATGTCTCTCATCGTTAGACAAAACACACATATTTTTAGTCGAAGAGGTTATATATATTAACGACAACGTTGATTTACATAGACATTACATACACATGAATAACATAGACATTTTGTAACACAAAAGGGATTATTGTGAAGAAATACGTACCTACCGGATCCTTCACGAAAATATATAAACCTGTTTTCGTAGACTTTGGACATAAAGTTTCTTATGAAAATTATTTGAGTCATACGATTACACACATTTACTCGTATAATTCATCTCTAAGTTCGTTACAGGTACGGCAGCGATCGTCTTTACTGGTAATGCTGCCGTAATTTATTCACAGGCAGAACACGATCCGACCCTAACAAGATACATTAAGAAAATTAACGTTTGCCTCAGTTCTCTCTTTTGACACGGAATTCCTTGATTGGCCTGCTTACGTTACAGAAATTTGATTATCGTGTGTGCTATAAAAATAGAGGGAATTAATTCTCTTTTTGGTGTGCTCTATGTTTTGGGGAGGTTTCGTAAATGTAGAATAACTAAAAATGCCTGAGTGCATAAAGAGGAAATTCTTAACCACGTTAAAGATTTAGACGTAGAACTTAAACGCTTAGTTATAGTGAATGCTCACACTATTTCTCCTTTATTTCATCGACATGACAATGTAATTATCGAGTCGATATTATTAGATAGTGCCGTGGACAATACCTAGAATCGGGCCCTAATTTAATTTCGAGAGGCTCACAGGTATTAAAGGTCATTTTAAAATAGGCGATACGTTAAGATTAGTGAGTGTAACGAAACAGTCTGAATCCCGGCGGGCTATCGTTTAAACTAAGTGCCTATAATTCGCAGGAGTTTGCCCCGGCCCGCCGCCGGCCGTGGGGAATCGCGCTCCAACGCTCTGAATTATATCTTACACGTAAAGGTACATAATAGTAATCCCTCACCTTATTCTAATTTTTCGTAAGATCAGCTTTGACCTTACGAAAACGGGGGTTGGCCCGGGGTCTGCCTGCTTAAGAAATACTTTAAGTGACAACCCAAGATTATATATATAATTAATCTTGGTAGAAATACCAGGCGCGATGTCTTATGTTTGACCTTGTAACATAGCCAGGTATTACATAAAACAGATGTGTTCCTACTGATAGTACATTCACATGTAGCCAGTTATCAATAGGGCCTCGTTGGTCTAGTGTTTGATAAAAGTGAATGAGAGAAAATAACTGGGTTCGGTTCCAGGGTCGGGCTCTGCCAGGGTTGCGGAATTGTTCGAAAGAGTTGCCGCGGCCCTAGAACACAAAGGGCATTTGGAGGAACTCGGGTAGGTTTTAGTCAGTAATAGTCTTTGGTGGTCTTTTCTTTCACTTGGAGCCATTTGATGATTTCCCATCCTAAAAATAAAAAGGGTCGAGCTGTGTGTTATTGAGTATTTCCAACTTATTCCAAGTGACTGGGGTCGTATCCAGGTGATGACAGTTGCCCCCAATCACATGGGACTTAAACATCTAGGCACCTATGTACTAAAGCGACCTATAGAAAATGCCTACTTTTCTCAAAAAATGCTATTAAGACCGTTGAATGTAATGATAAGTAGTTACTCTTTGATTAAATAACATTGTTAGCCTGAAAAGGAATCTTACTAACTTGTAAAACTTTTATTATTAAAACTGTTTCGAACATACTCCTGGTTTCGTTGAGCCCTAACATGTGAAGCAACATTCTGCATTCTTATAAAATATTAAAGGCCAATTATTCATATAAAAAGATTCTTTACTGAGCGTGTCCCCGAACCAGTGACAAAGTCTCGGCCTACCTCGCTTTTCGGAAGGAGTCCGTATAGGTATGTGTGCTATTACAATGTTTTTTTTTCGCTTGTTAGTTTACAGGTCTGAAAGAGCTCGTGACTAACTAATAACAGCCGCAAAGGTCGATCTTCAACGCCCGAGATCAGTCTGTGGGGGACTATGTAAACTAACTAACTACTAATTGTTGTCAGATTTTCGGACATCTGACTAGAAAGGTTTAACGGGCTTTCTGAGGCACAAAGGAGTCTCAATTTATACTCGTATTTATTTGACTAAGATCCCAGAGCTGCCAGACTTCCCTTATTTACAAAATATGTGGGATAGAGTAGTGTTACCTGCTAGCTTGGGCCAAAAGTCAACTTTTTTTTTGTTATCTATATGTCGCTGGAAAATGGCCAACGCCATAAGTTTGTAAAATATCGCGTTAACTATTTTTTCTAAATAAGACACGGATATATTAGAAATTATTGAATTTGGATGGGATTTATTGTATACAAAACTATTTTTTCATAAAATATCGAGAAATTATAATCGAATCAAGATTTATTAGATACAATCTTACTGAGTCGTTGAATTTTCCGCTGACATATCAAAGATATTTCCGTAGTCAAGGAGGTAGTTTTACACTTTTCCAAATTCTGGCAGACTTTAACTTTCATTATTTGCACCTACAAAATAAACTATGCCCAAATTTAAAAAAATAAGGGAGATCTGGCAGCTCTGGGATCTTAGTCCGTAAAATACGAGAATAAATTGAGACTCCTTTGTGCCTCAGAAAGCACGTTAAACCTTTCTAGTCAGTTTTCCGAAAATCTGACAACCAGTCTTGTTAAGGAGTTCTATATTTCCCAGTTACTGGGTTGTGGAGGTCAAATACACAGTCATACGTATTCAGCCGACCCCAACATAGTTATTGGAAATAGTAGTAGCCAGGGTATAAAAACAGGCAGGTTGATTTATTGAGTTTGAGGTCTGAATAACTTGATACAAGTTCATAGGGCCAATTCTACTCATTTTTAAACAACGATCGCATTCACATCTCAGCCGCAATCAAAAAAGTCGAAGAGAACGTTTTTTACATAGTCGTAAAATTGGCATTCATGTTACCGTAAAAAAAATCAATAATAAACCCACCTCACCAGCCTTCCATTTAAGACCATCAGTGACCGTAAATGTGTTCACCTCTTGTCAAAGCGTGTGTACGTTAACACGTTCGATGCTTCGATGTATGCGTTTATCGGAGGCTAGGGGTAAGTCCGGCAGGGGCGGCGATGGCGAACAGTCGGCCGGTTTTATTGGCGTTACTAATGAGTTGCTAATTCAATTTCATGGACGCAGGGCTGTGGGGCTGTAACGCGTCAGGGTGCCGGCCCGCTCAGCCGCTTTGTCGCCGCACGCCGCTTGCTTTATCAAGTTGGATAGCGCTTTGTGTGATACTGTTTAAGTGTGCTAGTGTTCTGTTTTGCTAAGACATGTTTGACTTTGATGGAAAGTCTTTTTTATATAGTAACAGTTTAGTGAAGTTTTTACTAGCGCAGAACTATGAAGTTTAAACCTACTGATATAAAGTTTTCAATAAAAAAATTTGATTGACGATCTGTTGACGGACGAGACGAGAGATGAGAATTATGTGATTAAAAACCAATATATTTATTAGTTCTACATTGTTTCTTTTATTACATTGCTAAAAAAAACAGTCTGATGTTACCAATGGCTACTTCATACCTTGCAATATATCTGGCAAGTAGCTGCCGCTCGGGGCGGGCGGCTTTAGGGCGGGCGGCACGGACAACTTCCCGGACCACCACGCGAGACGAGATTTGATTGATTTTTGGTGCTGCTTAATTTATGGTAAAAAGGGCCCCGCAAAAGTTAGTCGTTTCGATGGTCGCAGTAGCACAACGTCGAAATTGAATGTGGCCGAATATAATCGGGGAGAATTTTAATATTATTGAATAAATATGGCTGAATTCTAATAGCCTCACTTTGTTTGAACTTTGAACAATTTAATTTTGGATATAAAATGATAATACTTCAGTACTTTGCTCGTAAACTAGTTCACAGAACAAAAAAAAAATGAGTTCAAGAAAAATACGTCTTTCAAATTACATCCCCAGACTACATGTCTTGTCAAAACTTAGTCAAATGGCTCCGTACGTCAGCTTCTCATCCATTTACTTAATGCGGTCAATAAAACCATTGTGTTTTTGGTTTATGACGACCTGCTCGTTCGCTACCAAAGAAAGTTCGGGAAAATGAAGGAAACTTTTGATTCCCCCGCACCAAATCATTGTGGCGAAAATAAATAACCTTTTTGTCTAATAGGTAATGTTAGAAAAAGCTTTGTGGCCAAACTCTTTTGTTATAACAATAACCATAAAATCGTTTATTTATTTCATCGTATTTTCGCGGGGATTGTGTCCCTTTCTCGTTGAGGAAAGGCTGGACGTATGATGTGTATTGAACGAAATACTTTCTTGAATAAAACAACAACCTTTCTTTGACACCTTTGAAGGTCAAATGACCCCTGAACCCGGCTGAATTATCTTCGAGAATGCAAATAGTGAAGATGTTTGATAGTGTCCGAATAGCAATAACTTATTTAGTTCTGTATTTTTCCATTTTCCTGAAATAACTCATCATGTTACATTTATAAAAACAGCTTAAATAAAAACGAAATACGTGCCTGGTAAACAGCAATAAAAACGGTAACAAATTGTGACATTCGCCCATTTTGTTTTATTCAGTTATGTCTTGTTGTAAGTGTTATAACAAATAACAAGTATCGAGGAGAGAAGTCAATACTACGCAACTGTCAGTTCCGTTCAACAACAAAGTTACGCCTGAAAGAAATAACACACTTTAAAGTTACTGAATTCAATCGCTGGAAGACGGTAACTTCGTACAATTGTTTTCTTTCTCAAAGTGTTGCACTTAGACGAATTTGTAGAGATACTGTATATCGACTCGCTCCTACCGTTCTGTTGCAAAAACTACCTCAAATGGATTGCTGTAGTAATTCTTGTACGAAATACTACCTTCGATGGCTTAGAGTTTAGTTTACGAGTATAGTTTGCTAACAATACTTGGCTGTGTTGCTTCAAGGCAAGTTCGGATTACACAAAATACAATTCGAGACGCAAGATCTTGAAATGTTTAGTTACTGTGGTTGTATGACTCAGATAACATTGTTTAAGATCCGGCTCTGAATAGCAGACAGGTTGAATTTAGAAATAGAAATTCGGGTGAGTCTAGCTACCTGGGTATTCACAGGCATTGTCAGCTTGCAATTTAAATTCTTTATTTTTCTCTTCAAAATTTCAGAAAACTGTAACATCCTAGATAGCACATGATAACTTACGATATGCTGCTACATAAACACCATTTCCCCGCGCTTATTCCACTTGCGAGTTAGTTTGAAGCCTGTCTATCGTTTACAAGCACCATTTAAGTTAACCATTAGGTACCCTCGCTTCACGTTAGTCGAACAACTTGCGAGGATGATAAACAACAAGCTACTAGTATGTTTTACCTTTAAGTTTCTGTTTCATCTCTGAACTACTATCTGTATTGGCAGTTGGGTAAACTACAATTTACTGAAGGATTTGGGTTTGTTTCAAGTTTGGTCTTTTTATCTTTAAAGCTAAACTGGTTAGCAGAAGTTGCTCTCTGTTCTCAGTATAAAATCAGCCTCATCTGTATATTTCCCCCATCTATTTCAGTTCAATTCTCATACAAAAGGACAATAAAACCGTTATAGTTACTTACTCCGCACTAGCCGACGTATGAGTACAATACAAGAATTCGTCGAATGCAAAATAGGAGAGCAAACAATTGTGTGCGCAGGCACCATGTTTCAGTGCCAAGAAATAATCTCTTACGTGACATTAACATACATCATGTGCAAAACAGCTGCCAAAACTGTCTGCCAGAGGTCTCGCTTCGCACTACTTACTAACTAAAACAATATTACTTAGCCGAGTTATTCTGGCGCATCCCTGGAGCTCCCGCACCCGCCTGCTGACTTCTGTGCCACAAGAACTACGTGCGACGTGCGCCACCTAACCTTTATAACTCCAATAGTTAATTGTTCCGATTGCTGTAAAGCCGGAATTAGGTTGGTGTTTTCTACAAGTACCTATTTGCTGAAAGGAGGCGATCGTTACGAATACCACAATAAGCCTTGGTCTAAAAAGGGAATTGTAAACCTAATTGGGCACTAAGCTACGCTTTTAACATAAAAAAATATAGGTACCAAATTAACGTTGAGCTGAATTAAACATTAAAGTTTTAGGCAGCGATACAGCACGTTTACAATATAATCCTGAAGTCGCTAAAGAACTTTCACGCAACAAAAAGGTAGTAGGTACCATGAAATTACACTTTCGTTTTACGGACTCTATTCTGCCCAATGCAATAACCAGCCTTACCTAAAATTCATTATGTACTTAGTAGCAGTTTGCATGCAACAGTTCGTTCGCTGTTGCATTAAAACGTTGGCATGTGCACGGTCCCTAAGGCAGACAAGAGCGGAGCCAGCGCCATTGACCCATTTATGTAAAGGTATACATTTCGGCAGGATTCCGTGGTATCAACAGGGATTAATACCGCGCAAATCTCTATTTTAGTGGCACGATCTGTGCTCACCCAAACTGGGCCAATTAGAGCTTACTCGCACTAATCAGAATATCGATGGCGCTATATTTCCTTGGCTGTTGCGTATTCGGCTCTTGTGTTGTGTATCTCAGTTAAACATGGCGCTTGGGTATTCACGTGTCGCTCGTAATCGTTCTGTGAATATTAGATACGTGATGCTGGTTTAAGGTCGATTTTAACTATTATGAAATAATGCCGAATTCTTTAAATGATAGAATTATCTACTCTCAGCTTATCTTATCCAAACGTACATCAAATCACATCTGCTAACTTTTGATAAGTTAGCAGATGTGATTTGAGTTTTCTCTTGATTGAGTTCAAGAACTCAGTAGAAACTGAACAGGTAGGAGATACGATACGGCCTAACCTTCTGACAGAACGGTGCATGCATTCTGAAAGCATACTGTGTCGGTTAGACTCGAACTAGGACGGGACCACTCAGTTGAATCATCAATTTCAAGATTCAACTTTGAATATCGAATTTTGCCCAGAGTTCTGTAAACACCTCGACACAAATACTTACGCCACCCAAAATAAAACAAAGTCGTAAAATTAATGGCTTAGAAAAATTACGGAACACAGCCGCAACAGCGAACTGGGACGTTATCGAATGTACAGAAGTTCGCTGGGCAATCACGAGAGCGAATCTCAAGGAGCAACAATATTTAGTCGGTTGACAAACTAATCGGAAACACAATATAGCACATTAAGATCAAGCAATCTACCTGTGTATTGTACTAACTTGTACTTCTATTTACTTGGTAGAGGTCTCGTCGTCTCCCCCACAGAACAACACAAGACCGCCATACAAACAGATGAATAGAAATAAGCAAAAGCAAAAAGAAAAATAAGGTAGTACGTTATTTACCAACTAAATAGGCAACGTAATTATCCCCCGAATCCCGGGCCAATTCCAGTGTTTAAGAAAGATAAACGAGAAGGAAAGGAAACTGTTCTAACAAAACTTGTAACTCACCCCAACTGGGGGTGAATTACTTAACTGCTACCTGATGAATGGGGTTATTGGATTTAAGTTTAATTTAGATAGTTATCATCCTATTAAGGCTTAATCTTTGCGTTCGTTTTGGCTTATGACGTAAGCTGATTATTAAGCGGTATCTACATTTTGGGCATCGGTGCGAGGGGCGATCGGAAATCGTTTAGTTTTAACAATAGCCCTGTGTTTTAGAATGTTGGGATAATTAAAAGGATTAGCGGTTTTGTTTACCTAAACGAATAATGTAGAACTACTGGAAGGTAATAACTATTTTGTAAATAAACAGAAGCTGACAGACAGCGAGGTTCAATTCACGATCATTGTAGGAAAATGGCCAGTCAATCATTGTCTGATTGACCGGCCGTGACTGGTAGTTAGCAGACATCCGCTTCTGGACAGACCGGCGGATTTTCTCTTTGCAACTGTTATTGAGCCAAAACAGAAAAACAGCATCAGCTTAGAATACTTTTCGGAATTTGACTGCAATACGCTTTCACCCGTAGACGGAATCTAATGTGCGTAGATAAAATTCGATTTAAAGCATAATTATTTTGCCCTCTTAGAGTTTTCAGTGAAATATTTCTCAGACTTTGTTGGTGTAAAATACACCACCTTAAGATAACAAACACCATGTTCCTAAGTATGATTTTACGCACACGTCGGGGAAAACGTGGACACACATCCATTCAATTAACAACAATGATATATGAGGCCGAAGTTTTTAATATTTAATAATCGCTCTCATACAATATATTTTTCTGTCCAAAGTGGGGAGAGGCTTATAACTTCATACCAGGCCGCAATTACCTTCCTACATTGCAGTTTATTTTTTCCCGGGCGGCCTGTGCGGCATACGCGAACATTTCAACAACTGCAAACATTCGTCATTAGTTAACATTATTCATTCGGATGCCGTGTTTTTCAACGTCTGCCTTTTAATGAAATGCCATTGAACTTATTTGGGCAACTATTGTTTGAAGGAACCTTGCTCCATTCAAATGCAAAATGGACGTCCTCTTTAACTGATTGTCTCTTCAAGAAATTGGAAGACAAATGTTTATAAAACAAAACATGCATGTAATTCGACACATCAAATCTTACGACGCCGCTTATAAATATTTGTGTCGGCAATATTCATGGTGTCGAGATCTTATGAGGCGAATGGAAATGCCATTGCAGGAAACTGGTGGCAGTTAGGGACGGAGCCACTCTAAGTTCCAATGTTGCGTACGTGATTACTCTCTAAATATTCCACTTTATTGTGCAATCCTCGCCTTGTCATGTGAAGAAGCGAAGCTAGAAGGAGCCTGAATAATTTAGTCGGTCGGCGGCGGATGTACCATTTATCCAAATTGTCGTCTCCGACGTGAAGCAGGGGTGGGAGTTAAAAATGAACGAGCTGTCAGTTTCGCGTCGCGCTCACACCGATTTGCTCCAGAAAAATTTGTACCAGTAGAGAAGGGTACTATTTATGTTTGCCTTTTCAGAGTCAATTTGTAAGCAATCCTGTTTATGTGCTCCTATAAGATCTCTGTCAGAGGTCTTAAGTTTACGAGAATTTAAAATGCTCTTCATCAATATTCAAATCAACTGCAGGCTGTTAAATACTAGTAATAAACGACGCACTAGCTATTTTAGTGGAAACAGTAATTAAACTTATGTAATTGTAATAACCTATATAAAATTAAAAGCCTTCTTGTATTGCAGGGATACGTGAGCTTTATTAGTTTCTGTGGAAACGAAATGGCTCATAATTATAGCAATATTTGAATTGGCTTTTCCATAAACTACAATCGCATGTTCAGAAACTATTCGAATGCGGCAGAATTATTATTTCGGTGTCTATTTCTACACAGGTTGAAATATAACGGTGTAAAGTCACAGCTTTAATGGTCTCGTAAATGCCAACAAGTTTTATTCAACAGATGTAATCAAGATTAGGTAGGTTAGTAGCTGCACTAGCTGCCTATGTTCTAAGATATTTAAAATGAGGACTATTTTTTTCCATAAACACAACGACTTTATTGTAAGTACCGTTTGGTTCATACCTTTATGTAGCCAAGTATAAATCCATTTGTTTTCCATTTCATACATAGGTAACATACGAGTATATAGAACCTATACCTACATATTTTTTTAACGCCTGTAATATAAAAAGGTATAGGTTCAGTACAGAGGATAACACTATTGCACCGCCATAAAATTGAAGGAGCAGGTAAATCAAATAATAAAGGAAAATTCCATTACTGTCCCAGGTCAGATAGCCGAAGATTTCTCGCGAAAAAGAATTTCATTTCGTTTGTAAGGAAGTTTAAAAGTAGTAAATAGAAAGTAGATATTCAATCAGAGACGGTATTCGATAGGAATATTGAAACATGATTTCGTTTTCGAAGAATTACCGTAAGTAATCATACTACCGACCGCCCTAAGTAATTTTAAGACGAAATCTGGATTCAGTTTACTAGGTACCTGAGTATTTTATGCAAATCAAATAGGGCACGTTTTTCAAAGTGCTACTGCGACTAATCTAATGCACGATCTCAGACAACCCAATATAGACATTACGCCTGTTGCCCCGATGGAATCCACAGAGGCTACCTATATTTCACCAGCAATTTGCCCTACCCGGATCTAACCTCGGACCCGCACGATCAACAGTCGCCTTTTCAACCACTACACTACCTAAGTTGTAGTTATCCGGGAATATGATGAATTAGTGTTGTTTTTGGTATTATCTTGTTTCCATAAAAATATTTGTACCTACTATTATTGTTTTCCATAATCGTCCCCCCCCGTAATGTTTACTTGCACTATTATCATTTATACTACTAACGCTTGTCATATCACCTTTTTAGTTGCCATAAAATAAGTTTCCATAATAACATGTGTTATAATCATTAGTTTCTATAAGTAACACATTACCTACATAATCGATACTTGACATAAGCAATATTTAATATTATTTAGAAACGTTTATTGTTTTGAACAAAAAGATAATGTAATTTAGGCATTTGTAATCAAGTGATTTATTACAGCAAACAATCTTTTGACAATAAACAGCTTGTCTAAATCGAAACGGTTAGGTTAGAACTGTGACCACACAACAGACCAGATTTCCTCTTTTGCAAAGCAAGCATGCATGGTAGATTAGGTTAAATTTTAGGTTTCCTAGTGACTAAAAAAATCTGTAGCATTGTTGTGCTAGTATGGCCAAATGAACATTATGATGAATAAATTTTATGGAAAACGACTTTATTGAAAATGAAAAATATAGCAAATAAATTTATGGATTTAAATTATTATGACACTTAATCGATTATGACCAATGCAATCAGTGAAAATGATTTTATGTAATTTTACGGTTATGGCAACTGAAGCGTTATTTCTAATGAAATTATGGCAAACATGAGTAAACCGTTGTTTTTAGGGTTCTGTACCCGAAGGGTAACCAACGGAACTCTATTATTAAGCCTCCGCTGTCCGTCCGTCCGTCAGTCTGTCTGTCTGTCAGCGGAGAGTGTGTATTTCTATTGCCGCTACAACAACAAATGATAAAAATTAAATTACTTAAATTAAAAATTAGAACATTTTTGACCGATCAAAACTGAACAAGAAACGATGTATAAGTAGACAAGAAACGTGGTTTTATCGTTTTATTGTACGGAACCCTCTTTGCGAGAATCCGACTTGCAATTGGCCGGTTTTTCATTATTGTTAATTTGAGAAGGCTTTTACTCAGCAGAGGAGCAGTTATAATTATTTGACATTATGATTCCATTCGATTTTAAGGAATAGGTTTTAATATTACCTACATGTGATTTTTTGCGCGATTTACAGCCAGCAGTAAAGAAAAATAGTTAAGCAGCAATAATAAATGTGGCATTGATTTTCTTTAAAGTTACCTGTAACTTATTCAAAGCTTGTATGGAACTGGGATATTACCGTCCGAGCATCGCATGTCAACGTTGTTACAAAATTGGTTTCAGCTGAACACACAGCTAAGTAGGCCGTAATATTAGTTAAACGGATTCAAATCTATAATGCTGTCGATATTCATAAGTTCTGTGAACCATTGCATTTTAAAGCTGCCTTTTTCATTTTGTACCTACCTCTTGGTTTTTATGGTTATTGAAGATGTTCTTCTATCCATCGTTAAAGGATCAAAGGCATCATACACATGGCTAGCTCGGTTTTTTTGTTACTAAAGTGTTGTGGTGCATTTTATAAGCATCAGTAGTTCTTGACGGTATTTCGTTGAAAATTTTTACAAATTCTTGAGCTACTTCTAAATTAGAGCTTATGGCACCATGTGCAGTCTCCAGTAAAAAATCAGTGTTTCGTACTTTATTCCTACTTGTTTCAATATTGATAACTTTCCAAACTGTCTTTATTTTATTATCTGCCGATTTGATCTTGTTGCTAATGTTTAGAACTTTAGCTACTTTGCAAGTATTTCTGAAAACTTTAGAATATTTGTTTACATACATACTAAAGGTTTTTGTGTTAATGAAAGGCTTAATGCCATATAACTCATATAGTCTTTCCCTACTCATCCTAATACCTTTAGTCGCCCAGTCACTAAATATAAACTTAGGGAAAGTATTTTTAGACTTCTTTTCAAAAGTTGTATTGAATTTCTTTATTACTAGGTACTGAAAAGAAATTATCATAAAACTTATTTGCATCCTCAATATTATGGCCTAGAACATTCAACTTATTTTGTAAGGTACCATTGAATCCAGCTAGTTTGCTTGTTGTCGCTATCAGCTATGCTGGACTTTCTTGACTATCCTATTTCCCCGTAGCGATGGAAGACTACTGTGGACGCCTTCAGGCGACGAGCA
This sequence comes from Mamestra brassicae, assembly GCA_905163435.1. Lineage (NCBI taxonomy): Eukaryota > Metazoa > Arthropoda > Insecta > Lepidoptera > Noctuidae > Mamestra > Mamestra brassicae. Next base: position 10,017,899 of record LR990996.1, on the reverse strand, counting down.
TGCTCGTCGCCTGAAGGCGTCCACAGTAGTCTATAAATCTCCTTTTGCCATTCTGATGCCTGCTCCTGGATGATACGGAGAGTGTTGATCTGATCTGTGCACGAGCCCTTCGGACGGAAACCAGGCTGCTCCTTGCGTAGTAGGGGTTCCACGGCCTTCGACAACTTGTCCAGCATTATCTTGCAGAACACTTTTGAAAGAATCGACAGCAACATTATGCCTCTCCATAGTTACCGTCAGCATAGAAGACGGGGCCCGCTAGGGCCAGAGCCTGTCAGGGTTGCGGAATTTGTTAGAAAGAGTCACCGCAGCCCTGGAACGCCAAGGGCTTTCGAAGGAACACGGATGGGTTTTAGTCAGTAAGAGTCTGACGAGCCCTTCCGCTCCACCCGGAGTGGAAGAAGTCATTTGACGATTTACCATCCTTAAAAAAAAAGGTCGATTCCGGGTGCTAAGCCTGTCTTTAAAGAGAGGACCGCTTTTGTCACTTCAAAGGCTGACGGCTCCGTCTTTATGTCGAGAGGCTAGGGTGGTGAGGAAGTGACCTGCAGCGCGTCAGGCGTCTATGCCGCTGACAATCGAAAGACCTCCTCGAAATGTTGGCGCCAGCTAAGTTGCTGCTCCTCCTTGGACTAAAGCGGCTATTTTTGGTGCCTGCTGTTTCCTATCAAGGTTTTAGTGGCTTTGTACAGATCTTTCAGGTTGCCGGTGCTCGCCGCACGTTGAGCACGATCAGCAATATCATCAGCCCACCGCCTTCTATCTGCACGTGTACTACGATACGTCGCCTTGGATTTCTGACGGTATTGAATATTGAGGTCGGCTCGTTCGGCAACATTAGGTACGGGTCTCAAGAAGCTTTAGGGGCAGATTTCTTGTCCTCGATATTTTCCACGTCTGTTGCGACATCCAGTCCTCGCAAGTATCAGATGATTTATGACCAAGAACGACGGAGTTTGTGTAGGCTGTGTAGGCCATTTTGATGCAGTTTTTTTTTTTAAACGTTGTCCCACACTAGGAATTTCTCCTGTATCGTGAGTGCGTTTACAAACACATAAACTCATATGCACAAACAGCCAGAACCGGAACAGCTATCTGTAGGCCATACAAATATTTCATCCATGCAGGAATCAAACCCGCAACACGCAGCGCAGTAGTCAATCACTCAACCACTACGCCAACCGTGTCATCAGTTTCACTCCGCGTCTAGTGAGTTCGTGGCATCCTCGAGTACAGAGAACCGATTGCGTAACTCAAGCTGAAACGCTTTACGGGTGTCAAGTCAAGAAGTTTTCTCACGTCAAATCTTTTTCCCATCTTGCCGGTTCCTCACGTTGCCCGTGCTACTGCTACCTAAAACCGAACTTCAACAACCACCAGTCGCTATCAATACGCCGCGGCAACCCCGCGGTTGCGGACATTGAGCAATGAAGAACTCCATTTGGAGCTAATGGCAAGATGGTCAATCTGGTTCTTGGTGACTACGTCGGGTGAGCTACAGGTTTTAAGGTGGTCGCCATAAATAAACAATGTTCCTCTGATGCAAGGTCAGGTCAGGATTCTGGCAAAACTCGAAAATCGCTCACCATTGTCGTTGCGTACCCAAAAACCCTGGATGCCCATATGCCGCTCGTGGTTAGTGTTAAACCTCCCAACCTTTGCATACAAGCCCCCATGACGATGACGATGTCTTGTTTCTTAATGCTCTTAAAGGTGGCGTTGAGGAGGGTTCCTCAGTTAAGCTTCAAAATCAACCAATGATGGTGTTATTTGCTGATGACACATCATTGATATTTAGGATAGACCGACGGTCACAAAGTATTGACGATGTCAATAACCCTATTCATCAGGTCCAACTTTGGCTTACGGCAATAAATGTATAACTAAATGTAATTACTCTACCAAATGCTAGACGCATCGAATGTGACATCGTATTGAATGGACAAAAACTGGAATTTATTGATCAGACATAACATCTCTTTCGGGGCGGCTAAGCTCAGCCGCTTATGCTGTTAGAAAGTTAACAGATGTAAAAACCTCGCGCTTGGTCTATTTTAGTTACTTTCACAGCATTATGTCGTACGGTATTTTACTGTGGGGTCGGGCTGCTGACACTGTATTTATTTTGCAAAAGCGTGCTGTCAGAGCCATTTATAATCCTTCGTCGCCGCGATTCATTTAGGGAACTTTTCAAAAAGATTAATATTATGACAGTCGCTTGTCAATTAATTTATGAGAATATTATGTATGTAAGAAAAAATCGACATCTCTTTAGCAAAATTAGTGATAGACATAATTTTAATACAAGAAATAAAAATAAATTAGATCAAACATTTTATAGATTAGTCAAAGCACGAACATCTTTCATGGGGTACTGTGTAACACAAAATACCTTGTGACATTGAATTGTACCTAATAGGTACAATTAAATGAAAGAAAATGTTAAACTTATATTAAAACCACACTTTGTAAACAAGCATATTACAAACTAGATGATTATAAGAATGCTTGGAAACATGCTGGTCCTGCTCCAAAGGACGATCTAGGGTTTAGTAGACAAAGTCAAACTTGTTGATTTATTTACTGTATATATCTATATACTGGTGTACTTTCTATTTTTTTAATGTGTAATTTAACTCACATACTGATCCATTGTTGTTATTGTATACATGTGAGTACCATGAGTATATAAGTGTGTGCTGTATATTAGTGTAATGTTGGGTGCATTGTGCTCACATAATAAACTTCTGGACACATCTATTGGCCCACCTTGTATTTTCAGTTTCGTTTGGTCCTAGCTAAAATTTTATATTAGGTCGAGCAAAAAGTTTTTATGCAGTTTTGAACCTGGCACATTCACAATTTCATTCAATAGTCTTTTTTTGAATTTCGAACACAGAATTTAAAGAAACAAAAGACAATTTGGAGCCTGTTTGTTGATATCAAACAATCAAATACTAAGAAAACTTGGTTTTATTGGTTTACTTGGATTTAATTCTTGAAAAAGTGATTGATATCTTTGGTTTTGCAACAAACATTACTTATTCTTAACATTAAGGTGAGGTTCTATCAATAATCTATGGATACTTCACCTGAAGTCGCCGCCCAAGCTGTGGCACTTATTCAGGCCGGACACAGCCAAAGAAACGTGAGTGCTCAACTTAATTTAAGTCGATCTGCGGTCCGAAATGTTTATCGGAGGTACCTAGAGACTGGCGGCTTTGTTCGTCGCCAAGAAAGGCCACGATTTCGGGTCACAACTGAAAGGCAGGATCGATTCATCGTGACGACCAGCTTGAGAAATCGTCACCTTACCTCCATTGAGATACAAAACCAACTTCGCGACTTCCACGGAGTATCTGTGAGCGCTCGAACTATTCGGAGAAGGTTAAAAGAACGCGATATGGTACCACACAAGCCAGCTAATGGGCCCAAACTAACGCGAGCCCACCGAACAGCGCGCCTTCATTTCGCACGCAGTCATTTAAATTGGACACAGCAAGATTGGAGCCGTGTACTCTTTTCTGATGAGTCTAAAATTGTGTTACATGGCAATGATGGAAGGAAGAAGGTCTACCGACGTAAGGGAGAGCGTTTCGCACAATGCTGCTTTGAAGAGAGGGTTGCTTATGGCGGTGGCTCATGGACTGTCTGGGGCGGTATATCCGCGAGCGGCAAAACTCAACTTGAGGTTGTTACAGGACCACGGCTGCCAACATTAAATGCTGAAAGGTACATTCGTGAGTGCTTAGAACCTCACGTGATACCATACGCGGACTATGTGGGCCCAAATTTCCTTTTTATGCATGATAATGCAAGAGCCCATGCGGCCGGCATCGTCAGGGAATATCTTCGGGATGTGAACATCACAGTTATGGACTGGCCAGCCAGAAGCCCAGACATGAACCCCATTGAGCACATGTGGGACGAGCTAAAAAGACGTGTTAGGGCTCGTCAGCCAGTTGCCCATACGATGCAGGAGTTGAAAACTGCCATAGAAGAGGAATGGGAGATGATCCCTCAAAATTGCATAGAGCGGTTGATAAACTCTATGCCTAATCGTATGAGAGCTGTGGTAGATGCCCATGGAGGCAACACGCGTTATTAAATTAAACCTTTATTTGATAAAACATGTTTTTTATTAAAAAATCAATTGCCTTTAACAAGGCGCATATCCGACTTGTTAGGCGTAGCTCCATGTCGTATGGTATTCTGAATTCAAATTTAAAACAATACGATCGAAAAAGATGGTAAAATGTATCAGGTTTAAAACTGCACCAACAGTTTTTGTTCAATCTAGCAATCATATTTCGGTAGGGGCCATCGAAACCTAAACTCTAAGGTGGGCCAATAGATGTGTCCAGAAGTACCTATATAATCAATTGATCAATGTGTTTATACAAAATATTGTAAAACATATATTTGAAAAGAGTAACTATGGAGTTTCTTGTCCGTTCTTCTCCATAAGAATCTACTTTTTGCGAATGGACAAGTGGAGTCAATAATATTTTAATTTCAAACTGTAAATTTGACATTCTAAAGTGCCTTTTAAATGGTCTAGTTGAAATCAGTGAATTGAATTTGACTTTGACAGGTGATGCATTGGTTGGCACTGAACGATGGATGACTTTCGGGCTCTTGAGTTAAAACGGGCATACATGATCCGCTCTAAAATTGGTTTCCAGCCTACAAGGTTTTTCTTAGCTGTAGGTACTACAAAGGAGAAGCCCAACGCCTTACTCACGCACATCTTCCTCATTTTTTTACCGGAAAACAGTAGTCTCCCAGACGTTCTTAGCTCACTGAAACCGATTATTCTCACTTCGCTTAGACCGTATATATGCAGATTGTAACTAAGCATAACTGCTTGGGCTGGTCGACTGTCAGCACTTAGCGTTAAACAAAGTCGGAACCGGAGGTGTAATCAATCGGAAGTTCCGATTTATCGGAGACGGAGTCGAAGCTCCATAATACATAATTATCAGAAAACGACTGGGGCAGCTGAGCAGTGACGATGAACGAGAATGTTATCAAGAATACACTAGCTAAAGTTCAAATAGTTTACCAATATAAGCTATCAAGACGCTGGAGTAGACGTGTCCTTGTATGGTCACCATCAATTGGGTGTAATTTGTCTATAATATGTATGTATCTAGAAATATATAAGTATGTTTATCAGTTGTCTGGTTGCCATAGCACAGGCTCTGCCTAGTTTGGGATCGGATGACCGTGTGCGAGTTGTCCGAAGATATTATTATATTATTAAACGTAAGGACCCTTAGGCCAGGTGGAGCCACTATCGCAGGAGTTGGATGAGAGAATCCAAGGATAGTAAAGTTAGTTAGTTAGCGCGATCGTAATGGAACCAAGACTAATGAAAACAATTTTTTTACTGTAATATTATAAATGAAAAACATAAAACAGTTTCTTAAAATTTTATTAAATTAGTAAATACATTAATACCAAGGCATTAACGGCCACTTTAACTAAAAGCTATTAAAATTAAATGAAACTAGCGCAGCTCATGATTCTAGGATAACTAGAAGGGAAGCATTATAAACTCAAAATCAAATGTGACCGTGTCATTCATAGAATTTCACTTTTGTAACTCAAAATACTTATTTATAACATACATTGAATGTTTTAATTTTAAAGATGAACTTTTGTAGCCACAAAGGAAGAGATTTTGTTATTAAACTGCATTCTTCTGTGACTAATAAGGCTAAACTGGTAAAGCTAAACTTAAAGTTATGTGATAAGTTGGTACAGATAAAAGCATTCTCACACTGCACAGAAGTGCAATATTAATACAGTACAATAAAATAAACAGAAGTGGTCAATCCCGTAAGTCACTGGGAAACAAACTACGTAGTGATATATAGCTCCAGTAAAACTATCTGAGAGTTTTGTATAAAATTTAGGAATCTGAGACACATTTTATGTAACTGATCAGTGTTCCCTGGGTCGTAGGCCACCCACTTCTGCTTATGTTGGTGCTCGAGGAAGTAGGATGCCTAGCATGGGCGGCGGTCAGGTCCGCGGCGACGCGGCGCTGCCTTGAGGATGTTGTCGACGCGGAGGATCATCTCTGCAGCCTCGGCAGCCGATAGCAGCACTTGACGCTTTACTACGTATGACTCGGTGATGCCCAGTTTCTTCATGTCACCAACGCGACCGCTCAGCATGTCTGTGAAATAACATAGAAATGTGTTTTAGAATCTTGAGCTCATTGATTCTGTACACGATAGTTCAAGGTTGTTTTCCGTTCTGCAAGCGTTAGAGGAATTTTGGTTATGCAAGATTATAAACCTATTTTCTCAAACAATTCGTATTGCTATAATTTTATTATAAATCCTTAAACGTCTAATTAAGCTATCGCTTGACGCAATTGCGCAGTCAAATTACCACGTTGTCCAAGATAAAATACAACAGGCTAGTCTTCATTATCAGTCATTATTCCACAGGACGACGTTTGTATTTTTTCAGGTAATCACAGTTGGTAAAATTTTTCACAAAAAAACGACCTTAAGGGCATGAATGTTTTTAACGTATAGTAATGTAACGTAAAATTTCACTAAAACTATAATACTCGTTTCGCACATAAGATTTATTTGAACTGGATACTATATCCTATATTTTTGTATGATACAAATTGTGTATGTTGCATAAAATTAACCTGAAATACAAAATTCACTTACGTTAAGATACTGTAACGTCAATACATTCGTCCTAGGCATTAAGGTCTATTTTTTTCAACCTTATTAAAGTTTCAATTTACTGGCAGCTAATCTATACATATAATAAAAATGTAAGGGATCACTGTCTGTACATGGAAGATATAATTATGAGAAAAAATATTATTGGGACCTTTATCAACGCAAACAGCACCCAATACAATGATTGTTAGAATTTTTGTCTGTTTATCTGTGTGTTTTTGCACGCTAATCTCAGAAACGGCTTATCCGTTTTCACTACACATTGTGGTAAACTTTACTTAACATTTATTGTTTGTTTCATGTCAATCAGTTCACAAATAAAAAAGTTATGCCAATTTAAAGAATCACGTCAAACATCTGTTTAACTATCTATATCCATCTATTCTTTCTGTGTTCAGTAGCATTGACTGAAACTTTACTAAACTTCATATTTTAAAATAAAAATGTCTGCCCCAAGTAAGTATTCCATGCGGACCAGTACAAAAACAACAACTCACCAAGTCCCATGGTGATCTCTCCCTGCGCGTGGTGCGCGCGCAGGCGCGAGATGAGGTCGGCGGAGTCGTAGCCGGCGTTGTCGGCCACGGCGGAGGGCAGGCGGCGCAGCGCCACGGCGAACGCTTCCACGGCCGCCGACTCCTTGCCCGCCGTGCGCGCCGCCACCCGGGACACCGCCTCGGCCATCAGCATCTCGCTGGCTCCTACGAGACAAGTCATTAGTTTGGGATACGATTATGCGTTTTACTGGTCTACTGTAGCCGTGTAATTCCACTGTACCATGAGGTGGGGCGGGAAGAGAATTCCTGGAAGGACTTAGGGGTGGCCTTTGCCTAGCAGTGGGATGTCATACAAAAGTTAGTCTGGAACATTTTTTATGTTTGCAAAATTATGTTTCATGTTTATTTAGTTTAGTTTATTTTTATTATGTACGTCTTGAATCATATTTAGTGAACCAAGACTCTCTGTGCTGGAAATCTTAGAAGACTGATTGTCTTTTGTTCTTACGGCAAAATGCAAGCATAAAATACGCAATTCTAAAAATGTTCTCGTCTTTTAATGGTCAACAAACAACAAAATGTGGTACACTTGTACACATAATTCCATTTCAATAAAATCTAGCCTCTTTACCTACTACCACACGTATTTTAGTGTTTAGTATAATAAACTAGGTTTTGCCAGCGGCTTCACCTGCATAAAAGTCAAAAATTTCCCATTTGGATCAAACTACTGAGATGAAAAGCATCCTATGTCTTATGGCATAGAATACTTTACTTTTTTTATTTCAGTAGTCCAGGCTATGCTTTACCTGTGATCCAAATCTCATGGAAATCCCAACAGGCGTGATTTATCAACAAATACCTACCCAATCCCCACACACTTATGATATTATCATTCAAATATACCTGTGAAAAGACTATTTCCAAGATTGTATGCTTACCTCCACCATAGATAACTTTAGGTTCCTTGACGGTCGCGGCGAGTACGCAAAGCGCGTCGTGTAGAGAGCGCTCGGCCTCGTCGATGACTTGCTGCGTGGCGCCGCGGATGACCACCGTGCATGCGGAGCCCAGCTCCACGCCAGAGAAACGGATGAGGCACTCGTCACCAATCAACACCTGGAATATGTCCATAAATATCACTCAGTGAATATTACAAAAGCATGTTTGGGTTTGGTATGTTCCAGATTCAAACTTTTTTTGTTCTTTCTGTTTTATGAATTCATAAACTCAGCCTCATATGGGTGGTTAAATAATAATGCATAGGTAGACAGGTTCATCTATGGAACGATTACATATTGGGAGAACCCTTTTTTTTTAAGGATGGGTAATCATCAAATGACTTCTACCGCTCTGGGTAGAGCGGGAGGGCATGTCAGGCTCTTACTGACTAAAACCCATCCGTGTTCCTTCTAAAGCCCTTTTCGTTCCAGGGCCGCGGTGACTCTTTCGAACAAATTCCGCAACATTGGGAGAACCCTTGGAAAGTATGTTAAGCCATTGATTTTGGCTGTCATTTTGTCATTTTATTGTTACAGCTTATCAGAAACCCAAAAGTCAAGACAACTGAGCCAGGCCTAGAGAAAGAGGTAGATAAGCAGTTGTTCCTTGTAAAATACTGATATTCAGCTGTATGAGCATCTCTTATACTTACAGAAATAGTTGGAAAGAGGCTAGGAAGATGAAGAAGTAGTTAGAAGCCACAATTACCTGTTCAATAACTTTGCAGTGACCCAGTTTGACTTTGTCGGGTGAGTCGAAGGTGGACACGATTTCTCCGCCAGTTACAAGGGCCAGACGCTCGATACCGTCGAAGTCAGCGTGCTCGATCGCCATCACGCCTGCGTCGGCGAACAGCTGTTCTGGGTAGTTGTAGATAAGTTGCCTAGAAAATAAATACGCATGTTGTGTGATGGATCAGATATTAACTAGTAAGACCTAGCACCATTTTGAAAGCATCGTTGGTCGCAAGATTACAAGCGCGACTGTCAAGTGATTTCCAGGTTGAGCAAAAAGCACAACCGGGTTGTTCTATTAGAAATTTCGCAGTAGCAACCTGGAGTTAAGTACAAACTTCCAAACTTCAGGTTGCGATGTGTCATCACCATGCCTCGGAAAGCACGTAAAGCCATTGATCCTGCGCCTGATAACGTCGTATCGTGTTGGATTGCTGTTCCATTGGAATATGAGAGTAAAGGAATAGAGTGCACCTGTGTTTGCATACATGCTTGTCCACAATAATACCTCTTACCTATTTACATCCTTGACTAACAGTTACATTTGAGATTGAGCTTGACCTGGTTTAGGGGAGGGTTACTAGTCACAAGGGTTGAACAATCTTTGTTATGCTGTAATGCCTCAAGCTAACCAGCCAACATAGTTGTGAAAAAGCTAGGCAGAAGTTGAATGTCCAACTGTTTATTACATTACCTGTTACATAATGTGTGGTATCAAGCAAGAAAAGGCCAAAAGCTGCTCCATACTTCAGTTGATATTTCTTGGGACACACACTGTTACTACATAGACTTATGTGAATCATGTGACAAAGCCTTTTATCAATTTGATAAAATTTAAGTCTCATCATTCCATATTATATTTTCCAGCTTAGACTGACAGTTGAGTTATTAGAAAGACTAAATAATTACCTGTTGATGAAGACATTGCATTTGTGAGCCAGAATCTTGTTGACTTTGTCCTTCATCTTCTCTTTCTCGGCAACTTCGAGTTCTGCGATCTTGGCCATAGAGTCTACTTTGATAGTGGATCCGAACACTTTGATCTTGTCTGTGTCCATGGGTGTGTTGGCGATCAGGATGCTGGCATTCTCGATGCGCTTTGGTTGGTGCACTCCCACCTGATAAATGAATATTACAGTGGTGTTCTTGTGTGTTGTATTTAGTAGGTACTCCAGAAACTTTAACACCCTTTTAAATGGATAGTTTTTGAAAATGAATCGAAACAATATATAATAATTGATTGGTCAGCTATTTTTGCTGCTGATCCTGAGACCACAGGATCAGCAGCTGTTGAAAACTGTTGTGCCCTTCACCCTGTTGCGGGTTGATTATGAAAAAATCCTTAGATCCGCTTCCATTATACCATTTTTAGATTGTTCATACCAATTTCCAAGTAAATTGAAGCAAGCAATAATGTCATCCCTTAAAAACTTCCTTTGGGAGTTTATTTTCGAAAGATCCATATACATATTATTCTAAATCATTAATGCCGTGTTTCAACTTCATCAGATCAAGCATTAAGATCCTTCCAAACAAACTTAAAAACCACCTAAACCCCTACTGGGGGGTAGTTTTAAGCTAATTAAAACTAATTATGTTAGTATTTTTTATTTATCTAGCTCATTATTTGTACCAAGTTTCAAGTTTATAGACCTAAAAAATAAGATTCTTCCATACAAAATTGAATCCCCTAAATCGTGTTTTGGGGGTAGTTCTGAAAAAAGAATACTAGCAACCTTTTTAACTAACTAAGGTGAGTATTCATACCAAGTTTCAAGTAAATTGGCCCAAGGAATATTTTTTTTCATACAAACTTCCACCCCCCATTACACCCGTTAACGCAGTTTCCTAAAATTATTTCTTAACCTTTTGAACGCCATTGTCACGTATACATGACAAGCAAGCGCGTGCCCTGTACGCCAAACGTCACAAATATGTGACAAAAAGTACAGCGAATTCGTGGCTGGCGTCGAGGGCACGCCGATGCGTTTATGCTCTGGCGTTCAAAAGGTTAACTGACGTCTCCTATTTGTAGTCTACCTTTGTGCCAAATTTATCTTCATAGATCCAGTAGAGTCTGAGATTTCGTGAATAAAATCAGTGAGTAACCTTTCGTTTTTATATACATAACTGTAATTTTTAAACGAAAGGTCCGATTTGAATAATTTTAAGTGTGATTTACATGTACATAATCTTAATACAAAATTATTAGGCAAAATTTGGTACTTTGGATTACATTATTGCAATTTTTGTCAGGATCTCTATGTTTTTGAAATAAAATATAGCCTATGTTATAAATGAATAATGAAGCTTTCTAACGGCGAAACTATTTTTCAAATTGGTTGAGAAGTTTTTGAGCCAATTAGTAATAAACAAATCTTTCCTCTTTCACTTTTTTCTATTTCTTTCCTTTTTCTCTACTGGGTTCAGTGTCCAGTTTTAATAAGTTTTAGTTGAAAGATCAACTACTTATTAAAACTGGACACTGAACCAAGTAATCTAAACTAATATTATAAGTAGTAAGCCAGCATATTGATGTTTTTGTAAAACAAAAAATCTGTTTGTTAATCTTTTGGAAACTATAGCTCTACATAATCATGAAGTATTTAGAATTAAGTCAATCATTATGACTAAGAGGATACAAATTTGTAATCACCTTCTTGTTCAAAAGGAAACCTTCATCCAAGAAAGATTCCTCTAGTAGGCCACCAGAAATTTTGATAATCTGGATAGCCTTCAGGTTGCCTGAGCCTTTGAGGCGGAGCACTGCATCCACAGCTAACTTTGTAAAATGTCTGGAAATGTTACATTTTAATAATTAATAAAATGGTATAGGACCTTTTTTGTTCACTTTTCAATTTCTAGTTCTATAATGTTACTTACTCTTTGTGGTTGGAAAGAATCTTAGAACTCAATGTTGTGCGGGCAATGTTCTCCAGGTCCTCACGGAGGGCAGCTGCATTAAAACTCTTATCATGGTCAAAGCTTGAGTCAGATAGGGCTTGTTTAGCAGCATCTACAGCTATACGCCATCCGGCAATGATTGTCTGTGGGTGCAGCTTCTGTTCAATAAGCTTCTCAGCTTCACGGAGCAGCTCAGCAGCTAAAATGCACATGAACTTGTTTATTTTTTGCGTTTGTTTGTTAAAAGTTTTGTATGCCACTACATTTGTTGCTTTGCCAAGGCAAAAAATCAAAGTATTGATGGTTACATTGGGGAAATAATAACAGAGATTAATTGTAACTTTTAAGCTTGGTTTGACAACAAATTCTTTTGTCTAAAGGGCTACTAAAAAAAAAAAGATGGCTACTTACCCAAAACAGTAACAGATGTGGTTCCATCTCCAACTTCCTCATCTTGTACTTTTGACATGTCTACTAAAATCTTAGCTGCTGGGTTATCAACACCGATGGATTTTAGAATAGTAGCACCGTCATTTGTAACCTCAACCTACAAAATATAACCAATCCATTAGAACTTCAAACTCACACTTAATTAGCTTTTTTAATTCTAGTAGACTAAATAAAGTTTATTGTGTAAGAAATATTTACCTGGCCAGCATTTCTGCCACAGGAAACAAGAATTTTGTCCATTCCTTTAGGTCCTAAAGTACTTTTCACCAAATCTCCAATGGCGATGGCACCAATGAAGCTGGACATACGAGCCACTTCGGCTTTTTCTTCTTCGGCTTCATTTTTCAAAATTCTGATGGGATTCAGTGACACCTGCACAATAAATTCATGTGATCAAGACACACGTGCAACACGAACAACGGTTCGAACATTTCTAGATTATTCACTATTATTTGGATGTTTCGGTAAGAGAATAACTTTAAACTGTTGGCACTCTCGTAAATAACACATCGCTTCTTACCATTTTGGCTTTCCTTTATGTTCTTTCTATCAAACTCTTAAATTAAACACCGGCGACAAAAATCCTACACCAAGAAATCAGGACTGACAGCAGAAGAAAAGAAGCACGACTACCAATGTTGATAGTCTACATTAATTAATGTTTCTTTTATTTTAACTGGCAACTAGAAAACGATAAAGCTATATTCACACAAAGTCGAGAATAAAATCTAAACTAAAAACACGACTGCATGGAATGCTCAAGGCTGAAGCCAGCTTAAGAGTATAATCACAGGTTTCTGTAATCAAATAATAATCGGCCTCGACCTTCCATGGGCGCCGGAAGGACTATTTTCAGGGGAGTGCATCTCCAAAACCCCGCCTTGAACAGGATAGGTTTTTTTTTTACTATTAGAGGGAGAAAGAGCGTGCAAAGCACAAAATCGAAGATTCAAAAACCTCTAATTTTAGATACAACATTTTTACTTCTACCTCTGTTCTCTGTCAGACATTTTCATAGTGCTACGTTAAATAAAAATACTAACGCACAAAAGTTTGAGAATGTAAGAATGCTAAAACGAGTTTTTTTAAAATATACAGCACATCATGCTACAACAACCTCAAATTTTCAACTTAATCGCTATAGCGTTAGGTTCAAGGTTGATTGGGAAAATTTTACAGTTTCGAGTAGCTGGATGTCTGTAACGCAATTCCGGTCATAACATTTATAACAATATTTCGGCAAATATATTTATTAGTGTAAAACTGCTACTTGCTCACATAGGTGTCGCTACTGTCAATTGTACTTAGTTTTCCTCTTTATCTCAAGCGCATTTAATACACAGGTAATCCCCTTTACGCAGCTGTCAAGTAAACTACAAATAAACCAGCAACTGGCTACATAACGTTCTGCTGGAAGCTGACCCCAGTCATATGGAAAAGACTATAGAGGTTCACTATTACTATTCACTAGGTTTTATCGGTTTATTGCCCCCGCCACCTCGCGTCAGACAGAGGACTGTCTGAACAACGCTTTAATCAGCTGGCCACAACCCCACTGTATATCATAACTAAGTTACTCTACGAAAAAATACAAATCATAGAGGAGTGTTTATCCTAACGCAGCACAATATGGACCAATCACAAGTCAAACTAAAATTATGAGCGTTATCTGATTGGTGAGTAAATTCATACTGATTTGTAAACGTAATCATACTATGACGTCATGAATGTGTCACGCTGATTGTTCTTTCTTCTGTCATTCGAGAATTTAATTCGCCGTGCCTTCGCCATATTTACGTTATTGAATTGAATCACAGGCTGTTTTTGTAGAATACAAGTTACTAAACTGTGAAACTTTTGAGTGTAATTTGTACCAAGTTTAAGACAATCTCATAAAATGGAAGACCAAGGAGGAAGCTCAGGACCTAGAGTAAGCGATAAGCGTTTGGCTCAGACTCAAGCCAAAGTCGATGAAGTGGTTGGCATTATGCGCGTTAATGTCGAGAAAGTTTTGGAGAGAGACCAAAAGTTGTCCGAACTAGACAATCGTGCAGATGCTTTACAGCATGGTGCAGCGCAGTTCGAACAGCAGGCTGGCAAACTGAAACGAAAGTATTGGTGGCAGAATCTTAAAATGATGCTAATTATCGGTGCCATTGGAGCAGTTCTACTTATCATAATCATTGTGTGGGCAACGTCCGGAAGCTCGAGCGCCCCCGCCGCGGCCCCTGTGGCCCCCCCCGCCGAAGCTCCAGCCTCAGGGCGATAGTGATCAAGCAAACTTGTACACCTTTGATATGGATACTTATTTATGCTGCTCTGTACTAAAAACGCGCGAGTTTTATGGAAAAATGCGACTGAACAGTATGTAAGAATTCTATATTTTGTATTTGAAATGATTAACCAACGCACACATCATATTCCTACTATAATATATACAATTGGTAAATGTTTAAATATTTTTCTATAAATTGTATTAAAATAGTACCTTACTGTTAATATACTGTTTTAAGTGAATTTAATTCACTCATAAAAGACTTGTTTACAAATTGTTATACTTCTAAAAAGATAAATAGAAAACTTTTAATATCAAGTGTTGCTGTTGCAAAACTTTTGTAAATTTACAGCAGTTTTAAATATGTAATTTTAAAAGTGGCCAACTATTGTACAGAATCACTTTGTGATAAGTAGTATTAAATATAAAAGTTTATTGTAATATTGAAAAGCCCACTTAACAGCTGATTTGGGTTGAATGCTAACACAAAGAACTGATATTCAACTGCACAAATTAAATGTGTAAGAAAACATTAATGTGATTGTACTTGTTGCTTAAAGAGGGAAGCCCCTATGTAATCACTGTTGCAAAATTAATATATATTAAGTTAGATAAAATATGTTATTCACAGCCAGTTTTTGTAGCACTTTGTATAAACTATAACCAGAATTTATTTCACATTATGGTTGTTATTGGTTTAATCAAAATTACAAGTGTGCATAATGTGAAATAATTGCTAAGGCACAAAACATTTAGTTTTTAATTTATATTATATTTATTTAGTTATGTCTTATCAATATGTTTATAATGCATTTTCAAAGATTACTAATTTTAACGGCAGTTGGGACCAACTTTGCGCTTACACTGCACGACATCCAAGGTCCAGTTACTATTTGGGTCTTGACATTAAACCTATTTGATGTTGTATGCAAAGTGTTTGTAATATCATAATCTTAGTTGTTTTGTATTCTGTAAGAAATAATAAATATATGTATTTCTTCAATATTGTATGATTTGCCAATTGTTAGACAAGTATCTAGCACTTAGTAAGTCTTATCTAAGGCAAGCACCTACTTCAAACTTATCAGTTTTGTAGATGTAGATAAGGAGTTTGTGATTCACACAATGTTTTTATGAGTTGAGCTATTGTTCAAACGTCATTGATTGGAATTCCAGAACAAAGTATTGCACTTCAATGCACAAAGATTTCTCAATTCAATTCACAAAGATTAACTGCAATCATAATCCCAAATTATATGAACAGACAATTTTGAAATCTCCCTTTAGGAGCAAAAAGTTTTGGCTATTGAGGCTTAGGCATAAAGTCAGCAGCTGGGTTTACAACAATATGCTAGTGGTACCATAGGTACTGTATACAAAGGTTCGTCCATCTCTACATACAACTCTCGCCGCACGCAGCTCAGCCTGCGCAAGCCAGTACACATTGCTGCTCGGGTGAAGCCTCTAGTCATCTCTGCTCTCCTTGGTGGATACATCCTAGCTGCTAAGCATCTATTGTCCTCTGCTTTTCACATCTACGTTTAGGTGAAGTTCGGACCTGTTGGTCACTCCTACGTGACTGGGGCGAGTTAGGAAAAGCTAGCTGTAAGGTATTCAGCAGTATTCCTTATTCCTACATAAATAGGTCTAACCGGTAACCTAGAGCTATTTCATTAACCCTGCATAGCTTAGGTATTAAACAGCTATTGTGAGCGACATATTTCCATTTCGTATGTAGGTCCCTGAGTCTGGTTTTGACGATCTTCAAAAGAACTGAAAAAATTCACAAACAACACAACTGTAGTTGAGCTAATTTCAGCAAATTTTAGTTTGCGATAAGATAATAATGAATAAAACAACAGTTGGGTCAATGTAGGCGGTATTAAATTATTTAAATTAAGCTTACACCTACATTATGGTAACGCGTTGTCCTTATTTGGAATTCCTGACTGCTGAATGCTTGCAAGTGGATTACTTACTCATATTTTTTTATTAAGCCAGTCATTGAATAAACATACATAACTTACCATAACAGGAAGGTACCTATTGACTAAGTATGCGGAGACATGTCAATTACCTTTCCTACCTATCGACTATGCAGAGTCAAGAACTAGGAAGTCAACAGGTAATAATCATGCTAGCCGAATAATAGTTGTTTTCAGCTCAGCTTTAATGCCCAGGTGGAGAAGGACCTACTTTCTGCAGCTTCTTAAAACGGTAACGGAAACGAGAAGAGTTCCTCTGCCAACCTCTTCGAAGAATTTAGGTGTGATGTGATATCAGCGTAACTAATAGATTAGGTAAGAATTTAAGAAACGTGAATGTATCGTGTATGTAGATTCTTTCGTGGGTAACTATGTTTTCATTGACCTAGACGATTACACATACCTACCTAATAGATATGGTGGTGCTAAGTGAAGTTTTTGTTCTTACGTACCTACTGTTTTGTAATAATATGGTATAGTAGGCGCCAGATAATCGTGGAATAACGGTCATTGACCCACCTACAATTAGGTATTGACATTTTTAATTTGAAAAACGGAATTAATGACACAAAGCTGTCCCGAATCATCATCTCTCGTGATCCTTAACATTGTCTAATAATGAAAAACGATTCATATTTAATTGTTCAGGTACCTATGAACAGTTATTAGGGAAAGGTCAATGTACTTTATTCCACATTTATCTGGCGCCTACTATTGTCAAAATGGTAGGTATATATGTCTATGGGCCAAAGGAGCCTAAAATAAAGAGGTTATTAAACAGCTAGTCCTGGGTTCGCTTCCCATTTGAATCGTTTTGTGATAGTTTCTTGCAGTCTACAGCTTGGATAGTCAAGTAAAGACGAATTAAGATTAATTTGAAGTCAACCTCCTTTTTTAAATCGGTTAAAATGAAGGACAATTATTTAGATTACCGTCTTGGAAAATAGGAGAGCTAAAATGTGAGTGCAATTGAGCACGAATGTAGCTAACTATAGGTCATATGACGTGTTTATCCACATAATATTTTGTAACAGTCTGTTGATAGTAGGTAATCTACGCATTCAGAGATTTTTAATGTTAGATAATGAAGTAACTAACTGGATCTTCTTAAAATATCGATGATTAAGTAGGTGCAATAAACATTATTATTAGATATCTATTGACTCCAGCGATTTCAGATCAGTGGCATCACGTTTAATCTTATTTCTCATTTATGTCTGACTTTCCGTAGCACTGAATGCAGTGATGTTAATTTCTAAAAATAACCGGCACGTCAAGGCAACACCCAAGTCAAATGATTTATACAAGCGTGCGTATATGTACCTACGCAATCAATTTATCCTCACACATTAGTTCACCTCAGACATCTAAGTAAGTACATAGTAACGGGGATGTGATTTATAAAAGTAGGTATTGTTGCATTCTAGAACAACAGTGGAAAAAGTACCTGCTCGCATACCTACCTAAACATCAGCATTTTTAGAGTTCCGAACCTCTGTATGGAAAAACGGAACCCTCAAAGGATCACTTGGTTGTCTGTCTGTCTGTCCGTATGTTACTGCCGTTTTTTCCGAATCCGAATCGATCTACTTGACCGTTTCAGTTGTTTGGTACACATATTATAACTTTCTGTGACCCAAACACGGACGCGTAGGTAAATAAATTTTGAAAATAAGTAGGCCACTTTTTGGAGAGAAATAAATCAAAAAAAAGTTTATCCAACTGTACCGTGTCACAGATCAAATCAAAGAGCTCGTCGTAAGGGTCTCAAAAGCATTTTTTTTTTAATATTATTTTCTGAAGTTATAAAAGAAAAATAACACCAGGCGGGGTTATCCGAATAAACGTCGTTTTAGATAGTGTTTTATTCGTAGATAACACAGATTTAAATGTTGAAAAAAATATATATCATAATTCACACTTCGATCTAGATATTTCGGCCGTTCGATACACGATTACTTACACTTCACTGCATCTAATTAAATCGCAAAGACAGGTCTAAATTATGATCTATTTTTTATTTCATTTCAGTTATATGAGGCTTTGAAAAATAAAACTTATACCATAATAAAGGTCATAAAAAATGGGATATAAAACGGCCAAAATAATGTGAAATATCAAAATATCCATAACACTAATTCCAAAATCCAGTGTTTTTCTGTATTTACGCGCTCGCTCCGTGTCCTCAGTCCCGAGCGGAACGTCATGGAGGTCGGACGCACGCCAATTATTCCAAACCCGCCGCGCGCCGCTCCCGCTAATCTGTTACCGGTCGAGCCAAAAATTGTTTATAAAAATAATAATAAGTACCTTAGTCTTATCTATACTTTACCCTTATTAAAATCTGAGAGTTTAGTTTTAAATACTTTACCTATACTTAGTGGCAATTTTGTGAAACGAAATGGGCAAAACCAAAACATATGAGAAGTTGTCATCGCTGGCTCTACGAAGACTGAATAAAAAAAAAAGGTAAGGATGCTTTGACAGTATTATTATTTACCTATATTAAGTATATTTTTACTTTATTTACTAGGCTTGTACCTACGCGGAATAGATTTACAAACCGCAAATATGTGTAAAACAGTTGAATTTAAGCCCTATGACAATATAAACAAAGACGCCACGCACGAAAGTTATAGGTAAGCCGACTTCTGCAACACCGAGAGTTGAAAATCCAGTGCGCGCAAAATACCAAATAGGTACATAGGTCACCCCGCGGCATTGGTGCGGGTGTTTTTGTAGAATAAAACGCGTATTTCTTACGTGTATTGTAATAATATTTAGTTGTTCATTTAGGAGTAAGATAAGTAATATTAGTTCGTTACTGTTTATTTATTTATTACAAATTAGGTACACAGTCAGTACACACATATCACTCTGTACTTTTCCAGTATAAGCTGACCTGTCATTGTACGGAAATTATATTCAGTGCGAGATCAGCTTATACTGGTAGTGTAGCTCGTATGTATCTACCCACAGCAACCATGTTAGTATTTTTATTCTGTGTCACAACACAAACCACAACACAAAAAATAATAATATTTATGGTATCTGCAACGTTTGTGTAGGTCTCATCTAGATGCCAACACGCAGTTTACTACTGCCATAATGTAGAAATGTGACAGAATGACTACTTCCTACGAATATAATTATTTTGGTACGACTTTCCATTGACGTCGTCGTATTGAGAGTGGGGGATAGGAGGGGGGGAGGTATACTACCTCTTCTTAAAAGAAAAAGTCGCGGAGACCCCTCTTCGAGGTTTTTTAGTTTTTAATTCTGAGGAAATTTTTCAGAAAATTTAGTGTCGTTTGGCAAGAGGAGGGGGTTGTGGTGGGGAGAGGGGGGGAGGGTTTGCTCCCTCTCCCTTGGCACCACTCCTAAGACAAGGTAACGCACTGTTTCTGAGGAAAACTCATTTAGTAACCTAGCCTCAAAACGTTCAAAAAGTTGCCTAAAAGGCGTAGTAGGGAGCGGGCGGGGCCTGATGGTTTAAAAAAAAAACCACGAAGGTGATGGCGATTCTAACCTATCCTGTCCGAGTCGGGGTGCCCCAAGTCCAAGTCAAGGTAAAACGAAACGTTCAACGACGAGAGGTCTAAATAATGTGTGATAGGGATTGACATAAATTTTGCTATAATAATTCATTTTCAATAAGTATTTTTTTCTCAAAAAGTACGTGTCTCCGCATGTTGAAACTTTGCGTGCGTACTTATAATAATGTAACTTTTCTGTAAAAAAATATCAAATCCTAACTCGACGGACGTCATTGGAAAACTGAGCCAACCCCTTACTTACAGAAAGCACTGTATCAAACTATGACATGCTCTAAATTCATTAAAAAAACTATAAGTATGTCTAGTTAGGCTATACAAACTTTATCCATGGTATGAAAAATGTTTACGTCTGTTTTTAATGTTTTAGAGCAATGCAGTTGCAGGCCAAGAGCAATACGCACGTATCAAGTAATGATTCGGTGGATAAAGAGTAAGTTTTTAATTTTATTTTATGGACAAATTTATAAACAGGCTGGTTTAATCGAGATATTTTGAAAGAAAATTTTAAAAAATAACTTTTTATTACCAACAAGTCATAATCAACTTTTGCGTTACAGGTCAATAGAGCACGCGGAAGGGCGTAACGTGTCTCTATTGATAACTTTAGAGCCTGTTTATTTGAATAACCCTGGGATTGAGGAGTAAGTAACATAAATATTAAATTATATGAAAATTTTCTTATAACTATGAATATTGAAAGCAGGTAGAGGCTCTGAAATAGAGGTGGGCAGGACACTTGGCTAGAAGTAATGATGGCAGGTGGAGCGGAGCCCTAATGGTTGGCATGTTTGCCGAGAAACGGTAGAAGGAGCGTTTGCAGACCAATGACCAAGTGGGTATCTACAGAAGATCGTGTGGAAGACTTGTATGAGACTTGCACAGACTAGGGAAGCTTTGCAGAAAAGGGAGGAGGCCTATACTCAGCAGTTGGTGGAACAATGCTGCCGATGATGATGATGAATATTGAAATTTGAAACTGAACATCATTTATTATATTGTTACAGAACGACTAATAATGCTGCCAATGCCCCTGAAATGCCTTTAGATGAAATGTGCCGTTGGGGGACCCCAATCAGGAAAGAAGTTCCTTTTCACGTATGATTTAAAACAAAACAAAATTTTTGCAGCCACTATCTTGGATTTACATTTTGACCTCACTATTAGCTTTACCACCCTCGAAAACTATGAAAACGACACCCATGACAATCGCAACCGCCATCTTGGATTTACATTTTGAGCTCTCTATCGGCTTTAGCACCTGAAAAACATTTAATTATTGCAGCTGTCATCTTGGACCTACGTGAGCCTCACGTAGGAAATTCGCACTTTTATTTCGGTATTATTTTAGGACTGGACTAGTAGTAAATAACTAGGTTACCCTACTGCCCACACTATAAGAATTTATTAATATTGATGAATATTATAAGACTTATACAAAGACTCTTACTTTATTTTTACTGATTATTATATAAAGCAAATAAATTATTTTTATTTCTTAAGTGTTTCATTTATTAGCATATTTTTGACTACAAAATAAAATATTTCATTATTTTTTAACAAAACATGCTTCACATAATGTTTTACACAAAATAACCATTTATACCTTTAAGCCTTACAATATTGACATTGTAATTCAAGAATTGTAAGACAATTCTAAAGTAATTGTGCCTACCTACGGCCTGATTTTTATACTGTAGCATGAAGATTTCGCACCCTTATGTAGGGTCAAATGGCACGCGGTGGCGCGTGGTTTTAATAAGTATACCTACTCATTTTCAATTCATTCATTTTTTTTTTCAATCATTTTCAAGTTCATAGAATACGTACCTAACCTATAAACAACCTTAAAAAAGTACATACCAGAAAAATAAAACAAAATAAATTTATAAGTCCATTCAAGTTGATTTACTGCATTTCTCTTTTTTGTGACGCAACTTATTATATATAAAAAGTTATTCGCCATTGTACTATTATATATTCTGTGGCCATTGTTTGGTTGCGCCATCTTGGATTTGAAATTTGTCATAGTATATAGTATTCTACTACTCAAGCCCTTTTATTTGATACCTATATTGAGAGAGTTGTGAAAAAATATGTAACTTGTCATTTTGTGGCGTCGGCCATTTTGGACCGATTTCCACCAAATATAGCTAAGAACACTCCCGACTAAATCACCTTTCAAACAAAAAAAAAAACAAAATCAAAATCGGTTCGTGCGTTCTGGAGCTACGATGCCACAGACGGACACACACACACACGGACACGTCAAACTTATAAAACCCCGTCTTTTTTGCGTCGGGGGTTAAAAATAAAAAAATAAAAAATTATAAATCCATTCGAGTTGATTTACTGCATTTCTCTTTTTTGTGACGCAACTTAGTACCTACTCGAGTTCGTGAACTCATTGAGCGAGCGGTGCGCTGCACGCTGGGCCCGCGCGTCTCCGCGCTTCGTAGTTTGTTTCGTATCGCTACTCGTTGCGGGGGCTGGGGTATGCGTTAAATGCCTACGGCGCTCGGGCTATGCTCGCCTTAAAGTACTTACAAAATTTTAATGATGTCTGGGAAAGACTTCAATATTAACACTATCCCTGCCATGGGGTCCGCTGGCGGGTCCCAACATATTTTATACAGGACGCCAGGTCTATTTTCTAGAAACTTGACTGGGAGGCCACGGGGTCTGCCGGCCGCCCCCAAATTAACTTATTTCTAAGGCCATCCCTATTTTGTTATGATTTATTACTGCACGCCAATCATACAAATCGTCAGTATGCCGCCGGCAGGACCCGTGGCCTGCTGTTAGCGCATTTTCCCGCGCTTTTGTTGCAATTACGCGTCCGTGCATAATATTACGTGAGTTAACATGTCAGACGACTCGGATTTCGATCCTAATTACATGCCAGAGTCAGACAGCTCCCTTTGCGATACTAGTGATGAATCGTCGAGTAGTTGTGACAACACCGTCGTCAGTGCCGATTCTCAAGGACACTCTAGGAAAATCAAGTCTGGAAGCAAAGGAATTTACTAAGAAGACTAACACTGTTTGCCTTTTATGTGTCCTACACAACCCAGCGTTTGCGCGCCTTGTTTTGCCAATATTCATACTAAAAAATAATGTTTTTTTGTACTTGTTGATTTGCAAACTGTAATAATTATTATAAAGGAGTAAATATAGACTGATTTAAAACAATTTCATTTTCATTTTTACCAGTCTCATAAGTAGTCAACAAATGCTATATTTTTTTTTTTTTTTTTCAACTTACTTATAGGAAATTTTTCTCAGAGGCCGATAGTACAGTTAGATTTTTTCTATCTGCAAGCCAGAAGGTAGGAAAAATGTTTGAATTTGGGGGGTCAAAGCGGGTCCCACGGCCTGCTGTTTTAATTTTGATGGATACCGCCGGCGGATCCCATGGCTTGCTGGAATGATTTTGCAATTTAGGTCGCAGCCTGTCAAGATACATTACATTGGGGGCCGCCCGCGTACTCCATGGCCTGCTGGACTCTAAAACCCTAATATATTGCTGGCAGGGAGAGTGTTAACATGCATTTGGCCTTTATACTTATTCGATACTGTTGTTTTGGACCAAAATTCACATAAGTATAGCCTTCGCTCCTCCCATCAATGGAAACATTCACATCTTTTGGAAAAAGTAGACCAAATTATCAGAAACACACTTTCATCAATCCTTAATGTGGCTTTGGACGACCGAGCATGGCAGCAAGCCACACTTCCCGTTCGTATGGGTGGCCTCGGCGTCCGCAAAATTTCGAGTATTAGTCTACCGGCCTTCCTCTCTTCGGTCCACAGTACTGAAACATTAACCAGGAAAATTGTATCATCCTCACTGGTTGATTTTGAGGTACCGTGTTTGACCGATGCGATGAACGCTTGGAAAATGGCTTGTCCCAACACGGATTTACCCGACAACCTGTCCTCCCAGAGACGATGGGATGTGCCGCTCTGCAGTATTTTACGGAATAAGTAACTTGTTTCATACGTCATCGAATACTGCTGAGCGTGCACGTCTGCTGGCTGTGGGAGTATGGGAGTCGGGTTTGTGGCTTCAAGCACTTCCGTCTTTCACCATAGGCACTATGATGGATGACGCATCGTTTCGGCTCGCTATCTGTCTGCGCTTAGGCGCACATTGTGTTGCTCCGCATCGGTGTCACTGCGGAATAGCTGTCGACAGCCTCGGGCACCATGGTCTTTCCTGCTGCAAGAGCGCAGGCCGCATAGCACGACATGCCAGCATCAACGATATTATTCGTCGGGCTTTTGTCACCGCCGGCGTACCTGCGGTATTAGAACCTAGCGGCTTGGTACGGGACGATGGGAAAAGACCAGATGGTATGACGTTGGTGTCGTGGAAGGTGGGTAGGCCTCTGGTGTGGGACGCAACGTGTGTCGACACCCTTGCGCCATCGCATGTTCCAAGTACGGCAGGCTGTGCCGGCGCTGCCGCTGCGGCTGCCGAGGCCCTCAAGCGGCGCAAATACTGTAACCTTATTGGGAATTACAGTTTTGAGACGTTTGGGGTCGAAACGCTCGGATTACAGGGTCCGAGTGCGCGTCTCCTTTTCAAGGACATATCTCGCCGACTGATCGATACTTTGCGTGACCAGAGGGCTGGCCCGTTCTTTGCTCAAAGAATTAGCATTGCCATTCAACCCAAAGGAAACCTTCGAACTCCGACTGAAAATACCTACAATTTGTACTCCTGAACCTATTTAGGTGCTAAAAAACGCCTAAACCATTTACCTACATACAGCATAGCAATTTGTCCCTCCATTAAAATGTTACACAAACAGCTACATCACTTCAATAAAAAAATCAATAATATACTTACCAAAAGAAATAAGGGAACTGCCAAATCCAAACTACATAAATGGCTGGTTGGTAATTGTTTTTATAGCGTTAAAGAATTTACTGACAAAAATGTAACAGACAAATATGGTTACTGATAACTTTAATTATTCCTACCTACTTACTTAAATTGGTTTATCACATATTGTTAAAATTTCAAATTAGTACCTACTTACTGTACCATGTTTATTGTAAGAATACAGATGTACCTGAGAGACTTTCTAGTGTAATTGAAATTGAATTTATATAATAACTTTATTATTGATTGTATCACAAAACATTAGTTTTATAAATATGTACATCAATTTCTCAAATATTTGTATGCCAGTAAATGGCAAAACATGTTAGACAATGATTCAAAAAATAAGACCTTAAATGTACCATGTTTTAAATGCAAATAAAATATTATATACACAACATGAAATGATTGCACGCAGAAACATCATAGAAATAATGTAACAGAATGGGGAAAATTTCATTTACATGTGATGCGGTGATGCCCCACAATGTGTGCAATTTAATGAAACAACCATGATGTTACTCAATTACAGACAAGCGGTGGAGTTCATATATTATAAACATGGCCTTCATAATTCCTGAAGCGCAAGAGTGGTACAGGCGCGTAGCACGCAGCGTGTTATTAAGTAACCCGTAGCGCGTAGCAAGTAACTCGTAGCATGTACCTCAAAATGAGTAGACCACAGGTCGTATACCGTAAAAGGCGTAGCGCGTAGCATGTAGCTCGTAGGCTGTAGAGCAAAGACTGCAGCGCGTAGCCTGTAGCGTGCAGTGCGACATGGTGGCGCGTTGCTTAAAATCTTATTTGATAAAACTACAAAAGATCGATTTTTTTCGGCTGTGCGACCTTGCTTACCCTATAGGTTTTGACTTATTTGCGAGTATCAAAATATGTCGCATAAACGGCTTAAAAACTTGCTTTTAGAGCTCCAACTCCAAGGGACTGTTATTTATCGTTGGACGGATAACGACGCGGCGACGTGATCTTATAAGGGTTCCGTTTTTTCCTTTACGGAAAAAGAAAGAAATAACAAATTAACATAGGGCATTCTGTATTTGTCCATAGGTATTTGTGGTAGGTCGGAGTTCATTTATTGTGTAAAACTGTAAGTTACCTACGTTGTTGTAAAACCGGTCACAGGTAGTCACAGGCAATGCTCCTTCGTAATTATAATGAATTGCGTTAATTGACGGGCAGCAAAAACACGAGCATTGTATAGTCTTGGAACATACCACATGTACCACAAAATAATAATTGGGCATAGTAGCTGCCTAGTGGCAAGTCACGTAAGTAATTGTTCTTATTACCTAAATCTTGGAAAATGAGATGGACTATATTGGACGTAGGATATCTAGGTCAAGATTTTCCTCTTTAATTCTTTATTGTACACCATAACAGCTTATATTAATTCACATTTAAAAATAAAAAGGAAACTTAGGTATATTCAAAGCAAATACAAGTTACTCAGTTCCCATTATTTGATATTGATAGTTAACGTTTATTTTACGTCGCAGTTAATTAAGTTCTATCAATATGAGGTTCACACCATACATAAAAGAAAATCTATCATGAACACACCCGTATGTTGTTTAATTAACTCCCAGCATTTGTTACGTAGGTATACTAATTTACGTAAGTCGTTCGACAGTAAAATAAACCTCCCCCCCCACCTAGGTGTGATGTTGCAATCACTGAAAAACAAACGAACGTCACGAGGAATCAAAGTCAGGCTTCAGTTATGAACCGGTGACGTCATCTCTTTTCAAACTGCCTGAAGCAATTAGGGTAGCTTACGTCATGGCTCTGTTGTTTCCAAACGCAGGTAGGCAAGCCCTACCGAACAAAACAGGGCTTAACTGTTTTTCAACCGAATTCCAAAAGAGGACAATTCGACTGTAGGTATGTTTTTAATCTTTTTTTTTTGTATGTTTATTATGCGATCATTCCGTCAATTATGAATAGATTTTGATGATTATTTTTTTGCACCAAGTCAGAATCTGATGATGGGATCGAAGAAATCGAAGGCAACCCTCAAATTTTAAAGGCACATACAATGTTTTTCATATACTTTCTAACGCAATTCAGATAATTGTGCCTGGTAATCAACATCTCATCTTGCTGAGCTGATGATGGAAAGTATAAGTTGGGATCTGATGCTGGGATCCCAGGACATATGTTTGATCAGCGATATTTTCTCCAATTGTCAACCGATTTGGATGATTCTTTTTTGTTTGGAAGAGTATTTTTCCAAACTAGCTCCATTTTAATTTGGTGTAGATTTGATGAAGGATTTCGGAGGTAGGCAACGGAACTCTTCAATAAATGATAGCAAATCTCCTGGGATTGCTGAAATTGCATGTCAGAACATAACATCACGCCGGTACGCTGTGAAGGGGTACGCAGACGCCAACAAGTCAACCTGAATTAACATGTTTTTGGGGTTATCTATTCGGGCATAACTTTAATGTTCATTAACCGATCTTGATAATTCTTTTTGCATTGGTTTTAGTTATATATATTGCATTTGCACTGTACTGTGAACTTCAAAGATAAAACAGTGATCTCCTCACCTTATAATCAGTAAAAACTAGTACCAAATCAAAGTAGATATTTAACTATGAGCTGGTGTGGACTTGGACTGCGAAGGCACACAAAGAAACTCCTTAACGGTAAATAGTACAACCACTCATTATGGGAATGATGTCACTTAGTTGTGGGGTATCACCACTAAAAAGAGGAAAATAAAAAAAAAAAAAAAACGTCTTTCAAATAAAAAACACTAAGTACAAAGTATAAAATTACTTTAATTTCGGCAGTCGGTGTTTTTGTTTGTTTTTTCGTTTTTGAAACCGACTTCCGAAATTACCCAAAAAAAAACCGACGTACAAAAAAAACCGACTTCCAAATAAAAAACACTACAAAGTATAAAATTACTTTAATTTTTTAATTTGGAAATCGTTTTTTTTTTTTAAATAAGGACTGATACAACAGGCACTTTCTTTAGGTTTCATGAATGTCATAATATGATGGATATTTATGATTTTCGTTTCGTTAACAGTCATTGACTATTCTACTGCAGGAAAAAAAAATGAAACCGATGCACTGAGGCAATCGGTTTTAATGTGAACTTGACTGAAATATTCAAAGTAGGTACGGCGGACGGTTGTTTTAGTTTTGTTATCCTTCCTTAATTTTGATCATTTCCAGCCATAGTAGGTACCTATACAACCAATAGGGCAATGAAATAGGTACAGTACAGGATATACTGATATAATTATCCTGTAGTCAAATAAACTGCTTGAAATCCAATTCCAAAGCCGACCCCAATAAGTGCAAATAAATTGAATTCCTCTCATATTGCGTAGTTCAGCCGCCCAACTATGACGTTCTAATGCCATCCAATTCCGATGATGTAAAAGGGATAGTGATATTCGCTATGTATAGCTCCGTCTCTCTCTTAGAGCGGAATCAAGATCGTTTTAAGACTTCATAGTAGGGCCCCTGATCCCCTAATAAACTAGTAATGCCAGCGGTAATACTTCGGTTGTAGATTAAGAATCATAATTAGACCTCAGGTTCTGGGGCACAAGCCTTCTCTATGCGATTTGCCTGTGCACAGGCAAGTCGTTGCAGTTTTTCGTGGTCTTTCTGTGCCGTGCTCAAGTTGGTCCTGGGCCAATGACTAGAGAGCCATATGTGATTATTGGTCTGACAACTGTGGTGTATAACCAGTGGGTTGTATTGGGACTTGGGACTAATGACCAAGTTCCTACCTAGCATGCGTTTGCATTGCCACATGCATATACTGGCTTTTGTGGTTGTGTATTCAGTGTGCTTTTCCCAATTCAGTTGCGTGGTAATTCTAGTGTCGCAAACTTTCTCTTTCTCTTTTTGGTAAAGAGAACAAGTTCAGTTTTAGTGGGGTTCACTGCTAGCTGGTATTCTTTACACCAGTCCTCTACTATTTTCTAGGCTTGGCGCATGTGATAGTCGTTGAGTCTTTTAAAACTAGGTTATCTACGACGAGGTTCCATAGTTTCAGGTTCCATACTTTGTATGTTTGTAAACGCACCCACGATGCAGGAGAAATTCCTAGTGTGGGGCAACGTCTTATTAAAAAAAAAAAAAAGAGTAGTCGCCACGATGGTCCTTGTGTTATTTATGGTGACTTGTTCAGCTCTTTGCATGAGCATGTTTGTGATCCAGCCGCTCAGGCTCGTGTCCACACCGTGCCTTCCGAGAGCTGTGCTGATACTCTGAAACATGGTTTTGTCAAAAGGCGCCTTCGATGTCAATGAAGACAGTTAGTGGGGAGCATTCGTGATAAATGCTGATTCAAGATCGAAAGCGCGATAAGCGCTTTTGATCTTTGAGACCACGCTATGCTGTGCAGCGCAGATTCTGTTGATTTCCCTGTGGAATAGGAGTGTTTTTTGTCTGTGTAGTGGGTATTGGCGCAGGGGTTCAACCCGAATGTATCTGTCACAGAGCCTCTCCAGGGTTTTCAGTAGGACGGATGTTAGGCTTATTGATGTTAGGTTTGTGTAGTCTGTTTTACCAGGTTTGGGAATGAAAATGACTTTCACTTCGCGCCAAGCCTAACCTACCCCTTGGTAGGTACATATCTGTGTGCTTGGTAGATTAACAGCAACCAAGGTGTTAGGATTTTCTCTCCCCATTGTAGTAGGGCTGGGGCTAGATGCCATCTAGTCCTGCGGATTGGAGGATATCATGTCTTAAAAATTTTATTTCTAAAACAGTACAAATTCCTCACGATTTTTCAAATAAAAACAAATAACACAAAGTGTCTACTTGGGTTCGAACCTGCAACTCTTAAATCGGAGCAGCTGCCACTGCTCAAATAAGAATCAATGTATCAAAATAAGAATTGATTACAATGTTGCCTAGATCACCTGTCCGCCATGACAGTCAATGTGAACTCACTTCAACATATCGAATAACATCGAAACTTTATAGGCTTGTGAGTAAAAATGCGGAAGGCGACGATCTGGTTCCGCTTTCCGCTCCGCTTGTCACCCGCCGCGCAGCGTGAGTGTCACAGAATGGGTCTAGCCTTGGCTGACACTTACCTAGACTATTCGTCACACTTTGTTATACAAAACTCAAGCAACCTTGGTGGCTTCGAGTAATAAGTCCTAATTGGAATTTTACCTGTTTGAAGATCCTGACGAGCATGTGGTGTCCTGGGTTCAATTCTCGGTTTGGAAAAAGCGTTTTCTGATTTTTCCATCTGAAATTTAAATCCGGTTTATGGCATTAGGCTCGCCCCCCATTATATGGGACTTAAACATTACTGGGGAAATGTGGGTGGGTACACCTCTGCCTAACCTTTCGGGGATTATGACTTACTAGCTTTTGCCCGCGACTTCGTACGCGCATATCCCGTTTTTCCCGGAAATTTCGGGAAATCCTCTCTTATTGCTCTCCTGCACTCCCCAAGGAACCTACATGTCAAATTTCAGCTTTCTACGATCAGTACTTACGGATGTGCGTTGTCTGTCAGTCACTCAGTAACGGGAGAGTTTTATGTACGGCGTCCCAAGACTGCCACATGAAAGAAACGCACCTTAAATACTGTAGATAGAAAAAAATACTGAATGAATACTACATTTTTATTGTAAAAACAATACAATGCGTTCAAAGAATTTTAAATAATCGCCTGTCTAAACCGGGAATCGAACCCGCTAAATGAGAAAAAAAAATAACCTGTAATTTTATTATACCTACCGATCGAAAGCCTCAATCAGATACATTTATTTCTTCTAAATAACATAGCATCTAAAATAAAAGGAAGACCATGAAATTTAATATTTAATTTAAAATAATAAGGTACGTTTAACCACAACATACAATCAATTTAATTTATTAAATGCTCAAAATGTCTCCCTTTCCAACAATATACATATATTATTGTAACTCTCATAAATTTTGCTGCCCGCTGATTTCTTTATTTATCATGTGAATGAATGGTGAATGTTAAAAATAACGTTAATAAGAAAGCAGTACATAAAGTCAGTTGTTACGAGTATACCTAAGCATGACATAGTTAGTACCTATACTGAACAAAAATCTTAATTAAATGTTAAATTTCATGGGTTTTCTTTGAATTTAGATGCTACGTTATTTAGAATAAATATTTGTCTTCATTCTGTATTTTTTTCCATTTGCAGTATTTAAGGTAGTTGCCCTCCATGTGGCAGTCTTGGGACACTGTAAATTGATATCTATAGGTCACTAGTTTTCTTAAACATGAAGCATTCTGACGCCATTAGGAAATGCCATTTTATTTTTGAGACGGAAATGGCATTTGGGTGGCTTGCAAATGTTATGAAATGTTTATAAAGTGTAATATTAGCTTCAAACTTGTTCTGTAATGTTTACATGTTGCTAATGCTTTGAAAGCTGAAATACGTCAGTAATACGTAAGTTTTTTCTTTTAAATCATAATCCACCTGCCAAAACACTGGCGGATTCCTCACGTGGGTTGTTACCCACCCAGGGGGGTAATACAGAAAATTCTTCTTTTTTTTTTTTTTTTAAGGATGGGAAATCATCAAATGACTTCTTCCGCTCTGGGTGGAGCGGAAGGGCGTGTCAGACTCTTACTGACTAAAACCCATCCGTGTTCCTTCTGAAGCCCTTTGCGTTCCAGGGCCGCGGTGACTCTTTCGAACAAATTCCGCAACCCTGGCAGGCTCTGGCCCTAGCGGACCCCGTCTTTTATGCTGACATCTCTTTGAGGCGCGCGTGAAACACAACGCGCCATCGACCCGGGCCTGGTGGTGATCGGACGGCGAGCCACCCAATGCTCGCCGTCCGCAGGCCCGCGCCTACGGTGGCCGGGGATCGCCCTGCGACTCCCGACGCCCGGGGCGTCTTCTCCTGTTGCGGCGGTTGGGGCGAAGGCCTTGCCTTTCCCTCGCGCGGCCCGCCTCCTCCTTCGCTAGCATTACTGCTTCGCAGAAGGAGGTGACCGCTTCCCAAGCCTCCTCGCTCCGGACCATGGAATCAACCAGGGCCGGACGCGAGAGGTCGCCGCCACCGATCGCCGCAATGAGGACACGGCGGTGCTCAGCCCAAGCAGGGCAGACCTCCACCGTATGCTCCACCGTGTCCTCCGGGCGATCCTCACAGTGCTGACACCCGGGCGTGTCTTCCCGCTTAATCCGAAACAGGTACCTCCCGAAACAGCCGTGTCCGGTAAGTACCTGCGTCAGGCGGAAGGTGAGGACGCCGTGGCGCCTCTCCAGCCACTCCTCAAAGAGGGGCCTTACCGCCGCAATTGTGGCGTGCCCAGCGCTGGGCCGCGATAGTCTCAGTCTCCATACCGCCATAGTATCCTGCAGGAGCTCCGTCCGCCGCGATGCAATTTGCCGTGGCAGCGGAGTTTCGCCCCGGAAAAGCGCCTCCACGCGCCACGCGTAAACGTGCGCGAGGGCTCTCGCTTCCAGATCCCATGGCGGTAATCCGGCAAGGAGGCTGGCCGCCTCGCCGGAGACCGTGCGGTATCCCCGAGCCAGCCGGATGGCCATGACCCTTTGGGCCGCGTTGAGTTGGCGAGCTGGTCGCCCCTTCAGCGTTAGGGCCCACACAGGGGCCCCATAAAGGGCCATGGACCGCACGATCCCCGCATAGAGCCTCCGGCAGGAGGCGTTTGGACCCCCTAGATTGGGCAGGAGCCGCTTGAAGGCAGCCCCAGCCCGCTCCAGTCTGGGAGCCAAACGTCGGAAGTGCTCCGCGAAGTTCCACCGGCTGTCGAGAACGAGCCCCAGATACCTGATCGTCGACCCGACGCCGATGTGAACCCCTCCTACCGTTACTTGGGATCCCGCTGGTGGCCTGTTCCGAGAACCATGAAAGCACATGGCCTCGGACTTGTGCAGGGCCACCTCGAGACCCAATTGCCGGATCCTTCCAACGACTATCGCGACCCCGCGTGTCATTAATTCGGCCGCTGCCTGGTGCGACCCCCCCTGTGCCAGAACCAGCGTGTCGTCAGCGTAGCAGACTACGCTGACGCCGCTAGGGAGGTCGGCACGCAGCACCCAGTCGTAGCCGATGTCCCACAGGAGCGGCCCCAGAACCGAACCCTGTGGAACACCGCACGACATCTCTCGCCGGTTCCACTCTCCCCGGTGACCGGGGTAGATGACGGCCCTGTCCGTCAAATAGGCCTCGACCACGCGACGGAGGTAGGTCGGCATCCGGTGGTACCGGAGTGCCTCCCTAATGCAACTCCAGGGCAGGGAGTTAAAGGCATTGGCGATGTCAAGAGACACCGCCAAGACGACCCTGCCCCGGGACACAGCATCCCCCGTCGTGAGGGCTCTCACGCGCATGATGGCATCCACCGTTGAGCGCCCCGTGCGGAAACCGAACTGGTTCTCCGCCAGATTCGGCCCCACCCTCACCAGGTGCCCGACGAGGCGGTTTGCAATTACTCTTTCAAAGAGCTTGCCCAACTCGTCGAGCAGCACGATGGGCCGGTAAGCGGACGGAGAGTCCGCAGGGCGCCCTGGCTTCTTAATGAGAACCAGTTTCCCCGTCTTCCAGCGAAGTGGGAACTGGCCTCTCTCCAAGCATGCGCTTAAGAACCCCCTTAGTCGAGGCCCGAGAGCCTCCAAGGCCAGGACCCAGGCTTTCCCAGGTAAGCCGTCGGGTCCTGGGGCGGTATTTTTGGCCTTCAGCCTGTTTACCGCCACTCTCAGGTCTACCTCAGTCACCTCTGGAGCGTTGTCATCGTCGTCGCCGTCGTCGGTGTGGTCCGCATCGGGCACCGCAGGTGGCGGAGCCATAGGCGGGGGAGTATGCTCCCCTTGCGAAGGAAACAGAGTGCTCACCACGTCCTCCACCAGCTGGGGCCGGAGACTCTGCGTCAACGGGGGGGCCCAGGTGCGGAGTTTATCCCGCACCATTTTGTAAGGGCGTCCCCACGGGTCCCCGTTCAGAGACTCCAGCATCTCCTTACGAGCCAGATTCCTGGCCCGCAGGATTCCCGCTTGAAGGGCGGCCTTCGCCACTCTGTATTCCTCGTACAGCTCCACCTCCCTGGCCTGAGCATCCGGAGGCCGGATGCGGAGCCTGCGATGCCTGGTGTACAGGCGCCGTGCAGCAACGCATGCCTCGCGCAGCGAAGCCAGCTCCCGCGACCACCAGTACACCTGGCGGCGGGCGCGTCCTGGCCGGACCCGGGGCATTGCCACGTCACATATATCTGACATGGTCTCCCGGAACCACTCCGCCTCGTCGTTGATGTCAGCAGGCCTGTCCGGTGGTAACACCCAGGCCTGCACGATCGAAGCTTCCAGGAGGAGCTCCCGGTCCAGCTGCTTCAGCGCCCACCGCGGACCACTCGGGGCCTCTCGGACTGGCGCGGTTGAGGTCTGGGCGGAGACGTCAAACCGGATGTACCGGTGGTCCGAATACGTCTCCACCTCCTCCATGACGCGCCAGTCGACGACACGCGGTGACAGAGCAGGGCTTGCGAACGAAATATCCACCACGGACTCACCCTGCATCCGCACACACGTGGGGACAGAACCCCGGTTGAGGACGATTAGGCCTGTCTCCAGAGCCCAGTCCTCCACCATCCTGCCCCTCGTGTCCGTATATCGGGAACCCCAAGCCAAGTGCTTGGCATTGAAGTCCCCGAGAACGAGCACGGGGAGGGTACGATACCCGGCGACGACAACAACCATCTCCCTAAGGGAGTTGTGGAACTCGGCGAGAGATCGGTTTGGAGAGAAGTAGACCCCCACTACCACAATCTCCCCAAACCGTGCTGCTACGCACCCCTGTCCTCTCCTGACACTCTCGAGGGACGGGGTACCGGCGGCGGCCGACGAAATTAGGGCCACTGAGCCGTTGAGGTCCTCCACCCAGTCATCCCTGGGCGGGACAAAGTACGGCTCAGCGACCACGGCGATGTTGATCGACCACTGCGCCATGCTCTGGAGCAACAGGTGCTGAGCGGCGGCGCAGTGGTTGATGTTCGCCTGGAGGAGGCGTAATGGGGCCGTTATTGGCATTCCATTACGGCCTCCTCCCGAGCCCCTTGTGAGGGCTCCACCGCGGCATTCGCAGTTGTGGCGGCGGCGGCGGCGGCGGTGATGGCGGTGGCGTTTGCTACGGCAGAGACGGCGGTGGCGGAGGGCTTCCTCTTGCCCCCGGCTTTGGCGGGTGGGGCGCAGGCCTTGCCCCCAGCCCAGTGATCGGCCGGCTTGCCAGCTGCCGCACATACAACGCAGTGCGGCGTGGCGTTACACGAGCCGGCCTTGTGACTGGGCTGACCACAGCGGAAACAAAGATCGCTGCGGTCCACCTCCGAGGTGCAGAGGGCTCCCGCATGATTGCCCACTAGGCAGCGGAAGCACCTCAGAGGCCTGGGCTCTAGCAGTTTGACCTGCGCAGAAACCCAGCCCACCAGAAGCCTTCGGCCCTCCGAAATTATCTTGGCCGCTGTTACGGGGCAGCTTACCACAACGGTTCGCATGCCCGTGTGGTCAGGACGTATGATGCCTGCCTTCACTTGCTCGACAGAGCACCCCCCTGTCCTGACGACAGCGGCCACCACCTCCTCCTCCGTGACGGAGTCGTCCAGGCCCAAAATGCGCATATCTATGCACTTGGTGGGCCTGGATACTCGGGCATCGTCCGCATTCAAGGACGCTCGCAGCCTTTCGGCCAGAGCGTCGGCGGTTGGGCCACTGGCTGCCCCGGGGATCTCCAGCATTCGGGCCCCAGTCATGGTAACCCTTAACCGGAGGCCCCCGACGATGCCGAGCTCCCCAAGGTTCACCTCCTGCTTCGCTTTGGAGAGCACGTCGCCGTACGTCACGCCCCTCTTCACCGCATCTGGCTGTAGTGTTACCACTACAGCTGCGGTCTTCGGGGCGCGGAGCCTAGCCGCTACACTTTGCGCTTTGCGCCGCCGCCTCCGCTCGCGTTTTTTGGCCGCCCTGGCTGCCTTGCCCGCCTTCTTCTTCTCCCCGGCCACTTGCCATCCGGCTTCGGCCGCAGGAGAGTTTGTAACCGGGGCCGACTGTTGCACCGCTGGCGCTGGAGCCTTCGCCACCTGTGCAGCCGCCCCTCCTTTCTTCTTCTTAGCCGGTGCTGGTTTTCCCGGTGCCGGCTCGGCCGCACTGTTAGCCTGACCGATCGGCCTCGGTTTGGCAGCCACGGCGGCCGCGTACGAAGCCGTCGTCTTGCCTAAGGCCTTCTGGCTCGCCGTTAGATGGGGACGCAACAAAATCTTCTCAAGCGTAGAGAACCGTTCCCGGAAGGGAGCCAACTCCTGTCGCACCAGATTCAGAACCTGGTTCAGAACCTGGCTCCCCTCCGGCGCGGACGTGCTTTGTCCCTGCTTGCGCCCCCCTTGAAGCGCCTCCTCTGTGCCGACTCCACGGAGCCCGGCTAGGTCTGCTCGGAGCTTTGCATTCTCCTTTTGGAGAAGCTCCGTGGCGGCCGCTAGGCGGGCGACCTCTGCCCGCAGCTTGGACATCTCGTCCGTTGCCGGAGGACCGCTGTAGCTGTAGCTGGCCTCCGCTGCCGCCAGAATGGAGGCCGACGCCGCGCTTATGGCCTTGTTTTTAGAGGCCTGGGTCCTCTTCAAAGCCACATCGCGGACAGCGGCCCCCACGACCTCCGCAAACCTAGCTTGGCGCTCCTTATCGGGGCCGCCAGCCGTGTCTGGCTCACCACTGGAAGACTCCGACGGGAAAGCCCTCCGACCTGTCGCTCCAGGGTGGTGCCTCTCCTCGGCGAGCTTCACGGCTCGCTGGGCTGCCTCCTGGGATGCGAGCCCCCTCCCCTTGCCTCCGTCTCGGCCCTTGCCCCGCCTGCTGGTGGGGATTTTCCGGGCCGAGGCCATCTCACCGTTGGAGGACGACCCTCGGTCATTCTCCGGTCTGGGGCGCTTGCGGAATAACCCCGGGCCTTCTGCAACAGCCTCTCCTCCCTCTCGCTCCGAGCTCGGTGAGCTGACGCTGACGCCAGATGCGGAGTCAGAGTCTGACCCTACATCGACCCCACACGTCTGCGGTCTCTTCCTCCACAATTTGGCGGGAGCTTTCGCACCACGCCCGCCCAACACCTTGTCAGGCGTACTAAAATTAAATCCGATCAAGTCTTCAAAAGACGTTTTGGATCGGGAGCCTCCTCGGCTCTTGTTGCCACTGGCAAGCGGATTACGACATTCGTTGCCCTCCCCAGAATACGAGGGGCATGACGCTCCCGAAGGGAGCGTGGTGGATTCTCCAGCTGCTGAGCAGCTGGTACCACCCTGGGGTAATATTTTTGCGTCTGTCTTCTTCATGTTGTTCCTTTTAAGGGTACCAGAAAGCAGTGAGCAAGATACCTTCAGAAACGCACACCGTCCGAAAACCTGAAAAATTTTCAAACTCTCCGAACGGTGTGCCCCTCGTGTGTGTGTGTGTGTCCCTCTTTGTCTGGTCTCTCACTTGGACCTTTCCGGCATGAGTAACTCTACCGGCAGAGCTCCAAGATCACTGAGACGCACAAGCCCCACCACGACGGCAACGTGGGGACACCCTCGGTGGGGAGAAAATTCTTCTTATGGTTTGAGTAGGTAGCTCAAACTTAATTAAACAACTGATGGTATTTCCTGGGAAAAAAACCTACCTTCTTACGTAGATAGGGACAAATTATTACACGCTATTACCGTGTAGGCACAAATCCTAAGAATGCAATTTGCTCTTATAGGGTTTCTTTTGAAATTAGAAGCATGTGGATCCGTGCAACGTAGCATCGCATCTGAGGTCCTTATAAAGCCAGTTATTAGCACTGTAGCTGTAGGTAGGTAGCAGCATTACGTCACGATCTTGCGCCGCGTTCTATTCCTAATAGGCGTGGTCATTCACCCGAGCTTATTAAAATTTAATCAACATACTTGCTGCCTTTTGAGGAGCTTATCTGAGGAGCTGTCAGTACTTTTTTTGACATAATACAAGAAAAAATAATGGATGATACCATTTGATATTGTGTTCCTGCTTCTCACTATGGCGGGATGTGAACGACCTCTAGGTTTATCGCTTTCATCAACATTCCGGCCCAGACAGTACCGTGCAGTACTAGAATAGCAGTAGTTGGCACGTTATTAGGATTTGCCAGTAACACGATGGGTATGACATTCCGCGATAGAGGTAGGTTACATCAGAAAATTCCTTCGTGTGTCTACATCTGCGAAAATAATATTCAGCACAATAAGAGATGTTTAGTGTCTACTCAAAATTCAAAGGGTTTGTGAAATATGTATGAACATAAAATTATCTTCTCGCCCTATAAAAACCTAAACTATATATAATAATAACAACTTACATTCATTGTAAGTCCGAGTGTCGAAGGACAATGATTAGTTTTTATATTTAAATTTGTTCTCATGTAAGTGAAATGTAAATTTCTTTATGAGAATTAAACGTCTTTAACCAGAAACTAGTCTTCTATTATAATTATAAATAACTACAATTAATTTACAGCATTTGAAATATCTGTTTGATTAATTTCCAGCCTTCCGACCAGCTCTTTCTTATAAATTATTTCAACTATACTTTAACTCATTAATATTGTTGTCTGACAATAAAAGATAAATCGGACGAGCCAACTGAGTTACGGAGCGGATGGAGCCATTGTTGTATTCAAACTGATCAACCTGTTATTCACCTTCCTATCCATCGAGTCCATCGAGATGTAGAATCGAGATCAAAGTGATCAGACCCAACATAACATCACAAGCACCCCGTGGCTAAGAATAAAAAAATCTATTAAGACAGTATTTGTTTTACTAAAAGCAGTTCTACAATTAATGAGGCATAGCTTCTCATGAATATTCATTATATACCTTCAAATCAGAATGAAAACTATTTTAAGAAAATGACGTTGAACACGTCAATTCGCAGTTTCTTTGTTTACCGTCGTAAATATAAATATGCATCATTGTTTTTGACGACGATTCCCAGACGTTAGAGTTTCATTGATATAAATAATTTTATAATTAATTCATTTTATCGTTTGCGCTGTAAATAGCAGCATCAGTCGAATGATTCTATCTCATGTATATCTTACTTTTCCGACAGACTAATTTTGTATAAGGGAATAAATAGTTAAGTATGTAAAATGGAACGAATTCTGCGCAAGAGTCATACCGTCTTAATTTTAACGCAATAAATAGAGCATGCTATGCTAATGAATGGAGCACGATCGCATTATATCACGTCTAGCCCAGACTTGTATATTGAGCTTTATGCCGCGTCTAAATACTTAAATGTTAATTTAATTTGGCAAGACGCGCCACGGCACTGCCAGGCGCCATAAGAAAGTTTTGCTCCAGTTTAACTAAGTTTATGGTATGTGAGAGACTTAACTCTACCATCTACAGTACAGCTCCTCACATTCCAAGCAAACGAGACCTCTATACATTGTGTCACTCGTAAAGGAACTTCCCTGTGGTTCAGGGGTCCTCTATAATGAGCAATCATTTGAATCATTGGTATAGTAATTAGGTAATTTGGTAGACACCAGATAAATGTGCTATAACGGTCATTGACCCACATACATTTATTGAATTTTTTTATATAAAGCACAGACACAAAGCTGTCCTGAATCGAATCTTCAGTCGAGATCCTTTGCGTTCTCTAGTAATGAAAGAAAAACCGGCCAAGTGTGTGTCGGATCACGCACAGTGTAGGGTTCCATAGTTACCCTGCACTTGATTTTAAGCCCAGTTCCATTTTATAAGTTGGTCGACTTTTACTCATTAACTCGTTAAGCCCAGGTAGCTGTGATAGTTTTTCTTTTAAATTCGTTATACAATGTGCTACTATAGTTAATTACATATTTCACGTCTCCAAAAACAACCGCTTAGCTTTATTTCAACTTCCTAGCGCTAAGCGTCTCTGAGCTAAACGGACAGACAAACAGACAAACGTTTCATAAAATTGTTCGGGTAAGTATTTACGAAGGGATATTAGGGAAAGGTCAATGTACTTTGTTGTAAGTTTATCTGGCGCCTACCATATCAAGAGGTCGCGAGTCGTTATGCTTACCACTCCGGAACAGTGAACTGATGGGATGATTACCAGAAATTGTACGACCATTCATTGCAACGACCACATGTCCGAGGACGTTTGAAGTGAAAGTTTGGATGGATGTTTGAACAGAAGCTATAGTAATAATTTTTACGGGGCCTGCTAGGGCAAGAGCCTGCCTGGGTTGCGGAATTTCCCAGGGTTGCGGAATTTGATCGAAAGAGTCATCGCGGCCCTGGAACGCAAAGGGCTGTAGAAGGAACATGGATGGGTTTTAGTCAGCAAGAGTCTGAGATGCCCTTCCGCTCCATGCTTCATAATACTCCTTCGCTAGATCAGGGTCTGGATTTTATTTTTCTTGAAAGCATTACGAAGCTTGAGTGTGTTGTGTGTAGTTGAAATATTAGTTGTATGTTGAGTTTGGTGTTTATCAATATTTATTAGTGGCTTAAACTACATGTTTTACTATAATTTATGACACCCATCTAGTAAGAGAAAACAATCCAGGACTTTTTAATAACTAATTTAAAAATTCCGAAACAACAATGTTTCCAAAAATAATATTGACGGATTTTAACCTTCAGGCGGCAGAGTAGTTTCCTGTGGTAAAAGAGCTGTCGGATATAAATGGCGCATTAAGGGTGGGGTGAAAGCTTTATCGAGGGGGAGGGATGACTAGTGTTTACATTTTTGTCGGGGCTTATACACATATGTGGTATCATGTCTATAAATACCGCTCAGAACGTCTGAGTACCTTGTCGACAGTAACTGATGAGATGGATTAATTATGTTTGACTGCTGTTTATTGTCAAAATTGACCGAATGCTTAAGACAAACTGGTAGTTGCTTTTAAAGCTTATTGGGGTCAAATTCAGTTCTAGTAAGTTTAGTTGTAGAAGGTTGTAGGAGGAAAACTGGTGGAAAATAAAGCAGTAGCTATGAATTTTCTTGAATCATAATTGAATGTATAATGAAGAAACATTTTGTTTACACACTGGCATGGCGGGTATTGAATTCATAAGTGCAATTCAACCTTGGACCAATTCTTGGGATTGGATTAGTTCAATCCAATACCTACTAACCGAATTCCTGGTAAGTAAATAATATCTCGCAATGATTGATATTAACGTAGGAGTAAGAGCATGAGTAACGTTTCCTATTTGTAATGAATACAACGAATATTGCATATTCGCCTACTGGTTAACGTGGACATAATTGGATGTTTTTGTCTTAACACTCAAGACATGACAAACCTCTGACTCATATTAAGCATCAAGGTCCACTGGCTGCTTTCATGCGGCTGTCGCCCTAAACGGTATTTTATTTATTTGGCCATTGTTTTAAGGTTCCCAATTCCCAATCCTTGTCAATGGGAAATTAAAGATTGGAATCTTTAAATAAGACAATACCAGCTTATAATCTGCTATAAAACGATAACGAAATTCCGAATGTATCAAACTGGGAGAATCTGCACGCAGTTAGGCGAGTTCCGCCGTTCTATACGTCAAATTCACGTCATAAGGCCAAGGTGACCAGCTAGTTTTGCATGATTTTATACCTTAGAATTACCGTTTCTGCAATATTTACTACTTTTGTAGAAACGGGTAAACAAAAATCCGCTATGAATAAGATAATCGTATATACCTAGTTATGGTGTTGACTGCCTTATACAGCAGAGATGGATTCAGATGAGTGATTCATCAATCACGTTTCGTAGTATGGACGATTTTGTCGGAGGTAGCGCCTATGCATCATGGCGAAGATGCTCGAGCGTGAGCCGCGGCTTGGCCAGACGTGGAATGAGCGAGAAGCAAAGTGTGGGCCGAGTGACGCCGAGTGAGTCGCGACGCGGCGTTCGAACGTGAGGCTATTTAAAACTGTGCGCAGGCCCCCTGGCGCCGAGTCGAGCGACGACTAATGATCAGTGCTGCCTTGTCTGCCGTAGAGTGCGTAGCGACACTGTGATCCGTGTTTACATTAGAACGTTTCAGTGTTTGTTTAGTTTCACCTTTTTCACAAAACACACAACGCTAAAATGGCTGACAGTGGTCTGAAAAGGAATATCCCCATCAAGCTTGGTGACTTTTCAGTCATCGATACCGAATTCTCCAGCATTAGGGAGAGATTTGACGCCGAAATGAGGAAGATGGAAGAAGAAATGAGCAAATTCAGATCGGAACTCATGAACAGAGAAAGCAACAACTTCTTCAAAAGCACAACTAGGTATTTATTTTTATTTTCTTACTTTATTAATAACAATTTAATTTAACATAAACTTAAGCCGGCGTTATTCGTTCTAGATTCTTATAAGAAAATTTTAACCAGGCAAGTTTTAAACTCCACCTTCCAAGTTGGACATGTCAATAACGCATGGAATTTTAATTTGGACATTTGTCAAGAGGGTGAATAAACCGAGTTGTCTCATGGCTATAATATTATTCCGTCCGTAACAGTTACGTTGCCGGGCATGTTTCCTAAAAGGGAAACTTGAATTAATGAGTTTGGTAGTTTCGCAAGACAGTCGCCCAGCTCGGCCGGGTCGGCTGCTTCAAGAAAGTGTATTCAAAAGATATTATTCGGGATCAGTCCGCGGAACGGCATCAACTGCAGACAACTCAGTCGCGTCCATTTAAAGCGTGCAGCGATACGTAAGCCCGACGCGGGATGATGTCATAAATAGAAATAGCGCCGGTTGCGCGCCTCTAAACCAGAGATTTTGTAGCTAAAACACAGAAACGCGTTATATTGTAAACACAATGTACGCGCATAACGAGGGGTTTATATAAGAACCCCGCGCTATGAATGAGCCATCGGGGACTAGTTTTACGGAGCTCAATGGAGGCGTGATGCCAAAATGTAACTTGACATTGCCATCGTCTAAACAGCAACTTTATATGTAAATAAAGTTGCTGTTTTTTTGTCAACTGTACAATCATCTTGAAGGAATACCAAGGTCAAAATCGACATAATGTCACGAGCATAATTTCTCACAAAACTGCATTGTTGAATTCAAAGGTTATCGGAGAAGCAGAGGTTAACATTAAAATTAAACAATTTAGTAATTGCACGAGTGCACGATGTTGATATCGCACCTTGGATTATAGGGAAAACGCCTGCATACCGCCGAGAAAACCGGTTTACGATTGTTTTATCAACACGGGCATTGGAGTTATATAGTTTTGCTGGCGCAAACGCGCTGAAATTATGTTTACGGCATGAATACATGACCCACTTGGAGCGAGTTGGTTCTGTTTCAGCCGCAAGTGTAGTGATGCAATAGCAGCCTTCACTCAGTAGCATTCGACATCTCGCGACGCTGCGTAGGATTCGTGCTCGTCAACCTTAATTCATATTCAGTCACACATGTGGGTAGTCAAATATGTATGGAGGCAATACGATTTGTATACGACATAATGAGCAAAATAAACAACTATAGGAGTTGCTAACACCACGTCACTAATATTTTTAGGATCTTGCTCAATTTCATTCAAGTGTGGGCTTACTGGTCCGCCCATGTTTCAATGGTTCCGTGTGGGTTGCGTTACAGTAAGAACTGTTTGGACATATTTGGCGGTAGCAGCTGTTAACAAATGCCTACATACTTAGCAGAATGATTAAAGTTAAGCCGACAATTTTCACTTTGTGTGGTTGTCTTGTGGCTGCCGAGACATTGACGTCACTTGCTGTTTGCAATGCCCGTATTGCGTGCTGCGATATGTATGCCCATATTTTTACTGTATGCTTTATCGTACATATTATTTATGACAATATTTAATATTATACCTGCTTCTTTATAATATGGATAACTTAATGATAAAATATAAAGTTTATAATAAAAATTACTATATTTAATATTCTTATCGCATTGCCTTTAGGTGTTTAAGATGCTTCTCCTGCCCATATTTTACAGTTGTATAACGGTCTGTTTCGTCTCAATGTCTATAATTGACTATAATAGTCATTGATGACGTAATCTTTATTGGTTTTATTAAAATATTCGCATAAAATTTATCTCTGGTTGATTTGATACCCCTCGTTTACATTTGGTTTATTGACTAGGGTTGCCACTTTGGTAATAAAAACAGTAATTTGGGAGATGAATGTTACTTCTTTTTTGTGTATTTAGTAGCAAAGTAGAATCAACTGAGTCAATGAAAACTCCTTATAACAATGGCTCCTCTACTGATTTCTGAGAAGTTGTTCCAAATGATAGTCTCACCTTCGTATTTGTAAATGAAAGTACGTTCAGTTCCTCCAAGTGCCTAAAAGTGGCAATCGTACGCTCAATTAACTTAACAGCCGTTTATTCCCCTCCGCCCTAACTTGTATAAACGACCTCTGACTACCAGATCCAAAATAATAATTGTAAATACTCGGTAGTGATAGATTTCATTAAATTGTGTAACTAAT
This sequence comes from Mamestra brassicae, assembly GCA_905163435.1. Lineage (NCBI taxonomy): Eukaryota > Metazoa > Arthropoda > Insecta > Lepidoptera > Noctuidae > Mamestra > Mamestra brassicae. Next base: position 9,973,419 of record LR990996.1, on the reverse strand, counting down.
GGTAAGAGAACGTGTCTTTCAGGGGAAAAGTAATTCTAGTTTTCCCTATAGAATAGTATACTTTATGGACAATAACGACCGAAAGCATAGATGCTCTCGGAGCTTTTCCCAATGCCTATAGGCTTTGGGAAAAGCTCAAGTCAAATAGCTCTAAGTGAATTATAAACACCCAAAATACTATCCATCACTACCTAAACAAAAAATTGAAATTATTTTGAGCTTAAAACTAACAACATACATTGCTTTTTGCATGTCTTACAATTTCGAATCTGTTTCCTCCGGAGGAGTAACCAAGTCATCGGAGAGGTAAAAATTCTGCCACAAATATATCTTTATTGTGTATGTATCAATGTACTTTACTTATTAGTATGTAACAGTAGTTTATTCTATAGTATGGGTATTGTACGCATAAATTTATTGTTTGTTGATATTATTAATCATAATCATGTACTTATGCTTGCAGTAGGTAGTCATGCACCTGTAAAGGTATTATACAACATTAACTAAGTACTTATCTATGTATTTATCACGTGTAACGCATGTACTAATCTTGACAGTAAGACGAAGTTTTGTTAACATTGAAACGTATTGATTATATGTCTACTTTACTATTCCAAGGTTATTGAGGGAAAACAAAGTTTCAATGCTTGACGGACGTGTAACCATAATTTATATGGGATTTCCTTTTGTCGAAAGATAGATATGGGTAGTTGCGTATTTACCACAAGATTACGAGCAGTAACCGTAGCCTACAGTATAAAAGTTTTGAGTACCACGACGATTAATAGTGAAAAATCACGATTCACGAAGCATTTTATCATTAGCAGTCGAACACTAATCGCTTTGTGGCAAATTGTGGCCGTAATTCTATGGTAATTAAAGATTCTACATCCCGATTTAATTTACATCGCGTATGTAGGTTGCATACATAGAGGAGGTAGAAAACGGTGCAAGTGCAAATGAAGCTAGCCGTGATTGTTTAATTTGAGCCTTACACCAACAAGTCCGCCTTTGTTTAGCGGCCATATTTGCAGTTAGCCGGGGCTGGGAGGCAAAGAGCCACGACCGAGACAAGTACTGAGCCAAGGCTAGACTGAATAGAAAGTACAATTTGCATTCAGGTGAACTAAAACTAGTACAATGTGAGTTACGACTCGACCAGGAAACTAGGATCGTTTACCGTTTAATTGTTATATAAACCGAAATAATGTTTTGGACTGGTTTTTCTAAATCGTCAAGAATCCGACATATTTCACACTTTACTTGAATCTAGAGATACGTGTCTAATTAATTCTGTAAACTGTTGGTACTTGGATGTTGTAGGAATTTGTTTTGTGTGTCGAATGAAACCTAATCCATTTAGCATTGAAGTTATGCGATTAGCCGCCAGTCGGTAGGTATGTGGTAAACCGTATACCACATACACAAGTTGGTACCTTGTGGTACTGTGGGCAAAACAAATGGTTAACCTTCTTCAGTTGCTTATACTTTAAATCATTGAGTTTAAATGACAATGTAATTCACTTAGGTAATAACTTTATCGTTTCGTTCTTTTTTCCCGGAAACAAAGTGCTCCCAAAGCATACCTATTCAGCATCTAAATCAGCAAACAAGTTTTTCGGCCTACAGTACATACTTGGGCATTGAAGGTACCTACCTATATACCGTGCTACCACCCACTTGCACAATTGATCACAAATTACGCCGATACAAGTGCCCCTCTAATATCGATGAGCTCATTTTGTTGACAGTGACCTTGTATCTCGCTGATGACTTGAGAATGACATCAGCTGTTTTGTTGAAAAACAGAAAATATGTTATGTTATGCACCGGCTGAATTGTTCACGGGTCATAGATTTTATTTATATTACTTGCTCGCAACGACTGACTCAGATAGTTACCTATCCACACAGCATGATACCATTTATGGATTCGAAGTCCGAGAACAAATTACAAGGAATTTTAAGTGTTCACGCACTGGAACAAAACTGGCAAAGAAATGCCGTGTTCGCACCTAATTTACTTAAGCAACATCCGTTTATGAATGCTCAAGATTTTTTTTGTAAACATCATTTGAGGCAACGGAACGGGTAGTTAGTACCTTCCTACACTACCTACCTATGAACTCAAGTTATAGTTTGCATGGTTATTTATAATGTACCTAGGCATTGTATTGTAGATAAGCTAACAAAGAAATAACATTTCATTAGACTAGTTAACAGTAAATAAAAACTGCATGCAACTCACGTGGTCGATAGTGGATTATACAAGAATATCGTGATAGTATTTCGCATGCCAGTAATCACTTTTGCTAGACTGAATTTAATAGCCGCCAGGTATTTTTATGTTATCAAAATGAAATTCATTTTCAAATTGCTTTGCTGGTGATATCAGTTTTGTGTCTGGGTAGTATTAGAATCAATATTATACCGTCAACGACCTTAGGGGTACGTAGTAAATCGACAGTAGTTGTAACTGGTTCAAATCGTGTAGTTAGTACCTATTCTTTGCAACACATACATTGTGTTACGATGCTCTGTTTAGATATTTTCACTTGGGTACCTATGTAGTTAGGTGGATTTAGATAAACATAAACCACTATCATGTCGATTAAAAACTATGCAGTTGTTGGAATGTTACAATCGTGTTTGAATAATTCGCATCTACCCACAATTACCTTCAATAGTCTCTTGAACTTTAGATGTTCTTTGTTGAGACTGGCGATGAGTGTCAACGTTAATCAAATTATGTGCTTACAACAGACTAGTAGAGCACCCACTTCGCATACCTACTTACATCTACCTACACGATTGTCAATAGACGTCTACTTCGCAAAGGTTATCTCTCAATGTCGCCACTTAAATCATACATATTATAATTATTATCTTCCTACTACTAACTTTGCAAACACTTGTCCAACACCACAACTTGAATGTTATGCATGAATTTAGAAGTATTGATGGTATATTTGGGATATGGGAGTCAGCATTAAAACTACCAAACAAATAGTTAACCTTTGAAATAGATATTTACTGGCCAGTGTTGTAACGACAGTAAAATTAACATTTGGAAATTAGAACGACACCCAAAACTTCCGTGTTTGGTGGTTACGTAATGGACTCCCCGTTGTGAGGATGAAATGTCGAGCGCATTAAGTAATTTGTGTATTGTGATGTTCGCAGCAGCACCACATCGTCACAGCACAGTGACAGCAGACAGTTGGCCGAGCCCAGCCACTGGGATAGTCTGAACTCGCCCCTTATCCAGGATGAGGGCGACGGCAAGTCACTGAAGCTCCGTTTCGATGTTAGCCAGTACACCCCTGAAGAAATCGTCGTCAAGACTGTAGACAACAAATTATTGGTGAGTATCTGCACTTTTTAGCACTGTAGAGCGAGTAGGAGCAAGACAAGTATCCACTTCAGGCACTTTAGGCTTACCTACTTCATAAAATACTCCTACTTACAGCATGCTTCCCGGTTTAACGCAATCTGCAGATTGTCTTATTCATGCTCTCTATACCTACTATTCAAAAGGAAAATCTAAGTACCCACTAACCCACACATTTGTAACGGAAGGTCAAATATAATCTGATTTGGATGCCTTTATAATGTCTTCTTCATATTACTATGGATAATGCTTGCTACGCTCCATTAAAGGCTAAAGTTTGATTTGATTATGCGTAGGCGGAGTTCCGTTACCTAGGAATAAACGCAATCTAATAATGCCATTCGATTAACATTCAAAAATTAACTTATTCATGTTTCTACTCAGGCATAAAATGGATTGAACTGTATGTTGATTGCTGTATGTACCTTTGAAAATAATGAAATACAACATTGCAATAATTTTCAAGAAATGAACCATTTCGGAGGATGTAAAACGTATTTAATAGGCAGTTACGAATTATTGCTAACTAAATTCGCAGCCAACGCTCGTTAAATTTATGGCAAGTAAATGGTTACCAGTTCGTGCAATTTGCTCAACTACACAGTAAAGCATAGATACCTACCGGTGTAGGTTTACACAAATATTTGGCAATGGGGCGGTTTATATCCACACAATGTTCGGTTGCCGTTTGACGTCATCACTGAATTCCTGACTTATTTTAGGCAGATTTATCACAGCGCCACTGACACGTTTAATGACCGATTCCACCAGAAGCAATAACCGAGAACCGTCTAGTAAATGTAACCGCTATTTTGTGAAACATGAGCATAAAATGTATTTAAATGCAGACATTATCCAGGCGCTGATTTATGAAGACAGCACATAAACTGTGGCATCGGATAGCATTATTATCATGTTATGACCTAATTAGTAGTAGGTACGCTACTCCGCTTATAGGGTTTCTCAATAGACAAGATATCAACGCTCCTTCACTTTTATTTTCTGTCGCGGTCTAATGAAGATAAATTATCTGTGAAATAATGAAGAGTTTATTTACGTTTAAAGTGTGAAAAAATGCCCGAAATTTCTTCGAACAGGCAACATGCCAACACGAAAGTATAGCTATTGTGCACACAAAACATTTCTTTTTTTTTATCGGGGTCAACGGAGTCGTAGAGTGTAGCCAAAACACGATTCTTGAGTTTCAGTGTATAATACGAGTTATGTGGTAATATTTCAGGTCCACGCCAAGCACGAGGAGAAGTCCGACACAAAGTCGGTGTACAGAGAGTACAATAGGGAATTCCTGCTGCCCAAGGGCACGAACCCCGAGGCCATCAAGTCGTCGCTGTCGCGGGACGGCGTGCTGACGGTGGAGGCACCGCTGCCGCAGCTCGCCATCACCGACCGGAACATCCCCATCCAGAAGCACTGAGTGCACTCGCTCGCCGTCCGACACGACAGCAGCTATTCCATAATACTGTTAATAATTTATTTTAATTTACGTTTTATAAATTTAAGAGGAGCAATTGGCGATATTTATTTAGAATCTTTTAGAGAATCTCAAAATTTTATTAACACCTTAATATTATAATTGGTCAATTAGTATTCTCGAAAATTCCAACCGACGATATTGAGCACAGTTCGCATGATGAATGTTGCTTTGACAACATTACGCTTTCTCGATGAATGATGGGAGATGTATTCAGGCAATTGTTACTTTTGTTTTTATATTGGGTATTACGATGAAGTTTTATTTGTGTCCTATACGATTAAGTAGCTCTAGGTACACTAAAAAATTGGAAAGAAAAGGCCTAGAAAAAATATTTCACTGAGCTTACACGTGTTCACAAATATGAAATGATACAACTTGTACTTTGATAGTATAAAAGGCTATAAATAGGCTATGATGACAACGACGATTGATAAAGTGTCTTATCCTTATAAGTACAAAGTCCATTTTGCTTAACACTACCTGCAATGAGCAGCTATAACAAGCACGTTATAATACACCAATTTAACAGCTTTTAACATACCTAATACACATTTATATTTTAGTACAAACAGTTGTTACAAATGTTTTAGATGTCAATAAAATATTAAAAGCTTCGATTTTATTTTTATTTATACCTACTTTAAAAGCGAATATAACTTTGTGTATGGGAGGCGCCAGATAAATTTGCAATAAAGTACATTGCCTTGTCCTTAATTTCTCTAGACTCTACTCAACAAAATGTAGGTACTGGCTGTGTTAAACTAAACACGATACAATACAAAGAACAAAAGCTTCTCAAACCTATAATAAATAACTAGATGCAAGGCAGAACGATTCGATTCATGAGTGGGTAGAACAAGGTAAATACACATAATAACTTAATTCATCATTCCTATAATTGCACTGTATAAGGAAACAGCCATTGTTATAATAACAAATCGAGTAGTTATCTAACTCCTGCATACCTTAGATAATGATTCACGACTGGCGTGGAATAGAGGATTAGCAATCACTTAGGATCTTTGGACCATTGTGAGCCACAAAGGGATGATCGTAAAATTATTTGAATTTTATGCATTCATGAAAGTCATACTCATAACACAACATATAAAACTTCAAGCCTGTATTTAGCCTGTGTTAAGTTCTGTAATAACAGGGTGTCGTCGATTCTTAATACCCACTGATCGAATCTAGGTACCATGTAGCGAACATATTTCCTGTTCTCGGGCTGCTTCTGAAAATATCCTTATGGAAAAACCAAGAAAACTTAATCCGACCAACATTTATAGGTATACTTAAACAAACCAAAATTTATTAACAACGATAGGTAATTAGTTCACAAAAAATCAAATCACACCAAAGAAACCGTACGAAAACGCATGACAAACAAAAGTCCCGTGACCGTGTGACAAGAGTTACGTTACACCACATTGGGAAGTCATTATAAAACCACATGGCTTAACGCATGCAAAATAAAGGAAACGGATAGTGTTATTAGTAACAGCCGGCGTAGATCCTATGTCATGTTCGGGCAGACCGGACGATGACTAAGGTGACTTGGTGAGCAGTCATTGCGCAACTATTCGTGCCACAAACGAATAAAAAGGCCATTGTTTAATGTAACGCGCCTGACAACTGTACACACAATTACAAGCTATTCAAAAACATGTTTCTGTGTATTCGTTGGTGTATGGAGACTAAAGAGATTACCTACTCGGTTCTCTCGTTCTCTTGTATGGCGTTTAAAGGCAGTGTTCATCGTGGCTCTTGTTTTCTGTTGTTTGTTATTTGAGGCAGAATAGTAGGTCAATAAAAATACTAATAGTTGTAAACTTACTACTAAGTAACTTCTGCATGCGGTTTTGCCTGAGTGAAATTATTCCATACCGTACTACCGGGATAAGAAGTAGCCTTAGCCATATTCCCAGACTTAGACTACCAGTGTGTTAAGTTTCACCCAAATCCGTTAAGACGTGAAGAGATAACAAACGGACACTTTGGCAGTTATTAGTATGGATCGAATACCTAATTGATTTAATAGACCTCCAATCTCCTACAGATTGGACGTCTCCTAAAAGCAACATGCTCTTGTCCTTATAACAATTTATTTGGGGTCGGCACAACATTTTTCTTCTTCTATTCTTCTCTAGCTTCGCTAAAGACATGACTAGCGAAATTCGAGCGTCCCAGACATCCCCGACATCTTGGAATAGACGCGTCAAATCATGCTTTTATTACTCATTCTTCAAGATGGCCTAAATAAACACACAGACCCCCACAATTACTTTTAGTTAATGACATAGTCGCACTGTTATTCTGTCAACCGTGGACACAACGGCATAGAGTGTGAAAACATTTATGACAGTTTTAATTACCGTTCGAGGAGCGATATAGGGAGAGATATAATCTGTACTACTTACTGTGTCTGCGTTAAAACACTTGGATTAAGTAGGTACATGTTTATTAAACTGAAGTGCTTTTTAAAACGAAATTAACCTGTTCTATTTTGCTACTTTCCTGCAGTTTCGGATTTCGCGTCAGGATTGCAAGTAGTGCTGCTGTTTACTAACGCTATATATGAGAAATATCTGCATTTGCTTTGAGATATATTTAGGAATAAAAGTATGTATGCCCTTAGATTTCTTCTTCTATCGGAAGGCGTCGACCACTACAGGCAAACGACAAGCTTGATGGTCATAAAAGTTGCTTGGCTTTAGCAAAAAACTAATAAAGTGAGAATAAAAGAAATCAGGTAAAGCCAAGCTGGTACTCAGGGCTTACACAATTAGATGGTCTACAACAACATTTTGGCTCATTACAAGATAAGACTTAGGTATCCCTTTAACGAAACGGGTCGTTTGTTAGGTTCAATATATTCAAATAAAAATCTATGAGATAACAAGCTTGAAGTGATTCGTCAGTTTACTGCATACCTACTTGGTTTAAGCCGTCCTATAAAGGATAATAAGATAATTGTGTGCAGAGTGTGGGAACGGCTAGAAAAGATTCGCCACTTTTAACTACCTATAGAAAATTATATAAGTACCTACGTCACCGGAAAATTGCAGACTCTGAAAGATTGTAAAAATCTTTATTAGATTATAATATCTCGATATATTATGATAAATCGTTTTGTATACAATGAATCCCATCCAAATTCAATAGTTTCCAACATATCCGTGTCTTATTAAGAAAAAATAGTTTACAATCCTACGGCGTTTGCAATTTTCCGGTGACATATAAATAGTGTCGCAACAACTCTTGAAAATCTTACAGCGTAGCTCAATTTTAAAAGTGTTAGGTTTAAGCGTTATTTTTAACTAATAAGAATCGTCTCAACCTTGGTTTACAAAAGATCATGAATAAATTAATAAAAACAAAAAGATAGAGGCACCTAGCAGCACTCAGGTTCTGGTAAGATTTTTTACCACAGTGCATGCGTCATCGTCTAACAAACTCATTGGCATGTTCCTCGAGCAGATGCTATTGGCGCCACTTGTTTCGATTAGCAGCCCATAAACCATGAGTGCTTCACTGATATGATCATTGCTTTCTGCTATTCCCAGAACTAGATACAAATCAAATTGGTTAATGGAAATATGTTCCGACTAAGTATTTAGAGTAGAAGATGTACATATGGTAAATACAAATTCTTCGCGTTAATTATTCGTTTTTCCATTGTGCGTAGATCAAGAACCAAGGTTGTTTATTTAGTAATATTTCTGATACATACGACAAGGTCCACTGCGAGGTCAACATTTTATTAAAAGGACAGCATAATTACCTCAGTTTAATTCTGATAAAATCACCTTCGTGTTAAGCCAAAACACAGCCCCAGTAGTAATGACTGCAAAACAGTTCTAATTAACGAGATAAAGTACGCGTCTTATTGCCAGTATTATCAGATTGACCAAGTTGGCCGACTCCTGCAATATGTTGGCAAGTGCAATATCAACAAAGATTACGAATAAAAACAGAAAGGGAATAATTGATGTTGACGCCCGGGAGCTAAAGTGTTTTAAGAAATGCAACGAAATTAATCAAGTGTTTTATTAGCTAAACGACTGTGTGAAAATGTCAACGAATTTTTGTGCGCTTACGCAGTGATTATTTCGGGACATGATTGCGTTGAGGTCAAGTGCAAAGTCGTGAATTATGCACGTCGGTTGCTATGCTACGTGGGTGAATTGTTTTATTTGGTGTAATGAAAACATTGATAGTAAAATATATAAGTAGGTAAATGATACTATTTACTTATATATTTTACTATCAATGTTTTTACAGATTCTGTTGGGTCAGTGCTCAACTGAGAAGATTTTTTAGACTTTAGAAACTGCTTACCTCAATCACGCAAAAAAGCGGAACGGTACCTACATACATAAGTATAAAGATGGATGACAAAACATAGTTGCATGCAACGCATGAATGCACCAACGAACACACCCACGTCACATCCTAAGCATGAATAATGGATACAAATGACGTGCAATTAATTATAAACGAGCTCTAATTAACTCCGGCCAAGTCCCAAATGCAACTAACTGCAGGTGACAAGGCCGTCAACAAACTGGCAAGTGACGCTCATAATTTTCAATGTACGAGTGTAATGTGCCATGATGCCTGTCGAAATCAATGAATTATAGCAGGAATAAATGTGATGTACAATCCTAAAGTGGGCCGACTATGCTGTTGAGAGCAACGTTCATTTTGTATCGTTATTTAACACACGAATAAAGATTTAAGATAGTAGTTGCTCCAGATCCGCCTACATGTTGAAAGAATTAAAACATCAATCAAATTATGAGTTAAAAGTAAAATTTCCAGCGTGTGTGGTCTCACTGTTATTCTGACTGAATACCGTCTAACATTCCTTCTTGATTAAAGCTCGCCAAAGATAAAAAACAAACCGTAATTAAAATGTTTCAAACATGAGATAACAGAGTTATTTGTGGGTCATGCGAATGTCTGTATTTTTAAAAGACAACAATAATAACTGTACTTGTAACAATTTGCCCTTCAAATATGATACTACAATGAAACATTCAAAAATAAACCTGTCATGAGTGAAATCAATGCTGCTGTATTTTTTGCATTTTATAAAAAGTTACAAGGTTTTGGCAAAACTGCAACATTAATGTATTATGTTACTATTCATCTGTTTCTAAAAGTTTATTTCTTAGAAATTGTGACAATATGCCTGCTTATTGTGAAATACAAAAACTGCAAAGGATAAATAGCGATTTATTCATTCATGACTCTCATGACCGGTGGGTAAGGTCACGCATTAGTCAGGGTGACCCTTGAATTATAAAATCTTGGGATTAGGTACCTAGTGCATGTATCTACACAATTATATGTGTGTACGCGAGAATTGTGTTTTGAGAAGTCTTCTAATGCTTTAAAGTATTTATAATTTAGAATGTGGTTTCGCTCATGAATCAATTTCAAACTTTACTGACAGCTCGCTGCAATATTCATGCCAAAAATGATTTCGTTTTTGGATTATTGTTAGATTTTGAACTCTTAGCGATGCGCTGAGCGCTAAAAATCCGGCCACAATTTAAGTGTTGGAGAACATGGGCATCAGTCTTTAGCATACTATCTAGATCAGACATTAGTTTTTTGGGGCAATCTGTCATCGAGGGAAGCCCAACATCACGTTTACACCGGCTGGTGTTGATCGGGCCGTATTGGAGTGCATTTTAAGTGCCATAGGAAACTGTGAAGCGTCTGTGTAGCAAATAAATGTCATATTTGCATGTCAGGAGACCGGCTACCGCGGCGTCCGTGCTTAACCGAATGGGTTCATTTGTTTCTTTGAATTCCGTGCAAATATTAGCATTTCACCGCTTCACAATCGCTTCAACTACCCTCAACACGTTGCAAATATTTACCTTTGACATCATCAGGCCCAATTTATCAATTCTAGAAGAGTGTAGGCCTTATTTAATTAAGGAGATTTATTTTCAAAAAAGACTCAAATCATATGGCCTTAAAGATGGGCCGCCAGGTTTATTAAGTACACATAATAATAAAAACAACTATTTGAGCATTTCAACACTAAAATGTTTAGTTTTTATCCGTCGAACAATCCCTTTGGTAACAAAAGCATAATTATAAATTATATTTGTTGTTAGACACGCAATAATGTTACTTACTAGATTTAGAGTCAATACTTAAGTGTGATGGGCTGGAGTACAGAGCTACATGTTTGTAAATAGATTTTTGGGGTTCCGAACCTCTGTATGGAAAAACGGAACCCTTCAGGATCATTCGGATGGCTGTCTGTCCGCTTGTCACAGCAGATTTTCTCCGAATCTACTGGACCGATTTAGTTGAAATTCGGTGCATATATTATTATGTATTTCTGTGACCCAAACACAAAAATAAATGAAAATTGGGTTACCTTTTAGGGTAGTCAAATAACCACATTAAAAAAGTTTTTTCAGTTGGTTCCGAAGTTTAAAAAACAAACCGCACAAGTGCGAGTCAGGCTCGCGCACCTAGAATTCCGATCGAGTCTTGATTTTTTTCGAGTATACATTACCTACGGAAGTTTATAACATCGATCTCGATCGGTTACCCCTTGGCAACACTGGCACGGAGTAGTCTCGGATTGTAAGGGACGGTCATACATCCACGGACCGACCTCGGCAAGCACTGCTTAGCCTCGAATCCGTGCGGCTGTTATTATTTAGCCACGAGCACCTCATACTGTTTGATATTAATTTAAAATGACGTCTCACAGGCAATGTTACGCGGAGCATTCTTAAAAATTCAACGGTTCAGTTCTCCAAATCTATTGAGTACCTAGTTCAGGGGATAAGGTAGACAAATCAAATTTCCTTGCCAGGAATCGAACACTTTCATTACGAAAAATAAGTAGGTACCTACACAGTCTGTAGTACTTCATTAGCCAAAAGCACAATAATTAGTAGTTTGGCACACTCCATATAAGTGATATAGCAATATTGAAATTTGTATGCAGAAAAACTGCAGCAAACATAGACTTCCAGTGATCAGATTACAAAGTCGGCACTCCAGCCCAGCCGAAGTCAAATTCTTACATATACTTAGCAAAAATGAGAATCACACGTTATATTACTTTTTCACTAAATACGAAACAAAGTTTTTTACTTGGTAGGCTAGTAAACCTAGAGAGACGACAAACACAGCCTCGGTGACGTATCCTGCGACGATGTCCTGCAGCGTCTTCTCTCGGATGAGGTCTGCGGGCTCTGGGTTGTTGTCAGCCACCTGAAGTGAAGAAAGAAATTACATGAAGAGTACATGAAGTACAAAAAAAAAACCCAATAACAAAAATGTTCAACGGAATTCCCCGTCCAGGGATGTTTGTCCAGTTTTCCTTTTTATTTTCTAGACTAAAACAGCCGCACGGGACGACCTTCAAGATGAAGCAACGCTAGCTGGAGTCAGCCCGTGGGTGGAAGATCTGAACATACCGTGATGCCTCCGTGCCCCGGAAAGCATGTTAAGCTGTTGGTCTCGGCTGTCATTTGTAGATCTTTGACAGTCGTTACGGGTAGTTAGAAGTCTGACACCAGTCTTGCCCAGGGGGTGTCTTGTTACCAAGAAGTCTGACACCAGTCTTGCCCAGGGGGTGCCGTGTTACCAAGAAGTCTGACACCAGTCTTGCCCAGGGGGTGTCGTGTTACCAAGAAGTCTGACACCAGTCTTGCCCAGGGGGTGTCATGATACCAAGAAGTCTGACACCAGTCTTGCCCAGGGGGTGTCGTGTTACCAAGAAGTCTGACACCAGTCTTGCCCAGAGGGTGTCGTGTTATCAAGAAGTCTGACACCAGTCTTGCCCAGGGGGTGTCGTGTTACCAAGAAGTCTGACACCAGTCTTGCCCAGGGGGTGTCGTGTTACCAAGAAGTCTGACACCAGTCTTGCCCAGGGGGTGTCGTGTTACCAAGAAGTCTGACACTAGTTTTGCCCAGGGGGTGTCGTGTTACCAAGAAGTCTGACACCAGTCTTGCCCAGGGGGTGTCGTGTTACCAAGAAGTCTGACACCAGTCTTGCCCAGGAAGTGTCGTGTTACCAAGAAGTCTGACACCAGTCTTGCCCAGGGGGTGTCGTGTTACCAAGAAGTCTGACACCAGTCTTGCCCAGGAAGTGTCGTGTTACCAAGAAGTCTGACACCAGTCTTGCCCAGGGGGTGTCGTGTTACCAAGAAGTCTGACACCAGTCTTGCCCAGGGGGTGTCGTGTTACCAAGAAGTCTGACACCAGTCTTGCCCAGGGGGTGTCGTGTTACCAAGAAGTCTGACACCAGTCTTGCCCAGGGGGTGTCTTGTTACCAAGAAGTCTGACACCAGTCTTGCCCAGGGAGTGTCGTGTTACCAAGAAGTCTGACACCAGTCTTGCCCAGGGGGTATCGTGTTACCAAGCTACTGGTTTGTGGAGATCCGGTACGCAGTCGCTCCATTCAATTTTCCATGGAGCGACTGGAACTCAGCTGCATATGGTGAGACTGACGGCCGACCCCAACATAGTTGGGAAAAGGTTCGGCAGTTCCATAACCCTTTAAGGCTTGCATGCATGTTGTTGCATAACTGCAAAATAGGTATATTTTTTCGTAAAAATAAATACTCATGCATTTAAGGGTTAAGGAAGAACGCAAGTTTAGTTGCAGATGTTTCTTTGAAAATATGAAGAACTGATAAGTCAGCAAGCAAGGAGTTGGCAGATGGAGGGAGGCATGGAGGCATCCAAGAACTAGATGTAAAAATGTCTGTTATCGGGCGGCAAGATGAACGGACGACACTGGTGGTATCATATCACAGGATCATAGTAGCGCAGGTAAGAAGAGGCATATGAGGCCCTGCTGAGGAACCGCTCGGCCGCCGCACGCTCCGCCATACATCGCTCCGCTAACTCCTTGGTGGCCGCGGTGCGACACTGGGACAACAGCCCACTTCATCAAAGGTGACAGTCCTACCATACGCCGATAACATGATTCGCGGCGTCTAAGTTTGCATTTGTCGTGTTTTTGCAACTTATTTTTTATGTGTGCTATTTGGATGTTAATCTGGCAATAAACAATTTCATTTCATTTTGACTGGCCTGTTGGTCGAGTGGTTAGTGACCCTGACTGCTAAACCGGAGGTCGTGGGTTCGATTCCCAAATCTTTGCGTGATGGGCATGATCATTTGTTCTGTGTCTGGGTGTAATTTGTCTATAATATGTATGTATTTAGAAATATATAAGTATGTTTATCAGTTGTCTGGTTGTCATAGCACAGGCTCTGCCTAGTTTGGGATCGGATTACCGTGTGTGAGTTGTCCAAGATATTATATTATATATTCATTTCATTTCGTGTGCACAATATTACATGAAATCGGCCTGTTAATCATAATGATGAAGCCAACTAACATTTAAAATGTAAATGTAACCTTCCTTACCTTTTTCAGTATAATTTTCACTCTATTCGATGCTTTTCTAATACTTTCGATATTTGTGAGCATTTTCTTTGCTGCATTATTCAATTGCACACTTATGAAGGAGTCTGGAGGTTCAAATTTAATTTGATCCTGGACTTTCTTATATTCACGCAGTGTGTACTGCAAGGTCGCTTCTAAAACGTATATTTGATGGAGGTGGGATCCCAATGCCGTTAAATAGCCCAGCATACTGGAAAAGGAAAATTTTCATGTGAATAAAAAAGATATTCGAGTCCTGAACAGCCGAATGATTTCATAGCCCATGATTTAATGGGCCATTTGATTTTACCGAAAGTAGGAAATTATCGCAAGGGAACGTGCTCGGCGGATAGCAAATGCTATATCGTTTTGCATTTATAATACCTATAAGTATCGAAGGAAGGTAACTTTTTGGCATTGCAGACGTGCTGCGTCTCGCTTGGAAGTGAACTAGACATTACCTCCGCATTGTGCTAAGCCCTCGTACAAAGGAGGATTGAGATTAGCTCATACCACTTGTTTATCGTAAATGACGAAACAGGCATCTATTGAACATTCACATGTAACTCTGGGGACAGTGTGTCATTGAAGTTATCTTTGTTTGTGTATTATAACACTAGCTGATGCCCGCGACTTCGTTCGCGTAGATTTCGGCTTCAAATAACAGTTCCTCCCATTTCACCCCATAGTGTACATTGGCAAAAATCCTATCGTAGAGGATGCCTACGTTATAAAATAAATCTGTACTACAAATTTTAACTTTCTAAGATTTATTAGTGTTGGCTGTGCGTTGTCAGTCAGTCAGGATAAACGATTTTATAAGTAGGTAAAGATAGGTTTATAGCTACCTAAAATTTTCTGGCTTTTGAGTAGCCATTCCGACCACAGCTTTAATTTTCCAGTTCCTTTTATGAAAGCTACGAAGACCACTCTTTAGTCTCTGTCGTTCATACGGTAAATTCATACCCAAATCCATCATATCCCTTTCTTCTAGTAACAGGAACGTTCTCAAATCCATGCCAGTCTTCATAATGGTTGTAGTGTAATTTTCAAGGTTCATACCGTATAATAAATGCGGTATTTCGCTCCTGTAATCTGGCCTGTAAACAGAATTTTCTTAAAGCTCCTTTTAGAAAAAGTGAGTGTAACAGTTAGAATATTGCTATTACGTTTAACACAGGCGCCAATTTAGGAAATTAAATTTTTGTTGCATATCCTTCATTGCACAAACTCATAGCGACAGCGACAACCCCGGCGTTGCACATGTGCAAAGCGATCGTACTAAAGTGCCCGCACACACCGGTCCGGTCCGGTCAACTTTGCGTGGTTTAGAAGTAAGCAGAGAAACAGACACAGGCAAACAAATACTTTGTTTCATACTATTTAGAGATCAGCCAAACACATACAAGTTCAGAACAAAATGCAGTTTTGTTCGCTGGTTTTTAGTAAATGACCCACGACAGTTAAATAAGCCTTCGTTGCAGCAATTGACGTTTATTAATTTAGCCTACTACCTGCACTCTTACTGTTTTTACCTTTTGTCCTTCTTAATTCCTGGGTAAAAATCATGCCAACTTGATAAATCCACATAATGGTCTTCGTGTTTCTCCGAAATATTTAGATGTCTTTTTAATATTTCGACAATGTTATCGTATTCATGTTGCTCTGCCAGGTCCAAAGCTGAGCGGTTATATTTGTCAACTTCGGTCATTCTGACTCCACGGGCTATAAGAATCTCTAATATTTCTGGTTGATTATGGTGAGCAGCCCAGAATATTGCCTGTAATTTAATTAAATCTTTCAATCATTTTCGAGTATAGGCTGGCACTTGATGGTAAATTGGAAAATACCACAAGTATAGTCAGTAGAATGTTGGTGTCTAGGAGCATCATCTTCACATAACAAAAGCACAATTGCACTTTACCAATGCAAAAAAAAATGTTATGTAAAGCTTGGGAGCTCTCTCCAAAGATCACGCTGTGGCTTTACACAGCTGTGATCAGACCAATGCTGAATGGCGCCTTGGTACCACCGTCTCTAGGCCTCACCGGTTCCAAAGGCTAGCCTGTGTCCAACAATTAACTTCCCTTGACACGTACATACAACAGAAGGCAGCTCTAGCAGCTTTTGCACTTAGGCATATGGGGCACTAGGACACTGAATAAACCTATGTTCAACAAAAGCTCTAGCATACAAACAACAGAGGAAGAAAGGGATCAGTCAGGAGTCAATGAAGTCCACATCTGCACAGATGGCTCAAAAACTCAGAACGGTTCTGGGGCAGGCGTACACTCCCTAGACCTAAACATTCTTTCATTCAACAACATTCATAACTTCCACCTACCACTAGGCGAACACAGCTCGATATTTCAATGCGAGTGTATCGCCCTAACACAAGCCGCAACAGCTGTAAAGCGTCTACGGATACAAATATATATAATATACAAAACTTCGCAATTAGATTCGTACCTGACAGCCTGGCTGTGCTCAAAGCCCTAGAAAGCAAACAAACTAATCTTTGAGTGTCACCTCGGCAGGACACCTTCGCACAACGGACCGAATGGGAGTCTAAGCCCAGCCACACACCTACCGTTTCTTTTCTTTTCTACCTAGAACAGTTCAGAACAGAATTGAAACCGGGGTATCGTCACACACTCACAAGCCATGCCTCTTTCTTACCGGCCAGAACGATTCTGATCGACGACGACGGCTGGTAAGAAAGAGGCACGGCTTGTGAGTGTGTGACGATACCCCGGTTTCAATTCTGTTTTGTTTCTTACCGGGCGTTCTTACCGGTGCGCGTCGATAGGTCTGTGACGAGTGGTACATTTTGTATTGCATTCTTGCCTTCCGGTTTCATTCTATTCTGATCTCTTCTAGGTAGAAAACAAAAGAAACGGTAGGTGTAAGTCTAGTAGTCGTCTCGGTAGTAGTAGGTGTGGCCGGGCTAAGTGTAAGTCTTTACCGTTGGCTACGCTGATTACCATACCATAATAATAAACGGAAAACACGAAAACACGTTATGCAATCTCATGCGCCAAGCCTTGAAAATAGTAGAGGACCGTTGCAAAGAGTATCAGCTAGCAGTGAACCCTGCCAAAACTGAACTTGTCCTCTTTACCAAGAAGAGGAAGTTGCCAACACTGGAATTACCACGGTTCTTCGGAACTACCCTAAGCCTTTCAACTGAAACCAAATACCTGGTCATCTATCTTGACAAGCAGCTGAATTGGGCAAAGTACACTGAATACACCATCACAAAAGCCAGTATATGCATGTGGCAATCCAAACGCATGCTAGGTAGGAACTGGGGCATTAGTCCCAATAGAACCCACTGGTTATATGCACCACAGTTATCAGACCAATAATCACATATGGCTCTCTAGTCTGGTGGCCCAGCACCGACTTGAGCATGGCACAGGGAGGCCACAGGGGGCGCCCTTAACTTGAATATTTATATAAAGGCCGCCAAAGGCTAGTTCGGTTAAGCAGCCGACAATCTCCTAGCTTGACCTGTGAGGGGCCACTCATAAAAAATAAAGCATCCACAGCTCTTTTGTAACTAGCCATCTATCTGCATGCAAAAGTCAAAGATGCCAAATATGGAATTATCAACAGAGCTATCTGCTATGTTTACAAACAATGATATTGAAAGAGCTAAGTCCTTTAGAATAAGAGATGGTAAGCTAGGTTCAAAACAAAACTTTACTTACTGTCCATCCCTGCA
Organism: Mamestra brassicae; assembly: GCA_905163435.1. NCBI lineage: Eukaryota > Metazoa > Arthropoda > Insecta > Lepidoptera > Noctuidae > Mamestra > Mamestra brassicae. Next base: position 9,955,363 of record LR990996.1, on the reverse strand, counting down.
GATCTCTTATTTCAAGATTTACTTTCTGATCTAATAGTTTCTCCACAACGGCCACTCTGCCACAGCCAATTGCTTTCATCAGAGGAGTTTGTCCATAGTTGTCAATACAATTTAACTTGCAGTCCTTTTCTATCAGGTCTGTCACAATGTTGTATATGGCTTCATTGCTGGCACTGCTGTTTGAGCATGCACTCATTATGGGTGTCATGGAATCTGTAATATAGTTTTGTTTGTATTATTTACCATGTGTTGAAAATAAACCATGCCCATATGTCATGATGCTTTTATATAGTTTTCATGTGTACAGTTGAGTTGTGACCAAATAAAATAATATGCCAATTAATAAAAAAAAACCAAAGATAAAAAAAATAATTCTCATTTTTTAATTTCTTATAAACTTACCAGCGCGATAGTTGGGATCAGCACCCTGATCCAATAGGTATTTAACAATTTTATCCTGTGCATGGAAACATGCATGCATTAGTGCAGACCAGCCACTGTCTAGCCTATCATTCACATTGTTATTTAATCCTGAAATAAAACAAAGATTTAATCATTAGTTGAATTACCTATAAACAATACCAGTTTTCATTCTATCAAGATCTTTTGGCAAGATTAAAAAACTTCTTTTGACATAGTCATAATCATCAAACTGTGAATAGAATGCTTTATTGTTTGTGAATAAGGCTGATAAAATCTATGAGGGTTAATTTTGTAAGCCGCATTAAATCTGTTCATAAACCTATGTATTGTCACAAATCATTTATGTTTTCTTAAATAGTATTGGCCACAGGCAACAAGTCAATTTGCTTAGTCATGGCCCATGTCTCAACTATGTTATGGTCAGCTCCATTACCTGTTGCCTGCCACAACCATTTTTAGACCAACTAAATAATTGTTGCAAATATACTGTGAATCACAGAAATTAGTTTGGGCTAATAAATTACTCACTTGTAGTGACAATTTCTTGAACTTCTCTTAAATTCCCATTGATGATGGCATCCTGTATGTCCATTTCCAGGTTTTTTTTCTCATTTTGCTGTTGGTGTTGGTAGTAATTTCTAGGCTGAAATGTGCAAATTAGAAAAGTTTTATTTATATATACTGATCAATACTATAATAAGAATTATTAAATATATTTTAAAGAGGAAAGATTTATTTGTTACAATTTGGCTCAAAAAGTACTCAACCGATTTGAAATTTGCTTTTGTCAAAAGAAAGCTCCATTATGAACTTAAAACAAGGCTTAACTTAGACTATATTTTATTTTCGAAAAATAAAAATAGAGATGCCTACGAAAATTGCGATAATGTAACCCAAAGTAGAACGATCAGGCTGCGGCCAAGCGGGCTCTCAACGAGACTTTATCACCTCGTGGAGAGCACAAGCGGCCGCGGCTTGACCAGTCCCAGCGGGTTGCCAACAAAAGCTACGCCCAAGCTGCGAGTGCGTCCCTGAACGTCGCGATAACCTGCGACCGGAGGGGCATCATCAGCCAGGGAGTATCGGACCAGGTCGTGGCTGCCATACAGAGGCAGATCATCACGGAGGCCTGCTCCCCTATGCAGGACACACCGGGACCGACCTTCAATGCGAAGCCGCTGTTCGCTGGAGGTGTCCTCAAACTGTGGTGCGGAAACGGCCACACGCTAGAGTGGCTGAAAAAAACAGTCTCCGGCCTGGCTCTCCGGCTAACACCTCGTTAGTCGTGAAGAGTCAGTCGGAGATTCAGAAGCGGGTGCGTTGCGGCATCGCCATCCCGGACGACCAAGGAGTCTACGAGGACTCAACCTTTATTGGACGAGCCCTCTGTTACCAGAACCCATGGATCGACGTCAAAAGGTGGGTGGTGCTGCACGCCGAGAAGCAGAGGGCATGCTGGTTCGTGGTGCTGGGTATCCCCGAGGACCAGGTTCCGACCCTGTTGAGCTCCGAACGCCGACTCTCAATTGGTCTGGGATCGGTGTACGTGAAGTTCCAGGGTCCGAATGGCAGGTTCGTCGACGTCCCTCGGGGTTGGGATCCGACTACGGGACAGCAGCAGGAAGCAGGGGAGACCATCCCCCAACCAAACAACCCGGAAGCAACAGTGGCTGACCCTGCTGAAATAGCAGTGTCGGCTGCCCCTGCCGCCGCCGTGGGTGCCGTCCCTTCATCGGGTGGGGAGCTGGACGACGTTACGTTGTCCCCGGCTTCTGGCCTGCTGGAGGATGGCTTCGACGAGGGCGACATGTTTGCCGGGCTGCGGCTAGAGGGTGACGAGGAGGGCCTCGCCTGCGATGGCGTCCCTTTCGTCGGCCTGTAGAGTCGTGCAGGCAAACCTCCACCACAGCCAGACTGCGACGGCTCAATTGAGGAAGTGGCTGGAGGTGCAACACACGGCCATTGCCCTCATCCAAGAGCCGTGGATTAGGGGTGGCCAAATACGAGGACTATCCAACCTTAACGGTAAGCTCCTTGTTACTACGGACCAGGATCACCCTAGATCGTGTATCTATGTCACAGGTAACCTTAAAGCATAGCTCTTAAACGACTTCTGTTGCAGAGATGTCTCTGCAGCTAGGCTGAACATACAGCGTGGCGACAAAGTCATTGCGATCGTCTTCGCCTCGGTCTATATGCCTGAGGTGGACGAACCGCCCCCTCACGACCTTGTCCGTCTCGTCACCCAGTGTGAAAGCAGCGGAGATGAGGTTGTCATCGGGACCGACGCCAATGCACACCACCCGCTGTGGGGGATGGACACGCAAAATGAAAGGGGTAAGGCATTGGTTGAATACCTTTTCACAACTAACCTATCCCTACTAAATACAGGCTCTGAACCAACTTTCGTAACGAGACGCAGTCGTACTATTATTGACCTCACTCTCGCAACGGAAGGCGCTTCAGAAATTATCACTGGGTGGCAGGTCTCTGATGAGACTTCCTGCTCAGACCACAGTTGGATCCGCTTCGACATCCAGGTCAGTATACCACCTAAACAACCTCGGCGGAATCCGCGCAATACGGATTTAGCGGCATACAAACGCGGCCTTGATTCAAGACTTGCGCCACTAAGCGATTCGATGACTCTTGCGGACACGACACAGATCGACGCGAGAGTAACACAGCTCACCGAATCACTGATAAACAGCTACCAGACCGCGTGCCCGGAAACGTTTCCGCGCGAAACACCGGGAAAACAACCCTGGTGGGGCGCGGAACTTGAGCGCAAACGCGGTAAGGTAAGAAAGGCTCTAAACAGAGCCATGAATACATATAGAGATGAGGACTGGGACGCTTACTACGCGGCCAAATCCAGCTATAAGAAATGCATCAGATCCAGAAGTACTACTGGATGGCGAAAATTCTGTGGTAACATTGAATCGTGCTAACAAGCAAACAGGGTAAGGAAAATACTGGCGCAACAGAACACACCCGAGGTCGCCACGCTCCGGAAACCCGATAACACGCTGACCACGTCACCTGAAGAAGCGAAACGTGTCCTAATAGAAACTCACTTCCCAGGAAGCGTATTCGCGCAGGTAACCGAATGGCTAGACGTTATACAAGCACCAGCAGAAGTTGATTGGTATTATGCAGAGAGGATGATCACGCTGGAAAAAATCCAGTGGGCCATCAGAAGCTTCCAACCTTTCAAGGCACCAGGTCCTGATGGAGTGTTTCCTGCCTTACTGCAGTGGGGCGGGACTTCCGTTGCAACAAGACTGGTGCCTTTAATGTGTGCCTAAAGGATGGAGGGAAGTGAAAGTCATTTTCATTCCAAAGCCAGGTAAGAGTGACTATACAAACGCCAAATCCTATCGACCAATCAGTCTGACCTCCTTCTTGCTAAAGACCATGGAAAGACTGTGCGAAAGAGAACTACGAGATGGCGTTTTAAAAACATTACCACTGCATGGTAACCAACACGCATACAGCTCAGGTAAGTCGACAGAGTCTGCTCTTCACCTGGTGGTGAGCCAAATAGAGGACATGATCTACCAGAAAGGCTCCTGTCTGGGCACTTTCATAGACATCGAAGGAGCCTTCGATAAAACAAACTTCTCCAGCATTAGTGCCGCCCTCTCCAAGCACGGAGTAGAACAGGTATTAAATGACTGGATAACTAATATGCTAAGTAAGCGAGTAGTTCGACTTGAGGAAGAGCAGCAGTTGGCCTTAATAGCCAGAGGCTGCCCGCAGGGAGGAGTGCTCTCCCCTCTTCTGTGGAATCTGGTGATAAATGACCTTATCACCAAACTCAACGCACATCGGTACTATACAATAGGCTATGCAGATGACCTCGCAATCCTTGTGCCTGGGAAGGTGACTGGTACGATTTGCAACCTAACGCAGCAAGCACTACGCATCGTGGAGAGTTGGTGCGGAGAATTTGATCTATCAGTAAACCCCACTAAAACTGAATTAGTCATGTTCACACAAAAGCGAGTTCTAGGCCACTACCGCCTACCCAAACTCTTTAACACTGAACTCCAGTTATCTAACGAGGTTAAGTACCTGGGGGTCATCCTAGACAGTAAGTTAAACTGGAGCAATCATCTAGACTACAAACTAAACAGGGCATGCATCACCTTCTGGCAATGCACGAAAATGATAGGTAAGAAGTGGGGCCTATCTCCCAAAATAATACTATAGCTATACAGCGCAATAATTCGGCCCATGATCACCTACGGGGCCGTGGTGTGGTGGACCCGCACAAATCTAGGTACAGCCGTAAACAAACTTCAGCGCATGCAAAGGCTAGCCTGCATGGCAACGACGGGCTGCATGAGGACTACTCCGACTGCGGCGCTGGAAGCCATACTGGGACTCCCTCCGCTCCACCTGTTCATACAACAGGAAGCGACGATGGCAGCAGTCCGTCTTAAAACACTGGATCTCTGGGGTAAGAGAGAAACACAACACACCGCTCTGCTCGAGGAGCTCAACAATGAACTCCCCATAACAAAAGCAATCAATGACCGGATACCCAAGCAATTTATCTTTGATAAAAAATACAAAATCCAATTGCATGAAGATCACCGCTGCGAAGGGCTGTGCCCCACAGAGCTGCGGGTCTTCACCGATGGATCAAAAACAGGTACTGGCACGGGTGCGGGAATCTTCTCAGAGGATCTCAACATTCATATAGCCACACCATTGGGGGTCCACAACACAGTGTTTCAAGCTGAGTGCATGGGCATTTCCCTGGCGACTTCAGCCATCATAAACAGGGAAGTTAAGGACCACTCAATACGCATACTCTCGGACAGCATGGCCATCCTGCAAGCTCTGAACAGTCACACAGTTAACTCTGGTCTGATTCTCGAGTGTCACCAACGTCTCAACCAGGTTGGTAGATACAACAAGGTAACCATTCAATGGATCAAAGGACACAGCGAATCCCGAGGCAACGATGCAGCGGACGAACTCGCCAGAAGGGGGTCGAGTATGACAACGATAGGACCTGAACCTATTGTACCACTCCCCTTCGGTCACCTACGCAATCTGGTAAGAAAACGCACTAATGATAAACATCACAAGCTATGGGTTGACCATAGTGAGTGCAGGCAGGCCAAAGAGGCACTTCCCTCTATTGATGGCCGTTTCACGAAAAAAGCCCTAAGACTTACTAAACAGCAGTTGCGTACAGTCACAGCCGTCACAACTGGCCATGGGTCTTTTAATAAACACCTCTATGTCATAGGAGTCACCGACAGCCCACTTTGCAGAGCCTGCATGGAGGAGGACGAGACAGCAGCACACCTGCTACTAAGCTGCCCGGTAGTCGCTGATTACAGGGCTAAGTACTTCGGTAACCCAGGTACCCTTTGTGAGATAGTTAGTAACACCAAGGCGTTGCTGGCCTTCCTTGGGGAGCTGGGGTGGATCGAATGACACATTTGTCCCACCTGCACGCAAAATACGCGCTTAGTCGTGGAGTTGCGGAAACCAGCCCGAGTTACATACATACATACATACAACCCAAAGTAGCAAATTTTGCCTAATAAATTCATCATTTGGTGTGCACTGAGAAAACTTACAGTGATACATAAAAATAATGTAATACATGATCAAAGTACTTATTATTACCTATAAAAAGTCCACGAGGGTTTATGTTTAACTGTTATGGTTAAGACCGATTTTTGTTTAAAGTATTCAGTCAAAACCTGTGTGGAATGGAATATTGGTAATTTTGGTATCTTGATATTAATTATTTTCCATCTAAATGGCTTTTGATATCATGCAATAAACTACGAAAGCAGGGCAGTAAAGGAAAATGCAGGTGTTTGTAAAGCTCCACACAAAGTCACGGGTGTCCATACCCTATAAAGAGGGTAGAGGGGAAATTAAGTTTGTTGAGTACTTAGTAAACACGCGTGAATGAAGTTGCGGTTGAAAAGCTGGTGTGTTATAATTATATTCGCAAAAATCAATATTCATAACATGTTGACATAGAAGATGTTACCTTCTATGTCAACATGTTATGAATATTGATTTTTGAACCCCACCCCTAAGATGATCCTTTGACCCCATTTTTTTCATTATTGTATTTACATTGAGCAAATACTACTGCATAGGTGTAAGAATTTTTTGATTAAAGCTCCATGATTTTGATACTACAATGGACATTTGATTTAATACTGATAAGTATAAAAGACACAATATTCCACAATGCCATCGGTAAAAACAGTGTCTAGCATGAGCTCAACAGTTGAATGTGATATTGTGACGACTAGTAGGAGTAGAACGTGATTACCAACACAACCATCGACTTGAATGCTGGAAATAAATCTGGGACCGACCCAGATATAGGTCTAACAGTATTTAAACACTTGGGGTCTGTTTCGGGGTGAAAAAATTATTTCAGAATGAACTTACTCAATACGAGGGTGTACAATTTTGCCAATTATTACATAAAGATACACATTTTTGTATAAATAAAAGATAAATTGCTACCGGCTTTTCGTAGAAACCGTAGTCGTCGTCGCTGTCCGAATCTGACGCTCCGCCGGGTCTACCTGGTACATACACCGCCATTATATTTTTTTACTTTAAACTAATCATAAAATATTTTAAATTTTACGTTTTCTATGAATTATCATTTAAATTATATGGTCGAGGTTAGGTTTCCAATTCAAAACAAAACTTTTTGGTTACATACTGACATTGACAGTAACATAAACATGACAATGTGACACCAAACAAGTGACATTTCAATAATGTTGCTCATAACAACAATTAATACTAGTGCGTTCAAATTAGTGCGTTCATGAAAAGGATCAAACCTTCATTCCACTGGCACCAAACATGCTCAAAATATACATAAATTGGTAAGGAAATTGACATAAAATAACTACATTCTGAGAATAAAAGTTAAGGTTTGACATTGCAATAGTTATTTTCAGAATGCACGCAGGGCAACAGGACAATCAGGCTCTGCCCTCTGGTCTATCCTAAATATCAATGATGTGTCTTCAGCAAATAACACCATCTTTGGTTGATTTTGAAGCAATTGGGGCAAATCATTTATATATACTAAAAAAAGGAATGGACCCAATATTGAACCTTGCGAAACGCCCATTGTCAGTTCAGACTCTAGTGAGTACATCGTTTACCTGGACTTTAACCTGTCTGTCTTTCAAGTATGATCTAATCAAATCAAGGAATGTATTCCTAATTCCATAATGCTCAAGTTTCCACAAAAGCGTCTCATGGTTAACGCAATCGAACGCCTTCGAGAGGTCGCAAAAGATTGTAAGGAGTGGAATCTTCTTGGAGTCTGTTAGTCAAGAGTGAATAGGTTACTTCTAGGCAAGCGTGCTCCATCTTCGACCACATCATCGCTTACCAACAGATGAGATAGTGGTTAAACGAGTGCCTATCAACAGAAAAAAACGCATTTCTAGTAGGGGAGTCCCCTTTAAATTTTATTTTAATTTTATTATTTGTTGTTATAATGGCGTCTTTTGAATCTTCTCAGGCGTTAAAGATGTTCTTTATTAGGGTGACACCGGCGTCAGTTGTACAACGCCCTTTGGTGAAACCGTACTGTTGTTAAATCGTATTGTAATGTATGGTTTAATAACAGATAGTATAATATCACTTGAAATAACGTTCACATGATATAATTTTCAAATGCTATAAAAACATAACCTAATTTCATGTGATCTAATGTTATATTTCATATAACCTTCATTTGCTCTAATAACATTTTGTTTCTTTGACCTAATTTTCATATTAACTCATTTTCTAAGGTAACGCACAGTTTTTGAGAAAAACAACTTATTGTAACCTAAACTCAAAACACTAAAGTTTCTTCTGCATCGTCTTCGGCGCTGCGGAAAGTGCAACCTCTTTGCCCTTACGTAATAAAGGATAGGCGCCCATGCTCACATCCGCGGCTTCGGCTCTCCCTTCGCGCCTCCGGTTTTTATACAATGTGTAACAGAATAAACGCAATTCCTCTTAAGGGGTCATTGTACTCATCATTATGAACAACTTTTACTATGGGACCAACACCGAAGTCGACATAAAACAATCGACTGCCTCATACATTTCTGTGCGCATAACTCGACATGTTCTGAACAGCTGATTTTTTATCGCGTATTCGGGGTTGGTTAAAGTTGTTCATAATTATGAGTATCTACAATTACCTCTTAGAGGTACCTAGTGCGTTTATTCTGTTACTCGTTGTAAATGTCACCGGAAATTTGCAGACTTCGTAAAATTGTAATAAATCTTTATTAGATTATAATTTCTCGATATATTATTAATAAATCGTAAGATTGCAAATATCGCGTGAAATTGTACTTAACTATTTTTCCTAAGAAAAATAGTTTACAATTTCACTAGAAGCAAAATAATATTAAATGTTAATTACAGATTTTGAATATAATAGTAACTGAATATTATACTAATTGAATAATAATTCAAATGTGCATTTCAAATATGTTTGTTATACCACACAAAAGTAAAATTAAATTACTTGTCAATTATACATTATATCATTTGATCGTTATAGTAAGCAAAAGTATAAAATGAAATAAAGTCATATGATAATGATCATATGACCTTATTTCATTTTATACTTTTGTTATTATTTCAAACGTAACACACCCCTGAGTACCTATCTAGAATTCTTTGATTTTGAAATGTAATATTTTGGCGATTTTGTGCCCCCTTTCGATAGGCGCCTGGGGCTCGTGCCATACTTGCCCCACCCTAGGTACGCCACTGTTACTACCAAAACCTTATTTTTTTTTCAAGATCTAAGACAGATAAAAGGTTAGTTATTTTATAATTCTACGACTTGATTGTAGGTACTAGCAATTAAAAAAGCTTTGTGTTTGAATGACTGGATGCCTACTTAGGTACCTACCTTTGAAAACAAAAGCAATGAGTCTCAGTCAATTTGAAGAAAGCCGAGTAAAAAGTCTGAAGTACAATTCACAAGGTTGGGAGTTATTCTCCGCGTCGAAAGGTAAGGATAATAGGCAACAGTTCCAATTAGACGACGAGGGCGTTTGTTAACATTTAATTAACGTCAGGGAGCTATTGTGTCGGCGGTGGCGCAGACACCAGAGCCGGGCTTCGTTGCTATGTCTTGATGAGCTGCAGTCACAATGTTTCCAATTACAACAGTTTTTTTTAGAACGCCACATCGCCTTAGTCGTTGGAACAATGGGTGGCTCGATTTTTATGCTGAGACGTTATTAAGCGTTAACTACAAGAGTTTAATAAACAAACTTTTTATAGGGAGTTAGGTTTCTAACTAATGCCGACATAGGATAGGTGTGTTTTTTTTGCCTAATTATGACATGTTTTCATCTTGGGTACTTTAAGATAAATATAGGTAGGTACCCACCAACCTACTTACGCTAGGTATCTATTTGGCAGGGACCTAATTACAAAACCCCCGGAGGTTATCAATAAATTAAACAAAATAACTCTGTATACAGAGTCAAAGTTTCAAATTTTATTTAAATAATCACAGCGCGTTTACATGGCACAAAGTAGGTAATGAAAATTGCTACGAGGCAGAATAGTCACCATAATTGGACGGTAGGTACCTACCTAATTTTTTACTGGCGGTCGAAGAAATGTTTGTGAATGTAATAGGGATTTTTCTCAGCGACGTAGAAGGTAAAAGATTTGATTTATCGTAGTCGGTTGGTGAGGCGCGCTGACCACCCGACCGGCCGGTCGCTGCAGGGCCGCTCGCCGCCCGCCCGGACGCGTTATTAAACTTTTCCCCATATTAAACATTCCGGAGACGAATACATTTTATTGTTGCCTCGGACCGACGTCAGAGGCCCCTACAAAGCGAAACTCAAAGACGGCAATTGCGAAATAAATTGAAAGCAATTTGATATTGCGTTGTAAGTAATAGCCGTCAGAACCCACAAGTCTGTAAGAGACATTTTGTATGCAATTTAGAAAAAATTCAACGGGTCATTTGCTTGTAGCTTTTCGGTTGAATGCTGGTCTGGAGATTAATGGTTTACTGGTAATAGATGGACTTATGAGTTCTTACTCTGATTAAGTATAAAGAAATCCTCAATCTTTAAGTCTGTTCAGCGAATGTAATAGCATCTGAAGATGTATAAGCAAACAATAACGTAATAATTATAATCTCAGTGACTGTGTAGGTACGAACACTGACTTATAATATATAGGTATAGATAAACCAACCAATTAGACGCCGGCTTTGTTAACTTTTAACTAACGGAGTTGTGTATAGAATACTGTAAAGATAAATTACTACCAAGAAACAGGACTTTTAACTTACATATACTACTCTTTTGACGCTAATGGAATGCTGGGGTAGCCATAATTCATTTGTAATGACAGAGTATAATAAATCAGAAAATATAATTTGTTCCTTGAAGTAAATAACTGCATCTAGATGTTGGATAGAAGGTTTTGTTAATTTATTACAGGGAACAATCAACAAAATACTTGAGCTACTCATTTATCTTGGCTGATTTATTCAATTTCAGATCCATTCATACGCCACTGAGTTTCTTCAGGTCCGGATCTACCTACCTTCCTTGCGACGAACGTAAACTCGTTGAACCAATAGTTTTTCTTCTCCCTTGATTGATTTACCCCACCGTTAGTCACCACGGTGTCCTGTACCTGAACTGAAGCCTAGCTAAAAGCTCGATGCCCACTTTGTTGCCTATCTCATGGCAATAAAGTGGGTATCAAACTTTTCACCACCAGAGAAACAAATGAACTTTTCTACATGAATTTATGTACTTATTTACCTCCCTACTAAATCTACCGATGTGAAAGTATTAATTCTGTCTACATTTAATTGTCTTTTCGTCCCGGTCCATCTTGTAGACGTCTTCATCAGACGAGCGGTCTAATCCGAAATCTCATTTCCGACGAATAATTGTAGGAAATAGAGCGAGCCTCTTCGGCGTCGTGCTGAAAAAACCGTTGAGGGGAGGAGATACCTACACGCTATCTTAGCCCCTTTCAGGGATATTTTTTAATAACTAAAAGTGTTGCCAGTGTCGACATTGAGGAGACTATTCGGATATTGCGAATTACGAAATTGTTACTGCAATCATTACCTATACTTACTTTTTAGGGTTACGTAGTCAACAAGGAAGGAACCCTTACAGTTTCGCCATGTCCGTCGGTCCGTCTGTCCGCGGTTTAGCTCAGAGATGTTTAGCACTAGAAAGTTAGGATTTGGTACATATCAATCACGCTGACAGTGGTAAAATAAAAACTTAGAAAAAAAATTGTTTCGTCTATTGTCTATTCCATACTTAGTGTGGGATATCGTTGGATAGGTCGTAAAAAATATTGAGGGTGTGCAAAAACCATTTTTCCATCCAAGGACCAAAGGTGAATTATTAAGCTATAAAGTGCTAATTTTCACGTGCCTCTCCCTTCTGCCAGCAAAACGATTGTTTGTGGAGACGTGGAGTCATAGTAGAGGCATAGGTCCCTACCTATGTAACGAATTTAAAAGGAAAACTATCAAAGCTAAGTAGGTTTTACAAGTTAGGTAACGAGTAATAGTTGGCAAACCTATAAAATGTACTTGGAGAAGGAAAATTTCGCACAAATTCCTCTTCAGTTTTTTTTTTCTGTTGATAGGCACTCGTTTGACCACTATCTTACTTGTTTGTAAGCGATGATATAGTCGAACGTGGAGCACGCTTGCCTAGAAGTAACCTATTCATTCTTGACTTAAACATTTCCGGGTTGTAGCTAACAGGAAACACAGACTCAGGCAGGGAATTCTATTCCTTACTGGTTACTCCTATGTGGGCTCGTTTTAGACTAAATTTTCCTTCTCCAACCACAATACCTATAGATATATTTGTCGCAGCCAACTAGCTTAATCAGCCGTTTAATTCGCTGCCTAGCCTATTTATTGAACGCCGTTTAATATTTATTAGCGGTCTAAATGACATCCCGGCATTTATTTATTATATACTTTATTGTACACCTCATAATAGGAACAGGACAATCAAACAAAAAATAAGTGTACAATGGGCGGTCTTATCGCACAAGGCAATCTCTTCCAGACAACCTTTGGATGGATTGAACCAAGGGAGATAGATTTAGGGCTATCAGTGTACAAACGTTTAAAACAATACTAGTTAGATATAATAATATAAAATACATAAATACAATACCAATTTATATTTATTAAAATTAAATGAAATTGAACCAAGGTTTAATATCGTTTAATGACTTGCATAGCCAAGTACAGACGCCAGCTCAACAAGCTATCCAAAACTGACAATTTTTCCCAGTCAACGTTGAACCTAATGCTTTAGCGATAAAGTTGAAAATCTATCAAAGAAATTAGACAGATTGTTGTAGCTTGATGTGACAACAAGCGGAACATGAGGCACAGGGATCTTAGGGCGCCCGAACACGGATGGGTTAGGTCAACTAACATTCAAGTCAAGCCATTGATGTTAGGTTCAATATAAACCTGCAGACAAAAGGCGCTCTGTCATCGAGGTTAAATGTTTAAATTGATTGTTGTTTCAATTTAGAGTTCCCAAATTAAATATTTCATATATTTTCGTCACACGGTTATTCTATTCTATAAACTGCCAAAGTATCTAGATAGCCTGTTCATTAAATGTTGTATTAGACGTGTTGGCTGGATATCATTTAGGCCGCTCATTAAACGGCACCGTCTAGATATCTAATTAAACGGCCGATTAAGCCAGTTGACTGCGATATATTGGCAATAGAGTTTATGCATAATTTTTTTTATTATCAAAGCAGTTTATCTAGAAATATACAAAAATATAATACTAACTGTTAAAAAGAATCGGGATTGACCGAAACACAAACGAGATATAACTATTTTTAAACAAATATTCTATCCCTCTCGTGAAATAGCTGTTTTCGATGGCAGCTGTATAGGCGTCATAGTATTTGACGTCACAGTTTGTATCGGACTTCTCTTTCCAATTGTCAACTTTGAAGCTTAATAACTTCATCACTGACGAAGGTAATTTAAAAATTCTTTCATAATTGTTTACTAGACATAATAAGTATTTTATATTGCAAATAAAAAAATTGCATGCATATTCCCTATTGTGACTTGCAACTACGGAACCCAACACTGTGTTTGGCCCGACACGCACTTGGCCGGATTTTGTTTTTGGAGTTGGTCGGAGCGTAAGGAAGTATCAGACTCTTAGTGGCTAAAATGGCATATTGGCATTCTGGGGGTTATTAGTGATAAGCCGTGTTGCACCATCATGGCGCATTGGATGCATGTACATGTGCATGTACCCGGTTTTAAATATGAATTTATTAAAAAATATCTTACAATATCTTATAATGGCTTATGTTTCTATAATACTAACATAATATGGATCCGGGTCATAATTTAAGTTTTTTTTTTTAAATTATTTAAAACCCATCCTCCAAATTCCCTATGCGTTCCAGGGCCGCGGTGCACTCCCTTTGAACAAATTCCGCAACCGTGGCAGGCACTGGCCCTAGCGGGCCGCTTCTATTTTGCTGACATGTCTTTGAGGCGTGCGTGGAACACAACGCGCCGTCGACCCGGGCCTGGTTCTTATCGGACGGCGATCCCAACGCTGAAAAGGAGTATTGCATAATTGTCGTGCCTAACACGAGCTCTGCTCTAGGTACATGTTGTCCTGCCAACAAAAGCTCGTCCACATTGGAACCAATCGTGTAATGAAGCGACGGCCGTCATTTATTACTCTCAGCTAAAACATGAGTGCGTAAGAGATCTCGATCTTGATCAAAAGATCGAGCTTTTACAATGTCGACCAAGTAGGTATCCTCCAGCATGTTAGACACAAACTTGTTTCCAATTCAATAGGAAGTGTAGTCAAAACATTAATTGGTTATCCATTGTTACACTAACAAGCAAATTAATCAAGCTTATGACCGAATCAAGATTCAAGATCCGTGTGGTATTGCACGTCAACGATAAACAAAGGCGAGCTTGCAGGGAATTATATGGAGCCTTGTAAATTTATACATGAGTGTAGGAGCGAGCTAGTGTATAAGTAACCGAGGTGGACCTCGCTAAGTGATTGGATCGGTCCATTATCTTGTATCTGCTGATTTCTTCGGAGCACTCCAACTCTTTTGATTCACTCTAAGCAATGAATGTAAATGTGTGGTATTTATCTGTTTTATCTGTAGGAAGAGTATAAAGGCTATCGCATGTAGGATATAGTCAGCAGTTATAATGAAATTGTTCTCTTATCTATTGCTTAAGGGTATGGGTTTATTGAAGGCGATGGTATGCCCTCTTTGCTTCGGATTTTATTAACTTGTTTATATGTTATTTTTTACTCTAGGTAGGTAGAAAACTTCCAGTCGTTTTGGTGAAACCGACAAAATTATGTTATTTTGTGTTTAGGTATTTTCGGTGTAAACTGTAAGCTTGTTCAGAGAACGCTCCCCCGCTCGTGAGAGAGAAGGCGTAGAAAGTTTTAGAGATTGCATTTATAATCTTTGAAACTCTCAGCGCATTTAGGTAATAGATAGATAAGGCTTGAAGTTCTTTTATGGGCACCTTAATTAATTAGAAACCTAAACCAATCAATTGTTCGACAACCAATGCTCCTAGTAAATAAAAATTTCCACGAGCACATATCACATTCTTAGTTCAATAGTTAATTTATGTGCATACATATTTATTGCTAACGCAAGTACCTAGAAATATTGTAAGAGAAGCGAGAGAGTTACGAGGTAGACTTATGGCTTCCATTCAGCGGAGGAGAGATAATGCTTGCAGGCAATCACATAAGTGGATCAAATAGCTGTAGTCCATTTAGATAATGAACTAGCGACTGTGTAGCCTTGCTGAGTTCTTTTTATTGTGCACTCCTTCATATAACTAATATTAACTATTTATTCTATATGTGGAGATAGAGTTCAATGTTTATAAATGATTAATTAAGCAGATTAGTTGATGTCGTTTTGCAGAGCTACTGAGTACCTAAATTATGCGCCATTTCAAGTAATGGTACTGCTCTAATTATGACTGCATTTGTTCAGACAAATATATCTTTTCAGCAAATCAATAAAAATAGCTCTATGCGCCTTGTTAGGTATTTTACGAAGGAGTAACTTAATTATAATTTGTGATTTAAGTGAAATAATACCTGAAGGTAATATTAATCAACACAAAAAACAAGATCCGTTATGTAAATGTCGTTTATAAGTTGCCATTTTAATAATACTCACATTTATTAAATCTGTTTGCAACAATAAACTTATAAGAGCCTTGCCATTTACGGAACTTTATGCTATTACGAACGACATAATTAAAACCACCAATAAGTATTTATTGTCCTTAATAAGTAGGTAAGTGGAAAATGTAAGGTTCTCAATTACTGTAGGTACTTTCAACATCCGTAAATACCTACATGCTTACGTGCATGTTAAAAATACGTTCTGTTTTTAAAGCAATTAACCATTAAAAAAAATGTGAAAATGAATAAATGAGAAGAAACCAAAAATTTTATCAGTGTATCACTTTCAAAAGGAATTTAAATGGAGTTTGTTATTGCATAGTACTCATAGCCTTTTCAGGAAAATCCAATTTCAGATTATTTACTTAATGGAAATCGTTTCCTGAAAAAAATTGTACCTACTTAGGTAGCATCGAAATAACTAAATAGAGTTATACATCTATCTACAACATAATAGCATAGCCGTCGAGTACTCAGAGTGGTATCTGATCAATCCATTATCGTCGCTCCTCTGTCCAGGAGCTGTTAGGCCCAAGTTGGCGACACACATTTTCCATTTCCCCCTTGTCCCTACACGGCCCAGTTCCGCGTCTTCCATAATTCAATCCATACTGAATCCATTGTGTGAATTTGTGTGACGATACTACTCGATAACACCTATGTGCTACGTGTTATGTAAGGATTTGCTAAGGGAGGTATTGTTTGTTTAATCATGTAGGTCGACGGTGCTTCTGAAAATTGATTTTGTACACTGAATAATAGTTCTAATTGACCATTTCCTTGACATTTCAAAAGTGCCTGAAATTATCTAGTTTGATTGGAATAAATGAAGATTAGTTATAATTGTGCCTATGTCAATAAACCAAGGTGTTTTAAAGAACTCCTTTATTCGCAAAAGTCGTGAGATAGTACCCACAATTCTAGGAATGTCGTTTAATTAATTAACTAAAAATATAAAACTGTAGGCGTGAGAATTAATTAATTATCCCATTTAATGTTTAAAATAATCCAAGTTGAGTTTGGGCTAAGAATTAGCTAACGCTGCGTAAATAAGACTGTAAAAAGATCTTTATTAAAAAAGTTTTACCTACAATGATCTGTTTATTTCTTCTTTTCCCTTGATTTCCCCTCTGGATTCAATGGAATTCTAAACAGAATACAAACGAAGTCTAATAAAAAATAATGTACCAATGGTATTACTAGAACAGAGTAGCCAGTTTTGTTCAATATAATGAAATCACAATAAAAAGACAGCTTCTGAGTACGCATGGATTTGACTTTTATTTTGTGGGCAGGTTGCTACTCTCTGTAAAAATGGGAAACCTGAAATATTTAATAATTATTTAGAGATAATGTACAACGAAGATTTTATTTAGACGAAATTACAGACTTTGTTAGTTGTATAACTGTTGTGTAACTGTTTATTCATTAAAGTAATTAAAATTAAAATAAATTCCTACACAATTGTTTATGAACAAACATTAACTAATTTCCTGACATTATAAACACGATTGTCGTGACTTGATTATTGCTGATTTATTTAAATTTAATAACCAAACCATTTATTAAATTAATATTTTGTTAGTCTTATGCAAATATTACTTAGAATATTCTACAACGGCCAGTACCTAATCTATTTTAAGATCGAATGTCCACTCGCAACATAGATATGCACTTTGCTTTGAGTGCTGTTCACGGTGACATTTCTGCACCGGTGTCTACGTTCAAAACGGAAAGGGTATAACAGATACCTGGCCTGATATTAAGTACTGAAATAGAATCAATGTATGCATTTTCGAAGATAGAATTTGGAATTGGAGCTAAATTGTGGGCTTATGAATATTTGATAATATTATTGTTTGTGTGACTCTGTCATATGAAACAATGAAATTGCATTTCTTGGCTATTATAACACCATCATCATCATTCTCTTGCCCTTTTCACAATTTATTTGGAGTCGTTACAGCTTATCTTCATGTCTCTACCAGTTGTTATTTCTAGTAGAGGTACATATACAAACGGTCAGTGCTCTTTCATACGGTTCATCCATCTTTTCTTTCTTTTCTACAATTTTTTTTTTTATTGGAATTCGTCAAATGACTTTGGGCGGAGCGGAATGGAGTGTCAGACTCTCCAAAGGGCATTTGGAGGAAACCCACCCGTGTTCCTCCAAATGCCCTTTGATCTTTCTAAAAAACTCTTTTCTACCCCTACCCTTATAGAAATAAATTCTTAAGCACTAAAAATTTCCTCACCTCACTTTCCTTATTCCTCCTGTTCACACGCCAATACCTCGACCGCCGATTTCCACAAATTTTTGTGAGACTCTCACCAAAAGTGGAGAGGCATTACGTCAAGTTTGAATGTTGAGACAGTTTATCAACAGAGCACAAAGTTTCCAGTCCGTTTGCCACATCCACCGTGTTGTTTATTGGCGCAGCGGGGACGCTCGGTGCACTAACGCACTAGCAGTGTTTCCTTGATCCAGTCTATTTCGGCGGGATCCATTACCTCGAGAGTAGCGGCAAGAAGCAATCTCATTGAATGACCGTCTTTACCCCCAGCCCCCACAACCCACACTCCACTCATCCACGCCAATCGGTAAATATGCGTGTTAAATATGTATGCGCTGTAAGATGCTCGTAAGTGTATTAGATTTTGCTTGCTTTTTCATTCTGTCAAGTTACTAAGTACACACACACTAGTCAATGCGTACATAAA
This sequence comes from Mamestra brassicae, assembly GCA_905163435.1. NCBI lineage: Eukaryota > Metazoa > Arthropoda > Insecta > Lepidoptera > Noctuidae > Mamestra > Mamestra brassicae. Next base: position 9,936,920 of record LR990996.1, on the reverse strand, counting down.
CATATCCGCTGAATTTGCTTACGCATTCGACACACGCACCGTTTTATTTCCTTGCGAATACTTGGGATACCTAAAAGTATTAGTAGCCATTCTTAATGTATCATTTCCCTTCAAGAATTTCGAAAGGTTCCATATAACGGCTTGAGTAGAAGATGTTTGTTTACTTCGCAGAAAATTAAAGAGAGCCTTTTAATATGGCTGGATCGCTGAAGATATGAAATCCATTAGTCGCTATTGAGAGTATCCATTTGTTAAGCTATTTATCTATAGCAATACACTTATTTGAATCTATAAGTCGTTGCCAGCACAGGCTAAGTAATAACTTCTATCTGGCAAAAGCGAAAACTTGGAATGCACTTCGCACGAAGTGACTAGACTTTTCCATTAGGGGCAATTATCAAGCACAACAGAGGATCCCGTGCTTTCACCAGTGAAGCAACCCCATCCCGGCGACGGAACCTGTTAGAGATAACGTCATAAAGTCGCCGATGCAGAGCCGGACTAACGTCTTTGCTGTTGCGACGCCCTCACCTCGGGATAATGGACCGCACTCTGTACCACCCTGTTCCCCCCCTGTTCAAGCGCGAATTTGAAATATTTATGACGTAAGATCTCGAATGAATGGCTAGTTTCGATAAATATTTGGAAGCAAATTCTGATTTACACTCCGAAGCTTTTCTCTTTTCCTATTGATTTTGAGATATTTTATGTAATTCAGAATTTCATTTTGTTTTATGCCCCGTATTGTTGTATTAAATTACCGTTTAACGCATTGTTTCGTGCCGATATTCGCACCTATTCACTGTTATTTTGATTTCCCTTGAGAACTTTAAATTTTCATAGCCTATTACAAGCTTTTTAATTTTTCCGAAGTAAAAAGTTGTAAAAAAAAACTTTTTGCTTTAAAAAGAATCGTGATAATAAAATAGAAAGAACTTCAAATCTAATAAAATGAGAAGGTGTAATTAGTTTGAACACGTCAGCAACAAGCTCTCGTATCTAATATTGATCAGTAGAACATGATATTTAACTCAGCTCTTACGTGAACAATAATTACCACTAACATTATCCATTAGCTTTTAGAGATGTCCATGTATAGTGCTGTTAAATAATCGGCTCATGACAAGCTAGGGCTGCTAATGAAGTAATGGCGTATCAAACATCCCGAGCTCCCCCGGCCCTCGACCGTTCTCTGTTAATGGAGCAATGATGGTCCGTCACTCTACATTTGACTAGGCGGCTCTCACAGCGCCGCCCGGCACTTACCTAATGCTAGTGGACTTACACACTATACCAACGTGTCGTTGCGATATGTGTGTATGTACATGGTATTGTATCGAAGGTCTTACTTAGCTATATGTAGCAGTTAGTTGAGATGATAATTTAACAAACTATTACGATTCTGATCTTTGATTTTTGCTAGCAATACCTGTTGTATTTTAAGTCAAAATGTCTCGTTTTATATTTTATATTTTTAAGATTTTATGCATAAAGCTTTTTATCTTCTTTAATAACTTCGTGAGAGTTGTGTATTCTGTATTTCAACTTTTACAAACAGACAAAACGCTACCACATTTTCTTATTACGTACACGCCATTTTCTTTCGTACATCGGAAAGAATCTCAAATAGTAAAATCTTTTTAGGCTTATGTCCAGCGTTGAGTGGGTCCACAAATGTCGCTAAAAGGCTGGACGTCATTGTTTATCCGGGCAACATTAGGCGGGTAACCGGACACGCGCGCCCTGAGTGCGCTACAAGTATCCGCTTTCAACTCATTACGGCTCGGACGTGGTGCGTGGGCCGCCTAACCCCTCCTCCCTGCCCCCCGCCCGCCTGCCTCACACCCCCCCCTCACCCATCTTTGTCCTTCAATCCCTCTTACAATCTTCGATCCAATTTCGAATACCCATACATCCGTCTAATGTTGGATTCCGCGTTTGATTAGATGACTTTGGATGGACCAAGGTTTGGGTGTGAATGGCTCTGTAAATAAATTTGATCTATCTGTTGGTTTGACACCACCTGCTTATACACTTATGTATAGGAATGTATATGAGTTTTCCAACCTTTGCTCACTATTTGTATGTTTTTCTTTTCATGTTTATCTATCATTAAACAACAAGTAGGTACGTACAAAATTGTATAAGTACTTGAGACTAATATTTCCAACATTGTCTACTTTAATAGCCTGTAAGTTCAGTAAATGGTATTTGCGCGAAGTTTCAGTAAACCAAAAACTTAATCAAGCAGATTTATTCCAAATTAACAATAAAGAAGATTGCGACCTCATGTCAGATGTAATCGCAAAATAAAGTGACACAAGTATCTTAATCAAGTGTCCATTCCCGGGAGTTAGAGCCGCCGGAGCTGCCTGTTATGGGCGATTCCGTATAAAACTGGACTGGCGCGGGCTGTCCGTCCTGCAATAACAGTTTCGACAAATTGAGTCCGCTGACATTGAAGCCGGGACGACATTGTAACCGGCCATTAATACGCTTACATGTCAGCTCAATTAACTGCATGCAAATCTTTACAGCATCTGCGGAGAAAACTTTTTATTGGCATCAATTTTAAGATAAATTTAAGTAAATTTTTCACTCTGCTATTCTTAACTTTTTAAAGAGGTTTGTTTATAAAACAATATAAATTAGCACATCACCAATTGATAAAAGAAATAGAATTAAACAAACAGTTTGTGCAAGTTATTTTATGAGAAAAATCTTGTAGCTTGTTGCGGTCGCTGCGAGCTTACGGACCGCAATAACATAACCGTTTGGACAAATTGTGGCTCGCCCGGGCCCGGATTAGCGGCTTTATGGCACAATTCGCGTATACAATACCATCTCCAGCTTCCTGATAATTGATATCAATGCGCAGCGTCCAGCAGAGAAAGGAATTAAGCGCTCATTTATCTGTGTTTCTTTTTATTACATCGCCGCTTGACTCCGCAAGGCTAATTGAAGGAGGAATTGGACAGATTGCGCGAATGACTAATCAAATTAAAGGACACAAACTGCTTACTTTTATTACTGTTTTCGTAGGAGAATTAATAGGTATTGTTTGATTTCATAAAACAAAGTACCTAGGTAGCAACAAAACGTTATAACCGAGATCTATTTAGGTTTTTATATTCTATAAATTGATAATTAGCAGGTTTCAACAACTCTTAGTAGTTTCTAAACGACTAATTAACAAGTCTTTTTTTCTGCTAACATTTGTGCGGTATATTTAAAAGCCGCTGAACATAAACATCCAATATCAAAATTGATTAAACCGCAATCAAACTTAACCAAGTAATATTTTTGTTAACTTTCGCTCTTTTGTAATCAGCTAATTTCATTTAAATCTCAAATCAGATAATACCTACACCCGAACGGCGAGCGTAAATTAGTTTTTTCTTAACACAAGCCATTCTGAATAGTAAACAAAATGAATGGGCCACCCTAAGCAAAGTTTAATCCGTTTTTATTACGAAGAAAAGAAGTAATTACTCTACCCTTAACGCTATAGAGGGTTGGAGCCCGAGGTAAAAATTTCCATAGATTTATCATAAGCAAATTAAGTTTATAATTAAAAACAGGAGTTTTGTATAGAAATAATTTGAATATGTAAATAAAATTCAGCATGTTGCTTATTACAAAAATCTGGAGCCGTCTTCTAGACAATGGCGGGCTAGTCGAGATGAAAACTGTGGCTTGACCACAAATAGCCGCGATCATTGATATTGTAAGGATCTGATTCAATAATTTGATATTTTTGTTAGAAATTTATCGATTTATAGGAAATGTATCGGAGGCTTGTGTGGTCTAGTGGAGGCTGGTGTGTAGAGGTAGGCCGAGGGCACGCACGCCCCCGCAATTATCCTCCTCTCAGCGCCCTAATTATTCCATTAGCTGAGTAAATAATGATAAATCAACTGATTAATAGTTAGCCCAACCAATGATACAGAAATATTTCATGATCTGAATAACATGTTATTTTGTTTATGTAAGCAATTCGGGCGTCACCACATTTACAGAGTTTTTCAATTAGATTGTAAAAAGAATTCAATTGCCGTTTCAGGGCTGTCCGTAGCTAATATTAAACGGAGCATAGGTAAGTAGTTTTGCTTAAGTAATTTCAGCATGTGTCACTGTTATCACATTCTAACAAGTGGTTACGAAAGCTGGAAGCGCATAGAGACGTTCGGTAGGTTCGTTCATCCTCGGTGAACATTCTCATCCCAAGTGACGGTTTTATCACTTCATCAAGATACCAGCGAAATCAATTTAAAGCCCGTAAGGCCGAGCGGACTCACCTAAGAGTCCCTAAAAGTCCCGAAGGCGGGCGTCCCTGCCGCCCGTCTCGTTCGCTCGTGCCCGTTTATAAACGGTTTTATTGCTTTCGGAGCAACCGAACATTATTAAACTTTTCCAATTTCGATTTATCACGTAGCTGTCGGAATTTAATACCGCCCTACCTTCGGCGGAGGCGATCGCCCGCCGCGTGATTACAATACACGTCGTTAATAATACGAGTTGAGTGCGGCGCGACTCAGCTGACTGGAGTATGACGCGCCGCGACCGCGCGACCACGCGACACCCTCCCGCCTGTCGACTCCGACGCACCCCTACCACCTACTCTACTGATACCGTTAATTTCCTTGCAATTTTTAGAATATCGTTCTATGGTCAAACTGAAAGTTTCAATTCATATTGAAACTAAAGAGGTGATAGTTTGATTTAAAAATATCATAGGGCCAGTGTAACACGGGTAATCACTGAAAATCTTTCAACATCTAATTTAAACTGAAAAGTGTTTTTTTTAGGAAAGGCTTGTATGAGTCATATAGGTACAGACGCCAGCACATCAAGCTATCCGAAACTGTCAAATTTTCCCAAACAACCTATATAATAAATATAATAAATGCTTTAGCGTTAAAGTTGAAAATCTATTAAATAAATTTGACAGATTGTTGTAGTTTGATGTGCTAGCGTCTGTACTATGTTCCAAGTAATCTTGGGGAGTTTTCATGAGATTATTAGTTGATCTCGTGCATTTGGCGCACGTGGTTTATGAAAACAAACACAAGTTTGCAGGGTCGGTTGTTGAGTGACGCTGAAACGCGCAGTAGTTGTTAATGTTACGGTGACATGAACTGTTCATCCCATTGCGGAAAATAAATAGGAAACAATACAAAAACCACATCAAAAAGTAATATTAAAGCTACAAGATAATTTAATATGTAAACCGTACCTGCTTTACATATCTGCAAATATCATAACAAAATAAAGTCTCTTATATCGGCCTGGGTTAAAATTATGAAGCTAAAACTGTAGGTTATTGAAAACGTGACTTACATTTACATGGGTTAGCATCTACGAGATTTCGTACAGAGATATACAAGGTTTATGCTTTTGTCTTAAAATATGAATGAGCTGATGATTCTATCTTTATTTCTGAACCTGAAAAGGTTAACGTTATTCATGTATCGTATTTTTGCCAGCTAATTGTGATTGACATTTTAATTTAGCTTTTGTTCGTCGATTTAAGGCTACCAGTAGCATCGTTTATTCTGGGACAAGGCTGCAAACCTTGGCTATCGACACTAAAGCATTTTCTTTGATTGGCCAATTCGACGCGGTCAAGATACATATGCACGACATAAAGTCGCATCGTGGCGCGTTGCGATAATTCCGACATCGCAACGTGGAAACAATGTCATGAAAATTGTAGCGATTTTTTTACCATGCATGTAGATTTCCACGACACCACATTGTATCGTGACACGACGTCGCAACTTTCCGAGATGCGCTGCCGCATCGTGTGTACCTCTGTGTTTTAGCTCTAACACCTGATAAATTGAACTCTTCTTCCACTAACAAAGGTGCAAGGAAATAAAAAAGTGTGCAATAAATAAAATAATATAAAATAGGGAGTGTGGTGGCGAGAGGAAGCATCGGCGATCGCGGCCGGCCGCGGTGCAATCTACTCACATTCATAGGGCCAATCAAGCACCGACCCACTGCCATCCGCGCCCCTTAGCTACACCCCGGAGAGGCGCGGACTCTGACTAACGTTTATTTTGTTTTTATAATATTTGTATTATTTTATAGCACTGATCGTACAGAGGCTCTTGACAAGTGACTTCCCGTCAGCGGTAGTATGGCGAAGATAATTGTCAAAACATCAAAAATGGATGGGACTTACAATCGCTGCCGTAATGTCACGTGACCAATCAAATACATATTTTGGCATTTCGACAATCGCATTCATCATTAATTAGCTGATAGACTGGCACTTTGAGCCTCCGGACATAAAGATATTCTATTAAACTAACCCATCGGAAAAATCTATTACATTGTTAATTTTCTGGATAGGTAGTACGGTTAATCACTTGATCGTAAAACGACTGAAAACCAATATGAATAAATATGTGTTTCGCATTTCACACTTTTTGGGCGGACGATCCACCTAAACGGAAAATCCACACAAACGAAAAATCGGCCACTGTTTTCGATACAGCGTTTTTCTAGAGACGATAAAACAGAAATTGTAAAGTATGCCGATGCTAACTACTTCTAAACATACATGATTACTACTCACTAGCTATTTCCCGCGTTTTCGCTACCGTGGCCTATTTCACAAGAATCGTGCAATTTTCCGGGATAAATAGTAAAGTGCTAATTAGGTATAGTGTTGCTTTCTAACAGTGAAAGTATTTTGGTATTCAGATCAGTATTGAAAGAGATTACCTTAAACAGGCATACAATTGAAATATTTATAGTTCCTTTTTTTAACTGAGCCGTGTAACTTATTAAACGGGGGCTCATTGTAAAGGTCTCAAACGTATTTTTTTTAACCCCCGACGCAAAAACGACGGGGTGTTATAAGTTTGACGTGTCTGTGTGTGTGTCTGTCTGTCTGTGGCATCGAAGCTCTCGAAAGGATGAACCGACTTTGTTTTTTTTTTTGTTTGAAAGGTGAATTATTTGGGAGTGTTCTTAGCTATGTTTAATGAAAATCGGTCCAAGATGGCCGCCGCCACAAAATGGCGGTTTACATCTTTTTTCACAACTCCCTAAATATGGGAATCAAATGAAAGGACTTGACTAGTAGAATACTATATACTATGATAAATTTCAAAACCAAGATGGCCGCCACCACAAAATAACGAATTACCTGTATTTTTTTCACAACTACTTCAATATGGGTATCAAATGAAAGGGCTTCAAATTCAAATTCAAATTCAAAAGTCATTTATTCAAATTAGGCTGAGTGCCAGCACTTTTTGAACGTCAAAGTTCTACATAAAGACAGTCCCCCAAAACGCCCGCCCGTCACCACTTCCTAGTGTTGTAGGAAGTGGTGACGGGTGCTGGGAAGAAGAAGTGGCGCAACAAACTCACCAGCAACACATCTGTCTGTTAAGCTTTTAAAAACTTGAATTTATACAATAGTATGCAAAGTATTTTACAATACATGACACAGAAAATAAAATATTCAAACTGTTAATCAAATTAAATGAAATTAATTGACACTTGGTAGCTAGCACACCCTATTAAGCCATCAGAAATAGATAAACTCAAGCATTAACAAGTAAACCAAACTAATTATGCCTCCGGGCATAAATGGTGTGCCCGCTAACACGTGCAATAGTATAGTCTAACAATAGGATTGTGACTGGAGCCACAAGTGATGAACTAGAGCTAACATAATACTAATAATAAACAGTAGTTTAACGTTAATACAACAATAATAATAAAAAATTAAAAAATACTATGACCAGCAAGACGACCAGTCACCACAAGCAGCACTCGTTCACGAGCATAACGCAAAGATCAGCCATTACCGCCCTCGCCATGTTTGAGGGAAGGAGGTAACCCGACCCCCGACGCTACCGCAAGCAGTGACATCTAGGGGAGCATGACGGAACTTGCCGGTTGATCAGGCAAAAATAATATATAAAACAACTATGGACAACAGTAGTTCATCATATGTTGCAATACAACTCATACAAAAAGCAATTGTAACGAGTAGATTATGTCAAAAAAGAAAAAAGTAAAAGATAACTGATCAGTACGGTCAGAGAAAAGATAATTATATGCAAGATGAGGAGTCCGCAACGCGAACTGACTGCTGACGTCCCTGAAGATAGGAGGTGCACTACTCCAGTGCTTCAGGAGAGACCATAACATAGGTGAGAATGGCTAAAAAGGATGTCGTGACTGACGGTATTGAAGGCAATAGAGAAATCGACCAGCACTAGTACAGTGACTTTGGTGTCTTCTAGTCCAGCTCTTATATCGCCGGTCACTTTAAGGAGAGCGGAAACAGTGCTGTGCCCGGGCCTAAATCCAGATTGTAGAGGGCTTATGATAGAATTAAAATGCACAAAGCTGGAAATTAGTTTACTTTGGATAGAAAAGGGAGTATAGAAATTGGACGGAAGTGGGTTGGAAGAGTGGGATTGGAAACTTTTGGTAGCGGACGAACATAGGCTTTACGCCACACGGAGGGGAATACTCCAGAGTACAGGGAAAAATTTAGAATATGGCTGATTGCAGGTAAAATGTGCTCCAGAATGGTAATTATTATGTCACGAGTGACATTATCGCAGCCAACCGCTTTGGATTTTATGGAAAGAATGATCTTTCAGATCTCTCCCGGTTCAACTGGAACGAAACGAAAAGAATTAATTTGAGGAAGCGTTAGACCAGAGATTAGAGACAGAGTAAATTGTTTGGCTTGACGATCCACTGTGGGTACAGTAGCGAAATGACAGTTAAGATCGGTTACGTCTATAGAATTCGGAAGGTCTAAATGTCGTGGTTTGCCGATACCAAGAGTTCCAAGGAATTTCCAAATATCGGCAGAAGAAGAAGAAGAAATATTTTCCAGAATGTGGCGGCGTTTAGCATTGCGTATCATCTGGTTGCATCTATTCCTTGAAACCTTATATAGTGTCCAGTTCGCGTCAGTACGAACCCTCTTATACTTACGGAACGCACGGTGTCGCATGGCCATCCGTAATTAATAGTTCTTTACGAATAGATTACAGAAAACTCTATTTTAAGTTTATGGTTCAAACAAATAATTTGGCCGGAAACATTGCGCGCGAGAGCAACTCGCACTTGGATGTTTTTTGTTTAGTTTTCTATCTTACCTATGATCACGGTTGTCTAAATAAAATAATAAATTAACGTAATTAAACTGAAACTTCAGAACATTTATAACAGCAGCGTTATACACTACGCGGTGAGTTCAGCCAGTAACTAAAGCTCACTGGGCTCCAGCAATCAATGTGTTTTGATTTAAAGGCTAACAAGTAACAAGCAAAGTTGAAGGCGTCGTTAGATCCGGCCGATGTTAATGAGGCTGTCACTGCTATTAAAACTCCTTAGACTCATTCTGTCTAGTTAACTGTTCCCAAGAATCATAAAGTTCCTTATACGTAAAGTGATATTATAAATTGAGAAGTTGAGGCTCCTGGTTTTATACTTGGGTGCTAAGGGAGGCTGCACCCGACGATTTTGTGCATCGATTCAGAAGCGAATTTTGTTGTTGTTGTTGTTTGTAGCATTTGCAACGCTTCTCTAGCGAAACAATCGCTTAGTACCGAATTAGCATCGCTATTAACAGGCAATCGTTTCGGGCGACGAGGTGGTGCAGTTAGGCGGCTGTGAAGACACAAACGAGCAGAATACTGCATCGCGATGATATTGTGATGTGTCGCGATAGTAGCGAAATAGAATCGTGATTATGCGGGCGAAGACCAGAGTCAGCCTCGACTATTTCGCGATCTATTTGCGATTGTATCGCTACTCAATCTCTGCTAAAAGTTACTGTTTGTGCCTCCCTAAATAAAAGTGAAAGGTTTTGTTTTGAGTAGGTTGTGCTTTTATGTGATTTGTTTGCCCTACGTTTTGAAAAATGCCTTAATAAGGCTATAGATGGAGCTATGAGTCTTGGCCCAAACTTAACTGATATCACTTCTAAATTACCTACTTCTAAAACTACCCAAGTTACGTTTCAGTTTTCCTCGTCCGAGTCCGTCCCTGTGTACAGAGCTCACGTACGACCGCTCGTAAGTTCAATGGAGGTGTTGATTAAAAATATTTCCCATGTGCGGCGTATAAGGCCCAATTGGGCAAGCAATCAACCGCCCGGCACCCGCGCCCCGCCCCCCCTCCGCCGCTAATCATGCGCGCTACTTGCCCGCTTATTGCAAGCTTTTCCTTCGTACATGTGTACTTTTTATGTCTTCATACACGTTACAGGTGCTGAAGACAAAGGAGGATGAAATTGATTACGTAAAGAGGATTAAGGTTCGTTGTTTCAGATGTAGCGATGAAGTTGAGTTGGATGTTGGTGTCGTGATGTAAAGTTTATAGACTTTAAAAACCTTGACTTTTAATAATATTGTGATTGGAATACCCTTGTGTTACTGTGAGGATCGCCCGGAAGACCCGGCGGAGCTTACGGTGGAGGTCTGCCATGCTTGGGTGGAGCTCCGCCGTGTCTCGCGTCCGGCTCTGGTTAAATCTATGGTTCGGAGCGAGGAGGCTTGGAAAGCGGTCACCTCCTTCTGCGAAGCAGTAATGATAGCGAAAGAGAAGGCGGGCCGCGCGAGGGAAAGACAAGGCCTTTGCCCCAACCACCGCTACAGAAGAAGACGCCCCGGACGTTGGAAGTCGCAGGGTGATCCCCGGCCACCGTAGGCTCGGGCCTGCGGACGGCGAGCGTTGGGTAGCTCGCTGTCCGTTCACCAAAGGCCTGGGTCGATGGCGCGTTGTGTTCCACGCGTGCCTCAGAGATGTCAGCATAGAAGACGGGGCCCGCTAGGGCCAAAGCCTGCCAGAGTTGCGGAATTTGTTCGAAAGATTCACCGCGGCCCTGGGACGCAAAGGGCTTTAGAAGGAACACGGATGATTTTAGTCAGTAAGAGTCTGATACGCCCTTACGCTCCACCCAGAGTGGAAGAAGTCATCTAATAATTTCCCATTCTTAGAAAATTCTACCCAGGAGTTTCAAATTACAAAATAAATAAGCTGAATGATCGAACCTCCTCGGAAGCGCTTTTGCTCAATACTTACTTAAGAGAAAAAGAGACGAATAGAACAGAAAAGAATAGAATAGAACATTTATTTTGCGTAAAATATGGTACATAATGCTCTTATGTTACAATCATATTTTGTTTCCTCATTTTCAGCATGCAAAAAAAACAACTATTAAAAACTGGGTACAGAGACCATTTTAAAACTATAATTTCGCATAATTTTTATCAGAGATGACGAAAAAAAAAAATTTAGTTTAACAAAATTGTTGTGTTTTGTTGTTTGTGTTTGTTTTGCAATTTAGTTTTTTTTGAGAATATGCATGGCAAAAACAAAAGAAAGACGAAAGATGTAGTTCTTATTTTCACCACGCGCACGTGGCGCCATTTGCAAATTCGCGCTATTTTCGAACGCCAAACGAATGTCAAAGATTGTTGCGACTTTCCGACTGATTCCTCGTACTTGTACTGTTTTCTCGCAAATTTGTTGACAAACGTTGTATGACACACGTGCGGAAATTGGTTTATACAAACTCGTGACTATGACTCCACCCTGGACTTCGTCTCGGGCTTACAGTCGTCTACTCATTTGTAAAAACCAACTTACCGCACTAGAATCATAAATAACTATTTCCATTAGGTTTTTCATTCATGATATAAATCCAGAGGCAAATCTAGATTTATATCATGAATGAAAAAACTACCATATTAGCAAATCTCACATTTCTATTCTTTTTAATTGATCAAAACTCCTGATGAACATTTTTGAAATTCCCAAAAAAAAAACATTTTCTTTTCGAAGTTAGTACGCGGAGGCCTTCAAACCCAAGCAAAACAGCATCAGATCAAACAACAATAACGTTATTAGGGCTGGAAATACTTTAAAACAAAAATGTATTTAATGAATGGCTGTGTTCAAAGCAGCCGAATGTTTGCCATTGCCAGAACCGTTCGGCTTCGACAAAGCGCGTCTGGCCTGCCGGCTGGCAAAAACAACCACTTTCCATTCTTGGAGTGCGTTTAATTGGTGTGCTATCTCGAGTGCGTTTGTCTGCCAACCCATTACATAGTATAAGTATAGCCACCTGATTTAAATGCTTTGACTTTGACTTTGACTTTGACTTTTATATTAGACGGGTTTTTTATTTGTAAGCAACGCATAAAAAAAACCCACACTAGGAATTTCTCCTGTGTCATGGGTGCGTTTACAAACATACAAACTCACATACACAAACAGCCAGACCCGGAACAACTGTCTGTAGGCCATACAAATATTTGTACGGTGCGGGAATCGAACCCGCGACACGCAGCGCGGCAGCCAATTACTCAGCCACTGTGCCAACCGTGTTTTCTATAATATTCATTTTGATTACATAACGTAGTCGGTTCCTCTTAACCTGAGATTTGGATGGTATCGTTAGGATTTGTAGAAACTGCAATTAAGGAAATAACGATTTTTTCTTACCTGTCATAGAATGTTGATTTCGTGTCAATCTTAAACGGGGTAAATATATCTTGTTACATTCAAAAAAACGTCGCACATCACTGAGAGATATGAGAAAACTTTTTGCTTTATTCCTGTTAAAGATCAATTCATCATGTTAAATGTGCCTTTATTCCATCATGTTAGTGCTTTTTCTTATAAATTATAGGAAAGGAGGCAACAAAAGTGTGAAAAAACGATTGATTTAATTACTTCTAAATGATTTTTATCGAGACATTCCTCTGCGCGCGCAATCTAGAACTGCAATTCCCGATGCCATATCCAGACCGCCTAACTACCAACAATCGTTTCTTACAAGAATGATGACAGCGTCGTCTGAGACTAAGCAGGATGGCTTTCTTCGTTTTTTTCCCATTGATCTAAATTCATGAGAGCGCGCGCGCAGGTTTGCGGCCGAGCGTCGTCGCAAGCGCACGAGTGTCGCGCGCAGCGGAATCCGAGCTTTTTGCGCGCCATACTGTCTAACAAGATTGAAATAACTGCTTGCCTTTGAACAGCGGATTTGATTACTTCAAAGAATGAAACAAGATCAAGAATAAAAGATGAATTGCGTTAATTGCTAGTTTGTTTTTTAGTTCTTGTTTTTGTGTCTACGTAAAGGAGGACTCTACAAAGCTGTATTGTTCGCTTCTTCAAAATCATAAACCACTTTGCTTTTAAATTAAAGAAAAATAATAACATTAGAACTATTACCAACCTAAGTAAGTTACTTGTAGATTAGTGTACTTTGTTTACTCCTAAATACGAACAATTTATTTAGTAACCTTTAAATAAAATTTTAAGTTGATGAGAAAAGTATAAAGCAATCTAAGTTCTCGAAAGTTCGTGTAATATAGTGCAGATGGTTTTAAAAATGTTTGGTAAGTAAAATTGATAAAAACAGATACAAAACATCAGGTCTTCTAAACTACCTGCCCAAGTACATTAGATAGGGCGAAGTTCAAAGTTTTTCCAATTTTTCCTCGTTTTTTCCAGCTTGTTAGGTAATATACCTACAAATTATTTAAAATCCTGAATGCTGATCTATAGTCTCTCAGCATCGCACATTTAGATTCAATAGAGCCAATCATACAATTTACGGGCCGGAGATGCATCGGTGTCACATGGAGCAGCACCACTTGTCAACATCCTCCCGCAATCAAACACTAACAGGAAACGAAAATCAAACAAGAGTTAACCATAAGAATAGGCGTGATTGCACTCAAGGAAAATGTATTTCCCAGCGCTCATTGATTCTTGAATCTCAAAAAACGAAGAAACAACCAAAAACACCGACTTCCGAAATTAAAGTAATATTTTATACTTTGTAGTGTTTTTGATTTCGAAGTCGGTTGTATTTTTTATAATAAGTTTTTTATTTTTCACTTTTTAGTGTTTATAGAGATACTTAGGTACCCTACAACTAAATTTTCATTATTCCCATAATGAGTGATTGCGCTGTTTGCCGTTAACGAGTTAAAATCTATAGCAATCCCGCCAGATTTGCTATCATTTAATGAAGATTTCCGTTACCTATCTTCGAAGTTCTCATCAGATCTTCAAAGAAAAAATAAATAAAATAATAAAAAAACAGTCGAATTGAGAACCTCCTCCTTTTCTTGAGGTCGGTTAAAAAAGATTCATCTTAATCACCACAACGATTCGTTTCTAATATAAATACTAGTGAAGTGACTCTACAGTTTCCTTGTGAAGAAGCCAGCAGTCGCTATTCAATAGGTAGGTATAGTATACCTGTTGCGGGCACAGTTGTCGCAGCCCTACGTGATTAGGAACCGTTTATTTTATTGAAGCACCCACTTATTGTTGATGCCGACAGTTTTTGCCTCTCCATTCCCATCTCGAGTGCGTTTGCGCAATGCTACGTTTTATCACGGGCACGGCATTCAGCGAGTAACGTCGGATTTAATTAGAAAGTCCTGCATTTCGACTCCGATGCAGTTTTTTATAAATTCTCGAACGCTGAGTTCCACATATCTCGTTACTATTTGGAGTGGTTTATTGTTCCTCTTTTGATTTAATTTAGAGCATCGCCTGTGTAGAATATTGAGCAAGCCTCATCTTGTACTCAAAGAGGAATTCACTAATGAACATTTACGAAATAACGTTACTGTGTAGTCAGATTAATATAGTAAATCTGGATGTCATGAAGTTGCGAATCAACATACAGACTTGTGTTGACAGGGACATTACAGCTGATATTAATATGCGGTCCATGTACATAAACTTAAAAGCGGTCATGACAGGTTGTGTGTCTAGTGTCTACTTTGCAATGTTATTAAACAGAATTTAATATGTTCGTCTTATTCCGGCTGCATTATGAGCTCGTGTGGATCCCAGGGGTTCGTAAGGCAGCCTAGCACCTATACGTCGCGGCGCCAACAAGCGCTGCAGCGCTGCAGCACTGCAGCGGTCAACGCCACGCTAATTAAATCGGATTAGGTATTAAAGTTAATATTACACCCGCGTGCAAATGTGATTTTCATGTATTGTGGGTGTTTATGTGCAATTTAATACTCGCCATTAAAATTCTTACCTTGATTATAGTAGGCTTATTATATCGATTAACACTTTGGTATCGATCCTTAATAAAGATTTTATTATCTCAATTTAAGGGTAGGCTAAGGTTCTTAATTGTATTGTAGCAATGTTTTATTGGGTAAGATATACCTTTGCTTGATGGTATATTACTCATTACAATTCAGTCTGTTTTGATGACCGCGCAGTTGAGGATAATCTAAACTTATCTTAACTAAGTATGAGCAGTCACTCAACTTCTTCATACACGTGAACTATTTTAGATTGAACATATCAGTTATAGATATTGGATAGTGTTGCATAGTTAGAATCCGAGCAAAAATTTGTATGCATGCAGTCAAACGAAGGTTGCGTCCACTTTATTCACCACCCACGTAGATGTCAAGTGAAAATATATTTTGGAGAATAAACTCAACGAAATTGCCAAAAAGCTTCGCTGAGATAACAGCTACTATATTTAATACACCCGAGTACGGCAATTCTAAAATGAGTCCAATCATATCATTAAAAATACATATAAAGCAAGGATATTTATTTTTACGACTAATAAATTTTGGCATAAAATAAAAAGATATGGAGGACATTTTCTGAGCTCGTTCTTTCGGTTTTTATCGATTTCACTTCTGGATCCATAATATGAGTGATTTAATTAACAATAAAAGTAAAATAATGGTCTGTTTGATGATATAAAATAATGCAGTATTGAATAATTCATAATTGGATATTAGATATTCATGGTTGAGTTACGATAAGTGAGTGGGGTCAAATCTTGGCTGAGCGAGGAGTGTCGGTCAACGCGCTCTCGGTTCCTTTATAGCACTCACTCTCTTGCGGAAGTGCTTCGCGACGATAGAATAGACTGGATGTTACGGGAACTGATATTAGAAGCACTCTTACGATGTTTGTTAAGGAATAGCCGGAAAAGCGACGGTGAAAAGTTGCAGTAGTCCCAAGTTTGACGATGTTGTTTTCGCGTTTTTGTTGCTTACATGGGTACAGCATCATCTAAGGGTGCTGATAGGTTGAAAAAAAAGTTTATTTACGATAAATATAATGATCACTGATTCTTTTTCACTTTATTTCTTCGAATTATTATTTATCATAAAATATTTTTTTTGTAGGTAAGTATACTAAAAAAATATTTTGACAAATCGTCCTCTCAGAAGACGTATCCACACCATTCCAAATTATCGCAGCAATACTTTTAATGGATCTTGTAAGTTTTTGCCTTTATTTATACGTTACGATGTGCGCATAATGGATCAGCAGACGAACACTTAGTAGATATGCGATACTCGTATATTATTGGCATTCTACTCGATTCTCGATATAAAAATATACGTAATCGATACTGTGTTTTAGGGGCCACGCATGTTAAGTCACTAAAGTGTTTCAGTAATTTCAAATGGAATCGCAGAATGGCGGAATGGGTAGCTCGTCATGATACGGTAAGGCTATTTCTAAGTATTCCATCGCACACAATACATGTCGGCTGTAAAAAACAATTAAACTTGCACAATGAAAGCGCTACACATAGTGCTAAGCGCCAGCCCATTGTGTAGCTCGAGTATTAATCGAATAAGTCGGCCGGCTTAGGGCGAAGTGTGCAAATGCTGTGCCACTCAGTACATTCATTTTTCAACGGTTTATGACCACTATTTTCTGATTAATCGAATGAAAATGTAGATCTTTAATGTCCGTAAATTGAGTGTTTTTAAGATTACGTACACGAACTGTTTGAACGTTTCAGTAGAGAAACCAGATGACGTAGTAGTAAGCATTGTTCCGGACCCCCTAGGGTACACAACAGTAGATTTCTAAATAATTCTGTATTATTAGATACTTACTTAGTCTCAAGGTTTTATAGGTTGATAATACTTAACTATCAAAATGGAAGTACTAATTATACTGCAATTAATTAGAGTTTATTGCCAAAAATGCATGTACGAGATGAGAATAAACACGTTTCCGTAGTAGTGTAGTGTGTAGTGTCGGGTACAGCGCGCCGTTAGTCGGATAGGTCGGCCCAAGTGAGTTAATTAACTGGGAGCGTGTAAGGCGACGCTCACGGCCGCTCTAATTGCGCGATTATTCCTCCGCGACGCCTAACTGCTGGATGAAATTTAATTAAAGTTTGTTGTTCAAATAGATTTAATTAAAGTAATGTTGTAGCGAGCGCCGCGCCGACGCCGTCGCCGAGCCGCGCGGCTCAATCCGCGTGAGTGCTGCGCAACTTTTCTAATTCATTACTTCTGAAAGCGTTCCCGTGATGCCAGCACTCTTAATAATTTGTATTGTGTAGTTATAGTCGCTCACTCTCGGCGATGGCGGCGAGTGGCGATGGCGAGCGACTCGCCGGACGACACTTTGATATCTCGGGCGTCTCATGAGTAGCCGCCCAATTACACTAATGGATAGGTTCGTTCTCGACATTACCCAAATTAAATCAAACACCGTGATCTAAGCATTCAGTGACGCTGAAATAGAACGCCCGGTCGATTGAATTATTCATAAATTTTAAAATTAAACAACTAGTCGATATTTATCCATTAACGAGGCGGTAGTGCCGTTAAAATTACATCGAAATGGTCTCTCGAATACAAATGTATCGTTAAAAGCCACATTAAGATAAAAGCTGTACGCCATAACTCTTATTAATTATTAATAGTTTTGTCAATTAAGATGGAATAGCGTTCGGAAGACCTGAAAATAGGGAATGTTTACCTATCCAAAAATAACAATCATTGCGACGATTCGCGGCCGTAAGCGAGGAACGATGTTCGCGTCAATTACGGCTAATGGAAAACTTAAATTATGATAAAAGCTAAAGAGCTCGCGGCGGATGCTGCGTGTCCGTCCGCATCTCTTCGACCCATTAATGATGAGCCTGTCGCTTCCTCCCTAACAGCCTTATTCACCTCCACATTATGATAATGCAAGTAAAGTACCGATACAAGCGAAGCGACTAAGCGAGCTGATGACATGTGCCGTAGAGTGAAGAGGACGTCGTAATCACTCTATGTATAATTTTTCAGATTAATTACATTAAAACTAAACATTAAAATGTAATCATACGGCTTTGGACATATTAATTCACTTCAGAAATAAACTTCCTCCTCTAGTATTTGCTGGGCGGGCTGCCAGAGTTTGCATCGCTTAATAAATGGTCGTGGTCATTTGTGAACGCGTGACCAGTTTCTTTAGCAATTTTTCTTGCTGTTACATTCCAGTGTATGCTCCTTGCTCTTATCTGTAATTTTGACGAAACGATTTCGCTAAATTCAACTTTAAACACCCACTCACATTATAAAACAATATTTATCTTTCTCATAAAATGTCACCGGATTATGGCGAACACCGTACGATTGAATCTAATGAATCGTGTAACATTGTAAATCCTTTCTTCTCGATAAGACACCTAAAATTGTAAAATATCGAATTTGATTGAATTCGAAATTATCTGTTCGCAAAATAAAAAGAGTTTATAATATACATAATTAAGTAAAAATTCAAACGACTCCACTGCATTTTGTATGCCAGTGAGAGCGCAAGTGCAAGTCTACGGTTTGTAATTACCGGAGTGCCAAAAGCTCTGTCGGGGAACTTTCTGCCAATTGTAATCCCGCGTCAATTACTTTTACATTTAATTGATGAAAGTTATACCCACTTTATAGTTAGTCGCACTAGAATTTCTTTCAGTAATCGATTTTATTTTACTTTTGTATAATAATATTGATTTTCGGCCACGCCTGTCTTGTAAGAAAAATTATGAACGTATATTAACTGATTTTTTGTGCGACAAGCGCAAACGCAAATCCAAGGACGGTGCTGTCCACATACTTAGCTACACTATTTTTTTGCCGAAGTTTATTTGTCTTCAAACTTCAGAACATTGGCATAGCATACTTATTTGCTTGCTAGAACAAGTGAAATTCTTCAGTGCAGCCCCACGGGTGGCGCTGTCCCATACCGGCGACCCACAAAAGCTCCGTCTAGCAGCTTTCATCCGATTACTCACGACGCGGAGTCTAATTTGATTAAACAACAAAAACACAAAAAATAACAACAACAAACAACAACAAAAAAAAAACAACACAAAAAAAACAACAAACAACAACAACTTAATTCACAATTATTTTTTTAACTTATTTCTCTTCATTCTCCAGAACATTCGACTAGGAACAGCATACTTTCACCTGTTTTAGCATGGCATACTTATACATGGTATGTTATTATTAGTATTAAAAAATATATATTTAATTTAGCAAGTATAGTATATAAATAAATATTATAATACGATATAATTTGTGTATTATTTCTGAAACAAAATTCAATTTTATATTTTATGTGTTAGTTGTAGGTACACCAAATACTACACTGAGGTAGTGTAGTCTTTTTAACCCAAAGGTTGACTGGTAGAGAACGTCTTGTTGCATTCAGTCCGCCCATGTACCTACCACTATTGTAAACTAAATTTAAATAAATAAATTGCGCACAAAACGAGTGCATTTAGTGCAGGTCCACGGGCGGCGCTGTCCCGTCCCGGCAACCCACAAAAGCTCCGTCGGGCAGCTTTCAGCCGATTACTCGCGACGCGGAGCCTAATTTGATTGCCGCTCGCCATCAATTACCTCACGACCGCCGCAGCTTTTTATTTACCGACCCGCTTCCGAGCTCGCGTCATCTCCTACGACTTTTTGATTATATATCAACACATAGATTTATTAGTTTGTTGCTATTGTTATTCGTAACTTTGATGCTGTGTATCATTGTAAGTTATGTGTGATGTTTTCGTCTTCATATTTACGAGTCGATGGTGTTTGTGTCCGGCCACGTTTATTGCTGCGTCAGTGGCATTCTTTTAGGCCTCAATGGTGAAATGCTTTACTAACTGCCAAAGTTAATCTAAATTATTGGTCTGTGCGGAGGTTAGGAAGTTGGTCCCTAAGTTAGAATATCTTCATTGTCAATTTTAAATGCTAACATCATATACCTGGAGGTACAATCTCCTAACCAAATCCATCTTAAATATTTATCTGCTCACGATAACGACGCAGTTGTTGCCGACATGAATGTTGTTCTCACCATCATTATAAACGTCAACTTTTATTGCCAAGTGTTAATGACAGCTTCCCATATAAAGACAAACGACACTTTCTAACTTAATTGACACTTCTAAAAGCCATAAACCTATATTGCACCGATTTGTTAAAACATTCAATAAAACTTGTTTTGGCGGCAGACGTGATGTTGTCGCTCCGTTTCGGAGCATGCGAAGCAATCGTTGTATGGCGAGCGTGATGTAAATAAAGAGTGGATTGCGTTGCGTTGTCTGCCAGTCAATTTCCTTGATGAACTCACAATTACGGAAATTGGAAGCGCCGTCGACCGACGCCGCCCGCGCCGCGCTCTCCCGGCACTTCGCGTCGCTACCACCAAACTTTCATGTCAGATTTAATGCACACATAAAATTATATTTAATCCCTCTTGAAGTCGTGACTCAATTTACAAAAAAAAAACCCTCATAACATGCAACATGCATACCTAAAAATTAATTAAACGCCACAGTCCCAACGGTCGGTTGAGTCGATGTCAATTAAATTCTTACGACAAGGAGTCCATTTCAAAAGCTTTACTAATGAGAAGCATATGGGCTCACGTCTCGGAACCAGTATTCGTCGCGTACTTTTTGCCGCGGCGTAGTCGCGGGGAGTCGCAGCCAGGACCTATCCTTATTGAAATCTTGACTGGCCTCATTGTTCTATTCTCAATTTGGGCGTCCTTGCAAGTTTACGCATCTCTTTCACGAGTAAATTGCTCTGCTCCGTCGGAGGAGTCATAAAGAAAATTGCTATACAGTTGATAAATAATTTATCTGAAAGCCCGCCCCAGTCACCGAAACGCGCCCGGGGTAGCACTGCGTCTACTTCTACCTAATATTACTTTCCTTTTGTACAATTTTGCAACAGGGCCGTTCGCACGTTCCCTTGCTTTTATGGGCAATAAGTGGAACGCAATTATATTTATGGAGGAAGAATGGTTAGAAAACTAATTTTACCGAGGAGGTATTATTTTATGTAACCTATGTTAATCTGCCAAATGAGTCGATGTTTATTAACTTCAGATCCATTAACATTATTGGACGTAGAATTTAAGCTGTAGCCCACCTAAATTTAACTTTTTTTTGTGACTTTATTTGTAATTTTGGAGGTCCAGCAAATTCAATTAGACTCTACTGAACCGTAATATTAATCAAGCTTAAGGATTTTTCCATTGTAATTGGAATGAACGCGATGACGTAGCTGCTAATTGGGAAAGTTAGGTGTTCAGTTTCTGGAGCAGTGGTGGACTGGTGCCTAATTAGTGTGCGCAGCGGCCCCTCATTACGAGCCCGGTTTTAATTACCCGCACGAACAAACTTAATATGGCGTTTGATTCACGGTATCGTCAGCTCTCTGAGAGTGTTTCCATGTTGTCCATAAACGGATTTTACACGACTTAACTGACGGAAAACAAAACATTCTGAAGTTGAATGTGGAACTGATATTGTCGTTTGGAAAAAGACAGCTTTACCTACAGTATTTTTGTTATTTTGACAGTTCAATATAACAGCTAGAAATAAAACACCATAATTTATTTGAGGTATAAAGGGCCATTTAATAATAAGTTCGTTTTAATAAGAACATTGTCAACAAACGCCCACCCAAACCTGATTATTATTAGCCCCCACTAGTTAACACGGGCGCAATAGGTGGAACATAATAAAGGTCTATTACACGGAATTGTTAATCCCCATCCCGCGTGCTGGCGGTTGTTTATTCAGCTGTATTAATTAACAGTCAGGTGGATTACAGGGCAGACGAAACGTGGCCTAATTAGAGAGATGCCTGTCTCGCTCGGCGGCCAGCCGACGCGGCCCCGCTACCAGATACATCGCGAACGCAACGCCAGTCCGTATGAAACGAACTTTATATTATTAAATTATCTAATCTGTTCGTCGGGTATCTACATGTTGTTTGTTAATTGGTAGACTCGGCTGTTATTGAAACGGATACGATAAAGCTTTGTTTCTTACTTCTGTATTTTGAATAAATACTAACACTGAACCAAATTGTTATCGTGTTCTCCATCTTTAAGTTGATTTCAGTAAAATAACTACAGAGTTTAATAACAAAATTATTGGTTACCCAAGCAAAACAGCAAGTTGTTCTTAATATTTCGGAAACTATTAATCACGAAAGCTAAACTTTATAATTTGATGTAGATTGATAGTTTCCGATTGTAATTATTTAAACAGTTTACTTATTAATGTGAATAAATCAATCTAAAATATAATCTAGATTCAAATGAATATGCAGATTGCGTTAATTTGTGGATACTACAATTATTTATCTATTGATAGGACTAATAAAAATGAAAGGTAAGGTAATAAAAGAATATTCTAAATTCTTTGTTACTTTGCATTACTTAACATTTACCTATTTCCATGACTGCATTGTTATTTGAGCCGACGCCGACGTGACTCCACTAATTGTAAAAGTTTCAACAGTTTCAAAGATTAATTAAAACACTCAACAGACGATCTGATTGTTGATTGAGCCATTAATCGTCCCTATTATTATCAAGCTCTGTCTGTTTGTGTCATCTCATTTAAAGCACTCATTTATTTTAATAAACGGATAATGGATTCGTTAGTACCAACAAGCAGCGTCGCAGACACAGCTTACATGATGTCGAATGGGATGTTTAGAATTCCTAAAAAAAATTTGTCGTATAAGTGAGATTGGGAATCAGAAGAGAGCTTTATGATCATAAGCTGGGTAATTCTATTCAGATCTATAGTCTGTTTTAATGATTCCCTAAGTAAACACTCTGTATACAGATTTAGTGGTTCGCAGGTCCCTTCCATGGCACTATATGGACGTATCCGTAGCCGACTGCATTAATAGTCAATAAACAGCAGTCTCCGGTGTCGAGTCTATAACATGTCAGCTGACATCGGCGCAGCGAAATCAATTAGGTTCGTTTGCGAACTGCTCCAATAAATACTGCTATCGTTAATTAGAATCAATCGTGGGATTGCGTTGGGGACTACTCTGAAATCAGTTTGCGTCGCGTGGCCCGTGGGCGGACGGCTCTATTCTGACAGCAATTGGCTTATTAAGAAGCTAACAAAACGCAATAGCCTCAAGCTTGCTGGGATTAATTTATTTTACTTGTATCTCTTTGTATTGTGAGTGATCGATCTCCTTTCGCGAGCTTTAATCAGCTATATTTGTTATTGACTGCCTTGACTTTCCATGGGATTAAAATGTGGGCGTCGTTGGATACTTACGGTAACACTTTTGAATCATAAGCCTGATAAACTTTTTTCATTCATTCTTTAGCTTTGATTTATAACAATAAAACCATATCTGTTGTCAATAGTTTATCTTCATCGATTTATTGTCGTAATTATAAAACGATGCGTCTACGTTACGTTTTTTACAGCTCTTAAGTTATTGAATGATAAATACTTCGCGCGTTTTCTTACCGACAAATCAAGAGAGCTTCAAGTGGTAAGAAAAGATGGAGCATTCATGCAATTATAAATAATGTATTGAGTTTTGATAGAGTGCCATTACATCCTGCACTTGACGCAATTATTTCACAAACAGCTTTTATTTCCGCGGCAATAAACTGCTAACACAATGTACATAGAAATGGATATGTTGCCAAAACAGAATGTAGATTGAACGGAAATACCAATAAAATTGCCGATGCAGTCGATCATTTATAAACATTTAAGAAAACCCACAAAAAGTGAGATTATACTAACAAATATCATGTAATGACTGCCTTACCCGCGGTCGCCGCCGCAGTGGTGCAAACGCCGATTAATCTTTCCATTTGCATCGATTTGAATACTGATTGGAATTATACGAGTAGTACAGTCGAGTGCAATCGGCCAGTCACGCCCGAGGCGTGTTTACAACACGTTCACCACGACAGCTTTACAACTCCGACGTCCCGTTTTAATATTTAATTTACTAATTAATACGACTGTTATAAAAATCCCAATAAACAATCTTTAAATAAATTAGTTGTTAGAGTTTTGTTGCCGTAATTAGAATTGCATCAGAATGATTATTTTAATTTACAACATATTTATGGCTTAAGTTTTGTGGCACACCTGATACGTTATTAAAGAAGTTTTGTTAAAACGAAAACGAGTATAATTTAAATAATTTGAATATCTTAATAAGGTAAAAATATAAAATAGAGCTTAGTTTTATAATGAGTCCCTACATATTTTAATAATTTCGCCATTATCTAGTGTTATCATTTAGATTTTCATGATGAATTCTTACGATTCACACTGATTACGTTTCGCCATGCTACCCTATTTCAAATCTAACGGACAGAAAATTATTTCCATAAATTAAGATGAATATTTCATCGCAATATAAACTGAAAACAAACAACATTTCATACGTTATTAGAGTACGTACAATGTTTTACAACCTTGGTGCTGTTATAACGTGAAGAGGGCACATGGAGCGAGCGAGCGAGCAGAGCAATCCCGACAAGTAAACGAGATGAGACGGGACGGTAAAGCCTTCAGCGTTATCTGTAATTAGGATCGAGTGCCGGAAGTGTTCGCCGAGACACTGCCAGCATCCGGCCCGCTGGCGAACACCGCTCATTCCTAATTAGTCATATATACGATGAGATGCAGATAACGATGACATTATTAATTAGATTGATTGGGAATTATGATTATGTTTGTGACGTGCGACAATTTGGACTTAGTAGGGTTGCAAATTCAGGATACAGTACAGTATCCTGAATTTGGCAAAAAGCAGTATCTGACTGATCATACAACGAAATGACAGACGCTGCTCATGTATGTAGGCAATAAATAAATGTTAGTAATTGTACTACGGAAGTTATCATTAATTTAGAATACATTAATTTATAGGCAAATGATATGTCGTTATGTTTGGCTGCAAGCGTAGCCTGAGGATGTTTTGTTGCGTTTGAGGACAGCTTTGATCAATTGGTTATTTTTTATTTATGTCTCAATAAATTTACGAGGAAGACTTTTGCCCAATTTCTACTATCAGCTTTAATTAAAACTAACGAGTTCAACAGAAAAACTCGCTGGGTTACGTAATGAGTGCGAGTTTTTTCCAGTCCATCACGTGACAGGTTGTACAATGATTGGAGTGCGTAAATCTGAGACAGATGCGCGTGCACATGTCATTATTAAGAGCGGCCGAGCGATCCGAGCGATCCGAGCTTAATCCGGACTTGACCGACAACTTTGTAAATTAAATTGGCTCCGCGCTACGTCGACTCCGTGAATTGCACTTCTTATGGCCCCCGTAATCACCAGCTCTGTATAAATGCTCCATTAAAAGTGGCGTCAATTACATTAATTCCTTATATGTATGAAGTTAAATATATAATGTAACTGGAAACGTTCTCTAATTAAATGTCATGTGCATAGCATTTTCCGTATAAACAATCTTGTAGAATGCGAGCAACAGTTACGAGAAGCTAAAGACGATAGAAGAGAGACAGAAAAACTAAACTAATGATCGTTGACATGGAAATGAAACAGAATGTAATGATGTGTAACGCTTGTAAGAAATCGTCTTTTTGTAGGTAGAATTAATTTGTATTTGAACCTTGCTAATATGATTGTAATTTGCTCTTTTTTGTTGTCAATTAGGAAAAACAAATAAAAATATATCCGTCAATGCACGCTTAGGTATTACGAGTAACTTGGAGTTTAGACTCGTTACTTTAGTTTGATTGGTAACTTTGTTCGATGTACCATCTAGAGCTTTTAACAGGGCAGTGTACACGGCTGAGCTGTTATTAATGGTAATTGATAATAATATAAAATCAAATAGCATCGTTAGAAACTGCAAGGAAAAGCGGTTAAAAATGATAATTACGATTGCACATTACTGATAAAATTATCAAATAATGTTTCTGGATAAAATTTGCCTTAAGCCAGTATTACATTCTATTTTCCTGTGAGCATAAAAACAAGGCCCACAACCGTGACCGTCCACGACTTCCACGAGTATAAATGCTTCTAAGAAAATGCGTCTCTACTACAAGCAAGAAGTTCATTAAGTAAAACATGAATCTTGATGAAAATTGCTTAATGGTAAGTTGTAAGATTGGCGCCAACAGCGGAACACTGCGGAGGCTCCGCTCCGTCCCGCCAGCTCCGCTCCGCCCGCGTCCGTCTCGTCCGCTCAAAGAGCTCCAAGTGGCAAAACGTGCCCAGTAATAAGGAGCAAGTTATTCATTAGTGTTTTGAGAAAAAGTTATTAGTGCCGACAAGTCATGCGAGGCGGCGGTGCGCATGCGTTTGCATTTTTCTCCGCAATTTTCTGGATCAAAATGCAGATGCAGAGAATTTGCATTTAGTTCACAAGGCCCTCGTTACTGACCAATACAGAATTATGGTTTAAACGAGCTGGTCAAATGAATTCGTTTAAAATTAAATGAACCTGTATGTTGACTACTAAAGAATGCGTATTGTTTGATTCTGCTTGTAATGCATACATTGTAAATTAAAAGAGAATGTTGTCTTAAACCTTGAAAATGGAAAAAAATATCTATGAATACTGGTATTTTTGTGAAGTATAAAGAAGCAAGTTTTTAACGAAGAACTTGACCGTTTCATTAATTGACAACATGGTTGTGCAGCGTTAATTAACGAGAGAAATTGCTCGTTCTGTAATGAGAGTTTTATGGCCAGCGGGATACTACGCGGTACGGCGCTGCAGCGCTGGCGGGGCTGCAAGACTCATAGCGCAATTTGCCGTCCGTGTTGAGCTAGCTCCTAATTAATTAATACCTACATCCTACATACAAATAATTGCACAGGCTTTTTGTTCTTATTAAGGAAATTATTTAAGCTCTTTCCCTTGGGTCTTTCCTTGTGTCTATAGTTTGAAAGCTTGAAACTAAAAGACAGCTGGTCTGGTTAATTTGTCAAATATTTAATAATAAACCATATGTGTTATGCCCAATAAAAGCTTCAATCAAACTTTTGCACAATTTCAATCACTTTTTGTAGGTACTACTACAAACTTGTTCACGAACACCAAAGCAAGGTTTAACAAAAAAAACAGTTATTTCTTGTGACATCACCACATCAATTAACTATGATATAAAAAATAATAACAATGATTCAACGTGTCTTAACAACGTTTTCAAAAACTGAACATGAACAGCCCAAACGAAGCTTTCACTTGACCAAATTTTCTTTTTTCAACTAGAAACTTATTAATATACACCCATTAATGTAACTTTAGCACGAAACGTGTTGTCTTTTATAATCACTTGATATTAAAAAGAGAAGAGCCAAACACGAAAAAAGAACCATGACACAAAAATAAAGAGATAATTTTAAGCGAGTTCCACAAGCTGTTGAATGATAACAGTAATTTTGATAAATATAGGCTGTTTTCATACTGTATTTAATAACCCACAGTTAGAATTAGCAACCACGGCTTCGAATGAAGCAATAACCATTAAATCGAAGTGGATAACAATGATAATAATTTATACAGCTGCAGTTACAATAAATTAAAACAAAAATTAGCACAGAAACACAAATCGTCTTACGTAAGCAGTTAGAAATATACAATGTTCGATTAGTGGACTGACAAAATAAACGGGCACTTCACACCTGTAGCCGTGACTAGCGCGCGGGTTTGCTCGCCGCCCGCGGAACCGGTCACACGGCGACACGAGAGCCGCCGAAGCCACCCGATCCTATTATTTGGCTAACGAAGCCAAGGGTATCCCTTGATTATTAAAACGAACTTGGAGCCACCCACGGCGGCGCCTCCCGAGTGTTAATTGGGCCCCCGTAGACAATACTAATAAGGCCCGTCCGCGCCTCTATCTGTCTAATTAAACGCGAAACTTGAGAGTAGCACCCTCGGCGACGAGGGCCTGTTTGCCGAGCCTCCTGAATACACTGTAATAATACCGGCTAAGCGTGTTTGAGTGGCTCTTTTTCGGATCTCTGTAAACCCCCGTTTAATTAGCAGTATTATGCGTCTGAGTGTCGACTACCGGCTTGTTTAATTAAGCTAAGTCAGTAACAACAATCCATTCTTGTTACTGATGTTTTATTTGCCCTTTATAAGAACTGTTTATTGTGTTTTTATGTAGGTAATGTTCCAAGTTACCATTCATTGCAAAACCGCATTTATTTTTGTTAAAACATTTCAACTTCTAAGAAAAGCTGTAAATGAATTAAGGGGAAGCGTAATAATTTCAGTGGAAGATAATTAAAGCGAACCATAAAAGAGTGCTGATATGAACTATCTACATAAAATGGAAAGAGTGCGTGAGCGCAATACATTTTTACGACAAGTGAAAAGCCATAACGCGATTAAAAATAATGTTTTTAATGCAATGTTTTAACATTTATTAACTCTGACGTCTTTAACTGCTATCATTAACTCGTTGAATTTAATAAAAGTACAAACCTAATTTTGTTAAAACACTCTGTGGCACTAAAACAAATTCTCGCCTTTTGCAAACGGTCGCTTTTATAAAACTGACTGCAACATATGGGGCGCTTCTTTGTAGCACTTAGTAGGTCAGTCTGCATATTTTTGTCGGTGTCACACTGTCATGTTGGTTTCGGACTTCTATTAGCTGGCCTCCTCCCTTTTATGCTTATATCTTGCCTCAAAATATCGCACAATAATTGGATCGCAGATATTTGTTGCTTCGAATGTATGCCTAAAATACACACCTACCAAGAGATAACTCTTAATTTAAGTTTTTTTTGGAATCTTGTGTATGCAACTACCTACCATACATATTCTTAAAAACCAACCAGCACTTACACTTATACATACTTTAAATGCTTCCGAATCCTACCTCTAATCTGTTGCTGATTTTGAAGGCATCTCTCAAATTAAGTAGCGCAAGACACCACCATATTTTAGAAGGTGCACAGTGTAGTTAATATACATGTATGTGGGTAAAATGTGGTAGTGATAGCGAAAGTATGCATGAAACTGGTAAGTTAATAACATAAGTTGGGGGCGTGTATAAATTCCGGCCGACACTGACACCAGCCCGCGTGTAATTACACCAGATAGTGGTGTTATGCGCTTAAAACTACGCAATAATAACTACAGCCACTGCCTAAGTTTTCCAATAAACGCGAATGGGAAATTTAATAGAATTCCTTTTACTGGATTGCTGTAAACTGTAGTTTTACAGTCTAATTTACTTACAGAAAATATAACTAGGTAGTGGAGGAAGTTGACTAGCCCGTTTATTTGAAAATAAGTTATGTGAAACTCTTATTACTTTGACAGTAATAAGCAATGTTAATTGACGTTTCTTCTGATCCTCAGAAAGGGGACGTTGAGTCACTTCATACAAAACATTACCTTCGAATATTTTGCTTAGTATTATATATGTAAGTAGTACAGTTTTATATGTAGTAGAAACCGGAACCCACAAACACCTAAAGATATTCTTAACACTAAGCACCACTTAGTCCTGAAAACATTATACTAGGTGTACTCGTGAAATCTTGCTAATGGATCAGGCGAGGCAATGGTTTAAAAATATCCATCTAACCCTGGAGTCGATTTAGCTAAAACATTTCAGATCTGTGTCCGACTCTAGCACTAACAGGAAATGGGATGTGCCGCCCTGTTATGACTACCCTACATTCGCTAATAACGTTGCATTGTCGTTCGATGAAAGAGCGTTTTGAATTAACAAAGACTGACACGTATATTGTTTATTTATTAACATGTTCCACGTTAAACATGTTGATTTCAAGAACGGGTAATCGATTTTGCATGTTTGGATCTTAATCTATACATACATGCAGTGAGTTTAATTACGTTTCAACATTTAAAACGAGTATTTAAGACCGGTAAATAAATAAAAGTGCTCACGTGTGGGATTTAAATTGTTTGTAACAACAGTTAAATTTGTTGTACTCACTTAATTTTTAAAACCTCACTCACTGTCAATAAAAAGAAAAGATAAATAAAAATGTAAGTTACTAGGAAATAATAAAACTTTGAACACCAGACACACATTAATGTAGACATACTATCAAACTATTCGAGGAAACTGAGCTTAAGTGCTCCAAAAAGACCATTACTTAGTGGAAGCTTTGTTGTGTGAATCTTTGGCTGTGTTGACGGCTCTGAATGGGGAGGTGGATGGTATTTATTCAGCATTAGAAAGCATCCACTCTCCGCTGATGCGTCACTGACATATCCGTTAATGCTTTTTCCATTTCCCCGTCACCCCCTACCCTCACCCTCTCACGTTTCGTATAATAGTTTGACCGAAAGCTTCGTATGATTTCAGCATGACATGTTGAAATTGAGTTCCTAAATAGAACTGAACTTGTTTCATATTTTGATTTTTGCGCCGTTCAACACCTGGTAGAACTCGGGCCGTTATAACGAAAATTAAAAGTAGTTGTGTAGCAAAGCAATCAAAACTGTAATTCGCAAAAAGAGACAAAGGGACCGAAGGTGCGAGGGTTGAGGGGTGCACCTCCCTAGTTGCATAGCCCTCAGTGGTTGCCCGCTGCCCTTTTGATTGCGCATTATTCGCGTGTTTATACAGTTAGATCGCTTTCTAGATTGTTGCTATTGTGATAGCGTTTTTTGTTGGCGCGGTTTTGAAGGGGGTTTTAATTAAAAATGTTTGCACAGAGAGCCTCGATGGTTTCTTTCGTTTGTGGTTGTTTATGTACAATTAGGCTTATTTTTACTACATATTATGATGTTTTATCGTTCACGAAAGCATTAAAATTATATTATTTAGATTCTTCGCAAACCACGGCTAAGGGAACGTTAACATTGAGTTAAGCACCAATGAATTTAGAGAAAGAGTTTTAAGCTTGTCTGCTCCTTATTATGTAATGGACTGCTTATTTTAAAAATAAATTTTCCGAAAGTTCCAAATTGTAACGTCTTGTTGCGAATTATTGTATAAAAGTTGCTTAATCCAAAAATTGAGAATGCCGCCTATCTCGTCCGGCCCACCCACGGCGTCGTCCATTCATCTCCCTGGCGCATTTATACATTACTCTCGGCTCAAGTATCCGATTATATAACACGCAAAATTTCAATTACAACTTGTAATTAGTTTTTCGAGAGTTTTTCTTTCAGGAAGGGGGGAGGGGTGGGGGCGCGTACGAGCGGGACGCCTGCATGCCTGCGACTCTGTCCCGCGCGGTGCAACGCTTTGAGTAATGTCCATGCCACTTATTTGATTATTTTTATGCAATCTGCACAGGAAAATGAAGGATTTATTTGCCGCATGCGTTCGCTGTTAATTAATTTTACAAAGTCTGAAATGTTTTGTGCGCTGTTCATTAACTGTTTTAGTTTTTTTATGTTATGTGATTCGTTGAAAAAGTTCGAACAATTTAAATTGTTGTTAAACGTAGTTTATTGAACAATCAACAACAAAAAATAATATCTTTAAAACTTAGACTGCGAAGTTTGAAACCTCTGAAAATTCTTTACGCACTTAGGTCATGGCAAATTTAATTTTGAATATCTCAAAATTTCTAAAATAAACGTCGAAGTCAGCCAAGTATTCTTACTTAAAAACAAAGTGCAGCATAAGTAACGAAAACAAAGTCAAGTTGCTTTCCCGAAGTAAGTTGCACAAGAGAACAACAGAAAGCGTTGACGTCGTACAGAAATGACCCTTTTCGTGGATTGGCAGCCTCGTCGCTGGCCGCTAATGCACGGAAGCCGGGCCATGCGAATTAATGGCAAGAATAATGGCGATCCCATTATGGATTGCCGCCAACATACTTTAGCCATGAAAAGAACCGAAAGTTACATTTGCGATACTCTGAATACTGAGCGCTCTCGGAGCCCCCTCCCCACACCACCCCCGGGCGGCACAAAGATTGAAGTGGAGTGGTATTAATAAACCCAGATATTGTTTGGATTATTGTTCAAATTAAATAAATGTTCCTTATTGCTTGATGTACTTAAACAATGCTTTAGCATTTTGGTTACTCAGTATCATTTTATTATAGTTGTTATAATAAGGAAACAAAGCAATGAGGAACTGAATTCGCTGCAGCCTATTCTCGTTTTTAGCTATGACAATTTATGGGTACACAGCTATTTATTATTAGATTGCTATTCGTTCGATAGTTTAAGTTTCGTCTCTATCTACATCATTGTTCTTTTGTCATCGTCTTTCATGAGAAAGTTTTAGAACGGAAAAGTCTTTTAAAACTGCTTTCAAGGAAATTAAAGCATTAATGGTCGTTATATTTAAGAGCTATCGTAGTGCGATGTGAATAGAGTGACAAGCGGCGAGGACGCGACGTGAACGTGGCGACGGCTACGGGAAGTATGGGACGGTTCCGTTCGCATTAGTGCACTGTACAGTTTTCGGCTCGTAGCAGATTCGTAGCAACGTCTTAGCGGTGTCGTAGCGGCATCGTAGCCGCGCCGTAGTAGTGTCGTAGCACCGCGTTCACCCCACGACGCGTCGCCTCGCCGCCGCCCCGTAGTCATCGCGGCGACGTCCCGCACCTCGAGGCCACCCCGCGCGGCACGGTGCCACTAATTGGCAATTTGTTCGATCCTTAGATCTGACATAATGATGCGAGTTCGTTTATTTAAATGATTCGACGGAAACTTCTTGCGCCTCACAATACACTTGTACCTAGTTGTTTCATAAATAAATCAAGGGTTAATGGCCCATTCACGACTTGCGTACGAAGGTTGAAAGTCTTTAGTTGTTGCTTGTTAATTTAATTTTTTTATAATTGATTTTACTTCAAAGTGGTTTTTGAGGCCTGGACGTTTTAATTAATAGTCGGCCGGATATTGAGTGATCATAAAAAGAGTAAAATAAACATGGTTCTCAATTTACTCCAGAACTGTAGCAATTAATTGGTCGTTGGAACATTCTGCTTGCACATATTTATTATTGATCGATCGTACACATCACAGCGTGTAAAAGCAATGCATCCATAAATAGAATCAATTTATCAAGTGTCGACTCGTGTATCTTATATGTTTTAGATCTCAATGTGTTAAGTGCACGTTCCCGGGACTTTTTGCCGGTACGATAAGTGACATTTACAGCTACAGACACGTTGCGTTTGTAGTTTTAAATATCTTAAGGTTTAATGAGTAAATAATCCATTACTCATTCTGCAAGTTATGTCGTATGAGGGCACCATTTATAACTAAAACATAGTAGATTCCACCTTCTAGTTCTTAATTAGTCTGACATTTTCAATACGAAATCTAATCTTTTGTGGACTAACTATTTATTTTGTTGGAAATTGTCATTCCTATTAGTTAGTACAATAAATCGCCTCTTCGATACAGAACCTGTCTGTCTGCTTGCATGTTTACTGCATTTTATACTTTAATGATTTCGCTAATGTTCAGTTAATTATGTGAGGGCAAGCAACGTCGACTGTATGAACTTTATAATAATCCATCGGTCGGCTTAATGACCAGCCGTGGGGCGGCGTTTTCGTTAATTAAACGCAAACAAAGACGGCTGACTTCACTTAGTTATGATCAAACACATTAGCGGGGATTTGCCCGCACTTATAGCTATTTCCTCGAACCAGATCTTACTTGAATTCATTGCTTTTGTAATGTACATATTTACTCAGATGGGACCTAGTTTAAATCCATTATGGGGAGTTCTCAAAGCTTTTTCTCGTGTGGTATCTAGTTGTCGTGACCCAAATCTTTGTACGGCGTATACTGAAGCTAAGTAAACTCTCGTTCATCAGCACACTACGGGAACAGTTCGTGCGTCGTCGTCGCCGTTGTCGCAGCTCGCAGGGTGCACAGCTCCGTAAAAGTCGATTACGATGGTCATTAGTCTCCAGTGCGCGCACTAATTAATACAACGTTTTGAGTTAAGCTTCGGATAAGATTCCTTACGGCGTCGACGAGAAAAATCCAAAATTTAATTAAAAAAGTTTAAGTGAGTTTTCACGGACGAGCGTTCGCCTGCGGCTCTCAATAATTTAGGCAAATTCTATTCTTTCTGCAACCAAATTCTTTTGGGATTGCCTATGAACTGTAATTAACCTTTTAATCCCGACCGATACGCGGCTTTGTGACGTTTATCGTAATTGAAATGAGTTTACTTAATGAAAAAAGTCGGGAGACGAAATAAGGATATAATGTTGCCGGCTTACACAGAGATAACATTAGCATTAAGACTGTAAAACTTGTGCTTAATGCAAAAATGCGGGAATAAAGATACTAAAAATATTTTCAATACAGCAAACGTGTAATAAAGTATGATAATGCTCTTAATGTTAAGATAAGCGTGTGTGACAACACGCTCGGCGTCAGTCATTACGGCTGCGCAGACGACGCCGACGTCCGTGAATACTCAGAACCCGCACACATTTTTGTGAGCTCATTAAAATTACATTACAGGTCTTATTTAAACAGCAAACAACTAAACGACGCTCGTTAATGCGTCTCGTCGTTGAGAATTTTATGGACAATCCCACCCCGAACAAACACTAAAACATTAAGCTTGTTATACACTCGATTAATTGTTACGGAGAAAGTTTGTATGGAATTAATGAATGCCCAAATATTTTATTGCACTGTAATGGGCATTTAACCCACGACGTTTTATAAAGCATTATTTTACTCTGGTTATCTAAAATTACCTATTAAGTTGACCATACACAACTTATTTACCTACCTATGTACTTACCTTATTTTTATGGTAATAAGTGAGCGTGAAGCACACGACATCTTGCACACAAGTGACGGGTGACTTGCAATCGTTACACGCAATTATGTAGAGCCTTTTTTTGGATGGGAAAACCATGGAATGACTCCTTCTGCTATCGATTGTACCTACGCAATCCAAAACATTACAAAATTGATATTGATTGCACTTTATGTACCTATGTTTAAGTTGATTATCGAGTTATTTTATCTAACTTATTCTAGCGTGTCAAGTGAAGAATAAGAATGTCACGACATTATAATAATACCGTGCTATTAACGGCCTTTATCTACTTTTTTCAAGCGTTTGTACCATAATTTGTGAAGTACTGTTTTGGTATTTACATAAACTATGTTTGTTAAGGAAGCATATTTCTTTAACTGAAAGGTAGCCGTCAATGTCCGCCACTCAACAAAAACATTACTAAAGCAATTACTGTACATTGATGTCTAGCATACATAATAAGTCTTGGTACTCGGAATAATCGGTTCAGTTTAAGTTCCGACAAAGAGAATTAAAATGGCGTGTCCACACGTTTCCACGGAAAACGTTTATAGTCTATAGCTTTTGTTTGACAGCATAATATATTTATAAACGAATTTAGAAAAAGATGTTTATTTCGGTGTAAAGGCCTCTGACCAATTAGCACAGTGTGGCACCCCCGGAGTACCTGTGGAGTGCGGAGTGTGGTGCCCAAACATCTCGGCACTGCGCATGAGAATTGTTTTAAGTGCTTTTCACGAACGGGGCTGTAATATTTGATCGGCAATCAACTTAAAAGCTTTTGTAATATAATAATGTACACTGACTTTTTGTAAGGTACGCGTGTTCATGTAATATTTGTAGTGATTATTGACTCATTGAAATTGGGAAATTATTCGCCGAAGTTAAATGCACTTTCTGTGGGCTTTTCCTGCTGCCCCATTATTTCGCGGCTGCGCTTACGTCATTGGATAAATGTTTATTTTGAAATCATGATAACCCTCTAAGAAAGGATTCAAATAAAAATAATATGAATATCCAGAGAGGCTTGTACGTATAATACTACTAGTCAATACAGGAATTCAATGAAACAACAACATTGATCATTAAATAAATATATTTATTTACACATTAACGGCAAAATGAAATAAGTAATATTCTGTCGATGTTTACGAAGTTGAAAATATTGTTAAATCGGTTTTATGGTACCTAAGTAGGTAAGTATTTAGTACTAAAAATTCATGGAACATTTTACATTAGCCAATAGTAGGTAGGTACTAAGTAACGACAGTTCAATTTTTTACATAAATACATATTTTATCGTAGAAATCTTTATTTTACATTAGGTATTCTATCTTAGAAAATTTTAGCATTTATCTACATAGAGGTTCCAACTTCTTTAATATTAAACAAAATAAAGTTTTAGCATAGTCATCTGTATTTCAAGATTGTTACAATTTAATGCGCGAACAACATTCACTGAAGCTCTGTGGCGGAAAGAAAAACAAACCACCTTATTGATAAACGTCGCACGCTGAGCGACGGCCTGCCCTATAGCACAGGCTCAACATAAGTGACTCCTATTATAAACAATCACCATAGATACGTCGCCACAGACCGCGTTTATTAGTAAGATGGGTGTTTACAAATGTTAAACAGTTAAACGTTTATATTATACAGAGGTACCTAACTAACCATTGCACCACTTCAGAGTACCAAATATATCACTATTCATCTACAATCTTAGCTCATTTGTGTAGACTCTTATTTTATTTAGAAATCCCTTATACGGAAACTTATCTTTGGTAAAAAATAACATTAACATATGTAACCAATCAAAAGTAAATAAAAGTAAGAAATTACGATCAATAAAACTTCATACCTTGTATGATAACAATATTTATGTTTAGTACATGTACATACAATCCATAACAATGAGATCGATTTTATCAATTAATATTTTAGTGTCTGGACCTGAATCGTTGTATCACGATAAAAGTACAATCGATAAACAATCTGTTCGTTCCGACCGAGGGTGAACTATCCGGTACAGCGAACGGAATATATTACCGATAATACGAACTCCCTAAGTAAAATTCAAAATAATGTATTCAAATAAAGACCTAAGGTTGTGGGCACGTAATGAGCATTTTATCCATTGTCTTATTTATTGGTACGGGGCGTGTCTAAATTGGCTAAGCGCAAGATGTGGTACAGAAGGTACAATAAAGTAGAAGCGAGAGCGCGCGCCCTACCCACGCGACGCTGCTATCTTAACATGTAAACAAGTGCTCAAATCGTATACATAATGGAAATATCGTGTTCTAACAACGTTATCGCGACTCATCCCGGACACTTTGTAAAGTGGCCACATATCCACGACTGGCTCGGCCCGCGCAGCCCGCGCTCCGCCCGTCTCGCCTCATGTACTCTTGCGCAGCACTAATATATTCCCGACATCTCCGTGTAGATCTGCACTTAGTCGGGTTACAACGCTGAATACCTGGCCACCTCACACTGTTATTAATATTACCTTAATATCGAGTACAATTTGAGATTTCATAACAGATTTCAGGTTCGCATACTTCTGTATGAACTAAATATAAAAATAAAGCATTACACACTACTCTATTTTCTATGTAAGGTAGTATTGTAGGGTGATGGCTAGTTTGTATGTGGGGTGAAGAAACGGAACGTCACTCTAGTGTCTATAACTGTGTCGTTAGAAAGACGTTCGTTCATGCCGAGGTGCTCGCCCAACGTCGGGGGCCAGCAGGCTGCCTGCGCGCCTCGCCAACACTCAGTGAGGTTTTACCTGGATAAAAACAGATCAATGAATATTTTGAACGCCCGAACACATTCAGTTATCATACGGTGCTCTCATGAACTATCCTGGAAATCCAACACAAACTACATAGAGCTGTTAAAATGTGCGAAGTAATGCACCATGGTATCTCATGTTCTTTTACTCTGTGCTGGGATTAACGAGACGGGGTTGGATATTAGTCCAAGCAGTAAGCGAACAGCGTGTGAAATGAAATCCGCAGTGTGACAGTTTGCATTCATAAAGGGATAGGCCAGGAATTATGTAAAATAGTTTTGTCTGTATGTATCGGGCAACACCTACTTTTTGAAAAAAAAATTAACCGCAAGAAATAAGTAAATGAAAAAGGACCACGTACCGAGGCGAGATGTCGGCGTTGCACCGTCGGTCATCGCGCGGCATCGCACACGTCGGGGTCGGGCGGGCTGCCGTAGCCGCTGGACGCGTCGTCGGCGCCCGCGCAACCGCCGCCGTCCTTTTCCACCATCGCGCCGCCGGCAGCCACTCCGCCACCGCAGCCGGCCACCCCGGCCACGTAACCACCACTTGTTGGTGACTGCACACAATGTTTCACATGTCAGTGAAGAAACTTGACACCAAATGTTAGTCTGGTGAAGGGAGGATCAACAAGTGGTGATCATAGGATCTATATTCTATGGTATGGACGATGATACTTTAAGCTGAGCCTTGTTCAAAGAGCGTTTGATCAAAAAACGACAGGTACCAAAGTGGCCCATCAGATTAGATGTCATAAGTGTGCTTTTAATCTATTTTATAATTCACTTACGCGCCCAACAGAAGACCGTGCACGCAATCAAAAAGTCGATTAGAAATGTCGCGCGGCTGAATGGGTTCCTCCACTCGCGCGACTCATAAAATGAAATAGATTCCCCCACATTCGCATTCCGACAAGCGTTCGTACGAGAAAGATTAATGATCACAAAAGAAACATAATAAAGTGGAGATAGAATCTCCCACTAACAGTGTCCTTGTGGGAGTTATTTACTCCGCCGAGTCGACTTTTTCACGTGCCCTTTATTCCGAATGGAGACGTTTGAAAAAATATATTCCTTTCTGCTATAGTAAGATGCAAACACAATTATGCTCACTACAACAAAAGACGGAGAGGTAAAGACGAAAGTATCAAAGCCCATCATTTTGTAATAAAGTGCAAAGCTGTTGCGTACATAATAATAACCGAATCCGTATTAAATCGATAAACGCAGAATAATGTAAATGGTGTGTAGTCGCACCTTACGGAGGTTTATCATAGTGCTGGTTTGCGGCTATAAAGTGAATAATAATTTAGTAGGTATGTGCGAGTGTGGACCACCAGGCGCAGTTCAGGCCCGTGGTCCCACACTCCGCATTGGTCCACGTCAGCGTTTCAGGCGCGATGTGCAACGTAGCGCACTCCGACTGGGCCACGTACTCCACTGCCGGTGGGAACCGACCATACGTGCGATTCAGATAATTATACAGCACATGACATGGCAATTTCTAGAGACCCGAGAACGACAACAGTTGGAATATAGGAACCTCCTACTGCGCTAACAAAGCATCTAAATGGAGCTATTGACACCAATGAATGGGGTCAATCAATAAGCAGTCGTTGTGGATGAATCCGTTTCTAATGGAAGCAGTCTAGACGTTGCTGAAATAGTCACTTTTATAAAATATTCACCTGTAGTCCGCTTACTTGGCGGCGGATGTGGGCGAGCCCGCTGGGGTTGGCGGCCATGCTGGCGAACACCAGCCGCTCCTCGTAGTCGTACTCGCATAGGATCTTGTTGTCGCACAGGTAGAATCTGTCACCGACGCAGAACCTGGAACAAACGATCATCTAAGGACTCTGTCAATCATTTTGTCGTGGTAACACATCCCTGGTACTGAAGTTCGAAAAGTCCCTATTTTTCTTTTCACAACCTTAATACTTAGAGTATGAATGTGTTTTGATTTAAATGTATTTTTGATTTAAATGTATACCACCCAGTTATTGTAAATGCTGAGATAAACGGCCAAACGCACGTCATTTTGTTATATCATAAAACTTTGTGAAGTTTGTTATAAAGTATAGACGGATTTTGTTGTTTTTCACTCACCTATGATTGCACTGTTGACAGGCGAAGCATTCTAAGTGATATACGAAGCTCTTCGCTCTCATCACCATTTCGAAGGCGGGAATGACTTTGTTGCAGGCCACACAGTTGCCTGTGGCACCGAATAACCTGTTACAAATAACAAGGCTATAAACATAAAATACTTACGACTTATAAATACCGAAAGCACTTTAATGTAAAGTGTTTTAAGCGTAAAAATGTGATGCCACTATAAATTGATTTAGGTCACTTACCTAAGGTAGTCTCTTTTGCAGAGCATGAGGTCTGCCTTGTAGTAGAGCTTGGAGCCGACCTCTCCGAGGCGGCAGTCGCAGCAGCCGCACTTGAGGCAGTCCTCGTGCCAGAACCTCTCCATGGCCTTGAGGAGGAACCTCTCCGTAATAACCTTCCCGCACTGCGCGCACAGCCGCGCGCCTCCTGTGCTGCCGGTCACCGTGCTGTTCACGGTCAGACCATACTTGTTGTCATCCTGTTGACCTGTTAACAAATCATACAACTTCTTAACCATTCGTTGTGCTACACGGAAACTCAATTAAGAATGGTGCACTTATGCAGGTATGCGTATTAGACAGCAATGGAAAAAGTAATGGTTTGATTTAATGATTCGCTTCGTCGTTGGTACATGCCAGTAATTGTCGGTAATACGCGCCGTTATGGCATTAAGCTAGGCTCGATTGTTTTCTACTGTGTAATTGCGTCAATTAATTCGAGCGAAGGCGCGCCGCGTGACATGCAGTCGTTGCTCGCTGACGTCATTAAGATGCGCATACGCATTTTTCTCACACCATAAAAAAACTGCAACATTGAAACATGCGGACTCATTATGTGCATTAACAGCACCCAATAAAACTTTATGAAGCATTCGCTCCATAAAAGGCTAAGGTATAATTCTCATTTCGTTTTAAACAAATAAAGTGTTACGTGAACATATTTTCAATGACTGTACCTATTGCATTTTAAAATCAATATCGATACGTAGTTATAAATAGACAAAAAAAAGCTCTGGACATTTAGCAAACAATCAGGTCCAATTTATCGGCATATGGTCCACATAATAACAATGCGTACGTCAAACCAATCAAGGATCCAATTGAAGGGGTAACTAGGTGGACATAACTCATCGCAATCGATCACTTGCGCATCGCCGCCGCCGCCGCCGATACGTCTCGTTTATTGGAGCCGACGTCGCGACAATAAACTTAATTGGAGTATATTAATGACGTCTCTTTACTAATAAAATAATAAAGATGACGTGTGACCTCCGGGCGACGGTATTCACAATTAGCAGTGCGGTGTGACGCCGCGAGGGGTAAGGTCGTAGAATAACCGCCCAGAGGGAGATCGCGATGGATTGTAATTACGATACACGTACCTTTCGCCTAGTTCATTACAATTCTTGAAAAATAATAATAAACCTAACCTAACGTCCAAAACACTTTCCAAATGTTAACTTTTCTATAAAATTACCTGACGGTAAAAGTGCCTATATATACTAATAATATAATTTCCGCTAACTCTACTCAGACGCGCTCACGCGAAACGTTAAATGCTAATCAATTCAATGTGGTTTCCCTTAATATTCTCAGAACGAGTATGTACTACCGCGGTAAGTTTTCTTCGCGTTAAAAACATTTACCATGTAATGTCGGGTTTACCTCGTTTTACCTGGAGCGATTCAAAAATCTCAGTATTTTTCCTCGGAATGCTGCATGGAGGCGACAGCCGGGCGTGCGGTTACTGGCGTGTTTTGACCATTTCAGGTTGTATGCATGTTGTTAGTGCCGTAATTATGGGTGCTGCACATCGTTCTAACAGTCACATTGATTTTATTCATTTGCACAAAGCAAAGTAAATGGTCAAGTGTGCTTACCATGATCAGCCTCGGTAATAATTATATCTTAATAATTATGGGTTCTTTTAAAGCTACATTATGGTTTCGTTTTTTACGCGATCCAAGCTCAATCTGCAATACCTCCTATCAGGAAAGTTCGTGGCATGTGTATTGGTATACCTACTCTTACTGACTAAAACCCATCCGTGTTCCTTTTTAAGCCCTTTGCGTTCCAGGGCCGCGGTGACTCTTTCGAACCAATTCCGCAACCCTGGTAGGCTCTGGCCCTAGCGGGCCCCTTCTTTTATGCTGACATCTCTTTGAGGCGCGCGTGAAACACAACGCGCCATCGACCCGGGCCTGGTGGTGATCGGACAGCGAGCCACCCAATGCTCGCCGTCCGCAGGCCCGCGCCTACGGTGGCCGGGGATCGCCCTGCGACTCCCGACGCCCGGGGCGTCTTCTCCTGTTGCGGCGGTTGGGACGAAGGCCTTGCCTTTCCCTCGCGCGGCCCTCCTTCTCCTTTGCTAGCATTACTGCTTCGCAGAAGGAGGTGACCGCTTTCCAAGCCTCCTCGCTCTGGACCATGGATTTAACCAGGGCCGGACGCGAGAGGTCGCCGCCGCCGATCGCCTCGACGAGGACACGGCGGTGCTCAGCCCAAGCAGGGCAGACCTCCATACCTACCCTACCTACTCCCGGTCCACTCTGACACTATCAAGAAACAATAAAAAGCACGTTAATAACATGGACTGTACATAAATATCCGCTGGTGGGAAGGCGTTTCGTATTATTTTCGTTTTATTACCTTCGGCTCGAGAATTTGATAGAGACTTGGCTCCCGCACTAGCCCGGCAGTATAATTTTGCCGACACAGCCGGTTGGCCGCCGCCAACGTATTAAGGCGCCGAAATGAAAAGAAACCCGGAAATGGATGAAAAGTAATTTATTTTAGCGCGAGTAGGGTGACAATGGTGGCACACGAGTTGAGACTAACGTTGTTGGTGCTAAGACCTAGGAGGCGGGATTAGTTAGTAAATTGACTGTAGGCACGCTCCTCCAAATCCCTTCCATCGAGTTTTGGGCAAGGTTGGGTTACTAAAACAACTGTCATCAGCTTCTTTTGCCAGCAGTTATCTAACCGATAACAGTTGGCCATCTCGAACATCTCCTTTACATTTGATGATTACATACTTTGTGCGCCGGAAGAACCTGTTCCCTCCCTGCGACGCGAGCCCCTTTGACATACCTACTCCCCTGCCTCCGGTAACACAATATTAATTTTCTAATTTCACCGCGAAATTACATCTAAACATGGGATCTAATTGGAATCCGTAATGGACTTTCGTTCAGAAAATCCTTTCTTAGCGACGAAACTCATTTCCGTTTGTTTTGGAAGCGCGAGTAGAATTCGAGAGTTAGTTATTACCTGTTTGTACTTCACGTGAATTCCAGTTATTATAGGTGTCACTCTATGTACGTATATTGCCAACTAAATTGCAAACAAAGAAAACAGGAACATAACTTCAAACTTGGGTTCTTTATTGGCCGGATCGAGCTCTATTATTGGAGAATAAAACTCGCTTCAATTTACAGTTTGTTTTATCGGGAGACTAATGAATCTTTGAATCGATAATGTGGTGATACTTTTTCTAAAACTTATTAATAAAGTTAGAATTTAATCAAAAGCTAATTAAAACTTTTCAGACTGCAGACAGGTTGGTTTAGGTCGAGCATACACATGCAAGTCCACAAAAATGTGATTTAGAACCGCATTTTCAAAATACTTGTTCTTCAGTAATGCTCCATAAACCTCATAAATTCTCTGGTTTAATGAATGCCAGGTTATTATTGTAATTAGTAAGAATCACGAGCACTCGCGAACATTCCACGTAATTTACAATCATTCATTACGTTTTGCAATTAGTTTGCCATCCCTATATGCAAACGTTACATGCCTACATTGACTATGCATCATTCTTGGAACAAGATTTCTACAAGGTTTTGTGGTAAATGATCGGAATACATATCTACTTCGATTTACACTAATAAAGTGGTTCCTGCATGAAATCATGAACGTTTGTAGCGCAATTTAAAAGCTTATGTCAACAGTGTGGTGATAGGTGAGGTATGACAGGAACCCACCATAGGTTCCTTCCTAAATATTTGCCAGGAAATAACTCATCGAAATTGTACGCAATCAGAATTTTGGAATATATTTCGTGGAAGTTATTAGCATGTTGACATTGTAGAAGAGCGCGCGCTCGCTTTGTTAACTACCCGCTAGTACAATAGGATGCCAAATTGCATCGTTACGACAACAACATAAGATGTGCTCTGTATTCGCTGATACATTTTAACGTATTATGCAAGAAACTGCTTACAAACTAAATGCACTTCTCGCCATGTGATCTCAAGAGCTTCTTGATAGTCTTGAAGTGTGAGCGGAAGTCACTCGTTGACAGTTCTTCAGTTCCCTCAGAAACCGCAATGACGAACAAACAAACTGACCGTAT
The DNA here is from genome assembly GCA_905163435.1 of Mamestra brassicae. NCBI lineage: Eukaryota > Metazoa > Arthropoda > Insecta > Lepidoptera > Noctuidae > Mamestra > Mamestra brassicae. The sequence continues at coordinate 9,892,796 of LR990996.1, read as the reverse complement.
GTTTACTAATGAGTGCACGATTCACGATCACTTCCTTTCAGTAGACGGGCCTTGGCAACGTTCCGGAAAACGAAAGGATGACGAAGAACGCTACAAAGACTGAAATTAATTACCCATATCTGTTGAACGGATAAACTAATCATACATATTTAATTAATTTTCCATCTAACGCAAACGCAATTGCTACAGCAGAAACCGCTTATTCAATTTAATTACGAAAACAAATATATAATCATATGGAATAATCTAAAGTACGGTACTAATGGATTTGTATAATGATTGTGGTTGCAGCTATTCTAAATGGTCGTACAGTTTATTTAGTTTTAGTCGCCGGTCACTCATTAAACAATGGAGTTGATTGCGTTGTTGCGATATCCATTATGCGGGCTGTAATTAGATTTAACCAAATGCGGGTTTTGCATTAATAGCGATTAAAATGTAAAAAATAACGAGCAGGATGTTCGCCCTGAATAACGTTACACGCGTTACTAAATGCAGACGATAGCATCTATTGCGTTACACATGTCCATCAGAATCGCATGTTTTTTTGCAGTTTGGCAAGTGAGGAACTTGCCCACTCAAATGTTCCATTTTCTCTAAATAAGCTACGTTTCATTCTCCTGCGTAGTCTATTTTCAAAAGGACCATTTACCGCGCTTTGATTTGGGATTCAAGTCCAGAATATCTGATCTGATTTCTAGAAGTTCATCGTAAAAGTCCGGTCGGATTGAGATTCAATCCGGATTAGATAATTTTCCAGACATGAGCGTGGCTTTTTCGCAGGAGTGCGACTGGCCATATTCAAAAGATTTTTAAGAATCGCATTTAATAATGCAAATGCAATTTACAAAGCATAATATAATTTATGCCAATTTCCAACGAAGCAATATATTTAATGTACTGTGCCTTATTATAATCTTAATCTCAATCTCGTTATGGTAATTAGCAGAGAATAATGTGCCTTGTAAATCTCACAAGTTGCCTGTAAAGCGGCGAGTAACGAGGTGCAGAGGTGAAGGTGCAGACGCCTTATTAAAATTCCGACTGACCTATGGCGACGGAACGCACCCTGCAACAAGCCCCACCCTCCCCTATTGCCACCGTCGTTAACATTTCCGTTATTAAAAAAGTACGAGACTTTGTCATCACAGAAGTTAGTTTTTTTTTAATTAAAATTATGAAATTGATATTGCTTTTACGCCGGTGCTCGCTTCCCAGCTCAACCTTGTGAAAGTTTAAATTAATTTTTGAATTAAGCCTAATGGCAGTGGTAAACGATTTCTAAGGAAAGAGTTTTCAGCAATTAAAATTTCAATTATTTGATGGCAGAAAACCGTATCTTAATTGCTTTTCATTACTGGTATAAAAAGAGACCGGCTTAGCAATTTGCGAAGATTAATCAGCCTCAACTTGAACAGGAAATTGTTGTCTAAACAAATAGATTTAATTATTATCTCTATTACAAATTATTATGAAAATGAATGATTATGAGTGTGTATAGTTCCATTATTGATTAATGCAGCAGCCCACGAAGAGTGCGTACTTGTTATCTAACACAAAAACTGAACAAGTCACGCATGAAGAAATGTGTTTTCTTTTATAATCATTTCCACTTCTTGTTAACACAGTCTGCAGATCTTCAATCTACATATTAAATTAAGTAGTAGAAGCAGTTTCTTCCCGGTGCGGTAGACGAAGACAGCTTCTCGTACACATAGGTAGTGATTAGTTTCATCAAATCGGAAGAACGAGTTTTCCATCTATTTACATTGTGAGAGGCATTTAATTCTTACGTAATAACACACTGTTATAATAACTTCTTGTTTATATTCAGCACTCATTCTCCGCTTTTGCTACCGCTTTTAGTGTTGTACCATTTCATGAATAAGAAGACATCGATAAATTGCTATTAGCATAGTTTACCTAATAGCAAATATAGAGTATTAACTCCGTCGCTTTTAATAAATTATTTATTTATGGTAAATAATTAATATTTGTTATGTTTATTATTATAATATGACTTAATTACTTACAGCATTTATCAATAAGATGTTAGGACTAAGGATTTTCTTGTTTGTTACACCAAAATTGTCCATGACTTATTAAGTCAGAATTAAATGAAGTGGAAAAATAGTTTAAAGGGAATAATTTACAATCGACTGTTTCGAGAGCTACATACTTATACAAATATAGGTACTACTTTTAAAATTAAGTAATAATGCACACATTTATGTATGTACCCATCTATAGTTTTTCGAAACTGTGTGTAGGTACGTAACCCAAGTAGATATGTAGCTAGCACAAATGCAAAAAATATGCGTTCATCAAAATTCAAAAGAAAGTTTATGATGCACGTCACTACATGATACATCGTATCCCAAAACAACAATCAAACGTATACAAAGTCGAGACAATCTACGTCATAAATTATTTTCTCAGAGAAAGGCTCCGGGCGAAACTTAAGCCTGACATAAGTGGGCAATAAACTTCAGCCAATTTGGAGATTCGCATCTGGAGGCTCTTATTAAAGCCCGAAAGTTAGTCCTTTTCATCCATCACTCGTAATACGTGTGTGAGTTATTGTATGAAAAATTGAAGAATAAATTGAGTCGCTGCAGCAGCGGCGAGACATAAATCCCAACTGAGCCCTCAATATTGTTTTAAAGGGGAAGTGGCCATAAATTTTATCAGGGCCGCCCAGAGCAGCCGCGGGCGCCGGGCCGCTGCCGCCACGCCACGCCGGCTACGCCAACTACGCCACACTACGCCACGCCGCCGCGCCGCCTCGCACCCGCACTGTCTCCGCAATTTTCCGCCGGTGCCCGCGTTGCATTTGATGCTCATGTGAATTTGTTTTGTTATTTCTGAAGAAATTGAAATCTTCCTCATGGATAACTACGTTATCGTGAAATATGGGGTAATAACCACGTGTGCGAAATTGTCCAATGCGGCAGTCCCCAACGCTGGCGGTAGTGAATAGATGGTAGATGTTATTTTAATCCCTCGGTTTCAAAAAACTTTAACGGTTAACGCATGAATTATACTTGGCCGTCTTTAATTTATAATGATTGTTGTTTTCTAAGAATTACTATTTAAAAAACTTTAGGGGGACCTAAAGTTTTTTAAAGAGGCTTTCAATATTTTCTTTTAGGTATTTTATTTCGAAAAATTTTTCATACTTGAATATTTAACGATAATAATTGGATTGCCTCATTAGGTGTGTACCTACTTTGAAACAAGCATAACTTAAAAAGATAATTTCAAGATAAATTAAGATTCAACAAAGGCAGGCTTTGTTGATAGAGCCAGAAGTCAAGAAAGCACAATATGAGAAAAATGTTTTTTTGAAAAAAGCATTTTGATATTTTTTCCTAATTCTTGAGCAGATGCAGAACACAACCCTTAAATAGGACCACGTACTTCTACCTGTATACAAATAATTTGTCGTAAGAGTTATTTAACGCAATATGATTTAAATATGTATCAGTCTGTGCGGCTTCCTGTCAAATAAGCTCTATATTGTTCCATCTGGCTGGCGGAAACAGGATCTCGTTTAATGTTGTCATATCAAAAAATGTTTACCATTTTATATCAGCCATCAGCGGTTCAAGAATACACAGACTACAATCAGCAATACTGTGGAAAAACATACTCCGTACAAGTTTGTGGGCACAATAAAAAATCGCTTATTTTTATCAATACGATCTGGGTGTCGGACATTTCGCATAAATGTGATATTGCAATATCGTTCGTCCCCTTTTTAATATCGCGCGGACGGTCCTGGGCGGTTTATGGCACAACCCTTGCCGCGTTTTATTCGCGACCTGTTTGTCCTAATATTATGAAAAAATTGACGTCGGCAAAACGAAAACGTCTCTGCTTATATTTTTTGTTCCTTGATTTACTTTTTGCGTACTAACTCTGTTTATTTAACGTAAGTAGGTACATATAACTCCATTCTGCCTTAAATATTCATAAAGTGTATTCGATGTTTACAAGACCGTTAACAGCTCGTAAACACTGAGATTTAAATTAAAAAATAGGTAAATACATATTACTTTAAGATTACAGCTATGCTATTAAAGTTAGCATTGTATTAACAAATTGGTGCTTCACATAAACTCGACAGATTATCATCTTGTTTGCATCCTTCGCAAATTGCATTAAAATAGGGTTTAATTACAGACGACAGCTCAGCTCTTGACCTTTCGAGTGCACGATTACCTTAAAGGTGGAGGAAGAAAAATGATCGAGAACATTGTTAAGGTAGCAAATAAAATTAAATAAAATCATCTACGATGTCAGGCGATTTTTGTCGCCCACGCACATTTCAGGATCCCACAGGCAGATTTTGTAGCCACTTCATTAATTTGTGACTGGAAATCCTATAACTAATATTATAAGTGCGAAAGTCAGTACAGTTCGATGTTTGTAAATCAGTCACGCCTGAAACTGATTTTGGCGATATTTGACACACGGGCAGACCATGAACTGGATAGGAAGTAGTTGGGACTTGGTTTTTTTTTTATCCTGAAGCCGCTGGCAAAGGCTAGTTTACTTTAACTTGAATCACAAATGAAGTAAACTTTGTAATTTTTGAGATAAGAATTACACAATCGCCGCAACTTACTTATACTCATCTGATTTCAAAAACCCTTCACTTATACCTACACTATAACTGAATACCATTGGCTATTTCTCATCCCGGAAAAAAAGACGGTTCTTGTGGAAAGGCTATGGGAGAGTAGCCACTGGCTTAAGCTAGTATCTAAATAAAGATGAATACTCACTGTTGGCACTGTCGGGCTTATGCATGGCCGGAGGGTCTCGAATCATGGCGCAGACGTCACTCGCGCATCACACACGACACTTGGGTCCTGAAACAATGGCAAATAACTGTCAAATATCACATCGTCCGTCATTCACAACGGTATTCCACGTCGTGACTGTTATCGATACCTTGTTAAACACCCGAGGATAATAAAGCTAAAAAATATGCTTAGGTAAAGTTAATATGACTAGAATCAGCTGGTGAAAAATTAAGTTATTGCGTTAAAAATGTTTAATTACTACACAACACTCAATTCGATCTATCTCTACAGCTCTTTGCAGTCAACGTTGAAGAATATACTTCCTATTTGTATCCTGGTTCAAGACATGTGCTTATGACCGAAATTCCTTGAACACCCCTGAGTTACCTACCCGAATCCAGGAATGCTCATGATTTAAGCTTAAAGTATGTCATTCATCTACTATGAACCGAACCAAGATAATCCATAACTTCATCTTTTCAAACGCTACCCAAGTCCAAAATCAAATTCTTTTAGTCAGTTTGCAGCTCTTACGGGTACGTCCATGCATCTACATCGACGTTGTATGCAAAAGATGTCCTTATTTACAAAGAATTCCGCCCAGAGCTAGAAGGAAGGTAATACGCTGAGAGCGAGCCCCAGCAGCACGCGTCTAGCTACGAAACCTCATTAGAATAAACGATATCCTCTCCTTACGTCCACTCCGCGAGACCTTATTACTCCGACAAACTGCCGTCAAACGGTACCAACCAGCCAACAAAGACCTTACATGAAACGTACTCTATAAACTACACACTAGGGTCCCCTTTCCAATAACCCAACACAACTGGAGCTTCACATAATAATTTTCTGTCTTAGAAATACGCTGTAGAGTCCAATTTCAAATGTAACATGAATAACAAACGCACTATCTGGTGGTATTATTCCGTGAAGGTTGAGACGTCCAAGCACAGCTGTAAATTGAAACTTGGGGAGGCACTAATATCTCTTGCGGCTTGTCTCGTGTTCATATTGGATGTCATCAATTTACTAACGTCATAAATGGTAGTCCACTTGTGCAAAGTTTTGTAAAAGGACTTTGAACGTTAACATTGGGCCAATCTCTTTGGATGAAGGCTCAATCTATCTGCTTCTTCAGCACCCTCCAACTAATATCAAGAAAAGGAAATGATGAAAATGAACACATTTAAATGTTGTTTAAAGTGTTATTTATCTTCAACAATAAATAACAAACTCTGGAGGGCTGATGCGTATTTCATGTTTGGTGACTACAAAGCGGCCACCGAAAGAGTACCATCTCGTAAATAAACTAAAAGGACTAGAAACGCGCTCACAAACGTCGGAAGACCCTTCTTTATCATCTGGGCCACTGGTCGCAATGAAGCGATCCATCTTTAGAATACTTTGAAACGATTTATAGGCTTCCGGCGGCGCCGGCGCAACTTACGAGTGTCTTTGGTGTATTTAATAGACAATACTAATATATCGAATAAATATAGAGTATTATCCAAGAAAACAGACGCAATATTCAAGATTTCTAGTGAAATTTAACGAAGTCGTTTGAAATTTCGTCGTAACAAATGATGACCTACTGCAGGTTATTATTTTCAGTGAGAGGAAGAGAGAAAGCAAAGATGTCAGCGGGGTCAAGCATCTAGTGCCAGCTGGGTACATAGGGCACTATGTTTGTGTGCCGAACAAAGTGCCATTAATTGTGGTGACACCTGTTATCTGGTGAATGTTTGGCATTCGGCTTGTCCGCGCCGCATCGGTTGTTCATGTGCACCATTCATTGATACCTGCCAAGCATCAAAGGTAGAATGCGCGTCATTAAGTTTCTATCTTTAGCATCAAAGGCTTATCAGTATAAACAATCTCAACTTTCTTACATGAATCGAATCAAGGCTCATTATGCTACTACGTAAGAAATAAACGGCAACAACCTTTAATTATATCGGTGAAGCACGAAGAGTTTATAAAAAAACAATGTGTACTTAATCGTCGCCAGAGCAACAGTAAAAGATTAAAAAATAAAACATTGAAAATCATCTGTCAAAAATAACATCATGTACAAATATAAAATAAAACAGAATATGCTATCAAAGTTGAGTGGAATGAAAAAAATTTATAACCGCATCGAAATTCCCATCAGCACCTGTTACAAAGGCGGCTATCAAATTACCCGCGACATATCCGCGGAGCCGAGCGAGCCGAGCGAGCGCGCCTCCATCCATAAATACGGTATTCGTTATGCATTTCTCATATTCATGAATCCGTTTTATTGGCCCCAATAAAATATGAACATCTCAGAATGGATATGAGAGAGCGGGCAAATCTAATATGGATTGCTGTGCGCCGGATTCGGTCCGATCGTCGGGTGGGGACGGGCAGCTGCGCCGCGCTCGCCGTCTCCGAACAATCACTAACGCTGACACTTATCTTTTTAACAATACCTCGAGTTTAACCACCCACATAAAGCCCTTCTTTATTACATCGCAAACAATCGCGTCTTGTCGACTTACGTGACAACAGTCACACAAAGAGTGGCATCCCCCGCGGTAATCTGTCGCTACTTGTAGTGTGAGACTGACAAACGATCCCGCGGCAGAGCGCCCGACACATAATGCGAATTTAAAGGACTTTGTCCCACTAAACCACCTGAAGAAAAGGGCAGTACTCCGTCGACGTGTCAAAAATTCAACAGAGTGCCGGGATAAGTGGAATGGATGACGGGCGTCGCAGCACCAGATAAAATATTCTACGTCAAATCGTACGTCACTGGCTCTCGACTTGTTCTCGTCGAGAGTACTTCGCGGAAGTCGATTATTTATTCGCTTTTACGTCAGCTATAATACGGCTCTTTTGTGCCCTTTCCGATTTATATGCGCCCATCGAAGTGTTTTATAATTCGAGAGAAAGCTACAGCACGCCTTATAGCGGCTAATTTTATTCGGTCGTTTGTTTGACGGGTGATTAGCGAATGTAAAAAAAATATACGCTACAAATAATTGTGTTAAAAACCGAAGCTCTCGCCAAACATTTGCAATTATAGACAAAAGTAGAAGCTAGAGGGGTGTACGGAAGGAGGCCATTTGTGCACTCTGTTGAGGGAGGGCTGACTGGTAGTTGACTATCAGCAGGTAGGTCCATTATGATTATGTTATCAACACGATCAATTAAGCAGCATTACGTTAAAATTCACCCCAGCCATCAATTACGTGGCAGCCGGCCGGCGAGTCGTCAAACACAGCGCGAGGCGAAGCGTGGACCTACCCTCCGATTTCATGAATTTTGAATAGCTCTACAAATATTGCAGCCCAGGTACATACAGTATGTAAGAAATCATAATCATTTTTGATACATTAGCGCCAAAGTATTCTGTTAGACACTCCCTTCTGACTCCGGTGATCGAATTCATTATTCACCGGAGGAGAGCAATTAAAGCTCCACTAATCAATCTCAAACTTCAGGCTGAGCTGAACTCTAATCAAGAAAACTCCTATTCTGTGAAAGCTTTTCGAACAAAATTTAACTTAATTAAAAATGTAAATTAAATTCCTAGTCGCTTCCACAAGCATGACGTCGCCGCCAGCGGGCCGCGCTCCGCCGCGCCGCACCGCACCGCGCCGCGCCGCCCCGCGCCGCACACAGCGCTCGGGGCTTTTGATTGCAGCTAAAAGGTTTGGGATTAGTGCGCGAAAGAGCTTTCAGTGCATTTGTAGAGCTTTTAAGTGGGAAGCTTTCGCTTAAGACACTTACATACAATGTAAATTTTATGTAGATAGCTACCTTGTGAGTGTATCTTAGCAACTTTTAAAATAGTCCTTCCGTTTAATGCTGCAGTACAAAGTGGAATTTCCATAAATACGTTGAATAGACAAAGTGTTATCGCTAATTTTGTTTGTTTTAGAAGTGTGTATCTGCAGACAAACAGCGCTAAGCGAAGGGGTTGTGGGGTGTCTGGGGAGGCGGCCAGTGGGAGCGCTCTGACCAAGGAAGTTCGGTGTCCGGAAATAAACCGCCCGTAAAATTGTCAATTCCGAGGGAGCGCCGGCGCCTGGGCCCGACAATTCTGAAGCGTGCGGTTCAACCGGCCCGCTGAGCTGCGGCCCGATTCAATGTTTAAAAGGCATCTCATGTCAGCACTTTATTTTGATTTCATCGCAACTTTATTATTTAAGTAGGTTACAAACAGACACGGAACAACATCCGTCTCCACTTTACAGGTCCGAATTAAAAAGTAGCAAGTAAATAAAATGTGGATTGTGGAGTATGGACGAGTATATTGCAGCTCACGCTCCACACGTCAGCAAAATGTGCATTGCCATCTGGGTGTGCGCCAAAACAATCACTGTTATTCAGTACTTAGCTGTGCGATATAGTAAATTACACAACATTGTTTCACAGTCATTAATTCAGCGATTTCGCGATTAAAATTTAATTACATCCAACTGTCGGTATACAGAACCATCAGATAGAGCGCAGATTGAAAAATGGTTAAAAGCGTTAGAAGCGATGTAAAAGAAAATTGGGCGAGATATATCATGAGTAGCACACGCAGATAACACACGCATAACCCATCCAATCACAAGGAGCAGCGAGCAGAAAGCTTATTATCGAGACGCGACGTTGCGTCACCCGGGTAATGAGCGGGGCGAGACACGACCCGCGCGGGGCGAGCCCGGCACGGTCCGGGGCGAACCGGAGCGCGGGCCGGACAGGGCTGGACTGCACACGTGCACCAAGCCGACGTACAACCCTCGCGCTTTTTGAACTGAGATCATCGCGACGCTCATCCGTGAAATTGATTCTCGAGAAAAGGAAAGACTAAAAGATAAATAAAAAGGAAATAGGAAAACACAAGCTAAGATTTGGCGTGAAATTGTTTTTCAGCACCCGGCCGCCCGCGCGCCCGCCGCCGTCGACGTGGCTACGGCGGCGGCCCGGCTCGGGAATTTCCCAATTACTGGGTGTGAATGTATCTACTTGATTACGTAATGGATACTTTAAACACCCAACTTGGAACGTTCAAGCATTATAGTGTTGTACCAACTTGTTAATTGTGCAATGCTCTTCACGACTAGACTAAAACTAATTTGGAATGTAACCACCTAAACAAAATTGCTACGATTGATGAAGATATTTGTTCGTTATTAGAATTGGCTCTACGTATTAGAACTAATAACATAACCTAATATCGAGCTTTTGATAGAGCAGCCTGTTAGCGCTATACGTATGAGTAGAGGCTATAACTATCTAACGGATCGGTCGAATTGGGATCTTAAAACACTGTGACATCTCATCCACTACGTGATCCATTTGCCGAAGTAAGAAGCAATCTCATTCAATACCCGGCCGCCCCCCCTGCCATCCCCCCGCGAGCTAGGGTTGCTAACAATGCGATACTTTGTGCGCGCCGCGCCCGCGTCCGTATCACGGAACGCAATAAAACTTTACATTCCTCTTTAACTACTTTCCTGTAGTTATCAGCGTGTGATACGAAATGGGGCATAAATACAGAATTGTTTGTTGTTTGAATTTGTTCTAGCTTACTTAATAGGGTGGCTGAAAGTAATTCGATCTACATATATGTACAGCCTATTAGTTACCTAGTACTTACACAATTTGTTTTATATTAAAATAATTGGCTAACGTTCCCTCTGTAGGAAATGTAAATTAGGACGTTCATATTGACGTTTCAGATTACACAGTTTGGGTAAACAAACGGGTCAAAGAAAACTCGACACAACGAAAACTTTTTCAATAACCTTTCAGAATAATACACAATATCATTCTCGGGAACTGCGCGCGTCGTCAACCCTAACATCGTAGCGAGTATCGCTTTCCCCGATTGTATTAGATTCAGCTGCCCTTTTCATCTACATGTCGTACTCTCTTTACCTCTCAAGAGGGTCGCGCGACTAGAGGATGTGCCGCGGACAGACGGGCGCTTCTTACAAACTATGCCACCCTTCGGGTTTGCGTTACACTCGGCTACGTAGAACATTAATTTTCAGATGGTTTTGTTAATTTAGCCTTCGTTAAAGACCAGACAGAAAATGAATAAGCAATTAGATAACTTAATATTGGTTATTTTCATTTGGTATTTACTAAGTTCAAATAAAAATAATATTACCCCTCAATTTTATTGTAAATCATTTGCCTGTAAATTCGATCAAGAATCGCGTTTACGCGGCATAGCTGTCGCTTTTAGGCCCGTGATGGAATTTAGATCACTATCGGGAGGTCACCATCGCGCACAAAAACTATTTTCATCTAAAAACTCATCTATATTTTGTCGAAAAACTATGAATATGATTATCCACACCATTCCAAAGGCTATCATCCAATAAACCTGGTAGGTACCAAAGGTATCAAATCTTTTTCGTCCGTAGTGAAATTGAATATTTATCCGGGTAGTATCTCTATTCCGGAACAATTTTTATGTAGGGGGAATACAATCTCAAGATATTTGGGAGGGCCACTCCGCGAGGATATTGGCAAATACCTTGCCTACATTACCTTTATTGCCTCGCGACGTTGCGTGCCCGATTTGATCGTATCTACGATTATTTGCGTATTATTCAATGTTTCTAAATGTTATTCGACTTGAACTCTAATTCGTTATTCATGAAGCCGATAACAAAGAGTAAGGTTTTAATGCAATATTCATCATTCTTTGTAATGCACTACTGTTTACCTACGTTTATGTTCCTCATTTACATCGTCTCTATGTCTAATTAAATATACCTGCATGAAAAAATATCATCGAGACATTTGTTTTGACGTTCCATTGACCATTTAACCTACATTAATGTATGTTTATTCGCATTTTAACGTCGTTCGTGACATTTCTGCTGTGTTGTATCGTTAAAACTTTATAATCATTATTGTTGATTAGGTATGTAATTAAAAACGTAAAAGGTCCGTTTGATTGCGAAATTTATAAGGCGTAATTTTCCATTTTTAAAAACGTTGCATGTTAGTATAATAATGCGATGTCTCTGGAGCCGCGACATTTGCCGCTCAAGCCGCAATTAGTACATAGAGGTGTATCAAATCGAAGCACCTTTAATGTACCCACGACGCGGGCGAGGCGCGAAACCTCCGGTTGAAATGTAATTTGCGCAAATTAAGCCAGACAGTCTGCATAATTTAGCACATAAAACTCGCCGCCATAAGCTCGACGCTTATAATTGAGCGGACCGGACGTAATGGTGTGTTTCACGCCATCAATTCACCCATGACACACAACTTGTGTAAATGTCGGCAATGATTTCGTTTAATGTTGAGTTTAATTTAACATTTGGGTCGCATACTCTCTGTGAACCAAACATTCAATCTATACGGCTTATATTACGACATGTTTTAAGAAGGGAATGGAACCATCAATATTGTATAAGGGCCACTCTCTTACAGGGTGTTCAATAAGGCTGTCAGAGTGTGTACCTAGAGACGCAGACGTGAAATTCTCAACCAATAATTATTTATTAATGAAACCTGACAACATTTCGCTTCCAAACAGAAACTTTGTTCAAATCTTTCAAAAAACTCCTCATTTGTGAGGAAAAATACATGGTAACATAATTAAAATTAATTGGATAAATTCCTAGAAATTATTTCACGAACATGTTGTATGTCTACATAATATATTGTAAAGGCAAACTTGATTATTCACTTGAGTAGGTAATTATTTTAAATGACTCAGGCATTAAGAAACCATTCAATCAAGTAATGAAGTTAAGTCTGTTATAGTGATAACATTTAAAAAGGCAGTTCTTAATTAATATTACTTGTGTCCTTTAACTATAGATATCCAAAGAACTTGTTGACTTGTTGGCTGCCAGTTTCGATTTCGTGTTTTGCAGGTAATCAACATTGAGATAACTACATATATGTCAGTAGGGGTAAATATTTTTGATTATCAACTAGCTATTAAATTTACTGAAATATCAAAATCAGTAAAAGAAAATCATGTATCAGGGTGCAACGGCCCTTACACTATCTATTGAAACAGTCCACAAGAGCAAAGTTACGAGGGAGCTCGCTCACATACAGTTTAGTAGGGATCGCTTGCGGTACAGCTCCCCCACATAATTGTCATTGTAACACGTCGCTGTAGATTCAGCGATAATGTAGCTAATTAACGCGCAGACGAGCGAGGCGTACTGTGGCGCTGCGCCGCGACTTAAGCTGCAATAACTTAGCTCGGCTACAGTAAATAAGTGTTCGTGATCGTCGTCCACTAGGTATTTTAATGAGATTTAATAGCCGCGGTCTGTCAGCCGCTAGCCGCTAGCCGCCGCCACAGGTCCCGCAGCCCCGCAGCCCGCAGCCGGCGCACAAGCAACGCTGTCGGCTTTTAAGGCCTTAATTGGTTCCGTACATGTTTAATCCGCTTAATGGCTGTTTTGTCGGACAACACACAATAACAAAATCCGGTTTCTACGCCGATAATTCTGATTGATGTGAAACTTTATACACTTGTCACTAGACGTTGTTGTCATTAGGCAAATAGGCTATTAAACGGAAACGAGAGACTGACATTTTACTTCACGAGGCATTGAGCGATGCGAAACCGTTTTATTTAAATCACGGTACTTATACGTACACGTTTTACCTTCGCCGAAACCTCTGAAATAGCTGAATATTTTAATGGCTTCATTAAAAGGGCGGCGTTGGATGCTAATCGTTATTTATAGACAATAAATTGTTATATTCATAGTGGCCGAAGCGGAAGGCGCATAAATTCGACGAGCGAGTGTCGGGTTGACACCTGTGATTGCATTTACAATGCTAATTCATGGCACAATATCACGTCATCTGCCGCCGCGCTTCACGTTTTCACAATCGCGGCCGCTGACAACAACACACGCCGCGCCGCCGCGCCGCCTGCCGCTGCCCGCCATGCCGCCGCACCCAAATATTCAACTAATGTCACCGCGACAGTTTACTATTCGCTACTTTTTTACAATATCCAAGTTAATTACATTATTGGCACAGCACCAAGCGCGTGCAAATGGCCCACAACGACGCCCAACGACATAATATCCGATATTGACACAACCCGTGGAAATGATTGATGATTTAAATTCATTATTAAAAAGATAAAACGGGGAGTGGGTCGTTACACGTCGAGATAAGCCGGCGGATAAGCGGCCGCAATCCATTATCGAGCAGTTAATTGATAATTACTTTCTTCCATTACGCCGAACGAAAAACGTGGTGATTAACTCAGAATCGCTTTAACGAGCACAATGGGTCGACGTTCAATTAAAAACCCTTGTCGAATGTCGACGGCTTCGCAGAAAAGAGGAATCGACGCTGACTCAATCTCGTATACATGGAATAAGGAATTACTCGCGTGCGGAAAGTTTTTAATTAAATATTCACCCGTTTTGTAATTAAGACGCGATTCAATTGAGCACAATGGAGTTTCGTGCGGCGCTTTCCTAAGAAATCGGAGACAGCTTTAACGTTTTCATTTAATGCTTGCTAACCAATGCTCACATATCATTATTAATGTTTTACTTAAGCTCTTAACTATCGAAGTCATTATTACTTAAAAATCTTTATTGCTTCCTTCTCCGAGCTTGCCTCATCTCTGCTTTCATACATTTTTCCTCGAAGCTTAAAAGCTTTGAACTAATTTTTGTCTAATGATTGTTTTAGAAGCTTGTGTAAGTGTTCTCGAGTGTTCCCTGTATAAAATCTTTAACTCATGTGAGTGTATGGACGGTAGTGGATGGTGGAGGATAGCGGTGGATGGTCGTGCATGGCAGTAAACGGGTGCAGGTACACGCGCCCGCGCCGCTCTGCCTCCCCTACTCGTACGTCACATGTGTCGCATTTGAGCGTAATTTAAATGCATGCACATTACTCGCGAACGACGCTCTACACAATACCTTAATTTATTATAAATAGCTTTATTACATGACCAAACTCGTCAGTGCTTTTTTAGAGGAAATTCGTGTTTTGTAACGAGCGTGTTAGTTTAAGTACAAAGGCCGCTTTAATAACAAGAGCTAATATAAGTTTTTAGGGTAGGTACGATTTTATTTTAACTTTATTCAGACTTATAGCAAACAAATTATAATAAATAAAGCTCTAGTAAGATATTAAACTAAATCAGAACTTCAGCAAACTCTGCCTTTCGAAACGATTGTAAATTATATTTCCTATTAAATGATCTGAGTGAACTGATAAGAAATAAATTTAATAAAAGTTTCTCAAAGTAGTTCAATAAACGTCTTAGTTATCTCTGTGTAATCCCCAAACGACCCAACTGGTAATCTCCTAGACGTTTAATTTCGCCGTTTTAAATGAATCGCAGATCTCATATCCCGAAATCCTAACTACGATGGGTTCGTCCGACCGCGCGTATAAATTCTTAAGGAAAATCATCTGCAGAATTCCAATAGCTGGTTGCTGATGTCCAAAATCGTGATATATCGTGGCTCAGATCGTTCCGGAGCGCCTGTTTATGAGATATTTCATAACGTGCACAGTTCTTCGATCATTTATCATCACTGATTTTATATCGAATAGCTGCTCTACTGCGGTGGTAGTATGCAAAGCAAGATTTTCGAAATGCAAGGAGATTATTTAGGCTAACATCAGACAATACGAAAATTGAATTATCTTAACATATTCACATACTTACTCATAGAAATTAGGTATACTAAAAGAGTATCTCTGCTCAATCAATACCAATAAGTCATCGAGTAGAAAGTTCCAAAATAAATAATATCAAGCCACGTAAGAACTAAGCGCAAATAATCAGTTACCATGCACGTCTACGAATGTTCCTCAAAATGTCACCTGAAGCCATTAACACGAACAAGAAAATATTTCTTAAGCATGTGCTAATGGTTCGCACACAATGCTGTGATGTCGCTAATGAAACAGTTTCGCCAAAAAGTATGGACCCCGAGCGCCAGCGGCTTTTGACAAGCATGTGAAAATTGTGCCAAAGTGCTACCAACAGCATACAAACTTTTATTAATATTAAATGTTGATTGTTTAGTGCGGCGGAGAGTATAGTTAGTGGTAAGCGATGCTTCGTGTGATGGTTCGATATAATTGCAAATGTGGTGCGTGTCGCCAGGCCACGTGATCGCCCGCACTCCGCACTCGCAGCCTCTGCCTCGCGCACGGGAGCTCACTTGCTCCATAAACAGGTTTCCGTATTTTTCAATCAGAGAGCTGTCAAAGCGTTCTGACACCCTCATCCCGTCGGCTCGCACTCGCCGAGCACCGAAATTGGTTTTCTACATTCAATCCATACAAAGTTTAATGTTATTCGTTCGCGATATCACCGGGATGCTGCCGATGTTTACCGACGCGCCAAATCATATTGGATTTGCAAACTTTTGTTTGCGGACTTTATTTCATTTCACTGTTAGTTCAGGCCGAGAGAATGTAATTTTAGATATTGTCCTCGTCTATGTTTTGAATAAGTCTCTTTTATATTTGTATTCCAAAAGTAGAAGATTTAATTAAAAATGAGCAAATCTTTTCGATTTAGATCTGCACTGAGCAATTTTCTTTGCAAAAAGTGCAAGTTACAAATTAACCACGCCGGATATTTCCGCGAGAATAGAGGAGAGCGCCAATAGAGGCGGCTAAAGGCTGGAGTGTGCCGCAAGCGTTTATAAATTGAAGGGCTGGTACCTGCGGCTTAATACACCGCCGTTTCCGGTTCATTTCCGGGCGGCGCGCGCGGCGCCGGATATTGCTTTTAAGGTTGCGCCGCACGCCACTGCCGACACACGTGCATTATCCGCCACGCTCCACGCTCCGCTACTTTGCTCGCCACTCGAGCACCCACTACCCACTTACTATCACACTTTTTCTTTATGGATGGAAAATCATTAAATGACTTCTTACGCTCTGGGCGGAGAGGGAGTATCAGACTCTTACTGACTAAAACCCATCCGTGTTCCTCCTAATGCTCTTTTCGCTCCAGGGCCGCGATGACTCTTTCGAATAATTCCGCAACCCTGGAAGCACTATCAAACCTACATTTTAATGAGACGGTGACTCACATCCAACTTCTCTACTTAAAGCTTCTATTTTCAGAACACCGTTTCCCCAAATTAATATCAAAAAGCTGTTCTAAGCCGCCAACAAATTGATATTAATTTAAGATGTACAAAATGAACGATCAGAAGCTTTACAAGAGCTGCATTAAGAACGTCGGCATCATTATAAATAAAAATACAAGAAACATAATCCCTTGGAGCCGCTCCGGAAATTAAATTTTCCCTTAAGCTTAAACTTTAATTAAGCAATATCACGCGAGTGCATAGTGGCCAGTGCAGAGTGCTGTAGCGGAAAACGTAGGGCGAGTGGCTCGGATCCACTCGGGTCCCACCGACACACACCGACACCGCGTCCCGGAGGATATGCGATTTGATGGACAGTCAATTTAAGAGCGATGCCGAGCCAACTGTGAGCACTTTAATTTACACGTGAACCGACCGAGAGCGTACAAACACGCGTATGACGAATGTAAAGAGAAAATAAATTTTAATGGTTCAATTTCACAGAGTGCTTACTGCTAAAGCTCACGTAACTTTTTAATACTACTCATTCCTATTTACGAACATAATAAAAACGATTTAAGTGCAACCGAAAATGTCATTCAATACCAATTTAACCTCAATGTCGCTGCGAAACGTGCAAACGAAATGTCAACTGAACGACAATGACATTTTATACATTATCACACAATCGAAAAGTGGGAATTATTAGAAGCTGAGCTACAATCCCATCTAATTGGAAACGCTGTGAGGTGCTGGACACATTTGTCCAATAACGCGGGAAATCCACAATTTTAAGAGCAAAAACATTAATCTGGTTCATATTGAGCAGCTGGCGACGACGCAATCTCTTCCTGGCACCTTCAGACGAGCCGCGCCGCGCGGCGACACATGCGCTTTATTAATTATGTTCTACTCTCACCTTTATGCTGACATACTTATGAATATTGGATAATGTAACTGTCGCATTATTTTGGAGATTTGTTTGTTTATGTGGGACCATGGAAATGAAACAGAGGCTTATTTTCGGAAAAGAATCTAGATGAAGCATTTGATAAAACCATTCACAGGTGTAGGTCTTTCTTTTGGTACTTTTAGCAACAAAACAAACAAGTGGCTAATTTTTAACGTCATTCGATGGTAGGTTTTTAAAACAATAATACTGGAATTATTTTTTCAAGACACAATTTAAATTCAGAGTTGTAAGTACCATAACTTCACGTCATAGATTCATATGAAACAATCAAACCAATTCAAAGAAATCCGTTAAACTTGCACTACTGCTATAATATTGATAGATTGCAATTAGTACTAGGGTTATTTAAAACCTTGTTTAATTTGATTATAATCAAATTAAGAAGTTTATATTTTTGTAAATTTGCGCTTTTTACTTAAATTCATTTACTGATTTTTTAATCTTGAATTGATAGAAAGAACTTTGAGAAGACGTTGCTTTTTCATTTGTTTTGTTACGATAGTTAGCGCGAAACCAAAGCATAAGCAACATTTGGTTCGAAAGTATAATTCCCATCAAAACATTTCCTAAGGTCTACAAAAGCAAGCTTATCGAACAAACTTTATCGCTGCATCGACCAAACCTCAGAATCATGTTTAATATTACTTCATTTTCTCTTAAAAAAGTACCTATTCATCTGTTAATCGATCAAGATTGCCCACTCTCTAAATAGCAGATACCCACCTAGTAAACATCATTAACTAATCTTACATCATTAAGCATAACCGCGGGGCATTAATTAATTAATTCGTGGTAATTTCTTGATTCGTCGCAATAGATAGACAGCTTAAACCTAAATTAAATGTTATCACGTGTGAATTTAATAAAATGTCTAATGTATGTTTCGTGTTTTTATTTTTTTTTCCCACCACTAATGATTACCATATGGTACGAGTACATTAAGCATCGTGTTAATAGACAAAAACGTTGGAACATTGTATTGTACTAGCAACAGTACACACATACGTACCTACGGATAAGCATGCGGTTTCAATTAGAGCCGGGTATTATGAAACTTCATAAAGCAATTACGTTTTATTACTAACTTTATTTATACAGCGTGTTGTTTTAGTTACATTTTTTTTTTCAACTTTTACATGTAGCTAGATTGGTTATAAAGCATGTAGCAAAGAGCTTTTGTAAAACAAAACCATATTTTTATCAAACAGTCAACTAAAATACGGACAGAAAGCTTTTTGTTTTATAAAACATATTGAGATACGACAAACACTTTGAAAATTAATATCTATTTGTGAACATTAGTAAGGAAACTGGTGTTATCGCCCGCCCTGATTTGGCTGCATTAAATCGTTTCCATTACTTTAAGTAGAATTCGATGTTTATGTCAAACGCGGCGGCGATAATATCGCAATTTATTTTATTAACACATTCACTCTAATGGGGAGCAGGTCGGATACTCACACGGATTATATTATAATAGACGACGTATTCATTATTGCTAATGCATTTTTTTACTAGCGCATAATTTACTGTACCTACTTTGCATAACACTGTCCATATGTGTTCCATTTTTTTTTTTATTAATTTGATCCTACTTTTAATAATTTAGAAACAGTCAACAGTCAGTTTACACTATTGCTTAGCGTCGAAAGAAAAAAAAGGGGAATGTTATAATGTTATGTTCATTTGTGACGAA
The DNA here is from genome assembly GCA_905163435.1 of Mamestra brassicae. Lineage (NCBI taxonomy): Eukaryota > Metazoa > Arthropoda > Insecta > Lepidoptera > Noctuidae > Mamestra > Mamestra brassicae. The sequence continues at coordinate 9,873,269 of LR990996.1, read as the reverse complement.
GTATAATTTAATTTCAATACCCACGTCATTATTCTAATACATTATGCAAATTTTATCATCTTCTGACAACATGGCGTAAGTAAATAAAAGCGTTTCTGTCTAATTCTCCCATCCATTTAGCAATATATTACAACAGATTGTCAAAAGTTTCTCCGCATACATATTTTATAATACTTTATTTACGGAATCGCTGCCCACACTGCAGACCGGATTTTAACAATAAATATATCGTTTTGAATTTCTACGTCCATTCTCACGATTAAATTGGGGCTATTGGCATCGAGTGTCAAGTGAGTAAGAGATTATATCGTATCGATATAGTTTGTTAGCAAAAGTACGTTAGTTTATCAGCCGTTAAATCAAAGCTGTAATAGCGAAGTACTGTAAGTGCTGTAATTTACATAAATGTGGTTCTTGCAGACTGTTGTGTTTCTAAATGTTGAGTGTGGCGCCGCGTGCCGGCGATGCGGGGTTCACTCAAATGTCTGTCTACTAATCCTATGAACTTTTAACCCTTTACCAAAAATGTATTTAAATAATTAAATCAAAGCTCTACATACTGAAGTGTGGTTGACAAATAGTCAAATGAACACCCAATTCTACAAAGTCTTAACCCTTTTCAAAACGTGTTAAAAACTTAAATTAATGCAAAAGATAGAAACGCATTTTAAATTTCCATGTATAAGAAGATTAGACACTTTCTTCCCGACCGAGTATACCCTCACGATCCCTTTTAATACGATAATGTGCCTCTATCTTTCGTCTGCAGTCACACACGACCCTTGTGTGCTAATTGAATTTAAGGAATAAAATCCAATCGCCCCGATTCTTTATTATTCAAGATCCAATTTGGATAAGGTCTGATCGGTCCGAGGGGCGGCCCGCCGGAGAGGGGCAGTCGAGAATAAAATTGGTTTGTCACTCAAAACATAAGGTTATCAGTTTTGATATGAATGTATCGGTTTATTCCGAGCTGGGCATGGATTGTGTAAAAATAAAAACTTATCTGTTTACCCTGCCTCTGCTAGAATCAGTTAAGTTGAGCGTACACTGTGTATCAATCTTCAATCTCGGTTACTCGAACGTCAACGACGTTAATTGGAATAAATGGAATTATTCTTGCTGTATCGTTTTATTTTATCGGCGCGGTAATGAACGCTGTTACAAGGGTGTTACAGTGCAGGGTGCAATCAGTGCGTCAACGTTAGACGTTATTTACGGCGTGGCGCGGGCGCGTGCGGCGGATACCTTGCGATGCGAGATAACCGTGATGACACAGTGCTATCGCCGACATACAGCGACTCCACCCCCGTGCCTGTGCAACACTCTCCCTCGCAATAGTGCTAAAATAAACATTTGGCAGCAAAATATTGCAATCAAACCATGTGTGGTGTGGATATTAAAGTTGTTTTACTGTTTAGTTATGTACTTTATCAAATTCACTTCTCCATTTTCATTTAAAAGCCATTCACGAAATTAAAATAAAATGTTTTATAGTGTACTTTACAAGACACAAACAAAACTCATGCATACAATAATAATAAATCGTGTTTACATTTAATTAATGTTCTTTTTCTGTAGCAATCATTGCAAGCGTGTCAACACACCGCTACGTAGCTGGATCCACGAAATTAATGGCAAACAAACATACAGTGGCTTCTATTAGTGTGTGACGCACTGATTGCTATCGCACAAGATGGATCGGGGCGAAACACACCCCATACACCCCTCGGTATGCACTTCTTAACCTTTTGTACTCAGGGTCATTCTTTATTGCTTCTAATTGTATGTTTGTGTATGATTATTACACTCGTAGTTAAATCCCAAATGATGTCACGTTTAATTGTGCAGTTCAAATAGTATACAAATATGTTTACACAATGTGAGCAAACTTAATAAAATGAAAGATGGACCATGAGCTATGTTAATTGCATTAACATTTTAATTTGTTTGATGATTATGCTGAGCTCGTAATTAATTAACAGGCACATTATGAAACAAACCTTAATCATTTGTTTTGAAATGTTTCCGCAACATAACATGTTCCAAGTAAGGACAATGGAATTTCATATGCATAATTAAAATCGTTTCCAACCGGTAATATATCTATTATGGAAATTCTATGAAATCCAATTTACGACCAGTGTTTTAAAGTGTTAAAATCGTTCTCTATTATTCAAAAAAAATGTTAAGTTGCATGGAATATGGTTCTGATTCTACACGTCCTGACCAACCTCCGTTATTAAAGCCGAAACAATGTAATCTGCGTGAACAATCAGAAATAATACAGTCTCAGTAACAATTTCCAGAGACGTTGCGAATGCATTTAATTGCCTAAACAGAGTGGATCACCATGCGCAGGAAATCACTCTAACGAGGGAACAATAACAATTAATTTTAAAGTTAACGCAGCTGAAACATTCGACGTGTTCACCTTAATAGTTTTCATGAGCATTTTTGGTATTATTAGATCTAGATGCTGACGGAAAAATAAGTTCTCAAAAACTGTATTTTCTATTTCCCTTTTACTAAATTAGAACCTACCCTGGAACCAATATTTAACTAGAATATCTATATCCCGAACATCACATACTGAAGCGCAGAACAAGATGTACAACGCAATTCCTTAACCATCAATTCATCACATAAGCACGTGAACCTTCAAAGTACGTTCAGGTGCAAAGCTGGCAACTGACAAGAGTTATTTACTTGAATATGAAACGATCATTGAAAGCACGGAAATTAAATAGCCGCTCATATCCGCGCGATGTGAAGTGTCGTGTCGTGTCGGGCGCGCAGACAGCCCCCTTGCACCCACTTACCTCTGATACTCGGCTACCACAGAGCACAAAGGATCAACTACACACTATTTTAAACAGGGTAATTATTAAAGCTCGCTTGCACAAGGGCTCTCCCACTGATTAGCTATTATATTATGTGCGTCTTTCGATTGTACAGCTTCGCAAGCCAATCGACTGTAACGGAGAACGCTTGCAAGGGTATTAATTAGAAGTTCAACGCACTAATTCAATTAGAATCATATTAACAAATAAAATCATCGAACTATAGGTATACTTGCGCTAAGGCCGTGCTATGCTACGCTACGTTTGCTACGATGCGCTACGACTCGCTACGACGCGCTACGAATCGCTACGACACACTAAAACGCTGCCTTTACTTATGTTTTAAGGGTCAGAGCCTCAACGTCCATAATATTTACTTTTGTGTCAATCTCCCTCGATTGACGCTTGCGCAAAGTTGCGCCGTTTAAGCGGTGTGTGCGAAACGTCTACGCACCTTATAATTTTTTTTATTAAACATGCAACAAAACCCATGCCGTTGTTGCCTTTATTTAAGGTCCCATTGAAATAGATGGACATATTTTAACACAGCGTTTACTACGTCTAACCAAATATATCCACGCAAAAAAAAATCACTGATTAAAGTGATTTTATTTTGACCTTAAATAATAAATTGCACACTAGAATAAAAACATCCAGTATGGGTAGGTACTTGACGTGGTCACATGCGCCTGCAAATTTCTTAGTATCAGAATTATGAGATAACAAAGACATTGATGTGTTTATGCATTGGGTGACCAACATTTTTAGTGTATTTTCGATAGCAGATTTTTTCTTTTAAGTATGTAATGCGTTTTTCTTATTTTTTTTACCATTGTCCTTTTTTTGGTGGTTTGAATGATTTCTAAAACTTTGTCCATCTTTTCTAACGGGATCTTATACATTTAATAGTCTCTAAAAGTAAACGGTTTCATTTGAATCGTTCTCAAACTACACAAGAGTTTAAATGATTTAATAATCCCTTCGATCGACCTCTTACGCTACTTTAATAAAGCCTGTAATTATCATGGTTATTTGCTATCAATTTCATAAATAAAAACCGCTTCCACTATACGCTTTAACAAGGGCTTCGACAACCGCCGCATGCACCCTTATATCCGAAAATAAGAACTGAGCAAAGGCTAAATGCCGGCCGGCTACATTGTCATTACTGAAGTCATAATGGTCGGGATATAATTTAATTTTGTTTTTAAATGTGAGGTTGATGTACCTAAATCGGCTTACTTCGATTAATAGCTATCATATCATTCTAATAACTATTGAGAGACTAACGATGTTGCCTTTCTGGAGTTTACTAATAATAAAAAACACGAACATTCACAATATTTTAATTGGACACCAAGTAAAATAATGATACAATCTTTGTTAAGAGTCGTTTAAAGTGTTTTGCTGAACGACTCTTTAAAGTTTTACGCAAATAATTAGACAGTTGTTGAGTCGCCGTAAGCTGCAAAGTACTCGTAAAATATTAATTAGGAATTGTTATCTTAGTACGCTATCGGTCGTAGCGCTTGGGTGCGTGGTCGCAGGCGTACGCACGTACGCGCATGCTCAGCAGGCGTGAGGCGCCAATCAACCGCTACGCGCCAATAAATTAAAACCGATGCTAATATAAACGCTATTCTTTCTTAATTGGACTAATTATCGATTTGCTCAGATATTATTTTCGTGAATGAACAACATAAACAATGATAAAATATTAATACGTGGGCAAGATAATTATTAATTAAGTGTGTTATACCTACTTTTTGTTATCATTTATTCATTTGAAATAAGATAATTTTTCTGCTCGTTTTGTTTTTCTTTTTACAAGTTTAATAATTAAGTGATTTCGTTTAGTTATCTTATCTTAAAAGTTTAAGTGATTGCCTAAAAAGCGTTTTATTTCCATAAGTGCATCGATAAATTAGTAAAGTTACAAAACAGATATTTATATCAATGGACACAAACGGATAGATAATGTAGGCAGTTCCATTCTACGTTGACATCGATAACCCCTCTAATTCACTTGGATAAATAAATTATAAAACAGTGATAGTATTGACTAGCTGAGATTTGGGATATCTAAGTACCTACCTACCTATATATCGGCTACAAACGCGTTTCATGAAGGAATGTTCATTCATGTCCGGGCTTCAGCCGGTGGTGGTGTTGAAGTTTGTTAATATAGAACTATTGTAGTTTATGCGAGTGTTCAGCGGTGATGAATCAAAACAGATTGAAGAGAAATTCTTTTGAAAATTGGTTGATTCTCATTGAGAATTTGTTTTGCATATATTTGGGAGAATATGAGAATCGTTAGTCTAATCAATGCCGTGAAGGTTTCTGTAAGCAAAGCGTCACCGCGCCGCCGTCACACAAGACTCAAACGATATTTGATCTTAGCAACAAAATATGTCTCACTTATTAAAGTAAAGAAATTGGCGAAGCGTCAGGTGTTCCTGTGGAGTCGGTCCTATTACACGTAATAACGATGAGTATACATTTTAGAGGAAGGCTCCTGTTAGTGTATGCGAGCCAATTAGAAGTGTTAGGAGGTGGCGAAGCACCCGCGCCGTCGCCCCGCGCCCCGAACCCCGTGCCCCTCGGCTGTCCAATTAAAGCCGGGCTGTGCGCTGACGACGGCGCACCCGCCGAAGCCGCCGGAACAGAGTCCCAGCTCGTAATTGCGTAAGCCACTTCAAAAACAAACCTCCGTTTTTTTGCACCGACGCTAACAATGGAATCATGTCAGACACCACAAGAACACCCCTCCATTCTATTCTTCTACAGAGTAACTATTGAGTTGTTAATTAAATTCGCACAACATAATGGCCACTCGCAAGCCGACACGAGCGAGTCGCTATTACACTCGCATAGAGGTGATTTCAGCATAACCCTGGCTTAGCGATCCGTACTGATGCAGCTTCTTGTTTAATTACAACAATAGTGGCCCCTAATGAGAGTTTGCGCTAATAAGCCCTGCAGAATGTAATCAACATGCTTCGCCGGTCTAATGAGTCGAGTTCCTGGCAAAAACAAGCACCGTCGACATTTTACTGAAGATTAATTAGGCGTTGTACCTATACGGCGAGATAGGTATCCTCCGTCGCGCCGGAAGGCCCCTGTTTCTAACGTGTGCTGCTGCTTTAGCGATTTTCCTGGAAAGTGTGACGTTTAAAAAACCATTGCCATTATCGTGTCACGTACCAGTAGCACCTGACAACATTGTCGTTGGTGTCGTACCGCGAATCGAAGTTGTTTGAGAGCCGCATGACAAACATACGAAGAGTGTCCGCCTTTGAATAACTGCTATTGACAACAAAGTACACATCCCTGGTAAACGTCGTTAACTTAAATATACGTTTGATTACGTCGTAGCTAGCTACCCCATTAAAACTTAACGAGGGGCAACCCCGGGGAAAATAACTAACCCAATTTCCCTTTGCCGGGAAATCATTAAAAGTCTTAAAAGGGTCTTTTCATATATTTTTTACCCTGAAGCGTACGTGCAAATAAACACATTTTTACATACTCGAACAAACAATTCTCCTAACGAGGCGGGAGCGTAACGAGCGCGCGGCGGGCGCGGGCGGTGACCAGCGCGACGCGGTGCGGCGCGACGCGGTACGGCCCGGCAGCGCTAATTGGAAGGATACGTCCGGAAATGTGTCTCGTTACACGCGGCGCCTACCTGCCGTCGACGCCTGTACCGCTGTACCGCCGTGCCTCACCTAACGACACCCCTGATTTATCTGAGTCAATACATTCAAATTGACAGCCGAAACTCGGACGAAACCCGACAAAGACGAGTACCACCGCACCGCCCGCGCCCGCCGCTGGCGCCGTTAGTCGCGAGAAAATGTCAACAAAAACCACCAGCCGCTTTCAGCGATAACATTAAGATTTCTTTACAAAAACAACTTGCACTAATTTGAAAGACATTTAAATGTTCCGAGCAGTTTGTGTCGCATGCTAATTGTTGTGACATTTGTGTCTCGCGTCGGATGTGGGTGCCACTTTCACGCTTTTTATAAGAGTAGCCGTTCCAAAGGTTGAGATAAATCGAGATAAATTACCTTCCGGCGTAGTTTTTAATTATACGATTCAAAACCGTTTCGAGCAACATAAATCGTCGTTTATAGAAGAAAAATACAAATCTGTGTACTAATTAGGCGTATTTATCTCCAACGTCAATTAATATCAATTGAACGTGTAATACCATCAGTTCATTTAGCATTCTCAGGGATTTCGTGATGCACTAATAGGTAATTTAATTAATAGATTTCCCAATTAGTGTTCGCTGTATAATTAATGGATGTGTGCTGTATTAGCGTCGGATATAATCTGATTCGAGACTCGTCGGCAATTACGGACGACTACAAAATACGTCGAATTCCGCGTAATTGCTGAGAATATTACGGCAGTGAACTTAATTGTTCTCGACTTAATTAATTAAGCTTTTGTTTGAAACTAACAGCAAAGTGTAGACTTGGCAATTCTAAATTGGATCTTGTAATTACCTTACCCTCCCTTTTGCTGAAACTGTATACCTACTTTCAATTATGGGCCAAGCTTTGTTAATGAAATCAATTATAATTGGGACACAATGAAATGAATTCTATTTGAGCAATAGGAACAATCGATTTCATTAACTAATTAACTCTGTTTCCATACAAACAATAATAGGGAGAGAAAGAATAATGTTTCGCAATAGTAGGGTACAGAATAATGATAAACAAACAAATAACGTTGGGTGTTCATTTCGTCTGTGTCGGTTGAGTAGATTGCTGTCTTTATTATGGAGAGTTTGCCATTACGTAGGCCGTCAGCGAATCATTACGGAGGCCTCTAATGAGTATCTCTTGTACGCCTAATAATAATCCTTATCGACATTCGCAAGGCCACTCCGGGGGCGCTTTATAAACTAATTAGTTGCGTAACCACACACACTGAATTTCAGTTAATTTTCAATGGATAATAACAATGCACTTATGTAAATCACAATCATGAAGTAGGTTTCATTAAATGTTAATTTGCGTACTGTTGTTACCGAAATTGAATATAATGCCACTGAATATTTTCAGTGCTAATCAAGCAAGTTGTGGTACTTTGTGTTTATAGGGTATCGTTTATTTTTAACTTTACTTCTTTATTCCAATTATTATCCTCTTAGAAACTTTTATCTCAATTTTTTTAATAACAGTTTTTTCTAATTAAGGATAGAAACTATAAGAAACCGTTTGGAACAAAAATATATAATTCTAAATGTTGATTATGATTTTACGTGGAGCGATTGGCTTCTGATTTTCAGAACCCTTTGTTGTGATTCTCGTGCCTTTATGAACTGAGGTGGATATACAGCTCCTACCATTTTTAATTATTTACGCGAATGTAATGAAGCTGTAAACTTGTTTGTAAGAGGTGATATCTGGAAATACTGATCCATTTACAAAAAATCTTACACTAAAAGTTTGCTATGCTATTTATTTTTTATCTGGAAAAGATGCACTGTTTTTGAGCACGGAAACCAAGCCGCGGGACAACATAGTAGGTAATTCGTAAAATGCAATCGAATGACAATCTATTGCTTATTTAATATTATTTGATTACTCTGAAAAGCCAATCTACACATTCCAAACATAGAAAAAGCTTTTAGACCATCAACCAAATAAATTATATAAAATCGGCTCTTTTGCGACTAATATTGTTCGCAACACAAATAAAGACGCAGCGCTACCTTATGCATATTAATTTGCAATTAAGATATGATCGTGATGTAATTAACATCTTACAAACAGCAATGTTCATAAGTAAACAAAATATTGTTTATGTGAATTAAGCTACCTACCTACATTCCTTTCAAAATAAAGTGTAAAATTAAAATAATGTAATATATTCGGTCAGCGAGCGCCATAAATATGTTAACATTTGAATCTTGTTGAGTAACTTATCTATTGAATTAGGTTACCACTTTACATAATATTTATGATGTTAGACAAATTAAATTCTGAGATAAAAGCAGAGATAACGTTAAGTAGTAATGACCTCTGCATCTTGTATGCTGCAGCAGTGATATATGGACAGTATGTATACGCTATTATCTATGTAATTAAGATGGTTTATTATTGTTCAAAGGAATTTTAATACTCAAAACTTTCCTAAACTGAAAACTCGCGAGTAACACATAGTATCATCTTATATTCGTCAGCGGCGTGGGCAAGGGTTGGGGCGCCTCCACCAACTTTAATTAAGACACAATAATTAAAATAACAAGCGGCGGACGTGGTGGCGCATCAGTATGCGAGCTCGTGGGCCCGTGGGGCCGTGGGGCCGCATACACGACACTAATCCACCGGACACACACTGCTGGAAGCTATTGTGCGGCCCCTCTGGCTTGACGATTCAATCTTGTTCACAATGATATTGGTACAGGTCGCGAAGGTCACGTGATAGTGTTATGAAAACAAATCATTGCATTACTCTGTGAATACCAGTCGAGCGCTCCTTTATGAAAAATATTGTCCTAAAAAACGTGTGGTTTAAGTTTTAAAATAGTTTTTATTTTATTTTATGAGTGAAGTTTTGAGAAATCAAAGTAACTTAATATTTTTCTATGTCTGTTTCCACTCAATTGGTTGTACGTAATTTTCCTTAACCACCGCGCTTTTATAAAAGCGTAATTGAGCAATTATCTGTGGCATCGGATCTTCCAATTACACTGAATGGACACGCACTCACGCCAAAATATATCACAAGGTGTGATAACGTAACGCACACGCACACGTCCACGTTACCGTCAATGAGTTAACTTTCTCGTTTGAAAGCGCACTCTACCTAATTGGTCACTGAATTAGATAATAACTGTCAAGATTAATATGAGTAATTTATATTGTCTGCGAAACTAATTTAATTATGTTTATGATATAATGAATATTTATATCTGCAGGCTCTAGCGCAAATAATTAGGAAATCATAAAAGAAACAACTTAATTAACCCACACAGCAGGCAAAAATGTTTTTATTTGGCAACATAATTAAATACAAGCAAAGTAAAATAAAGCGAAACAAAGCTTTATTAAAATAGTAGTTATTTACCTTAAATTTTATTTTCCGGTGAAAACAGCAAACAAACCATGTATTTTCCAAAAACTCTGGTCTGGAACCACGATAAACAAATCCACAGTCAAGAAATAGAGCACTAAAATAAATTGATACAATACTTGTCCACTCTAACAATTGTCACTTCAGAAAGATTTACTGAAAATTCGTTTTTCTAAGTAAATGTCCAACACGGGTAGATCGCCGGTAACGCAGTCGATGGTGGGATATTATCCTTAGGCTAGCGGCGGCCAATTAAAATGATTTATTAAACTTGTAATTAGACGTTAGTACGAGCAGGTCGGCAGCTCGAGTAAAGTTTGCGAGTCCGCGAGGGAAAGCGGCACGTGCAGCGTCGAGGAGGACTCGCGGCGAAGTGAGGCGAGCGTGGCGGCGGCACTCGGCACTCTCAGGCTGCGCCGGCCCGGGGTGGCATGGAACAACACTCTAATATAATGACAGGGTCGGAACACTTTAATACTCTAATTGAAAAAGTATACTCCGACAGCTTTTAACTGTAATTAAGGTTACGCTTCCACATTGCGACTTTACTGACTAGAAAATGCTGATTCTACGTCGATCCTTTTTGTTTAGATTGGTTGTGATATGAAATTGCTTTTCTTTTAGCGTTGAGATGAATTTTCGGTTTTTATTTTTTGGTGTTTTCTCCCCGATAGTGGAATGTTTATTACAATCCGCCACATCTTCTTGAGGCTATATTTTATTAAAGACTTAAATACAGTGAAGTGAAAGCAAATTGATCGTGCAAGGTTTGTAGTTTTTCAGGATTCAAGATGCTGTTGCCTGTTGCTCTGAACGCTATGCTTTAGCCATATTCTTACACATCCAGGAAAAGACAAGGGGTAGAGATTGTATAGGGGTAATAAGGTACCAATAACTATTAACTGATACAGATGATGACTTTAGATCAACTAAGTACAACAAGTCATGTTTATCTCCCAAACACAACAATAATTATTGCAAGAAATAGGACAAAAATATAATTAGGCTCATGTTTAATTAGATATTGTGATCAACAGCCTACTCATACTTCATACACATGGGGTACATAATGTCGTACGCTGATATCATATAAATGTTAGCAAAAATCAATACGTAATAAATGTAATCGGCAAGTGCGTCACGTCCCACTACTGCTACATAGGTAAGAAATATCACAAACACAACCTCGCTAGTGAATTCCGGCCTAAATTCAATTCCACCCCTTTTCTCCGCGCCCGTTCGACTAGGAAACCAATCTTCTTTACATTCCCTCGCCGACAAATTTATACACCTCCATACATCGCGGGTAATGGGTGGCGGTGGCGGCGGCGGCGGCCTAGGCGCTCAGCAGCGGGCGCCGGCGACGCTGCTGCCGCCGTACATTATTGAGCAGGCACCCGCCGAGGTGATCCGCAAAGAAACGGTAAGTGTATGTCCAGCGGCCGCCGTCGCTGAGAATTTAATTTCCTCGGGCCGCCCGCCCTCGTCGCCATTGTCCGCCCAGTATTTCATTACGGCTCGAGCTTTTCTATTAATAAATCACTCTTCGCCTCCGCCGTTTAATTACGTCCCGGATCCGGCCAACGTCTGATTACACTTTCATCGAACATCTAATTAGGAGTGCAGCCGAGCCGTGCGGGTGCCGGCTGGAACGTGTGTATTCTTTGTTCCGCAGATATTACACTCGGCCTATATTACACCGCAAAGCACTGCCTCCCCAGCTAAGTTCGAAATGAACGAACTTTGATTAAAATCGACCGCTTGCACTGCCGCTAAAGTATCCATTTAAATGTAGGTAATGTCTTAACGTTCTAGTCGTATCGTATATGGTGCTCTCAGCGATCAGCGATCGATACAGCCTTGTGTTTTATATTGAGTTCTAAAGTCAATAAGGCTGTGTAAGAAGCTGTATGCTTTCTCCTGGAAATCGGATATTATTAAAAATCTGATTATATCAAAAGCAGACAGCACGTACGTGCTTTGGTAATTTATAAGACGGGACCCAGTGGCAAAAATGAAAAGCAGAGCGAGGTAGAGTCGAACAGGCTCGAATGAGCCAATGAGATGCATTAGTAAATTTAATTGTCAATGAAAGCTCATGTGTTGTGGGTGGTATTGCATAATAATGAGAGAAAACATCGAAGTGGCAAATATGGCGTCGGTGGCTCAAGACTTTTTTTAATTTCCTCTCGCGGGCTCGGCGGCCGGCGCGGGCTGCCCGCCCGTTTAACTTATTGCCACGGTTAACGAGAATACGCCGTTGTGTGCCGGCGAAATTGAAGGATTTACTCCGCGTCCCTCCTTTATTAAACGTATTGCACACTCGCCCAGCGGCCCGGTTGGCCATGTGTGCGTGCGCCTCTACACGCAGTATGCCGAAATTACATTTCACATGAGTCGTAATAACAAGGGCGGGCGTAAATCACTAGCATTATTAGTTTCTCTTGTTACTCGTGCCATTTGTCACTTTATATTGATGCGAGAATACCGTTTTCGAAAAAAGTTCATAAAACATTAAGGCTGTTCGCCGATAACTGTAAATCAAAGTTGATAATGTTCTCACTTAAACTGGGATAATCGATCAGCGTAAGTGATCGGGTGCGAAGGAGTGGGTGTAAGTGGGTGGTGTGCTACAGGGCCACTTATTGTGTGTGTCAGTGTGTAGCATTAATACACCAGAAGTTATTAGAATCTCAAATGAAGGTATCATCTAAGCCTCGATTGGCCTCGCAGCAAACAATAGGCGCAAAGCTGCAGGCTGCCGGTCCGTGGCACCACAGACTAGCGTGCTCGCGGCGGTGTGGCGCGCGCACGACACTATATCGCCGGACTTCCTGTAAACTGAGCGTATCGCATCGCTTAAAGTTTCGCAATATACGCGCACCGAGCCCGTCCTTTATTAAAAACTATTCTCACATTTTTAATTAAAACTTGTGTTCCCCCACTAAAACTTTATTTAAGCAATAAAGGCGGCGCAATTAGCGGCGCTGTCCCCGCCGCCCGCCGGCGACTTCACCTACTTTTCCTTTGCTTTAATGAGTGTTTTTTAATAAAGCCGGAGACTGGTGCAAGTTTATTAATTTAGTTTAACTCGTGTCACGGCACCGGCCCACGGCATGCCGCCCTAGCGCTGCCCCGCACGCTATAACCATACTTTTTAATTTAACGCTCAACTACCCACTACGTACAACTACATACTATAGTTATCCTCTAAATATAACTTTTAGAATTTTTTATCAGCGTTTATATTGGCTACGTTGACTAAACAAAATGTGTACTCAACTACATCATATTGATACATGACATAGCTACTTAAAAATGTATATACGCCACTTCAAATACGTTTAAGGAATTTTGTATTATATTCTAAAACTTAGTGTAATATTTACAGAAATATCATACCAGGTACCTATGGGAAAATCTGATGTTTCAAAACGTACCTTACATTAGGAATCCAAAGTAACGATCGTTGTCGAGCAACGAACTAAAAGCTTGAATGACGTGAAGCGCTCACTGCACCCCCTCCCCCGCCAAGTGTTCCGGCCATAATTACATTCCCGTGTCTAACAAATGGAGAATCGGTGTTGATTTGTGTTTAGCCGAGCACGCGTCCGTGATCCGCGCGGCCGCCGTCCACGTGCCGCCGCCGTCCCACCGCCGTCCCGCTGCCGTCCCGTTACCATCCCGCACCCACCACGCTCCGTGCCGTGCCCACTGCCCACGCGTGAGCATTCTCCACAAATCCTGCTATTCCACTACACGCTTAGTCAAATTAACGTCAGCACCGCGAAAGCATCATAGCAAATCAAAAACTGCTGTTAATGTCATTTGTGTATCAATGTGTAGTGTTTTCGGGACGCAAAAAATGGAATTAAAATCAACATTTTTTTTAAATAACGACTTCCAAATAAAAAAAAGCACTACAAAATATAAAATAACTTTAATTTCGGAAGTCGGTGATTTTGGTTGTTTCTTCGTTTTTCAACGCCAATTTTTTATTTTACTTACCATTTTTACTGGTACACACCCACACTCACAAGTAACAACACCACTGAAAAGTCACAGGAAAGCAAAACACGCAATTTCGTTTACTTGGATGATATTCCTCCAGCTATTTTGATTTAAAATTGGTTTTTACTACTACTGAACCGATTTTGATAAAATTTCTATGGGACTAATCGGAACGTACATCCTTTCACTTGAAAGATGTTTTTTTTAAATATTTAAAAAAAAAACTTTTTCCAAAAAAATATATTTTTATTGTTTTTTTCACTTTTTAGTGGTTCACATGTGCTTACCCCTTCACAGCGTACCGGCGTGATGTTATGTTATGAACTAGTGTAAAAAATAGATAGACATGAGATTTCAACAATCCCAGTCCATTTGCTATCATTTATTGAGGAGTTCCGTTGCCTATCTCTGAAGTTCTTCATCAAATCTTCACCAAATTAAAATGGGACCACTCCGAGAAAGTACCCAAATAGCTTCAAGTGTGCCTATAAAATTTGAAGATTTCTCTCTATTTCTCCACGATCCCATCATCAGATCCTAACTTGATGATCATGGGACCACCTGGGCAGTATACCCTTTCAAACAAAAACAACAAAATCTAAATCGGTCCAGCCATCTTCGAGTAATCGGACAACATACATTAAAAAAAGGTTCCGACGAGTTGAGAACCTCCTCCTTTTAAGTCGGTTAAAAAGCGAGATTCGATTAGGTTTTCCTGTTGCAGATTTACTTATAATAAATCATGAGAGCTTTACATTAATATAACTTAAAATCACACTGACGTTACTTTTGGTGATATATCCAACCTACTATACCTACCTACTTCTACTACGTAACAGTCAATTAACAGTATATTATGTTATTATAGGTAGTTTAGAATGTGTTTCCGTTTCGTGCGAAGCGAGTAATTGCGCGCACATCGACTAAGTGAAAAACGAAGCTCGCCGGCCAGCCTAAAAGCTTCGCGGTAGATTGCATCAGCACACGGATTTTCCATTACGCGCTAGTTCTTTATTACGAGCCTCGAGGACCAAGTTAAGGTCGATGCTTTAACAGGCTATTTTAATTAAATAGAGCCCGTAAAGTTTACCCATTAAAGTGTACCCGGTCAACAAAATATGGCTATATCCAATGGTCCTAAAATAGCCGGAGCTTACAATCAATAGCAGTACATTATAATATAAAATGTTCACAAACTACATAATGGTGGAGCATCGGCGAGTGTGGCTCCGCGGACGGATCGGGGTCGTTTGTGCAATGGTTCGCGAGCCGAGCAAGGAGTCGTTAGGGCGCTCGTATAT
Source organism: Mamestra brassicae (assembly GCA_905163435.1). Taxonomy (NCBI): domain Eukaryota; kingdom Metazoa; phylum Arthropoda; class Insecta; order Lepidoptera; family Noctuidae; genus Mamestra; species Mamestra brassicae. The sequence continues at coordinate 9,858,013 of LR990996.1, read as the reverse complement.
CCTCGGATAACCGCGAATATTGGCCGCACTAACAATGTGCGTCTTTATAAGTTTTTAACGAGCTCGGACGATATAAATTATGTGTGGTGCGGGCAGTGGGTCTCGTTATCTCGCTAACGGCGCACTAGCGGAAACTTAATGTACCGAGAGCTTTATTGTAGCCACTTACGGCCAGCGCACTGCTCTCCGCTCCAACATCCAACTAGTTGTACAACACTATTGTCGTCTCGTTATATTACTTTTAATACAAAAAGCGACACTGTACCTTACTACTATAAATGTAACATGTCTCCGAATACATAACGATTAACGATATTCTTCAAGACTCACAGAATTCTTTAACTAAGTGCTCAAAAGTTAAATTCAAAAGTTATGCAAATAATCAACGATTATCTCACCATTAATGACAAATCTTGTGTTCAATTAAGAGATAATGAATAAAATGATCAAGTAAAGAATTCCACATTCATATTACGCGTTATTAGCTATAATTTCATGAAACACGTAGGTATCTAATTAAAACAGCCAAACCAAATCAACAATTCAGTCAAGCTGTAATACGGAAACCATTAAGGGTGGTTGAAAGTTAATAAGTAATAGGTACAGTAATTGCTTGCCAGGGATGCATTTGGGCAAGCCAGATTGTTTTTTTTTTAAATCCCGAAAATAGTTTGTGTTAGTGTTTCCGATTTCCTGACCGATTTTTATAAGTTTTTCTATTTTTGCCCAGCTGTGGGACGAAATGGGCTCCTAACAAAAAAAAGTTGGATTATGTCCACTGTCGAAATCTGCCTATAAATACAATTAATTGTATTTATACTTAATATTTATTTGCAAATTAGTCATAAATAACACTTTCATCCGTACTTTTTGGTCAATTTAAATTCGATGAAGCCGGTGTTTCCTAGCTACCTTGAGAAGAAACACCGAAACAAACTCAGAGATCAAAGTCTTTTGTTATGTAAACATGTAACGGTTAAATCATTTGAAAAATATTAAGAACCATGTAGGTTCAAGCATTTGTGCAAGCATTTGTCAGTTATCGTGTAGCTCAAGAACTTTATGGAGCTCAACGTTTTGACGAACGAATACCGAAGTAAGGACATTTGGCTAGGCCGTACAAATTATAAATATGCTGTATCAATTCTAGGTACTATACGGTTATTTCACTCTCTACAGGAAAAACACCAAGTCAGAATTTTAAACAAGCCCATCCGACCACCGTCAGTCAGATTGCGTCTTAACTTAAAAGAGTTGAGCATTTAAGTACTATAACGTTTTATGTACAGATAATACGCAACGTTAACATACAATGTAGGTACAAGCTCTTCTTTGAAGTCACACGGAACTTAATTAAGGCTTATCTTATCTCTAAACTAAATAAAAACTTTCCTCGAGCAATTAAGTTAAGAGCGGAAGATAAGTTAAAACAACATTTAAAACCTTTATCTACCTGAAAGTCAATTCTGACACTAGGCCATACCTAACCCCAATTGCCATAAATGGTTGTAAGTAACAAAGAATTTAGTAATAAAGTCAGTGATATTTTTAATATATCCGACTGAGTACGTCACTGGGCTGTCCCCCGAGCAGGCTTCACGGCGAAATGAAGGTTACCTACCCTGCAATTAGTACTTTACGGTATTAATAAAGAAATCCCTTAATTCTTCCTTAATAAAAGAAATTCTTAACGTATTTGGTGCCGGGAAAATTCATTAGCATAACTCAGTTTTCCTCGGCTCACGTTATTAATACTCTTAATGTAAGGAACTCATTTCACACAGATGTAAGAAATAATTGTTAAATTAAAGTAATGGTATTTTTAGTTAAGGATAAAGTATTACCGAAGCGCTCGTCTAAATACCTTCGCAGGAGATTCCGTCGACGCTCAGAGAGCTTTGATTAAAAATACCAATTAAGATTACGAGCTTTTTATTCCACTTGTAATCAAGCAGTTAATTAGGATTTAGCGCGGGCGGTGGCGCCGGTCGGCCCTGTGCGCTACTTACCGGCATTTTCATAATGATCAAATTAACGTTCTACTAAATGAATTAGAATATTATACTTTCCGCACAAGCAATCTAAGTCAAGTTATTTAGCCATTACTAAGTATTTGCCTACTTTCTGTATATGTATATTCTAATATTAGAAATGTTACCTACATTAAAATGTGGAATCATAAATAGGTCAACTAAGTTCCAGTTATTTCCTAAGAGACAATAACTTCTACTTGTTTTAAATATAGGAACGAACATGAAAGCCAAGACATATCTCTCCCATTTTAGGAGCGGCGAAGTAACAAATCAATATTTGGAGTGAGTGCTTTTTCGTGCTATGGAGAAGCTTTTATCTGGACAACGGTCGGATGGCAGCACAAACAGTCACACGACAGAGACATTCACTTTAACATAAAACGCTCTAACTGTCCCACTCGGGGGACTTTGGACGCTGAATCAACTTTAATTATGTTTTAAGTTACATCATTAGGTGCGCTGGTTCGATGGTCAAGATGACCTATAGACCAATCTTTTAGATAACATCTGACTTTTTAGATACTAGCAAGTATCGCGGAAATGAAATCAAAAATAAAATTAATTGCTGTATTATGTTTTCCTAATTGTTATTTTAATTAATGATTCGCACGTTTTACTCGTGTAAAATAGAGTTTTTCGTCATCAAAAAAGATTAAAAAAAACAAAACGAATGCCTCTTGAAAAGTCACTGGTGACTGAGGCAGTGCCGGATTAGCCACGTAGCAAGAATTAGCAAAATTAAATGCTACGGGTCCCGCGCATTCGGGGCCCCGCGCTTGGACTTACAAAAACATGTAGCAGAAAAACAGAGCCAAGAATCTGTTCCACACACGAGGCCTAACCTACCATACTGAGCAATAGCCGTTTTGCACGGATGTGACGCATAATTTCCTAACCTGTATTAGTTACTTATTTTGTTTATTTTATGGTATGGGTCATAATTCCCGCAAATAAACTCTTTTTCTTTGCAGCTACCATATCCTATGAAATCTAAGCGGCCCCGGATCCGGTCCCTATATACAATGTAAGCAAAACCTATGTTGCTGGCGGTATAGATGGCGCTGCGTTTTTTTTTTGTTCCGGTACGAACTTAGCTAGTTTTTTTTCTTGTGGCGGCATTGATGCCGCTACATGCTTTGGCTGGCGCTACATGGCTTTATCATCCCGTCAGATATGATTAAATTCACTATCAGGACATGTAACTCCAGGGTTGCGGATTTTTTTAAAAAGAGTCACCGCGGCCCTGGAACGCAAAGGGCATTAGGAGGAACACGGATGGGTTTGAGTCAGTAAGAGTCTGATACTCCCTTCCGACTCGCCCACAGTGGATGGAGTCATTTAAAATTGTTCAAATCGGACCTTTCAAAGTAGTCAGATATTGGGTCCACCATTTCTGCGTCTGATTTGCCTATGTTAAGTCATTGGGTGTCAAGCCGCAGCCGATCAAACCAAATGATGCTTTTGGAGACCCGAGACGAACCCGAAAACGAAGTGGGACAGTGACACGATTTCATTTGATATTTTCGTTTTATTTTAAGAAAGTTTTAGGTTTAGGGGGCCCTTAGTAAAATTTGCTAAGGCCCCGCAGTGGCTTAATCCGGCACTGTGGTGAGGTAACACCGACGATGTAAGTCTGTTTAGTCATATTTAAACAAAGTAATATCACTAAACATTTAAAAAGCTCTCAGAACCGATGAGATAAGAAAAATGTTTAAGCATAAAATTCCTTATCTACAGAACGCTCTATCTTATTTAAACAAATTAAAAGGGCCGGAAAAACATTTAATTAACGTTGCCAATGGTATAGTGAGGTTTAACCAATACAGACTAAGTGGAACTTTACCGCAAGCGTTAATTATTATCTGCGAGGAGTGCTCTTTGTTTAGTTGCTAACTCTAAATTAGTTTTCGAAATGGATCATTCACACCCCGGCAATCTTCCCCGCCCCCGCCACCCCCCCGCTCTTAGTAATTGGAACGTTCTGAGATGACACCAGTCGGCTGCCTCTAATCAGTTAACAAGAAACTCAGTGTACACTATTGTGATCTGTAATCACATGCCACGCGTCACAACCGACTTTAACCCCTTGATTGTGTAGGTACCGCACTCGTGCTTGGAACCTCTTCGGCCAAATGAGACACTTCAATACCCTTACTGTGTAGGTTTGGTAAAAGTAAAGAAAATGCCGACGTGAAAAGCGATCACTTGCGGCACTTCATTTTCACTGCAACAACAATTTTGAATATGAAACTAATTACTTTGTCTCAATGTAGATTAATATAACAAGAGTCATTAAAACTGTCTTTGGTTTCGAGTTCATAATGGGCCCAGCAGGATGAGAAGTGCCGCATGGCTATCTGCCGACACTTACAAAATTAGAACGTTACTTAGGCACAATACGTAGTCGTTTTGTTTCAGCCGCTCAGCGGCCGTAAGTAAGCACTTATCTTTACAGTTCCTGCATTAAGTCGTCAACAATTAAGCCTCATTAAATTTCATTAGTGGGTAGGTCCCGCGCGGGCGCGGGCGGACTGCCCGCCGCCCGACGCCCGACGCCGCTTAGACGGATAATCTCCAGCTGTCAGCCGCTAATGCGTTTTAGAGTACGTAATTTGAACCGTCGAGATCGGTGGTAATTAACGGCCGCAATTAAGCTAAGTGATTATTAGTAACTATGAACGCAAAACGATGGATGCACTCGTCAAGACCACTCATTGAACTAACTTAATTGCAATCTGATAGTGAAATGTTTGCCCGACGTCTTCACAATGAGCGACTCATTCCAACATAATTCTAGTCCAAACTTTCAACGTTACTTACGCGGCTAAGAAAATAAATTCCAAATTTTGATTTTTTTACTAAACAAGTGAGATGTTTCAGCTTTCCAATAAAATGTAATTTAAGTGAAGATACACATGAGAGCAGAGTGAAGGCTTTACGTCACTTCAATTTTGTGTTAAAAGTAAGTGTGCGCGCCTCAAGTAACCCGGAGGCAGGGGTAATGTATTCCCATATATACATAAGTGAAAACATTTTAAGAAGCTCCACGGACCCACTGCATCACCCCCGGGGTTAGGGCCTAAAAGCACTATCTCGGAGCCAAAGCCTTACAACTCTTCTCAAATTCAACTTACTTTGCTCTGTGTGGAGGTGCCCGTACGTATGTTTTATACTCTACCGAACCTTCTTGATACACCGCATTTATAAAACAGTTTAATGTTTTTATTAGATCGTTTCCTTCTATAATAGTATGAAATTGTCATAGTATTATAAAAGTACCCGCTTTTCCACCGGTTTTGTGCAATTTAGCTAGGTAGGATAAAAAATCACCTATGGGATCACTTCATTTTCCTAGCCTGGTTTAGTGTTTATGGTGGAAAGAGCTTGTGGAGCTTGGTATTTGTACATCCTGGCCAGCCTGAGCATGATCATTTGTTCTGTGTCTGGGTGTAATTTGTCCATAATATGTATGTATTTAGAAATATATAAGTATGTTTATCAGTTGTCTGGTTGCCATAGCACAGTCTCTGCCTAGTTAGGGATCGGATGACCGTCTGTGAGTTGTCCCAAGATATTATATAATTATTATTATCCTAAAAAGTGAGAGATGTGAACGAGGAATGTGTGTGAGGGAGGAAATTATATCTAACAAATTACACGCACCACACCGAAACACATCATTTCCTTATTCTTGAAGCTATTGATTAGAAAACTATCAAATGTATCATTAGATATATATAAGCTTTTCATTTAATTAAATCACGTGAAGTTGACAAGGATTACAAAAGCTCTTTACTTTCTTGGAAAACCAAACTTTCCTTCACACACAGATGTGTATGATGTCAATCAATAGGATACAATAGCGAAGCTTGGCTTTCCCCTGGTGGAAAATGGCTCAATGAAACATTTTGCAATATATGGAAGTAAATCTTCTAACGTATTTTGCCCACACCGCTCGCCCACTTGGCAAGTTAGCATTGCTGGAAATAGACGCGCAGTTTCATAGCTTAGCATCACCGCTTAGCTATCTCGCCGTAGCCGCAGAAGTCTTCGTTGGGAGGGCAGCTTTAGGTTAAAATTGAGGACCCGCAAGCGTTTCTCTAAAAGGCAGATTCCTTTTTTTTTCAATTATTTTAAGTGTTATTCGGTAAAATCCAATAGTTCTCAGTTTTATTAATTTTCAATTCCAATGCACGATTGGATACAGTATCAAACAGGTTAAGTCAAAGTGTATGGACACAACACACGTAACGAATTCAAGTTTAGTGTCGCACAGGGCTGAGACCGTAGAGCCGTGGTTGCAATTGACCGGCGGACAAACCGCAGCATCACCGCTCACGCGGCTTGCTTCGGCTCGGATACCCTCCGCCCACTCCCTCATTCCCCCACAAACATCCAACATTAACCCTCTATTCCTTCTAAAAAGCCTCGAGTCGAACGACACCAAGTTTGCTTTCTTCACGTCACGAATACGCGGCTATGCTCGATTTCATATAAAATAAATTGAAAAGTTTTGGAGTTTAATTCCATTCCTCAAGCCGCCATCAGTTCGCGCGGCGGCGTGGCGGAAGCGAATCTCGATGTTTTGTAATGGAGCTTTTTAAAATGGAAGTCGAACTTTTGTCAGACACTTTTAGCCGCGCCGGAGATACATTTAAGCTTTTTAACTTTTCCACTCCGGTAATGTATCCCACACTTTCCTACGTCTGTAGTGGAGATGTCGTAAAGTTTTTTTACCGAGCAGATAGATGAAGTAAGCAACTTTTTTATTTATGTGACTCAGCTCGTCCCCAGTTGCTTGCAATAATCCTGCCAAAGAGCTTCTCTATCCGACTTCGTACTGCTTGTTTTTTTCGTGTTCGACGACAGTGTAAACATTTTGCCTACGATCCATTAAGTAAATGCACTCTGGCCGCCACTCGGCATTGCATTAATATTGCATTTCTAACTCCTCCCTGCTGCCCCAAACTCCCGCGATCGCGAGCGATGGACATTTAGTTGGCCAGGTTTTCAGAAACGAAGCTAATGGACAGTGTTTTACATATCGCGGGAATATTAATTTACAAATGTAGATACGGGTAATCTACGAGTACCTACGTTCTTTTAGATTTTTATTTTTTTTTAATATACGTGATTCAGATAAAAGTATCTGAATCTGAATGTAGGTAAAGACCTACAGGGTATCAGTGTCTTACCTTACTGAAAGCCCTCAAAATAACGGCACTACAAACTTGAAGACGAATTTTCGCATCGCTCTCCTCTAAGAACCCATATATGGCAAGACGTAAAGCACTATGTAACTCCTTTAAAAAACGAAGCGTACATTTCTTACAAATTATATCAATCTCTCAAAATCAATAAGTGTTTGTAGCTAATGTAAGCGCTTAACGAGCCGCGAGCGGGACTCCTGAGCGGATCAGCAAATGGAGTGCTTCATGCATAATGTAGCGCAGCCTGAGTGTTGTTTTGAAAAGCGTTCTGAATTTGTTATTTTCGTCACACCAGGTGATGCCCAGGCACCTCATGAAACATTTAACGACATATCGATGTACATAATGTTGTTTGTTCGACGGGCTTTATGAAAATTCCACTTGACGGTGCATTATCTTTCCTCTCATTGTGGCCATCTGGTTCGGGTTCAGTTATTTCATTTGACGAGTTTTACTTAAAGAGGGACCTGAAAATAAATAAACTAACGATACTAGAGAATAATACATCATTGATCACGTCTTTACTTTTTGTTAGGCTAGGAATGTAAATCATTATGTTTGTTTATAAAATTTAAAACGTCTTTATTGATAACAAAAAAGTGGCAAAAGTTCGTGTCGGGCCAAGCAAAGTACGTATAGAGTATCTACAGTGTTGCCCCCCAACCATGAAAATGCTCAAATGATGGAATAAAGTTAAAAAATATCGTCCCAGCTTTAACTGTATGGTACAGACGCCAGCACATCAAGCTACAATAATCTGTCAAATTTCTGTGATTGATTTTCAAATATATCGCTGAAGCATTAGGTTCAAGGTTGATTGGGATAATTTGACAGTTTCGGGTAGCTTTATATGCTGGCATCACTACGTTAAAAAAAAGATTGTCCAGATTTTATTTCACAACTTTCCTGGCGTTATTAATACCTATCTATAACCACGCCAAATTACAGCTTCGTAGCATCAATAGTCTCTGAGTAAAACCTTGGCCGAACGGACATGGCGAATCCGTTAAAATTTAAAATTTCACAAAAACCAGTCGGACTCGCGTGCAAGGATTTATAATTTTTAACATTTTATTTACAAACCATAGACTTCCTAAAGTAAATCTGTAAAAAACACTTTACTATAATTTCTTTTTCAAAATATTTGGCTCAGTGGTTGGAATGGTCAGTTCTATACTTAAAATTCAATTACCAACTTCAGTATTTTTAATTTAATTTTATGATCTATCGAAAATAATAGGCCCTCACAATAACTCCTGAAATGTCGTACGATAGGTATTTTAATAAACTTAAAAAAAACTAACTGAGGTACTCTTTTTTTTTAGGTATGTTTAGCGTCGGTGTTTGAGGTCACAGAAGTTTTTTTATTGATTTTAACTGCATATATTATTCAGTAGTGGGTCATACATGGGCGGACTTAAGCAACAAGGTATTCTCTACCAGTCGATCATTGGGTTAAAAAGACTACACTGCTGTGGTAGGTGTAGGTACCTACCCCTACGCCTCCGCGGCCCTGGAACGCAAAGGGCTTAAGAAGAAACACGGATGGGTTTTAATCAGTAAGAGACTGACACGCTCTTCCGCTCCACCCAGAGCGGAAGAAGTAATTTGATGATTTTCCATCCTTAAAAAAAAAATAACAACAAATAAAATAAAAAGTTCAAATGTGTCTTTTCAACCGAACGGTTCAGTAGGTAGGTAGATAGATTCAAAGCAAATTGGGTAGTAAGTACCTAACAGATGCCCAGGTAGGTATCGTGAAAAAAAGTCCCAATTTATTACTCAATCCATGACTAACAAAATACACACCTAGGAAATTATAGGTAGGTATTGTTCAATTTATTCAATAAAATAATTTCTTACTACGCAATCAAAATCACAATCTGCAAAGTAACGTTGGTTTTCCGATCCTGAAAAGCATCCCTGAATTACTTCAGTGTCTACGCCGTAACGGATACAAGAGAGATAACTCGCAAAACGAATGAGTTGAATTCTTGGTACGAGCTTAAAGCAGGAATCATCTCTTTGCAGTAAAGCGAAATTTCTATATCCTTACGTAACTTTATTAAATGATAACAGGAGATAACCGGCACCTCAGAATTAATTAATCCACTCAGAGATTGCATCTAAAAGCCCGCTGCCCCCGCGCACCCCCTCCGCCCGGGTCGATCCGTTTCCAGCCACTTAAACTTCACGCGGCGCGCTCCTAGCTTCCGTTTTAATTACAAAATTAATTCAAAATGTAATTAAAGTTAACAATAAGGCAGCAAACAATTGAAGTTATTTATGTTAGTTTATGCTTTATGGCGAGTACTGCTACGTTGGAAATGCGATTTAGGTACTCCAGAGCCGAGCTGAATATGCTGACTTCTATTGTTACGTCTTTAGCTCTACGAGCAATTTAACACATATAGCTCTCGATGATATGTCAGGTATTTAGGTAGTTAATTAATATAAAACCAGTATCTATGGTAGATATGTCACATTGTTATGTTATCTACCTACATATATACCATAGACATAATATCTAAGCTGTAGCTTAGGTGGATCCGGAGGGGCCCCCCTCTGGATCCACCTAAGCAACAACATAGATATAGATCTCAAGCTCAAGCTCTCCCAGAAGCGCCAGATTTATTTTTTAGTTTATAACCTAGCGACGTCATTGAGGAATTTACGTACGAAAAGTAATCCAATGTGATGTGCTTTTTTAGTGTTTACTTTGCTAAAACCCACCCTCAGCGGGGTCAAGCCCCCCCCCCCTTTCCCAACGACAAGTCTGAACTGAGTGCTTGGAGGAACACGTTATCCTGATCTTTAAGCTTGCCTAAGACCTAGAGAAGGATACAAGCACATAGTGGCGCTAAACCTTTATTTCAGTATTAGGTTAGGAGATGAGTCGCATCGAGGACTGACTGATCCATTCGACGTCGCTAACAGGCAATAAAGCTCTGTTGAAAAGCACTTAACAGGATTGATTCAGACCATTTACCATTCTATAAACAAACACAACCTTTCCATTATGGTAAATTATAAAACCTTTTAGCAAATCGAAATCGAAGAAAAAGGAGCGGTCTGCTTTGACGCTATTGGATATTATTATTTAAATAGGTTTGGTATCTAGCGCTAAATTCATTTAGTAGATTTGAAATTATCTAGGTACGTGTTGGTCCTTTATAATTCACTTGGTATGTACCTACTTAGGTACCTACCTAAATAGGTACATACCTAAACTATGTAACAGCATAGGTAGTTAAACTAAAACTTTGATGCCTGTGTGCTTTTCTTTCAATAAAATTGTTTATAATAAAACTGACTTAATTTTCTGTTGCAAAAATCCGTTAACGGGACATATTGCATAAAACGATACCAAGAATTTACCTAAGTACTTAACTTACCCAGGCGTTTATTTTACAATAGACACGAGTTAATTTTTTGTAAATAAATAAAATAATGTAAGATTTCATGGTTTTCCTATCATTTAATTTATTAAGTTTCGTAGAGAGATTTCATCCTTATAATTGATCCTAACGATTAATGCAATAAAAGTACAGGGTGTAATTTTTACAGATTTTAGTCCGTTTGACTCCCGGGTGTGGCAAGCGAATTTTCGAAAATCTTTGAATGCAGTTTTCTTTCCGTTCAAAAATAAAGCAATGTTTTCTTTGAGTAAAATTTTCTATCTAGAATATTAAGAGTACTTTCTCTTCAGGTGGCATTACAAAATTCCACCCTGATATGTATACATACTAAGGGTGCCTTCGTGTGGAAAGTTACATGCTTCTAGTCCACATTCTATGTCGATCAAAATATATAATAAATTACCAGAAAACATAAAGCAAGAAAACAAAACCAGTATATTTCTCAATAAGTTAAAACAATTCTTAATTAAAAAAAGCTATTACACAGTGGAAGAATACCTTACGGATAAGTTTCAATAATAACAATATAGATATGTAAACTTAATAACAATAAATAAATACAATTCTATTCTATTGGCGATAATAAATAAACGACATTCTATTCTATTGATAATAATAAATTAATGACATTATTTTCTTAAATAAATGACATTCTATTCTACTGATAATAATAAATAAATGACATTATATTATATAAATCATAATAATAAACAAATGACACTAAATTCTTATAATACTTAATAATAAATAAATAATATACTTTTCTAATAATAGGTACCTGATAAAAAATGCTAATACCAATGCAGATAATAATTAATAATATGTATAAAATATTAAATAACAGATACAAGATGAACAGGAAATAATTAAACATACATTTTACAAGAAAAGTTAACAAAACGCTCTTCCTCTCTCCTAATTAATTATTTTAAGTTTTGCTGTGCCCGACAGGGTCCATAATTGTTTCTATTTATTAATTCTACCACCTGTTTATGTGTACATTATGGATTGCAATAAACTATTTGAGATTTGAGATTTGAGTACGGAGCTGTTAACGGTTTGCCAGCGCGAGCTAGAAGAACAAGAATACCTACACTCTATCATTAGACCACAGCTTTAATAATAGATTCTGCCACTGCCAGTGCTGCAGTGCATGCTTTTTGTCATTAATTTTCCTTCCAGTGTCGACATCTACAATATTATCGGGTCACTAAAAGACAGCCCGCGAAAATCACTAGGTATGTGGCAACATCCAAATATTTTAATGTTTGTCAACACTAAATGTAATGTCTTTGGCACTACTGACTGTCAATCCAGTGTCACTGTCAAACAGGCTCGATTAGTTTGAAGCAGTGTTGCCAACCCTACGGTTTGAACAGTAGATTTACTGTTTTCACCATGACATCCCTGTTTTCTGATAAAAAAACACATTGTTACGACAAATGTCAAACCAAAATAATGTCAAATTTTAGAAGGAAATGCGTTTTCAAATTGAGTCGAGTGCGTTTTCTAGGGGAAGTCTTTGGCACAAGATAAAACAGGATAGCTCATTCATTCCTCATTGTAGCGGGCGAACAGTATATTTTTTATTTTACGCAAAAATAAATTCATAATGAGCAGTAGTGATTCCGATTCTGATAAAGAAAACAGTAAAATGGTAACTTTTCTTCCAAGGAGAAAAAGTTACCATTTTACTGTTTTCTACTGTTTTTTTAAGTCTAATCTATTCAGCTGCTTTTTGCTACGGTAAGGTTGGCAACACTGGTTTGAAGTTTGGTGTATTTTTATTTTCTACGAGGTTTATATAGGTACTCTTTGGGTGGAATATATACTACGGCATGAAATAACGCCGTTATTTAAAAGATAGCCTTTGTGATACATGGTTAAAATTGTTCAAGGTTAAATTATTTGACACACCATGCCTACAACCAGAAAGAAAGTCATCAAAACCTTGTACAAAGATGAAGAAAGTGAAGTAGAAGACGGTGATTTTAGCGATTCGGGATCAGACGCAATATTTTCTGCCGAAGATGAATCTAGCTCTGAAGGTGAAGTTGACTGCGTACCTTCATCTGGGGACGAGTTCGACAGGAAAAGCAAAGTTAAACTCAGTGCTAAGCGTACTACAAAAGTTAAGGCACCCGGTAGAAAACCGAAATTCGCTCAAACGTTACTAAAAAAAATAAACAAACAATCGTCTGCCGGCGATGAAAATGATGAAGAAATTCCCACTTCACAATTCTCCGTTAAAGACCTCACGGACGCTGATAAATTACTGCCTTCTTTTCTCAATTTATCTGAAAGTGGTAAGTTTTTGGCGGTTCGTGTTAAACAAGCATGCTTGTATAACAGGTTCCGACAGGTTTGGACTTGTCTGCACTATAGAAAAATGTGTTTTGGTAAGAGTTTATGTAACTTACCTGTTATGTTTCAGACAGTAGTGATGATGAATCTCCAAATGTCACGAAAAAAAACAATATTACCTCAGTGCTGCCTACAGAACCTGACCAAGACTTGGGCAGTGAAAATGATGTTAACATGGAATATAAAGATGTAAGTAGGTACCTAATCATTAGCCCTCAATCTACATTGTAGTGTTAAATTTGCTTTATTGATATTTTTGATGTATTAAAACCTTGCAGTATAACATGTTTCTGATAAGAAAATAATGGATAAAGTCCTATACTTAAAAGAAAAACCCATCTAAATACACAAGTTCTGTTATTAAATCTGTTCAGGATCTGGGTAGCATAGCTAACTGCATTATCAAATAGTGTAGCCAAGTACACTTTAATATAGGATTTTGACCCCTTTTAGATTAAAGCCTTTTAGAAAAGCAAAAGTAAGAAAAAAAAAAAGAAAAAGTTTATTCTGCTGGAAAAAATGCACAGGAACAGCAAAAAGTATAGTGTAGCTTTTTATTATATTATCAACTAGTTTTTCATTTTAACACTTTCAGTGCCCAGAACTCAGCACATGGGTTGAACAATAATTTGTTTGTGCCCATGAGTCGTCGTTATATGTAGTGGCGACTCGTGGTCTCCAGAAACAAATTATTGTTCAACCCATATGCTGAGTTCTGGGAACTGAAAGTATTAAACTTCCAACTTTTAAATACCAGTTTAGTACCAGATGTATAATTAATTTCCAAATTGTATTAAATTTTATCTTTTATAAAAAGAAAAACTAAATGATAATGTCAAATAAAAACCTAACTTAGGCAAATTGTGCAGTAGACAAGATCAAATTTCCTATAATGATAATTTTATGAACAGGTATGGTCAAACAATATCCAAGACAACAGTGAAGAAATTGCTAAAAAGACATTCATGGAGCTTGAAAAACACAAGTCTGAAGTTGAACAAACTAAAGCTTCACTACAAAACTACACCTTGAAAGTTAATTCAGAAAAAGAATATGATGTGACAGATCTGTTGGCAATGGGAGAAGAAGCAATACCTGAAGTAACTGTACCTATTAAAGTTAAGAAGAAAACTAAGCTAAGGAGAAAGAAAGATGACAGTGATTCAGAGGAAATGGAAGACTGGGAGGAAGTTAATGGTATGTTCCAAAATTACACATGAATTTTCCATAACCTGTCATGTTTATATAAAAAAATAGAAATTTTACTATTAAAACTAAAATTACATCCAATAACATTCAGAAAATAATATGTGAACAAAGCATAAGTGTGAAAACCATACTAAGTACACAAAAAAGATAATATTTCATAGGTAGGTACTGTTAAAACCCAATCCTAACTCTTGGGTTTGAACATGACTGGTAGAAAATACCTAAGGTTTTAAATCCATCATTGAAATCTTTTTGCATGAAGTTTATAATAAATACATAAACATCTCATCCAGTGTTGGGTAGGCTGCTTTAATCTAATTACAAGCTTTTATTTAACTTGCACAGTTTGTCATATGTATGTATGTAAGTTGTTCCTCATTGCAAACCATTTTTCGATCATTGTTGGTATCCAATTGAGCTGAAATTTTGTATACACCTTTAGTTCTGGTGACAATACAATGTGCAATACTCAATATTGTAATAATTTCAATATGGCCACTGCTCCAAGATGGAGCAAACGGATTACATATTTTTTCTCAAACCCCTTAATATGTGTATCAAACGAAAGGGATTGAAACTAAAAGCTTGCTTCATCTCATATTTTCAATATTTCAGAATCACAACCACAAGCATCATCTCAACAAGGCATAGAACTTTTTATCAAATTCCCTGAGGCAGCATGCAGAAAGAGTAAAAAAGTTGATGTTGTAATGATGATGAAAAGAAAACTCAATAAAGTAAAAAAGGAATACCAAGTTTACATGCACAAAGTACATGTTCTGTGCTGGTTAGGTCATGGCAACTATGTCAGTGGAGTTTTGAACAATCAAGAGCTTATGGCAGCTGTATTATCTTTGGTTCCATCCAAAGAATGCTATCCCGGAGAGAGAGTAGACATGAAATATGTTGAACAAATTACAACATGGTACAAAGATAAACTAACATTAAAACAAGACAAAAATGAAGATAAGTTTAAAACAAAAGCACCACCTCTCAAAATGATACTGTTGGAACAAATTAAAAAAAGAGTTGTTACAACTAAAAAATACTTGGTTTTTATATTTGTTGCTATGTTAAGAGCATTGGGACTTCAATGTCGCGTTATGTTCAATTTTGTTACATTGCCTATAAAACCACCAAGTTCTGAACTGTGTTCACTTTCTACAAAGCTAAAAGAAGAAAAGGCTGATGACACTGCTGACAAGCCTAAATCACCTTTTGAAAAAAGGTATGAAAATCTAAAGCAAAAGGCTGGTCCTTCTACATCTAAAGCTAAAAAGCAAAAAATTGTTCAAGTTGATGGGAATGATGACAGTGTTTTTTACAGTGATGATGAAAATATAATGCAAGTTGATGGAAGTGATGATACTAATGTCAGAAAAACAAGATCCGTTAAACGATCAAAGGCAAACGAAAATAATACAGAAAAATCTGAGAATGAAGATGTATCACCACCAAAAGTAGCCAAAAAAAGGACTGGCCGCGCATCACCTAAGCCAACTACAAAAAAAGATGAAAACAAAATATTTGATGGTAACAAACCAGCACAAAAAGGGAAAAATGCTAAGGAAACTAAAATTGAAATTAGAAAACGTAATGAGAGCATAAAAAAAGAAAATGATTCAAATCTTAAAGAACCAATCAAAAGCTTAACTCGAGGACAAAAATTAAAAGCCGAAAATAGTAAAATAGAATCAACAAAAGAAATACCAACGAAAACATTAACACGTGGACAAAAATTAAAACCGGAAATTAACAATTTATGTAAAATGCAAGATACTACACCAACTAAAAGTTTAACTCGTGGTCAAAAATCAGAAGCTAAAACTAGTAATAATTTACCACAAACGAAAACTCCAGATAAAAATACTGATACTAACACTAAAGGCAGAGCTCAAAAAAGCAATAAAGGTTTATTGAATGCCAATCCTCAAAAAGTTATAAATGTTCCTAAAATATCTGTAACAGATGAGAATGCAGAGGATGTAGCAAGCAAATATTTTGAAGAGACAAAATCGGCAGCAAAATCTAGCAGGCTTTCAAGAAAACGTTCACAAACTGCTAATCCTGTTAGCTCACAGACTACAAGCAAAGTAGAAGACAAGGTCAAAGTGGTCAAAGCAAATACCAGAACGAAGAGTGCACCTGGAACTGCAGTAGAAAAGAGCAAGTACTTTGATGAAAGATCTGTAAGGCAAATAAAAAAAGAAATCAAAGCTGAAGACAACCAGAGAGTGAGTCATAGAGATCTTGCAAAAGCTAAGAAAGCGAAAGGTGATGTAACTGAAGATCTGATCAATATTATCAAGAGTCGAGTTACAGATGCGGAATTGCAAGCAAAGAAGGGAGTTGTGAAAGGTAAGTTGTGTTTGTAAATATCTAAAGTATTTTTGGTTCGTCATCTTTTATTTGTTTAAAAATAAATAAAAAATAAAATATTTTTATTTCAGACCTTGATCCATATGATGTTAGTAATACACGCTACATAAAAAACTATGTTAGTAACAGACACAATACAACACTACTTTTAATTCATATATTTATTGCGCTCACCTGACGCACCGGGCACATGCACATGTGTATGTACCCAGTGCGCCATGATGGCGCAACACGGCTTATCACTAATGACCCTTAGAGCCCTCCCTTAAAGTTTTGCAAAAAAAAAGTAAAAGAAGATCAGAAAAAATACCCTCTGCCATGCTAAATAGAAAAATAACAATCATGCTTTCAGGTAAAATAAAGAAAAAATCCGACGAGGACAGTGACTATTTACCAGTAGAAGATTTTAAGCGACACAACTCTGAGAGTGAAGACGAGTTCAAACCCACGAAAATTAGTCCCAAGCCAAGTACCAGCCGCCGCATAGACCGAAGAGTTCTGTCATCTGTCTCCAGTGACGAGCCCAAGAAGAACAGAATTGATGTATGGTGCGAAATATTTGTTGAAGAACTAGAGCAGTGGATTTCTGTAGATGTCATCAAAGGAAAAGTTCATTCTTCAGGTGATCTTTACGTAAGTATAAAAGATTTTAATATTTATTTAGTGTCCATAATTTTACCTGATCAAATCAGTGCTCAGCATCATCATCATTCTCATGCCCTTACTCTAATTTATTGAGGGTAAGTACACAGCGTCATTTCACCCCTTTTGTAAGACATATATCGGCTCCTGCGCAGAATGTCCACTTCTCAAAATGTCCACTGGTCGCAGAATGTCCTTTTCTCAGAATGTCTCTTTCGCAAAATGTCTCTTTCGCAGAATGTCCACTTCGCAAAATGTCTCTTTCGCAGAAAGTCCACTTCGCAAAATGTCCCTTTCGCATATTGTCCCCTTTTTATTTCTGACTTACTTTAATCATAATTCAATTCATTTTAGCAATTAGCTTTCACACATCATGTTTGACGTGTGTTTATTGTGTTTATTTGTATCGATATTGGTAAGCAAAAAAAAAAGTGAAAAAAATATAGTACAAATCACATTTTTAATAAGCTATAATTTACAATGTCGACATCAAGGTTCACGTATTTTTGAAATAACTAACTAATCACATTTATTTCTTTGCATAATCGCTTTATTTAAAGTAATTATTTTACCAACTTAATTATTATTAACTCGCAATCGCAAGTCTGTACATGTTTGTCTTTAAGTTGAAAAAGGAAAGTAAATACTGGGATAGGGAAATAAGGAACAGTCTTTTTAAAAATGTGCGGCACAATAGAAGAAAACTTGACATTTCTTTTGATAAAAAATATAAGGCATTATTGGTTCAATTAGAACGAAATAATTTGATCTTGCCACAATTTATAAAAAAAGTAATATTTTTACAGTTAACGGTTCATAGGTAATTAAAGAGTGTTCAAATTTCTTATTTTTAGTTAATAATAATTAAAGTTAATAATAATTAAGTTGGTAAAATAATTACTTTAAATAAAGCGATTATGCAAAGAAATAAATGTAATTAGTTAGTTATTTCAAAAATACATGAACCTTGATGTCGACATTGTAAATTATAGCTTATTAAAAATGTGATTTGTACTCATTTTTTTTTTGCTTACCCATATCGATACAAATAAACACACGTCAAACATGATGTGTGAAAGCTAATTGCTAAAATGAATTGAATTATGATTAAAGTAAGTCAGAAATAAAAAGGGGACAATATGCGAAAGGGACATTTTGCGAAGTGGACTTTCTGCGAAAGAGACATTTTGCGAAGTGGACATTCTGCGAAAGAGACATTCTGAGAAAAGGAAATTTTGCGACCAGTGGACATTTTGAGAAGTGGACATTCTGCGCAGGAGCCCATATATCACCTTCCACATAGTCCAAATACCTATTTTAAAGTCATCCCTGCAGAAGCAGATTCAATTTTACTAATGCCCTAGGCAAGCTACTCATCGGCGCTCCTCTGGTGTGCATGAGACTTTATTAATTACTAGCTTTTGTCCACGTCTTCGTACGCGCATATCCCGTTTTTCCCCGTTCCCGTGGGAATTTCGGGATTTTCCCCTGCACTCTCCAAGGCATCACGTGCCAAAGTACGACAAGCGTAAAATTTACAAAAACAATATGTAAATTTTACGTAATTAACTCTTCTATTCACGACGCGATACAAGTCAGTAAAATTCTTTAATAAATAATAAATATTGAAACGATACAACGAAATAAACAGACATTTGCTAGGTTGCCAATTTAAAATCCGGGAAAAAATAAAGATTTGTTGCAAAACATTGATTTGACATTTACACATATTGTACTTTATTTATTTGTCGTTTTGTTTATAGAAGTCCCAATGCATTCGATGTTACTTGTGGGCACTCAAGGCCTAAATCACTATGGCGGCTTGGCATCCCCCTTTCAGCTTTCTACTACCAGTAATTTCGGGTGTGAGTTGCCTGTTAGTCACTCAGTCACCAGTAACGGAAGAATTTAATATATATTGATGAGAGTAAAAAGTGAATTCCTATCGACCTATTTTCATCCACGGTGGTCAACCTCAATCAACGAAGGTTTGCAAAGTATGAAGAAGAGAAGTACACAAGTGTGCATGCAAACACATGTGTACTCTTGCCCTCTCTGTTCTTAAACTCTCATAGTCCGTTGAGACGGCAATCCGATACGATCGGGGAGAGATAAGTGCAGGACCGAGGGCTTTACGTTTTTTTACGGGTGTCACACAACCAACTTCCATCTTAAAACTGCTACTGAGAAATTAGTCTCAGGTCCTCACGCTCAGTAGTCGCGCATGAGACCAACGAGGCAGTCAAAAGCAAGAGAGACTTATTGTGGATAAACTCGTAAAACTGTTGGAGGCCTTTCTTCTTGTTCGAAGTTCTGCCATAAGTCTTTCTATAATTACTGTAGCTCAAAACATCAAACAACTTTGCCACTCTGAAGTTCGTCACAATTCGCAGCGCAGTAGTCTATTTTACAACCGATCTTAACACCACGCATGCGCGGTCTCGCGGAAGCTGGCGCGTGTAGTGGCGTCTCAATCGCTCGTATACGTTCGATGCTTACTCGTGTCTCGCTTGCTCAATGCATTAAGACTGTCGATGCTATAAGTGTTACACATTGTTATTATTTTTAATTAGATGTTTTGTTATCTTCTTATTAATGCCTTTAATGGCCCCACAAATTTATTTATGGAAGGAGTTTCGGAAATTTTGAGCAATAGTGTAAAAACTAAGACTTTATATTGACTAACAAACTTTATATTGAACTAGTTTGCGTAATGCGCTGTGCCCCCGCTTGTGTCTGTGTTTGTGTTTGTGATCCACCTTGGACCTGCGACGAGTTAGCTAGCTATACTTCAAGTAACAGTACGGTGCGAACACAATCCCTCACTTTCAATTACCTAAGTATACTTATTACCTTCTTTTGCATTTCTACCTACTTATCTTACAATCGCAAACTGCTTCTACAACTTTATTCAAGTACGTTAAAAAAAAACACTATTCAAGAACATACATAATATAATACGTATAAAACAAAAATATTTTTACGCGCTATCACTTTTTTACGCGATTGCACCTGCGCGGTCGTCACAAACACCTAACTTCAGAGAGGCAAAGATGCTTTGCTAGCAGTGTACTTCGGCAGATTCATCAATTCGTATTCTTATTCATTCGTTTATCGTTCGGTTCGTCACAAATATGTGACAAAGAGTATTTATGGTCTGGCGTTCAAAAGGCTAAGGATGCAGAGGCTGAAGGACGCAGAGGCGGATTCGCCTCTGTTTCCCCGACTCATATAGCCATCCGCATTCATACTCTAAAGGTTCCTCACGTGCTTATATTACCTGTTTTCACAGAATAGCGCCACTCACCCTGTATGCTACGTCGTCGGTTGGGATAACAATAACTACCTGAAGGATTTGACGCGTAAATATGTGCCGCACTGGAACACAGTTACTCGCAAGCTCCGTGCCGAAGCACCATGGTGGAACCAGGCAGTACGACCTTGGCTAGGACCAAGAACTCCTAGGGATAGAGAAGAAGATGAATACTTGAACAGAATGCAGCTAGAGGCGCCGTTACCGAAGAGTATTGCTGAGTGAGTAGTATAATTCGATTCGATGTTATTTGGTTCAAAAATAACATCTTTAGGCAACATCTACCCCTGTATTCTCAGTGGTTTCCATCAAATCAAAAACATTCAGAGTGAAATTACCAGAGGGGTATTTTAAAAAAACTGGCATTTTTCTCGCGTCGTGACTCGCATTAATTTAGTTATGCAAACAAAAAGCCGTCACCAGGGTAAAATCAATTCAGCGATTTCGGTGTAAAAGCGTAACAAAACAACTCATTTTCGCATTTATAATATTATTTAGGATTAGGCTAAAACAACAAACTCGGAGGATTCACTGATAATTCGGGTATGAAGCCCTCTTTTATCTAGTAATTAATCTTGTCGGCGTTTGAACATAAACCGGCCAAGTGCGTGTCGGGCCACGCGCAGTGTAGGGTTCCGTAGTTGCACGTCACAATTGCCGACTGAGAGTGGTGCATTTTGTTTGATTCTATGAATATATTATTTGAGTTAACGGTTTAACGGTTAAAAACATCTAAAAACGGGCTCACATAGGAATTTGTACGAAATTTTTCTTCTCCATTTACAATTTATAGGTTGGTCGACTTCTATTCGTTAACTTGTCTTCTTAGCTGGTATAGTTTTCCTTTTATATTCGTTATATATGCTATTACCATGATTTTTTTCACGTCTCTACAAACAACCGTTATACTGACAGAGGGGGTGGGGAGAGTAGGGGTAGACGATAAAAAAACATCGCTACTTTACCTACATGTAGGGGTGGGGACGTATATATATATTTTTTTTTCAAAATCGTACTTTACCACTGTCGGTGTGATTAATATGTTTACCCATACCAAATTCCAACTTTCTACTGCTAAGCGTCTCAGAGTTTAACCGCGGACAGACTGACCGACGGACATGCCGAAACTATAAGGGTTCCTTGTTGACTACGTAACCCTAAAAAATTAACTACTAATTTACTTGTAATGATTCATACAGGTACAAGAACCATCCATTATACGCGTTGAAGAGACATCTACTGAAGTACGAAGCTCTATATCCGCCCGACGCGGCTGTGCTCGGGTTTGTCCGGAACGAACCGGTGTATGCGCGGGAGTGTGTGTACATTTGCCGCTCTAGGGATATCTGGCTCAAGGAAGCTAAGGTCGTCAAACTTGGGGAAACACCATACAAGATCGTTAAGGCACGCCCTAAGTGGGATCGGGTATGTTATGTTCTGATTAAACTCTGGTCTGTCCATTGATCTACATTTATTTTCAGTTAGGCTGCTTACATTCAGTTACGTGTATTCAGAATACATTATCATTTAATACTTTTCGGCTTTACCTGGATCCGGTCGAGTCGGTCAGTTACTCAACTGACCGGCCCTATTCTCTTGTATCCCAGCAGTACTATGCCTGATGTCCATTTAGTTAGATCCATTGCAAGTCTACTATTGCAGAAGTGTGAAAACTTTACCCGTGGCGCCGATAATGTTCATGATATTTAGAATGTCTTTTATTTCCAGCTCTCAAATAAATGTATAACAGACAAGCCTTTGGAAATATTTGGACCTTGGCAAGTACAAGACTACGAACCACCAACTGCAGAGAACGGTGTTGTGCCTCGCAATGCATACGGCAATGTCGAACTCTTCAAAGAATGCATGCTGCCTAAAAAAACTGTTCTTATCAAATGTAAGTTATGTGTAAAGTTCTTTAATTTTCTTTGAAATCATCATAAATCTTTAATCGGAAGTGTATCAAAATAGTTTGAAAATAGCTCCTTAATAACCATAATCATCATCCTCATCAAAAGCCTAAAGAAGATGGTGGTTACGAAGGTGACCCTTATGTCAATTTATTAGAGGTATCTGTATCAGCCATCAGAATTTTCTTTCTTCTTATGTCTTACTTCTTTTTGTGTCGATTGACTCAAATTATTTTTTGTCAGAGCAGTATAGCAGTACAGCTTAGCAGGTGTGTAATATGTTTTACTATCTTACTGATTGATATTCATTTATATTTTACAGTACCCAACCTGAACAGAGTGGCAAAGAAACTGAACATAGATTGTGCGCCTGCCATGACTGGGTTCGATTACAACGGCGGTTACTGCCATCCGGTATACGACGGGTTCGTAGTGTGCGAGGAATTTGAGGAGATCATCACTGAAGCATGGGTGAAGGTACGAAATAAATCTTTGACTTATCTAACTATTAGTATCCAACATCCTACTAATATTATAAAATGCAAAACTTTGTCAGGATAGATGGATTTTTGTTACTCTTTGACGCAATAACGACTGAACGAATTTTGATAAAACTGCACTATTAGCTTTTACTTTTAAAAAAACACATGCTATCCTTACTTCCTTACTAAATTTATATATGTTATACTACCTCTTCGCGCGCGACTTCGTTTGCGCGGATTTAGTAGGTACTACCCAGCCATTTCTCCTGCTGATTCTGTGGTCTCTGGATCCGCGCAACTATCCACCCCGTTCACCTCGTCAGCGGTTAATTTTGCAAAACTTGTTAGATCTGTTTCAATTATCCCACTTTTAGTTTTTCCTCCCCTAAATAATTCATAGCCCCTTTTCTCCCCATAAGGTATATTTTCGAAAAATCCAAATTTTTGTTATTCTTATTTTCTTTAATCCAAATCATTAATGCCGTGTTTCAACTTCATCGGATTTTTCTTACTTAGAGCATTTTTAAATCCGTCGTAACTTTGAAACGAAAGGTCCGATTTAAATAATGTAAAGTGTAATTTACATGTACATAATCAACCTTAATTATCAAACCATTTAAATGGATAAGGATTAATATCTATATCAAAATCATCACTTCTTCTTTCCAACTGGGCTTTGATTGAATAATTTTAACAAAAAGCGGTCATTGTGACTTAACCATAATAGTTAGACATATTGCCTTGTGGACTTTTTTCTAGGTAATAATGTGTACTTTAATTATAAAGTACATTATTTGTATGTATCATCAAAATCATGCGATGAAAGACATTTTATGACATTTTTTTACACCTTGTGTTACATAATTCAAGTTTTAGTAGGGATCCCTAATTATTTCTGGAATTAAATATAGCCTATGTTACTTGCTTTATATTTTAAAATTATAAATGCGAAAGTAACTCTGTCTGTCTGTCACGCTTTCACGCCAAAACTAATGAGCCGATTTAAATGAAATTTGGTACACAGATAGTCTAAGAAACTGAGAAAGGACATACATAGGTTAGTTTTTAATGCGAAAAAAGGGTTGTAAGGGGTAGAAAGGGGGGGAAGGATGAAAAGTTGTATGGAAGTATCGTCATTTTCAGAGCTAAAGCTTGAATGAAACTTATTTTTTAGACGCTTGATTCGCGCGGGGGGGGGGGGGGGGGGCGCGCTTATGTACTTATATACTTAAATAATTTAATAATCTCTTTGCTGTGAAACACTGCAAATAGCTCATTTAAGTATTTATACGTATTTATAAAATAATTAGTCTAAATAATTTAAAATGCTACCCAAAGACACTATTCCACGCGGACGAAGTCGCGAGCATAGCTAGTAATTTATTAAGATATTGTGCAAGTACTATATTCACACGGGCCGCGGGCAACAGCTACTTCATTCATTAATTGCACAAATATATGGAAAAAAGAGAAAGACGCCTGAAACCAGCAGTGGGACATTAATTGGATAGACAAGGGCTGATTAGATAAATTTATACATTTACAAGTCATAAGCTAAGTATTCACTAGAGGTAGCCTCGGGTCGCGCGGCTACCCGAGGCAGAGCAAGTGAACCAAGCCTCAACCAGAGACACGGCGCGCCGTGCTCCAATTCGTCGCCGCGGCCCGAGCCATATTTTGTCGTTACTATCGCGCTTTTGATCTAAACTGGATCGCGTCGCCTTACTTTGATCCACAACGTCCCTCGATCCTCTGCCTCAAAGTAAGCAGCTTCACTCTCAAGTAGAGGCTGCTCGGTCTGAGGCTGCTCAAATGCACAGCTTTTTATAATGCTTCTTCATTATTCAGGACCAAGAAGAACAAGAACGCAAGGAAAGAGAAAAGATAGAAACCAGAGTTTATGGTAACTGGAGACGCCTGATCAGAGGATTAGCGATTCGTGAACGTCTCAAGTGTAAATATGGGTTTAAGGAACCTAGCACATCAGAAACTAAAAAATCTAAAGGACCAAGATTGGTTGTGAAGAAAAAACCGTGAGAAAAGTATTACACTCTTTAATTAATTTTAAGATTACAGCTAAATGCATGGTAATAATAATTATGTTACAAAAGAAAATGCCCAATGATAAGTAACTGTAATAAGAATACTGTTACTTACTTTGGAAATGAGAATAATTGTGTGCATGTCTTACATGAAAAATAGATTTATTTCTGTTTTTAGAAAAGTGTTAATTGAATTCAATTTAATTTTACTTGCACTTTTTTTAGTTCTAAGTTGTTATTTTTACACTTTTAATCTTAGATTAGTTCCCCCCTACTACCTCAGTTTTATAAGCACCACAAAATATTCAGATAAATTCTAATTTTAATATAATTGTGATACATCTAGCAACCTAAGTTTATTATTCAACAAAACCACTGCCTATTATCTACCTTCGATTGTTTTAGTTTTACCACGATTATTAATTGTTTACTAATGTGTTTGTTCCCAGTAATTTCAATAAATAAAATTTTATTTTTAATAATGCTTTTTATTATGTCTGAACTTAACTTTTGAATATTTTGGAAACGTAAAGAAAACACTAAATGTCGTATATTTATTTAATAAAATTATAACTTATACAAATTTTGTTTAATATTATAATAATTATGCAAAAAGCTGCTTTAATCTTTACATTATCCTCACAATATGTTTTCGTTAGATATATATAGCAAAAGCTCCAAAAGCGTAATACACGTAGGTGGTTAAATTTACTGTTGCACAGCTTACGTGCATTAAGTAAATTACAAAATTATGTACAAAAATCTTTGGTGTATAAAAATATGTATAGACACTTCAGATCTTATACATTAAGATCTGGTCGGTCGAAACGATTGCAATTATTTGCAATCTTATCCGCGTTTTACAGGATAGTTTTTGTATTGCACGTACCCCCATATCACCAAGTGATAAATATAAGGTACATGTAATCACAATGCCATGTTTTTTTTTGGTTTTTTAAGTTTTTTATCTTGCTGTTTAACAAATTATTTATACCTCTTACATACCTACATTAAGTCTATTACCTTATTTACTACAATATTTTATAACGAATATGTAAACTAAGGGCCCAGACACATTCATCACAATTTGTACATTATTATATGAAAGGAATGTAACCTTAATTTAAACTTTCGTAACAAAATATTTGTTCTCAAAGGCTATTACCATTTATTAGTCTCATTGAAAGTAGGTATCAACCATTATTAAAGCCAGTTTAATACATGGTATGATAGTCCGTCAAGCTAGGTAGCACTTTACAGTAGATTAGATTCCTTTCATGCTACCATTATAACTAAATGGTTCCTATAAAGACCAGCTTTATAGTCTATTTTATGCCATGGTCAATGTGCCTGCGCCCATTCCGAATCCTACACCCTTAGGACCAAAGTTCCTGCCGTAACAACTTCGGCAGTAAATTTCTCCATTAGGTCCGTCGTTTAAGTTGGTAGAATCCTGAAACAAATAATTTAAAATTAGTGGGAACAAAATAACACCTGCAGAACCTAATTTCTAGCTATGTCGGGGTCACCGTCTAGTCTAACCGGTGCATCAGCTGAATACAAGTATTTTACATGGAGCGACAGGCTATCTGACCTCGTCAACCCAGAACTGGATATAACGGTTATTAGTGGCAAAAATAATATATTAGAAACCGACTCCTCCCTTATTTTAAAGTGAGTTAATAATTGATGTAGGTATTCGAGCTATTTTAATCCGGGAACTCACTATCCGTGACAATTTAGAACTCAAAAATCACTTATAAGCCAATCATATAGTTAACTTCAAATTCTCAAAAGCCAGCTATCCGAAGACGTCATAAAAAATATAACATGCTGCGTTCCGTACCCAGTTTTGTAAAGGATACAATGTTATACATTGTTAGTGGTTTATTCCTTCTTTCGAACATGAAAAGGACAGGATTACAGGATACATTCCAGAAGTTGTAAATATTAAAATTGCGTCTTTCAATGAGACTATTATGGTCTATAAATGGCTTTTGAGAACAAATTAAAGGTTACATTCCTTTCATAAAATAATTTCCAAATTTCAGTGATGTCTGATGTCATTTTAGGTCACTGTTAGGTTAGGTGTCAGTCAATCCATCTGTCATCACAATTCACACGTCAGTGTTTGAACTTAGTAAATGGAAAATGAATAATTATTGATAAAATTAATGTTGATCTGTTTTGTACGTCAAGAAACTTCTTGATATAAGTGATACAATGTTATTGAAGATGTTGTCAGCAACGGTACTCGTGTGTTTTGGTACAGTCTTTGTGTATAATAGTAATGCCGAATTCACGACCGAAGATTGCGCTTCTCTTGGATTCATCAAAGCTAACCTGTTATGTTCTTCTTGTGATCAGTTGAAAGATTTCGGTTTAGAACAACTTATGTCTCACTGTAAGGAATGCTGTCATCAAGATGAGACTGCTCCAAAAGAGAAGAAATATGCTCGTGCTATACTAGAAGTCTGCACATGCAAATTCCCGGCTTATCCTCAAATTCAAGCGTTTGTGAAGAGTGACAGGCCGGCTAAGTTCCCTAATCTACAAATCAAGTACGTTCGAGGCTTAGACCCGATAATCAAATTATTGGATAAGGATGGAATAGTTAAGGACACAGTGGCTATAGAAAAGTGGAACACAGACTCTGTGGAAGAATTTTTAAAGACTCATCTTGAAAAAGAAGAAGATGATGAGCGCGACTATTTAAAAACGAACAAAATTTAATTGTATCATTAAATTAATTTTGTAAAATTATCTATGTATTTTGTTGGTTTATCCTTCCTTAAATTAGTATAAATGAGCTACTTACAAGAGATCTATGGCAATCTGCACATGAGAAGCACCGTTTGTGCCATGTGCCATTCTTGGAGTTCTTCTGTTCAGCAGCGTAGACTGGGAATCCACAACGAGGGCAGCCCTGACCCTTGGCTGCTTTCTGGCCAGTGAAAGGAAGCTGCTCCATGCTGTAAAATGAAATTGTACTTATTTTCTATCTATTTAGTAAGTCAAGAGCTAGAACTCATACATTACAAATAATTGATCTGATTTTGAACATGTGTCATTCAAGTACTAACAAATAGATTTCTTTTATATGAAGTTACAATTTTGAAGAACATAACTGTTCCTCCAACATTATTTTTTTAGGAAATGAGTGGTAAGATTTGTGGTGTATCTGTCGCAGCCAACTAGCTTAATCAGCCTTTTGGCTACCTAGCCTTTTCGTTGCGGGGCTCCATGATCGAGGTTAGAATGTTGGAATCGATGTTTGTTTGAATTTAGAATTCCTAAAATTAAATATTTCATATATTTTCGTCACACGGTTACCTGATTCTATGAACAGCCTAAGCATCTGCCAGCCCTTGCTTTAAGTGTTGCATTAAATGCAATGGCTGCATATCCTTTAGGCCGCCGATTAAACGGCGCCGTTCAATGAATAGTCTAGGCAGCCAATTAAACGGCTGATTAAGCTAGTTAGCATTGACATATTCTAAATTGCAAGAATATTCTTAGAGACATCTAGAACTAGATACCTACTCCTATTATGAAAAATCACAAATTGTTTATTTATAAGTAGGGACTTACTATGTAATGGCGGGCTCTGAGTCACAGGAGACGAGGGTGGGGGCGTGGCCATATCCGAATCCTCTGGGTCCGAAGAGCTTAGCATAGCAAGCGCGGCAATGGATCTCCTTGTCAGGACCATCGCACGCCAGCATCGAGTCCAGAGGCCGGTGACACTCCGCACAGTTGAAACATTTCTTGTGCCACATCTGGAAGCAAACATGAAAACTGTAAATAGAGCAAAACTTTGTCCTTGTCCATTGTAAACTTACAATGTGAATGGCTGTAAGGATATGAACACATGTTATAACCTTCCATTCAAGACATTTGGTAAAAATGCAGGCAGGGTGTTGCTCGGTAGTAACTCATGTTTTGTTTGTTTGTCTTTACGACATACAAGCGACTAGCGGATAACCGTCCGGTCCATCCAAAAACGAAATAGGTAGGTACGTATTTTATTACTTATTAAGAATTGCGTTTACAGACGCCATTGACGTAGGTAGGTACGTGCAATGACCTATTATCACCCATACTTTACTTGAAAAGTTCACAAAAGATAGAGATAGCTTTAATGTTACCCTTAAAATGCTTATACGTAGGTATAGCGTCCTCTTTACTCTGCGGGGAATAGGTAGATTCAATATCCTAAGATGTTGCCACTTAGTTTGCCATGCTTAGAAACAGTGATGTCAACACTTACCGTGCCCTTAGCCAGTTGTTGTTCAGCGGCGAAGACCATGCCACCGCAACGCGGGCAGCCCTGACCCTTAGGTGCTTTGATGGAGGTGGTATCGGGATTGTAAAATGGACGACTGGCGGAAATCTCCTCCTCGCTGTAAACAAACATTGCAACATTGTAGAAGAATGTCTTACCCACTCTTACTTGCCAATTAACTTGAAACTGTCTAAGGAAATCACTACCTAGGTACTGTGGCAAACTTACGATAAGCCATCTGTCTGTAGGAAACCGGAGCCGCAGGCAAAACCGTAGCCGTGAGGACCCCATTTCTTGCCGTAGCAAGTCTTGCAGTAAACCTCAGACTCGGGTCCGTCACAAGCGATGATCGAGTCCAAAGTCTTGGTGCAGTCGCGGCATTTGAAGCACTTGCGATGCCATTCGCGGCCCTTGGCCAGCACCAGCTCAGCAGCAAACACGACACCTCCACATCTGGGGCAACCTTTGCCGGGGGGCGCTTGAATGGAAGCGGTATCGATCACCGTTGTCTTTGGTGCTTGATCACTGTAAAGCAAGTAAAATTCTCGGTGTGAAGAAGTTGCAGCTAAACTTGCAGGAAAGTAGGTACTTACCAAGAACTGTGTTACAAGAATAGCGCTTACGCTACCATTTTATTAGCACAATTCATTTTTTTTTTCAACATGCCTTATCATTATCAATGATGTGATGGTCATACCTACTGATGAATTGTGTAGGTACCTAAAATATCTTGATTATTATGATGCCATGTTACCATAACACGCGTTCTTAGTTGTTTAGAACTGCTCTTGTGTTCTGCTTTCTTGTGTTTCATCTGCATTATTGAACTACACATAAGTACCTACCTAGGTATCTATATCTACCTACCTAGTCACTAGTCAGTATAAACCGATAACTAGCCAGCTGCCTAAATACCTTCGCCTGATTCGTGGTGCATGCGACTTTGAAAGGTATTCAGATTTAGATTACCAAACGTCAGCTAGTTGGCTGGCTATCGCTATAGTTCTCGTCAACCTTAACGGGACGTTGTCTGCCGAACAAGAATTCAACATTTGCAACGTTGAATTCTTGTTAGTAATTGTGTGGTAGTATGTGGGTACCTACCTAATTAGATTAGTGTCGAATTGAGTAGGTACCTACCTAGGTGATTAGATGATTGGTCCCGGATGAGCAGTAGTTAATGAAGATGTTCAGCTAATCTGCCACAGATTATCTACATGTTGTAAGCTCCTAACGTGAAGCAAGTCTCGCCGATATTAAAATTAGTCCGATCGAGAGCGGAGAGCGCGTTCTATTTTCACATTGGCAGGTTGCCATCTCTTGTTTGTATTATAAGCTGTTTTTATGAAAGTGACTATGCGATGGAAATAACCTAAACCTGTCATGTAACCTGAGAACTATACGTAATGTTACCGAAGCTTCTGGCGAAAATAACTTGCGCAAAGTGTAACATGTGGTGTTAAGCAATGAATATTATGAACGATGGTTTCTTGAACACACAGGATAACAATAAAATTTGCTAAAGCAGCTTATAAGCAAATTGGCATGTTAGATGATTCGGTTAATCATGAAAACTTGGAAGTTTACAGTCCTATAGACTACTTCGGGATCCTTCAGGGTCTTGGTGAAACTTTAATAAGTATTATACCTTTGCCATTCCAAGTCCTTAATATCACACATAAGACCCAGGCTTGACATTCCCCCATGTCCTACACCTCTTGGACCAAATCTTTGTGCGTAGCATCCTACAGCAAAAGCAAAGCGTTATTATTGCATCTGTAGAGCACACAGCGATCCACGCTCAAAAATGTTATGTTTGACTATATATTATTATTTCGTACAATGTGTCATAGCTGTGCCCTCGCCAGATAAGTCACTCGGCCGATCCTCAAGCGGTTCTTACCCATTGGCGTAAGGGTCACTCTGCAAGACACCAGCTCCTCCTCCATAACCATATCCCTTAGGACCAAACTTCTTCCCATAACATACTACAGAGAAAAACATTTAATTAAAACCACGAAAACAACAAGGGACATGAACATGCATCACAGTTAATAGAGCTTGTAATCACTCACAATATTATTAAAATGTGTAGGGACTTGGTAAATTCTTGCTTATGAATTTTTCGATGAAAAAATAGGATTAAGATTATAAATATAGATAGGAAATGAGGAGAAAAACAAACCTTTGCAGTAAATGTCTTTGTCTGGGCCCTCGCAACAGTTTGTAGAGTCCAGACGTTTTAAGCAGTCTCCGCATTTGAAGCACTCCTTGTGCCACCCCTGGACATACAGTGAATAGTGAGGATACGTCAGGGCATGCAGGGAGCGTACCGAGCGTACTAGCCTAGAGGATCACTCGCGTTATTACAATGATACATGATGTTATGGCGCATACAACATATTTATGGGTGGGACATTTAATCGAAACGTGGTACATAATTAATCGTTCAGATACCTCTACAGTAAATGTCACCATCTGGCCCATCACAATGCATCATTGAATCAAGGGTCCTGTTGCAATTTAAGCATTTGAAGCATCGCCTGTGATAGCCCTACGGCACAACATTTTGGTTAGAAATTTATATTTGCGTAACTAGCACAAAAATATATGAAATTATGATAAACTAACAGGATTAATCATTTTTTTACTTCGTTTAAGCATCTAAAAGCAGCGCAAGCTCATGTTTTACACCCAAATTAGGGTTATGTTATTACCTAGGTAATTGAAAATGATATTTTGTTTATGAATGAATATCTATAGAATCTTACCCGTCCTCTAGCTAACATCTGTTCGGCGGCATATACAAAGCCGCCGCATCGTGGGCATCCTTGTCCAGGTGGCGCCTTGGCGATTACACGTGGTTCCAGACAAGCTCCGTTAGTCCTTACGCCCCTGTACACATGTCGCAAATCAATAAATGTTCAACAATGTTCAGAGCAAGCAACAGGTGACAGAAGAGTAGTTAAAAGCCTCTCAGGCACCGGAAGACTCCGTGCCTCTACATTCTAGTATCGGCCACTCGGCTGGCGGCTAAGCAGTAGCTGCCGGCGGCGCACCTCCGCCGTAATGGGAGAAGGTAAGGGCTCCCGGCCGCCCGCTCCGCATCGGCCTCGCTATAGCACTACACAATATATCGACATAGAGGGCGCTTTCCTTATCCCATCACATGTATTGACTATCAGTTAAAGCTAAGACGGAAGCGTTAGCTGAGGGTTAGACAGAGTGTGAGTAGCGAGGAAAGTTATTCAACACAAGATCGTCTCGGTGCATGCTATCTAGGTGCGTCTGGAGCGTTGCTAAGCCAAGGCTACATATTGGTTTCTCACCGTGGCTCCTTCGTTTGGGGGCACACGCCCCGTTGGGAGGAAGGGATCGATGGGGCTGAGCGCGCTCGAGCCGGCGCGCGCCCGACTGCGCACCGCGGGCGCGCGCGCGCCTCGACCGCGCTCTCGTAAATATTACTAACTCAGGGTTGGTAGTCGACTATTTTTTATTTTATTTGTGTTTTTTATAAATAATAAATAATACCGATGAACAAATTAAATTAAGCGATAGCGAATAAATAATCCTAACTAGAGTAATTTAAAGTACAGTAAGGCGTGCGTTCGCGAGGCGTCGCTGGAGGGCCGAGATGTGTGTCGGCGACCCGCAAGTTGCTGGACGGCTGCTCGCTCAATTCCTGTTGCGACATAAACGGAGACTGGTCATGCACGTGTCAGGCGGCGCGTAATGTACAGCCAGCGCGCGCTTCTACTGTATAGTATGAGTATATGTACACGCGGTTAATGTGGTTACGCACGGGCCCGGAGGCCGGCCGTCGTTGCGGCCTTAGATAAGGAAAGGCCCTCAGTGGCGCGGGCGGCGGGAGAGCTGAGTGGGAAGGTACTTACGTGTTCTCAGCCTTCAGGTGGTCGCCAGTGTCCATGGACAGGCAGCCAGCACCACCGCCGAAGCCGTAGCCTTTTGGTCCGAATTTGCGCGCGTGGCACATTTTGCAGTACAGTTCACCTTCGTGTTCTGTGCAGTTGGTGGAGTCGAGCAACTTCTGGCACAGTCCTGCACAACATGAACATTGAACATAAAGTCTCCGTCGCACTCTAGGTACTCTGAGAACCTACCGACCTATAGCACTCGTAGTTATCTAATACAGTAGGTAATGCATTTCAAAAACATGTTTTGCTGTTTTTATTGTTGAAGACCCATTGTACTAGACTGCTACCCTTCCCTAGTCATGGGTATTGTTGGTACTTCACCAATACCAGACCATACATCCCACACTTGAATCAATAATAGCGCACGTAAATAAACACTACCTACCTACACAACATTACGTGGGTATTGGAAAAACATGAAAGTTCTGAAATCTTTTGATTTTTTCTGTCATGATTTTGACTAGAATGTTCTAGTACGTCCTATGTGATCCACGAGGATAACATTGGACCTACTAGAACAATCCAGTCTTCGTGATTTCGGGACAAAAAGTTATAAAATTGAGATAATGTCGAAAGTTCTGCCATAATTTGTCTGATCTAACAAATAATTCAGTTGTTAATACAGAATTAAGATATAATAAGCTAATTGTTTTTGCAATTAAAGATAAACAGACTAGAAGTTCTCTGGGTGATATGTAAAAAGTAATGTGTCAACGACTTCATCATTCTCAAGAACATCACCCATCCCTCCATTACTACGGTGAAATCAATCTATCTAGCTTTTTCCCAAATACTTTTGGTGTCGGCTTCCGTTCGCACAAGATGCGGCTGAATGGGTAAACTTCTAGGTACATTTATTTGTAAAAAATATAATTATGTTCATCTACTCACCGCACTTGAAGCACATTTTGTGCCACTTGAGTCCTCCGGCGACTCTCTCCTCTGCTGCGTATACTGATTTGCCGCATTTTGGGCACTTAGGGTTATCTGCTGGTTTGAAAGGCATTGTGCTCGCTTAACTTATCCTGAAACAAAATATTTCTAGTTCAAACAACAGTCACATTTAAAACCAACACGACAGGGACTGCAGGCAGACGACTTGAAACGCGGCTTCACAACTGTGATGATGAAATCCCAATTAGGTACACTTTCGATATCACCGAAAATCCTTTCTGGTTCTCTAAGATCCACTTATCACTCTTTGTGTAGCAACACATGTAGTTAACACGTTATAACATTATTTGGATTCGTTGTCAAATAGTATTCTAAATGCAACAGCCGTTGGCCGAAATCCAAGTCGCCTGCACCACTTCAATCTCATGTGAACGGACACTTTATTGCTCAACAAGCGGCTTCCTGCGAGTGCAACGAGCGCTCGCCTGAAAGAATGTGCCGGAATATGGAACGTTGGGCGGGCGGCGAGTGGCCCGATGCGCCTGCGCTCCTAATTTGGGGCGTTCAGGTAAAGTTACGTCGCTGGAGCGTGCCGATGCAACTCTAATAATAGTTCACATAGAGAAGACTACTATGTTTCACTCGCGGTTAGGTTATATTATGCAATATGAATAGGTTAAATGTCACTTTCACTGGAATAAGGACCTGTTCGTCGAAGTCGCTGCGGGATGAAGCTCCCGGACGCGTATACAGTTCAGGGCGTAGATGCCGAGACTGCGGTGCGCGATGTTCGAATGATGCGCGAGGGCAGCGTGCGACCGTAGTCTATACGCGAGTTGCACACGGCCCCAGTGGGGGGGGCGCCGCCCTCGCCACCGCCTCCGCTACACCCTCGCCTGCCTCACGTACAACCCTAAACTACAGATTCCCCACTTCTTCCTATACTTTTCAGCCCATTAGGTCAACTTTGATAGACTCTCTATCTGGATATGCCGCTGTATCGGTTATGATGTTTAGCCATTTCTGAAATTTAGCAAGGCTTAATAAGTTCTTGACCCTTCACTACTGTTATTGTTTCAGTAACTAAAAACTTGCTGCGTGACGTTTATTAAAAAAAATATATGTTTGGCCACTTATTGGTTTTCTACACATGATCAAAACCACCAGAAAATTGGGTGTGGGTCGAGACCCTACCTGCCTACATTGCTGCCCAATCGAACAAACAAATGCTCTATTTGGACTATCATATAACAGCCAACTACCTATCTATACGTGCTTGCTTTTACCCAGAACAGAAAAAAAAAACTTGTTTTTACACAACATTGTTTTTCTGTAAAATAACAACATTACCATTTTATACTAATTCTACCATATTATTACATAATATATGTTAAGTTCAATAATTATTGTTGTTATTTTTAAGTAGTTTCAGAATCATAGGTAGGTACCCTACAAAGGACCGTTACAATTATTTTCATACTGAATTTCCTTATAAAACCATAACTAGTTGTTTACCGACATAATTATATTAGACAAACTCAATAACTTTACACATTTCATTGGATAAACATTTTTTTACACATTTCAGGGGATAAAGGTTTCAGTGGCTCACTCGTTAGTGTTTTATTGAGTTCGGTTTTGTGTCGTCGTCTTCCTGTATGACCACAAATATTATATCTTGATTTGACAGGAGTTTATAATTGCCATAATAAATCATTCTAGAAAGTACATGTTCTTCTATGATTTAGAAAGAGAACATGTTTTTGTAAGTATATTTTTAACATTGCTCATTGTAAAATAAATAGGTCTTGGCACACCTAATACGGCAGAATATGATTCTAGTCAGATTTCAGACGCCCAGTCCGTAGATAAAGGAATCAGTAATTAATCATGGTGCTTTCATCATCGTCAGAGAAAGTCTCGCATAGGTAGTCATGTGTATTGTATGCTCGTTAGTCATACATGGTGACAAAACATCTAAGGGCAACAGCCCAACAACATTCATTGCGTTGGTAGAATCACTTCAAAACACGTGTAGGTACAGGCACCTAAAGAGCACTATATGTACATAGACCCATAATATTATGATGTTAAAATCTATCTTCCTCGAGTGATGATGATACATATTTTAACGTATTATTATTTTGTTCTTAATTTTAAAACTTCTATATTGTACCTATTTATATTTGCTCAATGTAATTTTGCCTTGTACTTATCACCATTATAAAGATAAATAAATCAATAGGTGGCAGTACCTGATACCAGAGTCAAATAAATCTGACCATTTCTCAAATTGTTAGATACTGAATACGGTCGTCGTGTAGGTAAACTCTCCTTAATACTCCAATGAGTGATTTTTGTTAATTTAACAGATAATAATAGACAGGACGGT
Source organism: Mamestra brassicae (assembly GCA_905163435.1). NCBI lineage: Eukaryota > Metazoa > Arthropoda > Insecta > Lepidoptera > Noctuidae > Mamestra > Mamestra brassicae. The sequence goes on along the minus strand of LR990996.1, from coordinate 9,821,504 downwards.
AAACTTTAACTGATTTTCAGATTTCTGACGTAGGTGAACATGTACTATAAACTTTTGAGTAGGTAAATAACATGGCAGAGGTTATTCGGCTACATATAAATCATTTGCCAATTAGGATGTTCTGTTTCAAGTTATTCTATAATATATATTATTTAATTAAGATATAAAGTGTATTTTATGAACTTTACTCGCCCACGAGTACTGCAGAATTTGACATTACCTAGGTACTTATGTAAGATTAGTGTTATTAGGTACATATAAATAACTGTATTTCCTGTTGGAGTTTGCAGATTTCACAATGATTGATAAGATCAGTGCATTTGCTAAATTAGAAGTTGAATTTATTACTAAATTTAATTTAATTCAACTTTGTGGGGTTTCCTAATATATTCAGAGTCAGTATCTAACAAAAATGCTTTCCAGAAAATAAAAAGCTTCAGCATAAACTTTTCTCTCTAGTGAGGTACCTAAACGAAATAGAGTTAAATTAGTGACCGAAACACTAACGAAAATAACGTTCGGCATAAGTTTATGTGTTGAGGTAAGAGAAGATTAATTGCAACAAGTTATGACAGGATGCCAACCTGCGGCCGGTTGCTCAGCTATCCCGAGTCCTGCCCGACTAAAATATTAACCTCGGTCGTTTTTTGTAGTTTATGGATGCAGTGGATGGCTATAAGAGTATGGGAAGACCGACGGAATATTTGCGTGAAACATGTATAGTCTAGTGACTCCAGAGATAGCGACTAACGGAATAGAAGATAAACATATTTTTTGCCGAACCCAAATAAATTGTCATAAGGGCAACAGAAAGATGATGAATGCAGTGTCAGGCAGCACCCACATGGGTACTTCAATTAAATATAAACATCAAAATAAATAGGTAAAACAAACTTTACCACGACATATGGTAACGCCTAAATAAGTGGTTTTAGTACATAGAGCGTCTTGTAGTGTAGTAACGAAAGAAGTGACTACCTCATGTGTGATGTCGGCCAGGATTTTTAACAACAAAGGAACTCTAAATGCATATCGCATAAACCTTTATTGCGTGGTTAAGTGTTCTGCGACCAGCACACCTGATTCAGTGCCCATCAAGAAGCTATTATAATAACACTGTAGCTTGGTCAGCGTCAGATTCTATTTTCGGGCTGACTTTTAGTATAAAACCAGACACGACTGAATATCTGCAGTTTTATGAAGCAACTCTCCGGTTAATGCAACTCAATCGCTGCAATGGATCAGTATTGCTCAAACTTTTGGGTTGGTTTCTCTTCATTTTCGTATCATCAATTAGTTACTAAGAAACTATAACATCAAATCTAATAAACAGGAAGTTACCTACTCAAAATCAACTAATGGCGTACGTAAGTTTCAACAACAAATGAATGTAGGTACATTATAATATACGCTTGATTACACCTGTCTAGAATAATAAAGAACCGTACGAAAATATCTGCTACCATGTCAATGATTTATGAACTCGTAGAAACATTCCGAATCGGGCATCATTGGACATAAATATATAAGTGAATCATGAATTTGGCAAGCAAACATCTGTCCATAACATCGTCGGCAATGAGAAAGGGCCGCGCGAGCGAACAAAGTGCTAATATTGAAGTGTAAACAGATGGACGAATATCGTGCGGAGACTCAGGACTGTGTGCGCAGGCATCCTCACCGAGCACTCATAGCTACAGAAATAACAACAAACATACCTACTGTTGACTATGTTTACAATTAGTCCAGTACCGTGTCACATTGTGGCATAATACTGCTCTTGCCAACTTGCACTCGCACCTGCCCATCTATTAATATTTTTTCATGAAAATAACTTTGCGCAAAATTAAACTCCTGTGCAATGATTTAAACCTCGCGTGCTAATGAATAATTGTATTGTTTATAGGTAATGACATCATTGCGGATATCTACCCAAGCAGCACATTAGCGGAAATTACATCCATAAACAAGCTATATTACAGTCAAAGGCTGTTGTGTAGCTGTACTAACGGATAAGACGACTCTTGAGACTGTACATATGAGGGGTGATCTCTACACTGTTAAACAGCACAGCTGACTAATGGCTGTATAATGGAGAAAAAATAACAAAATGAATTCTAGTAGAACTTGAAAGAACTATTGTCCAGCCTTTGGCTACGTATAATGCTACTAGCTGATTAAGAAGAGCAAAGCTTGTGAACAGTTGCATTACGCGATAAAGTCACACCTCTTCTATGCTGTGAGCTGTATTAGGTAATCAAATTTGGCCATTGACTTTTTCATGGTGTACACTAATTCTATTATAATGCTACCTCAATGAGCTTCATAGTAGCTGGTTAAAAGCATTTTTAAGACTGCATGAGCTGTAAATTAGTGTAGGTAACCTTACTCCATTTTAACTCCCTTACTCCGCCTATAGTGTAAATATTAGCTATTTTACAGCCTCTAGAATTATTGAAGAGTAAACAAACATGGGTTAGTAGTGCTATTAGTACCTAGTTGTTAGAATAATTGAACACCATTGTACAGCTAGTGTACAGCGTTCAGCTGATTAATAGACTTAAATATGGCTCTTGAGCAGAAAAGAGAGGTACAAGGGAATTTAGTTTTAACTGATTTTATTTCTTTTCTTTATTTCTAGTTAGAATGATTGCTGGATAACAAATAAACGCTATTTTAAAGCTCATTAAATGGAAAAGAATGAGTAAAAATCCATGAATCATTCGTAAACCATATTTATTTTGTATAATAGTTTTAGTAAAACTCTATTATTTAGATGGCGCGTGTATTATTTGATAATATCACCTATATAAATTAACAGTAAAGTGGCATCCGCAGTACAATTTACCAATAGAGATACAAGATAAACATGAATCCATTAGAAATTATTGTAAGTATTTGTCCACAGATTATAGTTAGACCGCCATGACGTAACACAAATTGCGCTGTACAAATCGTTTTTTGTTGCTATTTCTTTGTGGATTTGACAATAGCCGTTACTAAGCCATAAACCAGCTTTTGGCTGTTTAAGAGAATTAAAGGAGCTGGATAGTGGCCTATTGACAGCTGTATAAGCCATTGTACAGCCCGTGTACAGCTCTTATAATGCAACTTGACAGCTGTTAACAAGCTACTATAATGCTCAAGGCTGGGCCAAATTTAGAGTTATAAGAACTGTGTAGCCGGATATACAGCCCTTGTACAGGAAGCATAACAGCCTCGAGTTTTCAAAAATTCTGTTGTCCAGCGACTATACAGCTATGTGTGCTGCTTGGGTATTGACTATTGATCATTGCGGTGAACGAGATCATTGACGTATTTGGAATCGCATCAAGATTAATATTTTGGATATAAACAAACTCTTCATTTTCTCGATATTTTTGGTAAACAGCATGTGTGTCAACTGTGAAGGAATACACAAATAGGTATGCAGGAACCTAAAATTTATTTATATAATATGTAAGTACTTAAAACTCTGCATACGATTTGTCGTTTGAAAGAGTCGCTCAAAAATCTTGTAATCTGTTATCTTGTAGGTATGCCATAGTAAGCATGGCAAGTAGAATTAATGGATCCAAACCAAAACACAACATGATTTAGTAGTCATTAATCATCGTACTATTAGATAGGTTAGATATGATCAATAGGTTTCATTGAACCTTGAAAATCAGATCAAGAACGGCTTATTTACGGTAGAGTAAATTATAACGGAAATGTAGGTAAAGCACCTTTTTTTTTTTTTTTTAAGGATGGGAAATCATCAAATGACTTACGGGCAGGTAGAGCACCTTACCAAACTTAAAAAATTAAAAGCTGTTAAGGTGAACATCTAAATTGACGAGAAATTACAATGGGGGCCTCATATAACATCTCTTGCGAATCGTCTAAGCTACTTTCACAGCATTATGTCGTACGGTATTTTGCTGTGGGGTCGGGCTGCTGACTTTGAATCCATATTTATTTTACATAAGAGAGCTGTCAGAGCCATTTATAATCTGCGTATCTGTGATTCTCATAGGGAACTTTTTAAAAAAGATCATTATTATGACAGTCCCTTGCCAATTCATTTATGAGAATATTATGTATGTACGGAAAAATCGACATCTTTTTAGTAAAATTAGTGAAAGACAAATTAGATCAACCATTTTATAGATTAGCTAAAGTTCACACATCTTTCTTGGGGTACTGTGTTAAATGTTAGGTACAACAAAAATCGATTTATGTATTAACTTTATAGATATATTGTTTATTTTTTCTTTATAGATATATAGTTTTTATTTTTCTGTTAACTCACACACTGTTTAATTAATGGTTCCAATATTTGTAAATATGTGAGTACCATGTACCTAAATTTATTTAGAAAATGAATAGGTTTACCTCTGCTGGTAATACTTTGTTCCTATAAGTAGCATACTCTAGGTGCATCGTCCTCACATAATATTAAATTAATTTTTGTTTACTAAATATTGTAAAATCATTATTTGAAAGGAGAACCTAACTATAGAGTTTCTTGTCCGTCCTTCTCCATAAGAATCTACCGTTCCGAATGAACAGTGAGTCAATTTATTAATTTTATACTATTATTTTAACTATAAATGATGACGTTCAAAAGTGCCGATTAATACCCTAATTGAAAAAAACGCTTTGACTTTTGTCTTTTGAAATTGACTTGTAGAAAATCGTCAGACACCTAGTTATAAAAAAATACAAAAGGTGCTTGTTTACTGTTACCTTTACAAGAGTGGGTGTAAAAGCATAATGTACCTACCTTAGTATGTAGGTAGGTATAGAATTGTTTCACTTGTCTGTTCGTCAAAACGTTTGAATCTTATTTGACATTTTGTAAGAATGAGAAGATAAATAGTACCTATGTCTATGTTACTTCCAACTTCCGAATAAGGAGGTTGACATTGATTCGTTCGTGGTCCTGTACATATATGACGGTGGGGGTCAGTGTGTTGCATGCGACCATATGTTGCATTATACCAACAAGTTTCTGACGTAAAAAGCCTCCTCTGGATTACGTTATTTTATTATCTCACGTCTTTTCGTTATTTCTACAGCCGAATCAAATTCCGCTAATCATATTTTTGTTTCTTGCTCGCTTGATTTTTCTACTTTTTATTTTAAATCGTATCATCCTTCCTCTTGACGCAGGTAACGAGTTATCTAATACATATTTCAAAAGTGAGTCTGAGAACATAGCTATTTTTGCACCGAATTTTATCACGAGCGACATAAATTTTATGGCCGTGAAATGGTCTCCGAAAAATGTCTTACGTGAAAATTCTACGTTGGCACGTTTTCAAAGCTGTCCGTATCTCGATAGCACCCCCTTTGTGACTCGTCATGGTTTATCGACTGAGTTAAACACCTGTCAGACGTAATCACCTCATAATATTTACAATGACAGATCTTAATTGCCTTGCAAATACCTGGATTGGATGAAAAGCCAAGTACATACCGCACCCACCTCTGTTCGCTAATTAACCTTAGAAGCCGCAGAGAAAATTCCGGGAAAACTAATCTATTATGTGGATTCTTCGAAAGAACAATACAGTCGTAGAGAGATGGCCTGAAACACAGGTTTAAATAAACCTAGATCGGGCAACGCACAACATTACCTTCAGAATTCTATTATTGCAACTGTAATGTTACCTATAGGTACTTGTCATACCATATTTTTTACCCAGATTATTTTTACTATTACAGGCCAATATTAATATATATACTACTGAACCATATGTACACTTTATGTAAACGTATTATTATTTATTAGTTTTCCTTTCAATCATCACCTGTTATATTTTCATACACAATCGTCGATCTCGTTTCGTTTTTGTTCAATACAATTTTATGTAAGGGGAGTAAAGTTTTTCTTAGTAGGAATGTTATGGAGCCGGGATTGTATAACATTCAGGTGTTGATGAGTCAATCGGCTACGGCAGGTGTGGTGGCTCTCATGAAGCGAGTGGGCGACGCTAAAATAAAATGGAAGCAGCAAGCACCTCGCGAGTGTTACTCATGGCACCGGAGTCAACGTCGGCGAGCATTACTCATGCTGCTGCCGTGCGCCGCGCCGTGGGCAGCACTCCCACGCACGAGCAACATTTCATAGGTACGAACAGTTTTAGCGTTACTTCTACTGAAACACAATCTTAACAACCAGTCTGCTTGCGCGCGTGAGATCGCGTTTAAGACACTAGTTTACATCGTGTGCTCATGCATTTCTGCACATTCCTGGCTAATGCAAGTTTTAATTATTTAGACGAGTCACATTGCCACAATTCACCGATAGTTAATTATTTGGCACAATTAACCTGCAAGTAGGTACCTTCGGTACAATATTTACCCTTAATAGTAAACATTAACAATCGTTACAACAATAAAATGTCTGAAACAAATTCTTGGACAGTAAATTGTGTAAAACAGTAAACAACGAATTAATTACATTGTCAAGTAAGTATGTTTCGCTTTCATTCGGAGTTGACTTTGTTTATATTTCTATTGCATGCAATGTTTTGCTGTTTCTTATCTAGAAACTAATGATAGTCTCTAGTCCGAGAGTTATTTTGCATTCTAGGTACAACTATTTTTGATGATTCGCAAACTGCGACACTAAATTTAAATAGCTTAGCCATTAGTTCTTACCGAGTACTATATTTAAAAGCATTCACAGACAGATTGGTGGCACGGTTTGTAAATAACTTCAAAGCGAGCTACTTGGTTACATCAGCAAGTGAAAGCATATTGCAAGATGCGGTACTTTTTTGGATTATTAGACAACTTTGATGGCAGTTGATGGACATGAGCACAATAGGTCATGGACCTGGGCACACGGACGAAACACGTGCTTGTGTAAATCATTGGCATTTTGGCAAGTACTAGCAAATCTTTCAGTTCCTCACGAAAAGGCCTGGCAGCCTAAAGTTATAAAAAAAATACTGACTGGGTACTGATTAGAAAGTAACACAGAATTACAGTTTCGTAATATGAAATAAGTAAAATTCCTCAATTTTTGATGTTAGGTGCTCATGGCACATTTTATGCTACTCCCTCAAGATGTTTATTAAAGTATTTAATTATTCTCTTCATCTGTATTGTTAATAAGAATATTATGTTCTTATTCGACAGTCGCTAAGTTACTTTAACATTACATAGGTACTAGGTATGTTTCTTTATAAGTATTTGCAAATATTAGTGCCAACTTTCTTTTTCAATGTTGAAATTGTAATTTATAATGCGCGGCTCATAAATTTCTTTCAGCGAACTAGAATTATAACCTACTTGGCAGATGCAGTGTTACAAACGAAAAGGCATTACATTACAGCATACACTTTTTCAAGATCAAACATCTAATTCATTAATTCTAAAGAAAATGCACTACCCACCTAAATAGTATAAGACTATCGTATGTACTTGGCACGTGAATTTGTCTCACAAGCTTTTAAATTACTTTTTATTTATATACTCCACATTTTATGATATGATGTCTTATGTATCCCGTAGCGTCATCTTTTCTTATACCTCAAGGTGAAGCTGTCAATTTATTTATTAAATAAAGTACAAGCTATACTAAGGTCAATTAAATAGGGTTCAGAATTTGAGGACAAATAATTTTCAGGGAAGACTAACTTGTGCACGTGTACATTTTTCACGTGTGTAAATGCATATTAGTGTTGACGGAACTATGGGCTTCCCTAATTAATCGTGACTTATAATGTGATTGCGGAACAGCGTAGACTCCCTTATGCTCTAATTTATTTGTTTGTAAACACATAAATTCACGTAATAAGCTAACAGAAGCCCACCTCAATAATTCCCTTTGTGTGCCGACGTTGCTATGCGCGGCTAGTGAAATTTACAACGAATAAAACAGCTATTTTTGTCTACTCATCGACTAGAATAGAATGTTCTGCAACAAACATTTCCTGGCTGTTGCAACACAAGATTGAAATGAAGATTCCCAGTTTATTTTAATGTGCATTAGAGATAAGTTTCTAATGTAATTTATGGTTTAAATTAATTTGGTGAGGCGAAAATTGCCTTTGTTTTATTTTGCGGGAATGTGGTAACATAATAGGGGAAAGCATTAACCGACTTCCAGAATCCTCTGTTAGAATTGGAATAGCAAAAGAAAATAAAAGGTTAGTTTCCTGCATGGTGTGTAGCTGTAGACGCAGCGTGGCCTGCCTGCCGACCACTCTATTTCGGTCGACAGTATGCGCGGGCGGCGGCGGCCCGCCACTGGAGTCCGATCGTTTCTCGGAAAATCCAGATTTTAGAACACATCGCGTAATTTGGTAAGAATACCGACTAGCATTATTAAATGTTTGTAAATAATTTTCAGTACTAATTCTCCATTGATCCCCGACTCCCCATAGGCTCATAGGCACCTACATACTACCGCACTCAACTAGTTTCGCATCCTCAAGAATTGTACAAAACAATATCCTCAGAACATCAGATATCACTGGATAACACGTCTGATGCATTTAGAAATTCAATTGAGTGACTGCGCCTACAAATCAGGATTATGTTAACTAAATGTTATTCTCCCGTTTTGGTCGAGCAGTCTATTTCAGTCGAAGTAGACCGCGCAATAAAATGGAATGGCTCTCAATCTACCCGGAATTTTCCGATGTTGTAATCATAACATAATATTAGAAATGTATAGATTTCTTTCAGGAATATCGTCATGGAAAGTTCTTGGGTTCTCCTGTACCAGACAGGTCGTTGACAGGCCCTGGATGACGCAGCTGGATGCCTGCCGAGTGCGTCATATCCAAAATTTGACTTAACCATTAGACGAATAGCTAAACTATTTGCGTTGGAAACCGAGCCAACAATAAGTTACCTACTCACACTGGTGATTTCATTGTAGCCGCCAGGTAGTATGCGTAAGACAGGCATTAAAAACTCGCATGAAACTGAAACTGATTTGTTGGTTGCACAAAATAGTTACACAAAACATAGTGCTATGATTATAATGATATGCTAGAGGGTCATCTTGACCCTCTGACCGCTATTTCTCACAAATACATAAAAGAAAATAATGCATCGAAGATTAAGTAATTTTATTTCAGCAGTTTTTTTAGTCTGACTACGTAGGTACTGTTTGTGCGTTTAGCCAATGTCATATCAGCAGTTAACACGTTCCGGGACACTTGACTATTTGCAAATGTCATGTGACACACGGACAGACAGATATATAGTGAGAAAGATGGTTGTGAAAGACAGACAGATAAACACCCGAGTGATGCTATAAGGGTTTCGTTTCGTACGGATGTTCGGAACCCTAAAAACAACTGTTATCAAAAAGTGTTCTATGTTCTTAAACAAAATATGTGAGGATTTGGTTTTAGGGTAACAAACCTCTATATGGAAAAACGGAACCCTTATAGGATTACTCGGTTGTCTGTCTGTCACAGCAGATTTTGTCCGAATGTAGGTACTGGATCGATTCAGTTGAAATTTAGTAAGTACACATATAACCTTCTGACTCAAAACAGACGTGTAACGAAAATAAATCAATTTTGAAAATGGGGTCACATTTTGGGGGGAAAAACTAGAAAACTAAAAAACATTATTTTCATAATTTTAAAATTAACAGTTTAGAAGTTATTAAAAAAAATGTTAGCCACCCGAAAGAGAAGAAGGTGGTAGTATATTCTATTACTACTCTTCCTACTCTACAATCTGAGATATAAATCATTAGCGCCGGAGCTGGGTTCATATTTTTGTACTTTCTCCTTTCATACTCCTAAGTCCGCGTAATTTTGCCTAGCTTTGGCCTAGCACGAGTAAATGTTTTGACCTACTTAACGTAAGTGAATTTTGAATATAAAACAACAACCTCATACCTAGTATTTAAGTTTACTTACACAATTTGTATCATACAAAAATATGAATATAGTATCCAAATCAAATAAATATTATGTGCGAAATGAGTAATATAGTTATAGTAAAATTGTACGTAACGTTACTATACGTCAAAAACATTCGTGTAAGGCCCTGAGGGGTAATAGGTAGGTACATAATAAATGCAAAGAGTTCACATAGATCTACAATACATTCATAGAAAACCAAATTAAAAAGTCTGGCCGTTTGTTCACAACACATCAATGTGGATGACATTAAATTAAAAATAATATTGTTTATTTTTTCAAGAAAACATGGGGCTTTTATAATTTTTGTGACCAAACAAGCCAGTGCACACAAAGAAGGAAATAAAATCAAAAAGTTCCTAAATGTATCTAAAAAAAATACGTTGTTTTATTTATCCATTCTATGAATAACTTTCATACTTGAATGAGTAAGTATTTGGTTATTTAATCTCCTACATTATTTATGTTCTCAGTGTACTGTAGTAAATCGCATGTCGAAGTTATTACCCACCTATTATTACATAAAAGTTAATTACTCAATACCTGATGATGCTCTAAGTCTAAATCAATGTAAGGTAAAGTAGGAGAAAACTGTAATATGCTTGATTCTGTAATTTAACTCATAAGTATTACCATTTCCGGCAAGATTTCAGAAATTTAGTTAGGTTGCGGAATTTCGAAAGAGTCACCGGCCCAGGAACGCAAAGGGCTTTAGAAGGAACACGGATGGGTTTTAGTAGGTAAGAGTCTGATACGCCCTTCGGCTCCACCCAGAATGGAAGAAGTCATTCGATGATTTCGAATCCTTAAAAAAAAACAAATAAAAACCTACCTATTTCAAAACATAATAGCATGCATTATACTTATTATTTATCTGTAAATAAACCTGAACTGATCTGTCTACCTATTGCACTTTGTCTATAATCGCATTCGATTGCCAATATTGTTAACATGATACCTATGTACTGACTATTAATCGGATCCGTATAGACATAGAGAAGAGTACCTAAGTAAATACTGCATGAAAATGAAAATTAACTCCAATTCTGTACATTCTATGCAAACAGAAATTATAAACAATGTAAGTTGTGAGCTTCAGTTTTGCAAAGCTGAGGAATGGTAACTGTGTGGGTATCTACTCGAAATGGTTTGTTAAATCCTTACTTACTCCTTTTGCTTCGTTTCTTTGTCATCATCATCTGCCTAGCCTTATCCCAACTATATTGGGGTCGGCTTCCAGTCAAACCGGATTCAGCTGAATACCAGTATTTTACGTGGAGCGGCTGCCTACCAGACCTCCACAACCCATTAACTGGGTAACTCGGTACTCCTTGGCAAGACTGGTGTCAGATTATCGGGCTTCTGACTATCCGTAACGACTGCCAAAGATCTACAAATGACTGCCGGGACCAACGGCTTAACGTGCTTTCCGAGGCACGGAGGAGTGTGTATGTTAAGATGGTCACCCATCCACAGACCAACCTCGGCAAGCGTTGCTTAACCTTGATCGACCCGTGCGGCTGTTATTATTTAGCCACGAGCTCCTACCTACCTATATTTATTTAAAGTCCGCCCATGTAGATACCAATATTGTACATTAACAATAGTGGTACCTACATGGGCGGACTTAATGCATCAAGGCATTCTCTACCCGTCAACTTTTGGTTTAAAAAGACTAGACACTGGTAGGTTTACAACAAATAAAATTAAATTTAAAAATAGAATTTTGTTTCGGAAAGAACACACAAATAATATATAATTCTAATAAAATACATATATATTAATTATATTATGCTAAAACAATAAACCAATAAATATGTTATATAATAATCTTACTGATTAAGGTCTCTGGAAGGAAGCTTCTGTTGTAAAAAGAAAGGTATATCTACCTACTATCGCTGAAAAATATAGTACCTATAATATAGGCAACGGGAGCGAAGTGTTTTGGGTAAGTATGTATAGTATCGCCGATATAAACATCTTACTCAACCGATTCTCGAAATACTCTAAACTACCATGCAAATGTTTACTGTATCGGAGCCGAAAATAGATTCTACTGAAAACAAAAGCAGCGCTGAAAGAGGCAAATGTTATTGGATTTACCAGAAAATATATGTTACCATTACGTATGTCGTCTTACTTTTAACTGGTCTCGATTTTCCTTGATCACTATAATAAGATTAAATCGCACTAAATAGTGCACAGATTAGATGACAGTCGGAAAATGATGGAAACTCATAAGAGAGAGAAGGAAATTTTTCATTTTTTATTATTAATGTTGTCTAGAGAGAGGGTAGAGTTTTTAATATAGAAAAAATACCTATTGCCAACACAGGTAGTTTTCCTTTCTACCAATTTGAAACGATCATACCTAGACGAACCAGCTGACGATGTTTTAGGCTGAAAACGTTACTGAATGGTGAGTATCTGAAGACTGCATTTACAAAACAAATGACTAATGATTGTATAGAAAATGACAGATTTATGTTGTTCATGGAAGAGTAACAACTCATAACTTAAAATAGGTGGGTAATAAAACGTTTATCAAGCTGTTCCTAGAATTATTTTGTTTTGAAACTCATTAGGCACCTGGGTACCCAGTATTTATTAACTCTCATTAATATATAGGTGAAGGTTTTTGTGACAAACTCTTTGTTGCTTATGTCCAAGCAATCGGTAGGTGTCATGTTTTCCTTTAGAAATCGGAGAGAAGACTTGAGCAGTTGTCGAACTAAGTAAGACTGACGAAAGAAATTCCTTAAAATTTGTCTGACTTGCTAGTTCAAAATAATTACTCCGTCTCGAGATTGTTATATCCCTCCAATAGAATATAATTAAGAATATAACAAAACAGTTCATCAAAGAGACTTTTATGAGTTTACAGATGGCTGCTTTTATGATAGCTACAATTTTACCACCACACAGAAGAGGCCTGTCTTGCAGCCATGGACATTAGAGGCTGACTGGCCTGAAAATTCTATACCAGTAAACATTTACGGCTACATTACATAATGCATAGAAAAATATGTGTACCTATGTGAAGCTTAACGAAAGGTTTATTATAATAACCTGAGAAATAAACACTTTAAAGGGAAGGACTAGATCAAACAGACGGAAGAATAGAGGAAACTGAAGTAAAATATGCATGCTGTAAACTCTACTCACCATTATCTTTTCAGTCTTTCAGTTCCTCGTAGCTCTATCTATCGTAAAAAGGCGTAAACTAAATGGGAGGCCGGAGCCCTATCGCTAGGCGCGCCATCTGGCGAAACTTCTTGAAACTAAGAGACTGAAGACGCACATCGGCGCCATCTTGTGGCGGAGCAGCGGACAGCGGTGCTGAAGGCTCCGCGGCCGCTGCCCGACTGAGCCTTCGCTCAAACGAACGGCGAAATCGAGAACCATGCAAACATATTTTCACCGCTGCGGCCTCGTTACCCGTAACGACGCTGGTTGGTCGTTATTTTCGTTAGTCGTTACGTTCGCTGTTTTTGCACACGGCCGACAGACGCCGCTGCCGTTAGCCGTTGCTGGGTGCTATTTTCGTATTAGCGGCGTTAGTCGTTAGTGTAACGACGCAACAATATCTTTAAATAGTTAGCTCACTAGGTCGTTATTCTAATTTTGCGTTGGGTAATAATTTCTGATAAAAAGAATCATGTTACTTCACCTTATGGAAACTTAGATAGGAATTAAAATTCTTGCCCAATTAAATACTTAATCAAAGTCATTAGTGTTTTTGCCTATATGCTAAAATCTAGCTTGTTACATCTTTAGCTTATATAGTATTTTACTGTTCCTATCATCTTGCCTGTTTACCATGTGCCTAATAGGTACACTAGCTGATGACTCCTCCAGATTCGAAACAAAGTTGAGAAAACTACCTCACCTTTTAACACAGCAAAGCATCACGCCTGTTCCTCCGAGGTGGAGGGCAGAGGTGCACCTCACACTTCTCCAGTTATGCTTAACTCTCGTGTGATGAAGGCGAGCATATTGCCATCCACCGAGAACTCCGGACACCTTTTTATCACTCATTATTAAATGCATTATCATCTTTATGCACTATTTATAAAACAAACAACAAAAAATATCTACAGTTCGTCACCTTTCTCATAACACCGCCTTTCAACCACTAATTTTATTAAACTAAGTATGTTTTTACTTTTAATCGTGAGCAGTAGATATCGTCACAAACGTCAATACGCAGCAACACTTATATTAAACAAAGAACTAGTGTGATAGCCAGGGAAATCGGGGTCAATGACACGCAGACATCTAGCGTATTTTATTAGAAACTAGCTGTGCCTGCGACTTCGTCTGCGTGGAATAGTAACTTTGGACAGCTTTTTTGGATATATCTTTTGATTTATTCTGGATTATAAACACCGTCGTTTGAGTATTAAAAAAAAACTACTTTACCTACAGTAATGCTTCTCTATACACGATATTAGACGTGCCATCGGGGATCGAAGCATATAGGCTGCTAGGATTGCTAACACGTGACAGAGCCACATAAAGTTGACTGTGCGAACAACAGCTAATACTTAGATCCACACCCACAACTTTTAGCGTCTGACCTTGGGCTGGTTTAATTGTCATCGCGAAACATAGGCTCACTGGAAACTGGACTCTTTTAAGACTATACGGAAAATTGTTTAGATGACAGGAATCCGAGGAATGACTACCACCGCTCAACATTCCGCACCCTGTTAAAATCTCTGCTTCTATCAGGTTTCGTTGTAAATTGGTAACTTTTGATCTGGTACCGTTGCAAAGTTTTCGGCGGGCTTAAATGTCTAAGGAGCATTATGGGTACGCCGACTTTTAAATTTATTTTATGAGCTGGTAGTCCAGGAGCACTGAGGGATTCTACATTATCCCCCGAAACAAAGCTCTAAATTCTTAGACCATTATTATGCAGTTTAGTAAAGTTTCAGTCAATACTACTGAACAGAGAAAGAATAAATAGTTTATATATGGTTAAGATATAGATAGTTTAACAAATGTTCTTGATTGATTCTTTAAATTGTTATAACTTTTTATTTATGAACCGATTGACATGAAACAAAATGTTAAGTGAAGCTTACCACAATGTATTAGTGAAAACCATATCTAAATCGGATAAGCCGTTTCTAAAAAAAGCGTGCACAAACGCACAGACAATCAGAAAAAATTATAACAATAATTTTTTTCGGTGCTATTTGCGTTGATAAAGGTCCCAATAATATTTTTTCTCATATACCTTCCATGTACAGACAGCGATCCGTTACATTTTGATTATATGTATACCTATGTAGATTATAAACCAGTCGCAAGCCAAATGCCATTATATCGAAGGAAAACCATTTCATTCACGATTAGCGATTTGAAAGCTTTGAGGAAAGCTTATTGTTGGTATTTTAGGAGTAGGAGTAGGAGTGCTAGCATTTACAATGCTTAGTTTATGGCACAGCTATATAGTTAGACAAACTTGGTTATAACGGGTTATGTTTATTTAATAACCAAATTGGGGAGCTGATAGTACTTATTCATGAATGCCACTCGTATAATGGGCGTAATACTGAAATCCATACTCTATTAACTGAAAGTAACTCTGTCTGTCTGTTCTATTCCTCTTTTTTTTAAGGATGGGAAATCATCAAATGACTTCCAGTCAGACTCTTACTGACTAAAACCCATCCGTGTTCCTTCTAAAGCCCTTTTAGTTCCAGGGCCGCGGTGACTCTTTCGAACAATTCCGTAACCTTGGCAAGCTCTGGCCCTAGCGGGCCCCGTCTCCTATGCTGACATCTCTTTGAGGCGCGCGTAGAACACAACGCGCCATCAACCCGAGCCTGGTGGTGATTGGACAGCGAGCCGCCCAACGCTCGCCGTCCGCAGGCTCGCGCCTACGGTGGCCGGGGAACACCCTGCGACTCCCGAGGCCCGGGGCGTCTTCTGTAGCGGCGGTTGGGGCGAAGGCCTTGTCTCTCCGTCGTATGGCCCGCCTCCTCCTTCGCTAGCATTGCTGCTTCGCAGAAGGAAGTGACCGCTTCCCAAGCCGTCTCGCTCCGGACCATGGATCTAACCAGGGCCGGACGCGACAGGTCGCCGCCGCTGAATTCTTCACCTCTTGAAACTAAAGCTTGGCACACGGGTAGACAATGTCGTAGAATATGACATGGGATGGATATGGATAGGGCTTTTTATAAAACAAACAAACGGCTTTCAAAAGTTATCCCTAGGGAAAGCACCTATGTTCCGTACGGATATTTTGGAAAGCCGCTGCCAGAGGCTATTAAAAAATAACAATCAGCTGTACGCCAAAGTTTGTTGAGCTATGCGTTTTTTTTTTCCATAATTCAGATATTTCATATTTCAGTTGATACCCCCGATTAGTTAAGAAGTTAGAAATGAACCTGTACCAATCTATCATCTCACTGTCTATAGAAGCTCTCGCAATACTTTTTACAAATCTTATCCTGTTTTTTGGATCTCCACAAAGATATGACTCAAACTGCTATGTCTACAATCTGTTATAGTTAATCAATATAGTTATTCGAAGTCATCTACATATATCATCTTAATTTGCTACATTTCAAAGGTCATTTAGGAAAATCTAAAGAGCTGGTAATTTTCCCCATGTGTTATAAAAGTGTTCACAAAACTCAACAGATGGCAGCACTGGACACGTTAGAGCGCGATATCTTTATAATTTTATTTCGGAACGGCGCGGTTTACAAACTGAAGTTTGTTTATGTCCGTTATACTTGGGCTAGAGTTTTTCCATAAAAGGTGATGATAGACTTGTTCGCAACTCATCAATATCAGACCGTACACGTCTACTGCTGTGCTATGGTATTATCATATGTTCAGACAGATTTAGCAGTAGGTATGATGACTCTTCAAGACTACATTTTTCCTAGACTTTAGGTAGCTAGGTGGTGTAATGGTGATTGGTATCGTTTTCCTAGCTGATAAACAGGAAGAAACAAAAGGAAGCGCTCTATAAAAACTGACCAAGTGCGGGCGAGAATCGCGCGCAAATGGTCCCGAAAATCACATATTTTTTTACATTTTCCTTTGAAACCACACTACCTGTAAATTTTCCTGTAATATAAATATAAGTAAATAACAATAATTTGTTTTTTTTTATTTCAAAATGTTTGATTGCAATTGAAAACAAATGACTGCACACTGACACAACAATGCCCGTGGTCACTAAACAGTTTTCCTAATAAACTTAAGTGACAGAAGCAATTAATAAAAGTTAATGATGCAAAGTAGCTATGCAGCTGCGGACATAACTGGCGAGTGTCCAATGATCTATGTGTCCGCGATCATCGTGAAACAAGCTTTTTACAATAAACCACATGTTTCAGTGAATGACTTGCTTGATGATTCCATTCAACCATCTGTCAACACCTAACATAAAAATTAATTGCTTTACTGCTTGGAAGCTGTTCAAAGAATTAATTAATTTCAGAGCCACAACTAAAAAAAAACTAGAAGGTGTTGTGGAGCGTTTTCTGTTTTGTAGTTCAACGCCCCTGGTTGTATTTAATTTGTAAAGAGCTATAGGTATTGGTTATAGAAACACCAAATTCAGCTACATGTAATGTATATCTATAGAGTGCGCTTCATCCCTAAAAAGCCATAACTTCCAAAATTCGGGATTATAGGTATTCTTCTAAAGGAAGGTAGAGTGTAACAGTTTATTTTCTTATTTCATCCGGTGTATTAATTCTAATCAACCTTTCATCAATAATCCATTTTGTATCAGAACTTTAGATCCTCGTTCGATCTTTAGACCAGAACGATGTGGATTAGTTTAAGCCCAATATGGTTTAAGCTTAATGTGGCGTCGTGTCGTCTAAATATGTTCTATGAAGATCAATAAAAGTGAGGATTTTGTTTTGTATTTTATTATAAAACCATATAATAAAATGGAAATAAATAATTTTAACTTAATACTAGGCACTTATGTACAAAATCATTTCGGCGCTACATGGAGTGTATAACATGAACCAAGGTAAGCAATAGTTTGCAAGGTACTTCTTTGCTAAATTACAGCAGATCAAAATTCCATATCACGCATGACTAGATATTCATAAGGCTAACAGTCTCACATTAGCGTCCATTCATCTCAGTTTTGTACAAAAATAATTATCTTAATAAATAATATCACTGGATGAAGGCGAGGTGCTCACTTGCCGAGCAAGATCTTGCGGCCGGCGCCCATGTTCTGGCCAGCCTGGGTGGCGCCCTTGTTGGAGCCAGCCTGCAGACCGATCACGGTCTTGCCGGCATTCAGGACCTCATCGGAGAATTCACGCTTGCACTCGTCAGAGGGCTTGGGGCCTAGGTTGGGGCCGCTGAACTCAGGGTGCCTGTAGGTCTGCAGACAAAACAAAATTATATATTAAATAAAGAATTTGAAATGTAGAATTTCGTAGTGAAGCTTTTAATAAGGAAACATGGTAAACTTTGCTACGCGTCGAGAAAGCACCTGTAAACGTATTAGATTCCAATATTGCCCACTCGGCCTCAACTAAACAGAGCGACCTTGGATATTTATGAAAACTGAGGTAATGTTGCAAGATGCTCGTAAAATTTGGTTGAAGTTGGCGCAGCGCCAACTCCTTAAATTCTAAACGTATCTTAAACCAAACAATCTGTGAACACATTATTTAATCCGATGCTTGGTGAATCCTATATTCTATTTCGTCGATCGCACTTGTTTATAATAAATGGTGTGTGTATAAGATAAAAGTATACGTTATTGCGATGTTAAATTGGGTGTGATAAAATCGGTATGTTTACAAGATTATAAAATCGATTGCGTAATACCATGTACTATATTTCGAAAGTCGTAAATTTTGGTGGTATGCGAAATTAAAAGGCCAAAGTCATTTTGCTTGTTGCGTGGTGATATAATGGCTATAATGGCATGTTTGATATTACTATGTGCATTAAAGTTATTATTAAGAGGCTCACCTCACGGCCGAGAGCGAAGAGTGTGTTGGTGACCTGGGCGATGTCCTTCTTCTCCCAGAGGTCGACGGTCTGGAACACGTCGATGTCGGCAACGCCGTACGCTTTTAAGGCCGCCTGGAAGCTAAACGATAAAGAATGGTTAGATACCTATATGTCAGATTTTGCGCCTACATTGAACAACAACAAGATCTTTTAATTTTAACTAAAGACGTGTGCAAAACTATTCGAAACAAATATTTGCAGACGGCTGCAGTTACATTTAAGTGTGTCATCGCTTTTGTTTTTGAGCTTCTTAATGGACATTCAGAATGCAGTCTAGGAATTTTTGATTCTCATAAATCTACCGCATTAGATGCTTTTATAAGATACTTACTTGGTAATGTTCTCCATCATCTTGAACTGTCCACCGGAGGTGTTGATCTTGGGGACGGAGCCGGGCTTGATCTTGTTGATGAGCTGGCAGAGGACGGTGCCATCCTTGATGACATCCTCGAAAGCTTCACCAGGGGGGAATTTGGCGCCAAGGATGGCTTCGATCCACTCCTGGGCTTCCTTCTCCTGCTCGGGGCTACGCTTGGAAGCCAACTGTGGAGATCAAAAATATTTTTTCATAATGGTAGTTTTATTTTGCTGTTTCGTTATAGAAAGGCTCACTGATGTTTAGAAAATAAAACAGTTTTTTTATGGGATTAGGCAAAGCTTGTCTTTGTAATGGCTGATTTTTTAATATTCTGAAATTAACAAAAGATATCCAAAAGCTCAGGTTATTAAAAAATCGGCGCATAGTTTTTTAAAAAGGAATAAACTTTAAATCAGAAGTAGTTTGTTTAAAGTAACTTGTTCAATAAAAAAAAAGTGAATGAGTGGAAGAGAAAAGAGTTTTCTTTGTTATACTTGTGTTTAAAAAAACTCTATTCCTATTTTATCAAAGATGTTTGTCAACACTTTACATTTTTATTTTATTTTCTTGGTATTTGTTTAATTTATTTTATTTTTACTGAGAGCATTCGATTTAAATGGGACAAAAACATGAGTGAATAAAATGGGAATATTTAAAATGTTTTTCTGACCTTAGCGCGGACTTGACGTTCCAGAGACATGGTGTGTGTATGTGTGTGTGTTGCTGCGGATGAGGAGTTAGTGCGCTGAGGAAGGCACGGCTAGACTGAACTCCTGAAAGCTGAGTCCACGTATTTATAGCGCGCCAGAGTTGCGCCCTTCTGGAAAACTCATGCGCCGCGCGCCACCCGGTGACCAGCCGATACGAAATAGCTATCTGACTCAACAGCCTTTGTGTAAACTTATTGAAGATATTTGTATGATTTGGTTTAAATATTTGATAATTTATCTATAATTTATGGATGCGAATTTTAGTATTATCATTTGTTTTAAGTCTAATACCGTCTTATACTGTTAAATACCGTTTAAAAAGCTCACCCAACAAAGAAGTTTATTTAATTAAAAACAAACTAATTCAACTTAATCACACCTCAAGAATGTTTTTGTACCTACCATAATTCTTTTCAGCTTAGGTATACATATTCAAGGAGCAATGCCCTAATCGAATGGTGCTTAAATCATTTTCGTTCATATTTTCTACAGTAAATTATTTATTTATTATTAAAAAAAATAAAAAACTTTAACATGTACATGGCAAAGAGAAATGTGTCGGGAATAAAATAAATGGCAATTTAACTGCTGTTCATTTATTTATTAAATTAATGAATAAGTAAATAGTAGTCTTATGGATAAATAAAGTTAATCCCTTATTCCAGGAAAATGCCTATATACGGGGTTAAATTATAAAAAAGCTCCTTCATAAAACTTTTCCTTAAATAGAGTAGTGTCTTTTATGCAAACAAATATAAATTATGTCTTTATTTATTTATATAAACTTTATGAACAATAGTGGTATATGGGCGGACTTCATGCCACAAGGCGTTCTCTACCAGTCAACTTTTGGGTTAAAAAGACAACTCTGTGATAGGTGTAAAAATAGAATTTTGTTTCGGAAATAATTAAACATATTCCTTGTTCTAAGGTAATCGAGTACAATGAAGAGTTAGAAATTATCTTATGAAACCACTGAAAAATTATCGAAAAAAATCAGTAGGTACTGTTAACGCTATAATCCGTATTTCTCAAATCGCTCAATGTCGTATGTCGTAATAAGCAATAAAAAACTCCAATTTAAGCACCCGGCTAAATAAAAATAATACTATCAATAATTTACCAAAAAACTTCCACTTTATTATTTTAAATCATTTATTTGATAAGAAGCTCAGGACACAATAGAATACTCTTTATGTATCAACAAGTCTCTTAAAACTAGCTTATCTAAAAAAATATTTCAACAAATCGTTCATCAAAATCTCAGCAGGAAAACCTACTCGGCAGTCCTTATAAGGCACTAATGCAGTTCGTAGGCGGGCGCCACGCCGACGCTGCGCAGGCGCCGCCCACTCGCGCACGACCCACTGACGCACGCCACTGACATGAGAACCCGCTGAGTTATCATTGTCGCCGTAACCCACGCCAACCAGATTCTCTACGTGTGGAAATGACAAATAATACATTTTTACCTTCGTTTCAAATAACTCCTTGAAAAAATATTGTCTGGGAATTAAGTCATTAGCGAAAGCGTCTTTCACGCTTTTTTGTTGCTCAGTTATTAGCTTTACATGTGAAGTGATTCATAACTGCCTCTAGTGAAGTTGTGACACACGTCAATGTTGCGGATCACACGTAGAATGTACAAATAATAAAACAGGTACATCCAGGTCCCAGTTTAATATAACTGACAATGCGACAAATTCGTCAAAAATGTCATAATTGACACAAGTTCGCGACAGGTGTTGTTAGTGAAACAAACGTACAAAATTGTAGAATTGTCAGATTGTCGCTTGTCACTTGTCACCAGTCAGTTTTATTAAATAGGCCCCAGAACACATTAAAAACTACACACAAATAGGAGATCCAATTTAATCAAAAATATTTAAAATACAAATAAGTATGAGTTAACTATCCGAAAATAATGCGACGCCGTTGCACATGATGCGACGTAGTGGTGTTATAGGTATGTTTTGATACATAATAATATCATTCTTATTACATCCAAGAGACGACAGCTTTATCATTTCATATCATAGGCTGGAAATCTGTGCTGGAAATGATATACGGTAATGACTTCAGAGTGAAAGTTATGTAACGTATAGGTAACGTACACAAAGATAAAGAATTATTTTTATGTGGTAATTTTGGTAAATCACGTAATTGAACCCAGCAGTAGACTCAAACTTACTGAATTCACATGAACGCAGCGTGAGACGCCCGGTTGGATTCCCAGCCATTTAAATTCGGCTTTATTTTCTATTTTAAGGGTCAGAAATTATGCTTGCCCTATCTCTAATCTTTCAGAGTTTTACCATGAAAATTGTGTCGGGACTACTCGGGAAGAATTATGACCTGATGATTCACGCGTATTATGTCTGTTTACATCTATGCCATCCCTTAAGGAATGGCATACAGACAGATGTAAACATCAGCCGACGACCACTGTTGGATATAGGCCTACCCCAAGCATCGCCTATTCGACCAATCATGTGATTCTCAAATATACCAGGTAATCTGGTCACATTGTGGGAAGCCCTGTGAAGATGCGTTTTCCGATACGCGGCTGCCACTGCAGTACCTTTCGGCTTCATCAACTATCTAATCTACGAGCATTGTGACCTGCGCACTGGCACTGTCAGTTCGGTCTGTTACTTTTACCTTGGTTATCCTGCGGATCTGTTAAGGCGCCTTAAAATTTTGGTTTTACTTCAAACAAATGTTATGGCTGTTTTTCTTTAATTATTTACTCACGTGTTGAATTCACGTGGCTTTCATACGTATCTCGTAACGATCTTATTTATTGGAACTTCTATCTTAGAAGCAAAATATCGTAAACAACTAGCAGCGGTTAGATCTCCCACCTGCCACTTTGATCACGAGTATAGATGGCACGTGGGTAGTGATTAATGTGTGCATACTGTACATTGCTGCTCCATGCTGTTTTATATGCATTTTACCCGACTGCTCAACAAAAAGTCCGTGTTATGGTTTTACAGACGCTCAGGTTGACTTTAAGCTACGCTCGGTCCGTGGATCTGTACGACCGTGGGGTCATTTGAACATCTTTGGCAGTCGTTACTGGTAGTTAGAAGCCAGAAAAACTGACATAAGTCTTGTCGAGGGGCGTTACCCAGTTACAGGATTGCGAAGATCAGGTAGGCAGCCGCTCAGAGTGAAATGCTTGAATTCAGCAGCAATCGGTTAGACTGGAAGCTGAACCTAACACAGTCGAGAAAAGGCCACGCCAGGGATTGATTTCATGGTGTTGTTTCAAAGATTTTGCGCTCTGCCTTAGAGCGGTTCCGCATTACATCCGATCCGAATCCGAGGATTGTCGGTCCGAAGTAGCTGTAGTACTACTTCGAGGAGGCGTTACGCACTAGATCCGAACGCAGTCCGACCGAATTCAGTACATTCCTAATCATTAACTCAAATTCAGATTCGGATCGGATGCAGTGCGACCTTTTTTTTTTTAAGGATGGGAATTCATACAGTGCGGCTTTAGTCTTATAATTTTAGCAAAAACAGTACCGACTCCCGTTTCCGGTAAAATCGACTTTGGTTTTATTGTTTATGTCATTTAATTTCTGACACTATAGATTCTGAGTGGCGCGGTAACTTTTCGTTTACCTTCCAGCTACAGGCCATAGATTCGAACCTAGGTTAGGTAGTTTGGCGCTAATCTTCTCATTCTTATTACAGACATTTTTTATACCTGCCGATATACTCAATAAATTGGCTACCAGATATTAATGATGACTGTTTTTCGTATTGCTGTGTCTGTTTTATCTCAAGCGTATACTGTATTAATCTTTATACACACTAAAAATATCATCAAATAAGCTCTGAATCATAAAGATCAACATCAACAGATCTCAAAGAAAATACCTACATTTGTCGGGTACTGGTTTCTCTTGAATTTTGCCATTTTAAATTTCCTCCTCCCTCCTCCTTGAAGTGAAACCACTCTAGTGCATGCATTATTTAGGTTTAAAAAAGCCTGAACTATTTACTTACCGTGGGTACATTACACATGTTTTTTTGCAATTTGCTATTAGAATGTCTATTTATGTCCATGACTTCTTTTTCGTAGTATCGATGAACCATTTCAATGTTTTGCACTAGCACTTTGCCCACGACTTGGTTTGCACTGATTTAGTACAAACGATTTTCCCTGTCCACCCCCTTAAAGTTTGAATTTCTAACAATCCCTTCTTAGTGACCATCTACATCACAGAAGGAAGCCTTGCGCCAAATTTCATGCTCCTAGTCCCAGTAGTTTCGGATATGCGTTGATATATCACTCAGTCCATAGCTGAAAATGTGCACCTGAAGAAGAGGTTTGTGACAAACCGTGTTTACAGATATCAGGATTTCGGAATAAGCGGCATCCTTTTGATATGTCACAGTACTTAGATGAGCGGTGATTTAATTAATAGGAGAAACCTGGGCCTGGCCTTGTTGTATTATTTTTCTTTATCATTATCTTAGATACCTAAGGCTACGAAAGAGCATATTTAGTTATCTATAAGAAGTACCCGGAATATATACGTAAACCTACGACATACTCGTGAACGCGAGGATATTGAAATTTCTATAACATTACAGCCTGTAAAATAGTTTACTAACTGTTTTACTGCCAGTAAAGTAAAATATTCAGGTTATTCCGCGGAATAATTTCAATTTAACATACAACTCACGGAATCCTAAACAACACGAACGACCACGTGAGCGCGGTACATTATAAATAGTTCATAAAACTATAAATAGCAGCATAAATCATTCCGTAATTACTCAAAATCTACGCAGACATCCGAACCGGCTTTTTTTCGTGTTTACGTATTCGTACAGAAATATTTTACCTAGAGCTGTCTACAGATTTGAAAACAATGTCAGCTTCGTTTGTGAGCGGAGTGCGACGGCCCTTCGCTGAGCACAAGGTCGTAGTGGCCTATAACCGGACCAAGGCGCTCATCACTCGTGGGTATGACGCGACAGATACATATGTATTTGTCCTTTTTATGTATTCTAGATCATTTTCTTCTCAATGTTCTTCGTCTTGAAGGTCAGTCTGTTCCATCGACGAAAAGAAAGTGGTGGTGGTAATGATGTGATGGTGGTAGTAGCGGGTGCCGAGATTCCTCCTCTTGTAAAGCACGTTAAGTTGTTGGTCCCGGCTGTCATTTTTTTGATTAGATTTAGATTTTCAACAGTCGTTACGGGTGGTCAGTAGCCAGGAAATCTAACACCAGTCTTGCGTTACCCAGTTACTAGATTTTGGAGATCAGGTAGACATTAGGTGAATGGTGTACCGTTATCGAGAGTGCACACATTCAAGTACCTTGGGCTTATCTTGACCGCTAGCCTTAAGGACGATGACGATATTGAGAGAGAGCGGAGGGCGCAGTCGGTCAGAGCGAATATGATTGCCCGCAGGTTTAAGCGTGCTTCTACGAAGGTTAAAAAAACACTTTTTAGAACCTCCTGTTCCTCATTCTACACCTGTAGCCTGTGGGTACATTTTACGCAGAGATCGTACAGTGCCCTTCGCATACAGTACAATAATGCTTTCAGGGTGTTGATGGGGCTGCCTCGCTTCTGTAGCGCATCAGGGATGTTTGCGGAAATGCGTATTGATTTATTGATGCATTAATGCGTAAAAGATGTGCGTCATTGGTGCGCAGGGTGCGAGCCAGTTCCAACAGCATTCTGGACATGATTGCTGGCAGGCTGGACTGCCGAATTGTAAATCGTTGCTCCAGTATCTCAGCTGGAAAGCTGAAGTAATGATTTTATGTGGTGTGTGTGTTTTTATAATTGTTGTTGTGATTGTATCACTAACATGGTTATAAGTTTATTTATTGTTACTAACACTATATGAGTCATCGTTGCTCTCAATAAATAATTTATTATTATTATTCGCTCCATGTAGTGCTGGTATTCTATTCAGCTGCATCCGGTCTGACTGGAAGCCGACCCTAACAGTTTGGAAAAGGCTAGGCAGATTGGTTGAAAAGAAAATGGTGGATACGATTTTGATAAACCCTCATCTTAGTAACTAGGTACTTGCGGTTAGTGCGGATCTATAAAAATAAAAAGTCTTCGTCATAAATGTAACTCAATCCAGTAAATTGTAACGGAAATGATAAACACTCGAAATGTGTGCTGTGACTCCGTGAGCTCAATTCTCTTGCAACAGCGTGTGTCGTGACCTAATTCTAAATGCACAAGTTTATAAACAATCTTTGTTTTGTTACAAATTGTGCAAAGGAACTTCAATGCACTCTTGATCCCCCGATGTTTGAAATATTTTAATATTTGTACCCTTTCACAATACATCACATCACGTCTGTACTCTTCAGAGGGTTAAACAAAACTGTAACTGCCTTTAGAATTCACATTATATACCCAGATTTAACCAGTCCCTTTTAATTGAGAAGGTACCTACTTAATAATAGGTTAAAGCACTCTTACAATACTTTATTTAGTGTGCAGATTAATAAGCTGTTTTATTTATTTACACAGATGGTCAGGGTTAACATAAACCAAAACAGACATTTTATTGTTTGCTTTATTAAAACACCCTCCACAAATTCATCAATAATTACATACACTCGGGTACACCACTATTATGTCTAGTATTTACAAATAATTTGTTACATATTTACATCGCTCATCACCAACTCCGGTATGTTGGCTAATATATCGAACTATTAATCTATGCACTTAATCAATAAATAATCATTTGTTGAAATAAAACTAAAGTTCCGGTGACTAGAAGAAATACAACGACACAATTCCGTTACAGTTTGCGGAAATATTTTAAAATTCAATTGGATTAATACATTTTATATTTTATTTAGGTATCGACGAATAAAATACATCATATTTTTATAGGACAACATTTAAAATTAATTTATATTCCTTTGCTTCAATTCTTCACTGAATCAGTATACCTTTATTAAACGTATACAATCGGAATGTTATTTACAATCGTATCACACAAAATCTTCATTACCATAATCTATCTAAAACTAAACACCCGTGTACACGCAACAGGTAACTTGTTAACCTGCTCTGTTACAATAAATACATCTAAAAATTCATTTAGACAGATCATTATTATTGCGACGATACTTTAATGGACACGAATTGGCACTTGGAATGTTTTACGCGCAATCGAAATCAAAATCGAAATGTTGTCACTTAGGTATCACTTGAGAAAGTTTTCACCTGGCACAATGCAACCTGGAATGTGAATGGAATGCAGGTGGTGCGGGTGCAGGGAGCGGGGCGGAGGCGCGTGGTCGCAGCGGCGCTCCCCGGGGACACGGCGCGCCACGGACGGTGACACAAGGCGACGCTGCTACGCCCATTAGAAAAGATGGTTGTTCGTTTTGGCGAGGGAGCCGAGGTGGTCCGACAGCAGATAGTTGGGAGGCGCGACGCCCAGCAGCGGGAAGCCAGAGGGCTGGCGCAGCAGGCCGCAGCCGCCGGCCCACTTGCCGCCGCCGCTGGCGCTCACCGGCGGTAGGCCCACGTCGCCCCCCACGCCGTTCAGCTCGTCACATAGTTTGTTTGCTGCACAACAAATAAACATAACACTATAACATTCTTTTGTATCACAAACAAAGTATCAATCCAAAATATGCAATATCTTCAAGTCCATTTAATGTTATTGTCGTTGGGAGCCTAACATCAAGTGAATTAAGTACAATGCTGATATTCTCGCAACGGAATCCAAACAAGCAAAACTTGTGCACACAAATCTGCTCGAATATGAAATCAGACTGCAGCTCGACGGGCGAATATGAAATAATCGTGGTAACACAATTAAGCGCTAATCACCTAATCCTTGCTGCGCGGCTCCGTTGTTTATTCAAGCCTGAGTGACAATCGCGCGCACAATTAGCGCAAATGAGCCGAAGTGAAAATCTGGCGCGGTGGCGGCGGCGGCTAATGTGATTAATACGACCACAAGTCCGCCATTACCCGGTGAACCACCGCGCCTAGTTCAGCCTATATGACATGAGCCGTACCAGATGTTATTTGATGTTGATTTTACTGTGACACTCGTTTTAGAAAATCCAACAGCCCATGCTGTTGGAATTTCTGAAACGAGTTTAATTTTTACTTTACTTTTTTTTACAATATGGATGTCTGTAAATCAGTGTTTATGAAGTTGTGCACGTCAG
The DNA here is from genome assembly GCA_905163435.1 of Mamestra brassicae. NCBI lineage: Eukaryota > Metazoa > Arthropoda > Insecta > Lepidoptera > Noctuidae > Mamestra > Mamestra brassicae. Next base: position 9,793,330 of record LR990996.1, on the reverse strand, counting down.
TCATATTTTTAAATACATATAAGGGGACTAATTAAAGCTTTATCTATTTCAAAAGCCGCAATCTTCAATGTTAAGCAACTGGAACTTGCAATGTAGAAAGCTTTTGTTTATTAAGACCACTCATGATCATATTTTAAGGATTCAGGCTAAGGCCCCTTGGTCAGGAGGCCCTAACCTAGCTCTTGCTTGCCAATGCAGGACGGTGGGTGATTTTCGAATGTTTTTAGTAATAAAATGTTACATAAATTGTGTTAACTTTAGAAAAAGCTGATTTTTAGTTACCAATCTAAATTAATTTCACTGACTAAACCCAAAACTCTGAAGTCATTTTATAAATCTTACAACGATGTATCTCATAATATTATATTTGATTATATTCTTGGCTCTAACAGCGCAGACTTGTTTATATAAACCGGTACCAAGTTCATGGAAAATTCGTCTTGTATCGAGGTTAACTACCTACGTATTTACTTAATCATTTATTTCAACAAAATTTTCAAAATCTCATAAATAAGGCTGAAAACATTAAAGGCTTTAAAAAAATATATAGATAATTCTAAATACCCTGACTCCTAAACTAGGTACATATGTATATGTGCCTGTGACTTACGAGTCAGTGATCCTCCGTGGTAACAAAGCCATAAAATATGTATGAAGTTGTCATTACAAGGTTTTACAGTAAATGGCAAGGGCAAGAGATAAAAGTCTAATAGTACTTATTACAATAATAATAAATAATTTAAAATAATAGTTATAATTTTCAATTCATTTAAAGTTAAGCGTATGATGAAGTATGTTTGTGTGTGAGATGTGTCTGTGGGGTGTTTTGTTCGTATCACTGTAAGTTACGCAGCAGAAGGTTCTCGGTGTAATCAAAATTAAGCGTTTGAAGATAATCTTTAAGTTTATTTTTACATTGGGATTTTGTTAACGAATACATTTTTAACTCTTTGTTTAGGGAGTTATACAGTTTAACGCTAGTAACATAGAACTGTCATTTGGCAAAGGCTGTTCTATGGCATTTCGATGGGAAAACGTTATGTTTATGACTGCCAGTCGGCTCTGCAGAGGGGCGTGCTGAGTATTTGCAAAGAGTCGTTAGCAACACTTATGTGCTGCTGAAGACTGTGAGAACTTTACAGTCAGCAAAGAGCTGCACAGTTGGAGACCATCGTGGTCCAAAGAGCATAACCTTCAGGACAGCTCTCTGTGCCCTCTCTAGGCGAATGAAGACGTTTTAGTGGCACCTCCCGATACTGGCAAACAGTACGTTAGGACGGACTGACGCAGTGAAAAATATATTAACTTATGAGTATCACGGTCAGCAGAGTTTCGAAATTTAGTAAGGAATAGACAGCTATGGTAGGCGCCAGATGAATGTGCAATAATGGTCAATATGGTCATTGATCCAAATTCATTTATTAACTTAACACACAGACAAACTTAACAAACAGAGACCTAAAGGATTCAGGGCAGCATAAAGCTGTATTTTGATATGTCTGCACCCAATCAGAACCTTCTATTATGAGGTTTTATCGTCGGCATACGTAAAACGAATAAATAAATCAAATCAATTTTCATGAGGCAGTTTGCATAGGTCATTTATATAAATGAGCAAGAGGATAGGTCCCGAAATGCTGCCTTGCGGAACACCACACGTGATGGGGAGGTCTTCACTTTCGTGGGGACTGACATTCACCGGTCCGGACCAGTCGGACTTGACAGCAGCATACAACATTGCTTTACTAGCAAGTATGAAAGAGACATGAAATAAATCTCTTTCGCACTTAGTGGCAAAGCGATCATCTATGCCGACTTCTTAGATTGTCAAGAATATAGCAAAAAAAAATAGTTTCATGACGTTTTTCACCTTCGCATAAATCAACGGTAGTCATTAGCTATGATTTTAAAAGTTCCCTTACACCACTTCTGGAGAAGTTATCTAGCATCAATTATTTTTTTTCACCTTTCTATCTGGACACAGAAACAGGGTCTGATGGACCTAGGCCAAGCTATGGTTTGCTATAAAGGATTTTTGAAAGTATCAAATACTTATAAACTATGTAATAGTTTTTTGTTCCTCAGCCAGCCTCTATACTGTCTTACTATTGCGCAAAGACCTCCCCCAAATTCTTCTAGGTATTCTTTTCCCGAGTCATCTCGAACCAGCCCTTGCATTGGACGTCTGGCTCTCTCGCTAGCTTTTCCTAAGCCGGCCTCGGCAGCACCGTCTATGAATTTTAATAGTTACGGTTCTTTTTTATCAATTAGTGGAGATCCGTGTAGGCGGGTTTTGCTATCAACCGTGAAAGCTTTTCACTACTAACATTTTTCAATAACGATTTTATTTTAACCTTTCTGTTTTTTTTAAACACACGGTACACATTCCTAAGCCATGCAGCATTGTATTAATATACCATACAATAGAATCACGATTCTATATTTAAAATCCACTAATTCGAAGAGCTGTATATATTTTGTCGAAAGCAGCCTTGTTGTGTTCGCCCACGTAAACATGTGAGCTGAAATAGTGCGGCCGGCTCTCTGATTGGTCGGCAGATATGACTCACGCGGCTATAATTTCAGCGATCAATGTAACATTGGTAAGATATGTTGCCCAAAAATATTTCATGACATCACGATTAGAACAAAAATATCCGATTGAATCGTAAAAAATTAGGTACTTATATTCTCTTTTCTCAAAAGAATGTTGTTGCAAAGCTGTGTAACTATTAAAATTAAAGAGTTCAAGAAATAAGAAATTAGAAGAAATTAGAAGAGATTGAGGGAGTGTGATATTCTCTTTGTAAATACTGCTACACTGAGTTAGCTTTTAGTAATTAATCTATCCAAACTGAAACAAAGCATACAGACGTCTAAATTATTTTTTGTCGTCCATTTACCGTGTAAGCTTCGCCGCTTTTAAAAAATATCATTAATTTAAACCCGCCATCAATTAGTAGCTGAAGTTGACGTGTCTTTATCCCGCAAAAATAAGTTTATTTAGTGCATTCAAAAGAAACAGTAATTTTTCATTATTCAAGTCATATGGTTGCCAAAGAAATTTAACAAAAATAAATATTGACTCACATTGCAGACAAAACATCAAACCAGAGAAATATTCTCGCAATTGATAGAATGAAATTAGAATGGATATTTTTTACTTCTCGGGTACTAAAAGTCAGACGGACGTATTAGTGATAAAATTTATTTAATTTAATGTATGTTGCAATTTGAGAAACACGTAAACCTATGCGCCACTTTTCTAAGTATGTACCCATACCCACGTTTGTAAGTAGGTACCTACAGGTACCTAATTTTATTCCTATGTGATTAAGTATTTTAATCCTTAGTTATACTGGATTCAATTAGTAAGTTAAAGTATTAAGTTCCTTTAGCCTTTTAGGATGTGTTTCCACCAGAAATGTGCGAGGATACGTTGCGAATGATATGTATGAAATACCCACCACCAACCAATATACATAATTTCCTCGCAAGTGCAACTCTTGTGGACCCGCCTAAACGGTGGCGAGATCTTCTACGGACAAGAAAGGGACTACGTGAGCGAGGAAGACAATGTTTCGTATGTCCAAGACTGCTTTACAGCAAAGTCCAACACATACATGCGCCGCTCAGATTCCGCGTACCACAGCTTTGGTGGAAAAGTCACACCTTTTCATAGCTCCGCTACGTCTTCTTGCACCATTCGGCTTCCTCGCCATATATTTAGTGGAAACGCCTTAAGAATAGTACTGTGGCATAATTAGTCTCTTTCGTTAGTTATTGTGCTCATTACGACTGATTTCAAGCTTGAATCGCATTGGAATGATTTGTTAAAGTATGCTTTTGGATAGGTAAAAGCTATTAACGGGACCCCGGACCATATAACCAAGCCTATGACAACGTTACTCGACACTGACACATTCATGATTGTCGGGCAGCTATTCTTTTACGTATCTTTCTGTCACAGGTGATTTTAATTGGTATTGTTGAAAGTTGGAAGATTACTTGCATGAGCAAAAAATAAAGCAACAATTTAGAAAAAGGATTCAAATCTTGTCAAATCTAGCCATCAGCAATTTCAATGACTGTGTGTTCCTTTGTGTGTATTAGTAGTACCTACTAATTAAAATGTTCTCGTTAACTCCATCCCGAATCGCGCCGCCACGGTACGTGCAGATGTAACATCACAAACAAAAGTCTATCGTTAAAGTACTATTTCCGTCTCCAAACCCCTACACAAATAGTTGATCAAATGTGACTTAATGTTGTAACCCGCTAAATCGGGCGATGACGTCAACATCTCGGGATTAAGGTAAACACTGCGTTCGCATCACTACCACTGGTATGCGACTGAAAAAACTGAAAGATTTACAAAGAAGTATTCAGCGATTCGCTACTATGTACGGTTATAGTCGTAAGTAGCTCGGATCTGTTTGAAACTCTATATCTTTGCTTGTGTTAGCTTACACTGGGTTGACCAGGACATTGAAATCCTTGCTACGCGTTACGACCATATAAAAAATTATGACATCTTCATCATTATTATGTGTCTTGTAAATACATATTTATCAAAATATGTATAAGATACTCTACTACAGGGTGATTTTTGATTCACTGGGCATCATTCGAAGGGTGAAAGTACACTCATAAAAATATACAACATTTACTATACTTATAACCAAATAATAATCGCCAATAAATCTGTTGCCTGTTGATGTTATAAGTACCCATAATGTGCCTGCATCTGAATGTCTAGGTATAAAGATGGAACTATACAACCCCAATCTCTTCAAAATTAAAGTGCTTCTTCTAGGTAAGCTCGCTCCATCGTCGACTTTGTCTCTGTCATTTATGTCCTAGACTAGTGTCAAGAGCGTATTAAAGAAAGAGTATTAAATAAAAAAATTATATGCCACCAACACTGAAACATAAAAAACTGAGCTAGGCACAGTTTATTTATTTAATACTTTACGCACATAAATGTACAGAGGCGGACTTAGTACCTTAAGCATTTTCTACCAGGCAACCTTTAGGTGATGCAGATACCAGTAATGGTAGGGGTATAGGACCTAATAAGGAAACTTATAAAGTATCAACCTAACAAGACAAGCAACTTACGATATCTACCTGCCGTGGTGATAGGCTTAAGGTCTGGCGGTGACAGGTGCGGCAACGCGTGGTGCGCGGGCTGCGGCGCGGGCGCCGGCGGCGGGTGCGGCGAGGCGGCGGGAGACGAGGGCTTGTCGCGCTTGCCCTCCGCCTTCACCGGCGCCTCACCCGCCTTCTGCTGCGCCAGCCGCTCCTGCTTGCGGAACTTCGCTCGACGGTTTTGAAACCATACCTGGAAATGTGGAAAAAAGAATGAAATTTGTTTTTGAAGTTTTTACATTAATAGCCCTAAATAACTCTTTTGGCTCTCTGATGGCTGTACCATCCTATAGCGCCAGCCATTCTATATCCTTTCTCTTAGGCCATCAAAAAGCGGTTTGTAAAAGATTGCCCCGAGCGTTAAGACTGCCCATTGTACCTATATTTATTTTTATAGATGTTTGTCTCTTTTGCCTGTTATGAGGGGTGTAATAAAGTATATATTTGTGGATAATGTTTGCCAAACATTAATGTTTCTGGCTACCCCCATGAGAAACAAGCGTGAGTATACTAGATATGTATCTTTATAATTAATAATAATATCTTGGGACAACTCACACACGGTCATCCGATCCCAAACTAGGCAGAGCCTGTGCTATGGCAACCAGACAACTGATAAACATACTTATATATTTCTAAATACATACATATTATAGACAAATTACACCCAGACACAGAACAAATGATCATGCTCATCACACAAAGATTTGTCCTGGGTGGGAATCGAACCCACGACCTCCGGTTTAGCAGTCAGGGTCACTAACCACTCGACCAACAGGCCAGTCAAAAATTGTAACTTAAACACAAAGTTCTACTATAAGGAGCATTGTTTCCAATATTTTAAATATTCGACTTAATATTTCAAGTCTCTGCTGAATTCTGAACGATGCAGGATCTGAAAAAGGTTCCAGTCTTTTTGGGCGACTGTAATGTCTCTGAAGAAAGCGCAAAGAGGATTATGCAATCGCCAATCCCCCTCTATTCAGGCTCAATTTATAAATCATCGTGTTCGTTCAAGCTGGCTTACTAAGCCATAGGTATGGTTTGTATCAACCCAGCAAAACCTAAAACGACTGGTAAACAAGTCCCTAACAAAACAAGGTAGCTACTGCTTTTAACAACAGTAACAGGTATACCCAAAATTAAAATCCGAACACCAATGAAGCGAAAAGCATCGTAAACAAAACCGAATACGTACAATAAAAAATATAATGAAAACGCCAGCAACGGACGTGGGCTCGAATGAGCAAACAAAGTTAGCGCTCGACCGGACTAATGGGAACGCATCCCATGCATCGAGCGCCAAATTTTAATGCAAACCGTTTTATATTCGTTCGGATGCGCGCAAATCCGAATTGATCATAATTCGATTTGGTGCGAAAGATAATTGCAACTGCCACTGGCGCTGATTGAGCACAGAGTAAAAAATGCTCGGTCGACATACGCGCCGCGCCCGCTCCTCCCGCTCTGTGACCTGCACAATCACACGCACCATTGTTTGAACATCGCAGTTCGCTGATGATGTTTGTTCACCTTTATACATATTTCTTCATTTTGCAGCCATCACCGAGATCCACGCAGAATGCTTAATTATCTGTTAATGTGTACGCCCTTAATGAGCTACTTTGCTGTTTACCGAACGGCACAATTACACTATTTGTAAAGCGTTCTAAATCCAACTTTAGCATCTGTAGAATCAGTTTATTTTCCTTTGGTCCATTGCTTCGCAGAGTTGAGTGATTTAACAGATTTACATTGACTACAAAGTTTAGCCGACTTCAGCGAGTCACAAGCCGACATTAACTTGGTACTTGCTAATTGGTTTATTATGATGAACACAAACGAATATTAATAATTACTCGCCGCCTACATACTCTACGTAAATTCTCCTTGGCAGTGATCATGACAAACGTTAATGACCTGCTTGTGTTCTAGAAACATTTTGAATGCTTTATTACTGCTTCACTTGAACAGTTGTGGGAAGATTCCCAAAGCTGGTCTGTTGCTCTATAAATATTTGAGTATATGATATGACAATTTTCATATGTGCAAGGAATTATGTAGAGATGCACATGTGATGTGACTAAACGCTGGACGTGTACCATTGACATTGAAACACAAGATATATTGATGCTACTTTTGTTTCGTGTAGGCAGTTAGTCGTATGTCAGTGCGTGCACAGGTGCTGGCTGGAGTGCCGCCGCATCGCCGCGCGCCGCCGCATCCGCATGAATGTCATCGCGTACTGACGGCCGCGTCACGTCAGTTATGACATATTGATGCCGCTCGATCTCGTTATAGAACGGTAATGTGATGGTGCGGCATGCAGTCCACTCGCGGACCAACGTGACTTTATCTTTCAGCCACATCATCGTGATTTACAAGATTTTCGCGCCAACACTACACTCGACAAGGTTCGCTGCGATCTTTAAAGTTAACAAATAACAATAATCCACTGAGTAATGGATATTTGACAGTTAATTATTTTCATTACGATATACCTACAGTCCAAATATAATTTGTTGAACAGTCATTGTACCGCAAATCGCTTTGAATTCAGGTCATTGTTAGACTTCGTAGTTGATTACTCATACAAAAGACCTCGACGCTCAACATCGAAAATGAAACGAGTATTAGTTCGAATTTTTGTGGTGGGTGGAAAATCCAGTAGGTTTTATTTCAGGTATCATGAAAACTCGAGAAAATTCAATAAAACTCGGTAAAGTAATTAGATTTCATCTTAATCTGTATGGTTTTGTTTGTCTTCGTTGGGTTTCATAATTCAGATCACTTCAATTGTTAGGTACCGAAGTAGCCTGACTAAGTAGTATATTTTGCTATGTTGAGATCCGACACAATCCAAATATTACCAGTTTACTGTAAGTATAACATTTCTAAAGCTATATATTGATAATACAATCAAATCTAAACAGGGCAAAAATCAACGTGTAGTATTTCGCGGTAGATTTGTTCAACAAATGAAGTCGAAGATTGCTGAAGTTCATCATTTCGTTGGATCTAAGAGAAAATCAGTGCTGCCGAGTGGAAAGGTCCCACGTAGATACGTGCCCGGCCTAACCAAGCGGCAAGCGGCGAGCTCGCCGGCGCCGCACTAACGAACACACGCGCGGCTGATTGGAGCGGCAGTCACGGCGAGCCGATCGCCCCCAGCACCACGCCTTCCGCATTATTTCCGAATTGGAAAAAATCAAAGCTCCACAACGTATGCGGCATCCGCAAACAAACAAATAATACAAAAGCCGCCACCAATACAAATGAGTACCGATACGACGGCGAGCGGAATGCGAAGTCGAAGTGAAGCCGAGCGTATGCCCGAGGCAAATAAACGTCCGCCGATGTGTTTGTAGGAATTCGTTGCGATGTTTATCGAATGTGATGCGTGCCCCTAATGTAAATACTTTGCTGAATTTTCCTACCGATATAGGCCATAAAATCATTTTGTGAAGGTGATCCCTCCGAACGAATTAACGAGTGGAACTTTGTAGTCGTAAATCGAATGGCTTTCGATGTATAGTGGCACATAAATGTACAAACAAACGGCAATAATAAATATCGGGCTGGCAATTAAGCGCAGGGTTGGTGGGACAATCGAGCACAGCATCGAAATGCACTTTGCAAATGAACCGAATTGGGCGGCGAGGGCGCGGGCGCGCGAGGTGCGACCGGCAAATGTGATTAAACACAAGTGCTCCTGCGCTGCAGATGCACAGCCCATAAGATACGTGGCTGTACAATTGAACTGTAATTATTGTGAAATCAATACTATATTCATTATCGTGAATTGATGGGGTTCGTAGCAAACCGGTTACGCAGATGGAACGATCTACTGATTCAGACTCGATTTCTAAGTCACAGCATGCTTTGGTGATCTAATATGAGTCAATTAAAGTTCTTTAAACTAAAGATTTTTACGTTTTAAAAATGAATGAAATAATCTTTTTTTATATAGTAAGATGTGCTGTTCAGAATGTACTACGAAACTTAATACTGAATAAAAAGGATTTTTAGAAAATTTATATCCCGGAAAAAATAAGTCGGCGACTGTCCATGAATCTGTCACATACCATAAACCAAGGCACTGAACCGATTGATAAACTAGAAATTTACTGTCTTGAATGATGCCAAAGCAATTAGCTTTATTACCTACCCTTTAATTTAGCGCATCATAATTTTCCAGAAAACATTAAAATAAATCAACAAACTAAATCCTGTTAACCTTGAAGGATAGAGTTGCAACAAGTCCGGTTTAGCTTTTGGCAATAACTACACAGTATTTTAACACATCGGGTAATTAAAATGGAATTACTCGTTTTACGTCAACTACAGAAACTGACTTTAGTGTGGGACGCTACTTGTGTCGATACTCTTGCGCCATTCTATCTTCCTAGCTCTTCGTGCTGTGCTGGCGCTGCCGCTGCGGGAACCTCAAGCGGCGGAAATATAAGAACCTTGTCAGTAGTTATATTTTCGAGCCGTTTGGAATTTAATTTCTCGGGTCGTGGGGTCCGAGTGCGCATAACTAATTAAAAGGTCCTATTAGCAAATCGTCTTCTTTGCAAAGCGGCCTAAAAAAAATTAGCCGATAAAATTTAAAAATCTTATGTTTATGTGTGCTATGACTGTACTTTTCTCATTCTCTTGTTATAGGACGTTCAGGGCGATTTGCACATAGGTCGTTCTGATACGGAATGCGACTTTATTAGCATTGTGATTAATCTTTTTTTATATATAACTACCCAATGTTCGATTTTAAAGTTTTCTTGATGATGTTGACGTGATTTACATTATTTATTAATTTTTTCATTTCTTTTTTATTTTACACCTAGTTCAAGTGCCAGTCGTAGTGGGTCAATTTTGCCCCACTAAAGGGCAGTCTTAGTATGTTTATACTAAGATTTGATGCCTGTGTATTCTGGTTTCTGCCCTACTGGCATCAGCTAGTAGGGCAAATACACTCCAAAAAAAGTGGCGAGTCAACTCTGTCCCACTAGTGGGGCAAGTGGGGCAGAGTAGACTAATTCAAGTTTTGCCGATAAACATGACTTTTGTCTAACTACTTACGCCGATTTTAAAGACCCACATTCTAAGACTTTGCTTAAAACAATAATTCCTGTGGTAGGTATATAGAAATAAAATAAGTCTCAATATTAAGAAACAAAAGGGCTATTCATTTAAATGTTTTATTGTACTTAATTATGTTGCTTTTTGAAGAGAAAAACCTGCAAAGCTTGTTGGTAAGCTTTAAGTTAATTCTGTCATACACCAGCTTGCCTCATTCAAATCCGTAAGGGGTAGTTTAATACAGTTCCCTCGGCAAACAGTGGCAAGCAACAATGGTTGAGTATTAAAATAAACAGAGCGCCGCGTCGCCATGTGGCTCGGTCGTGGCGAGTAAACACAACACAGACTAATGTATTCAGAGGTTGCACATACAACGCCCGCGCCCGGCGCCGCCTCCAACTTCACTTTGATTTACTAATTAACCTATGACTTGCATAACATCACTTGCAACACAACAATCAAACGCTTGCTGTTCTATTATACATCGTTTCTACATCATTTCTCATGTAGTTAGCTAGGGGGAGCCGAGAGTCATCTGTTTAGCCCATTATTTGACGCTTCAATGTAAAAAATATGAGCGCGGTAAACGTAGTGGAAACTAAAACGATTAAGTAGTAAGTGTTACATGGAACCTGCTGATATACAAAAGCGTTTATCATAGTAATGACAACTATGTGTCCCAACAAAATGAAGCAATCCAGTACAAGTTAATAGGAAAGGACAAGAACAAGATACACACACACACAGGACAGGATAGTAACTATGTCTCCATCGACACAAAACTACCTTAATTTGTTTTTATAGTCGTGGTCAATCCATGAGGAAAATGACAGTAAAAAACCTTTAAAAATACTTTGATCATAAAAAGGATCCCAGAGTCCTATACAAATAGAATATAAGAGTTATTTACTGAAACGCGATAAAACTCCAAATAGAACTAGCAAGAAGCAACACTAATATTTGCAAGTTAAAGCTATGAGGAATAAATAAAGGCTCGCTGCCCATGTGTCGGTGTTTGCGCATTCAACTAGCGCTATGTGCAAAGGTTGGAGTCGACACGGCCGTCTTTATTTGACACGTTGTCAGAGGGCGGCCCTCCGGCCCTCCAGGCGTATGAAAAACGTGAGGCCGCGCGGAATGATCTAATTGTATTCATTAGCCGGGCCAGGCCGCGCAAATATTGACACGAGCGGGTCCGGGCGGGCCCGAGCCAGCCGAGCTTTGATCATAACCGATAGTTACATTTTCAGGTGATATGTAGCGTGGAACTTGGAACCGTTTGGAACGTTTGTGATTGTGATTGTGAGGTTAAATAAATAGAAGTAACAGATTAAAGTACCTAAGACTGAATTTTTTTAGCTGAAAATTAAAATGTTGGACCGAATGAATAGATGTGTGAACATTTTAGGTACGTGTTCAGGTTTCTTCGCCCGCAGCCAAGTACGAGGCCTAAGAGGAAAACTATAGAATTTTACCCGTAACTTGTAGGATTTTTCTTTAGTTTACAAATAGTTATCATTAAATTGACCAATGCCTTAGGTTAATTTTGTTTAATTAAGGCTACATATGTAACATCTAGCATAACATGGTAATCTAAAGTTTGTTTAATCTAATTGACAGATCGAACACTGAACCGTTGTTTTAGTAATGCTCATCTTCAAAAATAATCAAGATTAGAAAAGATCATCATTTTACTTGTAAATTTTAAAATCATAAAGCTAATCTAAACATCGTGAGCTAAAAATAATTAGATACCAATTTCATTGAAAACAGAGTGGGTCTGCGTAGAGTAAAGCTAATACAAAATAAATCAATCGTTGGCCGACGCGGTCGAGCGCGACCAAACATCGCGAACACACCCCACTGTTTATACTTAGCGGATGAAAAGGCAACACCGAACGCCCCGGAATAATATTAGCTACCCTCAATAAGCCATTGAAATCTATCAACTCGAAACCCGCACACCGAAAATCAACTCTATTTTTTGCAGACTAACGTTCAATTCCAATTGTTGGAGCCATCTTCCTATGTCGTTTTGGAATGGTAATATTTTTTTTACTAACTGGTAACATGTGTTAACATTTGATGATAATCCAGGATTAACACATCATAATAAAGAGATGAATGCATCGTTTATTCAGGCCGTATGTCGGCTTGTCGGCGCCATTCGACAGCGTTTAGTGAATGACAGGTGTGCCGACGCAACTCATCTTATTTGATTGGATCGGATTTAACTGGGTCGCCTAAAGACTTTACATTAATTATAATGGTGTGATACGTGTTAACAGTCATTGTTATCGTGTTTATATTATGCGTGGTTAAAATGGTCGAGTGATGAATACTTAGGGCCGATTTTTAAGTTCGTATAACGTTTAACTCACAAAAAAATGCATCTTTACAGATTTTTTGTAGATAGTCTGAATCTGTAAAAAAAATATCTGCAGCTTCAACTAAACTACAGTTGCACATTTGTGGGTTTATTTTTATTTTATTCGCTACTACCTATAAGAGAAAAGGAACAAGTAAACAAGCTCATCATCAAATGATTATTTTTTTATCCTGGGAACATAACTGAAGAATGAAATTCATAAAACAGTATTTACTTATGACAGTTTCGTGAACACCTACAAAGGTATAGTCATAACTTCTGATCACGGAGTCAATATATTTTAAACTCTATTAAATCCCTATAAACTTGAAAAGGTTCATAACTCTATAATATCAAAATGAGCATAATAATGACGTCACTGTACACGACAGATGTGAGCAAAGCGTACGGTCCATTACTTGTCACCCCTATTATCCCGAGCTAAGTAAATAAACATCGGATAAACTATTAAGTCCAAATATATGACGTTTTGATGCACTTCCATCAACATTTGCAAGAATTTATAGTTGTATTTATATTTTGTTTATCGTTTGTATTCCATTTTTGTTATATTAGCCCTCAATTAATTATATTTAACTAACTGTTTCTACTACTTGTTATAATCAGCGCATGCAGAACAACCTATATGAGGTAATTATTAAGATTTATATTTAAAAAAAAATGTATCTGTAGCACAGATATTTATTGTTTAGTTTTATCCAGAATTCATGGAGTTAAAATCTGTGATTCAGTGTTTAATAGAGGCAAAGGTAAAAAAATTATTCGTCATTTTTTCTTACAAAACACTAGCAACCTTTATAATACAAGAACTTTTTTTATTTTATTCGCAATTAAAAGGTTTGGTTTTTGCTTAGTTATTTTTCTTCTGGCTGATTTAGTCTTAAAAAACAATATAAGTAGAAAGAAACTTAATGGTATCTGACGATTATTTTCTTCGAAAATTGCCAGTAAGTACCTAAAACTAGGAAATTTCACAAATCATGATAAAACTAAAACAATTAATCATTCGTAATCGATATGTGACTTCCCTAATCAATTCACTCGCTTCCCCACTGGGTTTTACAATTAAAAATGTAACAGATTTGAATCGATTTTGACGAATCACCGTGATTGGTCGGAGTGGCCGCTTCCGCGAGACAATGCCCGTAATCAGTTGATCGTGGCACGCGTCACGACAAATAGCCGATACTGATCGGCAGATGTTTAGTTAGAACTGTCTCTGATCATCTGGTGTATTGATTGAACTTTGAGTCATCATCTAGGTACTGGGCCATTTAGTTTATGAGGATCAATTTCATTTGCAAGTGCTGAAAATGACTGCGTTACCAAAGATTAATAATGTAATTTCTTTTCTTTTCTTAATAAATAAATAATAAAAAATTGTCTATAGAACTCGTTGTGATCTGACGTACGCTTGAACAGATTCTTTTGAGTGGTGTAATCTGCGCCATACATTTATGCAGACATTGACATATAGTGATACCGAGGAGCTTCTTACCACTGTATATTAAATGAGATAGGTTTACACACACTGTATGCTTAAAAAAAACACATATACCCTTGCACACACACACATATTTCATTTTATTTTCATCTTTCAATATAACATAAGAACTTTGTTCGCCCACTGCACGTACCAATATTTTTTAACCGCAATAAGACTCAGTGTAAATGGATACTCTTTCCTAAGATACAGACAGGTTTCCTGCCTAGTTTAGGAAAGGGAGTCCTTTGACCATTTTATATTTGTTGTACTGGTTTTTCTGTATACCATGTACAAACTACTTATATTGATTAAACTTATTATTATTATACTTTCACACAAGGATAAGTTTTTTTCCGTCGAAAAGTAGAATTCTACTTGTACGCTGTTTGTATATTATTATAACAGTGCCTTACAGCACACACATAAAATCAACAAGGTTATTCTTATTTGACTCGCTCCGTAACCAATATGTTTGATTGACCGTACTGTGGTGTTTACAGTATTTGCCGGTTATTGCTAGCAATTTGAAGGCCCAATAAACATAATACAGGATCCCGTTAAGCCGTAAATGGAGTCAAATTGCCTCAAGTCGAATAACTCATGCATAATAAAAGTAGTTCCATATGCGATAGAACTAAGTGACCGGAATAGTTTCTTTTAGATATATTACTTATGTATCAGAATCATGTTGAATCACTAGAAAAGGGTAATTACAATATCAGAATAATTGTTTTTTATCTCCCGTTTTTGTAGATAAATATGTAAAAAATGTCTTCGTTCCAAAAAAATAAAAAAATCTCCATCTTGATAAAATCGTAATCAAAACCACATACATTCAATAATAAAGATTACGTCATACATTCGCATGACCTACTGGCCATTTTTTACCAAAAAAAAATCACAAGGCCATTTAATACGAAAGAAAAAAAACATTAAAAAGAAACCCTAATGGCATCTAAATATTTTTTGGGAGTTACTGGCCAGTATTTTCAATTTAAGTCCAAAAATATAGTCCTCAAAAAGTATTTATTACTTGGAATAAGTTAAAATGAAAACTAAAATATATGTAGTGACACTTTGACAACTATTATGATTCTGGAAAAAGGTTTCAGCGATAATCTGTTTTCTCCTAGTTTTCTCATACATAAATCATTTTTATTAATAAGAAAATTATAGAAAACCGGTGAAAAAGAAACCACATTAGAGACATAACCTTTAACTTTAGTTTAAAAATAATTCATAACTACAGTTATATTTTTACCATGATTTCATTAATTATAATTAGAGTATATTTGATCTGTATTTCAATAGCACATATAAACACGGTTATTCGATGGACTGTACGAAATAATGAGAAATTAAACATTTTAACGACAATGACGCAGTTTTTTTTTGTCAGGCCACAAATATTGATATTGTCAGTATAAAAGCCGTTAACTAATTACTTTTTTGCTCATGTCACAGATCAAAGTAGAACCACGACACGCCATGTGGCCTAATATTACAATAAACTACAAGATCACACTCACTGTATTAAATAAACAGGGTAAATGAGTTGCGATTTTTTAAATGATAAATGTTTTGAGGAAGGGGCAAGAAAAAATGAATAAACTATAGTTGATATATAACAATAGACTCACTTGTCCCTCTGTCGTTGTTAAATGGTTCGTGAGTATAGAACAACCTTTGTGATTGCCACCAAATGTGGGGCGGTCGAGTGACCGTACTGAATGTATCATTGCATTTGTTCGTGACATAAAACTTCTATAAATTAACAAAGTTTTAAAATGTTACTTTTGTTATGACTGGTAGGTCCATACTCAATACAAGTTTTTCCATATTTTTTTGCGGTTCTTGCGCTCCTTAACTAAAAAAGAAGCACCTAACGTAAGTAACATAATCAATATACTAATAAAAGTTGAAGAGTTTTTTGTTTATTTGTTTTAACGCGCTAATCTCTGGAACTGCCAGTCGAATTTGGAAAATTCTTTTTGTATATGATAGCCACATTCATGAGGAAAGCTATACAGGAATTGAAAATTCCTACGGAATTGAAAAAAAACGGGATATGCGCGTACGAAGTCGCGGGCAAAAGCTAGTAGTATTATTATCAGCGAAAAAACATACCTCAATAATTTCTATTTAATTCTATTGTTCTTATGTCGTACATGAAATTTTTTCTAAAGGATTTCTCGACTTGTTAACCCGCTTAGGGACAAACAAACTCAAAAACTAAATCAGTTTATAGTGACTTCCATCGTTATATACTTTTACCAAATCTATTTGTTTTTTTTTTTCACAATCTAAGCTAAAGGCACCGATGAACCCAAAAATCGAATGAGAATGAGAATGGCAATAATTTAACAAAAATTGAACAACACTCTCCCCTAAGTGATATAGCATTTCCTCCACCACGCGACAATGGCGCATCGGTTATGACGGCCATATATTCAGTGACGCTGGATAGTTTGTGACAGCCAACATGCTCCCCTGCCGAACTTCCTCGACGGAATGGACTAACAATGAACTTGCTGTTTAGAATCGCAATGCCTTAACTTTTTGTAAATCTATCATAAATGTGCTTTCGATTGTTGTATAATGCTTTTGGTGCCGAGTAGTAGATTAATATAAAAACGTTTTGTTTACATTCAACTACATTTATTAGATACTAACCGAGGCCTGCGTCGTTCGCGTTGATAACAAAGGCTTTCGTACAAATTTGAAATGCTTACGTTATTTAATAAACCTATATTTCAAATTTCAGGTTTCTTAATTAAGTAGTTTAGGCTGTGCGTTGATAATTAGTCAGAACTAACGATTTTATAAGAACACTAGCTTTTGCCCACGACTTCGTACGCGCATATCCAATTTTTCTCTTTCCGGTAGGAATTTCCCGTTCCTTTCATATTATTCTTATATCATATACAAAATTAATTTTCCAAATCCGACTGTCAGTTCCAAAGATAAGCGCGTTCAAACAAACAAACAATCAGACAAACTAATCCTTCAGTTTTATTATAAGTATAATATTAGTATAGATTTATGTAGATAATAAAAACTTTGAATAAACACAATAAAAAACTATCAATAACACAATAAATTAGAAACAAACGATTTAACTCTTAATTAATATTATTAGGTAGTCGCTTCTCACACTTAGTAAATTGTGGGAATTAAACATAAAAATCCCTACAGTAAACGCTAAATTGCCACCCACACCACACCCTGGGAAAAACCAAATTACAAAGCCCAAGACATTTTTAAACATCCCCTTTATGTCACAGAGTAATTTTCTCGTATTCGAATTGTATTACTATACCGTAGAGACTCGATAGTTGCACTTGATCCCACGATTCCCCGAGGATACTACAACAAGTCGCGAGCTAAATGAAAAATAATTGCGCGAACCCAGCTAAAGGGTGACATATCAACGATAGAGATAGAAACACTAATTCCACACATGGAAGAAAGAGATGACCGTATATTCGCACCCCGTATGCTAGGTCGGAATCGTATAATCTGAACTAGATATAAATGTTTTTGTAATTGTTAGTGGGCAAACTTCGATACCTTTGGGACGTTTAGTGTGAGAACCATGAAAAGAATGAGTTTCACACGTTTTCGTGTTCATACGGTGGGCGATAATAAATTATCAGAAATAGTTAGAAAGTGTATTAAAGTCAAAATAATAATGTCTCATTTACCTACTCCACTTCTAAGATTATCACTTCTGTTTATGAAAACAAATCTATAATATCTATAATACTTATGACGTATTTCGTAGCCCGTAGCTCCCGTAGCGCGTAGCGCGTAGCACACCCTTCGTAGCGCCTCTACGTATCTACGACCTCGAGGCACTTTTTAATCGCTTTAAGTGCTTGCTAGGATTTCCAACACTTATTTATCGTGAATAGCTAAAGAAGAAGAATGGTGTTTTATGTGGGAATAATACCTACTATTGTTTGCTGGAAGGTAATAAGGCAATTTCATCAGTAGTCATATTTTATGCTGTCGTAAAACGACAGAGATTCATTAAAACGTAAAATATTTGCATACTCACGTTCTGTATTCGTGTTCAATGGTTTTGAAAATATGTTGGAAAATCATGCCTCTTTAGTGCGTGGCAATAGACACCAATAATACCGATTTCACACATCTCTAATTTAGCAGATCGTGTGAAAATGCTAGAGATGTTAATCAATTAGACAGACAGATTATCGTCACATCACAACTATGGGATCAGCGCGATACGGTGCGCAGGAGCAATCGCCCGAACTCCTCCGATCTTCCCACGGAAACTGCCGAGCTTGTCTGTCATCTGCCCCTGTTGGTACCGTATCGAATGTCACGCACTCACGCCCCACGTCCAGTTTAACATAGATAATACTTTTGATGATCATCATTTGATACGCTTGTTTGTCTTTTTTATAGAGCTGCCGTATTGTAATGACTTAATTTGACTCTTCACTTAATAGTGAGAGGCGATTAATTCAATTGATTTTTTAAGAGCCTTAAAATGTTTTTTTTTTATCCTTGTCAAACTTACTATTTATGATGCTGAAGTGAACTTTATGGTATCATATTTTGGACGCGGTATCTTGTATTCGTCATATGAATGTATCATGTTATAATGTAGCCTGAGGTCCAATAAGTAAACTATTAATTAATCGCCTTCTTTTCTTCTAAAAGAAAAGAATAGGGCGATCAATCCATAAAATAATTCAAACATATTTTTGACACAAACGGTTCCTGCACTTTTCCTGTAGCTACCTATCTACAGCGCCGTATTAAACAACAATATCAAATTCAACATCCACTACACTTAAGTTAAACATCACGTGCCATAGTTTGGGATCAAAAGTGTTCATGTTACCCTACTGACAAAAGCACGAATCACGAGACAAGAGCCTCCCGCCACTAAGTGATTACTTAATCCGCTTTTATCGCCAGCCGAACCGACGGCAATCAACGCGATTAACTAAGGGTTAACACTAAACCGTCCCATTACTTAACGCTGTTGTTTCATTTTCATACTATAACCACTAAATATTTGATATTGAGGAGTTAGTTTTGGGAAGGGAAGTTTGAACCAAACCATAAAACTTTACTTGTTTTTAATAGTCCACCTGGCAGCAACGTATTAAACGCCTTTTTCAACAGTTTTCAGAGATAGACCAAGCTGAAAATTGATATTTCTTATGTCAAAAGACATAAAACCTACAGCTTCTAAACTGATTTATTAGACAACCCATAAAACGTCCCATCTAACGCAAACTTTCAACACTAGACAATAATTTTGCTTCCTTACCCGATAATAATATTATTATGGTTCTGTCGCACCATAAAACTCAATTGAAGCAGACAATGGCAGTTTTATTCCCCATTTGAAGTGCAGCGAGCGACAAACATTTGCGGCAAGTGTATCTAATCATGCGAGCGTGCGAGAGAGGCGACGCGTGGCTGCCACGTGACGCACGCGTGCCACACCTGCGCCCGCGCAGGGTCACAAAGTGTACTCAAAACGGATCATGATGCGAATCTGTGTTAAAATAACAACGACTGATTTTAGACGCCCTTGATCAAAATAAATGGTCCTCAAAAACATCTCGGATGACTTAAAACAATATTTTCGGAAGGTCGTTTTATAAGATGCAGAAATAAATAGGTGAACTATGTTTGTTACTAACGGCATATATTTTTCAAATAACTTTTATTCAAGAGAGAGAGTTTTCACAGATTTATCATTATTTAATCTACTTTTTTTCTTTCCTCTTTCATTTTGGTCGTTTTCGTTTCGTTTTCATGACAAAGCGATGCAAGATGAGATCATGTGGAATACAATCTTTCAATCTATAAAAGCTCAAAATAGTTACACTTAAAACTCAGTAACTGACTAACTGACAAAACTCAAAGCATCTATTGCAATTAACATTTTACAGGCACTTATGAATTGTCAAAGAGTCAGTCAGAAAGATGAAACTGGTTACACGTTCGAATGCATAGATCACTAAGGAGAAGAGCGTGCGAGAACATCCACAGCCACTATGTTTAATCAATCTAGTTACAAAGTATTGGTGTTCATGTTGAAATTATTTATAGATAGTCAATCTTTAAGATCATCAAATTCTAAACAGAACGTCTCACTTCAAAGTTATAAGACATAAAACCAATTACTTGTGAGAGCAATAGCAGCCTGTGCATCAGTCCCGGCGGTCCCAGCGGACTGCAGGCGCAAGATCTTAGATCGAGAGTTGGATTGACATTTTGTTGGCGGATCCCGGCGGGTTGCATGTCAATCTTTATTGCTGCCTCTCGGGCTAGCGAGCCCCTGTCACGTGTCAGGTGACCACTGCACTTGTAATAACATGAGCTAGATATTGTATACTGTATAACGAAACGAAAAGCAATTGATTGTTTCTGAAGCTGTATTTAATGACTAGGGAACTAAATGCCTTGCGTACCACACAGAAGAGATCGGGTTAAGGGTGGGTTACTAAAACATCATCGTCGTCATTTGAGCATCAGAGAAATAGATTTCATTTAGTGAAACGCTATTACCAAATTTTAGATTTCAAACAAATAAAAAATCCATCTTCATTCTTATTCTGAAATTTCAATATCTTTTCAGGTTTTCTGAACCTTGTAACAAGTTTGCATTAGACTTCATTAATTAAACATAAACCCACAATCCATACCGCCCTTGTCTCAACTCGAACTAATCTCTCGCGCCGCACAGGGATAACAATAAAACCAAAATGGTCTGTGATAATATAGAATTTATTGACTCGGACGCTACCGTGCAACACCGCTTGATGGATTAAATTGCCCTATCCCTATGACAACGTTGGCACAGAAAAAATACGCTGTGTATTAAAAAGCAGCTGGTCATTTTTCAAGTGATTCCTTTTGCTCTAACAGAACAGTTGGCCGACTTTTTGTTTCACACCGGACGGGGCTTATGGCAAATTGTGCGTTTGCTTAACGCTTACGCCGACGAGCAGTGTTTGCGCACAGCCTCTGATGAATTTGGGTAGCAGCCGCTTGTTGAATTAGGACACGTCGCGCCGCTCTTGACGTTTATATTTTTTAATGTAAATTCGTCGCTGACCACAGCTTCCGTGATTGTTGGTAGACCTATTTACATAAAAATGATTCTATCTGCCGAAATTCATAACGCAACACCCTTTGCGTTACAATAAAGATAAAACAACATTGTGAAAACCTGAAGCTTTTACCAATACTTATTCTGTATTTTCAATCACACTGCAAACAAATTTAATTATTATTCAAAATTTAAAACGCGCCACTGCTTAATTGTAGATATAAAATACAGTGCAACATTAAATTGATATTTGTTTATTTACCGAAAAACAACCCGCTCGTTGCAGTTATCCGGTTTTAATTGTAATATGTGAATTCGTATTTTCCAGGCGAGTTTTAATTATCAGGAGTCGCGCGCGCTTGAGTTACGCGACCGCCCGCAATATTTATGGCGGCACCCCGCCATTCCAATACACTTTTTAACGTAATGAGCGCTCGTTGCCGCGGGAGGGTGCCACCCGCTTATGTATCCAACAACGCGATTGTTTATCCATTACACAGAGCCTATATACTCAGCTGTACCTACACAATGTCGTCAGTATAACGGCGGCCGAATCGAAAATATGAAAACACGTTTCATGAAAAGAAATGAAACAAAATGTAGGTTTGTGTCGGTGGAACAATAAGAGTGTCGGTTGCGCCGAGGGCGTCATATCCCGGAATACGTGAGCAGGTCGCGAGTCGCCGCGGTCTACGTGATCAGATAACTATAAGACGGAGGCACTCGCCCGATTCTGAATTGCATAAAACATTCAGGAGGAGCACACGTCGCAGATCTGACTCACATAAAAATGAGCGCTTATTATGAAATTAACTAGAGCTAACCGCACGATGTCTGCTCACTTTTTTTGGTAGGCGCCGCCCGTCAGCCGCACTCGAATTACTGGACGCTAATTGGACTGCGGAAATGTGACGGACGGCGCGGGAAACCATTTTTTTTTCATGCCTACTGTGCCTTATGAGAATAATCTCCCAAAATCCTTATTTTTTTATCTTCATTTTGGTTTCACCGACGAATCAGAGAATAATTTCATCAGAATTCGACGGTTTCCGGCACAAACACACGTTTTTATTTTTGAAATTCAGGGAGAAATATTGATTTCTTCAACTTTTACTGCGGCTGTGTTCTGATAGTGTATTTAAGTATCTTTTTCTTAATTAGAAAGCTCTTTGTTTGTTACTCGCTCATTCGATGGCTTAAAAATACAGAGAATATTGTACCGATGGTTTCAACTTTTTCGTTAATGAATTAATTCTCCATTGAGAAATAAAAGGCAATATCCACTCAGTACCTACACAGTTATAACATACAAAACACATAAAACGAAACAGATTGACTGACCTGTACCCTGGCCTCAGTGAGGTCTATCTTCATGGCGATCTCCTCACGAGTGTAGATGTCAGGGTAGTGCGTCTCCTGAAAGGCTCGCTCCAGCTCCTTCAGCTGGGCCGATGTGAACGTCGTCCTGATCCTCCGCTGTTTCCGCTTCTCCGTCAGCGAGCCCTCGTGCCCGCCGTAGACTTTGTATGGAAGACCGGCTGAGGGAGAAAAAGAAACTTTTGATAATTCAGATGATGACTATGTAGATATAACTCTAAAAGTAAATGCAGTCCTTAAAGATGCTAAATCTTATTTTGCTCTGATTTTACAATAGTAAAACGAGTTTTCTGGACCGTCGAAAACAGAATTATAACAAATACTTTTACATTATTTCAAATCAAATACGATGAGGTAATGGATATATATACAGATCTTAATTGTTACAATATTTTTACTCTACACGCATAGACTTTTACCCAAATGGCATAGGTACGTAAAAGGTACAACGCAACGCTTCAAAGAAAAGTTGTTTATTTATTAATGCAAGTAGCTGCTACGACCTATGTACTTAATAATAAAAGTCCAGCGGTCCATTTATCAGAACAATAAAGAAAACACATTGAATAAATACGCATTACTTTAAAGCTTTCAAAATATCATAAGATTTTCATGAACAAATCAGTTTCCACATCGTAATTTAATGACTAATACAA
Organism: Mamestra brassicae; assembly: GCA_905163435.1. Lineage (NCBI taxonomy): Eukaryota > Metazoa > Arthropoda > Insecta > Lepidoptera > Noctuidae > Mamestra > Mamestra brassicae. The sequence continues at coordinate 9,770,087 of LR990996.1, read as the reverse complement.
GTAGGTATGCCAAGGTACAGGTTGCGCGGCCATTTTTGTCTCCCCCTGTCGGAGACGCTCCCTGCCCTCTCGATACCTACGTTATGTGCACGATACACTCATAGCTACAAATATATCTGCTCGAGGTTTGCTTTCTCTAATATTTTTGCAGCTTTGTCCTTATTGGAACATGATTTGATGTATAATTTTAATTACTAACTCGTTAAGATTAGGTTTACCTAATGTTAAATCCGTTTTTGGAAGTTTATTGAAATGTTTTTGTTTATTCTAAAACTCATAGTTAAGTAAGATTTTTAATCGTTATGTTATTTGTGAAAAATCAATGAATACGTATCATATATGCCAAATTTCGAAAGAAACGTATACTATACTCTTTACACTACATCAATCCTAATATATATTTTTTTTTCCGTTACTGACTGACTGACAGACAACGCACAGCCGAAACGACTGGTCGTAAAAAGCTGAAATTTGGCATGAAGCTTCCCTACACTCCGTAGGGCACTAAGAGAGGATTTCCCGAAAATCCTACGAGGACGGGAAAAAACGGGATATGCGCGTACAAAGTCGCGAGCAAAAAAAAATCACGACTTAAAACAACATCAAAGATAAACATATTTTTTTTACGTTTCAGACAAAAATAAAGGCAAGATTACATTTTCAAATACTCCTTAAAAAATATTGGACCTGTAGAAAATTAGTAAAAATATTGATATTTGTGTATTTTCAGACTGTATCCTATATCATCCATTTTAAAATGTAGCTTCCTTTTTTTAATACTGCCGCAAATAGCTCTGTCGAAAACGTAGAAAAACTCCTAGCGTTAAGTTGTCGCGTGGCATAAGTATCGATCGTCGTAGCGCTACGCCGTAGCCCATAGCCCGTAGCCCGCTGCTACGTGAGACAATGGACTCCTTTTATTTTTGGGTAGCGTGCAACTTTGTGCAACTTGAAATAAAGAAAATTGAATCGTCTTCATTTATTAAACCACTACTAATGTTAGTAAAAGTAGCATTGTGCAAATATATGTGGATCTTGGTTATTTAATAGATATTAATTGAGTGAAGTCAGCAATCACATTATAAAGGTATAATAAGTCTATTTTCATAATTGAAGTGTTAGCTTGTAAAGTCTCAGCTTGCATATATACATGCGGCCACAAAGCTAAAGAATAAAGTCTTGTAAAAAAGCAGTACCACGTCATATCCAAAACAAGTCATAACGTTCAGTGGTGCTAAAACATGATCCTTTGCAACCAGAACCCTAACTGGCATCAGACATTATCTGTGGTGCGGCTGCGGGCTCACGGACCGCAGACCACAGCGCAGCGACAATTACCTCAAATGAACCGGAATTAATCGAGACTCGCTTCTTGGCCGAGCTGCGGTCTCATTTGCATTATTAATAGAGGCTGCGGGGCTCCCTCCCGCGCGGGGGTGGGGGGGGGCTCGTGTCACTGCCCCCGCACCCCCCGCGCAATTTGCGGAACCTAATGAAGAGGATCTTTGCAAGATGTTTCTGTTCATAAGATGTTTAATTTGAGTTTGCAGTTCGTGGGTCAGGCTCCGCTCATTGTTATTGCGAACGTTATGTTTTATTGGGAGGCTGCCCGGAGCCGGGTTTTCAGCGAAAGTATTTTTGTACCTTTTCACTTTTGGGGGTTCGTTGTTAGTACGTTGATTTTCCTTTTGCTAATTTTAAACAATTCCTACATTATTTAACACTACTTTCCTAAAATATTCTGAGTGTCATAACATAAAATCCATAAGCTATTCAAGGTTAATGAAAGCAGTTAGCAGGCGGGTCACGTGTACCGGCTGAGCTGCGTGCGAGCACGTGGCGCTAATTAATCGTCACGGAGCGATTAATTCACAGGTGATATGATCCGTGCCTCCCCTCCATGCCATCCCCCGTCAAGCTACACTTACCCCCCGAGACTCCACCTGTTAATTACAGAACGACGAGACTGCTTGAAGGGCGCTAAGGACTTTATCAGAGGCATGTTTGCACTAGGGAATCTTGTGATTCAGAATTTTCTTACAAGTTTTATGATGCAGTTTGGTTGTCATTGTTTTAAGGTGTTTATTAAGTAGATAACATAAAGAAAGCTGCCCTGTAATATTCGAAGATGTCGACAAATGCTTTAATTTGTGCAAATAGGTGTGGTACGGAATACATACTAAATATTTGTTCATGAAAAAGCATCTCCAAACTACAAACACATGACGGCTCAAATCCCGTGAGCTGGGATTTCCCCAGTAAATTATATCGCGATCCATCTCTAAGTGAGCCGTGGTTCATTTTTCTCGCGTCACGCGAAAAGTTCGCCAACATCCATAATGCAGGCGATGTCGGCGCGTCATCGCGGCATATTGCGCCGAGCCCCCCCCCCCCCCGGCTCGCGCCTCGTTCGCTGCCCCTGGCACGCCCGCGGCAAGGGTTACAACTTAGATTAATGAATACTGCCCGCGACCGTGTTACACTGCTTCCAGACGCCTTCACACCTCCATATATCAGCCACTTGAGACTTGAAACTTTCATTTTGCTACATACATCTAAAAATCTTGAAGCTCGCCACGAGGGGTTATAATAAAATGGAACAAGAGTTATGGACGTACCTACTTACATAGGAGTACACTGTGTAATATGCAACAGCAGTATATTTTATATTACAAATAAACATGTGGGTAAATTTGCGTAATGGCAGCAGTAAAACGGAAACACTTTTGCGTGAAGCTAAATAAAATTTTGCGGGATGGCATCACGTGCCCCTCAGCGCTCATCTACATAGGATAGGTTTGATATTGACACTTATTTTTCCTGCCGCCTATTCTATAGCTCAAATGAATACATTATGGTTTTGAGACAAACCTCTTGTTTTCATACATCATTCAGCTTTAATAATATCTAATCTTGTGTAAACTAAGTATCCCTACTAAACAAAAGTGACTAATAATTCCTGCGACCGTATAACAAAACAAATCTTTAAGAAGAAGTTCAGTGACTTATCAAAACAAAAAGCCAGTGATGTGCCGACGAATCCAAGTAGGTATAGCTGTAACATATTCACATTTGCAAGAAAACAATAATTTCTTTTCTAAAAATAAAAGTCAGCTCCCTCGCCGAGTGCGGCGCAGTAACATTGTAGGAGTTACGATCGCGGCTCCGGCTCAGCTCAACTGTGAGATATTGCCTTTTTTATGACCCACTCTACTATACTATACTATACTATACTGGGACAGAATAGATCACATGATACGATAAAATATTGCCCTCGGTCCTCGCACCAAATCGAATTAACCCGTCCACTTGCATACAAAGGCGACATGAGAATAGGAATGGCGATATCGAGTTAGGATACCGACCTGTTTTCCCTCAGCAATGCTCAGTTTTGTGGACGTGGGACGAACACATAAAATGTTTGCTTTACGCGAAAATATTCACAATGGACATTTTTAAAAGACATCGCATAGAGTTGGAGCCTTCGCTTTGTGATGCTTTAAAATATCGAATGTCCCATTATCACAACGGAGTGAAATAAAATATTAACTCAACTTTTGACAAATACTAATATTAAATTGAGAGAAATGTTGAATTATATAACGAACTATTAATAACCATAATTCAATAAGTTGCTAATCACTTGTAAGTAAATGATTTTTTGTATGTTTTCTTGTCTAACTAGGTATCCTACTAGAGTTTCAGTCAAACTTAAAATATTCTTGTGTAAACAAACATGTAAACGTAATTTATCGCAAGGAAGTCTCCCGATGGTTGCCATATAATAACTTTCCACGGAATGCAAATGGAATTACCGTAATCTTAACCCTGTAATTCTTGTAATTGTGCTACAATTAATACACAAACTTGTAATTAATTTCCGAGTGATTAACGGGCATAATCCAGAGTTACTCGAGATTACGTGAGAGTTGCCGCCCGAGGCACCCGAGGTAAGTTATTGTGTTGCGTGGGCGTCGGAGGGGTAGGTTGTGGAGAGGGGGTTGGCGAGGGTAGGTCCACGCAGACCCATGAGCCGCAAGATGCAGAGAAGACTCGCTCGAGCTTTGCTGTCCTCCCCTTAAGATTCTCGCGGACGCCAGTGCCAATTAGGGACGCAATCCCTCACGCGGCGAGAACTCTACCCCCCCCCCCCTCGGGCCCAACCCACCCCGTGCACTAGTCTTTGTTTCGTGACCGACGTCGGCGTCGTCGCAACCTCTCCCGTCCCGCCACTTGTTCACCAAATGAAAACGGTTTCACTTTGGTATTACTAAGAGTAAAAGCAATAAAGATAAAGTTTAAGAAAGGTTTTCCACCTTTTTCCGCTTTGGTTTCCTAAGTTTGTTTCGTCTTTTACTGAGACATTTAATAAATTATAGTAATACAAACTTTATCACATTTTCTTAGGAAAAATATTAGGTATCTATGCTCGTATTTCCTGCCGTTTTCACTTTACATTTCGATGTGACACGCAAGTAAGGCCACTTATCAAAGATTATTTTCAGGATGTGTAAGCAGTCTAGGGAAAAGATAGGTATCATAATAAACTTGACTCTGAAATGGAAAGCAGAAAAGTGTGGAAAAAGAAAAGAATGCATCAACTTTTCGAGAAGGTTGACAATCTGACAATCAATACTCAGATTGTCAGATTGTTAGTTAATTTTAAAGTTAAAACCAAGATACTGCTTCTAGTATTCTTAATGGTGACTTGAATAACGATATATACAAATAAAACACCTATATTTTACATCAGATAACATACTGAGACATTTCCGTGCTCCGGAAAGCACGTCAACCCGTTGGTCCTGGCTGCTATTTTATGGGTAAACAGAAACAATCTGACATCTTGCCAAGCGGTATCGAGATCGAGTTACCCAGTTACTGGTATTTAGCTGCAACTGATTAGAATGGAAGCCGACCCCAACATTGTTGGGAAAAGGCTGTGCAGATTCGGTAATATTATTGATATGTGTATGTTTACGCTTATTAACCACTATTCACCTGATGATAGCCGATAATGTGATAAACTACGAAGCACGCTTAGGCAAGCGTAGTTTATCAGGGTTTAAAAGCAATACTTCTGGGCAGAAGTATTGGTTTTTAATTTTGCTTCATTCTTCAGAAGAAATTTAATGTTTAAGACACTTTCGAAAGATATTGCGATATGAGTGGAAGCTGCTGTTTACTATTACAGAATAATTTTGCGCATCAAACATTGAACAGATTTTCTGATAACGGTCAGATAATTTCTCTTTAGATATTGTTTTCAGATGAATGGTATCTATTATTTGTTTCCCTAACTACAAAATCTTCACTATATTGCACACCAATGGCCCCTTTTACTACTATTAATTACGTATTCATACTTTTAGATTAAATATAAACCAAGGGAATTATAGCGATAACTCTATTATTTTGAGCTTTACCTACAATTTACTGACCTTCTATAAGTACATACATAAACAGTTTCAGTCCGTAAGATAGTATATCAAGGTATCTCACGCCTTATTCCAGAACATGCTCCAATTAATTATGAATTTAATTTAATTTGGAAAACCCTCCTTACGTATTACGAAATGCAACTTCTCTCCGTCCGTCTGTCCGTTGCTACGTTTACAACCCGAGAACCACTGATTCAGTTTGCATGCATTTTTCATTTGTAATTCATCTGCTCATACATGGGTGCCTAGTAAGGCAGTGGGTACTAGGCTTTATTAAACTGTGCCAAGGTACTCGCTCATTAGAATCTCTCGCTCATAAACTGGAAGGTACTTTACGATCTTGTATTTTACTTAAATATGTTGTTTAAAAAAATAGTTTATTTTGCATTTTTTCAACATTTTGTACATAAAAAAACATCGTTTTTTTTTTTAACTGTGAGTTATGCCGACCCATCGTGGGTCGGCTTGACCGCTGGACAGTCAGCTAAAGCCGGGGTGACCAAGCTCGGCTACGCGGTGCTCTTTCTGTTGCTCATCACTTCTGTCTGCAGGGTGATACTAGCCATATCCGCTCCATCCTGTTCTAACCTATTCTGTCCCTAATGGGATGCCCCAAGGATGCACAGTCCGTCGGCTTCAGAGAGGGGTCGAAGGAACCAACCTGCGCGTCGCGGGACTCCTATTTCTGTCATCAGAGTTCATATGAAACTTACACGAAAGGGCTGACAGAGGATACATATGCTCACTTTCTAGCTTTCTATAGCCTCCGTGACTCCCTTCGAACCTAATCAATCAGTCTCGGTATCCTACGTTCCCGAGCTCGTTTAACTCGTTCCTGAACGTGTTATTCCGGTTTCCCATCAACCTTATTTTGATATTATGTACTTCTATAAGCTTTTGAACATCGGCAGGCTCGACTAATCTTCGGTCTTTGACAGTCGTAACGGGTAGTCAGAAACCCGATCCCGAGTGACAACTAATCTTACCAAGGGGTATCCTGTGACTCAGTAACTGGGTTGTGGACACCAGATAGGACTAGAAGCTGACCTCAACCTGGCTGGGGAAAGGTTAAGCAGATGATGATTATTTGAACATCTATAGTGCATTATTTATTTATTATTATTTATTTTTAGCCAATTGTGTCCCAGTGCATGCTTTTTATAATAAAATTTTAATATCAAATATTAAAGTATGAAATACAACTTAAGCCCCATAACCCGTTCATTACCTAGCCGAAAAAAATATTACTTTACATTATTGTTTTTCTTTACAATTTTTGACACTCAAATTACGTACGGTTCTGTACGCAAACGCATTTCGCTGAACACAGGGTTTTGTACATGTATTTTTTTAAGTGAGTTGAATGAATTAAAGTCGTCAAGTCTTGATACCCAAAATGTCAATTCGATATGACTTAAATCAGAAAATAACTTACCCGTAACAGAATATTAAACGTTAGATAGGGTAAAGAATGAGTTTTGATACAAGGCGTCTATAGCTGAGCAATATAAAAAAATGCCTTTTTATAAAACTTGTATATTATTCCTGTTGCTATAGTGATCACTAGCGCGATTGTTTGGTTTTTGCATTACAAATTTATCAGTTGCAGCTCGGAGTTTGGAAGTCGATGGTGTGACAGCCCCGGGTCTCGGAAATAACGCAAACCCGTTGTCCCTACGCCTGATCTCTCCGCGGTCGTACCGGATTGGTGAAATGACACATATGAAATAAGAATGGAAATGTAAGATGATGGTAATTTACCTTTGTAAAATCTGATGGAACTTGGAATACCTGCAGAATTATTCACTGTTACTTTCTTCAAGCCTGTTTTATTTGACTAATAACCTGCTTCAGTTAATATTATGGTTATGTATGAAGAAAGGAGAATTCAATGTATGTACATAAACTTAGAAACGAGAAGAAGGGAAATGTATTCGATAATCTCAAAAAAGGATATTCCATGTTTCCTATTTACCCGTTATTATGTTAAGATCTCTCTCGAAAACAGTTTTTTTTTCCAAACTATGTTGCGGTCGTCTTCCAATCTGACCGAATGCAGCTGAATACCAGTATTTTACATGGAGCGACTACTGGCTTGTGGAGGTCAGTAACTGGGTAATATGATGATCTTAGGCAAAAATGGTGTCACGTTTTCTGGTTTTTGAGTAGGTACCCGTAAAGACTGTCATAAGTGTTCAATTGACAGAAGGGACCAACGGCTCGTGCTTTCTGAGAAACTCGGTATGTATCGGTGGACTCGGTGGATGTTCAACATACCACGGCCTGACCCCAGCAAGCGTCACTTAACGTACGGAAGAATATAACAAATAGGAATCATGCTGCTAACTAATTCCCACAGTTTTTTGACAGTGAACATACAAACGTGCATTGTCACAATACTGTTAGAAAAACTTGGTGGTGGTATAAAAAAAAAATCCTCTTGTTTTATTACTTAGCCATAAAGATTGAAGATATAAATCAGAGGTAACCAGTGGCAGTAGGTACCTAACCGTAATTGCTGGAATGTTAATAAATTAAAAACGCAATTTGTTTTCATCAGAACACTTTCTATTTAAATTTTACAGTTACTGAATATGAAAACTGTACAGTGTACACCTCTACGGTCAATATCACTATTGATGAAGCTTTATTGTTGGTTAATTTGACATAAAAGATTGAAGAATCATAGAAATATAATATGTTCGTCCGTACCTCGAAAAGGACTTACAGCCGTCATTCTACCAATAAGTATCGTGTTAACCAGTGACTGGGTAGTCAGATAGGCAGTCACTTCGTGTAAAATACTATTCAACTACGACCGGTTCTCGACGCCTACCAATTTATTTTTAGAAAATGGCTGGTCAGATGCTCTCGTCCATAAACCGACTTAAAATTTGCTGAAGCTACCAGGGATGTGCTAACTAAGCTTCACGAGATCATGATACTCAACATTCTATACTATTTTTAGGAAAACCTTAAGAAATAGCAGCTGAAGGGGAATTTGTGTTAAATACTTAGTTATAGGTAGGTTCAGTAGCTATGAAGTAACTTACTGGTTAGTATTTTTACCATTGCAAACTATTTCAAAAATATAACCATAGCCGACAGGACAGGAAGTAAATATACAACATATAACAGAATAAACGCAATACCTCTTAAGGGTCATAGGTACTCATAATTACGAACAACTTTTACTATGGGACCAACACAGCAAACGTGAAAAAAAATCGACTGCCACATTTATGTGCGCATAACTCGAAAAAATATACTGAAAAGCTGATTTTTTTCCGCTATTTCGAGTTTTGTCCCATAGTAAAAGTTATTCATAATGATAAGTACAATGACCCTTTAAGAGGTATTGCGTTTATTCTGTTACACGTTGCATAATTCTTCATTTTGTCAATAGGGGTTGGCTTCCTCATAACTGAACACATAATAATCATCTTGTAAATTGGGGCCACCTTCCAGCCTTATCAGATGCAGCTGAGTACCAGTATACTGGTACATATATGGATCGACTGCCTACTAGAACTCAACTACTCAGTAACTGGGTACCATGATCTTCCTCTTGGCAAAACTTGGTGTCAGACTTTCTGGCTTCTAACTACAGATATGACTTTCAAAGATCTACAAATAACAGCCGGGACCAACGGCTTAACGTGCTTTTCGATGCTCGGAAACATGTAATAAATAACTTAAATTTCATCATCATCATATAAGCCGAAAGACATCCACTGCTGGACATAGACCTCCCCCACGAGGATCGCAACGCTTGGCAGGCGGGTTGGCAATCGCAGTGTAGTTGTTACAATGTACAGAGAATGCTGTTACCCATTCCCTTAGTCGCCTCTTACGACACCCACGGGAAGTGATGGGATGGTGCTATTTTTTACTTCCGACACCATACAAAACTTTTAGTGAACTATTATTATAGCCTTCCAGACAGATATCTTAATCTACAGCAGCACCTTTCGATTTTAATTATTATTTACCAGATAGTAAATAAAATCGACAGGTGCTGTTTCCGATGAAAGGGGAAAAGGACATCAATTTATATCAGGGCCGAACAATCATCAAATCTATTGCTATATAAATAAAAATGAGTCCCTATTTACCGTGGTCACGGCAGCACGTGTGAATGGCTGGACCTATTTCGGAAATTATTTTTTTGTTTTGTTTGTTATTGTCAGGAGACTTCTTGCGCGGAACATTACATAATTTTAAAAAACCTTAACGACCATATTAAATTTTCTATTGGTACCAATTCGAATTCAATATTTATAGTTAAGACAGGACAACGTCTGTTGGGTCAGCTAGTTATGATACAAAAAAATGTGATTAAGAGATACTGTGCTCTCATTATTCCAACGATATAGTTGGGCAATGAAGGAAGCAGCATAACTTACTTGAAACACGATGGTGTTATGTAGAAAACTCTGACTTAAACGATTTTCGTTACATTTTTAACTTAATTACTTAAGAAACTCACTTTATTTTTACTTGCAAATTTCAAAAAAATCATAGTTAACAGAAAAAAGACACATATAAATTCAATATATAAGTTATAAAATCATGTAAACAAAAATATTAACAATAGAAACTATGGGACAAAGTCAATTTTTGTTTAATTTGGTAGCTTAGCGTCTTTGGGAACAAAACGTCTACGCGCTACGCCGTCGTAGCCGCAGCCGCTACGAAAGTTACGCTGAGACGTAACCGCGTAGCGCTACGAAAATATGTTAGAACACAGATTTACAACTTACTCATTTTTAACGGTATAGGTTACTTTTAGATTCTTAGATTTGAAAAGAATACATAAGGTTAGGTTTAAGTGATCCGACGTCGTCTAATGTTTATAAACATAACAAGATTAGAGTTCGATCGAGAAAAATGCCGTCGGACAAAGTTTTTAGACAGTAGGTACTTACGTTGTAAATTCATGGATGGCGGGAATATGTGGTGGTTCCTCATGGCTGCGTCCTGCGGGCGCGCGCACTGTGGTGGCGGCGGCTGGTAGCGCATGCCCTGGTAGCGGTAGGCCGCCTGCGACATCTGGCCGCACGACGCCAGCTCGCCCCACGACAGCTCGCCGCCGCCCGAGCCCAGGCAGCCCCCGTCGAAGCCACCGCCCGCGCCGCTCAGGTACCCGTACTCCATGGCGATCAGACAGCACAGCTAGCTACCCAGACACCCGGACATGTGCTCCGACCAGACCCTTAATTAAAGTTTCGCGTAAAACAACAACAGTGCTGCGAAAGCGCCGCGCCGCGCGGGGCGCGTGCGTCTTGTGTCGGAGGGAAGCGCGCGAAGGCTCACAGCCGCATAATTGGATGAGCCGCGACTATATCGAATTATGCCGATTACAGATGGTATCGGATCCCAACGATAGTTTTTGCCGGCGCGGAGGACCGCGCGCTCGCCCCACTTGAAATCGAATGATAAGCCTAATTCAATAAGGACGATCCTCGAGGACGGGGCGGGGCGCGCACCCCCGGCGGTCGGCCAATGGCCGCGCGCGGCGCCGCAGCACGGGCTCTCCATTGGTCGGCGCGCACCCCCTCTCCGCGCCCGCTCGGGGGTGCGTGTCACGACACTTGTCTACTTTTCTTTTCGCCGACAGTTCCTTTGTCATTGAGGAAAATAAAAAAGTTGTAATTAACGATCCAGGTAGGTACCTACTTAACGAATGACTGTAGGTATTTAGTTGGTAACTTTGTTAAATGAAATGATACTTGATTCAAATAATAATAAAGAACTCGGACTGATCGCGTTATTAATTAATTTTATTTATTTAATTGTTTGAAATCAAAGTTGTTGCTATTAAAAGATTTATTGCAACGATAAAGTTTTTCCCGTAAAACCTAAAATCGAAATTGCACAAACTTTTGCAAAAAAAAATACCAGAGATGTATACAGGCCGGAACTTTACGACGCTATGCAGAGCACGGCATAGTAGCCACGACTTAATAATAATTGTCATTTAATACCTAACCAAAACAACAATTTTGAAAAGTAGGTAATAAGCACTTTAATTAAACCCTGTCTAAATTATTAAAATTAAAGACCAGTGCTTACCTATTATTATTGTTGATTGCAGACAATATACAACCCAATTATATGAATCTGAAACCGAGTTCGTAATAAAACGGAATCATTTCATTTAGTGTGGAATCCTGGGGGATAACTCGATAACTGATAAGTTTTTACGAGAACTCCGCATCCCGTGTGCTAAGATCCGCGACGAGCGTGTACGATTGTGGTGCTCTGAATAAGTTATATGTAACTTTTGATGTACTTTTGGATTACTGTGGATATATTTAAAAGCAAAATATCAATGATTGAAAATGTATTTTAAAATCTGTAACTACAATGCAGCCTTTTTTACATGGCCGTGTTTAACAAATGTCACAATATTTTACTGTACCCAGACAAAAGTTTTCAGTATATACCTAAATCAACATTTTAGAAAAAATCAGCCCAATTAAATGAATCTGAAACTAGGTTGATAATAAAACTGTATCATTACATTTAGTGCGGGATCATGGGGGTAACTTGATAACTGATAAGTTCTTTACGAGAACTCGGCGCCCCGCGTGATAAGATCTAAGGCGAGCGAATACGATTGTGACGCTCTGAATAAGTAACGTCACAAATTCAGATGCACACGCACAACTGTTTGCTGTCTTTCGGATTATATTTAATACCTAGGTCAATTTTAACGATTCAAATCTTTCTCAGAAAAAATACCTGGAATGCTTACGTCCATATTTACCAAAACGTCACGATCTTTTATCAAAGACAAATTGTTTTAGGTAGGTACTTAAATCATTGTTTTACGTACCTAAACCATCATTTTAAACAATATTCAAGTCATTTATATCAATCTGAAGCGGGACTCGTAATAAACGGAATCATTTCGTTAGTGTGAGATCCTGGGGAATAACTGAAAAGTTCTCTGCGAGAACTCCGCGTCACGCGTGATAAGATCCGAGGCGAGCGAGTACAATCGTGGCGCTGAATAATTAAAAGCACAAATGCTAATGTGTAACTTTGCTTTTTTTTGGATTTTGTTTAATAGCCAATGTTAACGACTTAAAAAGTATTTCAGAATAAGTAGTAGTTTGCAGCTGTAGCATTGTTTTTGTGTCCTTGTTTTCTAAAATTATTTCAATATTATGAAAATGATTTTATATGTGATCATGAGTAAGACCCACGTTAATGTTCTAATAATACGATTTTTGTAGCTGGGAGTAGAAATATGGTCCTTAAATGAGTACTTAAAAGTTGAGAGTCCTTGTAAAAGAATAAGAAGAAAACCTTGACTTAGTAATTATAGCTTTCGCCTTTTAGTACATTCCAAAAAAATCACAAAAATCAGGATCGCTAATATCAGATCGTTGAACAAGGTTTTTCCTGTAAGATAAAAATGTTCAACTCGCATCTTTATTTCCCTTGAACAGAAACCTCAACAGAGGGAATGACGCACATGCCCCCTGTTGAGATATCTGTTCAAGTTAACAGACTATAATAACAAAAATAATAAATATAGGTAACGCTGCTGCTTATGATTATTGCATTATGCACCTAAGATACACGGCTTAATAAGTGCTAATTTAGGAAATATTTAACACTGTGAAGGAAAAGGGATGTTGCCTGGGTAAAAAAATATGATTATATTTAGTCCATCAGTTAGATGTTCGTAAAATATTGGATACGTGTTTTTAGGGTTATGTACCTCAAAAAGAAAAAACGGCACCCTTATAGGACCACTTTGTTGTCCGAATGCGTGGCAGTGTCGAGTTGAAATTAAAACAAAATACTCAACTCCTCAGTCTCTTGAAGCTGTGAAAAAATCAAACTTCTAAGTTAACGCAAAAAAAAAGACACGGCCATTTATGCCGCAAAAAACGTATATTTCGACACTCTCAAGGGAATCAAAATTTAAAGGGTATTTTCCGTTGACCTATAACTATGAAATTTAGCAAATAATACCGTCTTATACTACAAGTATAGGGAAAAATCTGTAAACTATACATTTGTAATTAAATTATGTTTAAATAATTAAAAAAACTATTTTTGATAATATGTGCCTACAAAATTGTACGAAACCCCCGGTGGGCGAGTCCGACTCGCACTTGTCCGGTTTTTTTTATTTTATCATTTCAATATAAAATTACGTAGATAAAACGCATACGCACGCAAAGATAAGGAGTGGAGGCTTGTACCGTCACTTTCCAGTAAAAGTGTACTGGTAAATGACATCACACGAGTTTTCAACACACTGTATCGTCTTAATTTTTTGTATACGTGGCAAAAGAAAAAATACGTGGCCAATATTTTTTGGAAATCTATCTGACGGACTAATTAGTTTTTTTAGTCAAATACCCTATTGATGAGTAAAATTCTCAAAACTAATGTAGAATCTGCTAAACAGTTCAGATATTTTATGAATAAGACTGTTTCAATTAGAAATCATTTAACTTTTAATATTTTAAGTGCAAAAAATGAACTGTCCCATATATATTCTGGTAGCATACAAAACACATCTAAACCCAGCGGGCGGGCTAACAAGTGCAGGGGATCGTGTGAGAAAATGACGCGTATAATATTCACAATATTGAAATTACAACGTCTCCGGTCCTCAGGGACGCCGCACGCGGCCGCGTCCGCTCGCGACATTCAGCTCGCTACCTTATTTATTATTTATATTAATTACCCTGGCTTTTTTGTTGTTGTTGTTTTTTTATTGCTTTTCCTGTTTGGTTTTGTTACATGGTGATTAGTACTTGATCCATGATTTGTTGCAAAATTGTGCATATTGGATTTTTTTATGGTTTTCACTGATATAGGTATTTTATTTTAAAAAATAGAATTGGATGTCAAAAAACATTGTTAATATATATATTAACAATGAAAAAATAAAATATATACTACTGTTATTATACAAAAAAGGTCATTAGGATTGCAACAGAAAAGCTTCTCCAGGTTTAGCTAAAATACCTACCTATCTAGTTAGTATTAGTACTTTGGTACGTCCTGCAATCATGGGTAGGTTGCTTTAGTAAGCCCTACCATTCATATAATAAACTGTATGTAGTGGTTTTCTTAAAAGACAAACCACATAACTACAAAAGTAAGATGTTTTAGTTCCGTGAAAAGGTAGCGAAACAATCACTTGACATGAAAGTTAATAAACACTTCAAATCCAAGTATTACTTTCGAATAATGTTTTCTCGAGAAGTGTTTCAGGAATAAAGCATTAACTTTGAACATGTATCTAGGTACAACCATGAACAGTATCGATGCATGGTTTGAACCTAAGTTATAAAACTTGTTAGTTGGAATATGTACGAGAACCCTTACGCTGTCTCAAACATATAGGTAGAGAATGATTAGGCATTAATGGACTCATTATGGACTTTAGGTACAAATTGTTTAAATAAATGTCTGTATCCAAGAACCAAATACGACAAAATTCCGATACTTTTCAGCAATTTGCACTTAAAAGAAACAGTCCAGGAACAGTTTATCATTACAGAAACCAAAGTGCGTAGACAGGGGTAGCGTAAATAGCGGGTATTCCTTGTCGCGTCTCGCGGGATGAAAAACAACGAGTCTCCGCGGTAAAATATGTGATCACTTAGCAACCTGCAATCAAACAACAACTGCCGCTGAGTTTTTCTCCTTCGCTGTCGACGAATGTGCCTTTTTTCGTTGTTTTTGTCTTATACGTTTGTTGTTTGTATTCGTGTTTTTTCTCTAGCACACCGTTTAATGTTTTGTATTAATGTCTGTTATTATTTATTTTCTCTTAACTGGTCGGGTACGTATTATTTGCCAGGGTACCTTTCAACGTAGATTATATTATCATTGTAAAAATTACTAGTACACCAAATGCAGCTTTGCCTGCATTATTTTCGCCTAACCCAATTCAATCTGACATCATAATCTCAAAACTAAAGCTCCACAAATTACATACAATTTCGACTTTGACTCAGCAAATCAGTACAAGACAAACAGCCTTAGTAAAACATGACATGTATTTGCGGACGCCTGCCGCTGCCTGCCGACGTCACAAGCCAGGTCGCACTCGCAGCCGCGGCATCTAATCTGATAATGCGTCGGTTATGGGCGGTGTGCGTGCGCCATTCTCCACTTACCCTCGACTAATTCGATTTGCGCCCTCCCGGCCACATGCCGAGCTGCATCGCGACTGTCCCCATACTCGACTTGTAGATATTTTTAATTAACGTTTTGTTGCTCAAATAATCATGCTTATCTGTCACACGGTACGGTGTTTCAGGTACTGAAAAGAGTCTTTTAGAGGATGTAGCCGTGACGTTACTGTCCAAGGCGAAATGCTTAGTGTAAGGAGGTTTTTATGAGATGGAGTCAACATATCTAACAATTATTTTATTTAATTTGTTATGAGTTCAGTCAGGTGGCTGAGAGCTACATCGTCAGCTACGAATTTCGTGCAGAATCAAATCCTTATCTGGACTTCTTGTAAATAGAAACAACACGAACAAGTTTAATTTATGAGTATACCGATATGAAGGGCACTATCATTTTAAAAATATCAATACTAGTTAATTTAGTGAGTTTATTTAAAAATGTCTTTCACAATTTGAAAGGTACTAATGTACATATGTCGCTAGTTAATGATGTAAGTCTTTGGAAACCATTGCAGCATAGAAGCTAAAATACACATTTTTAGTTTAGTTTAGAATTTCGAGAACGTTTCAAACCCTACTTTCTAACGGCTTTTGCCATATTTTTTCAGGCAAAAGTAGAGGTTGACATCCTCAACTTCAAATACGTAATTCAGAAAAGGTATACAATATCTATACAGCGCAAAACTGCTATGGTTTCGTCAATCAGAGATCTTTATAAATTTTCAACAATACTCTGGTATTTCAGGATTTGATGGACCATGAAACTTCAGCGAATTCCTAATGACGAAGGTAGGCAGAAACGCCATTACCAAAAACTATGAAAATGTAGTAACTAATATTAATGACCGAAAAGTTTTGATGTTTTAAGATAACGAGTTAAACGTGCGCACAATATTTAGTTAATAATAGGTAACTTCATAATTAACTAAAAACAAGTTAAATTATGTGTCCAAGTAAAACATGATTTTAAATTAAAATAAAATAATAATTTTATTAAGTAGTTGTTTGTGGCAAGCCTGCAAAGTCTAGTGGCGCGATACTTGTATTGAAACCTGAGCATAGCGATGGTTCAATGGAAATGCAAAAAAACAGGATACAAAGTTGCTCAATTTCATTGGATTCCATTGTGAATGTTGGAGACACAGACGGATTGGCAGGCGTTTGAAAACGATTTTGAGTTGAAGGACGAGTCCAAGGATTTGGGCAAGACTATTTTAAAGTTATACCTCCAACGATGCCCTTGCATATTTTTGAATTATTTTTTATAGAGTCCTCTATGTATCCTTCTGCCACGGTTATCAGCGCCCGAATCAGACAAAAGAGTGGGCGACGTCCTCTTAAAGCATTGCCCGGTGTATTGCTCTGGTTCCTTTACTCCAAGGAACGTGGCAATTTCACGTGGCAAACTACCAATTTGAGTACTTTACATGGCTGTCTAACACATCTTCCTTTGCGATTTTGCAAAAAATATCCATCGATTGGTGTACTATCAGGCCGCAAGGCTTGATATTTGTCTACAATTTTGACATATTCGTCAGGTATTACGAAGTTCCTATCTATCAAAGGTCTTCGTGTTTGATAAGTTAACCAACAGCAACTTTCCTGAATGCTTCTCAATGTGTTTCATTGTAAGATACGTTAGTTCATTAGTCCGGCACGTCCAACTAATGCCAACAATGAGGACAACATATTGCAAATAAAAAAAAATAGTTTTATAGCAAATACTAAGACTTTAAGTACGTACTTTCAAATAAAAGTACTTACTTTGAACAAAGGTTTTATATTAAAAAAAACCGGACAAGTGCGAGTCGGACTCGCCCATCGAGGGTTTCGTACAAATTTGTAGGTACATATTATCAAAAATAGTTTTTTATTTAATTAAATATAAAAAAAATTGTATGATTTAATTACAAATGTATAGTTTACAGATTTTTCCCTATACTTGTAGCATAAGACGGTATTATTTGCCAAATTTCATAGTTCTAGGTCAACGGAAAATACCCTAGGTATAAATTTTGATTCCCTTGAGAGTGTCGAAATATACGTTTTTTGCGGCATAAACGGCCGTATCTTGTTTTACGTTTACTTAGAAATTTGATTTTTTCACAGCTTCAAGAGACTGTATAGATAGTGTATCGTTTTAATTTCAACTCGATACCTCCACGCGATCTCGAGATAAAAGGTCTAAAATACTTTAATAATATTAATGTATTTTCAGTGGACTAGCGGTTTAATAATAATGTTTTTAAAATTCGAATTTTAAAAACTCTTTCCACGCTAGCGGATAAAATGCACTTTTGAGCTCAGATTTCGAATAGGTAGGTTCTTCGAACTCTGTTGCCTGTCAAGGCATTGCAACTTAAATGGTTAAAAATATAAAATAAGAAAAAAATATTTCCTATTTATGAAAAAGGAATTATTTGTCAACATCGTATGGGGTGTTAAGAAACAGGAGTTTGGTTTGTAACAGGTTAGAATATTATCGTAGTTTTGAAATGTCATCAATAAAAAAAAATTTGAATGTTTCTGCTATAGTATCAGGAGCAGTTATAAATTGGTTATTATATTTCATTCTATATTTTTTCAGGGGGTTTATTTCAGGGATATTGTTTTTGTATTATTGATTATTTGCCACATTGCTTTAGATTTATTTGATATTGCTATTATTACTTGATGTCGATAAATTTTAAGTAGCATTTTTTACGGAGAGAACATTTTTAATCCTTTACTGAGCCATTTAGTATTTCCTATGATTGGAACCTTAATTTTTATGTTTGACAAGCAGAGGTCATAAAAAAGTTAAAAATAGTTTATGGAATTCTTCAAAAGCAGTATTTGGGTCACTTTTTCCATAGCCGTATCACTGTAAGTCAAGGCATTTAATATTTTTTTCAACATTTTAGTGGGCTACTGAGTACGTTTTCGTATCATGACATGATAGTATATGTGCTGTATGATCAGACAGTGCTAGTTCTAAGACGCTCTGTTAACAGTCTCCTATGTAATGACTGAACAATGTTATCAACAATGCATGGTTTTCTTTATTTTGTTCGCTTATTGCAAGTTTTAAGTAAAAGCTCCGTAGTAAGTCTGCAAATTCTCTCGAAACAGGTGTATCTTTTAGTTGATCAATATTACCTACATAATTTTGCAAGCATAGCCGTTAAACGTCAAAAAATGTTTCTAAACAGTTCCTTTTAGTGTTTAGAGGTATACTCATATACATTAATTAACTTATGCTCAATAAATTCAATAAAGTCAAAGTCAAAGTCAAAAACGTTTATTTCAATTAGGCCATTAAACGGCACTTTTGAACGTCAGCATTTACAGTTCAGTAAAATATATTAATAAAGTGACTCTAATAGCCGAACATTCAATGAGGTTGGATACGCTCACAAGATTTGCTTCGTGTAGAATCTTAAATTTATGATTTTGTGTCTTGAGCAATTTGCCGCCATAGTATAATTGGGAATTGGGAGAAATTTAGAATCGGCTGTTATCATATTATGCTCGGTAACACACACCACATCAATAATGTTATTGTTATTGTTAATATTATTTAAATTTATGGTAAATTCATCAGCTTTAAACCATTAGGTAAACAATATTTTAATTTGATTAATAATTTATAATTTAGTGAAATTAATTGTATCGTCCAAAGACGACTGAAATAAATAAATAATAATAATACTTAATATTATTTATTTGTTTTGATGAGGTTCATGTACCTATTCTGTCATAAGACAGCTAATAAATGCAGTAATTTTTTTTTCGTGTTTTACACGTATCATTTACCATTAAATTCAATGTTTTATCAGATTCTGTCATCTATAGGTACATGCATCAACTAACTACATTAAATATGTTTAAATCTAGGATTAGGTCTTGTAAATTGTATATTCCATACCTTTGGTTATAAGTTTCGTAGGTGTCCGGAAGATTTAAGTTGAAATCCAAAATATAAGCATATATATAAGATATGTCTCAACATCCAGGTAGATTCATTATTAAAGGTGTCGATTCTACTATTGATCATTTAATTTTTGTAAACCATATAAGTATTTAAAAATCGGCAGACATTCTATAAAGTTCGTGTGGGTTAAGATTTGTAATTTTTCGCGTATGAAAGTAACTAATCTATACTAATATTATAAATGCGAAAGTTTGGATGTTTAGATGGATGCGTGGATGGATGTTTGTAACTCAATCACGTCAGAACGGCTGAACGGATCTTGCAGTTTATACAGACAGAGGTAGATTATTGTCTGGAATAACACATAGGATACTTTTTATCCAGGGAGTATGTTCCCTTGGGATAATTTTCGGCATTCACGCGGGCGGCATACTTAGAATAGCTGCCACCAGCGTCCTTCTGAAAAACGTCCTTCTGAAATCTTCTTCCCCAACAGTAGTCGGGTACTTATTTAATACTTTACACTCAAAACTTGCTCTTTTCTCAAAAGGTTTCTAGTAGATTTTCCAACCTTTATTATTAGGTAGGTACCTACACCCGAAACCTACAATTGAAACACTGCTATTTTGAATGCAAATGATAAGTAGCTATAGGTATACTATGTGCATAATGTAGGTAGATATGACTCGTGTACAGTTTTAATATTTCCTTGTCATGAATATTCGTCAGTTTTCTTACATGTCCATGGCCGATGAAAGTTTTCTTAGGGTAAGCTTTTGCCTAAAGTTTACCACGTACAAGACTATTCCGTAGTCACGACAGCTATAATTGAAGACTCTAGCGAGGCCCTTTGACTGTGCAGTGCAGACGAGGGCAGGGTCCGGAGAGGAGCGGTGCGGGGCGAGGGCTGTAGTGCACCTGAGCCCGTGATTGATGAGCCTCACCCATCGCCATGATTGCGAGCTGACGCCGCCATTAACAAAGATCACGTGACGTATGTACTGCCGTAGGTACTGCCTCGATAAGACAAGACACAGTTTCACACTTAATATTTGTGAGCATTAGCGTTAATTATACCAATTTTAACTTAATAAATGAAGGGGTATTTTTTCGTTCTCAGACAAACGACTTTAAAAGCATCTATTAAAAAGAGGATACAAGATGAATGTAAGAAGTACCTACATCAAAACCGACTCTACGCAGACCAGTTTGTTAATCCTACCAGATTTACGTAAGCGCCTATGCAAAGATACCGTCGTTTGTCTAATAAAACAAACCGCGTATTTACTATCTGCACTCCCGATAGCTCTTTATAGTTAGCGTTAGATCAGTGAAGGGGAAGATCGGTCCTTGGCGGGACGGAGCAGGTCCTGCCGCGCTGCTTGTCAAAGTGGCCGCCGGCGTGTTTGAACAACTAATGAGCGGCTCCCGGGAGACGGCGTGTTTGCACCGAACGCCCGGGGCGCTCGCCTGGGTTTTTCCTACAAACGCCTGGTTCGCCCGTTTGTCGAGGTCTCTCGCCCCCACTGCCCTCCAAAGACTCCTTGTTTGCTCGCCACTCGGTGTCGTATCGGACTTTCGAGTGTAAATTGGAAATTTGTAGATAAACCAACGTACATAAACGGGATCAAGTACCTGGTATATCTTTGCACCTGTGTTGGTGTGTGCAAATAACGCCAGGTGTGAGTTATTGTGTAGTCACTACCAGGCTTGTACCTACAATAGTAAAATAAAAAAAAATATTCAAATAGTTTTGCATGATGCGATAATATGTTGAAAATGAAAATGAAAAATATAAATTTGTCCCAAAACAGTTACATGGATATTGTAAAAGAGACATCCCCATGAAGTAATTAATAATACTTGTGTTGGGGCTGTTCTTATGATATTTGTGTTTAATTAAGTTATTTCTAAACACAGTTCAATAATGTGATGTAATTTGGAAGCTCTATAACCCATATAGATACAAATACAATGTCAATGAAATTAAAAAATATCAAGACAATCACATTTTTTTAATTCAAAGTATGTTGAGTCCATCAGTCATCGCATTCTGTGACATATGTAATACTAGGTTACCGTCATGTTCTAAGATAGTTCATATATCATAGATCACTCGTTTGTTCAGCTTGAAAGGAGACCTTTTAATTATTATGTATAGCGGACGTCACGCGGTTTCACCCGTGTAGTTCCCGTACCCGTGGGAGTACGGGGATAAAATAGCCTATGTTACTCGCTGATAATGTAGCTATAGTAGGCGCCAGATAATCGTGGAATAACGGTCATTGACCCACCTACAATTATTGACATTTTTAATTTGAAAAACGGAATTAATGACACAAAGCTGTCCCGAATCATCATCTCTCGTGATCCTTAACATTGTCTAATAATGAAAAACGATTCATATTTAATTGTTCAGATACCTATGAACAGTTATTAGGGAAAGGTCAATATACTTTATTCCACATTTATCTGGCGCCTACTATAGGTACCTATCCATTGCTGAAATATTTTTTCAAATCGGTCCAGTAGTTTTTAAGTTTATTCGATACATACAAAAATACAAATCTTAATAATATTAGTATAGATGTAGCTACGTACCTATTTGCTATGAGGTACCGAAACTTTGTGCCCGTGTGACGAGCAAGAAATTTTGAGAAAAATCTTTCACCCTGACTATTTTTACCTACTTACATATATATTTTAGAGTGAGTGTGTCATGGTTTAAGAGAAGCTTTTTAAAGTCCACCCTGAAAGCCACAACCTGAATAATTATGTTGACTCGTCCTCTTTGCAAATAATCTATTTCCATCTCCACGTCTCAAATTACGGCATTTCATCAAACCTACAATATTTGTAGAGGATTATTTAAAAGAAACCGGTATGTCTAATTTACGAGTTAAAAATAAACTATTTAGTTGGTGCTGCTATCTATGTTCAAAGCGTAGAATTAAATGCTACAAAACCGGCTCACGTAACGGTATTCGTATACGTAAGTGCATCCCTCAGGTAGCCGGGAGCTTTAGTACTTCCAGCGTCCCCGTACAGAGGGCGCCGCTACTGACAAAGTTTAAACTTTTGGAAATTTGTGCGATTTTTAATATATAGATAGATTAAATGTGAATCTTTTAGGTATAATATTAATGTTATATTTCCTTCGTACTTTACCGTTATGTTTATCCAACTATCGAAATCTGCATAGAAACGGGATTATTTTTCGATCACACGTGGTGGTTACAGCGTTGAATACGCCAGCTCGTGTGTGGCAGTCGCTAGAGCCATCTATGAATATTAACTAAAGCTATGTTTTTTTTTTAATTTATGGGCATTTTTTAAAATATCTGACTAGCTTTTGCCAGCGACTGTGCCCGCGTAAAAGTTAGAAACTATGACGTCGGAGGACGTACCTACTACCAGGATAAAAGTAGGTACGAGTATGTCCTTCTATACCACAATTCATTCACCTTCTACACCACAAAACATTGATTTAAAAGAGTGTCCGTGGAGTTTCTTGCACGTTCTTCTCCATAGAGATCTACGCTTTGGAACGTGCAAATAGCTTCATCAGTCTCCTTGGACAGACCGACCTTGACAATTCAATAGTGCCTGTACCTAATGGTTTAATTGAAATAAATGCTTTGAGTTGTTTGAGTTTTTTCTTTTTGATTCCTCAAAATTAGTTCAGCGATTTAGTTGAAAAAACGTAATAAACAGACAGGCACTATGCTTTTGACTGCAAATGCCCTATGGTTTTCTTATTTATTCGCTCCTTAGTGGGTCAAAATCATTGGGTTACTGTTTTATTTTTAATATATCTAACAGTGATTTGTGTGAGGTAGGTACAAACGTATAACCTACTTACAAGTCCACCACAGCGTTCCCTTAAAATACCAACCCCAGAAATCTCCGTGCCACGGCAATGGCAACGTGTCTCGGCTGTGCATGAGCATATTACATGTTTATGAGATTTATACAATGTAGGTAGTATTTATGTCAATAATAGTAGGTAGTTATGTAAAAAATCTCGTACTCTAATTTAATTTCGAGAAATCCTTTGTTAGTGCTCCTCTACACTCCCCAAGGAACTTACCTACATGCCAAATTTCAGCTTTTTACGGCCAATAGTTTTGGCTCTGCGTTGTCTATCAATCACTTAGTCAGTCAGTCGCTCAATCACTCAATTTCTCAGTCTCTCCGTAATGAAAGAGTTTTATATAAGTATACTAGCTTTTGCCCGCGACTACGTCCGCGTGGAACAGTTACTTTGAGCAGCCGTTTAAATTGTTAAGATACATTTTTTTCTAAAACGCTTGAATATCATTATTTTTATTTATTTTTTATCAAGTGGCTAAATACAAAGGTTCATGGTTTTATCTTCAATAATGACGTACTCCCATACAAACTTCCCTCCCCTATTTCAACCCCTTTAAACCCATTTCTCGTGAAAAAAGGTTTGGTTTAATTAATCTCTAAACCAAAATTCATCTAAATCGGTTCAGCGGTTATTGATTCCCCATATAAACTTCCACCCCACTCTTCACCCCCTTTAAGGATGATTTCTGGGATAAAAACTATCATATGCCCTGTCTCATGCTCTAGACTATCTCTGTACCAAAATGTTATCTAAATCGGTTTCGTAGCTTAGGCATGATTGCGTAACACACAGACAGACAGAGTTACTTTCGCATTTATAATACTTATTATTTGCCATCCCTCTTTACGATGCAGTTGAATACACAAAATATGATTTAATATTCCGTGTACCCATTATAAAGGAGTCCCTCTTTGTAAAATTGTTGCTATCTAGACTAAGGTGTCAAATTTCATGAACCCAAGAAATACCTACGAATCTTAGGTACAAATTTTAAAATAGGTACCAAAATCGTGTTAGGGGATATTTGTGATAAACTAAGAATGACCGCCTTTGTTATTTACTTCGGCCAATATTCGTAACAAGTTTCATGTACCTACATTGGCCCGAGGAATAAGATTATTCCATACAAAGTTAAACACCCCTTAATTCGCCTATTGAGGGGAGTTGTGAAAAAATAATAATGGCAATCTTTATTATTTACTTTGGTCAATGGCTCAAGGAATAAGATTTTTCATACAAACTTCCAAACCCAGTTTCACCCCCTTAAGGGATGTATTTTCAAAAATCCTTTCTTATCGGATACCTACGCGTCCTACAAAGAACCCACCCTCTAAGTTTCAGTCATTCGGGACAAAGCATACCTATATGTATAGATTGAAACGCTTATCGCCATTTATACTACATAAGTATTATATTAGAATAGGTGGCTACCTATATCTACAAGGTATAAGATGTGTCTAGTCGGTACCTACATGCAAAAATAAAACCCTAAGCACTTGGTGTGCTTTGGAAAATACAAAATATGCAGGAGCTAAACCAAGTTGGTACTCAGGATTAATTAAAATACTTTAGTGTTTGTTTTTTGCTTTTATTTTATTTTATAACTATACATTAACTTACATATAGCCAACCTATAAATTAGGCTATGCCATAGACTTCTATACATACATAGGCAAAATAATCATACATAGGTACCTAAACACAATCGATCTTTAAAACATAACCTTAACTATACAAATGAACAATAGCCATGCCAGTGACTTTATCAACTGTTCTCATAATTAAAACTTTTCAAAGTAGAAATTATAATAAAATTGATTAATCTTTAGAGTACGTTCAAGATGGAAAGATAAACCTGTCATGGTGTCAGGTACGCACTTCTATCCGGAGTACGGGCTATTACCAGATTGAAATTAAAAATCGACATAGGTGTTTGGGGGCCACTTCAAGTTTCCTATGGCTGAAAAAAAATGTAGTCAAACAGAAAAGGATTATTTTGAGTGTGATTTAGGTACTTACTAGTTTATACACTGATCAAATGCTTTATAAAAATAAACAATAAATTAATTGAAACAACAATGACAAAAGATATATAGATGTAGAAATACTCACAGTATACGTGGGATACATCGCTACGCCACAGTTAAAAGCTGGCCCTATCATTGAAACATTCGTAAGCTGCTTGCCTAATTTCAATTCGAGTTAATTTTTAAATTACGTGGTTGCATGAACATCCGTATTTTTTAAACTTATGTGAAAGCTACCTTTAGTCGAGACGGAATAAAGAGAGAAACTTGAAAGCTCGCCCATTAATTTATTACAATTAGTATAATTAACATTGCGTAACGTAACGCTCCGCTCGTCGACTGCTCGCCGCTCATCACTGACTACGAGGCTCTACGCAAGTCTCTCCCTTGCTGCCGCCGCCACCCAATAAATACAGTTACTAATTACAAGCGAGGAAATTTATACTGTCTATACATTTACTAGAACTTCCACCGCCTCGGTGATGAGTATTCTGTCGCCTTCTTAAACAATCTGCCAAACAAACTAAAACATCCTAATTACTTAAACGATAATACTTAATTATACAAGTTTATTCTAAAATCTAAACATTAAGTTTGGTCGAAAACAGGAATGTGTAAAACGTTTGACTAGAATTTACTAAAACTTAACATCGACCTAAATAAATATTACAACATTTAACATTTTCACTCATTATCAGCAAATACTAAACACACTCCCTCCACGAAGAGGAACTAGGTACTTAATTCCATTTTACTACAGAATGAGATCTTACACGTTAATATACAGTGACACACAACACTATCGATACAAAATATACATAATGTAAGTAGTTCTTTTGTTTTATTTGACTGTTTTTCTGAAATACATCACATTTTTATTGCTATACGGATTTTAGTTAGTTTTTTGTTAAATGTAAAAGTGACTTCGTTTACCGTCAGTCTATCTAAACATTTGGAATTCATGGAGATCAAACAGTATATTATTATTTATTTTATAAATGTTTAGTCGAACAAAAATATATTTGTTACAACGTTTAGCAACTCACATATATAAATGATTCTATTTTACAATAAATAACATTAATCTACTCTTATGTTAATATTTCACATAAATAATTTGAGATCAATGAACAATAAATTCTCATTCTAACTTTTCATATTGTACAACAATTGACATCGCTATTTCTTCAGATAAAGGTCCATTTTTTTGCTTCTGCGCGGGTCTTCTCTTCTAAATCCAGGTGCACGAAATAAAAAATGTTCGTCACAATGCAATCCATACTTTCATAAACACTGAGATCGTTGATTTTGGTTGTTGATTTTGTACGTTTTCTATACAGGCTTTAGTGATCCTTGGAACGAAAATAAACTGTATCCAAGAAACAATATGTGCGTGTGATGTTATTAGAAATGTACGTCTTGCACGTCTGTAGGTGTGTCCGGCAGCTGCGTCTGGCCCGGCGCGCTCTGCTTGTAGGGCTGCGAAAGACGCGCGCGCGGCTCCTGAGGCTGCGTCTCCCGCGCCAGCACGCGCTCCACGTGGCGAGCCACCAGCTCGGCGGCGGCGGCCGACGTGCGCGTCAGCGCGCACATGTCGCTCACTGACATGCGCACACGCAGCCCCCGCGCCGCCGCCGTAATGCACGCAGCAGCTATCAACGACGGTGGTACAAGAAGAAACTCAGTCTCTGTTGACAAAAAATAGTAGAATTTAATATCTAGGTTATTGTTTATCAATATTATTATGCGCGTTGTTTGAATGCAAACTTATCCTACCTACACGTTGTGCGACTATTCATAAGGTTGATTTTAAAACGGGTTTCTTGTTTACATGTTTTTGTATCGAAATTTTTGTACACGCGGAGGACGCAGGCGCAGGTAGAGCGTGCACATCTGTTGTGAGATAATTGCCACGGAGCGCGGAGTGCGGACAGGTGGCTCGGACACCTTGCATCTCAGCGTCCTGTCATCCCACGCACGGCGCACAATATTAACATTTTATAACCTACTGACTGACCAAGATCAAGAACATCGTCTAAAAATAAAGCAGTCAAGTCAAACAAGATAGCTTGTATAAAATAATAAGCAAAAAAATGTTTCGATCTTCGACGACGAGGTACGAAAAAAGTCGCGTTATATTTTGCACAATACGAGAACTCTTTTGTTATAGTTTTAGAATAAGGAAGGAGAACCCAACAGCTGCCCGATTTCTGCATTGCGTCCCCGTCTGCATCTTTGTGTACCTACTGCGGGACAATAGACGGGGAATAATGGTAATTTACATCTTAAGTCGTCTAGCTAAGGGCGCAGCTGCAATTCGCTACGAAGCTAAGGAGGGATTCTTTTGTGCAATTTTGAAAAGTAACTTCGATCACAAGTCGACCAATCAATATTATTGTCGTCGATTAAATTTTGCACTCAAACGGTCGTAATCAATAACTCAACATTTGTATTTTAGAGACCTCATACGTTTAATATATGTGCCTACATTATATTGGTATCGTTATGTTGAACATTGTAACTAACGGTGTAAGCATTGGAGCGTCACAAGTCAATACAACATAAACTTCAAGTCGCTTGGGTGCATGTACTACGACGTCAGCCAAGACGGCAGATGTGAGGGCACCTGGCGCGACCCTTCCGCTCGCACCTCC
This sequence comes from Mamestra brassicae, assembly GCA_905163435.1. Taxonomy (NCBI): domain Eukaryota; kingdom Metazoa; phylum Arthropoda; class Insecta; order Lepidoptera; family Noctuidae; genus Mamestra; species Mamestra brassicae. Next base: position 9,742,003 of record LR990996.1, on the reverse strand, counting down.
GCGAACCATGCTGCCACCGTAGGGTCAGTGCCCACCTACTACAAGCATGCACCCTTCTTACCTCCATCGTGCCCTTATACGCTATACATCATGGATATTCCTTAAGAAAAACAATATCGCCACACGCGAGCGCGTCATAATTTTAATCATAAAAAGTGCCCACACTATATTAATGTAACTCAAGCTCACTAGCTTGTGTCTGGCAGGTCAATGAATCCAGGCTAGAAGTGAACTTTAGGTCCGTTGCAGACGTTACACTTCCTAAGCACCGTGCATGTCACCTAGCGCTTGAACTTAATCACTTCAATAATCGACCATGCACGTCAGAAATGTGTATAAAACAGGAAGGTCGTTGGTTAATGTGCATTTCTATGGACCAGTAGCTTATTAAAAATCAAAAACGATTGCGAGTCGCATATCAGGTCTGATCTGGTCAGCATGAGCAGCGGTGCGTCACGATCCGTTGCGCGACAGGTTGCCTGTCAGTTGGCGCCGACATCTGCTGAGCCCACGCCACTGCTAGCGACCCGAAGACCTTACACCCCCGCGTCTTACCCTTCTAATTACTCCAACTGCATTGAAATAGACCATACACTCAACAGACATCGAGGACCGTTAAGTTCCGTTTGAGAAACCTGTCAGTCCCACCCCAATAATGAATCCTAACCTAACACAAATAGAATGCAAAAACGCAGGGGTTGCAAATAGTTCGTCTAATTGTGCGTTAAACTGGTTGTGATCATTTTATGGCGAATATATCACAGATTTAATGTCTTATTCAAAAACCAGGTTTAGTCAATGATTTTTATGTCTAATCTGAATGCACACTAATTTGAGTAACAGTTTATAATTTATTATTTCCGTTTCTTTCACAATAGAATCGTATTTCAAAGAATAAAAGGCTTCAACAATTGATCACTCAAATATTTGATCTCGAATCGGATGTTGAAAACGGAAGCTCGAATCTCGCAGGGTATACGTTCGGTTAAGATTGTGTTTGGAGATGTACGGCTTATCGGGTTAGATAGGGTGGTAGGGCCAGGTGCGCGCCGAGACGGGTCTTTGTCGCGAAGCTTTTGTCGAGACTTTGGGACAGGGATTCGGGCGCGGAACAATGGCCGCGGGACGTCTTCGTGTATTGTGCGCGAGTCAGCTGGCGCGGTCGTCGGGCGCTCCCCTGCGTACGCGCCGACTACTCTCATAAGTCACCGTAACCGTGACACTACACTCCAAGAAATTAGTCCGGTCAAACTGCACATGTTGTGCTCTATACAAATTGCCTGCAATAATAATAACATGTAGTCTTCCGAAATTTTACGGTTGGCAAGCAAGCCATTTATGGGATCCGAATTCGAATATTGAGTATACCCTCTTAGTAATCCCAAATATGCGTAATTATGATTACAGTAATTAAAATAGCTAATAAAGGAAGATGAAGGAAGTTTAGGGGTCAAGTAATGTTATTAACCCTTTCACACCTCGTGTAATGCACGATCAGTTACCGGCAATTATGCTACTTCCGGCGACACCGACAAAACTTGACGCCCCGCTACACGAAACGTTTCTGTTTACAATAATACTTCATAGATGCAACTGATAGTTGACCTGGTGTAATATTAACACTGATATACGCACAATAGCGAATACTTATGCAGTAGTTTGAAAAGCTCCCATGTCAAAGCTTTTCCGTTATACGTAAGCTGTACTTTCAAGTTCGCCTTGCAAGTTACACAATTAATTCGCTCAACGGTATCCTACTTCGTTATAAACGCTCCAGCTTCTTTCTCTTTATTTCATGAGTATAAGAACTGTGATTACATGTATTAAACTGATTGTGCTATCAAGAAACACAGCTTCTTCTTGCCTAATTCATGAAACAACAGATGAATAATGAAAAACTCAAAAGCAAGTCAATGGACCAATGGAGGGTGACAGACGGCGAGCGGGTGGTTATAAATAACTGTTATCGGGATTCGATGGACTATAGGGGCGGGCAGGGTTAACTGTCACGATATCCTTTATACAATTCGGTTAACTACGAGTTTTAGGTACGAGTAATTAAAAATGTTTACGACAAAATTAGATGTCTCATTTTACTCTTAAAAATTAAATGTAAGCACAATAAGATACCTACCACAAAGTTATGTTAAGCTCATGAGGTTTACCTCTCTAGAGGCTAACATAATGTACTTGACAATAATAAAAATATGTGAACCAACAAGCTTTTAAAGGTAACCACGCTCCGCAGTCTAGTTTTAGTAATATGACCAGTTTCTAGGTTGACAAAATCAGAGTTTGATAATTACTTACTCAACTTAAAATTCTTAATTCAGAAATCTGGGGATAGGAAAGTTAGCCTGTAGGCACTGTAAGACTGAAAGCTTTAGGTGCAAGGTTTGCCATTATTTAATGAGTATCGTTAGAGCTTTAGAAATAACTTGGTGACTGGATAAATCCTACATTATTTGCTGATTGCGCTAACTAAACTTTTGACGCCATCCCCATGTCACAATCAACTTCCTTAAAATTACTACCGGAAATAGATGAATTAAATTATAATATTTTACAAATTAAACACTATAACGAAGGTGTCAGGTTTAGCCAAGCAACGAGTTTAATATGAATTAGTTATTTCCACTAGTTTTTATTGTGTTCAGTGATCGGAAAAGCGCAGCCCTCGAAGGGAGGGAATTTCAAGGGGTCATTGTTGGCTAACGTCTGCGGCGGGTCCTATGAACGTTTATAGTAGGTAAGTAAGTACTTAAATTACATAATTATTTTCATGACTAGTTTTTTTACATGAACTAGTCACAAACATACCTATGTAGTTTAAACAACGTGGAACAGAATAAACGCAATACCTGAAAACGGGTCATTGTACTCGTAATTACGAACAACTTTTACTATGGCACTCACTGAAATCGCGAAACTCTCACTGAAGTTAGGTCCTATTAAACTGTAGAAAATCACTACATATTATAAAACAAAGTCCTCCGCCGCGTCTATCTGTATGTTCGCGATAAACTCAAAAACTCCTAATTTCATGCGGTTTTCACCAATGGATGGGGTTATTCTTGAGGAAGGTTTAGGTGTATAATTCGTCCCAAAACTCCAACGGGAACGGGAAAAATGGAATATGCGCGTACGAAGTCGTGGGCAAAAACTAGTTAAGTACTCCATAAATCGATCGTTGTACCTCAGTTTCAACATCTAACTTCTATTATAAATTTATGCGAAAGTGTGGATGGGGATGTTTGTTACTCAATCACGGCAGAACGGTTTAACGGATCTGGATACACTTTGGCTCAGAGATAGATAAATAATTATACAGTCTGGAATAGCACATAGGATTTTTATCCCGAGAGTAGTTATGTTTCCTTGGGATAATGTCCGACATTAACGAGGGCGACACCGCTGGCAAAAGCTAGTAAGGCTATAAAATTGTAGTCAACGACTAAACAAGTTTCGCGCTAACTTTATAGTCTCCCTATTGAAGTGTCACGTTATTACCTAAACTCACCACTAACTTCATTTAAATTGGACTCGTAGCCGTAGGTAATCGTTTCAATAAAACGATCCTTTGTCATTTTACGACTTTACAGCTAATAAATACAGTAGGTACATATTATGTAAAGTGTAAATAGGTACATAAATCGACGGCCACGTGTCCTCTTTACAGATTTTTTTACTACACTAAGGTTTAATACGCAAACAGGTTTACCATTTGATATCGTAGTAAGTATTGAAATGTAATGGCATAATTTGAAATTTAAAAATGTGAGGTGAGGTCATTCGTGTATTTACAATGGGAGTGCGAGAGGGTCAGTGGCTGAGGGGTGCGCAGGCGCAAGGTGTGCGCGTTATCACGGCGCACGGCATGTGCGCGTTCCGATACACGCGTCCAGCCTGCACCCCACGTTACATCGCTACACCCCGACAATCACATTCCAAAACAAAGGGAGCCTCCCATATAATCATTAAGCTAAAACCTGAACAAATTAGTGAAAAAAAAATTACACCCATAGGCATTTATCGATTAAAGTTAATTATTACTATCATTGTAGGAAGTCAACTCGACCCGCATGTTGGCCAAGTTTCGCGGGAGATTTATGATTGCTGAAATAAGTACGCATGTGAAACCTGTAAGCAGTTGTAGTAACAAAGATAAGAAAGATAAAGAAAGCGTTTGTGTACGTACCAGTATAGCAGACAGAGGTGAGCGTGAGTGCGTGTGTCCGCACCAGCGGGTTGGCGCGGCCCCACGGCACTCGCGCTAGAAACGGCTCCACGAAGTCAAACGCCGTTGCAATAGACAACTGCCAGTTCAATCGTTGAAGGAGCATTACTTCCCATTGCTACAACAAAAAAAATGCAACATAAACGACGGTCGTTTCGCTTTGAATATAATTATTACCAAAGGGCGCGACCCCGTGTGAATAACAGTATAGTTTCTTACGTTAAAACCAATTCCTTTCTTATGTTTAAAGGTAGGGATGTGCGACCTATTCTTAACAGTTGATACGTAACCGTCATACTTGATGGGTTAGGCGGAAACCGCAAAAAGTAGCGAATCACGTTACAATTACAGTAGAAATGTCATAAGAAAACACAAGGGACAATGGAACCCTCCGCTGGCGATATTTTTCACATGGCCACTGATATAATAAGGGCGGTGAAACGATTCCTTGTTTACATTCACAACAACAAATGTACTAATTTAGATAAAGAAAGGGTGAACGCCATCCATGCTACGAACATCTCAGGAGTTTAGAGTTCATTAAACCATACTACCAGACAGATAACTATGATTTATGTAGCCATGCATATTACAACCATAACGTCTTTAAGAACAAGAGCTCAAAGAAAGGAACCACCATGAAGAAATGTGGAGTTCATTTAGAACTTTACTTCACGTTATAATCATTATGTTGAAGTTAAATGAAAATATTCGTGCAACTACTAATTCTTTGATCAATATCGTTTAAGTTATACGATATGCATAGCATTTTAATGATGGCATTGGTGAATATTTAAGTTATAGTCCCTAAGTATGGGAAAGTAGGATCGCCCCGCACCATATGACAGCATTAAGTATGCGCGCTGCAGGCATATCGCGATCATCGCACGAATTAATAGCAAGGAAATACGAAGCATTCCACGGTGTCATACGCACTGAAGGAGAGACCAAACATGTTCTCACGGTGTCCAAATGATATTAACTGAAGCATATGGCACATTGCGTTTAGTTATTTTAACAAGAAAGAGGACAGAATGTCCCAAGATTATTCATTAAAATGAATGCGATCAAGTTGCATCTCTAGTTTGCTTAGCATATTTCTGTCGCACCGTCGCATTTCTCTTTGAATAGCGTCAATATAATAAGATGTTCCATGAGTATATAGATGTTCCATAAAAGGTATATACATTGCCATTGCATAGAAGCGTGTGAATAAGGTGACAAAGTCAAAATTGATTACAAAGGGCAAGTTCATGAGCGACTACGAATCGCACCTGTCTATGCGGTGTGAACGATTATGACTATTTTGTCATTACGGTTGGCTGTGGGAATTTATTCAATACCACATTTGGAGTGGGTGTTTTGATACGTAAATATTTGATATAGCCCTTTAAATGTACCACGAACTTCATCAACCAAAAATACCGAGTGCAACAACCTCATCTCATTAAAGACGTAAAAATGACGGCTACTTAAATTAGTTCTAATTTAACTGGCCATGTATCGTATCTTGTAGCCCACATTTCCGTCGGAAGCAAGTGAGCGACCAATTCGGTGCCTTACTTCGTCACAGGCTGTGGCTACATAAGAAGGGTGACAGTCTTATGAGCCCTCTTGACTTTCTCGAGGAAGGTGTAATTGCCGGAAACTGGCGTGGTGTAAGGAAATGTCGCTTTGGGGTGGAACAGTGACATTTGACTCTACTAATCGAAGTTCATTCACAGTAAAATCAAAACAACAATTAAGTTTTGTCACCGGATGTATGGTGCCGGACGTCGTCGGAGGCGATATAGCCACTTGGATCTTTTATATAAGATTGTGTTCGAAGAGGGAAATGACACCTGTATTACACTGACATGATAAAATCTACATAAGATGGTCTTTTCGAATCGGGGCGAATCAATTGTAGTTTACTAATTACTATCGAAAATGACGACAAAGCTGTGGGTTTTACGTTAGATCAGGGATCGTGAATACATATCGTCAAAGCCTCGAAGGTTAGTGCTGGGGTCAGCCACGTGCAGGCGGCGTTACCATCAAAGAAACTGCTCTTGAACAGAAACTTTGACAATAATTACAAAAGGTAGGATGCTTACCCTGACTTCTTCTGGGTACACGGAGTTGTCGGTGTACGCGCAGAGCAGGTCCACAGACAGGGGGTGACACTGGCGGAACTTGGAGGCGAGCAGCATGGAGGTGACGGCCAGAAGTTGCAGCTGCTGCCGCGAGATGGCGCGGTGGGCCAGGAACCGGTCCATATAGCTCACGGCCAGGGGAAACACCTGCTCCTCACACTGTTGCTCCTCGCAAACCTGGAGGAAACATTCAACTGCATTAGATGGGTGGAAATATAAAAAAAAACATCATTACACAAAAATGCCTCACGACATCAAATTGGGCTTTCTTAGAAATAATACAATTATTTTGTGTTTCTTGGTGTTGTACGATAGATTAGGCTCACGCAGCTACGTCACAGTGCAGTGACGGGATGGGGTCATTGTCATCGGTGCGTAAATTAGAAGACGCCGGAGGAACTCCAGACACGATTCCATAGTATAACAAAATGATGGTCACAATGAGGCATTATGAACTGTTGTTAAGGTTCATTAACATTTAAAATACGTCTTTTATATTTATTTAGAAGGACAATGACCTTTTTAAAATGGTATACCTACTTACGAGAAAAATAATGTAAAGTAGGTACGTCATAATTTATTTACTTATTTTGTGTTACACTAGAAACACACTTTTTTTTACTTATAGGTAGTATGATTGTCAATAGGAAATTTTGTTTTCAGACTACCCACGACTTAGAATCTCCAAAAACTTTTTACATAAATAATACATTTCCTTACATGCACGCGTTATAATTAAAAACTTATTCCATTCTAGTAGATACACCATAAAACTACTATAATAATAGGCAAGAAGGTAGGTGCTTACTTTCTCGTAATATGAATTGGAGCAACTACGCACATAAATACTATAAGTACTAAGATATTCAGGTCATTCACTCTAATCAGCTGTTAGCTGCGACCCGATTGTCGACCGATACTATGATCTAAAGTATTAAACTTTAGTACTTGTAGGTATAATGTTTTGATGTGTTCATAAACACGGAAAAATATTCAATACCTATATAGAATAGCAATTAAAAGTCATATTGACACTTACCTCCAACATCCAGGTAGTGACTACCTTCCGCATGAAGGGCTGGATATCAATCTGTACGTTTTGGAAGTAATCCGTGTGAATAGCGTGTACCCTCTCCAGAGCCAGCAAGTTGAGGATCAGCCGAGGATCGCGGTCCAAAGCCCGGTCAGGACCTGCAACGCACATGTCGACCATCCTTCCACTCCCGCTGTTGTTTCCAGAATTCTGCATGTTCTCGCCACAAGACAAATCCATTATTTGCACAACTTAATCAACACTTTGATTTCCACAAATTGTTTATAATATTGTTCGATAGCAATAGCGAAATATTTTTACGAAGTCCGCGAAACTTTTACTAGTTTTGTTTACAAAATGGGTTCGCAGGTCGAGTGAAGTGAGCGCTCGCGCACAGTACACAACTACACAGCCGCTCGTGGAGCGGCCTACAGACAAAGTAAATAGGGCTGTGTCGGAACGCGGCTCCACACCGCACCTCACCCCACTTCTAATCTCCCTATTGTGGCCCTTGGTCCTTGACGCGTCTGGGTCTTATTCATAGTACGATCCAGTTTAAGTTATGTAAAAAAGCTCCAATGCAGAGCTATTGCTGTACTACTAAGTAGATTATTCAGTGGAATGATAAACGTTTAATTTTATAATTAACATTTTAAAATTAACGTCTAAAAATATTAAGAACCGACGTAGTCGCTTAATTGTAGAACCAGAAAAATATTGTCAAACTCAAAAAAGAGAAAAATATTGTTAGTTTAGTATAATAGGCGAGTGTATTGTAACTCAAACTTTAGTCGAGTCAATATAATTGTGAAGGAAATAGCAAATTCTAAAATCAGGGTAAAAAAAAGTAATGGCTGCTACTTATTTAAGAACATCTCTTACCACTATGCGTTAGTACTGCGTAAACGCGGCATAAGCCAGCAAAGGAGCGACGAAGACCTGCCTGCTTAGTGCCTATAGATAGGCGCATATAGGTCTGCGTAGGATTGCGTAATGGCGACGTAGACCTGCGTAGTGCGAAGACGCGGCGTGGGGCTACGTAGTCGCGACGCAGGTCTGCGATGGCGCGGGCCCGTATAGGAACGGCGGCGTAGACCTCCGTAGATGCGGCGACAGTCTACGTAGGCCTGTGTACCGGTGAAAATAAAGTGAAAGTGATAAGTCTGCGTAGGCGTAGACTTGCGTAGCGGCCACGTATACCTGTGTATTGCTTAGGTGCAAGTAGGCCTGCTTAGGCGCGATGTAGGTTTTCATAGGCGCGGCATAAGCGATCGCGACACATTTTTTTTTTAAGGTTCATATTCGTCAACAGCAAATAAGTATGCATGTTTTAAACGAAGGTAAACATTGACTTTTTAAAAAAAATGTTTAAATTTTAATTATCGTCTACCGTGCTTACTTCTTCCAGTGTAGTTCCATCTCTCTCTTGCATCAGGAACATGACGGAATTGGTACGTCATAGTATATAGCCCAGGCCGGTATGTTCGAGGTCTGCCGCGATGCCAAGTCGATTGAGCATTTATGTAGTTATAAACAACAAATTAGGTACTGAGATGTCCATTGTCCATATGCGGCGACAATGAACGTCCATCAAACCTAGGACCAGCAAACTGAACATAGCATAGATATTACGTCGAGAAGTGAGCCAGCTGGATATAAGTTACCTACTCGAAATAGTAGTTGGATAATGTTGAAAACATGTATACTTTCCGGCCCATGTGTTAAAGGTAACTCAGCAAGCTATTAAAATGTTATGCTCTGAGGGATCAGATATTCACAGGGTGACATCAGATAGATGAGAGTTGTCGAGAATCGAAATAAGTGCTGGCAATTGGAGAGGCCTTGTTCGCAATGGACTGCTGTAGGTTGACGATGACAATGCAACTCTTCGGGAGCTCAGACCTCCATATTTAACCCTGTAGAATATAGGCTCAGTTTCATAAAGCTTACATGTTTTATTGCAATTCTTATGTAAGTCGTCGTAATTGGTATTTGGTCAAAACTTTGTATCGTGATTATATATTATCACTTTGCATTCACTCACACATATGATACACACATGAAACAGTATATCCAATGGACATTGTCTTTCACCATTGAGACAATTCATTGAAATAATTATAAAGAGAAGATTGCTCCAGAAATCTTGCAAATTCAGGGAATCTATCGAATAACAATAACCTAATGTGTTATTGACACGGGGTACTGCCGTCAAATTTTACATAGGGTACAATTTTACAGTGTAGTCAGGGTTGCCAACTTGCGGGGAATTCCCCAAACTGTGAGGAATCTCAAGTTGATTGGGGATTCAAATTATGCGGAGAAAATGCGGGGATTTTGAACATCTATGGTCTGGTCCGGCCCGGTTCAGAACGCTTCTTCAAGAAATCTAAATATTTATTTTAAAAAAATTTGTAAGGTAAATTACAAATAATTCAGATGTATCTCTTTTTAATAGTTAGATAAATTTTGAGAACGTAGGATGCTTGAGCAAGAGCAGCGAGCTTAAAAATGTATGTGCCTCCAAACAGCTTTATTAAAAAGACTCGACGTAATATAATATAGTACAGATGGCAACCCTGAGTGTAGTGTACCTTGTATTATTATGTAAGTACCTGGATGACCGAGCTTTTTTTTTTGGTAAATGTTTTCTAAAATTGAAACTTAGCTAGATCGATTTATCGCCGCCGATACCCTTTCTTTTTTTTTTTTAAGGATTGGAAATCATCAAATGACTTCTTCCGCTCTGGGTGGAGCGGAAGGGCGTGTCAGACTCTTACTGACTAAAACCCATCCGTGTTCCTTCTAAAGCCCTTTGCTTCCCGGGGCCGCGGTGACTCTTTCGAACAAATTCCGCAACCCTGGCAGGCTCTGGCCCTAGCGGGCCCCGTCCTCTTTGCTGACATTTCTTTGAGGCTCGCGTGAAACACAACGCGCCATCGACCCGGGCCTGGTGGTGATCGGACAGCGAGCCACCCAACGCTCGCCGTCCGCAGGCCCGCGCCTACGGTGGCCGGGGATCGCCCTGCGACTCCCGACGCCCGGGGCGTCTTCTCCTGTAGCGGCGGTTGGGACGAAGGCCTTGCCTTTCCCTCGCGCGGTCCGCCTCCTCCTTCGCTAGCATTACTGCTTCGCAGAAGGAGGTGACCGCTTCCCAAGCCTCCTCGCTCCGGACCATGGATTCAACCAGGGCCGGACGCGAGAGGTTCGCCGATCCCCCCTGCATACTGAATTTCATGAAAATCGTTGGAGCCGTTTCCAAGATTCAGATAATATATATACATACATTTATACAAGAATTGCTCGTTTAAAGGTATTAGATGTATTATGAAATATTATTATGTATTTTTTTTTGACAGCTCACGAATGTGAATATGAACGGATTTTATGTTTGCAAGGAATATGTTTGGTAATGTAACTTAACAATAGCAACGCCGATAATAGTTACGAACATTTTATTTGACTTTTTATATTTATCGTTGAATACAGTACAATACAATATTACATTACAATACACTACAAAGAGGTAATGTTTATTCGGAGGGCACACCTCAGCGGAGGCCGGAGGAGGGCCGACAGCTGCGCGTGCGCCCGCGCCGGCTGCGCGCGATCCGGTTGACATTTTATTACAAATCCGAACACACCTGATGCCAGCACAAGCCATTATTATAATTCCATTCTTTTTCCAGATTACTATTGTGTTATTTCGTGCGCGTGCTCTTAGCTTGCCCTCTCTTAATTTGAATAACTAGCTTTTTATAATACATTATAGCATGGCCACCTGTCATGTACTATTTTGTATTGTAATGTTAAAATTAAATGTGTGAAATTATTTTTCTGGCTTGTTTTGGAACTTTTCTATTCCATTGAAAAATGGAATGTATTTGCAAACAGCCACCCATTCGGTGATGTACAGTAGGGTTACAATTGAACCAAGTCCATACGCCACTGCAGACGAAGTAAATGCTGAAAGCTGCTCGATTTGCTTTTTACCTAAACCCATGGTTGATTCTAGTTCGTTGCACAGCAACAGGAAACTTATAGGCTTCAAATGTAAGAAAATGTGAATAAGGATACCCACAAGGATTTCAGAGAATTTATTTTAATGTGTCAAATACTTGTGTCAAAATAGAAATCTTTATGCTTCAAACGAGTTGACTATGGCTCTCTTTAGGTTCCCCAAAAGAGAATGGATAATATGTTAAAAACCGGTCAAGTGCGAGTCGGACTCGCGTACGAAGGGTTCCGCACCATTATCTAAAAAACGGCAAAAAAACACGTTTGTTGTATGGTTTAATTAAAATAAAACAAATATTTAAGGGGGGCTCCTTAAATATTTGTTTTATTTTAATTTAATTATTTATTTTGAAAGTGAATATATAACTAAATATTCTGTGAATATTTCAAGCGTCTACCTGTTGCCATTATCAATCGAGCAAAGAAATCACTTTTCAATAAAGTTTGTTGTATGGGGTCTCCCATACAAAGTGTCCCGTTTTACCCTTTGGGTACGGAACCCTAAAAATCACTTGAAGGTGGCGTTCAGGAGTTTTTAAACACTATCCAAAACCTTTAAATAAGTACGTACCTATCTAGGTGCAAATTATATACTTAGGTACCTGAGAAAACCGGAACATAGCACATATAATTATACCTAAGCACGCTATTCAAAGTACCTACATGCAAGCAATGGTAGATACGGTTGTTTTGATAATGAAATGCTTAATGTCCGTGTGCATGGCCGGAACTGTATTAACATTTGGTGTCCGTCTGGGATTCTCCGAGTGGACAGTTCCCGCGGTGTTACGGGCTCATCGCACCACATGCCATACTCAAATTAGACCACCGCACACTAACCACTAATTATTAAGTTATCAATTTGTCAACTCGTTTCCATCTCGGAATTATTCTACAACATAATGTGAGAAAGCAAGATAGTGTTGGAAATCTATTCATTCAAAATTTGCTTAGTAGGTATACCTTAGGCATATTAGCAGAGGGTTCAGAAACAAAATGTTACAAATATATAACTAATAGCACAATCGAACCGATAAATTTCAGTCGACAATGTATCCCAAATCTGGCTAGGTACCTTATCTTCCACTTTAAAATCGAGATGCTAAGTGCTAATAGTCCACTGTTTAATCAGCAAACCCCTACCTAAGACGATTCACTGGCCAAAATATCTACTTCACTCACTCGTCCACAACCCGACTTCGCCCACTGCTGAGCATAGCTCTTGTGCCAATTCCCGCGTTCCTCTGCCAACCACATCTAAATTCTAACCGCGATGGTAACAATGCTGTCAGCCCATCTCACCGCTGGATGACCGACACTTCTTCCAGGCCGCGGACGCCACTCAGTCGCCGCCATATTTCACAAATATTCAGTGTGCTGCCCAGCTCCATTTGAGTTCCGTATTTCATTTTCCGGTGTCGAAAACCTACCTCATACGGGAGAAGAGGGACACTTGATTCCCCCTGTCGTTTTGAGCTCTAAATCAAGTAGATACCTAATGAAAGAGATATCAAGAAAAATTTTGTATTTTCAATTTTCCGTAGAATTTATCCAGGAACTTCTACAGAGAAGGCCTAGTATCGTATCTTGCAACTTATTTATCAAATAAAAAAAAACCGGGAAAGTGCGTGTCTGACCAGAGCTGGGCAAAATACATGCCAAGCTTTAATGAATTAAAATACAAATTACAAAATACTATCTCGCATGTATTAAAAACACGAAATACAAAATACTTTAAGTCGTGTATTTAAAATATAAATACAAAATACAGTATTTTAACTATTTTTATTTAAAATGCAAAATACTAATTACATAATACTGTCAGGTGTTAGGTTAGGCTAGCCTTTTTGATTACGATAGCTATCGACCGCTGTTTTCTGCAGAATGCACCCATTAATAAGATTGCTAAATGTATTTATGTTCAAATATATTTTTAAGTCATAAGTATTTGAAATAATAACTGCAAAATACCTCAACGACATATCTTCAAATACAAATTACATTTTTAAGAAGTAATTGAAATACAAATACCAAATACGTATTTATACTTCAATTAAGTATTACAAGTAATTCAAATACTGCTCACAGGGTTGAGCAGTATTTGAATTACTTGTAATACTTTGTCGGCGTGATTAATATGTATACCCATACCAAATTTTAACTTTCTAGCGCTTAGCGTCTCAGACCTAAACCGCGGGCGGACAGACATACCTTGTTGATTATGGAACCTTAAAAAACGAATGCAACTGCAAATGAAAATAAACCTTGTGTCCCTTATTCAGGGAGACTTGTTCCGCACTTATTAGTTGTTTGTATTAATTAGGTTAAATTAGTTCTAATACATCAGATTGATTTCTTAATATAAACATATCAAAAATTTATTATACTTAATATTATATTATATATATTTGATGAATGTGAAATGAACCAGTCGTTAGTATCTGCTGCTTTCTTGTCATCTTTCTTCATCTTGTCACTTTGGTGGACTTGGAAAATTGGTAAGCTAATAACAAGAAATAATAAAAATTAAATTGAAAGCAAACCGAAAGAAAGAAAACCGAAAAAAACATGTTTCTTGTATGGGAGCCCCCATACACGAAACATGTTTTTTTCGATTGGTACGGAACCCTTCATGTGAGAGTCCGACTCGCTCTTGGCCGGTTTTTACAATGTTTCCAACTTGATTTTATTACCTTGGAATTATTTAAACTATTAAATACGTACTTTCAAATGAACGAAACAAAATCCAATAATGTGTTATATAAATATGCGCAATTTTCTCCAGTGAACCTTCTCCACTTTGAATTGTCATTGTGACACAAAGTCTGCATGAACTATGAACTACCAGGGCCCCTTGTTTTCAATAATGCAACGTTAACGATAACTTATTCAAACGGCTGTTAGTAGTACTGTCTACCATAAGTACCTATCAAGTGTCCCACTTCTCCCCCACACTCCTCTCGTATCTAGGTAGGTTTTAGGTACCTTGGTATATAAGCTGATCATAGTATCATACTCGGTGTCAAATGGACACATAATTATAATTTGACAAATCCTTATCGGCTCAATGATTTTTCAGTTTGTACAAAATAATGACTTGCTACACCCTCCTAGTTTTGGAGTCTTGATCAGCGCTGTTGTTCTCGCTACATAAAGCTACCCGTAACACGCTAGGGAGCTCCATTCTCCTAGACGGGAAAAACTGGCTCTCTTAAAATTTACATAGTTGTTCGTGTGTTAGAAACTCTTGTCCAAATTTTCTCAGGCTTCTGTCGGTTGGTGTTCGTGGTTGGTGTATTTTATTTTCGTGGTTTTCCATGCTACGTACATTTTTTCGCACCTCGTCGCCTTGAAGAGGAATAAGCCGACTGCGTTCGTAAGATTGATTTTACCTAATCGTTCGCAGCCATGCATACTGAGTTTGATTAACTATTAGAATTAGATTGTAAGTAAAGTTCGAGGATTAATGAATTAGATAGTTAACTCTCATAAGTATTGCTCATCATTATGAAAAGCTTTTGCCCTGGAACCAAACTGAAATCATCAACATGAAAAATAATCAGCCTTTCAGTGAATTCGCTTCAATACATCGCTTAGGTACAGACGCCAACACATAATGCTACCCGAAAATGTCAATTTTTTTCAATCAACCTTGAACCTAATGCCTTAGCAATAAAGTTGAAATTTTTTAAAGAAATTTGACAGATCGTTATAGCTTGAATATGCTGGTGTCTGTACCTACAGTGGCGGCCTTAGGGGGTGGCGAGCGAAATTGCAAAACTGAAAACCGGTCTCTGGTTTTCAGTTTTGCAATTTCTCCTATGTAAAATTACTCACTGTGGTTTTATTTTAAATTTTAGTCTTAGGAAACTCCGCAAACAGAAATACCTACTTTCATATAAAATTAAAAAAGAACAAGGGCCTCGCAATGATCTGTCGCTCGGGGCCTTGCAAAGGACTGCCGCCCGGGGCCTCGCAGTGGTAAAAGCCGCCGCTGTGTACCTACCTATCTTTTTATTTTAATGTTAGGAGCCACTGACTTTTGATCGTTTTAATGGTTTGTCCGAGCTAAAATTTGCTCATAACTAAGTACTTACAAGGAAAAGTTAGGTATTTACATTTCCTATTTACACAACCATAATTTAATAATTCTTCGATCAACTAGATAGATTTTTGTGGACATGGAAAAGCGCGCTATTATCTAAATGAACGTTTTTGGCTTAGTTTTCTACATTTTTTTTAAACTTTTAAATATCATTTATTTCTCAAATATTAACCCTATAATCGCATAACGAGAAACAAAGTTTTAATAATGGTAACAAATAAGAAAATCCAGAGCGCGTCGCGCAAGTACGCGCATATCCCCTTAGTGCTCCCTTACACCGGCCAAGGAACCTACATGCCAAATTTCAGCTTTCTGCGATCAGTAGTTTCGGCTGTGCGTTGTCTGTCAGTCACTCAATCACAGTCCCTTAGTAATGGAAGAATTTTATACATATTGATGTAGGTACTGTCATTTCCTTTAAGCCCTGTAGACAGAAATAGAACCTATTCGTCGTCGAGGTTAGAATGATGAATTTAAAATTCCCAAAATTAAATATTTCATATATTTTCGTCACACATTGTCACCCTATTCTATGAACGGCCTAAACATCTTAGGTCATTAAATGTTGTATTAGACTCTATAGGCCTCTGCTTAAACGGCGCCGTTCAATGATTAGCGACATAGCTAATACCTACGTATGTACACATGTGCCTGCCTCTACGCACCCAGTGAACGAAGTGAGCGTCCAAAATTAAAATGTTAATGCATAAAGCCAGTAGTCCAATCCAAATAATTGCATCTGTCAAAATGACACTGACAGCGTCAGTTACAAATAACGTTTTCATTTTTCACATTGATTTGTTTGTAATTTGTAAACAGAGATATTTTCTTTGTTATCCGGCGTAATATTATCAAAAACGAAATTAATTCTTTAGCATCGATTAAACCTCGACTTATAAGTGATGGCTTCCGAAAAGGATCCATTGGTGAGCGAACGCTCGGGAATGGTTCGAGAAGTTGGCAACCATGCAATTTGGAGCTTGTCTTCGTGTAAGCCAGGTCTGGAGCATTAAAAGTATCCTACCTTGTGTCGTTCTTTGGCACTTATTATTCAGCTTAATCTAAAATATCGAAGACTTAGTAAATGATATTGCACCATGACTTACTTAGGACTTGTCTTGTTATGAGCAGCAGACTAATATAACATAATATAGTGTTTATTCTAGAATATATATCTTGTGTTGCGCCTTTGATGGCCAATCTAATGATTGACAATGGATAATCTAGTGAATATTGATAATTATTTATATTTAAATGTATTTGTTTAGGATTTGGTATAGATCAGTTGAGAGATGACTGCATGGACACTTACTGGCAATCTGATGGCCAACTTCCACACTTGGTAAACATCCAATTTCAAAGGAAAATAATGGTGTCCCACATCTACATATACACTGATTACAAGCTGGATGAGAGCTACACACCCAGCAGAATATCAATACGAGCCGGAACACATTTTAATGATTTGCAAGAGATAGAAGTTATTGAACTGATTGAACCTAGTGGTACGTATGTTTTGTTTACATGGTCAAAATGTCCATGTTGGCCGTAGATCTAGTGTGCGTCTAAATGGCTGGTTGTCTGTATTTTCAGTGCTGTCAAATTACTGAATTGTCTTGTGTTACTGTTTAAAAATGCTTTTATTGACTTTTATTTAATAGAGTCTATAATGATGCCTAGATCTCTAACTTCAGATACATAACTTTGTATGGTTCCTCATTACGTACATAGAAAAGAAAAGTTTTTTACGAAAAAAAATAATATGATAATGTTTACTAACCTTAACCTTGCATGCTGTTCTTCTTATACAACACACAGAGCCTGTCAATACCCTTTTGCAAAAGAGTTTAATTATTTTTTGTCATCACAACCCTATAAAATTTTAAATCATCGGAATATTTTTTTGTTACAAAATAAATAAAATGAGAGTTTTGTATGGAATATTTAGTGTCATCAACAAACATTGTAAATAATATTTGGCTCAGTTGTCCCCCCTGTGGTACACCCCATGTGGGCGTGAAGGTTGGTGTTGGATGAGTGTTCATTTACAACTCTTTCTCTACTACTTCTGCTGTTCAGCCAACTAAGTAAGACTGGGACCATTTTAGAAGTGACCCATGAACACAAAATGTAATTTTAAGCTTTTGCAGCAAAAGCTTTGCTGAAATTGCTAGCAGAAAAGCAACTTCATTACCATTCCGTTACTCATGTAAGACAGAGTTCACTTGTAAAAGTTGGCCAAATTTGTGGCTCTTGATCTATTTCTAAAGAAGCACTGTTGATGTTCCGTAATACAGCCTTTGATATGCCAATTCATGATGGGACACAAAAAAGATTCAAAAACCTTTGCCAAAGTGGGCAATATACTAATAGGCCTGTTATTGCAGATATAGTCTTATCCCCAGATTTTGGAATTGGTATTACCTTCTTCCAGATCTCCAGAAAAAACCCTTTCTGAAAACGATTGGTTGTTAATAATATGTAATGGCTTAAATAAAACATTACAAATAAATTTGCTATGCTCATGCCATCGGTCGCAGTACTATTTGCACAAAGATAGTTTTAAAAAACGGTAATTTAGAAAACTAAAAAACCCGACTGTGTTTCTGAGTAATTTGGAAATTAAAAAACCCTGAAACAAGAAAGCCGTGATACCTGATTGCACTTAACTTAAGTACATTTTTTTTTTTTAGTTTTCATGTGTTTATTTTGATATATGCAGTGTCACTCTCACAGTAAATACACATCTAACGAAACCTCTCAAGCTAAAATCCATCGAGCCGTTCAGGCCGCAGAGCGTGCCAAACAATTATACATACATACATTCTTGCGCAGTCGGGTAAAAACTGGTTTAACATATAGCTTTTCGTCCCAGTAACTAGATCGCCAGAGTCTATAAACAAAGCAGAAGCTACGGGTATAATACTGGCTTAAATCATGATTGCTGATGATTGATTTACTGGCTTGACTCACAATCTATCAGGAGACCAGAATCATGAAGAAGTAAAATTTTCAGGATTACCTACACATTTTTCTTTTCTCTCTGGATCCAATTCTGAAATCCATGTAGGCACAGGCAGAACCTAGTCTGTTTATAAAGAATACCACCTCTTCCTCCACATTCAATGTTCTAACAAAACTTTTATTCTGTTTCAGGGTGGGAGATGATTCCAATCAAAGACATTCAAGACAGGCCTATCAGAACCTTCATGATACAAATAGCAGTACTGAGCAACCATCAAAATGGAAGAGACACACATATGCGCCAAATCAAAATACATTCTCCTAGTGATCCAGCATTGTTTGATCTCCATAAATTTAGGAATTTTTCTGATGTACAATTTCAGAAATATGCTACTCTTCGTTAAGTATTCATTAATATGCTACTCTTCGCAAAGGTTGAGTTACTACAAATTTATGAAATTTTGAAATATAATTGGCGACGTTGGAACCAGAGTGATCTAGGGCACAAAAGTATGTTTTCGAAAAAAAAAAAGGAAACGCGTTAGGCTTTGTTGTAAGAAATTTATGAGCCTTATATTATTATATTTTAGTTTAACAACCTTTCAAATAAGATATTTAAGAGTAAGACAAAAGACTATCGCAAGCGCATGTGACTCCGCCATGGGATCCTGGAGGCGAGAGCCCTCGCGCACGTCTACGTGTGGAGCGTGGCGGAGTTTTGCCCCGGCGAAGCGCCTCGCCGGGGCAAAACTCCGCTGCCGCGGCAAATTGCAGCGCGGCGGACGGAGCTGGGCATGGAGACTGCGACTATCGCGACCCAGCGCTGGGCACGCCACTATTGGGGCGGTAAGGCCCCTCTTTGAGGAGTGGCTGGAGAGGCGCCACGGCGTCCTCACCTGCCGCCTGACGCAGGTACTCTACCGGACATGGCTGTTTCGGGAGGTACCTGTTTCGGATTAAGTGGGAGGACACGCCCGGGTATCGGCACTGTGAGGATCGCCCGGAGGACACGGTGGAGCATACGGTGGAGGTGTGCCCTACTTGGGCGGAGCACCGCCATGTCCTCGTCGAGGCGATCGGCGGCGGGACCTCTCGCGTCCGGCCCTGGTTAGATCCATGGTCCGGAGCGAGACGGCTTGGGAAGCGGTCACTTCCTTCTGCGAAGCAGCAATGCTAGCGAAGGAGGAGGCGGGCCATACGACGGAGAGGCAAGGCCTTCGCCCCAACCGCCGCTACAGAAGAAGACGCCCCGGGCGTCAGGGCGATCCCCGGCCACCGTAGGCGCGGGCCTGCGGGCGAGCGATAGGTGGCTCGCTGTCGGATCACCACCAGGCCCGGGTCAATGGCGTGTTGTGTTTCACGCGCGCCTCAAAGAGATGTCAGCATAGAAGACGGGGCCCACTAGGGCCAGAGCTTGCCAGGGTTGCGGAATTTGTTCGAAAGAGTCACGTCAAGTCAAGGAACACGGATGGGTTTTTGTCAGTAAGAGTCTGACTCGTCCTTCGCTCCACCCAGAGCGGAAAGTCATTTGATGATTTCGAATCCTTACAAAAAAAAAAGCGCATGTGTTAGTCACATGCGCTTTTTTTTTTAAGGGTTCAATGCCATTAAGTTGTTTTTTTTTGGGCGTACTAGATTATGTGTTTCCAGTTTAGAAAATATTCGGTGTTCTTGTAATAAATAAAAAACTGTTTCTTTATTGCAGTTCAATCACTTTGGTTTTCCATAAACGTTAAAAACTTGCTCTTCTAACCTTTTGAACGCCATTGTCACGTATACATGACAAGCAAGCGCGTGCCCTGTACGCCAAACGTCACAAATATGTGACAAATAGTACGGCGACTTTGTTGTTTGACGTTTATGCTCTGGCGTTCAAAAGGTAAATAATATCTGCATATAAAGTTTTTAATTAATGCCAAATAAAAATACGTAATGTCATTGAAATTAAATTGTTTTATTTATTTACAAATCAGTCTGATTCGTCACTTTCTTCACTTGCTTCTTCAAGCCAATCGAAAAACTTAACAAGTGATGGTTGGTTTGCAATGGGACTCTCATTTTCTTGCAAGTCTTGGTGCCATTCCAATAAAGAATCTTCATCAACAACATCAGCTTCATACAGCAGATGCAAGATTTGGCCAGACTTGCCATCTAGCCACTCACATTTTGTGCAACTATCCTGGAAACAAATTATGTTGCATTGCACTCATTTTATAAATAATTATTGGAATATTTTGTTATTGTTTTGATTTCATATCTTGTAAGATATATGAAATTAGTTTTTAAATGAAAGTATTAGAAAATCCCTTAACCTTATGCGTGTCTTAAGTTACACAGTTCGACATAAGAAAAAATGCTCCAAATGTCTTAAGTCGGACAGTTACACTTAAGGGCTTGGTCAGGATTGGACGATAAAAATCTGTGGTAGACACGCAAAAGGTTAAAACAATAATTATTTATTCAACTTACTTCTACAGCCCTCAAACAATCCATTATAGAAGATTTTGTTTTGATGTAGTTTGCTAGAACAGGTCTAAAATATTTCAAAATATCCTTGACAGTACTGAGAACATTTTTGCTATCAGCGAGAACAGGAATGCTCAGCAGAGCTCTAACAACAAAGAAGTTAACTTCATGCAGCTGGATGTTGTATGCATATCTTGATGAGTTGATCTCCAAAATCAAATAATCATTCTTCAGCTTTTCTTCATATCCTCTTGCCAAACTGTCAATAACTTCTTGCAGAAATACTGAAAGTGAAAAGAGCAATTTGTTTTGGATTTTTTGAATGAACTCAAATTAACCTTATCATTGCTTCAAATTTAATAATTACTTACTGTTTGTGTCTTCAGGGACAGGAGAATCTGGTAAAGAAGACTCATCACTGCCATCTGATGAGTAACATGATTCACTGTCACTCCATGACTTTTCAAAGCCAATGAAGTCATCACCACCACTGCCTGATGATTCATTCTCCCATTCTGTACTTTCTGATGTTGATTTCATCAATGTTTTTTCTGAAATGTTAGTTTCAAATTAGATTTTTTCCAAACTTAAGGCAGTCATACAAGAGATAATTGAGACCTACCTCTTTCAACTTCTTTACACTCCAGTATATTACCCTTCAATTGACTGCCAGCTTCCACAACAACATTGAATGCTATCATAGTACCATTTTCAATAACACACTTCTCTTCTATTGTGCAACCATCATCAATAAAACTATTAACAACTGTACAATTATCTTTTATAACAACATTGTTCATTATGTGACTTCCTTTGATTGTTACATTTTTCCCAATGACACAGTTCTTCCCAATTATTGATTTTGATATAATTGTATCATCACTTATTTGGGTTTGTGCACCAATCAGAACATCTTCTTCTAGTGAACATGACCTGAAAATATATTGTTTTAGCCACTTTTTTATCACATGAAATCCAAATGAATAGACTGAGCTATTTCCAGACTAAATTACTTATCAAACCTACCTGCTCAGTGTTGATGACTTTGCTCTGAAAATATGATTGGGCATAGTGATATAGCTGTTCTGGTGAAGTGATCCAGCTTCAATGGTCAATGGATATGTCCAGTTGTATAATACATCTCGGCTGCAAATTTGTTATAACAGTTTTCCATTAAATGTTAATAATAAACAATGTTCCTAATTATTTTCTTTTAAATATCTCACCACACAGTCTGGTATGTTTTCCAGTTAGTAACAGTTGCAGCATATTGATGACCTTTCAAAAGAGTATAATACAAGGAGCTGGCAAGAATTTCTTCATTTATCAAAATGCCATGTATGAAATCATCTCTTGTTTGAAAATCAAAGTTGTCAGAGAAAAGTGGAGGCACAGATGGTGAGCAAAGTGCTATGCTTGCATCAGCTAAATTATGATGCAACTTTACCTCAGAATGGTTTAACACAATTTCCTGAAAAAGACATAAACAAAAACATTCAAGACCATTTTGATTTACTAAATTCATGTAGTGATGACTACTTTCTAGATCAGGTATAGTAAATTGATAATAAAGAATTCTTAACATTAATAACAATCTGCTTACCAAAGGCAGGTTGATGGTTTTCTCAGTAGATTTTTGTTTGTATTTATGGTGCATAAGTACTTTGTTAGTATTAGCATCAGCCGCTAAGAAGATAGGCTTGTCAGAGCTGATCAAAGGATGCTCCCAGGCCACCTTTTTGTAAACAAGTGTCATTGCGGCACCTTTATCCTTCTTGCATATTTGTCTGAAAGATAAGGATGTTGTTAAAGTCAAATAATAAAACATTTTCAACAACAAATCAATAAATAAGGAAGTAGGCATAACTATAAATATTACTTGTGTTGCTCCAGCAATGATGCAAAATTTATGTTGGTGATGCTGTTAACTCCTGCTAATATAAAATTCCCTCTGATGAGCCCAGCAGCATCAATCTCTCGCATCACATCTCCCATGGTCTGACAAGTATCAGACATCATCACCTGGACTTCCATTGTAACACTCCATACTGCCCTATCTTCAATACATTTTCTGTAATTAAATTCAACAAAAGTATTGGTCAGTGGGTCCTCTTAACAAACCTACCTGCTTAGGGGCGATTAGTAGTAGTAGAACAAATAGTTTTGTCGATTAGGTACTTACCGTATGTAATCTTTAATTTTTTGTCCATATTTACAGCAAAATAAAATAACTTCTCCAACTCCACCATTGGAAAGAGATTCCAGTGTGTAATTTATTAAAGGTACTCCTGCAACTGATAGTAAACCCTAAAATATTGAGATTAGTATTAAATAACAGAAAGAATGATACATAATTGCGAAATTTATTTTAAAATGAACTCACCATAGGTTTGTTGTCACAGATGGGATTGAAGTGGTTATTGAAAGTGTCCATAATAACCACAGCTTGGACAACATTTTCTTTATCGATTTCCATTTTAATTCTATTTTGTAATGAACAGATCACCACAACACTCTCGTTTTACTGACTTTATTACGAATTATTAAATTTAAAGAAATAACCAGAACCTGAACACGATTCTTACACAAATGACATTACTGACATTGACACTGAAAATGGATGACTTTTTTTTTAATTTACCCTGAATGGAAGGCTATAGTCTTTTGACTTGTTGCCTAGTCTTACGTCGGATGTAACACATTCTAATGGTTTTTGGAGTATCTGGTAACAAATAAATACATCGATTCGGCCTTCTCAGCAAGTTTCGAGTGAGGTAGTCAATACTACAATAAAATTCTTAGCTCCACTTAACCAAGATCGCGCCTGTTTCAATTATTCCACATATTTTCCAGGTGCGTTGACACTAACAGTCGCTAAACTTCACTCGACAAAATCCCGCCAAAAACTCCCAAATTCATGACAATTTTTTTTTTG
The DNA here is from genome assembly GCA_905163435.1 of Mamestra brassicae. Lineage (NCBI taxonomy): Eukaryota > Metazoa > Arthropoda > Insecta > Lepidoptera > Noctuidae > Mamestra > Mamestra brassicae. The sequence continues at coordinate 9,718,111 of LR990996.1, read as the reverse complement.
GGACTTAGACTACTCGCAGTTCAGAACACTAACGGCCCGTTACAATAACGTAGCCAACAGTAGCTAACGTCATGTTACAAAGGCAAAAATGATGTTTCAGCTGCTGTTGGTAGCTAATTTGACAGTTGGTTAAAGGTAAATACGTTATTGAAACGGGCCATTAGGCTGGTGGTGGCCTCAAATGAATTTAAGTGAAAACTGAAAGGATATACGTTCCGATTGGTTCCATAGAAATTTCATGAAAATCGATTCATTAGTTTGGGTTTTTAATCCAAATAGCTAATCCAGACTTTCCAGTGGTGTTTTTAGGTAGGGGTACTTACCACTAAAAAGTGAAAAATAAAAATCTTTTTTACAAAAAAAATAAAACCGACATCCAAATAATAAAAAACACTAGAAAGTATAAAAAACTTTAAATTTAGGAAGTGGGTGTTAAAAAACGAAGAAACAACCTAAACATTGACTTCCGAAATTAAAGTTATTTTATACTTTGTTGTGTTTTTTTTGTGGTCTTCGAAACTAAACATCCGATTTCAAAACGTCTTTCATTGATAGTAAGTTACACCATCGCTGAGTAGGTACCTACCTAAAGGATTTTGAATGGAGGTGAACGAACTCCTCAATAAATGATGGCAAATGGACTGGGATTGCTGAAATCTAATGTCTGTCTATGGTTTGCACCCGTTCATAACATAACATCACGCCGGTACGCTGTAAAGGGGTAAGTACATGTGAACCACTAAAGAGTTTTTTTATCAAGTTACAACCTGACACTGACCTGCAAATTGCAAGAAACATAAGAAAACTTGATTCGCGGGCTACCACTACCTACTCGGACAATACGACCAACAGCAACGCAACGCAACCATTATAATATTATCTAAGTAAACATGAAATACCTACTTACTGTAAATCAAGTTTAGTGGTTCGTTAACTTTGCGACACAGATGAAAGTTGCATTTAGGTAAGTAGTAGGTATGTACCTAAATCGACACTCGTTGCTAACAGGACCTACCTATTTAGGTAGGTACTATTGTGGTAAGGTCTTCATTCCATTTCTTTATTGTTGAGCCTCTCGTTGCCAAGGCATTATCGATTAATTTCAGAATACGCTCTGATCGCATCGTTCTATTATAGAAAACATTTTCTACATAAATAAAACAAAATGGATTATGATTTATCTCGGATAGATTATACAATATGTGGCATTACTTATCCGGACACTTTAAAAATATTGCCGCCTTCAGGACAAAAGATGGACCAAAAGGTTCACTTTTTTCACGGTTTCTTCTTTACCTACTTCTATTTTGCGTGTGCATTTTACTAAGTACTTGCGATACTTATTTCAGTTTGCAGTTGGTGATAAAAACGGAGTTCTACAATGTTTGAGCATAAAAGAAGAAGAGCCTGTGGTTCAATTCAAAACCTTACCAGGCAAGCCAATCACTTCTGTACAACTGGCCTGTGCAATGGGTAAGTCCACAACACATTTTTAGCACCTTTTTATAGTACCTACCTACTTCAGTGTGTAGCTTCTTAGTCATTTGCTTTTCGGTAACTAACCTAGGTACTTAAGTAAGTTAAGTAGGTATAGACATTTATTAATTTGAAACTTTTTCTTAATTGTAGGAACACAGGTGGATAAAATCTTCACAGCGTCAGGAAATGAAGTCAAAGGATATACAAGAAAAGGGAAAGTGTTCCTTAGTATTGAAACTGCTCTTACAGAAACAATAACATCGATGTAAGATATTCATCTATATTAAAATTAATAGTACCTATAGGGAAAAATATTTATTTGTAGGTAGGTAGGTACGTTTGTAGGTATCTCCGAAAGTGCTGTTCCGACCTTGAGATTTTTTTTTTTTTAACTTTCCGGAAACTAGGCTTTTAATCTCGGAAAAAGTGTATTGTGGGATAGGTATGTAACGAGAGCGAGGGTCGCTGGAAAGGCTAGTTTTTAGTTTCATAAATATGGTTCCAACTTCCCACGCCACGAGTAGATACCTATCTTTCCCTTAAATAACTTGAACACACTTTTTCGCAGTTTTTAACCTTGGTCAATATTAGTATTTTTACATGGCATAATGTTTCAGGTGTATAATAGGAAGTGATTTGATACTTTGCAGCGGCCGGACTGTGACCTATTACAGGGATTTACGAGAGTATCACTCCTATGTTTGTGACGACAGAGTACTCGACATTGCAGCATTTGCGGTACCTAATGTAATTATTTATTTGATTGCTTATTCTATTAAAGTTTAAACCTGTTGAAAATTATTTTGTTGTTGACTTCAGAATACAAGAATTCGACTGTTGGTGTTGGTTGCTAATAAAGGAGCAGTTCTCCTAGAAAATGGGAAACTTATATCTCGCACTGTTATTTCTTCGGGGCCGTCCCGCCTGGCTGTTCCACTTTCCACCCACATAACAGATATCATCGCCTTCTACGGTGCTGGCGATGGCTCCATAGGCATCATTAGTTATGAAGAGCAAGTCTTTTTTTTGTACCAAAACACTTTCTTCAAACTTTTTTCTAGATCCTACACATGCATATTATATAAATAATTATGTAGGTACTCTTTGGGCTTTCCATTCTTAGTGCTTCATCGTCTGCTGAGAAGAAGGTATTATATTCACTTCCTTTTTAGTGCGTCGATTGCAAAACTAGTGGCTTGACCCAAAATTCAGCTACACTGGGTTTACTTACGCATCTAATACTTTTGTGCATAATTTACTAAGTATTTGTGACTTTTGGGTAGGTACAGTGTGCAACAAAAACTGGTTAACTTTAACCAAAGCTGCAGAAATTATTTTCACTTGCTTGTATTACCTAACTAAGATTTCTTCAAAGAAAATATAATTAGGTATAAGTATACCTACATACATTTTGGGCAAGTTTTGGTGCTGACTGTACCTTCGCACACTGAAGTAGCTCTACTTATGTATGTAGTTCTTAAACCACTAGAGGGCCTGATGAAAGACGATCTCCACCAATAATGAACCTGATTTAAAATGTTTTCAGGTTAACCCTTTCAAGTAAATGCTTAGTCGATGGTAGAGGTTTGGGTTCCGTTGTATGTCTCGGCTGGTATTTCAATAATGGAAACTACCACCTCAGTGTTGGTCGGCATGATGGTTCTATTCAACTGTATCTCATGGATATGGAGAACTTCGGTGAAAAACCACGTCTGAAGTACACTTATGTTTGTATTGGAAAACTAAACTGCATACTTATTTCATATATTTTTTGATTCTATACCTACCTAATAATTTCATTAACAATGTGACAAGTTTACATTTACTTAATCAATATTTATTTTAGTTCTGCGGAGAACCTGTAACTTCTGTAACAGGTGGATGCGTGGGAACCGAAGAATCTGAGTTACTAGTAGCTACATTTTCTGGACGAGTTTTTGCCCTCAGATCTAGCCACTTGGTTACTGGAGCTAAAGTGCCTCCAGATATTTTAGCAGCGCGACGAGCAAAACTTGAGTACCTACTTATAATTGTTTTTATTTTCACTTTCCCCCACAATAAACAGCCGATCGATTCTGTAAACATGTCGAAGTGAAGGCTTCGATAAAGTGATCACGAGGTGAGCTGTCAATCCATATAATGACAGCTCACTTCGTGATCACGCAACATCTTGATTATATGGATTGACACCTTACCTTGTTATCACTTCACCCAACCCCTCACTTCGACATGAATCGACCGGCAGTATTGTTTCCGAAAAATGTTTATGATTTTATTGTACGGTCAGAAAAAAAGAGTTACTTAAAAAATCTACAATTTTTAATTTGGTATCTTCTGAGATTTAGTGAATCATTAAGACATATTTCTTATTAGGGTAGAAGTGGCGCGTTTAGAGAAACAAACCGCAAATGAAAGAGAAAAATATCAACGGAATACTCGTTCTCTTAACGCTGGATTATCGACGCCACCATTGCTGGACATTCAGTACGAGGTAGCAAATGAAATCTACTTCATACAAAGATATTTCAAGTAATGGGTACCTAGACCTACCTACTTACCTGCTATGTGTTCGCAATATTTTCAACATTTATTTTCCTTTAACTACAGTTGTTAGGAGCCTCAAGTGATGGACGGCAAGAAGTAAGAATTATCTGTGCAGTGCCGCTCGATATGCTTTTCATTTATTGTAACAAGAAACTCGAAATGCAAACTGACACAGCTGCTGTCTTAAGCATCTGTTCTTCAAAGGTTTGATAATAATATTATTTGTGTAAAGAAATAGGCGTTCGGCCTATACCTACTTAAGATATTATCATTTTTTTTAGGAAACCGGATCTGATTTGCTAGCTTCGGTTAGATGCCAAGCTGGGACGCGCAGAGTATGGGTGAAAATGCGTGACATATCAGATTCTCGTGCAGAATCAAAATTCGAGGGAAAACGTGTACTTATTTACGCTTTACCAGCTGGTGCCCCTAGAGTGGCTCGACTTCTAAGCCTCAAATTACCAGCATTACCATACTATTCTGGCCCTGAAACATTAGACAAGAACGTTGAAAATCAAGAGAGGTACGGTCAGTAACTGAAGTCGATTAAAACTGTTTCTCTTACCTACAAATTATCTTAAAATCGAAATTGTCACAGAATTCGCTATTCCTGTTTTTAGAATATCTATATTAATTTATTTATCAGGATTGAAAAAAAATGGAGTGTAGTTTTTCTTTGCTGACTGTACCTGCATGTTATTGCCACACCAAGCACTAAGGAATTAATTCAACACTTTGATTTGATACAGAGTTTGGTGCCAACTTGAAGTCACAGGAAGCTTTTCTGTAGCTGAAATGACTTCATGGCTTACAGAAGCACTACCTGGTGAGCTGCCCAGACCGGCTTCGACTGTGTCCTTCACCCGATCACATACTCTCCTACAGACTGTTCTAATTTGCCAATACCAGTAGGTAGTTTATTTTCCAGGTATAATTAACGAAATATTGGTAGGTAGTTTTTAGAAATATTATTTAATTTTCAATATTTTTTTGCAGACGTGGTTTAGCAACATTTAAATGTGACAATGTTTCTACTATAGCAACCATTAGGAATATAGTATCGAACTGTTCAGTCGAAAAGAGCATTCGAGTGGAAATATCCTGCGGTACATGCATATTATTATTATCAGTAGGTACCTAAAATGTTATTATGAAACTAATCACCTGTTGAGATTTTTTTTTTATTACAGGTATTCCAGACGGCTGCTGCTTAAAGTCTTTTAAGAATCTGGAAAGTAAATTTAGACAAGCATATCAGAAAAACAAAGATATAATTTTGAAGAAAGCTATCAGGTAGGTTTTCAGGTAGGTACCTGTTACAATGAAGGAATCCTTACTTCCATTGGTCCTTAACTAATAAAATTTGTATTGCAGCATGTTGGATTTGGATAGTTCAATGAACGAGGAAGGCCCTACACTGTGTCAAGAATATGCTTGTGTTTGGAATTCCAGCAACAGTATCAATGAGACCCAATTTAACGAGCTTGTAGGTGAGTGACAAGATGGCGGGACGAACTGGATAATAATATTAACATTGTATAGGTACTAATAAGTAGTACTCATTACTTATATATTTTTACAGAGGCAGTGGTTCAGTGGTATTCAGATTGGCGAGCACTGTCTATGCATGATAACTACAGTATTGAAACTTCAAAGCTACGGGCTGCTCTAACAGAATGTCGGCTTGATGATGTTTTCAAAATACTTTCTAGTTATTCTTCATCTTTGAAAGATTATTGAATGTTTCATAATGAATAAGTAGTTTTTAGTCAGTAGGTACATTAAATGTTTTATAAAAACTGTACACATGCATGATTATAATGATTCTATTTATTACAACTTTTTTTCTTTAGGGTTAAGCGGATACATTTTTTCAAGTTCTAAATCATAGTGATAAAGAGCCAGGTTATTATTGGACAGTGCAGATAATTTCGACACATGCTTTACCATTTCATGAATTGAATGCATTTGTTCTGTTAAAAAAATGGATGTGATAAAATCTGCATAGTGGTAATCTTTTACATCTTCTGCTAGTTTCACACCCTCTTCTAACACCTGGTGATATTCAATTAGTGATTAGTACATAGAAGAGTTTACGCCATACGGCATTTCATAAAAACTTTTAAGTCCTTATTTTTCGATATGAATGAACCAATTTTAATGAAACTTGATAAGCATACGCTAGATATCCAGATCTAAATAGTTAGTAGAGAACATGATTTATAGTTTTCTATATAGAAAACTATAAATCACTGTATAAAGTGAAAAATAACTATCTTTCCCCTGTACTGTTTTTAGGATTCCGTAGTCAACAAGGAACCCTTCTGGTTTCGTCATGTCCGTCTGTCTGTCCGTTCGTGGTTTAGCTGAGACGCTTTGTACTAGAAAGTTGGAATTTGGTATGGTAAATTGTCAGCCCTTTATTTTATTAGTTACCTACACCAAATGCTTACAAATTGGCTGCAGACAATTATGCTGCGTTGTTATATCTAACTCAAACAGAGAAATTTTATTTAACCAACGAGATTTTACCTATTCCTTTAACCCAAAAACCTTCATGTTTACCTTTGTAACATGACATTTCAGCTACTGTTGGTAGCTAATTGAACAGTTTGTTAAAGGTAGATATTTTATTGAAACCGGCTATAAATAATTGTTCACCGCCACAGCAAGAAGTTTTCAGATTACCATAGTGCCATAAATATGTTATATATAATATGAAATTGCTCACCGCAGTTATATTCTTTTCCATAGCCAGGCCTTGTTTAAATGCTTCAATTAGTGTTAGATTTTTGTTTTGATTTGGTGGTTGAAGGCCACATATCAAAGGCATCCCTCCACGCAATAACTGATAATTTATGAGTTTCTGCATATGATCTAGTTCTTCTTGATACATTTTCATGAAGAACCCACCGGCACCAAATTGTGATTTAGAGGGATGTAGAAAAGCCACTGCCATATTTAAATAATCCTGCCCAGCTTGCTGCTCAGCATTAATTTGTATGTTTACTGCATCTTCTATTTTGGAATTATAGTTATATTGGTAGTTTTTGGACCCCCTACTAAATGCAATTACAGGCAAATATTTGTTCAAACACAATTTGATGAATGTGCAATCTCTCAACTTACTATTCAGGCATAAAAGTATGTTATTAGTTATTAACATCATAGTAAAATTTGAAAATAAAGCTGTGTTACATTTCTAGTAGGCTGAGGGTTTGCTGAACATACAGATTGTATTAAGGAAAAGATAAGTATGAGATACTTAATTTAAAAAAGTTTTGTGGATTCAACAAATGTTTAATAAACTATTATTAACTAAAGTACTACTATATTATACAGTTATATTAGGACTAAAAATATTTAAAATAAACACATTCACTTCTGGAAAGGATAATAATCAAGACCAGAATTATATTTAAATTTATACGTAAAGCGATTTACTTGTGTTTTTCCCACTTCAATCATCTTCTGAACATCTTCTCGGTACGCTGGCGGTAGTAGTTCTTCTTCGAGGGTACAGTTGTTATCACAAGTATCTTGACTTTTAAACACGCGCCGTCTTATAACGTCGACATCTCGACTATATTCCTCTTTTAAATCCCACACAGATTTGGTTGCTGCATCAATTTTAAACACAAAATAATTAGCTTCTCTGTGCACTATTCCGTGAGCAGTGGTTTTGTAAGGCATAGGTCTGAATCCCAGGTTTTCTATGTTTCTGATTATACCACCCCGGTCGAAAATAGCATGCGAGATTCTTTTAAGGGTAGTTTTGAGTTCTGGTTTAGGCATGGCACGTAACATTAGAGCAACTTCGTAAGTAGGCATTTTCAATTTTAGAAAATTAAATTTTATTCAGGTTATGTTGATAGACCATTGAGATAGAAAAAACTACTTTTTATAAGTCTATGTGATAGACACCGTGCAACTGACAGGACTGTGACAGACAACTGACGCAACTGTCAAGTAGTGTCAAGTCAAGAGTGACACAGAATGAAGTGAAGAATGAACGAATGTGAGACAATGGAATTAAAATAAAAAAGTGTGTCGTGGCTCACATGGCGTTCTGTAATTTCATGTAAAAAACCATAATTGTAACAATAAATTCGAATTTAAAACTTGCAAAACATGGACAATGCATTGCACACAGTCGGTATGGTCAGCAGGTGCCTACACTTCAGTGGCTTTTGTCTTTGCTTGAACATTGCAATCTTACTTTAGTTATTAGTTTCGCCGCCAGTAAATTATATGGAGCGCACTGTAATTCCTGAACGAATTATTTTTTAATGCGTTCAATCAATTCATTCAACAATCAAATCAATCATGGCGACAGCGTGCGCTTTGCTTTGCTAAAATAGTAAAATTGATTGGAAACTGGAATCTTTTCGACCGATCCTAACCATGGGATCGTACGCGAAATTTGTTTCTGATTACTGTAAAACTTGGGAGAAATCCGGAAAGGAGCAATTGTAAGTTAAATTTTTCCTAAAAAAAAAAAATCATGTTGGTTCGTATTTGCCTCGATCGTAAATGGTATCATTTGAAATAATTAAGTTTGTTTTTGTTGAAAACAATAAATAGCATGTATGTAAAAAACGATCTAGCGTGAAAACTTTATAACGTACCGCGTAATATCAATTGTATTAAACTTTGTTATCATTACTTGCCCATGCTGTGCTGGGGTGATTGATTGCAAACACAAAGTAATGGAGAGAAAGAAATAACTTCATCATTTTGTTAATACCTGACGGCTGTCCAACTGGCTATCGAATATTATTAACACGGTATAACAAAACCTCCATTATTGCCAAGCAAAAATAGATACATACTGATAAAAATGGAATTGATTGTGTATAGGCACTTGTGGTACTTTTTTCTAAGTCTATCTTGGACATCATTCAGTTTGCCCCTTTTCCTATTTCTTCACGTCAGTACATGAAGAAATAGGAAAAAAGAGCAAACTGAAGTAGTAATACAACTAGGAAATCACCAATACCTATTGAGTTAGTGCAAAGATATTGCTCATGCCTTCTCTGTTTGAGAAGAGGCTTTTGCGCTACAGAGAAACGCTAATTTGTAGGCTTATCCTAATATTAGGTCTAAAAAGAAACCGATACTTAAAGAGTAGGTTTCTTTTGTTTAAAAAATTCAGGTTCTCAATTTCAGCAGAATAGAGCCTGTTTCAATCAGTCAGTTTTATAGCATTTTTTATATGTTATATATTTATACAAAGGTACTTTTAAGTTTAGTTTATAGCGACCCCAGGATCTTGTATGTTACGAATGGACATATAAATAAAACAAACCACTTTTATTTTCAGTGTAAAACATGTGACACAATTTGTGAAAGATGAGGATAGAAGTCCACTTTTTACAAAGTCTGGCAAACTTTCTGGTTTATCCCAGACAATTTATGACTTACTGCTCAGTGGTCTTCGTGGGCACCTAAAGAAAGAAGCTGTTCTTTCTGTTCTCAGAGACATAACTGTAAGTTAATTTATAACAATTGATATTAAATATGAATTTTCAAAAAATTTTGGAAGATTACTAATTCATTAATAATTTTCAGGGATTGCATGCAGATATACCATCAATAATTTTAGATGTAGTTAGTGTGCTGGATGCGGAGACCTGCAATGATGTGCAAAGTGAAGAGCGCACAAACTTCTGCTACATGATTAGGGAATTGGAGTCTTTTATATCAGATAAACTTCTGAAAGAGAGATTAGAAATAGATACATTGCAAGATGTTGGGACATTAAAAAATAAACTGTTTTATACTAAGTTCATAAAAATCAAGACCAAGTTGTAGTGAGTACTCATTATTCACAATATTTCAAATAAAATTGTAACCGGAAGCTAGCTGCATGATTCTCACTTATACATTAATTTTAACTGTATTTATGTTTTTTTTTTGATTTTCAGTTATAAGCAACGTAAGTTTAATTTATTTAGGGAAGAAAGTGAAGGATATGCTAAGCTAATTGTTGAATTAAATCAGGAAATAATTGAGAAAGTGGAATGGAAAAATTTATTGGAAATTATTCAGTCATTAATAGGTAAGAATATACAGTATTGAGGCCAAAGGCCCTTAGTGATTACTCAATGCATTAACAATAATGTTTATCTTAAACTCGCTTTAATTTCAGGTTGTTTCAACTTGGATCCCAATAGAGCACTAGATATAATATTGGAGTCTTTTGAGGCTCGCACGCACTCAGATCAATTGTTCATACCTCTGATTAAGAACTATATGGGTGATCCTCAAGTTATTTCAGAAGTTTTAGGGTTCAAGTTAGGAAACATGGAAGTACTTGAAAATTATAAGGAACCACCACCTTTAATGACTGTAATAGCTTTACTCTTACAGCATCAAGTTATATCTCTTGATGACATATATCCCTGGGTATGTATTTTTATTTAAATAGATATGTAAATAAATTTAAATAATTGGAATATAATATGTATCATAATTATTTTTTATCTAGCTGCGTCCGGATGACTCTATAATGGCTAAAGAAGCGGAAAAAGAATTAAAGACTGTACAGGATTACATTCGTAAACTGAGCATTGTGTCTACCAAAGGACCTCAAGCTAATGGGCCGACAGAATATGTTGAAGAGAAAGGTGATCCTCAGGTACATTTTACAGCATTAAATAGCCTGCTTGGAAAAATTGTGCTTTTTTATTTAAATTATCAAAAAGAAATATTGATTTATGTGTGCAAAGAGTTGTGTAACTATTTTTGGTGTACAACTGTACCATAAAGTATATTTATCTATCTCTTGAGCTTGTTCAACATCTTACTGTGTAAACCAGGAATACTGGAGCAATCAAAAGTTGGTGCTTTGTGAAGCATTGCTGAAGGTGAATGCTTGGCGTGACTTCGCGGCATTGTCAGCTCGCTTGCCCACCAATATCATGCCACAGCGTCCTGCAGTCGCCCTTTGCAACATGCTACATGCTCTTGTTGAGCCTTTGTACAGAATGTGCGTATTTATTTCATAATTTTTATCAATCTTATGTGTGTGGTGAAATACTAACATTATTGTGAACTGGACAAGTGTAAAATTTACACAGCTATGTAAATACTTAACTTTAACTCAGGTTGCGTTTCGTAAACGCTTTTCAGCAGCTAACTTTGTATGTAGTAATATAATGAATTCAATTATTGTTATCACAATAATCTTATTATGATATACTATATAATAAATACTAAATACTACTATATAATAAATATAAGTATAAATTAGAAGATATTATTTGTAGGAAATCTCATTGGAAAAAAAAAGAACTTCCATACAAAATCTCATTGCCTGTTTAACCCCTTTAAGGCATGTATTTTTAAAAATACTTTATCATCATCATAAGGAAACCGTATGCAAAATTTCATGCTTTTAGATCGAGCGGCTTAGCTGTACTTACATTGTCCATCAGTCTGTAAATGAATGAATTTAAAAACTTTTAAAAGTATAAATTAATGGTTGATGTATTACTTTCAGCAACTGTCGAGTAGCACCTAAAATAATAGGAAAACCCATCCCACCGCTCAAGTCAAGCTTGGCACCTCCAGCATGCAAGACATTTGATGATATGAAGGAGACTGTCATTCCAGCTCTGGTCTTGTTAGGACCATCACTTCATTATGATCCTATTTTAATGTACAAAGTAAGTAGTAGTAGCTAGATCCTTATATGTTATCACAGGTATACTTTAATCCTAAATAATTTATTAACATTTTTGTAGATAATTCGTATACTAAGGACTGCGCGTTCTTTGAAGGAAGATCCTTTGCATCATGAAGCGCTCACAGTATTAGACGCGGCCATATTGCCAGCTCTGACTTTGATGGATGGTAATTGTTGTATGGCTGAGGAAGTTTACACCTTGTTGAAATTATATCCATATCAGTGCAGGTAAGTTAACATAGACAGAAGAGTCAATGTCGATACATGTTTAAATTGTAAAACACTACTGATTGTACGCTTTTCTTTCAATAGGTATTGTTTATATTCTCGCTGGAAAAATGAAGCAGCCGAGAGAATACCTTCTTTGATGCGAGTGCGCGGCAATTCCCTGCAAAGAATCAAGCATATAATGAAACGTGTTTCTAAAGAAAATATAAAACCGCAAGGTCGCCTCATCGGGAAACTGTCGCATGCCGCTCCGACTTTGATTTTTGACTACATGCTACTGCAGGTAAATGTTTAGATGAAATTTTAATGGAAAGAGGATTAATTGCGTTCAGCAGTACTTAAAGTCGATCGTGTATCAGATCCAGACGTACGACAACCTGATCGGGCCGGTGGTGGAGTCGCTGAAGTACCTGACGTCGCTGTCGCTGGACGTGCTGGGCTATTGCCTGCTGGAGGCGCTGTGCGGCGGCCGCGCGGGCGGCGGCGCGGCGCACCCCGCGTGGCTGCAGGCGCTGGCGGCCTTCGCCGGCGCCGCTTTCAAGAAGCACAACATCGAACTCACTGCGCTGCTGCAGTTCGTCGCCAACAGACTCAAGGCACAGCAAAGGTATTTATTTAGAGAAAGTAATGTTGTACCAGTCAAGTATTCGATTCGTTTACCCATGTCAATTCATCCGTATTTAAGTTTTTTTATAAATATATTTAGTCGAAGTTTAGCACCAACTGTGTTTGTTAAGTTTTTATTTTATACAAATATCACACACTGGCAAGTAGATACCATTATAAATATGATTCTAAATATCATGAAGAATAAGAAAAAGTCCAGATCTAAATTCTATTTAAAAAACAGATCCAATAACACGTAATATTCAATACCACTATTTTATTTTTGTTCAAAATCGTGGAACATATTATTACGTTTTTTTTAGGGTTCCGTACTTCAAACGGAATCCTTATAGGATCACTTTGTTGCCCGTCTGTCTGTCCGTCCGTCAGTCAGTCTGTCAAGACCCTTTATCTCGGGAACGCGTGGAGGTATCGAGTTGAAAACCATATACCTACTCAATCTATAGTCCCTTAAAGCTGTGAAAAAATCAAACTTCCAAGTTAAAAAGATACGGCCAAGCGGCCAAAAAACGTATATTTCGACACTCAAGGGAATCCAAATTTATAGGGTACTTTCCGTTGACCTAGATTAATGCAATTTGGCAAGAAGATAGATCTTAGAGTACAATTACAGGAAAAAGTCTGAACATTGGGAATTTATAGTTTATAAAATAATAAAAAAAAACAGACTATAAACTTTTATTTTCCGTTGAAGAATTGACCGTGACGTACATTGATGTATGGTAGAACATTTTTTCACCAACAGAGTTAAGTTTGCCCTTCAATCTTACCTGCTATATTTTGCTTTCAAAGTTCATAAACTTCCGTAGGGAATGTATACTCGGAAAAAATCAAGATTCGATCGGAAGTCGGAACCCTCGGTGCATGAGTCTGACTCGCACTTGTCCGGGTATATACTTTTATTGTTAGGGTGTGCGAAAACGATTATGACAACCAATATTTTTTTTGTATTCCGATTGACTCGATTAAGATTATCATAAATCGATTATTAAAAATTAGGACAAATACTTTTAAGGCATAAAATCCAATAAGCACGTATGGTAACTATTTGTGCTTCGTAATTGAAATAGTTTTTTGGACAACAAGGAATAAAGCCAACTCAACAAATTCATCGCCGATGAATTTGTTGAGTTGGCTTTGTTCCTTGCGAATCACAAGAGCATTCTTAATTTAAATTTAATTGACATTGTCTAAATTATTCAAAATTTAAATTAAGAATGCGCTTGTGATTCGCAAATACACTTCTGGACACATCTATTGGCCCACCTTAGAGTTTAGGTTTCGATGGCCCCTACCGAAATATGATTGCTAGATGCAAAAACTGTTGATGCAGTTTTAAACCTGATACATTTTACCATCTTTTTCGATCGTATTGTTTTAAATTTGAATTCAGAATACCATACGATATGGAGCTACGCCTAACAAGTCGGATATGCGCCTTGTTAAAGGCAATTGATTTTTGAATAAAAACATGTTTTATCAAATAAAGGTTTAATTTAATAATGCGTGTTGCCTCCATGGGCATCTACCACAGCTCTCATACGATTAGGCATAGAGTTTATCAACCGCTCTATGCAATTTTGAGGGATCATCTCCCATTCCTCTTCTATGGCAGTTTTCAACTCCTGCATCGTCTGGGCAACTGGCTGACGAGCCCTAACACGTCTTTTTAGCTCGTCCCACATGTGCTCAATGGGGTTCATGTCTGGGCTTCTGACTGGCCAGTCCATAACTGTGATGTTCACATCCCGAAGATATTCCCTGACGATGCCGGCCGCATGGGCTCTTGCATTATCATGCATAAAAAGGAAATTTGGGCCCACATAGTCCGCGTATGGTATCACGTGAGGTTCTAAGCACTCACGAATGTACCTTTCAGCATTTAATGTTGGCAGCCGTGGTCCTGTAACAACCTCAAGTTGAGTTTTGCCGCTCGCGGATATACCGCCCCAGACAGTCCATGAGCCACCGCTATAAGCAACCCTCTCTTCAAAGCAGCATTGTGCGAAATGCTCTCCCTTACGTCGGTAGACCTTCTTCCTTCCATCATTGCCATGTAACACAATTTTAGACTCATCAGAAAAGAGTACCTACACGGCTCCAATCTTGCTGTGTCCAATTTAAATGACTGCGTGCGAAATGAAGGCGCGCTGTTCGGTGGGCTCGCGTTAGTTTGGGCCCATTAGCTGGCTTGTGTGGTACCATATCGCGTTCTTTTAACCTTCTCCGAACAGTTCGAGCGCTCACAGATACTCCGTGGAAGTCGCGAAGTTTGTTTTGTATCTCAATGGAGGTAAGGTGACGATTTCTCAAGCTGGTCGTCACGATGAATCGATCCTGCCTTTCAGTTGTGACCCGAGATCGTGGCCTTCCTTGGCGACGAACAAAGCCGCCAGTCTCTAGGTACCTCCGATAAACATTTCGGACCGCAGATCGACTTAAATTAAGTTGAGCACTCACGTTTCTTTGGCTGTGTCCGGCCTGAATAAGTGCCACAGCTTGGGCGGCGACTTCAGGTGAAGTATCCATAGATTATTGATAGAACCTCACCTTAATGTTAAGAATAAGTAATGTTTGTTGCAAAACCAAAGATATCAATCACTTTTTCAAGAATTAAATCCAAGTAAACCAATAAAACCAAGTTTTATTAGTATTCGTTTGTTTGATATCAACAAACAGGCTCCAAATTGTCTTTTGTTTCTTTAAATTCTGTGTTCGAAATTCAAAAAAAGACTATTGAATGAAATTGTGAATGTGCCAGGTTCAAAACTGCATAAAAACTTTTTGCTCGACCTAATATAAAACTTTAGCTAGGACCAAACGAAACTGAAAATACAAGGTGGGCCAATAGATGTGTCCAGAAGTGTATTTTATTAATTTCGCATCAATATTGTTACGCGCTAGAATGAATGTCGGGTACATTAAGTTACTACTAGCGCCATCTAGTATCGAGTAGCAGAACTAGTAGAGTCAAGTACCTTCTAGACATTTTTGCCAGAACATTCTACACTTCTCGGTATCTGGTCTGGTCAGTCGGCAGCGGTAGTTACGAGTACTTTCCAGATGTTTCGAGAATGGAAGTTTCTAGAATAAACTGACCTATAAAAGGAGCGCGTATTCCGTGACCGAGTCAGTATTGGATTTGCGATACAAGCGAATACTTCGGAAGCGATCTTCAAGTGCGAATAAAGTGATCAGTGGTGAACTTGTGTTTAATAATTAGTGAGTTTAAAGTTGTAATTAGTGTTTTTAAATTAAAGTGTCATTTTGGTTATTTAATCGGCTGTTTTTAATTGTCACGAACCCCAAGCTCGTAACAATTGGTGTCAAGAGTGGATATTTAAACCATGCCGATTCTACCAAGAAGGATGGCAGCATGCGGTTTTGTGTTGACTATCGTCGTCTAAACGACGTCACGAAGAAGGACAGCTATCCTTTGCCAAGAATTGATGACACGCTGGACATGCTTACTGGAGTGAAATGGTTTAACACGCTAAACCTAAAAAGTGGTTACTGGCAAGTTGAAATCGACCCTAAGGACAAGGAGAAAACTGCATTCTCGACAGGAAAGGGCCTGTGGCAATTTAAAGTTATGCCGTTTGGATTGTGCAACGCTCCGGCAACGTTTGAAAGGTTGATGGAACTTGTACTAACCGGGTTGATTGGCGATACCTGCTTGGTCTACTTGGATGACATCATCATTGTAGGCCGTACGTTTGAAGAACATCTTCAAAACCTGGAACGCGTGCTCATGAAGATCCAGAGTGCAAATCTCAAGTTGAGTCCAAAGAAGTGTTCACTTTTCAAACGTCAAGTCAGCTTTTTGGGATACCTAGTGTCGGAAGAAGGCATCCGCACGGACCCAGAGAAAATCGCCGCTGTCAAGGATTGGCCAATTCCAAAAGACAAGACGCAGGTCAGAGCATAATAGGAGCACAAACCCAAAAGGGTTTGTGCTTAACCCAGTAACTAGGTAGTACATACACCTCTTGGCAAGACTGCTGTTAAAGTTTCTGGCTTCTGACTACCCGTAACGACTGTCAAAAATGTTCAAATGTCAGCCGGGACCAACGGCATGCTTTCCGAGGCACGGTGGAAATGCAATATGCACGCCCATCCGCGATCCGACCTCGGCAAACGTAGCTTAACCTCGAATTTCGATTTGTGCTGGTGTTTTTATTTTCAAATACTTGTATCAAAAACCCATATAGTGCACAGGATCACGCATGACACGCATCTACTCACACGTTTGGAACAATTCAGATGAAATTTAGTAGGTTCATGTAGTCATGAATTTCCGTCACCCAAAAATGATTCCGACTTGCACTGGGCCCTTTTTTTCATGGATGTTTATTTCGCATATTCGTAATTAGCAACCCCATAAACCATTTTGGTGCCATTTTGAGTCATATAGGAGGAGGTTTTCAGTTCGTCTGTTTTTTTTTTGTATGTTTGTTATGCGATCATTCCGTCAATTATGAATTGATTTTCATGATTCTTTGTTTATTCGAAAGCCTGATCCTGAGGTGGTCCCATTGGCACCAAGTCAGAATCTGATGATGGGATCCTAGGGAAATCGAGGGCTACCCTCAAATTTTAAAGGCACATACAATGTTTTTTCATATCTTTTCTAAAGCAAATCAGATAATTGTGCCTGGTAATCAACATCTCATCTTGCTGGGCTGATGATGGAAGGTATAAGTCAGGATCTGATGCTGAGATCCCAGGAAAAATGTTTGTTTAGCGATGTTTTTGCCACTTGTCAACCGATTTGGATGATTCTATTTTTATTTGGAAGAGTATTTTTCCAAACTGGTCCCATTTCATTCTGGTGATGATTTGATGAAGGATTTCGGAGGTAGACAACGGAACTCTTCAATAAATGATAGCAAATCTCCCGGGATTGCTGAGACTGCATGTCTGTTTATTGATTCCACCAGTTCATAACATAACTTCACGCCGGTACGCTGTGAAGGGGTACGCAGATGCAAACAAGACAACCTTAATTAACATTTTTTTTGAGGTTATCTATTCGGGTATAACTTTATTGTTTGTTGACTTATCTTGATGATTCTTTTTGCATTGGCTTTAGTTATAGCTATATTGCATTTGCACTGTAATGTGAACTTCAAAGATAAACCAGTAACCTTAAAATCAGTAAGAAACAAAGCAAAGTAGATATTCAACTATGAGCTGGTATGGACTGAAAAGGCACACAAAGTAACTCCTTAACGGCAAATAGTGTAACCACTCATTATGGGAATAATGTCACTTAGTTGCGGGTTATCACAACTAAAAAGTGGAAAATAAAAAACTTTTTACAAAAACAACCGATTTCCAAATAAAATAACACAACAAAGTATAAAATAACTTTAATTTCGGAAGTCGGTGTCAAAAATCGAAAAAACAACCAAAAACACGTGTTTTTTATTTAGAAGGCGGTTTTTTTTTGTAAAAAAGATTTTAAAGAACTTGTGTATGAAAAATGCCAAATGCAGAACGCAAATAGTATGATTATGTCTTGATTTTTCTCTTTTGTATCTGTTCAGCAAACGAGAAGGTTATTTACGTATTATTATTGTCAGCGAATCTAAATTGACTACCTTTTGGAAAGGTGTATTCGTAATTAAGATACATTTTAAAGTAGACCGAACGCGATTTGAACGACCTTAACTTACAATTTAAGATATTTCTCACAAACTTATCGTATAAAATATCTTTGGAAAGAATTTTTTCATATTAAAATCGATGGCTGAAAGTTTATCTAATTCCTGAAATTCATGACGTAATTCGCAAAACCCCGTATATTCAGCTGATGTGTCATATTTATGTCAAAATCTTGTCGTGCAGAGTGGTTTTAGTGCGTCGGCCATACCCCACACCTATTCAAATGATTTATCTATACTAATAAAATAAAGCTGAAGAGTGTTTGTTTGTTTGAACGCGCTAGTCTCTGAAACTACCATTCGGATTTTGGAACTTTAAACACATGGGAATTTTTCATTGCTGTCTCTTGGCTCCATAACAGCTCGCCTTCGGAACAGTACAATAATATAGTATGAACATGGATCCGCTCGTATCGTACACATACATTTATTGTCATAATTGAGAAAAATGTCTTCCATTTTGAACTTTTTAGTTCACCATACCAATTGCATTCAAAATAAATTTGTGAGTCTCATTTCATTTATTTCATTAACAATTTTTACATTGTATCGAAATTTTACACTGCATTATCAATTTAAAGTTAAAAGAATTACAATACAAACACCATAAAAGATTATTGAAACATAAAATTATACAGTTTACAGATTATTATAACATTACGGTAACCAAAATATATTCATTAAAAAGTACAACATTAGCAATTCCTTGTTATATGTCAAAAATAAAAAATAAAAAAATATCGTAACAATAAATTATGAGTCTACTATTACACATGTCAAAAATATAATATCATGTCAGTCAAATGTTGTAAAAAGATTTATGTCAAATAAAGAATGTAAAATCAAAAATAAATAGATGCATCCATTACCTACAATGTCAAAAATCATAATGTCAAATTAAAAATATGGGTAATATTTTTAATTTGACATTATGATTTTTCCTGATTTTGATCCAATGTCAAAAATAAAATATTGCTAATTTCCATACTTGATGTCAAAAAAAATTGTATAATAATAATTAAAGTCTAGTTGTACGTGTCTCATCTCAACTCATCAAGGGTGTAATAGCACTTTTCTATCAAAAATGATTTTAACTGCTGCTTAAACTGATTTAAGTTGTAAATTGACTTGAAGTGTACAGGTAGTTTATTAAACAATTTAATTGATTGATAATCTGCAGCATGACTCACTACTTTAAAATGAGGTTGCATCTTATTTTGTAAGTCTACGCCTTGTAGCTTCCCGCTTAATTCTTTCCTCTGATGTTTCGAAATTCTGCAGTTTTTTCATAAGATCAGTGAGAAGAACTAAAATATACAAACAAGGGACCGTTAGTATCTGAAGTTCTTTAAAGTAATCCTTACACGATACCCACTGTGGAATTCTCACCATGGTTCTTATTGCCCTTTTTTGAATAATGAAAGCCGTATTTATATTGTACGTATAACTACCTCCCCATAGAGTAAAACTGTACCTAAACTTTGATTCTACAAGCGAGTAATTTACGACTTTTAATTGTTCTATAGCGATCACATCTCGAAGACTTCTTAGGGCATAGCAAGCTGAGCTAATTGAACTTTCTATGGTTGTCAATTCTTTTTTCCAGTTAAGGCTTTCGTCAATGTGAATTCCTAAGAATTTTACGCTGTTTACCAATGTTATTGTATTTCCATTCAATACAATGCCTATTTTTAACACGCTTTTATTAGCTTCACCTGTATGTATGTATGTAACCGACCCTTTTGAGCTCGATTTTGCCCTACTTTGAACGATCAGATTTAGTTCAAACTTTGCACACCTGTCAAGGATCGATGACAATGCAAGAATTCAATTAAAATATCCGATTAAGTATCCTAATTAGATTCGCCAGGATTAATTAATTAAATTTAAAAAATATTCTAACAAAGCAAA
Source organism: Mamestra brassicae (assembly GCA_905163435.1). Lineage (NCBI taxonomy): Eukaryota > Metazoa > Arthropoda > Insecta > Lepidoptera > Noctuidae > Mamestra > Mamestra brassicae. The sequence goes on along the minus strand of LR990996.1, from coordinate 9,697,966 downwards.
ACATTATCCATAAATACACACTTTTTTATTGTTCACAAAAACACATATTCTATTTAAATAACCTCTGACAAAAAAAAAATAGTTTAAAAAAACTAAAACAACAAGCTTTTATAGAAAAATCCAACAAAAAACAGAAAATAAAATTTAATAAATTTGATTAAGATATGAATGACACTATGCACCCCACGCTTTTTAACAATAATGTACAGCTCGATTCACGAAAGATGACCACTGCGCAGAAGGCATATTATAGGTCCCTTTTGAGGTGCGACGTGAGGCGCGGGCGGAATGCGTCAAGACAGGGCGACGCCATTGGTGCGCGCGCGTGTCGTGATAGGCCGCTCAGTCAGTCGCTATTCGTCTATCGCGGCGTTGACGCGCTCACACTGCTCTCGAGTACAGTCGAAAAGAAGTGTTTCTTTGTTTTAAATTGTTTTTTGTTTGTTAAGTTTCGTTGTTTGTTGAGATTTGTTATTGTTATTTGCTATTTTAAGCCATCACAATGCCAAAAGGCAATGCTTTGAATAGACAGTCGAGACGTTTGGTGTACAACGTGTTTCAATTTTTTCACAAGATTTTAAAATACTCGAAGCTTACAAAAAAACGGCCGCGGCAACAAAGACGTCTGTATCGACAGTACAAAGAATTATAAAAGAAAGTAAATCTTCGCCGTTCTTAGTGGTTTTTAGAACCCCTGGTAAAAAGAGACCGCGCCGTAACCCTGCCTCCGACGTTGACGACTTTGACAAAGGGGTAATTAAGAGATGTATCCATAACTTTCATTTAACTGAAAAAGAACTGCCAACTTTAGAGAAATTACGAGCAAAATTAAGTCAAGATATTAACTTTAAAGGATCCAAAACAAGTTTGGGTCGATTAATAAACAGAATTGGATTTAAGTGGAAAAAAACAGAAAACAACCGAAATATTTTAATAGAAACATCAGCTATTCGGTTGTTACGAATAAATTACCTAAGAAAACTCCAAGAATATCGAAGAGAAAATAGACCAATCATTTATACTGACGAATCGTACGTCCATGCTACACATGCAAAACCCATGGGCTGGGGTGACGGTTCTACAGCAGGTCTGAAAAAGCCTATATCAAAAGGCCAACGTGTCGTAATCGTTCATGCCGGGTCAGAGGCTAGATTTGTGCCCAATGCATTATTAACTTTCAAGTCGGGCACAAAATCAGGAGATTATCATGACGACATGAATTTTGAAAATTAGCAGAAATGGATTCGAACTCAATTGGTACCCAATCTCCCACCGAACTCCGTTGTTGTGGTAGACAACGCCCCATACCACAATAAAGAATATGATATGGCTCCGACATCTAATTCCCGAAAATCCGACATGCAAGCGTGGCTTACCAAAAATGGAATCAGCTTTGATTCCAATATGTTGAAACCTCAATTGTACGATATAATAAAAAATAACAAATCTCGTTTAAAGAAATACTCAGTAGACAAAATTTTGATGGAAAATGGTCACGATGTTCTCCGTCTCCCACCGTACCATCCGGATTTAAATCCGATAGAAATGGCATGGGTCTCTATAAAGGGTTACGTGAGTAGTGAAAACGTAAAGTGGAATATTGGCTGCGTTATAGATTTAATTAAAGAAAAAGTGAATCTGATGGGACCAGAGGAATGGAAAAACTATGTGACAAAGTAAAATCTATAGAAGAAAGTTATATAAAAAGTGACCACATTGTGGATGTCCTTACGGAGGAATTAATTATACGTGTGGGAGAATCTGACTAGAGCGAAGATTCGACAGATGTGGATTTTCCTGAATCATCGGAAGATGAAGCGGAAGACTTTAATATGGAACCCGGCCCCAGTTCCTCAAGTTCCACGATTCCCTCAAGTTCCATGATAGAGGGAATCATGGAAATGTGTTTTACATATTTATAATATTTTTAATTCAATTTATTTTAATAAACATTTTAAATTACTTACGTTTGATTTATTTGCATAACCAGCATTTACAACATTACACAAATTATTTAACTAACATTAAAATATTATTTTGTCTTAAGTCTTTTCTTCATGAGTGTACGTGCGCAGACGGCCGCCATTTGTGGTCATCTTGCGTGAATCGAACTGTACATTCATTTCTTTTTTACATTATTCTTAATCAAATTTATTAAATTTTATTTTCTGTTTTTTAGTTGGATTTTTCTATAAAAGCTTGTTCTTTTAGTTATTTTAAACTATTTTTTTTTCTTTGTTTCTCGACGTCGTCCTAAATAACATATCATTCGTTTTACTGATATTCAATTTGAGATTATTGATGGAAACCAATGATGAAAGAGAGCAAGAGCATTATTTACTTTACTACTGAGAGTATCAACATCTTTAGCCGCTATAATAGCATTCGTATCATCAGCAAAAAGCACAAGTTCAGTATCACTAAGTTCCAGCATATAACTATAGTAGGCGCCAGATAAATGTGGAATAAAGTACATTGACTTTTCCCTAATAACTGTTCATAGGTACCTGAACAATTAAATATGAATCGTTTTTCATTATTAGACAATGTTAAGGATCACGAGAGATGATGATTCGGGACAGCTTTGTGTCATTAATTCCGTTTTTCAAATTAAAAATGTCAATAATTGTAGGTGGGTCAATGACCGTTATTCCACGATTATCTGGCGCCTACTATAATCAAATCATTCACAAATATAATGAAAAAGATTGTTCCTAATATTGAACCTTGTGGAACTCCTTGTTTTATTAGTTTAAGTCCCGATTTGAAAACTTTTTGACTATTATCTTCATTCACTTTAATTTCCACATATTGCTTTCGATTTTCTAAGTAAGACGTAAACAGACATAAGACCGGTTCTCTTATTCCATAATGTTCCATTTTTTCTAATTGTGACTAACCGTGTCAAAAGCGGAACTAAGATCGAGGAATAATCCTACGACTTTCAATTTAGCATTAATTCTATCAACTACTTGCTCCATTAACGTATTAATTGCGTCATTTGTTCCCACATTTTTCTGATAGCCGAATTGTCTGTGATTAAGTATTTTATTACGGTTGAGATGTCTAAGAAGTCTAACTTTAAGTATTTTCTCAAAAATTTTCGATATTATTGGTAACAAAGAAATCGGTCTATAATTATTAGGATCTAATTTGCAACCTTTTTTGTAAAGTAAATGTCCCTGAACAACTAAAAATAGCAAGAGTCTTACCTCTTGCTATTTTTAGTTGTTCGGGGAATATGTTCATATTTATACATGTATTATTTTATAAGATGTGCCAAAGGTCCTGCCAGTATGTTAATGTGATCTTTAATAGTCTGTATTGGTACTTCATCATGACCAGAAGATTTCTTGGTAGCCATAGAATTGACTAGTTTTTTTATTTCGGAGGCAGTGACTAAATCGCAAGCCATTTCTTGATCGACTCTTTTTACGCTATCTTGTAAACTTTGTAAAACTTGATCAAAAGAATACTCACTTATCTCTGCACTGTCGAACGTGTTCGAGAAGATGTCTACTATTTGCTGGGCATTTGATATTATTTTATTATTAACTTTAAGGAGTATGTTTTTATTATTTTCGCGTTTTGATTTTGTGTTCCTATGTCTATTTACAACCTGCCATATAGCTTTTGAAGATTCATTTGCTTTTCTTAATTCTTTACTGACTGCAATGCGTCTAGCTTTTTTTAAGACTAGTCTGTATATTATAATGTATGATTTTGTATATGGCCTTATTTTCTCTGTACAGCTCTCATTATTTATTTTTATGAGTATCCATGCGTGTGTGACTAAACACAAATATGTAGTCACAATTGAGAAAAATGGCCTTCATGTTAAACTGTTTTTGGGTAATGTTCGGTACTTTCATAGCTTATGAACAGTAGGTAATGTGCACTCGGAAAAAACGAGAGTCGATTCCCGATTTTTATTATTTTGCTCAGTTGGAATGATAAAAGTTTTCTCACTTGCCTCAAAATGTACATACTTTTTCAGCCAAGATCTACTGATCCTGAAAGAAATAGTTCAGAAGATGGCCGGAATAGAGGCGGCAGAAGAAATGACTTCGGAGCAGTTGGAAGCTATGGCTGGTGGTGAACTCCTAAAAGGAGAGGTTTGTAATTTTAAATACAACCATGTTTCTCGAGATAATGCCAAGCCAAAATACTCAAAATTAGCCCGTGTTTGATAAATTAAAACTTTCCAATAGGCCGGCTACTTTTCTCAAGTGCGGAACACGAAGCGATCGTCAGCTAGATTAAAAGAAGCTATCGTCGGGAATAACTTGGACATTTCGTTGTGCATTCTAGCTGCACAACAGCGTCATTGCTGCGTGTGGAAAGGTAAGTTCAAATTCTTGTTTCACCTTGTGACGAAAAGCGTGAATCTTCTCTTAGTGCATGTTTGAACCTTGAGAAATACAGTGTTTTCCTATAACTTGAATCATAATGTTTATTTTTCGCGAATTTTACTTGAGGATAATCCCTATTTGTGACTGCATTTATTTTATCAGATTGTGTACAAAGTAATGAATTGCTGTTCTTGTTCAAATAGAATACGAAGGAGACTATCCCTCTAGCAGTGAGCCTCCAGGTTCACAACTAAAAGTAGTTGGCAGATTAGCTGACCAGTGCCAAGATGCTTTAGTACAACTTGGAACCTTCTTGGCATCATCGCATGCCCCTGATGAATATGCTGCTAGATTGCCGCCTTTGCAGGTTAGTAATATTCTTACATTTGAATTGTTGGCTACTGGTGTGGATGCTAAGATAAATTCAAATATTCTATGTGGTACAATATCCCATCTGCCGAATTTCATTCAAATATTCTGCCAGATAGAGAATAAACATTTTCATAAATTTTTACCTATATATTTTTTTATTCTATTTAATTCACTAGGAATTGCTTCGGGATTACCACGTTGATGCAGACGTAGCATTTTTCCTCCATCGTCCAGTGTTGGGTCAAAAAATCACCGCTAAAGTTGAAGCTTTACGAAAACTTTCCGATACCAAGACAGATTCAACAGAAAAGAGCATTGAAAGATATACTCAAGCTTCGCAGGAGGCACTGGAACCCATTGTTCAGTCTGTAACTCCTATTTTACCAAACAAAGTTTGGGAGGATATTTCTCCTGAGTTTTATGTGACCTTCTGGTAAGTACAGAAATATCTTAAATTCTAATGAACCTATAAAAATCTCTTTTTAACCGACTTCCAAAACAGGAGGACATTCTCGATTCGGTGCGTATTGTTTTTCTATGTCTAAATAGTATAAAAGAAAATCGCGGTCTGTCTCTGTTTTCTCCGCTTAATTCTTCTAAATAAAAAGATAAACGAGTGCGAGTGTGTCGGTAGTGATCAATGCAAATACTTACAGGTCGCTATCCATGTACGATCTTCGAGTTCCGGAGGAAAGTTACGATAGGGAAATAGATCGCTTAAAAGCAGCGGCAGCCAATGCAACAAAGGATATATCTCAAGGCACTAAAGGAAAGAAAGAGCAGGAGCGTTTTAACGCTCTTATCGACAAACTCCAGGTGAGTGCAGGCAGGGCACTAGTTTCTCCATTAATATTGTAACGCGCCAGAATTAATGTCGGGTACATTAAGTTACTACTAGCCCCATCTAGTATCGAGTAGCAGAACTAGTAGAGTCAAGTACCTTCTAGACATTTCTTTGCCAGAACATTCTACACTTCTCGATATCTGGTCAGTCGGCAGCAGTAGTTACGAGTACTTTCCAGATGTTTCGAGAATAGAAGTTTCTAGAATTAACTGTCCTATATTATAAGGAGCGCGTAGTCCGCGACCGGGTCAGTATTGGATTTGCGATACAAGCGAATACTTCGGAAGCGATCTTCAAGTGCGATTAAAATGATCAATGGTGAAGTTGTGTTCTATAATTAGTGAGTTTAAAGTTGTAATTAGTGTTGTTAAATTAAAGTGTCATTTTGGTTATTTAATCGGCTGTTTTTATTGTCACGAACCCCAAGCTCGTAACAATATGTAACTGTAGCATTTTCAAATCAGACAAGTTTTTGTAAGCCTACGCAGTTGTCAGGCACGACGGTCTCGCACTGACAGTGTGTCGTGTGTCGCAGGAGGAGCGGCGGCGCCAGCAGGAGCACGTGCGGCGCGTGCGGGCGCGCCTGCTGCGCGAGTGCGGTGGCTGGTTCCCTGCGCGCGCCGCCAAGTCCGCCAAGAACGAGACCGTGACGCGCCTCATGCAGCTGTGCCTGTTCCCGCGCTGCGTCTTCACGGCCGCCGACGCGCTGTACTGCGCCGAGTTCGTGCACACCGTGCACTCGCTGCGCACGCCCAACTTCTCCACGCTGCTGTGCTACGACCGAGTAAGTCATCTATCTATCAATTGGGTATGGTTTCCGCACTTAGTCTTCATGTTGGACCATTGTGCGTGAGCCATGGCGGCCGTCATTCCAACCTGCCAACCTCCCTCCAGAAGCAGATCAGTTCTCCTAATGAGTTCAGGATGTCTGTAAGTGAATTCGGTGTCCCTATTGTTTGTCTCCGTATTTCGACGACGCCTGTGCACTCAAGGAGCACGTGCGATACCGTTTCTTCCTCCATGCATGCTCTGCACAGAGGACTGTCCGTTATACCTATCGTGTGGAAATGTTCGTTCAGTGAGCAGTGTCCGGTGATGGTCCCCGCCACCATTCGTAGGCTGCCCCTATCCAGTCGCAGAAGGCGCTTGGTAAGTTTCCTGTTGGATGGCATAGTGCCTGCAGCCTGTTGTCGAGGCCCACCAGCGTTCTGCTTGTGTGTGGGTATGTTCTTGAGGCCACGTGCGCAGCTGGGTGAAAGGAAGTGGCACTATGGGTTCGGGTCCAACAGCCATCATGCCGCGTCATTTCCTAGTGATCCGTTGTGACCTTTTATCCACTGCAGCGTCACAGTGTAGCGATTTGTCACCGTGACGCGTTCTAGTGCATTGTGGCATTCTTGTATTTGTTTCGGGGTGGTGTAGTTTCTCTCTAAGGATTGGAGAACTGAGGCGCTGTCGGAGAGTATACGAATATGAGTATCCGTGACTCCCCTGGCTTCTATGGCATGGATCGCTAGGATAATGCCCACGCATTCCGCCTAGTAGACGGTGTTGAGCTTTCCGAGTGAGTCTTGTTGTTCTTTGCTATATTTTTTTACTCGCCTTGTTTCATCAGCTAACGAAAAAGATATTGCTGATAGCAATACCCGCAAATTTAAAAGGCTGACACGGTATGTTTCAATGATAAAAACTTAGCTTTACATAGCCGAACTTTTAATAACCATCGCAACTTCTTTTGTAAAAATAGGTAATTATTTGTGGTGTTCCAGTTGTTCTGCGACATCACGTACTCGGTGATGTCGTGCACGGAGGGCGAGGCGGCGCGCTACGGCACATTCCTGTGCAAGGTGCTGGGCACGGCCATGCGCTGGCACGCCGACAAGCAGGCCTTCCACAAGGAGTGCGCGCACTACCCGGGCTTCGTCACCAAGTACCGCGTCTCCAACCAGTTCACCGAGGCTAATGACCACGTGGGCTATGAGAACTACAGGTACTGACAGTTTTTGAGATTAATAACATCTTCTAAGCTATTCTAATGCAGTTGATACTACATATTTTCGAAATAATATACCAATTTAATGTTAATTTAATGGAGTATTGTGTCCACTGTAGAGCAGTCAATAGTAACAAACTAATTTACGCATAATATTATTCATTTCCAGGCATGTGTGCCACAAGTGGCATTACAAGATAACTAAAGCTATGGTAGTGTGTCTGGACTCGGGCGATTACGTACAAATACGTAACGCGCTTATTGTACTGATACGAGTATTGCCGCATTTTCCAGTACTTGCTAAACTGGCTCAAATCATTGAACGGAAAATTGATAAAGTGAGTAGTAACAGAATATTTTGAGTGCTATTCTTGGTCCATGCCATACAGGCAACATTTATGTTACGTTCCAAAATATTATTAAGTTGATAATTGCGTGCGGAATAAGCTTAAATTAAATATAAATCTTTATAGGTGAAGGAAGAAGAAAAAACACAGCGACAAGATCTTTATGTACTGGCTACGGGCTACAGTGGTCAGTTACGTAATAAAGGTCCTACAATGATGCGGGAAAGTGATTTCCATCAGGTAAGCTGGTAATCTTGTTTATTTTTTACCACTCTATAAGATAAGTAGTGGTATCAAGCGAATCTTCTGACCGGGGGGTGCCCAGATGGATCCCCAGGATGGTTAGCCCATGCCTTACTTTCCACGTTATTAATTTGAGGAATTAGTCAGTAGCAGCTAATAAAGTCGGGCCTGTGGGTGCAGTGAGGCCAGGCTGCGTGTGTGAGTGACGTGTGCGTGCGCAGGTGGGCGACAAGCACAAGGCGGGCGGCGCGCCGGGCCCGGCGCCGAGCGCGCTGAAGGACGACGCGGCGCCTGCCAAACCTGAACCGGAAGCTGTTGCGTCGCCTCAGCAACCCGTTGGTGAGTGCTTCTGTGGCCACCACTTGCTAAAACAGGCTAGCAGTAAATAAAACCATAGAGTACAGCTTTCTTTGTTGTTCAGACTTTTTTTGATCAGCATGAATACTTTTTTTAGATGTCGAAAAAAAAGAATCGAGGACTAGTGACAGGCGTCGCGAAGAGGTTGATCGTGAAAAGGAACCAAAACGGGAATCACGATCGTAAGTATCGAAGAAGCTGTATTCATATCTTTATTTAAATCATAAAACATGGTGTTCCAAAGTGCGTGGTCATGTTTAAGGGTGATGTGGGGTAGCTGATATATATTAAGGAAAAACATAAAAAATGTGACTGTTTAGTACTTAGTAGTTGTGTATCCAACGGAACCCAATTACTAAGCCCCCGCCGTCCGTGCGTCTCTCAAGAACCGTAATAGGTAGACTGTTGAAATTTTCAGAGTGTATATGCCGCTATAACGACAAATATAAAAGTTTTTTTTTAATACATTTATATTAAAAAAATTAAGCAATAAACGTGTTTTTTCCGATTTTTGTTACGAAACCCTTCGTGTTAGAGTCCGACTCGACCTTTTTTTTTTCAAATAAATAACCACAAAAACGACTAAAAAGTTCTGAAGAAATGACTTTTCAAGCAGTGAGTGTGATGCAGTTGGTGACAATTACTTTAGTTCAATCACAGGATTGGTGTCATCAATTCTGTAATTGAACTAAAGTGTATGTGTGTTATTTTTTCCTTAAAATATATCAGCTACCCAACATCATCCTTAAATATGCCACACACTACTGGAACACCCTATAAAATGATTAACTATATTTCAAATTATTCTAGGTCACTCAAGGAAAGGGTTAAAGAAGAAATTAGAAGTAAGGATAGATCTCCACGTGAACGCTCGCATAGGGTAAATATTTTTGATAAATTATCTTTAATATAAGTAATAAATGCACGATGCATCATGCAATTTCGATAAACATGCGTGAATGTCGCCAGCAGAATTATTTTAATGGGTGTGTAAATAGGCTTCAATAATTGTTTTTAGGAGGAACGCTACTTGGAAACGGTATCGCCACCACACGACCATCGCAGCGTTCCCGATGATATAGAACGAGGTCAGTTTATTGGGCAAAACTTAAGTAATGACCTCATTTTTGTACATAGTGACAAATGGAATTAATGTAAATTAATGTATGTTTCACAGATGTAAAACGACGTAAAGTAGAAACCAGCGGCAATGGCAAGGTGAGTATTGTTGTAATAAACCGACCTTGCATCGCGCTCGCACCTGACTGAGGATTGGGCTGGACCGCGACCACGATGTGCCGCACGATCTCTACTAAAATATTATAATAAACCAAATCAGTGTTCAAGATCATCAGGACTTTGTGGAAACCAGTGCAATAGAAACTATAGACTTAATAAAAGTGCTAAAAAAATATAAATACAACAAAAAATAATGTCATTAATAAATCTTAAAATTATAAGAACCTGGGAAAAAACAACATTAACGATTATAACGGCGTTTCAAAACAACGACATCGCTGGATGCAGCATATGAAGATTTTATATTTAATCTACAATTGAAGACTACATTTTTACGAGTGGACAATGAAAACTACTTTCACAAGAAAAGTATTTATAATTTTTGGATTGAATTTTAAGTGAAAAACAAAATAGATAAACCAACTCAACTATTCAACACAAGCATATAATAATTATCGCTTTTATCTCATCTTGTTAAATGATCCCACTATGTAATTTTCTATTGGAGTCTACTCCTACAACTTTAATACAAAATCATCGAGAAGAGGACCACCATGGAATACAATTGAAGACAAAGAACACAGCAAACAAGAAAAAATTTAGTTTAAATATCATCAAGAAGATAATATCCCTCAGGAATAAAAACTATTGAAGAAGTTTTCATGTTTCTGTAGACATAAAAGCCAAATGCAACATACAAATCAATACCAAAGGAAAAATATCGTGTGTATCGTAAGTCCATTCAGCCCAGTCCGCTAAAATACGGTAAGGCTTGTAATTATTCAAATAAATTGTAGTCAAAAGGTCCTCTGAATAAAGAAATGCCAAAATTAAAATTTAGAAAGATCTGCATAGTCGCCATTTTGCTGAAATACGTCCACTGCAACATGGGCCATCCGCAAGTATCGTCACGACTAGTCAACAATTATCAAGAAGAGGAATCTCAAGATATACAATATGAGCCACAATACCTACCACTAAGTAGTAATTAATCAAAAATATGAGCTTAAATACCAAGACCCAGTTGACATGAAATGGAGTAAAAAGCTGTAATGAAATGGAGCCATTCATAGCTGGAGCGCCGATTAGAGGAAATATAAGTGTTTTGGAATAAAGCCCCTGCACCACTACAGTCATTGAATCATCAAGAGATCACAGAAAAGGAGGCATTCGATTTTTTCATGAAAAAACTAGAACTTCTGGATCTGTTACCTAATATTTACACAACAGTGAGTTCTACTTACTAAAGTAATCAAAATCACATACTTTGAAAGCTACAATATAATCGTTCTAACCTTCTGCAGAGCAAGGAGCCGGCCTTCAAAAACTGGTAGCAAATGACTTGACTGAATTTCATCAATTAAAACAAACAACAGCAAGATTATTCAGAACATAATAAAATATAACTGGCTTATCATGAAATTCAAAAACGGGCCTGCCACATGTTTTAAACAAGACTTCACGATCAAGCATGAATGAAAAATGTATTTTTTGGGAACAAAAATGTAGTGAAAACGGGAGTGGTGAAAAACAAGAAGAATATGCTAATGAAATGGAAGATTTTTCTTTATTCATAGTCCCTTTTGACTTTTATTATTTTGGGTAAAAGGAACTATAATTTCGGCTTACTAAAGTATTTCCATTTATAATTTGTTGTGCATTTTTTTTAACCTATTTATACTATTGTATCAAATATTCATATTTCTTTTCTGCAAAGCAGGGTAGCAAAGAGATAGAGGAACGTTCACCAGAAAAGGAGAAACGAAAGCCTAAATTGAGGGGCGATGAACGTAAAGAGCGTAAGATGAATCGCAAAAGGGTAAGAATTAAATCTTTTAACACAAACAAAATATACAAGCAATCCTACCCGGATTGCTTGTATATTTTGTTTGTGATGATTTGAATACAATTAATGTCTCAAGTTTGAAATCAGACTCAAAGCTATATTATAAACTACTAGCTTTTGCCTGCGACTTCGTACGCGCATATCCTGTTTTTTCCGATGCCGTAGGAATTTCGGAAAATGCTCTCTTAGTGCCCCCCTACACTCCCCAAGGAACCTACATGCCAAATTTCAGCTTACTACGACCAGCAGTTTTGGCTGTGCGTCGTTTGTCAGACATTCACTTGTCAGTAACGGAATAATTTTATATACGTAGTAGGATTACTAATACTGCATTGCCGTTACCTGAAAGCGAGAAGTTTCAAGCATTCCGCACTTTGCGGCTTTATTATCATTTGCTGCTGCAGTTACGAATACGAAATGGTTCAATTTAGAATACGCTCTGTACTTTGAAAATTCATTTTACTGTTTTTTTTCTTCGAATAATTTATTAATTCTAAAGTCAATTTTACGTATACTTTTTCTCATGAACTAAATATTGTAATAAGTTCTTCTAATTTACATACTTAACGAAAACAAATGCCTAAATGTTTATTTCGTTGTGAAGAATTCTGACTACACAAGCACGGCAATCCTGCTCGGAATGGCTTGCCTTAATAAAAGTTCCGATGTCTTGCATGCAATTCGCATGCGCACAATAGTGAGAAGCGCCGTGAAAAATAAAATATTTATTTTTGTTTATATTTTAACATGTTTAATTTATGTTCAATTCTCTTAACTAAATAATCTTTACATTCCATCGATATGATGCGTGATTGGTGTAGTGTTGGTTTTTCATAATTGCACAGTCGCGGACATCGGACATCCCTCGGAGATCGATTCTTGACTCGCCTATTAGTTTTGGTTTGAGATATTAATGAGCGTTCAATGCATCATACTTGTTTTGACTATGGTAAATAGATTAATATGTGGGTCATCATATCTTACTTGACTAAATTTTATTAATGTAATTTTAATAGGATAGAGCAGAGGAATCTGTGATTTTGGAGCAGAAGAGGCGACGGGATGAACAAAAAGGTGCGTTCTATTGTTGTTCTCCTGTTTTCAGTGACCATAGCATCAGCAATGTGATCTGTGTGTGTTCAGTTATATTTCACTTAATGTGGTGTGTGGTGGCCTGTATTTTGTATTTTACTCGATTTACTGGACCAAGAGTCGAGCAGTATTTTCGTTGTATTTACCATCACCGTTTTATTATTTGGTTTGTTGCATTTGAATAAACTCAGGCTATTGTAATCCATCGCTGGACAAAGACGCTCACAAATTGCCGCACAACACGAGGTCTCATCATTCAGTATCCAGCATGACTCGGCCGCCTTTTTTTGGGTCGTCACACCATATTATTCTGGAGCTACCTCAGCACGTGTGAAATGCTCTGCTCACTACATTCAGACATTCCCAGTCATCTGCCGACGTCGATCGATCGTCGATCTGTTGACGTTTTGGTTAGGTCGGTGAAACACGATTATTTTCTAAAAAAGACGCTGCGGCTTATTAAGAACTTATTCTTAAAACTGAGGACGTGCAAAGCTTCCTTTTACTTTTAATTCTTTTTACCAAATTCGGCACAAACACAGCTTCTGTCTTGCCTTTATACGAGTATTGTTTTATTGAAAACATGACTTCGTCGTCATGACTAAAAATTGCCAAAACATGGAGTGGACGGAAATGGTGCAAAACCTGAAGAATAAAATAAAATTTTAATTTAAACTATGTACAGTAGTGGTACATTGGTTAACCTTTGGGTTCTTTCTTCATAGTCCCTTTTGACTTTTAAATGTAGGTTTAGCTTCTTTCTTGCTTTTATTCTGTGTTATTTATCAGTCTCTGAAAACACATAGGTATCTCACAATTTGTGATATCGAGTTGAATAATTTAATGTTTTTTTAGCAGTTATTAAAATGGGAAGCCACCAGAATGGTTCACAACAAGAAGATCATCATTATGAAAAATACCACAAAAGGGTAAGAAATTTGATTAATTATAATTTGATAGCTATCAAAATCATTTATTAATTTTAAAAATGTTAAGTACAAAAAAACAGTGGAAATAATGAAAGTAAGACATCATGAGATACCAAAATGAAACAAGTGACGGAAACAATACCACACAATTTTGTATTTGAGGTAAACGTACATTAGCACTTTTGAGAACTTCTTTTTATGTTATGAAGACATTCATTGAAAGATTCACTGTTTTGAAATATTGGGGTAAACATATCATGGCTAAAAAAATAAAAAGATGTAAGTTACCAACAGAATAACTGTCATATTTTCTAAAAGGGCTTCAAAAGCACTTTATTTTATGTTACTAGTATTAGTACCTCCATATTTTAGAATTGGGGCACAATTGGCCCTAAGGCCAAGGAAAGGGTCTAATCTGATGTTATTCAATGAATTAAGACAGATCGGTAACCTACAGCAGTCAGACTCATCTGAAAGGGCTCTTGATGTGCTTTATTTTATGCTACGGAAGCTAAACCCACACGGGCTTTATTTGATTAGTAATGCTAACTCCTCTAAAGAACAGTAATGTGGCTCATATTCCATTCCATTTCCTCAAAGGCTAATTAAATCTTCATTTCGTGGTAAAAAAGCTAATGTCATTTGTGTTCCAAGTAATAAAATATTAGGATAAAAGTAAACTAATATTTTTTGATGAGTGACGAACAGCAACGAGGCTTATGTTTTCTGAAAGGGCTTCCTAAGTTCTTATTTTATGTCGTTGGTACTTCGGTATATTATATCTCAGTTGTGAAATGTTAAGGTAAACGTTCACTGGCATTATTCGATGAGTTAAGGCAGACCGCGTAACTAACAGCAGTAAGACTTACATTTTCTTTAAAGGGCTTCTTAAGTTCTTGACTTTTTATTTTATGAAATGACAATTTTATCACAATTATGAATTATGGGATAAACGTACATCTTCGTCATCGAAAAATGCCAATGTAGATAACTATCACCAACAAACAACCTTATAGGATCATTCGGTTGTCTGTCGGTCTGTCCGTCCGTCACAGCAGACCGAGCCGCACAGACTTTCTCCGAGAGTAAGATTCTCAAAACTTTTTATATAATTAAAAAAAAAAATCCGATGTTATCAAACAAAATTGATGAAAATTTACCCTTATCTTCGAAACTACTAATCCTAAAATTTGAAGAAAAAACCGATCATAGGTCTTTTCTATGATTTTAAATTAACATTTAAAAATATATATATTACCTTTGCACGCCAGATCAACTCTCACTGGCCGTTTTTTTTATTTCTAATTTGTGATTCTTGTATTCCAAAAGTATAATCTTGAAATATTCTTCAACAAACTTATTATACTTAGCATTTTCCCTCCACTTCGACATTTTAAAATTGTAAAACTGGACGAATAATTTCGAACAAATTGAACCCGCGCGTAAAAAGTTTAATTCCCGTTGTCCCCGTTAGCCGAATGTACTTTATGGGGACAGCGGGAAATAAATTTAATCATGTCCCGCGGTCCCCGTGACGGGGATATGACATACGGGGACAACGGGAATAAACGGCTTTTTAAGTAGGTGACATAATAGGATAGAATTTTATTTTGCAAAAATGAGTTATGTTATGAGCCACTATTTTCGTTTTTTGTTGGCACCAGTCCCCCAACTTAACCAAAAATAGACAATATTCTAATTTTTTGTTTTGTTAAGTAATCTCATTAAAATTGACGTTTAATGAATGTGAATGTTCGGAAGATTCTTTTAATACTAATTTAAACTGGTTGGTTAGATCAGATTTCAAAGAAAATTGTCCATTCTCCTTTGTTCCTCCTATCATAAATTTGTGGAGTGTTGCTTTATACCTGATTTTTTAATATTTCATTAATTTTCCACTGAAAGAGATCCTACCAATTTGATTTTTCATTTTTATTTAAATTAAAAATATTATCCACAGGAGAAGTCGCCCTTCCGAGATCGTTCACACGAGGAGCCCAGAGATACTAAACAATATCCTTTTTAATAGTTATTTTTAATTATACAAAAACTTTTTTTTATTAATTTTACTAGAACTTTGAAAGTTATTTCTAGTGGCAATCTAAATAACCTTCGGACTTCCTTACGAACGCTCGACTAAATTGCTATTGTAGTTGGTCGTTGCAAAAGCGCACCAGGTGCGACGGTTCAAAGCGTTTTGAAACGATGTTTTTAATTACCACCACCTAACTTTCTACAGTTACTGTACAATAGGGCACACGGCAGTGATAACCAAAACCAGTATAAGCTAATAAATAAGCTGCCCTCTTATTCTAATAAAAATATTGCCACCGGAGGCGTGTGGTCGACTGTACTCAATCATTTCAATGCCACCAGTTATTGTCGCTGGGTGGAATATGCATATGTATTGCGCTCAGTGATAGCTAAGTTTTTGAAAAAAAAAAAATACAAATTGATTGCCTTAACACGTGTTTACTAGACGGTCGAACGAGTCTAAAATTAGAAGATAAACGATGACACAAAGGAAGAAATGAAGATTAAATGGATTAATATTAAATTGTGGTACGATTTTATGATAAATAAAATATTTAAACCACATAAATTGGTTTCATTTGGTGACAGAAACTCATCAGCATCACATTATAAAACTAACAACTAATACCTACCTCACAAAACGAGCTTTTTTCTTAATCGAAGGACAAACTTAACTGTAGTTGAAAAAAATGTTCTCCCATATATCGATATAGATCACAATCAATTCTCCAACTGCAAATGTAAGCTTTTAATCGCAAAAAAAAGAACAGGTAGGTACTACCAGTATGCGTTAACTTGGCACCTGCCTCGAATTATGTTTTGACGTTTTAATTTAAATTGAACAATTCGATTTCGATGAACATAATATTGCAAGAGTGATGCTGCCGAATGATGTTGTTAACGCGTACGGGTAAGTAGGTAAGTACCTATGTGATAAAACGACAAATTAAAGGTTTTCGGACGTTTTCCTTGACTTGTGCTGAGACCTGGGATGTACCTACCTACTATATTTTTTGGTAAGGTTTTGATTTATTTGCTGTATCAATAAATATCTCTAAAATTGACGTTTATTTTTGCGTTGACTTTAAAGCTTGATTTTTAAAGCTCGAAGGGACCGTAGACCTACCTATGTGATATTAATTTCAACTTGGTGTCTCCCATGCGATCCGTGGTGCTATTCTGTAGTTTCACAAAGGTGAAGTGAGCATGATGTTTCAAAAATCAACCGGCCGTAGAAAAAGAACCTTGATAAACAGTCGTACAACGAAGTGAGTAGGTGATAATTTGATAAATGATGAAAGAAAAATTGAGATTTTTTTATACAATATGTGACATCTTCCACAACCTACAACTCACACTCTAACAGAGGAGGCGTGTGTCCGAGTGGCTGATGTAGGCTGAAAAGGGTTTTACTTTAGAAAAGTCAGTAATACATAGGTGTAGGTATATTATTTCTACCTATTTATTTATTTGTCTTCTAAATAAAGACTGCGTGTAGGGCACGAAAATGTTTGTCTTCTATGAAAGACTGGCTGCCAAAAGGTCATCAGATCGTTTTGAAAATTGAGGTTGTTTAGCAAGGAAATACCTATCGTTGAAAACAATTGTGAAATAATAATATTCAAACCGTTTTGTTCTGTATGGTGTCGGACGTAAAAGAATAGCACCATCCCATCACTTCCCGTGGGTGTCGTAAGAGGCGACTAAGGGACTCACCAGAGAGTGGGCAGCAGCATTCTCTGTACATTGCAACAACTATACTGAGATCGCCAACCCGTCTGCCAAGCGTGGCGATTATGGTAAACCCGCCCTCTTAGGGGTAGCCTATGTCCAGCCGTGGACGCTTTTTTGGCTGATATGATGATGAGGATGAATATTCAAGCACGGTACAAGGATGTACTAGCCGTTGGTGAATGATTTTATTGACTAGTTATATCTAAGAATGTACCTAAACCAAGAGCATTGAATCGGACATTTCTGAAAAACCATGTCATCTCGCAAGTCAACGTGGAACCACATTAGTCAGGGCAATAGCAAAAGATAACGACAGGACAAAAATTTAGGTATTTTCCTATTTCAGAAAACCCGTACCTAAGTCACTGATATAGGTACTTACTTACCTACTGTGGGGTTTCTGTAATGGATGTAGGTGTAGGTACCTATTATGATATTTTTTTTAAACTGAACTACCAATAGCTGTCACTAGTGTCAAGAAACATGCTGCCTCAATGTACCTAATAAATTAAAATGTCCCAAATGATCAAAAGCTCATTTAAAATAAACCAACGTTCTTTTTTCTTCCTTTTTTAAAGAAGATTGGATTAGTCACTACAAGGGAATACCTAGGTACATACGCGGATTAGTTTCTAATTTTTTTATATATTTTTTTAGGTTTCCCAACAATTATTTACACTGATTACTTATAAGGAAACCAAGCTTAAGTAAATATAAGTTAACAGTGTAACAATTACTTAGAGGTGAACACCATATGCATAAAATAACATATCCGAAGGTTAAGTTCTGTTATCTTACATAATACCTAATAAGCGCTAATCAACATAATTTTTAATATTTATAAAAGTAAGATTTAATTTGACATAGGAAACATTCATTAGGTACCTAGCTATTGATAAAATCTTCGAATGAATCAAATGTTTATCCTTGAATAATGTAGGTAGGTATCTAGAGCAGTATTAAAGTTCAAGTCTGCTTTCATTGTTAAAATAACTTAAGTACTTATAATAAATAATAACAAATAAAAAAATGGAAAAAATAAATAACAGAAAAGTAAAATCAAAAAGTGTAGTAGGTACCTACCTACTACACTTTTTAAATCCTACTTTATGTACCTACCTACATAAAGTAGGATATTTGTCACGTGGCTAGAATCAGAACTACGGCGCCATCTTGGTATTTCAATACCTACAAGTTCCTTTTTTCCAAGGCTAATTTCATATTTGACTGGCCTGTTGGTCGAGTGGTTAGTGACCCTGACTGCTAAACCAGAGGTCGTGGGTTCGATTCCCACCTAGAACAAATCTTTGTGTGGTGAGCATGATCATTTGTTCTGTGTCTGGGTGTAATTTGTCTATAATATGTATGTATTTAGAAATATATAAGTATGTTTATCAGTTGTCTGGTTACCATAGCACAGGCTCTGCCTAGTTTGGGATCGGACGACCGTGTGTGAGTTGTCCGAAGAACATGTGTCGAAGAATGTTTACCAACAACGCCCCGTCAATACCTACCATTCAAACAAAAAGAAAGAAAATTCTGCAAAAGATCCTTGTAGCACACCTGGCAAATAGTTGAAACACGCGGTACGCTCCGTACGCTCGGCTTCTAAAAAGTTGGCAGGACTTCAGGACAGCTAATGAGTATAATATTTACTAATTAAGTGCTTCCATTGACCTATAGTGTCCTTGCAGCTACATTAATTAACCTTTTGCGTGTCTACCACAGATTTTTATCGTCCAATCCTGACCAAGCCCTTAAGTGTAACTGTCCGACTTAAGACATTTGGAGCATTTTTTCTTATGTCGAACTGTGTAACTTAAGACACGCAAAAGGTTAACAGACACCGGACCTCCGTTATACCTACCACTGTAACGTAGGTACTTTTCAAGATATTTTTTTTATTTGAGATGGGTTTGCTCTTGACTCTGTCTTAGATGACAGACAAAGTCGATGATCGAGCGAGCTTACCCAGAAGAAGCCTACTCACTCTAATTTTGAAGAGATTAAGGTTGTATGCGTTCGGGAAAACAGACGCAGGCAGACAGTTCCACTCCTTTGCTGTGCGCATTATATAAAAGACGTTTGGCAAGATAGTCCAAATAACACTTAATATCCTTAATGTAAATTTCCGCCCAGTTCTTCCTACCTACGGAAATTAATGTGCGTCAGGATTGAGAGAAAATGCCTTGAATGAAATAGTACATTGTTCACCGAGAGGAGAAAGTGACCGATTACCGTCGAGGGTGTCGTTTGAAGCCCGAGCCGTAGGCGAGGGCTTTAAAACACCCAAGATCGGGAATCGCAGTTTCTCTCGAGTGATACATAGTGCTTTATACTACACCTAGAAGGAAAATAAAAAATGAAATCTTTACTAATTGAAATTTATATTGAAATTGTTGCAGTTAAAACTGAATCCTCAAACAACACACAAATTGGAAATGGCGCCAATGGCGTCTGCAATTTTCACATGTTCTTTTTTCAAATTGTTTATCCTGCCGCCGCATGGTCGCACTGCCAGCCCGACACCATCCAACACACAGCTAGTGGCCAGTGTCATTTTGCGAACTTGGAGATAAAAACTCACTGTAAAAACTTTTTGGCTTTTGATATTTAGGTTACCGGCGCATAGTCTTACCCAAAATTAAAAAAGAAAAACCACGTAAGAAATGGATTTTCATACACTTTTCTCTCCCGCTCAGATGCGTTTTCTCCCCGCATATTTGTTCGATATGCAATGACGTACTTTCTACCGTAAATTTGATAAAGTATCAAGGTACTTTCCAAGCAGGTGTAGTATAAAAAATATTGCTATCAGGATTGTAGAACCGATGCATTTTGTAGCACAAAAACAAAAAAAAAGCTAGGTAAAGATATGTATTCAAAGGGGTTCCTCAATCAGGGGTTTTAGTATCTCTATAAACTGATGCAAATCTATGCATCAATTTCAAGATTTAGTAGAAGTACAAAGTAAACACCTCCAAAAATCAGCACGATCAACGAACGTACAGATTTTTATAAGGGGTTAAGTTTGCATTGCACTGCGTTCTGGAAAACTGGCTATGTTTACAAAATACCTATATTTTTTCGTCACTAGGTAGGTATTTAGTAGAAGTTGTCTAGTAATTTGTAAAACAATATGAAATACGAAAAATGTTATAAAAAATAAATGTTAAGTATCATGCCAAAACGAGGACCCTGGTGATGCTGTAAAAAAAAACATTTGAATGACAATTTTAGTAGAATTATAAACTTTCTACTAAAATTGTATACCTACCTAGGTAAAGATATTTCGCTGAAAGATTGATTACTTTACTTCTCAAGATAGTCGCTTGAAAATATTTTGGTGCCGCAGAACATTTAGGGTGACCATACCTAAATTAGTTTTGCCAAGGTCTTTTTGGTATTCAGAATGCTGCTTTTTTGCCACTAAATATTGATATGAATTCTATTTGTGGTAGTAGTCAAAGAGGTCTTCATTACCGGGTCAAATAAGATAACCTTCTCAAATTAGCACTGACAACTGTCACTACTGTCAGACGGACGGAAGATGTCGGATCTCTTGTAATCATTCTGCAGGTACCTTTTATCTGCACTTAAAACAGATTCGTCGTATCTACATGACTTTTTTTGGGATATGAAGAGCTTGGCGGCACTTGGCTCTTCTTAAATTATTATTATCAACACTAGCTTTGCTTGGGGTGTAGGTACCTATAAGTTATTGATTTAGCCGAATGTTGGTAAAATTCATAGGTTATAGCAATGACATTAAATTTACCGGTTATAGAAACCTGAACTTCAAATTTGTAAGTTTTCAATTAGGTACCTAATAGTCCGTGTGGCATAACATGCAGCACCTTTGTTAAAACTCTAAATTCTATAAGTACTACAAACTCCTATTTACATTGGTCGCAGCCAACTGGTGAAATCTGCCGTTTATTCAACGGCCTGGCCTTTCAATGATCGACGCCGGTTAATCAGCGGCTTGGCAGAAGCTTAGGCCGTTAGTAGAATAGGGTGTGACCAAGAGTGTGACGAAAATATATGTCTAGCCATATTGTAGAGTTGGTCATTTCATGAAGTGTCAACCTCAAACCGAATATCGATGACGGAGTCTCGCTGCGCGGGGCTCCTATTTCTGTCGGCAGGGTTTTAACCTAACATAAATGGCATGACGGAAGCTAACTTAACCGTCTCGGGTTGCCCTAAGGTTCCTGTGTCCTAAGTTCCCAAATTTGGCTAGGCAAGTCAACTATATCGAACCAAGTTATTTGCCTAGATGTTCAATTAAATGCCAGGATATCACATAGGCCGCTAATTAAACGGCGCCGTTCAATGAAAAGGCTACGCTGCTAATTAAACGGTTGTTTTACAATTAAATTACCTCTAGGTTTTGTCGTTGCCTACTACCTACTACATTTATAACGCTGTGTTGGCAAAGATATACAAATAGGTAAATCATCCATTTGGTTTACAGTATCAAAATACGAAACTGAATAGTAAGAATACTAAATTATAATAATAATACTGAGTTTAGAAAATCACAAAATTTCAGACCACATTTTTTTAATACATAGGCATGCGTTGATATTGAGGTTATTTGTAACCTTTGTCTGTGGAAAGATAAAAATTTAGAATTCTAGGTACCTTTTACACGAAACGAAGTCGAATAAATTGTAGTATGTATTCTATTACCACATACATTCCGTTTTTCACTGGATTTCTTAATGTCTGTTTTTATTTTATGGTTTTTATATATTATAATTAGGTCGTGATATTTTCTGATATCTACCATGAACTATCAATTTGAGAATCAGAATATGTTCGATCATTGGTTCAGTATGTCACTTGCCAGTAGGAAAGTCATAATTATTATGTAATGAATATTGCGTTCCCTAAAAAATAATAATATTCCATCGAGATGTTCCTGTACTGAACGCACCTCGGCTGTTCTGCGCCCGCCCGTCGATGTTGTCATTTTTTCTTAATAATCTATGGTCTTTCTTTATCGTGTTTCTAGTGGAAGTTCTTAACCTAAAATGGAAGTATTATGGGGAAAAAATACTTGTTAATACTAATAATAAAATACATAAAGTGCCAAAAAGTCGATAAGCAGACCGGAATATTTATAAGGATTGCTTGGATTAAACCCAATTAAGTTTTCATTCCAAAGATGCAACGGCGGCCATTTTGCTAACTGCGCGACAAGCTGCGCGTCTGCTGGCCCCAAATACGTAGATATGTAAGTATTTTTTTTGTTAGTTAAGTGCTACTTTCATATTTTAATTAGATAATGATCGCAAAAAAATCATGTTGGTTTGGATTATTAAACATCAATTTTAAGATACAAAATATTGTTAAACGTCATATCTAAGGATAACCTATCAAAAAGACTAATCAATAATAATCTAAGTTAACAACCATTCTGAGTGTTGTGTGATGTATTTTTTACCTACTGTTAGGTACTATTGAAATCCGTGTTCGCGCGAAGTAAGTAAGTACCTACCATTAAATTGTTTTCTATTGTTTGCGATGCCCGATTCCTGCAAAGATTCTTTCAACACTGCCAGAACCTACCTCCGTAAAAGATAAGACGTGGCCGGATGAAGCTACAGAACGGCCACGTTTGGCCACCCACTTCGTGATCGTAGACGTGACCGCATGAATGCACGTTTAGCCAAAAATGTCTGAAGGACCGCTTTGCAGTCCCCCATTGCCATTGCTGCGCTTTTCCTACTTAACCTAAAAAATATCGATCTAGGTAGGTACGCAAAAGACTGCTCGCATTGGACCTTTAACTTAGTTAATTTACCAAAAAAAATATCGGACAGGACATGGACATGCAGCATGCTGATCGAAGCGTAATTAGTTGTTGTGTTGTGTATTAGTAGTTTGTCAACACCTACCTACATCGGAGTATAGTTGCTCGCTTAGCAGTGTTCTTGTTGTCGATATATATACCTAACACGATCGGGGTCTCGATCACAACTTGTTCGATGTAGCGAAATTCGAACAAACAAGTTTCACGATAGAATACGGCACTCACGCGTTCTTAAGTGCAGTTCCGAAGATGAGGGTAGAATGCGCCTACCTATCACTGCAGTTTCGATTTCGATAACGACATCGATATCTATGTCTACGACAACGACTTCATCTAGTGGCACTTCCCTTTTTGGATTCTCATTAAAATTTAACAAACAAAAAAAACGGCTCTGTCTCCATCTACGGAAGCGTTCTCTTGGAATTACCACACAGTTATTACCTAATCCTTACCAACTAGTAAAGTAGTGCAATAATACAGTTTAATTTTTTCTGGGTAATCTCGCTCCATCGTCGACTTTGTCTCTGTCATCTATGACCTAAACTAGAGTCAAGAGCAAACCCATCTCAAAAAAAAAAAAAAAAAGAAACAGTAGCCGGTCTGGGAGCCGACGGGAACGGCGATCCAAAACAGCCATGGTAAAGCGTGCTAGTGAATCAGGCGCTTTAAAGTTATTGATGATGACTAGTTAGGTACCTACATATACGGATGTAAAGCGGTAAATTTACCCTGGTACAATACAGTAAAAAACGGTATCTTACATAATTTTAAGTACTTTATGGTAAAATATGGTAATTTTTGGTAAAAAACATATTAAAATCAATACCTTCCTCCTGACCACGGACCTTCTGCTACCAACGGAGGTTCTCAATTCGGAGGTTCTCTTAACGGTAAGTTTTACCAGGACCAAATCAGAAACCTACACGTATGCATACCCACTAATTAACACTATAAATACGGAAGTGAGTCAGTATGTGTGTGTATGTTACTACTTTACTGTTAACGGATAAATGGATTTGAAGGAAATTTGACAGAGATGCAGTATTGATACATAAAAAAAAAACAGAAAACTGGACTCGTGACACTCAATATGCGCACTTACTAAAAATTCCTAAAACTTAATTCCCAAGTCAAGAATTCAAGATATGAATCACACCATGTCATGGATAATAATATCATCTATGTGCAGAGGCAGAGCAAAGGACAGCAAAAACTAAATGTTCAATCATGTGTGATCGTTTAGAGTTTGTTTTTGTAAAAAAAATAACAACTCGGTATGTTTCTAAACCGGTACTAAAGATGGTCCTAACTCCGATGGTCCATGCACAAGAAATATATCAGATATCACATGACTGTAATTCTGAGTCTGACGCCGAGTCAGCCTGACAATTGAGTTGACGTCGTAAGAGTATATTTACTTACGCTCGTTCGTTAAATTCTTGACTGTATTTGCCACAATCCACAACTAACTCGATAAACGTTGTCCAGTCCTAGTTCTAGATTTTCCAGTCCAAGTTTATACACAAATCTGTCTAAATATATATAAAAATGAATCCCTATTTCCTTTGGTCACGGCATCACGCGTGAACGGCTGGACCAATTTCGCTAATTCTTTTTTGTTGTTTTTTTATTGTCAGGTGAAGTTTTTATGAAAGAAAATTTTGAAAAAAAAATATACATCCGGGGCAAGCCGGGGTGGGCCACTAGTCTATACTATAATATACTATATTATCCATACTAATATTATAAAGAGGAAAGATTTGTATTTTTGTATGTTACGAATAAACTAAAAAACTACTGGACCGATTTCAAAAATTCTTTCAGTAATTTTATCAGTGAGTAACATTGGCTATATTTTATCCCCGTACTCCCATGGGAACAGTAACTACGCGGATGAAACCGCGTGACGTCCGCCAGTCCCATATAAAAGCACATTTTTTTTCAATTATTCAGTTCTCCGGGTAGGTTTTTTCCAATCTTCTATCCCTGAAGATCTTACTCCCGGAAAACTATAAGAACATTTAAAAAAAAACAAAATTGGTTTAGCCAGCCATTCCAAAGTGAATCGACGAACGTCATTTTTTTACCTTAGAACTCCGTCATTTATAAACCGATTTGGAAAAAGCTTGATTTATCTATTTAAAAAGATTTACCTACTTCTGGATTGGTCCCATTTTATCGAAATGCGGCTCTGCTGATGGAATCCAATAGAAATTTATGGGTCTCCTCGAATATTGAGGTGTAATCGATCAAGGACATTAATCCCGCGGAACCGCGGTATTTCCTGGACAGCAAAAAATAACCTTTTCTGAGTTGATTTTCATGAATTCATGAAGTTCCCAAACAACCTGATTTTTTCATTTTAAAAAAAGTAAAACTCGTCATAATGTAGGGAAAAGCTGATTAAATTTTACTTTATTGCTAGTTGATTTATTCAAAAGCCGTGTTTTTGATAACTAATGCCTGTAAAAAATTAGGTTGAAAACAAAACACCCTGCTCGTGGAC
This sequence comes from Mamestra brassicae, assembly GCA_905163435.1. Classification (NCBI taxonomy): domain Eukaryota; kingdom Metazoa; phylum Arthropoda; class Insecta; order Lepidoptera; family Noctuidae; genus Mamestra; species Mamestra brassicae. The sequence goes on along the minus strand of LR990996.1, from coordinate 9,672,257 downwards.
TCGTGGGGAATTCTCTGACGTATCCCGGTTTTATTAAACTGCTCAAATACCATACAAAAAAAATCTATTACAAATATGACATGCCCAAAAAAAAAAACTAAACCAAAAAAAGCAATTTCCTAAGGTACCTACCTACAATCAATCGTGACATCGGCTAGTTAATTAGGGGCCTATAGGGAGGCAAATCATGAGCTCCTTGGAACAAGTTGTTAAACGGCCTGGATTAAATATAAGAACGACGATTGTGCCCATTTTCCTTTGAATTCCATTTTTTTCAGTCCTACAAATCCCACGTATAGTCCCGCGAAATTGGGGCGGGCAAAAATCCATAGAAAAATATTTTTTTCATATTAATTCCCGAATCTTAAAATTTTAGTGGAAGTAGGTACTTGATTACAAAAGCATAGGTAGCCAGGTCGGTGAAACTGGTCTCAAGTAGAAAATTTCAAAATCGTGTTTTATCTTTTCGTTCACTCTTTAACGTGATGATTGAAGTTACGACGACATGCAGACCATTGGCAAATCGGCATCGAATTTGCAACCACTGTGCTTCGGAACGTGGAATGGAAACGTGATGATTCCCGCGGTCCGAACTTTACATTGAAGAGGCCGCTTTTTTCCATAGATAATATTTAGAGACCGTCACCTCCAACCACGTTTTCGTCTGTGTACTAAAAAATCATTTGTATATGTCACCAGAAAATGGCAAACTCCGTAAGAATAAATCTCTCGATAAAATAATGTCAACTGAAGTAACTTGAAGAAGACTATCAAATTTTGATGCGTAAAAAAGTATTCTAAAAATACTTTTTGCGCATCAAAATGTGATAGTCTGTAATCTCTCGAAGTCATTCCGAGAAATTGTGGACTGACATAAAATGGCTACAAGACTACAAGTCGACAATTTATCTGTTTTCGTGTTATACTAAACCTGGAAACAAGGCTCTCATTGGTGAATTCAGAGAGCCAAGTTACCAATATAACTATCACACTAAAACAGATAAATTATTATATACTAGAGGTGGACTTGATCGGTCGTCAGTTTATGTCAGTCTTTAATTTCTCGGAACTCACGGAGATATTATAGAATAGAAGATTTTGATTCGTATGTACAAATTTATCGAGAGTTTACAATCTCTGTAATCTTACGTAGTTTGCAATTATCCGGTGACATATACATATATTCGCCGTATAATTCCGTTCGCGGCTTACTGAAAACATATTTTTCAAGCAAACGCGGGATGATATTTTTTACTCGTCTCTATACACTCAAAGGTATAGGTCGATGGATAAGTCTTTCAAAAACGAACCAAAAATAGTCTACTAGATTCGGGGAGATTAGGGGATTCTGTTTGAAAGAAAAGAAAAATGGTGGTAATTTAGACGTGTTTCTCCTTTCATCCTTGTTAGTAGTCGGGAACATTTGTAAAAACCATATGCAACGAAATGCAAGTAAAGCATCTATCGGCGTTATTTGATTACCATTCAAGGAAAGAAGGCATTAGGTACCTACTTTTTTTTTTTTTTTCGTGTGTGGCTTCTCGCAGTTCAACCTGTAAGGTTGTCGACTGCTTAACCTGGCTTGCCTGTGGTGGCCTTAATATAATATTAAAGCCTCCAGCCAAGGCTTATAAAATACTTACAAACTAAGCGACTACACGCTAAGGGCATCGGCGTAGGGCGTCGCTGGGGGGAGGACAGCTAGGGACGGGCTGGATCGAACTGGAATGGCATTAGGTACTCGGTCCACAACATCCTTTTCCCGATAGAGCGTACGTCAATGGCGAAAAGGCGTTGTAACCGTGCGCATCACGACGCAGTGACTAGCCTCTGCCAGCGGCTTCGCCCGCGTGTATTCGAAAATTATCTCAAGGGAATATATTCCCGGGATAAAAAGTATCTTTTGTCCTATACCAAGACATGCTCTGCATCACATTTTGCCAACACTTTCTTTAATGTGATGAATTTGAGAAAATGCTGAAATAGGTGTTGGATTAATTAATTATCATATCAAAGATCATTTAGATCAATTGCAAGTAAATCTGACCATCAACAAAAATGTTCGAAACAAGCTTTGCCATCCCATTTGACGCCCTTTTTTTTCAAGAATGGGAATCATTAATTGACTTCTTCCTCCATAATAATACTAAAATATGCTATATTGAAAATAAAATATTGCTATTAATCAAATTAATCATTTTGTTTTTTATATTGAGATATTAGCAAACAACATTTACTGTAAGTAGGTATACCTATGTATTTCAAATTTATTGTTCACGTACAAATCAGTAAAATAGAGATAACAATTATATAGTCATCTAAAAAACAGACGAGAAAAAAAAACCGCTTCGTTCCTATATTAACAGAAGCATATAAAACTATTCGAAGGCAAGAAAACAATAACAAATTACTTTCTTACATTATTTTGGCGGTTGCATGGGCAAAGTATATCACTTACTTTCAACACCTGTTTTTTATACAAACGATTGTGAAGGGTGGCAATAGGATTATAATGTTATGCCGCGCTATATACTTAATGTTAATTCCCTCCTTTTTAATTTCTCTATGGCGTCGGTAACATAGTCCTGTATTTTAGGAGGTTGCACGTAGAGATTTCCGGACTTAGTTACGTGACATGGTGATTCTGAATCGACAAAATGCAATTATTGAATGAGTGGGTAGATATTTATGGTAATAATAACATTTGTAGGTACTTCTAGACATAAATGGCCGAAATTGTACCCCTGACAGTTAATTATTATGCATCCGTTTTTTAAAATGACTAAAACAAAACAATTATTTTATTCTAAGTTACAATATCAAAGACAGTAGTAGAAAGTATACTTGCGCACTAAATGAATTACTTAATTCAAATTTCGCACAAACGATATTCTTGTACCTACATAACAATATCTTTTGTTTTATTTTGGAAACGGGGTAAGATCGAAACTTGTAGATGTTATTCCTCGTCAAATATTGATGGGTAAATACGGAAAATTGTAATAAATCCTAAAATACGAAAAAGGAAGCCCCTTTTTCGTATTTTAGGATTTATTAGATGTCATCATCATTTTAGATGTAATAACACAACTAAAAAATAAATAGTAGGTATCTAAATATTCCAAAAAACTCTCGAACCTACCTTGTAAGAAAAGTTACAGGACACGGGGTAAGATCAAAAAACTCGTTGAACTCGCGAAAAATTCGCTGCGAAAACATTTGCATTTTTCACACAACTACTCACTCTCAGTGGCGATTTGAATTTTGCGCCCCCAATTGTTATATTTGCCTCACTGCCCCAGAAAGAGGGTAATGTTATTTTTCTTTGGCACGCTCTGTAGCCTAAACGACTGGATAGATTTTGACAAATGAGGTATCTTTGGATTCGCCTAAATGCGGATTCGTCATAGGCAATATGAATTTTGAAAAGGGAAAACAAGATATCGGCGAGCTTTACTTAAGTAAAAGCGTTTTTTTTCCTGACAATCGTATGGGTTATGTCAGGATGGTGGGATAGTTTTTGTGAAAAAAGCGTGCAAAAAAATAAAAAATGTCTTTCGTTTAAGGCCAGGATATTCGAGCTCAGTAAGCACTTAGCGTTACTTCCCTCCGCACGCAACAATTCGCCCGAACCGTGCCAAAATTTTGGTTCCCAGTATAAAATTGTAACAGTAGGTCAACTTCGTTTTGGAATTCATGTTAATTTATTTTTGTCTGTTTTGTGTTCGTTTGTTTGCTTGTATGTTTGTTACGTTAAATTGTTACAGTAGGTGCAGTAAACTTTGTTTTACGGAATTCATGTTAATTTATTTTTGTCTGTTTTTTGTTCGTTTGTATGTTTGGTAGTTTGGAATAAAATAACAAAAGTAAAAAAAAAATATAAATGCAAAAAAATAACAAAAGTAAAAAAAAAGTATAAAAAATATGTTTAAAAATTACGAATATTAATCACGACCTCGTTGCTGCAAATCTGGTTGAGGCAGAGAGTGTGTACTGGATGTGCACTTATCAATCAGGCTGCTCATTTTCTTTATCTTGCAATACATGGTTTCTTATTGCCATGCCACGTTCATTTCTACTATCTACGATTTCTTGCAGTAAGCATTTGAAGTAAAACTGTACCAGCTTTGGCTCCATATTTGTTAGCCTGAAATTGTCATCTCTTTCTATACGTTCTGTGAACAAAGGCTCATTCTCACCTGCCCAGATTCCAACAAGACATACCTACCGTCCTGTGACATGTAGTTGGCCCTGAATTTGGTACCTAGTACTAATTGCTCTTTTTATTTATGGAGCAGGTCTTTGTATTTTTGCTGCATTTTAATATTTGGTTTTTATTTTCTTCTATTGCTTTTGCCATTCCCTTTTTATTAGATTATTTTGTTGTTGTAGTTGTGCTACTGTTATTGTCTGTATATTGTTATATTAAAAACGAAAATATCAACTAGTTTGTATTTACGTTGTTATTACTATAATTATAAATTTATGGTACCTGCTACTGCTAGTACTGTGACGAAAGCAAGTACCTAATTTTACCTATATATGCAACTTCAATATTCTTCTGTCGTGTTTTATGTGTAGGTAGTTATGTAGATATAAATACGTAGAAAAATTACAATTAAACATGCCTTATTAATTTTTAAGTTTCCGCAGTTCAATTCTGGTATATATTTTTCTTTCTTTTGTTTTTATTCCTCATAATTTAAATTTAAATACCGCTATACCTATATTACAACTTATACGCTAATATCTACAGTTTAATTATAACCTACAACAATATTATTTTACAGACTGATTTACAAACACGGAAAATAACATACATTTCGATCGATTAGCGGGATCGCAGCGAGCCAGCAAAAGCGACACAGGTCCTAACTCGGTGACGCCAGGCGGGCTACTGAAGCGAAGCGCTTTTTTTTTTTTTGAGACTGGCTTCTCGCTGTTCAACCTATAAGGTTGTCGACTGCTTAACCGGGCTTGCCTGTGGTGGCTTTAATATAATAACTGGAAGTGAAGCGCGCAGGCCGCTTTTATTAATAATAATATTTTGTTAGAACAATGTACTGTTTTGTGAAAAATAACCATAGAATATTCTTCTAAATGTCATTGCCTATTTTTGGCATGTTTTTTAGGAGTAAAAGTTGAATCTACTTCAAGTACGACTTAAAAAACGATAAATATTTTTTTATGATCTGTTTTCGCGATTTTTTATGATCTAGTGAAGTTGTAAATATCGTGTTTTGAACCGTAGAATAACCAAGAATGTTTATTAAACTACAACATATTATATTTTAATCAGATCGAAACAAAGAATATTTGATTGTTGAATGTTGAATCAAAAATAGATCCTTTCTGAGAGTCCTGGCCTTAAACGAGTGTCTTCGCGGTAAACGCCATATTTTTTATATCTTTTTGCACGTTTCCTGCGATGTTCTTGAAACTTCATCGCGAATATTTCGCGGTCTGTTAACGTATACTCTTGGTTTGAGAAAGCTTCATAAAAACTCGTGTCGTTTAAACGAGTGTAAGTATTTGTCTTCGCGGTAAACATTTAACTTCAATTATTTTCATAAAATAAAAATGCATTTCTGTATTTTATTTTGAAATAAAAACAATTCCATAAAAGCTTGCAACATTTTAACTACTACATTTTAAAGTTGAAAATTCAATCGCGGAAACCCTATACATCGAAAACCTCTTTTTTTTTAAATCAGTTAATAAAAGGCTCGTGGTGACGATTTAATAATGTAACACTAAATTGTAGTATTTAAAAAATACTTGTATGTAAATCCGATCACAAAAACAACAAAAAGTGCCAACAAGTCACTTTTGAAGTTATACTTCTTATGGCGCGATGGAGAAAACTGATGAGAGTGAATTTTTACGATGCGCGCGCACACCGACATCTGAATTCTACATCGTGAAGTTAGTTCTAGGTGGCATGAAAATCGATAACTAAAACCACATTCTTCCTCGAAATTCAAACATAAAAGAAACAAAAGACAATAAAAAAATACTAGAATATACAACTTGAAGTTGTATAAATTCTAGTATTTTTTTATTGTCTTTTGTTTCTTTTATGTTTGAATTTCGAGGAAGAATGTGGTTTTAATTTCGAAATAAAGCGCCAAAATATAAGATACAAATATTTTGATAAAAGTAATTGATTAGACACTAATTTTCCCCGCGGCTCAGCTCCTTTTATTCTATCCTAGAAGATTTTATTGGAATATTTATATGATGATTTTTCGAAGACAAAAAACAGCCTCTTCATGAATGAGTTTTCTTAATCGGATTTGTATCTACAGAAGAACGGAACAAAGAATTTTACCGTTTATAATAATTATAAGTATTGACTATTTTGAAAAAAAGAGTCTCGTAACATAAGTTACGAAACTCTTTTTTTCTAGTTTATGGGTACCTACTTACAATGACATATAAATGTCATTGTAAGTAGGTACCCATAAACTTCTCAGGTACACACCATCCAGAATAGAAAGTTGGTATTAATTTCAAATACTACTAACAAAACATTCGAATCAAAAAAAAAATTTGCATGATATCTGCCCTATTTTATGAACAAACAGTTTTAAAACTATGAAACGTATCAGTTATTTAGCGTAATAGACTTAATTGGCGATCGTTCGAACGCCGTTATTTTTTTCCATAAGTACGCCAAAGAAGTATAACTTCTAACGCGTGTACATAAGTACACACACCATTTTTTTAAACAGTCTGATGCTGTTGGTGGCATCAAATCTGTGATTAAACTAAACAAATACCACTGAATATATCAGCGTATCGACCATACAAGAGCGAGCGAGGCGAGCTCAAAAATTTCCAAACACCTTCAGGTAGGTTGGATTTATTTTGTCTATTTCGTAATTTGCGAATCTGAAAACGAAGAAAATGGTGTCATTTTCTTCGCCATCTCCTGAAATAGGCCTTGGCTGGTTTGGTTCCGTACGCTGCACCCTCCTCTTTTCTTTGATAAGCGCAAGCCGGAATCCGTTGACACAAAAAACGACCATTGAACGACAGCGACATTGTTTATTTTGGTCGTACAATATGACAAACTTGTTATTTGGGGTTCGACACAAATTATTGTTAGGTAAGAAGCGCTGTTCTTAATCTGTGGGGACACCCATCCTTGTGCCAAGCGGCTTATAGGCTATGGTTCTGTAAAGTGCGCCCCCTGAGGCTTGCGCCCTTGGCAGCCGCCCACCTAGCTACGGCTCTGCTCACTCTCGCTGTGCAAACATTTGCATTTTTAACACAACTACTTACTCCAAGCGGTAAACGCTGGCTGATGTGTGATGTAACAAAATAGCAGTCTTAACAATGTTGCCATCATTGCAAAAACTGCACTAAATCTGGTATTACGGGAAACTTTTTGTGTTCCCCCATTTTTCATCTTCAAAGTAAAATTTTCAAGTTATCGCGCTTTTTTGAAAACTGTGTTCGGTCCTTCTTGACGCTTATAATAACCACAAAGTTTCAAAGTGTACCATGCATGTGTTATTGAATAATACTGCTGTACATGTTCTGTTTGTTCTTTATACATATCTACTTGATGCTAAACATTCCGAGCTGAATATTTTCACTAGGGTCAGATGTCCAACAATGAAACAGTGGTACTTACACAATAAAATACTATGATATTTCTAAAATGCTGCGTTGCCAGATCGTACGTTATCGCGTAAGGACACTCTCGAGAACCTCCCGCCCTACCCCAGTTTGCGTCGGCGCCACGTGGGAGAAGACGAGTCTGCAGAGCATTTTTAAGTTTTTGACAAAAATGTTAAGTATTTTATGCAAAATCATAATCTTCATGATTATCTAATATTAAACATATTTCGTAGATTACCGTGGAATAGATCATATTAGTAAAACTGTTACAATTTAGTGGTTAGTAAAATAAACGTAAGCGTCAGAACCCCTGGACCAATAGAGATAGTAGAGTAGAGTAGAGTAGGGACTCCATTTTCCGCACTTAGACTCTTATTCGGTCCGTTGTACGTAGGTGTCCTGGCTACGTTAGTCAGCCTAGCTCCGCCCAGAAGCGCAGAAGTTTCCTGGGAGCTTCACAGGCTTCGCGGAGCGACCTCACCGTTCCGAGGATTTGTTCACGTTGGGTAGCCACGGCCTCGCATTCCAGGATGACATGGGCGGCTGTTTCTTCGGCATCAAAGCAGCCTCTGCAGAGTGGGCTGTCTGTGGCGCCTATGTTAAAAAGATGTTTGTTGAGGGGGCAATGGCCCGTAATTGTCCCTATTATTGTTCTGAGGTTAATTCTACTTAGGCTGAGTAGTTGTTTTGTTAGTCGTGGGTGTACACTCGGCATAGCTATTTTTGACTGCCTGCAGACTGTAGCCCGTGACCATTTGTTGTTATGCAGTTCGGTGGATCTCTGGCAAATCCATGTACGAAACTGTGAGAAAGGTAGGGGAAGGAGTGGGTACGGGCCTAGCACTGCCATCTCGGAACCTCTCTTTGCAAGTTCGTCTGCGGCGTCATTGCCTAGGGATCCACTGTGCCCCTTGGTCCACTGGAGGGTGATTCTGTTGGACAGCGATATACTCTCCAGGGCGAGGTGACACTCAGAGATTAATTTGCTGTTAGTTTGTTTGTTTTCTAGGGCTTTGAGCACGGCAAGGCTGTCAGACACGAGTCTGATTGCGTAGTTGTGTATCCCTAGGTGCTTTACGGCTGTTGCGGCTTGTGTTAGGGCGACACACTCGCATTGGAATATCGAGCTGTGTTCGCCAAGTGGTAGGTGGAAGTTAATGTTGAGGTCAAGGGAATGTACGCCAGCCCCTGAACCTTTTGGAGTTTTTGAGCCATCTGTGTAGATGCGTACTTCATCTACTCCTGACTCATCCCTTTCTTCCTCTGTTGTTTGTATGTTGTAGCTTTTGTTAAACATGGGTTTATTTGGTGTTCTGTCACACGGGGCAGCGATGAGAGGTTGGTACTCAATCGTCCGGTCCAGGATGCCTGCGTGCGGGCTCGTATGGTTCTTACCCCATATGCCTAAGTGCTGCATAAGCCTGATGGCTGCTATTGCTGCCTCCTGCTGTATGTACAAGTCAAGGGGAGTTAATTGAAGGGCTATCTCCAATGCTGTAGTCGGTGTTGTCCTCATGCAGCCAGTGACAACGGAACAGGCTAGCCTTTGGAACCGCTGGAGCCTAGAGACGGTGGTCGTGAGCTCAGTCCTCGTCCACCAAACCAAGGCGCCATAAGTCAGCATTGGTCTGATCACGGCTGCGTAAAGCCACAGCGTGATCTTTGGAGATATCCCCCAAGTTTTTCCTAGCATTCTTTTGCATTGGTAGAATGCGATTGTGCTTTTATTAAGTTTGTAGTCAAGATGCTTGTTCCAGAGCAATTTGCTATCAAGGATCACTCCCAAGTACTTGACTACTTCTTTAAGTGTTAGTTCGATGTTGAAAAGTTTAGGAAGTTTATGAGGTCCGAGGACTCTCTTAGACCAATAGAGATATTTGATGTTTAGAAAATACCATAATTTACTACCTTTTTGCTACTATTTGATACCCAACTACATATATTTACCTAGTATTCTTCGACTTCGACTGATAGCGAAAAAACATGTAAAGAAAGTGGTCAGACATTCTGACATCAGGATGTCTGGCCCATTTTTTTTTCATAGTTCGAGACAACACAACAAATTTATCTCTTTGAAAATATTTACTACCTTTTTAGTACCCGAACATATACATTTTTTTCATGTTTTTTTTTGACATTCCAGAAAAATGTTACGCAAGAAAGAAACTTTGTTAGTATATTCTCCCTCTTAAATTTTAGAATAAGCAATAATAATGTAAAATTCTAAACGTAAAAGACTAATGTAAAAGACGTATAGGTACTTTTTATTTCCAACAATATTTGTGGGTACTGTATAAATTATTTTTTCTAAACTACCTACCCTCATATGGTTAATAAAGTTCGTCACGTCGCATCTTGTCTTGTCTTGTCTTGTCGTCAAGTATACGTCATCAAATTAGTGTTCTGTGTGCTTAGTGCGAGTTTTTTAGGGTTCCGTACCCAAAGGGTAAAACGACGTTATGCTCCCTGGCGGATCCACCTTTGCTGTACCAAGTTTAAGTTACATGAAAAATTCTATGGAATGTCTATAAAATTCTAGTCGTATTAAAAAAAGTCGATATCTCTAGTTTCGACATAAACTTTTATTTAAAGTGGTTGTGCTGCGGAGTATCCTCCCCGGCGAAACCAACCAGCAGACTCAAGTTTTCCGTGAATGAATAAGAGGTTGTATTAGTTCATGCGTTTCTACTTAAATTGACTATTTCATCAAGTTAAGCAATAAATATTAAAACACACATGGGGATCTTAAGAAATTACCCACTGTAATATTTCTCACATATAGGTAATTTTAATTTAAAAAGAAAATCATACTTCTTGTTACAAATAAAGAACACACGAAAAGATTTTGGTATAAATTAGTATATCTAGTTGCATAACACACGAAAAGATTTTGGCATAAATTTGTATATCTAGTTGCATAACACACTAAAAGATTTTGGCATAAATTATTATAATTATCTAGTTGCATATTTCCTTTTAAATTTGTTTTATAACCTTGATTGAAGAATCATCATAACAATACCATTTGGCGCAACTTTTGCAGTGTGCTTTATAGTGTACCACCGTTTTTTTCGTATATTTTAATTAGATTAAGGATTTGGGGGTGCTAGTTCAATATAGAATTTTATAGAATTATTTGATACCATATATTTGCTTATACTATGTATAGTAATAGAAATATCATGGTGGTTTCGCCGGGGAGGATACACCGCAGCACAACCACTTTAAATAAAAGTTTACGTCGAAACGTCGTTTTTAATAGGACTAGAATTTTATAGACATTCCATAGATTTTTTCATGTAACTTATACTTAGTACAGCAAAGGTGGTTCCGCCAGGGAGCATGACGTGTAAAACAGGACCCTATTACTAAGACTCCGCTGTTCGTCCGTCTGTCTGTCTGTCCGTCTGTCACCAGGCTATATCTCATGAGCCGTGATAGTTACAGTTGAAATTTTCACTGATGATGTATTTCTGTTGCCGCTAATATGGTATTTTCTAAACATCTAATATTTCTGTTGGTCCAGGGGTCCTGACGCTTACAAATAAACCCTATGTAGTCAACAATGAAACAGTTGCGCAAAACATCTTGTTTCATTGTGTGCCATAATACCTAACATCATCTACTTTCCGTGCAAATTAATAATTTTTGCGGCTAGAAATTTGGTATTCGTTTTTCTTTTAAGATGGCGCGTACTAAATCTCTAAAGGAAGGAAAGGCGATCATTAAGGGGAAGATATGCTTCGAGCTATTCTAATGCACAGAGAAGGAAAGAGCTTGAGAAAAGCTGCACAAGAGTGCAATGTGTATTATCCTACGCTGTTTCGATACATACAAAAATACAAGAATATAGATGATGCATCTCGGGTCAAAGATTTACTGCCAACTACGAAGTTAATAGAACTTTGACATTGGAACAAGAAACCGCACTTAAAGAATATATCGAAGATCGTGCGTTAAAATTTTACAGATTAGGCTCCAAGGATGTGCGCCGTATTGCTTATCAAATGGCGAAAGTAATATCCAATGTCCTGCTAGTTGGGCAAAATACCAAATGGCAGGTGCTGAATGGCATCGGTCTTACAAATCAAGGCATCCAGAATTAACACTGAAGAAGCCTGAAGCATGTAGCATGGCTACAACTTATACGAAACCGCTACAACAACCGTCCAAAAGCCGCAAAAAGTTATGACGCCCAAAGGCAAATACAATATTTGTAAGATTTAGAGACTAGTGGTGAACGGGGAACATTCGTAACAACATGTGCAATTGTATGTGCATCAGGACAAGCGTTGCCTCCAGCTCTTGTTTTCCCGAGAGTTTTTAAATTTTATGATGAATGGCGCTCCAACAGGATCTCTTGGACTAGCAGCTTCAACCGGATGGATGAATGCGGAGCTGTTTGTTAAAGTTATGGAGCATTTTATTAAACACACGTCTGCGAGCCCAGAAAATCCAGCTCTACTCATAATGGATAACAATGAATCCCACCTCAGTATTGAGCCTTAGATTTAGCCAAAAAAGCTGGAGTAACAGTGCTTACACTACATCCACATACGACTGCAAAGATGCAGCCTCTTGATGTGGGCTTAAATGCCTGGTAAGCAGACTACTGTTTACAATGTTGCTGAGTGTGTGGGTCAGGCATATGCAAAAGCAATGACGCCAGTTAATATTGCGTATGCTTGAAAAATGCGTATTTTTTTTTTCCGTATGACCCAGATATTTTAACAGAAATCAACTTTATGCCGTCATTGGGGACCGACCGAAAGCAAACAGGGCCATCTCATTCTGCAGCTACTGATCCTGATGAACTGAGTTGGAATCTTGCTATTTCTTCTTCAGAGGTTGAACGCGCTGAGAGTCCCTTATCTGATGTGACATGAGCTGAGAGTCTATCAATACTTGATTCTGACGAATTTCTATATTGGGAAATATACAAGCCACCGAAGCTGCGTGTGGTGAGAAGGATGTCTAAATTCCCACGAAGAAGTCTAACGAATCAGGTTCACCGTTTAGAGGGATGACTCTTCCTATAGAAGAAATCCGAGCAGGTACTTCTGGTATTCAGACTAATTTCAGATCCCCTAAAGAATTTATGGCTTCATTGAAGTCTGGTCCACGGACTCGAAAACGAAAACCGAGAAAGCTCGGAAAAAGTATGGTGGCGACCGACACCAGAAAAAGACCGGATAGCTGAAGAACGAATAAAAACACAAGAAAGAAAATCAGCGGCAAAGACAATTAAACGGCCAGTTTTGATTGACAAAGGAGAAAAAAAGAAACTAAAAATCATAAGAATTGAATCAGAACCAAGTAGTGAGGAAGACGACGAAGTGACTACTTCGTCGTCTTCCTCACTACTTGTTTAATTCGCTCATATCCGTCACCTTGTAGACTTAAAAGGTGACGGATATGAGCGAATTTAATGAAGAACTAGACGAGGATGGGCTGGCTACCTTTGATAACAGAACATTTCAAAAAACTAACTCACCCCAAGAAGGTGATTACGTGCTTGTTTTACTGGACTCGAAAAAACTGAAGGTCTATTATGTCGCGCAGATTACGGAACTCATAAATACTAATAAATTCGGAGCTTCGTTCATGAGACTAAAAGTCAAAGACAATATGAAATTTTATATGCCGTTGGAAACTGACCTTTCAGAAATTCACGTGAATGAGATAAAATTGATTCTCCCTCTGCCACAAATAAATGGATCGAAATCCAGAAACTCAACTTAAGTCTCTTTTCTGTCCGTGTGACACCAAATATGAAGACACATAATTTTTTTATTTTCTTTTGTTAATTTTGGTATTATTTCTCTTGTTATTTTTAAATTCTTATTTGTTATTGTCATAAACTGGCATGTATTAGTCGTTAGGTAGTCATTATAATGTTGCCAATTATTGGTAACTTTTGCCTAGACTTGTGATTTTCGTAGTTTGTGACTTATTAGTCGTTAAGTGATATCTGTAAATGTAATGTGATCTGATCTCCGTAAATTTTTACAGGTAAGTAGTAAAGTAATGTTTGTGATTTTATCATTTTGAGATTGATGTATGTATGTAAGTCATAACTGTTTAACTAGAGTTTAAATAACGATTGCCATAAATCTACCAAGTTTAGTAATTTTGTTGCCTAAAGTTAATTATAAATTGTAAGGCGTTATCTTAATTCGTTATACTTATAACCCTTTTATGGGTAACCTGAAGAGTCTGATTAAAGTGAAATTAATAATAAAACCTTTATTGATTGAACTCAAGCATTTTTTGTCATTCACCTACTCCATAAACTTCACAAAATATGAGACAGACACTATTCATTATAATGTTTTATTGTTGGATTTGTGGTAAAAAAATTGAAAATGTTTCAGTGGACACAATGAAACATTTCCAATTTTTTTGTTTTTTATTTTTTTTCTGATAGATTTAATAATTGATTTGATTGATTTGCTGATTGATTTTTAAAACACCATAAATGACATCCAAATATCCAATATTGGAGTATTGGAATGGAGGTTTATACCCAACTCTGCTTATGGGGCATAGCTTTTCGCAGAGGGTGGCTGGTTGTCACCATTGGTTCAACTGATATTGGTGGCCCACAGTTCTAAGTTGATGTCAGTTTATGTATCTATTTGATTTTCTTTGTTAAATGCGGATCGCTGGAGTAGGTTCAAGAGTTGGGTATATTTTACATTAGTATGACCTTTTTTTTCTCGCGTCCGAGGGATTTAATGTTATAATAAATATTATAAATTAGAGATGTAAATCCCGTCTGGATGAATGTGAATTGTCACATTGTTTGTTAACGTAACCGTGATGTGTCGGAGCTTTTCTAGCAGTTTTGCCCCGGCAGAGCTTCCGCATGACTGCTTTATTAATGAGCGCAAATGGGCATAGTAATTTTTAATAACATAATCGCAGGCCATGGTGAAAGCTGCTTCTATAGATGCATACGCACCCCTGTTCGTCCACATGCGCTTATAGGTAGGGACGTCTTATTAGGTATAGGTAGGTTACGCTTGACCCTTCCAAAGATTTGGAATAGATGATTGCGAGGCATTTCCTCTTATACTCTATTCGTAGGGGCATAGCTCATGTGAGGAGGATATCCTTGGCTCCAGTCTCTGGCGGACAAGGTAGCCCTTTGGAAGCGTCTGGCGAAAAGTAAAAGAGAATTTGAAATAGGAATATAAACATATGTTTTGTTTTTATTTGGGACTCAGGTACCAACGTTCATTGAAGGCAGACGCCAAATATATTATGAAGTTTAAATCTCAAATGTAGTTTTATTTTATAATAATATCATAAGTAGCACTAGCGTGAGTCCGCTAGTGTTACACTAAATACCTGTAAAAAAAAATTACTTCTAACTGTCACAAAAGTAAACAAAAGGTGTACGAAACTTGGAATTTTTAGTGTTTCATTGTTGACCCTACATATTTTTGACTAAACGCACTAATTTTCGGTCTACACTTACACATCTTAGTTGAGCCGGTTTCTTGTATTTTGCCGTCAAAGTTATGACACAGTCGTTTTGACTTTTAGCAATATTATTCAATAACGCAAGCATGCATGTACTTATACTTTTGAAAATTTGTATGGTTAGATATTATAAGCGTCAAGAGGGACCGAATAGGTACAGTTTTCAGCAAGCTTTTAGGCGCTGCGATGTTTTTTCGGGTTTTCAAACAAGCGCGATAACTTAAAAATTATAAATATTTTCTTAAATCTAATTCTGTCACAAACGCACCAATAAAGAGCTACTCGCGTATGTTTATTCCACAGGCGCACACACAATGGTTTTGGAGATACACGATTCTGCAAATCGTTACTCCAGCAGGAAATGTAATATTTTTGCTCAAATATAAGTTCTCTGCCCATGCACAATATTTCTCTCTCCGATCATTCGTTTAGAATTTTCCTGCTGGAACAACGTTACTCCAGCAGAAACAGTTTTTTTTCCGTTTTTTCCCATGTGAAAACAGGCTTAATTTTTTATGTGACAAAAAAAGCAAATGATTAATCATTCGGACAACAGAAATTTAAAACGTAATAAAATTTGCATCTTAAGCACCGACAATAGGAATAGATTACTTGACATTGCAGAAAAACTATGGATAAATGTGAACTTTGCCACTACATCACACCTCATAGAAATGTCCAAGCTCTCCTGAAAGGCGTCAAAGAAAAACTAGTAAACTTCACCATGCTTGACTACTGCATTATATTGATAGGTCCTGAGGACTTCCAAGTCACATGTAAATATTATGACAGTATTTTATTAATAAGACAAGTTTTACAAGAAATCACAAATACAAACATAATTATATGCACACCAACGTATAAATTTTTCACTAATAATTACTTATACAGTGGACTAACTTAACTAACGTAACTTCTAGAGTGGAAACTTTCAATAATTTGTTATATCTGGATACTCATGGACATGCTTATTTTCTGGATAGTAACAAGAATTTAAGATATGATGATACTATGTTCAATAGACACACGGGCATGAGAAATTACGCCGGAATGAAATCTATTTTTAATGATATTTCTAATATGATTGATAAATGAAAGTGTCAATACTGAGTATGAAATATGTGAACTTGACATAAATGACACAATATATCCTAATTACAATTACAACTCAAATAAGACAATATCTGCGACTAGTACAGAGGGTCAAAACTCGGAGTTTTTTCTATAATACCCTCAATATTCTTCACCAAAATATTGCTGGTTTGCTGAACAAATCGGATTCAATTAAACAACCTTGAAAATCAAGGAACTATTGTAGACGTTCTCTGTATAACTGAACATTTTATTACTTCTGGCCATTAAAGTTTATTGTACCTTCCTGGTTTCCATCTCGCCGCTATCTTTTGTCGCGAAACAAATCGCGGAATGGCTTGTATTCTAGTTAGAACTGGGCAACAATATAAAGAACTGCCAGATATTGCTGAGCACTGATGTTTGACTGATGTGTCAGGCGTTTTTGAAAGGCGAACGGCAGGGTTGTATGGGAGTTTCGTACACCTAATAAAATATCGTGTTTTGGGATATTTTTTGTTTTAATTGGTAGTCAATACGATAGGCAAGCCCTTTTAAAATTCTTAGATTTTTAGAAGTTGGGACCTAAAAGTTATAACCAGTTTTATTTTTGAGGTTATGTCCCAATAAATATTATTACGTGTAGGCACATAACATTGTTTTGGTGAAAAAGGATATGTTCTAGATAGCTGGTGCTATCTTTGTAGTGTTTTGCTTATCATTAAGTTGGCAAATTGACATGAGAATTGTAACTATTCAGTAGGGTGCTTAAGGAGAGACCTACGTCCAGCAGCGGTCTGCAATAGTTTGATGATGATGATGAAGTGCTGATGGAGTTTTGAGTGTGGGTAAATAAAACAACTTTGTTTTTGTAGGAACTTACATATTTTATTTTATTGTTCTTATAATTACTTAATCGATTCTTGATTTTATTTCATCTAAGAAAGGGGCAGGTAGCTCAACTCAACGTAAGAATAGCCAGATAATTTGCTTAATTGCTCAGATGCAGTTACAAACCACAATCCAAAACAACAGCAAAGAACTGAACAGAGACTCGGAAAGATTTTCCTAACCTGTCAATAAAATAATTGCCAATACAAAAAAAAACATTGATGGCGAAAATAATTCCTAGAATTAAATAGTTAATTATTAAGATTGTATGCAATAATTATTAATTGTAAGGTATAATGTGTAATTGGTTAATTATATTTAGGTACTGTTATTTCTATTTTTAAATATATTTAAATCTTTTAATTGCTATAATTAATTAATCCGGACTTCTAAAAATACTAATGTTACATGAAAATGAATGGTTTAGTTGCCTTAATAAGTGGTACAAATTCTATCACAGAACTACAAAAAAGGTATGTTGTACGAATTCTGCCGTTCGCCTTTGTGGAATTGAACTGATAACTCATTCTATTATTGTAATTTGTGTTTATAGAATTCCTAAATACAATTATTTGACATTTTATAAAAAGTTTGACATTGTTTTGAGTAACTTATGTTTGTTAAATAGGAAAAAAATTGTTATATGTGGCGATTTAAATATTGATACGTTAAAAAGGAATAAAGTTACCTTGGAACTAAAGAATTTCCTACTGAGTTACAACTTGACATTAGAAATAAATCAACTGGCTTAGTAGTAATATTGTGTATCTATCATTTTGCGCATAACATATGAAGAGGATGTAAAGCTGAAATTACAGATCTCATGCTTTCTGACCATACGTCACAAATACTCAGGGTTCCCATAAATAGAACATGCCGCTTAAAATGATGGAAAATTACAATAAAGAGTACTCCACTGAGAACCTCATAAAATTCCGAGAATGCATTCGAAGTTTGACTTTTAAGGATCTATATGAAAGAAACGATGCTAATATAGCTTACAAAAGATTTTATAAAAACTATTTTGAAGAATTATAGGCCAATAGCTAAAATTTCTGTATGTTCCAAAATTTTCGAAAAAAATATTTATAAGTCTCTGTATTGCTATCTCAATAAATTTAATTGATTATGCACGGAACAAAATGGCTTTAGAAAGAATATCAACATGGCTATTTTTTACGTAGCATTATGTTAGCAGTAGACCAAAAAGCTCCTATTTGTGCTATTTACACAGATATGACCAAAGCCTTCGATTACGTTAAGCACGATGTCTTATTAGACAAACTACGTAGCTACGGTATTAGAGGTAATATTTTAAAACTACTCGAATCCTATCTCTCCAACAGAATGCAATGTACTGAGATTGCAAGAGTATGTGAAAAATCAAAATTTGAAAAGCGATTTTTATCTCCTTGTAGATTGATAAAGTTTGGTGTCCCACAAGGTAGCGTCCTTGGACCACCTCTTTTCTTAATCTACATAAATGATCTGCCATGGTGACTCAACATCAAATGGTGATGTTTGCAAACGACAGTACTGCCATAGTGAAATGTATTGATCGCAATATTAATCAAGATGACATAAATAATACACTATATAAACTTAAAGAAAACTAAAATAATGCACTTTCACCAAAGAACTGCTGAATACAGTATTCACTACCTATGTTACACAAATAAAAATGATTATTGATTATTATTATTATAGTGGCGCACATTTACAGCAGATTACGCACTAATTATACGTTCCACTCATAAAGTGGCGCCTAGAGTGCTAGGAGCCACTTTCCTGCTGGAGTAACGTTCACGAGTAGATTTCTCATCATTTGGAGCTTTTGGTTATGTGGCAGAAAACATCTAAAATCTATTATTTTTTTTAATACTTGAAAACAACCCAATTTGGAAAACTCAAATTAAACAAAATAAATAAATTATTGTTGCAGATTTATCGAAGAATGGAGGACAACGCTAAAGTATTTTTTTCGAAAATAACAAGAGTTGTTAATAATCATAACGATGAGCTAAGTGAGCTTTTGAAAGTAGAACCAGCAACACCCATTCAATTGAATGAAACAAAAATAAAAACTTGTGATTTTATCCCTAAAACTGGTAAGTACTACATACCAAAGAAAAAATCAAGACTCAAAGTAAAGACAGTAAGAGACATCAGAAACGCTTTTGAAAAAGATGTCTATAGTTACCTAACAACTGAGTTGGAAACGCAACAAAACATTTTATTTAAAAAAATAAGACGAGGTTCTTCAAGAGATGATAACACAAAACAATTGGCAACAAAAATTTTAAGGGGTGATGCGCCTATTTCAAGGTTGACATGGCAAATGCTGATAAATCTTAATCCAGAACACCAAAAATACTCACGCCAGTTTGTTTTGTGGAATGGAAAACTCATTCAAGTTAATGGAAGTTACGGGGGGGTGAAAAAAATAATTTGTAATCAAGATTTAGCAAGTAAGCCCCAATGTCTACACTCACAAAATCAGATGGAACAATGTTTGAATCAGCACGAAGGAAATAAAAAGAGAAGGCTTTTGTGCAGTTCGTTGGCAGTTACATTTAAACCAGGACCTCTTTGCAAGAAACCATTTCTTGACAACTCGCATCAAAAGTATCACGTTGGTAAAATCGAATTAATCAATCTTCCAAAACCTGGACTGGATGTTCAACCTAAATACGGCACTGCTTTTGATTCGTCAATTACTCACTTTTTAAACAGTTTACGTGAAGAGGACGGCACTATATCCCACAAGTGGGCTGAGTTATCGGTATCTGTTTTAGGAACAGTTGTAAACTCTAAAGCGGTTCAACTTAACAGAGATAATGTCACATTTGATTTAGCTTACAAATATAATCAAAATAGATTGCTGATGCGCCGTGACGTAGATCATAGTTGTAACACGACAGGGCTAATCGATACCAACATACTTTCTACGAACCCACGAACAGTAGATATAGAGGTACAGCCTTATGTGCAGCTGGAAATCGAAGACATGTTAAATAAAATATTAGCTGCAGTTGAAATAAATTTAATTCAAGACAAAGTATTCACTGAAGAGCAAGACTTAAAGACTATTCCATGTGAAAATTTAAACTCGTTAAATACTGCAACACATGCAAAAGACAAAACAAAAAGAAAATTTGGTGAATTAGGCAGGCTTGACGTCACAGTTATTACACTACCTGAAACCGAAGAAACTAATTTAACCAGAAGCTGCAGTAAAATGCATTGTACTTTTGGTTGCATTTGCGAGTCCTTAAAAGGAACATACAATTTAAAGCAACATTGCGGCCGCGTGGAATGCATGTTTGATTGTAAATGTGACTTTTTAAAGTATAAAAATGATTTGTCACACAGCGGGCGCACTGACATATTTCCTGGGCTATTAAGTATAGATAATCAAATTAATTACAATTTAGCAAAGGAAGAGCAAAAATTTCATCAGACTGTCATTGTGAGTGGCGAAAACAGAATTTTATTAAAAGGACAAAAAAGGAATTGGAAAACATCAAAAAAATATGCAGATATTTACAGCAATATGAGTTTAAATGAAAACCGTAAAACACAAAGTTTATCAATAGTCGCCTTAAAACTTAATTGTGATAATATAGAACCTTGGTGTATGGTTCATAAACTATACAAGTGTTTCTGTAAAGGTAGATTCACATACAGTTGCGCATCAGAATTACAAGAAACTGGAGATAAAGAACTGCTTTCGAAAGATAGTATAACCGATTTTGTATGTTTAGAAACTTCAAAAGAAACGAATGACGTTAGCAGTATCGAGGAATGTGAACAACGAGAACGTTCCGTCAAAAAATCTAAAATATCTGATAATTCAAATATTAAGCCACATAAAATGCACACATCAAAAATTATAGATAAAACTATCTATAAAAATACACAAAATCTAAATTATAGTGACCCGGAGGATGAAATACAATCTAATGGCATTTTAGGTAAAGATGCAGGCATCCAGGGAACATCTGAGTCTGATATTATAAATATGAATGCTGAAAATGGTATGCTAACAAGGCACGCCGTGAGAAAGTTAAGTAAGCGGAAAAAAACTAAAAGCGATAAAAATCATGAACACAAATGTGATTCAGAAGATAGTGATCATATAGATTCTAGTGACACTAAAAGTATGTCGAGTTCAAGGACAAGTGAATACGAGGGAAGAAAATACAGCGATGGCTATTACAAAAATACAAATTATAAAATATTAAATATGGAAAAAAACGATAAAAGGCTACAAGAAAGATTGGCTTTCCTTTACTATAAATGTTGCAAACAAGATACAACAAAACAAGATACAACAAAACAAGATACAACAAAACAAGATACAACAAAACAAGATACAACAAAACAAGAGAGAACAAAACAAGATACAACAAAACAAGATAGAACAAAACAAGATACAACAAAACAAGATACAACAAAACAACATACAATAATGAAACCTACCAGAAGCGCTAAAGATGAGACTGCTCGTCTTCTGCAATTACTTTTTGATGCTCATAAAAACGGCGACAACCAGATGCCTATATCAAAAAGAAAGCGATTAGACAATAATAGCAGTCTGGTGACTTGGTTAGAAACTCATTATAAACTATTTAGGCAACAAAAAAATACTGGCCTTTTTAAAAATTCTTTAGAACCTCCGAAACATGGAAAAGTGGTACTGCACACTTGGGATTTTATTTTAAAGAGATATCGAGAGCGGAAAAACCTTTTTTTGGTATTGCGAAAACCACCGTTCAGAATTTTTATGGCAGTAAGTAAAGCAAACCCATTTTTTGAAAACTGCATTGATATAAATGATATTCGATTTGCGGAGTTACACACATATCCCGAAACCGTCAAAAACTTACTCATTAATGCAACAGAATTGAAAGATAATTTCTGTATTTTGCGTGGCTTGTCTTTCTGTTGGGAATTAATTGGCTCTGTATCTAAAATTGTCGAGAGTAACGCACGTGCTGGACAAGCAGATACTCCAGGAATTTACATGGATATGGAAACATTATCTGTATTTAATGAAAATAATTCGGTAGTAAGAAAATCGGTAAAAGAGAATACGGAACAAAAAGATTCAAGTACATTAGATGAATTTAATCAAGGGGATTCAGAAGCTAACGATTTATTTTTTGAAAATGCGCAACACTCTGAAACATTAAATGTATTTGATAACGATTTAGAAATAAGGGATTCGTTAGTTGAAAAAACAGAACAAAATAATTCAGCAGAAAAAAAATCGTTACCTGAAAATATGGAACAAAAAGATATTCAAAGTATTACAGAGAAAGAATTAGATAGTAATGCCGGGTGTACCGACGATGCGGGATCATCAAAATGGTTTGTGATGACTATCGAAAATGATTTTAGTGAAATCAGGTTTTTCAGAAAAGGATTTTTTGTCAAATATGGTAGTATTATAAACGCAATTAGCGTTGCACGCTTGTCTGGGAAAACTGTGCGTTTGTCTTCCAAGAAATGTATAGAACAACCAGAAGCCCCACAATTTGGTATTTACGCAATTCCCAACGACAACGAATATTGCGTTTTTGTTGGACCATATGAAATGGAAGACACTTTAGGGATAGAGACTATTAAGACAATTTTAGACGTTAGAAGATTTAAAAGAACAAGAGGTTTTTGGATTACGACGAATAAAGTAGATAATTTGAAAGTTGTAGAAAATCCGTTATCATTCGTACCACAAACTAATAGCCGCATCAATAGTGCATTGATACCTTTAGAAACTAATTGCTATCTAAATAGTGGAATAAATCATGAACAACAAGAGAAGCTTGACATGCAAGAAAGTGTCCACATAAACAAAACAGAGGAATCAAAAGAATGTTCGCCTTCTAAAAAAGGCCAAATAAAAATAGTAAAGCCTATCAAAATACGTAAAACAAATGGCTTTTATCACCTAGCATCAGACGGTGTTTTGAAAAAAATATCGTTACAGTACCCTCAAAATGCTACAAAAAATATGCCAGTTTTATTAAAACCGTGTATAAATATGGAAGAGAATATTGCAAAATCATCATTAAAACCTATACCGATTTCCAAAGATTTAAACATAAATCCGATTCCTGGAACATCAGAAGAGGCATCTCCTGAAGAGTCATCAACAGCAGCATCTCAAATAAAGATATCCGCTGTATTTTCTACACAAAATGATGATCACATAGCTAAACGTACAAGCCACGAAAGAGGAATGTTTATTTTAAAACCTGAAGAAATTAATAGGAAGCTTGCCCAAAATAAATTGACCGAAATGACATCGGCTTCGCGAAATGAGTATAATATCAACGAAGGAACAAAAAAAAATAGATTATCACAATCAGATCTAGAAAATGTTACTTCAGAAGAACAGTACTCAGTGGACACTGAGTGGAACTTACCCAGTGATGATATTTATGTTATATCGGATGATGAAAATTGTGAGAATACTGATTCTACCGTAAACTCCAACGTCTGGACAGACGTATGGATAGAATGTACAAATGTTCCGAAAATTGGCTGGATCACGGGAATAAGAAATTTGGATAATTTACTCAGTTTTAGAATACCTGGATGTGAATATTCAGAATTTTGCCCCGAAGAAGAAGCCTTCACCAATATCAACTTGTAAGTATTTTTTTTTTGTTTTTCTGAAAAGTTTATTTGTATTTGTCAACATTTCGTTGTAGAAATATTGGAAAATCAAAGTTCTTATCGTCGATGTTATCAGCGGAGTTCTTAGGGTAACACGACATCACACGTGAACGGCTGGACCAATATCGCTAATTCTTTTTTTATTGTGTTTGTTATTGTCAGGAGAAGGTTTAAATGAAAGAAAATTTAGGAAAAAATATACATCCGGGCTAAGCCGGGGCTGACCACTAGTATATTATAAAAATTTAGAAACATTGCAAATTGTGGGAAATTACAGATGTTTTATCTCACGAGCGCGGGTGTGCCATACTTGTGTGGGTAAATGTAGAGCTCAGTTTCGGCCGAGTCGACGGCTGAGGCAGTAGTGTTATCCGGTTCGCGCAAAATTATTTAAATAATACCGTCAGCATGAAAGGTACGAGTAAACGAAGAAAAGTTGTTCGCAGTGAGGTAAGGCAAATTAATGTTTATGTTTGGTGTGTATTTACGTTGTGATTATTTATTGTATTGAGTTAGTTTAATAAACGTGATTTTATTTAATCATCTATTGTTTTTTTAGGGTCGTCAAATAATTGCAAGTGTCTATCATTTTCTTAAAGAAGAATATGAATTCACTGAATTGCATCGAGAACCAAATTGTGATGTATCACATTTGCGTAATATTACAAAGCGCACTGCATCAGCGACGGGAGTTAGTGGACGAACAGTGCAGAAAATATTAAAAGAGGAACGAAACATGTCTAATGAAAGAGATGTAGCTAGCACATCTTCGAAATTCACTTCACCAATGAAAACCCGAAGAAAGAAAGAAAATAAAGTAGACATTGATGGATTTACAGCTGGTGTTATTCGGAGCACAATACAAGATTTTCATATCGTACAAAAACAAATTCCAACATTGACGAAACTCAGGTCAGTCCTAAATGAAAAAATTGGATTCAATGGATGTCTAGCTACGTTACGTAAGTTACTAAATAAATTGGGCTACAAGTGGCGTAAAACCGATAATAATAGAAAAGTTTTAGTAGAACGGCATGATATCCAGATGTGGAGATTGAAATATTTAAAAAAATATCCGAATACCGTTCTCAAGGCCAACCTATTTTGTCTATACTAACGAAAGTTACGTATTAACAACACACGTTCGAAATAATACCTGGGCTCAAAAAGACAAACCATCTCCATTTACCAAAAAACTTAGTACAGGTACTCGTTTTATTTTAGTACACGCTGGAACCGATGCCGAATTTATTGAGAACGCTTGTTTAGTCTATAAAGCTAATTCCACAGTTATGAAAACTACGTAAAATGGCTGAATGAAAAATTGCTGCCAAATTTACCAGATCGTTCCGTTATAATACTTGATAACGCATCCTACCACAACACACGTACTGAGTAATTGCCAACGCTTCAAAAAATATACCGTTTGACTCAAATTTCCTAAAAGTTGAGCTGTATGATATAATATAATAAAAAAACATAAAAGTGATTTTCACTTACAAAATCGATCGCAGAAAAAGGATTTGAAGTATTACGTCTGCCTCCCTATCACCCTGAGCTGAATGCCATAGAGAACATTTGAGGGTTCCTTAAAAAACATATTGCTCTAAGAAATGTAGAACAAAATATAACCAGTACAGAAAAACTTATCGAAGAAAGTATTGAAAAAATAACGAGTGACACATGGCGTAATACATGCAATAGTGTAATTAAGAAAGAAACTGAATATACTTATGAAATATTTTGACACTGATTTTGAATTAATAATCAATTTACAAGATGACAGTGACGAAATAAATATGTAATTAAAAAATTAAAAAATAAATTATTTATGAGTACTTATAAGCTTTTATTTTATTATTTTTTCATTTCGCAACTACCAGATTTAGTATCAAGAAGTAATTTAAAACCACACTATATAATACCTTTATTATTTTGTTCATATACAATGAATGAGCGCGTGTCTATACGCGCTTCAACTACAACTATGGTTCACCCGCGCTCGTGAGATAAAAGAACTGTAACCTAAGTTAATGTCGTCAATTAAGTGGCAAAAAATAAAAAAAATAACTGACATAGCTTATAAGTTTGTATAATACTAACACAATATGGATCAAGGTCTGAATTAACATATTTTTTATTTTATTTAAAAAAAGGTAAAAATGAGGTTTATTTTTAATTTTTTATTGCAAAGATTAAAAAAAATATAAATAGCAATTGTAAAAAAAATATTGAATGAGAGCAGCGAGTGATGAAGTGAATTTGAATTGAAACTGACTCAAAGAATGAAGAAAGGAAAAGTGTTTATTTGCGCCAAGTATGACGCATAAAAGAAACAAAGTTGGTGACTTCTACCCACCTAACCTACCTTCAGATAGGGAAATGTCAAAATATGGGTCACATCTGCGCAAAACGTTCATATAAGCTCTCTGCAACCCGCTATGTATCGCCATGTAGCATACTCTGGGTGCATCGTCCTCACATAGTATTCAATTATTTTTTGTATACCAAATATTGTAAAACCATTATTTGAAAAGAGTACACAAGCAGACTGCAGAATTGTCTTGGCAGGTAGTAAGCACTGGCTAACTACCATGGCCACTGGCATTTTAGGCCCACTTGCGCTGCTCCACCTAGCACTGGGCTAACGGTCTAGTCCAAGGCCCTAGCTAACTTCCATGGCATTTGGCAAGTATGTACAAAACAGAGTATGTCAAATAATTGTTATGTAACTTCTTATGGTCTAAGATACCAGAGCCCCTAGTCCTTACTTATTTTCTCGGTAACAAATGCTAAATATTAGGTACCTACTTTATTGTTACGGACAAAAAGTAGTACCTATCACCTATTATAAATCAAGCAGTGTCGATACGGCATTCGTGCGAGGTGGTCGTTTGCTAATCACCCAAGTTGCGCGCCTACTAATTACGTTGTTGTTATTGCCTGAGCGCAACCGGACTAGCTATACCCAGCGTGTATACACACGTATACCGCTGGGTTGCTCGTTGCGCGCGACCGCTAACTATGACTGATTTGAAAGTGTTAGCCAATGAGCAATACACGTGATGGTCATGTTTATGCAATCACAATGGCGAGCAGCAGTTCATGGAGTGATCTAGTAGAAGTCAATCAAGAGGGGACACAATACCAAGAGGAAGACACTATACAAATGGAGTGCGAAACTATACAAAGGTCGGAGAAGAGGAAGGGGGATGAGGAGATTTCAGAATGGACGGAGGTAACATCGAAAGGGAAGAACAAAAGGGAGATATTGATAAAATCGAGGTATACATATTATGTAGTGAACAATTACCTAAACAATTCGCTTTAGCAAGATTATTGAAAGATAACGGTATCACTGACACTCTAAGGGTAAAATATGTAAACCCTTATAAAGTTCGGCTCGATATGCAGAGTGAAGTCAGCGCAGACAGGTTAGAGAAGTGTACACCATTACTTGAGAAAGGCTGGCGAATACAACGAGCTTTGGAAAAAAGTATTTCATATGGGGTTATACGGGATGTGGATTTATCTATCAGACGATGAGATACAAAAAACTGTAGTTTGTCCTAAACCAGCCGAATTAATATCTATATATCGACTTAACCGTCGCAGCTCGAGTGAAGGTTGGGCACGAAGTGAAGCAGTTCGTCTATGTTTTAAGGGCGCCTATTTACCACCAAAGTTTAAGAATAAAGGTAGATCCATACATCTTCCCTGTATCTCAGTGCACGAAGTGTTGGAAATTAGGGCATCCTACTAAGAAATGCCCATCAAGCAAAGTTGTATGTCCAAAGTGCGGTGAAAACCATGGTAACTGTGATACAAAAATTTTTAAATGTATCAATTGTGGTGGTGCACACATGGCGTTATACAAAGGCTGCCCTTTATTTAAGAAAAAAGGTTGAGAGACATTATGGCCGAGTTCAACTGTACATACAGAAAAGCACTAACTATTTATGTAGCTCCAAGGTCTCCCCCAGATGTCGCTCCTAAGATGCCTTCTACCAAACCGTTTTCTACGTTAATCCTCCGCTATCTGAACCTACAACCTCGTCACAACGAGAGTCAATACCTTGGGTTAACAACAGTACGACAAAAGTACAAATACATAAGGAACAGGCTGCAAATACCACACATTCATCGGCAAAAATACAAAGGAGACGCGGAGGAGGAGAGGAGGTTTCGGAAGATGATACTTTTTTAAACCCAGAGCCTCATGATACCAATAAGCCAGAAGCAATTTATGAGACAGTTGATGAAAAGCAAGAAAGAGAAGTGACGTTTGATGAATTAATTAGAAGACTAAAGGAAATAATTTTTCTGAAAAATATATGGATGCTAGCAAAGGTTTACTAGCATTGATGGATAATTTTAGTGATTGTTGATAATATCTCAGACTGGCCCATTGTAAAACATGCATTCGAATTCTTTGTTATGAGACATGAGTCATAAAAGTAGAATAATTAAATTGAGTTTACTCCAATGGAACGCGCAGAGCTTAAGACCGAAGTTAGTTGCATTTTAAAATATATTGTTGCAGGAAAAGGTCCACATTGCAGCCGTAAGTGAAAC
The DNA here is from genome assembly GCA_905163435.1 of Mamestra brassicae. Classification (NCBI taxonomy): domain Eukaryota; kingdom Metazoa; phylum Arthropoda; class Insecta; order Lepidoptera; family Noctuidae; genus Mamestra; species Mamestra brassicae. Next base: position 9,643,919 of record LR990996.1, on the reverse strand, counting down.
TTGGTTAGAACTAGATAGTCATCTCAAGATGACAAATTATAATATTTATCGCAAAGATAGGGATGATGGTTATGGTGGGATTGCTATCTTCATACATAGGTCGATGCGCGCACACATCTGTAACGCTCAAATCACAAATCAGGTATTGAACTTACAAATGTTGTATGTGTCAAGTTGATAAATTGTTGTGATATCGAATATGTTGTTACTGAATACTGTTCACCATCTGTGCATACCAACCAGCAGGATTGAGATTCAGTTTTTTCTTAATATACAAAGAACAGTCTTGTTATAAGGGACTTTAACGGGCACCACACCAATTGGTCTTACAAGACTGAATTAAGAGATTCGCAAATGTATGATGCAATCATAGATAACGGTTTTGTTGCACTAAATGATGGCAAACACACTCGTATTAGATTGGTTAATAACCATCTACAGCAGTCCGCGCCTGATGTCACGTTTGTTTCTTCTAACTTGGCACTGACATGTTACTGGAACGTTATGAACGAAACCCTTGGAAGTCACCATTTAATGATCAAAATCTCAATGTTGTTCCAAAAAATATCTATTGATGGAACTTTAAGAAAGCGGATTGGGATAGTTACAAAAGTTTACTTGAAGATAAATTTTCTAACTTCCACCTTTCTGATAATCTTCAAAGTGACTACGATAAATTTATCGATTGCATCGATTTAGCAGCATACGTTCATATCCCTTATATAAAATTCAACCTAGATCCTACTAACGTCTTTATTCCCAAACCCTACTGGAATGCAAACCTATCCAAATCAGTTGCTGCACGTAGACTAGCTCTTTCAACTTTTACACGCAATCCGACACCGAATAACCTTATTCTTAATACAAAAATAGGTGAGTCACAAAAACTTTTACGCAATGCAAGAGATAAAGGTTGGCAGGATTTTTGCACATCATTAGACGGAACATCTTCGCAAGGTCAAATGTGGCAAAAGATGCGGTGGTTTAAAGGACGTAGAAGTGCTAGGCAATATGTTAATAGCGAGCAGGCCAATTATTTACTTCGCAGCCTAACCCCCGTTTATACATCTCCTCACGATCTGTCATTGTTTTCTAGTAATCTCAAATTAGCAACGGCAATTACAAAACACGAGCTAAATAGCTGTATTCGCACTAAAGACACATCACCCGGTTGCGACGATATTTCATACACCATGATTAAATATCTTCCCGAGAATGGCAAAGCTATATTGTTATCACTGTATAATAGTTCACTTTCAACCGGTTTTGTACCCATTCAGTGGCGTGACATTGCAGTCGTTCCAATACCTAAGCCTGGACGCGACCCGCAGTCTCTCTCGGCACTAAGACCGATAGCAATGTTGTCATGTCTGTGTAAAATATTCCATAGTATTTTAAACAATCGAATAGAATGGTTCATCGAAAAACATAACATCTTGTCACCATACACTACGGGGTTTAAAAAAGGCGTTCTACAATGGACAATCTGGTTAGTTTAGTATCTAATATTCAAACGGGTTTTACAGAAAACAAAATAACAATAGGTTGTTTTGTGGATTTAGTTAATGCCTATAATAATGTTGATATTATTTCATTAATGCAAACAATGGATTTCATTGGGGTAGGATCCAAAATTTTTCAGTATTTATGGCACTTTTTAAAAGAAAGAAGGTTGAAGATTTTAGTAGATCATGTTAACATTTGTCGAACTACCGGCCGCGGTTTAGCCCAAGGTGACCCTCTGTCGCCATTACTTTTTACTTCAAATATCTGTGCAAGTATTATAAGCCGCGGAGTTATGATATCGCAATACGCAGACGACTTTGTGATTTATTTAGTAGGCAAAAACAATAGAAATCGTTCATCGCATACAAAACTCATTAGACTTGTTAGATGGATTACTTTCAAATATAGGTTTAGAAATTTCGTCCTCAAAGAGTAAAGTTTGCGTTTTTAAGAGAGGTTTTAAAAGAGAATGTGTTAATCTTCTAATTAATAAAACATCAATGGAAGTAGTAGATAATATAAAGTATTTGGGTTTGTGGTTAGACCGTTCGCTTAGATGGAAAAAACATATTGGCGAATTGGCTGAAAAATGTTTAAAGTCTCTAAAAGTCTTCCAAGTGCTTGCTGGGTCTGGATGGGGTGTACATCCATATTACTTGAGGCAATTATATATATCTATTATATGTTCGAGAATAGACTACGGTAATCTTCTTTATGATAACGGGTTGAAAAGTAGTCTATTAAAATTAGACCGAGTACAAAATCAGTGTATGCGCATTATCGGTGGTTTTGTTAGGACGACTGCGATTCACGTGATGGAATGTGAGCTTCACATTCAACCTTTATATGTACGCAGGTACTACCTAGCTGGCAAATATTGGTTGAAGATGAATTCGTTCCGAGGTAATGAAATATTTCCCGCTATAAACAATCTTGTCGATTCATGCCAGTGTTTGTATTGGCGGCGTAAAAAGAAACCACTATTAGTGACGGTACACGAGTTTCTTATTGATACCCTACATATTCATCTTTACAATTGGAACGATTTTCGTTAAACATGTGGGTTAGCAGTGTGGACCTATCCGATGTAGTTAAGCCTTGTATAGATAGTATAGAGAAACCAAAACATCAGTATACATGTAACCATATGCAGCAAATTTGTGAGCAATACCTATACTATACCAATATCTATACTGATGGGTCACAGGACGGTAATGAGTCGGGTTGGGCTGTTTTCGATCCGCAAACGAAGGCTTCCATTAAGTTTAGATCATGTGTTAAAGTTTCGATTATGTACGTGGAACTATTAGCAATAGCAGAAGCTATCTCATACATCGAGTCATTCGAATCAGGAAACTATTTAATTCTGACCGATTCCAGGAGTGCTCTGCAACAGTTGGCTCGATGCACCTCGAATTGTCGAGGTGCACCGATAGCCTACAAAATTTTGGAATCCATTACCAGGGTTCAGAGGAAGAGTAAAATTACTCTACAGTGGATACCATCCCATATTGGCCTTTATGGCAATGAGGAAGTTGATCGATTAACGAAAGAGGCGATCACAGACGGAATAACTTTCGAATGCCTGCCCTTGTCTAGTGATCTGTTGTTTCGAGTACGAGAACAATGTTGGGATATGTGGAAGGACTATTTTGATGAGAGGTCGCTCAGTAAGGGGATTTGGTACAGGACCATTCAGCCCAGCCTTTGCCGCCTTCCTTGGTTTGGGGGCACAGAGATACATCGTCGTGAAATTGTGACCGCGTTCAGACTTCGCTCTGGACATATTCCCTTAAATAGCTTTGCGTTTTTAATGAGGAAGTCTGACTCACCCAACTGTTCTGAGTGTGATAAAATAGAGGATGTCACTCATATTGAAAGGAGGAATTATTTAATAGAAAATAGTTTTGATTCTAATAACGTTGGTATGTATAATAATATTGTGGCGGCTCCCCTTTCAAAAGCCGCCGAAAAACTATATAAAATTGTAAATTTAGGTATAAAACGTAGATGAACCTTGTAGAATGTACCTATGAGGGTGGCGTGGTCATACTGATCAAACCCTCCATAAATAAATAAAGATTTAAAAAATAATCAAGCTTTTGTACTTTGAGATTCTATGCAACGGGCAGTTAACTTATTACTTGTGGAGATGTGGTGTTACAGAGTCAACAGCTTGCCATATTATAAACCGAGTCACAAAAAAAATGTGGTAGGAAACTGCTTTGTATCACACATTTATAGAGATCCCCGCCAATCCAGAACTAACTAGGTCTTCTACTGATTTTATAAATTGTGTTTTTTTATTCTTTATTAATATGGAGTTTTTATCCACATGGATACGTCAACCCCATTGTACCTTATACTCTATTTACACACAACTATAATAATTATTCTATATTTTAATTACACACTACATATACTATGAAATAAGAAAAGGGATTACTACCTAGACTTCTGAGTTAAGCTACAAATTATGCGTTTCGTCCTTTCTGATTTAGGGTATCTTCTTCTAAACTGTATAATAAAATAATAATCTATCTATATTAATAATATTAAAAAGAGAAAAGATTTGTTTGTTTGTTTTTTTTTACGATTTGGCTCAGAAACTACTGAACCGATTTTAAAAATTCTTTCACCGTCAGAAAGCTACATCCTCACCGAGTAACATAGGCTATATTTATTTCCAGAAATAATTAGGGATCCCTACAAAAACTTGAATCATGTAACCCAAGGTGTACAAAAAATTGACACAAAATGTCTTTCATCGCATGCGCTGCGAAAACTATTGATGATATGTAAAAATAATGGACTACATAATTGAAGTACTCATTATTACCTAGAAAAAAGTCCGCGAGGCTATTTGTCTAACTATTATGGTTAAGTCACAATGACCAATTTTTGTTAAAATTATTCAAAGTTCAAAAGAAAAAGTGATGATTTTGATATCAAGATATTATCCTTATCCATTTAAATGTTGATTATGTACATGTAAATTACACTTTAAATTATTCAAATCGGACCTTTCGTTTCAAAGTTACGACGGATTTAAAAATGCTCTAAGTAAGAAAAAAGATTACAGTTTGAGCGAACTGGGGAGAATCTTAATGCTTGGTCCGATGAAGTTGAAAAACGGCATTAATGATTTGCATAGCAAAAATGAGAATAACAAATACACAAATATCAAAAAATCAAATAACTCATACATAATCAAATATTTGGATTTTTCGAAAATCAACCCCTTAAGGGGCGAAAAGGGGTGATGAAATTTTTAGGGGAGGACATTATTGCTTACTTCAATTTACGTGGGAATTGGTATGAATAAACTAAAAGTGGGATAATAGAAACAGATCTAACAAGTTTTGCGAAATCAACCCCTGACGAGGTGAACGGGTGAACTATCCACATAGTTGCGCTGATCCAGAGAGCACAAAATCAGCAGCAGAAATGGCTGGGTAATAAATGAAAATCGTTTTGCTTAATTTTCCAAAACTAAAGGGGGTAGAGCGGGCGTTGAAGTTTGTGGAGTACCTACTAAATCCTTGAGAACGAATTCGCGGGCGAAGTGCTAGTGCTAAAATATTTTTTGGATAAGACAAACATCCCACATGTTTAGTTTAAACTCCCTAGCCAAAGATTCCCTTTCATCTTTGTTCTTAACACAATCCATCAGCAAATGCTGCGCATCTTCAATTTGATTGCATGTCTCACAATTAGGCGATGTAGCCTTTCGCATTAAGAAAGCAAACTTTGCTTATATAGGATAGTGGCCAGAACGAAGACTTAGCGCTAACTTACACATAACTCCTCGTTAAACATTTATCATCAAACCAGGGCTCGCGAGGGGGTTCGTTTTGAATCACTATACCAAATGCCTTTTTCTTTGTATATTTCATTGAAGTATAATTCATAGTATATTCCATTTGTCTAAGGATACACTCTTAAACCTGGAGAAATAATCGGACATATATGAGGTAACGTTGCCCATCTCAACTGCCAGTTTCGCTAGTCGGTCAGCCTCCTCGTTGCCGCGTAGCCCTATGTGCGCTGAAACCCATTGCAACATAATCCTAATGTCATTTATGTTGTGGCAATGAAGAATGTTATAGACTATCGATGCACCTCTGCGACCAGAGGCCCATCGAGCCACATAAATTGTGGGCTCTTTTGCTTTTATAGAATGTATAACAGAATAAATGCAATACCTTTTAAGGGGTCATTGTACTCATAATTATGAACAACTTTTACTATGAGACCAACACAAACCACGAAAAAAAAATTTGCTTTTCAGTAAGTACCTACATTTTGTCAAGTTTTGCGAACATAAATGTATGGGGGAGTCGATCTTTTTTCGTGATTTCAGTGATGGTCCCATTGTGACAGTTGTTCATAATGATGAGTACAATGACCCCTTAAGAGTTATTGCGTTTATTCTGTTACACGATGTATGAAAGCGAAAGGACACTCATTCATTCATTCACGTTCTGATTAATCACGAAGTCTCTATAACTCCTTAACGCAGGGGCAGCAGGGCGTTCCCAAAGTGTGCGCCGCGGCGCCCTGATGCGCCGTAGAAAGTAAAGAAAGGCGCCGCATAAACACAAATTTCTTCAAACACAACTAGACTTAGATATTCGCGGGGACAAAATATAATAAACAGTTCAAAACCCGCTCACTGCTTAGTTTTTTATTTTCTTTTTGTGTATCAATATTTGAAAATACTCAACATCTACTGTGGTGGTTTTCATTTTTGTGCCTAGTACAAATTGTAACCTATTTTGGCAAGCTAGGGCGCCGGGACATAACACTTAACGGTGTAAGTGCGCCACGAATTGAAATAGTTTGGGAACCCCTGCCTTAACGTATGAAGATGAAATTTGGCATGGAGGTAGATTATAAGCAGGAGACTTCAGTTAAGAGATGATTTTTGGAAAGTCACCCCATAAAGCGGTGAAATAGGGAATGAAGTTTAAATGAAAAATCTTATTCCTTATGTTTATTAACTTGAAACTTGGTACGAATACTGACCTAAGTTATTTATAAAGTTTCTCATCATTCGTTTTTCAGTACTAACCCCAAAAAACGATTTAGGCGGTGCTCAAGTTTGTATGGAAAAATCTCATTCTTTGGTTTTATAAACTTGAAACATGGCATGAATACTGACCTAAATGAATAATAAATAATTTCACAATGCATTTTTCAAAACCACCCTCCAATGGGGGTTTTGAGGGTGTTAAAGTTTGTATGGAAGAATCTTAACGCTTGGTCCAATAAAGTTGAAACTCGGTATTAACAATTTTGATAAAAAAACGTGTTTTTAGATTTTTCCAAAATCAACCCCTGAGTGGGTGTATAGAGCTGAAGCGGATTTTTCATAATCAACCCCCATCGGGATGAGGGGTGCAACAATTGCGCTGATCATGTGGTCTCAGCAACAAAAAGCCTGGGTAATTAATAAAAATCGTTGAGATTTATTTTCCAAAACTACCCTTTGTGTGCAGTGGGCAGAGGGGCGTTGAATTTCGTGGAATATCTACTTATTCCGCGTGGACGAAGCCGCGGGCGAAGTACTAGTTTTATTATATTTAAGAGGAGACCATAATTAACATGACGAGATTAGCGATTTTAGCATTTTTCATAAAATTTTATTTAGTTCTCAACTGTACATAAGCGTCAGACGAGTTGGGAATGAGTCGAAATACAGCATGAGACGAGTTAAGAAAGTGACTAAATATACAATGTGATGTATTAGTGAATGAGACGTATTAGGGATAGCGGCGAAATAACTAATGTGACGAATTAGCATCACAACCCTTATTTACCCTATAAGAATAATTTGTAAAATTTTAGAAACAAAGACGTAAAACAAAAAAATATTTTATAAAAGTTTATTCAGTATCTCGTATTTCCTCCTCGTACCTACTCCAATGACTGCGTCCATGCTGTGTCTCATAGAACGGATGAGAGTCACAATCTTGTGTTGTTCTTGTATAGGTGTTTTAAGCTAGCCAAGCGTCTCCGGAGCAGGATCTCTCGCTCTGACTCGTTTCTTCAAGTCATCCCATAGGTGTTCTATGGGATTCATATCCGGTCTTCTTGCTGGCGGGCTAGCCAGAACCGTAATATCGGTATTATTGGTATCGGTTTTAATACCTGAGCGAAGTCGGCTTCGCTTAGGTATTCATTTACAATGCCTGCGGTATGGCCTTGGCATTGTCCTGCATAAAAGTGAACTCTACCAATAAAATGTGCGCAGATGTAACGTGACCCATTTAATGACGGTAAGCGAGGTTCAGATACAAAAGCAAAATCGGTTTTTCCATCGGCGCCTATGCCTCTCCAAACCGTCCATGAACCGCCACCGGAACTGACTCTTTCTTCAATGCAGTACTGTGCAAAACGCGCTCCCTCTCTTCGATACACCTTTCTTCCGTCGTTACCATACAGCATGATCTTACTCTCGTCAGTAAGTAGAGCTATGCTCCTATGACCAATTTAAGTGCTCACGTGCAAAGTTCAGGCGCGCTCTTCGGTAGTCTACAGTCAAATTGGGCTATTAGCTGGTTAATGAGGTTTCAGGCCACGCTCCGCCATTCTTCTTCTAATGGTAGAATCGCTCGCAGTCAATCTTCGACCTTCACGGAGCCGCTGCTGCAGTTGAATAGAGTTATAAGTGACGATTTCTTAGGGAAACTGACGCAATATACCGGTCGTGTTACTCAGACGTGACTCGATACCTACCAGATCCTGGACGACAAGTAAACGTTTCAGTCTCCAGATAACTCTAAAACACTATTGACAGCAGAGAGGCTAAGATACAATCGTACAGCCACAACACGCTGACTAAGCCCAGAATCCAGCAACGCCACGACTTGGGCGGCTTCCGTGGCCGAGGTATACATATTTTGGAAAAATCTCTGGTAGGATTTCACAGATTTAAGTTCAACAATCACTATTAAAAAAACGATATTTAAAAAAATATAATAAGATATATATATAATAAGATAAATGCAGAAATTCCGTCGAAAACACATTCATTACACACATACATTCATTAAATTCATTTATTGGATAAAATACGAAAAATTAAATTCAAATTTGTGTTTGTGGTAGGTACACCCACTATTGTGTTGACTGCAGACTAAACTGCCAGCAATTTATTGGCGTTCTTTTTAATTTTAATGCCGCCTAAATAGTACTTGCAATACTGTTTCGATTGTTTTGATGATAAGTGTAGGTAGAAGAGGAGCCAATATTTCTATTACGCTTTCGGTTTCACGCTAACCCATACCATATTTAGTAGATACAGTTTACCAATGCGATGTATTTATTTATTCGTTTTAATTTTTTCAGAGAATTACGCAAAAGGGTTAATAGTCTTACTGATTTAGAGTTGCAATGGACAGTTCACGAGTCAATTGACCAACTCCAAGGACAGGAATTAGATCCTGAAAAATTGTACCCAGATAATGTAAGTATACTTGGTTTAAAAATGTATGCGCCGAATATACCTTAGGTTTTGTTTTCCATTTCATACTGACAGTTTTTTTTTGTTTTATGATTAATGTAAACTTTTTATAATTTCTGTTCCTGCCTAGTGTCCCATGACCACATTAATTGTAAGGTTAAGTTTTAACGAATCACATTCATTTTCTCAGATTCTTACTCCAGAAGGGCTGACACACACAAGTGAAATGATAAAATTTAATATGGATAACCTTAAAACATATTCAAAAAAGCAGCTGAAAGGCAAAGCTCGTGGGACAAGATTCCCGCATGAAATTGGCAAGGTATTACAGAAATAAACAATCCGTTCGAATATCTTTAATCTTGGCCATAAAATGCTTTTGCAAAAATAATAGCACGACCGTATTGCCCTAACTAGTAGTAGGTACCTACCTAGGTACACTCGCTCACTTCGCAACTTGGGGCCAGCCCATTGCCTAAGCTGGGTGTAAATCCAGAGTTCGGACTGACAAATCTCTACTGGAAATCTAACATTATTTTCCTACCAACAGCCCTAACTATACCCAGGTCCTTCACGTACGTAAAGCGAAAACCTATTCAAAATTATGTAGGTATATATATTGTTATACTAGCTTGGTACGCGCGACTTTGTACGCGCATATCAGTTTTTTCCCCGTTCCCGTTACGCGTAGTGCGTCAACATAATTTTGAAGATGAGCCATGCTGTTGGACATGAGGCACACATCGTCAGCGAAGAGTATCTCTAAAATGGAGATCTTTTGTGATTTTGACTTAACTCTGAATCTTGATATATCGAACACGCCTTTGTCAGTCCGGACATTCAATTGGATTCGATATTTACAGTATTGCAGAGCGTTTCTCATAACAGTTAGAGTAAATGGCGAAGAGTGTGGGCGCCATAGATATAATAAACAAGGAGATATGCCCGGTAGACGAAAATGTATCGGAACCCTATGTCTTCACATTATCCCCGCCATACGGCAACTACTACACATGCAATTCAGTAAAAGCAATAGATACGCAGTCGCGCACGCGCCCGCGTTTCTTAAAACAGAACGTACTACACAATCAATTATAAACCTTATCCCTTCAAACATAGCGTGTATTTACCATGCACCGTACAACTTACTCACACAAAAGCAACGAACACTTTCGTTGTGCTGTGCAAAAGCAATTTATTTTACACATAGAAATATAAAAAACAGGAGAAGTGGCAAGGGACCGTGTCGGTGTCCGCGCGACATGGGCCAGTTGACAATGTCATAGGCAAATGGCCGTCTCCGCGAACTAGTGCGCTTTCGACCGCGATCGAGACAAATTATAAGAATGCCGTGTTGTTTAGTGGTTTCTCGTAAAAACTGAAGCCTAAACCAAAACTTTGTACATCATGGAATTACTTACCATATATAAATATAAGTAATTTACTATATTTGTCTTTAAAATCATGAAAAACAACAAATCGTAAAATATTACTATGTTATTTTTGTTTTCAAAAATCCCTTCGACTGTACTATTTTGCAATAAATACATTGCTCTTTAACCACTACCTAAGTTTGCCGCTAAGTGACTGGACAAGCAATGTAAAAATCACAAAACGATACTCTATTAAGCAGATGCATCGCGTAGAACGGCCGCTGCTTCTTGTGACGATTTAGTGATGTGCTTGTGCAGATCCACCAACGTTGTCCAGTCACTTAGCGGCAAACTTAGGTAGTGGTTAAGGAGCAATGTATTTATTGCAAAATAGCACAGTCGAAGGGATTTTTGAAAACAAAAATAACATAGTACTTAATATTTTACGATTTGTTGTTTTTCATGATTTTAAAGACAAATATAGTAAAATACTTATATTTATATACGGTAAGTGATTCCATGATGTACAAAGTTTTGGTTTAGGCTTCGGTTTTTACGAGAAACTACTAAACAACACGGCATTCTTATAATTTGTCTCGATCGCGGTCGAAAGCGCACTAGTTCGCGGAGACGGCCATTTGCCTATGACATGGTCAACTGGCCCATGTCGCGCGGACACCGACACGCCCCCTTGCCACTTCTCCTGTTTTTTATATTTCTATGGTGGGCGCCATGACGCAATCTTGTTTAACTCCGCTCGTAATCTGGATCTCTTCAGGTAGTTCGCTTTCGTGTTGAACCTGCGCTTTCATGCCAATATGAAATTGACTTATGAGGTTGACGGACTTCTTTGGGTATCCAGCGTTATTTTATTATTGGAGAATAGTATAGATAGTACAGCTAGATATATTAAGTATAGAAGTATATAAGGTATATATAAAATTCTTTCGTTACTGACTGACTACTCACACATGCACAGCCGAAACTACTGGTCGTAGAAAGGTGAAATTTGGCATGTAGGTTCCTTGGAGAGTGAAGGAGAGTACTAAGAGATGATTTCCCGAAATTCCTACAGGAACGGGAAAAACGGGATATGCGCGTACGAATCGCGGGCAAAAGCTAGTAGTAGTATGGATAAAGCTGAAGAAATATTGTTTGTTAGTTTGAACGCGTTAATATCTGGAACTACCAGTCGGATGTGGAAAATTATTTTTTACATGATAGCCACATTCAGTAGGAAGGCTATACGGGAACAGGAAACGAGAAAAAAGGGATATGCGTGTAAGAAGTCGCGGGAAAAAGCTAGTTATGTTATATAGTAGGTATAGAAGTATAGATTATCTACAAAATAAAACAACACTGGACTCTAGTTATCTATCTGTCCGGGGCACCTACCCATAGCATAGGTAGCTAGTCATTCACTTATTAGTTTCCCATGATTTTGTTATGTTGGCATCCACCAATTCTGATTTGTTCAAAACTGTTTTTATCCTCCATAATAGGGTATTTGACTAAAAAAATCTAATTAGTCCGTCAGATAGATTTCCAAAAAATATTGGATAAGTACGTATTTTTTCTGTTTCCACGTAAACAAAAAATGAAGACGATATCTACAGTGCGTTGAAAACTCGTGTGACGTGTCACTTACCAGTACACGTTTCACAGGATAGTGACGTTACAAGCCCCCAGTCCTTATCTTTGATGCGTTTTATCTTCGTAATTTTGTATTGATTTGATAAAATAAGTGTCCAATATTTTTCGATCAGACGGACTAAATAGAATCAGTTTTTTAACCCAGGCAACATCCCCATTCAAAAATCGTACTTATACTTTTGTTTTTATACCTACCCAGCACCCACCTATTCTATTTTTGTATCTTCAAGTTTTATTTCGCTTCCTCTCATTATGAATTTTCAGTAGGCAGGTAACAGCTTACTTACTGAAATGAGATCTGATAAGTAGGTAGAGATCTGTTATTCGGATGCATATTTGCCATAAAATATGTATATTTGTCACCGGAAAATTGCAAACGCCGCCTTAAGATTCTAAAATATAGCGTGAAATTGTAAGCAATTTTTTCTTAATGAGAAAAAATAGAAAACTATTGAATTTGTTAATATTATATCGATAAATTATAGTCTAATGAAGATTTAAGTACCTTTTACAATCTTACGGTGTCTGCACCATCCAAATCGGTATTACAATTGGCGAAAAAATCGTTGAACTACAAACAAAAAATAACAATCGAATTGAGTACTTACCTCTTCCTTCTTTTGAAGTCGGTTAAAACCAAACCAAAAAAAAATACTCATAAGAAAATTATTATTTTCGGTGTACTACCTAAAACGTAAGATATGCCTTACCTACCTACTGACATTTTAAACCTTTTTTTTTTAGGTTGAGGAAGAAAGTGATAAGAGCAGTTGAATTCAAGAACACATCAATTAAGTGTGTAGTGTCTGGTCCTGTATTTCTTGGTAGGTGCCTATATGTACCCAGTTACATATGTCATATGGTTAACTAATAAGTTGCCCGTATTTAAAAACATCGACTAATTGGTATAACTTCCTACTTATTTTTTATGATTTTTTTTTTGAGTTTTCACTTATGTAGTCTACCAATGAGGGATTTCGTGAGAGGTTACTAAGATAATCCAATGTTAGAGAACACTGCCATATTCAAAGGCGAGTGGAGCTAGCAGCACTTGCAGAAAAGAACGCGCTGAGTGCATAACCTCTACTTTTCATAAGTCTTAGAAATAACGCCAAATGTTTATTGATTTGAAAATTAAACACTTACGGTACTGTCTGTCCTGACAACAAGTTTTCTATATCTCGATGTATTAATTTAGTACTAGGTTTAAAACAGTGAGTGAACTTCAATTTCATTTTTACGGACCACAAAATGTTGGTAACGAAATAGATATGAGGTTTTACTATACCTAGTGATCATGGTAAACTTTGCGATGTGTTACGTCACATTGATATTTAATGGCAAGGGTGAAGAGGTTTGTAAACCTTACTTATCACCTGACCATTTACCCACTATTCTACATTTAATTGCAACTCGCATGCAAGTTTTATGATGTTGTAAGGTAAGATCGCGCGATTAATCACATTTATCTCGGTCGCCCTCAATGTAATGCAACAGTGAAGCTTAGGCTTAGGCTTACATGCGTGTGGTTGTAGGAGTAAACGTGGCCTAACACTCCGACACTATTTTAGGATCGTATGTCAATCGCTGGAAAGCTGTTTATTTCTCGAAACTAAGTTACACTATTAAATAAGTAACAAGTAGATAACTTAAGATAGATAGTCATTCTGTAAGTCTACTTAATTTTCTAATTTTTATTGTTGTGTAAAGTAAAGAAAGTTTCTGTAGATACGTAAAGACTATACCTACTGCTAATTCACTGGCGGATCCAGGGGGGGGCTAAGGGGCTCAACCCTCCCAAAATACCCAGATTTCTTTGGTCGACTACAACCTAACGAAGTCATTGAGGAATTTACTAAAAGTAATCCGAGGAGGCTTGTTATGCACAAGCCTCCTCGGATTACTTTTAAACACAATAAAATGTTATATGCTGTTTTACTTTGCTAAAGCCCACTCTTAGCAGGGTCAAGCCCCCCAGCAATGCAATCCAACATAACCCCTGCTAATTCATCTTAGACTTCAATGTGTTTCAGAGCGTTTTGTTGTGAATTAAAACCTAAGTATTTTACTGTAAGTACTTACAATTACGAATATATTAATACTAGCACTTCGGCCGTGACTTCGTCCGCGTGGATTTAGAATTTACTCCACGAACTTCAACGTCCGTTTGCCCACTTTAAAGGGCAGTTTTGGCAAATTAATCACAAAGATTTTCATTAATTACCCGGGCTTTTTTGCTGCAGATGCCAGATGATCAGTCAACTGTCCGTTTCAGCACTCTTACAGCCCTTCAGTGGTTGATTTTAGCAAGATCCAAAATCAAGTTTTTCTCATTTTTTTTATCAAGATTTTAAATTCCGAGTACCCATTCTTCCAGACAAACTTTAACACCCCCTAAAACCCCTCAGGGGCTATTTAGAAAAATGAATTATGACTGAATTTATTTAGGTTAGTATTCATGCAAAGTTTCAATTTTATAAACTCAAGTAATGAGTCTTCCATACAAACTTGAACCACGACAAACATTATAATTCACTTAGGTCCGTATTCGTACCAAGTTTTAAGTTTATAAACCTAGGGAATAAGATTTTTCATATAAACTTACTACCCCCTATTTCTTTCACCCCTTTACGGGGGGAGTTTCTCTCCTGCTTATAATCTACCTCCATGCCAAATTTAAACTGCATAGGTTAAGTAGTTTTCGAGATTTCGTGATTAATCAGTACGTGAATGAAGGAATGAGTGAACTTTCGCTTTTATATATATTATATAGATAGATTGTGTCATGTGCGAAATAAGAACTTGAGTTCTAAGTAAGTACCTAGATATTATTATAGCAGTAGGTGTATTCAGAAGTCGTATTCTATTAAGTATGAATAACTAATTAGTTATAAATGTGTCTATATTTAAACAAGATTTATCTAAGTCGAAATAATGCCAGAACGAATAGGTATTGAAGATGCTGGTGAATTGGTGATGTACCTATCTGATCAGTAAGTACCATATAACATAACAAGACTCTTTCGAACCAAGTAGGTACTTAATAAATCGCTGATGCAGGTAGATAATGATTTCTTGCGCCTGCGTAGCGCCGTAATGTTCTTTTTGGTTCGATCAATTAAAAAGCAGGTACCTACTGTATGTCAAAAATCGTCATGGTTTTGGATAATCTGCCAGTAGCTAAAAAAGGGCGATAGGGGCTGCAAGAAAGGAGATAAAGGACTTTGATAAAACACTGGGTCCATTTACGTTCAAAGCGCAGACTTCCACCGAAATGTGCAGGTTCGTCGCGAACTCGCGACTTATAGATTATACTATTTGTAGAATACAGGTGTACCTAACACCCGAATTCTCATAGGACTTAAGTTTAAAATGTTCTTGAGGTATGATATTTTTGTCGCCAAACCTAATCGATCAGTCTGATATTAAACAGAGTAATCAGTTTGAAACTTGCGTTTGTGAATTCGGCCGGCATTTTATTTTTGCTAAGAAAATCATATATCTGTGATATTACGGAGTGAACACCTTGCAATAAGGTTTATTATATTTTTCTGAAAGTCTGAAGCAATTGTTTTGATAATTTATTGATACATTAGATATGTATATACCTACTTAGGTGCAAGTTTTGTAGTGTTTGTAGCTATCGCTAGAGAGGTACCGTAAAACGGGGTGGTAGAAATGCAGGGGTGAATCAAAACGAAACTTTAATTGGGATTTTGGCATAAATACCATATTAATAGTAATTCACAGAGCGTCCATTTTAAAATAAAATAATTGAAAAAAAAATTGGAGTTCTTCATTGCTGCAAACAATATTTAAATAACATGAAAATTCCAATCTTTCGTTTTTATTAACCCCATCATTTCTATTCACTCCGGTTAACCCGGTACCGAGTGAAGTTTATTCTTATTAAGATATATTTAGACTAGTTGCTTTACTGCTTGCAACTTTGTTCGTAATATCGTTGTCCTGGGGTGGAGTTTCAAAACCCTTTATGATGTAGGTAGGTACACCTTTCGCCTTGCTTTGTTCACGGACCTGTTTATTTGTACTTATTGGCAATGCCATTTTATCGTCTTACCTTACTTTTATGCCTGGTCCGAGGCACTCCCTACCTCTTCTAGAATTTCTACACTTATCGAAAAAGATCGGCTAATCGAACAATTAGGTAGGTACGCGAACTTACTTGTTAATTATTTTACCAAAGTACCTAATTGTTTATACATTTTAAAAGCCCTCCCTAGCCCTAATTTTTAAATTCTTAAAACCGTTCTGTTGCGAAACTATAGGACCGATTGGAAACTATTTCGTGTGTAGGTACTGTATCTTCAGTGTAAGACGATGAATATGGCACAGTTAATAAGACTTAAATTGTATTATTGTGATAAGTCAAGTGGTTGTAAAAAGTGTATTTATTAGCTGATGTCAGTGTCAGACGCAAGAATTTCAATGCCAAACGTTTTAAATATTGAGTGCGGCAACTGACTGGTAAATTCATTGTAATTAAGTTTATACATTACCTATCTTATAATGTACCTACCTACCATCAGCTTTTGTGTAAAGGACCTCTGTAACTATAAGGTACTCTGTAGAAAGGATTATCAATACAAAATTAAAGAAAGTTTATAGTTTCGTTTTATTTATTTTGGCATAAAATAATTTAACCAAATATATCGGCAGTTAGGTACCTATATATTATTATTAAGTATTACAAATATTAATTTTTATTTCTATATATATCACATAGGTACCTACAAATGATATTTTTAAATCGGCTTTGTAACAGCTTTACATTTATTAAAGCATAGGAACAAGTACATAAGTACGTAATATAAAATAAAACAGAACCAAGGACGTCTTTTTTACATGAAAAAGAAAATAATGCATTTCAGAAACAAACTGCAACCTTGTCAGATATTCATTATTTTATATAGGTATGGTAATTATATATTCAAAAGGCAAATGTGAAAACTTACAACAAAAAACCCTGCAGTTTTTAACCATTAGTGTATCTTGGATGTTTGAAATTACATCACGATTTGATAATCATCTCAGAACGGCTGTCGCTGTAGCTTATTAAAGGTATCAGAATATTTAACTCGTGGTAAGTAAAACTAAGATTTTGTTACTTTAGTGTAAACCATTTTTTTTCTTAGATTAGAACAAAACAAAAACTTAATATTCAGTTTTGTGGAAACTGTAAGATTTGATAAAAAGTATCTTTACAAGGTTCTCTTGAAATACAAAACCCTACAAATGTGACTATTATAATGTAATATTGCGTAATATACATAAACATTTAGCCAATTTTACTTAATATGATATGCATATAAATAAGTAACTGCTAAGTAAGGTTTTTCAAATCAATGATCGACAAAAGCGTTTCTATTTTCAATGATAGGATACAAAATACATAAGGAGCGATGCAAAACCCACAAAATTGTAATATTGTTTTTCATTTAAAAGTGTCTAATTTAGTGCCTACTACTCTGTAAGTAGATACCTACCACAATTTTGTGGGTTATTTACGTTGGGATGTATCGATAATAAAAAATATTTCACTTTGTGTTGCAACACAAACAAATATGAAATATCTTCAATAAAAAAAAAATGTGGTAAGATAATATAATATTGATAATTCAATAACGTGGAAGAGGCAACGTAGACATTAAAATGTGTAGGTACAGGAAACTATCGAAATGAACCGCCAGCTCACACAAAGACGCGACACAACGCGAAATGCTTGAAGTGGCCAAACGTTCAAATCTGTGCAAAATTCAACGTGATATGTTAGGAGAAGCTGTCATTCCGTCAAGAGAGATTGCCATTTCAGTTCATAGTTACTTCGCCTGAGATATCACTGTGATCATATGTTTATCGAATCACACTGCAGTTGTTTCGAAGCCGCCATGCGTATCCGATTAGGGATGTTTTCTGAGTAAAAGAAAAATATTCTATTCCGTCCGTCAGTTAGATTATCGAAAAATAGTAGATACGTATTATTTGCTTTATCAAATCAATAAAAATTGATGAGTTTTAACTTAAAACGCTTCAAACATTAGCCGGTCTATTCTGTCAACGTCTCACCATGTAAACAGCCGGTCGATTCTGTAAACATGTCGAAGTGAAGGGTTGGGTGAAGTAATCAAGAGGTGAGCTGTCAATCCATATACTTAATCAAGATGGAATGACAGCTCATTTCGTGTTCACGTGACATCGTTCACTTCGCCCAAGCCTTCACTTCGACATTTTTACAGAATCTTACGGCAGGTAAACTTAGGCGGAGTGAGCATAAAGTGAACTGTCATTTCATCTTGTTTGTATGGATTGACAGCTGACTTCATGTTCACTGCACCTAAGCGTACACGGTGAGATAGAATCTCACGGCTGGAGTAGGGGCTTGTCACGTCACTTTTAGGTGAAAAGTGCACTCTAATGTGACGTGACACGAGATTTCAACGCATTGTATAGTCTTCATTTTTTGTTTATGTAAAAAAAAGAAAAAAAATACGTGCCCAATATTTTTTGGAAATCTATCGTGACTGAATTATTCGATTTTTTTGGTCATCTTCCCTATTCACGAGGCACAGAACGGGCGAAGCATCGCTGCGTAACGCGATTTGTCGCGGGGAGTTTTACTATGTTTTAATTTTGTCACTGTTATAGGTAGGTACTGTTATATCACTATTTTCGAAAGTATATACAGAGTCGCGTCGCGTCGCATCTTAGTGTGAGATGATCCTTAAGTTCAAAGAACTTTCCTAACGTTCGTTGCGCATTTAAAAGGATTTGGTAAAAAAAAGTACAAATAAACAAACAAATAGCTATCGGTTAGTACAGATATGGCTACTCAATAATAACAGAATTCCACAGATATTATTGCTGTGTGACGGATATTATTAATGTAAGTTTGCAAGCTCTACGGTTTTATGAATACTTTATTGATTACCTATATTATTATTGATAACATTTTACATCGGGTTATACACGAAAGGCTACTGTCTAATTTCGAACAAGGAGGGAGGGGTGGGTGTGCAGCACAGATACACTTCTAAGGGCAAAACATCCGGAACCGCAGATGCATTAACTTCTGTCGGTGGTGGAGGAGCGGCGCACGTTGTTGCGCTGCGGGATGACGAATTCGGCGTGGCGCGGCGACGTGAACGGGTTCGTGGACGAGAACGGCGCTGACACCGAGCCCTGCCGTTGTGGCGGGCCGCGCCGCGCGCCGCCAGCCCCGCCGACCCCGCTGACCCCACCAGCTGCGCCTCTGCGACAAGCGTCACCGTGGTCAGCCTCGGCACCTCTGGGGCCGGACGAATGTCTCCTAATACTTTACGGCACATCGCGGCGTCCCGGTCGGCGAGACAGTTCGCGCTACAAGCCTCGACGCCGGGAGGTCGCTCACCTCGGTGCGGCGCCGACGTCCGCGGCCGCCGACAGTTGGCGCGGCGGCAGCGCCGGCGGCGGGCCCGCGGCTCGCGCGGCCGCTGCCCCGGTGCGCGGCGGGATCTGCGGGAACACGACACGTCAGTTCGCAGTGCGGTCACCTCGCGGCGGAGGCAGCGCGGCGGCAGGTACTCACCACCGGCGGGTCGGGCGGGCGCGCGGGCGCTGCGTGCGAGTGCGCGCGCGCCAGGCGCTGGTGCGGCGCGGGCGCGCTGGGCGGCACGGCAGGCGGCGGCGGCCGGCGCGGCGGCAGGCTATCCGAACGCGTGGCTCGCTCGCTTCCGCTCCGCTCGCTCCCGGGCCGGTCGCCGCTGGCTCGCTCGCTCCCGGCTCGCTCGGGTGCAGCTCGCTCGCTCCCAGTCAGCTCGGCAGCGGGAGGGCCGACAGAAGGTGCACTCGTGTGTCCGACTCTAACTTGCTGCCGCTCCGCCATTTCTCTTAAACTGGACTCTGTCTTACCGGCTGGAGACCTCACGTCAGCAGTGCGTCTAACGGGCGAGCGTTTCTCGACCTGTTGGGTAGTCAGGAATATATTAGATACTAGCACTTCACCCGCGACTTCGTCCGGGCAGATCTAGTTGGTAGTTTCGCCTACGAACATCATAAACAACCCATCCGATCCCTGTATAGGGTACTTTGATTAAGAAAAGAAAATGATTACGATAATAAGTAATATTCTAATTGGTTTGATTTCACCATCAATAGTGATCAGTATGAACCCACATTATAGGTGAGTTGCACCATGAATTCATGAACGTCATTATATTTTTCCATATACATAAATTTAACAATCCTCCACCCCTTTCAAATTTACCTTTATAATATGAAACGTAACAACATTTACTATTTACATAAATAAGTATTAGTTCTAAGTTCCAGGTTCTAAAATAGATGGAATTAATTTTTTCAGAGAAACGTTTTTATCCCTTGGGGGTTGATTATATAAATTATGACATTATTTATTATATATTTAGGTCAGTATTCCTGCCAAATTTCGAGTTTATGAAAACACTGGCAATACTGGTCCATAAAAATATTTTGAAATTATTATAAATTAAAATGAACTTTCCAATTACATAAAACGTCAAAAAACTCAAACTAGTCAAGGATTCTGACGAAATATTCCAAGCAGTACTGACTGCTTGGAATATTTCAGTGCATCAAATATGTGATAAGACACCATATTCGTATGATCTAGTATTGCCAGTGTTTTGATTTATTGTATCGTCGTCTCCACCTTGTTTCAGGGTGTTCCAGAAATGCGTGGTCATATTTAAGGATCATGTTGGGTAGCTGATATACTCGTATAGGAAAAAATATCAAAACCTGAAAGATGAGACTTTAAACAAAAAAATCGACCACATCTATTATAACGACTAAAAAATTCCTAAGAAATGACTTTTCAAGCAGCCTGACAGACTGCATCCAGTCGGTGACATCAAATCTGTGATTGAACAAAGTAAATGCCACCAACTGTAACAGACTGCTTGAAAAGTCATTTCTTCAGAACAATGTGGTCGAAATTTAAAAAAAAATATATATTTTGGGTTTTGCTGTCTTTTTCTTAATTTATATTTATATCAAATAGCCATCATCATATGAGCACGCACTTCTGGAACACTGTAGGTATACATTGAAGGGGGATCCGGGAAGGTAGTATACGAAATTCAAATGTATTTTACAGGTCACGAGTATATTAGTACGGCATAGGTCAGCAGCAGACCTGCGGACTGGTCCCCCTGCGCTCGGGGCTAGCGGGCGCGGGCGGCACGCGCGCCGCCTGCTCCAGGATCGCCTTCTTCTGTTCGTGGCCAGCGGCGAAGTAAGAGAACACACATAGCACAGCATAGCATATCTGATCCGCCTGAAATTTCGTACAATAATAATGGTTTTAATCGTTAAAACACATGAAGCGCACAGATGGAGAAAATCCTTCGTCAAATGACAAGTTTCGCATACAAAAACAGAGCCACTGCGTCCGGACTTACCGTTCCTCAATTTGTAGCTATTTTATTGAATTAGTAATTCTTCTTAAAAAAAATCTTACATGCATTTGCAAACGTTTATAATCCAATCCTGTAAGTGGTTTGTTTCTAAAACCATTGAGAGATTCTGCATTACGTAGATATTAAAATATACTCTTGTGTCTGTTAATTTATGGTTAGTATATGGATAGTATTTGAACTTCTTTGTCTGAAAGATGGCCTTGTAATTCAGGAGGTAATTTTCAAAAGTTGTCAAATCCAAATCCATAGATTCTAAACTAAGAACGCAACATTTTTCTTTACAGAAATGCTCACCGCTTTATAATGTTCATAACTAGCCAAATCCAGCCTAAAGCCCTTAAAAATACAAAAAAAAACTAACCTTATTTTCAAAATAAGCCTATTCCAGACCAACTTACTTTCAAACATGGTCAAATCCATATGAGCCAATCACGTCGCTCCATACCCCGACCGCCATCTTGCGATCTCCATACATTATGGAGACGCCGTTTAGTTTGATTGTTCTAAAGTAGTCAAATCCTGACAGCTTCCTTACAAAATTAGTCAAATCCTGACAGCTTCCTTACAAAATTAGTCAAATCCTTACAGCTTTTTAACAAAATTAGTCAAATCCACACCTTAGTAACAAAAGAAGTCAAATCCGTTTTTTAATCACAGTTTTCTCTGTAAATAGAAGCACTAACTTCATTTTTGGTAATGTTTAATAATCTTGAACTCCATAGTAATATAAACTTACCATCCGAAGCGTCACAACAGCGTACATCATGACGGCATACAAAAGTTCATTTTTCTCAATTTGGTATAAAATGGATTTGACTGCTATTGAAAATTACCTCCTGAATTATGGTTTTCCTACAAAGTTTCGACGCCGAATTAAACTGCTATATATGGGTCAAGGCACTGGTGGGCGTTGCTGAAGGTAGGTTTTTTGCAAAATAAACACTAAACAAAACGGCTAAGTGCGAGTCGGACTCGCGCATGAATGGTTCTGTCTGTACCATCGTACAAGATTTAATACTATGTAGGTACTTTTATTATCTATTAATTTTATTAAGTATTAGTTATAGCGGCAACAGAAATACACAATAAACATTTTAAGTGTCTACTTTTTACGGTTCATGAGTACTGCCCGCTGAGAGACAGACGGATAGCGGAGGCTTAGTAATAGGGTCTCGTAGGTCTTTGGGTAAGGAACCCTAAAAAGGCACAATCAAGTTTAACGCTTAACAATCCTCCTTGGTTTACTTATCGTACATTCCTCAACGACTTTGTTAGGTCGTAGACTTCTAAAGGTATCTCGGTCTTTGGGGTTTGAGCCCCTCAGTCCCTCCGGGTCTGGATCCGCCAGTGTGTGAAGGAAATTTAAGAACAAGAGAACGATATACCTAGTGCCTTCAATTGTCGCGGTGTTGAGATATTTGGAGGCAAGATTGAATGAGAATGAACTTTAGTTCCAAATATCTCTGAACGTCGCATAACAATTTATGTTTGTTAAATTGACTGGACGAGTGGCCATCGATAACCCACTCGGATGGGCCGATCTCTCAGGAAATCTGCAAATCAATCACACAGTCCAGTGGGTAGAAGCAAGGAAGAAAGGTCACAAATGAGACTCGTCGAACGTTGCCATGTATGAAATAGAGGTTGTTATTACTTGCTTTTGCCCGCGACTTCGTACTAGCATATTCCATTATTAGAAGAGCGCGTTCAAACAAACAAACTCTTCAGCTTTATTATATTATTATAGATATAGAACTATAGATAGATATATTAGTACCAATTGGTTCAACGCCCTTTCTAAATGGCTGTTTCGAGAATATAAAATTATGTTAGTATCTATCAGGTTATAAGCGTCAAAGCCAATGCAGTGATTTGGTAAATGTACAGTCAGCAAATGTCAAGTCAACTAATATTTATGTAAGGCGAAAACTTATTGACTACTAAGCACAAACATTATGTTATTTAATTGCCTATTGACTTTGTTGACTGTACATATTAGCAAAAGGTACAAAAATATGATATAAAAGTTCGTACATTTCGTAAGAAAACAAATAAAAACAAAACGTGCAGTTGGTACGTACACTGAAGGAAGGATATGAGCTAAGAAACGCAAGGTGTATAATTCAATAATGATGTCCACCGGTCTCGACAAAGTAACGGGAAAGCCACAAGGAGAAGAAACGATGTAGATCAAGCACTACTTTTTCTGCCTATAACATAACATAAACATGTACATAATCAATCACATCAATTAATGAAAATAAACAAAACTTAAACAAACAAAACAGTTTCTCTAGCTGAAAATGTATACTTGCCATTACAGATTTATATTTTCTTTGCACGATCTGTCTTGTTTTTGGATCTGAAACGTAAAAAAAACAATTAATTGACTAATAGTAGTTGCAACTTAACTGTCGCATTACAAAGATTTTTAAAACTTGAACAGATTTATCACACGATTGTTTTCATGCCTAATTATGTGCAGTTTCATACACTACTTTATCTAATCTCATCAATAACACAATTAAAATCAAAAATAAGGCACCAAAATCCAACATTCTGTTGATGTGCCGCTTTTTTTTTAACATAGGCCTCATGTAAAACGTACGGGCACGGTTTCATTTCATCCTCAACGGGCTCGGCTTCAGATTTCTTTGTTTCTTTGTTTAAAAAACTGGAGCTAATTAATTTTAAACTCAAAAACTTACTAAATTCTTCTAAAACGAAGATACCGCCATTCTGCGTGAAGCACTTCCTAATGTGATCCAGCCGCACGAAAAACTGTAACACAGACAAATTCAGTGGTTATTTTAAAAACAAGTTTAATAATGAAATGTCAGCTAGGAACTAAATAAATTTTATAACAGACGTGCGCACATCTATTTGTAGCGTAGGCTGAGGGTGGATAATAGGAATACAAATAGGTATAGCGTCATTCCGCCGTGTAAAATACATTGTTAACGGATTATCAGGTTCGTGAATTGAGAATTTAAAGTTAGGACGTGTTAAATTGCATTTTAATGCTAAGTTTTACCAGTTCACAACTTCCGAAGATTGATTTATAGACCAGGTGTACAACACACGAGCGGCATTTTGACATACCTAATTCCAGTCGTAACACGAAGTAAGTTAAAACCAGCAGAAAGAAGAGATGCACGCAGGGACTACGAAACCATCTGACATTAGGAATTATTGTTTCTATTGCTAAGTAGCAACTGAATAAAATGTGAGGTTCTATGCTTCCAATGCGAATTAGCTAGGTAAGATCGTTTATAAGGTACCTGTGTATAATTGCAAGGCGTTAATAAAATTATACTAAATAACCTATTTTGGTCTTTTCTGGCTGTGGATAGTTCTAAAAAGTTTTTACTTTTTAACCAACTGCAAAAAGGAGGTTATTAACAATCAGCTGTCATTGAATTACATTCCAGATTGGCTATGCAAACAAAGATACTAATTTAGTATGTTGTAGTTTACTCAAGTTAAATAGACAATTGGGAAATGAAATTAACTCATGGGATGTGTTCGGCTTCCCTACGATTCGACGGCGAAAATTTACATCGCTTTCATAATATAGAACTGGATTATTTGTATATTCGCGCAAACATAAGTATGGATATGCATATGAAATAGTAAATACCTATAGGTAATAATAACAATTGATAATATTTGCAAATCTAGTAGAAATACAATAAATCCATGCATCGGGAATATATAATTAACACTTATCTACAATGCTTACAAGCGTATCTACGAACTAATCCTACACATCGATAAAAAAATACTTAATTGCATATTTTATTTCCTTTGGTGTAGAATCGTTTGTTTGTTTTGAATGGCGAATATCATAGTTCAGAGCCAGCACTTATCGCATATTACTGCCACAACTCTTTTTCACTGAAGCTCCTATATCGTTGTTAGCGTGTTTCGTTTAACGAACACTCAGTCTACGTCAACATTAATATACCTGTAATTTAAGTAAACGTATTATGTACTTACAAAGTCACACCTTCAAAGGAAATAAAAAATTAAAAACATGCACATTTACATACATGCGACACGAGGATTGGAGCCCAATACACTAACGGCTTGAGTAACCCGCCTTTGATCTACCTCAGTTAGTGTATCGTTTATCGAGCGCAAAAACTAAAATGCATGCCAATTCACTGTTTTCTTTATTTCCTTAGTACTAAATTGTACCCGGTCCAGTCCAATCTTGGAAACCAGATTATTTTTGAAACACGACAGTTTAGTAAAATCGGAATTAAAGTGGCGTTATTTAGTTTCTGCAGTGGAGACATCGAGCTTGGAGCGAGGGTGAGGAGTTCGGCAGGGCGGGAGTGCAGTGTGCGAGGTCAGGTGCGGTGCGGGAGCGGTGCGTGCGCGGCTCCCGGCCCGCACCGGAACTTGTGAGATGGCGAATGCTCTACGACTGACCTCGTGACTCGCGTCCGGTAAGCTTTAGCGCTGACGGACGCTCGCTATGGTTCCGGGTGATAGGGGACGAACGAACTAAATCTCGGCACAAAGTGCGAGAGCGAAAGATCGAGACCGCTCGCCGGACGATCCACGATACGAATGCAAGCTGTCGGGTGCGTTAATATAAACAGATAATAAACAAAGGGCGTCTATGTGCATGCACGACGGCGCGCATCGGCGCTCGCCGCACTCGGGAGAACTAATACAACGCTAACAACGGCTAAAAACAATCTGTAAGCCTCAAAACTACAAGTAAAGCCCTACGACCTCGAACGATCATCGCTAGATGCGATTCTCACGGTGACCGTGACTAAATCTTAAAGGTCATAAAGGTCGTGTCGATCATCGTAAGAGCCAGCCATTACTATGAATGAACCACTGTGTACCTCGAAATCCTTTTGCGCAGCGGCGCGTGTTCGGCGTGTCCGGAAAGAGTAGA
Source organism: Mamestra brassicae (assembly GCA_905163435.1). Lineage (NCBI taxonomy): Eukaryota > Metazoa > Arthropoda > Insecta > Lepidoptera > Noctuidae > Mamestra > Mamestra brassicae. The sequence goes on along the minus strand of LR990996.1, from coordinate 9,617,546 downwards.
ACAGACAAAAAGATGAGATTAGTTGAGGGCGGCCGAGCGCGTGTCAAGGACCATCTCAAAAGTTCCTAGCGAGAGCACAGCGGCGCCCACGCACTCCAGCGATGTACGGGTGTTGCGGACAAATAGCACATGCACAAGTTGTATGGAGTATAAGAACGTATATCAGATGGACAACAGTCTTAAATGTAAAAAAATAATCTAAACTATTACATCGAATAGTAGATAAGGATATTTAAGGGCAAAATACTGGGTCTTAATAAGACCTAAGCTTTGTCGACAATAATACGGAATTAGTAAATGCAAAATCACCTGAACTTCAAACAAAATATATAAGATAAATATTATATAAATATAGTATGAAAAAATAATACCAGAGAAAAAATTGAAGAGAAATCCAAATAGGAAAGTTTGAGTGGTCCTTGCGTCCGGATAAGTTTTATGAGGATGAGAATTTTAAAACTAGGCATATATGGGGCATCGACTGAAATATGATGACTACAACTTTTTATCGATTCTGAATAAATATATCTATTTAATCTTCTGTGCCTGTTTAATAATAAAGGTATTTTTGTCTTGTCGTATAGATAAGCATCATACGGTACGATAATAACAACGCGCTAACGGCACCGATACAATACTGATACAATGAAGCATTGGCAGCGCGGACGCTGATGTTGTATACAGACTGTCGTACAGCGCGAATGTACAACACTCTATATGAATATTTCACAAACTTGTATCGAGACTTTTCCGACTCAAGCATATACACTGACAGATATCTTACCTGGGTAAACAGTTATGATAATACCAAAACTTGTTGCATCTACTCCGATTCGTAGGGTGAGTTTTGGTACATCATTTTGATAACTTATCATATAAATAACATAAATAAGCTGACAAAAAGAGACGAACACACAAACGAAGCGTAGGGACGTACCTTGCTGTGGTGGAACAGAAGTCCGACGCCTTCCATGCACACCTTTGGAGTTGAAAAGACGTTTATGTGTTGTTAGAACAGTGAACATAATTTATATTAATAATAATAGTTAGAAGTGGTCGCATTGATATGTACTAAGAGGAGATTCCCAGCTCAGAATGTGCTAAATTTATTTTTGAGTAGGGGATGCTGTCTTGTTGAAAATGCAAATTGATACGGCTTACCTAATGTTTCAACCAGGTCAGACTACAGTCCCACTAGCATACCTACTAGTTTTAAGCATTCCTTTAGATTGTAGATAAGTTAAGTAAAAACTTTTCTATAATTATTTGGGGTGTGTAACGTTTGAAATAATAAAAAAAGTTTAATATATTTTATTTTTTAAATATAACATCAAATGATATAATGAATTATTGATATGATTTCATTTTACCTAATTGTATTTGTTATCATGATAATGACATTTGAAATATTATTAAATTAGTATAATATTCAGTAATGAGTAACGTTTAATATAATTTTTAAGTTAAATAGGTTGAATCTGTTCCAAAACCGAATCGGGGCACCCCGACTTCTCGTAGTCTGTTGGCTGCTACCCCTAGAGTATATACAAAAATCGGAGGCGCGAAGGGAGAGCATCTCCCGCCCGCTGTACTTTAAGGCGAAGGGGTCGAACTTCCCGCAGCGCCGGAGACGATGCAGAAGCAACTTTAGTGTTTTGAGGTTAGGTTAAAATAATTTATTTCTTCTCAAGAATCGTGCGGTAAAATTAGGTCAAAAGAACGTTTTATAAAAAGAGCATTATAGAAATTAATATTATATGAAACGTTACACTAAATGTTATTAGAGAAATGAAGGTTATATGAAATATAACATTAGATCACATGAAATTAGGTTATGTGTTTTTATAGCAAATAGCACTTCGCCCGCGACTTCGTCTGCGCGGATTTAGTAGGTATTCCACAAATTTCAACGCCCTCCACTCCCTTTAGTTTTGGAAAAAAGCAAAACGATTTTGATTAATTACCCAGCTATTTCTGCTGCTGATTCTGTGGTATCTCGTCAGGGGTTGATTTTGCAAAAAATGTTAGATCCCACTTTTAGCTTGTTCAAACCAATTCCCACGTAAATTGATGTAAGCAATAATGTCCTCTCCTTAAAACTTCATCACCCCTTTTCGACCCTTAAGGGGTATATTTTCGAAAAATCCAAATATTTGTTATTCTTATTTTTTTATTTTTCTTACTTAGAGCATTTTAATACCCGTCGTACCTTTGAAACGAAAGGTCCGATTTGAATAATTTAAAGTGTAATTTACATGTACACAATCAACCTTAATTATCAATTTATTTAAATGGACAAGGATTAATATCTTGATATCAAAATCATCACTTTTTCTTTCCAACTGGGCTTTGATTGAATAATTTCAACAAAAAGCGGTCACTGTGACTTAACCATAATAGTTAGACATATAGCGTCGCAGTTTTTTCTAGGTAATAATGAGTACCTACTTTAATTATGTTGTACATTATTTTTATGTATCATCAATAGTTTTCACAGCGCATCCGATGAAATACCATTTTTGAAAATTTATTTACACCTTGGGTTATATAATTCAAGTTTTAGTAGGGATCCCTAATTATTTCTGGAATTAAATATAGCCTATGTTACTCGGTGAAGATGTAGCTTTCTAACGGTGAAAGAATTTTAAAATCGGTTCAGTAGGTTTTGAGCCAATTCGTAACAAACAAACAAACGAACAAATCTTTCCTCTTTATAATATTATTACTTTAGATAGTTTTGATGAGAATTATACCATGTGAACGTTATTTAAAGTAATATTATACCATACATTACACACCCAATAATATGAGTATAAAATTATATAATGTAGCTGCACAAAGGTATTTTGGCGCATGTCCAAAAGCGGAGCTAATGCCGCAATTTTCCACATTATCATCCTTTGACAATGTCGTTCAATCTCCAAAAGATCTTTATAGTACAATTTTAAGAGTGATGTATGTTGGTATCAGTGGCAGTGTGTCACCTGAATGAGGCCGCCCTCCCCGGTGGCACAGTCCTGTACGGGGAACTCTCCGCCGAGCTCAGCCGCATCTTGCCGACGACCGCTCTTCTCCATCGCTTCTTTGATGCAGTAGTACAGCGCTTTGCACTGCAATCATTAATACATAGCTTCTGAAAATAGACTTTCATCGCATATATTTTTTTTACAATGTGCTCCTTTTATATCCCATAACTTTAAGGTTATATTCTACTAGCTTTTGCCCGCGTAGCTTTTGCTTCGTACGCGCATATCCCGTTTTTTTCCCTTTTCCGTAGGAATTTCGGGAAATCCTCTGTTAGTGCTCCCCTACGGAGAGTAGGGAAGCTACAAGCCAAATTTCAGCTTTCTACGACCAGTTGTTTCGGCTGTGCGTTGTCTGTCCGTCACTCAGTCACTCACTCAGTCATTCAGTTAGTTAGTAACGGAAAAATTTTATATACTAGGATATGTAAAAGTATTACAAAAAATCCTTAAACAAGTGTTCCAAAAATAAATAGTTTCGAAGATAATACTAAAACTAGACTCTCGATACACATCGAGAGTCTAGTATCTAAGTTTCATTGAAAAGAACGAGTAAATAATTTTCATTCAAATCAATCATTCATATTCCATTTAAAGCTAAGAAAATGCGACGTTTTCATATTACACGTAAGGGTGTTTTACATAAATAATCGTGATTTTATCGAATTGTTTTGTATGAAAAATGAGAACGAAAAAAAAATATTGTGCCATGTGATTCTTGGACATGGTCTCATTGATACCCTAGAGCAGCTAAACTCAACCTGCGGGCCGCATGTGGCCCGCCAAGCTTTTCCTTGTAGCCCTGTGGCCAAGCACATTATTTATTTAACAGTTTATGTACACACATTTAGCATTAATGATGCTATATTAAGTCAGTGTATCAATGTGTATGTATTGTATCTATACTGTACTGATTCACTCCTTTACGAAGAAAAAGTTGGCCTTTGCCATATGAAAACGGTATTTTTGTTACAAATTCAAAAGTCCAATTCATGTAGATACTATTAAATGCAGAATTTTATTTTACTGTAGATTATTGCGGCCCATCATGACAGTAGTAGAAGCGCAATGTGGCCTAGAGACAGAAAAGGTTTAGTACGGCTGCCCAAGAGTTTTGGGATATCAAAAGGAACACGTTGTAGATATTCGAATTTGTGAGTTCGTTTTTTGATTTTTTTTCTGGAAAAACTTGTTTATTATTTTTTTCATCGATAGAAAGTTAGGACAGTTTTTCAGAATAGTATACGATGCGTTTTATGCCAGATAAACAAAATTTTATCAACAATATGGCAATACGTAACTAATGAGCCCAAACATGATGCTAACATGTTCGGTTGAGTAATTGCTATGGCCACCTTCTGGCTCCAGCATCAGACCAGCACCAGTGCCATATTATTGCATTGTGCCCAAAGTTACATCAGATATCAGGAATTATTTGAAAAATGGATTACTAAAATCCCACTGGACATACATACGAACGCAAGTTAATATAAAGCAGTAGAAAGGAGTCGCGAACCTTTTTAGTGTAATATTTATGCAGCTGCGTCTGGCCGCCGTTTTTCCTCCAAAGGCACAAGACGCGTATCTTGGGACTGTACGTCATGTTGACGAGCCGCTCGTACCACCATCTCTCCACGATGGTGCCTGGAATCGATGTATTCATTTAAAAGTCATTAATATTACGACATGAGGCACATGTTCAGCCGGTCTATTCTGTCGTCGTATCAACCTGTAAGCTTATGTGAAGTGAGCATGAAGTGAACTGTCATCCCATTTTGTTTGTATGATGGATTGACAGCTCACTTCATGTTTATTTCACTTCAGCTTATACGGTGAGATGTTTACGGTCCGCACTGCATTATTTTCATCTGTCCAAACTGACAGAACTCTGACGAACGAATGGCGATTTAATTCTGATTGACGATATGGTAGCCCATTTACAGCGATTGATGAGTGCAACAGATGAAATGAAAATTCCTGCTATAGTATAGAGTAGTAGTCATCTACCATTTAGCAGGAATTTTTAAATATACTCAGTCATCTCATTAGTTTTATCGGCAAAAATAAAACCCTGACATTTTAACGGTACACAGCACGGCTCTGCCCTTATTAGCTCCTTACAGTCAGCCAATAAACGTGGGGCGTGCACTGTGACGTGAACATTGCGCGCTAGTCTATTACGCAGACTAGAGTAGTGTACCTAACGTGGAGCGCAGGATGAGCCCGTCGTCGCGCACCTCTATGATGCGCAGCTCGCCGCCCGCGTCGCCCTCGTGCACCGTGGCGTGAACATAGCGCGCTAGTGTATTACGCAGACTGGAGTAGTGTACCTTGCGTGGAGGGCAGGATGAGCCCGCGTCGCCCTCGTGCACCGTGACGTGAACATAGCGTGCTAGTGTATTACGCAGACTAGAGTAGTGTCGTCGCGCACCTCCATAAAGCGCAGCACGCCACCCGCGTCGCCCTCGTGCACCGTGACGTGAACATAGCGCGCTAGTGTATTACGCAGACTAGAGTAGTGTACCTTGCGTGGAGCGCAGGATGAGCCCGTCGTCGCGCACCGCCATGAAGCGCAGCTCGCCGCCTGCGTCGCCCTCGTGCACCGTGACGTGAACATTGCGCGCTAGTGTATTACGCAGACTGGAGTAGTGTACCTTGCGTGGAGCGCAGGATGAGCCCGTCGTCGCGCACCTCCATGAAGCGCAGCTCGCCGCCCGCGTCGCCCTCGTGCACCGTGACGTGAACATTGCGCGCTAGTGTATTACGCAGACTGGAGTAGTGTACCTTGCGTGGAGCGTAGGATGAGCCCGTCGTCGCGCACCTCCATGAAGCGCAGCTCGCCGCCCGCGTCGCCCTCGTGCACCGTGACGTGAACATAGCGCGCTAGTGTATTACGCAGACTAGAGTAGTGTACCTTGCGTGGAGCGCAGGATGAGCCCGTCGTCGCGCACCTCGATGAAGTGCAGCTCGCCGCCCGCGTCGCCCTCGTGCACCGTGACGTGAACATTGCGCGCTAGTGTATTACGCAGACTGGAGTAGTGTACCTTGCGTGGAGCGCAGGATGAGCCCGTCGTCGCGCACCTCCATGAAGCGCAGCTCGCCGCCCGCGTCGCCCTCGTGCACTGTGAACGACGCGCGCCGCAGCAGCCGCGAGCCCAGCGGCTTCAGCTCTATGTCGTTGCCGTGCTACGTACATACATACAACATTCCTTGTTATGTACATCGTACAAGTTACAGAATATACAATGGCTACAATTTTAATGCGTACCATGTAAAATATGTTAACTTCAAATAAAATAAACCCACTCTATATCAAGGTGCCCCAAGAACAACGTTTTAAGTTACAAAATAATTATACACTCATCAGAATAATTGTACGTGTGCTATTATATTCTTTTTGCCTATCAAAATGGACAAATACTCACCAAATCTTGTTTCCCTGAAATACAATGTTACTTCTCTTACCAGGAGAACGAGATGCAAGAGCGAGCTAAGCGACCTCGGGACTTGGGGCACTCCGGATGGCGGGGTCTAGTGTGCGAGCGAAGCGAGCGTATCAGACCCCGCTATCTCCTTCGTGGTTGTTTTTTTTTTAAACCATAGACCGACTTCGCCTTTTGGTGAGCATTTATCCATTCTGACAGGTATTTCGAATTGTTTGGTAGTACAATAGGTACTTTTCTTATAGGCGTTTAAACACAAGCCGTGTACAATATTTGTAGGAACCATTTCATTGCATGAAACAATGGACAGCCTTATTGCTTATAGCCATCACCATAGTTAGTGTTTAAGGGGCCATAAACATTAGCGGGGCTGATCAAAAATATAGTTACGAGTTGGTGAAAAATTGCATGATCGTTTTAACCGACCTCAAAAAAAGGAGGTTATCAATTCGACCCTATGTATGTAATATTGTCAGAATTGCACAGTTTTTCTAGGTCTATACCAGCTTCTAAACATGTGTGCCATATTTCATAAGTGTATGTATGTATATTTGTATGTTAATCCGTTTCTACCTGGAACAGATCAGAACAGAATTGAAACCGGGGTATCGTCACACACACACACACCGGTCACCGGGCTTTCTTGATGGGAGCTCAGCCGTGATCTAGCGCTTGCCGAGAGACGTACTAGTATACCTTAGCGTAATTACGTAATTAATCTATATAAGAATTTTTGAATCAGTAAAATAAGAGTCTCTGACGATTTTGTCATTTTTTGTAACTCTGCAACAACTCCAAAACAATAAAATCACAAGATGTCCTCAGGCACAGCTGCAGGCGTACCTACTGAGGCAAAATCACCGGCACCGAGTTGAAAATGGGCAGTGTGTGACGATATGCGGAGCTAGTAAGTTAACCACGCCTCTTTCTTACCGGCCAGAACGTTCTTATCGGTGACGACTGCCGGTTGCTTTCTTACCGGTGCGCGTCGGTAGGTGTGTGACGAGTGGTACATTTTGTATTGCATTCTTGCCTTCCGGTTTCATTCTATTCTGTTCTGTACTAGGTAGAAAAGAAAACAAACGGTAGTTGTGTTGCCGGGCTTAAGTGTGTATCAGTCCCTAGGAAAACGTGTCGTTGGCTTAACAGCGTAATTCTAAAACATGTCAATATGCTTGTTGTTTCAAGGTTTGCATGCAGTTAGGCTCTAGCTAAACAATCTCGATGCAAATTTCAAAAAGTGGCTTAGCGATTTAAAAAGTAAACGTGCAATCGTTAGATGACAACATAAAAATGGTTCGTCACTCCATGTTTCATAGTAGATACTGATGGAAGCATAAATATCAGTGCTTAAGTTTTGAGTAATTAGTTTCAATAACAACGGAAAAAAAGTAATTCAAAAAAATAAACCGACTGCAAAACTGTAATTTATTTAAATAATAACTAATAAAAAGGGAGAAGTAAAAGTTTTATCTATTAAAAAATCTAAACTAATTATGCCAACTTATTTTTTTTAAGGTCGGTGCCAGCCTAACTGTGTTAGGCGGGGTATGTGACGTATCGAACAGTACTCGTACCACATACGACTATCAAAGTGAAAACCTTTATTCCAAATATGACGATATATCGATCGATCGTAGCTCGACCTCAAAAAAATATTCAGCCTAATCTTGACCCGCTGTGATTGTGTATGGTAACTGTGTGGGTTTAAGTTTATTAGTGAATCGTCGAATTGCCACTCTTTTTAAAACTCAAATAAGTATTGCATCTTTATTACTAGCGGTCTAAAAAAAGAAAATCACCACACCCAATATGCAGTTTTCAGCACTAACATTTTTACGATCAACTTACCAACGTATGCACGACATCGAGCAGATGGTTGACTTCTTGGCTGTAAACCAATCCAATGTGACTCTTAGCCAGCAGGCGGCGCACTTTGTTCCTCACGATGTCTGCGTCCACCCCCACCAGCACCATGGCGGCAGTCAGGTTGTACAGCGCGGTAGACAGCAGCCTGTCCTCTTCATGCTCGAGGCGTTTGCGCTCCGTCTCGCTGAGGCACTTGTAGCGCTCCATCATCTCGTTGGCGCCCTGGTCCATGCCGATCATGTCACGTTCTTGACTCACCGCGTCTAAGAACGCGTCCTCCCAGAACTGCATTTGGTCCCATAGATTTGATCGTTCCTTGCCTTTTAAAGAGAAGATTTAAAAATTTTAATAACGTAGTTAAATTGTATAAAAGCAATACGGTCCTACGAGTCGGATAAGGCGTCGTTTAAAAATTACTCCAGTTAAACATATGGGTAAGTTAGAGGGTTACGAGAATTGCCCTTCTCATCTATGAATAGTCAACAAGTACAGACGTTGTTTACCGATCAATCCCTGATAGAGATAGGTGCGCGTGGTGTCGGGCGAGGTGATGGGCGAGGTTACGGGCACGCCGACGGGAGGCCGGTAGCCGCTCACGGACGACTTGGACGAGAACACGCTCGCCGCGCGCGGCTTGCCGCCCGCGCCCGCGCCGACTCGGTTCACCTGTGTGCACCCGCGTACTTAGCTTTTAAATGTACACGTGAATATTGCGTACACTTAACGTAGAAGTAAACAAATGGAGAGCATACTTGAACTTAAAATCAAATTTGGTAAGGAATACTATTCCCCTTGCTATGGCGAGTTGCACCCCATTTGTCTACCACTCTGTGGCATAGTCAAACGATAATTTCTGAATTAAATAATGCTGTGCCTTCTATTCTTCTCGAGATAAGTTTTCTAAGTGCATTAGACACCGATGGCTTGACAGATTTTATTATTATCACCAGAAAGAATTAAATATTTCTTGAAGTCAGTCTTTTAGTAAAATAAGTCAAAAATGGTTAATATTAGAAAGTTAAAAATATTTAAAATAAGTACATTGCTAATTCTTCTTTCAATAATTTATTATAGACACGTACCATGCATCTAAATTTCTAAATACTGCAGCGATTATAGCCTTTTTAACAAAATTTTGAGTAAAATATTCCAATTGTTGGGCTATTCTTTGATCGCATCGTTCAAGCTCAGTAAGCGTCTAAGAAGGGTGACTACAAATCGCACTAGGACTTACATTGAGGAACATGACGTCAGTGTCAGATAGGTTGGACTTAAAGGAGGCGCGGTGGTCGTAGATATTGGCTCGGTTGGTGGTGATCGAGCCGCTTTCGTCGGCCGAGCAGTCCGACGAGGGAGGGGCCTGCCACGCACACAAACAACCCGCCTGTACCATGTCTCATGTCACTACACACTGGGTCAACAGCTTGCCTTTCATAGCCAACCAATATACATGCATTTTAATAAATAATTTGCCTAGCCTTTTCCCAGTTGGGCAGACTCCGAATCGAAAAAGATACCGACCCCAAAATAGTTGTGTGTGTTTTCAGTCTAACCGGAGGTAGCTGAATACCAATCAAAGTCAAAGTCAAAGCATTCATTTCAAATAAACCATTTACAGGTACTTTTGAATTGTCAAAGTAAGTCAGTCAAAAACATGAAGCTATTTGCACGTTCCAAAGCGTAGCTGGAGAAGAACGTGCAAGAAACTCCACGGACACTATTTTTAATTTTATGTTTTAACGTTGAAGCTTCTATTATGTGAGAACAATGTAAAGAAAGAAAAACAATTATAAGAATTTAAAAATATTGAGATAAGCCAGTGGCAGTCAAGAGATGACCAGTCTCCACTCATGGCGCCCGTTCACGAACATGACGCGTGCATTAACACCATTAATTCATTCATTGATCTGATACACAATATTTTACATGAAGCGACTGCTTATCTGACTTTCACAACCCAGTTACTGGCGAAGTAAATACCTACAACTTAATCTGATAGCGATTTTTTCCATTCAAGCATGAAACTTTTGCATTTCACTAAAAAACAAACTTTGCCATAAAAACTGTCCAAGTGCGAGTCGGACTCGCCGGCAAAGGGTAAGGAAGTGAGGGTAAAGAATTTCATTTTTGTAACATGTTATGTTAGCACTATAGAACTCTCATAATAATGTAATCTATGGGTAAAGAACTATTACCTGCATTTTTCATAATTTTAGGCACAGTTGTTTCGGATAGGTTAAGGGGAGAAATGGTAATTTAAACCCTCACAATAAGCCCTTTTATTTGATCGTTACACGGTACAGTTTGAAAAACTTGAATTTGTAATTTTCTAGTTTGTCCCCAAAAAGTGACTCCCGTACTTAAAATTTATTTATTTACGTAACGCGTCTGTGTTTGGGTCACAGAAGTTCATGTGTGTACCAAATTCGACCAAGAAAATTGGTTGTGATAGACGGACAGACACCTGAGTGATTCTATAAGGGTTCCGTTTCTTACGGATGTCTGGAACCCTAAAAACTAGTAGAAACAGTTGATCTGGATTGTCCGATATCAGTGTAGTTACATGAAACATGTTACGATTGTACTTACAACTCCAAATAGCATAATATTTAATTATACATTAGTCTACAACATTAATCTTGTACCATAGTATACTTATGTAATACAACCATGCGGGATATAACATACCTTCCCCATTTTAAGAACAGTTTGTTAAAATAAGAATGTGAAGATAGCTGTATATTGAAATAATTATAAAAGTTTATTATTTTGGAGTACAGTTGAGCTGAAAGTAGAAGTATAGCAATACAGCAACGCTCTAAGCATAGATCAAGTTCAATCGATAGTTTATTAAGTCGTAAATGTAACGCATTTTGGGAAGGCTTGAAATCATAATTACAAAAGGGCTTGCGTGGATAGGGCAGTCTGAAGCGGTATCACGCCTTTGGTAACTGCTGTCATGCTCAAGAGCTTTTCTTCACTTTTATAATATAGACATTTAGATACTTTCCACAAAGATCAGTTTAGAGCAACAAGACCATGCAACACTTAAGACCACACACAAATCGATTTTATACTTACATCTGATTCGAAGGATGTTAATTTGCTGAAGAGTAAGTTTCTCTTCTGGTTCAGCATGTCTTTGAACATTTCCGTAGTACTTTGGGCTTCTGATGACTCCATTTCAGGATAGTTCACTACCGGTACATCTACAAGTATTTAATGTTACAGAAAAAAATACGTTGCTAAAGATGGAAGGGCCAAAAATATGAGGCAAATATACTTAGCCGGTGACGTAAAAATTTAAAAAAAAAAATGGCTTACCAGATTGTGAACTCTTCCTTGACGATGGCGCCGACGAAGGAGTTTCTAAGTCTTGTCGTCCATAGTGATCCATAAGAGCAGAGCCAGCCATGCCTCCATGCTCCAGGCCTGCGATTTCCTTGCTCCAGTAGTGCGTGTGGGCCATCTCCGCCAGTTGGAACACAGATGCCATCCCTCCCAGACCGAAGTTGGAGTAGGTGTGTTCGAGGCCGTGGACCACAGCTTGTAGGACCTTCAGCATGCCCTTCCATACTGGCTTGCTCACAAACTTTAGGAAAGGGTAATAAAATGTCATTTTATTAAGTACTTTTGCTCTGCATCTATATATACCTATTTCTTCTGCATCTATTTATTGAAGTTATACTTCTTTTGGCGCGATGGAGAAACCTGATGAGAGTGAATTTTTACGATGCGCGCGCACACCGACACCTGAATTCTACATAGTGAAGTTAGTTCTAGGTGGCATGAAAATCGATAACTATGTTCAAGTTGTATATTCTAGTATTTTTTTATTGTCTTTTGTTTCTTTTATGTTTGAATATCGAAGAAGAATGTGGTTTTAATTTCGAAATAAAGCGCCAAAATATAAGATACAAATATTTTGATAAAAGTAATTGATTAGACACTAATTTTTCCCGCGGCTCAGCTCCTTTTATTCTATCCTAGAAGATTTTATTGGAATATGATGATATTTCGAAGACAAAAAACAGCCTCTTCATGAATGAGTTTTCTTAATCGGATTTGTATCTACAGTAGAACGGAACAAAGAATTTTACCGTTTATAATAATTATTAGTATTGACTATTTTGAAAAAAGGAGTCTCGTAACTTATATGTCATTGTAAGTAGGTACCCATAAACTTCTCAGGTACACACCATCCAGAATAGAAAGTTGGTATTAATTTCAAATACTACTAACAAAACATTCGAATAAAAAAAAAATATTTTGCATGATATCTGCCCTATTTTATGAGCAAACAGTTTTAAAACTATGAAACGTATCAGTTATTTAGCGTAATAGACTTAATTGGCGATCGGTCGAACGCAACAAATTGAAGCTGAAAACAATACAAACATTTTAAAACTTTTATATTTTTTTAGTTGTGAATGTTTTTTTTTCCATACGCCAAAGAAGTATAACTTCTAACGCGTGTACATAAGTACACACACTCTTTATTTTTTTTTTCTATATGATTAATTAATTAATTATGACTATCGTTTATTTATAAAAAAGGGCACATTTACTATAAAATATCGATTGGTCGGACCAAACTGGCCCATGAGGACGGTAATGTTTTACACAAGCGTTTGGATGAGAATTTTGTCAAGAGCCTTTTCGGGCATTTTCAATTTCACAAATCTGAACCTAGTAAAGGTTTGTAGTGGTTCGTATAATAATCATGTTCGTGTCAAAAATGTTTAATCAAGGAGGCAAACTCACCACATCGTCCACTTTGTCGTTAGGCGTGGTCTTTCTATTGAAGTTCCGGTTGAGTTTGCTGAGCACCATGTTCCTATAGGACTCGTCCTCCATCAGCTTCTTGAGGCGGTTCAGTTTCAGCCACCCCACGCCCTCTCCTTCCAGTACGTGTTGGACTAACTGTAATGTTAGAATGGCAACTGTAATAGCAATGAAAGTATAAAGTATGGTAAAGTTTCGTTTCCAACATTTTCTTAACATGAGGTATGTATGATTCAGTTATTCAAATCAATGAGTTTATTTAAAAAACATATTGTTTTCTTTAAATGGCAATTTTGTTATCATATTGTTATTGGAAGTTGTAAATTTTTTTTTAGTCGCAGATGCAAATGCTCCGCATTATTTTAGTCAGGCAATGTGTTATTGGGTTTTTTTATCTGGAATTTTACAGTAGCACTCCAGGATCTGGGATTGTGCTCGGTCTATAGGGCTCGCCCCTATTATATATGATTTGAACATGAATGTTGATGTGTTGGAAGTGTATGTATATTGTCTAACTCTTCAGGGCATACAGGCATTATGTTTTGTTTATGTTGGCAGTGGATAAATCACCGGAAAATGGAAAACGCTGTAAGATTGTAAAATATCGCGCGAAATTGTGAACAATTTTTTTTTAAATAAGACAGAAGACAGAAGATATTGAGAACTATTGAATTTTAATGAGATTTATTGTATAAAACCTGGCCTGGTTCTCAGTGTTGGCGGAGGGGAGCTGGTGCGGCGGCGTGGGTGGCGGCGTGGGCGGCGCGTGGCGGATGAGCGGCGAGCGCGCCACCAGCCCGCGCGCGCCCTGAAAGATGTTTATGTTGCCAGTGGATACGTACGTCATTGAGGAAGGCCTGGTTCTCGGTGTTGGCGGAGGGGCGCTGGTGCGGCGGCGCGGGTGGCGGCGTGGGCGGCGCGTGGCGGATGAGCGGCGAGCGCGCCACCAGCCCGCGTGCGCCCTGAGAGATGTTATGTTGGCAGTGGATACGTACGTCATTGAGGAAGGCCTGGTTCTCGGTGTTGGCGGAGGGGCGCTGGTGCAGGGGCGCGGGTGGCGGCGTGGGCGGCGCGTGGCGGATGAGCGGCGAGCGCGCCACCAGCCCGCGCGCGCCCTGAGAGATGTTATGTTGGCAGTGGATACGTACGTCATTGAGGAAGGCCTGGTTCTCGGTGTTGGCGGAGGGGCGCTGGTGCAGCGGCGCGGGTGGCGGCGTGGGCGGCGCGTGGCGGATGAGCGGCGAGCGCGCCACCAGCCCGCGCGCGCCCTGAGAGATGTTATGTTGGTAGTGGATACGTACGTCATTGAGGAAGGCCTGGTTCTCGGTGTTGGCGGAGGGGCGATGGTGCGGCGGCGCGGGTGGCGGCGTGGGCGGCGCGTGGCGGATGAGCGGCGAGCGCGCCACCAGCCCGCGTACGCCCTGAGAGATGTTATGTTGGCAGTGGATACGTACGTCATTGAGGAAGGCCTGGTTCTCGGTGTTGGCGGAGGGGCGCTGGTGCGGCGGCGCGGGTGGCGGCGTGGGCGGCGCATGGCGGATGAGCGGCGAGCGCGCCACCAGCCCGCGCGCGCCCTGAGAGATGTTTATGTTGCCAGTGGATACGTACGTCATTGAGGAAGGCCTAGTTCTCGGTGTTGGCAGAGGGGCGCTGGTGCGGCGGCGCGGGTGGCGGCGTGGGCGGCGCGTGGCGGATGAGCGGCGAGCGCGCCACCAGCCCGCGTGCGCCCGGAGAGATGTTATGTTGGCAGTGGATACGTACGTCATTGAGGAAGGCCTGGTTCTCGGTGTTGGCAGTGGATACGTACGTCATTGAGGAAGGCCTGGTTCTCGGTGTTGGCGGAGGGGCGCTGGTGCGGCGGCGTGGGTGGCGGCGTGGGCGGCGCGTGGCGGATGAGCGGCGAGCGCGCCACCAGCCCGCGCGCGCCCTGAGAGATGTTACGTTGCCAGTGGATACGTACGTCATTGAGGAAGGCCTGGTTCTCGGTGTTGGCGGAGGGGCGCTGGTGCAGCGGCGTGGGTGGCGGCGTGGGCGGCGCGTGGCGGATGAGCGGCGAGCGCGCCACCAGCCCGCGCGCGCCCTGAGAGATGTTTATGTTGCCAGTGGATACGTACGTCATTGAGGAAGGCCTAGTTCTCGGTGTTGGCAGAGGGGCGCTGGTGCGGCGGCGCGGGTGGCGGCGTGGGCGGCGCGTGGCGGATGAGCGGCGAGCGCGCCATCAGCCCGCGTGCGCCCGGAGAGATGTTATGTTGGCAGTGGATACGTACGTCATTGAGGAAGGCCTGGTTCTCGGTGTTGGCAGAGGGGCGCTGGTGCGGCGGCGCGGCGTCGCGGGTGGCGGCGTGGGCGGCGCGTGGCGGATGAGCGGCGAGCGCGCCACCAGCCCGCGTGCGCCCTGAGAGATGTTATGTTGGCAGTGGATACGTACGTCATTGAGGAAGGCCTGGTTCTCGGTGTTGGCGGAGGGGCGCTGGTGCGGCGGCGCGGGTGGCGGCGTGGGCGGCGCGTGGCGGATGAGCGGCGAGCGCGCCACCAGCCCGCGCGCGCCCTGAGAGATGTTGCGTTGCCAGTGGATACGTACGTCATTGAGGAAGGCCTGGTTCTCGGTGTTGGCGGAGGGGCGCTGGTGCAGCGGCGCGGGTGGCGGCGTGGGCGGCGCGTGGCGGATGAGCGGCGAGCGCGCCACCAGCCCGCGCGCGCCCTGAGAGATGTTATGTTGGCAGTGGATACGTACGTCATTGAGGAAGGCCTGGTTCTCGGTGTTGGCAGAGGGGCGCTGGTGCGGCGGCGCGGGTGGTGGCGTGGGCGGCGCGTGGCGGATGAGCGGCGAGCGCGCCACCAGCCCGCACGCGCCCTGAGAGATGTTATGTTGGCAGTGGATACGTACGTCATTGAGGAAGGCCTGGTTCTCGGTGTTGGCAGAGGGGCGCTGGTGCGGCGGCGCGGGTGGCGGCGTGGGCGGCGCGTGGCGGATGAGCGGCGAGCGCGCCACCAGCCCGCGTGCGCCCGGAGAGATGTTATGTTGGCAGTGGATACGTACGTCATTGAGGAAGGCCTGGTTCTCGGTGTTGGCAGAGGGGCGCTGGTGCGGCGGCGCGGCGGCGCGGGTGGCGGCGTGGGCGGCGCGTGGCGGATGAGCGGCGAGCGCGCCACCAGCCCGCGTGCGCCCTGAGAGATGTTATGTTGGCAGTGGATACGTACGTCATTGAGGAAGGCCTGGTTGTCGGTGTTGGCGGAGGGGCGCTGGTGCGGCGGCGCGGGTGGCGGCGTGAGCGGCGCGTGGCGGATGAGCGGCGAGCGCGCCACCAGCCCGCGCGCGCCCTGAGAGATGTTACGTTGCCAGTGGATACGTACGTCATTGAGGAAGGCCTGGTTCTCGGTGTTGGCGGAGGGGCGCTGGTGCAGCGGCGCGGGTGGCGGCGTGGGCGGCGCGTGGCGGATGAGCGGCGAGCGCGCCACCAGCCCGCGCGCGCCCTGAGAGATGTTATGTTGGCAGTGGATACGTACGTCATTGAGGAAGGCCTGGTTCTCGGTGTTGGCAGAGGGGCGCTGGTGCGGCGGCGCGGGTGGTGGCGTGGGCGGCGCGTGACGGATGAGCGGCGAGCGCGCCACCAGCCCGCACGCGCCCTGAGAGATGTTATGTTGGCAGTGGATACGTACGTCATTGAGGAAGGCCTGGTTCTCGGTGTTGGCAGAGGGGCGCTGGTGCGGCGGCGCGGGTGGTGGCGTGGGCGGCGCGTGGCGGATGAGCGGCGAGCGCGCCACCAGCCCGCGCGCGCCCTGAGAGATGTTATGTTGGCAGTGGATACGTACGTCATTGAGGAAGGCCTGGTTCTCGGTGTTGGCGGAGGGGCGCTGGTGCGGCGGCGCGGGTGGCGGCGTGGGCGGCGCGTGGCGGATGAGCGGCGAGCGCGCCACCAGCCCGCGCGCGCCCTGAGAGATGTTACGTTGCCAGTGGATACGTACGTCATTGAGGAAGGCCTGGTTCTCGGTGTTGGCGGAGGGGCGCTGGTGCAGCGGCGCGGGTGGCGGCGTGGGCGGCGCGTGGCGGATGAGCGGCGAGCGCGCCACCAGCCCGCGCGCGCCCTGAGAGATGTTATGTTGGCAGTGGATACGTACGTCATTGAGGAAGGCCTGGTTCTCGGTGTTGGCAGAGGGGCGCTGGTGCGGCGGCGCGGGTGGCGGCGTGGGCGGCGCGTGGCGGATGAGCGGCGAGCGCGCCACCAGCCCGCGTGCGCCCGGAGAGATGTTATGTTGGCAGTGGATACGTACGTCATTGAGGAAGGCCTGGTTCTCGGTGTTGGCAGAGGGGCGCTGGTGCGGCGGCGCGGGTGGCGGCGTGGGCGGCGCGTGGCGGATGAGCGGCGAGCGCGCCACCAGCCCGCGCGCGCCCTGAGAGATGTTATGTTGGCAGTGGATACGTACGTCATTGAGGAAGGCCTGGTTCTCGGTGTTGGCAGAGGGGCGCTGGTGCGGCGGCGCGGGTGGTGGCGTGGGCGGCGCGTGACGGATGAGCGGCGAGCGCGCCACCAGCCCGCGCGCGCCCTGAGAGATGTTATGTTGGCAGTGGATACGTACGTCATTGAGGAAGGCCTGGTTCTCGGTGTTGGCGGAGGGGCGCTGGTGCGGCGGCGCGGGTGGCGGCGTGGGCGGCGCGTGGCGGATGAGCGGCGAGCGCGCCACCAGCCCGCGCGCGCCCTGAGAGATGTTACGTTGCCAGTGGATACGTACGTCATTGAGGAAGGCCTGGTTCTCGGTGTTGGCGGAGGGGCGCTGGTGCAGCGGCGCGGGTGGCGGCGTGGGCGGCGCGTGGCGGATGAGCGGCGAGCGCGCCACCAGCCCGCGCGCGCCCTGAGAGATGTTATGTTGGCAGTGGATACGTACGTCATTGAGGAAGGCCTGGTTCTCGGTGTTGGCAGAGGGGCGCTGGTGCGGCGGCGCGGGTGGTGGCGTGGGCGGCGCGTGGCGGATGAGCGGCGAGCGCGCCATCAGCCCGCGCGCGCCCTGAGAGATGTTATGTTGGCAGTGGATACGTACGTCATTGAGGAAGGCCTGGTTCTCGGTGTTGGCGGAGGGGCGCTGGTGCGGCGGCGCGGGTGGCGGCGTGGGCGGCGCGTGGCGGATGAGCGGCGAGCGCGGCACCAGCCCGCGCGCGCCCTGAGAGATGTTATGTTGGCGGTGGATACGTACGTCATTGAGGAAGGCCTGGTTCTCGGTGTTGGCGGAGGGGCGCTGGTGCGGCGGCGCGGGTGGCGGCGTGGGCGGCGCGTGGCGGATGAGCGGCGAGCGCGCCATCAGCCCGCGCGCGCCCTGAGAGATGTTATGTTGGCAGTGGATACGTACGTCATTGAGGAAGGCCTGGTTCTCGGTGTTGGCGGAGGGGCGCTGGTGCGGCGGCGCGGGTGGCGGCGTGGGCGGCGCGTGGCGGATGAGCGGCGAGCGCGCCACCAGCCCGCGCGCGCCCTGAGAGAACGGACCGAACGACGCCGCCAGCGGGGCGCCCGCCCCGCCTCCCCCGCTCGCCGCGCTGCCGCCGCGCGGGGAGTGCTCGCCCGGTTTGCCCTGCTTGTTGCCTGGAAGTAGGAGTATTATCGAGTATGGATGAAAAAAGAGCCATAAGTTCCTGAGAAAGTTTACTCGTAGGTAAGTAAGATTCAGAATAAAGTATTTTCCTAAAAAAAACTATATAGTTCGTATACAAAAATATCGGACTCGTATTTTTTCTGGTTTACTATATATTTTTACTATTGTTTACAATATTTTATATATTATATTATATTTTAGCCAATTGTGTCCCACTGCAGGGTAAAGGCCTCCCTTTCTTCCTTCCATTCCTCCTGGGTTTGGGCAAGTGTGGACCACTCCTGCCAATAGGCGTCAAGCTCGTCCCACCATCTTCGCCTGGGTCTCCTGCGATGTCGTGGGCATTTTCTGGGACCGACATTGTGGTTGCTATAGCTCATGAACCGTTCGACATCGACAGACGTGGCCGGCCCAGTCCAACTTTTGTTTGGCTGCTTTTTGTGTGATGTCGGCGATTTTTGTTTTGGAACGCAGCATTGTGTTCTTAACGCGGTCCGTTAATCGGACTCCAAGAATGCTGCGCTCCATTGATCGCTGGCAAACCTCAAGCTTGAACCTTTGCTGAACTGTCTAAGACCAGGTTTGAGCACCGTATGTAAGGATAGGGAGAATGCACATGTCCATTAATTTGCGTTTATGACAAATTGGAAGGTCTCCTTTCATGAGTGCCTTCATCGAGCAATAGCTCTTCCAAGCGTTTTCGGTGCGGCGAGCAACTTCGTTTTCTTGTCTCGCCTGGAATGAGACACATGCAATCTCCACGCCTTCTAAATACAGTTTTTGTTGGGCTTTGTCATCTCGAGGCTCGCCTTATTTAAGTCACTCAGCATTTCACCTAGTTCAGCTGCCGAAGATGAGAACAGCACAATATCGTCGGCGAAACGCAGGTTCGTCAACCTTTTTTCGCCGACGACAATGCCTTTATCGGACCAGGGTAAGTTTTTAAAAACCTCTTCTAGGGTGGCAGTGAACAGCTTGGGGGACAGCGGGTCTCCTGGTTTGACACCTCTTTCAATAGGAAAGGATGGTCTGGTGGTGGTAATTTTTATAGCTGCTGTACTGTTACGGTTTATAGTTTTTAATAACTTGACGTAGGTGGTATCTATATTTTGGTTGCGGAGGGCATTGAATAGTGGAGAAACCCTGCTTCCTCAGGTGGTTGTTGAGCGTCAAGTTGACTTGAAATTCGGTTCTCGATCACTTTTATAAACGTCTTATATAAATGCGAAACTAGACTGATGGGGCGATAGTTTCCGATTTCTGATTTGTCACACTTCATGAATAGCAGAATTATTGTATAATGGCAAAATTGAGAAGGAAAGGAACCGGTTTGCAAAATTGTGTTTAATAGATTTGTGATATGTGGAAGTAGTACGGGCTCTCCTAATTTAAGAGCTGCAGTGGAGATGCCATTTACTCCCGGGCTTTTATGATATTTCAGACTGCGCAGAGCACGATGGACTTCAAAACCTGTTATCTGGGGTAATGTCTGTGGTGATAGTTGTAAAGTATTATTGTGTGACTGGAAGTAGGAGGAGGCCATGTCTGCGGTAGAGTACAGAATTTTATAGAAATTTGAACAGATGTTTAGAACTTTGTCTTTTTCAGCATTTTACATAGATGTTACCTGCATGGTCTTTGATTTTTACTATTGTTTGCCATAATTTAAAATGTAAAAATTTTATATACTTATAAGATATATTATTGAGGAATCCCAAAGCAAACCACAAATTGTTTCTCTGAAAATACAAAGTTTTGTTTTATTTAACACGCTTTTAATATTACAATTATCGTTTAACTTATGACAATTACACTTTTATCTTACCTGAAAATACAAAGAAACGACATTTAAAGTTCACTAATATCGCCTCCTCAATTATATCCCTTATCCATCTCTCGACAAGTTTTTTACAACAATAAAATGTACAAAATAATCAAAACATCATCCGCCATTGAATCCTACGTCACCTCGTTCAACCTTCATTGACAACCCATAGACGCGCGACGCGCGGCAAATTTGAATTAATGAAATATCATTTCATTACATACTTATGCTTGAATTTGCCATAATTTCATTAGAAATAAAATGACGCTTCAGTTGCCATAATCGTGAAATTACATAAAATCATTTTCACTCATTTTAAATGTTCATAATCGACCAAGTGTCATAATAATTTTAATCCATAAATTTATTTGCTACATTTTGTTTTTCAATAATGTCGATTTCTGTAACATTTATTCACCAGAATATTCATTTAAACTTCAATTCACACCATAATTACTAAAAATAAACCAATTAACCTAATCTACCATGCATGCTTTGCAAAAGAGGAAATCTGGCACTCCGCGGCCGCTGCCACGGCACGCTCGCTTCGCTCGCTCACCTTCGCACGTTTTGTGGTAACAGTTTTAACCTAACCTAGCCGTTTCGAATTTGACAAACTGTTTATTCACCATAATATTCATTTAAACTTCAATTCACACCATAATTACTAAAAATAAACCAATTAACCTAATCTACCATGCATGCTTTGCAAAAGAGGAAATCTGGCAATCCCAGGACTCCTCACCGCCGACCATAGCATGAACTACGGCCGGCAGCGAGAGGTCTTTGCCTACCACAGAGATGAGGGCACGGCGCGGCTCCTCCCAAGCTGCACACTCTGCCAGCGTATGCCGTGCCGTGTTTTCCCGACACTCGACGCAGTGGTGGCATCGAGCGTCCAGCTCCCTGCCTATGCGACACAAGAACCTCCCGAAGCAGCCATGCCCCGAGAGGACCTGCGTCGCACGAAACGACAGGGAGCCGTGCCTTCTCCCGAGCCAGAGGTCGAGCACTGGCCGGATGGCCTCAATGGTGATGAGGCCGGCGGGAGGGCTCGAAAGCCTGTCCCGCCATTCCGCACCAGGACCTCGCGCAGCTGCGACCGACGCAACTCCAAGTGTCGCTGCGTCAGTCGCTCGCCGCGCGCCCGCGCGTCCTCGCGCCACCTGTGCAGTGACGCGAGCACTTTCACCTCTAGGTCCCACGGCGGAGATCCGGCCAGTGCGCGAGCCGCCTCGTAGGAGGTCGTGCGATATCCCCTGATGACTCTGACGGCCATCACCCTCTGCGGCTTCCGCAGAACTGTGATGGTGCTGGCCGTCAGGTCAACCGCACGATCCCCACGTACGTCACAGTTCTAACCTAACCTAGCCGTTTTGGATTTAACAAACTATTTATTGTCTAATCGTCAAAACAAACTATTTATTGTCTAATTTATTGTTTAAACAATCTGTTTACCAAATGCAGGAATGTCATTTTTTTTTGTACAAAACAATAAACGTTTCTAAATTATATTAAATGTTGCTTATGTCAAGTATCGGTTGTTATGTGTTACTTATAGAAAGTAATGATTTATAGCTGTGCTGAATTGTCTTAGTCTGTCGTCTGTAACTGTACTTATTAAGAACGAAAAAAAATGGGATATGCACGTACGAAGCCAAAAGCTATTTTTAATATAAGTAACAACTTTAAGCTGCTGAACTATGTATTGTTAAAAATAAAAAATAAACTACGACAATCAGACAGCTCGGATCTGCAAAAATGTGGCGGACCATCTGAATCGACAGTGATGTAAATACTTTTAAAAGCCAAAGAAGATATGGCTATAGTATGATTCCGAATCCGGCGTTTGGGTCTCGAAGTGGCTTTGCACAAGTCTGAGGCCCTTTGTTTCTATAGGCCTCGGAATAAGCCACCTCAGGATTCACACATAGTGGTAGGAGGCGTCCGCATCGGTGTCGAGTCGACGATGAAGTACCTGGGACTCGTCCTCGACAGCCCATGAGACTTCGAGGCACACATGTAGCGTTTTGTCTCCAAGTTGATGAGCGTTGCAGCTGCTCTTGCACGGCTTTTGCCCAATTTGGGAGGGCTCAATGCTTTCTGCCGGAGGCTCTTTTTGGGGATCGTGCTGTCTATGGCCCTGTATGGAGAACCCATGTGGGCAGACACCTCAGAGCCCGCAAAGCCGCAATGCTATGAAGACCGCAGAGAGCGATAGCCGTTAGGGTGATACGGGCTTATCGCACGATATCTGACGAGGCAGCAAAACTCCTAGACGGATTAACGCCCTGGGATCTGGATGCGAAATCCCTGGAAAGGACGCATCCTTCTATCGCTGGCGAAGGAGAATCTAGCGCGCGATCACGGAGCCAGCGACTTGCGCAATCCAGATGGGGCATGCCACGTCAGTTTCCGGCTGATGTATGTGCTCACTGGACACGAGTGCTTTGGAAAGTAACTTTGTGGCATAGGTCGGGAGCGGATGTCGTTTGTCACCACTGCGTGGACTGCCCCGAGGTCATGGCACAGCATACGCTGGAGGAATGCTCAGCTTGGGCACAACAGCGCTGAGCGCTTGGTGCGACCATAGTTCTAACCATGGACGGAAGGAAGAGCGCGTGGGATGCCGTCCCCATATGAGGTGAAAAAAATTAAAGGTGAAATCCCCATTACAGGGACTTAACAAAAAAAAAACTCAATACGACTTTTTAGTCACATTCATAAATATGTGTGTATGTCTTTTTCGAAGATACGCATTTAAAAAGTTCGAAATCTAAAATATAGACTTTCAGCTTTTCAAAAGCACAATGTTGCCACGAAATTATAACTATAGGTTTCTTACCTTTATTTCCAAAGAAGTCACTAAACATGCTGGAGGTGGAGGCAGCCAGGCCGTTAAGATCAGAGCTGATGTTAGAGAAGAAGTCGCGATGGGTAGCTGTCAGCAAGTTAGTGGTCTGTAGGGCTGTGGAGTCGCGGCGCTCAGACCTGCTTCCGTTCGAGTCCTGACTTTCACCCTATTGCGGATAAAAAGGACAATTTCAATTAAACAACATCATAATTAACTGTTATGATCTTGTTATAACACCACAAATAAAGCATGTCTATCAATATCATCATCATTTTATTACTGCCAAATTCCCGATCGACGCAACGAGTTTTTTTTTTCTACATTCTCCTTTGTCAACCGTCGAGCTATCATTAGTTATTTTTTCATTCACAATCCATCAATATTTTTCTTGATATTTGCTTTTAGCAATACAAAAATAAAAAAAAAGTCCTACATTACGCGGTCTTACACAAGAAAAAATATATCTTTATTTGTTCTGATTAATTTTTTTGGGCGAATAATGCAACTGTACCTTCATCAATAATCCTTTTTTAGCGGCAGCTTCCTTTGCGCTTTTAGTGAAGTCTCCAAGCGTTGACTTGCCGACATACGTGAGGTCTTCGAAAGTATTCTTACTGATTGCTGTGGCAGTTTTACTGGCTTCAAGTGCAGATTTTGACGCCTCGTGCATACCCTTTGAAGCTTCCTCTGCTGCTTTTTTCGCGTGCAATGTTAGCTGTCAAAAGTCACAGTACATTAGAATGGCCTGTGCTGTGTTCTCAAGTCGAGTTATAATAAAACGTGTAACAGAATAAACGCAATACCTGACAAGGACGTTTACAACGGGACCAACACTGAAAGCGCGAAAGAAAAAATCGACTGCCCCATACATTTCTGTGAGCATAACTTGACAACATGTACCGGAACTGCGATTTCGGATTGGTCCCAAAGAATAGAATAGAATAGAATAGAATATTTATTTATTTGCTCAGAATGTTGGTATTTACAGTAAGGTGGTTACAATAATATTAAAGAATCCTTGTACATTCTACCATTTTGGCATGCAAACATTGATGCAGTTCATCATCAAACACACAAAACATTGATACACAACTAAAACTTTTCAGCTAGAAAATCCGATACGGAGTAGTAACATTTATTTATTAAAGGTACAGTTAGTTTCTTTCTGAAACTTGTTACTGGTTCCTCTGTTATGGAATTAGGAATGTGGTTAAAAATAGCCGGTGCCATACCAAAAACACTTTTCCTCAACAAAGCAATCCTATATCCACCTGTGCGTAACAAGTTTAGGTCTTGAGATTGCAAAGTTACAGTAAGTAAGGGTAGGCCATACATAATGCCCAAAAAAAAGTGGATTTTCGTCCACTTTCAAAATGGACGAAAATTCGCATCGTCAATATCGTGATTTCAACCCTGAATAATGTGGTGATGTTTTTTTTTTTGTTTTGGGCATTATGTATGGGCTGGACTACTCTTACTGTAGCTTACTTCACGCCCATGGTATCAGCTTTCCGACAAAGTTAAAAATAGACGTCGATTACATTTAACAAAAAGAGCAATTTCTAAAATGTAAAGACACGGAAATGTCAACAAACTATAACTTTTAAAGATTAAAACACAGCTGTCACTGACACTTTTAATCCAAATTTTGCTCGTAGCC
Organism: Mamestra brassicae; assembly: GCA_905163435.1. Taxonomy (NCBI): domain Eukaryota; kingdom Metazoa; phylum Arthropoda; class Insecta; order Lepidoptera; family Noctuidae; genus Mamestra; species Mamestra brassicae. The sequence goes on along the minus strand of LR990996.1, from coordinate 9,592,504 downwards.
AGCGATTTTGAGCTTTAAAAATACTTTGTCTTTTGGTACAATTGCCCCCATGTGTAATACCAAACCTCAAAATGGAAACGATAAGACTATGATAAGCTAGTAATACTGTTTGATATTAACTTTTTTTTAAAGATTATAGGATGCAAAGACAGATGAACTTAGTTTTCTACAGATTTCTTCTGCCTGTGCCTTCCATGTCAGTTGTCTATCCATTAAAGTTCCTAGAAATTTTGCAACATCTACTCTTTCCACATTTTGACTATTATAATTAAAATTTATTATTTATTTATTTATTTGGATCTCCAACAAAAGATACACACATCTAACATAAAACACAGTGATACAGTGGTTCACTCAAGTGTGCTCCTTCAGTTATAGGAGACCACAGCATGCACATATAACTAGGTTTACATACCTACAAAATAAAAATAAAATAATCACAAAATTAAATTAAAATTAGAATTAGATAATAATTAGATTAAAATTAATAATAAGAATAAAATTATTAGAGTAAATTACATTCAATTAAATTAGATAAAATTATTCCAATACAATAAAATTATTCAAGTATATTAAATTAAATTAAATTGGTCCGATAAATAAAAATTAAAATTTGCTGTTTCATTAGATTACAATTACATTGTTAAAATGTCAATTTTAAAATTCAAATTACAAATTACAAGAAGGTACAAAATAAAATAAATATTTAAAGCATTGATACGAAGTCTTTGGTAAAAATGCCTAATGCTTGTTTTTTGTATGTTTATTTGTAAGTTGTTACTATTTAGCCAATTTATTATAATTTTAATGGTGTTGTTTATATCGTTTTCATAATTTTCCTTATTGTCGCACTATTAGTGCTGTACTATCGTCGGCAAACAGTGCCATGGGATGGTGGATTTGGCGTGGGAGGTCGTTAATGTACAAAAACAACAAAGGCCCAAGAACGCTTCCCTGTGGTACACCGAATTTAATTTCTCTATTGGAAGACACGATTTTTTGTTCTAGTTTAGACTTGACACATATTTTGTAAATTTCTATCATCTGTTTGCGACCGGATAAATATGTTTTTATTAGGTTCAGGATATTACCTCGAATGCCATAGGCGTTTAGTTTTTGAAGCAGTATGGTTGACATAATCGAAAGCTTTCGAAATATCTGTACATACAGCACCAATAGGCGTTTTAGCATCGACATTTGACATAATAATATTCAACAGGTCAAAAATTGCCATGTTTCTATTCCTATTTTTTCTAAACCCGATTGCTCATGGCAAAGTATATTAAATTTAGTCAGGAAAGATGATATTGCTTCATGTGTCACTTTTTCTATTATTTTAGTAAAAACAGGAAGTAAAGCTATCGGCCTATAATAATTCGACATATCATCTTTACTGTTCTTTTTATGAATTGGTTTTACAATTAGTTTTTAAGCTCTCAGGAAATATTCCTGATGATATGCTAACGTTAATAACATGAGAGTAAAAGTTGTTCATAATGATGAGTACAATGACCCCTTTTCAGGTATTGCGTTTATTCTGTTACACGATGTATATAATATACGAAGGAAATGGCAAGAAAACTCAGCTACGTATGTCAGAAGACCTTTGGTATTTTAGATGTTAGTATGAGAAAATGATATAAGCAATTTACTATTTCACCGTAGGTATGAAAACTTCTAGGGTTACCAAGTTACTCGATATTTGAAATTGGGATATTCTAGGTTGTGATTTTAAAGTATGAAAGGCGTACTCACTAGCATGTTCTGCAGTCTGTTTTATTTTACAATGTTAAGGATAAGCTACTAAGTATTAATGTCTACGATGTGTGTGTAATTGCTATGCGGCTTCTACAATCGTTGCTTAGCTCCACACGGTGAACTGTACCTGACCAAATGGCGCAAACATTTTCTTTTCCTCTCCTTCTGCTACTTTTCCTTTCTTCTTTATTGGTATGAGTAAGTAACACATATTGTTGTAATTAAATTGTAAATTGAAATTAATACAGAAATGAAGAAACAAAAATTTACAACATTTAGTGAGTCGAAATGCATTTAGTGACTGGTAGCAGTCGCGGTCATGAAACGTGCATAGTTCGCGCACTAATTTATGCGAATAAATTAGTGCGCGATTTCAAATACTGAATCTTGTGTCGTCTAGGTTCCACCTTTTATGACCGCGCCAACCACGAACTTTAGCGTTTAGTACAGCTGTTTAAATGTTACCTTGTCCATGTGGGCAAGTAGTCCTTCCTGACTACTCTGCCGCGTTGTCTCCCTCACCAACTCTTTGGCTTGAGCTGCAAACTGCTCCAAAAGGGACGACTGTGATGCCTGTCGAGACACGCCGCTACTCACGCTCTAAAATATAATTTGTTCTTGGATTAAAAGGGTGACACCATTAGCTATCCCTTTTCGTCATATGTTTGTTTTTGCGAATGACGAGTTATGTTCAAATTTTCAACTACAGGCATATATGTTTTATTACAATGTGTGGTGAAAAATGTAGGCTACCAGCAGCAATGAGTGTAAAAACTGCCTGGCACTGCGAGGCTATTACGGAGCAGAAAGATTCCAATGAAAAATGTACATGTGCATCAAACGACGTTTTTCAACGTGTTAGCTGATGGTACAGTAGATACTTTAAGGTAAGAAGTGCGTACTTTGTCGTGTTGGTGCGGGAGCAGCGAGTGGTGCGAGGGCGTGGGGGCGCGGTCGGAGTCGCTGGTGCTGGCGCTGTGGGCTCAGCGCGTTTTAGCTGATGGTACAGTAGATACTCTAAGGTAAGGTGTGCGTACTTTGCCGTGTTGGTGCGGGGGCAGCGAGTGGTGCGAGGGCGTGAGGGCGCGGTCGGAGTCGCTGGTGCTGGCGCTGTCGGCGGTGGCTCGCTGACGACTCACGACTGTCTTCGGCGTCGTGGTCGAGTTCGAGTCCGACTCGCGACCGAAGCTGCCGCTGTCAGTGTCCTATGATGGTGCTTGATTAGCTATGATATACTACCACAGTCTATATTGTTTACTCACAGTAGGTCAACGTGAGCATCGTTAAGCAAACTTCAAATAGGAACTATCAACCACCGCAAGAAGTATATGGGTAAGTACACTGTGATACTACTGTGTTCTAGTACTATATAGTAGCAATGAACTAAGATGTAGGAATTACTTCGTTTTTAATCGGATTTTCAATGTTGTTGATCAAAAAGTCAATAGGGAACGTGCATGAACTATGCGTGGCAGCACAATTCGACACGAGAGCCGTTAAAAAAAGAAACTTTTCAGTTCTGTCGTCGTGTTGTTGTGAATTTAAATTGTAAAAAAGATGAAGTAAGTATATTTATATCGTTTTTATTATGATTAAATAGATAAAATGTGGGTTCTCCCAATTAATAATGATCGTCAGCGTGGCCACAATATGTCAAAAGGCCAGAAACTCTTAGAATCCGGGCATGTCTTAGAAGTAGAAGAAACAGTCAGGAATAATGAAAATGCAGTAATAACTGGCTAAGTTGTAGCACAAACGAAGATTTATAATTTTAACATCATAAAGATGTCAGTGTAGATCAAAATAACTAATGAATTTTCTGAAATCGTTTTTCACGTAAATATTTTGTCTATTTTATTTTTCATGTTTACTGAAACAAAATTATTTGAGGTTATGTTTACTTAGAGATTTTTTTAAATTTAATAGCATTACTTCATACAAACCTTAGCTATTTTTACAAATATCATTATTAGTAACGTATAAATGTGTTTGAAACTCATACACACATATAACATATGTTTTTCTACTGCTTTAATCCACTTTTGTCGTTTAACACATAATAATGGAAAGTGAGTATGATTTGAGGGAAAGTAATATAGGACTTTTTCTATGAAGTGTATCGAGCTTCCAGAAATGCAACAATATATTTTCACTTAGTTAAATGGTATTTTTTTCACTTATTTATTCTGATTATTTTATAACTGTTTGCATCAATGATTCGGATTTGCGCCACCAGGTGGCAGAGCCTTCGTCTTGCACGTTCCCTATAGCAATACTTTAAAGTGAATCTTTTAAAAAAAATGTTTTTTTTATAAAAACTACTACCTATCGAATAACGATCTAAGTAGCAAAGCTTCGATCTAGTCTTGGCCAAAAGTATTGAGCACCTTACAAATTTCGCTCGTTCGCGGTAAGTATGGGAGAAAACCAAATCTACTGTTGAAGTCTTCTTTTGTCGGTCATCTACAAAGATTTAAAAACAATGACCCACGCCGCAGCTAGCAGTAAAACACCTGGGTGCAATAAAATGTGTCTTTTACAATTTTTGTATTTATTTATCAGTTCGCTACCATCGCTCGTTGTGAACACATCTAGTGCGCCTTTGGGATTTTATTTCAAAGTTTTAAGTGTTATCTTTGCAATATGCCAAAACGAAACGAACTTTCTTTAGAAAAACGTGTGCAGATACAGCTTCTGCATGAGCAAGGGAAATCACAAGTAGAGATTTCCAAAACTGTGAAATGTTCGCGCCGATCCGTGTAATATTCTATTAAGCGATTCTCTGCTACCGGATCACATCAAAATAGACCGAGAACCGGGCGCAAACGCATCACCACAGACCGTCAAGATCGTCAGTTACTGAGAGAGTCGTTAAGAAATAGGAAAAAAACATCTTCAGAGCTCGCTGCTGAGTTGTCAGAACAAATTAAGAAATCGATTTTTTTTTCCGGAACTCAATATTTTTCTTTTTATTGCAGATTTTTGGTACACCCGGTGTGACCTTTGTGCGTCGCCGGGTGGGCGAAGAATTTAAGCCAGAGTGTGTGATCCCAACCGTAAAACGCGGCGGCGGCAGCATAATGCTCTGGGGTTGCATGACAGATTCTGGAGTTGGCGATTTATTCGTGTGAGGGCCGCATGGACTCTACTAAGTACATAAATGTACTAGAAACTGCGTTGCTGCCTTCATTCACGAAACTTTTCGGCGACACGAACATGGATGGGGATAAATTCCAGCAGGATAACGCGCCATGCCACAAATCTGCCCGCACTATGACATGGTTTTGGGAAAATAATAACTTGACTGGCCCAGTCGCCAGATCTGAACCCCATAGAACATTTATGGGGTTTATTAAAGCATAGAGTTAGGCGCCACATAATTAACAACAGAGAGGATTTGAAACGCTACCTGCGCCTAGAATGGAACGCGATTACTGCTGAAGACTATAAAAATCTTGTTAGCTCTTTACCTAAAAGTATTTCTGCCGTAATTAAGGCAAAGGGTGGACCCACAAAATATTAATTTTCAATTAATAAATAGTAAAATAAACCTACATAAAACGTTTTGTTTTATTTTTATTTGATACTCCTCATGAAACTGAAAGATGTCATGGGTGCTCAATACTTTTGGCCAAGGCTGTACTTTCTTGATGATATTTCTAAATATTTTCAAATATGAAAAAAAAATCACCATATGCCTAAATTCACTTGCGATGATGATATCAATGATGTCTAAAGATAAGTTTTCTCAACACGCATCGTGAACCCAAACCAAGAACCAATACCGGTACTAAAATTCGTTTTTTAATCCCAGATAATAATTTAATAGGTGCAAATGTGAAACTCCGAATTGAAAAACAAACAACAATCACTTGAGATGTCAAATTAGTCTCTGGGATTAAAATACGAAGTTTAAGTTCCGTATCCGTAGGTACTTACACTTTTCTTAACTGGCGGTGGATGTGTGGCGTCGCTGGCTTCCACCGCGACGTCTCCGGGCGCCTCGTCATCCGACAGGTCGCTGTGGTCGGAGCTAGACGCTGAAGGGGACGGGGAGGTGGAGGCTCGTCCCGTGGCTCTGTGTACCGCCTCCTCTACGTTACCGAACATCAGGGACGAGGGTGGGCTGTATACCTGTTGGGGAGATAAATGGGAATATCGAATGAGTGAATTCGAATTAAATACGAAGTGCAACACTGCAGCTGTTATAATCTTATTGTTTTGAAATGTATAAACCTCAAATAAATGAGGAGGTGTTTAATTTAGGTTTATAAATTTGTGTGGAAGTCTACAAGAGAACGTTTATTTTGAGTAAATTATTGCCAAACATATTATTTGTCACATTTAGTTTTAAACGGACCAATTTTAGCAAATTTTACAAAAGGGCCAAAGTAATGGTTTATTTGAAGACGAGTTTCAAATGAGTTTTAAAAATTACCGTTTTTGGATCCAAAGATGATGACAGAGTCATTGGTACTTGTACAACAGCGCTGTAAGTCTCTCCGATTACGTGTTGTTGATGTTGATTCCCACCTGTACATTACAATAAAGTTAAATAATGTTCAAATTCAGTACCTATAGCCCGTAGATCCAGTTTATAAAATTGAAATTGTACGTACCTGGAGATAGGTCTGATGAAGCCATTTCTGACACAAAGTCACTCAGAGATGAGTATGATGAACTCGTACTTTCGGCAGCCTCTGAATCTGACCCACTCTCATCTAAAATGAAATTAATAAATTCAGACAACAGCGCCACACCCACAAGCAAGAAGTCGCGTTAGTACTGTACTAGTCAGGAGTCACAAACCTGTGGGTTGGTTCTCCTGCCGCTGTAGCTGCCGCAAGGCGCCGTTGAGCGAGCTGCCGTCGTCCCACACGGGGAAGCGGATGGGCTGCAGTTGGTCCGCGAACCACTTGGGCTTGTCGCCCACCTGGCGCGGGTCGAACAGCCCCGTCTGTACCCGCAGGAATGCCACGTTGCCCGGAGTTAGCGACCATTCCGCTAAGAATTCCACTGCCTAGAGGAATATACAGAATATTACATGCACAGTAACTGAATGTTTTGAAAAAAAAACAACTTACTTCATAGCACAAAAAGTAAGCAGTGCATTGATTACTAACCTGTGTCCTAGCGAATTTGTTCAAGAAGGAAGTAGTCCTTGGCCGTGATCGTAGAAAACTGTTGATTTGAAAGGCGACCACTGGTCGCGGGTACAGGCGTAATGTCCGAGTGTGTTCCATGAAATTCGCCAGAATGTTTTGTGAGTTGAAAAACCGCACCTGTAAAAAAAAAAAAAGATTTGTCTTCTCAAACTGATCTTCAATTATTAACCGTAAATATTATAGTCCCCAAATGGGATTAGGGCAGGGAGATAAGGTCATGCTAGACAAGTTATCTTGAGGAACGCATCTGACAGAACTTACCATAGCCACCCTGGTGGCCACATCGACCGAGTCCACGTCGTGGCCGTATATGAGCGGGTTGAAGGGCTGCTGCTGCGGGTGGTGCGGCGAGGCCAGCGAGTGGCGCTGCGGCGTGTGGCCGGCGCTGGCGGCGCCCGGGCCCGCCAGCGACACGCGCCGGCTCTCGGGCGTGGAGTGCGGCGCCGACTGCGCGCCGTCGCCGCGGTACGCTGCCGGTTGCACCCTAGCGTGTGGAGTGGAGGACGACTTGAGGATTACCTATACTGACTTAAAAGGAACTGTTTACAGCGAGCAGGATTTGCGTGCCTGAATGTTGATCCAAGCTGTTGTTGATAACTTATGAATTTGCCATCGAAATACTAAGAAGTAGAATTGTTACTAAATCATTTTGTGTTTTGTAAGTCGATGTTATCAACGCACGTTATGAGACTTTAAAATCTATAGTGAAGTGTAAACTGGGAAAGGTATATAACAAGCCATTACAAGACCAGATAGGTTAGAGCCGGTTTTTATTAACCTTTTAGCTGTAGAAGTAGTCAAGTGCATTAAGCACTTAAATTGTATATGACTTACTTGAGTGTAGCTCCTCCCACGCTGTCTCGTCTCGAAGGCATCAGTGGCGCGGCTGCTTGCTCAGCCGTCGTGCTTGTAAGACTGTTGAGGGCCTGCCAGCGAAAAGAGCATATAAGGAACAGTTTCAATCATTCACTAACTCAGGAGAACGAAATCATTCAATTTCTGTACAAAAAAAAGTTGAACAGAAGCAAATGACGCCTTAAAACGCAAGTGGACTATAATATATAGCAAATATTGACTGTAATCTGTATTCAAATCTAAGCAGTCTTTAAATATTAGTATTAAATAGCACAAAACGAAAAGGTTTTTAATTTATTTGCAAGTTTAACTACTCGTATCAAAAAGTTGAATATAAGTATATGATAATTTTAATACTAAATCATTCACTCTCTACATATATAAATTAATTTAGTGTGTGATAATCGAAGCAGAAGGTACTGTTCCTCAAAGTTAGCGTTAGCACAATCACAACAATTCAGACAAAACATGCCGCACACAAAACACAAGACATTCTGAAACAGTGTTACAGTCTGCAAAACCATAAAATAAAGAAAATGTAGTAGTCAAGAAGAAATTTGTCTGGACCTAGGAAATATGTGATGGTAGACAGTAACACGTATTTCAGGATTATAATTATATGTGCCTCTATAGCAGCTTTTCTTATCTTGTTTAATAAAATTATTGGATTAAAATTATATTTAAATACATTTTTAACTAGGGTAGTATGAATTTATTCGACCCTGGTTGGTGGCTGTGTAAAAATGTAATATGCATGGGTAGAAAAAGGTTCAATAAAACGTTTTTTGTTATAGCCTTTATCGCTACTTTTCCACTTTGCCATGTTTTTCGAATAAAACGAAGAGAGACCAATGACTACGTAGTTGATTTTTTAAACCCCAGAATTGCTTATTATTTTTTTTACGCTGTGAGAAAGTAACTGATAGATGTTATGAATCCCACGATAAGAAAAACTGATTAATAATAAGTAGTATTCATTATTATAAATACATAACAGATACATACTAACTTCGGTGTCAGGTGCAAGTTAGCTGTAAAGTATTAGGTATACTAAATCGGCACATAAATAAATATATAACGAGTTAATATGTTGTGAATATAGTGAAAGTGTGCAATGTAAAAAGAGTAGAGATATTTACACCACTCCCGGCACTGCCCATGAGATGCACGGCCTAGCGTTAGGAGAACAAGTGAGGGCGTGTTAGTGACACAAATCATAGGAAAAAGTGTAAAAATTATAAATCCTATACAAAAAAAAATCATTACTTATCGAAGTTACATTATATTATAGTAACAGACATTTAGATGTGTAAAACATGCTTGCAACTATTGGAATATTTTTCGATTAAATTACACGTCGGAATAACATAATATTTTGTTCTACATCCGAACATGTTGAGGTATGTCAAGATTGACCAGCTAATGGCACATTACAGATTAGAACTTTGACATTTATTTATCATAAAATAATCACATCAATAGTCACAACAACTTAGCGACATCGATAGAACTGCGCTCACAAGTGCAAAGTAATAGAGAAAGTTTAGGTGATAGATAAAATGTTCTATGTAGACATTGAAGAAAACATTCAAAGAAAAACATGATAATAAAAGAAGTTTGCAAAATTTTTACCTGTTTCAAATGATTCTTTAGCACAGAGCCTTCGGGTTCTGGCAGCGCGGGTAAATCCTGGTCGGTTCCAGAAGGGCATATCAGTTTGGTGGCATCCAGGTCCACAAGCCATATGTCGTCAGGCATTCTATGGACAAAATTATAGGTTTCTAACAAATGGAAATGTATACAAATACTTACTGTGTTTAGAAATAGACAGGCGTATATCAATCACTTGGAAAAAGTTATGGGGCTATAAAGAAGTTATGAAGTCTAACATGGACTTAAAATTAAAAAAAGAAAGTAATGGATTCATGCCTCACCCTGTCTCACATATGGATGTCAAACGTGGATATTTAAATCAACAACCAACAAAGCTAACATCATGCCAAAGAGCCTTAGAACGCAGCTCACTAAAAATAAAATTGAAGGACTGTGTCCGTCACAGGGCAATAAGAAGGCAGACTGGCGTGATAAAGCGCGTCCTTCGCACGAGCCCACCTCCAGTTCAGACGAACTGGAGGTGGGCGGGCCACGTAACACGCTACACTGACAACAGGTGGACGAAGACCGTGACTATGTGGAGAGGACTTCATGGGCACAGAAGCAGAGGCAAAGGCAAGGTGGAAGGACGAGATATAGACTGTCGGAACACGTAATTGGTCCAACCTCGCAAGGAATCGCGACGAGTGGCAATCTTTGGAGGAAGAGGGGTCCAGATGGCATGTTTAACGGACTAACATTATCCACACCCATTACTACGAATGTATACGAATGTACATGCCTATGGAAAAATAAAGGATTTTTATTTTACGTGTTTAGAAATAAAGATTTGTTTTGTTTGATTGATTGATTAACTTATCTCACTACTATTAGAAATGCGAAAGTTTGGATGGATGGATGTTTGTCACGCAATCATGCCAAAACGGTTGAACAGATCTGGCTGCACAAGGATAGATTAAAGTCTGAAATAGTTCAAAGGATAATCTCTCTAATTATCCCAAGGGAACATACTCCCGATGTTTAGTGAAGTCTTACTTACTCAGTTTAGTGAAGTCTTACTTAAATGTCAGACAGCAGCAAGTTCAAATAAACGGTAACCACAAGGCAAAAATTGGTTCACTGCGAATAATTTAATATTAAATGGGAAAAAAACTAAGTGCATCAGATTTGCTTTACTGAATGTCAAAATTAATACTTGCGACATAGTATTGAACAAAGAAAAACTTGAATTCTTCGAAGACACGGTTTTCCTAGGGATCACGCTTGATTCAAGGCTACAATGGGGTCCTCATTTAACATCTCTTGCAGGACGGCTAAGTTCAGCAGCATATGCTGTCAGAAAAATCCGTCAATTTACTTATATAGATACCGCGAGGCTGGTTTATTTTACTTACTTTCATAGTATAATGTCTTACGGTATCTTATTATGGGGACGAGCTGCAGACATCGAGTCTATATTTATTCTGCAGAAAAGAGCCATCAGAGCCACAAACCATCTTGGTTGGCGCGATTCCCTAAGGGAACTGTTTAAGGATATTAACATCATGACGGTACCTTGTCAATACATATACGAAAACATTATGTATGTTCGGAACAATCTTCATCTTTTTAGTAAGATTAGTGATAGGCATAATTTTAATACTAGAAATAGGAATAAATTAGATCAACCCCGATTCAGATTGGCTAAAGTACACACTTCTTTTATGGGATATTGTGTTAAATTTCATAATAAAATACCACGTGAGATTCTCGAACTGAATGAGTAAAACATGCATAAAACGCACTCTATGTAGACAGGCATATTATAAACTGGAAGCTTATATCCTTGATAAAAATGATTGACTAAATGCCGGTCCTGCCTCAGCCGCTTGGTTACACTAGTTAGGTTTTATATTTGGAAGAGATGCTCACCCTTTTTTATGTCTATTAATAATACTATTCCACATAATCTTATATTATGTTTGGAATAAACTTTTCTTTTTCTGTCTTTTCAGGTTGATATTCATAATTTTATATAATGTAGAAGCAATTTTAATTTCAAGTTCTGTAAATGTGAGGACCATGGACCATTATGTTAATAGACAGTTTCCTTGTTTGACATGAAATAGCGGGGTCAGTTGAGGGTGTGTCATGCTCACTCCAATGTCTCGCTGATGGTGGCGCGTGTATCGGATCATTCAGTTCCCTTCAAAATGGTTGAGCTGAATGGTGCTGATGCACACGTCATGTTCGTGAATTGGCGCCGTCGTCAGTGGAGACTGGTCATCTCTTAGTTGCTACTGCCTCATTTTAATATTTGATACTATAAATTGTTTTCTTTCTTTACATTGTTCTCATATATAGGAGCAACAAGGTTAACGTAACCAGGATTTTTGTAAACATAAAATGATTTAAAAGAGTGTCCGTGGAGTTTCTTGCAAGTTCTTCTCCATACAGATCTACGCTTTGGAACGTGCAAATAGCTTCATGTTTTTGACGGACTGACTTTGACAATTCAAAAGTACCTGATAATGGTTATTTATGTTATTTGAAATAAATGCTTTGACTTTGACTTCGACTTTTGACTTTATTCCCATGGAATAATTTCCGACATTCACGCAGGCGAAGACGCTGGCAGAAGCTAATGGAAAATACAAATACAAAATACATACCGGAAATTCTTCTTATACGTGAGGAACGTAGCTGGTATCCCAATAAGGAAGGGTGTGGGCGCCAGCAGCAGTTGCTCAGCACAGCTCATGCAGCTGGGCAGCAGCGGGATCGCGGGGAACATGTACTCCAGCGGGTACAGCATGGACACCAGCGCCATCACCGACATGGACAGCGCGTTATAGTCGCGCGACTGGACCACCACCTTGTTCTCCAGGAGAATCAAGGTCAGGACTTTCAGACATGTGTCTACACCTGTGCGGGAGCGAAATGTTTTAGAGATACGTACTGTTGCATGTTTGTATAAAATATTACAAAAATATGGATTGTGATCTTCATTTGGCAATGATTGTTTGTTAAACTGGGCTTCGTGATAAAGCGATGTAATAACTAAAACGACTAAAAAATAACTAAAACGACTCAATTTTGTTTTTAAGTAGCCGCTGTTGATCTGAAACGACTTTCCTTATTGCTACTTTTCAACGTTGCTTGCTAACTACTTTACAATCAAGTGGGAGGAAAAATAGGGAGACAAATCGTTTCTTTTGTTCAATGTAGCTAAAAAAAAAACATCAAAGTCACTTACCTAAAAGTTCCAAAGGTAGATGCAGAGGAAAGTCAACGAGCGAGAATCTCGTGTGGTCCGGTAACGCGAACAAGAGCGGCGAGTGCGCTGTCGGCGACAGTACTTCCAGCTCGAGCCTGGTCTTGCCCGGCACGGGTACAGGCGCGGACAGAAGGCGCAGGATCCACGTCTCGATCTCTTTGACGTCGTGCAACACGATCGTAGGCGTGTTGTCGTATGCTTGGCCAGTTAGAACTGACCATACCGTATCTCTGAACAAAATAATTCATCTTTATAGTACCTATGTTTTCCTCTTTTATAATACTCTTATAATGCTCGAGGCATTTTTCTAATCAGTCTCATCATCTTCCTGCACTTATCCCATGTTACTTGGGGTCGGCGCAACTTTTTTCTTCGATTCTGTCCTGTCAACCGTCACGCTATCAGCTAACTCCCTTTTATTTCAAATCACTCCTAACACAATCCATCCATCTTTTCTTTGGCCTCCCTCTCCCTGTTTTAATTTTAATTTTCTAATCAGACTAAAACTCAAATTCAAAAGTCATTTATTTAAATTATGCTGAGTGCCAGCACTTCAACGTCAAAGTTCCACAAATAGACAGTGCCCCAAAACGCCCGCCCGTCACCACTTCCTAGTGCTTTAGCTGGGAAGAAGTAGTGGCGCAACAAACTCCCCAGCAACACATCTGTGTGTATAATTATAGTTCTGTATAATCATCATCTGTCTGTATAATTGTAGTTCTTAGAACTACAATTATACAAAGTTACGCAAAGTTACACAAAGAAAACAATACAACAAAGGTAACACGTAAAAAGCTAAAACTAAATAATTCGCAACTTGTAAGCTAGCACACTCCATTATGCCAGCATAATCAGACAAACTCAAGCATAAAAACAATATTAAATCAAACTAAATAAGCCTCCAGACATAAAGGGCGTGCCCGCTTACACGTGCAGAGGGTAGAATTTAATAATAGATTTGTGACTCGACGCCACAAATGATAAACCAGGGTCATCAAAATTAAACAACAAGCCGATAATCGTTATAACAATAATAAAAACCATGGCTAACAAGACAACCATTCACCACAAGCAGCATCCGTTCACAAGCATAACGCAAAGATCAGCCATTACCCCCTCGCCATATTTGAGGGAAAGAAGTAACCCGACCCCCGACGCAACCGCAAGTAGTGAAATCTAAGGGAACATGACGAACTTGCTGCCGGTTGCTCAGGATAGAATAAAATCAAACAACTGTTATATAACTGTTAAATATTCTATGTTAAGTATCTTTATTTAAAAATATGATTGATATCAAATTCTTTTACCACAAAGATGAAAGGCGTTTCTTCGTTAATTAAATCTTTAACATCAAAGAGGATAAAGAGAACCAAATTTATTATAGGAATATAAATTGAAAGCATTAAAGTAAGTAGGTACCTATTCATTTATAAGAACACAGTTTTACTATGTATTTCAAGATTTTATTTATGAAATAGGCTAACTTACCTAAGGATTTGTCTAGACGCGCCGACACGTCGTGGACTGGAAGACTCGTTGCAGGCATCGATCAATTTCTTTAGGATAAATAGGCACTCTCGGAATGTGGAGAAGAATGGATGATGTGATAGCAGACATAGAGATGTCAGGGAATGGTTCCGAACCCTCTGTAACAAAAAATTAAGGGTGAGTCTAGCAACTCACTAACATCATGTACAACAAGTTCATAATCATCGTTCCCTGGCCGCTATTCTAATTTACATTGGGGTCGGCGCAAAATGTCTTATTCTTCCAGACCTCTTTCATCGTTCGTTCGTTTTTACTATAGTTTCTTTGCAACAACTTAACATGAATCAAATAATTTCATAACAGATCACAAATCGTATCAATATTGTTTACAAGGCTTACTGTAAAATGTGCCTTCTTGCTGAACTTTAAATCATCATACTCTCTGTCTGTGAAGAACATAGGGCTATAGCGATATCCTAGCGACTTAAGATCCAAGGTTCCTGCGTATACCACAAGGCGTGGGCCGGAAATAAACTTGTACATTCGCGCTCTCGCTGAGTGTATTCTGTACCTGTCGCTTCATCATTGCCTTGGCGCGCTGCAGTCGCGCTCCGAGTTCCGAGTCACTCGGGACTACGTCTATCACTCACCTGTCGCTTCCTCGTCGCCCTAGGGCTGGTCGAGTGCGAGTGCGAGCCGCCACTCTCGGAGTCGGACGCGGGGGCGAGCCGCGGCGCCAGCGTCGCGTTCCGAGTCACTCGGGGCCACGTTGCTGCTCCTAAAGTCACTGGAACATTCGCTACGTCTATCACTCACCTGTCGCTTCCTCGTCGCCCTCGGGCTGGGCGAGTGCGAGTGCGAGCCGCCACTCTCGGAGTCGGGCGCGGGGGCGAGCCGCGGCGCCAGCGTCGCGCTGCAGTCGCGTTCCGAGTCACTCGGGGCCACGTTGCTGCTTCTATAGTCACTGGAACATTCGCTACGTCTTAGTCTAATTCTAGTGCTTGCAAACTTACAGTGAGAGGATACACATAATAAAAAATACTTCATATCACCAAATTACTACTGATGTTGAGACCGAGTCTTAATAGTTGGGTTAGAGACATATGAAGCTTGCAACCTTGGACCAAGGGACCAAGGGTCAGATAGATAAGAGCTTGAGACCAATCTCAACCAAAATGTTAATCATCCATCAGAACATGTTCATCTGTCTTTCAACTCCACGCATAAATTCAAACTACACAAAGTCAAACTGCATTTTTTTTAATATAGATGACGAGACGTGTGCCTGAAAGCCCTGTTTATCAAAAAGCAGAAGAAGTTTATGTTCACCTGGAGAATGCGGAGTCGGAACTTTTCTCCATGGACTTGCGCCACGACTCGCGTCGAAGCATGCTGCGCTCGCGCGGGCCCGGGACTTGTGCGCGCTCCACCGCCCGGTAGAAGTTGACGCAGATGCCGAAACGGGTCTTACCTAAGGGATAACATCACCTTTATAGAACGTCAAGGTCACGCTGGGTTGATTCTATCTATCATGTAAAATGGCCACTGCAACTCCACTATCACTTAAGAAAGAAAGAAAGAAAGAAAGAATAATATTTATTTAGCACTTACATGAAACACGCACGGTACCTACATAGAAATAAAATTAAAAAGAGAAATGTAGGTATGCTAAGAACTAAATGTGTGTCTCACGGCTGCACTAAAAAGGTCCATTTCAGCGATATGTCAGACAGACTGATGCTGTCTGACGCTGGTTTTCTAATGAACCCTTGAATGGACGAGTGGCGGTTCATTTGAATCCATCTACTACTTAAACCAAAACACCAGTAGGCAATCTCGGTAAGGTCCTATTTTCGCTTTTCTTTCTGTAGATTAGGTACCTACTCAGACAATATTTCCATATCTACGTGTCTGCATGTGATCGAAATAAGACTCTTAAAGTAGGTAAGTATAGGAGAATCTCATATTTACCTGAGTCTTTATCGGTGAGTTGAAACACAAAAGAGCTGGTGTCCCTGGAGGCGAGGTGCCCAGGGGCTCGGCGTGGGCCCACGGACACGCACCCCTCCGGCTGGCAGAAGTAAACCATGTCCAACGGCAAGGGGAAATCATCGTGATTGGTCAACGGGTAACGCCGGAGCAATTCAGGGGCCTATACAACAAAAGTTGGATAAAGTGTTCTTATCTCAACACAAAATACAGCAATATATCATTTTATTGAGTTTATTCTTGGGACCTTCAAACTTGTCATCCTTCCCAAATCCCTCAAGGCGTCCATTACACACACCGCCAGATTGGGAAATAATATCTGAAGGCCGTATTTGGAGGACGAAATAACAACTCAACGAATATTAGGGAAGGGAATTACGAGTACCTTTGAAAATAATAACCACAAATCCATACTTTGAATTAATCACTTATTAATAGTTCTAGTTAATTATATAAAAAATTAAATAGTTGTTTTACCTGAACAGGGGCGAGGCCTTTCCCCGAAGTGTAAGGTTTTGCTCCAACGATGGTTAAATAATCCACCAGTCGCGGACATAAATGTTGCTTCTGAATGTCCATATTTGTACAGACTTCGAACTTATTTTTTTACAAGGGAGCCTTCTCGAACTCATTATAATTTAAAAATATATTGCTTGTCATAATTATCACTTTTTATTAATATGCCTGAAACAGAAAAAAAACAACTATATTCCCCTGTTCTTAACGAAACACAATTAATTGTAATACACTGTGTCCGACAGTTCCTCCGGGAGCTAATTAAGCCCGGAGAAAGGATATCAAGTTATCAACCGGTTTAATATAGGTATAATATTTTTTAAAAGCTTAATAACAAGAGAGCTATTGTTTTGTATCTACTGTGAGTTTAATCTCCAGGAAATGGTAGAGGGAAGTTTTGGAAAAGTCTTTTGTACCTTTTCACGTCCATAATGCGCCAATTCTCGCCCTTATTTGAATAAATTAATTTTGAATTGGAATACTTCCTTCTATTCTTCGGGTTTGGTCTTACACCTAAACCATTAGGTACCTAAAGTGTTTCATGTATAGGACAGCATAATACCAACAGTGTTATCTATTATTCAAGGATATCGCCAAGGTCACATTGTCACATTACGCAATACACGCCTACGTTCAAATACGAGACGAAAGACACTACATAGAAAAGTATAAATCGCATTTAATCACGCTATAACTCAATCCGATTTGACCGACACTTATTGATTTAAGGTAGTCGGTATGAATGTACTGTAGCCAGGCCCCCTTGACCTATTTATTGCCTTGACACGTTTCCGAGGGGAGATCGCGCTCAGTTGCCTGGTAGCTCGCGCTAGCTAACTTTACAATCCCTGTTGCCTATAAAACAACCTCAGTTAAGAACCTTCACAAAGTTTATTCATTACAAGACTTAATGAAGAGAAAGATTACAGGAAGGCACATAAAAGCGGGGATAATGGAGGACGTATTCAGTAGCAAGGTACCACATACTTTCGTGATAGGAATTAAGCTTGAACGATAAAACAACACCACACGACGAAAAACCAGTCATTTGTGTACGATACATCGTGTAAATTGATCAATTGTTTCTTATCGATTAGTCTATTTTTATGTTGACCACCACGCAATAGCTGCCTAAAATTTATTATTCAGTGACATAAATAGTAGCCGGTATCTTGGGGGGCTTACCTTCCTATGAATTGATTGTATACACAAGTGCTGTCAATTTCACGCAATTCAATTTGTCTTTCACAAAAGTTGTAAGATAATAATATAACAAGAATAGGTATGAGTTCTTTATAGGCGTGGGCAGACAAAGCCTTGAAAGTAGTACCATTAAATATTCCTATTATTGTAGGTAGAAGTAGCACTTAAACTATTGGAATATTTCCCCAGTATCATTTATCTACGTTACATAACATTCAGCTCCTCTGTGCTATGTCATGTTCGGTATTTGCCTCAGGGCTCAGGGCACATTATGTATTTTTTTATCAAACGCACTGAATTCGCTAGGTACGGCTCAATAATTTTATCTGCGTCTATTTGGAGATAATCCGGTTGAGGGTTGAATAACAAAGGTCATGCCATAGCTTTCGGATTTAATAAAGGTTGTGTGAATTTTATGATTATTTCATGACCACCTAACTTATATTTGATGTGTTTTGAATAAACACACCGGGCAACGCCAACGGTCATGGACGTCGATTACCTATTGTCGCCGTACAGTTTTATAAATGAAACTAGATTTACCTTTAATGAGAATCGACTAGCTTTATAAGCATTTCTCCCTTACACATACACTAATTATATCATAACATAACTTAAGTCTTAAGCTAAAATGGTGTTAAGTTCTATACTTAGGTAGGTACTTTATCCTATTTCTGCTCTCCTAAAAAATATCTCCTTTATTTCTAAGACGCCAGGAGTGCCTTTATGAAACCTCTTTTAAACCAATTCCAGACAATTAAATCGATAACTCAGACTTGAACTACAATGGCACAGCGGGAATCCGTCTAATGCATCGACATAACGAGCTCGGATAATTGACGGCTCCGTTTGCGTATCATGTTACATCATTGTCGACTATCGTGGGCGGCAATCAGGGTGAACATTCAACAAACCTATTATTATATGGCTAATACAACATATTGTATACCCATTATTATACCTGTAAAGAAAACCATCACATTCATATGCCTAATTTGAAATTGCCGCTTTTCTTAATTTTGAATTTCGCGCGTCTCGCGCGCTTCTATATTTAATAGATGAATTTTTGAATGTCATCACCGAGAGGACGACATTTTGAATTTACAAGTTGGTTGCATCATTAATATTTTATAAGTTAATACGTTTCTTAAAAGGGATATCAATACCTGAAATAAGGGCATTAAATGTTGTTTCTTTTGTTTTCACAGGTGAGTGAATGTTTTGTTGTAATTTGTTATTGTAGTGTTCAAAATATAAGATAGGATTATAAAATAAAACTTTTGTTTTCACAGAGAACACAACTTGGGTCTTTATTTCATTACACCTCAACGTTTAATCCAATTATAAGGAAAGGAGCATTATAAAACAACATTTTCTTAAGATATTTCAAGAAACATGGAGAAATTGAGGTTTGATTTCGCTGTAAAGTCGTCTGCTGATGGAAAATCAAACATCGTGTGCATAACCTCAATAGCCACACCTAATGGACAGATTTATGAGATACCAACCGAATACCAACCTGCAAATCTACATCAAGTAATCACAAACACACCAAACTATGTCAAGGTAAAAAAATCCTTAAATAAACGACATCAAACAAGGAAAATATGGATCACTTTGACAAATGATATCGCAAAAATATATCTAGATGAAGAACAAAACGTACAGTTTAATGATATTTATTTAGAAGAAATTTCAGAAATAACGAATAAATGTGAATCTATACCTAGTAGTTCAAACCAAACATTGGAAAAACTTTTAGAAAAATTACTTGAAGAAAAAACAAAAAAATCTGAAACTCAAAATTTAACTAAAATTGCAAATGATTTTATGATTCATAACTTCACTGGTAGAAACTCAAATGCCTACCAGTGGATTAAAGATTTCAATAAAGAATGTGAACGTTTCAAAATTAATGAAGACAAAAAGAAAATTCAGATTTTAAAAAATTTTTTGGAACACTCCAGTGTAGATTGGTACAGCTGTATGCTTATTAAACTTTCAGTAGAATCAGAATGGGAAGAATGGGAAAAAAAATTCTGTGAGACATTCGCAAATAAGGGATGGTCACCCATTAGATATGCCCTTGCCTTTAAATACCAAACAGGCACATTACTCGAGTATGCTTTAAAAAAAGAAAAATTACTACTCGAAGTGAGAAAAACTATTGATACTGGGACACTTATAGACCTCATAGCATCAGGTTTACCAAACTATGTGGTTGATAAAATTGATAGAGAAGCTGTACAAGAAACTGAAGATTTCTACAATGAAATAGGGAAACTGGAACATCTAGTTGCGAAGAATAAATATGAAAAGAAAAATTATGCACATTCTGACACTAAGCCAAAAAAAGTTGAAGAGAAAAAACCATGCCAAATCTGTATCAATGAGAAAAAAGGGAAACGTTACCATCCTGAAGAAAATTGCTGGTTTAATGGAAAAAATCAAAAAGCAGTAGTGAAAAGTGTAAATAACTCTGAATTGGAAATTGAATTAAATGAGAAGAATCCAAAAAACTAGAGGTGCCACCATTAATAAAAATAGAGTTGCTATTAAATGACACTTTAACAGTTTTTGGAATTTATGACTCTGGTTCAAATGTGTCATTAATAAATGCTAAATTGCTAAAAATCCAACAAAAAGAAGTTCCAAGTGATTTACAAATAGTAAACTTGAAAACTATTAATGGTGAGAAAAAAACAAAAGGTATGGTCACAGTTAAGGTAAAAATATACAACACTGAACATGAAATGGAGGTTTTTGTTGTTGAAAATGAAAATTTTAATTATGACTTCCTGATTGGCTTAGATTGCATAAAAAAATTTAGATTAACTCAAGATGAACAATTACAGATAAAATGTGCTGATTCACTTGATAATAAGAAGACCATAAATAAAGAGGTTATAAAAAACTTTGAAATAAACTTCAATGAACATATTAACTGGGAAAAATTTGAAATGTATGTAAACCATTTAGATTTATATCAACAATCAGAAATTGATAAGTTGACTACAAAATACAGTCAAATTTTCGCAAAAGATAAATATGATGTTGGCAGTGTACGAAATTATGAAGCACACATTGACTTGATGGTGGATAAATACTGCTATAAACGTCCCTATAGATGCACAGCGGAAGACAGAAAAGAAATTGAAAATCAGATATCAAAACTTTTAAAAAATAAATTGATTGAAGAATCATATAGCCCATTTGCTGCGCCAGTTACTCTTGCATATAAAAAAGAAGATAAGAAAAAAACAAGATTGTGTATTGACTTCAGAGAATTGAATAAAATAGTGGTCCCTCAATCACAACCTTTTCCATTAATTGAAGACCTTATGATAAAGACTGTAAACTAAACAAGAAAAAATATTCGTCAATTTCTAGGAAAAATAAATTTTCATCATAAGTTTGTCCCACACAGTGCAATCATCTTGAATCCATTACACAATTTATTGAGGAAAGATGTCAAATTCGTGTGGTCTGCAGAATGTCAAGAAACATTTGACAAAATAAAAAAATTACTATGTTCAAAACCAATTCTAAAAATTTTTGATCCAGAACTACCAATAGACATTTACACAGACGCCAGTATCAAAGGAGTGGGAGCAGTATTGAAACAGAAAGACACAAATGGAAAAAGTAAGCCAGTTGCATATTTTTCAAAAAAGTTAACTGAATCTCAAAAAAAGAAAAAGGCAATATACCTAGAATGTCTAGCAGTAAAGGAAGCTCTGAAATACTGGCAACATTGGCTTATGGGAAGAGAATTTACGGTTTATTCTGATCATAAACCACTAGAAAATATGAACATCAAGGCTAGAACTGACGAGGAACTAGGTGATTTGATGTATTACTTATCGCAATATAATTTTAAACTTAAATATAACCCCGGAAAAACAAATCAAGAAGCTGACTGCTTAAGCAGAAATCCAGTCCTGGAATCTTATGACAATACGGATGATTTTCTAAAAGTAGTAAATTTAATAAGCTTGGAAGACATAAAAAAAGACCAGCGCACAAATCTTGACCTGGAAAATAGCAAAATAAAACTAACATTAGAGAATGAGATTTATTACAAAAAGAATACTAGAAAGAAAAAAATTATACTATCAGAAGAACTTAGCAAAAATTTAATAAAAGATGTCCACAATACTTACTGTCATATTGGAAGAACTCAGATGATAAATAAAATAACACCATTCTACACAGCAAGGAATATTATTGCAAACATTAAACGAACCTGTGATGACTGTGAAATTTGTATAAAAAACAAATCAAGGAGGAAGTCAAAGTATGGTTTAATGTCACATTTAGGTCCAGCAACACGACCATTTGAAATTGTATCCATCGACACCATTGGAGGCTTTGGAGGATCAAGATCAACTAAAAAATACTTACATCTTCTGGTTGACCACTTCACAAGGTATGCATATATTCTTACGTCTAAAAACCAAAGCTCCAGTGATTTCATTAAACTAATAAAAATTGTAACACAAAGTTACAATATTGATATGGTATTAACCGACCAATACCCGGGTATAAATTCTAAAGAATTTAAACAATTTCTGTATAAAGAAAACATAAGAATAGTTTTCACTGCTGTTGATGCACCATTTTCAAATGGACTCAATGAGAGACTAAATCAAACAATAGTAAACAAGATACGATGTAAAATAAATGAGAGTGTGAAGAAAACAGCATGGACAACGGTTGCACAGGAATGTGTGAGAAAATATAACGAAACTGAACACACTGTCACGAAATTTTCTCCAAAGTACCTTTTGGAAGGAGAAAATACAAATATTTTACCACTTGAATTGAAATTAAGAAATTCAAAAGAAGATCTGAGGAAGGACAGAAAATTGGCCTTTGAAAACACACTAAAATCCCATAATTATAATAAAAAAATATTTGACAGACATAGAGAAGAGTGTAAATTGGAAGTGGGAGACTGGGTCTATGTTGAAAATGGAAATAGGCTGAACAGGAAGAAGATGGATGAACTACGGATTGGACCATATAAAATTCTGACAAAGATTTCCAATTCCATTTATGAGGTTGATACTGGCCACAAGAAAGCAGAATCAAATCTTTATCATACAACGAAGCTGTCTCCAGTACAAGTTAGTTAATGAACAATTACGCGCGTGCCCACTTGTAATTGTCTCTGTAAGGGGGGGAGATGTAAAGAAAACCATCACATTCATATGCCTAATTTGAAATTGCCGCTTTTCTTAATTTTGAATTTCGCGCGTCTCGCGCGCTTCTATATTTAATAGATGAATTTTTGAATGTCATCACCGAGAGGACGACATTTTGAATTTACAAGTTGGTTGCATCATTAATATTTTATAAGTTAATACGTTTCTTAAAAGGGATATCAATACCTGAAATAAGGGCATTAAATGTTGTTTCTTTTGTTTTCACAGGTGAGTGAATGTTTTGTTGTAATTTGTTATTGTAGTGTTCAAAATATAAGATAGGATTATAAAATAAAACTTTTGTTTTCACAGAGAACACAACTTGGGTCTTTATTTCATTACACCTCAACGTTTAATCCAATTATAAGGAAAGGAGCATTATATACCTTTACGTAATTAAGATATGACGTTCTTATACTTCAACTGTTTACATTCCTTGGTAAACCAAATTAACTTCTACACTCCCTAAAGATTAACAACTTTTTTGGAGTAAGCAAATTGTTTGATCGTCCTATTAAAACAAACTTTAAGGATAAACTAACAAAAGTTTGTACTAACTAACGTAATGAGATTTACCTAAAGGGCACAGAACTTTGGCAAATACAATTTAAGTACCTAGCAAAGAAATAAATTGGATATACCTAACACAAGCCGAATTTTCCTTACTTATAAGTTTGCTGACTGAAATGAATATAACAAAAGTGGGATAAAGCTGTCACGGGGTATCAGCGACAGTGGCACTAACATACGCATAATAAAATTTACGGCTGGTGATAAAATTGACGATAAATAAGGACTTCCAACAATACACGACCGTATTAATGTCTAAGCAGTAAGGTTTAACTGGCACAGGAAAATATCAATATAAGTTATTCTGGAGAGTGCCAGTATACGGTTATTCGGTTGTCGAAAGAGGCTAGGTTGCTGATTACAATATTGTTATTAAAGTCATGAAGGTATTACAATTGTTATTAAGGTCGCGAGTAAGTTAGTTTAACATAAGTACTTATATTTGTTTGTATTCAATAATAGGGGTGACATTTTATTATAACAAAAAAAACACTAAAAACAAAAAAGAAAGTTGGAGCAATTCGGCAAAAGGAAAAAGGTTTGCTACTTACTTTTTAAAATTCCTACCCCAATGATGTATAAACTGAAGACCTTCGTACTGCTGTTCCAATAGCTAAATGAATGTACCTAACTGCGGACGAGCGGAATATTTCAGCATCTAGATTAATTTTTAGAGCATCAGTCGTCGGTCGCTTTGGAGAAAATCAATACATTGTGTCAGACTTTCTCCAACTAGTTTACTATAGGTAGTTAGGTTTTCAGTGTGGAACACTTGTTTCTGATTGGTTTATTTAACCAAGTAAACAAACCGAGTGGGGTTAGTTATCTATCTCTATGGATTACTAGATCAATACTAGAAGCCGTATAACTTGACAGCATAAATAATATTTGTCCATGCTCGATATTTAGCAAATTATTTTGAACAGAAATATATCTAAGTAGATATTTATAATTGGTCGGTCATTGAAGTTCAATGACCGGTCGGTCAATTAATTATTAACCTTATTTTTCTTGGCAAGCAACATTTCTGTTTGCACCCAGCTGCGATAAACAAGTAACTTAGCGCTCAACGTAGGATTTGACACACTTATCATCAGCCACATTATTACAGCCGCCACGTCCCTGATCCCCGAAGAGTTAAGGATAAGTTACAATACAACCCACATTTAGCAATAAGGGCCATCTCGTGCGAAAAGGCGAGTCCCTCGGGACTTGGCGGTATTTTGATCAAAATACGGCTCCAATATTGGTTTAACGGATCAAATAAATGTAAAAGGTTATAAATTGAGCCGGAATGTCCAACATATTCCTATTAATGTGACTCTTATCCGTTATTTTATACCCAAACACTTTATCTAAATATTTAAGACCCTTTTTAAAAGATTCTGAAGACTGTGGGGCTTGTGTCTTAGTTGTTTTATTTGTAATCTTACCTAACTAATTAAGTACACATAGGTACGTATAAGCCTAATTATAAATTTAGACGCAATGATTATAAATAATTAAACCTAAAGGATGCTTTGTAAGGCGTTTATCATATTCATAAACGAACATGTTAAGTCAACAACATCTTCTGCCAGTGTACATTTTGAAAGAAAGTCTGCGAGTAACTTTAGTGACACATTACTTACCCGATAAATCGGAGGAAGAACGACAAACTTGCGCAACGAGACTAATGGACTGGAAGCCACTAATCAAGCAGGCTATTGAGGCAATATATCTCTAGGCGCTCGCCTCCCTATTGGCATCTCGAGTAACGCTCCTCGGGAAACGTGCCGTACCTATATTGTCAAAGGACCGATGAAAAAGTGTTGTTTAGCTAGGTAGGTTTATTCACTCCTATTACCTGCCAGCCATTACTGAGAAAATTAATGGGTATTTTTTTGAAGTGACATGATGTAAAATCGCCATTTTACCATTCATACATAACTAGACATAGTTACGCCATTTTCCCATTGGTATAGGCAGAAAATTTGGAAGGCCACCTGCTACGACCCTTATATTTCATAATTCAACCTAAAAACCTACCTACAAAAAATAATCCTTGAGTACATTTTCAGGGTGCATGTCGGTATATGATAGATAATGGTAGGTACTCGCTAAAGCTTTCAGTGGGCTGAGACGCCTTAAAAGCATTTATAATGAAGTGTTACCAACCCTAGCACGAAACAAATTACTGTCAATGAATTGAATTTTCTCTTATTCAGATATTGAAGCCATAGCGCCTTTGAGGCAAATTGAATTTTTATAAGCCTAACAATATATAATTTAAGTGGCACGTGAAAGGTCGAATATGGAGCTACGAAACAGGAAATTGCTACAAAATAAAAAGAGGCTACGAAATAGAACATTGCTACGAAAAAGACAGTTGCTACGGGCTACGGCGTAGACTTCCCGAGTATGACCCCTATTAGACCTCTAGTCTCTCCTCGTCTGAATGCGATGGGAATGGAACGAAAAAACCATTTTCAAACTACACCTTATTCTATTGCACGTTTGGTTAATCTCACTAAAAGTTGAAATTCAACCTTGTTATCGTTTTTTTTCCTATTAGGCTTATATTATCCGATATCCCATAAAGTTAAAATTCAGCTCATAATTAAAGTTTCGATGACACTACAATGCCTGATCTGATACTGAAGAAGAAGCTCAACGAAAAATATTAAAAACAGTATATCCCATTATCAGTATAATATTATGGTAGCTGCAGGTATTTATTTTTTTTTAAGGATGGGAAGTCATCAAATGACTTCTTCCGCTCTGGGTGGAGCAGAAGGGCGTGTCAGACTCTTACTGACTAAAACCCATCCGTGTTCCTTCTAAAGCCCTTTGCGTAGGTATAGGTAGCTGTAGGTATTGGAAATTTATTTCACTTAAAAAATCATTTCTGAGCATGTTAGTTGATTAGATCATGGCCACTGAAACCAATAATATTGTCAATCTGTAGCATAACTGTAGAAACTAACAAGAACTTCAGTTTGTATGAATACTTCATCCAATTATGTTGGATCGCCTATTCACATTTAACTTTTATGCTGGGATTAATCCACCATTTCAAAAGCCTGAAAAGGGTATTTCGGAAGTATATAAACCTCCACAAGCTCATGCAGGTAGTATCTACGACATTGGGTCGGATTCTTTTCAACGTCTACATAGTACCTACCTATCGTTACCTACCCATAACCTTTGTCACATTAAATAAAGTTTGAGAGGTATCCTTTTTGCCTTGCAAAAGAACGGGTTATTTGACTAAAAAAAAATCTAATTCTATCTAGTCCGTCAGATAGATTTCCATAAAATATTGGACACGTATTTTTTCTTTTGTCACGTCAACAAAAAATTAAGACGATACAGTGCGTTGAAAACTCGTGTGACGTCACTTTTTACTGGAAAGTGACGTTACAAGCCCCCACTGCTTACTCCTTATCTATGATGCGTTTTATCTTCGTAAATTTTTATTGATTGGATAAAATAAAAAATACGTATCTAATATTATTCGATAATCAAAGTGACGGACTAAATAGAATCATATTTTTTTTAACCCAGGCAGATCCCTATTGAATGAAATGAGATTATCCTTACACAATTTTGTACACATACATACATAGTACAAAATACAATGTAACAACCCATCGATGCTGTGAAAACTTATGTAGATATGCAAATGCGTGTTCCATTTAAGTAATCGCACCAGCATTTCGGTTTTCAAGCCAATGCTGTTACAGCTGATAACACGAGATAAGCTCTAGTGGCGCGCGACAAAAACAATAGCACATCTGCGAATATATTTAATTTAAATGTTTTGAACGATTATTGAATTGTTTTAGGTGGAAAGGAACTGTCAAAAAATATGAATGTTATTCAAATAAAACCTTACGATGTGGCTTTGTTTTGCAATCAGCTTTGCAAGCAGTTTCAGAAGTTTCACAAAAAACGTGTCTGCCCTAATCCAGTTAGAGAACCCGGAAGAGAGGAGTATAGTATCTATTAAAATACACACATCTATAGAAAGCGAGGTAGCCTACGCCTTTATGAATCGTAGATCGGAATTGCGAGGAGTTCATAGGAACATTCAACACACACACATTCACATTACATGATTGTGATTAAATAGGTGTATAGACACCTATTTAATCACAATCGTGTAATGATGGATCCGACGATTAAATAGTATGTATGACCTCGTATAGCAGGGAGGGTCTAGAGCCTTATAGGTAGAGCTAGATATCAATATTATTGTATGTATAAGAAAGACCGCTCCTACAAATCGAAGCTATCTGTATACCTACAGCAGTACCATATAGTGCTTAACGATATTTGGGGACAAAAACACCAATTCTTATAACTCACTACGGATTTAACGTAACAAGAATGTAATAAAATAAGATTGGAGAAAATGGATAGAGTAAAATAAGGTAGTACATGACTCAAGGTGAAAAGGGACTCTAAGTGCGCCTAGTAAGCAAAATAATGTTTTCACAACGACAAATATAGCCCTATTTTTTGTATTTCAGTGGGTTACGTCACACACACACACGTCAACATGACGCACTTGAACCACTTTCCACCGGTCCGTGGTAATGAACATCGTAGGGCGACCAGCAAATCTCGGGGTCGGAACTTGCAACACAAAAGCATCGGTGCTATAATGCAGCTAGGGCTTACCTTAAGTTTACATGAGGTTGTCTAGTATCTACATCGTAAGCACGTCGCGCGCAATAACGTGATATCGTGCGTGTCGGGTTTTAGTACGAGATGTAACCGCGTAGTAGTGCATGTCGCGGGACGGCGGAGGCGAGTGGAGTGGCATGCGCGCTCCCACGCTCGATACGCGCCGCGCCGTCGCCGCCCTGCGCCCTGCGCGCCACCTATCCCACCCACCACCCCCGTACTAAGCCATGCCCGTCATTGAAGTTTCACAACTTACAATCCATTGCGCCGCAGCTTTGTACGTAAACGAGTATTTTCGAAGGGCCTGTGTCACAAAATTCAATGTAGTACAATCGGATTAAAAATGTCGCCCTCACAGATTTAGCTATATAGACAAAGGTATTGGTTACGGTAGGCTGTAGTTGCAGCTGAAGACGTTACTGTATTTTATGTGACACTTGTAGATTGTTAGATGTTACTTTGTTAAAAGGTTTTAAATGAAGTACTTACAGGAGTATATTTTTTTTTAATAAATAAAACATAATATAATAAATAATTAAAAATGTATTAAATAGAGATTTTATTACAATGTTACATTACAAAAGAGTTTATTTTCCTGTGTCTTCCTTGAGAGAAACAGTCCTATTAAACACCATCTGTAAAAAATAAATAGGTATTAATTAGTTTCAAAACGCCTTCAGAAATTCAATGACATATCTATTAATCAAATGGTACCAAAAGAGGGACTTACTGGCACACTGGCGAGTTTTTTTGATGATGCAACTATTTCAATGGCCAAATAAAACTGATCAATACTGTCGACCCTGGCTATTCGTGGGGGGAGGTTCTTAAAATTCTCCAACGTTAATACAAATTAAAATTGCAGATCCGTTACGTAGGAGTTTAGCTCGAATCTTAATTATGAATCTTGATTCTCAAAACCTTGAATAGCAAAGGACGATTGTATTTTTACGTGCAAATGCAACAGAAATAAACGCAAAACAAAACACAACGGTGCATAAAACTGAAAAAAAAACTCGGACTCTTTAAATTTGAACTATTTTACAACAGTCCGAAGTGAAGAAAAAAGGTCGTAGACTCACGTGATTGGCAGTGGTATCAGGGTCGACGGAGAAGAAGCCGATCCTCTCGAACTGGAACTTGTCGTACACCTTGGCTCCCCTGATGGAAGCGTCGGCGTACGCGTTCACTACCTTCAGCGTGTCTTCGCGGCAGTCCGACACGAAGCCACCAGGCACCTCGCTTGGGTCTTCCGGGTTCTTGTGTTTAAATCTATATGGAAAGCCATTTATTGAATTTATTAAATGACAAATTCTAATTCCAAATGTATTTTATTTCACACGGCTCTTACCTCGTTTCTTACGTTTTAAAAAAAAACGTTCGAATGAGTCGTTTTCTAAAGCGAATAAAAAAGAGATGTCATGAAGGCATATGACTAGAGAATTATTCTGAAACGACTACCGATAACAATTACGTGAAAGAGACGAGGGTAGGAGCTATCTGTTTGCTCTAATTAGGTAAGACTGAGGGATAGATCGAGGATCCAATCATTCAGGCTGTTTGCAAACATTGTTTCCGACCTGTAAACCATAGACAGAAACATCAAGTCATACTCACAGTGGTTCGTACAATCTGACTTCGATGGTCACGGGCTCAGAGACCCAGTGGATGAAGGCCTTGGGCTTCTCAGCTGCTTCAGACGTTTCCGCTGTGCATTGAACTTCGACAACTTTTCCGGAAGCATCCTTGATTACTTTTGATACCTAGATATCAAGAGAACATTTAGTATCGTCAATTTATGGATAATTAGGGGCATGTTATGTACCTCCTGCTTTAGATATCGCTGTCAGCGATAATACCGCCATTTGATTGTACCCACATAATTAAGTTTGTGTAAACAGTTGTGTAAATAAAGAAAATTGAAACCCCATACAAAATGTTTCACAAGAATATTTTTAGCCGTTTTATTTTTATTGTAATCGTCCAACTTTGTTTTTGTCAGGTTTCAGTTATGAAAAGTTTTTGTATTTTGAAAGCCACTTTAGTTGAAACTCAGAAACAGATTCTAAAAATACCGAGGAGAAAAATTAAATCAGATTGTTTTTGTTATTTAACTGGGATTTTAATTATATGATTATATAATTATTATACATATCACCGGAAAATGGCAAACGCCGTAAGATTGTAAAATATCGCGTGAAATTGTAAACTATTGAATTTAGATGGGATTTATTGTATACAAAACGATTCTTTCATAATATATCGAGAAATTATAATCTTATCAAGATTTATTACAATCTTACGGATATATATATTATTTTGGGGGCCTGGAGCTCTAAAATACAGGCCCAGGCTTAGTTTAGACTCTAGATCTCCCTCAAATTACAACTTTCTGCTTAGCTACCTGTCAACCTATATGTCTAACATAAGAATGTAATTTGTGGAGAGAAATAAACGTTTTTATTATTATTATTTTTACCTTGATGACGTAGCCGGCATGCCTCAAGCCCACAGTTTGTTTCGGGGTCAGTCGTCGGTATCCCTTCTCAGGTTCTTCTTTGAAGTCCGTGGCCTCGATATAAAGGACGTTACTAAGCACTACAGTGTGAGATCCTTTCTCAGGCTCATTGGGAAAGTCTGGTACTGTGATTTGTATTGGTTTGTCACTAGGGAAATTTGTTATTGTGATCTTTAACGGCTCTAGTGCAACCATAACTCTGAAACAAAATAAATATTTTAATAACTACATTGAAAACCATATTACTTTGTACCTCAATAATGAGACTATTGAGAGAGAATTATATGGCTAGAAGCTAGGTGACTGTTGATGATGACGAAGAAAACATGTTACGCCAACCAAAAAAAATGGGGATAAGGGCAGGAATATGATGGTAAAAGAAAATATTTTTGTTGACACCACATGTATCATTAACAGAGATCGGAATAGGTAGACTATATTTACCTAATGTTCTTGGAAGTAAGTAACATAGACTTGATAATACCTCCTGCAAACTCCCGGAATCATAAAAGGAATCATGACAATTAAAACCCAGGGTTATAAAAACATGAACTGGACTTTGAGTATAGTTACAAATTATTGATTGAAGAATCGAAAGAAGAAAGAGTTGTGCTAAAACAAAGCTATTTAATTTAACAGTTTTATATACGGAACTCTAAAAACATAATAAGATTCTTCAATATAATAATTTTGTTCAAATGTATTCAAAGCGCAATAAGTAATTTTCAATTTCTTAAATCCCGGGATACAATCGTTATGTTTATGATTCTGGGATTTTAGAGGAGATATTATCAACTTTACGTTACTTACTTCCACGAACATTAGATAAATATCTGTCTACCTATTCCGATCTCTGGTCATTAATCACTTACAACATCGATGTGTGTGAAAACTCTTTGGACTTTTTTTATGGATGGGAAATCATCAAATGACTCCTTCTGCTCTGGGCGTAGCAGAAGGGAGTGTGAGGTTCTTACTGACTAAAATTCATCCGCTAATGCCCTTTGGGTCCCAGGGCCGCGGTGACTCTTTCGAACAAATTCCGCAAAATCTCTTTGGACTTAGTTTAGCCGAAACTAGCAACACGCGCGGTGGCTGAGCATTTTTAGGCTGCCAGTTGGCATGATTTTTTCGACATCTTCAATAAACATCGTCATATTACAGCCAATTTACACAAAACCCTTATGAATTATACACTTAAACATTCCTTATGAACCACTCCGTCCATTGGTGAAAACCGAATGAAAATACTGTAATTTATTTTAGAGTTTTATCAGGTACAGGTAGACGCGGCGGGGGTACTTAGTTTTATAATATGTAGCTATAGTGATGATAGTGATAGTTGATGAGCTTTCTGTGACGGAGCTCCTTTTGGAAAGGGCCCCTGCTTTGCCCATTTATGCTTCTATATTTCACTGTGAACTGGAATGGCAAACCCCCAAACTTTTCATTAGATTAGCCTGTTTGTTTAGCCCGCGTATGTTATTCATAAAAAGTGCAACAAAATCCAAGTATCCCATGGCTATCTCATCTATGGTAATCTAGACCCTTGAAAACACTAAGAGCTTGTCGAGCTGCTATCAATGGTGACCATGAAACAAAATTACATGTTAAACTGTTCACATGTCATGATAACATTATCAGTCAGGATAATGGCGGAATACTTAATGTCCTTTAAAATTGCTTCTATTATGCAATGTGTTTGTAAAACTGGGTTGATAAACCATTTATAGTTGAAGTAGAAGGGGTAGTGAGAATCCATAGGCTTTATGTTTATTTGCATTAGCTTTATGTAAAGGACATACCCACATATCTACAAGTGAGTATGACGGCTAAGTTATAAACCTAACCATTGCGAAGTGCAAAGTTCACTGCGACTTCATAGTGACTTTTAATATATCTTGACGGTTTCAAACGTCCTTAAAAAACGGAACCATTAAATGTTTCATTTAATCATTGTTTTTGTTGGGTAATTCGAGTCAAACATTTGGGTCACGTCATTCACCATGCAGTTATGATCTGTTGCTCCAGCGCATATGAAATTTAGTAACATAGTCATACATGACGAAGCAAACAATACACGAAGCAAAACCTACCAAGTGCGAGTCGGACTCACGTACAAAGGATCTAATTTCTTTAATAAACTTCAAACCCTTTATTTTATTTTTTTTTTATTTTAAACCCACACAACGGAACCCCTCTAGGATCACTTGTGTGCCTGTGTGTCACAGCCAATTTTCTAAAATTTGGTACACATATGAACTTCTGTGACCCAAACAAGGACGCGTTACGTAAAGAGATAATTTTTTATTTTTTTTAAAAAGATCTTCCTTACATTTGACATGTCACACGGTACAGTATGAATATTTTTTACTTAATAACGCGTCCTTGTTTGGGTCACAGTTCATATGTATACCAAATTTCAACAAAATGGGTCCAATTGTTTCGGAGTAAATTGGATGTGACAGACGGACACACAAGTGATCATATAAGGGTTGTTTTTTGCAAACGTTCGGAACTCTTAAAAAAAAAAATAGTTACCTTGGCGCAGTATTATTGAGTACATCTCTAACACTGGCATCCAACATGGCGGGGTCCACAGCGCCCACCGCGCCCGTGACGCCCAGCGCCGCGCAGAACGAGTTGATGGCTGCGGCCGGCACGCCGCGCCGACGTAGCGCCGTCAATGTGTACAGCCTTGGGTCG
This sequence comes from Mamestra brassicae, assembly GCA_905163435.1. Taxonomy (NCBI): domain Eukaryota; kingdom Metazoa; phylum Arthropoda; class Insecta; order Lepidoptera; family Noctuidae; genus Mamestra; species Mamestra brassicae. The sequence continues at coordinate 9,558,988 of LR990996.1, read as the reverse complement.
TCCCAGTCTATGACAAGTTAAATATTCCACAGTTAGGACATTATTGCAATACTCTCTCGTCTCTATCTCTAAAGTTTATTACTTTGCAACACATCCCGAATGTCCTGAGGCTCAGTGTAAACGACCGCGATTCACGAGTCGAAAGAGGCACTTTAGCAAAAATAAATCTTACTACTTGCTACACTATTACTACTTTAGTATTACTATTACTACTAACTACTATTTATATTTTCATTTCTGTATTATAAATGCGAAAGTTTGAATGGATGTTTGTTACGCAATCACGCCAGAACGACTGAACGGATCTGGATGAAATTAGGCACAGAGATTGATTGTAATCTGGAATAGCACATAGGCTTTTTTTATCCCGGGACACAATGACAGAACGTTAGTTCAATAAAACTTGGAAAAAAATGTCAATCTGCCTAGCCTTTTCCCAACAAATATGGGGTTTGGCTTGGCCGCCAGTCGACCCGGATGCAGCTGGACACCAATATTTTTCATGGAGCGACTGCCTATCTGAACTCCACAACCCAGGAACTGGGTAACATGATACCCATTAGTAAGATTGGAGTCAGATTTCAGATTTTTACCTAACTAGCCGACCTGTTACTACTGTTAAGAGATTATCGTGCTTTCTAAGGCGCGGAGTAGTAACGCACGGTACGTAATGGATGATGACCCATCTAAGGACCGACCTCGGTAAGCGTTGTTTAAACTGGAAGTTCGACGTGCAGCTGTTATTATTTAGTCACGAGCTCATAAAAGAATACGTATTCTACTAAACAATTTATCACAACCTGCTCTCAAAGCTATGAAGGAACACATTGTGAGAAAACCTTCAAAGTTTTCGAAGGCATAATTCTGTGACATCCACCAACAAGTACTGGGTCCGCGTGATGAATTACGATGCACTCTCTCTCAAAGAAAGGTCTCTGTCTTAGCAGTAGAAACATTACAGTTACGCTATGAGGCGGTTTTCCGGATTGTGTTTGATCTGAGTTCTAGCAGAAGTTTGCTAGCATAGCCAGGCCAAGAATACGCTTCCTCTGGTGTGATAACCAAACTCAAAAGGTTCCCCAACAATAAGATAGGAACGAGATCGATCACGCTAAGACGCCTTCTCGTGAAAGGCCTGTCCTGCTGCCCTATTAGCGACCCTTGGGGTCGACGTCGTTAAGGGGAGTAGAGGGGATAAAGAAGCATCCAGCTTTAGTTTAAGTGTTTCTATTAATTTATTAGAACAAGAGTAACTTACCGTTAACAATCCCTTCATCAATGAGTTTCGCAATTTTTCTCTTGGATACTACCGTGTAGTTAACGTTAAGGCGACCATATTCCCATTGTACAGGGCAGTAGATGCCGAGCGCATTGCATAGCCAGTAGTATGATGACCTGGAAAGAGAAAATTAAAAATTAGATGACCATAGCTCTGCAGAAAAAGATAAGTAAAATTGTGGTTTATCAATACAATCAGGCCAACTTGTGCGCCCTTTATTATTGTATGTTAAAAGAAATCGCCTTATTGCGCAAAAGACATTGCAGTCTGTTAATCCCACTGCTGCAACAAAATATAGGCAGCAAATGATTACCAACCTTCTAGATTGAAACTCCTTAGTACACAATGAATGAGTGATGTGCTCTATGCTATCACACAGACAGTGAGTGTAGTCATAAGTGGGGTAGATACACCACTTGTTGCCAGTGCGGTGGTGGGGCTTGAACCGGATCCTGTACGCCACCGGGTCTTGTTTACCTTCCTCGAGGGTAATCTTCATTCGTAAGGTGGCATCTCCTTCATCGATTTTGCCATTCTTCATATCCTGAAAGAGGATATGTTTTTGGATTTACTTAAATGAAAAATTAATACAAAACTTGTCAAGAAGATGTTAATAGGGAATGCAATCCGGACCTCACAACATCAGGATATTGAGTGGCAGCAATCAGCACTCTTCAAGAGGTATTAGAAGAGGCTCGTAATCATGTAAATGTCTTTTTCTTGCGTTCGTCTACGTCTACACATAGGCTAGAGTCACTCATCAAGAGAGAGATTGATCTCAATGAGTGTGGGGGAACAAGAAAGAAAATTTTGTAATAATAGCATGCTCACACTGGTGCCAACCAGTGATGAGTCTGAGAGTCTTATTTAAAACACATCTTCCAGTACCTCTGCCTTTTTTGGTTTAATAATTATCTAATAATTAGTTTGGTTATTAATATTGAGTAAAATTACTACCTCAAACAGTTGCAAACTCTCTTCAGTTGGCCTATTCCTCCAAGGAGAAGGTGGTGGATTGAATCCCTTGATTTCTTCAGACTTCTGATGACACACATAAGCAAGATCCTTGGTAATCAACTGTACTGCCCATTCATATAGCTGGTCAAAGTAGTCTGAAGAATGTGTGATTTGGTATGGGGTGTAACCTAGAAAGACCATTACAGTTTTATTAAGTAATTTTTACACTATTTTATTTAAGATCATATTGTGAAGTATGTGTTATTTGACTTTAATGCACATGGATATAAGGTTAAGTCTACAATGTTTGATGCACACTCCTAAAATGCAATCACTGTAGCCAAGTGATGACTCAAATACTCAAAGCATTCATTTCAATTAGACCATTTACAGGCACTTTCGAATTGTCAGGGTCGGTTAGTCAAAGTGATGAAGCTATTATACATTCCAAAGCATAGATCTCTATGGAGAAGAACTTGCAACTCCACGGACACTCTTAAAAATGTTTTTTTTTACATAGTTATGGTTACATCATTCATGTTGAAATTATTCATCTTTGTGAGAATGGTGCAAAAAAAAATGTCCAGAATAAACACAATTCAAAGAAACAGTTAAAATAAACTGTGGCAGCCGAGACATGACTAGTCCCAGCGGCGATGCCCCGAACATGACTCATGCTGTAGCAAGTGGTAGAGCCAAATGGTGCTAACCACCATATTTGTATTTCATAGATTGTAACTCACCTAGCCACTCCACCATATCCTTGATACCCACAAAGAATTTCTCTTCCTCCTTCTCAGGGTTGGTATCATCATACCTTAAGAAGCAGATACCATCATGAGCGGCTGCATACCCAAAGTTGATATTAATAGCTTTAGCATGTCCAATATGCAAAATACCATTTGGTTCTGGAGGAAATCTCGTCCTCACTTTGCCACCAGTTATTTTAAGATGCTCTTCAAGTAACCGTTTAGTGTCATTTGTGACCACATAACCATCAGATTTGAAGTTCTCTCCAGGAGCGTGAAAAGGTAACTTTTTCATCAACTCAGATATAGACATAGCACCACCAATTTCATCAGGAGATTCAGCCTTCTCTGATGGTTTTGATACTGAAAAAATTAAGAAAGAATAATATTAATGATGTAACTTACACACACTGTAAATGCGAAACTGAAAACAGACCCCTAACTAGGTATTTCAGAAGAGCTTGAGAAGGCTTGCTGATTTCTGTAACACACTTTAGTAATAAACTATTAACAGCTTACTTTTATCATCAGCTTTCTTTGCTTTCTTTCCTGTGTCACCTTTAGGTTTCTTTTCAGCTTTTGGTGGAGGTGCTAAGTCAGCTTCTGTTTTAGGTCCCAATAGATCCAAAATCTGGAAGAATAAAACACAAGACATTATATTAGTTGCATAAAGCCATTTCTTTTATTATGAAAATCCAACTTATTGGTTAAAGTTGTAAATATAAATAAAATTCTGACCTGGACATCAACTTCATTCTTGATAGCTTTCCCATCAGCCCAGGGTAACTCAGCTCGCACTGCTTGCATTACATTACCAGCGTTAAACCTGTATCTCTTCTCCAGCAACTCTGCCTTGTACTGGGCCATATGTTTCTCCACTGCCTGCTCGACTTGCTCCGGCGTCACTACGACACCCACACCGCAAGCTTTCTCAAATGCATCAGTATCCACATTGGCCTCATTCACATGACTGATCAGATACTCCAAGGCTGCATCTACTCGAAGAGTCGAGTCTAGCTTACCCTTAGCTATGAACTCGCATACAAACGGTAGTTTGGCAGCGATCTGTGGCTTGATCTTTGTTGCCAGATGGTATATGAACATTCCGGCGCCACTGGGCAGTTTCGCTACGTCCACCTAAGTAAACAATAAAGTATACCTATATTTTATATTTCATTACTTTTAATAAAGCTTGTTGCCCAAGTATCGTTAAAAAACTAAATAATTGTATAAGAATTTGAAAGTTCTAACCTCATCCAATGCGGCAAGTAAAAACTTTGTGACATTGGTGTTTTTCAATGTTTCCTTTGCTTTTTGCTCATTTAAGCCCAAAAGCTTAAACCTCTCTATAGTTTCTTCTGGAGTCATGTTGATTTTAGTTACAATTTATTAATATTTTGAAAGTGGACACGAAACACTGCTCACCGACCGAATCAAAAATTCAGCATGACAACATGACATTGACAGTTGACAGCACTGACAGGATGGGTGACTGACACGGCCTGACGATGACAGGACCACAGATCACATCACGCAGACAAGATATTGCGTTCCGTTCCGTTTGAAGCTCTAGCCTAATAAAGCCTATACTCTTTAGGTGGTCCCATTGGCACCAAGTCAGAATCTGATAATGGGATCCCAGGGAAATCGAGGGTAACCCTCAAATTTTAAAGACACATACATAGATAATTATCATCTGAATTGCGTTAGAAAGTACATGAAAAACATGTAGGTATGAGTCTTTAAAATTTGAGGGTTGCCCTCGATCGGTACAATTACTGTACCTGGTAAACAACATCTCATCTTGCTAAGCTGATGATGTCTGGATCTGTTGCTGGGATCCCAGGAAAAATGTTTGTTCAGCGATATTTTGATGTTTGGAAGAGTATTTTTTCAAACTGGTCCTATTTCAATTTGGTGAAAATCTATCTAATGAAGAACTTCGAAGGTAGGCAACGGAACTCTTCAATAAATGATAGCAAATCTCCCAAGTTTGCTGAAATCGCATTTCTATTTATTGTTTACACCAGTTCATAATATAACATCATGCCGGTACGCTGTGAAGGAGCACACAAATGTAAACAAGTCAATCAGAATTAATCAATCTTGATGATTATTTTTGCGTTGGGTTTAGTTATAGCTATATTGCATTTGTATTGGACGGTGAACTTCAAAGATAAAACAGTGACCTCGTCAATCAACTTAAAATCAATAAAATTCAGCCAAACCAGAGCAAATTAGATATTAAACTATGAGCTGTCTGGACTTGGACTGCGAAGGCACACAAAGTAATTCCTTAGTGCGATAATACTAAGTGACATTATTAGATACCATAATGAGACACAAAGTAATTCCTTATACTTTGTATCTCATTATGGGAATAATGTCACTAAGTTGTGGGGTATCATCACTAAAAAGTGAAAAATAAAAACGTTTATTACAAAAAAAATATAACGGACTTCCAAATAAAAAACACTACAAGTATAAAATAACTTTATTTTTTTATACTGTGTTTTTTATTAGGAAGTCAGTTGTTTTATTTTTTCTAGAAAAACCTTTGCTGGTTACCTATTTGAATTTTGCTAATTGTCAGTACCTATTACTTAGTATTCGAAATTAATCACTTAATTATATTGGTAACTAATTTTGAAAACCGAAGTTAAGAATTTGTAGCGCCCTTCTATTCTACCTCTATATATATATATTTATATATAAATCCAATTATAAGTCTGTTTTGTGTAAATGACCGACATAAGCATGATTAGTTGGACACCGAAGTTAAGGATTCTTTGTTCGGCGCCAAACAGTCATAAGCTTAAATAGGTAGGAAAGAGCTTTTCCAGAAGAATCTTTCCTACAACAACGACTTTTGCTAATTGTTAGTTCGTTCGTAGTTAACCACCGAAATAGGTAACCTAAAATATGACATTAATTATTTTTTTAAGGAAGAATCATTAAACTAACAAACAAACATATTTAGCAAGTAGATAGGTATTGCATATTTTCAGATATAGGATAGAACGTTTATAAATGTCGTTAGTCGTAAAAAAAAATTGCACTGTGCTGATTTTTTGGGATGTTGTTAGGATGCAATGATTGCAGGGGAAGTCCGGGAGACTTGCCCAGGTGGGAGACTGGAACCATGTCTCAAAATTAAATTAAAATTTCGGGCTTATCAAATGTGCATAAGCTCAAAGTTCGTGTGTGAGAGGCCAGTCACAAGTATGTTTCGATTTGGTTCGGTTTTTTTGGTTGTCAGGATCTGAAATCGTTTTTGTGGTTGCTGAGTGAATTTAAGGAGTTTCGAGATTACGATCGTGCTTATTGAGGTAACTGCTGTTGTGTTCCCTGATAATTGTAGTTTGATATGTGATAAGAGTTTTTTCTTTACGATCGAAGGTTTTAAGGTCAGCTCCGGCGGGCTCCAGCGGGCTATGAAAGTAGGTAGTCTATGCGGGAGACTTGAACCAAGGCGCGTGCGGTGATAGTTACTTATGATACTTACTAGTGCGGTAAGTTGGTTTTTACAAACAAGTAGACGAATGTTACCATAGTCACGAATATGTAAAAACCAATGTCATACAACGTTTTTCACCACATTTGCGAGAAAACAGTACCTACAATAGGTAAACAAACTTTTTGTTTTTAGATTGCAGTCGGAAAGTCGCATCAATCTATGACGTTCCTTATAAAAATAGCGTGACTTTGCAAATGGCGCAAAGTGCGCGTGGTGAAAATAAGAACTAGGTACATATTTCGTCTCATTTTCTCTTTAGTATTAAAGTGAGACAAACGTATTGAGCAAAAGCGCTTACAAGGAGGTTCGATCATTCAGCTTATTTATTCTAGTAATGAACTCCATGGTGGAATTCTTTAATTTTTTTTTATGGAAATTAAAAAAAAACCGTAAATGATACGCACGGCGCCATACAACCAGTGCGGTAAAATAGGTACTTAGATGAGAGTACCTATTTTACCGCATGTTCCATTGTATGGTGCGTAATTTTTAACTTTCGAACAATGTTTACAGGCTTCGTAAATGCAAAAACGGAACCCTCATAGGATCAATTTGTTGTCCGTCTGTCAAGACCTTTTTTCTCAGGAACGCGTGGAGGAATCAATTTAACATCAAATACCCCTTGGAGCAGTGAAAAAATCGAAATTGATAACAGCAAGTTTCAATATACCTTTAATCAACAGTCAAATTAGGTACCAACAGTAGCAGAAACGTCATATTTTCCTTTCAAACATGACGTTTCAGCTACTGTTTGTGTGTTTTTCGCGATTTCGGGGTTAGTCCCATAGTAAAAGTTGTTCATAATAATGAGTAGGTACAATGACCCCGTAAGAGGTATTGCGTTTATTCTGTTAAACGTTGTTTATGCTTCTCCCATGATTGTTTTCTCCAGAAACAACCGTTTACCTGGCAGAGGGGGAGACACACACTTGACTCTAACAAAAATTGGCACTTTAATGCTTAATATTTCGCTAACGGATCCTTGGATAGAAAAATGGTTTTTGCACACGAAAGACGATAAAAAAATCATCGCCAATTTACGTGTAGGGTACGGTGGTACCTATAAGGTACAGGTACCTTAAAAAAAAAGGTATCTGTGGGTACTGATTTTTTTGTTCAGGTACCCTTTAAAACTTTTTTAGGGTACCTGAACAAAAAACTAAACCGCGGACAGACATACGGACGCAAAATGAGTTTGCGTCTCCGTGTGGCACAAACAGTCTTTAGTATGAAACCAAATGCAAGTAATGCAACGTAAATTCCGCAACTCATTTTACGCGACTCACAACTCAAAAAATTACGTGGTATTGAAAGCATTAAACAAAAATTTAAAAAATGACCGAAAATTAAGAAGTTTCCGAGCAACACGCAGCTAGCACAAAAAAAAAGGTCTTTCGAAGTTGAAAAGTTGGTTGTACCTACGTTACTGTTAGGTACCTATTTTAACAATATCCCAAAAAATCAGAACAGTGCAATTTATTCTAAAGCGTTTAATCTGTCTACGGTGACTGGCCTATTACATTTATCAATAATAATAAAAAAAAACAAAAAGATCTAATCCATTGTTATAATGACGATTCAACCAACCAACACCCAATTCAAAAACTAAGCACCCACCAAATGACAACTACTCCCTTTGGAAGGTACTAGACTTAGCATCTAAAAAGGCCGATTAACCAAATCCCTCTCATCAAGTGTGAAAACGGGCAATGGGCACTTAATAATGAGTAAAAAACTAAAAGGTTTGCAGAGTACCTAGAAAACATTTCTGAACCAAACGAGGGAGAAATCATTGAAGACCGCACCTTGGTTAATAAAGTAATACTAGAAGATGTAGATGCTATAAAACTAGTAACACGGAGAGAAGTCGCACGAGAAATAAACGGAACGAAAATCACCAGGTAACGATTTAATAACGGGGCAAATAATTCATAACCTACCAGGAAAGGTTCTAGTTTAGTTAACATCCCTTTTTAATGACTGAGGCTTAAAAATATGTACCTACCAGACTTATGGAAAGTTGCTGAATGAATAATTATAGCAAAGCCTGGAAAAGCGGCTCACAAAATAGCGTCATATAGACCGATATCCTTGCTAAACAGTAATGTCAAAGCTGTTTGAAAAGCCGTTACTTAAACGACTTAAGCCAATAATAGATAGCAAGAACTTAATACCAGAGCACCAGTTTGGATTTAGAGACACAAACGTAATAGAAAACGCCATAGAAAGTAAGAAGTTTGTGCTACTGTGTTGTTAAACGCCGCGCAAGCATTTGATAAAGTGCAGGCTTTATACAGGCTTTACACAGGCTTTAAACAGGCTTTAAACAGGCTTTAAACAGGCTTTATACATAAACTGAAGAGCCAGCTACCGAAACAGTTTGCAGATGTCCTGGAATTCTGAACAGAGTCTTTAGAATAAGACAGAAGATGCCTATTTAGATCTGAAAGCAATAAAATCTGGCATATCGCAAGGAAGTGTGCTAGGTCCGGTTCTGTACCTACTACATACTTGCGATATTCCTTAATCTGAGTACAATAACATCGGAAACTTTGTGATGATACTGCCATAATTCGTCATCCGATCAGAACCAGGCCCGGGTCGACGGCGCGTTGTGTTCCACGCGCGCCTCAAAGAGATGTCGGCAGGTTCTGGCCCTAGCGGGCCCCGTCTACTACCAGCCCGCTAGGGCCAGAACCTGCCAGGGTTGCGGAATTTGTTCGAAAGAGTCACCGCAGCCCTGGAACGCAAAGGGCATTTGGAGGAACTCGTGTGAACCCACACGAGTCAGTAAGACGTCCTTAGTCAGTAAGAGTCTGACACACCCTTCCGCTCCACCCAGAGCGGTAGAAGTCATTTCATGATTTCCCATCCTTAAAAAAAGATAGGTGAACCTCTCCTACACACTCATGATCATTGGAACTCCAAGGATACTTCCCGAAGAACTAAAAAGCTGAAATTTGATGTGCCCAATCACAATAAAAAAACTTTTTTTTTTTATCGCAATTTTTGTATTTACTAAGTATATTATTAGCGGTCCCCCGACGCGATGACGCTTCGTCCGAAGAATCGTAGGTACCTATATTAAATTAAAAGGATCACTACATATTATTTTTACTTTTAAAAGTTTTTCTGTCGGGGATTTTTGAAATTTTTAATTTTATTTTTATTTCATGTTTTTTAAACTTTATTTACCTAAATGTATACGCTGCTCGAGAGCTTTAGGTCAGGATGAGGAGAAGTGATGATGACGTCAAGCTGAAGTATTTGCACGAAGGCTGCGCTGACGTTCAATGTCGAAAGTCGCCAGTATAGAGGGATGCGGTACAGAGAGTAAATTCCCACATACTTCCACTGAAAATAGGAGGATCCTCCGACCAGACGGTTGTTGTGTCTTGTGGACAACTGCACGATAGTTGATACTCGGACTGTTGTATATGTTATATTAAAATTATGTCATGTGAACGTTATTTCAAGTGATATTATACTAGTTGGTATTATTCCATACATTACACACACCACCTAAACGGCACTACATCTTATACCAAAATATCATATCGGTACAACGAGTGAAAATAGCTTAGCATCTCACACCAATGTATTCACTAATTTCTCTTTTCAGCTAGATCGTCAGACCCTGACCACAATCTATTTAAGTGCCTATAGGGAACCTATTCATTGCGACCATTTAAATGATTACAAACACGAAATGTCTGCTGTAATTAAGTGAGGAGTTGGGCCCGTACCCTTCATGCTGCAGCATCAGGTTAATGTTACTAATTTACCTATAATAATCGGTTAGTTGAAACCATTCCAGTGACCCCAAACACTATAGGTACCTCTGCTGAACTTAGTGAAGAGTTGGCTATTCTGCAGACCTCAGGTGATACTGCAGCATCAGATCAATGTTTATAACCATGTTCTTGCATTATCATTGAAGTAAAACAATACCAAATTTCGAATCGATTAAGCCTATAGAAGTTGCTCACACTCCTTCATAAACTAGAAAAGAGCTGATGATTTTCAAACGGCTGAACCGATTTTCTTGAATCATAGCTAAGAACACTCTCTATTAAATAACCCTTCAAATAAAAAGTACCACATCCAAATCGGTTCACCCGTTTAAGAGCTACGGTGCCACAGACAGACACACTTAGAGGACAAACTTTTAATATCCATCTCTCAACCCTCCAAACTCTCCCTAAGGGAGTGCATATCTGTCTACAGGGTTATTTTTTATATGGTACTGAAGTCCTAAATTTTGGAAAAAAAAACTAAAAATCGTCGTTTAAGTTTCTAACACCAAAGAAAGCAAATTTTGATCAAAATACGTTTCGTATGTCATTCGCTAGGGAATCGCAGGACGCACCGTTTGACGAATCAAACACGAGAGTTAGAACCAATGGAGAAACGTTATTCAAAAAAGAAAAACGTTGCGTATGTTAGTTTTGTACTGAGTTACGTACTGCTTAATAGTTTATTTGCTCTCCTGAAAAGTTACAGATTTTGATATCCGCGGTGTTAGAACTTAAGCGACGAAATGTACCTATTGTCTTTATTTTTTTGTTTCTTTCTTTTGCTGATTTTCCAAATTATTAAAATGTTCAATGGGTAAACTTTTTACAAAACCATTCATTAGAACAACTGTTCTGTATTTGTCTTTAATTGCAGTGGACTATACTTATCCTGTCTTCTTTGTAAACGCTATAGCTGCGTCTGTGAACTGCATGATCTATAAAGTGTACCTAAAAGAATAAGCGTTTTCCTGAAAATAGTCGGCCGCTATATAGGTAAGGTAAACTATAAAAATACTAGCTTTTGCCCGCGATTTCGTCCGCGTGGCAGCCATTTTTATTTTTAACACAGGTACCAATTTTTAAATAACGCTTAACCTTATGTTTATTTATTTATTTTCAATGGTACCTATTGCCTAAATACAAAGGTTCATGGTTTTATCTTCAATAATGACGTACTCCATACAAACGTTCATCTCCTATTTCAAGCCCTTTTCTCGCGAAAAAAGCTAAATTATGTCCTTCTGCAAGGTCTTAATTTAATTTAAATCGGTTCAGCGGTTATTAATTCCTCATACAAACTTCCACCCCCTTAAAGGAAAATTGCTGGGATTAAAAACTATCCTATGTCCTTTCAAACTAGCTCTATACCAAATTTCATCAAAATCGGTTCAGCGGTTTAAGCGTGAAGAGGTAACAGACAGACAGACACATAGACGGACACACTTTCGCATTTATAATATTAGTATGGATATGGATATGTCACCGGAAAATTGCAGACTCCGTAAGATTTTAATAAATCTTTATTAGATTATAATTTCTCGATATATTATGAAAAAATCGTTTTGCATACAATAAATTCAATCCAAATTCAATAGTTTCAAATATATAGGTATGTGTCTTATTAAGAAAAAATTGTTTACAATTCCACGCGATATTTTACAATCTTACGGCGTTTGCAATTTTCCGGTGAAAGATAATATAGTATGGATGGTAGGAGAGGACGAGTTTAGAGACAAGACGGTGTACTGGTATACCACCGAAGTACGGGCCCCCTATAAACTTCCTTACCAGAAATTATAATTTAACTAAATAATATCTATTATTCTGTAGCTTCATAGCTTTATCAAACCGAAAGTGACGGCTCATTGATCCGTGAATATAATTGTGCGGCAGTTGTCTCATCTTATTAATACCAAGAACTGAACAAGAGCTTGCTTTAACGCCTACTGCTTTCTGGGAAAAAAGATCAAGAGATCACTTTAAATTCAAACTAATTTGATAAATAAAAATCTTTTTAGAGTCCCGTAATTATATACCTGAAGTTGAGTCCTCCTTTTATACTTTCAAGGTTCAATTTATTATAAATTTTAGGTGCCTAGGTTACATCCCTAATTGATATCCACTGCAGTGTAAAATACGACAGTTCCTAGAAGACGATGTTGATGAATAAATTAATCGATCGATAGATGTGAAATAAAAACAAGAGCTGCAACCGTAGGTTACCGAAGGTCGTTCTGAGGTAACCGATATGCATCATTACAATATTGTGGGTCGAGTTATATCGAACAGCGGTAGGTCGTGGAAGAATGTAACTCAATCCTTCTGCGGAAATTAAACCCTGTAAATTGGAGTACGGTAATCATAACCGGAGCCTACGCATCGCAATGAAGTCAATATGATTACACGAATTTCATTTTGACGATAAATTGCTATAATAACATTCCTATCCATTAAAATGAGAGAGTGATAAGCCCGTAAGCAGATAATAATTGATGAGGACAAAGATCGATACCAACCTGTTGCTATTGCTGGTATTATTACCTGAGGGTATTAGGTAGGTAAGTAAAATTAATGAAAATGTTCGTTATTAGATACATGTTTGTCCACGTTCGATAAGAAAGAATCGTGGGACGAAACAGCTGACAACACGGTTCCGCAAATACTGAACTGCTGTAACTAGGGTTGTCAACTTTTTTTAGAAGAAATAGAGTATTTCTGATTTTTGAAAGAGTAAATGAAGAGTACAGTCTTAGAAAAAAGAGTAGGTACATACCTTTTACTATATTACTTTTACAAAATTTTGCTGTTTTTTAATTCATTGCACGCTTACTAGAGAATTCCAATGAAGCCATTGATTTCTTTCACCAACAATTTGCAATTACGACAAAAACTCCTTCGGCGGAATTCTGAAATAGCAGATTTCAATCAATTTGATCAAAAGACAGAGTCAAAATAAATAGAGTATTTTAACGTAGGTACTCTATTGCTTTTGTAGATATTAGAGTCCGTTTATGCAAAATAGAGTACAATACTCTATTTTAGAGTACGGTTGGCAACCCTAGCTGTAACTGAAACAATGTGAGCTTTCAGCAGCATTAACCAGGGCTCGTGCAGTGGACCATGTTTATATAGGTCTTATGTGCCTTGACCAAATACCGTTAAGTAAATTAAAGTGCGAACTCATCGGCATATTGTATGAGCAAACAAAGTTATGTGAGTTCGATTCAAAATCAATTGAATTAATCTACTTAATTGAATTAGATTGATATGTACTTTTGTTTGTTTTAGTATTTACATAACGTCTGGCTATTAGCTAAGCTCTAAGTAATTAACTGAATAAATTGATGTTAAAAAAAATCATAGCTACCTGCCCATGTAGGTACTCGTATCTACCTATTGAATTAATACTTAAAGGAGTTGGACCTAGTTACAAGATGACTTGTGTCTGTCATCGAAAAATAGCAAACGCCGTAAGAATGTAAAATATCGCGAGAAAGTGTAAACAATTTTTTCTTAATAAGACACGGATATATTGGAAACTATTGAATTTGGATGGGATTTATTGTATACAAAACGATTTTTTCATAATATAATCGAGAAATTATAATAGGTAGATAGGGTAGGGTAGGGTAGGTAACGGTTGACGTGAGGTGACGGGAGCGAAGCCACAGGCACAGCTTGTATATTTATATAAAGTATTTCAATTAAATACAAAATACATTTTGAAAAAAAAGTATTTCAAATATAAAATGAAAATAGGTATTTTGCATTACAAAACTGTACAAGTCAATCTGGTACACCCTTATTTCACCAATTATGTTCAATTTCCATGTTTTTGTGGTTATCGATTTGGGCATAACTTTATTGTTTATCAACAGATCTTGATTATTATTTTTTCGTTGGGTTTAGTAATAGCTATTTTGCATTTGCATTGAAAGTTGAACGTCAAAGATAAACCAGTGACCTCCTCAATTTAAAATCAATATCATCTAGTAAAGTGAGATATTTCAAAGACTCAAAGCATTTATTTCGGTCGGTAGGTCAAAAAATTTAAGCTCTTCGCACGTTCCAAAGCGTAGATCTCTGTGGAGAAAACGTGTAAGAAACTCCACGGACACGGACCTTTTAAAAATAATATTTTTTACGAAGTATTGTCAAATCATTCCTGTTGAAATTATACCCTATCACATATAGGTACTTATGAACGATGTAAAATACGTGCAGGATAAAAGCGTCCGGAGTGAATAGAACAATTCGAAGAAACAATAATTAAAATGACCAGTCCAAGCTGACAGCGCCCGTTTACGAACATGACACATGCGATAGCACCATTCGGCTCAACCATTTTGAAGGGAGCCAAACGATCCAACGCAAGCACCACCATCAGCTAGACTTTTGAGTGAGCATGACACTCCCAACCGCACACGGTACATTCAAGTCGAGACACCTAAAAGTAATAGTTGTAGTTCAAGTTTACGGTACACTGTATGCAGTACTCACACATGTGCCGTTAATGCATGAAATTATACAATGCTGAATAAAGTGAGTCTATGCAATGAAAATATTGCGTTCTTGATTACAATCTTCAGCCGGTCCAACAATGTTTCCAAATGCAAACAGATTAGTTTGCGCGCCCTAGTGGCTGTGGAGCAGTACCAGCAATGAGCGAAGCATTTTTATCTTCAATATAATCCCCCAATTTTTTAATATGCTTGCCTGCATAGGGGCGTTTAATACAAGATTTAAATTTTGACTCATTTAGTTCCAATATGGGGTTTTAACCATGAGCACACAAAGTAACTCCTTAACGGCAAATAGCGCAACCAGTCATCATGGAAACAATGTCAATTTAGTTGTAGGGATCACCACTATAAAGAGAAAAATAAAAACTTTTTACAAAAAAATACTTTTCACACCACCTGCACGAAAACGTCAAATTATATGCTATGCAAACCCAACCTCCGGGGTTGCGGAATTTGTTCGAAAGAGTCACCACGGCCCTGGAACGCAAAGGGCATTTCGAGGAACATGGATGGGTTTTAGTCAGTAAGTAAGAGTCTGACACTCCCTTCCGCTCCACCCAGAATGGAAGGAGTCATTTGATGAATATTTTTTTGAAAAAATAAAATGCAAGCCTAACCTAACGTACGTCTTTATTATAGCCCGCGAGACTCCCCCGTCGACCTCCGCTGCTAGGTGCAGGTCGCGCGGTCAAAATGAGGTTCCAAATTCAAATCACATTATTGGGTTATTATGAAATTCAGTAAAATATTATTGCCGGTGGAGGGGGCACAGGTTCAGACGCGCGATCTTATCCTAGCAGTGGAGGCCGACGCGCGCCGCTCGCGGTGAACAGCCACCTCTCTTCATGGTACGAGTGGGAGCATAATTTTCTCGCAAGAAGTGTGAAAAGTATAATATGTCCTCAGGGATAAAGGTGTCTTTGCCTTGGGCTAGCTTCAATCCCTCGCTGCATTCAGGATTATCAACTCTAAACTCGTCGATCGTGAGTTAACTCTCGAATTCTTCATTGCGTTCGGGATTCAATATGACGCCTGTGACATAAGACACTGCTTATCTCCTCGGTGATCAATCCACTATAATTAGGAATTCGGTTGTATTTTTTTTGTTAAAAGTTTGATAATTCTGTCAATTAAACTATCATATAAAATATCATCATATCACTAGCATCCGAATATCAGATCTCTAATCGTAAACTTCCATCATCAGAAAAGCTAATAAACGCTCAACCCAATGAATAAATATTTGTAACACCTAATTCATAAGATTTGCTGAAGTCCGCGAACAGTATTTTCATGACCTACTGTTAATATTTCAACGCTTATGAAATTACTTTAGAAGTAGGTATGTGTAGATATAATCGCACATATTCTGTTATATGTATCTCGACCTTAACTCATACTTATAAATCTCAAAGCGTTCGCATTCAAAGTCAAAGGTTTATTTGTGGGTAATACCTCGTTATTAACTACTATAGTAGGCGCCAGATAAATGTGGAATAAAGTATATTGACCTTTCCCTAATAACTGTTTATAGGTACCTGAACAATTAAATATGAATCGTTTTTCATTATTAGACAATGTTAAGGATCACGAGAGATGATGATTCGGGACAGCTTTGTGTCATTAATTCCGTTTTTCAAATTAAAAATGTCAATAATTGTAGGTGGGTCAATGACCGTTATTCCACGATTATCTGGCGCCTACTATAGTTCAAGAAACAGTATGAGTTTATCAACGCTTCTTATAATTGTTAGTAAGATATAATTACCTGTGTGACACGAAGCTACATAAATGTATGTAATAATTCGTAGACGAAGTACTTATTATGTCCCTTTTATTATATGCAGCTACTATATATTGCGTCCCGCTCATTTATTACGTTCGCGATAGCGGTAGATATTATACCTAACTATGTCATACAAATATATGATCGAAATATTATATCACAGTTCAGTTCATGAGTCCAAGCCTAGCAAGGACAGACATTAGAGTGTTAGCATCGCGTTTTATTTTATCACAATATTTGGCTGGTAGTCTGGTATTGACGTTGCTAACCCGGTAAATCTACAATAAATAATTTCTAGACGGTTAGGTGATGCCAGATTTTGATACCGATGGCCTGTACCTAATGCAGCTCTATCAAATACGTACCTAAATTTATATTCACAATACCTACTTACCTACACTGATATGCGCATTGAAAATAAGTAACAACTCCTTATGGAAACCACAGCCGCACGCAGTGCAGTCTACCTACCCAAGGCGGCCTGCCGGAAATGATTGTGTTCATCCAAGACATCGTCTCCCTGCTCGAAAAAATATTATTAAAATTCATCATAAATACAGTCTAGGTTCTGGAAAACCTACCTACGTAGGTAGGTACTGGTACGAGACTGGGTACGAGGTACGTATGCACGATGGGCAGGTAATTAACATCTGAAATTTTCGCATTTATATACGAAGGATAAAAGAACCCTAAAACTGAAAAACTCTCGCAAAAAAGTTGGCTAATTTCCACTGAAAACCTACGTAGAGAGTGATTTCCTGAAACGTACACGATGACGTATCTTGCTATCTAAGTACATAAGTAGTAAGTTTTAATATCAAAACAAAAATAAAAGTTCTCGTTCGTCGTTGGTACCTATCGCAGAGTTCACGCAGCAGCCCTCTCGGCGAGGCGAGGGAGGCATCGACAACAATAGTCATTCGAGTTGGGCCCGCGCGCGATCGCGCCCGCATTCACACGAAACCATCACTAACATCTGCTACAAAACATTCAGAAACGTACACTATTTCCGTCAACACGTATCGTATACGTAATTCAGAAATATTCTGCTATTAACGAAGAAGTATCCATTCATCTTTAATATTAAATTCAAGGTGTATTTTTAACTTTAGTTAATGTGTCTTCAGCATATTTGTGGGGAATATGTTTCTACTTTCACTCATTTAATCTTGGATCGTAAGTACCTACCTTTAGATTTAAGTAATCGAATAGTAGTAATAGTTTAACTTACCCTAATTTCATAAGTAGATAGTCTTCCAAATAACGCAAAGTATTTTAATTTCGCTAATTGGTTTTCCAAACATTAAGATATACGTATCTACGCAAAACACACGAGTTGTTTCTCTCTCAATGAATTTTCCCTCTATTTTCTTATTAAAGCCAAAAAGTGGTTAACCGCTTTTGTTTCTGGCTGTACCTCAGCTTTATTAATTTCAGAATTGCAGTCGTTTCCATTTACGCGAAATGGGTTTTGGATAGAAATTACATCTCGTTGTACCCAATGCTTCGGAAGAGTTTTTATGAGGTTCCTTGCCTTTAAATTGACCACATACTTTCTGATTCTAATGATTCATTGTTCCGTTTACGTGCGCTATCCGCACGTAAACGGAAATTAACACGTATAAATAAAAGTCTCAATCACAAGAAGTTTTTGAAGAAAGATACAGAAGCTTCCGCAAATAAACATTTACTCACTCACCGTAAGAAACAATTAAGTCAGTATTTCCAAGAATATTCATCTACCTACCGCTCTTCTTTTGATCGCGATCAGATTTACGTTGAATTGCTGGGACGTCTTTACTTTAGCCAATTTACAACTAATATTTCTAAATTGCTTTTCTCGGATTGGCATTTCGTTGAAATTATTTGGTAAATAACATTTACTTGTCAATTTTGGGGGCCAAATTAGAAATTTAAAAACGAAAACCCTGTAATTTAACTGTACAAAGCGACATATCTTGAAATGAATGAGTTTTGTAATTGTGAGGGTCAAATTTATTTTTTGTATAATTTTAAAATAGATGGAAATTAACCAGTCTCCCTTATCTCCGAAACCACTAAATATATTTTTTTATAAAATAGCAATTTTAAGGTATATATATATATATTAAGTCATATATATAGATATATGAAGTCATAGATTACAGGAAAACATATTACCTATGGTTTTAAATAAAATGTTTACATTTGTGTACTCAAAGTTGATTCGTTCGGAACAGGTTGCTTGTGTTTCTGACTCGCACTAGACCTGTTTTTACTAGAAGAGGGCCGGCTGACTTCGAGTCAATATTTTGGACCGCCTTCAAAATAAATAGGGCGGCCATGCTCTAACAATTTAAAATTTTAATTGTATTCAAGCAATAATTGCTGGCTGTGTAGCCTGACTGAGGCTAACAAGCGGTTCTACGTTTGTGCTAACTATACAATGACGGTTCCATAATTTCGCCTATATAAGTAAGTCTGTTACTTTTGAAAAATATACTGACCTGAAGTATTTCTGCACTTGGTGCAATAATTTCACTAGTAGAAACATTAATAAGTACAATGTAATACCTAGTTTCAACGGCGTTAGTGTCGTTATGATTTTCTAGGGTGTCATAACGACACCAAATCTTAAAATGCTTCTCCTGCAAAAGTGGTTTTTTGCAGAAGTGTCAGTGTTGCACCGGTGTACGATATGTGTGTGGTATATTCAAATTAATAGACAAGAAAAAAGCCCGGACAAGTGCGTGACGGCCCACGCACAGTGAAGGGTTCCGCAGTAACCCGTGTCGTAAACCATGACAAAAAATAAATAGCTAATTTCACTATAAGATTACATAGTTACAAACGCACTTAGTATTTAGTCGTTTTCTATGGAATTAAAACGATTTTTTTTGTTTTCCAGTTACATTTGGGTTGGTCGACTATTACTCGTTAACTTGTAAAGCCTACTTACCTGTGATAGTTTTCCTTTTAAATTCGTTATATATACTATCTACTAATACGATTTTTTCACGTCTCCAAAAACAACAGTTTAGCTGGCAGACACTTGACTCTAACAAAAATCAGCACTTTAAAGCTAATATTGCGCAAACGGATCCTTGGAAGGAAAAATCGTTTTCACCCATCCAACGACTCCAACGACACCCCACACCATAGGATAGACGATATCAAAATTACACTTAACGTGAAGGGGGCCTACCAAAATACCACCCTATTTTTTATTTCTATATTTTATTTTACCACTTTGTCGGCGTGATTGATATGGTATGTATACCCATACCAAATTATCTGAGCTAAACCGCGGACAGACAGACGGACAGACGGTCATGGCTAAACTATAAAGGTCGCAGCCGACTTACACGACACCGCTCCCACTGGCAAAATAATGTTCATTGAAATGTGAGCTTCAGGATGTCCTCTTTAGACATATTTTACATTGACAGCACAAATTAGAAGATCTGCCATCATACCACTCGATAGTTGGACTTCTCGCTTACCGCATGCTTACCACGCACTTCAAGCGGGCGACCCGCGCAGTGTACGCAAGCAGACTGCTCGCTTGAAGCACGTTGCTAGTTTGTCCGTGCTTTAGCATTTTATGCACGTAAAATCTTCTGCTTATGTTGTTTTCCGAGCTATTCTCTTCATCATCAAGTGCAATAGCAATGTACGCCAGATCGCGCATTATAAATCGAGACATAGCGAAAAAATACGAGTTATTTCAATGGGGACTGATCATCACAAACTGTGTCTGGCAGTAGGCGCGTGTACAGTGTAGTTGACTGCTAGCTGTAAGTGCAGGGACGGCTAGCTGACTGACAGCTGTAAGCGCTTCGTTCATCTCTGTTTAAGGCGGTGTTGTGCGATAGCGGGGTCGTGTAAGTGAGCTAACGACCTTATGGGTTCCTTGTTGACTACGGAACCCTAAAAAACTACATATTTTACTTCAAAGTAAGTTTTGTGTTATTCTTCCTCAATAATTCACTTTTAACACAAACACAAAAAGGATCAATGATTTTCCGAGTCCAATACAAACGGACATTGACTGACTGACACATTGACACCGAGCTCAAACAGCTAACGAGCCATTGGAAGGTTCGAACTCGTAGCAATAAACTGTTTTTATAATGCGAGTATTGAAAAATGGCGAACGATTTTGCGAAACTAAAATACGTGGGTCAAAGGACAAATAAAACATGTCATATAAGACGTAAATGGAAGCTTTAAAAGGTGCTGTAGTAACACACCTACAACGTATTAATTTTCTCTCAATAATAAATGTTTTGATTTTAGTTATCACGAAAACAACCGAATTACTACAGAATAATACCTACTGTCTATAGGTAAATGATTTGCACGCCTAGTCATTTCTAAGGTCGTATTACACCTCAAGAGAGCGACTGAAACCAATGTCTTTGTTTCACAGTAAAAGTTTGTAAAATCAATGCAGAATGTGTCATGTCATGGCAAGGAAAAGTTTCTTTGTGGTGTTTTATAATTTAGTTTCGTTCCTCTTTTTCGCTGATCAAATAACGTTATCCATTCATCGATGTCCGCGCTCATTGTTGTAGTAAATTCATTCATCACGATTTATGCGTCCTAGCTAGATGGGTAGACACACAGACGTCAGACTGAGCCGTTGCATTTTACATAGATGTGAGCGAGGTGGAATGGCAATCTACAGATCTGTACCTATCTAGTTAATTTTTAGGGTTCCGTACGTACAGGGTACCCAACGGTACCCTATTACTAAACCTCTGCTGTCGGTCGGTCCGTCTGTCTGTCAGCGTCTGTTTCTCGAGAACCGTAATAGGTACTTACATAGATTATGTGTTTCATTGCCGTTATAACAACAACAAATACCTAATACAAATTAAATTAAAAACTAAAGAGGGCTCCCTCACAAAAACAACAAACGTGTTTTTTTCGGTTTATGGTATGGAACCCTTCGTGTGAGAAGCCGACTCTGAGTTGGCGTTCGATAAGTTTTGATTCTGATGGAAGTTCTTGGAGACGCACAGTGGTCCGGATTTTGAATATGGAGGACTTAGGACCCAAGGTCAATATTTCAGGCTGAAAAAAATCATATGGACAAATAAGTAAACGCTCATCAACGTTTGTTCTAGCGGTTTTCATGGAATTGTTTAATTTCGCGAAAAAAAAATATTGAAAAAAAAAATGTATGGAGAAAAAGTGAAATAATTTTTTTTCTCGACTTGTTTAAAAGTGTTAGCAATGAAACCTTTTATATGCTATTATACTACCTTTATTAATTAATTTCACAAATATTTTTTTCGCATATACTTGCAGCCTTGGCTAAAATAAGCATCGGAACTTTCAATATTTTTATTTAAACTATTTGTGACAATTAAAGGTTTTCTTTTATAGTCACATAATTTTCGTATATTTTCAATATTATAAATATTAATAGTCATTATTTGCCGACGATTTTTGACTTTCAATTATTTTGAAAAATAGATACAATTTAATTTCGTAAATCATAATAATATTTTACTTCTTTGTTGTTAGCGCTGTTACTCTAAGCGTAGTTAGTGACAGAATGACGCATTGCCTGCTCACCTCCCCCCCCCTTTTTCTCCAAGGGTCTTATACCCTCTAGTTGCGCGCTAATGAATCATATAAAAGATACGAGAGCTCCTGCTAGAGCGTCATTAGACATTCAACCCTTGAAGAGTCAACATACCTGAAAATTTTAACGTGAAGAAAACTACCTACTTAATCATGTCTGGATTTGGTACTTACCTGGACATTTATATGTTTCTACGAAAAGGAGACCTCAAGGACTACAAAAGACTACATCAAGCAATAATGGACTGCATTTCGCTTGAAATTTCGCAAGAAGATAGTGAAAAAATATTGAATTTTGCAAGATCTCTCACTGTGAACTTAAATCGTCGATGGACCGAAGCACATAGAGTACAAAAAACATTCATGAAAAAGCATATGCACTGGTTAGAGACAAGAATTAAGTGGCCTGAATGTGAATCTGCAAATCTCACCGAAATCTTTGAAGCGAGCGAAAATTTGGATCATCATTTCCCAGAAGAAGAAGCAACTGTTCCTTTTGCATCTACTTCGAAGGCGACTAGTGACATGGGCACTTCTACAGACGTCATATCAAGGAAGCCATTTGAAGACTTGGGAAATAAGCAGAAGAAAAGGCGATCGGGTACTTTACTCGACTATCCGGAAGAGGAACTCGCTTTTGCTTTTGTTACAAAGCTAAAATCTAATGGGAAAGAAGTTCTTGCACGCATCATCGATCATCTTATCAAGAAACCTGAAAAGGTTGAAGAAGTTGAATCATTTTTATTAATGAACAGAAAGAAAGAGACTATGCAGGAAGATCGAGTTTTGGCCCTTACTACTTCATTGGATCTATCAAAGTGGAAGTACCTCACTTTAGGTCGGCATTGTCACAACAATTGAAGCTTCCGTCTTACTACAAGTTGTTAGAAGCTAAGAAGAGGTGTTATCCTGATGCCAAAGATATTGATATATCAGAAGATGGAGTGAAGGTGAAATTACAAGCACTTTTAGATGTGACAACTCGAAGGATTCTGCAAGTCGTTGGTGACGATTTAAACATTTCCAGTGGAAATTTGAAGCTGACCAGCAAATGGGGATTCGATGGGTCTTCAGCACAGAGCAACTATAAGCAAAGAAGTGAACTGGCCGAAATTGACGACTCCTCTGTGTTCATGACGAGCCTCGTTCCTCTGAAGCTAGAGGCTGGAAATATTGTTATTTGGAATAATCCAAAGCCATCTTCAACATCTTATTGCAGACCAGTTAAGTTTCAGTTTGCGAAGGAAACGATTGACTTTGTTAAACAAGAACAGGCGGCAATGGAGGAAGAAATACGAAATTTATCCATTTCAAGTTGCGGAAACTTCGAAGTTGCTCATGAGTTGCACATGACAATGATTGATGGAAAAGTGACTACGATAATTACAGATACTCCATCTGCAGCTACTTGCAATGTTTGTCTTGCAAAACCTAGCGAGATGAATAATCTTTCCCAAATGTTTTCAAGACCTGTTCGGGAAGATGTATATCAATATGGACTGTCTACTCTTCATATGTGGATTCGAAGCATGGAGTGTCTTTTACACATATCGTATAACTTAGATTTCGAAATGTGGAGTGCCCGAGGTGACAACAAGAACCTTAAGAAGTTTCGCAAGGACATGGTGCAATCGGAGTTCAAAGAACAGATGGGACTTTTGATTGATGTTGTGAAGCAGGGATTTGGAACGACAAATGACGGGAATACGGCCAGAAGATTTTTTCGGGAATACGAAAAGACTGCTCAAATAACGAAGATTGATGCTGATTTGATAAAACACTTCGCAGTAATATTGCAAGTGTTATCTTCTGGGAAAGCTGTCAATATCGATGAATTCCGTGAATACTGCAAGGAAACTGCTGAGCTCTTTGTACATCACTACCCTTGGTACAACATGCCTTCTAGTATACACAAAATGCTGATTCATGGCGCTGATATATGCAAACATTTCTCTTGCCTTCCCATCGGAATTTTGTCAGAAGAAGCAGGAGAAGCAAGGAATAAGGATTTCCGAAATACCAGAGAGCGCCACACGAGGAAAACAGGAAGATTGCAAAATAATGAAGACATTATGCACAATTTTTTGATATCTTCAGATCCATATATATCTCATCTGAAACCTAAATACACCAAATTGAAGTCATCAAGTATGTTTCCAGAAGCTATCCAATTATTAATAGCAGAAGAAATAGTGGAAGTTGAAGAAGAGGAAATAGAAGTTGAACAAGAAGCTCCAGAAAATGTGCCAGATCCATTGGAATGAAGTATAAGTCATTTTATTATTTTTAAAAATGTATTATATTTAATTTAAAATGTAAACGACTTTCGATTAGTATATTGGACTATAAGAATTATATTTTGTAATTTGATCTCTGTATTGATATAAATAATGTAAACGACCTTCGATTATTATATTTTTTGTACTAACTAAGAATTATGTAATTAACAATTTTCAATAATTATGTTATTTTGTAATTTGATGTCTGTGTTAAAATAATATAAATGACTTTGGATTATTATATTTTATTGTTTTGTAAGAATTATGTAATTAACAATTTTAAAAAATTATATTGTCAAAAATTATGTCTGGATTGAATAAATAATGTAAACAACCTTCGATTATTATGTATATTGTACTGTAAAAATTATGTAAGTAATTAACAATTTTCAATCATAATTATTATTTTTTATTTTTTTTTGTATTTATATAAATATTTTTATTCCCGTAACCACTTTAAAAGAGCAAAAAACTACTGATTTCATGTAATTTCTTTTATATTAAATATTTTAAGTTAAACCGCGTATAAACGCCAAAGCTGCAACTGCATGCAAAAGATTTCTTAGTGAAATTATCAGATAAATGTAACATAATAATATACAAAAGGTTTCATTGCTAACACTTTTAAAGAAATCGAGAAAAAAAAAAAAATCACTTTATCTCCATACATTTTTTTTTTAATATTTTTTTTTTCGCGAAATTAAGCAATTTCATGAAAACCGCTAGAACAAACGTTGATGAGCGTTTACTTATCTGGCCATGTGATTTTTTTTAGCCTGAAATATTGACCTTGGGTCCTAAGTCCTCCATATTCAAAATCCGGACCACTGTGAGACGTGGAGAATTGTGTATATTCACTGTGTGGCTGTGGCGAGATTTTTAGATACTGTTAATCTATGAATTTATTCGGTATCCGATTGATACCGCAACGGCCTTGTACTGCTACTGAATTTAGACCCGAGTCGCTGTTTCGTATAAGAACGTCGATAATTCCACCCATCATTTAGGAGCTATTTACTTGTTATTTATGAGGTACCTATTAATTTTTTTTCGAAAGCTTGAGATCTAAGTTTCAAGTTCTTTTTCAGTTGGCACCTCATCTGCCTAGCCTTTTCCCACCTTGCACCTACCGGGTAAAACGGGTTGGATAAAAATGAGGAATTATATTTTTTGTCACCAAAGTTTATATTTGTCATGAACTTGTATCATCAAATTAATAGATCTGCCGCCACGAAATATTTTGATTATCAGATAAACAAAAAGTGTCGACAGGTATGAATTACCAAATAAATGTCAATATATATCTACTTAATATGTAAAATAACAGATGAATTACTATTACTTTTTGACAATAAAATCGTGGTTCATTCCTTGGATAAAAACTTTGTTCTCTTAATAATAGTTTTATCCCTTAAATAATAGCTTCGTACTCAAATTATTGATTATATCCATAGAAATATAACACTGGAAAACAGCATGTCTGTTGCATGAGATTTTTTACATGAACCTGAATAGTTTTTCCACGCTGATTTCAAAAATACATGCCGTTTTTATGTGCCAGCTCTGGTTTTGGAGTTACGAAGTGACAGGGTTTTTCATTGAAAATGCACATAGTTTGAGTTTAAAAAATTTATTAAGTATATTTATTCTGAAAAAAATTTCCTTTTTTAGGATTTTCTAGAGTGAGATGTACTATGAGTACTATTTTGAATGCTCCAACAATAATCAGCCATCATATGTTCATTCCAGTACCCCTGATACCTCTCCTCCATAGTGCGAATATCCTGGTG
This sequence comes from Mamestra brassicae, assembly GCA_905163435.1. Lineage (NCBI taxonomy): Eukaryota > Metazoa > Arthropoda > Insecta > Lepidoptera > Noctuidae > Mamestra > Mamestra brassicae. The sequence continues at coordinate 9,532,737 of LR990996.1, read as the reverse complement.
AAAGCGCTCTCCTTGCTTCTCGCTTAGGTCACCGAGATTTTCAGGAAAATAGTCTAGATGGCTGTGAAGGTAGTGAAGCTTGTGCTCATGTTGCATCCAAGCCGCTGGAAGTGTATCAGCAACTGTTCAACGTGCTGAATGTAGCCGTCGGACTTCCTATTGCCCAAAAAATTCCTCACTACCCAAACAAACTCTTCCCATGCACATTTCTCGACAGCTGTCATATGGTTGATGAATTTTTTATCATCTATCAGCTTCCTGGTTTGTCGAGAACTAAAGACATTGTAGGATATTCTTCTTTAACCTTTGTAGAATGAGCAATAGGAAAGGAACCAAGTTTGTAACCATTATGTAAAAGTACACATTTCAAACTTCGTTTTGACGAATCAATGAACAACCGCAACTGATTTGGATTATACTCTTTTAATCCCATTGCAGTCATTAGGCCCGGAATATTAGTACAAAACACAAAATTATCTTTTTTAGTAAAGAAAGGAAGTAAATCCTTTTCCCTGTTACGGAAGTACGATATCTTCGTTTCTCTGGTCAACAAATTTTTTTCTTTCAATCGGGAAACTAAAATTTCTGATGCCGTTTTAGACAGTGCAAGGTCCCTGATCAAGTCATTTAGATCATCTTGATTTAGTGGTCGGGGACTACCATAGCAATCAAAATCACTGTCGCTACCATTGCCGTCGTTTTCGGTTTGTCCGCTGCACTGGTCTGAATTTTCCGAAGATGTACATGGCTGCTGTGGTGTTGATTTATCACTAATAGTCAAGACTGGTCTTATGGCAGATTTTAAGTTTGGATATATCCACTAAGAGCAATTTTTGTGGTTTATATCTATGATTTTCGTTACACAGAAATAACAGTCGTCATGATGGTTGGATGGTTCACGCCAAATCATAGGAGCTTTGTACTTAAAAGTGGGTCTTTTTTTGTTTGCCCACAGTCGCAAAGATTCAACACAACTTATACATACCAAACTTGGTATCCAAAGTTTAGCGTTTTCTTGACGGCAACGGAAACCTAAAGTAGTCGAAGTATGCCTTTTTCACAAAGTCCAACACATTTAAACGAAATTTTTGGAACATATATTCTCCACAAATAACACAAAAACAATCAGGATTATTTAAACATGTCCTTCTTGAGGAAGACATAATTATATTTATAAAGGAACTAGTTAAGTTACACCGCTATTGATAGAAACTATCGACTACTTACGTAAATTCAAGACGGTACCTGTATCTCATTAACTAGAGCTGCTACAAACAATCTGAGGGTACATTTGAAATCAGCGCACCCAAATTAGTAAACAACAGTAGAAAAACTTCATGCAACAAAAAAAACGTTTGATTTTGTTTTTCTGTGTAATCTATGGGTAATGATATCCGTCACCAAATAAATCGATTATTATCTCCACATTGCGATTTGTTTTTATTCGAATCTGTAAACATGTTGAAGTGAAGGCTTGGGTGAAGTGATCACGAGCTGAGCTGTTAATGCATATAATCAAGATGGAATGACAGCTTTCTCCGTGATCACGTGACATCTTGTTTGTATGGATTGACAGCTCACTTCGTGATCACTTCACGTGAAGCCTTCACTTCGACATGTTTACAGAATCGACCCACAGAACAGTAGTTACTTACAGTTGATTTCGTTCAGTTATCAAAATACTATTCGTTACTAATTTAATAGTTCAGTCTACTCTTACTGACTAAATAAAACCCAACCATGATCCTCGAAATGCCTTTTGCGTTCCAGGCCACGGTGGCTCTTTTTTTAATGATGGGAAATCATCGAATGACTTCTTCCGCTCTGGGTGGAGCGCAAGGGCGGTTCAGTCTTACTGACTAAAACCCATCCGTGTTCCTTCTAAGGCCCTTTGCGTTCCAGGGCCGCAGTGACTCTTTCGAACAAATTCCGCAATCCTGGCAGGCTCTGGCCCTAGCGGGCCCCGTCTCTTATGCTGACATTTGAGGCGCGCGTGGAACACAGCGCGCCATCGACCCGGACCTAGTGGTGATCGGACAGCGAGCCATCCAACGCTCGCCGTCCGGCCCGCGCCTACGGTGGCCGGGGTTCTTCTGTAGCGGTGGTTGGAGCGAAGGCCTTGTCTCGGCGGAGGCGGCCCGCCTCCTCTAGCATTACTGCTTTGCAGAAGGAGTTGACCACTTCCCAAGCCTCCTCACTCCGGACCAGGGCCGGACGCTAGAGGTCGCCATCGCTGATAGCCTCAACGAGGACACGGCGGTGCTCAACCCAAGCAGGGCAGACCTCCACCGTATGCTCTACCGTGTCTTCCGGGCGATCCTCACAGTGCTGACACCCGGGCATGCCCTCCCACTGAATCCGAAACAGGTACCTCCGGAAACAGCCGTGTCCGGTAAGTACCTGCATCAGGCGGAAGGTGGGGACGCCGTGGCGCCTCTCCAGGCACTCCCCAAATAGGAGCCTTACCGCCGCAATTGTGGTGTGCCAAGCGCTAGTTCGCGATAGTCGCCCTCTCCATACCGCCGTGATATCCTGCCGGAGCTCCGTCCGTACCGGAGCGGAGTTTCGCGCCTGAGAGGCCCAATTGCCAGATCCTTCCAATGACTATCGCGATCCCGCGTGTCATTAAGTTGGCCGCCTCCTGGTGCGACCCCCCCTGTGCCAGAACGCCGCTAGGGTTCGGCGCGCAGCACCCAAGCGTAGCCGATGTCCCACAGGAGCGACCCCAGAACTGAACCCTGTGGAACACCGCACGTCATCTCTCGCCGGTTCCACTCTCCCCGGTGACCGGGGTAGATAACGGCCCTGTCCGTCAAACGATGGGCCGGTGAGCGGACGAAGAGTACGCAGGGCGCCCAGGCTTCCTAATGAGGACCAGTTTTCCCGTCTTCCAACGATGTGGGAACTGGCCTCTCTCCAAGCATGCGCTTAGAACCCCTCAGTCGAGGCCCGAGAGCCTCCGAGGCCAGAACCCAGGCTTTCCCAGGTAAGCCGTCGGGTCGGTCGGTATTTTTGGCCTTCAGCCTGTTTACCGCCACTCTCAGCTACGGTGACTCTTACGAACAGATTCCGCAACTCAAACTAATTAGAAACTAAAAAAAAACAAATAGGTTTGTTACGGTTTGTTACAAGTTTATAGATAGATAAAGCATCTACGTACCTACCTACGTAACACAATTTCTACTTGACAGCGCTATATAAATACGCATTTTACATGGCTCGGAAAATCTTAGACATTTGTTTTCATCTCAGCCCTTGAAATAGTCACTTGTTTCCATTACACCCCGTTCTCCAGAGATTTGATAATACACAAGACGAAATGCGTAAACAGAGAAACAGTTCTACACGTTAGATAAACTCGAAAATTTGTGAAAATGTATGCCAAAACAGATTAAGTAATGTATGCAAAAAATAACGTAGGTGTAGGCTACGTGTTACTCCATGTAGGTACGTTATTTTTTGCATACATTATGAATATGCTGTCAGGTTGACCTGGATTATGTGACCGTGTCTTGAGCACCTACTTAATTTTACTTTCGGTGCAAAACCTAGCAACTAAAAATCTTAGCTCTCAGGAAAATTAATACCATTTCTAGTGTTACAACAAAACGCGTGATTTTAAAACACCTCCGATTATCCATACTAATACAATAAAAGTATTTAAATATCTTTACTATAGATATTAATATTATTAGGTAATACGAAAGTAACTTTGTCTGTCTGTTACCTTTTCACGTTTTAGGGAATGGCTAAACGGATTTGGATAAAACTTGGGTTGATCTTCTACTTTCAGAAGCTTGTTATTAGTAACCAAACGGTTTATGTAGGAAGAGCCCGCCTTCCCAAACTTTCATTAGGTCTAGTACCTAAAACATTTTCCAAAAACATGCCAACTTACATAGATTTGTCTAGGTTCCCAGACATTCTATCCAGACTATTCGGATAGCTGAATATCTTATGAAGTTATGAAGACGCCACGTTTTGCGCATAAATATGACCTACCTACATTGTGATGATATTAGAAGTTTTTATATTATTTTCGTTTAGTTAAGTCAGCATAAAACAAAGTTTTACGTATGTTTTGGGTTATTATAAATTGATCGGAACACAAAGGTGATACATTATTGGCAGTAAAGCAGATACGACGGACATAAAAAAAATATCACAGGCGGGAACTCGGACGCACACCATGGCAAACGAGGCCGTTAACTTTTTACGCAATGGCAATTTGCGGTCGCCGCCGTCGATACACCGTAGAGTATAAAACACGAAGGTTTCGACAAACTGCCAGTTTAGGAAGTCACTACTTTGGTACTTATTTATAGAATGAGTATACCCCGTTAAACGACATTTGAGATTTCTTCGAGTCGAGAGACTCTATGGTTCATAAAATCTCCTTTAGTATTATGAAAAATATATTCTTTGAAAACTTTTTTAACGTTTGGGTAAGATAGTTCAGACTGAATTTTAAAGCTTTAAATAATAGGGTCCTTAATAGATCTATGTCCCATTCAGGCCAGCATACATCGATGCGCTTGGAACGTGAAGAGTGGGTACCTACTACAGTATAATGACTGCTGTAGTGGCGATGAGCACCACGACGTCACCCAAGACGTCGCTTGCCAAGCTCGTGCTGTATCCTAAGCCCAAACCCTTTAAGGTTATGGTTTTAGGCCAATCTGGAGTTGGGAAATCAGGTAACACTGGAAATATAGCCAACTATAGTAGGCGCCAGATAATCGTGGAATAACGGTCATTGACCCACCTACAATTATTGACATTTTTAATTTGAAAAACGGAATTAATGACACAAAGCTGTCCCGAATCATCATCTCTCGTGATCCTTAACATTGTCTAATAATGAAAAACGATTTATATTTAATTGTTCAGGTACCTATGAACAGTTATTAGGGAAAGGTCAATGTACTTTATTCCACATTTATCTGGCGCCTACTATAGTATCTCGAATCAGTTGTTGAGCCATCACTTCGTTGCGTGTTTTTTCAATAGTTGCCTAATCGTAGTTCAGCAGAAGACAATTCTCAGTGGGTTTTCTTAAACGAAACTTAATATCTCTTGTAAATGTTGTGATCATTATAGACTACTTCACTTTCAGCTCTCGTGGTGAGATTCATTACACGAAGATTCATCGGCGAATACGACCCCAATTTAGAGAAGATCTACACATTCCAAACCGTCATTGATAACGAGATGGTTTATTTTGAAATATTGGATTCCGCCGGAGATTCACATGTAAGTTTACACACGGACATACCTAACATTGTGTATTTTATTATACAAATAAAATCTGAATACATTTAAAACAGTAGTCTAAACATTTATCTAAAAGCTGATTACGTATGAAATCTATCTCTTATCACTCAATTCTGCACTAAACAAACTGATATTGGTTTTGCTACTGTATGAAAATAAACACGGTGATTCATGAATGTATTTTTATTGCACTCAGGAAAGTGAATACGCGAATCTCGAGAGCAACATACGTTGGGCGGAGGCGTTCATTCTAATGTATTCGGTCACGGACAAGTGTTCGTTCGACGAGTGCCACCGGCTCAAATTCCTCATCAACTACAACAAGAGGAGACGCCGACTCGCTTCCTCCATGAGGGTTAGTCACGCACCGCGGCTTCCAAGAAAAGTATTCGGTTTCTTTTTTGCGAGAAAAGATTTATCGCTTTTCAGATAATTAACATAGAAAAATTAATTAAAAATGTTACAATCATTGTAGGTAGGTACTTACCTACTAAAAAGTTAGTTTAAGAGGTTACACACAAATGCTTACTTCCGAGTTTCTCAATCAAAGGTGAAAGTCTTCGGTAAAGGTCAGTTTTTTTCAATCAACCATAATGCTACTATTTACGTCCTTCCGACTGCGTGTTGAATAGTCAATCAATTTTTCCGACCGTCTTTAGATACTTTACGTGACGAAGGTCGGTAATGCACATAAAATCAGGGAAATGCTGAATACTCTTACTTTTTATTCAACTAAACCATCTTTGTTTTCCTTTCGTTTTATTGCACGTATCTTCTATAAATTGTAAGTAAGTACCTTATTTTGTGTAGGCATTTTATAAAGTTAATGTCATTCAAATAGATTTAAGATATAGGTAAATGGCTGTATGATAATAATCCAATTTTGAAACGCTCTTCTTACGCTACCTACTGATAAGGCTTCACTTTATTTTAAAGGAGGTCGAGTGGTCTTGTTTCCGACGCCAATCGATGGAGAAAAAAATATAAACAGAGGCGTTTATATTAAAGGGGCGTGCTTCGAGCGAATTGTGTTCTTTATTTTATTTTGAGCTCCTTGGCCTGAGGCTTTTGGCCGTTCGCCTTTACAACTCATCCCAGATACAAAATAATATCCTACTAATATTATACCTAAATGTGAAAATTTGTGAAGATGGACGGATGTAGGTATGGTATAATGTTACTCGTTTAACGTAAAAACGACGAAACGAATTTGTATAAGTACTTCATTTATACCGAAAGTAGTGATAACTTTCCGATATTGAGCAAAGCCGCTTACAGAAGTTAAGTATGTTATGTCTTTGGACGACAAAAAAAAGTGGTACTTAGCAAAATAATGACGTTAGTGCCCTGAATCTAACTCTGTAGCAGTAGGTATTTCAGCTGTAACAGTCTATTTCTATTTGATTATCATGTTGGGAACACAAATTCGTCGGTAAATCGGTATCTGATCCAGAGTTTCAAGAATCGAAGATCAAATTAAAAGTTGAATCATGTTCTTTTCTAAATTGACAATGTAGGTAGGTACCTGAGCTATCTGTGAACTGTGAAGCATAAAGTAGTAGGTAAAACATTTACAAGTTTTGGGTCTCGCCAGCGAATCGACTTCAAAAAGTTAAGCGTTCTATCAATTCGGAAGCAGGTTGAACTTTTACACCTGACTAAGAAATAAAATAATTACCGGTCTATAGAAAAAGACTTTTACGTAGGTACTTATTTACGAAAAACGTATTCATATACCAATAGGTACACATCACTTTTTTAACCGACTTCCAGAAGGAGGAGGGTATCAATTCGTCGGAACCTTTTTTTTTTGTAAGTACCTATGTTCCCCGATAACTCGAAGATGGCTGGACCGATTTGATTTTTTTTGTTTGAAAGGGTATACTTCCTAGGTGGTCCCATGATCATAAAGTCAGGACCTGATGATGGGATCCTGGAGAAATAGAGAGAACTCTTCAAATGTCATAGGCACAGTTGAAGCTATTTGGGTAGTTTTTGGAAGAGTAGTTTCTCGGAGTGGTCCCATTTCAATTTAGTGAAGATCTGATGAAGAACTTCGGAGATAGGCAACGGAACTCCTCCATAAATGATAGCAAATGGACTGGGATTGCTGAAATCTAATGTTTGTCTATGGTTTGCACAAGTACATAAAATAACATCACGCCGGTACGCTGTGAAGGGCACATGTACCCCTTCACAGCGTACCGGCGTGATGTTATTTGTTGTTACCACTAAAAAGTGAAAAAAAAAACTTTTTACAAAAAATACAACCGAATTCTAAATAAAAACCACTACAAAGTATTAAATAACTTTAATTTCGGAAGTCGGTGTCAAAAAACGAAAAAAACAGACAAAACCAATGACTTCCGAAATTAAAGTTATTTTATACTTTGTAGTGTATATGTCACCGGAAAATGGCAAATTCCGTAAGATTATAAAATAACTTGAGAGATTATAAACTCTCGATAAATTGTCAACTGAATATTTGGAATACTTTTTTACGCATCAAAATTTGATAGTCTATAATATATCCGTGTCGATTCGAGAAATTGTGGACTGACATAAAATGGTGACCAATCAGAGCACAAGTCTACAATTTATCCGTTTTCGTGTGATAGTAAACCTGGAAACAAGGCTCTCATTGGTCTGTTCAGACATGAGCTCACACCAACAAGGACCAATTAGGGGCCAAGTTTCCAATTTAACTATCACCCCAATACAGATAAATTGCAGACCAGAGTGCTGATTGGTCGCCAGTCTGAAAGTCTCTTTATTTTTTTATTACCTACTAGAAGATACGTTTGTTTCCAGGACAGTGCCATAGAGACGCCGGTGGTGATGGTGGGCAACAAGGTGGACCAGGTGGGCGACCGCATGGTGACCACAGAGGAAGGCCAGCGACGCAGCAAGGAGATCGGCTGCGTCTGCTTCCACGAGATCTCTGTCAGAGAGAGCATTGATCAGGCAAGTAACTACAACAATATCATCGTAAACAGCTGTCCCAAAAAGTTCAAAATTATGAATGTGTCCCTGAATGAAAACGATGGTTATAACAAACTGAAATTGTCAGCACTTCTTTTCACAATTACAGTTTTAAAATTAAGTTTCCGTCATTTCCAACAACATCATTCATACTGAAAGCATGTTTGAAGTTCGAACTACTCCAAGAATACACCAAGATGTGAAAATATTATGAGTCAACCGTGCAAACATAATATTTCTGAAAGTATTCAGTGGATATACAATCAAATGCTTTTCCGCTCAACTGGATGCTGATAAAAGCCATGTAGGAAGAACAAGATTTTTAATTTTGTTATAAGTAAATTGAAAATTGCATCGTGTTCCCGGCAAGCTTTATGAAGTTACGCGAACGCTACAATGATATTCATGAAACAAAAATTACGAAGTATTCATTTCCTTATTTTTTTTTTTTTGTGTTATGTTCGCTCTTGTTTTAACAAAAAACAAATAATTATTTGTAATTTTAGGTGTTTTCGAAAGAGATGTCCCTATCTACAAATAATTAAATCTCTAGGTTGACAGTGTAGCGAAATCGCTTCAGGTTTCAGGCAATTTACGATGAAAAAATACGTTTTGGCCTGTCCTTTATCTACACACATGGGAAGTGCGGCAGCTTGGTACGAGTATGTCCGCTTGGAAAATGTTTCCGCATGAACAATCCCATGTTTCCGCACTGTCGCCCGAATTCGCAAACCCAATTCATAATAATATCAATAACTCCTCGGCCAACCAATTCACATAATACATAAAACCAATACGGCAACATGTTTCAGGTTACTGTTTTATTAATGAACACTTTCAAAACGCCTGTAAAATGGGTAGGTACCAATATTCTACTCTTTTTTTTTTTTTTTTTTTAAGGATGGGAAATCATCAAATGACTTCTTCCGCTCTGGGTGGAGCGGAAGGGCGTGTCAGACTCTTACTGACTAAAACCCATCCGTGTTCCTTCTAAAGCCCTTTGCGTTCCAGGGCCGCGGTGACTCTTTCGAACAGATTTCGCAACCCTGGCAAGCTTTGGCCCTAGCGGGCCCCGTCTTTTATGCTGACATCTCTTTGAGGCGCGCGTGAAACACAATGCGCCATCGACCCGGGCCTGGTGGTGATCGGACAGCGAGCCACCCAATGCTCGCCGTCCGCAGGCCCGCGCCTACGGTGGCCGGGGATCGCCCTGCGACTCCCGACGCCCGGGGCGTCTTCTCCTGTTGCGGCGGTTGGGGCGAAGGCCTTGCCTTTCCCTCGCGCAGCCCTCCTCCTCCTTTGCTAGCATTACTGCTTCGCAGAAGGAGGTGACCGCTTCCCAAGCCTCCTCGCTCCGGACCATGGATGGACGTCATGGACGCGAGAGGTCGCCGCCGCCGATCGCCTCGACGAGGACACGGCGGTGCTCAGCCCAAGCAGGGCAGACCTCCACCGTATGCTCCACCGTGTCCTCCGGGCGATCCTCACAGTGCTGACACCCGGGCGTGTCCTCCCGCTTAATCCGAAACAGGTACCTCCCGAAACAGCCGTGTCCGGTTAGTACCTGCGTCAGGCGGAAAGTGAGGACGCCGTAGCGCCTCTCCAGCCACTCCTCAAAGAGGGGTCTTATCGCCGCAATAGTGGCGTGCCCAGCGCTGGGTTGCGACAGTCGCCGTTTCCATATCGCCATGGTATCCTGCCGGAGCTCCGTCCGCCGCGTAGCAATTTGCCGTGGCAGCGGAGTTTCGCCCCGGCGAAGCGCCTCCAAGCGCCACTCGTAAACGTGCGCGAGGGCTCTCGCCTCCAGATCCCATGGCGTTAATCCGGCAAGGAGGCTCGCCGCCTCGCCGGAGACCGTGCGGTATCCCCGGGCCAGCCGGATGGCCATGACCCTTTGGGATGCGTTGAGCTGGCGGGCAGGTCGCCCCTTCAACGTCAGTGCCCACACTGGGGCCCCATAAAGGGCCATGGACCGCACGATCCCCGCATAGAGCCTCCGGTAGGAGGCGTTTGGACCCCCTAGATTGGGCAGGAGCCGCTTGAAGGCAGCCCCGGCCCGCTCCAGTCTTGGAGCCAAACGTCGGAAGTGCTCCTCGAAGTTCCATCGGCTGTCGAGAACGAGCCCCAGGTACCTGATCGTCGACCCGACGCCGATGTGAACCCCTCCTACCGTTATTTGGGATCCCATTGGTGGCCTGTTCCGAGAACCATAAAAACACATGGCCTCGGACTTGTGCAGGGCCACCTCGAGACCCAGTTGCCGGATCCTCTCAACGACTGCAATATTCTACTCTTGCCAACCAAAAAGAGGACAAAAAGTAACAATTAATGTTAGGTTATTATTTAATAGCAACAATCTGATTTAGGTACGAGAAATGAGATTTACGAGGAAGTTCTTTACTGTATCGGCTTGATTTGGCCGCAGTCTTTTTTATAATTGTCATCAGGTACCTACTAAACAGTGATAAAGTTTCCAAAATTTAGCTATCGAAATGTTTTCAATTCAGTCCCCTGAAATCAATATATGTAGGTAGAATATTATTGACTGATGTAAGATTAAACAGAAAAACGAGAAATATTTAACGTAGGAGTAGGACCACGTATATTAAACGTCTACGAGGATCAAATCTATTTCTAACTAGGTATTCGATGTCCTATTGTTACACACAATACCATTACGAGTGGTTTGTCGCAGAGAAATTAGGAAAAGTTTTAATATATTCCGATCACGATATCTCGAAAGGTTTTATCTCCTACTAGCTTTTGCCCGCGAATTCGTTCGTGCCCGTTTTTCCCGTTCCCGTATAGCTTTTAGCCTTCCCCATGAATGTGACTACCGTAAATGTACAAAAAGAATATTCCAAATCCGATGGTAGTTCCAGAGATCAGCCCGTTCAAATAAACGAACTCTTCAGCTTTATTAGATTATAGTATTCTAGCTTTTGCCCGTGACTTCGTAAAAGCGCATATATCCCGTTTCTTTTTCCGCTCCCGTGTTTTCTGCTTTTTTTTTAGATTTCTATGTCCCACACTAAGCCGAACGTTCAGTAGAATTAAACGCCCAGAAGTTTCAGAGCACTTGGATTTTTCATTATGAGAACCACACTTGTAATTGACAACAAAATGAGGTGTACTTGTCCAGTCAACAGTTCGTTATTTTAAATTAACAAACAAATCTAAAATCGATCGCAAACACCGTAAATTTACATATCGCGTGAGATTGTAAACTCTTTCTTCTCGATAAGGCACGGATATATTGTATACTATCGAATTTGGGTGGGATTTATTGTATTTGAAATGTTCTTTCTATTCACAAAATATCGAGAGTTTACAATCACGCAAAATTATTACAAACTTACGATGTCTGCAAACATCCTCTGACAATCTACCGTCTAGCAGCATTGTAGTCGACGTTTGAAGAGGGTGTGCTCGTGTAGTTAATTACAGCTATAAGTATAATCACCATTACTTTTGATACAAAGACTTTATTCAACTTTATCTAAGCCAGTGGGCTTAGCGGTCAAGTTGTTGGGAAACCACATCTTATCATCTGAATCGACCCGTTTACCTAGCAACCATTTACATTATAAAGTATTTAAATGTTGAATTGTCTTTGAAATCAATTTAAGATAGAGTTGGACCCAAGTCCCAAACCACAGATTCGGAAACCCTTATGGAAGTTGAGGATAGGTACTTAGCTGAATTGGTGGAGAAGACGCGGCTTTGTTGCTTATAAATTTACACAAGTGCGTACTTACTTAGTTACTTACTCAACGGTCGTGTAGAGTAATTTAACTTTGCAATCCCACCCAATTTATACGTGAGTCTGTTGCTGACATGTTCGATTTATTCTGCGGTGAGTAGGTACAATAATCCGTAGGTATCCTTCAGTCAACTGAGCTCTACAAACACAAATATTCCGTAAATATTTCAATAGTCAACCTTATTCTTAATTTCAACCTTCATAATTCTTTCAGCCTCTATTTTTAGAACTTTTGTCTGACCTTTGTTTCCGGAAAATACCTATAACGTTTCGCATTTATAACGAGACTTGCTGTTGAAGATTAATCAAGTTTCTAAAGTTTCTTAATTAAGTTTAATATTTAATCATTTATAAACACTTACCTTCTGTTCGATAACAGAAGGAACAAATTTGTTGTTAACAAATTAAGATTTTAGTAAGCAGAGAACCATATACAGCATGACTATGCTCAGTCATGCAGTAAAATAAAAGCTTGTAGACAATAAACCTAATAAAAAGATCCTTTATTTTTGATTGGATAAAGATTGGTGCTTCCTGTTTACATGCATGGTACTGGTTACTCTACTCAGTTTTATTTTTATCATTCACCTCGTAGGTGTTAGTTAAACGGAACAGTGGGCAACGAGTTCTATAACATCTATGATAAGTATCTATAAATAAGTGAACAACGCGCAATCATCTTTACGATAAAATGGGGATTTCTGAACTTGAACGTTGATTTTCATTTTTAGGGATAAGGTTTTTGGTAGCCAGTCCATAAGTCATCCTTATAGGACATTTGGACAAGGTGTAATCGATTTACGTTCTAAAATATTTAATAATAATGAACTGAACTGTTCGATTCGCCGACTGGTTTCGTATAACAGCGATTCATATTACTGCGGGTTATCACTTCAAACCCTAATAAATGTACAGGTTTATTTTCTGCTCTATAACAAGTTAACGAACCTGGGGCGTGCGCACAGTTGATGTGACCGTCTGACGGATGCCCAAGACGGCCATAAAGTTGGCCGTAAACGCCATTTATGATTTTCATTAAATATCTATTTACAGCATTTGGTTATTTACATATAGATGGTTTACAATTAAGGCATATGCAATTCCAGTATCTTAACCGCTACCATCTATTAAATTAACCGACGTGATTACTGTGGAATATCATATTATGAGATATCCGTACAAAATTAGTTTTGATGCATCAAGATGAGATCAAAGAACCTGAAACTTTCCTAAGTATAGCAATGTATATTCACGGCTAAATAAGGTTTACAGTGGCTTGCCGGTGTAGGTCAGTAGCTGGGCAACCACTTACCATAATTAAGCAGGTACCAAGAACGCCTCCGCAACTCGGAAAACAGTTGGTCCCGAAAGACATTCGAAAATTGAGTAGTCAGAATCGCGACAACACGAAAATCTTTTTATTTTTTCGTTAATAGTTACACTAGTAGCCAACCCCAACATAATACGAATGTAATTTGGAAAACGCAAGGCAGATGATTAAGTAATGTTATATTTTGACCCAGGTGTGGGGAGTATTCCGGGATGCGCGTCGTTTCTGGCGCGTGAGCAGCAAGTGGTCCAGACGAGATGGTGACCGGCACCCGGCGGCGCTGGGCCGGCCGCTGGCGAGAGCATCTTCAGACACCACGCCTGATACCACCGCTGCACCACCGTTCTGTAAGTAAATTAATAATATACACAAACACACACCTGCAAGCTGGTCAAGGTTATAAGACTTTCAGCTAAGCAATATAGATGACTGGGGATGGAAAATAATGAGGTGCTATTCACTAATATCTGTTTAGTGTTGCCCTCATGACTTTTACACAATTCATCGTTCTTTCATTGATATGCCTCATCTTGTCTTAGATATTGAGATCGTTTAGAAATTATAAGTTGTTTTTGGTTTCAATAAGCAAGACTCTCAATTCTTTAGTAATAACAAATCGGTCCTTAAAAGCTCAATGTTAAAACAGAAAAATTCCAACATACCACCAGATTTCAATGTTCACGCTAAACAATGACCCTGTGAAACTTTTCCAGCGTTACGAGACCCGTGGGTACCTAATGATAATACTGTGGAAACAGTAGGTACAATAGTCGAGCGTTACTAAAATTGTGATCCCCTTTGCACAATATTGTATTAAGTACATAATTATTATATTCTCCATTTGTAAGTTGTTTTTTTTAAATGATGCCAATAAATGCAATTTTCTTTTTTTCTTTCTTTCTTTCATATAAAGACAAAAAAACGGGTCTTGTGCAAGTCGAACTCACTCGCAAAGGTGTGTGGGCCATGTTTCAAACTTTGAAACCAAATAATTGTTATAGGTTTACATGTAATCTAAACTTAACTATTATTTGTTTTTGGTAACACGGAAACATACTGAGCTTACTTTAGAATTAAATTTAAAAAAAAAACATTTGAGACCTTTACGATGAGAACTTTCATTTGTTATGCCCGTGACCTTAAAATGGAATTCGTCACCACCATTATCCAAAAATTTGCTGAAGCCCACGAACCCAGACTTCATCGACACGTGAATGACACGTATGACACGTGAGAGGTGATCCAGCTGCTAGACAACACAGACTTAGTGCTAAAAAGAACTAAACCTTTTGAATTAGTGTTGTGTACAAAGTGATTGAATAAGAGTAACACCTACCTACATATATCAGACTCTCAGAAAGTGCTACTTACGGACTTGTGTAAAAATGCAATTGGACACTATTCTTACTTTCAACATAATCTATCACGTAACATAATTATGAAGTTAGAGTGAGTTAAAATTGCTTATTGGACTTTTAGGCTAGATCGTAATTAATTATTAAGAATTTTGTTCTTACTAATAAAATATAAAAAAATGTGATGCCGCACGGTACAGTTTGAGATAAGCAGGTACTTTTTATTTAATTTTATGGTATGAGTAATTAATAGTACCCCAAAAATTACCTGATACTCAAAATGTACTTACCTATTTATTTACGGTTCGCATCCGTGTTTGGATCACAGATGTCCCTATACCAACCAATCACTCCTGTACATTCGGAGCAAATTGGCTGTGACAGACGGACAGACATCCAGACGGTCAGAGAGACAAACACACGAATTTTTCCGTTTTTACAGTCAGACGTCGGAACCCTAAAACGTACCGTAATTAGAGTGCTTCTCGTCTACTGCATTATTCCAAGTTTCCGAGTAGATAGGTAACCCCTCGCGATTTCCCGAACGGATTAGGCGGTTCAACGCCGACATAACGTGATCGCTACAACCTAACATATTCTAGCTGGGGACTTATTATCTCGGTTATAATAATGCGTCCGGTTTTAGGGAGGCGATATGTGGGTTGTATGGGACCCTCGGGAATGTACGGTATTGTTCGTACCGCCTGGACGAAAATCACCTCAGGAAAATATCGAGAATATTCTGTAGGTTTGGACTGACAATCGTGTACAAAACGACGCGTTGCCTTGCAAAAATGTTTAAAAGTGAAAGAGTGATTTATATAAAGGTTATTTGAAAACTTTAGAATCATAAAATCCAGCAGCCGATGATGCTATTCAGATATAAAAAAACACTATGGAAAAAAAATCGAGCTCCGTTTCTGTGAAGTATTTCCAATCAAGTTTTATACTAGCCATTCAACCATCTGTCTGTTGTCTGCACTAATGCATTTAAATATACCTTGGTAGGCAGCGAAGATTCGCATGAAACACATGTTACAATACGTAAGACTTCAATTCAATATCATTTTCATAAGGCAAATAAATATAATGCCAACCCACTCGTCCTTCTAACTGTAAACACAGAAGAGGCATCTTTCTATTCATTTATTGAAATAAGATTTGGAATAAGTAGCTACTACACCTACGTCCCTAATAAAAATGAAATACGTACCTATCTTATCTTCCTCCTATTATATTTTTCATTTCATTAAACAGCGGAGCGGAAATTTTCTTTACTCCGCGGTAAATGTATGATGAATTGATGAGTTGATGAGTGTAATTCTCTCTCGATAACTTACAGCTTTGCTGTTGCATAGGTACCTAAATCAATCTGTTCGTGAAATTCTAAAAGCAAAACTAATACTTACATATATTGGTACCTCCCAAGCTTCTCTCACCTAAATTACATTCACAAGACTTAGAGCAGGTACTTAAACTTGTTCTTTACAATTCCAGGTCGTCGATGGACGGAGATGGAGCTAGACGAAGAGGATGAAGTGTGCGTCGGTCGCAGCGACTCCACCTCCTCATCAGGGCGGTCAGAGTGCGGCGACGAGTTCCGAGCGCGAGCCAGCACGGACTCGCGCCTGCCACCCCGGCCGGCGCGGCCCCGGCATCCCTTACCCACGCGACCCTTCCCGACCCCCGTCAGGAGAATGAGCGTCGCTATGAGAGGAAACAATGCCAGCACATATTGAAACACCACTGCTTTGTTACACGACCAAACTTTTATTGTATTATATTGTACAAAGTAATACTCCAGTGTTATAATTATGTGTGAGCAAACTATCTGAGATGTCTAATTAAACGAGGTTTTGGAAGACTATCTAGATACCTACGCTGTGAAACTGTTTTATAGTGGTTAGTATGTAATAACATAATTCATATTATCTAGGTACTTACTTATAGTTTTAAGCTATGTTAGAATCTTGTTACCGAATAAAATAAATAACTTATATTATTTATAGTAATTATCTATATAAATACATATGCCACCGGAAAATTGCCGCGCGAACTATCGCGTGAAATTGTAAACTATTGTTTCTTAATAAGATAATATTGGAAACTTTTCCATTTGGATAAATAGAATTTATTGTATACAAAATAATTTTTCATAATATCGACAAATTATAATATAAAAAGCTTTGTTACAATCTGACACATACATTATTTCCACATTTAGCCAATCAGATAACCATTGTAAAAACTAGGTAGGTATGCCTTAAATTTCAGTTTATATTTTAGTAAAGGTTTACATGAAATCTACTATTAAAAGACAAACACCAAGACTTAAAAAAACCCGATAGAACTAATTTCATGTTCTCGTCACGTTTTCCGCCTATTCTCGTAATGTTTATTTTACAATACCTTTCTAAAGCAGAGATACATAAAACGATCCTATATTTCAGTAAACATTATCATAATAAATCTGTGTTACAAAATAAAATACCCGAACCATACTCAGCATATTTTTAGCTCACGAGTATGTGGAGCCCCTACGTATTAATATTAAACTTTGTTTAGCGGTCGCACAACGAATAAGGGAGATATTTCATAAAAGAGAGCCACGCCACGCTTCACTGTTTTTGTCATGTTTATGGGACTTTTAATTAAAGGGATAAACTTGAAGCAGTTGCACGTTGTTGTTGGTAGTTTAACGTAATTATGCGTATTATTTTTACAGTGCAGAATAGTAAGGTCAAGATCCATTGCTTTAGTAACCACTAGAAATAAGAAAACTACTCAAAACGAAGTTCCTACTAATTAACGATACTTGAGATGTAAATTTTTTACCATGGACTTGCGGTTGACTGTTCAAAGTAGATATGCCTACATACCGACACAGCATCTATCAAGAAGCCTAATTAAATCCAAAGAAAATAATTCCTAATTAAGGAATTAATTAAACTTTCTACTGTCTTTGCTCATTCGTAAAATCAGCATTCTGCGAAGTTTCTCCTTCCTGTTATTGTTTTCGTTCGGGGCTTAGGAAACTTGACTCGATTTTCAAATTCAAATATTGCCTAGATGGAAAATCAATACCAAAACCAATGTATATCTACCTAGTCAGTATCATTTCTCCCACGCTTTCTTTGTTAACTTGCTGGCGTGAGTTAAGTCTTATATTTCTAGATCAATTTAAAGTTATCCTTCAAGGATCCTCCAGCTGACGCTGGAGTCACAAGGCCCGAGAATAGCTCTAAGTTCACCTATACCTACTCGGAATTATGAATGAAACAATCAAGTATTGATGACAAAATAATAAGCGCCACAAACTTTCTGACCATATGATTAATTAATTATACTGATTACCAGGTTCTTAAACTAATATTTCAATATTATTAATTAGTATTTAAACCAATCATATGGTTACATTCGTTATATAAATAAGGGTGTAAAGTTTTAAATTTCTCTATTCTGATACTGTTGATCTCATGAACTCTATAAGTTCCTCTGTAACTCTATAAAAACCTATAACTCTACCTGCCGAAAAAGTGCAGTGATGTGTGTACTGTATTTATAAGTAATTTACTTTATTTAACCCTCGACAACCATTTGCCTTATTTTAATTTTGATAAGTTCATATGATGTAATATCACTGTGACCCTACATCATACCTAGAATAGTTTTTCAGGAATTAAAACTGAATTTCATTCTATTTCTAAATCAAAGTTAGACTATAAAGTGCTTGAAGTACTTAAATATGAAAATAAAGCTGCCATTCAATACATTTACGTTGTTAAAAATTTACAAAATACTACTAAGTCCTGCTATGGTATGTTATGTATAAGTGTCGATAAGATAATGTACCTGATTACGTAAATGTCAGATGTTAACTTAAACATGATATGAAATTATTTAACAAAGTAATCTTATATTTTTATTTTCCTAACAAAGTCGTGTTGTATCGGTTCCGCTGTTCCACTTGAATAGACAAAGGGTGTGACCGGGGGAGCATTGTATCATTTCATTTCACCCGTAAAGATCAAACATAAAGCTTCAGACGGAAGCGGACTTCCAGCAATCGCTTCAAGTATTTCAAATACGTCCTAATTGTGACTCTGTTTGATTTCATTGGTCGACTTTGTAGGTCCTTATGTAAGATATAAGCACCTATTGTGAGACATACATAGGTCTATATTTCAAGAAGTAGTTTTGATAATCTTAGCTGTAGATGCTTAGGAATGTTTTTTTAACTCGTGCGTGAACAGCGTCTTTATGTCGGAAAATGAAATTGGCTAAGTAGTACACTAGTAAGTACTCAATTTTTTTGTTTAGACTAAACGTGATCCCCGGAAAGAAATCAAACGTACAGCGCGAGCGTGACCCCTATATATCCTTTGTTTGTTTAACCAAATGGTCAGTGATTTGGGGTTACACATATGGGTCATATAAATTGATAAATAAATGAGCGAGGAATGTTTCCTCTAAGAACATTATGACAATGTATCAACTTTTTTATTAATATGTTCCTTCTATCCGCAAATCAAAGGGACTTTTATGTAGTAGCCAAATTAACATAACATAAGATTCGGTTCTGGCGGTATCTACCTACTACTACCCGAAAATGCAGACGAGTACCGAAGCGTCGAAACTACAGGAAAAGTACTCATCTTAATAAGGTCAAAATGATACGCCGCGTGCATCCATTACTTTTATCATATTACCTACTCGATCTAACGGTATTTCATTTGTTTACATTTTCACATGAAAGCAGAAGCTCTCCCTGACCCCTGGTCCCCTCGAGACAAGATTAGAACTGATCGTCGATCGCGTCGTACACGCAATTACGTTATTGGTACGTGTCTCAGCTAGATAAAGTTAAGACACAATGCTGACAACAATCTAATCGACTGCTTACCCTGAACTGCACTCCTACACGTTTCTCGCTGTCGCAGTTTTTATTAGACTACACACGTTTTCAGCGCTCAAGTGCTCTTACATACACCTTTATCTAAAATATGTGTGTACCTAGACACTTAATTCAATTCCTAAAATATTTTTCCTCAAAGCATATCCAGAGGGCTTTTCTACTTGTTATAAGCAACGTTTGCATTCGCATCTTAGTCGCAATCTGTCATAAAAGCCTCAATTTCCATACATTTTTGTCAGTTTGCGACTGAGATTGAAAGCGTACGTTGCTTACTTTGTAGAGTTGGCCCGCTGTTAACAGACCCACATTTCCGGAAGAGCAAAGAACAACGATCAAAAGTCACTTAAACAAAACAAATAAGCTACGACCTTCATAGAACAAATCTATTGTCTTAACAATATAAATCATGTGCACGATATTATCATATGATTAATTTGATCTATGGCCTGTAGATTACAGAGGACTATTGATCAAATCACTGAGACTAGACAATCACAATAACAATTACATCGAAAAGTTATTAATATGCAAATCATATTAAGTAGTCGAAGATGACTGACACTAGACCTAGAGATCGAAAGGTTATTCATAATGCGGTTATGAAATTGACTTATTTAGACAATTTTGCATAGAAATAGGCAGGTATGGTAATGAGTGATGGCACTAGGTTCCATTTATTCCAAAACTCAAAATGGAAATTCTCTTCAGTATCTAGAAGATTAAATGATAAAGCCAAGTCAAGAAGTTCGTAAGTCAAATAAACCATTTCTCAAACATCAGTAAGATTCCTATCTTATTGTTGTCCTAATGGACAAATACCAAACATGAAATGCGGATCCGACTCTACTAGGTCACAAGATTTGCACAAGAGGCCTTTTCATTTACCTGCTCCGTTGTAACAGCCATTTATCTACAGGTATCTATACCTACATAACTTATCGATGTTATTATGCACACGGACCCATAGATCCGGTTCACACTCACTAAGTAAGATCCGTTAGTAGGTAAATTAAAAATTGAAAAACGATACACCTACTTGGTGAGTAAGATAAATATAAAAGGATAACTGTAAAATTGTATAGCATAGATGAGTGTTTTGGAAACATCTCTAACCCTGCGTAAAAGGCAACCTTACGGGTCCTGAATAATGTTTTAAATGTAAATATTATAATGATATATGAAAGCGACATGGCTCACCTTTAGCCACGCTGTTGTTTAATGGAGCAGACGTGAGGGCCCAGCCTGACGCCTGACCGCAGGATATCGGCAGGGCCGGCACTTGCTGCGGATTAGCGAAACCGGGTCGCGGCGGCACGCAGCGCACGCTCACCCAGTAAACCAATAATATTCAACGTTCAGATGAAGCCTTCCCATAATCAGACCTTTATTTGGTTTTCCGATTACTGATACAGCTGAAGGTAAAACTGTCTCGGTCGGTCGCTGTCAGACAAGTTTGTTTAGGTACCTGAGTAAATTTAACAACCCTCAGCCTTATGGTATTTTTCTTTAGTTCTGGCTATTTTCGAAAGGGACTGTTGTCATTTGGACGACACGTGAAGTAAGGAAAGTAAGTAGAAAAAAACAAAGCCTCCAATCATTTATAGCAGCAGTAGATAGCTATAGTGTAGGTACTCATAAAGGTCAAATGAGTTCTAGATATACATAGTACGAACGTGCTTGCGACTTATACATGACGCCTTATTAGTATGAAACTATCAGGTGCATGACCTTTTACACATAAGGACCTGCCAATAACAAGAGTAACCGCAAATTAAAAAGTATTTTTGGTCACCATTACAACATTATGTCAGCGTGATGGCATAATATACAAACACCTGGTGACCAAAAATACTTTTTAATTTGCGGTTACTCTTGTTATTGACATAAGGATGTATGGTACCCACTGAGTCACGTTGATGTATTTTTTCCTGAAATTACATTGTTTTACGTCCAAACAAAGCAAAAGTTTGTGAAAATAATTTCGAATGATTCAATATTTCAGAATCAATAATGGGTCAGACGTTGGAATATTAGTGACTTTTCTTACGTACGTAGGTAGTTGTCTATTACACATCACTTCATCGTAGGTAATAAGCGAATATACGCAATTTGCCTCTGGTCTTAAACCGCGTCGTTGCAATCCGACGGGCTTTAATTTTATGATGTCCGTTATGTAAGTATTATGAAAGAAATGGCTTAGCTGCCATACTGCACTTTGTTCCACGATGGCCGCTGTCTAGTAAGTAATAACTCACCAGTCCCACTACCCACGCCTCAAGCCGCTCTATTTATAGCACATTTGGCTTATGATCTTAGCACAATAACTTTATACGTACCTAATGAATATGGATACCAAATAATGATCTTTTAGATAACTATTCTTTTGCAGAAGTTAATTAATTAGGCTAAGGCGGCTACTACATTTACTTGTAGCAATCTCCTTGAAACAAAGTCACCATATTTACTAAATTAACGATGTGTGGATTGTTTCTTTTGAATGTCTATGTTGACAAGCTGTTTAAGTATTGCCTTACAATTTAACAGGTGGTAACAACTAACAAATAAATTAATATTTCTAAGGTTTGAAGATTCAGATAATTTTAACTGAAGGTTAAATATTAATTGTCTGTTTGGAATATTGTCTTTGCAAAAGCGATAAAAATGTTAATGTTTGTAAAATGTATCATTGTATGTATCAATGATTAAAAAATCGAACCCAAGCAATGTATCTAATTCAACTAATAAAATATTTTAATAAGCCGTATTTTTGGAATTTTATTATGCTAACATTCATAAGGGCAGGAAGATGATGATGATTATGCTAACTTTCTCAAACTGGTATTTAAAGAGAACAGGAGACCTATCCTCAGCAGTGTACGTTTATGGACTGCAAATTATAACCATACAAGGCACAATGTTCATTCCAATGACCACACGTAGCAGCGAAGAGCAGTGACTACATAAAATGATAGAAAATAATAACGTCGCAATAAATAGGTGTTACAATTCTTAGGAACGTGTAACGTGGGTCACGTTGACATGTGACTGATGAATATTTTATTACCTCCTCTGCTGCCCACGGGCCACGGGTGCCAGAAGTGCACTGGGACACTTCACTTACGACCACTAGTAAACATGTAGGTAAGTACCTTGTTAACCAACGTCTTCAACGGCATGTGAACGTAGGTAAACAAAACTTTTATCGACAGAAGTCATATTTTGCGTGTGTTTTAGCCAAAACATTGTACTTAGTCGTTTGTGAGCTCGTCATAACAGCGTCATCGTAAGTGATTTTGTGTCAAAATCACTGGCTTAAGCACTTGACGTCTCGGCCATGGACGGACGGTTCATTCTGAAGGTGAACACTCAAACGAAGTCGACTCTATTGTTTTGTTTATGTTTAGGCTCAAAGTAGATTTGTCCTCATCGTATTATTTTTGCTACCATAAATAATTCTAGTCCGCAAACCAGGTAATTATTACTTAATACCTGGTTTGTTACACACTGAGTCACGCTGAAGTAAAACATAACATCATGTTTTCCTTTACCGTCAAGTCAAAGTCCGAAATCAGCCAAACACTGTAGGTAAGCGTGATGATTTCACTCGTAGGTGCTCTTTCTGTTTGTAAAATTTTCGTGTTGTTCCATAGGACAAGGAATATTCACGAAAGCAAATATTAAAGTAAGTAGATACCAGCCACTTACAAACATTATCATGGGACGTCACAGGCTGGTAATTATTATTTATAGTAATATACAATAAAGGAATTCTCCTTTATTGTATATTAGGTAGGTATCTTTCGTCGAATAGCAAAATAATAGCTGTAACTAATGCTAATGAAATATATAATATCTGACATTCTATCTTAGGTTAACACGTGTGGTTTATCATCTGAGCCAAAGTTTACGCTGCGGTCATTGTAATCTACTATGACGAAAATACGAGCTGAAACTAAAAGAACGTTAGTCCGGTACGATCTCTTTTACGAGTAAGTAGTAAAATAAGCTGGCACCTAGAAAGCCTGAAAGTATTAATGTCATGTAGATGTGAGTTATTTTCTGACCCGTCAGCTAGCGAACTCAACTAAACACTAAATCACAGGCGAGAGACGCATAAATGCCTCTCATTCGTAAATCTGAATGAGATTTAGTAATTAACCTTCTTGCATGTCGCTGAAGTGAAAGGCTCTGTGTTACAACACACACCGAGTAGAAAACAGGAATAGCGCAGAATAGAGCTTCCATCATTTAATGTTTCCGAGGCAAATCTAGGTTATAAGCAATATATTGTAGTCTTTTACTACGCTTTATACACAAATATGGCGAATGAATTAAAAAAAAACCTAGTTACCTAGTTATTATAGCCACTGCAGGAAGTTTCATATTCTTCCACTCATTGAGCGGAGAAAATTTGCCGATAGTTAATCCTATTCAATTTGGCAAATGGTTCAACCGACTGTTCTGAACTGATGAGCATAATTGGGCTGCGTGTTCCATCGTTCACCTTAAAGAATCGTCGACCTCTGTATGTTCTCTCTGTACGGTGCATATATCGACGAAACTATTATACAACGTGGAACAGAATAAACGCAAAACCTCTTAAGGGGTCATTGTACTGACGAACAACTTTTACTATGGGACCACCCCGAAATCGCGAAAAAAATCAGCTGTTCAGTAATTTTGTCAAGTTATGCGCACACGCACATGCGTTTGGGGCAGTCGACTTTTTTATGCGATTTCTGTGTTGGTCCCATAGAGAAAGTTGTTCGTAATGATGAGTTCAATGACCCCTTAAGAGGTATTGCGTTTATTCTGTTACAGGTTGTATAATAAGAGCTAGCAGGGCATACAACTCGTAGTGTCAGTGTTGATGATTATATTCCACCACTGTTCCGAAACTAAAAAATACTGTATAAAAACTTCTTTGAAGTTCTTTAATTCTTACTTTCTACTGTTTCTTAAGCTACCTTAATATTGTCAGTGAAAACTTTTAATTTGCCTTCTTCCACTAAATGTCAACTATCTGTATCGTAGCTGTAAGTTTTCTTATGAAATTAAATAAAATAAAACAAAAGTATCAAGTATTTTAAGTAATTTTCTGAAGATATTTAGACAATGTTATATCAATTATAACAATAATTAAAATTCTGAAACTTTTATAAAGATATTATAATTGGAAATGTGCTGTTATTTTATTTATATTACCTATGGCTTGAAAAAACGTCATAGCACGTAGCGATTGTAGCAAACTAGCAACTTTGCACCTGACAACATTGAATACTGACTTTTAGGACTTTTCGCTAAAAGATAAAAAGACGCAACATTTAATTTATAACTTCACGCCGAAAAATAGAAAGATCCTAGCGCATAGAAAAACGAGTACAGCTTAATATTTAAGGCGGCAACATTGACCACTGACTGACTAAAGTGACTTCTTGTCGAACTGCGTAGTGCGTAGTTTAAAATATATAAATTTTGTATCTTCCTTATGTATCAACATTCCACAATAGCACCTATATCCACACACGCGCACATACCTAAATACGAACTTTTCTACGATGATATAAATAAAATACCCATTTTCTTTTTCAGTTTTCCCAAATACAGTGAAGCAATACTTCTCGCCTGGACAGCTTTTAACCCTTTACAAAGCACAAGTCCGATCCTGCATGGAGTATTGCAGCCACCTTTGGGATGGTTCAGCTAAATACTAATTTGCCGCGCTTGACTCGGTGGAACGCAGAACTAAGAGGCTCATTGGCGGCGTTAAACTGGTGGATGCCAAGCTTCACAGCTTGGCTTATCGCCGCAAGGTTGCCTGATTGTCGGTCTTCTACATATTGTACTTCAGGGAGAGTGTCCAGGAACTCCACGACCTCATCCCACCGGCCCCCTTCTACCATCGGACATCTAGACGCACTGCAAATTACCATCCCTACCTTGTTGTTATTCCACCAATTCGCACTAAACGTTTCCAAACGTCTTTTATAATGCGCACAGCAAAGGAGTGGAACTCTCTGCCTGCGTCTGTTTCCGAAAGCATACAACCCTAATCTCTTCAAAATTAGACTGGAGGCAAATATTTTATACGTCCGTTCAGCTAGGTGATCAGTAGGGTGTAGAATGAGTAGGTAGTTTGTTTTCCAAAAAGTGTGCTATTTTAATTTTTCCCGTTGACTCTTCTGGACATAATTTTACCTTACCATTTTATCCCTTTTTTAATGGCCATTCAAGAGTTGAGTGACAAGTAATATTAATAATAATAACGGCCAATGGCCTGATGGCAAAAAGCTTCGACGACCATCTGTCGAAGGTGTCGTTGCGCGGTTGGGTAAAAGGCCTCATAAAGAAGGCAGTACTCCTCGATACGGCTCGTATTGTGACTACCGGTGGTAAGAGCTCCAGTCAAAGGAACCTCTCCTTTAACTGGAGCCCTAACCACCGGTAGCTTGGACCCTGCTCCCGACACCGGCGGACTACTATTTTTTATATTTTTAAATGTTTTTTTGTTACAACTATTTTATAAAAAGAAATATTTATAAATGTAAATTTATATGTAAAGAAAATTTTATCAACGACATAATAATAATTTACTTCACAACAAAATTCCATATAAAATTATTAGTAAGACCTAAAAACTATGTTAGTACCTTTAAACTACTTATTAACTTACCTTACATTAAATAGGACAGCATCAGAACTATGCACCCTATTCCAGTGCCGCACAATAGGACACTCCACCTTTTCTGGTATAGTGTTTAGAAGGCCATTGGGGCTGCCCCGCACACGACACATCAGGGAGGCCACTCTTTTGCGCACAATAGCCCTAAAGCAGTCGGTGTTGGCCTCCGCAAACATCCCTGACGCACACGTATCGCGGCAACCCCATCAGCATCCTACACCCATTATTGTAGAGGACCCGCAGGGCATTGAAAGCCTTCTGCGTATAGCGGACCCACAGGCTGCAGGTGTAGGTTCATTGTCTGGCAGTACGCCTTAAACAGAGTAATTTTAACATCTTTTGTGCACCTCGCAAACCTGCGCGCCAGCATATTGCATCTCACTCCCAATGCCCTGCGTTCCCTCTCAATATCCAAGTCATCCGAGAGGTCCTCAGTGACCCAATGCCCCAGGTGTCTGAATTAGGTGACTCTACTTACCTGAATTCCTCCAATTCTAACCGGTGGAATGGTCGTGGTATTACCAGACTGAGCTGGAGGTCAGATACCTAGAACAAAACCCATGACCTCAACCACGATACTAAACAAGATTCGGATTTCCGACTGTCCGTGACCACTAGCAGATAGTCGGTTGATTGGTACTGATGATAGCAAGGATCATTGGCTTACAGAGCTCTCCTAGACAGACGCACGCAAAAGGTCACCTCGACTTTATAACATGACGATGATCTGATTTAAGAGCTGGATCGTTCCGGTCAGTACCCCACGTTAACTTTTCAGTGGTTTTTGCCTTTAAGTACGGAAAGGATATTATTATTTTTCGATAAGCAAAGACTGAAGAACAATAACACGTTGATAAGGAACATAACCCCCAATCTGATTAGGTACTTCGAAGAGAACACGAAATAAATCACTAGTAACTAGAGGCATAAAAGTTACCTACACAAGCTACAAGTGAAGTCAGAGGGCAGAATCTAGAGCTATTAATATCACTCATCATTAGGTGCAGCTAGCACCTAATGAGACGATGTTTATTAGCTGGAACCGAACACTGACCTTGTCACGTCCTAGTTTGTGGCGATCAATCAAATGCATTTTAGTTAACATATTGAATACCACAGCATTTTATAAATAATTTACAGTTGCCCCAAATTTTAAATAACGAAATTAGGGCAATTCGATAATAGTTCGATATTGCGGCAGCGAAGGTTCAAATTAACACTGTGGTGGTACGTTACGCGACAATCATGAGACCCCACAGGAACACCCGACTATTTATAGCCACCGCACATCTTATATACCTACCATTTTTTAATTATTAAGGCTATAAGCGTAAACATAAAAATGGAAAAAAAATAACAAGTTACTGGTACTTCTAAACGCCCGCGTTAGAAACCGTGGACAAGGATAGAAATATCTTCCCTACAAGGGCTATCAATTCTCAGCCGTAGACAATTTTATAAATAACATCGTTTCTTCATCCATCTATAAATAGCGCCAAGATAATGGCGAGCAGATCCCCAAACATGTAGGCAGGTCTGCAGGCGCCATCATGACAGCTTTGAAGCGTGTCTTCACTAATTAAATTGTGGAACAGACAGGAGTGATAACGAATAGATTATATTTACGTAAACAACATTAGCATAGTTATCAGTTTTTCCGCCTACTATATTATTAACTAGCTGAGCCGTGCAACTTCGCGTGCGTTACATTTTTTATTAATGCTCCGCTCTGATTGATCGTAGGGTGATGTTGTATAGCCTACAGCCTTCCTCGATAAATGGGTTATCCAACACTAAAAGATTTTTTGAATTCCAGCGCCCTAGTACATTTTTTTTGAACACTTACAATTCCATCTTTAAGAGCACCCTACACGATTATTAACTAACCTATAAAAACCGTACGAAAGTTCAGACTAAGCGATAGCAAAAGGAAAAGATACATATTAGACTCAATCAGAGCTAAACTTAGGCCTCTCCAAAGCTGTGCCATAACATCTGGTCCTCCACCTTCCGCATCCAATCTGTGCCTGCCACGTTTTCTGACGTCGTCGGTCCACGTAGCTGACACGCGGTCATCACTAATATCAGATGGACTCGTCTGCTCTTCTGTTTGTCGGTCCTTCCACAAATTTCACTAGCTCAACGCTGTTTTGTTATTTATTATTGACTAGCACTTCGACCTCGACTTCGTCCACGCGTATTTAGTAGGTACTCCACAAACTTCAACGCCCGCTCTACCCCCTTTAGCTTTGGAAAAATATGCAAAACGATTTTCATTAATTACCCAGCCATTTCTGCTGCTGATTTGGTGATCTCAGGATCAGCGCAACTATTCTCCCCGTGCACCCCGTCAGGGGTTGATTATGCAAAAATTGTTAGATCTCCATTATCCCAATTATCCCACTTTTAGTTTGTTCATACCAATTCCCACGTCAATTGAAGCAAGCAATAATATCCTCCCCTAAAAACTTGATCACCCACAAACTTTGTTATTTTCCGAAAAATTCAAACATTTGTTATTCTTATTTTTTTATCCAAATCATTAATTTTCATCGATACTCCCCAGTTCGTTTAAACCGCAACATTTTTCTTACTTAGAGCATTTTTATACCCGTCGTAACTTTGAAGTGAAAGGTCCGATTCGAATAATTTAAAGTGTAATTTACATGCACACAATTAACCTTAATTATTAAACTATCTAAATGGATAAAGATTAATATTACGATACCAATTTCACCACTATTCGATTCCACCCGTGTTTCGGCTGAATATTCTTCATTGTGACTTAACCATAACAGTTATAGTAGGCGCCAGATAAATGTGGAATAAAGTATATTGACCTTTCCGTAATAACTGTTCATAGGTACCTGAACAATTAAATATGAATCGTTTTTCATTATTAGACAATGTTAAGGATCACGAGAGATGATGATTCGGGACAACTTTGTGTCATTAATTCCGTTTTTCAAATTAAAAATGTCAATAATTGTAGGTGGGTTAATGACCGTTATTCCACGATTATCTGGCGCCTACCATAGACATGTGTGTCGCGGACTTTTTTATAGGTAATAATGAGTACTTTAATCATGAAGTACATCATTTTATGTATCATCAATAGTTTTCTCACCGTACGCCAAATAATGAATTTTATAAGCAACTTTTTGTTACTTTGGCTTACATTATTGTAGGTTTCTTATGGATCTCTAATTTTTTCTAAATAAATTATAGCCTATGTTACTTCCTGAAAATTGGTTTAAATCGGTCCAGTAGTTTCGAAGTCTATTCGGGACAAACAAACAAATATCCATCATGAGAATGTGTTATGTATTTGCTTATTGCTGAATATATTATGTTACTCACCTGAAATTTTCGTACAATCATTCTGATTTCTAAAACTTTAACATCCATGACCATCATGATGAAGATGACAGGGGCTTACCGAAATTAAATCAAGTCCCGGTTTTGTAAAGAGAGGTGTTCAGACAGGTGATGAATTAAGTAGGTACCTATGCTTATTCTTTCCTGTTCTGTATGGTGTCGGACGTAAACAAGTAGGACCATCCCATCACTTCCCGTGGGTGTCGTAAGAGGCGACTAAGGGACTCACCAGAGAATGGGCAGCAGCATTCTCTGTACATTGCAAAAGCTACACCGCGGTCGCCAACCCGCCTGCCAAACGTGGCGATTATGGCAACCCTGCCCCCCTCCTTTGGGGGAGGCCTATGTCCAGCAGTGGACGTCTTTCGGCTGATATGATGATGATGATGATTCTAACCTACACATAATTAATGTTGTTTACCTAATGGTTTATCGCAATTACTTATTGATGTTCGTAGAAGGAATAAATTAGTACTTTACAACTGTTGACAACAGCATTCCATCATTCCTGACACGAGAAGCAACACAATTTCACTGCAATTAATTCTCATTAGCATCAAATGCAGACGACCTGTCAATAAAATGTCACCTTGTTTGTAAATAGCACCGCTTTATAGAGCACTACTCATTATTGTAAAGAATCCGATATAATTATAGTGATTTAAGCGTCGATGAAGTCAGTGACTCGTAGTAGCCGCGCGTAGTAAACGCAACAGCTGTCAGTGAACCCCACATGGGCAGGATATTCCACTACCACACATCGCCCATCCCTTACTATATGTATGTTTTACACACTTGTTTACAAATATTTATCGCACCTTTTATTGATAAGTTGACGACACATTCGGATAACAGGTTATCTTCTATCCTTAAAGTTTCGACGTCATAACTAAGTAATATTTACACGGGAATCTGATTTTGTAAACACAGGTTAACATTATTCTTGTTATGTCGCGATAATTGCGATGTAGAATGATTGAGTAACGGATACTTATTATTTTGAATTATCTTTTTAGCTTATCAATTTATAGTGTAATTCCAACGCAATAAAATACTACGTATTGTCTACTTTTAAAAAGAAAAATGTAGATATATTATTTAGTAGGTACTAAAGGTTTGTTATTTAAAAAACCGGCCAAGTGCGTGTCGGGCAACGCGCACGGTAGGGTTCCGTAGTTGCACGGCATAATGTATTAATTGAATTTACGGTTTAACGGTTAAAAAAGTCTAAAAACGTGCCCACATAGGAATTTGTACACAATTTTCCTTCTCCAAATACATTTTATAGGTTGGTCGACTTTTACTCGTTAACTTGTAAAGCATTCTTAAGCTGTGCCTGACAAGGTGTCGGGCGGAAGGAGAGCAGACGCTCCGTCTAAATTTTAAAGAAAGCCCGCTCGTTCGAGCGTCGAAGAGATGCGGGGTCAGATTCAGACTCTGCATCTGTCGTCAGGTCGTTCTCCAATGGACAAATGGCCTCGGCCCGGAAAATCCTATAAACCTCTTTGGGGAGTGGCTGGAGAGGCCCTCACCTTCCGCCTGACGCAGGTACTCACCGACACGGCTGTTTTGGGAGGTACCTGTTTCGGATTAAACGGGAGGACACGCCCGGGTGTCAGCACTGTGAGGATCGCCCGGAGAACACGGTGGAGGTTTGACCTGCTTGGGCGGAGCACCGCCGTGTCCTCGTGGAGGCGATCGGCGGCGGCGACCTCTCGCGTCCGGCCCTGGTTAAATCCATGGTCCGGAGCGAGGAGGCTTGGGAAGCGGTCACCTCCTTCTGCGAAGCAGTAATGCTAGTGAAGGAGGAGGCGGGTCGCGCGAGGGAAAGACAAGGCCTTCGCCCCAACCGCCGCAACAGAAAAAGACCCCCGGGCGTCGGGAGTCGCAGGGCGATCCCACCACCGCAGGCGCGGACGGCGAGCGTTGCCACGCGCGCCTCAAAGAGATGTCAGCATAGAAGACGGGGCCCGCAAGGGCCAGAGCCTGCTAGGGTTGCGGAATTTGCTAGTCCCCGCGGCCCCGGAACGCAAAGGGCTTTAGAAGCAACACGGATGGGTTTTAGTCAGTAAGAGTCCGACACGCCCTTCCGCTCCACCCAGAGCGGAAGAAGTCATTTGATGATTTCCCATACTTAAAAAAAAGTTAGGCAACCATCTCGTAGGTACCTATATTTTGGATATAGGCAAATTCGATTGACGTGGGGTAAATAAGTCAAGAATTTCGCGAAAACCGTGAAGCCATGGCCGAAATCGGTCGGGGGACTATAATAAAGCCCGATGTAAGTATTTGCGTGTGTCACAAAATAAGAGACTTGGATTCTGAAGAAGTTATCACTTCAAAAATTAGTTTGTAAGCCCTGGCTGGACGCCTTAAATTCATTTGAGGCCACCACACAGGATAGTCCGGTTAAGCAGTAACCAGCCTTAGTGTGCTGAACTGCGAGAGGTCATCGTCAAAAAAAAAAAGGTGACCAGCCCTGGATTGAACTTGTTTGCTGACGAATGGAAGACAATATTGTTAGAATTTTTGTGGTTCTGTGAGAAGACAGAGTGAAAAGTTTTTATTAATTTAGTATAAAGGGCTAATTTGCTGTAGGTACTAAATATTTCTATAACACTACACCTGGGGCATATTGCGAACGCCTGATCTGACTTTTTTCAACATAGGTACCTACTGACCATACCGTCTAACCTGACTCTAAAAGGTAAAATAGAGACTTAGTTGCAAACGATACTGATGAAGGATGAGCAATTTAAGCAGCACCGTTTTCCCACCAACTGATAAAGTAATAAAAAATGAGT
Source organism: Mamestra brassicae (assembly GCA_905163435.1). Lineage (NCBI taxonomy): Eukaryota > Metazoa > Arthropoda > Insecta > Lepidoptera > Noctuidae > Mamestra > Mamestra brassicae. Next base: position 9,500,254 of record LR990996.1, on the reverse strand, counting down.
CGTACTCTTATCCAGTCATCGTAGTGAATTGCCCCTCTGACCGTTGATTGTGATCATTAGAAGACCCATGCTGAGCTTTATTGTTTGTCTGCCAGGTGGTTATATTCTCTATGGCCAGGGCCTATTCGGTAACCATTCACCAGTTTATGGAACCACTACTTGCAGAACTATAGTTTTTAAAATATCCTTCTTTAGTTCTGAACAGAACACAACGGTAATATTCATAAATCCACAACACAGAGTTCTAATTCTGCATCAAACAAAAACAAGGCAAGCCGCGGGTACATTACCATCAAACAACATGCACTTGGTCAATGACTTGAAGTCACCACTTTAGAGAGAGGTCATAAATGTTTTTATAGCGGAATCAGGGGTGAGTTGTGCGCGGGCGGGCGGAGCGCGGCGCGGCGCGGCGGCGCGGGGCGTGGCGGCTGCGCGCGCGCCGCCCATCTCCGTCTGCGTATAATAAGCGCGCGCAACGCACGCGGCGACTCGCCAGCGCGACCACAGCGGCGCCGGTGCACGACGCGCGCAGTGCACTCCGCGACCTTCTCGCAACTCGCACCAGTTACCGCGGCAAGCGATCCGGCGCCCCGACCACGCCGTCTTGTGACACGATACTACTACTGTACAAACAACAACAGACTTCCAGGACCGTAGTACCTTACAAAGTAAGTGACCATAATAACTGTGATTTTACGCCAAAGCGTCACATAAAATACTTTCATTCCAGGTTATTCAATTAATTTTTATTACGTTGAATATTCAGTTCAAATGTAGATAACGACTATTGCTAAAGATTTAACATACTAACAAAACATTGCTTAGTATCCATTTGGTAACAACGCACGATCATGAAAGCTTGACAGCTAATCCTAATTTAAAGTTTTTATTATATTTGGGCATACAATCCGTTATTGAGTGGTCTTTTATTGACCATGCTGTATTTATTATAACTGCATGAAAACTAGATTTTAGACCTACAGAAAACTAGATTTAGATTGTGTACCATAAATGCATATAAATCTAAGTAATTAATTTTCCTTTTTGCTTCCATAGAATACGTCTACCTAAATAATTATATACGGAACTTGTCCTGCAATTTCCCTCAGTCGCATCAACAAAATTTCCTGTCCAATATCTAAAGATTGAAATTTAATTTGAAATCCATCAGTATATCTAATTGTTTCAATAAAAACACATTGCTATACCTTTACACAGTCATTGAGTTGTTATTATTGATTTCTATGTACCTGCTGTTTTTTATTAAGTATTTGTACTCTAATTAGTCGGTTTCATTTTAGCTACGTAATATTATCACATCGCAAACTCTAATAAACTCACAAGCATCCAAGCTTAATATATTTATACACAAGCACTGGCATTATTTTGCAATGTTGCGAATTAATAACATTTTCCTATTAATTAGAAAACCCATTGAATTTCGCATTTATGATGTTTTTAATAAGGAGCTAATATGCGGCCAGAAAAAAATCGCAAATTTTATCCAACAATATTTACATTATTTACCTAGGTACCTACTACATATTTTTTATACTGTTTTCCTAAATAAATATTGTTTTTACCATAAAATTATACCATAATGGTTTCTTAATCTTCTTCTATAGCCTTCTTATGATCTATAAATGCGAACGCTGTCTGTTTGTTACCCCATAACGCCGAAACCACTAAACCGGTCGCAATGTGGGACCTGAAGCAGAATATAAGGAGGCAACTTTTTATTCCCGAATTGTTTGTGTTAAATGGGGTGTTGAAGATTGCATGGGAAAAAAGTCACTGGAAGAACTCTTGTGGAAAATGAAGTCTTAGCTCAATTTCACAAGTGTGTGCGGTGCGCAACGGAACCCTAGCGCGCGAATTCAACTCGCGCTTTAGGATAATAGACTTATCAATTTAATATTTATCCCAAAACGAAAGAAGAGTTCATTAAACGATTTGTTTTATCCGGCAAATGCAAAACATTTCCTTAGCAGATGCAAATCGAAAATGTTTTTTTTCGTCTGTGAAACTCTTAATTTCCGAAAAATAGTGTATTTTGTTTGTCGCTAGATTTCTTGATCGTTAAATTAAATCACTCGAAAATGTACCACATTTATCTCAAGGATATATTATTATTTAGGCAGAAACGATGGTGGGTATGTGGGTCAAAACACAACTTTTTTGCATTTTTACAGCTACCTACCGATAAAACCAAACCACGATGGTTTTATCTCTGGAAACGAAAGTACATATTTATTGGTCAATGTGACAATTTTTATTGCAAAAACATAAAATTGGCCAAAGTTATTTTATTTTATCCAAAACACAGGTAAAATTAAAATTGGCAAAAAGAGTGCGCGAGTACATATGTTAATTAAAATTGAATTGAGTTCCTTTTTGGTTCATAAAAAAGTTATTGGTTCTTTTTAATTTGATTTGGAAAAAAATAACTTTAGATAAGTACCTATATTCTATGAAAAGAAGAAGAAAAATATTGTAACTTGTTTTTATTGATTGTTGTCCAATTCAAATAAATCTTGACAGGTTTATATGTTGGACCTCAAAGTAGGGTTTGACACGACACACACAGAACTCCAAGTACTCAATTATGAAAAAAAAACCCTTGTGTATTAACGCCTATTTTTTCATATCAACATCAAAATTAAAAGTAAATATGAATTTCTCGGTTTCGCGGGAAATCTCGAGAAATCGAGTTCGAGAATTTTCGAGACCCGAGACAGAGGAAAACCTCGAGGAGTCATAGTCACTCTGGGTCAGATTTTACTCCTTAGACTGAATTTGATTTGAAAAAAAACGAATCAAGCCTTATGTAATACCTATTTAATTTGAATAAAGTGGATTTTTTCTATTATCTCAAATACTAAAAATATTATTTACTATATTTCTTACAAAAAAAACTTGATATCGTATCGTATTTTATGAATACTAATAAACATCACTGAAATTTTATTTACATCGTTTATTTAACGGCTAGTTAATTAATAAATTCGAGCTAAAGTTTTATTTAGACACACGCGATGCGGATTCAATTAAAATTTTATCTCAGTGTAATGATAAGTCAGAAACGAACAGTTTTAATTACATGCTTATACATCTCGCCTCGCAAGTCGTAAGGTAGTTACAATTAGAAACCATTCGCGATAGGAATTCTAAGAAGTGGACGAATCCAGTGAGTTTCACGTTTACCGCCAGCGTTTTTACTGCAGTCCGTCGCCCACGCCCGCCGCTCAGACACATAACTCAGTTTTTACGATCTATCCCTTAAGGAGTATAGAAATTTGTGAAATGTTTAAACAGAAACGTTCGATTGATCGATTACGCAGTTCAATATCAAGATCAAATTCGTACAAACAAAGATGGCTACCGACAAACGTATTGTTGTATGGAATTGTATTTGCTTCAGCCATATAAGTGTTTGAACTTTACCAGGTCAACGTTTAAATTGAGGTCGAAAGCGGTCAGGACAGGACCTTGTCGTATGTGTACACACTACGCCACCCCGTGTGATGATTCCTGCGTGACGCTCTACTATCATTCTATTGCAGTTGGAGCATAGTACGTACAATCATTGTAATTGCTTTGTGATGAAACGTGACTGAGAACGCCAAGCCACAGCTCCCCACCGACCCACCGACACGATGCACCGTTGTGTCGTAAACATTCTGAAAATACGACCTGCTTTAGTGGAACTCAATGAAAATTCCGTGTAATTTGCATACTATGGCTTGTGGAAATAGTACAATTAACTGCAATCCACTAATTAAATACCAGGCATCTACGATCATAAATGCTCTACATGCCTTGGTACTTATTTAGCAAAGTAGTGTAATTAGTCCACTTGGGTAATTGTGGAAGCCATTTCAAGTGGAAGATATTTCGCCCTACAACATAGTTTACTATCCTAACCAGTATTTTTATTTTAAATGATAGGTGTGTATAGATAGATAGTCTATGGAAAGGTGTCCGGTGCGGTATAAAGCCAGTGACCGACTCGTCTCACCAATTGGGCAAGCCGACAATACACTTGACCCCGCAAACTCTTAAATTATCTTTTGTTACCTATCGTCTGCCGCCATGTGGCAGCGTCTACCGTGTCTCGTTGCTAAGAGACGCACACGCTAAACTAGTCATGACAGACTTGTTGTTGCGATGTGAAAAATAACAACAAATACACTACCTAGACTACTACCTACGACACTCTACCTAGAAGACTAGATAGACTACACGCTTCTGGTATTTTCCTTTCTCCAAATTTAATCATAACCTAATTATTCAAATAATAGCATATTAACGTTATTACTATAGCGCTTATTAGGACTACCTGCTTATTAGTAGCTACCCTACCTAAGGTCTTATAAATATATACACTTTGCGTGTGTATGCAGCTCAGAGATTTTGCGTTGACTTAGATACTGCATAACTTAATACCGGTTTCGCTACTTGAAGTGTTCGCTAATTAGCTCCAAACCTCCAATCAATTCGATTAGGCAATGCAAATAAACTTACACGATCCTGTTTAATTTGATATTAGTTGAATTAAAATAAATTCCTAATTCAAAAGCATTACAATCTGTTAACATATTACTTATTCTGCATTAAGTTTGCCATCGAGCTGATGACATCCATGGCATACTTATGTACCTCTAGAACGTAAAATGCAAAGAAAGTTCTTAGTAGATGACTCGCAGCATCGATAAATTGAACATATTTCATTAAAATTAACGACTTCCTGCAAGGCCCGCCTTATTACACAACGGAATATATAACTTATTTACTTTATTAAATCATTGATAATCTTTCTTCTTTATTGATAATCTTTATTAAAATCAGAGCTAATCCAATCTATTTTATACATGACCTTACCTAGTAGTGCAACCTTTGTATCTTAACGATAAAGAAGCATCATGCACTATTTCTCATAAGTACTCGATCGTTTTATCTGAGTTAAAATACATCTATAACTGATAGATTTCGGGCTCTACCAACGGGTGACTCAATACTAGCAAACTTACGGCGCGTTAGACAAAATAGTCTGTCATAGAACACTGAACAACATTAAAGCAGGAGCAAGGCTACAGATACAATCAGAGATTCATGTAATTATTCAATCGAGTGCGCGAGCACGAGGCACATCATGCGGTCCGCGGCGACGCGCTGCTGGACGGAGAGCGGCGCGGGCGCACGGTGCACGCGCCCTACGAGTGACCGGCCGAGTATTGTGTTCTAAACAACTACCATGTCGTTATATTGTCTGATCCTTAATCACAAATTGAAAGATGTTTATGTGTACTTAGCAGTTACTCGGAAGAGACGAGGTTTAACCTTTATCTTATTATAACGCATTTAGAAATAGCTTTTATACTACAACTTAATCTCAAATTACAGCGATTATGAAATTATGTTAACAACTAAATACCTAGTTAATTAAAATCTGGGTTACACAATCCTTAAAGGGATTGAGCGGCATCACCCAGTGAAATTAGTATTGAGTCAAGCGCTCTACCCGTACTGCCAGAAACAGATTATGGAGAGCAGTCGAGTGCAGACGAACGTAGACGCGTTCCCGTCTCGTGTGTGCGAGTAGTTTGGCTACATGCGCTACATGTGCGTATGTATGTAGATTTCGTTAAGTGGTTGCAGTGCGTCTACTAATACCTACTGGGTTGGTGGCACACCGTGCTTAACTCTCACGTTGCCCGCACGTTAGTGCCAGCCTGTAACTCTCTATAAATAGAACTTGTCCTCGATGCGTTATATGTACAAACATTCATTACTCTACGATGAGGACAAGACGACGTAATGTGGCACCCACCCTGGATTACTCTCGGAACGGCAATTTATAAAAGGAAGTCGTTGATTTGCATTTTTATGAACGGGGAAGGTGAAGTGAAATCATCGTCATTGCTAACTCAGTTTTATTTCAATGCTAAATGAATATAAAATTTGATGGACAAGTACGAATACTGTTTGTATTACGCATTATTATGTACATCAAACGTTTGTAACAATATAGTTAAGCATAACCTACACCAAATTAAGCCAAACTTATGTGATCATTGTCTGATAGTCTGCTGTAAAAGTTACCACCCTTATGATAAACAATAATCTAAACTAATATTATAAATCTAATCTAAACTAACATTATCAAGAGGAAAGATTTGATTGTTTGTTACGATTTAACTCAAAAACTATTCAACCGATTTTAAAAATTCACCGTTTAAAGCTACATCTTCACCGAGTAACATAGGCTACTTTTATTTCCAGAAATAATTAGGGGTCCCTTCTAAAACTTGAATAATGTAACCCAAGGCAATCAAAGCACAGTTGGAAAGAAAATGTGATGATTTTGATATCAAGGTATTAATCCGTATCCATTTAAATGGTTTGATAATTAAGGTTGATTATTATACGAGTACATGTAAATTACACTTTAAATGATTATAATAGGACTTTTCGTTTAAATGTTCGACGGGTATAAAAATGCTCTAAGTAAGAAAAATGTTGCAGTTTTAGCGAACTGGGGAGAATCTTTATGCTTGGTCTGATGAAGTTGAAACACGGCAATAATGATTAGGATAAAAAAAATAAAATCGTGTGGCACTCGGGGACTGCCGCGGTATATCATTTTTATCAACTTATGCAATTATAATAATTTATTGATTTTATTTATGCAGTATTGTGTTTTCTTTGATATTAATTCAAGTTACACTTTTTGAGCGTGGTGACCGAAAGAAAACAATTTTATTTCTTTTATAATAAATGAAAAGTTAATATTATTTAAAATATTTTTATTATCTTACAATACATGCAGGTTATTCAGGATTTTTTATCATTGAGACTATAGGTTTATGGTAACTGAAATAAGAAACATAAGTTTGAGACTTGATATCCTCTAAATATCTGGAAGATACCGCGTCAATGGTGGTCCCATATTTTGTTGTGGATTCTTGTGGATCATTATTCATTTTCAAATTCAATTTTTCTATATTAGTAACATTATTGCTCGAACTCACTCGTCTAGTCGCACGCACACAAACACCGTGCCGAAGTCTGCCGAACTGAAACGACGTTAGACGATGCACGGCTTTCAACGCCGCTCCGCTGTGCCGGTTGGAGTGGGGGGTGTTAGGTTTATTTTCGTTACGGAATTTCTTGATTCGGTCGCCGCGCTCAAAGCCCGCGATAAAAGCTATGCAATAGCTTAATAAGAATAACATATATTTGGATTTTTCGAAAATAAACCCCTTAAGGGGTGATGAAGTTTCTAGAAGAGGACATTATTGCTTACTTTAATTTACGTGGAAATTGGAATTAACAAACTAAAAGCGGGATATTTGAAACAGATCTAACAATTTTTACATAATCAACACCTGACGGGGTGAACGGGGTGAATAGTAGGCTGATCCTGAGACCGTTGTTTGGATATCGTAGTGCTTAAGTTTCCAAAACTTACGTTTATGAAAAGGGTTAGAAAGGGCGTTGAAGTTTGTGGAGTACATACTAAATCCGTGCAGACGAAGTCGCGGGCGAAGTGCTAGTAAATAAAATAATTTAACCAGATAGTCTTTCTAACGTTCGTGCATGGTTCATACTTTTTGAGACAATTATGTTCACGCTTTATCGTATTGTACTGTATTACCTATTGTAATTAATAGTTGCGATAACTTGAATCATAACTTTAACTGACTTTAAGTGGTGCTTAAACATCAAAACATTACAAGATATTATGTATGTGTTGCAGCCAACTAGCTTAATCAGCCGTTTCATTAAAAGCTTAGCCTTTTCATTGAACTGCACCGTTTTATCAGCGACTTAAGTGGGCCAGTCATTAAAGGATATTGAACCAAAGGTGTAACTTAACGTTGAAAAATTGGCGCAGTTAAATGAAAGGCTAGGCAACCAATTAATGCAAGATTAACGAAGAATTAATGCAGCTGATTGAGCTAGTTGGCTGGAACATATGCACATGTGTAAATAATGTGGTCCAAGGAGAATCTATACAGGTTCACAAGTCCAGCGGTAAAAAAGATAATATCCATCATTTATAATATTAAGCAGCATCATTAGTAAACATCGTGAATTAAATTAATTATACGTAGGTACCTACTATAATTATGTCTATCAGTAACACTTGAACTGTACCATGCGGCCACACAAGAACGCTTATTAATTTCAAGTAACATTTACGGTATCAGACCTTCGATCTATTATTTCCTCATGTGAATTGATAAATGTGCATTTCACCGCGCAATCAGTCAATAATGCACTTAGGAAATGAAAAGTCCTTTGAGGGATGCGTATCTGGTATCAAATGGGCGGTGCCGGTGTCGGATTACATGTTAGCCCCCAAAATGTATAAAAGCAGAAATCTTCCTCGAGTTACTTCCATTAACTATTTGCTTTTAGACGATTGCCATTGTAAAATCCAAATAATGTGAATTTATGTGTTTTTTTTTATATTTTCCAGATTAGTAGATATGCTAGTAAACAAGGCAATTCAGCTAGCGGTGCTGGCAGCAGCCATGCTACTCGAGAGCAGGACAGACGCGGCCACATCTCCCACGGTCCGGTTCTGTGGCCGACAGCTAAGCGAAATCATGAGCAGAGTCTGCCATGCTTACAACAGTCCTTGGGACACACCTACAGGTATTGTTTCCGTTTTTAAAAGTTCATCGAAACACTCCTATACTATTTGTGCAATATTTATAGTCATAACAATAGCATTCTAGTATGTAAAACATAAAGTTCCCCTAAATAAAACAAACGATTAGATACGTGGGTTAAACCTATTCAAATCATATCTCACAAAAAAGAAATATATTTATAGAGGAAGAATTTATAGGATTTATAAAGTAAAAGTAAACACGAATTTAAATAGTATCCACTTGCTAAGAAATTTTAAATAGGGTCCCTCAAGGAATCGTACTTGTGCCATTATTATTTCTAACTTGCATTCGTATCAGTCTTGCCAAATTCATTAATAAAGTTCATAAAATAAAGTAACGATACAAATCAGTATGTTAGTACATTAATTTAAAATGTAAATTATTTTTTGTTAGAAGTGGCGATAATAATAAACGACTAAACTCCTAAGAAGAATAATGACCTTATACACACAGCCTTAGTATGATATCCGGAAAGCAACAGATATTGTCGATATCGCTTACAACAACATTCAATAACAAACTATGAAAGGTCACTCATAATTCAATCAGCAACATAAAAATTCATAACAAGCCAAGTACTTAAATAGGTAGGTACTTCTTGCAAAATAATTAGATATGTAATAGGAGTTTATCGCATAATTCTTATCAAATGTTTTATATTACAGCGATATTTAGCTCAAATCAAACTTATCTTATTTTTTTAGGGCACTTTTCTAAGATTTGTGAATTGGCGCCTTAGAGCTTTTAATTTTTAACCGCATTTAACTTGAATGTTTAGCTTCTTTCTCGAAATGAATATGAATTTTAAATCAACATAACATACCTACCTCACTCACTACTCAACCAAAATATTTGAATATCTTGTTTGTGTTTTTTTATCTGTTTGGACACGGGGTTAACAGGTTACCTACAAGAGTCATCATGTAACTCATTGACCCGGTACTCGTGGGAAAAACGACTTCTGATGATAATACTTGACTAAAAATACTCTTCAATGATGAGAACCTTATTATAGGCGTGTTATTTTGATACTGAAAAGTATAGCAAGCAAATCAAATAAGTACCTACTGGCCACACATTTTCCCTGGAATGAGTAACTAGTGCAAGTACATTCTCGTAAAGGAAAATATTTAAACCTAACCATATGCGCGAGCAGTCTATAAAATGGAAAAATAAAGTTAAAAACAAATTTTCCTGCCGTGCTTATAGGTCCTAAATTCCTAATTATTATTGAATATAAATAGGTATATGACACAAACACACAGTTTATTTAAGAATAACTGTTCAATAACAATTTGCTTTAAATAAAATAGAAATTCACGATTGTAATATTGCTCAGTACAATAACAGGAAAATGTATTGTCAACACTTATTCATTCTTCAATGCGTGGTTACTAAGTAATAGGCATGTAGATTTATGTACTTACTTTTAAAACGTTCACGTCCATTCAGAGCGGTTATTTCAAATGATTCATGCATAATGATGACCAGCATAATGTCTCCTGGTCATCATTATGCCACCTTTTTCCAGTTCCGTGATAGGTTTTACCACGGGACCTTTAGTCCTTGCACCATATCCATTTTTTAAGAGATCACCATAATCTTCCAACCACCTGTTCCAACCATCTTCGGTTTTTATTTTCAGTAGTGGAACAACCTGGCTCAGTGGTAAGAAGAAAACGGGAGGTGGGGAACGGTATCGCTGATGAATGCTGCAACCATGGTTGTACGTGGGAGCAGCTTAGTGAATACTGTTCTATTAGTGCCAAGTAAGTTGTTATTACTATTTCGGGACCATATTCTATTTACCGTGTTGTTGTTGTCTGTTGATTCCAGGTAGACTAGAGGTCGGTACTCGAATTATCTGAGTTTCTCAAAATCTTAACAAACCACCTCTGCCTTCTGCAGGAACTGTTAACATGTATTTCAGCAAGAAAATTCTCAGCATTTTTATTATTGTTATCTAATTGTTAGTTAACTTCATTCGTCCACAATGAATATCATGTATCCAATCCGATTCTTCTAAAGTCTAAACGATCGGTGAAGGGATATTAACTGAGCATTTATTCCAACAGTTCAGAATCACCGCTGGAAGAGATGGAGAGCCACATCATAGCAGACAGATCAGCGGAGCAGACGGCGTCAGAGTCCAAGGACGCGGCCAGTCCGGCGGCGTCACCAGCGGCGGTAGGCAGAGCGGGTTACGCGTCGGGGGCGGCGGGCGGGGCGCGGAGCCGCGGGTACGGCCGCGCACGAGCTCGGGGCCGCCGGTGCTGGTGCCGGCGCAAGCGGCGCTCGGGCCGACGGCGATCCTCCCTCATGGGTAACATGGTGTGTCTGACCTTCGCTGCCGACTTATTCTCTTGTTTAGCTTTGAGACAAAAACTACAATTAAAAAAAATAAACTGTATTGGAGACTAAACATCTTCTATGAGTATTGTTATTAGAAATATTTATTACTTTTGAAATAAAATTTACAACAATTGATAATAATCCTACAACGTTTTAAATAAGTATTATTATGATGGATTCAAAAAAGTATCAAAGTTAGTGGCATTTAGCCAGACAATTTGTCAAAATGAAGCGATTTTATTGCACTTACTGGTATTCTTGATCTTTGATAATAATTATAAAAATACTCAAACAATTTTCGAAGGGACAAGATTAAAACAAATTTGTCCTAACCACACCAGAGTCAAGTGTTCGTAACAAAGAGAATAAGAAGGCAGCGAGTAACTAATCCTCATATTAACGCTTCGAGCATGTTAACTAATTGATCAGTAACTAACATTTTAATGGAACTCTAATTCATCATTATTATGGATGGAATGATCTCGCTTGTTAGTCTCTAATTAACTAAGAATGCCGCTAGACTTGCAAGTATGCTGTGATTATAAATCATTGTTGCATTACTAATGGTTACCTACCTATGGGCAGTGATGTTAAAATTAACTGCATGTTATGAAGAGCTAAGTGTAAAGGGCATTATTTATATTTAATACGTATTAATACTTAGCTATATCTGGTCTGTTTTGAAATTAAGTGTTCCGATTCCGACCTTACCCCGTTTTGTTTTTGTTTGTGGTTTGTTGTTGTTTACTAATGTTCATGGCCCTAACTCTGTCACAGACAGACGAGTGGGGGTGGCATTGAAGGAGCTCTGTCAATAATATAACAACATAAGGATCACATAGAGCAGAGAGCAGTAGTGGGGAAAAGAGAGAGGGAGACCTTTCCGCATCAGTGGGACATAACGGGTCAATCAGATAGATAGATATAGGATCAAATTAAATTAGTTAAGAAACTTCACGAACGTTTTGGCTATCGATATCTAACACCAATTTGTGTGCATGATTAAACCGTGTTGTCGTTGACCCCGTAGTTAATTGTATTTACTAACTTAAAATGGTATAATTTTTTTATGTCGTTATAGTATTAGACATCGGTACCCATCGCATTTGCGGAATTTTACTAGCTAATTAAATTTGACCCCTTAAATTTTCCTAATTCATGGATAGAGTAGGGTTATAATGTGCACGACTGACTGAATTAAACATCTGGGTAATAAGCTCTTTACTTTTTGCCCAAGACGATTGCAACGTACCCTAAATAGATTGATTTAATGAAATCGGTCTTTATAGATAGGAAATTAAAAGTAGAGAAAATTGGTTGACGTAACAAATTCTAGCTACCATGAATATACCAGTGTACAACCAAACTGTCGCAATATGTATTCAGAATTCATATTTGTACGCCATTAAGAGGAAAACAACATGTACCTATCTTATGTTAGTGTACTTATGTGCAAAGAATTATCTAGAATCAAGCTAGTGTACCTTACCAGCGTGTTTATCTGTATCTGCATAATCAACATTTGTAGACACAATTTTTGGTGAAAATTATAAGGATACAAGCTTACATGCGTGCTTATGTGAATATCTCTTGTTTCAGGACCTCGTAAGAAATGTAGCACGCGCTGCTCCCGTGGTGGGCACCGTATCGCCGCTACTCACGTGGGGCCGGACACTCAACACTGACCTGTCGACGGCCAGCCGGGACCAGTACGCGTACGTCGTCTACGCTTAATAAAACCCATGGTTGTTAGCAACCGTTGACAACCCTGCGACCAACACTCGCCGCGACAAGGCAGAGAAGACCGACTTCATATCATACGTAACAGATAGGACGACTTGGTAAGGTACAATGTTTTAGTGTTCATTATTATGTAGCGATTCATATGATAAGTATTCTTTCCTATTGCAGTGTCAATTAGATTAGGAACGACTATTTATATTCTTAATCAAGTGTTCCACTTTAAGAAAACTATTTTTAATGTAATCTAATAAGTAGATCATTAACTATTATTCTATTTCAATGGTTTTTAGAAGTCTACTTAAATAGTTTTGCTTATGTTTATTACAAGCACTTTGTATTATATTGCCATAAAAATAGAATAAATGGAGGCTTAATTTGCACATACTTTGGTGCTGAATTCGAAGCCTGTACTGTTAATATAATAAATTATGCCAATTTTCCATTCTCTTTGTCTGAATCTTTGTCTTTATAGTTTGTTAAGCAACATTATTATTATAGGATAAAAGTTAGTTCTCTAGACATTTCTTTGCATTCTTACACGCGACACAGCATGCAAATAGAAAGGAAAATTGTCAATTCTTAAATTATTTGTATTTACACTCGCAATAAAATCATCATTTGCCATAATATACCTACACCCAATTAATAATTTATTATTGTCTAAGATGTGTACCTATATGCTACCAGTAAATCTCCTACCATATAAGAATTAACGATCTCTAAAACATCTGTGATAACTCCAACTGATAAAAATAAATCATTAATTTATGAATTTTAGTTATGTCAGAATACTAGTTGAATGTATCTTCTTGTGTTAGAAAATGTATGTATTTAGACTTTAAGTAGTTCTAAGTTCAGAGTAGACACTTGTATAATAGCAGGCAGATCTGTTTCTGACTGAGTCCTAAGAAGTGGTCCAAGAACAGGTTTGCCATAAGCTTGAACATGCTTCTACTGCGACTGAACTGACTGACTAGGTTGGATGCTGTATTAAAATTGTCATTTATTTCTAAAAAAGTGTTTCATTTCTATATCCTAATTTCGTGTAATACCTTAAAAAATATTGACCACAACTAAATTACAAACAATTGCGAATAATATCATAAAAGTAGTTAAGTTTTACTAAAAACTTGACTAAAATCCGGCTGAGCTGATTGATAGATAGGTAAATAATAACTAGTAAATATTGTGAAATAAATATATATTTGGATTCTGATAAGGCATGACAAGGGCAGACAACCAAATTGTGGAAAAACAAATGCAACTTTATGAAGTAGCTTTGACAGGGATTTTCCTTTAACTTTACCAACTTCAACAATGAATGTATCATTGTAAGTACTAGGCACTTCTTTTATTTAATTAAATATTTTTACTTGGATCTTATCATAATCCCCAATATATTTTGTCTTATAAAATCGTCTTATGCAATAATCTCATAAAATGCTATTAACAAAGTCCAAAATTGGAATATAAACTTGACTTATTACTAAGTACCCAGCTGCAGCAATCATAGACAACATAAAATTTACATTGTAACTTCCTACTAGACCTTACCTACATATTTTGCATTATTTCATAAGCAACATAGATCACTTAGTAGAAAAAAAATACCAAACTAAATACTTATACCAAATGTCCCTAGATTCTTCAGTTAGTGAATCAGATTCCTTAGATATTTTTTTAGGGTATTTATCCATAGTAATAGAATAATATTTTTTGAATATCACATACTTTGTGATTAATATTGCAAGTAGGAAAGTTCCTAGTCATAGTGGGCCCTTATCATAGTCATTTTGATTAGAGTCTGTGTTATTAGCACCTTGAGAACTGCTTTCTCTTAATGGTAACAATTGAAACCTTAAACTGTTACCCTTCATCCTCTTCTGCACAATTTTACTCATATTCTTCATTTGGTTTTCTATCACTTGGTATATCTTCTCCTGAAATGAGATACAAGTGTGTATTGTAAAATACTTTGCATACTACTTTAATAAATAAATATATAATATTATCTATTTATTTTAAATTCAAATTAATTTTTTTTAAACTTAACACACAGATGTGTTGCAGGGGAGTTTGTTGCGCCACTTATTCTTCCCAGCTAAAACACTAGGAGTGGTGACTGGTGGGCGTTTTGGGGGACTGTCTTTATGTACACCTTTAACATTCAAAACATGCTGACACTCATATTAATTTGAATCAATGACTTTAGATTGATTGATTGATATTAATAAAGAACAGTAAATAATACAATCAAATCACTACAAAGCACCTGTGCTAATCAATGTTATATCTCTAACAAAGTACATTTGACAATGCCAAATTTGAAATCAGCAACCTAATGTCCATCCATTCCTTTTGGTCTGAAAAATAATGTTGAATTAGTCCTTAAAACTGCAGTAAATAATAGAAATAACTTACAGATTTACTTGCAGCTTCAGCATCATCTCCAGAAATAACAACTTTGACTTCATATTGTTTTTCAACAAGTTTCATCATTTTCTTCACTCCAGTCATTAAGTCATTATCCCCAATCCTTGAGGACAGTGTAATCAGCTTATCACCTTTAGTTAGGTTATTTTGACGGGCAGTCTGTTTCTCTTTCCTCTTTGAAAGCTCTTCTGCGTGATATTCTGCACTTGTCATTAACCTAAAAAATTGATAGTTTTAATATTTTTTTAAAAGCTGTCATTCCTAAAATAACTCTTTCATAATGGTTTGCTTATATTAGTACCGTAACTACTTAATTATATGCAGATTTAACTTTAAAATTTACATGTAAACTTACTTGAAAACAGGACGTCTGGTTTTGGAATCTACATCTTGTATTTTAACTAGCTTCAAATCCCTCCTAACAGATAAACTCTGAGCATTCTTCAGATCTGTAATGCTAACTGAATTATCCGGGCTTATCAGAGTTATTCTGTTTTCATAGTTTTTTCTTTTGGGGATATCTTTTCCATCAGCCCTAATTATTGTTTTGGTTGTAGCTGTTCGACATTCCAAAAATCTTTTTACGCCCAGTGTCGTAACTAATTTATTCAAATTAAAGTAATTCATATTAGAATACTTTTAGATGTGAAGTCACTTATTCAACCAATTTAGGATAAGGTTTATTCGTATTATTTTGATTAATCGTGAAAATACATAAAATATGAATTCCCCAGAACTTACAACTATCAGGTGACACTTTTAACTTTAACTTACTTGACAGTTAGTGGTTGACAACTTGACAGTGTTGTGTTTGGCGTTGACAGTTTGCTGACACTTTGAATGCCAATAGAGTGCCACAAACACATGGTTTTATTATAAGTCCATGAACAAACATAATAAACTTGACTCTTTGGCAACAGATAATTTTACTTGTTTCTCCCATCACTGAGGATGATTTTTGCCATTTTTTCCCGCAAGGTGAACGCCTCACCGACAGATCACAGTGATTGCCGCTATAATTTGAGCATTATTCTTTCATAAAAGGTTAACAGATTTATGATCTAATGCTAATGACTATTCAACAAAAAAACTAAAATACTGAAGTCTGATGTGCTATACAAAAATGCCACAATGCGCTAGAACGCGTCACGGTGACCAACCGCAAGACTGTGACGCTGCAGTGGATTAAACACTAATTTTGTATTTAAAAGTATTCTTAAACAATACACATCGAAATAAAATTAAAATTCAGAGTCTACGCCTTATATTTTTTTAAAATCTGTATTTGAATGTAAAATTTGGGTCTTTTTTTTGCAAAACAATAAAAAGTCGATAAAAAAAAATCCACAGAGCATGAGGGGTGTTAAGGGGTCCGAAAGGCTAGCGGATGACCCCTTCAGTCGACCATTTCAATTTGGCACGCGATGCACCAAACATCCTGTAATATATTCTCGGTGTGCAAGTAAATAAATAAATAAATATTCATATTGAAATCTGAGTACTGAAATGACTACAAATATACATATATATATATTGTGTTTACATTTTAATTTTTGAACGGCGTTATTATATTTCAAATGAAATTGATTCTGCTCGGAGCCAAAAGACTCGTACTCCGGCTGAAAATGTTCCCTGAGTTCGTAAAAATCTAAAGTCTGTCACTTTGTTTTGACTGTGATCGGCAAAATGGTGTGTTATATTTTCTTCCTAGAAATCTCTAAATATTAATTTAATCTTGAATCGGTAAAGAAATATTTCCTAACTAATTCATTCATTTATATTTCAGTCGGCACACAAGACATTTATTATCAAGCGCAAGCTTGCCAAAAAGCTGAAACAAAACAGGCCTATTCCACAATGGGTCAGAATGCGCACTGGGAATACAATTCGGTAAGTTACAAGTGATTTTTTTCACCACTAAACCCTGCTACTTGTATTATCTACTAAATATTTTGGTTGCCGAGTTAATTCAATATTCCAGATAGAGATAAGATTTTCTCAGTAATCCCAGTTACAGTATCTTATTGTTCTGTATTATAAACTGCACATACTGGAAAGTCACAAACCTCCACTCCAATTTAGTTATTGAGCAATCATTCGGTAAATGAGGATAGGATAGGTTATTTTAACCAACTGAAGTATACTGTAATATTCAATCAATACAACAAACTAATAATTCCCTATTTACAAGCCTGTGTTCCCATCCATGGCCCTTGCTACCTTCACACAGTTTTCGTGTAGGTACTAGATAAAACCTCTATTCCAAAAAAAAGAATCAGTATTCATGTTCTTACTAATTCATAATAAGTACTAAAATCTTTTAGCATTTCACTGTCAAATAAGTTCAAATGATATGTTCGATTCAACATTTAGCTATGCTAACTGTTGTAACTACCATTCTAATAAATTATGTTTCTTGTTCAATCTATAAGAAAGTTTTTTTTTGTAACCAGTTAGAACAGGATGCCCAAACAAGCCCGTTTTTAAATCCCTTTATATTTCATTTAATGATAAGTGATTGTTAAGGATTGCAATACATTGCCTCAATGAAAAAAACTGTCAATGTGTCTTGAATTTCATTTTGTTATGAATTTGTAATGAAAATTTTAAAAACCTTCTTTTTTATTTATAAACCGATCGACATGAAACAAACACTAAATGTTAAGTAAAGCTTACCACAATGTATTAGTGAAACAACACCTAAATCCGTTTCTGATATTAGCGTGCATAAATGCACAAACAAACAAAAATTCTTACAATCATTGTTTTGGGTGTTATTTGCGTTGATAAAGGTCCCAATAATATTTTTTCTCATATATCTTCCATGTTCAACATCCGTTACATTATTATTATATGTATAGATTTTCAGAAACCCCATTTTCTTTTAGTATACTGTGCTTAGTGCATTTCTTTGATGTTGTATCTTACTAGAAACCAAATATGAATTGAACTCTCACTAATTGCATTCAAACATGTTATACATAATCTCAAGTTTGAAACAGTCAATAACATTCCTTTTTTTTCTATTTCAGCTACAACGCTAAGAGGCGTCACTGGAGGAGGACTAAGCTCAAGCTGTAAGCTTGAAACTTGTAGTGTAACAGTTATTAAGCTTAATAAATTCCCCTAACATCTCCATTTGTTTTATATTTATTCTTACCCAAACAGTAATACTGAACACCACACCAAAATAAATATAAACATTATTAAAGTCTAGATTCAACTTGGCAGTTCATTGGTCATGATTTGCATGATCTAGCTTTTTCAGTGAACATTTGCATTGTAGTGTGGCATTCGACACTGTAATTACACAGACTAATCTCTTAGATAAACCCAGATGACAAACACCTCTAGCTATAGGCTGTAACATATTTCTATGCAGGGAATAAACCTGTGACACTGGTCAGAAACTGATCAACTCATTGGTGTTGCCTTACTTCAATATAAAGTATTGTACTCTTTTTTGCATAAGTTATTATCCTAAATAAGCAATTGGTAGAGGACGCAAAACTTAAATATTTTGCCCCATACGGAGATTCCAAATGTCTTCATGGGTCGTAACAACGGCGTTTATTTTATTTTATGAAATTAAATTGTTTATTGCCAGATTAATATCCAAATGACACGCATAAATAAGAGTAAATAATAAAAAATAAGTTGCAAAAATATGACAAATGCAAACTTAAACGCCGCGAATCATGTTATCGGCGTATGGTAGGACTGCCATTGATGAAGAGGGCTGTTGTCCCAGTCTCGCACCGCGGCCACCAAGGAGTTAGCGGAGCGATGTATGGCGGAGTGCGGCGGCCGAGCGGCTCCTCAGCAGGGCCGGCCAGCCGGGCGCGCGGCCCTCGCAAAACATGGCGCTCGCGCTGCACCACCGAGGCAGCCGGAACATGGCACGCCACGCGTCATTGTATTGCACTCACATGTCGCTGAGTGCAGCTTTTATGTGCAATAGTGTCCTCATACATGGGCTGTTCCAAAAATTGTTAGTGTAGTATGAAAAAAGTTATTAAATGCTTTTCAAAATAAGTACTCCCCTCCAACCCCAATGCACTTATACATTCGGTTGAACCAGCTCATCATCTTCCTAACTATATTGGGGTTGGCTTCCAGTCAAACCGGATTCAGCTGAATACCAGTATTTTACGTGGAGCGGCTGCCTACTAGACCTTCACAACCCATTAACTGGGTAACACGGTACTCCTTGGCAAGACTGGTGCCAGATTATCTGGTTTCTGACTATCCGTAACGACTGCCAAAGATCTACAAATGACAGCCGGGACCAACGGCTTAACGTGCTTTCCGAGGCACGGAGGAGTCTCGGTATGTTAAGATGGCCACCCATCCACAAACCAACCTCGGCAAGCGTTGCTTAACCTTGAAGATCGACCCGTGCGGCTGTTATTATTTAGCCACGAGCTCCTCCCACCAGCTATTGAAACATTTAAAAAATGATGTTGATTGGGAAAATTTACAATAGGGAGTTTCATACAAAGAATACTGCACGACTAGAGTTGACACGGTGACGATCCCTTTCAGAGTTAGTATCATGTGTGCAGCGGGACGACCCGCGGCGGTGACGCGGTGTGTTCCATATTTAAATTAAAAAAAGACTGACTACTACCCGTACGCTTTAACTGGGCACCTGGCTCGAATGACGTTTTAATTTAAAATTAACTATTCGATTTCGATGAAATTAATATAAATGCAACGGTAACAGTGATGCTAACGTGTTTATTATATTATTGTTTTCATCGAAATAGAAATTGTTCGTTTTAAATTAAAACGTTATTCGAAATGTGTCGAGTCAGGTGCCTAATTAACGCGTACGGGTAGTACAATTTGGCGGGATACTAACTAACGAACTAGCTGTTTTTTTTTTTTGGTTGGTGACCACTCGCCGTTCAGCACACTAACGCTGGTTACTAACCGGACTATCCTGTGGTGGTCTCAAATTAATTTAAGGCCCCCAGCCAGGGCGAAATGCTGTACCGAAATTCAAAATCTCGGTTTTAATATTTTATTAATGAGTTCAAGCGATTCTGAAATGTTGACCCCAGATTCGGCGACGAGGCGAAGCAAATACAGTTATCGAAAATCCTTTGCTAGAATTTTTTAAGGAAAGAAAATAAAACTACTATTTTTTACTTTCCGATTCGAAATGAAAAGTAAAGTTTAACACGGGTGAAATCACCATCAAGTCAACTCCTACTCGGACTGTAGCCGTCTAAATACCTCGTATAGGAATTGATTCCTTTCGACCCTTGTATAACAATCTAGGTACCTACTTATTGTTCGTCCTGAATATTCTTTTAAAAAATGTCCAAACCAGAATTTTCAGATTCGCTAGATTTTGGGAAGTCCACAACTTTTTCGTAATATTTGCATATTTCAGTGATTTTTCGTCAAGTCGCCCGATCAAACCAAACTTAAAGACGCTGAAAATAACGTTAAAAAATGTTCTTTTTGTAAATTTCTAAAGTGGGCCCCGAACCACGGGAATAAATCAGACATAGGTATATTCTCAGGGTCCTGCCAGTAAGTAACCTACCAACTTTAAGCGGGGTCAAGCCCCTCCCAAACGACAAGTCTGGATCCGCCCTTGCACAACACTGTGAACTAGGAAGATGGACTGGCGCAAGAGTATCGACACAGGTTGCATCCCACACTAAAGGCCTAGGTACCCATCTTCCAGGGAAACAAAGACATGCTGACAGGTCTTTTGCCATAGTCACATGCCAAGCTCGTCGGATAATGTCGTTTAAATTGGGCGTACGCGCAAAACGGCCCGCACTGCGGCTACAACAAGAAAGGCCGTGGTGCCGTAGGCTGTTGACAACTTCACCACAGTGAAGGGGGCTCCTAAACGTAGTGAAGCAGCGAGGCAGAAAGTGGTGTCGTCGCGTTGAACGAAGACGTTGCTTAGGTTCGACGAAGGTAGTACATGAAGCCAAAACCCGACTCCCATTTTCCCACAGCCAGCAGGCGCGCACGCTGAGCAGTAGTACCTAGTAGTTTCTTTTGTTACACAAACAGGCCAAACACATCGCATCTGCCAAGTTTGTTAAACAGACTACAAAATAGTGTAATAAATATACAGTAGGTAACCGAATTCGTATTTAATTTAACAAATACATACTTACTCACTTATAAAACGCGTAAAAAAATAAGACACCTAGTATGGTGAAAATCATTTCTATATTTACAACTTTTAATATCAAATCCAATGCACCAATAAAAATTATCACAATTTGCTAATACTGAACTGAGCTAAATTGTTCATAAATCCGCGCCTTCCCACGGAAATATAAAGCTTCGGCTATGTCAAGTAGATTTTTCTTTGGGGTCGTCACTCTTTGATTTTTCGTCTTTTTTCTGTGCTGCTGACTGAGACAGGAGGTCTTCTAATAATAAATCATTGTCTATCAATTCCGTACTGCCCGTTCTCTGTAAAATAAAGATCATTTTCGTTTTATTTTTTTTTGCAATTAGTTTCACTCTAATTAGTTTCGCCATGGGTGGTGTAACCGAGTGATTAGAACTTTAGCCAATTTCGGGGACTGAACTTCCCATTAAAGAAGCTTTATCGTATGTACCTATCACACAAAAAAGATGCAGGTGTTATAGGGAGTAGGATAATCATTTATTTACCCAAACTAAATTATATCATAGCCTACAATTTCCTTCTTTCACAAAATAACAAAAAGTGTCTGTAGTTTACCTGTTGCGCACTCACGGAACGGGCCATAAGTTTCTGTAGATATTTTTCCCTTCGATGTTGTTCACGTGTGCTGCGCAAGCGATCGAAGTCGTCCAGTTCCGGATCCTCGCCACCATCTGCTTCATCCACTGAAATCAAAACATAATAATATGTTACTTAAATATCTCGACATGATAAGCTAGCAGTAGGTACTTGTATTACTACACTTGAAACTCGGTTCACCGTGTGAATAAATAGGGCACATGCAAGGAGCAGGCAATAGAAGCCGATCAAGGCATCCGTAGACGTAATTTAGGTGGGAATGAACTAGTAGAGGATTCTGTGCGGGCGGTTTCAATGCAAAAGCAGGTACAGGTACCTACTATGAGGAAAAATTCATTTAGTATACTGTATCCCAGAAAAGTTAAAGAAATATAATATACCACATACACAATGTCTGGCTCCCAGCGGCGCTCAACGACGGGCCGACATCGCTGTCAAGTCGTGGTCGTTCATTCGGCAAGCTGAAGGAGTCCTGTGTGGTGAGCGACTGCGCCGCCGGGCTCAGGTCGCCGCCCGCGCTGGGCCGCACGCCCCAAGGCGTCGGCGCCGAGGATGACAGCCGAGTATCTATAAGCAGACAGATTTTCCAATGAGTAACTGACATTGAAAAAAAAGGTTGGCGCCTATTCAAAAGCTGCTCAAGAATCGTTGATGTCCAAAATAGTGCAGTTTTCAGACACTCGTATAGTGATTTATTTTGGTGCAGGGGGTAGTTAATCAAGGATTCATTTTTTTAGAGTGAAATTAAATAATTAGGTACATACATAAACTGTCGCCTTCTCCCAAGAAAATATGAAATAAAACGCAAAGTATAAAAAAGGATTCATTGGTATGCTGTGTTCGTTCATTACTTACTTAGGAACTTATCCTAAGCTCCGAGATAGTGATGATATCATAAATTAGTTCTCATTAACAGTATTAATTAGTATTTAGTATGGAAACTGCATCGCATGTTGCCTTGTACTAATTTAACAGTTGAATGCGTTACGTTATACCGTCTGAAAGATGATTTATTCGTTTTTATTGTTTACTTTGTGAGCAATTTGTTTCAAATAATAAACCTATGTTGATGAAAAAGTATTTCCATGAATCGAGCGTGAACACATTAATCATGAGTAAATTATGAGGTCACTAAATACCTACTTATTATAGTTGTTATGTTTGTTCTACACAAGGTAACAAAGAACAGGAAAATATAACAATAAATCAGGATAGCTTACTAGAGTTGGTGTGGTTTGAGTTTCTTGAAGGGACATCCACTGGGTCGCTCGGTGTCTGAGGTGCTTGGGTGAATAAACTCATCGCTGTAGGTCTAAAATTAAATAAAAAAAAAACGTTATTGCAACATTGTCGATACTAAAATCAGTCACTCAATGCCGGGTCCACAGCTAATAACTAGAAAATGTACAGTTATTATCTATTAAAATTACTCGTAGTTGGTCTTATCCGAAATAAGGCTGCGGTCCATTATCAGTGAAAATTAGTTGTTAACCCGATCTTCAAACAAAGAAAACAATAATTCTATCACATTTTGGGGTCAGTTGATGTTCAATGAGTTGACACTGAAACGCAGGCCACACCGCGACCTAAGCTACCCGATACAAACCTGGTAAATTGAAGAATGTAATGTAACATTATGCTTCTACAAGGTAACGCCGTGATAATAACTATTTTAAGGCGACTGTGAAAGTTTACTAAAAAAACCGGCCAAGAGTCGAACTCGCCGCAAAGGGTTCCGAACGAATTTCATTTTTGTAACATGTTACTTTAACACTACAGACTTCTTATAGGTTTTCCTGTAATCTATAGGTAAAGAACTATTATCTGCATTTTTTTCAAAATTTTAGGTTCAGTAGTTTTGAATAACTTTTACATTGTTGATTTTAAAATTATAAAAAAATTGAAACCCTCACAATAAGCCCTTTCATTTGATATGTCACGGTACATTTTGAAAAACGTTTTTTTTTAAATTTTCTAGTTTTTCCCCCAACCCAAAAGTGACCCCCATACTCAAGATTTATATATTTACGTAACACGTCCGCGTTTGGGTCACAGAAGTTCATATGTGTACCAAATTTCAAAAGAATTGGTCCCGTAGATTCGGAGAAAATTGGCTGTGACAGACGGACATACAGACAACCGGGTGATCCTATAAGGGTTCCGTTTTTCGATACAGAGGGTCGGAACCCTAAAAAGGTAAACCAAATTCAAGCAATCACATTATAAAAAATGCGTTTAACCTACCGTAATAGTGGGTCCAATCGATTCGCAAGACACCCGACTTTTGTCTGCCCAGACAAGTCTGTATCGTGTGTATGGTCCATAACATCGATTAAGATTAAAATCATTGATCTGACTTGTTGGGCTTAATTTTGAAACTAAGTATTTATAATTCCTGCCTATTTCAAACATCTCTGTTCTTAAACAGTATTCTCAAGTCCCTACTTACGTATTTTTGATAAGAAACGGTAATGAGTTAGTTGAGTAGGTACTAACATTTTTAAGTACTTAATTGTCTTCATACGTTCGTCGTGAGTCCGTGACGTAATTTCATCATTGCTCCTTAACATCACACGCCGATAACAAGGCACAGTTACAAGAAATCGTTTGACGCCCTATACAACTGTTTATTCACGATCTAAATATGGAGAACACAATGTCGTTGTTGACGTTCAGGCTTTTCATTAGCACGTAAGTATCTATGCACATGGCATACGGGGTTTTTAGTTTACTTTGGTTACATTTACCTACCTAAGCTACGTACTACCTTATCAATGAATTTATGAAGTGAATGATTACCTAACTAAAACCTTGCTGTAGGTACTTTTACAGAATGTATTATATCTGGAACAAAATTAGTATGCCTAGCTATCTTCTACATATCGGTTAAATTAATGTATCTACGTAGGTATGCCTTTTAACAAGGTGTTAATAAAATGTAAATAATATCAATGTAGTTCACTCACCTCACAATTATTTAAATTTCCATTTGTGAAAAAATATTAATTACTTATTTATTTTTACTTTTTTTATTTTTTTATTATGAAATTATTATTATTATTGTATAGTGAAATGATTCAATTTTAATGTTAAAAATAATTGGCAACCCTATCATATATTGCAATGAATTTCTTTTTTTTTTGTGGAATAAATAAAGCTATTTTATTATATTTTATTTATTATTAGTTCACTCACCTGGTGTCAGGTCGTTTCCCCATCCCCATGCTAGTGATAGTCTGCTGCTCATCGACCTCCTCAATAATTTCATTGGCGATCTTCATACTGCCCCCGCCGGCCGTGGCGGGCTTGTTCAGTGTCGGATTACTCGCAGAGATCGTAAACCGCGAACCTGCAATGTTAATGTAATCAGTAACTACTGTTAGGTCTTGTTCCTGATAATAAATAGTACCTTATGTTTTTAAAGATAATTGTTAAAATGAGTTAAAATTGTAAGCATTTTGTTTTATATAAACATTTATTTTAAGTAATATCTAAGATATGTTGTATAAGAGATTAATTTCTATTGTTTGGGAATGTTAACCCTTGTTCTATACTGATTACTAGAAAAGTGGCTGGGTAACAAATCGCTCAACGATTGGACCACGATCCTGGCATCACCTGATATCGTGGACCAATTGTAGAGCGAGGTTGACGGCAGAACCGTCGGGGGTTTTTTGGGAGTAGCGGGGACGCGTACGGGCATTCTCTCCCGGACCGCCGTTTTGAGACATCGGATTAGATTGATTGTTCTGAGCAGTGAAAAGATTAAGAATTGCATAGTTGTTTGTACTTAATGTAATTAATAAAACTAAGTGAAGAGTTTGAGTTTAACTTTATACAGTCCTCCCAGTTGAAATAGTTTCCTCTTAATAATAAAACTGTGACCGCTAAGGCAACGAGTCTTATACTTCAGAAGTGACAAGTGTACCCAAAACGTAAGTATGCGCCCAAATTGTATCTCCACTTTTTATAATTATGGATTAGCTTCTGAATTAACCTGAGACATATTAGTCTTAAGATAGGTTGTATATTGTGTTAATTAGGCACCAATTCGATTTTGCTTTTTAATATTGTCATCATTAATAACATTGTTGAAAGTTTTCTTGCTAAAATGCACATTATGTTTACTCTTTTTACTATTATTTTTCGTGGGACGACAATATTTTAGCGAGCGAATACTCGTTAACACTATTTCAAATCTTGCTATGGAAAGCATAATAGCTAACAAACAATCGATTTTACTAGTGGTCCAGGTTCGAATTTCCGTTAGTGCCAAATCGCGAGCTTAAAATCGAAAGATTTAGCTGTGTTGTAGTTTTACGTTATAGGACTTTTTAAATTTCACAAGAAAGTTACTATTGGGTTGTAACGGCGCTTACCTATCAAGAGCGTCACCCAACACTTCCCACAAAAAGTTCTACCGAGGCGAGCGAAGCACTTGACGCCGCATACCGCATCTATCGCTTATCGGACTTAAGTGTTTACATTTGGAACAAAGGTGCCTATGTTTTATTTTTAGAATAGGACGAATTAGATTTCATTTCCTATTTAAGAAATACCGATTTAGATTCCAAAAATAAGGTGACTTGCACATGCTCAACTAAAGCGATATATCTGTACCTTAGTCCATTTTTCAATGAAATAATAAACAACGGCATAGAGTTTTTATCTGACGGCAATCACTAACTCCTTAGTTAGAATTTCAATATACGGCTCTCAAGTTTCTTTGCCGTGAGATTTCAGGCAATGTCGAAGTCAACGGGTCAACGAAGGCTCGTGACTCCGAGTCGCGGTGAGCCCCACTCTGCCACGAGGAGCCGAAGTCGGCTGCGAAGTCGTAGCCCCGAGCCAGACATCGAGCTGCGCCGTGAGCGGCTTCGAATGCTGGAGGCTGAAGTACGCCGGGAGCGCGACCGGGTGCGCGCCGCCGAAGATCTCCACCTCGCAGCGCGTCGCAGCGACGAGCCGCGAGTGGACAACCGTCTCCGTAGCGCCTCCACGGAATCGACACGGCGCCGGGACGCCGAGCCACGTGCAGCGCAACGTGAGGAGCGTGACCGTGTACGCGCCGCCGAAAATCTGCACCTCGCAGCACGTCGCAGCGACGAGCCACGAGTGAACAACCGTCTCCGCAGCACCTCCACGGCTTCGACACGGCGCCGGGACGCCGAACCACGTCCAGAACGTCGTGCAGAGCGCGGACCACGGCAGCACGACGGCGCGGAACGGATTAAAAGGTCACGTAGCCATTCATTTTCAAAAAGAGATTTATTTAATATTATTAGGGACTTGAGGGATAGTCACGCATCTCCACCTGTAAACCAAGGGGCATCTCAACAACTACAAAAAGTTAACCACGAAAATATATTGCCAAACTTTGATCCCTCATCCAAAAACCAGCGAATGGATGTGTGGTTAAGAAAGGTAAATGAGTGCGCTTCGGTATACGGTTGGGATGAAAGAAACACCACTCATTTTGCAATGCAAAAGTTGCAAGGTCTGGCCAAGACGTGGTACGAAAGTCTGCATACCATCCTATTTACATGGCAAGAATGGCAAGAGAAGTTGCTAAGCGCGTTTCCGTGTGAACAGAATTACGGTCAGACCTTGGAGGATATGATTAAGAGAAAGAGCAGATATAACGAATCTATTGAGGTTTATTACTACGAAAAACTAAGTCTAGTAAATCAATGCGATATAGTAGGTACCCGCGCGGCAGAATGCATAATACACGGTATTACAGATAAAACACTCAAATCAGGAGCTTTAGCATTGCGTTGTACCCACCCTGATCAGCTGTTACAGTATTTACTCAGTAATAGGGACTATAATCAATCTGGTCCGGACCGTTTTCACGTTAAAAACAGAAATTTTGATAATCAAGTTTCCAAAACAGCGAGCAGTAGTTCTGGTGCCCGACCGAATCAACCTATTGGATGTTATAATTGCAAGGAAAAGGGACATCATTTCTTGCACTGCACTAAGCCGTTGACGAAATGCACGCGTTGTAATAGGATTGGTCACATCGCGGGAAAATGTTATATTAAATCAGATGATAAACTACTGACAAACGCTAGTGGTTCAGTGCAGAAAACTATGCGGATTGATTTTATAAACAACGAACACGCAAATATAGGCAATTGTCCTGGCTCTAAGTTTATAAAAGAGGTAACAGTCAATAGTTGTGTACTTAGAGCATTTATAGATTTTGGGAGCGACGTTACCCTGATTAGGGAATCTACTGCCAGCCAACTAGGTGTATCTCACGATAATGTACCTACACTATTGAAAGGATTTGGCAACACCGTAGTTCAGTCGCTAGGAAATTTATCTCTTGATATGATTGTCGATGAGGTAGAGGCTAGAGTTGCTTGCAAAGTAGTGCCCGACTATCTATTGGAGGTCCCGGTGCTTATGGGACAATCATTCACAGAGCAATCTCACATAGCTGTCTATAAAGATAGAAACAAATTGAAATTCCACAATATCGGGAACGAATTGCCTTGTTCTGAACTTGTTGTTGACAGTGATAACTTGTTGAGGTTTTCTGCCGTTAATACAATAGATATTTACGGTGCGACGACAATTAGAGTAGAAACTCAACTCGCGGTCGATGGAGATGTTCTTTTGAAAAATATTATAGCGGGAAAGCCTAACAATCAGTATTTCATTGTTGGAGGACTTCATCGCTTAATCAATGGATATATTTATGTATTGGTTGTGCCATGTTTAGGTTTTTGCCGAATTTCATCTAAACCAATCTTTTGTCGCGCTGAGAGAGTCGATGTTGTGAATCGAGTTATTAATGAACCGTCAATTGAATCAAAAATTGGGCAGCAGTTCGATGAGAGTCAGGTGCGTGTAGGTGGAGGAGTATCTGAACATGCAAAACGAACTCTTATGAAGATACTCGAGAAATATCAACATTGTTTCGCCTCCTCCTTGAAGGACTTGGGATGTACCAGCGTAACTGAGATGAGCATAGAACTTAACAGTCAGCGTCCAGTCGTTTATCGTCCCTACAGGTTGTCACACCACGAGCGGGAGAAGGTGCGTTCTATGGTTGGAGAGATGTTAGACGCTGGCGTGATACGAGAATCCGTTTCCGAGTATGCTAGCCCTATTCTACTTGTACGTAAAAAAGATGGCTCTTCAAGATTGTGCGTAGACTATCGTATGCTGAATTCAGTGACGGTCAAAGAAAGGTATCCAATGCCTATCATCGAGGACGAAATAGCACGTCTTTCTGGGCAATCATGCTTCATAACCCTCGATCTTGCGTCTGGCTATTATCAGGTACCGATCTCGGAGCAGAGCAGGCATTTAACATCTTTTGTAACACCGGACGGCCAGTACGAATACAATCGTATGCCGTTTGGCCTAGCCAATGCACCGGCCGTCTTTCAACGCATGATTAACACAGTACTAGGTTCAGCTCGATTTAGTAAGGCAACAGTATATATCGATGACATTCTTATTTATGGGAAGGATGCTACACAGTGCTTAGAACGCCTTGAGGAAGTACTAAAGATGTTAGAAAAGGTAAATCTAACCCTAAACTTGTCAAAATGTGAGTTCTTACGGGATAAGGTTGACTATTTGGGCTACGAAATTAGCGCCAGCGGTATCAGACCCGGTGAGAAGAAGATATGTAGTGTGATCAACTTCCCTCGGCCCGAAAGCGTGCACAACATCCGGCAATTTCTAGGCCTGGCTAGTTACTTTCGCAAGTTTATACAAAACTTTGCACAGATCTCATACCCTCTTAGTAAGCTACTCAAAAAGGACGCAGCTTGGGAGTGGAATGACGATCAAGAGCAGGCATTTGAAAAGCTGAAAGCGAGTTTGGCTAATAGGCCGGTCTTAGATATATATGACCCTGCTGCTGAATTAGAATTACACACAGATGCAAGTAGGTTAGGAATCGGTGGAATTCTCCTTCAACGAAAGCGAGACTTGGAGAATTTTCATCCTGTAGCGTATTATAGTCGGCAGACTTCTCCGGAAGAAAAGAACTTCCACTCTTATGAGTTAGAAACCCTAGCAGTGGTTTGCTCCCTTCGTAAGTTTAGAGTGTATTTATTAGGGAAAGAGTTCAAGGTTATCACCGATTGCAGCGCACTGCGTTCTACATTCTCAAAGCGGGACTTGATTCCTAGGATAGCACGGTGGTGGCTGACATTACAAGAATTCGACTGTACTATCGAATATAGGGCTGGGACTAAGATGAGTCATGTCGATGCATTGTCTAGAAATCCTGTCGAACCATCAGAATCTCTCGAGGATCAGTTTCCGGCAATAATGACGATTAGTAGTAAAGATTGGCTTCATACGCTACAATTGGGTGACTCTGAGTTACGTAGGATAAGAGACGTTCTAAATAGTAATCTAGATGAAAAAGGCCTACAATACATTAAACAGAATTATGTCATTAGGGATAATAGGTTATTTCGCTATTTAGATGGCGATGAGGAGAAGGTCAGGTGGGTAGTACCAAAAGGGGCAAGGTGGCAAATATGTAAGCTTAATCACGACGACATCGGACATTTTGGCATTGAGAAGACTTTGGAGAGGGTTAAAAATAATTATTGGTTCCCTAAAATGTCCAGGTTCGTCAAAAAGTACGTAGGCGCTTGCATTGAATGTGCATATGCAAAAAACAATTCAAGCACTCGCGAAGGTTTACTGCATCCCATCACAAAAGTAGAGATCCCATTCCACACGCTTCATGTGGACCACCTTGGACCCTTTGTGAAGTCGAATAAGGGTTTTACTCACTTGTTTGTAGTTGTGGACGGTTTTACCAAATTTTGCTTCCTAAGACCCGTTAGAAACACCAACACCCAAAATGTAATTAGGGTTCTAGAAGACATCTTCAGTACATTTAGAAACCCTGATCGTCTCATAAGCGATCGTGGCAGTTGTTTTACCTCGCATACATTCAAGCGATTTTGCTCAAATAAAGGTATAAAACATGTTTTAAATGCGGTAGCCAGCCCCAGGTCAAACGGTCAGGTCGAGCGGTACAACCGCACCATTCTCGATTCCTTGAAAGCGTTAAGCATTAGATATGGTGAGAAGAACTGGGACAGCCATTTGGGTAACATACAATGGGGGCTTAACAACACCATTCAAAAAACCATAGGAAAGACACCCTCGGAGGTAATGTTCGGAACCTGTATGAACGGTGAAATTAATCCTATGCTTAATGCTGTCACTGTACCCGCTCGTAATGAGGATGATTTACCGGACATACGTGACGAAGTTAAAGCTAGAATAGATAGAGAGCAGGCTAAACAAAAGGAGAGGTACGACAGGAACAGAAAACACGCACGAACATACAGTGAAGGTGAGCTTGTAAAAATTACAAAGACTAATTTTAGTAACGACGGACAGAGCAAAAAACTTATGCCTTCTTTTGTAGGGCCGTACCGTGTTAGCAAAGTTCTAGGTATGGACCGTTATGTCGTGGCTCCGATACCAGGACTAGTCGATACAGAAAGCAGACGTCCGACAACTGTTGCTGCGGACCGCATGAAGCCGTGGATCCATGTGACCGCTCTAGAGATCGACGGAAATGATGTTGATGGTAGTTGCAATAGAGACGACAATAATACTGGGAGCAATTCGAGTTAGATCAATTAATCGATCGGTTGGGTTCACCTTGTGTTGGGGTTCTAATGCCCAACAGTGACCTTGTGTTGGGGTTCTAATGCCCAACAGTAACCTTGTGTTGGGGTTCTAATGCCCAACAGTGACCTTATGTTGGGGTTCTAATGCCCAACAGTGACCTTATGTTGGGGTTCTAATGCCCAACAGTGACCAAGTGTTGGGGTTCTAATGCCCAACAGTGACCAAGTGTTGGGGTTCTAATGCCCAACAGCGACCTTGTGTTGGGGTTCTAATGCCCAGCAGTGACCTTGTGTTGGGGTTCTAATGCCCAACAGTGTCCAAGTGTTGGGGTTCTAATGCCCAACAGTGACCAAGTGTTGGGGTTCTAATGCCCAACAGTGACCAAGTGTTGGGGTTCTAATGCCCAACAGCGACCTTGTGTTGGGGTTCTAATGCCCAACAGCGACCTTTTGTTGGGGTTCTAATGCCCAACAGTGAATGTACAGCATAGCTCGTACACCTTGTTTCGATCCAGCAAATCGATTGCTGGTGGATATCGTAAGAGTAAAAATGTGTACTAGAATGTTTATTTGTTATTATAGTACTTACAAAATTTGTGTAATAAAACCAAAACATAATTGTAAAAAAAAAAAAAAAAAACACGTGCTTGAAGTTCATTATGTAATGCTATTTTATCTTCACTATTTGTTTGATCGTTGTTAGTTCATAAAAACTAGTTGATATGTAATTATTAATCATTTTTATTATACAATAATAGTAGTTATTAATCATTATTGTAATAAGTTCAAACAACTATTAATAGTTATTAATTATTATTGTAAAAAAAAAAAAATGGTCCAATTGTTAGGTTTCCACTTGGAGTCGTGTGCAGGGCCGCACACGATGTCAGGACGGACGATTGTTAGGTCTTGTTCCTGATAATAAATAGTACCTTATGTTTTTAAAGATAATTGTTAAAATGAGTTAAAATTGTAAGCATTTTGTTTTATATAAACATTTATTTTAAGTAATATCTAAGATATGTTGTATAAGAGATTAATTTCTATTGTTTGGGAATGTTAACCCTTGTTCTATACTGATTACTAGAAAAGTGGCTGGGTAACAAATCGCTCAACGATTGGACCACGATCCTGGCATCACCTGATATCGTGGACCAATTGTAGAGCGAGGTTGACGGCAGAACCGTCGGGGGTTTTTTGGGAGTAGCGGGGACGCGTACGGGCATTCTCTCCCGGACCGCCGTTTTGAGACATCGGATTAGATTGATTGTTCTGAGCAGTGAAAAGATTAAGAATTGCATAGTTGTTTGTACTTAATGTAATTAATAAAACTAAGTGAAGAGTTTGAGTTTAACTTTATACAGTCCTCCCAGTTGAAATAGTTTCCTCTTAATAATAAAACTGTGACCGCTAAGGCAACGAGTCTTATACTACTTAAACTGATTAACGTAGTAAACTGTTAATAAGAATGCATTATCGAAGATGACGCGTGTATTATAGATGGATAAGAAGTTCACTGAGTGCTTAGCAAACGGAGTGATAATTGGCACGCTCGATCGAATCGACCGACATTCATGCAAACAAATCGGTTCTCTATTGTGTCACCTAACTTTTTTATCCATAATTTAAAGTGCCATAACTTTTTTTGTCCTATTCATCATTTGTCCGAATGATAACTTATCCGAACTTAATATCACATAATATCACATGCCATAACATTGAAATCCCTAAATATTATATGTCCTAAATTCGTTTGTCATAAAAATTACAATCAATAATATACAAAAGACATAAAACTGTTTTCAATAAAAGTTATAAGTCCTACTTAGGACATATGACTTTAGCTCATGTAAAATTAGGAGATTCAATTATTATAGTACTCGATATTATGACAGAATACTTTTAGAACTAAAGATAATTCTGTCAAACAAAATTTCGGGATTTTGAACATTATGGTTACTGAAGTTTATAGCAAAGGTGTTATGGATAATGATTTTCGGACAAACAATTTTAGGAGAAGTAAGGGAGTACCAAACAAATAACTACTTGCAATCCCTACATTATGTCGCCAAGAGGATAGCCCCCGACACTTCATATGCTTTCAACGCGGCCACATTTATTTTTCCATTTGCTAAACACACTTTCTGATTAATATTTAATGTTCCCTCTTACTAAGACAAAACTAGGTTCTTACACTATTGGATGAGCATGGCGATAGGTGTAGATGATGTCCTAAAAGCGGCATACTTCGAATACACAACTTAACTGAGCTTTTAGCAATGTCTGAATGCTAATGTGACCCTACTCCCCTTTATTTTGAACAGTGCATCATCCTTAGAGTTGAGTAAAAACAGCCGCTAGCAAAAGGAAATCAACTACATTCGAATGTGCTATATGTTAGATCAATGGGAAATTGTGCATTAAGAGTTACCATCGTGTCTCAACAGCCGTAACATACCACCATCTGTCTGTGTTGCCGACGTGCCTCTCTGGTCCTCCTTCGAGAACAATCTCTTTAACATTGACGTGACGGAGGCGGTTCGCGCCATGGGAGTCTGTTGCAGCGAGGCCATAGAGTTCGTGGAGCCCATAGAGTTCCTGTCGTCGCGTTTGCCGCGCTTACTGCCGCGGTTCACGATGAAGTGGATGCCCGATACTGCATCGTCATTCATTTGTAGTTGCTGTTACCATAAAAATATGTTAAATAATATTCCAAAACATATTATATACCATTGATTTGTACATCGAAGCAGGCACATTACATAAGGTAACATTCGGCTAAGTTATTTCGGCCCGGCTGATAGTATCAATCATTTTTGGCGACATTATATTTAACGATAAGATTGTAACTTGATAATAGTTAATCTTTGTAAAAGAAACAAAACAAATAATGCTTATTATATACAGCCACAAAAATGAAATAGAAGAAAAAACTTAGTAAGTACTTATGAACAGTCGGCGACAATATTCGATGAGCAAGTACAAAGAATCAAAAGTCGTCAACACCTAAAATATCAATAGTCACTGAAAGTTTTGGCCACAAAATGCAGTAAACAGATCAATGATACCAAGAATACCAAGTTCGATTAACTTTTATAAAATTGATATTCTAGTTCACCGACTTTTTTTTGTTTTTCCGCACATGGTGCTCTTTGGACGTTTTAAATATTATTGAAACCATGTCAATACGGGCATAGAGACATGCAATTTTGAGCACTGTATTTAACTCATTAGATTATTAATTCAATTAATAAAATATTGTTTTGATAAAGCAGGAATTCTGTTTTGAATTTCGAATTAACTGTCGTCCAGAATTATTTGCTAATAGAAAGGAGTACAGAACATTCGAACCATTTACAAACTTTTCGAGTATAGAAGTTTATTTTTAAACTAGCTGTTGCCCGCGACTTCGTACGCGCATATCCCGTTTTTTCCCGTTCCTGTAGGAATTTCTCGTTCCCATATAGCCTTTAGCATTTCTCATGAATGTGGCTATCAATTACAAAATGAATTTTCAAATTCGGTTAAGTAGATCCAGAGATTACCCCCTAAAACCCCACAAACGTTACCTCTTTATAATATAGTATAGAAGTATAGATAAAAAGAAAAATGACACATAATCGAATTTTGTAAAGCTTTGGCTACACGCTCATTCTTATTTGCGCTTGCACAAAACGCTAGTTTGTACAAAATTGATTTGTACAACTAAGCTTGTACGTGGAGACGGTACAATTTAAACGCGCGAACTTTTTGCGCATGCAAGTCGCTATCGTGTAGACACCATGCAGTTTTTGCACCAATTTTTGTACAAATTGTTGTGCACGCAAGATTGAGCGTTTAGCCGAACACTTACATTGATTTGTTTACCGCATTTTATGGTCAAAGCTATTCAGTGACTTTGGTTGTTTTAAAGGTGTTGACGACTTTTTGAACTTTTAGATGCTCATGACATTTTGTCGCTGACTGTACGCAGTTAGATTACTCAATGGACAAGTAGGATGTAACATAACATTAACGTTCAAGTACACACAATTAAGAAAGTTTAGATAGCGTAAAATCGTCACACACGGCGATAAAAAGTATCGATAGCAAACATTCATGTTGAACAAATATAGTTTTGTTTGTGACCATGGCTTTCGATACTAAATAGAGTCCATGGTTCTATGAATCATGTTCATGTGACATTAAAACTCTGTATTATTGCATTTATAATCTGTCTAAACAATTTATGCATAAATAATGTAATAACTTTACCTTTGCAAATTATAATAATTTACATATGCACCGTATAAATAAAACTTATCAAGGCTGTTAGTAATATAGAATATCTAGCTAGATAAAGATTAGTCATTATTACCTTAGCATGGAAATTATTAATTTTATTAATAGGTATCTTACATATCGGTTTCTAAAGGTTAAATTATTAGTTAATCATTCTAAAAAAGCACATTTCTTAGTATTGTTATTATCATTTAATTTAATCAATGTTTATTGATGATAATATTATAATGTACGAATATGTTTTATTATTATCTACACGTGATACAAAAATGTGGTAACCAAATCACCCGGACTTAAAACTTGGGTTCAAAGACCACATATGTAACTTGTTAATAAAACAAATGAAACATCCTCAAACTATCCTGAATTAGGCACAGCGAACCTAATACAAAATTAATTGTGAAGAAATGAACAAAGAAAACATGTAAGTAGGTAAGATTGAATATGACCTGCAACCTGAACACCGACACACTGCGAAGCTCCATTTATTCCGGGCGTGCAGCATGCTTATAAAACGGTCGAATCTAACCTCTGGGGGGTCGAACTTGTAACTCACGGTGTTGGAGGGGTTCATCTCGTCGATCTTGACTTGCGAGGGCGCAGACAGCACCATGCTGCGCTGGCGCACCGGCACGGCAACGCGAGCCGTGGACGGCTCGGGGTGCTCCTCGCGGTTGTTCTCCGTGGCGATCGTGTACGGTAGCTCTGACGGGAACACCTCGTCCCAGTACTGATCTTTTATCAGTTCTGGATGCTCGTGGTGCATCTCGTCCACAATCATGTACGAAACCTAATCAGACACGCATGCATGATTTATCAGTTTCAATCAAAATTTGAAATTATCAAACAATGTTAATGATTTCTATATCCGCCTACCTGCAAATCTCTGTCTATCAACCAGTTCACTTCAAAGTCGTCGTCATCTTCGCCGAAAGGGTTGATAAGTGACTCGGCCACTTTCAGCCAGCCCATATAAAAGAAGAATTCTAGCGTAGTAAATATAGGAAAGTAGAGGTCAATATTACTAATGTTCGCTGAATCGTTGCGTTGTAACTTATTGTCTACCCATTGACTGCCCAAGGCAGATGTTATAAAATATGAGTATACTGCTATGGTAACTACCTGAAAGGTTAATGTTAAAATTATAATTTGATTGAAATTTTAAGCAATTATTGGCATATTGGGGATATTTTAGATATAAGTACAAACCTGAGTATATACTAGAGGCACACTTATAGTATCGTAACTGAGGAGAAGTCCAGCTTGTCCTCGGAATTTGTTAAGTTCATCTATAATTGTTTTAACTGCAAAATCGTCTCTTATTCGACCCTCTTTACGGGCTCTCGTTACTATGCTAGTCGCCCAAACTATTGGTAACCTGAAATAAGAGCGATTTTTAGCTCAGGCGTCAATGTGCAGTTTTATTCGTATCTAGATGAACAGCGATAAATATAAATTCTAAAATTGTTAATGATTTAATCATTTCCTTAACAATTTATCAGTAAATTGCTGACACTAGGATGAGTAACAGGAATTTGATATTCACATCACTAACATGAAACAAACGTATCTTGGATCTAGGATTAGATCATCAATGCAGTAGCGTAGATAGCATGGGTGACACCCGGGTCGGGTAATGTGGTGTCACCCCACAAATGGAGAACAACTCCCCCCCCCCCCCTCCCGAATAATTATGGGTTGAAACTTTCGTTCTGGTGACGGCAGTCGAAACCCATTTTTCGGGGGGTGCTCCATTAGAATTTGTGTGCCAAGAGAAGGTGCAAAATTCTTAAATAGGTTTGATTTTCTTTTCATCATCCATACTTAATTTGAAGAAACTTCAATGAGTGATGCAAGTAAGCTTAGTAATTAAGACAAACATTAATGTAAGAGCGAGCGAAGCAATCTCGAAATTTTTTCCACCCCGTCTCGGATAGTTTTGATTTTCTTTTGACACTAGTCAAAACTTAGATTGCAGGAGCAAGCGAAGCGAGCTTAATATTTTTGCATCCCACCTCGGATAGGTTTGAATTTCTTTTGATAATTAATATTTTAATAGAAGTGATTTCGTTGACTTATACAGAAAAGTTCAAGGACTAAGAGAGTGTAGACTACAAAAACTAGCGAAGCGAGCTCGAAAATTTCGGCACCCCACCTCGGGACAGGTTTCATTGCGTCACCCGCATAGATAATAAACTAATATAATAGTTAGCTCACCCGTTTAGGGGTGACAAATCCATGACAAAAAAAACAGTCAACGAACGATTAGGTGACACCCCTAAATGCAGAAAAGCTTAAGAGTAAGCAAAAAGAGTGTCCCTAAACGGGTGACGCAACCTGTCCCAAGGTGGGGTGCCAAAATTTTCGAGTTCGCTTCGCTTGTTCTTGCATTCCCTTTGTTCTTTGTTAAAGCGGGCGGCCCGCCCCCTTGCTACGCTACTGCATCAATGGCAATCACATAATAACTTTCTGGTGACAAGAAAAAAATGTCATACCAATGTTTCGAGGGCTTAGGAAACTTGTCATTCAAATTGTTGAGGATTGTCATTTCATTTTCTAGTAGAAGTCCAGCATCCACGAAGTTGTTGAGCGTAGGGAACCGTTTCTTGACGCGTGGTGAGATCATCGTAAGCACCATTGTAAGGCACAGACAAACGTAGCGGACGATGGTCCGCCGCATCAGACGCCCGCGCTCATCCTGTCCTCAAATAGCAATGATTAACTAAATATGTCCCGTCTGCGATACTGCGCAAGTGTTGCATTATAAATAACTTTACTTAGTTTACAAACAGATTTCTAATACCATAATAGTTCCTAATAACTAATAGTTGACCTAATTACAGTAGGTATGGTTACTTTGATCAACTGGAGAAATACTACAAGAGTTAACCTGCTACAAATAGTATCATGATTAATAACTGTTGCTCTTACTATTCACAATATCATTTAATGGATTAGGATTTATGTAGAGATTAGAATTTTGAATCAGGTACTTACCTAACTATAAAATGCATACTTTATTCTTGACTTTTAGTGATAATCAACGTCAAATTACCAAATTATGTTCTATAACGTTAAAATTCAACATGACTAATTCCGGAATCAGACTTGATAACACGTCATCGTGTTTTTGCCCTGTCCTATGTGCTATGTCACCGAACTGAATTTCAATCTCAAGGCTATCACAACTTCTAATTGTGCGGTCTAATTATATTTCTTTGTACTTGTATATTTATATTTCACTCAATCTATCTTGCTTTGTTGTAAAATAAACTTTTGTCGGTGTTAGTAAAGCGAAAAGTATTCGCCGAGCATATGTTTCCTTTTTGTGGATACATGCTTGTTTTTACTTCGTCTGCAGCTGATCCCGAGTAAGATCTATTTTTACTACTATTTATTTGATTTCCACTTACTCATGTTTAAACTGATTATCGGCCAACGGATCAAACGAATCAAGAAAACCTTGGCACTCCAATTCAATTCCTAATCGGTGCAAATAATAATTCCTGATAAATGATAGTCAATTTTGATTATAACATTTCCTCAAATTGTATTTATCAGCGATTGTATTTACTATTTCCGTCATCGTGTTTTTTATTTAGTATCACCAAAAAGCATGCTATCACATCACTCATTTACGCATTACGCATACCTAGGTTTACGTAATGTTACATGAAGAGATAAGATTATCACTCAAGATTGCAAGTTATAATAATGTAAGTCGTCTTGTGAGAAACTGAATGGAAGAATGATGAGTAGGTTGTAATAAGTCATACATGCGGATGTTTAGTCGACACATTAAGGGGCATAGAAACAACAACTATACATAGTTACATGTAGCATAGGTTGTGTTATGCCATGTAGCTATGTACTACTGACCATCGAAACTAGTGCTACTGAACTAAGTATTTACCTACTGACTAATGTACTACCGGAGAGCACTATTTCTTTCTTATCTTAAAAGCTGGCTTTACATCACATATATTGCTGACTGGCGATCGGTACCAGAGCTCTAATCCACCTGCAAACCGATAACATCAAACTGCGTCAAGTTGTTTTTGTTTACTATAAAGTTCGTAAAGGTCAAAAGGTAAACGTTCCTTGGAAAATCGTTACCCTTGGTCGTGTAACATGAATGGAATTTCCACTCGTCAGGAATCAACTTATGTACGATTGCTCAGGAGAGTACGATCAATTCCTGACAAGCCCAGCCTAACAATTACCGGAAGAACCTATGTATATCATATAATGGAGACATCGAGCTATTCAATGTAATTTACATACCTACCTACAAAGCGTAGGATGGAGCAAATCAGACAAGAAATATGGGAGTTAAAAAAAGTATTACCAACATTAGTAACCGCAAAGTGGCGTAATTACAAAATAGCATTGTGATAATGCTTGCAGGTTCAGGACAATCAGATTCGTACATACCTGTCCATGTATAGAGGCGGAGACGAAGACAGCGATGGAGTCGGGCCATGGAATGGTTGTGTATTGATTCCACCAGCGGTTCATCACCACGGTGACGTAGAAACCTAGCACGAACGACAGGGGGATCACATTCCCGTGGAAACTGCAGTAGTTTACAACGCCCTCGAACAACCTATGAGAAAAATTGCAAGTATTTTTATTTTATATTGCAGTGTACCTATTGCACATCACTATAACTTCATTGTACATTGTACCCTGTCGATACAAATGTGGGTACAAATTAATGGAAGAATTTAACAATGCCAGCGTGCACATAGCACATTACAACCGCGATTGGAAGTAACGTAAATTATACCGACTCACGATAAAATATTGTAATGACCTTGCAACACGTAGATTTCCAAGTATTTCAATTATTTTTATTTTAGGTACGATTTCTATTAAAAACTTTCATGTCATGTTATTTTGTTTGGATTTTTGTCTGGCAGATTCATGATGTTGATGACTTAGTGCCAAACTGTTTTTTTTTGTTTTGATGCAAAATAAAGCTCTATTGCAATTGAAATGTTTATTTGAATTTATTTAATATATCACATAAACATGGTCTAAGACAACAAATTGTAAACTATTGTATGCCTAAAATGGTAGAGCAGTGCACACCAATTAACCTTATAACAACTCTGTAACCACTGTCTCACAATAAAGATCTTTGACTTTGAAAGCACTATTGGTTGAAATGTTTATTTTTATAAGATTGTTTAACGGTAATTTTTGGCTTCCCATGGGTTTCTAAAATCGTTCATAAAAAGTTATTTAATATTTACGAAGTGAGCTCGAAGAGCTTACAGAGGAAAATTTGCATGTGCTTCAAGCATCATAAATTATGTAAAGCCCAACATTAAATTATCATGTTTTTACTGTTAGTTTCAGAAAAAGGTCACTTAAAAAAACAGTGTTTTACGCTTTGAAAAACATTCGAAAGGGGTTCAAAATGCTAAACATTGTTTTATTTATTGGTCGATGTGGCTGCGATTATTGAATTGTGATTATTTAATTCCCACCTTTTAGAATGTTCATCCAGTAACAGCCGATATGTCAAATTGAGTAAATAGTATAAAAGCAGGAACACTAGAAGATCCAGCCATACTAATTTGTATATACTTCCCCGCCATCTGAAAGTACAACAAAAGACCGTTAATTTCAGTCTTACATAAATCTCCGAGAGCCTTATCAAACAAATCATTACATGATGCGATAGTAGGTATACATCTAGCTACTTGTTTATGTTCCTATTGAAATTGAAATTAAAGAATTTAATCAAGAACATAAAAAGTACATAGATAACGAATCTACATCTAAAGTCTAATCAGTATCTGTAGGTAGTAACAAACATGCTGGGAATAGTTACACGAAGTTGAAAACTTTTTAGTCCGACGTCCGAGAAATAAGTGCATAGATAATAATTATAACGAACTTAAGTGAAGAGGCTATTGTTACTGTATGCTGGTCCACGCAAGCTGGTTTTATGACATTCGTACGTTTATTAGTTAGCATATAACTGTTTTATAGCCTCACACATTTTATTGTGGATTACGTCACTTGAGACGGTGATTGGGGATCGACGAAATGGAAATGGCATAGCCTTATCGATAAATTCCACATTTGTACGTCGTTAATATTCAGTGTGAATATTAAAAGCAGGATCTGTTCTTTTCCGGGGTGGAAACTTAAATCCAATTTTATTTCCATTGAGTGCGTGAATATTATTTATTTACGTTAGTTACCATAAGTTCTATGTTCTATCATATGCATATCTTACTTATACTCAACACATAAATATGGTGTGGTGACGATCAAGCAAATAATATTGACTATGTTCTTTGTAAAACCGCAAAATGAATTGATGAATAGTGAGCTAGCCATAAT
The DNA here is from genome assembly GCA_905163435.1 of Mamestra brassicae. Classification (NCBI taxonomy): domain Eukaryota; kingdom Metazoa; phylum Arthropoda; class Insecta; order Lepidoptera; family Noctuidae; genus Mamestra; species Mamestra brassicae. Next base: position 9,457,997 of record LR990996.1, on the reverse strand, counting down.
TTGAGCGCGCTGCTAATAACGAAGAAAAAAACATGCAAGCAATCAAAGACTTTAATATGCCTTTTTACGTTTAAGTATTATTTAATTGCTGACAAGTTATGTTCTTTTTTGCCTTTATTTCAAATTCGAATTGTTAGACGCACTACCATAAAATAATATTCTTAAACAAAAAAAATATTCAAAATGACGTTGGACAACGTCAAACAGGAAACTTATTCGGCTTACATATCTATTTCTTAGAAGGAGCAGACTATATTGTTAGCTGCACATAGAAGTCCGCAATTCGTCAGGCTGTGCGATACAGATTATCCACTTACAAGACAATGGATTAATTTATCGCTAAGTCTTTACAGCACTAAGTTCCAATTGTATCGGTTTAATAATCGCGCTGGAGTTAAGTTTGACCTTGACTGCGAAGATTCAGCATACAGCTGTCGTGTTTGTGTTAGTCGTGCAGCACGCGATCACAACTAAACACGTCCGTATGTTGATACACATTGTCTTCCTTGCGATTGTTTGTGCCAAAATATCCATTGACACAATAAGATCATTATCTTATCTCTTCGTAGCGACTGTGGCGAGCGAGATGAAATAATTAATTAGTGTTTTTTAGAAAAATAATTCTATAAACAAACATTATTCTACTCGTTTAAGTAAGCAATATCGGGAGAGACTGTACATAATTAATATTAGATGCAATGTATTTGATTGAATATCAATATAAGTTTTTAATAACCAATTGGTTTTTCGCTGTTTTAAATAAACAAGGTGGTTTTTATAGTTTCATCAAGGAATTTTCAAGTTAAAAAAACTTTGTTTTCTAGTTAGTACCCACGAAGCTTTATAGTTAAATTAAAGCAATGCAACTTTTACTTATTTTTGATTTTGTTATACGCTATAAATATTAAAAACTTACACTAGGAAGAAAACTCGTTTCGAATATTTCACTTTATATGATAAAGCATCATAAAACGTCTCGTCAGTTTCACGCCACGCCATTCCGTGTCAAAACTTTGTGTGTACTGACTTCGACATGAATTGAGGTCCACTTAGATATTGTTCGCGAGAAAAAGAGTCGCGCGAGCGCAACTCAGTGTCGCGTCGTGTTCAGAGTCGGGGGCCGACTTAACTCACTGTATCAACGACGCTTTGAAACGCTATGTAACAAGTTAATGTAATGGGTAGGCATGTACTGAATCATACCATTTGTTACATTCACACAGCATCACATTGCATACAATAAAAAAATACAATGCGTTCTAACGAGCACAGACTCTACAGTAAGTACCACTTTTATTTACATAAATTATCACTTTCGAGTTCTGTTCCAATTCTGTTTTCCGAACACGCGGCTTATGAATATTTTTAACGTTGAAGTGGTTAATCCTGACAACTTATTAAGACGCAGACTTATCTAATTAATGTTAGTTTACTAATACACTATCTGGATATTAGCAAGCGCTGAGGTCACAAAAACACACTGACAGGATATTACGTCATCCTGCGCCACGCTTTTGGTTTGTGCCGCATTGTGGGTGGACCGGAATTAGGAGTAGAGCTGTAGAGTTCTCGCCGATTTCGTCATAATTGAAGCTACCTAGTATTAAGGAATGGAAAATCCAAAACTGCACAGTGTTAATTGCCGAATCTCCTTGACATGTTGTTGTCTAATGCGTTGATTGACTAGTATCACAATCGTGTTACACATTTAAATGAACCATCCTCTGCGAATGACTCAGACCATAATCAAGGTTTTAACGACACGCTATCCGCCAGTGATCGATGTGAACAGTTTTTGTTAAAGTTAAAAAAAACAGGAGTTGAGAATTGTGGGTACACACTCCTGTGATTACCGTTTGCTTTGTGTAAACTGAACACTACTTTTATACAAGACCTATTTTTACTTGTAAGGCTTACAAAGCTTTTTTTCACAAACAAACAGGCTAAACCATTGGTTAGATGTGATGATAGTTAAGATCGCGGTCGCCTATAGAGTATGTATATCTGCATTACTAAATAAAAGAGGCATCTCAGAAGTGTTGCCATGTTAAAGACAAAGCTGAAATGTCTCGAGTGCCTGATTTACAGGTGGTCTACAGTAGATTTGATGGCAAGCACACAAAATAATGTATGTCTTATCTGGTGCCTGTTCGCTGTTGCACTGGTCAGGCGTTCTTATAAAGCTTAAATACAGGGTGTCCGGTGTCAGAATCAGGAATTAAAATTTAAATTAAAAAAATAACTTAATGATATACGTTTATTTAAAAAATTATTACAAAGACCGCACTTGTCTTGTGCGGATTTTATTTGTTAAAAATTATTTCGTCTAAATGTTGACCGGGGGTTTGTTTCATAAACCTTACTTTTGAGGTACACACCACACAAAAAAGTCCATAGGGGTATGATCCGGCGACCAGTATATGTCACCGAAACGGCTTATCAGTTTGTTAGGGAAGAAATAACGCAGAATCGCCATAGTCTCTCTGGCCGTATGCGGCGCGGCGCCATCTTGCTGAAACCATGTCTGTGTACTGAAGGAAGGATGTTCTCTCATTTTTGAAAATAATCGTTCAGCATGCGCCGATAAGAGACACCGTCCACAGTAATTGCTTGCCCTCGACGATTCTCAAAAAAATATGGTCCAATTATTCCATTGCTTGATAATGCACACCAAACCGTCACTTTGGGACTGTGAAGTGGCTTTTGATGTTTCAAACGGGGGTTCTGTCCTTTAAGAAACTAATCACGGCAATTTTGCTTATTTACGCTTCCATTTAAATGAAAATGAGCTTCATCACTCCAAAAGATAGTGTTTACCTGTTTTTTTTATATTTCTATGGTGTTTACCGTACGAAATCGCTCCAACATTGTCTCACAGAATTATGCGCAGATTGTAATCGTTAAGTTTAAGCGCTTGCATAATTTGAGTTTTGAAGGGGTGAAATCTAAGATCATTCTTCAATATTTCATGCACAATAGTTTTTGAAAGTCAGAGGGCAGCCGGTCTCTTGCGCACGGACTGACGCGAATTATCGTGTAAACTGGTCGTGACGAGTTAAATATTTTCGTTTGGTCTCGATGTCCGGCTGGGCCCCGGCCGTAGGCTGTTTGCTGCTAAACTATTTGCCCGGAACCAAAAAAAAAAAAAAAGTCAAAACGTTTATTTCAATTAGGCCATTAAACGGCACTTTTGAACGTCATCGTTTACAGTTCAGTAAAATAATAATGTTACATTAATAAAGTGACTCTACTGTCCATTCGGAAAGGTAGATTCTTATGGAGAAGAACGGACAAGAAACTCCATAGTTACTCTTTTCAAATAATGATTTTTTCAAAATTTGGTATACAAAAATTAATTTAATATTATGTGAGGACGATGCACCTTCGCACCCATGACAGAATCAATTCTTCTCTTGGGGCATCATGTTAACGTCGAATATTGTGACGTGAACAAAATCTACGCCGAGCAGTTGCACACGAATCATTGGCCTTGAAATACGCTTCGATTGTGAACGCACGTTGTTCACCCGTCCAGTGCGACATCGTGACTAAATAACCCGCACTCCTACGCTCAGCGATTAGGGAGAAACTTTAAATTTTAAACCTAATGCTGCCACCGTACACCCTGTAGATCAGTACCAGCAGATTTCGATCAACGTCGCTTGTTTACCTAATAAAAATATTTAATTTAAGCCAGTGCCAATTTTGAAACCGGTTATTGCCATTCGCGTGATGTACGAACATATACTTAATATGTACTTACTTAACTTTTACTACTTGTTGCCTATTTGTATTGTTTATGAACCGAAAAACCGGTCATTGTTTACATGTGCTTTTTAATGGTTCGTAGTAAACTGAAATACAACTTAACCGACTTTTTTAATACAACTACCGCGCCAAGATATGGAAAGACACATTTCGTATGGATCAATGAATGTACAAGTAGGTATCGCGTCCTTAAACTGCCTATTTTTTACAGGAATCAGTAACATGTACCTGAAATAAATCTTGCCGAGTAATTAGATTCCGTCATTAAAAAAATATTATTTAGCTTGCAACAAAACTTTACCGTTCGACTCTTCTAAATTAACAAAAAGACGAAAGGACAACATCGCACAAATTCCCCAATCACGAACTCGGTTTGCTAGGATTCAATTAAAAAAACGTTCAGCCCATTTATATAATAGGATAAATAAGGAAATAAACATTTATACAAAACAATACTATGATTGCAAAAATTCTTTAATTAATTGGATAAAACTTTTAAATTATGATGAAACAGAAGCACTGTTAACACTTGTATCATGATTCATGATGCTTGTTCTGACCACTTAAATGGTTGCTTTTGCTTGCAACTGAGTGCAACAGTTTAAGCGTTGATGGGATAGTGGTAGTGCGGTAGATCGCACTCTCCTCACATCATATGTAGGCACACTTATTTTACACACACACACAAACCTGCTCACACATTCACACATATACACAATTACACAAACATATACTCACAAGTCACACACTCACACAAATATTGTTTGTAAATATAATAAAAATATTGATATTTGATATTATTATGGAAGAGCGGAGTTTCCCAACACAGGCATTACTTTGCTTAAAGGGAGGCTCCAATCACAAATTCTGTTCATGTTACTTTGCTGAAGAAATAAATGATTTTTGATTTTTTTTTGATTTTTGAACACTCCCAGGTTTGCGGTCATATGCAGTCTTTATTATTTGCTACCATTGCTGACTTTGATCAAATAATAATGAAGACGGGAAAGGTTATTTAAAGTCAAATCGTTGATTGACTATCGATATCGTTACTTGATGCAATATGTGATTGGAATCATATCGCAACGTGACTTGAACAAAAAAATACATACATACATCTCCACTGTTTGCAGTATACTCGTGTCAGTTAAGTAGCAATAATATTTTTCAATTTATATTATGCGGAACAAGGCGATTGCCTGAGAAAAGGAAGTAACAAAACGTACACACTCACTCTTTGTGACCGTCACAGCAAAATGTACACAGTGACTATGAAAGATGTACTTCGGTACAAACAGAACTAGTAAACGTAACCTACGAACCAAATATTGTCTGACACTCCTGTATGGATTCTCAGTTTCGGCTCAAGGCAAAACAGGGGAGCGTCGCTCTAAACTAACGTAATGTTCTGCCATAAATTAACAATGCCCGTTATGTTAAGTAATAATGTTTTCTGCGATAAAAAATATTCTTAAATGACCCGAGGTATGAAAAATAGTAAGTCAAGAACAGGTAATCAGTGGAAACGAACACTTTGGAAGTTGTAAAACGACATTCCAACAAACAATCTTAAAGGTTTCTTTTACTCTAAACGAGGCATCCTTGCTCCAAAATTATCTTGTTGGCGTAAAAAAAGCCTTGTAGCAATAACAACAGTTGAGGTCAGTTTTCGGCCCACGCATAACGCGTGAATGCCGTCCTAATCACAACTACTCATTTTATGATATTAAAACCTCCAGACTGAAAGAAACTGCCGACAAAATCGAGATTATAGAGACTACTTCATCATCAGCATTCATTGGTTGTAGCTGGGTTATGGGTCTTATAAGAGGCAGTCCAAATACAAGAATCACTTGTGATAAAATAATAAGTTAAGATTTAAAAAATAATAATTATGTTAATAGTAATATAAGAAATTGGTTTTCATCACAGGTAGATAAGATTAGCACATCAAAGGGTACGCTAAGTAGGCACTGCGCTGCGTAGCAAGCTACGTCGCTTAGGCACCGCGTAGCACGTCATTGCCGTTGCGTACTACGCTATGCTGCGTAGGGTTTGTGTAGCACGCTACGACGCGTAGGCGTAACGTTGCACGCTACGTCGCGTAGGCACTGCGTAGCAAGCTACGTAGCGTAGGCACCGCGTAGCACAGCGAAGGCGTAGCGTAGTATATACGCTCTCGTTGCGCAAGCCCTGCTTATTACGGTGTAGGTGTTATTTAGCAAGGTACGCTGCATTGTATAGTGCAGGCACTCGTAGCGCAGAGCGTAGGCGTCGTTGTGTAGTACGCTACCTTGCGTAGTACAGCCCAAAAGCTCGCAGAAAAAATTCACACAATTCCAAAGCGGAAACCAATACTGAACTTGGTTTGTTGTTAAAAAGAAAACTATTAAACTGAAAACGAAAGGATATAAGTACAGCAATGGGAGAATAAATTAGTTTTCTATAAATCCATAAAGTTCTTACAAAGTTCTACGAATGACATTCGAGAATCTAGAGTGATTTTTTCCGTCTATTGAAAACACATCCTTTATATGGTAATTGGAATTATAACAAAATAAGTTAACATCTTATACAGAGTGTTTCGGAAGTCTGAGAGTTAGTGGCATATATTTTAGTTCAATCACAGATTTGAATGCGTCAGACTGTATTTTTTTTTACTTTTTTAATCATTTTTGCGGTCGTTTTTTATAATACAGTCAAGGTTTTGTCGTTTCTTAACTGTATATATGTCACCGGAAAATAGCAAACTCCGTAAGATTATAAAATAACTTGAGAGATTGTAAACTCTCGATAAATTGTCAACTGAACATTTGGAATAATATTTTACGCATCAAAATTTGATAGTCTATAATTTCAATTTCTTATCAGTCTTATGTTTTAACAAAGTGGCGGCAATTTAAAAAGTGTCTGTCGTGTATCGAAATGAATTTGACTAGACTAGAAGCTGCCGTGGCTGCGTTTGAAAAAAGCGTGGAAGAGATCCCTAAACAAGAGGGGGCCCACTGCTGCAGTCAATGGTTCTTTCGCATGCGACGGTGCTTAGAAAGGATCGGAGACTACTTCGAAAAGCAATAAAAATATTAACAGGCGTCATTACGTTTTTTATTTTCTAAAAACTTTCAGTGTGACCCACATACTTCGTACCTACATCAGTCATTCATCATCAGCCAGTCAGCCATCAGTCGCTTTTCATGTATCTGAAGTAGTGCAATTATTCCTATTAGATTAGAAAAGCGACTGACGGGGAATGTGGAAATAAAATTGTCAGCAAATCTCACAATCATTTGTACTGTCCAGATCTAGAGAATAATATAGATACGAGTGCTCTAAGCATTTTGCGATGTGCGACTTTTTCTGTCTAATTTTAACAAACAAAATGGCCTGAAGAAAATAAATTTTAAACGGTATGAAGGTTCAAAAAAAATACAACAAAGAGATAAATTATACTTACAGATTTGACCCGCTTTGAATTGCCGTTTTTGTCAAACAGCCAAGGATATTTTCAACATGAACAAATGCCCAATTACTATTTCAGTGGGGTGCAACTATTTAGTATTAAATCGGCATGTCAGAACGAAACACGTAATGCTTAATTCATTGGAACAAAGAAAGAGTATAAATGATCGATGCCAAGCTTGTAAGGTTAAAGCATAGGTGCAACGTACGTTACGAAAGTGGGGCTGGAAAGTGCAGGTGGGGTCCACTGAATAATAAATGTCCCTTGCCTGGCAACCACGAAGTAAACCATTTCGTATGGCAATTGATTTCTTCGATACGTCGGAAACGCTTGGAACTTGGACGCTAACTAGAACTTCACGCTACTTTCCCATGGGCCGATACGGGTTGTCGGCAATAATTGGTTCACTATTCACTATACGAAGTTTTCAGTATGTTAGTTAGGGATTTCCTAGTGCTAGCGTGCATCCTGTTTAGATATTAGTTGCGGTGAGCAGTTTTATTATTTTTATTATACGACGTCGATATTAAATTAATTTGCGTACATAAATCACTTTGTTTGACGTTTAAATACGGCTATAGTACTGTATATCGATAGGTAATAAATTACCTTTCATTTGTTTCCTTTTAATTATGTGTGTTTATTATGGGAATAACACAGTAACGCAAAATATTAATAACTATATATTATATACTGTGTGTGACATATACATATATGTTCCTTGCATTATAAGTACTTTTTTTTAGTTATTTATAGCAAATTATTCATTTCTCGGAAGATTGTTGACTCAAGCATTTCTCTCCCTCGCATCAGTCTGTATCACTTTGTATTATTAGTTAAATGTTCATAATAAGAACTAACGTTCTAAGACAATTAGAGGAAAACTTTGTTCTTAATTTAAATGTTTATTTTCCTTCAACCTTTGGGAACAACCTTGTTTGTAAAGGCCCACTAGATCATAAAATATTAAAATTATTACCTTACCTATCTTATACTTAGGTACTAATTTTTTTTTTTTTTTTCATTATGATGAATTTTGTATTTCTTTTCCAAAAAGATGATTTGTCTTGCAGTGTCAATGTCAATAGAGAAATGAAACTTATGCATTTAACTATGTATCAATTAATTGGTTATAAAGGACAATACTCGACATTTATTTTAATTATCGGTAAAATATACTACATTAAGAGTCATTTACTATGAAAGTAGGTACAATGTTCTACTTACATGGTCATATAATTTTAGTCCTTAAGTGAGAGTTTAATAGCATCTCCTGATCTCCCACGTCTCCACAAGTCCTTAGAATTTTTTATCATGACTATCATGTTATGTTCTATTTTAGTCTGTGTCAAGTAGTTATTCAAAGTAATAGCTTTGTTCCGGTCCCACTATTACAATAGGTACTAATTTCCACTTAACCTGCTAGCGAAATTAAACTAGATTAGCACATGCAGAAATTATCGAAAGGACAACATTTATGAAGATGATGTGTTTAGTAACGCTAATATTTAAAAACAATGATATTCAACTGGTATAACATTCAATAAAGATAGCCGTATATTTACCGATTCTTATCTACATTAGAAATGTATAAATAATGGTGAAACCAAGCTGCCTATTATGACGGAACTGCCCCACCTGCTTGCATTGCTATATTTACCAGACAAACACACGTCTTCGTCAAGCCAGTCATGAAAATGTTCTTTTTTCGTGTGACACATGACAAAATGTATGAGAGTAACGCAAACATTAGTCATTTGCAACGGAGCGGAACAAGCGACCAACGACTGAAAAAATAGCATTACGCTGTTGAAGTTTTCTAGTTAGATCGTAATTGATAATCTAATTTTTACACCGGTTACGTGCGAAAGAATGAGACGAAGTCATATTATGCGTATAGTTCTGGAGTCAGTTGCGGCGGCGATGTATCGATCCGCAAGAGCGATGACCTCTATGAAAACACCTTTTACTCAGCATTTTCAAACAGTTCTGAAAAACTCCTTATTTCACAACTGTCTTAGAAAGCAGTACAGAGATAGGGTTGCCGAGTTTGAGTAGGTAAATACAGCATTTCTTGTTATTCTTATGACTAACAAGGTTGAGTTGGTAATGATTGATCTGGTTTTAATGAGTCAGCCTTTGGATGAGCCCACATGGTTCTAATGATACAACATACACCGTACTGTGTATTTAAACAGCGTGGCAATGTAATTAAGGCATTCGCAATGAGTTGCGCAATGCTACAGAATGAAGATAAAATGACTGTAAAACGTTTCAGCACGTTTGCCACTTTAGTTTTATGTCTAGTAAGTACCAAATGTTCCCAAGACTTGCTAGTTGGAGTCATTTGATAAAAATCTAATTGACAAGCAAGGTTTTCAGTAAGATCATGCAAACAGAGCGTCAGTGTTCAGTAACCAAACATCGGTAGTTTCCATTGACGAAACAAACACGCGACCTTAGCAGTGAACACGATGTACCTGCCTCACTTAACAAGTATATGCATACCTTGTTAAGTGAGGCAGGTACACGTATTCAGAGCCTAATTTTATAGTTACGTTTTTGAATAAAATCCTTACATAACGTTTACCACTGCTTTTACCCATTGCGTTTACCCTGCTGCTGTATTCGAGATATTTCGTAATTTTAATTAGGCTTAAAACTCGTGAAAGGGTGTCACTTACATTTAAAACAGTTTTTGAATGTTTAATTTTTCGACTTTTTGAGCAATTAGGTCATTACCATCTGCCTAAGCCATTGGTAATAAAAATATAGGTACCAAACAAAACTCTAAACGGGAACGAATTATCGTGTTAGTTGCATGTTTATTGCGATAAGGAGGCTCAATGTAGTAATCACATTATTTTCAACTAACATAGTATTATTGTTAACTTTATGGCGTGAGATTTTCAGAGGATTAGCAATTTGGGAAAAACATGCACAACAAAACCAGAAAAAGTATAGAAATATTTTTTTAGCTTTTCAGGAATTGACGTAGCTCTGTTAAATCATTTGATGTTTGTAACAGTAATTTTCAGTGATTCATGACACGGAAAACGTGTCTTTCCTGAATAAAGTCTCTCATGTGATGTTAATTTTCATACGACTTGATGTTGTGCTAATAGCTAAAGGTACACGTCTACCTACTTCTATACTAATATTATAAAGGGGAAAGATTGTATTTTTGTATGTAACGAATAAACTTAAAAGCTACTAGACCGATTGGAAAAATCTTTCAGCAATTGATAGCTACATTATCAGCGAGTAACATAGGCTATATTTTTATCCCCGTACTCCCAGGGGAACGGGAACTACGCAGGTGAAACCACGTGACGTCCGCTAGCATAATATAAATTATATTAAATTCGTCAAAGAATTTGCTTTTTTGCCGATGCCATCGATCGAAAAACATGCTTCCAATTTACACTAATATACTTTACTACAAAGATGGAACAAAACGAATGGAAGAATACATATTAATAGGTAATAATTTAGAAACAATGTCATCTAGTGCTGTCTACCGTACCGATACTTATGCAGACAAGACTTACAGGTGCTCTTGATGTAAAATAAATATCTTGATTTAGGCTGATATCACACTGGCGATTTGCGAGCGAGTTCAAAGCGAGGCGAGTGCGCAACGAGCTCGCAGCGAGTTCGCAACGAACGCGCGCCGAACACCCCGCGAAGACGCAGCGGGCACACAGCGAGTTCGCGGCTTGCCGTTCCTGTTAAACGTGAGTGTACAAAACGGCGTCAACGGCGCTAATTCGCGGCGAGCTCGCTGCGCGCCCTCGGTTATTTCGCCGCGCGCTCGCGGTGAGGTCGCTGCGCACTCGCCCCGCTATGGACTCCCTTGCAAATCGCCAGTGTGATGAAGCCCTTACTAACTCAAGTGCTAGCTACCGCAATTACTACAAAACACTTTAGAAGTAAAAGCAAGCAAGGGGTGTACCGATTTGCATATTCTGTCTTGCTACCAATATTGAAGTCTGTGCTTGCTACTCAGCAAGCAGGAGTGAAAGAGGACTGGAGACGCTTCCACATTTTTTTTTTATTAAAAAGACCGTCTTGACTTCATGATGGTCTTTTGAACATTGACGTACAAATCCTCTGAAAAAAGAAACTACATAATCATAATTTCTTATGTATATCATCCATTATTTTTTCCTTTCCGACCATCTGATGCGGAGCAGTACGAACAACAAACGTTATTACTGTTACAATCCCACTCAATCCACATGACGTGAATTAGTGGTATTACATGAATAGGTAGTTTTCTAACCTAGTACTTTAACTTTTGTTTTTCTTAATTCCAATGTAGGTTCCAATGGACAGGTGGCCTTATTTACATTTGATCACGCTTGTTATAGATGTAAGGCCGGTTTATAACCAATTAAAACAATCCGTTTAAAACGAAAAAAAACCTTTATAATCGAAATAATTTTCTTCGATTTAAAACGGTTGGTGTTGATGACTATGTTTTTCTTAATCATAACTACAATTTCTTGATTTTACCAAGGTATAAACTGTGTAAAGATTTTTTTAATGTGTGATATACCTACTGATATACTTGGGCGCGGGTTTAGTTCTAGTTGGTCCGTCCGACCAAGCATAGGTATTACCTACCTAAGTTATAAAAACTCTGTGTTGGTAAATAAACATCTTTTTCATTGTTTTCAAACGATATAAACAATCAATATGATTCGGTTTAAAACCAAACTCACACTCTCACAGTCTCGTTGACGTCGTCACTCGTGACTCCACGCAACGTTGCCAGCTCACCAACCCTACACACATGATCATACGAAGAGAGGTTCTGTACACCGCTAAAAAATGGTGCACTGAAAAATCATTTGGTGTGGCATACAGCCATATATGTATTATGTAATCCTGATGTAGGTATCACTGTATCTCTCCAATCATTCAAACGGCGTTTCTAAGTGTTTTAGGGTTCCGAACATCCGTAAATAGCGGAACCCATAGGGCATAGAGGATCATTCGGGTGTCTGTCTGTCTGTCTGTCTGTCACAAGCAATTTTCCCCGAATCTACTGGACCGTTTCAGTTGAAATTTGGTACACATATGAACTTCTGTGACCCAAACACGGATGCAATCATGTAAATAAATAAATTATATTCGGGGACTAGAACTTAAAAAAAAGTGTTTCAAACTGTACCGCCTGACATATCACATGAAAGGGCGTATTGTGAGAGTTCTAATTATATTTTTCATAATTTTAAAATAAATGGTTTTGAAGTAATTCAAGAAATTAGACGATAAATTACCATTCCATTACCAATACCCTATATCGAAACTACTGAGCCTAAAATTTTGAATAAAATGCAGATATAATGTTAGTCACCTATAGATTACAGGAAAACCTGATTCATGTTGCAAACATGAGATACGTTCGGAACCTTTCCACGCGAGTCTTTTATTTTTATTTTCAACATGTATTAGTTAAGATATGCGGTACCTACTCATCATTTTTTTACTTTGTTTTTCAGTTTCTTTGCGAAATGCTATTACATTCTAACTTATTCTAGCCGGTTACGAAATCAATATTGTGCATACGAAAATACTCATCACAACTAATAAAACGGAACCTGATACGATGCGTGGTCTGACACGCACTTGGGCAGGGCCGTTTAAAGCTTTCAAGCATACCTACTTAAGTAGATATTAATTGCTGGGGGTCAGCTTGCACCCCGCTCTTGTTAACTTTTTGTTAAATCTTCTTATTACCTTTTTAACTAAAAATCTTTAGAATCAAGACAATTTATTATGCACCTAGCAAGATCGAGCGATGCGAGCTCGAACACCTTAGCACACAAACATGAGTTGGATAGCTTTTTTTGGTTATTCATATACATGACATATAGATCGTAAAGAAATAAGGGTTTTAAGAAGGTACCTAGTTTTTCGTTGAATACAGAAAAAATACAATATTAAAAGAAAGCAAGAACGCTAGTGTAATCACTGGTGGTAGTTCTATCAAGAGTTTTAGCGGCCGGCTGGCGCCCCCTAGACTCCTTCGGGTTTTTTGCACTCATTACACCCCCGGGTAAAGATGCACTCTGACGGTTTTTTTTAAATAGTTTTTTGATTAAATCATGTGCAGTTGCAAAGTCACGAATAAAGTAATTTCAAATAAAGTTCATTATTCCTAGATACTTTTGTTAAAATATTTTCTGGACACCCAATCGATCACTAATCGCCGAGGGGACACCTCGGCGAGTACCTACCACCATATCTGGACAACTATGGTCTCGATCTACATTACACGCAGACCGTAGTTTAATGACTAAACTGTATCTACAGTGAATTAATAATCCGCCGATTACAGTAAGTACGGGATTATTTCATTTAACGCACTGACTTGACTGACAAAAGATTTTGTGCGTCGTCTTCCACGAAAGTATGTTTTTTTTAAAGATTTTTCCGGAGTTCTTGTATGAACTTTCAACCTTGTGAACAGCATTTTAAGTACTATAATTTCATATAAATATGTTAGTACTGGATATTTTGAGACGTAACAATAGTGGTATTGACACTTCTTACATCAACAAGAAACAAACTCAAACAAAACGAATATTTTGTGCCTGTAGGGACTAAAGTTACTTACTTAATTTGAGTGCTTCACTTACTTACCTGTATAGAACTTTTAGGAATGTGCCGAATCCGCGACATGTTGCTACTTCACCGGTGTATGTTACGGTCATTGTTTATTTTCACTTATTTTAGTCAATAATTAAAAAATATCACAGAAACAGGCTTAAATAATAATGATCTTTTCATCGGCACAAACAAAATAGTTTTTTAAACTTTTTGATTACACAAATCATTGTTCGACTTTCACTAAACACATGTAAATAAACGTAATTAAATAAATTTTATTAACATATCGACTCAAATTATATCAATTATTGGTTAATATTGCCAAAATTATGAATTTAGTGTAAAGTTTCGTAACTCACAAATCTTATTTGTGTCGCAATCACATTATCAGGCTACGATGAGATTAATATTTTTATTCGCACCACAGACACACTTGCAAACACTCAACACTGGCTATATTCACAACACAATGAATCGGAATGAATGATGAATGAACTTCTTTCAATCAACTTCATATTCACAACATGAAATGAAATGAATTTGATAAACACTCTATAATAGTAAAACTCTATGCTTTTCTGGTCTATTTTTGTCTATGCAATAAGGCTGGGACTTGTCCCCTGCGGATATTCTAAAGCTAGAAACTAACTAAAAAGTTAAAAACACAACAGTGCAATTGGATATTCGGATATCAGTGTGGTATCCAATGAGATGTTTCTTCGAGTTAAGGTATTTTTTTGACATGTTCGGTTTTTACGTGATTTTCCTCACATTAACAGGAGAAGCTTGGAGAGTTTGACGTGCGTGTTTGAAAATATATCAAGTTCAAGATTTTTCAGAAATAAATACGTATTTGCTCTCAGGCTCTAAATATCCGCAAAGTGAATGAACGTCACTATTGAAAACATCCAGGCAAAAAAAGCACCGTGCAAGATGGCTGACTCGTAACTTCGATTTATAAAATTCTGTGTAAAAGTGGATTGTATGTTATCGCATTACGTTTTTGGATTCGTTAGCTATCTAAAAATATAGTTTTCCGTGTATTGAATATATTAACTATTGAAGAGTATTACTGATGTGAATGCCTAACAACTTTCACAATGAGCGAAACTGCCAACAGTGAAGGAGCTTCTGAATCGGAGAAGCCGGTTCAGAATGATGGTGTACAATTCCCGCCCTTCCCTGGTATGCATTATTATCATTGATACTGGAAACTTGTTTCACTTAAATTAACATAAATTAATAACTCATAAACTTTTAGATCCTAAAGATGAAGATTTCGACGATGATATTGCGGAAGATGAAAGGACACACTACAAAACTGTTTTTAAAGGTACGGAATACCACTCTTAACGATAAGCATGCTCTATGTCAGGGGTACCCAATCTGCGATCGCGGGAGCTGACATAGTCGATCAAGGCATTACATATGATCAGTCATATATATTTATCTCATTGGCACTCAATCACTTGCTGGCTAAATATTTTTTATGTAGATTGCTGACAACAATAGTTTGAGTACCCCTGCTTAATGTTATGATAATGTTAGAACTGGCTCAGTTACCATCTTAGATTATATCCATTAAGTCCAGAATTTTAACCATTATTTCCTTTCAGATCTGAACACCATAAAGGGTATGAGATTACATTGCACAGCTTGTGATCGGCATCTGGGATGTTCAGCACGCAATGAAGTTCGTATGAGAGCACATCCAATGCTACGCACCCTAGTGTGTCACAATTGTCACGTTTTTTACAATAGTGGAGAATTTGAAAAGGGTGATGATGGTTCGGAACTATACTGCAGATGGTGTGGCCAAGGTGGTCAAGTATACTGTTGCTCTGACTGCCCTCATGTGTTTTGTGCGGTAATAATAATGATTTTATAATTTCTAAAATAAGTTTAAGTCTTCATTGATTGATGATTAATCATGTTTAATTTTATCCTAACAGAAATGCATTAAACGCAATTTGGGTACTCCCAAGATAAAAGAAATTGAAAATGCAGATGATTGGAAATGTTTCAAGTGCAACTCTAAATGTCTGTGGGATCTACGTGCACTATGCTGGGCTGTCTTGCGCTTCTGTGATCTTAAAAATAAGTAATATTTATCTTTTCTCAATTTAGTGTTATTATGCACTGTGTGTTTTGCACTTCCAAAAACCATTCATTTTAACAGTTCAGATTTCACCCATGCACTCTATATTTACACTGGATAAACTAAGTCACCATGCATAAAACCTTTTTACCTATACCTTTGTTAGAAAACCTGGAAAATGGCAGTTACTTTTTGTGACTGTCCACAATTTGTTCTCTTCAAGTCTGACAACTGCACCAGAAAATGTTTATTAAATATTTTTCATAAATACTTATTACTGAATAATTTACAGAATGGCATACCAATCTCAAGATCCTCAATTAAAGGAACTTTACAAGAAGGATTGCTCTATAGATTACTCAGAATGTTGCAAAATTAAAACAAACAGGCGAATTTCGAAGACAGAAACTAAAAAGAAGGAAATCAAAAAGGAAACTGATGTAAAGTCATCTGCAGATGCAAAATCAATTGCGGATGCAAAGTCGGCTGCTAATAATATAATATCTAAAATTCCATCAACAATACAGGTATTTGGGTACTTTTTGTTTTTCCATAATTTTTTACATATTTTGTCAATATTAATCCAAAAGTAAAACTAAAACCGTTGATAATTTATCCTTCATTTTAGGTTAAAAAATTTGCTGCAGTTAATATGGATGACATAAAACAAGACAAAAAAGCCCAAAAGAGATCTTCAAGTCCAAAAAATAAAGCAATTTTCGTGAAGAACCCTATAGCTATTGCACCATGTGCAAAAGTACTGAATACCACTAACGTACCACCTATAGCGAAAAAGATGAGGGTATGATTATTTTCTATTACTTGTTTGCAAAACTTTTGCTACAGTAGCAAAATATGCTCATTCTAAAGCCAAAAAAGAAAATCTTGGGTGATATGCTAATAGAGATGTTGACTGTTGAAAAAATAATTATTTAAATGTAATTTAGTATTTTGTGCTTGAGATTACTAAACTAACTAAACACATATTTTTTTCTTCTTATCCATCTTCCACCTTTTCACTCCAAATTAGGCCATGCAATTACCCTGAAAATCCGAAAACACTATCTGGATTTACAATACGCGTCAAACAACTTTACCACTCTGAAGTTCGTCACAATTCGTAGCGCAGTAGTCTATTTAACAACCGCGCATGCGCGGTCTTGCGGAAGCTGGCGCGTGTAGTGGCGTCTCAGTCGCTCGTATACTTTCGATGCTTACTGTGTGTGTCTCGCTTGCTCAATAATACGCGTCGCTGGTCCGACCGGCCCCGGCCCCGAATATAGTCCGCGGTGCGCGTTCAAGCATCTGGACCGAAAGCTCCTCCTCGAAGCAAAAACAAGGGCTCTAGGAGGCCATGTTCCATATATGTGACGTGGCAATGCCCCGGGTCCAGCCAGGATGCCACAGGTGTACTTGTGGTCGATGCAGCTGGCGTCACGCAGCGACGTCAGTACACCAGACAACACAGGCTCCGCATCCGCCCCCCCCCCCCCCCCCCCCTACTAGGAATACAGAGCTCTGAAGGCCGCCCTCCAAGCGGGCCATTGTGCTTCTCGACAACCTTGGGCAAGCTCTATGAAAGATCAATCGCATCGCATCTGGCAGAAAGACAGCTCTGTTTCCGCAAGAGGCGCTCGATCATGCTCGTGAGAACCCTCACGACGGGGGATGCGGTGGCCCGGGGTAGTGTCTTGTGCGCCTCAAAATTATGTCAGCATAATTGACGAGGTCCGCTAGGGCCAGTGCCTGGCAGGGTTACGGAATTATCCGAAAGAGTTACCGCGGCCTTGGAACGCAAAGGGTATTTTGAAGGAAAACGGTAGGGTTTTAGTCAGTCAGAATCTCGCACTCTCTCCCGCTCCCGGACATAGGCCTCCTCTAAAGGGTGTATGGTGTCGGACGTACAAGAATAGCACCATCCCGTCTCTTCCCGTGGGTGTCGTAAGAGGCGACTGAGGGACTCACCAGAGAATGAGCAGCAGTACATTGCAACAGCTAGACTGCGACTGCGAACCTCCCCTTTGGGGGAGGCCAGCAGTGGACGTCTTTCGACTGGTATGACGACTTCATACTAGCATGCATAATTACAGCAAACCTACGCATGATTTAAAACACTTGCCGAAACAAAAACAGTTAACATCCCGTGGGCTAAATGTTGTAACTGCAGACTGTGCAACTGATTGGCTTTAGCAAAGGTTTTGAGAAACATGAGCTTTTTTTGAAGTTTTACACTAATTGTCACTGTGTCACCACTTGTATTTTTCTTTATAAAAACATTATTTGTGAAATGCTCAATAATATAAGTCTCGGCAAATTGTTATGAAGACCTACTTATGTAATTAACTTATTTTAATTGAAGAAAACGAAGTACTGGATAATTAAGTGCTATTTAACTAACTCTGAAGTATCTATTTGTTTTTTTAATACTGTTACAGTTACCAAATTCTCCCATGATGACACCTATACGTCTTTCAAATGAAAGGAAGCAAAATAATGTGTCTACATATGCTCGCATACGGCCTAAGCCACCTCAACTTCCAATGGGTATGGCCAATTGTAGTTTCAATGGCTTTGGGGCTAGCCCAAACTTTGGGGGCAATCTTTACAACACTATTGCTGATAATATCAATTTATCATTAGAAAGTTTAACACAGGTAAATATAATATAATTAATAGTTCTTAGTTTGAAGTAATTTAGTTCTCAGTCCTATGAGCCACATAATGCTGCTGATGGTTTAACTATTGTTTCTGTGTCATGGATAGTGAACCTGTTGGTAAAAGAAAATATTTTTGAATGGCCTGGCCTCTAGTGTATCTCTGATACTAATCACTATCAGAGCTTCATATTTATTTATGTACACAATACATTCGTTAAAGGAAATTACATCGGAGAGAAGAGCATAAAATAAATAATAAGAACAATAATATGTTAAAGAAAGTTAGTAATTCTGATTTATTTATAAACAATACATCATTTTCTAATTTTGTTTTACAGGGATTAGATATGGCAGCTGTTGCTTCTATATCTCAAAATAATCAAGATGATGATGTTGTGTGTACTCCAGATTTCCCTCTGGAACCTTTATGTGAGGTAAACAAAGGTTTTTCAAGAACTTCATAAACATTCAGCTGTTTATGAATATGTCATTTTAAACTTACATTTGATTTTTATTTTAAGGTTACTGAAGACAATGATGATGATGTGCAGTGCATCACACCGGGTCCAGTTGCACCTCCTAAGATTTCTAATCCTCCTCCTTTAGTAGCTCGATCTACAAATACAGCTGCTGAAATAAAATCAGACAATATTGTTCAAATGACAGATAATGATGTAACTGTAAATGCATCTACTGGAGGTTTGAAATTTCGAGTGGATCCTCAAACTTTATCGTCTAATAAAATGTATCGCCTACCTGACGGACGCATATTTGCTATCAATGCTAATCCCAATATGCCTGGTGGATATTCAGCTACCATTGTAGCAGTTACAGAACCCACGGGTAAAGCAGCACCCAAGGGCGCAACATATGCAGCTAAACTCAGTGCAGTTTCGGCCTTACCTGCTGCTACTTCTAAAGCAAATCGGAATGCGCCTCGCATTTTGAAACGAAGTACGCCGAAGCCTACTAAAATAGCAAAGCCATCGGAAACGCCATCATCTAGGGATTGTGATTTAAATGTTCCTGTAGAGTGGTATAGATACAATTTAATTGATGCGGTTGACGCTTTGGAATATGCTCTCTCACGGCTTCATAGATTGAAAAAAGAAGCTACTACTGTGTACTTACGTACACGAACCGTTAACGAAATGCGACACCTTCATCGAACATTGGAGCGATTATTGAGTACGTCCTCTAGTAGATTTGGCGAAATCCGCGAAAATCTGAATAAAGGACTTAAACAGTACGTATTACGGAAATCTGGTGGTGACAATAGTGAAGACGATGATGACGTAGAAATATTGCCAGACATGGAAGATAATGATGATCCAATATTTATAGACGAAAACTCAGTGGAATCAACTATGAATGGCAGTGAGAGCCACGAGGTTGATTTGACAGGTGCTGGTAGTAGTGAGTACAATGATAGTGCAGAAAATACTAAGGACAACAACTTTTCCAAAAGTGACATTGATGCACTAAACGCCTCTGTAATTGACAATGAAACAAGTGTACATCGCGATGTACTAGCTGTCATAAGTCACAATAAAACTTTTGTGGAAACTACTGCAAATGATATTAACGAACTAGCCTGTGATAACAGAGATAAAACTGAAAGTGATCATGTAAAAGACAAACAAACCGAGAGCAAGAGAAAGGAAAATGTAACTGAAAGTAATGTTACTGAAACTGACAACAATAGTGAAGAAAATAAAAATGAAGAAGAAACAGAACCTGCCAGTAAAAATGAAAGTGAGGAGCATGTTAAAGAAAAAGAAAAAATAGCTATGGAAGTAGATACTGACCCAAATGAAACTGATACCAATACACAAACAAATGCAACAGATAGTGTTGACATGGGAAAGACAACCAAAACGCCTCCCTGCGATGATTTACCGGGCAAAAAAGCAGCTGACGAAGTAAATGGTTTAATTGAAGAACCCGAGAAAAGTCCAGAAAAAACAGCTGAAATTGAAGAATCTGAAGATAGTATGAATAATAAAGATTTAAATGATAAGGCTGATAGTCATGATAGTGATGAAAAATTGCAAGATGCTGAAATGAGTGAAGAGATGATAGAAACTTTGTTGAAAGATGATAGTGTAGGGGATGAATCAGCATCAAATTTAAAAAGTATGGAAGTTTCAGAAGTGCTACAGGAAACTTAAATTGTAAACATTTTATATCTTGTTTTAGTTAAGATACATATGTAGTAAATACAATATAAGATAGATAAGTGCAGAAATAAAACTGGTCAAGATATAAATAATATAGCAAGCAATCGAAACAAAATTTCTAACAAAATATTTACATAAATCTTAAATAAGAATGCTTATTTGTAAAGAAACCTATTCAAGAGCATCACATCTTAAAGCACTGCTCCAGATCGACATCACCTCACCCGTTTTACCAGTCGCTGAAAACATGTTGAAGTGAAGGATTGGGTGAAGTGATCACGAAGTGAGCTGTTCTTCCATCTTGATTACACGGATGATTTCGTCAACCAAGTGTTTGGGATGACATAAGCAGGTGACTGGCATGGCTGTCCCGGCCCTTAGGCCGTGTGTGTATTACAGAATGCTAATCTCGTGCAGTGCTTAACGTGTCCGATGACCTAAAGTAACGTTAATATTTGCGAAAGTTTCTTATCATCTGTTACCGATAAGTGTTCCACTGTTTGCTAACTAGTTGATTGTCATCAACTAGTTAACAAACAGTGAACACTTAATGTGCAATTATGTAACCAATGTACGCAAATGGACTTTCTTGGATCAATGCGTGGTTCGTTTGTATTACATCTTCTAAGTTATAATAATGCAAATGCACAAGAAAACATACAGTCCTGACTGAAAGACTAATTAATTTAGAATCACATTTCATTTTTTGGCCTCATTCAATTTATTGGAACAGTTGGGCTATCGGTACTAATAGGTAGGCTGTTGCTAGACAACTTCAAGCGGTAATTACAACTATACCAATATAGAAAATATTTTTATACTAGTTGAATACTTTTTGTGAATGGTTTACATAAGGTGCACGTTTCGGTTATGCCCCTGCTACACCTGCGGTAATGATATAGCTGTAGTAGTTCAGTTCCAAAAAGTAATTGCTTCTAAGAAGCTGCTAGCATCGTTGCATGCGTTAATCAACATTCTAAAACCTTCATTCCATGTCGAAAACCGGCACACGAATTACCACTTAGAGGGTCAGCTCACACGCGCACTTTAATGCGACACATTATAGAACGTTATTTACCACCCAAAAAGGTTCACATTATCTATTGACGCTTAGATCCGCTTCGACTCTGCGTCAGTGTGCCTTGACCATTAAGGGCTAACATCATTTGGACCAATCACATATCCCAACAAACGTAATAAATAGATTGTTTATTGGGCCCATCCACGTTAAGCGTTAATTGATGCGTTACCACAGATGTAGCAGTAGCATTTTTGATACTGGCGAACAGAAAAATTGAAGTTTATACCATGCAAATTATAGAATTATCAACATTTAAAAACCCTATTTACTGCCATTGATACGGAAGAAGAGCAAGCCTATAATGCATTTTGTTCAATAGCCATTAATTTGTTACATTATTGCGTTAGTTTAAGCAAGTACAGATAGAATAAAAGTTTAAATAATAATACTTACCCATGAGTTAATTAGTGTTGTCACGTCCCTGTAGTACACTTGGGTTTCTTTTTATTTATTTAGTTATATATTATTCGGAAAATGTTCTTAGGACTAAACGGTATGTAAGTAAATATCTAATAAAATAGATAGTATATATGGCACAAATCTCAAGGACATTCATTCTTTTATGGTAGTTATGTATGTTGAATTTATAATTCATACAATTAAATTATCAAAAATCTCCATTGAATATTTTCTATCGAACAGAATTTAAATGTGAACATAACTTTTACCTCTCTGGAAGTGCAATAACCCTAACTGCTCGACATGAGTATTTACCTAATTCAGAGAAAGTTTAAGGAACAAAATAAATAAAACTGAGAAACAAATACCAACTTGAAAGTGTTTAAATAAATAAAGTTGAAAATAAGCTCCAGTAACCCGAGAGCGCATCAAAATGGACATACACTCGAGTCTCAGGTTAAGACTCTGGTAATTTATTTTCGACTTTATTTAATGGAAAGCAATGTCGATATTGGTTTGCGGGTGCCGCTGCGGCTCGCCAGATTTGGGTCGACCCTTAGCGTGTCTGTGAAAATCTTCGCGTTACTTGGGATCATCGGGATTCATATTTAACAAAGAAAATCATCAGTCATTCATACACGTCTTGGCGCATCGTGTTACGTATTCAAATTCGCGTAGTCCAGCCAGCTTAACGGTCTCGTGCACGCCTCGACACCCGTCTTGTACTTGTATCGGCCAAGCACCCACAAGTTGCGATACGCTTCATGACGCCTCGAAGCGCACCGCGACATATTCTAACCTGTAACTGCAGTATGTGCCTTTTTCGTGTAGTAGATTTTTTATGTGTAGTAGATTAAGTTTTATATTAACCATCTGTCGATATTTTATAAGTGCGCGGCCTCATTTCGGTGTGTGCTGACCCTAAAATTAATAAGCAACAGGCCATGTCACTTTATGTTTTAACTACCAACGCGAAGTTTGTTAATACGAAAACTCCGTAGTTTCGTGAATATTGAAGGTTAACTTTAGCTCCCCAACCTTTATAACTGATCAGTTCTGATTATGATTAGCACAGAAATTATCCCCTATATTATGATCTACTCTGTGGAAATTTTCTATTTTACCCGATTACGGTTGTATAGATTTATTTATAAGTTACCGTAGAGTCTACGGTAACTGTTTGTTCAAATGGTACGGTTACGGTAAATGATTTGAACACTAGGTTTATGATTATTATTTTTTCCATTTTTTAGATTCCAGACAAGATTCAACAATCGTTAGGTTTGTTTTTTAAATCCTACTAATATTATTATAAGAAAATCGGTTTGTAAAATTTTGATGTTTACTAATAATCGCGTGTTAACGGAAGATCGGATTTGAATGAAAATTGGCACTCGCTCGGGCAACCATGACCTTCGATTAAGACACAGAAAACTTTTACGCGGGTTACAAAGGGGTTCAAACATTTTTATATGGGATCTGGCATAGCCACCAGCCGCCATTTTGTTTTTTGTTTCAAAATCGCGGCGCACGATGAAACTGTATATGTATATGCGTAGGGGACACTTAAATAAACAAAACATGTTGGCCACATGATGCCCCAAAGTGTCACGCTGCCGAGATATTTGGAGGTAGATCCGCCATGTGAGAACAATGTTAATCATTAACCTTTTGAACGCCAAAGCATAAACGCATCGGTGTGCCCCCGACGCAAAACCAGAAATTCGCCGTTTTTTTGTCGGCTCTAGCCGACGGTAGCGTGTTGGGCACTTTTCATTGGTTTTTCTTTTCAAAAATGAATTAATTACGTGCTTATATGCAGTGAATTATATTCTCGGCTTGATTTAACCATTTATACTATTACTTACTTTTGTATAGTTCTTAATAAAGTGGTTCTCTCGTGTTCTTGTCTTTACTTATTTCTAATAAATGGATAAATCAAGCTGGGACCTAATATTTGAATTTAATCTTGTGCTTATGCAAGTAATTAATACATTTTAAATGATAGTCATGGTTGTCACATGACGACTTTACCTCCAAACATCACGGCAACGTGACACTTTAGGGCACCATGTTGATTTTTTTTTGTTTGTTTAAGTGTCCTACACGCGTGTCTATACACGTGTTACGGTGCGCCGCGATTTTGAAAAATATAGAAATTGGCGGCTGGGTAGCTATGTCACAAAGGTTCTTTCTTCTTTGGAAACGATTAGAAAAAAATTATGATATTATGACTGTTGCAAAATTTAAAAAACTATATGCTGATCTTTAGTGAATTTAGGATTCTGGGACCGTCGGGAGGGCGCATGCAGCTTTTCTGTGATAACGACTCGATGAGGTTGGGCAAAGTTGAATCTCGTTCGGATACATTAGGTACCTACCTTCTTATGTATATTATAATTTTTGTTTGGCTGGCTCCTATATTATTTTTATTAGTTAACTATGTGATAGGTATCTGACGCGGTGATGCTATAGCTTAACATTTATTTCCTTTAGGCATTCGAATTAAAGCGATTGATAATTAAGTATTAAACTAAAATTATTTGAAGGTAAATTTCGTAAAAATAGTCTCTAAGTTCCTCGCTGATATGTTAGGTTAAACGAAATAAACTTTAGTAGGACTTATGAAAATGAAGGCCTCCATATCAAAACGCCCTATTAGCTAATCGTCAGTACGTGATCGTACAGTGAAGCTGAAAAATTAGGTTTTTCGGCATGGCTCATATTAATTTAAAAAATTATCATTCAAACGAAAAAGAGCACCTCTGGTGTGACTGTTGACGCAACTCGTGTCGACACCTTTGTATAATCTCATGTTCCCAGTACAGAGGCTTACTACGGAGACCGTGGAGGAAGCAAAAGTTCTGAGACGGGCTGAAATCTAGAGCGCTAAAAACTCACAAACTACCTGAATCATGAAGAAGTATTCCCGGAGCTGTAGTAAACATGAGCCGTAAAGATTCAGTTCTACCAGGAGTCCAGAATCTTGAAGAAGTATTTCCTTATAGGAAATCGAAATCAGACAGAAGAACTTCCGGGTGGAGCCGCTGGCAAAATATTTTTTTTTTTATTTCACTTTAAACCCAATTCTCAAAAATCTACGCACACGAAGTCGCGGGCAGAAGCTAGTATTTAATGTTTTTAGGACGTTCTGCTAATAGAACGATCTACGAATAGGACGTTCTTACGCCGATTTTTTATATTTCCGGGCTGCTACTTAGAGTAATCGTTGGTAATTTTCATAAGTACGTAGGCAGATAGGTACTACACTGCCCTAAAGTATACTCTTCTTTTAACCTAATATACTGTATTCATTTATATTCTTAAGAAACGAAAAGTAGGCATGTAGGTCACGTACATATAAATCTGGTTAAGCTAATGTATCAATCGATGTAATCCATTTAGATATAGTGGCGATTTTTGTTTGTTTTATTTTCTAATGTTAAGTTAATGTGATAATCGAAATACCCTCAGTTCAGACCTGTGGGTAACTCGATACAACTTATAAACTGTTAAAAAATAAGAAATACAAAGCTGTTGTATTATTTTTGTTCATTTAAATCGTTCAGTATTTCCCACGTCTTTTAAGATAACTGAATTTGAAGTGTTGTTTGTAGCTTGTATATAAATAAGCAAGTAGGTAGGCCCTAAGCTGTTAGGGAATAATTTATAGAACAATATACTTTGCATTTATTTCAAATACAAATATTATTTACCACTGAGAATATTTACAATACGAAATGAAGTTCATTTGAACGGGGAAATGAAATAAGAACATAAAGGCAGTGACTTCATTTTATTGATAAAAAAAAACTTATTTCTTAATTATTATACAAAAAGTATGAATGGAAATAGAAGGGTCTGTTTGATGATAATTTTACAACTAAATGACGACATCAATATCGGAAATTAATGATTAGACAAAACACTTATAATATCACAATTCCGCACTTTAAAACTCACGGTCTGCTAGACATGTAAATAGATGTTGATTTGTCAATACAATAAAACAGTATACATGTGCAATAAGAAAAATCTAGAAAAATCTCATCCAGATATTGATTTCTCATGACAAATTGCTTCCTTTCTGGATATAAAATACATATGAAACCAATAAATGTATTGATAAAACTGTAGATGTTATTAATAATAATTATGTAATCAAAACAACAAAAATTCGAATTCTCAAGCACATTATAAATTTCATCTAGCTATGGTGACAACTACAAGCTAGTCTTGAATTAGATAGGTACAGCTAGATTGCGATCGATCTATGACAAACAGGGCTATCGCGTTTGAATTCGCCGCTAGAGGCGCTAGTGTAGCGTGACGTCTTCGAAGTGTCGAATTTCATTGATTGTGGGCTTCCGACGCGAGTTTACTAACTCACTGTATGATATTGTGTGAACTTACCGATAATAATTTATGGCAGGTTAAGATATAGTTCTTCTATCGACAACTGCTTGAAGTGAGTTTTTTTTTGTCGAAAAAACGAGACTTCAGATTGATCGCACTTTCACGTTATTAAAATGATTTTAATTCGATCTTTGCTTCCGTGCACGTAATAACGTCTTTTAACAGCTGCTAAAAGACCTCACTCGCCAGTGGCGTTAACTGGTGAGCGCAAAAACGGTAGCCCTCATTCACCTGTGATACATCGGTCAGCCTGCTGATCGCACCCAATCTAGATGCACGTTGCTAGCCCATAGACAACAAGCACCATACCATCTATCTCGCATTTCTCCCGCTATTTGCTTTTAAAGCTTGTGGGACGCAAAGGTACATTACACCAACATCTTTATTATGATATGACAGACACAAATCAATTAAAATATTATACTAGGCACAGTAATTATTTGGAAAACACTTATAAAAAGAGAAACAATTTAGCATTGTAAGTTACAATACGGGAACAATAAAAAGGGGAAGAGTCGTTCTCATTTTGTTATCATTCAGACAAACTGCATGGTTTGTGACTTGACTTGTAGGTACCCAAAACCAAGTGATGTAGGTGTCGCAGCCTACTGGCTTAATTAGCTGTTTAATTGGCTGCCTAGCTTTTTCATTAAATGGTGGCGTTTAATCAGCGGCCTAAGTGATATTCCTTTATTGAACCAAGTCATTTGCCTAGATATTTAATATAGGCATATACATAAATATTTAGGCAAATTGACTTGGTTCAATATCGTTTAATGACTTGCCTAGCAAAGTAGCAGAGCATAGGGCACCGCAACCCTGGAACACAGGGCTTTAGGAGGAACACGGATGGGTTTTAGTCAGAAAAAGTCTGACACGCCCTTCCGCTCCACCCAGAGCGGAAGTCATTTGATGATTTTCCATCCTGGAGCTAGAGTGAGCGAGCAAAGCGTGCAAACTTTAACTCCCGTCATGCCATTCATGTTAAGTTCCTTTAGATCCTGCAGACAGAAATAGGAGCCTCGTCGGAGACCAGCTCCGTCGTCGAGGTTAGAATGTTGAAATTGTTTGTTGTTAGAATTTCCAAAATTGAGTAGGTAGGTACCTACCTATTTCATATATTATTTTGTGACATGGTTAATCTTTTCTATGAACGGCCTTAGCATCTGCCAGCCTGTTTGTTCATTAAATCTTGTAGAAGAGCATTGGCTGGATGTCATTTAGGCCGCTGATTATACGGCGGATTAAGGCGATTGGCACACTGCAACGCACCACGCAGCGGGATCCGGGAGTGCGTGTTCTTACGTTGCTTGAAAGTATCTCTATTTGTATTGAAAACACGCGTAGTGCAACACACAGAAAACGCATTCACGCGCAGTTTTTTTCTTCGTCCGCCACGCACCCCGCTGCGTAGTGCGTTGCAGTGTGCCAATCGCCTAAGCCAGTTGGCTGCGACATGGGTACCACCCCTTATTTGTTTCTAGGCGTTATTTAAACAAATGAATACCATGTTCCTTAGTAACGGAATTGGCCTTTCCGGGAACGTTCCTCGTGGTAGACTCTCATTGGCGAGTAGTTGCCGTTCGATGCTCCGTTCGTATTTAAACCTGAAATTCATACAAACGTTGAATAATATGCCTAAAATGTAGTAGATACCTACTTACAACCGTTTCTACAACTGATTCAGGAGTTTCTCAAGTAAATTCGAAATTAGGACGCTGCGCCAGCAAGGCTTTTTGCCACTATTACTTACGCCTCTATGATGGCTTAAATAAGATTCACAAACATTAATAACAGGCCAATGCCGTGCTAAAGGGTGTTTAGACAACTAAATGTATTAATTGTGCTGGTGCTAATAA
This sequence comes from Mamestra brassicae, assembly GCA_905163435.1. Lineage (NCBI taxonomy): Eukaryota > Metazoa > Arthropoda > Insecta > Lepidoptera > Noctuidae > Mamestra > Mamestra brassicae. The sequence continues at coordinate 9,429,458 of LR990996.1, read as the reverse complement.
ATGTTACGTCATACCTTTAGCGTTAAGCTGTCCATCAATAGAGCAAGCTTTTAGAAATGAATAAAACGCCAATATTAACATACAAACCAAAACTTTTTTATGAGAACTATGCATCACCTTTACGGCATAGTGTTTAGCTTTGCCCTGATAAACAAGACTGCTTTATTATTTCACTATGGTGCGCTTCACACTTGCCAACATTTGTGGGGCAAAAATGGCGTGCTTACCTTGGAGGAGGTGATTAGGTGGTGAAACAGCCGGAGAAGCACATCTGGGTGCCAGTAGCAAGTGGTAAAGTGCAAGGTACACCGCGGCTGACAGGAGCGCCACCACGCCGAGAGCGCGGTACACGCTGCGGGCAGACTCCAGGGGCTCCTCTAGCGTGACCATGCCACCGATTATGGCGCCTATGCACCGACCTGCATGTCAAATAAAAGTAGCACATAATAATGGAATACAACGAAAACGAAAAACTAACGCCGAATGGTCTTCCAATTTTAAACATGGACTATCAACTAGAGGCGGATTATCCTTAAGGCAAACTAGGCACGTGCCTAGGGGCGCACGAAGAAGCTTGAAAACGAAAAAAAAAAAACAAGTAGGTACCTACTTGCTTACATAAATGAAAAAATAATACTTTATATAGAGCTTCGGAAGTACGCCCCCATTACTACCTGATTACTCCTACATGGCCCGATCCCAAAAACCAATCATCTGCCAACTGTTGAACTGTTTATGGCATTCACAATAGCTCTCTCTTGCTTATGACCATCTCGTTGGTCTAGTGGTCGCAAACCATGGCTGCTGAGCGACGGGTCCTGGATTCGATTCCCGGGTGGAGCAGTGTGATTATGTTTTTCTATTAGTATTTTTTCAGTTGCAGCCTGGAGTTTTGAAGTTGGTGGTGTCTGGCTGTCATTATATAACTTCTAGTAACAGCTGGTCCGCAAAATCGAAACCACCCAAGGCTGGGTGTTAAAAGTTTCTTATCTCGCTTCGCTTGCTTTTCATTTTTTATTTTTTTTTTATTTAATATAGGTATACTTTATTGTACACCTCATTACAAACATAGTAAAAACGTTTAAAAAAAACAAGTGTACAATGGGCGGTCTTATCGCACAGGGCAATCTCTTACAGACAACCTTTGGATGGACTGAACGAAAGAAGTTAGATTTAGGGCGGTCAGTGTACAAACATCATAAACAATATAAATTAGACATAATAATATAAAATACACACAATACTAAATAATATACCTACTAATAAATATCAAATATATAAATGGGAAAGGAAAATAAAAATTATAGTGAGAGGTAATGCTCCTTCACCAATTTTTTAAACGTTGGTAGCGTTTGTGCACGCCTCACATCTATGGGTAATGCATTCCACAAACGAGTAGGTAGCTTGAATAGTGAAAGATTTGTCAAAGAAGGATGTGGAATGTTATTTAGGTTTCTAGGCATAGGTTGAAAAAGAAAGTCAATAAAACCATGAATATTTAGGAAAATATGTAATCCGATCCGAGTGAGGGTGCTTATCGCCCTCACATCTGGAATTTTCTAGGATTGTGTAGCCTATACGAATATGTCGATAAACTCAATCCTGTTCAGTGCAAATGGTCACAAAACCTTAGCTATACTTACCTTACGAGATCCTAAAAATTTCGTGCTCGCTATAATTTTCTTACGTATAAATTGTAAAGCAGTATTTTTTTTTCAATAACTCCCTCCCCCCTCCACACATTCACAAATATTCACCGCCCCCCCCCCCCGCCACTCGCTAAAAACTCACACTTACCTATACAGAAGTGTGCAATGACGGGCAGAGCTTGACCGGTAGCCGTGTACTTTCTCGGCACCAAGTGACGGAAGTACAATACTGCTGTCACCCACACCAAGCTGAGCGTAAACACTTCCAATATCTCGCACACTACTACCCATGTATAGTCAGTGCTGTACGCCAAACCTGGAATTTGAAAAAAAAAGTGCATAAGTACAAGTTAATTGTTTAGGTCTAGGTACTTATTTCATAGGCCCACTCTTTTCGTTTTTCTGAATATTTCCCGAAAATGTAGGCAGAGCATGTGTATTCCGGACTACACTCGTATCCCTAAGAGGAGAGCCTGTTGCCAGTATAGGTACCTACAACATTAGGTCGTAGTTGACAAATCCAGACTGGTGCTGAGAATGAGAAATTCTTAATGAAATACCCATAACATCACTGCCCGGACTAGGAATCGAACCCAGACAGGGTTGCTCTGGTGAAAATACGTACCTACGACATTAATTCTAGAAACCTTCATATTGGTAAAGAAAACATTAATATACTCGTACATCTATATACTTACTTAATTATATTGAGCACACGCATCACATACATATCTACACTGATGGTCATTATATTGTTTTACCATGTTCTTTACATAACCAGTAGGTAAAGCACACAGCTCAATAGTGTCAACATAAACATACCGGTATATCGAATGCCGTAGAAGGTGAAGGCCATGATGAAGACGTTGGAATGTCCGATGTAGTCCACGAGGGCTTCTGCCCACCACAGAGCGGGCACGGCAGGTAGGGCTCCGGCCGTTAGCGTCAGACCCATTTCCGATACCGTGCCGTTCAGCTCTTTTACCGTCCTGAAATAAAATAGATAGTTAACGGTTACCTTATGTAAATGTATGTCACCAATCATAAACTTAGGTACCTACCTACTACTTAATTGGATTGTATTAAATATTTGTCTTATTTCAATGTTGACAGTGGCCTCTACCTAGACCTATTTAACTGACACTGCTGCCCACTGACCGGTGTTACGGGCCGTAACGTAATGCAACATTCGCAGCAAGCATGTTTCCATACGCCGTGTCTTAAGATCCGAGTAACATGCGAGTGTTCGTGCTCGTTGAACTGGCTACTGCAGCTGGTTTATTATATAACACCCGCGGCTTCATTCGCGTTCAAGTTTTATTTTCGCAAAACCATCTCCAGGTACCAAAATTCATCAAAATCGGTCCAGTAAGGCATGAATGCGTAACAAAAAAAAATCACTTTCGCATTTATAAGTAATATTAGTTAGGATAGGTAGATTCTAGGTGATTGGTTATTAAAGTGCGTTCCTTTAAATACGGTGGTCGAATTCGAATAATTAACGATTTTGAGATTTGACTTTTGGTATCTTTGAGGGCAAATAAGGTTTATTTCGAGTAGGTAATCGATTTTTTAAAGTTTTTACTGTATAGGTACCTACTTAGGTGAACTCCCAGAATTGTCAGAATGAAAGGATGCCTAGTTTAGCTGCTGAATTACCGGTTCATAAGCCTACCGAATGCCGAGCGGATTTGCTGCATTAAATAGATTTTTGTAGAAGACTCGGTGCTTTTTTCATTGTCGTCGCCGTAGTCATGGTAATATTATCTTACCAAGGCAGGTAGGCATCGATGCCGCTCCACAGCGTGCCGAGCAGTGCAACCACGGCGAACACGGCAGCGGTCTCGGCGCCGTAACGTCGCACCGTGTTCATCGGCATCGCCAGCACGCCCGTCGCGGTGTGCCACCACCATTCCGGTGTTGACAGTGGCATGTGGCTGGAAATTGTCGATATGGTTCAGTTTTACGACGGGTAGAATCTATGAGGCTACCTACCTCAAACAAACATAATGCGTAGGTATGTTCCCGATAGGGTAGGCAGAAGTTCAAATAGGTAAGTATGCTACAAATGTTTCGTCAGGCTAGCCACACCCTGTTAGGTATATGTATAGCCATAAGCTACCTCTCTCATTTACGGTGCAAAAAGCAGCCCGTAGTCCAGATTTTAAATAACTGGCTGAATTCAGAAATGCCTATTGCAAACTCAGGTTCGAGCTCAGCAGTCCCGTTTGAGACTGTTTGACCAACGTGGAGGCCTGATCAGGCCCGAAATCAGAGTTAAGCTATTGAAAATAAATAAAAAAGCTAATATTTGTGCCTGCTAAACAAAGACTATATAACTCTACGCTGCTAAAGATATCCGAGTGCCATCTTAGTAGGCCATTGATAATACAATGATAAAGCATAAATGGTTAAATCAGTGATCTATATGCCTGATTGATTTCATGCACTGCATAAATAAAGAATTGTCGGCTATTTATTACATATTTACATTATAGAATAGTAAAACAATATTCATGTAATTTGCATGAATACATTTAGGTATGAGTTTATGACTATGTACTGTAGTGTGAATCATTCAAAAGATGCAATGAAGCAAATCATCACTTCCTACACATCGGAGGCATTAGTGATTCATATTTATAAAAGTACCTACATTGACTATAAGCAGGCACATACCTACAGCAGTAGATATAGGTACATAAACACATACTTATTGCTCTTGAAATTAGTATTACGTTTAGGGACCTACGCTAATATTATATTATCTGTGGTTGGACCTTCCTTTTAACGGTCTAATGTTAACCGTCCAGGGGCCCTACTATAGAGTCTTAAAACGATCATGATTCCGCTCTAAGAGAGAGACGGAGCTAGCGAATAGCACTATCCCCTTTACATCATCGGAATTGAATGGCATTAGCACGTCATAGTACCGGCACCTGAACAGTTTTATACTCCTAAACACTTTTTAAACTACCTACAGGTAGTTTATACACACGAATGTGTGTGTTTACACACCTATCGAATAGTAGAATAACCGCTCCAATGCCCATGAACACCGCATGGAGTATGAACGGGATAAGGTATGGGTTATCAGGCATTGATTCTGCAGCCAGACCAGCGAGCGGAGGGAAGATTGCCAGGCCGAGGGTACCAAATGCCAACTGTCTGCCGACGTCTCCTCGTCCTAGCGACGTCTCTCTAGTCGCAATCACACAGGCCGTGCCAAGGAGAGCTAAGCCTGCTGTTGGCCAGATGTCAGCTAGAATTCTGTAAGATAAATTACAAAAATAAATTAACTTTAACTACCGGATAGCTAGGATTTTGTAGGAACGAACTATCTTACTGTGAGCTTTTGCTCAATGTGCACATTCTACTAGGTATCGAAGTAGGTACCTAGGTAAATATATTTTCAGACTGGCGCTAGTCAACACTGATTCCCAGAGGAAATAGCTGATTGTTTTTAGAAGGTATAATTAATATTGCTACAATTGAGGCGTTGATAGCTAAACCACAACGCAGCGTTACAAATGTATAGGTAGGTACTTATCACCCAGTTTTTCAGAATTGTTTAGGTCATAACAACCTAATAAGTACCTACTTACGTCGGGAAACGCTGGTGTCAAAATTATTAGTAAGTAAGTGCCTATCTATTAATAACTTTTCTTAGGCATTAACATCAAAAAAGTTACCTACCTATAACTGCAGTTTCACTATCCCTTGCTATGGTCTATTCATGAATGTCACAGTTTAAACTACTTATGCCATTCATGAATAAACCACAGCATTACATTACAATACTTACCTATATCATAAAGTTTTTCATAATTCAATATCGTTTATTGACCTTATTATCACGCATAATAACCATTTAATAATGACTAAGGCCTGTAACCTGTTAGGTACCTATCATAAATTTATGATAAGTACCCAGGTTACAGGACAAAAGTCATTCAATATTAAGATTCATAATAATTAATGACATTTCCCCCTTGAGTACCTACCTACGTTCTTACTTAGGTACCTAAATAAAAAAAATACCTAAAAATATCTACCTTCTGGTACCTACTGACAATTTTTGAGCGATGAAACTAAATAAGTACACTGAGACTAAGAGCTGTAGGTACTGTAAGAGCTGTAGAAGTCACATTTTATGAATCATAAGATAGACCGACCTTACAACTAAATACGTCCAGAATGTATAACTGGGGTCCCCAATGATAAGTCGGCATTCGGCGTCAGCTAACACGCCGTCGGGTTCGTCGTAAGGGTCGAGGACTTGGCAGCGCACCGCTGGCCTGCACTCCTCGTCATCTGTTACCTCTGCCAGGCGGTTCGGTGGGACCTGGCAGTTCGACGGGCCCGCTAAAACATCAAGTTATGATTGAATACACGCGAAGTCGACTCTCTTTTAAAACTACGTCTTTTCCGGTTTGTACCACAGTACTTAATTAAGGTAACTAATTTTTTGAGCTGTTGTTTAAATATTCGAGATGTTATTATGATCAGTTGGAAAACATATTGAGCAGTTATTTAATTTAATGGCGGTTGATTAATTATTGCGACAGTAAAACATGGACAGTAATAAAAATCAATTAGTCGGTTATTTTATCATACAATGTCAATTCTAAAAATAATTCAGCAGTCCAATTACTGAATGAGCGGTAAAAATGATGGAATGAGCGGTTATTATAAAAAATTAGTTCCCAAAAAATATTAAGGCAAAAATAAGATTTTTGGTTAGGTTAGGTTAGGTTTCCGCCGGCCTCATCACCATCGAGGCCATCCGGCCAGTGCTCGACCTCTGGCTCGGGAGAAAGCACGGCTCCCTGTCGTTTCGTGCGACGCAGGTCCTCTCGGGGCATGGCTGCTTCGGGAGGTTCCTGTGTCGCATAGGAAGGGAGCCGGACGCTCGATGTCACCACTGCGTCGACTGTCGGGAGGACACGGCGCGGCATACGCTGGCAGAGTGTGCCGCTTGGGAGGAGCCGCGCCGTGCCCTCATCTCTGTGGTAGGCGGTGACCTCTCGCTGCCGGCCGTAGTTCATGCTATGGTCAGCGGTGAGGAGTCCTGGGACGCGGTGGTCTCCTTCTGCGAGACATTTATCGCGCAGAAGGAGGCTGCGGAAAGGGAGAGGGAGATCACGACCGCTCTCCCGGCCCGCAGCAGGCGCATCGGGCGTCGGAGTAGGGCATACGCTGCCCTCTTCCGGCCCCCCTAACTGAGTCCAGGGGCGGCGGACTTGGGGATGTCCGACGCCCCCCATTCATCCGGACCCGAGGTAGCGGCGCGTGGTGTTCCCGTGCGCCCCTCTTTGATGTAGCGAGGGGAGTCAAACACCTCACTCCCCTCGCCGACGCGAGGTGGCCCGCAGAGGCGGGCCGGCACCAGCCGGGGATTGCGGAAGTCGCATATGTTCCCGCGATCCCCGGCGTAGGTGGGAGATGGAACACCGGGGTGGTTTTAGTCAGTATTTCCATGAGGATTTCCCCCCGATATCAAAAAAGAAAAAAAAGGTTAGGTTAAAACTGTGACCTCCTACGACCAGACACGACTTGCATTAAAAGAAAAAAAGATATTGTTTTTAGTAGGTTACCCGGAACTCAACTATTTAGATTAGGTTAATTTCACCTCATTGTTTATAGAATGAGATTTCTTACCGACAAATTCCGATTTATTACTGCCCACACGTAACCGCTCATTCAATAATTTTTACCGTCCATTTAATTATTTTCCTGCTCAATTATATATTCACTGATCCATTTCGTTATTTTTTATTACTCATTTTTGTTTACTTTACTGCTTAGTTTTAACTGCTGAACTAGTTATTAAACGTACCATTTATAATTTATTACTTACCAAAACTGCTATTTACAACTGCCTCTTTAAATCAGTGCCCTTAATTAAATGTTTGCATACTTATCGACGTCAAAGTGGTTTTAGTCTTAACGCATGGCAAGAAGTAAGTCCACCAGATATTGCATTGAAACGAACATAAGAGAAAATGGGCCCCTCAAATAAAGTATTACAGACCAAAATGATAATTTTGCTGGTTACCTGTTCGATAAGTGCACCAATCTGAGTCGACGGTGCTGTTGTCTTCAGGTAGTTCAGGTGCCAGCAGAGAGAGAGGCACGCGCAGCCTAGCCTGGTGCTGCATGTAGACCAGGCATTGGCCGTTGTAGCAGAAGTGGGGAGGGTTTACCTCAAATGGCATCGGATCCTCATATTCCGTTACTGCTGGCTCCGAAGTCTAATTAAAAGTATGAATGTTTTTGATTAATATTTAAATAGACTGAAAACCAAAACCATTGAATAGATTTTTTATTATCTTCTGTAGACTGTAATTATCCGGTGACATGAACACAATAAATTAGCATCGTTATCGTATCGTTGGTGAAGTAGTTCTGAATATTATTGCCTCTTCAAGAATAATTCCGAAAATCCAAATGACAATGGATGGTCACACTTACGGGACGTCATCTATACTTGCAAAAAAATCTTTTACTTTCTGGATATATCTCTGTCTAGGTCTCTCTAAGATGGAGATCCAAGAGTCCTTAGACTTGGACTTGGACCATTACTTCGGTACAATAGCATGTATTCAGGTTACTTACTGTGGCGTTGGCTACATTGAGGTACATGGGGCTGAGGGTGGTGGTGGTAGAAGTTGTGGTGAAAGGCTGCTTCACCCAGGTCATGTTCTCGTCCGCGCATCCGTACTCGCATGCCGTCACCGCCAGCACTCCTGTCTGGAAGAAGATAAATGTGAATTTAGTGAAAAGGTTAAAAGTATTTAGAGAACCTACGATAGCTAATGCTTTTGTGATTCTCAAATGGCTGTTTGTGTGTTGTGTAAGTGAGCGTGCATTCGCAAAACGTGCATAAGTAATGCATGGTATGGGAGGACCACTGCAGTATTCATAAAATAGGGGAAATTTGTACTGACCTTCTCGCCGGACCAGCGGTTGCAGCGCATGTCCTCCTTGCACACCTCTTGCATGACGTAAGCGCTGTCTTCATCGCACATGAACAGGACTTGAGGTCGCCGCGCCTGGGAGATACAGTTACATTTTAAAGCTTTTGAACGTAGGTGGTAACTATTTCCTCGATCTTCGACTTGTGTGGGAATCTTAGGCAATATTGCAATGTAAGTTAAGAAATTATATTGATTAACAAACCGTGCATAAAACCAACAATAGATAAGTACATATCTTAGAGATACAATAAACTGTTTGAAAATATTGGCTCAGAAAGTAAAAGGTTTCTATTGCAAATAGACGATCACCTTTTTTGTAGAAAATCAGAATTACATTAGGTAGCGGTTTTGCAACGAAGCCATAGCTAAGTCTGAACACCATATTTTAGCGATTAATGGCGATTACTTTCATTACTCTGCGCAGTTAGCGTAAAGTATCCACTAAACTGAAATCATAGAAATTCCAAAACATAACACATAGACTGTCTATACCTCATGTCTCTCCGTATATGGCACAGCAAGAAGTAACGTGTAGAATATAGCGCTGAGGATCAGGCATGCAGCTGTGATGACGCGCAGCAGCCGCCCCGAACCACTCGGTACGGCGCCTCCACCAGTTGATCCTCGGCCCACTGATAACCTGCAAACGAATAAAGAATCTTAAGAGTTGTAAGATTTTAACGCACTTTCCAGCAAAGCCGAGAAGGTGATAGTTTTCAAGAAATTGGCATCGCCAAAACTAGCATAGGTACTTACGTTAGCAGCTACATGTTTCTCAAAAGTGACACAACAACAGGCGACTAGATCAAAAGCACGCGATAGCAATTCGTCACAAGGCGAACTTGATCTATATGCCTAATAGAGGAACAATGGATGACCATAATACTTACTTATCAATGAGAGGCCCCAACACTGCAGGGCCGAGTAGCGCAATACATGGTGCGACAGCTGATATGAGCCGAGCTTCTCCCTTGTCTAGACCCACTGACAGCATGTGCAGTGGTAGAAACGGGAATATGCAGCCAATACCTAAGCAAAGACAACATTTATTTTGATGAAAAAAGGACGAATTTAATTGAAGATGAACCGCTATTAATAGCATAAATACGAGTTATAATCCGGCGCTAAAGAACTTTTAAGTATTAAATTGCATGCGCTTAAACATCTCAATGAAAGAGCTGTAAGAAATAAATGGGAGCATATGGGTCATACTGGCCGCAATGCAGTGGCAAGACCGAGGTGAACGGTCCCTAAATCATTCGATAGGTAGCAGTCGCCGCTCCTTAGAAGGCAGCTTGCAACAGAGTGACTTGAATTATTGGCCGTATGTACCTCTAACCGTCCGTGATGACTTGGACCACTTTTTATAGGCGAGCCAACTGGGACTTAAGACAGTCTTGTTCTTATTTCGTTGTCCAAGAAAGGAGCAAACATGCGTGGTTTATTTATTAGTACTGCGAAGTGATTTACAAGACAAGATTTTATCTCAACACTGTTGTAAAACCTGTTAGGTTTTGGTTTCGGAGACTCAAGGAATAAGGAGACCTCCAACATCATGATTGAAAATTAAGTTCGATTGCCAAAAAATGATAGGTCTTTTTTAATTATTAAATTAGTGGCGTATTATTATGTTTGTCTGTTAACACTTCTATTTGTTTCTAGGCGACTTTGAAGTCCTTTGAAACCTTACCTGAGAGAAAACAGAAGAGTACGCATTTCAGCGTGATGAGGTTCTTATTGACGAGTTGCTTCATCTTTGCTGTATTTGTCGTTTTTATTTGAGACGGTTGAGTTATTCAAGCATCTTGTATCTGGAACAAAAGTAATATTTTTAAAATTTTGATAGATAGAACCCGAACCCAAATTACCTATGGGTTATATAAGAAAAACAGACTGGTTCACTCGTGGCATTTCTATAGTAGGCGCCAGATAATCGTGGAATAACGGTCATTGACCCACCTACAATTATTGACATTTTTAATTTGAAAAACGGAATTAATGACACAAAGCTGTACCGAATCATCATCTCTCGTGATCCTTAACATTGTCTAATAATGAAAAACAATTCATATTTAATTGTTCAGGTACCTATGAACAGTTATTAGGGAAAGGTCAATATACTTTATTCCACATTTATCTGGCGCCTACTATAAGTGCTTTTCGCGCTTCTAAGCGCATGTCCTTCGTAGAAATCTTAAGATGCTAATTAGTTTCCTTTTCCTTATATCTTGCTACAAAGTATAGCTTAGATGTTTCCGTCGACTTGTTTTATTATTTTACCTACCATGTGCTGCGTCCATGTTCCTAACTACGTACTAGGTATTTAGTTCGACTACGTATGAATAGCTATGCATAGAATAGATAAGCAAAAACTATAAAAAAAAACTCAAACAATCAATGCAACGCGTCGAGTGAATCGGGGCCATGGCCACTTATTTAAACGCCTACATCACCGGCGTCTCTTAGTGACACAACCAATGCCAACTGTTATAGCATTAAAATAGATGTCATGAGATGACTGTTGCAGTGATCTCATCCTGAACACAACACTGGACAAGCGGGCTCATAAAAAGTTCGCTAAGCAAGGCGTGCCGGCCGGATATTCATTGCCTTTACCTACTTGTAGGACCATTAATATGCAGGCTGATGCAATCAAAGACCTTGTCATTGTCATATTTTTTAATTCCATACATATTTTAAACGCATCATTTGTAACTTTCTAGCAATACAACAGTTTTATGTTGTCAATTAAGACGGGGAAAGCAGAGGATAATGATAGAGTTGTCATGAAAGATAAATGGGTTGCCGGGCCGCGGCCGTTGCATTTCTCTTGTTGCACATTATTTTGTTAATTTTACCTTTGTATTGTTTGATCTTGATGCTGAGTACGGACTACGGATCTATCAGGAATATCAACGGGAATCTAATTTGAGCTGAATTTGTTTAATTTAAAAATAAATTGCTGCATTTTTTGGCTACATTTATTGGTACATTATAAGTGAGGAAAACCTAGCAGTCATCAGTGGGAAGAGACAAGCAATTTATTGGGTGCATTTTCAGTGCGTTGTCTGGAATTTCATTTTGTAACTGGGCTTATATGAAAATTACATCACATTTTAAAAATATAACATTAGTCATTCTTAATCTTCCACTTCTTATTAAATAGTTTCCGAGTCGTAATTTATGCGAGCTTATCGGTGTTAATGCTGTCAGTTTTATATTTAAAACAAACCATGATAAATGGTTACTTTGTTTGATCATTATTTCAGAAGAGAGCAATTAGCTGGTACCTATCATCCTATTCATCGGTTTTCTTGCGGGTTATCCAAGGGTAGCCTACCAGGCTACCCTTGGATAACTGAAATCACTTTGGGAGTGATTTTCTTGTTAATCATTGAACTTTTACTTCTATAAGTGACTCACTAATGATCTTTTTGTCGCCTTATTAACCTCTAAGCTGTACCATGATTTAAATTTGTTTGTAAACAATCCCTCGTTTTTTTCAAGGCGAGTAAACAAAACTAAATGAGCGTGAACTCAGTGAAGCGAACAAGCACTTACAGAAACTAGTAGAGGCAGGTAGGTAGAAAACCATTAGTCGAGTAAAAACATTAGCGGAATTTTTCTTTCATCCGATCCGAATCCGATCCTGATTTGGAATGTATCTAAACTACTGAATTCGGACGGACGGAATTCGATTTAGTGCGTAACGCCTTCAAGACGTAGTACGGCTACTTCGGACCGACAATAAAATTCTCGGATTCGGATCGGATGCAGTGCAGAACCGCTTTAAGAGTCAGTTAAGACTTCAACAGTCGAAGTTTGACCTGACCGGTCAAACTTCGACTGTTTGGGTTTATGATTACGTCGACGTTTTATTTCCAGAGGGTATCGTAGTATTATCGCCGTGGCTGTGTGTAACTGGGTTACGATCGCGTAAACATAAACACGATCGTCCCATACTTTCTCACGACAGCTGTTTTGCCTGTGGCACACCGCCAATTCGGAATGGATTTTTTTAACTGATATTGAGTTTCATTTAAATAAATTAGTTGTTCCAATTAACGTTTGCCATAAAACAAAGGATATTAAGGGGCTTTTAGATTTTGCCTTCAGGCATATTGCTCATGCCATGCTGAGGTCACACACTGACTCATTTCTATCAACGAAATTAAAGGCAACATTAATTATTATGACATCCTGCTCAATTTATTCTAGTCCTCCATCGTGAAAATAAAGTTAGGCTTTTCTGTTTGCGTGTTAGAAGGTTGTTTTGGGTAATTTAAGCACCGAGAGGGCATGGCACCGGTTGATGGCCGATATTCGGCAAAACTGAGTGACATTGCGAAATTAAGCTGTCTAAAATAAAACGAAATATGTAAATGTGACACGAAGAACTAAAACATTCGAATGTTCGTTATTCATGGATTGCGGTTTGTCAGCAGAATACCTAGTGGCAACGTAACCGACTGTCACGACACAGCTGCTGTTTCTGATACGATTTTTTTACCATAAAACTCATTTACCTACCCTCGGGTAAAAAATTCATTGTTGTCTTATCGAAAGAAAGTTTTCTATTCCACAAACTTTTTGCGGATAGTTTCAAAGGGCTAATTCAAAACAGCAGTACTAAAAGTAGAGCTTCAGAGTAGAGCCAATGTTTACGTTACGTATGAGTCAATGTTACTGTTACATTACCAATTTAAATGAGTTCAAAGGAAATTAAAGCTAAACAACAAGAATCGTTACGAATGCCTCATACTCATGTGATCCTATTTCTAAGTTGATACCGAGAGCAACAAAACAAGCGTATGTATGAGCACCTAATCGTATCAGTTTCTCCTCATCTTGATACAGTTGCAAGATAACCTCTTACCTGTTGATACCAATATTTAAGTCAACCTAGTGATGAAATCGGTACCTACTTACTTACCTATCATGTTCAAATAAAACCAGGTAGATACTTCCAGTTTCTAACCGAAGATGCTAATAATAACCCACAAGATAGGCTACCCCGCATTTGCGTATCAAGGGTTCTTTTTCAGGGGGGCCTTGCCCCTTACCTGAGATGCGACGCCCACACACACACACCACAGTCAGTGATCTTGATCAAAAATGGAATTTTAGACCCGTCGCTCGTCGCGGTCGCAGCCTAAAACTTTGGGGGGGGGGGGGGTTCAAGCAGGGCATTCCTACAAAGGAGACCTTTACAAATAAAAAGTATGCCGCCGCGGACAAAACGCATGGGTGACAATGGTGACTTATGTTAAAAGCTTTAACCTGAAGAAAATTGAAAATGTATGAGCGAGCAAAGCGAGCTCGAATTTTTCTAAGAACCTTGTCATGGTAAATTAGATTTTCTTTTTATTCACACGCTGACCTCGCGGGTCAGCGCACTCACTCACTGCACTCACTTTGCTCGCATTCTTGATGCTAGAGCGAGCGAAGTGAGCTCGAACATTTTTAGCATCGCACCTGAGAATCTGAGTTAGATCAGTAAAATTCTTATTACTAACTACAGATATAGAAGTTACTTTGTCGGCTTAAACGAAACATCGAGACCTAAAATGCAAAAACGAGCTCTAAAATGTTCTCGGATAGGATGTGCCACGAATAGGTCTAACTCTTTTAACTATTCATACAGCCATAAAAGTAATATAAAATTTTGACACCAAAGGCGAGTGGAGCGAGTTCGAAAATTTTTGTAGCCCGCCCCCTATGGGTAAGATCCACTTTTTACTATCCTCTTTCTTGTTCACCCTGTCCACTTTCCTTGAATATTTGGGTTGATTAAAAAAAAAATACTAAACCTAAGTGTATTTATATTAAATACAAAAAAAATAAGAATGGAAGTCGAGAGATTGCGCGCTGCGATTTTGTGGCTCTAAATGCAATAGATAATTTCACTCAAAAATATTTTGTCAAATCGAAGGTTTGTCAATCTGACGTGCTCACCCTACTATTGGCAAATATTTAACACCCAAAAAATCTGGACAGTGCAATTTATTGCGATCTAAGATATTTTAAATGACTGTGTAATTGTGTTTTATGTAGGTAATTATTATTACCTACACACTTGTTAGTTTGCAGGTTTCTCGGTGGTAGATTATTAATTTGATTGATTTGTGTAAGTTATATAAGTGTCCAGCCTAGAATTTAGAATTGATCCCCAAACATCTTGGGGTGGGCATCAGACGATTCTGAGGTGGGCATGGCCCACTCGGGCTCCCTCCTATATACGCCTATGACCCCACCAGAAACTCATTTCACCGTAGCTCAATGCAGCTGGTCTTGGATGTGTCACCGGAAAATGGCAAACGCCGTAAAATATCGCGTGAAATTGTAAACTATTTTTTCTAAATAAGACACGGTTATATGGGAAACTATTGAATTTGGATGGGATTTATTGTACTTATACAAAACAATTTTTTCATAATTAATCGAGAAATTATAATCTAATCAAGATTTATTACAATCTTACGGAGTCTGCAATTTTCCGGTGACAGATGAGGGCTCTTTATTTCGTGATGGAGAACATTACCTACTTGCTATGATTGATAAACCTATGCCTATCAACAACCAACCAACCAAGTCCCAACGTCTACAGACGTCCACTGTTCATTCACCCAATGCGTGATATAAGAAGATATACTTAGGTCACAGTAATTGATTGAGCGGAGATGTCACAGTTGTCGGACCAATTTAATTCACTGTAGTCTGGCTAGCCACTTGTTTATACATCGCCAGTTGAATCGTGACTTATATCTACATAGACTTATGTTCGTAGCGGCCACAACATTATGCGAAGTGGAAGGAAAAATCGATAAAGTAAGCGATAGAAAGTGGAACACCATACTTTGACTTCGCCGTTCGCTGTAAGTTGTTACTAAATATATGTGTTCTCCTATCCATATATAAAGCAAAGCAATTATGAAATGTTTTAACTTTTTTTGCTATGCGGCATAAGATATAGAAACAGAACTAAGGTAGGTACACCTTAGTCCTGTTTTTGTTTGTTTGTTTTTGTGTTACTTCACGATAAACGGCATCGGTTAACGTTAAGTAAAACAAAAAATAGAAAAAAGCTGCAACATAAGATCGTCAAAGAGAACCAAAAGAAATCCGATGGAAGTTTAGATTTTTCTATATCTATATTCCAGCAGTAAAATATAGGTATTTAATAATATTCATCGTTTTCAATCAAAAACTTGATTGACCTACGCAACAATATGAAAGTTGGATCGCATGACTGAATCACATCAACGCAGACATTTCAAATCACTCACTCATTATTTTTGTAAATTGATCTATGAGCAGCAGGGTTGGAAAAATGGGGGATTGCTTTTAATTATTCTACTTATGTAAGTATTTTAAAATTAAATGGATGAAACAGTTTAGTGAAATACCTATGAAATTGCCCAGTGGCCTACCTTTTAATACATATTCATAATCAAGGTTCAAATCTTATTAAAAGCTTCGACATAGATACCTATTCAACATTTTTTCCATGTTTTTTATGAGTTCTGAGGATCCTCCCCTTAAAACTAAAATACCGCTTGATACAAAGAAAAACTGCCATTCATCGAAAATCCTACAGTTAAGAATTGGTGTCCTCCAAGGTTCAATACTAGGCCCGGTTTGGTTCTAAGATTGCAGCAGATGAAATGATGAGAACCTTCACATTATTACAATAACTAGATATGTGATATTATTATGACTTATGAAGTCAGATAAACGTGATTTCGCTAGGCTGGAGGGTGCAGTCGTGCTGCCAAATGTCAAGGATATAAGAATAAAATTGATAGCGATTACGCACTCACTCACAAAAAACAATAATTGTATTATGGAAATGGCGAGCCAACCGTGCTAATTTATTCTTTTCACCGAGTCGGTTACTAATATTTTTAGCTTCCATGAGCCGCTTGAAACAGCCGAGGGAACATTTGTTTGTAATTATGGATTCATGCTCGAAAATAATAAAAGCAAGCTAACGACGTTTGCTGTTATTTTTATTTTTCAGTTGGGTGAATATTATTCTTTATAATTATTATAATATAGGTACCCAAAATGTCCCATATAAAATGGCGGACCGTCTACCAAAACATAGAGGAATGGGTAGATACTTACTGATTTGAAAGAAAAAAATATAGTGGGTAGATATTATTTACAACTTATGTGCTAATGTGATTCGAGTCTTTTGAATTAATAAATAATGTATTTATTAAAATATATCGATAGCATCTCTCGAGAAACAATCGTTGGTTATATTAAAGTAGTTCCACGTATTACTTACATACAATACAATAACAAGTACAGCACCTTGAACGTGCCTTGACCGGCTGAATGAGGACAGGTTTAAGGAGCAGAGGCTTACGGCAACAGGCTTAGGGCATGCTGTGTGCTGACTTGTTATATTATAGCCTGTAGAGCCGGGCCCGATGGCGTCACCGCTATAACCGGCGAAGGTCTGTTGCCTTGTGCCCCAACGCGACGGTGACGCCTGCGCGAACCGAGGCGCTTCACAAATATCATCACATCATATAATTCAATTATGATGTAAACGACTCTGATACAACCATCCATTTATAAACTTGAACATATCAACGTACTCACTCACGCTCTCAATTGCTAGTGAAGGGCTATAGGTCAGAAAGTGAAACGTTACTCCCACTTTCGTTTTCAAACTGCACTTTAGAACCCTAATTATTAATAAACAAACTATAAGAGTGAAATGTTTGGCTAACTGAGCTGCAACTCTTCGTAGTTTGCATTCAAATAGCTTATTACGATACATAACGCCACTGATTGACTATTTAATTTCAAATCACGTTTCTCATTGCCACCGTCTGATACTAAGTGGACCTAGATGTGTATAATTTACCTTTACAGGACAAAAAGTACCTACATTTACGATACAGTAATTCGTGAAATATCGATATCTCTACCAGTCGCAACAATGACGCCTTTTTATATAATTTAATGCAAAATATTTACCTACATAATATTTTACAAGTGTACCCGATAATGATAACCTTTCCCCTCATAAGAACACTGTTCTGTAGGTACTAGCTATTATTTAGGTTTATTTCATTCAGAGCATTTTCCTCTGAATGAAGTAAACCTAAATAATAGCTACTCCAAATACAAATATGCCAGAATGTAACAGGTGTTCAACAACACTGGGTCTGGCAGTTTATCTCAAAACGAATTTGAAAGGAACTCTGTAGCAGACATGACTATCTAAAAATGTAATTCGGTATGAATGGATGAAGTAGAAAAAGTAGAGTAAGCACCTACCTACCTAGATTTAGATAGACAGGCACTAGACGGTAGACAATAGACATTTCGCGACTCTATGCAATTTGGCGATTCACCAACATTCCTGCTAGGCCACTCTTCCGCATGCGCCCGGTGCTCTTTTAATCAAAGGACACCAATTCATTCGATACGAACGAGAACTATTTCCCGTTCAGCGTTTGCAGCTTTGATTTATTTTTTCAAGCCAGAAGCCCAGAAATATACATTGCTGTGAGTGAAAATAAACAGTTTCTTTGGTGTCAACAAATTCGCACGATAGTAATTAGAATAAATGAATGGGAAACATGGATCGTGAATTGGCAGTTCGTTGAACTATGATGTCCGGTCGAGGAGAGACGCATACATATTATAATACCCAGGGGAGAGTGTAGGTGGGCGCGTCTTTGCACCGATAAGAACTCGCCGTCACGCCGCGCACATCTGGGCCAGACGTCGCATTGTTGCACCTACAACTACTTAGGTACAAGGAAATGCTGGCACTTCTTAGCGAAGTAAACTCTTCTAGAGATCTAAAGAAGCCACAACCACAAGCCATACATAATGCGTTGTGAGGTTTTTTTTTATTCGCTCAAAGGCCTTTTCGGTTTTTGAGCGTAGGTCTCTGCACTCAACCACATAACAAGTTCTACGAACACAAGGAGATAGAGCACTTACTTATTTCGATAGGTCGATGTACTTCTTTTAGAAACGGTTATCTCGCAACATTTGAATAACAATTAAGTAATAGGTAGTCGGTAGGTAAGTACCAAGTCATCGTGGGTGTCCAAGATACATCACGTATTCGGTATTACTCAACAGCATCATTGTTATTTTTGTAACACATGCTCCGTTTATTGGAGACGAAAAGAACACGACTAACATTGTTGTTGAATGCAAGTGATTCATTTAGTAAGTTCTCGGTATCAATTAGACGCTGACAACTATGGCCATGATGTATTATTTCGATTTGTATGGCACAAACAGCTTTTACAGCTTAGCATTGACTGATGTGTAGGGCATAATATTTTTTGTTTTTGTACTCGATACGTCCGTTTGTGGGGTCTGGCGCCTGTACCCATGATAAAACTTTAGCTCATAGGCAACTAGGGGAAACTTTTATTACTTAGTACACATACATGTTTTAAACGGTTCCTTAGG
Organism: Mamestra brassicae; assembly: GCA_905163435.1. Lineage (NCBI taxonomy): Eukaryota > Metazoa > Arthropoda > Insecta > Lepidoptera > Noctuidae > Mamestra > Mamestra brassicae. The sequence continues at coordinate 9,410,374 of LR990996.1, read as the reverse complement.
TACTCTAAACTTTTGAGTCTGAGTAGTAAGTTTTTTTGTTCGCTTATTTTATAGTCTTCAGAATGCTATCAGCTATTGGTATAGTATTCCATGGAATAAGTTCAATATTTATCAAAGCGTTTTGACTATATCAAGTAATTTCAAATGTCCTAAATTTCAATCCAGTGTGTCACTTCAGTTGTGCAACGCAATAATTTGGGGTTTATTGACATTCTAGCACTACCTAAATATCAATTTATTTTGAATTGGCAATTCAGGTACATGATACTGGACTTACTTCAGCATATTATATATACCATTATTTTTTGTGTCAGATGGAAGATTGTGACGGAACTTGATATGTGTCGTTAAGGAATTGTTAGTTTCCTTTATTATATTTTCGAAATTTTAATGGCTTTTGATACTTAATAGTATCTATTACGTATTTAATCCATATAATATAACACTTGTGCTTCCTATAATTGATTATGCTGATGTTTGCTACTCTGATCTATCCCAAGAACTTCTCAACAAACTGGATCGACTTCTTAACAACTGTATTCGTTTCATTTTTGGCCTTCGTAAATATGATCACATTTCTTCCTTCCGTTCTCAGCTTAAATGGTTGCCTATCCGTCAGAGGAGATCCCTCAGATCCCTCTGCATGCTCTTCACTATCATGAACGATCCTTGTGCTCCTGATTATTTAAAACAATATTTTAAAGTGTTGGGCAGTTCTCACAGTCTCAACCTTCGAGCATCTAAAAACTTACTTCTTCATATCCCTTCTCACCGCACCGGGTTTTTGTCTAATTCCTACGCTATTTCTACAATTAAACTCTGGAATATGCTACCCCTTGACATCAAGAAGGCGGAGTCAAAATTTTCCTTTAAGCGTAAAATCCGAAAACACTACTTAAAAGCTTGTCATTCTTAGTTGTTCTTCGTCATGATTACTATGAATTCTCTTAATCGGTATGATTATTATATATCATATTTATTAGTTTATTATTTTAGCATATATATGTATTTTATTAGTATTATATATATTATCTGTATATTCTTTCCGAATTGTTAAAATTCAATTTTGAATCTTATTTTTATTTATTGTACACCTACTACAGTATAGTCTTTATAACCCAAAGGTTGACTGGTAGAGAATGCCTTGATGCATTAAGTCCGCCCATGTACCACTTTTGTACATAAAGTTTAAATAAATAAATAAATACTAAAAATTTGCTGTATTGTGAATATAATTTCGTTATGATAGGTTATGTAGAATTTTTGATCCGTTTTGCGACGAATTACACGAAATTGTGCGACGTGTCACAACCAAAATTGTAAAGCTTTCTTCAACATTTTACTAAATCTATGAAAGCATAATAAAGTACTTACCTAATTGCTTGTTTTATTCTCAATTGCTTAATACTTAATCTTTTTTTTTAGATGCTTTTGTCTGCGGCGAAAAGGTGCCGAAGGTACTGGGAAAAACAATCTTGTAAAATATATAGGTACCTACTTATATTTATTTTTGAAAAAAATATTTAAAAAATTCTACAAACATGTTTATAAATTGTTAGTAGTTTTTGGTTTAATTACTAAATTAAAATAAAAACTACTAAGTAACAATTTATAAACATGTTTGTAGAAATTGAATCTAACAAAAAGAAAAAATAAATGTTTGTTAGTTTCAGTTTCTTTGAATATGTACGTAAAGTTTGTATGAATAAATATTTGTAGATTTGTTGCATATTAGTTTTTTTAATACATTCAATATGTACTGTTGATACTTATATTCAAAGTACCTATGCACGCATACCTATCCAGTCCGGGACCGCCAATCAGTTGGGTTATGGATTGATTTTCCTCACTATTTCGAGGTCCTAGATAGCCCTTACCCATTAGTAGTAGGGATGTAGGGAAGCACGACTACTTAATTCTAAGTATTCAAATAATAATAATGAACTATTACTAAATGTAAAAATATTTTACAATCCATGTGCACTACGTCTTACAAATTCCGTTGGGCAACATAATTTCCTTTGTGACACTTTCCGTTGTAATTTCCAATGTGCGAGACTGCGCTAAAATTTTGAGCCTTACCCTTAAATCGACATTATGCGGTTTGCCTTCATGAGTCATAAATTCAATCATACGAAATGCATAGGTACCGTACCTAAGCTTTTTAACCATAATGGTAACGCATTTCAAAGAATAGAAGTCGATTCGTAACCATTGAATGTGGCATAGGCATTATTTTACAGCGATAAGCCCCGTTACTAACCACGTGTAAGCCACATTGTGTAGGTATATGAGTGTACCATGGCATGGTGGCTACGGTGGCAGTGGCACTGGCAACCGCCAAAGTTTTTATTAGCTCATTGAACGGAAGTCGTGCGTGATGCCATTACTACACAAAATGTGCTATTTATTTTTAACCAATCGACACTAATATGGGATTCGTGTGAAACTAAACACATGTGTCATATCCAATAAATCAATTGGAGACTATCATTTTCGAAAATTGTTCTTGCTATTTTTGTTTATTGGATAATGCTGCACTAGCAAAGGCACAAAGTAGACGAATTCTCTCAAATTGAGATGGACATAATGACCTAACGGGCTCGTCAGACCCAATTTAGATAGTATATGTATCTGTTTACGACGTGTTTGGCTGAGGAGTGGACTGGAACGACATCGGCATTAGCATAATTGGAGGTCGGCAGCCGAAGCCGCGGAACCGGTTAGTTCGTGGTACGAATATGACGTCATCACTGACATCACCATACGCCATTTCCATAAAAATAATGAAAGTTGGAACTGCTGGTAGGACATTTTAAATGAACGCCCTCGAGGTTTATGTAAACCTTGAAGAAGACACTAAGTAGCTTGAAAAAAACAAAGGCCAAACTTTGTCGGACATCTCTCTCTCTGAAGGATAAAACGTAACGTATTGCACACTTGATTTATAACTGTTTTTGTGTGTTGTTTCTTGAACTATTGTATATCTTTTCGTATCAAGACTTAAAAAGAAAGTCTTGTGAGACTGTTCAATTGTTTTATTTTTAGTTAATTGAGCAACCTCTCGCTTAAATAATTGACGAGTCGAGGACAAGTAGAGAGTCGGTTTAAATATTTATCGCCATTCATGCTGTAGGTAAGTAATCTGCATTTCACGTCACCCGCAGTCTCTGACAACATTCCCACGTGTAATTAAGTAACTTAATATAGCAGTGTAATACACGTACAAGGTGCGGCCTTCCACCTAGTTTTTATTAATTAAACTGTCATCAACAGTCAACACAAAATCTGGTATCTAGGTCGGCGCACCCACGGCCCACAGAGGTGGTCAGGCCAAACCCTATGGAACCGCCATTCCGCCCGCCCTGCCATCAAAACATACACGGGGTTCTATAATAATCATAAGGTGTGATTATTCCGAGGTAGGTACCGTGATAATTAATAAAGTACTTTAGTCCATAATTTTATAGTACCTACCTGTTACGCGACTCTAATTATAGAAGTGGCCCCAGCACTGAAGCTACGCGAAAACTTCTGATTATTTTGCTGATGTTGAATCATAATTATAATCATCTATTTGTTAAACATAGGTAATAATTACATACAAGATTTTAAAAATTAGGTATCTATAAATAATAAAAAAAAACGATTATTTGAGTTGGCACTAATGTAAATTTATCACAATATAATTATTAACCCACGTACTTATTTGAATACCTGATTGTCCACATGCATGCAAGTTTATTTTTATTAATAATAAGCTGGCAACTCTGGCTGTCAGATCAAGCTCTGTTTTTCGTAATCGTAATTTCATCTTTAAATAATACTTTTCGGTCTCACACATCCACAATTTTGCAAAAGAAATTCCAAGAACCAGTAAAATAAGCAATAGAACCTAAACAAATCCAAAAAGCAAACAATATGCGAGAAGAAAAAGAAAATTATTATACGACCGACATATTATGACATCTGTCACAATTAAATCACGACGACACACAACGAAAATATGAAAGGAATGCTTGAATTATGCTAACGAGAGCAGCTTTACAACGCGCACGCCCACCACCTCCGGACCCGTCGCTCAGCTCCGCCTCGCCGCCGCCGGACATCGGATCACCATTGTCACCGGCGGTTGCAGTTGCGTCGAGCTCGAGTAACGAGTATTTCTCCCCGCCGACGTCGCCAACACCTGTACGTCGGCAAGGGAGAGGCCGGCCACCGAGGGGCTTGGGACCTAGGGGCCAACCGGCTCCGAGCCGGGTCCCCGCTACCGGTGGTTGTGTGCAGCGCATGAGATGGACGCAGTCCATGAATGAAAACGTCATGCGCGCATACTATGGGTCTACAGAGGGGGGAACTAACCTCACTGCGTACCGTGTCAGAATGCTGTCTCTGTTTCAGGACTTGGAACCAACTGTTAACGTCTCGGCCCAACGATTGTCGGATCAGGTGCGGGTCATTCAACGTAATCACAGGTTGGACGATGCCGCACTTGATAGGCTGCGCTCAGAGATACTGAACAACCTTATCATCTCGACCCCGACACAGACCGCGGTACAAGCACCAGTTAATGGTAGGATCACACCGCGGCCCAATAATGTTAGCGATGAGGTAGATGATAGGGTTGTCACGGTAAGTAGCCAGTGCAACGATCGACTGAGGAGCGCGCTGGAGGATGCGCTTCGTGAGTATAGATCAACTCCGACCGAACTTCGGCCCCGATTACCACGGTTGCCTATGCACAAAAAGAATAGGGCGCTGGTGTGTGCTTTGGACTCGCTGCTGCAAAACATCTTCGAAAGCAGCGAGAGCCTCGTTGATACGCACTCAATCCTGTATTGCGGGGCTGTTGCGGCATGTCGTATAGCAAACGTAAAGTTTCCTGGGTGTGACGAAGCTATACGACCAAAGCCAGCTGCACCAGCCTGGCAGCGCAGGATCGAGCGGCGTATCGATGAGACTAGGGCACTCATCGGCAAACTATACTGCTTCAGGGAGGGCAATACACGACCACGTGTGATGCGCTTTGTGAGGCGGGCGTTTTCGGGGACTGAAATAAGCCCTCGAGATTTCACGTCCCGTGTCACAGAGCGCATTGACTTCCTGAAGCAGAAAGTTTGTGCATGGGCAAGCCGTATTCGGCGGTACAAGCGGCGGGTTGATCGATACTCGCAGAATCGCATGTTCCAGAGCGATGAGAGGTGGGTATACAGAGCTTGGGAGCGACCTGAACAAAGTGTGACAGACGTGTGCCGCCCGGATGATGTCGCCACGAGTATATTCTGGCGCAGCATCTGGTCGGTGCCCATCTGTCACGCTGAAGATGGCTGGATGCGCGATGTCGAGCGCGTGTGCGAAGCTATACCACAAATGGAAAAAATTACCATAACAACATTGGATGTAGCCAAAGCAGTCCGTCCGTTACCGAATTGGAAATCTCCTGGACCGGACGGACTGCACAACTTCTGGCTTAAGTGGTATAGCAGCTCACACGCGCTCCTGGCATCTCAATTCCAGTCATCCTTAGATTCTGGGTCGCTACCACAGTTTCTAACAACTGGCGTTACCCACCTGCTCCATAAGACAGGTAGTCCCACGGAACCCAAGAATTATAGACCGATTACTTGTTTGTCCACGGTCTATAAACTTCTTACATCCATCCTGAGAGCGAAAATTAATCAGCACATTGAGAGGAATTCAATTATGTCCGCCTCTCAGAATGGATGTAGGAAGGGGTCCCGCGGCACTAAGGAGCTACTCCTCATAGACATGGCCATAAGCCAACAGGTTCGTCGATCCCGCAAGGATCTGTCGACATGTTGGATAGATTACAAGAAGGCCTATGATTCTGTGCCACATACATGGCTCATGAAGGTGTTGGAGTTGTACAAAATAGACGCAACTCTACGCATCTTCCTTGAGTCATGTATGAGGCAATGGAAAACAGTCCTTCGCTAACCAGGATGTCGACCGATCCAAGGGAGTGATGAGCCTGTATGGATTAAACGGGGAATATTTCAGGGCGACAGTTTGAGTCCACTTTGGTTTTGCTTAGCTCTGAATCCTCTAAGCACACTGCTGGAGGATTCAGGCCTAGGCTATCGGTTGAGAAGAGGTGGTCAGGCCATATCTCACCTTCTTTACATGGATGATCTGAAACTCTTTGCACCCAACAATTTGCGACTGATGGAGCTACTAAAGGTAACTGAAACCTTCAGTAGTGCCATCAGGATGGAATTTGGTGTGGACAAATGTGCAGTCATGCATATAAAGAAAGGGGAGATTATGGAATCTGAGGGAATTCACCTCTCGGATTCCATACAGGTTAGATCCCTCAGCTCAACCGAAACCTACAAGTATTTGGGTATGTTGGAAGCGTTGGGCATTAACGGTACTGACATGAAGCAATCGCTGAAGGAGCGCTTCTTTGGCCGCCTGAAAAAGGTTTTAAACAGCCTTTTGTCGGGCGGAAATAAGGTGCGCGCCTTCAACGGTTGGGTCATGCCGGTATTAATGTACACTTTCGGCATACTTAAATGGACTCAAACCGAACTCGACGCCCTGGATAGAAGGGTCCGTACACTGTTGACCGCAAACCGGATGCATCACCCACGATCGTCGGTGATGAGACTGTACATTCCGCGGAAGTGTGGAGGTCGAGGCTTTTTAAATGCTAAGACTCTCCACAACCGCGAGATGTGCAGTCTCAGAGAATATTTTCTCAAAGCCGATGTGGGTATGCACCGAGATGTGGTCGCAGTGGACAAGGGACTCACCCCGTTGTCCATGGCTAAAGAGAACTGGCGCACACCTGTGATACTTACTACAGATGACCGCAAGGAGGTATGGAAAGGTAAGGAGCTTCACGGGCGCTTCTATCGGGCTCTTCATGGGTCCGATGTAGATTTCTCAGCGTCCGTGGCCTGGCTACGTTTCGGAGATCTCTTCGGGGAAACCGAAGGTTTTGTCTGTGCGATTATGGACGAAGTTATCTTGACGAATAACTACCGGAGACATATTATGAAGGACGGGACGGTTGACATGTGTCGGGCATGCCACCGTCCGGGTGAGTCCATCAGACATATTATCTCTGGTTGTTCTCGTCTGGCTAACGGCGAGTACTTGCACAGGCATAACCAAGTGGCCAGGATTATCCATCAGCAACTTGCTTTGAAATACAATCTTGTGGATTCTGAGGTACCGTATTACAAGTATGTGCCCGACCCAGTTCTCGAAAATGACCATGTCACGTTGTACTGGGATCGGTCGATCATCACTGATAGGACTATTGTTGCCAATAAGCCGGATATCGTGGTGATAGACCGATTAGCGCGCCGCACAATGATAATCGATGTTACCATCCCACATGACGAGAACCTCGTGAAGGCTGAGAAAGAGAAACAAATCAAGTATCTCGACTTGGCACACGAGGTTGTCGACATGTGGAATGTGGAATCGGCTGTCATTGTGCCGATTGTCGTTACGGCCAATGGCCTGATGGCCAAAAGCTTCGACGACCATCTGTCGAAGTTGGCGTTACGCAGTTGGGTAAAGGGCCTGATACAGAAGGCAGTACTGCTCGATACGGCTCGTATTGTGAGGAGGTTCCTTTCTCTGGAACCCTAACCACCGGTAGCTTGGACTCTGCTCCCGACACCGGCGGACTACTACTTTTTATATTTTTAAATGTTTTTTATTCTTTAATGTTTTTTTTTAAAGAAATATTTAAAAATGTAAATTAGTATGTAAGGAAAATAAATAAAGATAATAATAGTAATAAATGTAAATTAGTATGTAAGGAAAATAAATAAAGAGAATAATAATAGTATCTCGACTTGGCACACGAGGTTGTCGACATGTGGAATGTGGAATCGGCTGTCATTGTGCCGATTGTCGTTACGGCCAATGGCCTGATGGCCAAAAGCTTCGACGACCATCTGTCGAAGTTGGCGTTACGCAGTTGGGTAAAGGGCCTGATACAGAAGGCAGTACTCCTCGATACGGCTCGTATTGTGAGGAGGTTCCTTTCTCTGGAACCCTAACCACCGGTAGCTTGGACTCTGCTCCCGACACCGGCGGACTACTACTTTTTATATTTTTAAATGTTTTTTATTTTTTAATGTTTTTTTTTAAAGAAATATTTAAAAATGTAAATTAGTATGTAAGGGAATAAATAAAGAGAATAATAATAATAATATACGGAAAATAATAATAATAATAATAATAAATCATTTATTATTCATAATTAATTTCATTTTATGTCAAAATTTAAAGTCAATTCAATTCGAAAGATAAAAGATTATGATAAAATTTGAGTACCTACCTACCTGATTGTAGGTACACATGCATGCAAGTTTAATTGTATTATTCATAATCAATTTAATTTCATGTCAAAATTTAAAGTCAACTCAATTCGAAAGTAAAGATTATGATGAAATTAATGTAAAATATCAAAATTTATGTCAGCATTATTCAGTTGTAGAGATTCGTCATTAAGAAAGTCGTCTAAAGTATAATAACATTTTTAAGCAGTAGGTAACCCGTGCGTTTTTTTAATTTCTGCAATGGCATACCTACATTTTATTTCATCAGGTATTAATAATAATAATAATATGTATCTGTGGCCCGGCTGTCAAGAAGACAGTCAAGAAATTTTTTCTCGCCGATTTTTATTGTGAACTTTTAAACTAAACTATCAAAAACCATCAAAATGAACTTGAACCCGAAAACCACTAAAAAAAAACCAATAACACAACAATAGAACTGAAAAACATTTAACATATGGCGCAGAAACTGTGTAATTGATGACATGCTGACGAGAAGCCGGGCACGTCACCTAGCCACATACCCATCACCTTCGGCCTCGTCGCTCAGCTCCGCCTCGCCGCCGCCGGAACCCAGCCCCACTGTGAGTGCTGTGACACCGGCCGTGGCAGTTGCGTCGAGCTCGAGCGACGAGTACTTCTCACCGCCCACGACGCCACCACCTGCACGTCGGCGAAGAGGACGCCGGCCACCGGACGGCTTAGGACCTCGAGGCCCACCGGCCTCTGATAGGGTCCCAGCTCCCGGCGGAAGTGTGCAGCGCATGCGATGGACACAATCCATCAATGAAAATGTCATGCGCTCATACTTTGGGGCTACAGAGGGGGGAACTAACCTGACTGCGTACCGTGGTCGGATGCTCTCTCTGTTTCGGGTACTTGAACCAGCTGTCAACGTTTCGGCTCAACGACTGTCGGATCAGGTGCGCGTCATCCAACGTAACCGTATGTTGGATAACAGTGTGCTTGATCGCCTCCGAATGGAAAGTGGCCATGTCATTACTTCTCCGTCGCAGACTGTGGCACCACCGCAGTCGCAAATATCCAGCCCAGCTGACGAGGAGAGTAATGACAGGGTTACAAACGTAAGTACCCAGTGCAATGAGGAATTGAGGAGTGCTTTAGAGTGTGCTATTCGGGAATATCGCTACGTACCGCCTGAACTAAGACCACGCTTACCTCGTTTGCCCATGAATAACAAAAATAGGGCGCTGGTATCTGCTCTGGATTCGCAGTTGTCAAATTATTTTGATGACTGCGAAGACCTCACTGATACACACTCGATTATGTACTGCGCGGCTGTAGCGGCATGTCGTGTAGCTCATGTCAAAATGAGTAATGATAGAGTTACACGACCAAAACCAGCCGTACCGGCTTGGCAGTGCAGGATCGAGCGTCGTATCGGTGGGGCCAGAGCGCTGATCGGCAAACTAATCTGCTTCAGGGAGGGCAACACTCGCCCTAGAGTGATGCGTTTTGTGAGACGGGCGTTTTCGGGGACTGATATCAGCCCCCCGAGATTATATGTCACGTGTCACAGAGCGCATCGATTTCCTGAAGCAGAAAGTGTATGCATGGGCAAACCGTATTCGTAGGTATAGGCGGCGAGTGGAGCGATACACCCAGAATCGCACATTCCGAAGTAATGAAAGGTGGGTATATAGGGTTTGGGAGCAACCGGACCAGGGTGTGACTGACACGCGCCTGCCGGATGATGACGCCATGTGTTCGTTCTGGCGCAACATCTGGTCGGTGCCTGTCAGTCACACCGAAGGTGATTGGATTCGAGAGGTCGAACGAGCGTGCGATCCATTGCCAGAAATGGGGGCAATCACAATCAGCCCCCAAGATGTAGCCCGTGCAGTCCGTCCGTTGCCTAATTGGAAATCTCCAGGGCCGGACGGACTGCACAATTTTTGGATTAAGTGGCTACAAAGGTCGCACGCTCGTTTGGCATCTCAGTACCAAACTGTCTTAGAGTCCGGCTCGCTACCCGAATTTCTTACTACAGGAGTTACCCACCTGCTCCACAAATCGGGTAGTACCGCGGAACCCAAAAATTATAGACCGATCACGTGTCTACCGACGGTCTATAAGGTTCTTACATCTATTTTGAGAGCTAAAATTAATAATCATACAGCAACAACATCATATCTGTCTCTCAAAATGGATGTAGGAATGGGTCCCACGGTACTAAAAAGCTACTCCTCATTGATATGGCCATTAGCCAACAGGTTCGGCGTTCCCGAAAGGATCTGTCGACATGTTGGATAGACTATAAGAAGGCCTATGACTCGGTGCCTCATACATGGCTCATGAGGGTGCTAGAATTGTATAAAATTGATACAATGCTACGCACCTTCCTGATGTCGTGTATGGGGCAATGGAGGACAGTTCTTCGCTATCCAGGATGTCGAAATATCCAGAGGAACAGCGAACCGGTAAAGATCGAGCGGGGTATATTTCAGGGCGATAGTTTGAGTCCGCTTTGGTTTTGCCTAGCCTTGAACCCTCTAAGCACACTGCTGGAGAATTCAGGACTGGGCTATCGGTTGAAGAGAGGTGGTCAGGTTTTATTTCACCTCCTTTACATCGGATACCATAAACCTCAGATCCTTCCTTCCTCTTCAACTGAAACTTACAAGTATTTGGGTATGTCGGAAGCGTTAGGTATCAATGTTACTGACATGAAGCAATCGTTGAAGGAGCTCTTCTTTGGCCGCCTGAAGAAGGTATTCAATAGCCTTCTATCAGGCGGAAACAAGGTGCGCGCCTTCAACGGTTGGGTCATGCCGGTATTGATGCACTCTTTCGGCGTACTCAAATGGACTCAAACGGAACTTGACGCCCTGGATAGGCGGGTCCGTACACTGCTTACTGCATATCGAATGCATCACCCACGGTCGTCGGTAATGAGACTGTATATCCCGCGAAAGTGTGGAGGTCGAGGCTTCTTAAATGCTAAGACTCTCCACAATCGCGAGATATGCAGTCTCAGGGAATATTTCCTAGCTATCGACGTGGGTATGCATCGAGATGTAGTGGCGGTGGACAAGGGACTCACCCCGCTCTCTTTGGCAAATGAGAACTGGCGCAAACCTGCGGTGCTAAACACTAACGATCGCAGGGCTGTATGGCAGAGTAAGGAACTTCACGGACGCTATTTCCGGGCCCTACATGGGCCCGACGTAGATCAATTAGCGTCCGTAGCCTGGTTGCGATTCGGTGATCTCTTTGGAGAAACCGAAGGTTTTGTCTGTGCAATTATGGACGAATTTATCATGACGAATAACTACCGGAGATTTATTGTGAAGGACGGCACGGTTGACATATGTCGGGCATGTCACCGTCCGGGAGAATCGATTCGCCACATTGTCTCTGGTTGTTCTCGTCTAGCTAACGGAGAATACTTGTATAGGCACAACCTTGTAGCCAGGATTATCCATCAGCAACTTGCTCTGAAATACTCTCTTGTGGAATCGGAGGTGCCGTACTACAGGTATGCGCCCGACCCAGTTCTCGATAATGGCAATATCACATTGTACTGGGATTGGTCCATCATCACTGACAGGACTATTGTTGCCAATAAGCCTGATATAGTGGTGGTGGACCGAATCGAGAGGCGTGCAATGATTATAGACATAACCGTTCCGCATGACTTCTCGTCATGCGGAACGGTTATGTCTCTTATGTTCTCCTCGTGAAAGCCGAGAAAGATAAGCAAATCAAATATATTGACTTGGCTCGCGAGGTTGGCGACATGTGGGATGTGGACTCAGCAATCATTGTACCGATAGTTGTGTCAGCCAATGGCTTAATAGCCACGAGCCTCAACCAGCACCTCAGGAGGCTCTCGTTGGGCAGCTGGATCAAGGGCCTGATTCAGAAAGCGGTACTTCTGGACACGGCTCGTATTGTTAGGAGGTTCCTCTCTCTTGAGCCCTGACCGCCGGTAGCTTGGACCCTGTTCCCGATACCGGTGGGCTACTATTTTTATATTTTTAAATGTTTTTTATTTTTGTATTTTTAAGAAATATTTAAAAATGTATTAATAAGAAAAAAAAAATGAATAAACGAAATAATAATATAATAGGTAAGTAATAGTAATATTTTTGGGAAATCACCAAAGAAGCTTTTCTTCATTAGAGAAGTTTTACATTTGACAAGGCATCGTTCTTTACCTAATATATTGAGTTGAGCACGCATCGAAGTTTTCTTTACTGAACATAGTTTTTTGAATAAATGTGGATTTATTTTTACAAATAATGCAGCTTCCAGGACGTATAGAGCCGATAGAGGTAATATTTTTAATTTTTTTAAATATGGAGAGCAACTATCAGTTGTTTTTAAACCACACATGGATCGTAAACATCTTTTCTGCATCCTGAAAACAATTTCTCTGTTTGTTGACTGTCCCCAAAAAATAACACCATACCGCAGAACTGACGCGACTAGTCCATACATAATTTACTTTCTTTGAAAGTTGTTATAGCAATTAAATATGCTGATTTACTTAATCGCTTGCAAATTTCCTCAAAATGAGGTTTCGAAGTCAGTTTTTCATCTATAGTTCTACCTGTCCTATCTTTAACGGCCGATTTCAATAACGTATCTTCCTTTTACCAAAAGTAGCTGAAACTTCATGTTTTAAATGCAAACATGACGTTTAAGCTACTGTCGGTGATGATTACTGGTCGGTTTAGAGAAAATTGTGCATTATATTGATGGATTAAATAAAATTCACGGCGAAGACGTTCCAAGGAGGAAAATCAAGATAGCAAAATACTCAATTCTAAGTAAGTTTGTTAGTTACTTACTACATAAAACTTGCGTGGTTCGATTCCCGGTTGTCCCAAACTGCCGGGGATCGTACACGACGCAAAATAAAAATGCCACAAACTTATAGGTTTCGAACAACAGGCGACAATTATGAGGATCAAATGCCTCTCGACATTATGCCCTGAAAGTCAATGTTTGTTATTTCTTACAAATACCAGAGCGAGTCTAATGCATCTTTAATTATTCTGAGAAATTGAAATGAGATAGGAAGTAAGGCAGATGGCCTGAGAACGCAGAATAAGTAATTATAATTCTATCAAAACAACGAAATCTTGAGCCATTAGACCGACTACCATAATTCATGATTTCATGCCAAGTACCTACCTTAGATATTTCTCAGCACCTGACAACAGCTTTAACCAGAGCTGAATTTCTGCAAGGCTTTGATTCAGATGTGAGACTCCAAATAGTGCTTCGCTGTTGGCGCTGTTTTGAAGGAAAAGGACGCGGAAAAGCCAATGAAAGAAAGGAAGGTGATTGCAGTGACAGCATTGCAGTTTGCAGTCAATGACCTTTGCAGTTGAATTAAATTAAAAATCACGATGGGTCATCTTACAGAAACTTCTTAACTAATAACATGAAGAGGCCAAACTATTTGTTTGTTGATATGTACCTTCTGAGAAAATTCTTTCCATAACAGATTATAATTTCTACCTAGGTACTACTCTGCCGCCGAGTGTCTTAGCTGTGGTCTTAGGCTACTTTTATCTCGGAGAATGCAATCTCCCTGTGGAATAGACCGATGGGAGCGAAGCGGCGGCGGTAAACGTTGTTTTAGATAACAATGCATGTTATTGTGTAATTTTTTATGTACCTATATATATTTATCAGAGTGAAAAATTGTCTAACTAAATATTTATATTCAGGTTAATGCCATTTTCCGTTTGTTGGTTCGGACTATATTCAAAACATTTAATTTATGTAGACGCGCATAAAGCTGCTGACTAACGGCCAACTGGAACATTTGCTGTTATAAATAAATGGGTATGATGTACTTAAGTATATTTTATTATTTTATGTTACAAAACCTGTTTCGAGTTTTATTATTCACCGCTTCCTCCTTAGCCTAGTCTAGCTTCTCAATCTTGTTTTAAACTAGAGTAGGATAGGTACCTATTCAAACATATCGTTTATTTTTTTAAAGATGTGTTTGTTGGTATCTTGGGCATTTTCAAATTAGGTGCTTACTTACCTATTACTTTGTAAATCATTCATCTATGTTTATCTTTTAATTGCTGCAGTCTGCACAGAATTAAATAACTAACAAACGGTTATTAAGATTACCTACATATATGACCAACTACGGCGACTAGCTACCGAGTCTTGTGAGTTTGTGAGCGACATTGAGCAAAAGTGCATCTTCTAAAGAAACTACCCACCTATACTTATAGGTAGAATTTTATAATCTGAAATAGTGACCCGCCCCGGCTTCGCACGGGTGCAATTTTTACATAAATCCTCCTCGTTTATCGATCTTTCTATTAGTAAAACCGTATCAAAATTTGTTGTGGTAAGAAAATCCGAGATAGAGATACGGCTACTCGTACCAATGTTCCAGGATTTCTGAGAAGTGCGTGATTCCGGGCCATTCTCAAGTAGAAGCTAGCAATTACCAGTACCAACCAATTAGATGACGATATCACTTTGTAGTGGCGAAAGACAAATAAAAAGGGCAAAATACAAACATAAAAACCGGCCAAGTGCGTGTCGGACCACGCACACTATAGGTTCCGTAGTAACCCGTCTCCTAAACCATGCCAGAAAAATAGTAAAATGTACTTAACAATTATTACATTACAAAGTAAATGCACTTGGTTTCAAGTCATTTTCTGTGGAATTATTAGTATTTTTAACACGCTTTTATTAGCTTCACCTGTATGTTTGTATGTCTGTCTGTAACCGACCCTTTTGAGCTCGATTTTGCCCTACTTTGAACGATCAGATTTAGTTCAAACTTTGCACACCTGTCAAGGATCGACGACAATGCAAGAATTCAATTAAAATATCCGATTATCCTAATTAGATTCGCCAGGATTAGTTAATTAAAATTAAAAATTACTCTAACAAAGCATGTAAGTTATTGTTAAAAAGCGTCGCAAACAGACCATGGATGGACTAATGGTTTTTAGCAAACCCTCAATATTTATAAACGACATATCCAACGACACACTAGGTACACCATGGGGTAAACGATAAAAAAATGAAAATCATCGCCACTATACATGTAGGGGGGCCACCCAAAAAAAAATGTAGTTCATGAGTTTTTAGTTTACCACTTTGTCGGCGCCATTAAGAATACCCATACCCAATTTCAACTTTCTAGCGCTAAGCGCGGACGGACAGACAGACAGACAGACAGACGGGTCATGGCGAAACAATACGGGTTCCTTGTTGACCACGGAACCCTAAAAATTGATGTCGGCTTTCTCTAGTCTCCACATACGATCTGTTATAGGGTATGGAATATGGATATTTTATAAGTACAAACTTTTACACCGCATCAGAGTGCTTAAATTCCTCAGGTGTATCTACCCTTAAAGTGAAACGGTGCGGTGTATTTAAAATTACACCACCTGCCAATAAACCCGCTTTTAAAGTTCCTAAGACTAAACACGCTTCAACAAAACAAAAAAAAGAACATGCTCACTCTACAAAAATACGCACTAAACTTTATTAAAGCTACGGTCGCACATTCGAAAAATTTAAATAATAATATATTTACCTCACTCAAGAACGATAAGTGATTTAAATGACAACTTTCATTCACTGAACTACACTTTTATTAATTCACAACATTCATAAGCATAACACACAGTAAGTTAATAAAACACTCATTCGACGTCCGATCAGTAGGAGAATCCAGTAACACCAAAGTTCGCAAAGTATTGTTGGCGCATACCGTACGGTCACATATAGAGAAGAAGCGCGGCCAGTCGGCGGGTCAAACGCGCACTAAACTGCGAACGACTCCACTAGACTAGTAGCCGAACGAAAATGCTACGCTGCCTCTACACACTGGCCGGCCAACAGGGGCCAACATTTAACGAAATAATCAAATCCATTGCGTTGTTCCTATGCGAGCGCAGCATTAAAGTAGTTCATAATAAAGCAATGGACTCATTTCTAGCGCCAAATTGGGCCAACATGCCATGGCAGTATTCACTGCGCGACACGCTTGAGCGCCCGACATCGTTGGTGAAGGTTTAACATGCAATTCGCCGGCTGCGTCAATTTCTTTGAAATGTAACTTTTTAAATGTCAGAAATTTTATTGGACGAATTAAATACCTACCTAAAGTAAAGAATACAGGCTAAGTGGTCATTGGTGTTATCGCTGATACGCTGAATCAATTTCAATCTAAACTATATACCTACTTATGTAGGTAGGCTAACTAGGTACTAAGTTTAGATTAAACAGTAAAGTGCCTGCCAAGGAATCTATTATACTTAGTTATCAATCAAAGCGATTGCAAATAAATTATAGACGCCCATTACCTACACGATCATGGAAGCGTCACTCAATTCCAAAAGTCATGAATGAATGACTGATGGTGAGTGATGGAATTCAATCGACATTAGGATACGCGACGATATATTATTGGCTCATATACGAAATTCAAAAAAGGACAAGGACTGAACTATTACCCATTCCATCAATATATAAAAACAGACCCATTCACTTGATAGTCGTGACTAATTAAATATCCAGATTTTCGTCAATAAATTTCATGCAACCATCAGTCACTGCATTACACCATAGGTTATCCGTTAGTCACATCCTTGACTGTGGTTAAACTGAAAGCAAACCCTACCGTATTATGGGCGCCATGGCATTCCATGGCGCCCATTACACGGTAGGGTTTGCTGCACAAGGACAACAAGGACTTTTTACTGCTATACCAATGAGATAGAGAGATGAGGTATAGCAGTAAAAAGACCTTTTAATATACTTCAGAAGGACTTTTATGTTTGATGATGGTAAGATTACAGACACCAACCCAAAGTACCGTGTGAGAAAGCAGGAATCGAACCCGTTAACCAGAAAGTACAGAACGCCGCCACTGCAACTTCAATCATCATTATATGCTTTTTTGCTTGTACAGTACGCGTCAAACAACTTTGCCACTCTGAAGTTAGGTGTTTGTGACGACGACGAGGTGCAAACGCGTAAAAAGTGTTAGCGCGTAAAAATATTGTTGTTTTATACGTATTTTATTATGTATGTTCTTGAATAGTGTTTTTTGTACTCACTTGAATAAAGTTGTAGAAGCAGTCTGCGATTGTAAGATAAGTAGGTAGAAATGCATTAGAAGGTAATAAGTATAAGTACCTAATTGAAAGTGAGGGATTGTGTTAACACCAAATAAATGAAAGCTAAATTTAAATGCCTTTTTTATGGCATCGACAGTCTTATTGCATTGAGCAAGCAAGACACGAGTAAGCATCAAACGTAAACGAGCGACTGAGACGCCATTACACTGAATTCAAATATTTTAAATTTATTAAGGCTGCTGCAATATGAATTAACAAAACCGGCCAAGTGCGTGTCGGACTACGCTCAGTGTATGGTTCCGGTTCCGTATTTACCCGTCTAGCACGTACCGTAAAGCACGTAAGAATAGTTAAGTACTTTTGACTTATTTTCTGGCATGGTTAAGTACCATGCCAGAAAATAAGTCAAAAGTACTTAACTATTCGGCGGTGAGTTTCCCTTTTACGTTCGTTAAATATAATATTATCTATAAGAGTATGCTATTACTACTTTGATTTTTTTCACGTCTCCAAAAATAACCGTTTAGCTGGCAGAGGGACACACACTCTGGACTCTAACAAAAAATAAGAAAGAAAGTTCAGATATTGGCACAATAAAAAAAAACACCCTTACAAATAGAGAATAAAATATGTATGTAATACAATATTGTGCCAAAAGGGCCTCGGCTACTCAGCTCAGCATAATGTGTAATTCGCGCTTTAAAGCTTAATATTTCGCAAACGGATCCTTGGATGGAAAAATGGTTTAGCAAACCCTCAATATTTTACGACCTATTCAACGATACCCCACACCATGAGGTAGCCGGTAAAAAAAACATCGCCACTTTACATGAAGGGGGGGCCCCTACCCTAAAAAAATATAATTCAAGATTTAATTTGACAATTTTGTCGGCGAGATTAAAATAATGTATACCCATACCAAATTTCAACTTTCTAGCGCTAAGCGTATCTGAGCTAAACTGCGAACGGGCAGACAGACAGTCGGACAGACGGACATGGCGAAATTATAAGGGATCCTTGTTGACTACGGAACCCTAAAAATTACGTGTCGAGCAGGCGCAGTGTAGGGTTCCGTAGTGGCACGTTACAATTGCCGACGACATAGTATGATGCTTTTTTTTTATTCTATGAATTTTACTTGTAAAGCCTACTTAGGTATGACAGTTTTCCTTTAAAATTCATTATTTGTACAGACGCCAGCACATGAAGCTACCCGAAACTGTCAAATTTTCCCAATCAACCTTGAAACTAATGCTTTAACGATAAAGTTGAAAATCTAGGAAATTAATAGATTGTTGTAGTTAGATGTGCTGGCGTTGACAGTCGTGTCGATTGACACTTTTTAAGCTTTATATTTCGCAAACGGACCCTTGGATGGAAAAATGGTTTTCGCACAACCTCAATATTTTAAACGACCTATCCAACGACACCCCACACCATGGGAAAGATGATTACGAAAAAAAAACAAACTATAAGGGTTGTCTACGGACCCCTAAAAATTATACGATATCACGAGCCTACATTCAGGTATCGCCAATGCGATGTAGCAGATATTATCAAACGCTTTCAAATTCAGTCATACACCGAGCTGAAGATTTAGAAAAAGCGTACCTTACATAACTAAAACAAACAAAGGGCTTTGTCTAAAGCCAAAATTACATTTGTCACACCTCACACCTCATGATGTCATGGCAGAGTTTTTAATTTTATTATTATTTGCAAAAAACGAGAAAATAGAATTGCAAGTTTTGTTAGCTGGCCCAATCTGCTAGATCACAGCATTTATTATATATATATTCATTTTTTATATATCTTTGCAGGAGTATCAAAACTAAAAAGCCGCATAGTCACATTGCGGGTTAAAAAAATGTAAATGGCAGTGATAGGGTTACCAGTTTATTGTTTTTACCCCTGCTTTTGTGGTATTACGTAGAATAGTTGACCTGTGCTGTTGAAATGTACGACTACTTTGAACTTTGTAAAACTTGTTTTGATGAATAAACTAAAAAAAAGAAAGAAGATTCGAAATTCGTTTATTTTAATTTTTCCCGGTAGGACTAGAGCGCGTCAGGGTGTTACCGGGCAAAATTTGCTAGCTTTACCTTTGGAATCGCATGCACAGAGTAATACCATAATACAATCGCATGTTTGCATTGCTGTAAACATTTCGTGTCCACTTTTTGAACGATCGAAGTTCACTCCAAATTACAAAGAGTTGAAATTGCCTTTCTTTTCTATTTCTTGATATAGGTGAACTTCATTTTAAAGCTGACAACCCCCGGCCGTAGTTGGCCAACCAATATAATATTTTCTTTGCTTCGCAAATCGTGCAAAACCAGAAAAAAAAACTTGTAAAAGATTTTTCTGCAGTAATTTATACGGAAAATAATTCAATCCTAGAAAACATGTAATAATGTAATACCTACTATTTATTGGCCTAAATGATTGTAGGTTTTGTAGAAGTCAAAGCTTTGTGAATTATACTAGTTTCCAATATCCTTCGCTAAGACATAATTTTCTAAATTGCTTAATTTTATTTTTCCTCGATATATTTTTTCCAAAAAAACTGTTATTTATTGCTATGAATCTTATAACTGAATGCAGCAAATAAAAACTGAATGTTATGGCTCCTGGTAACAATGAGCGGCATCCAGGTCATACGGGAACAATACCCAAGACTAAAGTGAGAAATAATTGTAATGTTCCCCAAGAAGCAGTTACCCCAACAAGGAGAGACATGACGACCAATCTAGTAACGGTAAGAACTACCACCTACATAACAGAACTAGTTTCATAACACATATTTTGCACAGTTTGCATGCCAGCAACATTTGCTTAATATCTTGATGAGTCTTCTACCTTCAATGCCTCTATAAAAATGTGTGCTGCAGCTGTGGACACTATAGCATATTACTGATGTTGACACCACTAAGTTCTTGTAAGAACAGACATATGGAGCTAGAAACCTGGGCTACATATTATTATAATGCTTCCACCCCTATTTACCTCACAATATTTGAAAAGAATAACTATGGAGTTTCTTGTCCATTCTTCTCCATAAGAATCTACCTTTCCAAATGGACAGTAGAGTCACTTTATTAATGTAATATTATTATTTTACTGAACTGTAAATGCTGACGTTCAAAAGTGCCGTTTAATGGCCTAATTGAAATAAACGTTTTGACTTTGACTTTGAATACAGTTAAAATTTGGATGAAGTGGTTCTGTATCTGTTCAAGATAAAAAAAAAATTAAAGACAACTCAATGAACAAACTTGCGCCCGCTTCTAGTTATCACAGCAAAACAAAACAAAGTAAATTGAAAGCTAAATGAACAAAAATTGTTCTTTCTACTTTGTTAGCAACACACACCATTAACATCCCTATGTTTCCAATAAGGCACCCCTCATTTTCTCTTTAAACCTTTTGAACACCATTGTCACATATACATGACAAGCAAGCACGTGCCCTGTACACCAGACGTCACAAATATGTGACAAAAAGTATGGCAAATTTGTGGTTTGGTGTCGGGGGCACTCTGATGCGTTTATGCTCTGGCGTTCAAAAAAGTTAAATGCGATAGTGATATCCTCTGTACTCCATAAAATCATTTAGAATTGTGTTTCTCATGCCAGAAAAACTTAATATACCATAAATCAACTGCATGCCAAGGGATTACTTTATCTAAGATATTAAATATTTATGACTGATACTTTAAATAGCTTACAATAATTTAATTTCACATAAAGTCCTTCATTCAAAAAATGAATGCCACCATTGTATCATTCATTATTCTCAGTAGAATATCTCAATTTCAGAACAGTTTTTATTTTCTTCCTTCCAATAGAATTGAGTTTTACTATTCATGAGCAGTAAATGATGTCAAATTTCATAAATTAGATATTAGAAAAAAATAATGCATAGTAATTTTTCTTAGAGGGCACTAATAATAAATATTATACATTATTTATAATCCTTGCAATGTTTAACACCTATACACACTTGATATAAACTACCAAACTATTTGAACAATGTTATGAAAAATTATTACAACTGGTGTGTTTCTTAGCAAAGCTTGAACACATGTGAAGTTCGTATGGGTTTATTTTTGGAAACCTGAAAGATTCATGTATTTGAATCGGTGCCAAGCTGCTATGGTTTGTGACACAGATAATACTGAACATAAAACAGTTCTGTTCGTTTTATTCTGAGTAGATTAATGTTAAAGATATGGTGTAAAGTATCCTCAATAGTGAATTTAATTAGCATTTATCGAAATACCTTATGGGAGGTTGTTTTTCTAAATTTAGAGCACCTAAGGTATGTTAAGTGATCAGTTATTGTACAGCATATTTTAAGAACTTGTGGGACATGTGATCTTTGAAAACAATTATTTTTTAGACATCTCTTGATTGGGTGCCTGTCTCAGAATACAACAGTCGCACCAACTACAGTCAATCAAGAAAACCAACAAATAATACATTGGATCACGAACTAACTGATTTGGGTAAGCTAATTTGATCATATTCATGTTACCAAATTTAGATTTCGGATCCTGGATTATAAATGCGTGTTCTTTCTAGACAATTCCGTATCATTTGAAAGTGGATTTGGAAGATTTGTTCCTGTGAGACCGCAGCCACGCGCATTGCCTCTCAACGTGCAGAATCGCGAGAATATATCGGCGGAACAACATGACGACGGCACAGGCTCCTCAATTTCTGGCCACACTCTGCACCCCTATGTGCACCAGATGCAGAATGGTAACCATTTAACTGTTATTTTTATCAATGAAATACATATTAATATGTTATTACTGATTCACTTTAACATTTGCTGTTGTAATATTATAAAAAAGTTTTTTCTAGTTAATTGTCCTGAAGCATAGTTATGTATAAAACAATTTGACAATTATTTTAGGCCTAATTCCTCACTCCAACCATGCATCTGCTGCTGTAATGATAGTAAATCCAACTACACCCAATGCTGTCACTGGAAATGTGTCTCAACCATTTAATGTAAGTATTTTAGTTGTGTTGATAATCATTATAATTTAAAGAGCTATAATTTTATTTACTATTAATGTATTCCATTTTTAGGCGCCTAATCAAAACAGAAACAATCTAACAAGAAACTTGAATCCTTCTCGAAATAATTTCGAAGGAAGCCACGCAAGCAACAATAACACTACGCCTCCTATATCCAACTCTAGAACTGGGACAAAGACTGTCAATCTCATCAACAACATGTATGAACAGGGACAAGGAAGTTTCAATAATCTCAATGAGAGCACTCATGTAAGTAATAGCCATAAAGATTTACTTTGGTCCTTATGAAATACTTAAATATGAAACTACACAAAGTGGAGGCATTGATACGACAATAAATGAAAACACTGGCAATACTGGTTCACAGGAATATTTTGAAACCATTATAAATCCTGCCACCAAAATTAAAAATAAACTTTCTAATTACATAAAACGTCAAAAAAAAAACTGAAACTCAAGGATAGTGACTGCTATTCTGAAGAAATATTCCAAGCAATCTGTTGCACTAAGTGACATCAAATCTTTGATAAAAGACAACATATTCATATGAACTAATATTGCCAGTGTTTTGATTTACTGTCATCTCCACCCTGTATATTCAAAAGGATTTAGATTGTTGCACATTGAGGCAGGCCTGGAACTCTAGATTATTACTCAGTACATAATGTAACAAAACTAATAGCTATCTCCTTGGGATATGTTTAGGTACACAGAGAGTCGGCCCGAGCCTTAGGAGAGGCAATAGCTGCAGCTTGTCCTGATGCAGCAGCTGTAGAACGCCGGCTCGGACAGATACGAGAGTACATCCGAGTTACTTCGTCTCTCGTTGATACTATGCGTAACTCTGAAGAAGAGGTATGTGCATCATTTCAATATATTAAAAATACGCATAAGATCACGTAAAAAATGGTTGATATTATTTCTAATTTAGGCTTTTATCGAACACACTAAAGAAGAATATGATGAACTGGTAGAGATGGTAATGAAGTTGAAGGAAAGTGAAACTAAACTGGAAAATATGTTAGTGGATAGCACACCAGAAAATGTTGAAGTTCCTGCTGAGGAAACTGACGGCGTTATTATTGTGGAAATACCAGAAACTGATGAGAATGCAGAAGGTGCACCTCAACCTTCTTCAGAAACTAATATGAGCCCAGTTTCCAATGTTAAAAATACACCTGACGTCATAAACAATAACTTAACAAAAAAAGTTACTAATATTGAAAATGAACAGATAAATAAATCTATGCATAACATTAGAAATGAGGAAGAGATTCATACTCAAGAAGAAACTAACAAATCTTCCGATGGCACTACTGAAAATGCACAGCACTTATCTGGGCCTCCTGAAAATTTAGGAGGAACTGAGGAAAGAACTAAGGATAATAAAATACAAGCTGTTGATCAGGGCGAAATAAGACAGGATGACCAAGAACTAAAAAATATGTTGCGAAAGAACATACTTTCTTGTGTGGAGAAAATAACGAGGATAGAGGAAATGAAAACTAAAAAGAAAGATCCCAATACCAGCAATCAGGTTTTTGTTTGTTACTGTGAACTATGGAGTGTGTCCCTATGTTGTGAGCCAAAAGATCCATAGCATGAAATGGATGCAATCTTGGAGCAGAAAATAACCGTCTCTAATACCTATTACCATACTCGCCAAATGTCATTTGATACTTTTTATTGTGTCAAAGCTGCTTTCTAGCTTAACTTTAGACTTTCAGCTTTGTACTCATAGTGTTACTGCTGTTTTATGTGAATAAAATGTAACTTTATAACAATCATCAACTTTACAGTTTGTGCATGTTAGAGGCCAATTTTCCTTCTAGTCCAAATTAGGAATTAATAAAGATAATTTTAAAACCATTTTAAGATAGTTATAACAAAATAATTTGTGAAGGTGTTTTTAAACCTTTAACACACATTGACCACCTACACACTTAGCAAATCACATGCAAATCATTATCAACAGGCAGAATGTCCGCAATTGCAAAGAACTGCTACGCATCTGCCGTGTCTTTAGTTAGAGTCGTAAAGGGATTTGGTCTGTAAAATACAAAGTTTAACTAGTCATGGCAACCTTTAAAAAATACTTCACATCTGTTTGTTTTTGTGTTTCCCTTCCAATAGATCTGTTTAGTGTTAATAGTTTTTCTGGTTCAATGGTTTCTTTTATCTTATAATTTTCGGCAGGATGTAGTAACGCGACCGGTGTCTGCACAAAGCAATAACTCGACATATAGTGACAATGAACTGTGGCAAAATGAAATAAAAAATAAAATGGAACTGTCGCAAATGCGTTTGGCAGCATTGAAACAACAACAAAGGAGGCTCCTGAAATATCAGGTTAGTTCGAAAATAATTGGTAAAATCTGGGTAAATCTTATCAGACTTGTGAAATAAAGTAATTACCTACTAAACAACTTTCAGGAAGAAGCTAAGCATCAATTAGAAGAGATGAATAGAGAAAGGGAAAGAGAGAGACAAGCCCAGGAAGTACAACCATCTACTTCACATGAACATTTTGGTGCACCACAAGTAAATATTTTCATCTAACACATTTATGAAAGCTACATACTGCCATCGCTTTTGAACAGCAATGTATTTGACATTGTTACTTTCAGAACCAATCAGTGAGCGGTAATTACCATCCAAATCGGATGTACGCCGCTAATCAACAGATAGGCGTGGCGACTACGTTGCCACATTCTTCCGAGGTTCTGCATGTGCCCCAGAACATGGCGGCTAGTGTAGACACTGACCACGGACACTCGGCGCAATCCTCACATAGCCAAGATGACAGGTTCTCGCAACGTGACGCGAATGTTACTGGAAGTGAGGTAAGTTTTCAAGTCCTAGCGGCAGTAAATTATGGTCTGATGACTTTGTAAAAGGTAGTCTCTATCACTCGGTTTGAGTTTGAATGAGTAAGCAACATTGTGGCCATCAGAGGTGGTCCTTTGAGAATGATAACAACTCATGATGCTCTTCTGATGATGTATCAGGAGGCAGCTGGTGCCGGACGTGACAGCGAAGTTGATGAAGACGAAGTGCTTCTAAACGAGCGAAGCCGTATTCTACAACAAAAACTTAGAGAGCTGCATATGAAGAAACAACACATGGAAAGTTTGGTCTGCACATATTCATTCTTCCGCACTTTTTCTTCAAAATCCAATGTGTAGAACATAAACAATTATTTTATTTACTGTTTGCAGGTACAAGAATTTCAAAAGCTGCAAATGGCTACACATCTGGAGTCCGGTCATAATACATATTCTAGTTCTGGCGAAGATAGCGGCGATGAAGAATTGCCACGGAAATGTAATTATTTTTAAATAAATATAAAAACATGTTTTTTTTCTACTAAAATTATGCTGAACTATTTCCTGTTCCTATTTTCTTACAGGTAATAAACCCTCAAGCAACAATAAGAATGAAGATCCTTTTAAACTCATGGAAATAAAGGCTATCAAGACTGCTCTTCAAAAAACGAAAGGTAAATTAATATAATCTAGCATTCCATTACGTGAAATATCAATGTCATTAACATGAACTGGCTATGTTACTAATATGAATACTGTTTTTTACAGACTTGATGAGATCGGTGGAAAACTACGAGGCCGAACATCTTTCGTCGGCTCATGATGATTCATTCAGAGAGTTATCAACTCATTCGAACATCCATGACAAGTAAGGCAAACTAAATAATATAACATTACATTTAATATTTTATTTAAACTATATCAAAGATAGTATGCGCAATATTTCAATGAGTTTTCGTATTTTTTAGTAAATCCGAAGGCGGTGGAAGCATGGGTGGCTGGTCTAATGACGGCAGTATGTGTCGTGTACGGAACTCGTTGCCGCAACGTCACAAGTTTACCAATGAGCAGCACTCGCAGCAGCATTCACAGCAACTTCATGCGCAACAGCAGCACGCGCAGCAACAACATGCGCAGCAGCAACACGCGCAGCAGCAACACGCGCAACAGCAACAACATGCACATCAGCAACACGCGCAACAGCAGCAACATGCACATCAGCAACACGCGCAACAGCAGCAACATCATGCGCAAGCGCAGCAACATGCGCATCAACATCACGTGCAACAGCAACACCATGCTCAGCCACAGCATAATGCGCAACAACAACAAAGTAAATAACCAATTAGTCAGTAGACTGCTGGTGGTGTCTTGACGTGGTCGTATTATACAATATGTACGAAAAAAAAATTTTTTTACCTGAGAGGATAGCCGTGGTTGTATGCCATCAACTCAAATAAACAACATTCTAACAGTAGAAGCGATCGTAAGCTTTTGGGGCAAAGTGGCATGCTCTGAACATCACGTGATTTTTTTTTGTTTCATATTTCGAGCGCGATTTTTCAGTAGTCGGGTTTTATTTTAAAATATATTTTTATTGATCTTAACTCAGGTCACGAAGACAACATAGCCACATTACAAGAGTTAGCTCAAGAGCTTCGTATGGAAACCGAAAAAATCATGGGCGAGCGCGCACGCATCAAGGATATGATCTCTAACAAGGGTGAGCTATTTCGCTCCTAAACATATCAATTTATTTACGTAAGCAGCTTTCTTTAGATTTGTCATATTCTTTGGCTCCGATTCTGAAATTCTCATGTCAGATTGATGTCCCTTAATAGTTATGGTTTTTCTATTTTCGGTTGCCGAATGCTGTTGATGTTGTTGACAAGTCTTTCCAATTTCAGCTTTTTACAATTTTTACACAATGCCTTGTTTAATTTATTATTTCAGATCATTTATATTCCATTGCCACTTGCCACTTACTCTATCTATTAGTATTATGTAGAATTGTAGACATTCGTAGCATTAATTTGTTATGAATAAGTCCTTAAAAAATTTAGCTGCAAGGGAATTTGAACTTAGTTATGAATGAAATTGGATTTTTTTTCGTATACTACTAACTTGAGTTGTCCTTCCTCAGAGGTAAGCCGCAAGCAGAAGAAAGTGAACGAAGAAGTGCGGGCAGGTCCGAGCGGCCAGCCCGGCCCGGCCGAGCGGCGCCAGATGCAGCTGCGCGCGCTACTGGCTGACAAGCAACGCGAACTCGAAGCGCTACTAA
The DNA here is from genome assembly GCA_905163435.1 of Mamestra brassicae. NCBI lineage: Eukaryota > Metazoa > Arthropoda > Insecta > Lepidoptera > Noctuidae > Mamestra > Mamestra brassicae. The sequence goes on along the minus strand of LR990996.1, from coordinate 9,382,786 downwards.
ACAAAGAGGTTACTTCAGATTGAGAACATAAACTATTATTCTTATTTTGGCATTGTCCAGAATGATGCACAGTGACAAGTGCAAGTCACCCACCCTCTCTTGTCGTCGTGTATCATTCTGGACAAGCAAAAGTGTATCTAAAATTGTTGGAGCGGGCAGTAGAGGCTAGACATGATTTATTCATCAATGCACAGACACAGTCCGCAACTCCGTTCCGCACTATCTCGCTCCGTATCAATAGAAAGACACAGTCCGCAACTCCGCTCCGCACTATCTCGCTCCGTATCAATAGAAAGACACAGTCCGCAACTCCACTCCGCACTATCTCATTCCGTATCAATGGACAGACACAGTCCGCAACTCCGCTCCGCACTATCTCGTTCCGTATCAATGGACAGACACAGTCCGCAACTCCGCTCCGCACTATCTCGCTCCGTATCAATGGACAGACACAGTCCGCAACTCCGCTCCGCACTATCTCGCTCCGTGTCAATGGACAGACACAGTCCGCAACTCCGCTCCGCACTATCTCGCTCCGTATCAATGGACAGACACAGTCCGCAACTCCGCTCCGCACTATCTCGCTCCGTATCAATGGACAGACACAGTCCGCAACTCCGCTCCGCACTATCTCGCTCCGTGTCAAAGGACAGACACAGTCCGCAACTCCGCTCCGCACTATCTCGGTCCGTATCAATGGACAGACACAGTCCGCAACTCCGCTCCGCACTATCTCGCTCCGTGTCAATGGACAGACACAGTCCGCAACTCCGCTCCGCACTATCTCGCTCCGTATCAATGGACAGACACAGTCCGCAACTCCGCTCCGCACTATCTCGCTCCGTGTCAAAGGACAGACACAGTCCGCAACTCCGCTCCGCACTATCTCGCTCCGTATCAATGGACAGACACAGTCCGCAACTCCGCTCCGCACTATCTCGCTCCGTGTCAATGGACAGACACAGTCCGCAACTCCGCTCCGCACTATCTCGCTCCGTATCAATGGACAGACACAGTCCGCAACTCCGCTCCGCACTATCTCGCTCCGTGTCAATGGACAGACACAGTCCGTAACTCCGCTCCGCACTATCTCGCTCCGTATCAATGGACAGACACAGTCCGCAACTCCGCTCCGCAATATCTCGCTCCGTTTCAAAGGACAGACACAGTCCGCAACTCCGCTCCGCACTATCTCGTTCCTTATCAATGGACAGACACAGTCCGCAACTCCGCTCCGCACTATCTCGCTCCGTGTCAATGGACAGACAGTCCGCAACTCCGCTCCGCACTATCTCGCTCCGTGTCAATGGACAGACACAGTCCGCAACTCCGCTCCGCACTATCTCGCTCCGTATCAATGGACAGACACAGTCCGCAACTCCGCTCCGCACTATCTCGCTCCGTGTCAATGGACAGACACAGTCCGCAACTCCGCTCCGCACTATCTCGCTCCGTATCAATGGACAGACACAGTCCGCAACTCCGCTCCGCACTATCTCGCTCCGTGTCAATGGACAGACACAGTCCGCAACTCCGCTCCGCACTATCTCGCTCCGTATCAATGGACAGACACAGTCCGCAACTCCGCTCCGCACTATCTCGCTCCGTATCAATGGACAGACACAGTCCGCAACTCCGCTTCGCACTATCTCGCTCCGTATCAATGGACAGACACAGTCCGCAACTCCGCTCCGCACTATCTCGCTCCGTATCAATGGACAGACACAGTCCGCAACTCCGCTCCGCTGCCTCGCTCCGCGTCAATGGACAGGCAGCATAGAGCGGTGTTATTTCTAAGGCGTTAATGCAACATTTTAATGAATAAGACATAATGTTTGTAGGCAGGCTTTAGTGTATTTATTTTTACATATACCACACCATCATAAATTTCGTTTGAGATTTCACTTGACTTTTATAATTGGTTGTGCAGTAAAAGCTGTCTCTACGTAAAGTATTTCATTATGGTTGTTATTACTGTTACAGAAAGTACTATGTTCGAATCCTGAACCACAAAATATGAAATCAGAATCACGCAGCGCTTCTGTCGTCAACCAATCGTACAATAGGTATGTTTTACACTTTATTTTCCAACATCAGTCATAAAACTATAGAACCAAATCAGATTAGCCAAGCTAATGTATACATTTTATGTTCCAGTGAGCAAGATCGAATCAGCGAACCCGAATCTAGATCTGAGCAAATACTTTTAGATTCTCAGGACTCCAGAGAAACTGAGAACTTCAGGGTAAGTCTGAAGATTAAAGTGTGGCCTGTCCACTGTGTGTGTTTGTTACTTATGTTTGTTTATCATTCTACTATTATTTCCCGAACTGAGCTAAGCCACTTGGGGCTTTGGTCAAAAGCCCTTTCCCAGTATATTTTGAGAAGCAGCGGTGACTGACTGCAAGCATTTATTTGGTGGAAAATGTCTTTAATAGTTAGACTGTGACTGCATAGCATAGCATTAGTGATTAAAAATGATTCATTCGTGTATTTTACGCGTAGGGTGGTGGAGACAGCGCCATGGGCGGCAGGTCTGCCGCGGCTTTGCCGGCGCACATGAGCAGCGCTTACGGCAGCGATACGGACAGGTAATACACAGAAGAGCTGCTCAGCTCACAGCGACTCTTGCGTCACGGTGTTAGCTGACCCTTAAACATGCATGTACAGTCAACAAAGCTATTTGGTATACAGGCAAAAAAAATCCACTGCACTGCCAATATTTATTTCTAATGAGAGTGTGGTGTTCAATAATTGTCTACTCAGTACACTCACAACATGGTTTAACAGTAATTACAAGTAAGCTGCCTGCATACCAAATAGCTTTGTTGACTGTAAAACAATTAATCCGTCGACTTCGTATTTCAACAAAACCTGCTCCTGACAAAAACTAACCTAGAAAATTTTCTAGCTCATCAAACGTGTCTCTGGGCTCGGCAGCCCTAACTCTGCGAGGCTGTAAATACATTGGATCGTATTGTGTAGCGCACGTCTTTCCATGCAGCATCGCCAGTGATTGTACGACTTATTCCATGATTGGTTTCTGTATTACAGTGCGTCCAGAAATAAGTCGAATCAAAGAAATCGGGTGCGACGGAGACAACCCCAGGAGAGACAGCCAGATGAGAGCAGTGTTAGTTCCGTTTCTATATTTAACTGTTTTATACAGTCCAATTTAGGATCCATTAATTAACTTATTTATGTCTACTTTCTTCAGTTATCGCAGTCGAATAATACGAATCAGAATAGCCGTCACGAGCCAAGAGTGGAATCGTCGAACGTCAATATGGTTCCACCAATTTCCCAAAACAGTAAGTAAAAACTTAAAAGTAAACCTCTTAATAGCCCTAAGGTTTAATTAAATACGAGGTCAGGGTTTCCACGTCTTTCTATACTTTGTGACAGTTAAATAACTAACCATGTTGATGTTGTTTTACTGAGAATTGTTATAAGAAGTTGTTTATCATCGTTTTATTACGAGGTCGGCTAAATAAAGTTGTCAGTCTCGATCGTTTAATTAAACCTTTTTGTATTTTTTTAAGGTGGAGAAAATCCAGGCAACATGCCGTACCCGCATCTGCCTCCCCCTGGCTGGAACACTAACAATAAATCCAACCAGGTAAAGTGAACTTGATAAGCTTCCTTTAAGTTAAAACGGAACTTAATTTTATTATTTCCTGTCATAATGAATATTTCCTTTAAGTTAAAACGGAACTTAATTTTATTATTTCCTGTCATAATGAATATATTTTTTCTAGATGTGTAATTTCAAGATAAATCTTATTATTCATTGTTTGTGCCACATAACGAAAAATTGTATTGAGATCTTTTTCCATATAAGTCATGGTTCCAGTTGATGTTGTTTCAGGACATGCGTAACCAGTTCACTCAGAACAGTCACTCTCAAACTATGGAGCGTCTGATGGGCACGCCACAACTCTCTTACCCGCCATCCATGCCGTTCAACATGATGATGCCTTACAGTAAGCACCTTAATTGCATTTAGCCGGTTTAACTACTTTCTCAAAGGAACTATCCATCAAATAAATGTATAACTAATTGCAATGGAGTTTGTTTGACTGTATTAATGTGCTAAAGGTGACAGTTGTTAGTTGACCTCATATTCGAATATGCCACCCTTAAGACGTGTTCAAACAGCGCGCAAACTTCGTCGCTTTCGCAGGACACAATGTCAGCCGCGCCACGGATGAAGGAATCTACGTCCCGCCGCGCGCCCTACTCAGCGTCAGCATAAACGTCAATTTGTATTGAATAAGCGCCGTCTGGTGATAAAAACCTTTTTTTTTTCAATTACAATTTGACATTTGCGGACGTGTACGTTAACGCGACGTTAAAAAAAGTGCGAGTCGTGCTCGCGTGCAAAAATTTCCGAATGTATCAATGTATCTTATTTTTGTAACATGTTATTTTAACACTATAAGACTTTTATAGTTTTCCTGTATTATTTAGGTAAAGACCTATTATCTGCATTTATTTCAAAATTTTAGGCTCAGTAGTTGCGAAGGTAAGGGGGGGAATAGTAATTTTTCTTGAATCACTTCTACTAATACTATTTACTGTAAAAATATGAAAAAAATATAATTAAAACCCTTACAGTAAGCCCTTTCATTAGATATATCATATGGTACAGTTTGAAAAACTTCAAATATTCTAGTTTGACCCCATGCTCAAATTTATTTATTTACGTAATGCATCCGTGTCTAAAGGTCACAAGATTTTCATATGTGTACTAAATTTCAACAGAATCAGTCCAGTAGATTCGGAGAAAATTGGCTGTGACAGACGGACAGACAGACAGACAACCGAGTGCTAGAAGGGTTCCGTATTTTACGGATGTTCGGAACCCTAAAAACTCGCACTAGCCCTTAAGTACGCGCCAGAACGTGCGATAACCGCGCTCTGTTTGGACACGCCTTTAGATTGAATGAATCTTGTGTGCCATAAAAAATCAAATTGTATGAAAAAGTTAAATAGTTACAAACATAGTGAGGTTTAATTTTACTGCATTTTTTTTTTCACCTTACGAATCGTTTGAAATTATATTTTTTACAAATATCGATCAGCTTTAGGATTGTATGTAACCCCCCAGGTATGGTAGGTGGTTGCAGTTGCGGCTGCGGGTTCTGGGGCGCGTGGTGCTGGCAACAGCTCGTCATGCAGCAGCGGGAGATACACCAGCTGAGAGACCAACTCAATCATGTAATATTTATTTTTTAATGATTTTATAACCTATACGTTTTTTAAAGCGCCTTTATGTCGTATGGCTGACTCATATACCAATGTATATGAGTCAGTTTTCGAAATAAAGCATATCTAGCAATGCTAGATATGCTTTATTTCGAAAACGGAACCAAAGACCATCCTGAATCGACATAAACCCTTATCCACAACGACGAGTTTGTTGTACGAGTTCCTACGATATTTAAAACGATACAACTTTAGCCTGTCGTGCGGTTGGCAGCAAACAACGCGAATGGTAACTGTTCGTGCTATCTGGGACAAACCAAGTTAATTATAATCAAGCTAATTAAGTTTCGATAGGAAGGGATCGATTTTGTCAGTACAAAACATCATAGTCATTCTAATAATAGTGTGAAATCCTCTATTAATTTGTTACAGATGGAAGAGCGCTGGCGTGCTGAAACTGCATCACATACGCTAAATAACCAAGTACCCCCGGGAAACAGAGCCAATAACTATTGGGATAACTTCCGCAGGTAAAGATTATCATTATGTACTTTTTAGAAAATGTAGTAGGAGAGCTACATAAAATAATTGATGAAAAGTATTTATTTACTTTGCTTTTCTCTTTTCAGATATTAAGAAACACGCATTATGTTTTGACTTATTATAATTTAATATTTAATTATATTAGTACCTACATACACCGTATTTATGTATTTAATCATACTTCAGTCCAAAAATATCTAAGGGTGAGAACAGTGTTTGCCCTAGATTTATTTTTGTTTTCGATCGTTTTTTTTTATAATTCATGCTTTGTAACAAGACTAATCATACGTGCCTGTGTGTTACTTATTATGTAATACTCTTATATGACGTTTTATACTAACATTACAGTGGTATTGAATTCGGTTTGTTTGATCATAACACTAGTGTAATGAATAAAAAGTAAAAGCGTATATATTTTCTATTTTCAGTTATTCACGTCAAAATCTTCTCTCCGCCAATAACAAGGCAAACGCTGATGGGCACCTAGGAGTCGGGCCCGCTCACAACCCCCATCCTTTAGTCGAGAGATCTCATAACACTCTCCACCGTACCCCCTCCGCCACCCCTCCCTGCATCACGCCCAAGAGAAATACCAACGCCGCTAGCTCGTCACACAACGCCGCGCAATCGTCTCAGGCAAATAACGATGACATACCCAACAGGCATACGAGACGAAACGTTGCCTACGAAAGGTCCCTTTCATTCTCGTCTGCGCCCGACGTACTTAACGTCAATCAGAACCCAGACAGCGACGCGACGTCTGCGTGCCACTCAAGAAATATAGACGAAAACAATGTTACTAACGTTTGTAACATCAATATAAATCGCCAAGAAGCTCCATCAAACTCTTTCAGAAATTTAAATATTACAAATCCAATTCCTGAGATTATACAAGCCCATGCTAATAATTTAAATACATCAGCTAATAGTAAAAAGAAATCGTCTTCCAAATTACCGGCTAAGAATTCAACCAATCGAAGAAATTATTCATTGGATTATTCACAAATGAGCAACATTAACATTGCTAGTACATCCGAAATGCCCAATCCTAATTTAGCGTCAACGAGTCGCGAAGTTCAAGATAAGGCTACATCAAAGTTATTTGATCTGCTCCGAGAAAACGTGTATTCTGAAGTGACAGCTCTCATTGATGTGAATGAATCTCACCCTGATTTTTTAATACAGCTGTTTCGAGAGCTGCAATTAATTAGTTCTGATGCTTTACGACAAAAAGTATTACAATCGATACGTAATGTCCTGTCTCAGTACAGTTCTATTATTGAGAGTCAAAGCAATGAAATTGCGCATGAAGAAAATAGACAGGAATCGGCATCAACAACGTCTGGTGAACCTGGCGCTTATAATGACTGTAATTCATTAGCAATTCAAAACCTGTGTGAAAATGCTCTGCAACTTGATAATAAAATAGTTCGCTTTTTGCTATTAAAAAGCGAGGAGACCTGTACTACAGATTTCTTGGAGACATTAGTATCTCTTATATTAAGCAATGCTGCCGACGGCAGGTATACTCAACAAGCCAAGAGGAGGCTATTGGAATTGCTTTCTAAATACGAGGGTATGCGAGTTTGTGATGTTTCAGGAGACATTATTGAGAATTTGCCTGTATTCATACCAGCTAGTAACGAAAGCGAACCCACTCAACTGGCGAACGAGCTATCCGAGTCTTCCATTTTGCAAGATGTCGCTGGTTCTTTAAATTTATTTAGTTCAAGCGACAGCCAGTTGCATCAGCTAAATGCATGTCCTTACGATTTGTGGCCGGGGCACGTTCATATGGATATTGAGACTTCGGACATGAACGACAACAGTCCACGGTCTAGTCAAGAAGGAAAAGTCGATCTCATAAATTGTTCTGAAATGCATAACGGTGATTTGGCCGAAGCCGACCAAACGTGTCACACTGAGGTGGAAGACGGTGGTGCTAGCGGACACGACGAAGCTGCAGCTAATGCAGAAGCGTTGCCGGACGTGGTGGACACGGAAGAGGTCACCCCGACTGAGGTAATGCAACATGTATTGTACTGTAGATGCCTGCCATTAATCAATTGTGCTAATCGCAATGAATAAGTACTTTTGTCTAACATTTTACAGTATGTTATGTACCATTTATTTGATGGGTTTTATTTCAAAACGTTTTCTTATCAATTAAGTGGTTCGAAATCGTTAGAGGATTTTGTATTGAGAATAATCAGCTCCAATCTATGGCCATTGGGTATAAGCCCAAAAAATAAATTGATTATTGTCTGCTTGTGATTGTAATCTAGCTTTGTTTCGTCTATATTTACAGTTCTGGAATACTGCCTATTAATAATTTGGTCCATAATATACACACACTTATAACTAAACATAAAAAATGCGAAGGCCACTTAGATTAAGTTCTATTCGTCTTTGTTAAAATACTATTCACGGTCTTGGCGCAGAACATCATGGTGAAAAATAAGCTTGATTTGCGATACGTCCCATGTTCTTTTAATGCTTTTAAATCATACAAAATTAATATCATACTTAGACGTTATACATGAATTTTATACTTTCTAATTCTTTTACTATTTAACAAAAGTGTATTTAATCGTGTGATTAGTTAGTACCTAGTTAACTTGTTACTGTCAGCGGCTTTGCTCGCAAGTAAGTGGCTATTGTTATGATCCCAAGGGAATGTGTTCCTGGCATAAAAAATATTCTATGTCCTTCTCCATGGTCCAATCTGTCACTATTCAAAATGTATCTAAATTGGTTCAGCGGTTTAGTCGTGAAAACGTTACAGACAGAGTTGGTTTCGCATTTATAAAATTGGTATGGATCAGAACGTCCTGTTCTCAAAATGACCTATTAGCAAATCGTCCTATCCGCAAAATGACCTGTTAGCGGAACGTCCCATTGTCAAAGTACGGCTGTGCCGAAAAATTACTACCGGTTTTTCGTCTGGGCTCAATGTTTATTTTATTTTTTAAATTCAAACGAAAAAGAGATATTAAAAATCTGGCGTCTATCATCAGCATTATACAATCTCACTCATGTACAGACAAGTACAGAGGCTTACGGAGACTATTAGAAGCAGGAGTTTGGAGACGGGCTGAAATCTAGAGCGGCAAATACTCACAAACTAACAGGAAACAAGAATTATGATTTAGTATTTCCGGGGTTGTAACCATCATAAGTGGTAGAGACCCACAAACCACCACGAGGAAAAGAATTTCCGGATGGAGGCGCTTTGGCAAGATAATAACATTCTTATTAATTTCACTCTAAACCCAATTCTAAAGATCTCTACTCAGACGAAGTCGCGGGCAGAAGCTAGTATTGAACAATGTACCCATTTTATGAATTGATCGCGAAAATTAGTATCAGTATAGTATATACTTGTAAAATTTGAAAATCTTATATTAATGCGTAGTATGACTGTACTTTATGACTGTACGTTCTGCTAATAAGACGTTTTGATACGGAGGCTGGATAACTTGCTTTTGAAACCCCGACCAAAAAAAGAGGTGTAATAAGTTTCAAAGTATTGATATTGACAGAATATAATAACTACAAACAATAGGCTAGTTGGCGCTTTTGAAATTGGTCTTAAGCCAAATTCCACATAAAATAAACGTGTACCTACTGTAATACATGTCTCAACTAGCCTATTACAGACTAAAAAAGCGATTTCGACATTATTTCCATTTTATTAGAAAACCGAAGGTTTCGCGAAATGGACATTGCGCGAATCTGGACTGTTTAAGGTTCCATACTTAAAGTGTCCAAATGGAGCTCGTGGCTAAAGAATATCAGTCGCGGTGTCGATCAAGGTTAAGCAACGCTTGCCAAGATTGGTCTCTGGATGGGTGACCATCTTAACATACCGAGTTTCCTACGTGCCTCGGAAAGCACGTTAAGCCGTTGGTCCCGGCTGTTATTTGTAGATCTTTGGCAATAGTTACGGATTGTTAGAAGCCAGTAAATCTGACACCAATCTTGCCAAGGAGTATCCGTGTCACCCAGTTAAGGGGTTTTGGAGATCTGGTAGGCAGCCGCTCCACGTAAAATACTGGTATTCAGCTGAATCCGGTTTGATTGGTAGCCGACCCCAATATAGTTGGGAGAAGGCTAGGCAGATGCATCTCATCTGGTGGCTCCATTTGGACACTTTAAGTCATCACTTAAAGTGTCCAAATGGAGCCACCACATTGCTCTCGCTCGTCGGTTCGTCTGTCCCTATGCAACACGTCTAAATCGTTGACCCAATGCCAAAGATTATTTTGAAATTTTTCTGAGGGCCAGCACAAGAAATGGGCCAGAAAAAATCAGTCCTACCCCAGTATGAAGAATATCATTTTTAGAACTCAATAAAAACGGCTATTTTCTTGTATTTTCAAAGGAGCTGGAAAACAATGTCATAAGAAGGAAGTAGCAGTCTTTTTTTTTTTCTAAACATTTTCACTGTGTTTCATTTAATTTAATTAACTTCCCTTTGACCTAGGAAATTTGTAAATGCTTAAGCTATGTATATTTTACCTACAAACTTATTTTTTTTATATGGACGGATGGCTTTTATAAATTCTATATTATCTGAAACGGAGTCCTGAATGCGCGATTTCTGACGCGCACTTGGCTATTTTTTTGATTCAACACTTTTTACGGGTATGATTTAAGCTATCGACAATTTAATTGTTTTTGAATTTCTTGGGTTTGTCCGCAAGTAAGTAGATCTGTCACCAATGTAGTTGCCAAACAATATAAAAACAATTCCATAACATATAATCATCGGGATATATTATCAAGCATCAAATAAATAGGTTTAGATTTATTAAAATGGGGTTGTTCTGACAACTGTACCTATAATCAAATTAATTGAAAACGATCATTCGACTCCTATTTCTGTTTGCAGGGTTTAAAGGTGACTAAAATATAATTCCCGTTTTTTTACTAATTGTACGTTCTGCGTCAAGGCCTCATTTACCTGTGTTAAGAAGCCTCATTTACACAATGCAAGTTGCCTGTGTGCCTTGCCTGTGTCATACCATAATTGAAGCGATACTAGCAATAGTACCTAATTGAATAGTACCGATTCAACAACATACGATTATTGCTCAGTACGAGAAATGGGAATTTACCGTTCAAAACGTTCCGTTGGTGAAAACAGCGCGTATAGTCGCCGTCAGATATATCGTAGCAGACAAGTTGACCAAATACTTCTGAACAAATTAAAATATCAATAAGTTCCACACCTACACGTCAAGTTACCATTAATATCTGAACATTCATTACTTCATAAATATCTGAGCAGATGATAAACGACAAACCAAAAACAAACAAACACTATCTCTGGTGGTAGAAAATTATTTGTATAGGTTACCCTACATGATATTTTTAATCAAACTTGAAATAAAATAGATCTTGGTTTTGTAAAACATAAATAAACTATTAGTATTTTGTGTAACCTCCTGCATTGAATACGTCCTGTAATCGTTTTCGAAAATCGAGTTTCTCGAAAACTGCTAAGGTTCCCATTCTGTTGTTCAAGTACTAATTAGTACCAATTGAGAACTAATTATTTACCAAATATGGAAGCGATTGGCATTGGTGGTCCTGCGGTAGGCACGGACGTATTAATGGTAACTTGTGGTGTATGGAACTTATTGACATTTTAAATTGTTCAGAAGTATTTGGTCACCTTGTCTGCTACAATATATCTATCGGTGACTGTGCAGTACCATTGCTAATATAATTCTAGTACAGATGCCAGCACAGCAAGCTACAAGAATTTGTAAAATTTCTTTAATAGATTTTCAACTTTATCGCTAAAGTATTAGGTTCAAGGTTGATTAGGAAAATTTGAGTTTCGGGTAGCTGGATGTGCTGGCGTCTGTACTTTTTTTTGCATAAAAAAAAAACTATTCTGTCCATTTTCCACTGGTACCACACAACACGGCTACAATTGGATATAGCACGTGATCGCAAGCGTTATTGCGTTCATTTCTTGAATGTTGATATTGAGCACGATACTAATGGAACCAACGATGCTAAAGGGAGCGAAGCAAGTGGTCTCAGGTAGGTTCGAGACAGAGAAGTTTAGGGGCGGTTAAGGTAAAAAAAAATACACTACTGCATTCAATTATTGCTCTTGAAAGTTCCAGAAACTTGTATCGTGTAAATAAGGCTTTATGGTGACGGTTGCTTATTCGTACCTACATAATTGGTACAAAATTTTAACATGGTATTTTTAAATTTAACCCTAGAATCACTATTTTACGTCTTTCACTATTTTAGTGGCCCAAGCTTCACATCTTCAAATATATATTCTATGCACTTTATTATGTCAATCCATATTTGTGACGTGTTTATTATAATTAGTTTTTATATTTTGTAATATGGGACTCTTGTAATAAACTGAAATATTCATAAACGCATTTTCACTTATGAGGAACCACCACGATTATAAATAAAAAAAGAAATTCAATTAAAAGAATTTAATACAATATCAGGTACAATGACAGACTATCATAATCAATTATCACAGACACATGGGTTTTTGGATCCTAACCACTAGTTTTAGTAATATAACACCTGCACACTAAATACCAATCTGTATGTTAAAGACAATCTGTAAATTGTTGGTATGTTTGCATTAAAGGCGGAAGCTGAGTGGCTTGGACTTGACCGTGTGCCAACAAGGCTGCATATGGAAGAATCATCTGAAAAACAGAAAGGTGAAGTTATTACACTATAAAAGTAGAGTAAAAACTCAAACTGAACCATTTTAGGCTTTTGTCGTTTGAGCGTATACTGAAATAGAAATACATCAATTAAAGCTTCATTAACTGCATCTGGAACAGAAAAACAAAGTGAATTGAAATAATTAGTGTTTTCTTTTTTCCAGATTGAACTGTGAAGTTTGATGATCCCCTGATGACTAGTATTATTTAATGTTATTGTTGTATCCCATTATAATTATTCAAATACTCCTATCCTTTACATAAATACTTTGTGTAATAAATATAGTATATATTAATAAATTATCTTAAACACATATGTTTATAATTTAAAAAAAACACCCTCCTTTTGCCTATTATATTTTTATTAGAAAAACCTTACACTATTATTAATAAGAATATTTTGCACATATTTTTTTAAGTGTACAAAATTGTTGCATATTTCTTAAGGTCCCAATCACTTTTAAAAAGTATCACACATCAAGAGTCACAGACACTGTATCAAATGAAATATATTTCCTCCGTGAATGTTCCAATATAAAGATTCCATGACATCTTCTGTACTTGTGTCCAATTTCACTGTCTCATTTGTCTCAGGTTCAATGTTTTTCTCTCTTTGTACTTCTGCAGATAAAATGATAATTTTCTAAATTATTTTTTGTCTCTGGAGACATTGCAGTAGAGATTAGATCATATGGACCATGAGACAACGAGATATATCTGGATTGTTGTGTGTTGGACGTAGTAAACATGGATTGTAGTTGGAAGTCGATGGCACCATACCCTCTGAAATAAATTCGAACCTCATCACACTGGGCCTCAAGTTTCTGACAGGAAGCCTCCAAGCCAAGTTTTGTTGCTGTTTCAAACTTTCTGCGCGTCATGATTTTATAAAATTATGCTGACGAATACCTTTTTGACCCAAAGAATAAGCTCATTTAAAATACGATCGTAATGTCCAGGTATTTTTCTTGTGGCGACTTCAATTTAGGCTGACCGCTCATTGAACGCAGTTGCGTTGCGTGCTCACTGGCGGCCGCGGTGGCAGTGATAAGACCCGTCACGCGTGATACCAATACATACCGCACATTACTGCTTGTGGTAAATCGTCCAAAATAATTAATTTCATCTTATTCTGTTTTCATCTTATTCGTTTTTATATTATTTTCATCTTATTCGTAAATGTTTTCATGAGTCCGATTTACCCTACTTGGCGAAATCACACAGGGCTCAACACATCACGCATGTCACAGTTGATAAAAAGTAACATAAATATGCATTTATTTTGCTGAATTCGATATCTGTTCAACAAAACACATACGTACCGCCAGTGTGCTCTAACGATTACTCGAATTTGTATTGGCTATGCTGTGGTACACAATAACATCAGCATCTGAGCTATAATATCGATTATACGTGGATAGCAACTCGGTGATAAACGCTCTGAAACTCCATCGATGAGCAGCGATGTACATAGATGTCGTCCCTTATACAGCCAAGAATCCGTTGTGCGGTCTCCAATGTGCGGTCAGCATTAAATATTCCTAATAAACTGACACAGGCAAAATTAGAGGAAACCGCATAAAGAAAGCGATTTCCAATAAGTTATGGCCTCAAAACTAAATACTCTTCGTTCGTTAAAAACTGATTTGATTAAATTTATTCTTCAATCCAGAAATAGGTAAGTAGTTACTTCTTTGCATCAACATATTGACTGTATGCATCTAGCTCTTTTTCGTATTTACTTCATGAGTACTTAATATTGTAAACGATCTTTAAATTATCACATCGCACGCTTAATCATATACCTACTGAGATAACTCAAAAAAGAAGTTTTTCGGGAAATCGCAAAAAACGATTTAGCAAACCTGACTTACCTTACAAAATGTCTTATTACTCAAAGAAAATAGCTTTATATAATGAAATAATGTATTGTAGGGATAGTTGATAAAGTGAGTATTAATGTTTGAATATAATTTTAAAGAAATTTAGATACTTTTCTATAAATTTGTCGGTTAAAAAAATTGTTCCTCAAGATGCGTCAGTTCAATATAAAATATATAAGTTACATCGATTTAATACTGGTGACACATTTTGAAATGATTCCGTGTTTTATTTAATAAAGAATACTTATTATTAAGATATGGGTCCTTTTACTATGAAGAAAAAATTTAATAGTGGTGACATATTTTGAAATGAGTCCGTATTTTATTAAGACACGTTATGTTCACGATCTTAGTCCTTGACGCATGCTGATATCTGTCTCTGTCTCGTAAAAACGTTTGTGTGTGAAAGTGACAGATATAGGTTTAACTCCGCCTAGAAACAAGATATCAAAAAAAATCCGAGACCGGCCGAAAGAGGGCGTTAAAATAAACTTCTTGGTATACTTAACTAAATTTTGACCGAAACACTAATCGGTCAGTATATAATTAAGCGACCGAAATGTGAAAAAAATACATTATTATATTCTTCCTCTAGTGTTGCCTGTGTCATTGAAACGGAAAGTAATTTCAATGAGCTTAGCCTACAGGACAGATATTCTACTAACAAAGAAGCATACAATTACATTTTTATTACATGTAATGTTGCATGTGTAGGCCAATCCCACAGAGCACAGTTACACCTCGTAGGCCACGTCGAAAGCCAAAACTTCAATACAAACGAAGCATAGCAGTTTACCCATAGAAATTGATGACAACTGAGATAGCCAGAAAATGACGACAAATGAGAAGAATTCTCACTTGTCATCATTTTCTGGCTATCTCAGTTGTGACAGCCACTTTTGTGCTCAGCACGCACATGGCGTGGCGATTCCGTGCTCTGTGACTATACAACGTGATACAGAATAAATGCAAAATATGAAAAGGCTAAAAAGTTGTGCTCTGAACTCTGAGCAGCTGTTTTTTTTTGGGATTTCAGTGTTGATCCTATAGTTAAAGTCGGAATGATAGGAAGGAACAATTACCACTTTCAGGTTTTAAGTTTATTCTCTTACACGTCGTTGTATAAGAAACATGTATATTTTGTATAGATCGACAATGTCTATAACTATTAAAAACACGGATTGACGTGTTATTAGATTGTACAAGTTCACAGGACAGGACAGGGTTTGAACTTTTTAAAATTATTAACAAATGAGAGTACAAACTTTATTTGTACTCTTATTTGTTTCCCTAAAAACAGTGCATTTACAAATATGAAACTATTGTAACTATAATTTTTAACCACCATTGATTCTTGATGTTAAAGGTATTTATCTATTACATAAAACTATTACACTATCAATTCAGCATATCTGGAAGCCGCATAATTAATGCTAAGTAGGGCATTAAAGTGAATATTTTTAACCTTTTGAACGGCATTGTCATGTATGTGACAAGCAAGTGTGTGCCCTGTACGCCAAACGTCACAAATATGTGACAAAAAATATGGTGAATTTGTGGCTTGGCGTCGGGGTCATGCTGATGCGTTTATACTCTGGCGTTCAAAAAGTTAATCAAGATTAGAAGCCCTTGGGTAATAATGTCAGTCCTAACCATAACCTGGGACTCAATGATTTATGTATAGTAAGTAGCCTTCATAATGCTTTACTTTTTAGGTTGACTGACACTGGCAGATCATAACATGAAACAAAAATTTTTGCTTGTGATAGCAAGACAGTAACAGCTTTGGAGAAGTTTCAATTTACAAGGAGAGAAAAGAGGTAAAGCAATTATGAGGTCTAGTAATAATGCAAAATTGTATTAATTAACAAATCAAAGTGTCACACAGAAGGTAAACAGGATAAATTGGACTTCAGAGTGAAGACTATAACTATTTTCACCCTGAAGTCCCATCTTTATCATCATCATAAATATCTTTTAACACAGTATTTTAACAAATTGTTTGTTTAAGGTCTGACCCATAATAATTATACTTTGTACCTACTAAGCAAAAAAATGTTGACAAGCTAGAACAAATTTTTGTGACGGCATGGTTGGCACAGAGGTTGAGCGATTGCCTGCAGGTTCAATTCCCGCACGGAACAAATATTTGTATGGCCTACAGATAGTTGTTCCGGGTGTGGCTGTTTGTGTATGTGACTTTGTATGTTTGTAAACACACCCACATGCAGGAGATTACTAGTGTGGGGCAATGTTTAAAAAAAAGTATTGGGGGTTTTTTTTTCTATAAATATTGCAAATATGACAAAATAATGCTTAAATTTTAGACTTGAACCAGAGGCTGACAAAAATTAATAATTATTTTCTGCAAATTCAGTTTTAGACATGAGATGGGTCAGTTTCAAGTTATGAAATTCAATTAAAACTGCATGAAAGTACATTAAAGGTCTTTCTTTCTCTCAATTTTGTTCATTCTTTTTTTCCCCCTCAGTATCTATGGAGGGAAACCAGTTTCTAAAAAAGAAAAAAAAATATGATATCTCTCCAAATGTCAAGTCATTGAATACAATTAAATTATTATAAGTCAGACCTTAACTGTTTTTACAGTAAAATCAATTTATAAAAACAGTTAAGTCATAGTCCTGAATAATTATTAGATCTGGCAATATAGACTGAAAGTTTTAATTACTATCAGGTATTTCATGAAGATTTCAAGTAAGTGTAATGTTGTGTTTAGTTCAATTTACTGGGAGGTTATCTTATCTTGCAAAAATGTTTAGCAACAAAAATCTTCACAAATGCCTAATAATTTTACAAGTATGCATTCAAAGAATGAAGATGCAACTTTAACATTGTCTACACAATAATAACAATAAAACATTGTGAAACTGCAACAAAACTTTAAACAAAGAACTATAGGCGGTAGGTACCATCTGCAAGTATAACATGGCAATGGGAGACTTCCTACAAAGCAAAATACTACAGAACAATCTTGTTGCTCTACTTAGGTAACTTTATGCAATAAGTTGTGTTATTAGCATATTTAGGCATGTTAGGTTATGAAACCCCACTGAATTGCATTTAAAACGACCTTGAAAATGTTATGAATTCAGTAAGTTTTCCGTAATTAAACGTACCTTCTCGAAGACGCTTTCTTTGTGGAAGTTCTTCATCATCAGCGCTCCGCTTCCTTGAGGTTGTTTTGGGAGGCGTTCCGTCAGGAAATTCCAATTCGATCATTTCGCAATCAGTGTCAACGTGGTTGTTTTCAGGTTTTTTCAGGTCTTGATAGCCATAGTAGCAATTTGTGGATATATGCACATTCTGGCATTGGCCTATTGATTGATTGGCATCAGTACAAATTTGGGCGGGTCGCACGGCGTCAAAATTATTTCTAGCGTCTTGCAGGTATGATCCGATGTTGCTCGCCGGCATTTTCCAGACTTGTGTTTGTTGTATAGGGGAGTGACGGATGAGAGTTATAGCGAAAAAGTTACGGCACAGCAAATAAACTTTACTATCTGCTCACTCATACAGGCATAACTTATTAATGAATTTGTACAAATGTACAATACTCGTTTTATTTAGTGGTGATGCGGGGCGACCTTTTATTATGAGCGAAGCGAAGTCCACAGATTACATAGCAAGCTACGAAGTCAACAGACAACAGAATTCAACAGATTGAATAGACAGAGCCTTGAGACCGCTTGAGACAGAGTCAACTTGAATGAGTGAAATGAAAAAAATATGAATGAATGAGGAACCACCAATACTACAAAATAAAAAAAAAACAAAATCAAAAGTCATTTATTCAAATTATAATAGGCTGAGTGCCAGCACTTTTTGAACGTCAAAGTTCTACATAAAGACAGTCCCCCAAAACGCCCACCCGTCACCACTTCCTAGTGTTTTAGCTGGGAAGAAGAAGTGGTGCAGCAAACTCCTCAGCAACACATTTGTCTGTTGAGTTATAAGAACCAGCATTTATATAAAGGTATGCAAAGTATTCTTACAAAGAAAACAATACAACAAAGGTAACACGTAAAAACATGTAGCGCTGAGGTGGTGTGTAGTAATAATACTTCAGATGTAACGACAAAGGTATATTTAACCGTCCACGAGGAATATGCAAAATGGAATGTTCCTACAAAACACGTACGCTATGACTGACCTCCGCAGTACATGGAGTGCTCTATTTAACTTAGAGGATTCTAGTTACAATATAAATAAGTTCCTAAAGAAATCGTGTGGAGCGCGCAGGTCGCCGTCATCTTATTGGACGATAATGCAGGCCGCGTCGACGGCTGCGCGGGCGGAGCGGCGGGCGAGCGCGGGAATTTGCAACGCAAACAAATATTGCGAGTCGGCGTGGGAACCCTAGTATTCCAACCGTAGTGGCGAACGGATGTTTTGATGTATTGCAGCATTTGCAGCTACAAACATAAAACTTAATAATTCGCTACTTGTAAGCTAGCACACTCCATTATGCAAGCATAAACAGACAAACTCAAGCATAAAAACAATATTAAATCAAACTAAATAAGCCTCCAGACATGAAGGGCGTGCCCGCTTACACGTGCAGAGGGTAGAATTTAATAAAAGATTGTGACTCGACGCCACAAGTGATAAACCACGGCCATCAAAATTAAACAACTAAAGCATATAATCGTTATAACAATAGTAAAAACCATGGTTAACACGACGACCTTTCACAACAAGCAGCACCCGTTCACGAGCATAACGCAAAGATCAGCCAGTACCCTCCTCGCCATATTTGAGGGAAAGAGGTAACCTGACCCCTGATGCTACCGCAAGCAGTAAAATCTAAGGGAGCATGAAGAACTTGCTGCCGGTTGCCCAGGATAGAATATAATCAGACAGATTAAAATTAAATTAAAATTCAACTATTAAATACGTAATTATAATAAAGACGGTTGTCAGGTCGTTATTTGCCTTGGCACTTGTATGCACAACCACTTCACCAATCCTAGTGCTCGAAAGTTCATAGCACACATATCAACCCGGAAAGGGATCGTAACCGTATCGCCTTTATCGCCCTATTGTCCCGAGGCGAGGCGAATACGATACGATTCCGATTAGTGTGCGTTGCAGTAGGGAGTTTCATACAAAGAACGGCTCGAGTTAATACGCTTATGATCCCTTCCCGAGTTGATATGTGTGCTATGACCAAATACGGTAAAAGAAGCTGAGTTTCAAGTCTGAACGCGACTCTTCAAACTAAAACTGGGAGTGGATATTCCTAAACTGACGAAAAAATCCTGCAATGACTTTACAGTTCACTATTATTGTTGTTCCATCCATTTCATCAGTTAGGTGTTAGGAAATCTCATTAACTACAAAACATGTTAGTGGACTTTATTAAATTTGTAGTTTATGAAATGTTACCAAACAGAAAGACATTAGAGAAATGTATCTGGAGTACCACGGGGATCTCTTCTTGGTCCAGTTTTATAAATCATATTTCACTGCTCATACGAGATGGCACAATACTCATAACAACCTACTACTCATACTCATACTCATAACTACCTCACTGGAAACTTGCCGAGAAGGCCGAATCGATATATTTGTTACCAGATACTCCAAAAACCATTAGAATGTGTTACATCCGCGTTCTAATGCAAAACACAAGAAATTAATCAATATGGTCAAAAGCCTTTCCTTCGGGGCAAATAAAAAAAAATCAAATTTGTGATCTGTCAAGTGTCACTGTCAGTCAGTCTGTCATATCATCTGTCTGATGTCATCAGCTTACGACTCCTGAATTTAATTATACGAAAATAAAATAATTATGTTAACGTTAATTATAGTAGTTAGGCGATAATCTTACGTACACTTTAAGTATAGAATGAATATTTAAACAAAATATATAGTAGGGGCTCTAGTTTTTTCAAATTCATGTGACATTATTACCTTCAAGGTTGGACTTTTCGTATCAAACTATCATGTTGCCTTCGGTAGCCGCTAAGTGTTTCTACAGAAATCTAAGTAGACATTCAATTGAAATAAAATATTTGCATTCATTATGCTTTGCTGTACCCAGGATATTTCGGCAAGACATTTTCCAGGAGAACAAGGAGTTATGGAGATGTGTGCATACTTCGGCGTATTTATTGGATAAACCTATATCCAAAAATGCCCTGCAATCGGAAAAAGCGTCATCTGATGGCAAAAGTGCCAATAAAATAATAAAACAGAGTGTTACTGGAGACATCATAGTAAAGACTGAAACTGATGACAACAAAGTTGTCACTAAGGTTACAATTGAGAAAACCAAACCACCAGATAAACCAGCAGATGTTGTTCAACCTGAACCAGGTTACTTTCTTATTATTATGATTTATTTGAGTTTTGGTTGTTTATTGTTTATGTTTAATTTTGTCATAGTTTTATGTAACATAATATGTTACTGCTCAAATTCCTTTGAAACATTGATGATGCTTCTTAATCAAAGTTCGAAAATGATTAATCATAAAAAGTTTGCTCTAATAAGATTCCTTTAAAAGACTTCAGGGGCAAGTAAATAGAATATATAGATTACATAACCTGTTATAAATGATATATTATATAAAAAAAATCTGTGTTCCTTTTGCATCATATTTTTTTATCACTAAGATATAAAAACAAACTAACCATACTTCGATTTTTAATAAGTGTCTTTATCTGACAAATATTAATCTTTCCAGTGAAGAAAAGGCTCCTTATAGATTTTTCTGCCTCTTACACGGAGCGTAACTTTATAACACCAATGAGAGCTATGACAGAATATTTACTGAAGCAGACTGATTTGGAGTCTCTACCAAAAGTTCTTAGAAGATCCCCATATGAAGCGGAACCACCAATAACTGTGTATTATCGTAGGGATGTTGAAGCAAAAGCATTTGAGGTATGTCCTGTCCAATATTTTTTTCA
Organism: Mamestra brassicae; assembly: GCA_905163435.1. NCBI lineage: Eukaryota > Metazoa > Arthropoda > Insecta > Lepidoptera > Noctuidae > Mamestra > Mamestra brassicae. The sequence continues at coordinate 9,361,497 of LR990996.1, read as the reverse complement.
TAATTGTGTTATATCAAGCAACTTTATCATGGTTTCTATTGTTTTTATTCACAATGTTATACAATATGTTTAAAAAATATGTTATAAAATATTGCATTCAAATAATTAGCCAAATCTGAAACTATGAGGAATAGCAAATATTACTCAAAGAAGCTTCAGGTCCCATTTTGATAACAGCTAAAACTGCATCATTGGACCTAGGAAACAAAGCAGTTTTTTATTTAAAAAATCTGCTTTGCTTTTGATATGGAAGGAATTGGTTTCTCGAGAAGAATAAGGTCGGACTGGCCATACATTCAAGGTGTGTTTGCCAATTGGGCCCTAGCCTACTCGGGCCACACTGTCCAGGTCCAGGCGGTACATAGGGTAGGGGGCCCGCTCAGCCTAGGGCCGCTTACTGAAAATGTTTTAGTACACCCTATGTATAAAGTAGATAGTTCTTTAAGGGTTCTTCGCTCTTGCATTCTTCACTCTCTAAGTTCTTGAGCTTTCCTCCATTAATCAAGAAAGGTTCTTTTTTTAAGTACGAATGGTCAAAAGAAAATCAAACCTGTCTGAGGTGAAGTGCAAAGATTTTCTGCTCACTTTTGCATTCTACACTAAGTTCTTAAGCTCTCCTGTATCAGTCAATAAATTTACTTCTATAATTATGAGTATGAATGGTTGATAGAAAATAAAAGCTTTTTTAAGCTTGCTCTTGTATTTAACAATAGGTATCTAAGTTATCTTTCCTGCTAATGCAGTAACTTTGTTGGTTGACTTCAGCTGCGTAGTGTAGCCCGCAAAATTCAAATTTTGTTGTTTTTTGCAATTTGCAGGACAGTGTCAGGTTGAACTTTATCAAAATATGATCCGCTACAATAACAAGTAGGCTTACCTATGATAATTAAAATTCAAATTAACTAGACTTTAGACTGATAATTTATAGTTGGCATTATTCAGCTGAATTCGGTTTGACTGGGAGCCAACCCCAATATAGGTAGTTTGGAAAAGGCTAGGCAGATGATGATGAGAATTTATAGCTGTTAAATGCTTAGCAGCACGAGTCGATCTTGAAGGTTAAGCGACGCTTGTCGAGGTTCGGTCTGTGTACATCTTACCATATCGAAACTGCTTCGTACTTCGGAAAGCACGTTAAGCCGTTGGTCCCGGCTGTCATTTGTAGATCTTTGGCAGTTTTTACGATAGTTAGAAGCCAGAAAATCTGATAGTAGTGTTGCCAAGAAGTACCGTGTTACTCAATTAAGGGGTCGTAGAGGTCAAGCAGGCAGCCGCTCTACGTAAAATACTGGTATTCAGCTGAATCCGGCTTGACTGGGAGGCGACCCGACCCTCATTAAAGTTGGAAAAAGGCTAAGGCAGGTGATGAAATGCTTATTGGGTACTAGGCCATTCATAGAATGGGGTGCGTAAGCGTGCGACGAAAATATTTTAAATATTTAATTTTGAGAATTCTAAATTAAGGCTACACATTAAACGATATTGGTCAATTAAATGCTGGGATTTCAGTTAGGCCACTGTTTAAACGGCGCCGTTCTCCCCGCGCCCCATGCAATGTACTTGTGTATTATCAAATTGCCCGAAAACCACATGGCAATATTCATAATGTCTAGACAATAAGAAAGTTCAAATAATTATTATTTACTTCGCCCAAATCATCATCATAATCATATCAGCCGAAAGACGTCCACTGCTGGACATAGGCCTCCCCCAAGTGTCGCCATAACAACCGGTCCTGTGCGACTCGCATCCATCGGCTACCCGCGACCCTCACCAGGTCATCGGTCCACCTTTTGGGAGGCCTTCCAACGCTCCTTCTTCCGGTACGCGGTCGCCACTCCAGAACTTTTCGGCCCCATCGACCATCTGTTCTGCGAGCAATGTGTCCTGCCCATTGGCATTTGAGTTTGGCAATCCTTCGCGCTATGTCGGTAACCTTGGTCCTCTTGCGGATATCGTCATTCCTGATTCGATCACGCAAGGAAACTCCGAGCATTGCAATCTCCATTGTGCTTTGGGTGACTTTAAGCCTTCTGATGAGGCCCATTGTGAGCCCTAAGTTGCTTGTCATTATTCATATTGCCCAGGCATTCTGAAAAAATGCCCCAATTGCCGGGTCAGATAAATTAAAGGTAATCATTTTGCACATCTGATTTGAAAATCAACCAAAGAAGTAGTAGAGGTGTAGCAATTAAAAAAGAAACCAATGTGAGCTGATACTAAGGGCGCGTTCCCACTATGTCGTGACAATTTTATCATTTTGGACGACTGCCATACATTTTGTATGTGTTTTGTATGTAAAAGTCGTTGACGACGGTTAATCGTATATGTGAACACCTCCATTTAAATACACAAGCTACGACGCTTTAAACGACACGATAATCTGTCGTCGCGACATAGTGGGAACGCGCCCTAACACAAGATGATTATGGTTACTTATGAAATGAAAATTGAAATAACTCACTTTATAAACCCTATAGGTTTGGGGATCAAAAGAAGCACTTGAAAAGGAACTCTTGAGAAGAGAATTGGACAGAAGAAGATACGAACAAGGTATTTTCTTGAGAAATAAATATGTAGATGTTATGTATCTTTGAACCTAATTTCTAAGCAACATATTTTGGTAATTTGGGAAGGTTTTAAGAACAAGAGCATTTTCTAAAATCTATGGGGTTTTCTATGTCTGTTATCTTATTAGTAACATAATGACATAGGTACCAGTAGTAGCTTGATGTAGCTGTTCCCCATTCCATGTGATTCCTGTTTTATTTTATTTTATGTTAATAACTTGTTTACCACAGTAATCAAGTAATAACAGCTGCAAACTTGCCAAGGTCGGACCGTAGATGGGCGACCAAGACCATTTATTTACCCCTCTGTCACCAGAAAATTCCAAACGCCGTAAGATTGTAAAATATCGCGTGTAATTGTAAACTATTTTTTTAATTTGGATGGGAGGGCTTGATTGTATTGAAAACGATTTTTATTTTCTAACTATTTATTTATAATCTAACTATCTTTTACCCGCGACTTCGTCCGCGTGGAATTGTTACTTTGGGCAGTAATTTTAATTTTTGAGATACAAATTTTTCAAAAACGCGTGAACATATGTTTTTAAAATATATATTTTTTAAGTGCCTAAATACTTTATTTTATCTTCAATAATGACGGACTCCCATACAAACATTCATCCCCTTTTTGAACCACTTGAAGCCCTTTTCCCAAAGGTAGCCCATGTCCTTCTTCAAGGTCTAATCTATCTCTGTACCAAATTTCATCAAAATCGGTTCAGCGGTTTAGGCGTGATAGCGTAACAGACAGACAGAGTTACTTTCTCATTCATAATATTAGTATAGACTAGCGGACGTCACGCGGTTTCACCCGCGTAGTTCCCGTTCTCGTGGGAGTGCGGGGATAAAATATGCCTATGTTACTCACTGATAATGCTGTAAAATGCCCCCTTTTTCGGCGCTCATGGTGGTCCTACTGAACGCAGCGTGACCACCTTCAAAATCGATTTCCTCGAAAACTACTGAGGTACTAATTCTGTTGTTCGAGTACTAATTAGTACCAATTGAATACTAATTATTTACCAAATATGGAAGCGATTGGCGTTGGTGGTCCTGCGGTAGTCACGGATGTTATATATTTGAAAACGTTTAGCTGTTGCTGCTGGTTGTCCTTCCCAAGGGTGATAAAAGTATAGATTTCTAATTTATGCTAATATGATGAGTTAGGTATGGTTTTTCCTTTGCTTATATTTAATTAGGTACTAGCTTCCGCCCGCGTTAAAGTCGAAATTTACACCAAAGGAACATACTCCCGGGATGAAAAATGTATCCTGTGTTATTCCAGACTATAATCTACCTCTGTGCCAATTTTCATCAAGATCCGTTCAGCTGGTTTGACGAGCAAGAGTAACAAACATCCATCCATCCATCCATCCATACTTACAAACTTTCGCGTTTATAATAATAATATTAGTAGGATATATATATGAAACATATCATAAAGGGAAAGCAAAACAGTAATACTATTATTTTACAGATGTGTTTACCGTGAAGAGGCGACTAAGAAATTATAGAAGGGAAATGAGCCACAAACGTCTTAGACATGGAGTGGAAGAACAAGGATTAAAAACTAGATCTGGGAGGGTTGTACTCACAGCTGTAGGGATGTAAGTTATGAAATAAAAAAAACAGTTTACACAGCACATATTTCATACAAACTTGCTAGTCCAAAAACTTTGAAATGGAAAAATTCTATTTTACCAACCGCCAATGAGTATGTATCATAAGTACCTAGGAATAGTACTTTGGACTTGTGAGTATGTATGAAATAACCGTTTTATATGCTTTTAGCATATTCAAAATTATATCATATTATATAGCATCTGAAAAGTTTAAAATATTTGTGTTCATTTTCAGAAATGGCTGTAACTTTCTGTTCAAACTCTGTGCATGGTTTTATACCGGGTCCCACAGTTTATTCTCAGAATGCATCCATTCTCTTGCGGATACCGTAAATCAGCTGATCCTGGTGTATGGGATACATAAATCTGTCCAAGTATGTTGTGTATTTCTGTACTTATCCATTTTTTATGTATGTGTGTATTTTGTGTGTGTGTGTGTGTTTAGGGTCATTTAATTAGACTTACGCACTTATTTCAGATGGCAGATTCTGCTCATCCATATGGGTACACAAACATGAGATATGTCTCTTCCCTCATTTCCGGCGTTGGAATATTCTGTGTAGGATGTGGCTTATCTTTTTACCATGGAGTTACTGGTATTTTGGACCCCCAACCCCTCCATGATTTTTTCTGGGTGAGTACAATAAATTCTGTCCACTATAACACCCACGAATCCTCCTATGCCTTAGGGAAGTAAGTTCTGTGTAATAATGACTGGGTGAAACCTTTCTGTTTTTTTTTCACTTATTTATATTTTCTAAAAATATATTATTTTTTAGGCCTATTTCGTTCTCGGTGGCGCTGTCGTGTCGGAAGGTGCTACCTTGATGGTTGCTCTAAACGCTATTCGGAAAGGAGCTAAGGAAGCCAACACGTCATTATATGAATACAGTAAGAACTTGAATAAGTTTCAAAAGTTTTGACGTGTGCATGGAAGTGTTTTATTTATCTAAATAATCTCGGTCTATTAATGTCAACGTAATAAAATAGTAACGGTTCTCCCCCAATTACTTTTCCAAGCTATAGTTGTGTTTACTTTATATTTCAGTAATGCGCAGCTCAGATCCGTCAGTAAATGTGGTTCTGTTGGAAGATACTGCAGCTGTAGCGGGCGTGATATTAGCTTCGGGCTGTATGGCTTTATCCCAGTACACCGGGAACCCACTGTATGATGCTGTGGGTTGCTTGTTAGTAGGAACCTTACTTGGTGGAGTTGCATCCTTTATAATTCTTACAAACGTGGGGGCTCTGGTTGGCAGGTAATTATTAATATCTTGTGCCAATTAATTAGCCATCCCTATTCTTTTTATATATATATTTTTTTTTCTTAAATAACACTTAATTTTGAACAGATCAATACCGCAAGAGCAGTTGGATGAAATAAACAGTGTTTTGGAACGAGATTTTATGATAAGAGCTATTCACGATGTCAAGGGCATAGATATAGGCAGTAATCTAATAAGATATAAGGTAAATAGTCCTTATTTATATTTCAAGATTAATAAGGTCCTCATTTGTACTACACCAATTTTTCTGTTTCAGGCTGAAGTTGATTTCGACGGCAGAGCACTAACAAGGTCGTATTTAGAGAAACACGACTTGAACGCATTAATAGAGGTGAGGGTCTGATCTTGATAAATGCTATTTTTAAGCTGAATGCAAAATAACTCCTTATGAATAATTTATATTTCTTTATTTGCATAATATTTTACTGGAAACTAAGTACCTATATATTAATAGCCAGTGACGTATGCATTCAATCACTCATGCTGTTTTTTATGAATGGGAAATCATCAAAAAACTTCTTTCGCTTTGGGCAGAGTGGGAGGAAGTGTCAGATTCCTTACTGACTAAAAGCTCTCCGTGTTCCTTCAATTGCCCTTTGCGTCCCAGGGCCGCGGTTATTCGCTATATTATAGCTTTCGAACTCTGGACTAATTATGGCCCTTACATAAACAAAATAAAGCCAGTCGCAATCAGGTAACGTTGTGAAGCATTTTCATTCCGGAAACTCGGAGTCAATTCTTGCAAAGCTTATTTTATATGAACCATGTAATTGTTTCAGGACATGAAAAAAGTGAAAACCATTGATGACGTTGAAGCATTCTTGCTAAAACATGGTGAAAATATTGTGGATATGCTGGGAGGAGAGATTGACAGAATAGAATTAAAGCTACGGGTAAGAATTTTGGAATACTTTAAAGAACTTACTTATTTTCTATTGGCAAACTTTAAGCACCTCGTGTCGGACGTGCTAGGAAAAATATTCTAAAAGGCTTTATTGATGTTTTTTTTTAAATGTGTTGTACAGACGCCAGCACATCAAGCTACTAGAATCTGTCAAATTTCTTTAATAGATTTACAACCTTATCGCTAAAGCATTAGGTTCAAGGTTGATTGGGAAAATTTGACAGTTTCGGGTAGCTTGATGTGCTGAACCTATTTGAATATTAGTATTATATTGAAGCAAGGATGCAAGTGCAACGCAACTCCTAGCCTCCACGCATCTTACACAAATTTTTATTTTATTTCCAGAAAAAGTTTCCGCAAGTTCGGCACTGTGATTTAGAAATACTTTAAGACTTAGTAACATATGAAGTATCACATATTTATGAACGCTGTATACTAGTCAAACAGAAAAAGTCTCTCAAAAATCCGGCGACAATAAAAAAAAAATGACCCAGTTTGAACTAGAATGTGTACACTCAAAATCAATAGAAGCATCTCATTGCAAGGATTGTAATGCTTTTGATAAAAACACCCAATATCCTTAACATAAATAATCGTAGGAGTGTTAGAAATATAAGCTTTGCTACCTTGTACAGCTTACTTAACTTTTGGTAATCTTATAAGTTTATAACTATATTGATTTGGAGCATTGGTGCTTAATGGAAATCTATGACCTGTATAAATAATATAATACCGTTGTATCTACTTATACAGTGAATTCAGGTTTCCCTTCTAAATAATACATTAGTAACTGCTGGCAGCACTTAATGTTTTAAGAGGTAGGTTTGGTATTTATAAATTAGCTTTTTTCTTGGCTCGCTTGGACTAGGTATAGTATAGCATATTTCGTCTTTACTCTATGGCGGTGGGCGCTCTTATCTGGTTTCAATGTATTTGAAGCTAGTTAAAAGTCTAGCAATATTGAATCGATCAATCGAACAATGTGTAGTGATCATAAAAAATGTCTTAAGACAAAGCTGGCTGCTAACTGAATGGTATAACATAATGATTTGGATATACTGAAGACATCTTAAGATGTTAAAATTATTTGATGTGTAAACTTAGCTAGATTGGAAGACATTCCAGAAAATCAATCGCTCCTTAAACTCGTAGATGTAGTTTTTCTCCACTTTTATTGTATCAGTCAGTGTGCCTTGATTTTCATTAGTCTCAAATTTAGTTTCCTGATTTAATTGTTGTATTTCTCTGTGATCTAGGAATGTATTTTATGTATGTAATCTATAGTGAAATAAGTACCTTCTGCATAGGCATAAAAGTAAAAGTTGTAAGCCCCATAATATGTTCTGTCTTTGTGTAAATAAACTGTTATAATATGTATTTCGAGTTTTATTTTATTCTTCTATACTGAATCAAATTAAATACCTAAGTTAGCGAAACTCAGCACGTCTGCGGCGGGGCATCGTTAGGTCCTAGCGAGATAACTAAATTAACCCTTTCATGAAATTGAGTTGGGCAATGGTTGTCATGAAATCAGTAAACAATACTGAAACATGAAACATAGCCTTTTTCCCAACAATATTGGAGTCGGCTTCTGTCAATTGGCGACGACATTCCTATAATATGAAATCGCTTGTGTGCATGAATATAAGAATTACACATAAATAAATCACCGAATTTACCAAGAAAATGTAGGGCAATGTAATAATAAAATCATATTTTTATTTATACATCATTTAGTATAAAATATAACAACTCCATTTAACTTACATGCTTGATATTTAACCACGATAGTAAAATGACGTTAAGCAAATTAAAAGACTCGTATCATTACGGAATAAGTATAAAAAAAACATTCAAATTCATACTTGATATATAGTGGTGTTAGTAGTAGCTAGGGCAACGACTTTAAATCATAGTAGCTAATGAAAACGAACGAACACCCAAAACATTTAAACAAGTATAAAAACATGCTTAGTGTAACCTAATCCTAGATAATTATCAACTTTTGATCAAATAATCACAATTTATCCGTCCGAGTTGAGCTTATGTTAGTCTTTTGTTTTCAAAAGGGTTTTAAAGTTGTGAAATACAGTTCAAAAGACGAAATGAATGTATGGATGGTGAAGAATTGACGGGCATTATTTTTAATTACATATAAACATGGAAGAGAGATCCTTAGTTAAATGTTAAAACAGGTTACACCTGGGCGATATCTGTACAAAATGCAAGTGTGGAATCTATGGGCTCATAAAAGCCGATTATCACAGCTTTCGAAACATAGCTTTAACTCCTGGCAGCTAGAAACAGAAGAGAGTTTTTTATGTTCGAAGACATTTTGAATTGTTTATAATACGTTGAGCTCTTAAATTGCAGGTTTCGTCTGTGGCAAACAAAGATTATAGTGAGCAGTTTTATTCCAGAAGTCGGAATTCTTCCAGCCACACCAGCCCTTGCTGATAACAGTGGACAAATCTTCTGCGCCCGTGTAGTGGGGATCTAAGATCAGATAGCGAATGTCATTAGTCGCCGAGTTGTATTCCACTCCTAGAATTGTATGTGCCAGTACTCCGCCACCTACAAAAAAATAAATGTTTTTGTTATATAATGATGAACATAGAACATAGTAAAACAAAAAATCGTTTGCCTTCAATTGAGTAAAAATAATACTCGTTTCGCTGAAATTGAAATTCCCAATTCAAAGATATGATAAACTTACCAATCATAATTGGACTTCCATGTGTCTGGAAGTGATGAACTAGATCATGAGCGTAACTCTGTAATTCAGCTCCAGTATTTGCGAATATAATCCTTGATTGAACACCTAGAAGTGTTTCTAAACAAAACATCACTTCTGTGGAACCTATCCATTGTTTTGATCCTAAGAATGAAGGTTGCTTATCACCAATGTTTACAAGGCACTGTTGAATATCTCTGTGAGTTGGTATGTCAACAGATGTGTATCCCTGGAACCTGGAAATATGACAATAAATATATTGTTATGTTTTTTTTTAACCGAAAAATACTCAGAACCTTGAAAGAGGTACAATTAACACTTACCTAAACCAAGAAAATATAGTTTGCATGGAGCGGTAGGCGCAACCCCATCCGTCATCATTGAAGCTGTCCTGCATGTAATGGTGGTAGGTGTAGCGCCCTCGGACGAGTGCCACGGTGACGTCAGACTTCAATGGCTGATTTGCAATAGCTTCGTGTGGATTCACCAACCGTCCGCCGCTTTTATCAGAATACGCATTACCTCGACGGAATAAGGGCCTATTCAGGGGCAAACCTAACTGTTCGTGCAACAAACGCCGTTCTTTTTCTGTAAATATTTACAAACATTTTAAAATTGAACACACATACATGAAAGACTTGTTGTGATGTTGCTACTCAAAATATCAAAACTTACCCATACTTTCATCAGGTATAGCTTTAGGTACTACTCTTGTAATGAAATGACCCAATTCTTGTGGCAGGAAGTGGAAAGTTTCAGGCAAGCGTAGCCCAGCACCATCTCCAATGCCTTCTTGTCCTGAAGCATAAATTTATTTACTAGAACTAGAGCAGCTGCACTCAATCTGCGGCCCGCGGACCGAATGAAACTTAGAACTTAACTTTTTCTGACTTTTCAGATTGATATTCATAGTTTTATATACTTAATGTAGAAGCTATTTTTTTTCAAGTTCTGTAAATGTGAGGACCATGGACCATTATGTTAATAGATAGTTTTCTTGTTTGTCATGAAATAGCGGGGTCAGTTGAGGGTGTGTCATGCTCACTCCAATGTCTCGCTGATGGTGGCGCGTGTATCGGATCATTCAGTTCCCTTCAAAATGGTTGAGCTGAATGGTGCTGATGCACGCGTCATGTTCGTGAACGGGCGCCGTCAGTGGAGACTGGTCATCCCTTAGTTGCCACTGCCTCATTTTAATATTTGATACTATAAATTGTTTTTTTCTTTCTTTACATTGTTCTCATATATAGAAGCAACAAGGTTAATGTAACCAGGATTATTGTAAACATAAAATGATTTAAAAGAGTGTCCGTGGAGTTTCTTGCACGTTCTTCTCCATAGAGATCTACGCTTTCGAACGTGCAAATAGCTTCATGTTCTTGACGCACTGACTTTGACAATTCAAAAGTACCTGATAATGGTTTATCTATACTAATATTATAAAGCTGAAGAGTTTGTTTGTTTGTTTGAACGCGCTAATCTCTGGAATTACTGGTCCGATTTGAATGATTCTTTCAGTGTTGGGTAGTCCATTTATCGAGGAAGGCTATAGGCTATATTTTATTTTTTTTCAAAATTAGGGATCCGTAATAAAATTGCTATTTCGTAACACAAGGTGTAAAATCAAAAACCTTTTTTTGCGTGCGCTGCAAAAACTATTGACAATAGAATAAAATAATGTACTACGGGTTAAAAGATCCCATTAAGACCTACAAAAAAGTCCGCGAGAACATATATCTAGCTATCATGGTTTAATCACAATAACCCATTTTGTGTTCAAAATAATTATTAAATCGTCTAAAGAAAAAAAAAACTACGTTAAATACGTATCGTAATATTAATCTTTATCGAAATTAAGCATTATGTTATCAAGAGTATTTATGTAGAAGTAAAATACTTTTTGTTTCATCTCAATCGGATATTTCGTTTAAAAGTTATCACGTGTGTAAGATGTTAAGAGTTGGTACCTATTAATGAGTTATGGGCCATAGAGTTTTTTATCAACATAAAATCCTGTAATAATCTTTTTCGAAATATATTTGTTGATGATTGTAAGTATAAGATCTTTGAAGAGTATAATAAATACATTTCTAAAATAACTCTGCTAAGGAAATCCACGCGCGCATAATGTTTTGAACAGTTCTGAAGACATTTATAATTGCATTAACTTCGGTAATGGTAGTTGAAACTTCTAATACAATTAAAGGAGTTTTAATCTAACAGAATTGAAAAACGCCCCAATTTTTTGGGTAACGTAATTCCTCCAAACTCACGAGATTCAACGAATCCTAAATTTTGTTTCTAATCTTGAAAATTAAAAGCAGAATGTTTTTAGTATTTATTTCCTTTGGGCCAAGTTCTTTTGCAATTGTATTGAGTGCTTTTATCATTTGTATGCTCAGTATTCCACAATCACTAGTAAATTCTATAAAGTTCAATGAACTTATTTAATCTTTATTACGAACTTTATTATAGCAATACAGAATAAAGCGAAATAGTGATACAAAAGCGGCTTTCAAATAATTCTCAAAGAGATATTAAAAAGTGATCAAATTAACATAAAGGGCTCAAAACAGCTATTTTATAGGAACTAGCACTAACAAGTCTAAAGCAACTTGGGAGGTAACCAATTCTATGAAATTTAATATTCCTAAAATGATAGCAAGACATTTTAATGATTATTTTATAGACTCAGTTCAATCGAATGCCGATAATTTGAGAATAATACTCAAACAGACACATCATCAAGATTATATATCTAATCTATCTAAACTAATATTATAAAGAGTAAAGATTAGTTAGTTTGTTTGTTTGGAATTAAGGTTGATAATGTACATGTAAACTACACTTCAAATTACTCAAATCGGACCTTTCGTTTTAAAGTTACGACGGGCATAAAAATGGTCTAAGTAAGAAAAATGTTACGGTTTGAGCGAACTGGGGAGAATCTTAACGCTTAGTCCGATGAAGCTGAAACACGGCATTAATGTTTTGGATAAAAAAAGAAAAATAACAAATATTTGGATTTTTCGATGCTCTAAGTAAGAAAAATGTTGCGGTTTGAGCGAACTGGGGAGAAACTTAATGCACGGCATTAATGTTTTGGATAAAAAATTAAGAATAACAAATATAAGGGGCGAAAAGGGTTGATGAATTTTTCAGGGGAGGACATTATTGCTTACTTCAATTTACTTGGAAATTGGAATGAACAAGCTAAAAGTGGGAAATTTGAAACAGATCTAACAATGTTTACATAGTCAACCTCTGGCGGGGTGAACGGGGTGAACTGGGTGGATAGTAGGCTGATCCTGAGACCGTTGAATGGATATCGTAGTGCTTAATTTTCCAAAACTTACCTTTAAAAAGGGTTTGAGGGGGCGTTGAAGTTTGTGGAGTACCTACTAAATCCGCGCGGACGAAGTCGCGGGCGAAGTGCTAGTTTGAAATAAATGCTTTGACTTTGATTTTTAATGTGGCTCGCCAAGCTTTTCCGTGTGGCCCTGTAGCCTAGCACATGGAAACGTTGCCCTATGCCATATAAAACTGTCCTTTTGTCACAAATTCAATAGTACCATTCATGTAGATACTAATAAATATATAGAATAATTTTATTTTACTGTAGGTTACTGCGGCCCATCATGACAATAGTTGAAGCGCAATGGGGCCCAGAGAGAATGAAGGTTGAGTACGGCTGAACTAGAATGACTGAATGAATATTACTCATCATGACAAACTATTAGACTTGCGCATAGTAATTCGCGATCGGGAGCGCTCATTTTAGTTCGCGAACCAGTTCGCTCTTTTTGTTCACCAGCTCCCAACGCAATGTTTCTGAGTGAGTTGAAAGAAAGGCAGATCGTTCGCGCTCTTTGCAGTTTGCTGCTGCGCGCGTTCTTTTGTTTCTATAGTAGCTATTTTGTCTTTATTTTTTACTTTACATAGGTTTTACTCTTATTATTTTATTTGATTTATTTGTATGAAACAAATAAATCAAATAGAAAATTGCTTATTAAATATACTAAAGGACGTGTAAATTTCTAAATAGTAGCTTGTATATTGCATAAAATTGCATTGCATTGAAAGATGTGAAGCACATGAGTGAGCGGCGACGCAATTAGGTAGGGCAACTCCGCGCTCCCATATATATTCATTATATATGGGAGCGCGGAGAGCATTGTACATTCTCGTATATATATATATACTATTAGGTTGTTCATTTCGAAAGATCTAACGAAATAAAGAGCGGCGGATGGGACCTAGTTCGCGTAGTTGGCCTTCGGGAGCGCTCTTACGGACTTCGTTTGCGAACTACACAAAACTACAAAAGTACGCGGCCGTTAGAAAGCACATCGAGTTTTAGAAAAACTGCTTTGTTGAGTGTCGGCTAGTATCACTCATATTATCGAATCAAATTCAACGAATTTTAGGAAGAATATTTCATACAGGTTGTATGAAATTCTTCTAAAATTCGATCTGCCTTAAAACGTATTACAGGTACTGTACATGCATTTCATAAAAATATACAAACCTAGTTGTTCTATTAGGATGCTTTCAAGTAATCTGAGTGACCTGCAGGCAGCCTCCACAAGAACAGTATAGAGTTCCAATAACTTTGTGTTCCGATGGATTATTGCCAAAGTGTCTATTCTCAAAGGCATGCTGATGCAAAATGCAGCTGAAACAATTTTGATTTATTAAATTTTTGTAGTTAAATATTATTTTTTGTAATTATTTTTAGGTTTTATTCACTAAATCTTACGTTTTCTTTGAGTTGTCATCATTTTAACTGCAGTCTTCACAAGCTTATCTGACAAAATATCCTTTGTTGTCTTCAATACAAGATTAATAGGTACTATTTCCTGAAATAAAAAACATTTTAAAATATATCTTATTTCAATAGTGTTGTAATCATTGTTGCATGCATATAATTCACTGTTGCATGCAAAACTTATTTACTGTTTGTTTTCTATGTCTATCTATCTTCTATAAAGAGAGGTGTGTGTTGCTTATGTTCGTCAAAAATCATCTCTAAATCTACAGAACTGATGACAAAAATCACCTTGCAGAGTGCCATAATATTATGTTACAACAATAAATTTCACACCAACAATGTTGTTTATTAAGTGTTTGGTGTATTTTTTATAAAGTCATTTCTTGTAGAGTAGATCAAAAGTAATTTATAGTCACTTACTACAGTATTTGTATTATGCTTCTTTTTCTTAGGCTGTTCTGGGCTCATTGAGTCAACCAATTCTCCTATAGTTGCCTCTGTGCTGGTGCCAGTCAGGCCCACATCTGACGCTACACCAAACAGGTACACTGATGTGCCATCAACATGGAATGACACTTGTCCAGATGCAATCTGTGGTAAAAGAATGTCAACATTACAGGATCAAGCCAAGTATACAAATCATATCGAGAACCATGTAGCTAAATGTTTGAAGTGAATTTTTGAGGAAAGTACCACACAGATTTGAGTAGACCACAGACAGTGCAGTCATTTGTCAGTTATCATGTAGCTCACCTCTAAGAAGCTCAATAATTTCACATAAAATGCAAAAGTAAGGACATTTGGGCATGTATGACGCATAAAATGCTTAAACTGCCAGACAATTGTGTAATCTGCCTTTAATATATAACAACCTACATAGTCTTCACATTCACAATACATTTTATGAGGACCATGCAGATTATAGTCTGAAATGGTCTTTTGAGTAAAAAAGTAGTTATTAAAGTTACAAAATTGGCTCATAAACCTACATAACAATATAGAACTTGGTCAATTACCTTTTTCCTCTTATTCTGCAGGATATTTTTGACACCAGATATTGTTGCCTCACAGGTCAGTGGTAGTATTGTGTTCAAGCGCACATGTATAAACTGTTTCCACATGTCATCTGCATTCAACACTTCATATTTGGTCTCTTCAAACTTGTCATGGACCAGAAAATGAGTTTTCATTTCTTTCTTTTCATTGACTATCATTACCAAAGGATTGTCTGTTATATCAACATCCTGAAAAAGAAGTACATGGTTTGTATACGAAGAAATAAAATCTGATAAGGAGAATATTGATGAACGGACAAATTGTTACAGTTTAAGGTTAAGTTCAAACATGGATTATACCAATAACCAATATAGCCATTTGAGCATGTTATCCTTCAGAAAGCAGTTGGGAATGACAAGGCATGAATTACCTGCAATATTTCTTTCATTGTCGTCCCCGTAGTAAAAGATTCGCCGAACTTTACGACGCCGCATAGTTCTATCTCAGCAGGAAGGTTTAACAACAACTGCCTGTAGGTGTTCTTCTCATTTTCAAACAATTCTAAGCTCAGTCCAACCACGAGCAATGTGCCATCGTACATGAGGCCGTATAGACATCCTGTAGTTTCATTCGTGTCTATAGTAGACAGTCTCTAAAAACGACAATTATCAACGTCATTAGGAGATATTTGATAACACAAAATTTACGAAAATATCAAACCAAATAAGTGGTGACTTGAGATGATGACGTATGTAATTAAACAATGTTTTAACATAAATTTAAGACACCAGTATAGATTTAAATTAAAGACGAGCACTTTATTTACTTGAATAGTCAAAATTTAATACTTTAGAAAGCGTTGTTTTAACAAAATAAAATAGTTTACCTCAATAACATAATTTGATATTTTGAGACGTGGTGACATTTTAAATGAATGTTACCAGCGGATAAATCTTCCTGTCATTTTGACCATTTCGACATTGTTACCAATTAAGTAAATATTATTTTTTTATTGTTTTCCGAATTTGTTTTCTCTCTCAAAGTGTGTAATGTTTGGTATAAGTATTTTTAACAACGAATGATATAATTTTCATTTGTGATACCTAATAATCTATTGTGATCGGAATAGGCTGACAGACAAAAATGGGAGACTTCCTTATAATAATATTATTTACTTGAACTTTAATGACGTGAATTTTAACATCACACATGAGATATAATTTCACTAGCTTTTGCCCGCGCCTTCGTCAGCGTGGAACGCGTTACTTTGGGCAGACATTTTTATTTAACTACCTACTAATTTTTCAAAACCACTTGAAATCATATATATATATTTCTTATCAAGTGCCTAATTATAAATTTGTTTTTGACGATGACCACTCGCAGTTCAGCACACTAAGGCTGGTTACTGCTTAACCGGACTATCCAGTGGTGGCCTTAAATGACTCTAAGGCCCCCAGCCAGGGCTTACAAACTAAATTAAAAACTACATGACCGCTCGCTAAGGGCATCCCCTGTGGGATACGTACCTCGGCTTAGCGGGGTCATTTTGGGAGGACAACAAAAGGTAGGCTGGGTCGTAATTATTTAGGGAGTTTAGAATTACTAGCTCAGCGCACGGGCTGGCTCGGTAAACAAAGGTCGGGGAGGGATTTTACTGAGTGATCGCGACGGACCTCGAGGCGAGGCTGAGTTACGTAACGCGGACTGTGTTTGTAGTTCGAAACTTTCGGTTTTCCCTACTGTTTCCCTATATCTGGACATTTACATATTGACATCGGACTCGATGGTATGCCGCTAGCGGCGAAACCTATTAGACTGAGAGAATGTGATGGCATAAGCAGGGATTAGGCCGGTTGGGTTGAAAGTGGAGAGCCCTATCCGGAGGACTTTCGGATTGAATTTACACGTTAGGGAACCTAACCATTAAGGGACGTGTAAATTTCAACATGGCGCACTACGTCGCCATATTCGGCAAAGACAGCGGCATGGTTGCCACTGCAAGCCTCGAGAGCCCGAGCCATTGCTAGGGCTCTGGGGGAGTAGAAGGCATTGAACGTGACCAGAATGATGTTCTTGGACACGTCCCCAACTGCCATGGGTACCTTGGGGGGAGGGGGGGGGGGTGCAAGTAGCACAGGGCGGCCTCCCAAGGGGTTGGACGCTCGGGTAGTATTTGGCGGGGAGAAGGGGGGAATAGCCACATCCAAGTCCATGAGGGCCGGAATGACCATTGAAGGCGGGTTGGCTCTGTTGGCCTGAGTGGCCTGGCGAGCGACAGTCCTTGGGGCCGGGAAATGGGCCCTATGATTGCCGTCCCAGGGGTTGGGGCGCTGGGGACTTAAGGTCCCGGAAGGGTTGGACGACAAAGTGGGGCACTCCCTTTGCTGGCGCGCGTATGAACGCTTCGCCAGTTTGGGGGAGGACGACTTTGGAGCCTTGGGGCAGCCCCGGTAGTTAGCCGGGTGCCCTGACTCGCCACACAGCACACAGCTGGGTGGCTCGTGGCATAATGAGCGGTCTTTGGGGCGGGGGCAGTCGGCAGTGCCATGGTCTCCCAGGCACTTAACGAATCGGGGTTTGCCGTGGCAATTCTTTTGCGAGTGCCCGTAGAGCTGACAGCGATGACACTGTCCGACGATGCCGCTACGGGTTGGGGTCTCTACTTTGAGGCCAGAAAGGCCACAAATTTTAGAGAGGGCGAAGATAGGGTGATGGCCCACGGTGGGGTCGCAAACGACCAACACCATGTCGTATGCAGCGCCACCACGGCGGTGCATACGGTGGACCTGCGCCACTGGAATGTTTTGCGACTGAAGGTCGCACCGAATGTCCTCGGTGGAGATTTCACGCGGGACGTTACGCACGACCTCGCGAGTTTGTTTCTCCTCTGCGAAGGCAAAGGAGTGAAAGGGTATTTTTGTGGCTACGAGGAGCCTATGGAGCTCTCTATAATCGGACGCGGTAGGGACAGTGACCTTAATACCCGACTGAACAGCGCGGGCATTAGAGAATTTGATATGGCGGTCATTACACGCCGAGGAAATTTCCGTCCACTTTGCCTTGTCGTGTATAAACAAGGGAGGTGGGGCGGCTGTCTTCCTAGTGGGGGCAGCCGGAGTGGCAGTGGCCATGGGGCTGTGAGGTCGGCTAGCCTGCTGAGATGGGCTAGCTGGCGAAGCGGGGCGAGAATCGCGGGCTGAAGGGGTGGGAGGGTTGGCGGGAGGAGACGCCTTTACGGCGGTCTTCTTTGCCGCGGGCGCAGACTCCAAAGCGGAGCTGATCTTCTTCTTCTTCCGCTTCCCCACAGTGGCAAAACCATCGTATGAGGAATCGGAAGAGGGAGAGGAGGAGGGGGATCCCTCTGAGTCATAAGACAACTCCATGGGGCGAGGCGTGACTGATTTTTGGTCAGTGGGCATAATTATAAAATGTTCATGGTTTTAATAATGACAGAGTGTCCTATGTCGTCTCCCGGGACTCAAACTATCTCTATATGTCATCTAAAAAATCTAAATCGGTTCAGCGGGTTTTAAGCGTGAAGAGGTAACAGACAGACACACCTTCGCATTTATAATATTAGTGTGGATTTCGTATAAGCGTCAGTTATACTAAATGCTGCAAAATAAGTGTAAGGCCTCGTTTGCGGATACGGACTTTTACTGGCCGCTGCACGCGACGAATGCGTCTCTGTAAAGACCGCAAACGAGGCCTAAGAAATTCTTGTTTGTGCTTGTGGACTCCTAGTTAGATTGTGTTAGCAACTAAATCTGAGTTAAGTTGTTGCCGCACCATAAATGCTCCTCACTGGCTGTCTTCATTGATATCGAGGGCGCCTTTGACAAAACCATGTTTCAGAGTATTAGCAAAGCCCTCGTAAAGCACGGTGTGGACACGACACTGAGTGGCTGGATCACAAACATGCTCAAGCAAAGAGCTGTACAAGTCACAATAAATAACACAACAAGGGCCATTGTGGCGAAGGGCTGCCCCCAAGGGGGGGTCCTTTCACCGTTACTATGGAACCTCGTCGCAGATAATCTAGTTAAAAGACTCAATGATAAAGGATACTTTACCGTTGGCTACGCAGATGACATAACCATAATAATAAACGGAAAACACGAAAACACGATATGCAACCTCATGCGCCAAGCCTTGAAAATAGTAGAGGACTGGTGCAAAGAATATCAGCTAGCAGTGAACCCTGCCAAAACCGAACTAGTCCTCTTCACCAAGAAGAGGAAGTTACCAACACTAGAATTACCACGGTTCTTCGGAACCACCCTCAGCCTTTCGACTGAAACCAAATACCTGGGTATATATCTGGACAAGCAGTTGAATTGGGCGAAGCACACTGAACACACCACCACAAAAGCCAGTATATGCATGTGGCAATGCAGACGCATGCTAGGTAGGAACTGGGGTATTAGCCCCAATACAACCCACTGGTTATACACCACAGTTATCAGACCGATAATCACGTATGGTGCCTTAGTCTGGTGGCCCAGGACCGACTTGAGCACAGCACAGAAAGACCTTGAGAAGCTGCAACGGCTTGCCTGTGTGGCAATCACTGGCAGTATGAGAACGGCACCCACTGCGGCCCTGCAGGCTATGCTGGGACTGCCACCACTGCACCTTATAGTGCAGGAAGAAGCGGCCCTAGCGGCCTTCAGGCTCAGCACAGCTGGCACTTTAGGTAAAGACTCTAGAATCAAACATACACGCATCATGGAAGATGCCGTAAAACGACAACCCATGATGTCATCACCCAATGACAAAGCTCAAAAGATGCACCATTTCCAAAAGCACTATAACATAGTGCTAACACAAGAATTGGATGACCACTCAGGTCCTAAAGAGCTGAGAATCTACACTGATGGATCAAAGACAAGTACCGGAACCGGAGTTGGAGTTTACTCCAGCGACCTCAACATTAGAATATCCAGACCACTAGGAAAGCTCAACACCGTTTACCAGGCGGAATGCATGGGCATTATCCTAGCGATCCATGCCATAGAAGCCAGGGGAGTCACGGACACTCATATTCGTATACTCTCCGACAGCGCCTCAGTTCTCCAATCCCTAAATAGAAACCAAAGAAATCGAATCGAAACAAATACAAGAATGCAACAATGCACTAGAACGCGTCACGGTGACAAACCGCAACACCATAACGCTGCAGTGGATAAAAGGTCACAGCGGATCACTAGGAAATGACGCGGCCGATGAACTGGCCAGGAGGGGGTCTGGTACGATGGCTGTTGGACCCGAACCCATAGTGCCACTCCCTTTCACCCAGCTACGCACGTGGCTACGAGAACATACCCACACACAAGCAGAACGCTGGTGGACCTCGGCACCAGGCTGCAGGCAGTCCAAGGAGGCTATACCACTCCTAAACAATAAACTTACCAAGCGCCTTCTGCGACTGGATAGGAGCAGCCTGCGAATGGTGGCGGGGACCATCACCGGACACTGCTCACTGAATAAGCATTTCCACACACTAGGTATAACAGACAGTCCTCTGTGCAGAGCATGCATGGAAGAGGAGGAAACGGTGTCGCACGTGCTCCTTGAGTGCACAGGCGTCGCCGATATACGTAGACAAACGATAGGAACACCAAATTCACTCACAGACACCCTGAACTCTTTAGGACTGATCTGCTTCTGGAGGGAGGTCGGCTGGTTGGAATGACGGCCGCCATGGCCCACGCACAATGGTCCAACATCAGGACTAAGTGCGGAAACCATACCCCAATAGATAGATAGATAGATAGATAGTTGTTGCCGCAAGTGGCTTGCACACACGTTTGTTAGTTAATTATGTAATCAGAGTAAGTTACTAACAAATGTCCGCCCAAGCAGGGCAGACCTCCACTGTGCCCTCCGGGCGATCCCGAAAATGGTGACACCAAGGCGTGTCCTCCCACCGAACCCGAAACAACCGTGTCCAGTGAGTACCTGCGTCAGGCAGGTCAGGAAGGGGAAGATGCCGTTGCGCTTCCCTGGCCACTCTTCAAATTATCGCCACAGTAGCGTGCCTAACACTCGGGATGCTGGTGTACACAAACTGCGGGGCGTGGTTTCGTTGGATTAAACTAATAGATTTTTTTTTCATTTTCATTGAGAAATATTGTGAAGTACAAAGTTTGTGTAAATAAGGATTAAGACTTATTTAGCCTATGAAAAAATACAGATGCTACTACTTCATTTATTATTTTCCAATTCATAATTTTTGACACAGACATCAATCACTTCCTCAACCACTTGAGCTCTTTCCTTGGCTATTTTAAGAGACTTTTCTTCACATTCTTTAGAGAGGTTACAGCCACCAAACTTTTGTGAGCCACAAAGAGCACTTTTGTTGTAGCATGTTATTAAATTAGCACCTATGCCACTACACATTTCTTCTTCATATGATGAGGGGTCTGCTAAAACAATGTTGCTGCAAAAAGGAGTTTTACTTTCAATAGTATTTACTTATTTTTATAGGTAGGCTAAAAAGCCTTTCAATATTATTTACCTTTGGTCATGTTTATACAAAGCAAAACTTGTTGCTACTGGTAATCCATGAACATTCAACTTGGTCCTTATGCTTGTATCTACAGAGACTTCTTCAGATTCTGGATCATATGTCACGGCCGGAAGAGTTACTGCAAAATGGTACACCATTATGAATTTCATACCATATTTGGTTGTCACATCTAGTTTAATTATTTAAAAAAAATATAAATTAATTTTGAGTATAGTTAAACTCACATGTTTTTAAACTGGCCATCAGTGTCATGATACAGGCATCCACCAAGCTACCATCATTGTCAATACAGATCATATCACAATACAGTACCCATGCCAACTTATCATGCACTATACACAAGTCTTTTAGATCAATACATTTAGAATTTGTGATGATGTCTGAGACCAGGGTACTGGTGACTTGTGCACTGTCTGAAGGTGGACCAGGCCTATATTTGGAAGAACATAATGGTGGTAGTTCTACATTTGTCACAAGGAAACCCACATCTGGTTCTTCTGCTTTTGGTGTTGCTAGTTCCTGCAAAGTAAGGATAAATACTTTGAAGTTTGTACACTACACTTGGATGTAACTTTTAATAATACATTAAGATGGGACTGAAAATTACCAGCTTGATTCCACAAACAACTGTAGTGTTCCCACATTTGACTACCGCCGAAGCATCCGCTGATTTTATGGAATTAACATTCAATTTAATGTTCCGTTGTTCGTGAAATGCTCTTCCGTCTGGCCGAATATTTCTCGATAAATAGTCGTTGAAATACTTGACTGGGTGAATCAGTCTGTAAAATAATGAGAGTGAGATCCGTATTAGTGTGCGCTCCATAGATACAAATGATGATAAAGCATAACGGTAAAAATAGCTCACTTGTATATTTCAGCCATATTCTTGTTACAAATAGATATCTCGTATTTGTTATATTCTCAACTTTTGCCAAACAACACAAGCGTTTCGTTCTCAGGATTTGTACAAACGTGTTCCGTGTTTATGTTGTGCAGATTTGACTTAACCATTTGACGTATAACATTCTGCAAAATTATGCATCGTAAGGCTGGGAACAGACGTTCTTCTTCTCGTCACACGATTGTTCCTGTGATCGAGCATCGCCATTTTTTATTTTTACAACTTGATGAAAACATTGTTAACGTCAATGGTTCAAAAAGAGAAGAATCAGTTTTTTTTACGCAAGTTGATTTTTCGAGGCTGGCCTGGGACTTATCAATCGTTACTGTGATTTTCGTTCATCAAATTATTGCAGAATGTGAATTAGTTTGAGAAGTGAGCTTCGTAATCGTTATTAAAAAATGTTTATCTTATAAACGGCAGCATTTCCTAATTTATCACGAAACTAAACTGTGAATACAGCTAGTTATAAAATTTGGAAAGAAATGATGAACGACGCTAAAAACGAACCTTGAAAACAACACAACTGTCAAAATCGCTTGACATGTGTAACTTGACTTTGACGTTTCTTTTTTGATTTGGTTTGGTGCACGAAGCTCCAAGGTGTGTGTATTTATGAAAAAATCCAATTTAATCGTCCTAAATCTATACCGGAATAACTAAATTTAGTTGTAGGAAGTGTTCTTCATTGCCGATTTAGGTCCTGTGAGTCTTATTTTGTGATATTATTTCAGATCACAATGGCAAAACCTAAGGGAGAGAGGAAAGGCAAATCAGCCATCAACGAAGTTGTAACTCGTGAATACACGGTTAACTTACATAAACGGCTTCATGGAGTCGGTTTCAAGAAACGTGCTCCCCGTGCTATCAAGGAAATCCGTAAATTCGCAGAGAAACAAATGGGAACTCCCGATGTTCGTGTGGACACTCGTCTAAACAAATTCCTTTGGTCCAAGGGAGTCAGGTGAGGAATTCAATACTTGGTTATGTTTTGAGATTCCATATAGAAGCGTAGTTTAAGTACTGTATTGCAAAAACATCACAAACAAAGTAAATACTAGGTAACCTAAAAGTTGTAATGTTTTTGTCAACTACCTACTACAAAGCTAGTCTTCTCTGTTGTCAGTGAAATTGTTTCCAATGTCTGTGTTAACATTTGATAAACAATATCTTTATCATCCCTGTACCAAAAGAAAGTGATAAGCTAAAACTGTGAACACTTAATTAAAATCCATTGGTTGCCAACTGCCTTTTAAAGTGTTTCTTATTGAAAGGATGAGAAATACTAATTTGATTTGGATATTGATTGATTGTTTTGAATTGATTCAAGTATAGTTCTATAATTGACACTTGACTTTCTGCAAGGGAAATATCAGAGATAAGTACCAAGGTACTTATTTCAATCATGTATGTTTTGTGGGAAAAGGTTACTAACATAAGAATTAATTGTGAGTCCTAAAAAGAAACTTGTCTATTTCAGAAATGTCCCCTTCCGCGTCCGCGTGAGGTTGTCCCGCAGACGCAATGATGATGAAGACTCGGCTCACAAACTGTTCACCCTCGTGACCTACGTACCAGTAGCCTCCATCAAGGGCCTGCAGACAGAAAATGTTGATGCTAGCCAAGAATAAACACTAAGTTTAAGCTATTACTGCAGTTTCTTTCCAAATCCTGGCTAGTTATAAACAAGATATATTATGGTCACAGAATCAGGCATTACTTTGCATCCATGATGATAATATGTTACTCTTTTAAATATTTACAGCTCTATTCATTCAAACTTTTTTCTGATTTGTAGATTCTATTCAAATTTTATATGGAGAATCTGAATTTTAAATTTGCCAATCAGTTTTTGAACAAATTATAAGGTTAGATTTTTTGATGAAAAAGCCTGTTTATTTTTATACTTCAAGAATCAGGAAACAATTACAAAAGACTTGCAACACAACACATCACACTGGACCCAATAGAAAATCTAAAAGCAATATCTCACAGCCATACATTTAAATTGTCAGAAATACATTATAATATGTGAATAAGTAAAGGGTAATCCATGCATTTAGCTTAATTCAAAACAATGACTTTAAATAGTGTAACTGTAATACTTATAATTGTTTTTCTTAGCGATTCAATAATAATATGAATTCTTGCTTAACCTTTAAGTATGGATGACAAATATTTTTAACACTGGTTTGGACCTGGAGTCTCAGGCTGCTATAATAATAATAAGCCAATAAGCCTGATATAGTGGTGGTGGACCGACTCGAGAGGCGTGCAATGATTGTAGACATAACCATTCCGCATGACGAGAACCTCGTGAAAGCCGAGAAAGATAAATAAATCAAATATATTGACTTGGCTCGCGAGGTTGTCGACATGTGGGATGTGGACTCAGCAATCATTGTACCGATAGTTGTGTCAGCCAATGGTTTAATAGCCACGAGCCTCGACCTCAGGAGACTCTCGTTAGGCAGCTGGGTCAAGGGCCTGATTAAGAAAGCGGTACCTACTACTGGACACGGCTCGTATTGTTAGGAGGTTCCTCTCTCTTGAGCTTGGACCCTATTCCCGATACCCGTGGGCTACTATTTTTATATTTTTAAATGTTTTTTTTATTTTTGTATTTTTTAAGAAATATTTAAAAATGTAAGAAATAAGTTAAAAAAATGAATAAACGGAATAATAATAAACGTTTATTTCGACCAACATGGATCATAGCACACACATTACACATAATAAAATAATAACAAAAACACACGTAAAAATACCACGAAAATACATATTACTGGTTTCGATTGCTCAGTAAGTGAACCATACAGCAATGGTTCAGGTACCTACTGACAATCGAACCTCTGCGCGAATGCCCTCAGGATGCTGTTGAAACTAGCCCGAACCCTGTGCACCAGGGATGTGCACCGTTTTCGCATATTAGAGTAGAAACAGTCTACTTGTGACTCGGCGAACATCCCCGATTCGCATGCATTCTTTTTTTAGAAACTGATTCCGAACCGCGTCAAAACCCTATCTATATCTGAGTATTTATAATTATAATTATAGAAATTATGAAAAATTAACAATCATGGCACTTTATCAGACTTTTTGGGGTATTTTTTTGAACCCAGTAAAAGTAACTAATTCTAACACTAAAACAACGTAAAAACTTGGTGTGTGTAACTAAGAACTTGAGAACCGCGCGGTGCCTGTGTGACTCCACATCCATACTTAAAGTTATTATTATTCTAGCGTATCAGTACCCAATATTAATTTATTTATTCTACTTTTCATTAAATTTTAGATTTTGAACTTTATTGAAGTACTAGCTTTTGCCAGCAACTTCGTACGCACATATCCCGTTATTGCCGTTTCCGTAGGTATAGCCTTCCTCATGAATGTGGCTATCACATACAAAAGAATTGACCTAATTTGTTTATCTAATACAAAACAAACAAACTTTTCAGCTTTATTATATGAGTATATAGACTAACTAGTATATATAAGCTTGTCATTCAGACCTATAACTTTCCAGTGCTGGACAAAGGGAAGGGATTACGCTTGTTATTTTAAATGAAATACTTTTTATAATAAAATAATGTATTTGTTGAATATCTTAATAAGCGCTGAAGATATAAAGCTTCATATTTGATAGAAAAAGAATTCAAACATATACTTGGAAATAAAAGTTTAGTAAGTACGTCCCTACACCTGCAATAGAAAATGTCGGCAAGGAGTGACACATTTTTTATTTAATTTAAGTTGTTTAATCTGTTTATTTTTAATACCAATTTTGATTTTATTTTTAATTTTAGTAGGTATACTATGTTTGTATATTATTCTAAAATACAGACGACCAGATTCAGAGTTACCATCTTCCCTTTTTCATGTACAAATGAAGTTTCCTATGTAACCAATCACTCAATCACTGGGTATAAAAAAGTATAGCATTCTGATTATAATGCTATATTTTTATATGTAAGATAACTAATGATAAGTGTGTCATGCATGAGTGATTAATTCTTTCTTTATTTCACCGAAAGCCATCACAGTACAAGAACCAAAAACTAGGAGCATATAAGGCTTATAACTAGGTCACAATAATTTTAATTCCCAGACTCCTAAACTAGGTGTATGTGCCTGTCTTAGGGAGTCAGTGATTCTCCGTAACAAACAAGACAAAGCCATAGTATAATAAATCGGGATGTTACAACAATAAACAAGCAGAATGCTGCCTTGCGGAACGTTGTAGGTATGTGATTGAAAGCTCATACGGCGTTCTGCAAGGCAGCATTATGGGGCCTACTCTCTTTCTCATTTATATTAATGAACTCTGCTAACTCCCTCTCGAAAATCTAAAATATTCGATAGATTGATAACTTGATACGACGTCAATAGGCAATAAATTTCATTTCGGTAGAAAACCTATAGCGAGCGCAATTTCCGATAATTTTCAATATTTATAAAATATTGAGCATTTACTGAATTAAGTACTGATAAACAAAAAAAGCACATGAAATATTATTACTAGCTTAAAAAAATATCATAATGACACTCGGCATTAGCGTATCGATTGAAAGCTGGGAGCCCCTGCAAGACCTACGTCACATTCGGAAAGCTAAGGCTTTTAGCCGACTTCAAAAAAAGGAGGTTCTCAATTTTGTTTTATTGTTAACCTAACTCCGTCATTTATGAACCAATTTGAAAAAATATTTTTCATTTGAAAGGATATACGTTCCGATTGGTCCCATAGAAATTCATCAAAATTGGTTCAGTAGGTTGGTTTTTAAATCAAAATAGCTGGAGGAAATAGAAAATATATCCAAGTAAACGAAATAGCGTGTTTTAAATTTCCAGTGGTGTTGTTAGTTGTGGCACCAATAAAAAGTGAAAATTAAAAAACTTATACAAAAAAATACAACCGACTTCCAAATAAAAAAAAAAACACTACAAAGTATAAAATAACTTTAATTTTGGAAGTCGGTGTTAAAATACGAAGAAACACTACAAAGTATAAATAACTTTAATTTCAGAAGTCAGTGTTAAAATACGAAGAAACAACCAAAAACTTCCGAAATTAAAGTTATTTTATACTTTGTAGTATTTTTTTAGTATAAATAGTAGAATAGTAAATAATGAACTTATGAACGTATGATACATGCTAGTTTGTAAGCGAATCTCTCACTGGTAGCCGAACGGCCAAAATGTATGAAACAGTTTGTAAACATGACAAAAACAATTTTTTTTTCAAAATTCATGCCGCCCATGTCAGTCAGTGCGTCAAGAGTTCAAGACAAATCTAATCATACCATATTTGTAATCCGTAAGTACGAATCGAACTACCTTAATGGTTCCGTACCAACCTCACATTTTCATTTCAATATCCTACCCTCGACTTCGTCCGCGTAAAACTATTAAATCTTTTTTTTTTTCAGTTTCATGGGTTTATTTTTTTTCGTAAAAAAGTCAAAAAGTAGCCGTTACTCATTATTACATCAGCTATCAGCCAGTGTAAGTCCACTTAGCAGGGAGTAGACTTGCAACATAATGTAGAAAAACAAAAAAAAAAAATTTTGGTATAAAAGTGTGCAAACATTCAAATCAATATGGTTTTAGTAAAACTAACTGTAATTTGACATTACAAAGAGACACTCCAATTAAAAAAAAATGTATTAAAAATTAGGTAGATTGAAAAAGCTCGTGTTTACGGTTTACCACTATTTCACCTGATGGAAAGCGAGACAACTAAAACCTGTGGAACGGTTTCGATAGTTTGTATACGAGTGCATTTTTGCACTATATTACCTACTATTTGACATGATAGTTACAATTTCAAGTATTTCAACAGCCTATAGCTATTACGGTTCTAAAGATACAGCAGTATCATAGACATATAGACGGCTGAGACTTTGTTGGTACCTAATATGACTCGTACTCGTAGCATATTACTGAACTTTCTGTTACACGGGGCAGAACCCTAAGAAGCGTTGGTTTATTCTAACGATTTTTTGGGTAAACGAGTCTTTATCTATCTCAATCCCCAAAGTAATTGCCTGTATTTGAGCTAGCCATCCTTGGTAGGTAGGTCCACTAAAGGACGACAAAAAAGGTTTTGTTAGCTAGTATATGTAGACATCCAATAAAACGTCAAGTCGCTCGTGACCTATCCTTTTATTTAACAGAAGCCATATAAGCTACGTAAATCTCGGGGACCGGAACATCAAAGAGTATTCCCATCATTGGGAGTGTGGCTCTGCTTGCTTCCCACTTAATAATGTAACCGCTCCATTGTGCACATATACATATGATGTAGGTACACAGATACATAGGTACATTGTTACTTAACGCTTGTCACTGTTCTGCAGGATGTGGCACCGGGCGGAGGTGTGCGCACCCGGCCGCAACGCTAAGCCTGCGGTTCACTTCCATTAGTACGGCTAAATCCATTACAGATACATCTCGCCTTACTATCTGTATTAAGTGTTCGTCTTGTACGTGTCATATCTACCTGTGTGAGAGATTGCACCTTCAAGTCATAGGCGTAGAGCTATGGGATCTCTGGTAGGTTATTGCGTAAGTTGTGCTGGAATGTTCTATAGCTAGGTACTGTGTTTCGAGGTGATGAAGGTTTGTGGCTCTATGTCTTCGGTTACGTAGAGAAAATTAAGCTAATATTACCGATTTTTAAATCGTCTTGAAATTCGATTGAA
The DNA here is from genome assembly GCA_905163435.1 of Mamestra brassicae. Taxonomy (NCBI): domain Eukaryota; kingdom Metazoa; phylum Arthropoda; class Insecta; order Lepidoptera; family Noctuidae; genus Mamestra; species Mamestra brassicae. Next base: position 9,332,471 of record LR990996.1, on the reverse strand, counting down.
CACTAAGAGCTATTTATAGGTAATATTTCTGAGTTTAATATCTATTAAAGAACCAATTAAATGGATTTAATTGTTATGGCGGTGTAATTTATTTATATCAACTCGAGAGACAGGAGTTCTAAACTTCTGAAAGATACAATTGGAAGTTTCTTGGTCACCACAGAAATGGGAATTAGCTCTTGTACATGAGTAGGTACTGGGAGTACTCATGTACAAGAGCTAGTTCATCACATTCTAATTCTAACCGAAACGTGTACGAAAAGCCGTAGCCCGTGGTTGTCTACGAAACCGCTACGAACGTCCGGAGCACTCGTAGGCCTCGTAGCACGCTCACTACGGTGCAACGTGTGAGACGGATGCCGACGTTCCTGACGCATTTTGTAGAGTCGTGTTCTAGTGTCCTTTAGGGACTAAGTTCACTTTCACGTTGAGGACAACACTGTGACACTTTACTTTCGACTAAGACTGTGTATGGTGCTTGGGACTAAGACGCTGTTATGCAATGACCATGGCAGACGCTTTGTCTGTAAATTCTTGTTTTATTGTATAACTAGCACTTCGCCCGCGACTTCGTAAGTAAGTAAGTAAGTAAGTAAGTAAGTAAATTTTATTTGTTTAAACATGGTGTACATGATACATTGCATGCAAGATAAAAATGTGGTAAGGAAAAGTTCTAACATGTTCAGCCGCACATCGTGGCGTACAAATTGGTAGGAAGAGATGGTGCATAAACCGTGATACTATTCATCAAAATTACATTTCATCATTATTTATCATTGCAATTCAATAAACATATTCCTTAGATGCAATTCAATGTCAAAGTAGTCATTAACTAATTGGTCAATAAAATATGAATTATTATCATTAATATTTCAATTCCACATTACAATTATTCCTATTATTAAAATTCAATTATTACAAATTACAATTACAAAAATAAAAAATAAAATAACATGTCAAAAATATTTAACACTGTCATCTCAAAAACGAAGTAAATTGTCCTCTTTCATGAACTCTGCTATACTGTAATATGCTCTTTCAGTTAGTAAGCTCTTCAATCTACTTTTAAGAGCATATATATTTAATGTTTTCCATGATTTGGGCAATTTATTAAAAATGGTCGGAGCCATGCAAAAGATGCTCTTACGCATAAGAGTTGTTTTAGCGCCGTGAACACGGAGTTTGAAATTATCACGTCTATTCCTAGGGACAGCATCAGACAAACGCTGAAATAAATGAGAATTGGATTTAATGAACATTACTGTTTCCAGGATATATAATGAGGGCAATGTCAATATCTTACGTTCTATAAAATAAGGTTTACAGCTGTCCGTTGTTTGCAGTCTAAACATCGATCTAATGCACCTTTTCTGTGCCCGAAACGCTATTTCATTGTCCGTGCTATTCCCCCAAAAGATGACTCCATATCTAAGAATTGATTCGGCTAATCCAAAGTATGCAGTAATTAGCGCATCTGTGTTGAGAACCACAGCAAGCTGTTTCAGAGCGTAGGCTGCACTACTCAATTTTTTGCTAAGTGCCTCTATTTGAGGTTTCCAATTCAATTTAGAATCTATTATTAGTCCCAGAAATGTTGTTGTGTCAGCTTCATTGATATTTATATTATTAAATTGAATATTAAGATTGTTAATTGTTTGTGTACGTTGTCTAAAGTGCATAACGTTTGTCTTTTTTAAATTAATTATTAAATTATTATCATTTAACCAATTTATAATAGATATTAGTGAATTATTGATGTCATGTTTATATGTGTTTATGTCATTACGAGCTATTGTCAAAGTGCAATCGTCAGCAAAAAGTGTCATCGGTTGTTCAGTTACTTTAGGCAAGTCATTTATATACAAAGTGAACAACGGAGGCCCCAATACACTGCCTTGAGGTACTCCGTATATAACTTCGCGTTCCTCTGATCTTGAAATTTCTTCACGTTTACTTTTTTTATTTATTTTAGTGATTTCTGTAACTTGTTTACGGTTATGAAGATACGATTTAATTAATTCTAAAACGTTCCCTCTAACACCATAGGCTTCAAGTTTCTCTGCCAGGGAATTATAATAGACGCAGTCAAAGGCCTGTGTCATGTCGCAGAATATGGCACAGACTGGTGTTCTCTTATCAACATTTAGCATGACATTATGTAAAAACTCATAAATAGCCAAATTTATACTTTTATTTTTTCGAAATCCCTTTTGTTCGTCACTTAATATATTATATTTTTCTAAATAGGTATTCATTTCACCATATATATATTTCTCGAACACCTTTGACAAAACTGGTATAAGCGCGATCGGTCTGTAATTTATCACTAACTCGTGATTATCTTTCTTATATAGCGGTTTCACTATGGATATTTTTAATGCATCAGGAAATATACCTGCACTTATGCAGAGATTAATAATAAAACACAAATGAGTACATATTTCAAATGCAACTGCTTTCAATATTTTTGTGGCAATACCATCGTAGCCAACGCTGTTCGTGTTTTTTAGTTTCATAATAATACTAATTATGTCATAGGGCGTAGACGGAGCCATAAACATAGATTGTGCTCGGCCAAGAATTAATGACGTTGAGTTTGATCCCGCGTTAATTGTTGGTTGTATTTTATCTATAAAATAATTATTAAATGTATTGGCAATGTCCTTTGGGTTTGTGATGTCTTTCCCTTCTAATTTGATGCAAGAAATTGAGTTTTTCGGTGCATTGTATTTACTCTTATTAATTATTTGCCACGTAGTCTTAGACTTGTTATTAGAGGTTTTTATATTGTAATTGTTTTGTGCTTTCTGTGTTAGATTCATAATTCTTTTGAGTAATTTTGAATATCTTTTGAATTTATCTCTATTAGCTTGACTTGGTTTTAATCTATATTGCCATAGAAGCTTCCGTTTGTTTTTACTACACAACTTTATCCCACGTGATACCCAAGTAGGTTTTTTAGTAGTCTTTATGGTAATCATTTTGCTGGGGAAACATAATTCGTACAATAATTGGAACGTTTCAATAAAACAGTTGTAGGCTGCATTAGGATCGTCCATCTCGTACACGTCTGAGAAAGATAGACTACTTAGACAAGTCTTGAATTTTTCAATATTTACCTGACTGTAGTCTTCGTCCGCGCGGATTTAGTAGATAGGTACTCCAAAAACTTCAACGCCCCCTCTAACCCTTTTTAAAGGTAAGTTTTGGAAAATTAAGCATTACGATATCCATTCAACGGTCTCAGGATCAGCCTACTATTCACCCCGTTCACCTCGTGAGGGGTTGATTATGTAAAAATTGTTAGATCTGTTTCAAATATCCAACTTTTAGTTTGTTCATTCCAATTTCCACGAAAATTTAAGTAAGCAATAGGTAATGTCCTCTAAAAACTTCATCGCCCCTTTTTGCACCTAAAGGGGTTTATTTTCGAAAAATCCAAATATTTTATATATTCATATCATTAATGCCGTGTTTCAACTTCATCAGACCAAGCGTTAAGATTCTCCCCAGTTCGCTCAAAACGCATCATTTTTCTTACTTGAGCATTTTTATACCCGTCATAACTTTTAAACGAAAGGTCCAATCTGAATAATTTAAAATGTAATTTACATGTACATAATCAACTTTAATTATCAAACCATTTTAATGATAAGGATTAATATCTTGATATCAAAGTCATCACTTTTTCTTTCCAACTGGGCTTTGATTGAATAATTTTAACAAAAAGCGGTCATTGTGACTTAACCATAATAGTTAGACATATAGACTCGCGGACTTTTTCTAGGTTATAACGAGTAGGTACTTTGATTATGTAGATAGTGCATTATTTTTATGTATCATCAATAGTTTTCGCAGCGCATGCGATGAAAGACTTTTTATGTGTTTTTTTATTACACCATGGGTTACATTATTCAAATTTTAGTAGGGATCAATAATTATTTCTGAAAATAAATATAGCCTATGTTACTCGGTGAAGATGTAGCTTTCTAATGGTGAAAGAATTTTAAAATCGGTTAAGTGGTTTATGATCTATGAGTTAAATCGTAACAAACAAATAAATCTTTCCTCTTTATAATATTATTATTATATTATTATAGATAGATTAGTTTAGATTAACTGAGACACATATTTCATGTTCTTATAATTTAAAGTAAGCCCTACCTACTCCAATGCCTACTTAACAATAATATTTATGGTTTTGACAACAATAAATTAAATAAAGCGTAGCTTACTTAGGAAAGTTAAGAAAGTAGGACAGTTTGTTTGAAATACCGCAATCTATTCTCAGTTTGTAAGTGGAAAAGTTTTTGTTGGTTCTTCCCATGGGAACTATTTGATTGGTCACGATATAAAGAATCCCAAGTTAGGCCCTTATGTCCTGCGACACCGTTGTGTAAATAGGTAGTCAACTATCGTTAGGTGCAGTAGGTAGGTAGATATATTCTTTTGAATTAACAATAGAATAGGGACATAATGAGGATACGGTCTTGATTTAGGTACCTACATGTCTGTTTAAAACGTCTAAGGGCGAGTATTGTGATCAGCATTTAACTCAAGCAATAGGCAAAAATTTTAGTTTTCGACCAATTGTTATCTTGAGCAATGATTAAATTAATAACTATTAGTTCCAAAGTATTATTATTCTCCTTGTTTATTTTCCTTACACACTAATTTACATTTTTAAATATTTCGAAAAAAAACCACACATTAAAAAAAACATTTAAAAATATAAAAAGTAGTAGTATTTCAGTGTCGGGAGCAGAATCCAAGCTACCGGTGGTTAGGGCTCCAGAGAAAGGAACCTCCTCAAAACCCGAGTCGTATCGCCTTGTTTGTATCAGGCCCTTTACCCAACTGCGTAACGCCAGCTTCGACAGATGGTCGTCGAGCCTTTTGGCCTCGAAGCCATTTGCGACAATCGGCACAATGACAGCCGAGTCCACATTCCACATGCCGACAACCTCGTGTGCTAAGTCGAGATACTTGATTTGCTTCTCTTTCTCAGCCTTCTCGAGGTTCGCGTCATGCGGGATGGTAACATCGATTATAATTTTCATAGTGCGGCGCGCTAATCGGTCTATCAGCACTATGTCAGGCTTATTGGCAACAATAGTCCCATCAGTGATGATAGACCGATCCCAGTACAACGTCACATGGTCATTTTGAACCAGCCAGTACAACGACAAAAGAACTGGGTCGGGCACATACTTGTAATACGGTATCTCAGAATCCACAAGTTTGTATTTCAAAGCAAGTTGCTGATGGATAATCCTGGCCACTTGGTTATGCCTGTGCAAGTACTCGCCGTAAGCCAGACGAGAACAGCCAGAGATAATATGTCTGATGGACTCACCCGGACCGTGGCATGCCCGTGCCCGACACAAGTCAACCGTCCCGTCCTTCATAACACTTATGCCTCCGGTAGTTATTCGTCAAGTTAACTATATATACTTTTTTTGTACACCTCACAACAAACACAGTAAAAACGTTTACAAAAACAAGTGCACAATGGGCGGTCTTACCGCACAGGTCAATCTCTTACAGACAACCTTTGGATGGACTGAACGAAAGAAGTTAGATTTGGGGCGGTCAGTGTACAAACATCATGAAAAATATTAACTAGACATAATAATATTAAATACACACAATACTAAATAAAATACTAAGGATAAAGAACTCGCCCTGCGTAATTTAAGTAGGGCTATAATGCTGTTAGTGGTTACAGACACTAACAGCAATTTCAAAAAACATTACAAAAGTTAAAGTAGGAAAGAGCAATGTTTGTGTATATTAAGGTATAGATCCGTTCGAAACCAGGCCGGCTGTGTGAAGGGGGCGTTGGAATGTGTAAATTATGACACCCGTTTGACCTATTAAAACAAAATAAAAAAAATCGTGCAGTATTTCCGCCGGGGTCCGGCTGAAGCTTCAACTTAGGTTTCGTTCGGCAATGTTAGAGAGATAAGTAAATAAAAGCTTCTATTAATTTGATAACAGTGGAGAATCCAGGATTGTCTTGAGGGGGGGGGGGGGGGGGGCCGCTGAGTGTAGGTTTTAGCAAAGGAGGGGACTTGAGGCCCTTAGCCCCCCCACCCTGAATCCGGTAGTGTTTGATGGTGATTAAGCTGAGGTTGAAGCATTAAGCTTTCATAATAATTAACAACAATGTTTTTTTAAGCCAAATTTATAAAAGTTTAATCGTATCTCTGAGATCAGTCCAGCTTCACTGTCTCGCTTTACTGGTGGTCAACACTAGTAAATCTGGCATTCAACCACTATAAAGTTGAGAATACGGTGGTAGTTAACCTAGATAAACCAAGATTTAATAAAACGAGAGGAGTTGATTGGTAAAAGTTGTCTATTACACAATTAACATTGTATCCGTGAAAGGCTGGAGGTTTGCCCTGCTTGGGCGGAGTACTGCCGTGTCCTTGTGGAGGCGATCGGCGGCGGCGACCTCTCGCGTCCGGCTCTGGTTAAATCCATGGTCCGGAGCGATGAGGCTTGGGAAGCGGTCACCTCCTTCTGCGAAGCAATACTTCTAGCGAAGGAGGAGGCGGGCCGCGCGAGTGAGAGACAAGGCCTTCGCCCCAACCGCCGCTATACCGTAGGCGCGGGCCTGCGGACGGCGAGCGTTGGGTGGCTTGCTGTCCGGGCACAACCAGGCCCGGGTCGATGGCGCGTTGTGTTCCACGCGCGCCTCAAAGAGATGTCGGCTTAGGAGTCGGGGCCCGCTAGGGCTAGAGCCTGCCAGGGTTGCGGAATCTGTTCGAAAGAGTCACCGCGGCCCCGGAACGCAAAGGGTTTTAGGAGGAACACAGATGGGTTTTAGTCAGTAAGAGTCTGACACGCCCTTCCGCTCCACCCAGAGCGGAAAAGGTCATTTGATGATTTCACATCCTTAAAAAAAAACCGTGAAAGGCGTTGTTTAAATCTACATAATTATGTTTTGTTTTATAGATCCTCTGTTTCTGCTGTTTTTGTTAACCATAAATCTGCCCCTCAGAGGCTTGTGTAAATTTTTAATTTTAATAAGAAGGTTTACCTTATTTGGTAACTTATCGAGTTATTCATTTATGAGGTAACAGATCGCCAAGTATTCGTGAATTTGACAACTGGAATCTAAATTGTAAGTTTCCAAGAAATTATCCTACTACTATTATAAAGGCGAAAGTTTGTAAGTATGGATGTATGTATGGATGTTTGTTACTCTTTCACGTAAAAACTACTGAATGGATTTTGATGAAATTTGGCACAGAGGTAGATTATAGTCTGGAATAACACATAGGATACTTTTTATCCCGGGAATATGTTCCCTTAGGATAGTTTTCGACAATCACGCGGGCGGAGCCGCGGGCGGCAACTAGTATCTAATAATCTTACAGCAATAGCACAAGGAAGAGAATAGGCAGTCGCAAATCAATGATCTCGACAGGCATTGCGGTTTCATCAACATTCTCCTAGCTGAATTCCATTTCAGTACGCTGGTCATTGCTATCTGTTCGACGCAATTCAGTTACAGGTTTGAATATAAATATCCCTTATTATTAACGCTGAGGTCGCAGAGTTCAATGTTCTTCTATCAGCAAAAGGAATTAGACTTAGGCTTGACTTGGGTTAGTAACTAAGTAATTACCTATATCTATTCTACCTTGTTTTTAGTTTAATTATTTTGTACAGGCAGGAGCCAATTCATTTGTAGAAATATATCGGGACTACAATCACACAATCCAGTAAGCTTTGTAAATATAAAACTATTGGAAAATACCGGGAAATACCTAGGTTATCTACCTATAAACCTGCTGTTAGAATTTTTGTAGTGCCAGTGACGATTCATTGCTGCTGTTCCTGACGGCTCGACGTATTCGACGAAGCAACGGATATCTAGCGGGATGTGTTTTGTATGTAAAGAGGGGTTGCTAAACTTAGATAGAAAGTTCCGAACTGCGGGCGTTTAATTACGAACTTTCCTTAAAAGCGAGGGCTTTGATCTGACTTCCAAAGCTCCACTAAAACATACAAAATTATCTTTGCCCACTGAAAATCAGCTGTAAACATAAATAGTAGTATTCTATTCTAGAGTCTAAAGTAAGGAATAGCGTGACTTTCTCCCGTTTGTGTCACCGACTTTATTTACATCCGTGCGCCGACGCCTGATAAAGTTAAAGTATTAGCTGGATATGTGTCTACTTACTTGCACAACTTGGGTGCACGTATGAAAAGTTACATTTTTATTTTGGCTATCTTTATGAGGAATGAGCAACGTCTTGGAAACTTGTTTCTGTATCTTTTAAGGCTTATTTTTATATATGACCTGCATTGCTTGAACCTTGGAAATGGAAATTTTAAAAGTAAAGAGGTTCCAAGCTAATTCTTTGTAGAATTAGTTTGTAATAATAGTCCGGTTATGTTAAAAATGAGTGAGCGGTAAATGTATGTGTAAAACCTATCATTAGACAAGTTAACTTAGTAGGTACCTGCCTACTTTTGAGCTTACAGGAAAATTTTCCAGTATAATATTTCGGCCAATACACAAAAATGGCTAGCGCGTGCTTTAAAAGATCGACTGAATAATAGTGAACACATAACTCGGCAATGTATTGCAACGTGCATTGGACGTGTCAACATTTTGCTGTGAATGGATCTTTATTGTTCGTGTTTTATCGTAATAACAATGTTGAATAAATTGTGCCACAATCAAACATACGCGATAAACGTAAATTTCATGTCAGGTAGGTATTACAAATGTTTATATTTACATATAGGTAGAAAGACCCATAATCGTAGGTATGCGTAGTTTAACCTACCTTTGGGGCATAGACCCTAAGACCCTGATAATTGTGCACAGCCTAGACTAAGTATAACTATGTATTTATAGAGGTATGCGGTACAGAGAGTTAAGTCCCGCACACCTCCACTGAAATGGGAGGATCCTCCGACCAGACAGTTGTTGTGTCTGGTGGGCAACTGCCCGGTAGTTGATATTCGGACTGTTGTATATGTTCAAATCGCACGGAGAAATTTCTTGCGCGATGCAAGATTTCTTTAGTAGTTCGTCGCTGACAGGACAGATGGCGTTGCTGTTCTTTTTGTTGCCTTACAAATTTCGCTTCTTAGTTTTTCATTTGGCGGCATTGATGCTGCTACATATTAAACAAATAAAGCAGTTAAGAAGGTCAGGTAGAGGCACAGATGTACCAACTGATTTTTAAATATAAAACTTCTTCCTTCCGTAGTTTTATCCTTATGAACCGTGTATTTTTCCGGGATAAAAGCATACGATACTCAGAAATAGTGAGAGAATTTTCGGATTTGGATCAGTATCATCTACTTTTCAGAGATTGCATTTGACATATGTATGTACATAAACAAACACTTTGACCTCTTTATTATATTCCTTTAGATGAAATTGTCAATTCAAACCGGAATAGCACTAACTTTTTCGAAAGTCTTGAACTAAAGAAGAAGGTCGGAAATTTTAGCACCTCACCTCGCCTCTTAGATTCTATAGTATGACGTTTGTATGATTGATTTTTCTTAGCTCTGAATGTTTTTTTATATTTTATTGAAAGTCATGGCGGTGAGGGCGCCCCTTTCCCCCCTCCTCAAAGCGCCAATGAATCTGCCTATCCTTTTCCCAAAGTGATGTAATAATAGGACATATGTTGTGGTTGGCGTCTAGTCTTACCGGTTGCAGCTGAGTACCATTATTTTACATGAAGCGTCTGCCTCTACATCCCAGTAACTGGGTAACACGATACCCCTTGGCATTACTGCATGTGTCCGATTTTTTGTCTTATAAATATCCGTAATGATGACTCTTAAAGATCTACAAATTAACGACAGCCGGGACCAACGGCTTAACGGCGGAGTCTGGTAGGAATGTAGGAAATGGATGGCCACTGGACACCCGAAGATCATCGAAGATCGAACCGTGCGGTGGCTACTTTAGCCAACAAAAGCTATGTGACGATATGTGTCTGTGTCTAGTTGTGAAAATTATAGTGTAGGCAGTTGCTTTAACCGCAAATCTATGTTGCGTGGTGGTTCCCTCATCTTAGTGAAAAAATGCTTAAAATTTAAGCAACGTAATGACATTGTCAGCTTGTCAGTGGAACATTGTATTGAACTGTCCTGTGTTGAGCTGGATAAGCATGTTATAGTGTGCGTGTACAGACCCCCAAACCCTCAAAACTTTACTTTATTTGAGTCAACTATGGAAGATATCCTTGCGAAACTTGCAGCAGGTAACAAATCCGCGATTATTTGCGGAGATTTTAATATTAATATTTTAGAAAATAATTTAAATAGCAGCAGATTTTTAAGCCTTTTTAAATCGTTTAATTTGTCTAATGTTTTTACTGAACCTACTAGGGTAACACCAACTTCTTCAACCTGTATCGATAATGTATTCTGCGATTGTGATTATTTAGATAAAGCCATAGCGGACAATTGGTAACATTTAAATTTAAAGCAGCCTTGCAAAAAATTCAAATACAATATAGGCCAATTACAACAGGCAAACTAGCTAGATTCAATGTTACCTTACAAAATAAGTTGAATGTTCTAGGCCATAATATTGAGGACGCAAATAAGTTTTATGATAATTTCTTTTCAGTAGTACTAAAGGAATTCAATATAACTTTTGAAAAGAAGTCTAAAAATACTTTCCCTAAGTTTATATTTAGTGACTGGGCGACTAAAGGTATTAGGATAAGTAGGGAAAGACTATATGAGTTATATGGCCTTAAGCCTTTCATTAACACAGAAACCTTTAGTATGTATGTAAACAAATATTCTAAAGTTTTCAGAAATACTTGCAAAGTAGCTAAAGCCCTGTACATTAGCAATAAGATCAAATCGGCAGATAATAAAATTAAGACAGTTTGGAAAGTTATCAATAATGAAACAAGTAGGAATAAAGTACGAAACACTGATTTTTTACTGGAGACTGCACATGGTGCCATAAGCTCTAATTTAGAAGTAGCTCAAGAATTTGTAAATTTTTTCACCGAAATACCATCAAGAACTACTGAAGCTTTAAATTCTTCACCCGAGATATCATTTAATTTATTAAGAGCAAACGTTCCAGGTTGTACGGTTGAATTCCAATTCAAACATATCAACCCTATGACGGTTATAAAAGCTTTCCGGCAAATCAAAATCAAATTGACCGAAGACTTATGGGGAATGTCTGTCAAAGTGTGCACGTCCATAATTGAGACCATAGCACCATACTTGGCTTTAATATTCAATTTATGTGTAGACCATGGAGTTTTTCCGGATATAATGAAATATAGTAAGGTTATACCACTTTTTAAATCTGGTGACAGTAAAGATGCCAATAATTATAGACCTGTATCCGTATTGCCGGTTTTCAGCAAGGTATTTGAAAAAGTGATGCTCAATCAAATGCTCATTCATTTTAACATCAATAAAATCTTACACGATCAACAGTATGGTTTTACCAAAGGTCGTTGTACGACTGACGCTGGTGTCACGTTGTTAAAACACATATATACAGCGTGGGAAGAGGCGCAAGATGCCATAGGAATCTTTTGTGACCTCTCCAAGGCATTTGATTGCGTAAATCACGAAACCTTGCTCCTAAAACTAAAACATTACGGACTAGGTAATCTTGCTCTCAGTTTAGTGAAGTCGTACTTAAATGACAGACAGCAGCAAGTTCAAATAAACGGTGTTAATTCAAGGGGTTTAAAAGTCAAAATGGGGGTACCACAAGGCTCAATATTGGGTCCTTTCCTCTTTTTAGTGTATATTAATGATTTACTCCATCTTTTAAAAAATCAACCAAAGATGGTGTTATTTGCTGACGATACGTCCTTAATTTTTAAGATAGATAGACGTTCTACAAGTCTTGACGACGTAAATAATGCGCTACAGCAGGTCCAAAATTGGTTCACTGCGAATAATTTAGTATTAAATGGGAAAAAAACTAAGTGCATCAGATTTGCTTTACCGAATGTCAAAAGTAGATAATACTTGCGACATAGTGTTGGACAAAGAGAAACTTGAATTCGTCGTTGACACGGTTTTCCTAGGGATCACGCTTGACTCAAAGCTACAATGGGGTCCTCATTTAACATCTCTTGCAGGACGGCTAAGTTCAGCAGCATTTGCTGTCAGAAAAATCCGTCAATTTACTGATATAGATACCGCGAGGCTGGTTTATTTTAGTTACTTTCATAGTATAATGTCTTACGGTATCTTGTTATGGGGACGAGCTGCAGACATCGAGTCTATATTTATTCTGCAGAAAAGAGCCATCAGAGCCATATACCATCTTGGTCGGCGCGATTCCCTAAGAGAACTGTTTAAGGATATTAACATCATGACGTTACCTTGTCAATACATATACGAAAACATTATGTATGTTCGGAAAAATATTCATCTTTTTAATAAGATTAGTGATAGGCATAATTTTAATACTAGAAATAGGAATAAATTAGATCAACCCCGATTCAGATTGGCTAAAGTACACACTTCTTTTATGGGATATTGTATTAAGTTTTATAATAAAATATCACGTGAGATTCTCGAACTGAATGAGAAAAAATTTAAAACATGCATAAAACGCACTCTATGTAGACAGGCATATTATAAACTGGAAGATTATATCCTTGATAAAAATGCTTGGCTAAATGCCGGTCCTGCTCCACAGCCTCAGCCGCTTGGTTCCACTAGTTAGGTTTTATATTTGGAAGAGATGCTCACCCTCTTTTATGTCTAATAATACCTAATACTATTCCGCATAATCTTATATTATGTTTGGAATAAACTTTTCTTTTTCTGTCTTTTCAGATTGATATTCATAGTTTTAGATAATTTAGAAGCAATTTTTATTTCAAGTTCTGTAAATGTGAGAACCCTGGACCATTATGTTAATAGATAGTTTCCTTGTTTGACATGAAATAGCAGGGGCAGTTGAGGGTGTGTCATGCTCACTCCAATGTCTCGCTGATGGTGGCGCGTGTATCGGATCATTCAGTTCTTTTCAAAATGGTTGAGCTGAATGGTGCTGATGCACGCGTCATGTTCGTGAACGGGCGCCGTCAGTGGAGACTGGTCATCCCTTGGTTGCCACTGCCTCATTTTAATATTTCATACTATAAATTGTTTTTTTCTTTCTTTACATTGTTCTCATATATAGAAGCAACAAGGTTTATGTAACCAGGATTTTTGTAAACATAAAATGATTTAAAAGAGTGTCCGTGGAGTTTCTTGCACGTTCTTCTCCATAGAGATCTACGCTTGCGAACGTGCAAATAGCTTCATGTTTTTGACGGACTGACTTTGACAATTCAAAAGTACCTGATAATGGTTTATTTGAAATAAATGCTTTGACTTTGACTTTGACTTTGACTTTGTGGAGTCTGCTGATTTTATGTAAATCGTGTAAAAGTAAGATATTATAAGTGAGATCCATTGCAGTCTCTGTCTCTCCAGTGATATTAGAATCTCTACACATCGTATCTATACCGTGCAGGGATTTGTTAATAAAGACAGCAAGAATTTAGAGCACGACAAATATTAAGCGAAAAGTTTCTCTGTCGTGTGTTTACGTTGAATCGTTTGCATTCCCTTTAGACGATCTTGAGTACCAACAGGTACACCGAACTATCTGCTTCGCCTATAAAAGCTGGGGTGTTGATTAAAAATGAATACTTAATTTCACTTTACAGAAATTAAGTATTCATTTTGCAGACTCGGGGCTGGCTGAGTTGTCCTGACGCAGGGGTACACGTACCCACGCGGCGAGACGATTTCGGACCGCCAGGCACTTCTTCTCATGCAACCGAGCGGGTGGGCGGGTTGCGGATAGCCCAGCTCCGGCTGGGGGACCGCCACCTGACTACTGGGAGTCGATCTCCCAGCTGGAGTGTCTCAAACGAGACCCCGGACAGGAGAAGTTTCCCGAAAGCCAAATCCCAGGCCAAGGGTTAACCTAGTACCCCATTATCCCTTGACTTACCTACTCCAAATTCGCACTCCTTCCTTTCTTCCTCTACTCCCATCGGTCCGGAGGAAGGGCAACCTCGCAAACCAAAAAAGCCCAACAACCACAATACTAACCATGAAGCAGACAGTGAAAGTAACTACCCAGGTGGGTCCCGGCCAAGCCGGGGAATCCCATGCCGACTCGTCGGTCAGCCCCCATCGTATTCTGGGAGGGGGCAAACTTCTGCCGTTAGAGGACGCGCCTTCAGCGCGTCAGGCTGCTACTACAGCGCCAAATATATGCACAGACTCGGCTGCGGTACACGCGCCAAACACACCGAAACCGGCTGCGGTACTCGCGCCAACAAACACAGACTCGGCTGCTACTCAAGCGCCACTAACTACCCTGACCAAGCTTTCCACGAGCGCCTGGCAACAGAGCATCGTCCGGAACAGCTTCAGAAAAAACCCTGACAATGACCAGAAAGTGACGGGTAAGGCTGCCGGTTCAGGTGGTTCCATCCCGACCCCAGCGGGCGAAGTACGCATGCACCAGCGCGAAAAAACCTTAGCTGGGGAGAGGAAATACGGCGACCAGATGGTCGCCCCAGAGAAAGTACGCGACCAGCCGCGAGTCCGCGAGGGTTTAACCCAGCGCGAAAAACGGCCGGACGCGGAAACGCGCGACCGGGGACGAGTCCGCGAAGGGGAAACCCAGCGCGAAAAATCTCCGGAAGCGTTGGAACCCACCGGAGCTGTAGGCCAGAACCCAGACCGACAGAGACGCGACACCGAAAGACCACCGAGAAGGGCGAGGGGGAAGCGGCTTCGGGCCCCGCGCGGGGATAACCTGGAGCCCAGAAATCTTCCGGGCACCTCCCTCAAACCACAACCTGAACCTAGCGGCTCGGGTGCGGCGAAGAGGGAACGTCCGGATGACACGGCTTCGCCGAGCACGCTTCAGGGAAACCCGAAACGTGTGAGGACCCAAGCTGCTCAAGGGGAGCAGAGAACCTACGCGCGAGCCACGAAGGACATTCCGGCGCGACTCTCCGTAGCGATCTGCTTCTCCCCCCCCTCCAGAGACCTGACACACACCGAGGCGACACATATTCGGACTGAACTGGAAAGACTGGTTATGGAAACCGACCCGACCAAACCACTCCCGGCCTTCCGCGGCTACCCTCGGGTAGCGGACGGCACCGTGCAGATGTGGTGCGAGGACGACAACTCCCTGACCTGGCTTACCCTGAATGTGCCCAGAATAAGACTCCCAGACACTGACCTGACTCTGACCGTCATGCGACAGACCGACGTGCCTACCCGTGTCAGAGCTGCGCTCTTCGTACCCAGGTACAATGGGGACATAGCGCGGCTCCAGAGCATTCTGATTCGTCAGAATACTTGGTACGACATCGGGAGGTGGTCACTGTACAGGGCAACTTCTGTCGGTGGGGATAACCACGGGACATATTTGACCCTGGGAATCCCGACCGATGAAGCCGAAAAGGTGTTGGGGCGGGAGCGACGCATATCGTACCTTCTTGGGTCCATATACGTCCGCTTCTACCCCAAGGCCCAGCCCGCTGACGTCAGGACTGACACCGAGACTGTGACTGAGACCACAGAACCGACCCAGACAAACGACCAAGACATGACTAGACTAGAGGAGGAGATGGCGAGAGCAGCGATGGCTGATGCAGAGGTAGACTCTGCGCCACCTACATCACCAGGGTGGACATCGCAGTTGCTCGCATCCTCGCCGACTCGAGACAACTGGCCCGGAATGGAGGAGGGAGACAGACTGTCCGATGGATCCGTCTCCTCCTAACCCACCACCACCGTCGACGTCGCCCACACCTAACACCATCCAGATCATACAGGCAAATCTCCAGCATAGCCAAACTGCCACCGCTAGCCTGCGCAGGGCGCTGGAGGTGCAACCACGAACAATTGCCCTGATACAAGAGCCGTGGATCAGAAATGATAGGATATGCGGCCTTGGAAACATCGGAGGTAAACTAACACTCAATACAAGTAACACCAACAAACCACGAACCTGCATATTTACACCTAAAGACGTACCTATTACGCCACTAACTCAATTCTGTTCCAGAGACCTGACAGTGATCAGGCTTCAAACCGACAATAATATCCCGGACCTTGTACTAGCCTCGGCGTACATGCCAGGCGACGACGAGAACTGCCCACCTAAAGAGATGACTGATTTGGTCCAACACTGCGAGAACGCCAACCTGGACCTCATCATCTGCACCGACTCAAACGCTCATCACCCACTCTGGGGCAGTGAAGTATCGAACACCAGAGGTGAGGCACTATCCACATATCTTTTCTCGACTAACCTTAACATCGTAAACCACGGCTCTGAACCCACTTGGGTCACTGCCAGGGGACAAACGATCATAGACCTAACGCTGGCCACAGATAATGCGACAAAAATCATCTCTAATTGGCGCGTGTCCGACGAACCCTCTTGCTCTGACCACAGGAGAATTCGTTTCACACTAGTAGCCAACACAAAAAAGCCCGCACCCAAGCGAAATCCGCGCCGAACAAATATACCTCAATTTAAACGCCTCCTAGCTTCTCTGCTAAATGGGCACCAGCTGCACCAAGCTCCAATCACAGACCCCACAGAACTAGAAAACACGGTAACAAAACTAACCGATTACATAACCGAAGCATATCACACGTGCTGTAAACTAACAGCATCACACACCAAGGGTAAGGGTAACCCCTGGTGGAACACAGAACTTAAAAAACTCAGAAGTACACTTCGCAAACAGTTCAATAGAGCAAAGAACACTAGACTCCCTGTAGACTGGGAAACGTACAAAAAAAACCCAACACATATTTAAGAAACAAATCAGAATCGCCAGGAAAACTGCTTGGCGGAAATTCTGTGAATCCATAGAATCAAACAACGAAGCCGCCCGAGTAAGGAAAATCCTATCAACTGAACAGGACCGCACCCTCGGCGCACTAAAGAAACCAGATAACTCATACACACAAACAGACCAAGAAACCAGCAGAGTTCTTCTGGAAACGCACTTCCCAGACTGTAATCTTCTTGAGGACAGAGTGTGGGCAGGTGAATCAGGACGAACCCCTGCTGACCAAGACTGGTCTACAGCCCGAAATGTAGTAACAGAAGATCGAATAGCATGGGCTATAAAGACCTTTCAACCATATAAATCCGCAGGACTAGATGGCATCTTCCCAGCCCTGCTACAATGGGGGGAGAGCATCATAACACCATGGCTGCTAGCAATCTACCAAGCCTGTATAGCACACAGATACGTACCCCTAGCATGGCGCGAAGTGAAAGTCATTTTCATTCCCAAACCGGGAAAAACAGACTACACACAACCCAAAGCATACAGACCAATAAGCCTGACATCCTTTTTACTGAAAACCCTGGAGAGGCTCTGTGACAGATATATTCGGGATGGACCCCTACGTCAATACCCACTCCACAGACAACAACACGCCTACTCCGCGGGGAAATCAACAGATTCTGCGCTGCACAGCGTGGTCTCAAAGATCGAAAGCGCTATAAACCATAAATGCTCCTCACTGGCTGTCTTCATTGATATCGAGGGCGCCTTTGACAAAACCATGTTTCAGAGTATCAGCAAAGCCCTCGTAAAGCACGGTGTGGACACGACACTGAGTGGCTGGATCACAAACATGCTCAAGCAAAGAGCTGTACAAGTCACAATAAATAACACAACAAGGGCCATTGTGGCGAAGGGCTGCCCCCAAGGGGGGGTCCTTTCACCGTTACTATGGAACCTCGTCGCAGATAATCTAGTTAAAAGACTCAATGATAAAGGATACTTTACCGTTGGCTACGCAGATGACATAACCATAATAATAAACGGAAAACACGAAAACACGATATGCAACCTCATGCGCCAAGCCTTGAAAATAGTAGAGGACTGGTGCAAAGAATATCAGCTAGCAGTGAACCCTGCCAAAACCGAACTAGTCCTCTTCACCAAGAAGAGGAAGTTACCAACACTAGAATTACCACGGTTCTTCGGAACCACCCTCAGCCTTTCGACTGAAACCAAATACCTGGGTATATATCTGGACAAGCAGTTGAATTGGGCGAAACACACTGAACACACCACCACAAAAGCCAGTATATGCATGTGGCAATGCAAACGCATGCTAGGTAGGAACTGGGGTATTAGCCCCAATACAACCCACTGGTTATACACCACAGTTATCAGACCGATAATCACGTATGGTGCCTTAGTCTGGTGGCCCAGGACCGACTTGAGCACAGCACAGAAAGACCTTGAGAAGCTGCAACGGCTTGCCTGTGTGGCAATCACTGGCAGTATGAGGACGGCACCCACTGCGGCCCTGCAGGCTATGCTGGGACTGCCACCACTGCACCTTATAGTGCAGGAGGAAGCGGCCCAAGCGGCCTTCAGGCTCAGCACAGCTGGCACTTTAGGTAAAGACTCTAGAATCAAACATACACGCATCATGGAAGATGCCGTAAAACGACAACCCATGATGTCATCACCCAATGACAAAGCTCAAAAGATGCACTATTTCCAAAAGCACTATAACATAGTGCTAACACAAGAATTGGATGACCACTCAGGTCCTAAAGAGCTGAGAATCTACACTGATGGATCAAAGACAAGTACCGGAACCGGAGTTGGAGTTTACTCCAGCGACCTCAACATTAAAATATCCAGACCACTAGGAAAGCTCAACACCGTTTACCAGGCGGAATGCATGGGCATTATCCTAGCGATCCATGCCATAGAAGCCAGGGGAGTCACGGACACTCGTATTCGTATACTCTCCGACAGCGCCTCAGTTCTCCAATCCCTAAATAGAAACTACACCACCTCGAAACAAATACAAGAATGCCACAATGCACTAGAACGCGTCACGGTGACAAACCGCAACACCATAACGCTGCAGTGGATAAAAGGTCACAGCGGATCACTAGGAAATGACGCGGCCGATGAACTGGCCAGAAGGGGGTCTGGTACGATGGCTGTTGGACCCGAACCCATAGTGCCACTCCCTTTCACCCAGCTACGCACGTGGCTACGAGAACATACCCACACACAAGCAGAACGCTGGTGGACCTCGGCACCAGGCTGCAGGCAGTCCAAGGAGGCTATACCACTCCTAGACAATAAACTCACCAAGCGCCTTCTGCGACTGGATAGGAGCAGCCTGCGAATGGTGGCGGGGACCATCACCGGGCACTGCTCACTGAATAAGCATTTCCACACACTAGGTATAACAGACAGTCCTCTGTGCAGAGCATGCATGGAGGAGGAGGAAACGGTGTCGCACGTGCTCCTTGAGTGCACAGGCGTCGCCGATATACGTAGACAAACGATAGGAACACCAAATTCACTCACAGACACCCTGAAATCTTTAGGAGGACTGATCTGCTTCTGGAGGGAAGTCGGCTGGTTGGAATGACGGCCGCCATGGCCCACGCACAATGGTCCAACATCAGGACTAAGTGCGGAAACCATACCCCAATAGATAGATAGATAGATTCACTTTACAGAAGGCGTAAATATTTTATAGATACGCAATGTTAATAAAAGCGGTATAATGGTCGGTATGACGCAGGTACGCGGTACGCTGTCGACAACACAATAATTATCGGATAATACCGCGCCGATGTTAAAACTTGCGTAATTAGGGCAAATTACTATAAACTGTGTAAAAGTATCGAATTATTAAATTTAACTTTTCTCATTAAAATGGCGCCGTTGATTCTGTTGAGTTGACAGAATTGTATATGAAGCGGATTCAAATGAATATTATCTGGATGGAGGCTTAGGTACCTTATTTGTTATTGAATTTCTTTATTTTGAATTCGGAGCCTATGGAAGATACGGTTTACGCATGGCAAAAGCGGTTATTGACCCCTCACATTTAGGTACCTATTGACATTCTTATTTTAAAAACAGATATAAAGACGTAAAGCCGTCCTGAATCAACATCTATGGTGATCCTAAACGTTTTAGACTAATGAAAAACAGGCCATGTGCATGTCGGGCCACTCAGTGTAGGGTTTCGTCGTTACCCGACTAATAAACCATGTGAATACTTTTCGCATATCCAAAACAGTGGTTTAGTTGGTAGAGGTTGACGGTACTCTAACAAAAAATATCATTTTATTAATATTTCGCATACGGATCTATGAATCTAAAAATGGTTTTAACCAACGTAGCCAACCCTTTATGTTGCGGAATTTGTTCGAAAGAGTCACCGCGGCCCGGGAACGTAAAGGGCTTTAGAAGGAACACGGATGGATTTAGTCAGTAAGAGTCTGACAATTACTAATTATGAAAAATAACTATTTATGAAAAAAACTTAGTTTGCGTTATAAATTGGAAAAACGAAACATTCACCTGTGTCATTGCCAAGTTAGGTGTGCCATTTTGAATATTTATTTTCTACTAACTATTCATAACATACAAAGAAGGCAAAACTTCTACTTACCTAAAAAGTCTCTAATTGTTTCATTTCATACTAGAGTCTGTAATATCTACTTATTCGAAATTCTAGAATTAATTATGTATTTTTAGGGTTCCGTACTCAAAGGGTAAAAACGGGACCCTATTACTAAGACTCCACTGTCCGTCTGACTGTCACCAGGCTGTATCTCATGAACAGTGATAGCTAGACAGTTGAAATTTTCACAGATGATGTATTTCTGTTGCCGCTATAACAAGAATTTACAAAAATTAAATTAAATTAAAAATTAAGAGGGGCTCCCATACAAGAAGCGTGTTTTTTTCGGTTTATGGTTACGGAACCCTTCGTGTGAGATTCCGACTCGTACTTGGCCGGTTTTACCTCAGTTGAGATTAGTGGATATCCATGCTCCCCATGCATTATCCTGAATGCAAAAAATACCAACTGTGATAGCCGTCAGAGAGTTGTTTACTACAAACGTGACCTCAAGGGACGTAGGTGAAACATTTCATATTAACGACTCAGAAGTTATCTCGAGCCATTGTCAAATCGTGACATCTTAGTTAACAGGCTTTTGTGACTCAAACCACGTGCGAAGAGTTACTACTATCGACTTTGCCACGATCCAACTTGCCACCACTTCGGCACAGTTCGCAGTTTGACAAGTAATTAATTCTAGAGGTACGTGGTGCTAGTAGAAACTAACGGAATTTGGTGCATTTTTGAATAACTAACTTTAAATATTTTAATATTTTGATTCAGCGTGGATTCAATGCGCTATATTTCTTTGACGCGCATAGATTTGTTGTTCATTGTCAGGTGCGATGATAAGTGAAGATACATGTTACTTGGTTGACATTTTGAAAATAAAACACTGAGTTATATTTCAAATGGCATCTACCCTTCGTGCATCAACCCTCACAAAGCCATACAGCTGTAATGATTTACAGTTGGAAACAATACGCTGCACAAACAACGCCAGGACAATTCGTTTTCCTTCGTTCATTTTTACAACTTGATGATACTTGTGACGTTGCATTGAAAAATACTGAATTAAAGAACTTAATTCTAACATAGAGTTTACATTTTGTATTCTCTTGTGAAAAAGTAAGCTTTTAGTCTTGTTTGTAAGTCTAGTAGGTATCAAATTATAGTCGAAAATAACAATTAAATGAAATATTACATTCAATCACGAAACGCGAGCATGTACCTACCTAATTAAATTAAATCAATTCCTACTGCCTACTTTGAATACTAATGAAAAACTGTTTCATGAGTAAATCAGACAGACTAGAAACTCCACAGCATAAAGCTTCACAGGCTTGTATTACAGTTTCTTACGGAACAAAAAAAGTAAATATAATAATGCTCCGCTCAGGCTTCAATCGCTGAATGGTTATTACTAGGAAGGGCAGCCGGAGGCATTATCTCTCGCGCTTGACCGAGCTTCGATCACTGCTTCGACGACTCCCAAAGCCTTGTTAAGGCCTAATGACACGAGCACAACCGAAATCTCCACTTATTTATACCTTTCAGCGCTAAGATAGCTCTCGAAATGATTAAGGTGATAATCGAGTGAGCGCTTTATGTTATAGAGATACATAGTTCGAGGGGTTCATGTAATAATATATCAGCAATTTAGGTGCTCGTTGCCATTGTTGTTTCTTTGCTCATTTGGGTTAAGCGAATTTCGTGTAGACTTGTCTTTTATGGCCACTTACTGTATTGGACCCATGCCTAAGTAATCTCCTACGATAAGGCTAAGGTGGTACCGTGTAAGGAATTAATAAGAGGCCGTTTGTAGCGGAAAACGGGAAAATTATTTTTGACCAAATAAAACCTGAGTCGTTATGAGAACTAGTTTTTTTATTATCGTGCCGAAAAGTTCAGTTTTCTAGAAGGCACCACAGAACCTGAAATAGAGTGTTAAAATATTTACGCTTCGTACAGCCTAAAGAGTTGGTGTACGTCGTGCCAGCAATCAAACACAGATATCATCTACCTCGTAGATCTAATAAATGTCCTGTGTGCGCGCGAGCGGAGGCGTACCTCCACGTAAATTATGGACTACTTCGTGTTTTTTTTGTTCTACAAACACATACTTTGCTCACATGCTTCAATTCATTTTATACAGATTTTTCTTCTGAACTATTGCCTATTGTAAACTGTAAAATAGCTGTTTCGAGAAGATTATCATGACTGTTTCGAGAACTGGGTCATGTTGTTAGATTTTTTTTTGTGTGTGGTTGTTTTTTTATGACGTGAGCCGGTGAAGGTATTTTGGTGGTTGTAATGTTAATGCGCTTATCCTGCATCGTGCTGCCATATTGCGTCAAACATTAATCTCCTGTAGGTGTGTTCGTTATGGGTTTGGTAGAAGCTTTAATCCATATTACCCATGCGCATCAGTTAACTTCATAGCTTATGTTTATGGTTTCACAAAGGGTTTTTCAGACATCTATGAATAAAAGCAGTATGAAAAAGTTTCACCGTAATTCTAGGTGGAAAATAGCCATTAAAATGAAACATAACGACATTATTGATGCATTCGAATCATTAATCATATTTCATGATATTTTTGCTACCATAAATAAACTGTCAACAAATACCGGGTGATGGCAGATCCGTAACTCATTTCCTCTTCCTGTCACAAGTATAACTTACATATTCTGACACGGGCGCGACCTACATAAAAGTTTTGGATTAAGAACAACTCAGCTCAGCCGGCTGGCAAAACGTACGAATAGATAATTTACTGTTAGGTGACCTTCAGCGGATTTCAGTGGGAGATATGAGAAGGGGAGTTGCGCTGGGAAGACAATGTCGTACATATTTTAAGCGGGCACGCCCCGTTCGCACAAAGGCGTAATTTATAGGGCCGCGCGGAGACGGGTGCCTGAGTTATGTCCCGACGATAGCGACGAGCTTTTAACTGCCTAATGGAGCGATTTACTCAGACCACCTTGCGCCCGCTCCGCTGTTTACATTGAAGCACGCCGAATTGGGCAGATAACGACGGTGGAATTAATTCTTGTTTGTACCTGTTAGAAAAAGATGGATATTTCCGTGATCTTCAAATTGAATGAATAATGGATATCGTGTGGTGTTATATCGGCGTAGTAGATGCTGAAGTACGAATACGTTGGTAGTCTGGCGACGGCGTGTCGGGTGGAGCGCTCTGAGTATTGAAGAGCAACGCGAAAAGTTTTTCAATAAAACATAGCCCTCTGAGACAACATTTCAATGGAGCGCCGTGCGATGTTTACGGCCCGAGCGCCGCCGCGGCGCGCCTCACACTCTGCAGAACAATCCAATCCGAAGGTATTGATCAAATTGTGCGGATACACATACGTGAAGCACAAACCAATTGAAATAAATAAATGCAATTCCAGCCCCTTAGGCTAAAGCTTAACACATAATCCTTCTCTGCACACATTCATTTTTTATTCGTTTGATATATCATTTTTGCTTTCGAACGACTTAAAGATTAAGGAAGTCTTGTGATCTTGCAAAATTCGACGAAAATGGATTTTTTGCCGTTAATACGTGCTTAAAGTATGTCAATGTGAGCATCTGGATGATGTTCACTACAGGATGTTTTGCTTTTTATTACTTAGAAAAAAAGTAGGTACATCTGTGTGTCTCTAAAAGTACCTAAAAGCTCATTTAAAAATTTGCCAATCAAGTTACTTCAAAGCTGTGATAACTTGTCATTCATTGTTGTTAAGTACATACAGGAAAAATCGTAGAAACAATAAAAGAAAGAAATTACCTCAAGAACGGCTTCCGTGTTTTTGTTCAAACTTCCGGCATGTATGTAAGTCCTCTACAAGTCGAATAACACACTTTCATTCATTTTCCTGAAAGAATCTGAAATAGCCACCACGTACAAAACTGCATGATTCGCGAGAAAGTTAGTGCGGGGTCATGCTTCCTACATTTATTTATAATCAGCGTTTCTTGGATTAATTTTACGTTCCTTAGCTTTATGAGCTATTAATTATAAGACAAAATTATAATTTACCAAGAGTGGAACGAGTTAGATATTACAAAGCCGTGATAAGTAATAATGATATGTAATAGTAATATGTTATGGCGTTGAATATAACATAAAGCTCTCTCATGCATCTGTAAAATATTGTGTATATTTAAACTGCAAATTCCCTGAGGGTGTTATTTTCATAAGTGCAAAATATGGTAAGCCTCTCATATCGAACCAAAAGAGAAGTGTGCAATGACCCAGATGCTTGTTGCATTCTCATCCGCCGGCGTTTCCTTAGAACATTAGGTACATACATGCATTTGTTATGATACTTAGGATATGCATATGTATGAGAGTGAACCTTGGTTCTTTAGATCAGAAAGATCCGTGTGTTTTGTGAGCGCTCGCTGTAGCCGGCTTTTGTTGCGCGTTTTGCATTGCAGGTCAAGTGCAATCCTCGGAGATTGCTGCAGGCTACGCGCGGAATAACGTAAACCATTTGGAGAGCCTAACGACTGTACATGTTTCAACTTTCAACCTCACGTATTTTAATGACTTTAATATTATTTCCCTTATCGAATCTACGTGACGATTCAATAAGACATCGCCTAATCGAGCAATGTAACAGAACACCGGATAATAATTGTCGTATTAAGTAATTCTCAATTGTCATTAGAAGAAACAATTAGGTCGGTAGTGGATTACTGAGGGTGATTGCGTCGCGGAACGAGGTATTTGTGTCACATCGAGCGATCGATCCGCCCACTCCCAGCCAATTACTGCCGATACACGACCGAATATTGTTCTCGATACACCCGATACAGCGAATACTGTGGGTTTATACTACAGAGGGTACATTCACGCGAACTCCCGATCTCTGTTTGAAGCGCTCGGGCAGGCGCGAGGCGGCGACACCGCGCGATATGGTTCGTCGACTGGATCTAGTCGCGCCTTTGTCACGGATATCTGCACTCCAATGTTTTGACGATAACCCAATTGAATGTTCGTGATCTGATCACAAAACGTCTACTGTGCGTTTTTTATTTTCCTCCGCAGCGAGATTCTGTTGAAATGCGATACGTTTGGGTTTTTCTTCTGCCAAAATTTGCAAGGTTTGCCACACACAAATGACTACTAATCGTTATCTTATTGCGTTAGTCAATGTGAGCTGTTATTGTCTTATTTGTGAAATTAATACTTAGGTACCTATTGTTTATAAAGTTATCGCTTACGTTTGCTCAAGCGCCGAAGCCCTGCGATAGTGATAACAACAGTAGATAAGGAGGATATTGAACGGCCAGTGGAAAACGAACCGTCAGTCGGTATAAAGGTGATCGCCGAGGCGGATTCTTTATTGTGTGTGTATCCGATCTAGTATAAGCAATGCCGGGACTCTTGGAACCGCAGAAAATATTCCCTAAGTCAAATGATTCCATTGATTCGAGCGATTCGGAGCAGGATATAATCCGAAGAAGTTATGGCTTTTCAAGTTACGTTCCTGAGGAACCTGTGACGTCAGACGAGGATTCCGATGACTCCGGGGGAGGCGACGGCACGTTCTCGCGAGTGTTTGTGGTTAACCCTGATTCTGATGACTCGTCTTCCGACGCGGAGGATAATGCTGACAGTAGTGGCATAGACTGTGACGACTCCTTCGACAAGAAATCCAATAGTTAGCAGTTGGACAAAACGAAGTGAACGTGTGAGCCCGAACAAAATAATGTTTTGCACCAAGATCCTAGAAGATTCGAACATTGTGCTTTTGGACGCAGTTAATTTTACAGAAGAGTATTCTGTTAATCGTTACGAAGAGTAGGTATAGTGATGAAGACAGCAGCCATTACGGATTCAGAAACCATAAACTTTTGTGATGAAAATATGCTTCAAAGTGAAACGTGTACCTAAAGATTAGTTTTAATGTAAAACGGAGTTAGTTGTGACTAATTATCTAGATAAGAAAAATAACAAAGATAAGTGACGTTAATATTATTGATATAAGGTATAATCATGTGACAATACCAACTGTAATTCATCGGCAGACGTGAATGAAAAAAATCCCGTCAAAAAATAACAATAGCATACCTATTGCAGAAATGACCATGACACATAAAATAAATTCCCACATTATTGATTTTATGAATAATAAGTCATTATCTGGGTTTGGAATGAAACCAATTAATTCTTAAATCATCTATTGGAAATGAATATACGGAATTTCAAACGTCATCATTATAGTTTTGAAACTGGTAGATTTACAAAATAAAAATAATGGAATTAACCAATTATTTTGTGGCTACATTTTATTCCGTTCCGCAACCAATGAATGCTAAAATAATTGTGGAGCATTAGTGGGGGCCATGTAATTTAATTGCACGCGCGCACAATTGATATTTATTGCTGCAGCATACTTTACCCACACATAATACTTGGTTCCATTTACAAAATTATACTTACTGTTCTAAATTCGGAGAAATTGTGAAATAAACTTGTTATTTCGTTGTTAATTCTTTTATTAAAAGTTTTTTTTTTATATTCGCTTTTTTTTCGTATTATATGCCTGTATCTATTTTAGTCTCATGATCACAAAACTGTACCTTTCCTGTGGTACTTTTTGTGTCAGCCAACTATAAAAGATATCTACACAGTAATCTATGACCTATGTACGTAGGTATGCCTATAAAACTCAGTCAGGCCTAGATACAGTTTCACGTGTCACCAATACAAATATTCCTTTTGTCGGCTGTCACTGGCTTTTTGGATCGATGTCTCGTCAAAGAGCCGTATCAGGCCGTATGCAAATAAAAATAAAGCAAAAACCTTTTGAAGACAAAAACAATGTAATCGGTGTAGTTTTGAGTAAATTAAACAGTGACGAAAGGGATTGGGTCGGAGACGGTCAGTGATTCGGATTTTCCGGGTTCCTATGTTAATGCCGCGAATGCCAATTAATTTATTCAGATGGCACGTTTGTAGGGGAACTTTATTTGTTGTACGTTTTTACAACAACTAAGATTAAGATTTATTGAAAGTTTTTGTACTTTCCTTTTGTTTTAAATAAGTAGCAGGTATGAATGTTACCTAAATTCATAGCTGCTACTTATTTCAGTTTTAGCAAAAAAATAAATAATTAATGTCACAAATGTTTATTTCATACCACTATCGCACGCATACCTACCTTACTATGCGTGACATTCTATGTTTCTCGCAAAAAATATCATTGTCCATGATGGACTGATTTAAATTTAAAAATATGTAGATATACCTACTGAAAAGCTTTGTTTTAACAAATCCACATAGCTAGCTAACGTTTCAAAAATACTTTCGTTTAGACGCAAAGAGAGACAATGTAAATGTTTCGAAGCAACGTCTTCCATTTGGCTGAACCTGTGTAGGACTGAGAACTCAATAACTCCACTCACCCCGTAAGCAAATTACCTACCTAATTGTGACTGAAGTCGTTCATAACCTGGACTGAAGAAATACAGAAATAAATAACCATTCTGTCTTGCCTCTATTTTTATAAATGAACGAAAGACTTCACAGGCTTATTTTTTGACTTTTCATATTTTCACTAAAGCACAACAGACGCCGTTTGCATATATTTCATCCCATAAAGAGGCTTTTAGGAATAATCTCGTGTTTACAAACTCATGGTGGGTTCTATCTCTCTCATATATTTCCCAAGTCTGTGACGATGGGATGAAAAATACCCTTTTGCATAAATAGATTTTGTGATTATTTATTTATTAACAAGGGGCTTGACTAAAAGCTTATCTTTAGTGATTGTATCGCAAATCTGTCATAACTACGTGACGACCCCAATCCGAACACCCGGGGTACAATGGAAATAAACCTAAGCTATACGCTGCTGGTCGTCACAAAACTTTGAGGATTCGACATTTCAGATTTTGTATATTCCAATTAATGCAGCTTCGAAGAGTATTTGACCATATTCTAATTTGTGGAAAGCAACACTCGCTAACTGCTCCAAGGACACGAAAATAAAAAACTTATCAAATTGTTTCCAGATAATATCCCCTTTACCTTTTACCTTTACACTTAGTGAGCAAGTATAGAGCTCAAAGCGACATCAACATATCAGGTCATTTTATTTTAGTTCAGAGAGCTCTTTACAGGGCAAAAAAGACACCGAAGATGCAGTGAAAACCTCGTTCAAAGAATTCTTTGACTCCGTCCAGGAGATTTCCGCGCCAGTAGCGTAAATCAACTGCCATTAAAACGGAAA
The DNA here is from genome assembly GCA_905163435.1 of Mamestra brassicae. Classification (NCBI taxonomy): domain Eukaryota; kingdom Metazoa; phylum Arthropoda; class Insecta; order Lepidoptera; family Noctuidae; genus Mamestra; species Mamestra brassicae. The sequence goes on along the minus strand of LR990996.1, from coordinate 9,303,783 downwards.
AAATGATGTTCTTTGAACAAATATTTTCGTTCAGATCTTTTGCTGTATTTTTTACATAAAATTCTTCATAGGTGAAATAAAATGGCGGCGTAAAATGTAATTCAAAAGTATAAAGATTAGTTTGTATCGGTAAGCCAGGCAACGAGTTTCGCATCAATCTTTCAGTTGACTTTTACAGCGCTAGAAAATGAGCAATGGGTATTTTCATGTTGTTTTCTATTTTCTAGATCACGTTGTTATCGAATATTGTGAATGAGGGAGATGGATTAGTCACGCAAGAGCAAAGATTACTATTGGAAATCTCGATTGGTTTTTACAAAACGATTTCATTAGGGTTTTCAAGTAACAAATTGGTGTTAACGGCTGTAAAATAAGTACGTGTGTCGTGTACGTTGTGCCAATACTTACTTCGAGTTTCGTATTTGTCAAATTTGTAACTTCCTGTTCTACTTTGTAACTTTTGTGATAACGTCGAGTTTTTGCACATAACTATTACATGAGATGCGCTCAACAGCTTTCCGAAACTGTGCCAACCAAAATCTAAAATGTTGTCGTGACTTTATTCAAATATCCGGCTTCAGAATTAAATTCAAAAATTCGTAGAAGCAGGAAGAAGTCTCATTAAGGTTTAGTGAAAAGATGCTTAACTAAATAATCCTGGTAGGAGGTGCAGCGTGCAGTGCGGCTTCTAACGACCCTACAACACTCGAGGGCACTCTACGCTTCAGCTGCTTCGCGCTCATGCACTTTTCAAGTACGCACTGTTTATGCTCTAGTTCGGTTCAGAAACTTACATTTAGCCGCAGACATCGCTTGTTTGGATTTGAATATTGAATGCGTTTTTGCCTTTTTTTTGTATTTTGTGCTTGTTTTTAAACTGCAAGATGAAGAAAAAAGGAAAGCAATGCACTGCATTGCCTACTGAAGTTTGTTTGTTGTTGCCATTCTGTCGATAATGTATTTTGATCATTTTCCGTTACTTTTTAACCGACTTCAATAGAAGGAGAAGGTTCTCAATTCAGTTGTTCTTTTTTACCTCTTATCTCCATCGTGTCTTAAGCAATTAGAAAAATATGTTTTTACGTGAAAGGATATACATTCCGATTAGTCCCGTAGAAATTTCATCAAAATTGGTTCAGTACTTTAAAATTCAAGTAAACGAAATTGCGTGTTTTGTTTCCCAGTGACTTTCCAGTGGTGTTGTACCTACCGCAAAAAAAGGAAAAAAAATATCAAAAATTACATCCGATTTCCAAATAAATAAAAAAACACTACGTAGTATTAAATTTCTTTAATTTTTTAGGTCTGTAAAAGTACTCCGTTCTTGTTTTAATAACCCATAAAAAGATATATTTAGGCTTTGAAACCATTTGCTACAGCAATACGAATTTAATACACAAAGATTGTACACAATGCAAACTTATAAACGTGCTTCTCGATACTTACTAGTAAATTACCAGTAAACTCTCTGTCTAATAAATCTAATCAATACTTGAATAGTAGTTGGCAAATTCTACGAATTTCATAGTTTATTTGTTGTCCATCCATAGAAACTAATCCATTTATCCGCACAAGTGTACAACAATCGCAAACTACAAGTGATTTATGTACGTACATGTACCGTTTAACCTATTCCGGTGGGTGACTGTTGTGCATAGCCATTTGATTGTAATACATTAGATAGTTGAGTGGTGGCGAGTGAGTGTTACAGGACGGGCCGTGCAGGCTAAGTGGAGGCATGCTCAAGATATGAAGAGCTCTTGCCCCCAGCCTTCTGCACGCCGAGGTGCGATGTTTATGCATTATGTATCACTACGAGGCTGATACTTCGCGGCGAGTTTTGCATACAGCTTTTGAACAAATTCTTAAAGAAATTTTGTGTAGCATAATAATATAACAGCGCTGTATTTCATTTGAATTGATGTTACTACGAGAAAGTCACGTTTACATGCAGATAAAATTAGGAGTTGAGCTAAAAGATGAGCCCAGTCGCAAGGGTAAATTGTACTGTAAGTAGTATTACGAGTAGTAAAAGTTCCCGGCCTTGGCCTATATCAACATCCTTTATTGACTTTTATGACTTGTTCAGTTGTACGCAGTGGAAGTAAAGGGAAAACATAATCTGAATCCCAAGTTTATCGATAATTTTATTGGGGCCATTAGCAAACAAGTTGTTTTCAGCGTTTTCAGACGTTTCAAGGACATCTGACTGAATGGAATGTTACCCTAATTCGAAACATGATTATCAGAACGTTCAGATTACTTGTCGTTGGATGATTGAATTATGAAGAGATATTCGGACCGCAATCACATTGTATAAGATTAATGGTTGGTTCCTGTTGTTGAATGAAGGCGACTCGCTCGATGCTAATTTCGCCGATGTACCGGACGGGTGACACTTTAGTTTCCTATTTCACTGTTTGTGCTCTGACATCGGTTTAATTACTTGCCATACGCACATTATTGTTATATTGCTTTACTCTGTAACTTGTGAAAGAAAATGGCAATTCATGAAGTAGATTGAACTTTGGAATTTTACGATGGTGTCTGTTCTATTTTAAGTCATAAAATAACAAGGTCAAACACAAGCCAGATATACTTATAAAAAATCGTAGGTATTTTTACATTAAACGTTCTGTTTCAAAAACAAAACCTGTTCTGGGGTAGTTATTTTCATCAGAACCACATTTAGCAGTCGGATTAGTCATCAAAATATGGGAAGTATTAATAAAGGACCCTTTTCCCGGCTCTTACTTCTCCCAAGAGTGCTGGGGTGGTTCTTTCGTAGGCGGCGACCAAACAGGTTTTACTTACCGTTTTGAAGATTGTTTTTTATAGCTACTGGGACTATAATATTATTCTCAGATATTTTACTATTATCTGATGTTCAAGTTATTTAAAATGATTTTATCGGTGCATAGTAACTATTGTTTAAATATAAATACATACATTTCAAAATAAATATCTATATTCCGACATCTACTGTTTTCTGCTTTAACATAAACCATTTAGTTAATTTCGGTAATTTGCTAGGCGCGGTTCGTGATAAGCGCTTCATTTTGTAACATGTGATTTGGAACAGTTCCGAATACACTACTTCTGTATAATTTGTTCGAAAATATACAACTTTACGAATTTCTACAATAATGAAACGAAATTGTATTTTTTTGTAGAGCAAAACTGATGAGACGATGTTACGTCAAATTGCGAAGCGAAAGGAAATGTTAGTATTGTTCCATATTAATGATATATGAATGCGGCAGTTATGAGGTACACGTGAATGTATCGCCATTGAAATTTATTGCTGATTCACGTCCACCGTACTGTATTGTTATTTCAGTTGAGTGACTGGGGTGAAGTGAAATAAATGAAACTATGTTACACAACCGATTGAGCAAATATTTCATCAACTTGTTGCCCCAAAGGACATGGAAAAAATCATTGTTCCTATTGCCGATAGCGTCCTGCTGCGAAACTTTAATAGAGGTAGGATTTAGATTGGATTCTTTGTTCGGTTCTCGCAGGAGTTAGTAATGTGTAATGTTTGGAGTTCGTTGTTGTTGATTAACGTCCTCAGATAGCTGTTTTAGCGGGTATAGTATACGTTGGCACTGCGTTAAATATGTTGCATGTCGGAGGGCCGCGGGCGCCGGCTAATCGCGGCGTCCTCGAATATTTACTGTCCCCCGGGAGGCGTCATCTGATAATGTTATGTTCGGTCCTGCTGGAAAAATCGTTGTTCATTTCAATGACGGGACATTGCGTGACATAAATAACTCGATATTCGTTTAAATCTTGAAAGGCTATAATGTGAGCGTTCCAGTTAGGATGATTAATGATAACGGCTTGAGCAGCTGTTTTATGAGCTCTTTTATTTCATTTTTTTTGAGAGGTACTTAGGTATCTTCACAGTAATTCGCTTATTATTTGTTCCAACTCTGTTGATTGATGACAAATTGATGAATTACCTAAGAGGGATTACTTATTAATGTAGCTACTACTTCGTACATCAAAGTCGAAAGTAATTTTGTGGATAGTGTAACATACAGTTAGAGCATACAGAAATTACATACACAGCGTTTGTTAGGTGGCCTGAGTAAACATTATAGTAATATACCCGTGTTGATTACGTTGTACGTGGGGCTCGTTGAGTGATTGGGCTTCAACTTTCCAATCGATACGAGTCAACAGAATGGACTAGCGTGTACAATTCCACTGTTGTTTGCTTTGTAAAGGCTAATGAAAGTATTGAGAATTCGAATCGCCGGGGATTATTTTGTAACTGTCCTTTTTAGGTCGAACATTATTTGGAACATTTCAACTGGCTGTGACGAACAAAATGTTTGAAAATGTAATATTCTCTTTCACATTATTCGCTGCACGACTTGGCAAACTCTAAAACAAACAACTAAATTAATAAATAAAATATCTCCAAATAATTATGACAGGCAAAACTTTGTACAAAGCCGACTGAATGTATGATTTAATCATGTATTCAAAACTATAACATCGTTAGGGTCGTAGGGTTGCCCGCTGCCCACCCATCGGGCGTTAAATGATGATCACGTAAAAGGCACAACATTAGTACAATAAAGTGGGCCTTTTGCCCATAACAATCATAATATACGAACCCTTTCGGCTTAACAACTGGGACCCACTAGTCGTTACCGAGCTGTGTGCTTGTTAAATGTCAACACGATAATGTACAATTTAAAATGTGTCAGATAATCTCACCGTCAAGATTTGGCTGGGTTTGCATGATTCACTTTGTTGACATTGGCTAATGTTTGTCTTCGCAACGCTTTAGCTTTCGGATAAACATATTTTATTTTTAAACTTATTACCAAATTGAATGCTAACTTTTAGTACTTTAAATAGAAATTTGCTTGAATTAGTCAACTCAGCTAGTTTCTTGCCAACAGCTAGATATTGAGCAATATTCTGCTACAGAGTATATCCCCATATCGAAAATAACATATTGATAAAAACATATTGTAAAATCAAAACAACGCGTTGTATTTTAATTTAATTGTAACGACGAAGGTCTACTACGATGCCCTATGGAGATCGCTAAATTAAAGTTAACATCTAGGCATGTCAGTTATTTTAACTATTACTGGTCGGTCAAATATATGGATATGGAGCCGATCATGTGTACTCTGCAGTCTCTTACGTGGCGCTCGAGGAGTGACAACTTGACGCGGCGTAGCAAGCTCGTAGCGAACTAGTAGTAAAATCGTAGCAAGCTCGTAGCAAACTGGTGGCTGTCGTAGCGACCATGAAAATTGTGAACAAAGACATATCGGAATTCTTTTTATAGGCGAGGGCGAACTCACTCATCAGATAGTTGTATCTAGCTATCACTACAATACTCGTCAAACTTTATGTTTAGGACATAAAAACATGTAGATATGATTGGGATCAAGAAAGCTGCTGACATAAAAAGAAACAATCTCCTCTAGACATTGGAAAAGATCTGTTACTTGAAAAGCCTTGTTTGTAGTCTGATCGCGGATGCTGACTAAGATTATGAGTAGCACTAGGCTGTATTATCGATTCTATTCAGCTAAGAGATGGAACACGGCTAACTTATGATTGATTTATAAATTGAAAACCTGTATTGTCGAACCAACTCTTACTTGGCTATAACTAATTAACCCAAAATAAACAAAACGCTATTATTAAGACTCATAATAGCCACAACATTGATTCAGTTTTCGTTAGCCAAAGTCTGAGGTAATAATAAAATTATAGCATTTTATATCTCCTTAAATATTTAATTAAATTTCACCTCACCAATGTAATTATACGAATCGGCTTAAATTATATTGACTCGGGTCGAATAAAAGGTACCGTAGTGTACTCGTTTACTGTTACTCATTTCAGTTCATGGGCTATTTCAACGGGCTCTAGTGCTATCGTGTCTTCATTGCTCTAGTTTATTGGTCGAGGGACAAGGATCGTACATTACTAATGGTAGACATGTATCAGGACAAAAAATATGGTAAAAAAAACTGTGGCAACTTGAGGACCACTTAGTCTTCCAAATCATTAGCCATTTCGTAGCAGACACCAAACGTTGATAGCTTGATAAATCCATTACGAATCGTACGACAAAGAAAGCAAGAATTCTTCCAACTCTGTAATCTTATCGAGTGTTTTTTCGGAATCCGCAAAGGCCGACAAGCGGTGTCAAATATTTTACGGGACAAAATTAGAGTGGTGGAATTTTTGGGGAAGTTTCCCTAAACGACGCAAGTTGTGCGCTCGTTTGATGTTCAAAATTAAGGCCACATATGAAAATGGGAATTTCACATACTTTAATAACTCGACGTTAACAGCTCTTGTTAATAGTGTTGTGTCATGACTTCCGGATGTATGTTTCATTAGATCACAAAAAATATTGTATAAGAAAAAGTTGTTAGTTATAACACATTACTAAACGTGAATAACATTTAGTTACTAAAGCGTAACCATCGCCTTACATTGGAAGTAGGGTCTGTTATGCCAGCTAGGTAATTAGAACTGTTGTAAGCAATAAAGTTAAAAGTTGTGGAATTGTTCCCTGCGGCCTTTATCGCAATGTGCTAAAGTATGTTTGAGGTGCAAAAACGGATTAAATTATTTGGAGTATTCATTTTAATAAGGTGTATAAAGAAATCTAAATCTAAACTTATAATAATATCCTACTAATAAGTATTATAAACGCGAAAGTTTGTAAGTATGAATGGATGGATGGATGTTTACTCTTTCACGCAAAAACTACTGAATGGATTTTGATGAAATTTGGTACAGTGGTAGAATTATAGTCTGGAATAACACATAGAATATTTTTTAATCCGGGGAATATGTTCCCTTGGGATAATTTTCGACAATCACGCGGGCGGAGCTGCGGGCGGCAACTAGTCTAAACTAATATTATAAAGAGGAAAGATTTGTTTGTTTGTTCGTTACGATTTGGCTCAAAAAGTAATCAACCGATTTTAAAAATTATTTCACCGTTAGCTACATCTTCACCGAGTAACATAGGCTATATTTTATTCCAGAAATAATTAGGGATCCCTACTAAAACTTGAATTATGTAACCCAAGGTGTAATAAAATTGTCATAAAAATGTCTTTCATCGCATGCGCTGCGAAAACTATTAATGATAGAACAAAACAATGTATTCCAATATTAAAGAACATATCAATATCTATAAATAATCCGAAATAGCATATGCCTATCTCTGACGGATAACTTACAATAACTGCTTTTACTATTAAAATTTGGATTCAAAATAATGATTTTTACGAAGCTTATTTAGGTATTAATCTACAAAATAAATGTGTTTGTTAGAACGGAAATTTAATATAAAAATATTTGTGCCCTTTTGTGAAGATATCGCAAAATAAAAATATTCGCGCGATAAAATAATTACGCGCGTGGCAGTCATTCGGTCCGACCGTCGCGTCGCAATGTAGGTACGTGGGGATTCTGGCCTCCGGGAAATTCAAATTCAAAATATTTATTGCACCAAAATGTTTGCAAGTACAAAGTCTTATTGTATATTCATAATCTAAACCAATAATATTCTAAACTAATATTATAAAGAGAAAAAGTATATTTGTTTGTTTTTTACGATTTGGCTCAAAAACAACTCGACCGATTTAAAAAAATCTTTCACCATTAACTACACTGCTACTAGCTTCATCTTCACCGAGTAACATAGGCTATATTATATTTAAATAAAAATAGAGATCCCTTCCTAAATTGAAACAATGTTACCCAAGGTATCAAAATGTTGCCTATAAAAGTCATTATTTTGCGTGCAGTGCGAGAACTATTGACGATATATAAAACAGTGTTCTATAAAATAATAGTACTCATGATTGCTCATAAAAAAGTCCGCGATGGCATATGTCTAACTATTATAATTACGCCACAATAACAGTCTTAGTTTAAATTATCAAATTCAAATACGAGTGGAAACAAATAGTGTTGACATTAATATCATGATATGAGTCCTAATCCATTTAAATGGTTTGATATTAAGTTGATTATGCACCTACATAAAAATAAATTAAATAAAGTAAATTACACTTTTAACTATACAAATCGGGCCTTTCATTTAAAAGTTACGACGGGAATAAAAATGCTCTAAGTAAGAAAAATGTTGCGGTTTGAGCAAACTGGGGAGAATCTTAATACTTGGTCCGATGAAGTTGAAAAAAAAAGAATAATAACTAATGTTTGGATTTTTCGGAAACAAACCCCTAAATGGGCGAAAAGGGGTGACGAAGTTTTTAGGGGAGGACATTATTGCTTACTTCAATTACGTGGAAATTGGAACGAACAAACTAAAAGTGAGATATTTGAATCAGATCTAACAATTTTTTGATCAACCCTTGACGGGGTGAACGGTGTGAATAGTAGGTTGTACTTGAGACCGTTAAATGAATATCGTAGTGCTTAATTTTCTATAAGAAACCTTAAAATAGGATTAGAGGAGACGTTGAAGTTTGCGCAGTATCAATAAAATCCGGGCGGACGAAGTCGCGGGGGAAGTGCTAGTAATAATATATAAAGAAGAAAGATTTGTTTTTTTGCTACGATTAGTCTCTAAAACTACTAAACCGATTTTTTAAATTCTTTCACCGTTAGAAAGCTACATCTTCACCGAGTAACATAGGCTATATTTATTTGTAGAAATAATTAGGGATCCCTACTAAAACTTGAATTATGTAACCCAAGGTGTACAAAAAATTGTCATAAAATGTCTTTCATTGCATGCGCAGTGAAAATTATTGATGATACATAAAAATAATGTACTACTCAATTAAAGTACTCATTATTACCTAGAAAAGTCCGCAAAGCTATATATGTAACTATTATGGTTAAGTCACAATTACCGATTTTTGTTAAAATTATTCCATCAAAACCCCGGCGGAAAGAAAAAGTGATGATTTTGATATCAAGATATTAATCCTTATCCATTTAAATGGTTTGATAATTAAAGTTGATTATGTACATGAAAATTAAATTTCAAATTATTCAAATCGGACCTTTCGTTTCAAAGTTACGACGGGTATAAAAATACTCCAAGTAAGAAAAATGTTGCAGTTTGAGCGAACTGGGGGGAACGAACTCTTAATGCTTGGTTCGATGAAGTTGGAACACGGCATTAATGATTTGGTTAAAAAAAATAAGAATAACAAATATTTGGATTTTCCGAAAATAAGGGGCGAAAATGGGTGATGAAGTTTTTAGGGGAGGACATTATTGCTTACTTAATTCACGTGGGAATTAGTTGAACGAGCTAAAAGTGGGATAATTGAAACAGATCTAACAATTTTTGCGTCGCGGGCGACTTCGTCTGCAGCTTTAGTACTTTATGTTTTAGTTTATCTCAAATTGAAGTCTTGATTATATACTTTAGTCGCTTTCAGAATAACATTAACATATTATTTAACCAACTTCGACGCAAAAATAAGGAAGGTAGGTTATTACTATGAGGTTATAAGTAAATTATAAACTCTGTTTGCTTTTTTGCAACAATGTCAATTGGTGAACTAAACTTTAATAATATTTTAATATTTAACTGTACAAGATAAGATCTTAGTTAAAATCAATATTGAAAAGAAATATGTTATTACAAACTAAAGTGTTTTTTTACTGTTTGCATTAGCATTTTGTTTACAGTCGAAGTAATGTGACCTACGTCGTTTTATTGTCAATAACAGCGAAAGCGAAAACAAAATAAAACCAGGAATATTTTTCTTTCTTCTCATCTCAAAACGCCACCCGTACAGATATTTGATTTATCTTTTTGTCTTGGCTGTGAAATAAGCGTTAATTAACTTCTTGTCAAATATTATAATTTTTATAATCGGCTGTGGTTTCATTTATTATTTTTTAAACAAAAAATAACCGCTACGTTTGAGCATCGTAACAGTTTATCTTACAGGACACATGGAACTGTCAAACCACCATTCATATTTAAATTACTTGGCAGTAACTCATGATAATATGAGGGGGAGGGGAGGGCTATAAAAATATCAAGTACAGAGGCTCTCCGGCCGCCATGGGCCGTCGAATGGTCGCCTGTGTGCGTGCTGTCACCGGCGAATATTAAAATATTGTGTGATATTGTATCAAATGCCCGTCCCAGGTGCAGGGCCCGATACCTACGCTATTGGGAAATTTTGATATACGAAACATGTTTTGAGCGGTTTTCCATCGACGCAAGTCAATTATGTTGATACTTTATTGACAAGTAATTTAAGTCAAAAAGCTGTCCATTAAATAATGTAACCCGAAATATTAAATACCTAGTAATTTGGGTAAAACGCGGTAACATAAAAAGTGTTTTAGGAACGTGCTCGTGGCGTTTGTTTTATGTACACATAAGCACAATAAAAACCTAATTGGTGAAGCGCTTTGAATTAAAAAATGTAAATAACATTACGTATAGGGCCGAGCGGCAGGAGCGGCGGGTATCGCCTGTGTCGGATGACCGTCGTAATTACTCTTCCGCGCTCCCAGCCTCATCATCGTCTATTAAAATTCATCCATATACACGACCTTTTCCTCTATGAATAAAATTACATTAAATAGATGTATTATATGTTAAAACCTCCGCATCTCTTTCACACTTTTGAAGGAAAATCTAATGGCAATTTTAATTTTTGTACAGAACAGAAGAGTTTCAGGACTTCCAACTTAACAACTCTTTAACGGCAGGATACGAAAAATGACTCCAAGCGGTGGAATATCCAATTCTGTTATGTTCAAATTAAGCGAAATGATACCACTCGAAAAAATTATAGGCTATCTAAAACTCATTGAAAAATGCCCGAAGGTGACTTTCTTACGGGTAGGCAGGGCTATATACAGTAACGACATATTTGGTAAAACCGCTCTTTTGAAATTTGAATTTGAGCGGCACATTACTCTGTAAATGACGGGCTATAAAGACTTCAAACGCAGGCTAATCGTGGCTTCCGACCTTTCGGGGCAGCGAAGAAGGGCCGCAAGTACCTGACAAAACGTTTCCTTACTTATTGAACAACCGTATTTTAAGTATGTGTAGGGTCAAGTGTAAAAAGAACTTTTTATGAATCAGGAAAAAATGAATAATAGATAGAATTTGAATGTGAAGTATCTCCGCGTGTGGATCCTTGTATGTTCTTGAATTTAAATATTGTCGATTTCTTAATTGGTTGTACAGGTTGTATCAACAATCATTCTAATATATAAAATTCTTCCGTTACTGACTGACTGATTGAGTGACTGCAGACGACACAAAAACAGTCGAAACTACTGGTCGTAGAATGCTGAAATTTGGCATGTAGGTTCCTTGAGAAGTTTAGGGAAGACTTCCTGAAATTTCTACGGGAACGGGAAAAAAACGGGAACGTAAGAAGTTGCGGGCAAAAGCTAGTGTTTCATATTGTATTTTCAGTGAGTTTAGCCCGAGTGTCGTTTCAAATATTTTATAAAGCTACATTCGCTTCGGTAATGTTTAGAATATCTCTGCAGCATAGGAATCAAATGTTCACATTCGATTGCCTCACTAACTATAGAGCAAGTTTAGTTGTAGCAAGTTGATCATATTTCTTAGTAACGCGCCAGCTCTTGGTAGACGTTTTGTTTTCATTATAGCGCCGATTGGCGGGCGCCGCGAGTGACACACGGCTGCACAGTTCTGCAACGTTCTGCATCACAGAGGTGCATGTAGAACTATACAAACAAAAAGGCAATAGACCTCACATAAAACAGTTACAGTGGCTCTGGCCGGCGCTCCCGGGGTAATGTTTCATTGTGCGAAATGCTATAAAAATCGTCGTAAAAATTTATAAAGCTACTCAATAAAATGTACACTTGGAATTTTGTGAGCTCGAATATTACTTCAGGTTAGCATCGAATAAAATACGTCTAAATTGTAGAAGTGGAACAGTTTTTACGATTGAAGTGAAAGCATTAGATAGGGGACTATGTAATATTTAAGTGTACTGTCTGTACTTACCTGAGTGTCTAAAAAGCCGTAAGGGTGTACATTCTATGATGAAGAATCTATCGGACTTAATCATATCTTTGTCGGTGAGGTGCGAAGCATGGGCTCGTGTGTATCGCGCTACGTGTCGGCCTATTTAACTCTCTTCCGATGTCTTGGCATAGCGCTGTGAATAATTGTGCAGGTGTGATATTCCTATTAGCCGTGACCATGTTCAAGAAACAGAACAATCTATCATTACGGACCTGAAAGCCTTTATTGGTGGCATGAAGCGTTCAGTTGTTAGAGTATAGTGGAGCCGCAATAATCATCGCTTTGAATCTCACTAACGACCCAAATGGAAAGCTTTCTAACAATGCCTTCTGCTTTGTAATTCTGTTTTCCTGTAGATACATATGTAGGTGCTAGATACCCACACATCATAGTGAACGGAATGATCTTATCAATGTCAGATGGTTTTGAAAGATTGTGGAAAAAAACCATAACAATCTTTGTATTATTAAATTACTTGATAGGTATCACTAGATATTTTTTCATTTATCATAGTATTATATTTTAATATCCTTTTGACAATAGACACACAATAAATCAATGGCCTGTCTGATTGAATGAAGATTGCATGTCAATTACGTAATTTATTTCCCTGTCCACTCAGCATTCCAAGCAAATCCTCTTTACGATAATAGTATGACATAAGTACCTACCTACTGTGTGTAGTGAGTCTATGTAGTATACATTAACGGCGATAATGTGTTCATGTACACGCGGATTATGATTTGGAATTAGGTATTGTGTGTTAATTGATACATAGAGGAGGCGCGTGTCTGCACACTCGTCTATGATTGTCTGTGATCGCACATGATATCCGTGCATGTAACGGTACGTGCGCGCCCGGCGTGCACTTCGCCTACTCTTTGATTCAATTTTATTTTGTCTGTGCGACAATGTAGGTCAACGTCCGACGACGCTCAATAATATACCGTGTAACTTTTAAATAATATATTTAATTACGATTGCGTTCACTTATTTGAACTACTGCCATAGCAACAACATTCATTAAAATATTTTATTCAATAAATATTTAAGCTCTCACACAAAAAGCAAATCTTTTTTTTTAGGAATTTGAGCTTTGTGAACATTTTCCAGACAATATTAGTACCATGTCGGTTTTTGAAAAGCTCTCAGTTTTGTTCAGTTTATCGTGTAGAGTACATAGATCTCCAAGAAAAATGTTTAACATAACATGCTGAGTAAAATATTAGGTTTCAAAGCTGGGCGGGCGGAGCGCCCGCGCGATGGGCGGTCTTTCTAAGCGCAGTGCATGCTTCTAGGAAAGTTCTTTGTTCACTTTTGATTACGAAAAAGTACAGAAAAGAAGTTGTACCTGTGGAAAGTACATTTACATTGTTCTTTTTTAATAAATAGTGTACTATTTTCATGTTAATACTAGTGCTGGTCCAAAAGGTAAATAGAACTTTGTTTGTTAGATAACCCGAATTACAGTACCTCTCCCAAGCGAATAGTTATAATATGAAGCGACACTAAATGTTAAATTCGTCTACTAAAGATGCTATCTGCCGCAAGCTTTCGGTTTAGAGCAAGTAAGGAAAAGCCATTTTACAAATACACATTTCCTGGAGATTCGCTAAGGTACGCGTAAAGATAAGAAGAATAGTGCCGAGATAAAATGCATTTCGTTTGCATAGCAAGAGTTGTTCCGGAAAAGTTACCCGCCTTATGTAGGCTTAGTGCGGGTGCAGCTTCATTTGCGTCGGGTATGCTAATAAGATGTTCAGCGCGGAGCAGTCAGCAGTTTGACTGCGAGGCAAGCTGCACCTTGGAGGTGCGGCGCGAGTACCCGTGGCGAGGAACTTAAGGGATGATCGGCGCGGGGCGCGGGGCGCGTCAGTGCTGCCCGCTACTCCGCCGCGAGCGAACGTGCGCGCAGCAGCCGCGGTCGCTCCGAGAGCCGAGCCACGACTCGTGCCCTGCACGCTCGTTTATTTAATTAAGTGTCGCATAAACTGAGAGCTCACGTGGATGTTGCCATATAAGTTTCGTGAAGTCCGAAATGACACAAGCTGAGTCAGTTGCGCGACACTAAACTGGTATGCAAGCATTTTGACGTAAAAACAGCCTAATTTTAAGAAAGTTTTTTCATTAAATATGAACTTTTCAGAGTTTTTCGTTTGTTTAGCGACTTTATTGTAAATGAAAATCGTTGCTTTTTAAGTTTTCTTGAATTTATAACAGCTTATTAAGTACTCTTCTGGAAGTTTACTAATTCGTTGCGTTTGGTTTGTTTAGCATTTTTGCATTTCGTTTACCAAGTCAGCTGTATAAATGAAAAGTCTAAAACTTATTTAACCACACAAATATTTATTTTTGAATCATTTTCAAGCACATATTTTTCCATCACTGTAGATTTAGAAAAGGTTAAGATGCTTATCGTTGTTAAGCTTTTCTTTTAGGTAGTGCAACGGCGAAGCTTACAATTAATCTTTGTTATTTATGTCTTTTGTCCAATTATACTAAAAACTTCCATGGGAGTGGTGTCGGTTCTGCAGTTGGCCATTGACAGGCCATTACTACGATAAATTCATGAATATGACAGGTGGTGTACTGACATAGTTGCATACCTACGAATAACAAATTGAGCTGGCTTTGTGTTTGGGTACTGGACTATTATAAATATACAGCACACTATAGTGTGTGTACATATACGCGCATGTACAAAGGGTATGAGGATTGTTGAATAAACATGGGTAATTACAATCTGCCATAATATGTGGGGTTTCTTCGTCCACTTAACATAAAGCAAAACAAATGTTGTATTAATTTGAATTACTGCGTTCTGTTGACACTCGGGACTACTTACCACGGATGTTACATACTCGTGTTTAGCGACTGGTCCCGTAAAATTACCTTGTGCTTAAACTCATGAACCTATGGGGCGTGCCTGAGGGAAAGCGCGGGATCACGGACTTCCCTGAACGTCAACCCGCACGTGGTATCGCGTCAGTAACCAGCAAGCTTAAAGCGTCTGAATACGAGTATTTATATAAATTGCCAGCTTAAATATTACAGATCGGTGACTGGGAGTGTCACCCGAGAGAATTGACGACTCTGTGGTAACAGCTTACCAGGTGACTGCCGCCATTACCTCACGTTTCGTCGGGGAGACGTATCTCTAGCTGCGTTTTGAAATGTACTCTCGGATTTAATAAAAAATATTACAATGGAACAAACATTCCCACTC
This sequence comes from Mamestra brassicae, assembly GCA_905163435.1. Lineage (NCBI taxonomy): Eukaryota > Metazoa > Arthropoda > Insecta > Lepidoptera > Noctuidae > Mamestra > Mamestra brassicae. Next base: position 9,288,529 of record LR990996.1, on the reverse strand, counting down.
AATAAGATTTGTAGCTACGGCTCGTGCGTAGGTAAAAAACGGAACCTTATTAATTTTTCGAGCATCATAGAGTCAACGACCTTCGGCGCCGATCTTGCGTAGTACTCGTAAATATGTTAATAAAGTAAGGCGACCCAAAACCCATTCAGTTTCGGTCGTAATTTCCATGTTACTTTGTAGGGGACAATGGATATCCATAGTTATCTACAGTTCATCCACAGTTTCAGAACGTGCGACCTAACGACGATATAAAACACTTTAAGTTATGAAAACACTTCCTCCTACTATTGCTTGGGGCTGTTTTCTTTCTACTTAGCTTTTATAGTTCTGAGAAGTATTAAGGATGTTTGAAGATTCAGAGACAAGTCGTTTTAAGGCAGGTTATTTTATTAGATTTCAAACTTATATTAAAAGGACGTTAAATTGTTTGTTGTGTAGGTGGCAAATCTCATGAAGGAGGTATTGATCCGATAACGTAGAAAGCTACACTATTTGTGAGGCTGTACGCTACTTTTTTATTCACCTCGTGTGGTCTAGGTCACAGGGGCACTAGGAGTGAAGCCGCGGGAAAAACCTAGTCGTCCTTGGTCCAACGCTCTCCACAACTACAACAAAGTAGTCCATAATTCTAAATATCTTATTAAATTGTAGGAGTAGGTGGATACCGGGGCAATCTTGAAGTTATCTGAAAAAGTAGCTAGTTTTTTTTCCGAATTTAATATTAGCACTCCCATTCTTTATGTCCTTATTTATGATTCAAATATTAGGTCTTGGAAGCTACTACCTATCCAATTTTGATGAAATTATTTGCGATTTAGGGTCCATTCAAGACCTTATTTGAGCGGTACGCAGGGCTCGTTACTAATAGACTTAAGGTTAAATTAAATGAGACCGCATTCAATACGTGCATAAACTTATATTTTATTTATAACGTCATATGATTTTTATACAGATTACACTTATAACTAAAATTCAGGATGGAAAGTTGACTGCTCTGGAGAAGAACTAAACGTAAATAAACTAGACTAAGCTAAATATTGACGCTGCCAATTTTACTCCAAGGAAACATTGGTATTTTTTTAAATAAGTGTAACTGCATTCAAATATTTTCAAAATCACTAGCCTAAACGAGAAAACCACATTCTTCTTTTTATTAATTTGTATTGTATTCGACAGGGGCAATAATAAGGGTCAAATGTCACTTATTAGCATTGTATTATAATTCTTAAGGATCCAATTTCTCTAATAAACATGAAGGAAGATTATGTCCAGCCGCCCCTTTAGAGTCTGCTTCAACATTCCACCCTATATTGTGTGATGCGTTCGGGACACCTCAACTTCAGAAACTCATGAAGCGTAAAAGTCGTTGATGTTAGTCGCAGGCGTTTAATTTGCTTCAGTCTACTTACTGTCTACGCGCTGTATAAATATATGAAAATTCTATCTTTTTTGACAAAAAACAGAGTTTCCAGGAAAGTTCAGTATAAAAATAAGTAATGACATTACGGTGCCTCTTTAGGGGAATAGGCTTGTAATTTAATAACACTGATGGCAGAAATTTACAAAAAATTCTCCTGTGGAAAATAACATAAATTAACTTTAAAGTAAACACGGATTTTACAGTAGGCACCTTTTATAATAATCTCATATTTACTTTCCAACTATCTAGTAAATATGTAACTAAGTAGGGATTAATCACAATTAACCAATCAATAGATAGGCGGTATCTAATGCTAAATAAGCATTTGTGGACGCAAAAAACATACAATTAGGAAGAAAAGATAACCCATAAAGCCTTCGAGCCGGAATTGACGTGCTTTCGATAAAACTAACGTCATAATTGCAGGTCTGTTCGCGATATCTGATTCTCTATTTATTATCACGTGTGAATTTTTTTGCAATCGACCGCTGTATGTGCATGCAGCCAAGACATTAAGATTGGTTACGCTTTTCCATTTGACTTTCCATGTGGAAATTGCGTCTTGTCATGAAAGGAGCTCTCTGAACCTTTTCAGGTTATTAGGTTATCATAACTGCCCTTTTTCTCGTGAAGAATTTTGACTTTTATTACCTCTAAACTTAACCGGAAACAGGAAAATGGTAATTTTTTATGCCTTTTATTAATTTAAAATATTGGCTTTTGAGTACATACCACGCATTTCCGGCTTTAGTTGATTCAGACGATTATAACTTTAAAACGGAAGAAATAATGAGTTTTTTAATTCAGAATTGACTTATAAGGTATTATAAACGAATTCATAGCTGCCATGCTTGGCTTAGCTTTCGTGAATTTGGATATAAGAACAAGAATAAGAAAAGGAAAGAAGACAAAAAATAACGAAAACAAACAAAGAAAGAAGGAACATAAAGAGACAACCTGTTAATTTAAAAGAAAGAGTTGGAACTGAAAACAAAAATTGAAGAGCTACTCAGTGAGCAAGTCTATGCGAAGAATGCAACAATGCAAGAAAGAAATTTCAGAAAGCAGATGTAAATAAATAAACATGACATTAGAATTATGGTTTATGCAATGATACGTGTAGAGTCTGCTATGTGAAGACGCAGCGTTGGAAGGCCTTTTTTTTTTTTTTTTTTTTTTTTTTTTTTGATCTCGGGATCCTCATGGAAATCCTCCACCCTGGGGCGGGTGGAGGGGTCTGTCAGACTCTTACTGACTAAAACCACCCCGGTGTTCCATCTCCCACCTACGCCGGGGATCGCGGGAACGTATGCGACTTCCGCAATCCCCGGCTGGTGCCGGCCCGCCTCTGCGGGCCACCTCGCGTCGGCGAGGGGAGTGAGGTGTTTAACTCCCCTCGCTACGTCAAAGAGGGGCGCACGGGAACACCACGCGCCGCCACCTCGGGTCCGGATGAGTGGGGGGCGACGGACATCCCCAAGTCCGCCGCCCCTGGACCCAGTTAGGGGGGCCGGAAGAGGGCAGCGTATGCCCTCCTCCGACGCCCGATGCGCCTGCTGCGGGCAGGGAGAGCGGTTGTGATCTCCCTCTCCCTTTCCGCAGCCTCCTTCTGCGCGATAACTGTCTCAGCGTTGGAAGGCCTCCCACAAGGTGGACCGATGACCTGGTGAGGGTTGCGGGTAGCCGATGGATGCAAGACGCACATGACCGGTTGCTGTGGCGACATTTGGGGGAGATAATGATGATGACGTGTAGAGTTGTAGACATGTTCCACTGTAGATTACGACTGCTTATTTTTAAGCAGTCATTTGCTATTTTCGGATTTGAATAAAACATACGATACGACCAACGTTTGGTGACCTGCCATTTTAAAAACGACTTGTCCATTGAATACGATAAACCAACATTCAAGGATGTGCCTAACAGTAATCTTAGATCTACTCGTAAGTAACCAAGCGTTTCCTTTTGTTAGTACAATTTCTACTGGGTGGGCTTTCGAGGCTATTGAATGTAAGGCCTTATCCTCTACTAGGGTTGTCAAATGTGCAACTTCGTGAAATAATCCATGTCTCTTTGAAAGTCATGTCAGCTAAAAATTAACGTAGTCAGCCTTTTGTGAAACATTTTTGCTTTTCACTTATATACAATGGCCTCGCCAGCGATGCGACAATGGCGGGGCAAGGGATGCAATTTTGCAACACTTCTTTTGTTTTTAATTTTAATTAATGTCATAATAAGTGAACATTTGTATGCATTTATGATTCAGAGAGTGCTGAGGGAGGCTCTTGTAGATATGCTTTTTATTTACGTCGGAATGGGAAATTAGTTTTTTAGTTTCAGAGTTTTATGCTACGGTAACCTCCGTAGCATAAAACTCTGAAACTAAAAAACCAATTATTGTAGATAATAAATGACACATCCATGTTGAACTTACAAGGAATGGGGGCAAAGTTAGTGAAAAACCTGAGAAATCCTACTTAAAAGCCAAACTTAGACAGGTTTTCTTGGAAAGTAGAGTTTGACCAATACTCAATTGAAATTTTTTATTCAGAAATCGAGGTAAGACATGGATAAGTAAAACTAACTTATTACTACAACCAAATAGAGTCATGCAAGTGCAGGATGACTCGAAGTATTTTTGTCTTATTAGGAGTAGGAGCGCCAACTTTCCTCATCCAAAATTCACACAGCTATAACATACATTAGCTTTATATAAAGCAGTCTTATTGGTTAGCCATAAGGCTCCAGGCGGCCACGCTACAGACACTAATCCGCTGCACCATTGCCACGTTGGATTGCCTAACGCAATCGGAGTTCAGCCATCGGATTGGCTAACGCGCTTAATTCCTTAATACGTTATGTACCAGAGCCGTAATGTTTTTAAAAAGCCTTTCAAGCAGTGACAAGGATTTGCCAATGCCTTTACTGTAACCAGAACTTCCACAGCATAAATACTATTTGGATTCCTCCATTTTAAGCTAGATTTTGCTGGGAATGTCGAGGTAAAATCACAATAATGCTGCAATGACAGTTGCCTGCCATCTCGAGAACCACAATACCCTCTTTGCTTTTAACTGTTGTTGTTAAACTGGGATGAGAAGTAGCTACCTCACCTTTAATAAAATAGAAGCTTGTCTAAGACTTTCGTCTGAAGACTTAAACGTACCAAGGTAATATCTCTGTTATTAAAAATTCTTCATAACTAATGTTAAAGAATGCTGCACCATTTAAAATACGTGACGGCAACTACGCTCAAGTGAACGCTCTTTAATACGTATGCAAGGTGCAGTACGTGCATAGTGTATTTTTCATTTGAGATAAGCTGAATTCTTGAAAACTTATAAGACATTGATACCGGGTCTTCTGTCCCTGTCAACCCTGTGCCGAGGAGTGAGACACTCACGTCCCTGCCAACTATTCCGGGTTTGACGACTTCTAAAACTCGATCACATTTATATTCAAGGACTCGTTTTAAATTGCTATTCTCAGCATTAGAATAGATGAAAGTTTTACTTTGACGTAAGATCCAATAAGAAGTTCCGATTTTTAAAGCCTCAGTGTATGATGGGATGATACTTAAACTTTTAAGACACCTAAAAGTTCTCTTTTTTCGCGAAACTTTATGGGAAAGTAAAAGAATAATAGCCGGTATTATAATATGTTCATGCCCGTAATATAATCGGTAACATAATAAGTTGTTCAAAGAGAAAATCACCATGAACAGCAAGTTTGGCAGACGAATTGATGATGACAGTTTGTTTTTAGGTAGTAGAAGGCATATCTACAAATATGTCCTTTATATGAATTTTGCCCTAATCACTGCGCTTTGCAAACGTATTAGTGTCCGTGATAGGTTGCTAGGAGGGCCCAGGAGGATTCCATAATCCCTACCGTGTTTTTACGACACTCGGGAAAAATAGGGGGTGGTCTATTCGTTTGCGGAAACCATACGACCAAAACAAAGAATATATTAGGTGCTTATCGCCCCGCGTTTATCGTAAAACCCGAATGGGGGAAATTATTGCTGCACAGCTAGATAGGCAATGGGCTGGCAAGCTGTCACTACATGGCGTGATGTTATCAACTTTTAACTCATAATGGCTGCCAAATGTGGGTGTAATCACTGCGTTTAAACTGTTAGAGATCATAAGCATGCACTTCAAAAGTGTAATTGTACTAATAACTACTAATCTCGGCCTGTATTTTGTCCCTTTAAAGGGCAAAGGCCTTTTACCGTAACTATAGAGAAGGATAGAGCCTCGATTGCTCACTTCGTGATGGTTATATAAGTCTATGTTTCCTCGCAATGTTTTTCTTCACATTCTGGCAATTATGTCCATACAACATTTCAAAACTGTATTTAAAGAAAATGGTGTGTTGACGTTCCCTAATGTAAGAATGAAAGCGGAATGGCGGGCAGCTGTTTGTTATACAGAGCGCGTTGTAAGTCAAGAGAGGAAGTTAGGTGGTCGGCGCGCTCATGCGCCACTAACAACGTGTTATTACTTACACAACTTACGATTTTCATCTAGTTATTGTTGGAATTTAATTTGGGAATGCTTCTTTTATCTGGAGAAACTTTCTTGCGTGTGTTTCATAAAATGGGAGCGTATTATAAACGGTACAGGTCGATCTGCAAGGTTAACAATGTTTACTGAGGCAAATCCGAGGATATGGTCGACGTCAGATAGATTTGCAATAACGGTAATTTATCCACCTACATTTACACATATTAGACATACTTAAGTATGTCAATAAATGTAGGTGGAGGAGCTCGTGGCTAAATAATAGCCGCACGGGTTGATCTTCCAGGTTAAGCAATGCCTGCCCAGGCTGGTCTGTGGATGGGTGACCATCTTAACATACCGAGACTCCTCCGTGCCTCGGAAAGCACGTTAAGCCGTTGGTCCCGGCTGTCATTTGTAGATCTTTGGCAGTCGTTACGGATAGTCAGAAGCCAGATAATCTGACACTAGTCTTGCCAAAGAGTACCGTGTTACCCAGTTAATGGGTTATGGAGGTCTGGTAGGCAGCAGCTCCACGTAAAATACTGGTATTCAGCTGAATCCGGTTTGACTGGAAGCCGACCCCAATATAGTTGGGAAAAGGCTAGGCAGATGATGATTTATTGACATACTTGATTCCGAAAGCAGAAAAAAGTCATAAAGCTGTCCTGAATCGACATTTATCGTGATCCTTTACATTTTCTTGTAATGAAAAACGATTCATAATTTGTTGTCCAGGTACCTACGAAGAGATATTAGGGAAAGGGCAATGAGCGTTACTGCAAATTTATCTGGCGTCGACCAAAGGATTTATTGCAAATGGAGACTCTTCCGTGCCTAGGAAAGCACGTTATCGACTTTCATTTGTAAATCTTTGACATTTATTCCGTCAGACAGGCAGAAGATTTAGACGTCAGATAGGCAGTCCGTCAATTTAAAATATTAATATTAAGCAGAATCTGGTTGGCTAATAAGTAGACCTCAACATGGTTGGAAAAAACTAAGCTGATTTAAAATAGAAAAAAAAAAACATAATCGCCCAAAACATTTGAGCATTTTCACTCAACAATAAATAAAAAATTAAAACATCTTTGAAGTCGATTAGGTGATTGGGAAAACGTCCCATTCGGAAATGGCGACATTTTCACTTCCTTGTACTGAAACCGAAGAAGTGGAACAGAGACGGTCGTCATTTCCGAGTGTATTGTCGCTTCCGGTGCGTTTTCTATAGACGTGCTACAGAATATAGCTAACGTTTTGCCAGTGGAAATCTGAATTGGTCTCGTTCAGTTTATTTGTCTGTGTGTAAGAGGCACCGCGTATTTTGGACTTTTGAAGTAGGTTACTTGGCCGTCTCGTTAGTTTACTTTGGTTTTTGCCTTCCGATTACAGGTACGAATAACTCATTAGGTAGGTTAGGTTTATGGGTAACAGCTAATTAGGTTTATGGGTAACAGCAAATCTTCTAGTAGGAACATGATATCTGTCATTTAGACATTGTCTCTGTATTCAATTTCAACTTGGTCTGGAAAAGTCCGGTTTAGGCTGTGAATTACCAGAGTTGTGAAATTGTTCGAAAGAGTTACCGCGACTTTGGAACGCAAAGGACATTTGGAAGAGCAAGGGTAGGTTTTAGTCACTAAGAGTGTCACACTCCAGAATTACTTTCCAAAAAAAAGGCTGTGAATAAAACTCAGTTCTTATTTCACACAAGAAACACTGCATAACTTAGCGTAAATTTAGCATTTAGGTAATTCCTAACTTGCACGAGACTAAATCCGCGAGCAGGTAACCTCAAAGTGGCCAGAAGTAAAACAATAAAACTCCAAGTATCCAGCTACATTCCATTTATTGTCTTTACATCATAGCGAGGTAGAATGAAGTGAGTGCCAAAACAGAAACTTCGGTAGGTATGACGAGTTTGTGGAAGTCCAGGAAAATAAACAGATAGATAGATATTCCTCTTTATTCTCTTAGTATTTTCGTGTACTTCACGCATGTTCTGCAAATTCTGTATTTATTTCTATCATCAGATTTTTATTACTAAATTTTATGTTGATATTTTATTAGCTCCAATCTCCACCTGATCGCGGTTAACTGCAGTTTAAATAATTCTGTTCCAGCCATTATTTACAGAACTGTTTTATACAGTGTTACTCATGTTAGGATATCTTGGCAGATAATATCATGATATACACTGTGCTTTAATAGCACTTACACTTTCCCAAGTTTTAAGCCAACAGTTGGTTTGTCACCATCCTCTTGCAGGCTAAGTTTTTCGGGAGTTCCGCTTTTATGTTCTACGTAAGGAGTTCGTGTTGCACACCTTTTTTTATGCCTTGTAACTTTTCTAACATGCCAGTTATGATCCATCAGTTTATTGGTATCAGCTATTAGAATAGTGCTGTTTTTTTATACGATGTGACTGTCTTCTTTAGGGAGGAGTTAAGGATTGTGACAAAGCAACAAATCGACTACAGCACTCGTAGTTACGAATTAATAAATGTTTTATGTTCGATGAATTATTCCATTTTCTCTAGTTCATTCAGCTCATTGTATTGAACTCGCATTGTATGAGCACCATTTGCAACTGCTCAATTTATTATTATGTGGGGAATTTCTTTATATTTGTATGAATATTTCAGTATTGTTGTGGTTTTATTGTATTTTTATTATGCGCATGCGTATTTAGGTATTAAATTGATCAGAATGTCAATTGTAGACTATCTTGTCAGTCAGTTGTCTGTTAGTTATCATATTGCTGGTAATCACACATGTCAACGATAACTGCCGGTTAATTAATTGTCAGAGGTAATAGACACCAGCGGCAATATAAGGTTTTCACACGAGTAAGCCTGTGTATAAACTTTTAAAAAGAAATCCATTTTATTTCGAAAATATTAATACATCCTTCATTTCAATTGATTGCTAATCGATTGCATATACTAGTATTAAGATTATTTTATTTCGAAAATATTAATACATCCTTCATTTCAATTGATTGCTAATCGATTGCATATACTAGTATTAAGATTATTTTATTTCGAAAATATTAATACATCCTTCATTTCAATTGATTGCTAATCGATTGCATATACTAGTATTAAGATTATTTTAATTGGGCTATTAGACACCGATAAATTACTAACTCTAATTCTAATTTAGCGTAGAAATGGAATAGATTTCGCATTGCAATGGACCTGATCAATTAACATATTGCTTAATTTGTGTACCAGTATTCCTATATTCGTTGACGCAGTGCAATTAATTTGCAAATGTGCGGCTAATTATGTTCTCTATTCGATACATGGCGTTGTATTGTTCTAGCTGTGTCCACGGCCATTGCTATGAAAAGTTTTCAGGATTGAAGTTTTTAAGTTAGAGAATGGCGCTTTATCTAATATAAGCAGAAAATAACATCACGCCGTCACTCCCTAAGGGCATCGGTGTAGTGGTACTGTATGTACCACTAAACCGATGCCCTTAGCCATATACCGTCAGTCATAATTAACTAACATGCAATAGAGTGCAACCTACTGCCACCAACCAGGTACAAAACCGGTGGCTGCTGCTGAGAAACTTCAGATGGAAAAACCCAATACTACTTTGCTCGACCTGAACATCGAACCCAGAACCTCATGCTTACCTGTAGCAAATGAAATCATCGATGCCACTAGATCAAAGATAAACTAGCATAGTTAAACCGTCTTTCATGTTAATCGCATCATTTGATTCTTCGTCAGTCCTTTAAAATATTGGAAGCGATTCCAATAAATCTTGGGACCACTGAGAAATCACAATTTTGTCACAGTGTCTTCACAAGTTGAGAAAAGGCAGCGACCCGAACGCGTTTCTGCCACATGCTGCACAAAGCGGTACAATTTATGATAGTATTGTCAGTGTTAATAAGATCTGACTTGAAGCTTTATGATTTATCTTTATCTATGTTCAATTTAGGAGAGGTTCAGTATTTGTTTTTGTGTTTCGCACTAAAACTGAAAACCTTTACGAAACTTATTTCGGTTTCAAATATTATCTTTATAACTGAAGGGTTGACTGACATGGAACGTTGTTGCAATTATTCCACATATATACCACAACTGTACATACAGTTTAAATAAATGTAATTGGCAAAAGTATTCTTGGTAAAACTTTTCGTGCTTTTTTCTCTAAATTCGCAACAAAACCCTACCCACAAACAACAATATGATAAAATGCGAAAACTTAATCCACAAGATCGACTCGCACTATGTTACACGCGCCACTTTTAAATATGATTTCTATATCCCTTTGAAAAAAAAACAGCCGAGCTTAAAGCTTTCCACTAATAAACCTTTTATTCTTTACTTAAAGCTACACTTTGGCCGGTTCTTTCCACCTCTATCTATTTACAGCCAGTTCTTTGACCTTGCTCGTCCACGACCTTCGCTTTCTCCTTGATCTGTGTGATACATCACGAGGTGGAAAAAATGAAGGCCAGAACGTGAAAAATTCAGGTCTGGCCCTCGGTCTTTGTCTCCCACTTTTTCCTTGAATCTTTGCCGTCATGATAATCTTTATGAATGAGTCGTGGTGTTCATATGTGTGTTTTTTTAAAACTAGAGTACCTAACGATATAACTAGTATTTCCTGAAGTTTTAAGCAGTAGTATTTTATTTGTTTGGAACAAAAAAAGCACATCACAATCAATCAATCACAGCACATAAATACATTTCAATAAAGGTGTTTTAAAAATAGAAGTGGCTAAAAAGATAGAGATTGACCGAAGTTATTGCACATCAGAGGGCCAATCCTACTATTTTTAAGGAACTTTTGCATTCGCACCTCAGTCGCAATCTGTCCAAAATTCTCTCTTACTCACTCACTCACTCATTTTTAAACAACGTTTGAAATTGAGGTGGAATTTCGAACGTTTCTTAAAAATAAATAGAATTGGCCCAGATTAAATTAACTGTTATATAAATATGCAATAGTTCATTTTATAAAAGTGTTTGCCAGTTATGATAAAGTCTTCATCATCATTAGCCTTGGGAACAAATCTAGACTAAGAATTATCTGATAGAAAACCCAACACACACCTAATACATATAAAATAAGACAGCTCCTCATAAAGTCAGTCGTTACGAGTATGCATCATATCGCTTACTACTTGATATTCAGAGCTCAGTTTCAGCAGATTCAACTTGATTTTAAGTTCGATCTACTTGCATTTATAATGCACACAAGATCACTTGCGTCCCTGGTTATACGGGTTGTAAGTTTGAAGGTAATTGGCCTAGATATTCATGACACCGAAATATGTGACTATTACTAGTAGGTACTATTAGTACTTTCAAATGTCTGCGTTATCCGTGTACATTCGCATTTGGGTTTATTCTGTGATTCTGTGCAGTTTATAAAACGATGCTTCAAGTAAAGAGACGTCTAAATGACAAAAATATTTATAGATATTCTGTACATTAGTATTGACCCATCTGAAATATTGTATTGAAAAATGTTGGGATGTCACTCAAAATAAAATGGTACTTAAATTAAAGATTTACAGCAAATTCACAACATAATATTCATTGTAAGAAAAATGAGTTTAATAAAGTAGGGCGTTGAGATATAACTCATACAATAACAAGTGAAAGTTATACAAATATTCAAGCGATTACCATCTTTCTTGAATAAATTTCGTATTTTTAGGTGTGTTGGATTATTCCCGTGAAAATCTTAGTGTGTCTGTCAGGTATGGGTCGGCTATAGGTAGTTATTAAATTTTTGCATGGCAACAGAGGTGATTGATTTTGAGACCGGTTCTCAATGGAAAACTTCACTATCTACAGCGCGAATTAATAATTGATTAAATGTAATAAGTTTCAGGTATACTTACGACATTAACTCCGCATGTAACACACTAACCAGCGGAATATCAACGTCAGGTATATTTGCGTGGCACATGCTGCGCTGGACTCCCGTTTGGTACAACCTTGAAAAGTACACCGCCTCTTTGTTTGTTTTCCACGTGTTTGCACCACCACGGTAAAATTCTTGTAATTAGTGTTTTGATATTTAGAATAGTTTTCTTTTTTGTTTAGGTGCTTAGTAGTAGAAGTAAAACTTTAGGAGTAGTGATTTTTACTTTTAATTTATTGTTCGGAGTCCTACAAAAAGTTATTAGGAAAAGGACAATGACTGGTATTGACATGCTAAAATGAAACAGCTATAGTTGTGGACACTACCGGGGTTTGACATAAAAGTTCCGCCACGGCAGTCACAGGCAATGTTTCTAAGGTTATTTCATGTTATTCCTGTAGAAACTATAGTTAACAAGAATGCCATAAGCATGTTAATGACATATTTGCATAACATATTTCATTACCGTGTTTTGCCACTAACTTTGAAACAGCGGCATCATAACATCCAGTTTTCATACTACCCGCAAACAAGTTGCATGTTCGGTGTATTTCTTGTTTAATTGAAATTCACTGTAATGAAAAGACATGATAGAAGTTGAAATATACCACCGTTCAGTAATAATTTCAATTTTCTAGTCATTAGTTTAATTAGCCCGTCATGCTATGTTATCATCTCCGAAATGTAATTAATTTAGATTAGTAGGTAAGTAAATGGTTACGGGAACTTTAATTTAATGTCGTATCGTGTTTCCGTAAATTAGTTTATTTTAGTATCTAACATTTGATTTGGACAGTATTTCGAACTTTAATATCGTGAGTGCCAACGTATACAAAGTCCGTTTTTATTTCCTAATAACAATGTTCACTATTGTCTATGGATATCTAAAATCCAGAGGCATTACTCTGAATTAGGCCTAATCCTCTATTAGTAGAGCAATAGACAGAGACGTCGGAGGTTAATCTAGCATAGACTCAGTTTCAAAGAGTGATGCTCTAACAAGAGTGATCTCGTAGCTTTGTTCGCGCGGTCTGTCTAAGAGAGGTGCTCTTCGTTTAATTATAATCTTGCGGACGAGGCGCTTTTCCCTTCAAATACCTAATATTTTTTGTTACAAAGCGTACACAGAATAAACCCTCGGTGGCTTGATATTAAGCTTCTTTGTGAACTCCTGGAAAAGGTGTCTGCAAAACAGTACAGATTCTTAGAACGACTCGTGTGTCATCCTTTTATAACAATTCCTGGAACTGAAAACAATTAATTTTATTAAAACGCGTTTGTCAGTGTTTTTCTTGATACATTCTTGAAATCAACAAAGCAATAATACAATATTCATGGTAAGTCTGTTGGTTTCTATGTATCTAATTACTTTTATAAAATTACTGCTTGAATCCATTGATATCTTTCCTAATACCGTGAATCGGCCCCAGGCAACCACATCGAACAAACAAATAAGCCAGGTAACTGACACCGATAAACAAAATTTGAAAGTGAAACCCAGTATTAAGTTTTCGAAGAATATCATACTTTTGCGTACCCATTCCGCTGATTAAAAATTACTTTGTTTACTTGGAAAGCCCACCTGTTCCAGTGCTCATCATCAATAGTTGATTATGATAACAGGACTTTGGCACATTGAGACATCTATCATTGTCTAGTCGGCAGTTTGTCATGATCATTGTGAGAAAGCCGCGAAACACGTTTAGGTACTCATTTCGTGTTTTCCCAGGTAAAGATTTCCGTAGACAGTAAAAATGTCCAAACTTTTGCTAACAGCAGCATAACGTAGTGGCTGTAACTTGTTTTGGGACATGTTTAACGGAATTATCTTATTGTTTGCTTTCGCGAACCAAGCACAAAAGAGAACAGTTGTTTTCTTCTCGTTACTTGCATTTCTCACTCATGAGAAGTACGTTACAACTGCTATGTGTAGACGCTGAGACTTAACAAGAGATTCAAGTCATTCAAAAGTTTATTTGCGTTCATGGAATACTGAGAAACCACGTTTATTTGGGTTCATCAGTATCAAGAGCATGTTTAATTAATTGTATGGTTTATAAACATTATTGTATTTTCACATTCGGCGAAACGAGGAATTTGGAATGCAATACATTCAAATGTTGGTTTAATATGCCGCCCTCGTTTATGTGGAATTCACAAGGAATTTCACTGAGCGATTTACTGTTTTGAGTGATGTAACTGGAACATAGTTTGCAAGGATTTGATTGACAGGGGTGAGGGTGACGGGTAGCCGCTGAGTGGAGAGTCGGCGGTGCAGGCCGCGCGGTCACGTGCGTTAACGTGCTCCCTCACACATATAAAACTTCCTTTGAATCACGCTCACCTATTCCCCGACATATGCCCTCTTGACATGGCTTCCAATCTGTAAATATTTATATCATGTTGACACACGTTCGAATGTAGTGTGACTACGCAAAGTCAATTCTCCCACGTCACCCTGTGAAAGAGAAACGGGGCTAAAAATATTACTTTTGACATTGTTTTTATGGTGTGTTTTTCGGAATACAAACGAGCTGGTGGTGTGGGAGATAATTTATTTTAGCTGAAACATCGTCTTTCAGTTCGATGGTTCACTATTACTAAAAGAGGAATGTGAGGCATGTTTACCATGATTATCATACTTCCCAGGCTTGGATTTTGTTATTTCTATGTTGTGTAGAACATTCTCATTCATAAGGAGTAGGTATATCGTCGCCTCTTACTACACCCATGGGAGGTAAAGGATCGTCCTATTTGTAACCGACGACTTCCTGCCAAGACTATAAATAAATTATTTTAACAAGCGGCCCACAACTAGTTTATACGTAGCATGTAAGTTTATATAGACAAGTAAATGTGTCACACGATTTCGATGGCCCACACTCGTTCGCACAAGTGCGTTCGTGCCCTACAATTTTTCAACGAATTGTCAGACAACATATTGTTTGACACGAGTTCTGGTCGATCAGATCAGGCAAGATTAGTCGTTACTAGATGTTTTTAACCGACTTCCAAAATAGGAGGAAGTTCTCAATACGGTGGGTATTTTTTTTCTGTTCTTTTTTTCATTTTTTTATTTGTGTTCCTACACGGAGGTTTCTGATCCGATTTATGAGATTCTTTTTCCGTTCGATGCGGTATACTTGTCATTTAGTCCCGTAAAAATTGAATTCAGTTTGGCTCTGCAGTTTTTATTTTATGAGCATTTTGCTTACTTGGACGATGTAATTTCGTCGTCCAAGTAAACAAAATGACGTCGGGTGATTGTCGGGTATCGCAACTATAAAGTAAAAAATAACTAACTTTCTTACAAAAAATACAACCAAATAAAATCACTTCTCGTCTAAAATAACTTTAATTTCGGAAGTCGGTGTCAAAAACGAAGAAAAAAAAAACCAAAAACACCGACTTCCGAAATTAAAGTTATTATTTACTTATGTTATCAAACCCATTTCAAGAAACGCACTCTTAACCAGTCACTCTGAGTCCTTTACTCAGAGTGACTGGTTCGTCCTATTTATAATTGGTTATTTAATCATTGACACTGAATACAATAACTCCGTCTAAAACTGTTGGAATACTATTCTTACATGTACATATATATCGCACCTTTAAAGTAAAACCGTTACGAAACGAAATTATGAAATTTTATAGGGGAGCCAATATTAGAAAATAGTCACTGTTTTTAGATAAATGGCATTGATACCTCAATTCATGAAAATTTTCGTTTAGTAACGGTTTTACTTTGAAGGTGCGATATTTGTATCTGGTACGTAGGTTATATTTTGTTCATTTGCGTGTTGATCGGTGTTTGTTATCTCAATGTCGCTTACGTGAGCTTTTGTGGAATTTATGTCGATTTTATTACTCTTATGTGACTCCGTTTTATGTTATATTGATTAGCTCGTTTACTGTAAAGGAACATGGCCTGGCATATAAAGTAGGAATATGTGAATCTAAGCTTGTAGACGAGGATTGATTTCAGCACTTTTATAATGCTTAAATGTTATGCTGCTCTTTAGACAAGTATTCATTAAATCTACGATAAAATATAGCAACCTGTTACGGAAGCTCACAACTGGATCGACTAGATGGCAAACAAAATAAAATTGGTCGTCGTTGTCAAACTTGGGTAATAAACACTCTTAATCGTGTAATAAAAGTATTTTTGCGATTCGTCCAACGAATAACAGTCAGGATTCCACTCTGATTGTACCAGCAGTCAAATATTTACTTGTTTGCTTTTGTAGTTTATGAATCATCAAATAACTCCTTCCGCTCTGGGTGCAGCGGAAGGGAGTGTCAGACTCTTACTGAGTAAAACCCATCTGTGTTCATCCTAATGCCCTTTGCGTTCCAGGGCCGCCGTAACTCTTTCGAACAAATTCCGTAACCGAGCAACGGATGCTTAGAATCTAAATTAAATTCAGTAATCCTCAAAGGGGGCGATAATATTAATTCAATATTTAATAAGTCAGATTTGTGCTCGCACATTTTCTGAGAATATTGTGCTACTAGAAATTTCCGAGTTTTCTCCGTTTGAATATCGCTGGAACCGGAAAGCAGGTAATCGGAAGTCCGAGCTTTCGGTACCGAAAGTGAAGCTTACTCACATCCCTAGCTTGAAGGCTTAAATGATAATACGCTTTTAACGTATCATCACTAAGCCGGGACTAGAAACGGTTTCATCCGCTGTACCATAGTGAGGCATTCACGAATCTTAAATAAAATGTTAAACCTAGAATGCACGTTTTACGTGAATGTAAGTCACTGATGCATAAACAAAATGTGCATCTGGGGAGCATTATGTTACTCATATGAACTGGGACACAAATCTTCACTAAGAAAATTCAACAGTTTTTAGCAGCTGTAGGTATTTGTGGGAGTTCTAAATTACAGTACAGTGTTGGTATATACTTTAATAATGTACTCCGTTTTGGATGTCATGATCAGATGTATTGATACAGTGGTAATGATAGAGAAGCCTTGCCTGGTGTCCTGATGGTCGTCCTCCCGGATGAAACGAGATAGATAGGTTGTGCTAATATAACATTTTAGTGTTAGTGAATCTCACGCGACGATGGCAAGAGACCGGACAGCATGTCGTTATTTCCATGGAAGATGGGTAGGCCATTAGCGTGGGACGCTACTTGTGTTGATACTCTTGCGCCATCCTATTTTCCTAACTCTTCGTGCTTTGCTGGCGCTGCCGCTGCGGCTGCAGAGAACCTCAGGCGGCGGTAATATAATTAACTTATTGGCTCGAAAATGTAACTAACATTTTCGAGCCGTTTGTGGTTGAAACTCTCGGGTCGTGGGGTCCGAGTGCGCATAACTTGTTTAAAGATCTCTCAAGACGCTTAGTTCACACTTCGCGTGACCCAAGGGCTGGCTTTTATCTAAGTCGAAGAATAAGCATTGCCATACAACGTGGCAATGCCGCCAGTCTTTAGGGTACACTTCCAGTCGACAGCGATGCGGGTGAATTTTTTGACGCCATATTTTAGGGTTAATTAAGTTAGGAGTTTTTGTTTTTATTTCTAGTGTTTATGGTTAGTTAAGCATTTATTAAAATAGTGTTAGTTTCCTAATCTTTCTTCGTATCCTATAGTAAAATACTGATGCCTTTATACCTCTATAACGGCATAATATGGATACCTGTATAGTTCGCCAAAATCGTGATAGGCACTTCATTGGAATCCAGGATCACAGGAAACACTACTTTGAATTTTCCATCACACTTCTAATAAATTAATTCCCTAGAGCTCGCAGTGATAGGACTGAGCAGTGAGCATGGGTGATTTTGACTGAAAAGCTTTGTGACAATAATGCTTGATAGGTACTAAAATATACATCTGGGTTTCATCTTTCCGCGGTGTAACCGTGCCGATAACCGACCAACTTGTGCTTCTTGGTATTACGTTAACATCTACCCTCAATTTTGGTCCTTTCATAGAGGCAAAGGCTCAAGTGGCTGCCAAAAAGTTGGGGATCCTAGCAAAGGCGAGACGGTACTTCGCGCCGGAACCGCTGCTGAAACTTTATCAAGTGCAAGTTCAATCGTGTATGGAGTACTGCTCTCATCTTGGGGACATCTCTGCTGGATACCAGCTTGATGCCCATGAATCAATTGAGAAACGAGCCAAGAGGATTATAGGCAATGATAGGCTCGTCGAGTCGAAGCTCCCAAAGTCTTAAGCATCGACGCCGAGTTGCTAGCCTGCCGGTTTTCTATCGGCTGCATAGTTTAATTCTGCCAAGCCCGTTCCATCATCGGACCACAAGACGTACGGCGATGCGCCACCGGTACATGGTGGATATCCGACCTACACGCACAAAACGTTTTGGGAACACATTTATAGTGCGTGCATGATTAAGGAGTGGAATTCCCCGCTAGAGTCTGTGCTTTCTGATAGCTACAACCCGGGAGTCTTTAAGTCAAGAGTGAATAGGTTACTTCTAGGCAAGCGTGCTCCATCTTCGACCACGTCATCGCTTACGATCAGGTGAGATAGTGGTCAAACGCGGGCCTATAAATAGGAAAAATAAACAACAGGTCTTCGGACCTGACAGAGTCTAATTCCTAGTATATTAATTAATTACATTAATAAATTACGCGGTAATTAATTAACAGTGTTCAGAGCTTACATTAATTCTAATCAAAGTTATCATCAAATTATTTGCATTAATCGTAGCTGTATCATTAATTTCCCCCGTTTACCATGTTATTCTTGAATATAAGAAGCGCTGTGCCGCCGTCCTAATTCGATTGAATACCTTTCAAAAGAAAGTTAGCCCGATGCCATTGTTGTTACTGTACCTTCATTGTTACAAGCTTAAAATTTGAAAGAAGGGCAAGTGATCAAAGACAAAGCCTTTCCAGTGCTATTCTACTTTATTATCAAAAAGTTTCATTAAGGAAAAGTTGACGGATGTTTGCCGGTTTATTGTCCAATTCATTTGTGTGGAAGCGAGCGCAAACCGCTACGGTAAATAATGGAAATGCTGGGACTCTGTCGCCTGGCGACGCCGCGCTGTGTTCACGCCACCAGATTATTGTGCACTAAGTTTGTCTTGCTCGTTATGCTCTAACAGAATACGAAGAACAAACTTTGTTATTGCTGCACTGATAGCACGTATTAAACAACGCTCTACATATCCGTATATTAGCCGAGCAGCAACTTAACATTTAAAATGGTGCTTACTTTTTCAACATTTTTTTGAGTCATGGGAAGGTCGCTGTTTAGCTATTCCAAGAATCTTGGCTATATTTTTCTTCCGAAACAAATAATTATAGAATAATTATCCACCAACGCTCGCCTTACAGTATTTTTAAAACATTTTCATGTAAATTGAGGTATCAAGGGTAACTGAATTTATCAGCTACATATAACGGTTAGCTTTAGCTCCGTAGTAACTTCGTTACGAAATATTATTACGTAGCGACACACGATAGCTCGAAAATAGTTTAGGTCTAGTTTATTTGCCTATCTAGAATGATACTACGTTTCGGAAGTTTGTGTGGTTTTTAGAAGGGCTGTTTGTTTGGGTGCCGTTAAATAGAGTTGACAGGATTTTTGTGCCAACAGAAGTTATCGAAACTTTTCATTATTCGAGTATAGGGTGATGCGACACCATACTTTCGAATAATGATAGAGTTACGAACTATCAGGACTGCCCAGCAATTTCTTATGGATGGGGTAGAGTGATGTTCAATTTAACGGTCTCCACATTTGCAGTACACATACTGTTACGACTTTTGTTCGCAGTTTCTGTCACCAGATTTTCAGCATATTATACTTTTCATTCAATGTTCAGTAAAAGCTAAAGTAAAACCCGCAATTTGCCGCCAGTTTGTCATATTTAATTACTGTCTTGAGAACAGCGGCACAGACGATCATAATTTAAGTCGGATTGTGGTAGTTGGTATGGAACCTTAGCGTGCGGGATACGATTTGTCCTCGTTTGCTTTACATAGTGCGCTGTGTGTATACTTTTCGGTTTTATTTTAGAAAGAAAACTGTTGAGTCCGGAAATTATAGTATAATATGATTTGTGTGTAGAAAACCTTCTTTCTTTTCGCGAAAGTAATATATCATTCATTTTGTTTCAGGAAATCGGTGTTCGCGCTGCGATCAAGTGAATAACAAGGCACGTGACATTTGCGTGACAGTGCGCAACAATCATCGTAATAGCTAAACACAGTAACTTATCGTAGTCAATTACGAATAATAAAATACGTCTTGAGTGTCTCTTGTTTAGGATAGCGCTATATAAAATGCTTTTACATGTGTTGTTTGTTGTCCCCATTAGTCTGTAATCGTCTAGCTACTAAAGACTGGGTGTGCCATTCTTTCTAAGTGTACAAGTGTTTTGTGTATCAAATCGTCAATTAAGGACTTGGCAGCGGCAATTTGTAACGAGGTGAGTTCATGTTTAGTTACCTAAATTTTATATAAGCAACACAAATTGTTAAAAAAGTAAAGTGGTTATTTATCATGTTGATATCGATTTTAGTATGAAACGCCACATAACAGTATAAATTATAATTATTGCGATCGTTAACAAACCATTGAAATAAACTGTTCGCAAAGTTATACATTTTAGTTGAGTGAAATAAACAGAAATACCAAAATAATTTTAGTTTATTTGAACTAAAATTTCACGGCTTATACGGAAAGTTATGTCCCGAAGATACATGGGTAAGAACGTTATTCATCGTTCTAAATTATAAATATTTTTGAATGCTTCGCAGTGGAGCAAACAAACTTCGCCAAGTTTGGTAAGCGTTCGGGGCGTTCGCTGCAGCGCTTTAAAAATCAACATACACAGTGTACATACATACAGCCTCTATAGTTCAGTGGATAACTGATGTATAATATAAAATCTGCGCTCGCTTGGCATTACCACCTCAATTTATATTCCCGTGTAAATCTTGCTTATTTTTTCCCGCAGTCAGCGAATTTTATCCCACGAATTCATCTTAATCAACGCAAACTTCCAGGCTTACGGATACACAACTTAGGAGAAATACTAATTTACTAACTTCAATTTCTAAGTTCTTAAACGCCTAACTTTTAATTCCTTTCTTTTAAGAACCATTTAATTCCGAAGTATTACAAATTGAGTAAAACAGGAAACTAATTTGAATCTTCCTCTTAAACATTCCGTGCAGAGGGGAGTTGGCTGCTAAAACCTTTACTCTTTACGCACTTCCATAATTTACATGAAGAAAATTATGCTTAGTAGACAGACTCCTATTACGAGTATACGCTGTGGTGGTGGACAGCCAGGCTTATGAAAAGCTCATAAAATTAATAAATATTATCGAAACAAAACTTATCTCTCATGTTTAAAACTGTTATAAAATATGATAGTCTATAGCCGCAATGCAAGTAGTGAAGGCTTTATTCAGTCCGAAATGTGGAACCGTTGCTAGCAAAATATAAATTGCACCCGCTTGGAATTACCTCTACGTTTTATGACACAAACGAGAAAAAAGTTATGCGCCATCCGCGCCTCATCGCCTCATCGCCTCATTTTACACTACATTTTTCGCTTAATTGAAAACTGATAATAATTTATCCTTGTATTTTTACGGCCCTAAATAATTTTGCTGTTAATTATTATCTTTGTATTACATTTCATTTTAATTAGTTCCATAACTACAATTAATTTTCTCGATTTAATGTAAAATACTTCAAGGTTGCGAGTACTTAATTGTTTCTTTTTGTTCTGAACAGATTTTTAATTATTAAGTAATCAGATATTGTTTTAGTGTAATGAAGCTGTACAGCTCCCGGTTTTCTTTGTATTAATATGAACAGTTTAGTTAATTAATTATGAAATCGTTGAAATAAGTAATTCCAGGCGTTGTGTACGTTGCGGCACTGTTGTACGTAGAATTCAATGCATATTGATAGCGATTATGCTCTTTTCACGGAAGTCTGTTATTGGTACACGTTCCATTTATAGGCAGCAGTTCGGTGAGATGGATCGGATTCGATACTGAATACATACGTATCTAGGCCAACAATACTAAAAAATGCAGAAAAAAGGATTTCAAATGTCGGATTCTGATCAGTAACGGTAACTACTACTAAAGTAATAGGAATGTCATACAATAATCTAGGAATAATCTAGCTTTGCTGTGACAAATAAATTGGCCTAAATATGTAGGCAGGAGTTTTCCCTAGTGAATAATGTTTAATGTAGTTAGAAGTGCATTTTTTTTTTCATATTATGTTAAACATTTGTAAAATGTCACTAATGAAGCTTATTAAATCTTGAACGCTGTGTACAATAATAATGTTGTCATGGCTGAGATGAATTGTTTTTAGTCTGTCACTGTACTTGTCAAAATAAAATAAAAAATAATAAAATAATATAAAACTTCAGTACAGCTGAATCAAGCATGAATTGAAGTGTGCTCTTGAGAAACTATAGTTTCTAAAGAGCATACTCCTACATTTCCAATGTAGAGAAATAATTAGTTTCAAGAATTGGGTCTCAATTTGACATGTGACAAAACGCAAACATACCTTGAGAGCTTTGTCCCTGTGTGCTTTACCGAGACGTTATTTAGCCAAGGAGAAACGTTCACAATCTGCCTTTTCACAAGGGGACTCCATCACAAAACTCATTTGGCATTCAGCCACCTACAATGGCTCGTGTGGATGCGAAGCGGTTTAAAATACCTGTTTTTTTGCCGACACAAGTTGGCACGTTCAAATTCGAATACGACGCTTTAAATAAAAACAAATGAATTACTAACTTCTTGAAAACAAACGTACACCGTTGTCAACTTCATTAGTTGAAGTCATCTTCCGCCTACATAACTGAAAATGTAATAAGTTGCTGAAACGTGATTGTGTTCGTAACTGGTTTTTTTTCAACGATATTTAGACGGGGAAAAATGACTGTTATTAATGTCTAACGAATATTTTACGAAACGCCGAAAAACTTATAAATGGTTGGTATTAAAATTTGCCTGTTTCGGAAAGAGGAATTTATTTCGTGTCAAAGGACGTTCCAAAACTTTGATAACGCTTTACCATGACGTTGGAGGTCATTTAAACATTTTTAGCTTGCACTTTCACTTCCCGGAATAAGAAAGTTTAAGTTAATTTCCAGAAGTTGACATTTTAATTTAGTGAAGGATCGTCAAGTTTTACTTAAGTTTACATATTTCATTAGCTTGTTTACTTTATTAATGATACATTATTTAACTTGTTGCAAATTGCCGTTTCAAAAGGTACATTAGTTTTTCTTTAAACCTCCACATTCACACTCTTGTCCCATTTTCGAGATTATAGAGGCTAGATGCAAATCGTGATTAAAGCAAAACAGGGCAAAGTAGATAAAACAAATGATTGGGATAAATATCTCGGTTGGATGATTCGGCAGCAAATGGTTCGTTAGTTCGACGGCAGTGTTGAGCGCGCAGTGCATCCGGCTGGCGGAAAAACTGACGACGGCAAATACAAATCGCGCTTCCTCTGCGCCGCGTCGCCGCTTCGTCGCCGCCACGCCTCCGACACGCGGCGTGTAGCTTGTAACGTTAGCGTATTTTGTTGTTGTTATCACTGACAACACTGCGAGTCCACATTCGTCAACCACTCATACCCCACACATACCTGCATGACGACTCTATTTACATTGACACACTTTTGTTTATTCAATTCCTAACGTTTCATTTTGCCGGCCGCTGCTACTCTCCTGAACCTAAAACTCTCTGATTAATTTTTAAATTTTGATTTCCTTTTTGTACAATTTAGAACCTCATTTGATGCTCAGGTATACAAGACATAATTTATGTATAAGCGCAAATCGTGTTATTTTCACGAAATGAAGTGTTGAATTGACAATGAAGTTGATTTTTGGAGAAGTTTCAATCGTGTCGGCGAAAACTCGAACATAAAACGATATTATTATTATTGCCATTATGTGATAAAATTGTGATACCGGTAAAGTTGTTTTATACAAAAGAATGTTTATTTCGAGATCTATACGTGCCTAATGCCTTTATTTATACCTTTGAATATTCGTCTGATTGAAAAACAAATATAGCGCGTGCGTGAGATTTCATTATGGTTTCTAAATGGAAAAACTGTGTACGGTTTGTGTCATCGCATATTCATGGGGCATTTTCGTGAGTCGACCTCTCAAGATTTGCGCACCGACTAAGTAAACAACGTCTAATGGAGGGATTCCAGAAGGTTACGTGACGTTTAGAAACATTCAATCCTTCGTAATTTATGTATTAATTTATTACTTACCTGCGACAAGCCGGTAGCGCTCGTATAATGGCCCTCTACGTTTACGATAGCCATATTTTTTCCGAATTTACGTCGTTATAGTATTGTCGGGAAAAAGTTAATATTGCTATAGATTGCTATGTAGATGTTTGTTTAATCCACGGAATGCAATTATATTAAAAATGTATTGTGAAGTGTACTACGTATTTTATCGTAGTATGCTTTTTTATTTAATTGGGCCGGTCAGCTGTTCAGTTTTAATCAGCCTAACCAAGAAAGATGCGAAAATAATGAAAAGAGAATGCACGAAATGCCTGAAAGTACACCGAGTGGAGGCAGGGGGGTAGGGGGGGTTGCGTCCAGGAAGCGGCTTTAATTAATATGATTTATAGAGACTTGCTTCTGTTTTCGCAACCTGTTTATATGTATTATTAAAATGAGACATAACGAAAATATCCTATCAGAAAATAAATTGAAATGCCATGGATACATGTCATCAATGACATTCATTTCTCTCAATTTATTTGTAAATAGATCCTCGGATACACTCGTATCAATTTCGAAAGGTAATCTCATGTTGAGTCAACGTCAAGATTATTTCCCAAATATGTTTACATTTATTCAAGCGTAACAGAAGACGAAGAGTAAATATAATATATATGGAGTGAGTAAACAATTGTTTACGTAACCGAAGTATATCGAAGAAAAGTGCTCCGGTTAGATTGACGATAATTTTTCGCGGAGGCGCTTGTTAAAGTTTTATCAGAAGCGAAGTTCAACGGAGCGTCTCGCGTTAGCATTCAGAAGTCACGGTTTATTACCAACTTTCAGTTCAGCCCAGGTACTGGAGTACGGGGTCTTTGTACAATACATGTTACATACACAGCATTCTCGCAGCGGGAGGGCGCGAGTATCACTCGCAGTTTGCCTGGCCGGTCAACGACATTCAATTCAACACCATTGCTATTTGACATGAAAAGGAACTGAACATGGCTGTATCGCTTGGCAATATTTTATCCGGGATATTTCAGTCTCGCAGCTAAGAAATGACTACGGAAGCTAACTCGCGCTTCGGATGTAATGAATCGTCATATTTATATAGCAAACATTGCGTTGTAAAATATTTCAAATTCAACCAAATGTTATGCTTACGGAAATAGTTTGCATATTTCCGTATCTATCCTATACAAGTTTCACCGTCCTATGGGGCTAGAGAAAACGTGGGTGAATTGAAATCGCTTTATGGAAGGAGGAAAGTATGAGCCAGGTGACACAGTATGGCGCCCAACCTTTGATTCAATTCAATTTTAAACTGTGGACGCAATATTGCTTCCTGTAAGTATTGTACTAGCAAGAAAAATTTTCAAATTATTTCTGATATTGAAATAATCAGCCATTATTAACGTAGCACTGCTTCTCATTTTACAAACCTGCATTTATTTCATGAAAATATATGCAATTAAATTCAGGCAAACAGGTGGCGTCGCAAATTGTATGCCATTACTGCAATCTTTTAAGCAGCCTTTATTTTTATATGATTTTCGAGAGAAATTAAAACTAATTCCATACGAGTGTGTCCTACTACTACGAATCCTTTAGTTCATGCGACTTTCGAGTACCTACTGGAAATAGAAAAGAATTTCAGGGTCCGTTTTTATTTTAAAAAGAAAATAGAACACCTCGGAAGCGTTTGCTTAGGCAGCGCTACAATAGGAATCATTCGATTCGAATTCTCGATTAGATAAATCTCATAGTATCGAGAAGGTTCTGATAAACAAGACTTATTGAATTGAACGCGCGGACAATATGACCGAATGGAGAGATGCGGCAGAGCGGACTGAACCGCAAATATAAAGTTAGCTTGATTTATATCGAGCGCTGACAATAGTGATTGATTCGTACCGTTCTACTGGAATGAGGTTCGGACGACCGACTATGCGTACCTTTGGATATACATTTCAAGTATTCATTACTTAAGGGTACATGTAGGTATAGAAATAGGTAGATTTATTTTACTTCAATGTCAAACAGCCGATGTCACCGAAAATTTTGCGGAGTGATTTAAAAGCGAAAGGTTTTCTTTAAAAGAATTCTACGAAAACATTATAGTTTCCTTGTTGTGGAAGTTAGGCGTAAGAAGTTAGATACAACAACTAGTAACTAGTAACTAACGTTTCATAAAACGCTTGTAGATTGTTAATGTGAAATAAAAACTTTTGAACTTAGGTATATGGCAGTTGCTTCGTGTACAAGTTGCTCCGAAACTTCTAATATAAAGCTTGCCCGCGCGCATCAAATCTTTTGAACGATGCAAGATCTTGGGCCGAATACCTAAATGAGGGACGGTGAAGCATTTGCTGAACATTATCAGTTTAGCTTCCACTTAACATACATGCGAACTCCAGTTTTGGTCCACAAAGTTCGCTAGATTACTTGTCAGATAGCTCTTTACAATTCAGTCGTTGGCACATACTATTACTACAACTCTCGTTGTAACTCCCACACTTCTTTGGGAGGGGCCGAGTTATAACTTTCAAGTACATTCCAAATTGCTACTTGACTGCGATCGGAACATTAACAGTATTATATATAAACAGATATAGAAAACCAGGATTTTTCCCAAGTAATAAGTACAGATGATCCTAACGTTGCTTCCAGCGCTCTAATAAGCATAATTCAAAATATTATTAATTTGCACACAAAAATAATCCATGTTCCCAGGATAAACAGAAACCTAAAACCATGGATTACCCCCGGTTTATTGAGATGTATTCGTCACCGCGACAAGCTCCACAAAAAAGCCCGGAAGTCTCCTGATAACTTAATCCTACAAATTACTTATAAAAGGTACCGTAACTATTGCAATGGCCTTCTTAGAAAACTTAAAACATTACATGACAAACACGAACTAAATAAAGCTAAACATAACCCTAAAGCACTTTGGACTAAAATAAAAGACCTCACCAACACAAAAAAGATATGTGCACCACCTACAGAACTGCTGAATACCAAATCTGATCCAAAGGCTGCAGTTAACATTGCCTGTAATTTCTTTGCCACAATTGGAGCTGAGTTAGCCTCTAAAATCCCTGCAACATCGCAACAGCCTATCATACAGAAAACCTCTAATAACTCCTTTGTTATCCTTGAAGTGGATGAATCAGAGGTGGAGTCCACCATCATGAACCTTAGGCAGGATAGTGCTACTGGCTGGGATGGAGTTCCGCCTACCCTGCTGAAGGTTTGCCGGAGTGCCCTTGTTCCTCTAATAACATATATAATTAACACTTCTATTAGAGCAGGAGTATTTCCTGAACCTTTCAAGAGGGCCCTAGTTCATCCGATACACAAGGGAGGGGCCAGAGACTGTGTCAACAATTATAGACCCATTTCAGTGCTCTCGGCTCTCTCTAAAGTTATGGAAAAGTTAATAAACGGCAGACTAGTAAATTATCTAAACAAATACAAAATTATAGCACCCAACCAATTTGGATTTAAGAAAGGAATTTCTACTGAAGACGCGGTTATCGATCTTACTCAGCTTGTTTCAAAAAAACTAGACGAGCAACAAAAATGCGTCAGTATTTTCCTGGATCTAAAAAAGGCGTTCGATACAGTCTCCGTTCCCACCCTTCTCCGAAAGCTGGAAAGTATTGGTATTCGTGGCAAACCTCTTGAACTCTTCAAGGATTACCTTGAAAACCGAAAAATGGCTGTTACAATCAACTCATGCCTGAGTGACGAAGAAACTGTCACATACGGAGTCCCGCAAGGCAGCGTGCTTGGACCCACACTCTTCCTAATTTACATAAATGACCTATGCACGCTGCCTTTACATAAATCACAAATCTTCACTTATGCTGATGACACCGCGATTGTGGTCTATGGTAATACTTGGAGTGAGGTGAAGAATATTGCGGAGCAGTCCTTAAAAACTGTTATGAACTGGCTATTACTCAACCTTCTTACCCTAAACGTGGCCAAAACGAACTTCATTCCCTTCTCTATTAACTATAGGAGCAAGGCTCCACCTGATTTTCTTATCACTGCCCATACGTGCTCTGATCCCAGTTCTTGCTCATGTGCGACGCTTACCCGAGTTAATCATACGAAGTACCTGGGTGTAGTGATTGATGACGGACTGAAATGGTATAACCAAATAGATAACACTGCTTCAAAAGTCAGAAGACTTATCTATATTTTTAAATCTCTGAGACAGTGCGCAGACATTAACATCCTAAAAATGGTTTATCTAGCACTCTGTCAGTCCGTTATCACCTACTGCATCCCGGTATGGGGAGGGGCTGCAAAAACCAAGTTTATTGTCGTAGAGCGAGCTCAGAGAGCTGTTCTTAAGGTGATGCTTGGCAGACCATACAGATTTCCTACTACTGAATTATATACGGACTGCAAAGTACTTACTGTGAGACAGCTCTTTGTCCTTCGAGCCACTCTCAGAAAGCATAAACAAATTCCCCCATTAGATCCTACTAAGCGCAAAGCAAAAAATGTATGCCCGACAGTACGTCACAAAACTTCATTCGCTAGGCGCCAGTTTTACGTTCTAAGTACGTTAGTTTACAGAAATATATGCAAAGCCATTCAGATAGCCAGGCTGAATCACCACCAAGTTAAGACTAAGGTCCAAGGTTGGCTTATGGATCAAGACTACGCTCGAACAGAAAAACTCCTGCAGGTCCAGCAGTAGGTATATAAAATACAAACCTATGTGGAACATATCACCAGCACATTTATACTACACAATCTCAAACACTTCAACACACCCTCACGCGAACTCCAAACACTACTACCTACAGACACTTCCTCACACACACTATCACATACATACCCTCATTCTAACATACACACCCTACCATTTATACATACATAGGTATTACTTATCATACATACACATATACACCTCAAAAGTCGTATCCAATAACCCCCTAATTTCCTTCCTTCTTGTTTATTTAATATCCATACTTTGTATCCTGCATTGTCGATGACTATTTTTTATAATGTTAGAACACAGCATAAAAGGTTTTTGGTATCACCGCAACAGCAGAACACTGACTCCTAAGTCACAGGATCACCTAGTTTAGGAGCCAGGGTTTATCTTATCCGTAATACCTTTAGTTAACCAAGTTATGTATCCTAGTCTTAAGCAATGTTAAAGGTTTTCGTATGAATAAAGATTTATTTATTATTTATTTGTGCACTGAATTTTGTTAAACTTTTCATGCTGCTCATTGTTGAAAAGGTTTACTCTTGCATTGAATTCAATGAATAATTTCATTGTTGTTAGATATTTTAAGCATTTATTTAGCGAAGTTTTGTTGGGTTTGAAACAATGGAATGAAAATGAACTTGTTTACGTTTTATGTATAATAGTTAATTAACTCAGTGTATTTTCAATACAGCAAAGGGTGCTTGTATTAACTACTAGCACTTTGCCCGCGACTTCGTCCGTGCGAATTTAGTAGGTACTCCACAAAGTTTTTTCTAGGTAATAAAAAGTACTTTAATAGTATTTTTATGTATCATCAATAGTTTTCGCAGCGCCTGCGATAAAAGACATTTTATGTTATTTTTTTTACACTTTGGGTTACAAGTTTTAGTAGGGATCCCTAATTATTTCTGGAAATAAATATAACCTAAATTACTCGGTAAAGATAAGCTACATCTTTCAATTTCATCACCTTTTTTTTAACGGTGAAATAATTTTTTAAATCGGCTGAGAATTTTTTGTGTTAAATTGTTACAAATAAACAAATCTTCCCTCTTTATAATATTAGTTAAGGTAGGCACGTACTTATTATATTATTTAATGAGAAATTAAGAGTTTTGGCGAGGCTTCATAATTTTAGGACGTTTTAATGTACTGAACAGGAGCCCTGACACGTATGGCAGTAAAATTTGGGCTATTACGCTACGAGTACATCCCCGTGTCCATCAGCCGAGCAATAAACACCCTAACGACACTTGTTGTGCTCCAATTACTGTAACAGACCTCTTACTGAAAACAAATGAGACTGATATTGTTACGTCACCAGAAGTAAAACCCTCCAAACATCGATTTACTCTTGATTATTTTCATATGAGTAGCTCCGTTTCAGACTTTTACGACTATATACGTCTTCTGAGAGCGATAACTTAGTCATTTTATGCTCACCCCTTCTTACTCCGCTGTACTTACGTCGAGAAGTTCAACGTGTGAGTCCCCGTGGAGCGTCATAAACACGCATATCCTTTTCCATCTTCCATTTGAATATGTTTTTCTTATGCCATCTCATATAAGTAAATTCATTTTGACCTACATTTATATTTCATTAACTGAAAACATAAAACCCGCTTAGCATTTTTTCAATAAAGGTTTACAAGCGTAATAAAAATCAAAGTGCTAAATAAAATGTAGATTAAACGTAAGGTGAAAAACAAAAAGTTAGCTAGGGTCGGCGGCGAGTCGTAAGGGGCGGCGAATCGGTCGCGCGCGGCACTTTATAGTTTTAATATCGTGCGGTCTGAGGTCGTCCGAGTTATGGCGCGAACACGCTTTTACTACAAATGCGTGTCCTCTGAACTGTTACATCGGAGCTGTGTACTGAACAAACAGAACTCGCACAAGTTAATATACCAACTGCTTGATTTCTGCCTCCGCTCTCACATCGGAACTACTCAGTTCCAATGTTTAGTTGCGTAAGTCGGCCGCTATCCTGCTCGTAATGGTTATTTCAAACGAGATAGCGCGATATCACATTCAGTATTACGACTATGGTTTACAATAAGCAGATTTCCTCTGTTGCGGTTACAATATCAGAGTTGCTAGTGCGACGTATTGTGTTTTCAGTAATAATTAAAGTACAAAAACAAAGCCACTAAGTAAATAACGTTCATGTTGCGTTTGTGCAAACAGACAGTGGAACAACTTCACATAGGGCATACCAGAGCAAACGTTTATTTAAAATAAGCATTTTATTTGCTGCTTTTCCGTGTTAATGTAAAAAAAACCTGGCACAAGGCTTAGGTAGGCGCAAGTTATTTTCGTTTTATATTTGGTGGAGTCGCCCGGGGCGCCCTCTCTCGGGGCAGATAACTTCGTATAGGCTACGTGCTGCGTCCCTCGCTGTCGGGGCCAGTTGACCTGGAGTGCCTCTAAACCTCAAAGCAAGAAAACCGAATTAGTTCTACTCTCTAAAATTTGTTCCGTATTCGTGAGCATCTATTGTTTTCCTTACTTAACTGAACTTTATCACGTTTTTATTAAACTTAGGTATTATTCTTATTACTTTGCAGCGAAATTCCGTATTTCCGTATTCAGTGTAATGTTTCGTTTGTAATACGGAAACAGTTGTGTAGTCATATCATTATCTGATTGTAATAGATATTTTGATCTACATCAGTAAGTACATATTATATGTATATAATATAGTCCTCCTGACCGATTTCGGCCATGGCGGGACATATTATAGTGCACAAGTGTGTGCGCAAACACAGGTGCACACTCTCTTCCGTCACTCTGATATTCCAATGGGACGGGAAAGAGGATTGGATCATATATCTACTTATTTATGTTAAATAGTCCTTAGGCTTATTTTCAGGCATTTCTAATTTAACCCAAGTGACTCCAAAGTATTACGGGCAGAAGAATTATAATACAAGCTGAAAATCAGATAACAGCCCTTCCTAACTCGCCGGCACCCAACTAACACCTTCTACAGAAAATACGATCAAAGTAATTACGATAAAAGATAGAGCAAAGAGTCCGTATTAAAGTAAATACACTTACATAATTACATTAAAAGTGGCTATCTAGCCAAGCGTCGGTAACCAATTACGTGGTATCGAGCGACTGGGGAGAACTACCACTGTTCTTACCTGCTCCCTTACCACCTTTTTGCATAAAATATTTACTCCAGACATGAATTAACAATTATAAATTTACACCAGGGACAAAAACACCGTAAATGGCCTTAAATCTCAGATGAAGACAACAGTGTTCTTAGCAAAAATGTTTCTGACATGATTTGTGGTCGATAAGGTAACTCTCTTTGACATCGTACAACATTAAATTCAAATATGATTCAGTCTGGATGTTTGATTAACTTCGACAGCCGAAGTTTTCTCCTTCGTACCGCATATCATCTTAGATAGAAATCAATTTCAAACGACGTAGGAGTTTCCAGTTTTATTAACATCCATTTCAGCAAATTGTAAATTATATAAATGGGAAATAACTATGTTTACAGTAAAGTTCAGTAACAGTTTTAAATATCAATTACGTGAGCGTGGAAGCCTTCAACCTCTAATGGGCCACTTTAATCTTAGAACCAATAAATTACCACAGTGTTTATTTCCTTAACCCGCCAATATACCTGAGGTTGTGGGCGATTCTAATATCACATTGTTTCACAACGAAAAACTATTTCAATAAATATGTAGGGGTAATTAATGTAAGTGGTAATTTAGTCGGGGTGGGAATAAATTGCGGTTTGGGAGACACGAGTCTATAAAGTGGGACGCAAGGTGACGGGACGTGGGTAGTGGGTACAGTCAGTGTGCCCGCGTCCTACATCCCGCCTTTTTTATGGTGGGACGCTATCGAGCCGCTCATCTATTCGAGACCTTAGATAGTGGATCACGCACGCATGAGCGGCTCCTACACAAAAACTTGACCTATTTTAGTGACATAAAATGCAACTACCAATTGAGAAATGTGACTTCGGTGTTTTATTCAGGTCAAGTGGTTTTATGTGAACTGAATGTATGAGATCCAAACAGTTACGTGCTCACCAATGGGTTTTGTAAGTTATTGAAGCGTACATTATCATTCTATCTTCTATCTATACTAATATTATTATAGGGAAAGAAACTGTCTGTCTATTATCTCTTCGTCTTAATGGCTAAACGGTATTGGATAAAATGGCACAGAGATAGATTAGACGTTGGAGAAGGACATATTTCATATATCATTAATTATTTATCGTCTATTCTTTAATATTAATGCATTTTGATTCAAAACGACAGCACTTGCAAACTGCCTTTGTAATTATAACCTGAAATTATAGACTGGTCCGGTCCGACGATGACCGCATAAGTCATATGCATGTGCCACCCTGACAAGTGAGGGTACCGGCTGGGGGCTGATATAAATGGAAAATTTAGCTATCAGGTAGCGAGACTATGAATATGTCCACAGAATTATTCTAACCCTTTTTTGTCAGAGTTTGAAAAGGATACAAAAGTACAGATAACATATTATTCCTAAATCATTCAACGCATCTTATAGATACGCTGATACATCAAAATGGATATCTTTGTTTACGGTCAAAGTGAACAAAACAAATAAGTATTTGGGAGGCAGTTGAGAATCTATAACTCAATGCCAAGTTTTGCAAAGTTAGCCAACTCGTAGAGAAGTTCTCCGCAGAGCAAACAGGCTACAAGTCAAAACCTCCATTTGCCGAGTTACCTGTAAACAAAAACAATTCATTTAATACCTAAAAATATCCTCTATGATGATGTTACAAACTCACTATTGTTAAGAATTTTTTACTTCTTTACTTTTTGTTTTGAAGTAAAATCTCTGGTAAAATATTTTTTCTTTCTCTAATATAGTTGTAACAATGGGACTTGGGGGAGTTCTTGTATTGTAAATTAAATATCTCTACCGCATGTTTGCGTTAGTCGAAACTGAGAAATACCTACCCATTACAAAAGAGAGATGTAAACATGTTTGTGGACCTACACAAAGAATGGATATAAAACACAAAATCGTTGAAATTGACCATCACTGGGCAAATGGGAACAGTTGCATGTATTTTATTTAGGATTTAGTTAAGTTTTAATTGACAGATTGGAGTTGAGCTTTTTTGTGTGTAATCGAACAAATATAGCCAAAACTTTCAAA
Organism: Mamestra brassicae; assembly: GCA_905163435.1. Taxonomy (NCBI): domain Eukaryota; kingdom Metazoa; phylum Arthropoda; class Insecta; order Lepidoptera; family Noctuidae; genus Mamestra; species Mamestra brassicae. The sequence continues at coordinate 9,254,542 of LR990996.1, read as the reverse complement.
ATAATATTTTATGGCAGTTTTGATATTTCAACCAGAATAGCAGTTCCGAGAAATTGCATAGTTAGCCAACATAAAAAGTGCGTAGTCACTGTATCGAAATGTATCACTCGTCGACTTTTTTTCATTCTTGAAAAACAATCCATCGAAATAAATCTCGATCCAGAATATTTATACGATCGCAATACTTTATGTGTCATTCGAAAGTCACGATTTGTCTGGGGAGACGACTGAAAAACTAGATTCGGATTACGCAGGACACGTGTGACACGAAAATATTGCTCATTTCATATTCTCGACACAAGTTCACAACTTCATGTTCAAAATGATCATCTAAACAGTTTTTAATGGGCAACAAGAAATAGATTAAGGTGGGGCGACAAGAGCTGTTTCCAATTTGGACGCGGCGAACTTTTATGTCGGCAGCTTTACGTGAGCTGAAACGTGAGCAATAAGATTAAAAATAAATTATGTTCCGTGTAAGGGCACCCGTAAAAGACGAGAAAAAGATACGGCTTAAGTAAATGTCCGTAAAAATTATAAAAATGGAATCTCCGTTTGTTTTTATCCCTTCCGAGTTTTGTTACACGAAAATGTTAAAATTCAAGTTAAAATCACGTTAAGCTGGTGACCTCATTTCATTGCTTTATCCCGGTACCTGGCTTACCAAGTAGTTTCCTGCGGTTGCCAAGGAAAACCGCGAAGTACGTAGCGGCGGTCGTCGAGGCCTGACGAAAGTTATACTTAAGTATTGAAACCCGCATGAACAAAAGTAAAAGGTGTAGGCGTAGCTTGAATTGACTTGCTTCAATGTTAAAAGCCCCGTATTGTTGTAGTACTTTATTAGCGAGATTGCTATCAGTTAGGTATATTGGTGTTCACGATGTTATAGCCACAATATTCTAAGGAGCTTATTAAAATATTCCTTGAGTGTCGAAAATATTCCTTTTTTCTCAAGTATTTGTTCAGTTTAATTCGACGGTTTTAAAGTCTACACTAGATTTTTTTTCTATGAATTTGTTTCGATGTTTTGTCTGTTACGTACTCCAGTAAGAAACATTTACCTCGGCAATGTCTTTTATTTTAACAATAAAATACAACGATCATTGCATTATTTACGTTGTCGAGCAAATGATTTTTTCAAATAAGTGAAGCAATGGATTTGGAATCTATGAAATATTTCCGATTTTAATTGAAAGTTATTATCATCTGTCTAGCATTTTTTCCAACTATATTGGGGTCGGCTTCCAGTCAAACTAGATTCAGCTGAATACCAATATTTTACGTGGAGCGACTGCCTATTTGACCTCCACAACTAAGTAACTGGGTTTTGATAGAAAGTGTGATCCATAATTCCTATTAAACTTACCATAGATAATTTATCATTTATATGGTGACGATGCATCATCGTTACAGAGTTACTCATTACGTTAATGTGGAGTACTGATATATGTGATATAACTGGTGCATGTTGCTCAGGGTGCCAACGCACGTAACGTACATAACGTACATACATTCTGTAATGAATCCTAGCGAGCTTAGTTGTATCAGTGTTTACAGTAATAAATAAGGTATGTTTTCTCATATTTACGAGACAGATATCAGTCATTGAATGGACCCCTAGGCTTTGAATCTGGCCACCAAGCTCGCTGATTGGCTTACTTTTTAACCAAGGCATGATCTAATAGATCAAGTTTATTTTTAGATTATAAAACATGTCCCTGAAAACCTAAACCGAAAGTTATGTGAAGCACGTTCAATCCGCAGTATCTAACATGTTTGAGTGAATCAGACTTTTGAGAATACCGGATATTGTACTCCTCTGTTCCGCACATATTCTATGCTCAGAATCACCATGTCCGAGTTTAGCTGGTTTCAATTATGCCCCGTCGCCTCTTTTAACTTGTGTTTTTATCATGAACACCTGTACACGTACGTGTGTATCGCTCCCCGCGGAGTCTGCAGTAAAAGAATCAAGCGCCAACGGCCACACAAACAGTAATGCCATTCCAGAAGTTTAAAATATTTCATTTGCGCCATTTGAACTCGCATGCGAATATTAATCCAAAGTTATTCAGAGTTATTGAGTTAAATATTTACTTTTAAATGGAAAGAGGATCAGAGGGACGTTAAAAGTTTTTTCTCGTAGCGAAAGTTTAAGTTAGCGCTGTGAACAACTGAGCGACTGCGGTTTCCTCGACCTGAATAGTTTAGTGAAATTCACCGAACACCACGCTGGCCGCGTGCCGAATGTTGCAGTTAAATAATTTGTGATAACCGCTTTCATTTATTCAACTTTCGCTCGAGATTTCCATGAGTAATTGTCTGTTTCAGCTTTAAATGTCGTGTTATTATCGCGACGATGTATTCGCGCAGATGAATGTTTTAATTGTGTTCAGACAGAGGTGGCGGCAAGACGTTTACTGTGCGAACTTTTTACAACTCGCAGCTGCTTCCCTTCGCAATTTGCCGGAGGCCGCAGTAAAAAACGTTACACAGTTTACGACTGCTAATAGTCCCCTACTATGTTAGTTGATATTGCGATTGAAACATTGATAGCGCATCGAATTATATCTGTCTGACAATCTATGAAACACGGGTGATTATATCCAATTTTCCCTTTCATTGCCGTCGTGTATTGTCTCTCATAACACAGGAACCGACGTTCTGTCGTTGATTTATTAACTTCCTTATGTTCGCGAGGTATTCTCGGAATTTTTTGTCTACTTACTGGAACGGAATTATGTGTACAAAAATGTAATAAGATAATATTCTAATATAAATGAGACGTCTTTTTAAATTGAGTCTGAGTGGCGGGTCAGATTAATGTTACTATTAGATTTTCCTGGGCCGCGGCAGGTATTTTTTCCAGGTCGGTGTGCGCCATATAAATGTGCACGCTAATCTATCACGCTGCCTGTCGGTCGACGTGTATTAATGGAGTGTGAATAAATTTGTAGACAACCTAGGCTCCGAGCGCCGGCTCCCGACAGCTGTACCCATCTTATCTGATCGGATTACATTGTACACTTCGATTTTCTAAGACTTCTAAGTAATAGCTACAAAGCTTCCTCTTTGATGTTTGTTATTCAAGCGTTTTATTTTCGTGAGGTAACTTGTGTACTGATTTTCTTTGTTCTTTTCACTGGACAGTATCTTTGTTTGTGAGCTAGATTTGTTTATTATTCTGCTCATTCTTGGACTGTTTTGTTGTACGACATTGACTTTCTTTTCAACTTGTAATGAAGTATATTTACGATTCCCTTTGAAGTGAAATCATTGAAAATTCCGTGAGCGGTGATAACAGTACCGCTAACATGATCATTGGACTCTGCTTGTTCTGTTACAATTATGAGGCTTTCAGCTTTCTCAGTGGAGACTGCGAAATTCATTACTTACGTAGAAAGCCTACGCTTTTATCTCGAAAGATGTGCTTTTGTAATCACATTACGCAAATGAGAGCTCGAGAATTCATGGTTGGTTCGGGATAGGGTCGTGATCCCAACAAATGTCTCTTACCCAGCCTGACAACTAAATCTCCTGGAGCTACATTTATCAGGAACAATCAAACTGCTCTGTTCCTGAATCAAACCGGAGTAGAGGAAATAACAGCGATAATGATAGAAGACAAGACTTTTTTATATATTCGCAAAATAATTCTAAAACGTTTGCAGTATTAAGCATATTTGTACCGATCTGTCTGCGCTTCCTTTATGACGCAAAATCTAACGGTATTGCAAAATAGATTTCGTATTTGGTGTTGCCTAACTTTTTAATAAGTTTTCATAGTTTAATAAAAATAACTGAAAATAAAATCACATTGCGGCGTGTACACTAAATACACGGTAGATGGAAACTACCAGTTCAATGAAATACAAATCGAATCCCCTGTGAATACACGTATCGTGTGTTTCAGCTTTATGATGATGATAGGTTATCAGAAATAATTTACCACAATTCCACATGGCAATGGTCAATTTAGAGATAATAGCAGTGTAATTTGGCCCAGGCCGCTCAACGGGGCTAACATTACGATATTTCAAAAAACGTTAAACTATGCTAAAAACTGAAATAAATTGCATTCTCATTACCATTTACCGAGTTTGGCAGAAGTCCTGCGCCGCCAGGAGAGTAACTCCATTTCCTGCTACGTGCTACGGCTGCTACGGCGTAGCTCGTAGCCTCGTAGCCGTAGCTATCGTAGCCGAGTGCCTGCCGTTCTGAATAATTGCTCTTTTTGTTTTTATCTTATAGTAGCAGCATAAGTAACAGGCACAAAACCTGAGACAAAATCACAAACAATGTTTTACTTGCTTTCATTGAATAAAAAGGTAAAAATATAAACTCTTTTAACCAATATTAGTCAAGTGTGAGTCACCATATACACGCACACCAAAGGTCAATTGTTAAGTTCTGTACGCATGACAACCATTCAGATTTATAAGTGCCCTCTTCTTTATTTATGCATGACACTAAAATGCTACCTACTTCTTAAGACGACCTTTAAAGGTTCCCCATTTTATAGTATTATTATATCTGAATAATAATGTATAGGTATGTGTAATAATACATTCTTGTATTACTAGTACTCGTCGACTATAAGCAAAATAATATATTACGCGAGCTGAAAGATAAAATTTATGTATACAAACAGTTCCTTGCTGGTCTAGAAATACGAGAATAATAGTGTAATAAGCTTAATTTCTACCCGGAAGGCGTAAATTCCAGCCAGCCAAAAGTGGGTCAACAAGCATTATTCGAAAACTGACAATACTTAGAGCGAGCGCGCATTGCAGATTTTAAATCGCCCAATTCAAACTTTTTCTAAACCCAGAGCCGCTTAAGAAATATTGCTGAACTCCTGTTTGTGGCGTTTCTTTGTCGGTTTAATTTGTCAGTTGTACGCAGCGATGGTTATCTTCATGGCTCATTAAGTATCCATCCATATTCAGATAATCCAGTAAACTTAATTTAGGATACTATTTGATCCGTTGCAAATTCTATTGTTACTAGTATTTGATTCCAAGGTTTTTGTAAAAATATAAAACTCATACATACTTAGCTGATGGTATTTATTGTAAACCTCATAATAAGCTAACAGCCAAACAGACATCCCACTCGTTTCTCTGTACGGCTTCTAAGATACTTGTTGTGTTGATAATTGACCGCGTAGGAAGTAGCAAATACACTTGAAAGCTCCTCCATAATGTTTACTCTATTATCGACTTCCGCACTCGCACACAAAACAAAATTATCGACTAAACGATACCACCGACATTCAACTCGTGATATGGGTCGCATGTGAAATGAAATATCAAACAAATTACCGCTATCAATGATAATAGACACGCTCAAGCTCGAATAGAGTGCGCTCTTCGAAAGATATATCTCCTCGAAATAAAAGATAAACGATCGGAGGAATGCCGAGGTGTTATGTAATGGACGGAGTAGTGACGAAGGCACCGGTACAAAAATGACGGTATCAATTAAAAGCAGGCAACGCAAAGCAGCGCCATCCATCACGCGGCCCGAACGCTGACGCGGACAAATGAAGTGCGATTTGATCCGACACCCGCTGATCCTACGTTCATTCACAACTTATGCAGTCACTAAGAAAAACAAAGAACCCCACCTCATTAGGACAGCTAAGTCTTATGTTTTATTCACTATGGACGGAGAAACGACTAACCCAACTAATTTAACTTTTAAAACGAGTGACAATTTGTTCAATTCAGAACATTTTTAATAATAGAGCTTGTCGACTTCGGAAGCAATTAGGTGGGACTTGAAGGTATTTAATGCTTTTGTAACTGCTCGGATTGCCGTTGTTGCGCGTTATAATAGGTTTATTAATGTTGCGGATAACAACTCGGTGTGTGTTAATGCCACCTTCGTATTACAAACGTAATGTCTGTTTTAATGAGCATTTGGTATAGCTTTAAGTAGAAACGCTTTTACGGGTTCATTAAACAAGAAACACGGTGTATTGAATGTCTCGCGCGCATAAACACTCGAACTCGAAGATAGCCGACAGAGTGGCGAGTTCACTTCGATCTAGTCGGGCCAATATCGGGCCAATTTGTGGTGTCAGAAAAACGGCCTGCCCTATTCTTACTAAAGTCAATAGAATCAGGATACTGTTTTATATGTGCGGTTTAGTAGACTGTTTTCGAGTACTTACATCTAGATTGGTCGAATACGATCTGCAGATCTAACAAATATTTGTCTTGATCCAAGAGCCCCCCTGACCTGTAACTAAATACAAAAGGTGCGCGCAGCGTCTGCGTCATTAACATCGTCAAATATGTACGGCTTAGGACAAGAACTATTTCACAGAAGTTCAAAAACATCAAGCGGCTTACTTATATCCTTGTTTTTATATGACGCCCAATGTTACGTAGGTACTTAGATGGAGTAGTCGCATAAAACTTTTATATGTTCTGCTTTTGTAGTTATAATATAGTTAATGTATCTCCGTCTGCAGTTTCGGGTTTACAATGATTGATATAACAATGTTTTTTTTTTTGGAATCCATTTTGTCTTATTTTCTTTCCCTTTTTGGACATCTATCTAAAACGGCAGCAAATATTGATATTACATTGCGATGAAAATGCTCAATTCTACCGCATCTCAGATCCAAGGTTTTCGTTTTTCACTTTGTTTAGTGACAATTGTGAGGGCTTTAGAGCTTTCTGGGCTTTCAAAGCGTCGTTCACTCCGAGGTTTGTAAGGATTGCGGGTATCGAAAAACGTCTATAGTCTTGATGTTTTCGACGGAACAACGCGAATGACTGAGAACGATAACGATTTTTCGAATAAACGTCAACGATGGTAATTTTCTTTCTCTCGTTTTTATTTTTCACGAAATAGCGACTAGTTTTGAAGCAGATATTTTGCTGTGAACAATTTTACAAAGTTGTTGTGTGTTAAAATTTCCTGTGTCGGGCAGAAGTAGCCGTGAAAAATAGTAACAGAAACATCGCGTTCATTATCATCTCGCCTTAATATGATGAGAGTTGGCAGAGTTCCCGAACTACTACAGCGGATAATTCTGTTTTCGGCTACGTGCTGTGAATTATTAGTGCCTACTCCAGTACGGCACCAATCTTAGCATTTTTTTTGTATCCAGCATTTTCCGTGCATATTACAAATGTGTTGCATTTCTTTGACAGCACTGTTTCATTAGTTTCTATTGAAGCTATTGCAAAAGAAGTAAAATATCACGACTATTTCGTGAACTTTCAGAACTTTAGTCCTTAAGCCAAGTTGTAAGTTGAAATTATCCAAATGTGACAAAGCGTGACAACCTTAAAATATCAGAAACACCCACTATAAGTGCTTGTGATCGATTCGTCTAGACAAGTTAATAATTTTATTCAAACGCTTCACTTAAGACAATCGGTAGATATGTAGAAGCATATTTTGTTAGGGATCGTTGATCTCAAATCTGAGCATTGACTCCAGTTAGTTGGTAAGAAAACATATCTTACCGTTTTATCGAGAATTATTGCAGCAGAACTTCTGTCTGAAATCTTTTTACCTTAATAAAGTAGAAAGTGGATGCTCTCCTTTCAAATTAGGATTTCATTTTCATATGTATATTTGTACATACAGTACAGTATATTTGAAATATAATGAACTCGAGTTCTGTATACAAACCGAATATATTAAGGGTATGTAGCCTAACTAATAGATTACTAAACAAATTCCCTTAACACAGTTTAATGGCGTTGTCCTAATTTATTTAACATCAAGAGGATCGTATGACGCTAATTTAATTGTAAGTGAATTAGGGGCGTCTTAAAGAATGATGTGGCCGCGTCCTTATGGTGAGCGAGCAATAAATACATCATGCGAGGTACACGTCACCAACGCTACGTTTCCATCTAATATATTACAGAGCAGAGTGAAATACTTAGCTCACAACGATATTTATGTTCCTACGACTGAATTATAAATACGTTATGATGTATGAGCGGTTTTTATAGGTGATAATATTTTGTGAAACATATGTAAGTGTATTTGCAAGGGATATAATAACTCAATGGTAATTGGCGTTCGAGGTTGTAGGTTTACATATTTGTGGTTACATCGTTTAATACTTATACTCTAACGATTAAATGAAAGGAGACAGTGTGTGATATATTTTGCACTCCCTTTTTAACACATAACATAACGCCTGTTTATCGAAAGGGTTAAGCAGGGATATACACTATTTACTTACACTATTTACGTAAAACCTGTCTGACATGGGAATGGAACCAGTTTTGAATCGCTTTTAGTAAACCAGAAATGTTTTCACGCACTAGCATATTACCGGATCCGTGTGGATTCCGGTCTATTCCATACAGGATTTCAGATTCACTGTCACCCGTAGTTACCAATGTAGCCATCCATCAAGACGAGCCACCTAATAATTTGGTTATACAGTATCTACAATATTGCCGGGAAATACGGAGCCGTACATTGCAAGGTATACTCCGTCGGTATTGTTGGAGGAATATCGCTGCGGTAACTGTCCATTCAGGTTGCATCTACCCACAATTGGTTGTATATCTGCTCTTTAATGCACCTCTTGTCCCGACCTGAGTCTGTCTTTATCTACTGATGACGTGTTATTCGGAATATAGGTTAAATAAATGTTGGTGTTGCGTATTTCAATGCTTAAATTCAGACTTTTTTTTATTTTAATAAACATTGTACGAACGGAATATCAGTAGTGCTGCGTAGGTTCCGTTTTTCTCAGTAAAGTTTACCTATAAATTAATTAATAGGTTTTATTCAACACGTTACCTAGCAACGAAATAAATGTGGCGTGGTGTCCACAGTTAAATATATTTGGAAACAAAATGACAGTTCATTTTATTTGGTAACGTGTTAAATAAGACCTATTAATTAATTAATTGGTTTTATTTAACACGTTACCTAGCAACGATATAAATGTGGCGTTTCAAACTTTGGAAATTAGTAGTGTCTTTAAGTTTCGTGCCCGCGAAATGTCCAAATATCCAAGGTTGTCCTCGAACGACGTCAAAAGGAATAAGTATTTAGTTACGTGCGTTGAGCGAATCTATTGGCCTTGAAGGTCTGTCGGCAGTGGCGGTAGTGGTGATCATTTGTAGACATACAGATAGATGGCAATACTTTTAGTTGGATAAACAGGAATCGTGTTTTGGTGTACAACGTTTCAGTCATTAGATGGTAGGGTCGTTCTTACCCTTTTCAAAGTAGCGGTGGGCGCCTGTCGGTAGCTGGTGAATTATTTAGCAGGCGCGCGCCACCGGCCTCCTTGCATGACGTTTATCACGCGTCTTACCAATTATTATCAGTAACACATTGCTGGTTCGGTAACCAGACTATTATTTGACAAATAATTTAGTGGGATTTGTGGGGAATGTTTTCGGTGTGTAATGCATTAAAATTCAAAAGAATGAAGCACTTACTTTTGTTTTAAGTAAAAATATATTTTTAGCTCATGACTTGAGGTATTTTGGATACAAGTGGTTAAAACCTGTAATGCTATCATAACGATGGTAAAAAAGCCTAATGTGATCCTTTCAAAAAACAGAAGGTACCTTGTTATACATTGCATTTAAGCAACGCTGTACAAGGTAAATGAAACACCAAACATAATCAAACCCAGCGGGTTGGAAAAAAAATAAAAACAAAGAAAATATTAAAAATTTTAGGACAAAACCGTGTCGTTCCCCAGACACAATAATTAGGCCGTCACTTCTAATTTTCCCTTCCCTCGTCGATGTATGGAAACATCTTTCATTCCAATGACATTTATGTTCATATCACTGAATTATAAATAAGGTATGGCCCATGTTTTCTAATATTATAATAAATTACGCGCGAAGACTGAAAATAATTAATGAATAAATTATTGATTTTGAGCCCACACGCATCGCTGAACATTTCTTATTCTTTTAATTTTAGTGTCTAGAGTTGTGATGGATTATACCTATTACATTAAGGTTATGATTTATCTTTGGTCGTTAGTTTGATCTGTATAATTCTAGTTCATATTTATGAGAGTTATCAGGGCAGAGAGGCAGAGTCCATTACCATTGTGTAATTAGGTAAATAATTACTCAGAAATTGTGTTAAAGTTTGAGTTGTTTTAAACATTCCTTTCAAACCACGGTTGTTCATTGTTCAAGCCTATTCAATTATTCCAACCTATTTTTATTTTTCATATTTTTAGACATCATGTCAGACCAATATGATAATTTCGGTAATTAGGTACTTGGTAGGTATACGTTAAATAGTTTGACCGAGTTTATTGGTCATCAAATTAAGTACGTATCACTTTTCGACACTCACGCCGATAAAGTCGATACAAAGTTATTATGGAGGGTGATATTTTATTTAAAGAAAAGTCAATGAAAAGTTAAATGTAATTACATGATACAAAGTTAATGCTGTTAAAGCGAAGTCCTTAAATCTGAATTAGTTACTGATGCAAACTAAATTGTTTTCCTACAAGGAATTTCAACGGAATTTCAGGCAGTTCAAACAAACAAAATGCAATATGAACTATTGAAAACGTACAAACAACTAGTTCTAATTATTATGTAGCGAGTACACTAGAACAGTTCCCAGTTCGCTGATTGCGTCACGTGTCAAATCATTATGATGCGGCAATCATACTCCTACATGAAATAGGGTAACGAAAGATATTTGTTCACTAAAATTAGAGACAGGGCCCCGAGGCTTATTGGCACATCATCCGTTATACTGCGCTACGAGTGTGTGCTTTGCGAGCGACGCGGCTACGACTGCTACGCTCGTAGAACTCGTAGCACTGAAACTCGTAGCATTGAAACTCGTAGTACAGAAACTCATTGGTCGTTTACCAAACCTTTTGTATGTATTCGGCTAATTTAGGATGTTTGTTTTTTTTGTTGAATAAACAAAGTGGCTAACAAAGAAATGTAGCAACTATTTTTCATGGTTTTTCTCAAAGTTTGTTCGGAAAGATTTTACTAGTAATCGATAATAAAGGAATACTAATACTGCAGCTGCTTGTTTTCTCGTGAACGAATTGTTTGTCAAAGAGAACTGTGGAAAACGTTTACTAAGGAATTGATGAATACTGAATGGAGAGATGAGCGAACTATTACTATTCATCTGCATACAATAGTTAAATCCAATACATATTGCACGATGGATTATACAAAGCTGGGAAACTGGGTTCAAATAACTTATATGCAAATAGGAAAGCTTATTATGTATATATTGTACATATATATGATATTATTGGTATACATACAATTGTCTACAAATGAGAATATTTTATTATCTACTTCTACGGCTTTGACCCGCGGCTTCCTTCGCGTTGATACAGATTTTCGCAAAAAAAGTAACCCATAATCGTCTCCAAAATTTGGTGGAGGTGTAAAAGTGAAACTAATTGCTTTTCACTTTTGCATTTAAAATATTAGTTAGGGTTACAATAGAGTCTATCCATTGGTAAAGAGATCTCTGCACTCATTTTAAGCATATTTTGATAAGAATGAGTTTTGGCACTTTTTGGCACAATGTTTATAAGAATTATTTTTTTTTACTTTCGGATTTTGCCAATTGACGACCACTAGAAGTTTTATTTTAACAACATAGCTTGTGATCTTACATTCATATTTCTTACATGATTCATTCAATAGACTTAACATATTGTTTACTATACATTTTATCAATCCACCTCCCCGATAGTCGATGAAGCCTTGTTTAGTTCTCGATACCAAACTTTACATAACAAGCTCCATGTATGTAGGTGTTGTTAAACTGAAACTATTAAGGTTACTTAGTTTCCTGTTTTCAGCTCAAACTATATAATATTATGTAATAAGAGTTTATGAGTTGTTTGAAATCATTAGCTGTAAATAAAACCGTCGGAGTAAATAATTCATAGCACTAAAGATACAATATTCTTATAACATGCACTAATCGGTTCTCAGTATCTCTGAGTGAGGTGATTGATGTCTGGAGTTTAAAAGAGTAATAACCGGCCCCATCTAGTTTATTTATTTTTATTGAATTATTCCAATCTGTCACTCTGCTAAGGGGGACAGATATTACAGACACAGAATTTTTGTTATTTTTTTATGTGATACTAGCTGCCGCCCGCGGCACCGCCCGCGGCACCGCCCGCGGCACCGCCCGCGTGAATGTCAAAATTATCCCAAGGGAACATACTCCCTGGATAAAAAGTATCCTATGTGTTATCCCAGAATAAAAGTATAATCTACCTCTGCGCCAAATTTCATCAAGATACGTTCTGACGTGATTCAGTAACAAACATCCATCCATCCAGCCCAACATCCAAACTGTCGCATTTAGTATAGAAACAGATTACAATCAGTCTTCTGATATTTGACTTCATATAACCATGTTACAAATGAAAACTTTTAAATTTACTAATAATAAACTTTAAGTTGTAAATGTCTGTCCCCCCGGGAAGGGGATAAAGCAGGGTGACAGATCGGAATAGTCCTTTTTTAGGGTTCTGTATCCGAAGAGTAACCGACCAAGCTGTCTGTCAGCGGGCTGTATCTCAAGAACCGTCATAGGTAGACAGTTTAAGTTTAAACTGAGTGTATGTATTTTCATTGCCGCTATAAAAACAAATATACAAGAAACGTGTTTTTTTTTTCGGTTTCGGTAAGGAACCCTTCGTGTGAGAGTCGACTCGCACTTAGCCGGTTTTATTTGACGTGTAAGTGTTTGTTAACAAATATTTCGAGAAATAAATATAACTAACTGTCGCCCGCGGTTCCGTCTTTCTGAGAGTCGAGTTATTCCAAGGAAACATACTCTCGGAATGTCCTACTCCAGGGCATGGTCTACTCGTGTGCCATCCAATCACGTGCAGCTGTTAGGACATGAAGAAATAACAGAGGGACAGACACACAAAGTTACTTTCGTATTTCTAATATTAGTATGGAAATGAACGTGCTATTCTGATAAATAATCTATATTACTGTAAAGTTCCATCAAAATCAGTTTAGTAGTTTCTGCATAAAAGAGTAACAAACATCATTCATGTATCCTCAATTTACATTCACATCCTACTACTATTATAAAGGCGAAAGTTTGTAAGTATGGATGTATGTATGGATGTTTGTTACTCTTTCACGTAAAAACTACTGAATGGATTTTGATGAAATTTGGCACAGAGGTAGATTATAGTCTGGAATAACACATAGGATACTTTTTATCCCGGGAATATGTTCCCTTAGGATAGTTTTCGACAATCACGCGGGCGGAGCCGCGGGCGGCAACTAGTTTATAATAATAGTAGGATAGGAAAGGAAGTAGGATATATAAATAGAGTAACTTCTACATATTATAATCACCAACAGTATATGGCCAGGTTTACGTCGCAAGCTATCCTCAAAGTGTCATCTTATAATCGTCTTTTACGACACCCACGAAAATTAATGAGATGAACTTACTCGCTGTGAGACCACGGCACATAAACCTTGTTTTGATTCGGTTTTATGTCATAGGTGAACTCTGTCTATAAAGAGCTCAAGAAAGATTAGAAACTAGCTACTGCCAGCGGGTCCACCCGTTTTAATAATAATTATAATGAATCCTTTATTTCAGGCAACTAAGGCCCATAAAACACAATACATATATAAGTATAAAAACTAAAATAACTATAAACTAATGCATTTTTGATAAACAAAACTTAAAAACTACTTCACACGAAGTGACGGCGTCGTGTTACGCTGTGAGGTGTCGTATAGCCGGCCCCGGAAACGCCGATAAAACACACCTTTCGGCGAAAACTCTTTCTTGAGAAACATCACCAAATGATGAGTCGGAACGCGCACCACAAACGACTTGAAATAGATGTTAAGGCGCCTCGCACAGGGAGGCAGCGTTGCTGGCGACGGCTGCGGTCTCACAGGTGGTGAGCCGCATACGGCGCCTTGGCCTGGAGGTGGCCCTCAACAAGTCGGAGGTCATTGTTTTTCATGGCCCCCGGCGAGCGCCGTCGCCGGGATCGCACATCGTGGTCGGGGGGGTACGTATCGCTGTCGAGTCCACCATGAAGTATCTGGGATTGGTGCTCGACAGCCAGTGGGATTTCGGCCCCCACTTCCGGCGGCTGGCGCCCAAGTTGATGGGCGCGGCGGGAGCGCTGTCAACGCTGCTTCCCAATCTGGGGGACCCGAGCACCGCCTGTAGGCGGTTGTACGTGGGGATCGTGCGATCGATGGCTCTGTATGGGGCCCCAATCTGGGCGGCTGACCTGACGGCCAGCACCATCACTGTTCTGCGGAAGCCGCAGAGGGTGATGGCCGTCAGAGTCATCAGGGATTATCGCACGATCTCCTACAAGGCGGCTTGCGCACTGGCCGGATCTCCGCCGTGCGACCTGGAGGCGAAAGTGCTCGCGTCACTGCACCGGTGGCGCGTGGACGCGCGGGCGCGCGGCGTTCGACTGATGCAGCGTCACTTTGAGCAGCGTCGGTCGCAGCTGCGCGAGGTCCTGGTGGCGGAATGGCGGCTTTCGAGCCCTTCTGCCGGCCTCATCACCAACGAGGCCATCCAGCCGGTGCTCGACCTGTGGCTCGGGAGAAGGCACGTCTCCCTGTCGTTTCCACGCAGGTCCTCTCGGGGCATGGCTGCTTCGGGAGGTTCCTGTGTCGCATAGGCAGAGAGCCGGACGCTTGATGTCACCACTGCGTCGACTGTCGGGAGGACACGGCGCGGCATACGCTGGCAGAGTTTGCCGCTTGGGAGGAGCCGCGCCGTGCCCTCATCTCTGTGGTAGGCGGTGACCTCTCGCTGCCGGCCGTAGTTCATGCTATGGTCGGCGGTGAGGAGTCCTGGGACGCGGTGGTCTCCTTCTGCGAGACAGTTATCGCGCGGAAGGAGGCTGCGGAAAGGGAGAGGGAGATCACGACCGCTCTCCCGGCCCGCAGCAGGCGCATCGGGCGTCGGAGGAGGGCATACGCTGCCCTCTTCCGGCCCCCCTAACTGGGTCCAGGGGCGGCGGACTTGGCGATGTCCGTCGCCCCCGTATCATCCCCGTATCATCCGGACCCGAAGTAGCGACGCGTGGTGTTCCCGTGCGCCCCTCTTTAGCGTCAAACACCTCACTCCCCCGGCTGACGCGAGGTGGCCCGCGGAGGCGGGCCGGCACCAGCCGGGGATTACGGAAGTGGCATCTGTTCCCGCGATCCCCGGCCTAGGTGGAAGATAGAACACCGGGGTGGTTTTAGTCAGTAAGAGTCTGACAGACCCCTCCGCTCGCCCCAGGGCGGAGAACATCCATGAGGATTTCCCCACGACATCAAAAAAAAAAAAGGTGTTAAGGCGCGCCTCCAAATTCTCCACCCTCAAGGCCCAGTTGGTCTTCACCCGTACGTAACATACGATGTCCTCAGTCTTCGTAGTGTGTGTATGTTCGTTATGTTCCCAAGGGAATATACTCCCGGGATAAAAAGTCTATGTGTGTGTCAAGAAGTACCGGGTTACCTAGATAACAGATCTGGTAGGCAGCCGATCCACGTAAAATACTGGTATTCAGCTGAATCCGGTTTGACTGGAAGCCGACCTTAATATGGGAAAAAGGCTAGGCAGATGCTGAATCTATCTCTATGCCAAATTTCATCCAGATCCGTTCTGGCGTGACTGAGTAACAAACATCCAACCATCCTAACTTTCTCATTTATTAAGTAAGATCTCATCATCTATCTCACTAAAGACACAGCTAATCGTTTCCTAATCGCATCGCACAGAGTATTAAAATTTCAATCTTAGTAGCGAGCTAGACAGTCTAGGTAAAATTAATTTTAACTTTGAGATTAAAAATAGTTTCCTATAGAGCCTTAACTTTTTGCTTAGCTCAAGATTACCAGACCACGAAAAGGCAACGGACTAGCTAACATGCAAGGCTTTTATCTTCAAAGGTGTGCCGTTACAATGGCGGTATTACGCAAACGAGAGCTCAAGAATTTACTGTAGACGGTGCACGGGCTCCGACGATATAATGAGATGCGAAAACACACTGATATTTTGTAAGTAAAACCTGCTCGCTGCAAATTGTTTTGACTATCCTCTTCAATTAAGTTTGTTGACGTTTAAAGTAAATGTTATGGAGTATTAAATTAAGAATATAGGTGTATGTTTTTCCTTTGTAGATTAACGTAAATAAAACATGAACATAAAATCACGCCTGTATTTGATATATGCTGTTCCTATAGTACACCTCATTTCGCCAATAAATGCCTTAAGGTCCATGTAATAGGCGGCAACTCTATTGCCATCAATCAGGCCCAAATTCAAACTTCGGGGTAATACTGAAATTACCAACGGAAAAACCCAATACCATGGAATCGAACCCAGGTCTTCCTACTCGGCACTAATAGTAGGCAGTCAAAATAACTGGCTATTTACACACAGGCTTTATAAAAACGGTAGAATTTCAATTCCATAAATAAAACCAAACTCTGGACTTTTTTTCGCTTGTATTTTCGAAATGTGATATTTTATGCCTGGCTTTTGTAACCGAGTGGCAATTTTATGCATGGGATATATCACAAAGGAGGCATCGTATTTTCCATTTCTGCCTACAGTATCAGTATACAATAAGTCAAGCAGGATAAGGTCAAGTGTATACGTTGCGATAGTTTGGCATTCCAAACAGATACTAAGATTACGGTAGGTAATCCACACGGGACCTTTAACTACTTGTATTTGAAACGAAACCTGATCACATTTGTTAGAAAACCAATTATTTTTGTAATCCTACTTATTTTATTTCTAAAGTTTTGATATATTAAAAAATAATTCCCGACCAATTCGCAAAGTTCAAGCCATCAAAACACAATTTTATCCGTTCCTGAATTTCAAATGCCATGGTCAATTCCGACTCAGATATTTCGGGCAGACTTTCGTATTTGCAAGTTTGAATTACTGAAACGCTAATTGCGGTTATTCCATGAAACCTGA
Source organism: Mamestra brassicae (assembly GCA_905163435.1). Classification (NCBI taxonomy): domain Eukaryota; kingdom Metazoa; phylum Arthropoda; class Insecta; order Lepidoptera; family Noctuidae; genus Mamestra; species Mamestra brassicae. Next base: position 9,237,571 of record LR990996.1, on the reverse strand, counting down.
CATCAATTTCGCAAATAACAATTTGAGTAATTTGGTATCGAACAAGCAGAGGCATTTACTGGGGACTGGCGGCTCGAATCACGCCGTATCTTTCGGCCACTTGGAAATTTTGAACGTTCGAGACTAATTGACTCGCTGCCGAAGCGATCGATGTTAGGAAGCCCATTAGGCAATTACATACGACCGACTAGCCTTATACATTATTTTGCGGTCTGCTGTATGACGACTACTCTCTCACTTAAATATTCGAACGGGTTAAGTGGGGTGACTTTGATGAATCGCAATAACTACTGAGTAGTTTTGAACTACTTACATACTTGTAGGTCGTTAATGTAAAATGAATGCAGGGTGAAAATACAGTATGGCCATATAATTTTTACGAAAGATATCACTAAAAATCTGTGTCTTATTTACTTATTAAACAATTATTTCCATTTTATCTTCTACGAAAAATTCATCGACTGTTACGTTTACGGGTTTCATTCATGCGATGTTGTGACAATTAATTTAAATAAAGCTCAGTTAGCTTGACTTATCCTGTGCGAAAACAAGAAGAAAGATAAAGGTACGTTACGTAGTCTATATGTATAAAATACGGAAACAGTTGTCTGTACGTATAGTAAAAGGTTTCCGAAACGGTTTGGGAGAGGCAGTTGTGCGTCAGAGGTTTGTAGGGAAGTCGTCGCGTCCCCGCAATAATTTAGCTGTTGCCGGCACAATGAAGCCCGGGCCACATTCTACGTTCGTGTTCGACTGACAGTTGCTTACCAACAACATAGAATATCTCAACATTTTGCTGCGACGGCTTTTTAAGGTGTACGTAGACTGAAGGATGATACGTTATAATCCTATAATAGTTCTGTTTTCTCCTAATAAGTTATGAACAGTAGAAATACTTTCTTCTTTTTTACATAATGCATTTCTATGTATTAAAAAAATAGTGGCTTTTTGTGTCTGTCCGTCTGACCGCGAAAACTCGATTTTGATGTGGTTTGCGCTATAACTTCTAAAATTTATGCGGTCGGGCCGCTAGTGTGATGTGTGGTGGAATGCTATGTTGCAGTCTTCATTTTTGCATTGTGGTTTTAAAAGAATTTTAGTCTTAGCTCTTCGCTAAATATGAAACACTATCAGCCACGCCAGTATTGTACCCTCATAAAATTAATTTGGTCGTACCAATTTGTAACAAAGAATGCCGAAGAAAAAATATTCCTCAAGATTATAATTTCCTTTTAATGTCATAAATCATGATTCTTGTTTAGAATATAATAAAATCCTTTAATTACTTCGGCCGATAGACCCTTTTTCTCAGGAATTTCATTATCTTTTCCCCAGTCGGGATCTGATCGAGAGATATTATGTTTTTAATGTAAGCTTCGTTGATATATGGTAGTATTACATAGGTATTTCTGGTTTTTGTTTATTCTGTATTATGTTACGATAAAAAAAAACGGTTTAAATTCAAATTAATCCTTCTCTGTTTCGTCAACCTCACTGTTGGTCACTGTTTACTACACTCTTGATATACGAGTGTGTACTTTGTGGACATCCAGACGTTTCGCCACCACGTACAATGAAACCGCAAAAAGTAATATTGTTTTGCACAGTACATTTTTGTAAAATCCCGTCAGTGACACAAACGTAAACAAACAACGAGTTAGCTGGAAGGCAGGTGTGTCACACACAATGTGATTGCTAGCACAACAGTTATAACTCGTAACAAGTCAGCGACAGTTGGCGGCGCGTCCGCAGAAGAACAACTTGATACACGGCCCCAGCTGTCTAGTATTTAGCTTGTTTTGCGGCCGCTCCGCCCGGCGGTGCCCACCGTCTCTGCAACTCTCACAAACTCTAAATAACAAAGTGGGGTGAACCATCCTTCGCTGAAAACAAATAGCCGACCTTTTGCCTTCTTTATGAGACCCTTGTTAACTTGTCCTTAATAAATTATTTATTTTGCGCCGCGCGACGGTGTTACTGCTACATTTTTGTTAATTTTATTTATTATTTTCGAATAAGTTTTTACGGGGAGGCCGATTAATGGCCGGAATTTATTATACTTGCTAACTTTTTGGGAATGAGCGGAAAGATCTTATAGCAATTTACTTTTTATGTCCAGCTATTATTATTTGTTATGAAATCCTTTTGTGTCACGGAAGAAATGACATCATTGCTGAGATATATTAATATGTTACATTTTTATGAGTTATAAACGTCTACGATCATGACGGTTCGAATATTTGTAACAACAACAAAGCGGCAATAAGGAAACAAAAGGATAATAGTTTATCAGTCGCTTGTTTTCCTCGATAGTTGTTAAGTCAAGTACGGAAATGGCCTACTTAATGGTGCTCAATGTTGTTGCTTTCAGTCACTACTTATACAAAATTCTATCCTATACATCCAATGCATTATTGCTACGGATACGTATGTTCTAGAAAACCAAGTTTATTTCTGTCATTGTGGGAAACTGCGGGCAGGTTTTACTTTTGACTTAAACAGGGTAACCAGCTAATCAGAATACAACGTAGAACGCTTGACCGCGGGCGAAACCTGTGCGTGTAATATGTATAATGTACAATGTACATCCTATTTAGCTAGGACGAATCTGGAAATAGGTAGGGTACGTCCCTATTTGTCTTATATGAAGACAAAAATAATGTGAAATGACAGGCTTATTTAATTTACCTTATTTAATTTGAAAACAATGTGTCCTTTTAATAAAAGAACCGAATTAACAATTTAATTAAATTCATTACTTGCGTCATTGTGTTCACAAAAGAGTGATTGCGTCATTTTGCGACACTGGATCTGTGCAAAATTGTAACATAATGGCCTCTACGGGATTCTACAAATTAAATAGGGAGTTAAACCGCCGGCTATTATGAAACAAAAGGAAACACGAGCATCGATTGATGATGATTGACAAGCACTTTTTAAACACAATGTGGTAATTTAAAAATAGCCTCGAATTGTTCCCGTTTTTATCGAATTAAAACGTCGCTAAGTCGAGGTTTTATCAGCATATAGCAACGTTAATATATAGATGGAAAACAATGTGTCGTGGGGCGGTATGTACTCGTATTATAAAAGAAGGTAAATAACGGCGTCGACGGTATATTTGCCGGAAACATTTTCCGTTTCAGTCACACGAAGAAAATGTGTTTGATTTATCAGCACTTGAGGCCGGACCTTCCGTTCGCTATAAATTTTATTGTGTTATGATTTAGGGACGCGTATGCGATTTTATGGTAAACACTTTGCTCTTTGTGTTTGTTATGTGATTTATGTCGTACTCGGCTTAGGCTCGATGTGAGATGCTGTCGAAGCTAACCGATCTGAATAACAAAACTCTGAATTATGGCTTTATCTTTCCACCATTCATAACGTTTATTATAAATGATGTAACGACATGGCTGTAATGCTATAACACGTTAGTATGTGGCATTTTTGACGCGTGTAATCGGTTCGTATATTGCTTGCTCTGAGCCTTAAAAATAGGTACCTATTCATTTTACGTTTATTTAAAACGTGTTTGAAATGGGTTTAACCGAACACATTTTATGTTATTTTATTTTACTATCAAGTGCGGCTTTTATCTAGAATGGCTTATTTTTAATTTTTGATATGATGAGTAATTTATAATTTAAAATAATACTTGATGATGTTTATAAAGGATTATTTTGAGTGGTGATTACAAAACAAAATTTCGCGATTTATTATACTCAAGGGTTTGATAACGTTACAGATGGTAATCGTTATAAATAAGTCATAACTGGGATACAAATTAATGTCGAAGTGCCCAAGTTTCAATTATTTACAAAACTAGGTAGATATCTACCTACGGCACGTTCTTAAGTATCTTCATTTGAATATTATAAGTAAGTTGTGTCGATAAATTTGGAGTACCTAAATATAATACAGTCAATTAAACTAAGTAGGTACCTAAGTTATATTACTTTGGTACCTACCTAATTTATAATTTGTTGGAGTTTTTTGAATTCACGAGTTTTGCACTATAGATTTTAATTAGTAAAATAAAACTATTTACAGCTGAAATAAACGTCTAAAGGACTGCAGTCGCAGTAAAATATCGTTCTGACTAGTAGTTTAAAAGTTCCACGACTTCTACGATATTTTCTCGGGCATTGATTATCTGATTTCCCAGTAATCGATTAGCTATTCCCAGAACATCCTACTACTATTATAAAGGCGAAAGTTTGTAAGTATGGATGTATGTATGGATGTTTGTTACTCTTTCACGTAAAAACTACTGAATGGATTTTGATGAAATTTGGCACAGAGGTAGATTATAGTCTGGAATAACACATAGGATACTTTTTATCCCGGGAATATGTTCCCTTAGGATAGTTTTCGACAATCACGCGGGCGGAGCCGCGGGCGGCAACTAGTATAATATAAATCACACCTAGCTAATAGAGATCGCATTCCGACTAAACTAGAACTTCACTACAGTACATTGGATTTACAAGCTATTAAAGGAGTATAAGAATTAAGCTGGCGGCCAGCATTAATGGCGCAGCAGCTTGTTAATCCGATAGCAGTAATGCGCTTACTCTCAGATACTATTAACTTTAAACCATTACATGTTTTATGGACCACAATTACGGCACATTTTTACCCTAGCGGAGTAAAGTCAACACTATAACATTTAAACAACTCTACAATAATGTGTGGGGTTCAAACATAAAAAGACATAGGCGTATAAAATCAGACATAAAGAAGTCTTTGTTTTAAAAGGTTCTTAAAATAAACCTCTATCTTTGTATATAAATGCAGTGAGTGTACAAACGTTGCTACAGCGGGTAGATAAGACGCAGTGAACTCATTACGGCGAACAAGTTAAGGTACGGACTGCGCGACTGCAACTGCTACAAGATTTACCGGGAGCACCGCAACGGGATTGGGCATTCATCCTGCTTGGCCGCATAATGTGTCCCGGGCCTTAGTCGTTCGACGCCTGGGGGCATCGAGTGTCTTAGAAGGCTGTTATTTTCGTTAGTAGCAGTTAGTAATTACCTGCTTGCCTGTTTGCTGCTGACAGATCCAATTACATTAAAGGGATCGAACCCCATTCCATTAGGCGGCACACTTTGTTACTTCAACAAACGTATTGTTTTCAGACCGCGATTGTATTACGATTACCCACGTGTATTAACCGTATTACGCTTTTAGTAAAATAAAATTTATTATCCTTTGAGGAAAGAGGTTTGTCTTTGAAGTAAGATTTTAACGTTCATAATTTGGGATGTGTGGGGGTGTGTGATATTGAAAGAGTTATTTGTGATACCTGTGGGTAGATATGATAAATATCATAGGTAACTATGATATTTCTATGTAAGTACTTGCCTACGTAAGGTTTATTTACGAACAAGTTGAACGAATTCGAGAAAGCGCCTTTTATTAACTTTTGTCATTAGTTTCAATCAATGAATATTATGCTGCACAGCAAAAACTATATGGAGGTTTTTTTAAGGTGAGTTGTACAGTAATGACGAAGGGCCATTATTTTATAAATACACTAGCTTATGCCCACGACATCATACGCGCATATCCCGTTCGTTCCCGTTCCCGTTCCCGTATATATTCAAAAGGAATTTTCCAAATCTGAGTAGTAGTTCCAGACATTAGCGCGTTCAAACAAACTCTTCAGCTTTATTATATTAGTATATTTAGTATTCATTTATTTACTGTTAAGGCACTTCAACGACATACTAACTTAAACATATATAAACATAAATCATAAGGATTTTTATAGATAGTAGATAATATAGATTAGAAATATTCTATAAAATCTACATAAAATAAGCACAGATATTTCTGTATGGGGTCTAAGCTCACAAGTAACCCGCGACACAGTGCCTAGCTATTCAGGTAGTGAATGTAAATGAACATGTTGTATCTAATTAAAGTTTGTTGGTTTTCGTAGCACGTAAACGAGAATCATTAATGCAAGATTCTTTTGAATAATTTAGTCATTCAAGACGATTAAGCAATTAAAGAACTTACACTAATAGAAATAAAGTACTATCGATGTTGCGCTTTCTCTGTACTTTGTAAGGAAAAGATAACAATTTAACGTTTCAGAATATTGCTCAACGAACATCAAGAAATCTAATTTTAAACGTATACATTTATAAAAAGGTTGATATGATAACACAAAGGAAATCCTCGTATAATCTCACCTCCTCGTGGAGTAATGATGCGAAGCTCCGTCCTAAACTAACAAGCTTGAACATAGTGATTATGAAATCTCTTTTCTCGAGACAGGCTCTAGGTATTTAGAAGTCGGTAATATGCTCCATCAACCAGTTTACCTTGCCTTGTCCCCACTGCGTTAGGGTCGGTTTCCAGTCTACCCGGATGCAGCTGAATACCAGTATTTTCCATGGAGCAATTGTCTATGACACCAGAGAATGGGCAGCAGCTTTCTCTGTGCATTGCAACAGCTACTCTGCGATCGCCAACCCGCCTGCTAAGCGTGGCAACTGGCAACCCGCCTGCCAAGCCTGGCAAACGGCCCCACCCACCTGGGGGGAAGCCCATGTCCAGCAGTGGACGTCTTTTGTCTGATATGATGGTGAACTGTCTATATGACCTCCACAACACAGTAACTAGATAATAATATAATACCCCTTGGCAAATCTGGTGTCAGAGTTTCTGGCTTCTGACTACCCGTAACGACGGCGAAAACATTCAAATGACAACCGAGACCAACAGCTTAACGTGCTTTCCGAGGCGCGAGGAAAATTTGGTACGTAATGGCTAGTTACCCATCCTTGGACCAACCTCGGCAAGCGTAGATTAACTTCGAAGTTCAAAATGTGTGGCTGTTATTATTTAGCCCGGGCTCCTCAATACGTAATATGCTCCATCGATCACTAGTTTGGTACATCTTTGGGGCTGTTCATCTTCGGCAGCTAGTTACATTGATCGAGTTCTTTTCATAAGAGGCAAAAACTGATCAGTTTAATCAAGCCGGCAGCTGGGCGTCAATCAAGTTGGCTCGTTACCTAAACGACCAGTGATTTTCTTCCGCTGACCGAGCGCTCAGCGCCATTTCAAACTAGACTTTGATCAAACTCATTTATTGATTAGCAACTTTTATACAGTCGTTTTGTATTTCTATCCAATTGTTTCGCTTTTCCAGATTCTGTTGTTGTTTATTTAATAAAAATGCTTCATTGAATAAGCTTAAGAAAGCTTTGAGACAGTTTTCTTTGAAACATATTATTTCTTCGGTAAACATATTTATAGCTAGCATAAAAAGTGTCATATATGTTGTTGGTATAATTCGCCAAGTTATGATTCATATCTGTGTCAAGTTTCAGCAAAGTTGGATGAGCTATTTCGTCGTAATTGCGTAACATACCTACAAGCTTCTCAACACATTTGCTTTCGTTCCTAGAATGTCATTATGATGTATTTCAGCGAGGATATTAACTATTTAGCTATTTACTGAAACTTGCTAAGAATCCTTGTTTAATAACAGTTTGCAGTACCTTTTTACTGGTTTGTTAATACTGAGTGGGCGTAACTATGGATGCTGAAGGTTATGGCGTCCGTTTTTCTGTTGAGAAAAATGGAATTGAGATTTCCTGTCAAGAAATTATTATTGTCAAACTGGCAATTTACTCAGGAGATGTCTCACTGGAAAATGGCAAGCTCCGTAAGATTATAAAATTACTTGAGAGATTGTAAACTCTCGATAAATTGTCAAGTGAACATTTGGAATACTTTTTTACGCATCAAAATTTGATAGTCTATAATCTCTCGAAGTCATTCCGAGAAATTGTGAACCTACATAAAATGGCGACCAATCAGAGCTAAATCGGAAACTTGGCCCCTCATTTGTCTTTGTTGGTGTGAGTTCAAAGTATGTGTGAGTAAAAAGTATTCAAAATGTTCAGTTGACTGTTTATCGAGAGTTTACAATCTCTCAAGTTATTTCATAATCTTACGGAGTTTGCCATTTTCCGGTGATAGATACAACATAGGACAGTAATGCCGTCATCGGCAAGCTGTAGGTGAAAAAGGTTAAACTACTTTTAACAGTCATAGACCATGCAAGTACTATAAAACATCAAATACTGTGGTGGTGGGTCTGGTCCACTACCAACCTTGGTGACTGGCTACTTTATTCACTACGAGGTGAGCTATTCCCACCAAGAAAAATACTAAGATCTAAAAAGACGAGCTCCAACACTTATAGATATATTCTCCGTGTGTTTGCCGAGTGTAAGGGGAGTAGGTTACACTTGGAACAACCGCGAGTGCTTAAGTAGTGCGTGGCTATCGGCAGTTACTTTCGTGTTCGTGTGTTCGCCCACTGAATGCATAAGGTTACGTTAAAAGGTTAAAGTTTTGATAGCAAACACTTGCAATGTCATCGCCTTTTATTCTATTTGGACCCTTTGACTTTCAGGTGTGTAGTTTTCTTTGTACATATTGATTTTCGTGACAGCATCAAGATGATAAAAGCTTTGAATGAAAATTAATATTAGTTCACTCACTCTTAAACTATTTGCACGTTAATGAATTCAAGACAGGAAACTGGAACCCGTTTAAAGTAAAACCCAGTTTTCAGGTTTCTCTTGTATACAAAGAGGATATTTACATTAATGGACCTTGCTTCGTTTACTAAAACAAGTTTCCTAGATACGTTTAATTTTAGATGTCCACAAATTATTGAAAATGCGGCCTGTTATATCAACGTCATAGCTTTTGTGACAGGGTCTCAAGTAAACGGCTTATTTGAACCCAGCGCCACGAACCGATTTTGTAATTCTACGACGATTGTGTAAGTTCAAACGTGGCCATTATTTTCAGTTAGTTCATATACTCGGCTCTCATGGATTATTTCGCGGAACGCTATTGTGTCGTACATACCAAAGTCATACTGTAATTATTAATAACTTAATACCGTTTAATATACATTTTTCAACCCTATAAATTCAAAGAACACGAGTGAAATTATTTTGGCACTCTTTTACCTAGAATAACGTGTATTTTGTCCACTGGCTCATACAGCAAAGTGAAAATGATAAATTCACTAAGGAATACCAGAAATTTGTCCTCTAGCGAGATAAAGTCTGAAATAAATAATATTTCATAATATTATTATGGTAATGACCTCAAGCTTTAATATACCGACAATTTTGGCTCGAGCGCACTGAACAAAGTTAAAATGCAAGGTGAAAATATAGTGGCGGGCTGCACAGGACCAATGGTATCATTAAACATGTCGAGCGGCGATGTTAGTTACTAGATAGGTCCTATGTAACAGTAAATAAGATGCAGTATTGCAGTGCGACACCGCCGCCCGTGATTACCCAGTATCGCACAGAAGTACGGACTATAATGATAGCAATAATTTGACCGTAATCGGCCACATGCCGCTTTGTAGTCGCCTTGGGAACCAAGTCCGATTTTAAGCTGGCTCTATTTTGCGCATCAGTGGACAACTATCTGAATCAACGAGGATAATTGCCGCTGTTACGTCGTTAGCTTAATAGAGAGCCTGCAATAAACTTTCCGCTCCTGCAAGTATTTTATTCCAGATCGAACTTTAAAATCCGCTGAAAGAGCCATAAACGCTTACGTAATGCAGGAAGCTCCACAAGGAAATATTCATAGCCAAGTTGCGGTTAATTCCGTTTAGTTCCGCGATAAACTTGTAACGGTAATTAAAATAATTTGGCGAGACAAGCAAGCGAACTTAGTAGTGACGCGAATGATTTAGTGACCTTGTTAATGGGTTAACTTCGTCAAACTTAGGCCCGACGCGCACTGGGACTCCCCGTTAGTCCGCCACCGGTGTTTTGATATAATTTATTTACATTACGTGTAACATCGTCTACATGCATGGCTAACGCCGATTCTCATCAATTTAATTATGGAGATGAACGTTTAGATAAGATTTACTTCCGGAAATAATGCTATCTACCCTATTACTGGAGTGACAAGCTGACTTTTCCTTATAGTTAACCTTTATCACAGATCGCCGTGCCCCATCACGTTTTCATGCAAACGTTTTGCAGCAGATTTCGTTCACAGAGATACTTACATTTATCTGCGGGACGCGTTGGAAAAGATTTCTTATATAAAACCCATTGACCAAGTGCGGACGTAACTCAGGGCGGTGAGCACGGGACACGCGGACAATAATGGCTGTCATAATTTGCCTGTAATGGGCCTTACACTATCGCACTGTCAGCCCTACCAAAAATAAGCTTATTTCACCTAAATCTTTTGCGAGACAGAGAGATGAAGCTCCTTAGTACACTTTTAGCGTCCTAATGTACGTGTAAACTTGTGAACGCATACATAAGATTTACTTTATTCGTTCTTATTTAAGCGAGAAGTAGCGGAAACGAGGGTTTTATTGTCGAACAAGAATTCCAAGTGTTAAAGGCCAACGAGCTACCGAAAATCGTCTAATGTTGGTATTGATTACTTACTGTATCAAAATCTGAACACGTAGCTACCTACCTTCGTGACTACATGATGTAGTATTTCCCAGACAATGCCCTGTTCCACTCGGTCTCACAAGCCTGACAATGATGTCAGTGAGCACTTTGTATGAAAATAAGAGATCATGCGTACCGTACGCTGAGGGTTTAAAATGTTACGTAAGATTTTATTATCAAGGAAATGAAAGAAGTGAAGTGTTTCCCTTTCTTTTATTCTGTAGGATTTTGTTTTTCTGCTAAAAGTTACGCAGTTGCATAACACGTATACGAGTACCTGTTCGTAAAAAATAACATAACCATTAAAAGCTTCATAACGTGCTGTTATCTCTATTGGGAAAATCCGTATTTTTCAGCACCCTCTCGTACTGAAACAAGTTTCCGATATGTCAATTACGTTCGAACTAGATTTACGAATGTAGAGTTATTTGTATTCGCAAGTAGGATCGTCGCCGGGACTTTGACGGATAGTGTGAAGACTGAGTGCTCCCGCGTCCTCCGGGGACTCCTTTATCTATAGTGGACAGGATTATTATGGGGCTGTTTAGACATGTTATCATATGTAGGCCATCCATCTAGGGACTCGTAACGGGACTTGAGGCTAACAATATCGAAGCTATCAATGTTTTTTTACGCAATTTGTAAGTAATCTGACAAGTATAATGGTTTTATTTTGTTCAGCAGTAGATAATACATTGTATTTTTGCCATATGTTAACTTTCAGTTTTAGGCCAAGTATTTGTTAGAGACTGCATGTCTTATAAATATAGTGCTAGAAAGTGTATGATGGGTTTTTCTTAAGATTTTTCTACCTTAATACTTAATTAGCGAGTTATTGGGGCCCATTTAGCCTTACCGAGAGAAAATATACTTAAGTACGTCCGGCGCTATTCTGGACAATCAGCCGTACCAAAGAAGACCAATTTATTCTCCAAGTTTTTAAGTAAAGATAAAATTTGGCGAAAATATTTAAGAATTTGTACCCACAATGTTTTATTAAAGTTGTAGAACTTCGCCACAATAGCGTTGTCTTTGTGTTACGACAACTTACAAACATAAGTCGAGTTGTCATGCCAAGTTACAATATGAAGCCAACACGAACGGGTAGATATTAATAAAGCTTCTTGTTCGTCTCCGTGTTAAGGAACCTCTACTATTAAAGGAGAAGGTAATTATGGACTAAATACAGCGGAAGTTTTTATATGTAGGGGTTCTCGAAACCCTAAATATGTGGACAAACGAAGTAAAAGGCGTGGTCAGTGGAAATGTTCTTGAAGCTCGACGAGCCTCTATCTTAATTAATCTCGAGCCGGCCTGCGGTCTTTATTACAACCTTCACGCTTGGTTTAACAGCTTTTGGGAATCAGTCAATTTGAAACATCTGTTCGAGTAAGCCCACATTGGAACGTATTTTTGTTCATATTGCGAACAATGGCAGGTCTTACCTAACCTATCGTTTCTATCTATATGTCGTGTTTTATTTTTGACTAGTGAACTGTAGCTTATACGCCATCACACGCGAGACCTACATGCATGAATTTAAAATATTGCTGAAAGTAAAAAGAGCTTGAAAGGTGACTTCAAAAACAGGTACCTTCATACCTATGTATGTATGCAGATAAAATTTTCTTTATGGCTTAGAGCTTTTCTGTCCTTGTTTAAATAAACTCTAAATAGACTCATGTTTTTTTTAGTTTTAAATAGGAATACTGTTTACGTGTCTTATCTTGAAAACGGTTTGTAAAAGTAGCTCATTTAAAAAAAAACAGCTATTGTTGATTAGTTCGGATGTAGAAAAATCTTTGTTTTATTTTGTTAAGGATATTAGCTACATTCATCTACTCTTCTTGCAACAAAGGTTCTAGCAACAAAACAATACGAAAGTATTGTTTATCAGGCTTTCGCAAGGTTGTACAGAACCAAAAACAAGAGACAGATGAGTCCAATGTCGTAATGTCACTTTGATGTCTCTTCTACCTATTTTAGTGGGCCAAACCAAAGCTGGTCGTGTTTCATACGACGGCTCACCACACGTCTGCCCCATTTGTCTCGATCCTCTGCTGGCTTCGCCCATTCCCTATGATCAATGGCGAATGTGGCCATGTCTCGTCGCACAATCTTCAAGTTATAGTAATAAGAGTAAAAAAGAAAAAATATAACATCGTATGTAGGCAAAATTAGAATATATTGCAATGTTTTCTCTTTCTGCTCGAGTTAGCGTAGCGTAGGCCTTTGATAAAAGTGGAAGTCGTGATGTTTTTCTTAAATAAAAGTATCTACCTTCTACCAATTTATATGAGAGAGTAGGTCCCGTTAAAAAACCTTGCTTTTTGTGATAGGTACATAGGTCTGTATAGTACAGACGTACGTTTGGTTAACAAATCACAACTGCTAACATTTGACAACAGATTTATCTACCGATCACGTATTCAGGCAGGTAATTGAAACCGGAAGGCAAATGCAGTGCAGGTTGGTATGGCTCTGTAAAATATTAAACCTATACTCGAGAAGGCACATTGTCGATCCATAAGAAAAAAATGCTAGTAGGTAAACCAACCAGATTGGATATATTTTTAAGCTTTAAGAAAACACAATTTGCACAAGCTCTATAAAAGCAAAAGCTTGAATTTAGATTCCTCTATACATAAGACCTGAATCCGTCGTTTGTTCGTTGAAAGCAAAACACAATAAAAGTAGTCGCGCCACGTTTGTGAGTTCGGTCAAAACGAGTTTTCCATTTGTCTGAAACGAAGAGCCTCAAACAAAATAGTTCAGCGTTCGTTTCATAGAGGGCATCGCAGTATAAGAGAGATGCAATAGATGGCGCTAGTAAAAGTTCCTTATACTGAGAAGTTCACGGCGAGGCTAACAGATGGCGCTTCTAGCAAAATAGACAGTTGTACTGAAAGCAGCTTGAAATTGAACGATTAAAATGATATGATGTATGTATTTTTATAATATACTTTCCCTGTCTTACATTTTTTAAGCTCTTCTTATGATAAAATAAAATTAAACACGTTGTTTAGCAATATTGTTATTATTTATGCAGAAACAAAGTCCGAAACCCTTGTATCATTCAGTACAGATGGAGCATCGAGTTAGTTGATTATGACGCCATCTGTCGGGTGGTACAGACTATTCGATGAGTGTCAAAATGCACAAATTAAAATTGACGGGTGAAACTTGATGATACTATAAGGACGGATGATGGGCCAACAGATTTATGTCATGACAGCAGAATACCTCGTCTTTATTGTAAAATATGTTAAATCCAGAAACGTAAGATTTATATCCTACAGCAAATGCTCTTGTAAATAAATCTCAAGTCTCCAGCTTTTTATTTTATCCGTGGTTACAGAAAATACCCTTTTATTCTAAGCGAAACGCACACCGTTTATAAATTAGTGTCTGGGGACAAACTTAATTATAAAAGAAGTTAATCTTTCCGGTTCCCTTCTTTCCAGCGAATAATGAAGCATGGTCTCAGTTATCCCGTACTTGGCACGCAATCACAAAGCCGAAAGCCTTCTTCTACATTATGTTGTACTTTCTCGGAGTTTTTTATGAAGTTTGTGCCAGTTTAGTGTCAGCTCATTTACTGGTGTTGTGGTAAAGTACATCATATTTGTATATGAAAACAAGTAAATGCTATAGGTCCTGTAGGATAGTTAATGGTTTTCAGATTCCTTTCCATTCAACTTCAATTACTAGCCCCGAAATAGAAATAGCGCGTAGACACCTAAAAATACGAATTCGAGCAAATATTTCGCCCTGTGTTTTCAGGGAACACGGTGTATAGACTCTCCACAGTCCCCACGTGTAGGCTGTGTGTGTGTCACACGTGTCGCGGGATAGGCTGCGCATTGTGTCGTGTGAAGTTGTTTTTAAGGCCGTTGCTGCCCTCAGCGAGTGGCCCTCTGACACTGGCTGTCAATATCGGGCCCTTGTTGGAAAACTTTTCAAAATTGGAATTCCGAAGTTCAGAGAAACGTGCCGGCTCGCAGCGGCTGCCGCACGCTTCGTCTCTCAAAGGAAATTCGGTAACGGGCCATGTATTTACGCTGGAATTGAATTATCTACTGTGGCGTAGATTATTGCATTTACTGAGCGTGAAATTGCTAAATACTGAAAACGAAAAACATTCAATTATTCTTCGTCGTGTTTTTTTAAACATTCCCCTGAGTTCGCGAGATTGGCGTACGTAAATAACACAATATCTTAAGCGAGTTTTCGGATCTTCTTGCATTCGTTATAGGCGCCTGGATATTTCACCTGTTTTGTTGTGAGACAGCTGTGTTTTCTTTGCGAAATGATGGTGTAGGTTTTACTGTGTATACCTACTTATCAATAAATAAGTATTATCAGATAATAACGAAGTAAAATGATTGCTCAAAGTCAGATATAATACCCAACACCGTTGTTTATCAATGAAGTCCACTAAATCAGGTAACGCACTCAACTAATACACCGCGGCAGTTGTTTGCAAAGCTTTAAGGATGATATAAAGCTGCTCGCGCTCTATTGGACAGCGGAAATGAGTCTAAAGTTGCATTGCGGGGATTAAACTCGACCCAATTAAAGCAGGGACGACTCCGTGCCTGGCTCGCCTCGATATCAGATTAGCTGCTGACTGGATTACATTAGAGCGTCATACTCCACGGTATATACTAACAATATCCGACCAATTATGGTGAGCGTCCCATTCAATAGTCATGCAGATTAGACCGTCAACATATTAGCGATTGCTATATATATGTTAGTAATGCGATTGTGCTGTGATATCTGCTGGGAATAATGATGTGAGATTGTTGTGGCTGTATTAACTACGTATTTATAACTTACTCTCTGTATTTAATTATATATCGGTTCTGTAATTTATGTAAGCTTCGGATCTGGTGAAGAAAGTGGATAAATTGGTTCTTGATTTGAATACAGTGGTGAGCTGTACCTTACTGAGGTCAATTTCTAAATTAAAATTAAATGTTGAACAAAAATTATAAATATAGAATATACTTTATTGTTTACACCGAAAATAGTTCCAATAACAACTTTATTAAATTAGCCTAGAGCAAAACGTGTTAGTTCTCCAATTATATTCCAGACTGAATAATAAAATATCTTTACTAATTGTGTTAAAGGTCAGCAAATAATTTCAATTTAATTACATGCTACCTCAGCTATCGCTAGTCCTCTCATATTCGACCTTTCACTTTCAGGGGCAACGTTTCATATTTGATCCTAATATATTGTCGGTCTGCTCCTGACCTTTCGTCCTCTCTATTTTTACGTTCGAATATTATTTTAATGGTACATAAAACCCATTTACAAGTAACTGGATAGGTATCTTCATCATTTTAATTATTATGTATAAAATCTTTTGGTATGAAAAATATCATTAGCGGAGCGTAACGTGCAATAAATTAACTGAAATGTTTGGTTGGTAAATAAATTGCAATTATCCATTTCAATGATTTGTCAATATGTAAGTGTTAAATGGGTGTGTGTTAAATGTTCAGCTCATTAAAACTTTCAGTCGGTGTGGGCTCCACAGTAACTAGCGTGGGCGGAGTATTCACCTTGTTAATCTAATGCTCTTCAGTGTCCTGCGAGACAACTATGTGAGACATTCATTGGATTGTGTTAATCTCCGCTAAGTCGCTTCACTGAGGCAATTATTGAATTATTTGGCGCTGTTGTATTTGTCGCTAGTGACAGCCGTAGGTGTAGCCACATTGTAGGGTAGGTAGGTACCTACCCATGTAATACCTACATACTTACATTACTCTTTTCTGTAAAACTTTTTTTGATTACCCTCGAGGGAGGGATTAGTCAATTAATGTATTCAAAATGGCAGGCATTTTTTAAATAAATCATTTTCGAATAAAGCTTAATCAGTCATTAATCTAATATGTACATTTAGTATTGCTCAGCACTGTAACAACATCAATAATCATGACACTTATGTATAGTCGGCACGTGAAGCCGCGTTAAGCCTGGTAATGTTATAGGCTACCTAATTATAGGTGTGTCATAAATTAATTAACTCCTAATTGTATCGGCTCCCATCTGTCTGCTGCTACAATACCCGTCACGTACCCTGGTGCCTGGTTAATTCGCGTATTCAGTCAACCGAGCGACTCCGCATGATTTACATAGACACATTGTTCTATCTATATACTCTATTGACACAATACGTATCAATTCGTATAAATTTACATCCCATTTTGAACATTCAATTATGAAATATTTAGTTTTAAAGCAGTGTTTATTCTGCATGAAATTTACAAGTTTTCTATAGTTGCTCTGTACTCGGAATATCGTTGGAGTTATATTTTGTTATGAAATACACGTTAATTAAATTATGACTAAGTTATTACATAACTATTTAGGTAGCCCAGGTTACCTTCAGACATTAAAACCTGTGCTACATGATTATGAGACGCGACCTCGTCGCAAAGTTTTTCTGACATATCTGAGCGGTGGGCATTTGCAAATAGTATTTCCAATACAAATTATATGTCTCCAATGTGTTTGCATCGTCGGCATGCACCTCTAAGTGTCGATACCCAGATTGGACGAAGTACTTCTTAATTAGAGCTCGAAATGTTAACAGGATTGGAATTGGTGCATTACGTAATAGAACATTCGGCTACGGCGATGTTTATGTAATTACAAGAATCTAGATTAGATCGTAGGTACTTGCACCGACGTCCGCCTTAAAATCAGCGTGTGCAGGGAATGCAGCGGATTCAGCACACGTGGACGGCCAGCCTGCCTGCTGCCTGTCCGACCTACTCCTACGTGCGGCGACTGCGATCCACACAAACGATCCTAACTGATGTAGGTTTTTGATCACGTCCACAAATAAATTGTGTTTTCCCTCAAAATCTGATCGCCATAAGTGTTTCTGCAAAACTTATTGTACAACATTTGATTCGTTTTGTTCTCATCAAATTCCTCGAACAAAACTTTCGTTCTTAGATTTAGTTTTAGTTTCAAGTTATTCGAATAAAATTGTTTTATGAAAAGGGTTCTTGGAAAACCTATTCAAGTAGATATGAATTGAGTTGTTTTGGAAAATTCATGTCGGTGTTTTGTTATTAGGTTTGTTAGCAGTACTCAGGCTCAGTGGCGATTTCCGTGAAACATTAATTAATCTGCGGCTTTCAAACCACAACTGCGAAGTTCGTAGGTACTTTTCATGGAAATATTTAGTGAAAACGGGCATTAGTAACGCAACTTCGATATTAATTATTTAGAAAGCAACACGTCATTTCCTGTTACATTGAATATTAGCAGGTATTTTAATGGTCCAAGGCTGCGGAATTTGTTCGAAAGAGTCACCGCGGCCCAGGAACGCAAAGGGCATTAGGAGGAACACGGATGGGTTTTAGTCAGTAAGAGTCATACACTCCCTTTTGCTCCGCCCAGAGCGGAAGGAGTCATTTGATGATTTTAGACCCAAAAAAAAAAGAAAAAAATAAAAGATATTCTAGTGGTCGTTCCTTGCGCAGCAGTTTTAATTTCTATTCAATATACATAGAAGGGAATTCTGTGAGGTTTTATCTACAAACTACTTTCATACGGACAAAAGGACAGTATAACAGGTATCGACATATTCATTATGAAAGAGGACTCAACTTGGTCAGCACTAACGTAATTCAATCAATCACGCAGACATGTTACCTTGTGATGGAATCCTAATAATTACTCATACAATTCCATAATGTGCATAACAAACATGCTGCATTAAAGCTATCGCCGTAATACTGCTCATAAAGGTGGAAGCACCTATTACATTCTGCATCGAGGCAAACTTACCGCACCATAGTCATTTCAAAGTTCCCATATAGTGATAAACAAGTACATTATAAGTGTAACAACTTCATGAGTTTAATGTTAATCATGGAAGATTACGATCGCAGCCTCGGACGGAGGTAAATTTACTAACTTTGTACACGAGTATGCAAAGTGGGACTTTAGAAGGTCAGTTAGAGATGCAGTTTTAATAGGGAGGTAGCGTCAGGATCATAATTCACATGCCTGTCTTGCTCCCTATTGGCCTGACGCTTATGTTATACGTGACACGGAACCGCAATCCTTGTTACAACACTATTTCTAATATCTTTTATTTATAGAACGACGTATGCTGAGATAGCTGGTAGCGGGTATGGGGAGCGTTTTTGAATTCTATGCAGAAATTATTTTGTTTGTGCACACGAAGATATTGTAAATATGTCAGTGAGTAGGTAGAACCAATATTTGTTCTGTAAACATTATTTCAGTCAACAGTTTTCTCCTAGAGAACCGAAAGAGAGTGAGAGAGAGACCGACTGTTCTGAACTAGAGTAACGCCTCTGTTTAGACAGAGGCGTAACTTCGAGGAATACTATAATAATTGTGTTGTTCATTACCCAATTAGTAGAGCTAATATTGACCCATGAATTTGTCTTAATACCTTTTCAACATGTTTTACTACAAACAAATATGAAATACTGGATTTTGGTCGCGGTTTCGCTCGCGGGAAAATAGTTTTTCCCAGTAGAAGTAGCCCCTCCCTTCTATTTCTGTAACAAAATTCATCAAAATCTTTTCAGTGATTAAGTAGTGAAAGCGAATCAAACTCACTTTCGCATTTGTGATATTAGTTAGCTTTCGCATATTTAATGAAAATTAAAAAGCAACGTATACTGGTTCATTACAGCATATCTCCGGTCCAGCACCTACCGCTAGCTATGATTATGATCGGATGGACATCACTCGCATGTCATCGGCTTAATGTAACTATCCCGTAATGATAAATGGGGAAGCCGATCATGCGCAAAGCGAACGTGCATTGTCTGCCAATGAAACGTATAATATCTACGTGTTGCTGGAGGAAGAATAAAATAGGTATTATCAAAAATGACTATGGAGAAACTAAAACGGTATTTATTATTTTGATATCACAGGGTCAATTTGAAATATTCAATTAAACTTTGTGGACGTAATCTGAGAAGACGCAGGTCGGTCCCCGGCCACCGTAGGCGCGGGCATGCGGACGGCGAGCGTTGGGTGGCTCGCTGTCCAATCACCACCAGGCACGGGTCGATGGCGCGTTGTGTTCCACGCGCGTCTCAAAGAGATGTCAGCATAGGTTGCGGAATTTGTTCGAAAGAGTCACCGCGGCCCTGATACGCAAAGGGCTTTAGAAGGAACAAGCATGGGTTTTAGTCAGTAAGAGTCTGACACGCCCTTCCGTCCACCCAGAGCGGAAGAGGTCGTTTGATGATATATCAGACTAAAAGGCTTATTATTTCCAGGCGACTAACAACTTAAAGGACGACTAACTATTTGCTGCTAAAAATAACTTTGCATCAATTAAATATTTTAGCAATAATCATATTAGATGAGCTTCAAAATGCAAGGAATTATTAAAACTAAATAATTTCTGCTACTTCAAGGTAGCGAATATATTACACAGGGTCAGTTGAAATTAAAGGCGAGGTACTATAAATAATGTCATGGCGACTAATATTAACAGTGGGATAACAACAAAGTTTACGAGGCCCGAATGATAAGTTTATTAGACATTTTAAGCTTAGGTATAACAATTATCGTTATTTCGATACAGTCGGAATTTTAATGGAAAATTACTTCTCAGTTGACTTTAAATACAACCTCATTTGAGAATGCCCATTTTCTACTTTTTATCCGCCGTCAAGTGTTCGTTTAACAATAAACTCAGTTAATAAAACAAAAACTCAATGCCAGTTTAAATTAAAACAAAGCCAACAACTGACGATTAAGCTGCTACTTTCTACTTAAAATTATCCTTCGTTGTAGCTGCCAACCTACAATTTTTGCTACTGGCTTTAATTATTTTTTAATCCCAAATTCAGATTAATTTGTCGCCGCGTTGAATACATGCAATACTTAAATATCTAATGACGGTTAAAAAAATTAAAATACCTACCTACTAAACTCAAAATTCAAGAAACTAATTACCTAATCGCGCCCATAGACCATGAGGTTAGCTATAGTTACTTGAAATTAAAAGCTTATAATCGATCGATATCTACGACGTCTGTGTAGTTTCGCAATTTAATAAATAAAAAATTAATTACCTAATTATACAATACACACTAATACTTCGAAAGATAGATAAAACATTTATTTGACGCAACACAACAAATACAAAATATAAAATACACAAAGACTTATTAAATGACACAAAAGCTAAGCAAATAAACAAAAAAAAAATAGTTAAACGTTACGACGTAAACTTAAAAAAAAACGGCGAAGTGCGTGTAGGGCCACGCGCAGTGTAGGGTTCCGTAGTTGCATGTCACAATTGCAGACTCAGAATGGTGCTTTTGTCTCCACAAACGTTTAACTGGCAGAGCGGGGGTCACACACTTGATTCCAAAAAAAATGAGCACTTTAATGCTTAATATTTCGTAAACGGATCCTTGTATGGAAAAATGGTTTCCACCCACCCGAAATATTTTTAAACGGCCTATTCAACAACACTTCATACCACGGGATAGACGATAAAAAAGCCACTTTATGTGTCTATTCTAAAAAAACGTTTTCTTCATGATTTTATTTTTCCACTGTCGGCGTATACCCATACCAAATTACAACTTTCCAATGCTAAACGGCTCTGAACTAAACCGCGGATAGACGGACATGCCGAAACTATAAGGGTTCCTTGTTGACTACAGAACCCTAAAAACACCACAGATAGATAGGTAAATTTTACAGAAAAGAACAACCATAGTTCGGTGTGCGCTTCAAGGTTGCACCAAATGGGAGTCCGCTCAGCATGTGTCAGGCATAGTCTGCTGGGGGGACTGCAGACAGCAGACTGAGGTGACATACGGATGTCGAAATGAATTTGTGGAAGAAGTGTTATGTTAGAGTGTGTTTGTGTTATGTAAGGAGTGAATGTCGTAAGCATAGATAAAGTTGTGAGTATACCTGCAATTCATTCGATTTAATTATTGAATGCTGAAGGTAGTACAGTTTTGCACTGAAAATCGACGATTATCTCATTTTACTTTTGAAGTAAACGTTTAGAATTAATACATTTAAGTAAGTTATAGATATGCGTGTCATAACAGTCATAATCCGGTCTCCCTGAAGATTCCTGCAGATCAGGTCGACTTAATTTAATCTGGGCTTCACCTCATCCGAAATCGATCAGGGAACTGGTAAACAATCCCTACTTTGTACGTTCCATGAACAAAAACAAAAAAACACAATATCCTCCTAAACGCATCTCCGATATTTGACGGAGAAGAAATGGGTCGCTTCAAATTCTCCACAAGGGGTGTTTGATGGCCCGTGAAAACAAGGAAGGTGAGGGCAAAACATAAAATTCCTGAAGGGTTTAACTGTTATCTGGGTTTTACACCTGGCCTCTGCGATAGATAACTTAACCTTAATAATTCTCGGTTTAACAGTCACTAAGTAAGTAAGTAAGTACGTTTGATCGTTTTTCGCTGTTTAGACAAGTGGAAGCTTTTGAGTTAGATGATAGCGGAAAGTGACTGTGCTGGTTTCTAAGTCGAAAGGTTATTATTACTGAGAAAAGAGAATTTTTATTCAGGTATTAATCAATCTAAACTTCGAAAAAATTGCATTACGAACAATTTATGCCTTTGTATGAAAATACGTATTCCCTGTGTTCATCAATAAAACCTAGAATAAACACTCTTCAAATAAATAATACCTCTCGTATTTGCAACAGGATATTAAAGTTCCTATGGGGAAATCAACTGGTAAGCATGTATCCGGAATCTACACGGACTAAGTCACAGGCAATAGCTAGACTTATAGTTTTCATAACTATACGAGTGCAATCCTTTAGAGCCAAAACACGGCACATTGCCAAATCTGGGCACGTTGCGACGCCGTACATTGACGCGATGCTGTGTCGTTTTGTCCTT
The DNA here is from genome assembly GCA_905163435.1 of Mamestra brassicae. NCBI lineage: Eukaryota > Metazoa > Arthropoda > Insecta > Lepidoptera > Noctuidae > Mamestra > Mamestra brassicae. The sequence continues at coordinate 9,215,148 of LR990996.1, read as the reverse complement.
ACATCATGGTCTAGTCACTCAAGTTGGACCGCAGGGAATGAAAAATATACCAATGTTTAGGGAGAAATTATCATATGATCCCCTGATTATCATATCAAAATGTTTAAGCTGCACTTGGATCGGAAACATTATAATTTGTTAAAAACTAATGTGAAAAATTTTTGGGGATATAAAAAAAACAGCTTTTAGATTCCATAATTTCCCTTTGATACGAAGTTAAGAATGCATTCAAAATAATGCACTCTTTATTTGTAATTATTTTTAAGTTTTTTTCATAATTTTTTGGCCAAACGATCACCTGATCGTCTTATGGTTCCGGGCCCCTGTCACGTGATGCGCGCCATGCACATTTTTTTATTTTCTTTAAAGTAAAAAAAAAAAAAAAAAATGTTATTTTGCGGTAATTTGAAAAGTTTGCGTATGGCGCGCAATTATTGCAGATTCCGGTAATTAATAAAAAGTGGATTTCCACCTTGCATGGTTCTTCGATCTTATTTAAAAACTTTGTAGCAAATTTCTTCATCAGGAATCGTCACTTCCACGTTCAAGTAAAAGTAATAAATGTAAAAAAGTCCAATATAATCCCGTCACAATAAGAGTAAATATTGAATAAAAACAGGACAGACGCTTGTCTGTGAAGGGAAGCGGCGTATTTATTAACGCTGTGAGCTGCGACACAGGCGGGTAAACACCAGCCTACTTTATATTAAACTGAGCGGTCCATCAGACGAGACGTACTAGCGAAGTAGACGGGGCTCATTAATTAATGTTTAATTAATAGCCCGATAGAAAAAGTAATCAGTAAACACGAGCAAATAGAATTAAGATGGAAATCTAATGAGGGGCTAATTTAATAAGAGCTTCTTTTGTGCTTCGGTGGAGTAAGGATCGAATTAAGAATCGTTTTCCGTTTTTAATTTTTGGGTAGGTTTATGTGATGGGATCGAAGATTTAGAGGGGAATCTTGGAAGGGAAAGTGTTGATGATTTGCAGGAGTTCTTGTACCTACTTATATGTATTTTAAAACCTTTTGAACAAGTTGAATAGCACACACATTTCTTTACATCTTGCGAAATGATTGCTCTGGTTTAAATAATTGTTAATACTAGATTACAATCTACTAACTAATTTTGCAAACATGGTTTACTATATGAAGCTACCGTAAGTCACTTTAGAACATTACTTGATTTCAATGAAATCTGCTCCAAGTAGGCAGAAACTCGTTAACTCTTAGTTCAATTCTGGTTATTATTTCGGAACATCTAAATCTTCATATTAAACTGAACAACCAGCCATAGCCATAGATAAATTCTTAACAGAAACTTACCCAAAGAATTTTTATTAAATCTCAATAATGTCTAAACAATTCGTATCTCTGTGGAATGTCGGCGAATCTATAATGAAACCGCCTCTGTTTATTCTGCCGATACGAAATGAGAAATGAGTGCAGTAAACCTTAACAATTGCCTGCCTTAAATACAATGTTCACTCCGTATTTACATTAAACGAAAACTCATTAGATTTAATCTCTTATCCTTAATACGAAATAAGCAATTCCTTGATGTTTAGGTGTTTAAATATTTGAGGGTTTGTTTATATTTAGAGCAGTATATTGTGTAGTGGCCGTATTTATGTATTGGAATCGAATTATTTTGTATCTTTTGTGTCTAATTCAGTTTTTAAAGATTGACGATTTTGCATAAGGAAATCTACACCAAAGTGCTTACACCTTGTTTGTGTCGGCACACGCACTGAGTGTAGATACTTTAGTTCCAGGTTAACCATTACCTCAATTCTCTAATTTAAGAAGTCTCCATCCTAAATGAACCTGACATATTTAATTACTCGTATCTGAAGAAAAATATACCTGGATGGACCTGATTTACAATTGCTAATACTCACACACACCCCTTAAACCTCGTTTCTCGCATTTTCCTTGTATCGGAGACATTATTATGGATTACTGTTGTGTTATTGTGTTTATCACCATTAATGGCGACTAGTTTCCTGGCTGCTACTCATAAATGTATAGGTACGGAGGAATTTAAGTATTTGTTGATTGTGTAGAGTGGTCGTGCTATGTAATTGGAGGGTAGATTCAGTTTGCTTGATGCAACAATGAAATTGTATTTTAAATTGTCGGCGGGAAGCAGAACTGAAGCTTGTACAAATTAAGTCAATACGAGAAATGATGTTGGAAGGCGCGGAGCGCGGGCGACACCGCGGCACAATCCACTGGATTAGGGCTCCAACACGCACGCCCTCTGGCGCAAACTTCCTATTTATGTAGGGTCGCTAACCAAACGACTTGTAGGCTCTTTATTACAGTTGTTCTTTTCCGTTCACGACGCTGTAACTGCTTTGATAAAATATCGTGTCGATTTCTTTTGTTTGAGCAAGGGCTTATGTTTCAGCGGGCAGTGGTCGATCTCGAATTAATGAGTGCTAAACTTTTTTTAGATTGTAAATCGTTTTTCATTCTTATGGAGGTTTTAGCTTTGTGGAAGTTTTCTAAGAATTTCCACGAGGTGTGATGAATGAGATGTGTACCTACTTATTAACGAGTTAGAGATTTTAGTTGTTACTAAACGGTACCGCTTGATCAGATATCCTTAAGATTTCTTAAACGTAACTGATTAATCAAATATTTTGTCCTTCTGTCCGTAGATGTGCTGACGAAATGTCATGAGCACGTCGAGGATGGAGCGGCCAGGCCGGCGCGCGAAGGCCGGCTCGCTGAGCGGGCTGTCGGGCGGGCTGCCGAGCGCGCCAGCCGGGCCCGGCGGCGTGCGGCGCCAGCGCTCGCTCGAGTGGGGCGGTGACAGGTAGGGCTTACAACTAAATCGAAATATTAAAAAAAAAAACATAAATTAATCGATATTACAGGATTAGCTCACACATTCTCACGATAGTAATTATCGTCGATATTATTTTTTATCAAAAAAAAAAATATATATGTAACCGAATTTGATATGTTTCTCGTAAATAATATCCGATCTTCTGATAACTTTTAAAATAATAAGAATCTGTAATTGTTTAAATTTTATTTTTATATTTTTAAATGGTACCAGCTCAAGGAAAAAGTACCGATAATTTGATGCTTTTGCATCGCTACTGTCTGAAAACATCGATATATTTTTTCATTCGCCCATGCCTAACAGGTACAGCAGCAGCGACGACGACCGGCCCCCGCAACCCCCGCCCCTGGCCGACAGAGTGTTCGCCTCACTCCTCGCCCAGGCCACGCAACAGTTCGACAGTAAGTTTTGCATGTAATTAATCTCCGATATTGAATGTCAGCCGAGTATGAGACTGGCAGATTAAAACTGGAATTTATACTCCTACGAGCCATGTTGTGTTTTTAATATGTTCCGGCGATCTTTCACTTTTGAGAGATTAAAAGCTGGAATCACAAGATTTCGTCATGTTTAGACATTGTAAACAGCTCTTACTCAATTATGAAAGTGGACGAAAGAATATCTATACAATTCTTAATATAATATTTTAAAAGAGTGGAGTTGCTTGCCGGTTCCTCTCCGTAGGAAACGATCCAGGTCGAACTGTGCACTACCTTCTGAAGTTTTATAAGTGCCCATGTAGGCCTATGTGAAGTAATAACTATGAATGGAATAGAATACTTCTAGCTTTCCATAATCTGGTTTGTAACTGCGGACAATATATGAAATGTACATCTTTTTTATCATTGGCTGAAGTACACACCACACCGTTTAAATTCTTGACGTTGCTACGCTTCGTAGCTATGCTACGCCGTAGCAAACGCGTAGCACTTAATCTGAAAAAAGGCTAATTTATTAAGCTCGAATTAACGTTAAATGTTTTATTACTAGGTAATATATTTATATATCAATTACTAGCAAATGCAAATCACGTTGACGTCGTTGTCGATTCGTGTTTTTCGACACATTCAATCGCTACTAACTACTAATAACTAAGTACTACACACGGCAACTGAAAATATTTATAAGAACGGGTCTTACTGAAAAAAGTTAGTCTTGTGTTTGTAACTTGTGTAGGGACGTAACCGAAACGTGGCGCACTTATACTTAATATTATGACCTACGTTTGTAAGTCCTAGTGGCTATGGCAAAGTGGGATCAGCCAGGAATTTGTTATTCACCAAGTGACACGGCCGAAGGTCCGTGCTGAGCCCTAACAAGTGGGATCATTAGTGGGGCTAGCAGGGGCGGCGGGGGGTGAGGTGCAGTGCGCGGGGTGTGGGATCACGGCAATTGATAGGGGAGCGCCCTGCGGTGAGCTTATGAGGAAAACTTTACACGTAAACCCCACGCAGCCTCCGCTCCGTCCGTCTGTGACACAAACTAAGGATTTAATGAAGTCATACAGATGCACAGCGGACTTCCTCTTTGCCTTACAAACATTTTTACACTCGGATATACTTGTTTTTCAACTGATCTGGGAATTACAATAACAGTAGCAGCAGTTGCAGTCTTTACGGGTAATTTTCTTCAATCACAAACAAGTCACGTGCACAAACAACTTACCGTGACAACAAACTTCTGTCGGGAATCGAACACAAGTACCTAAGCATATAGGCAGGATGCTCCACCGCTGCAACATTTGGAGAAACAAACAAAAGTTGTGGAAGTCAAGTGAGGGAAGTAAGTTTGTTGATCAAAGACCGATGTTGCTGGGCCCTCTGCTACCTACAATTTTATTAGAGAGTGCCCAAAATTGCGTATTTTTTGTCTTCTTTTGACCCTGAGAGGACAAATCATATTTAAACTTTTAACTATACACATACAAAAACGACTTCAATGGACTTGTGACTTACATTACCTCCAATATATTCGTACTAATTACGTGTATCTAGATACTAAAATAAGCGATCACTAAACCTAGGTAAATGTAATTTAAAAGTTGAAACTAAAATTCATGACCATCTTCCCAAGTACATATTTTTCTGTCTAAATCCTTATTTTATAACGTCACGCACGAATCCTACATATCGATGCTACAGAATAGAAAGGATTAACAAAGCTTCAGTCATGATAATAACCCTTGCGAAGCGATTCACATGTGTAACGACCCATAGAACCTTACAACCTAGACAATAGGGGTGCTTTTTGAATGGCCGTGCACCGATAAAGGTTTAGATCGAGCTTATGACGAAAATTCGTGTGTCGCACCGATGAGAATAAATGTTAGTCGTTGGTCCAAGCTTTGTATTGATTTGAATGTTATGTAACCTTTAGCTTAGACACGGTTTACGTACAATAAACCATTTTTATCTATAAAGAAGGCTTTAGAACAACATTTGTAAACATTTGGAGATAATGTAAATGACACGTTCAAAGGTTACGTGTTTTATACGAACACGAAAACTGATGCGATATTTTATTTCTGTTTGAAATTGTCTGCTTGACTGAAATACGCAAATATTTTTGTATTTTTTCTTTTAAATACCACTTTATGGATGGGAAAACAGTTAATAACAAGCACATACAAACAATAGAGTGCGAAGAAAATTATTCTACATATTTATTTACGCATAATAAACCTCCACAGTAAGGAAGAACGCCACCATATCATAAATAGTAGACACATGAACTCCGTACATTAGTTCTGAGCTACTACGTAATACAAGTTGGAAGCTCAGCAAGGTAGTTCAGTACACATACAGGTACACTGAACTACCAATACTAAATCTTGTGTTAGTTGAACGTTGTTTCATATTTCCGCGGCATACGCGACTATATTTACCTAACAGAGCGTACAACATTATCATAAAGGAATATCATAAAGGTTCATGTTGATGTTATTGCGGCTTACATATGGCCTTTTAGTTTACTTTACCTAACTTCATATTATATAAAGACAACGATAGCGTTATCTTTTTGACCTCCCTGTAGCCAGGTTTATTTAGATGAATCCTTTAATGTCTTCTTCCGAAGTAGATCTTTATCAACCGTTTGTACTACAAGATATTTTCGTGGTATCGGTTTTCTTTTCAATGCTAAGCTTCTCATTTATTTTTGGGAGTTATGTTTTCATTTGTGTTGTTACTAAGGAGATTTGAATCCTTGTTACAGAAAGGAATATTATTATGTATAAATGTTTTATGTTATATTGAATAGGTACTTATTTGTTGCTTTTCCTTAAAATTCAGTCTCTGCCAAATAACAAGCTATCTTTGCCAAACATCTTTGAAAACAACCGGCCAAGTGCGAATCAAACTCACGCGGAAATGGTTCTGAACGTTTTTTTTTTCTGAAGTGTACTTTAAAACCATAGACTTCTATATAAATTTTCACTTACATATTATTCAGTAGATAGAGGTAGCTGTTTCATCCTGTCTAGACCCATCCGTTTGTTTTCTCCCAAAGGGATTCTTTTTCTAGAAAATAAAAAAGGAGACAGATTTTATTTTTAATCGGAGCCTGTTAATTATTCTGCCAGGAAATCTGAGACGAAGTTTGTCTACAGAAGTTCACTTTCTATTTTTATAAATAGAAAAAAAAACACGAAACAATGAAAGGCTTGTCCTCAATGCTTCGGAATTGAAAGCAAGGCTAGGAGTAGTGTTTTGTGCGATACTGCTAACCTAACCTAACTAAATTGTTATTATGACGTTAAATGTAATGTTATGTAGATTATAAAAAATAAAGTAACAAACACACTAAATAACTCACACTCTGGCAATAGTAGTTTTATGGGACTCATAAAACTACTATTGCTAGATTCCTTGTTTCCTTGTCAAGAGTGAATAGGTTACTTCTTGGGACGCGTGTTCCATCGCCGACTGCATCAGCACCTATCATCAGGTGGTCAGACGCGATATTTTCAATTAAATACTCGTATCTAATAAAAAAGTTCATGAGTTTGTGAGCTATTACTTTAAGTATGTACTTAGATTAAGATCATTACTAATATTACGAGCTTTATTTTATATCTGAGAGTGTAAGGAGTGAATGAAAGCTTAATAGTACCTCCTTTTCAATAAACAGGCTTCAGGCATCAAGTGGGCACCCATTATTCAATATAAGATTTGATTAAATTCCCGATGACAAGCGATTTATTGGAAAAATAATGCCATTGGAAATTTGATACTAGATACGTTAAATATTGTTTGAGTTTTATTGAGATATCAAGCGGCGTTTCACAAAATTATGGAGTTATGCGCAGAACGTAGTACACATATTGGATAAATGTAAATCTTTCAATAAACTTACCTGCCTAATATTGGTTCTTGGAATATTCTTTGTAGTATCTTTATCAAAATACTTACCATAGGCAGGTGAGTATTTTATCATCTCGATACGTTTTTATGTGTTTTTTAGAGAATACTTGTCAATTTTAAAGTTTTATATATTTTTCGAGGATACTTGTCAGTTAATAAGTTTATGTATTTTTACAGTGGGATCACATTGTGGTCGATTACTGACATTGTCATTAGAACCACAACACCAATTTCGCAATGTGGCTGTTAGTGTTTAGCATAAGCTACCACAAACTATTATTATAATGGATTTGTAACATCATTATTGGATCCAGCGTATTAGTTCAGTTCTGTCACAATGGGATGTGGATATTTATTGAAACCGATTATACATATGTTAATATCCGTTGAACTATTGGTACTTTTTAGACATTGTCTAAAAAGTTACTATCGAAAACAAAGATAACTGTTTGGGAAACACTAGACCCAAATGGTCCGAGTGATCACCAAATTTTTCAAGCAGCGGCAAGCAGTTAGTTGACTCTTTGTGTAACCATAGTTCTAGACTTTTTTTCGGTCAAAGAAGAATCAGCATTATCATTCAGCGAGGCAATGCTGCTTGCTAAAACCCTACCTTAAACTGAGAATCATAATTTACAATTTTACCATAATGCTGTCCACGTCGCGTCGCACCGATATAAACAGAACAACGAAGCGTTGTATAGATACGTCGCACGTTAAGTATTCATCGAAGCTCAATAGTCACGAGTGTATCCAGTACCCAGTAAACACAGCTACATATCTTCGCATCGCATCGCCGGCTGTAAAGGCACCGATATCACGTGTAAACTGCACGCCAATAATGTTGGGTGCTTATACGGGGTGTAAATATGCACTTAATTGGATGATGCCGTATAACGGCGCATACGGCCCGTATGCTACATATTAGTTTCGACAATTGCCGGTCTGTTGATAAAGCGTCACGTTCGAGAGCTACGGGCGCGGTTGCTACTATTTAGCGGTAAATGTGTTTTCTCGATAATGTGTGCAATGAAAACTACCTGAACTAGGTCTGAATAATTTTAGTGCAGGTTGATTTGAGTCTTAGTACCGAATCACGTGCAACAATTTTAGATATGCCTGAAGTTCAGTGTTAGTAAACGATTACTGATGAAAGATCAAATAATCGGTTTCACTTAATTCACTACAAATGAATCTGTAAACAGACAAATTAATTTTAATGTAATTTTTAACTTAGTAGGTAGTAGTGCCAAAGTTCAAAATACTAGGAACAACTACATAGGTAAAAGTTTTTAATATGTAATTAAAAGTAGAATCAATTTATCTCTCATGTTTTCATAAAAGAGAGTTGCCCCTAGAAAATCTATTACAATATTATATCTGAGCTATATTTTTCGTTATCTAGCTGGGAATATATTGGTAGGCAATTTGTTAGAGACCTAAACTACTAGACTGGATACTTGTTTCTAGTCGCTGACCTTTGCCGCTTATCCCTCTAGAGACGATTCCTGGGATTTTAGGACCAAAAACTTCTCTTAATAAATATTGAGAGCTATTTATTTCAGTTTGATATTTACCTCAAACTTACAGAAATATTTAATGCATGAAAGTGTTTTGCTTTTTATAATAAAATAAAATGTCTTCGTTTCTAGGAGAATTTGATTATGAGAAAATTGCCTTCTTGAGGTGTTATTCAAAATGTATTTACAAATAGATTGCTTTTTTATAAAGTATGTTAGATCGTCAATTTATAACAAGCACTACAATTTTCAGGTGTGTTCAGATTAAGCAAGTAGTTTGGACTCCATTATTGTTTACAAATGTGTCATGGCATCCGATACCCGGAAAAATTATTTCGTTTTGGAGGCTAAAATATAACGTTTTTTATGTTGTGGATCACAATATTTGCTGTGCTAAATTTAGTTATTGAGTTACGCCGAAATTCAGGTGACAAAAATGTGCGTACGGGTACAATAGTAGCACTTCAAACCTGATTGTTCATTCGATCATACAAATGCACGTCCACGTTCATTTAACTCTTTGTTCATTGTGTGTACCTCTATTGTTCACGTGCTTTTAATAGCCAACGAAATAAAAATTAAATTAAACAGCTTGCCAAGATTGGAAAAAAATAATTTAAATCGCCTCTTCTACTCCCAATTGAATATAAATATTTTTTTTTTTGTATATATATTTCGTTTTAATTACTTTTCATGCTGTCCCGATCGTCGTTATTCTGTCAACGCCGGTTGTCGCTGAAAACCAGCGCTGTGGCTCTGTCGCGCACACGAGTCCCAGCATTATGCTGAGCGATGGCCGTTTCGCGCGAATGTGACGCATATCTTCCCAACTTGCATAATTTTTGTAATTTAGTTTATTTTATTTTTTTGGTATGCGTCATGCTTGTCGCAAATAAACTCTTTTTCTTTCTTCTTTATTACCAACAAATACACTCGAAAAATCCCACCCACCTGTGTTTATGTTAGTGGCACCTAGTTCATATAAAACAGTTCAATATTCCTATTACGTAAACATTTTCCAAAAGTCCATTCTATGAGAATTTCAAATTTTGTTTTGTTCGGACGAAATCTTTTATTTATAACAAACGATGAGTACAAAGTTTAGTATCCATCTCCAATATGAGATTCATATGAGAGTGAATAATTTACGTAGATGCAGTGTGCGGGTTCCTGAGGTCCGCTCTGACATGCAAATGGCGGCTTTTTAGGTTGTTACCGGCATTACCTTTGCGATGGCCACTAATGTGATTAGTCTCGCCGCGCGATGGCATTTGCAGAGCTTTAATGCACGGCTACGTCGCATCATAAATGCGTTTTCGGAATTTGGTAATCGATGTGTCTGTCTGCTGCCACTGCTAGTGATGGCTTAATTGCTGCTCCCAGTTCCCGCTATTGTTTAAACAGACACAGTATACATCGCTATTTTCATTAACTTTTTTTCTGGACCGCGCGAAAAATTAATAACGATAACAAATTGCTGTGTGTCGTGTCGCAAAAAAGATTTACAGAATGTTTCATGTATGAGTCCTAATTTTATGCTGATTTGGGGATGAAAAAATAATAAAATGTAAAGGTATGCTAAATATTTTTCATGCGCAATCAAGCGATTTCGGGTAGAGTGATTTTGTATAGAGTTCTACAAATATGTGAGATCCATTCATCACCCACTTACGGTCTATGTCAGACGTTCAGAATAATATTAATTAAATTACTAAGTAGATAGAGGAGCTAAAGGCTTGAATTCTTAAGAAGCAGTCAAGGGCGTAGACTATGTTGGTACGACCAACTTTCAGTCGCCGACTCAACTCTCGTCAACTTTGAATACATTTCACATACCTACTCGTATTATAGGTACCTATTGTTGGCCATATTTAAGTAATACATGCTGACATGCATACATTTGAAATATTCAAGGAGTAGGTAGTTTAAGATATTAAACAAACCCAAGACTATTTTTGAAGTTGTAAAAAATCTAATTTTACTTAGGTACTTCGATTGTCACTTTCTAAGAGGCATCCATCTATAGGTCCTTACCTAATTGTAATAGCGTGCTGTATAATGCAATACATTAAACATCGTTGTTGCCTATACTCACACACACACTCCAAAAACACCGAGTTTTAAACTCTTAACATTTTGTAGATAACACTTATCGTTAACGAGTTCTTCAGCGAAACTAGAGCAGGCAAGTTAAAAGGTTAGTTTTAAAAGCTGAGCAAAAACTGATTCAATAGTGGTTACGAGGCCGAAGAGTGCAATAGAACGCTAATGTAAGTGCTCAGGTGAAGTTTTATCTTAAAGAGATCGACTTCCATTCAAGCAACAGAACATTATAGAGGAATAATCAAACACTTTTTACTTGCTTTCTGAGAAGCCTGATTGCCTGTTATACGAAACTTTGTCGATTTATTCTCAATCTTCATAGAATATTAAAATGCGAAATGGCTCCGGTACCGGCGTGTAATGTTAGTCGAGATTGGAAACCATAAGGCGTCTGGTAGTTTCCATTTCATTTCGTATTTTTCTCCTTACACAAACGGTATCGGCGGTGTTATTAGAGGCAAGCCCAGTAAGTACGCAATATCTCCGGCCGCGCTCCACAAGAATCCTCGCCGAGGCTATGCCCCGTTATTGCATGGAAATTCTTCGGCGTGCAACTTCATTGAGCGACTCTCTTTTGTATAAAGGTTTCCGCACAATGTTCCACGGTTATTGTTTTTCAAAAGCGAGGGAGGCACCTGATATTACCTTCCCTGAATCACAAGCAGTTAGGTTTATTCAATTAAGCTTGTGTACGCGACCTTTGTGTAGCGGAATGCCATTCAAGTGTGAGTGAGATAATTAGAGCGCTGAACTTCTACTTGCTGAATGGAATGGCTATTCTTGTCTGTTACTCATAAACGATTTGCGTTTGTTTATATATAGTTTGGTTTACTGCTTTATACAACGTGTAACTGAATAAACGCAGTACCTGAAAAAGAGTCTTTTACTCATCATTATGAACAACTTTTACTATGGGACCAAAAGTGAAAACCAGATAGAAGCTTTAACAACTCAAGCTAAAATGAGCGTTAGTTGATTGTAGATTATAAGTTATTTCGAAAGTCATGCAAGCCTGAATGATAAGTGAAAATCATTGTTATCGGTTAAGTAAAAACCTTTTTCAGTGCACTTTGGGCTCATACTTAGACAGCCACATTCTCATGGGTGGGGCATTAATATCTACGTATTTCTTCTTATAGATCTCTAAAATGCGATGGTATATTTTGGGTGATAACACGATCCGCCCATACAGTTACATGGAAGCCGATATCTTTGTAAGCTTAAAGGAAATTCGGTAGAATTGTGATAAATGTTCGCATCGTGACAGGTGGCTTTGTACAGGAGGTGGTACACCATATTGACACGTCGCATGAACGGAACCGCACCATAAACATAGTGAAGCTACCTAACCAATTGATTGATTACTTTAAAAGCCTTTTTCATGTGTCACACGATGATGACTTACCGAAGTTATTATTTGGAATGTAACGACTTAGGTGGGAAGTTAATGCTGGGTTTTCATGTACTTAATAAGTAAGTAGAGTGAAATGAGTAATTTGGTGTTTTAAGGAATAAAAAATGTTTTGATGAATAATCAACCTATGTCATGTGGAAAAGTTATTGTTTGTTTTGTTGATTATTACGATTTAATTTTGATTTTGTTTATTTGCTGTTGTGCATCTACCACTGTGTAGTCTTTATAAACCACAGCATGACTGATTGTATGTGCCTAGTTCCATTAACTCCCGCCTCTATGACAACATAAAGTTGAAATAAATCGTAATATTTATATTATCAATGCATTTTACTGATAACTGATTAACCGGACACTTACAATAAGTGCAATGATGATTCGCTAAAGTAAAACCGGCCGAGTGCGAGTTGGATTCGCGTGCAAAGGGTTCCGAACGAATTTCATTATTTTAACATGTTACTTTAATATATTTCCCTATAGTCTATAGCTATAGTATATACCTACATTATAGATATAGATTTGCATTTTTTTCATCATTTTTTACTCAATAGTTTCGAAGTTAAGGGTGGGGTGAAATGATCGTTATTTATCTAATTTCGTGAATAAGTCCAAAACTGTTTATTTTAAAATTATGAAATAAATACATTTTAAAACCCTCACAATGCGCCTAACATAATTTCATATGTCACTCGGTACAGTTTGGAAAAAAATTCTAACTTGACAGAAGTACATATACATAATGTATTCCAAATTTCAACAGAATCGGTCCAGTAGATTAGGTGAAAATTGACGGTTTTTTAAGGATGTTCGGAAGGCTAAAAATCAAATAAAATAATAAACTTAAAATTATCCAACAATAAAGTTAGAGACAAAACACACCAACACATGTGCTTCGAGATTGACGTAACGCGAGACAATGCCAGGCTATCATCGGCAGCGCTTGTCGCGAGTACCGAGTCCGTATCTAATGAGAGCGCACCCTCATCAAACAGGGATTTATGTGGCTTCACGAATTAAACTAGCAGTCGTTGCACTGCGACTGACGACAGCCACGCGATTGTCGCGCGACTCGGTCGCCATGCGGGCGTTATCGTCGCAGATAACCGACCTTCAACTAATACAATCGACTGATGTTCGCTACGAATTAACACTTTTATTCCCTTTGATTACCTCTACTAATCTCTATTTTGTAGCAAATAAAGCACCACAAGTTATATTCAATGTAAGACTTTATTTTATTATTTAATTTTTTATTTGCTGCCATTATATCTCCACTTTGCAGAACTAAGCTACTTAAATAACAATCATAATTTTATATTTTATAGTGAAGACTAATATTTGCGCAGTTGAAGCACCAAGTAAACATACGAAGAACAAGAAATTAAAAGAAAAGAGCTCTCGAGAATGTGCGTCGAGAGAAATCCTATAAATCTCGTAGAGTTCAATTGCAGGGTAAATACTTTCTTGATAGTCCTCTCTAAATGCAATTTATCCTTGTAAGGGGACTTGAGCTTTCTTTAAGAATACTACTAATCATTTATGCGCGTGTCCGTAGTGCACAAAATTGAGGAAATGGAGTGTACAATTACCTATTTCCCACTTGCACCAGTTTCAATGAAACAAAGCTTCCAACAGCGTCAGTCTATAATATTCAGAACGACGATGAAATCTTCAGAATAACTCCACTCCTAAGTGTATAAATATCCAAAATTATTCCCTTTATCATTCAAAAATAATTCATCTACTTAACTTTTTCTTTTATGCTAAAATTCTTTGAAGTCGAGGAAAGCTCCCAAAAAGTAATTTTATTAATTACGAGTCAGGAATTCAACAAAGTTCCAAGACGGAGAGGTCCTTTTCTTTAGCGGAGCGATCCATTATCTTATGAAGATTTAGAAATTCCTGCGGTGTGCGTCTCGCTCGTCGCGCCCCGGTGCGGTGTCCCCCGCAGACGACGCAGACAACGGATGCTCCCGCAAAAAACAAGCATTCTTTCACAACTTTTATTAAATTATGCATATAATACCTACGTATGAATCACTAACGACGCCGCCGCTCACATAACGTATGTTAAATGTAAACAAGCAAGTTAATGCAGGAATTTTCGTTGGAAACTTACAATACGCGTGGCCCTACCGAAAGTTAATAAATACAATTTGGAATTCGCATTAATATGTTAGGACAAAGGCCACAAATCGCAATATACATATTTCGTCGGAAGGTTCGGCAAGTTGTCGGCGCGGCGCGGTGTGCCGCTCTGACGAAACAAAGGGTGGAGGGTCGCCCTAACTGCCCCACGGCCATTTTCTCTGTAAATGTTGCCGTACTTCTCTTTGTCGTTTTGTTCGTCGGGAGGTCACGAGAGGGCGCCATAGACAAGCTCATTTACCCTCTTTACCAGAAAACTCTCTAGTTGACTCCATGAAACCGCACGGTTGGCGGGAACAGGTAACTAACTTTAACGGGTCATTAACATTGCATTATGTTTTATTTGCAAACCCGATCATTATATTAATGAGACTCTCACGTGTGTGCTGAAGTTACTTCGTTTACTTGTTCATTCAGGTAATGAGTGTGCAGGTACGGATTCTGATTAGAAGCATATATTTACATAGGTACTCTTACTACAAGGTAAAATTTATCGTTACTGTTGTGATTTATCTAAATACAAATGAGAAAACTTGAAAAGTTCGGTCTGCCTCCCCTTTAAAAGTTCACAGAAATCATTGAAATAAACTAGTATTGTTTATTTCAATTTGTTTGAGCCAACGATACGAGTGCATAGAAATTATTGTTTTATACTTCAACAATATATGCTTTTATGGATGTCGGATGTCGTTGTAGACTTGCTGAAGGGGACTCTTTGCGTTGGAAAAGTCTGATCGATTGCAGAAATAAACTGTAAGGGTGGAAACACACGTAGTGCTCGTCTCGACTTGCGACGACGTCGTGCTTACGCATGCATAGCTAAGCATGCAGATCCTAATTCACGATGCGCATAAATGCGATCGAATCATGACAGCTGAATGCGCATCGAAACTAATTAGCGATTTCGCCCTAAATGTGTCACGATCTAACAATAGTCTGTCTCCGCAGTGTAACTACGACAATCTTACATCTTACAACATGCATATAGATAGATATATTTACTGTAAGTAATGAATATTAGGCGAGGAGCAGCTATCTAATTGGTTATTCTGTTTAGTTACCCAACGAGGTTGATTGAATATTTTAGAAGATTGCCTAGCGGACAGGCGCTGGATTTGCGAAACTACATATTTAATTATCACTCAAGTTATGGTATTGAAGTGAATTCAAAGTTCTGTGACACAAATATAAACACAATCAGCCGAAAGACGTCCACTGCTGGACATAGGCCTCCACCAAAGAGGGGGGATTTGCCATAATCGCCACGCTTGGCAGGCGGGTTGGCGATCTAGTCTAGCACCAGGTTCTGGTTTGGATTGTCGAGCATAATGTAATTGGGTTTTTACATCTTGAATATTCCAGTATTATTCCAATAGCTAAATGTGGGTGTACCTACTATCTAAGCCCTTCGAAATATACAGGCTCTTGTCATGTTATAAAACAACAAACTATCTTCATCTTTTAACTTCTTGTTTAACTCTTAATGTACGATTAATATTGCAGAATGTAATACCTACTCTATGTCAGTTTGAACGTAATACGTTAGTTCTGGAGCTCGAAACACTAAGTACACAGGAGCTACTAGTGGTACTAACAGTCTAACACTAAGTAGGTGCACGGACTTAGGTATGAACAAAACTCTAGTGTTGCTTCCTGCAAGTTTTCATTCAGTTAGGAAAGCGGTAGTTAGGTACCCTATAGTGTTACGTTTTGTTTACGTATGTTGGACAAAAGGAGGTATCTGAAAATAACAGCCATTAATCTATATCTATTCCTTTGGTTCTGGCATACAATATTTCATTAACAGTTTCATTTCCACAGACCTCTAATTATATGAAGCCCTTGCGGGGGCTGCATACAACTTATGAAAGACACCACACAATCCTAAAGCTCATCGTTGTCATCGTCGTCACTGAAAGTGTTAAGATTGCTATTCTATAAGAGAAAAAGATTACATCTATTTTATTCCTTTATTTCTTGGGTAGATATACCATTGAATCCTAAGGTATGCCTAAGTCATTAAGTCCACCTTTGTACAGTGTTTTTTCTAGTGCATGAAGTTTTAATAAATAAATAATCCATAGCCGACAAAGATCTATTTTAATCATAGAATTCACTCATGTCAAACAGTTTCAGCTTACTGTATTGTTTCATTTGAGTCTGAGATTTAGGGACTGTGTTTGGATTGACACGACACATCAAAGGTACCTGCAGGCGTCCAAATTTCGTACCCGATCCAATCTGCAGGAAGATTAATTGGACTGACGGTTAGATTCGCAAAATAGGTGTGTAATTGAGACCGCTATGTATGGCTCTTTGGGCGTTGGGCAGGTACATTATATAGCGGGAAGGATTATTTGTATGTTTGTCATGACTCATGCCAAACGAGTACGACTGATATCGTTATTGGAAATTAAAACAGAAATGCAAAGCTTCATGCTATAATATTATTCATGATGATTTATTATTTATTTGCACATCTAAATTGTAATTGCACGCTACAAGCCTTTGCATAATTTCTTATCTCGTTTTCATATAAAAGCCTATAAGCGGGAGTGTGTGAACGTTCGTCGCGTGCGGCTATAGAAAATTTCAATAATCCCCATAAGTTTGCGATGCGATGAGCGGGCCGCACGTGTCTCGGATTACGCGTAATTGATGGTCCCCGTGTCTAATCTCTGCACTTTGCTCCCAGGCCCCCACGTTCTGTTTCAAAAAATATTTCACCAAGCACCATACCTCAATTTACTTTACCAACTAGTTTTTACCCTCACCGATCAATTCAGATTTATTTTTATCCGAATACAGGTTACTCGATATACAGTGCTCATATTCTAAACTTGTTGAAACGATTTTGCTTTCAACACACACATACAGTACACTTTTATTACGTATGTATTTACATTTTACGAGAACTACGTCGTTATTTGAGATAAGCGGGTAATATTGGGTAGGCAATTTCACGAAATAGGGTGTCAGATATATTTTAATTATATGGTTAGTGTGTTGTTTGGACAAATTCACGCGAATTTTGATGTTTGCGGACATAGTTTAATATTTAATTATGTCATAGATGAGTTATACCTAAGCGGTTGAGTGCCGAAATATATATGAAGGGTTAGTAGAAAAATTAAGAGAAAAACCCTGAAATTTGTGTAGCATTAATTCGTTAATCTCGTAATTTAGCCGGAGCGCTCAGTCGCTGGCGCGCGCCGAACAATTCGCGTGAGCTCCTTATCTGCAGATATTTAAATTCCTGCCTGAGCCTCAAAATAGTTCAAATTAAATGGAGCTTGTAAATTAAGTGTTGCTATCACGCAATCCCGGGGAAATAGCTCTAAGTGGTTTCAGTACGATCTAATATTTTATCTTGCTCGACTTAATAGCTAAGTTAAATAATCTAGACAACATTCCAGCGATATGTAAACAGATGAAGTTACTGGAACTTGGGCCTCAGATTAATTTGTCGATTGCTTGATAAAATACCTACTCTAATTTAAGTGATTCCGAACCAGATAGATTTATTAACTTAGAATAAACGGAGTATTGAATTAATGAAGACTAGAATCTTAGATATCCTATCTATATAACTAACTAGCAGACCCGCACAACTTCGTCTGCGTCACTCGTTTTTCAGTATTGCTTCGCTCCTATTGGTTGTAGCGTTGTGTTATATAGCCTACAGCTTTCCTCGATACCAGTAATTAAAGAGATTAGCGCGTTCAACCAAACATACGAACAAACTCTTCAGCTTAAACTCTATTCCACAATACCTCTATACTGGTAAGTACTTGTAAATCTTAACCGCTCACAATTCCAGCCCCGGAAATACTTCGACATATTTCTACTCTCCTGGTACTTGTGAATCCTTATCGCTCACAATTCCAGCCCAAAAAATGTATATGAGAAAGTAAATGTTTTCTTCATATTTTTTCTTTCGTGAATACTACGTTTTAATAGTTACGCTACGTTTTAAAGACAAACCCAACAAACCAAAGATTTTCAAAATCGGTTCAGTCGTTCTTGAGTTATAAATGGTGTAACTAACTTTGTATTATATAGATAGATTTAAGTCGCTTTTAGGGATTTGTTTTTTATCGCTTAAATAATTTTATTAAGCTTAACCGAGCAATTTTTTTTTTGTATTCCTCTGACTTTGTAGACAACATAAATCACGTCATTGAAACTGCAATTTATTGCTGAAAAGTTATCTATTTGGTAATCTGAAAATGGCACTTGAGTCGTGACTCCTAAAGAGTGTTCAGCTGAAACTTTAAAAACCTTTTAGTAACTAAACCTCTTTTACTTATCTTAAAATGTAACTCCCACACATCAAAGGTTTCATACCTCATGTGAAGTCTCACTGAGTTCTAAGTTCGTACGAGTATTCCTGCGGGATACACCATAACTCTTCCATACGTAATGTATAATTTTGTCTGCGATTATAATATCCGAAAAACAAAAATAGGTATGATGAGAACCGACAGACGGCAGCGGGGCGGGTGCGGGGCGCGGGCGTGGCGGGAGCGCTGCGGCGGCGGTGCGATCACTCTCAGGGGCAAACAGCGACGATTGAATGTGAAAATTTAATTCAGGTCATTTTCATCGCAGGAGTAAAGGAATCTATTATTTTTCCCCAAAGTAGACTATTACTCAGCTAACATTTTTTAAATATGAATTTCATAGCGGCGAGATCTCCGTTTATTTATGCAGTTCACGTCAGCTCCACTGCTCCCGGGCTTCTTCAAGGCTACTACTATTTGTTAATGTTATCACAAGTGCTTGCTATTATGCGAAAACTTTTTATTTTTGTTGAAATCTACCCGGATATCCTGGGGAAGTTTTCGTAAAAAAGCAATGCGTGCATTATGAATGTATTTATAGGTACAAGTCTAGTGAGAATGCGCAGTCAGGCTGGCTCGGCTTTGAAAAATGCTAATTTGGAGCTCGGCTTGGTGCTGAACCTTCCACCGACAGCATTTAAATGCAACCTAACTTGTCAAACTTTGGCGGCTTACAAATGAACGCCGCTCCGAGGTCTCGGCTTGAATAATTCTAGACCTGGAATAAAATATCTGTTTCATTTCTTTGCTTATAAGATCGCTGTAGCTACTCCATACTAAGTGATTTTGGTAGAACACAATGTTATAAGTAATGGAATAATAAAAATCCATTTGTTTTCTTTGACTTCTCTATTTATGTTTACCACAGCGATATTAGGAATTCCCAATAGCAACAATATAGTTAGGTGAGTAACTGAGTACCTACTTGACGTACTTATATTATTTTATTATGAATTCATATTTACAGGCTCAGTGCCTACGCGGAGACGTTTAATAACTCAGCCGGCGACGGCTACATGGTATCTCTCTTCGATTAAATTAGTCGATTAAATTTTCATATTCAATCTTGAGTTGTTTACTAAAGGGAAGCATCGCGTCTCTGAGCCAGATATTTTGCCATTTGAATCTCAACCTTAAAGTTCTAAAATTAAAGTTGATTATATTTGTGATAGCAAAGTCTGATGGTTAAATATTTGTACGATCTATGATAAGAAAAAAAACAGTCGAACTCACCAAATATTGCCTGCATTTCGGGCCGGAACGGAAAGTCGTATGTTGAGACTCCCAATATTTTTGGCATAATGCTGGTAGCTAAGTCATCAACTGATAGTGGCAATTTTTAACCGACTTCAAAAAAAGGAGGAGGTTATTATTTGTTCGACTGTGGATTTTTTTTTTATGTATGTTCACCGATTTGTCCCCCATTTGTGGACCGATTCTCAAATTTCTTTTTTTAATTGAAAGAGTATACTCCTGAAGTGGTCCCATTGACACCAAGTCAGGATCTGATGATGGAATCCCAGGGAAATCGAGGGCAACCCTCAAATTTTAAAGTTATTAACAATATTTTTCATATGCTTTCAACCGCAATTCAGATAATTGTGCCTGGTAATCAACATCTCATCTTGCTGAGCTGATGATGGAAGGTACAAGTCAGGATCTGATGCTGCCCGGAGGACACGGTGGAGCATACGGTGGAGGTCTGCCCTGCTTGGGCTGAGCACCGCCGTGGCCTCGTCGAGGCGATCAGCGGCGGCAACCTCTCGCGTCCGGCTTTGGTTGAATCCATGGTCCGGAGCGAGGAGGCTTGGGAAGCAGTCACCTCCTTCTGCGAAGCAGTAATGCTAGCGAAGGAGGAGGCGGACCGCGCGAGGGAAAGGCAAGGCCTTCGTCTCAACCGCCGCTACAGGAGAAGACGCCCCGGGCGTCGGGAGTCGCAGGGCGATCCCCGGCCACCGTAGGCGCGGGCCTGCGGACGGCGAGCGTTGGGTGGCTCGCTGTCCGATCACCACCAGGCCCAGGTCGATGGCGCGTTGTGTTTCACGCGCGCCTCAAAGAGATGTCAGCAAAGAGGACGGGGCCCGCTAGGGCCAGAGCCTGCCAGGGTTGCGGAATTTGTTCGAAAGAGTCACCGCGGCCCTGGAAAGCAAAGGGCTTTAGAAGGAACACGGATGGGTTTTAGTCAGTAAGAGTCTGACACGCCCTTCCGCTCCACCCAGAGCGGAAGAAGTCATTTGATGATTTCCCATCCTTAAAAAAAAAAAAAAAAGGATCTGATGCTGGGATCCCAGGAAAAATGTTTGTTCAGCGATATTTTCGCCAATTGTCAATCGATTTGGATGATTCTTTTGTTATTTGGAAGAGTATTTTTACAAACTGGTCCCGTTTCAATTTGGTGAATATCTGATGAAGAACTTCGGAGGTAGGCAACGGAACTCTTCAATAAATGATAGCAAATCACCCGGATCAGCATTGCCATTCAACGCGGCAATGCTGCCAGTGTTCTGGGCACTTTTGCCATTGACAGCGATGTGGATGAATTTTTTGATGCCCAATGATTTATTATGTTTTTATACGCGTTTGTAAATAATTTCGCGATTATTAGTCTAGTTGTATTTAGTTGTTGATAGTTGTAGATATAATTCGTTAAATGTAAATAAATTAATAAAACCTAATACTTTATCGAATATAACCAAAAACATCATTTAAAATATCGTTATATGACGAGCCACCATTTTTCGTAAGGTGCGCTGCCATAGATAATGTAGAAACAGCGAGCGCGTCTAATATGAACATCACCTACTAATTTTGGACTTGAACATGTGCAGATTTTTTTTTCTTTTAAAATCGTTTTTGTTATATTTATTGAAAATTCAAATAAAAAACCGGTTTTTTCCAATGACCTGAACTTATAACCTATCTATTGAAACTCGATGGTCAAGCTGCATTTTAATAGAAAAACTGGCCAAGTGCGAGTCGGACTCGCGTGAAAAGGGTTCCGTACGAATTTCATTTTAGTAACATGTTACTTTAACACTACAGACTCCGATAGGTTTTCCTGTAATTTATAGGAACAACTAAGTATTATCTGCAGTTTCGGAGATATGGGGGGGGGGGGAATGATAATTTTTCATCTAATTTCTTGAATAACAGTTAAATTGTTTATTTTAAAATTATGAAAAAAAAAATACAATTGAAACCCTCACAATAAGCCCTGTTATATAATATCTCACACAGTACAGCTTTTTTTTTAATTTTTTCGTCACTCAAGATTTACATATTCACGTAATGCATCCGTGTTTGGTTCACAGAAGTTCATATGTGTACCAAATTTCAACAGAATTGGTCCACTAGATTCGGAGAAAGTTAGCTGTGACAGATAGACAGACAGACAACCTAGTGATCACAAGGGTTCCGTTTTTCACGGATGTTCGGAACCCCAAAAAAGATTTTAATTGCATATTTTTGTAAGGGAAAATGTTTTGTAAAATAACATTTTAACTTGATTAGAGTTAGATAGTACTTGTCGATAAAGTCTGTCAATAAGATATAACTTTTGATTTAATGACTGGAACTTTACGCTACGAGATGATATCATATAATTATTATAACATAGTATTTCTATTTAAGTTCGCTTTTCAAGTGCAGCTAAGTTTTTACAACTAAGCATATTGTTTTGTGTTACTAAAATTGTGTTAATATTCATGTAGCAAAATAATTCATTTCAAGAGTGTTGCCCATAGAGATCATCATTTTGTTGTGAATATTTAGGTTTGGTCGTCTAAAGATAAGTTCATCATATCAGCCGAAACACGTACACTGCTGGACATATGCCTCCCGAAAGTGTCACCACAACAACCTGTTCTATGCGTCTCGCAACCATCGGCAGCCCATGACCCTCATTAGCCGGTCGATTCTGTAAACATGTCGAAGTGAAGGCTTGGGTAAAGTGATCATGAGGTGAGCTGTCAATCCATATAATCAAGATGACACGTGATCACGAAGTGAGCTGCCAATCCATCTTGACTGAACCTCTTCAACTGACTGGCCTGTTGGTCGAGTGGTTAGTGACCCTGACTGCTAAACCGGAGGTCGTGGGTTCGATTCCCACTCAGGACAAATCTTTGTGTGATGAGCATGATCATTTGTTCTGTGTTTGGGTGTAATTTGTCTATAATATGTATGTATTTAGAAATATATACGTATGTTTATCAGTTGTCTGGTTGCCATAGCACAGGCTCTGCCTAGTTTGGGATCAGATGACCGTGTGTCATTATGTCCAAGATATTATTATTATCCGTTTATTTTTTTTTTTTTAACTTATTTCTTAAATTTTTAAATATTTAAAAAAATACAAAAATAAACAAAAACATTTAAAAATATAAAATAGTAGCCCACCGGTATCGGGAACAGGGTCCAAGCTACCGGCGGTCAGGGCTCAAGAGAGAAGAACCTCCTAACAATACGAGCCGTGTCCAGAAGTACCGCTTTCTGAATCAGGCCCTTGATCCAGCTGCCTAACGAGAGCCTCCTGAGGTGCTGGTCGAGGCTCGTGGCTATTAAGCCATTGGCTGACACAACTATCGGTACAATGATTGCTGAGTCCACATCCCACATGTCGACAACCTCGCGAGCCAAGTCAATATATTTGATTTGCTTATCTTTCTCGGCTTTCACGAGGTTCTCGTCATGCGGAACGGTTATGTCTACAATCATTGCACGCCTCTCGATTCGGTCCACCACCACTATGATGGACCGATCCCAGTACAATGTGATATTGCCATTATCGAGAACTGGGTCGGGCGCATACCTTTAGTACGGCACCTCCGATTTCACAAGAGAGTATTTCAGAGCAAGTTGCTGATGGCTACAAGGTTGTGCCTATGCAAGTATTCTCCGTTAGCTAGACGAGAACAACCAGAGACAATGTGGCGAATCGATTCTCCCGGACGGTGACATGCCCGACATATGTCAACCGTGCCGTCCTTCACAATAAATCTTCGGTAGTTATTCGTCATGATAACTTCGTCCATAATTGCACAGACAAAACCTTCGGTTTCTCCAAAGAGATCACCGAAACGCAACCAGGCTACGGACGTTAATTGATCTACGTCGGGCCCATGTAGGGCCCGGAAATAGCGTCCGTGAAGTTCCTTACTTTGCCATACTGCCCTGCGATCGTTAGTGTCTAGCACCGCAGGTTTGCGCCAGTTCTCATTTGCCAAAGAGAGCGGGGTGAGTCCCTTGTCCACCGGCACTACATTATTCCCTGAGACTGCATATCTCGCGATTGTGGAGAGTCTTAGCATTTAAGAAGCCTCGACCTCCACACTTTCGCGGGATATACAGTCTCATTACCGACGACCGTGGGTGATGCATTCGATATGCAGTAAGCAGTGTACGGACCCGCCTATCCAGGGCGTCAAGTTCCGTTTGAGTCCATTTGAGTACGCCGAAAGAGTGCATCAATACCGGCATGACCCAACCGTTGAAGGCGCGCACCTTGTTTCCGCCTGATAGAAGGCTATTGAATACCTTCTTCAGGCGGCCAAAGAAGAGCTCCTTCAACGATTGCTTCATGTCAGTAACATTGATACCTAACGCTTCCGACATACCCAAATACTTGTAAGTTTCAGTTGAAGAGAGGGATCTGAGGTTTATGGAATCCGAGAGTTGAGTTCCCACGGATTCCATAATCTCCCCACGCTTTACATGCATGACCGCACATTTGTCCACACCAAACTCCATCCTGATGGCACTACTGAAAGTTTCAGTTACCTTCAGTAGCTCCATCAGTAGCAGATTACTGGGGGCAAAGAGTTTCAAATCATCCATGTAAAGGAGGTGAGATATAACCTGACCTCCTCTCTTCAACCGATAGCCCAGCCCTGAATTCTCCAGCAGTGTGCTTAGAGGGTTCAAGGCTAGGTAAAACCAAAGCGGACTCAAACTATCGCCCTGGAATATACCCCGCTCGATCCTTACCGGTTCGCTGTTCCTCTGGATATTTCAACATCCTGGATAGCGAAGAACTGTCCTCCATTGCCCCATACACGACATCAGGAAGGTGCGTAGCATTGTATCAATTTTATACAATTCTAGCACCCTCATGAGCCATGTATGAGGCACCGAGTCATAGGCCTTCTTATAGTCTATCCAACATGTCGACAGATCCTTTCGGAAACGCCGAACCTGTTGGCTAATGGCCATATCAATGAGGAGTAACTCCTTAGTACCGCGGGACCCATTCCTACATCCATTTTGAGAGACAGACATGATGTTGTTGCTGTTAATATGATTATTAATTGGTTCCGCGGTACTACCCGATTTGTGGAGCAGGTGGGTAACTCCTGTCGTAAGAAATTCGGGTAGCGAGCCGGACTCTAAGGCAGTTTGGTACTGAGATGCCAAACGAGCGTGCGACCTTTGTAGCCACTTAATCCAAAAATTGTGCAGTCCGTCCGGCCCTGGAGATTTCCAATTAGGCAACGGACGGAGAGCACGGGCTACATCTTGGGGGCTGATTGTGATTGCCCCCAATTTCTGGCAATGGATCGCACGCTCGCTCGACCTCTCGAATCCAACCACCTTCGGTGTGACTGACAGGCACCGACCAGATGTTGCGCCAGAACGAACACATGGCGTCATCATCCGGCAGGCGCGTGTCAGTCACACCCTGGTCCGGTTGCTCCCAAACCTTATATACCCACCTTTCATTACTTCGGAATGTGCGATTCTGGGTGTATCGCTCCACTCGCCGCCTATACCTAAGAATACGGTTTGCCCATGCATACACTTTCTGCTTCAGGAAGTCGATGCGCTCTGTGACACGTGACATATAATCTCGGGGGCTGATATCAGTCCCCGAAAACGCCCGTCTCACAAAACGCATCACTCTAGGGCGAGTGTTGCCCTCCCTGAAGCAGATTAGTTTGCCGATTAGCGCTCTGGCCCCACCGATACGACGCTCGATCCTGCACTGCCAAGCCGGTACGGCTGGTTTTGGTCGTGTAACTCTGTCATTAGTCATTTTGACATGAGCTACACGACATGCCGCTACAGCCGCGCAGTACATAATCGAGTGTGTATCAGTGAGGTCTTCGCAGTCATCAAAATAATTTGACAACTGCGAATCCAGAGCAGCTACCAGCGCCCTATTTTTGTTATGCATGGGCAAACGAGGTAAGCGTGGTCTTAGTTCAGGCGGTACGCAGCGATATTCCCGAATAGCACACTCTAAAGCACTCCTCAATTCCTCATTGCACTGGGTACTTACGTTTGTAACCCTGTCATTACTCTCCTCGTCAGCTGGGCTGGACATTTGCGACTGCGGTGGTGCCACAGTCTGCGACGGAGGAGTAATGACATGGCCACAAATTTCCATTCGGAGGCGATCAAGCACACTGTCATCCAACATACGGTTACGTTGGATGACGCGCACCTGATCCGACAGTCGTTGGGCCGAAACGTTGACAGCTGGTTCAAGTACCTGAAACAGAGAGAGCATCCGACCACGGTACGCAGTCAGGTTAGTTCCCCCCTCTGTAGCCCCAAAGTATGAGCGCATGACATTTTCATTGATGGATTGTGTCCATCGCATGCGCTGCACACTTCCGCCGGGAGCTGGGACCCTATCAGAGGCCGGTGGGCCTCGAGGTCCTAAGCCGTCCGGCGGCCGGCGTCCTCTTCGCCGACGTGCAGGTGGTGGCGTCGTAGGCGGTGAGAAGTACTCGTCGCTTGAGCTCGACGCAACTGCCACGGCCGGTGTCACAGCACTCACAGTGGGGCTGGGTTCCGGCGGCGGCGAGGCGGAGCTGAGCGACGAGGCCGAAGGTGATGGGTGTGTGGCTAGGTGACGTGCCCGGCTTCTCGTCAGCATTTCATAATTTCTTCGTCATATCTTTGTTTTTCCAGTTCTATTGTTGTGTTATTGTTTTTTTTTAATGGTTTTCGGGTTCAATTTCATTTTGTTGGTTTAAGATGGTTTTGTTTAAATTATTCACAATAAAAATCGGCGAGAAAAAAAATTTCTTGACTGTCTTCTTGACAGCCGGGCCACAGATTATTTTTATTATTATTATTATATATATATATTTTGTTTTGGTAGATTTCATTCTGACGAGCTCGAGGCTAAATAATAACAGACACACGGGTCGATCTTCAAGGTTAAACAGCGCTTGTCGAAGTCGATCTGTGGACGGGTGATCATACTGAAGAGTCTTGCTCTTGCTTAAAATACCGAGACTCCTCCGTGCCTCGGTAGGAATATGATGGTTAATCGCGTTATTATTCAAATACAATGCATCTATGCAAAGTTGGTTCTGGAGGTCGTTAACTAAGTACTGCTGAGAATGAGGTCCTGGGTTTGATAATCAGGATGGACCAAGTGGAAAAGGTGGCTTCCTCCATGGATATCCGCGAATTTATGACCAGTTAATGGCAATTTGTACACCCCCTCGCATATGAGTCTATAAAATACCTAACTGATGAAATAGATAGACTGCTTAATCTTAACCCTTGATGATGATATATTAAGATCTTAAAATGCGACAAAATCATATTTACTTTTTTAAAGTTTGCATAAAAATAAAGAACTGGTAAGTATGTGAAGCTGTAGTAACATTCATTTCATAATTTGTCAACCATATTTACCTATTATGATGCGAGTAAATAATGATCATAATTATTTATTTCATTACTCTTGCATATAGTTAGTCGTATAATAAATATTTCATATCTAGTTTGGACTCAAAAGGGTTTTATAAAGGTTTAATGTTTCACAAATACTGAACAAATGTAGTAGGAGTATAAAATAAGTATATTGTTCTATGAATATTTATAATAGTGGAGTAATATTTCAATGTTCTTTCAAGAATATTGTGTGCCCACGCTGTGTAACAATCCTCCAAAACATTTGCTCTACCAATATTTGATCACTTATGTGATTTCAATATCTTTTTGATTTTTTTTAGCATGGCCATTATCGAACCATAAACTTTAGATAATTTTTAACAGACTTCAAAAAAGGAGGGATTTTTCGTTTTAAATAATTATCAGGTTATGAAATAATGAATGTTAATGAATCTGGGTGGATCAATGTCGTGGTTGCCTCGATAAAATTAAATAACTAAACATAAGAAATAATCACCTGCCTGGGGATTGGTCTTTCTTTCAGAGTTTAAGCACACTCAGGTAGGTACGTATGATAGCAATGTTTATACGGTTATCTTAAACTCGATCGATGTATCACAACCATTTATGAAGGTTAGCGTTGCGGTTAGCTCCCGCTACTTCGGAGCGCGGCCATCATTAAGCCTAGTCTCCACGACCGCAAAATTATCCAATCACAAAACTAACCAAATCTGAAACCCGTGTTCCTATATGGAGCTGACTCTAGGTTAAAACCGTGCTCGGTGTATCTGGCGGTCGTTGTCGTTAGCTACTTAAATATATCATAACCATAAACCATATCAAATTACTCCGATATAAACACTGCGGAATAGGAAACGTTATCCGGAAAATATTCATGTTAGGTGTATCCACCCAAACCGCGTTTATTTCCTACATAATTTCATTCCACCAAAAGTGACTTTCAGAGGTTGAAATGCTAATTGAGTTTGTAGAATCGTTGAGTAAACTAAAACAAGGTGTTTAGTTTCATACAACCGTTGGCTACACAGACCGAGCCGACTTAACTTTCATTAAACGCTACATCCAAACCCTTTAATATAATTTTAGTTGGGAATTTTGAATTGTTAAAATTTGTTTTTGTGTGCATACACAAGAGATAAACAAAGGGCGTCCGTCACTTTATAAATATGCCAGTGAGCAATGCTGATTTACTTACTAAATTACGTTTATACTTTTTATGTCGACGTTACTTCAGTTCTTTTAACGTCTTTTCATCGTCGACTTTCGAAAAATATTAAAATGCTTTCCCTAAAGTTACAAATGACTGCGTCTCTCTGCTTATTTTCAATTTATTCACGTTTCGTTACGGAGAGCTGTGTTAACGTTGCCAACAAATTTCCAAAGTATTGCGAAACTTACCAATCTGAACGAGTATTTTTAATTCATTTTCTTTCGCCCAACAACTTTCTTTTATACCCATTCGTAACAACATAGGCACGGTGTAGTTACAAGTTTACTTGGAAATTTTCTTTGAAGGTGCTTATTTATTACATTTTCGCGGTTTCGTATCACATTTTTGGAACTTCAATGTGCGTCAGATTGGATTTTCTTGGAAGCTTGAAAGAGTCATGTGTCCTGCTAGTATTAGATAAAATAAAATAAGCTTGCTAGCTCCGAGTTTCACAAATCCTTTAGGTAGAACATTTGACTTTGTGATCTATTTTCTACTGAGTTTTTTCAGATTTTGTTTAGTTCTTTCAAATACTGTTACATAAATATTTTTCATAATTTGATTCCACCAAAATATCCCTAGGGATGAATGCAATTTATGAACAAGGTTTTGGGTCGGAGCCATGCAGGATTGTGATGTTGTTTTTTTCGTGCATCCGCAGTTTTTGCCATGTTAAGAGGAATTATTTGAACAGGCCGTTACTCTAGCCTGCAGGCACATAATAGATAGGTTCAGTACATCTAGTTTAGCTACTTTCATAATTAAAAAAAAAAACTAAATGATGAGACCTGGGAACCCGGTTAAGAAAATTACCATGATGGACTGTGCGTGTGTGCGTGACTCTTGTCAAGTGGACGGGTGAGAAAAGATCGCAGTGGTTTAATTGAAGATTCTTTCTACCTAACCCCCCAGCCAGGCAGTAGTACAGGGGAACACCAATAAAATGCCTGAAAAAGACGAATACTAGACGGATAATAGTCCTAAATTCTATTTAGAATAAAAATATATAAAATTCTCCAGTTTGTTTAAGGATGGAAATATAAGGATTCTTACAATACTTAAATCGATATTCGTCTAATTCATTCTTATGTAGATAATGCAGGTTAATGTTTATTTGAGATGATTGGGCCAAACCGAAAACGTCAAATAATTTCTTAACGAACAGTTTTCTTTATCATTTATACATCGAGCTATATGTTTCGTAAATCTTATTAAAATAATAAATTGTAGGCGTGTCAATTTCATTAAAATCATTTTTTTTTAATATAAAACGTATCCGTTGTATGAATAACTTGTTCTTTGCTTTGCATTGGTGTATTTATTTAATTTGTAAATATTTCAGGTGGTTTTTGTAATGCTGATGGGCAATCCCCTTTGGAATAAATATGACGGTTGTAATGGATGAATATGATTGATGATTATAGAACTTAGTCATCACGCATTTGCGTAGAACTCATAAAGGACGCACGTGCATGAAATTAACGTTGACGAACACAAAGGACTACCTACGACTGTGTAGCCTACCCCCATGGGATTGAGTTTCTGTATGTATTAATTCCTGTAGCAATTGTTCATGTGGAAGTAAACAGATAGATTAGGCCTTCTGCGTTCTCCTTCCATAGCGCACGTTGTTTGACGAAGTAGTGGAGCGGGTTCGATTCGCCGCGGGCCGACTCGCGCCGCTCGGCCCCGTACAACCTCAGGCAACGTATACATTTTGTTTG
The DNA here is from genome assembly GCA_905163435.1 of Mamestra brassicae. Classification (NCBI taxonomy): domain Eukaryota; kingdom Metazoa; phylum Arthropoda; class Insecta; order Lepidoptera; family Noctuidae; genus Mamestra; species Mamestra brassicae. The sequence continues at coordinate 9,184,815 of LR990996.1, read as the reverse complement.
TTATTGTTTAGAATTACCTACCCAAACAAACCGCCTCATAAATTCTAAACTTTCCGCCCTTAACTTTTATACTGACCTATTTGTATAAAGTGTTGAAAATTATTACTTAGTAATAACATAACTGGAACGTCGGGAGTTGCGCAAACTTTTTCATGTAAAAAATGTGGTGTTAATCTTGTTCGTAGTAAGGATTTGAATATTAATATGTGTTTTATTTATGAATGACGGTATGTCTTTGAAACAACGAGTATTTTCAATTGAAGCTTCATCATTAATCACAGACTTTACCGACACTAACCTTTAGGGCAACAAATCTGATTTAAGTCTAGACCTAGCCCATAATTGGTCGTTAGGTAATGGAATCGATCTATTAGAAGCGTTTTCAATTATGACCAATATGACTCCAATAGTCATGACAAATGAGACCCTAAGATTAGGCTAGACCTAATATTGTCTGACCTTTGTCTGTGTCTTTGGGCCACTAACCCAAGTTAGTAGTTAAATTATGTACTTCGAAATACAAATGTAGCAATCAAGCTGTTAGTTCGATAGGGTTACCGCGGCCTTGGATAGCAAATTGCATTTCAAGTAACATGGGTGGGGTTTTAGTCAGTTAAAGTCTGACACTACCTCCCGCTCTGTCCAGAGCGGAAGAAGTCATTTGATGATATCTCATCCACAAAAAAACGGTGTAAGTTCGTAAGTTGTTAATGCAAGCCCTACACTTGGCACAGATGAGCAGCGTCGTATCTACGGGTCGGAAGGCGGGGAGGAATTGCCGCGGTACGCCAGCAGTCCGCAGCGGCAAGCATCTCCTTTTCCTCACGAGAGCACCAACAGAAGATTCTATAGAAGAAACAGGAACTCGAAAGGTATGTGCAGCGTAGACTTATTTTTAAAGACCCATTTATTTGTAAACGAAGTGATTGCAGCTCAAATGGAACATTTTTTGTAGAAGATTGTCTGCTCTTTTTTAAATTCCGCCAATGAGACCAAGCAAAACTGGCACAAATATGAGAAGTAGGAATTGCAAAATATATCAACTTGTATAGGTATGGTTAGGTGTAGGTACCAAGTATAGGTTCTATAAAAATGAAGTTTTGTCTTTTCACTCATATTTCTTAACACAAGTTCTACACCTATTTAGTTAAACTTATTATTGATTTTTTGTCCAGGTGAGGAGATATTCAGTGCAGAGCCGGGCGGCACTCTGCAGCGTCGTCGACGTGCTGACGAGTTCCCGCACGAAAATAACGCGCGTAATGCTCGACTCTGCCTCAATAATGGTAGTATCTTTGTCTAATCTAGTAACTATCAACGCACAGCTAAAATTACTAATAAAGGAAGCTGAATTTGGAATATAGCTTTATATAGTTACGTAACTTTCCGCTGAGAAAGGATTTTTAAAATTTCGACTTTAAGGGAGGAAATGGGACACTTAGAAAGAATTTTGATATCTAGAAGTTTCATAGCCGTATACAAGTGGACATCCTCGCGGCTCGCCTCTCGACTTATAAATAATTCTCACCGTGTAGTCAAAACTTAATGTACAAAATGGAAAAGTAAAAAAAATAAGTCAGAAACATATTTTTAGTTTAGTTAGTTATAAGTATAGATAGATGGTTTGTTTTAGGTGTTTAAATAGTTACCTACAGTTAATTTAGGATCTTTGTTATTTAAGGATATCTAGTTTATGTTACTTCTAGACAGGAATTATTTTTAAAGTAAGGCAGTTTGGTTCATCATAATAAAATATTAATTAAAGTATGGCTCTAGCAATGTAGTTAGTAGTTAAATAACCTTTTTACGTTATTTAGGTCATCCATCGACTTAAATCACCAAAGTTTGAGCAGGAAAATGTTCTAAAGCAAAGCAAATTGCCTGACTACCAACCTGCCTGTAGTATTTGCTCGAGAACCCAAATAGATTATCCCAATTACAGTTGTTGTACTCTTAGCAATTGAGGAGTTCCTTCGCCTAACTTTGAAGTCCATTATCAGTTCCTGATCGAAATGTAGAAGTGGAAATAGAGTGCGGATTGTTTGAAAAACGAAAATCTTGTTCCTTATGTTGACCTATAAATCATTAGAATTATTTCTTTTTTTTTTCTTTTTAAATAAAGTTGCCCAACACTAGGAATTACTCCTGTATCGTGCGAGCGTTTATAAACATACAAATTCTCATACATAAACAGCCGGATCCTGAACAACTATCTGTTGGTCATACAATGGTCATACAAATATTTGCTCCGTGAATTACATAATTAATTGCTTTAAAAAAAATAAGCACGTGAATATTTGAGATGATTAGATAATATGCATAAGTATATAGATTTCCACAGAGATTTTCCACTATATTTCATTCGTTCTTTTCTTTGTATGTAGCAGTCAGCTGGGAAATACCGGCCCTATCTATGATCGACACCAGATAAATGTGCAATAACGGTAGTAATAAAATGAGAGTGACGTGAAAAAGTGTTATTTTAAACCTTTTTATAACAAAATAAATATCATTTATCAATTATTGATACAACAAGATAAGAAAAAATGTTTATTTCGCAACTTTGAAAAATTGCAGGAAGCTCTCTTTTTGTAAGGTACCTACACGAACTAATAAGACAGCCCGCTGATCCACCCTAGATAATTGATATAAATGCACTGCATAGCTCCCCGACAGGAATTTAATGATGACTGCAAGCATCAACAACAATAATGCCGTCCCGAAATTGTAAGCTATGGACGAGGTATTACACATATTCAGTGTCGGATTCCAGTTTAGTTATTGTACTTAGGCATTCTGTAGTGTACCTATTATGAGCGTATTACGGAGGTGGGTGCATGCCTTTGATAAGCATACCAGGCATAGTTGCCCCGACGCATGTGACTGGCGCGAAGGTACGTGTAGACAATGAGCGAACCGAATTGTATTCGTGTTTCGGGAGACGAACATCGTGACGTCATTATTGTGTTATGTCATTAATGGTTTAGTAAATTTATAAATCCTTTTCTGCGGTACCTATTTTAATGTGTGGTAGCACTTAAATACCCCTATAATAATGAGCCTTCCACTTCTTGGACTCATACCACCGCTCTATAAGACGGATTAGACTATAACTGACTGGTGCCTAGCCCGTTGGCGAATGTCAGAAAATTTAGATTAAATGTTCAAATTTCTAGAATATATTTCTAAAAATAAAATCGATCCCTGTCACAAACTATGCTCCACCTCCTATACAGCCTTCTGTCCCTCAAAACATGCAGCCAAAGTGACCTAAGCGCAATCACCAACGATGCCGTGGAAGTGGCAATGTTTGGCCATTCTTATCTAATTTACCGTCATGCCACACGAAGAAGAAAAAGACGAATCGGTCTCGCAGGAATTGTGTCAGTCTGGACACTTGTCTATCATATTTGCAGGCACTCCAGGCAACGGTGGTCAAGCTAGCGAGCGCGAGTGCGACTCACCACCAGAGCCTGCGCCCCCCGAGGTGCCTCCGAGAGGACCCAGTCTTCACGTCACCCTGCGCCACCGCCCCTGCGAACAGTCGGCAGAGCCTGATCGACTGTACCTGTCGGAAGGTAAGTGACTTCCTAGTACAAAAAAACAATTTTTGAGTTTCTTACAGATAAAATATTGATATAAAGTTTTGTTATTGTTGTTAATTTTTTAAGTAAATTTTTTCATTGACACTTAATTTTAGCCATTATTTTTTTTAGGTTTTTAGGTATTTTGATTAAGTTTAGTAATCGGGTATTTGACTATAAAAATCTAATTAGTCCATCAGATAGATTTCCAAAACATATTGGACACGAATTTTTCCTTTTGTTACGTAAACAAAAAATGAAAACGATGAGTGCATTGAAAACTGGTGTGACGTCACTTACCAGTACACTTTTTACTGGAAAGTGACGTTACAAGCTACAATATTTTTTTAACCCAGACAACATCTATATGGCGGTATGTTAAACAGTTTATTTTTATTATGTAGGGGAGAGCGGGGCTAAACGTACCGCGGGGAAGTTGTTGCGATGTAATTTTACAATGAACCGAACGTTACTGGCCAAACTAAAATAGTTGCCATCAGTGCGCTGCAGCGTTTCGATTTTTGACGAATTTACTTGATATGTGTTTCTCTTTTTTTCATAAAGCCTGTTTCAATCGGTACAACTTTTCTTCTGCACATTTAGGCCCGATCTCCCCTACAGTTTTTTAATTTTTTTTTTAATTACATTATTTATTTTTAAATCTTACTGGGAAAAACACTGTAAGATTTGATTGTGTTCGATATATTTTTTTAGTAAAAACCTTAAATAAATATTTGCACACCAGTGGCCTGGTAGAATATGACGGAATCCTGAATGTGGTCTAGTCAGCTTGTGGTACTCGTATGCGTGCAAATAAATAACATTCTATTCTATTCTAAAAAAATAGTAGTGTCTTTATAACGATATGCAAGAGTTAGTAGGCTACTGGAGAAGCAGCGGGAGAAAAAAACTAAAACAAAAATACGATGTAGATTCACGGTATCTGATATCTTCAGCAAGGTTCAAGCCAGCGTATCATTGATGGTCGGAAGTTGTCTGAAATGAAAATGTGAACACAAAATACTTAGTTTGGATTAAAATAGGTATGTCCATCATTTTTTGTCTCGTATAGATTTTGCGTGCCGTTTAAAATGGTGGGCCTTATCTTACGCAACTTATGTTGCGCAAGAGATATTGCTCTAGCATAGGATAAGGGCTCGAAAACATGTAGAACAGACATGCATGATCAAGAGTATAGTCATACTTTAAACCCTACGTGGTCCTAAAATAAAATAATCATTTACATTTGGATGCATTTTCACGAGGACTTTTAATTTGTAAACAATGTTGTGACGAACAGAATAATTTCTGATAAAACTCATCTGAAAAACGAAAATGAGAACGAATTTACTTTTGCACAGGTGACCTGCAACACATGAGCACAGTAAAACAATAGCCATTTTTATCACGTAACACCTGCGTTATTTTATAAGCTCAATGGTTACAATATGGAGTTACAGTTTTGTGTTTTAATTAGCTCAAAAGGCAATATGTTAGTTGTATTGGTAGATGTTTAGAACTTAATCGGTCCACTGTCGTAGCTATATGTGAGTAGGTAGGTATATTAATTCACCTGAATCGTAAGCGGCTAATGATGTAGGTACTTGATCACTCAATCGTGGTTGCCACCTTTATGTTGATTAATTACAATTATTATAATAAATAAGTACCAAAAGGTGACAGAAGGGCAGACGGCCATTACGATATGAAGCACCAACATTTACAACAATTTCAATATCTATATTTTAATAATCATTTCGACATACGTAGCTATTGGCATACATTGTATTTTTATTCTATAGAAATCCCATTTAACTTTAATAACTTTTCAGCGCTTGAAGTGAACATAGTTTGAAGAAGGACGATATTGCTTTTGCGGTTCATCAAAATAACTTTGCAATAACCGATTTGAATATAGTCTGTGCTTAAATATACACGTAGTTATATAGTTTTTATGTTAGTATTTCATATTAAAGCAAAACACTACGAATGGGCCTTTATTATATTATTATAGTCTTCTAATATATAAAATTCTCGTGTCGCAGACAAAGTTGCGTGAGTCAGTCAGTAATTCTATGAAAACACAGCAAAGACATCAACCTTAATCTATCTATATTTATTTATAAAAAAATTGATTGTCATGCGTTAGTCTCGAAAATCTTGAAAATGGCTCGAACAATTTTGTTAAGTTGTCAAGAATCGTAATAGGTAGACAGTTGAAATTTTCAATGTGTATTTTTATTGCCGCTATAACAACAAGAAATAAAAATTAAGCAAAATAAAAAATTAAAGATACAAGAAACGTGTTTTTTTTCGGTTTATGGTACGGAACTCTTCGTGTGAGAGCCCGACTCGCACTTGGCTGGTTTTTTTGTTTCATTACTTGAGTGGTTAAGAATAAAAAATGTTGCAATCAAATCAATTTTACGTGTTCCGAAATTCGTCATGTCATCTATATAATCCAATAGATTTAAACCATGCAAACTAAAATAATATGAGAACGTACGTAGTTTGATCTCAAACCATAGATATGCACTACGTAGGAAAACAAACTTGCCGTACGAACTTTCCTCTAATCTAAGTTTGAAGATAAGAGTTCTATAAAATGTGGTGAAATTTAATAGTGGAGCTATTTTGTATTAGTGTACGGTTTCTTGTTGTTTCAAAAAGAAAAGTTCCTGTTTTGAAAATCAAACGAATAATTTTGTACTTTTTGGATGGTACTGGCTTTTCACACATCACCTAAGTATTTTACTTAGGTGAAGAGTGCTGCATTAGTAGCATTAGTAGATGGAATGACGGATCACTTCTACTTCACTTTACCTTTCATTCACGGTGTTTTTTTACAGAGTAGCACCACACGTTGATTTATAAAAAGTTAAACACATAAACTAAAGAAACCTTAAATAACTACAAAGAACATAATAATACACGGAGCATTCATAGCACATACTTTGCTGTCGAGTCTGCAGACTTGGCTAATTAAGTTTTCCCCGTAAATGTAGAAGCACGTTAAATAGGCCTTGTTCTTGTACTTCGGAAGTTTAATCGAATCGCATCGCCGTAGGTAGTAGACCGCGCCGGTGGCAGAGTTTCCTCTCTGACAAATTAGCCACTTGATCTATGCTCCCGGCGTGTATACGTAAACAACTTGGACTTTAATTTCTTTTACTTCTCTCTTCGACGGCCTTAGGGTTCGGTGGAAAAATTAAAACGGAAAGGAAAATTGCGATTGGATTATTTTGTAGGAAAATCTTGGCTTTTTTTGTTGTTATGAGGGGTGTGCGTGAAATGTTTCTTTTGTAGTATGATTATTTAATTTTGAAAGTATTAATATTATTAATAATGTTTTCGTCGAATGGGTTCGACATGTAGGTCACCTAAAAACCTTTTCAATATATTTATTTTTATTTCCAAAGAAATACTTTGTACTTACTTTTAACGCAAATTACAAGCCACTTCGAGGCAAAGTAAATGGTTCAAAAATGTTGGGAAAAGACTAATTGTTTACCCAAACAAAGTCTTTAGATAGTACAGAACCCCCGGCGCGGTAAACTTCCTCTTCTCATCTTTCCCCTTGTTTATACTTTTCGTTTTCATTAGCTTCGAAGCTCTTGCAACATTGTAATGAATTTTTTGGCTTACTGAGGCCAGCTTTTCATTGTCCCCTGAAATTTTATAGAGACAGGTTTGAACGTAACAAACCATGGGTCAAATACTTAGCCTCAGTGCCGTGACGAAAGAAGAGAGAAAGAAAGCTGGTAAATTTGATTTGGGTGAGAGCCGGGCGCAGGATGCGGCGCTTTGATGTGGCGGACTGGCGGGCTCGTCGCGCGCCTTACCCGCCTCGCTGAAATGATGCGCACTTTCATAGAAACTCTTACCGTAATTTAATTTTTATGATAGCGCATTGTAAGCGGCCCCGGGACTTTCATTTGGATTTCGTACTTTCACTTAAGTTAGGTCACTGACGCCCATGGAATACCCCTTAAGTTATGACTTCCCTAATTCAAATAATGATACCTTCTGGAAGAGACATATTTACGAACGTTAAACCAACGTCGAAGTCGTTCAAGTAGGTAGACACCGAAATGAATTAGGCAAATCTTGATTCAAACAAGAAAATAGCTTCAAAAGGTCTCGAAAGTTTAATGGAATCGAACAGGCCGGGCCCGAAGTAGTCGGAAGTTTGCGCGGGTGACAAATTGAGCACTTGACCCGCGCGCCTCCGCCGGCCGAGCCTCCCACTGCTTGTTTCTCGAGGACCGTAATAAGTTTAACTTAAAGTAAACTATATTCCATTCCCTCTAATTTGCCGTCGCGCTACGCTCCTGCGCTACTTTTTACAGTCTCAAATTAACATTTCTATTTATTCCGCTAAAAGTAATTCCAGGTGCTCTATAATTCAGTGCTGCAGCTCTGATTTCACCTGACGCTTTTATTAGTGTTAGGATTGCTAATTCCTTTGATTTAATATTAATGTCCTTGCGTAGGACGGAAACGTACTAAAGGCGTTTTGTGGATGCAATATTATTTCGTAAGAGGAGATGGAATCTCGAGTCCGGAGTCTTGCTTGAAAATTGAAACCTCCTCGGAGATTCGCTGTAATTTAATTTTTACGATGCCGTATTGTTAGAGCTTCCCAGAAGCGGTGTTTGCTGTTAAAACTCAAAACAGTCGTCTTTGACTATTATTGTAATGCTCTTGCTTGAATTAAACAACGACTTTCGTACTGTGCCGAGTTCTGTGTACTTGTGTAGGTTACATTAACTCGGATAATGCGATACGTTGTTATTGGCGCTAATTGGACTCAATATGTTTATTATTAGGCACTGTCATCTTTGTGTATTCAATCGATGTTTATTTACGAATTTCGATACTTGTTTTGTGTTGGTCTCTATACTTAATTAATTGGCTTATTGTATTTATAAATAACAATGTTATCGTTTGGTAATACATATTGTAAGCGATTTTCCATGGTTTGTTATTGACAGGTAAGTATCGAACGTGTACTTTGGTATTGATGTGGGTTGAAATTACTTTTGTCCGTCTAGTATATGATTTAACATTCGAAAATGCTGTCTTTATATTGTGTTTGCTCTGTTCTGTTGCGTTGTGGTGAGCGATGATGCGCGACGGTTGCTTGCTTCGAAGTAACCTGTTAACTCTTGACTATAAGACCCCGTGGTTTTGGGCTATTAGGAAGCTGACTCTGGCAGGGAATTCCCATCCTTAACTGTAAGGACAGTGAAAATATTCCCAAAACCCTATCTATTTTTCGTCGTATATTATTTTGTAAGTTGTAGTACTTTCATTATATTCCGCCTGCCGCTTTATACTTACACGTTGCCGTGTTTATTTCTTCCTCTTGATGGTGAAATAAAAATGTTATTACTCAGAATAACTTCGCGGTAAAATTCATATAACTCTAAATGTTCATTGTTGACATTCTTCTATAGCATTTGAAGGAATTTTCAGGACAATATGTAGTGAAATGTTATATGAAATGCATTTTTAACCCTGATGTCTGCAGGGCTTATAAGACGCAATATTCTGTAAAGTTTTCATAACAGCATGCTCAAAACTTGATTCAAATTCTACCATTGCAATTGGCTATCTTCTCTGTAATTTAAAAGCAAACACAGAATTCAAGATCAAACAAATTCAATTCAAGTTAACAAAACAACTGCGTTTTTTCAACTTTACTACGATGAATTTAAATAAACAGCGTAAGTAAAAATCTGCAGCTGTAAGCATATTCATAAACTTTTAACCGCTCATAAAAATGTCGTTCGGGATCAAATCCGACATTGTCGTGTCGTGAGTGCGACTGGAATGTTCTCGATTCCCTGCTCGCGAGAGTTTTAAACATCCCAGTCCGGAAGGCACTTGAGTGCTCATAAAACACTCATACCAGTATCCGTATAGATTCGTGTCTACTTGTGTTATTTGCCTCACTCGGGGTGACTTGATACCGGATTTATTGGATCGTCAATAATATTTGCGCGGTTAACCTTAGCTTGATAAAAAGTTATGTTTTTCATTGTTTTGCATTTTAAAATGATAACGAAGAACACAAATCTACAGTTTCTGTTTATACTATACAAACGTTTATATTATCTTTTGGACGTTATTGACTTTTAACTATTTTCATCCGACTATTAACTAAAACATCCCCATTCAAATATTCATTACGATGAAACTCTTGGTCCATTAAGTTTAAAAACAAAACCTTCGTAAAACGGTATTATTTTCCCATCCTTACTCATTTAAAGACACAGTTACGAAGCGAGATGGATTGGCCTTTTCTCAGAAAAGACGGATAAGGAAAACCGACGAGTCGCGGCAAACACGTCATAGAGCGACACTCATGATGTTAGCGCAAGATCTACAATAATAGATTACATCAAGTAGTCCGCAGTTATAAATAGTTGAGAGACATTATTCAAGTAACAAGCGAGTGTGCGATACGTCACACTAAGTTGGAACACTTTAAAGTTTTTCCTCGTACCGCGGTGGAGATCCGTCCGCGGAGAAAGCGGGATAAATGATTGATGGCGGACCTCCAAGTATAAACTCGATTATCCGTTGAGACGCGAACAACTTACAAGTTTTGTGTAACGATGGATCAGGATTATTTGAAACTTTCCCCCACGGGAAAAAACCGACTCATGACAATCATATTTGAGTTGAATATCAATGACAATAGCGTTTTGCTAAGTGTAACTACGCGAGATAAAGGTTATTCTGTCATTGTCGTAACAATTTGTTTTTAATTAATTAAAATGACTTTCAAGTTTAAACTTTGACCTTTTTTTAATTACTCACTTATATCTGCTTTGCCATCTTAAAAGAATCAGTGCTCATTAAAAAGATATTGTGTTCGGCAAATTTTAAGTAAGTACTATTGAATAAATCCGTCGGTACTAATCAGGGCACATTGAAAGAAAGTTTCTTGGAGTTGAAAATCTGAAAATTTGATCACTTTTCAAAATGAGTAACAGAATGCGCACTAATGACGAGGTGGGGTGAAAACGTAAAACCGAGTAGGTTTTGCTCCAACTTTGCTGAATTATTAAATTTTCCAATTTTCGGCGCGGGCTTGTACCTAATAACATTTGTAACTAGTAACACAGTATATTGGAATTTTATTGGCAGTATATTTCAGCTTTTTATAGATGCTACCTCCATTGCTACCTTTAAATTTAACGAAACATGAAAGTTCATTAAAAATAAATATAATTAACATTGTCGACAAACGATAAAAATCACACTTCATAGTTTGTCAAACTGTGTGTTTATCGAATACATTTCCCTATTTTCATGCATAACCATCATAATCATCAAGTCATATCACTACATCAGCTACATAAATAAAATCGCCCCAAACAAACACCGGATCCCGAAAACACTCTCCTTAAAACTCTTCCCAGATATCTCGGTTTATAATAAAGGGATACTGTTGAATGTTTACAAATAGTTCTGTCTAAATATTTAATAACAGTAATTCCATCTAAGGGTTTAAAATGACCGAAGCCTCGGCGGTGCTCATCCGCACTTCAATATTAGTTTGTTCTAGAAGGACGGCGGCGAGCGACGAAGCAAAATTGTTTCGCCGTTTATTATTCCGAGTTTTAATCAAGAAAGAAACTCGTGTCGGTAGACTGCGACGTCTGGGAAATATCCGAGATGTCGCCACTGATCCACCGCGTCCACATTAATCGTGTGTAAAATATCCAGCAAAAAGCTCATTACGAGCTCACTCGTTTCTCTTTCTGCGCTGGACTGTGTTTACGAGCAACTTCGTGGTAGTTACACTAACTGCAGACAGTTGCGACAATATAATAGCCAGCGGTGTAACAAACACCCTTAACATAGTGTTTATTATGAAAATTTCTTTGTTGAAATTAATGGAAGAAAGTTCTGCGGTTATTGCTCTTACTTTTGTGCTAGTGTTCGAATTTATGTTATCACTTTTGTTTATTGGTAACATAAGATCAGTTATAGTTTGCCACTGGTCCGAAAGCTGGTAGACATTTTTGGGTATGTGTTTGAGGCAAGCTTAAAACTTGACCTACGAGTATACCTCTCCATAATACCCTAACACAGAACTGCAGAGCTGGCTGAGTAGTAGCGAAGCTAAATCAACCCTTATATTTTGAAAGATACGTTTTGTTTTTACAAGTATATTCTTTAATGAAAATTAAATGAGCCAGATTATTATGGCGAGACATTTTACCTGCTAGGTCATCGAGAAAATTGCGTGTGAGTGAATAGTGCTCACGGCTCAATACTTTTGATTCGATAGTAGTATTGTTATTCATTTTTGAGATGTCAAACGGGAACATCTCAAAAAGTATGTAACATTACTATCTACTATCAAATCAAAATATTTGAACCCTGAGCCACTATAATCCCACGCTTAGATTTACATGCTACTAGCTTTTGCTCGCGACTTCGTACTCATATCCCGTTTTTTCCCGTTCCTGTAGGAATTTTGGGAAATCCTGCTCTCCTAATACTACATGTCTTCGAAGATATGTGGGTAAAAATAACAAGCAATACCAAAAATAAATTGCATATTTTGATAGAGCGTGCGGCGCGTCACTCAGGTGGAAACTAGAAATGTTCGCATTTGTATCGTAGGGGAGGTGTCTCGACGACTCGTCGTACACCCGTGCGCCCTACTGTCGCTCACAAATGCGATTTATTCGGGCTACTTTGCAGACTCCATTTTGTTATGTTTCGTATTCGGTAAACTAATTCAGCGTGATGTGCAAAGGGGATTGCTCCTATATTGCTGATGTCAAATATTCACACATTTCATAATACGTGTTGCGACAAAAACTGTTATATTTCTGGTAATGACAAAAATCAATAGCTCACTATCTATTCCGGTCATGTCGCACAACAAAGTATCAGCCGGTTGCGCTACTCTCATTTACACTTAATCCTATTTGATATATTGGGCCATTACGAGCGCTGTCCCGCTCGCTACTTGCTCAGATTGTAAGAAAATACCAAGTAACGACGCCAGTATACCTTTATAGTGGGACAGTCGAGCTGATATCGACGGCAGCGGTACGAAGTACCTACGAACCAAACGACGAACACAAAAAAGAGAATACCCATCCCAGCACCAATGATCAGGAACAATGTCTCTTCATGTATGCGTAATATAAGCAATTTACACATAAATTGAAGATACGAAAGTAATATTGATTGATAACCCAATTTATGATGTTCCCGAACTGGAATGTGTGTCGTTCGGGAGAGTGCCGCATCTGAATGACAGTTTATCATACATTCTTCTGGGAGCCGTTTCGCGGAACTTGAACAAATTGGATCGCACTTATCGGAAATATAATACGTATCACAGTTAAGTGCAAGGTGCTGGCAGCGCGATGCGCACTGCACGTGTATCATACAAACGCTTCACTTACTTGCAACATGATATAAATGGTGTTTCTATTTTTAACTGAACACTTTTTCCGAGTCCATGTCTAGCTGTTGTGATTCTCGGTGGTGTTACTATTTACGAGAAAGATGGATGAGCATTAGGGTTGGCAACTTTTGTGTAAAAAATCGGAGTGTAGTTGAGAGGGCATCATTGTCCTAGACATTTCTGCACGATCTGTTTTTATAGTCCAAAAGGTTTATAGACGATTTATTTTGGTATTTGAAAGTCCTTTGTATAAGTTTTCTAAAATAGTGCCGAAGGGTAAGTTAGTCTAGCTTTGAAATCATTTTAATTTGAATCTACTATACCTAAACGATCGAAGAACTTTACTATTATCAATCAATCAATATGACTAAAAAATAAGTAGATAAGAAACTTCTGCCACGAATTCCAGAAAGTAATAAACCAATTTCAAAAAATTCTATTCAGTAAAAGTAAATAACGAATCTCTGCGGCGGTACAGATAGAATTTCCAAAAAAATAAAACTCAATACGCGTTATCAGGTTCCGGTATCAATCTATTTTGTTTGCACGCTTCCCTTAATAAAGAAGGGAGAGACTTTAAAGAAAGGCTGTAGGAGAGAGACTTTAAAAGGGAGACTGTAAGTTGGTTTTAAACGTGATACATTATGAAAGCGGCATTACTTTAGAGCTTTCTTCGGTATCGCTTGCGAGCCGCGGATAATGATTGATGTGGGCCGCGTCGCACGCTATCACTTTGCTACACCGAAAATATTTTACACATTCCGTGCCAAATGTCGGGTGAAATGAAAACCAACTCAGTGATGCGCACTAATTGTTGTTTATGTATTTTTCTTAGTGGCTTGTCTTACTTATTCGCATGTGAAAGTGCACTGTAACACAAATTTATTTCAAGAGAGAAAACGCATTTGTTTGCATTTTCTCCAAATAAAATGCTAAGAAATTTAAATCTGTTGAAGATGTAATAGAAAAAAAAACTTTTGTGTGTGTCGTCTAGACATCCCAACAGCAAGTTTACAAATCAATGAACTACAAAAGTACACACCTTCAGACTTTTACTACAGTACCTACTTTAATAATGTTGCCTACTCGCGCGTCTCCATCGGTGCGTCGGTCTGTCTGTTGCTGCAAACTCATAACATCATAAATACGATTCGAGGAGAAAGTTTCCCGACAGGAATCCGTGTCTGTTTGTACATCATTTCCTTATTTCAAAATATTCAAATGCAGGGTGGATCTCAGTGCGAGTAGATATATCACGCAGTTAGATTCAGCTTTGAGGAAAACTTTAAAGAGCCGCAAAGGTTCATTTGAATGGAACTTGGTGTATAATTTGCATACTTATTTACATTATCTCTGCAGCACACAAGTGGGGCCCTTTCATTATCAAATTCGCAACACAGGGGCGGCGGGCGGTGCGCCGCCTGAATACAAACTCCAACTTGAAAGTGATTATCACCAAATTCCATGCAAAAAATATAAACACCCGATTAGCGACACAATAAAACTACCAGTAAGACGACTAAAGAAACCTATGGAGTAGACAAACAAATATACAAAAAAAAATAGTTTGTTTTCGGAATACGTTTCATCGCAGACAAAAGCCGCTTACGTAAAACATAAATCAAGCAAAAAGTTATCCATTCACTGAATATTGAAAAAAAAAATGTAAGGACTTAGCGAAAGAGATCTTTTATTTTTAGGATATCAAATAGCAATTTACCATAACGAATCTAAAGGTCTACGAACTCTCGTAGCGCGGCTCGCGGCTACGACTGCTACGACTTGTCTGCTACGCGGCAACGGTGTATCATAAAGTCAGCGTAGTAAGAGCGAAGGTTAACGAAGCTTTTTCTCAAATTGAGATGCAATTTCATCCATTTTTTGCGAGTTTAAGTTGAGGGTCGTAGACGTAGAGATAATTAAATTCAACCCTTTACTGTGCAAAGCAAAGGAAAGTCTCGTAAATTAGAAAACTAAACTGCGGATCTCACCCCGGGATTCAATTAGCTGCTAATCATATCTGGAGGGTGTGAGTAGATCGATCGGGGCTACCCTTCCGTACACATCGGCTTGTACATGACGGGACTTCCAATAAGAGCTTTTTTGTAACTGCGTAGTAAGTAGTTATTATTTATACTTAGACATAAATCGTTCGTGTTTTGATGTAAGGATAGAGCATGTTGGTAGAAAAATATAGTTTTGATATCAGTGGCTGACAGAGCGGCGCCTGCATGCGGCGTCTATCAAATAAATGTAGCAAACTATAGGGTTCATAAACGTATCTTTGTTGCTGCGAGTACATCCGGAAACGACACCAATAGCGAATGCACTTCAACGGGCTCACATTTCCGATCCCTTTTCAACCGCCGCTCGAGCGCAGGGCTTCTTTTATAGCTATGTGTCGCTTTCTGCAGAATTTTACCAAGTCGTTCAAGCGTGAACTTGCATCGCACTCGTGTCACGCTGTATTGCAAACTTAATATTGCGGCAGTAATGCGCGATTTTGAAACGCAAACTTTGAGTACTGAACTCCTATGGCGCTCTTTAATTTTTGTATCAAACAAGAGTAAACTAGTCTGTAATAGATACAGTTCCATTACTTGAGTACTTGCACTGTATGCACATCCCGCGGTGACGATGTACAGGAGGCAAACTATTCAACCGCCGCAAATAGTTGAAAAGGAACGTATTGTTATCGCACGTCGGCGCCCAAGAATGTGAACGACAGAAAGTTCAGCGACGATTATACCACGCAAACTATCACGGAACACCAAACTATTGACCTGAACTCCAACATAGACAGCTTTTAATATCATGAAATTGCCTCGACATCATTTAGTCGCTGCAAATATTACTTTAATCCCACAGCAATAAAGTTTAAGCGTCTGAGCTTGCGGGGAATGCAATAAAACCTTTAGAAATTAAAGGCGTGCTTGCGAAATCTCTGTTGTTTCTTTCTAACCAAGGTCAGGCAGCGTATGAGTCGAGTGTTGTCTCTATTGCGTGAACGTCGCGTTTATATTGCGGAGGCGGCTGCAAGACGACGCCGATGAAAATTCTTGGTACCTCAGTGTTATCTTATGAGGCAGGTTAACGTTTAATATTATGTTATCATGTCAGAAATAAAATGATAGCTGAGGGTGGGTTTAATATAGTTTATGAACTACGAATTCAAATAGAATGTTCTCTCATGTGTGGCTTTAGAGGTATATTGACGTCTTGACAAAGTTAATATTCTACCTACGAGCTAGAATTTTGAGATAAGACTAGACTAGTTCCTAGTAAAATTGTTCTCATAATTAGAACTAACCTACTGTTGAAGATAAATTAAAAAAGTCTCAAACGATAACCATTCTCAGCACTAAAATTAAATCACTGAAAAACCTTTTCTTTTCATCAGTAATGGCGGCTATTGTCATCAACCAAGTATGCCTTGCTTTGATAATAGAACTTTTGAAAGTCACGTTTATCCGCTATATATTTTACCAGACTAACAAAATCTAGCTTGGAGTCCTTAACAGTCCTTTTTTACGGCGACTATCCCCCTGAATGTCCTCACCCGGAGGGCGGGGTTGTCGGCCCTGTAAAAGCAGGTTTATGACTGACACGTGGCGAGCGGGAGGATGGCGACCGAGCCTACCATATTGATCACACTAAAAACTTACAAAACTTAGACGTTTGGCCAAGTTTGCCAAGGATGTGGTTTCGTTTCTGTTAGTATTTATCGAATGGTAACTTTTGGAAATATGCTAATAGAATAGTGTTTTATTATGAAGAAATATGTTAGCGAAAGTAAACTAGCACATTTTAATAATTCAAATAATTGCTATATCTGTGATCAATATGTAACATATGTTTATGTTTGTTTTCAAATAATCTATATATGTAATTATTTGAAAACAAATATAAACATACGTTTTTACTGATAAAACATGATTTATGTAACCGTTATTTTGGTTGTCTTTATTGACCAAATATTATTATTTTCATTCAACAGAAATGGGCATACATATTTATTCAAGAGAGTGTATTTTATTTTATTACAGGGATATTTACTTGCAATACTACGGTCGAAACAGGTTTATTTGATGTAATAACTTTGTACTTATATGATAACTGTATCTCATTCTTTATATTGTCTTCTGCGGGCATTGCTTTTGTCTGGCTTCTTTTATATTTATTGGAGTCTACGGTCTAATTGACACTTTTTCACATTTCATTAAGTTCTACGTTGTCTGAGTACCCACTGTTACATTATTACAAGTCTTCGTTATTAAAGAGTGAGTACGCTCTTGTAAATGTTCTTCATTAAGTTGGTACCTATGCTATGGTGAGTCAGGCGTTATTGGTAAAAAAAAAAAGATTTTGAGAAACTTGAATGAGGCAAAATATTTTTAAACAATGGAGAGCGTAGTCGATATGTATTGAAGTAAATAGAAAATTAATACTTGTTTTCCCCAAACTGCAATGTCAAAAATGGCCTGAAAACAATTACTGCGCAAAAATTAATGGCCGATCGGGAAACATAAGTACGACAAGCCGCACGGCCAATTTAGTAATAATACCAAATCCATCACGCTATCGTGCCTGGTGAAAAAAGCTATTGGTTAAGTTTTTCCTGTTATGATATTAAATGCGTTGCGCTATATTTGTCAACAGCCAAGAGTGATGGATCGTTTATAATTTATTTCTTCGTATGGATGCCACCCGCTTTACAAGCAGCGTCAGCAAAATTGGCTCCTTGGGGACTTTTCCTCCAATTATCGGTGAACGTCGGGGTCGGCATTGTTGATCGGTATAAAATACGATACGAAAACCTGTCTTTGTGCGCACCGAAAGTATATTAAAGCGATAAGGGTAAACAAATTGCAATACTTGTGGGCCTTATTACCCGTCACATCAATCATAGAACCCCAGAAGTGTACGGTAACGCTGCTAACATTTCGTTTCGAGTATCTCAATCGTGAGCGTTCGTGTACCTACGAGTATGTTGGAAGCGGTGATTTTAATAGCCTGTGGGGATGTAACGTATACCTGGGTAGTTATAGTTATCGTCTTAAATGAAATAGGGATAGCCTCCAGCCAGTTTAAGGCTAGAGGCTAGTCATAGTATCATCATAGGTCCTTATAAAACAAGAGTTTGTTGTTTCTTCTCAGAGTAGTCAAATCTTATCTAGTTTAAAGAGACTAAAAAAATTACAAAATAAATATCATTTACCATTTATGTGTCATTAAAATTGTTAATGAAGAAAAATAGCTATTCCATATCCTCTATTTTCATGAATTCTGCAGACGCGCTATTATTATCAGCACACAAACGTTTCCATATCTACTGTGAAACTCTCAAAGTGTTTCTATTCTCGTAGTTATAGCCAGGTCCTAGAGCGTCTACGTCTGTCGTCAGACCGCTGCAAGTCAAGGAAATTAGGTTTTCGCCGGCTGATGTTATCAGTGGCCAGGTGGATGCGGCGCCTGCCTTAGTTATCTTACGTGATAGTCTCACTGAATAAACTTATCTTATCCAACTAGTCACTTTATTTTCAAGCTTTCCATCTAAAATAAACTCTTCGTTGTGGAAAAGTAATAACGTTAGCCTGTCATATTCGTACAAAGCACATGAAAATGAAAAATAAAAAGTAACGAGCACAAAACAGCATAAAAAGTAACCTATCCAGACAACAGAAAAAAAGACGAAAAGAAAACTCTATTAATATCGCGTTTAATCATGGACGCCACAACAAAAAGACAGGAGTAGACTTTATGAGCAACCTGTTTACAGCAGCAAATAAAAAAAAATGTAATCGACGGCGTGACGTCACAGGCCAGTGAGCCGAAGCGAGCGCCGCCCGCAACGCTCCGCAAATACGAGAGATAGCCTCGTCCGGAAATTCAATCAGCTAGCACCGAGATTCGATCAAGATTGGAGTAATTAAAATACCTAAATTTTTACCTAAACACACCTTTATAAATAATACCCTAATAAGAGTTTCACGTTCGAACCGGAAGCAATACAGTTTCATTTACGATTCCAATTCCGACTTTGATATCGATATGATTGCCAATGCCGTTGAGTGCTGAAAAAGGTTTTATTACGTACTCGTAACACGTTAGAGCATATAGACGGATTTGACTTTTAATTACGGTACGTTATCCCACACGGGTCCGATAGTTAAAAAGGAACGTGAGGCCGAGGTGGCTCTCGACTTATTTATTGTCCACTATAGAAATTCAATATGGAGTCGATCCGACGACGCGGTAGATGGTAATTAAAAATACGTCACTCGCAGCCGACCTTTCAATTCGTGCATATGTCGAAATTCGGAATGAATCATTTCCCGTTTATATTTCTACGTTACCGTCGAGGCCGATTCCTATTTATTGTTAGCTGATGGGAAATACCGCGGCTTTTTGTTAACTGCGGTTAACGAATATAAATACGTCGATGTGTGTCGCCATTGTTGTCAAGCATCCTGTTTGCTCGCATCTCGTATATTGGGTGCAGTGGCAGAGGCTGGACTGTTATTGTTGTGCAATGATCAAATGCGATGCTGCGGTATCTAATCAGTTTGATTGCTCGTCTTGTTTGCTTGTTGGCAGTAGGCGGGTCGGTTAATACTATTAACTGTAGTTTATTACGAGTAATTTTGGCATTGAGGTTGGCCTGAAATATGGATTTGGAAATACGACCACTTAAATCATTTTCGGCGCTGATAAACATAGGTACGGTATAATATGGCCATAATGTCTACCAAAAAGAATCAATGAAGAAAAATTGATATTAGAAAGAATATTTTCATTCTGAATACGATAAACTCGCAGGAGAAGCGGAGAACCCTTGCAAATTCGCAAACGATTGCAATTGCAAGGGGCGGAAATTCGATGATTTGATCAATGGGGATGGGTGTTCCGTGTTAGCTATCAGGGCACTTTGGACGCGGACAGGCAACTGATGCTACCTGACTTTATCATCGGACCTACATACTATACGGCAAAGAGTATGATTTGATTTTAGAAGGCCGTTTATATAGATTGAAACGAAGAAATTTGGATATGTCATCAGATTATTGCAACACCATTTTGTAGTTTGAAACAATATTGTGATACAATAAACTCTCTCTAAAATGTGAACAGATAATTATCTGTTGTATTGGGTGGGATTTATTGTATTAGAAATTTCTAATACAATAAATCCCACCCAACTGCGATAGTTTAAATAGTCTTATCGTGAATAAAGGGTTTACAATGTCACGCGATTTATTATAAACTTACGAATGTTTCAAATAACCTGGTGTCATAATTATACAAATCGTAATCTTTCCTTAGAAGGTACCAATTGATCAAAAATCTGAAACAGCTTCAGTAGACCCACACAAAATTTCTTAAAACAAAGGTCTTGTATCAATGCTGTAACGTAATAGTGCTCAATATCGAATCCTTTCAGATACAATACAATCCCTTTGTTATGCTATCAAGATCTCCCGACCAGCCGATGTGAATTTAACACTGGCTAGGTATAGTTATAACAATATCTATCATATTGATATCGCCAGCAATAACGGTATTATCTGGAGCATTATTTCGTCACCAGGGAGATGTCTTATTATTCACTGAACGGGAACGTCTATGTTTTGGTTCGCAAAATTAACTTTAGGGTACACCCTAAAGGGGTATTTCCTGATTCGAAGGGGAGACATGCAGATTAATGGTGTTAATAAAACACATCCGTTAATTGTAGTTCGTTATTTTGTGAATTAATATTTAATAACGTGGTAGTTGTGTGAATGTGTAGATGTCTCAGTCATACAATAACTCAGAACAGGGAGGACAACCTATAACAGACTCTTAAGTCTTTCTCAAGACACCTTTTAACTTTACTCACTAAGTATTTTTTTAAACTTGTAAAGAACATTAACCAACAATAAGTCTAGCCTATTCCACAACTTTAATAAGCCTAAAGAAATATAAGATCTGCAGACTTATGAGCGCGCTAGGTCACACGAGCACCGCGGCGTACAGGCAATAAGTCTGCAGTACTGAATGACCTGAAGGTAATACATTAGTGGGGGCACATCTGGTCATCGCCGACGAGTGCTGCGACCTGATTTATTCTTCGTATCCATCACTGGGCCGCGTACAGCTGAGGCGTCTTGTCTCCCCTCTTTCACTTTAATCGTTCCGCACTTTTAGAATGACCCGCTGTCTCGTGGCTATCTGCTTAAATGTATTGCGTTTGGGCCGGCGTTTTGTCTCTTTGGCAGTCATTACGAAATAGATAGGTGTGTCCGCTAAGAGACTCTCCTGGGATTTAATTTCCGTGAGCGATATTTAGTCCATGCCAATTTTAACCTTATTGGTACGGTAAACACAATGCAGGCTGTATTTCAAATAAAATTATCTGGAACTACAAACTGAGAAGATGAGTTAGACAATATGACTCCAAACATTCAAAATGAACGCAAAAGCAAAATGAATAAATGTATGTTTCGTAGATTCACCTGTCCGATTAAATTCCCGGCGGCTAGCGCCCCAGTCTAATTTAGCGTTAGTGGCACAAATTCGTTTAACATTTAAATTATATTCTAGCTGCCGATTCAAACAACTATGTCCTGAATTAATAATGTCGAAAATATTTTGTTGGCACACAATTTCGCTAGATTTTCAGATTGCAATTTGCATGTTAAACGTCAATCCGGCGGCGATGCGTCGGGCCCTATCGCTGAATATTAATGCGACTACGAGATTTTGTTTTACTTTGTGGAAATTCGATTATGATGCAAAGTAGGTGACAGCGCATAGATACTAACGTATACGCTCACCCGCCGGGTCAACCTCTGTGCTGAGCCAGGCTCGTCAAAGTCATGCCTAAGTCTCGTTTCAGATCTTGAGCGTTTTAGGATGATCAGATGCGCTAATACATTTATCTAATATGAATTTTACGAGTTAATATTTTATTACGTTGAGTCTGAAATCCATTATGAAAAAGTTTTAATCCGCCTGAGGCTCGTGTTGGTATACTATGTACTTAGTCGCACGATTTAATGTGAAATCTCATGTGATGGATACTCTAATTGCATACATTTTGCTGAATGAAATTGTGAGATTAATAAACGGTTTATGTCATGTCGAGGCAACGTTTTTAATAGGCACACAGATAGACGTTAATGCATGATGTCCGGGAAATGAAAGTGAAACATGCGATGTTAAAACTTTGTTAAACTTTTGGGAATAATGAGTCATAAAGTGAACTTCAGCTTGATAATGACAATTATTGGTAAAATATAACAGAATTTGCTTGACTGTTTAAAACAACAGAACTAAAGATGGTATTGTATGGTATGGTATAGTATTCCCTGTAACTAGTAAGAGATTAGCATTTTTCTACTTGGCATTTGTCTAGAACATGTATTTTCGAATATATATGATAAAAGTCAAGGAAATATGGAAATAAAACAAAAACTCATAAATTCTTCTACTCTATTTTGGCATATACGATAAAACATTCAGGTCCAGGCCAAAAGCCCAACATTGGGCCCACTTACAAAATAATAATAGGTATAAGTAGTCGTGCCTGGATTTGAACAAACATTATTTCTGTTATTTTATTTCGTTCAGACAGATGAAATAACGCAAATAATCCCCTTATATTTATGTATATAGAAGCGTGAAGGCCTTACAAAACCCTGTGGAAGTTGAAATATTAGTATACAAGTTATTATCATATTCCTGAGGCATAGGTACGCATATCTCACGGTTGGCATATTAATATCGGATGAAATGGTGGTGGATGTAGAAATTGGCCAAACTTATTGGCTTGGCTTGGCGTAATTTGTCTTTGGATGTTTCAGTAGTAAAAAGGTTTGAAAAGAGTTTGATGGAATTATAAACATGGGGATATTTCAGGGAATTTAAAGCTAAAAAAACCGGACAAGTGCGAGTCAGACTCGCGCACCGAGGGTTCCAATCGAGCCTTGATTTGATACATTAATGTTCGTCACGGTCAATTCTTCAACCGAAAATATAAGTTTGCTATCGCAAAAAAATATTTTTTATATGATAAAACATCAATTTCACAATTTTCGGACTTTTTCCTGTACTCGTACTGTAAGACCTATCTTCTTGCCAAATTTCATGACTCTAGCTAGGTCAACAGGAAGTACCCAACAGGTTTTGATTCCCTGTGAGCGTCAAAAAATGCGCAATAATCGGAGCATAAATGGCCGTTCTTTTTTTTACGTTAACTTAGAAGATTATTTTTTCACAGCTTCAAGGAACTGTAGACTTGAGTATATGGTTTAAATTTCAACTCGATACCTCCACGCGTTCCCGAGATAATGAGTCTTGACAGACAGACAGACGGACAACAAAGTGATCCGGGATAAGGGTTCCGTTTTTTCCTTTTGAGGTACGAAACCCTAAAAATAAAAGATTATAGTTTGGCTCTTCGATTTAATGCTTTTTAGAACTTTATGCAAACTGTTTATAATGAGTGTACTCTAGAGGTTACCCGACGTCAGTTTTTAAAACATTTGCATAGGTAAAGAGATAAGGTATTCTCGCACTGGTAACCCATGAGGAAAGCCCTATCAATAATTCCTTCTGTTACACGGTCCTAAAATAAAAGCGTTTACTATAGCTAGTGTGAGTTTTTTCTCAAGAACACCCCTAAACTACCCGTAATGGTGTTTGCTCCTCGAAGGGAGAGGTCAACTACTATTTAATCTAGCGTGAATGATTTATTGATGTTTTGAAATACTGTAGGTGAAGACAGTGTGACCCTACGGTAAAAAAAATTACGACACATTTAAGAGAACCAAGAAACATAAAGATTTTTTAATGTCTCCATTAAAAAATTAAATTAGAGGATATAATTAAAATTAATCACGGGTGTAAGACAGCCTGGACGCCGAAGCTTATATAAAGTGGATTTTTTGCGTGTTGATCAAAATATACGCCTCTCTTAATGAAATTACGCAAAAGTTTAACCACCTGTTCCGAGAGGGATGAGCAGGGCTCGCGGTGAGGGGCGCGGGGTGACACCGGCTCTTGCCGAAATTTACCTACTTGCTTTAATTAGCCTTGTGTAGGCTTACGGACGGTCATTTTTCTTGTTTAGCCGTAATTGATAAAGGGTGCGCTAGCCCGCCGACCACATCAAACGCTGCACCCAACATTCCCGTGTTTACATGCCAACCACAATTTATGGTCTCTCCAATAATACACAAAAGTGTATTACCACTGCCACTACTGCTACTTATTCTACTACTTTAAATCATTTTGCAGTTAGCTTTTCAATTTGTCTAAAGCATTCAGCGTTTATATCGCCGCTACAGACATATGATATCGTGTTTACGTATAAAATTTACATACTACCATGCTTTTAAGTGGATTGAATGAAAATATTAACAAATTGGCCTGCAGCTGGATTAAACAGTAAATTCTCATATCCTCGTATTAACGTTTCCCCTTCGGTGAAGGGTGACTGGCCCTGTGGGTCCGCGAGGGGATGCAACCTCAGCAATTGCGTAAAATCAGCAGTACTATTGGATTAATATCTTACCTATCTTACCGGAGCTTTCACTCTATAAAACTCAATGTATCCGTGAAGTTTCACCGACGACTGTGTCTACAGATACGCAAATAAATTTAGTTGTAAGTTTTCTCGGGGTGATCGATAAGGTCGAATGATTTGATTTGGTCGTTGAAGGCCCGACTCGACGAGTTTCTTTTTGAGGGAGGCGCCCGCGCGCCCGTGCCTACAGAACTGTCGCAAGACCAATATTGCCAAGGAAATTAGTTTATGTAAAATGTAGAACAGGAACGAAAAATATCTAAAGGAAAAGTGTAGAGGGAATATTGAAATCAATTCAGTTTGCCTGTTACTCCTGCGTTATAAGAAGTCATCTTTGAGAAATAGAATTACAATGAAAGGAATCCGGAGAGTTTTATTTTATAGACGGAATATTAAAAGTGATTTAAGATAGCGAAGCTACTTTAAAAGATGTGACGTTAGCAGAGTTTATGCAAATGTATTTGGTGCGTTATTTGCATAAACAATTAAAATATCAATTGCTCGGTAATCGTTTCGGTGAACCAACAAATTTCAATTAAAGCTCTAACTGTGGATGTGGAAAATTCATGCCACATTCGAATTTAATTAAAATTTTCATACATAATAGATTTACTGGCACACATTTTAGCAGATGTCTGGTTCATTTACCAATCTGTCTTTAAAATGTAGAAGTACTTGAAGAAAAGTGAAAGTTCGTAGGTAAAGTTTTATTTTATACAAAATAGAGATAAAAATGTAGGACAGTTGTTGTTTATTAATAAGCCAAAGGCACACAAAGGGCGGCACGTGGTTCATTATTTCAGCATGCATAATAATAAGCTTTCACAAATAATGTGATGCGCTATTTGATCGGTTAATTTTCATGGACATGACTGAATAATTTAGCGAATTAAATATGTACTGTGACATTATCGTATCGAGTAATGATATACGCTGCATCAATTTATTTATTATTGTATACCTTTAGATTGTCAGTTTCAATACTCTCCCATGTTGAATACAAAACTCAGTAAATTTTTCATTTGCAGTTAGGTTTAACACCTACAAATTTCTCTGCCACAACGACTAACATATTCAATTTTATATTTTGTAAACTTATGTCAAAAACGAAAAGCTTGACATCTCAATGTATTTATTAGTGAAACATTAAATTATGCAAAGTCATGGCGGCCCGCCAAGACTCAAGGCTGCGTTCGGATGCAGCCGCTGCACATCCAATTATATCTCAACCCTAAAATATTAAACGATGTGTCTAGAATACAAATTGCTCAAATAAATCAATAGGTGTCTACTGTCTACGAGGAAAAAAGTTTCAGGCTGCAGTGAAATATTAATTAAAAGGCGAAGACAATGTTGCTTGTCTCTTGTTTTGATTATGTTGATTTTATGCCCCCTATTCGTAAAAGTTGTACAAGAGTAAAAGCGTACTAAAACGCTACGTTATTGAGATTTACTATTATAAATTCAAATGAATAAATAGTAATCAAAACACGTTGGTTTTGCAACTTCAAATTTAAATTTTCTTTAAAACTAATTAGACCAGTGGTTTGGCGGCTTTACAGTATTAAATTATACTATACCATATTTAATCATCACGAAACCGCTACTATGAAAATCTACTCTAAAATTAACCGACTAGCTTTTTTCTGCGGTTTCGTTCCTATGGCCTGTTCTACCGGAACCGTGTTTTTTTAAAGTAGCTTATGATACTCAGGATTTGTCATTAGTCAGATAACTTTTAACTGAGGAATAAAAATTGCGGTTTGACAGGTTAATTTAAAAAAAAATATGTCAAACAGCCATATTTATTATTTTGGTGAAACATATAATTATAAAATATAAATATTGAAAAGTCAACTTTAGAAATAGTTTCTAGTAGGAGGAAGAAATATATACCCTGACACCGTTCTAAAAACATATAAACAAACAAACAATTTAATCTCTTTATATTAGTAAGAAAACCTAAAATTTTGCTCTGCGAAGACCTAAAACGAACACTACACTAGTGAAGCGAACGTATTAATTAACTCTCCATAGCAGTACGCCACCTACGCTCATAGATTTTGGCTGGATAGCTTTCAAGCGCTGTTACATGCGGCTTGTCGCAAACTTGGATGAGGAAACTTCAGTGGTGTCCATTACACGTCTTATTACACTGGCGGCCTGTCATGTGCCAGCTAGTGCTACCAATAATAGTGTGCCAATAAAACTGGCCCGACGTTATCACGGCCGTACCTCAGTTTCTAGCTAATAACTTAGGACGACGTTACTACATTTTGTGTCTGGACACTATAATGTAATTGGAAAGTGATATAAAATATCTATAACAATCTACCGCATCGTACCTTTTATTTCATTTTGCGTATATTTCTGTAAACAGCTGTGACTGCTAAGTACTTTTTACTCAGATATACAATACAATCGACAAATATACAGAGTATAATGGAAAGGTGTAGACATATGTACATATTTCAAAGATACTTCTGGCCATGTAGATGAACAATTTCCTTTAAGGAAGTAATAGGAAATTCCTAAAAACAAAATGTGCCATCCATACTAATATTGATCAGCTGTTAATTTTGTAAGGAAAATCCATGTTTTTTTAGGAATTGTTTCTGACTTCCTTGAAGAAAGTTGTTCCCCTACATGTGCAGAAGCAGTTTTTAATTTAATTATTATAGGATGTATCTCTCTATACCGCATACCTTTATAGGATAATAATTATAGTTTGTTTTTTGTATGTTTGTATTACTAACATAGTTCTTCAAAACACCGTAAGTTTATTAGAAAGCACATAAGTATTTGAACATTTGCTATTTGATAAGACACGAAACTATCGTTTTTGATTGATTATATTCGAAATGATCTGTTCACAATAAATACTGAGTTTATAATCAAATAAAATTTTACCAAGTAGCCAAAAAGTAAATTAGGCATAGAAGAAACTTAGGTACTAGTAGTTAGGTAGTTTTGAGTTCGTGTGTAGAAAGAGGTGGTAACAATTTTTCGAATAACCTTTTTCTCTACCATCGTTGATCCTCAATTTAACCATTCTTGAGTATTATCACTGACATTTCTCAACGCCAAGTGATATCTCCAAATTAAAAAGGAAAGCCCTGGCATACCTCCTTGTTACACACACAGCCATACATTAGAAATACGAAATAAAACGTGTAATATCCGAACGTAGCGGAATCAAACCGCCCCAGGAGAAATACTCCGCCATTACCCATGTGACAGGAACTTGTAATTGGTTTTTTTGTTTCTATGTAAATTTCCATCCGGCTTGTGAGATTAAAAGCTCTTATTTAAGAAATACTATTTGCTTTATAAGCCTGTATATTATGGTAGTAGCTTTTGCCCGTGGCGACACTCGTGTAAAAAGTGTTTTAGCTTTTATTCAGGCCTATTCTTTATTCCTATTTAGGGGTTTCAACAACATCGAATTATTTATAAAACACAATTTTTTAAGTGTTCTATTTTTTTTTTGTTATTTAAATTGTAACTTCATTAATGGTAAGCTTGTAAGAATACATCTACACTCCGTTAAGGAACCACAGGTTTTTTGTTACATATTGTATGACCTATAATGTCATTCAAAACATCACCTTTGCTAAGTTATTAAACACAAATTCATAATTAAGTTAAATCAAATAGTAATATAATGAAGTAGCTGATATAATTTGTCTAATAATATTAATCAGATTATATCGTGATAGTTCTAATTGCTTTAATTGCGTTATCACACCAGTTGCTCAAATTATTAACCGAACAATTTCTAATTAGGTAACTTTTAATGTATCTTATATCTATATACATATATGTATATAATGCTTTGTCCTGACTTATGGATCATCGCACAGCCTAAACCGCTGGTTGTAGGGACTTGTAATTTGAAGGACGTATTCCTTATATGATGCAGGCATCTGATAAGAAAGGATTTTGGGAAGTTCGTCTCCTAAGGGGGTGAAATAGGGGATGAACGTTTGTATGTTAAATCTTTTTCCTTGGGCCAATATAAATATGTACTTTAAACTTGGTACGAAAACTGGCCAAAGTAAAGGTCGTCATTAATCGTTTTTCACAACTACCCCCAATACGATTTAGGGGGTGCTAAAGTTTCCTTGGGCCAATTTGCTTGAAATTTGGTACAAATATTGGCTGAAGTAAATAATATAGGTTGTCATTATTATTTTTTCCTGAATACCCCCAAAAGACGATTTAAAGGGTGTTGTTTGTTTAGAAGAATCTTATTCGTTGGAATAAAGGTTGTCATCTTTAGTTATTTACAAATACCCCCAAAAGACGAAGAGGGTATTAAAGTGTGTATGGAATAGTCGTATTCCTGGGGCGTACGTGAATCTTGGTACTAACACTGGCCGAAATCAATAATAAAAGTTGTCTTTATTCGTTTTTCATGACTATCTAAAATACAGTTTTGGGGGGTGTTAAAGTTTATAAGTACTTTAGATTGATAATATTGATAGTTTATTACCTCTTTACGGCTTAATAGTAAGCAGCTAGCACACGTGTATACAGACATACATACTTTTTTCCGGGGGTATGTTGTTCACGCCTTGGGATAATTTATGGCTTTCACGCGGGCGAAGCCACTGACAGAAGCTAGTGTCATGATAAAATAATTTAATCCTTTCAGAAACTCAGTACCTACCTAAAAAAAGTTGTTTTTTATTATTTGAAAAACAAAATTAAACCACAGTTGTTTTGGTGTGATGCCAAGCTTAAGAATGATTATTTAGCATATTTTTAACAGCAGTGCAATATAATGCTAGCTTGCTAAAGATAGAAGTGCTAAGAGTCAGTCTAAAATCTAGGTAGCTCAGGGCAATGTTATGTCTGTGATGTGCACTATTAACATTCGTCGAGTTTGCAACTTTTGGCTCTCTGCAATTTGTGTACATTATAAAATAAATGAACTGACACTTTAGATAACTAAGTTACGAATTTTATTTTTTTAATTTACGAATGCTTTGTGGCTTTTAATCAAAGGTGCGTCCAGATTAAGTACCATGTTATAAAACATTTTTTATTAACGCGTTCATATTATATTTCATATCTCTATTGAAACTTTTTAATGAATATCTGGGTTTTGTTTGTGCATGCAGTGTGAACGCACTCTGACACGTCCCTTCTTGGTGTAAAACCTAAAAATGTTAGCAAATTTACTTAAAATTACATATATCCAACTAGCTGCCGCCCGCGGCTCCGTTCGCGTGAATGTCGAAAAGTATCCTAAGGGAACATAATTCCAGACTATAATCTACTTCTGTGCCAAATTTCATCAAGATCCGTTCAGCCATTCTGACGTGATTGAGGAACAAACACCCATCCATCCTTCAAAGCTTTCGCGTTTATAATGCCATTATAAGTATATACTAGTATAGAAGTATAGATATTGGTGGCCTAAGTAGCTGATATACTCTGCTTACAAGAGATAAATTTTTTAACAATTTAGTCTTGCGTGGCAAATGCTAGCCATTGATTTTGTATGCGGTCCCAAGTTAGGGGGACAACTGGGCCCCATCAACTTGAATGGCCCAGCATGGCGCGCCGCGGTGCACACTGTGAATGGCCACAACCCGGGAACATCCGGACACACTTATTTGTTCGTTTGTCTTTGATCAATATGGCGTCTGTAGGCAATTTGGTATTTCATCAGGTAGCTTTCAGCATGTGTTGATCTATGTTCCCTATTAGTAATTCGCAAAGATTTTATTGGGACTTCCAGCAAGGTCATTATCTGGTGAGTCCCTTAGTCGCATGTTGCTATTCTTTTACGTCCGACACCATACAGAACCTACTCCGAATATTCAAGTCATACTAGCTTACCTCTTCAAGGAATATAAGCGTGATGGTATGTGTAAGTATAATTAGTAGGTTGTTGGTAGTCAGTATCGTGTTTTGGTTTAGCCAGAAGTCTTGTTCAGAGTGATGCTCCAGAAATTTAAGGATTCTATGAGACCCAGTAAAAACAACCTTCTTTTGTCGCCATGTTCTTTATTGATCTCCCTAGGGGTGTACCAACTACCATAGTGCTTGGCTAAATGAACTTATTAATTAATTATCTATGAACACTACAGTCACAAGGCGTGATTGGTCTGATTATAGTAAATTGGATTGGTAATTTCTGGACTTGATTTCTTGTCCCGTTTAATTTGAATTTTTAACCCCACTAAGTATAATGGGCTATTAATTTAATACTTTTCCATTATTTTAATCTGAAAACATTATTAAAAAAATGTTAGTCTTAGAAGCTCTTGTTGGTTAAACACTAAAACAGTTGAGTTTGCGCCGAGCTCATTTTGTACTGTATGTCAGCAAACAAAACGAGCTTTCCACTAAATGACAAAACAACTTTCATGCTTTTAAACTGAAAAATAAACATTAAGCATTTTATTTTGAACAAAGGTCTACAAAATGGCGTTAAAAAATATCGTAATATTTGAATTAGTGCTAGAAACGAGTAGTAAAACTTATGGCCGGAGATTGCCTGTCTACATTTTTGTTGATAGTGGTATTTATAAAGGAGGTCCAAGTTTACAGACCCTCGCTTGTCTAATGGAGCCGTGGACTTCCGGCTGCGAGTCCAAGAGGCATTTAATCTTGTGCTGAATTATGTGTTGATGTCGGAAACCCGGAAAACGCTCCCTGTCCGCGCCCCAGTAATTTCACTTTTTATTATGTGCCTGTTTGGTCGGTTTATGCAATTATTTAGTGGCTTAATTTTACTTTTATAATTAATTTTTGGAGGCTGCTGTGGTATAATTTTAATTGTGTCTGTAATCTTATAGTACCTACATATCTACCTACTCGTACTAATCCTCTTCAGTTGTTACTAAAAATAGGTGGAGGACGCTTAAAATGTGTCCAAATTTATCTAGTTTTACTTATCAAGTTTATGAATATTCTGGACATTGCTAGAAAAGCTAAGAAATCCTGAATATGTGAGTGAAACCGAAATTTCAAAACATTTCAAGGACTTCACGTGTCTATAGCTAATTAGCTGATGTATATATTAGTTTAAAATTTCCTATTAGTGGATAATTATTGCAATATGGTGGTTTAACATATGCTTGGTATTTTGAACACTCCTTCGATGCAAGTAAAAATCGCATCAAAGAGTACGTTTAAAGACTCAGACAAGTAGCGTCTCATCGTCATACGTTTACATTTAAATTCAATTAACATCTTAAATACGAACACTTCCACCGATTACCTGGAAAAGTTGAACCCGATTACTTAAGAAGTCAAAGTCAATTCATTTATTTCAACTAGACCATTAAAAGGCACTTTTGAACGTCAAATTTACAGTTTAAAATTAAAATATAAGTGACTCTAGTTGTTCATTCGCAAAAAGTAGATTCTTATGGAGAAGAACGGATAAGAAACTCCATAGGAAGGCTACACGTCTTCATTATCCGCTATCTAAACAAACTGTAAGCCGCGTCAAGTAACAGCTAGTATTTACTCACAGTTAGACCGTTCATAGTTACCGAGTTACCGCGTCCATAGGTACCAGTTACGATTAAAAACAAGGAGTGCGACGTAGCTGTCCATAGGAGCGTATTCCCTGATGTAATTACTGCGAGCTTGCCTGAGCGAATCCTCTAACAGTCTAACACAATGACCGATGTCCGATAGTCACGACGCTCCCGCTTCAGCGTATGCCCTCGCTCCCGCTTGCGCTAAGCGAGTTGTGCCGCTTCATTGCACGAGTTATAGACCAAGGTCTCATGCAACTAGATTATCGGAACGACTCAAAAATATCGTCAGTACTTGGGCTTAGCGTTGTTGGCTAAAAATGCTATTATAGTATAAACGAACATTTAAATGATAAAATATAAGGTATAAAGAGTCCCTAATATGGTAATGATATTTATTTTAAATGTAAGTTTAGCTATTTAAAGCTTCCCTTTCTCTCCTACATTTATTTGTATTTTGCCCGACAGGGTATGGACCCTGTCGGGTAATCACAATTTCTTTTTTTAAATTTACCACCTAAGTTCACATTGTGGTATGCAAATAAAGTATTGAGTATTGACTATGTTTTGATCTAGGGGCCTTATAATTATTTGCCTTCTTCAGAATTTACCGTTTCATTAGATTTCCGGTGCTGTGGTCGCAAATTTTTATCACAGTAAAGAGAGTCTTCATGACATAAATTGGGTTTTTTGAGAAATACATCCCAATGGATGGCAGTTTAAAGCAATATAACATTTATTAAGTCTAACATTCTAAGAAACTTTGCATGTTATCTCCAATCTGAGTGATTTTTTGCATGGAAAGAAAATGATACGATGCAGGTATCTATGCCAATTGCCAAGGGTTTTGTGGAGCGTAGAGAGGAGAAAACCAAGAAGTGAGGTGCCTGCGGTTACTACATTTCCTTTGCTTTCCTTATTTTCTTAGTACCCACTTTTGAATGATCAGACGATTATTGTTTGATATAAAATTTTGTAACTTAACAAAATTCAGCTAATAAAATTAATCCGACAATTTTAATAGTTTTTTCAACTACCTATATGTAATTTACTAAGTTTTTTATTTTAGTTAAAATTTTCAGTTTCAACTAAAATATTGAAAGTAAGTAATATTTAAAAGTATATCAATAAAAATATCATTTTCATGAAAGTTGAAAACGTTATTTAGTAACTCTACAACCCCAAGCGCTGTTCCGCTGGTAATTCAATAACGCTTGCAGGCAAACGCAGTTACGGCCAATTAAAAGTATGCCACTCACTCACCGACGGATGGCGAATCGAGTTACCGCCCCTACGGGAGGCAAACCTTGAGACCGGCACAAACAAATAACTAAGAACGCTAGGTAATTAAAGTACTCTGTACAACTATTCTCATTTGGACGCACTCAACCGTGTTGTCATTGTACCATTAAATGGAGATAAGGTTAACATTCGAGAGCGGCTTTTACGGCCTGCTGGGTTTAGGTTAGATCTTCTAGAAAAAAAATAAAAGAAGGATAAAAGAATTTTAATAAGGCATATTTCATAACTTTAATATACTTTAAACCACCGACCTATCTAGACATCATAAATGATGGTTGAATCCTTTTAGATCGACTTCAAAAACGTTGATACCGGCTCTTGCATGATACATCACAATTTATCGATGCAACCAAGCAAATAGCATTAAAAATTGACGGCAACATCGCATGTATCGCAATTAAACAACGATTTCAATTGCAAGTCTATAAAATTTAAATAAAATTGCATTTTTTATAGCCTTTGTTTCCGAGCAGTCCGTTCAGTGCTCGCATGGGAGTGCTAAGTTCAGTCCTGAACTGTAATGAGATTTTTCGAAACTTGTTTGCTCTCCCAGACGTTTATTTTTGTAGATTCGTTATTTAATAGGGATTTAGAAGTCTATGAAAACGAATATTGAATTAGTTTGACGTCATTTGAATCTGAATATCCAAAGATTAGAGAGCTAATTTAAGTTTTTACTTTAATAGTTAAAAATAGTTTTATAACAGCAAATTAAAAATATAAATTAAGTTACTTGTATCAGTAAATACTGCGGTGTTTCAGGTGAACAATAAGAGACCTAGTTATGTCTGGCGGTGCGTCAGAACAGTACCTAATTTAAACTTGAAATGAGGTTGTTGAGCGCGAACACAGGACTTCTTCTCTCGTGCGTCTGAATGAGACAATGTCATTAAATTAAAGTTTCATTTGTCTTCATTTGCTAAACAATAGCAATTATACAAAGCCCCACAGCGGGCGAGTAATCAAGCGTCCCTTTAATTAAGTACAGAAACAGTGCCAAGTAATTGGATCTGAACAACTGAGTAAACAAATCGAAATGGTAGGTGATAAATCTAACAAACACCTCTTTTGGCGTCGGTAAGCAGTGTTGTACCAGAAACGGAACGCTTTACGTATCATATTTACAACTATTTCGGGTCCTGATGTTATAATGAGTTTGGAAAACAATGATTTCCACATCGCAGTGCCCTAAAGCAACGTGGATCAACAAGTCGTTCTCGATTCTTCCGAGTAGTCGTTTTTATTTTGTTGTGTGTTTCCGCGTCATTGGTTTTTCTTGGTGTTAGAGAAAAGAAAAGAAAACACAAGAAAAAAATATTAAATGCGTAGCTGTTTAACATAGCAGTGCATGCTCACATAAATACATTATTAAATCTTACTTATAATATTTAGGGAATGCATGAAATTCATGTAGCAAACATATCAGTGAAAGCTGAAGATGGATGCACTTCCGCATTTTAATGACCAAGTTAAAAACGTGACATTTCAAACAATCCAATTTGTGTGAAATAGTAGGAGTACTTCCTTTATTTTTGATGAGTGTCCGCGTCCCCGCGTCCGCGGCGGGCACGCTACACGAGTACGACTCGAGTACGTTGCACCCGCGTATTCATTTCCGGCTTCTTGCATTTTTATAACCTTTATACACTTGCTATTTGCCCCGTAGGCTTGTAGGGTTGCGCACAAATATATTTCATAAACAATCCCCACATTCAATTCACTTTGAATCACTTGCGGATATTTCGATTTTGATACAAATTGAGTACAAATTTCTATAATTGCCCACTTTAAGAAATAATTACATGAAATTATACAAGCGCGAAAATACTACAAAATATTTTTGTTGAAATGCGGAACTTTTTTATTTTTTGATGGGTTTTAGCAGGATGAAATAATAATGAGGGTTCAGGTGTATAAAAATGAACTTTATATTGGGACGAAGTGAGCTGAAATAATAGCAGTTAGCGCTAACGCGCTCGCAGCCCTACAGCCCCACAGCGCAGTTAAGCGACATCAGGCCGCTACGTACATATTTATATTCATGGTCTAAGAACCTTTTTATCCGCTACGAAATAGTTCCTCAGCTATTCTCATGTATGTTCCCAGAGATAGCAACAAACAACCTTACTTTTTTCGCTGTTCGCGATTTGATTGCAGGGATTTACTTTTATGATCAGATTTATAGACAGTTTCAGCAAGATTTGCCGCTCGGCACAATTTTATACAGCCGGGGGTGTTTATTTAAAATGATGTGAATAAAACATGTAGGTGTGTATCTTTTTGAAAGCCTACATATTTTTAACTTAGTCTTTATTTTTACATCTTGAAAAAATCTTGTAGATAATTTTCGCAGAAGTAATATATAGTATGTAGCTAAGATATACCGTAATTCTATATTTGTTGGACCCACAACCTCATTTACATTTTTTGGCTCGGGAAGCGTGCATCCTGTCCCAATGTCTCAAGGAAACTGCCCGCGGAGCGTGTCCTATTTACTCCTCCCCGCCATCGCGGACGCGTATAGCAAAAATCCAAATTACTTTTAGTTTTCAAGTGGGGTGCGGACGATTTTGTTACCCGTTGACCTTTAGCCCCGCTCTACTTATAGGGTACTGAATAAACTTATTGTTACAAACTTTAAGGCTCAGGCTCAATCTTCAGTTTGGAAACGTGCCTGAATTTTAAGAACATTGTTTTAATGAATATTATAGGTGTCTGTCTTTTAAGGATGTGCGTTAAAATGTAGGTCATGAGGATTTAATATTATACAACTTTGACACTACGCTTATTTAAGTTAAAAGATCGAGATTCTATGACAAAGTAATGTGACACTTAAGTAATTTACAAGTAAGAAGGTAGGTCGTCGGACTTTTACGTCATGCGAGGACGGGGAATGATTAAATAATCCAGTAATAAGCGTTATTCGTTTTAACGGCGGAATTAGCGTACAGCGATGTAAAATATTCAACAAACAAATTTACAATACATTGCTTCTTTGTTTGATTAATGAACAGCTCCATGACCGGTTTAGCGGTATTCGTCCCCTTTCAACAAATGATAGTAATTTCCAAGCGGAAATGCATCGAAATGGCAAAATGGCCTGCTAAGCGGCGTCCATTTGCTCAGATTGCTTCTCGTGTTCAAATTTTATATCTATCACTATATTTAATAGTGTTTTCGAAAAGCTATTTCAGCGAAATATTTTTCCGGTATTTCATGATCGAATGAATAAAAATGTTTCAACATTTTTATTCATTTTAAACGCTATTTAGGGAATTTGCTATGGACTACGCGGGCGATTTTGTAGTCTATTTCGACAGTGCATAAACTAATCGATAGTATTATTGGCTCTAGTTTAGACTTCCCTGCGTAGGAACTTAGTTATCGAATTCTAACAGGATATCGGCCTGTCTCTGGGAGGAATCCATTTCCATTTCGATAAGCAAGTGGCATACTGTGGGTTATTGACAACCTGTAACCTAATTGCCTCTACAAAAATCATGCGATAGATAGACTATTATTTTGAATTGTCATTTTAACAGTAGATTTTCATTGCGTGCTTATCCGTTATCGAGTAGCAGACGACGACGCAGTAGGGTTCCGAACCTCTACGGGACCCTTATAGGATCACTCGGTTATCTGTTTGTCTGTCTTAGCCGATTTTCTCCGAATCTACTTGACCAATTCAGTTGAAATTTGGAACACAAATAATCTTTTGTGACCTAAATGCAAATGAGTAACGATAATAAATAAATTTTGAAAATGGGGTCACTTTTTGAGGTGACAACAAGAAAACTTAAAAAAAAGTTTTTCCTACTGTACCGTGTGACATATCAAATGAAAGGGCGTATTGTGAGGGCTTAGAATATATATACTTTTTTATTTTAAAATATTTTGAAGTTATTCAAGAAATAAGATGAAAAATTACCACTATTTTAAAAACAATACAGATAATAAATAGTTCTTTGCCTATAAATCATAGGAAAATCTATAACAAAACACGATTATGGATAAAAACAATACCTGCCTAATTCAGTAAGTCTTTCGAACAAACTTAAATCCCTATTCATAAACTCAAGCTAAATGGCATCGTTACCCAAAACAATACAAACAACGAGTCCCGATTCATGTTAAACCAGAAGTACCTCCGTACCGTACCTTAAGACTATATAATCCAAAGTGAGTTTCTCTCGAAGCATGACTACAAATCCGCATCTGTATTGATGTTCGAAGACAGCCATTATTGGCGCTTTGCTATGCTCTGTAATCCCTCGACCTCAGCACTACTTGCGACACGGGGCCGTATGGCTCGGATGCGGCGTGTGACAGTGATCGTCATTAGCTCTAATATAGTGTATGTAGTTATTACGACTGAGTTACTTGTTAGTTGAGTGGCATCACTATTGACTGGCACGATTAATTGTCCGGTTCGGTGTTGGTGTTATGTTGTGTTTTTGTTACAGTGTCTTATGGGTTTAGTATTTGTACATGATTGTCTCAATTACAACACCTGGTATTATATTAGAAAATACGTAAAACAATAATAGTACTTTCCCCCCAATTGAACTTAATTCGTTGACAACTTGAAATAATTATTTATTTTTATCAATTTTATTATATTGTATTTATTGTCCATTATAAATGATTACAACAATTCAATCCAATTTCAATTTTAAACTGTTAATTTAATTCATAAAAGAAACTTTAAGTATGTTATATTTATAAAATGAACTAACTTAGTATTAAGTGCTAGACGTGTCTTTTGGTACACCAGATGTGTACCAAAAGTCGTCTTAATTAATAAATATTATTATTTATTATGTTGAAGCCATTCGGAAGTTTCATAAGAAAAAGCTTTATTTATTTTCATACATTCTCTTGATAATGATGTTCTCAAGCTAAACGTTTCGAGAGGCAATATTTCAATCTGTTGGCACACAGTCACGACCGCCCGCGGCCGGGGAGTACTACTCGTACGTACAAATAAGGGTAATTTCCAGAGCCGAAGCAATATAAATCGAGGGACTGGCCAACCTGGGTCTAGAGTAGCATTAATTGAATAGATACGTCCGTTCCTTGCCTCAATCCAACCTTAATCACACTTGAAAGGGCCGAGAGAAGCCAGCTCCTCGCAACAAGCTGCTAATCGTACAGCGTATCGCACTTTGTGCTTGATCTTGTTAAGCAACTTCCACTTTACAGTGCGCCTCCGACACTCACTCCAGTTTATATAAATTGAATAGAAGATATTGTAAAAAGAAACAATTACCGCGAGTAATTGTGCCGGGAAAATGGTGTTTGCTTTTTAAAACTTGCAAATTGTGTTCAACTGTTGGTTTAAAAGTGCAATTAAGTGCATGCACGTACATATTAAGCTACCGATTATATTACCATTTTGTAGCACATAATCAGCATTGGAATTTTATGAAATCTCTACGGAATTAAAGAAACCATTTTGAATTTGTAAGCCCAAAAAGCATTGAGAGCCACTTAGTTACTTTATTACTTCGACTGGTATGAATAACTTTTGTGGAATCTTTTTCAAACATGACGTAGAAATGTATCGTAAGCCTTCTTGGAGCTGAAAATTTGAAGTATCTCGAGAGATATAGGTAAGTGGTAATGCGGGGTTTGTGAGCCTCCCGAGGGATCACCTACAGGTCATGTAGCCTTCATATTCCAAATGGATTTTCTTTTACACTCAGACATCTTTGAACGTACAAAGCTCTACCCAGATGCCTAATATGTTACGATGGATAAAATAAAATGACAGGATAGTTTTATAGAAATGGTAACGTAGAGTAACCGTTAAGTAAAATAGTCGCTGAGATCAGCGATAAGTATAATTGAAAATAAAATTTTATTTCAACTGAACATTTTGGTCAAAGAATATTAAAATAAATGAAAGCCGCAGATACTTTTTAATCGCAGACGAAATGAAATTAGCGCGGTCCGGCTATCCGATGAAAGTAAATTAGTTTTCAGTTACAGGGGGCCGTGGCGAGGCAAAATCAAACATTGTTTCCATCTGATCTGGTATCAGTGAAAGCAATTACACTTGCCATAAGTGTTCGTTCACATTTGCAATTAGCAAGTGGTCCAAAACCGTGCAAATCGTTAACCGCCGCCGCCGCGCGCCGTGTCTTTGCATATTCATAGCCTGCTTAAAATATTTTAATACGGGTCGCCCCACGCCTACATCTACGCTTTCTACAAATGTTGATTTCGCTATGGAATGAATAAAAATGGAAACGAAAGTTGTTCCTTCTTAGAAAACTCTGCCTTGGACCACACTTAATATAATTCTGTTACGTTCTGGGTAAACTGTGAGTAAATGAAGTGCTGGTAATAAATCTTCACATCGCAAGATATTTTCATCCGCTTTCTTTCAGATTTAAATATCTTTTAAGACATTTTTTATTTTCCTGCTGGAGTTGGGGATGAATGAAATACATAGCGAATCTTTCAAAACCAATTGAAAAGTTCATTTCGGAGCTTATTTGACAGATGATGTGTAGCATTGCTTGATTATATATTTAATCATTATTTAGTTCTTACACCACGGTATCATACATTGATCGATAATTGTGCGTATCCCACTGCTAAAGTGTCACCTATGGTTAAGCATGGCGTGTAAATAAGGCTTATAATACTTCTCATGCATCCCTCATACAATCAACACAAAACGTCGCGTCGTAATGAAATCCTACCACATTTCTATTAACTCATGCATAATGCCGCTAAATATCAAGTAAATATACCCACTAGCTGTTATTTAAATAATCAATTGGCAGAATTGTGATGTTGTTAAAGCGTAGGTATTATTTCAGAGTCGAACGATCATAATCATAATATTATCCACTCAAGACGGTGTCTGGGCTCTAACGTTTTATAATTTTCCACTCTTTACTCCCTGTTATCGAGAATTTCTTCCGCTCGCGCCCTCTTCCTTCCGCGAATCCACTTGAAAGGGTATTTAGGAATAAGGGATCCTTAATTGGTACAACGAATTTATTTCACTGCGAGTTTTCTGCCTACATTCTAGACGTTTATACCAAAATATGGCTCGGATATTTAATGTTAAATTGGCCTAATAAAATCAATTCATGATTGTATATGGAGTATGTCAATGATGTTCTTTGTAGAAATCAGTCACGCAAGCCCCTAACCTCAGGCGACGTCATGACAAAGGTGTAGGACAATTAAATTATAGTTGGGCTTAATTTTCAACGGTCGCGCGTCTTCTCTTGTCGATAGAGATTTAAATGAAGCTGACGAGAATTTTCAATTAGCGGGGAC
Source organism: Mamestra brassicae (assembly GCA_905163435.1). NCBI lineage: Eukaryota > Metazoa > Arthropoda > Insecta > Lepidoptera > Noctuidae > Mamestra > Mamestra brassicae. Next base: position 9,144,114 of record LR990996.1, on the reverse strand, counting down.
ACTGAGCGATGGCTGACAATTGTCTCCGGCGACGCCGGCGACGACCTCATCCATCTACATTTGAGTAACCAAGTGAAAAAGCAATGAGCCGCGCTATTACCTCTCTTTGCGAATAAATCTTGAAACAGATTCCAACAGCCTTTAGGCAAGTTTAGAGAGGAACCTAGGACTAAATATTCATATCTACTGAAACCTTACTGTATCATTTTTATTCATTAAAATTTCGCAAACAATGACACTAAAGAGTGAATACAGCAGACAGAAATAAAAGAGCGGTTTGAGTTTCAAAGCTAAAAGAGAGCAAGAAACAAATGCATGTGGCTTCACCTGTTTGTCGGGCAGTTTTATTTTAAAAGAACATGTGGTGGTGTCCAAAGTATTTTGGCGAATAAAATATAACGTAAGTAAAGAATATAGGTACCTTTTTGTACACATAAAAATAATGTAGGTACATATTCTTGACTGATTTTCATTAAATCTATCCTTGTTTTTAAATATCCCGAAATCTAGAGTTATAATATCACAAAGACAATGAATGAGGGCTTGAAATATGCAAACACCGCTCGTCTGGAAGGTGACCGTGGTTTTGCGGACCTAATTTCATCCCCTCGAACGCGTAACTGCGTTTTATGACATCATCATCGTAATATAATGACGTGCTTGTGAATTGCCTCCATTCTACATAAATGGCCAGACCCAGGAGTGTAATACGATATGCATGGTAGTCTTTCATGATATAATTTTGAATTATATTCAGCTTGTTTTCACTTGTTTTTGTTTATAGACGACGTCAGTAGCTGTTTGTACTGCGTAATTAAAACCCCATCAGCCCCTGCAACCATCTATGACTATGTCATGAATGTGTATATTTAAGATGCGACTTCAAAAGAAGCCGGCGATTAATTACGTTGCAGAACAAACTGCGTAGCATAAACCCGTTGTAGGCCCCGTGTTATTGGCGCGTGCGTGCAAACATTCCCTCGCGTTCGGACTTCATTTTCCGCAGCCGACACATGTCAGAGCGCGTCACACCACATCCACGCCATTACCATACGGCCACACAAAGTGAACTGCGGAAGGATCCCCTTTACAACTCATAAATAGGCGACATGACAGACTCGGGCGTGGTCACTGTTTGATTAAAATGTAACTTGGAATTGCGCACAGCGCCCTCTTTTACTGAAAAGGCTTTAATACTATATGGTCGTTGTGACGGTGACGTCGCTTTAATTACTTTTGCTCGGTTATGCATGAGTGACGTTATTAAATAGCCCTGCGGTCATATCGTAAGCGATCGTGCAGTGCGCTGCGGACCGATTTCTAAAGACCTACAGACAATATTAATTGCTTCGGACGGGAAAGATGAAACCAGTTTAATGTAGCATACGGTCGTATTGTAAGTATTTCAAGAATAGCTAAATTATATACTTTACGAGGAAACATGCAATATTAAACAGTTTTCTGGGAAATCGTGCTTTAGAAACGCCTACTCGGCCGATTGTGTAAAAGAGATTTTCTTCGAAAATCTGTTCATTGTTAGAATACTCGTCATTTTGTAAGGAATTTTATTTGATATTAAAATATCAGAGCAATAACTGAATTACTGTTAATAACATAAAGATTTTTTCCGGTGTTAATAATATAGGTACAGGTTTTTCTTGTGTTACGTATACCTATTGACCCACTACCGGGCCTTCTTCATAGATTTCCATAGTTTTTTGTGTTTTGTCTTCAGGCCCACTTAGGCCTCTCAGACGTCAATGTCAGCAATGTCACATTACTTTGGTATTTTTTAATTAAATAACTAGCTGACTCTTTTTCCGTACAATTTTTTTCAAAAATTTGCTAAATTTTTCCAGCGTTTTTCGAGCTTTGCGCATAGCACATTTAGCCCTTCATTTTTAGGGTTTGTGGTCAACAAGGTACCCTTTTAGTTTCGCCAATGTCCGTCTGTCTATCTATCCGTCCGCGATTTCTCTCTCAGACTCAGAGACGCGTAGCGGTAGAAAGTTGAAATTTGGCTGACAAAGTGGTAAAATAAAATCTTGAAATACATTTTTTTATCGTTTAGCCCATGTCGTTGGATAGGTCGTTTAATACTTTTGTATTAAGAGTTTGCTAAAACCATTTTTCCATCCAATGATTCGTTTGCGAAATAAGACGCTTTAAAGTGCAAATTTTTGTCATAGTCAAGTGTTTCCCTCTAAAACGTGAAAAAAAATCATAGTAGTAGAATAATAACGAATTTAAAAGGAAAACTATCACCGCTACCTAGGCTTAACGAGTTAATGAGTAAAAGTCGACCAACTTATAAAATGGAACTGGGTAAATAAAAAAAATCTAGTAATTCCATAGAAAATGACTTAAAACCAATTGCATTTGTAACTTTGTTATGTAATATTAGTTAAGTACTTTTTACTATTTTTCTGGCATGGTAAGACGGGTAACTACGAAACCCTACACTACGTGGGCCGACACGCACTTGGCCGGTTTTTAATTTACTTACATTGTTAAGGACTTACCTAGTTCTGATATAGAAAAAAAAAACAAGTCCGCAAGAACAACGCCCGTGTGCCTGAATAATAATTATGTTTTTCTAAAATAAACAAGAAAATAATTATATTTTATAAAGTATCACATTTACAAAACAGTACCTAAACGTGCGAGCACCTAAAACGAGATACTTAAAATTCACCTTTGTTTCAAAAATCTGAAATGTTGAGAGCAATCCCAAGTACTTATGTTTCAACAGCTGAACACTGAAATATACATGTATGTGTATATAGGTACCTAATATATGTATTGTTTAGCAGATCATTCAGACAACAGTTGCGCAATGTCGTAGCTATGAGAACTCGCCAAGTATCAACAACTAAGATTTGATTCATAATTAATTTCGTTAGCTGCCACGTGAAAATCATTTGTTAGATAAACTTTAGTTGGCACATGCGACCCTAAAAAGGTTATGTAGAGTATTTACACTTCGCAGAATAGAAAGAAAGTGAGAAAGAAACCTTGAACTAGAGCGAGAATAGACCAAAGGTTCACTTCAAATGAAGAAGTTTCAACAAAGATCTGTTTATTTAATATCTTTTTTACAAGCATTTTGTTACCCATCACTTTGTACTAACACACACGAAAAAAAAAGAAATTAATATATTCTTGACATTTTAAAAGGCTCCGCCTCAAAGCGGTTTCACCTTTTGAAACTTAATGCTTCTGACTTCTTTTGAACTGTAAGGAGACGTTTTAAGCATAAGAAATCACATAAAAAGATTCGCTATAAAACTGCCGACCTGTTGCTAGAGCGACGGCCGCTTGCGACTTGGGGAGAGTTGCCCACGACGGCAACATGCTCGCGTATTATACGGCGGGTATTATTAACCATGGCAACCGCCGCTGCCCTCCCTCGCCCTCGACAACTTTTTCAAAACATCACAACTTTGACGTCTGATCACCTATACAACGCACTTTATAATCTTTCGTGCGTTTGTTCCCAGTCTCCCTCAATTTGCAAGTCGCGAGCAGCAGGGGTGTGCCGCACGCCAAATAGATGACGGGATTATTTTTGTGTTTGACATAATCATAGTGACAAATGTATGCTTTAGGGCTGTCACTTTGACATGCTCGTTTTGATAAACATCTTGTGTTCATGACGTGGCAACGCAATTTGTGCAGAAACAATACAAAATACAAAAAACAACGGGTTGCACTCCGGGAGTGCCGGCAGAAGTGAAAACTTGAACATTAACGTTGTGGTTTTTGATATTTTGTGGATATAAAATATATTCATTTTATTTTATTCATTTACGAATGTTCGATTAGGTCACGTGTCCTGACGCGGGTTTAACATTTTTTACCCATCCCAAAAAGTGCACAACGCCGCTAAAGAAGTTTTCACTTCAAAAATAAATTGATGTTATTTTGATATATGAAATAACGATGAAATTAAAGAGGTACAAGTATTTTTAACGCCGATACTTTTTAACATCTTTACTTATAGAACTTATGTTAGGTGACGTTTGAATAAAAAATATAATTCAAACTAGATCCATCCATATATCCTGACGGTATGGAACTCTAAAAAATTACTACTTAAAAAATTACTACTATAGTTCCATTAATTTTTGGTGTTCACGCTTAAATAATTATAAGCAAAGTAACAGATGTTATTCCCATTAAGTGTAAGTTTAGCCCTCATGTGCTGGGTCACAGCATAATATCAAAACTGGGATGAGTGTAGCTGTGGGCTTAGTCCATTGAATGGCGAATGAATGGTGTGGGCGCGTGACCGCAGCTCCCTACAGCTGGGGTCCAAAGAGGAGATTATAACAAAAAAAACTGCTTTCATCGTTACTTACTCGCGATGTTACAGCGCAAAGAAAATACATCTAACAACAGTTGATTACATACATAAAAGGTATTTTCATTCCCCGTAAAACTTATAATTTGAAATGGCAATTTCACACTGAGATATAATCAAAGCATCGGCGCCATTGGCGGACTCGTGCCGACTCTGAAAATACAAATTTATATAATCTGACATCGATCAAAGTTCGAAATTGGAAATTGTACTTGCCTACCAATTCCCGTCAGCAAAAACGCCTATAGAATTTCGTCACCACAAACGCGAAAGTTGCTCTGCTTGCTTGCCATCAAAAGTTAATTTGAGAAACATGACAGGCAGGTACATATCGCTAACCTCTCGGCACGAAAATTGCAAAATTATCTCTCGTCTTTATCTTCAAAGAGATGTCATCCCCATCTGCGTGGCTGGGCCAGTTTCAAAGTTGTTTGCGGCACCGCTGGAGATCGTTCTTATTATAAACATGTTGATGTTTATCCCAATTCACCTGTCTCTGTATAATAGAATGATAAATACAGCTTTTAATTGAAAGGATATACATACAATCCGCTGCGTTATGTAAACGTTTAATCTGTGTTTACATCTTGACTGACTTGAAATAGGGACCTGTTTATTTATAGGAGAATAAACATGACATTTTAATTAAAACTTAGACGGACATGCTACTCAAGTAGTGTTTTCTGTAGTCTTGTAATTATAGTCCATAAGAAACAGCAAAATGTAGGTAAGGAAGGAAGGAAAATTAATGAAGTCCGATAAAACTTTAATCCAATAAAAATAATTTGACAAGCGCTTAAAATGTTCGGAACAGTTTTATACAATTTAATTTTATCGATATAATTAATCTTGCCTATATTTTTGGCTTTAACTTTGTTTTAATTCGCCTTACGAAATTTCATGCTTGAATAATTTATTAAAGGATTTTTTTCTATAACTTTATGTAAAAATAGATTTCTACAAATACTGTTCCTAAACAGTCTTCGTAGAAATCTATTTTTCACATTAGTAAAGGTATGTTACCAATTCAGTAGGGTGATAAACTAAATGACTATGCCACTGACGTTGGCAATATGCAAACTATTTACATCGAACAAAGAAACAAATACCTGAAATGTTTCATTAAAATAATCCCCTTAGGAAACACAAATTCCACGTAATATTTATTCAAAAACTAACCCACTTACTCGAGGTTACGGCATAGTGGAGCGCAAACTGGGTACTGGCATCAAAAACTATTTTGTTCGAGACAGGTCAGAGTTTTGTAAATTAATTCGGTGGTTCCGAGCTATTACGCAAACTGTCAGCGCAGGTGCCGACCGACTACTTCAGCCTGCACGGGATTTGCATTCGGAAATACTCGTACTAATTTAACTTCTCTGTTAGCTAAGTCAAACTAAACAACACACATAGTTTGGCTTACGAGAGTCAAACAATTCCACGTAGCGGCGGAACCTTTCACTGTCGTATTGAAATTAGTGCAAACTCATCGCTGCACTTATTTACCGTTCTGTTGTGGTTACCTTATAGTTGCAGTATACGCGAAGGGGTACCTTCGCACCAATTTCAGGTTTCATTTGCGTACGTACACATTCAGGGAACAAATTAAAGCCATTGTGTTAGACGGATTATGGAGCGGCGTCCATTTATATGTAAAATAGTGACGCGTCGATCGGAGTCAGTCAGCCGAGCAGCGAGCACCCCAGCGCGCCGCGCTCCCAAAGCCTGCCGACACACACTGATCATTGTGTACCTACCTATGAATTTTACATATTGCCAAATCAATGTTTCGACAGTAAATTGTTCTGACTGAAGGCAAATATCGAGCCTCAGATTACCTTTGAAATGTTTATTCTCCCAAGATGAAGGTAGTGAAATGTTGACTGAGAACATTCTCAGTTACGCTAAGAATTCTGGTTCTGGATTGCAGTTGAAAATATTTATAATATACTTTTTAAATCATGCATCATGCAATTTGTCGTACTACTTTTTACAAACAACCACCATGTTGTGTATTACTTATAGAACATAAGTATGTAGATACGCAAAAAAATGATTGTTCAAATAAAATCGATTTTTGTCCCTAGATAATTTTTTCAACCATTTTAAATACCTCATAGATTAAACAAGTTTCAGCTGTACCTACATCTTAAAACTGAAGCACATAATTCATGCTGCTTCTACAGTCTCACAAAGTATTCAACACGATTTATTGCAGTCCAGCTTTAAAACAGATTTATACTAAAGATTTTTGACAGTGAATAAATATGTCCATGTTCAAGTAATCAAATCTAATGAAATCGTTATCTGTCTGCAACCCAAGCAGGTGCCATTAATAACATTATTGTGTGGTTGAGACAATGATGACGTGAACGAATGAATTGACTGAAACGTCTGAATGAGTGTGCAAACTATCGCAATAAAGGCTGGTTATTCAAAGGTTTGGATTATTGTTGGTCGACGCTGTGTGAGTTTTGTATGTGATAATAGCGAGTTTGTGTTGTAGTTGACAGACAGCCAGTTGTTGACGTGAATAAAGTTTTCACAAACAGGTTCTGGGCGCGCTGAAATATCGCCACTTGCAGGCGGCGCAAATACCGAGGCGCGACGCCGAGCTACTAACGAATGCACTGCATTCGTAATAAAGGAAAAGAGTTTATCGCATAATGTATGACTGCTGCGGTCCCGATGTTACATAGCACGTGGTATGTCTGTTTTGCACTGGTCTTGCGGACTTATGTAAGAAAGTTATGAGACATACAATATGAGGTTGCTGACCTGTTCAAAAAATTGAAGATACGATAGAAGCGATTGCAACGAAGACTTGTGGCGCGCTGTAGATTTGCATTTTAGTAAACACAGACAAACGACTATTTCCGAATAACTAGTGGTTGTATTGACAGCTCGACAGATTAATTATTGTCAGTGTTCGGGTTTCGTAGCACGCGTATGCTACATCGTAGCACGGACGTCGGACACACTGTGTTTTTAGTGCAGTAAACCAGCTGAGATTTCAATATTTTTATAACAATTGATAACTTGAAGAATTAGAACAAGATAAAAAATCTTCTAAGTACCTATTTAATTACAGTTGTAGTAATGTACGTAAAAAAATCTGCTTTTACTGCTGCTTTAGCTGGAAAATATGGGGAAGGTCTTTGCCCAGCAGTGAGACAACAAAGGCTATTAAAAAAAAGGTGTTCAATATATGCAGATGGAAACAGTAGTAATTATAATCAGAGAAAGAAATTAGCAACAATTCTGACTGGCAAAAGGCCTTCCAGATACTTCACTCTGTTCGCATTCTCTCATGATTGACGTGATTTCCACACACAGACACAATGCACTTTATGTCAATGATGTCACTGTCGCCTCTCAGCGCGTCCTGACAGTCCACTTCAACTCTACTGCTAATGAAATGTAAATGTTCCATCGCTTCGCCTCCACCGCATTCCTAGCTCCATGAATTTCGCAGCGGCAGACAAATCGTATCGCCTCTTGCTTCGCGTTCGTTAGCCGTTTGTTCCTGGATTTCGCACACAGGTACTTACATAGGTATTTACGTTTCAACGCGTACGCTACCACTGTATTATATCACAGGCATTCGTCACTCGGAAACGAATTGCTTACATTCGGGAGCACGTTCAAAAGCTTTATTTAAAGCGATCACAAGATGAATCGATTAGCTATTTCTGCGTGTTGATCGAGGATTCTACAGAAAGATTTGTAGACTTGTAGAACAACACCGAAATCGGAAGCCTATTATTAACGAACTGACAAAAGCGATATGTCTCGAGTTATTAAAACGTCATGATCGTTAAACAACCGCTTTGTTCAGCTTAAACCGATATATCTGGCGCGGTTGATCCATCAATGCTGGGATCGAGTGACGTTAGTCGAGACTGACGTATTACGTACAGCGATAGAGATTTTATTTTAATTATCCCGCACGCCACGCTGTCGGGCATGCATTATGAACGCAATCAATTTGTTTATTCAGAAGGTTCGCAACAAATTACAGCGATCGTGTACGATGGATTATGTAAAACGACACCCATTTGTATGTAAACTAATGGTGAGTGTCGTTGTATGGAGCGACGTGGCGACGCGCGACGCGACTGCCGGGACGTGTCTACTTTTATTTTTATATAGGTGTTAGTACGTCTGCTGTAGGCATGTACATCATGAATTATAGCAATGTTTTCGTTTCATATCAACAAATATTGTTGTAGACACAATTATATCATATAACAGCCGTCAAATCAGATTTTTATCAAGATAGGTACGAAGGTAAATCCCCTCAGACATCATTACGCCAACAATAGACAACAGCTGTTTCAAAACTATTCTAGCGATGTTATCAAGTTTATAGTAGGGATAATCGCTATAACAAAAGTCTGTGTGGATATGATTTAATTTTTACGTTTCTATTTGTAGAAACAAACACCCAGTTAGCCTTCGTTATCCAGTCTCTTAAAAACTCTTGTTAAAGTGGACCGTCCTTCCAGTTGAGAGAATTTCTATACAATTCTTTGTTATACGTGGGTATAGTGGCTCTCGTCTGCTCCACAATTGCAGGAGATATAATAATTCCGTCTAGAGGAAAACCTTACACGGTAAGAAATTATTTCCACATTGTTATGTTTACGGATCAAAAAACTTGATGTATTACATTTAGCTAACTGGACATTATAATAAATAATGTACGAGTAGCTTTTATTATTTAGTAGGTTTTTTGATATGGAATGGTCTGGAAGGTAATGTTTCATGTCAAGCGTACAAACAGCCTGCTTACAAATTAAGTGAATAGTGGCATTCGTAGCAGCCGGCTACGAAAAATGAGTCATTGTGGGTTTCGTAGGCGATTGGAAAACTCGTAGCAGTTCACAACTTTGTTGTGCTACGCCGATATTGACATTGTGGTTTCGATTCAAGCGTAGTTCGCGTGCTTTATTCATAAGAGCGAGTAATTTACGAATGTTTTATTTTGACAAGAAAATAACAAATTGTATTGTTATGCTTTATATATGATGATTTTTGCTTATATTTAAGTTATATGTTCGTATTTATATTAGAATTACTCATCATCATCATATCAGCCGAAAAACGTCCACTGCTGGACGTAGGCCTCCCCCAAAAGGGGGCTTGCCATAATCGCCACGCTTGGTAGGCGCTTAAGGGAAGTCAAAAGCCAGAAAATGTCACCAGAAAAGATACATCCGGAACGACCGTAACATAGTTGAGTAAAGGTTGATATTGGTCAAAAGGCATGAAAACCATTCAGTGAAATGAAAACAAAGCCGCATAAACTATGTATCTACATATCCTATTGGTCAAAATGAACCAAAGTACTCTAAAAAAACAGTGTGTCTAATCACCCCATCCCCCGAAGTGTCGTGAGGCGTTCGGTAATGTCGTATAATGGCACACTTCCTACCGCTGACGACTTACACGTCTCACTGCCTGCAATCAATTGACGTAACCCAGGCTGGATTGCGTGACTATACATGGGTTAAAAAATCTACATTAGCCTCGCACTTACAAGTAATAGGGTATTTGACTTCTATTATAAAATTGTGCGAGAGTTTAATCTTATTGTATTGATGGAACAAACCTGTCAATGTGTCCATATTAGTATTATTTGTGTATTATGTATATATGTATGTGGTTGTGAGGGAAACTTTTTGTTTCCACGTACGAAGTTGTTGCTTGAACCCATTGGCTTGAACAGCCATTTAGCCTTAGTCTTATTTAGCCTCAGTATCTCTTATTTAGCCTTAGTTTCATTTAACCGATTTAGATTATACTTAGATTTTGCTTGAATTTTTATATTGGTAGTAAGACCTCGTGCGAAATGCACGTGCAGTTTGGCAGATGTTATTTTAAGTTTAAAATTTGTAACGCAATTTGATAAAATAAAAAATATTTTGTGGATGTTGTAGGCGAAAGAAAATGTTGTGTCAAAAATAGTATAAAAAATTTAAGTTTTTTTTTGCACAAGTTAGAGTTACCATAGTTTTATTCAGTACAATAAGATATTTTCGGTATATCTGATTTTTTTCAGCATCTTAATAACAATAATTATTCCTAAATTACGTTATGGGAAATTAAAAAATAACTTATGCGCCTTTTTCATTAGTAAAAATGTTTAGTATCACGATAATAAATGTCGATTCTTGTCGACTTAATGGCATCATTTCGTTTTTTTAAATCGATAATATCCATAAAATTGGTAAGACCAACAACTAGAGTCATTGTAAAATGCACAAATTTTACAGTGCATGTTTTCTCTAGCTCTCAAGAATGATTTTTTTTTAGTTTTTGGCAATCACAAAGTCGATTGATTTAAGGTTAAGATTTTGGTTACGACACTGAGTGCGACATTTAATAAGTAATCTTCGTCTTACTTTTTGCATGTATACCTAAATGTACAGTTGAAATTCCGAATCCAAACATAAAAGCAGTACTGTTTCTTGGATCTTCGGATTGGGGATGATCAAGATATTCGTCCTTTTGTACAGGTCAGCGAACAAAGGGTGAATACTCTGCGTTCTTGCATTCTGGCACCACACACGGGGATAGTCACTAGGGCCAGTAAACCCGGGTTTCTGAAAGACAATAATTAGAAAGGAATGAGGACAATAATATAAAATAATATGTGTAGGTGCTCTTCTTGACTTCAGTTAACTTGAGAGTGAAACCTAAAATAGATTCATGATAAAATATTATGACAAATCAAATAATATGGGTACTGGGTACGCAACGCCGGTTTTTGACTCCTTCACCTTGAGAGGAACCTAAAATAAATAGATTCATGATAAAATAGTGTGACATGTCATGTTTCTGTCTAGACAGTGAAATGTAAAACTGTGTTCAACGAACTGGTTTCAAAAACGCACGTACAATGCCTTTAAAAGGTTTTCAAAAGTCGTATGCTACTGCACCATCTAGCTTCTCAATACTTGTGTAAGTTTGACTATGATAAAATAGTAATTTATTTCCTTTCCGTCCTTCCTTTTTACTTTGAACGATGAATGATAAATAAATAATATCTTACTTTGCAGGGATTTAAGATTGCCTAAGGGATTTTATAAGTAGGTTGAGAGATTTAGTCCATTTCGTGCTTACTAACTTGCTTGTCAGCCAAACGTTTTTGTGACGGCATTATTTTCGCATGGTCGTTTTTATAAACAAGAAAACTAGCATTTTATTTTCTCTCTTTCCGCCATGTTAGGGTTTATTGCGCTATATATAGCAACGTGTTTCGTTTTGATCTCTTAAAAGCGATATAAAGTGTATCGGTAAAATGTTTTAACCATAAAAGTGCAAGCAGGTGAGATGTGATGGATTGACGTCATTCCACTATACTGTGGAGTGCATTACCGTGTCACAAATCCGACCTTTAAACACAACTTCTTACTTTATACGATCAAGTTACCCTTAAACTTACCTGTCAATATAATGTTTTAAAGGAACGTCGACTGGCAAGGGTATAGATTTGTTTTGATTTTATTTTTACACATGACATAAAATTACGTCTGTTTTACTTGAAGGGTAAGAAAGGCAGAGATGTAGTTACTTATAATATCTACAAACACATCACGATAAGTTCTATGCATGTGGGTTGTTTCCTTTTTACGCATATCAAATAGTCATCCGATAAGGATGACCAGTTTCCCCAAAGTACAAACAGATCATGAGATCATTTGTCGGAATAACTTTTAAATATGAAATTAAACTAAGATTATAGAGGATGCAGTACCAAAAAAAACTTATCCTTTTGGTACTTATTTATTTCAAAACAAAACAAAAAATTACGCACATTTTTTTTAAATTGAAAATGGGTTTAACACTTTTCCATTAACAACATTATTTGTGTATTAGAGTGTTATTTGTGGCGCCTACATTCATATTTACCATTTGGTTTACTTCACTATTTACAACAAAACCAATATTGAAAGTTTGTAAAGAGAACAAAATAAAAACATCGAAATAAATACGACATAAATATTTTTATTTTATTTAGTTAATTAAACAGTCTGTACATGTTATCACTCTGTAATATTTATCTTAATCAATGAAAAGTAATTTAAAAACATTAAACCGACTTCCGAAGACGGTTTAATTTTTTTAAATTACTTTATTTATCCTTATTTTTTAATATCAGTTGTAATTGAAATTAATTATATATAAAAAGAATAAGTACTTTTCCTTCTATCATTATCTACTATGATACATGAAGACAGTGACGAACCATTTTATGTTGCCACCTTACGATTACACGTACCTATACTTTTTAAATTGATAAGTCACTTTTTGAAATTTTCATCGAGGTTATTTAGCTAGAGCCTTGCATGCAAACATTCAAACAACATGCATTATGATATGTTTTAGAATTACCTACGCTGTTAAGAGAACGTCATATTTTCCTAGTGTCTGATACACACTTTTTTATGAAATTTGGCACGCATGTTTAGAAGCTGGTATAGACAAAAACTGTGCAATTCTGACAATATTACATAAACACGGGTCGAATTGATAACCTCCTTTTTTGAAGTCGGTTGAAAAGGGATAACTGTATTTCCATCAATTAATTTCCTTTACCATCTTACACGCATTGTTTCGCCATATTAATCAAAAAGTCCAAAATGGTTAAGATATGATGGATAAAATTTGATTATTGTAATTTGTTTTGGTGTACAATAAAGAGTATTCCGTCCATCCTGATCTTGTATATTTGAATTACATATTCAATTACTTACCATTCTTGCTTTAAAAGTGTTTACCTGTACCTGTATACAGGGTGAGCCATTAAAACACACGTGAAACGTTCGTATCTTCTATATGTGAGACAGAGGAGGCCGGATGTAAGGTCATGGTTGGCTATAGAGCTTATCGCGTACCGCAAACTGCTACTTAAATGTTTTGTGCGCCAGTATAATACGAAAGATAACCGTTTTAGCACATAGCAGCAACGGTCTTGAAATTAAAGCGCAAATATTTGTACGACTACGAACGAGCTCAAGGTTTGCTTTGTTATGTGCTAAGTCTTATTTAGTTTATTCAGAAAAGTATCAATCAAATTAGATACGCAAAGAACGAATGACAGGTCCATCTACAATCAAAAAAAAAAAAAAAATTAAAGGAATTTTGATAAGTTACTTCGATCTTCAGGAAAAAGCCGTCCGCTCTGTTAGTATTTTCGGAGATTTTCCTCTTCAAGTAATTATTCATCCGACACGTTCCAAATATAAAGTCTTGGAAGTGAAGGTTTTCATCACTAAAGTTAATTCGCAGCATCTTTACGGGTGACATTACATAAGGTTATTTCCAAGACATTTCGCACTTTCTTAAGATTCCTTTTCCAAGAATGTGAGAAAACCCACGTAATTAATCCTGGCCGTGTTTCGTTCCGAAGTTCTTGCCGTATTACATGTATGTTGTAGGAACATATATATCCGAGCGACTGCGTCACACTTCGCCCGCGACACAGTAATATAAATGTGAAATTACTCGACAATTCCACTGTGAGTGGAATTGTGATATCTGTGAGCTAAAGCTCGGTTGAAACGTTGAAGCCACTGGCTTTTCTGAATAGGGCCCACTATCTGCCGTTACTGTACGAGCATTTGCTCATATTCAGCCCTCACCAAAAACTATTGTTTTGAACTTTAATCATTATGACTGTAACTCCCACATTAAATTTCGTCTGGTATTTTGTTTATTTTTTCAGTTGGAAGAGACAAGCGTAGTTAAAATGTTTGTACAACCAAATGCTTCCACGATTTAAAATAGTGTAAGAACATAGTAAGAACAACGCTATTTTTGGAAAGAAGACTTGTTTCAAACTATATTGCTAATTAATTACTACAATTTTGTTAAAACAAACTATAAAGTTGAATCAACAACCGAATGTCTCACGCAATTTTGCCATCCAAATAAAATAAATATGCTTTGGCAAAATTGAAAATAATCTTAGCTCCAACAAATCTTACTTAGATGCAATAGTTCTGTCTCGTAAACTATAATTTAATGTATAAAAGCAACAATTTCAATATAGGCAGGTCTGCACGAAGTCTAATCTAATATTTGTTAAGAAAACTCCAAATAAAACGTATTTTTCTGTCGCAACTTTCAGTCTCGTAGGCACTAATATTATTTAAGTTGACTTCTTCGAAGCTGCCTAAGTGGCAACTCCTAATTTAATCCTCAAAGTAAGGACGTACCCTTGATAGAGCACACTTATGAAAATTGGCTGTTACACGTATCTGTTACAGCAAATAAGGTTGTGTAAGTATGTATAATCTGACAATAAATATAACCCTAAAAGAGCCATCGTTATCAGGCCCATTTTCTCTCGTAGGCTCTCGCCGAATGTCAAATATATAGGGTTACATGATATCAGTCTCGCCTCCCTAATGGACACTTATAAGGCCGAGTGCCCTTTCAGTGTCGGTGTTTTGACACCCTTTAATATAAGAATGAGAGCCTTTCTATTAGATATTCACGAAATTAGGCGACTACGTATTGATTTTCCTTACATTACGTCGGGCTAGATTTACAAAGTAAATGGCCTGCTTTACAAGATCGCCGCTATCAGAGTTAGAGACTGATTTATAACTGTTTATTATTAGCTAATAAATCAATCAATAATAAAAAAGCTTATTTTTCTTTAGTTCTTTTCATTTTCTATTAGCATGTGGTGTTTCTCTTCCATAACAATAGGCTTTTCCTTCGCTATGTTCTCCACAACCTTGATCTCAACATGCATTGGAACTTGTACTAGATGTGTTGTTACTTTTGCTTACACAAGTAAGATATTTTGTCCTTCAATCGAACGCAAATCGACTTATTACGACTACTTCACGTTGTTGCGATTCTGAATGAAATTCCTTGGAATTGATCACAATGTTGAAATAATAATCCCCGTCTTCGCCTTGTTACAAAGCATTTTGATTTGGTTTAATTGGCCCATTATATTTACCGTCTCGTTCCGCAAACCGTGGCCCGTGGGCCGTGGCCGTGAGGGACACAGAAGCATCGCCGCTGGATGCAATTAGACGAATGAATCGCGTGATCTCTGCCTTTATCTTCTATCTCAGTAACTACCAGTAATAACTACCGAACAGGAATATAATAGACGGGAAAACATTCCAACGGGATAAAGGCTTCTTTGTTGTACGTTTCCTTTGCTTGCTTGTAGGGTGATTGTACAAAGCTCATAATTATTGCTTCAACTTTAAACATTAACTATGGTTTAGGCATTAATTCAAGAACTTTTATTTTTGTAACAAATCCGTGGTGTGTTGTCGATCTAAAAACATCTTTTACTAAGAATAACTAATATAATTGTACTATAAATCAGCTTCATGGAGCATACTCTCGTTTCTGTAAACTAGTTTGGCTTGAGCTTTCGCGTTTTTGTCACCGCCTGTAGTACATTTCCGTGTACCGTTCCCAACGGAAACAGCCTTTCAGTGTTCACCTGCAAATGCAAAGAAAAATTCCATCCATGTGACTTAAAGAGTCGAACGTCGGCTTAAAGTAATATTTTTCTACATTTATTCAACTTTAAAGCTCTTGTTCTCAAACGTTTTCGGAACTAGTGTAACGCGTTTCGGAAACATTTAAAGTCACGCAACACGAGAGAACGCGATTTAAATGTATTAGTTGCCCTATTTAACGCCTGTTAGATATAACTAGAGGTGTGAAAGCGAAGGGAAGTGAGGCATGTATTTCAGAGTGCACTTTTATGTATATAATCACGTTGCGTTGGCTGGTAGTATAAGATAAACATACTTATGTATTTACTAGTAGCATATACAAAAGATACATTATATTTTATGTATCCTGCTCATCACATCTTGTCTCATTAATTCGGCTGAAAGAGAGGATTAGTTCTTGTACAGGCGGCGAGTTAAAAAGGAGGATGAAAATTAATCATCCCCTTACATGAATACTGAACATGTTTTGGTATTCATTTACCATTTTTAACCATTTTCTTGTTGAATAAACACTTAATTTTGTATTGGGATTTAGGTTTCATGCGGGTAACATAACTTCTTCTTTATCTTCTTTTTAGGTTAGTTAAAATTTCTCAAAATATGCTGGTTACGAGAAGTCTTTACGGCGACGCTTGGGAAGGTCTATGTCAAACATTGGACATATTTCAGCTGACATGATGATTCGTCTCAAATAATGAAAGTGAAGATTGAAATGTTTCATTGTAAAAAGCTTAGTGTAGTGCCGTCGCTTCGCGAACATAGGTTTCGCGCGACATTCTCGGTAATATCAGATTTTCTCACATCGATGCCTGATTTATGAAATATCTGCAAAGGAAAATGATCCGACGCATGGCCCGGTTGTGCTACAATGTGATTGCCTTATTTTCCTCCTCTTACGTCTTTACATGTTATTATCGTATCGACATCCGACTTGCAAAGGTTATCCGTATTTATTGGGAATCCGTTTACTAGATATATGTAGTTATCTTATTGCGATGTTATGCGTCGGTCAGAATATTCGTGTTTATTATTAATCATACTCGGTATTTTTGGCTTCGGAATAGAGGAAGGATACCGTTTATTTTCGTTAAGGAGAAAATAGACGATATCCTCAAATTATAGGGTCTCAGCTCATTACTGTATCTGAGTAAGTTAATAAAAGGTTCTTTAACTAGCAAATTGAGTCAACAACATTATTTAATTATTACAATAAAAGGCCAGCTTTGAGTTTTTTGTCCTCAACCTATTTAGGCTTAGACCTTTTGTTTTAAAGCAATAAAATACCGCACATTAATGAATATTTAGTAATTAATTTCTACAAAAGAGCTCATATCTTACGAATAAGGCTCAAACAATTACTGTTTGCTTACATCTACATAAACGAAGTTAATATTTACGAATTCGCATGAAATTAAATTAAGGTTTTAGACAATAAGCGCTGTCGCGGTGAAGCTATTCGCTGACGCGTTATAAAATTTAATTTTAATCTGAGGGCGCGAATGGGATAGGATTTCACCCTTGCTTATCTGTGTTATGTTATAATGATGGTGTGATCGTGTAAGGTGTCATCGGATGGCACATAAGCCTGTTTTTCATATTTTGTGTTAATATTTTGTGTAAAATATTCGATGCTGATGAAATGAAAAGGTGGGAACTGGCCGGTGTTACGGGGCGTAATTTAACATTTTACAAAGCGAACATTCAACATGTGCATATGTGTTTTGTTTTACACGGATTTTAGGACACTGCGTAACATAAAATGCTCGCTGCGAATGTTACATTACGGCCCATAACACCGGTCAGTGCCCAGCTAAATATTTTAAGTCATTCGTTTTGGACGGACATATTTTTTTTAAATAATGTAGTACAGAGGTAAACATTTTTTGATCGTAAAATCATTCTATTAATATTCCATTTCCCTACTTTGGATCCCCATCCACAGACCACACTTGGCAAGCGTTGCTTAACCTTGGAGGTGGACCCGTGCGGCTGTTATTATTTAGCCAAGAACTCCTCAGGGCCAATTCTACAAATTGTTGAACAACGTTCGCACTCAAACGTAATCTGTCAAACAAACTAATTTTCCATACATTTTTCACAGATTGCGACGACTGAGAATTCGAATGCGAACGATCCTTGGAAATTAGTAGAATTGGCAATCTGAATATAATCATTCATTAACTTAGCGTAACGAAGTTTAGTAAAGCTTCGTTACACTGCAACTCAGAAACAATTTCAGTAGCAGTAACAATTGAAAGCATTGATATTGACTGTCTGTGAACTTTAAGAACAGGCAGGCGCCACAACACAAGCATACAGCAGTCCAACTTTAGTTTATTCTCGAAATAGTTAACACATTAAACAAAAGCAGATTTTACTTCCTCGAATATCAATAAAATGACCTACTGTGTTTTTGATTTGCTTTTGGCTGATACGAGTATAAAGAAATATGTATGTAACAGTGATTATTTTTTATTGTTATTCAAAAGGTATCCTGAAAACTTATTTCTTAGAAATCAGTAATTGATAAAAAATACCTATTAACATTGACAGTAGCCACAGGCCCCTGACAACCAAGGTCGAAAGGATACGATTCCCAAGTCGATCAAAGAACATAATTGAATTGTTCTATTAAATTCCCAAGATCACTTACAGTAATCATGATACCTGGAATCGCTTACCATCATACAAGAGAGCTACAATCTAAATAAAGCCCAAAGATCATGGCTGTGTGCACCTAACCAATACCTACCTTTTATCCAGCAAGTAATTTGGCTCATAATTTTCTATTGAAGACAGAGAGAGAGATGTAGACTTTGTGTAGCGCTTTTTTTGGAATTGGTGAGTGGAAATAGATGTCCTCTGTACCTACAATGATGGCCGGAGGAGTCGGCCAGATTCTCAATGACTAAAGCCACACGGTGTTCTTCAATATGTTCAGCCGGGGCCCTAGATTCATACCTGCATGACAATCTCTTCCTGTTCTATCTCATATTTGATAAGGAGGGAAGAGGAAATAACGTTTTTCTTACTGCTCCACTGTCTTGGATCAACAACGAAATAAAACAGAAAGAGATTTATTTCGTTGCGGGATTCAAGACAGTTGTATCGTTTCCCTGGAGCTCGTCGCTTCATTGAATTGGCGCTTTTCTGGTGGTCCTTGATTGTTGACTGTTGATTCGGTAGTTGCAGTGGTTGGGAATAGTCCTGAAGCTCAATATACCTTGTTAACAGTCAATTGATGTACCTATATAACTACTTGCCTAACCTCTAAAGTACCTCAGGTACTAACACCGGTCGTGTCATTTTATACTTAGTAAAACCGTAAACGATCGAGACGTTGTAAAATTCAACCGAGTGGAACCTCTTAATGTGGTGCTTGAAACGAAGCCGCAGACAGCGGTAACTTGGTGGCTATGACTATCCGTGTAGTACGGCTGTTAAAGGTTACAGCACAAGGATGTGCATGGTTTGATCCAGGTGTTAGTCAATCGTATATGCTGCATTGTGACCAAAATGGTTTGCAGACAGGAAACTTTCAAGTTGTAAAGTAGCAAACCTACAATGGTCACACACAAAGTAGTTAACACTGATGTCAATTACCATTGTAGGGTTAATGCAAGCAAGAAGTTTCCAGGATGAAGGAAGATTGAAGACCTACATTGAAGTGCCCTATGAAAAATTTAATAAAGCAGTGATTGCATTTTAAGCAAAAACAGAAAACACAAAGTCCCAATATGCTAGAGCATCGCTTGAAGCTCTCATTCGCATGTAGAAAACGAACGTGAAGACATAAATAAAAGAACGCTCCCGTGCAATATGCAACGGTCCAGTACACTTTCACTTTATCTTTACTTTTATTTTTATTCTTACTGAACACTCTGAAGGCGCCCTTAATTACAACAAACACACGTATACAAGCTCACGTCTTAAGCGCGTTTACACGAGGCGAGTTTCTTGCCTGTCAAGTAGGGATTGAGATAGTCTTGGCAAAAATCATAGCCTAGGTACTCTTATTAGCGAGACAGAAACAAAAACTCGAGTACAATCTACTCAATGAAATTCATTAATTCACTGACAGCGCCCGGCCCCGGCGGTAGCGCCGAGACTGGGTCCAAAACCAAACAATTTTGTCCAGTTGTAGATTTATAATCCAAATATATTGAATTCTTCCATTACTGAGTGACTGACAGACAACGCACAGCCAAAACTGTTGGTTATAGAAAGTTGAAATTTGGCATGTAGGTTCTCTACATGTACATTCCGTAGGGTAGATTTCGCGAAATTCCTACCGAAACGGGAAAAAACGGAATATATGCGCATACAATGCGCGGGCAAAAGCTAGTTAGAACTGCAGATGAAGCTTTCTGCCTATTACCAATCTACTATTATAAACGAATGATTTATGAATATTTTCACCTCCTAACAAAAAGAGATGAAAGCCTATTTGTTAGTTTATCATTTTGACGGCACATGACTTACTACGTCATAAAGAAGCGGCCTGGTGTATTTCTTAAACTTCTTCTTTTAAATATTTTTTCGATAATCACCTGTTCGAAGCAAGAAACATTCCTAGTTTAATACTCCATGATCCCCAAGAAGTTAAAGCCGGTATCTTACATGGCACATGCAGTGCTTCAAGCCACACCGGGTGGGCACAGAACTCCCGCGTCACGCCGGTTTGTGGCCGATTGTACGGGATTAAAGGTGTTCCTGACGAATATTAAATATCACGATGAGCTTAGCATCGACTGTGATACACGGCTAGTTATGTTGTGTATTGTTTTGTTACTCTACTGCAAAGAGAAGTATTTTTTTACGATTGGTTTATTTGGTTTTATATTATTTGGAAATAATGTTAAAAATATATTTCGTGGGTTATTTAATTTATGTAGTATGTTTTTACTCATAACTATTGACGGCAAAAGTTTTAGTGTCAAGTGTTTAAAAATGAATATATTATGTATATTACATTGGAATTAAGATTACGATGTTGTAGCTATTTCAAAACAACTTGTTAGTGTAAAATTCATTCTAAAAGGAATAGGTACCTACATAAAATGAATAATATTTTGATTGTATTTGGATGTTATTGGACTTTTTGTAAAATCTTGGAAACCAACAAAAAAAAATCAAACATAAGGAAGATTTTTACATAATGCGGCCGCCATCATTTCATACATAGGAATACCTACCCTTTTTCTCTTATCGCACATTTACGGCGTAAACAAAAATTGCGTCATATTTTACAACCCTAGCTTCACACATAAACACAACGCATTCATAAATCATTAAATGGTTTCATACGAATACATAATCAGGCAAGTAGGTCGCATGGGGCCATAAAATTTATTAGCTTATCAATACAGTACCTATACGTGCAAATATCTGCGCCAATAACTATAAAGAAAGTCAATAACGTTGTTATTATTCAGCGTATACCTCTTCTTAATAAGAAAACGTGTATCTAATGCGGTGTTTGATATTCGCATCATCTGTGTATGCGGTGTCGTAATGGCGGGGAATCACAATATCTCGTTATAAGCGGGCGAAACAAAGAAAGGGACGCGTGCTTGGCATGCCAACCGCGCCAACCTCGCGCCAGCCGCCCGCGCTCTCAAACAGCTGAAAATCTATCGAAAGGTGCGCTCTCTGGGTTATATCTTTCACGTCATTTATTTACAAAGGGTTGTTGTGTATTTGTACATGTCAAAGGTTAGTGTTTAATGTCGTGTTTGTGGAGATAACATTGTTTCACATGAATGGGCGACACCGCTATTCGATAGAAGTGCTACTTGTATTGTTATCAAGATGACATACCTACTTGTTTCTTTGAAAGAATCTAAAATATATTTTGAAATCATAATGATTAAAAAGAACAATGCAAATGAACCCTATTAAAGTTCTCTAAAAAAATAGTCTTAATCTAAATCTCAAAATGAGAAATGAGTCCCTAAAAATATTTAAATGAAAAATGTTTGTAGTCCGCAACTCGGCGCTGAGCTGACTTCAAGGTCGGTATAAATTTGAGTAACAAGCAAACCAATCAGTACTTGTCAAAGTGATAAATCTAATAACTCAGCGAAACACTAATTCAACTAACACTTGGAGATAAGTTTGGTGCCGCCAACACGTAAGCTTAACAATTTAAATGTCTGAGATTGAACTACGACTCCATTTGTGTTATTGTATTATTTTAATGGAATTTGGATGAACTTTAACCAGTCCTATTTATTTTAGAGTTTAAAGAGATTTTACTGTTATATTGGATGTTATTTATCTTTGACGGTATACGAATTACTTAGTTATCTCGTCACCTTACTTCCATAGACGTTGCAGCTTATTTACGTTACAGAGCCAGGTTGTTATAAAGTTAACCACAAATGAAAGTTGCTATAACTATGTACCATTTATTTTTAAGGTACGGGCATCGAGTATAACTCATACATTTTTTTGGCAAGTGTCCAGTTGTGCTAAAAAATACAAGCTTAACAACAACTGTCGATTTATTCATAAAATGGTCTCTGTAACCTCAACGCCGTCTACGGGATGTTTCAAATATGCACCGTTATGACTCGCCATAACAGGTTTTTCAGCAGCTCATAAACGTGATTTTGTAAATCCATGCTTACGTAAGTCTACGACTTGTAAGTCTACGAAGGTGTTAACTTTTATCTTATTCAAAGATTGCATTTTAAACTAAGAAAAATTGCTTATCATGCGCTTGTCACTATAGATTTCTTTTGAACGCAGTTTTTATTAAAACGGAAAATGCAAGAATATTATTTTCTTTTAACATCGTTGCCATGGCAAGATTTTCTGCATGGAGTGATAAATCTTAGATTTGCAACATATGTTATGCTCGATGCACTGTGTTTTATATGATATGTTTACTCATGCTTCACCATCCTCTATCAATAAGTTCCAACGGTAGACCAATACGCAAAACAAAAAACTTTTTTGGGAATACTTTCATTGTGCTAAGAAGTGGAATTCTTGACAGAGTTTGTGTTTTTTCATAGCTCCAACCTGGAGGTTTTTAAGTCAAGGGTTAAGAGGTACTATATGCTAGCAAGTGGGCTCCATCGTGGACCATATCATCGCTTAGTATCTGATAAGATAGTCGTCAAACTCGAGCCTATCAATAATATTGACAAGCATACCTTTGATTTATTAATTGATTGCTCGCGTTTGAACACCATATTACTTACCTGGTGGTTATCTATGATGTGATCGACAATGGAGTACGTTAGGTACTTAATGTTATCACGATAGTAAAGAGATTAAAACTTTATCTTTATGCCAGGTTTATGCATCCATAAACATATAACTTAGGTATTTTAGTACCTTAGTTTAGTATTCACGTTCTCTAGGTCTCTAAGGTATTATTCACGTAGGTTTCTATTTAAATTACCTGTAGATACAAAATTGTATAAGACCTAAGTACAAATGTGCCTAATTTAATGCCGGTGACTAAAATAACTTTGTGATATAATTACTCGCAAAATCTAGTACTATGCTTATCTTAAGGACTTGTGTAGATAGTCAAATCAAGTTGGCTAGCGAAAGTCATCAGACGTGGTGGGTAAATATTTATTTGTTTATTTATACTTTATGTACAGTACTAGTATACAAGCGAATTTACCTATTCTGCACGTGTTGGGAATAACTGTTAGTGTAGAGAGAAATTTAAATTAAATAAGGCATCTTCTACCAGTCAACGGTTGGATCAAAAAAAGACTTAACTATGATAGGTGTACAACAAATTAATAATTAATATGTAGGTACTAAAAATATAAATTAGCTTCGTCAAGGTCACCTGTACTAATAAAATACTTATAATACATTTATGCTAAAATAATAAATATTATGATATATAAAAAAAACATTCTCACTAGGGATACTCATAATTAAATAATTATGACGAAGATCAAACTAAGTAGGTATGATAGGATTTGAAGTTTCGAAATTTTCGCTAGAATGAAAATTTACAATCCTGTTGGAAAATAATAAGTACCTACTTTGATGTTACAATAAATGTAACATGATTATTTTCAGCACTGTACGAAGAAAATCTCCGCTTAAACCACCGGAGATAAAATAAAAACTCAATTTCATAATCATCTTTACTGTTGCTTCGTCCAACTATAGAGTAAATAAAACCACTTCATGCACACATCAGCTGTCTCTAGAACAAGCACAGAGCCGCCAAGGGAAATGCTTTATTGTAGTACATTTATCGCAGAAAAGTTACGAGCACATACATCTCTTGCTAGACCCGTCTAATATTTTATAAGCATCAAAACCTTAGTGGAAAACTTAAATATGAAATACATAAGTGCCTACAGACATAATTATAATCTTTCTTAGCTCTTAGATAGAACAACATAACCTAGTATCGTTTTCGTCATCCTTCTTTTAATGAATAGTTACTTCTCTCATCTAACTCATCCAATTGATTTAATTTCTTAGCATTGTAGCTAACAAATCTAACAAGTAAAACTTAAACGTAAATTAAATGACTCTGTGACGTTGTTTTCTTTTTAAAAATAAGTAACTAAACAACAATCCTACTCAGCGCTAAGTACGACTACTGTGGTAACGTTTTCTCTAATTTTCATAATTATTAAAGTCATGCACTTAGAAAGTTATTAAAAATAAGACCCTAAACTTATAAGGCTTTTACATAACAAAAAGGATAATAATTTTGTTCCCCAAACACGCACTTAAAATTGAACCATATTCGCGTGTAAGTACATACCGTTTACCGAAGAAAAATGAATTGTGATTGTTTTTACCATTAAATTGGCGGCGAATAGGGCGTATCAACGTCACGCGAACCGAGCCCAGCGTAGGTACTCCTTAACCTAATTCTGGCATTCATTTCGCCAGCTCAGTCGTAAAATTTTAATAGCTGCAGGAAACCGTCTTGGTAGATGGAAAACGAAAGGTACTCTTTCAGCAACGATACAGAATATTATTTTATATTCTGCTGAAATAAAATATTTAAATGTATCAGCCTGTATGTCAACAGCTAAACTTTTTAATATTTTTTTCTGAATCAAAATAGAAAAAGACATAATTTAGGATTTTATTTTCGTATCTCATAGCATTAATTGTGTTTTGAAGTAGGTATAGAATTTATTCATTCAATGGTTTATGAATAACAGTCGCACGGGTCGATCTTCAAGATTAAGCAACGCAGGCTGCGGTCGGTCTGTCGATGGGTGACCATCTTTACATACCAAGATACCTCCATGCCTCGGAAAGCACGTTAAGACGTTGGTGCCGGCTCTCATTTGAGATCTTTGGCAGTCGTTATGGATTTTCAGAAGCAAGAAAATCTGACTATAGTCTTGCCACGAAATATCGTGTTACTAAGTTAATGGGTTGTGGAGGTCTGATAGGCAGCCGCTCCTCGTAAAATACTGGTATTCAGCTGAATCCGGTTTGACGAAGCCGACCCCAATATAGTTGAGAAAAGGCTAGGCAGATGATGAATAGTTAATGTCTCATGGGATGGATGACACTTAAAAGATCTTTCAAGCTGAGGTGGTTACGCTACGCTAGTTCTCAAAAAGAAAAGTACCTTCAGTCCAAAAGGTTTCCATGTAGATTTTCGAGTTCACAAAACAGGTGAAAGAACCCCTGTACAGTGTAACTGTAGTACTTTTAATAGAACAGTCAGTGTTCGTTTTAATTGCTCATGAACACGAATCAACTACACAAAGTCGGAATATCCCATTTTATTGTCATGTACGTTAATAAAGGGGGACTGATATAAATCCGTTGCCTGCTCATTTCTTAATTGGATTCTCAAGTTTATTTTATAGACCGATCTACTTTAAATAGGAGTCTTCGTTTTACGACACTGAATCTGTTTTTACGTGGAAACTGTTCTAATTATGCAATAAAATATTTTATTGATTCTATTACTTTTTATTGTGTTTGTGCAGTAAGTGGTGTGAATAAAATGTTGCTTAATTTAATAACTGTTTGTGAAGTGGGACTTGAAGAATTCACTGAAGATTTAACTCTTTCTACATTTGAAGTCGATCCGAATTTTAAATATGTTAACGCTATTGATAAAATCGACTTTACAACATAGATTTCATACAAGTTCTACTTATATCAGACAAATATATCTTTGCCAAGTCTTATATTTTGTAATGAATTGTAAGTTTATCATAAGATAAATATTATTTAAGTATATCATACTAGAAAGTATAGGCAAAATACAAATACAATACAACTACAAACAAATGGCAGGCGATACAATAAAAAACAGTAACGGTAGTGTACTCCTGTCTCACAATTCAGCGCCTACACGAATTGCCATTCATACCAATATGTTGAGCCGTTTAGGCTGTAAATTCGGTTGGCAACATCGCGTAAAAAACATTAGTCTCTTTTCGGTTCGCCGTAGTCATGTAAAAATTGCTGTGAAGCAGTTTTATAGATTGCTTTAGATCGCTTTTACAGCAGCCACGCGATCGGATGACGACAAAGAGCTCGAGCGATTGGCGGAGGACTTTAACAGCCACCATATATCTGGCGCATCCTGAACCTCCATACGAACCTCCGGAAGTGCCCATAAAGTGGACGTTAAAACGACGACTCTTTTTACACTTTATTATCATTGGATGTGAACGCCGGCTCAGATTCCTTCACAATTTACCGCGCCGCGAAGAAGACACTCTTGTCGGACGCGTTTTATCGCAAAATCGATATAACTGATTATGGACGCGAGCTCTGAAGCGTCATGGCTTATGAACTTCGGTTTACGATGGACATCGAATCGCCATTTTGGTGTTTCACGCAACTTATACAACAATGGCTTTATATTGAAACGATGGAGCGAGTCGCTCGTTCCCTTGAATCATGCTTGTTTAGATCAAAAATACACAGACGAGGGAGGTTTCAAGGAGGCTTAGCGGCGCAGGGCGACGGTGTCATGGCCCTTGTCGGTCAGGCGATTATGATTATTATGCTAATAACGTATTGTGAGTTATCGTCCATTGATGCCCGACGCCGGATCGTGGAGATCGAGTTACGCAAGTTTCGGCCAAGTTTTAAGACCCTGCCGAAGGCCTCTTACCAACTATCTTCCTTAACGCCTTAGTTAAGAAGCGCCTTATGAGAACTTTGACGCCGAGATTGAGGAAGCTATTACGGGATCCGTTCAGATAGATATAAGCAGGATGTCACTTCCACGCTCGACTTTGTGAAGTTGTTTACTTTGATGGTTCAAACTTTCGTCTAATTTATCTAAAGAGACAGCATTAATGGCGCTTTTAATTTTATTTACGCTTATTATAGAAATGCTTTAGTAATTATTACGAGATAATGTGTAAACAACATAAATATTGCGAAAGAAAAACAAATGTGAAGAAGGGCCTAATCCTTGATTATTATGTCGCTCCGCGATCTTTTAGAAGGAGATCGAGAATCACGCTAAGCGGAAGAAATGGAAGATTAAATATTATCTTGAATAAATATTTGTGTAGTGCACTACAGTTACTAGGTGGAGTTGGGCATCGGATCGGGCAGTGGTTGCATCCCGCTCTATCATTACTTCCGCTCCGCTCTCAACTGGGGCAATCGATAGCGGGGGGCGAGGGGGAGGGGGCCCCGGCCGGTGGCCCCCCCGTATAGCTCTTCGCGCGCATCACTCGTGTGACAATCGCTCACGCTTCGCTCGTCCATCGCTCATCGCTCGCTGTGTGTGCCACGGACCTAAACAAATCCACTATAGCCAGTGGTCGCTACGTTACCTGCATGAAGTTTATTAAAATTGTACTACAGTATTGAAAGCGATATTTTTTTGAATAGAGAATTAAAAGTAGAGCTAACCCAATATAAAAAATTAACATTATTTTTAAGTTATTTGACTTAAAAATAATGTTAATTTTTTATATTGGGTTAGCTCTACTTTCGCTAGTGCTTTTCCCAGTTGTTGCTGTTCTCATCGAAAAACCTAGTAAAGAAAATGAAAACCTAAAACTCACAAGGTCAAGGTTTTTGGAGAAGAAAATTTTCAAAAGGCAGATTCTTTTTGAAAATTTCCGATCATCTGTAAGAATGCGCGTTCAGACTTATACTAGCAGCGAAAGTGTTTAAGAGACCTTGTAAATAATAATCAGCTGTTTGTCGTCCGCGTAAGTTACAGGAATAGATTCAAACAAAAGACACAATAGTGTCTCAAAAAATAAACATTTAACAAGTGACATGGAGGCTTTTGTTAAACATAATCCACAAGTCATAGCAGGTTATAAACAACAAAAAGCCATACAATGTTATCAAAAGTTTCAGATTATTGAACACTTCATTCACATAAAGCGTTCAAAAACTACTTCACATACTATATTTGTAAAACTTTCAAGGAAATGGAACCATGAATTTCAAGCTTGAAAAACCTTAAGGCTGAATAAGAGAATAACCTTGGTTTATGGTCTCAAGACAATCAATTTCAGAGTTTTGAAAATAAAAACGTTATTTTAATCACAAACTCATACCTATGCAAGTGAAATCCTTCAAATAAGAGATCGTAGGCGCCGCACAAGACCGGTCCGGTAATAAAACGTTGCCCCCGAGTGCACACTAAAAAACGTGCGAACGCGGCAAATTTTCAAAATGGTCGTCGGAATAAAAAGAACGGGGGCCAGTTTATGTCCGACCTCCGACCCGTCTACACCTGTTCTCGCAATCACTGTAACTCCACTCTCTCCTCTAATATTTATTACGCGTGAATATCGCATGCTCCTTCTTTCGTTCCTCCACGAACTGATTGCACAACTCTCATGAGCTACCGTGGGGGAACGTAAGATGTTAGCGCATCATAAATATTTATGATATTACATATTTTTTTCATAAAAGCACACACTAGACGTCAAATTATTTTTGGATCGTAACGTGAAGTTATGTTTGTAAAAAAATACTTGTTAGCAGTTTACGTTCTATAATAACCGTTACCTAAAGTAATGTTTGTTTTTCTGCAATTTTTCTCGACCTAAAAGAAAAGTATTTTCCATCCCTGGTAGACTCAAATATTGAAATCGAATATCCAATTCTGAAAATAAATCAAGCTTTTAACTTTGACAGAGAGATTTGTCTTTTAAGTGGGTCAAGGTTAATAAGCATTTCTGGAGTTTGTAGGTACTGTCTCGGGGGACAAGCAGGGCAGGGTAAGAGTTGAGTAAAGCCAGTGTATGCACACAAAAGTTTACTGGTCAACTTTAGATTAAAAGCCTGGTTTGGAACAGTAATTTTCGTTTATTTACGGTTCAGATTGACGCACAAGCCTTGGTCTGATTATATTTAGTTATATTATTTGAATTATTGTTTGCGACAATCAAATTGATGGCTTACTGTTAAGTGATTACAATAATTAATAAACCAATCTGATGTGTTGCCAACCAAACACTAACATAGGAAATGTGTCTTATGCCTAAAATTGCTTCCTACACTTACGTACCTAAAAAAAACACTAATTTCCACGGAAATGCTAAAGGTACTCTAATTAGCATTTAATTATTAATAATCGCGATTAATACTAATTGCGCTGGTTGCTACGCACGCTATAGCTCATTTCCATTTAATTTGTAATTACTATTTAGTGGGCCGCGGTACTATAATAATATAATCATCATAATAATAACAATCAAAAGACGTCCACTGTTGAACGTCCTCCCCAGGCTGCCGTTATACCAGTAATGGCCACTTGCATTTTTTTTTAATAATTATAGCTTGACAATTTCGTATTTGGAATTGTGGCGGCTACTAGGGGAAATTCTTTTACGTTGGCTGATGCAATTTGTGAGTGACACATTTTTTGTAGGTGCTGAAATATCGTCGTGAAATATTGCTGTAATTTAAAGTATACCTGTTTCTTGTTTTGCAACTCTTTATAATCTAATAGTTCCTAAATATAAATTTCAATTCGAATGAAGATAATAAAATTAAAAACGAAGCTAATCGCAGAAAGCGGCGCTTAAAACTAAAAGAAATGCAGCGGTTCGATTCTTAAGGGACCGCAAGCTCATTACATTATTGTTATCTAAGCAACCTTCAGCCGGCTACTATATGGAGGTTGTATGGAGTAAAGTGTGGTCAGGCCGGGAGGGCTACAAGAACAAAAGCCTCCGTAATTAGAGCGACCGCGGCAATACATAAATAATTTGCCGCACGTACGGCTTTGTTCAGAAAACAGCTTTTTATTTAACGCTGTTATATCAAGAAGAACACTTGGTGTGCTTTTGATGGCGGTAATCCTCTATCCTTTTATCCTTACGCACAGGTATCCATTGTTGCTGGAAACTGCCTTTGTTTATACTATATAAACAATTTTATGACCCACAAACCTCGTATAATTTTGTTTACTGTACGAGTTTTGTGATGTAGCTTAGCGTTATTATACAGACTAATGAACATACGTATTCCACGGACACCTAAAACCCCTAGGACTTGTAGTTATAATGAGCATAGTAAACTGCGTTTATACTGCAAGCTTTACTTTGTGCAAAAACCTCAGCACACCTGCCTATAACAGGGTCGAAATAAATCTGATATCAACTTTAAATAAACGTGAACAGAACAAACAGAAGTCTTTCAAAACATAAAACCCGATATTCCAACCCGATACCTTACAATTTCACCCTTTGTTATTTCTATACAAAAATATATCTTTGGTAAACGGAGAGCTATGAAATATTTGACGGTAAAATCCAGTTACCAGAATTTCGGTACGGTGTTAAAGGAAAAGAAATTTTAGGCCAGTTCGCTTAATGAAACAAATTTCCAGGGCAGGGACATTTAAACCGTAAGTAAGCCCTTTGTAGTGCGTTGGGCGCAGTTCGCCGCCGCTTTGTCCCAAAGCTGACCGACCCGCGGCGACACTCCTTTGTGCCGCCTTACAAAATATTGCTAATTACGATTAAAAATAAACTTCTGCACTTCTGAGGAATCCTGTTTGTGGCGGGCCTTCGATTGTAAACAAAATAAAACCTAAAACAAACAATGTTAATTTCACAGATCGTAAATCAGATAAAAAGTCTAGTAGAACTTTCGCGTTTGAGTCATTACTTAAATAGAGCTTAATAAACTAGATGTTAGTTAAAGACTTATCACAAAAATAAACCGTTTTTCAAATGCATTGAATTGTATCGCATTAAATAACGCATCACGTACGAAAATCAATAAGATTGTCTGTTTTTTGACAACGAACACGCTTCCAAACTAAAACTATTTTAACTTCGCAAAGTTATAATAGTAGCTTTAATGAGAATTTGACTCCTTCATTAAGGTTTCTGCTACACTATCAAGTTTTGGCTGAACAGTAATTTGGCCGAATAGGTTAGATGTAAGTAGTAGTAGGTACCTATATCTTGCTCATAGACGTCTAGTCATTGTACTAGGAACAGTTTCCGACTTTAATCGAAATATACTCTTGCAGCTTTTCATTTTATTGAAGTTTTTACCAACGGGTCCCAAAACTTGGTCGAAAACACCCCTTACAAATAGAAAGTCAAATAACTTCACTAATTTACATTTAAACGATTACTTCCCGGTTAGTATGTTGCATACCAAAACTCAAATACAATATATAAACAAAGGCCTGAGTAGTAAAAAATTGCCTTTAGCTTTCCCCCAAATATTTGGCCCTCGACACAAGTTATGTTGTCAACGTGACCTACAGTCTATAGCTTAGCAGTATTAGAGGAAAAAAAATCGCTACAAAATTTTACGTCCGCCGTGTGCCTCCCCCCTAATAATGTCTGCTTAAGGGTGGCGGTAACATGGAGTACACATTTACGCTCCGTTAAACGGGGAAAGCTTTTTTCGTGTTTAGTGTCACAAAAACTGTTATTAGCTTGAATTGTGCCAGTAAGAGCCACCCTGGTTTACGTGGTCATAAGAAAAAAATAAGGAAATGCTTTAGCATATTGGCAGCGGCTTCCTTATATATCAGCCTAATAAAATCCTGTACAATAAAGCTGAGGGAGTAAATTAAATGTTATATTAACTATACTGTTTCTTGTTTATGTATTGGCGAAAAAAAAATTATACTGAACGTTTTGTTAGTCGGTCTTTATGAAAAATTAATTCGTTTTCAGAAAATATTTTTTAAACCTAAAACATGTCAATTGTGTTGTCTTCTACTTTGTATTTACATAAGAATACACCTCTCTTCAAAATTTAAACCTTTCTACAAATGATTACAGAAACCGACCGATAAAACAACTCAACGTAAAGCTAATACGAACTAAAATCATAACACCTGTTTGTGCTCCCGCGCCGTTGTATTGTAGTAAATCAATGTTGATGCCTCCTAATGATAAAACCGCCATCTTCCTGCACTTATTGACTAGGCTTGACAAACTCCCTTAATGCGAGTATTGCGTGGACAGAAATGGACATTCGTATGCACGGTAGGGACCATCAAGACATTTTAAGTGTCCCACAGCCCATTATTAATGAAATAACAAGTAAATTATTCAGATTTTGAAACAATTTCCTAATCTTTATTGAATATTGACAATAGACATTTACAAATACTTAAGAATTTTTGATACGTATCGAATTCGTCAGAGGATTTCCAGCCCTTCTGAATAAGTAATAAGTAGCCTTTTAATATCGCAGAGCATCACGAAGGCTTCCCTATTCCAGGTTATCAGCAAGCCGAGAGGTACCTTGTGTAATCTGGATATTTCAATTCTATCCAGCATTCCGGCCGGCAAATGCCCGTACATATTTGAATGATATTTCCGAGATTAATATCGATAACGGTCTGATACATTTTATGATTGGAATAAAAACTTTCATAGGTTGAAACGGTAATAGCGTGGTTTATTGTGCGTTAATATAGGTAATAACTAATACGGTTGGGTTTATCACCGTGGCTGTAATCGTAAGTGACCGCACCCTGTCGGGACCGCGCCTCGCCGCAGACCACTAAAGTAATGCCATGTCATTTCATGGCTGGCAATCTGTGACGAATGACACGTGCACTATACAATGTACGGACGTCCACTAATCACATAATCACACATTTGCCAACCGAAAATTCGACACGTTGTAAACACTGTGAATTTATATTGTAAGCTATGTCAAAAGAGCACCGCCGTGTCCTCATCGCGGCGATCGGTGGCGGCGACCTCTCGCGTCCGGCCCTGGTTGAATCCATGGTCCGGAGCGAGGAGGCTTGGGAAGCGGTCACCTCCTTCTGCGAAGCAGTAATGCTAGCGAAGGAGGAGGCGGGCCGCGCGAGGGAAAGGCAAGGCCTTCGCCCCAACCGCCGCAACAGGAGAAGACGCCCCGGGCGTCGGGAGTCGCAGGGCGATCCCCGGCCACCGTAGGCGCGGGCCTGCGGACGGCGAGCATTGGGTGGCTCGCCGTCCGATCACCACCAGGCCCGGGTCGATGGCGCGTTGTGTTTCACGCGCGCCTCAAAGAGATGTCAGCATAAAAGACGGGGTCCGCTAGGGCCAGAGCCTGCCAGGGTTGCGGAATTTGTTCGAAAGAGTCACCGCGGCCCTGGAACGCAAAGGGCTTCAGAAGGAACACGGATGGGTTTTAGTCAGTAAGAGTCTGACACGCCCTTCCGCTCCACCCAGAGCGGAACAAGTCATTTGATGATTTCCCATCCTTAAAAAAAAAAAAAAAAAAAAAAAAAAAAAAAAAAAAAAAAAGCTATGTCAAAAGAAAAACTCGTTTGCTTCATTTTTATAATACCTATTTATTAGTGGAAAGTTTTCCGTTTAGTCCTTGCCAGACAGTTATTCGAAATGGTGGCCTAATTCAATCGAAACTATTTAGTTTTAAGTTCTCGTCTTCTTATTCTTTGACTTAGTTTTTAAGTTAAAACTTACAAAGCATTGTGTTTCTGTACGGAGTACCTACACTGTAACCTATTTCGGAAAATTCTACTCTCTGCAGAATAGTAGGCGAATATATTGTGGAAATTTATAACTATTGCGAATGTTTAGTTTCAATACGATACTCCGTAAACTGTACTTGCAAATAGGTTCCACTCCATTTATATTGTATACGTGATTGTAAAAAAGTTCTTAGAGGTAGGTAATTGCACCGTAGGTGTACTAGTCGGTAAATTGTTATTTATAGCCTGTTTCGCGGAATCCAACGGTATAATTACCAAGTGCAATGAAACGCAAGCTTAATACACGTTACGCAACAACGTAATCGATATGACCCATTTGTAACAATTCCAACGAATCATGGAAGGGAAATTTAGTTTCACGTCAACGCGGGGTTTTCTTTTTCGAAATTCAATAATATTGGGGCGCCGGTCTGTTTTGTGAGGAACTAAACAAAATAAAATAGAGTGGAGGCTCTAAATGCTTGGCCGGGCGGACGCAGGAGTGACGGCGGCGGCGAGATGGGCGGTATTAGTTTTCGCCACATTGAACACGTTGTGGGATCCAACTTATTAGGAAATGTGATCATGCGAATAATACTCGCTTCATACGTTTTATTGCGTTAGGGTATTGGTTTCTCGCGATACCGTTCGTCATATTTCAAAATTAATATCTTTAGACAACCGCGAGAAAGAATTCTATTTCGATTTCCCTCACAAGCAATTTTAGTTGATCCGCAAAAACCGAAAAGCCTTTAAGGCGATGTAAGATACTGTTCACGATATTTTCAGAATAGCTTATGAATAGGGTTTTTGAATATTTTTGACTTCAACAACGTGCTCATCCGTCGATACTGGGTCACGTTTGTTCGGCTCTCATGGAAAGAACATCTAAGTACGACGTACACAACAGATGGTTTCGTATTTCGACAGCGTCTCGCTGATTCTGATTATGTAGATTCCTTTACAGAGAAGATTTTACGCAAACATACGAATGAAGATCGAATCAGATATGCATGGGATCAGTTTCTTATCCTTGGGAAAATATGGAAAGATATTCCGTAAATAAACTTAAAAGGAACATATTTTGGCAAGCCAAAATTCTGCGTGTTTTTTGTCAACTTTGACCAGTTTCATAGATAGAATGATCGTAAAATATATTGTATGCCGCTGTTTGGAATAAAATAAAATACACAGCCCAAACGTAAAAGCGAAAATGAAAGGATCCCTACGAAAATGTATTTCAAAAATATCTTTATTCTCGGGAGCTGACTCCATGATAAACATAAAGATTCGTAGCCACGTTTGAAAAGAGCTGCAAACACCTGTTGGACGTCAGCATATACCAAGTAATGTTTTAAAAAATCATTAGTTCGTTAGAGTACAAGTGGTAGTGAAGTCACAAGGAGAGTCCACCTCAAATCCAATCGAGTAAAGTGCGCGGTCTCTTGGCGTCTCCGTGGAGTTATTTAGCTGAAACGTTTCGGTTGTTGACAGGAGTTGCGGTATCGGCTATTGCAATATTGAGTGGCCGCACTCGCCCGCATTCCACTGTGTCAACACGTAGGTACTACATTAAACAAAGAATTTCAAAACCTTTCTTAAAAGAACATCTTCGAATACGGAATGTTTACTTTCATCGTTAAATAGAAGTGTTGCTGCTACCTTGCTTTTGTCGCTATTTGTAGCCAGTAAGTACAGGGAAACAAAAGTTAAACTATAATGTGTTCTCACAAGTAACTAATGGATGGTAAGTTTCCGTAGGTACTTAAGCGGCCAATTCTTGAGGCCAGACTACTTTCTGAGTACACATTAGTGGGTGCCGGCGGATGCTTTCTTGGCTAAATCTTAACTATCTACTTAAGTCAGTGTCAGGTTGAACTTGCGAACGAATTGAATAAGCCCCTCGCTCGCTTCTCCCTTCCCTTTATCTGCTTTCATTACATGAGCTTCACTCTGAAATTCGGTTCAATTACTCCGTAATTTGGTGAATTGACGTGGCATTTTGTCAGCTTCCCCGCGTGTTTTGTTTAGACCTAGTAATTTTCCT
Organism: Mamestra brassicae; assembly: GCA_905163435.1. Taxonomy (NCBI): domain Eukaryota; kingdom Metazoa; phylum Arthropoda; class Insecta; order Lepidoptera; family Noctuidae; genus Mamestra; species Mamestra brassicae. The sequence goes on along the minus strand of LR990996.1, from coordinate 9,108,325 downwards.
TCTTTCTTATACTCTTTAGATTTAATTACGACTTAGTTTTTTTATCAAGAAGCCTTACGTAATGATGAATTGTACCGTCATATGTATGTTATCGTACATTTCGGAATGCGTAGCCACATATCACATAAACATCGTAAGCCTATCTGAAATTAAAAGTGCTTTTGTTTTCTGTCAACATGCGTAAACACAGAAACAAAATTATTTGTAACACCCGCTCGCTTGTGACAAACTTAATTAATAGCGGAAATTATATCGGGTTGATAAAATTAGTGTTAATATAAAGTTTATATCGGATTCGTTCAACTGCGGGCGCACTGCAATATCGTGTCATAAATGGTTTATTGCACGAGTGTTGTCAATTTCGAGGAAGGTTCACTTCCGCGAATTACTGACCAATGAAATGCCAGTGTGACGCGTCTCCCTCGCCGTAATAATATAGAACACGGCGGTGTCCTCGTAAAAATATGTTTAATGACGTCATAAACATTCGATATGTTCGCGCGGCGTTGCGCTGAAAGCCTGCTCTCGCTAAAAGTATACATTATATGTATCTATAAATCCGTGAGTGTTCCATTTATTACCCGCCATGGCTCTATCGATACTAACGTTACTGTCACATTAAATGTTTATTGTTTACCTACGTACTATTGTATACCTGCTGTCTAGCAAAACTTTAAAGTTCAAAGGTGCCACATTGACTTCTGAAAAAGTTTGCAATATTGTTGGAGAGTCACTTACGTGTCTTAACAGTCGCATCATTACCCGTAAATATAAGTTGTTCGAACGAATTATAATGTGAAGTTAGAATATCATAACTACAATGGAACTTTCACAAAGGCAGATTTTCCCATTGAATTGTCTCGAAATTTCCCAAAGCCTTGCGTCCGCCCCCTCCTACCCCGCCTCCCTCCGTCGGTTCGTCTCCTCGACGCTATTAACCGCAAGTTTCGTTATTAGTGACTGTGTTGGAAAGTTATAAGGGAATCACCTTCATTTAAGTTCAGATTAAATTCTTACAGTGATTGAATAACCGCGCGTCATTAGTTTTGTTCACTATAATATAATCGTATACCTACCCACCACTACCCAGTAATGTATGGGAGAGTATACAGATAGTGTTATGTTAGTGTATGAAGGGGAATGGAACACTTTTCTCTACAATGGTCAAACCGATAAATCGTCAGTTCTTATTATTATATAGGTATACTGTTATGTAGGTAAAATTTTCCACAACTTTCTTCAAAGTACTATTTTTAAAATAATACGTACAAAGAAACGCCAAAATACGAAGTAAAAAAATACACCCTCCAATTCCACCCTTTTATACGTAGATTTTGTAAGTGTCTACATACCAATATGTATTTATAATAAGCCCATCATTCGATTTTTAATTACTGTAATATACAAAAACGAGCAATTAACTTACGTTAAATAAATATCTACTTAGAAGAAAGTGACGGTAAACAATAAATTAGACACAAACTTTGGGAAAACTCGGTACAATCTTCAAAGGCCGTAAACGAGATCAAGTAATTTAAGCCGAAATAAGCAAAATTACACCAGCATTGTCGGCTTCTCAACAACGTTACCGTAAAGCGTTTCCACAAACGTTTCTTACAAATTAAATTTAATATTTTAACATCATCACGGATAACATTATATACAAAGTTACGATATTAGTTGAATGCAGCTTTTTACATCATTTGTATGGAAATCCCGTCGTGGTCGCGGAGCTGATGTCCTTCCCGGTCTTTGGTATTCAGGGCGCGACCGTGTAGGAAAATTAAGGTAGGCCGCAACGGACATGTGGACTTTGATTCCGTGCCGATTTTTGTATGTAAAAATAGCGGTCTCCTCATATGGTATTCATAAAGGTTTGCGGCACAAGACACTTTACCGAGAGCCATTTTGTAAGTTTTGCTATCGCCGTTTATATTCCACAATACCTATTCAGTATCGTACCCTTTTTAATAAAATAAAATTGTAACAAATAAATAATATTACCGTTGTAAAAGTCTGGGGAAATAGAAAGGCTTTTTAGTAAACAAAGGCAAATTATGTAGCAGCCTACATAAATTATACGAGTGAATAACTTGTTGTAGCATTGAAATCTTATCGCTTATCTTATTAGCGAAGCTCTAACTCAAACAAGTACTACCGCGCGGCGTTTACTGCAAATTGCTTCGCCGATACAAATCGGACTAGACAAAACTGTCCATTTGTAAATGTGTGTCGAAGTATAATTTTACACACCTACTTTTACTACGGGGTAGTGTCCATTAGGTAACAAAGCAGCGACATTAATGGCTGGTGATTAATGAGTTGACTCGTTAGGTTTCTTGTTTGAACAATAATTACTTAGTGTGGAGCTGAATCAGTGTGGAAGGAGCATTTTTGCCCGTCGCCATCGTCGCCCGGAAGCACTTCCATTCCATCATAACTTTCCAAACTTATCTTAGTTAGTGGCGATCAATTTTCATTTGCCGCCGATTACGAATTTTCTTTAAGAGATAGAAACTAATGCTGTTATATTGTTACAGTTTTGTGTTAAGCTCTTAATATTTGTTTATCTACTAATATAATAAAGCTGAAGAGTATGTTTGTTTATTTGTTGGTTTGAACGCGCTAATTTCTGGAGCTACCATTCGGACAGATCGGACCAGTCGGTTTTCGATATATTCTAGTTTAGCCTGTACAAAGTCACCTAAAATATTGAAGTTATAGTACTCAATAAACTAATAGGTCGGTTAATCTAGGAAAGAATAATACAAACTAAGTTAAATTTTCTCTACAAAATTCTCTATTTATGATCTATACTTACATATATACTAATATACTACATGGAACATGGAATACCAGCAACATACCTATAGGCAGGTAGTTAGTTAGTTTTCTATCTTCCTCATTGCTCCCATATGAAGGAAAATGATATTCCCATCATGAAAAAATACTACAACACTAATCCTAAGAATATTACAGTAGACTTCAAAGAGGGTCGCTGTCCCTGTCTGAGGGTACGGCATAAATTAATAATGAAACATCGCATCTTCTGTTATGAATAACCGGGATCCGCCAGATTTGTTTTCATTTCTTCCGCTCAAGATACGTATTTACATATTACACGAACGGAAGACCTTCGTAATACATTTGCAAGATGATAAACAGAACGGAACTCGGGAAGTTATAATTTACAGTATTTCGACGGCGGCGAGGCAGCCACGGCCCTATCAGCCCATCACGTCAGCTTCTCTCACGCGGAGCATTTATCAAAAAATTTACAACTACACCGAAATGGCCCTGACAAATTGTCTAACAGACTGAAATTGATTCCACTTTTTGTCGGTCTACATGTGCCATTTTCTGGGTCTTCAAATATAGTTAGTGACATTTTATACACAAACAAACACCAATGGAAAACGTTATCTCGGCATATTCAAAGTTTCTTCCCATTCATAGTTAAAGAAAATAGAAAATAGGCATCAGTACATTTTGCTTCGTAAGATAAACTTTCTTTTCATGAATAAAAATCAATACACAAAGTCCGCAGGCATTATCTAAAAAGGCTACAAAGCTCTTTCAGAGATAAAATATAAAACGAAATCCTCTTCCCACAAATCATTGATAAATTTCTTTTCACAAAAAAATAGGCTACTCACATAAACATCAGTCAGGAACTAGGATAACAAAGTAAATAATTCATTAGATCGGTGGGACAACATGGAGTATAATCAGGGCCGTTGGCAAAAACGGTTTCCAATAAAATGTATGGTATCTAGTGGAGGCGTAGGAGCGGCGAGCTCGGTCTTCGATCTACCATCCGTCATGCTCAGTCGTGGGCAGATTGATCGGGAGCCGGCCGCACGCCCGCAGCACAAATATAGCGAGGAGAGCAGCGAGGAAACACTGAGACAAAAATGGTGAGAGCAAACAAATGCGCTGTCGATATCGTGACAGAAGGATTGATAGTTGAGAGCGGACTCCGCGTTCACTTCCCGCGCCTTCGCACTCGCCGCTGTCACGCAAAAAACTGGTGTAAGATAATGGTCAGCCAGTGAAGTTCAGCTGACCACATTGCGCAGGGTTTTATTGAGAGATAATACATTATATAACTTTGCAAGTGAATAGAATATCAATTGCCACAGACACTCGGATTATCTTATTTGAAACTCAAAGGATTTGCCTGCGTAATAAAAATTGTCGAGTATTATTCATTGAGTCAATTGAATATTTTGTAATGTAAAAGGTTCTTGAACGTCGAATGTTTTTGAAAGGATTTGTAGGTTGTTTAAATATTGAAATGAACTGATAGTTTTTCGTGGCCAACATTTTGTTCCTAAATAATATGTACTTTGAAACAAGTAAGAATCAAAAAACATTTTGTTAATTGTCATTTCTTCAGCAAAACATTAAAATAAGAGCATTGTTTGTTAGTGAAACTTTGCTAAGATCACAAACGGTTTACTTGTCCCTTCTGTCAAAACATTATTGATGAAATGTTAAACCTTAATCAAACATGAGATCCCGATATCGACACAAAAAAACGGAAGGCCGGTTTTATATTACTGAGCAAGGCCATTTTCATAAATAAAACAACGATTTAAAAAATGTGAGGCCTTCTCTTTTGGAGGGAAAATATTTTCCATTATTCTACAAGTTTTACGATAAGTAGAAAACAGCCATTTTCCATTGACAATTTTACTCGATAAGCAATAAAAAACATAGCATGAAAAATGAGACCAAAAAGTGAAAAAAAGAATAGTTTTGATTAAAATCTTCATTCAAAATTAAATGATCTACTTAATAACTGTCATTGTGCTTTGCAATTAATTTATTAATGCATTTGTAAACATATATCCTAAATGTAATTAAGGAAAAGTGGTGTGTCAGCATTGGTCGTCGGCGTCCAGTTGCTATAGTGATACAGAGGGACAACAACAAATCGTCGTTTTTTAAAGATACCGTTTACTAGGACGTGGAAATCTGACTTCCGGAATCATATTAATACGACGTATATATCTACTTCACACAGTTTAGGACATACAAATGGAACTGTCAAAGACAACTTTAAAAGAGTATAATTGACAGAGTGCATTTTCATGGAAAACACAACATATCTGATAGAAACTACACTCGTGAGCAATAAACTAGAATCACTTTATCGCGCGTCATTCAAAACAACTTTTACATTTTTTTTGCAATGAACTATGGATTGTTGATTTCATTTGAAACGTAATTTTGCTAGCTTTCAACTTCTTTCAATATCATAACCAAAGATTATATATTCGCCTCATGTCATGGAACATAAAAACAAAAGATATCAATTATTAAAACAAAACACCATATTGTTTGGTAAAAATAGTCTTGAAATACTCTATAAAGTGGGCGTTTATGAAAATTGGTCATCAGTCCAATGTTTCACGTCACTGAGAACACTGAAGCTAGAATAAAATGAAAACTATACCTATAGAAGCCGCTTAAGTCGTCATCCTAATCCAGGAAGGGTTGTTACAGCGTACTAGCCAGTCTTGTGTCTCGAAGGTATACAAGAGGTTCAGCGAAATAGGAACTTAGTCGGGAGACCAGGATCTGGACGACACCGGTGCACTTCGGTGAGAGAAAATCGACACCTGACCGGCGTGCACGTCCAGCAGTATCTCAGAGAAGTTCAAGTGAGGGCTGTCAGAGAGTAAACAGAAAGGCGAAGACTCAAAGAAGCAACCCAAAACGCCAAGGGACCCCAATTGTCTCCGAAGAAAGAGTGTAGTTTGCGTCAATGTTATTTTTGACTTGAAAATATTGAAACCTTTTGCGGGCTATTTTAACCAATGCTCTAGGCAAAATAATAGTCGTCGTAAGTGAAAAATATATAGGACTTCGCCCGCGACTTCGTCCGCGCGGATTTAGTTGGTACTACACAAACTTCAACGCTCAACGCTCTTAGTGCTATTTTTCTTTGGTTTATCAACCTATACATATTGTCCCACTGCTGGGCAAATGTCTCCCCTATATCCTTCCGTTGCTCTTTCCAACCAATCCGTCATGAACGCCTCCTTTTAAAGGTTTTTTTTTTTTTTTAATTAAGCACTACGATGTTCATTAATCTGTAACTTATATTGTGTACATAATAAAGAGTATTCTATTCTATTATTTTTTATTAATTACCCAGCCATTTCTGCTGTGATTCTGTGGTCTCGGGATCAGCGCATTTATTTACCCCGTTCACCCCATCATGGGTTTATTATGCAAAAATTGTTAGATCTGTTTCAATTATCCAACTTTTAGTTTGTTTATATCAATTCCCTCCCCTGAAAACTTCATTCAAACAATTGTTATTCCCACATTTTTATCGAAATGCTGTGTTTAAACTTCATCGGACAAAGCATTGAGATTCTCCCTAGTTTGCTCAAACCGCAACATCTTTCTTACTTAGAGCATTTTTATAGGTGTCGTAAGTTCTAAACGAAAGGTCGGATTTTAATAATTTAAAGTGTAATTTTCATGCACAACCTTAACTATCAAAATATTTAAATAGATGAGAATTATATATCATGATACCAAAATCACCGTTTTTCATCCCACCCGGGTTTAGATTGAATAATTTGAACAAAATGCGGTCATTGTGACTGAAACGTAATAGTCAGACATAAACCCCATAGATTTTTTATAGGAAATAATGAGTAGGTACATTAATCATATAGTACATTATTTTTATGTATCATCAACAGTTTTCTCAGCGCACGACAAATAATGAATTTAGTAGGCAAAATTTTGCTGCAATTGATCGAAAAATTACTTTCAACGATATTTTTTCCCAATTTTATCCATTGGTTGAGTTAACTATGTATCGAAAGAATTCGCCCAAACCCGTGTCCAACTCTACGGGTACTGTATACGGGTTAGAGCGACTCTTTAAAGCAATGGGAAAAACCCATAAGCAAGTTTGCTTGCTTTTGAGTTCCCACCAGCCATCACCCATAAGCAAGCCGGTAAGCACTGCCTGTTTGTTGCAGAGTTCGTGATGTCGGAAGGAGGCGCGAGTGGCGGCAACTATCCTGCCAGGTCACCCATATCCAGCTCCACCACGGGACACTCCAGCTCCAGCCATCACAGGTCAGCACTGCTATTGTTACTTACTGAAACTTAACAATCATAACTAGTGATGGGTGTATGTATAGGAGGACCTAAGCCTAATCCTTCGGGAGGTACAGGCGTGTCGGCGTGTCGTGTTAAAAACTTTACCAACTTAGTGCACCTTATAGTTCACTGCTGAATTAAGTCAAGTCATTTACCGATCGCCCGCCAGTCAACCCCAATTATCTCCTTTTTACATAACTGCGTCAGAAGGAGAATTATTTCGTTTTCCAAAAAACAGTGCAATATTGTTTGTTCATTACGTAGTCCTTTACGGCGTACCGGAAGACGTATCGTTGAAAGGCCTCCCATAAGGTGAACCGATGATCTGGTGAGGGTCGCGGGTAGCCAATGGTTATGAGAAGCACAAGACCGGTTGTTGTCGCGGCACTTGGGGAAAGCCTCCAGTCCAGCAGTGCACGTCTTTCGCCTGATATGATTACAGAGTCCATGCTTGAGGATTGTTTTTTTCTAAGTAAAATCCTTCTTAAACTGCTGCTGAACACCTGAAGTATTTTATTGTATGTATTCGGATAAAAATAAGAGTGACAAGGTCCACTTTTCTAACACAATTTTTCCGGAACACGATGTTACCAGCATTATTCAGAACCTTCTGGGCGCTCCGTAAACAGTCTTAAATAACCACTCATGACCAAATTGATTCACTTAGTTATACTTTACTAGGTTAAAACAGTCCATAAAAATCTCAATATTTTAACAAAAGCTTTTACGTAATAAAGTCACCGAATATGCACATAAAAGCCCACAAATTTAATAAAAGCATTTTTTGCTACAGAGTGCCCTATCCTGCTAGAAACCTTTTATTAATGCACTTATATTCTTAAATTTTCCTTTGAACCGCCCTCCAAAATTAATCTTAGCTCTCATCAAAAGGATCGAAAATACTCTGCATTCCTACCGTGTATTGAATGGAGGAGACATACAGCGCCGCCACAACGAGACAATATTCAACGTGTCGGATTCAATAAGGAGCAGTGTGCTCTCTAATTAAATATAATCGCTGTAGCCTTTAAATTCTTTAAAAAGAGAATCTCCAAGCTAATAAAAAATTGATGGAACCGCCCGGTCGCAGCGCCAGTAAAAGTGCTTGTGACGGTCCACATTAATTTAAACTTATCCGCGAGAAAATACTTTAAACTTTAGAATCGAGAATGTACTCTAATTTACATTTTTAATCGTAGTTCTGTTTACTTCGTTTTATTTAGCGCCGAGCTAGGGAAATTAGTGGCTAACTTAATCGCAGTAGGTATTTCTTGAGCTTCTTAGAATATTTAAATTACGTAATTTGTTTAGGTTAACTGCAGCTGTTTTAACGTTTACATCGGTTTGTATGTGCAAATGATTTAATATTGAAGTGCACGCTGTTCTTTGAAAAGAAAAAGGGGTTGTTTAGAAGTTTAATTAACAAAATGTCATCAGCAAACGGACGGACGGTCGTCACTAATGCATTACGGGTTACGAGCCGTCACTGAAGACAGCGGAAAAGTGTTGGCAGGTCAACGACCCCACTGCATGTAACTTCAGTTTTTACGTGACCTACTCGTATAAGAAGAATGGAGTGGTGTCACTGCTCCTTCTACTTTTTGGAACTAGACTAAACTTTTTAGTTCGTTCCAGTGATAAATGTTTTGTTGTTTTGTAGGTTCCAAGTTATTTGGCAAGGTAAAGCCAACTTTGTATTTAAGTTAACCAAACCTTTAATATTGACAACTAAAATATACAGAAGCGCGATACTAAGAATAATAAAAGCTCATTGGCACTTTTAGACAGGCAATCCTCCAAAGACCATCGCTAATTTTGCAGACTCAACTACTAAATCAAACCTAAATTGTTGGCTAAACAGCGGCAAATTCAGAAACTGCATATGTTATAAGTTGATATATGCAAGAGGAGCCCGATCCTCCCCTGCGACGTCAAAATTTTATGTAATTAACGTCCGCCGCACCTACAGACGTGGCTGGACGTGTTACGGCACACGCCGCTTCTGGCGGTATCCGAATACATTAGCCACGATATACGTGCTTTGACTCGCAGAAATTCGTTCGTTAAGTTGCCTCCCTGGAGGCTTCTGATGTCATGCCCTGACCTGCTTACCTTCGCACAACCTGTAGATGAGATCTATTTGTCGAGCCCTTGGATTTCTTTTTACTTGCTTAAGTGATAGCTAGCCCATCTATGTTCTGTAACTAATTAATTTTAAATAGGTATCCCAAGAGATTAAAGTTCGAAGAATGTTAAGATATGCGATGTTTTTGTGTATTTTGTGTCTACAAAAACTCAACGACTAACAAGTATCTCTAAAAAGTCTGCTACCTAAAACTCTACTTACTTTTTATGTTAACTATGTACACAAGAAACTTCCACAAAACCTGGATGTTTTTATTAAAATATTTCAGAACTTCATGCGCGATTACCTACAAAAAGTCTAAATATATTACACATGGTGAGTTCTCAAACGTGAAATATACAAAGTTTGTCTTTCGTACAGCATGTCGCCATCGATTGGCTTCAGCACTATGTGATAAGATGAAAAAGTCTAGGAATAAGCCGGAAACTTTGGATATTGAATTGAAATGAGTTTGGCGAAATAGCTTAGGCGCTGAACCGACGGCCTGTTTACGAGAAAGGTAAAATTGTTACGTCGCCTTTTCGGCCACTTTACTTAACCTGCTTTTTGGAAACAAAACGCTGGTTTTCGTGTGATCTTGTTTCAATAAAACCAGTATGGTACGTAAAGCAAATATCGTGAAAAAAATATTTTGATAAAAAGACTTTATTTGTTATTGCCATTCGTTTCAATTATCTGTCATAAATAATAAATACCATTCATACGTTCACGAAACGCTCAATAGCGATACGTCTTATCTTCAACATATTAAAATCGTGGAGTCATTTCTGTAGGTTTATCATAAAACCTTATTGCGAGCTTTTTGCTCGGCACTTTATTATTATATACCGCTTCAAGACTCTATTCAAAAAGCTGTTTTCCACACGATGACACTTCATAAATTTATATCAGAAAAAAAGAGAAAAATCTACCTCCATTCGGGTGGTGGGAAAGGATATAAAGATAATTCGGAATCCTATGAGAGAGACATAAAATTTCGCGTAGTACTTTCGTAGCACTCGTAGCATTTCGTAGCGTTCGTAGCAGATCCGTAGCAGTTTTGCTGGTCAACCGACACGTCAGGCGTATGCAATGCAGGGTAGGAGTACCAGTGCCGCAGCGTGCCACCGAGACACGGAAAATGCTTTAGTGAATCTATTTACCACCAAAACCACTCCGCTTTTTTGTTAAACCGTAAATGAAATGGTGGTACGCAATTTTATCTTTTAAAATTAGCATTTTTAATGACAGCGGCATTTTATGCTTTTTGTAACCTATATTTAATATTACGAATGGTTTTGTCCTAGCTTTGCACTTTATATTTTGAATCGTTACAAGTTATGATCAAAGTAAATAGGTGCTTTGTTTGTTTCTAAATAGATACATTTTCTTGTAAACAAGTGCGTATTTACTTTTGACTTTATTTCTTTTTACAATTGACTCTAACATCACAAAGAGGCTCAAACACCTTTTCTTAAGAAGCGTTACTTCAAAATACAGCATTGTTAACTTATAAAAACTTTGAGCTTGAACTTAAAAAGTTCACCTCATTTTTTAGTCCGGAATACATTAACGAAAGCCGCTTGCAGAAAGGCAATTGTTTTGTAAATTTTTAGACAAACACAAAAATGACGAAGCTTAAAATAAATGTAGGAATAATTGATACGGTGCCTTATATTTTGTCAGAACATGCGACGGCCCTTACATTAATATATGATAGGGTGCGATCCTGTGTCCGCACAATTTTGCTTATTCACGCTACAAGCCAGCTATTTCCGAACGCGTTAGCTTTTAAATTGAATCCTAAATAATATATAAACTATCTTTAAGCACTCGATTTGTTGACGGCTTCGTGGTTTATTTTCAGACAGGGCTTCAAGATTCTGAAAAACTTACTTATAAAAAAATAGGCAGGTTATTTAAGAATAAAGATGAGAGCAATATTCTTACTTAGGACCTGAAATTCCATCTGGGTATGTTGACACCTACCTACACTAGCTTGTGCACATGGCTTCGCTTTTTTGGCCTATTCTAGTCTATGACACCATCTATCAATGAAAGAATTTAATTTTCGTAATCGGATCAGTACTTCCAGAGATTCATCATATTAGCCGAAAGACATCCACTGCTGGACTTAGGCCTCCCCCTAGAGGGGGGTTTCCATAATCGCCGCACTTGGCAGGCGGATTGGCGATCGTTGCAATGCACAGCGAATGCTGCTGCTTATTCTCTTGTGAGTCCCTTAGATTCGTTCAGAGATTACCTTTTACAAATAGACAATTTCACCTCTTTGTAATTATATTTGGTAACATTAATACCTCAGCGAGGACGGAATTCCTGAATGCTTAATACGCGATCCAAGTTTTAAGCGACTTCAAAAAAGGATGAGGTTGTCAAATTGAAAAGTGCTTTTTTTGTTCGTAAGAAATTTATTCCGAAATAGTATTATTTCAATTTCGTAAAGATCTGAGGAACAATTTAGGAGATAGACAATTAAATAGATATGGACTGGAATGGAGGTACAAGCACTAAAAAGAGTTGATGTCAAAAAACGAAGAAACCACACCAAAAAGTCCGACTTCCAAAATTAAAGTTATTTTGTACTTTGTAGCGGTTTTACTGGAAGTCAGTTGTATCTTTTTGTAAAAAGTTATTTTTAAATGTTTTTTCTTCATCGATATCTATTTAAGCATTTCTAATAGTGCAGAAGTGAGAAAAAAACTGCAATCAAAACATTGGTCTTAGCGACAACAGTTTATCCATTTCACTTTTACCTAATGGAATATAAAACTTCGTTCACCTACCTCTACGTAAATATAATGGCTAGAAATATTGTTATTATTCCAAAACTTCTTTGATGTTTTGAACTTTCTAATGCATTCTCCAGCACACCACATACCTCGTGGTATAAAGGGTAGCTTTTGACTCTCACCCCTTAATGGAAGAGTGTAACGACATAGATCCATAGAATACGTGTTTATATTATAAATTAGCTGTCTGATGTTGTAAATTAGAAAACGCTCCCCTTGTTTTTGAACTTATACGTAACAATTGAACGAAATGCACGTAGGAGGACAATGTAAACTCCAGCTCTTTAATTTTGTTTGTAATTGAACATCACCACAATTCAAGATGACATAATTCTTGAAAACTAGTTTGAATTGAATGAGATATTAAAATGCTAGTTCTTGTACTTTAAAACCGCATTCAAATTTTAGTTGCAATATCATCTCAGTGATAATAAGTTTTACGCGATCGCTCCTTAAAAAACTCGCTCACGCAGGAGCTCGTGGCTAAATAATAACAGTCGATCTTCAAGGTTAAGCTACGCTTGCCAAGGTTGGTCTGTGGATGGGTGACAATCTTAACATACCGAGTTTTCTCCGTGCCTCAGAAAGCACGTTAAGCTATTGGTCCCGGCTGTTATTTGTAGATCTTTGGCAGTAGTTACGGATTGTCACAAGCCAGTAAATCTGACTCCAGTCTTGCCAAGAACTACCTTGTTACCAGTTAATGGGTTGTTGAGGGCTGGTAGGCAGCCCCTCCACGTAAAATACTGGTATTCAGCTGAATTCGGTATGACTGGAAGCCGATCCCAATATAGTTGGGAAAAGGCTAGGCAGATGATGATGCTCCTTAAAAAACAGAATTGCCCCACAGACCTGAAGTATTATTTAAAAAAATTAAATATAACAACACTTCATTTACTCACAAACCAATAGAAAATATGTATTTAGTAAAATCTTAAAAAATTACCTTTTTTTGTTTTCTTAAGTGGGAATATCTACCCCAGGTACCTACTAGTCCGAGTCTTGTCTAGGGTGCTTCAAACAAATCTCTTACTTCACTTTACGTTCCCACCGAGTTTAAAACATAAAGACAACAACTTTACGTAACGCGATCAACATCAAACAGCGCACATGGTGTTAAGTTCCCTCGTTTAACGTTAATTGCCATTACCAAATAAAAAGTTAATGGCTTTTCAAGAAACAATAAACTAAAAAAGTTTATCAATGATATGATCCTCATAAAACAAGTAGTTTAAAACAGCTGAGTCATCTCGTTCATTAGTCACTGACCTCAGGAACAAGAGCCGGGGTAATAAAATAACCCCTTTTACAATGTGTTAAGTGGAAACGAATCATATCCTATCATCAATCATCATTCCTCCCTCTTCAGCAACCTCGATCAAATGGATTCCCACTGCTTGTTGTGTTAATTTAATTTACTTATTAATTTGTTTATAAAAAGATAAAACATGAGAGGCCAGCCCTGTTTCTAGGGTTGCCTATGCACGAGGTATTTACTTTCAAATAACTTGTAGGAACCCATGACTAGCATTTTTTTACCTATGCCTGAGGCTTGTCCTTATATCCATAACCTGAAAGCCAATACAATTTTTAAGAAACTTCGCATTAGCAACTCAGTCGGAATCAGTCAAAATATAAGGATATTTGAGGTATTTTTTGACTGAGATGCGATTGCGAACTTTTTGTTAAATAGTGGCCCTCAGATCTTTAAATGTTCGTAATTTTGTTTATTTTTTTTTTCAGAAAATAACGTTAAAAAGCTTCGCTTGTTTTGTCTAAGTTTTGGAAACTTGAGTAGGCAAGTAGTTATCTATTTTTAACAATAAAAACGACCTTTTACAAACATTTAAAGGACATCGTCTAAAGGGCGCCCGCATGCCGAAAATAGACTAAACTTGAAATTTGCGATAGTTAGAACCACCTGTTACTTAGGGTCTGTCATTATCACGACCGAGGTATCGTCATTGTCATAGGGTTTGACGGTTTTGATCAAACTTGTTGCGGTTACCTACATCACGATTATTATAATTTTGACCTCTTTTTGACATGAAGGTTTTAGTCGCTAACCGAGTAAGTTGATATTCAAACGAGACTACAAAGCTTTTAACTTAAGTATTAAACCAATGATAGTTCTATCAATAGTACTAGTAGATATTTAGATGCAGTTAACCTATTAAGATGTTTAAATCACACGCTCTCAATATTGGTAGGTACCTACCTAACTAATTAGTGTAAAAACTGTTCCACTAAAAGGCACGGCACTGACATAAAGGTGTTAGGCGTACGTTTTCCTGGTGAGGGGAACAGGTGGAGTGTATTTACAAGACACATCGGAACTGTTCATTCGTTTCACATCAACCCGTCACTTACTAAAGGGAAGCAAAAAATAAGACAAGTTGGGCGCGCCTGACAGCTGACCACATGCAGACGTGTCGCCCCCCCCCCCATACCCTTCCCCACACACGATTGACCTCTCACGTCACCCCCCCCCCCCGCACCTCACGTGGAGTGACTGACGTACTAGCTTCAAAGAAGCTCCATTAACCACCAACTTTAAGGGCTCAACGAAGATGCGAACGCGTTGTAATAAATAAAGCGGTTGAGACAGATAAATTATCTTTGACTTGCGCAAAGCTACCCTTGACAAATTATCTGTCATAAAAGCTAAAAACAAATTTGTTTCGAAATGGAAAACTTTGTAAATAACAACTCGAATTGTTTTGCAAATCTTTATAAATATGAGTTGCTCAGATTTTTTCGCATCAAACTTACTAAAACGTATTTATTACTTTCGCAACTCGTTTATCGATTCATTATCGTGGAGCGGAGTAGTGGACGTAACGTGAAGGATATTTACGTGGCGGAATCGGAAAAGCGCGGGAGTTGATGCTGTTAAAGTTTTAATTGCTTTTATCACGGGCCTCCGCTTTTAGAGGGTGAATATGCGTGAGCACTGTATGGAGTTATCAAATTGAATCTTTTAACAGGCAATACATTTATTACAGAGCGCCATTTAAAACTTAAATTCAGGCAAAGCAGTTACGTTCGCGGTTCACACGTATCCGGTGATAGTTAACATTTTCCGGTGAATTTTCAATATAATGCTATTATGGTTGTTCAAAATTATTAATATGCCGCGGTGTCAGTCACTTAAAATATAAAATTTATAAAACCACTTTTAGCGTTAATTCTGAACTCTTTGGTAGGCATGAATCCAATGCATTGTTTGAGTATGGACGTCAATATGTGATAGACAGACAGACAGGTACTAATAAAGTCCAGTTAAAACGCTGATGGTTGGATTCGGGAACAATATGTCATAATAATTGCACGGCGCCCCTTCTCCGGTGTGCATCGGTAGTCCCGCTATTGTCCTGTGCTATCCAATTAACATGAAACATGTCAAGCGTTGATGCAGACTGATGTTCCGCTGTGCCACTAATTATCGACCTTTTGTATTAATAATACATACGAGTATTTACGTGACTGACAACTTTGAATAAAACCTCGTGTTGCTATGTACACAGAATACTGATTAGGACACACCTTGACTGCCACTACGCGATGAAAGGGTTACCTCTTGTTTCAGATATGTTTTTTAAATAAATTATAATCGGTAATTATTATAGCTGTGCAAAGTGTTGTAAATTATTGTTATTAATTTGAAACACGTTACAAATAAGTCACAGTTACAGTCAAGAGAACCAAAAACAACGTAAAACTTTTCATTAAAAACCTACGCAAAAGCTTAAAATATTAAACATCATAAGCTGTTCTCCAAATGGAAATAATTATATGAAAGTTATAGCAAAAATCGCTCATTACGGAGATACCTCCGGAACAAATCATGCGTCCTCATTGAATCCTCTTACGTTAATCCCTCTCCCTCCGAACACATAAGCCGAGCAATAGAGATATGATAGACGTTATTAATTAGATGTCGTTACGTCTTATGCCATTTCATTGTTGGAAAAACCCATAGCCCTAAGTGAGGTTGCCTTGGCAACGCGACCCGGTCATCGTGGGCCCGCAGGGTAGCACGCGTCTTATTTTTGCGGTATTATTTTGTGAGAGGGAAAATATCGATGCAAATGGTAAAAGATAGAATATGTAATTGATTAAGTGAAGACTTGAATTAAACTAATATGAGAATTTAGGTGGACGCCTCTATGCCATAACAAAAACGAAATAAAAAAGCTCCTAAGCAATAATATCGTTATTCATACTAATGAAAATGAGGCAATGAATTCGTCGCTATAACATTCCCCTAGTTAGGGTACTATACGCATCCCATAGCAACACCCCTTGACCACGTGCAGCCTGTCCAAAATAGCGTACACTTAGCGCACCATAAAATCTCTACAGATACCGATCCCCTTCGACGATATAGATGAAGTGTAATGGATTCACATCGGCCGTCAAAATATGAGGGCGTATCGCAATTACAATAGGCCCACCGGAAAATTATGTAACGAACATTTTACAATTTACTTTACCTCCGACTTAAGGAAGAACCACTTTTATCCATGAAGCGAAGTTACACGATGAAAGTGGGGTTTTAATATAACACTTAAAATGAAATAAAAATTGTTCAAAAGAGATGTTATAAAATATTTGAGCCTTTTTATATTTTTATGGTAATACAAAGAACACTTAGCAGTAGCCTAACGATATTAAATTTTCATGAAAACGATATATCTTCTCATAGACTACTTTAAAAAATGGGCTTACAATTGTTGAAATACATATTTTACGACGAGAACAATAATCGTTAATAATAGTCGGTCCATTTTACCAACACTTTTGTATTCAATTATACGATTCCACTAAATTTACTTGCCAATTAGTTGTCAGTGAACAGTGGCTGCAATTACCTGCGTTATTGCAACCAGACTGTGAATTAAATTTTATTTTAAAACCCCGATATCCGAGCGGAGAGTGTACTGTTACGCGCCATTTCATGCGTAATTTGATATTCGGATGACAAATTAGTTGGCAAACGCCGGGTGCACAGCGTCCGCTGAAATTACAGGGAAGGCTGCGTCGATGAAGGGCTGCCGGCCGCCCGCCCAGTCCGCGCTGCAGCCACATGCTAGGGAAATGCGGGACCGTCCTGGAATCTGACACCGCCGTCCAGTGTCCAAGATTAAACACATTTTGTTAAAAAAAAAACTGTGATATTTTATTTAAGCTGGTTCAATGAACGTTAAAAGTTACAAACGCTTTTGTAAAATGGCACGTCTCAAAAATCTTTTCTGTGAAATTCGCTACATTTCATCAAATTAAGCATTTTAAATCACAGGTCCTTCACCTGTGCCGTTTGACAAAAAAAAAGGAATTTCTCCACGATGTTAATTTCTACGAATGTTTCCGTGTCTCACCTGGCAACCCTACCCGTCCCGTCCGCTCCCGCCTGCGCCTGCACTTTCAACCGACTCCGCCAACTTGTCGACTCTAATTATAGTTTCCTTTTAACGCACTCGACTTTGATTCTAGAGCTCTAAAGATTAGAGAAACATTGCTAATTTAGCGCTGTAACACGTTCTTTTAGATGCAGATTACGGTAGATAGGGATGTTAATTTATTTCACGTAGATTGCTGACGATTTTAATTGCGGGGTTTGTTTCATTAGAGCAACATATGGTTTTCTTGAAATCTGGTAGATTTTGATAATGTTCTTTTGCAGAGAAATACTTTATTTTAGCATGTCTTAGTGCTTCGTATTTCTGTAAGGATAATATACTTTTAAGAGCGCGAGTCATCGTGTTAAAAGCTTGACTCATGCTTAACGTGACAGGTGAGGTTTCCATGCGCTATTCTCAAGACATAATGCAAGTTGCATTTTTTTTTCATTATTAGTGCTTGCCTTCTCTTGTAGTTTTCCTGCGGTATGGGTGTAATTGCGTTGAGAACAATGATTGGCTCGCATATAACCTAATAAGAGACATTTTATGCGACGAATAAGATGGAAAACCGCAACCGTGGCGGTGTGTCATATCTATTGTTTCAAGGGGGAAATACGGAAGAATATTCCGCGAATGTACATTAAACAGTTTATTCAATTTAATAGCAACAAAGGAACGACAAAAATATTAGTAGTGAAAACAAAAATGTAGAACAATGAACGGCTTCCTCCCCGGCAGGCGTCGACGAGCGGTAATTGGACGGCCGTAATTACTGCTTGCTTGTAAAGCCATCATCTTATCATCTCCGAAAGGGTATTAGCGAAAAACACGACCTAGAGGGGAGGAGACGCGACGCTACACGACCGAGCTGCGGGAGGAAGACAGCCCGCGACTTAGATGGTTATTAATATCTTTAGAGGACTCGGGAAATAAGCGACGGCTTCTCAAAGGGTAGACGTCAAAACAAGGCAATTATGAGATAGGGTAATTAGGTTTATACATAATCTTTATGTTTTCGGGATTACGTTGCTTGAAAATTTGTTGAAAGTGCCACGTGGATGAGACTTAATTGAACGGTGAGCATTTTGTTGAATACGATTTATTAACTAAACACTTTTTACTATTTTTAGGCGCCAGCCTATAGCTATAAATATAATGTCGACCAAAAAAACTAACGAAGCGAAATTTGTACGGCAGCAAAAAGAACCGCAACACCATCTATCCTCTCAGCGACGAACTACCAACGAAATCCTGCATCGCTCAAGCAAAGTTCTCCGTGCGATTTGAACATATACCTCAGTCCGAATATCAACTATCGGACAGTTGCCCACCAGACACAACAACCGTCTGGTAGGAGGATCCTCCCATTTTGTGTGTGGGTGTGTGGGACTTTACTCTCTGTAACGCATACCTTTATGGACAAACTATCATTATCATTTTTAGGATTCCATAGTCAACAAGAATCCCTTATAGTTTCACCATATCTGTCTGTCTATCAGAGGTGTAGCTCAGAGACGCTTAGCACTAGAAAATTGGAATTTGGTACCCCATTTGATATTTTTTTTAGGCTTTTGACGTAAAAGGGGATGTTTGGGGGGGGCAAAGCCCCCTTTTTACGTCAAAAGGCGATATTTTTTTTAGTCGTATTACCCATGGTGTGGAGTCTCGTTGGATAGTTTGTTTATATCGAGTTTGCTAAAACCATTTTCCATCCAAGGATGCGTTTGCGAAATATTAAGCTTTAAAGTGCTAAATTTTTGTTGGAGTCAAGTATGTCCCCCCTCTGCCAGCTAAACGGTTGTTTTTAGAGACGTGACAAAACACATGGTAGCAGCATATATAACGAATTCAAAGAAACACTATCACAGCTAGGTATGCTTGACAAGTTAATGAGTACCTAATTGTCGAATAACCTATAAAATGTACTTGGAGAAGGACAATTTTGTACAAATTCCAGTGTAATTAACAAACCATGTGAAATTGAACCATTCTAACTCGGCAATTGTGACGTGCAACTACGGAACCCTACACTGCGCGTGACCCGACATGCACTTGGCTGGTTTTATCACTTTATCATTATTTTTCTAAACGTCCTTTGAAGAACACAGTCACTGATAACGATTTAAAAGCTCAACGCAAATACCCAAATAAATTACTATAAAAGTGATGGCGCAAAGACACAGCTCATGAGATAAAACACTTTTTCTCTAAGATCCCGAGCAGGAAGATACTCTTGCCAATATGTTTTCCGACATAATATCTTCTCAGTTAATCATTAGCTTCGTGACGGAAAAAATGGTGAGGCAAACCATGTTCATAAAAAATCTAACGTGTTTTCCTGGAAAACGGCTCGTCCATGACTCTTGAGCAACTTATAGACACGGTGATTTAGGTCTCTTATTACCTAATTATTATGGTAGGTATCAAGATTATTATAAATTAAGAATATGCAATGATAGTTTAGGCAAAATCATAAAACCATGTCATAGCAACAGTTGAATCAATATTATGACGGAAAGTAAAAATGCGAAATGAAAATGTTTTTTTTTATAATGCAGAGACAAGACAGGTATTACAAAAAATGGATAACAATATGCTACAGAAAATATCACTACTACCCTACCTATATTGATTTTAGAATTTGTAGAGAGTAGAAAGCTACTCTCTACAAATTCTAAAATCAATATTTTAATATTTTGTTCTGTTTAAAATAGGCAGTTTGTTCTAAATCATCTATTTTGTTGTGAAACTTAAAGCGGTGTGAGTCAACAAACCCGTTATCGGGCCGCGAGGAACTCTGAGGGGTCTACCACCCCTCACGACAGTTACTTGATGACTTGTCACCTCGACAGATTTCACTGTAATCAGTTTTTTGACAAATCGTCCTTACCCTTTTCGAATTAAGCACAAGAAATGTGAAACATAATTTGGCTGCAATATTTTAATTGGCAGGTCTTGTTCATTAATTTGAAATGATAACGTCGTCATTTGAAGGTTAAGCGAAAAAGTTGAAAAGTATTTTCCTACAACATAATTTAAAATGAATTGCAAAAGCGGTTTTAAAGTTCGGGATTCTCGAGCAAGTTTTATGAAGCTTGGAAAAAATCTCGTCTACAAAGAGTCAAACATTTAACAGTTGAAACAAAAAGAACAGTCGGCAACTTAAAACTGAAATGAACACATACCTAAAGGCCTTTAAAATCTGAAAAACAGTTTTCTATTTAGCTCGCAACGTGTTGTTGAAAATTCAAGTTGCAGTCTCTTTGTCACGCTTTGACTCACTTTGGCACTACATAAAAAGCTTGGGTCGAAAGTACGCTTACATTTATGAAGGCTAAAAGAACAATTTTGTTAGGTGCCCGTTGGAAATTCCCTAACTTCAAAGGGCGTTTTAACAACGCTCTCTTTTATTTTATTGCCTTTACAAAAAGTGTATAAAAATCTGACTGACTTAACATTAACAGAAATATTTTTAAAAAGCTGCTGATGTTTGATATTTCTACAACAGACTCGCTTTAAAATACCTACAGTTCTTTTGTATTGTTTGGAATTGTTAAAAATTATGTTAACGCTTTCAAAAGTGGCACAAAGGTTATAAATAATTTCAGCAGAGAATCCTAACTGATATTACAATCCTTAAAAATGATATCGATCAATAAAGGTTATAGGCATTAGAAAAGTTGTGATAAACCGAGCGAACTGATCCAATTTGTTTACTTGAAGTGCTACGTCGGCGTCGACAGTGCTACCTACAGCTTTATTTCGCTCACTACAGAATTACGTAATATTTAGATATGCCTCCCGCGAGGCTAATATTATTCAATTTTAGTTGAAAACGAAGGGCTACGGGGTTTGATTAAGTAGCTCTTGAGCGGTTTTCTTTACCTTAATGTGGTTTTCAACTAAAACGTAAATGTTTTGGGTGTAACAAAAATGTTAAGTGTTACGTTGGGAATCATAGACAAATATTACTTATTAATTTTTATTTCAATTGTTCATTTTTGTCTTTTTGTATCAACGCATAAACCCATTTTCTGTGAGATCGTTTAAAATAGATTGCGCAGTTTCAGGTTTCAAATACGAAAAAGAAAAGATAATATTGGCAGAGTCATTACGTTTTACAAAACAAAAACGAAAAAGGCTATTTTCTAGGTTATTCAATTATTTCTGTAGCTAATGGTTTTAGTTCGCAAAATGTATTTTAGTGACTGAAAAGTCCTTTAAAAGTCATTAAGCCATTGTACGTATAGAAACAATAGGTGGGTATATGACCGTACAGGCTTTATAGATCACGTAGCATCCACTTCTAAATTACTGCACCATTTCCAAGCACCTGAAACTGTTTGACCAACACATATAAGCAATCACCGAGTCCGATTTCCAATTTGGGCAAGAAGTTAACGTCATAAAACTGAGAGAACCTTGCGGACTCGCACGTGAACGATAAAAAGGAGCGCGCAAACCAATTGCACGGGACAACCGGTTCTCCACATAATTAGATAAACTCCCCCGTTCTTAGAATACACTCTTGACTTGAAGCCAACTTAATTAGGTTTATTGTTCATTCTTGAACACTGCTCCTAATTTATATTTCGTTCTAATAATTCTGGCCTAGTTTATTTCAATCTGCACCGTCTCGTAGAGTTGTAAGCATGGGTGAATTTTTGACTCGGCGTATTTATTCGGTAAAAACTTTAAATTGCTTCCGACCCAGTTCGGGCGACTATTGAACCAATTCGCCAATTGCCTACGTCCGAGGCTAAACTCTCTCCTTGTTTATTTATTAGCGTGACAGGTACTTTATGATGTACCCAATTTGTAGTTAAGTGTCTGTACCTATACATTATTGCGGTTATCATGCGTGGTAGTTACGAGTTCTGGTATTATCATTGGACATTAAAATATTATTATTATGCCTACCACGTAACTTGGTCATTAATATCCCTTGAGAATCCGTCTAAAAATATTTGTTCAGTTCAATTTGTTATTAATTCAGGGAAGACTTTATTACTAGTGTTAACGTTTTATGACGTTAAGCTACTTTTAATCCTCGAAATCGTAAACTCATCACGTTATCGATTAGCAATCACAAAATACTTAGATATTATAAAACGGCAAAGATTTTAAAACCTTCGAATAGGTACCGACTGACTGGAACGAAAAAAATGCTGTTAAAAAGTAGAGATCAAAAAGATTATTTCAGATTAAGCTTAACTAACTACTTCTTCATATCAGTCTGAAATATATTAAATCGATTAGCCATGTTGGAGTTCTATCAGTAGGTACCGTTAGGAGCTCCTGCTGAGGTTTTACGAGCAATGTGTCGCAATGTGAGAGCTCCGGCTTAAGAGAAAGGCACTTTCTCAAGGATACCACTTTACAAAGTCGCTACTAAAACTCCTACACGGTTCATTTTATTGAAAACTTTTCTATTTCAGTACTTTTAACATTTCTTGATATACTAGATAGAATAGTTTTCCGGGTAAAAATAGGCAAAGAAAAATTTATTGTAATACGAAACAAAGATGAGTTGTGGTCACAGTCGCGTAATGGGGTTGTCCTCTATATGATTTATTTTTTCGGGAAATACTTAACTTTAAAGTTAATGTTTGAGTATATATGTGGTTTGTGACTAAAACTCGTTCCCTCTTTAGTCAATAATTTCCACAGCAGAATGAATTAATTTATCTTATACCTTAAATAAAGGCACCTACGCGTATTAAATAAATAGTGTTACGAGCTTGAGGTTCGTGACAATAAAAACAGCCGATTAAATAACCAAAATGACACTTTAATTTAAAACACTAATTACAACTTTTAAACTCACTAATTATTAAACACAAGTTCACCACTGATCACTTTATTCGCACTTGAAGATCGCTTCCGAAGTATTCGCTTGTATCGCTAATCCAATACTGCCTCGGTCGCGGAATACGCGCTCCTTTTATAGGTCAGTTTATTCTAGAAACTTCCATTCTCGAAACATCTGGAAAGTACTCGTAACTACCGCTGCCGACTGACCAGATACCGAGAAGTGTGGAATGTTCTGGCAAAGAAATATCTAGAAGGTACTTGACCCTACTAGTTCTGCTACTCGATACTAGATGGCGCTAGTAGTAACTAAATGTACCCGACATTAATCCTGGCGCGTAACACTGCCCCCTCCTAAGACATGCTCGTCCCGAGCATCATCGGTCCCATAATAACGCGCCAGTCGATTCACATGGACGATCTTAGGAGCACTTCTTGTACCTTTCTGTATACGATAGGTCACGTCGTTAATTTTTGTCACAATCCGGTACGGCCCGTCCCATTTAGCTTGAAGCTTAGGAGATTTCCCTTTACTGCGAACTGGATTGTGCAACCACACTAGTGAACCTTCGTCGAACCCTTTATTGTTCATTTTGCGGTCATAACGGGTTTTCATCTTTTCAGACATTTGCTGGCCCGATTGTCTGACGTGCTCATAAATGTCATTCATTTTGTTCCGCAAGTCATTCGCATAATCGGTTATACTGCGTGGGGCATCAGGTGGTATTCCAGTGATCAGATCTGCGGGCAGCCGTAATTCTCTTCCAAAGTTTGCGAAGGCTGGTGTCACCGATGTACTTTCATGAACAGCACTTCGGTATGACAGCAAAAACGGTTGTATATGCTTGTCCCAATCGCGTTGCCGGTTTTCCACGACTTTTGCCAGGTATCTCTCCAATGTCTGATTAAATCTTTCCACCATTCCATCCGATTGTGGGTGGTAAGAAGTTGTTCTCGTTTTATGAGTACCCATAACTCGACAAGTTTCCTGGAATATTTGGGACTCAAAATTCCTTCCTTGATCGCTGTGAATCTCCAAGGGTACTCCAAAACGACAGAAGACTTCATGAACTAGTTTATCTGCAACTGTTGAGGCTTCTTGATTTGGAATGGCGAAGACTTCCGGCCACTTAGTGAAGTAATCCATTACAACCATGAAATACTTGTTACCACTTTCACTTTCCGGAAAAGGTCCCGCAACATCTAGGGCTATCCTTTCCCATGGTGCACCGACGTTGTACAATTTTAATGCACCTCTACTGCGAGTCTGAGGTCCTTTTACAGCCGCACAACTTGTACATTTGCGACACCAGTCCTCGACATCGTCACGACAGTGGACCCAGTAAAACCGTTCTCTTATCTTCAGTAGAGTCCGTTTTACTCCCATATGGCCTCCTGAAGAACCATTATGGTACAGCTGTAGGACATTCGGTACTTTTGCTTTAGGGACAACCATTTGCAAATGACAGCTGTCTCCCCGAGCATTTTCCCATTTACGGCACAGGACTCCATCCTGAATCACTAAGCTGTCCCATTGGGCCCAATAACTTTTTGTGATCGAACTCATCGCTGAGACGTCACTCCACGTGGGCTTAGGAGCACTGGCCTTCATCCACCCCAGAATCGGCTTGATGTCCGAATCTTCCTGCTGTGCACATTGTAGGCTTTCCTTCCACTCGCTGCTGAGGTCTGTCTTGACCATTCTCACAGGTACGACTTCTTTACCCTCTTGCCTAGTACAATGCTTGCAGTCTTCAGGGCAAGGTCTTCTTGACAATGCGTCGGCGTTGCCATGAGATCTTCCGCTGCGATGTTCAATCACAAAGTCGTATTCCTGCAGTAGTTCAATCCATCTCGCAACTTGTCCTTCTGGAGTTTTGAACTGCAATAGCCATTTCAGCGCAGCATGGTCAGTACGTAAATGGAATTTCCGTCCCAGCAGATATTTGCTAAAATGCTGCAAAGACTTTACCACAGCAAGCAATTCCCGTCTCGTGACACAATAGTTCCTTTCTGGTTTCGATAATGACTTGCTGAAGTATGCTATCACAACCTCTTGATCGCCATTGCGTTGAGATAACACACCGCCAAGTCCGATATCACTTGCGTCTGTGTCAACTATAAATTCCTTGTTCGTATCAGGATACCCCAGAATAGGTGTTCTGCACAGACGTTCCTTTAGCTCCTGGAATGCGACGTCGCAACTTTCATCCCAGTAGAAATGTCGCTTTTCCTCGGTTAGTTTGTGGAGGGGTTTGGCTATGTCCGCAAAGTTCTTGACGAATCGCCTATAATAGGAGCACAAACCCAAAAATGCTCTGACCTGTGTCTTGTCTTTTGGAATTGGCCAATCCTTGACAGCGGCGATTTTCTCTGGATCTGTGCGGATGCCTTCTTCCGACACTACGTATCCCAAAAAGCTGACTTGACGTTTGAAAAGTGAACACTTCTTTGGACTCAACTTGAGATTTGCACTCTGGATCTTCATGAGCACGCGTTCCAGGTTTTGAAGATGTTCTTCAAACGTACGGCCTACGATGATGATGTCATCCAAGTAGACCAGGCAGGCATCGCCAATTAACCCGGTTAGTACAAGTTCCATCAACCTTTCAAACGTTGCCGGAGCATTGCACAATCCAAACGGCATAACTTTAAATTGCCACAGGCCCTTTCCTGTCGAGAATGCAGTTTTCTCCTTGTCCTTAGGGTCAATTTCAACTTGCCAGTAACCACTTTTTAGGTCTAGCGTGCTAAACCACTTCACTCCAGTAAGCATGTCCAGCGTGTCATCAATTCTTGGCAAAGGATAGCTGTCCTTCTTCGTGACGTCGTTTAGACGACGATAGTCAACACAAAACCGCATGCTGCCATCCTTCTTTCTTACCAGCACTACTGGTGAACACCATGGACTGGATGAAGGTTCTATAACACCATCCTTCACCATTCCTTCAATCATGGTTTCCACTTCCTTTTCACGTGCTACCGGCAATCTTCTTGGCCGCTGACGGATAGGCAATTCTTCTCCTGTGTTTATTTTGTGTTGAACTAAGCCAGTCTTCCCGATATCACCATCGTTTGAAGAGAAAACACTGGCGTACTTCTGTAACATTTTCTTTGCCTTGACCAGTTCATTTTGAGACAGAGCGCTGCGACAGTCGTCTAAAAGTGTGGTCACTTTCGTTTGTGCGTCCTTGCTGAGGGTCCCGGTCGAAAGATATTGGCATCGACGCAACCAATCCACTTCCTCGCAAGTACCAATCAGAGTGCCTTTTTCTATCATCTGTTCCTTATCACTAAGGTTCAGCACACGTACCCCTGAGATGTCGGTGGCTCTGACCAAAGTTCGTGCCACTTTCCATGGAAGGTCATTGTCTACCTTTTCCACGAGTACACAACGATGATTCTGCCCAGGATTCCGAGGAAGACTAACCGGCACAATCGTTTCCGATCTCGGAGGAAGAACAATCTTCTTTAGGCTGTACACATTTCCTGGTAACGCTCCTTCCATGAAAAGTTCCTCTTGTCCACATTTCATAACTCCTTGATTAACGTCGATCTCACAACAATTCTTCCTCATAAAGTCTAAGCCCAGGATGCAATCGTCCATTATATCAGCCACGACAACATTATGCAGGTAGATTCCGTTGCCTAGCTTCAACTCCATCTCTCTCTCTCCTCGGACGGGTATACGCTGACCAGTGGCTGTTACCAAATTTATGCGGTCTCGGTTGTGTACGGAGTCCCCAAGGAACCGACTTACAAGTTGGGAACTGACAACCGTGCGAGAAGCTCCAGTGTCTATAGTCAGCTTACAAGGCATTCCGTTGACCTCGCCCTTGATGATTAGGCTATTCCCGTCATGGGTTTGTGAGATCGAAATCCTTGGGGCTCTTTGAACATCAGCCAGCACCCGCCCCGCAGTCCTGGCTTTCACTCGTTTCCCTGCTGTTGCTGGGCGGTGCTGTTAGCCGCCCTACCCTCTGGAGATTGGCTACCTTCCCTTTCTGCAGTCCGCTTAGGGCAACTGGATCGAAGGTGGCCCCTTTCCCCACAGCCGTAGCACCTAGGGCTGTATCCTTTTAAACGGTCGCGAACTGTAGGCACTGCAACCTCCCTGATGCGATGGGAACGATGATCCTGTCGCACAGCTTCCACCTCCAGTGCATGAGCCAAGGCGTCCTTAAGCGTCCCGTGGTGCCCGAGCCTCACAGCAGCTCTAACTTCAAGGTCGCGGATGCCATCGATGAATGCCTGCACCAGGTTCCCTTCAATGAGCGCAGGTACGGACTGGTATGCTTTTCGTACCAGCTTTTCCACTTCGAGGGCCCACTGCTGCAGGTTTTCACTGCTGCGTTGCACGCGATCCTTGAGCTTCGCACGAAACACATGTTCCAGATGAGCGTCGCCATACCTAGCTTCCAACGCCTCAAGGAGTTGCTCGTACGTCACTTCTTTACCGAGAGCTTCCAGGACAGTTAAGGCCTGGTCGCGCAGGCCGAGGGTGAGAGCAGTCATGGCCTGATCTTTAGTCCACCCATTCGCCTTCACAACAGCCTCAAACTGTATTTTGTAGGCCGACCAGGAAGATGTCCCATCGAACGGTGGCACTTTGAATCCACGTAGCGAAGGTGTAGAAGCTACGGAAGTGGCAATTCCATCCCCTACTTTAAGGTTGTCCAGCGTTTTCTTCACGTCAGCAATCACGTTGTCAACTCGATCATTCATTTGGTCGATTCGCGTTTCGGCTTCCGCCAGGCGGTTCTCATGCTGGACCACCTTTTCTTTTACAACACTTATTTCTTTGCCGAAAGTAGCGTGTAGATCCTTCATAACGAACATCTGTTCTTCCTGGCGGCGCGCCTGCTCCTCCTTGTCACGCTGGAGCTGTTCTTCCAACCGCCGGGCCTGTTCCTCCTGTCGGCGAGCCTGTTCCTCCTGTCGGCGAGCCTGTTCCTCCTGTCGGCGAGCCTGTTCCTCCTTGTCACGCTGGAGCTGTTCTTCCAACCGCCGGGCCTGTTCCTCCTGTCGGCGAGCCTGTTCCTCCTGTCGGCGAGCCTGTTCCTCCTGTCGGCGAGCCTGTTCCTCCTTGTCTCGCTGTAGCTGTTCTTCCAGCCGACGGGCCTGTTCCTCTTGTCGGCGGGCCTGTTCCTGCAGCATCATCATCAGTGCAGCAAAGTCTGGTGCTGCAGATGCTGGAGCTCCTGTGGACGGACCGGCCTCCATGATCGGCAACTGGCCCTCCGACGTCTGCGGCGTTGTACCTCCAAAACGCCTATGGTCCGTCTCCTGCTGACGTTGACTCCGGGTACGGATACCCTCCGTGTCGTCCTTTGGTAGAATCGGCATGATTTAAATATCCCACTTCTGACACCAATTGTTACGAGCTTGAGGTTCGTGACAATAAAAACAGCCGATTAAATAACCAAAATGACACTTTAATTTAAAACACTAATTACAACTTTTAAACTCACTAATTATTAAACACAAGTTCACCACTGATCACTTTATTCGCACTTGAAGATCGCTTCCGAAGTATTCGCTTGTATCGCTAATCCAATACTGCCTCGGTCGCGGAATACGCGCTCCTTTTATAGGTCAGTTTATTCTAGAAACTTCCATTCTCGAAACATCTGGAAAGTACTCGTAACTACCGCTGCCGACTGACCAGATACCGAGAAGTGTGGAATGTTCTGGCAAAGAAATATCTAGAAGGTACTTGACCCTACTAGTTCTGCTACTCGATACTAGATGGCGCTAGTAGTAACTAAATGTACCCGACATTAATCCTGGCGCGTAACAATAGCGACCTACAGATATGTTTTAGGCGTATTTTCGCTAAATGTAATATGTATTGTTATCTGATCGTTCATACATAATTAATATCAATCTGAACTCTTTGACATACCGTTGTGTTTTAGTGCATTTATTTAGAAAGCTAAAGCTGCGACATGTTTTGGTGTGTCCAGTAAATTGGTTTAATTTTTTATTTCTACAAGTATATTTTAAAAACGTCTACAAGTTGATTTGGAAACATGTTTTAATGATTGTTAAAACATTTAAGATATACAGTCCGTGACAGAAATAGCGTAAAACCTGAAAAGGTGTCATTGTACTCATCATTATGAATAACTTTAATATGAGACTAACCCAGAAATCGCCTGTTGTTAATTAATATAATAATAATAATAATAATATAATATCTTAGGACAACTCACACACGGTCATCTGATCCCAAACTAGGAAGAGCCTGTGCTATGGTAACCAGACAACTGATAAACATACTTATATATTTCTAAATACATACATATTATAGACAAATTACACCCAGACACAGAACAAATGATCATGCTCATCACACAAAGATTTGTCCTGGGTGGGAATCGAACCCACGACCTCCGGTTTAGCAGTCAGGGTCACTAACCACTCGACCAACAGGCCAGTCGAATTGAATAACCAATTGAATTGCATAGCTCCAAAAATTTGCTGATCAATTTTATTTTAACAAAATGTGTGGTTCCAAAAAGTGCTTTTCATGTGTGCTTTTTGTAATGAGTTGAATCCTAGAGTCAAGATAAAAATAATTGCACAAACCATAAGTCAAGCCCTATAGACATTCACATTCATAAAATAATTAATCTTTTCTTAAAGCCCTCCCCGTAGTTTGCTAATAGAAAAGAAAGTAATTAGCTCTGAGCTAACAAAAACGGTATTGACCTTTCATAATTACAACTTATTCTAAAGCTCTTGAACTAAAAGAATGTTTAAATTATTTTCCAATTTTAATTTCGAGTAATCGAACCAACTGTAATGAGATCAATTTGTTCTTGAAAACTTTTCTTTTTTGCTCTTCGATAGCATGCTCTAGAAATATTTGCATACCAGTTTTTATATTAGAATTCTGTGTTTAGTTATTATTAGATTAAGTTTTTACAATCTTGGTCTTCTGGTCCGTAACGATAACTGCGAAAGTTATTGATCTTTAGAGTGAGTGCTGATCCTAAAAATTCTTTGTAGGCACGGGAGAAAGAAAACATTTTGTATTGAACTCCGATTCCGATATTTCCTTTTACCTACTATATAATGAAAGCGCAGCATATGTTATGTTTATTATATTCGTGATATTGACGGTGATCAATAGCGTCGTGTCGAGGGGTTGGTAATGAGATCGGGTGGGAGGCGTTCGCGCGTGGCGCCAAGCCAACCGTGTGAATTTCGCGGGCTTAAACGTGCGCACCGGCATACATACTCTCCTATATACTAGAGGTGGACCGACTAGTCGCCGACTAGTCATGAACGCCAACTATCCGTCCACATTTATAATCTGCAACTAGTCAGCGTTTATTCCGAAAAATAAGTCTAGTAGTAGAAAAAATATATAAAAACCAGAAACGGCTACACGTTTAATATTTGTTAAGAATTAAAACAGTGAGTCATCAAACTATATAATATAACAAGTGGTCCCGACAGACGTTGTCCTGTCCGAACGTTTGCTTTGTGTCTGACGAAAAATTATAGAAATCGATTGCAGCGGGTCCAATTGTGAATCTAAACCATTCTCGAATCCCCTTGAACACACACAAACAACATCGGTCCAGCCGTTTAGGAGAAGTTCGGTGACATTCACACGTACACAAGAAATATACATATATACTAAGATATGTAAAAGAGTGAACAAAACTTTAACGTTTTCGTCGCTAGACTAGTTGGGAAAGCCCTAGACTATCCAGACATATTTGTTGTCCTTGACTAGTCGGCTGACTAGTCGCTCATTTCAATGCCGACTAGACGTCCAGTCAACTAGTTGCCCAAGTCCCACAGTCGGGCCATCTCTACAATATACACATTTATGGTACAGTAGTGGAACCTGAACATAATGATATCGGAAAGCGCCTGCGGCTCTGTCCATGCTCGAATATCAAGCCGGCGAAATTGATTTTAGTTTGGCTTTATTTTTGGAGTCTCTATTAAGTCGAATATTTAGAGTGTCTGCTTTTTAATGGGGTGTCAATCAGAATACACTCAATATTCCTCTTCCATTTTTAGTTATTTTTTAATAGTTCATTTAAAACTAAGTTGGAAAGGTGTTACATCCACAATAAGGTCGAGCAGAGCAGGAATCGTATCTTAGTCCTTTAGCATAAAAGGGAGACAGACTCTTTATCTCAATTATAATTAACTTCAAAATTATCATTAAATTAACAAACAAAACAATCTTAATTACGTTTTATGACGTACCGTTTAATCTAAATTGACATAACAAGACAACTGCAGCGAAGTGTTAAGAAAGAAAAATGTGATGCACGTCATAACGAGGGCTCTCGTCCTGTGTTCAGAAGTCTTGAATAATGCTCGATTTAATTGGCTTGAACAAGAGTGCGCATGCACCCACTACCCACTACGTCCACCTATTTAAATTTAGTTTAGGAGATTAATTAATCCCGGAGCGCTGGGATGGGCGTGCGCGTTCCGTCACAACCGTCAATGGCACCCGTCGCACTGTTTTATTCTCTCACTAGCGCCATCAATGAGAGACGCAATCGAATTTGCCAAATGACGCTCACACTAAATTGGTGAAGAGTGATTGATTGAATCGCTCCGCAGTTAAAGTATTTTACACGGGAAATAATTGAATCTGAATAATTTAGAGCGACACCACCATACGAATGGACGGATTTCGGAGTTCAATATTTCCCCAAGACATAAATAGGACGATATTAATAAACGTGTATCGGTCGTCAGTAATTCATAAGCATGCCAGCTGACATAGACGCTGCGTGTTGAGACAGACGGTCGCCCTCATTGACTCGACTTGTTCATACGTCAATTTCTATAACTTCCGCTGGGTTTTTCTAATCATATTTTGAATACTTAATGACTGTGTTCATAAATAGGAAAAGTGAAATGAATAAACCTACGGATCCTTTCATATTTTTTTGGTTTGTTTAAGTATACAAGATGGAGACGACGATACGGCACTAAATCAAAACACTGGTAATACTAGTTCATACGAATATGTTGTCTTTTATTACAGATTTGATGTCACTAACTGCAAGAGACTTTTTTTTTTGAGGATGGGAAATCTTCAAGTGACTTCGCTCTGGGTGGAGCGGAAGGCCGTGTCAGACTCTTGCTGACATAAACTCATCCGTGTTCCTTCTAAAGCCCTTTGCGTTCCAGGGCCGCGGTGACTCTTTCGAACAAATTCCGCAACCCTGCCAGGCTCTCGCCTTAGAACTGCAATAGACCGCTTGGAATATTTCGTCAGAATAGTAGTCACTATCGTTGACTAGTTTGAGTTTTTTTGACGTATTATGCAATTGCAAAGTTTGTTTTTAATTTCTGTGATAGGATTTATTATAGTTTCAAAATATTCCTATGAACCAGTATTGTCAGTGTTTTCATTGATTGTCGTATCGATGTCTCGACATTATATATTGAGTATTAGGTAGGTAGCCCGTATTTGAAAGTTTCTATTCATTAAAAATATTGCGATTCCGGTCATCGAATATTTACCACCAACGATAAAATGCAACAGACAAAAAAACAGTACCCTTCACAAAACCTGTTGATTAATAAAGAACGATCGTGCGAGTTCAGCATCTCTTTACTCGGATGGAATCACGTTTTACAGTAAATTATACTTTCGTGGTAAAATAATATATCGCTGACAGCCATCGATAACTCTCATTAAGCAGCATTAAGCTCAAAACTCGTGACGGCTTTAAATTCGATGACATGTGAAATAATGATGAATTGTGTCACATTTTCGTTTCCACTGAAAGTGCAAGCATCGGGTCCTATACGTAGCTATTGACTGACGCTTCTTGGAACCCCTGTAGGACAGCACTCTCTTTTTAATCCAATTACGAAGTTTCCGGGAGCCCCTCTGGTCAGTGGAGGAAGGCTGCAAGGCTTGCCACCCAATATTAGCCTGATTAACTACGAAACGCGCGCACGCTCTGCAAAAAGCTTTAAAAACGTCGCAGTAACTCACTTACCACACCACTGGGACCCAACTATGATTCACTGATGGCACGACTCGAACTTAAACTAGTTATTTTTGGGAGCTAGATTAAAGCAAAACTTGGAAGTCTGGCAATAATGGAGTTAGTGAATTAAATCCATTTGGTGATGAGTTGCAATTCCGGGAATGTGAGACATCTAGATTAGATTCTGTTTTTGAGGTTTTAATAATGATTAGAAACAGAAAACACCGGCGCCATAACTTAATGGAGAGCTAAGTATGATTTTTTAGCGATTTTTTTTGTAATGTTATTAGTAGGTGCCCATTTCCAGTTGACTTCATATTTATATCCCTTTGTAAAGGTTTTCCGATTATTAATAAGGAAAATGTCGCACGCAGTTGTAGCGGACTAAGTCGAGCTCGAAATTACTTGTATCCGAAATAACGCTTTACTGTAAAAACTACGAGATACATAAATATTAAATAAACACTTCCTTCACTCTCCCAACCCTCGCTAATCCCACGTTCATGCATGGGTTAAAATATAATAATCTTGTCCCATTTTCGCCTAATAAAGGACGGGGTAATTAAAATCACCTTCAAGGGACCCTTTTGATACGAAAACGAAAAAAGATCCCAGCGAGCGATGCCACGTGCAAAAGTTAGTTGAATAAACCAAATTTAATGCTACACCTCCAACATTTTGACGTCTTATAAATATATTTGGATCTTTGAATAACGGGCGGGATATTAGAATGAGAATCGAAATGTAGACTTGTAAATAAGCCATCGTGTCTTCTACGTTGTCAATTACATTTGAAAAGGGGTTTCTTTATACTATCAATGTCAGACGTGAAAAGAATTTTTGAGTCGGGTTTAGATTTACTTTAAAAAGTGCCCTCGTTAAATCTAAATTCATACCTAGGGTGAAGGCCCGTTGTTAGCATTGTACATAATTTTACTTACTCATGAAATGCTTAATTTAAAAAAGTAGGAGTGGTATGTAGGGTTCATTTTTTATCAAGGTATAAGTTACCTTGATTAAAAATTAACAGTCTCATCATTCAACTTTTACTCCTATTTTATCTTATTAAATAATTTACATGAAAATGAAAAGGATACAGCCAACAATTCAACGCTCTCAGCGTGATTAAGTGAAAGTAAAAAGGTTTTTAATTTGTTGAAATACAAAATTAAGAAATGGTATATAAGGATGATGATTTAAATATTTGCATAGCTTTCCTTCATACGAGCAGATGGCTAATAAACGGATTTGTTTCGAGTGAAAATATTTGTGAACTCATGGTAGCCCCACTGTAACCCGACGATAATTAGATATGGCGCGCTTTTACAGCGCAGCGATTCTGAATACCGACCAAATTGCGCCCTTCCAATCCTGTTTATGCTACGATGGAACTCCGACGGTTCATTTGGTCACCATTTTTCATTTTCATACAGTGAAGTTTTTTGTACAAAGCTTCTAAAAAATTCACGCTCGTGTTTCAGAACTGTCGACATGTGTATTCGGTCCGAAAATTGCAAGAATGGAGATGCTTTTGTCTAAAACATTTTCTCATTTAGTCAATCAGCTGTGTTTGCAGAGATCGTACGAAAATGCTTACAAGCTCATACTATTTACAAACGTTCAAAAATGTACGTTCGTCAAAAGAGTACAAAATTGCTACTGGGAATTCTATAACACGCTACATAAAAAAGCCTTTCATTGTGTGTATATAACACACAATCATAGGCTTAGATTTCCAATATCCATACGAATCAAAACGTAATTTCAACCAGAACACGAAAAATTATTTTTAACTGTACAACACTAATTACTCGCTCGCAACCATCGCAACAAGTTTAATGCTTGCGTGTAATGGGTGTATGGTATCAGTGCGGTACCACGAGGGCTCTCGTCGTCCACATTCCGACTGGTTGATTAGTTGGTCGTCGAAGCCCCTTCACTACCCTCTCCCGCCGCCGCTGGTAATGCACACCTGCAGTTTTTGGCACTGCAGTTCCGAATGATTGAACGGATATGAAAGCACCGAAAATGTACATATACTCGTATGTAGAACGTGTGGGCACAGAGAATCGGACGATTGAATATTGAATGCCGAGGTGTAAAAATACGCAGCGAGCAGAGATACGTAGTGAACTATTACAGTTCCTAACGCCAGGGCTTCAACTAAAAAGCTGAATGATGATGATAAATCGTTTTCTTACGTCTTTTGAAACTGGTGATTTTAGGAGCTCCTCCGATAAAACTGTAAGTTTCTCGATTTACTCGGAGCGATCACCGTCTTAACTCTATAAAAGATTATGATGTTCTTTAGGAAGTTGCTGTTTACCGTCTTTAAGATGTTATGATGCCATAGTCACACCTTATGACGCCCACTTAAAGAGATGGGGTAGCCTATTATGGCAAAGTAAAATCAATATCATTTCAGAATAGCTCTTTAAATCGCGAAAGGTTGATACCCTAATAAAATATCGATAATAATCTATATAGATGCAATAGTGGATAATATTATTAACGCAATAAATGGAGTCATAATAATAAAACTGTTTGCCTGAGGGAACCAACGAGTGACAAGTAGGGAATAAGTATATTTTACTACTCTCGATATATTTAATGCTCTATTAAGAATTTTACGGTTTTATCCGTGAAGACTTAATCAGGCTTCAATTGTTTTAACGAACATATTAAAGACATAAATGCAATGAAATGAAACTATTGATAGGGGCATTTTAGCACCTAAAAGCATTGGGCAGTGACGTCTGAATTGAATATATTTAAGACTTGATGCCCCTAGTCTATAAAATTGAAAATGGTAATGATTTCACAATTGCAGGTAGTAATATTTTATCGTATTTCTTGACCACCCTGCCAAGGGCGTCGTTAGATGTTACGCTACTTACAGAATATCAACATCATAGGAGGCTTCACACTCTATTTTATTTTCTAAAAAAAAGTCATATCGGAAAGAAATTGTACGCTTTCATATTTTAGGAATTAGAACAGTGTTATCTCGAAAAGATGACAGCTCTCGTTAACCAAAAATGTGAATCACACATTCTTCAAAAATCTTGTAACATTTACACAAGGATCAATACTAGGCCCACAAGTACGTGTTACCCAAAACTTCAAAGGGTCAACTTGACAAACATTGACTCATTTTAGTCTAAATTTTGTTTAGATAGGTTTTGGCGTGAAACATTGAGACCCGAAACTGAAACTTTGTCACGTATTCAGTACCTAACTGAAACAGACTTGCTACCTTTTTATCAAATAAAATTATCCTAGTCTGTCCAGAAGGTAAGACACTTAAATTTTTTCTCAAATTTGTCTTTTTTGTCACCCAGTACTTTTTGACGCCAGTTTAATTTATTACACCCTATTTATTTTTAAAATATCTAACTATTTTTTCGTTTCTTTTGGCATCACTTAAGCTCAAAAATTATGAGGGATTGAATTTCTTGCGGTTTTTTTTTGCGAACTAAAGACACGAGCTTTTGTATTCTCCAGCCACATTCCGGCACATGACAGTCACGCTTATTTTCGAGCTTACGGCAGTTTGATATAATCCTTTGCGACGTACATATTAAGGTTAAGTAATGTCACTACACAGAGGAATTTTATCTTTGTGGGACGTGTTACATCTTCTGTATCTACGCTGAATGTACCTAGTATTAAGACTTACTTTTGCCAAATATGCTTAGTAAGCTCAGTGGCTTTACTTTTTCCTACAAATTCGTAAGTTTGCATCATATTATTATACCGTATTACGATTTAATAAAGTTTAAGCGAAATAAAGTGGTCAAAGTTTGCCTTTTCTCAATAAGATATGTGATAGATTTACAACTCCATTTTCCTTATTTCTTTTACCTGTTCAAAGTTTGAAAAAGAACCTATCAGTGTCAAAGACAAAAGAAAAAGCTTCAACAATAAATTATACGCGCTTGATAAAAAGCCTCGTTCGATACAACTCTCGTACTAGCCTCACCAAAGCATTACTGGGTTCAAGTGAATTGCCGGAGGAGGCTGTCACGAAGTGGCTGTATCAGATAACTCCGGTAGTTTGTTCTTGGAACGTCCGTGTCATTTGTCGTTTGCGTACGGCGTGCGACTGAGACGGTGTCGCGTCGTGACTGCGTAGGAGTGCTACGTTCAAGCGCGAAGGCGAGTGATCTGAAGGAGGCATTGGCGTTGTTTGAGATAGTGATAATATTCTGACTATTATCTTGGTGTGTTGTTATAAGAACCTTCCTAGGGCTTTTGACAAAGTGAAATTCTATAAGCGATAACGGTTGTCGAAAAAAGTATTATTCATAAAAACGTTATAACCATTACATAGCTAAAATACTGATAAGCAGATTCTTTTTCAACATTTTCTATGGAGAATTTGAATTTAGAACCACTTAAACAGTATTTTAACTAAGTAATGTTTAATAAGTTTTTTATGAATAAGGGTGTAAATATTTGGGATTGACCACGTGATATTTCGGTAACGTACATAATTATGTCAATATACAGTTTGGACTCTCATTATCCGCGATAGTATGTGAGTTTAGCCTAGGCAAAGATATATATAACATTTAATTCTTCTTTTTAATTTCGTTTTAATAGGTGCTACCGGCAAAATTTAGACATGAGGCCCCATTATTAACAATAAATTTTCTGCTATATTTTACAACAGACTTGAGCTATTTTCAACACACACACAAGCCGAAAGGACTGTATATCTAAGACCTTCGTACTTAAGATGGTTCTGCATAATGTCCCTATCTCAATAAATGTGTTTCGTATCTAAGGGACTTTTATAGTTCTTTAGTTGTTTCCCAACAGAAGGAAATAGCACTTATAGTGCAATGAAAGCCCGAACGCTCCAGGCGAGTTCCGTTTCGTTATAGGTTTTCTTATCAAAATGGTTGATCTTTTCTAAAATCTATGGGAAACTATTTGCTTTTGATTGGAAATCTGTGACTTCGGGTTTTTGTATTCTTGATATGTTTTCCTTTTTTTTTGTTTTGAGGTCTTGTTTCGAATTATTCTTAATTTCTCCCAAAATATCGTAATAGTCACCTGTAGCTTTCTGTATGCTTTGAGGTTTCAAGTAAATTTAAAATAAATCTTGCCCAGCAACCACTTTCATAAATACATAATTGGAATATAGATAAATAATTAATATTTCAGAATTTATCGTTAAAGACTTCAATCAACCAGCTTCAAATAATTTCTCAATAAGTTTCTAAGAACAGAACTTTCCCGGAAATCGAGATCAAACGTTCAAATGAACGAGCACACAGAACTCTAGTTTTCAAGCTCCCAAGCCATACAAACTGATAGTTAAAATATCTTATCCAAGTTTGACGGGAACCACGATCCTTGTGGACTTCTCCGCCCACGCATCTTCACCGGGAAAGGAATAAACTTTGCGTCGGCGCATACATTTCGTGCATTATGCACTCACTAATATATTACTTAGGTATGCCAGAGGCATTTTTCCTTAAATTATGTTGCTTTTAACATTTGCATTTGAATATAATCTTGAAGTGCAACGCAGAATTATGGGGCCTAGATTATTAAGTTTCATATCTATAAATATTACATTACAAGAGAAACCCGGCTCTATTCGATCCGGTAATAAGCTGTCATCGTTTTCTGCGAATTATTGAGCTATGTAACTGGAAAATGTTCAGACACTTTTGAGCAGAATACCTATGGATTAGATAGGGAAAATGTTCAGACACTTTTGAGCAGAATACCTATGGATTAGATAGTAAAAAGTTACAAAAGATTGTTACTGTCGTCAGAAAACCAGGCTCCAAGTAACAAGACAGTGATACTTTCAGTTGTTGCTCAAATTCATTCGAAAATGATGACATATTGCACTGTAAACATTGCAGCAACGTTTAAGTTCGTATGGACGTACAACGCTGCAATGGCTGTGGAAACTATTCACGACGCTCTCTACATTGCATTCAAATGACGGTAAATATTTGTGCTCCACGCTCCAGTTAACCGGCACAACCGATAATTAGGCATCCGAAAATACACCGATAGCCTGCCTGTGCACGTTCAGCACGTCTATGTGAGAGCTTCTATCCGCTGAATAAAAATATATTCCGACATTACGTAGAATAATTAAAATGTCCCTTGAAATATTCAAGAATTAGCACCTAAGAGACTTCCGTATCCGTTTGAAAATCAACTTTATACGGGCATTCGAATGAATAAAGAGAATTCTAATCAACGCTCGCGTAACTTTAAATGAAGGTGAACATTTTTGAAACCTTTATCCGTAGCTTGAAAATTCAACCTTTATTTGGGACCGGAGGGGACTTATCAGGGCGTTTTTCAAATAACGGCATCAATTCCGCGCCGGCATCCTCACCTGTTATCTGTTTCTCTTCCTGCAGCACACAAAGCGCCCACGCGGGCGGCATTTTAGCGTTACGCGCCCATTTTGTAACACTCGAAACACCATTACCTTCTGCGTGTGTCGCGCTCGGGTCACCAGCCACATCTACGCCGCTCAAATTATGTTAATGATCGCCTGAAAAAACTGTAAGCACCTACGTCGTTAAATTTTAAACACTTTTGTCATTTTAAAATTCTTTTTTTGTTACAGGTACTCAGTTCCAGAGGCATTTTTTATGTTACAAAGCGTAAGTATACGTATAAATGATACCATCCAGCTCAAAACCCCGCAAGTATGAACTTTATCTAAATAATTTAAGCCAATATATCACTGTGAGTCATCTCTTTGATGTTGGATTTCAACGAGCTTTAGTTGGCAATACGCAAAAAGTTAACTAACAAGCCTACAAAATACTGGTATGATTTTAACGAAGCTGGGTTTGAATGAAAAATATCACACATCGCCAGCATACCTGCGCACTTTTGTATTCAGCGGGCTTACTGAAAGAATGCAAATGAATCATATAACGACCTATTTCGAATGTCATAGTAGGTAAGCTCCGCATTAAATGTAAAGTAAATGCCGTGAGAACTTTTATTAAAAAAACCGGCCAAGTGCGTGTCGGACCACGCACAGTGTAGGGTTCCGTAGTTACCCGTCTTCTAAACCATGACAGAAAAATAGTAAAATATACTTCACTATTATTAGATTACAAAGTTACAAATGCACTTGGTTTTAAGTCATTTTCTATAGAATTATTAGGATTTTTTTACTTACCCTGTTCCATTTTTTTAAGTAAAACCTACTTAGCTGTGAAAGTTTTATTATTAAATTCATTATATATGCTACTACCATGATTTTTTTCACGTCTCCAAATATAACCGTTTAGCTGGCAGAGGGGGGGGACAATTGACTCTAACAAAAATTTGCACTTATAAGCTTAATTTTTCGCAAACGGATCCTTGCACCGCAATATGGTTTTCGCAAACCCTCAACGTTTTTAAACGACCTATCCAACGACACCCGACACCATGGGGTAGACGATAAAAAAAATCATCGCCTATTTACATGTAGGGGGGCCACCCTAAAAAAAAATGTATTTCAAGATTTTATTTTACCACTTTGTTGGCGTGATTGATATGTATACCCATATAAAATTTCAACTTTTTAGCGCTAAGCGTCTCTGAGCTAAACCGCAGACGGAAAGACAGACAGACAGACGGACATGGCGAAACTATAAGGGTTCCTTGTTGATTACGAAACCCTAAAAATGTAGCACGGCTACTGCTGTAGTAAAGAGAAAAAAAAACAATTAATTTATCCGGATAGCGCCTATCTGAAGAGTTTTCCTCTTTATATGTCAGAACAGAGTTAATCGGAGAATAGCGTCAGTAACTTTGTGACAGGCGGAGAGACGCCACCGCGGAAAGTTCAGCTTCTCTCGTAATAGCTAGTTAAGCCGGCATTCTATGGAATGCGTCGATTTATTTACCTTTTCGCTCGCGACGCCCGAAGCGCGCCTCTATTGTACTCTACCTACGGTTGTCAAGATGTCCTGAACTGCTTTTACCGTGCATTGAACGACCCGCATTTTGCTGAATCATGTAGCTCACCGTATGCACAACTCACACTGTATGGAACCGTATCGAAGAACTTTTTAAAGACTACCTATATGTTCAACTTTAATTATTACCTGCTGATAATAATGCACAAGTGTATTAAACACCTGCATGAAACTGCGGATATTTTCAGTGGAGTCTCACCCCTTTGCTTTTGGCCGAGGACTTTCATTACGAACTTTTTTAATCGTCCTTTGTCCCACAGAAAAAAATCCGTTGTGATTCCGGCAGAGACGGCGTGTCCCGCCGCGGTGCTGTAATTAAACTGACACCGACTCCCGCGGGACGAGTTTTGAATGTTATTAGAATCTCTTTCGCGCCGTCGACTCTGATTGGAAATCTGTTATGTTGTCACGCAAACACAGACAACTGTCACCGACAACGGCACTTTCTACTCCTGCCTTTAATTATGCAACTATAAATTGAGAATGTTTCAACTTTAAATTAAATAGGCAGACCTACCTTTGCCTTTCAAATATTGAAGCATTCAACCAAAAACCTAATTTACCTGTTCAAATTGTTTGAAATGTAAAGTTTCATTACTTATTTTATTTGGTAAATTTTATTATCAATTTGTTTCTAAATAAAGTGAGGAACGATATTGTTTTTTAGTTGAAACTGCTGAAGTGACCTGTCAAAAGTAATGAATTTGACTGTTGAGCGAGCAACGAGTGTGCTTTTAATGTTTTTGTTTAGTGGTGTTGCGCTGCGAGTGTTGATATGATTCGCGCAAAGCAAGTGGGTAGTCACCGCGTGGCTCGTGCAAGTGAGCACGGCACATTGGACGCGTGTTGACAGTCCTCGGCGCGGCCTCGACAAACAAACATATTCTGTTGACTCAGCGACACATCGCTGTATGCTTTGAATTTAAATTAAAGCACCAATGGAAATCGAAATTCAGGAACGTGTCTACCAATTTTTGAACGTAATTAAGAATTTTACCATCAAAAGTTTTCGTCGATGTTGCTGATTACAATACTAACTTGTGAACAAATATGTTTGTTTTCGATATGCGTTATAAAATTAAATAATGAAATCAAATAAACCGTTATTAAACTTTCAACCCTAATAATTAGTCGGATCGTAAACTACAGCGTTTCTTAGAATCCAACATTCGTTATAAAACGTTTACATATTTATTGCCCGTCAAATAAATGTGTCGGTCTATTTCACGAATTAATTGGTTATCCTTAATCCTTCTGATGACAAAAATGTTAATAATCGCCGCGTGCTATATATATTTCACAAATTAGGTGGAATTAATAAATTTGTGAGGGTTTTGACGGACGCGCGGTTCTGGCGCGGCGCGTGGAGCTGGCGCGGCGCCAACATCGCCACTTTCCCTCGCACTCGGAAGCTTCACTCTTAAACAGTCTAGTGGCCGGACAGAGCACATTGCCTCGATTTCCGAGAAATTGACGATTTCCAGCAACGTTCAGAAACCGGCATCGGAAATATTTTATTAGTGATAAATTGCTGTCTATAGGTGGACTTGATGGTTCGAATAAGGATTGCTGAAATAGTCACAATATGTTGAATGACGTCACAACCGCCGG
Organism: Mamestra brassicae; assembly: GCA_905163435.1. NCBI lineage: Eukaryota > Metazoa > Arthropoda > Insecta > Lepidoptera > Noctuidae > Mamestra > Mamestra brassicae. The sequence goes on along the minus strand of LR990996.1, from coordinate 9,065,476 downwards.
ATATCCCGAAACGTCAACTCAACTAAGTTTACGTTCTATATTTCCATAACGTCTGAAACTTTTGAAATGTGATTCTAAAAATAGGTCCAATCTAACGAACCTACATCAAAGCGAAAGCAATTTCTAATGGGCATGTGACAGTCATAATCCTCATCTAATATTCAAGTATCAGGCATTAGCTGGCTGCATTATGCATTTAATACGACATAATCACTAAACTTTACTTGTGAGTATGTTGTGTTGGTAAAGACGCAAATAATCAGTTTCTCTTAGAATTAAATAGCAGTAATATTAACATGATCTTACTTGTATCGTTAAATTAGGTGAATATTACCTAGAGAAATCGAACTGTTATTTGAAAATAAGGCACAATGAGTATTTTCATTATGCTCTAGTCCCGCTTAGCCCCAGTTTCTTGAACGAAAATTATTTTGACAAATTGTTAAATGGGCGTTATCTAGCTGTGACTAGTTGAATAGTAACATTTTTAACAGAAAATCGCATCACTTGACTTGTGTTTTATTTGTGAGGGGTCAATTTTTTTTTTAATCGGTCGTTAGATTTTCCGTTTATAGTGTTTGTTTTATTCTCTTCAAATTTTTATATTGTTAAAACTATAAAAAATCGGTAATATTTGAAGTATGTAAAGCCTTAAGGTTGACTGGTATTCATTGGCTATAATGGATGGACAACTACTCCTAGTTCCTATGGAAACAGTATAGGATTGAAATCGAGCTGTGTTATATAATTTTCGTCTATAATAAATTACATATTGTATTCTATTAACCTATCTATCAGGAATTGTCATTGTTCTACTAAGATATATCTTATATATGTATAAAATTCTCGTGTCACAATGTTAGTTACCATACTCCTCCGAAACGGCTTGACCGATTTTTATGAAATTTTATATGCATATTTAGTTGATCTGAGAATCGGCTACTATCTATTTTTCATACCCCTAAGTGATAAGGGTTGTCCAACCCTAATTTTTTTTTTAATTTTTTGGACAAAATTTTTATTTTGTTATAATGTGGCATTAAAAAATATATACAACCCTAAATTTTCACCCTTCTATTACCAACCCCTATTTTTTAATAGCGATATTAGGGCTTTAATTATTTTCTACTCTCGGCGGTCTGTAATTAATCATTTACCACTCGATCGGTTATTCTAGACTATTTGTTTGCACGCTAATCCTAGGAAGTATATTTATTGAGGAAGGCTATAGGCTATATAACAACACGCTACGACCAATAAGAGCCGAGTGTTCATGAAAAATGTGAAGTAGGCGAAGTTGCTTGGGTCAGCTAGTAAACTATAAGAATATAGGTAAGTACCACTATGTTTATCTACTAATGGATATCGGAAACACTACTAACATTATGCAACAACACTAAATAATTAATCGTTCAGCGCTGCTCAAAGCCACAATAGTGCATCGCCAATCACTTAATTATTAAGACGCCGTGAGCCCCTATCGTTGATTATGGTACCTCAGAACATCGTAGCAATGGAATTTTTAATTAGGTAGGTAATTCTGGGGTTCTGGTTTGTCTAAGAAATTATCTGCATTATATTTGTCGCGGTAGACTAAGACGAAGGTAGAGAGATGAACTTGACTCTCAACGGAAGGACTGGCGCGCAGTGGCAGAGGACAGATGTGTGTGGAAAGAGGAGGGAACTTTTGACCGGCAGTAACGGACTAATTTAGACTCATAAACATCTTCACTGTCTTAACCGTATCCCAATTTATTTAGGGTCGGCGCAAATTCTCTTCTTCTATGTGTCGTTATGTCAGTAGCGCCCTTCCGAACCATTGTATTATATTCATGAATACAAAACATTCATTCTTCAACACTTATGAAAACTGGAAACACAAATTGGAAACGTGTTTAATCTAAGGCTTGTGTGAGGAGAATTCCAGTTCGCAAAGGTTGAGGAGAAATATTCGGAGTTACTACCCGCACCTGGTGACTAACCTTCATTCATTCTAGAGATTCGGTACCTCTACAACTAGGAGAAGAAGTGATACACTGAAAAATATAAACCATTGCCCGTGGCTTCGCTCGTATTAAAATATCTGTCTCCAAGGTCCCATTTAGCTCTGGACCAAAATTCATCAAAATCAAAACAAACTCTCTTTCGTATTTATAATATTATAGTAGGCGCCAGATAATCGTGGAATAACGGTCATTGACCCACCTACAATTATTGACATTTTTAATTTGAAAAACGGAATTAATGACACAAAGCTGTCCCGAATCATCATCTCTCGTGATCCTTAACATTGTCTAATAATGAAAAAAAAAACGATTCATATTTAATTGTTCAGGTACCTATGAACAGTTATTAGGGAAAGGTCAATGTACTTTATTCCACATTTATCTGGCGCCTACTATAGTTAGGATATATTGTGGACAAAGTATTTGATATGTAATGTAAAACATAATGCATGTACCTACCTTAGCATTTTCATACGTACATGAATGCATGCATAAGCTTTAATTTGCCGCTGAGATAAATATGCTCCTGAAAACATTGTTCGTATCAAATTGAATGTATATTGAATGATGTATGTTCTCAATTTGTGAAATGGCGTGCATTTACGCGATCGTTTCGGCTCGCCAGATGCCAAACAATGACCGACGCTCCACGTTTATTTATTATAAATGACAAATTAAAAATTAATATGTTATTAATCAATTTATATAATTGCGTTCCTGAAATACAAATTCTTGTATTACCATTGCTGTTTTGGTGCCCCGTACCTACGTATAGAAACAAACAACTGTCAACATAGTTTTGTATTCATGACAGAATTATGCAAAGTTCGGACGTAAGAACTGTGACTAGAGACTGTATAGTTAATATATGCGAGGAGGAACATAAAGGTTCATACTTATGTCTAACGGAACACTTGGGTCAGAGAGATCAAGCGCTAACGACCATGCTTCTAGAAGCCATCTAATAAGTGAACGGTATGCAGTGCGTCTATTTTATGTTATAACTTGTGACCCTGACTCACTTGGTTCACGGTAGTTAAGACTATTTAAAGTCTAGCCAGACAAACCCGTCTCTATGTAATAGCTTCAAATAATGTTAGTCAGTTATTAACTGCTATCAATCTCTTATGTTACGTTCAAAGTTATTTTCATCGTCATTGTGTAATTTTTGTTCTGATTTTCGAAGAAATGTACCTAAAGAGCATCTTGTTTTACATCTCCACCGCAATTGCCAATCCATTTGCCAAGACTGATGTTTAAGGAATGTCTCACTGTAATAACTTTGGATTGTAAAATCTCTTGAGATAGCCATTTGTCAGTTCGTATATTTAATATGAACATAAACCCAAAGAAAATTCCCCTTCATGATAATGTTATTGTATGTATATTTTTGTCCTGTAGGGACTACAGCAGGTTGTGCTATAAACAAGTTAAAACTTGCAATAAAAGGTAACACGAGGGGCGGTCGGCGGCGGCCGGGGAGCAAGCGAATCGGAAGCGCGGCGCCAACCGGAAAGTGCGTAGCTCCAGATTCAATTTCCGCTGCCGGTCGCGTAATAAGTCCACTATTCACTCTGTGTGTTCACGTAGAAAAAATAAATTAAAAATCTACGGATTTTCCAGGCGTATTCTTGATATTTTCTTCGACTTTTCGATGAGTGAAAATCGAAAACTTTGCTTTTGATACTGAATTTGAATTGTAAAGTTAGAAATTTAAAACCCAAAAAGAGAGTTTTCCTTTGAATAAAAATGGAAAAATGAAACATTATTAGCATCCCGAAAAAGCTCGTATCTACTAAGTTCAAAAATTAACACAATATGGGTAATTATAACACAAGAGAAAAATAGACTGTTCATTCCGCCCGTCGAACAACTTTGTTGACAGAAAAAACCACCGGAGTCGAGCTTATTCGTGAGCTTATTAGAGGAATGTATTACGAAAGCGCTGAGCGCCGGTTTTATATCAGAACTTGTAAAACAACGTACAGAGTATGCGGCGACTTTGCTGTACAAAAGGAATATCACGTGCAAGTAAGCAACAAAGCGCCCAGTACGCGCGTAATTCGATATTCTCGGGTTGAATGATCCCATATCAACGCCGAGAACCTTAATTCAGCTCTCGACGCGACAGAGGCAGAGTGCACTTGGGCGTAAATAAAAAGTTGAACGTCGCTGTAACGAGAGCCGCGGCAGACAATGACGCTAGACAATGTGTTAGTGGAATGACACTCCACCGCCACTAGGCGCACGGCGCGCCCTTACACTGTCGTGTTCTCACTGCGCTCGCAGAACACAACCCTGAGAAAACACTCGCAACCCAATATTGAAAAATATGGAACATCAATTCATATACGTTACACGGAGAGGTTGAACCATTACTTGAAAAGAGTAACTATGGAGTTTCTTGTCCGTTCTTCTCCATAAGAATCTTTCCGAATGGACAGTAGAGTCACATTATTAAGTAATGTAATACTATTGTTTTACTGAACTGTAAATGATGACGTTCAAAAGTGCCGTATAGTGGCCTAATTGAAATAAACGTTTTGACTTTTACTTTGACTTTTGACAATGTTTTACTTAATATTAAGAAAATATTTCATTAAGAAAAAAAATTACGACCCTAGTAAACGCTAAATTAGAAATCAAATTAATCTCAAGCTCCTATTAAGAACAAGGCACATTAATTACAAATTAAAATTGTAAGATGGCGTACTGAAGTAAATAAGGCCGATAAAAAAGTGAGCAAATAAAGTGTGAACAAATTATTCTGCAAAATTTGAGTTGAATAGTGTGTGGATAAACCGCGATGAGCTCATGAGCGACCCTCTGCGCCGAACATTACCTCAGTACTCGTGCTCAATGGATGGAGCACCCTCCGCCGACACCGCATTCCCACTGCGACGCATTGCCAGTCATCAACATCGCCTCTGTCAACTTCACATTTTCTAAAAGACATGAAAAGGTTTTTAAAAAGGTTCCTTCCTCTCAAATATTTCACACTTTATAAACATCTTTGAAAGGGAAATATAAGTTTTGAAAAGGTGCACTCAATACTCCGCACCTAATCTTAGATTTTTTTCAAGTTTCTCAATAAAGTGGAGAGTCAAAGTTTACTTCAGATGCACTTATGAAAGGTCTAGCATTTAGTTTGGCAAGATGATACTTGTTTTTGCATTTTCATTGTTTACATTTTAATGAAAGGCATCGAGTGCGGCCATTGTTATAAACAGCGAGCTGCCCGTTGTAATTTACATGGGCGGCTATCGTATTAACGATGACTGAGCGGTTTCTCTTAATTATCATTTTGCACGGTTCGTCAGGCACACGCTTGCTCCTGTTTCGAACACCACACTGTTACGTTATGGCTATCACGGATTTTTGATATCCACAATATTTGGACTTTCAATATACTGTTTTGTTGAAATTATGAAATATATTCCTAGCTTAGCTGGCCTCTTTAGTATTTTAATTTTGTCTATTTGGTTAAACACGAGACAAAGTCCATTTCAACTTACAACAACAACTCAACTGTCAACTTATTTTTTATTGTTTACTCTTATTTATGTGTGCTATTTGGATGTTAATTTGGCAATATTATAAACAATTTCATTTCATTTCATTTCATGAGGTTTATTCCATGTTATAGTTCATTTATATTTCATACTTCCTAGATATTTTCGTTCGTTAGCTTCTCTTCCCGACTGCCTGATTGTTATTTATTTACTTTGAGTCAATGCACATTCTCATTTGCGTGACATAGATCGAATGCATTTATCAACTATCCCTTACGGCATATAAATGTGCGTATTATGTAATTTTTGATGCCTGATTGCGACTTGGTTGTGGAAAATCTGTTTACATCCATATTTTAGTATGAATAATAGATGACAATCTATAAAGTTGTCTCGTAAGTAGAGGGCTTTGGTGCATTGAAAGAAAGACGATAGCCACCATTATTCCAATTAGATTTATCATGTTAAATTTTTTTGGTATGTTTCCAATTGTGGTTTATTTTTATTGGTCAAAGTCGTGTTGCTTAATTAACTGTTCCATCGATATTAACGTTTAGATAGAGCGGAGCGAACGGCAGTCGGTAGTTTCACTGGATCGGACCCGCGCCCTGCCCGATCCCGACACTTCTGCTAGTTTAATTGTTTATTCAGATACGGGGAACTTCTCGAATTAGGTAAGCCGGAATAGCCGCATTAATTAATATTTGTGTTTGAACTGTCTCCGTGCCCTTGAGTGATTAAGCGACCTTTCAAATAACAGTTAGTTGTAGACAATTACTGTTATTTGCGACCCAATTTCTATTACTAGAACCTTACTATTGTCTCAGGATTGTTTGATTTGATTTAACCAAGTTATTTCTTATAAAACATATCTAGAATCAAATTCACGATTCTTGTACCTAATATGGCCGCCCACTTTCCAAACAATTGAGGGCTGAAGAGTTTTTACGATTATCCTCTCAACAATGGAAATATGAGACAATATTGGGTGTATCGTAACTCGATCTTATCATCTCGCCTGCTAAAGAGGTGAAACGAATCGTAAATAATACACGTGAATTAACGAGACAAATCCTTTTGTGTTTTGCGCGCCGTATTTATGGGGATGAAGCGAATATCTCGGTACTGTCGAACAGCTGTGCTATTATACCACGATTATTCGTATGTTTTCGTACGTCGCCCGAAGGCAACAACGTAATAGTTATCCGTTGCAAACATGGCGACATCTGTGAACATGCTCTAGTTCAACTAATATAATAACACGACCGTAACTCGGAGCCCCTGGCAACCTGTAATGAAACAGAAAGAATCGGAGAATCTAAATATTGTATCCGTACTCTGAATAAATCTTGAACGGATTGATATTGGCAAACAATAGATATTGTTTCTGTTGTATGAATCAAATGAAACACAAGTGATATATGTTATACAACATTTCCTACCTGACATTGAATTTAAAAGGTTGCACAAAAAGTGTATTATTGTATGCTAAATTTCATCGATGAATGCATGAACCAACAAAGTTGGTCACAATAAATTTGTAAGCGGTTCTTCCGTCGGAGAGAGAGAATGTTAATAGCTCTTGAGAGCCAGATAAGGATGTCGCATAATCAAATATTCTGGAATCCTTCTTAAGAAAGAGGCTGGGCTCCGGCTCGGGGCTCGCGGAGCGGCCGTGCATAAGCAACAATATCGGTTCCTTTAAAGGATAAAGGAGACTCAAGGACGATTCGTAATCCGCTCGAAAATGTATTGCAACTTATCTGTTCCCAGGTAGTCGGACAAACGCCCGGAAACCGCCACCAACATTGTACAAATCTTCGGCGATCGATGAATAAATAGCGCTTGCAAACAGTAAAACCAAATAATAGATATCGCACACATAAATTTGAACCAGAATGTATACCAAGTTCTCTTATTTATCATGCGACAAATTTTAGTTTTATGATAAAGTGTCTCCTGAGTTATCGTTACCGGGCCATGCTGCCGTGGTATGTTTGCTGGAGTTAGTGTGCGATAGGCCTGGCTTGACGTGAGGCTTGCTGTCGTTGCTCAGGTTAACCTATTACCAGAAACAGGAATGTATGGTACTATTCCAATTTCTATTCTTTTAATGCATGCTTATAATTGCACGAAATTGGCCATCCGTGAACCTTATATAACAATCTGATAACAAGCAATACAACATGTTACGATTTAACAGTTTCAAAAGTGAATGAATCCACATCAAAGTTATTGGAGCTGGCACTTTAGGGTGCATCCGAAGCAAAAAAAAAGATTACAAACAACATGACGTTTGGAAGTTGGTGCGTCGGACGCGAACCCGAATCGTCGCACAATGCGTCATTGTAGTCACGGCATAATACGCGGCATTAACATTTTGTACAGCGATTCACGTCAATGATGACGATTTATTGTCGCACTGTCGCACTGCGACTCTATGTGGTATAATTAATCCTACATTTTTTATCTCCCGCGATGATTTAGGCTTGTTGTGAAGTTTGTTTTGCGGAGACATCTGCCGACGTCGCCATTGTTACCCCAAGCTCTCCTCAGGTAAACCAGATAATGGCATTATCTCAGAAAGAGTTGACATTTCTTCGTTTAAACTTTTGTGGAGTCGAGTGTTTTGACAATGCTTGTTTATTTAGGAGATTTATTCTCAAAACGGCTCTCATTAAGATAGCGATCTAAAATAACAAATTTAAAGTATTTTAAAACAGAATGTTAGTAGAGGAATCAGTTGTTATTCTATTTCTGGGGATTGTTTATTGCTGTCACATAGTTTTTTATCTTTATAGGTGTACATGCATATCCTCGAGTCACGCAGAGTCGATCGCACTCCCATACGAACGGACACGTTCATTTATCGGGTAAACAAAGAATTTATTGGTGTCGTATAATTTTATGTTCTAAACAAAGGCTCGTCAGGCCTCTCCTCTCTCCTCACCCCTCTCACTCCGGCCCCGCATCACCCGCTGCGCATGCACTTGTTCACTAACATATGTCTACAAATGCGTGTGTTTATGTTTTCAGTGTTTACATTAACCAATCTTGTATAAATAAATCTTTACGAAGATGTGAAGGTTTGACACTGAGTTTATAGTTACAAAATGTTAAAACTAAATGCATTACCAAAATACTTTCACCTGCTACGTGCGTATTATCAGAGACATTGATTAAAGACGCCAGGTCAAATGTCGGTTCCTGTTAAATCGAATAGGTAAACACAAAAAGACCGCACATCATTCTCTGTGAGAGCACAATGCCGTGTTAAAATCAATTGGTCAAAGTCATTTATGCATTCATTGCGGCGTTGAGCTCGTGGAAACGTCTTTTGAATCCCATTGTTGAGCTGGACTCCAACTGTGACGTCGCTGATCTCGTTCCGCCCGTCAATCTGTGGATCAGGTACCTCCCAGAACTTACCTTTTGAAATGTCAAAAACCGAAAAGCTGGGCCAAAATATTGACGCAAAACGCACAAACGATAAAGAAAGAAACAAACAAACATTAAAGAGTTCAACATCATGATTAAAAGACATGAACTCGTGATCAACCAGTTAGGGTAGCGGCGTTTATATTTTAAAGTCATAAAACTAGATTGTGAATGTCCTGTGGAAAGTAGAACGCGAGATCCAATCCGAGTTTGCAAACAAGGGAAGTTAGGGCGGTGCGGGCGCCGCGCGCCGGCTGCGGCTCGGCAAATAGGTCCGCACCGCGCCGCACCGATAACACGCCGTCTCCTGTGACTTCTATTTAAACAGACAGGGAAACGCTCACAGATTAAATCTTTCGCCTGTTTATTTTTCTTCCCGGCGGACTTTCGACTAAAATATATCTGAGACCAAGATGACAAGTAGACTTATCTCTATCAACGCTAATCTAAAGGTGGAACGAATTTTAAAATGCTTCAGTCGTTCTCTTCCGACGAGCTCTGAGCACTGAGCAGCGCAGGTCGGATTATGAGAGCTTTCAGCCGCATACAGTTGTGCCGCGACGCGGTTATTAAGGTAGCAGCTTTGTTTGCGCATTCGGCGATCCAGCGCAAAGCTTTCGGTAAAATATTAAAACATGAACGCCCTGCTTCACTCACTACTCAAAACTCGTTCTTTTGATTCTAGCATGGGTTATTCCTGCATTCACCTTTCGCGGCAACACTGTTTTTCAACGGCAAATACCTACTGGGGGTTTCGTTTGTATGTTTCACCTGCAGCGTCCCACTTCACTGCTTTCCAGTTTTCACAAACCCGTGCTGAAATAATAAACTGAATTCATACTTGATTGAAATAAATATAACTACAAACGAAATGAAGGGCATTTCTCACATCTACGCGAGGTATTATTTCATAATGTAATCAGTAATTATTGCTTTAACGAGTCCGCCTTTAATTTGTTAGGCGTTTTAAACGGCTTTGCGTATTTGAATCGCAAATTTCTTAGAATATTTCAAGAGGGTCGCTGGCGTTTCGAGGACATTATCTCTTCATAAAATTCAAGATCCCGCTGAGTATTTCATTGTATTTCTAAATTAAACTTTAATATGGCTCAACTTAACGCGAGCCTTTATGTAGCTCCGGTAATCTCACAAATTTACGGTAAGTAGACACGAAGTTGGCATACCTAGGAACAGTTCCGTGTGTTGTGCCCAAAATTAATTTCGGCTTCAGTTAAATAGACGACAAAATGTCATATCACTTTTGTAGAATACGTTCCTTTAATTCCCAAAGCGTTGTCTCTCAAAGCAACTTCGCCTCTGAGAATTACAGAAATATTTTTGCCATCTAAACGAGTTAAATACTGTATTATATGGGTCTACCTTTGCTTAATCCGCTCAGATGGCTAATCTCCTCCGGAGAGGGTAAAGTGCACGCCGCCGACCGGAGCCGGGAGTTATACCTATATTATTACCCTCTACATAAACATTACATTAACATTAAAGAGTGAAGTGAACTATCTCTGGCAGTCACATGAAACTATCATGGTCGCATTTATGTTTCATGAGTTTATTTCAACGGTTCCTTGAGTCCTAAGCTGACATAAATGTAAAGAAGAGGGATGTTTTGGAGAAGTCAACTTATTTCTCCGATTTATGATATTTTTCCAAGTACATAGGAAGTTAGTGACTTTTATCAATTAAAAAATGTCAGTTGCACAAATGGAAACTACGTGGCAAATAGGTTTCCGTCAAAAGTGTTTTCCTTTACAGATATAGACGGAAGTAGTGCTGAGAAACATCTTGTCTACATCCACATGCACGAGTACGTAGCACCGTAACTATATTGTTTAGTATCCGAGACACAGGAAGTAGGATCCTGTCGACATCGAGCTTGCAATCAGGCGCACATCCGTCTGATACGACTCTGTCTTTGTCGTCACTCATTGTGTACCGACTGGAAGCGCCTTCAGGAATTAACTGCACGTGGTCAGAAACGTTCGCGACTATCATTAGAAACGTTTCCTTAATGTGTTTGTGATTTAGGCACTGTTTGAGGACACACCCGCACGGCACGACAACCCTTTGCTTGGCCCCCAAAGGCGTGGCCCCTTTGGAACAAACAAACGGAAGTGAAATTGAGAGGAGCGCCCGGAACTGGAGGTATACCTTTTCATTACAGAATCCCTTTTTAATTACCAGGGCCCAAATAAAAATTGTATTTTTATTTCAAGTAGGCGTAATTGAAAAGGAAATTGCCGGGCCCGGCGGCCGCACACCGGCGTCGAATAAAACTTTAATATAATGCATAAGGCCCTTTGATCTCCGCACTCCGCTTGCATTAAATCGCAGAGATGTTTTCTACTTATAAGATAGAATACAATCCGGATGCCACTCTCGTTTCAGAATAAAAATAATATGAAAAGACTTTTGTGCGATTTGAAAAGTTGAAAAAGTAACGTCGCCAATAAAATTGTTCGTTTATGAGTCAAAAGTCTCTTTATTCTAAGGAATCGCGAACCTTAGAAGTGTCATAAATTACATGTGAAATAATAAAAGAAGGAAAATCTTTCACCCGCAAACGTTTTACAAAGACACCCCCGCCGCCGCGCGCCCGGAAGATAAATGTCGCCTGTAGCACGATCTACTGTCGGTAAAAACGTGTCTCTAATAAAAATCCACCGCGTTCGAGGATCCCTATAAAACGCATACTTTTCGGGGTGTTGAGTTAAATAAAATCTTTTGCCGCCGTTCAGGAGTATGGGTGAAATTCGAATTTACATTTCAGATAGATGATCTTCTCGGCAACAAAGATAATTGAATACAAAGGAGGGGGAGATTACAAAAAAATATCAACAATTCACTCACCTTTAGCGGACAGGAGGAGGGAAACAGTAGATCGGCAAAGGTAAGACATACGGTCAAAGGAAAGATAATAAAGCGTTGTATTTTCATTCTAATCCGCAGCGGAGTCGGGCCGAGTCGGGGGATCCGGGTGACGGGGGAGGCTCGATATCTAAAATTACAAGCCTGCACAGAGTGCCTATCTCGAGGCACACCGTTCTCCATTCCTTTATGTTCAGCTGCCACTTTCAGACATACCTCCATTCAAACTATACCCCAGACATTACTTGTCTTACCATAGATTTGGATGAGCATTTCAGCGCTTTGAAGTTGCAAATGTTGTGTTTAAAATAATTAACGAAATCTGAGTATCTGACTTAGGTACGCGTTTCGGCGAAACAAAAGTAGGTTGAGTATAATTTTCTCTGTATTGGCAAAATAAGCTACTGTACTGTATGTAGATACGTAACATTGTTTGTGCATATTCTGTATCAGGAACCGCTTGCCACGGTAATGACAGCCTGAAGCCGTGTGCAAGGTGTCAGACAATGCGGTCGCGTGCCGTTGCACCGTATGGTCATTTTGATGCACCTACCGTCTAGAGAAACCTTATTAAACTGGCGAGCAATTGTTTGCATGCCTTTGATACACTTCACACGTGCAACCACAGCTGCCAACGGTAAATATGCTTTTTTTGTTAATAAAAATAAATAAATGGCGGGAAATTGTCTTATATGACTGGAACACTCTTGTTTTTTTTTTAAACAATACTTTTGATGTGAAACGTTTAGAGCCTTGGGTAAAACCGATTGTAGGTGTGGCGACGCATGCTGTGGCGACGCATGCCGTGGTGACGCGTCACCACGCTATACGATGGTATTTATAGATACAGTCTATATGTATTTTTCATTACGCCATATTTAGTTCCTGTCGTAATCTGTTCTTTTATTTTATGCATATTAGGTACTTGTACAAAATAATTTCGATGTTTCACATCTGCCAGGCGCCGTGATAGCTCACATTTTTTTCTAAAGGCAGAGACCATAAGACAAAGAGCTTATGTAAAGCTAAACAAGAAAAGAATTACCAACTACATCAAAACGCTGACACCTCGCAAAAAAAGCGTAACATTGTATTCCACACCCGAACGGTATTAGAAAATTATTTCGCAACCTAATAACTGTGTCATATATCCAATTTTGTAAAGAAATGTGCGAATATCTGATGCTATTTTCCACACTGATGCTTTTCCAAGACTTATTGTCACACAAGGACTTGGAATATGAACAAAGCAACCGAATCGAATGTAATAAAAATCACTTTAGTATTACGTAGCGACGGGAACGGATGTCTATCGCCATTGTGACACACGATGCGGCCTCGATAGATGTCACAGGGGAAAAGGCTGCGTCGAACCGACTATTATTTTTGTACGACAAAACAAAATTGATTGTCGCGACTACATTTTATACGGGTAGTTTAATTTAAATAGATATGGTTTGGACTGAAAAAATGGGCTGTTTAAACAATTGGAATTAATGCTCCCTAATGTCGATTTTGTCTTTTTTGGCCTTATCCATTGAACGAAATATATATTTTTAGTCTACTTGAAATCCAAACTATCCATACTAATATTATAAATGCGAAAGTGTGTTTATCTGTCTCCTGTGTACCTCTTCACGCTTTAACCGCTGAACCGATTTAGATGAAATTTGGTGGAGAGATCGATAAGACCTTGGAGAAGGACATATCCTTTTGTCCAGAGAAAAGGGGTTGAAGGGGTTGAAATAGGGGATGAAACCTTTGTATTTAGGCACTTGAAAAAAAAAATTCATCAAGCATTTTTGAAAAATAAGTATCTTAAAAATTAAAATGGCTGATCATTGTAACTATTACATTTGGACGAAGTTGCGGGGAAAAGGTAGAATAGCTAATAAATAACAGAATTACTCAACATTATATCAATGGAAAAAAACTGAACTCCTTACCTTTTCTTAGCATTATCCCTCTCACAACTTTTAAAGTCTAAGCTTTGAACAATGTCTCAATAAGATCAGACCAACAATTCGAGTTGATAACGGTCAGACAAATGGATGAAAATGAACTTTAATGGAAAACTGGACACTTTAAGCAGATATCTGTGTAATGCATTACACACACTTTGCTTTATCATGAGAAAAAAATCACCAATTTTGCATTTTTAGGGTTCTCAATCTTGGCATTAGTTAGACTCTTGGCATGACATTTGTAAAAAAAATACTTAAACACAGTAAAAGGTTTTTTTAAATGTTTGCATAATCATTCGAAAAGACTATATGAATGTTTGCAATAAAATATTTATAGAACAGAGTTTTCTTACATTATAAATATGGGTTATTTCTGGTAGATATTTTCATTCAAAACAACACCCAACAAAACAAAAATGTGAAAAGAGGCCAAGTTCCTATCCCCAAAAAATCGGGCTATAAAAGAACTGTTGAGTAGTCCATGACTTCAACATGTGTCTTTTGAGAATACTAGTGAACAGAGAGCTCGGATCTTTCCTGACCGTGTAAAAACACTCGAAAAATCGTAAAACTTGGCAATTTTTTTTTTTATTAAATTGATAGTAAAATCGAAGTTGTAGAAAGAAACTTGCCAAGTAAATAATACCGTCATATTTTTAAGAAAATGATTTTTTTGATTTTTTCATAATTTTTATACGGTCAGAAAAGATCCAAGCTAAGCGACGAACCAGTAATGTTCAACTAGGTTATAGTAATAAATGGTCCAAGTTTCATCAAGTTGTGATTATTATAAGCAAAGTAATGAGGGGGTTAAAAACAGCTCGAAATGTTTCATGTAATATACACACTGCGTACGTTAGGCCGGAACTTGGCCTGGCGCACTACCGTGCGCCTAAATCAGTACAGGAAAACGTATCCAATATCTATTTATAAAAAACTCACTCATGCCTAAAAGGTCTTGTTCGTGTTTCCACTTGACTAAACATAGATTACAGAATCGAATTTAGCCCTTAGAAATTATAATTGATAAACTTATAAGGAAGAGGCTGGCTCCTTCACGTGGGAGGTAGGTGGATAATTCATTTACCTCCATTGAATACTAGCGGTTACAGCGTCTTCCACGTGACTCACTTATTTAATTTTCTCCGTTGAAATGTATGTCCTAGTTCAGGTCTCATGTTTTATGATTTTGGCTGTGATGTGACTGTATAAGAAGAATATGATGCGTCATGGTTGACAGGGAAGAATGGAAAAAGGAAACGTGTTGCGCCGACCCCGAGTAACATGCGATTAGCGATAACGATTTTCGAAAAATGAAAAATGTATGTCATTGACATGTGCTACCAAAATGTCACGTGGTCAATTCCAGACGTTTTAGCTTTTTGACAATCACATTATTATTAATTTTCACTTTATCTTGAGCTTGAGGAGCTCGTGGCTAAATTATAACAGCCGCACGGATCGATCTTCAAGGTTAAGCAACGCTTGCTGAGGTTGGTCTGTGGATGACCATCTTAATATACCTTTGCTTTTCGAGGCACGGAAGAGTCTCTCCTCCGTGCCTCGAAAAGCACGCTAAGCCGTTGGTAGCCGGGCGCAACGGCTTAGCGTGCTTTTGTCATTTGTAGATATTTGGCAGTCGTTACGGATAGTCAGAAGATAGAAAATCTGATACCAGTCTTGCCAAGGAGTACCTACCGTGTTACCCAGTTAATGGGTTGTGGAGGTCTGGTGGCAGCCGCTCCACTTAAAATACTGGTATTCAGCTGAATCAGGTTTAACTGGAAGCTGACCCCAATATAGTTTGGAAAAGGCTAGACTGATAATTATGACTTTGTGTTGAGCTCAAAGTTAGGAAGGTCATGATGGCATTGTATGCCTGATCAGTTTCACATGTTACAAGAATAACACTAACTAGTGTGGGTCCGTTAAAAAATATTATGTAACTTTTCCTTCAATTCAAATGAATTAGTAATTTTCCTTCTGGTTTTCTGATCCGTCCAATTCAGTTTCAACATTCCTGATGAACTTTGTGGAGTATTATGGATGATATGATATCTTATCAAAACTTTCTCTGGATATTCATAGCAACTCCAAACTTGCGAGGAATATGAAAAAGTGACCTTAAGATGACCTTTAAAAACAAGCTTCAACTTCAAGATAATAATACCTATATAGAACTTATGATATCTTTTATTTTTGATTGGTGATTTTATGATAGTCTAACGAAACCTACTTGGTGTATAAATGTCAGGATTACCATTATTGACTAATCTCCGCCAAGTGTACCAAACATTTAGATTTAAGTTCTCATAAATGGAGCGCTGTACCGCTTTACAATCCTATAATCATCAGTACATAAATATATTCGTAGATTTCTCACAACTACACTAATATTAGATGGTAAGCCCAAGTAAGCGACGCAATCCTTGTCCAGTTAACAGCCATATAAAATAATGTAGGTCACTTGAGTAGGCATGTCGTAATCGTAACGTCTCGGTTCGATGCTCGTCACATGCTCGTCCCCATGACTGATACACTAACTATAAATTAATCAATTCCAATGTACAAACATAAAACATGTAGTTAAATGTCACTAGTACGGAGGGACACTCCACGATCTCACTCAGTTCTCTAAGTTAAAACCGGTCGGGATGTCCACCGAACATTTCATTACAGCAAGGTACGTTTGTGACGTCATGTTACTGCAATGCAAAGAACGCAATCACCTAAATTAATCTGTCTCCCCCCAAACCATGTTGACACATACACACAAGAGAACCTTTGTAAACAATGTTTTTGTGGAAGTTGGTCTTGGTCTCGGGTAGTGTGACGAACCCGTAAATTACACAAGCCTAGTTCACGTCAATATTGAGACAGAAAACCGCAAAAATCTTCGTTGGCGCTTTTAGACGTCTTTTTCGTTTTTCGTCTTTGTATATCTGTGACCTAGATCATTAGATTAATAATGACACTTGTGAGCGTACAAACAAAATAGTTAATAAAATATTGATGGATTTTTTTATTTGTGAAGATATATTTTATTTGTCGACAGCTAGTGGTGTGTGAAAAGTGAATGTAGAAGAGGCGTGCGGGCGTGCGGTGGACGGATCCGCGGCTTGTAGAGACGCGTGCCGCTTAATGACGTCATAGATCCACGCTGCGGGGGTGAACCGTTCGCACCCCGGCTTTTTACGATTCCAACTTCACCTTTTATGTCACAATACGAGTTTTATAGCTTTTATGAAATTCTTTACACGATTAAGCTGTGACCCCACTATGATGAGCACACCATACCCGGCTGTTAAGTTTTTTGTTAATACAAATGGTCTAATTAGTCACACGCAGTGCATTAATTGCTATGATAATTTTTGTATTACGAAATACTACATTTAGACAAATTGACGTCGTCAATTTACACGAAAACTTTACCCTCACGCGTGTCTCCCTAAACCTACATAATCATAATATGTGCTTATGTTCCTAACTAAACATTCTCATCGTATTTTCGGCACTAAATATTTAGTTTTGCTTTATTTTCACTAGTTAAACGTTAACATTTTATTAGTGGTTCCTGAAACAGTTTCACGCAGCAGACCGTTATGCCTAGGTAGTGGTACAGTCTGACTGGGCGAGTCTAATCATAAAGTTTGATGCTATTATGATGATATAAAACTGTATATAGCAGACCATACTTCCAGAGTTTCGTATGAAAGATAGTAAAACCTATTTATATGCTCTTAGTGGTTTTTGACGTACGGCCAGTTTTTTGTTGCGAAATAAAAAGTTGCCTTTCAATAAAGCGCACTGGTTCTATTGTAGAGCTTGGCACACATTATGATTTCACCATTCTACGTTGTTACGTTCTTTCTCGATGCAAATGTCAGTAAAAAAAATGATAATTTCCAATAATCAATCTAAAGTTGCACGAATGATTTGAGCCGAATTGTAAGCTCTAAATTAACTTTGTTAATAAGCTATTCGAGATTTTTTTAGTACCTACTCTTAAAATACATGTCTCCCAGTGTATAATTTTGGAATTAAAGTTGAATACTTACCTGTAAAACAAGAGAAACCAAATATTACGAACCTGCTCGTGCGTCTTCCATCGCCAAACGATAATCTCTGTTTTAACTTTTCGCCGTAATCCTCCAAAAATCCGCCGGCAAGTAATTTTGTCCTTAATTGCTCCACACCAAGTTGAGAGAGTATCATCCTCTCGTAAGATTCTCGTTTTTCCCTCACCTTGGAAGAGCGTGTAATAAAAAATCGCTCGTTTGTACGTGATGAATGACGCCGTCGCTAGCGACCACATAATTGGGTGTCGAAGTCTAGGGCTAAAAGCAAACACGTGTCGATCGACCGCCATCTGATAGGCCATTGTCTGTGCTTTATCTGGGTACAGAGTGTACACAATAAATCGTCCGTGTACCATTGTGTTGGGCTAAGTGATGTACACAGTCGCGATCGAGGTGTGTGAAATATCGCCCTGGAATGTTATTAGAACGCCCGTATACTGAATCGATCCACGGAATTTTCTGTTTAGAAAAGGAAGTTTTTGCGAGCCGCATATCCAAGTTTGGTACGAGATAGACGCCGCCTCTTTGTAGTTTTTGTAAGCATTCATAGAAAGGAATTATTCTAATCGAAAGAATCGCATTGTTTGAGCTCTGCTATTAAAACCAAATACATGTTAGTTCTAAAAAGGAATTGAAGCTTTTAAGTGGATGCACGTTTGCTGATGACACTCTTACAGTTCCCAATTAAGCGAAGCTATGAGCACATTATTTTTATTAGTCATACGCGCCCTTATTAGCGGCCGTGCTAAGAATAATTAATGAGCTTCAAACAAATGAAATATGAACAGTCAATACGGAATAGAAATAGCAAGTCTGAGGTAGCGCAGCCGGTGGTTATTTCGGCCATTCAAATAATTTCCTCTCGTATGGACAGAATTCATTGACGTATTTATGTGTTTGGCCGGAGCCTCGCAATTATACCTTACACCACTCAATCAATTGGTGTCAATCGCTATTAATTTTAGCACTTTATAACATTTACTTTTTATGATCATGTTATTTCAATACAAGTTTTTATTTCACTTAGTAATATAGGCAACTCATTACAATTTACTAGCGAGAACGTGCCTCATTAAAATTCCTGTTAACATGAAATATGTACGTGTTTCACTATAACTTCATAGACTTATTCTTTTTCTAGTATTAATGTGTGCCACGCAATAATTATTCCAAGAATTTTGTTGCTATGGTATTATCAATAAACAGCGTGTGAGTCGGAAATGCCGCCACAGTGGCGTGGCGGCGGCGTAGCATTGGCGTGGGACGCGTGGTGAGCGTTGCTTAGAAACGTCGCGCCTCTCTCCTGTATACTATTGTCCGCCACTTCTTATTTATCTTCTTTTTACGCTCCACAATAATGGGAATTTTTGAAATTGCAACAATACAATACGGACCCGCTGCAATAGCGGCTGGAAATATTTTGCTCTTATTCACTTCTATTTAGTGAGGACCGAGGATATGGAGTTTATTTTAGTCTTATATCAGAGTTAATATCGTTTTTGTCGTGTTGTCTGTGCCAGCAGCGGCCGTCGTTACAAGCTTTGAAGTACAAATATTCAGACACTAACTAGTCTTAATTGGAACTGCGATATTTACTGTCACTAGTTTCTAGGTGAATTTCAAAATATTTATGCTAAATTAAGGCTTGAGAGATATATTACCTTTAATTTCCATGAAAACTGTAAGCTCGTAGAACATTCTGAATTCATGTAGATTAATAGGTAATTTCTATGCACGTCAGTTCTTACCCGTGACCACCAGCGCTGCGACACGCATTTTCCATAACTAATTTTATTGCGTCAATAAATCAACTGGCAAGTAGATAACATATTATATTGAATTAGAAATAAATTTCTGGCTGCATAAATGAATGTTAATATCAATAAATATCGATCAGTCAGTATATTGACCACCTGTCTGGGCAGTGTGCGCGGTGCGCAGGCGCGCTGCGGTCGACGCGGAAACGGAAGCGCACGCGCTACCCCGCACGCCGCACATCTGGCCTTTACATCCTCAATAAACCTTAAAAGTGTTAGGATATATCATTGTTCGCACCTCGATTATTATTGAATAATTTATTTAACACATACACGTGTAACATTTGGTAATTAATTAGAGCACACTGTGTAACGTCATATTAATTAGTAATTGTGCTCACTGATCGTTTTCATAGCTCTGGTAATAAATATGAGCTGTCATCATTATTATTAACCAAATTCAAAATATGTAGGTACTATAATTATGTAGTACCAACCAATGTTGGCTCAAAATTCAGTAACAATAAATCGTTTCACAAAATACAGCAGACAATGATGAATCGTGTAGAAAACTCCTATTTAAAACGTTTGTGAATACAACAAATAATCCACGTATTTTAATTATATTTTGATTAAACAAATTTTTACTTTATTGACACATATAGACATTTTCAGGAATTAAAATGCAAATAGATATACGTTCTAAACGATCGGAAACTGAAACAAAAATACGACAAAGACGTAAATTTTATAGATTAAATGAAAAAAATAGTAGTAAGGTTTCCAAGACTTTGATCCATCATTTACAACATTTCAGGAGGGTATTATAGAAAAGATCTAGATTCGGAATACTTCGGGTAACCTCGGGAAAGCTCGATAGGTATTTTTTGTTAGCATAATACGTCTTCATGTCGGCGTCGAAGATTCAACCAAGTGTAACAAGACTCGTGGGTAGTTTGTCTTCATTCGGAGCTGCAATTCATTTTTATTCATACATCGCATTGGCAACCGAATCGGCGAAATAATACAAGCATGTTTGCCCGTTTCATTATTTCCAAGGATCCTCTTCCCATTGTAATTAATAAAGTAAACGATGGTTAACTTTTCTCATTAAGTCCGTTATAATTAGCTTCAGTGAAACTATAATATTATCTGGGCTCAATTTAAAGTTGTTTGACAACTCGTTGGTTTCGCAGCTGGTTTAACTGAGATTTATATGTCGGTATTCAGATTTTAATATTGAATTATTTTTTAATTAGGTATTTTAGTCGTCCAATACAGATGATGCGATTTTGCATGATAGGATAAAAAATGTAGACTTGTGACTTGCATCAGCAATACTTATCTCAAATCCACCAAAATCATTGCATTAAATCATTAGCACCGTATTACACCTGAAAATATCACCTGGGATAAGTATATTATGTATTTTAGTTCACATTTTATGGCTTTGTTCTCATTTGTACAGCATCAAAATAATGAAAAGTTTCAGCCTTACATAGTTTGAAACTGTAATTCGAATAGTGGTTTCACTTGCTGAAAAGCCCTAGATGCTCTCGTGATTCACGTAGGTATGTAAGTTTATTTATCTCAACCTTTGTACCAGAATAAAACTACAAACGGACAGATGTAACTACATACCCTCTCTCTATGTATTCTTGAAACACACAGTATCTATAGAAAGCTTACAATGGTGGACCGATAGCTAGTGTTGTTGCGTATTCCAGACGAAAATAGGCCACCATATCTCTCTTACCTCAATGCAGAGTCGAGAACTAAGGACTTATCGATGTTCAAGGCAATATCACCTTTAATCAAGCCTCAGAATCTTAATATCCATATCGGGTATGAAGAAAATTGGTAAAATCAAAATCAAGTAAAATCAGCATAATATAACGTTCCGACAGCTAGGACACAGCCCACTTCTATAATTATTATTCCAAAATCGCTAATTATTCAAACATTTAAGATACCCTAGCGATGCCTAAAAATTAGTGAGGTGTACTCACTCATTTTTAGGCATCGAGAGGGTTTACGGAGGGTGGGTACACGCAGGTCATTTATCCAAAGTAAATTCAAAATCGAACTGGTTCGAGGTGGCTCGGGAGCAGGAAGGATTTGGGGGAGGCCTTTGCTCAACCGTGGGACACTATAGGCTAAATAAAAAACTTACATCTTTGATAACAATGATATCCCCAAAAAGCCTACTCTTCGCATCATCAAATAACCACCAACTGACTAAAATCTACCATATTGCTAAGTCGACGTGCAAAGATACACGTTCGGCGTTTTTAGGTTTATTCAAGCACGATCGAACGTATAGATATGGACCATTATAACTAAGAACTTATTGCTCGAAGTCAAACCAGTTTGAAGAGATTCACGAAGCCTAATTTAGTTTGATAATACTTGCTCATCGAACATCAACGTACGTGTAGAATCGACTTTATATTCACAACCTTTAAAAAACAACAACAACAGCCAAGATCACATAGGTAACATTCAGTATCTCGCGACATTGTGTTGTATGCAAAGAGTGCTGCCAGACTGTTCACAATGCCGGCCGCGTCCACCGACGTACAACTTTGAAAATCGACTTTCAATGGAAGTTTTCCACGTCACATTTACATTTATACAAACAAAGTCTTGAAATAGGTAAACGTATAATGACATTCATTACTGTTTGTTGGGAGAGAATAATAGGAATAGAGGAATAGGGAATATATCTGTATGCATATAGTAAGTACTGAGTAGGTACGATATAATAATGAGCAATTTTTTTGTGCGACTATTATTGATTTCACTATGAAACAGTCCCCTTTCGCAGCATTTACTAGAATGCGGTTGTTGGTTTTTAAACCTGAATGGGTACTCGTCTACTTTCGGGAAATAAATGTTTTCTAATTAAAATTTTGATACCTACTAACATTACGAATATGTGGTGATGATGGAAAAGCCCATTAGTCCATAACCAGCATTATAAAGACTATATGATATCCCGTTCTCCCAAGGAATCATGAATTAACCCGATATTAACCCCGTGAATTTAGATTGTCCTTTGAATTATTCTTGATTTAACTTGATTCAACACAAATTGAAATCTATATAAAACTAGCTTCTGCCAGCGACTTCGCCCGAGTAAAGTTCGAAAATTCCAAGCAGAGATTTTTTTCACCTGTAATTGGTGTGTACGAGCTGCCGAGCTGCTAACAACAACTCCATAACTGTCGCTGACGTGCATCTGGAGACGACGCTGAAGTCTGCTTGGAATTTTCGAACGAACGCGACGCCAGGCTACGTGTCTCCCAGCAACGGTTGTCAGGATACCGCCGCCGAAATGCCTGGTTGTACGTCGCGGCGCTCCAGGCCGCCAGCGCGTCTGCGCGGCTGTCTTGACACATGTTGTCAACAATTTTATTAACAGTTTTTTTTCTTTATTCGTTTTAAATAGAAGATGTGTTTTTTTCACATTGTTCAGCAGTGCTGCTGTTGTGCAGTGATATGGCATAAGATAGTCCTCTCTGCACCCAGGCACGATTTTTCAAAGGGGGATCTGAATGTGCATATTGGAAAGGTACACAAACATCAACATTCACCGTTACAGGTCATGAGGTGATCACAGCTGTTTGCTCCTTTCGGAGTGGCTCTGCTGGCGGCCTCGACGGCCTAAGTCCTCAGCACCTTAAAGACCTTGTCTGTTCAGGCGCCGGCGAAGCATGTGAGTTGCTTTTGAAGGAGCTTACGGCTCTGGTCATCCTTATGCTCTCCGGCAAGGTATACGAAGCCGTCATCGACGGTCTGTACGACATCGACTTGTATGGGGCCAATTTATGTGCCCTGCGCAAGAGGTATGATGGCATTCGTCCCATTGCCGTAGGAACTACTTCCAACTACTTTCGTCGAATGACAGCCAAGATTTGTTGTATATTTTATGGTGAGGTTCTTTCGAAAAAAATCCAGCCCCTGCAGCTTGGTTACGGCTCCAAAGGGGGCTGTGAGGCTGCCGTACACGCACTGTTGGCCTATCTAAATTCTGGCATAGGAGAGGTCATCCTGAAGGTTGACGACAAAAATGCATTTAATTCGGTAAACGGGGACACCTTGCTGGCAGAAACTAAAAAAGAAATACCTCAAATATTCAGTTTCCTCTGGCAATGTTATAGACAAACATCTAAATTACTATATCGGGACAACCTTTTGAAATCTGCAGTTGGCTGTCAACAAGGTGATCCCCTCGGGCTAGTGATCTTTAGTTTAGCTATTCACCCAATTAATCGACAGCTAAATTCGAAATTTAACGTTTGGTATCTTGATGATGGAACCCTTGGAGGCAATGTAGACACTGTCTTGAATGACTTTCAATTTTTTTAAATCACATCCATTTCTTAGGAATTGATCTGAACTTTTCCAAATACGGATTTTTTATCGGACAACACTGACAGACTACTTACACTTCTTATGGACAAAAGCTCTCTTCGTCTTCTTGGGTGCCCAATCTTTGAGAATTCTTTTCCAGATTTTGTTGAAGAAAAAATTCAAAATTTAAGTTAACATGCAGTCGGCCATCACTCTTATTCGTTATTGCTGTTTCGGCCCAAAATTAATATATTTCCTTCGTGCTTCCCATTTATGGAAGCAGCCCCACCTTTTGGACAAAAAGGACCAAATTATCAATTGTACACTTACTTTAATTTTAAATGTGGCCATGGACGACCGAGCCTGGGCGCAAGCAACCCTTCCCATCCATATGGGAGGCCTCGGCGTCCGCAAAATTACCAGTATTAGTTTACAGGCTTTTATATCCTCGGTACTATGGCACTGATAAATTAATCAGGAATATTCTAGTTTCTACACTGATTGATTTTGATGTACTGTACTTCACCAAGGCTCTGGAGGCTTGGAGACTCGCTTGCCTGAATTCAAATCCGCCCGACTACCCTTCATCCCAGAGACGGTGGGACGAGCCGCTCTGCAGGCAAGTTCAGGAAAAACTTATTGCCACATCAAGTACTACTGCAGAGCGTGCGTGCCTGCTGGCTGTGGGTGAGTGGGAGTCGGGTCTCTGGCTTCACGCACTACCGTCGGCGAACATTGGTACCATGTTCGACGATACTACTTTCCGCCTCGCTGCCTGCCTGCGTCTTGGCGTTCCTTGTTGTTCTCCTCATCGCTGCCACTTTGGCGAAGTGTCAAAGAATAAGCATTGCCATACAACGTGGCAATGCCGCCAGTCTTTTGGGTACACTTCCAGTCGACGTTTTGACGCCTTATTTTTGGGTTAATTTAGATAGGAGTTATTATTTTTATTTCTAGTGTAAATAGTTAGTTAGGTATTTATTAAAACAGTTGTACATAATATAGGCTCATACTCTAAGCCAGTTTGACAGACCTCTACTCCACGACAACCAAAAAAAAACAGCGGTTAATGTCAATAAAGAACAAGCGAAGTTGAAGGACATGACTTGATGTATGATGTACGTTACCTAGCAAATGCTATGCGAATTAGGACGACGAAATTATGACATTGGACAAAAGAAAGTTGGTAGGACACATCGCACAACGTCGGCAGGAGGTCCGAGTCCAGCAGCAGGGCAAAGCAGCACGCACTTGTCCTCACACAGTTAAATTTAGCAATACTTACTCAAAAACATTCCCTCTATTTCCATTTCACAAGATAGAAAAAAGTTAATCTCACAGAAAGAAGCTTACACATTTGTTTTGAAAAGAAATTACTCGGAACACAACTTGAACCTGGTCTGACCCACAAATCTCGGACTCTGCTAATGAAACGTTCGTCACAGTACTAATAAGCTCTAGTTTTCAGTTATTTTCATATTTCTCAGCGTATCTATCAAAGGAGTTGTTATGAAAATACACTCACCTCAAGTCTATTTATTAAAGCAATTCTGCATTAGTTTAAGAGACTTATTAGATTTCGGCATTAAATTACTTAAGTATTATATGCCTCTTAATTTAACCTACACAATTTTAACATTATAACAAGTGTATCAACCAAGTATTAGATTTAATAATTCAATCATTTAAGTAAAGATTTTAAAAACTTAAGATTAAATAAGTTGTACTAAGTAAATACTCTTAAGTATTGTCTGAAAACAAACAGTACCTTTCTTCGCTTCTTAGTTATATTTTTTTATTATAAGTAGACCTTATACGGGTTTAAAATTAAGAGAGACTCAATTCATCTAGTACTCACTTGAGACGATATTGAAATAAAGTTTTTTTGAATGGTTAAGTTAATATTTGTTACCCGAATATTTTCTAGAAAAATATATTTACCAGATAATTTATGTAAAACATTGAGAGATTTTGAACTTGTTTACCATATTATGTACAACAATTTACTATAGAAACAACTAATCAATGTATAATATAAAGTGCCTACAGTTTTTTTTTCTATCAGAGAGTAAACAAGAGCGCGTCAGAGTTCAGTGACCTCGTCATCAATGCAGAGGTTGCATTAAACTTTTTCCATTGTCTCCATTGATGGATTTGCATCAGAAAATTGCCGGGATTTTGTTCCTAATAACTTCCAAGAACTTAATAAATATTATCTTATGAATAAATATGGAATATTGTGCGAAAACGCTTATTATCTTGGATAAAGAACGAAGAACTTGTAAGCGTCTTAGCAACTTATTATTTTTACATGAAGTTAAGATATTTTTTTTACTAATAAATTCTATGATATTTTCGTCACAATTATTCTACCTTTTCCGTCGGAATCATTATTCTGGTACGAATAACGAAAACTATAATAAACCAAGTTAAATATTTAAATATGTATAAAGGACCATGGGAGGCGGACCCATGGGCACACCTAGTCCAATTAAGTATCATTGTCAAAAGCAATTTGTGGGCATTTACATATTACCACCCGTCTATCATACATTATTTCGGGAATAACTACTCCGGCAGCAATGCTTATGGAAGTATCTACATATGAATGGAGCAATGGAATATCGTATCTAATGTTCTGTGTTTTATTGACCTTAATACTGATTGTACCCTAGTTCAAGAATGACACACTTGCCAGCGATCAAATTGTCTCAGAAAAATTATGAGGTCCAGAGATTGGCTCGACTTGGCCGAATGAACTCATAAGTGGAACAACAACGTTTTGTTGTGCGACTCGTGATTTCTATCCCATAACATGTTTCTTCCTGCGCCGAGTTTCCGGTTAAACGGCGAATTCGGCGCGTGCGAGCGGCCAACCTGACCGATTCGATTTGCTCTAACGCGATAGTCACACATTCAGCTCCCGCCGGACCGTGTAAGTGCTCCATTCACTACGGAGACCATTATTAATACATCCCCTCCCTACTCGTCTCCTCTCGAGGCCCTCATTGTGCGCCGTTGCGAGTTAATCCTCCGTCCGGCAAAGATCGGCGATCGAATGCGACCGACCCAGCTTTGTGAAACGTAATAGGGTCCTACAGTTAAATGCCGCGTGTAATTTTTGGTTTGCGATTGTAATTATCTATTGAATCGCAGTACTTCGAGGGAAGAGTTCAATTATCGCGCGACGCTCCGGCGGACTGATTGATTGATTTTGGCCCTGTTTGTATCTGTCAGGCCGACAGGCACGCCACACCACCACATTCTACGCTGAATTAGTGAAGCGGTGCGCGCTCACCGCGTTGTTTTATCAGACGGACAGCACGCTGCAGGTGCAACCTAATCAGGTTTAACAAATACTTAAATAGCGTTCTTATTTTAACACACATAAACTCATTAAACTTCGTTGCCCTCGAAAGAAAAAAAAATTAACTCAAATAAGAATACTGTCGTCAGGAGCTAAACGGATCCGGTTCGAAATAGTTCACAATGTAGATAATACAAAACGGAAACATATCGAGAAAAATAGATGAGCTGTGAATCGATTGAGAGCTGTGCAGTACCGAGCGTCGCGACGGACGAACGGACACCTCCCAAAGGAGTTGCAGAACCAAGCTCGGCAAAGCAATTTAACCAATTTAATGTCATTCGCGTCTATTGACGGGCTCCTGCGCTCTCAATTTAAAAATAGTCGCCATTGTGTTGCCGGCGCGAAAATGTTGTTCTGTCGAATATTCTAGCGATATCAAATTGTACAGGCTTTCATCACTCCGCCAAAAACACTTTTCTAAGAATATGATTTAAATGGCAGTTAAATAGTCATAACCGGGCGCTGCGACGACATACTTATACCGTAATAAAGTAGCAATACGGCCCGAAGAAGAAATTTAGTATCGGGATTAAGTTATTTTCAGTTATGACATCAAAGTCTCCGTATTTTAGTTCCATCTTCTGCGCCCACAGAGTATTTAAGACGTTATTTTGAAATAAAAATCAAACAGTCCATTCCTCATTTTGCGGACAGTTTATAAATCCAGCAAAACATGTTTTGAGTAACTGTTCATTTTTGTTAAACTTATTATTTTTTATTTAATTAACAAATTATGTACACATTTAATAAAAAGATAAGAAGAAGGAAACATGAAATAGGTACAAAAGTGATGCTTATTTCTAAAGAAATCTCTTCCAGCGTACCTGCGACAGGAGAGTCTAGTTAAAAGAGATATAGAAAAACTTATACGTAGATAAAATAAAACAATCCATTTTTAAATATATCATACAATACATAAATATCACATACTACATAATACACATAAATATCACATAACACTACATAATATTACAAAAAAAAATACATACTCATATGCAACTATGACAAGAAAGAAAGATAGTGTTCTTTCACTCTTCTTTTAAAAACTGCAAGAGATTGGCAATCCCTAATGTCAGGTGGTAGCGAATTCCACAGCCTTACGTAGTAAAGGAGTAGGAGTAAAATATAGTGGGGAGGGGATTTCAGGAGATTTCTAAAATGCAACCTGCACGGCGCATCAGAAGGACTATCGGTACGACGCATAAGTAGGAGAAACTTCATTTAAAGTATCTCTTAAGCATCTACTCGTAATATAAAGCATTTTTTTTACTTATTTTGTGCAAAAATATATTTCTAGGACTCACTCATAATCTACTTAGTTTACTTGTCAGAGAGCCAATTCTACTTTTTTTAAGCATAGTTCGCAGTCGCATGTCGGTCGCAATCTGTCAAAAATTAGTAGAATTGCCCCTTAAATGTTGTAAGTTAGTCAAATGAAAGAAAAGACTGAATTTTTGCCAACCTGTCACATTTACCTACTGAATGATGATTTTCATGCAAATTGTTTTCTTCACCTTAGCCTCTAGACACAGTGATATTTCTATTAGTGGTAGTAATTGTCAAAAAGTCATTGACCACCTCATAATTATTTTGCATGTTTTTTTATGAACAACCTGTCGCTAAAATGTAACAATCATGAAGGTTATTTTTTTTTACAAATGTGTTTTATTGGCCTATATCTATGAATTTTTACATATGTTACGCGCTCAATCCCTTATGGTGGGTACCGACAAGTACAGGCTGTAATGTACCATTCGCAGAGATCCGTGTAACATGCTCGTTTAGAACTCTCTGCTCGCTTGTGCTCCAGATTCACAAGACACTCTCAGTTAAGTTGTCTGATGACGAAATTGTGTTGGAAATTTTGATTCTATTTAATTATTGTTTCATCTTAATTTAATTGTAATCCAAATACAGAGTTTTTTTTCCCACTCCACATTTTACAAAAAAATAATCTACGCCTGTGGCACGTGCGCTCGTGACGATTTGTCGCGGTGTGAACCGCGTATAAACCGCCAAAAAACCGTCAGCGGGCGCAGCATTCGAAACGAGCAACAAGCGGCTCGTTGCTCGCGTGTTCGTGCTCGTTTCTGTATGCACATATTCTGACTGCATGAATACTCGCTTTGTAACATTACCCCCCGTAACACCGGTCAGTACCCACCTTAATATTTGACAATCGACATCGTCATCATTTTGCTGTCGTCAGCAATACTACACTTCTAACAGCTTACCATGGTTTGGTTGCATCAACATTGAGGTTCGGAGTAACTTTCTGGGGCAACTGTAGCGATAGGGAGGAGATTTTCAAATCTCAAAAACGCTGCATAAGATCAATGTCAAGTTTAAAAACGACTGAAAGCTGTGAGCCCGTGTTTAGGTCAATGAAAATACTAACCTTCCCATCTCTATACATATTGGAAGTGTCAATTTTTGTTGGATCGAATTTATATTTATTTCCGACACTAACCAACATAAGATTACGCTCAGGTCCTATATTATATTTATACATATTATTATACTACATATATACATATTATTATATTTATACATTTTATTTATATTATATTATATTATACAGGTAAATATAAAACAGCACTATTAAGAATGAATATTATTTCGATGGGGCCTATCATGTATGTATAATAAAATTCCGCATACTTTAAAAAACATCCCATTCGTATATTTAAAACTAAATTGACTACATTAATATTAGAAAAATGTTATTATACTGTTAATGACTACCTGAATGATAAATATTTATAACTGTACCTTAATTTTTCTAGTAATTGACATTTTTAATGATAATAATTTGTTATATTTCCTAGATAAGCTTATTGATTTGATAATCGACTATATACGTGACAATTGAATTATTTATGTGAATTTTGATGACATGTTAGTACTAAGTCAATGACAATTATAGTATTGTAACTTCAAAAAATAATGATTTTGCATGCCGTGAGGCAGAATGTAGCGAAGCAGCCAATTCTGTACCATCTCAAACTTGTACCTCCATTGCTGGCAAATTAATAATTCTGATTCTGATTTTGTTTAGAGTTTCACGAATAAACCCTAAAATACACAAATGTTTGTTTTGCAAACCACATTAACTAGGTCGTTTTATCCCAAAACTTAAAAGAGAGTTTAGTATTCATAATTAAAATCAACTTCTAATATGGGACAAATCCTGAAATCCCGAAAGATAAAAATCAGCTGTTCCAAGTTGTATCCAACAGCTGACTTTTCAAGTTAAGTTTATCATATAATTAATGCCAGTATTTACTAACACTAGATTACACCTAAATGCTCGAACTGTCTTCAGTGTTGATGTCACTGGAAAATTGCAGACTCTGTATAATTGTAATAAATCTTGATTAGATTATAATTTCTCGATGTATTATGAAAAAATCGTTTTGTATACAATAAATCCCATAAAAATTCAATAGTTACCAATATATCCGTGACTTATTAAGAAAAAATAGTTTACAATTTCACGCGATATTTTACAATCTTACGGCGTTTGCAAGTTTCGGTGACATTGATACCGACTTCCAAGCTTAAAGTTAGGTATTTTTTTAAACCTAGCTGTGCTTGCTTTTTATGTACCTACTGTAAGTGAGGGTTGTGCTATCGCTCAAATTAAATATTTCAGTCGGTCATCGAGATCGCGACTCACTCGCTACCGACTCCCGCACAGCCGTCTTTACCTCGCTCCTCATCAATTATACAAGTGTCTGCGTCCTTTATAAAATATTTACCACTCTTACCTTCGCCCATAAACTAAGGGTACTGATTTAGGTGACTATTATTATAGTTAATGGTTATTTGATTATTTGAATTCATGAAATATACACAGAATCTGGTCGTTCTACAACGTGATTTAGTTAAGACCCCTAATCTGGATGTCTCATTAAACGGATCGTTAAATAAACAAACTAAAACCACGATGAATATTTATATTCAGACCAGTTAAAATATTACAAAGGCAGGCTAACAGACCCGACCCGCATTGGCCATAAAAAAGGATTAAAACTGACTTTATTTTGTAATGAATGGGAAATCAAAACAACAGCTCAGTCAACTAATTTTGTAGTAACAATATTACCTTTATCAAAATTGTTGCATAAAGACTTATAACAGTAAAATATTACCCGGGTAACGATAGTACAATTCAGTACTTTAATCAAGAACTCACTTCTAGAGCTTCACAGAGCGTACAACTTATTTGGGCGAAGCTAAACTAAATATAGGTTAGTTCAACGTTTAAATTTAAAGGGCAACCTTACTGGTATACGTATTCAAATATATTCATCGGTATGCTGACAGAAACCATGCAGTGTTACTCTAAAACACGTCAATTAGTAAACAGGCGTAAACCGCAGGCATTCGGTCGAGCAGACGCCGCGCGAGGGTGCCCGCCATCTTGGATCGGGGGTCAAATTAAATTGACATGTGGTTTGTGCAGACATATTGTGCTCGCTTGGAAGCATTGTGTTGACACCCCTAATTATACAGGTCCAACGATATGAGCAGATAAAGCATGGTAATTAACTTAATACCCACCGCGGATATAATTTGACCTGGTTTGATTTTTTATTCAACGAATCGCGCCCCCATTCTATTACGCATAAATAGTTCGTTGGATGCTAACATTTGATTCTACGCAAACATTTAAAGAACAACGGCAGAAAAATAGTTGACAAAAATTTTAGCGTCTAGAAAATCTTATAATATAAAATGAGTTTAATCATTTTTCCATGATTTATCAAATAAAAATGTATTTTAAATAAGGCCAGAGAAAAAAACACACATTTGTGGGTATATCAATTGATTATAATAATTTTTAACTCGCACTTTAGGGTGTTGCGCCCATGTCATGACTCTGGTGTGGTATTTAGGATGGGCCAGACATCAAGATAATATCACAGCGCCAGCAGAATTTTTAGATTCTCTCATTGTAAGAGAAGATGACGAGGATGAATAAAAATGTAGAAAATGTAGAATTGTTTCATTTTTTATTCATTACAAGTATGATAAATGCTGTATACATATTGGCAAGTCACGCCTTTTCTCCGTAGTGGCAGAGAAAACATCCTTGCTCTTGCTACGATCCTGTCTAACCCCTTTTGCTTTTCCACAATCATCAACCTTCATGGCAACCATTGACTGTTAGACAAACCTTACAAGCTTACTTTTGACCCAACGATGTACCTACGAACAGATTTAATATCTTATAAGGTCTATCTACTTACCTACCTACTAAAGGTTGACTGACTGTTACAATTATGCTTAAAAATATAGGTACTTGCATAATATATTATATAATAGATAAAAAACCTTTAAAAGCTCAATTAAGTTCAGAATTTACTAAACTAACAACAAACAACCACAAGACACAATGCTTTCTCCAAGGGACATATGACATAACCTAAAAAAGTTCAAATCTAAATATCTTTTTTTCTAAGCCCTCTCAGGACATAATTCTTTGACAAAGTTACTCAGGGACTGACGCAACGCGTTTTAAGATTTTTTTTATCTAAAGACGCTACGATTTCTTTTCAACTAATTTTATGTATGAAAGTCTGCCATTGTTCTTTAGTACTAACACTCCATAAACCACACATTTCCCCTGGAATTTAATATCAATACAATGTTATTACAGACGAAAATCCTTTCAAATGTTTAACATGCAAAATAACATTTTCATAAAATACCTTTAATGTTATGCAGCCCGAGGCAACGGGCGTCTAAATTATAAAACGTGGTCCACGGGAAGAGAACGTAATATCGCCAATATCGCCGCTCGAAGGGAAATCTTCCGAAGCGTTGTCGTTAAATGATCGCATCTCATCGGCGCGCGCGGTGCGGCGGCGTTGCGGGCGCGCGTCGGTGCGGGCAGACGCGGCGTCAGCGACCACCGTCTCCTCAGTTTAGCATATCGACTGAGCTCGCCAAATTCACACCGAGACATAATATAGACGTTCAGGGGCGCCCCGTGTTAAAGCCATTATTGAACCCTAATACTATTTTAAAAAATGGCCATCCTAAAACTGAACGCCTTCCGAGGAAAGCTGTTCGCGAACAGACACTTAATAGGATTGGATGAAGATGGCGGAGTAATAAAGCGTGTTCAGTAATGTATTTATAGAAGATGTGCCGGCATCGCCTCGTTGCACGGATCGCCTTCAATTTACTGTTCGAGATTACGATTAGCTTTCGATCGAGCTTTATATTAAACTTGCCGCCGGGGGCCGACCAACCTCTAACACTACTTAATACTACTGCAAAAATATCAATTACTATATTTCTGATTTCCGTCGTCACTGCCTGTAAACAACCTTTATAACTTTGTTAATTATTGTAATGGAATAAATACATCGTGATAATTTAACTAAGCAACTAACAGTCGTAAAAGGGCATTTGGGGAAGTCAGATTACACAAGTTACACTCAAGTTGTAGTTCACTAAAGCTGTGTTCGCGCGGCGTGCACGTGCACGTGAACTTCATATTAGTTTAATATACGTACACGTTACACCAAAATGGTATTTATGAGGTGAACACTAACAACAACATACTATTGTACCAATATAATCAATATCAACTACAAATTAATTACTCGTGCTTGTAGAACAACATAAGGGGTGGATTCATTGGATTTGCGGACATCAGTCGGTATCATTACTGTGATACGAAAATAAACGAATGTAGATAATGGACGGCGGGATCAATACAAAGTAATCGCAAGCGGATCCAATAAGCCCGGCCAAAACAACGGGGGGTCGCATCGGACGGGATCGGAGCCTGCGAGCCGAACATGGGGAAACAATATGGCGGCATGCAAATAGCTCGGCCATTATCGCACCTGGGCAGCGCGAGCCGCCCGACGAGTAAACAAGATTACGGGAATTGAATGGCTAATTAGGGGAAAAGAAGCGAGCCCAGCGAGCCTAGCGACCACGCTGAGTTATCGCACCTCGTTTCTGCCATATTTCACGACGCTTAACTCGCCTTTATTGTTTGGCCGCCTCTTGTTTAGCTAAAGAGCCTTGTTAGCTTATCTCTTGAAGCCTAGGTAGACTGCATTAACTGCCGTCACAGCCAGAAGCGAAGATTTACTGGCTACACAGCGTCTAACACCGCTAAATAATAAGTGACACGCTTTGCTAAGCTGTAACGATACCGGAGCTCGTGGAAATAAAACCACTGAGATACACAAATTGATGAAGCAAATTCGTTGATGGAAATTTAATTGATACGTTAATTAATTGTATTATACGGTGGGTATATATTTATATGACCCACATCACAGATAAAAGCATTAACAAGGTAAACGTGACGACAACCAAGTTACGCCGCAATATTGCTTGTCGATAGAGGACCGCAGAGCGGCGCGCCACTCCGCATCACACAAGAAAGCACTTTATCATTATTCAATTAATTAATTAGTGACTTTTATAGATAATAAAGAGAGTGTATTTACGAGTCAGCTTCGTTAATTTTACGTTATCTGTTTAATTGTTGGAGCCTCCGGCGTCGTCGGCGGCGCATTATCGGGGTATCACCCGAGCCGTTATGTTCCTGTTATATTATCCTATAATATGTCGATCAAGCTTAATGTCATCGGACATCGTGAATTTTTTAATAATATTAATAGATTATTTTTATATCTAATGATTCCTATTAATTTTATTGAAGCCACAAAAGGGAACTGCATTATAAAATCTTTCTCAAATAAAGTGTCTCATGCTGCTACGCGTTGTTTTATATTTATATGGTTAAATCTTCTACTGATATATGTACTTTACACATTGTATCCCGCGAATACAGCTCGTAAATGTCAGCCTAGAACGACATATATCTGCACGTCGATTTCAACACAACAAGCAAAAAGAGATGTCACTGCCATCATTTGTCACAGCTGTAAATCTTATATCATCCACGCATAATGCGAAAGCATGAACAATTTTA
This sequence comes from Mamestra brassicae, assembly GCA_905163435.1. Classification (NCBI taxonomy): domain Eukaryota; kingdom Metazoa; phylum Arthropoda; class Insecta; order Lepidoptera; family Noctuidae; genus Mamestra; species Mamestra brassicae. The sequence goes on along the minus strand of LR990996.1, from coordinate 9,030,139 downwards.
GTTATGTTTGCAAATCGCAGATGCAGAAACGATAAGATTTATGCTATTCTTGAACAAATCACAATAAAGCAAACAACGAACAAACGGACACTCAAAGCAGTGAACAAAACATTTGACCCTAATGTAATGACCGGTCTGTCTGTCATGTCACTCTGGCTTTCATTTACGGACTCGATATGATTTAGAGAGGTTCGTCCGCTGCGACCGACGACTTTAAACGTAATTTAATTACATATTATAAAACTTGTCTGAGCCCACACAGAACCTAGTCACTACAAGATTAATGAATCCCAGCGATACAGATACATGACTTATTTTGTTCAAGCGGCCATATTTAATGCCCACGTTTTCATGATTGCAGTCATTTGTTCGTCGAATGTTGCGTCGCCGTTCCCGCTAAATATCTTCGCCGACATTCAGACGTTTATCCTCCACTCAATTTCAATTAGATAATAATACTAATGAAAGATATTTTATTTCTTTCTGTCGTTTCTTCTGCACAAATTCCTCATTAATTTGTAAAAAGCTTTTAGTGACCCAAGATCCCGAAAGCCAAACACTTTGTCTAGGAGAAGCCAGAAAGTTCCATAATTTCTTTGCCGAGATAAGAGGCGAAAGTTCACGCAGAAGCGGAGATTTATGACATCACCGTCGTTCCTTTCACTAAATAATAAAAGGCCCGCTGTAAAACGCGGTGGAGGCATAAAAGTTTTACGTCCATACAACCCGTTGGTGTACGTAAACGGGGCATGTAGGGCGCGTCGTGTTAGGACGTCAAATCTCCATAAAGAGTAATCAGTGTCGGCACAATAGTCCGTTGCCTCATAAATTGTAACGCCAACGTACATTCATTTTGTCTAGATCCGCGTCGAGCATAATTTGAGCTCGGCCCGTCCCTGAGACCAAAATTATGAATATAATTCGGCATAAACAATATAATAGTGACTTGTTGCTCCACTCTGCGTGGCGGCTGCGTGAACGCGGCGTCGTCGCGGTTGCGTGCGGCTGATTCCACAACGTGACGTTATGACAGCGACATCTGGCCCGCTGTGCGACTAAGGATTTACTATTGCTACATTTTGCCTGTCGTGTTACAAGGATCGCTTTATTATTAATAACAATAAATAAATTAGTTAACTTAATATTTAATGAATAGGAAGCATATTGGAATTCCACGTCGATCTTGAAGTAATTACAAAACAGTTTCTCATCCTGCGCAAATCGCGAAAGTGGAATGATAATAGCACTTAGCAGAATAAGGTCAAGGACGTGCCCTCAAAAGGCGGCCTCTGTTTACCTACTAGAATTTCTTCAGCAATGTTGGAATTTTAGGAACAAACACTAAAGCGAAACCTAGTAAATAATAAAATTCATTTGCTTAAAGGTGCTCCCTCACCTGGAGCGTTCGCCTGTAATGTAACATTTCAGATTCGATTTTGAGCATTACATTTCAGTACTGCCTCCCTGACTTGACGACCCGTAATATAACATTTCAGATTCTTTTTACACATTGTATCATCAAGTTGCACACTGTAATGCTCAGTTCTCCTCTCTCACTGATTTAATGCTCGACTCTGCAACGTTACATTACAGGCGAATGCTCCAAGTGAAGGAACACCTTTAGATAAATATACAGTTCAAGGTCTAAGTTAGGTTTAAGTTGGCTTTAAGTTATACCCCTTGGCTTTAAAATTGAAGGTCAAGAACACAATGTTCTATCGAACTAGAACAAATACAAATAAGATAAAAAATATCAAAACAAAAGAATAAAACAAATTCATTGTCAATTCTATACAGAGTGTTCAGCACCCATAGATTGTAATTCGATGAAAATGAACACAAATAATACTTTTTCTGTAACAAAACAACTATAGATTGTCCATTGTTTTTATTTCGTGGCAGGGTTCAAAAATTGTAAGTTATAGTCTAGGAGATATGGACTTGATACACGAGCATTTTATTCTGTCTATGAATTTAAAAGCGTTGAAGGATTTACAGTGTTTACTTTCCAAGGATGGAACAACTTGTCCCGCTGTAAACAGATTTAAGCAAAATCTAAAATTAGACGACTATGATTTATTACGGTTTAAAACATGTGCTGATAGACACTTTTAAGGAAAGTTTAAAATAAAATTATCCTTTTTTTTATACCATGCAGCGATAAAAGACGATACATTTTTTCATGGTGCGATATATTTTTTATTTCTATTGTTATCCGAGTATACTTAGCCGTTTTATTACATCATGCTTTTTCATTCAATAGCCGCTGAATATACAAAGATTAGCGGCTTTTCATTGTGTGTATTACTTTTAAATCCCTTCCCCCGAGTGTGTTTAACAAAAAAAAAACTTTTTTGTTTGCATTTTGACAAAATCTACACAAACAATAAAGGTGATGTTTAACTTTAAAGTCATTAAATTAACTCCATGTTTGTGTTTCCGTGTCTAATCTGACGATCGGTCGCGTTCTTGGTGCTTGTAAGACTACCAGATTATAGTTAAACATGTGATTGTAACCCGATATGACACGCGAGAGCTCGACGGCCTTACGAACGTGTCGTAATTCAATAACCCGCCGACTAATGGAGGGTACACCTTTAAAACAGACTCTTTCAAAAGCTATGCCTTGTTCCTATATCTTACTAACCGTTATTGGTTAGTGATGAGATTCGATTTTGATCATAATCATAATCAATATTAGCCAAAAGTCATCCTGTTATGCACTACTGGACTAAGAAATATTGTCATAACAAATGGTTAGTCGGTTTGACTTACACCAATGAAGTATTAATCTCCATAGCTTCGCAAAGCTTTGAGTAGCATCGCTTGCAACGGCGTAGCACGGTGTAGCAACTCGTAGCATCGTGTAGCACTTCGTAGCACTGTTTAGCTCTGCATAGCTTCACGTAGTTTAGTGTAGCTTTTTAGGGTTCCGAGCCTCCGTGTAAAAAAAACGGCATCCTTAAAGGAATGCTTTGGTCGCTCTGTCCATCTGTCACAGTTGATTTGTGTAGCTTCGCATAGCTATCTTTATGCAAATGCATCTGATAGAAACATTCACAATGACTATTCGTTTTACGATAAGGACGAACTAAACGTTAAATATCCTGAACTCCTGCCAGCAACCACTATTCAGGTGAACAAAGTAACAAATGTAGCAAAATATTCCGCTTCAATTCAAAAGGCGTTTTAAACGTTTCGAATTAAGATCACGCACATCCAGCTTCCATACAATGAAGTGACGCGAGACCTACTTTCTGTTCATAATTACTTTGTTACTTTAAATGCTCCAGCTCTCAGCTAGATAGAAAACAGTACTTTGTTCTGATTAACCTTACGTTAAGTCTTCGTTCTCTCTAGTACATCTTAATTAGTTTCAAATTGTTTGAGCTAATTTGATGGTAGCACTCAAACACAGACATTTGAAACTTAGCAGTAAATGGAGTAATCAATGGCAGCGTGTAAGAACTCATATGGCTCGGCTCCCTTAGATTGCTAGACGATCTAGATTGCCTGAGTTTGATAGGCTATTATCTATCTGTAGCCACATCGCAATCTGAGAGCTCGCAGAACTCACGTGTGCCAATAACAACAAACGTGACTTCAATCGGCACCTCCCCGGCTTTCATCTGTCAGTTCCATGAAAAGGAGAACGCGAGAAAGGCACACACGATTACGTAAGCGGATTATTTGAATCCCCAATCACTGTAATGGTGAAACAAAGTTGTGAATGGGCTATTTTTCAATATTATTTCAATATAAGTAGGTTGTCGCTTGTCCATCCGCCGCGCGGCTCTATCGCGCGATCTGCCGCGCCGCGCCGCGCCCGCTCGCCGCTCGTGCGGTGACAAACAACATTCGTGCTCGACATTTATGCGTCGTCATGGCCCTCAATAGAAATGCTTCGATTTACGTTCCTCTTCTACTTTTTGTCAGACGTCTTTTTTATTTGTTCCGTGGCACAAGCCATAACATAAAACTGTAATACCTGGGGCATTGCTGACGTACTGCACAGGATCGTGTGATTGCCGCGAGTTTCGCTGCATTGTCAAGGTAAACTACAGACTATTTGCAGCGCATCCCTTGCAAAAGAGACAGAGAAAATAGAATAACATTTTTCATAAAGCTGTTTGCATGTAAGTTGCAGAAGTTTATTTTATAAATTCATGTGAATGTTGGATGGGTTCTGGATTTGTTTCGCTGTCTGCGATTGTGTTGGCGAACCAGGTCAATAGATAAACAAACTTGTGATCGACTTATGCAACTATGTATGCAGGTAGTCATATAAATAAGAAATAATAACAAGCTGATAACAATTAACTAATCACACAGAACCTTCACTCAGAAAACTGATAATAAGAGTTATCAAGATCGAAGAATCATTGTTCGATATTCCGTGATTAAGACAATCCAATTTCCAAAACTGGAATACTCCAGCATTAGATAGGTACTTAAAGAACGTCGAATTTAAATGTCTTCGGCAAAAATTGAAGGCAATACCAGCCGAGATCAAAGCGATAGCGGCACTTCAACTTTTTTGTGGAACCGATACCTACTCTTCATTTCCTTTCTAATACGGATTCAATATAGCGATAAGGACATCGGGAAATTTTACAAAAATCAATCTTCGTGTTATTGAGACGTGTTTATTTTGTGTCGGATGAGACGCTGCCTGGTGTCCATTGGCTTGAGTTTACAAGATGAATAAACATTAAAAATAGTTAGAGGATTGTAGTTTTGAGCGTAACGAGTGAGCGTCGATCGAGATTGCAGCAAAGACAATGCCTTCACGGTGGCGGGTTGTAGGGGAGCCATTTGTATAGTGGTAGATCGAATTTCGTATTTGTTCGTGGGGTCGTTAGCAGCACCTTCGCGCTTGTTTATAAAGAAAACAAAACCCTTTATCCGGTGGGTCGCGGGGCGCCGAGCCCGGCTTGAAACCTTACCACCGTCGCTAACTACCCGCACCGTATGAATACAGAATAATATTATATTTATCATCTATGAACACGAACTACATTTAGTGTTACACTCTAGACTACTCGGACAGCAATAAATTAGAGTTGTAGTAGAAGTCCAAACAAATCATAAGATTAACATATGTATTTAACATTATGCACATGTATTATGCATTGCTGGCTTATATGTATGTAGGTAATATTTATGTATGTAGTCTTGAATATAACGCAAAATTTAACTGAAAACCCTAGATAAAGTAGAAAATTAAGCTACAACTATAATAATAAAATAAAATGCGTTTATTGAGGCATTTTTTCACTATCATCACACATTACACACCCATCGCCATTCATCACACATTAAATAAGTAATTAAAATAACACCAAATCAAACAATGAATTGAAATCAAACAATTATAAATAAAAAAATATGACGCGTACCACCACAGATTCCCTGATCCATAGTTATTGGCTACATTTAAATTCTTACTCGTTTCTTAGTTGTTCTTGTAAACAACAATTGTTTACAAGCTACATTGTCAGTTGTCATAGTTACAACAATTCATATTCAATTTACTTTTCAAAATCTACTAATCTCGTTGATATCATCGTAACACTCGAAGCAAAAATATTATGATCATAAAAACATATAATAATGTTAACCAGTTTCACGTTTTCTATTCAAAATTACCCTCAAGTAATTTAGGTGGTGTAATCATACAAGCTAACACTGCGATGCACACTAACCACAATGTAACAAGGTATTCATGTTTTTACGTTGTTTTAGATCGTTTGACAGATATGGCATACCTAAGGCCCAATAGAGCGTGAACTGAAGTCACGCGCCAAGGATTTCGGTACACACGTCTTAAGACTCGGCACGTCGTCATCTCGCCTACAAAGCTCGAAAGCCTCCTACAGTCTATGACGTAGCCAGATACGCCTACCGTACACCATCGATTGTTTTCACTAACTTAATATAATGTTACATCGGATATAGGGACCCGAAATTGAAGGGTGAGTTTATATCAGATACGGGATTTGAGGATTTGTAAAGCCAATTTCAAAAGCCGTTATGTAAGTTTCGAGCGTCAAGGGCAACGTCTGTTTACAGATTGTTCTGACATAATAAAAGCTTTTTTATGTAACGGTCCAGACGCTGATTCTTTTTTTTTTGGTGCTTTCGTTTATTTTGTTATGATCGGTCAGAATTGGTCCAACGTGGAACGTCACAAGCTGTGCATATGCGGTGTCAAGATCACGTCGGAGTAGCGTCGCGCCGCCGCGGGTGACACGCGCACCCCCGCCGCCCTCCGCCCGCCGCACGCCACCACCCGCCGTCGCCCTCCTGTTACCCTCAACCCTCGCACCACGCATGCTCCAATTATAATCTGTTTAGGGATGTTCATTGTCGATTAAGATTTTTTACTATGCAAATTATTCATCATATTTTCTGTATTTGTAAATTGACCGTGTTCTACCTGAGTATTGAACTACAACCCTATCGAAACTGGAAAGCTTATTACGGGTTTTTATTTCTTACCGACTACGAAAGAACAAGACACGCGTCTCATGGAGTAACCTCGAGCTTTCACGTATCTATCGTACAAACTGACAGGGTTAAGCACGATATCCACCCGTAGCGGATAACTCGATAGCTCGACATGGGATAGGGCGGCATTATCCGTCGGCGATGGATGCGCGCGCAGCGGCGTCGCGCGGAGGGCATCAAATCGCCTGCGGAGGGCGGCCGTGGCGCGCGCGTTCGTAGTCTCCCGCGCGATACTCGCCACAACACCTCCGACGACGGCGAGGTGCGCTGCCCGAGCGACTGTTCGCGGTCACTGACCGATACGCCGCACACCACAACACGCTTGACCCGCGCCCCGTGGCGACCCGCGACCCTAGGCCCGCGCCTCCCGAGCGGCTCCATGCTCCACATGCACCAGGTAGCCCCGAGCCGAGTCCCGACCCTCGTAGCGTGATACCTAGCAATATTTCCGTAAGCGGCGCAATATCCCGGACTACTCGCTCGCTGTCCAACTTTAATTCACTCTTTATTGTTTTTCGGTGTTTATTGTTTTCCTAAATGTGTTTTCATCGCTGTAAAATTCCTGGAATTACAACGTACTTGGTCGGTCGTGTCAGTGAGTTCGTAAGGGTGCCTTTCAACGCAGGCGTGAGTTATTCATGGATTGCCTCTGTTACTTCTACTTGAGCTTTTGGATTAATAAAAATGTGTACGATATCAATCTGTTTACATGGATTTTGTCTTTGATCTGTTGATCAATTTATGTAGATAGTAGTTTAAAAATATCATAAGATTAAAGAAATTAGTAGTAACTGATATGTATCTCAATTTCCAATAGTGGGAATGCATGAAATGAAAACTGGAAATTTTATTCTAAACGCATATTTATTTGGGAGATAAAATCTATCACCATGTGACCAAAAACTTGATACAGTCTTTGGGATAGTGGTTCCTTTCTTAGACTTACTTAAGGTTGTCAGTGGCAAAACCATGTAAGGTTGCCAACTGGCGAATTCGCAGAACAATTGTACTGCCAGAACAAATATGTACCTACTGGCAATTCATGCATCAATTCAGTCACATTTTTTACGATCCGACAATATGTAAACATAGCTATATTTACTTTCAATACAGATAAGAACAAAGTAAATAATTTTCTACTGCTAGGGATTTTTACATCAAATAATAAACATGTTGTCGCATTTATTTATTGTTTCAATAATTACGTTTGTCATCAAATAGTTATAAACATTTGGCTGGCATGTGATAAGACCCAGTTACCAGATCTCTTGAAAATATTCTGACTACATAATTAGGTAGGCGTGGGTTTTATTATGTCATTCGAAAAGAGTTAAAAGTATTCAGACTGAAATACTGATAAGTAAATTTTAAATTTCAGCTCTTCCTGGAGAATTTGAAGTTGAAATTTACCAACCAGAATTTGCTAATTAGAACTATTCGATTATCCAAAGAAAAGCTAGTAGCATACGATACGTTTTCTAACATCAAAGTAACGAAAAATTAATTAACTACGTTAAATTAAAAGCCCATTAGTATAAAATTGAATATTGACTTAAATTTATTTCTATACAGTGCAGTAGCTTAATGAATTAGAGTGGAATGTTGTATTTCCAAATACCTACCTCTACCTACGAGTTAATTATGGACTATGTTTTGCACTAAAAGAATGTTGAATCGTCACATTAACAACATTGTCAAATCCAATTTTTAAACGAACTTGTAACAGTTAACTGCATGTAAACTCTAAAAAAGTTAGTAAATAGGGTCAAAGTGTACCGGTGCCTGCATGAATTTGATTGTAAAATCTTCGAATATTAAAGTTCAACTAAGACAACGATTTCTGAAAGTACTTAACTTTCAGCAAACGCCCAAGTGCCCAAGTTAAAACTTGTTGTACGTACTGTTAAGAAACATATAATACGAGAAAAATATATACATTTTTCATATGGCTACTAAAGATTATTAGTCGTCCTCATTAGTCGCTAAAAGGAAATGTCGTAACAAAATACAAGGAAAACTCATAGGAACACCTAAAATACCGCTCATTAATTTACAGAACTAAGTTAGATTTTTATGTCGCCGCATAAATTGTCAGGCAAAAACGAAAAGTCATAAAGCTGGCTAAAAGTTCTGTCTCAGACAGAAACTTGTTATTTTCACACTTTATGTAGCACTTAAAACGACTAAAGAAAAGGATTAACACTCCGTAAAGCGCGCTACTTCTGTCTGCAATCAAATTTTATTTTAGTTTTCTTTCCAACACTTTGTCTATAAAAGCATTCTTTCTCATTACAAAAACAGGTGATTACTTTAGTTAAACACCATTATAATTGCGCTGTAACTACTACAAGCTTTCTTAGTCGTATGATGGCACGACATAAGTATAGAGAAGTTTGTCCAAAGACGTGCAATAAAGTCTCACGGCTGCTATTAACGATGTGGAGCCATATGCAAGAACCAGCAAGTGGTGTAGGTATTAACGGCAACTTGAACTCAAGCCCGGACATCAATTAGGTTCGACTTGTTCTCGCAATTATGTGCTCAAACTAAATTGCTGGAAGATTCGTCGGACGCTAATGGTTCTAAGTTTCCATGACACATGACTCTGATAGCACGCCGCGCTCGTGAGTGTTCTCACGCCAGCGTACCTAGCACGTTTTAAGGAATCCATCACGTTTCTGTCTATTCATTGTTCTTCAACACGTATCTTGGCGTCTGTCGTATGTCACATGTCAGGGTGATACGTCACGCACGGTGTGGGCTAATGTCGCCGGCTAATGTTGCGGTGGCCGACAAGAGGACAATTTCCGGGCCCGCCCCTACCTTCCCGCCATTACGTACTAGAAACAATTCCATAACCATTATAATCATTAATGATGCCGCGCCACCATTAAGCCGGCTCACATTGATTTACTCTTTTCATCATTATTTATTATCTGAAAGTCAATATTTCAGAACGCCGCGGCTCGTCTCCGCTGCAATCTTTTTTGATTTATTGAAGAACTTGAAGCGTTGTTTGTTTTAATAGTTTACTAGTAAAATTAATTGCAGCGGCGAACACAATTTACTGCTAAAAGTGCTGAAATAAAGTAAAGCTTACTTTGGCGTCAGTCGAGGTCGATTCAGGTGTCTGGTTCAGTGTGAAAAAACTTTTGGGTTAAACCGCTTTGTTTTTGTTGAATGTCTGCAGGCGACAAAACTCTGTGTGCTGACAGATGCAGGGCTAATGACAAATTAACCGTTAAAAACTCGCGGAAAGGCGGGGAAAAGAGGAAAAAACAGTGGGAGTAAAAAGTAACGAGTCGTGGCTTTTATCTCGGAGCGTGTTTCGCGAAGACAGCGTTTATTTTGAATGACGGAGTCCACTCGACGCAGTGGGACGACCGCGGCGTCGGCGGCCGCCGGCCCCACGTGTCCGCACGCCGACACCAACTTAAATCAACCGATGTCGGATGTAATCATCGTTTACTGAATCAAAAACCGTTTGATCTCTATTTCAAGCCTTGTTGGCGTCTACTTCTCGTTATTTGCATTAAAATTCCAGAATATTATAATATGAACATAGGTCATAATGATAGATATGCTCTTCGTAGTCCATAATTATCTGCTATGACCTGTGTTATATCCGTGGAAAAACAAGTCTGTTAGTGTCAACAGCAGACATTTACTGCGATACGGAGATAACAACTCTTAGCACTCATTTCATGATAATATGATTCGATAGAGAACCATTCCTAAGAATTTGAATGAATAGATACGGTAGATGTCAAGTCAATGTATGTAAACAACAGCTATCATCGACATCCAGTAAATGATTCGCTTCGCACGCGAGCGTAGATTGCTCCCACGATAATTACATCAAGTAATGTGTGCAGCAAATCATACACTACGAAATGAGGCATAAAATGTTAGAGCTGAGGCTTGGGAACGAGACGGGCGTGCGTAATTACCCGACGAGAATGTGGCCAAGTCCTGCGGCCCGAGCGCCGGCCGGGCTGCCAGCCTCCGACCGCGTCGCGTCGCTAAACTACGAATAAAGTGCTCAGTGCGGTACCCTTAACTCGTTAATTACACTCGAGAACTTAATATACTTACCCGTTTCAAATTTTACAACTTGGAATAACTGTAAGTGTTCGCTATCAAACGTACTCGCACTTAAAACAATATTTTTAATGAACGTTCTTCTGAAGGTTGAGCGATGCACGTCGAAGTACTCGTATCCTCGGGGCATCTATTAAACGGACAGGAATCGTTTCCCACAGCCCGCTCCGGCTCGTCACGGAATCAATATCGTCTTTTATCTTATGAAACGTGCTCCACATACACACACAGGCACACGGGCCCACTCGCAGCACGCACACCCCGCTCCTCCTAGGGTTGCTAACGTGCAGAATAAAATGAACAAATACTCAGGCAGATAGCGATAATTAATCCAAATTTCTTCGCTCTCGCACGTGTTTGTTCGCACGCTCACTAAAACTCGGGAGATTTAATTAAATCCCGTTTTCGAGTTGTGATATTAGTTTTCCGTTTAATTATAATTATTATGTTCGGGAATCGTGTTTTGTCGTCGAAAATTGTTGACACCAGCGACGACACCGACTCTGATTAAAAAACTACGTATAAAAATCGTAAAAATAAAAATTTAATAGCCTCGAAAATGCTGGTTAGTTAAAAAACTTGAAACACGTATTCCTACTATCAGTGACATTTGTTCCTGCCGCGTCGTAACTCCGAACTTTTACGCCAATTAAAATAGCTGAGTAACTTTTTGTAGCGCAGTCGACTGACGGATGCCGAAATTTATTTGGGCCAGCCAGTGAAGATTAATACAGTTCAAACGAACGAGCGCCTTGTTAATGTTAGTGTAAATACACTGACTAAAATGTGTTTATTAGTCTACAACTGCTCTGTGAGAGTGTTCCATACAGCACTCGAAATACAAACAATGCCGTGTAATTGGTGCAGTGTTGTTATGCAACATTGTTTTTACGTTACGACTACTGCCCGGAGTTGTTCGGAACCAATAACGAGCCCATTGTGAGGTTTATTTCTGTTCAAATTGAAGTGGCACGTACTACTTATCTTTAGTTAGCGGGGAGTAATGTACGGTGCGCGGCGTATGTTAGAATCAAAGCGTGCGCGAGCGCAAGTTCAAGTGCAAGAACAAGCCCAATACATCAGGCGGTCAGAAATACATCAGTCAGTGTATGGCATGGGAAAACGCTGCCGAGACGCGGCCGCTTCCTACTTGCCTTATATGCAACTACCGCTATTGCTCAAGCATGCTCACTCACGGATCCATCGCCCTGAGATTTATTTTCGAAACAATGTCTATTGTAAAGTTTTTTCCTAGCACCCTAAAAACACAACATTAACAAAGGAATAACAATCAGTTTAAAATATAAGAGGCATCCCTATAACTCCCTCAAGTCATAAATATGGAAACATTTTCCTATTCACTTAAAATGGTACATCATGTTTTAAAAAATACCCAAAGTTGGTACATTGAATACTCCTTTATCAAATGAAAACTGCTTAGCTTTAACGAAAATTAATAACTACCTACGTAGGTACTCCAACCCAGTACCAAACCGCTAAAAGAACTTATACTTATAACAAATGACGATCAATTAAATTGATTTCAATAAGCTTTGCATCGCTGTTTAGAATGTAGATCGTAAATTAAGAAACAATATTCTCTGAACATTTCAAAGCTCCTTTGAATTTATACGCGCACCCACACAAGTTCACTTTCATTAGCTACCAGCGAGCTTCGGTTTATTATTATTTCTTACAAACGTCTGTATAATTGATAACACTTCAAACATCAAGTTGAAAATTTGATTGAACCCCATTGAACTCGGTAGTAACAAATATTCGCGGTTTGAAAACTCGGGGAAAATCCAGTCGATGGGCCAACGATAGACTCCGCTCGCCCCAGTCATACAACACAAAGTTTCTTCACTGGGGCTTTAAATTCCCTAATGTTTGTCAAAACATACTTAAATCTGTCAGGAGGCGCTTAAATCAATTTATTATACAGGTACTCGACGACACTTCGGCAACGAGCATGTTTACCCGCATGTATGTATGTAAATCTTGCGTTCCTTGCTTCTCCAAAAGCCGTATGGAAAACTCTAAGCCGCTTTTATATTCTTATTCCTTATCCTTGTGGGATAATTCGGGCCCATAGGACAGGTTTTTACATAATTTTACCCCATCCCTTTCTATTGGCAGTCCGCTTTTGCGAAATCACATTTTTTTCGCGAAATTTTTATTAGTCACACGGTAAAGCGTCTCTAAATTAGAAAACATTCAATAAATCACACGGGCGTAATTCAATTTCGGCGATCGTAAATAAAATTTGTGCGGAGGGTATGTAACGAGTTTTAAAAACAAACATTTTAGAGAACAAAAAGGGTAAACGGGTGTGAGCCCGCCGTATTTGTCGCGAACAATGTTTGTGGGGGTAATTGTTGGAGATGCAAAGTGCTGAAATCAAGCAGCCGCCCGCTGCCCCGGCTCGCCGTCGCAGCAGGGAGCCGCAGGTCTTTGAACTAACACCACCGTGCATACACATGCACTGCGCACTGTGCAGCCTACGTCAGTGCTCTGCGCCTATTGAGCTTCACTTGCTGCTCGTTAGTACGAAGCCGTTCATTATTATGGCTCTATAACATTAACGTAATAGTTCAGGTGATTCATGAATTTTTGTGTACATGCTGCATGTTGGAGTCAAAAGCTCTTCATCTTATTAACTTTAAGAATAAACGTCCAAAGTCAGTAATTTGAATATAATTTACTTAATAGGAAATGGTTTAGCTAATTCACAGATAAATATGTATCTATAAACAAAAGATCAATCGGTACGACCCCACGCTTATCTTATCATTCTCGATAGGTAATTTAGTCGGACGACCCCGTGCTCGTCCGAGCCGACCCTCATCCACTCGATAATCGTATCGATTAGATACTTTCTCCTTTCTCGACTCTACTTCGATTACCTTGCATTCTTTTTACGTGACCTAATGCCATCATTAGCCTTTCCACTTAACGTAACGGAAACAAATCTTCTCTATCCGAATATGAATCTTGGAATGCTACTAGCAGTCTCACGTGTCGACTCGATAAAAAAGCGAACCATGTGTTACAAATACATTCAAAGTAAAAAAAAATCGATAAATCTACTAAATATGAAATTCGCAAAAAATATGAATAGCTTCGCGGCATCTCACAAAAGGCACCCTCGGCTCTACAACACAGATCTTATTCACACTTTACACAATATTCTTAGCAACAATGGGAAACTCAACCGCACGCCGACATGTTGTACACGGGTGTGCCATCGTTGTGCATGTCTGGTCTAACGTCCCTCCCTCGTCTTGCGTATGTTTCGGGTTTTTTGTGAGCGAGTCTAATAACTCGACGAGCTTGACGGCACCTCGGCGCGGGCGCAAAAAATGACAAAAGCTCAAGTAAGCTCGCAGGCGCGGGTCGGGGCGGGTCGGCAGGCGCACGGGAGATGCAACGGACGGCTCGGCAGTCGGCCGCGAACACCCGCAGGGCAACCACAGCACCACCAGTATCGCGAGATCAAAACACGCAACGAGTTTTCTTATTCATCGTAATTTTCTCCTTTCAGTAAAAAGCTTTTAAACCGTCAAATAAAAATAAAAGTGTATACGGAAATGTGAAAAGTAAACATTTGAGCTTAGCAGTGGATTTTCTTTAGTTTCCATTAAGATGAACGTATATGCGACAGTGTAACGATGTAAGTGATAAGAAGACGCTACAGTGAAATGTTGGGTTTGGAGATCAAACAGTAGTGAAGTGGACTTAGACAGCAGGATGACGATGAAATCGCTGAAGTACAGCGAGCGGGAGGAGATGATGGAGGGCTTCAGCCCCGTGCCCCCGCCCCTCCCGCGCAGACAGCCCGTCAGGAACATCTACGCGGAACCCTTCGTGGACCCTAGGTAAGTTGCAGCTCATGCAAGCCACTCACCGACTAACACAGTATATCTACATGATGCAGGTAAGTATGCAACTAACAACAAAGCTTGGCGTCAGTGTGCAGTGACACTGGTAGTGAAACTTAAGTCCTTACTTGCATTTGTATCTTCATTTATATTTTTATACCTACCTTATGTAAAAGCCCCTTAATAAAACTTGATGAAACTGTCTTAAGGGCTGTAATCTTGAAACACCTGCCACAATAATAAACAGATAATCGAGACGCTAAAAGCTTAATCTATGTGATTTGTCAACGATTAACTCTTTATTCTGGATCTAAAGACAAAAACATAGTCTTAGATAAAATTCTTTAAGCTTTCGAGATAAGTAACAAAACTATGGACACAAAACTTAAATATTCATCAACAGTAAGATAAAACACATTAGTGAAGCCGATGACAACTCACATAAATTACTGAGCTTTGATAAAGCCGACGTTGAGACCACGGGACAAGTTCTTAATCATTTAGAAAACATGACCATTGTGATAAATTTTGAATTATTTCAAGTACCTTCTAAGACAGAACCTTCCTTATATTAATACCGCGCCTTCTTGACAACTTAATATTTGATGATAAGCCATATCAAATGGAAAATATTAAAAGGAATCTAAACGAAATAAGGAAAATGTACAATTCAATTGAGTATTTGAATCAGTTGACGGCACTTGTTTACCTTCCCGACCCCAGCTCACAAAGGGTGGGCCCCCGTATTCATGGCCGCAGTTCAAAGTAATAATAAAGAGCCTGAAGCCAGAAAACATCTATTTCATATACCGCACGACTACATAAACACGGGCCTCCCTGAACCCCCCAAACCTCCGAAGACCACAGAACATTATTAAAGTAAGGCACTACACAAAACTAATTCTGCGGCTCTTATTCGGGGTGTCCTTTGGGATTTCCGATCGGAGTTCTCACAATAAGAAATTCCCATTCCAAAATGTAGTTTAGTAGTTTTCCGCGGGTAAGGGATACTCCACAATATGCATATGGTGTGTGCGCTAATGGTGGAGCAGAAGAGGCGAGCGGATGTGCGGTTCTATATGCTCTGCCATAAATCATATTTTTATACTTGGCGCGCGGTCGGGCGGCGGCCAGCAGATAGCGCAGTTACTACCATCTGCGACACCCCAATCGCCGTAGCTTAATTTCAACAGATTCGAGGGCGAATCCCAACTATTAATACCGCAGTATCAATACGTAATGCTCCGACAGTAATGAAACCGAACACACGCTTCCACCGTTATCTCATTTCGTTGCCGACTTTTGTATTAAATGGCTGTCTATAATTGTTGATAAACGTACTTTAATATCGTAAAAATAGTTCCACCTGTCATAACTCATAAGTAATCGCACCGTCGGCCATTAAAGTAACCAGGTCAGAAATGAAATTTATTATTGACTTGTTTAATGATAACAATTTGACACGCTAGAGCGATGATAGATAACGGAAGCATCATTTGACGCCGTACTAACGGTGAGTAAAGAATGTAATTTCCTTTACAATGTGTTAACAAGGGCCGAACATGGAGGCAAACTATATGACGGTTAAGTGCACGTAACAATAGTGGGTAGATAGCATCGGCGCCCTTCATGGACAGGCGCGCTCGCCAGTCGCCAGCGTGCAGCCACTTGCCACGCTTCGACAAGGAAATTGACATTCAAAGGTAACCCTCAGCTAGTCAGCTTTGCTTTTTTCCACGCAAGCGCAACTAAATGTGTCCTCACAAGCATAACTTAAGGTAACAAAATACAAGTGAAACCATGTGGAAAGTGTGGGTGGATCTACAATATTGAAACAGTTCTCAAGTATGTATTGTACGCATCCAATCAATTTGTATAACAATTGCCTTGATCGTGCTCACGGATAATAATCATAGTTTGTAGGGTTTTACGTAGAATAGAAAGTGAAAATATTTGATAGTCTTGCTTGTGTTAGTAGGTAGTAGTTAGCTTTTTGTAACATGAAAAAGTGCCTAAACGTGTTGGGTCTATAGCGTGTTTCATTAGAGACTCTAAATACGGTACAGAACTCAAACTTTCCCAAAAACTTAAACGTCTCCTCCACACACAACATAAATGTGTTTACAATTTAGAAAATCCGTCACAAAATAACTTAAAAGCGTCAAAGTTTAGTAATTAACGTCGGTAAGTAAACATGAGCAAATGCGCCATACGTCTGCAGAGACACGATCGCCAAACTGAGGACTTGGGAACTGGCGGCAAATATTTGGGCATATATGAAGCCGGGAAGTTCGGCCGAGCAAGAAATGATTTCCATACGGCCCGGACAACGCAAACACAGTTCACCCATCAAAGTCCAACACAAACTTGCAACTTTAGTTAATAGCGTTTAGACGATCGCAAACGTTCCTGCCGACCGAATTCACATTCGCTTTGTGCATTGCTTCAATCCTGTTCGGTTTGTTAGCTGCTTCCGTAGTATCTTATAATGTTGCGATTTGTGTACAAAGTACGAGTTTCCCCCAATTTTCTTGATTTCCTGACAGAAAAAATAAAATCTAGTTTGTGTTGGATCGGATAGGGTCTTTCTACAAGTATCTGTGGCTCGTGGCCTTAATTGCAAACACACGACCAATCCCCTCATCTGTGTTGCTGATTCTGCAACGTTTACGGATTTGCTTACTAACCAGTTTGTCTTTTACACTTCTTAGAAAAAGCAAGATTTCCCAACATTATAATTAGCACTACAGAAACAAGATCCTGGCAACCACTGTGTTTCCGTGTTCACGTTTAAGGGTGGTCCATTCTCAGAAGTTGCTCCTTAAAATTATTCACGGATCCACAAAGCTAAAGAGCTCGTACGTTTGACTAAACATTTCCAAAACCACGAGACGTGAAGCGTCTAACTACAGCTGAATGCACATCTCAATAGTATATGAACTAGCTATGTATGTCATCTAACAAACGGTAGCGACGACAGTAGGCAAACAAAGCTTCAGTTGATTGCTAATAGTCTCGGTTATTACAAGCAGTGAGATTGTACAGAGGAAACTATGCTTTATGATCCACAATCTACTGCACACAGGGTTTATTAAACATTTCCTTCTTAAAAAGTATCGCACTGTTCTGTCTCACTTGAAGAATTTAAAATGTAATTATCTGTATCTAAGAAGCGCTCACAATCTAACCCTTGAACTTCACCCTGAAAGCATTCCTCTCCCGGCTCCCAAGCCCATTAGGCATGTTCGTGATCGATTGTTTATTATAACTGGTGCAGCATCTTATTAATAGTTCGTATAATTAGAGGAAACGCCCCATCAAGCTCCACCGTGTGTCCTCGGCGACTATGAAAGGGGCACTGAATACGCGCGGCTCGTTCAAACCAATCGCTGCCAACGCAGGAAGTTCAATTATCTTCCTTTAACTTTAACGCATAATGTCGACACAATCATTTCATTAAACTGAATCTTTGTGATTCAATCGCTCATAATTGGACTGATCAAACGGACCAATTACTGGACGTCCCTAGATGAGTGTATGCAATATGCGTAATGATAGGAACAATGATACGTAATGGAACTTGAACGCATAAATTAATAATGCAAGTAGTACAACGAACTTTGTCACAGAAAAACTACTCGTATTACGAGTTAGTTTTATGAGTCAATTCCACGTGAAATCGCCTCTACGTAATCATTAAACAAAATTGTATTTGTAGCTTAATATATTTCACGGATGATTCACTCCATACCTATATTTAAAACTCACTCGAAATACAAATGGATATGAAACGCCTGCTCTGTGTAAACAACGTGATGGAATCATAATATTGTCTTTCAATCCAACTGTTCCATATCGAGAATTTGTCAGTGGAGCACAACAAAGCTTATCACGGATATATGACGTTGCATCTCCAACAAAGGATAATCCAGGTCCACTGTCACAAAGTTGGACATAAATCTTTCATGTTGACGGCGATCGACATCTACTGCGTGTCTGCGTTCCTTACCAACACACGTAATCTCCCGCTGTCGTCGACTGTCCCTGTGCTTATTACTTCTAGCGTTTGTAAACAAACCACTTTTCGTTTGAATAATACACTCGTCGAGGTGAGGCACCGAACACAATGGCGACGCTGTAATAGTTTCCGTTTTGAATAAGAGATGTCTATTGTCTCCTTTCATATTGATTGAGTTCATCTCTTATATTACGACAAATACCAAGCTTCGGAAATTGTTTTCCGGTCAAATTATGGCTAAAGTAAATTTTTATGTCGATAGAAATTTACGGGGAGATACGTAGTGAATCATAATCAGCTACGATATTGGTTTCAGTGTGAGCAGGTAGGTTCTGAGAATCGGTAGATGGAGAGGTTCATTGAACGCGTCAAATAATGAAGTTCTATTAATAGCGAGGCGATATTTCGTCATCTCGGGAGACAGCGCATATTGGTGTGTGACAGTGACACCGGGTATCAGTGGAATCAGTGCCGTCGCCAGATATTTTGGTGCACAGTCGGCGGACGCTTATCGGAATAGGGTATTTCAGCCTAACCCGTTTTAAAAATAAATAAACTGCTGTCCCGTCCGAATATATACAAGGCTCGCTTTGACACTGCTTCCTATAAATAACTGTAATGAATAGGCGGTTGGCGGTCCCGCAGCAATATGTATGTAATGTGGACGTTTCCTCGCCTGGATTTATTTCTCTCCTTATTTGAATATTTTATAATTGAGAAGGACATGTTCCTTTATAGTTTCACAATGGTGGGACGTCCGTGAACCAGCTGGTTACATGAAATACTTTACAGAGCTCACGCGAGCACAAAGAACTTGGTCGTGTTGGTGAACAAGGTGCGTCACATACCTAACTGTATTATAAGTACATTATATTGTAAGCGTATAAAAACTCGGAAACCTTATACAAGCGTGTCTAATTGCCGTAAATGCTTATTTATAACTTAATTAATAGCAATATTAACCGTTAGATAGATAGGTAGATAATAGTGTCACGCGCGTTGGGGAACCTGATTTTCTATCAATATAATAAAATATTAACGCATATTGAGGTATGCTGAATGCAATTTATCTTTAGATAGAATCTTTAATGTTTTACAGATGACATGACGTAGTGATCATCGCTTTGAGTCACAGCAAATACTTAAAACATCAATGGCAAGCAATGGGTTATTTTATCAGATAAAACACTGGTTAAACACCTGCAATTATTTATGCACCCTTAAAAAATTGCATTGGAATTATTCAACGGTACCTGTGCACCTTGTTTTTAGCCTTGTTAATATAATATTAATTAGTATGATCCCCTATCTTTATTGCCTACTAACATAAACCTATTGCGTGTCTATACCCTTCCTAATTTATCTACAAAACTTACCTCTTATAACAAAACCATCCCAAAGTTTATTCGCAATATTAAAATGTTCCTAACAAAAGGAAACGTATTTCCCCTTTCAAGAACAGAATATTGGCTCTTCGTAGTCCACTTGGACTGGCTCCTAGTGTTTTCGATTACCACAACTTTTCACAATGTAATGTTTCCCGACGTTTCGTGATATCCGAGGCGAGTTTTTGATTCGAGAGCACATATTTGGTGAGAGCCGACCAAATACGGACCACACAGGGTGGCTGCATTTGTCTGAGCTGCTCTGCTCCCCGAGAGATAACAAACGCGCTCGCCGCTCTCAGCTGCACTTATCTAAACACTTAACTCGAGCCATACACAAACAAAGCTGCACCCTAACTCACTTTTTACCACGAATCGTCTTTTTTTACCCTTTAGGGCTTCGCGGCATTGCATGCTTTGCGTGCCGACTGCATTTGTTTATGTCCGGAAATTCATGCATTTTGCCGCAATGTGCTGTTAAAGGAAGATACTTAAGTAAAGAATGACCTTTCCGCTTTATATATGACGAGTCACCGCTCCCCCGATAACAGGGCCCTCAATTACTTTTACTTACCTGCGTCCCATTTTAGTGAAAGCATTATCTGTCCGCTATAAAATAAAACACACTACCGCCGTCCAATATAATTTCCAAGTATAAAAACCTTTTAAGACAAGCACCTAAAAAAGGTGGACGACAAAATCTTTCTAATAACAGTTTTGGTCTTGTCCAAGGTACACGTCATCAGGCGTGACTAACGAATGGCTCGCCCTACAGACCCTAAATTCAGAGTCGTAAGTATCAGTGACACGACAGCGGCACAGCGCCGAGGCCGCCCGGCCGGCATCGACGAAGGCTGCCGAACATTACCATAACTCTCACCGACCCATAAACGTAATTAGAGACACCAATAACACACCGAACACTTGAAACACATTAATCCCTTTTGATTAGGGGTCAACGATCTTGGCTGTACCTATATCAAACACATGACGAGGCGAGGAATCCTGATCATAGCACAGTTCAACTTGTACAAATAAAAATAAACGGAGCCATCGTGACGATTGGATTAAATAGTAAACAACGTGTGCTTGGATGCGTCAGAATTAAGATCTCTGATAAGGCGAGATACAGGCTCTAAATTAGTGATCTCAGCAAGAGTTAAAAGATTAGCGTGACTAATTACTTAAAATTAATGACAAAAAAGATGTTGCTTAACTTGGATCAGCGATGGTCCCGCCTGACATGTAAAACTCGTAATTATCTACGACTGTGTAGAAACGGTACGTACTTAATTTAAATCTTACAACCATTAATAATCCATACAGAGCCATTTAAACTTTGATAGAGATTGATAAATCTATTAGATATGACTGACGCATCGTTTAAAAAAAATATTATAAAATATTTTGGTTCGAATAATCATAAAGTGTTTGATTTATTATAAACTCCTTATGAGCATGTTATGGTTTGTTTTCATTAAGAGAATCCATTAAAATAGTTAACTTGCCAAAGAATTTGCATTACTGCTTATATGGGATTATTATTCCTAGTATCTGCTAAACATTATCGGGGGTTCACTGGCATTGTGTATTCTCAGAAACAGTAACATTATAAATTCAGTCTTGGTAGCACCTACAAAGCTTTTCTCCCCTTTAACATTTACGTTGTAATCGCATTATAACATGACAACAAAAACCGTTAGAGGATCCAACTAGTTTTTACTATCCCCTTTTGCCACTTCTGTGAGTTCATAGCTCTTCGTTTGGCCCACGACACAAACGTCCATAAACTCGTATATATTATTGCGGCGGCAAATCGTTTTTCTACTAAATGTACTAAATGCTGTAATCTTTTGAGGTTATTTAATGACCAGCATTTTTATTAACCGACGACGTTTGATTAACTTACTCTGGATTCCATTTCAATACGTAGGTTTTAAAAGTAAACTGTCCACTACTGAATAATTTAAATGAGATGTAGTTAATTTAAAATGTTTGATTCATTCAGAATGTAACCCACAGCATCAGGAATCTCTGTTTCCTGTGTTATAATAAGAATATCAAGTTACATGGAGGTGCCTGCATAAATAAACAGCAATTTATTAAGTGCATTGAATTAATCCATACTATTGGATCATCATCATAACTCGATATTTCACCATGAAGACAGATAAGCTATAAATTAAAGTGAGCAGCTAGTGTCACAGTCCTGACAACCTGTTTGTCTTCTCACAGTTTCTAAATGCCAATCTTATGCATTCATCATTAGCGGACGTCACAGCCATTAAACGTGTAAATATTCACCGCGCAAGTAAACTGATTTGCAATTCAATGGGTTGGTGCAAGCAAACGAATGACCCTTATCATTTGGCGTGGCCTGGTCAACCGTGCGACGGACGTACCGACCACTTTTATACGTAATAATTTATAAGCCGCGGCCATCTTGCTGAAATATGGACATTACAGCTCTACGGAACAGCGACCTGCTTTAGTTTACTTTTACAACAAATGAATATTCACACCACCAAGTCTTTACTTACTGAAATCGCCTTCTACGACCAACGTGACACAGCATTTTTACTATTGTAAAATGTAAATTGCTAATTCAGCAAATTGCACGATTTAAAATGCAACGGTGACATTTTCTTCTATGGAATTATAGCAAGTAATAAATTGCGGGTAGTATCAAATGACACGCCATTATTTTGAAATTGAAACCGACCGTGCTTAATTGATAAAATATTACACATGGAATTGTCGTTTAATACATTTCACGGACCATGGGGTTGGTTATAGGGAAAAAATGTAGATGAGACAAAATGTCAATCGTGTTTAATTCAAAGCTAGGGTTCTGCTGGCTTGCCGGGACATGGTTAATGTAGTGCAACAAATGAATCGCGCCCTCACTCATCTCAGTGGTTTTTGTGTCCAAGTGTGTGTCGCAAATGGCAACCCGTTTTTGCTCCTACGCTATTCGCTTTTAAGTTGAAAATTGAATTCAAATGCACTCTACTGCTACCATTTGTAGTGGCGAAATCTTGCTCACCCCTGTTCACTACGTACTGTTACGTTGTCAATAGCGTTGTCTCTACCGCTGTGACAAGTGGTGTAGTTTATATTGGTTCTCCACTTTTATTGCTGTTACTGTTACCGAATCTCAGAACAGAACAATACTTAATGTATTTTTTATTTTACGGTTATATTCGTTTTATAATGAAACTTGAATATATTTCGAACCATTTGTATCTGTTTAACGTTATCGCCCTCAGCCATCGCGTAGTTCAAATTAAAGCAAATGCCCTTATCGATCGCTTTGAACTCGAAGTTATTTGTCTTTCATTAGGCCCAGATCGAGGAAATCCAGTAATGGATCCTCATTTGTATCTTCCTCTGTATAAATAATGGCGTCGAGCGACGATCCGCACGCCTCGCAGCTGCCCAAAACAAATATAATTAGAGAGACATTGTCCCACCCGAGTTGTTCCGATATTTAACTATAAACACATTTGGTCTGTGATTATTTCCAATTCTCACACCACAGAGTCGTGCGAATGAATTACATTATGTTGACAACTCTTATTTTAAACACTCCTAATTCGTTCTGACCGGCTAACTTCGAATGAAACCATACATAGAAAGTAATACCATCTAAAGTTTCTAACTAGGCAGACCGCTTCGCGCTCACAGCTTCCATTATTTTGAAAGTTATTATGAAAAGGCAAATGTTTACAGTCCTGACAGCTCTCGTCCTCGCCATGAATGGTTGATAAAAGGAACTTTCAACTAAAGTGAATAAACCACAAAACGGACAAGTCGTGGTTAGTTCTTCGATTTATTTATTCTAAAGGAAGGCAAGTTACACAATCCTTCTTGCCTACAGTGCAACACCTTGGCAAAATTAGCTTTCTAAAACTGTAATATAAGGAAAAGTAACAATAAAACAACCCAAATCACATCGGTATTTACACCCAATAGGCCGTGAAAGTTATTACACCATGACCATGTGCGTGATAAACAGAGCAAGGGGGTGCTCTATTGGCAGTACCCATATCAATGTATGCCGAAAAGCGAACACAATCTATTATCAGAGGAGGTG
The DNA here is from genome assembly GCA_905163435.1 of Mamestra brassicae. Classification (NCBI taxonomy): domain Eukaryota; kingdom Metazoa; phylum Arthropoda; class Insecta; order Lepidoptera; family Noctuidae; genus Mamestra; species Mamestra brassicae. The sequence continues at coordinate 9,006,148 of LR990996.1, read as the reverse complement.
GGGGTGGAATGCGATAAAAATTTTCAATCAGGCAACCGCCGAAAAATATTTACAGTGTAACCCGAGGCAGCTAGCGGGAGGACAATATTGTGGAGCGATAGGCGAGAGGCGCCTGCGGCGGCCGCGGCGGCGCCGGCGCGCGCGGTGCGGTGCGGTGCGGGCCTTCCGCCGCTTTGTGCGCCCACTGTCGAAATAATATTGAACTCCGGGTGAAATACGAGCGCCCGCGGAGGGACGCCTCCTGCGAAACCGTTTTTCCGTTTCGCTGAACAATAGCAAGCGTTTAGTTTAGGACTCTCTGCCTCACGGAATCGGGTCGCACAAGGTGATAGGTATTACATTTTTATGTCAATGCTAAACTTTATAACCCACATTCTCGTTCTACTCACATCAAAGAAGGAAATTTCATGAGTGGCGAAACAATTACGTCTCTATTTTATATGCATAGCGTCCGTTTCAAATCACGGCCGTTAGGTAAAGTCTTACCGTTTTTGCCTAACCCGGGCTATTTCTTTCAGTATTTATTGCAGTACTTAATTTGCATTTCTCGGGTATTACCGTAATAATCTTCAAACGACAAACTCGGTAATAAAAGGCTATCGCATACGGTTCTCCGTTAGGTATGGAAATTGTAGGTACGGGCCGTGAGTCCGCCCCCCGCTGCACGGCTTGGCTAATGGAAAATTGTTTATCACTATCGGGTTTCTGCGCGTGAGCATGATTATTTACGTGCGGGCCCTCGCAGTCTGCTCGCCGACCAGTAATTGGCCGCTTATTCGATATCGCTTCCATTCATTTCCAGCGATAAACCTGCCTAGTTGTGCCTAGGGCGCGTCTACACTGACCAGTAAGCTCCTAAGATCCATATCGCGTAAAATTATCTCTATAGTTATGATTACAGATCAGCAATGTGAATATTTAAATAGGTACTTAAATGGAAATATCTTGAAAGCTTCATTTTAATGAGAGTTTCGAATATGAAGATTACAATGTTACTGCTTGCGTAGCAGTATTCGGTTCGTAGCAAAGTTCGTAGCCGCGCGTAGGCACTTAAAACATAAACATATCCGTTCCGTCCGTTCAATCCGTTTGGTTCCGTGATCAGTGCTTCTATCGTTAGTAATACTAAATGTAAATGTTGGCACTACCGTCGTCTGATATATTTCTAGGAAAATGATATTCGCTAAATATACACGAGTGGGCGCGTACTTGCGCTAGCCGCGGCGCGAGCTCTCCCATTCATGAATCAACTTCAACATTACCTAACCGCCACACGAGACGACTAAAACAAACATCACGCTATGAGAGTTATTAATAAGAGTTGCGAGTTCAATGAATCCGAGCGTATGTACCGTATTTAAATCGCTGTATCATTCCGATGCACCGAACTCATACACTCGGCCCATCGCCACAGATTACTGCAGCTCCACATTTAATGAGCACAAAATCCAACCCAGCTTTGCGGAAATCAATTACAATATCAATTTATATTTATGAACTCATCCAGCGATCTAAACGATTGTATAAACTTAATTGACTGTCATAGTTAGCCTGGTTTATTACTTCAACGTGTAATTAATGTAGCTATAGATTAAACTCTCCATAGAAAATTCTCATTCGTTCGAGAGGCCATTTTGACAAATGTTTTTAATTAATCCGTTGGGTGCGATCGGTGTCGAATAAGGCAGCTATTTAAGTGGACAGATTCCAGGCGTGGCAGACTGCGGCTGCGGCGAGATGTATGAGCGCCACTTCTTAGCGTTCTGTTTATTTTGAATTTGCTTTTTTCTCCTTTTATGATTCTCGTCTGTGTAAATTCCTCGTTTCGGAACGCTTCAATCTAACTTTCCGCTTTAAATAATAGTAAGCAGTATGTATGGATGATAATTTTATTCAGTTTCTTTGTAGTGAAAACGTTCGTCGAGGGAGGAAATTGGCATAGCGGGGCGATGCTATTGTTATACATTTCGTTTTAAATTGGGGAGCTTTCTTGAATTTACACCCGTGACTTGCAATAGGAGGGTGCGGCAAGGGCTCCTCAGAGCTAAGGCTACGTGTTTGTATCGATTGATCCGCCAAGTGTTTTATTCGGGCACCTTTTAATCTTTCTTTTGTCGGACACTTGAATAAGTCTCTAAGAGCACCCTCATTGTGAATTCTCCGTGAATACCTTTTACGTTTTAATTTGCGTTCAATATGAATTATGCGAAACAATCATCATTGAAAGCCTCGCCCAGGTTCGAGGTTCGAGGCGCTTGTTCCACGTTTATCTCATTGTTCTTCATTCAACCGACGAGGCAATTAGTTCCGAGGTATCTTAAAATAAACTCGATATCGATGCAACAAAATGTTGTTCGTATTAAAATAAAGTCGATAACATCGCTCGATCGTTTTCGACCCTCACAATGAATGTGGGGGGCGTTTTGAAGTCGACCACAAAAAGAAAACTAAACGTTTATATTGAGTAACGCAACCACACCTATAACGTCGATGAAATAACTCATGTTTTACCTTTAATAGAAAAGAAACAGCCAGAAACCACACAGCTGTATGGACAGGAAACCAGAGAAAGACTTAAGAAACTATGAATGGATTATCTGAAATTATATGGCTCGAAAGGAGTTCAATATTAGGATAAGAGAAAATAAAGACAAGCAATGCCTCTAATTTTGACCTTTTGAACGCCATTGTCACATTCATGTGACAAACGAACTTACCCTGTACGCCAAACATCACTAATATGTGACCAAGAATACGGCGAATTTTTGACTTGCGTCGGGGGTACTCCGATGCTTTTATACTCTGGCGTTCAAAAGGTTAATGCATTCTCAAAATAATGCGTAGCATCACTAAAAAAAAATCCACAAGTTCAATTAAGTATACGCACAGGTCGTTGTCCTATGATAACATTGAGCAATATGGTGTTTATTGCATATGTCAAGTGTCGTACCAGTTTTTAGACGAAACTACAAGAGTCATCTGCAAACCGTTTACGAAAATAGCTTTCGGCTTGTCGTCGACCGGTTGCACCTGTTTCACTGAAAATTAACTAAATATAATATGTTGACATTTCAATAACATTACAAACGATATCGCGTTAGTTTCATAACGGCTAATGTGATTAATATTACGCGATTCACATAAACACATTACAGCCGTTTGGCAAATTTTCAATGCAACAATTTGAGCAGAAAACTTGTTTTCGCTCATGATAAATTGTTTATCTGTTTTCTTAAGTCGTATTTTTAATTTGTGATATTTTTTGTCCGTATTCTTTCCTGTAAACAAATATTGACACTTGACCACGCAATGAAAAACAATTTTATTTACTTCTCTTACCATTAAACCAGTTGAGCGACCAATCATTTTAGGGCTAAAAGCGTTGTGGTTAGCCTCCGCAGCCTATATTTAGGGGCGCGATACAATAAAAGCACATCGCTGTCCGGCCCATTCCCGCACGACTGTGCAAGATAAATGGAAGGTCCGGGCTCCGGCACGGCCCGGCCCGAGCGGCCAAGGAGACGCGTTCTCACGGCCCGTGCTGCGTTTCTTTCTTTTTGTTTCATCTGGTTTCCGAGTTAGAGGTCGCCGTTGCTCGCTCCGAGACTAGAAGTGACCGCTGCACGCGCGATTGCAGCGATAAAAACTATGCGACAGCGGCGAGCCACGGACGACTAACGAGCCTTCACTTACCTGCCGATGTTTTTGTAATGCGCCATTCTTATGCTACATTACGATTCCCGTTACTTCCAATGATAGTTACGTTGCGTTCAGTAATAACGAACCATGTGCTAGCGTCTGTTTGTGTGTCTCGTATGTGTAAACTGGTCGGGGCTCTCTCTGTTAATTAGACACGGCTCTCGCACGGCGCAACACCTCTGCTCATTATTTACCGCTTCATTAAGAGCTCACTCGACGAGCGCCTGTCAAAATCTCGCCGAACGCCGTCCCGCGTCTGTCCGCCGCTTGAAATATCGCAGCATTGTCCTACAATAACGCTGTCGCCGGCCTCCTTAATTGTCTTAGTCGACTCTCTCCTTCGCTGGATCTTCTTTATTTGAAAGCGCAACTTTTGAGCTCGTAAAATAGAATGCTCGTTTCCGTTCCGAAACGAACGCATTGCGGTATTGCACAACATTTCATTACTAAACCACAAAATCTCTTTTAACAAAAACAGAATGAGAGTACACAGCTCATTTCGGTAACGTGCGGAGCCCGTGTCTACCGGCCAGTAATAGCAGCAACGTAAGATTATAAACAATAAAATCCATTACTCTAATGATGATGGATTCAAAAAATCAATTTCGATTACAGTTATCTATGAAATGTCGGCAACATTCGCAATCACGACTTGTATCGCTCGTAGCCATGTTATTTTCATTATAATTTATGATATATGGGCATATTTTTACTTGATTTATGTTAACGCATAACCGTTGTAGGTATTCAATATCCTTTCGCAAATAGATAGTCAATCAAGCGGCCAACCCGAACGAGCTTTCAGAGAACGACTCGTATTACGCCCATACATGACTAGCTCTAAAGTTAATTATACACTCATTAATTATATTTCCCAGATCATTTTATCTAATTAATTCTAATAGACTACAGTAACCGGATCTTCTCGCAGAAATTATAAGAATAAACTGTGAGAAACGAATCGTTATAAAGCTCGTCTAGGTTGAACTAGTAATTTAAGTTAATTATATGTTATTGGAACCAACATCCTATTATTCAAAATAGCTTGAAGTTATTTCAAATAACCACTTGGTGCTAGCAGGTGTACAGTTTCAACACCAAGCTAACGACGGAGGACATTGTGCGTAAGTTTAGCATTTTATACGCACGTTTCCTTTGTTGTGATAAAAATAAAAGGCTGTGAATATTTTACTACAGCATAGCACCAAAATTAAACATTATTAACCCCCAGTATTATACACAAAGTCCACATAATGTACAAAGGCAGCGGACATTTTAAAAGCCATTTAAGGCCAAAGTCTGCGTGCCGGAGCATTGTGATTTCTGTACACGTTTTAATGAATTCGTCCTTCCGAACGTTCCTCGGGCTCCTCGGCCGCTATTCAAAAGAAAATTACAGTCAAGAGCCTCTTCGAAACAAACCCTTTAGGAGTCACGCTTCGTTCTTGCTAAACTTGCTCCAATTATTTCTATTCTCTTTTTGCTTATTCCTTTATGCGAGAGGTCATTATATCGGCGTCAGTTGGTGAGCGCCTCGGACGCGCCATATGTTCTCAGCTGAGCCTTTAAATTTAGTCGTGACAGTGAAGTTCGGATAATTGATTAATGGCTCACAGGGCGGACGTGTTTAATCGCCACGGTCATCGTTTTTTGCCGGAATCCCCGGTAATGATACGTTCTGATTGTTTCGGAGGGTTTAATAAAAGAAGCGCCATATGGCGCGGGCCACAGATTCGCTCAGCCAACAGTTGGTCATAACATGTTACGACATCGATACGAGTTCTCATCTACCTGCTAGCGACGGAAACTTGATTTTTTACGCATTTATTAAAGTTACGGAATAGAATTCCAACGTTTTCAATTTACATTTGACATCTGGGTCACCTACTTGTAAAAGTTTTGACATATTATTTGTGTTTTTTCATCTGTCTTAAAAGTCCTGAAAGTTAGCAGAAGCAAAGTTTAAAATTGACCTAATTCTAAATATCCAATTAATAAACGTCATCCTTGTTTACGGATCCCAAAGGCCACAAAGTTTTAAATAAACAAACAATATTGGAGAAAAGTGTAAGAACTCTTGTTGTTTTGATGTTTAAAAGGCTCAGCATCCCACATTGAAGCTACTCTATCTCAATTATGGTCTTTAAACTTTATCAAGGAGGAAACATTTTCAGATGGTTTTCAGCGTTATGCCAAACAATAAAGCTCCTTGAACACCAAAACATTACTTACATCAATTATTAGGGTTCCGAACCTCAAAAGAAAAAAACGGCATCCTTATACATAGGATCACTTTGTTCTCCGTCCGTCCGTCTGTCTGTCTGTCAAGACCTTTTATCTTGGGAACGCGTAGAGGTATCGAGTTGAAATTAAAACCCTTGAAGCTGTGAAAAAATCAAACTTCTAGGACAACGTAAAAAAAGATACGGCCGTTTATGCCGCAAAAAACGTATTCGACACTCTCAAGGGAATCAAAATTTATAGGGTACTTCCCGTTGACCTAGAGTCATGAAATTTGGCAAGAAGATAGATCTTACAGTACAAGTACAGGAAAAAGTCTGAAAAACATTTTCTAAGATTTCATACTTATATTTTCGGTTGAAGAATTAACCGTGACGTACATTGATGAATGGGAGAACATTTTTTCACAAACAAAGTTAAGTTTGTCCTTCGATTTTACCTGCTATATATTGCTTTCATAGTTTATAAACTTCCGTAGGTAGGTAATGTATACTCGGAAAAAATCAAGACTCGATCGGAACCCTCGGTGCGCGAGTCTGACTCGCACTTGTCCGGTTTTTGATGATTTATGGAACTACAACTGCAAGCATACGTAGTGGATACGTATGCTTCTTTCCAGGATCCAATGTATCTCCCACTCCAATTTCCAAGGTCCTTGACAGTCGACTTTAGCTTTAAATCCAGTATATTGTGCCACAGATTGGGCGGCGCACCTATGTCGAGCGGGATGGGCGGCGGCACGCTGGGTAGCGGGCACTGCCAGCTGGCCAACCAGCCGCTGGTGATGCCGGTGTTCCCGCTGCGGGCCAGCCAGCCCAGCCCGGTGCCCGTATACTCGCCGTCGCGGTTCCACATAGACAAGCGGTGCCAGCACAGGTGCACGTGGAAGTGCCTCGCCATCGCCATGATATGCCTCTGCGTCATCTTAGCCGCGATGCTCGCCTACTTTATAGGTAAGTTTTGTTATCTTTTTAAAGACATTTTTTTTCTCCTTAAATTGTTCCATTTTCACCAGTAGCATGTCCATGGAAACAGTTAAGCTCTGACGGAGTCTTCATTTCAGTTCGATTTGCAGTTGATAGTACTACATTGGTAAATTGTCGGGTATCTAAGACCAACATGGTCATCATTATGATGATGCATCAGCTCATAATGATCCACTCCTGGCAAACTGACTCATAAGGAGCTTATTGTTATTAGCACAAGGGAAGAGATACTCTCTTGACACGGTCCTTAGTCACCATTAAGATGGCTAAAATGGTCGTTTTACTAGGTACACTTAAGTATCTACTGATAAGAGATTTAAGTTTTGTTAGGTACATAGGTATGTCTGTTTGTTGAGAAGTCATAGAATGGCATCCACATTAGTATATGAACCTTATACACATAGATAGTAGCATAAATATTATATTATATTCCATTTATTAACACTTTTTATAACTTAACTGAATTTAGATGTTTGCATTTCAACAATATAACACAACCACTGCCGAGCAGGTACCCAAGTTAAATTTAATGAGACAACCATCGAGTTGAGACAACTTAAATACTGTTCGTAGCTGACAACAGTATTCCAATATGGGATTGTAATCCTACAAACTCGGACTCACTATCTCACGGATTTTCAATTTGCGATCGTTCAAAGATCACGTCTGTTTGTTCCCACGTTTACATTTCTCATGTAGGTAGGTAAATGACTCTATGTACATATACCAACATTAAAAATATCACCACATAACATCTCTAAAATATCTATTTTAATCCAATTAATCGAATGCCTCTCCTATCTTTATTAGAATCTCCATGGTTTGTAAGTATCATGAACAAAATTATGTAATTCATGCATTCTACGTCCATTAAGTAAGAAGCTTGTTGCAATTCCCAACTTCGGAAACTTATAACGACTGTACTTAAGTTTGATTGAAAAGTTGCGGCCTGATACTTATGAGCAAGCGGACTTATAGTTATTCGTTCTTTGTTAAGTCCAAAGTATCTCAAGTATCCGTAATACATTATACATACAAAAATAGTGAAACTGCGAGCTTCATCTACATTTATCGATGATTTATCAAAGTCTACAGTTAACGAACTCCAACTTCAAACGACAATTTTAACTGGGAAGTTAAACTAACTCCGTGTAGGCTGTCTTTAATATTGAAATATCCAAGTACGAGTTACACTGACGATACATCTTTGTTTCTTAAATCACAGCGGGATGTACGGGACTCTCGTTAAGACAGTATTTTTATTAACTCGCTCAGAATGCCGATTAGAATATTCATAACATTATTCTTTCACAATCCATTAGCGTTAGTGTACGGCCTTCGCTGGGACGACAGAGACAAAAGTTTATTGTGACCATAATGACGCCATGTGGCTTAAATCCATTTCGATTTACGAAAATAAAATGAATCGTTTTTTAACCCATAGGCATCGGTTTGCCTTTTAGTAAAACTGACTCCCACGTTCGTTACAAAGGTAATTTAATTTAGGTATGGATCCACCGACTGTGGTTAAACAATGCCGCAAAATGTTGTTGGCTGCGATGCCTTTGTTGACCTATCAAAAATATTGCCTCCATTCGAATTGCTATTTGGAAAACAAATTCAGACTAAAACTATTAACGTTATTACATGTCTGAGCCTAATCCTGCGAGCTCGCACTCAGATTGTTTTACCAGATTACAAAGCAATGTAAAATTGCACTCGTATGCTTTTATCCCCTTAATGCCGAATCGTGCCTGAAGCGGGATTCCATCCAATTAAGGGGCTAGTTCTCGTACTGTATGATTGGAAACCGACAAAGGAATAGCCCTCGAGGGCTCCACAAGATTATATAGTCCCTCGGACTTAACTCTGTTCTGAAACAGTAGCAAAAATTACTTTTGCTTTTATAAATTGCAACCTATTTGTGGACTAAACATTTCCAATGAACAAAGGAACAGTTTATTATTTAATGGTAGGTGCAGTAGTTGCATTTCCACAGCGCTATCTACTTAGTTATTTATTTTCACTGTTTACCTTTGCATGTAAATTCGACACGTTTTATAACTATAGAAAACAGTAATCATACGTCGTAAATGCTTGTTTAAAAACCGACACCGACTTCAATCAAAGTCTTTTTTCGTGTTGTCCAAAGTCATGCTAACGGAAAACAACCATAAAATACTTTTATTCATTTATCGTTATACGACCAAATCATAATAGAAAAATATTTCCATCATCACACCGAACTCAATTACTGAAGGTGATAAATTCAAATATTCACTCGGTGCATGCAAATGAGTTGATTAAACATTGATGTTTCAACGAAAACAGACGTTGACCATGAGTCTTTTATGATTCTTTGTTTAGCCGGCATCCACAGAGAGGTTCGTAAAAAACAAAACAAACATCAGAAAAATATAAATGATGCGCCTAACGCAAGGCAACGCGCTGCGTGCCTCGGGCCCGCGCGCCCATGTTACAGCCGTTATAAATTATCTTACACTTCCACGTCCCATGTTATTCCACTACGAATACATCAGCCACTCGCAATCCCTGCCTACCCGCTACCCGCCAAACGACCAATCATAATTTATACATGCGAAATGCTTCATAAATCGCAAAAATAAATCCCAGTTTGATTTAACGACGAACAACTAATCCGTTCCTTGCGGTATAATAAAACAATACATTACATTTTATATCTAATGGAATGGCACATTCTCTCAACTGCATGTAATGCTTATTGCCGCACTGAATGTGTACCTACATGTAGCGAAAGCATTTTGCCATATTTATACTGTGATTTTGCGCTAACGACGGAAAGACACGGAACTATAAAGGACCTTACACAGTTGCAAGTGTACACAAAAACAAGGGTAAAGTGGATTCTATATTTGTAGCAACCTCGTTAGGAGCTTAGTTAGCCGAAGAAGCTAAACGTTACGGCCTTTCAGTATTACATTCCAACACAAGTAGAAGAGATCGATCTATAACTTATGAGTACAGTTACAATCAAGAAAAGTAGGCCATTATCTGTAAGTGATCACAAGCATTACTCCCAAACCGCAGGCACGGAAAACATCACAAAATAACATGAGCCCGTCACGGGTCGCGCCCGCTGACGACGACGCAATACTTTTGGCCTATATTTGAACACACATTCACCCTGCCGAAGCCGAGCCCTCGCAATTACTGTAACAACTCGAACGATAATGACTGTATATTCTTCGTAACTCGTTATTACTGAAATAATCATCTCGGCACTATTTTACACTCATAAAACATTCAAACTTTTGTTCTGCGTTCAATTATCGAGTTACTCGGAAACAGTAATCCGACAAAAGTGTTCAGTTTTCCATTAATGACGTAAGCACTCTCAAAGAAGTTATTTCCGAAATTCGGCTCTAACGAGGGTGAGGAAGAAATGTGTTTTTACTGTCAATGTCGTGGAGCTATTTGGCAGGATAAGAAAAGGAATAAGTGCGGTTAAAGCGTCGTATAAATGTGGCCTCTCGAGTTCCAGGAATTCCTAAGTTCGTTTAAGTAAAAACACTTAAGCATAGAGTCAATAACGTTCTTCGCAATAAAGCTGTAACAGAAAGATTACGTTTACTTAAGTAGGAACATAAATGAACTCCAAATTCTTTTATTGCGTTTTTAACAACCAAAGTTGGAAGACATAAACACAGTCAAAGTTAGAACGTTTCAAGTGGTAGTAGAGTTGGCTGCACATACAGATACAACTATGTGTATGTATGGTTTGCACCTACTCGGGCGACGTCACGCGAATCCTGTATAACAGTGGAACATTCGTAGAAACAATATGTCGTTGGGTGCACGGCCGCATTGCCATTTACACTGAAAGTGCTCACTCGCTGTAATGTCGGGAAATTACTTTTGTTTATTTCCCTTCAAGCGAAGTCTTTTCAAAGTGGAGGGTGGCCGCGATGGCAAATTATGTACCTAATGCCGACTCAATTAGAGGCTTAAATGATCATTTATTCCGAATTAAATTGCTTCCTGTACTCAAGGATATTTGTATAGCTTCAATAACACTTGTGTATATCTTTATAAAGTTGATTTTAAAAGGTATCCTTAACAACTCAAGTTAATGATAATTTTGAACTTTAATATCTTTGTTCTAATCTGGAAATAAAAGATAAACATTGAGTCCATCAGAGTTTTGTTATTCCGTTCTATTTGTAAACTAAACTGTTTAGTAACGGTTCTTAAAACCCCTTATAACGTCGAATATCTTCATTCTGAGTATTGCTTGCTTCACTGAACGGTTTTTTATTGACGTTTTATTTAGTATAAGTATTTTGTAAAACTGATATAGACAGTGAAGTTTTTGAAAACAGGAGTAGCAAAATACTTATAAAAAAATTCAAGCGTATCAGTAATATAATAGTAATTATAAACGCTTCTCGAATATCTAAACTACAGTTTCAATTTAAGTTAAGCCGGCGTTCTATTAAACAGTTTCAGCAAACAATAAATAATACGCTCGAAGCACGCTACGTGAACCGCTAACAGCTTCACTATAGTTTCGGCAACGCGTTCTACTTCAGCTGAAACAAAAACTTGTTTACATACATACATACCTCACTCTTATCAGCACTGAAGGGTTTTCCATTATTGCTATTTTAAGGCAGGAAGCACCATAGTTTACAAAATTTAATGATAATGTGGACGGAAGGTTTATCATGAATGAAAAGCCGATGGTTTCTTAAAGAAAATCTCTATTGAACTTTAGCATTTGACTATTTATGTTATACAAAGGGAAATAACTACCATTTAAAACGACAGCAATGCACCATACTCATCAAGATATTTATCCAAACTCACACAGTTTATATAAAGACTCAATAAAATAAAGTCAGTCGATGCTTCTTGAAAGTAATGTAATGAACCGAGTGGATGTAAGGTGTCTCAAGTCAATGAGGCTTATCGTATCGGATCTCACTTCATTTAGAGACCCGTTAAATTATACAGGGGAGATAAGGCAGCATGTAGCATATCGTCCATCGATGGCAGCGGCGACCTGTCCACTTCAAAACGATATACGCTTTTTCTAACACGGCGACACACACGCCTCGAAATTACCACATTTAGATTTCCGTAAGATAATATCAAAACCAATGAATCTGTTAAACGCTACCTATTTAACTATTTTACTTTCGAAGTTTCGAGTTTTCGACTCCTACTTTTTTACTGAACTTTCATTAAAATAATGATTCGAAATAACAATAAAATATTTTCGATCACGCCTCCTGGCGTTCCGGATTTGTATCAAATAAAAACCGGGTCTGTTGTTTAATCCGACATAAATCTCCGGGTTTGCGCCGGTAGTTTTAGTGATGTAATGAAAAAATGTGAACCATCTGTTGCACCCTTCATTACGTGTATGGTGAATGAATGGGGGCAAATACAGCGCCGTCAACTTTTTAATGTAATTGAAAATGTGAGGACCCCAAATGTTTTATTAAAGCTCTCTCCGCGAGCGTTAACGCTTCTGAAGTGGCTCGCGCGCACGTTTGTCGCGATATGTGTGCTTTTGTTGTAAAAATAATACTGTTCTACAAATAACAAACCACTGTTTTGTTTAGCACTCTAAAATATAAAGGGCAGCTTAAAAAAAAGAACGTGGACAAATATTTTATCGAAAGCATACATATGTATTTGCAATTTATTTTGGCTCAATTATTAATGAACAATCGTTCGTCATGATTGCTTTCTGTAAGTTCTATTAATCAGCAAAACAGTTTAGAAACCTTACAACATTTTACATCCTGATGTAACCGGTACTGTCTATTTTTTTATACTTGCCCTTTTTTATTGATCTCACGTATCGATTATACCTGCTGATTTCATAACTACAGCTATTTGTAATCATTTGTAAGACCACTCAGTGAGTGTCATAAAATTCGTTATATCTACACTGTTATTGTATAAACAAACCCAACATATAGCCATTGCTAACGAGTTTCATGAAGCATAACTTTATTTAATGACAAGATTTTATGATGATGTAATCAAAATTTGGATTTGTTTGTCTTCCCTGAGAAAATGGGGCAAACAAACCGCGACCTCGTGCGAACACAGTTAACATGCGCAAGTAACAAGGACAACGATATTAGATCCTGCGTGTAATGAAAGGAGACAGCACACATGAACACGGGAAGATTTATCACGTGACTAATGCGAGAATGTGCGACGGCGCGTCCGTCCCGACTCCCGGGGGACACTATCAAACGAGTTTCGCTCCCCCAACGCACGATGCAATCTATGCTGAATCGTATTACAATAAATTGTATTAACTCGAAAAATAGTGGAGATAGCAAACATAGTCCATCTGCACACAATCGTCGCTTGCATCGGCCGCCGGCCGGCGACCTCGGCTCCTCGAGCACCCTCCATTTCCTCCCCGCCGCCGTTCAATAAACAAAATTTATAGATTTTACGAGGGATCATCGGCAAAAGTCGCGACTTACCACATTGTCATATTTTATTTTCTTGCGAGGAAATTACGTCATCTTTGCTCGTTTATCTGAAAACATTGTGTACGATGTGTGTTATTATTTTGTGAGAAGGGCTCTATCTAACTGAATATGATGTTGGTTGGGGTTCGTTCAAATATGTTCAGCTTTCATACAAGTGCTAGGTATATGTTGCGGGTCATTCTCACACTTAAACATACCTGTCGAACGTCGATGACCGTTGAAGTTTTTATTAATATTTATGACTGTTTGTTGAATTCTGTTTATTTCCATTCCATCAATATTTGATGCGGGGTATCGCACTAGACATGTTTTATGCTTCAAATCTTTGAACTCAATAATATATCTCATTTTAGAAGTATGATTTTAAATCCATCTCGACATACGCATGTAGCATTAACACTGAATATAAATTGCCTGCTTAAGTATTGGCTGTTAAGCCGATAAAGGTTATTGTCATTGAACTATCTACCCTCAGCACGGTATGGTAAAGTTAAATTGTCCAATCCTCAGCGCAAACGGCCAAATGGCGTCAACGATTCGAGATCTTATCTGAGAGTAAATCTTGGGGATAGATAGGCAACTGTTGGGCCGGCCAGATAACTTAATTGCTCCGACACCGCCGGGGGTTATCTGCACAATTATGGAATGTAACTGCAAACACTTGACAACGTGTCAGAGAGAATATTCACACATAAAATTTAATAAGTAAATTGGCTCTACAAAAACACAACCACATGTCTCTCGACAAATTACTGAACATGTTAATTAGCCGGAACTAAATCTGGGTTGCGTCAATTAAGTCTATATGGATTGATATATTGCCCTTGACGCAACGCACGACATATTAGGCGCACATCCTGCGCACGCTCCGAAACAAATAAACGTTGCATCCCCATCCGAGCACAAATCCTGTGCGATCGTGAGCTTCTTACTAAACTAATAAATGAACGCAATAAATTCTCTTTACATTACTGACATTCAATGGCTCCCTTGCAGTTTCTATTGAATATTCCGCCTTGACATTAAAAAGGAAAGTGCCTACTATACATATTTCAGTGCTTTATAAAAAATATTGACTACTAATAAATTACATCGATAATATCTTATTTTATGCTTCAGTAGCTTCAAAATAAATAGTAATTTCGTCAAGACTCGTGTCATCCGAGCCCGTGCTTTTCTTAGTTAACACCGTGAAGAATTATCCAATTAGATTGCGTAGCGCGGCATTTTATGATCGATTCGATAGCCAGCAACTGTCGCATAATGAGGAGACAACAGCATTCTCCCGAACAAGAAATGGTTGGGTGTCGACTGTCGAGCCACCTACGTGCTTGCTGAGCCAGCCCGCGGCAGCGGAACCAATCGCTCCGTCACAGCGCCACGAAATGCAGCGCAGCCGTGCTTCGCTTAATTAAAACTCGACGGGACATCACGTCGCCTACCCTGCATTCATACACCTCTTAAACTTTAAAATGACATCTCTTATTGTGTCGCATTTCGTAACACATTGCGCCCAAACGACGCGGACGCCCGTGTGAACTCTAATAGAATTACTGCTCGGCTTCTGGGCATTATCGATGTGAGCCATCGATAAGAAACAAACTTAACGGAAACTTAATTGGATGACCGGCTTCGAGGGAAAGATTTAGATCGTAGACATTATTTTCGATTGATAATATAGGCTAACGATTTGAAACTTTATTTTAATTTTACCATTTCTTTGTTACAGCGTTATCGTCAATTAAAAGTAATATAGACAATTCAAATTGCATCCTGGTACAAGATGTAAAAGCAGTAACACATGCACAAGGAATTAGGGATGCTTTATCAACGTCATCACCTTCAGACGGTAAGTAGAAGCAATATCTAATTTTCAAAATGCGCCGATATATTTATGTACTTTCGACATATTCAAGAGGATGTAAAAGATTTCGCACGTTTTATTGCAGAATCAATATCAACTTCATCTTTAGGCGGGTGGTCAACTACAGCGGAAGCGGCGCTAGAGTCGGTCGTGATACCACAGCAAGCGCAACAAGCCGCCCCGCCGCCTTGGTCACCCGCGTTAGAAGTTAGAGAATTCGACGAGTTACACAGTGCAACTATACCTGCTTACCAATTTTGGAGTTCTGAATTCCGCAACAAGCAGCCCGCCTACGTTAGCCTTAACTTCACAGTTCCCTGGGGAGCTAATTTCGCCGTATATGGTAGACGAAATGTAGCCCCTAGCGTAACACAATACGACTTTGTAGAATTCATTCGAGGCGGTAGGGTCGACCACAGATTAAGGCGTAGAAGAAGTCCGTTCAGAGATAATCCGTTTCAAAGTAGTCTTAACGACTGGGATGCCCTACTGAGCACGATTAACCCACTGCATAGATGGAATCATACGATAAGCAAAAGGTCAACGGATATGAGAGTAAACGTGAGCATATTGCAATATCTCGACACGGGGAGATGGTTTATATCTGTTTACAATGACGAACTGCAGCCACATAATGTTGAAATGATCGTTTCTGAAGCGGAAGGAGTCACTAACTCGTGTCCAGATGATTGTTCGGGTCACGGATCATGCTACCTCGGGAAATGCGAATGTATGGACGGCTACGAAGGACACGACTGTTCGAAAAGTAAGTAAAAAATAATCATTAAACGACTTTCTTATTATGTTCGTAAAGATGTGCGTAAGTAATAACTCACATTTGTTTTCGCAGGTGTATGCCCAGTTCTTTGTTCGGGGCACGGCGCGTATGCAGGTGGTGTATGTCACTGTTTGGAAGGGTGGAAAGGTCCGGAATGTGACGTTCCAGCACACGACTGTGAGCCGGCCGACTGTTCCGGAAGAGGTCAATGTATCGCCGGCCATTGCCACTGCAAGGCTGGCTGGAAAGGGCAAAAGTGCGACGAAGGTAAAATATTTTTCAAACTGGACCAACATTTTCGATTGGAATTAGGGAAATCAAAAGAAATACTGACCAATTAATGTTTTACAGAGGACTGCCTTGACCCAACCTGCGGTGGCCACGGATCGTGTGTGCGAGGTAGATGCGTGTGCCGCGCGGGATGGCGAGGCGCCTCCTGCAGTGAACGTGATGCGAGGGTCCAGCGTTGTCTTCCCGCATGCTCCCAACGCGGCGTGTACGACCTAGATGCAGGGCGATGTGTGTGTGACCCACTTTACACCGGAGATGATTGCTCACAAGGTGAAGACTACAAACAAGTTTTAACTATAAAGTTGCCTTACTTGAACATCGGCATTTTAACTGCATTTCATCCTTTTTAGTTGTATGTTCTCTGGACTGCGGACCGCACGGTGTTTGTGCCGAGGGAGTGTGTCGATGCGATGATGGCTGGACAGGCTCCATGTGTGACCAGCGACCCTGTGACACGCGCTGTCATGAGCATGGACAATGCAAGAATGGCACGTGCGTGTGCACGCAAGGATGGAATGGCCGACATTGTACTTTGCGTAAGTTGCAACATTCGTATTGAATTGAATACTGCAAATTATTTGTTTCATGCTGCACATATTGAAAATATGGAAGGATCTGCGACTTTTCTGAATCTGATTTCTGACTTTCATGACTTTTTATTTCAAATGTAATCGAACTCAAGACATTTGCATTGCACTCGTTAACGTAATGTTCAGAGAAACATTACCACTTGACTAATTGCTCAATATAAACAGCTGGTTGTCCAAATGGCTGTACTCGTCATGGACAATGTCTCCTGGAAGACGGAGTGTACCGCTGTTCGTGCGCGGACGGTTGGGCCGGCACCGACTGCTCCATCGCGCTAGAACTCTCCTGCAACGACAACGAAGATAACGATGAAGGTAAGTGCTTTTCTTTCACAGAAAATAGGCTCAAAATTAAAGCCAATTCAATTTAAAACAATCCAAATAAACCATATTGGCTGTCACTTGACAATGGCTACACTTTTGAAGATGGCATGACGGACTGCTCCGACTCGGAATGCTGCAGTCGACCTGAGTGCGCCGAGCACATCATGTGCCTAGCTTCCAACGATCCTGTAGAAGTACTCCTCAGAAAACAGCCGCCTTCTGTCACCGCCTCCTTCTATCAGCGCGTCAAATTTCTCATAGAAGAGAACTCTGTTCAGAGCTACGCACACATGGACGAATATTCTGAAAGGTATGTTTAGCATAAGAAAACGTCCGAAATGTTAACAAACACCAAATCACTTCATGTTCGTAAAAGATGTCGTTAGTACTAACATGATACTAACCATTTCAGGATCAGTAAACTAAAAGACAATACAACGATATCTTTTGCACCAGTTGGTTTAGGACTGACCTGTCGGTTTTGCACAATTCATGAATAATTTATATTTGCACTTTACAATGATTTTAGATCCGTGATATCATCGCCGTACTGTAATGTATATCCGTAAGAAGAAGATACAAAATTCATGATGACATAAAATAATTAGGAACTAGCACCTTCACCATATAATTCCCGCTCATCTTCCTAAACCTCTCCGAGGATTTGGTGTGGTTATTTTAATTTAATTGGTAACTTCAAATACTTTTATAACTTACCATTTATTTTCTAATCTGGTGGAAGTGTTTTGATTTTCCTCTGTTTTCTCGCGTGTAAAAATTATGATTTATTGTTTGCGATCCTAGCATGGTTATGTTTTACCATTGAAGTTTTAATTTTCAATTTTGAGTTTTTGTATTTTATTATTATTTTTCACACCAGATCCGATGTGTTGTGTATTGTCTAATGTTCATCCCTTGTGTGTGTCTAACCCTACCTGTTTGTCTAAACAAAACAAAAGCGTATTATGAATAACAAAATGAAATTAGAACTAAATCAGCGCTCAAAAGCTTTCGAACAGTTTTGTTTGTCTTCGCAATAATAATAAAATAACTTTACATAAGTAAATAAGGTAAATGGAATTAAACTTGAATCATGAAAGCATTATTTAGTATAAATATGTATTAACTTACAATCTTAATACAAAAATAAACTTACAAGTTCAAATTGATATCATTTTCTAAAACAAATACTTTTATACCACTTACTTTAATACTTTTATAACGATCCATTAGAAGAAACTTAAACGCGACTTTCATGATCTAAGTTGGTAAACAAATTCTTAAAGTTTTTATTTGCCCTACTTTATACCGTGTGCGTTGATAAAACTTCGAACGATCTCTTAAATAAATAAGACAAAGCAAAACTGAATAATAAAAGTAGTCAACCCACCTCGCTTAATATGCAAAAGCGCCTCTAAAAGTTTGTTTGCATTAAAACACGAGCCGCTTCACTATTTTATTTAAGTTCAAAAGTCTAAAGTGGTTATATTGCGTTCTGGCATTTGTTCCATCAGCCCTTGTACTTGAAACACATGACGGGTTCCTCCAGCATTCACCATCCAGCATGTTTACTCCCCACGTTCAATCTTTGGTGCAACCTGCAACTGCAACTTTTCCAAATTATTGTGAATTGAATCACAATGCATATTATTATTACCTATCAATTAATAGTGGTGGTTGTTCTAATGCAAACGGGCTTCGTCTGTGAATCGATTTGTAACTAACCGAACTTTGATTGGTAAATACAGTGTTAAAACGCAAACTAACCAATATAGACGAGTGCAATCGGCCGGAGCGGTTGCAAAACCGGGGTGGGGTTGCACTGAGGGATGTAGGTATCTGTGTAGTAATCTGTCCTGTCTTTCTGTGTCCCTGTGCCGCCGTGTGTCCGCCACTCCTAGCGAGTTCTGGAATTCCTTTACACCATGGTAAGTGTCAGTCAGCCCGCCCTCGCCCCTCAGTGTTCAGTATCTGTTCACCTCTTCCCTTTTGTTGCGAATCCTGCATATGAGTGTGATGCCGGTGACCACCGCGTGTCCACTACAGACACGCGGACGGTGCCACTGACGCTTTTTCACTTTTCGTTCAATCCTTTGTCTGTATTCGTTTCATTCTCTATGTGTATGTAACATCTGTATGTTTGTCTTGAATGTTTTCGTGTGACTGCGACAAAATCCTCGCAATCTCAGCGTAAATCAAGTACCGCCGTCGGTCCGCAAACGCCGCGTCTCTTTTCAAATATGATTTGCCGCAGTCACAATTGTATTTTGTACTGTTTATTTGTCTCGTCTACTGTGCTTATATTATAGTTCACATATATACTATGGAATAATTTTGTTATACTATATGAAACTTAGGAAAATCATTTACGCTTTCACGCAAAACGTTATTAACACAATCGATAGGCGTAGGGCTTGCAAAATATACAAATCGACGCGAATTGTATATTATCAATTGAGCAAAATTTCAGCGAACACGCAAATTAAGCTTCAAATAAACTTACCCTTTTATGTGTTCCTTACCCTTTGTCTGCGTCTTTCATCTGTTAACCAACCCCCTACCCTTCGCCCGAGCTCTTTATGTGTTTAGATCCTCACCCTTTGTAACTAACCAAAACACAACTTATTTGAATGTACTCCTACTACTTCACAGCGAAACGATAGCAAAATTGTCGACATTGTACATTACAACCATCGCTTCCATTAATCAGTCATCGACGTCATTTTATTACACTTTGAAATTGGTGCAACGAACGTATTTTTCTCGATTTTCTTTCATCGCTTTCAGAACTGTCCGCCTCTGCACCAGCATTTATTACTGAATCTTCCGCATTTTGATGTCTGAAGGGCGGTACAGTTCTGAAAGCGATGTGTTTGATACTGTTTTCAGTTTTTGTTGTTTCTTTCTCAACCAACTGTTAATGTGATTTATCTACCCTTTCAATAATGTTAAATTTATTATAAATGTCAGAAATATAACAATAATATTAATGACTTGTCCTCTTTTCAGATACAACGTTACTTAGTTAGTCTAAACGTGTTTATGATATTAATTTAAAAATGCCCTGTAACTTGTTACAGATGATATTTTGGGAGGTGCCAATCTACTTACACTGTTTCCTTTTAGGTATATTTTTGATACCCATATCGTATGACATTTACTGTCGGGCTTCGTGGAAACACATGAAGAGGATGAAAACTTTTACGATATCATTTTCTTAGAAGTGGCATTGCTAAATACGTAGTTCTTGGTAACATATAAGAAAAATATTTTACTACTTAGCTTTACACATAAAATTTTTATTTATTTTTGTTGATTGAATCTATCTAGTGTTTTATACGACATACCTAAATATATTTTACGATATTCGGATGCGTTTTTTTCAATGTAATTCAGTTTTATTCTCGAGGTTAAATATCATAGAAAAAATGTTTGCTATTATAATTCAGGAATACCTATGTAAAGCTTAGCAAAGAGCTTTTGCTTATCAACGCGTTTCTTTGACCACGAAGCTTGCATTAACATTAATCATAAACGCAATCGTGATAATAAAGTCTACGTTACTCGTGTTATATTGTTGACGGTTTATGTTATACATTTTCGAGGTATACGAATTTAGATTTTAATAAGATATATTGTTGCATCTAGCGACACTTAGTATTTGTAT
This sequence comes from Mamestra brassicae, assembly GCA_905163435.1. NCBI lineage: Eukaryota > Metazoa > Arthropoda > Insecta > Lepidoptera > Noctuidae > Mamestra > Mamestra brassicae. The sequence continues at coordinate 8,985,208 of LR990996.1, read as the reverse complement.
TAAACAAGATATTACACTCAAAGATAAAAATAATTGCAAGTTAAAATTTAATTGGACCATGAAACATTCTCTTTCATCTTTAGTAAAATACAAAAACATTTCTAACTGAAACTTCATTACAAAAACAACGGTCTAAAACCAACGTTCCGACCTGTAGTTGTTATGTTAATTAGCACTAAAAGCAAACCTAATCTCTTGTTGTTTTCCAATCGTTTACGTCGGCATTTTACTTTGTGCACTTTCAGCGGACAGATTTTTGGCTCCGATATCGGGTTTCACGTCGTATTTTTAAAGCTTTTTGCGCCCCCTGCGGAGCTTCGCTCCGGGACTCCGAGTCAAGCGCTACATTAAACGAAAAACTAAGTTCACGCGCACAAAGCAGTAAAAACAATTTTCCTCAAAAATATTAACTTAGCTATCATTTTGCCCTTAATCAAACCACACAACAAAAACGAATAATTTCCTTCCAATCTCAATATTGATGATTCCGCGAACATTTCTTGCACCAATTTCATCTCTCATGAATATGTAACCGAACATTCAAACATGAAGTAATATAACAAAATTGATTAACTATGGTTTGTGTGGCAGCTGTTACATGCATACATACCTTTCTAGGTAGATTTCCGTTTACGTTACTTTCTATGGTAATTTATTTGAATAAAATTTTGTTTTATTGGCTATTTAGAGGATCCATAAATAAAATGTAAACAGAAATGTGTCCTAGAGAATTAGCTGATCCTAATACGAGAATGTGCAATGCTAAGACTTCTTATTTATTTTATTTTTCGATATTATTTTCATACTTTACTTCACTCTCACAGCGTTTACATTCTGAAATATGAAGCATAGCACGAGACCTCGCTCAGACTTTTATGACCGAAGGTGTGCATTCAACGATACGGTTCACACATTATTTTTATGTCTTCTATCTTTTAGATCAGGGGCTATTGCTGGATTTTAGCCGTGCATAAAATACAAATCTTGTCGTTTTTTTTTCTTCACAGAAGAACGAACAAACTAGACACAAAATTAGAAACATAGATTAGGGTCTTGTTATTATACTCTAAGTTTATCTTTTTACTTTTGTCTTAAAACCTCAAATCCACTTTCAATAAACCCTACAAAAACATCTTTTATTTTCTATTGATTCAATATAATCAATTTATAAAGACCCTCGTCCAGAATATAACAGTAGCCTCTTAGTTCTTCGTTGTGAACCGTATCGCTGAATGCCGTGTGCTGTGGCCCGTGGCTCGTTCTGACGTGAGCTGGTCTGTGCAGCCGCGTGTCGGTGATGAGGGGGCAGGTGGTCTCCCCGCAAGGCCTTGGTATCATCGGCATCAGGGTCTCCGTGGACCGGGAGGCTCGCTTCGGATTCACGCTTACCAGACAGGGTGGATGGTTAGTAAACAACAAAGTGATATTTTTTCTCCTACTATTTTGTCTAGGTATTCATTGCTGTACTTAGCTATGGTATCGTTGGTAAGTGCACATCTTCAATGCTACATGTCATGGTAAGTACGTACATGGTGTTCCAAGGAACGTCTTGTCAACAACAGGTCTCCTTAAGGTTTTGTTCACATCCGTAATTTGTAAATCATCCCTAATCACCCGAAAACCTTGTGATGTGACATGTGATTCATGCATTTTCTGTGAGATCTTCAGATTGACTTTGTGTTTGATTGAAAAGATTAAGAGGCTTAATGATGGCCTCTTGTAAAATAATCAAATTCTCAGTTGTACCCACCATAATTATGTAGTTAACAAAATGTAGGCATCCTATAGTATCTGAAATGAATAGCTTTGTAACTTCGTAATGGTATGTTCTTAAAGTTTACCCTAAAAGTTCAAATTAATTAGTCTATCTTTAATTAAACACATTATCTTAATAGCGTTAAAGTTCTTCAGTCTCGTTTTTTTTTCAAGTTACGACTTTAAGCTGCCAGTGACTAGCTACGTTAGACCGTTAAGTAATTTTAATTGTTGTGTGTACTTCAATTAAGTATCAACCGACATTATAGTATGAGCCAGGAATTTTAGTAATTATAGCCGTTTGAAAACGCCACCCATTAAGAAACATTTAAACGTAATTGTTTCACTTAGAGAAAAATACGAGGAAATACGTAATGGTAAATCACCGTAACACGACTATCCCTCGGCGTAAATAAACGAACAGAAATAAAATAATTTGGCATCCGGCTATCAGAGCAATCACCATGCCAAAACAATGTTTAAATGTTAAATTTATAACGTCAAAGAATAGAAAAAAATCTATTAGTCACGACGATCGTTGAGTCACGGAACTAAATTGTCTTAAAGAAAGTAATTAAACATTGCGTGACAAACGGAGATATTTGAACAAGTATCTACACAAACATTTGTTTATATGTATAGGATCGTCATTAATTTTCGGACACGGTGTTTGATATTGCTTGCACGTAGGTACGTAAGAGCATCAAGTATGAAATCGAATTAGGCGGCGGAACGAAACCTGTATCATGTGAACATGTAATCAAATAACGCGTCACGTTTAAGCTTTTAAAAATCAATTACCGTAACTCAGTAACTTCCCTAAATGCACCATCTAATAAACAAACGGGTTTTCCTCTTCAACGTAGGTACTTAAAGTTCGAAGCTACCTGGCTCTACATTTCAGTTTCAGTAATGAAGCACGAATTCCAGCATTCTTCGAATTAAACAAAAAGTGTTCGCCGTCTGTAATTTTTTATTTCTTCTCAAGATCGTAAATAACGTCACGAAACGTTTGAAAAAAAATCTAACGGGAAGAAACGTCGCTATTTTTTCCTTTTATTGGAAGTGCTGATCATCAAACTAAACCCCTGCTCAACACGTTTCGATAACAAACTCTCATTAAATGTAAAAAAAAAAACGGTGAAGGAAACAAAGAAAAAACGTGAAAAAATATTGTACGGCGTTGCTTAAATTAATGACAAGAAAAATATTATAAGGGATCATTAAAACGTAGGAACGGAATACGAGTACCGACCTACGGTACTTGTTACAGCATTTCTACATTATTAACTGCAGTTTTATCGTGTTAGGGCTAACGAGCATTTTACACATTATTTAGTACCGAGAGGTGAACGGGGCTGCAGGAAGTTCTAAATAAGTGCCCGTTCATAAATAGAAAGATGAGTAAACGCTAAGAATTGAAGACCAATTCCAGTTGCAATATCATCGCAGCGTCAATAAATTCGACAAACTTATTAAAATGTAGGGGAAATTAAATGTACTGCCCCTCTCCAGCTCTGGTGTGGTGAATGAGAATGGTGACTGGGTGGGGATTTTCTGGTAAAGTTTCATATTCATTAAGATAGACCTACTTCCTCATTTACGAATTCTGGACAAGACTTTCGAGTTTACTCCCTTAATCGGAAAGTTAATGCGATTCTAAACTGAAGTAATGAGGGGTAACGATGGCGTAGACGTAACTTTTGAGCTAAATTGCGACATTTTTGGGAATAAAGTTGTCTATAGATACCTGGTTTAGGAATAAGGAAGGATAATTTAAACAACTTAGTTTTGAGTGAGTTTTAAATAACGTAAGTATGACTTTACATTTTAATGTTCTAGGTCTTGATTTATCTAGATATTACTTCACATGCTTAGTCGTTTTCCTTCGTTTCTCTACGAAGGTAGGTGGATAGATACCTACTACCTATGGATACCATACGTTTCGGAGGTTACCTAATTTTAAGACAAATGCAACTTTTAGCCGTAGGTTATACTAACAGCTAGGTTAAAGTTGAGATTGCGCATATATACGTAGATTAGATTTGTATCCGGGTTTATAACTGAAAATTTGTTTTACTTAACGCCATATCGAAAACGCAAAGTAAAATGGGAATAGTAATTGGGTGAGAGCACAGAAACCACATAGATCTATCACATGGCCTGGCTCTGACACATCATACACTATACATACGCCAATCTAAAACGTTATGTGCCGTCATTCAGGTTTGACGTGCTGGTGAATGGAGGAGGCGCCGTGACTCTACAGTTCCAGCGATCACCGTTCAAGCCGCTTAGGAAGACAGTCTTCGTGCCATGGAACCAGATCGTCGTCTTGCCACCAGTGCAAATGGAACTTAGTGACGACAATGTGAAAGTACCAACGCCCAGGTGAGCAAGGGTTTCGTTGATGAGTTATTAAATAAGGTGGAAGAAATATAATTTCATTTTAATAATTGGGTGTTGGTGTTTTATTTCCCATTTTCGTGCTATAACAATTATATAGACTATAACTATTCTCTAAAAAAAAAAACGTACGTTGAAAAGTCGCATGGTTCTAAACCACAGAGATTAGGTAAATACCAAATATTTGTACCTAAATAAAATCCAGATTTTTCCTTAAATTTTTCTAACCTATCATAATCACTAGGGCTCCACCACGCATCGGCTGGTCGCCAACGCCGCAATGGTGGGAATCTGAAACTCCACCTTGCGCTGCACATGACCACGAGCGACTAAGACCTGAAGTAGTGGCAGTACCACCGCTGGCGGCGCCTGCTGCCTCATCTGCTACCACTACCACCGTTATATACCCCGAGGCTCAGGTAAGAACAGTTGTAACTAAATGATCCCATTATTATAGCCTACTTAGAATATTAATTAAACAATAAGGAGTTGACTGTCTGCCGCTCTAAAAAAAAACAGCTCAAGAGCTAGTTTTAATTTTTTTGACATGTATTCGGTCTGATTTCTGGCATCTCTTCGTCTTCCAAGTTATCGTCCATTCATCTCCACTGAGGTTTCCAATAGATTCTGAGCCACCTAACTTCGCTTGCACCATATGTAAAAATGGAATTTAGGCGGCAATCAAGTGATGATGATATTTTTGACTATACATTTTACTTAGTTATTTTATTTTATATATTTCAGATTGTAAGCGAATCTATCGGCATCCCTGGCTCATTGGTGAAGCTGACGTACCGCTCATCTCAATCAGCTGGTTACCTATCATGCGTACACGTACAGCTGACTCGCCGTGTGGTCCCAGCATCCCTCGTCCGAGTGCATGTCCGCGTTGAGATCGAAGGCTCTTTACACACCCATACCTACGAAGCTGATCCCGACTTGACTCATATCTTCGCGTGGAACAAACGAAACGTATACAAACAAAAGGTAAGAGATCTCTCATAATTACTTTAAACATTTCTGCACTGAGACATCGTATAAAATCGAAAAATCTAGTCCTTCAAAATGTATCACAGGAAGACGATCCTTGACATATTTTTCTATCATTCCAGGTATACGGGCAAGCTCAAGCAAAAATATCAATAGGATACGAATACACATCATGTGCGTCCATTGTATGGGAGACACAGACAGCGACATTAACCGGTTTTGATGTAGACATCTCGGATATTGGAGGATGGGGACTGGATATACACCACCATTACAACTTCCACGAAGGCATTCTGCAGAAAGGCGATGGGGCGCTTCTTCATTTGAAACAATACCCCAGAACTGTTCAGGTAAAGACGCAGACGAAATGAAATTTTGTATGAAAAAAAATCACCCATTTCATAAACCTGTTTTTGATACATATTTTAACATAACTGTACGGTTTTTTAGGTTGTTATGGGAACTGGCCTGCAACGATCCTTGGAATGTCCAGACCATTGCAACGGCAAGGCAGCAGATGCTCGTCTCTTAACTCCAACAGCACTGACATCAGGTCCAGATGGATCCTTATATGTTGGCGATTTCAATCTCGTCAGACGAATCACTCCTGAGGGCGTCGTTACTACCGTTCTTCAACTACAGTAAGTATTAGCTGCAGAAATTTTGTATTACTATCGATAGAAACGGATAATGTCAGGTTAACCAATGTGATTAAGATACAAGATATTAAACAAATTTCACGTTTTTCTTTCAGAACTACTCAAGTTGCATATCAATACTATATCTGCATATCACCAGCGGATGGATATCTTTACATATCAGATTCTGAGAGACACCAAGTCCGAAGAGTGATAACTTTAGAAAAAGTGCGAGATCCTGCCACAAATTCTGAAGCTGTAGTTGGTAACGGAGATCGTTGCGTACCAGGAGATGATTCTAACTGTGGTGATGAAGGACCAGCAATTAAGGCGAAATTGGCACATCCTAAAGGTAAGATACACATATGAAATCACAAATATTTTGTAAATACATGTTTTATGTTATCAAGCCGAATTCTTAATTAATATTTTTTTTTCTGTTTCAGGTCTTGCTATTGCGGCAGATAGAACAATGTACATTGCAGACGGAACGAACATCCGAGCAGTTGATCCAAACGGCATTATACACACTCTCGTAGGACATCACGGCCACCACAACCATTGGTCACCAGTCCCCTGTCGCGGAGCAATCCCACCTTATGAAGCACAACTACAATGGCCAACAGGAGTAGCCTTATCACCTCTTGATGGCTCTCTTTACTTCATTGACGACAGAATCATACTTAAACTAACAGTTGATATGAAAATCAAGGTGGTGGCTGGCCAACCATCACATTGTCGCATAGGAAACGATGGGAAACCTGTAACAAAACCCACCAATCGTACAACTACTGATATCAGAGAAGATTCAAGTTTAGGCACAATTTTGGCCATTGCATTTGCACCAAGCGGTATCCTGTATGTAGCTGAAGCAGATTCGAAGAAAACCAATGCAATAAAATCAATCGATCCATCTGGCAAAATTATGCACTTCGCTGGAAAAGTTCAGGAGAATTTGAAGGAATTAAGCTGTGAATGCAATTCATCTGCCTCTGCAACGGCTGTGCCAACGAACTCAAGAGACGATGCCGGATGCCCATGTAGGCTCAGTGTTGCCGCAGGTGACGAACCGCCTACAAGCACGGAAACTTTACTATCATCCAACGCTAAATTCCAAACGATTTCTGCTCTTGCTGTTACCCCAGATGGAGTTCTAAATGTGGTTGACCAAGGTAAATAAAATAACATAAAAAAAACATGGCAGTATGTTTAACCCTTTTTATAAACATTTTTTTAACCATGGTAATGTTTCAGGATCTCTTCACATATTGGCTCTAAAACACTACTTGCCAACACACGACGAAAACGGAGAGTTCAGAATACCATATCCACCTACTTCAGAAATATACGTATTCAACCGCTACGGCCAACATATCACCACCAAGGACTTGACATCAGGAAAAACAAGATATTCATTCTTGTATTCAAAGAATACGAGTTTCGGAAAGCTGTCAACCGTCACTGATGCCTCTGGCAATAAAATACAATTACTCAGGGATTACAGCAATATTGTTAGCTCTATCGAAAATACACAAGATCATAAACTCGAATTAAAGATATCTGGAATTGGCTACCTAACCAGGATAGCTGAGAAAGGTTCAACCGAAATGGAATTTGATTACGATGCAAGTACGGGATTATTAAATAGCCGATCTGGGGTAAGTAATTCGACACATTATGTTAGTAAAATCTTGATTGACTTTGTTGATAACAATATGCTCATTACCATATTTTGTTTTTTAGGCTGGGGACACCGTTATTTACAATTACGATGAACTAGGTAGAGTGACTAAAATCATTATGCCCTCGGGTGAGCAAGTGCACATAACCTCTGGCCTTGCGAAGAATTACGGGTTAGCGGTAACTGTATCAAATCCATCTAGCACGATACCAGTGGGAGTTGCCAAGAAATGCGAATACGTTTTACATGGACAATCGTTCAAGCAAATCACGATAAATAATGGCAAGCAAATAACTGAAGGCCGAATCTATACAAATAACACCTTACTTCTCGAAACTCCTTGGGCTGGGAAATTCGAGAGCATTGCAGCTGCTAAGCACCCACTACTAGAAGCTGCCTTACCTATAGAAGCTGAGATGCTTCACATGTGGTCACATCAAACCACTACATTTGGAGATTCACTAGTGAACAACATGTACTCCTTATATACATTAGTGGGTGATGTACGGAACCCACAGCAGACTTTGAACAGAGAAATATGGGTGAACGACTCCAGGGTGCTTATAATTGAATTCGATCAGTTCAAGAGCCGCGAAACTTTCTTCAACGCAGATAGGAATCCACTGTTCACCATCTCTTACGATGTCGCTGGACTGCCACTTTCATTAAACCCTCACGGTGCCGGTGCTCCCCTAAATATTTCATACGATAGATTCTATAGAATTAACGGCTGGAAATGGGGTGACACTGAAGAAAGTTATAGCTATGACCCACATGGAATGCTTTCCGAGATAACGAGTCCACAAGACGGCACAAAGTTCATTTACTACAATGAAGGCAATCTTGTATCCAAAATAAGCTTAGCCAGTCAAAAAAGCTTCAAATACAAGTACGATGACGATGGTGGTTTGACCCATGTTATTTTGCCTTCGGGATCAAACCATTCGTTTAGTGTACAACCGTCGATTGGATTTTTGAGAGTAACGTACACACCACCTGGATCTTCAAAGAAATATTTGCAACATTATGCTCATACTGGAGAACTTCTTCAGACAGTATTCCCAGGTGATGGTGCCAGAGTTGTTTATCGTTACTTCACAACTAACAAAGTTTCTGAAGTTGTTCATGGGGACGGTCAAACACAGATACACTATGCAGAGACGAGTGGGCTACCGTCAGAAATATTACATGTTGACCGTGACGTAGACTATCGATGGGAGTCTACTTATGCTGGTGGACTACTAACTGAAGAAAGACTTGATTATGGTGCCAAAACAGGACTAAGCAACGCTAAAATAATTTACGAATACGATAACAATTACAGAATAACTTCCGTCCAAGGTAGAATTGGTGGACAAACTCTAATTCCGCATCATATTGTTTACAATAGCAAAACTGGTGCTCCTGAAATACTAGGTCAATTTACTGTATCGAAACAGAAATGGAATGAAACTTCAGTATATGATGGAATAGCTATGTTCTCACGCTTGTTAAACGATCAGTTCTTAGAAAAGGAAGTTACTGTGAATATACACAGGATGGAAGTATTCCGAATGGAATTCTCTTATGACAGGCATGGAAGAATATCTCAAACGCGCACTCATACAAGAAATGTAGGTGTCAATACATACACGAACGTGAAGAACTATACTTGGGACTGCGATGGTCAGCTGACAGGAGTAGAGGCTCAAGAACCATGGGGTTTTAGATACGATGATAACGGAAATATGCTGTCACTGACCTACAGAGGCAATACGATACCAATGGAGTACAATGATATGGACCGCATTGTCAAGTTTGGAGAGGGTCAATACAGGTATGATAGCCGTGGCCTAGTATCACAAAATGCGAGAGAAGAAAGGTTCCAGTACAATTCTAAGGGACTCCTGATTAGAGCAACAAAACGAGGAAGATTTGATGTTCGATACTTTTATGACCATCTCGACAGGTATGTAAAAACAGAACTAAGTAACTTGTTTTGAAGATCGCTTTTATGAGATCATAATATGATTTAACACGCGCTTTTCTGTTTCAGGCTTTCTACTAGAAAAGATAACTTCGGAAATGTGACCCAATTCTTCTATACGAATAAAGACAGACCTCATGAAGTCAGCCATATTTATTCACCACGTGAAAATAGATTCATGACCCTGGTCTATGACGACAGAGGGCACCTGATTTACACTCAGGTATGTAGCGGTACACCAGTCAGTAAAAAGTATTGCTTCGAATTAACCAACCTTCTAACCAATTTATCTAATTTCAGGTTGCTCGACATAAATATTACATCGCCACGGACCAATGTGGAACACCAGTGATGATTTTCAATCAATATGGAGAAGGAATTAGAGAAATCATGAGATCTCCCTACGGCCATATAGTATATGATTCTAACCCATACTTGTACCTTCCGGTTGACTTCTGTGGAGGGCTCTTGGATCAAGTGACGTCGTTAGTCCATATGGCAAATGGAAAAGTTTACGACCCACTGATTGGACAATGGATGTCGCCATTGTGGGAGAATCTCATCGAGAGAATACATAACCCAACTCAGTTACACCTGTATAGATTCAACGGAAATGATCCTATCAACGTACGGCCACAAAACAAAAAACCAACAGGTGAAGAACTGAATCAATGATCTTATATTTTATACGTTTTTTTCTTGTGTACTTATCGTTGATTTTTGCCTTCCTAGATCACCTGTCTTGGCTGAAGTTGCTTGGCTATGACACAAAGAGCCTGGCGCCACAGCTCTACCCTGACGAACTACCCGGCGGGTCGGTGCTGCCCAGCATTCCTCGTGGTCGGCCAGTGTGGGGCACTGCGCCGGCTGACACCAGCCCTGGTCTACCTTCAGCCATGTCACTGCTGCCGACCGTCACCATAGAATCAGGCTTCCTATCACACATGTCGAACAAGAGGATAGCTGACTTCAGAAGCCTGTCGATACCGGCTATGTCAGCACTCAAGACCGATGCCTTGAACCTGGCACCGAAACGCATCGGCTCGGATTCTGAGCCACCGTTCGGTCGTGGTATCCTAGTGTCGCGCAACTCCCGCGGTCGCGCCGTCGTCACTACTGTGCCGTCGGCCAATGCTATCTACCGCGACGTATATACCTCAGTTTTCAATCGATCCCATCTACTGCCATTCTCATTCGTTGTTCATGGCGATCAACAAGACGTCTTCTATTTCGTAAAAGAGGATACCTGGCGTGCTGCAGACGATAAACAACAGCTGAAACGAATGCAAGGCAAATTAAATGTGACATTCCACGAAGTTGCCGAAGGAGGACGTTCTTACGCGGACGTGAAAATACACGGAAAAACAAGCATAGTGAATTTACGGTACGGCACTAGTGCGGAACGTGAGCGACAACGACTGTTGCACCACGCACGCACGGCGGCCGTGCGGAAGGCGTGGCACCGCGAGCGTGAGGCGCTACGCAGCGGACTCGGTGGATCACTCGACTGGTCCGCAGCCGAATTAGATGAAATCCAGAAGGCTGGATCAGCAGCAGGCTACGAAGGAGAGTACGTGCACGACGTAGCACGGTACCCAGAACTAGCCGAAGACCCATACAACATTCGCTTCGTGAAGAAGCGGTCGGACCGCGCCGAGCGGCGGCGGCGGAAGCGCGAGGACTGCCGCGGGGCCTGGTGGCTCGCCTGGGACGAACTCTGCTAGTGACGTGCCGCCATCCATATGCCAAATGGTGTGAATGTGAAATAGGTGTGTGCAAATGGTGAAGTATGATCGTGTGAGTGTTTGTGGAAATATATTTTGTAAATAGTCTCTATTAATTGTTAATTGTTGATGTATGTATGTACGGTAGATGCGAATCCCTATCGCTGTGTAAATAATAAAATTTAATTTGCAGGGAGAGAATGGACCTTTTGAGAGGACTGATATTAAAAATAAATGTAATGTATGTATAAATAAGATTTATGTGAATATGAAATTATTTATACTTATTTATCGGTAAAAAAGCTTCATTGTGTCCAATGTTCTTATAAATTTAGATGAAGACTATTTGAAAGAATAAAAAGGCATACTTTTTTAACCAAACCAAACTGTACTTTTATTTTTTATTCGCAAACTTAATGGACGACCTAAACGCTAACTCCAACGACTGATTCGAAGTAGCTCAGAAAAAGTAGATCTGGAAGGCTGTGGGGGCGGCCTTTGCCCAGCAGTGAGTCAGTATAGGCCGAATGTACAAAAAATCGCAGTAGACAAGCGTTTTCGAGACTTCATAATATGTATCGCTGGCAAGTCTAAGGACGACGCCTTACAAAGACGCCTTAGGACGAAGCCTTTGGACGACGTTATAGGACGACGCCTTAGAGCGACGCCTTAGGACGACGCCTCGAACGGCCATCTTACGACAACACCTTACGACGACGCCTTAGAGCGAACCCTTAAAACGATGCCATAGGGCGAAGCATTAAAACAACGCCTTAGGATGACGCCTTAGAACGACGCCTTAGAACGACGCCTAAGATCGACGACTTAAAGCGACGTCTTATAGTGACGCCTTAGGACGACGCCAGAGAACGCTTTACAGCAACGCCTTAGGACGACGACTTATAGCGACGCCTTAGGACGATGTCTTCGAACAACGCCTTACAAAAACGCCTTAGGACGACGCCAGATAACGACGCAGGAAGACTTTAATTTCATCGCACAACAAATCTCCATCAATATCAGATTTCATGTTCGGTTAACTTTTCTTGCAGAACATAACAATGTCACATTAGTTCTCCTTTATTTGTTTTTTTTTATGATATACTACATAGCTGTCGCCCGCGACTCCGCCCGCGTGAATGTCGAAAATTATCCCAAGGGAACGTAGTCCCGGGATAAAAAGTATCCTATGACCTTTCTTGGGACTCAAACAATCTTAATACCAAATTTCATTTAAATCGGTCCAGCCGTTTGCGCGTGAAGAAGTAACAAACATACACACACAAACTTTCGCCGTTATAATATTAGTGTGATAAGAAATTATACGTGACAAAAACCTTGGCATCTGTTAAATCTTTCCTTCATAAACATGGTGTCCAAAAGATCATTAAAAAGCTCGGCATCAAACTTTTTTTGGATCAGATATAGATTCATCAACAGCCCCTTCACCCAGACGGTTTCATGCGTTCTAATTGCGGTAGTGCTTTAAAAATGGCTGCGTATCAAGTTCCGTTTCTAATAAGGATTATAATGGCTTGTTCGAAAGCTGTTTGTGTATGTTTCCAATTAAGAGTTTTTCTTTATATCGATAGAGATACGTATTCAAACTAAGTGGTTAAGCTAAGCTGGCGCCCTAAAGTCGCCAGCGCCCAGAGCGGCCGCGTCGTCGCCCCTCCCCCTAAAGTTGGCGCTGACCACCTGTAAAAGGGTCTGCCATAGAAAACAGATTGATTGAATTCCAGCCACAGCAGATTCCGAGGACCAAGAAAAGTGTAGCATACACAAATAGGGTTATGTCATTATAAATAAATTAGCTTTTACTCGCGCCTTAGCTCGCATTTAAATAGCCTATAACCGTCTCCAACGTCCTATCTATCTCTGGACCAAAATACATCAAAATCGGGACAGCGATTTAGGCGTGCAAGCGTAACCAACCAACTCACTTTCGCATTTATATTTTTTTAAGTTAGAACTAGCTTTTGCCCGCGACTTCGTACGCACATATCTGATCTCATTTTTTCCTGTTCCCGTAGGAATTTCGGGAAATCCTCTCTTAGTAACGTGGACACTGAAGCTTTCTATGACCAGCCGGTCGATTCGGTAAACATGTGTGACTTGACTTGGGTGAAGTGATCACGAGATGAGCTGTCAATATACATATATACTCAAGATGGAATGACAGCTCACTCCGTGATCACGTGGCATCTTGATTATATGGATTGACAGCTCACCTCGTGATCACTTCACCCAAGCCTTCACTTCGACATGTTTACAGAATCGACCGGCAGTTGTTTCGGCTGTGCGTTGTCTGTCAGTCACTCAGTCAGTCACCAATAACGGAAGAATTTTATATAAATTGATTGATTAGGTTACACACAGTTCACGAATATTACTAAAATGCATTTCCTGTATTTTTTTTTAGTTTTGTTTGTTTTCTGTTAAGGTTAAGGATGTAATAGTTCCCTGCCGACACACTAGTAAAACATCAATACCGTAAAACGAGGAGGATAGAAATGCAGGGGTGAATAAAAACAAAACTTTTCGGGATTTTCACTCAAACACCATATTAATGGTTTCTCAAAAACCAAACATTAAAAAAATATATTAAAAAAATGGAGTTCTTAAATAACGTGAAAACACCAATCAAAGTTTTGTTTTTATTCACAGATGCATTTCTATCCACCCCGTTTTACTGCTACTAACTACTTTATGCAATTCGATTGGTTAATTCCCCGTTCCTCTCCTCTCCGCTCCAGTGGACATGAAGACTGTGAAAGGTAAGTAAGTCGCCTGCCGAGCAAACTACTTTTCAAATCAAGAGGGAATCTATTCTTTTGAATTGATTCCCTCTTGAATTAAATAAAAACTGCTATATTTTATGACACTACCAGAAAGGGTGAACTCTCTTAAATCTACATAATAATATACTTAATATCATAAATGCGAAAATAACTCTGTCTGTCTGTTTGTTGCCTCTTCACGTCTCAACGGCTGAACGGATTTAGATGAAACTTGGTACACGGGTAGACCATGTCCTGAAATAGGACAAAGGATACTTTTCATTCCGGGAATTGTCCCTTGAGGTTATTTCGAAATTCACGCGAAAGCGAAGCCGCTGGCAAGAAACAGTAGAAAATCAAAGGAAATAACATTAACATTACTTTAATATTTAATTACGCTTAAAGGATTTTAGGTTTTATGATTCATAAAAAATATCCTTCATTTGGAAAACATAAGTGGAAGCTTAATGTGATACTAGACTACAATTTAGAAAATGGACGATCATAAAAATGGATATTACTAAAGCAGACATGCAATTAAACCAGTCCCTCAAAATAAAATATATGTTTTGTGTAAAAGTTATTTATTTATGTTCGAACCGTCAATCTTTGAATAACGTATTCAAGTTAATTTTTACAATATCAATTTTATACACAAAATCCATGTCAACGCAATCATAAAAATTTTATTGTACACAATTTATGTTACAAACGTCTGAATGCATTATCACATGTCATCTAAAATAAAATAATATTTACAATGTAGTTTAATCGACCTTGTTGACACTGAAAACTTCATACAACCTCGAACTGAGTAATATTGTTTTATTTATAAAAATCTCCTTTCGAAAATATATACAATAATTATTTAATTATTTCTTAAATTATAGGTACATTCGCATGTTCAAATAAACTTTATGTTACAATCGTCTACATATTGAGCTACATGTCCGTAAACAAATGAGATCAACAAAACGCACAGTAATTCATCTACACCTCGACTTATGCAATATTTGTGTTAATAGCAAAATATGTCCACGCAATCTATCATACACCTAGGCAATACAAATATCTACAAAACAAAATAGTTCTCTTATCTAGGCATGTCATAGAATGCCACTATGAACACATCTCGTTAACTAAAATAAATAGTAAATACAGCGACACCGCTACGTACGAGTACATAATAACTGTACACAATAAAATATCTGAAATGGTATGCCTATTGCAATATTTCGGCAAGTAACATTATATTTAAAATAGTATATAAACATAATGATTGTGCGTGTACAAATGTAACAATAACTAGTAATCGTAACATTATATAGAACAACTAGTGGGACGTAGTTCATAAAGGAAACCGTTTCGTTAATTCAAAAATACATTTTTCCTATTAATATAGTGGCGAAGACATGCAGAAAACAGTAAATTCCTGATTGATAGCTGCCCAGTGCACTAATATGTGCTAATAAAAGTCACGTATATTTTAAATTAAAAAGCTTAATAATACGTAGGTACATACTGACCTAGTTTCACATAATTTTGTGACAGAACTCTTTAAGCGATCGGTAAAGTGTAATGGGCAGATACCAACATATCTTCAATTATTACCAATATTATGTACTGTTAATCTCTGAAACCAGAAGCATGCCATACCATGGCAGAAGAAACTCGTAGCCATATTAACAACTTGTTAGTTACTTAAAACAACATCGACCATAGCGTCTAGGAAAACACTTGGAAGAAGATTATGTATTGATAATCTCTTTGTATGTAAGGTATCGAAAACTATCAGTTCCAATACATCATCAATCTACATTGCATTGTTAGATTTTTATTCGTTAATTGCGACGTTAAAGGGTTTCGTAGATTTCAGGAACAATAAATACATTTAAACTAGAAAAAGTACATGCTTCGGTATTCATCGTATAATAATGCCGTTTGTCTATTATATTATTATATATATATATCTTGCTGAATAACAAACAATACTACAACAAATTACGTATTAATTTCTCCATTCAAATTTATCTTTCAACAATAGGCATTTATAGCTTTATGCAGTTTTATACTTTCTATAAGGATGTATGTTTATCATATATCTATACTAATATAATAAAGCCGAAGAGTTCGTTTGTTTGAAAGCGCTGATCTCTGGAACTTCCAGTCGGATTCTTTTTGTATATGATAATTCATGAGGAAGGCTATGGGCTACACAGGAACGGTACATTCTTACGGGAACGGGAAAAAACGGGATATGCGCGTACGAAGTTGTGGGCAAAAGCTAGTACATATATATATCATCCATAGTTAAATGAAAAAGAACCGATTCTGTAATTCATTCGTTCCGCAACCATACCGTACCGAATTTATTTAACGTTTTAAATAAATTCTCATTTCAGACTAAAAAGAAATACATTTATACAGAGCTTTTATCTGAAATCTACGAAACTCGATAACAATTACCTACTATAACACATACCAACACAAATGTCATTACTATTCACATAGGTACTCTATATTACACCAACGTACAGAAAACATAAAATCAACATTCTTACATTCCAACTATATAGCTGTGATGCTTACACGAAACTAATATAATACATATTTACAACTTATCTACCACAGATTCATGAATCACTGCAAAGTGTTGTACTTCATTAAAGGTCCAAAAACGTCAGTACTAGGTTGTCATGCTAACAGTGATTTAATTCTTATTAATACTGATTTACGCAAATTTTCTAGTGTAGGTGTTAGTCAAGGATCACCACACATAATCATACGCTACTCAATTTATTTTACTGTTTATTTTATCTTCCTGTGTGCTGTTCTGTTTAACTAGCCAACTCTCGTAAAAACGTTTATATACAGATGTTGCCAATAATACCAACCACAAAATAAAATCTTTACTAAGATAATAATATCCGGATTTATCAACAATCTTATTTTAATATGTAGTAACACTTTTATCTTTACTCACAATTCATGTCATGATCCAATCACTTTCAATGTTGCGTTAAAATTTAATTTAAATTTTATACATAATATTATAATTTGTGACATTTAAATAATAAAAATACATGATTGAGAATAGTACATTATGATAAATAATTCGAATAAAATAAAATGTGTCAAAGACATGATTAAAAAAAATCATTGCAATAAGTATTATAGACCATTTACATGTAGTGTGATGAGAACTGATAAATTTAATAATAGCTATCCATAGGCATAATAGCAAGAAATAACATTGCTACGTTATAAAAATTCAGTCGTTGTTTCAGACATTATTGTATTGAATATAGCAACATTGAGGATACTACTTAAATAGATTTTATATTGAAACTAGTTATGTATTAGAAAACATTTACGGTATTGAGACCGTAGCTTAACCAATTTTAATTCTAACAGGAGTAATAAAAACAACTGGGTGACGTATTATTAAAACAACCATATTTCAAGTATTGTATTGTATATCTAAGTTAAGTCTATTTCTCGAATATCGGTGTTTAAAAATGGCCGCCGGGGTACGTATGTGGATCACAGCGTGTATACTGCACGGCACTGGTCACTATGTCACTAACGTTTAATAATTTAGCTAGGGTTAATATTTACATTATATTTCACTAGAACGTGGCGTGCGTGACGTCACTACGAACTGTCCGTGTTCGATTTCCGCCGCACTTGCTGCGCGCTCAGCGCCTGCGCTTGCGCCTGGCTTATGAATTGTGTCGTACCTGCGATACACATTCTCTCGTTATACATAATGTAAAGGTAATGCAAGATTTTTGATTGGCGTGACAGGCCATATTTTTAGAAAGCATGAGCATAGAAAATGAAGATGGCCTGTTACTAAACATTGTTTTTGATAAGTAAAATGTCCAGTGACTTTGAATAATGTACAGTTCAGTTATTAACTGTGCCTGATTTGTCAAGCACTGCAAATTTCAATGACAGTGTGGATCTCCGGTCAGCACTTAGAAAACAATTATAATATTTATAAACTTTGAGAAGACTTAGTAGAATCAATCAGTGGGTTAGCTCTAAGGTGTTTTTTTTTATTTAACGTTTCGATATAGACAATAATCACGCCTGCAGTATCTCTAGGTACATAATAGAATGGTCGACACTTACCGCTCTGCTGCATAGTGGCGGGCGCGGGCATGGCGGGCACGGCGGGCGGCGCGGGCGGGCGCGGCGCGGGGCGCGCGGCCCGGCCCGAGCGCACCACCTGCACGCCCGCGCCGCGCACCTGACCCTTCACGCCGCCTGTCATCAGTTGCGCTGGAAACGAACCAATTCATGTTAAACGATTATAAACTTTATCTTAGTGTATTTTAAGTTGATTTCAGAATAACTGAAGTATAAAAAAATAATTTTAAACTGTTGAGCTAAATGTGTAGCGGCATTTATGCCACCACAGACAAACTAAATACTTGACGCCACATAAATCCAATATCAATCCGCGAGATTTGAACATATAGAATCTCCCGAGAACAACCATCGGGCAATTTCCCTCCAAACACAACATCCTTCTGGTTGAAAGATCCTCCCTTTATAATGGAGGTTTACGAGACTTTCCATTCTTTTCAGCATACCATAAATGAAGATATGCATAGGGATTTAAATAATTTCTCCAAAAACACATATTTTTTAGATACATATTTGGAAACTTGATTACGAACGCAATGATTTGTGTAAGTATGGCAAATCAATGAGGACGCCTGAAATGCCGAGCACCAAGTAGCAGCACTGAGGCGTCGGGTCCAGGCACCTCACTCCTATGCGACGCAAATTGGTAGCATAAATTCTCCTGGAAACCCTCGTTAACTTGAGCAATTTCTACAAACAACAAACATACGCGACGCGCGTGGCGCCAAACCCGAAGCATGAAATCGTCTCACACCACGTCGAATGTCCCACTCTAAATTCCTGAGGTCATCAGATAACTTACGACTGAAAATGCCAATGCACTCCACAACTTTCTTGGATAAATCCTTCACTGTAAGTACAGGCTGCCGTCTGTGGAATGTATTGCCAGTCCCAGTAAGACGTGCTCAGTCGTTACCTGCTTTTAAAAGACTTGTAAAAGAACACCTACCTACCTGTCGCTGTGATTATCGGTAGTCGTCATTTATTTTTTACTGCCTGCATACTGGGTTGTATGTATTTATTTATCTCTTATATAGCATATTATGTATGTATCTGTGTAATCTATTATGATATATTATAGTTAAATTAGTTTTTTCACACCAATGACAGGCCCATTTTAATTCCAGGCAAATACTGCCCATCGCAGGTTGTCTGGAAGAGATCGCGGAATGCGATAAGGCCGCCCAGTGTATGTGTTTTAGTTTTAAGTCTCCTTTTTGTTTTACTTTTGGTGTACAATTAAGTATATAATAAATAAATAAATAAGGCCTTTGCCCAGCAGTGGGACATAATGGACTAATATAATAAAGTTGAGTAGACTTCTTACCTATGGGCAAAGACAGCACCGACGGTTGGTTCGCGAGCACGACGGAGGTTGTAGGTGGAACTGACACCAGCAGGCCACTTGGCGCGCCCGACACGTTCAGTGATAACGATATAGGCGCGGAGAGACCCGGGATCTGCACTTGCACGTTCTGAAGACCCTGGATGCCTTGGAGACCTTGGAGGGATGCTAAACTTAAGCCCTGAGGAAAAATAATACGTTATTAGTATCATACGTAGTGTATCTTGCTAAGCTGTAAACGGCGTCATTATACAGGGCGCTACAAAAGGCCACATTGACCACGTAGGTCATATTTAAAGTCTGATGCGGTTGGTGGCATTTATTTGAGTTCATCAATTGCAGCAGACTGCTAGAAAATGGATCAAACTTCAAACTTTTTAGTCATGCTGTGCAGTCGGGTTTTTTGATATGAGTATTATTTATTACTTTACTGTATATCAGACACAGAACGTTATCTTTAAATATGACACAAATATTAAAAGTAATGGCGTCTTGTCGCTGCCCTGTGATAATAGTAACGTTTGTACAGTAAACCAACTACTAAAACCAACCTTACTGCTAAGTCATCAAAGCACTATAAATTTCAAATGGCTAACACGGATGTGCGGTTAGTACTATAAACCACCCGTTAACTTGAACGGCGTTTCGTATGAAAATTTTGATCCCAAGCAATAAGCTACTACGCATGCATAAATCTGATGGACCCTAAGAATTGGAATTTCAGTAATGTGATTAGTAGTAAGTAAGTAGTATGTTTACAGAAATGGATAGGATAGAAATGGATTTTGATGCAAGCGTGCAAATTTTGTCATAGTAGCCGAAACAGAATAGACGTCCGAGTCGGAAGTTATGCAGCCGATATAGGCACAAGAATGACAAATGGCCACCTTTACCAAACGATGGTTTTCTAAACACTTACTTGAATAAAATAAGTACAATTTCGTAAACATACAATTTTACAAAATATTTTTGAAATGGCTTTATGAGTCGCAGACTTTTTTTCGTACGCCGTGTTAGTTTTTTGAAGAAAGGGCAAACTGCCATACAGCCTATTGTTAAATTTTTTCCAAAAAAATGTTTGAATATTTAGGACAAAAATAAGTATTCATTATAGTAGGCGCCAGATAAATGTGGAATAAAGTACATTGACCTTTCCCTAATAACTGTTCATAGGTACCTGAACAATTAAATATGAATCGTTTTTCATTATTAGACAATGTTAAGGATCACGAGAGATGATGATTCGGGACAGCTTTGTGTCATTAATTCCGTTTTTCAAATTAAAAATGTCAATAATTGTAAGTGGGTCAATGACCGTTATTCCACGATTATCTGGCGCCTACTATAGTTGATAGAAGTAAATAATGTAATGTGATGAAATATAATATTTACTTGTGATGTTCAATTTACTGAACTGAACCACATATAATGTTATATGAAGTACATAATAAAGAGGAATACCCCTTCTACTAGCCCAGTTTAAACACACACAAAACTAACCTGAAATGGGTTGCGCTTCTTTGCTGAGATTAAGAAAAATATGCTCACCTCTGACGAATAGGAATTAGAAAAAAAACTAGGAGAAATAAATGGAAGAGAACCAGTTGTGTGAAATACATTTGATTCTGAACCTAACAGTAGGGATATTAAGAGACAGTTTTTGAGTGAGTGTGTTTAAAATGACTTCTTCTTAATTCCTTTACATACAGGGAAGTCTTCCAAAAAATTAAAAGAACGCGGCGAAAGTGGTGTGGAGAGAATGAAGAGGTTTGGAAGGAGAAAGGGGAGACTTAGACAAAGGAGGCGGATAAAGAAATCCGTTACCTGTAAATGGCACACAGGTTGTTGCTGAGAGGCGGGCGCGCCAGAGGTTTCGGGTCCCATCAGCCGCTCTAGCAAAGCGCTTTCACTACTCGACACGTTGGTCGCTTCGTTCTCTCTCGTGTACCCGCTCATTACTTGGACACCAACTCCCTAATAAACGAAATTAAAATATTAATATTAAACTTAAATATATGTTGTATTGTTTAATATTCAGACGGTATGCAAAATAAAATCTGCAAATAAATAAAACTTATTACCACGTGTAACTTTACGAACGAACAAGCCTAAAGTGTCGATTTTGCTTTCGCAGTGGCTATGAACAACTACAAATTGAACTTACACATGGGTGAAATTGGTTTAATGAAATCAAACCACACAGAGGTTTTCCTCTTCCCTTCAAATCGTTTTAGCTGTCACTACGTAGATATTTCTTATGCCAAAAAAAGCTTTCCACGTAGCCTGCAACCTGCCTACTTACAACAATAGAACTTAGGCGGAAAGCGGGAAATCGAAAGAATTTATGGCAGAAACCCTTCTCAGGTAACGAAACGTAATTGCCGAAAGTGACAAAAGTCTCACCCGCTGTGTATACGTAGGTAAGGTATGCGAGGCGGTGGTGGTAGTGATAGTCCTGGCGCCGGCTATAGACACTCGGCCGAGCAGCTTGTGCGCGTCTATGGTGTTGTCAGCGGAAGAGGTGGCGTGTGTCATGGCGGCCGTTGCACTGTTCAGTACACATAACTACATACTTCAGTCTCACCCGCGGTGTATACGTAGGTACGGTATGCGAGGCGGTGGTGGTAGTGATGATCCTGGCGCCGGCTATAGACACTCTGCCGAGCAGCTTGTGCGCGTCTATGGTATTGTCAGCGCTAGAGGTGGCGTGTGTCATGGCGGCCGGCGCACTTTTCCGTACACATAACTACATTCTTCAGTCTCACCTGCTGTGTATACGTAGGTAAGGTATGCGAGGCGGTGGTGGCAGTGATGATTCTGGCGCCGGCTATAGACACTCGGCCAAGCAGCTTGTGCGCGTCAATGGTGTTGTCTGCGCTAGAGGTAGCGTGTGTCATGGCGGCCGGCGCACTGTTCAGCAAGTTGAGGATCGTTGCGTTGCTGCTCGCTGTACTAACTGCTGATTTTGCCGCGTTCTGACTGGCCGCTGCTAAATAAAATGTTGGTGTTAGTATGTTGTACTCTTTACCTATACCGCTTAAAGAGGAGCAAAAGGTATTTTACAATGTCTATTAATAAAATCATATAAACGTGAACAGGGTTTTGTTATTTTTGTCTCTCTTTTCTCAAACTCAAAGCAAAGCCAATACTATCAAATCTCATGTTAGCTGTTTGAAATGCCTGTCTAGCTCCACTAAAACCATTCAAAGATTTTGAAAGAAAGACACCAAAGTTGGATGCAAATAAGCATGTCAACCCACATAGCTGCGATATTGAGAAAAACGCGTTTGAGTTTTTTGAACTCTTAGGTAGGCTTATAAAACAGTGTCAGGACAAAATAAAAGGATTTTTCATAGAACCAGTGAAGACAGAAAAATGCTCTAACATTCTGTAACAATGCTAATATTGTGGTTTGTGATGTAATCGCTCATTTGCCGATAGCCGGTCTCCGAAAAAAAGCCCGCCCCTTTGTCGGACACCGGCGAACATAACTTTTTCGCACCTCTTTGCTTAACTTCAACGATACACACGCTCATATAATAGCTATTTATGATACTAGTGCGGTAAGTTGGTTCTTACCATAGTCACGAGTTTGTAAAAACCAATTTCCGCACGTGTGTCATACAACGTTTTTCAACACGTTTGCGAGAAAACAGTACAATAGGTAATGAAACAAACTTCTTGTTTTTAGATATCAGTCGGAAAGTCGCAACAATCCATATGATAATAGCGCGAATTTGCAAACGGCGCCACGTGCGTCTGGTGAAAATAAGAAATACATCTTACGTCTCATTTTCTTTTCAGAATTAAAGTGAGAAAAACGTTATGAGCAAAAGCGCTTTCAAGGAGGTTCGATCATTCAGCTTATTTATTCTAGTAATGTGAAACTCTTATTTTTTGTATTCAAATTAAAAAAAAACCGTAAAGAATACGCACGGCGCTTTACAACGAGGAGTGCGGTAAATAAATACTTAGATGAGAGTACCTATTTTACCGCATGTTCCATTGTATGGTGCGTAATTTTTAACTTTCTACAAGGGCTTCGTAAATGCATTTTTTGAGTAAATTTGTTGAAAAATTATTTAGCAAAACTTCGCAGACGTGACTTGCCTATATTATTATTGTTATTTCAAGATATCTCACTATACTAATAACCAGCCGAATCTTACTCTTTAATTTCCCTGTATAAGGCCTAGACAGCACATAACTGTTAGTTGACAATCCTTACCTTGCTGGAACTGTTGCGCGGAGTTCATGAGACTAGTAACAAGCGCACTGATGGCGGGGTTCGTTGTCCTTGGCTTGGAGATGGTCGCCTTCTGCTGTGTCGTCGTCGTGTTCGTGTACTGGATGTTTTGTACCTGTGGTGGAAATAACGTCACCTTTGTAAAAACTTAGTTGTCTCCAACGACATTTCAGGGAGTTACGGTCACCTGCACTTTCAATTTGCATCTTTATGTCGTAGCACTTAGGGCAGTTGTTTTGTTCAAATGTTACCGCTGAGTTGTCCATGGCAATTTTTTATTACATGTAAATGTTGCAGACAGGAGAAATAGCGGAGAGGTATATGATTTGTAAGGCCTAATTTGAATATTTTCAAACGAAGTAGGAAAATTATGTAAAAAATGTCTTATCGCAATCAGCGACTTTTCCACATCCTTATCAGTGATTCCTTAATAGTATAGTACTTTTTCCTTGACTAACAAAAATCTATTCAATCTACTCGACATTGTTTCTCCCTCTGGAATGCTGACAAGTCGACTTAGTATTCGAGCAGTTATGCATACTTCCCTACTAATATGACAATTTGACAAAATGCGGAAAAATCGCTGAACCAATTTTGATGAATTTTAGCATAGAGATAGATTGGACATTGGAAACAGGCTTAAGATACGCCGCGAGTAAGTTCCATTGGGATAACTTCTTACATTCACGAGGCCAAGCCGCTGGTATGAGCTAGTATGTAATGTAAACTACATGTTATATTGTTAATTTATATAGCCCTGTATGTATCCCTATGTATCAATTACCTGCGACGTCCCAGCAGTGGACATAAGTGGATGCTGTATGTGTATGATGGCTGACTGCATCTTCTGAGGATTTAGCGGTTGTGGAGGGTTCGTCAGCTGTTGTGCTAACAACTGATTGGTGGACGCCTGCGGTCAAATATCACATGTATAGATCAATTTAGCAATGACACTCCAAAGCGAAAAGATTGAGACAGCGTTACAAGACAGGCAAGCGGGAGAAAGAGAAAACGTAACGATCACGAAACTTTGAATGAATGCCATCGATAATATTCTGCACATACGACAATTTTGTTTTAATCTGTTGAACAAATGAATGGCTCACAATATATTGCTTGGTAAAATAAGGTCCTCCTTTATAAAAGCTACCAATCATTTGGAGCATAAGACAACTACTTATTATCGTTTAGTTTTCATTGATCGAGGTAATCTCACCAAGACACGAATCACGCTCCATTCCAGGCATCATCACATGCTGAAAATGAGCCTTACTAAAAGCAATTGTGACTAAGCTCAATTAACGGGTTATTTTTTGCCTTGTTAATTCCTTAAAGGCTGTTCCAAGGCATGGATCAAAGTCTATAATATTAAAACACGAACCTGAGGTGATAGCAGCGGCGCTGCGAGTGAAGGTTGCTCCTTAATCGCGGTGTCACTAGTAGTGATGACGTTCCCCACTACGTTGCCCACGACTGTGCCCACGTTGCCCACTATGTTGCCCACGCTTCCAACCACATTCCCACCACAAATACGCACCTGTGGCGAGAGCCGTGGTGTCGTAGGGGAGGGTTGTTGCTTGAGCGCCGTGTCGCTTGCGGCGGTAACATTGCCCACTACGTTGCCCACAACATTGCCCACGACTGTGCCCACATTGCCCACGTTGCCGACCACGTTCCCTACGTTTGCCACGCTACCCACTTGTTGTAACTGCGCCTGCTGTGAGACATATTTCCATTATAGTAAAACAGCCTTATTCATTAAAACTTTTTATTTTTTTTTTAAATTGAGTAGTAGAAACCCAAATCTTGATTGGTAGAGAACGCCTAGGGGCCTAAGCATTCTCTACCAATTAATTTATGGATTCTTCATTCAAATTTTCTTTAAGAATTTGAATCTTTGTGTGATGAGCATGATCATTTGTTCTGTGTCTGGGTGTAATTTATCTATAATATTTATGTATTTAGTAATATATAAGTATGTTTATCAGTTGTCTGGTTGCCATAGCACAGGCTCTGCCTAGTTAGGGATCGGATGACCGTCTGAGAGTTGTCCCAAGTTATTATTATTATTATTTATATGTTATGTACAGGACTCATTGGTGTTCTGTACATAATATATACAGGCTTGTCCCAAAAACTGAGATCTTGTGGCAGCTGATGCGCTGAACCAATTATATAGTACAATATTTAGTTAGTTTGGCGCATCACTTCTGAGATAATGACAAAGTGTGTGAAATATGAAATGACTACCGAATTTATGAGTTTCATTTTGCACTGTGGTTTTACTGTCATAACCGATTTATATACTTACAAGTATGGGTAGCTGACGAGCATTTGTATGAGTATTTGTTGTTGCTTGTATTGCTGGAGTTCTGTAAATTATAGGAAAGGAATTAGAGAACCCCTACCTACATCTCTCATAATCATCTTCTGCCTTTTTCCAACTATGTGTGGGTCGGCTACCAGTAACCGGATACAGCTGTGAATGCCAGTATATTACATGGACCAACTGCCCAGAACTGACCTTCATAACCCAGTTTCTTGGTGCCAGGTACCAGTAACGATCTGCTTGGCATGATTAGTTGTCAAACTTTCCGGCTTCAACTACCCATAACAACTCACCAAAACCCTACAAATGACAGCCGTGCCAACTGCTTAACGGGCTTTCCGAGGCACGAGGGTTTCGGTATGTTATGGACGGTCAATCATTCTCGGATCAACCTCCGTTGTTTAGGCTAGAACATCGACCCATGCGGCTGTTATCATTTAGCCCTACATCTTAAATAAAGTAACGTTTAACGTTTCGTAAAAGTGTGATATCTTCACGCGCGTATATTGGTTTAGTGGACTAATTTCAATGATCATCAGCATAGGTAGTGCCATTCCCGGGATTTGGTGATCGTTATCTTAACATGGATATGCCTGATGAATCCCGGGACCAGTAAGTAATATGGCAAACAGCACCTCGCGGGACCAGCTTATATCAGAAATGTGTAGTTTGATATGTGGTCGTGCGTTATGTGGTCGTGTGTGTTTTAATTTTAATCGACATTCAGACAAATATTTCCGGCAATCTCAGGGCATGTCCATATTACTATTATCATACTGATTAACAATACACTAACTACGCCGATCCTAATTATCATTAATAATCCAATGATCATCTTCATTTGCAATGAAATTGTGGGCCACTTTAAATTTAAGACATTATTATACTGAGCATAGTTTCCTGGTGGGTAAATAAATGGTTTATTATATCTTACACAACAGGCACTGTGGTGGCGTGAGTCTGGACAGTTGCGACGCTAGCAGCGGCTGATCGCTGCTGCAGCAACAGTTGTTGACCCTGCGAAATTAAATCACATGAGAACGGACCCCTGAAGAATTTAAAGGCAGGCATTGATTTAAACCGGCAGTTGTATATTGTAGAATTGGTAAGTTAAATATTACAAAATGCACATTTATTAACAAGTTCAGCAGTAAAAACTGAGCAGTAAACTAAATAGAAATGATTCGTTGGAAATATTTAAATGGGCAGAAAAAATACTTAATGGCCAGCTATTAGCGGTCAGTTAGCAAATCGGAATTAGTCGGAGCGAAATCTAAATTTAAACAACAATAAATTTCAACATTCTAACCTCGACGACGGCGACCTATTTTTTTTTTTTTTAAGAAACCGTGTTGGGGCACCCTAAGCTCCCTTTGCCCCATGTTCCGTTACTTGGCTAGGCAAGTCGTTTAACTGCCCATTCCATAATTGAAATTCCCAATCTATAATTTTACTGGCCATTCATTTTCCACTGCTTAAGTAATGTTTGAACCTGAATTTTAATGTAGGATCATGTTTTACTGCTGTAGTAATTTACCATCCACCAGAAAATAAAATAACTTTTTTCAACTGATCATAACAACATCCCCAATGTTTAAATAACAGTTGAAAAAGATATTACTTTTAAAAAATACGGCTTTTAATCAATTGCAATTCAGGCTAGCATACAAAGGATTCCGAACCGTTAAGAGATCTTACATCTTGCAAAATTTCTTGATTCTTATTAGGTCACCGACAAATATCTTCCAGGTTTTGCTTATCTCAAAATACGGCATTGCGAAACCTTGGTGGGCGAGTCCGACTCGCACTTCACAAACTGGATCACTTAGCAGATTTATTGACTTTAGTTTTAGTGCAATTTACATGTAAAGTTTGATGCTATTATGTACTATCTATTACATACTAAAGTTACGAACAAAACACTTCTTGTAAGGGGACACCATACAAGAAACGTGTCTCCTTGTTTTTTTTTTGTTTTGTTATTGCGGTACAGCCCTGTAACAAATACATGGACGGGTTTACGGACAGCTTAAGCTTAGTAATAGGGTTCCGGCTTTCTCCCTCTGCGTACGGGAAACCCGTGTTCTCTAGAACATTTCCTCTTATATAGGAATTCTTTGGTTCACAGCAGGTTAGTGCCACTTTTAAGATAAGTAATACCTTCAAAGTGAAAGGGCAAGAAAAACTTTTACTTACCATACTTCCAATAAGTGGGACAAAAAACACTGACCTAGATTGTGGTACTCTATAGTAGGCGCCAGATAAATGTGGAATAAAGTACATTGACCTTTCCCTAATAACTGTTCATAGGTACCTGAACAATTAAATATGAATCGTTTTTCATTATTAGACAATGTTAAGGATCACGAGAGATGATGATTCGGGACAGCTTTGTGTCATTAATTCCGTTTTTCAAATTAAAAATGTCAATAATTGTAGGTGGGTCAATGACCGTTATTCCACAATTATCTGGCGCCTACTATAGTAACAGTATGTGTGTTAGTGTGTGTCCTTACCAATTCTCTCATTCCTCCAGTGAAGGACACCCTCGGTAGTTGTCCAGGCACGATGTGTCTAATCCTAACGGACTTGCGACCTTCCTCAGTGAATATTTCCGTGAACTGCTGTATATATTTATTTGCTTGCAGTCTTGACCCTGTAATACAAATTAATTGTTTTGCTCTGCTTATTATTGTATCGTTAATCGTAAAGTTAATTAATTCGTAATGAGGCAATAAAATAGAAGGATAGCCCAGTTAAGTAATTAGTTTCGTGATTATGAAAACAAAATATAAGTATCGGATTACTAGTTTTACTGAGCGGTACTGTCCAGACTTGGTAATTAAGGGAGTCATCAGAATGCGGTCGATCTAACATTGTGACATAAACTATTTTTAACGAGGTTCTTGACAAAGTTTTAGAAACGATGGCATATAATAGAAAAGAATACTCTTTATTATCGATCGATTATAATTACGATCATGGTTGAGCGATCGCGGTCTTACTGCACCCGTAGGTACTTATGGTGGTTGAGTCTGGGCAGGATATGACGTGAGAAATCATAATGACATAATGTACTAACCTAAGGTAAACCGACACGCAGCGCCATTCCTCTCCCCCTCAACATGATCTCTATCCACATAGAGTTCTCCGAGGAACTCCTGGTCGGACGGCCGCTGCAGGATGGACAGCTTGATGTGGAAGAAGCCGGCGCTGGCGTGCGGCGAGGTCTTCTCGGTCTCGAGGATGTACTCCTCCACCAGCTGCGGCTGGCAGTCGGGCGTGGGGCGCGGCCGCTCGTACGCGCGCGCCAGGCGCAGCGGCCCGCCCGGCTCCGACGGCACGCAGAGCGATAACGGATCCATTTTTGGTGGCTCGATTGGTTTGAACACCTACAAACAAAAAATATATATTTTTAAATTTCGATCATTCTTGCAGTGGATGTTGAAGAAGGATGGTGGTGGTAGGGTTTCTTACCTCTGGTGGTTTTTTCGGATACTTAGATGTAAGTCTCGTAAGTGGCACTGCTAGTCTACTATTTTTCGCTCTTTGACGGTGTATTAAGTCTAATATCTCTAAACCATGATAATGGGTGAACTGATCCAATTTCCTCTTGCGATTTACTGCAACCTAAAATAAGAAAATAAATTTTGGTTTATAATTGAATATCATAAACAATACTGCTAACGGAACATGCTTATTTCAGGGTACAGCCTGAATTTCAGTTTCACGAACGAAAATTGTCGCAGAAATATTTAACTGTGATTGGTTGAATGTGTTTTCAGCAGCAAATCGTATCACTTGACTTGCGTTTAATTTGTGACCAGTCATTTTTTTTTCTAGAAACTTGTGGTCAATATCCTCTGTAAAGATCTGTATGTCACTTTTACTTGACAGATGGCTTTAATTAGCTGTGTATATAATCAGGTATCAAGGATGTAATGCCTATTCATGGATATTTTCGACTGTTTTTTTTTAATAGACTTCCAAGGATTCCATGATACCTGTGAGAATCTCTTGGCCTGCCTCCTAATCCGAGGCGTGTTGAAGAGCCGGGGCGCGGCATGCAGCCTGGCGGCCAGCAGCCCCACGGCGGGGCGCGGGTCGAGGCACAGCGGGGGCGCGGCGGCGTGCACCAGCGCCGCCTCCACCGCCTCTAGCGCGCCGCGCTCCTCGCCCGCCCAGCCGCACCGCCCGCCGATGCACATCGCGTCTGTTATTATGCTCTGGTGGACAAATTTCACATTGTTCAGGAGCCGTTAATACCTCGTTCATTCAGGTCAGGACTAATTAAGCAATAATATGAATTAGATCTTATTTATTTACACAGATTTTAAATAAAACAGATACAATATCTAATAATGTGTCATTGCTATCACAAGGTATTACTTCTATATCCAGTTACTCCTCTATTTCGATTAAACAATGGAGAAGACTAGATCTAGGTCATGGCATTCTCTCGCCAAATTAACATAAGAATATGACGTGTACGACATAAACCAGTGCTGCTAACATTAAATACTATTGACCTAAAGCTAATTTATGAATATTACAATTTTAAGGCTTAATTTAAAGTGCTGTATCGTGATACTGCCACAACCTACATAATTTTACAAATGAAATAATCTGACATGTGGCAGGACAAGATGAATATTCATTCCTTAAAGAAGTTAAAACCACAAAGATGCAAGAAATTAATATTATCATAGAAGCTACAATAACACATCCTACATGGGTATATACTATAGTAGGCGCCAGATAATCGTGGAATAACGGTCATTGACCCACCTACAATTATTGACATTTTTAATTTGAAAAACGGAATTAATGACACAAAGCTGTCCCGAATCATCATCTCTCGTGATCCTTAACATTGTCTAATAATGAAAAACGATTCATATTTAATTGTTCAGGTACCTATGAACAGTTATTAGGGAAAGGTCAATGTACTTTATTCCACATTTATCTGGCGCCTACTATATGAACTTTCAATACTTTTGATTTTGCTAAAAATAATTGTATTTCAAACAGTTACAATTAATTTAGATTTTAAAATAATGAACCTTCTTATAAGCATGATGTTGATGGCAAAAATAGTTTTTAAATGAATTGGTCATTTCAAAAACCACATACCTAAGTCACACAATTCAAATTTTTCAGGAAGCAATAAAACTGTGTAATTCACAAATAAACGAGTTTGAAAGGACTTTTTTGGGCTCAATATAGTTGAGTTTTAAAAGATTGAAATGTATAACTTCCCAATTTATCATATTGATAATTAAAAAAACCTGGAAACCCCTGACTTGTGTTGTTTTAGCAACAAACAGGGTTATTAGTATAGAATTTGAACAAAACAATTATATTAATCTTACTTTGTATATCTTATTATTGAAAATTACATTTAGAATTTAACTTATATAACATATCACATGGTTTAATTTTACATGTTTTAATGTCTTTCTCAGTCATTCTCATCTGGATTACCTTCAACATTTAAAGTTGGCAGCTAAATATGTTCTGATTATATAGTTATGCTCTTCCAGAATGCTATCCTGAGCTTGTTTCAAATCATCTATTGTTTTACTATTAATTGGCACTCTCATAAGCCTTGGCTGATGGAAGTGAAACAGAAGTTGTGAGAACTTTTATTTTATTATTTGAAGAATAAGGAATGTATTGACTTACGTGATTTATACCTAGAATACGCATCTCTATTTAAGGAAGTGTTTACAGCGAAAAAAAAGCATGGTGTAAAAATGTGACTTATGTGGTTTTTGAAATTACCGATTCAAATATTATGTATTCAGCAACGGTAACACCAATCACTAATGCAACTACTTGGTATGTGCAAGTGGCAGGGTCATTGAAGCTACAAGATATCTACATACCTGATTGGTTGGCCTTAAGAGTACATGATGAGTATCACATAGGAAGCTAGGATATGCCTGTCTGTAATCTCTAATTTGAGCTATTATGCATCCAGAGTAGAACAGACATGAATGTTCAGTCTCCAACAGGTCTAGCAAAACTACGGGCAGCTCTTCATTGTCTATGTAACTCAGTAACTCCTCCTCTTCATATGGCCAACGGGGAGTCTCTATTAATGTCTCTTCTTGATTTGATGATGACTAAAATCGCAAAAGCAATTATTACATAAAATAAAATACTCTTTATTATGTAAACCATATAAGCTACAGAAAAGATAGATGCGAAAACATTACATGGGGTGACATAACAGGTGGGTTTATTGCTAGAAACTGTCATTTAAAGACAATGTCTGAATGGACTTAATAGAGTGAAGGAAAAACAGTATTGCAGTATATACTTTATCTTTTTCTTCCCAGCATTAGCAATAGGAATTAAGAAAATAGCCTTTCCTAGCCTAAAGATTAGGCTTTCCTTTGCATCTTTTGCTTTCCAATTTCGTGAATTGTGATTAATTCTTTTTATTATGTATAGTTGTGTTTAACATTTTAAGTCTGATCTCAGTGGTTACAAGGAATTCATAATGTTTACAAAAAACTGCACCCTTATCTTATCAAGTAATAAGTAAATAAATAATTTCAGCAATATTATTATGTGATAAATGCCTATTAAGCAGTATGGCCATAAAAAAAAAACATTTATAAGCAAGCTAAGCTTAAAAATGTTTTTTTTTTTTTTCTCATAAAATACACCACCTTAATTGATACTTCAAGAAATAAAGACTATGTGATTAAAGAAGTTAAGAGTGAATATAAATTATGTTGAGAATGATGAAGATTAATGTCATACTTACTCAATATACATACTTCTTTCAATCTACAAAATAAGTGTTTATATTTGGTTCGTAGGTTTTCCTAGATAGTTTTAAAGGGGTTACTTACATGGCCATCTGGTGGATGTAGATTTTGTGAGTTGCCATTTACTTTTAAAGATAAAGAATATCCTTTATTGCCTGGATACAGATTTATTATTAAGGTATTAAGATTATATATTGCTAATAACTTTTCCAATAGATATGATGTGGTCTTCAGGCCTTGCTGCAATATTAAGAAATTGAAAAATTACTTACTACTAAATATTTATCATAAACATTTACTGCAATATTATTTCGCAACATCAAGCATTGTATGGGAATTAGGCTCTGCATTGATAAAGATAATTCATTACTGATGTAAACCATCAACCCGTCAAATTATGATAATATACTACTAATACAACTTGGGATTATAGATGTAAAAGTATAGCTTTAATATTCTTTTAGTTTTAATTGCTTAATATGATTTGCTATCAGCACCATACACTTTCTAATTTCATTTTAATGTGTATTTGTATATTCCCACAGTGTTCAGGGCTATGTTACTAAATATGAGATTTGTGTGGTAATTCTGAGTATATAACTGGAGATAGAGACAAATAACTATATGAAATACTTAATCTTAAGCTAAATAGACTGGACTAGTACTTACGTAGTTCCCCTGTAACGTCTCATCTCTACTTAACTCGTTGTAAAGTTCATGAAGTTTTTTAAACAAATCAAACTTCTCCGTCGCTTTGGAGGCAGAGCCAGACGAATTACGTTGAAATTTCATTCTAGACTCATCAACAGATTCAGCAAGGTGCATCTTATCATGGGTCCAAGTCATTTTGTGGTCTGGGACACCACTGTTAAAATGTGATAAGTTTGAGTTCACATGTTTCGCCCGGTTAAGTATTACCTGAAATATTAATTATTGATTATAAACAAACCTGTAAACAAGAACGGTTAGATAAGTAAAGCTCGGATAATAAATAGAAGAAAGCAATGAAATACCTCAGCTTCCAATGCCGCGTGAATTAAACCATCCATAATGTCATTAATTAAAACAAATATGTAAGTGGCAGTTATTTTGTTTTATTTATTATTTCATATTAACAGTTTAGGCCTGAGTATTAAGTCATGATTTTTACAAAAACTAATATGCTTTATTTATGTTTCACACTGCATGACAGTAAAATAACATGTCCAATGTCCATCAACAATTTTTGACAGTGTATGTTGTAGATAATGTAGAGATGTCCGTGGTGTTTCTTTTAGTCGATGGTTTGTAAATTAAATTTTATAAGGATAAAAACAGTTAAAACTATATGTAATGTCTGAAAGCTTTGCCATTTCAACAAAAACTATGAAATTAAGAAGTGCTTTAATAGCGATAGAAAGCTTTTAAATGAGACAACTAGCTTAAAAGCTCTGGTTTCAAAGATCAAAAATAAAAGCATGAATATAAAGTGTATTCTGCCTCCATGTGTGAATTTATTTTGAATCAAAAAGTAATTAAGTTTTTCTTAAAAATAATAAATAAACATAAAAGAATGTGAAGGATAAAAAATGTGTCCCAATCTTTTTTTTTTCGTAATCATCATCATTCTTTTGCTTTTTTTCCTCTACATGCACATTTAAACACTTAAGTAGGCACCTAATTGCTACTAGTTTAAACCAGGGACTGAATACCGATATAATTTGGATACCGATATATGCTGTATATACCGGTATTTAGGTATCGATATAATACCGTTATTATTAAATTTTTCTTGCGTTTTTTGCAATGGTCAGTGTCAGGTTGTATCTTGATCAAAATATGATTCGCGACTGTAATAAATATGTATTTACTTAGGAATCATCAATAAAGATTCTGTGACGTCACATTGCAGCCTGATATCGGTACTGAGTATTGATATAATTATCATTATTTTATACCGATACTCAAATTACTGATAAAAAATACCAGTTTTTATCCAAAATATCGATATTGTTATCGGTATTTACTTAAAAATATCGGTATTCTTCGAGTATCGATATCGGTCACTGGTTTAACACATATTATCCAAAGACGCTCAGCAATAGCGTAGCTTTCTATCAGTGAAAGAGTTTTTGATCTGTTTATCCAGCTAATGTAACCTTTTACAAACATACAAGAAATAAACAAACAAAAAATAATAACAAGTAGGTACTCACCCACTTTTATTTAGTATCCTAGATATAAATGTTTATTGGCATTTTCTGAAATGGCTGAAAATTTGCATTTGGGTGAAAGGCCACGGTAAATTGCTAACATTGTGACAGGCATGTGCATCATTTAGTGCAGGTTTTGGAATCACCGGCACTCAGAGTTTGTTTGCTCGCTCACCGAGTAATTTCAGGGAAAACGGTAGCACATTTATACGTGCTGTCGTTGCACAGAGAAGACCGCTTTACCTCCTGAGGTGTGCCCTAACATGCTTTGCAATGAGGGTTTGGTCGGAGCAGGTATCTAAGGGTTTCATGAGCTGACACTCCCCTTACTTTTTTCCGGAGCCTTGATGTCTTTAGATGATTTTCCCTACAATTTTTTTTTTTTCTACATACCTATGTAAGCGTAGAACTTGAGGATGCCACACTTATTAAGTACCTACCAATATGTACTGATATTTTTTTCAGTACTTTATTTATTTATTTTTAACAAAAAATGTACCAAATCATGATTGTTAAAATAAAACCAACTGATCTCGTCATTATTAGCGCTAAAATTAGATTTTATTATTTTTATTGAATCCAGCTTTTGTCGTTATGCACGCGACTGTACGGACAACAGCTTAGGTTTAATACGGCCAATAAAGATGGTCACCGTCATCTGTCACAAATACGCACAAATTAAGAGCTACTCGCAGGCTACTCGTGTATGTTTATTCTACAGGGGCACATACGAAGGTTTTAAAGATACACGATTCTGCAAAACGTTAGGTACTCCAGCAGGAAACGCAATACCTATCTCGAAAACCTGAAGACGCACAAATTATATTTTCGGGGCACATTTTTGCACAAATATAAGCTCTCTGCCCATGCGCAATATTTCTCTCTCCGATCATTCGTTTAGAATTTTCCTATTAGAATAACGTTACCCTAGCAAGAATCGTATTTTCCGTTTTTTTCCAAAACGGCCAGGCGCACAATTTTTTTTTTTTTTGACTGGGGCCACTCGCTGTTCAGCACACTAAGGCTGGTTACTGCTTAACCGGACTATCCTGTGGTGGCCTCAAATGAATTTAAGGCCCCCAGCCAGGGCTTACAAACTAGCTAAATTATACTAAATGACCGCTCGCTAGGGCATCCCCTGCGGGAATAAGTAGCGCACATTTATAGCAGATTACGCACTAAATATACGTTCCACTCATCTCTCACTCAGCTGCCCCCCCGCCCTGCCCCAAGCTGGGTACGCCCATGCGTTCACGTGCTCCTCACGCTGTTTATTGAATTAGAGTGCTCATCATAGTTTTCATTGAGCATTTTATCAGTGAAATAAAAAAAGTAATTTAAAAATTAAACTGACATCAAAACTGTAGTTTATACAATTAATAAAATAAAATTGGTTTATTTCAAGTACCACAAGACTCATATCAGCAAAACACATTTTTGTAAAAGACACATAAAAACATACCTTGGACACAGAAACATAACTCATACATAAAACACACAGACATATTATAAACATTTATACAGACAGGATAACAAATACAGACAATAACAAACACTCACAGAGTAACAATATGTCTACTGCAGCATTGCCGGATGTACGGGCAATCCAGTCTGTTGGCGATCATCGCCAGGACGGTGTTGGCGCTGCCCCGCACTCTGCGCACCAGAGACGCGCACCGCCTGCGCATCGTCGCTTGAAAACAGTCGGTGCGCGCCTCCGCGAACATGCCCGAGGCGCTACAATGGCGGGGCAGCCCCAGCATCGCCCTGAATGCGTTGTTGAACTGGACGCGGAGGGGCTGTATGCCGCACGAGTGTACTTTGCCCACAGGCTGCACGTGTAGAGGGATGAACAATAAGATCTAAAGAGCGTTATTTTTACCTCCCTCGAACAACGCACAAACCTCCGCGCTATCATATTAGCTGTCACTGACAACGCCCTCCGCTCCCGCTCAATGTCAGCATCGTCCTTTAAGTCTGCTGTAACAATATGACGCAAGTACTTAAACTGGTGCACCTTCTCAAGCGGTACATTATTTATACATACAGTGGGTACACTATTCAAACTTTTTAGACTGGCTCCAAACACCATAAATTTACTTTTTCCAGCATTATATTTCAACCCATGGCTCGAGGCATACTCTTCACAGATCCCTAGCAATTTCCTAAGACCGCAAACCGATACGCTCAGCAGCACTATGTCGTCGGCGTAGCTCAGATTATTGACGCATACTCCATCCACATAGCAACCAACATGCTGACTGCTGAGCTCAACGATCAGGGCGTTCAAGTAGAGGTTGAAGAGCGCAGGAGAGGTCAACCCCCCCTGTCTCACCCCACACTCCAACCTATAAGGTTCTGACATTACACCCGCCCATCTGACGCCGTTGATCTGGTGTCCGTACCAATATTTGAACATGTTTGAGAGTTCTGGGGGTAACCCGATACTCTCCAGCTTCTCCCATAGGATGTTATATGACACCAGATCGAGAAAAGCCTTGGAAAGATCCAGGAAACACGCGTACACAGGAGTTTTGCGATCCGTATAATATCTGACGACATGCTAAGACTCAGGATCGCAGCTTCATTGGATAGTTTGGGTCGAAACCCAAACTGATTATCATGTAGGTAGTGACAGAAATTTACCTAGCTGAGTATTAAGCAAGTCTTCAAACACTTTTGCTACAGTTGTTGCAAGTGAAATAGGCCTGTGGTTATTTACGTCGGCAACATCACCGGTCTTGTTCTTAATCACAGGCACTACAACAGTTTTCATAAGATCGGTAGGTAGGTATGAATGGCTCACTCACACATAGAGAATACAACAAAGCCAGCACTCTCGATACATGAGGGCCTGCGTGCTGTAGGTGCTCAATGCTGAGCCCATCGTGGCCGGGGGATTTACCTCTGGTCATAGTTTTTATGACTGTAGCTACATCTTTAATAACACAAAAGGGAGAACTAAAAGTTTTATCTATTAAAAATTAAGCCAACTATTTTTGAGGTCGGTGCCAGCCAGTGCCAGCGTAACTGCGGTAAGCGGGGTATACCGATTTACGACAAAGGTACGATATATGACTACTAAGTGACGTTTATTCCAAATATTAAGGTTGGCAACAACCTCAAAAAAATTATTGGCTATAAATTTTTAAAAGATAAAACTTTTTATTTCTCTCTTTTTTAGATATTGAATAAATTACGCCCCAGACAGACACTGGCCCCATTTCAATTTGGTGATGATGAAGAATTTCGGAGGTAGGCAACGGAACTCTTCAATAAGTGATAGCAAATCTCCCGGGATTGCTGAAATTGCATGACTGTTTATTCATCACACCCAGTTCATAACATAACATCACGCCGGTACCTACGCTGTGACGGGGTACCCACGCAGATGCCAACAAGACAACCTGAATTAACATATTTCTGGGATTATCTATTCGAGCATAACTTTATTGTTAATTAACCGATATTGATGATGCTTTTTGCATTGGCTTTAGTTATATATATTGCATTTGCAGTGTACGGTGAACTTCAAAGAGAAAGCAGTGATCTCCTCAACTTCAAATCAATAAAATCTTATAAAAAGACATATTGTTAGGTTTATGTCTATCCCCAAGCAAAGTAACAGCAAGTAGCGCAACCACTCATTATGGGAATACTGTCAATTTAGTTGTGGAGTACCTATCTCACCAAAAAGTGGAAAATAAAAAACTTATTACAAAAAAAAACAACTGACTTCCAAATAAAAAACACTACAAAGTGTAAAATAACTTTAATTTCGAAAGTCGGTGTTAAAAACGAAAAAACAACCAAAAACACCGACTGCCGAAATTAAAGTTATTTTCAACCGACTTCCAAAAGAGGTTAGATATCAATTCGACTGTTTTTTTAATTCGAATGTTTGTTATGCGATTATTCCGTCAATATGAATGGATTTTGATGATTCTTTTTTTATTCGAATGCCTATACTACTGAGGTGCTCCCATTGGCACCCAGTCAGAATCTGATGATGTGATCCTAGGGAAATCGAGGGCAACCCTCATATTTTAAAGGCACATACACCGTTTTAAATATACTTTCTAACGCAATTCAGTTACCTAATTGTGCCTGGTAATCAACATCTCATCTTGCTGAGCTGATGACGGGAGGTATAACTTAGGATCTGATGCTGGGATCCCAGGGCATATGTTTGATCAGCGATATTTCTCCATTTGTCAACCGATTTGGATGATTCTTTTTTTTTTGGAGTATTTTTCCAAACAGACTCCATTTCAATTTGGTGAAGATTTGATGAAGGATTTCGGAGGTAGGCAACGGAACTCTTCAATAAATGGGTATCTTCAATGGGTTTTAGCGAACCCTCAATATTTTTAAACGACCTATCCAACGACACTTCACACCATGGGGAAGACGATGAAAAAAAATCATCGCCGCTTTACGAGTAGGGGTAATAAAAAAAAATCAAGATTTTATTTTTCCACTTTGTCGGTGTGATTAATATGTATACACCCATACAAAATTTCGGACAGACACACAGACAGGATTCCTTGTTGACTAGGGAACCCTAAGAAACTACGATAGGTCTCAATTAGGGCATAAATCTCGAAATCTCGGAACGAAAGTTTCGATTTTACAATCCCGATACTGAGTGATCCAATATCGTAATAGGTACCTAAGTATCGGAATCAGAAAAAATCTACTTCAGTTTTAAAGTGTCATAAAACCCGCTGTATCTATAGCTATACCTATGTAAACATTATTCAATGAAAGTATCATGATACTTTAATTGAATAATGTTTACATAGGTACTTCTTCATATTTGTAAAAGGGCTGTTTATTTCCAAACGAGTCATCATCATCACCATTTCATCATCCATAGTCCGATTGCGACCACTGCTAGGCATAGGCTTCTCTTTTCCTGTGCCACCCTTATTAAAGTTCCACCCACGATAGAAAAAAAAGCCGTCGTTATCGCTGCCAGACGACGACGACCAACATTTCTTCTACCAGTCCTACGCCCATCAGTCACTGCCTTACTCCAACTGTCATCACTACGCTTTGTCATGTGTTCTATTCGTATCCATTTGTTCCATAACTCGTTTTCCAATATAATCTCGACATTTGAAACTCGGCCTAGTAGCTTAACTATCTAATAAACTGAAATGATTCTAATGTTTGCGAAGTTGTTAACTTTTGATGACACCACTGCTCGTAAAAAGGCAAAGGTAAACAACGTGAGAAATCTATCATGAACTGGATTCAAAAAGCTCATAGACACACATCCAGTAGGTACCTAATTGACTTAGGTATGATAACTGTGTATATGTGGTGGTTAACAGACCATTGCTGGGAAGTTTGTTGTGTCATTTCTTCTACCCAGCTAAAATAGTAGGAAGTGGTGACATGTGACCGTTTTGGGTTAAAGGCTTAGGTACTATCTACATTATACGATTTCTCAGGCCCGTTTTCTCGGGGGTCCTTTATCTGCGGCAGGGTGTCGATTATTTCACTACGCTACAAAGCGATAGTGTTGCACGTCCATCACAATGGCGCCTGGTTTGTCCAAACATCAAAAAGCTGCTTTAGCGGTAGGTAACCTTGGTGGTCGCTACCATGAATATAAAAAATAGGAAGAAGAGAAGAATGTGGGTGAAAGAATATTTGCTCCTAAGAGGTAAACTGTCGAATATGTAAATACTCATCGTTTTGAATCCAACAGACCTATGGAACTGCTTAAGAGTGGGCGCGGACCAATTTGGAAAGCTATTATGCTTAGTTACTCCTTTTATTGAAAAAAAAGCCATGTTTACGACGTGTGAACTCTGCGCTTGCGGCGCGACCAGGGCTATACGGTTAAGTACTATATTGTATTGGGTACCTATACCACTATTGTATTGGGTCTGCCTGTAAAGATAGTGTGTTTATAATAAATAATAAATAAATAAGTATCTGCAATTATACGAAATTTGATCGCATTATACATAACCATTCTATAAATCGATTTTTCTTCATAAAACTAACATACTGACCTGTTATTTAATGCTGTTTCGTTTTTTTTATTACACTTTTCTTATCTGACAGGATAAATAGGTA
Organism: Mamestra brassicae; assembly: GCA_905163435.1. Lineage (NCBI taxonomy): Eukaryota > Metazoa > Arthropoda > Insecta > Lepidoptera > Noctuidae > Mamestra > Mamestra brassicae. The sequence continues at coordinate 8,944,126 of LR990996.1, read as the reverse complement.
CTTTTAGGGTTCCGTACCTCAAAAGTTAAAAAAGGAACCCTTATAAGATCACTCTCTTGTCCGTGTGTCTGTTCGTGTGTCACCACCGATTTTATCAGGGACGGGTGGACTTTGTAAGTTGTAATTTATACCAGACACTAAGGTCTATAGTCCCTATTAGGTGTATAAAAATCAATGTCCTGAGTCAACACGATAAAAAGATATGGGCAAATTTAGATTTTCGCGAAAACTTGTAAGTACCTACCAAAATTTACCTTAATTTTCAACTTTTTTCTTTTTCGACTATTGTCGAGACGACAAGGTCTTACAGCACAAATAAAGAAAAAAATAAAGTTGAACATTAAAGGGTGTCCCCATACATGACATACCTACATAGTTGACGCCTGCCACCAATAAAAATTATATCAATTTTATTATGGCGGTATAATGGGTAAGTACGGAACCCTCGGCGCACGAGTTCGACTCGCACTTGACCGGTTTCTTTTTAGTACTACTTAGTCACATCCAAATAAACACTACACTCCATCATACTTGTAAAGTTGGCAATATCTTATCTCCACCTCGGTTCATCCTATACAGAGTGAGCGGACAATTTCGAAAAAAGCAAGAGGCGAACTCATTCCATTTCATGCCGTATTCTTGTATCGAATTATACGGAATGATCGGATTCACCCGTACGCTCGGCGGCAGGAACCTTACGCCTTGTTTCTTATATTACACTACCCTGTCCCTGCGGGCAGGACCCAAGAAATCGTGTAAAGTAATAGGCCTTTGACTGGTACTTAACCTAATTTGAATAATTATTTTATATTGATTGATTGTTTCACAATGAGAAGTATTATGTTTCTTCTCATTGTTGAACAATCAGCGGTGGGACCATCAAGACGTTAATTAATGCTAAGGTATGTAAGGTAATGAAAGTTTTGAGCTGGAATAATAGGAAACCCAATTAAATATAAAATATATTTATTTTACTTAATGTACAATTACCACATTCAGTTGTCATTTGATGCCATATGTCTTATTAGATTTGATATAAACTTATCTATTTTTCTAACATCTTGCTGAACTTCGGTTTTGTATTGGAGACACTGTAAACAAATGAAACATAAAGATATGAAAGCAGTCAGTGAATTGTATCTAAATCTAAATTAATATTTTAAACAGGAAAGATTTATTTGTTACGATTTGGCTCAAAAACTACTCAACCGATTATAAAATTCTTTCGCCATTAGAAAGCTACATTATTAACATAACATGGATTATGTTTTATTTTCGAAAAAAAAAGAGCTCCCTACGAAAATTGTAATAATGCATCCCAAAGTAGCAAAATGTTGCGTAATAAATTCATTATTTGGCGTGCGCTGAGAAAACTACTGATAATACATAAAAATAATGTACCTACTACATGATTAAAGTACCTACTTATTTTTATGTTTAAAAAAGTCTGCGAGGATGTATGTCCAACAATTATGGTTAAGTCACAATGACCACTTTTTGTTCAAATTATTCAATCAAAACCCGTGTGGAATGGAAAAGTGGTGATTTTGGTATCAAGAAATGAAATTAATCCTTTTCTCTCTTAGTTGGTTTGACAATTAAGGTAATCAAACTTAATTATCAAACCATTTAAATGGATAAGGCTTATTTTTTACATGTAAATTATTCAAATCGGACCTTTCGTTTAAAAGTTACGACGGGTGTAAAAATGCTCTAAGTAAGAAAATTGTTGCGGTTTGAGCGATCTGGGGAGAATCTAGTTTTTAGGGGAGGACATTATTGCTTGCTTCAATTTACCTGGAATTTTGTATGAACAACTAAAAGTGCGATAATTGAAACAGATCTAACAATTTTTGCATAATCCCTGATGGGGTGAACAGGGTAAATAGTTACGCTGATCCTAAGACCACAGGATCAGCAGCAATAATTACCGGGTTATTAATGAAAATCGTTGTGCTTAATTTTCCAAAACTAACGATAGAAGGGGCGTGAAGTTTGCGGAGTACCTACTATATCCTCCCAGAAGTTGTGGGTGAAGTGTTAATTTATTATATAAAATGTTGTAATATATAATGTTTATACATATTTTTTTATTGTCATACTAACCTATCCTACTTTGTATTATCCTATACTGCCTATATTTTAAATTTGAAAATTTGTGAGCATGGATATTTATTAAGGCTGAAATACACGTAAGCATGCCGGTTTTGAGCAGAGGCTACTTAGTAGCATACAATTGTAGCATGTGTATACGAAAAAAGCATGCTTGTGCATAAGCACACTACTTAATTGCAAGACGGTCTACTTTTTCGTGCTAACTAACACACAGTGTAAGGTGCAGGTAAGAGGTGTTGGCTCAAAAGCGTGTTCTATGCGAGCATGCTACTTGATTTATTTGCATAGTCACTATACTTGATGGGGCGATGACAAAACTTTAAAATTTTATGTTTCTACACCAAAATTATGAATGTTCATCGAAATTATGAATATTTCATTTAACAAACAATCACTTGCTCCTAGACCTTGTCTTCTGGTAATACAGTTCCCAACCCAAATTCTTTGCCTTTGTCTATTATTCCTTTTCATTAAAAGTTTATTTATTAAATTTGTTATAAAGTAATAATATAACTGAAAATAATTCATTCTGCAAAGAAACATGCATTTTCAATACTAAATTATGATCATGTGTATCTTAGACATGCTAGAAAGAAGTATGCTCGTAATATGTATGCTTCTGAGGTCTGTGCTTTCATGAGCAAATGTACACACTCGGAGAACATACTGTAAATGAGCATACTACCTCAAACAAACAAGCATGCTTTTCTAGTAGCATGGGTATTCCAGGTTTTACTCTTTCATACTAGAACTATAATTGATGATAAGAATACTTTATTTGAAATTAAAACATGGTACATTTTAAGATATTATTTAAGAATCATGATCTAACATGTTTTGCCATTTACTGGCATACAAATATTTGATTTTAATGAAACTTTACAGTAGCTACCATTTATAAAGGAGACAGGGAAGAACTACTAATAACACGCAGGCGGCAGCTAATTTCATAATAGAAGACAACAAGTGTAGGATAAGCTTTACAAGGGTCATACAATAATAGGGTGGTGGTACTATGTTAAAATTTTGTCTACCTGAATGAAATATATAGCAGCAATATTATAAATCAATTACCTTTTTGTTATCCGTAATTTTAACAACAAATACACCCTTCGTATGAGAATATTTGATACTGTAGCGAGTGTTCATAGGATCCCTTAGATACAACATCTCTGCAGATTTTTCAAACTCTTCCCAATTAGGTATAAAAGTCATTTTTAATGTATTTCTTAAATCGCGTGATCATCAAATCACATCAATTGGTATATCTTAGTTCTTTTCGGAATACTTTTGAATGGAAATCACAAATATACTGTCTCACAGACACATTGTCAATTCAAGAGAATAGGGCTGTCTTTAACGCGACTTTATGAACATGTAGTATCGACAGAATGCAGGCTTTTTTCAATTTAGATTTTTGTTCTTTCTATGCTTGAAAAATTGTTTTAATATTGCTCAGCAATTCTATAAGTGAATATAAAATTTATCATGATGATGATTTTGACATCAGGCCCTACAAGATCCGTGCGACCCAGAAAGAATGAAATAAATAAACCTTTTTTTTAATTAGCGGCCTCTCACAGGTCAACCAAGGATGTTTTCATCTGTTTAACCGGTCTTGCAATGAAAAAACCATATATTCATATTTTTTTTGAGTAAAAGATTAATTCGGTAGGTATTCTAAAAAGCGATCGTAAATTCGAAGAAAAACAGCATTATATTAAAATAATATAATCAAAGGTATTTGACCTTTGATTATATTATTTTTATATTGTAACTTATCGATAATTGCAACTTGGGATTATGTCCATCTCTAGAACCACATGTCAACAAATGGCACGTCACAAGTAATGTCATGGTAATGTCACAGTGTTTTTTTAAAGGGGTTTATAGATTTGGTAACATTTGTGAAATAAAGTTAACCTTTTGCCAGGTCATATTATTGCATATTTTGCAGGTTACACTCTTTGTTTTAAAATAAATATCCCAAGCTTATGTATGAGATTTAGGTATCAGAGCCCAAGGCGGCTAGACTAATCCTCTCTACCACGGTATGGATAAAACCCTGACATATCTAATAGGAGAATGTTAGATTTTAGGTAAGATGTAAAAGTATGTAAGGATTGTGGCAGGTGGCGCTCTTTGTTTTCTAGGTACTCCTATGGCCCATGGGAAGAAGGCTTGAGTTTATGTACAGACGCCAGCACATCAACCTACCCGAAACTGAAAAGAAATCCCAATCTACATTGAACCTAATTTTTTTAGTGATAAAGTTGATAATCTACAGAAATTTGATAGATTGTTGTAGCTTTATGTGCTGGCATCTGGTATGTAAAATTGATCTCGGTTTTGTCTCCACGCCTTGAAAAGGCACAATAATTTGAAAAGTCATGCACTATTTTTAGTGTATTTTCGTAAGCTGTTTTTTTTTCTTGTAAGTATCCAATGCGTTTTTTTTTTATTCTTTTTTTTTACCATAGTCCTTATTATGGTGGTCTGAATGATTTCTAAAACTTCGACCATCAATTTTAATGGGACCTATTTATATATTTCTATCATCATTGTATCATCGTCGTTATCTTTAGAAAATTTCCGTCTTTATCCTTCGTAGAAAAGAGAGGACTACCCGATAATATGACTGTCCTCCATGGGGAGGACCCTCAACTAGACAGATGTTGTCTGGTTTCTGTACTTGTATTTTAATTATAGTGAAAACTTTGCGTCTGTGCCGAATAATGAATAATGTTTCATTTTACAATTTTACTAACGGGTTTTAAAAAAAAAAGGTGCATGATGAACACGGCAAAGAGATAAAATGGCAACACTTAAGCCACAGACAGCGCAACCGTCTACGCAGAAAATCAATACACCGTGATGTATTCGCCTTTTTAAAATGAGAACGTGACAAAACATTAATTTAATTCATCGAAGAAACCACTTTTATTTAAAAAAAATATCTGTTGAGACTTGATGCTCATTTTTTATTTATTTACAAAGTGATGAGTATTCTCATAGTTACGGCGTGGTAGAACTTTCTGCGCGTAGATTATCAGCTTTTCCTTCAAATTACAAACTGTTAAAGGTTAGTAAATCATTTTTAATTAGAACTAATTATTGAAATAATTATCCTATAGGAAATTTTGGCCATATTTGGGTAAAAACGTGTTGATACGGATTATCGACCTTCGCCATTGTCTGCATGGTGCATTGCGTTTATTGTGCGAAAGGTACGTACATCGGTAGTACTATATGAAGCCATTTTGACGATATTATTTAAGCTTTTTGGGTTTTTATGTGATCTAGAAATGCTGCATTGTTGTCGCTGTATTTCTTCTTTTTTGTTAACAAAGTTCGTCTACTTGGGTCTGGGATCTTTTCTAAAATTCTAGCCTAACTGCATACCAACACTTGACTTTTTCTCATGTAATCGGCGGCAAATTTATATTTTGCAATTTTGACAATGGATTTTCGTGTTTTATTGTCAAAAAATGTTAGCCCTTTGTCACCATCGATTTTATCAATGTCGTAGCAATTATAGTTATCTCGCGTCTAAGATTGAGACTCAGTGTAATTCAAGTTCAGGTCTTTCAATAATTCTCATTTATGAAATTAAAATTTTATTTAAAAAAAAACATGGTACAAAAATGTGTTAAAATTAAATCAATAATTAGGTAGGTAGTTAGGGTCTGAGAATACTAATTGGAGAACAATCAACATTTTTTTAGTTAAAAGATGTCATAGAAATACCTTGAATAACTTTGAAGTGTGACCTCTCAAATTGGTGGTTTGGAACTTATTCTTCAGGTTTACCTACAATATTCAATCACAATAATAATATCTTGAAAGTTCACTCATATGTATTGAAAAAGTGTAAACTATGCTTGATATATTTGTCAATTAATAAATAAACAATATTACACCAAAGAGAAACAATAAAAAGGTATAGTACTTTGCTATCCCAATTAGTAAATTGCTGTTAGTACTTTGTCTTCTTGTTACACACTTCTCTGCTTCCAGCAGTCGCTTCCTTTCTTGACATTATATCATCCTTCACACAAGCCATCCATTGTTTCTTTTGGTCTATCTCCAATCCTATTTTGTTGAAGTGCTTTATTTTTTGCTGATCAAATAAATATGAAATCAGATACAGAATCTGGTTAGTATACTTGAAACTACATAGTTTGAAGCCAGTTCATGGTTGCTTGAGTGCTGAGTAATACCTGCTTATAAATGCAGAATTCAGACCTTATATGAATACAATATTTCTGTAAATAATAAGACAATTTTAAAGAAATACATAAAAGTCTGCAAAAATAATGGCTAAAGGCTCATCTTATTATGATCTGAAAGTTTTTTGAAATTATAAAATTTTTGTAAGTTGTGTATGAAAAGTCAACTGGAAACTAAATAAGTGAATAGAATTGGGTCTTCATAGACACATGTAAAAAAATATTCTATCAAGACAAAATTACATAAAATTCATCCTTGACAAATTGTTATGTAATGCTTTGACCATCAGCAGAGATGAAAAACTAAATTAAATTTACTAAAAAGGCATGGGCCCGTGCCTATGCCGTAGCTTAGTTTATGAAAAATAAAGAAATTTACAATTTTGATATGCTTGTTTTGCCATAATGATAGAAGTAGTTACAAAATTAACCTTTTGAATGCCAAATGTCACAAATATGTGACAAAAAGTATGGCTTTTCGTCACAAATTTATGGCTTTTCGTCACAAATTTATGGCTTGGCGTTTGGGGGGGCATGCATTTATGATCTGGTGGTCAAATGGTTAAACTAAATTTCAGAAAACTTCACTTCAAAAACTACAACTACAAAGAAAAAAACAAAAAAGGCTTAGAGGTAGATAAAAAAAACCAGAAGTGAATTGCAACTAAAAGTCATTTTAGAAATCAAAACATTGTTTGTATTTTGAGTATAATTGCAATTTGCTTTCCTTTTTTTTTAAGAATGGGAAATCATCAAATGACTTCTTGCGCTCTGGGTGTAGCAGAAGTGCATATCAGACTCTTACTGACTAAAACCCATGTGTTCCTCCTAAAGCCCTTTGCATTCCAGGGCCGTGGTGACTCTTTTGAACAAATTCCGCAACAATTTGCTTAACCTAAGGTTTAATGTCACTTACTTGCACACTATAAAAAGTCAAGGTCACACAGCCTAGTGACTCCTTGGTAGCCTGCTGCTAGAGGCAGACGGCATTATCAACACTTACCATACAAATTAAGACTCATTGTTTTCCTGTTGGAAACTGCAGCCTTTTTTATAACAGTCTAGCTTAATTCTCTTTTCATACAATTAATTTTGTTAATCATTGTGACGTCTGTAGCAACTCTTGGGGCACGGTGATACTTAGTACTATCCTTAGTGGTCAAGACCTATTTTTGCTTTAGTACCATTTTGACAAACTCTCAATCATACTGAAAAGTACATAGTTTTTTGTTTTTTACAAAAGGTTTGAAGCATATTAGCCCGCATGTTCTGTGACCATTCGAGCAAAGGTCTACCTGAAGAAGGACGCATTTCTGGAAGGATTGACTAAAATCTTAATCCTAAAACAAATTCAAGCTCTGAAATTTATTGTTCCAGATTCTTGTTGAATAAGGTCAAGGATATATTCATTATACACCAACATAATTGTAAGTTAAAATGGAAGAAATGAATGGGGATCTTTATGGGGGAGGTTTGGTTAGTCTGGGAGATGAAGGTTCTTTGGAGTCATCCGACAATGGAAAACAAGAGCAAAATTGTAAAATTTGCGAGTGAGTAAACAGTATTTTTAGAGATATACAGATACAAACCAAATAGTTAACTAATTGAGATAATATCTTTTATTTTTCAGCAATAAGCTGTGCAGTCCCCGTGTATTGTCTTGCCTTCATGTATTTTGTGAAGCTTGCATTGACAAGTTGATGGTTAATGAAGCTGGTGATTCTCTAAAATTTGATTTGGCGGTAGAATGCCCAATATGCAAACAAGAAACCAAGGTAGACATTCATTTGTTTGTAAATGATCTATTAGCTTGCCCATTGGTTCAACTAACACATCTAACTTATGTGCACTTTGTTACCAGATACCTGGAGGTGGGGCTGCATCCCTTCCTTCCGATTATGTCCTTACCAACATTTTGGATGTGTCTGCTATGGATCAGTCTGTTGTTTGCACCTGTTGCAAGAGCAAGGAGCCTGCTGTTGCTCGATGCACTGATTGCTCTCATTTCCTATGTTCCCACTGCAATTCTGCTCACGAATTCATGAGATGCTTTGAAAATCACAGAGTAGTACCATTTGATGCTCTAAGGTCCTCCAAGGAGAAATCTGCCGTGCATAAGCCCATATTTTGCGCTCGTCATGCTGGAGAGAGTCTTAAGTTTTATTGTTGCGAATGTGAAGTTGGTGCTTGCACTGAATGTCTCACTGTTGATCACAAAGTAGGTGAACATCGTTGTGAGAGAATCGTTGATGTCGAGCCTAACCTACGTGCTGAATTGCGCAATTTCATCGTGGAAGCTAATGCTCGTGCTGCTACAGCTGGTAGTGCGTCAGCCAGGCTTGATGATGCACTTGGAGATCTGCAACGTCAGCGAGACGAAGCTGAAGGTGTCATTAATGAAGCTTATCATGCTTATAAAGCTGCCTTGGAGAGGTGCCGTGAAAAGGCTCTTGAAGAACTTGAGCGTTTGCATAAAGAAAGAGAACTCAAAGTAATGGATCTCTTTGATCGCGTCGATAAAACTGTTCAGCGCATTGATTGTGCCTGTAAATTTGCCGCTAGACTTCTCCGCCGCGGTGATGGTACTGAAATTGTGATGTTGAAAAAGACAGTTGCTTCCCAGTTTGCCCGTTTGTTGGAAGGAGCACCGGAATTCGATGTAGATTATTCATTGGAGTTTGTCACTAAGATGGATAAGTTTGATGCTATTTCTGAAGAAACTTTTGGAACATTCCGTACAGAAACGACTCGTGCAGAAGAAAGAAAACGTGCAAGCGAGTCATCTGCTATTGTATCAATGACATCAAATTCTCATTCTCCTGCTGTGTCAGTGACTAATGCTCCTGTTTTTGACGATTACCCGATGGGAGGAGTTCGCAGAGTTACTGGTGTTGGAGTTGGAGGCATGGTGGGGGTTTCGGGGGTGCCAGCTATTGGAGTACCTGGTGTTGGAGGTGTCACTGGAGTGGGAGTTACTAACACCAGTGTCATTACTGGCGGCATGAATACCGTACAAGGAGTCGGCGGCGGTGTGCCTGCAATGCCGTCTATGGTAGAATACAATTTGCAGCAGTTGGCTAGTATTGCTGAAAAAGATGTACCGCCGCCTCCCCACGCATCTCCAGCACCGACTTTTACTCTTGCTGAACTACTTGCTGGTGACCTGAATTCACCTCAGGCCTACAACAATTTGCAGGCCCTTGCTAAACTGGGGTTGAATACTGGTAAATCCCGAATACAATTTTGTGGTTTTTTTTTCAGCTTTGGAGAGTCCAGATATTTATCTTTATTTTTGTGGCTTCTTTCAGAAGTTAATGGCTTTGGCGGTGTTGGTGGAATTGGCGGCGTTGGCCCTCGCGGCGTGTCTCCAGGAAGACCTCTGTTGACTGCTGCTGAGGAAGCCGCTCTTGTACCTCCTCCGGCGCCCCTTGTGCGTGCCACTAAAGCTACACCTATGCATATTAGGTTCAAGTTTGGCCAACTAGGCAGTGGCAAAGGGCAGTTCAATTCCCCTCATGGGTTCTGTCTCGGAAACGATGAAGATATTATTGTCGCCGATACTAACAATCATCGCATCACGGTATGCATATTTAAAAAAATATATTATTTGCATAATAAAAGCCTACTTTGAAATTTGCGAAATTATGAAAAACGAAACTTTTTTTTAAGGTGTTTGACAAGTCAGGAACTTACAAGTTTAATTTTGGCATTGCTGGGAAGGAGGAAGGCCAGCTGTGGTACCCACGTAAAGTGGCTGTCGTCCGTGCCACCGGCAAATTCGTCGTCTGTGATCGTGGCAACGAGAGGTCCCGCATGCAAATTTTTACCAAAAATGGTCATTTCTTGAAGAAAATTGCTGTAAGTATTAACATTTTTTTTAATTAGTTTAATACTATTTATTTCGTGCTTATCGTGATTTTTTTTTAGGTGCGTTTCATCGATATTGTTGCTGGTTTGGCAGTAACTGCTGAAGGCCTCATTGTCGCGGTGGATAGTGTGACACCTACAGTATTCATATTGTCCGAAGAAGGCGACCTCATGAGCTGGTTTGATTGCAGTGAGTGCATGAGGGAGCCGTCTGATATTGCTATTAGTGGTGAGTGATTTTTATTTAAGGAGAGTCGGTATGCTTGAATTGATTCCGTCATTGCGATAAGGGCACAAGCCCTTTAAATAAAACTTTACAGGATTAATAAAAGTGTCTCTTACTCTTACACATCTTCATACAATCTTTAATTTTCTATTGCTATACATGTTGGTTTGTGGTCTTGAATATGTGCCCTTTTCACAGGGGGATAAGGAAACAAAACCGTTCGATTAATAAAATGGCGCCAAAAAGTGTAGTAGTAGAAGTATTTGGAAAAAGTGTGACTCGTGCCCTTTTCGAAATGACTGGGTCAATATTTAAATATGATTTTTATTTTAGTTGATGGTTTAAAGTTTTCTAAATTTTATTTTCTGAGAATTTACCTTGGGTAAAAATTATGCATTCTATTTTGAAATTGGGTACGACTTAGTATTTTTTACATTGTTGGCATAGAAATTATTTGTTTTTGGTATATACAACGTGTAATAGAATAAACGCAAAACCTCTTAAGGGGTCATTATACTCATCATTATGAACAATTTTACTAGGGAAGCAACCCTGAAATCGCGAAATAAGATTTTGTCGAGTTATGCGCACAGAAATGTATGGGGAGTTGACTTTTTTATCGCGATTTCAGTGTTGGTCCCATAGTAAACATTGTTCATAATGATGAGTACAATGACCCCTTTAGACGTATTGCGTTTATTCTGTTTGACGTTGTATAGGTTTATAATATTAACCATTCCATATTTTAGGCAAGGAGTTCTACGTCTGCGATTTTAAGGGGCACTGCGTAGTGGTTTTCGACGATGAAGGGCGTTTTCTACGCCGTATTGGATGTGAGAACGTCACAAACTTCCCGAACGGCATTGACGTGTCTGACGCTGGTGACGTGCTCATCGGCGACTCGCACGGCAACAAGTTCCATGTCGCCGTTTTCTCGCGTGACGGAGTTCTCGTCACTGAATTCGAGTGCCCCTACGTCAAGGTTGGTCTTACAAGTGGAATCAATTTATGAATGGATTTAACAGGAATTAATGAAGTTGTCTTACTATATTTTTTGTTGTTTCCAGGTGTCTCGCTGCTGCGGATTGAAGATTACATCTGAAGGTTATATTGTCACTTTGGCTAAGAATAATCATCATGTTCTAGTCCTCAACACCCTTTATATTGTCTGAGGAGTAACTCGATGGCTGTAAGTCTGCATACTACAAGATCTCACATTTATTCCCTATATTTTATATTAATTGCTGTTTTTACAAAGCTTAACATTTTTTGCTAAACCAGTATTTGACTACTTATTTCGTTATATTGTGTTAAATTTCATGTTAGTCTGATATTTTAACACTCTGTTCATAAGCAGTGAACCATAGTGATCCTAATTTCGGTATGCTTCGTGATTTTTTTTTTGTTTTTTGGCATTCTAGATTTAGTTAGAGACACTATATTTTTATTCACTGCTATGGATAGACTTAAGTCATTATTATTTCCAAAGTACTGAATACTTGCGTATTGTTTGGGTTTTGTTCATCTGTCATTATTATTTTATAATTGCATTTAGTTCTAGTACTGGAAAATCCAAAGGTTAGTATGTAATATTCAACTTCTATTATTTTCGTTATAGTCCAATTATCAATTTTGTTATATTTGGTCATGGAGGATAGAAAAGTTTCGGATTTATTTTATATCTGACTAAAACTACGATATCTAATGAAGCGGGTAGAAACGGACAATTTTTATTTTAATGCGTAAAATATATGCTTCATTTTAGTATAGTTAACTCCACTCAGATACATCCGGAACTTCCTGCATAACAACAACCATAACCAAATTTAACTAAACAATTCCCATCGACAGGACTTTTATTTTGTTTCAAAATTTTAGCAGCTGGTATGGTTCCTAGTTCGAGTGAAGTTTAAACATGTCAATTAGGGGACTGCGTGGGAGTGTCGCCTCAGAAAAATGTTGATTTGTTCGAATGTTAGCCCGATATACGTACATTTTGTTTTTTTTAATAATTGATTTTCTTGGATATCAGTCATTTGCAAAATGAGAACAAATATGAACGCACAATTGAGTTTATTAAAAGTATTAAAAAAATTGTCTTGTCATGACCAAAGGAGGCGACACCATAATAACGTGCCATCTAGTTTAGGTTAATCTCGTATACAATATTATATATTGTCCGTTAAAATATATTTACCATTTACAGAATTCTTGTGTCTATACAAAATGTTTTTCGTGTACTCTTGTTTTGAGAGCCTATTACATATTTGAAAGATTTTTCATGAGTAGGCATTACAGTATACATTGTTAAGAATTGGTTCATTCTAAGTAAATGTCTTAATGATGAAACATTGTAATGCATGCTGTATTATTAGAGAACTGCTATAAATTAACATTGCAATAATTTTGTACAACATTGTAATTTGGATAGTTAAAATTTAATGTAGACAGTTAGTTTATTTGGCATTTTCTTGTATATAGCGAGCTTCTACAAATAGTAATGCAAGCTTATTATTTTATATTAGTGCACTTATATTGTTGTAACTTACTTGTAGTACACTCTACTAGTACACTTATATTGTGTAATAGTCACTCACACATAAACGAATTCATTTGCAGAGTACCTATGTATAAATCCAAAATAAGCATGAAACCAAACTAACTAAAATTACTTGTTATGTACATGAATTTGCCATTATAAAACGTTTCTACTTATTTGTTCCATGAGTATACAGTTCGCCAAATTATATATTTTTATAACTATCCACATTTATATTCAAAATTGAGAATTCATAGTTTTAGATAGTAGGTACAAATGCGGTTTATTAAAGCGATACCATATTTAGATATATTCACAATTTACATCATGTATGTATGTTTCCTAAAATTAGTATTTAGGAAGTGGGACACTGTCATATAAAATCCCTATTATTAATATGGTATCAAAATTGTAATACATAAGTAATGGTCAGATACAATTTTACCTTATACCATAACTAATTCCAGGGATCCATGGTCTTCCAAATATATTAAACTATTTGAACGAATTTTCAGATTTAAAATGCAGTTGTCGTTTGTTCTACGAATAACGTTTAAATAGCCATTGTGCAATATCCATAAGAAAGAAATTCCACTATAGCCGGATAAAATGTGTTGTACATGACCATTATTTTGTTTTACATAACACTTTGGAAATAGTACTTAACCAGACCACCTAAAATTAAGTGTGATATTTTACCAATATTGTTAATGTCAGTTTTAAATGCTCTCTAATTTTTTGGTTTGAATTGTTTCAAATATTTTAATTCCTCAATTTCCAAAAATAAAGTGCATCTCATTGAAAAAAAATACACCCTCATGTTACTAAATTGTAATTAAAGTTTAAATATTAATTAGTTAATAGTCAGGCATTCTCTTCGTATTGCTGAGCCATATAATTTATACTGAATAATAAAATCATATTTGAAGAGTAACATGTATGAATATGTGTACTTAATTAGAAATAGGTATTTATTTTATGTATTTGTTGTGTATTGGAACAGTTTTACAATATTCGATACGCAAAATTAGATGTGATATGAGCAATAATAGAGAGACATAATGAACCAACACTTTAAGACTTACATGACTCAATATTTTGAAAGACACGAGCAAAGGTTGAGACGTGGGGCGATTGAGCAACGTCGGATCTTTGGAAGCCAGTGATAAGTTGAATTTTGACATTTGAGTCTGAATCCTCTATTGATTAGTGAGTAACTTTTGGGTTTATTTTTCATATTGTTTTTAAGTTATTTGTTTCAGGATTTTTGTCCCAATAGTATTAGGGAATTTTATTTTCTTTATTTTAATTATTTTAACTAATTTAAAATGAGTCTACATACCCCTCGCGGAAGAGCAGGTGTGATTAATACTCTGATTTTGTCGTTTTATTGTTTTGTTTAATTATATGTTCCGGGCCTATATTATATAAATAGTATTTTTGGCCAGTGTGTTTAGGCCTTAGATTTACGAATTTTTACTGCCAAATTATTTTCTTACGATATTTGTGCATGCACATAGTAATTATTTTATTGTATAATATTTGTAAAAAATAGTTATTAGTTGTTGCCAATTTTTTTGTTTTATTAATATTCAGGGTTTTAATATTATAATGTTCAATTTTAATTCGTTGTCATTGATCAAAATTATTGTGTGTTAGTGAAGTAAAATTAACCGAAATAGAACTTATTATTGCCCCAAAGGGAGCGTTTGACGCTATTAATAATATTGCTTTAGGGTTGCATAAAATTATTAAAAAAGTGGTGTGATAAGTTTTGGATAATTTTACAAATTATACTATTTTATGTGTGGATTCCGATTTAAAATTCGAAGTCAAAAATTTTTATTGTAACGAACCATTTTAATTTTTCACATTGAACATTTTAACTACTATTTTTTTAATTCAAAAGTATTATTTGTCAACGACCCCCCCGTATATCGTTAATTTTGGTGATATGGACACTTTCCTCTTTTCTTGCCATGTATTTTATGTAGGGATCAGTGTAGAAATGTTTAGTAGGTACTAGTATTTTTCAATTGATATACACACATACAGTATCACAAGTTTGCCTATATGGTGGTGTTGTTTAGAGATGTTTATTAGTGGTTGGCGCGGGCCGCGGCGGTTATTCGTCGTGTCTGCTTGGCTGTATAATTTGCCGTAGCGAGTAAGCACTATGTCATGGATGAATGGCAGTCAAATGGTATCTATTGTCCATTGACATTACTTGATAATAATTGTATCATTAGAGTACATTACAGTAGCCTTTCTCGGGAATCTTAAAAGTTACCTATATACACTTTAAAGCAATTTTTGGTAAAGATATTTCTCTTGAATCTATATTCCCTTATGTATCCAGCAATAAATTACTTCAGTAGTTGTGTAGTATCACTTTATATGGCACTGATAACTGCAGATTTCCTTGTATAATTAAAGCTCTTATGTGGATCGCCACGCGTTGTTGAGAAGAACATGTCAAGGACATTTGCATACTTGGTGCCAGGTAATGTGATAGAAGTAGGGTTCGCAGCGCACAAGGTGAGCTCTAATGTTACCCTCCCTATTGGAGGTGGGCGTATTGCCTATTAGTGGCACCAAGCACAGCTCGACGGTCTCGGTGGAGTGTTGTGGCGTTACAATTCAATTTTGTTCCAACTGAACCGTGGGTGGGATTAAGATTATTTCTATTATACCTACCTGATTATTTTATTTCAAAATGATTCCAATTAATACTTGAAAGACGGCATGCTCAAACGATAATATATTTTATTTTAACTTTCACCCACTTAACCAATATAATCTCCACTGTTCTAAAAACAACATAAATAATAATAAGGTTGTGAGCTCTATTCCCATTGGAATTTTAAGCCACATGTGTGCTTGTGCAATAAATATCACAGTTTGGATCTAGGCTTTTAAATTATTATAGATTATATACATTGTTGAGCTGATTATAAAAATTTAATATATTATTATACCTTTTAATATTGTTAAAGAATTCTAATTGCATTCCACATCTTAGAGTGAACGAATTTGAGATGACCGTTTTCAGTCTACATTATACAATTTTTTTTGTTTACAATTGTAGGATTATTAGCAGTTGCCAATGTTTTCCTTTAGTCAGTAAAAGTACAAATATTTTAATATACAATCTTGGTATTTACGTATTGTAGTGATCTTATTTTTTGATTCTATAAATATAAGCATAATTTTTTTCTCTTAAGCGGCCATTCAGGTATTTCTTCATCTCACAAATTATTCAGTAAACAACAAAACATATCATACCGAATCAATTTACTTTCCATAGAAATTGTCTGCAACTCCCGTGATTTTATTCTCCTCATTGGTTTAGATGTTGTTAAAATGGCTATTTCTTTTGTTTTCAATGTAGATTTAAGTATTCTAAGTTACACTGTCTTATGTTCTTGTCATTTTATGTTGAAATGTGAAATTTATTGTAATAGTTAGTGTGAAAGGTGCAAGTTCCAAATGCATATTTTAATTTTGATCCAAAGATTTCATTATTCCTTTTATTTTAATTATTTAATTCTCATTTTGCGGAAATGACATTTGTGGAGTAGTATGCATTGGTATTTGATACTAGGAGTAACATGAATTATTCTGTAGAGTTGGTGCAGCCGAGCAAACCTCTACTAATATTCTCTTAAGAATAGATTGCTCAATAATTTAATTCTGTTAAAAGTATTTTAACCTAGTTGTAGTCCACCGTGTGTTTAGTATGGATGTGGACTCCAGACACGAAATTATATCTAACAGACAATACCCTCCGTAAACATTTGAAAGAAATTAAATGTTGAAGTTTTTATTAGATGTAGTTGTTTGCCTTCAAGGCGGCTTGCCGCAGAGTGCAAGCTGCAAGGGGCGCCAGCAGCATCAGCACATGGGATTGCCACTGGCTCTGAAACCATTATACTATACTGCTCGTTTTGTAATAGCACAACACAGAAGCTTTGTCCGCATAGGTCCAGTTTTATCCGACATATCTTTCTCATCAAATATGTTCTAATGTAAAAGGTTTGGCAGTTTATATAATGTCTTCAGTATACCTTGTGTGATGGTGTTGACTGTTATTGTACTATTTAGCCCCACAGTCAACGAAAATAATTGTTAAATCCATACAGGAGTCTCTGCTGCATTGTGCCTAGATCTTAGAAGTTAATGGTATCAAGGTAGAGTTAATCTCAAATATTTTGGCTCTTTGAATATTCCATGATATTATTTTTGTTTTTCATGAAAATGTATTTACATTATATACATACACCTAGATTATTGTATACAATATGAATATACATTGCGTGGTTTGTAACTTGATGTTTAATTATTTTATTGTAAAATTAAGATGCCCAACTGGTTCTCTGTCCACACCTACGAAGATGTGGAGGAATTGAGTGTATTCGATAATTAAAACTTATATTATTCAATGTAACTGATGAATAGTTCGATGTTTACTGTGGACAGAAGTAGAATTTATGTGTTTAACTGGTTGCACATCTTACTTTGACCAAATTCTTTTCACCGCTGAAGTGACTTGATAATTTGGATGATTGCCATTTTGCACTCTTACTTTAACTTTTTTTAATGGCGAATGCAAATTGTCACGTGACATTAGCGGTTTTATTAATAATGATAAGTTTTATTAATGTGAACTGTGGCCAGGATAACAACAGCAGAGCAGTGTAATTCAGAGCCTGCCTAAAATATATTTTTGTCATGATTTTATTTAGGTATATACATGTTATTATTCACATATTACAGTTTTCTCAATATTAGCTTGTATTTTAATTAAGAAATAATCATATTTAACATTGCCAGGTGATCAGCAACCTGCACTTTAATATTTTTGGAAACTATTGAACTTAAATTGTACTGACTTTATAAATATATTTACTTCAATAAAGATTTTCCATGCCACTAAAAAGAGTTCTAAATTATTATAATTGCCTGAAATATTAAAAGTCGTTACACGAATTTATTAGTTTAGGTCTAAGTTTTCTCTTTAGTTATGATTTAGGCGGTAGGTAACAAATCAAAACAAGATAGAAATCATTTTAATTTTTACTTTAATTTTTGCATAATTTTAAGCCTGTTTGCATTTTTAGAGAAAAACATCAATTGCATTGTAATATTGGTCACAATGATTTATTTACCTACGTAAATAATAATATTTTAACTGGTCAGACCCTTAAACTTATTATCACAATATTATTCACTGTATATCACATTTATAAACACATTCGCCAGCGATCCAAGTCGATTCAATTTTTATTTTATCTGGGTGAAGCATAACGAAGTCTGCATCACATCCGAAATTTAGTTTCCCTTTTCTATCGTCAATTCCCAAAGCTTTAGCAGGGTGTAGGGAGGCCGCTTCTAAGGCATATTCCAGAGAGCAGTCTGTAAAGTTGAAATTAATAATTAAAAACAAATGCAAAGCGCCTTATTATTAGTGATGCTGATAGTTCAATAGTAGCGATTTTTTTAACATACCCAAAGACTTTTTAAATGTTGCAACACATACATCCAGGCCAGTGGTACTGCCGCAGAGAACTTTAGTACCGGTTACGTAGGCACGACCACCCTCTACAGTGACATGTTGTGGCCCTATGCGATAGTTTCCATCGGCAAGACCCTGAGCAGCGACTGCATCGCTTACCAATACTAAACCTGGGTGTAGAAAAAAATATTGTTACAGATATTTAAATAAACAGCAATTTACCCGCAATTTCTTACTCCACAAACTTTTTGGAAAATTAAGCACAACTATTTTTATTAATTACCACCCAGCCATTTCTGCTGCTGATTATTTGATCTCAGAATCAGCGCAACTGTTCACCCCGTCAGGGATTGATTATATAAAATTGTTATCCATCTATCCTTAATCTTTTCATCCTCCGATAAAAGCATTCCAGTTACACCCCTTACACATCTTAATCCTCGCGCACGTTACAATCATAACGTGCGCGAGGGCTCTCGCCTCCAGAACCCATGGAGGTAATCAGGCAAGGAGGCTCGCTGCCTCGCCGGAGGCCGTGCGGTATTCCCGGGCCAGCCGCATGGCCCCTCAGCGTCAGCGCCCACACTAGGGCCTCTTGGGGCCATGGACCGCACGATCTCCGCATAGAGATTGATTGGGCAGCAGCCGCTTGAAGGCAGCCCCGGCCCTCTCCAGTCTGGGCGCCAAACGTCGGAAGTGCTGCTCGAAATTCCACCGACTGTCGAGAACGAGCCCCAGGTAACTGATCGTCGACCCGACGCCGATGTGAACCCCTCCTACCGTTATTTGGAATCCCATTGGTGGCCTGTTCCAAGAACCATGAAAGCATATGACTTCGGACTTGTGCAGGGCCACCTCGAGACCCAATTGCCGGATCCTTCCAACGACTAGCGCGACCCCGCGTGTCATTAAGTTGGCCGCCGCCTGGTGAGGGGGCCAGGTGCGGAGTTTATTCCGCACCATTTTGTAAGGGCGTCCCCACGGGTCCCCGTTTAGAGACTCCAGCATCTCTTTGAGCCAAATCCCTGGCCCGCAGGATCCCCGCTTGGAGGGCGGCCTTCGCCGCTCTGTAGTCCTTGTATAGCGCGCAGTTGCCTCTTCCATTACGCGCCAGTCGACGACACGCGGTGACAGCGCTGGGCTGGCGAACGAAATGACCACCACGGACTAGCCCTGCATCCGCACACACGTGAGGACAGAGGCCCCGGTTTAGGACGACCAGGCCTGTCTCCAAAGCCCAGTCCTCCACCATCCTGCCCCTTCGCGTCCGTATAACGAGAACCCAAGCCACGTGTTTGGCATTGAAGTCCCCGAGGACGAGCACGGGGAGGGAACGATACCTGGCGACGACGACAACCAACTCCCTAAAAGCTCTGGAACTGGGCGAGAGATCTGTTCGGAGAGAAGTAGACCCCCACTACTAGGTACCATCAAAATTAGTAGGTACCCTGCAAGGTAAAATTAGTACCCAAAATTCCAAATTAGTACTATTAGTTTACGAGATTAACATGCCATTGGTGGGGGTGGCCTATTCACGGTGTAAAATTGTTATTTCAAGATTTTCCTTTAAAACTTCGTGATTTTTTCCCAAATTCATACAAAAATTAATACTCATAAAGAAGTTATAGTGATCGAAAATTCAGGTTCCTAAGTGTTGTATTTAAAGAGAAATTAGCTTTCATTACTTTCCATACCTACTAAATCTCCGCGTATACCCGACCAAATTAAGTGTCAATGGTTTTGAACTGTTTAGTAGAGGATTGTACACTCGTGCACATACATTTATGGATGTCGGAATAGTAATAACAGCAGTTTAATATCTATAATTTTTATACAAACTGTGTACCTAAGTTCATATTAAATTAAGAGAAAAATAACCTATCCTTACCCACGGAATCTGACACCTTTGTTAATGACGTGGGTAGGTAGTTAACTCGAATAACTATTATTTTGTATTGTAAGTAACCTACCTTCTGTGTTGTTATATGAATATAATTAAAGAGTCATAGTATTTCTCATTTAATTCTTTCCTACTAAATTACCGTTGTGCAGCAAGCAGTAAGTAGGTACCAAAGTATTAAAACTTAATTTGTTAAATTGTAAAAACAATGTTGCTAATAAAGTAAGTATTAAGGATTACATAACTAATACCTATATATTTGAATAATATGCATTGCAAAGGTACATCACGCATATTTTAGGAAATATGTATTTTCATATCAATATGTAATACCTATTATGTTCAAAACCTGTCTCGCCGCCGAGACAGATCTCTAATAGGATGCCTCAAAAAACCAAACAACACTTACCTTTCAAGGCAGCAGGGTTGGAGGGTATCTTCCCGGCTCTGCTCAGATGGAGCGGAGACTCGCTAGCTGAATACCTAGTCAAGGTTTCCGTGCCTGTCTAGCCTACCGCTACATCCCCTTGATATGGCGCGAAGTAAAAATAATCTAAGTAAAAACCCGGTAGGAGCGATTACACTCAGCCAAAATCCTTTAGACCTATCAGCCTCACCTCGTTTTTCCTGAAGACGCTGGAGAGGCTTGGGTACAGAAGTATTAGGAACCAAATTTCGCTAGGTACTTAAACTCTTTGACCCAAACCAATACGCCTACTGGTACAGACTGCAGGCAGTCAAAAATGGCAATGCCGAGTCCTACATCCACGACTAATAAAACGACTACTCACCCTAAGTAGATAATAACCTCAGAAAAATTATAGGGACAATGCCCCTAAGCAAATATCTTTTTAACATAGGCGCCACAGACAGTCCACTCTGCAGAGGTTGCTTTGATGCTGAAGAAACAACCGCCCACGTCATCCTGGAATGCGAGGCCGTGGCTAACCAACGTAAACAAAATCCTCGGTATGGTGAGGTGGCTCCGCGAAGCTTGTGAAGCTCCCAGGATACTTTTGTGCTTCTGGCACAACGGACCGAATGGGAGTCTAAGTGCGGAAAATGGAGTCCCTGCTCTTCTCTACTACTACCTATTATGTTCGACAAGCACATAATATATTTAAAATAACTACATCAACTTATAATAGGAAACGTAGACATTGAAATATTTTTCGATTGCTAATTAGACTTACTCAGGAAATAATTATTGGTTTTTACGTTTTCTAAAACCTTTAAATATTGAGACATGTGACCTTTCTGAAACTGCATATTTATTTATTTCTTTGTCTAAAAAAAGTCTTGAAACCATAAACGAATAAGAAAAAAACTCGATGTTAGATAAATAACATAGTTTTGTTTATGGTACTACCTAGTAGGTAAACTACTAGTAGGCCTACTGGTCTATCTTATTTGTCCAATTTAGTTGATTGATTTGTGATAGACTTAAGTGCACATTTTATATTGTTGATTTTTAAAGTACCTACCTACTTACTTAAAATTTTACTGATTTTACAAATTGTTATCGAGCTGTGATAATTAATAAAACGTTTTCGATTTAAAATACACCAATAATTCATAACCTAGCTTTAACTTTAGGTATTGAATAGGTAGGTAACTACAAATACACCCAAAGGTCAACAGATATTTCAGTGGAAATTAGATCAAAATCGACTTAAGGTCCTGAAAACGTACATACCTATTAGATAAGTAATTCTTTTATACTTACGTTATTAGCAACATATTGTTACTGCAGTAAATTAGGTTTTATAATACATTTAGGTACTGCTAGCAGCAACGGTAAATTTGTAGGAAAGCAATCAATACGAAATACCTATCGCTCTTTAATAATATATTATTATTGATATTATTATTATTACGTTTATTCATTTTATATAACTTACTTCTTACATTTTAAAATATATCATAAAAATACTGAAAAAAAAAATGGGTATTAAGCCGTTGGCTGACACGACTATCGGTACAATGATTGCCGAGTTCACATCCCACATGTCTACAACCTCGCGAGCCAAGTCAAGATATTTAATTTGTTTATCTTTCTCGGCTTTCACGAGGTTCTCATGCGAAACAGTTACCTATGTCTACAATCATTGCACGCTTCTCGATTCGGTCCACCACCACTATATCAGGTTTTGTGGGCACAATAGTCCTGTCAGTGATGATGGACCGGTCCCAGTACAATGTGATATTGCCATTATCGAGAACTGGGTCGGGCACATACCTGTAGAACGGCACTTCCGAGTTCACAAGAGAGTATTTCAGAGCAAGTTGCTGATGGATAATCCTGGCTACAAGGTTATGTCTATGCAAGTATTCTCCGTTAGGTAGACGAGAACAACGAGAGATAATGTGGCGAATTGATTCTCCCGGACGTTGACATGTCCGACATATGTCAACCGTGCCGTCCTTCACAATAAATCTCCGGTAGTTATTCGGCATGATAACTTCGTCCATAATTGCACAGACAAAACCTTTGGTTTTCCCAAAAAGATCACCGAAACGCAGCCAGGCTACGGACGCTAATTGATCTACGTCGGGCCCATGTAGGGCCCGGAAAATGCGTCCGTGAAGTTCCTTACTCTGCCATACCGTCAAGCACCGCAGGTGCGCGAGTTCTCATTTGCCAAGGCGAGCGGGGTGAGTCCCTTATCCACCGCCACCACATCTCGATGCATACCCACGTCGACAGCTAGGAAATATTCCCTGAGACTGCATATTTCGCGATTGTGGAGAGTCTTAGCATTTAAGAAGCCTCGACCTCTTTCGCGGGATATGCAGTCACATTACCGACGACCGTGGGTAATGCATTCGATATGCAGTAAGCAGTGTACGGACCCGCCTATCCAGGGGTTCAAGTTCCATTTGAGTCCATCGGAGTACGCCGAAAGAGTGCATCAATACCGGCATGACCCAACCGTTGAAGGCGCGCACCTTGTTTCCGCCCGATAGAAGGCTATTGAATACCTTCTTCAGGTGGCCAAAGAAGCGCTCCTTCAACGATTGCTTCATGTCAGTAACATTGATACCTAACGCTTCCGACATACCCAAATACTTGTAAGTTTCAGTTGAAGAAAGAGATCTGAGGTTTATGGAATCCGAGAGTTGAGTTCTCACGGATTCCATAATCTCCCCACGCTTTACATGCATGACCACACATTTGTCCACACCAAACTCCATCCTGATGGCACTACTGAAAGTTTCAGTTACCTTCAGTAGCTCCATCAGTAGCAGATTACTGGGGGCAAAGAGTTTCAAATCATCAATGTAAAGGAGGTGAGATATAACCTGACCACCTTTCTTCAACCGATAGCCTAGCCCTGAATTTTCCAGCAGTGTGCTAAGAGGATTCAAACTATCGCCCTGAAATCTACCCCGCTCGATCCTTACCGGTTCGCTATTCCTCTGAATATTTCGACATCCTGGATAGCGAAGGACTGTCCTCCATTGCCCCATACACGACATCAGGAAGGTGCGTAGCGTTGCATCAATTTTATACAATTCTAGCACCCTCATGGGCCATGTATGAGGCACCGAGTCATAGGCCTTCTTATAGTCTATCCAGCATGTCGACAGATCCTTTCGGGAACGCCGAACCTGCGGCTAATGGCCATATCAATAAGAAGTAGCTCTTTAGTACCGTGGGACCCATTCCTACATCTATTTTGAGAGGCAGACATGATGTTGCCTTTGTTAATATGACTATTAATGTTTGCTCTCAAAATAGATTGAAAACCTTATAGACACGAGATTCGGTCTATAATTTTTGGGTTCCGCGGTGCTACCAGATTTGTGGAGCAGGTGGGAAACTCTTGTCGTAAGGAGTTCTGGTAGCGAGCCGGACTCTAAAGCAGTTTGGTACTGAGATGCCAAACGAGCGTGCGACCTTTGTAACCACGTAATCCAAAAATTGTGCAGTCCGTCTGGCCATGGAGATTTTCAGTTAGGCAACGGACGGACTGCACGGGCTATATCTTGGGGGCTGATAATGATTGTTCCCATTTTTGGTATTGGATCGCACGCTCGCTCGACCTCTCGAATCCAATCACCCTCGGTGTGACTAACAGGCACCACCCAGATGTTGCGCCAGAACGAAAACATGGCGTCATCATTCTGCAGGCGCGTGTCAGTAAGACCCTGGTCCGGTCGCTCTCAAGCCCTATATACCCACCTTTCATTACTTCGGAATGTGCGATTGTGGGTGTATCGCTCCACTCGCCGCCTATACCTACGAATACGGTTTGCCCATGCATACTCTTTCTGCTTCAGGAAGTCGATGCGCTTTGTAACACGGGACATATAGTCTCGAGGGCTGATATCAGTCCCCGAAAACGCCCGTCTCACAAAGCGCATCACTCAAGGGCGAGTGTTGCCCGCCCTGAAGCAGATTAGTTTGCCGATTAGCGCTCTGGCCCCACCGATACGACGCTCGATCCTGCACTACCAAGCCGGTACGTTTTGGTCGTGTAACTCTGTCACTGGTTATTTTGACATGAGCTACACGACACGCCGCTACAGTCGCGCAGTACATTATCGAGAGTGCATCAGTGAGGACTTCGCAGTCATCAAAATTATTTGACAACTGCGAATCCAGAGCAGCTACCAGCGCCCTATTTTTGTTATGCATGGGCAAACGAGGTAAGCGTGGTCCAAGTTCAGGCGGCATGTAGCGATATTCCCGAATAGCACACATTAAAGCACTCCTCAATTCCTAATTGCACTGGGTTTGTTACCCTGTCATTATTGTCCTTGTCAGCGTGGCTGGGAATTTGTGTTGACTGTGGTGGTGCCACAGCTTGCGACGGAGGAGCAATGATACGGTTACTCGTTTCAGTTCGGAGGCGATCAAGCACACTGTCACCCAACATACGGTTACGCTGGATGACGCGCACCTTTTTTTTTATCTCGGGGGATATCCTCATATATATCCTCCGCCCTGGGGCGGGCGGAGGGGTCTGTCAGTCTCTTACTGACTAAAACCACCCCGGTGTTCCATCTCCCACCTACGCCGGGGATTTGGTATTTTTATTTCCGTTTCGTTTAAATTTATTTTTAACAGTTGATTGTTGCTCGTGTTGTTTGATTTTGTTTATTTCCATTGAGATTTCCATAATTATATTTTACGTAAGAAAATCGAAGAAAATGTTTTCCTGTCACTTCAGTTGACAGTCGAGCCACAGATTAACATAAAAGGATGTCGCGCGCGATGCGCGGAGCCTCACTTGCCGCGTGCTTGCTGCCTGCAGTTAATGCCGTATTACTATGCGCGAGAGTTTATTTTGCTCTGAACATTTATGAATCGCTTTTCACTTTGTCGGCGCGCCGCCGCTCTGCCGACAAAGTGAATAGAGCGAACGGCTGCGCGTGCGTTTCGAGTAGTACCTACGTCACGTCTAATGAGTTATTATTATTATTTCCTTTATTCATTGTATGTATATACATATAAATTACATTTTTAAATATTAAAATACAAAGATATAAAAATATTATTTATTATTATTTTTATTTTTTTTTCCTCGGTGAGCCGGGAAGTACTGATGGCACGGGCCTAAGCCAAGTGTTCATCAATTGGGATAAGAGTCGATACTGTAGACTGTATGATAGATGGGAAATTTTGAAATGAAAATTTAACACCGTGACTACCGCCACCCCAACAATGGCATGATACATCTCGTAACCTAATGGATTACTAATTTGGAATTTTGGGTATTAATTTTATCTTGCAGGGTACTAATTTTCTATGCAGGTTTGAGGAAAGCGACAAGCTCCTCAAACTTGGAATCAAAATTGAAAGTCATGGTCCTGCTGAACGAGCGCGCGAAAGTAATCATCGTTGATTTCTCGGTAAATACAAATGTTTCAGTTCTGGTTTTTTTTCTAAATGAATCACATATAAGCGTACTAATTATTTGTATACTTAGAATACCTGTTGCATGCTCCTTTTTTTGGCGCTCATGGTGGTCCTGTTGAACGGAGCGTGACTACCGTCGGACCACCTTCAAAGTCGATTTTCTCGAAAACTACTAAGGTACCAGTTCTGTTGTTCGAGTACTAATTAGTACCAATTGAGTACTAATTATTTACCAAATATGGAAGCGATAGGCGTTGTCACGGGCATCAAAACTTTCTGTATTTCTTTCGACTACCACCATGTATCCTTCTCTGTTGTGCCCCTTTCTTTTGTCTCTCCTAAAGTATCTGTTTGTCTAATACACCGCTGGGTGTATTAGACAAACACTGCAAAAACACTGCACAAAGCTGGAATGAGATAGCTGTATCTCATTCCAGCTTTGATTCACACTTCGATCATTTATGTCTCCCATTTCTATCATTTTGTTTACAACTCGCTCTCTAAATTCTTTCGCGCAATCATTCTTCTCTAGTATATACCATTTTATTTTAGGAGGACGCTCTTTGCTTTTTGTACACTGTGTTTTTATCGCTAATACCGCGTTATGGCACAACCACATATGACAACCACGTGCTTTATGTGGTTGCGCCTAACTAGAAAATAGTCAATAACAATATCTTAAAAATATCGTACATAATTGTACGATATTTTTAAGATATTGTGGTCACCGGTCATACAGATAGGTACGATAGGATTCCACATCTTTTTACCTTCAGGGTTAGTTCTGCTTGCGATCCGTAAAGCAGCTGGGTGGGTATGGATGCCGTCTGATATAATGCCGTAGAACACTTGCTTTTGCGTTGTGGACGCCAACAAGCCAACCAGTCCAGGATCCCGGTGATGGAACTTAAAAGAGATGGTTGATAAAAATAGTGTGTCCAGATAAGTAGAACAACAGACACCGTGTCTGTGCAGTTTTATACCAAACGTATGTTTCTGAGACACGCACGTATGGTATAGAACTGCAAGAAAGTTCAAAATAATAGCCTCTTTTATAAATGTATTTCCTGTCATGTGCGCTTTGTTTCCTACAGTGTTCGTCGCACGATACTTGCACTTAGAGCCTATGCACAAGGCGTATTTTATACGCGCCGACGACTCACGGCGCTGTAGATGACCAAAAAGCAGATTTTTACTTGCTTTACTGAAGGTTTTGCGCTTAGTCAATCAATATAATTATATAAAATTCTTCCGTTACTGATGAGTGACTGACAGACAACGCACAGTCTGAAATAGGGGAGCAGGAGAGAGTGTAAGAAGGATACTAAGGATTTCCCGTAATTTCTACGGGATTTGGAAAAAACGTGATATGCGCGTACGAAGTCGCAGGCAAAAGCTAGTATGAAAATAAACCTGCCTGGGAGACGGGGGCCAGTGCAGGCCAATCGCTTTGTCAGCAGCATTGCCAACGTGCAGGGAATTCCTCAAACTGTTGGCTTTCACCATTATAATAGTATAATATTTCCTAATAAATATATGAAGCTATCTCTTTTTTTTTAAGGATGGGAAAACACCAACTGACTTCTGCCGCTCTGGGTGGAGCGGAAAGGCGTGTCAGACTCTTACTGACTAAAACCCATCGGTGTTCCTTCTAAAGCCCTTTGCGTTACAGGGCTGCGGTGCCTTTCGCTATATCTCTATGCTATAAATATTGTAAACTGATATAGTAAGATCTGTCCCGATTTATAGAACTCATGTGAACCCGTGCTCTTTCCTGTCATCACCTCGCCTCACCGCAGCTTCCTAAGGCACGGTACAGCGGTCCCGGCTAAACTAAGCAGAAAAGTGAAGTACAATCTATGGATATTGCCTTAAGAACATGTTGATATTTTGTTAGAATGTTTGAATGTGAATATAAAAATAATATAATTTACATCTACCTAAAACAAGGCTTACATTTTTAACAGTCTATTGACATTGATAGTTACAAATAAAGTTATTTCATAATACTTACAGGCAGCATGGCATTAAATAAATGGGTGATGAGATTAGCTCCACATTCAACAGCTTTTTCTCCTTGAGCCAAACTTGCAGTAGAGTGCCCTAATGCTACTTTGATGCCCACTGCAGCCAATTCCTTAATAGCCTCCAAGGCACCAGGCAGTTCCGGGGCAAGAGTGACTATGACAACATTATCCAATGATCCATAAACTTCTTCAATAGTCTTTATACCCTGGAAACATCAAAACTAAAAATTAAAATACATGAAATACTAAACAAACATGTTCGGTTTGAACTTTCTGAGTAGGTATTTATAGTTGATGGAAAAACCAACATAGGTTTTGTGATAAGTGTGTGTCCATTAACTTATCAGTTGTGGTAAATTATGTACATATCATTGTGGTTTAATTTCTCAGAATAAAAAGCAATTTTCATATTGATGAAGTAATGATTTGTTTACAAATGCAAAAGTAAATAGGGTTAATGATACAATTTATAGTTGAGCAATTGATAAAACTACAGTGACATTTAAAAGGTTCATCTGTGTTTGTTATTTACAACTTACAAAAAGTAGGTCAGTGATAAACGCTAACAAAACTGATAAGCCAATAAGTACCTACTGCAGAATTGTTTAGCTACAGTAAAATGAATGATAATAAATAGCATGATGTTTTACTGTTAACAATGCCTTTGTTTACACCATGTTGAGTAGTTATTGTTTTTTCATATCACTATGAAGATAAAAAAGCAATTGGTCAATGTGTAAATCTAAGAAAGGAGAAAGATATTATTAAAAAGTGTTGTGACAGTATATTTGATCATGAAGATGTAAACCTTGTCAGGTGTCCTAATATATTCCTCCATATGGGCTCCCTTTTTAGCCATATTAATAAATGGCCCCTCTAAATGCACTCCAAGAACAGTTGCCCCATGTTGACCACCATCAGTCTTTTTAATTAAAGGCAGGATTTTTCGGTATTTTTCCAAATCAGAAGTCACCATAGTTGGGCAGAATGAGGTCACCCCATGAGATAGCAGTTCCTTTGACACCTTTCTGATGCCTTCCTTGACATTTTCTGAGTCATATGAAAAGTCAACACCCCAGCCACCTATGAACAAAAACTGTAATTGTATCTTGGAAAGTATGGTTTTAAAAAGGGTTGATTAAAAATATTGAATGCACTGGAATTCTTAGAAGAATCCGAATGGAATATAAAACTTAAATGTTATGGAACATTACATACCTAAAAATTTTTTATTACACTCTTGGTGTAAATGACTGATTTTTATTGTAAAATTACCAATTTTTACTAATCGATTGAGAAAAATTACTTCAAGCACACAAAGGTACAGTAGTGGAGTTCAATGTCACAAGCATTTTATTTATTCAGACAGTCAAAATAAATGCAAATAAAAGGTTTTTCCACGAAATAGAATATGACTAATCTGTTAATTTAAGGTAAAACAACAAAGGAAAAACATCGCTATAATTATTGCTTTTGAACTGTGACCTAAAAATGAAAACAAAGTTGTTTTCCACCAAATTAAACATTGCAAAAAAGCTATTCTGAGTACAGTGAGATTATTATTTACATAAGATTGAAACTCACCATTGATCTGTATGTCAATGAACCCTGGAGCAATCAGCAGTCCTTCGCAGTTTACAGTTACATCTGCATGTAGTTGCTCCACATAAAATACCTGTTCAGGGTTTTCGATTTTCCCATCTCTTATCCATATGTCCTCCTTTATAATCTTACTATCACGAAGAATAAAACAGTTGTGGAATCTAGTTAAGCCCGATTTAGGTTTCATTATTATTTTAGTAAATATGAATTATTGAAAATAAGTGCAAGAGAAATGTTTTTATTTGCGAAGAACCGGTATCATACTGACAATTTGAGTTTTGTTTGACAAACAATGTAGAGAGAAAGGAAACGTATATGTCAGTTGTCAATGTCATTGATTGACAGTTGACAGACTGACGGTGACATTTTTGTTAGGCTTTGTTACTCATGAAAAAACGAAACGAAATAATAAAAGCAACGAAACTAAACGTCTGCTGCATCAACCGTGTTATCAAGACTAAAATAATAATATTATTGTGTACTTACTATTAGAATATTTAACAAGTTAGGTATTTAAGATGTAAGGATATAACATCTTATTATGGGCGATGCCTACAATATAAGTCATATTCAGGACTAAATGACTAAAATCTTGCTTTTTAGTTACTATACTCTATGAATCTTGCCACCATTATCTCCTATTAAAGCTGCAAGGCTATTGTCATTCATTGTAGTCTTTAAGTGCATATTTACCCTTAGATCTTAGGCAAATAGGGCCCATGGCGTAATGCGACAGTTTAATTAACACCTTACGCGCACAAATCGCGCTTCTTGTCTTTCAAATGAAAATCAACTATCGGAAGTGTTGGCAAGAAATTTTCGAGTTCGCTTCGCTTGCGTTTAAATTCATAATTATGAATAGATCGACAAAGTTACTTCTTTATATGTTAGGTAATAAGTTAGTAGGTATGTGGTAGTAGCATTTAATATGATAAATTCTTAAACGTACTTGTGACTGTTACAAAAAATCGTTTCTATATTAGGTGAAATGCTATAATTTTCAGCAGTATTTTGAATTGTTGTTATTCTGAATCTTTAACTAATGTTAAAGCTAGCTAGCTATCTAGCTATTTAGCTAGCTATTTTACTAGATAGAAAAATAATAAGTACCTATATTTAGTACGTCCGTTAGATTGTCAAAAAATATTGCATACTTATTTTTTGTCATTTCAAATAAAAGCTCATCAAAGTTCAAGATTGGGGGCTGGTGACTTCAAATTTTAGTAAAAAGTGTACTATCACGTGACGTCACACGAGTTTCAATGCACTATAGATATTATGTATTGTCTTAATTTTTTGTTTAGGTACGTGAAAAAAGGAAAAATGCACGTCCATTTTTTTGGAAACCTATCAGATGGAATTGTAATCAGATTTTTTCAGTAAAATACCCTATTATCCAATATGCAAACATTATCGAGCACACTTCGCTCACACTACAAAAAAATATTTTGGAAAATTTTAAATACTTACAACATTTTTATTTTATTTTATTTATTTGGCTCACCAACAATTGAATACACGTGTACCTACAAGGATGAGATACATCAAATAAACTGATTGTCCAGTGTACCAATTCCTTACAGGTAAGCACATCATGCGTTACATTATTGTTGATTGATGCTGAACAATTTGCACAACACTTAAAATTAGGTGAGTTCAGAGTTCCTCACCGAACATTATTATGACCTATAACTAGCTAACCCGGCAGAGTACGCTGAATGCCACAGAAAACGTTTTTGAACCCTTTCCAATCTTAGTGTGTGGGTGGCATTGCGAGGTCTCCACACAGTGCTGCAATATTCTAACGATACTATAAGCTGTTACGATTTACAACAGTCTAGCTATTAATCCTTTGAATTTAAACAGTAAGTGGTTCCATAAGACACTCTGAAAGGATTGGCTTAGTCTTAGCTGTGGGTCCTATGTAACAATATCTGGCAAGCCGGGCTCAACAAACTTGTTTGGCCTTTGCGTACCGCTTAAGCGGTTTTCGCGGTCAGACTGTTGGTGGGAAAAAGGTATGACCTTATTACTTGCAGAACTTAAGTCTGTTTTAATACCAGAACTAAACGGGAGGCTGACGTTTTTAATAACTATTGTTAATTTTCAAACTACACACGTCAGAAATTTTGAAAAGAACACAAAGCACGCAGCAAATACTTATGACGCCCACAAAGGTATCCTAATTATAACATAACTTTGAAATGTCAAGATAGACAAGAAAAATTAAAGAAAGGTCAAGATAATGTAAGTTAAATATTGTGATAGGCCAGGTAAAGACGACACCCCCTCAGAAAGCCACAAAAATCGGAGCAAAAAGCCCGTATTTGTTTTCATTACAGGTTGGTATATTTTCTACTCAGTACAGCCAATCTCTATATGAACTTTTTTTTTGCATAAAAGGTAATGTCGTGTCGCCTGTATTATAGATTCAATTTTATTAGTTAAGAGTTAAGAAACGTAGGTATGTGAAATATATCTACTTTGTCTACTTACGGGGGATCCGTATTGGCAGCCCGCGTTTTTTTTGCAATTTGCAGTGTTAGGTTGTAACTAGATCAAAATATGATATGCGACAATAACCAGTATGTATTTAAATAATTATAAACATAAGAATAATCAATACAC
This sequence comes from Mamestra brassicae, assembly GCA_905163435.1. NCBI lineage: Eukaryota > Metazoa > Arthropoda > Insecta > Lepidoptera > Noctuidae > Mamestra > Mamestra brassicae. The sequence continues at coordinate 8,911,612 of LR990996.1, read as the reverse complement.
CGTTCAAACTTAGATTTGATGCATAGATAATAGTTAGATTTCCGAAATCTCGTTGAAATGCATCAAATCTAAGTAAGAGCGATATATTGATTATTCTTATGTTTATGATGTATTGATTATTATATATTAGATTGATTACAATGTAGATGCAGCTTCCCTTCTAGCAGTTAATACTACCTACTTATTTCTCTATTGATATTTTGTGAACTAATAAACCTACCTTAAAATTAACTGTTAATTATTTTATCACCGATATCATGGTCGCAAGTGCGACTTCTGACCATAGCGCCCTGGATTCGATTTGTAACTTCGTTTTAACGTACTATAGTTTAAGCTGGTGCTGTTTTGTAAAAATCTAAACGTGGAAAATTACCTAATTTTATAAATAATTAACTACACCAGTAGTTAATTATTTATTATTAATTCACTGCACCTAATTGAATTATTAAAATTAATTATGTATTAAAATTTGACCATTCACTTCATGCTTACTTCACCTTGCAAGGTCTTTGGGGGTGTTCAAGTATTACTTAACGCAATTTGGGGGGAGGGGGGTCTTGTAAAACGTTACGATGCGTTACAGGGGCGGGAGGGATGTTCGAACAACGCGTTACGTAACATTGTTTTTTTATTTAACGCTAGCTCACTAAACATATTTTCGAGTTACTCAGTCACTAAACAGTAGTCATTTTGCCAAACAAAAATAAACATAAATATTTTTCTTGAAATTACATTTATTAATTAAAAAATTTGGTAACATGAGAGTAGTACACATAATTGTGACTTTTAGGTAAAAATTGTCACTTGGATGATACGTAACGTTTTGGGAGGGGAGGGGGTTCAGATAAACGTTACAGCGCGTTACATGGGGGGGAGGGAGGGTCAAGAATCTTCAAAAATTGCGTTACGAAATACTTGAACGCTCCCTTTACAGAATAAACTAAATAACAGCCACTTGCTGCATGGGGTCCTAACTTGACCAAAATGGTTAAACGGAGTCGATTGGTTCACCTGATCGCCTTCAATAACGTGCAGGTTTGTAACAGGAGGTCTTTTTCAGGTGAAATGTGGGTATTTTATGCGCGCTCACCATGTTATTTACCTTGACTAACTTTGTAGTGCCTCGCTTTTTATCCAAACGTATTTTTTACCAAATGCTCTCACCCGAAACCACGGTTAAAAGGCTAATTTTCATAATTACTTTAATGAATTTTAGTAACATTACTCATTGGGTATTTTTAGACGGCTAAATTCACATACAAGCTTCAACTACAGGTGTTTTTTGTTGTAAATCTCTAAAAAATATAAGAACAACGTTTACTGATGTGTTAATTTTCCTGTCAATTCTTTTAAAAACGTTTAGTTTTATGAGCACATTTCTTACCCGCCCCGCCTTACCTATTAAATTATTGAATTTCTTAAAATCTCATAATTAATTTATTTCAAATCGTTAATTATTGCAGTCACCTAATTGTTATCGGAATATTTTTCTCAAATAAGCAGCAGACGAAGCAGCGGTTGCAAGAGTTGCGACTGCGCGAACTGTGAAGGAATGCAGCGCGTAGCTCGTAGCTCGGCGCTACGACAGTTGGCTTCCCGCGGCTACGGCGCGTGCTACGGTCTACGACGTAGCTCGCCACGTCGGCTCCACACAATCGCGGACGCGTAATGTTCACACGCGCGTGATTGCATGATTATTGCTACTTAACAGTGACAGCCCAAGTGATTAATATTAACAATAAAACAGGTGAACTTTGTTATGTTGACTTACTTCTGTGTATGTTCCGCGTAGCTCGGAAGGCTGCACTTTCTTTAATAGAAATTTTAGTCCCCGTGGAATCGAACTTTTCGTATCTCTATGACTGTTATTTGTCAACTTTTTGTACCTAATGGATGCGATGTTTCTTTCCGATGGATCTGTTTGAGAAAGTACTTGAAGATAATTTTGTGGATGTGATATGATTAGTTAATTATTTTGTAGATAGAGGTAGTCATTTTTAGTTTTAGTGCTTTCATTATATCTATTTTATTAACGTTATTTATTATTTTATGGGACATATTTTATTAAAATGATGATAATTAATTTTTATGGCTTTTTAGTAAATCTGGTACAAACCTGGTAAAACTCGCAGTAAATCTGGGCTTTTCAAAATGTAGTGACTAAATTCCCATGTGTATGAAATTATCGTTAAATTTTTCAATTGGATTTTAATAGAAATTAGATAAATCAAATGATAATAAAATACACAAATATTAAAGAAAACTAAGAAGAGATAAAAAGGAGCAAACGTCTGTAACGATTACTGACTCCATCAATAGATCGATCGAAAGATAATATAATACCCAATGAGGATAGCCCTCTCCTGGCTTATTTTTCATTTACTTATCCTTGATAAGAATCGTAATGAATAAAAGAATAAATATTTACCTCCAGGCTTAAATAAAATGTTTTCTTTGTGATTTGCAGACGTAGGTTGGTATTTGATTGTTATGTTTAAATATGAATAGATTGAGAAAATCAGCTCACATAAAATAGATTAATGAATGAAAATAGGTTGATGAATTAAGAAGATACGGCGAACCAAACTTCCTAATTTGAACTTTATACAACGGCTGAGTCAACAGCACTAAAAATACCACAGATTTAATAAAATTATACAATTATAAGTTCTGAAATATGTATTTAGCTCAATAGGTACTTTTATCGTTGACTCAGCTATCAAAACTTTATCTGTTCCTGCGATACATTTATTATACTTAAATAAAACCATCCGAATGCGGAACGTCCGGAACGTACAATATTATCTAATGAATATCTTTTACAATTTACGCCTGAAAGTAAACTGAAAACCCGTGAAATCTTCGTTCTTACTGAGGAATGGTTCTCTTATGGAAAAAATACGAGGACCAACTTTCTATGTCGGCGCGAAATGATGTTTGTTAAAAATAAAAACCCGTAAGATTTGCCAACTGAGTGAGTTTTCGCTATCGAGGAAGATATCGGACATCTGACACTCGCAGACTGACATCAGGGGCATAGGTGAGAGAAATATTGGTATAGGGTTTCCCTACTCGTATGTCAGTTATTCTACTGGTTTAGACAAAAAATTGGCCGAAATTTAATCTATTTTTTCGGTTAGGATTATCAGCAGACAGTATAAGTAGTCCTACTGATTTTTTTTAGGAACTAGCTTCCGCGAGCGGCTTCGCCCGCGTGAGACTCGAAAGTTATCCCAAGGAAACATACTCCCAGGATAAAAGTATTCTAGGTCCTGGCAAAGTCTCATCCAAATTCAATCAGCCATTTAAGCGGGAAGAGGTAACAGATAGACAGAGTTCCTTTCGCATTTATAAAATTAGGATGTATTATCAAAATGCTGCCTGTTCACTGATCCTGCAAGTCAAAAGTTTGCCTGTTCAGGAACCCTAAATGGACGGATGTGTGAAAATAGCAAGCACCACTACTGCTGAATTTGAAAGACCAGGGTTTGGCAGTAGCAATACGTGGTTTGACAGCTCTCTCTGAGGGAGCATTTTTTGTGCAACTGGGTTGTCATAGGTTCCTAATCTTATCTAATCTCCTGGATCTTTCGATTAATATCACAGTTAGGCAATCATGTCACCTCACAATTTTTCTCTTAATAAGACTCGGATATATTGGAAACTATTGAATTTGGATGGGATTTTTTGTATACAAAACGATTTTATTCATAAGATATCGAGAAATAATAATCTTATAAAGATTTATTACAATCTAACGGAGTCGGACTGACTGACAGACAACGCATAGCCGAAACTACTGGTCGTAGAAAGATGAGATTTGGCATGTAGCTTCCTTGGGAACGTTAAGAGAGGATTTCTTTAAATTCCTACCAGAATGTGAAAAAACAGGATAAGCGCGTACAAATTCGCGTACAAAAGAAAGCTAGTTATTTATTTTAACTTATACTATATCTTTATTGACGTATCTTGAAAATAACAAATAAACAATAAAAACGAATAATAATTAATAAACTAAATTAACAACAAACCAAAATAAAGCAATAAAAAATTCGTTCTGAACGCTGTCAGTTGGTAATGTGCTCAAGAGACTGACGACATTGCCACGTTGTATGGCAATGCTTAGCCTCTAGCCAAAGTTAAAGGCAACTCTCAATTATACATTGATTCATATTAAGTTATAGATGAAAGTTCCTGGTACCTACTGAAGTCAACTACAACTAATTAGTTAGTAGTTTAGATTGGTTATTGAACTTTCAACAAAATGGCGTTAAATCCATGAAAACTAAATTAACAGACACTGACATTTTTCTTTGGTGTTTCATTGCTGAAAAGAGTTACCAAGTCAAACGATTTTTTAAAGACGCTACTTTTAAGGTACCTAATTGAATCGATAGACAGTCAACGATAACTACAAATCACAATGTGTGGCTATTGAAGTACTGACCCATATTATTCCACGGTGGAATAGTCTACATTTAATGGTTTCTTGAGTAGGTCACCATCGATAGTGTATTTACCGAAATCCCGATACCTCTTTCATTTTCTTATTTCAGTATTTCCCGGTTTCGATACAATTCTCTTTCAAGAACCAATTGTTTCTCCACCACTGTGAATGCTCGCACACAGTCCAGTAAAATTTTATTAGATATATCAGAGTGAAAACGTATCGCTATTGGCATTTGAATGGAGCCTCTTTACAGGCAGTCAATCGAGTAATAGATTAATATTTGGCTGTTACCGATTGTAGAAGAGGTACCAATTAAAGTAATTATAGGTAGTTACTACTAATCGAAAACAGTTTCTGTTATGACGATTACGTGTCCTAGCTGGAGTATTATGGATAATTTAACCTACTGTGGTTTAGCGTTCTACTATTCTTACATAAGTAAAAACTTGACGAGTATTGAAGATATATTGATCAGCAAATAACGGCTTTTTATTAAAAATATGATTTGATTGATTTATCAAAGTTATTAAAAAAAATGTATAAAATAATTTAAGCAATTCAAAAAAGAATAAGTATATATTATTATTGAATTATTGTTTTACTAGTAAATAGTATTAGAATAAAATTCATAACTAATACTTGACAAACTGGTTTTAAGTCTAAAGAAATTACAGCTAACAACGTAACATAAAAGAAGAATGGTCATTTCTGACCCAGAGTCCGACAGAATTGAGACCTATCGTAGTTTTTTTGTTGTCTGAAGTAGAAAGAAGTTTCTAAAGTTGTCTGTTGTAGAGCAAGAATATGTTTTCGTTTTCGATGGCTCAGCCAAAAATACATGACCTTGAATATGTCTTCAGACTAAGTATCGAAAAGTATTTTTTCATCTATTCTTACAAATATGCCGGTCGTGCTTGAGCTCATTTGAATCACCCCGATGGTTATTATGCATAGTTGATAACAAGGGCCTGAGTCAGAGAAAGTAGCTGTTTCTGACCCAGAGTCCAACAAAATTGAGAGTCATTTGAAGAAGAGCAAGAATATGTATTTATTTTTTTCGATTTCGATGGCTAACGCAAAGATAATTATTATGTGAGCTTGGGTATTTCTCTAGACAAAGTATAGAAAAGAAATTTTTCATTCACTCTTACAAGTATCCGTGTGGTATCTGCGCTCATCACAAGGGTCTGATGATGGAAACCATGAAGGTGAGTAGTGTCTCACTTAGTTGACTACTCTTGTACCCATAGTTTCTGGGCTCATATGAATAGTGCGGGTGGGTACTATTAATTTTAGCTGTTAACAACAACACTGAACAGTGGGCACTATCAGAGAAATTCAAATGAATCCAAACACGATCGTTATACTAGTAGCTAACTAAGAGATCCACCTTTCTGGTCTCCATCATAAGATGCTTTTTACCAGCAACAATGAATAGTGCTTATCAGAACGATTCAAACGAGACCAAAAACGATGGTTATGCTAGCGAGAATGTATGAAAATTGCTTTATTATACTTCGCTTCAACGAACACTTAAAACCATACATCGTCGTTGTAAAATTATAATGTCCATGGGTAGAGAGTAACTTTTCGAAATCATTTTAGGAGATTTTAAATTTGCAACGACATTATATATTATGTTCGCCAAAGAAATAAAAAATATTTATATTTCAGACGACAAAGAAACTACGTGTGTGATTTCTCTCGGAGATGCGTAAATTTTGTAAGGGCCGTGACCATTCTTGTTTCACTTGTTTTCTCCGAGAAGTTGGTTTATACCCAGTATTAGGCCATATTTTCACTTAAAATTAGCTCGCATACATTTTACATTACATTTCGGGTTACTCAGGAATAATGTGATCAATCGCTCGATCGTGCCCCGCAATGTAATTAACTTTTTTTTTTAAGGATGGGAAATCATCAAATGACTTCTTACACTCTGGGTGGAGCGGAAGGGCGTGTCAGACTCTTACTGACTAAAACCCATCCGTGTTCCTCCTAAAGCCCTTTGCGTTCCGGGGCCGCGGTGACTCTTTCGAACAGATTCCACAACCCTGGCAGGAACTGAGCATCAGTGAACCTATTATTTTGTCGGTGAATTAGACTTGCATGCGAGTTGCTTGTTGGTGGAAACAATGTCTTACGCCAGTTGTGTTTCAGTCCCATGAAAAACGCGTCGAGCTTGCCATCAACTTGGCACAATTACAGACTGCGGGCTGACGCTATAAAATCCACAATGGAAAATTCCAATAAAAGATTTTCCCTCCCCGATATTCGTACACAGAAGTAGGCACTCAGAATCTACTAATGGTGACACAGGAAATAAGAAACTGGAAAAGGTAGGCTTATTAGGTATAATTGAAAAAATAAAGTATAAATAATAAATGGCGCGAAATAATGCTGTAGAACATTTCCATTCACTAGGGCGATCCTCCAGTCAATACAATAACATGCAAACACGTGTGGTACAATGAAAACGCTTACTCTAGCCAATTTGACATCTACCCACATTAGAATACGCTGGTACAAGAAGTAATGTGACGATATTGTTCATTTTATTTTGTCACCAATTTTAAACAGATTTGAATGAAATTTATCAGCTCAATCGACTAACGCTTGCGACAAAACTGGCCATTGTCCTTTTGGCGCGCGCATCAATTTATTAAACCGGACAATCTCTACTTAAGTTCGCTCCGAGAGTCCGGATTGCGGAGACCTACAACCCTACCTTATTAATGTACCTCATTAAGTTATGTTTGTTTAAGACTCTCGGGTTCATATTTCAGAGCAATTATTTTATGTAAACTATTTAAAATGGAAGGGATTTATTTTTATCTCGTCGTCTGCGAGAATGGGTAGTTGGACGCAGGTTCATTTATCTTATTCAGTGGGGTGAATAAGAATGTGGGTAATGCATCACGCATTGCAGGTATTCTTTTCTTTTATTATCCGGAATAAAGGAGAGACTAACGGAATAAACGTTAAATGCGTTATTTTGGCTCAAGTGCCAAAACCCGTTTTTGTATAAGGATCTAGTGGACGAATGAATTACGATGACCGTTGTCGTCCTCACATAATTCCTGCATGTTTTGTGCGGAGGTAAGGTGTTTAACACACACGGGAGGTTTAACATTTATTGTTATCTCGAACATTATGAAAAATCGCATTATGATATTGTTTTTTTTTATAACAAAGCAGATAAGGAATTGAATCATGAGCGTAGAGATGTGTTTTAATTTTTTTGTACAAACTTTTAGCCCTGAATCAAATTTAAAAAAAATCCTATAATTCAGCATTTTCCGAGGGCAACTGTTACTAGCAAGGCCCCGAAAACGCCTACCATTCCATAGTGTTTCCTCTAGATAAGTTTTACGACTGTCGGAGGATGATAAAAAGTCGATACATTCTGTTATACAAACAAATACTTCCATCGTAGCGTCGAAGAAATACGCAAATCCAAAAGTGATTGCTAGTCAAAGTTCAGCGAGCATAGCAGTAGGTTCAAAGTTGGTCTCGTACTTCACTTCTAAACTCAGCGTCTCTGGGTTAGCCGCTGGTCATTACGACTCGAGTGAGTCTTAGTACCTTCCTTAGTACACATATTTAATCATTGTTGCTAGCACAAACCACGTCGGAGAACAAAAAAGTGTCGGTGGCCGCGGGTAGTGACAGTGAGTTATGCGTCGTCCGTCCTTTCGCCGCCTTCTTGGACTTGTCGCTACTCATTGCCTTGAATTGTTAGCTAAATTTATTTTTGGCCTTAGCCATTTCATTCTTCACGTGGCAGCGTAACCGGGAATTTAATTCACTTTAGTTTTTGCTTCGCCTTAATTAGAACGTAGCCTGCGACGATTTTATGATGAACTGAAATAAAAAGTGACGAAGGTATTGAGGGCAAGTAGGCTAAACAGAAGGTGGTTACGATTTATGCTCTTGTAAGAAACTACCTCACCGCAAGCGTATTGAAAGAACCATTTTCATTCATTTAATGATTTAGGTACCCCACTAGTTTCTTAGAAAATGTTCACTAACATCTAAAGTCCTAATTTTTTACTGTTAAGTCAGGCGGTACAAACCTTTAAGAAATATAAAGGCCGGAATTTATTTATTAACCTTTTAAAAAGGTTTCGAGTCAAGCCGTTAGGTACTGGTAAGTCTTTCAAGGTTGCGAACGACGCGCTCACTAGAATTTAAAATATTTCGGAAAATTAATTTATTCTTTGGAATCCAAAGTTTAGTTTTCAGTTCTATTGGAATTATTGCGTGATAAGGAAGGAAACGCTCCAAGGACACGAGAACAAAGGAAGTCAAAGGACCGGGTACGGTACAGGCAGCATTAAAGGATGTATTATATAGTTAGCATAAATCCGGATTTTTAAACAAGCGTCAACAACGTATGACCCTTTTTTGTTTCAAAAGAATGGGGCAAAGCTTGGCAACGACATATCCGGATTCAATATTGTCATTCTGGGGTGCTCTGGTGATTTTTAAGCGCTCGAAAACGCGCTCTGGTTACGTGATGTCATGCTATGCCATCTAACACAGAAGTCCGATAGCCTGTCTGTTTGTTGTTCTAGCTCGCCACTGCGAAAGTAATGGATCCTAATGGAATTTCACATGCTTTAACATCAAGCCTGCTGGAGTAAATAAGCAACCTTTTATTTTATAAAGTCGTGGAGATCCCTTGAGGCTCAATACGAAATCGGGCCAAGCTTCGAATTGTGAGGGGACTTTTGTGAGTGTCACCAGTTCTGTTGAAGGGAAATATGGTTTTATGAGCACCATTGCATTGCACGTATCCGGAGGTACTGAAATGCACTATGTACACTGTGGCATATTTGTGTGAAGATTTTTCTTCGTACAAAATGTACTCTTGTGCCCTGGCTATAGCGCGAAGACAATGATGAAAAAAAAAAAGATGAATGATGACGATGAATGATGATGATTATGATTATGATTAAACAAAATAGCTTTCGTAAATACAAGAGACGGAATCAGAACCAGGATAGAGGCAGCGGCAACCTTGCTCCGAGCTTTTAGAGATTTAGATATTAAGATTTTAGTTTTAATTAAATACTTGCCTGAATCTATGAAATTATTCCAAAAAGCAAATAAAAATTCTGGTCTTTTCATGACTGAAAGCTGATACCTTAGTTGATTTTAATTACTGGTCTCCTGGATTAATATAATTAATTGAAAGACTAAATAAATAAAAACAAAGAATATTTAAAAATGCTCAAACGTAGTTTTGTGGAACAAACAAAAAATTATTATAAAGTGATAAGTCTCTTATGAAAAATGTCTTTTATTAAAATTCGAAAGAAGAAAACAATTTGATTACTTTGCTTACGATACATTGACCTTAAAGTTCTTTGTACCTCAGAAAGTGTCATGAAATATTCTTAGAATTAATTTTCACGTTATAACAAAGAATAGACTAGACAGCCATCTGATTTCTCAATGTTTCATTTAATTTCATGAACGAACAAATTTAAAACGTCTAGCACAATATTCTTGCTGAAAATGTTAGAGTTGTACATTGTACAGTTACTGTTGTTATCTATGAAATTCCTTGCGCCATTTTTACGTTGGCTTATTTTCACAGGAAAATACTGGCACGATCGCGTGAATTTTTAATCGTGATCTTTAAAGAATGTTATATGTTATACTATGGAGGCTTTGACAATACGTATAGTATAAGACTAGCCACATGTATCCCTTACTCACAGGGCATTTAACAACGCTAAGTTAGAATCAAAGCAAATTACCTGCCGTAAAATATATTATCCGTAAGCAAAGTACCTATCTCTAGTTCCAATTTCGCAATTTTACGCGTATTATACTCCGTTATTTAAGCGAATCCCTTAAACAAACATTGTGTAAGTAATTTTACTACTTTGTTTATCCCTGGCATCTATTAGAGTAAATTGTCATTAACGCAGGAATCTAATGTCTTGAGTAAACATGTCTCTAATGACGGCTGCGCACTCTGTGATTTAATTAAAATTCTCACGTTCATTAAATATGTCTTTGTACGTCGACATTAGAGGCTTGGAAACTTTTTGTCAGGGTGACCTTCTTCCTGCCTTTTTTATAAGCGCCTGGGATGCTTGTTTCTGACGCACTGCAAAGTGCGAACACATAAAAAGTGAAAAGAGCTTCTTTAGGCCGAGCCTTTTTAATGCAAGGAGTATAATATAAAACAACAAGAGATGGATAAATAGCTAATGAAGCCACGCTCATAGTGTCACGTGGTTCGTAAATAGTGATAAGTTGGGCTCATTACCTATGAATGCCATGGCGACCTATTTACTTTAATTGACCTTTACAACACGCGTGGGAAGTGAACTGGCAAACTACACATGCTTCTTTCATTTCCGCAACACTATGGTAGGTGTTTAGTGAGTCGTAAAATTCAAAATGATAAAAGTGGAGTTTAGTGAATAGATTTGGGCTATGAAATATTATTCGTGTGCGAGCGGAATGCGGCTGTTTCGTTTTGACATTCTGAAATATGCACATTGTAAGTGCCGCTATTTATAATTTATTAGGGTCCAAATATATAACACAGTATTAGATTTGCAGATGGTGTAGTCGATTCGTATTTTCAGCTGAGCATGTCTCGGCGAGTGACGTTGGCAACATTTTATCGTTTCACATATTCATAAAACGCCCGTAGCTATCATTTATCAGGTGTTGTATTCCGTCGGGGGCAAACATTTTACAAAACATTTATTTGGTGTGCTTGCAGAGATTTACATGTGGGCGACGCACATTAATCGTGTGCTGAGCCCCAGGAGGAGCATTCACTATTAGTACTCGCATTTTAATAGACGTGTAACACAAAAACGGCGTAAGAGTTTTTGCACCTCTCTCATTACGCAGGACAGTAAAAAATTCGCTCTTCCATAATTGCGAAAATCCACAGACTAACCTTTATAGCGCCGGTATAATTTAACCTGGCTGGAGCTGTGAATAGAAACGGTATGGCTTCTTTTATTGCTGGGCCCGGATAGATAAATACTTTATTTTTATGTAGATCCGTAGACGCAGTAGGCCAGTTCACATTATATATTTATATCGTTAAAAGACGTCCCCTAAACTGTTGAAAGTTTAATATTTCTTGCAAAGCTTTGTGAAGATAATCCTCACAATCCCTCGAAGCATACCTACCTTCTTTCAATGTTACACTCGCTTCGAATATCCCTACAAAAACTAGTACATTTTATATTTCAGTTATTGCCTTAGCCGTACCATATGAGATCGAGCTCGTGGAGCTTTTTTAAATTTGAATTGAACCTAATTGAATTCAAGAACTTCATATTACATTTGTACTCGTAGGTGGGTCTTATAAAATCAGTAAGATCGAAGTTTGATTCTTCTTAGCCTTTAACGACTCTGTACCTATATAAATAAAATCAACACATTGAACATTAACTGCCTGTATAAAATAATGGTAAAACATGCCCTTTCAATTACACTCCTAATTAATCATTGGCACAACATGTGTCGATAGGTAGGTACTCCATTGCATTTGGTATGCGGTTACATTGGTAATGAGATCTGTAAGGCCTCCCCATGTCGTCGGACGCGAGAGGGGAATCCGGAAGGGGGGACGTGAGCGGTCACTCGTGGATGATCTATGCGAATTTTTATAGCCATTTTACTATGAGTTACATATATTCCGTAGACAAAGGTTAAATTGTCGCCCTCGTTTGTTTTTGTGAGCAAAGGAAGTACTGCACCATATACAACGTTTCGCTGAATGGCTCTGTATTTATAGGCTACATTTCTTGTTGTTATTATAGCTAACTGTTCGCCTTTGATCCCGAGGAGGCATCAGAGGTGTATTAATTATACGCCCACACTGCGGTGATGGCGGTGTAACATCTCAGATTATTATGCTGGTGTACAATTAGTAGTATTCTGTCGACGTAGATGAGCCCAATCACAGAAAATCTAAAGCTTAGATGCTTAGGAAAATCCGGTAGATACTAGCCTTTTTTTGTAACCTAGGAAATTCATCTAAAATAGCTGTGCTCTCCGTAAAAGAATTGACGTTTGCCCTAAATTAGTTACAAGATGTTTACTCTAGATGAAATTACTTAAAATACCTTGCCTACATGTCAGATATTCACCTAATTAATTGAAATGGATTTGAACGCGCTTAAAATGTGCGGTTGAACTACATAATGTCGACAAACGTAGGTAGATCGACATAGCCACGTAACTATCACATTCATGACGTAATTTGATTTCAGTTGCTTTATTTAAAAGCTGTGCTTAATTCATTAAAACTGCACGCAAAACAAACACATATTTTATTCCCAGAAGAGTTTATTGCACATCCTGTGGGTTGGTATAAATACATAGATACTACCAAAATAAATAATACGAAATACAAAAATTGGTGCAAAAAAATGAACCAACGAGATATTAACAAAAAAATGCAATAAATTAAGTAAATATTTACACGTATTTCACAAGTTTTCATCTGATAAGGGTTTTATTCCACCTCAGAGGATTCAGATACAGAACATACCTACATGCGTAAGTAAGTACACAACTGTACGATTGAAACGTTATTTACATTAGTACAACCTTGATACATTACTACTTTCTCTTAAGAATATCCTGTATGAGGAAAAGGCTCAACTGGTAGTCACTATGAGTAGAAATAATAACTGAACAGTAGGTTTCCATGGATCCAGGGTGTCTTTCCCCTGAGTAACCCCAGAAAAGACGGTTACACAGTGATCATGTACTGCCCTGCACAACGTGGCTCAGGGGACCCCTTAGCAGTCTCCCCAGGGATGAGGCCAAACAGGCGTTGCACAGACGGGGTTCTGAAGAGGTCTTTTAAGAGGTAACGGGACTTCCGTGTACTGATGGTGATCACCGGGGTGATTTTAGTGAGATAAAAATCCTACACTCCCTGGACTTTTTCTCAAAATTCCAGGCGCCTTTTGAAGGTTTCACCCGATAAAAATACAATTTTTCAATGGATAAATGTTATAGTAACATGCCTTTGCCAAAGTTTATACGAATACTCTACGAGTATGTCTATGCAGAGGGTGCAATAAGTTTAATATCCGACGACGGAAGCTTCTACACCAAATTTTAGGCACCGAACACACAATAATAGTGGTCAACCATAACATGCCAGTAATTGAAACGTTCCATACACTTGTGTACAAAGTTGTGCTATGCACACACTTGAGACTGGAGAGCGGCTGCTAATTAAAACAAGCGCTCTAACGCTTTCCTCTAATTCTGAAAGCGTTACTATATATGTGTATAATAAAATTATATGTGCTAAAGTAAAGACGCGCATCTGAACCCAGTACGGAGCTGTAGTGTTCGTTAAATGAGTTTTATTTTTGCTTAACTTTGACGACCCTAGTCTTCAAATACACACTTAGAATTCCTACTTTTGAAAGCGCGCTCCAACTTACTACTCGAGGTGGGTATGCATGTGGGGAAGCACTCCTTTTGTTTCCCCACCTATTGTGTGTTAAACAAAAAGTATTTAACTATTTCTATCCCGAATAGGTACACGTATTTGCGCTGTTAACCTACAGAATTCTAATGTATTAGTATTTTAGTGCAGAACTATACACGATGTTGACAAAAGCTCTCGAGTTCCGTCCTATCCTATAAAGGTACGTTATATTGACGTCAAACTCACGTTTACGGGCACTTACAACAAGCTCTAAAGACACATTTGTGTCTTTTTGCTATGATAAGATTAAATAAAGAAGATAAACTGTTTTATTCTTGCGCCCAATACTCGATTTACCTACTTTAACTTGTGTTATGTTTGTCGCAGTCAACTAGCTTAATCAACATCTGCCTAGCCTTTTCCCAATTATTTCGGGGTCGGCTTCCAGTCAAACCGGATTCAGCTGAATCCCAGTATTTTACGTGGAGCGGCTGCCTACCAGACCTCCACAACCCATTAACTGGGTAACACGGTACTCATTTGTAAGACTGGTGTCAGATTTTCTGGCTTCTGGCTATCCGTAACGACTGCCAAAGATCTACAAATGACAGCCGGGACCAACGACTTAACGTGCTTTCCGAGGCACGGAGGAGTCTCGGTATGTTAAGACGGTCACCCATCCACAGACCAACCTCGGCAAGCGTTGCTTAACCTTGAAGATCGACCCGTGCGGCTGTTATTATTTAGCAACGGCGCCGTTTGATCATCGGCTTAAGTGACATCCCGGCATTTAATTGTACAGCTAGGAAATGAATTTGACTTGCTTAGCAAAGTAGGGGCACATAGAGCACAGAGATCTAAGCCCATTCCTTCACTGATAGGTTAGAATCGTTTATAAAAACCATGCAGGAAGCGCGGTCCTAGGGGAGGGGTCATGTGACTCATGTGAGTCTTGCTGGACCCCCACCCAAAATCATACACGTCCAATTGACAAACCTTCTAAAAATAGACAAATCATGAGTATATAACTAACCGGGGCGGGGTACTCAACATTTTGAGCTGACAACAATACTTTTATGTCTAAATCAATGGTAGAAAAAACGATACGGCCTATCCGATAACATATAAAGCTCGCTTTTGCATCCTCAACTATTCAAGTTTTATAGTTATGTCGACTAACGACCGGTCTTAATAACGTATCTACCAACTATCAAATTAGCTACCAACAGTGGCTGAAACATCATGTTTGCCTTTAAAATCGGCCGTTAGTAACTAGCCTATTTATCTACTACACCTACATATATTCCGAGGTCGAGTGCTAAAATTTTAGAGATCACTTTGCTCGTTTTAAAATCCATAGTACTCCAGCAGCGCGATTCTGTAAACTTCTCGCCGTGTAAGCTTATGTAATCAAAGTGAACATTAAGTGAGCTGTCAATCCATACTATCAAGATGGGATGTCAGTTCACTTCATGCTCAATTCACCTAAGTTTACACGTTGAAATGTTGACAGAATAGACCCGAGATTACGCTTAAGTCGTAAAAAAAATATCTGTATATGTATGATAGAAAAAATCTCGCCCCACAGTCGTATCCCATTTGCTATATGAGTTTGTAGTGAAATTTCCTTAATTTTCTGTTCAAATAACTCTTATTTTCTAAAAACTCTAGTTTAGGTACTGTTCATGTGACCTGACCGCCCCAAAGTTTATGGCTGCGACCGCGGCTGCCCTGCAGACAGGAATAGCCATCGTTGAGGTTAGAATGTTGAAATTGATTGTGGTTTGAATTTAGTTATTTCATATTTTCGTCACACGGTTACCCTATAGGTACCTACTATGAACATTCGTTAGGTACGTTCAATGAAAAGGCTTACAGCCAATTAATCGACTGATTAAGCCAGTTGGCTGCGACATACCTATTTACATATGTCACCGGAAAATAGCAAACTCCGTAAGATTATAAAATAACTTGAGATATTGTAAACTCTCAATAAATTGTCAACTGAAAATTTGGAATACTATTTGACGCATCAAAATTTGATAGTCTATAATCTCCCGTAGTCATTCCGAGAAATTATGGATTATAATAAAATGGCGACCAATCAGAGCACAAGTCTACAATTTATCTGTTTTCGTGCGAAAGTAAACCTGGAAACAAAGCTCTCATTGGTCTTTTTAGAGAAAACAAAGACTAATGAGGGGCCAAGTTTCCAATTTAACTATCACACCAAAACAGATAAATTGTAGACCAGACAGTTGATTGGTCGCCAGTTTATGTCAGTCCACAATTTCTCGGAATGACTTCGAGAGATTTAAACTATCAAATTTTGATGCGTAAAATAGTATTCCAAATGTTCAGTTGACAATTTATCGAGAGTTTACAAACTCTCAAGTTATTTTATAATCTTACGGAGTTTGCTATTTTTCGGTGACATATGTATACATATAAGATATGAAAAAAAGTGCAGGTTAGGAACTAGAGCTTCTAAATATCACCAATAAATAGATTTTGATATTTGAACTACTAATGGAGACCCTATATGATGTAGGTAGGTCACAGTCCATTACCCATTAGACACTACATTTTAAAATCACGTGTAAACATGCTGATATATTACAAACCTATCACTAGAATCTATTCAAATATGCATAGGAGAATTTATATCGCAGCATGCAACAAAGAACATGTGTGCGAGATATCAAGAATACACCAGATTAAGCCAGACTTCGGGGAATTGTAGCCGGTCTAGCACTAAATATTACAACAAGAACAGCCATTGTGTTCCCGACGTGTACCTATCTCTGTATACCTCACATTATTTTAATTTACAAGGAAAAAAGAAATATAAAAAGTCTTAGCTAACCCAATTCGTCTTACTCTAATTTGCATTTTTATTTCAGATAGGTGCCTTCTAAACGACTGTTGTATTTGTAGGTGTAGGGTTCCGTAATAAAAAAATACGGGAAATCTCTTGATGGCGAGATTTGAGGGTCTGTTTGTCTGTCTGTGTTCGTTTTGGGGATACATTACTTAAAACTTTTTATCAAGCTTCAGGAGTTCAAGGTACATACTATCTATCTAGCCTATTCTGTCCCACTGCTTGGTCAAGGCCTCCCACTCCCTTTTCCACACAACTCTATCATTTGCTATATTGGGCCAGTTCTTTCGGTAGCAGTCGAGCTCGTCCCACCATCTTCACCTTGGTCTTCCGTTATGTCTTTTGGCATTTAATGGGTCATTAGTTCTTTTTGCCTGTTTCTCAAGGTACATACTAATTTTTAAACTTCTATTTCGATGTTTTAAATTGCATTATCAGAGGAACAAAGAATAAGTTCTTTGGCTAAAATAATTAAATGCAGGTCATAAACAAGCTATTCAAAACGTGCAGTTTCACCGACTCGAAGTGAATTCAATGAATTTTAATTGAAGTAAAATATCATGTTTCTGATTCTCGTCTAAAAGTTTTATTAAATTCCAACATCTTAGTATTCAAGAGTTTCAGAAGTTTCTCAAAATTTCTGTCATATATTATGCAGAGGAAATAGAATTGTTAGTAACTATTTTGTCTTCCATTTAGCTAACCAATGCTTTGATATTTGCTTAAGTATAAATAGTGAGTAAATGTCAAATTTGATATTTAAAATGAAAATATATTTCTTTATTTGTATTATTCCAATGGTTTATAAACTATTCTGTAAATATTGTACATTTTACTGCTCATTTTTTGGAGGGCGTCCTTTAATTAAAATATAAATGCGCCGACAGAGCAAAGTAATGGCGGCTAATAAGCTTTCGGGTGACAATGGCAACTCTAAACGCGCGAACAATAAAGGGAAGGGAATAGGCAATAACGAATTTTATGATTCTACGTCATAGGTTAAATGCTTGGGGCAAAATGTACAGTACAAATTAAATACCTAACTAAAATTAACGAGCGTGAGAGAATCTCGCCATTCTTGTGGCTCTCTGGCACTGTAGGTACTTTAAACACGTTTTTGTATTTTCACCTCAGGGATTTTATTAAAAAGAAAGCCTTTTTTCTTACGTATGTGTAGCCGACCGACATTCCGTTTTCCGCCTCGTATTTTCCTTCAGAATGCAAGATAACTTAGTGTCTTGAAACAACTTGATGCGTCTCAAACGCTAAGACGCTACGAGTCCAACACAAGGACGTGGCTTCCGTGCAATAAATCTGATTTCACTCCGACTTCGTTCTAACATCTGTTAGATAACTCGTTCTACTGTTAAAAATACTTCAAAAGTATGAATGAGAGACTTTACAATTGACAATAGGTACCAGTGTTTTGTTTTCGATAAAGTTCTACAACTACGGGAAACTGGAATGACGTAAGTTGGGGAAGTCCGCCTTTCAGAGAGTGAACGTGCAAAGCTTTTATTTTGTGCTCGGGTATTGTTGCAAGAATGCCGAGCTGCGAGTCGCGAGCTACTCTGAATGTTAATCAAGTGATGAGGAGAGAGGACGCCGACGTCCATCAGTTATTCGTGTCATAACTATGTCCCTGTCGAAACTCTTTTAGCAGCCTGACGGCTAGCGGCCGGTCCCCTCACCGGTTAATATTTAGTTGAGCAGACAACCAGGTATACGAATACCGCCGCCCGTGCTGCCCCAGTCACGTGCCATTTCCAATTTAATTTTGGAGTACTTGTGATGAAATAGACTGGCTACAACTAACCCACTTAAGGACTTAAAACAACAGTTAGTAACAGGAAATTCTACTTTGTGGACTTTGACAACTTAGTTGCTGACCACGCCAGTATACAAACTAGCAACAGTTTACGATACTCTTTTTTGAGCGTGGCACCGGCAACACAAATATACCTTACTGAATAAATTACTAAAATGAAAAACGTGGAAACGCTTTGCTGTACAAGTGTACATAGAATCAGTTTTTTTGGGAATTACTGATTCAGAATTTCTGAACTCCAATAAAATTAAGAATGTTTTAAAAGCTTTTCGGGCTTGAATGATAATGGGGAGCCGGTCGGTTTGCGAGGCGCGAGCCTGAGGTGGGAAACACTACGCCCTGGGGAAGATTTGTGTTGTGTTCGCGACAATACGTCGTAAACCCGCGCCTCCACCGCGCCTGTACCGCGCCTGTACCGCGCCGCGCCGCACCGCTGCCGCGAGTCGCTTCTCATACGTAAGTTGCACGCACACACTCACACATGAGTTACGGGCCCCGTATATATAGGGAGGCGTAAAGTGTCAAGTTTCGCGACGTTTCATGAAAAATATTTTTATACAGCCGCAACTTTATTTTTTTAAGTGCCAATGGAGCCTTTACCTTTGTTACATTTTTAAACGAAGTTATTTTATGAAGTGGCAGCTTGTGTACAGGACGTACAGGTATTTTGGTTTCATTTTACTACAGGGATTTATTACCAACATCATACAGGTAAATTATTTCCATTATGTTTTAGTGCGTCTAATTGAATCAAACAAATCATTTTAATGTCAATCACCAGATTATAATGACTTGGTCATGAAATAGCTCCAAATGAACCAAAATCGAATTGGGCATTTTTATTTGAAAGCTCTGTAAAACATTTACCGACAAAATCGGAGTTGATGATGCTTTTAAGCATACAATATCCCATACCTATCGATTATCTGTGTTCCACATGTGATCACGCACCCAACATTATTTTAACGTATCGCAAAAGTGTGATTTGTTTTATTTATTTTCTAGGAACGTTTTGGCAAATTGTTCGGTAAGGGCCCGGTAGTATTAGCCGACACATGTAATCTTATACTCGTCTTGTATAAGATTATATGTGTCAACATCTACCATCTCGTTTATCTCGGGATAATGGAAACATTCCGCGGTCCCGACACCAGTTAACGAAAACAATTTTACCTTTGTTACATTTATTTGAACGTCATATTGTTTAACGTGTAAATTGTTTCCGTCATACGTTTTAGTTATAATTGCTGTGTTTTGTACCTACTAATTAGTCGGTTAGAATGGATGGAATGTTTATTAATAGTATGATGAATTGAATTGGGTAGGTTTACTGAAGTGACGATATAGAATGATATTATTGTTTTTACCTATTGCATTGCAATGACCATCATAACACACCGAGACTTCTCTGTTTCTCAGAAAGCACGTTAAGCCGTTGGTCCCGACTTTCATTTGGCAGTCGTTACGGATAGTCAGAAGCCAGATAATCTGACAACAGTCTTGCCAAGGAGTTCCTACCGTGTTACCCAGTTAATGGGTTGTGGAGGTCTGGTAGGCAGTCGCTCCACGTAAAATACTGGTACCTATTCAGCTGAATCCGGTTTGACTGGAAGTCGACCCCAATATAGTTGGGAAAAGGCTAGGCAGATGATGATCGGGGACCGAGGTTCCAGTTCTACTAATCTATAAGAATAGAATGTCTAGTTCTAACAGCAATACATATCTAATTCAATATTCAGAGCACGAAGGCGACCATTTTTACTAAACCTAGCTAATGTCGTAATGTAGTTTCTTGTAACACAGTTCCTACAAGAAACCAGCTTCTCAGTCTTTATCGAACTCATTCGGCCCTGTAGTTGTTTTAACATTTTCTAAAAGAACACCATCTGAATACTAACGTGCCCAATCTCGAAAGCTAGAAGTTCCAAGACTAACAAACCCCAATCTTCATAGCCATTCCTAAGAATACTCCTAGACCACTGAGACGATTACAAATTACGAAGCAATTTGAGACAATGTCGTAATACTTAACTCGTAAATTACAAAGTGGGCACACCACAAGCAAAGTTTGTCAAGTTTCCAAATTATGTGACTGTGTGCAGCCCCAACTCTGTATATCTCTCCTGATCTTCACAATGTACAAAAGATTTTACCAAGTGAAATCTTCGAAAAAATGTTTAATTGAATTTCGTTATTTTTTTTATAATTTACTTTAATTCATTTAGACAAAAGAGCTCAGTTCTAATGATATAAACCTACTAATGTATAAAGTTTAGAAAACGCAAATTAGTCTCAGAATTTAATTTACAGAGTCGCATAATTATTAATTTTTCATGAATGTCTTGAAATAAAATTCAGAAACTTGAGTTTTTCATATGCGTGCCATCTACACAATTCTCTCCTTCTCACAATTCATTAGAAATAAAGAAATTAATTACTTTTAATTAGTAGGTACCTTTATTTTGTATGAAGCTTTATATCTTTTATTTCGAAAAATAGAGTGGTTTACGTTTAAACTACATACATAGCAATAGTTCACAGATGTTAGTTTTGAGATAATGTCGTTGCTCCAGAGACTTGACTGCTTCAATCGGTTCAGTTAGACCGATACTTATAATTATTAGCAGTTATGGTGATTCCCGTTGGTACCTATATTAAACAAGCAGTTCAGAAACAGAGACGCTAAAATAAAGGAAAATAACATTAAACTATGGGGTTTATCAGTGGGAAGAGCTTTTTATGAAGAACCTTTGCTACTAAAACGATTAATGTGCTAATGATTACACAAAATAAACTGAATAAGAGGCCATTCAAGAATAAAGTCTAAAATCTTCCGATTTAAAACCCAGTCACATGCTATTGCCCTTTCTGACCTCCAGCAGAAAGTCAGACAAAGTTCAACAAGTTCGGCAGACGATTATTTCATTTTACAATTTTATTTTTCTACATTAAAGCAAATTAGACCAACCCTAATCCTAAGCTACATTGACAGACAGGCATTTGTAAACACTTTGTGCGGTCAGCGTTGAGCCTTTAACGCATCATATTATACAAAATAGATTAGAAGAACTTTTATAACATACGACTCGAACTAAATAAATAATAATAATAAATAATCTCTTTATTTTCAGGCTACTTTGGCCCATACAGTTTGTGTTAGTATATAGAAACTTAAGCTTATGTTAGTAAAAACTTCACTACACTTAGCACTACGTCATTGTGTGTCCTGGTGGCACTTGTCTGCGGAAGCGACGTAACACTACGTCCTGCGGCCAAAAGTCCTCTTCCATGACGAGGTGCAGAAAACACGTTGGTACGCGCACCACGAACGCCTTGAAGTTGACGTTGCGGCGCGATTCCAGCAGCTGCACTCTCGGCTTGTAACTAATCTAAATGCATATCTAAGAAAGGTAACGGGCCCGTTAGGGCCAGAGCCTGCCAGGGTTGCGGAATTTGTTCAAAAGAGTCACTGCAGCCCTGGAACGCAAAGGGCTTTAGGAGGATTACGGATGGGTTTTAGTCAGTCAGAATCTAACACTCCCTTCCAAGGCGGAAGAGCGGGAGGAGTAATTTGGATGAATACCCATTCTAAAAAAAGACAGATAATATAGCTTTTGTCATCGGCTTCGCCCGCTTGAAAGTAGAAAATCTTACTACAGGATTGGGCTTCCAAGAGAACAAGTATCCTACCTATATCCTAATGTCCGAGTGCCAAGTTCTGTTTGCAAAATCCGTAAGATTTTAAAATGTCTTGAGAGTTTATAAACACTCGATAAATTGCGAACTGAATATTTCGTCAACAATAATACGAATCAAAATGCAATACTTTACAATCTCCGTGCCTTGCCTAGAAAATGTGAACGAACCTAAAGTGCGGCGTTTGCAAAGATCGGGTAACATAATCATTCAAGCATACAGATCCTCATTTGTGATATATTCCAGTTCAATTATTTTGTCTAAACGGTATTATTTCCAATAAAATTAACGAACTATTTTTGCATAATTAAATTTATGAACCTTTCAAAGTACAATAGAGGCAACGTCTACTAAACGACTTTGTGCCATAATAATTGTCTAATTGATTATTAACTGAAAAACTTGTACCTACCTTTTATTTTAGGGATCAGTTCTCTTTAGGCCGAAGGAAACTGCGAATACAAGGAATAAGTTCTCGTTTTTAAATACGAGTAGAATATAAAGTTTTAGTAATAAGTATATCTTCATAAAAAAAACCATTTTGAGTGATTCATTGATAGCGCTTTTTTCTGTAAATTAACTTGTAGAACCTGGAATAAATAGCAACAAAATATTACGAACTTACTCCTCAATAGGATGTTTGTGTTGTGTGTTGATGTTTGTGTTTATATCGACATCATTTTGCGAATTTTCCCTTTGTTTGCAAAGCTGTGACCGTTTCAAAAAGCCTTTAATATGTTTATGTATTTAACGTTGTATCCGTTTATATTTTCTTTTATAACATTATACTTTGAAGTCCTCTTTGCGAATATTTTCTCTTGTCATAAACACAGCTATTTATACAATTAGTTGGTAGTTCAAAGGCCGTGTTTGTGAAGTCTTCGATGAATATCGCGTGGTCGTGGATTCATATTTTTATTTTTCGAGGTCTCAAAGTGCTGGTGATATTTATTGGTGAAAATGTTTGAGGAATATAGGCTCGGGGCGTCCACATATCATAACGGGCGCTCTTGGTGCGCCGACATGTTCCGCCACTGCTATGATTGATGGTCCGCTGCCGGGAACCAATTAAACTTGTCCACTACACTGGCTGACATAAAATTTAGTAAGATATATCGAACATCAAACATTTGCCCAACTAAATTTGAAGGCAAATTGTATTCTGGATCCATCAGACTTGTGCGTGGCAGGTTGTAGGGAACATTATAACAACATTCATATTAGGCTCCTGTTGGTGAGTACGGAAGGCTAATTGATGTGTCAATGTTTCATATCGCTTGACTATGGTCCGTTTTGTTTGATCCCTGCTTATCAGTTCGCGGAGACTGTCAGTTCATAAAATATAGGTACCTACAGTGGATCGATAATTAATATAATAATCCTTCCAACAGACACAGGCTCCGGTAATACAAGAAAGATAATTCTTGTATTACTGAAGCCAGGGGCTGTTTGATATAAATGTGTAGTAGGTACCCAAGTCGATGTGTATATTTGCAAACATTTCTTTTCAATATTATATCGGTACATTTTATTCTGTACTTTATAAGGAGCGCTTGTCTACATTATTGCTTGTCTTGTCTCTGTTACCTTCTGAAGGTTTGAACTCTTGAAACCATTTATCTAGAATTTCATGTACCTACCTTAGTTCATTAAAAATAGAATCTCACGCAACTAATCGTATTCTAAAATGGTATAACCTACTGAATCGTTCCAAATATTCATACTAACTACGGAGGAAGGTAACACGTTATGATTGCCATCCCGAGGTATTTTATAGACATTTTAAAATCCTTTGAACACGTTATCATGCAATAAACGGAATAAATACGAATATTAAATAGGAATTTAGTTCGTAAAATACCTATAAGACTTCATTTTATAGTACTGACTGATAGCAATTTTGAGTTCTCCTTGCTGACATGCTTATTTAGAGGATAATAATATTAAATGCAGGGTTAATTTGTCAAGTTTTAAGCTCATAGGGGAAGTATAGGTACTGCTTTCAACTTCGGTGATTCCAGTGACACTTAAAAAATTTAGCAACTAAGTGCATAAGATCCATCATCATCCATGAAGTGTTGGTCGTAATAATAAACGATTACCTTCACTATAGTAGGCGCCAGATAATCGTGGAATAACGGTCATTGACCCACCTACAATTATTGACATTTTTAATTTGAAAAACGGAATTAATGACACAAAGCTGTCCCGAATCATCATCTCTCGTGATCCTTAACATTGTCTAATAATGAAAAACGATTCATATTTAATTGTTCAGGTACCTATGAACAGTTATTAGGGAAAGGTCAATATACTTTATTCCACATTTATCTGGCGCCTACTATACCTATGATACCTCCGACACTGAACCACATAAAGTGGCAAAAAAATATGTAAGGAAAATACGATTTTCGGCTCGACAAGCAGATCAAACCCCAGCACAAAAACAATATTTACAAACATTGAAAGAGGAACTAAACAAACGCATTGAAAATGGCGAATCAGATCTCATCATTAAATATATAAAAGGTCTACCAACAATTACGCAAAACAAAGCAAATCAAAAAAACCAATAACAGATTCTGTACAAAATGCAATATATACAAATAGACTAAACCATCAACTTGTAAGTAGATACGAAGATTTACCAACCTACCCGTCTTCGTTACAATTTTTCTATGCGAACCTACGTAGTATTCGCAAGACTGGCAAACTCGATGAAATAAAATGTATAATAAAAGCAACACCTATGACTATACATTTCTTAATTTTTTCTGAAACATGGATTACATCCGATGCGGACGCAACATTATACCAAATACCAAATTATAAACATGTTTATAACTACAGAACGGATCGCAAAGGCGGCGGGGTTTCTATTTACATACACGACAGTATCAAATACGAAATAACAGAAGAGTTATACGAATTTGGAAACCATTACCTATGGATACACATAGATAAACTCTCATTGAATATAGGAGCGATCTACAAACCCGGCGACTCCAATATCAAAAATTTAAAGAGACATATACCTCACAATTAGAAAAGAGAAAAAGAACAGTCGTATTTGGAGACTTTAACATCGACCTACTTAGTAAGGACAACCACGTTACAAGATACTTGAACGAAATAAAGGGAACCGGCTACGAAATATTAAACAAAATAAACAAACTATACAGTACCCGGGAAACCGACACTACAAACACCTTACTGGATCATATATGTACCAACGTCAATAATCACGTATTCAACATATCTATAATTGACTCAAGCTTATCAGACCACAAGCAATTATTTCTTCAAATAGGTAGCTTAGAACCAAAAGTAAAAAAAAGAATCAAGTACAAAGCACTCGACTATGAAAAATTATACAATAGTGCCATGACGGCAAACTACACTAATAATGAAAGCGACTACTACTACTTAGAAAAATTTATCTCGGAACAAATATACAAAAATAAAGTGGATAAGACTAAAATCCTAAATCTACCCCAAGAAGACTGGATAACCCGGAATGTTATAGACTCGATCAACCTACGAAATCAATTATGGCAACAAACAAAATCCTACCCAAAAGACAACCAACTCCAGAAGAACTTTAAGGAAGAACAAGAAAAAGTAAACGACCTAATAAAGACACAGAAGAAGAACTACTACCACAATCTATTCCAGAATAACTACAAACGACCTAAAAAGATGTGGGAAGTTATAAACAATTTAGCAACCAACAAAATCAAAGACAGTAGTGCTCCTCCTAAACTATTGACAAACTCGGGGTTCATCACAGACGGTAATGAAATTTGTAACATATTTAACTCATTCTTTGCATCAATAGGCGCGGACTTAGCTAATAAAATACCTAAAATGTACCATACAAACACAGGCAACATCCTCATGTACGACAGTAACTACACACATGAAGTAACTTTGAGTGAATTACCCCAATGTGACACTAATGAAATAGTAAAAATTATTGACAACCTTGACAGCAACAGTAGTACAGGTTTGGACGGTATCAGCACAAAAGCCATTAAATGCCTTAAGAATATAATTGCTGAAAGATTATCCGACTGTATAAATATGTGCTTAAGTCGCGGTATTTTCCCTGACTCGCTTAAAGTTGCAAGGGTCAGTCCTATTTACAAATCTGGCAGTAGAACTGACCCCGGCAACTACCGGCCGGTATCAGTCCTGCCAGTCATTTCGAAAATATTCGAACGAGTCTTATACAACCGTTTAAACGCGTACTTAACTAAGAAAAAATTCTTAATCGATCAGCAATATGGTTTTCGCCCTAAATCAAGTACCCTTATAGCCTCAATAGACTTGATAACAAAAATAAAAACACATATTGATCAAAAGAATCTTGTTGTAGGTATTTTCATTGACCTAAAAAAAGCTTATGATACAGTTAGCCATCAAAAACTACTACAAAAATTAAATAATATAGGTATTTCAGGCAACGCCCTTAGTATATTTGCTTCTTACTTACAAAACAGAAAACAAGTAGTAAAAATTGATAACTTCACAAGCTCAATGCAAAACATAACATACGGCTGTCCACAAGGTTCAGTTATTAGTTCGTTACTATTTCTTATATACATTAACAATATAGACAAAATAGGTTTGAAAGGGCACCTAACATTATACGCAGACGACACCTGCCTATTTTATTTCAACAAGTCATTACAAAACATTATGTCTGATGCTCAGAAAGATCTTGACCTACTTAACGAATGGCTAAAATATAACCTGCTAACTATTAACACGTCAAAAACATCATTTATGATCTTCTCCGCAAAAAATAAACAGCTACCCGATTTCTCACCTCTTACGATTGACGGAGAAGTAATCAAACGATCCAGTCACGAAAAATACCTAGGGTTGTGGGTAGATGACAAACTTACGTGGAAACTACACATAGACCATATCAAAACAAAATTAACGTCATTATTAGGAGCATTACGAAATATTAGAAACTGTATACCAAAGAAAGTACGACAAATTATATTTAACTCGCTAGTAAAATCTAATTTGGAATACCTAATCGAACTGTGGGGATCAGCCACTAAAACAAATCTAAACTCACTACAAAGAATACAAAATAAAATTATCAAAATACTATTTCATTATCACTATCTATACCCAACAAAAAAACTTTACGAAAAAACAAACCTTCTAAATCTCAAGCAACTTTACACATACTACACCTGCATTCTTATAAAAAAAATCACCACGAACTCCATACAATCAAACATTCAAATACGTAAAAAGACAATAACATACAATACTAGAAGCAAAAACAGGTTTCAACTAATGACTGCACGAGCACGAACTAACTACGGCAAAAAAACAATACTGTCTGAAGGAGCACGACTGTTCAATGATTTACCCGAAGAAATAAAGAAATGTGAAAGTATTAATATATTTAAATCTAAATTAAGAAAACATATCTGTAATCGATGACGTCATCAACGCACCAGATGCGAACATCTAAAATACTTATCTTAATTATTTGTATCTCATTTTAAGTGAACTGTAATTGTTCTTATGAGAATAAATTCTTTAAACCTAAAATGAAAGCAAAAGAAATCATTGTTTTAGTTCTCATGTGACGGTCAAATAGAAACATGGTCGCGAAGGGATAATGCCGCCCGTGATTTATGTTAATGTTAAACTAGCTATGTCACTTTACCTAAAAAAACGTAGATAAAAATGTTACTTGATAGTTTGAGGAAAGAGGAAAAACTTTGAATATTGTGGTTGTTGCCGTGCCATGAAAATATTGAACATTATGTTTACCTAGAAAATAATTTCATTTTCCACCCTAGCTTCATTTTTAGCGGCGTCACAAATAGCGTTAAGCTCTTTAAAGTAGCATATTTTTAAAGTCTTTCCCCAGCTATTTTCCAACACATTTTAATATGGCACTTAATTTATAGGTGCCTACATAACTTTATATTTTATCTCTTAAATTGCTTTCTGTTGCATGATTAGTGGCGGTGGTCTATCCTCCAGTGTATTCTACAAAAAGTATAATTTGTTTTGCAAGCAATTTAAGCGTGGTTTAGTTTAAAAGCGTATGCGTCTTTCTTGGGCGGGGTAATGGCGCTCCGGGGGACTATTTTTTGCAGGAAATCTCCACGCGAAGTACAAAACATATTCGTAGAATTTTAAGTTTTTGGCATGCAACATGTACATTATTCAAAGCGTTTTGTATTACAAGGAACCTCTTCAGACATGTGTCATCACGTGTAAGCCTTTATCGTAGGTCTTTCAATGTTCTCGCCGCTTTATTTTCGACTACACTCTGGAAAGTGGCGCTTTGTATTTTGTATTTCTCTTGGCAATGTTTGGTCTTATTTCATTTAGGTGTATTTTGTTATGGGTTTTTTGCTTTATTAAGTTATGAAACTTTTGATTCTTTCAGTTTTGCTACACTTTTAATTAACCCTTAGTTCGCTTTGTTCTGCACACTCATATAAAACACAATAGTTTTGGTCTCTCGTTTAAATTGTTACTAGTTTTTTAAGTAAATATGTAATAAAAGCTCAACAACGCGTGACGTGCTGTCTGGCTTTAGTCGAAATTGTAGTCACAGAAATTTTATACAGTTCGTTATGTTTCTGAAAAAGGAAAATCACACTGGTGTGTAGGATACCTACCTGAAACATGAAGCAAGCTTTACTAATCCATGCCTCACGAATTTAACACTACATCGCATACACACAGCAAGTAGGTACATGGTACAGTGTTATGTACTACCTAGTGTCTGTCATGTATTCTGTCGAATATGCGGTTAAATCTAATTATAGTAAAGGCCACATAGTTGTCGTGCAACCTGTCAAACTAGTATGATACGAGACAGTTATAAGTCAAAACCTTGTGCCAGGAGGGCGCGGGTCCGCGGGGCGACAGCGGACCCATCATCTCGACATTTTCAATTTCCGTTTAAGTATAATTGAATTTTGAATATGCGCATTTTTCTTTCACTAGGTGAAAGACCGGGAGATATTATATTTTATCAATTTGCATGTGCTTTTTATTTGCCATGTCAGTGCCGATTCTTGCAGATTTTGTACTATGGTTGTTAAAATATCCTTCTCCTTTTGGTTGTTAAATTCTGAAAATCTGGTGCTACCGAGAAGCCTTGCTCTATAAAACACTCAAACTAGATTCAGCTGCTTGCATTCGAAATAAAACATTTTAGTAAGTTAACTAAATAAAAATAAATCAAATAAAAAACAGTCATTAGAGGCTTATTATTCCTCGCAACTTGTAAAAGTTAACTGGGGGAAACTGTTTACAAACTGCGCAAAAGAAAGAGTAAACAAGTTGTTACAAATTATGTACTAAAGCAATATTTAATCCAACTTGTTATTGCTAAAGCTGTGGTTTTAACTGCAAACAACGGATTTCATGTTTGTGTAGTTAAAAGAGCTACTCGCCCTTTGCGAAAAACATACGCGGTATCATAATTTATGATGTGTGCTTGTGGGCTTAAAATGGGGCCACCCGTCTCTTTTCGCGGTTTCGTAAGGTCGTAGGGGGCAACTAAGAGATTATCTCCATCTACCATCGAGCTAGAATCAGTATTTCAACGCAAAAATATGGTTATTCTGGAAAGTTTAAATGTTTACTGTAGATTCTCGAAGAAATAATTTAAGTACGGCCAGTACTTAAATTATTTCTTCAGGCGGATCAGATAAAACTTAAATCAATAAAGGGCATACCTGCAATAAAGCTTGGCTAGAATTGGGTTTCATTTTCAAATCCCGGAATAGCGAGCCCACGTAGGATCGCACGAGATTAATTTGCGGGCGAAGTAATGCGATTAGTGCGTTCACGGAAGTAGATGAAGTAACTGTTTAATTATTTGTTGACAGGCAGCTGTAGCGTGATGGTGGGGCTCCGGTGAGGGCGCGCGGCGGGCCGGGCGCTGCGCCTGCGTCCGCCCATGGCCCCGGCTCTCCGACTCAGGTAAACAGTCACATTCCCTATTTAAATGCTTTTGTACTAACTATGATTGCTTAGGGATAAGGAATGTTTGGACAAGGCCCTTAATTTTTCAACGCCTGTACATTTTTAAAAGGCTTTTAATTGAAAGCTTTACCTGTAATATTTGAAATGATTGCTATTATATTTCTGTGCTGTATTTTTATGAAAAATAATAGACATTAAAATGTTAAATCGGCCACTGTTGGCTAAGATAGATAAAACGTTTTATTTATCATTTATTTGCTCTTATGCACACAACACAAATTACAATATAATGATTGTCGGTTTTGCACATAAACCCTGTAAGGGCACCGCAAACAAACGAACGAATGGCTCAATGCGGAGTATGTGAGTCATTATTAACATAAATATAAATTAATTAAACAGAAAGGTACAACAAGAAATGAAAACACAAGACACGAAAGTACAGTTACTTAAAACACACAAAAAACGTTAGCACATTAAAACGAAATAAAAAACTAGATAAAATAAAAACACATTAAAAAGAAAGACGTTAACACTATCTCTAACAAAAATATGTAGTCTATGGCACAAGTGACCAGAACAAGGTACTTACATAAATGTTAGTTGCACCAAGTGGGAGTCCAGCAATCGAGCAATAACAATCACACAATATGATACAGGTAATAACGACATACTCGTATGGTCTCGAAACGGCCAAATATCTTAATAATACGTTTGTAGATTATGTCTATCGTCAACTACTAATCGAATTACGGATTGCGCCATCTTAATGGAAGTCAATGTTTTATACAAGTATCTGTCTCGGGAGTGGTCGCCGACTCCGTCTCATCAAAGCTTTGAGCCCGATACCAATTTCACGTTGTTTTCATTCGATTAAAATTTACGAATAAAGGTAGGCTATTGTAACAATAACACCTGGGAATGTTTGATGTTTGCTTATTCTGTTATTTCGAAATGACTACTCGTTCGCATTGCGCACGAAATTTTATGGTATTTCATATTTATACAAACATGCAGCTTTTTACTGGAGGTCCAATTTTATAAAAACTGTGCAAATATGGGTGCAGTATTTGAGGTGGATAAATGTTTGGAATAAAAACTACTATTTACGCTATGAGTTTACTATAGATTTCAATACCTATGTGTTTAGTAGTATCATGTGGTAAGGTACATCCCATATGCTCACAAATTTCAACAGATTACGTCAACCGGTAAATATCCAACCGTTGAACATAAGCCTCCCCATACCCTGCCTCACCGAGCGGCTCTAAATGGGAATTACCATAATTATCCATCGCGCTTCAACGGTAGATTGGTGATCCTACACTAGTTGCAGTTCCACTATTATTTGTTTCCTACAACAATTAAACAGATAATTCACACTAACGCTTTGAAGTAATAACGGCTGGATACTAGATCTCAAACTTCGGACCTCCTAATCGTAAAGTTTGGCAAACTGTTGCGTTGAGATTCATTATCGATGCCAAATACATTGAACCGGCAACAAGCTTGTAAAGTTCGTATTTCATAGTTTGTTAGCACAACAAAGTGCTAATTCTTGAAACTTTGTAAGGTATAACGTATTATAATAATTATAATAGATTTCAAATAATTTGGCCCACAATTTCGAAAATTATTTTAATAAGTAGTGTAGAACTTTGGAAATTATTTTTATATTACATCATTGAAAAGGATTAATTTATAATGAAGTTGATGATATATGAAACAAAATCTTAGCGAGCTACGTTTAATATAACTCGTGTTTTAGTGTATTCGCCTAACATTTACATTACAAGTTAACAAGGGTAAGCTCCTTGAAATAAAATAAAAATATCACAAAATTCAAACCAAATACAAAAGGCACTTGGGGATCAAAGAACTCCTCCACATAGCTTTCGGTCACATTACTTCTGCTTCATTTAGTTCTAAATCTTGTGGTTAGCCTACTTATTGAGTGAATATCGTCCGACAAACTACTAGAAATAATTCAAGTAATTTACACGAACTTCAAAATATCTGACGACCTCAGTCCATTTTTAGTGTTCCGTACCTCATTTGTCCGCGGCTTCGATCGTGACAAAAGCAGGTCCCATCTATCTCTGAACCAAAATCCATTAAAGTCGGTTCAGTGATTTAAGCGTGAAAGCGTTACAAACAAACAAACAAACTCACTTTCGCATGTATAATTATAAAATACACACATTTGTAAAAAAACCGGGCACCTAAGGAATTTTACGTTCCAAGGCCGATATCAGTCAATTCAATTTATTTGAATTGAATTGAATTATTTGACGTCGTTATAATCTTGTCAATGAATATGCGTGAAGTGAATTCTTGAAATTGTCATATAAATATTTCGATGAATTTAATTAAATCGTTGTACTATGTATGTATGTACGTCCAAACAATATGAAGTTTTCAGCAATAAAGAAAACCAGATTTTTTAATGAAAAAGTATAATATTAAATATGTAATATCTTAATAACGAGTGTGATCTCCTCTTGCCAAAAGCATAGCTTGTATCCTTTTGGACATGCTTTCGACGATATTTTTAATAACGTTTTGTGGAATATGTTTCCACTCTTCTGCAACGACTCTTTTTAGCTCCCTGATGTGTTGTGGAACTGGTTGCACTGATCTTTCCCGTCTCTTTAGGACATCCGAGACATGCTCAATTGGATTGAGGTCAAGACTTTGAGCTGGCCAATCTAAACGACGGAACCCAATTTCTTGCATATACGCTTCTACGTCGCCAGAACGATGAGCGCGAGCATTGTCGTCCATAAAAATGTGTATTAGGTTTAATGTTCCATCTTCTATGAAAACGAACACCGTCCGCACCATCAAATTAATTGCTGCCCAAAATGTAACGGAGCCTCCAACATAAGGTATGATTTCTTCGAAACACACATCCGCGTAGTGTTCCGCTGGTCTATGCAGCACCGATCGACTCGCCGCGGCCGCCGGCATCGATCCTGACCATGTTTGATGAAGAGGTTCTAGCTTCATCGGAAACAATACTTTGTTCCAGTCATCCAGAGTTCATGATGCAAAATTTCGAGCAAACTGAAGTCGGGCAACTCGGTGCTTACGGAGTAATTTATAGTAACGGGCCGGGCGATAACTGCTGATATCGGCAGCCATGAGCCTCCTCCTCCTGACCGTCCACAAGTGAATTTTTACTCCTCTGACTTCTTCAAGGCTCTTCCTAAGGGTCGTGGCTCTGTGCATCGCTTTCTTCCCGAACCTGGACTTCTTTTGACCGAACCGTCTCTTGATACCGTTCTCAAGTCCTCTGGACAGTTGAACGAGTCACGTTTAGCCGCTGAGACACGTAAGTTTGAGAACAACCTTCTTCAAGTAGTGCTATAATTTGACTGGTCCTTTATCGCTTTATCAACCATATCAAAATGTGATATTTAATTTTTAAAATTTTAATAATAAGCAAGCAACAGTTTCAATAATTTGCGCCATTCATCAAGCAATTTTACTCTACGTAATAATAAATTTTTGGTAGTTTAAAAAAATTAAGGACATTGGGAACTTTCTGGCCCGATTTTCGAAAAGTCGCAGACACGAATGAAATCTATATAAGTTGTTAACATACTATACCTGCTTTAACACTGTGACGTTTTTTTTTCTCTCAATTATGGGAATGCTGAGAAAATGAGGAAATAGTATTTTGGTTTACTCAATACTCAATTCTTTATTGCATTCCACAATGTAGACTTATGTAGGTGGTAAACATATTTTCATATTTTCGTTTATTTCAGTTTATTTTCGTTATACTTCACAAAATGTTAAAAGTTACGTTCAAATGAATAACCTATTAAAAATATTTTATTAATTTAGTCCTTGCTATCCAGGATGTCGAAATATCCAGAAGAATAGCGAAAGGATCGAGCGGGGTATATTTGAGGGCGATAGTTGGAGTCCGCTTTGGTTTTGCCTAGCCTTGAATTCTCTTAGCACACTGCTGGAGAATTCAGGGCTAGGCTATCGGTTGAAGAGAGGTTATTTCTCACCTCCTTCACATGGATGCTCTCTCTGGAGCCTTGGATTTTTATATTTTTAATGTTTTTTTTTATAATTTATATTGATTTGTTTAAAAATATAATTTATTTGTATGTGAATAAACGAAATATTATTTAGGCCCGGTCACAATATCAAAAAAAAAAAGGTAAGGTTCACGAAACCTCTTTTTTTTTAAACTTTGATTTATTTGTAATATTCATTTAAGATATAGAAAAAAAATCTAAAGTGCCTGTTTTTTTGCAAAAGGGTTTTAGTTAGGATGTTCCATTAAATACTTAACTAGAGTAACGTTATTTAAAGTAGTAAAGGTAGGTCTTGGTTGGTTTTTTCCTACAATGTTATTGTTAAATTTTCAGAATGCGAAATAACATATTCAAGAACACAATACTAAGTATGATGTAAAAAAATCTCGCAAACTTCAAACTTGTGTTACGTTTCTAGAAACTTCCACAAATTTGCAACTTCGTAATATCAGTCACCTCTAGATTTTGCGGGAACACGTTGTTGATATACTCGGGCGCATTGATCATGTTCGGTTGCGATAGGCTTCGACCTGTCATAACTTATACAGCCAGCCTTTGACCCCGCACGATCCGCTACGCAAACACTTTCCAATCTACCGTCACCAATCGTCACTTCAAATTACTATGACGATGCGACTGTAGCCTCCGCATATGTGCGTATCTATCCAATTTGGATTGGGGGATCATCCCCCGATATCGTTGACGAGAAAATAAGAATGTGTTGCGACCTTAAAAGGTGTCGTGTACTTATCTGCATAAATTGTAGTCTCGATAAACCTTTAGAGAGGTAGAAGCATGTGGCACACAAAATCGTGAAGAATTTAGAAATGTGTGTCAACATTTTGTGGGTATCATGAAACAGTCCCCCACTGCATAACTAGGGACTCGTTTTCAGCAGTAGACTGTTTTCACAAATGAGCTGGATATTAGGATAATATTTCTGACATTTACGCGGAGTCTAATAATCACGCGCCCCTAACGTGTAACGTTAGTAAAATGAAGGAACATTTCAGTACGAGTTTCAGCTGCGGTGTCGGCATACAACCGTGACACCTGAAAGGTGTTTAAATCGGTCGGAATGTGAATATCGGTGATCGGTTTATTCAGTGTGGAACGCTGAGGTTATTGGGAAAATTATGCAGTTTGATCCTAGCAGAACAAGCAATACACAGGATTAAGTTTTCAAGAGGGCGTGGACAGCCAAATCAGAAACGTATTTTGTTAAACATATGTTTCATCCTTTAGTTTGTCATGTGTTATCACTTCCTAGAGACTGGACTTTCGGGAGGTGTTACAGCATGTGTGTGTTTTTTTCCAAAATCATCTCTCGATTACGGTCTAAGAAAATATATTTTTTTGAAAATCTAATAGTTTTCATCAAAATCGGCCCTGAGACTCCTGCGGATATTTTATCATTATTCCCCATAGTTTCGGATTTGGCCGTCCAAGCTCACTTAAAAATTCACCTGTTTAGCTACTTCCTATTGTTGTTAGTAAAATGGTTTCGTTACATATTTTCTTGTGTCATTAGATGGGTGTTGCGGTGGTTGGTGACAGTGGCGGCGTGGGGCGCGCTGTGCGGCGGTGGGCGTGCGCATACGCCTGCTCTCACGCCTGTGCTTACGCCACCCTGCCCCACGCACTGCATCTGTCTATCACAATCGCAGGTAACTTTAAATGTGCTTGCTAGCGACAATTTCATCGTTATTTTTAGTACCTACCCGGAATTTGGTTAGGGTGCACTAAGTACTAACTAGTTTTTTTTACTTAGTTTCTACTGAAACTAAGTAAAAAAAACTGACCCATAGTGTAAAAAGCGCTCTAGCACAGGCCTTGCATCTTTTTGATCGACACCGTAGAATCAAGCGTAGCGAAATGATCCCTTTCTCTTGGCCTTGCCATAGTCGGGTAAAAATAATATAAAAGTAGATACTGCTTGGCTTCCCGATTCAATGTGTAGGTATGTAAAGCAGTGTAGTGTAAATGTATGAACACTTTGTAGGTAAATGATTTGCATATGTATACCTAAATCATAACTTTGTAGAGGATTTAAATTGGCCCAAACTTAAGGTGCTCCAAAATGATTTACTCTCAGCGCTGTGTTCGATGCTACTCCACCATCTGCTGCTCACAGTCGCTTATGATAATCCACGAAAATATACATTTGCATATTTAGGTGGACACCTCCGTTCACTCGGAAAAGTTTTCAAGCAAAGTAAAAATATAAACCGTTCTCTAATTGCGTTCTATTTAAAATCAACCTTATTGAAAATATATACCAAGATTTTTTTTTGGAAAAAATGAATTTGCTTTTTTTATCATCAAAATTGAAACTTATTTGTTTCTGCAGACCTTTCTGTTACCTGTAAACAAAAGCGGATCTCTCTGGTATTACCTGAATTCTATAACAATTTTCAATCACATTATAAACTAATTTCTCAGTTGCTCAGTTCACCGAATTTAATACTATCTTACGGTACATAGCTAAAGGCAAAGGAATCTTAAATAAATTATTGGATTAAATTGAAATTAGAGACTAATCTTCACGATTGAAATCCGCTCTTGTCCGAGTTTTCTGACGGAGAAATTGTTAGGTTTCTTTTCTACGCCTATTTCCTTAGAACTTCACTTTCAAGATATATATTGTTACTCAGTAGTATTACAGTGTCAAAAGTCTTTATAGATTGGTTATATTCTGTAGCATCTAGTCAGAATATAACCAATCTCCGAATCCATGGTCCGGAGCGAGGAGGCTTGGAAAGCGGTCACCTCCTTCTGTGAAGCAGTAATGCTAGCGAAGGAGGAGACGGGCCGCGCAAGGGAAACACAAGGCCTTCGCTCCAACCGCCGCTACAGAAGAAGACGCCCCGGACGTCGGGAGTAGCAGGGTGATCCCCGGCCACCGTAGGCGCGGGCTTGCGGACGGCAAGCGTGGGTGTCTCTCTGCCCGATCACCACCAGGCCCGGGTCGATGGCGCGTTGTGTTCCACGCGCGCCTCAAAGAGATGTCAGCATAGAAGACGGGGCCCGCTAGGGCCAGAGCCTGCCAGGGTTGCGGAATTTTTTCGAAAGAGTCATTGCAGCCCTGGAATGCAAAGGGCTTTAGAAGGAACACGGATGGGTTTTAGTTTTTTAAGAGTCTGACTCGCCCTTCCGCTCCACCCAGAGCGGAAGAAGTCATTCGACGATGTCCCATCCTAAAAAAAAAAAATCGTCGAGTCAGTCTTCTCAATTCAAAACTCCTAAAAGTTCTCGAAAGTAAAACCGAGGATCTAGGACTCTCAGCACATTTGTTATGCACTTTTTCTTTCGCAAAGTCTAGTTATATTAATAATTCAGTGTCGCAAAACGTACCTCGTATTTATTTAAATCGATTGGATGGACAAACAGGCCACTAATACACGTAAATTGAATTGATACACACCTACTAAATTGAATTGGAGCTTCGATATCGACGCTTTATATGATTGTACCTACAGGGATGAATCAAATTGATATTTGTTTTGGTCGATTATGTGCGAAGCTTAAGTTTGTAGCAATTCAATCAAAATATTATGGACTTCGGCCTGCGAACGCCGATGACAATATTTCGAGAAGGATTAACCTTATTGACCGAGCAAACAGTGGAAATAATGCTTAGGTCGTGACACGGCGAAACTGATAATTCAATAATTTTTGTAGGATTGTTATTTGTCACGGACTCTGTGCTGGAAAATATTTGAAGAGGATTGAGCGTTGATTACAATGTGCAATGTTTACTGAAGTGTGACTGTTTGGCGACAGGTGGTGTGCAACAGTGCGACGCTGCGCGGCGTGCCGTCGGCGCTGAGCGCGGGCGTGACGCAGCTGTCGCTGTCGCGCGCCGACCTGCGCGTGCTGCGGTCCGACGCCTTCGCGCACCTGCGCCAACTGCGCCGTCTGGCGCTCGACGCCTGCAACCTCACGCGCATCCGCCCCTTCGCCTTCCGGGGCCTGCCGCGCCTGCGCGAGCTCTACATCCAGCACACGCCGCTCGCCACTGTCGACGCCTTCGCGTTCGCTGCTCTACAGAACATCACTTCAATCGTGTTGACACACAACAGGATCGCTCAAATCGAGGGATACGCTTTTGCAGGAACCAATTTTATAAAGCTCATTTCCCTACGGAATAATCCAATTAAACGTATATTAGCGCATGCCTTTTCGGGGCTTAATGACGTAGCGCAGATTGAACTCCCATCCGGAATAAGATCTATCGAGCCTCAAGCTTTTGCTGGGCTGGAGGGCGTCGGAGTACTTGAACTGGCGTATATGGATCTACCGGCGGTACTGCCCGACACGTTCCGTGGACTCGTCCGTGTTGGCCGGCTAGCTCTTCGGGAATCTGATCTTGGAATAGTGCGGGTCGGCGCATTCGATGGTCTGCAACGTATCGATATATTAGAAATTTGCAACAATAAAATCGATGGCATCGAGGAGCTCTCCCTAGTACAAAACAACAGCGTCACCACATTTAAGCTAACCGGCAACCACATGCTGGAGACGCCGGAGGCGGTCATTTTAGAAGTTGAGAATATAGTGATACGCGGGAACCACGTGCCGTGTGAATGTGGACGGGACCCTCTCGCTAACCCGCTGGCCCTGACGCAAGACTTCCCGGACGAGAATTTTTGTATATCGCCATTAAAAGTGCGCGGTCGCAGCCTGGGCAGTGTGGGCGCGGGCTCCGCGGGCTGCCGCGGAGAGGCGGGGGGCAGCGCGCGCGCCCGCGCTGCCGGCGCCGGCGCTCGCCCGCGCGACGCGCTCTCCTCGCCGCGGCTGGCGCTCACCGCGGCCGCGCTCGTATTTCTCGCGAGTAGTTAACCGCCCTCGGTGTTCAATTAAGTGAGTTGTATCCATTTGTAAATATTGTAATATATGCGAGTGAACATAATAATGCGAAATTTTACATTGAAAGGGTCCGTTCATTATGTATACGTTGGACCATGAATAAAATTTGCCTTTCGAAACGCTTGCTTTTAATTTTTATCTCACTTTCCTTGAATGCAGTGCCGTAATATATATACTCATTGACAAAGGAATCTTCAGAATGATCGATCCGTATATCAGAAAGGTATTTGAAGATTTATGGCACAGTAAAAATAGCGTTTATCTGTATTTCTAGTCAATTAGCAGACGACATCAGATAGCGGCTGAGTAATGTCCCGGCGGCGAGCGCGCGGCGCGACCGCTGTCCGCTCACAGGCGCACAAATATCGTTTGTTCTTAACTACTGGAATGTGAACCACTTACTTGCCAATATAAAATGTTACAGTATTACTTTACTTCTACGAATCACATAAGGACATTGAACATTCAGAAACGTTATTATTTTTCAGTCATTATAATATCGATTGTGCTAATACAGATAACGTAAGATACGTTATCTGTATCAGCACAATCGATATTATAATAATAATAATGATATTATATAATAATACACTTGCACAGACATCGAATACTATTGCTTGTATCACACCGAAGCCAAAATCAAACGGCATCGGCTCAAACATAGACCGTTAACCAGTTTAACATGTGGTAAAATCGTTACGTTTATGGCTTAATTTTTGCGTGACAGAGCTAATTGGTATTCGAGTGAGCATTCGGAGCTGAAAGCCGCGGCGGTGGGAATGCACAGCGCAATGCACGCGCACGTGCGCGGCCCGGCCCGGCGGCACGGCGGCACAGCGCGGCCCAGTCCGTGCCGGATCCACGCACTCGACACACACATGTCGATTGTCGACAGCATGTCACGGCTCATTAGTGCGCTATCGATCCAACGCCCACTACATAAGAGCGCACTCCCGACTCCTGATGCCTCAATTTCCACCACTTCACTTCAATGTACATAATTCGCCACGTACGATACAACACCAAGGTTTTCGGCATATTCCAGACCAACAATCGGCTTTCCCCAATTTTACATCTAACTTTCAATTATTTACGCATCAAAGCGATTTTCCGTCCCATTTCGTTGAATCCTGCCTGTAATACCATTGTGAATGCCGAAAGGAGGAGCAAACTTTCTTCAAGATCTTTTGTTGGCGATACACGGTTTTGTAGATTTTACACAATTCTATGTCTTAGTTGAATTTTCTGGAATAGGTAATGCGAGGAGGTATAAAAGTTAAAAATCCTTAATCATCGTTTATATTCAAGTCACGTCTTCTTTATAAAATATATTTTTCACTTTTCACCTAACTATACAAGTCCTGACATTGGTGTTGATTGAGGGTCGGTGTGATTTGAGTTCGTGCTACGGCGTAGCTCCGTAGCGGCGTAGCGGCGCTACGAGTCGTCCTAATGACCCGCGGTTCTACCTGCACCTGACGGCTACAAACATAAAAAGGGACTGAATAAAAGAAAATATTACTGTGATGATTTTATATCTGCGAAGAAAAGTACCTCGATATTTCATTTACGTATTTTCCGAAAAAGTGTCACGAGTAAGATGACCTCATCAGAACAAAATGAAAATAAATGAGAATAACTAAGATAAGTTGGTGAGCGAAAATGTACGGTAAGATAATGTAGTAAATTGAATACGACTAGAACACAACAGGAGAGATAAACATAGCAAATAGGCCATGCCTCGGAGCGGTTACATCTTTTGAAGCAAACGAGTTTAGGTTTATGAATTTTGACGAAGCGTAGAAATAATTATGAAAGGGTAAATAACAAGCAACTGAGTTTGAAATAATCTGCTTTTTGAAACTACAAATTTTATGAGCTACACTGGATTTTAGTTTCATATCATGGGGCTTAAAAGTTTATACCTTAATTATAAATTAACAAACTGATTGGATATAAAACGTATTATCTGAGAAGGTTGGTTATACAAATACCACGTTTGAAGTTACACATATAAATGTATGTTTCATAACTCAGTGCATTTTCCTATAAAGCAACGCAAACGATTGACGGCAGCATACCTGTGAGATAAGGGGAGAATTTACGCTTTTACATTGTGACATAACCTTATTTTATAACTTTTGCCATCGTTCTGAGAGGAGATCCTCAATTTATTGCCACTGAGATATGAAATCTCTTTAACTAAAAACTTCAAGGTACTGTGCGCTTTATATGGGGAAAGTAGGAACTACTCGTATGTTATACTTGAATCTTCCTTAGTGTTTTTAATCGTTTATTTGATGAAGGTTCGAAAATAGATAAGTCGGAGTTATGATCAGTCTGCCACCACCATGATCCCACCGTCAGTTAAAGGACTCTCCATGACTTCCAGATCTTTCGATCCAGGGCTCATGTGGGCCAGCAATCTTTAAATTTGTCCCATTGGTCCGTCCATCTGCTACGGGGTCTGCCACGATGTCTTCTGGCTGTGTCAGGACTCCACAAGGTCCACATTTTAAAGAACTTGAAGCACTGTTTTAATAATATATTTCTTAGAAATATTGTCATTTAAATCAGAGACACAGTCACATATTAAGTCCGTTGAATTGCAACCCTCGGGCTGGCCAGAGGTAGCAGTGTTCAGAATTTGCTTTATTCGATCTTCTATGGGATCGTTCTTGCACCGGATTTTTCCCGAGGCGTTATCTCGTCTCACGTATTTCATAGGAAATCGGACGATACAAAAACTACGCTTCACTAGATCGCTCCGGACCACCTTTTGTCTGACGGACGCTTTTACGCTAACGTGCTTTTTTAATAAAATATTCGAGTAAAGTGTTGCGTTTTTATGGTAGAGTATCGGCTTATGAGCTTATGGAATGCATTTGAGGTGAGACAGCTTTTGTGTTCGATACCTCATAAATTATACGATCAAGCAAAGAAAAAGAAAGCTCAAATAAAAACTGTATGATTTATTTAATAAATGTAAGATGTTTCTATTTATCATATT
Organism: Mamestra brassicae; assembly: GCA_905163435.1. Taxonomy (NCBI): domain Eukaryota; kingdom Metazoa; phylum Arthropoda; class Insecta; order Lepidoptera; family Noctuidae; genus Mamestra; species Mamestra brassicae. Next base: position 8,869,392 of record LR990996.1, on the reverse strand, counting down.
AATTGAAATAACAAAAGCCCAACAACAAATATATCGTCCATTCTATCAGGCAAATGTGTCTAGACCACTTACATCGTAATCAAAACACATATATGTATGTTTGAGGGGTTAACAGAAGTGTAAGTGGCAAAATCCAGCGGAATCGATTACAAGACAAGATAAGGATCAAACTGACCTTCAAACAATAAATCCATGTTGAGAAGGGTAAAACGAAAGGGAGGAAGTTTTTACTTCGGCCAAAGTTGCTAATGATAAGTATAGTAAACGTCTATTTTTACAAATGTATAACGAGCGAAGAGTTCGTGAGGAGAGGGCAAAACGACTTCCGATTCTGTTTCTATTCAGGGAGAGAACTGCGAAGTTTCAAAGATATCTTAGTTAAACGGAGCTAGTCTGCGATCTTGCATCTCCGTGCTGAAATAGATAGCTGTAATAAAACTAACTTCGTACTATTTTATAACATGTTTTTTTTTGTTCAGAACGGTTCTTCGTATGGCGGACTTGACTTATGACTAAGATATTGCAGAAATAATATAAATGCTGGAATATTTTTGAGTTCGTTATAGTGTCTCTTGTATTTCAGCCATTAAATGCAATGTGGAATGCGAAGCATTAATCACTGACACTCTGTAGAGTATCTTTGTTTTCTCACTAGAGAGAGCACACTGGACTTTACGACATCGAATACTTTCAGTGCGCAAAATACACAAATATTTGTCTATCAGAAGACGAGAGGACGAGTATGCATTATTTAATCACCTGTAAAAATAAACGTTATTTATGTATAAAATAAACGTTATTTATTTATTTAACCTTGAAGAGAAAATAGAGTTACCATTTCCAAGAAAACAGAGGAACCAAAAGGAATAATATTCCTACATCATTCAGCCTTATTCGGAGTAATTCGTAAAAGTCGATTGAATGAAAGAAAGGCCTTTTTTATGTTAGTACCTAAGAAGCCTAATTCACTGAGTTCTACTTTACACTACACCTGGCTAGCTCTTGTTTATTAATCATGCTGTCGAGTCTTCAATGCTTTTCGCCTTTAGTGATATACATATATGCTTTCCGACTCAACGGTATTTATATGGTGTATGATGAATGAAACAATAAATTTTGTTTAAAATAAAGCCAAACTGACGGATACTTTTCCTGGCTGCTGTTCAAATTTTAATTTTGTGAATATTGAGCCGTCGTGGTTACGAGCGGTCGCCTCATCCGTGGTCACGGGTTGTCTACCCGGGGCGGTGAGCCTTGTAAAGTGCTCCAAATGTCAGGGAAATTTAAATTTAAACAATACATTTGATCAACAGGGCGAAAACCTTTCTTCTATAAATTAAATAATTCAAAACCCTCAAAACCATGGTTCATTAAATTAAAGATTGGAATAATTAAAATGGGCTACTACCTATCGTTTCAAAAAGTAAGGTTTGTCTCTGAACCAAGATTTTCCTGATACGTAGGTAATTTTAAAGGTACACGTACACTCAATTTAATCCATTCAATAAAAATAAAAGTTGGTTTATAAAGAAAGAATGGGTGAACTCATTACACTTTTTTGTTTACTTGAAACCCGACAAAATCCAATATGACGTTGGGAAAGTTTGCTTAAACATCAGAAAACGTAATCATACCTACTCCATGTTTATACCTCAAGTACGTACGGAAAGAATAAAACGAGAAACCCGAATGAAATGACAGTAAATTAGAACTGAGTAGCCTTTAAAATGAGTCGGTGCTGATATTATAATTGGGTGAGTCACCCCTGCAAATTGAATTATCTGTAGGGAGCGTATACGGTAGGGTCCGATGGCTCTTCATCTCAAGAACCTGCAGTCGACAAGTGGAATCCGCCGAATTAATTATGATACAAGGTACGTTTTACTGATTAATTGACCAATTATTTTAACATACGAAGATCTTGCCGTCAGTATAAAGCCGTTTTCTTTCTGTTTGATATAAGGCAGCATATTTCTATTCAAGAAACTTTTTACCATCTAAAAATAAATATTGATTATCGAGCTCCAGGTAAGCCTATAAATTGTCTACCGGAGTCTGATTGTCTTACCTTAATTCAAATGCTTTCCAAGTATCTATTTTCGAATTCAAATCTCCAGAAATACAATTTTAGATCAGATACGAAATTGGATAAGGTAATATAAAAAGCACTTCATTAAAATATAAGGTGTATAATAACGATATAGGTATATATCTGGGTGACAGGCATTTGGCATTTATTGAAATAAAAAGTGAGCGTCGCGGGTGGCAATGAGGGTGACAAAATTGTGAACATTACTCATGGCATTTCGGGTGCTTCACATTGATTGCTGTACGTCCTCGCTGAAGAAATCATATAGTTGATTTCAGACTCCGTAAGATTGAAAATTATCGCGTGAAATTGTAAACTATTTTTTTCTAAATAACACACGAATATATTGGAAACTATTGAATTTGGATGGGATTTATTGAATACAAAACGATTTTTTCATAATATGTCGAGAAATTATAATCTAATCACGATTTATTACAATCTTACGAAGTTTGCAATTTTTCCGGTGACATATACAAAGAAGTATTTACTTCTTTGTATAAGAAACTAAACCTAGCTATACCTATAATAGAATTGAATGGCTGTAGGCTGTGAATATTAAGAACAACCAAATAATTGCCATTGAGATGTAGTGCATTAAACAATGACTCTGAACTGAATGTAACTGTTTCCTGGAATTCGTCCCGCACCAATGTGTCATCATCTTCATAGTATAAGCCCAAAGACGTACACAGGATATTTAAGGCCTATCAATAATGCTTCACAGGAGCATTCTTTTTGATAAACGCCGTCCGGTTCATCGCTGTTTGTTATTGTCCGATCAATACCGTATCTGGATGAGTAATTTGCCAGCGCATGTAATTATGAGGGGAATGCATTACCAATTAACTTCGAAAACATAATTGGCGTGATATTATTGTGAGACACAATGTGGTGCTGCATCAATTATGTTAATGAAATTGAACGAAACCTATTTTTTATTAAATTTAAAATCATGCAGAGCTTTAAAATATTCTTTGTTTTCAATATCCAAATGAACCATTCACGAATCGTTTTCAATGCAAGCATGAAAAGATTAACTGGATGCGTATTGTAAAATATGATTTTTCAATGAATGCTTTCAATTATTTGGTGTACATAGGTACACCCACATGGGTGTGTAATGTATTGTATAAATATTGTTATATAACAACGAATGATATAATTTTAATTTGTTGTAATTTCTTTTGCTATAATATCTTCATGAGATATAATTTCATTTCATATAAGGTTCAGTAGAAATAACATACACTTACAGTAATGTTTAATAGTTATAATGTTCATTTTCTATAAGATTTCTTTGGTCTAAAAATATCTTTGTATAGTTTAATCGAATGTACATTCGGCTTAAATTATGGTTGTGACCAAGGAAAGTCGACGAATCCCTATTTCTGCCTGCAGGGTTTAAAGAAACCTAACATGAATAATGGGATCACGAGAGCTATAATCCCAATCGCACCTAACCTATCCGGGTCGGGGTGCCCTAAGTTGCAGAGCTGGCTCCGCTCGCTCTTTGTTCTGCGGTTAGAGCAAATGTTGGTTAAACAAAATGATAATTACATCTTAATAACGTTATCAATATATTTAAAATTCGCCCGTTACTGAGTGACTGAGTGGCTGACAACATCGCACAACTGAAACTCCTGGTCGTAGCAAGCTGAAATTTGGTAGGTAGCTTCCTTGGGGAGTGTATTCTCTCTATTTCTCGAAACTCCTACGGGAAAAGCAAAAAAGGGGTTATGCGCGTACGAAGTCGAGGGCAAAAGCTAGTACTAAATAAGACTATACTAAACGAACGTTAGAGCGAGTTTTGTTATAACATATATTGTTTTACAATCTGAACGTTATATTAAATGAATAAACGTTAGGTCATTTGAGCGTTATAGCTTTTGAAAATAGATCAAACATTCTTATACTAAATGAGCGGCACCCGTACATACACATACGCAAACTCACGCCTTTTTCCATGGTAAATATTATTTGTATTAGTCAAATTAATACGGATATTTTTATGTATGTACAATGTTCTTGTACCCTACTCTGTAGCGAAATTGGATATCATAAGTGTCACCCCTTATGAAAGATGTATAATTAGATAGGGATGAAGAAAAAAACAGAGACTGCCTATACTTTAGGCACTCTCTGTTCTTTTCTTGTTTTGTTTGATTTGATAATAACCTTTGAGATTGTAACCTTTTACGTAAGAAAGAAATCATTTATTTTTACCAAAAAGCTTGGGTAACATCAGTGTGGCTTAAAAAATAGAGTCATTACGAGAAGTGCTTCTATTTTCTTACCCAGAAAAGTAATATGTTGTATGGCAGTTATTTTAGTCCGTAGAGGTTTGATGGTGCTTGACATTAAGCTACCATTTGCTAGTCGCAAGGCTATGTTATGTGCTCGGAGTATTTTAAAGTTTGAGCGCAAAATAAAAAACCAGGAGCTCGGGCTTTAGTATTCCTCTTTTCACAACCAAAATACTGTCTCTACGGCTAGCAACGACGTGCACGATCACATGAAATCGCAATAATGTCAGCATAGAAATGAGAATAATCAACATCACTCTCCGTTTGCTACCATTTTACTTGCTCAGGTAACAAAAATCAAGCTTTTATTTCAATACTAGATTTTGCTCTGTACTTTTCGAATACAGAGTTCGGTTGATTGTAGTTTTAACTGGGTTATTGAAGTCGGATAGACAGTTTTTTCATGTAAAATACGGGTATTGGTAGTAATAAATACTGGTAGCCTTCAGCTAGACTTGAACTCGATCTCCAAATAGTAACAGACGAGGCCGATGGATTGACGTAGATCATTTTAAAGTGTGTCTAAGTGAAATTGCTCTTGTGTAAGGCGAAAAAAACCGGCCAAGTGCGAGTCGGACTCTCACTCGAAGGTTTCCGTACCATAAATCGAAAATACCCGCTTCTTGTATGGGAGCCTACTTTAATTTTCAATTTAATTTTTTTAATAATTGTTATAGCGGCAGTAGAAATACACTCTCGGTGAAAATTTAGTACCGGGTACCGTTGGTTACCCTTCTGGTACGAACCTTAAAATGTAGTTTTTTTTGTTATTATTTTTAAACTGAGAAACCTGATACATTTTTCTTTTTACAGCTTTAGGTCATAAGACAAATATAACTTACAAAAGATTTAAACACAATAGCTCCTGCATAAATAATGTTCAAGAGGTTTTCTTTTAACCCTCTACAAGTTACCAATCACGTTTCTGACTTTATTCATATGTTGAAGAAAATTTGGAATTAAATTGAAAGTTATCTCAACAAAATCTTCGTCAATTATTTTTCAAGAATCACAAAATTGATGATTCCAATTAGGATGAAAACGAGCTGCCTTTGTAATAAGACATTTATGCAGTGTATACGTGACATTTATTGATCAGATACATAGGTAAGAATAAACAGGCAAGTTGGAACATGCGGAGTTGTGGTGATCAATCATGTCGCAGTCTCCGCGGTGAGACCACAAAAAGTAATAGGTCAAGTGTGAATAGTTTACGTACTTATTCTCACACAGATGGTTCTTTTAATTATTTGGCGATAAATTTGTTGCTTCAAATGTGAGAATGTTCCGAAACTTATGCATCCAATTAAACCGTTTCCTTTTAAACTAAACAACTGCGTTCCAACGGCGTTCCGATCTCCGTTTGATCTATATCTATGAGTTAACTTGTTAGAGATGATAACCACACAAATCAATACTTTCCACACCCAAAACGGAACTAAAGAGATAAAAACAAGTCCGTTAATTAATAGGCACGACTGCCGTTGTCAACAGAGCGGTCTCGGCTCTCATATTTCGTAAACATAGAGAAGCGAAAAGCGTGGAACTGAGAAGTGTCATTCGATATCCGATATTCAGAAGATCGATAGTTGTTAGAATAAAAGAACGAAACGGACAAAGCAAGTAAAAAAACTAACTGACACGAAACAATAGCCGTTACGAGCGGCGCGGCAGCGCGCTGAAAGCCCCATGAGCTTGGTGATTCGTTAGCAAAGAGACAAAAAACGGCCAGTCGCGAATTTGTTCTACAGAGGAGGTTTCGCACCTGACATTTAAGTATGATCCTATTCAGGATTACATATTCCCTTGCGGCAGCTGCGACGCTGACAGAGCTGTCGCCGGGGTGCCGGAATGAAATGCGATGACGCGAGTTCTAATCCGGTAATAATAAAAATGTATTCTCCCTTTGTCTTTTGTAAAATTTGTTGTGATGAAAAACATGCAAATTGGAGAATATACACAAGTATACCTGGCTATGCGACTAGATTATGGAATTCGTTAAAAAGAAACTGGATAATTTGGGTAGACAAATTTTAATTACAAAAAAAACTTCGTGCATCCGTAGTTTTATGCTATTTTATATAAGGAATCCTGAATAACTGATATACATATTCATTCGTGTTCGTGATTGTTCCATGTCCTTCGACATTCGTCTGTGTAACCCTCTCACATTTACAGAGCGGTACAGTTTCATTGACGCTCCATGTTAATTTCGATATCGACACTCTGCGAGCTCCTACCTATATTATTTTTTATTTCGTCGACAAAAGGTTTACAGCGAATAGAACTCGCACATTTGGACGTTCGCAAGTCGATGGCCTCAATAACTGTATCTAGAATTCAGCACTCGATATAGGACGATTCATGAATCGGAAATCGTCTAGTTTCGTATTCTAATCGGGAGAAAATCACCATAAAGTATCAAATTGCGACACTTGCGTATTTATTTAATGTGCCACCCAAATAATAATTCAGTTATGTGTCTACAATGTTGTAGATATTAAACTTGACAACTAGTAGGTACTAAAGTAAAATTTTAACACGAAAATTTAATATTCTTCAGCCACTCAGCTGTGTGTGACTTGGAAACTTCTTGAATATAACCAAATGACGTGTTACAGTCGTGCTTATATTTATCACCGCTCATAAAAAACTTAAATTCCGAATAATTTTCTGCTACATTCCAAACTTTTATTTGGTAATACCCCAGAGCAATTCCTACTTTGTTTACAAATAAACTTGCCGTTCAAATTGGGAAGGAAAAAGCTTTTCGAAAGAGGATAGGTAAATCGATTTATGCAAAACAGATAGCGCTTTTTGTATGCAAATTTTTGTTGATTTCCCAAAGATTGAAATCGTGGTATTGTGAAATGGAAAATATTGATTATCTACCGACAATAAACAACGTGCCCAGTGGCTTGTTTGAAATAACCATCAATTTATTATTTCATGTTTATTTTATTGGGAAATTGTAAAAAAAATGTAAATTATAATTAGCTTTTACGGAATCATTGGAAACACATTTTCGATAAAGGTTTCATGCGGATTATGAAACTTCGTAAAATTGACTGCAATGAAAATAAGAGCAAATATGTGGAGTGTTATTCAGATTAGAATAAATATAATCAAATTAATTGCTATTATCTTGATAATAGCAATTTGATTGTATTTATAGAGTGGAATATCAAAATTTCAATTTGAAATGTAGTTGTGACCACATTAAGTAAGTATAAAATATTTGGCCTTAGGAGACTTACGTAGTATATAAAATGAAAATGTATAAAAATGAATTATCGTCCTTCAGCCGTCTCCCCGGTAGGTAAATTAGGAACCGCTAAAACCTCGCGGAGGTGATAAATCTCTGTCGAATTCGTCAGCCAACAGTTTTATTTCTTTTTCCCTTTTCCACCGGTTTTCTTTTCAACAAAGTTACTCAGCCACTGGATGGACGTACGCTTATGAGTACTTATAGGTATATATACCTACAGCTAACAAACATAATCAAAAATTCTTGGTCTTAACTTGTATTGTTTGTCCCATAAAAGTACTTTGCTACATCTCTACAGAAGAATTTAATGGTCACAAAACTCGTCCCTAACAAAAGAATTTGGGTAATTTTATTGCTATCGATATCGATGAAATAGATTTCTTCGGCCAGTTCAATAATATTTATCGTAGGCATAACTACGAGAAATATTATTGAGCAGTTGTTGATTTTCTCTCTTTTGAGAAGTGTTATTTTCGACTCGATTGATTGATATCTTGCCGATTGCCAATGAACAATGTACATTAAATATTCACGTCAACATTGAATATCAAAGTAACTTGAAGATATAGACGGTAAAAAGCATAGTAAGATATGAATGGAGACACATTTATAAACTTACTATTAGAGGTTTAGCAGTTTATATCCTCGCATATTCGATTCATAGCTCACTAGATATTAGTTAGCTGTCACTCGAAGAACGGGAACAGAGGACGTGTAGGCAGTCGTCGCGTCAGCGCTGCGGCGACGGCGCGATTTTGAGCCGACGACGAGGCGACATCGAGACGATTTCGGGCTAGCGACGGAGCGGTGGCGAGATCGTCGGCGCGCTGCCGCCGCGTCCCCGACGCGATTTGTTCGGGAATTGCATTGTTCCGCCGACACCTGGAATCTGGATTCGGTTAGTAGAACCTTTTCCGGCGAAGAAGATTTGTTGGCACGTATTTTCTGCGCTGGAATTGTTGTTAGCTACGGATCAATTTAACAACCGTGCTGCGAGAATAGTCTGATACCAGAATAACTAACTTGGAGCAAGTAACAACCCCTCGTGTCCTATGTTCAAGGTAATGCTATTAATACAAACTGTGATAAAACATTGTTATGGATTTTCCCAGAATATACGTTCACGGAGAAACCCACTGCAGTTACGAGAGGTTGCTGGCATATTAATATTTTGTGATGTCTGACTGATTCCTTGGTTAGGTTTCCTTGAATTCTTAACATATTTATTCATTGCGTTTCTAGGACTCTAAGCTACTGAGATGGCGATGACTTTTTTCTGTTAGCCCATACAGTCCCACTGCTGCTGGGACAGTAGGGCAAAGGCCTTCCCCAAGACGACTTCGTGGTAGAAACTATTTCTTATAAAGAATTTTCAATAGAGAACTATTTTTAAAGCACGTGCACATTTCGCTACATCTTTTAGGCAAGTTTTGTAAAATTTAGAGCGACTCTGGCGCGGATTAGGGGTGGAAGACTCAAAACTTCCAAGATTTTGTGAACTTTCTATGGTTTATCTATTCTCAGAGGATATTCAGCTTTTCCCGATTTTAAACAAAGCATTTATTAATTTGATTTGAAATACAGACTTACTGCGTAAGATAATTAAATAATAATTTGGTTGTGGTTTCGGAATACGGATCATGGAAAAGTTTTTCAATTTACTTAATGGAGTGGAACCGTTTTATTGGAGATTTATAGGTACATACGTATTAAATACGAAGTGATGTACTGTTTTACTTGTCTTGCCGTATTGTACGAAAGTTAAGGTTTTGTGTTTGACTTCATTCCTGTACGGTCCATGTATTTTACAGACGTAAAATGTAAATGAGGTATTTGTTGCTCCAAATTCTCTTTTTTGTCGGTATTTTTAATGTCTACAGTGTGACTTGTTATTGAGTGCGTTCGTTCAAATGGGATGTTTATTGATATGCTAAGATTTTGACCCAGATGACTTGGGGACCAAGTTGCTTTTTTTTTGAGAAATCATAAATACTTGTGGCGCAATCAAAGAAAACAAAGGCACAACTCTCGAGAATGAAGGGAAAATTTGCCACAAGTGTCATTTTTCTTCCAAGATGGGCTCAGAGTTTATGCACCTGTACTATGAGTTACTAAGGAAATTACTTAACAATATGCTTTCCTGTCTCATAAAGCATCTTGTGATGAAATATATATCGCCATGGAAACGCATAAGTCTTTTCAGGAAAATTTTACGAAGGTAGTTCTTCCCCTAAAATTCGAAGTAGTTGTTTCTTTGTCGAATACATTTTCCATAAGCTGATATTCAAAATAGCATTTTCGCATTTGCGATCATGAAAAATTCAAAGCTAATGAGCAGGAAACATGAGGAAAATGTAAGAATTTCTTTTTAGCTATACTGTTTTATTAATCGGATAATTGAAATTGAATCTTTTGTTGGGATTTATATAAATGAGAAATTGCTGTTTCATCATAATAATATAAAGTTGTGCCAATCTGCGGAATTGGAGTGAGACATTTATTTAGTAACGGTGTGGAAGGGGAGGTGAGGCAAGGTGTGCAGGGGGCTGGCTAACGAGTTTCTGTCTGATGTTTGTGAAGTTCGCTCCGGGTCACGGCGCTACGTCCGCCGCTACACACCCGCGCCGCCAGCTAATGAAATATCCGTCTGAACTCAACAACCATACAATACCATTTTATACAGGAAATGGGTCAAATCGCAAGTATCGAATGATTGCTTGATCAGCGCTTACTTGTCAGAAACGAGAATTTATTTTATCCTCAATAAAATACGAGTTGAACAAGTTCTTAAACTATGTTGTTTCTTACCTCAAGCAACTTCTGTATAGACAGCGCGAATTCCCTCGACACTCATAATTCAAAAGATCGTACCGATGCGCGAGTATAAAAGACGATCTCCTACCGACTCATTATCGAGGAGGAGTCTCTTTAACTGAGCACAATTATCGAGACTTACCAACAAACCATTGAGATGTTTGAACATTTTGTACTTATAATTTGTAATGTTTGAACATTTTGTACTTATAAATTCGTAACAGTCAGAATTTCAGTCAAGATATGTGAATTAAACGTCAGTGGTTTAACAAGCTTATCTATTATGTAGAGTGTAGACGCGCAATTAGTTTGTGGGATCGTAATTGAAATATCTAATTATTTGTGGTCATAAAAGTTGGTGGTCTGTGCCCCACAATGGTAATTTCGCGTTAATATTTATGACGTATCGCGATGCACGTCACGGGAGACAGAGAGCAATTTTTATGTCAATAATGTGGGGAGCAGATTAATGTTGTATTTTTCATTGTATTACGAGCGTAATTGCTAATTTTATGGTTCGTATGATGTGAGAGAACATTCAGTCGGTTTTGTCAAATGTCTACGTCCTTCATCACGTTAAACGGTTTATGACTGACATGAACCCAGTACCTATTGTCTGACAACCTACATTGACCACTACAATCAAGAATAAGGTGGAATATAAAAAAATAAATAAAATATACTGGAACGGCGGTAGGCTGAGGTCTTTAAATAGAAATACTCCTATTTCGGAGCTCGCGAGTAGGTTATGTGGAAAATGTATGTCCTTAGGGTGGTACCTAAATCTCTTGTGACATGCCAAATCATTGAAAGTGTTCTTTTCAACCAACATGGTATCCCAATTCCCATGTTATTACATATACATATATGTATAACGTGGGATACCATATTGGTTGTATATTTATAACTAAATATGTAATGTATATGTGCGTGACTTCCCCGGTACAGTGACCTTTTCACACATAATAAGTTAGTTTTCAGCGATTTTAAACTATTAGGTTTTCTATCTATTCTTATCTTTAGGATTTGTCTTTGCACCACCCTAAGATCGACTGATAAAAAATGCTTTGGGCATTTCGTCTGCCTTTATGCAATGTTTTTTTAAAAGCGCATAAAGATTTAATACATAAATACTTGGGTGCAGAAATAAAATAGCTGAAGGATTCTACGTGTTGTCGACTATTGAACTCAGAATCACGTTTCGGAAGACCAGTTTTGTTCACTTGACTACGCTTTGTACGTTTGTGTTGTATTCAGCTAGGGAAAGCGATGTATGCCCCGCGTAGACAATGTGGTGTGGCACACCCATTCGAGCTTGTTTTAGTTGGCGATACTAAAACGAAATGTTTTATAAAGTCAAAAAAAAGTCAAAAGTCAAAAACGTTTATTTCAATTAGGCCATTAAACGGCACTTTTGAACGTCAGCATTTACAGTTCAGTAAAATATATTAATAAAGTGACTCTACTGTCCATTCGGAAAGGTAGATTCTTATGGAGAAGAACGGACAAGAAACTCCATAGTTACTCTTTTCAAATAACGACTTTACAAAATTTGGTATACAAAAATCAATTTAATATTATGTGAGGACGATACACCCAGAGTATGCTACTTATAAGAACAAAGTATAACCAGCAGAGGTACTTATTCCTTTCTAAAAAAAAATTAGGTAAATGGTACTCACATATTTACAGATAATCTTAATAACTACCAATTAAACAGAAAATAAAAACACAAAAAAGAAACAGTATACCCATCTATAAAGTTAATTCATAAATCAACCAGTTTGATTTCGTCTACACCCTTGATTGTCCTATGGAGCAGGACCAGCATGTTTCCAAGCATTCTTATCCTGAATGTAATCTTCTAACTTGTAATATGCTTGTTTACAAAGTGTACTTTTAACATAAGTTTTAAATGTTTTATAGTTTACAATACAAGCGATGGTACAATACATTCATTGGAACAGTAAGATCCTGTTCTTAACTTTGTTTAGCTTTGCAGCGTCTCCGTCAATCACGACCTTTTTACCTGACTGTCCTGAAAGAGGGCAATGTTTTTCAATAATGTGTGTATATATGTTTGTATGTCTATTTCTTTAGCCCAAATGGCTGAATAGAATTAACAAATGCGGTGTCATTAGATTCGTCTTAAGTCCCGTAGTGACATAGGTTGTTTGAATTTTGACAAGAAGTCTGATATCTACTGAATTAATATAAATCCAACAACTGCATCAGACTAATTTTTCGTAAAGCCTTTGTAACTTCGGTTTGTTTGGAAAATATAGTAGTTTTTTGCCGTTGGGTTTTTTGATTCTAGTAATATATTTTTATTTCCAATATTTCAGTGAATATTTTACTTTTAATTATGACTTATTTTTAAATGCACATCAAAAACTTATGTATCACCCGTCAATTTATGTACATCAAGAATATATTTTTTACGTCAAAATAATTAGAGACAAAAAATTAAAATCATTTATTTGCTGGAATATGGGTGAATATACATGAGGTACAACAAATGCTATATTCTACCTCAACAGGTGTGTAAATATCTATAACATGCAAAAATGACAAATATTATTCATCAATCATTAATGTCCATTACAAATTTTAATATTAATAGTTAGTACAACCTTATTACATTTTTTCATTTAGATAAATAATCAATTACGTACTGGTATTCATCTGAATCAGGTTTGACTGGAAGCCGACCCCAATACAGTTGGGAAAAAAAACTAGGCACATGATGATGATGAAATAATCAATTACATTATAACAGGCTTTGTTAATTAGGAACGTCTTTAATTTATTTTAAATGATACAAAATTCTCAGCATCCTTAAACTCCTTACTAGGTAATATAGTGTGGTTGATTAGCGAGGGTTCTTAAATAGGTGTTACGGTAGTAACTCACTAGGGAGCGCTGCACCAAAACTCTCTAAAAAGTTTGAAATAAAAATAAAAATTAAACATGTTGAAAAAACCCACGACGGTTAAAACGTAATTGAAAAAGGATAAAATAATTGAAAAACCCCCAGCTTAATGATTTTACGTAACGAGAGATAATAAACGTAAAAAGCTTTTGTAGTTTATTCAATGAACAATTTTTTTTTTGCAGTTTATTGCATTGCAGTTTAAAAATAGTTCATTTAATGGCAACCCCGGACGGATAGGTTAGGTTCGAATGGGATGACGGGAACTAGAGTGAGCGAGCAAAGCGAGCGAACATAGCATCCGTGCAGATAGGAATAGGAGCTCCACGCAGCGGTGTTCTTCGATGTTTGTTCAGCGGTTGGATCAAAATTTAATTAATCAACATTATAATTAAATTAAAGAAGAAGTTTATACTAAACGAACGTCGACGAACGTAACTAAACGAAAGTGTTGTTATAACATATGTTGTTATACAAACTGATCGTTATATCAATCAAGTGAAAATGATGTTAAATGTTGTTATGTCATTTGAGCGTTATAACTTTTGAAAATAGATCAAATGTTCTTATTCTAAATGAGCGGCACCCAGTTCTTAATTCTTATATCAATGGCCCCCTTCATGGGAATGTTCCTAGGTAGGCAAGAATACTTAATCGAGCAACTAATGATGATGAATGGCAACACAGGAGTGTTATGGCGTCGTTTATGGCAACATGAGGCCCGTATGTATGGACCCGTTCCACTTTATTATGTAAGGGTGAATTCTCCTATGGTGTTCCATTTGCTTAAAGAAGTTGTAAAAGCAAATGGTTGGTAAGGGTAAAAAGTGAAAGGCTGTCTGGGTGTAGTCAAAATATGAACAAGGAGTAAACTCATTGTAAATATCATAAGTATTGCCATAGGTAGGTGCCTAGCTCGACTCTACTAACTTATTCATTTCTCAACTAAGATTAAATACATTTTTTTGTATTTCGCCATTGGTACATTCACAACCAAAACGCAAAACTAATCGCGTAATGGAATAGTAGCTAATTACTCATGCCATTATACTCGTACCTTTGTATTTCACTATCAATATAATTTCTAATTTTCATTTTATCCGCAGTTATTACTACGTGCGCTCCCCGCATATAATATACAGAATACAACTGCCAAACTGTACAGCCAAAACAGCTTCTGAAGCGAAATTAAAACTGTTCCAGAGTTTTGTCTGTTTCCGCAATGATAAACAATATTTCGATTGCAACGTTCCGCGTCAGAATAACGTCAAATAATCACAATATTGTGAACTCCGGCGCCATATTTTCATTAGCAGCACCATGTTAAAAGACTTTTAAATAGGCACAACATTTTGTGATGAAATGTTTTGTTCATTATCGGCAAATTCTCTAAGTACAATACCACCCTACCTACCGATTCAGCAAATGTTTAAAAAACGCGTAAAGCCTTGTAAATTGCTTTTTTAATCTGATGCCGAATTTGTTAGTAATAAAAGCCAACATTAATGTAAATGGTTCAGGTTAACAGCGACAATGGCGACCAGCTAAGCGTCACAGAATAAAAACGGAAATAAATACATTGCACAAATCGCTGTGAAAACCGTGAAGCATGTTCAAGTCGTAGAAAGTATTGAGGAAATTCGTTGGAGTTTTATTTTATTTCGACTAAGGATTTTCCGCTAGAGAGGTTCTAGGTTCGTCGGTCAGATAAAGAGCGCTCAAATATAAAGTTTCAATTTCCGCGCCGTCCGCGAGACGTGCAGAGCCTCCCGAAAGGAATGCCTTTCTGATCTGTCTCTCTCACACCATTATACACCATTATACACCGTGATCAGTTAATTAATGCATATTCAATATTAAATTCGCAGAGGTGACTCAGTTTTTTTTCCGAGTGAAATATTCCGTATGGCGTGTTTTACGCCAGACAGCGCGTATTTCCATTTCAGAGTTTCAGACTCCACTCGCCTAGTTCATTTTTGCACCGCACTTGATTTCCACAAAGAAAAATGAATCTCCTTGCAATGAAAAGCTTACAAAATATAAATGTGTAGCAGAGATGTGTGCTGTTTATACGTTCCATCTTATCGCTTTGTTGTTACCGCACGCTTGTTACAGTCATTATAACGAATGTAAAACGATAGTGGAGCGGTTTACAACTACATTTATTTTATCTGTAATAACATTGCCGTGAAAAATCATAACAATCGCAACCTATCTGTCATGAATAATTCTTAAGCATGATAACCCGAAAATTCAATCTCCGAACAATGGGATCGTATTAGCATACAAAAGGTTTCACATATCTAACGCAAATCCGTTATATTTTGAGTTATCTTCTCCCAAAAAGGCAATGTTTTTCCCCTGACCTGTGAAATAAATTTTATTCGAGACACAGGTTGTTAGCGAGTGGTGGTTGAATGTTTGAATTATTAATTTCTAATTGACCGAAAATAATTATATTTTTAGGTAAGGATTAATTTAATTTGTATTGTTAATTGGTTTTTTAAGTGCTTACTCTTTGTTGTGATGTACTCGTATCTATCACATTTTATAAACGTAGAACGCCAAACGTTGTTGGTGAGTGACATGAGTAATATAGCCGTCAGTTTGGGGTCCAGAATGCGAAATCAGGTGTTTATTCTGAAGCATGGAGTGGTTCTGCATAGCTCTAGCAATCACGTTTGTCTGCAGCTGGGGCGCTTCGCCTAGCCGCGCCTCGTTCCGTCTCGCTGTCAAATTGTCCATGTTTTACACGTTCTTCGTATGTTGTAACGTCCAAACTGCGGTTTGAATAAGTTTACCTCTGTGCGCGCACGATGAGGTCAAACACATCCGTATGTTTACGCATTCACAGAATCAGAACTGTTGCGTACTCGATTTTTTCATTCGTCATTCATTCATCGTTAAGGTAACTTTTTTATTTCGGTGCAAAATAAATATAGCGAGTAGGTATTTACGTTGATTCAAACCATTGTGCACTATGCATATGTGTTTTTTCACCACCATATGCGAGTTTATTTAAAACACGCAGATGAAATCTGTTATAAATAAAAAAAGATAAGCTCCAAATAAGAGACATGTTCGGTAAATGTTTTCAGCAGTTATTTAATTTCACGTTTGGCAGAGTCTCAATCAGCTTCGCATTCGGACCAATCATTCAATCAACGTGTCCATAATTGATGGTTATCGCATTACGCGACTCGTTAGCGATTAACGTTGATTTTTGTTAGTAGTCGACCTTTTTATGTGGATAATGGCGACCCGATGGGAGTTTAAACAGATTTTGCAACATACCAATTTGTGGGAGCAGCGAGTATCCGCAATTTTGCCGATGGACAGAAATTAAGTGCTGTTTGTTCTGCAGGGAAATCGATGTATCGACGTTCGATAAATTAAAGTGAATGCAGCTAAATTCTCTCAGGTAGAAGGCGGTTCACGTAAGTGTGACACGAGGAAGGTTCACCTCCTAGAGAGTTGCTAACTTAATTCATTATAGTGCGCCGTGTTTGAGTTCCGTGAGCACTCTCCGGTTTCGGCCTTGTTTCGGCAAACGAATACCCCCGCCCCCCGCGCCCCGCACACGATCCGTTTCACCCTCACCTCCGAATAAACAACCACCTGATTGACACCTATACCATGCAAATTACTTGCGAGAACTTTTAAGGGTAGCATAACAACGTCCTAGGTGCTGCAAACATATAGTTCAGCAAGTGTATTAACTGTACGTGGGCTACAACGCTAACATGGTTCGTAGCTATTTGAATATTTGGGGAAACTCAGTCTGAGAGATGTCGTTTTGTTTTTAATAAACCAGCACAAAGCAACATGTTCAATCTTCTTTGTTTTTTTATTAAAAGCAAAATAGAAAAGAATTCTGAAAAGACTTTATTGTTGTGTATATTCCAAAGAAAACGGGATTTCCCGTACTATTTAAGCGTTTTTTCTTCGCTCTCACCGTAATATAGTTTCAAATTTAATTTCCACTGTCTGTTTACTTATTTACCAAAAACACGTGGACTTAAATACCATCGAAAGGTCTCGGGTTCAAAGTTGCTTAAAAGCTATTTCGTAAACTCGATTACTTAAAGAAAATGAAGAAGGATTAAAAGGCAACTTAGCGTTTAATTAAATAAGCCCGTTAAAAAAAATGGAGCTAGAGAGCGAACAGAACCATGTCGGGCTTAGTTGAACTGTCACCAACAACGACTGTAAACAAATCTTAACTTAAATTGCATCTCAAATCAACGAACTCGCTCACAGATGGTTAATTTTGTTATTACGAAGTAGACTTCGTTATGTTCAATAGAAAGTCACAATAGTGTGAAGAATGAACGCTCAGCATCATTAGCACACGAACCGATAAAATCTGGACACGGCTTATATTTTCCTGAAATACTTTAACACGGACAGTTTCAAGTATTTTTGTTATTAAAGCTGTATAGAAACTTGGATACTGTTCACGTATTATGGACTAACGATCCTAATTGAACGCAGTTCGTTAGTAGATTCACAAAAGTAGGATTATCTGGCAATCCGAAAGGCACAACAAACCAGTAGGTATCAATAAAACGATCGCGTTGTGAAATGAGCACAGACTCGTTGCTCACACAGATAATGGAGATCGGATGTGGTATGCTTCTGTATCTTCTGCGTTATTTACATTACCTTATTGCTCGGCAGGCTTTTAGGCTTCGTGTTTAACTACTTTGTCATGAGCTATACCTTTGTCATATCTGAAGGCTGTTGAATGTTTTGATAATTTCAGAACAGGTAATAAATTAAGTGCGAGCCCTATTCGCTTAAAGTGAATTTCCATGTTTGTTTTGAAAATCGATAAACAAACTGAGCACATTATTGGTACATGAAAGGATCAGATTACCTTTAAATTTATTTGATTCCACTTCGGTGCAGTTTTGCGCTCCTCTTAGAGTTTGCTAATGATTTAAAGTTCGTCGCCAGGGAACGGAACCCACAGCTTTATCCCATCACGTTTATAACTATAAAGATAATATTTCTCCAAACATATAAGTACTTAGCTAATGACTAGGATTTCGCAAGCCACGTCTACTTGCAACTTTTAATGGTCTAATAATGAGAACGTGGATCAAGTGCCACACCGCAATAACTTTTGTTATGTGACTGCAAAATGCTTCAGAATGAAGCTGCTAGTTGCGCGTGCAAATAAATTGCGTTTGTAAATGCTACGAAAAGCATTTTCTTTTCAATTTATTTGGCAGTACAGTTGCAAAATTCAGTTAGTTATAAAGAAGCAAATAATTTCCTCCGGTGCATAGCTTAGCGTTTAGTGAATAAGATTGTTCTTAAACGTATGTTATTCAAAATATTTTCAGTGTCATGAGATAAGAGTGTACCCTCACGGGAAATTACTGCCGAAATCTCGGCGCCCGCCTATAGACAGTTCGCTCGCCTCCTTTGTGCCTTGAATCAATTCCCGTAACTTATCTGCATATTTTATAATGCGAGACGAAGTGACGCTGCAGCATTCGGTAGGTACCCCCTTCAGGGATTCCATCGTGTTTTGGAACGCGGAGTGGGGAATTACTAATAAAAGATATCGGAAGAAAACTAATTTCTGATAAGCGAAGTTAATAGGATGGGCGCGACCTTCCCAATTTAGGCGAAGTTTCACGCTTCTTTAAACCAAAAGCCGATATTTTTTATAGCTTAATCTTGGGTTACGTAAATTACGTTCATGATAACGTGACAAACGTAATGAAGAGTGCAAAGTTGTCAATTGTGATTTTTGCAATGAAGGCTTATTTTTTCGGAATAAAGCTAATCCGGCATAAGACATAAGTAGGTCCCACAAGTGTAGCACACAGCTCCAGCCAGCCTCCATCTCCCGAGGCGTTAGCAGCGTGTTGTTGGTCCCGCGCACCCAACTTTTAGGAGCAACTGGCGCGAGTCCGCACCGCAAATAGGATTACCGACAGACCTAGAAAGCCTGCGCGTGTCGGCTAATTCAATTTTATTGTCAATATAAAACGAAATAAACTTTTTTGTTCAACTTTGCTTTCAGTTTTGAAACTGTTATATTCTGTTAAATTTTCAGCGACGAATCGTCGTTTTAGACAGGCCCGATATTGCCGAAATTGCTCCATTTTAGCTGCAATGAAACACGAAAGAATGGAGCTCTCTTGAATGTCCAATTTTAACTGTAGCTAGGACGAGCCTTTGAAGTCGGTGCGGTGTAGCGGTGCTAGCCGATTTATTCCCGTTCTGACGGAAGCCAATCAAAGCTTTTGCAGATTTAGATCGCCGACGGACGAAAAATGAAACAACGGAGCCAATGAATGGTCCGATCCGTACATAGTTGGCCGTCTGCGGCGCTGACGTGTCGTCGCAAACAAGCCCGATGAATGCTACCAGTACGTACCAGTACAAGCCAGCGACCAACGTGCGCCAGATGAGAATAAAAACCGTCATGCATGAATTTATTTCGCGCGGTTGCTTTGATATAAATTTTGACACTTTGTTCGATCCTCCATGGATTAGAACACGAGGAGACACGGTACGGTAAGTATTAGTTATATACAATAGATGTTTACAATGCTCCATACTATAATGTACCTACTCTTAGGTATTTTATTTCAGTTTCTACCTAACTTATCTTCATACTGGAATTTCAAGGAAAATCCTCGATACAGGCTTTATAATAAAACGAAGGTTGCTTCTTCTGGTATTAACAAAAATAAAGTAACAATTTCCATTTAGGCAAGCTGATGGTCTAAAACGATAATTAGAATTTAGCGTTCCCCGGTGATTTAAAACATTAGCAAAAACTTACCCTAATTAATTTGGAGAAAATGTAGGTAGGTACAACAAGAGTGAAACAAGTTAATTACTACAAGAACTGTTACACTTATTAGGTAGTTAACTATGGTGTACCTAAAGTTTTTTACCTTTAAATATAATTTTAATATAATAAGAAAAACAGAAAAAACTGGGCGGGTCACACCAGCCGCATCCATAGTGACCGCTGGGCAAAAGTCTCCACGCAATGGGTGCCAGAGGATGAACGGCGTCGCCGAGGCCGGCCCAGAAAGCGGTGGCGAGATGATTTGTATGCACACCGCGAAGGCTGGTTCGAGGTGGCGCAAGAAAAGAATGTCTGGAAGGATATGGGGGAGGCTTTTGCCCAGCAGTGGGACACAATAGCTAAGGTAAAAAGAAAGAAAAACCGTGGTTTTATTTTTCATTCACGTATAGAAAGCACTCATTATGTTAAGAGAAATGTACAGTTTCGTTCAGTAACGCCAAACAAAAAAATCTACCATACTGAGGTACTATAGGTATACTTGTTAATTTTAACGAATTCTGCGAATCATTCAATTAATTTAGGAAGACATTTTTCGGACAGTAGTGATGTTATGTGCGACCAAACTGTAAAAAGAATTTTATTTCTAAAAAGAAAAGTATTTTTCTGAATTTCACTTGTCTAGCGATTGTTGCACTGGAACTAACAAACCTTATGGTAATTCAATTAAAATGTATAATTTGAGTCGTTTCAATTATAAACATAAAGTTATGGTAGGTAGAGAGTGAGTTACCATAAAAGTTATAAGATAAGCGGATCTTGATACTTTCAAGTTTATGGAATACATCTGGAACATCTGGCTTACCTAAGAGTACGATCAATCGGACTCTTAGATTTTGCAAGAAATACCATAAAAAGAAGTTTAGTTAATGACGCAATATGCAAACATATATGTAGATACGATGGTGTCTATGTGAAAGTTATTGATGGGTGGTTTAACGATTTCCGCGGTTTCAATAAAGAATCACGGTCAAACGTTACGATTCAAATTTAACTTTATTTTACGGTTGTTTTAACGACTTCGAGATTGTTGATAAAACTCCACCGCATTGTCTTATCGTAATACTCAGTTAGACTTCTGAAAATATTACAATATTGGCGTTTATTGGTCATTATTTCAACTGCTTTCGCAAGCTTTCAATGTAAATGGTTTTATTTAGATCCCTAAGAGATAAAAGATAAAACGTTAAAGTAAAATTTTCAGCGTCGCTTGAACATAATTCTATTGGGTGACTGGCCTCGGCTAGGAATAGATCGCCACTATCCCAGGGCATCTTAACAAACGATTAAAATATAACGAAGGAAGAGATAGCTTTCTTTTGTAAGATCAGTATAATTACATCAGCAGTTTGTTTCCCATGCCGTATGCTGTTTCATAGGAATGCAAAAAGATTCCCTCTGGACCACTATTTCTGCGGTTTATGTGGTAGAAATACATATGTAGCAGTGAAAGTTTAAGGTCCGATTTGATGAAGGCTTTTAGTAAGTAGAGTAAACTACACATGTAACAGCAAAAAGCCATAAAGTGCGCGCCTCTATCTGTCCCTTAAGGTTAGGGCCAGGATTCCTAATGTTGGCATTTGTTTCAAGAACAAACTTGTTGACATTGGAAAGTTAGTTCAAAGTGGCTATTCAGAGGCCTGAAGCATTGAAGAGGGAAAATGGGCGGACACCTAAGTCCACTTCTAAGGTGTGAAATAAACAAGAGTGGTAACCCACTCTTGTTTATTTCAGTCGTCATGAATACAGAGGCTATAGATTAAATAGCTCGACGTTATAATGCATGACTATTCTAACATACGAGATTTCGTCTGTCATCACATCACCCATAGAAAAATGTTAATATTATTTTCCAGCACTCTTTCAAGTTACTGCCCCGAACAGCTTTGTAGGTTAAGCTTTGATATCGGCGAAAAAAAGAGTGCTTCATTCAGTTAGGTACGACTGCCAGGCTCTCAAAGTCGATTCTTATCAGTAAGAAATATTTTAAATCGCGGTAAAGAAATGTATGTGTGCATGTTTTATAGATGTTTAAGTGTTTTGAAGGAGTGAGAGGGAAACGGCGTCGGCCTTTCTAATCAGGGGATTATCTCGTTGAGTCCCGTTAGTCGGCAGTCAGTCGCTGATCCCGGCCGACCTCCGGGCTGGCCACACTGCTGTGTCACTCCAACATTTTTTGCTCACACACACTAACGCAGATTTGTAGCTTTTAAGGATTATACTGTCTATGTTTTGAATAAATGTCGGTTCGTTTCGTTGTCGACCCTCGTAACTTTATAGTGATGTAAAAACTTTATGACATTCTAGAAATCGTATCCTCTCGGATAGTTTGGAACTGACAATGCGAGCGTAATTTTAGTTGGAAAATCCATGATTCAGATTCCATGTCTGATTACTCAAAGGTTTTCAGCAATTCAATTCAAAGTGAAAGCTTCAATAAATATATTACCAATCATTGGAAAAGGAAGCAGCTTTATCTGTACGTATCTAGTTAAAAATATAGCTAAAGTGACAGACTCAACTTAGAAGCCAAGTTAGGAAAAAATGCAACTAAAATTTTGGAGTGGCAGTCCGTGTTGCTCAATTAAACGTAGTCACTTCAGTTTATTTCAGATCATCTTCTGGCCTGAAATGGACCGTCTTGTTTGACAATTGCGTTCGAGGTTTTAAATAGATTTTATTGTTTGAAAATCCAACTCAGCAGAAGTGAAATCTATATGTGGCTTGAACGAAAGTACTAAGTACATACCTACCTTTAAATTTTAATAGGCTGACTTATATCTTGGTGTATTTTCCCCATGGAATAGATGCATGAATATTTCTACATACAGTAGGTAAGTATAGATACATTACTACGTCGTAAATACTTCACATGAAGTGGATGTGTATGTATAAAAGTAGGTATTCCCTAAAGGGTCGTTCGTAAGTAACAGTTATTTGTCGAATATAAAGTTGTGCCGGAACAGTTGTCGGTTACATACGTGATAGACAAACTTAACGCCTTCCCGCCTCGACTGCTTGAACATAATAAAGTGACAAGTGGGGAGCATGCTCAAATCTCGGCAAACTATATCGGCAAATGTTTGTGTTCACTGGTAGTTTGCAAGTAATCCATTTAAAAGTGTCAGATTAGAGGGGGTCGGGTGAATTTGCTTAGGCGGGTCCGGTCAGCAATTTATGTCCGCGTGCCGCCGCAGATGTGGTCGGTGGCCCAGCGCCTCGCCGCGCCGGCTTGTGGCACTGTTTATAACAACAAAGGCGGAGTAATTAAACACTTAGACACGACACCAGGACCCTACCGGATAATACCACGCTTTACACAAGTGTCTGGGGAACTTTTGCCTACCTACTTCGATAATAATTCGCCCCGGCAGTTTAAGTTTTAGTATTTTAAGAACGTCTTGGTTACTATTAATTTTTAATTCGCTCTGAGCATCTCAAAGAATCGCGTACCTACTTGTCTTTCTCATTTTCTCTCAGAACTGATGCAATGCTGCGGCTGCTACTTGTGTATTTAGCACTCAGCACTACCCAATTGGACGGTATTCTTTGACTTTGTGTTAAATTGTTCTTTGTGAAAAGCTTGGAGGAAATAATATGAAAGATTGCAGAAGAATGGAAGGTAAGTAAGTAATATATTGTATAAAGACATTAGTTTTAGTTTGAAAACATGTGTTGTAGCGAGGACGGAGCAGGTCCAATAATAAGGCTCGTCGTTATCCCGCACTCACCGCACGTGATCCTATTCTGCACAATGAGTTTATCCTGAGCTCACACACTACTTACGTGGACTGCTCTGCACCCACTGTACCGGCAGACGGCTGAGTGAGTCAGTGCTGATCCAATGTTATGTACGGTAAATTAAATGCACCATAGTGTTTTAGTCAAATAAAACCATAAATGTTACCAAAAATAGACAACGTTATTGTGTTTTATCACCAACATCAAGTTAATTTGTTCTTAGATCCCACTATAAAAATATGATTCCCCGTTTTGACGGAAAAATAAAATGTTGGCGATCCTGCAATGTTGATTGCGTCTTAAAATGCCAAAATTTAAGTTCCATATTTCATAATCTTAGCATTTCATTACAGTTATTACACCTACTAGTATAATTTCGTTTCCTTGGTAACGAATAGCCAGTTAAGAATCTAATATAAGCCAAGTTAGATTTATATGGGAATTACGTAATTTTCCACTACGGTTATCCTTGTTGGTTCCACTTATTATGTTACTTCCGCGTAGTATTTTTTTTATTTTTATATGCCTTTCTTTCTTGCTTTTATGTAACAAACAGGAACACTATTTCCTATTAGAAGTTAACACTATTAATTTGTAATATCATCCAGTGAAGATATTATTCATGTACATTGAAAACCTTTTTGGTTTTATTTCAGATTTAATATTTTATCCCCTTCTGTCATCGGATATTTGGTCAACCATCCCTACATAGCTTTGCATTTGACTGTTAATTTACTGTTGAAACACTTGATCAGGCTTTCGGTATATAGTGGAATAATTGTTTTGATGCTCTTCATTCATTGGCAGTTTCGTGGTACCGCAGTGCTAATAGGTGGTGTGCTCTAGGGGTAGAGAGGGTGATGACAATATATTGCTATCAGTATGAGTGTCGTCGCACAAAGCGCATGTCTAGTGTAGGCGTTGACGCAGCGTAGGCGTCACTTAGGCGTGACTTAGGCGCCGTGGAGACGCTGCTTCAACGCATAGTCTACGCTGGATCAGGATATGTAAATGTTCATTTTTTAACCTAGTTAAAAGACTCAATGATAAAGGATACTTGACCATTGGCTACGCAGATGACATAACCATAATAATAAACCGAAAACACGAAAACACGCTATGCAACCTCATGCGCCAAGCCTTGAAAATAGTAGAGGACTGGTGCAAAGAATATCAGCTAGCAGTGAACCCTGCCAAAACTGAACTTGTCCTCTTTACCAAGAAGAGGAATTTACCAACACTGGAATTACCACGATTCTTCGGAACCACCCTCAACCTTGCAATTGAAACCAAATTACCTGGGCATTTATCTGGACAAGCCGTTGAATTGGGCGAAGCACACTGAATACACCGCCACAAAATCCAGTATATGCATGTGGCAATGCAAACGCATGATAGGTAGGAACTGGGGCATCAGTCCGAATACAGCCCACTGGTTATACACCACAGTAATCAGACCAATAATCACATATGGCTCCCTAGTCTGGTGACCCAGGACCGACTTGAGCACGGCACAGAAATACCTTGAAAAATTGCAACGGCTTGCCTGTGTCCTGTGGCAATCACTGGCAGGATGATAACTGCACTCACTGCGGCCCTGCAGGCTATGCTGGGACTGCCACCACTGCACCTTATAGTGCAGGAGGAAGCGGCCCTAGCAGCCTTCAGGCTCAGCACATCTGGCACTTTAGGGAAAGACTTTAGAATCAAAAATACACGCATCATGGGAGATGCCGTAAAACGACAACCCAGGATGACATCACCCAATGACAAAGCTCAAAAGATGCACCATTTTCAAAAGCACTATAAAAGTGCTAGCACAAGAATCGGATGATCACTCAGGTCCCAAAGAGCTTAGAATCTACACTGATGGATGTGTTCAAGTGCCGGAACTGGAGTTGGAGTTTACTCCAGCGACCTCAACATTAAAATATCCAGACCGCTAGGAAAGCTCAACACCGTTTACCAGGCGGAATGCGTGGGCATTATCCTAGCGGTCCATGCCATAGAAGCCACGGATACTCGTATATAAGAATGCCACAATGCACTAGAACGCGCCACGGTGACAAACCGCAACACTGGTACGTTCACAGCGGATCACTAGGAAATGACGCAGCCGATGAGCTGGCCAGGACGGGATCAGGTACAATGGCTGTTGGACCTGAACCCATAGTGCCACTCCCTTTCACCCAGCTGCGCACGTAGCTACAAGAACATACCCACTCACAAGCAGAACGCTGGTGGGCCTCGGCACCAGGCTGCAGGCAGTCCAAGGAGACTATGCCACTCCTAGACAGAAAACTTACCAAGCGCCTTCTGCGACTGGATATGGGCAGCCTACGAATGGTGGCGGGGACCATCACCGGACACTGCTCAATGAATAAACATTTCCATACGATAGGTATAACGACAGTCCTCTGTGCAGAGCATACACGGAGGAGGAGGAAACGGTATCGCAAGTGCTCCTTGAGTGCACAGGCGTCGCTGAGATACGTAGACAAACAATAGGGACGCCGAATTCACTCACAGACATCCTGAACTCTTTAGGAAGACTGATCTGCTTCTGGAGGGAGGTTGGCTGGTTGGAATGACAGCCGCCATGGCTCACGCACAATGGTCCAACATCAAGACTAAGTGCGAAAACCATAACCCAATAGATAGATACATAGATAGATAGATAGATGTTCATTTCTTGTCTTTATATAAAATTAAGGGATCATAGTTAACTTCAGTAACTCTTCAGTTTTTGTCGCTGACTGTACCTAGGTACCTGGGTGACCTGGGGACCTCGGGCCATTCGACCGTGAACAAAAATCATCTACGTTCCATGTATTAGTAGGTGCCTATTTACTTTTTATTTAATTCAAAAATATCTATTTAATTTCTTCTTATTTTTAGACCACTGTATATTTGACAGTTAAATTATTGAAATATCAACTTCTTTGTTATATATTATCAAACATTCATAACTGTCTTAACCAACGATCAAATTAATGTAAACGTGTCGTATTTTACATAAACACACACAGAACTCGTACATCGGATTATAGCGAGATATTAATTGTAACGCAATTATCCAACGATGCATTTAACATAAATTCAATTTCCTAATTAATCATACATTACACAATTAATTCGAAACACGTAGCTACAACTCTAATAATGCTGATTGCTTTGAATGCTTGCGGTTACAAATTATGGTTACTGATAGGTTATGAATGATTACGTTAGCAATCATTAGGAACTGTTGAAAGTCTGTTACAAGTGTTAAAACTTTTTCTTACGGAACAGAGCAGTTCCTGTATACAAGAATAAAGTTTTTGTAAGCTTAACGATCAAACAACGACGCGGTAACACGCCAGTGCGAAGACGTCTCTAAACAACGCAAAATGGAACTGGAATCGGTTGCAAAATTCGTATGGATATCGGGGTTCTCGTGTGGCCCAGTTGGATAAAACTTTAATAATGGAAGATCCCGATAGCTAAAGTTTGCTCGGGTAACGACGTTTACCCGCGAACTCGGCCGGTGGCAAAATAAAATCAACTGACTTGACGACCAACTACTGTCCGGACTCCGGGTCGACTTCCCGCCGACGTCCTGTTTCAATAATGTTTTCTACCTGATTTTATAGCTGTTCCCTTGAAGAATTATACACGTAGTGGTTTTGAAAGGTTTTCCAATTCTTTGAGAATCGAAGAAAAAGGTACTTAGCCACTGTAGAATGTAATTAGATTGAAATCTTGTCTAGCCTGAAATTTTCAGTCGTTTGCACGTTCAGAAACCCTTATTACATAATTGAAAGTAATTGTGAAGTCTGTTATTAATTATATATTAGTATTAAGTATCTTGACACGCGTTGAGAGCATTAACAGCCAGACAGGTCCTAAGGGGACTAATATACCTATAAGACCTCGTTAATAATTCTAGGTACTTATTTGTGGAATAGGTTAGGAAACAAATAAAGATAAATAGGAGTAACAGGGTCTCAGCCGACATTGTTTAGGGTTCCGTCCATCCAAATGAAAAAGGGACCCTTATAGGATCATTCGTGTATCGGTCTGTCTAACAGTGTCTGTCACAGCCAATTTAATTTTAATCTACTGCCTTTACTGGACCGATTTAGTTGATATTTGGTACACGTATGAACTTCTAAGGCCCAAAGATGGACGTATTTTGAACGAATTTTGAATATGGCGTCACTTTTGGGGGAAAATAGGCAATTAATAAAAGTTTTTTAAACTGTGTCGTGTGACATTACAAATACAATGATTTTTTATAAAAGAGAAAGACAGAAAAATAATTATTTGGGAGTCGAACAAAACAGACAAAAAGTAAAATCATTTAATAACTAAAAATAATAATGAATTAATAATAGCTAACAATATGAATGTTACCTAGTATGACAGGCAGAAAAACTATCTCAGTATATGCTGCAATATTAAAAAAAAATGCAAAGCGGTTTTCTGAAAGGGTATGTGATGCTACGATGCTACCGGATACACTTCAGAGCACAGACTAAATAAAAATAGAATATAGTTATTTTTGATACTAGTGCGGTAAGTTGGTTTTTAAAAACGAGTAGACGAATGTAGTCACGAGTTATTTCCGCGCGTGTGTCATACATCGTTTTCAACACATTTGCGAGAAAACAGTAGGCACATAGGGCAATGAAACAAACTTTTAGGTTTTAGATATCAGTCGGAAAGTCGCAACAATCTTTGACGTTCCTTATATAAAAAAGCGCGAATCTGCAAATGGCGCTACGAGCGCGTGTTGAAAATAAGAAAAAAATTCGTCTCATTTTCTCTTTATTATTAAAATGAGACAAACGTATTGAGCAAAAGCGCTTCCAAGGAGGTTCGATCATTCAGTTTATTTTTTCTAGTAATGTCCTAGTAATTTCTCCTTGGTGGAATTCTTATATTTTTTAATGGTAATTTAAAAAAAAAACGTAAAGAATACGCACGGCGCTATACACCGAGGAGTGCGGTAAAACAGGTACTTAGATGACAGTACGTATTTTACCGCAATTCCAATGGATGGTGCGTAATGTTTAACTTTCGAACAATAATAGTATACATGCGTTGTAAAAGCATTTTTTAGCAAATGTTTAAAAAAAAAACGAGCGAGAATATTGTCTGTATATCATGTATCATAAAAGAATTCAAATATCAAATCAAACAATAAATATATTAACCAAAGCCCGATGCGCCAATGTCATGAGTCGGTGTCATAGACAAACGATGGAAGGCGCGGGCGCAAGTGAAAAGTTAAGGTCGGCTGTCTAATTTGAAAAGTTTAAAATATTGTAGAAAGAAACATATCTAAATAAAAATAAACAAAAACATTCTCAAAGTTACCATCTTTGAGCATCTAGGATATCGTTAAAGTGTTTAAAAAAGAAGTGGTTCGGGGGTGTTATTCTATAGTGGCGGACTGTAAATGTAGTGTTTTATTGTACTGGTCGCAAGAACAATTGAAACTTAAAGTGAGTTCATATTGTTGCAACTTAGAACTAATGGACCAGTCGTTTCTGTAGCATGAAACAGCGGCGGCATGGCGTTCCAGCAACGAGAAGCTGCGAATTTGAAACTCCCACGAAATGTAGCAGTTCTACGGGGCCACGTCGTCAAAAGGCAGGCAGATGCTCTTGTTCTGACTTTGTTCACATCACGCGATCAGATCAATTTACCAAAAAGATAGTAAATTTTTACACGGTACATAAGTTTGAGACGGTAGGAGCGGTAAGCATAGGATTCTCAACTACATAGATATAATTTTAACATAAATAGGCTTAGAGAATCCATGAAAATTTTTCATTGCCCCAAAATATAGCAAATAGTACGTAGTAGGTACTTGCAAATTACAGGAACACCTACAAGAAGTTTGTTGTTTTAAAATAACATGTAAAACAAAAATATGATTCGTACAGAACCCTTTGCGCGCGAAGCCACTCACACTTGACCAGTGCTTTTGGTTTAAGTAAAAGGCATGTCTTAAAAGCTTAGGTAACTATTACTTTGGGTCGTCAGCCTTGTTATCCGCAACCTTGTGTTCATCACGCGACTGGGCTATTCTCGCACAACTCGTACGGAAAAACATTTCATCTTCGATTCGAATGGAAAATAATTCCCTATAATCAAGTATGGTGTAAGTCCCTTCAGAACTCTGAAACCAAACAAACTCGTATAAAAGATATAAGCGTCGAATACGTCTATGTATACGAATCGTCCCTTTATCTCAATTTCCCTACGCAAAATTTAATTGATATTAATTTATAATCTCCAAACGCTCCTTTGTTGTTTGGAAATCAATTACAAAACAGCACATAGTTAAAGAAAACCAATAATTAAAATTTCCCCAACGTACGGCTTGGAGAATTAAATAGAGCTGAATATAGACTTCGAAGTAATAATTAGGCAAAAAGATCGGGCAGGTAGGTAGGAAATTGTCGATTCGCAACACGCGCGCGGCGCCCGGGCGCGCCTGAATCGGCTCGCCGGCCACCAAATAAGACCACTTAAATTCCACACCCGTAGCCCTACACCCAGATAGCACTACCAGTTACTTCTGTTACGTATATGAACCTCGCACACACAGTAATTACACAAAAGAAACGGAACTAAGGAAGGCGTTTAAACATTGCCTTCGGTCGCTATTAGATCCTGCAGAGTAAACTAAAATATACTCTTTCTGCTCGCTGTGTTATTAAGTTTAGTAGCCGTTTGGGCGCCGGCAGAGTTGGGTCTCCGAGGAGCGAGTTACGCACCTCCACTGTTCTTTCTCACACGAGTGATAAGAATAATGGAAACGGAAAAGCTGCTCGTAACTTCATGTTTTATTTCCGGAAACTTTAATACACTTTGTACTTGATGGCGTCGAATTGTCTATTTTTACTCCTTTATGTAGGTTACAGTATCAGGCGCGAACGATCAGTTAAGACGGAACTTCGCACATTGGCTTTTACTGTTGTCAAAGTTTAGCACTAAATCAGACTACGAGTCATCTTAACTAATCCGTATTTTTGTTTTTATTGGCCACTAAGTCTAGTTACTGATTTTATCTAGTACTTCTTCGTAATAGTGGAACCTAGACTGCATGGTTATTTCGTAATTTCATAATTATGTAAATATTTCCACAAAAGCAAATTAGGTGAAGTAACAATGTTTTTCCAAGAAACTTAGCACTTATATAAAAGCTAGCACTGTTTCATTAGAAGCATAAACAACTGTTTGATAAGCATTTTCAGGTGGATAAGAATTGATAATTTTTTTAATAAGGAATTGTGTAAGTTGGAGAGGCAACAGAGCATTTTTAAGTTAAGTGGATCAGCTGAAATTTTCCAAATGTTCAAAACAGTATCATATTAAGTGCATATGAAGTAAAACAATATGGGGAAATATTAAATAAATTTTGACGAACGCAATTATTATGAAATTGCAGTAGTTTTTAAATAATGTTTTGAAGAGCGGCGTGCTGCGCTGATTCCGAGCAGGCTACGACCAACTTCGTAGGTTTATTGTCTTCGCTTGAATTAAAAAAGTTTCACTCAAGTTCTCTCTTAATACTTGGAGCACATATTTACTTACCTATGAGCGGAAGTAATAAAACATTCTTTTCTCTGGCCATTGCACACACTTACCCGTTAAAGCTTACGGAAATACTTTATATATTGAAACCCCATATTGAACCCCATCAATGTAAGACTCTGTTATGTTCCTGTTATTCCCGAAACTAGGTTATTTCCCATTGAAAATATCAATGGGGTAATTCAAACGTTATAGCACGTACCCGATCCTCTTTTGGCATTACGAATTATTGAGGAAAGTCATCGCTTTTCTCAAAGAGTTTTTTTAAACAGGTAGAGAGCTTTTCAAAAAGCACTTGTGTAGTTGTTTTAGTTTCTGAAAGTGAAACGATAAAACCTCTATTATCTTTTGATCAACTTGCTGAAAATTGCTTTTAGTCTGAGTGTTGAACTGATCGGGTGGTCCAATTGGTACCTATTCGAGTATTAAACTATTAATTTCGAAGTAAGTATAGGTATAAGAATATTCTGAACTTACGTAAGTATCGTATTTCTTTGATAGATTCCCTTGCGGCTATCGGTTGGGAGGCTTCTCAGCGACCATATAAGTTACGACTAATGAACGAAAGTAGGTTAATTTCTGCGCTCTGGAAGTCCTACTACTTACTACGGTCGCACGCACCTTTAAATAACTCAATCTAAATTATAAGGTGTCCTTTGGCATGAAAAGATATCTCAATCTACTTTCTATCTGCTCTCAGCGAATTCATGAAATATTCCACCCAATCAATCTGAAATTCCATTAGATCTCCAATTTGTGTAAATGTTTACACATTCAAAAAGGCGTTTTAGCAAATACTTCGGAGATTAGATTACTTGTTTAAAAGCTCTCTTTTTAGATAAATTCATTTTTCAAAGAAACGTATTCTGGGGTCAGTCGAGGTCAAATGTAAAAAAAATCCAGGAAATTCGGTTATCGTGTTGACCGTACCTATAAGAATTTGATACTGCAAGTTCCCGTTTTCATTGGAATAACTGGGTGTAGCTAACATTTACCTATAGTAGGCGCCAGATAAATGTGGAATAAAGTACATTGACCTTTCCCTAATAACTGTTCATAGGTACCTGAACAATTAAATATGAATCGTTTTTCATTATTAGACAATGTTAAGGATCACGAGAGATGATGATTCGGGACCGTTATTCCACGATTATCTGGCGCCTACTATAGTGGATAAGTTTAAACTTTTAAATCCCAAATACCGCATAATCTGACATTTTTCCTGAGTACGTTTTGAAAAGAAAGTAGGTACGCTTTTTCGTCCGTTATTCGGTACGGTGTTTGGATGTAATGTCAAAATGACCAAGGGTACCTAAACCTCGGTTTGGAAAAAAAAATGTAACAGCAGAGACAAACGTGATTCGTAAAGTGTGGCGTAGAACCTAGTATAATACAGAAATAAATACTACATGGTATAATCTAGGTACGACATAAACATCTTGCAGGTGACGTCTGTCTGGTACAGTCGAAACAAAAATAAACGTGGCAATAAAGGGTTCTTTACATTAAGTGGCGTTTGTGGCGAGCGCGGGAGTGTCGCGACAAAACAATGCTTTGTTTTGTCGACCACATCGGACCACAACCACCGCTTATTGCAGATTGTTTTAAGAGCAACCATTCAAAATGTCGCTTGTGGCTTTTCGAGCAACGCATGCTTGCAATTAGCTTTTGCCTGGTAAAAGTTTGTAAAAATGTAATTACATACCTGGGACTTTTAGGTGACGTCCGTTTTAAAAAGTACATTCCGAAATGGATATGCGTAATTTCAAGTGCCTTAATTAAAATTTAAGAGTTTTTTTAACATGATTTTTCTATTTCAGATTTTAGTTTTGTGTGTGAAAAAAGTGAGTTTATGTACATAAATCAAATAATAGGTAATGTTATTCGGTGATATTATTATCATAATATCTAATAAATAAGTATATGAAATCAGTTAGATACTAATAGAGATCTTCGAAATATATATTTTTTCTAAAAATACAGTGATAATATCAACAAAGTTAATTCTAGGAACAAGTATTTTGTTGTCCCTAAAGCTAAGTCAAGGAAATAAGTGGTTCGTTTAGTTGCCAATGCATACGTTTTTAGGATACCCAACCTTGTTATGAAGTCTCCGCTGTCTGTCCGTCCGTCCGTCTGTTTGCCAGCTATTTTCACAGCGTCTATATTTTTATTGTCGCTATAACAACAAATAACCACAACAAATTATACACAAACAAAAACTGTTCTTTTTAACCAATGAAATATACCAAATAAATATCGGGATATTTTAAGACATCGAACACAAATTGATATTTCCAATTTATTGGTTTAGGCACCACTTGCTGTGACGTCCGTTATTGTAAGGGTGCTCTCCCTTACAATAACGGACGTTCTTCAAATAAAATAAAGCAATATAATTCAAAAAAATCCAACAGGAAAGACCAGCGAAAGTGACACATCATCATCATCTTCCTGCCCTTATCCCATGTTACTTGGGGTCGGCGCAACACTTTTTTTCTTCCATTCTGTCCTGTCAACCGTCACGCTATCACTAACTCCCTTTTCTTTCATATCACTCCTAAAACAATCCATCCATCTTTTCTTTGGCCTCCCTCTCCCTGTCCATCCATCCACATTTATATTCATAACTCTTTTAGTTACGTGCATTTCATCCCTCCTCTTCACATGACCATACCAAGATAAGCGGTTCCCTTTCAATCTTTCCGTTATTGGCGCCACTTTTAAGCTACCTCTAATGAACTCATTCCTCACTTTATCCATTCTCGATACTCCACACATCCATCTCAACATTCTCATCTCCGCTACATGCAATCTTTTCTCATCCGTCTTTTTCACAGCCCAACATTCTGATCCATACAGTACGACAGGTCTTATCACGGACTTATAGATTTTCCCCTTTAACTTGAGGGGCATCCCATGTCGCCATTTCATCATTCCTGCGTTGATCCGGTGCGTTACGTCTCGGTCTATATCGCCGTCCCCCTGGACAAGCGACCCGAGGTACCGAAAGTCGGAGCAGATCGGTATAGGCGTTCCGATAAGAGCTACAGGTATAGGACTGGAGACACCGCCGAAATCGCAGAACAGGTATTCTGTTTTTGTTCTGCTCAGTTTCAGGCCAACACTCTCTAGGCTTTGGCACCACGTCTCCAATCTGCTCTGGACCTCTAGGCCGCTTTCGGCAACTAGCACAATGTCGTCAGCAAACAGCATGCACCAGGGAGCCTCTTCCTGAATGTCCGACGTCACAGCTAAAGAGGTAAGGGCTAAGGGCCAACCCTTGGTGCAAACCGACTGCCACGCTGAAGCTGTCAGTGGTGCCCACTTCAGACCGAACTTGGGTACTGCATCTGCCCAGTTCAGCCTTACCCTGACGTGGTTGGCACGTCAGAGTCAGCAGTTAGTCTACCGGATACAGTTAAATAGGCACATGTAATGGCTGCCTATCTTAGTTCCACAACCCAGTTACTGGGTAACACGTGACGTGACTGGGTACTCGAACGACGGTATAATATATACCAGGGTTGGCCAACTTGATTCGATCCAAGATCTGACGACACTCTGTGCGAACTACCAATTTAATATTTCTTAAAATTTTAAATGAAACAGTATCGTTCAGTATACAATTATGTAGTATTTTTTATTTTATTAACGAATTTTATTTTTTTTCCTTCCCGCGATCGACTAGTTGGCCATCCCTGATATATACGAATGACATCCGGAACCAACCTTTCTTTTCAAAACACGTGGTATGCAAATAATGGTCTCATCCACAAACTGGTAAGCATTGCTTAACCTTAGGGAGGCACTCCGGTATCACCGGATGCCGACCTACCTCTGAGGCCTATTAGACGAACAGGGCCGTCATCTACCCCGGTCACCGCGGAGAATGGAACCGGCGGGAGATTTCATGCGGTGTTCCACAGGGCTCGGTTCTGGGGCTGCTCCTGTGGGACATCGGTTACGATTGGGTGTTGCGCGCCGACCTCCCTAGTGGCGTCAGCGTAGTCTGCTACGCTGACGACACGCTGGTTTTGCACAGGGGGGGTCGCACCAGGCGGTGGCCACCTTAATGACACGCGGCGTCACGATAGTCGTTGGAAGGATCCGGCAATTGAGTCTCGAGGTGGCCCTGCACAAGTCCGAGGCCATGTGCTTTCATGGTTCTCGGAACAGGCCACCAGCGGGATCCCATGTAAGGGTAGTAGGGGTTCACATCGGCCGACGGTCGACGATCAGGTATCTGGAGCTCGTTCTCGACAGCCGGTGGAACTTCGAGGAGCACTTCCGATGTTTGACTCCCAGACTAGAGCGGGTCGGAGCTGCCTTCAAGCGGCTCCTGCCCAATTTACGGGGTCCAAACGCCTCCTGCCGGAGGCTCAATGCGGGGTTGTACGGTCCATGGCCCTTTATGGGGCCCCAGTGTGGGCTCTAACGCTGAAGGGGCGAGCCCGCCAGATCAACGCATACCAAAGGGTCATGGCCATCCGGCTGGCCCGGGGATACCGCACGGTCTCCGGCGAGGCGGCGAACCTCCTTGCCGAATTACCACCATGGGATCTGGAGGCGAGAGCCGCGTTGAGGCGCTTCGCCGGGGCGAAACTCCGCTGCCGCGGCAAATTGCATCGCGCCGGACGGAGCTCCGGCTGGATACCATGGCGGTATGGAGACTGCGAGACTCGCGACCCAGCGCTGGGCACGCCACAATTGCGGCGGTAAGGCCCCTCTTTGGGGAGTGGCTGGAGAGGCGCCATGGCGTCCTCACCTTTCGCCTTACGCAGGTACTTATCGGACACGGATGTTTCAGGAGGTACCTGTTTCGGATTAAGCGGGAGGACACGCCCGGGTGTCAGCATTGTGAGGGTCGCCTGGAGGACACGGTGGAGCATACGGTGAAGGTCTGTCCTGCTTGGGCTGAGCACCGCCGTGTCCTCGTCGAGGCGATCGTTGGCGGCGACCTCTCGCGTCCGGCCCTTTTTAAATCCATGGTATGGAGCGAGAAGGCATGGGAAGCGGTCAGGAGGCGGGCCGCGCGAGAGAAAGGCAAGGCCTTCGCCCCAACCACCGCTACAGGAGAAGACGCCCCGGGCTTCGGGAGTCGCAGGGCGATCCCCGGCCACCGTAGGCGCGGGCCTGCGGACGGCGAGCGTTGGGTGGCTCGCTGTGCGGTCATAACCAGGCCCGGGTCGATGGTGCGTTATGATCCACGCGCGCCTCAAAGAGATGTCAGCATAGGAGACGGGGCCCGGTAGGGCCAGAGCCTGCCAGGGTTGCGAAATTTGTTCGAAAGAGTCACCGCGGCCCTGGAACGCAAAGGGCTTTAGAAGGAACACGGATGGGTTTTAGTCAGTAAAAGTTTGACACGCCCTCCCGCTCCACCCAGAGCGGAAGAAGTCATTTGATGATCCTTAAAAAAAAAAAGCATTACTTAACCTTAAACGTTGAGGATCAACTCGT
The DNA here is from genome assembly GCA_905163435.1 of Mamestra brassicae. Lineage (NCBI taxonomy): Eukaryota > Metazoa > Arthropoda > Insecta > Lepidoptera > Noctuidae > Mamestra > Mamestra brassicae. The sequence continues at coordinate 8,832,354 of LR990996.1, read as the reverse complement.
GCGGCCGTTATTATTTAGGTACGAACTCTACTCATGTTTCTTACTTATTACCTAAAAATAGTCAGAGCTGATCTTTGCGGACAATGCATTAGTTGGGGTTCAAGCGTGGGCTAATATAGGTATTAAATAAATGGGTCGTAACCGATTCCCATTTTTAGGAATTAAGCTTTATTAGAAAAAAAACTGGACTTATGAAACACTGTGACACTTAGGCCCAGTTTCTCATCCGAAAATAACCTTAAAATGATTGCGATAAAGTGTCAATCGCGCGTTATTGTTTGAATGAGTTTTGTACATCACTTGACTTGCGGTTATTTTTTGAAAGGTTGATATTTTTTTCCAGAAACCGGGGGTTATGATTGAACTGGTTAATAGTATAAAGTGGTTAGTTTCATTATTTATAAAACGAGATTGTGATGTAAATTCATGGAGTTACCATGAATTTCTCTCTTTCACAAATAACTGGTTCCTAAGAACCCGAGTTACCGAAACTCAAACAGGTAAAACGTCACCCAGTTTTGAGTAATTCGCGGAAACACCCCTCAATATACAAATTACACCGTAAATTACCATTAGCATCAAATATTAAAGTGAAGTGGCGTTTACAAGTGAACATCTAAATTGAAAGCTAACCCAGGCATTGGATGGGAGTTGTAAAGCGCTCCCAATTAAGCAGGCGGGCTAGGAACAGCAGAATAGCTCGGCAGCTCGGCAACCTGGCTCAGCGGAATAGCCGCCGTACCGACAGGCGAGCGGCGCCGCGCGAGAACAATGTAATGAATTGTGAACATGTTTAGACTTACGGCGATATTACGCTACGAATAAAATTCACGGTGAAGCAACTGGTTAATGAAACTTTGGTTTTAGCGGAATCTTACTTTCAATATTGTTTTGTGGCGTAAAAAGGAGCGGTGTATGACTGATTAAATGAAAAGCTAAGCTGGAGTTGTTTTGTTTCTTTATCAATTACAGTTTTAATAATATAATTTTATTTTATTGTTTGTCCTTGTTATTTGAGTCACAAATAAACGTTTTTTTTTTTCAACTAATAGCCGTACATGATTAGGCTGCGGGCGATAAAGCTGAAACAATGGAATGGATAAAGTACCTAACAATATTTTTAGATCAGAGACGCACATGCCTGGTTGATGTGGGGACGCTTGGGGAAGGGAGGCCCTATATCCAGCAATGAACTCTTTTCGGACGAAATGTCAATGACGAATACTTAGCGATCATTTCTGTAACTGCCTAGTGACACGTAAAACATGTTTGTTTTAAGTGAAATAATAGTGAAATAATTTAAGTCAAATATTTCAACTGTAGACATGATATATTCTCATGTGTTCATGAGACTCTCATGTCTACTGTAGAAATATTTCAGATGATCAGGCAGGAATTAACGGATACCGATAGGCCTAGTTCAGCTGAAAGGCAGAAAAATATAAGTAATTGGGTAAGATAATAATCTCACTTATAGGTATTACGGCAATTACTCGAGCTTCGGTTCCCTTCAGGGTTTCATAAATAAATAAATGAACGAACATTGGGGTAAAATCAATTATAACTCCTTTGTTACCGATTTTGTTAGCACAATATTAACGAAACAAGGTAAGCTCCTAGCATCGTCTTTATGTTATTTTATACAGTGTTAGGATTTTGCCATAAAGTAGCTGGTACTACTGTGCCAGGTGGAAATTGGGAATTTCGAACTCAGTGAACTTCGTACCACCTGATTGATTTGATTGTTACATTTCTTTTGAAGTGATAATTTCTTATGGGAGCGTAAACCACATCGTAACATAACGCGTTACGGCGCCAGTATGGCTGGCGTCCCTTTCTCTCATGCATACAGCGGTAGGCAGGCTCTTCCTCTCTCACTCTAACCCACAGCGCTAGACTTATTTCGGACAGACGCTTCCCATATTAAATAGTTCAACTTAGAATAGTTAGTTTAAGTTATCACTTCTGTCGGGCGTCCCGAGACGCACTATTTTTTTACAACAAAACGAAAAACGATTTGTTTTTATACCTTGAAAGGTAACATGATTTCAATTATATACGTTATGGAGCAGAAAATCGATAAATCCTGGGCTCTAGTCAAATCTCAAACTTGCTAATGGGATGGGAAATCATCACTGGACTCCTTCCACTCTGGGCGGAGCGTAAGGGAGTGTCAGACTCTTACTGGCTAAAACCCATCCACGTTCCTCCAAATGCCCTTTGCGTTCCAGGGCCGCGGTGACTCTTTCGAATAAATTCCGCAATAATGTATTGCTTAGGATTATAATATGGTTATGTTTGGATATTTTTTTTGCATTGTAGCTTAATAGATATTCAAACCTATATCACTTTAACTGACTGTACAATACGTAGCTGTAAGATGAGGGAGGGGCGCGATAGCTAATGAGTGCACAAAGTTTTAAAACAGAAAGAGAAAAACCTTGGCAATAGGCCGACGAAGCTCGGACGAGTAGGAAGAAAAAAAGCTGTAGGTAGCACATACGTATATTTTTTTATTGCTGATAGGCTCGCCCACAATCTTACCTAATGAAACAAGATGTGGTCGACGTCCATCGTCGACCACAACCTGCTTACATAGAAGCAACCTGCCCCCAGGTTGCTCTTTAAGTCAAGTATACTTGACTAAAGTCAAAGCTGGGTCACAGACCCAGGTTGTACCTTTATCGCCACACATAAAGTTAAATTAAGTGTCTTTGTTATTTTCATTGGAAATAAGGTAGCAATGTACCTATATCCTAAAGATTAATTGAGGAGTATTTTTTTAAAAGGGGATGTCAGCATGTTATCTTATTTTTCAGAAAATATAAAAAAAATAACTATCAACTATGTGAACTGTGGCGAATTCCTTGAGAAAATATCCTGTTTGTTTTGAACACGCTCTTTCAAGTCCAAATTGCTAGGTGGAATATCACTTTTTGCATTCGTTCAAGACGTATGATGTATTTAAGCATGAGTAAGACTTCATATTCAGTTGGAAAAATTTGTAATTTGGACATATCCCCTTTTGAAAAGACTCTCCTCAATTATTCATGATATTTTAAGACACACAGCTGGCTAGAGTATGATAAATTCGATATGCTATAGATGTAGGTAGGTATGGAAAAATGTAGTACGATATTTATCGCACCGGTCCCAAGGCATTGTCCGCACCGATTCTTTACTTGCGGTGTTCCTCGGAACCCGGAGGTCCTCGTTATACTTCGAGAATGCTCCAGAAGTTTACTGTCCAGTCTTCCACAGAAATATCCAGCTTACATTTAAATATTATCTTCCATTTAGTTTGGAAGCTCTTAAGTTCTGCTGCAATTAAAGTCTTATTAAAATTCGTCCTATAGGTTTTGAGCGAGTCTTGGACAAAAAGATAGCGTTGAAATTGTCAAGTGTTTGAATTTCGGTTTCATACTAAAATGTTGTTTTTATTTTAATAGCTTTGGAATCAGTTTACATCCAGAATTGTTAGTTTAATTAATTATTTGAAAGAATGCGAAACAAACTATTTAAGTAGGTCAATGACGGTGCATCTTAATGGAACCTATAACAACAATTGAATACATTCATAATCGTAGGTACTAGGTACTCCGAGCACTATGTCGTGTCAGTACGCGATCAAGTAAGTTCAGTGTTAAACAGAACTTCCATCAGTGCTAAACATTAGTGAAGAAACTTTTTGACATTTATGAAAAACCTGTTTGATATCCTAACTGGCCAGTTTGTTGGCTGGCAGCATTCGTTTTCTCAAGTCCAGGCTCGCCTCCATTCTCCCTCCACAACCCAATAATCATTAATTTTCCTAGAAGTCTGTTCCCGACTTTAGATGTTCCTTTGACGTAATTTCATTTCCTTATTTCGGCGTCCGGTTTTCTTTCACTACTCAGTTTATAATTACAAAGGAAAAATCACGTAAAGGCTACGTAACCTTCTAACAACGAGTATTTTTCGTAACGTGAATTATGGATAACGAACACAAAAGATTTTTCGTGAAACTAATAATTCTCATCGTTGTATTATTAGTGTTAACAATGTAGCAATTAGTTACCTTTAGCTAACGTTATGAAGAAAACATTTTATTATATAAAAGCTTTCTATGGGTGGGCTTGTAATTATCTTTTCAGCTTAGGGTAGACTTAGTATATTATGTAGTTCCTTGTTAACGAGCAGCAATCTTTTATTAAAGAGCGTTATCCACCTGAACATAGCACAGCCCTAAATAATCTAACTCCTTTAGTTCAGTCCATCTAAAGGTTATCTGTAAGAGATTGTCCCGTGCAATAAGACCGCCCATTGTGCACTTGTTTTATTAATGTCTGTTCTGTGTTTATTATGAGGTGTACAATAAGTATATAAATAAACATTAAATAATGACAATGCTTGGCAGATGATCTGGCAGTTACAGTTAGTTGTAACTAGCCGACTGTCATCTTCCTGGCGCTCGATAGATTTTATACTCGTCTTGATTCCTCGCATTCGGTGAGAAATAATCTAAAATGTTGTCGTAAAAATACAAACCAAAACGTTTAAACTACGCATTCACATTTCAGTGCAGTTTACATCATAATAGTAAGTAACGGTAACTGCCACACTATTATATTAAGCGGAGAAATGCAAGTTTATGCTCGTGCGCTATTTTAAAGCGCTACGGATTCAAAAGAATTTAAATTCTTACGGTTCCGTACACAGTGGCCGATATTCGTAGCCCGTTGATGGAATATTAATTACTATGGATGGATCGTGATGAAGAATATCTAACGAAGTGTTGTGTGTAGCGGCTATAGGCTATGATGCCTAAATCAATCATAGACTCCCATCAAGTTCATGAAGCTCCTACGCAAAAAAGGGCAACATTTTTCCCCATTTCACGAGGGTTCGTTAGCAAAGTCCGGGCAAGCAAAGTAATTATTAAGTAACATTTAGAGCAACATTTCAGGTCTCACCAACTATGTACAAGTCCACATTTAGTATGCTGACACGCAGAATTTGTGCGCAAGTCTCATTATTAATTTGTTAATAACATTCTTGTTTGGAGTTGGCTACGAGTGCATTTCCGTCTGCAGTTTTAGCTTTCAGCATAAGTTTTGCTTTAGTTTCCGAGACGGGGAAATCTTGCTCGCGTGCTTACTTATTCCATTTACTATCGGAAGGACGTGTTAGCGCGTGGTCGAGTTTCTCGAGACAATATTGCTCTATAACAACATTTAGAGATCGATAGCGGCTGCATGGCTGCAGGGAGCAGCACTGAAAGCTAACATGAAAAGCATTTATCGATTCGCGTAATAGGATTTCATAAATTCTAAATTGAACGTTGTGTTTTGAAAGCTTTAACAAATTGTGTCCAGTATAATTCGAGCGAAACAGTCGTAAAACCTTAACATTGGCCAATTTGTTGTGATTTAAACGACTGTGCGGATGTTCTTAATAAGTTGGTAATGATAACTTTTGGACAGAGTTATGTTCGACTATTATTCGCTTGAATTGATGGTTCAATAAACTCTAGTATTCATTTTTAATGATGTTTTGTGTTGAGTTGTCTACAGCTCAATCATAGATATTCCTTGTTAAGATACGGTATAAAAAGATATTGTTGCTCGAAATGAAAAGTTAATGTAGGTTATGAATGATATGGAACCTTAATTGGTGGCTCACCATGCGGCTTAGCTGAGATTATGTGAGTAATTTCGTCTCGGTCGTCGTTCGTAGGTGCCGTAAGATGCGATTAAAGGGATCATTTTAAGTAAGCAGTTACCTTGCACACGAATGGCGATGACATGTCAATTTTTACATAATAATATTATTAAATTAATATGATTAAAAATAATTTTAAATAGGAATATTTACTTTGGGCAGCCATTTAAATTTTTAGGATACAAACTTTTCAAAAACGCTCGAACATATTTATGTTTATTTATTTTTTATCATAATGTCTACCCAGAAAGCACTTTTCAGTCGCAGAATCGTCAAAGTAGTTACAAGTAGTCGCAGCGAGCGTCGTAACTGTTACGATACATTGCGACTGTGTGCGGTTTGGTTTTAATGTGTGGTAACAGTTCACACACAATCCGACTAAAAAAGTTTCAGGAACTGTGTGTTGTCGCTGTTACCACACGTTACGTTATATTTTTGTAGGCAAATTTTTATACACATTTGGTTTATTTTGTGACTGGTGGACAATCTAGTTACAGTATGTAGTAACTGTGTAGTAAAGTTTCATAAAAAAAAATACGTTTAAAAAATACAAGTACAGTCTGTTGTCGCAAGGTGTAGTAATGTTACGTAAATATTACTATGCCAAATTTTTTTAAAAAGTCATTGATTCTCAAACTATTGCGACGTCATGCCATGTGGCTGTATAAACTAATTTTAATTAAATATGAATCGACAACCGAAACGATTTCGTACATCGTCAGCTTTTTACAGAAGATTAACAAATTAAAGATATTATATATAAACAGATCTAAAGGGCAAGTAAGTATTTTTTAGATACAAACTGTAGCCCTAGTGAAAACTTATACCGTTTTTCACTTGAAGTGATCAACTATCAAAAATTTAGAGTCGTATTTAACCTTTTGAACGCTACAGTCACGTATAGGTGACAAGCAAGCGCGTGCCCTGTACGCCAAACGTCACAAATACGTGACAAAAAGTACGGTAAATTGACGGCTTGGCGGCGTTTATGCTCTGGCGTTCAAAAGGTTAAACTTGAAATTTTTCAGGACATTTAAAAAAAAGGTGATACCGAAGAACTTAGTGCCCATGTCCTGGATATAAGGGATATCAATTGGGACGTACCATCGTCAATAGTATTGAATATACCATTTTCTTAAAAAAATTAGTCTCACTAAAAACAGTAAATTACGTGAAACCATCTTGAAACATTTAGTAACATTGTTATTACTTCACGTTACATTTCGACACAATCAAGTAACTTTGTGACCAGTTGTGATATTATGTGATATGTGAGGTGTGAGAGTGATCTATTTTCAAGGAACAAAATTAGTTTTATTCATTATTTCCTAAGTTTTATTAGTTTATTTTTGCTCATTGATATAATTGATCAACATTTGTTGTTCTATTCAAGCAGAAGCTTTTCGCTCTAAAAGTTTACAAACTTTAATTGTAGTCAATTAGAGTTTGTATTTTGGTACTTAAAACACTGTTCATATTTATTTGATTTGATACTTATAAATTGTTATTTTTGTAGAACTCAAGAATTTAATGCCTTAAACTGTTATTATTTGTGTGTGTATAATATAACTATTGGGTGTTACAGTTTTAGTGACAGTATAACAAGTTAATAGATTTAATGTTTGCGTGTCATCACTAAATGGCTGAATGTGCCTTTGCACTAAATATATTATTATAAAATCTATTTCTACCTCATTACACGAAACCAATTTAGTGAAACACAGATTGTTTACATCTCACTGAATTGGTTAAATGACGAATATATGATAGCAAGTTGGTACATTTCAACCCACTTCATCAAATGACACAGTATATTTTATTCCCATTAAAATTTGAACATTAAAAATCATAAACACTCAATTATAAAAATAATTTGTTGATACTGTACCGGTGTTTCCATACCACCATTTATTATTTCAGCACTAACGTCACTGTCAAGTTTATGTTGAGCAAGTTTGATAAGCAAATGAGTGGATGAATGAATGATTTGTGCGATAGCTGGTTGTAGCGTTACCATGTTACCACACGGCGACGTAACTGTGAAACCAAATGTGTCTGTGTACTGTGTCGACTCATCCCCACTTTTACAAGGTTAATAGAACTGAATTAGTGTCGACTGTTTTATCCCGGCTACCAAAAATTGTTTAAATGGGTAAATACAAAGGTTCATGGTTTTATCTTCAATAATGACGGACTCCCGTACAAACTTTCGTCCCCTATTTCAACCCTTTCAAGCCCTTTTCTTCCGAAAAAATTCTAAGCCTATGTATCTCTGTACAAAATTTAATCTAAATCGGTTCAGCGCTTAAAGCGTCAAGAGGTAACAGACAGACAGACAGACAGAAACTCTTTCGCATTTATAATATTAGTATGGGTAAGCTTTGAATCATACTTGTTATATAAACGTAAGTAGCAGGTACGCTTTTAGTAGAGAAAAAGTGGAACTTTCGACATTATCTAAGTTCAACGTAACGTTCAATTATGTTAACTTAGACGATGTCTTACCGTACGTCAAAAAATAATTAACGTAGGTTCCTAATATAGCCATCCTATCCCGTCCTATCCCCTACCGCATCCATCCAACCCATCTGTTAGCAAGTGTTGATGGTTGGGGTTAAAGTTTCCATTTAATATAGACAACTATTAATTTCACCACAATATTTACGTCATCCATCTCAAATCAGCGACAAAGCAACGTCCGCCAATTAGGCATTGCGTTTGTTTCTGTTGTAGCGACAATAATCAATAGCACGTGCTTGAAATCATAGCGGCCCGGAGCGGCTCAGCCGGCCGGCCGCAATCGCATTACGTTAATCACGGCATTGCTCCGCCGAGGGCAGTTTGTATGCTGCCTTAATGGACCTGCACCGTGTAGCCACTCCCTCTCACGCTCACACGCTCTGCCCATGCGTGATTGAAAATTTTATGTTGATCTTACTCACGCATTAAAGTTAAATTAAACGGCCACCCATCACCAGAGAACTGACACAATTATAAACCAGTATCAAGACAGTTTATTCATACAACGAAAAGCTTTGCTGTAAATCGGAAAAAACTCCGGTGAATGTTAAGCTGGTGCCGAACCTTTCTATCCGTGCTTTTCGCAATACATAAATCCAATACCTTATTGCTGTATGCATCGTTGAGATGCTGACGTATCTGGAGCTCGTGGAATGTGGAAAACTACTTTCTTACCTACACTGCTTTTCTTTGGATTAATCTCGTAGCGAATATCAAAGTCAGTTTAGAGTTTTTGGGGCACGCCATTGCTGGGTGTTTTTGAGACAAGTTCTAACAATCTAATTTAAAAGAAGTTTTTTTTAAGACAAATGTAGAACACGTTAAATCAAAAACAGACATTCCATTAAAGTAAATGTTTGAACATTGAAGATGTTTACGAACAAATAATTTCAGTTATAACAACAAGTGGATAGGGCTGCGGAACAAAAGAATGAAATCATTTTAATAGGAGTTGACTGTTGCCATGTGATCGGAAAAGTAGGAGTGTTGAGACAAAGAGAAGGTCGTTATTGTGTTGTATTGTTTGCACATGTTGTCTCAGTCAAATCAATTGTGTCTCCATTTTAGAATCGAAGTTGAACATTTGAAATAAAAGACCTTCTGACAAGATTTGCCTTCAGTTCTTTAGTACTTTTTCTTACACTTAGCTATTAAAAATATTATTCCATTCCTGTGTTATAATGACATCAGACCGTTTTTCCCAACTCGGTAAGTAGTTTTCCGAAGTCAGCTCCAACATATTACGAAGCTCGTATTATAAAGGCAAAACTAAGAATGCGGTTTACATGAGTAACTTAAACTGACGTAGTTGCAAAAGTTATAATGTAAGAGGAATCAGTTTATTTCGCGAGCAACAGGAAGAACACAATGCTTCTTGTTTTTTTGTGAAAAAAGATAAAAAACGGAATTCTTTATGATAATATTATGTACGAACTGGTTTGTGTTTTAAACTAGGACAAAGTTAACTCTAATTAAAGAGAGGGTGAAAGTTATGAAGAGAAAAAGTCGGGAATTTAATCGAGAAAGAAGGAATCGTATTGTTTTATGAAAACAACAAACATTGTTGTCATGCCATACGATCAGACTAAATAATATAACTTTAACGTTACAGTAATAATGGCTTTTGTTCCGGCGCCAACATAACATGCACAATTAGTAAGTCAGTTCTTGTTTAATGAAGAGAGCTTTATATTGAGAATGAACGTGAACTGAAATATACAACGTTTAATGTACGAAGTATTTAATCGTATGTATTTCTTTACGGTTTTATATGATCTACGTCATCAGCATTGTATGGTTACATGATCGTGGGTGATGATCATGTGCATAGGCTTATAAAACGATAGATAAAGCTGTTCAAATGACCTTGTTATTTGTGTCTTTATAAATTTACTCTAAACAAAGTTCCAGTCACAATAATTGCGTTTAATAATTCATAAGTTGAGATAGTAAAGCCCCAAGTGACGGCAAATTTATTCGGTGTTTTGAATAAAATTTGAATCGTTTGATAAGGCATTTGAAATAGCAGTTGAGGTTCGTCTGCAATTAGCAGGAAATTTCTTAAAGCTCTTGCGGCAACTTTGTTCCGGCTGGCGTCCAAACTGATCAAGTCGGCGGTAGCACGTCGCGAGTTCGTAACACTCATTAATTTCTTTGAAGTCTCGCCTCCAGCCGACAACTTCCTCGCCTCTTTCTCACCAACAATTATTAAGAAATTACTTCTGCTTCATTATTGTAGGACCACGCACGCATTCGCGCTCGTTAGCCGAGCCCTTCCGAATGAACACATCGCGCGCCGTGATTGAATGTTTTTGTTTTGTTATGCCTACGTGCGGCCGTGTTTATGACTGCAACATCCGATCTGATTATGGAATATAAGTAGCAGCTCTACAACTGCATACTTCGCATAGTTCCGCTACCAAACAGTTCTTAAGTTTCGATATTCAGTAACTAACGGAGAAATAGTTGGTACTTCATAAGAATGTTAACGGCTCCCATTACTGAGTAATTGATATAAGGTCAAACTGCAAGTCCAAGTTCCAGCGAAACCGCGGCATTGCAGCTGCTGGAAACGTTGTTAGCTACGTTATTCAATAAACTTTTAATCGTATCAACTCGACTTTCCAATCAGGCTAAACATGCCCCAGACTAAGTTGAGCTGAAAGTTTTACTAACAACATAGTGGCGCTTCAATGATTCGTCGATTTTGTTAGCTTCGTGTAAAGTCACATTATCATGTAAATACACATTGATGAAAATTCTGAGAAATGATCCACCAAACATAAATTCTGGTAGTTCGGCAGGTTCCGCTAACAATGGCTGGTTCTGAAAATCAACAACAAAACAATAGTGTTACGCGCCAGGATTAATGTCGGGTACATTAAGTTACTACTAGCGCCATCTAGTATCGAGTAGCAGAACTAGTAGGGTCAAGTGCCTTCTAGATATTTCTTTGCCAGAACATTCCACACTTCTCGGTATCTGGTCAGTCGGCAGCGGTAGTTACGAGTACTTTCCAGATGTTTCGAGAATGGAAGTTTCTAGAATAAACTGACCTATAAAAGGAGCGCGTATTCCGCGACCGGGTCAGTATTGGATTAGCGATACAAGCGAATACTTCGGAAGCGATCTTCAAGTGCGAATAAAGTGATCAGTGGTGAACTTGTGTTTAATAATAAAGTGAGTTTAAAAGTTGTAATTAGTGTTTTTAAATTAAAGTGTCATTTTGGTTATTTAATCGGCTGTTTTTATTGTCACGAACCTCAAGCTCGTAACAATTGGTGTCAGAAGAGTGGATATTTAAATCATGCCGATTCTACCAAAGGACGACACGGAGGGTATCCGTACCCGGAGTCAACGTCAGCAGGAGACGGACCATAGGCGTTTTGGAGGTACAACGCCGCAGACGTCGGAGGGCCAGTTGCCGATCATGGAGGCCGGTCCGTCCACAGGAGCTCCAGCATCTGCAGCACCAGACTTTGCTGCACTGATGATGATGCTGCAGGAAGAGGAACAGGCCCGCCGACAAGAGGAACAGGCCCGCCGGCAAGAGGAACAGGCCCGTCGGCTGGAAGAACAGCTACAGCGAGACAAGGAGGAACAGGCTCGCCGACAGGAGGAACAGGCTCGCCGACAGGAGGAACAGGCCCGTCGATTGGAAGAACAGCTCCAGCGTGACAAGGAGGAGCAGGCGCGCCGCCAGGAAGAACAGATGTTCGTTATGAAGGATCTACACGCTACTTTCGGCAAAGAAATAAGTGTTGTAAAAGAAAAGGTGGTCCAGCATGTGAACCGCCTGGCGGAAGCCGAAACGCGAATCGACCAAATGAATGATCGAGTTGACAACGTGATTGCTGACGTGAAGAAAACGCTAGACAACCTTAAAGTAGGGGATGGAATTGCCACTTACGTAGCTTCTACACCTTCGCTACGTGGATTCAAAGTGCCACCGTTCGATGGGACATCTTCCTGGTCGGCCTACAAAATACAGTTTGAGGCTGTAATGAAGGCGAATGGGTGGACTAAAGATCAGGCCATGACTGCTCTCACCCTCGGCCTGCGCGACCAGGCCTTAACTGTCCTGGAAGCTCTCGGTAAAGAAGTGACGTACGAGCAACTCCTTGAGGCGTTGGAAGCTAGGTATGGCGACGCTCATCTGGAACATGTGTTTCGTGCGAAGCTCAAGGATCGCGTGCAACGCAGCAGTGAAAACCTGCAGCAGTGGGCCCTCGAAGTGGAGAAGCTGGTACGAAAAGCATACCAGTCCGTACCTGCGCTCATTGAAGGGAACCTGGTGCAGGCATTCATCGATGGCATCCGCGACACTGAAGTTAGAGCTGCTGTGAGGCTCGGGCACCACGGGACGCTTAAGGACGCCTTGGCTCATGCACTGGAGGTGGAAGCTGTGCGACAGGATCATCGTTCCCATCGCATCAGGGAGGTTGCAGCGCCTACAGTTCGCGACCGTTTAAAAGGATACAGCCCTAGGTGCTACGGCTGTGGGGAAAGGGGCCACCTTCGATCCAGTTGCCCTAAGCGGACTGCAGAAAGGGAAGGTAGCCAATCTCCAGAGGGTAGGGCGGCTAACAGCACCGCCCAGCAACAGCAGGGAAACGAGTGAAAGCCAGGACTGCGGGGCGGGTGCTGGCTGATGTTCAAAGAGCCCCAAGGATTTCGATCTCACAAACCTATGACGGGAATAGCCTAATCATCAAAGGCGAGGTCAACGGAATGCCTTGTAAGCTGACTATAGACACTGGAGCTTCTCGCACGGTCGTCAGTTCCCAACTTGTAAGTCGGTTCCTTGGGGACTCCGTACTCAACCGAGACCGCATAAATTTTGGTAACAGCCACTGGTCAGCGTATACCCGTCCGAGGAGAGAGAGAGATGGAGTTGAAGCTAGGCAACGGAATCTACCTGCATAATGTTGTCGTGGCTGATATAATGGACGATTGCATCCTGGGCTTAGACTTTATGAGGAAGAATTGTTGTGAGATCGACGTTAATCAAGGTGTTATGAAATGTGGACAAGAAGAACTTTTCATGGAAGGGGCGTTACCAGGAAATGTGTACAGCCTAAAGAAGATTGTTCTTCCTCCGAGATCGGAAACGATTGTGCCGGTTAGTCTTCCTCGGAATCCTTTGCAGAATCATCGTTGTGTACTCGTGGAAAAGGTAGACAATGACCTTCCATGGAAAGTGGCACGAACTTTGGTCAGAGCCACCGACATTTCAGGGGTACGTGTGCTGAACCTTAGTGATAAGGAACAGATGATAGAAAAAGGCACTCTGATTGGTACTTGCGAGGAAGTGGATTGGTTGCGTCGATGCCAATGTCTTTCGACCGGGACCCTCAGCAAGGACGCACAAACGAAAGTGACCACACTTTTAGACGACTGTCGCAGCGCTCTGTCACAAAATGAACTGGTCAAGGCAAAGAAGATGTTACAGAAGTACGCCAGTGTTTTCTCTTCAAACGATGGTGACATCGGAAAGACTGGCTTAGTTCAACACAAAATAAACACAGGAGAAGAATTGCCTATCCGTCAGCGACCAAGGAGATTGCCGGTAGCATGTGAAAAGGAAGTGGAAACCATGATTGAAGGAATGGTGAAGGATGGTATTATAAAACCTTCATCCAGTCCATGGTGTTCACCAGTAGTGCTGGTAAGAAAGAAGGATAGCAGCGTGCGGTTTTGTGTTGACTATCGTCGTCTAAACGACGTCACGAAGAAGGACAGCTATCCTTTGCCGAGAATTGATGACACGCTGGACATGCTTACTGGAGTGAAATGGTTTAGCACGCTAGACCTAAAAAGTGGTTACTGGCAAGTTGAAATCGACCCTAAGGACAAGGAGAAAACTGCATTCTCGACAGGAAAGGGCCTGTGGCAATTTAATGTTATGCCGTTTGGATTATGCAACGCTCCGGCAACGTTTGAAAGATTGATGGAACTTGTACTAACCGGGTTAATTGGCGATGCCTGTTTGGTCTACTTGGACGACATCATCATTGTAGGCCGTACGTTTGAAGAACATCTTCAAAATCTGGAACGCGTGCTCATGAAGATCCAGAGTGCAAATCTCAAGTTGAGTCCAAAGAAGTGTTCATTTTTCAAACGTCGAGTCAGCTTTTTAGTATATGTTGTGTCGGAAGAAGGCATCCGCACGGATCCAGAGAAAATTGCCGCTGTCAAAGATTGGCCAATTCCAAAAGACAAGACGCAGGTCAGAGCATTTTTGGGTTTGTGCTCCTATTATCGGCGATTCGTCAAGAACTTTGCGGACATAGCCAAGCCCCTCCACAAACTGACCGAGGAGAAGCGACCTTTCTGCTGGGATGAAAGTTGCGACGTCGCATTCCAGGAGCTAAAGGAACGTCTGTGCAGAACACCTATTTTGGGGTATCCTAATACGAACAAGGAATTTATAGTTGACACAGACGCAAGTGATATCAGACTTGGCGGTGTGTTATCTCAACGGAATGGCGATCAAGAGGTTGTGATAGCGTACTTCAGCAAGTCATTGTCGAAACCAGAAAGGAACTACTGTGTCACGAGACGGGAATTGCTTGCTGTGGTAAAGTCATTGCAGCATTTTAGCAAATATCTGCTGGGACGGAAATTCCATTTACGTACAGACCATGCTGCACTGAAATGGCTATTGCAGTTCAAAAATCCAGAAGGACAAGTTGCAAGATGGATTGAACTACTGCAGGAATACGACTTTGTGATTGAACATCGCAGCGGAAGATCTCATGGCAACGCCGACGCATTGTCAAGAAGACCTTGCCCTGAAGACTGCAAGCATTGTACTAGGCAAGAGGGTAAAGAAGTCGTACCTGTGAGAATGGTCAAGACAGACCTCAGCGGTGAGTGGAAGGAAAGCCTACAATGTTCACAGCAGGAAGATTCGGACATCAAGCCGATTCTGGAGTGGATGAAGGCCAGTGCTCCTAAGCCCACGTGTAGTGACGTCTCAGCGATGAGTTCGATCACAAAAAGTTATTGGGCCCAATGGGACAGCTTAGTGATTCAGGATGGAGTCATGTGCCGTAAATGGGAAAATGCTCGGGGGGACAGCTGTCATTTGCAAATTGTTGTCCCTAAAGCAAAAGTACCGAATGTCCTACAGCTGTATCATAATGGTTCTTCAGGAGGCCATATGGGAGTAAAACGGACTCTACTGAAGATAAGAGAACGGTTTTACTGGGTCCACTGTCGTGACGATGTAGAGGACTGGTGTCGCAAATGTACCAGTTGTGCGGCTGTAAAAGGACCTCAGACTCGCAGTAGAGGTGCATTGAAATTGTACAATGTTGGTGCACCATGGGAAAGAATAGCCCTAGATGTTGCGGGACCTTTTCCGGAAAGTGAAAGTGGTAACAAGTATTTCATGGTTGTAATGGATTACTTCACTAAGTGGCCTGAAGTCTTCGCCATTCCAAATCAAGAAGCCTCAACAGTTGCAGATAAACTAGTTCATGAAGTCTTCTGTCGTTTTGGAGTACCCTTGGAGATTCACAGCGATCAAGGAAGGAATTTTGAGTCCCAAATATTCCAGGAAACTTGTCGAGTTATGGGTACTCATAAAACGAGAACAACTTCTTACCACCCACAATCGGATGGAATGGTGGAAAGATTTAATCAGACATTGGCAAAAGTCGTGGAAAACCGGCAACGCGATTGGGACAAGCATATACAACCGTTTTTGCTGTCATACCGAAGTGCTGTTCATGAAAGTACATCGGTGACACCAGCCTTCGCAAACTTTGGAAGAGAATTACGGCTGCCCGCAGATCTGATCACTGGAATACCACCTGATGCCCCACGCAGTATAACCGATTATGCGAATGACTTGCGGAACAAAATGAATGACATATATGAGCACGTCAGACAATCGGGCCAGCAAATGTCTGAAAAGATGAAAACCCGTTATGACCGCAAAATGAACAATAAAGGGTTCGACGAAGGTTCACTAGTGTGGTTGCACAATCCAGTTCGCAGTAAAGGGAAATCTCCTAAGCTTCAAGCTAAATGGGACGGGCCGTACCGGATTGTGACAAAAATTAACGACGTGACCTATCGTATACAGAAAGGTACAAGAAGTGCTCCTAAGATCGTCCATGTGGATCGACTGGCGCGTTATTATGGGGCCGATGATGCTCGGGACGAGCATGTCTTAGGAGGGGGCAGTGTTACGCGCCAGGATTAATGTCGGGTACATTAAGTTACTACTAGCGCCATCTAGTATCGAGTAGCAGAACTAGTAGGGTCAAGTACCTTCTAGATATTTCTTTGCCAGAACATTCCACACTTCTCGGTATCTGGTCAGTCGGCAGCGGTAGTTACGAGTACTTTCCAGATGTTTCGAGAATGGAAGTTTCTAGAATAAACTGACCTATAAAAGGAGCGCGTATTCCGCGACCGGGTCAGTATTGGATTAGCGATACAAGCGAATACTTCGGAAGCGATCTTCAAGTGCGAATAAAGTGATCAGTGGTGAACTTGTGTTTAATAATTAGTGAGTTTAAAAGTTGTAATTAGTGTTTTTAAATTAAAGTGTCATTTTGGTTATTTAATCGGCTGTTTTTATTGTCACGAACCTCAAGCTCGTAACAATAGGTTCACTGATGCTCAGTTCAAATTATTTTGGCAAAACTCTCGGAAACGCAATCAGTAATTAATTGTAGTAACATCCAACGCATTTTGTAAAATCATGTACGTTAGTTACAGTTGATTTAAGCAGACGGTAGTGCACCAGGCTAAGTACCGGCCTAACATTTCGAGCTGTTTTTCTCATGAGCTAATGATTTTAGTTGTTTGCCACGACAGTAAAAACTTCAAATTTGGTATGCAAGCAACTCTTTTAACTCATTTCTATCATTTACTTGGAAAAAGGCATGATATCCTCCAAAAAACAAAAGTGTGAAAAAAGGCCAAGTTCCTATCCCTAAAAATTCGACTTATAAAAGTAGTGAGATCAATAAATAGGCCAAGCAATTCAGAACTGCAGAATAGTCCATGACTCTTGAATGTGTTTTTGATAATACCAGTGAACAGAGGGCTTGGATATTTCCTGTCCGTATAAAAAAGATGAAACACTCGAAAAATCGTTTTCTTAAAAATATGATTCCCTTTTATCAACTTGGCAAGTTTTTTTTTCTAACGACTTAACAATAAATTTAATAAAGAAAAAAAGTTGCTCTGTTCACTGGTATTATCAAAAGACACATGTTAGAGTCATGGACTACTCACAATTCTGAAATGCTTGACCTATTATTGATCTGACTACTTTTATGGGCCGAATTTTTGGGGATAAGAACTTGACTTTTTTTCTCATTTTCATTTTTTGGGGGTTCTTTAATAGGAAACATTTCTTAGTTACTTGAAATAAGAAGAGCGGTAAAATAAATGGCCGTTATTACACAAAATAATAGTTGTTCTTATTACTTTACGTTGGTTCCGATTCCGTCTTCCGCCATAGTTTCACGGAGGCAGTACTAATCTTAATATATTTGTCGGAACCGTTCTAATTGAACAATGTTTAGATTACAGAAGAACAAAATTGCGTTGTGTCGAGCGGCGGAATTACAGCCATTGGGGAAACCAAATTAATTACACAAACAGACTCGTACGCAACACATACACTTCGTGACAAGTTAGAGCTTATGCTCATGACGAAATCTGAGCAATGAAGTTAAAGATAATTGAGACGTCGCAATGTCCCGCGGGCGGCGGCTCCTCCCGGTAACGAGGCTCGCACCTCGCATACGAAACAGCGCCGCGTCGCACCGGCTCCGGCCTCCGCCGCCATCACACCGTGTTTACACAACAGCAACTTTGTGTGATCCAACATGGCCCATCCTACATTAAGCCATTCTATGAACACACGAACACACGCTACTGTTTTAAGAAGGTAAATATGATGTTCTAGCGACTGCGCGTGTTGTCATTAGCAATATTATTCTTATTACTCCATTTCGCAAATTTATCACTGCGGCAGACGCGTTTGGTGGCGAACAAAGAGATTTATGGGAGATGTCGACGTCAAATGGCAGAAAGCGATTGAAATAGTTCAATAGTAGAACTAGCGTAGACGTGAAATCCAGGGAAATTAACTGCTTTGTAGTCCAGGGTTTTAAATACTAGAATAATTGCAGTTAAAACAGTTTACTATAGGTACTGTGTTTCCCAACCATATAAAGCATCGTAATTAAGCGTTGGTTTTGAAATAATTGTACTACCAAAATAAACTAACCGCGAACATAGAGCACTCAACTCAGTTAGTGGGCCCACAAGGGTTACATATCACATATCTTAACGCTACATTAATTAGCAATGAAAGTGGGAAATCGTATATCATGCATTACTGCGTAAAATCGTCCGTGTTGATCGTACTTAGATAGCAAGTGGGAGGCTGTGAGTTGTGGACGTGCGCCAATCTGTGCTGTTTGCTCCACTCGTCCCTAGGAGATTATAACTCGAGCGACCGATCTCACCACGGTCCACGCCGCATTTCGACCCATTAGACCGACTTCAATATTATATTTCATTGTGGCCTCTCTCCAAGCCTTACTTTGTACATGGAAAAACTGGACTAACTCCACGATTCGTGTTTTAAATAATTCTGTGAAAGCGCTGCGTTTTCTAAATGAAAAGTTTATTAAAACCACTACTTAATAACTAGAGAATTCTCTTTTGATTTAGAATGTGATGGTGTGGCGATGAATTATGCAGGAGATCTTATCTATTTTATGTGTTGGAGTCGAGAAGTAGTTCGTTTGTAGGAATTTCCGTTTCGCATATTTTAATGTATATCTTAGGAAAATCAATGAGGTCATTAACGTAACTTTTGTAATTCTTTTGTAGATAAGACTTCTACATTTTATTTTGACATAAATTCCTCATAAGTTCCTAATTTAATGGCTTTTACCTGCTGCTTCGTTAAGCTCTTGACTCTCAGCGAAAATATAATCGGATCTACAAGTACTTCCAGTGATTATCTTTTACAAAAAAAAAAGTATAAACAAACGATATTACCTCTTTATTAGTTTAGATTTCTATTTCAAAATAAGGAGACCATTGGGAAGAGTTATTCAAGAACATATTTACATTTCCGTTAATAGTATAAAATCTCCCGCCATCTATCACGTTCGAGTAAAATAATATACCTACGTTACGATACAAGAGTGTCACGCGTTCACGACAATGACTGACATCGATTCCAAAGCTTTGTTTATCTTGAAAGGGTTCCGTACGTACCTGTGTATGAACGTTTTGTTATTTAAAATGATTCTACTATTTTATATATCAATGTTTTGTAACTCATTGACTTTTGCTGTTGCCTTGTAGCGGTCATTGACCCTCTTACATTTATTGATGTTTTTATTAATATAAAACGAAACAAAGGCAAAGAGCCGTCTTGAATGTACATCTGTTGTAATCCTCGACATTTTGGATGAAAAATGATACATAGTGGATTTTTCAGATTCATAAGAAAAGGTATTTAAGAAAGGTCAATGGCCATATTAAAACAATTAACTATATTACTAATCAGTACCTAAACATGAAAAGAATTAAGTTTTCTACTTATTTATGGCACTAACCATTCTTTACATGAACTGTACCAGAAAATAAGATAACAGAAAGGCTGGAATAAAGACGATACTAATCTAAAACCCGCAATAATGAAGCGCTTCCTTTTGAGTTCTTTCTTTAGCGTTTATTTTCTTCTGAGCTACAAATTTGATTAAGAGCTTTAATTGTCAGGCTTATTTATTTTAACACTTTTCGTTGCGTTGTGAAACAATTTGGTTTAGGTACTATTAATATCTGTAACACATTGTATATCTTAATTTATAAAACAAGTGTACAATGAGCAATCATATGCCACAATACGATCTCTTTCAGACAACCTTGAGATGTATTGAACGTAAGGAACACCATAGTCATACCTATAGTATATACATTTCTTAAGGTAAAAGTGTATTATGTATGTATGCATACAAGTTATAAACAGACACGTGTCTTAATAGATAATATAAATTCTCAACGTATGATAAAACAGAAGTAGAAATATAAATGTTAAACAGAGTTTACTGCTCAGACTTATTTCGCGGAAAGTTTCCCCAGGATCGCATCTCGAGTCCTTAGCTGATTACTCTCAGTTTTGTTGTAAAACTTTACATTTGCTCCCAAACATACATCGAATCAATAGATAATCTCCATGTTATCCTTAGAACTTTATAACAGATGGAAAAACACTGATTGGAAAGTTTCTCCAATGTTCAATTGTAATAAAGAGATGTGCCCTTCCAATTAATGATACCAAAACTTTTAAATTAATCTGTCGACATAATACATCAAATCAAATTTCATAGCTTCATTCTGGATAAACTTCGTGCTCCGTTAAATTAATACATCGTAACGCCAACGACCTTGTCTGAGGATTTTACCCAAACATTCAAATTAATATTAGAGCCATCCGCCACTGTTGGATTTAATCCACTAGAACAATAACATTGTTAACATTTCATCGTCGTCGGTTAGCTGTGCGTCTACAATATTTAGTACTGCTTAATTAATTAAATTAAGCCGCTGGTTGAGGAGTAGGTGCCATTATTATGATTAATAATGTACACATGGTGTAAGGGCCGGGCTACACTCGACACCGGAGCAGAGAGCGGCTGTTTGTCGACGCGCCTGGCTGTCGCGCGCGTCGACACCTCTCGCCTACTTTACTGCAATCACCTATTGATTACCGATATTAAATGGTAAGTGGTAATTAACGTTCGGTTCGAAGGTAAGCAGGCTTAAGTGCCCATGACTGTCATGACTATCATGGAAAATTAGCTCGACCTACATGTTACATTCTATAACATCATCGTGTTTGGTAAGACGACAAAATACTGTATAACAACACTCGTGTGATAATGAATACATGCACAGGATGATTCAAACGCAAAACTTTGTCGGCTTTATCCGCTTTTGTTCGCGATCTGCTGTTTGATTTGTGTTTTGTATTCGTTTATAAGTTATGGACGACTATTATATTCGTCCGTGAACTGAATTTGTAAAAGAATACAAAAGATTGATGTACCTTGAAAGTTTGTTATTGAACTGTTCTTTGCCACTATGTGATAAATAAAACATTCGATAACCCCAGACTAATGGTTCGGCGTTGAAATCTTCTGCTATTAAAGTAAAGTAGTAGAACCACTCAGTACATAAGCACACTTAGTGTAATTGGCAAAGTTAGCTGGAATATTAGTAATGGGCATCATATGACAATACTAATGTTCAGCTTTGTTAAAAACATGAAATTTAAAACTTTGAAATTTATATATAAATTTAATGTTTCATATTTTGTTTGTGATTGTGTTTGAAACGCTTTTACAAGTATTTACGCGAGCACTGAGCACGTCACACGGGACCCAGTGCTCGATTTTATCTGTGCTTTCATTTGCTCGATGCCCTCGTCTGCTACAACGCTACGAATGCTAGAACGCTACGACGCTACGACATCGTTGTAGCGTTCGTAGCAATCGTTCTCAGGGTTGAAAGCTTTGACACTCACTAAACGGTATTATCTACCCACAGGGACTGCACGTGTACATTCAATCTTCTTCTCATTCAAGTTGTATTTAAATTTTAAAGTGTGGCAATGAACTCAAGATGCTTCTTACCTTTACTCTTTCATAAGTTAGTGGTTTGTGATAAAATACGTTAGGATTACAAAAAACAGACCTTTGAAAATGAATCGTGATTAACGCAGAATTATCCCTTTTTCTCTTTATAAAATGTTTACGCTTCGGCTTACTTGCTTGCTTAAGGCAATTCGTAGAAATGAAATGGGTTGTAGGCAGCCCTATGAACTCAATTTAAGAATGCGACTTGATAATGATAGTTTTAGTCGGTGTTTGTACAATCAATTGGAGCTAGATTTATCGCTGGAACCGTTTACTGTTTTACATAACAACGAGATTTGTTTCCGAAGTTACAAATGTATTGTTTCATAACACCCCAGGGAAATAAAACAGAATATGAAAGCTATTCGATTTGACATAAAATTATCATACCATCGGCAGGTAATTTTTTTTATAAATAAAGTAAAACATACATAGGTTGAACGAAACATATTTTACGAAAATGAAATAAATTGATAAAAACAGCCCGCTTTAAATGTATTATAAAAAAAACAATGACTTTGTTTTTTAAGAGTTCACTTACATCAAAAGAAAATATGGAAACTTCAAGAGATCACTCTTGAATCCGTCTGTCTAACAAATTTTCCTTTGGGCGATATGACGTTGTTTGTCAGGTAAGTAGGTGCGGCCTCCCCACCTAGAGTGTCCCCACGTTGCCGTCGTGGTGGGGCTTGTGTGTCTCAATGATCTTGGAGCTCTGCCGGTAGAGTTACTCATACCGGAAAGGTCCAAGTGAGAGACCAGACAAAAAGGGACACGAGAGATGGGCACACCGTTTGGAGACTTGAGCAGTGTCCGGGTCTTCGGATGGTGTGCGTTTCGGGAGGAAGCTTGCTCACTGTTCTCTGGTACGCGTCTGCTTATCAGACGTGACTGTGAGGACAGTGAACAAGCAGCGGAAGAGAGGCCCTGTGAGGGGCGGAGGGGAGAGGGACCTCACCCTTTAAAAGGAACAAATTAACATGAATACACAGGCAGTCGAAAAAGCATTACCCAGGGGTGGTACCATGATACAACGAATGTCTTCCGTTTGTCAGTGGCAACAAGAGCCGGGGAGGCTCCGGATTAGCGTCCTTTGAGGACTTAATCAATTTAATTTTTAGGTGTCGGGCGGGCGTGCCGCGGACGCTCCCTCTAAACTTTGGAGGAAGAGCTCGCTGGATCGTCTAAGGAAGGAGGGATCTGACTCTGACTCCGTATCTGACGTCAGTCTAGCGAGCTCTGGACGCGAGGGAGCGGGGGCTACTGCAGAGACCACAAAGATCTTCCTTAAGCGGCCCGGGCCGGAGGCTGACCGGAGGTCGTCCTCCAACGGAGAGATGGCATCGGCCTGTAAAATCCCTAACAGCAGGCGGGGTAAGGGCCGCGTAGGAGGCAGGGGTAGAGGGCTTTCCTCTCAGGAGGCTGCCCAGCGAGCCGCGAAGCTTGCCGGGGAAGAACGCAACCCTGGACTGACCGGTCGGAGGGCTCTCCCCTCGTCGTCATCTTCTGGCGGTGAGCCGGACAATGATGATGGCGGCTCCGAGCGCCAGGTCAGGTTTGCGGAGGTCGTGAAGGCCGCAGTCCGCGATGTGGCCTTGAAGAGGACCCAGGCCTCTAAAAACAAAGCCATAAACGCGGCGTCGGCTTCCATTCTGGCGGCAGCAGAGGCCAACTATAGCGGTCCTCCGTCGGACGAAATGTTCAAGCTGCGGGTGGAGGTCGCCCGCCTGGTGGCTGCCATGGAGCTTCTCCGGAAGGAGAACGAGAGGCTTTGTGCAGATCTGGCCGCAAACACGGGCAAAACTCGCCCGTGCCAGAGGAAAACCTGGCTCTGAACCAGGCTCTGAGCCTAGTACGGCAAGAGTTGGCTCCCTTCTGGGAACAGTTCTGCTCCCTGGAGGACATCGTACTGCACCCCCAACTAGTGGCAAGCCGGACGGCCTTGAGCCAGCGGAAAGCGGCATCGTACGCAGCAGCCGTGGCTGCCAAGTCAGGGTCGTCTGGCCAGGACCAAGGGACCGGGACTGCACCACGAAGCCGGTGACGGCAACACCGCCCCTGGCAAAGAGGGAGAGAGATGGGGCGGCTGCACGGGCGGCGAGGTCCCCAGTGCCAGCGGTGCAACAGCCGCCTCCGCCTTCCCCGCCTTCAAAGTCTTATGCGGCCGAAACCGGATGACAAGTTGCCGGGGAGAAGAAGAAGGCGGCAAAGGCAGCCCGGGTGGCACGGAAACGGGAAAGGAAGCGGCGTCGCGCCCCGAAGACCGAAGCTGTAGTGCTCACGCTACAGCCGGACGCGGAGAAGAGGGGCGTAACCTACCGCGACGTGCTCGCAAAGGCAAAGGAGGCGGTAGACTTAAAGGAGCTCGGCATCACCGGGAGCCTCCGGCTCAGGATGACCATGACTGGGGCTCGGATGCTGGAGATCTCCGGTGCAGCTAGCGGCTCGACCGCTAACGCTCTGGCCGAAAGGCTCAGGGCGTCCTTAAATGCGGACAAGGTCCGAGTGTCCAAACCTACCAAGTGCGTCGACAGGCGGATTCTGGGCTTGGACGACTTCGTCACCGAAGAGGAGGTGGTGGCCGCCATCGCCAAGACAGGGGGTGTTCTGCCGATCAGGTGAAAGCGTCACTGCGAATGTGAATGCCGCGATAGAGCCCTCACAACGGGCTCGGGAGAAAGCCGAAAGGGAATGCCAATAATGCCATGCCATTACGCCTCCTCCAGGCGATCATCAACCACTGCGCCGCCGCTCAGCATCAGTTGCTCCATGGCGCAGTGGTCGATCAACATCGCCGTGGTCGCTGAGTCGTACTTTGTCCCGCCCAGGGATGACTGGGTGGAGGACCTCAACGGCTCGGTGGCCCTAATTTCGTCGGCTGCCGCCGGTACTCCGTCCCTCGGGTTTGGGGCGACCAGCCCACCAGCTCAACGCATCCCAAAGGGTCATGGCCATCCGGCTGGACGGGGATACCGCACAATCTCCGGCGAGTCGGCGAGCCTCCTTGCCGGTTTACCGCCATGAGATCTGGAAGCCAGAGCCCTCGCGCAAGTTTACGTGTGGCGCGTGGAGGCGCTTTGCCGGGGCGACACTTCGCTGCCGCGGCAAATTGCAGCGCTGCGGACGGAGCTCCGGCAAGATACCATGGCGGTATGGAGACAGCGACTATTGCGACCTGGCGCTGGGCAAGCCACAATTGCGGCGGTAAGGCTTTGGGGAGTGGCTGGAGAGGCGCCACGGCGTCCTCACCTTTCGCCTGACGCAGGTACTCACCGGACACGGCTGTTTCGGGAGGTACCTGTTTCGGATTAAGCGGGCCGACACGCCCGGGTTTCAGCACTGTGAGGATCGCCCGGAGGATACGGTGGAGGTCTACCCTGCTTGGGCGGAGCACCGCCGTGTCCTAATCGAGGCGATCGGCAGCGTCGACCTCTCACGTCCGGCCCTGGTTCAATCCATGGTCCGGAGCGAGGAGGCTTGGGAAGCGGTCACCTCCTTTTGCAAAGCAATAATACTAGCGAAGGAGGAGGCGAGCCATGTGAGGGAGAGAGAAGGCCTTCGCCCCAAACGCCGTTACAGGAGATGACGCCCCGGGCGTCGGGAGTCGCAGGGCGATCCCCGACCACCGTAGGCGCGGGCGTTGGGTGGCTCGCTGTCCGATCACCACCAGGCCCGGGTCAATAGCGCGTTGTGTTCCACGCGCGCCTCAAAGAGATGTCAACATAGGAAACGGGGCCCGCTAGGGCCAGAGCCTGCCAGGGTTGCGGAATTTGTTCGAAAGAGTCACCGCGGCCCTAGAACGCAGTGGTCTTTAGAAGGAACGCGGATAGGTTTTAGTCAGTAAGAGTCTGACACGCCTTTCCGCTTCACCCAGAGTGGAAGAAGTCATTTGATGATATCCCATCTTTAAAAAAAAAAGTAGTATTATTCGTAAAATCATTAAGCTTATTAAAGTTTTAAGTTTTAGCTACACGATAACTGATAAATGCTTGCACTGTCTGGACAGGTCCACTCAAATCTGTGTGGTACTTTTCTCAGAGACCACCTCAGACATCAACCTACAAAATTATAATATGATTTGACCAGTACTATTGTATGGACTTTAAAAGAGACTTTGAAATCTGAGTTTTTTCCGTGTTTCTTCTCAGGGAGGGTAGTCAGCTAGGAAACACCGGACTCATCTAGTTTAAAATTATTATAATAATATATCGTTTCTATCTCTCAAAAAGGTACAATTTGGTAGATTGTATCTAAGTAACAGTAAGATTCAAACCTTTGTGAGAGCTGGAGTCTATACTGGGTTCGGGACCTGTATGACAGATCTCCAGGCTTACACCCATAAAATTAAAATATTAAGTTACACTTACGCACTACAACCTTATAAAAGCTCTAAGTACTGAGAGGAAGAGAGTTAGGATACAAGTATTGACGTGTAAAAGTGTTATTTTCAACCTATTTACAAAATAAATATCATATCATTCATCCTACTGGTAAAATAACTTGATTTAACAGCCAATCTAGGTTCTAATTGTCCCCGAGTAGGCTTTATGTCATAGTAGCTTCTGCCAGCGTCTTCACCCGCATTATAGTAGAAAAATATAACAAGGCAAAATACTCCTGAGATGAAAAGTATATTCTATTCCAGAATATGGTCTACCCTTGTACAAATTACTATCCGAATCCGTTTAGACGTGAAGAAGTAACAAACAGACAGATAGAGAGTAACTTTAGCGTTTATAGTGTTAGCATGGATTAAAAAAGAAATGAGCTTCTCCCGTATGGCAGAGCAGTTCGATACGAGAGAAAAATTAATAAACTTGGTTGGTGCAGTGGTTGAGCGCTGCGTGTCGTGGTTTCGATTCCTGCACGGAACAAATATTTGTAGGGCCTACAAATAGTTGTTCCGGGTCTGGCTGTTTGTGTATGTGAGTTAGTATATTTGTAAACGCACCCACGATACAGGATTAATTCCAAGTGTGAGGCAACGGTTTTTTATTAAAAATCCATGGTTTATCTCTTAAATTTCAGCTCCGGAATCGACTAATTGCCTGACTAACTGGCAGTCACGTCCAACCTGAAACCACTGAAGAGAAACAAGTAAATAAAAGACATGCTCCTTAGAGGGTGTGGGGGTGCAATAAGAAAGGATTTTTCTAAACTTCACCACTCAGTAAGTCTGCGGGGGGTTGAAGTTCGAACGAAGTCGCGGGTAACAGCTTGTTAAAGTACATAAGACCAAGCTATTTTTACTTTAATTTATTAAAACAACCTCGTTGACGTAACCGAGGTATTTCAGCGGCTTAAGGAACGATTATAAAACGTACTCTTAATACTCCGCAGGGCAACCTATTCTATATTTATCGTTAACCGATGTAGAACAATAAATATTTTGGTAACAATTCGTGAGTCAGAACTAACGCTGGCGAGAACTGGGGAGACGTCAAGTAAACTAGTACACAAAGGGGTACACACCTCTAGCCAGACAACTGAATAACCGGTTAGCGCTTCTCCAACATACGGTGAGGTAAAAGGCTAAAGGTAGGACGCCTTGTTTCTTCACTTGAATAAAGTGTGAAGCTCCTTGAAGGAAATAACAAGTAGGAAAACTGTATTTTGAGGGCTGACTGCCCACAGCCCAAGTAAATTAAGAAATCTCTCATGCGTATATTCTTTCCTGTAATGTGGGTACAAAAATACCGTATGTTTCTTTTGGAGTCAAACTTAGAACTGCTTATTATAGAAGGCGAAAACCTAGGCAGTGAATCAACCGTACTATCAATTGAATAGCATGCCTAATCATCATCCTGTAATAAATAAATTGTTGTGCAAGTGACCTTTAAGTAGTCTTAAAGGTCACATAAACGTAACAACGTCCTAGGGTTCATAACAAACAATGCAAAAATAAAGTGCAAAACTAAATTAATTCAACAGCCACCATCCGCTTGTAACCACTCAATTTATTAGCTAAATTATAACTCAAAGGGGAAAATAATGAAACTCGAACAAAGTTATTATATGAAACGTACATGCATTATGTAATGTAAGTACATAATGTATTAGTTTACTCGGCCGGCAAGTGTGGCGAGGGAACACAGATGGAGAGCAAACACGGGCTTAACTGCACTAGACGAGTAGATTCCCTTTTAATTAAACGAGTTCTAGACGTGCACACCGAGGCCAACTAGTGAACTCACACAAATTGATATGAAACAAACCAACCGAGCTCACGTACAATCATAACTACATTTACAGACATCTCTAAATATATTTTACGAAAAGTTGTTTAAAAAATATTTCATTGAAGATAAAAACATCTCACGTACAACGTTTTCCGTGAAGCTGTTTTTGTAAACGAACACTTCTTGCCATCATTAGACTCTTTCAGCGCCAAAAACTAAAAGGATTGTACCCAGAAACGTAACTCCTAACCCAAAATAAATTACTTGGATTATTATTAAAATAAATTAACAAGGGTACGTGACTTTTCTGTCATGTTATTTATTACAAGTTGCTTAAATAAGAACCCCATCTGATCCACTACCTCACAGCACAAACATTCAAAATAAAACACAGGGACACTTTCAATGTGAAAAGGGTCGAGCGGGTAATTGGAAAACATAAAACACAAAAACTCAATTTATATCCGTGCAACGCGTGTAAATAATATAAATTGATTTGGATCAATTTTAGGGGGGAAAATAATCACCGAGTTTTTATTGGCCTCGATCACAAGTGTTTTGTGAGTTCATAAGAGTTGCGATAAATTGTATGAGAAAGCGGTCGTTTTTGTTTTAGTGTCCTGAGCCCCGCGCGGGCGATGCTGCCTCATAAAGTGTCGCGTATCACAAGTCCTGTAGGACGAATCATCTACAGGTGTTGTTCGATCTGATTTCCAATTACACTCGCACAGTTTATGACTGCAGTTACTCTTGTTCTATTGATTTGTTCCTGAATTTTGTGTAGATAGGCTCTATGTAGTACCTAGGTAATTGATTCAATTAATTAGGTAAGTACTTCAATGTACGCTATATAACCGATGACAGGTATCCAGCACAATGCTGCCACTAATTGTGCTGTCCAGACTACTAATTTTCACGCTCGGGTGGTTTTCAATGCTAAAGGTATACCGTAGCTAAAGATTACTGCTTGATGTTGAAAGAGCAAAAACAACATACACTTTATATTATGTAACAATAACACACGAACGCGGCATCAATTTACTCATACACATATAGGCAGATAATCCCCAGTTAATATATCGAACAGTTAACGCACGCCTGCACTCAGCGTTAATAAACGGCTTAAGCTTTTCAGCGCAGAATATCATAAGACATCATGGACTAAAAGGACCTGTTTGCAATACGTATTACCCGAAGCATTGAACTGAACAAGGCAATTTGAACTAATCTACAAGCAAACGGAGATCGCGTCTAGCTACACCCAGTATATAACGGTTGCCCGGAGAGGGGTAATAGCTGCCGAGGCTGCCCGACCAGCTAACTTAAGCTGAACAGCAAACTTAATGTAACTTCGTCCAGAGCCAAGACTAGGCCTAATAATAGCGTCATTATATCACTCGCTTTATACTCTCATAATCGTGACTAATTGTCATTATTATTAATTCTGTTTCACGTTGATTGGAATCGAGTGATATGAACATTTTTTGTGCGATAGGTAGTCTCTTGTGTTTAATGCTCGAATAGGTTCATTTTGACCCTTCTCAAATATCTTACGGATTATCATGAAAATAGAAATAGCAACGAGCTAGGGTAGTACCTTACTTTATCATATACGATATTTAATCAGGTTCAGTACTTAATTGAACCTAAAGATTTTTTTATGTTACTTACATATACATACATATGTATATGTAAGTAACATAAAAAAATCTTTATCTTTAATCTTTATGTTCGCCTTTGACCACTATCTCACCTGACAGTAAGCGATGATTTGGTCGAGTACGGAGTACGGTTACTTGGTTTGGTTGTTTGATATTAAAGTAGTTAGTATAAAATGGTTACCATAAAATAATACTAGGAAGTCTTAAATATTTAATGATTTTAAAAATAATTTCTGAGTTATTCGTCCTAACATTTTTTGGGAAGCTATAACCTTCGTAATTATTTATTTCCTTTGGTAAAATTTAGTTCACTTCCCTGTAAAATATTTTAGAAAGTAATATGAACCTCGTTATATTTTAAGCATTTCTATTACGCTTAAGAAATCGACGATACCTATATGAAAGTACCCAATATATGTTCACCAGTGAAATTTGAGCTAGGTTTAGTTGGAGCCAATGAAACAAGAGAATTTCGACTCCCACTTAGTATCCAGGTATCTATCGTTTGTAGGATATTCTATGGAAACCCCTCATCGACTGAGCCGATAGTCAACAAAAAAGTGGCAGCGTCTATAATTACACTAAGGATTACCAAAATAACTACTTACTTGTGTCACACGAGTGAGTTCTAGATAAGGACTAACAAGCTCAGTTAAAGTTCAACTAAACTAAGTATAGTTTACCTAGAATCCTGGATTTAGACATGTTACTAATTCTGCGGAAATTAATTATCTGCTGAATGAGAGAATGAAAGAGAATAAGACAAATTAGATACGCAGTGGGTGTACCAACGGTTATCTAATTGTAGTGTCGGGGCACGGCAGGGGCGCGCGCTGCAACGTTTACGCGGCGTGCGCGGCCTGGCTGACGGCACGGCGGACATGTAGCACTGCTCACGGCTCGATCACTAACATACTAATGTGGGGAAACTAATGTACTGCTTTATTACACAACATTCATTTGGAAACAAATAAAAATATATCATCTACGTGTGTAGGTGACATATTTTTATTTGGCTAACAACTGCCATTTCCATTCATCAAAAATTGTTGTGACATTTTATTATCCCTACGACTATTCAAAATAGCTAATAAGAAAAATATACATCATATTTAATAAACACGAAATGAGGAAGTCGAGTTAACGTAGAGTTACAGACAAATACTCTTCAAAGGGAGGAATAATTGATTTGATTTCATTATAACGACGGGTTCATTGAACTAAGCTATGATTTCCATAAAAAAAACTTCCTGGCATTTAAGTTATGAAAGTCGATAAAGTTAAAATGATGGTAAAAGGAATAGGAGTAATAAAAGCAATTTAGAGCAAACATTTACGTTTGTAATAACTACAACTAATCAGCCCAATATATCGTATGTGACCCATGTTTCGGCACAGAATAAGGGAATCCGAAAACAAAAAGCGTTCGGGCGAGAGCGGGATCTGGGGCCGCAGCTGCAATTACCTAATGATGCGCAGCGGTTACCCAATTACAGCGACTACCGCTGCATTTACGTTTTTAGTTCCGCTGATTCAGCCGCTTTGCTCGATAATTTACTGAGCACGAGTGCTGAAAACTCGCGGATTGGCACGCCAAATAAAAATGTCAAATAGATATGTAGGACGGTTGTGTTTCATGAAAGCGACTATGCATATGTAGGTGTATAGGTTGGGACTTTGGGTGATACCTAAGCTGAATATTACATTGCAGCTTGAAAGTCCATATTATTGATGGCCCTTTGAGTTTCCATAACTACAATATGCAGCGACACGTAGAAGCTAGTGCGAGCTTTTTATCATAGCAAATTAGGTTCCGTTGGTGTAGCCTTCGCAAACAAAGTGAGAGAGATGTTAATTTAATGTACGTCGGTGTCACTCGAAGCGGACCCGCAGCTCCGACTTTCAAAGGACTAGGGCAGCCACGGATTCTCTATTATGTAAATTTTCGCGTAATTTTCTCGGTGGGAGTGCGCCGGCCAGACTTTGTAACACGAGTGGCCTCTCATTAATACTTACCTGGCTCTTCAATTTTTGAAGGACAACGTAAATTTACAAATGCTGATTTAGTTTAAACGGTCACAAATTAAAAAGCAAATCAACCTTTGCTGGTACAATTAAACCTGAACCCTTGAAACGGCTACGCGTTATTTGTAGTCAGATAGAAAGAAATGTCTCTTCAAAAAGTAAACTCGTGTTGAATAATACAAAAATAATAACGATGCTTAAATGATAACCGTCTGAATGTTTCCGAGAGCTTCCATTTGTAATGTAGGGCACATAATACGAAAACCTAACGGGTACTAATCCGTAGATGAGCCGTCGGTTTCGTAGGAACATCTGCGGCCGCGACAACAACGACGCGAGCGAAACAAAAACGAAATGAGAAAGGTTTGGAAAGTCGTATTGTGGCAACTTGCGATGAAGCAGGAGCTTGCAGCCACATGTATTGTGTGCGCCCCCGGCCCGCCCGCCGCCCGGCCACGCGCAGCCAGCGTGGCTAAATTTCACCTGACCCGCCTTTTTGCCAAAATACCTCTTCACATGAGCCTCAAACAACATCACAACTTATTTCTATAAATATTAGTTTGTTTTCCTCACATTTTCAGTAAAGTTCCGTTTAAGTTAAACTTTCACGTAAAAAAACTATTTCAGCAATACAATGGTACACGAATTCAAATTAAATCTTACGTGTTTCTTAGTTGTGAAAACGTGTTAAATTTAAAAATTAATTAGCTTGTAAAGTTTCTCTACGAACAAGATAGACCTACTTACGTGTCAGTTTATGTTCTGAATGGGTATTAAACAGAGTCTTTAATTTTAGTAACTCGTATTTTATGTAAGCGAATAAACGTTTTACGAGGAGCACTAGACGTGAGTTGCTTAAATATCAATACGGTCCGTTCATTAACTATTTCTTGCGAAAACTGCGATTCTCGTCTCCCACAAACACGAATTGCTCGATAACATACAAATAAAAATAGTTTATGAGGAATATCAGCAACAAACAATAGGTATAATAATAATGCCGATTTTATTATTAGGCTACTGACGCCCATGGATAAAATACACACAATTATCTTAAACAATAATACACTAATACATATCCATTAATAAACCTTATTAAAACTTTAACTATACATGTAACTATAATTCTACCATGTAGGTACAGATCCCTCAGTTTACGGGTTCGTGTTTTTAGATTAATTTTCCGACCGTTTATCAACCGATCGGTTCATTTCGAATAAAATTGAATTCAGTAATAATAGCGTTTATTTTTAGTTTCAAACTTTTCGATAGGTATAAATAATAACAGAAAAAATACTCGGATTATTTTTACAATGAAAATCGTTGAAAAGATTTACTTTTTGTCCTATTTACTTCGTCCAGTGATAAAAATGTTGAACATACCTAGAGTTTTCCTCCTTCTGTCGTGTATGTAGCACCTCCGTGACAATTAACATCTCTGGCATGGGTGATAATAGGTACTTTGATAATCTAGCTCGGGAGGTACATTAACATGATACGGCGGCTGCGAGTAGCGATCTGTGAACGAGCCGCCGCGCCGTGACCGGACTGAATACAATTACTGGAATAGTGTAATTAAATTGCAAAGTTAGAGCTTCATAGCTGCATATTAAGAGGTATAAAAAGCATCGCGCTATGAAGTTTTAATGATATTACTTTTGCATACATGGTTTGAGTGTTTATTTTAATTCCAAATCCAAATTGTTAAAGCCCGTCCGCGTCGCCTTTAATTATCGAAAGTTGTTTTCAACTTCCAATTATTACGAACGCAAAGTTTTAAAAGCCGTTTATCATTGTCAATCATGCACCTGTCTATCTCTCAGATGTAACCTTCATTCTCATAAATTATTGGAGGAGTCTCTGGAGAGCTTTTACGTTTATTAGATCATCAAACAATTTATCCGTGACAACTGTACAGAAGTTGTGGACGCGGAAAGCTGCCTACCGCTATAAATAACCCACAATAGCGAGTAGTCAAGGAGTCGAAGTTTGTTTTACACATGTGTATGTAATATCGGTTTAGTTAAACATCAACAAATTGGATAAACAAAGCCCAAGTAAGTACGTATCTATCGTTGGTTGTTTTATGTATGTGCGAAAGACGGTAACGTGAAATAGGGATATTGAATTCTAAGCGCGTCTGCGACGAGCGAGCGTACGTGCCGCGCGACCAACTGTTCCACAGCCTCGACAAAAAGTCGAAATAGATGTGTCCCGCAAAGAGGATAAGAAAGGGGCCATTGTGCCCGATGCACTGGCGAGCTCCTGCAAATCTCAAAACATCTCCAAAGGACATAACGAGAAAAGTTGTGTGCGTTCGCACCGTCGCCGCCGCCGCCGCCCGGTCCGACTCTCAGATTCTATTATTATTTATTGCTCAATAACCATCCAACAATTTTTATTGCTTGTAAACATCTGTCTCTCAGCAGAAATATCCTTTGCTACCGTTTCTTTGCATTTTATTATGAAGTGGTTCAAGTTGGAGCAATAACTCTGATTGTTAGCACAACTAAGTTATATCGTAGTCTTAGGAATAATAAATATGTTGAGGATGTGTTCTCTGTTTGACTTCAGTTTAGGTGTGTGTAAGAAAATATTGGTAAATATGTAATATGTGGTATTTTCAGCACGTAATCATTGTAATACATTTCAGAAGAGGGTAAACAGGATACCTGTAGAGAGAAAGGCAAATAGTAGAGTAGGGAAAGCTAGAGGGTTCTCGGGCAAGCTGTTTGCTCGCGCGCGGTTGGGGCCTCGCCCGGCACCCGCCGGCTGCCTTCACAGAATCCACATTGTGTACTGCACTCCCTGCTGCCAACAAATGTACGGCATGGCTACATTGCCACAAATTAATTTGTAAAACACGTTATAGTACAGGTATTGTGCCTTTTCGGTGATTGTTTGACTGTCGGAAGTTAGAACGAAAGGGCCTCCTTTCTAATTAAGGTATAAGTAAAAAGAATTGCTGTCCAGATTATGAACTGAAAAAATAAGTAGCTCCAATGCCACACTTTTTTACTAGCCAAATTTGTGTCCAACAGCTGAGCTAAAGTCCCGTTTCTCGTTGCATATCTCTCTATCTTGAGGGTTGCATATTAAAAAATCAAACCTTTCTCGAGCAAATTTCAAAAGAACAATAAATGAAATAACAAAATTTAAATGACCAAATGTTTTATTTAGAAAAATTTTTGAATCCCAATGTATGTGACATCAAATGAATGACTGATCAAAAGTTGCTAGATGTATTTTAAAATATCAAATCATAACTAATCAAATTTTATAATCACAAATGATTTCTTATTAAGAATTATTAATTTAAATGGGTACGTATCAAAATACCGATGGACGAAATCCCGATAATTGAAACGTAGTAACTAATTACCACCTGCGCTAAGATAGTTGACGGAGCCCCGTTACGCGGGGCTCCTATTTATGGGTGGTTTAAAAAAAAATAACCACGAAGGCTAAGGCTAACCTCACCTATCCGAGTCGGGGTACAACCGATCATGTTGTGTAAAGGCTTTCTGTATCAGACAGGCGCTATTCGCTAATATTAATATTATTTTTACCTTTTTCAGTTAATTCATTTGATAATTAATAATTTATCCAGTACTTAATCCATTTTGACCTTTAAACGATTTGGTCAATAGTGTAATAAATAATATAAACATTGATATTCCAGACTTTGGTCAGCTGAACTTTTGATCAAATGACCATCGTTATTTTAAACTTTGTTGATTTGTACGTTGTTCTTTTGAAATTTGATCAGAAAAGTTTTGATTTTCTAATATGCAATCATCTTGAGTGATCTCTGGTCACGCAAGTAACGTTAAAAATACCTAAAGGAAAAAAATATTTCATAGACAATGTCGCGAAAGTATCGAATTAATATTTATGACAGTCACGTAAATTGTTACACCAGTTAACATGGATATCCCACAACCTCTACACTATATTGTATAGATATATCTTTACAATACAGCACTTAAGGTAATCAAATCATCCATTAGATACTCGGCTATATACTCGAAGCGGCGCCGTGTAATTAAGATACTTCGGTACGTACTCGTATAAAATATAGTTTTTATCATTTGGTAATATTCTATCGACGCCGTACAGTTCAGTGATTGTACTGTATGAAACAGTTACTTGGTATACCAACTGAATTCATAAATTGAAAACCGTTTTTATAGTTTTCCTTCTACCACAGAACTAAAGTGAATTTTCTAAATTCCTTAGGGTTAGCCAGGAACAAAAGCGGAGGCCATCAATTCCACTTATCTATACAATTATTCAACTACCATCATAATGTGGGTTTCCTTCGAACCTTTGTCTGTAATCGAAACACTAAGCCGAAGTGATTTAAGATTATGGTGTGGGATAATGGCGTTCATTTTCGTTTCTACGTGGCACAGGTGCTATACCAAATTTTTCTTAAAATCGTGAAATTTATGTTCGCTGTAATTTCGTTAAACGAAATTACTCTTGTTTAAGTACGTTCGGCTCTGTTGACTCAGCTACTCTTCATCTAGAAGTGAGCACTGTTTTTAGTTGAAGTGTTTATTTCACCCCAAGAAATGCCAGGGGTGTTTTAGGGATAATGTTAAAGCCACACACAAAAGTTTCTCGTTTACATAGAGGTAATTTCCTGTTGTGTACATCTCAAAATTATTCCATACATACGCAGGAGGTACATTCGCGTTGCCGAGCTCTCAAGAAGCCCCCTGACCCAGTAAAGCAAAACTTTGCGCATTATTGTGGGTATATTCAACAACACAAGTGAGCTCTGTAAAATTTCACACTTTCACATATGTATATTAAAGTTTGCAGGAAATATTGCACGTGACGTTTCTATATTTATGCTGCATGTGAATATGCGTTTGATGTTGTCGAAGTAAAGTTGGTAGCTGCATTTATTTTAGTTTTGTTGTAGACTGTACTCATCTGTTGGGTACTGTACAAACATAAGGCTGTCATCCGACCCGTACCGTTATTAAGTTCGGGGCCTCACCATCCTGTACCCAATGAAATCATCAGAAGGAAAATTTTCATCCTTATGACCCTACGCAGCCTGGTTGTTAGTCAAAACTATAGTTCAAACTAACATTAACAGGAGAGTAAATATTCATACAAAGTTTGATACTATATTTGGTTATAATATCTATCAAGGACGCTCTCAATCTCCTTCAAACTTTAGAATATCAATGTTAAACTTTGTAACAATAGATTTGATAATACAATCAGACGGGATTTGGATCGACTGAAGAGCTTACATCGTAGTTATATGAACGTTAACAACAGTGCTATTCTTATAATACTCGTATTTTACGGATTTTACAGGAAAGCTTCATATTGAATTGTGAGAAAAGGAAAAAATGTATCTCTGTGAGATGACACGAAAGATAAAATAGAGGAAACGGACCACCTGCCCACACATTTCTCATCGGGAGACTCGAATTGCTATATCCAGAGATTCGAATAAGCCGTGAATGACAAGTGACTGATCATCGAGGCAGTCCCGCACACAGATTATCGTCATCGCTGCTCGTCACTCGCCGGCGCCGGCCGTCATCCGAGAGGATTCGGCATGCATCATTGCCGTATCAGTGCACCGTCAATGACGCCATGTTGGAGCAAATTTCTTTAATGCTTTTTGTGACAGATAATTAAAATATGTATGATGTTCGTATGATTTGTGTACGTTGATGTATTTTTAATAAGGTTTGTGACGTTATCATTTGGCTGAAGAGTTCACTTTTAAATAAAATTAGAAAAGTTTCGAAAAACACGACAATTTTACTCGTAACGTTCAGATTGAATTCAGAAATTTTTGTCATTCATGAATAATAATATGATAATTAAAGCCTCGTTATAATTTTTCATTTTTAAGCCAACTTTTTAATGTTGTATAGAATAACTGCATGCTCGGCTTACTGATTGAATAAATTGCGTATTTCGCAACAACTCCAGGTGGGAACTGGGAACAAATTAATTTCGTGGCCCACTGCATATCCATCCATACGACCTTTTAAACTGATTGTTATTCATTTGCAAGTTGATAAAATAAATCCCATTATATTGGAGTGTTGTGCCAAAAATAAAACGAGACAACATTTTATACACATTATTTTTTGTTTTATACAAAAGTGATGTTTTATAGCTTAATGTCTGCTATGAGGACGTCGTCAGCGGAGGTTCTAGGAACTATGTTCCCCGCGGGAATTTTAGGCTTTTACTAAATATTACACAAAAACTTTGTAGAGAACTTTGCAACTTACAAGTTGGGAGTCATTGTACGGCTCCTCCCTATAAACTAAAACTGTATGTGCCCT
This sequence comes from Mamestra brassicae, assembly GCA_905163435.1. Taxonomy (NCBI): domain Eukaryota; kingdom Metazoa; phylum Arthropoda; class Insecta; order Lepidoptera; family Noctuidae; genus Mamestra; species Mamestra brassicae. Next base: position 8,794,246 of record LR990996.1, on the reverse strand, counting down.
TGGCCACTACGATCTTAATTTGGAAACTTTAGAAGCTTGACTATGAGAATTTACACTACTCGTGATAGGCATCTTCCTAAACTAGTTTCATAATAATTAACAAAATAGAAACTAAAGCTACTGTTCGGATTGCTACAAAGATAAAATTTTGGAAATGTTGTCATTTCTCATTTGAATATACTTATTCTCAAACTGTCAAAGTTATTTCAAAGTACTCAATGTCTGTGAAGAGCAGAGTAGCAGACAATGTCTTTCGTTACAATTACCAAGATGATTATTTTGGCAAAATTAGTTAATATTTAAAGTTTCACGGTCTGACGTGTTTATGCGCTCTAATGTGAAATGATAATTATAACAAAGACAAAGGAATTCCACGAAGTCGGTACTGTTAACACTCGAGAGTGACGTAAACACGGTTTGACGACTAAATCTTGAATACCGTGTCAAAACGGACAGTTTGTGCGAGATTAAACTGCGTTGTACAAAATGTATTGATCAGATACGTACGGTCGTACGTAGGGTACATTTGTGTAGGTGGATGTAAGTGTTGTCGCCGGGCATTATCGGATCGGCACTGAATTGCATGTGCAATATGTTCCTTTGGCGAGCTATCGCTGCGGCTCACTGTACCTTATCGCTTCCTCATTGACGCATGACCAGACGGCCGATGAAACATGAATGATCATTGGTCAACAGATGAACTCAATCACTATGTGTCGCTCCGGCGATCTCACACACTGCCGCCACTATTTATGAGTATGGAGCTGGATTTAAATGCATGCTGCTTACTCCTGCGTAAAAGTCGAATGAATGAGATTGATTGCCCTGTAGTAATGGATAGCCAGCGGAATAGTTTTAGGATTACAGTGTAGTGTTAGCGCATCAGTTGCAATATTTATTTATATTCCTGCAACAGTTTCAACGGCCCTAATTGTACAATTTGGAGCGTAACCCCATCTCGAATAAAAGCATGAGTGAGTCTGAATGCGCCCACTTTCTGAAGACGCGAACTTGGGAAGGTTGTGAAGAAATGTGAAGGGATGCGAATAAAATATTAAAATATATGAGTACGACATTTTTATCGTGTAATTGAGACGCTGACGAGGGCGGCAAGCGAGAATTATTTGTTTTGTGAGTGAAACGTTAGCTCACGAGGAAACAGAAAATTAAAAATGGAGCATAAACTAATAAAAGTTTAGAACAAGCACAATATAATTTACTAGAGATTTTCTTAGTTATGAATTGTGACATTACTCTTTATTCTAGCTAAAGTTAATTAAAATCCTACCAAAGTTTGTGCTAATCTCTGTTCTTCCTAAATAAAGCACCCTAGTTTGACTTTCTTGGAAAGTTCTGAAAACCAGTTTTGGCCTTTGCCTTCATCTAAAATTCATGAAGTTATCAATTTAGTGAAAATATGTATAATAAAAGATGGAAGTAATGACATAAAAGATATTGTGGCGTAATTTTTACTGTTCCCGAAATTGACGTGGTGTGTAGTCGAGTTCATGCGTTTATGTGCCATGAATAATACGGCATAATACATACAGAGGTGTAATATAAAGCATATTATATGATGGCACTTTGGGTGCAGTATTCAGAAGCTGTAAAGTATAGATATAACTCTATATTAGTGCTCCGTTTATGACAGGGACAAAGGAAATTATTTTCACGCCTATTACATTTTTACAACCTGCAACATACGGTTCAATGATGTTTAACAAAGAAGAATGACAAATTATCATTTTAAAACTAATCATTTGACAAACATCTCATTTTGAAAACATGATACTTTATCATTTTTCTTTAATCATTTGACAAAATACAGATAATGCAAATGTTTTACTTAAAAAACATAATTAATCTCAATTTGATGAAGTCGGGGTTTTACCAGTAAGACCTAAATTATTTAATTATTAGGTCTATAGAAGCCTTGACAACGGAGCCTCGATGAGCGGGTCTCCTATTTCTGCCTTTGTTTTAAAGGAACCTAATATAAGCAAACATCTTTGTGTGTCGGTTTGTACCGGCTTATCTCCGCAACGGCTAGATCAATTTTGTCGGGACTCACTGGCAGATAACTGATGATATAAACACTTTTCAACGTGTACATGGATGAGCTATCGGTCCAACTCAACCGAACTGGTATAGGTTGCTCAATTAACGGGGCCCTGATAAATCACATTTGTTATGCAGATGATATGGTTCTCTTGGCACGGTCAATATCGGCATGCGCAAACTATTGGCAGAGTGTGAAATGTACGCTAAAGACCACAACATGACGTACAACCCAGATAAGTCAGTGTACATGGTTTTTGAAAGCCCGAACAACTGGTCCGATTTGCCGCCACTTCAACTCTACGGCACTGCGCTGTTAAAGGTCGACAGCGTGAAATACTTGGGTCACGTAATAACAGCCAACCTGTCCGATCACGCTGATATAGATAGGCAGAGACGAGCCATCTCGGTGCGTGGCAACATGCTAGCGAGGCGGTTTAGCCGCTGTAGTTACTGCTCAAGCGTCTACACAGTCGAGTTGTGGGCTAACTACACCTAAGCTGCACTCAGCGACATGCGAGTGCAATAAAATGACGCGTGGCGCGCCATGTTCCGGCTGCCTCGGTGGTGCAGCGCGAGCGCCATGTTCTGCGAGGGCCGCGCGCCCGGCTGGCCGGCCCTGCTGAGGAGCCGCTCGGCCGCCGCATGCTCCGCGATACATCGCTCCGCTAACTCCTTGGTGGCCGCGGTGCGAGACTGGAACAACAGCCCTCTTCATCAAAGATGGCAGTCCTATCATACGCCGATAACATGATTCGCGGCGTCTAAGTTTGCATTTATCATGTTTTTGCAACTTATTTTTATTATTTATTCTTATTTATGTGTGTTATTTGGATATTAATCTGGCAACAAACAATTTCATTTCATTTTATTTCATAAGGGTACTTTTATTTTAGAAAATAAAAGGATTAGAGTGTGTGGTCGTGCAAAAATATTAAACCAATGAAACTACTTACTTTTCACAAGGTCCGCCTGGCCGCGCCTCGGGAAGAAGCTAGTTATTTAATACTTTACAATTATTTTTTTCCTTTTTGGAACGAATGATTCTCAGTATTCAGTTATTTTCCTAGAACAATCTGCTTTCTGCATTCCACGAAGCTATCTGCTATCGGTTTCTTTAGATCTTGTTGCAATTAAAACTTTGCATCGTCAGCGTATACCATTCCCACTGTTGGCCTCATGTCACCTCTCTAGACGTTGGGAGTAAACATTTTGATTTGTCCCCAGACTTTACGAAATTAGGTCTGTATAACCACCTACCTGTGTTTCAACTAATAACAATATAACTGCTTCCGTGCTAATTGGAGGCACACTTAGCTACATCGTGTCACGTTAGTGGCGACGGGTTATCATGTATGAGCGTCTACGTAGTTAACCTAATTAAATCAGTTCCTCGTCTACCTCAAATTCTAAGCATTCGCCTAGTCTGAGGGGCTTAGATTTTGTAGGGGAAGGCTTTAAAAGGAGGGTAAACTTCAAAAGTGCTATTCTGTAAAAATCTTCCCATGAAATCTTTTGTGAAGTGAACTGTCAATACACCCTAAGGCAGCGTCTCAATACAAAGCGATCGGGTGCCGCTTATTTAGTATCAGAACATTTGATCTATTTTCAAAAACTATAACGCTCAAATGACATAACGTTTACTTCATCTAACAACACTTTACATAATTTTCGTTTAATATAACGTTCAGTTTATAACAACTCACGCATAGAATTAGTTTATGCCATGCATTCATGTTTGTTTTAGCCATGCAGCCAAGAAGGCTGTATGGCTATATGTAAAAAGGACGCATTAACTAATTCTGTGCATGAGTTTCAGGTCTTTGTTCTCATGCTTTTTGGCATGTTATGTTAATATGATTCTAACAAATTCAAATTATACTAAACGAGATTATAGCGTTCGTTGTTATATGTATTATTTTTTTTTACAGAAAAATACTACAGTCTAAAATGTCTTTAATTTCATAAGTCGATGTCAAGAACAAAGAAACAAAACTTATTGGTTGTATTTTTTTCTAAAAATTTTTTTTTTTACTTTTTAGTTGTGATACTAATTACCTAACGTCATTTCGCTTATTTGGACAACGTTGTTACATAATCCAAGTAAGCAAAATGCTCATAAAATAAAAACTGCTAAGCCAAATTTAAGAATAAAAATTTTACGGGACTAAATGGCAAGTATACCGCATCGAACGAAAAAAGAATCCTACTACTATTATAAAGGCGAAAGTTTGTAAGTATGGATGTATGTATGGATGTTTGTTACTCTTTCACGTAAAAACTACTGAATGGATTTTGATGAAATTTGGCACAGAGGTAGATTATAGTCTGGAATAACACATAGGATACTTTTTATCCCGGGAATATGTTCCCTTAGGATAGTTTTCGACAATCACGCGGGCGGAGCCGCGTGCGGCAACTAGTACATTCATAAAAAACAAAATAAAAAAGTACCCACCAAATTGAGAACCTCCTTTTTGGGAAGTCGGTTAAAATTAGTTATGCCTAACATTACACACTTAAAGCGACCATCGATCGCATAAATACGCAATAAAATAAGTATTTTTATGTTTGTTTTGGACCTAAATGGGTCTACGATACATTTAACATGGCACATATAATTTTAGAATAAATTCAATTTTGTGAAACGTCGTCTCTAATGCTCATATCACAATAATATTTTAAAGGCGAAAGTTTGTGAGTGTGTGTCTGTATGTTTGTTACTTCTTCACGCTCAAACGGCTGGACCGATTAAGATGGAATTTGGTATAGAGATTGTTTGAGTCCCGAGAAAGGACGTTTTTATCCCGGGAGTATGTTCCCTTGGGATAATTTTCGACATTCGCGCGGGTAAAGCCGCGGGTGGCAGCTAGTTGTTTATATTATTGTGTCTGTATTCTAATATTTTATTATGTAAAAATAAATATTCTATTAAAAATAATTTCTGAACCCATTAGAGGCCTGGGAAGGTTCGCTAGTTCTACTTTTTACAATGGTATCATATCGGAATTGTTTTTATAATTTCTTACAAACACATTCTGTTCTTACTTAATTTTCAATACTAATTGCCGGACTACTCATTTCCGTTATTCGTAACTAAAAGTTGATTCACAATATTTCCTCTTAATAAGAACGGGATTTTTTACATTATTAAACAAGGTTCTAAAAGTTTCTGAACATCGTAATCATTTGTCGATGAACTTCTCTTCTGTAATGAGGTACTCACTTACAAGTAGGTATTTACGCTAACTTACTTTTTGTGAGTAACTTTAATATTCATTTTGGGTAATTAAACGTACCAAGTAAAGTTAAGTTGCCGGAATTGACGCCTTTGTTCAAGAAGATGGGTAAGGTCAGAGAAATTAATGTTTGCCACGTTTAGAAAGATTCATTATTATTTCGTTTATTAGTAAATTGTAAAATCTATATAGTCACCACACACTACTAGTTTTATGACATGTAAATGATATTCAACCTCAATAATTAATTTCAACATTGCTAACCCAACAAGTTTAACTGTATCAATCCAAGATTTTTGAATTGCTGTTCAATCGCCTTTTAAACCAACTTCAAAAAAAGGAGGAGGTTCTCAATTCGGTTGTATATTTGCGTTTCCAATTTGCTTTAGACATTGGCAGAAAAGTCGACATTGAATCTACTTGCTATTTATGAAAATAGAATAGAACAATCAAATTATTTTCCTTGACTGTACATTCGTACTTTTAATGTATAAAATAAATGAAATAAAATCAAAAATTTAAGGTTAGTGTACGTACGTATATTTCCTGTCCTAGAAACATTTTATAATAATCATCTTATATAAGCACATGTGGCGAGGTGACTTGGATGCACACCGCGAAGGCTGGTTCGAGGTGGCACAAGAAAAGAATGTCTGGAAGGATATGGGGGAGGCCTTTGCCCAGCAGTGGGACACAATAGGCTAAGGAAAAAAAAAAATAAGCACGTGTAAAATATTACCAAAATCATCCCATATTTATTCTATTGTCTAAATATAATCATTATCCATTTTGATTTTATGAAGCCTATAGAATATTATTCTTTTTTCATTTTACTCTTTCCTGAACATCTTCAGAAAAAAGTTCAAAGATTAATCGAGTCTAATATTTTACCTGTGTTCCACGTCTCACGTCTCGCCCAGCGGTAAGGAATTACACCATCCACTATATGGAGGAATATTGTGGTGTGTTGTGGTGGCCGCCAGTGTTGGTAGGCGACGCCCGGCTATGTATGATTATGATGGTTTGTACCTTGTATGCCACTATAATGTACTGAGGTCCAGCGCAGTTTTTTTGGAGAGTCTGTGAAACCAAAAGGCAAAATCATGTTGTGGAAATTACGTGGATACCTATCCTTAGTTAGATAACATTTTAGTGAAGTTTTATAATATCATAAACCTGTTAATAAAAATACGATATTTGCTTACAATAAATTAAGCAAATATTCTTCTCGAATATCCGATAAAAGTAAAGTGAAAATATATTTTCACAATCTGAATAAAATTACCAACTTTATAAATTTCGACAAAAGCAAACATTTATCAGCTATCGAATCGGCTGACCTGTTTCTAGTTTTGACGTAACGCGCCTATGTAAACTAATATAAAACAAGACGTAGGTATCGCACGGTTGAAAAGTCAACGCAATCTTGGCAAAGGGTCCCGTGTGACTCTCACCAAAGAAATTACCCGAGATTTGCATAAAGGAGACTCAAGGGATCGTCTTTGAAACTCGCCCTAAGTTTGTGGACATCCCAACATGCTTTATATTAAGTTACGCTTTGCATTGTTCTAAGTAGTGTACTTTGGCACTAAATAACGGGGATACGTGTGAAGATAACATACAGGTTGTATCTATATCTCGGGCCTCCTCGCCGGGAGATATCCGCCCTTAGTCGCAAACCATAAGGAATACGAGGGAGACGTGAGAGCCTAGTTAACAATTATATCGCGCGAGTATTCCCCTCCTCCGCACTTAATTACGGCCGCGTTAGTTTGTTATCAATCAAGATTGACACACCTGTAATTGTAATAAGTTACATTATGCTCTAATTAATGATGTACCTATTCGTAAATGTCAATTAGCGTTCAGGCACGGTATCGGCACGCTGTTATTTTACGCAAATATTTTAGTTCACTGCACATTTGGGCGTGACGCAACAATTGAGTGTGCGGATAGTAATTTAAGATTATCTCTCGGGCTAATGGCGGCAGTTAGACTGACTATCTGGCACACGTCGGACAGCGCATTTGTCCACGCGACAGGTACAATTACCGGGAACCGGTCTCATTCGTTCAAATACCTAACCGATTTACCTTTATCTGGTCCTCGCACACAATTATTGTTATGTGTTGCACCACTTGATGTTACACGATTATAACATAGTCTAGCGAATTTCGTGAATACTTTTACAGATAGTTGACTATACTAATGAAATTCTTGATCATCAAAACTCTAAACAAAGACGTCCTAAAAGTTTTGCGAGTACATACGCACAAAGCTCGTAATTTCCCCGGAGATGTCTAAGGCCCCTAGTTAAATTAGCTTGGCTAAACATTCCTTAATGAGCTATATTTTTCAACTGTAGACGCTTCTTGAATGTTTTCGTCTCCATATTTTTTCGTCTATAGACTTCATTTCGGGGAATGTTTATTTATTCAGATATTATTTATTTAAATAAGGGCTATTCACATTGTAACTTCTGAAAAGTGGCTCTATAGTGTGGTATACAGAATTACAGAGTAACGTAGAATAAATCAACGACACAAAAGGGAAAAGCTTGCAGCCAGTGTACAGCTTTAAGCACTGGAGTTTTTTTGGTTTTATTTCATATTTTGGTTAAATGAACAGCATTCAACGAATAAATCACGATTAACAAATCTGTGGTTATATTTTGATTTAAATAAGTTATTTAACCATTGTTTGTAAAGAGTTGAGTAAAATAACAACAACCAATAATATCCTATTAGTTGACATGAAGTTCAACAACGTATTAAATCGAATACGCTTCGCGAATGCCGAGGAGTATCAAAACGTAACCTTTGACAATATCGCTGACTTTCATTAAAGCATCAATAACAATTAACCTTGCAATATTAGCTGCAAATAATACTGGCGTATATAAACACGAGAGTGCCGTGCAAATGGCGTATGTGGGGCAGGGGCATGTTAACCGTGGGTGATGTGATGTGGGCACATTAACGTGCCCGGCGATCGAATACGCGGGCGTGGGGCGTGTCACGCTGGCAGCGACATGGATGCACGAATGTAATTTCTTCAAAGATGAGGGTCGCGATAACAAGAAACCTGACAGATGTCCAACGTCGCATCGACGAGCCGGATTGACATGTGTCCCGGACCAGCTATTACTCACGTAGCTTTTAGCTGATTGTAAAGGCATTTTTGTTATCTCTAATAGGACTTTTGATTTTGTTTGATTTCTATAAATCTATATATATTAATAAGAAGGGAGAAAACATTGTAGCTCTATTTCAAGCATATTGCGCATAGGGAGAAGTGTGAAATTTGGCGTAGTTAAAGTTTCTAAGGTGAAAGGCGTCAGATAGCCGATTTTTTCAATTACAGGGCATTCAGTTTAATTATTATTAATATATATAAAACTCTTGCGTTACTGAGTGATTGAGAGACTGACATACAATGCACAGCCGAAACTACTGGTCGAAGAAAGCTGAAATTTGGCATATAGGTTCCTTGGGGAGTGTAGAAGAGTATAAAAAGATTTCCCGAAATTCCTACATAAACGGGTAAAACGGGATATATGCGTACAAAGTTGCGGGCAAAAGCTAGTTTAATATAAAATCATCAACTCATTCACCAGTTAAACATCCGTAAAATAACTATAATTCTGAATTAAAAATAAGCCTCATGTGGTGGAACCAAAGTAATTAATTGGGCTACAGTTTAAACTTGTACTAATACCAATTCCATGTGATTGTGTTAAACTACTGTAACATTGTACCTAATAACTACGTATATCATATTATTTAGGCACTCTTACCTAAAGAGATTTCTTATTGTGAATAGAACATAATAAGATTTATTCTAAAAGCCGAATGCGCCAATAAGAACTTATTATCACACCGTCAAAGAAACTGTGGCTACATGAAATCTCACAAAGAAGTGGTGCTAGCAGTTTTCTCATATCAACAAATATGATTTTCTTTATGTATTACCATAGAAATGTGTAATAAGATCACACATAAGTAAAAATATTCCAAATCATAAGAAAAATAACCTGGTTCTGGAGTTGTGTCACACATCGCATCGGGACAAGAGGAAAATAAAGCGCGTCTGTATATTTCTTTGTGAGCACTTTCTCCGAAACTTTTACCTACTATTTCAACTTTTTTATTCAACAACTGTCAGAATGTCTATGGAGTGCGCACACTATGTTGTGTCACAATGGGAATTCCCGGGGCGTAGGGCCGCACTTGTGGAATTTAGTTAGAAACTTAAGGAATTTACTTGTTCGATCTCTCCAAGGTGAAGTAGTAATGGAAGTTATTACAAGGCTTGTATTTTCAGGGATGTTTGTAGGCGAATCCTTTATTCCTTGTCAAGTTGAAAGTTTTAATGAGTTATTTGTCTTAATACCAACGAAACACTTTTAGATATTTTGTAGACTATTTGTGAGAGCTATGTTGTGGTACAGAGTAACTATGAAGCGTTGACAACATCATTAGGAGTGCCGTGTAAGCAGCTTGCTCGCGAGTGTTTCGCCGTCTGAGCCAGACATAGACTGTATTGATTGAACAGAAATCTTTATCAGAATAATTTATCATTTTCATCCAGAAATACCTCCAGCTTTTACTCGAACTCCGAGCAATTCTTACGTCCAGACGAAAATCTAATTTTATTTTCAGTACTTACCTGTCTATTCTATTTCAGTTTTTTACCGCTTTCATAAATCACTCGTCATTGACATTTAAATATTATGTCCTAATGAATCATCCGGTTGAATATTATCGGACACAGTGCCTGTAATAATTTAAGCCGATCATTTATTCCCAGCAGTATATAATTACAAAGTAAATGTACAAAATACTTGAAGCTTATCAGAAAGGCCTCATCTACATTTCATCGTTGGTCGCTCGCGAGATAAATGAATGGAGGATGGTGGTTTGATTACTATTCATAAAGTGGCGAGTTGTGCGCAAACAAAATTGTTACGTCGCCTAACACCGCAGTACGCGGCACGGCCCGGCGCGGTTCGGCGCGGTGCGGCTAGGCGTGGGGCCACGGGTCCCGACTCCCTGCCTCCTGGCCGACTGTTGCTGCAAATCAAAAGGGCACAACACCAAACTTATTTTCCGGTTCCACGGTCTCATATTTACATAACAGATTTCGACGCCTCGCTAAAATGAAGCGCGGCTTTTTAAGTACAAATTCTGGAAAATGTTCCAATCCGCCACGTTCTTTGTACATTATTACAGATTTTTGCGAACGCGGCGGCTGATTTTAATAATCTTCATTAAACGGTCTGATTAGGCAGATGTCTTGAAGTTGCCGTCGGTATTAAATTACCCAATCCTTTGTGGAAACTCATGCCGTAAGTTTTGGTATTAACTCTATTATCTTATTTTAAAGTTTTGACTTTATATTGCTATCCTATGGCAATTAATGGTAAATTTAATGAATATATAGACTATAGAAGATGTTATTGTATTTCAAGTCCTCACTAGAGTATTCTCCTGCAGTCAATACCCAACTTGTTTGTGCCTTGCGCTGCTAATTTAATGAAGGATGGCATTGCTCATTTGCAGTTGCGTTGAATTAGCGCTTCAAAGAGCCTAGAGCACCTGTATGCTCCTCGTTATGCAAATTGCTATGTGATTTCTCCGAGTTACTTGGGTGTCAGTAGCTCTACACAAATTTTCGAGAGTGTGACACGGCTTAGTAGAAGTTGAGGCAAGTCTGCGCATTCTGCTCATTACCTCGGCCCATTTCTGGCAATTAACTTGACACAAACATTGAAACTATTTTCCTCTACATTGGGTCCTTGGCTGACTTAGCTTAAAACGGTTTTGTGGAACAGTCTTGCTTATCGTTGCTAACTGTACTCGTAGTGTCGTCCACGTTTTGCGCCATTTCTTTCTAGATTGTGAGAAATCCTCCTTTGAGATGAAGCTCGTCGCTGCTGAACTCCGTTTGATACGATAAGGTACTAGGTTACCGCTTCGTGACATATCGATTACACGCCTGAATCAGTTACGTTGGGATCTCTTATTTGTATGTTATGGCTGCGAAATACTAAGTGGCTAGATAATTATTCTGATGTTGATGGAATTATGTTTTATAGTTTCTATCTGTGTGCCAGATTAAATCTAAATAATTTGAGCCAAGTTAGCTGTTTTTTTCACGTCTTCAAAAACCATCGTTTAGCAGACCCCGGCAGACGCTGGCAGAGGGGGGAGAGGGATATTTGACATTTGGCTCTAACAAAAATTAGCACTTTGAAGCTTAATATTTCGCAAACGGATAATTGGATGGAAAAATTGCTTTCGCACAGCCTCAATATTTTTAAGCAACCTCTTCAACGACATCCCACACTATGGAATAAACGATAAAAATAAATCCATCACCACTTATGTGTTTACGTGGTAACGTAAAAACATTTTTTTCAAGGTTTTTATAGTTTTTACTTTGTCGGCGTGATTAATATACTAAATTCCAACTTTCTAGTTCCATGCGTCTCTGAACTAAACCGCGGACAGACAGCTAGACTGACGTACCTGGAAAACTATAAGGGTTCCTTGTTGACTACGGAACCCTAAAAACTGAACAAGTAGAGTTATCACATAGAAAATCGAATTAAAAATATTTCTACATTACTACTTAATTCTTGTATCAAACCATTTCATATTATTAATTTGCAAGATTGGGTGTTTAAATTATTTAATTATATAGTGGTGTTTGTATAAGCACTCAAACACCCAATCTTGCAAATTAATAATAATACAATTTATGATGATAGTAGTAGCATATTTAACGAATTTTAAAGGAAAACTATCACAGCAAACTCGGCTCAAAACGTTAATGAGTAATAGTCAACCAACTTATAAAATGAAACCGGACAAGTAAAACTTCGTAATAATTCCATAGGAAATAACCTAAAACTACATGCACTTTTAACTTTGTATTTTACAGTGAAAATTGTACTGATTATAATATTTTGTCATGGTTTACGGGACAAGCAACTACGGAACCCTTCACTGCGCGTGGCCCGACACGCACTTGGCCGGTTTTCGTTTGTTATTATCGTACATCATAAAATGTAAAAAGGCGTAAAATAAGGGAAACTATTGCGAGAGAATATATTCGAGGTCAATAACCTCATGCTAAGATATTTCAGGGCAATGCACCGATGTATTATGTGTTTCTCGCCAACTCTTCAAGCTACCTGCATCTTTTGTTTGTGTTGACATTTAAATAAGCAACAGTTCTGATAAATTAGGTACCTACCTACCTTGCTACTTATTCCGACGTGTTCAAAGAGTCATTGCAGGTGCACTTTTATTAGTAAACAGTAAGTTACTATGTTTTACTTAGAAAAACTGGCTATAGTGGAAAACCAAGCTCGCTGCTCAGGAACTCTAGACAAGTGACATTCTGACGGCGTTAGCCTGGCGAAGGCGATTGTCAAAACGTCAAAATGGATTGACAAAAGCTGTCGAAATTTCACATGTTCAATCCCTTATATTTTGGTATTTCAACGATCGTATTCACTAATAGAAGGCACTTTGTGTAGTGCCTCTTTTCAGATCAAGGCAATAACGGGACTCATTGAGAACCACCTTAAAATACCCAAGACAGCTCAGTAGTAGTAGTAGAAGAACGAGCTCATCAGTGAGTCCGTCAAACTTTCCAGGACGACAACGTTCAATTATGAAAAAACAAATAAAAAAGAGATCCATGGTATAATATCATCGCACGTATAGGCACTTTTGCATTAAGTCCACTTTCATTTAACTCTATAAATAAGGAAGTCCCGAGAACCTGCTTAATAAGTACGACTTCGTTATTTCCTATAATAAGTTGTGTTAATATATTCCGAACACGTATTTAATAATTTAACAAGGACTCGAGAAAAGATTTATATATTGCAGAATTACTTTAACCTAATTGTTGGAGAGAGTTCGGAATGTTCAATTTGCAGTACCTACTTATGTCAATACTTTCCTTGATAGGTACTTTTTTGTTACGAGTAATATTTTTGTAACCCTTAGGTACTATGTTCCTACTTGTTAACAAAATAAATGGTATAGAAATATGTAGTAAATGAATTTACAAGTTGAACTGTTATGTAATATCCTTTTTTATTATTTTTTACATGCTGAGTGAGTTATTTTTGGCCATCTAATTTCAGCAATGATGAATCGACTTAAAAGTAATTCGAATCGTAAATTCTTAACATAAACAACAAAACTGGCAATCTAGCAATGAAAGAAAAACAAAGTTTATCAGGTGCCCCTGATCCCACGCAAATTGTAAGTCAACGAGGGTATAGGGTGTAATGGCTGCCGCGGGCAGAAAGCCGCCAATCTTAATAGATTGTGTACATTATGTGTATAATTGAGCGATGAATGTCAAAGAAAACAAAATTATTATATATTTGCTGACAAAACATTCATCTGCATAGCCTTTTATCAAGTCGGCTCCCAGTTTCATAGAAAGGAGAAATTTTATGCAAACCGACTGCTTTCTGACTTTCGCAATCCCTAGAGATTACCGATACCGTAAGCTTAGCCCCTTTCTCTGGGGTCTTACCTTAGGGGTTCTTAACTCTTTGCCTGAAAAAAATATTTAAAATGTGTATTGATAAACAAACTCGACAGTTCTTTTCGAGGGTACGAGCGTTACGAGAATAGCTCGTGCCAAGTCGTGCTCATGTCATGATTAAGTAGTCTGCGTGGAGTGGGGCTGACTTCCAGGGGCCAGACGTATACTATGGGCTGGGCTAATATTAGAAAGAGTAGAAACATTTTGGGTTTTTCATACTCTCGTATAAAATTCTCTGACAGTTTTGTATTTATCGCTTCCAAACATAATACTTACCCTTATATTGCACGCCCTAGAACTCGCATTCAACTAATAAATAGATTCATTATTATAAGTTAATCGGAACGATATGCCAGAATTCTCGAAGATTGGTTGTCATAATGGATGGAACACGATTTTTTATGTGTTTTATTCAAGTTATTCATGATGAGCGTTTTAAAAAAATAGAATACCTATTGGTAACGATATTTATTTTCGATTTGTGATCTGTAAAATATGGTGATATTCTCTTTGTCCCACAAAAGTTTTTATTTAGTGACATTAATCGAGATCTTTTTCCGGTGTCATGGCGACTGAGTCGAGTGAAAGTCCTACAAACTGACTGACTGACGGGATACTGACATGCATTTTATTACATTTCTGCATACCTTCCACTGAACAATGGCAAGATGCAATGTCATAAAACTGAAAAAGATAAAACTGATAAGATTATCCGGTGAAAAAGCTTGGGTAGGTACATCACATTAAGCAATCATTTGCCTTTATAGTTAAAGTAGAAAGTTAAGCCGATCTTTTAGAGTGCATCTCAGGAGCTAAGCAAACATTTATGAATATCAAAGGTAACTGAAACTAGAGACGGTGAAGATAAAATACATGTTATAATTCTTCTTATTCAAGTCGAGTTTGTTTAAATGATGTTAGGGACGTGAATACATTTAGTCACATGTTATTATAACTTTGTTCTAAGTCTTAATGGAGTTAAAATCAGTTTTTGTGCGGTTCTGTTTTGATTTCTAAGTAACTATTCTATAGAAAAGAAAGAAGAAAGTAAATCAGTTTATTCTGCCGGAAAAACGCACATAAACACTTAACATAAAAAAATATATCGACTACAGTTATAACAAAAATAAATATAAAGAAACGCATCACTACCAGCCCATGTCAGGATCGGACATTAATAAAACGAGTCTCCGGTCACACCACAGATTAAACAGAACACAGTCTATGGCATGACGCCCGACTGACTGACAGCGACAACATGGAAACAACACCAATAATAAACATTTTAGACAGTGAAAGTAATGTAGAAAATATACATAAATTCAAGTTGTGCGTCGTATCCGAGCAAGAATCGGTCATTTGCTCAGCATGAATGCCGTGACTATGGGCAAATCTAAAAATCAATGGCGCTGATTTTCAGCAACTATCGTTCATTCGAGTACCGTAATGTCGTCGTCCCTTGTGTATAAATATTAATAAGGCAGGTAACTACTTAATTTTATATATATTGAACCCTAAACAGTTGCAACATTTGGAAAAATTTAAAACATATCTTAACATTAAGAATTAACAATTTGTATAGTAATATAAGAGGAGCTATGCATAGAACACTACGGTAATTAGCTTTGCCCTACCTTGAAATGTAGGGAGCACCTTAAAGCCGACGATATGTAAACCGCAAACCAATATTGATTGACTTCGTACAGTAAAATTGTGATAGCAATAACCTAGTTACAAATATAACAAAAGATTATGTATGTGATGATATCATCATTCTATAACCGGTAAATACCCAAATTGTAAGGTCTGTTAAAATACCCAATTTTCTTTACGACTGCTACGCGGAAAATGGAGACACCTACGAGCAGTGCGCTACGCCGTAGCGCTACTACGGCGTAGACCACATGACATGAGCAATGATTAATTACTTGCATCTGTTACAAATACGAGTAATGATCCACACTTTGTTTGCTCGCAAAATAAACTAAAGAAACTTCAATAGCATACTCAATATTTTGTAACCTGAGAATTAGAAATACGAAACTGTGATCAAATCAGCTTAACTATTGTTTGTACCCCTGCTGGAACTAAAGTTAGCCTAGCTAACAGACAAGATACTAACTAAGTTCTTCCTACTGGGCTTGAGGAAGGGCAACTTAGTCTTACAATAAACGACAAAGTACTTGATTTGATCAGAAGTCTTGAACTAAAAATATTGGTTTTAAAGTGCTCTTTGATTCTTGTTTTAGTAAAGTTATTGAGTTAGGTCCGACTATATTAATATTCTTTCAACATGTTTTTATGAAACATCAATATAAAAATCTACGCATACATATTTATGTTATCAACATGTATCTCGCGAATACCCCACAATGGGTATATTTATCAGGCGTGTGAACACGCGCGAAAATTGATAGCTTTTCTTTCTTTTCATAGTAAAAGAATTGTGTGAGTGGCGCATCGGGCGCGATAACGAGGTTTCCGCACAAATAGCAACACGTGTGTAGTGGCTAATGGAGCGGCCGCGCGCCTGTCGGTTGCAGCCGACCGGCTCCGACCGACGCCGACACCGACGTTACCCACCGCATGTTGGCTCATAACAAATATTACTAACAATTCACCTGATATTTGATTTATAATTTGGCTAAATTGTTGTGGTGTTAGCCGAAATAGGAATCAGTTTTAGCATAATTGTTTTGTGCCAGAGAATATAGTGTCAACTATTTCTTCGTAAACAGGATTGAACCACAATATCTGTGACTGCAGACTGCAGCGCACCTAAATGTCAGTGCCAGACGAAAAGGTCCCTACAAAATAATTATTTGGTAAAAGACGAGAAAGCAAAACAGAATTCATTTGAAAGTGCCTAGCTACGTGGGAACCACATAAATCTGAAAAAAGGTGTGAAGTGCAACAGCTACTTATAATCGTTACCAAGTGATAAAATTCGAACGTAAACCAAGTCATTGCGGTGATCGAAAGCGATCGTTCAAAAATTATATTTTTCATTTATCCATAAAATTTTCACCAAATTAATAGCCGTGCTCATTTCATCGTCATTTTATGATTATGGAAAACCGATGGGTGAACGATTGATCGAAATGGGATGAAAATCTGTTCAATATGTTTTGCAGACAGTTAATGCGCGGTGGGGATCATGGCTCGTTGTCTGCCAAACGGGAAGATGTTACCTTCCCCTCACCCCCCAAGCTTTTCCGTTTTGAGAAAAGCCTAATTTCCTGTGGGTGCTCATTACGCTTCCTACTGTACTTTTAACAGTTATTTATGTATAGGTTATCTTGTTTTCTCATCGTTTGATATGGGACACTGAACTTTTTAATCACGCGTTCAATAATATTGTGTTGTAAGGATATATATAGAGTTGTAAGTCCAGAGCTGTCAATCCGATTTGATATCTCGAACATTTTAGAATAAAACTAAGTGCTTGGACAAAATCTGGCAAAAACGTTCCTAATACACTCTGTAGTAAGTGTAGGTGATGGAATAAACTTGTCATAAACTTTTTTTATTTTGACACTTATTACGAATTACGAGTCCCTAAAGTGGTTCGTAATGTTTCCCCCTTCTTTCATGTAATTTTCTACCCAGAAAACTGAAAATAAAAGTATAGGAATAAAATTTATTTGGACGTAAATTACGACTGCTTGAAGTTGTTCACCTTTGGACGATAATGAACAGTTCTAGTTTACGAGGGAAAATATTGTGTTTTCTGACTAGTGATGTATCAGTCAGATGAATAATAAGAAGAATGGTAAGATAATGAGGATACTCGTATGCAAATATGAGTATCACTCGTTCAGTATCCGCTCATGTTCGCGGTCAATTATAAACGCAGACCATAACAATTTGGCACTGAGCGTACTGTGGAAATACGTAGCAAGTACTGTAAGTACATGGCACATACATGTTTGCGTGTGTTATATGATGGCGTAGTGTGGGGAACAGGGCGCGTGCGACCGCACGACATGCGACAACCGCAAACACGTCGCATGTCGCATGTCGCGGCCTGTCCTGCCCTGTCGACCACTTAGCATACCCGACCCCTTTTACGTAAAATATCGTATATCGAAAACTGTTACAGGACGGGCTTAACCTTCGAACATTGAACTGTTGAGCCCTCTCTTCATTTACGTGTTGAAACTCCATTTATATTATTCATGATAACTAAGTTCGTTTGCTAACCTTTGTATCGTTGTCTTTCTAAACATTAATCAAGACTTAATGACATATTTAATAAGTTAAACGTCTGGATATTTTAAGATAAATTACAGATATCGTAGTAATTTGCTGAGATGATTGTTGCGTACCGTATTTTAATCATTTTACAAAACATACCATCGTTGCTTAGATTAGGCCCATCTCACATTTCGACGGTGGTGTTAAACTCCTATTTTCCCTGTATTGGGCGAGTCTATTGCCATTTGTCATCATCCTCACACAAATAATTACTCTATGTTGCTACTGAGATAATCCGATAACGTTTGACAAAACTTGATAAAGGCATTGGAACCCGATATTTTTACCATGATCACTCTAGTTGCGGATATACATAAATAGTAGGTGTTCGTATTGTTATACAAATTCAATCCATAGCTTTGTCCTCGTGTTTTTCGGAATAAAATCCAGCGTATGTACGCTTTAAGCTGGGTCATGAACTATGTCTATTGTCTATATCAGATTCCATAAAAGTTATGAAGCCATTTGGAAGCAACAACCAATTCAGCTTTATTTTGATATCTTTGAGGTTTATCGAGATATTTTATTCACGAACTCATAGCTCATACTAAAACCAGTTCCGTGCTTTCAATTATTCAGCGCGATATCTTTATGTTATCGCTTTGTTAATTACCCATGGTGTTCGGTAACATTTGCGTTAGCATATATTACAAGCAAACATTCAGGGTTCGACCTGGATCTCGGTAATTGTGCTAGGATTTATGTAGGTTTGACGACGCGTGGCGCCCGTGGCGAGCGGGGCCACCGCAGCATCGCCGGCACCACGACGCCTTTGATTAACGGAGCCATTGGACGGACTCCGCCGCCAATAAACATTACTATAATACGTCTGCACGATCGCTCGCACCGTTTGTATAGCCGCTGGGACCCAAGTAACAACTACACCGCCACTACCGCCAGCCGACCGGCAAAGGACAATAAATTTGTCTTAATAGCT
The DNA here is from genome assembly GCA_905163435.1 of Mamestra brassicae. Lineage (NCBI taxonomy): Eukaryota > Metazoa > Arthropoda > Insecta > Lepidoptera > Noctuidae > Mamestra > Mamestra brassicae. The sequence goes on along the minus strand of LR990996.1, from coordinate 8,775,178 downwards.
AGGGTGTGGCTTTTAGCGTCCGACAGCCAGAACGATCACTACACGTTGGATTCGTACCGGTGCAATACAACAACTCATCAAAACCATACAGATTAACGATGTTTATTTAAGAGGAAAATAATAAACGGCTTCATAACCATCATTTCAGCAACAATTAGCGCACGAGTTCGGACAACACAAATAAATTATTCGTGAAAGAAGTTCAAAGTAAAGAGCCGATAATAAAATAAATTATGCGTAGTTCCTGTTCGATTTCATCAGGTTCCTCGAAGAACTGGGAGGGCTAATTAAATTGGGAGCTAGTTGAGGACAAAGTGACTCGTTAATGTGATAGTGTCGCTGATGCCGTACCTGACCCGAAACTTTGTATTACACCTCAAAGGAAACACTCGCCGAATCCACATTATGAGAATTGTTTTACAAGTTTTTTACATTAGCTAAATTCCTTCTCTAAACACAAAGCTAATTACTTAGATTTATTTTTGAGGTGGTTTCAAACTTTTATTTGCTCGTGTTTTTAGTAAGTTGTTATTTTTAATTTTAATTTTGTGTTTTGGGTTTCATTTGTTTTTAACAGGCTTTTCAACGTGGATATAGGTGTTAATATCCTTGATTTATAACTTGAATTTTTGGTAAATGAAGACTATTCATTAGTCTTCATTTACCAATACATCATTATGGACGTTCATCATCATTATCGTCATCATATCAGCCGATGGACGTCCACTGCTGGACATAGGCCTCCCCCAAGTGCTACCACAACAATCAGTCCTGTGCGTCTCGCATCCATCGGCTCCCTTTATGGATGTTACTTTAATATAATGTATTGTAATACGATTACAAGCCTATGAATAAAAATATATGCGATTACGGTTGATAGAAAATGAATTAATTTCAATACAGATGATAAAAAAATTCAATTTAAAGCGCTTGGATTGAAACAAAGTGTATTAAAAAACTAGAGCTACGGGCATTGTCGGTATCACCGCTGTTTGGCCTCGGGCGGTATTAATATGAACACGTCCACTTATTACCGCGCACACAATACATCCACAGGATCCACAACTAATTACTACACATTAACATAATGGAACTTTAATATAAATCTGTTAGTTTTATATCCATCATTTTTGCTACCATTTTTAACTTTTTAATCGGTCTTTCATAATGGGTTTCATAAATTACATTTTATGTTTACATTTTTATAAACTACTAGCTTCTGCCAGTGGAGTCACCCGAGTGAATGTTGCAAATTATCCCAAGGGAACATAGCTTTTGTGCTATTCCAGACCATAGTCTATCTCTGTGCCAAAATTCATCCAGATCCCTTTAGCCGTTCTGGCGTGATTGAGTAAAAACATTCATCCATCCAATCTTTCGCATTTATAATAGTAGTCATATTCAGATTTATCTTTGTTGTTTTTGCATTAAAGTACATCTTACACTTTACTTACTGTACCCACTTGATCTCCACACTAGCATTCGATTTAAAGTTAAAACATGCGCACACTTAGCATTTTTTGCGAGTAACGCTACTTGCAAGAAACACTTATTGGTAGCACTTCATATAGCACCTATCGGGTGTAGCACCCGTTGCTCGTAGCTCCTAACAAGTGTAGCAACTTTTATGCGTAGTACCTATCACGTGTAGCACTTATCACGCATAGCACCTATTACGCGTAGCACCTATCACGCGTAGCACCTATCACGCGTAGCACCTATCACGCGTAGCACCTATCACGCGTATCACCTATCATGCGTAGCACCTATCGCGTATAGTACTTTCAGAGTAACGCACTTATTATAGAGCAAGCACTTATTACACGTCGCAGTTTTACTACCTCACTTCTCACATTATCAGCATTTAGAACTTCTTATTATATCTCTTCTTCTTCTTCTTCTTCTTTACGAATGATTTTCACAAATCTTGTAAAACGTTTCAGTAACTGATAGTTAATGTCGGTAATATCATCGGTAGCAGCCAATATCCGCAGAATTTCCAATTATTTTCTTATTAGCTAATTGGTTTGCTCAGTCAGAATCGCGTAATGCTGTAAGCGCGCACTAATACAAAATCTATGCTATTACTTCAGCGGATTATTTCATATTACAACATTGAACTGTAGTTTCTTTTCTGATGCATTTTATCTTAGCTGAAAACCTGACTAGCATTTGAACGTAGACATGATTTTTTTGTAAGATTGGTATTATAATTTTAAAATCAATGGCAAAAATACTGAAAATTGAACATTACAAGCTCAGATTGACATGTATTAAAAATAAAATATTACCAATGCATTTTCCTTAGAATTATTTTGAGAACTCAGAAAACGAACTATATTTCAGAGAACACAATTTGTAATCGGATTTATGTCAAAAAACACAAGTAAATACTTAATAGAGTCGTAATAAATAGCCCGAAGTAACATGTTTTGTCCTTTGAAGTAAATCTAAGACGAGACAAAATAAAATACAATAAGGTATGTGATTGAACACCGGGCGTCGGTTACCTTTACCACAAAGTGGCTTTTATGCTCTCCGACTTTGGTATCGTCTTAAGATCAATTTCTTACGAAATAACTTCATTTGGTTGGTAGCTTTATGAAAGAAAACTGAGAAGTTAGATGTGATTATTATTAGCTAAGATTTCTACGAAATTATGTAGATAGATGTTTATATATGGAAGGAAGGCCTTAGAGATCAAATATATTTATGTAGATAACTTATTATTAATGTACAACTAACTATTACTAATATATACACTTACCTAAATAAAAACAACTCTTAACTAAATAAAAATAGTTTAAAATGTAGGGTCGAAAAATTCCTCCGCATCACTGGCCACTGGTAATGTATCGAAAAGGCTTGCAGCATTGCCACGTTGTATGGCATTGTATGTTTCTATGAGTTTTTTTTTAGATTTGTACTGTATTCCCTATTTTTAGCCGACTTCAAAAAAGGATTATTAGATGGTTTTCAGTTATAGGTACTTAGCATTCAGATTCAAATTCAAAAATGCTAATAATATCAAAACTACTATTATACTACTTGTATATTATTTTTTGAAAAGCCAAACCAAGTATCGACTGGAGTTAGAATTGAGTACGTCTTACAGTGCAAAGTAGCTACTCAGATGGAACGATACTTGCCCTCCACTTAAACGTATTTTTACATTTTATCATGTCCATTTTTGACGTGCACACTGCTGTTAACTGTGTCTACGAGTAAATGGAAAAACAAATAGATACGCATGGCCCAATTAAGTAAAATTTCCCTTTGTTTGCCTGACTCCAACACAAAAAATAACAATATTAAATTAGTTCAAAAACCTGTGCCCGTATTGCTGTTGCAGTGACCATTCCATTGCGTCCCATGGGAGCGAATTTCCGCTCTTTTTTTATTTTATACTTGCAATCCAACGCAGACTGTATGAGTCGGCAAGGGAAAACGGGAATAGTGGTCGTTTCGGTATTCGTGTGGACCAATAATACACAACCTGTAACTGTGGTATCCGAATCATATCTGTATTGCAATCACCTTCAAATGATAGCAGTATGCCTATCGTCAAAAACTGGATGTTGAAAGGTCTGTTTACACCAAACGATGCCCATTTTATTCCCACTCTATCTCACCCTAATTTACTATAACATATGATATAGCCTTTTTTGGTTTATCCATTTGTACATATATATATATATATATATATATATTTAATGTAGCTACGTTTGGTCTAAACCTACCTTAAGTAAAACTATTCGTCCACCCAAGGTTCTTGTTTGATTTGAACGCTCACAGGAACCGGTGTTGAAGTTGTGAATCCGTTCATAATTAATTTGTGTGTAACGGAAGCTATGCTTTCCAAGGAAATATCTTAAAATAACTTCATAATTTTCAGTGCAAGTTGGGAAGTAGATAACTATAGCTATCTTTAATTACTCTTTCTTCGCTCCTATGGGCACAAACAATGCCATTATAAAAATATTAGCTGCTTTTTTCTATGAGAGTACCCATCCGTTCAGGATAGTAATTTAGGTTATTTCATTGAATGCCTATGATAGCACATGTATAGCTAGGTATTGTGTGATAAATATAAAAATTGGATCGGTCTTATGTCACAACGAGACGTTTGAGCTCATTTTGAGCTACTTGAGTAATGTCAGGTTGGGCCAGATTTAATTTACATGCTGAATTGAATGAAAATTGCAGACTCCGTAAGATTGTAATAAATCATTATTAGATTACTGCCGCCCGCGGCTCCGCCCGCGTTAATGTCGAAAATTATCCCAAGGGAACTTACTCCCATGTCCTTTCCCAGGACTCAAATAATCTCTATACCAAATTTCATCTAAATCGGTCCAGCCGTTAGCGCCTGAAGAAGTAACAAACATGCACGCACACTCACAAACTTTCGCCTTTATATTAGTGTGATGTGATAATTTCTTGATATATTACGAAAAAAATTGTATACAATAAATCCCATCCAAGTTTAGGTAGTAGTTCCAATATATCCGTGTCAATTATTACGAAAAAATAGTTTACAATTTCACGCGATATTTTACAATTTACGGCGTTTGCAATTTTCCGGTGACATATATAGTCCCAGTTGTCGAAGCCAGTCTTATTCTGCTATTTTGATTACTTAGTCCTAGGCAACATAGCAGCTCTTCATGGTGTAAAACTTATTAAGAACTAAACACACAATTATGATAATACGGGTGTGCGTTTAAGAGTATCATGATTTTCTATTATTTATTTTCAAAATTTCTGGGGTCGGAAGTACGTATATTAACAACTTTACAGCGGGAACATCGCAAAAAAAACAGCTGTTCCTTTCAGTTTGTCAAGTTATGCTGACATGGACTGAACATTTAAATTGCTATATAAGATAGTATGCATGGGTTAAATCTTGCGACTGAAGCAATTAGGTATTTCCAACGGATTGAGCTGAACTTTTGCATATAATTTTGGTTTGGATAACATTGCAAGGTTGGCTAAATTCAATAATATTTATATTTTTTTATTTAGCCAAGCTTATGTTTTAAAGTTTTTATTTTTGAAGTAGTATTTTTTCATTTCATAGTAAGTTTATATTCGCACCCTGAACAATTGCCAATCAATGATAATGCGTTTTAGGCGCTCTTTTTTTCTTCATCTACATACCATAAGGAAATCCATGAAGTAGGTATTTTGAATTACACAAATATTAGAGAGAGGTAAATAAAGTAGGTAGTGTAATGTAAAAGTCTTCCCGCGGGCACCTGGAGTCGGCTCCCTGCCTCAGCGCTTGTGACCCGCAGTCCCGCACCCAACTCTTAATTCTTATTGCCCACAATCTGATCCGTGCTCTTCATTTTTATTGTTTCTATCATTAACTTCTTTGTCATCGAAACTTTCTATTGCTTTTTGGAACTTGAAATTAAATCTCGAAATCGTTCAATAAGAAAATAAACTTAACTCAATCACAAGCTTTGTAATATTATTTTGTTAAGTTATAAATGACGTTTTCCTTGAAGAAAAGTCGAAACAAACTTTGTCTTCACCGTTTCTTCAAAGCTCAGAAATTCCTCTTTCAAAACACATCGATCTAAGAAGAATCGATTTACAGCCAGCAAATGAAATTATCAAATCCGCTTCGAATTTAATATTGAAATGAAAGAACTGTAAAACGTTCACTAAAACAATATGAGCGTTAACGAAAGAAAAAAAGTTGAATTGAAATTAAGTTAATAGTCAGCAGCAGCAGGCGGGAGCAGAAACCGCAGCAGTGTAGGGATTGGCTATGACATAAGCGAACAGCCGGACACCTGGATCAAGCAGGTTTTAGCCAGGATTTAACTGCCGGGCATAGACAGTGACCATATGTGACCACCGCAAACTACTCGCCGTGTTTTGTGCTATTATTTCAGTTGTAGGTACCAAGCGTCTGGCTGTTTAGTGACCTTTTAAATGGCTTCGCTTGACGATCACTTAGTAGTCGTGTGAGATTGATTTTAGTTGTAAAACTCTTATAATAAAGTAATCTGAAAGTATATACGATGTTAATTTTTTAAATAACTATTGCTGTACTCTTTTAGGTACATAGTTACAGTTTTAGTTACTAGCTCGAAAGAAGCTGATGTTATTAGGCTCAAGAAGCCTAACACTTCAGAATGTTTAAGAAATATTATTTTCAAAGATAAAAAAATACTTACAACAAATCACTGTTATCTTTCTGTAAAACTAGTAGATAAAACTAAGTCAGCTTTGTTCATTAACGTTCGTTAAATTTTGCCATTTCGGCGCTTCAAATATCTCACTCATTCAACCTTTACGTTATGCGTGGGAAGTGACCTCACCATATGACACAATATTTATTGACTTGTTTAAGAATCTCACAGCCTCACACATCAATTGAATTTACTGGTTGAGTTGAGTGCAAGGAAATTCAATTTCTATGTTCAGGGAGCTAAGAATATAATTGAGTATACAAGACAGTTTCGTTAATCTGAACACGAACTTGACATTCGAATCATTAAAAGCCACTACTGTAGAGAAAAGAAAGAAAATACATTTATTCAAAACTTTAAGGTACACAACACGTTTACACGACAAACAAAACACAATGGTCCCATAGAGAATTCGTCCATCGCATCGGTTTCATTCAGTAGAAAAACATTATTATTATTTACTAGTTGCCGCCCGCGGCTCCGCCCGCGTGATTGTCGAAAACTATCCTAAGGGAACATATTCCCGGGATAAAAAGTATCCTATGTGTTATTCCAGACTATAATCTACCTCTGTGCCAAATTTCATCAAAATCCATTCAGTAGTTTTTACGTGAAAGAGTAACAAACATCCATACATACATCCATACTTACAAACTTTCGCCTTTATAATAGTAGTAGGATGTGAATGTGGTATTTAAGAGCTTTCCGTTTTATAATCAGTGAGAGATGAAATTGAAGGAAAAATACTGTTTCCTTATACAAACGTACGGCAAAAAACGAACCCCCCATTCTCCGAAATTGATTCATCCACTCACAGAAAAATCGTAACCAATAAACCTAAACAGCTTCATCTCGCGACACATCCCTTGAATCGTGAATAAAACCAAAGAACCCAATTCATTCTCACAATTCCTCGGTCCCCGGCTCGCCTATTTCATGGCTCATAACAAAGAATTAAATGTAGCGTCGGTCGGATCCGGGATCGCTGAGTTAGTGCCCCGTCGGTGGCCGGAAGCAGGTGCCGCCGCCCACCCGCTCTTACAACTCACTAATTTTATATAAATGTACGTACATCGTACATATGTACGGACTACGGCCTGACGGGTATGTGGTCGAGTGATTTGTCATGGAAAATTTAAGCACCTGAAAATGAGTAATTTTCCGATCGATATGCCATGCATTTGCAGCTGAATTTCAGTTAGTAATCGCAGAGACTCGGCGCTCATATTGTTTGCTTCATTAAATGCAACCTTTAATTTAGAATGCTTCATTAACATCGCTCCAGTTACATGAGTAATGATGGAATATTATGTTCACGTAAGACATAGTAAGTAAGTACGTTCTTGGCGTCGAAAACTAAGAAAATGGTAACATTACATGTTCATTTGTTATGGTCTTAATTAAATTACACGGCATTTTTGTGAACAAAAGCTTTCAAGACGCTCTTTGGCCTCGCACACATAACGGCACATACATAAATTATCACCTGTCACCGTTCAAGGCATTATTCGCAAGTGCTGACGCGACAGACGCAGCGACCTCGTTTGATTTGTGTCCTGTCTGCTGACCCGTTTGATGAATACAAGACACACAATACCAGCCCGCAGAGCAGTCACACCCAGACACAATAGAAACAAATGAACCCTTGAAAGAAAACAATTAATCACAATAAAGTAGAGAGGAGTGGCTCTCCCTATTTTATCGTGCACCTCACTCAGCCAAAAACGCAGTAAAACTAACGAGTTTTGCAGCTGAAACACATCTCCAAATTGAATTTGACTTGTTACGTGCTCGTACGGCTACATCTCTACACCTGTAATCGTACCAATCGAATCGAAATTTTCAAAGATGCAAAAATACATATAAAATGGTTGAACCATCGACCGAAACAATCTCTGCAATCATCAACACCAAATTCAGCCTGGGTGTTGAATCGCGTATATTTAAAAGTTGACAGATTTTATATGTATTCACAAATTTATATTAGACCATATACACATTAATAACGATTATTTTCAATTTAACGCAGATACAAGTGAAATTTTTGATATCATGAATTGAAAACGCTTTATATTATATTTGGCGTGGAGTATACAAACGCGTGCACTGGCGGATATTGATTTTTTATTTGTTTGAAGCTGTGGATAATGGACGCTTTTATGCAAATGCAGCATCCGCACTGCATCATATAGCGAGCGAGGTGAGCAAGAAAAACAAACAGGATGAGCCCGTTGTCCATTATAGCCTCGTACCTATGTACATGGCATTGCGATCATGGCTAACTTTATTATGTGCAAAGGGGATGAACTAACGTTTAGTACAAACAAGATAACGCTAATTTATTAGTGGATATGTTTCACCGGCTTCTTTAATAATAAAACCGAATAAAATCAACGAGCCGTGTGGTGTGGATGTGTAGTGTTTGATTCTCGCTTTGCACAAATATTTTATGAGCTACAGATATTTGTTTCGAGTCTGTTTGTGCGTGTGATTTGTGAATGTAATAGAAACCATGATACAGAGAATGCAGTTGTGGGCTCCGTGCGTAGCTTTTATTTATTAAACTAGCAACCCGCCTCGGTTCCGCACGGGTAGCAGAGCATATAAAATATAAACTATAAATCGGTATGGTTTGATACCTATATTTTCCGACGTCTTCAGCAATCATCGGCAGATTTTGGTCTATTTACACAAAACCATAATGCCCTATAATCTTCCTCATGAATTATTCGTCCATTGGTAAAAACCGTATGAGAATCCGATCAATAGTTTTTGAGTTTATTGGGTACAGACAGACAAACGCTGCGGTGGGACATTGTTTTATAATATGTAGTGAAGTGATTGTAATAAATACCTACTCAATTGAAGTCATATTCCTATTCTCAGCTGAGAAGTGATTTGATTAAGTTTAACCATTAAAATACACTGAGAGCTAGAAACGTCCCCTACAGTTTCGTGGTAATCTCTCTCAATAGCAAAACAGCTGTCATTCCCGGAGATAGCCACATAAGCTGCCTGGAAAGGATCTCCCAATCTCTAAGCTGTGCAAGCGGACTTGTGACGACGCCATGCTGCTATTAGGACACGGCTAATAGTTATTGCCAATCCATTTGCCTTTAGACGTTAAGATACCTTTGCTGTGCTGTGCTATTGAATCAACATCAAACAGCATACCCCTGTTATCAATGTATAATAATCACAGTTCAAAAAGCCAACAATATAGCATTCTCCACAAAGTCTAGAGTAAAATTTATTATAATCTTAAGCATACTTCTAAAATTCCAACAACCACCAAAACGTCTGCGGAGTTAAATTAATTTAAAGGTATCGAGCGATTAGAACAGTTCCAAAGTTAAAGATAACATTCGGAATGAGACAAAAGATGTTTGGAAGTATTAGCTTCACAATTACCTCTTTGATCTGAGCGATTTTGACGTTTCTTCAAATAAATAGCGGCGTATGTTGATCATTAGATAAATGCGGCACATCAATATTAAATAATGGAAAGTAATATTAAACATGTAACAGCGTGTAAGAAAGATTTTCCTTTTTGCCTCTTCTTTATGTTATAGGACACACCGCAAAGGAGAGCGACAAACCTAAATGAGATTACGTTTTCGTACATTCGTTATTTCTGACTAAATAGCTCTTTAGAAAAAATATTTAAGATATTATCTGTAATGAATACGGTTTCATAAAAGTTAGGGGCTTTGTAAATTACAAAGCTGAGGCCATTTTGCAAATAAAACCAAATACGATACATTGACTCGATAAACGCACCGTAATGAATTTGTGGTGAGGTTGTTAGTAGCACAAAAAATCTTCGTGAAAGTATCCATTAGATACAAAGGGGCTGCTTAAGGGCCGTTTAAACTTGATATAACGAAAACTGAGTCCAGTTAATTTGATAATTCAGCAGATAAATTGTTTCCCGTAGGTGACACGTCCATCGGTCGGCCATAGACCGCGTGGAACGAACTACATAGGTAATTATTTTGAGTAGCCAGGCTCACTATGATTTAAATTGGTGATTGCAGTAATTTCCCCAGCACGCCCGGTTGGGCTTGTATCTAAAGAGATCACGAATTAAACCATCAGACCTAGAGTAATTAAATTAGACTCATTTTAAACAGAATTTACGAGTTCAGCGACTGAGCAGTAAACACAGTCGTCGGCAGAATGATAAGCTTCGCTCAGTTAGCATTTTTACGTTGTTTCAGCTTTAAATGTTACCTTGTTTAACAGTCACAGCCATTGAAGCTTTAATTAATTATTTCTGTTTCGCTGAAACAAAGTTACGATTTGAGACCTATAGTTATATCAGAAACTGATGAATTATTTACCTTTAGCGTATTTATAGCCATATAAAGTCACATGGGTACCTTTTCTCAATACTTACAAATAAGCTTACAGCGGTTACGCACTGCATCCGATCCGAATCCGTGAAAATGCGGATATAAATCTCGGATCGAATTCGGATATTGGTTTTCCCACTGCATCCGATTCGAATTCGTGAAAATACGGATCTAGAGTCAAAAAAACTGGACCGAACCGAATTCGGATATTGCTAACGCACTAATCTGACCTCTTATCCAAATCCAAGCTATTCAGGGGCGATATTTTGCATATCTACGTAATTTCTACGCAGAGCTTAGGAATGTGTTTACATCGTTGAATATGTGCCCTGTCAATTGCCGTCAACTTCTGGCACTGCTATTATAAGTACGAAGACGGACGGATACGTCCGATTTGAATCCGAAGCAATGTAATGCAAAAGCGTTCATACAAACAGAACTACGGCTACTGCGGTCCGTCAATATTTTTTCTAAATTGGAGACTCACGGATGACGGAGATAAATCGGATTACGAAAGTCGGATCCAGTGCGTAAACTACCATACAAATAGTTCTATGTCTACTTCGAACGTATTTTTAAGGATTCGGATCGGATGCAGTGCGGAACCGCTCTAGGTATGATTAGTTTATGTTTAGATTAGCACATTCCAAATTCAAATTCTTTTATTTGTAAAAATCTATTTTTTTTATGAATAAGACTTACATGTGTTTCCAAGCATCCTTCATACATTTACAAAGAAAATCTGAAAAAAGCAAGGCCACTTGTTACTTCAGTAAAGACAACAGACGCACAATCAACCGACGAGCAATCACCGCACATTGTTCGACGCTCTTCAACTACAAAGAAAACGAAAAGGTTTATTCCACTGATGTTTTATTCCATTATACTTGTTTAAAGGCGACTTATTGCCAGCCTCAGACACATTAAACAGTTCCCAGTAAATGTCCTTTGAAAGTAGAATAAATTACATGACAACGGGAACGACATGGCTTAAATGAACTAAGAGTAAAAATGTGTACCTATTTGACTGTCGACACTGAAGATTATTGTTTTATAAAAATAGTTGATTATGATGTTCACTATCAAAATGTGTGCATGTGGAATCCTGTATGGAATATTGCAGCCACTTATGGAATGGCTCAGCAATATACCAGCTTGTTGCATTGGACTCGGTGAAGCGCAGAGCAAAAAGGCTTATAGGCGACGAGACGTTAGTGGCTAAGCTTCACAGCCTGGCTCTTCGGAGTAGTGTTGCTTACCTATTGGTCTTCGACTGACTGTACTTCGAAGAGTGTGCGCGGAATCTCCAAGACCTAATCCCACCATCGCCCTTTTATTTGAATACCAGAAGTACTGCTGGGTATAATCCGCACTTTGTCGATATCCCGACTAGTCCTATTCAGCGCTTCTCCTACACATTTATTATGCGCACAGCAAAGGGTGGAACTCTGCCAGCGTCTGTGTTCGCTTTCACATATAACCCATCCACTTCAAAACCAGAGTGAACATGCATCTTCTGGGTTCTCATCCATCGCTTTCCATCAGGCGTAATCGAGGTCAAGAGCAAGAACATTCATCAATAAATAAATTTAAAAAAGTGTGAGTAGGTATTACAGTGAGTGATTGAAATTGAGTTTTTGTAATAATTTACAAAATATTCATCTTTTATAGGTACTTATTAAATCGTTAATCCTGACTGACTAACCATAAAAACAATAATAAATATACTTAGGTCTATTTTATAAAGTAAGCATCCGGTAAGAATGGATTTTTGGAAATTTCAATTTTAAGGGGGATAACGGGAAGGGAACTTTGTATGAAAGTCTTTGGTCTTTAAAGCCGACATTTTTCGCAGACGAAACGAGAGCGAGAATCAGCTAGTATGGGATGTATTTCAGTTGTGATAACTTTACTGACCTATATGGTAAGTAGTCCATTAAAACACACAGCTCTCCGAGGAAAAAGCAGGAATACATTTCCAATATTTTACTACGTTATTGCTTATGCTACGTTAAGCCTTTGTATGAGCAACTAGCGGCTAACAGCTTTTTCCGTTAAACTTATCTATCGAATATAATCACTAGACCACGCCAAAGCAACGGTATCCTCTCACGATAGCGAGCTAGCTAACATAATTTCAGTTCACTTTAGAATCAAAGCCGAAGCGATACATCCTGATAACTACGTATCCAAACAGGAAACGACTATCGATTTGTGGAATTCGGTTTCTAGAATTGGATAAGAACAATTTATTTATGTCCTGGCATTAAGGCGACCGCGAGCAGGTACAACGGCGACGCCCAAGTAGATCAACTGCCAAAACCAGAGTCAGGCCCGCGGATATTACGCGAGACATTTAATTTTCTACGTGAAAGGATAAGGCAAGTAGAATTTCCCGGAGCATCCTGGGCTGCTCAAACTGTGTTACGACTTTACGAGTTTACGGCTGCCTTAAATAGGCGCGGGCCATAGGGTAAGCATGACACGCAGTTGTTATACTCTCTTGTATTCGATTCAATTTGGACCGTTCCGTTGATAAAACATCTTCAAAAGTACGAGTATCGATTTCGAGTTCCGATTGTTGTGCGAATAATAAATTTTGGTTTATTCTTCTACGTGTAGGTTTATAAATAAATAGGATTAAATTTAAAATTAGTCTTAATACATAGGTTTATATATAAAATAGACTGTGCTTACAGCAACTGTGCAGATTTGAGATTTGAGATTTGAATCACACTGGACTCTAGGTCGGAATGTACGCGGAATCCAAATTCTGAAAAATCATTTACTAACTCTTCACAAATAAAACTAGATTTACTCAATATTTCCATATTATTTCCACTACAGGTGCTTTCATTAAACTCAACTGTAAAAAACACAAAACATTAAAATAATTATACCATCAATCATTTAGTACCTACCTAATTTATTGATTAACAAATAATTAAAACATAACCAAGTAAGTACTTAACTAATAGCGTTGGTATCATTTCAATAATGAACTGTTAATTTATGTTGAATTTAATGAAACAACATTACACTATTTCCAAGAACTCGTACCTAACTATAGTTAAGTTAATGATGCCAGTGTTCTGGGCACTGTTCCCATTGACAGCGATGCGGTTGAATTTTTTGATGTCCAATGATTTCTTTTGATTTTACTTTCTTTTATACATAATTTCACAAATTTATCAGTGTATGTGTTTATTAGTAGTTAATTTCGGTTACCATCGTTTAGATATAACATTGTGAATACATACATAATTGATTTATGTATGTATTCACAATGTTAAACAACTGAGGGTCGTTAAGCAAAAAGCGACCACCGGCCTATTTTGCGAAACTGAGTTATAATGCCCACGGTGTTAGTTATATTTCTTCACCTTATGCAAAAACAAGATGATAAGTCTTAATATTACAAAAAGTCGAGATTTGAATTGGTCGAACCAGACTTATTACCACCATCGCCCATTTTTAGAACCCTAAAAATGGGCGTAGTCAACAAGGAACCCTATAGTTTCGCCATGTCCGTCTACCTGTCTGTCTGTCTGTCCGTCCGCGGTTTAGCTCAGAGACGCTTAGCGCCAGAAAGTTGAAATTTGGTATGGGTACATATTAATCAGCCGACAAAGTGATTTTTACGGTGCTTCGTACATGTAAATCGTCAAATGACTTCTTCCGCTCTGGGTGGAGCGTAAGGGCGTGTCAGACTCTTACTGACTAAAACCCATCCGTGTTCCTTCTAAAGCCCTTTGCGTTCCAGGGCCGCGGTGACTCTTTCGAACTAATTCCGCAAACCTCCTTTAACAGCTAAACGGTTGTTTTTGGAGACGTGAAAAAATTCATAGTAGTAGCATATATAACGAATGTAAAAGAAAACTATCACCGCTACCTAGGCTTAACGAGTTAATGAGTTATAGTCGACCAACTTATAAAATGGAACTGGGTAAGTAAAAAAATCCTAATAATTCTATAGAAAATTACTTAAAAACAATTGCATTTGTAACTTTGTAACGTAATAATAGTTAAGTACTTTTTACTATTTTTCTGGCACAGTTTAGGAGACGAGTAATTACGGAACTCTACACTGTGCGTGGTCCGACACGCACTTGGTCGGTTTTTTATGCTAAAAGCGACCAACTCCAGCCTCTGGTCTACCTAAAGACAAAATTTACAACAAATATTTAACAGAAAGCAACCGTCCGAATTAGCTGGCTTCTGCAAAAATATAAATCGCAAGAAAGCATGCCTTTTAATTTAATGTAAAATAATTAATGGACTTCCCGATATTAATGCAGAATGAGACCAAAAGTCAGTCGTGGTGGTCTATTTATGCCATAGTAAAATGAAACATTTTATCTTAGACTTTAATTTTGCAGAACGCAACCGTCCTTAATAGAGTAAAAGTCTTACTGTAAACGTATCATTTAATATGATCGTTAGTTAAGTTGTTTTAGTTAACAGAAGACAGTAAATTTTTTCTTACGCAACATTTTTTTTTCGTTTCCAGTAGAGTCACTTTATTAATGTAATTCTATTATTTTTACTGAACTGTAAACGATGACGTTCAAAAGTGCCGTTTAATGGCCTAATTGAAATAAACGTTTTGACTTTTGACTTTTGACTTTTGTGTAAACCTAGTTAATCGTATTCTATATATAAAAAATGGCTACCCGCCCTTGCTTCGTACGGACACAGTTTACTCAAGAGGTGAGTAATGAGTAATTTATCGTCATAGTTAGGATATTAAATTTGAGAAAAAAACTATGTAAATAACCCAATATTTTGTATAAAAATACCTATTTATAATGTAATATATATACGTTATTTATATTTTTATTTCGTTTTTCTTTGATTTTTTTTTAATTCCAATTCTCAATAAGCTGAAAGCGACCACGCTGACTGTCGCATTCTGCTAAAACGTTATTGAAAATCTATTTTTTTTTCTAAAACGACTCAAGTAAATACTCTATTTTAATAATAAAACATGGTATCTTAGCAACAAAAGTATATTTTTATTTGTATATTGACTATTAAAATATACTAACACAATTCACTTATTTTTTTTTAATTTTCGTCATAAAACTTCAAAAATCTCTAAACTGTTTTTTTTGGCGCTGGTCGCATTCTGCTTAACAACGCTCAATTCTTCTATAGTTTTGTTGTTAAACCCCACTATTTTCTTGGGTCTGTCCATTCGAATGCCACTACATGTGTAGTACCAGCTAGGATTTAGAAGAGTACCAGCATCAGGTAGGCCACCAAGTTGGTTTTGTGTGAATCTTCAGATGACGTACAAATAAAACTATGTTCGTTCCAAACTCTTCTGTATATTGTAGCACTGATCTAGCAAAGCTCACTTTCACCACAAATAGCTATATGCGTTCAGCTCTAAATGAATTTAAATAATGGTTCTATTTCGGTCAATTATTTGCAAATAACAAAATTAAATAATAACAGCCGCACGGGTTGATCTTCAAGGTTTGGAGTCTTCAAGGCAACGCAAGCCGAGTTTGGTCTGTGGATGGGTGACCATCTTAACATATCGATACTCTTCCGTGCCTCGGAAAGCACGTTAAGCCGTTGGTCCCAGCTGTTATTTGTAGATCTTTGGCATTCGTTACGGATAGTCAGAAGCCAGAAAATCTGACATCAGTCTTACCAAGAAGTACCGTGTTAATGGGTTTCCCAGTTAATGGGTTGTGGAGGTCTGATAGGCAGCCGCTCCACGTAAAATACTGGTATTCAGCTGAATCCGGTTTGACTGGAAGCCGACCCCAATATAATTGGTAAAAGGCGAGGCAGATGATGATGTTTGCAAATAACAGAGACAGATTGATATCTTATATGAGTTTCTTGTTTTAAGTGATTTCTGATAAAAATGGGCCTATAATTGAAATGCTCACTAACCTAGTTCAGCTTTGTCAAAAAACAGCAGTAACATCGAAAAATGATGTCTTTTGGTCTTGTAAAGGGAGTGGATTTAGTAATAAGGTAATTCCCGTGTAAGTATGAGCAAGCTTAACTTGTGCTCCGGTTCTGAATCCGGATGCGAGGCGAGCAAGGCGTGCCGGAATACACCCACCACATTTCCGTATTTAAATTGCGTGGATCTTCGCAAACATGTTTTAGTTAAGTGAGAAAGCCTGCGTGACTTCTGACTTTACCTTCAACATTATAAACATTACGCAAATTATGTGTTCTAGTGAAGCCACATGACATATTCCCGAAATAAAATCTTGCTTCATTTCAATAAGTAATAAGCTTTAGATGTTTCCATCCAAAACTTATAGGTATATTTAACTTCAGTAAGTTTATTATAGTAAATGTCAAGCAAAAGGCTGTTCGACCCGCTATTTTTCTTTCAGAATTCCAACCTAACCTTTCTTAATGGACTCTTATCGTCTTTAATGTTGAAAGTATAACCAACCACTTACCAGGTTTTCAGTAACCACTGAAGGGGTACAATAAAATTCAATATCGCGGTTTAACTTTTGACTCGACGGAACTTGAAAAAAAAACGTTAAAAGCCATTCCGCTGCAGTTTTTCGCCGAAACGGTTGATAATTCTATTTCGCTGCTATCCGTGAGAGTGCTGTGAGGTAAAATCATAAAGTACTATCATTTGATAAAAAGTAAATTTTTGATGGTGTTTGTTGGTCTCGAAGTTACTGAGGACGGAAATAAACATTTAATTCTCAGAATGTAGTAACTTCCAGGCTTACTGCAGCTTGTTAGAATAATGTGGGCTGACAGACGTGGGCGAGGAAATTCATTGGATTTACTAAATAAAAAAAATCTAAGCAAGTGCGAGGGACTCGCGCTCAAAGTAGTATTCCGAACAAATCATAATTTCTTAACATGCTTCTTTCAAACCATACACTTCTAGGTTGACAAGGGAAGTGATTTCTCAATTTTGTTTTATAAATTCAATTTTTTTTTTTTTTATCATTTTTGGGTCCTTTACATCCGTAAGAAACGGAAGCCTTATAGGATCACTCGAGTGTCTGTCTATCTGTCCGTCTGTCTGTCGGTCTGTCACAGCCAATTTTCTCCGAATCTACTGGACCGATTCTGTTGAAATTTCGTACACATATGAACTTTTGTAAATAAATAAATTTTGAGTACGGGGAATGAAAATGTAAGTACTTTTGGAGGACAAACTAGAAAATAAGAATAAAAAAAGTTTTTCAATCTGTACCGTGTGATATATCAAAGTAAAGGGTTTTTATGAGAATTTGAATTATATTTTTTCCATAATTAAAAAAGAAGTTTTGAAGTTATTCAAGAATTTAGACGAAAAATTACCGTTCCCGACCCTTAAAATTATTTCGAGAACGACTGGTCCTAAAATTTTGAATAAGATGGAAATAATAGTTCCTATAGATTACAGGAAAACCTATAATTAGTCTATAGTGTTTAAATAACATTTTACAAAAATGAAATTTGTTCGGAACCCTTTGCAAGTGCGAGTCGGACTCGCACTTGGCCAGGATTTTTTCTCTAATTTGTCCCCCGAAAGTCCCCACACTCAATACTTTATTTATTTACGTCACGCTTCCGTGTTTGGGTCACAGCAGTTCAAATGTGCCCCAAATGTAAACTGAATCGATCCAGTAGATTCAGAGCTGTGACAGACGGACAGACAGATACATGAATGATCATTTAAGGATTTTGTTTTGTCGTTTGGAAAGTATTTTTGTGAGTTATAAATAGATGCAATTAGATTAGCACAGTTTATTTTCCATTATAAATATTGTAGATATCCGGATGTACACAGATAAATTATTTTTAGCTACATTATTGATTAATAATGTAGCTAAAAATAATTTATCCGTGCAAGAAAAAAGACCAAGATAAATCAAAATTGGTATGAGCATGCTTGCTTTATTTTACGTTACTTACAAAATATTGATGTGATTACTTGCAACAAAGAGATTGGGTAGATAAACTCGTCTAAATGCATCCTCGTAGGATAATGTTTACATGCCTCACATAAGAGACTACATCAATGTAACACAAGTTTGTAAAAATTACTTTGTTCAGCCTTTGCCTTTACGGCACTAGCTCTAATGTATAGACTTCAGATCCGTGTGTTTTAGTTAGATTTGTGTAAAATTGTGTGTCGAAAAACGATTCATGCTTACA
This sequence comes from Mamestra brassicae, assembly GCA_905163435.1. Taxonomy (NCBI): domain Eukaryota; kingdom Metazoa; phylum Arthropoda; class Insecta; order Lepidoptera; family Noctuidae; genus Mamestra; species Mamestra brassicae. Next base: position 8,756,469 of record LR990996.1, on the reverse strand, counting down.
TACTTGGCGCTAAGGATTTTGCAATTTCTTTTAAACCTTGTTCAACCTTCCTGAATGTATCAACGTTGACTGCAGACTTTAATTACAAGTTAACAAATATAACTAAAACAGTATATAACAGTATATAATCTACCGCAAAGTGCCATCAAAACATACCAAACTACAGAACCAAATGGATTAATACCGTGACACAAGACAAACTCGCTCTGGTTCACATCTCTGACATGCGAACTGCAAGTACCTGGGACCCTACTATGAAGTCTTAAAACGATCGAGATTCCGCTCCAAGAGAGAGACGAAGCTATACGTAGCGTATAGCACTATCCCTTTTACATCCTCGGAATTGGATGGCATTACCACGTCATAGTAAGGCTCCTGAGCCACCTCGCTCTTCAAACCTTGTTAGTAACACGGCACCAGTTTTCGGGATACTTTATTCTCTGTGTATCCAAGTCCTAAGGATTGCTTTTGTCCAACGTGTCAAGAGCACTCTCTATCTACAACATTCGTTACACTTTATTATTCAATGAAATGGAATTTTCCTTATGTCAACCTTTCGTAGGAGAGAATAAAGAGCTAATTTGTAATTGAAATACTCTTTGGTACTTGTGAATTCGATGGTTAATTGTTAGAAAAATACTGACAAGAGAGCGGTCAGTTCTATTGATAACTAACTTTGTTCGTTTTCTTCTTATAGGTACGTGTTCTTCATTGCTGAAGGTCGTGCCCGGAAAGCTTTGACGGATACATTGACTTACTGTTCCAGGTCACTCTGCCCTCAGCTCTTCTCAGGGTTACAGTGAGTCCAGTGAGCCTTGATGTTATCAGACCAGCGAGTAGGTGAACGCCCGCACAGTTTTTCCGTCCATTTTCCCATCAGACACAACCAGTTTTTCCGAGTTACTGAGTGACTTCGTGTAAAGCCCTTTATACACTGAAGAAACTCTGTAAAAAGGAGCATCATTATGTAACCTATTTACAGAAAATAAAAACCTTACTTTCCGCCCTAAACTCTCAATTTCGTAAGCTAAAAGAGACTTTCGTGGTGTAGAATGGCGTCTGTAGGTAGAGATTTCAATGAACATACCCACATAATGTATTTGTGTGTTGTCAAGTGCCGTCAATTCAGGCTAAAAAGGTCAATGGCTACTTGAGTAAGTACTCAGTTCGAGAGCTGAACCGTTTCCGTTTATCGATTAAATTTTACACAAACCCTTTAAAGTCAGTCATTTTATCTGGAGCGAGATGTTGTTAATAGGTTCATTTATAACTTGTGATTTATAGAAACGATTGTGAAATACAATGTTACATGAAATAAATAATATCGATGAGCTGATTTTTGTTTCATACTTACTGATCTTTAAAAATTTAGTTTTATTTCTAAACTTTTAGAATCGTTTGACCTGCCTGATTGACTATATCAACGCACCAGCCAAAAGTAGTAAGTAGGAGCTGACATTTGGACTATACTCGTATGAAAACTTATACTCGAATGAAGGTTAAATGGTTTATTTTTAAAGTATTTTTGGAAATTATAACTTAAAGGGGGGAAACGGGAGGTGGAAATTTATATCACTAATAAAAAGGGCGATTGCAAAAAATGTATTGTGTAACTAATTGGCACCCGTGCGAAAACCGGGGCGGATTACTAGTTTTACATATTTTTTTACCCTATTTCTGTTATCCAACGTCGAGTGTTTTTAAATGTCGAATAAAAGTACTTAGGCACCTAAACCCGCCTTTGAATTGCCAGCACAACTTTATAAATCCATTAACTGCTATTAACACTTAGTATGTAGATTCACACTGTTTTTCTGAGCTGGCTAATCAGACCGATCTTAATACTTCGTCGAGTGACTCGGCAAAACCGTCTCCAACTAATTCTATGACGACAATTCGCTTTTAAGCGGCCATTTATCTAGTTACCTTAGTTACGTGATGGTTGGCTCTCCCGTTGCGTAAACACGAGCGTTATTTCAATACATACCGCCGGTTTCAATTCCTAGGATTGAACGAGCTTAATCAAGTGGATTATTGCGTGTATGGAAAGGTACTCATACATATTTTGATTTGTTTTAAAAATTGTTTCTATTTCCAGATAACATTTATAAACGAATCTGCCAATCAATCTTGTATCAGTTAAGAAAAAAAAAAGGGGCATAAACATTTTACTACGTAAATTAAATAAAAATATATAATGTCGTTGAAAAGGTGGGCACAGTTCCACATCACGTCAACGTAGAAATATCTAAATATCAAAACATAGCAATGTCATTTTCTCAACTTGGGAGTTGTAACCAAAACCTTTTACCTTACTGATAAAAGTAATAAACCGATCCCAATGGTAATTTTCTTAGAACTCGTAAAACTAATGTTACATAACTAAATTCACTAAAACCACAATTCCACTGTTTTCTCATTTAAGATCTTGCCATTTATTTAAAACTAGCTTTTGCCCGCGCCCGCGACTTCGTACGCGCATATCCCGTTTTTTTCCGTAAATGAATGTGGCTATCTTAAACAAAAAGAATTTGGCAGTTCCAGAGATTAGCGCGTTCAAACAAACAAACAAGCTCTTCGGCTTTATTATTTGTATAGATAGATATTATAGTATATAGTACAGATTTTAGCAAACGTGAAGCAAATGTTTTGAATCATGTATGGCTCGCCTGCAGGGAAAAGGTAGCTAGTGTCGTTTAAACTTGTACAGACAGCATCCACGTAACGACGAGGTGGAACGCACAATGTTCTTTTGTGTTGACGCTACCTGCATTTTGTATGCTTGCATCTGCCATTTCATTCGTATAATAATATTGCACGGAGGTACTGTTGTGTTTTTAATTGACGTCACATTTACTGTCAGTTGATTTATAAATTGTTGTTTGGTGCACCGAAGTAGGTTTCTTGTGTATTACAATCTTGATTTGCATTGAGTAAGCATATTGTAAAGCACAGGAGAAGACGTTAAATTCCAATCTAACCACGTGTCTGCTCTGAAGGATGAGGATATAATTAATTAAGGTTTCAATGACCTGCAATGTGCCAGGACTACCATCCAAATATCACAATAGATTTAAACTTTGTTTACAAACAGACACCTGACTGCTGACATGTTTGGCATATTTAGCAAAGTGCACAGAAATGTGTGGCAGCTTTTCACAGCGTTCTCTGGAAATCATATGAGTTACAGCTTTTAGCTTTGCTTATTATTTTCGATGGCATAATATTAATTGGGGCCTGGTCAGTCGCTCAGGCAGCGGGTACTCTGTTTAATGGCATGTCATTGATTTATTGTGACGTAATTGAGGAACGAATAAACACGGGATTTTTGTGGTCATGTGTACTAGTTAGCGTCAAAACTCCTCTTAATTAGAAGCATATCGTTATAATGTATTGCCATGTAATATCCGTAATGTATATTTTAAATATATTGCTTACGTTTTGTATTCATAATACCTGAAAGGATTATTTCTAGAAGCTGTGCACGGAGGTAGATAAGTGGAAAGAGGGTGGCTTTTTACCCTGCAGTGGAGGTCTACGTACGGTTTAATAAAAAATAGATAAGTGCAATCGAATTAGGTCACGCTCGATCTATCAATAAATATGCCATGGACGTCCCTGTTTACACCATTGAGTAGAAAGTTAAACTGTTGATCAAGAAAACCGCATAGTACTCATAGTATACAGTAACCAATTAAACTTGAACACTAGTTATGCCCTAGACTTACGTCTTGAACTGCTACACCGTACTGAATATTCATTAGGTCAAAATTTAAAGTGGCCTCCGTGCAAAGCGAAGCCATGAAAAATTGTACATTACGTAACTTAGATATTATCTTCATTTAAGCATAATGGGTTTCGGTTGTCAAAGATTTACTGGTAAGGTATATAAGCTTATACAGAGTGATTTTTGAGTACAGTTGTAAGCGATTATGGCTCTAGTGCACATTAAACTGTTTCTGGTGTTGCTGTTCCTTGTGGGGGTGGGTTTCTGCCAGGATAATGCTACCACGGTGGCAGGAGCCACCCCCACTGTGGCGTCGTCGGCGTCAGCGTCCTCGTCTTCATCCACAACCACTACTGGTACTTCCGTTTCAACTGCTGTAAGTCACAAACTCATCCTATGGTCTATTTTTTTGGATTTGATATAATATCAAACTTTTGTTTACGAGTGGAGTGCGAAGTGTTACTTAATCATATTTATTAATTTCAACAGTCAGATAATTTCGATCAGAAGATTAAACATGACTGATTCACATTTTTTTTTTTGTGAAAGCTGTCGAACGGCCATATTTTTATAAAAAATACCCCAATGCAACCGCTACAAGTTGTTACAATTAACTTTCACTAATTTCAGTAACGTCGTTTATAACGTTACTAACTTATTTGTATCTCTCATTGTCTCACAAAAGTTTCTGGCTTTCCTTAAAAATATTTTGTGTTCTTTTGTTTAATCCGTCAAGATTGATATAATGTATTTGATTTTTTTTCAGCTCTTCAATATCGCAACAGTATTTCCTCGCAAAATCATAGAAGCATGCAAAACCGTGAGTTTTAATGTTTTAAGTGGTTGTGTATTTATGTAATGTATTAAATGGTTAAAAGGATATAATAACATAAAAATAATTATACTGAAAATAACATAATTATACTGTTAATATATTGCGATAGGATAAAATATCGTAAAATGTTAATAACGTTATTGGCATTACACATATTTGGTCTACCATAAGGTACTTTACAATACTGGAAAATGTCTATCAGCATCGTATATGTCTTGTAGGTGCACCGTATCTTTGTCGCCGAAATTTTGCAAGTACCGTAGGTTTCTTATAATCTATATAACAAACCTACGGTTACGGTAAATTCATTTTGCGAGATTTTAAACTCTCGATATATTGTGAACAACATATCCCATCTGATTTTAATAGTTTACAATATGTCCTTCTCCTGTTGAGAAAAAAGAGTTTACAATCTCACTATTTTTTTTTATAAACTGTGTTTTTTGACTGTGTCTTGGTGATATTCTTTCGAATTGTTGCAGAAGCCCAAAAATCCAGAGTATTTTCTAACACCCTGATAATATTGTTCAAATAATTTTACATATTTTGTTCTTTCAGAGTCTACAGGCGTTCGGCGTTTTACTCCAAAACATAGGAAATAAGAAGTTTTAATAAAAATATGAAATTATCATAGCAAGCTATTTTATTTTTATGTCATTGTTATTTTTGACACGCCCTCTGTAACCTAAACGGCTTGATGGGTCTAAACCCATCAAGCCGTTTAGGTTACAGAGGGCGTGGAGGGCGTGAACTATCAAGACGATACTAATGATGACTCATAAGTCTAAACTTATGAGTCATCATTAGTATCGTCTTGATAGTTAAATTAGAAGTTAAATTAGAATTAAAAAATGTGACTCACTGAAATGTATGAAATTCAAAAACCTGACTTCGTAAAACAACGAAAATGTTTCAAGATCACTTTTCAAGCAGTCTGAAGCAGACGGTGGTTTGAACTAAATAAGTACCTCCGTTTTAATTTTTTCAATAATATTAACGAACAACTAGTAGTTAAGCTAAAAATTGGACTCTTTCCCGATACGTTTTGTCTGTAAATCGTAGTTAAGACGTCATATTATGTACGAGTCGTCTTTCAAAAATAACTAAGAATATTATCGTTATGAGTGAAATATCCCGAAAAGGAATCTTTTCGATTTATTAACAGAAATGGCAAATCAGAAACAGTTTTTGGCCAGCCTTCTACCAATTCATACAAACCAGTAATAAAACTAACTGTTCTTATTATTCACACAGTTACAAACGTAGCTAAAATTTAATTAAAAGTAAAGCAACACAACTTTTTACACTAACAACACATTCCCCTGAAACGACACTCATTTACAACTAAATTAAAAAGGACGTAACTCCAATTAAAAAATATGTAAATTTTGGTGAAAAAAAAAACAAGTTATGGGACGTTTGATGTAGCGCAGTTTGGGGTCCTACCCAGCCAGAGACAAAATAATGTGATTAGTACTTTAGCACAGTCAGGAAAACAGACCCGTGTAGTAAATGAACTATTAAATCAAATGGACCATATTTTCGAGGAGCTCGAGGCTAAATAATAACAGCCACACAGATCGATCTTCAAGGTTAAGTGACGCTTGCCAAGGTCGGTCCGTGGATCCTTGACCATCTTAACACACCGAGATTGCTTCATGCCTAGGAAACCAAATTAAGGTGTCAACAGCTTCCACGGAGACGGGAACAATCAGCTGTCATTTGTAGATCTTTGCCTTGGCAATTGTTACCACGGGTAGTCAAAGGCCCGGAAATCTGACACTAGTCTTGCCAAGGGAAATCGTGTTTCCCAGTTACTGGGTTGCGGGGGTCAGATGGAGAGACGCTTCGTAAAACCTGGTACCTACTCAGCTGGAAAAGGCTTTAATTGTATATATCTTGCATGATAATAATGATGACAATTAAATCTGTATTGAATTGTCATCATTATTATTATCATATAAAATGAAAATGATTGCCAGAATTTTAGTTTTAAAAATCACACCCCGTGGTTGTGCTTCGAGAAAAACGCTTTATTGGGCGTCGTTCTAAAATAAAACTATCATCGCGCGAATACGCGATCAGCGCGTTCATTTGTATTACTATTACGTGTTGCCATCATGGTTCCGTTGTGAAAATGGGATAGTAGTATTGGTATTCGTCCTATATAGTTCCATCTCTTTCCCACAACTGAATCAAGACGGCCAAAACGTTTCATAGTAGAGGGGTTATTTACTTTTGACGCAATGTACAACACCATTGTTTAGGTTTTAGAGTGACTGTCAATCACTAAGTCACAACTGTTTCAGATGACATATGCCTACTGAAGATAGGTGTCCAGTCTGGACATGGTAACACAGCCAAACGACGACGCTTGGCAGGCGAAGTAATTGGCGCAATACCTTAGCCACTTAGGTTCTGCGGCACTGGTATTAATTTGTGACCGAGCTTGTCTATAGGAAACGTTTATATTGTTATGGATGCAGTCAAATAAAGTTAAAATCAAATGTAATATTGCTAATTTATATTTAATGTAATGTCAACATTGTATGTTCACCTGTAAGTGACATATTTACACAATATCTAACAAAGAGCACAATTTATGTAAAATCTTTTGTAAATAAGTAGTTTGTATTCCTCAATAAATAAATAAATAATTATTGTGAAGTAGTTCGAACTATTGCAATCACTGTGAAAAGTGACAAGGTCTGACATTTTTGGTTTGCCGACTACGTACCTATTAAGTAAGTTTTAATTTGCAAAAAAATGTGGTAAAAAAGATGTTACATACATTTTGGTTCAATACACATTCCGCCATGCTATGATAGCATGCAAATATTTATAAGTACATACATTGTTTGTTCTGCTCCCAATAGAATGTGCTCACTGCTGTACCGGCACTGAGTTGCTTATGTAAAACGTGACACTGACGAAATAAAACAGATTCCATCAGTTGGCAAGTTCAATAAAAATGTTTAGATTGATGTCAAAAAGGCATTTTTGGTGTAAGATAAAAAATCTAATTGGAAAAACCACTTCTCCAAGTCTGCTTAGCGCCATAAGAGGTTGTTATTTGTCCTTACATGATAAGAAAACCGACGAAAGTATGAACGACTCGATCGTACAATGGTATGCAGATTCTGCAACAATATTCACAACCTCCACGACAAAAAGCAGTCCTACGAGTAGGTACAGCAGCCATTGTTTGTTAACGCGGATTAACTTTCAGTTTAGTTAGAACATCGCCCATGTGGAGAACGAACTTTATACAGAATGTTCGGATTGAAATTGCATCGATTTTCAGCTTAGAGCACTTTACTGTGTGTAAGTACTTAGAGACGGGTCAGTGGTGTTTGTTTATCCGATACCGAGAGATACGAAGTTAATTTTATTTGGTTAAGGAACTGAATCAATTTAGTTTTGTGTGTGTATTCGTGTTTTGCGTATTGGTAGACCACGTTCACTCATATCAAAGGATAGTGTTGGCAAGATGGAAAACTTGCTTTTGAAACCCAATTATGGACTTATGATTAAAACCAGTATTTAAGTAGGTATAACCTGATAAACCCAGGTGCCATTTCAATTGTAGCCGCTACTCACGTGATGTAGTAACAAATCTTGCACATATAGATAACACACCTAGGTACTATCCATGTCAGGTGGCTAGGACAGATTGGGTGGGTAAGGCGATTCACTGGTGTAGTGATGCTTTTTGGGAGATGCCTATGTGGCAGTGTCAGACTTGATTAAACCGTATCAGTAGGTAGCTACAGTAACCTGTAGCGCAGCAGCAATTAACTTAACTAGCGCGTCGACCGAGCCTACAGCGCACGACCCATTTTTCCATCGATGACTATCATCATGTACCACCGACCTGATAACTTCGTCGTACCAGTTTCTCCCTCTATCAGTAATGGTGCCATTATCTAAAATCTGAATAGGTGAATATAATCAAGACCACTTAGTTCTCGTCTTGAGACTCCGTTCTCTGTTCAGAACTCAGAAGTTTCTTGAAACTTGAATATAGATGCTGGAACGATGACACACCTGAGACGACTCAAAATGCTTTTGTCATGTGTCTGTAGAATTATTATGCCCCTGTGCTAATTACAATCAACGTGGTTCTTGTCTAAACATAAACAATACATAGCCTTTAATGCTTAACACATTTTAACATCTCATTTGTTACTTTGGATTACGTATGCGCGTTCGCGAAACATGTCAATGTGGCCTAACTATTGTAGAAAACAATACGTTGGATAAATACATGTCAGTGTAGTGTTAAATGGGCGTGACAAGCGTGAATTGAAAAGGATTAGCTCTAACTTTGACGTGTAAGATGCTTCACACACGGAGTGTACGTCGCAATTTAGTGTTTCCATTTAATACATTTTTCAGTGACACAATGCTGTGCGACTCTGAAAACTATTTGATATGCAATTTTAACCAGAAGTACGATGCGTCTATTTCGACATGAGCTGTCATAGTAAGTAACTGAACATAATTTGCGTAAAATACTATAGATTCACTCGTCAGGAGTGTTGCTACACTTAGATAAACGCAAGTCGAGACAACATTGAAAAATCGCGACGCAGTTTTCATGTGTTGAGCTCCTAATAATTTTATAACACAGGTTGTGTGGGGTTATTGGGAAACGGGCAGTACATCAACCTCCCGCGGATGCCAATAACTTCCATGTACGAGATGAAGCCACCTGGTGTGAGTAATTTGTAAAATGTTTGCGATGCGATGAATTGGCAATAAGTACTCGTAAGTGTGAAATTGATGCCTCCTATACGGAAACCATATATTTTTCACAAAAAAGAAAGGCTACGTAAAAATAAAGTTACTTCTCAGTTGACTAAAATGAATAATGTTGTAAGTATTATTAAGTAAAAGGCATGGAATTTAATTATTATTAATATTAATTGCACATGTTATAACTGTTTTTAATATTGTACCTTTGTATCTGACACAGATAGTGAAGGAAAAAGGCCTTTAATATGTTTTTATTCAAATATAAAATCTATTTTCAGGCCTTAGCGTTCAGTGAAAAGGGTTCGTGGCTATATGTGCCGAATGTTCGTAAATTGTAAAATTAGTACTTAACCTACCCTACTTACCGAATAATGGCTTTCTGGGTCTAAATTGTTGGAATCTATTTTTATATCTTCACTAGCGACCTGCTTCTACTTTGCACGGTTTTCACGACTTGCCACAATAGCCAGATTTCTTTACTATATGTAAGGATGATAAAGACGGACAACACCAGTGGTTGCCCAAGTTGATTGAGCCTCGACTACCTAACGAAAACTACCTGGGACTTACCTTTTGGCTGACATGAAGAAAAATAAGTAACAATAGCGTAATCGATTCGATTGCCTACTCGTCTTTACTATTTATTTAAATACGAGGAGTGCAATTTTAGTTAAAAGGATGTATTTGTTACAACTTTAATTGGCTGTTCAGGCCTCATCCGTTATTCCCTCGCATCCTATCAGTGGGTCACGAGCCTTAGTCGGGGATATAGGTACTGTAATATACCTACACTTTACACACAGTTCAAAGGTTTGTACTTTAGAAGACCAACGCGGCACCACAGTCAGAAGCGACTTCATTGAATAATATCTATAGAAATTACGATATAGAAAGGGACTTAATGTATGTACCTACTTATTTTCACTTCTTGACATTTACGTTTCTACGTGACACAAATGAAGCTTTTTTCCTGTATTGATTTCTAATGGCGGGAAAAGCAGCCGACGTATTGAGCACACACGATGTTTCCTTAATTTCCGGCACACTGAAGAAAAATCAAGATGTTCTATAGAAAAATACATTTAAAGATTGCTTTTATAGTTTGGAGAATAGGAAAATAAAATCATTAAAAAAATTGGTTACCCTATTAGATGCTAGGCTTTAGAAATAGGCCACTAGAATTTTCCACGACGACCATTTTTTAAACGGACTTTTCAACATTTCATCACTAATAACTAGAAACGAAATGAATAGAGTCAAAATGACAAAAATAACTATTATTGCAGCTTACCAACTAGGTACCAATTTTACTCGTATGTAATTATGTATTTCCTGAGTTACATGTTGAAAGGTACACAAACTGACATATCACACCTGCATCGCAAATTCTGCCCCGAACCATCTCATATTGCAAGCTGCGCCCGTACAATATGGCACGTAGCATTGTATGCTCACAATTAAGGTGAATATTATTCAAGTTACTCTCTCTATAAAATTTTTACTATATATTTTTCCAGGTGTCACAATTTCTGTTGGGACTTGAAGCATCTCTGCATTGCCTTGGCGAACAGTTGAATAATACTTCCCGAAAAGATGTAGGTATTCTTTTACCAGAACGTATTACTATTTTTCAGCGCAGCCTGATGCTTGCGCTGAAAATTAGTAGTAACGGATCTCTAATTTCGTTTCTATTTGTATGTTCCAGCCGAATCCTACCATTCTAAAGTTTCCATAACAATTCAACAATTTGCCTAGTCTTTTCATAATTATATTGGGGTTCGACTTCCACTCTATCCGGATGCAGCTGAATACCAGTATTTTCATGGAGCAACTGTCAATATGACCTCCACCACCCAATAGCTGGGTAACAAACACGATACTCCTTTGGCAAGATTGGGTTAACGGCCGGTTTCAATAACGTATCAACCTTTAACCAACTGTCAAATTAGCTACCAACAGTAGCTGAAACGTCATGTTTGTCTTTCGAAAAAAAAATAGATACGTTATTGAGACCGGCTGTACAAGTTTCAGGACGGCCACCCTTCCACCAAGCGACCTTGGCAAGCGTAGCTTAACTTGGAAGTTCGACCCGTGCGGCTGTTGGTATTTAGCCACGAACTCTTTAAATTTCCAAAACAATAGTAAAGAATTATACTGCCTGGTCGTCAACCTCGGTATTGTGTGAGCCCGGTGTAATTAAGCATTTAGGTAATTAGAATAACTGCTGCTGATTACAACACGAGTACCTGGATGCTACCAATTCTTGATAAATACTGACTATGTTTTATGTTGGACTCATCGTCATCGTTAAAAGCCATAAAATCTTCTTCGTAGTGTGTCGATGGCAACTATTGGGTGATCAACGCGAATGTTTACACCTTCATTTGGCTCCATTTCGAATTGAGGCCAAATTTTGCAGTTGAAATCCATTTTTAAGTTAAAGAGCTGCAATTTTGCATGACCACTGCATTAACTTCAGGAATTACACTCTCGAAATAAGCTTTATTTTCCCAACCAAAATTATTTCGTTTGACAAATCCCATAGCAACCAAATCCCTACTATGAAGTCTTAAAACGATCGAGATTCCGCTCTAAGAGAGAAACGAAGCTATACATAGCGTATAGCACTATCCCTTTTACATCGTCAGAAATGGATAGCATTAGCACGTCATAGTACCAGAGGCACCAGATAGGATTTGTCTAACTAAAAATGAGCTTTTGGGCGGAAAACTACCATTGATAACCCATGCAAGAACCCTAAATTCACTTCGACTAACTGATTAGGTGGAGTAATTCCACTAATACTTCCCTTTAATGAGGTCACATGGCAGGAGCTGCCGTTTCTGTATCTGATAAAACCACGTGGTTTGTCATTGTCAGGAACATACAATCTATGCACGGTTGTCCGATGTAAACCTCCACTATATTGCGTCGGTCCAGAACTTAGCTAGGTATGGATTTAACGCCATCAGTGGTGTCCGTCAATTCCTGTAGTATGTAGGTAACAGGGTACGCAAGACACGATATATCAGTTATCCCATCGTTTGTGGAACAACACCACATTTACTGCCCAGGCTGGACTCGCCGATAAATCTCCACCTGAGCAGGCTTTCTTTACTTCGACCAACCTGTGCCTGGAGTTTGTTTACAGACTTCCAGGTTAACCAAGGCAACTCGTGTCCAGGTGGTAGATTTATTTATAATGGAATGGATAGGGAAGCACTAACTTGCCAAAGCTTTAGACTGTCTTCAGACCGTTCTCCAGTGAGTGGGAGAACACGCTTCATGAAACTGTTGCGGCTCTTAACCTTAACAACAAAGGCATGTTGTTGTGTAAGAATTAAGGAAACATTGAAGATTGTTTCGTTCACATGGTCCCTTATCTGGAACGTGAACGTGAACAAGGTATTATCTGCCTTGTTCCCGTCGTTCCAGATAATAATCCGTCCAATCCGTAGGTCCAAATAAAGATTTTTATTAACTTACGTAAGTAAGTTTTAACATAAACATGCGTCGAAGTTTAATTTTATTTTATTTCGTGATTTTTTTTTGCCATATTTAATACCATTGCAGTGTTACATACCATAGCCAGAGGTAAAAGACATTTCACGTACAATTAAGAATAAATTAAACAGGGTAGATGAAAAAATCAAGGATAAAATAAATAAAATGGTCTTAATAAAATTATTTTAATATCACATTGATATTGATTTCCATTTTTTATTTTATTGAGTTCTCTATTATATGGCATCTACCTACATAATTTGTACAACAAAAATATACTTTGATCAAAAACAACAGATTCCTACTTAGGTACTTTTTAAAAGATATACACAAGAAACCTATAAATTGAAGACATAGCATAGAATTATAAAAGTTTGAGAAAAGATCTAAAAACTATAACAGTCAAAATATATTTGGTAAAATAGTCGATTTTTGCATTGTTTTTAGCTTTATATTCGGAACGTAAGGTTAATTTATAATTATACAATACCTTTTACTATTATTTAAAGAAATAATAGTATTTATTTTGAAAATATATCGGCTATTTTTATAATTTGCGAGCATGTAAACTTCCTAGGTATATTTGAATATATACACAATACCTACGTATTACTTGATTTAATATATTTTAAATCAAAGAAAATCAAAAGATGTCAACTTAAGTTCACATCTTTTGATTTTCTCATAAATAATACCCAGTCAATCAAATATTATCGTCATAAAGCATTCTGTATTCACGCTAATTTATAAATATAACATTTGGTGGAAGTTTCCAATTATACTCTTTCAATCACTATCACCTACACACATACAATAATAAAAAGTAACAAGAAGTAATGCAAATTAATTCATAAGACTGTTTCTATTCCAAAATAAAAATACAATAGGAATGTTTTCGGTAGAAATACAAATATTTAAAACATATTCACATTTATTTTACTGGTGGGCTACGCAGAACGTAAATACAGACTACAGTCATACTATCGAGTCCAATTATAATGTCCTATATCAAAATATCACATCATACATATCATGTCTCCACACTAACTCACACACGGCATGTGCACGGTGCTACCTTGTAATCGTACATAGTCAGTACATCCATGTACCTATTTATACACTCCCAGCAACTCATGACATGCCGGATGTCAATTATTCATCAAGGTGACCACTACTTCCGCTCGTGAGCCACCACACACGCCAATCAGTCTACACAAAAAGTAAACATTTCTGTACATACAATACACCTAGGATACAAACCTATTAACATGAATGAAGAAACAACAAAAAGCTCACTAAATGATAGAAACAACTATTTATGTAAGAAAAGGAAAATAAGACACTCACATAAAGGAAAGTTTAGAAAGAATACAACATTTTATCAAGAATAGACAGAGATCAAAATTAACAGTAATCAAAGACATTCATGCAGATTATGAGAATAATATACATATAAGTAGATACTATGTTAGTAAATGAGATTAGCTTATTCTGTTACACGAAGTGAAATTATTTGACTAGACCGTTGGGTATGTTAATATACGAATTAATAATATCTTTCGGCTTCTTCTCGATATCGACGTCTAACGTGATGTACGTCGGGTTCGTGACCGTGTTGAGGACGTTCTTTGCATTGTTTTGGTTGGTTGCGAATACGTCATCTGTTTCTTCGTCTATTCTTGGACACATATTCAGATACGGTGAATGGTTGCCTTCATGGTCGGATTCCGAGCCGCTCCTAGCTGGTAGGTTGTTCAAAGTGAGCATTGGTGTCAGCTCTGAACCACAGCTACTTGCTTCTGATACTCTCGGATTGTATTTGCGGGGGTCGAAGTCAAACTTGGTGTCCTGATCTCGAGGACTGAATATGTCCTGTCTCGTCGCCGGACTCATCTTTAGATAGCCTTCGTCATCTGAAACGTAAACCGAACTTAGTAGAATACGTTGTTGAATGAAGATAATAGAACACCAAGGCACACCAAGAAGTGAAAGCTAACTACAAGGAAGTCAACCAAATCAACCTGACGAGTTTTAATTGTTTTAGTTGAGAGGTGTAGTGTGTACAAGTGCGGTGATCAGTACATCAGTACCAACACAGTTCATTGTTAGTTACAACAAAGGCATGCGTTGAATTACCATTTCTAGTATTTTTGTGTAATCAGAATGTAGTGTTATCCGTTCCGTCTGATAAAAGGAAATAACATTATTAAGTCGAAAATATGATAGTAACGACTTAACGTGTTTGTCTATTAGGTAAAAGTGGTATATACCGCAGTGCAAAATAGATACTAATGTTTGACGAAGTCATGGATAAATTTTTTACCTTTATTACTAACTTCGGCAGCTTGAAAAATATAAACACATATTATGTATCAGTAATAAGAGCAATTTATATGAAAAAATATTATGTGCGCTCTCTAATAGAACATTGCTTTATTCTCAATACGAATTGGTGATTATGAGAGATGGTACAAAATGTGATATGGGGATTGACCTGACATGTTTGACCTCAAATCCTCCAGTGGGTAGGTACCTACCTAGTCAATGTACACCTTCCTAAGCCTGCATTGCTAAACCTTCAATATTATCAAAACTGTTTTCAATTTCTTACCTATCTGCGTGGGTGTGGTGGGGAAGAAGCTTCTATCGTTGACGTAGTGGTGGGGGCTGGGCGTCACCAGGTTGTTGTAGTCTGGCGCGCACACCATAGCCAGGTAGTCTTCTCCTCCGGGTTGCACGTTCATATCCATGTACGCTGTGTTTAGGTCCACATAGTGCTGAAAGATAGACAACAAGAATTATTAGAAAATTATACGATTTATGAATGTATCTCCTACCACTGTTTGAATTTTTACAAAAGTTTTGGATTGGTGAATACGTGAATACCATTAAAGTTTGCCAATATAAGATAAGATATTATTTTTTTGTAAAAACATGAATGCCTACATTTACAATAGATTTGCATGGTCTTAAAATAACATTTGAGAACAGAATCTATATGTTTTGTACAATATTTTTGGTAAATTTAACCATCTGAATTGATACATAACAAAAAAAATTTACAGTAATAATTTAATCTACTGTCGCGCAGTCGTCAAAAAAAATAGTCCATGAAAAACTTTAAAACTAAAAAGTGTTACAGTTTTAAGCTCAGAGAAATGTCGTAATGATAGAAACTATGTATGATCATTTAAAAATTCTGTTAGGCTATAATAACATTTGGCTATTAGGATTTTTTTACATGTAGTTTAAATAGAGTTGCGGGCATTTGTCAAATGTGTTTGGGGATTTTATTGTAAATAAGTGGTGCTAAAGAGAAAATACTTATACGCATTAAAGCTGTGGTTGATCTTACTGCTCATATTTTTTTGTTATCCCGTCGATTACGGATTGAGACATGATAGGTTTTTAAAATATGTAGTTTGGGATTGGTTTGTACGAAATCAGCCACTTAAAAAATAAACAAGCAAGGCGGGTTAAAAATATTACAATTAATAAATACGGTTTGCAACCTTTTTTTTTAAAACCGAACATAGCCCTTATGCACTTTTTTGACACCTAAAAATTGTTTACATACAAGTGGAATTTCCCCAAAATATAACGCCAAACTTTAATATTGAGCCGACAATTCCGTGGTAAGCAGTGATAAGCGCAGCGGTAGCTACTTATGATGGATTTTAGTTTGTACAGTGCGTAGGCAGTAGAATAGAGAGTTTTTTATTTAATTCTTCTGTATGTGCTTTCCAGTTTAGACGTTTATCAATGGTTAGAAATATAGAAATATAAATATATCTATGGCTATCACCTAAGAATTTTGCTGTGTGTACTGTTTTTATTGTGCTGGCAAACCTTGACTGATGAACATAATTTTTGTCCTTTCGAGATTGATTATTACATTAATGTTACTCAACCAGTTAACTAACGATTTAATTGTATGATTAATTTCGTTTTCATAGTAGTCTTTATTTTTACAACTTATTGTGATCCTGCTGTCATCGGCAAGAGTGATACTGAACATATCGCAGTAAATGAAACCGTTCTTTTATCTAGCCATGACGCCTAAAATCTTCTCAAAACCTATAGAAAGAGGGTCTTGGAAGAATTAAGCAGTCGGCATTTCTCAAAAATGCAATACCAACGCACAACTGTTCTGGCCATAAACGTAGCTGACCACGCCATCTGTTACACGGGACATGAACTACAAACGGGTGAACCTTGGTTCATTTGTCCCGTTTTTCTCGAACCGTAGCATAGAGGGAGACAGTGTAGGTGTCATGGACTGAGATCCCAGAGCTGCCAGATCACCCTTATTTTCTCACTTACAAAATATGTGGGATAGAGTAGTGTTAGTATGTACTTTTAACATTCGCATACCCGCTGGCTTGGGCGATGATGTATTAAAGGTATTTCAGTAGTCAAGGAGATAGTTTTGCATCCTACCAAATCCTAGCAGGCTTTAGCTTTCGTTATTTGCACCTACTAAATAAACTATGGCTAAATTTCAGCCTTGGTGACGACCCGCTCTTAGACTATTACAATGCCTAATCAGTCGTTAAAATATTCTTTAATTACTAATTATTTAACAATATTCTGTAAAATATAGATAAAAATCGGCAACCAGTCTTAAAAAAAAATATTTAGCTTCTGATACCTGGAAATCGACCATCGGCACAAGCTATGATGCATACCAAAACTACTCTATCCCACCCATTTTGTTAGTGAGAAAATATCTGGTCTGGTAGCTCTGGGACCTTAGTCCATCAGGGAAGGGAGTGGTCTACCCCTTTACTAAGGCTGAATGCCGCTTACACTTTGCTTTGCTTGTTCTTCCTGACGTTATATTAATTAGTTTGTGGAGAAAAAAGGTGTTAGTAGTCCCCTAACGAAAAAAATGGAGAGGTGATCGAGTGACTTGAGTGTGATCAATGAGAGCTACCGTTTTGGTGCTTACCAGTTGGCGCCACTGGCGAGTGAGGTTCTTTAGCAGCTGTTAAAAGACGTAGGTTACGTGCACAGAAGTAAAGTTTGAAATAAAATCATTTTAATGCGTGAAAGTGCGATCAAATATTATAATGTCAATATAGCAGTGACCTGAAGTTTCGTTTCTTCGACAAAAACAGAACATAAGTTTCCGACAGAAAAAAAAATCTTTAGATAAAGCGGTTATTACCGATAACCGCTTTATCTAAAGATTTTTTCTTAAGATTATATCTTAATTTGCCATACATTTTCGGTTATAGTAAGTAAACACACAAAAGTCATATCAAATGAGTCAATAAACTCGTGTCAAAAGCCCACAAACATGAAAATTTGACACTTTGAAGACCTCACGCTACACTAGCGTCTCTAGCGGCGAATTCAAACGCTATAGGGGCTCTTTGCCTAGCAATTTACATTACCTACCTATAGCTACATATTATGGAGCTTAACCGTCGAACTTCTCTCCCCGTGTACGACCTTAGGCCACGGTAAAGATTCTATAATGTGCTTAGGCTCTTGACAAAGTGACATTCTATCAGCTATAACAGGTACCAAGCGGTGGGTACTGTTATGTCACGTGGTCAACACAATACAATGATCTGGAAAATTCACGTTACCAATTGAAGCTATTATTAGGGCGAGAGTAATTAACAATTAATTCTTTGTATTTGATAGCAAAATGCATGTGTATAAATTCAACACAATGTAAATTGTTTTATGAATAAATGATCAACAAGACGTTGTCGCCAACTTAACTAATGACGCAAAATATAACATCTTTGACCTCAGTGCTGCCCCCTGGTGCAACTTATGCCGAAAAAACCCATTGCAAGAATGGTTAACATATTTTCATTTTTTGTAGGGCCTAGTTACTTTCACTTTTGTCGCATTCTGTAGAAAATATCATACTCACATTTCGCACATTATCCTCTAAGAAGCCGCCGAGGATCTCCTGCAGCTGGCTGAAGGTGGGCCTACTCGTGGGCTTCTGTTCCCAACACTTCAACATCACATCGTACAGACGGTCGTCCGCGTAGTTCGGCTTGGCTAGACGCTTCCTGTAATTTTAATAATTAAACAGTTAATTTAGCAATTTATAGGCTTAAGTTGGTTACCCACCTCTACAATCCATATTAGTAATTAAGTAGAAATTGAGCCACTATACTACTTTCGAGGATTTAATTAATGCCACTGATGCTACAATATTAACATGGCCATGGCCACCTACTGGGCCCAAAGAATCTAGGGAGTTAACCGTCGACTCGAAAATAAGTAGAACTGACTTATTTATTAGATATATACTTATGACAAAAAAAGAATTCGTTTGCTTAAACTCAAATATATTTGAACGTCGAAAGAGGGGTCGAGAGATAAATTAGTTAATCACACACGTAGCAACAATACATATTTTGGAAGTGAAAACTTCTTTAGGAGCGTTGAGCACTTTTTGGGTAAACAAAAATCATGGAACTCCCGTTATCGTCACCGAACGCTTTAGCTTTTGCTTAGTTTTCACTACAAAAAAACATGCGGGGCAGTATTTGGGGAGTATCAGCAGTCCCCAAAGAGTGCCCCGCATGTTTTTGTTTTTACTCACTAGGCTGCCTAGAATATATCTAAGCCTATATTGTCAACATAATTTTAACCATAAGTTATACATACCCTTCAGACAGCCACTGTAACAGAGCTGCTGGACTGATGTTCGGGTAAGGCGTCTTGGCGAGGGAGAACAGCTCCCACAGCACAATGCCGAACGACCACACGTCCGACTGCGTGGAGAATATGCGATCCGTCATGCACTCGATCGCTAGCCATTTGACGGGCAGAAGACACTGTAAATGCAAAGAAAATTTTCATTCAAACACAGTTCGTATTATATGTTGGAGCACACCCAAGTACCCTTAAGCCTGAATCATCGAGGATCTAATGAATGCCAATGATACTGCTAAAAACGGACCCACCTGAAACTGACTGAAACTGTTAAAGGATGTCCATTGAATTGAAAAGAAGAAGAAGAAGTTCGTAGTAGACCAGAATGTTGTGACAGTTGAGAAGATTTTTCTCAAACTGGTGGTCAAAACGAAAAAAACTCAACTCTACGATGATACCGCACAAAATCGTGCTCAATAGAAAAGAAGGCATAAGAGGACGAAGAAGAGGGTGTCTATGATGGAGTGTATAAAGACCGATGGATCGATGGCAAACTGACAAGCCTGGAAAGATTGCAAGATGGAAAAGATTGACGTGAGTACCAGAAGGCCCAGGAGTTATTGATACTTAAAAAAGTAGATTAATGACGGAAACTAGGCTGTCAAAATGGTAACAGGAAACTAAACTATCTCGAGGGACATACCATAAGATCGTAGAACTAATATTACAAAACAATATATTGACATGTAACAATCCCGGAGAGATTTGGGTCAAGCGGTTGCCCTGTATTCAATCGGAAATCATTGCTAGCTCCCGATGGAATATGCAAAACCTATTAATATACTGGGTGTACTGTTTACCAATAACGCCGAAGTAGGTACTCGTAGCTCGATTTTTCCACACTTTTAGGTTTCCGTAGTCAACAAGAAACCGTAATGGTTTCGCCATGTCCGTTTGTCTGTCTGTCCGCGGTTTGGTTTGGTTGCTTAGCACTAAAAAGTTGGAATTTGGTATGGGTATAATATATTAATCACGCCTACAAAGTGGTACATAAAATTTAGAGAAACAAAAAGGTACCTAATTGGTAAAGGGGCGATGAATTTTTTATCGTCTATCGCATGGTGTGGGGTCGTTTGATAGGTTGTTGAAAAATATTGAGGGTTTGCAAAAACCATATTTCCATCCAAGCTTTAAAGTGCTAATTTTTGTTCGAGTCAAGTGCCCCCTCTGCTAGCAAAACGGTTGTTTTTGGTGACGTAAAATCATGGTAGTAGCATATACTATAACGAATTTAAAAGGAAAACTATCACATCTAACTAGGCTCAAAAAGTTAATGAGTAAACTGAATAAGTAAAAACTTCGTAATAAAACCTACATGCACTTGTAACTTGTTTGTTTTTACGAGCAACAACGGAACCCTTCACTGCGCGTGGCCCGACACGCACTTGGCCGGTTTTTATCATTTACCGTTCTGTGGTCAAATCAAGAAGTTCATTCAACATAGATACTTGTGTTTCTAACAATGATTTAGGAGTACAAAGATACAGCAATATTATTTGAAAATAGTCGAAAACAAAACATTGTTTAAAATGTTTATCTAAAATGAATGTTTGTCTACGCGTTTGTTCGTATCCCACGTCAAAATCGTGAATTATAGTTCAAATAAACTGACTTTGAGAATAAACACTTTATTGTGTTTACTTTCAAAGTGACCTTCATGGATGTTAAGGTTATTACAGATAAATAACTGAATACTCACGTTTTCTTTCTTTTGATATTCATCGTTTTTGTAAATGCTCCTAGCGAGCCCAAAGTCGCAAATCTTCACAATATTGTCATCGGCCAACAACACGTTTCTTGCTGCTAAGTCTCCATGTAGAACCTGGAATATGTAAATGAATATTTAATCTTTCATTTTAAAGTTACTTTGATAGTCATTAGGTGGATTTAAAATCTTTTGGCTTATTTTTGTAATTTTTGTGCGTCTTCCCTGGCGGAATAAAGGGAATAAGAAGTCTATAGTTTGAAAGTAACCTGTTACAAAAATGAGATTCGTTCGGAACCCTTTGCATGTGAGTCCGACTCGCACCTGGTTTCTACAATTAAGTTGCAAAGATTCCACTGCAAAGTTTTTCCCAACAATTCTAGAGTCGATGACCTCGACTCTAGAATAGTTGGGAAAAACCTTTTTTCAGTCTTACTAACGAGTGCGTCTGATTGTCGGTATTTTATGAAAAGCGACTGCGTAGTAGTTAAGACAACACACCAAAGTAACTATGTCACAGAAATTTGTGAAAATAAAACAAGCACGACTCCAGAACGTCTTCAAATGAGGGTTTGCCATGTCATGCGCTAGATGGCAGCACTAAGACGTCAGGTCCAGGCAAATGTCAAAACTCTTATGTATTCCGACATTTATTTAAACTTTATGTACAATAGTGGTACATGGGCGGACTTAATGCATCAAGGCATTCTCTACCAGTCAACCTTTGGGTTATAAAGACTATACTGTGGTAGGTGTACAATAAATAAAAATAAGATTCAAATTGAATTTTAACATGGACATTTCGTCATTACTTATATTTTTCAAGTGGAAGACCTCTTCCCAAAATAGATTTTTCCTGAAAACCCTCATTGCTGCAGCATTATACATCTTCCCAAAAAAACTAAAGACTATAGATATTAATTAACTAATATTTATACAGGGAGACTTTGAAGCGTACTAACCTTCCTGCTAGCAAGATACTCCATGCCTCGCGCGATCTGGAAGGCCCACACGAGTAGGTCCCGAGAGGTCAGTGGCCGCGGGTTGCGGCCATCGAAACTGTAGTCGCTCTCATAGTTTGTACGCCACTCCGGTTGTACATAGCCTTCCGATACTGGAAGCAAGTCCATAACAAAAGCGTTTTTATTCTCGTAATTATTATACCTACTTGTAAACCTCAAAACACGCATTGACTACAAACAGCAAGAGGGTTTACGCCCAAAGGGTAGCCATGTCAAAAAAGGTAGCTGAAGGATCTAATCATCATCTCTCTCTCTCAATCGATCAAAGTTTGTGAAAGGTTGATGAGCGAATCAGTTATGAAAAGTCTCTCAAGCACTCGTTAGCTGTTGTGATTGACTAATAGAAACAACAACAGCTATCGGAAGAGATTAACACGAGATTTCTGAATCGATTAAATAAAATTGACTTTTTTAAAACGTTTAACGCGTCTAAATTATTAATTAAAATCAAACTCATGTGGAAAATGTACCCCACATTGAGAAAACCAACCAATGAGAGGATGATGCGGTTTACCTATCAAAGTATTACGTCAACAATACACCTTCGAATTATACATTCCCATAAATATGACGAGTGGAATTCTAATTATATATAGGTAGGCGTAGTAAAGAGAGGCACCCAGTTATTTGAATTGCCTAAGGTACCTGCAGAACCCAATGCAATTATATTAATAGCGGTATTTTGATCGTACCTAAAATGTATTTTAAACTTGGCTACCGCAACTACTACTTGGGCTCTCGGAATTCTATTTTATTTTTATTTTACCCTTCGAGTTTGACGAATTTGATTTATTTACATAAGATAGGTACACGAGTAGAAATACGTCAACGCACGTGCAGCTAACATCGTTAAGGTTATCCTCATAAACCACCGATTACAATATTTATTTCGAACCATACATACACTTACGTTTAAGTATTACCCGCATTACATAATGCAAGCATTAAATAAAGTGAACGAAATCATAAAAGGTAATACTACGACTCGACAGATGCAAGTTGTGAAAGTAGACTGCCAACTTGGATCTGTAGAGTCGACCAAAGAGAAGGGTTACTGCACTTGCTCTTTAAATATGAAATAGGTAGGTAGGTACCTCCTGTACTATTCGCTAGTCTAAATATTGGCAAATAGCCAATACAAGCAGCAGCTAAACGAGTGTTAAATACTCTACTTCAAACAATGCTCAACACGTGAGGTGAAAGCGTAATTTGATAAAATGCGGCAAATTTTTTGTAATAAAAAACAGACATCAAACAATGTTACATAAGATAAGGTAAATGCAATTACTCACTATCACAATGATAAATCAGACACGATATAAAACTGTGCTTACATAGTAATTACGATCAAGCGACTAAAACACAGTGCAAAATTAGTACATGTGCCCCAAAAGTTACCTTTAGCCAATTCTGCTTGATGATTGTGGTTTGCGTTTTCTGGTAAACACGTTAATATAATGTTAATAACTTTGCAAATTATGCCTCATTTCATTATGCATTACGTTTAGTTTTATATAAGTTCATAAATTAACGTTTAAGGAGAAATATTAGAACATCAAAATATTTTCTTTCGTGCCATCGCACAATTCAAACAAATACCTATCGTGAATAAATCTTAAATATTAAATCTTCAAAAAGTAAGCAGTCACGAAATTCAACAAAAAGGAAGACTATGAAGAGAGAGAGGAAATCGTCTACATTATCTTCAGCTTTTTGAGCCACTGAGCAGATTACATTAAAATAGGACCAGTTCCATTAAAAAAAGCTGTGAACGAACGCTTTTTGCTTCATCTAAAATTCAAAATCAGTAAACACACCTACGCGTTTCTTTAGTTTTTATCCCAACAATATTGCAATTTTTTACCGGTACTTGTATTATTTTTGTCGTGTGTCCTTGACATTTTAATATAACAAAACATAATTACCTTTTCTTGTGGATCTGTTGGTGTTGCCAGTGTTTACAAATGTGTGGTCGGTATCTTGTGTGTTTGACGCAAAATAATCTGAGTGTGCACTGAAAACGAGAAAAAATGTATTTGAGAGGATCTTATTGTGTTTCGAAGATAATAAAATCCCGAAAGGTAAGTGGGTTGTCCAGCAGCAATACAATATAATTAAAGCATGTACGTAACCTGAACTTTATTTCTTTATGACTAATGTCATAAAGTTCAGGATAGGTAGGTACATGCTAAAAATGCATGCAAAAAAAATGTTACTGAAATAGTTCATAATTGTGAGATTATGAACTATTTCAGTAACATTTTTTTTGTTATATAAATTTTATTTACCCCGTACTGCCACTGCTGCAAGAGAATCCTCTGTTGACTCTGCCTAGATTTTTCTCCTTATTGTCAGTTAGTTGGTCGATGAAGACCTCGCGGTGCCTTTGCATGTAATTGTGTATATTGCCGAACTTACAATATTCTACAATCACTATTAACTCCCCTATAATCACAAACAACCTTCAATTAGGAAAATTAGCACATCATTGGTGGCAAGCTCATAATTGTACTAATATCGATCGGTGAAAACAACAGTCCTTTACAATATTAAAGTGAAGGAAAAAATACAATTACCTTGATGGAATAAACTAAAGTGACTCAGCAGAAGGTATTCAAAATGCCTTTACGTAAGCATGGTTAAGATTAGTTATCCTTCCTATAGCAGAATAACTAGGCAATTAAAATAGATATTAGTAAGATTACAAAAGTATCTATCTGTTTTTCTTTTCGGTTATGAAGATTGATTGTAATGGATTTGAATTTCGAGTTTTACTCGTTAAGTATATAGTTAAGACAAATATAGGTACAGGGCGGGAAAACATTGTAAAGATTTTTTTGGCTATACATGTATGGTTATAACGTCGTCTTACGTTTCCCAACATTTTTTGTGCACGCTCCGAGCAGGTTCACGATGTTTATGTGTTTCCCCAAGTGCACCATTATTTTTAGTTCTGAGGCCAGCGCTTTGATATACATATTGTCTGCCGTTTTCTTCACCATTTTCACGGCCACCTCGGTTGTTTCTTCGGCGTTTATGATTCCACGTGCCTCCGCCTTGTAAACGACACCGAATGCACCCGCACCTAGCTGTTTGCCTAGAACATAATTATGTTCATTATTATAATTTTCTTTCTGTTGCACAAAAAAATTAAAGTACGAGTAATTCCCATGTGATAATTCAATACTGCAAATGGATTTGTTTAAAACATAGGAATGATCAGATTACATCCATTCTTTCGTGCTCTTATATTGGTATTCTTTAACGAAAGTTTAAATATCTGTTTCAGGAGGAAACTATATTCTAGCAAGTACTTAAATACATAATAATGAAAGAAGGAAATTTAAAAAATATTGATAACATAGGTATAGGTATACCTACGTACCTTTATTTGCTGGCGTATTTTGAACGTTGGAATTTTGTTTGCTTTACCTACCTGCCTGACAGAAAAATAAACACAGCAGTTATAATCTTACCTCGAATTAGTTTGTCTGCAGGGAATTCAAACTTCTCATCATATGGCAACAACTCAGCTTGCTCATCGATTCCTAAATCAGGATTTAAAGATTTAGTAACGCCTTCTTTGAAGTATAGGAGGCCAGCTGCTGCTAGTTCTTTTCTAAATCTTTTCTCTTTGCGAACCTTCCAGGTAAGATACAGCACCACAAGGATCAGGAAGGATATGACCACCAAGATCACGCTTAAAATGATTGCGTATGACGTTTCTGCTGAAAATTTGGATGTTTTAAAAGTTGTGCTTAATACGAGTAATAATAGGTGTTGACCTATGAAGTTGCCTTTATTTTCGGGCACTTTGAACTACGATTATTTTTGTTTGGACTTGGAATTTTAAATTCTTACCTCTTACTTTAGATTTAAGTTATTCCTTTTACGAAATTAGTTATGTTTTTTTGTGTCTGTGGGTTTTGTTTTTTCTTTAATATTGCTGTATTTGTAACCATGAACTCACACAAAATTACTTTTTCATAATGTGTTTCAATCGAAGTCTAGTCTAGTTCAAAGTGGTCCGAAAATAAACGGCAACTTTAACAAGGTAAAGAATAAGGACTAATTTTTGACCAGATAGATAACTTTTAGCTTTTTATTGAAAGTATTCCTATTGAAAATTCAGCCGTTGCATGTAATTGTAAGTACTTCCGTGTGTAATCCTTCCAATTGTTGAGGGCATGATTATATACAGTTTGTTTAAATTGACAGTGATTGAAAACATCAAGGAACACAGGTTTAAAAAATGAAGTATGAATATTATAATAACACCTAAGAAAACTACAACAATAAATCATTTGAGTTTTACTTTTCAGTGCAAGTGTATAAACCCGTGTCGTCGTGAGGGCATCATTGCTGGCCGAACATTCATAGATCCCTTTGTTTTCTTCCACCATTTGCTTGATTACTATCGTTGAGTTGATCATAGTACGATTTATAATTTCTGTATAAATTACTGCATTCGTGTCATTTCCCATAAAATTATCATCCTGAAAAACAAAACAACTTTTATACTTGCTGTTTTGTAAATCTGCTAATGATTTACTGGTTAATAATCTGTTTTCCAGCAGGAGTTGCTAGTTTCTGATTCTAAAGCAGGGTGAGTAATTCCACAATGTTACGTCAAACTTTACCTTGTACCACTTTAACTTGGGCGGTGGAACTCCTTCGGCTAGACAAGTGAGCTGTACCGGTTGGAAAAGAAGCACTTCTAGCGTCTGGTCTGCAATAGGAACGTATATCACTGGTGCTTGAAGAGCTGTAAATAAAATTAATATAATTAGAATAGATAGGTACAATCTTAATGTACCTAATTATGATACAGTAGTAAAAAAGAAGGCAACTTACCAGCAACTGAAATGTTGATAGATTCGGTTTGATCGGAACCGATAAACCTTTTACCACGACAACTGTACGGACCACTTTGGTTTAAAGAGATTCTTGGAAACTTCAATTTGGCTACTAGCGAAAACTCATTAGTCGTATAGTCCACTGCAGCTGTTGACAATAAGGAAACTCGTGAATAAAATTAAGAATGACCCAAGGCGTCATTCGTGACGATTTGGTTTCGTTAAATAATTATTATTGTGTTTCTGGGAACTTACCAGTTCCATTTAAGTCTTCTTCGTCTGATCCCAACCAATTAACGCTATAGAAATCATATTTTGACGCAATACAGGTGATAGTTACGGCCTGGTTTTCCGAGAACCATGTATCATGCGCATTTCTAATGCCGAAACCGTTGTACATCTCGTAGACGAGAAGTCTTCTCGTTTCATTGCTGTCACCGTGTTCGTTGGTTGCCTTACATGTAATGTTGCCAGATGCGTGGACTGGTATTTCCATTAATGCTGTCTCTTTATACACTGATTGTTGTTTTACAGATGAGCTTGTCTGGAATGAACAAGTTTTTGAAGCTGTTTATACATATTCCCAACATTATTTCTGCTTAGAAAATGTGCCGTTTGACGAACAGAAGAAGAACAAGCTGTTTGTATTTGAGGAAATGCATAAAATTCAACCCTAAAAATATACTGAGGTCTCAGTAAAATTATTGAATCTAAACGCATCGTCTACAACGACAACAACATTCTGTTGCCCTACTATGACGTGCTAATGCCATCCAATTCCAATGATGTAACGGGATAGTGCTATTTGTTATGGACAGCTCCGTCTCCCTCTGAGAGCGGAATCATGATCGTTTTAAGACTTCATAGTTCATAGACCCTGATCTTCAAAAAAAGTCTTTTTGTGAAGCGATAGTAATTTACCCTCGTTTGCGGTGGGTCCACGCCATTGGAGAACACCCAACTGATGGCTGGTAAAGGATACCCCGTCACCACACACGTCAGTGTTGCCGTTGTATTCATCACGTATTTCTTATCGACCGCGGCTCCAAAGTTGATCGTTGGTTTTGCTGTGGGACGGAGATAGCATAAATAAATAGTGTGTTACGTAATATATAGGGTCCCATTAAAATAGGTGGACAAATTTTAACACAGCGTTCAGTGCGTCAAACCTAAGATTTCCAAACAAAAAAGAAACACTGATTATAGTGATGTTATTTTAACCTAAAATGATATTTCTTGCGCCAAACTAGAATAAACACATCCATTATGGGTAGGTGCGTGGTCACGTGCGCCTGCACATTTGTAGTATCAGAATTATGTGATAACAAAGACATGGATCTGTTTATGCATTGGGTAACTAACATATTTAGAGTATTATCGTTAGCAGATATTTTTTTTGTAAATATCTAATGCGTTTTTCTTATTTTTTTACCCTTGTCCTTATTTTGGTGGTCTGAATTATTTCTAAAAGTTGGTCGATCTATTTCAATGGGACCTTAGCCATATAAAATAACGTTTTTAAAATGTCCTATTATTCCTGTGAAATAATCCTTCCTTAAACATTATTTAACGTTACTCACAAGCAGTATCTAGTTAATTTGTAAAACACACATTAAAAGTGTCTGGGGTTGATTTGACAATTGAGGATTATTATTTTAACTTTTTTGGATCGTTATTGATTCTTTTTAGTGAATTTCACTATTTGAATAAATAATTTTTTAAATTTTGATTCAAAATAGACGAATATAACTGTCAATCAGGATTCATATTTTTATCATTGTGTGTAGCGTTTTACAAAAAATGCATCGGTATGGAGCGACTACATTATTTGACACGAGAAGAGATGGTGAGACCCGTCGAAATGTTATAAGCTGGTACCAGGCAACGTACTGTGGCTGTCGCTCTTGGCACAACACAGAGCATCATAAGCCGCCTCTGGACACGTTATTGTATCACGGGCAGCGTGGCTGAGCGACGTGGAGGACGATCTCGCATCACCATTCGCAGAATAACAATTTTTAAAATCCTTATTTTTGCCTTTTTTTGCCATTTAGTTGATGACATTAACTGTGGTTTTTTTCCTACAATTTGCAAATAATGCAATTTTTTTTACAAAAATAGGAATAAGTTGTTAACTTAAACATAGGAATTAAAGTACGAAGCCAGTCTGGAAGACTGATTTGGTAAATATTAACTGGATAATTTTTTAATGTTAAAAATGTACTTAATCCCCTAGACACTTTTGACGAGTTTATAAAGTAATAGACTTCTAAAAAAAAAACTCATAAAAAACAGTTTATTATTATTATAAATAGGTATCTCACCTTTGACTCGCAGGTCGAACGTATGATTTTTTTTCAAGTATCCGTTGGTAGCGACAATCGTATAATTAGCCGAATCTGTGACACCTAAGTCGGTGATTGTCAGTTCAGGGTCATAGGCTACAGATTCGGTTATTATGTATTTAGATTCATTTTGAGGTAAAGGCAGATTGTCGCGGAAACTGGAACAAGTTGTCAAAAGAGTATCAAGCTTATTGGCAATGTTTTTGGTGGCTGATGAGGTTACGGCTAGCAGAGTTAAATAAAAAACGCAGTGTTAGGAGGAACGCGTAAAAGTAAATTTTAATAAGTGAATGAATTGCTCACCAAATTTACATCAAGAACGTCATACTTCTCAGTGGGGTAGAGGCAATCAGAGACAACAACAAGTATAATTATGAAGCACAGATTATAAAAGCTAGGGGTGTGGTTATATTGATACTCAACAGTGGCAGATCTAAACTCATTGCAATGAAGTGAGTGATGGGAATATTTAAATGGCTCCGGGTCAAAGTGGAATGGTCTAAATCTAGTTTTCTTAAACTTTTAAAAGTACTTACTATTCATATGTAGCAGGCGGGTAGCTGGATATCTCGGCTACCATTTTAAACTTTATCGATTTAATCTCTATAGGATTCTTAATAAACACTTTTAAGTCGAGCTGGGGCTTATCTAAAAATAAAACAAAAACACGAAACATTATTGGTATCAATACTCGTAATTATGGAGGTCAATCGAAGTCATCTTTAGATTTAAAATAAATATTTCTAAAAAACACTTAAGTTGAAGTAACTCTCACTTGATGCAGTCTATTTGAACAATTAATTTGCATGTTAATGTCACCGTTTACTCGCACTAGAGCACGAAGAAGGCAGTCCGTGACAGGAGTTGTGAGCTCTACGAAATTTCAGAGCAGCAGCAGCATTGTGAATGGTCCCAAACTATGCTTAACTACGCTCTTTCATCACTACTATTAGTATCACAAGTAGAATTAACTACTATCTATCTTCCAGTCTTCAAAAACTGCCTTAGCCTAGCCTTCTGTATTCAAGTTTTAAAGATAGATAATTTACCTAAGTATTTCTTTTTAGCGGTCGCTGCGTTTTCTCCACAATTGTTGCTGGCAATACACTTATAGGTTCCTCTGTGCTCTTTTGTAGCATTTCTCACAGTTATATTTTTGTATAAAATTCCACCAGTCTTGTCAAACGATTCATATTCGTTCGAATTTTCTTCTATTGTTTCCTAGGAATAAACAAATTGCTTATCAATATAAGTAAGTATTAAAATATTTATGGAAATAATTTGCAAAAATAACACCATCAAAATTTGCACCATCATTTATATAAATAACGCAAATGCATTCTAACCTTTGCCACATTCGGAGGATAATTCCAATTTATGTTAACAACAGTATCCATTTCATAATCTACAGTACAATTTATTGTAAACGTTTCTCCCTTCAAGTATTTTTCAGTAATCTTATTTATTTTAGGCATTGGTGGTGCCCTAACATCTGAAAAGATACAAAATGTTAATTATTCGGATATTCCATGAGCTTTAAAAAATTGTTTGTGTGATTAACTTACTGTGATATACAAATTGTTAGATTGAAATTCATTCGTTGAGGAATTTACAATATTCGCATTGAGTACTATTAATAAAATATCTATTGATAGTAACATGCTTAAAAACTCTCACTACTTTTCTTTAATAAATTAACACAGATCAAAAAACTACATACTTAAATAATTCATATCAGTAGGTATAACTATGTTTAATGCTGCTTTATAAAAATAAAAATAAAACGTAATTGACAATAGCTACTGAAAATAAAATCAAGCTTGTTAAATGTATCTTTTTCTCTTTTTAAAATTTATTCATATCATGGGTTATGGTATTAACTCTCAAAAAATCAAGCATCATTCTTCAAATCCTCACGATGTTCTTTAAATATTATAAAAACCTAAAGTGCTTTTATCATAGGAAAATTGTCATGGCAGGCAATTCACAGCAAAACAGTAAATACAAAAAATATAAATGACACTTAAATTAACCCACCGTGAAAACATTAGAATATAAGTAAGTACACATAACATTAACAACTTAAATTAAAATAAATTAGAGCAGTACAGTGTTAGTTTTATCAAACGTGTAACATGCATACAAGAGTTACGCAGAGCAACACACCAAAGAAGTGGAAATGATAGAAAGAGTAGTAAGCTTCAAGCCAGTAACACAAGACATCAAGTATTAAAGATCATCTAGTAGAACACTGAGTATTAAAGTTGTTGGTCCAGTGAATGAAACCATCACACCACGCTACCTTGTTAGGTGACATCAAGAGTGTGGCACTACTTACTACGTATAAGTTTCCGTTCGGTTTTGTTTCGGAGTGTGGAGTTTGCTTCGCATCTGTACGCAGACCTACTACACGTTCTCATTAAAAACCCAATCTTTGAGGAATACTTTATTATTTCTGGTGTCCTGTTACTCTGCGGCTATTGTCGTTTTGCCAAATAAATTCTTGTTAGTAAGTATATATAATATCGTTATGTTTTTCAATTTAATATATGTATATTAAAGACTTATTCAAATGCATTAGGTACTAGTAAATCAAATGAAATTGAAAAACACAACAAGCCACATTCAGAAAAAGTAATTAATTTTGACTGTTGTCGTGTGAATGGAAGTCATTCTCGCAACGAGCAAGGCAACGACACACACTTTCTCGTGAATGTGGTTTTAAATAAAGTATTATAAAAATGTTAAAACGCACACATCTGCTATTCACCTACGTTGGAAAAAAACTGGTTTTTCTATCCGATTGTCTTGTCCCTTAGAAAATTCACAGATGATAGTGCGATACATCGAATTCGATCCTAAAGGATCCGAGAGCGTGTCGCTATCGATGACGAACCCGATTTTGGGACTATATTGCTGATATATTGGCTCTGCAATGTCCTGAATCTGAATATTAAGATTGTTATTATGAAATAAATTTATTTCAATCTGTCATGCTTTAGTATTGGCTCTGAATTTAGCAATAAGCATTAGTTATTTAAAGCTTCAGGTGTGAAAACGTTGAAATTTGTGAATTTTAATTAAACACTAACAGTAAAATTAATTACTTAGGTACAACAGTCGATGTTATGTATAAAGTAGCCAAAAGAATTAACTTTGCTTTATTATGTCACAATGACAGCATATTGTGTTATTTAAGTTTTGTAAATTAATACCATGCAGATGCAGTAAGCGGTTGATGTAGCGCTAGCACATATTTTTTATAATCAAATGGTTTTTAATTTTTTTTACGTTAATTTTATTTGCATTCCTATATGATTCAAACTGTTTAAGTTTTATTGGTATACAAGTAATTATGATATCGTTTAAATTCAATTTAAGTATATTAAATACGTACCAACATCAGGTTAACTTCAACATCTGGTGTCGTTGGTCTACATTCAATTACAACTTTAAATTGGTTTCTCGGAACAATGACTTCCCTCATGGGTGCAAACAAGCTATCCGAGCCTAAAAGTTTTATAATTCGTAAGATACAGACACAGACATTGAGAAAATTATTGAATGTCAGTATACAAGAAATCTCACCAGCGACGTAAATATAAATAAAAGTTATATGCTCCGTGTTATTCGGTTCTTCAGTGAGGTTATTTAGTATTTCGTTACCGTTCACCGTGTCGTCGAAACATGCGTAATAGCCAATCGAAAACTGGTCAACATTGTACAGCTCGAGGACTGTCTCGAACCAGTACTCGTCGTCTAGTACATCAGACGAATTTTTTGATTCAATATGAAATGGTCCGATTACTTCTTCGGGTACTTCTTGTTGCTTAATCTGTACTCCTGTTTTTCCTCTGCACTTAAGGGTATAGTTTTGCCCTTTCTGCAATATTATTTCTTTTTTACATGGACTAATAATCGGGCCATTCGTTCGTAGATCATCTGAAAGCGACATGGGAGCAAACTTTGAACGATTATTTTTTATCTGTGCATTATATGCAAAATAATATAATTTTATAGTAGTTATAAAATTTAAGTTTGATCAAAATACATAATTAAATACTTGTGTGTGGCTCATTTAATCATAATGCATATAATTTGTCAACCAAGGAACTTCCGACTAATGATTTATTGATAAATTGCAAAACTGATGGTCAATTTATCATTGTCAATGAGATATAACTCATCAATTTAGATGCATAAGCAAATATCGATGGCCTTACAAGGGTGAGCTTAGAATTCCAACACGCTAATCGAAGGGTAATATATCATGAAGTAGGTAAGTGAATAACGACGGTGGAGCTGTAGCAACTTGACGAGCTTATCATCATACTAATGGGGTTTGTAACGTGAGCCAGCGCGGGCCGGGGGCGAGCTCCCGCCTTCTACTGCACACCTATCGAAAACACTATTAATTAGCAATGTTCGCGTCCAGGGCGTGACACAGGTGCGGTCAACATTCGGAAAATTAATCCTACCAGTAGGATAGCAAATGAACCACAACGTCATGTCCCTCGCTGATAACAATTGATCGTATTAAACCCTGGAAACAGCGACCAATTAAGTGATTAGGACCCCGCAGCTCTACTTATCAACAAATGAATGGTCTTCTCATCACGTTAAGTGCAAGTGGTGGGGGTTAGAGATCATTTATTCTCATAAGAATTACAATTCACTAACATGAGAATATTTAACTAGACATATCACAAATAAATTAAATGTTGGACGCATTACAAAAACTGGGCATCGATTATAATGTTTTGAGGGTAGGTTACAAATAATATTAACAAAGTTCATATAAACAAGTTTCCGTACAACACAGATCAGCGGTTACTGGATGCGGCTCGAAACTACTTTAGGAAAGTGAGTTTTTTATGATAAATTGTTTAATACATTTTTTAAAAGTAATTTTAGATTTAATTTCTCTGAGGTCCCTCGGTAATTTATTGAATATTTTAGATCCTTCATACATAATAGTTTTTCTTCCATAGTTTTTGCGGGTTGGGTGTAGTTGTAAAAAGTCCTGTTCACGTCTCAGTTTCATTTTGTGTTTTTTTATATTTTTAGTGAAGGTTATGTTTGTGTGTATATTTTTATTTAGTATTTTTCGAATTAGTAAGCATGTATTATATATGTATGTTTGTGTTACGGTCATTACTTTAATTTCATTGTATAGAGTTTCATATATCTACTAACTGTTCGTGGGAAAACTTGGTAACGTATGAACGTTCTACCGCCCCGCTGAATCCCGTGTGGGCGAGGCAGCTAGTAAACTAGAATCACATTAGTGTTGTTTCCATTAAATTCATGCCTACTGTCTGTTGCTCCCGGGCCACGAGTAAGCCGTTTCCTTTTATATTTGTCTACTACGGCAAATGTGGTCATTTTTTATTTCTTCCCAAATTACTTTAGTTTTGGCAGTACAGAGTAACATAAGAGTAAATATTTAATATTTAAATAATTTTTGAGTTACTGAATTGGAAATTATTCTACTGAAACACTTTCTTACTTTCGAGAGCTTTCGATACTAATTTAATAAAAAAAAACTTAAAGCAGAGACTATATGAGGAACACTCCATTATATGTTTTATAGTTTACAGTAACTCACTATACTCGTAAAAAATATATAATACAGAGTGCAACAATATAGAATGCAGCATTAAATGGATTACCCAATACTAGGATACCGCAGGTACCGTACTTGGTTCAATTATATTTGAAACTCAAACTATGAACTTTAGCAGAAAACATTATGTGTTTCTGTATGGTATGGATAAACTTTGAGTTTAAATAACTACTTTGTTAAATTAACGATTCTTGTAAGCATCGAATATAAATCTCTTTTATAAATAAATTCTTAAATCACTTTACTGACAGCCTTCTTATTTACTAACAAATGATCATAAAATCCGATTCTAAATAATTCTGTGCAGATGGCCGTTGCTTTGCATCTCAGAAGAATATTTTAAAATATTTAATATGTATAATATAGATTTGAAAATAATGTTAATCGATTAGAGCGTTCAGATTATATTAAGAATGAAAACACAGTGTATTGTGGGACCTGGCGCCTAGTAATACCCGAATAACCGACAGGTAGTAAGTGACAATTTTGTAATTTTCTTGCACACATTTTGTGCTTTATTTGCAGCAGCCAGCACTCATCGCGTTAGTTTTTAACAAATAAGTCCTTATCTTAGGGCCAATTCTACTCATTTCTACACAACGTTCGCATTTGCATCATAGTCCCAATCTGTCAACTTCTATACATTTTTGACAAATAACGACTGACATGCCTATGCAAACGTTGCTGAAAAGAAGGATAATTGGCACTCTGATTAGAAGTTGCATTTCAACTAGAATTTCTGTTGCAAACATAATAGGTGATACGTTCAAGATATGGAAAAGAAAACATACCTACATCTTTAACCTTTACATAAAACTCATTGAAACAATATTTGCACCGAGTTCATATCAACATAAAAATTATCGCCAGGCGTTTATTAATAACTACAATCATAGCCCTGCAACGCAATTCTAATAATATTTATTTTACAAATTAAATGAAAAATAATAAACGAACAACAGTGGACACATCCGGTAGAACGAACAGTCGGTAAAACAGTACAGTACAGAACTTAGACAGGAAGTCTCCGTTAAGATATCAGAATGTGCATCCTGCCGCTAAAATTATTGTAAAACAAGATACTTCCTTTTGCTCTATAATGAGATAAGTGTGTGGACCTGAATACACTTACATTGAATGTAATGAATACAGCAAAGAAACTAATCTAATCTATACTTAGTCTAACAAAGCTGTATGGTGTCGGACGTAAAAGAATAGCACCATTTCATCACTTCCCGTGGGTGTCGTAAGAGGCGACTAATGGACTCACCAGAGTATGGGCTGCAGCATTCTGTGTGCATTGCAACAGCTACATAGGGATTGCCAACCCGCCGGCCAAGCGTGTTGATTATGGCAACCTCCTATGAGGGAGACCTATGTCCAGCAGTTGATGTCTTTCGGCTGATATGATAATAAAGCTGAAGAGCTTGTTTGTTTGTTTGAACGCGCTTATCTCTGGAACTACCAGTCGGATTTGGAAAATTGTTTATGATGGCCACATTCATGCTACACGACTATACGGGAACGGGAAAATAACGGGATATGCGCGTACGACGTCGTGGGAAAAGCTAGTTTAAAAATATATTACGTTTGTTCATGTTATCTCCGGTAGTGCTGAACCGATTACGTAAATTCTTTTACTATTCGCAATGCGATTGTGGAAATACCAAAATATAAGGGATTGATTACGTGACCTTTCGACAGCGTTTGTCAAATCCCATCCCATACATTTTTGACGTTCTGACCTGACAATCGCCTTAGCCACGTTACATCTGCCACTTGTCTAGAGCCCCAGTTCCAACAAGATGGGCCACCGAAGGGCAACCACGGGTGCTTGTCGCTTGTTTCTTTATAAATGGGTTAACGTAAAAGCATTGATTTACCAGTACATCCGAATTGGTTCACCCTGTTTGTTTATTTACTCATAACTTACATCGATACCATCTAGTCACGCGATTCGATTCAGAATTAGCTAAAGCAGAGCTCGTGTGGAGTTACGATGCCTTTATATAGGTTTATGGTTACAAATCAAAATAAAATCAAAGTAAAACCATTAGGAGACTAAAATCAAAGCTGAAAACTGTTATCATTATGAAAAATACACCCACTTAAGAAAGAGTAAAGTATATTAATTTACAAGAAATCAGTATAATCAGAGTGTATTGGTATGACAAAACACAATTATTGTTGTGCCAGTTGTCAGTGCCACAATTAGTGTAGTTAATGGCAACTTCAAAGAAAGTGGCTCTAAGATCGTAGAAAAAGACATGACTCAACGCGATAAGCTCGGAAAAGTTTTCGTA
Organism: Mamestra brassicae; assembly: GCA_905163435.1. Taxonomy (NCBI): domain Eukaryota; kingdom Metazoa; phylum Arthropoda; class Insecta; order Lepidoptera; family Noctuidae; genus Mamestra; species Mamestra brassicae. The sequence continues at coordinate 8,719,098 of LR990996.1, read as the reverse complement.
AAACAATTTACAACTAATTAAGATTCTCCGTATTCCGCAAAAAATATGGTAAATCATTTGAAGTTCCCTTCTGTACTAGGCCACTAGATTATGCATTCTTACTTCCCATGACGCTGTTTATCATAAAATCAAATGATAATGGATTTCAAAATCGGAGCTAACAGTTATAGACGAATTATTTATCTTGAAATGCTAGAATTAATCTAGGTAGATACTTTATTTACATTAAAGATGGATACAAGACAAAATCAATCATTTTCCTGTTTTCCACTTTCGTTTGCACCATGATTTTCGGGAATTTCCTAGATAAAAACGTCTCATGCCACATTAATTTTTATTAGCATTAGTCGATTAGTTTCCTATTTTGACTGTCAATTTATGCGAATAGAAGACAAAGTATTGTCGCCAAAATAGACAATGGTCCCTGCGCACAACAGAGCCATTAATGTAAATTATTTAATTTATGTTCAGACTATCAAATTTTAATGAGCCTATGGCTCCAGGGGCATAGTCAAATATCTAATGTTTAATTCAAATAGACCATTACAGACAGTTTTGTATCGAACATACTAAATAAGTATTTTGAGTTCGAGCGATTGCACAACACGACCATAATGTTCTAGTAAACAACTACTTATGAAGCCAGATTACGCATTCCACCGCGCCCCAACGATTAAATTCATGTACCATTTGGACGATGACTTAAGGTTCTTTGTTCTTCTGAGAAACATCTATTACATGCTAATAAAACGATAAAATCGAATCAGTTAGTATATCATCTGCCTAGCCTTATCCCAACTATATTGAAGTCGGCTTCCAGTCAAACCGGATTCCGCTGAATACCAGTATTTTACGAGGAGCGGCTGCCTAACAGACCTCCAGAACCCATTAACTGGGTAACACGGTACTCCTTGGCAAGACTGGTGTCAGATTATCTGGCTTCTGACTATCCGTAAGGACTGCCAAGGATGTACAAATGACAGCCGGGACCAACGGCTTAACGTGCTTTCCGAGGCACGGAGGAGTCTCAGTATATTAAGATGGTCACCCATCCACAAACAAACCTCGGCAAGCGTTGCTTAACTTTGAAGACCAACCCTTACGGCTGTTATTATTTAGCCACGAGCTCCTCAATCAGTTAGTATATGTTTGAATAAAACCATTGATTTTGACAGTAGAGCATACCTTGAAACTATAGTTGTCGGAGTGTTTTAGGGCAATGTTTTCACCATCAGATAATTTTTACCTTTGGAATAAATATTAAAGTTAATAGGTAGTTTTTGTGTTTTGTTTAGAATATGGCAAACCGCCATGCCATGATTTCCTATGACAAAAATAATTTCACGCTTGTAAAATCAGCCTTTGTTATGAATATGTTTTATAATTTGTTGCACACCACATTATAAAACCCACCGAACGCCAATTCTGCCTACTCTAAGGTTTTAAAGCAAACCTTGCTGCAATAAAATTCCAAATGATTGCAATATAAAACTATATATGTATGAAACAGATGTAAAACACCTAGTGTAAGTATTTTTAACTGTAGTCAAAAATAACCTTTCCCATATTGAGGTCCATTACAACTTTTATGGTACCACAGCTTTACTTCAGTTCACTATTATCTGCCTAATTTTGTGATGGATGGAGGCAATATTATAGATAAATATATACTTGCAATATCTACCTATCTAGTTAATTCATGTGTAAATACCGTACCTAATGTTTTACATGCTAGAGTGGGTAGACACTTCATTCGATATATCACCAGATATCTAAACTGCAAATGTTACGATTAAATAAAACCATGTGTGATACATATGGACGGACAGGATAGGTTTTTTGTTCAATTATAAGCCGTATGTGATTGTGTGTATTTCATTGTGCAGAATTTGCGACATATTTAGGGTTGTCATTTGCTAGCTGCTTTGATGCCGAAGAAACAGCCGCCCATGTCATCCTGGAATGCGAGGCCGTGGCTACCCAACGTGAACAAATCCTCGGAACGGTGAGGTCGCTCCGCGAAGCCTGTGAAGCTCCCAGGAAACTTCTGCGCTTCTGGGCGGAGCTAGGCTGGCTAACGTAGCCAGGACACCTACGTACAACGGACCGAATAAGAGTCTAAGTGCGGAAAATGGAGTCCCTACTCTACTCTACTCTACTAGGGTTGTCATCCGTCCGGGTTTCCCCGGATTTGTACTAGTTTGAAGGGCATCCAGGCGGGGTTTTCAAAAGTTATCGTGGTAAAACCCGGATACTTTTTGAGTCAAGGGTAACTCGTATGATTGAAAATTAAAAAGATAAGCAACCAATGCAAACTAAACTTAACTAAAAAAATATTCGAAATCGTAAGCCGCTTACAAGCTAAATCCGGCGCTGCAAAATAGCCGACGCTGTAGTTTATATTGCAAACAAGCTATAATAATTTATTATTACAAAAAAAAACGACGTTTTTTTTCGGGGATTTCCGGAAAATATTCAATTTCATCCAAATGTCCGGGGTTTTAAAGATTTAGCCCGACATTTTGGTTATGTCAGCCCTCTCATATGGCACAGCTATTCTGCTATTTAAAACTTGGACTTCACGAAACTATTATTTTCAATTTTGCGAGATAAGTTGTAGAACCCACTAGAAGTTATGATGTCTCTATAATAATAATAAATGGATCCATTAGCATTCCTTGATAATAATAAGTTTACTACGTGCCAATTTACGACATCTACAGAATTCGTCCATTGATTTGTGTAATAAAAGTGTCGACAATCAATTTTATTAGCCATTAGCGAACGCAATTTTATCCACAGCCTACGGGGGATGTTTATTTTACCTTCCCTGAGGTATTTTTATTAAGAATTCTAGATAAAACAATTCTATTGGGCAATGAACTAAAGTTTAGTGTTAATGAATCATGTTAAACTCGTATTTACCTGTATGTACTAAACTACGTATACCTACATACTGTAAGGAGACTGTGCAAAATGTTTAATGAACTAAATTAGTTTAATTTATGCATATTATTTTTTACATATATTGTACAGGAACAGGAAGTTTGTGATAAAATTTGTTAACTACCCATATTTTAAACAAATTTTCATCACAAACTTCCTGTTTAGCAATTTTTGCAACGTGCAAACTGCACTGTTCTTATCAAGATAACGAATGAAAAATAAATAATAATATTATTAGGTATCTACTAAGGGTACCTACTAGGTAATGACTACTGGGTCTCTTTCTTAAGCTTGGTATAGACAAAAGTAAGGTGGTACGGGAGTAAAGAAAATCTAATCGTGTTTACAAAACTTTTATCATTTTTCCAGCTACTGGTAATTGTAATTAGTAATTATATAAAGTAGCGGCTTCCACCGTCACACGCATTTACTGGGTTATCTGCTCCTACCCACACTGCCCTCATAATGTCATCTAGCACACCATTTTATTAATATAAATTGTTACACCTACGCCAAGTCTGCTGTGACGCAAAGGTTCCCATAACTCCTGAATTTCATAAATTGTAAACACCAAATACCAAAGCATATTTATTTTATTTAACTATGATTTCAAACACACCTTGGCATTATTAGTTATTCTAATAAAATGAAGGAAAATTATAACAAACGAACAACAATATTACAGAGAGTAGGTAAATACGAAATTAATGTTTTCAAAAATTACTTAAAACTATCTTTAGATGAAAGGAAATCAAAGAAAAACATATTAATATGTAACTTAAAACTTCAACGTTAAGAAATACTTGTGAAGAAATATTGCACATTTATATATTTACAGACCTACTAATTTACATTTCCCAGTATTATAGAGATCGATTTCATGCAGAATGCACGTATACGAGAAAAGGAACAATTCCAGTAGTACTCTATAGTGAGTCAACCTCGGCTGAATATTATGCAGTTAGCCACGTCGTCATCTAAATTAGGTAATACTTACTTTAAACAATGAAACCGTGCAAAAATAACAGTGAGCGATTTATGACGACTGCGACGCCGGCACCGCATTTAACCACTTTGTCGTGGAATTTCTTGGTTCAAGATCCTCAACAATAAGAGGTACAAACGAACCTAGACGATAAACCAAAAGTCTGGCTAGCCTTAACGCAAGTTGCATTATACAAAATGTTGAAACCAAAGTATAATGAAAGGCACAACTCATTCAGTGAGTATAACTGATATTTCCGGCACTGAACCGGGATTGAGCTGCAGGGGGGCCTAATGACACAGCAATACCGAAGCAGATACAATTTTTTTTAAGTGGTGCGGTAACGAATACCTCAAATAGCAGTGTTTTTCATATTTATTTAAAATAGTTCGTCATATTCTGCGTCTTGAGACTCAACTATACACATCGACATAAGTAAAATAAAAAAAATCAAATTCACTGACTGACAGACAACGCAATAGCCCATGTCGGTTGTTTTTTATAGCGGTACCGAAGAAACGTGATCGTTTAGGCGTTTTGTTACATAAGGAATAAAACTGATTATGAAATTTCAAAAAAAATTATCAGACAAACGGTGAGGTAAATGATTGTTTAAAGCACGTTGCTGTTGATGAAAATGGCCAGACCGTCTTCTCACTTCATAAGAGTAAAGTTTTATTTTTATAAGCAATCTAAAGATGAAAGGAAAGTGATGCAGATGTAGACCAATCAAATGCTCATAAAGAGATGAAACAGGTCATTTAAATTAATATAATAAAGGGAACTATAGTGGGTCCACACTTTGATAAGAAATTTTGTCTGCACAGACTTTGTTGCACATATAAAATTTTTAAGAAGTTTATAGAAGTTTGTATGGAAGTCGGTATCTTGTGGACGGTCCATAAAACCAAAGCCAGTCAGTGAAGTTACAAATAGTAAATGATTCACTGCTGCAGCTCACCAATGGATGTGTCATCTTGGTTTACTATTTTAATATAACAAAACGCTAAAAAGGTGCAAAGCAAATAAACTTGACTCAAGAGATGATGCACTCAAGCAAATGCGCGTGTATTTGATTAGTTTGTATTTTGCTTGCAAAATACGACAGTCTAAGGGCGAGTTTTTATTAGTAAGTAGTTAACTTAACTAATAATAAAATATTGTGGTTTGTCGTTAGAATGCGTTTTTCGATTGATCAATTGTTAATTATCAAGTAATAGAAAGCTACTTGACCATTTTGGTTATGCCAACAATTGACTAAAAAACGCATTATGACTCGTCCCAAAAGAGACTAAATCAAAATAAAGATTTTAGAAAATATCCAGCAAACCCTAAATCCGTTTGTAGGATAGCATTACTTTCCGTTCAAACACATTGTAGAAAAGTATATTATGTTATTCCATTGGTACATAGTAAGTTTTCACATTCTAAAATTACCATATCGTGGAGATTGAAGTATTTAGATAGAGAGACATTATGATATCGAAACTAACGAAAATCTCAAGAAGATGTGTGATAGATAAGAAAGGACACGCGGCGATAACATTATAAGATACTGGTTATATTTGGTATGGAAGGAAATCCTCGGCTATAAAACAACCATATATATAAATTTTCGAAACAAAAGCTACTAAAACTCAAGTAACTGTCAGCAATTAGGCTTTGTAAAGTGCATCAAATACTAATCAAATAATGCCAACACTACAAGATTTTCCACAGTGAGGGTCTCTTAAAAATCAAAAACAATCAACTGTAAAATTAGTTAAGAGGCAGATCCAAGGCATGTTGAGCAAAATAAAAGTTTCCTAGAAACAGTAAATTACTACATTAACGACCACCCAGACCGTGCAATAAAATTAAAAGTATATCACTTCCTCTAGGTTGTTTTAATGATGCTGGACAAATAATATGTAGTACACAAATAGATGAAATGACAGAGTAATTAATGTCGAGAGAACTGCAAGTAATAACTGAATACTTCAAACACAATAGGAGTTTCTGAGGACCAGAGAATGAAGATTTCATAAAAGGGGACAGTGACAAATGATAGCCTATACAACACCTAACATATTACTACGACCCGACACCTAATAGATTTTTTTCCCACATGTCCTAGCAATAAATGAACATATTTAAATAACGCAATTTTGAGACGTTCAAAATATTTATAAATCGGTTTATCACGCTATCTATTTAGATGAGTTAAGAATTAGCTGCACATTCATTTTGATTAACACTCTTTTTAACCGACTTCAAAAAAGAAGGAGGTTCTCAATTCGACTGTAGGTACATATGTTGTTTTTTTTCTGTATTTATAATGCGATCATTCCATCAAATGAATTGATTTAGATGATTCTTTTTTTTCATTCGAAAGCCTATATTCCTGAGGTGGTCCCATTGGCACCAAGCCGAAATCTGATGATGGGATCCCAGGGAAATCGAGGGTAACCCTGTAATTTTAAAGGCACATACTATGTTTTTCATATACTTTCTAACGCAATTCAGATAATTGTGCCTGTTATATAACTATAACTCAGGATCTGATGCTGGTATCGCAGAAAAAAAATTTGTTCAGCGATATTTTTGTCAATTAATTATCAACCGATTTCGATGATTCTTTTTTTCTTTGGAAGAGTATTTTTCTTCCAAACTGGCCCGTTTCAGTTGATGAAGATCAGATGAATAATTTCGGAGGTAGACAACGGAACTCTTCAATAAATAATAGCAAATCTCCCGGAATTGCTGAAATCGCATATCACTTAAAAGTGGAAAATAAAAACTATTTATAGAAAAAATCAACCGTCTTCCAAATAAAAAACACTACAAAATATAGGTACAATAAGTTTTAGTTTTTTCTTAATAAAGAAAATACCTGTTTTCCAATGTAAATCATAGTCTTATCCTTGATTTTGCAATGTTATTTCCTTATTTTCTTTTTATATCAACGTTTTCCTTGTTGACAGTCTTAAACTGGTGATTCAGGAGCTAAGCACCTGATTAACATAATTTATGATAACCAAATGAAGTTGCCAAATTCGTCGGCCAAAATAATATTAACAACTCGTCAATATGCAGAATTGCAGACCATAATTCATATTTAATATTATGTTTAACAACACCTTGTAAAGGCTGAAACCAATTCTTAATTATATAGTTAGGTACCTACTTAAGTAGTCATAGACAATGTCCTAATAAAGACGAGACCACAAAATCGACGTCGCACATCTATACAATTACAATTCAATTATATTTTTGCGATGCGACGCCGCAACGCAGTGTTGTGACCTCGCCCTAAGGATCTCCTACAATACCCCATTTATTTCCCATGTTTGTTTGGAATTCCAAATACCTGGGTAATTTGTATACTAAACAAAACCTCATTAGACAACTTGTAGCTGAGGTGAACTCATAATTACAACTTAATGCTTTCTTCTAATTACACTCATTGATAATAATTAACACAAAATTCTTGTCCGTAACTGGGCCATGACGTCACACATCTATCGGCTTGGTATACGCAGTAATCAAAATATGACGTTATCTTTATTTAAAGAGCGCGAGAATAGAGTTCGTAATTTGTAACAACAAGTGCTATGCATCATTAGAGGTTGACTTTATAGCCAAATATAGTCGAGACGACCTTGACGAATGTTTGGGGCCAGTCGGCAATTACAAGCGGCGTATTGAAGGAAGGCTATTAATTCAATAGCTCTGTCTTCTTACGTGGGTACTTCTATTATTTTATATTCTACTTATTAGCAATTTTCTTGGTATTTACTATGCGTTTGATAACTCATTACGATGAAAAGGTAGCTTTTGTCACATTCTAGTGTGTATAACCAAACTACGCTTGCCTTGAGGAGAACCGGTTTTGCCAAATTTAGGATGGTCTTAAAGACAGGGCCTCGTCGGTCTGTCGAACAAAGTGGAAAATCAAGTAAGTATTTATCTGCATAAAATCAATAAAACAGAAATCGAATACCAATAAATAAGTCTCTCATTGGTGTTTTGAACAGACTTGTAATTTTTTATTCACATCTATTCCCAAAACAAACTTTATAATAATAGTGGTTAGGTAATTAAATAATATGTTTGGTGTCATAATTAATAACTTAAGTATGACAGTTTGTTCCTGCGAATGAAACAAGTGCCCATTTAAGTGTGATTATGTTGTCACTCTTATATTTAGACAAACATCTGTTTGGACATTATCTTATCAAAGACTATGTGTAGAATGTGATAAGTTTTTCTCCCTATCATTTATTTGGGCATCTTTCGGAGTTAAATAAATAAAAATAATAAAGTACTGTTACTTTCTACCAACAAACGGCCTAATCAACGCATCAATCTACTGAGTTTGTAGCCCTATCTATCCAAATATCATAGAGACTATTTACAACACTAGCCCGATTTTCAATTCAGTATCATTTTATCGTTGTTATTGTTTTCATAAAAAATCGTAGATCAGCGATAACTATTACCATTCATAAATTACGAAGAATTGATCTTTCAATTAAGAATTTTCAATTACATAATTGACAGACGAACGATAGACTCGGCTGAGTTCTTCATAAGTCTGTATTTAATAAGCGGGTGACCTCTGATCGGACAACTGTGAATACAATTAAACAAAAAAACTTATCGTCAAGTAATGAACAACTTCCCACGCAGACTCGAGACCAATAAAGTTATTGTTTGCGAAGCAAAAAAACGTTAGCAACGTCCACCTGCCATTATAAAAATACCACACCTCTAAGTATAGTGTAGACTAGGTACACAGTAATTATAAAATCGTGAATGGTATGTTTACTTTTTTTTTTTCAATTAATCTAGCATTTTTATGAATATCGTGCACATAAGCCACTCTACATATTAATCAGTGCTTAAATACCGTGAAATCTTGCATTTATAAAAATAACTACATCAATGGCATGATTAACGTCTGCAGGTACAGACAGAGAATGACTCACTGGCCACGTTTCTCGTAAAATGTTGTGAATTCATCCGAGACTCCATTGATGACTTGGGTATCCTCTGACTCACAACCGTTAAGCAAGGTTGTCCCTTATAGGACAAGATAATACAAGTAGTGTCCTTATCAGGATAACCAAGCTACTACGGTAGGATAATAAAATCGATGGATATAGTTTTCCTTCCTCATTGTAGAAGCCGTTGCTTCAACTGTTGAACAGGTAATTTATTAGAAAACACGTACTCACTAACTTATTAACGACCCGATGGCAAAATTTTATTATTTATATTTAAATTGATTGTAGAAACGAGGAAAGGCTTTTTTGCCATACAATAATACCTACTTATTACATAATATTTAAGTTACGAATCACTTGAATTATTGCATTTATGTATTTCACGATTTTCACGACGCAGTATGGCCACAGTGACTTTTACGAGGCGACCATATCATGTAGGTACCATTAACACATGCTCATAACCAAAAGGTAATCTTCACTCTTTGGCTGATTCTAGCAATTCTAATAATGCTTTCTATATTGAAAACGTCATTTTCTTCTAAAGATGCACTTCCCAATCAATTTTAAAGGACTCTTCAAATCTTTTACGGGCCCGCTGAATTGGAACGGCTATTGTTCAAATTTGAGAAACTTTATAATTTTAATTTGTAGCTTTGTATAATGGTGGTTAACGAGGTTCACGAAATCTTAATTAAAAGTAATGTTTTGATACATTTATTGTGATTCACTTCCAGTTATGCCACAATATCGGTAAACTGCATCTAATATCATATTAAGAGTTTTTTGAAAAAAAAAAATACCCGGTGAATAGTATTACAAATAGGTAACTAACATGCTGCTTTTTAAACCCGCTTTTGAAATTCCAATCATTTATATTTACTCTAGAATCGAGATAATTGATAAACCTATTGTTTAATATGTATCGATTTAAGATATCACTCAAACCCATCCCTATCTGACACTGATTGACGGACACATGTGCTGTCAAGTCATCAAAATAATGAATCCATGAAATTGTTAGTCATATCGATTTTCTGTGTTTATTTATAGTAGTCCTTTATATAAATACAGAAAATCGATATAACTAACAATTATATTATATAAGTATAACAATTATATAGTAAGTGAACATGGCATTTTCAAGGAAAACACTTAATCCAGAAAGGTGTACCTAGTATAAACTGTAAAGCCAGATTTCAACGAAAACGGTGCCCGAGACGGTGGCAAATGTTGTACTCTGGTGTGAACTTTTGAACGCGTGGAGATTTTTTTTGCACTTGAAAGGTAAATAATATTACTGCCACTGTAATCTAGAGATCATAAGGAACAAATCAATATGCGTTTCATTACTATACCTACATGCAGAATAGGATGGAAACTGACATCAAAACCAAAAAAAAAGAACTCCTTTCAATAATTTTTTTTATCGAATTTCTTCTTATTTCATGAGCTAGCGGTAACCCTAGTTGGCCCCTCTCAGACAAATTGAAACGGTTATTTGCTGACAAATAAATACGGAACAGCGTCTGAATCTGACTCAACTTCATTAGGTACTGTTTTCTTTTTTTGCTTTACCTTGACCATACGTAAAAGTTAATATCAAAAGTTAACTGTCTCTGGTCTAAAGACGACATTTTTAAATTATATTTTTTTTAAATTTGTGTAGCCTAATAATATTTTGACTATGTGAGTATATCAAATAATATCAATCAATTAGGTAGGTACGTCCAAATAGTGCATGAAGATTCAATCATTTACGTGTTCTTGCAATTCATCGCAGATGATCAGCATCGCTAATATTAATAACCAAATGTAATGAATTGTCCTGAAATACATATTAGTTTTGATTTTTTCAGAAGCTTTTGTTTTTATTTTTCCCTGTGTTACTTACCTAGGTGAAATTTTATATTAATATTTCCACAGACACCTAACCACTTCTAAATACCAGTACCTATTTTGTTGCAGGCACGTAAACGTAAAAACGGTAACATAATAATAATAAAATAAAGTATTCAGGATTTTCCACGTTGCAATAATACCGGATGTTGACGTCATCGACAGCTGATCTGGTTTCCCAGGTTTCTATATTAACCTCGTCCAGGTGCAGATCAATTGGGTTATTTATAACACTAAGTAAACAGAGAACGATTTCACAAGCCAAGTGTATTCATTCGAGGAAGATAACGCCCGCATAAAAATTCAAACGTATGCAATACCTAGGTATCAAGGTATCAACACCCTTTTCCCTATAAAGATAAGTTTGTCTCCAAGCATAAAACAAAAGAATCATGAATGATTTATAAAGGTTCTTTGAACGTAAAATGATCCTACCTCCTAAAGTTTCCGCGCACTTTTCTTGTTTTGGAAAAAAAATGGCAAACTCAATTTTAAATTCAATTAGAAATGATCATAAACTCCACCCAAAGAACCCAGCATATGAGCTTTTAAGAAACTAATGATCACGACTGAGCGTCGGTCGTAATTAATATGGCCATCTACTAGCTCCCAAAATATAAAAGATGAAGATAAGAAAGATGAATCTGGGAATTGATTTTAGTTTGAAATATGCCCAACGTTCTAGCTAGATTGGACTCCCTATTACTCCCTAATAGGTACATTTCCTAAAATGTCTTACAGTCAAACTCCCCAAAAGTTAATGGATCACAGGATATTATGTTTTAAAACAGTTATGATATAATTTTAATATTATTGTTTCAATTAGAGCAGATACAACGATACTTGGCAAAGTGCCAAAATGTCTGCTGTATCAATAACTGCGTGCCGATTACAACAGGCCGAAGGAGAAATCTATATTCTGCCGTGCACTATTCTAAATTGTAGTGTCGGAAATTTTATTGAACCTTAATAAGACGTGTTAAGGTTCAAAATATACTGGAAAAATGTTAGTGCAAAGGTTCTGACAGGTCACCGCTTCGTGTGTTTTCATTCCGTATATCAACATGAACTTCAACCACTAATGATAAACACTATTACGATGTTGATTCATTCGATTGAACCAAATATTGTGTTTGACAATATTGTCGTTTCACTGCCCGTGAACTAGTTTCTTTTGTTCAGTAGTAAATTAGCATCGACGGTATCAGGTTTCGAAAAACAGTTGAATTTGTGAAGCTGTAGGAACGAACAGAAAAATATACCTAGGTACTTGCTACAAAAATTCTGAGTTCACATCATGTCCGATGCATCTCATTTGCTCACAGGTTCGATGATACCCAGAAATCTAAAACGTGTCTATCCTTCAGATTAGCGATAAATGGAAATTAAATATCCAACATTCCTAAATTCATAGCCATCGACAAACTATTGTTTTTCAAAAATAACATCACGAACAAAAATAATAACACGTCTTGCATTTTAATAAGGACATTATTTAATATGGACATCTGAAATTAGTCTTGAATGACAAATCATTCAAGACTAATTTCAGATAAAATGTCAAAGACATTTTATTGTGGGTGTTCTTTAACATTATCTACAATAGTCTTGAATAACTAGTGCTGTTAATCAACCAGATAGCAACGGCTTTCTTTGTTCTTTTTTATATTTTATTATTATTAGTGTTATGTCTACGCTATCCAATTTATTTTTCACTAAATCCAGAGCTGTCAAAAAACAGAATTTATTACAAGAACGCGTGTTATGTCTATGTAGTCGAACCAAACAATATATAAAGGCCGAAAGTTAGCCCTGAACCAAACGCTCTAAAGCATTCCATTTTACTGCTAAGTGGTTTTAAGCAAAGTAACCCTTTCTGCAATATTACCACCTTTCTTGAACCATTAAGGTATCCGAAGTCATATAGCCCCTTGTGAATGGTTTCAGGATTAGTTACCAGTTTAATATTAATAACATCAATGCAGGTTTAATAACTGTGCGCGTCTTGTTAGCACTGCCGGCGTGGCTTCCACCGGCTCCTTGAAGCGTCACAAGAACTCCCTTATTCTATACATACCCTTGCAAAGCTTACATCTATATACATCCAGCAGTCCTCAGTCTGATCTAATCTAAGTCAGAAGCAAGCCTTAGTTACAAATTAGTGACCATAATTAACAAATTCAAAATGCGAGTATTAGGTACGCGGAAGTGGCAAAGTGGCACAATGCTGTTAGATTGTTCTATAGTCTTTTTTAGGTTTATGTCAGTGAGGTTGACACCTCGCAGCGCCTGCTCCAACTTGTGGTTAGCAATATAATGTGTTTGTGTCCTTTGTATTCATTCATTTAATTTAGCTTAAGAACGATTTTGTGAACTCAATGTAGTCACTATTGGAAGTACCTACTCAAGTTCTTTGAATGTGATGGATTGGTTAATAACAATGTATTATGTAGACTAGACCAATTCCTTTATTTTGATTACAACCCCATTAGCAGGTACTTAGTAGACACCACTAACCACTGCGGTACCTATCCACAAGTTGGAGGAGCCACTGATCACCGAGATAAGGAAACAGTGCAAACGAGTTTTATGTTTGTGGATTGAAAAGTTTCTTCATTCATAGAATATCATGCGTTACAATCTCCAGTTCGATTAAGTATGAAATGAGTAAACTCAATAAGTTGGAAACGTGACCGGATGGCCACTGTTAATTGTGCACATTTGACATAACCTGTCAGTTAATCATTCAACGCCATTAACAGCTGTTTATGTGTCAGAAAGAAGATCCACTCGGTATCAAAAGACAAAATGATCTAACCTGTTGTACAATTCGGCCATATCTCAGCATTCATGCTCGAGATCATGTACATAAGAGTGAGCACTGCGGTGTACCGGCGCAAGTGTCCCCAACTTTTCGTCATATTGCTCACGATTCAACACACTGTAACTTATAACATACAGACGCAATCAGTTTTTCCCATAATAGAGAACTATCTGATCCACAACATGGGATCTTAGAATTGTTCTATTTTTATGCTCACGTATCTGGTTTGAACAGAACCGAGAGCGCACATTCCACCGATTAAGTCTAGAACACTTTAGCTGCAAACACTTTAATTTTTAAAAGCACTGAGTCATTTTGATTCCTAGCATAAGTACGCGTTGTAATTGTGTACGGAATTGGATATTTCCATCTTTATCACATGGTGAAACTTAGTGATAGTGACACTGTTGTTGGTTGTTATGCAAACTTTCTAGATGTGGATAGTGCATCGGAGGCACGGTTAGGTTTGAACGAAAGTTAACAAACTATTTTACGTGAAACGTTGTAAAGTACGATATATGACGCGGCCGGTTCGCGCCATCTACTCCGACGGAATGTCATACAAAATCAGGCGCGTAGCTAGCGCGCTCGCGTGCTCCCTCGACCTCGCGCCGTCCAAAAGATAAAATACGCTATGAGCGAAGGAGACCCACATAGCCCGTGTGTGGCGTCTCCGTACTAAACAAGCACACCATAGAACACCAATACGACTGATTAAGAATTTGCAGAGAGCAAATAGTTTAAGAAGTAAACAGCTAGCGTACTAGAAGGCTAGTTGATGGAATTCTAAATGAAAAGTGACAAGGCCAAAGTAATAAGACGTGACCGTTCATATTCTTGTTTGTAAATTATCAACCGGCTCTGTAAAAAACCAAACTGTAGAAGTCAACATGTTTGGTGGACAATGACCATTGCAATAGAACCATGTGGATATTTGCTAACACACCTTCCTTTAGTAGATTGTAACTCAAGCCGGCTGGATATAAGTATACACAATATTTTTCCTTTTAAATCGGTATACGTATGTAGCGTACATTATCATAAATTACTTAAAGTACCTACTACAGTCTACGTAAATCAATCTTTGAATTATTTTCAACTATTCAAAGCAATCAATATTTCACCTACCTTACGTACTTAACTAAAATAAATACTTAGGTACATTAAAAAGAAGTTGTGGTTAAGTAACTTTAACATTGTATGTTGATTTAAAGTGAAAACAAAGGTTTTGTTCAAATAATATGTAAAGTGAGTTCATTCGAAGTACTTGGTATACTTGCAATTTCACAACAATATAGCACTTTATTCATAGACTCTCATTAAAATTTGAAATTTAAATACGCAGTGTCGTAAACTTCCAGGCGATTCACCCCTTTACTCGTTTAGAACTTCGTACTGTGCCCAAAAAAAACTATTAATTATTCATAGTCATTTAATTTAATAGCTGAAGAATCAGCTCGTCAAAATACTTAGTATCTATGAATAAACAATATACTGATGAATCACTTGTACCGAATGTATGCATGTTCACAGTAAGTAATTTTATATGAATATGATACACAAAACCATAAAAACACTGTGTTTCAAAGAGATAAAAGTAATTAAAATATTAAGTGCATACCTATCTAACTTGGTTAATAAAAGAAACTAGGCCATATTTCGTTTTCCTGTTTGTTATATTAGTTAAAATCCCCTCGAATATTATAAATGCGAAAGTAACTCTTATGCCTAGTTTACACAGTGCAAGCTAGCGTACGAGTCAGGCTGCCGAGTAGCTGCAGTGCACTAACTCACATCGTTTGGACGTATCCTTCGAGTTAATAATGGCACGTTCGAGTTGGATAGTAGCTCGCATTCGAGTTACTTCAAGATTTTTTTGTTTTCACTCGCCTGCCCGCTGACAGTGATTCGCACATGGCATAAGCTCGGACATCACACGCATCGTTCGGCCACGTTCGGCAGTAGCTCGCCAGTGTCAGCCAGGCAATCGCGAGCATGACCTATGTATATTTTTGTGTGCTGCGACTCGCAAGAGACTGAGCAGCTACTATCACCGTAAAAACAGCTAAGACGAGCCGAGCTACTGGCATACGAGTAGACGATTCGAGTAACTGTGTAAACTAGCCATTAGTCTGTTACTCTTTCACGTCTAAACCACTTAACCGATTTTGATGAAATTTGGTACCTACAGAGAAGGACAAGCTATTTTTTTTTATTTTATAGTATTTACTTGGGATCGTTTTAGACTTTCACGCGGGCGATGCCGCTGGCAGAAACAAGTATACAAGTACAACAAGTATTAAAACAGTTCAAACATTACCAACGAACAACTTTGAAAAGCAGGATAATTAATATGAAAAACTAATATAATCAACAGACAAGTCTACCTATAAGCAACAACGGGAAAATATTTTTAATTTGTAAAAGCGTTGCTTGTTGCAACCTAATTAATTTACCGAGGCCCCGAGAGAATTCCGGAACCCCGTGGTGTGTGAATTATAGACACAACACAGGTGCATCGTACATTCACGTGAATACCCTAGCCATTAAATGCATAAACTGCAAACATGCACACTGGAAATGTTGTCTAGACGAGGTAGACAGACTGTCACGCCCACTTCCCTAAAGGAATTGTATTTCCAATTTGATCGAATGCCCTTCCCAAACTACGCACGTGGAATACTTATACAATCAACAGTACGTGGATAGCGACAATTTGACTTCTATGCCGCCTTTATTGCGTAGCAGCAAGGACGTTGTTTGCAGATCAGTTGTTGGTGACGTGTGTGACCATGGTACACGAGTAAATTGAATCATTACTTTACATTGTAACACAATAAGACTCACTGTGAAGCCGGCTCCGGTGACCGTAGCTAACAACTTATTGCTCCCAAGCTTATGCGGATATTTTATATTTCTGGAAATAAGGCGATTTGTCTTTACCTTATCCAAAATTATAAGCTAGCCACTGCCAGCGACTTCATCTGAGTTGACTTCAGATCAGGATAAAAAGCATTTCTACTTAAGGCATACTGAAAGTTTCTGGATTCTGATAAATAAGACTATATATGTATAAGACTTACAATACATTGATTACTTTTCATAGTATATTCCCTCGCAATTAGTGCACTTTTGCATTCGCTGAAACCATTTTACACAGCAGTTGGACCAGTCTTTCTTAGGGACCTTTTAAATAGCTCCATGGAACGCATTCACCACCGATTCAGGGCTCGTAGAACGTGTGCGTGTGTGTGTAAGTTTGTCTTTAATTTTTGGAAACAAAATAAGTCGCAGGGTGCAAGGTCCAGGCTGTAAGGCGTATGCGTCATCAGTTCCACATCTGAAGCCTTCAAATACGCTTCCGTTACCTTAGCGGAATGTGAGGATGCGTTATTGTTATGCGTAAAGGAGGACATTGCTTCGAGGACACTTTTCGCGAACTTTTTCTAAGACTTTGGGCAAGTAAGCGTTGACGTACCAATCTGCAGTCACTATCTTTTGGTCTTCAAGCGATACTGTAGTGTAATGTCCTGATTTGCCGAAAAAAGAAGCAGCAATATGCTTCGACTTTCTTCACTTTAGTCGGCAAATCTTCAAAAGGAAAGACCTACTCTGCCGACTGGCTATTTCTTTCGGGTCCAAAGTAGTACATCCAGGTTTCATCACCTGTCACAATATTATAGACAGCCAATTGTTGTTCTCCGTTAAACTTTTTATCATTTTACGGCACCACTGGACACGCAGTCGTTTCTGGTCCTCCGTTAAGTCATTCGTTATCCATCGATGCAAAGCTTCCTAACCTTCAGATGCACTTCTGCTCATTCCAATGCCTAACAAAGTACGAATTTGCTGACAAGTAATTTTTTGTCAGTTTCAATAAGTTGTCGTACGGTATTAGATTCTGTAACCGCAGTAGCCGGTATCCATCCCATCCATGCATCCTCGAAGAAGTTTACATTTATAATAGGAAAACAAACTAGGATAGCATAGGTTAATAGGATGGAGTATGATAGTGGAATAAGAAAAAATAATGTTTGTTT
The DNA here is from genome assembly GCA_905163435.1 of Mamestra brassicae. Taxonomy (NCBI): domain Eukaryota; kingdom Metazoa; phylum Arthropoda; class Insecta; order Lepidoptera; family Noctuidae; genus Mamestra; species Mamestra brassicae. The sequence goes on along the minus strand of LR990996.1, from coordinate 8,701,416 downwards.
GTAGGACTAAGAGAGAGGTAATCTCTCGATTTGATTACGAAAATTCTTTTACTGGTAGAAAGTTATCGTCAAACTGTCCCGGAATATTCAGTGTTCTTCTGGCATATTCCCCAGGAACGAATCCACCCAGAAAGCTTATATATCATCACTTAAAACTATTGCATGATATGAGTCAGTTAAGAATATAAACTAGTCTCCAGTTACTTCGGTCTCAGATTTTCGGATCGCGATGGAAAGCGATGAAAATAAGCACGAAACGAAATTAATAATGGTACCTACCTATTTATTGTTATATCAAACATTTTCAGGGCACTCCATTTACGTCATTACGATGTTAGCTAAAAATAACAAATAATTTCAGGGTATTTTATATACCTACACGATTTCCCATTTTTATATTAAATTGTTCATGAAATCAAACAAGACTAGATTTAATCATTTTTGCTGTATTTTGCTGTCGCCAGAATTTACTGATTATTTCTTATTTAAAGTGAAAGTTAGCAGCATAATATAAAACTGATAATATTATTATGAGTCACGGTCGATCCGGTCTCACTAATGAGTAAACGGAACAGTCATGACGTCAGAACTTTGGAGAACTGTGACGTAGTACCTGGTCTTAAAAATAAAGATTACGTCAATACCTTGAACTATTTCACAGACAATAATTATTCCCTCTTAGTTCTTTCTTCTCGGGAATTTCAGATATTCGTGTTGTTGTTAATTTTTGGTATTAAGTATTATTAAAATGTACAAATAACACGACCTACGTGAAACAGTATACCTAAGTACAATTTTGGACATGACCATATAAGTATTATATGCCGTGAGATTATTTACCACAATGGCATTATTTTGGATCATGTTGTATTTTTTTCCTCTAAAGCAGATCGATAAATACCTAAAATTTTTCCAGTGAACCAAACTGAGTGAGTTATGAATTCCTGGAATTGTCTAAAATAATTGTGATGAGACCGCGAGCTAGTTTCGTACGTTTATCATTAATTTCCTTCTATAAGATTTTACATTATTTAATGTTTACGCTTTAATACTTACACGCGTGTCTTATCACCAAGTTTTATTTACCCACTTGTATTCACTGTTTTGATCTAGGTGCATTCATTAGGTACCGATGATATGTTCACCACTTAAAACTGCAATTATATCTTGTTTTGATACGGATGCATATAACTATAGAATTCATTGAATATAATTTATCAATCGTCCTGAATCACCATTAGTTGGAAATGACACTATCAGTTATTATATTATAGATACCTACGTAAGCACAGTTAAATTGAAGATAAATTATAAACATTGTGTTTTAAGTTCTTTGAGGGAATAATAATTGTTAATTATAGAAGAACAGGTCCAATACCTGGAAAAATATATCAATAATTGAATTTACGTTAATGGAATAATAAAAACAATAAATAAAATAAAAAAAACCATTCCGATAATGCCTACATCTAAACGTAAATGAAATGGGAAGAAAAGAAAATATTACCATCAAGTAGACCGTATCATTCAGCCGATAACACCAGAACTTACCTATCAAACCACGTGGCCTCACTATACAGCTGCTACACCTTATCAATCATAATTTAGGAAAGCAATTAAAGATTCTGAGATGTAATCAGTATTCTGCACTACCTACAGCTACAAGTTTTTTCGACATAAATATGTATATCGTCTTTGTATTCCCCGAGAGTACACGAATACAAATTATTCGATCCAATGTGTGAGAATATTTGCAGTAGGTACTCCACCTTAATTTACGCCGAAGTGTCCCGGCACGCACAAACACTGGCCACGCCAGCGTCGCATAGTAAAAACCTGCTTTTGGAGGTCACCAAACGAAAATTAGCTAGAAAACAAAAAAAAATATCAAGTACAAAGTCTAGTACAGCCTACATGACATAAAGACTAAGACTTATTGTTTCAGTGTTTTCGATGTATAAAATTTAAATACGGCTTTTCATTTCACTTTTACCATGGTCAGGATTTTAGCTTCAATTGGTCTAAGTAGAACTTCCGTCACCATCTCAATACTTCTTTGAAATCCAAACCACTACTAGGAATCTTCCCGAAAAGGGAAAACAAAGCTATATCAGCTACTATCTCCCCACGCCATTTGTAGAAGGCAATCAATGGAAATAGGTTACTAAAGTGCACGTAACCCACCAACAAGGCAGCTGTCACCGATGATAAAATGGCTGTCTATCAAACCAATCTTTAGACAGAATGCAATGCAAAAAATAGATACTGTATACAGAAATCGGGGTTCCTAAAACGGCATAATGTAGATGTAGTTGTTCAGTTATCGTTGTCAGATAGTGCAATCAGAAATAAATATACTTTGTAGAGTCCACATGATATGACATCTCGCAAAACGCTGCTATCTCCTCATTTGTGTTTACGCTCCGATAGCGATAACTGATAAAATCGTTGGGATTTGTAATTATTTTTAGTGTACGCTCGTTACATGGTTATTGCACTCTTCGCTCGTATGAAATTGAAAGCACTTTTACATACTTCTTTAATATCTTCTTAAGTATATATCGTGGCTATATCCTAGAATTGACCATATCATGATGTGGCCAAGGTTAGGTTAGGCTAGATTTTAAGTAACTAAGAGCACTTCGACACGGATAGGTTAGGTTCGAAAGGGATAGCCATAATCCCAATCATGTTAGGTACTTTTAAACCCTGCAGACAGAAATAGGTTAGGTTTGAGGTGGTAATTTCGTGAAGTGGCCAACCATTTCATAAAATGGCCGACTATCTCATGAAATGGTCAATTTACGATATTGCTATAACATTAGTTATTGGTTTATTATTTTAGCATATACATATATGTATTTTATTAGTAAAAAGAAAGAATATACAGATAATACATATAAGTATTATCTGTATATTCTTTCCGAAATGTTAAAATTCAATTTTGAATCTTATTTTTATTTATTGTATACCTACCACAGTATAGTCTTTATAACCCAAAGGTTGACTGGTAGAGAATGCCTTGATGCATTAAGTCCGCCCATGTACTACTATTGTACATAAAGTTTAAATAAATAAAATAAATAAATAAATAAACATATCGATCGTCAAAATTATCAGTAGCAATAACATTTAACGAGGTTTATGCCCAACGGACTCCAGCCTTCTACAATTGCAAACCACTAAGCTCAATAATGTAAAGATATATAGTTGGGTTACACACTATTTTTCCATTATTAGATTGGAGTTAGAGCACGCATAGAATAACACGACGCTTTCAAGTAATTCTTCCTTAGGGACCCATAAAATTAATTGCTATCGGTGGCAATGACAATAAATATAATTGATAATCTCACTGATTAGGGCTACCATCTGTGTTTCCCCAGATTAGTCCTTGTTTGAAAACTGGTTTGCCATATAATCCTGGTAATCCTGCTATTGTTATATTTTGTAACAATCAATTACCTGACTAGTTATGTTAAGCCTTTTTTTACATTCAAATCAACAAATATGTATTCAACTAGCAATATTGGTTAAGTGTCAAAATATTTAAATACTACACTGCCCGCCGCGACTCTGGTTCGTAGAACGTTAAATTTTACGTGAAAATATTACTTACGAAACATCACACTAATTAAATCATATATGTACAACGGTGGCACCATTGGACATTAATTCCACAAATTGGTCTTAATGACAATTGCGGTGAGCGGGAACCTCGCGACGGTCGCGTCGGTCGTTCGGTCGCCGACTAGCACTGTTGACTTAGGGCTTCAGCAGACATGCTACTTTAAAGAGCAGCGTTCGGCGACTTTGCGATTTCATCAATACTGCATCGCGATATGGCAACCCACTGTTCCGTGGATGGATGCAGGTCTAACTACATCTGGCATCCGAATATGTTCGGTTTCCAACGTTGAACCGTTCAGACAAAATCACTGGTCACTGATGTTATTGTTTTTTGTTTGTTGCACAGTCACTACATAAAGTTTCCGAAAATCCAATAAATTGCTGGAAGCTAAAGTAGCATGTCTACTAAGCCCCTTAACTACCTAACCCGTAACCTTGACCTGTCGCGTGCTTACTCAAATGCCGCCTGGAAACTTGCCATTAGCGTTTTTCAGTTAAAACCACACGTCACCGAAATGTACAAATATTATAATATTAATTGAACGCAACAGAACACGTTGTTAAAAGTTTGCTTAAAGCAAGAACTATTTTATGGTGTTCTTTGACAAGAACGATTACGTTCAGACGATCACGTCGATTTTATAATGTTGCATTACATTTTCAAACACATAATGAGTAGATATAGGAATATCCGAACGCAGCACATATCTTGTGTTTACCCAAATAGTTTGCTACTCGAAATCAAACATCTATAATAGACTAGTGTATATTTTACGCCCCGGCTTCGCCAGGATGTAAAATTTTCTTTCATACAAACCTCGCCCTGACATTACTAACAAAATAAAATAAAAAAACTATTTAAATCGTTCAAAGTTCAAGTCGTTCTCAAGTTATGGCGTGACCCAAGGAAACGGGGATTATTTTTTTATAAATATTTAGATATATGGATAAGTGGGGCATACTAAAAGTTTCTGGAACTGGCCACTTACCATAAAAGAATGAAAAAAACAATTATGGAATCCTAAACTGAAACTCTTTGGGAACATGTTATTTTTCATTGTGGCATCCTTTCGCCTCCTCCTTTGCTAGCTTTACTGCTTCGCAGAAGGAGGTGACCGCTTCCCAAGCCTCCTCGCTCCGGACCATGGTCCCTACGACTTCTTTTTGTCTCCAAAAATTAAAGATAAACTTAGAGGCACACGTTTTCGAGCCCTGAATCGGCGATGAATGCATTCCATGAAGCCATGGAGGAAGACTGGTCCAACTGCTTTGTACAATGGTTTCAGCAAATGCAAAAATGCATTAATTGCGAGGGAATATATGTACTTTGAAAAATAAGAAACGCATCGTAAGTCTTATTTATCAGAATCCAGAAACTTTCAGAATGACTAAGTATATATTATTTACACTACTTACACTAAGTATGCTATTCAGTTTATTAATGTGCTAAATCCATTCTGCTGATTCATTTCAACATCATCATCATTTCAGATTAACCACTGCTAGACATAGGCTTCCTCCAAGCGTCCCCATGATGCATTTGCGTAATTAATACAGCATTTTAAGGTACCGCCAATACTGGTATGTCAGTAAGTAGACCATTAAACACCTGTATCCACCTCGTACGAGTATAATTATGTGAGTAGTAATTTATTAGCAGCAGTTAAACCCACGGCTAACGCAGTAAAATAATTACGATAAATTGGATGGATACTAGATCATAGAGTATTTGCATATCGTGTAGTACGGTAATCATAGGTAGCAGCCATAGCTGCTATTTACTACGACATTTACATAACCATGGAGAATTAAGTCATTTAATTTGTCTTTACGGAGTAAATAGGTAAATACTGGACCATTTGGAAAACCCAATTTGTCTGGTGTAAACGAAATATCCGTGATAAGGCAAATATTCGGTAGCAATTTTTGTGTGTTGATCGTACATACATACATACGTATGAACTTGTCAGGGTCGTATTGATGTAAGGTCAACAGTTTGAAGACGGTTGACAATTACTAGTACCCGTCGACATTTTGAGCTCTGGACAAAGTCACAATCTATCAGAGATAAAATTATAGTCAAAAAATAAAAGTTTGGGATAGACTACGTAACCCTTCATAGAAGAGAGAGACTTAGCCCTCCCATTTTGGTCTTTTTGACAATCATTAATGCAGAACGTCACTTTGTCAAGACCTGAGAGGGCACTAGCGCGTTCAGTTTGTTTGTCATTGTTGTCAATCCATACTAATATTATAAATACGAAAGTGTGTCTGTCTGTTCCTCTTCACTCTTAAACCGCTGAACCAATTTAGATGAAATTTGGTACGGAGATAGTTTGATTTGTGGGGAAGGATACAGAATCTTAATAGAGCTTTTATCCCCAAAATCATCCCTTAAGGGGGTAAAAAGGGGAGTGAAAATATGTAAAGGGTAGTCAATAAAAAAGGACTAGAAGACTTTTATCATTTAACTTTTCGTTGGAAATAAAGCGTTTACGCTTTCACGTTTAAACCGCTGAACCGATTTTGATGAAATTTGGAACAAAGATAGATTACACCTTGGAGATGGACATGGACAACGACCTTTTGTCGCGAGAAAAGGGCTTAAAACGGTTGAAAGTTTGTATGGGAGACCGTCATTATTCGCCAAGAATCTTTGGATTTTTGAGTTTTTCAAAGTAACTTTTCCACGCGAACGAAGTCGCGGATAAAAGCTAGTAAACTTATATGACGAATGCACGAGGCTTTAAGTCAGGACAAAATAGCGAACATCTGCATGGAACATGATTTTTGTAGACGTGAAGAGTTACTTCAGAGTAGAGATTGTAACTTCATTTGTAATTTCTGGCTAAAGGCAGGCATGATTGGGCTTGATAAGAGATAACATCATGTGTGCTAAAACCTTTTGGAGTCCCAGATTCATAAGAGTTACTTCGCCCGAACGCGATTTAATACAGACCGGGTACGTTTCTTTAATGTATGTATACGTTACTGGATAATAAAAACGGCAAAAGGCAGATACCGGCAGATATCTCGTAGTATCGTAGAGGACTCGTAGAAGACTCGTAGGCATGTCGTAGCGTCTCGTAGACGTTTAGTAAGAATTTCGTAGAGACCTTGTAAGAATTTCGTAGCATCTCGTAGAAGTCCCGTAGAAGCTCCGGATTAATGTTGTAGTGTCTGGTACGCATGTAGTGGAACCCTGTAGGCTTGTAGTAGACATATCGTAGGTATTCTATACTCTATTACGCTCCCGACTCTCAAGATCATTCAATAAAATATAAGGCCAGAAAAATATAAATGCACAACTAAGATTTTGCGATAAGCTTGATAGTGTGCGGTGTTGAACCTACACATGCTTATCGGGGACAAACATTAATTTGGTTTATTGTGGGGTGGCGTGGTGTTCAGGGTTCGGGGTGCGGGGTGCGGGGGTGCTATTACGTCAATCAGCCGCCTGTGTCGCGTGATTGTACCTACTTCATTAGCCCCGCACTTACTGGCTGTCCAGCAAACAGTGCATTAGAATTTTCTTCGCTTTCCCCCGTCAATAGGAAAATAGAATAGTAAGTAATGGGATTGGGATTTTATGTAGTTTCACAGTAGGTACACGGCTACAGTTTTTTTTTACTGTTGATGGCACGCGTTTGACCACTATCTGTTTTTAGATACAAATCCGCAGAGCGTACCGCGGATGAGCAGAGTGACCTACGAGCTTCTTTTCTAAAGAACCGGCGATCTTTCCGCAGCAGTGAAATTTTTTGGCAGCTGACAGTTTTTTTCCATATTTAAGATGAAAACCAGCCATGTACGAGTTGGGCCACGCACAGTTAAGGGTTCCGTAGTTGCCCCCATAGCCATAAAAATGACACCCATGTGCATCACTGGGGCAGGGGGCTTACTTTTTTTTAGGATGGGAAGTCATCAAATGACTTCTTCCGCTCTGGGTGGAGCGGAAGGGCGTGTCAGACTCTTACTGACTAAAACCCATCCGTGTTCCTTCTAAAGCCCTTTGCGTTCCAGGGCCGCGGTGACTCTTTCGAACAAATTCCGCAACCCTGGCAGGCTCTGGCCCTAGCGGGCCCCGTCTTCTATACTGACATCTCTTTTAAGGCGCGCGTGAAACACAACGCGCCATCGACCCGGGCCTGGTGGTGATCGGACTGCGAGCCACCCAACGCTCGACGTCCGCAGGCCCGCGCCTACGGTAACCAGGGATCGCCCTGCGACTCCCGACGCCCGGGGCGTCTGCTCCTGTTGCGGCGGTTGGGGCAAAGGCCTTGCCTTTCCCTCGCGCGGTCCGCCTCAGGGGGCTTACTTGGAATTTGATTTGGAGCCCTTTTTCTTTATTGCAAACGCCATGGAAATCGGTATCACGTATTTAAATTTTCAGTTAATTTTAGTCCTCTGGACGATCTGTCTTCTCTGCCTACCCCGAAAACGTAAAACGTAAAGTTTAGTAGTTATACATAATATGTGGTTTTCATAATTAAAATGCACTTAGTTATAAGTAATTTTCTATGGAATATTTGAAAAGGAAAAACACAGATTTGATTTTACAATTTTATAGGTGTGATTAATATCTAAGTCCCCAATTCCTAATAGCGAACTCTAAGACTAACTATAAGACTAGATCTTCTATTGCTTGAAGATACGAATGTGTTTCAGTTTCTCTATTAATAAATTGCTTACTGCCTACTCACTGAATGAGCCATCTACGCATTCATTAATAAGCGCTATGGCAATTAAACTTATCAGAGTACTACATTCCTTCCACATTTACCCCGACAGCCTAATTAGATTCGAAATGTCCTACAGACGCCCACCGACTTACGTTTTTTGTTTTTTCCTCAAAGGAAACTAACTTAACGAACCATTTTATTATGAATTCCAATTAAAAATCGAACCACCCACAATCAAGTTACGAGCGTTTCCTGTTTTTTTAAGATTTGAAATATGGATACGACTGGTCCCCATTGTTTCGATAATGCAGACCAAAAAAACATACACTGATAAAAAGAATTATAGTAAAAACAAAATGTTATTGTTTTAACCTTCATCAGACTAAAATAACATTAGTTCTCCTGAAAAAACATACCTACATATTTCCGATCTTTTGTGTCTCTGTTTTAGGCGTTAGGATATTACTCGCATGCTAAGGAGACTAGTAAGTATTCCCAGTAAGTCTGAAACGGATTCCTCGAATTAAAAATGACTAATTTTATTTATGTAGGAAAAGTAAATATATTATTATATTCATACTAGTTTTTATTAATAGCCTACTAAACAATTTTATTGGAAAAGCATTTAATGAAAATGCCGGCAAACCAAGAAATTTAAGAAACATCAATGTAAAACGGCTGATTATAAAATTTGTCTACGATAAATTTATAACCAGCCGTTTTACATAACTGCTAGCGGTTTTATAAAAAAAAGCCCTCATTATTTAACAATGCCTTTTTTATAGCTTAATTATAAAAGAAAAATCGTTGATTAATAATAACAAAGCATACAAGATACAAAATGTTATAAGAAGATCAAAATCAAAATCAAAAGTCATTTATTCAAATTAGGCTGAGTGCCAGCACTTTTTGAACGTCAAAGTTCTACATAAAGACAGTCCCCCAAAACGCCCGCCCGTGTCACCACTTCCTAGTGTTATAGCTGGGAAGAAGAAGTGGCTCAACAAACTCCCCACGATAAAAGTATCATAAACTAACAACGCACAATAAAAACTCAAGTCCCCAATTAAATTTGACAACATGCCTACATAACTATGTAGGTGATGGAAATATTCAAACCCAGTTATTTATTGAACAAACCACTTATACTATTTCTACACTACACAGTTAAAATCATTATTTACAATTCAAACTTCTGTTCAAGATTCGTCAGTGTTGATTACTATATTACTTTTTTTTTGAGCTGTTAAAAGGGAGTCGATAAATCGTGTAATGTTATTACGTCACTAGCGATTTTCTTTCTATGAAGTCAAAAGGGTGTTTTATAAAACGGTTTGTGTAAAATTTTCAATAGAAGTCAAGGTAAAGAATGAGCCATTTTCATTCTAAAGTAATGAAGACATATTGCTGTAGGACGAGCGAATTAGATACCTTTTTCTGTATCTCCCGTTTTATTACTGGCCTATTATTAATCTTTCTTTATTTTTTTATCTTTTAAGATCTCTTTGATATTCAAATAATGGTCACATTGATCTCTAACATCACGGCATTCAAACGAACAATCTTGATAATTGCTTTGAAAATAGGGCAATTGTTTGAACCTCGTTGTTTTGAACCGAGCCCAGTAATTATATATTATACCTGTAACTAGATATGACCGCTCATTTTAGCAGCCTGGGAAGCCCACGTAGTTGTTATGGTGGACGTTTATACAAACGATCTGTTTATGGCTACGTCCAAACACAGCTTGTTAAAATAGGTGTTACATGCAATGTTTGCTATCTCAGACCCTGTATATTTAACGCTGCTCTTTTCACGATGCGTCAATGTAACAAACAATGCAAACAAACTAGGATACAATATGGATTTATGCTTAAATTTAAATAATAACAGTTTCAGTAAATCCCGTTCTTTGATAATGTATGTATGGATGAATAGATCAAACGTTCCTTCTCATATTATATGCGCATATAACAAAAGGATAGTTTTAACGATACATATTTATGTTTTAAATAACTTCATGGTATGGAATAAGCCCGTCTGCCTTCATAAAATTTTTAAAAGTCACAAAACAGGTCCAGCTTTTGGGCAAATGGTAGATAGAATGAGCATAAAACAATTTTAATAATAAATGACCTCAATTCTTGTGGTAAATGACTGTAAAGGTAACATTTTCAGGCATGGTTTTTCCCTTTTGCACTGAAAGATATTCATACCTATCTGGATGAGTGAAACAAACTCATCCAGATAGGCATGAATATTATTCATCACGTGTGTTACAATTTTCGATAAAAGCAAATAGGTACTCGGGATCTGCCCCTCATATCCTGTGGGTTTTCCGAACCATGGCAGATTTTATTATTTGTTAATTCCCTAAAGACTCTAAAATCTTATCATAGCTTCAGAATTATACATATAATATTTCATATAATAATTCATAAAAGCCTTCATAATACATAAATACATACATAGATTGTAAAATATCGCGTGAAATTGTAAACAATTTTACCGGATATATTGTGAACTTGAATTCGGATGGAATTTGTATTATGCACATGATTTTTTTCATAATATATCGTGAAATTATAATCTAATAAAGATTTATTACAATCTTACGGAGTCTGGAATTTTCCGGTGACACCTACATTGTTACCATAGAAATTGTATTATATCTGTGATTGTTACACTGTCCGCTCGTTCTACAACAGAAGAACAAAAAATACTTGGTTGAGGCAGTGGGCATACAAAATATGGTTGATAATAAAAGCTCAAGGAAGGTTATAACCTGTTTTATTATTAAGTTAATCGTTCTAATTGCGATTCAAAATTTCTAACCTTGAAAAGTTGAAGGTCGAGCCGTGCACGTTGCAAAGATCAAACGAGCCATGAGTTGACATGTGGCATCTACTAAGTTAAGTTCCTACTAGGTCTCTGGTGTTAATAACTACTAAGCCTGGTTTTTTGTCGGTAATTGCCTGGTGATGCTAGCTAGCCTAAGAAAAAGGTAGAGAGAGAGTGGTGGTGAGCTCTCAGAAAATTATCGTCAGGAATCCGAACCATTTCCTAGAATCAAAAGGTCCAAAGGACTCTGTCATTCACCAAACCACACCGCTCCCGCGTGACGGCCTGCTTCCTTTCACAGAGAGGAGACGTGAATTCCAGCTATGGGAAGCTGATTATGTTATACCAACTAATTTTTTGCCCAACAGTACTTATGGAACTGGACTGAGGAGGTCGTGGCTACAGAATACCAGCCGCACGGGTCGATGACCAAGGTTACCCAATCGCTCCAAGCTGCGTCCGGATAGACTGGAAGCCAAACCCAACGTAGTTAGAAAAAGGCCAGGCAGATGAGGTACTAAACTGAACTGGTTAGCTGGTGTACAAATGAACATCTGTTTGTTCACGAGCTATGGGTGTAGTAGCTTGCTTTAACGTTCACCTTTATTTTGAAGATGTTTTTATACGTGTGAGCTAACAAGTTTAAATGCAGGCGTCTTCCTAGAAGAAAATGTAAGTTCCTATAAAACGTTTAATATATGTATGTTATTGTTTGATTTTTTTGTCACTTTGTGAGCTAAAGGTGTACGCAAATTCTTCCGTGTACTACTGTAGCATACCTCCACTTATTCCATTTTTTTCCTGATTTTGCATGGCCACATTGAACATTGAATTTATCATCGTCACTTATGGCCACTCATCGATTCTCCATTTTGTTTTAAGCTTAACCAATTTACAAAGCCTAATTTTAGAAACCTACTTTATGTAAAAATAAATGATCTTTCCCTATTATTGTTTGGTGGGTTTTTTTACAAGCACTGCTTACAGGCTCAAGTTGATATTTCTTGTCCTACTTCTATAGTTGTCATGTCACGTTTATCTATCTAGGCGACATTGTGTCGCGTTGTTGTCAGTTGTCACTATTGTTGCTGGGAGCTGCGTGGGCGCAGTTCGGTTCACTGTCCACTTATCCAGTACACATTCATAAAGCTTCCGTTTCAAAGCGAGAATGACCGACAAGCATCCGCCATGAGTCAGATAAAAAAAAAAATTAAACTATGTAAATATTTTACTGATAAGTAATAACAAAATCGACATCTTTTTTGACTTGTTTTGTCAGTTATTCTCAGTAATATTTTAACAAAACTTTTTGAGATAGCCACATTCATTTTAATAAGGCATTAACATTAAAAAATTCAAAGTCAGCGGAACCCACAGATGGTACCTATCTATAATTTATTAGATAATTAATTATCGCCCATGTTTACTTCTGTTTGCAGCTGACGATAGGTACATTTAAACACTAGTAAGAATGTAAACAGGCATATTTCTGTCAAGTTATCCTGTCCCACAAACAATCTTGTTGGAACAATGGAAATACAAACAATTCAGGTATTTAAGCAAATAGAAATGAGATTCATTGTATGTAATAAAAACTTTATTAATAAAATTTTTAAGGTATAACAATATTAGTTCTTAATGTTACTTGTCAAAAAACATTTTACTTATAATCAAACTTCAATAGCGTTATAAAGAAACGAATAAAATAATTGTAAATCAAGAGATGTCGTTTTTCTATTATAATCATAGAAAGACGAATCAGAAACATTTTATGTAAATAAATTAATAAATAGCTTGCATTAAGAGTAGAATAAAGCTTTCGTAAAAAGATCAAGGCGACTTCCACTGGTTAATCATTCAAAAATATTGAATATGTTATGTTGGTAGGATCAATACTATAGCTAAAAGGACCTCCACGTTCATTGGTCTGAAGTTACTTGACGCCAATGTCGCGTGACGTCACAACAGTCGCAGTGCGGGTCACCGCAGTGGACTCATTAGCGGTCCTGGCCGCGGTCCCCACCTTCCGAATAGTTGTTGTGGTCGTTGTCTTGGAAATACCACCATTGGCAAGCTTTTGGACATCGGTGTTAGAGCGAACTTCTTCAGTAGCTGCCTGTTTCTTCTCATGAGCTGTCGCGTTCGTCACATTCCTTTCAACGTTCTGTTCGAAACCTTCCCTCTTAATTACTTCGTTACTCCTTTCCTCAGTGCACCTACCTCCCCTCTCTCCCTGTTCCACCGTCCTGATGACTCCATTCTCAACAGGAATGACCTCACTGTTCTGGTAGTGTTCAGAATAGCCGTTACCGTCGGAAGTATCAATAGTGTAAGAACCGCGACGTATCGGCTTCTCAGGAACCCACACGATGTCTTGCGTCAAAGTTTCCCGGTGCTGGACTGGCTCGGGAGAGACTGTGGTGCTCCTGATATCACTGTCGTGTCTCACTTGGGTTACGTGCACACCAGTGTTGTGGATTTCACTGGTGTTATTTGATTCTACAATATTTTTTTGATAAACATTTCTGTTATCTTCAACTTGGTCTCTATTCTGTTTGATAACAGTTCTCTGGACTTGAGTAACTTCGCTGGTATTATCGGTGGACTTAGTAGTCGTCCTCTCAGCCGAGCGCTGTGGCTCTAATGGTCTCAACTGTCCTAACATAGGCGAGTGTTTGATACCGAAGGTTATTTGCGGCGTTTTGTTGATCTGCACCTGCAACCACAAAATATGTATTGTAAAACCATGCCTTAGCTTTTACTCTATATTTCAAATATTACTTTCGCTTCACACATTTTTAAATTCATGCAACATCACATCATCGCAATCATAACGCTTGTAAAGTCACAATACCGCAACAAATGACGAAATTGGAATTGCTGCTTGCAGTTTATGTCAAACTAGTAAAAGTACTTTTATTCCAGTAGAAATTAATTTACCTTTTCGGGTGAGTAGGTGCCAGGCGCGGGCACTCGCGTGCGGTCATCCACAGGCACCTTGTGTCGTCCCGACATCGTGTACACCGGAGTGTCCAATACAGACGGGATGCGGTACGTATTCGGAGCTGGAAATTTTAACAAAACACGTTAAAATATTGCAATGCTGGGTTGTTGTATTGCTAAAATTCTAAGTCATCTTGTTATCATGATTAATTGTTTGACCTATTCTTTTAACTCTATCATATTATTTGTTAAATCCACTGTAAAATTTGGTTAATTTTTAAAAGAAATCCGATAATTTATTAGTTCAAATCCGCCATGCTTTGTTACTGTGATTAGTAACACCACTACTTCCTGCGAAACTATAACTCACCAGGGGTTTCAGCGAATTTATTTGTATGTATTTTGATACCAAAAGTATGCTGTGGAGAGTACGTCAACATGAACTTGTATCCCTTCTCAGGGTTGTAAGTCCCCGGAGCTGGCACCTTCAGCCGCTCGTCTATTGGTTCCTTATGTCTACCCGAAATCGTATACAACGGAGTTTCGACGGGCGTTGGAATATTGTAGGAATTCGGAGCTAGAATATATTTATGAAGAAATATAGCAATCAAATTTGGATAGAATGACATGTAAATGAAAATAATGTATATTTACCTGGAGTGTCAGCGGGTTTCACGGAGTCGGTTTTGATCCTGAACGTGTACTGAGGAGCGGAATGCAGCAGCACTTTATCAGCCTTGTCGGGATTGTAGCTGTTCGGTGCGGGAACATCCTCTGGCTTGTGAGGGTTTGTCTTTATCCTGAACGAGTATCGAGGAGCGCTGTCTAACAAAATTCTATCAGCTTTCTCAGGGCTGTACACATTAGGACCGGGTGTATCATTTATTTTGTCTTCCTTGCCTCTTGGGGAAAAGGAGTGGGAAGGATAGTGGTGATGAGTAACGTTATCGCCTTTTTCGGGATTGTAAGCATTCGGACCAGGAGTATTAAATATTTTAGCTGCATCTATTTTCGGTCGGAACGAATAAGACGGCGCATGCTCATGTGTCGCTCCATCACCTCTTTCTGGATTGTATGCGTTACAAGCAGGATAGTCGTTTATTTTAACGTCTTTGCCTCTTGGGGCCATGGAATAGGCAGGAGAATGGTTATGAGTAGCATCATCGCCTTTTTCGGGATTGTAAGCATTCGGACCAGGTGTATTAAATATTTTAGCTGCATCTGTTTTCGGTCGGAATGAATAAGACGGCGCATGTTCATGAGTCATTCCATCACCTTTTTCCGGACTGTAAGCATTAGGAGCGGGATAGTTTGATGCTTTATCAGCCGGACCTTTTGATCCAAAAGTATATTTAGGCGTCCCATCTAACATGTAGTCATACTTGCTGGGGTCGTATGAATTAGGACCGGGCGTATCTTCTGGTTTATGAAATGGATGTTTAATCCTAAATGAATATGCTGGGGAACTCTCCAGCAAAACCTTATCACCTTTCTCTGGGTGGTATGCGTTTGGACCTGGATAATTTTCAATCTTTCCGGGTTGCCCTTTACCAGCCATCGTGAATTTCGGTGTGCCATCTAAAATATGGGGATCGTATTTGTTAGGTGCAGGAGAGTCAGAAATCTTTGCATCTGGACCCTTACCTGACATCGTAAACTTAGGAGTATTGGAAGATAAGCGTGGATCGTAATAATTCGGGCCAGGAGTATCAGATGGCTTGCCATCATGTCCTTTCCCAGAAATCGTATACCTAGGAGAATTATCAGGTAAATGAGGGTCATAGCAATTCGGTCCGGGTGTATCAGATGGCTTCCCATCGTGTCCCCTACCAGCTAAAGTGAATTTTGGAGCACCATCAGGTAAGTGAGGATCATATGCGTTAGGAGCTGGCACTTCAGACGGTTTCCTTTCGGTATGTCTTCCAGCAATAGTAAACTTGGGTGTTCCATCGATATAATGTGGATCATAAACGCCGGGCCCAGGTGTGTCTGAGGGTTTGGCGTCATGGCCTTTGCCGTACATACTAAATTTAAGCGTGCCGTCTAATAAGTGTGGGTCGTAATTGTTCGGGGCTGGTGTATCACTTGGCTTATCTGTCGCAGTCTTCGGTCTGAAAGTGTACGCAGGAGACGACTCGTGAAGAAGTTTGTCAGCCTTATCTAGACTGTAAGCATTGGGTGCTGGTACATAATCTGTTTTTGGTGTCTGACCTTTTCCCGCCATGCTGAATTTTGGTGAACTATGATACATTTGGACAGAGTTCTCTGGTGCATACACGTTCGGTGCTGGTGTGTAGTCAGTTTTCGTAACTTGATCTTTTGCTCTAAAAGTATAAGCTGGTGACGACTCGTGCATTATTTTATCAGCCTTATCAGGACAATAAGCATTAGGAGCTGGAGTATTCTCAATTTTGTCATTGTGGCCTTTACCGCTCATAGTATATTTGGGAGTTCCGTCCAACATGTGCATAGATTTTTCAGGAGCGTAAACATTTGGTGCTGGCGATTCACTCCTCAAAACAGTTTGATCTTTAATCCTGAATGAGTATGCCGGTGAGCTCTCATGAAGGACTTTGTCAGCCTTCTCAGGACTGTAGGTATTTGGAGCTGGAGTTTCAGCTAACTTAGAACAAGCTCCTTTTCCTAAGATGGTATATTTAGGTCCACCATTCAACATATGCATCGACTTCTCTGGAGCGTAGACGTTTGGAGCTGGTGTTTGTTCAAACTTCTCGACGACTTCTTTTGAACGCATAGTATATGAGGGAGAGCTTTCATGTAATATTTTATCAGCCTTTTGAGGGCTGTAATAGTTTGGACCAGGTGTAACTTCATGCTTTTCAGCGACACCTTTACCAGCTAAAGTATATTTCGGCCCATGCTTAAGCGTATTTAAAGATTTTTCGGGTGAATACATGTTTGGAGCAGGTGCTTGTTGTTTTTTAATAATTTCGGTTTTAGTACCAAATGAGAATGCTGGTGACTTTTCTCTAAGCATTCTATCCGCCTTCTCTGGGCTGTAAGCGTTAGGAGCAGGAACTTGTTCAGACTTTTCTAACTTCATTCTTCTTGAAAATGTGTTTCTTATGGTTTGGTTGCGCACTGTTCTTTTGCCCTGAAATTATAAAAATCATTATTAGTAATATATAATTTAACATTATGTAACTGTATGACAAACATCAAAAATATTTACAACTACATACACACAAAAATAAAATAAACAAGTACCTGGTTAGTAGCTGATCAGTAGAAGCAGCGACAACATGCAAATAATATATTAAATAATGATCCTTGGTCATCATGCCTATGTTTTAACACACAGTTGTTGGATGCAGGTTATGATTAAAGTTTAGTTTTCTGATAATACATAATTTATTGTTAAAATGATTTTAGAAGAATATTTTTAATTAACAATTTTATATACATCACAAAATAAATAAATACTACAACGATGGAAAGTTTTCAGCTCCCACAAAGCATAGCGGTGAATGGTAAGGTGGATGAGTAACTCTTGTCACGGATAGATGTCGATTAGATGGCGGCGATTCCTTCTGGCGCAGGATGGAGGGTGGCCTGACCCGCGTACTGCGAGTGCCGGATGCCGAACGTGTGCGCCGGCGCCCACGGCAGGTTCACGCACACCTGTACCCACCCCAATGTTAGTACATGTTACGATGTAAGTAGGGACAGACAGTCGAGCATTTAAACCGGTGACTTTAGGCAACGGATTTTTTTTTGACGATATTAGCAAACGAACAAGAAGTTTAAGGCGCTATTCTGTCTCCAGTGTACATGCTCCTAGACATAACAATAATGTAACGCTTGTTAAAAGCATTAGTCAAAGTCGATATTAGTAGGCGGAAGGCTGATGTTGTCGAATGTTATTGTTAGTTGCGAATGTGCGCCCACGAACGAGCAATTCAACCCTTCTGTGCGGGCGTCGTCGGCACTGAAGAGAACTTCCGCGTGGAGTGAATTTAGGAAGCTATCAATTCTGACGTTAATTTATGCACAAACTTCACGAGCGCGCTGACATCATACGCCTCGCCTCGACTCGGACTATTTCACAGTGGTACAGACAATGATTAATGTAAGCAATAAAATAAAGACGGGACGACATCAAATACCTACTCGTTGGTCAGGCGGTAAGTTTTCATGACATAGTGTCATCCTTTAAAACAGTTTAATACCGCAACATCGAAGGATAATAATTATGAGTTCACGGATGACATCATCGTCGATTTGTTGTTGTACAATGAATTAATAACAGTTTAACTTTTTTATTACCTTTTCAGGACAATATACTCCAGGTCCGGGCACGATGGCTGTCGGCGGCTTCGTCTCTCGCCTGGGCGCGATGGTGTATGCTGGAGGACGCTTGGTGAGTACTGCGGCAGCTTTGTCGGTGGTGTAGGTGCCGGGTCCCGGCAGCGGGATCTTGGACTCCAAGGTCTTGCCACGGCCCGTGATACTGAACGCAGGTGCTGCGCGTTTACCACCCTCCTTTGCTTCTCCAAGCACAGGGGGCATGGAATATGTATTCGGCGCTGGAAATAATGTTAAAAGTTAAAATATAACCTAAATAGGTAAATTCCAATACTCTAAGCTACGGGTGTCATAAATACTAAATAAAATGTAAGTTTACCATATATCGCGTGATTATTGCTAACATTACAAAGCAGAGTAATAAATCATAGCGTAACAAAACAATGTGTCACAAATAACAAATGAACAAAAAATAAGAATGACATCAGACATCAAACGATGAAACGACGCGACGCAGCTACAGAAATGAATCTCGGGAAAGCGAACACGGTCGACCTTGATCAGCCTCTTAATCACAGTAACGACGAACCTAACAAAGACAACAAACTGAGTGGTTCAAAACAAAGGACGACAAACGATATTTTTCTTACTGTTGCACTTGATACATCATAAGCATTCTCGTTTCACAGATCAACATACAACATTAGAAATGAAACCTTAACATTGTAAAAATAATCAAGTAAAAAAACATAAGTAGGTAAGCGTTGAAACGTCGAGAACTCAAATGATAATATTATAAAATTCTTGAACTTACGCATATATAATTATGTTTAAATCTAACGGCATGCTATTCTGACCATCAACAGCAACTACGAATACGGCAGATCATAACAGCATGCTCAAAGCTACATGACATTGCATTAACTTTGTAGATAGTCTTGTATTTAAGACGGTTTAAGGTTGAACTACAAAACCAAAAGCTATGACTAAAAACATAAGAAAACGAAATCACACATGAAGTACTAAAACATAAAGTATGATAACAGCTGATAGTCTACAAAAAATTCGCAAGCTACTATCTAACAGCTACGAATACTGAAATACAGCATGATTCAAGTCAAACTAAGTGCACGAAATGTGCCTATGCTACGAAAAGGCTATGAAAAAACCTGGCGTTTTGCCGCTGGGCTGAGGGGGGTTCACACGCAGGCCGATTGAGAAAGCCGGAGCATGGTCGTACACGACCCGGACCGCCTTGATGGGTTCGTAGTCGCACGGCGCCGGAGTCGCGGCAACACGGGGCGGCGGCCAGCGACCGTGAAGAGACGCCGCCGGCGCACCGGACCGGCCTGCTTGTTCGGTCAAGCGGGAGATATTGTACGCTCAACCGCACGTCAGTGGTAACACTTGATTTACGAAAACCTCCTTACTGCTACAGAAAACGCTGTCGATTTGTTATCATGACGTGCGGTTGAGTGTAACATATCAACTATTCCTGTCATCGATAGATTGTTATGTTATGAATTTATAACATAGCTAAGATATGTTCATTGTCCGTGAATAGTTCTAATGTGTCTACCGTCTTTGAAATTGTGACCTATACGTATGTTTTTATTTATGAGAAGAGAACAGACCTGATGCTTTAGGTCTTAGTATTTCAACTGACGACTGTTACAGCCGCAAGAACATTTAGCAGTAACGGTCCAAGTAAAAGTATTCTTGAGTTGCCAAAAAGTTTTTCATTCACACGTTGTCTACCTTCCCTAATTATTAATTTGACCTTGCTGTGACAAGGTCACAAAACAAGAATTTCAAAAAGCAATTATTTCTACATAGAAAATTCTAGTTTCATTCCATTCAATAAGCACGCACACTAGTAATGAAAACCCTATGCAGAATTTAATGAAACTTTTACTGTTGCAGTATTTACAGCCTCAGGAAACTAATAAAAGCCGCATAGTAAGCTCTTCGGCTGAGTTATGCGAACGTAGCACGAAGTAAGCTTCTTAGAGTAAAGCCTTTATTTAAAAATATTCAGGCCGTAATGACTATTCAGTTGCATGGGTGAGTATATTATTTTATATAATTTTGAAATCATAAAAAAAAATCTAACCATTCCTTATAGCTTTGCCGTTGACGGATAAAATAAACTGTAATCTAATTTTTATTGTCTTTGCCACCTCCTATGTCATTGAATTCCGATAATGCCAGTCGGTACTTATACTTGTAAGGCAATAAATCACATTTGGCTTACAGCAAAGCAACTTAATTCATTGCTCTCAATATTAACTCGACATTTCTCATTTTCATGTCCGGCCATTCAAATGAAAATTATCTTTGGCCTTTACCTATTAAACCTAATAGGAAACCCTTATTGGACACCAATCGAATATCTCACTGTATTATTACAATAATATTTATAAGAAGAGTGGAATAAAATAATTTACCAAATAAATCCTCGCATTCAAGTCGAAAACTGAAACACTGCACTCGAAATCCCTCTAGCACTGATAGCCTAAACACAACTTGTTTGAACAAGCCCTAGGTAGTGTAGTGGCGACTGGCGAGCGGAGCGAGTTGGATGCGCGACTGAGCCCGTATGGGGCCGACACTGTCAGGGTCCGAGCGACTGCCAGAGCACCTACACGACTCTGACTCACAGTCACAGCCGATCACCTTCGCACATACGGACTTATTTGGAGACATCGACCAAATGCAGCAACAGGAGAAACTAGCAACTGTTCGATCATCCAATGCCACAGTAATTGTCCAATTAAGAACATAAACATAAACGACTAAGAAATATCTACATATGGCATATTCATTCTTAATTCGATAAATGCTGTTTTATATTTTGCACTGTCGGTAATTTTGCTGCCAATCAGGCTTCATGTTAGCGAAATTAACTATTAACACGTTTATTGGTACTAATTGAAGGAAAACATATTGTGCGCAATATTGACATGAATGTAGAAAGGAACAGGAATTAAATTATACTACAGATTATTTTTTTCCGCCTACGTAATATTTTTTCTCAATGACATTGTGAATCGCAAGTTGAATTCAATGACGACGAATATGTCGAATCAGAACGGCGACCATAAGGCTGTACCTACTGGAAAAAATCTGTGCCCGTGTGTAATATAAACTGAAGCTTTGTTTAAAAACAGCGATGTCTTTTTTAAATGAAAAAATAAAAAAAGGATATGCATTAAGTACTAGATACGAACACAATGAGGAAAATGGAAATAGTCACGTAACTACTTTAAATATTTTAAGTGCCTAAGTAAACAGGCATAAAATACCTCTGCAGACGACATCGCTTTATGTAAATCAGACTGCAGTCATGACCCACTTACAGATTTTATTTGTCGCAGCATGAATCACTTTATAATAAAACCAAAAGGTGTTCTGGAAGAAATATGTCCTTCAGTCAATCCACAAGATAATTTTAGAAAGCTAATTCTGTTTTCAGTCCTACATAGTGCTCATTTAATGCACTTAACTGATATCGTGTACTTACATGTGCAACAAACAAACAAGATTATTAATGATCGAGTTAAGACAAACAGACTTAAATACTGCGTATTATTCGTGGGTGGCAGACTGTATAATTGCCTATAGAAAGATAAACGGTTTTGCCCCAGCTTAGGCAACCCAAGCAATTATCCAGTAAACGACAATTGCGGACGGCTACCCACGATTCTATTATACGAGGCAAGAACAAGTAAATTCGATTGTTCCATACGCTGCAGTCGTTGACGGGATGTGCTCTACTAGTTACATGGTATCTGCCAAGAGTGGGCGAGGCTAGCAATTTAAAATCAATATATTCACAATCAAGCGGTCAAACTTTGACCTAGACCTTCGTGTTATGATATCATAAAAGGTAACATACTAAAGTTATATTTACTGTTAGTGTCGTTAAGTTATAATTATCCAAAACAATATCTGCGAGCTTTTATAGGCTCTGAAAACGAGCGCTTTGACGCCCAAATCATGTGACTGTCGTAGGCAGGCGATTTGGTAAGTAGTTTCGGCTAAATGTCCTCAGAACACGCAACTCATTTATGGGTTTGTTGCCATCGATTCACTTAAACTGGCACATTTCTGACGACAGATTTCTCTTTTGTGGAGAAAGAGTTGAAGTTAACCGTACTAAATGTGCCCCGAAGTTTGACGTGTATGGAGATTTCCATGGAAACGGTGTATTTCGGGACTAAAAGTAGCATAGTTATGACACTTTCGGGCTTATAAACTGCCTTTATGTAAAAAATGACAGCAATCTTATATCAAATTAACAAACTATGTAACACACTGTCACAATAGTAATGTTCTAGCTTTTTCCAGTAACTTCGTGAATTGTCCTACGGTGATATGTTTTTTTACTTTCTTTCGGCATAAAAAGTACGATATTTCTTTTATCCCTAAGTCTTAATCCAGGCCATGCTCTGGTTCTCTATTGTGTCACCTAACTTTTTTATCCATAATTTAAAGTGCCATAACTTTTTTTGTCCTAATCATCATTTGTCCGATTGATAACTTACCCGAACTTAATATCAAATAATATCACATGCCATAACATTGAAAATTTCATCCAAATCCGTTGGGCCGTCGAAGCGTGATTTGTTGATAAACATCCAATTATTCACGTTTATAATACTAATTAGATAAATAGGAAAACTCACCTTTAGCTGTCATTCCTTCTGTGTTGTATGTAGCGGGTCCAGGGCCAGCCCTAGAGGTGGTGGAGCCAGGTGGATCAAGTTTGTGCCCGAAGGTGAAAGCTGGAGCCCGAGGTCTGCGAGATTCTTGCGGTGGTTTACCTGTGTAGAACGCCAAAAATTAAGATCCCCAAAAAATTATAAGCGTAATTTCTCACCTGTCGCCACAGTCATAATGTAAAAAAATAAAATAATAATAATGTTACTTTTTATAGTATAAATGTGTTGAATTTTCATTAAAAATAACTACATTGCGTTTTTCTAGTCTATCAGTACTGGACTCTAGCCGCCACTTTGGTAATATCAGGCAAGAAGTTAATCTTCCGGTATCGCAGCCCATGCCCAAATGCATTTTAAGGCTAGCTTGTAATATTTGAGGCCGCAGCTATTAGACCTTCGAAACTAAGAACTACTATATCTACATCTACTATACGACAGGAGAAGGGGAAATTTGGCGCATCACTATTTATTTATTCTATATGCAAAGCTATGTTACAAGTTATAAGGATGTACACCTCCCTTTTATGTCGCAACATGTTTGTGTTTACTTTTTAAATCATATTTAAAGAAGGCTTCTTCTGCTAAAACCATTTTGTAAAACAGGTTTCGTGTATGCGCAAACGCATGTGTAAGCCGTATAGAACTTAAGAAATACCTGTTTACAGGCGATTTCTACATAATATAGGCACATTCCGATTTTATGAAAGAGTTACTTTCGGTGACTTTTTGTTCCCCTCTTTGTGTTTGTGATAACTTTAATGACATTGATAAAGCGTAGATACCAAAGCTGTAAGTAGGTACACTCTTTACCTTATCAATATTTCATTAATCTGCGGTATTACCAGTAATAAAGACCGCTTTCATCTCTATGCTTTGTATACACATAGATTTATAGAAACATACAATTTTGCCGACTACATGATGTGTAACATTAATAGGTAGTAACGAGTCGCTTGGTCAATGTCACACCATATTTACCGCAGTCCACACGCATCGATGATAAAGCTCACCTTGGACAGGGTCAATGTTTTCGTCCACGGCCCACGCTCTTACCAATACCTACACTTATTTACTGATGTGACGATGAGAGTTCATAGAAATATTCTCAAATCTGTTCCTAACAAGCAATTGCTTCACATAACAATACATAAGTAAAGCATTTATGTGATTGTCCACACGTCTTACTGTCATCTTATGAAGGTGCGAATGTAATATGTTTGTGCTATGATTATGAACTATATTAAAGTGCCTACTTACGTTTATAAGAATCCAAGTGCTTAACACAATTTCAATTCAACTTACTAATAAAACTATAAATAAATATGTGAAGTTATTTGGCGAATAACATTATAAGTATGATCTCACTTTGTATATCAACAGAGCGACGAGCAAGGCCGGTGCTTGCGGTGCCAGCGATAATCTCTCAACTCAAAACACAACCTCTATTGGAGTGGGAAGGATGACGTAAGCGCGAGCGCACGAGACGTGAACAATACCGGTCGAAATAACGCGACGAAAGAAATGACCATACCGACACTATGCACTATGTACACAGCCGCGCAAACACACATACCTACCTACATATTCATAAACAATTTATGAACATAGTGTTTCGCGTTACATTTTAAGCAAACGCTGTTTTACATAAGAAAATACCGGAATTTCCACCTCTTTATTAATTTGGATACATATTTGTAACCAAACAGCGTTGTTCTTGAAGAATACTTAGTTTGCTTCATTATAATTTCATGTTTGGTCTGTTTATTAATTCACGTGGTATCTTCCATTAAGCTATCAATCAATATTTTTAACTGCCGTCATTTGTTGAAATGAATAAATACAAATAGCGAACTAAATAACAAAATATTACAAAACGTGTTTTGCGGAAACTAAATCTATTCCGTATAGAACGTGATTAACCTAGGTAGAAAAGATGTTTCTTTGCAAAAAAAAAACTATGCTACAGGTGTTCAATGCTACGACTACGGAACAAGCCATGCGTATTGCGTATTCTGTTACCTATAAGAGTGGGCAGGGATACAACAGCAGGCCCAGGACTAGAGGCCTCTGCAGCGATGGGTCCTCGGCGCGTTGTGGGTTGCCACGGGTTCTGCCGAACGCCCATCGGACCCTCACAAGGTAAGTAACTCCTCGATGCCAACGACACAGTGCGCTCGGGTCTTGGAGGTCTAATATACCTCTAAAAACGACGTAAAACCGATATGCATCACAATATGTAGGTACTTAGGCATGTATAGCTGGTATGTATAGGTGTGTACAGTTTCTTGCCTCATAGAACATTCTTTTGTCATGTTGGTTTTTTAGTAATCACATCAGCCAGTCATTTCGTCTTTATTGGTCATTTACAATGTTATAAAGAAATCTGACAGCAGTCTTAAGTTTTGGAGTAACAGGTATCTCTTCTCATACAAAGAAGGATATGGAATTTTGGAAAACCTCCGCCTTGGGATCTGGCTAGGAATGGCCAGAGGGGTATTTTAGACCCTTACTGACTAAAACTACAATGTTTTCCTTCTAAATGCCTTTGACCATTAGAAATTAACCTCATGAATACATTGCTAATAGGTACAAGTAAAATAAATTCTGCTTGCTTACTGGAATCAGCACTGAGTTCGGCCAAGGCGTTTGATTCATTATTTTGCTCATTTCTTAGAACTCCACAACTCAGTATAAACAATTAATTAAAATCTTAAGCAGATACAAAAGTATAATTTTGATTTAAATATCATAATTCATATAAATAAATGTGTAAAATCTGTTTAATCAATTCCCATTCAAATATCGATGAAAAATTATATAAATGAAATGGGTATGTCAAAATTTGACACTACATTACTTTTCTTTTTGCATTGAGGTACAATCCTTGGGTACACTAATAAGGTCGCCTTAATATTTAATATTCAATCATTTTTAACAGGCGCATAATATTTTAATTTATTTACTAACACGTATCTGCAAACGCAATGAGATGACGTCATGCTTCTAATTCTGCCGTTTAGGCAACTATTTTAACAGTCAAAATCTTCATATTATGGGTATAAATAACCACATAAGGTCCTTTATTATCTAGACAGGTACAGACGGATCTTTGCGTCTACGAGAGGCGTTGGAGAAAAGAGACTTATTATCTAATATTTCTGAATTCTTTAACATGGGTATGTAGGTTTTTTATCCAGAGATATAGAAAGACAAACAAAGAAAGGAAAAATACATATATGTAAATCACATGATTCAAATGTACTTGCTAATCTTGAGCGATCCCATACCTACATGGAGGAGGTAAATGTTATAAACATAAGAGAAAGGAGGGAAATTGCCACAATCGCGAAGATTAGCAAACCAATTGCAGAATCCAACCCACACGGTAGTATCAACACTAGGTATAATATGTGTAACACTAAAGTTTGAAAGTCACTTTATAACATACCAACCCTGAAATGTCAGAGCAATTAAAGAGTCGTTACGAATCCTGACGAAAATTATGTTTTATTATCATCACACCAAAATATGGATGACAAACATCACAGGACTAATTTGAGCTTCAAATGCGCGATGAAAACAAATGGAGAAAAAAGTTCGTCCCACATACTTGTACCTTTATATGGATGGACTAGCACTTCGCCCCCGACTTCGTCCGCGCGGATTTAGTAGGTACTCCACAAACTTCAACGCCCGCTCTACCCCCTTTAGTTTTGGAAAACTAAGCAAAACGATGTTCATTCATTACCCAGCCATTTCTACTGCTGATAATGTGGTCTTTGGAAAAGCGCAACTATCCACCCCGTTCACCTCGAAAGGGGTTGATTTGGAAAACTTGTTAGATCTGTTTCAATTATCCCAATTTTAGTTTGTTCATACCAATTCCCACGTAAATTGAAGTAAGCAATAATGTCCTGCCCTAATAACTACATCACCCCTTTTCGCCCCTTAAGTTTATTTTCGAAAAGTCCAAATATTTGTTACTCGTCCCACATACTTGTACCTTAATATGGATGGATTCTGTCGTTTCGCAAAAATCTAGGTATCGTAGAAAGTTGTTACTCCTTTTACAGCTTACGTGACATAAGTTAGAATGCGCGCCGTTCCATGTCAGGTTGGGCCTACATTTAACAACCGGATCTTTTACTGTAGGTAATACATAAATGGCCTTTAGTTAAAGTTATCATTGGGTTAGTAATCATTAACTATTATAAATTTATAACTGGGTAGCCTGTTCGCCGCGAGAGAAGTGTTGTTTATGTTCTATGGCAAAAATATAACACCTTGACTAGCATCTGATAAAATTCTATGCTCTCTTCTAAAAGATCGTCCACCCGTGTGCAAAGTTTCATAAAAAATCGTTCAAACGTTAAGAAGTAAAAGTACGTAAGACTTACGCATTTGTAGTCTAAAAAATGGATTTCCAAGTTTAATCCCTTTAAAATCACATTAAAATACATACATACATAAAGACCAGAAGAACTAGCTCATCAACTTCTTTATAAGAAATTATGACCACATTTTTTTCTAAATTAAGACTAATTTGGGTACGTCGTTTGGAACTTGATATGAGGAATTATAAGTTTCTCTTGCTGAGAATAATTTGCAATACTTGCTTCATCTATGGGTTTGCCAAAAGGTTAATTAGGGTTTAATGAATCAGAAGGATTGAAAGCACCATCCAGTCTACGTCAACCCAACCTTCTTAATCATACGGCCGTGGGTTGTCCCACACTACATTTACGATCAGCGACTGTGCCTTTATTATTATTGGTTGATATACCGTAATCTACTGGTTGACGTAATCTTTTTAGATGAAACTTGTAGGACACACTACCATTATATTCAATACGTGCATTCTATCTTAAAATTCAAGAAAGCGTTGATAATCCAAAAACAGAAGTTGAATGTTGTGACGCAATCTGTAAGGCACAAGATATCTTGAATGTCGCTGTATTGTTTCCAGAAGATAATGTGAATGATGTAATAAATAATATTGTAGAATGTGTGATCTTCGAAGTTTCATTTAACAAACAATGGGGATCATATTCATGATATCGCTAAATCAATTGCCATCATGCAGTATGTATAAGGTAAAACTAGTTGAGTTACTCATTGAACGCCTCCGTTCGTCGCCCACAACCCTAAAGCCTGAGTGACAGGTTTGTTAAGTACTGATTTATTTTGTTCCTACGTATCGCACACTAGGAAACACTATCATATTATATAATATATACATGTGTACAATTATAAAGTCAGGAAACGTAACGTTTTGAGAATTTAATAACTATTTGAGTTTCCACTTTTTATTCTAGGTAGATTTAATATGTTAGATATTTTTCGGATTTCTGCTGATCTCTTAGCATTATACTTTATCAAGTTCGAACATTATCGATTTACAAATAATTTTATTTTCTTGCATTCATAGGTTGTCATAATATGGAAAATAATGTCATGTTGTGCTATAGTGTATATAAAAAAAGCACAGGTTGAACGGAATTCCATGTATGAAAGTGATGATTTATACTTCTAGTTTCAAACTACGTAGGTTGTATATGGGCCTGTTAAAGAATATTTGTTTGTATCCGAAACTATCATCGGACGAGTTTCAAGTTCATGTAAATAGATACATTGATTAATGTAAACAAACCATTATTTTAGTGTTTTTTGTTAAATAGTTTATTAATCAGTTTATTCTTTTTCATGTGGATACTGAAAATGGACTCGTACGTGCGTGAGGGACGCAGCCGGGCGAGGAAGAGAAGGTCACTTGTTCAAAGATGAAGACAGAATGTTATGGTCAGATAGGTTGAAGTTACTCCAGTTTGAAAAATATAAGTTAACTATAGGGAACTATGGCCCATCCTGAAGAGAGGGGAGTAAGAGGGCGCCATGGAGGTTGATGTCAACTCTGCTTACGGGGCATAGCCTTTCGCAGAGGGTGACTAGTTGTCACCATTGGTTCAACTGATATTGGTGACCCACAGTTCTTAGTTAATGTCAATTAATGTATATTTGATTTTCTTTGTTATGTGCGGATCGCTGGAGTAGGTTCAAGAGTTAGGTAGGTATATTTATATTAGTATGACCTTCTTTTTCTCTGACTCGATAGCGTCCGAGGAATTTAAAGTTATAATATTATAAATTATAGAAATAAATCCCATCTGGAGGAATGTGAGTTTTCACATTATTTGTTAAAGCAATCGCGATGTGCCGGAGCTTTTCTAGCGGTTTTGCCCCGGCAGGGCTTCGGTATGACTGCGTTGTTGATAAGCACGAGTGGTGCATAGTAAATTTTAATAAGATAATTGATCGCAGGTCATAGTGTAAGCTGCTTCTATAGAAGCATACGCACCCCTGTTCGTCCACATCCGCTTATAGGTAGGGACGTCTTTTTAGGTATAGGTAGGTTACGCTTGACCCTTCCAAAGATTTGGAATAGATGATTGCGAGGCATTTCCTCTTATCCTCTATTCGTAGGGGCGTAGCTCATGTAAAGAGGATATCCTTGTCTGCAGGTCTCTGGCAGACAAGATAGCCTTTGGAAGCGTCAGGTGAAAATTAAAAGAATTTGAAATACGAATGTGAAAATATGTTTTGTTTTTTATAAGAGACTCTGGTTCCGACGTTCGCTAAAGGCAGATGCCAAAATATATTTAGAGTTATAAATCTCCAATATCGTTTCATTTATTATAACAATCACAATAAGTAACACTAGCGGAGTCCCTGGTGTTACAGTACCTAGGTAATTTTCATTCAACCTGTAGGTGGATACCCACTACCTATCTACTTTATGGATGAAAACTGATACTTAAGTCAAACAAAATAAATAATTATTGTAAATTAATCGCGAGTACAACATTTTTTTCATAAAGAGGAACTTCAATAAACATGGTGAATTCCCCAAAACATTGAAAAACAACCGTTCTTTTCACATATTAAAATTGACTGACTGGTGAATGGTAGGTTGTATCCACAACTCAGTGAAAATAAGTTAATAGAAAAAGCTTGAAGATCCCTAAAGGAAGAAAGCTCAAGTTACGGCACCGCTTAAAACAGGAAAACTGCCTGACAACTCCAAGAACTATCTATTGCCCCGTCTCTCCAGTGCCTTATGTACAAATTATTTGAACGACTTTTGTTGAATCGCCTCCATACTTCTCCTTTTATCGACTCTAAACTAATTCCCGAGCAGGCTAGCTTCAGACCCGGTAAGGCGTGTTCTGTGAAGAGCCTCCGACTTTCACAATACAATGAGGATGGTTAGGAGGTGCGGAAAATAACTGGGGTCGTTCTTATCAATTTATCAGCAGCGTATGACACTGTCAACCTCTAAAGATTGTTGGTAATACTTTTTTAAGAAAAAGTCGGGTCTCATAAAAATTTACTCAGGTGCCTA
The DNA here is from genome assembly GCA_905163435.1 of Mamestra brassicae. NCBI lineage: Eukaryota > Metazoa > Arthropoda > Insecta > Lepidoptera > Noctuidae > Mamestra > Mamestra brassicae. Next base: position 8,670,931 of record LR990996.1, on the reverse strand, counting down.
ACTTCAACAACCTGGGCGGCTATATGGCTCTACCTCACGTTATCCGAACTACTGGTCAAGCACTCTACTTTTCTGCAGGCGAATATACTTGCCTAGAGTGGCATCGTTCCACCCTCGCCAAGGAAGTAAATGTTGCTCTAAACGAAAGATGGCCATACCATTACCGGCTATCTCAAACCGACCCCGAGCAGTTTACTTATACCCCTCACTCCTCAGCCGTGATAGCACCTCCACAAGTCAGAAGAGAAGTTGCAAGTGTAGTCGAAAAACTAAAATAAGGTTGTGACCCTAGACACCCACTATTTGGTGTACAACTACCAACGCAGACTGAATAGCAGACACAGCTTCCTCAAATCGGCAGTCTCTCTTTAAGGAGACCCGGCTAACATCCGTTGCAAACTGTGACAGACTACTTTTCCCCCACCAGTGAATTATTATCACCAAGTGAACATCTTCGCTCACTTGGAAGACCGCCTTAGAACGGAAGTAGGAAAGTGTAATTTCAACCTTACAAAGTGGGGCTACCGTGACGGATCAACGTGAGTGTGGATGTGGAGCCGAGTCACAAACCATGCTCTATAACCTATCTTGCCTTCTGTACCTCAAAACATGCAGCAGAAGTGACCTTTGAGCTACCATAAACGATGCTGTGAAAGTGGCAATGTTTTGGGCCGCCCAAATATAAATAACTGTCGTGCCAGCGTCACGAAGAAGTTAAAAGAGACTATAGTTTGTTTACGAAGCCTCTGATAATCTAAGTCAAACTTTTTGCCCTCTTTCCAACAGCCATACACCAGAATTAATTTTCTGAGAAAATTCAATACGCAGCCACATAGGTAAGTTATATGTACGAATCAATCGAAGGAAATGGAATACTTAATGTAATGCTAATGCCACAGTTAGTCGATAAACCAGTGGCCTGTGATCAGCAACATTATCTATTAATTTAACGCTTTCCTGCAGACCATTTCAAATCTACTTTCTTACTTTTCCGTAATCGCTACAACACTAATGAGATTAGAATACTCAAATCCAAATTAGTTGTGTCATTTAATATTATAATTTTTAATAGTTTGTTCCAATTCTAAATGTAAAAAGTAGTCATCATGTAAATAACTACAATACCTACCTAATACATTCACACCATCCATACAACAATAACGACTGTTCTATGTATACTTGGGTATAGGTACTATAAGTATAGAGAACTCGTCACGGGCTGAAAGAAAGGCTAATTCAGTGCCAGGTCGTACGAGTCACTGTCGTCGTGAAAAATGAATAAAATCGTATTTGGGCCATCCGCTGCGTCCTGAAGCCTTCGCGATCGCGAATATTCAAACTTTCACATGAATGCCTTTTGTGTCATACATAGCTTTGCCTTTATTTATGTTACTTTATTTTTGTACCTTTTTTCCAGACGTTGCGTGATAGGTTGGTTGGTACTTTTTTTTAAATAAAATATGACAGCAGACGCTTCAAGGCTGGCCTTGTACATCAAACCATAACTTCATAGTTATATGTTTTCAGAATAACAATTATTCATGTTATACTTACCTATAACTAAACGGTGTTGTTATTCACCTTACCCAGAGATGTTAAGTTAATAACTTGGTATTAATTAATTTGACATTGAATGTAAACTAGGTATACGGTTGTCTAGCAGTTATCCAATAACATCCTTTTATCAGAACAAGTGTTGTCTCAATTGAGCTCGTTTGCCGATAACCTGTCCGGTACTGCTGGGGCCGAGCATGGCGTCATCGACCATTTAGTTCGCGACGAGCGCATGCATTTCATTACTATATCATCAGGAAACATTTTGCTGAGGTCGAAATGTTAAGGTCGGTAGCACAATCAAGCGATGGTAAACACGATTCCTTTCATAGAATCGTTGTGAATATTAGGTCATTTCGCGTGCCAAGCCGAGAACAACAAAGTCTCTCAAGGAATCAATAGACCAATAAGTTATGAGCTAGCTATATTTTGTGTGACACACGAAGGGGCTGCTGTCACATTTCGTTCTCAGATCATCGATAATACGTGGTAATTGATTGACAAACAAATAAGTAACAATACTCGTGAACTGGTTGACATGTGTATGCAAATACTTGAAATGGTCACCATCGGAACGAGTAACAATCATGTTAATGTGTGTAACATAAGAACTACAAAGGTAATGTTAGAATATATGTAGGTACCTACCTAAGTAAAACCCTACCGTATTGGTAATCTACGAGTATAGAACTTACGTAGGTAATTCTACCGACACAGCTGTCGTGTAAACAGTATACTTAATTTAGCTAAGATTGTAAAATATACCTATTTAATCTACACTACAAATAATACTATTATTTTCTTTACCACTACCTTAAAAAAAAAAAATTTTCGCTTTTCGGAACAAGTATCTCACAAAATCCTTGGTTTGATTTTCCCAATAGAAAAATAAGCCTAAGCGCACGCATGACACATAATATAGCAATATTCATTATTTACGAACGAAGGCTCTAAAATGTTTTGCACACCGTACAGCCTTGTATCACAATAGGAAGATTATCCCATTAGTACAACTGACTGTCAATTGAGTTAAGTGTGTGGAGATTGAGTTAACGTTCATGTTATTGTAAACATTTTTCAGGAAAATTACCTATTTTGTTGTGTTAATAATATGCATCGAGTCTATAGGAGGGGATGAAGGGGACTTAACCCTTTATTTTGCTATTGATAAATATGTACTTCATTGTTTTGATTTCTGAGAAGTCTACGAATATTATAAGTTGCACTTGCCGTGTTCTGTCTCGGCACCACCGCGATCGACTGGTAGAAAATGCCTAAGGCATTAAGTCCTGCTTTTTCGTTAGGTACCCAGTGTTTTTTACTAGTGCATAATACAAAAATAGAAATATTTGGACTTTTCTATGTATTAATAATTTCCATTTCTTAAGCATCGGTTTTATTTTATTCAGCACTGACGTACGGTAAGTAGGTAAGTACCTACTGAAAAACCTGAAATTAAATCTAGGTACCCACCACGTCCCATTAGCTTAATCTTATCGTGTCATTATCAATGTATATACCAAGACATAATCCGTAGCACGTAGGTGCCAATTTTGTGTGGGTACTAACGTACCTACTCAACATAGCCCTTAAATATCGCAAAAGGGTTTTCCCGAAAACTTCCTTGGCTTGCAGGAACCTACATACCTTCCTAATAATGTAATTTTGTAAAGTACATTAGTCGTACCACTCCTCGAGGTAGGCCGTAGGCGACGATTTATAATTAAATTTCAACAAATATGTTGTACCTATGTTGTGTTGTGTGTTATGTTTCTCCATATTTTCAAAAAATGTTTAGCTACCCCTGCTCGACTGGAAAACGGTAAAACAACAGGGTGTGTCAGTTTTAATTTAGATAATACGCAGTAAGTAGAAAACAAGAATAGAAAATTACCTATCGTTGTAAACAAATGTGTGATTCAATTGAAATAATAGGTACTTCAGTAGTCTTCAGGTTATTAAAATATTACGCTAGTCCAAATCAATATAAAAATGTAGCTATCTATCATACCACTGACATAAATATTATATCTTCAGAATCTACACCTATGGCCTCTTTGCCAACGAATTATAAATTAATAAAATAGTAGTTGACTCACCTGCTCACTGCTTTGATTTCAACAAGTGCTCGTTCAATGAGAAATCTAATCAGGCGACACTGACTCGTAAAACTCTAAATCTAATCGTTTGGGATTCCTAAATTCTATGCTTAGTTTATTTATTTACGTTAGACATCTGTTAACAGTCGCGAATTTTCGATCAGCCGGGGCTGTCGTCGTACAGCGCGGCGGTCGCTCGTGGCGGTGCACTGCGGTCGAATGTGACTGTTTAGTTATCGCCGTAAGCCGTTTGATGAATGTCTCCGCTGGATTAGCTACCATAGCCACGAGACCCGCCAGCGTGGGCGCTTCCCGCCAAAACCGGTTGCCTTGGTTACGAGACGCTATCATGGCGACCGGTGTACGCATGCGCATTATCGCCATCAATGCCTGAGGTTTGTTGAGGTTATGGAAATTAACCCCAATAAAGTACAGCAATAAACTATTCATAGATTTACAGAACCTGACCTAGAGTACCTAATACCTGTTTTATCGTAGACACTTCCTACCTATTTTATTAAAGATTGGCCTCGCGAGACTCGGGCCTTGAATGAGTTGTCCTCGATATTCTCGATAAATCTAGACTGTTCAAAATCACTACATATTATTATGTGTGTTCAATTGTTTATTTCACATCTCACAAGTAGATATAGCATTGTAGAAACTGCATTTTTTTTAAAGGGCCTAGCCTGTTAGGCTAAGTACCTACCATGTCCAGCACTCCAGGCTAGGCTCATTATGGAGTTTGTTGTAAAGGTCCCTAAATAATTAAATCAGTCACCGATCCACATTTCTTGTAACGTTTAATTTTGTACATACGGCACGTGAATCAACGGGGCCTCCGCCCCCGTAATCCAAATAGGAGCTTACCTACAATGAAATAGAGCATAAAGCCTTCTTAGTTTTTATCGCTCTACCGTAACTTGATAGTAGGTAGGAAGAGACTATTTTAGTCTATAGGCATTTCTTATTTTCAAATTATTTGTTCTGTCAAAGATTAGACCAAACTTTCCACAACTCTAGCTTAATAACTACCAATTTAATAAAGTCAATTCAAAAACAGAGTCAAAGGTCAACAATTTATTTCTGAGATTCAATAAAGAACATTAACAAAAATTCAAATGTCTGTCATTTCCTCCATACGTATAGAATAGGGCACATCGTGCAAGGAAGTCCAATTGACGGTGTTGGAGCGCGCGACCACGTCACCCACGAGCTGGTCACGGAACTCCTGCCAGCGACGCGCCGATACGTAATCTTGAAATAACTGCTTCTTTGTCGGTATCTGACCAAATAATAAGTATGTTTATTTATAAGTGCCAACGTTAAGATTGAGTTTTAAAGGAATATCTCGGTTACAGTTTGCAGCCCTAGATTCGGGTATAATATTCTACCTAGTTCTTGGCTCACCTCCTCACAAGGAATTTAGACATAACTGGCGAAACCACCTATTTCATTTACCAGGTAAAACTTTTCCTTGTGATACAGGTATGATGTTGTTTTATTTTTAACTATGGCAACTTTGCCCGAGTGAAAGTCGAAAATTATCCGAAGTGGGCCTACTCGCGTGATGAAAATCGTAAGTGACCTCTCCTGGGTTCCAGCGTGCGCGAAGTTTCATTTAAATCCGTTAAGACGTGAAGAGGTAACATACAGATTTAGGGATTTTCGCATTTATCAAAGTCAAAAGTTAAAGCCAAAGTCAAAACGTTTATTACAATTAGGCCATTAAACGCCACTTTTGAACGTCATCATTTACAATTCAGTATAATAATAATATTACATTAATAAAGTGACTCTACAGTCCATTCGGAAAGGTAGATTCTTATGGAGAAGAACGGACAAGAAACTTTATAGTTACTCTTTTCAAATAATGATTTTACAAAATGTGGTAAACAAAAATTAATTTAATATTATGTGAGGACGATGCACCCAGAGTATGCTACTAATAAGAACTAAGTATTACCAGCAGAGGTAAACTTATTCATTTAGATGTATAGGTAAGCCCGATAGTAAATGGAACACCTATAGACTTCCGATTTATATACCAAACGCTATGTTGGTGCGGAGTAGAGACAGAGTTGAAAACATCTCATTTGCCTGTCTGCTATAGTTTATATACTTTTATCTACGAGTTCACTTACGGTTTGTCCCTCTGAGAGGCTATGGATACCTACTTGTGCCTGTATGTCGCTGTCACACCTTTGTATTTCCCAAAGGAGTAGGTTTGTGCACTCACTGTTCGCCGTTAAGGCTGATAACGGTGCATTAAGATATGCCTGTGGGTGTATGTGTCAATTTTGTAGAGCGGCCACATAGTCATTTACCGGACACAATATAATAAGCAAGGTTTCAACCTAATATCTTTAATTTAACAAAACTATAAACCGATTTCGTTTGAGCGATCCCTTCACGATCTGTGTCGGAGTCAGACAGAAAAGTAATGTTTAATTAGAGTCACTACTAAGTAGGTATATTACCTTCTTTTCCAGGAAGTGTTGTATACGTGACCAGATGTTGGCGGTGTTTCGTTGCAGCAGCCACATTTTCGGCATCAGCATGCAGTCGACTGGCGTCAACGCAACAATCCGGCGGTCTCGCATATTCTCGCCAAAGCCAAACGTTGAACCAGGGTTGTATCGAACCACCTATTCAAAAATGTACTTATTAATTTATTTAAACTATACCTTATCAGTCCATATCAGAGTAAGTAGGTACAGAGTCCAGCACATCAAGCTACAACAATGAGTCAAATTTCTTTCATAGATTTTTAACGTTTTCGCCAAAGCATTAGGTTGAAGGTTGATAAGGAAAGAATAGAATAAGAATAAATTTATTTAAAAGAAAATATAGGTTACAAATTGTGTGTTATACAAAATAAGTACCTAAGTATTTTAAATTAAGCATAAAAGAATTTTCAAAGACTTCCTGCACCAGGCTAGACCTGTCCCGAAGGAAGCTTTTAGCTTTTCCTATGCAGTTACAAATTATTAATAGGTATATTACTAGAAGCTATAGGTACACGCAAACTTAACGAAAAAAAAACCTTAATGGAATTCAAAGGAAAAAGGACTATTAAATAACTTGAGATTGTATCTAAACTCTCGATAAATTGTCAAATGAACATTTCTCCTACAATTATATGAACAGGCTGAACTGTCATCATCATCGGCCGAGCCTTTCCCCAACGTAATTGGGGTCGGCTTCCAGTCAAACCGGATTCAGGTGAATACCAGTATTCAGCGTAACTGAACTCAACAGGCTGAACTGTCATGGGTGTCTTTCATGGTTTTCGGAGTCGCTAAGATTATAATTTCGAGCGCATTTCAATTTTTTGCGACCCCGAAAACCATCCAACAATGATACCCTAGCTTGTACATGCGGTTTCGTCTCCGGACATATCCAGCAGGAACCGTACATTAAAATCATTTAAAACACAAACCAACAAAAAAAATAGCTCTTTATGATTTAGATAAAAGTTAAGAAAAGACAAACCTGCATATAGTACGTCCGATATTCAGGGCGTAATGGGTGCACGATACTTTCTCTGGAATTTGAAAAATATGGACCTGCTTAGTTAACACTACTAAAGGATAAGCTCTTTGCCCAGTAAACTGGACATATTTATTAGACACACAAGTAACAAGACAATTTATGCAAGCACCTCATACCCTCCCCATGTTCACTAGGAGGCAACAGAACTTCAGATTTAACTCCTTCAAGAGTCTCCGTTGCCGGTACAACTTCACCTTCAGGCAGTTCCTGGATGGTCCCAGGCACTGACGCGGCTGTGCCTGCAGTTGTCGCTGAACCCATCACCTCAGAAGCCATTGCTTCTTGCATTATTTGAATACTTTCCTTTTTAGTGCTAGAAGAAGATTTGCGTTTAGACGCATCTGAATGTCTCAATATACTTTCTAAGCGTTTAGAACCTGATCGGCTCGCCGACATTTCGGCGGTCTCAAGAGACGATTGTTCAAGTTCTTTGGCTTTATCTTTATAAGCGCCAAAATATTTCGTATCGAGATCCTGCTCGCTTTCTTGTTCAGGCACCTGAAACAAAATCAATCATTAGAGCTACTTAGTAATCTATACGTCAGGTCTTTTTGGGGTTCCGAACCTCTATAAGGAAAACGGAAGCCGTATAGGATCAGTCGGTTGTCTGTCCGTCACAGTTGATTTTCTCCGACTGGACCGATTGAGTTGAAATTTGGTTCACATACTCGTATGTCCTGTACCCCAAACACGGACGAGCAACGAAAATAAATACACTTTGAAAATGGGGTCACTTTTTGATGTCCGAGACTACTAAAATAGATGAAAATGTACCATTATTCCCCTTGTCTCCCGAAACTACTGAACATACAATTTTGAGAAAAATACAGATCATAATGATAATATACTTTACCTATAATAAATATGTAGGAAAACCAATGATTTTAAAGTAACATGCTAAAAATAAATCTTTCGTTCGGAACCCTTTGCACGAGAGTCCTACTCCCACTTCGCCGGTTTTTTGCCCTAAGGCAGGGTAACTTTTGGAAGGATGGAATGTTTAAGAAAAAAACAGATTTAAAAACCTTACATAAGGATCGTAAAGTGAGTAAGTAGTGTGTCCGCAGTGACGCTTGACCACGACTTGTAGGGTCTCTATCATCTGGCACTGACCCGACAGGATGAAGTAAACATAATTCGCTATGCCGCAACCATCTCCCAAAATTGTGTCATTTGCTTGGTAGGTTTTCATTTTAGCCACGATACATCCCTCACGTCGAGCCACCTGAAGAAAAAGAATAAAGCTAAACTTTAACTATGTCCCAGAAATTGTTGATCTCCATTTTTTTTACAGGTTTCAGTTGGGCCAGAAGACATTAACTGTTCTTGTGAAAGTTTTATTGACATAGTTTCATAGTTAATTTGCTTTAAATTGCTTAGTAAGATTGAAAATTGAATAATAAACTTTGACGAATTCTCATGCTTGAAGTATGTACCTAGATTCCAACTTCGAATTCTCAATCGGAAACCGACGTTAGTCGCAAGTTTAAAATAAATAATTTTACTTTTTAACCGACTTCAAAAAAGGAGGAGGTTCTCAATTCGGTTGTTTTTTTTATGTTTGTTACCTACCTCATAATTCCGTCATTTATGAACCGATTTGAAAAAATTCTATGTTTATCTGAAAGGACATACTTTCCGATTGGTCCCATGGAAATTTAATCAAAATCGGTTCAGTAGTTTGGTTTTTAAATCGAAATAGCTGGAAAAAATATGTCATCCAAGAAAACGAAATTACGTATTTTGCTTTCCCGTGACTTTCCAGTGGTGTTGTTAGTTGTGAGGTAGGTACCACTACAAAGTAGGTACAAAATAACCTTAATTTTGGAATTCAGTGTTAAAAAATCGAAGAAACAACCAAAACCACAGAAATTAGCTTTTTTATTTACCTCGTCCAGCGCATCAAAGTAGGTGAACGCAGACATCGCACGTCGCACCTCCTCCCATTGCTTCTGCACAGATGCTTGAAGAACATTTTTGAAGTCCTCCTTCATCAATGCCAGCGTTTCGCAGTGACCTAGAGACAATATGCAACTACTTGGATGACCTATCTCACACAACGCAGACTGAGGTCTGGTATTGGTAACAGCGAAAACGAAACTTAGTTACTAAGATACACAGTTTGTTCGATAAAATAGTAGGGACCTGTTAAGTACAAAGGATTTAAAACTTCGATAGATTAAGGAAACACATTACTATTTTCAGAAGGTACCTGTGTACTCTTATAACTACTGTTTTGCATTATAATTATAACATCTTAGTGTTAATTGAAAAGCTATTCGTCAGCTTAACGCGGACACCTCGGGTATAATACCTGGGTGGTGACATGGTATCTACAGTTGACGTAGAGTCTACGCAGCTTCTATGCTATGTCTACGCACTGTCTATTGTGCATGTTAGCATCCACGCAGCGATTCAGCTAAACAATAACAAAAAATACTAAACATATTTGGTAAGTATAAGGAGGTATTAGATAACTTTAGTAAAGACTTGACTTGTAAAGAATTCAAATTGTAGGAGGTACGATAGTGCTTACGAAACAAAAGGAGTGTGTTATTGTGTTCGGACCCATGCGAAAATGTCGTTAGTACTTTCTTACCAACTGTAGTACAAGTAGCTGTCCTAGGAATGTTATGCAACAGGGACACCTCTCCGAACATGTCGCCCTGGTGCATGACGCCGATGTCCACGGACACGTACTGCTGCAGCAGCTCGTCGAAGATCATCTGGCTGACGATGACGTCACCGGTCACTATGAAGTATAGCGCATGCGCCTCGTGGTGCTGACGGACTATCACGGTATTAGGACGGTAGTACTTGAAGTACGTTACCGCTGCTAACTTCTTTTTTACATGCTGAGGAATAGATTAGGGTTTTTTACTACCAATATCAGAACATGATAGATATATGTAGAATAAAAACCGTTAAAACAGGTCAAATACGGTTTAAAACAACCTTGGTAGTTTCGCTCATAATGGAAACCTATTTCAGCTATTTCGATTATGGGCAAAACTTCCTAGTCGCAGAAAATCCTATAGCAGAATGTCCTTTTGTCAAAGTACAGTTGGGCGCCCACTACACGCTCATGCAAGCGTCACACAATTCCAAAGTTATGAATGACGAATGACTGCTGGTGAGTGACGGAATTCAATCGAAATTGCACACTCTTTCTTAAATACGCGACGATATATGACTGGAATACAAGATTCGAAAAAGGACAAGGACTGAACTATTACCAGTGATCGGATAATCGGGCGCTTATATACCTAAACGACACTTTTATTCCCACGAAAGTATAATACGGACATACTTTTCAGAATCCCGGATCCCGGAATCGTTCGAAATTCCTGATTTTGCTAAAAATACAAAAAAAAAAAACAGAATATAGTTAGAACTCGTTGTGAACTCTCATTATAACTTTTTTAAATTTAAAAAGCCGATTCTAATGGAACTTTTAATTTACAATGAAAGTTTTTATGATTTTCCATTTGTTTTGAATCAAATCATCTGCCCAGCCTTTTCCCAACTATATTGGGGTCGGCTCCCAGTCAAACCGGATTCAGGTGAATACCAGTGTTTGTTTTGAATAAAATAAAGATACTAAATCAAAATAACCACTGCTATAATTTCGTTAAATAACAAACTTAAAGAAATTATACCAGTGGTTATTTTGATTTGGTATCTTTATTTTATTCAAAACAAAAACTAGTATTCAGCTGGGTTGTTTTTACAAAATTGTTCAATCCCGGGAACCCAGGACTACTTATTTATGTAGGAATGTCCACATTATTCTTTCACGGGAAGAAGTTTAGGTATATAAGCGCCCGATTATCCGATCACTGACTATTATCCATACCATAAACATATAAAAACAAGCCCATTCACTTAAAAGTCGTGACTAATGTAATATCCAGATTATCGTCAATCAATTTCATGCAACCATCAGTCACTGCATTACACGATAGGTTATCCGTCAGTCACAGCCCTGAGTGTGGTTAAACTGACAGCAAAATCTATCGTGTAGTGGGCGCCTTACCTATACTAAAAAATTATGCCTGATATTCTCACATTAGGGTATCTCTTGAAACATTTGAGTCCGCCTATGATACGGAATATATATTTTTTCTCTTGGTCAGTCCTTTCAGAGTTCGGCTTATTCAGCAGGGCTTTATCCTGAAATAAATTGTCGAAAGATAAGTACAATAGTGAATAAAAGTATAGTGGAATCCGTTTATTATGAATACGCCTACAGTGGCCAACCACTAAATAAATGTAAGGTGCGAAGTTTCTGCCAGGGTTGCGGAATTTGTTCGAAAGAGTCACCGCGGCCCTGGAAAGCAAAGGGCTTTAGAAGGAACACGGATGGGTTTTAGTCAGTAAGAGTCTGACAGGCCCTTCCGCTCCACCCAGAGCGGAAGAAGTCATTTGATGATTTCCCATCCTTAAAAAAAAAAAAAAAATTGTGGTGCTCCTCCCCTATCCTAAATGGGTACCGAAAAAACAAATAGGAACTTGTTTATTTTCAGTTATGCTTTGTATGAATTCGGCTTAGTATCACGTTTATCACTTCCCTTAGATGTCCTTAAAGGTACCTAAGCGAATTTTATTTTACCTAAGTACCTACATTACGAGCCTATTTCATGACCTCTGAATAGCCACTAATCACCGAATAATTTCGAAAATGCAACATAATTTGTATGGAATTATCTGCCAAGTAAATTAACGGGAACTTAATCGTAGGTGGTGAAACAGGCCAATCTTCATAGTTAAAATTATCAATATGTCTTACAGTGATGGTCAGCAAGCGTTTTTTCTTCGCCTTTCCGCGCACCGCCTGAGCGACTCTTCTCTTGACGTCCTCAACGCCTTCGTACTGCTCAGCGGCCTCTATCATCCAGTACGTGTTCGCCATCACCATGCGACCTATTGCTCGGAACCGGCATTTGGCGCGAAACTTACGTCGCATTTGCTCTTCAGGATCCTAAAAAACGAAAAGTTTATGGAGATAGGTAAAAAGATTGTGTTGAAATGAGGGTTTCCCGAAATTACATAAACCAGGTAGCAGCACTGAGGCGTCAGGTCCCGGCACCTGTTTTTTGCCATTAGTTGAATTGACGTCAACGTCATGTTTACGTCAAAGTTACGTTTTCAAAGAAGTGGACCTCTCGCTTAAGTGGTGCCAACTGGTGGCCTGGTGGCGTGAAATTTCCAGGAAATTCTCATTAAAAAGAGGTCTGTGGAATTGTGTACTTCCACTCGGCTCAAAGTTGAGACTCTGAATTATCCACTCTTTTTTAAAACCTGGGACAACACTTGAGCAAAGAAAATCGTTTCATATTTAAATAAAAAACAATAGGCTCAATAGTATCGGAGATAAGTAATTGGAGTGGTAAATTTTCATTTATTTTCTTAAATAAATTTAAACCGATTTATTTTAAAATGATAAGGACAAGTATATTTGAGACCCTCACAATATTACCTTTTATATGATATGTCGCACGGCAATTTTTTCCAAAACTTCATTTTCAAAATGTACCTAGATATTTATTTAAGTTCCGCGTCCGTCTTTGGGTCTAATTAGTTCATATGTTTACCAAAATTTGAACAGAATATCGGTCCAGTAGATTCGGAGCAGAATGGCTGTGACAGACGGACAGATAGATAAATAGTCAGACAGACCGACACACGTGATAGACACCATGAAGGTTCCGTTTTGCATTCGTGACCCTAAAAACCAGAAGCAGTAGGTAATGTACTTAGGTAAGCGAAGGAGGCGGGCCGCGCGAGGGAGGGACAAGGCCTTCGCCCCAACCGCCGCTACAGAAGACGTCGTCAGGAGTCGCAGGGCGATCCCCGGCCTCCGGGCCTGCGAACGGCGAGCGTTGGGTGGGTTACGATCATAACCAGGCCCGAGTTGATGGCGCGTTGTGTTTCACGAGCGCCTCATAGAGATGTCAGCATAGGCCCGCAAGGGCCAGAGCCTGCCAGGGTTGCGGAATTTGTTCGAAAGAGTCACCGCGACCCTGGAACGCAAAGGGCTTTAGAAGGAACACGGATGGATTTTAGTCAGTACGAGTCTTGACACGCCCTATCGCTCCACCCAGAGCGGAAGAAGTCATTGATGATTTCCCATCCTTAAAAAAAAACCCTAAAAACCAAGATGTAGTGTAATTGTCCTATTATGTCGTATTTCAAGTCTTCAAACGTTAGCGTTGAATCCTTGAAATCGTGGTTGATGTCGCGCTCGAAATGAACCCGTGAATATATTGTAATCAAAAACCAAAATGTTACCAATTCTTTTCCCATTCGTGCGGAAGATTGCGCCATGATTTGTATATTCTTATAAATAAATTTACAAAAACGACAGAAAACAAACTTTAACAATGTAATTCAAGTTTTTATATTGTGTGGATTGAACAAAATGTCACTGAAAAGTCTATTGTCAATGTCACAAACGATTTTTTGGTTTTGTCATGACTTTCCTTTTTCTAAAACCCATAGTAAAAAACCAATTCAGACAGTGACCCTCCAAACAGGTGTTAATATCGATTACCTAGTCAAGTTGCCGAACACAACGTTCGATAGTAGGTAGGCACAGCTAGATGAAAGATGACGCCCAGCTTACCTACCTATTGGTTAAATTTCATCTATCAGTCTTTGTAAATAACCCTTAGGACGTAAGTAGTTTTTAAATTCGTATTTTAAGTTTTGTTATAATTCGTGTCGTGATTGATACCTGAAAAAAACTTAGGATGTGATTAAAATACAACGCTTACCTAATACAAATAATTTTTTATTTTTTCTTTTCTTTTTTTTCTAGAAATGATGGCTTAGCGATTCGCGGCCAATGCTGTTTCGGTTGAGGAGGCACCGGCACTAGAAGTAAGCGGCAATGGTTCCTGGCGACCCACCTACTGAACCGCCCTGCTCTCGCCTGAGCTATCTTGAACATCATAGTACAGTGATTCTCCGCCCTGTTACCTTGCAGATGAGCCTCATCGTACCCTCTCTGATAAATATCTTTTAATTGGTACGAATCCTTTGGAGTCGGGTCCGGCCCAAAGAACCAATCCCTTTTTACCTGATCAAACGATTTCTCTTTCTTACTTTCCTCTTCAAACATTTCTTCCTCAACATTCCCATGGATTTCCGCTTTTATCAAATCATAAAATGCGTAAAGACTATCCGTGCACAGAACCTCAGAAGACAGCTGTTGAAAAAAATTTTGGAGGTGATATTTCAGTACCTACAGGAAAATGATAGATGAAACCATTGTGAGCGATTAGACACACGGGCTTTTGAAGACAATTGATGAAAGAGCTGATGGCATTGAATGCTTCAGCGTTAAGCTCAGCTTCTTGATCTAGGAGCTCGTTGGTTAGTCCACTCAACTCAACACTTTTCTCGCTCATAAGCTTGCTAGGATTGAAGCACATTCAGAACTTGTACTGCACTCGCAACTCATCATCTGCTTTGGTCGTGAGAAAGTGTCTCCGTTTGACCGCTAACCCCAGTTCAGTTATTCCGGGTACATCGCTTCCTTTTATTAAACCAGTTGCCTCCAAATCGAAGAATACATAGGTTTCGATCGGTGTCATGGGTGCAGTCACAGTTAGGATGGTAAAGTTGGAATTACTCGCAGAACGGCTGGCCGACGGAGCGAAGACTTCTGGCAACTGGCTTATAAGCTATGACCTGCAACGTACAAATATATAAACTCGGGACTTTTTCTATTAGAGATAGACAAACACTTTCTTCAAAAACGCCTTTTGCTCCATGCTCGATAAATCATTCATTCACATGTGGCCTTCGAACGAGTCGTAATGTCCTCGATCGCCTTATCGTAAACTTCAATTTGTACTCAAACTAAATAGGCGCCGTCTGGTGACAAGAACACTGCATTTCTCCATACGATTGAACATTAGCGAAATTACGATAGCGCGATCGAGTTCGTTAAAACTCGCCCTAAAGCTAATCTACACATACTTATCCGGCCAATCGCCTGAGCTCAAAACAACATCGGCGCGTCGAAACTTATTGTGACGGCCACGGCCACGTCCCAACCTGGCCCATCCCGGCCTGGTTATGTGTGGATCAACTTTACCACCAATAAAGTTTATTTTTATTTATTTATTCGCGACCAACTTATATAACGGTTTACACCACAATTACAAGTATATAGGCATACAATAGCATACATTTACAAAATTAGATACAATAAATTAGACAAAATGAAAAAAAAAACTAGTAAAAAATTGATAAAACGGAAAATAAAACCTTGACAATTACAATAAAAAAAAAAAACAAACACAGTGGAAAAAAAAACAAAGCCGATATAAAAAGTTATACGTGGGGCGGGACTGAAAGTTTCTAGATCTGGCCACTTACAATAAAATAATGAAAACACAATTATGAAATTCGAAAATGGAACTCATTGGGAGCATGTTACTTTTTAATTTGCGAGACTGTCATTTGTGTTTTCATTGTCCTTTCGAAAATTGTATGTCGCTATCAAAATGAATTTAACTCGTGAACATTTTCGTTCAACGGTTTTTTTTTTATGATTTTCGCTGTGGCTTAATTCAACAAAAGAGTTGCCAGAGACTTCAATTGGCATTTGGTGATGAAGCACCATGTCGCAGCTCTGTGTACACGTGGAGAATTTAGACGTGGACGTGATCAGCTCTAAGTATGAGAGGTACGTGAAGGTCGGCTGGCAACTGCGGTTACCGAATCTAATATTGATGGGAGTGATATGAAGGTCCGAATGACGTTATTGCGGCGCACGCTATTTCCAAAGACTTTCGTACCAGGCAGCGTACCAGTCAAACAGTTTTTCGAATAAGCGTGTTCGCGACAACGTCATTCGATATAGCGGTTTCGGACCTCGCACCCTGTGACTTTTTTGTTTCCAAAAATTAAAGACAAACTTAGAGGCACACGTTTTACGAGTCCTGAATCGGTGGTGAATGCTTTTCATGAAGCCATTGAAGAGGTCCCTAAGGAAGACTGGTCCAACTGCTTTGTAAAATGGTTTCAGCGAATGCAAAAATGCATTAATTGCGAGGAAATATAGTTTGACAATCAATAAATGTATTGCAAGTCTTATATATAGTCTTATTTATCAGAATCCAGAAACTTTCAGTATGCCCTAAGTAAGAAGGTACTCATGAAAATATTGTGCTGGGAATGACAATGGACTCCTAATATCGCTGCAGTGAGTTCAGTCGGTCGATTCTGTCAATCAATAGTATCAAGATGGATTGACAGCTCACCTCGTGATCACTTCACCCTAGCCTTCATTTCGACATGGTTACAGAATCGACCAGCATCTAGAGAGTGGTCAAACAGCTAAATATTATTAATGGAACCTAAGGGACAAGTACTGTACTGGTAACTGGTTTTAACTTTTACACTACTAGTTCGTGGAATAGAAAATAGATGGCGTTAACGGGGAAAAGTGTATGCCTTATGGGAAGTGGAATGCTAAAGTAAAATATATACCTACTCTAGTAACAAGGAATTGAAGTAGGAACCACGAATTAAGCGGATAAAATATTTGACCAGAGAAAGAATATAAATAAGACAAAGAAAGTCTGTGTAGGTAGGTACATAATTATGTTCTTTTAACCTTTTGAACGCCATTGTCACATACATATACATGCCAAGCAAGCGCATGCCCTGTACGCCATACGTCACAAATTTGTGATAAAAAGTACGGCCAATTTGTGGCTTGGCGTCAGGGGCACGCTGATGCGTTTATGCTCTGCCGTTCAAAAGGTTAAGAGCGTCCCCTCCGTGTGTTTTCACTGTCAACTACCTTGCGTTAGTTCTTGTCCTTATGTTAGTTACAAAAAAAAACGCGTTTTGTTAGGTAGTCGTCTTACATTCATCCTCTCAACGTGACCAAACATCTAAGCATACTCTTTGGCCTTACCTGGAGATGGTCACAGGAATCCACTGGTAGTATGAAACAGTCTGTCGCTGAGGCCACGCTTGGAAGAGGCCTATGCCTAGATTGGATGATCACTGCACTAGTCCGACGAACCGAGTATCTAAATTATACTTATAAGTGTGTCTACAAAATGATTGAATGCCACTAGCAAGTGCACTTTATGCAGCGATAACGCCTACTACCTATTTGACACGAGTATTCGAGTCCCTATCTGTCACAATTAAAAATAGATTATGGTTTCTGACTAGTTTTTAGGGTTCCGTACCTGCGTTCGCACGAAAAACATAACGACGAGAAATAGTTTGCCATATCTAATGAAAGGGCTTATTGTGAGGTTTCAAATAGGTATCCTTTTCTTATAAGTTTGAAATAAACTTTTAAAAGTTATTTTCGAAATATGTACTTACATTCGATAAGACTGCGAGGAGCTCGTGGCTAAATAATAACAGCCGCATAGGTTGACTTCAAGGTTAAGCAACAGCAAGCAAGCAGCTTGCCGAAGTCGGTCTGTGGATGGATGACCATTTCAACATATCGAGATTCCTCCGCACCTCGGAAAGCTTGTTAAGCCGTTGGTACCGGCTGTCATTTGTAGATCCTTAGCAGTCGTTACGAATTGTCAGAAGCCAGAAAATCTGACTCCAGTCTTGCCAAGATGTACCGTGTTACCCAGTTAATGGGTTGTGTAGGTCAGGTATGTACAGCTGAATCCGGTTTGACTGGGAGCCAACCTCAACATAGTTGGTAAAGGCTAGGCAGATGAAAAGAGTTGAGTAAATTTTTTGACATGTATGTCAATAAAGTATATTCTATTTATACATCCATGAAAATAGACTATTCCATTTCCTTATCTTCAAAAATACTAAGCCTTAAAATAAAATATACAGAAAATAGTTTTTTACACATAGGTAACATTCCAGGAAAAACTGTGCTTTTAAAATAAAATGTTAAGGAATTATGATTTTTACGGAACCCTTTGCGAGCGAGTCTAACTCGCACTTAGGTGGTATTTTCCTTTAAGTAATATTACTAATAATAAATATGTATAACTTTAATATTTGAAAATGTAAATCCATATGTAAGGCAAAATTAATGAAGAGAATATTAGTTTAATTAGTTTTTCTATCCTACGTCTATAGTCCATTTGCTTTATTAAAAAGTGTCTAGCCAAGCCCCAGATACCAAACACAATAATGATAAAGCAGTGTTGTGTATTGATACGTCAATAGGGTATTTGATTGGATTTTATATTTCATTTTTCAAAACTGTGAGAAGACATGACGAAATAGTTTTTTTTTATTTAAAAAATGATGGAGTTATGATTGTTTTATAGAAGGGACATATTTCTGAGAATCATAGAAATAAGGGAAATGTGTTACTGTTACTGTTACATATTGATTTAAGTCAGATGATTTGGAAGATCCGAAAAAGGTGCTGACTTAAAGACTAGCATTGAGATTTCATAGTCTTGCAAACCTGGAAATAGGATTAAATATATAATTCTTCTTCTTAGGATGTCTGTGGCAAATACAGTTATGAAATTTTATGCTTAGCCCAGTACTCAGCAACGGCAACACTGTTTGCTGACGCAGACATAAGGTCTTCACATGTACAGGTGACAGGGCATGCAGCGCAAGACAAGAGGTGGGCCATAGACTGCGGAGCGACGGTTGAAAGGAGTCTCCCCGAGCAACATACTCTTCGACCTTCTGTCATGTCCAGCGCACCCTGTAGAATCGTCTTGTGTCGATTGGCTAATCCTTTCACCATAATAATATGTAATTAACTTGTGGGTTTTATGATCAATAATTCGAAAATAAAAAAATACAGTGGTAACTCTTTATAACATTGCTTGTTATAAAAATGAACTCTGTATAGCACAGAAATGAGCACAATTTGGTTGGTTAAGGTACAGGCGCCAGCACATCAAGCTACCCGAAATGGTCAAATTTTCCCAACCAACCTTGAACCTAATGCTTTAGCGATACAGTTGAAAATCTATTACAGAAATTTGACAGATTGTTGTAGCTTGATGTGCTGGCATCTGTACCTTAAAACTCATAAATTGATATAAATATATTCTCTTTACAGCGCAAGAGCCATTCTTTATAACAAAGAAATTTGTTCATATTTAGATATCTGAAAGTATAGTAGTACGGTAGTGTATTGTTTATTTTATCAGTTTACAAAAGGTTATGACTAAATCTTTGAGGTGCTGATTTCTAAAATCCTCAACATCCCTTTTATTTTATTGTTAAATAATTGCCTTGAATGTACGTGACATCACTCTTGGATTGCAATGTCTCTTAAAATAAAAAAAAAAGAAAGAAAGAAAAATGTTTATTTGGGACTCGCACAAGATTAACAAACTAGTAAAATAAAATTAAAAACTAAACAGTATAAAAAAAATAATTATCTGCGCTTATCTCAGCTTAAGCTGCGATATCTAAAAAATAAATAATGCAGCGCTGGTACCGTAAAACGGGGTGAATAGAACTGACGGGGGGAATAGAGAAAAATCTTAGGATCATTTTTAAGGTTTTTTATGGCAAACCCGGTATCCCCAGTAAAAAAACCCGCAACTTTAAAAAATTGTTGGTGTTATTTTTCTTAGTCTGGCAGCTTTTTATTGGTGGCAACATCGCTAAAAACGTCAAAACTTAATGTCAAAGTTGACAACAAAACAAGTCGTTATTGCACGAGTGAGTTTGAACCTCCGTATTTCGGTGAATTTCGGTCATTATAGTTTAAAGTTTGCTTCAAATTACGGTCAGTGCAGTTATAAATATATTGTGCTATAATTTTTAAGGTAAGAATATGAATTACTATTTAAAATTGTTTTTATTTCGTAAGCCTTATTTTCTTTAATTTTTCGAGGTGATTAGATACACGAAAGGGGTGAATAGAAACGCCTGAGGGGTTAATAGTCACGCAAATATGGTCAATAGACACAGCCAAGGGGTGATTAGTTACGAAAGAGGGGTGATTAGCCATAATGATGTCAGGGCTGCCACAAAGTTTGTAGTGGTTATTTACAGTTGAAATTTAACTTTTAGTTACTTAAAGCGTTTTTAATTTTCTTGATTATTTTTAATCTCAATCAATATATTTTTTATTTAATTCATTCTTAAATGTAAAGTAGTAAGGTATTTCATTTATTTTTGTTAATATTTTCATTATTTTATTTCTCAGGTACAATAATGCCTCGAAACTATAAGCCCGATCCACGGGGTAAGCAGTATCGCAAATATGACACTAATACAATTAAACAAGCTTTGGAAGAGTTTCAAACAACTCCAAAGTGTTCATTAGCGTCTATTGCAGAAAAATACAATATAAACAAATCAGTGCTATACCGACATAATAGGAAAACTATGAAAACACAAGGTGGTCAGAATGCTTTAGATGAAGACACAGAACGCCACATCGTAAATTATTTAAATATTTGCGGCAATTGGGGTTATCCATTAGACACTTATGATTTAAGAATTGTAATTAAATTGTATTTGGATAATCTAGGTATCACACACAAACGATTCAAAAACAACATGCCTGGACCAGATTTTACCACAAGATTTTTAAAAAGACATCAAAATTCCATTTCTTTGAGAATGTGCCAAAACATAAAAAAGTCGAGAGCTCAAGTTTCACCTGATACAATTAAAGAATACTTTGAGGAGTTAGAGGAATCACTGAAAGAAATTGATCCCAAAAATATAATTAATTATGATGAAACAAACCTCAGTGATGACCCTGGACGTAAGAAGGTTATAGTGAAAAGAGGAACTAAGTACCCTGAAAGAGTTCTTAATCAGTCAAAATCTTCAATATCTATAATGATGGCTGGTACAGCTGCAGGAGAGCTTCTGCCTCCATATGTAATATATAAGGCCAACAATATTTATGATACTTGGGCTACAGGCGGACCTAAAGGTGCACGCTTCAATAGAACTGCATCTGGATGGATTGATGGCAGCACTTTTGAAGATTATATTAAGTCCATTATTATTCCATTCTTTAAAGATAGATCTGGAAAAAAAGTTCTAATAGGCGACAATTTATCATCTCATTTATCAATAGAAGTGATTAGAATCTGTGAACAACACAATATTTCATTTATATTTCTACCAGCAAATTCAACCCATTTAACACAGCCCCTAGATATCGCATTTTTCAGGCCAATGAAAATTGCATGGAGAAACATTTTATTAAAATGGAAAAAAACAGATGGCAGGACCCAAGCTTCAGTACCGAAAGGATGCTTCCCAAGACTTTTAAAAGTACTTATAAATGAATTGTCAGAGAACGTTGCGACAAACCTTAAAGCTGGTTTTCGAAAAGCAGGTATTATTCCTGTTGATCGCAATCAAGTCCTATCAAGACTCCCAAATGCCGAAAATGAAGATCCGGAAAAATCAAGATATGCTGTTGACAAATCAGTCTTGGAAATACTTAAAGAAATGAGATATGGTACAATGAACATTAAGGAACCAACACGTAAACGAAAATTAAATGCAGAATCTGGAAAAAGTTTAGGAAACATAGATGATGATAATTTGGAAAGTACCTCTGAACACGAAATTACGAATAAGACAGCAAAAATATGTAAACAAGGTAACAAAAAAAAGAAGGTAATAGTTATTCCTGGAAAATCTGTTATTATCGATCCTGAAAGTAACGACTCTGAAAATAAAGAAATTGAAAACACTGACCCTGAAAATGTTAAAATAAGTAAATCTACGAAGAAAAAAGAAGTACAACAACTAATAGACAAACTGAAAAAAGATTTGGTGAACAAAGATAGGACGGAATCTAAAAGGAGTGTGTTAGATTCAGATAAAAAAAATAAAGAAACAGACATAAATCTACTACCTGTAGTATGTGTGGATGAATATACTATTGTCAATGATTCTCAACAACAAGAAGATGAAGAACTACTTATTAATAACTACATTGATAAAAGTGTATCTAGTATAGATTACTTACCTGATATAGGAACAGAAGAAATATTTAGTGAATTCATAGAGCCGCTAGAAAAAAAGGAAGAGAAAAGAGACGAAGACAAGAAAATTGAAATTATTTCTGTGGAAAATGTGGAGAACGCAAGATGTGCGGTGAATCTACGTAAGTGTAAAAAAATACCATTAAATACAGTAATTGACATACAAAAAGAAAACACTAAAAGATCTAAGAATATTAAAGAAGTACCTGTACGACGAGGAAGTTATTACAAAAATGATGAAGACATTTTAAGGGATTTAACTGATGACAATTTTTAATAATTTGATAAAAGATGGTAACAATTTTAACATAAACAACTGATTGTTTTTTTTAGATTTTGATTATTCAAGACTGATTTGATGTGTGAAAAAAACTTTCGAAAAATCTAACCGCCTTCAAAAACCATCTGAATAAAGTGTAAAATAAGTTTCTTTCGAAAGTCATTATTTTTGTTTATTAATTAATTTTTGCCACCGACTTTCAACCGAAAAAAAGTTATTTTACACTTTATTTTGATGGTTTTTGAAGGCGGTTACTTTTTTATTGATAGAATCTTTTTTAGTTTTAATTAATTTTTAATTATAACTATAATATGGAAGAATATTAGAGGCAAAGTGCATTATTTTGTTTTAATTCGAGTTTTAAGTTCATTGTTTACGATATGTTGATATTAGTAATTATTTTTAATAATTGTTGATTTTGAATGATTATAGTTCCTGATTGATTTAAAATAAAGAATATTATTTTAAAGTCAAGTGCATTTTCATTTAGTTTTGTTTTTGTGATACACTCTAAATTTATTACATTTTAATTAATTTTTATTATTAATGATTTCTATTTGAAATTATAATTTTACTTCAAATTAACAATTAAAGAAACCTTCTCGAGTTTGCTTGCCTTTATCCTAAAAAAAATATTTAGACAAACTGTAACGAGACAGCCCTACGAAATTTTTCTAATCACCCCTTAGGTGTGTCTATTGTCCCCTGATGGGTGCTAATTAGAAATCACGTATAATTTGTGTCTTTTTTTATTAACTACAAACGTATTCGAATAGAAACAAATTTATTCCAATAGTTTGGCCTAAGACTCAATAAATACTTGATTAAAAAAATGGGTATCCATTCTGCAACTTGACGAAAATCATTACCAAAGTTCGAACACCTATCTATTCACCCCGTTTTACGGTAAATGATAGTCTGACTTACTTTTGAATTAAAATTGATGGTGAATTTGGTTGTTTTCTTTCCTCGCTCCATAAATGACAATAATTCTTTATAACAACAAAAAGGCTTGGTCCCTTGTGTTTTGTTTAAAAGAGTTGACAGTGAATTTATGAAAGTTATAGAAATAATGAAAATGTACCTGCAAGATATTGATTTGAATCAAATGGAGGAGCCAAAATAGGTTCAGACAGAGTGGGGTTTCATGGTCTGGCAAACCTGCAAATGGCGTTGTGGTGAAGTGGGTGTGACGTTCTTCTTAAAGTCTTTCAGAACGTTAAAAGCAGTAACAATTCCTTTTTCCTAAATATCTGCTGTTTTCAGAGCTCAGTAGCACTTGTTTGGTTTTTCACATAATTGCGTATCCCATTTCTTTTCCTCGTCGTTGCATATGTATTCAAACACGTTTCGCACCATTGTCTTCTCTGTGACAAAGAGAAGCGGGCGTCTCCTTTTCTTAGAAGCAGTAACTGCACCAGAGGTGCTCAGTTGACCGTCTCCCATATTTTACAAAAACAAACAAACAGAAACAACAACACCCAAACAAAACAACATAACAAGGAAAGATGCAGCAATTACTTAGAGCAACAGAGTAACAAAAAAAACCGGCGCGAGCTCAAGAACACAAGGAATATATTTGCACAAGAAATCGCCAAGCACGACAAGAAAATAAGACGTAAAGACATTCAGACTATCAGTCAAGTAGGTAGTCAATCCACCAAAACAAAAACAAAATAATGTCAAAATGTTTTTTTTAATGGTTGTAGCTATGCCTCTAACTTGGTTACAAGACCTTTAAGCAAATTGTCAAATTGACATTTTATTTCAGTGTTGCGTGCTATTGACTGACTGACACTGACTGTGGTCGGTTTTTCTGTTTTGCAAAATGGAATAACGAAAAACGAAACGAAACGAATAACGTGCACGAAATATAGGTGGCAGCACAAATCGACACGAGAGCATTGACTTATAAATTATATGGACTTGAAATGTTTGACTACAGAAAAAATAGTTATACAAATATGAGGCATATCGACGCCAGAATCATAAAAATACTGCCGTCTCTTTTTAACTTCAATAATTTTGCGTAAGTAAAAAAGGATAATACTATTTTAGACAGTTACTATAATGGCAACCCTTCGTTCCTAGCGTTATTGAATTACCTATTTTGCGGCCGGGTCGCCATTTTATGAGCTCGTTTGGTATATTATAGGTATATTATAGTGTATTATCTATGGTATATTATATACCTACTAAAGTTGGGTACCTACGTCAACTGTCAAAATGCTCTTGAGCTGTGGATATTATTTGAGAATTTGGAGTAATTTGCTGTGTTGTTGCGTTTGAACTCTATAGTTCTATATTGGAAATCGTCAATAGCAAGATGCCTAATTGCAATATAATCGGATGTGGCATCAAAAGAAGCGGAAATCACCCGAACATAACTTTGCACCGGTACGTACTTAGTTTCAGCTGAAATATCTTTAGATTTAGATAAGAAACCTATGCTTCTGCATTCGTATAGAGTTTCAACAGTACGAGTACATTTATAATTTACGTTTTGCCTTTGTTTTCAACGGTTGTATTACATGAAATCAATTTGCTGTTATTGAAGGGCTAGAGTAATGCATTAAGGCATTTTTAAATTTATCGATAGTGCTATTTTATGGTTCTTTATTAAGTAGTTATTTTATGTTTTTCCTTCAAGGCTGCCTACTAATAAAGGAAAAAAGAAAATTTGGCTGGAAATAATTGGTGTTGAAAATTTAAAGATGTCAACAAAAACAATTCATATTTGTTCACTTCACTTTGAAGAATCATGTTTCAAGGGGGGGGGTCTGTATGTATGCTTTTGCGGTTGTACAACGACATGCTTTGCTTTGCTTTGCTTGGTAGTATAGATGCAGGCCTGCCTTCCCGTCTCCTTCAGAGATGGGAAGGAGGCGTGGTCTTGAGGGAGAGCGCAACGGTCGTGCAGATCCTCAAGGCAAGTCCGGTGGATACACCTTCCCGAGGTTGCCACCCCGTTTTTGGTCTAATTCCATATGAAATAGACGTAACTGAAACCACCGGGCGGTTTTCCTCTCCGAACCACAACCCCCCTGTGACGAGGGGGTTGCGGACTCGGCCGTCACTAAATAAGCTGATGGCGAGTAGGAGAACAGAGTCACCTGCGCTAGGACCTGCGCAGTCGAGCGCCGTAAGCGGGGATGAAGGAGTCCTGGGGGGTTGAGCCAATCGGCACTGGTGGTAATGTGTCCGTGTGGCAACACGCCCCCTTTGGTCTGGATTTCAAGCGAAACGGTGGCCTTACCCTCTAGCCAGGGGTAGGGAAATGGCCACAGTGTCCCGTCAGAGGGTCACAGGCGAGGTGCGTGGGGTCCGTTGAGGTCGCCCTCGGGAGGCCGAAGCGGTAGGTAAAGGCCATGCTGAAGGTGTAAGTGAGGGTTGATCAGTTCGTGGGGGTAGGCCTTTCGACCTTCCGCGCCAACCCGATCAAGCACCCGATGTCGCGCTGTAAACCAGCCTTGCGCACCTATATCTCTCTGGTAATCCTAACGTTCGTACTCACAGTAGTGCGACGTTCCCAGGTGCGGGCTCCATGGAGGGTGGGAGCCAGGGAGATGAAATAAAAGATTCAAACAAGTATGGACAAATTGAGGCCTACTTCTTCAACCGTAGGAGTGGAGTCGGCGATAGCTGGCAAAACTCCCAAGCGAGGTGCCCCTGGCACTTCGCTCGCCCCTGGAGGCCCTGCAGCTAACGCCGCAGGCTCCAGCGCGGGCGCCGGTCCGGCTGTGGCGAAAACCGCAGCTAAGACCAAAAAGTCCCTTAATATGCAAAGGGTATCGGCGCTGCCTGGGACCAGTACCGATCCCTTCAAACACAAGGCGAAAACGGCCATGGCTAACACCACTGCCGGAAGTAGCCTTCCCAAGCACCCTCCTCCTCCTCCTGTGGCTCCTCAAGCCACATCCCACGAGGCAACCGCAACC
Organism: Mamestra brassicae; assembly: GCA_905163435.1. Taxonomy (NCBI): domain Eukaryota; kingdom Metazoa; phylum Arthropoda; class Insecta; order Lepidoptera; family Noctuidae; genus Mamestra; species Mamestra brassicae. Next base: position 8,644,548 of record LR990996.1, on the reverse strand, counting down.
GGGCAAACGGGAGCGGTCTGCAGCACCGAGGACGTTTTTGCTAGCGCCTGGCAGGTGCCAATCCGTAAAGGAAAAAAAGGGAAGGGTAAAAACTTAACTCCACAAGCCCATTGCTCTTGTTCTGACCCGTCAGGTCAAAACGCTCCTACTAGCCAGGGTAAAAGGAGGGAAAGGCAGACGCGCAAGGAGCGGCGTCATGAACGCAGACGGGGAGGCAAAGGAAAGGCCTCCCAACGCAAGCAGGGTACCGCCACTAGCAAGGTCAACACGACCAAGCAAGGTAAGCTGAGCTTCTCAGAAGGGAAGCGGTCGCAGGCTGAGGCCGGCACTAGCCGACCAACGCCCTGTCAACCGCCAACCAAATCCGCAGGAGTTCCGGCCGAGGTGGCTACCACGACACTGCAACCCGACGGGAACGATCAGGCTGCGGCCAAGCGGGCTCTCAACGAGACTTTATCACCTCGTGGAGAGCACAAGCGGCCGCGGCTTGACCAGTCCCAGCGGGTTGCCAACAAAAGCTACGCCCAAGCTGCGAGTGCGTCCCTGAACGTCGCGATAACCTGCGACCGAAGGGGCATCATCAGCCAGGGAGTATCGGACCAGGTCGTGGCTGCCATACAGAGGCAGATCATCACGGAGGCCTGCTCCCCTATGCAGGACACACCGGGGCCGACCTTCAATGCGAAGCCGCTGTTCGCTGGAGGTGTCCTCAAACTGTGGTGCGGAAACGACCACACGCTAGAGTGGCTGAAAAAAACAGTCTCCGGCCTGGCTCTCCCGGCTAACACCTCGTTAGTCGTGAAGAGTCAGTCGGAGATTCAGAAGCGGGTGCGTTGCGGCATCGCCATCCCGGACGACCAAGGAGTCTACGAGGACTCGACCTTTATTGGACGAGCCCTCTGTTACCAGAACCCATGGATCGACGTCAAAAGGTGGGTGGTGCTGCACGCCGAGAAGCAGAGGGCATGCTGGTTCGTGGTGCTGGGTATCCCCGAGGACCAGGTTCCGACCCTGTTGAGCTCCGAACGCCGACTCTCAATTGGTCTGGGATCGGTGTACGTGAAGTTCCAGGGTCCGAATGGCAGGTTCGTCGACGTCCCTCGGGGTTGGGATCCGACTACGGGACAGCAGCAGGAAGCAGGGGAGACCATCCCCCAACCAAACAACCCGGAAGCAACAGTGGCTGACCCTGCTGAAATAGCAGTGTCGGCTGCCCCTGCCGCCGCCGTGGGTGCCGTCCCTTCATCGGGTGGGGAGCTGGACGACGTTACGTTGTCCCCGGCTTCTGGCCTGCTGGAGGATGGCTTCGACGAGGGCGACATGTTTGCCGGGCTGCGGCTAGAGGGTGACGAGGAGGGCCTCGCCTGCGATGGCGTCCCTTTCGTCGGCCTGTAGAGTCGTGCAGGCAAACCTCCACCACAGCCAGACTGCGACGGCTTAATTGAGGAAGTGGCTGGAGGTGCAACACACGGCCATTGCCCTCATCCAAGAGCCGTGGATTAGGGGTGGCCAAATACGAGGACTATCCAACCTTAACGGTAAGCTCCTTGTTACTACGGACCAGGATCACCCTAGATCGTGTATCTATGTCACAGGTAACCTTAAAGCACAGCTCTTAAACGACTTCTGTTGCAGAGATGTCTCTGCAGCTAGGCTGAACATACAGCGTGGCGACAAAGTCATTGCGATCGTCTTCGCCTCGGTCTATATGCCTGAGGTGGACGAACCGCCCCCTCACGACCTTGTCCGTCTCGTCACCCAGTGTGAAAGCAGCGGAGATGAGGTTGTCATCGGGACCGACGCCAATGCACACCACCCGCTGTGGGGGATGGACACGCAAAATGAAAGGGGTAAGGCATTGGTTGAATACCTTTTCACAACTAACCTATCCCTACTAAATACAGGCTCTGAACCAACTTTCGTAACGAGACGCAGTCGTACTATTATTGACCTCACTCTCGCAACGGAAGGCGCTTCAGAAATTATCACTGGGTGGCAGGTCTCTGATGAGACTTCCTGCTCAGACCACAGGTGGATCCGCTTCGACATACAGGTCAGTATACCACCTAAACAACCTCGGCGGAATCCGCGCAATACGGATTTAGCGGCATACAAACGCGGCCTTGATTCAAGACTTACGCCACTAAGTGATTCGATGACTCTTGCGGACACGACACAGATCGACGCGAGAGTAACACAGCTCACCGAATCACTGATAAACAGCTACCAGACCGCGTGCCCGGAAACGTTTCCGCGCGTAACACCGGGAAAACAACCCTGGTGGGGCGCGGAACTTGAGCGCAAACGCGGTAAGGTAAGAAAGGCTCTAAACAGAGCCATAAATACATATAGAGATGAGGACTGGGACGCTTACTACGCGGCCAAATCCAGCTATAAGAAATGCATCAGATCCAGAAGTACTACTGGATGGCGAAAATTCTGTGGTAACATTGAATCGTGCCAACAAGCAAACAGGGTAAGGAAAATACTGGCGCAACAGAACACACCCGAGGTCGCCACGCTCCGGAAACCCGATAACACGCTGACCACGTCACCTGAAGAAGCGAAACGTGTCCTAATAGAAACTCACTTCCCAGGAAGCGTATTCACGCAGGTAACCGAATGGCTAGACGTTATACAAGCACCAGCAGAAGTTGATTGGTATTATGCAGAGAGGATTATCACGCTGGAAAAAATCCAGTGGGCCATCAGAAGCTTCCAACCTTTCAAGGCACCAGGTCCTGATGGAGTGTTTCCTGCCTTACTGCAGTGGGGCGGGACTTCTGTTGCAACAAGACTGGTGCCTTTAATGAGAGCGTGCCTAGCTTTTAGATACGTGCCTAAAGGATGGAGGGAAGTGAAAGTCATTTTCATTCCAAAGCCAGGTAAGAGTGACTATACAAACGCCAAATCCTATCGACCAATCAGTCTGACCTCCTTCTTGCTAAAGACCATGGAAAGACTGTGCGAAAGAGAACTAAGAGATGGCGTTTTAAAAACATTACCACTGCATGGTAACCAACACGCATACAGCTCAGGTAAGTCGACAGAGTCTGCTCTTCACCTGGTGGTGAGCCAAATAGAGGACATGATCTACCAGAAAGGCTCCTGTCTGGGCACTTTCATAGACATCGAAGGAGCCTTCGACAAAACAAACTTCTCCAGCATTAGTGCCGCCCTCTCCAAGCACGGAGTAGAACAGGTATTAAATGACTGGATAACTAATATGCTAAGTAAGCGAGTAGTTCGACTTGAGGAAGAGCAGCAGTTGGCCTTAATAGCCAGAGGCTGCCCGTAGGGAGGAGTGCTCTCCCCTCTTCTGTGGAATCTGGTGATAAATGACCTTATCACCAAACTCAACGCACATCGGTACTATACAATAGGCTATGCAGATGACCTCGCAATCCTTGTGCCTGGGAAGGTGACTGGTACGATTTGCAACCTAACGCAGCAAGCACTACGCATCGTGGAGAGTTGGTGCGGAGAATTTGATCTATCAGTAAACCCCACTAAAACTGAATTAGTCATGTTCACACAAAAGCGAGTTCTAGGCCACTACCGCCTACCCAAACTCTTTAACACTGAACTCCAGTTATCTAACGAGGTTAAGTACCTGGGGGTCATCCTAGACAGTAAGTTAAACTGGAGCAATCATCTAGACTACAAACTAAACAGGGCATGCATCACCTTCTGGCAATGCAGGAAAATGATAGGTAAGAAGTGGGGCCTATCTCCCAAAATAATACTATGGCTATACAGCGCAATAATTCGGCCCATGATCACCTACGGGGCCGTGGTGTGGTGGACCCGCACAAAGCTAGGTACAGCCGTAAACAAACTTCAGCGCATGCAAAGGCTAGCCTGCATGGCAACGACGGGCTGCATGAGGACTACTCCGACTGCGGCGCTGGAAGCCATACTGGGACTCCCTCCGCTCCACCTGTTCATACAACAGGAAGCGACGATGGCAGCAGTCCGTCTTAAAACACTGGATCTCTGGGGTAAGAGAGAAACACAACACACCGCTCTGCTCGAGGAGCTCAACAATGAACTCCCCATAACAAAAGCAATCAATGACCGGATACCCAAGCAATTTATCTTTGATAAAAAATACAAAATCCAATTGCATGAAGATCACCGCTGCGAAGGGCTGTGCCCCACAGAGCTGCGGGTCTTCACCGATGGATCAAAAACAGGTACTGGCCTGGCACGGGTGCGGGAATCTTCTCAGAGGATCTCAACATTCATATAGCCACACCATTGGGGGTCCACAACACAGTGTTTCAAGCTGAGTGCATGGGCATTTCCCTGGCGACTTCAGCCATCATAAACAGGGAAGTTAAGGACCACTCAATACGCATACTCTCGGACAGCATGGCCGTCCTGCAAGCTCTGAACAGTCACACAGTTAACTCTGGTCTGATTCTCGAGTGCCACCAACGTCTCAACCAGGTTGGTAGATACAACAAGGTAACCATTCAATGGATCAAAGGACACAGCGAATCCAGAGGCAACGATGCAGCGGACGAACTCGCCAGAAGGGGGTCGAGTATGACAACGATAGGACCTGAACCTATTGTACCACTCCCCTTCGGTCACCTACGCAATCTGGTAAGAAAACGCACTAATGATAAACATCACAAGCTATGCGTTGACCATAGTGAGTGCAGGCAGGCCAAAGAGGCACTTCCCTCTATTGATGGCCGTTTCACGAAAAAAGCCCTAAGACTTACTAAACAGCAGTTGCGTACAGTCACAGCCGTCACAACTGGCCATGGGTCTTTTAATAAACACCTCTATGTCATAGGAGTCACCGACAGCCCACTTTGCAGAGCCTGCATGGAGGAGGACGAGACAGCAGCACACCTGCTACTAAGCTGCCCGGTAGTCGCTGATTACAGGGCTAAGTACTTCGGTAACCCAGGTACCCTTTGTGAGATAGTTAGTAACACCAAGGCGTTGCTGGCCTTCCTTGGGGAGCTGGGGTGGATGGAATGACACATTTGTCCCACCTGGACGCAAAATACGCGCTTAGTCGTGGAGTTGCGGAAACCAGCCCGAGTTACATACATACATACATACATCATGTTTCAACCGGACACTGAATAAAGTAACATTGCGTGACGATGCTTTACCTTCACCAAACTTATTGGTAATTAACATTGTGTGTTAAAAATTTCTAACATAATTGCATAGTGGCTGATAAATGATAGTGATGTCTCCAATTACAACATTTGTCCAATGGACAAAAAGTGATGTAAAGGATGTTTTAGAGTGTGGACTTAAGATTATCCTATTGATATAATCAATAAACATTAAAAAGACTTATAATTTTATTACTTGTTTTCAGCCTGCAATTCAATTAAATACGTCTAGAATTTTACTTGAAAATGATCAAAATCAGACAAACTCACAATCAATATCTGGATGTGGTGCCTTTAATATGATATTTTTTTTTTAATTCAAAAATTGTTGAGTACCTATTTACTTTCCTATTTCTATTAATATTTATATTAATATTAAAGAGTGGTTTTCAGGTCACAGCTGTTTGTATGCCTTCCATTCAAAATCAATCTGGACAGACTTCAAAGAGGAGTGGCATAGATTTAGCCCCTAGCACATCCGCTACGCCAGGTTTAGTCACTAGCACTTCCGCTGCGCCAGATTTAGCCGCTAGCACCTCCGCTACGCCAGATTTAGCCGCTAGCACCTCCGCTACGCCAGATTTAGCCGCTAGCACCTCCGCTACGCCAGATTTAGCCGCTAGCACCTCCGCTACGCCAGATTTAGCCGCTAGCACCTCCGCTACGCTAGATTTAGCCGCTAGCACCTCCGCTACGCCAGATTTAGCCACTATCACCGCTACGCCAGATTTAGCCGCTAGCACCTCCGCTACGCCAAATTTATTGGTATGACTAGCTTCAGTTTTTCTTCAATGAAAACATTCTCATCAACTAAATTGAGTTGTGGTCAGCGGGAGATATAGATGTTTGTCTTCATCAATTTTATTTTATTTGGTTGCAGGTTCACACATTTCAAATCATAAAGAAATTAAAGGACAAATGTCAAAAACAGTCCAAGAAGATAAAAAGACTTAATGAGAAAGTTAGAAGACAGACGAAAAAAAATTGCTCATTTTAGTAATATTATCAAAGATTTAAAGGAAAGAAATTGAATAAATTCAGAGTCACAAGCTTTGCTTGCAGAATGTGCAGGACCCCAAGACTTTTTAAAAAGGCAAGTGGCAAAATCTAAAGGTTTTCCTGTAGAGAGGCAATATTCTGAGGAAATCAGAAAATTCGCTCTCACCTTACTTTTTTTTTCCCCAAAAGCTTATGAGTTTGTGCGTAGTCCTTATAATACCTGTCTTCCACATCCACGTACCCTGAGTAAATGGTATCAACACATAAATGCTGAGCCTGGCTTTTGCAGTGAAGTGAAGCATTTGACACTTTAAAAGCAAAAGTTCAAAGTAGTCATTTGCCAGTACTATGCGCATTAATGTTCGATGAAATGGCAATAAGAAAGTCACTGTGCTGGGATCCGCAAACAAAAAAATATTATGGACATGTAAACTGTGGTATGGATTGCGACAGTGATGCCCTCTATTTCGCCAATCAGTGCCTTGTCATATTACTGAATTGCATAAACGGAAGATGGAAACTACCTGTAGGATATTTTTTTATCACGTCTCTAACGGGAGAACAAAAATCAACTTTAGTCGAAATGTGTATCCGAAGGTGTGAGGAAGTGGGTGCCAAAATAGTGAGCATAACATGTGACGGACCTGCTGCAAATTTCAGCATGTTTTGTTCATTAGGCTGTGATCTCATGAAGGATCAAAATGTCACTACACTTGAAACAGGTGAAAATAGAATACACATCTTTATAGATCCATGTCATACCATTAAACTGATACGGAACGCTTTTGGAGAAATGAAGGTGTTTTTTGACAATTTTGGCAGGAAAATAGATTTTGAATATTTAGAAGAATTATTAACCTTTTGAACGCCATTGTCACGTATACGTGACAAGCAAGCGCGTGCCCTGTACGCCAAACGTCACAAATAAGTGACAAAAAGTATGGCGAATTTGTGGCTTGGCGTCGGGGGCACGCCGGTGCATTTATTGTCTGGCGTTCAAAAGGTTAAAACTGCAAGATCGTGAAGGTTTGCACATGGCGACTAAGTTGACGAAGGCACATTTGATGTTTGACAAACAAAAAATGAACAGTTTAGCCACTCAACTTTTGAGTAATTCAGTCGCTGACGCCTTAAACTACTGCGAGAATGAATTAAAGCTTAAGGAATTTGAAGGTTGTACAGCGACAATCAACTTCATACGAATTGTAAACGACGTGTTTGACGTCTTGAATAGTCACTCAGTGCGACCGCCAGGCTGGAAAAAAGCTGTATGCCCTGAAAACATCGGACTTATAGAAGCGCTCTTTGAAGGTGCCATTACTTACTTTCGCAATTTAAAGCTGCAATCTGGTCAGTTAGTAATTTGCTCTCGTAGAAAAACTGGATTTATTGGCTTGATTATAAACATGCAGAGTACAATCCAGCTATATAAATATCTAGTTGATGAAACAAAATTGTTAAAATATCTTCCTTTGTATAAAGTGAGCCAGGATCACCTCGAATTGTTTTTTTCTGCTATCAGAGCTCGTGGTGGATTTAATAATAATCCAAATGCAGTCCAGTTCAGAGCTGCGTTTAAGAGGCTTTTAATAGGAGCTGAAATTCGCGACGGTGGTGTCGGCAGCTGTATTCCTCTGGAACAAATTAATATATTAATTTAAAAAGTTAAAGTAAAGTTGGCCCAGTCACTACTATAGTAGGCGCCAGATAAATGTGGAATAAAGTATATTGACCTTTCCCTAATAACTGCTCATAGGTACCTGAACAATTAAATATGAATCGTTTTTCATTATTAGACAATGTTAAGGATCACGAGAGATGATGATTCGGGACAGTTTTGTGTCATTAATTCCGTTTTCAAATTAACAATGTCAATAAATGTAGGTGGGTCAATGACCGATATTCCACGATTATCTGGCGCCTACTATATAAATAATTTGACAGAAAAGAAATATTTTGTAGAAATTCCAGAGGATGATAGCGATTTGTATGAAGAGTTACTTGATTGTATGTACAGTAATCTTTCAGGATATACAGAAAGTGTGTTAACATATATTGCTGGCTTTGTAGTTAGAAAAATGTCACGTTCCCTGAAATGCGAAACTTATTACAAACTTCTTTTTGTAGTTTCAGACCAATTTAAAACAAGTTTAATAACTTTAAAATCTCGAGGTGGTCTGATCTATCCTTCGAAAGACGTTGTAAACATTTTGAAAAATGTCGAAAAAATATTAAAAGGTGTTTTTCAAGTAAAAGACAGAGAGGAAAATTACTATTAGTATATTTTTAAGTTTTTCATAGACTACTATGCCGAACCGAATAATTTATTTGATTCTGGGGATTGTGAACATGACACAAACCATAAATATTTATTAATTAAAAGTGTTATAGAGGTATACATGAATTTGAGATATAAATATTATGGGAAGAAATCTACCGAAACAATATCACATAGAAATTACTTGAACAAAATTGTATTGTTCAGAAATGAATAAGATTGATTTATTTTAATACATTATTGTAATAATTATTGTTGACTTTTAATTAAAACCCACAATCATCATGCTAGTTAGAAAAGATAGGTGTTGGAAACTTAACATCAAAAATATTAGTTACAAGCTGTGCCCGCGGCTTCGCTCCCGTCAACCTACCTACCGTCTCTTGCCTTGTCAGAGGGGGTAAAGTTGACTTCACCTTCACAGCAATTTTTTTAGGTGCGTCATCTAATTTAATTTAATTTAATTCACATAGGACGTACTAGATGTCTCTACAAAACGGCTTAGACTTCATAGTTGTTAAAAATTAATTATTTTATTTCTATCATCTTCAATTATTTCATTCATCTAAAACGTACTACATAAAGAAACAAAAGTACAAAGTTCCTTTGGACCAAAAATAATCATTTCGATTTTTATTTGAATTGGTTTGGCAGCAGTCTCAAGAAACATTTTTTTAAATGAATGCTCTTTATTTATTATCTGTGAACGTGATTTAACAGTTTTTGACATATTAAATTTGACAGAGACTCGGCGCTCGGCTTAGTTGGCTTTGGTATTTTCAAAACGCTTTTACTTCATCAAATAGAAAACGGTGTAAATCTACGTATAATTGAGTGAATTTGTACATCGCACCCAAGCAAAATGGTAAGTTTGATAATAATTCTCTTTTAGGTTACTGTTTGTAACAAAACTTCTAAAACAGCTTTATCATGATTTCAGAGTTTCGGTCTGCCTTCGCTGAAAGTAAAGCCTGAACATGTCAGTAATATCAAGCCACAAGAGGGTCCGTTCGGTGTGCCGAACCCGCTCGTGGCGGGTCTGGCTGCTACGAAGTCGAAACTTGGCATGTCACATCCAATAGAAATATCTGAAAGAAATGTAAGTTATGCACTTTTTAGACATGACTGTAAGGTATAATGAAACCCTGACTTACTCATTGCATGTAGCAGCTCAGTACCAGGTGTACATTTATAAAAATTTGCTGCAAACAAAATGATTCAATAGGACCTCTAACCTGAATTCTCCCGAGTTATCTACGCTTATTCTGATAAAGTGGAACAGAGGAAATCCAACCCAAAGCATAAAAGTGTATTACCATCTACTATCATGACTAGTCAAATTTCATTAGCTTCAGCATGAACTATATCTGATTTATTAATGAAGAGCCATAAATATATTCTTTGTGCCCTATATGCCTTATCTAAATGTTTACTTGTTTTAAATACAGCCGTATGCTAATTTCCAGTTCTATTTAATTTTTCAACATCGCACTCATATTATTTATACACTTCGCTCCTCTTGAACATCAATAAGCCAAATCTAAAAAAGCTTGTGCATATTAATTTATGAAAAACTTCATTGTTTTTTGCAGTATCATTTAAATCAGGAAAAAATGAACATGGCAATGCTCCGCAACATCCAAGGACTTCACGCACCTCTCAAACTCACTATGGAAATGAAATTCACTAGCAAGGTATTTTATTTATCAAAGAAAATCTACTGGTCTGTAATCACACTTCCCAGTCATGGATAATTGTCCAAATTGAAATTATTCATCTGAATCTTTCTAGGTAAAAGTATCTTACAATTGAATACAGGACATGATTAATTTAATTTATGTATTGTTATTCATTATGTACTCATAGGCATTTGCTATCAGACAACCTTTTGATCATGGAAAGAGAAAACATAACAGTTTTATTTACAAAAACCTAGTATGTGGAGTGTAACCTTGCCAGCAAATATTACCATGTTTGTTGAGTCATAAACATCCAAAAATCTTAACGCACAAACTTCCATGTTTTTTTTTTAAAGTTTAATAATTATGTGTTTCGAGCTACTGTGGTGGGATCCCTCCCAACAGTCACTATTATAAGTTCAAGATGTAAAATCAAACACAAGGTTACAAGTTAAACGTTAGACTTATTCATGAATGACAGAGGTGGAATTATTTAACCTTTTGACCGCCACGGTCAGCTATAGCCGACAAATGAAAAAGTCCCCAACACGCCACCATCGGCTAGAGCTAACTAATTTGTTGTTTAGCCTTGGGCGGGGCACCATTTCCTTTACATCATTTATTCAGATATATTTCGAATTGTTCAACTGCTTCTACTTTTGCAGATAAGAATTAAATATAAAAAATAATGTCTTACGAGATTTTTGTGTTCCTAAAAGTAACAAGCATCAAACTCTTTATTTTCAGATTGGTCACCTTCCTTTCCTTCAAAGGTCCAACTTCCAGCATGATGTGTTGACTGGTAAGCACCTGGACGTTGGGTTTGAAGACATATTGAACACTCCAGAGCTGTGTGAAGTGGCTGGTCAGCCCCATGCGGTGGTTGAGCGGTCACTCGGAATACTGTGAGCTGCTTAGTTTAGGTTTGTCTTGTAATGTACTGATACATACTGATTTTTAATTAAAGGTTATTCTGATACTATAGTGTTGTTTAAATTAAGCATTTATTTAATGTCCATCTGGAGATACTGAAAACTGTTGCTTCTTACAAAAGGGTATCCTCTAGAAAGAAACAACTGCTTCAAGAAAAACCGATCGACTGATTGGGACTAGGAGGATAGCATGCGAATCCTTTTTACTTCAAAAGAATCGGGAAACAGCAAATGAGATTTCATAAGTAATATTACATAAATTTTTCAATCTTATTGGTTTCACACATTAATTACAAATCTTCAGTTCTTAACTATGTCTAGTATTCGGAGTTTGCATATTTTCTTCACCTCATTGATACCAATAGTAATTTCTTGTTCTTGAGAATTGTTATACCGGAGCTGCAGACCGTTAATAATGGATTTTACTTTGTTCTCCCTCGCACAAATGATGAAGGGAAAGCCGAACTTCGCCTTGTATCTGGAAAAGGAAGAGTCCACTTAAACGAATCTAATAGGATTTCTTGTTCGTAATTAATGCCATGTCATAGGTAGATTGAAAACTATAATATTTATGTATGACAGTATAAAGAGAAACTGGAAAATGAAACACGTCGACTTTGATCGCAAACTATTAAAAGTGATTTATAAAATACTCAATAGATGGCAGCACGAACTCAGTGTCAGTCAACTAGATGTCGCTGTCGATCAGACTATAATTTTCCATTCGGGCCACAGAGAACCACCGGCCGGTTTATGAATCACATATATTATCTAAAATGAATATAAAATTTTCAAAAGAAGTTGGTTTCCACCGTACTACGTTGTTTACTTAAATTTACTTTTCACACCACCTGCACGAAAACGTCAAATTATTTGCTACGTACGTCATTAAAGCCCACGAGTGGCGCCCGTCGGCCTCCGCTACTATGTGCAGGTCGCGCGGTCAAAATGAGGTTCCAAATTCAAATCACATTATTGCCCGGCGGGTTATAATGGAATTCAGTGCAATATTATTGCCCGGCGGTGAGCCGGAGGCACAGCTTCGGACGCGCGACCTTCTCCTAACAGTGCACTACAACAACAGCCACCTCTCTTCATGGCTTGAGCACAATTTTCTCGCAGTAGGTGTGAAAAGTAGAGTATGTTCCTCGGGGATAAAGGTGTCTTTGCCTTGGGCTAGCTTAAATCCCTCGCTGCATTCAGGATTCTTGTATCAACTTCCTACTCTAGAAAATTTGCTCGTGATTTAAACTCTAAACTCCCTCGTTACGCTCGGGAGTTAACTCTTGAGTCCTTCATTGCGTTCGGGATTCAATATGACGCCCGTGACATAAGACACTGCATTATCCCCTCCCCTATAAAGCTGCATGAAGCGTGGCAATAATTTATTTAATATTTTCCTCCTTAGGGTTCCGAACGTCTGTATGAATAACAGAATCCTTTTAGGATCATTCGTGTGTCTGTCTCACTCAGCTAATTTGCTCCAAATCTACTGTTGCGATAAAGTTAAATTTTGAAAAAAAAAAATAGTTCTTTACCTACACATAGATTCCAGGAAAACCTATATGGTTTTAAAAAAGCATGTAATAAACATGGAATTGGTTCGGAACCCTTTGCGTGCGAGTCCGACTCACACTTGGCCGGTTTTAATGAATAGGGGAGAAGCGGAAGGCCGGCCGATGGTAAATAGTCACTGTTGCTTATGAATACGCCGAACACCCAACATCAACACCGCAAGGGCGTTGATCGTCTCAGAGACAAAGCTGTGTGTGGGTACAAGGCATAACGACGAAAAATGTTTGAGGGGGAAATTTCGAAGTAGGTAGGTATCCTACCGATGAAGTCGCGTGATGATGATTACGAATTTATGATGAAAGGTTGGTAGAATACGCAGTTACCGTTGGTTACTCTCATCCATAACCCTCTTCTGTTCGGTCGTGAGTCCATCCAAGCCTGCAGCTTTCTGCTCGCCGGTAGATTCCGGAGTCAGCTCCCCTCGCGCCGCCAACCGGCCTGCTAGGTCGGGGTGCAGCTTCAATATCACTTGTTTAGCTGAAATCGTTGATTTTGGGTCAACAGTTGGTAATCTAGTTGGTACCTATAGGTGTATATGTAGGTATGTGAGATCTTTAAGATTTATGGATTGTTAGATAATCTACCTATATTTTGAAATTGGTATGTAATTAACTATAGGGTTCCATTCAGTTAGCTATGGTTTTAAAATCATCGAAGTGAACAAAGCACCTCTCATCTTTCGATGTCGACTATCCTTACCTTCTACTCCAATTTCCTCTAAATAAGTTTGAAATGCGTCACAAAGAGCAGTAAGATCCTGGAAAGGCCTCTTCTTCTTAACTTCTACGGCCGCATCTGTGCATAGTTCTATAACATTTCCAAATACCGACTCGAACCGTTCGTCACTTAAAGAATTCACTTCAGAAATACTTATTGGTAAAGTAGGAGACGCCATTATTTTGAAATAATTTACGTAGGTACAAACGTCACAACAAACTTCGGACAACTGTGCGTCTGTTATCAGCTCATTTTATCAACCGACCGCAGTTAAGGGTCATTACCAGATCAAGTAATGTGAAATATTTAGATGTCATTGTCACAAACGAAACAAACATTTTGGTGTGACCTAAGCATGGAGTGGGTAATTTACGTTTCCATGCTTGTTCGGTTCTTGAACTTGAACACCAACTTTAAAGGAGAAAATGCTTCTCCCAAAAAGAAAACGGAGAAAAAGATCAAACATTGATGGCAATATCTGGTATTCTGATTGCATATCTTCCCAACTTTCATAACTTTTGTAATATTGTTTTGGTATTCGTCATGCTTGTTGCAAATAAACTCTTTTTCTTTCTTTTCTTTCAACCAAGGCGCGCGGCAGCCAGTCTGCGGTCCAAAGTGCGACTGCCGAACGTGGAGTCCTGTGTTCAATTCCCAGGTCGGGCAAAAACTGTTATTGGGTTTTTCCATTAGAAATTTCTCTGTGACTGCTCGGAGTTAAAGTTGGTGGTGTGACACCCCGGGCCTCGGAAAGCAGTGATGGATGAGTGAATGCACCTGTGTTTGCGCACACACTTGTGCACTATAATATGTCCCGCGCCGATGGCTAGTTTCCGTTGAGATTGGCCGCCATGGCCGAAATCGGTCGGGAGGACTATAGTATACCTACCTACTCCACCTCAATTTATAGGTAAAACACGCGTTCCAGTATCAAAATAATATCATCAACCGGTATCTAACCTATCAGTGCAGAATTTGTTCGAAAGAGTCACCGCGGCCCTGGAACGCAAAGGGCTTTTTAAAAGGAACATGGATGGGTTTTAGTCTGCTGACACGCCCTTCCGCTCCACCCAGAGTGGAAAAAAGTCATTTGATGATTTCCCATCCTTAAAAAAAGAGCCAATCTATATCTATCTATTCCTATGAATAATTAATTATTATTTGTTTAGCGGTTTAGTCCTAAACCACTGAACTAATAAATAATAATGATAGATAACTAATAATAATAAAAATCTTAATGAATAAACGGTTTAAACAGGTGTCTGAACAGTTTATTCATTAAGATTTTTAAATGTAACCTTTAAACGAGTATTTTTTGTATATTCTACCTATGTATATAGGTATATATAATCTGAATCTCGGAAAGGACTCCAACGATTTTCATGAAATTTAGTATGCACGGGGTTTCGGGAGTGATAAATCGATCTAGCTAGGTTTAATTTTTAGTAAACGATTGCCAAAAAAAAACCATCATCAGTCATCCAGGTAGGTACTATTCCTTAAAGTAAGTACCTAAATCATATCGAAAACATTTCAAAATAGTGGTCCGCCGGTGTTGGCGGAAGACAGGAATTTCCTCATAATTCAAGCTGTGTCGAATATGGATACCTATTAGTACCTATGTATTGAATCCATTAGACATTTTACAAGTACTTACCTATTAGTTGTCGAAACGACAGAAATTTCACCTCAAATGATGTCTTAGGTCCGATCCTGTACCTCTTCATTATTCCGTTATGCCTATAAGTATTTGATATACTATATTAAGGATAGGAAGAAATCCTGTGGCATTTGTCGCAAAGCTGCGCTGAAAAGCTCTCGCCTAGGGGACATGATATAAGTTACTATGAACACGAGACAAGAGACATCATATGACTACTACGCAGGTGTCGGACCTCGCACATTACAGGGTTCTGCAGTTACCCGTGTCGTAAACCATGACAACAAGTAAAGAGCAAATTTTACTAAAAGATAGAAAAGTTACAAACGAACTTAGTTTTAAGTAATTTTCTATGGAATTATTACGAATTTTTTAGTTATCCAGTTGTATACAATTTATAAGTTGGTCGACTATTAGGTATTCGTTAACTTGTAAAGCCTACTTAGCAGTGATAGTTTTTCTTTTTTAAATTCGTTATATTGCTACTAACATGATTTTTTCAAGTCTCCAAAACAACCGTTTAGCCGTTTAGGAGAGGGGGGACACACTTGACTCTAACAAAAATTACCACTTATTTCGCAAACAGATCCTAAGATGGAAAAATATGCACACCCTCAATATTTTTAAACAAACTATCTAATGACACAACACTCCATGGGATAGACGATAAAAAAAATTAACGCCACTTGCACTTACCTACCCTTAAAAAATATTTAACAACTTTGTCGGCGTGATCGATATGTAGGTACCTATAGGTACCCATACCAAATTCCAACTTTGTGCTAAGCGTCTCTAAGCTAAACCGCGGACTGATAGACGGACATGGCGAAACTATAAGGGTTCCTTGTTGATTACGGAACTCTAAAAATACAATACCTACCTTTATAAAACCCTCTTTCATAAACTGAATACCTACCTATCTCCAACTGACTAACGTATTCTCACAATTCACAAAAGGTTCAAGGTTTACTTAACGAATCGTCCCCGAACGTATAGAGCATCTAAATCGTTTCGTAAAGAGAAACAAAAGCGACATTTATGTGTCAGTTGTGGGAGTTCGGGTGGGGCTCGAATAAATGTTGCTGGAGGCGAATAAGCGCGAAAATGCGCGAATAAAGCTGAATAAAGGCGAATAAATCAGGGAAGTCGCGTTGACGCGCGGTGCTTTAACGAGGCCTGGGGGAGAGCTGCCGCGCTGTCGCCCGCGACAAATAGCCGCCAGGGAGATGTCTCTTGTCTCACAACCCGCACACCATTACAACACCGAGTACGATTACCATGATTTCTTTTTTTATAGGATCGTGCTTGTATAACGCGGTTTTTTCAATAATCTTTGTCGTGAATTTAGGAAGATCTTTGGTATTTGAAGAATTCTTAGAATACCTACTTAAGTAATGAAATAGTTATGCATCTAGAAAATTCCATCGTTAGATACTAACCGAAAGTCCAAAGCCCAGCCTCTTCTGTCAGACGTACCAATTTTATGTTCCCTTCGAAGCAACATTTTTTAATGAATGTTTTAGTAAGATTTGTACTTTTTTTCTTTTTCTTTTTCTGTGAACTCCTCATTTAATTATATGTCTATTTAAGCAAATAATGTAATGGTCATCATAAGGAAGAGCGCTGATGTCTGAGATACAGATATTTTATATCTAGTTCAGACGCAGATGCCTTCAATATAAACATAAGAAAATTTGAATGTATCCTTCATATCTTTTAAAATGTAACGTATGTGTTGTGTCAAATAAATTATTATTATTATTATTATTAACCACGTCCTAATCTGTAATGTGTATTTAGATATTTCAATAATACCTAAATTCACCGAAATATTGTCATGAAAGAGTTGTAAAAAATCGAAGACACTTCGCCATTAAATGTTCCCCAGAACGGAGTTTTATAAATCTCGGTATATAGATGCGCGATCGTGGTCACCCTACAAAATATGAATGCGCCCCGTTTTGATAGCAATTTGAAATTTGATCCGGCTGCCGGTTGTTTAATTATATTTCCTCAATGCAATGCAAATCGTTACATCACATATCGGAATCATTATTTATAACGAAATAAACCTAATTATTCACTAGAAAATCCGTAAAAACTAGTAGGTAGTAACCACCTAGGTAGTACTATAAAGACCGGCTTTGTTTTAATTTTCAACAATCGTACGTAGGTAATCAAGTAACTGCAGTATGTATGTTTTATATTATAATTTATAGTTTCAAGTTTCTAAAAGAGTATAGAATAGTTGATTGAGCTCACGATTCAGTAATTAATCACGAATGGATTATAAAAATATTCGTGCAGATAGTAAATGCCTTAGTAGTAGTAGCGTATTGTGAAAAGTTAAATGCCTACTATTATATTGTTATTCTCTTTATTCATTTTACTTATATGCTTATATTGTTTATTATTAGCTGTTAGGAAATAATCGTGTTGAAAGAGCTACAATCGTTTAAATGGAAAGGCTTGGGAATAAGTTATTTCGTTTTTTTTTACTTTTTTATTAAGTAACTTCTCTTAGTACAACACTGCCGATCTTACGATCTGTTGAACCGTCATTCCGATAACTGGTTGAATTCAGTAAAAGCAAAAGGTAAGTGCTATAATTTAGATAGGTATTATTTATATAGGTATTTATATGTCACTGGAAAATTGTAAACGCCGGAAAATTGTAAAATATCGCGTGAAATTGTTAACTATTTTTTCTTAATAAGACAAGTTCAATAATTTCCAATTTATCCCATATTGGAAAATATAGAATTTGGATGGGATTTATTGTCTAGGTACCTAACAAACGATTGTTACATAATATATCGAGAAATTATAATCTAATAAAGATTTATTACAGTTTTACACACAATATAAGTTATGAGAACTTCCACAGTAGCAGTGTTCGCAATATAGGTTTGTCTATCTTAAGCGTTGACACTACGCAGAGTAGCAATTCGTAGACGCTTCGTAGCAGTTCGCGTAGACGCCGCATAGTATTTCGTAGGAGCATCTTAGCAGTTCTTAGTCGACGCGTAGTATTACGTAGACTCATCATAGCATTTTTTTACGCAACGCAGACCGTAGACGGAACGTAAAAGTTCGTAGACATAGCGTCACAGTTTGTAGATGCAGCATAGTATTTCGTAGACGCAGCGACTGTTTCCACAGAATCGTTTTGGGCCGTGTCGTGACGTCGTGAGGCATTTTGACGCATTGTTGGCCAATTAAAACTTGTTGTGATTGACGTAGTCCTGTATAGATTTGTTTGTGTGTCTCCCGCGTTACGACACGTCTCGACTCAGCTACGTGACTAGCTTTAGTAGTAGCGTGGCAGCTCATTGACGAATAGCAACGTAGCCAACGCGCCACCGTGTACTTAGACGTATTTCAATAATTTATTTTTACTTACGCAGTTATTCACCCATAGAAAATATTCCTAGTAGAAAAACTAAGAAGGTACTGTTACTAAAACTGGGTTCAGTGCTCTTATCGCCTCAACTTAGGTAATTATTTTTACACTTGAACAGTGGGAATCACAACTGAGAGGTTATATTGAATCTATGATGGACATCCAAAAAGTCCAGTTTGAAGAATATCTAAATACCGACTAGTTGGTCCTTCTGGCCTGTAAATAATGACATGGAACATGGCGTGTTCTCTTGGTATTAGACATTAAAAATAATATAGAATAATTATTTACCGACGGAAGCACGATAATTATTATGGAGTTACGTGTGATGATGAGATCCTATCTGTGTGTGTAAGTACCTTAATACAGCCAAAAAAGTAGGTGCGTCTAAGGCCGCACGCAATTAAAATAATTACGAAAGCGGCCGCGCTATTAACATGATTCTAATAACATTAAGTGAAAACTTGCGTACCTACCTTATAACAATTGAACAATCGTAATAATACTTACTGTTAATAAACACAGCAGTCATTCAGCAAACAAAACATTATGACGGTGACACTCTTGAGAAATCAAAATGTGGTGCTTTAAAATGATATGGAAACAATAAACATAAAAGCTGCGGCGTGCATGGCGCATGTGATTGCTGTGAATTAATTAAAGTGGTTTTCATTAGGACCATAAATGCGAGTGGCGGCAGTCGGGACAAGAGGCCACAGCACAAAACGGCACAGAAGGTTGCTTACATACAACGAACAAAAATGCACACATACTTAGTCCATCCAAAAAGTACAAGCTCACTCGCAACAGCCTATCATTAGACATAATTCAACATCACAATACTTACTCATCTACGTGTGTAAGCGTCAGATTTTGTTCCTTGTACGAAGTGATCTTACTCCATCTATCTCCACTGTGGCTTAGGAGTGCGGGCTGGCGGCCGCCATGTTGTCGGCGGCAGGCTGTGCGCTCCGCCAGCGCGGGGCGGGGCCAGATCGCAGATAACAAAGCTCCGTACAAACGCGAGCACCGCGCTGAGCGGCGACGCCACGCACACCGCTGTGGGTACCTGCCCGTACGCTATGTACCCAAGCCAATGTGACTCATATTTGGCAAAAAATTCACAAGATGATTGAAACGGCAGTCATTTTACCAAGATCATTCACAAGACACAACTAACTCGCCTTTAGCTCAACTAATCTCTTCCGTGATACACTATTGTCTTAGGCAAAATGCAATATAATTAGTAAACATCAAAAATCGCATTTAGATCATACTTTTGTTGACATAAGCTCAGTTTATTTACTTTGTACGCAGCCATATAATGATTACCTACCTAGTGACATTTGAATGTGTTATCTGTTCGTGGATGCAAGTCCCTCTATAAAACCCTTTTACGTAACACGTGATGGAGACGTGAGTGATTTACTACGACGATCGGGACCACAATATATCCCGAGTTTACTTTAGACAATCCGAGCGCGCCCCGCATAATACTTTGGATAATTTATTTACACGCGACGGGTAAACTTAGAACCTTTATCTCTTTGTTGGGGACTTTTAGGTAAGATAAAACAGATAATGTGTTCCTTTATGTGAATAATCGTAAAGTGATGTCCGCTCCGTCACGGCCTCATGGGGTTTACACCAACAGGGGTATTGAAACGACTCACTAAATCCGTACAGAATGACGTACGGCACACGTGAACCCACAGTTGTTAAAGTTTTCCTAACGTTTATAACATTGACAGATAATCGTGAAGAATGTCTTTATCTAGATAATAAAACGCTTAACTCATAGCTACGATCATTGATAACAAAGATAACTATGTGGATTTATACTTGCGCTCTTACCTGTTCATGTATACCTACCTAAGCAAGCGCATTTCTGTTCTTGTAAGTAAACTTAGGTAACAAGTTTAAAGTCACGTATACCTGCTTTGTTTTATAATAATCTTCCTTATGTAACAATAAACAGTCAGTTATCACGTAACGTATTAGAACTGTATATTTAAGTCACACCGCAAATATTGTCTCGTTCGATTGATTCCTAAATGGCAGCTTCACTTTTATCGGCCATTTCAATGACAAAAGTAAATAAAAACAGAAAACAGCTAGGAATAATATGCCAGAATATAAAGGTATGATTCACTAAGATTTCAGAAATCAAAATTTTATTACTTTACATTACATAGGATTTGTATCAATAAAGTATTATTATTATATTTCTATTGATCGGTTTCTAACCTACTTTGATTTGATAATCAGGCGCATGTAGCATTTTAGCCTAGAAAAGAAATCTGTAATTTCCATAACATTTATCTATGTAATAACAACCTGAAATAATTTTAACTAAAATAATAAAATTCTGAAGTTACCTATAATGATTTTTTATGGCACGTTTGACAAAACTTTTAAATGCGAGGAGATTATTATTGATGCAGTCTTTTTTCGTAGACTTCGTAGCAAAGCGTAGCAAGAATATCGACCTTTATATTTTCTTGTCTTGAATGTATTGACATGTTACAAAATTTATGATATCGTACTAGTATACGAGCCTTGGTAGTATAATTAAAGTTTTGACAAAACATGAATTCAAAAATTTAAACAAAAAAATAAAAATCTCCACATAGTACCTACAAAATAACCTTATAGTTTCGGAATTCGGTGTTTCTGGACTGGTTTCTTTGCTTTTTATTTATCAGTGCTGGTAGGTACTATTAAATTTCATTTTGGTGTGTCCCATAAATTAAAACTTAATAGTAGGTAAACGAATCTTTTGGTAAGATCCCTTTATGATTGAAATTGCACCATTCAGTCAGTCACTCATTTGCGCGAGTTCAGTTACGAGCCTTCGAAAATCAAGTCCAGTCCAGATTATAGAAAAATTTCTACTTTTTTGCTTTGGGATTGACACACTCCTAACAATATCTCAATCTCTATACATTTCCTATTATTACAATGATCATTAGGAATTTCAGGAGGACACTGGTGTATCATCGTAGTACCAGGTCAAATCTATTTAATTATTTATCTCTGAAGTTCTTCATGAGATCTCATTAAATTGTTACGAGACCACTCTAAGAAGATATTCTTCCAAAAAAAAAAATCAAAATCGGTCAGCAATTGGCAAAAAAAACTTTCAGGCGAATTGAGAACCTTCTTCGGTTTTTGAAATCGGTTAAAAATAACATGCATTGTTTGAATCCCATACTCCTCTGGTAACTTCCTCTAAAATCAGACTGATATCCATTTCTGTCTTTTTTTAAGTTTTTTTGTAACAAATTCATATCAAAGGTGATAAAATACACAGGTGCTTAGGTAGTAAACACTGACTGCATTAGCAGGTCATCATGATGGTCTTGTTGTTATTCCAATTTATATGGGGATGGCGCCACATGTCTTCTAATCTTCTTCCAATTTCTCTCATAGTCATCATGTCAGTATTCAACTCCTTTGCAGACATCAACTTTGACACGGTATTTCCATTGTTTGTTTGGCCTTTCCCTATCTTCTCTTCTAAACATCCTCATTCAAAGTTACTTTATCAGGGCAGTTTTTGTTGACTCACCCACGTACCCATTACCTGCATAAGTATCGGGGTTGTTACCCTTGGTTTTCCGATGAACTACTTAAAAATCAACCAATGATGGTATTATTTGCGGATGACACATCATTAATATTTAAAATAGACCGACGTTCACAAAATCTTGACGACGTGCTCGAGCTCTATTCATCAGGTCCAAAATTGGTTTACGGCAAACAACTTTTTGTTTACCAAATGTTAAAAGTAGCGAATGTGAAATCATATTGATTGGAGAAAAACTGGAGTTTATTAATCAGACGGTTTTCCTAGGTATCACATTGGACGAGAATTTACAATGGTGGCCTCATATAACATCTCTTGCGGGTCGTCTAAGCTCAGCCGCTTTTGCTGTTAGAAAGACAGTTAACAGTTTGGTCTACTTTAGTTACCTTCACAGCATTATGTCGTACGGTATTTTGCTGTGGGGTCGGGCTGCTGACATTGAATCCATATATATTTTACAAAAAGAGTCAGTCCCTTGCCAATTAATTTATGAAAATATTATGTAAGTGTGTGCGGAAAAATCTACATATTTTAAGTAGAATGTGATAGACATAATTTTAATACTAGAAATAAAGACAAATTAGATCAACCATTTTTTAGATTAGCTAAAGTCCACACATCTTTCATTGGGTACTGTGTTAAATGTTATAACAAAATACCTTGTGACATATTAGAACTAAATGAAGGAAAATTTAAAACTTATGTTAAAAGCACACTTTGTAAACAAGCATATTACAAATTAGAAGATTACATTCAGGATAAGAATGCTTGGAAACATGCTGGTCCTGCCCCATAGGACAATCAAGGGTGTAGACAAAATCAAACAGGTTGATTTATGTATTAACGTAAAAAAAAACGTTTTAAAAAAAAACGTAAACGTTTCCAAACGTCTTTTATAATGCGCACAGCAAAGGAGTGGAACTCTCTGCCTGCGTCTATGTTTCCGAACGCATACAACCCTAATCTCTTCAAAATTAGAGTGAACAGGCTTCTTCTGGGTAAGCTCGCTCCATCGTCGACTTTTTCTCCGTCATCTATGACCTAGACTAGAGTCAAGAGCAAACCCATATTAAATTTAAAAAAAAATAACTTTATAGATATACTGTTTCTTTTTTGTGTTTTTATTTTTCTGTTAACTCACATGTACACTGTTTAATTAATGAATCCAATATTTGTAAATATGTATGTGAGTACCATTTACCTAACTTTAC
The DNA here is from genome assembly GCA_905163435.1 of Mamestra brassicae. NCBI lineage: Eukaryota > Metazoa > Arthropoda > Insecta > Lepidoptera > Noctuidae > Mamestra > Mamestra brassicae. Next base: position 8,621,361 of record LR990996.1, on the reverse strand, counting down.
TTAGAAAATTAATAAGTTTACCTCTGCTGGTAATACTTTGTTCCTATAAGTACCATATTCTGGCTGCATCGTCCTCACATAATATTAAATTAATTTTTGTAAGTATACCACATTTTGTAAAACCATTATTTGAAAAGAGTAACTATGGAGTTTCTTGTCCGTTCTTCTCCATAAGAATCTACCTTTCCGAATGGACAGTAGAGTCACTTTATTAATGTAATATTATTATTTTACTGAACGGTAAATGATGACGTTCAAAAGTGACTTTTAATGGCCTAATTGAAATAAACGTTTTGACTTTGACTTTGAATCATATCTACGTGGGAGAGGGTACTAGAGGGTATCGAATTATCGATTCAGTTTAGAATCCTACAGCCTACTTAAGTTTTGCTTGAACACTATAGAAGTTCAGTATAACTTATATTGAACCTTAGACCGCAACCAGCATAATTTTGACTGCCATCACACGCAAAACATGCTGGTGTTAGTAGGTCTAGTCGTTATGTAACGATAGAAGAATGTTAATTTATTTGTGGAGGCAGGACTCGGAGTCTCGGACATGTGCGGAGTTCACACGGAGGCTGATTTACGAGCGCACGCGGCGCGGCCGGTGCGTGACGGGTTATTCCCAGTTGTCGCCACTGGTGACGCCACCACTGGCGACAAATGGGAATATTTTTCAAAAAAAGTCCCAGTTGTCACCAGTGGTGGCGCCACCAGTGGCGACAACTGGGAATGGCCATTCTTCTAGTTCCCAGTTGTCACCAGTGGCGACAGATGGGAAATATAAAGTGATACGCCTCCGGTGGGGGCGATGCTAGAGCTGAATTATAGTGATGGGGTTTCATTATTGTATCACTAACGAAGTTTTAAATAGGTATATTTTATATTTTCTTAAATAAAACTTTTACACGTTACTTGGGAAGATATATATTTTTATAAATCACAATATTTGTATTCATTGAGATTAAAACTGCACAAGTACAGTTTCCAGTACTACAACTATTACAGATCGTATAATTATTTTACTTAAAACTATATTATTAGGTTCTTATCACAAACTAAATAGTAATGAATATGTACATAATTGCAATATATTTACAATCAGCCATAACTTCCGCGCTCCGATCCTGTCGATCAACCCCCTCCACTATGCTGTTGTCGGTTCGTAGACCAGTGACGTAACACTTACCAGTGCATTCCCAACAATGTCAGGGTCAAGTGCGTCGTGCAGTTCTGGTGAAGTTTCGTTAGTTTATATAAAAAGACGTCACGGGACTATTCTGCTTCGCGCAGGTTTCCAATAAAAAAAAAAAAAAAACCTATTTAAAACTATTTAAAACTTCGTTAGTGATACAATAATGAAACCCCATCACTATAATTCAGCTCTAGCATCGCCCCCACCGGAGGCGTATCACTTTATATTTCCCATCTGTCGCCACTGGTGACAACTGGGAACTAGAAGAATGGCCATTCCCAGTTGTCGCCACTGGTGGCGCCACCACTGGTGACAACTGGGACTTTTTTTGAAAAATATTCCCATTTGTCGCCAGTGGTGGCGTCACCAGTGGCGACAACTGGGAATAACCCGTGCGTGACGCGGCGGCGGCGCGGCGTGGAGGGCTGGCGGGGACACGGCGCGGCTCGGGCGCGGCAGGTACGCGGCCGGCTTTATAGCGGAACTTTAATTTACGACCGCTCTAAATTACGTGGATTTACTGCGCGCCTTTATTGGCCCGCTCCGAACGCCCCCGCCACTCCCGCCCTTCCACCTCCCCCACTTTCGACTGCTTCCCTCCTTGTACGACGAACTTCTGCTCGAAAAGTGCATGTAGCTTAAACTGCATAATTTAATGCGCCGTAAAACTGATAGCGAATCCAAACTACCTCACTCATAAATCCCGTACGAATTCAGTAGCATGGAATATGCACAGAAGTATGAATCAGAAGGTAAATAAATAAAACACTTATATTTGCTGCTAATTAGCTTTTATGTTGGTAATCATCGCGTCGCGTTGTCGCTATTAAGTAGCAGAGTCAAAGTGTAAAGATAAACCTAGTGACCGGTCCGTAACTTTCATTAGATGACTCATGCACTTATTTATCCGTTGTACAAACTTTTAAGTGAGGCATTTTTTTATCCTAACTTAGGAATGTATCAAGTAATCGTGAAAAGCTATGTCCCGGCCCGACGGAGTGCAGCGCAAGGCCACGTCACATCCGGCCTTATCTACAGGAGAAAGCGGATGCTGCACGCCGTCGTCGGCGACTTCTAAGAGCCGGAGCCCTTTGTCGGCATTTCATCTTAATTGCTCTTGCAAAACTACCTAAGTTTATTACCTCCTAATTAAGTTCAGTTATTGGCAAAATGCGTGCACGTTCAGATACTGTAAAACTGTTCAGTTTTTAACACTAATTGCCGGGGGCTCTAATTTCATAAAAGATCTATTAAGAGAACCTGGAAGGGCCAGACTCACTCACACGCTATCGACATTCCTGGAAGGCATGAGACAGACGAGACAATTCATTGCACAGCCATTGTTTAGATCTCACGACTCTTATAGTAAATAAAGAAGGCCTGTGTTATATAAACATTATATGGGAACGTGTTTTTTTGCTCTCCACCGAGTCTTCACCTAATGAGAGCTAAGTCATGCGGCGTGTCCTGAGAACCATTTAATGGCCGCTCTGCCCAAGGCCCGGCTTTTAACTTCTAATCTAAGCCTATTAAACATCACGAGACCCTCTCCGATTTCTCGTGAATGCATTTCCAAGTAACCAAGCCGATATAATTGTAAAAAATAAAACTCGGGACGGACAACAAACACGTTTTACCTAAGCATAATTTGCATCTGGCGTGGTTACATATACTGTATCTCCAGGCGCGGTTATTCGGATTTGTGACTTATTTCTTGGGAGTATAGGTTGGAGATGGTCTGATGGTATTTGGTGTTTAAGCTGATTTAGTATAGAAGTTGGTTTTATAGTGCGGGCGGCTGGGCAGTAATTGGAAGCGAGGATGCGCGGGCGCCGTAAAGCGGCAATTGACCAGAAAATAACGAGCCCTCGCCCGCGGCTATACTTATATGCACATATGTCTCTTATATACAGCTGCCGTGTGCCAACGAATTTATTGTTCTCCGAAAATATTTATTTACGACAATTAAGCGCATTAAGTTGGATACTGTTTTAAGGATTAATTAATATTTTTTTACATTGTTAATCCGCATGTCATCGAATTGTAACTCTTCATTATTGTCTCTTCTGAAGGTGCTGAGAATTACAATTTAGCACAGTTCCTATTTTACATAATATCGGGATGTGAGATTTGCAATACGGCAGCGATCTTTCGAGTGCCAGACTTAAGACACATACACAAAGAGGTGCGCTTGTTTTTCAACGTCAATTATTATAATATTCTTAGGGACGCAGCAGGTTGCTCAGCTTCACACACTTTTTCGGAGCCCTGCTCTTTATTGATACCCTACCACTACCCTATTTTTTTTTCGATATTTAATAGTTGGGAGTTTCAGTAAGTTTTGGTGTTAGTTTCATGCAGTTTCTAACTGAACTTCAGTCGGATCAGGGCTAAAATCTAGCAGAGTCGTGCTTTTAACTGCTCGTATGCACTCTTAAGGATAGGTAACCACGGCTAAATGAGCTTTCTGATGAACCAAACTGAGGTAAGGTAGGGTATTTTTATGGGATCTTAGACTCTAGATTGACTCAGTCAATCAATCATAGAGATTGTGGAAATGCCAAAATGTACGGAATTGATCACGAAGCAATGGGGAACAAAACGGCCAAGTTTAACCGCCAGTAGCGCTGATAGAATAGGGGAGCACTAAAAGAGGAATTCCCAAAATTCCTACGGGAACGGAAAAAAGGGGTATGCGTGTGCGAGGTCGCGGGCAAAAGCTAGTTATATTATAAATGGAAAGCGAGTTTGTTTCTTGGGCACGCTTTAACGCCAAACCGATTTTGATGAATATTAAAATGAAAAAATGTACAGAGATAGATGACCGTAGAGACGGTCATAAACTACTTAACGCGAACGAAGCTGCGGGAAAAAGTTAGAAAGAAATATTATTATAATATCCACTCCATGATTATGATATAGTACACTAATACTGTTTTTCTAGTTACTCATTTAATAAACGTAGTCAGGTACTCTGGTTGTGATTTGATGATAAAACAAAGATCCTCAGAATTCAAGCTACTACTGCATAGCTACACGGTACACTTGCTCGGCAATGAGAGATTTGTAGGGGAACCATGGCTGGTAGAAGATCTTTGTGGTACTAGTGTCTTCCGTTTATAGTAACCATAACACAACAAGCCTAGTTAATTGAATCACATCGTAAGGATGAATGAACTGCAGCAATTTAAAACAAGTTTCAATGAAAAGTCTCGTGTCCACGGCACGTTAACAAGTGTAAATAAATGTGTATCAAAATACAATCCGTAATGGTTATGGACCCACGCTGCGAACGAATAGAGGAGTCCATACAACTCGATGATGATTCCATAAATTTATACAGTGCACAATAAAAAGGCAGCTCGGAACAAAACGGCGTCACCTCTTTTTATGGACTGCCGTACGCGCACTAAACGCACCAATAATTGTTCGTCAAACTCGTCTAGTTTTAGAACAATCAAGCGTCGCAGCAAATTACGAGCCGTGAAATTGGTGAATGACGAACTTTATTGGGATTTAGCGACTCAATATTGCCCGATTAGCTCCGAGGTAAACACCGTAAACAGAGATTCGCCTTGACACACATGCGTTGTCTGGCTCAACTCAAAGTATCTATGTCGAGTCGCTCGGTCGCATTCACGAATCACCGCTAATTAAACACTAATAAAAGCTTTATTAAAATGACCAAATATATTTATACTTTGTACGTACATTTACGAGTCGTAGTTACAGAATTAATGTAGCAATATCTTTGACGTGACATAAAAATGTCGCGCAGTAGGTAAGTAATAGAGCAAGATTCGTAAGTTATTTATTACGACTACGGACTAGGACTGTCGTTGATTCGGATTGAATTATTCATGAATACACAGTTTTTATTTTTTTTCCAGTATTCTATAAATTGCGTGTCTGGTTCTCAGAAATTCCTGAAACTGCAATTAAGTACAATTAAATCCGCTTTTAGTGACATCGAAGAAAGTGAAAAACTCGTCATAAATAGCATAGTTTTAAGCTAACTACACAACTTCCTATTTTTATTAGAAATTAAGTGTAATAGAGAGAAAATATTCAAATTGCACAAAATGTCGTCGCAGTAAAGGGGTGGTAATGACCACAAAACCAGTGAAGGTGTGAGGAATCATGTCACTTTCCTTAAAAACAGATAAACGACATGGCCACAAGCGAAGTCTTTATGTCCGAACTTTTTATAAAGATTTTTATTTGAAAACCAAACTGCAACTACTTCATTATAACTTATAAGCGATTGGTCAATATAACCGGAGTCATAATAAACGGTTTCCACTGTATTTCAGATCCAAGATAAAAGGAGGATGGCAAGCGACCGGACGGTATGTCTTTATTCCCATGGAAGTTGGGTAGGCCTTTAGTGTGGGACGCTACTTGTGTCGTTACTCTTGCACCATCCCATCTTCCTAGCTCGTCGTGCTGTACTGGTGCGGCCGCTGCGGCTGCGGAGAACCTCAAGCGGCAGAAATATAATAACCTACTTGGTAATTGTATTTTCGAGCCGTCTAGGGTTGAAATGAAACTCTTGGACCGTGGGGTCCAAGTGCTCATGCGTTATAGAACTTGCTCAATGCTTAGTTGACACTTCGCGTGACCCAAGGGCTTGGCTTTTACCTCGGACAGACGATAAGCATTGCCATACAACGTGGCAATGCCGCCAGTTTTTTGGGCTCACTTCCAGTTGATAGCGATGCAGACGTATTTTTGACGCCATATTTTAGTAAGGAGTTTTTATTTTTATTTTAAGTGTATATATAAGTAGGTATAGCTATTCTACCATCACCACCTACATCATTAGTTCATTACCTACACAATATAAGATTTTTATGAAAGGTAAAGTCAAAAGTCACAAGACAGACACAATAGGTGAATAATGTCATATTTTGATATTTATTCATTTGTTTATTGTTTTCAGCGGCTTAACAAAAGCAACAAATAACATAATATATTATGTAACGTAAGAAAAAGGTGCGTTTTTGCGAAATTATATAATAATATCTATCGCGGGTTTTTGTTAAGAAATATATCGATATTTGTGCATAATTGCAGCAGTATTTATAAAGCTAATTATACTTGTCGTAAAACAATATCGTTGTAAAAGTTAATTGGAGGAAATTACACAACTCAGCTTCTGGATTAGAAGTTGTAACTGGTATGAACTTTTTCACCTCTTAGCTAGATTTTATTTATCTGATTGTTGTTCCATGCAAAAATATATCTTTACAACAATAATTTAGTTACGTAGTAATTCTAAATAAATTAAAACCTATAAACTACTACACCAAAAACCAATAATTTTCTGGTCAAAATCAGTAGGAATTTTATAACTCGATGTCGTTTGGATAGAAAAGGTCTACAAGCCTACGGACGGGTCGTAGCGCGTAGGCGGGGCGACGGCGGGCGACGCGAGGTGCGCGCGCGCGTAGCGGGGCGGCGCGCCTCGGCGGCGGATTAAACTCGGACAAAGGCGACACATGAAAAGCGCCGCCGAATCTGCTTATCGCACCTTATTGTTTGTTGGCCGCTCGCTGTAATATCACCCTCTATATATCAGCGTTCACGTGGACAGCGCTGATATATTATATCATACGAGTCCGTGTGTGTGTTTATGTAACGATAAACTTGGAGTACGTATTACGACCCTCCTTCCCGAGTGGCCATGTTGATAGTAATTACTGTTTTGAAGTGTACCCGATTCCTGGAGTAATATTGACTTTTCAGAAAGTAATGTAATAATGATTTATTGGATGAGTCATCATGAGTTTCTTGTAATTAGGCTGTAGCGCTTTTAAAAAAAAAGTTAACATAAACATTTAGACACCCTTGCCTAAATATTTACAAAAAGGATTCTCGGGGCGAAGTTGAGCGTGTCAACGATTTCGGTAAACATAGTTATGTCAAGTATTAAACAACAATCTTCACTATAAAATTTGCTTAACTGTTCGCGGTTCTAAGTTTACTGAGGTCTAAGGAACGTGTGATAATCGTTACCTTACTAGGAGGTGAGAGGTCTTTAGGAGTGGTAGATATCTTTGTTTGTAAGTTGCACAAACACAATGTTGCATGATAAAATGTTGGATATACCTACAGATGTTCTTACGCGACCATTCAGTTTGTTGCTTTATCAACTATTTATTTATTTTATTTATTTATTTACACTTTACGCACACAAATGTACAGACGGACTTAATGCCATAGGCATTCTCTACCAGTCAACCTTTGGGTGATGCAGAGAATGGTGGTAGGTGCAATATGGCTGAATATGGTGAATAAAAAGCGATTGATATTTAATTAATACATACAAACATTTAAATAAATAACTATCTTACTGTCGTCACTAATCTCAGCTTGATTAAAATTCCTACCACAGTGTTATTAAGGTTGAAAAACCAATTGGAAAGTAACTGTCCCGCTACTTTAATATTACGCATGTACTGACATTATATAAACGCAACAAAGTTAGTCTTAATTCACATACACACGTAAATGTTATGAGTAGGGAAATGCTTCAAGTTTCAATGAACGTGGAATTATTTAAAAAATTGAACATTTTCACACAATAGATATAAAAATTACTTTATATCTCATGAAACAAAATGCTTAGTTAAAAACAATTCATGTTGTGTTTTAATCTCCCCAACATGAAAGCAAATCTTCACTGCCGTTATAACCACAGACCACCGCTTTTCCAGAAATATGTAAATGTTGTAAAAAGCTACTCCGAGCTATGTGAAGAGGACAGGCTGCTAAAGTCTAAAAATAAAGAGTCATGGGGAAACTCGCCCCACAACAAATTTGGGCAATAGTCCAGTTTCCTCTTTTTCAAAATTGATAATGGTAAACATTCAGATTTGCTTTAGGCTTCAAGGAAAAAAGGAGAATACTGAACTCAAAAGATCGTCATCATCATCATACCAGCCGAAAGGTATCCACTGCTGGACATAGGCCATAATCGCCACGCTTTGCAGGCGGGTTTGCGATCGCAGTGCAGCTGTCACCAGAGAATGGGCAGCAGCATTCTGTGTACATTGCAATCGACTTGGACTGTATTCCACACAACCGAATATGTTCGTAACTGATTAGTTAAGTGGTATACCTCATCTGGATAAGTAAGCACCATGAGTGAACTCAGACGAGTCCCTTTATCATAGAACGCCAATAATCATGCAGTAGGTACTGGTACCAGGGTATCGAAAGCAAAAAACCCAAGTTGGACTAGTTTACCGCCATTTTGATAAACTGAGGTAAACTGGCCTCGGAGCCTAGTCTGGAGTGGGACGAGTTTCCACATATCATATCCCAAATAAACCGCTTTTCCAATCCTGGCAGGATTGGAAACTAAAAAACTACTCTTTTTTTTTTAAAGGATGGGAAATCATCAAATGACTTCTTCCGCTCTGGGTGGAGCGAAAGGGCGTGTCAGACTCTTACTGACTAAAACCTATCCGTGTTTCTTCTAAAGCCCTTTGCGTTCCAGGGTCGCGGTGACTAATCCGAAACAGGTACCTCCCGAAACAGCCATGTCCGGTAAGTACCAGCGTCAGGCAGAAGGTGAGGACGCCGTGGCGCCTCTCCAGCCACTCCCCAAAGAGGGGCCTTATCGTCACAATTGTGGCGTGCCCACTCCTGCCACTACTGCTATTGCTACTCACGTATTTTGACGCAAGCAGTTAAAATAATGTTGTAGAAGCAGAGCTAGTAATATGTACCTTCAAGCTAGCTGATTGGAACCATGGTAGTCTCCACGCATTTTCCACAGACAAGCATTTCTCTGGAACGCCAAAGTGCAGGCGGAGACACTGGCACTGCAATTTTTTTAAAGTACAGTTAATTATGTATTTCTTACTCTTCCGCAGTTCTTGATGATGATATTGATCCTCCTGTTTGATTGCCGCCTCATAATCTGCTGCTATTTCCCAAATATTATGTTGCGGTCGGCTTCTCGTCCAATCGGATGTAGCTGAATGGCAGTACCCCATAGCCCAAGTACCTACTGTGTAACGCTAGACCCTTGGCTGAACATAATAATGATTGCCACCTACCAACGTAGGTAGTCCAAAATATACCTACTCATTGGCAAGAATATTGACCAGAGCTGCTCGTGCCATGCGGGACCTTTTTGATACCCCGAATGCGTCTTCTCGCGTACAAACGCACGCATACAACCCTAATCTCTTCAAAATTAGAGTGAACAGGCTTCTTCTGGGTAAGGTCGCTCCATCGTCGACTTTGTCTCTGTCATCTATGACCTAGACTAGAGTCAAGAGCAAACCCATATTAAATAATAAAAAAAACAGTGGAATGTTACCTATGTATGCCTATGTATATAATTATTTTTTTTTACTTTTATTCGGTTAAAAGCTTCTGGACTACTAATGTTTACGATATAATCGCTTGAAAGCTCACCTAATGATTTTCTCAAAGCGGCTGGCGTTAAACTATATAAGTTTATCTATGCGTACCTGTATCGTAAGGGCTTGCTTATTATTTGCAATTATGGGCATTGATACTGGTAGTTGGCTCAAGGGGGGCGGAGCGCCGCAAATTGCCCTCCGTGAGGGAACCCGGCTAACTACATATTTACAGCTTTTTATGGCGCATAATCGCTGCTCTTATTAAAATTTAAGTGGTTTCCTTTCCTGACGTAACTATGTACTTGTAAATGAATCTGTACGTTCGATTGTAAAGTGCACGTGTATGAGTACCGCCAGTCCTTTGCTGTCGTGATGTGGGCATCAAAACGTTGAAAGCATTCGTGATGAGTTAGCCAAAATCAATGTTGCGCCAAGGCAGAAGTAAAGTTGGTAATTTTTCGTTTTTATCATGCATAATAAAGTGTAATCGTAAGGTTATTATGAATGACGACAATAAACCATAATTTATAGTACCTTTGTCATGCCTACTTTTGACGCCGTGCCTACTGCTGAAAAGATATGTAAGTTAGTAGGTGTAAATAAGAATAAAACATTAGATTTGAAAATAATACAGTTAAGAAAGACCACTGCCCTTCCTCCATTATATTGGTATATGCAAAGTTAGAACTACAAAACAAACAGCGTTCCTAAAATAACCTGCAAAACCTACCTACCTTGACCACATAGGACATTAGGTATGGGATTTCGACTTTTTGAAACATGTTACTTTAACACTACAAACTTCTTATGGGTTTTCCTGTAATCTATGGGTATAGAACTATTATCTGATTTTGTTTTCAAAATTTTGGGCTTATTAGTTTCGAAGATAAGGGAAGGGTAATTTTTTAATTTCTTGAATAACTTCAAAAACATTTTTTTTAAAATTATGAATGAAATATAATTAAAACCCGCTCCCGCCCTTTCATTATATGTCGCAACTGGTACAGTTAGGAAAACTTTTTTTGGAAGCTTTTTTAGTTTGTCCCCCATGCTCAAAATATATTTATTTACATAACGCGTCCGTGTTTGGGTCACAGAAGTTCATATGTGTATTAAATTTCAACAGAATAGGTCCAGTAGATTCGGAGAAAATTGTCTGTGGAAGACGTACAGATAGACAGACACAACCGAGTGATCCGTTTTTTACGGATGTTCGGAATACTAAAAATCATAAAAATGTAGCAGAGGTAAACGCGAAAACAACGAAACGAACAATTCTAGAAAATTCTTCATAAGAGTCAACTCTGCAACATTGCTCAACTCTTCCAGCTAACCCTCTAAGTATTTGTTTGCGGAAAATTAGGCTTACATACAAACAACAAACCCTGCCGAATTCCGCCTTCTGTGAACGCTCACTAAAAAGATTATTTCACTTGAATATACATATTGTACATAACAACTAATTCAATTATCTGCTCCAGTGTCGATAACGTTCGGACTCGTCCGCACTGCATTGTGGCGGCTTGCTTTGAACAATTAATACAATAGGTTTTTTTACCTTGCAAGGGATTTTCCCGCAGTTCGCGGGCTTTAGACAATAGGGTTCGGCCTGACTTTACAAATGGCGCGGAAGATATTCCTACGCGGTGAAGCGGGTAATGCAGGTAGCCACCTTTGTTCAGTGACCGACTAACTCTAGTTTTTATCAGTAACTGTTTTGTTTTGCTTGGAACGTCTTCTTCTATGTTTTCGAGAACTTTGGATACATGTGGTTGGTGGTAAATCCTAAGTCCAAGAAACATAAAACCTACATCAAACTGTTTTATCTTAAAACTTGATATTTGGAATTTGTGGCGCTACGCCGTAGTATTTTATACAAACTTTTGATAAATACTTGTAAATCGGAGTGGATTTATAAGTATTTATCAAAATATTTATAATTGATATATATTTATATAATTGATATATTTTTTAACTCTCTTCGTCAGTAATATGATAAAACTACTGAAATGATTAATACAATCACTTACCTGTCTTGGGGGATGACCCGAGCGCCAAGGGGAAAATCAAGTTCGCATCGAGAATTATGCTTTATTTCTCTTTGTTTGGTCCCAAGTTATATAGTAACTAATTATATAGAAACTTTTCTTGAAGCGAATTGTTTTTGACTGAATATCATCTAAAATTAACACTCCTATAAAGCTCTAACTCTAGCCTAAAAAACTAGAGCAGCGATTCATTACAACTTTATTGATATTGTAGATTATATCAGTGTACAATAGTTATGAGGATTACTCAAAACTACAATAATTACGAAGTGCTTGAACCAAATAAACATGATAACTTTCCTTTACATGGCGTCTCTAAAACTTTTATCATGTTTTTTAACTCAACGTGATTTTCACAGTTGTAGGTAGATATATACTTATGAGTAATACATTCACATTAGACATTCGGTTTGGAATGTGTGAAGTTCAATAAATAACTCGGATCATATAATGGGTTGAATTATATAGAGTAGGAATAGGCAGCTTAGATTTTCCGTGAGATCAATTTGAATTTCAACTAAACAATTATGTGTGTATGGGCACGCAGCCGGGCCCGCTCAACTACGTTTATTGACCGAATCGTGGACAAAGATGCCTCTTTTACGACCTCATAAAACTCACCATTGTTCAGGGCAACTCCGCACGAAAAGCAGGCCCGCTTATTGTTAATACTTAAATAAGATATCCATTTTTTTGTTGTTTAGGCCATTATGGTCTGCGTTTGTACATATTTTGACTCGGACGCCCTTTAAGACGATTCCCCTTTGAGTTGCCGCCCGCCTCCTTAGTTTTTGCAAATGATCACGTGCTGAAAAGTTGTGCGTAGCTTCAACCAATACTTTTTTCTAACGTACCGCTTTTGTTTATAGTCGGCGTTAAACCATTAAGCTTTATTGCAAAAATAGTTTAAAATGAACCGTTAAACATGACGGTATTTCCTGCGTTATATTTGTAAACAACTTTGTAAATATTTTATGTAAAATTAACGTGATGAAACATGCTATAACATGACTTTGGCGTTACATATACAGTAAATAACGATCTACGTTATTTTCAGGTGTAGTAAACAAATACGTTAATAAAATTATAAAGCAAAGAAATTACATAACTTTATTACCTCCGTTATTGTTTCACGATTTAGGTAACGTAACATAAAGCTAACAATGTTATCTATATATGTAGATAGGTAAGTGCCTGAAATATCTAGATAACTGCAACAATTCTCGGAACAAAACCGTAAAGTTTAATCGTTAAAACGCGTCAATTGTCCTATATCATTGAAGCCAATATGGTGCAACCATTATAATTATTGATCCCTAATCACATCTTTGTATCAACAACCACCTTCAATTTAAATAGGTACTTAACAAATCATCGATGCAACAAAAATTACTTCAGCTTGAATAAAAGCAAAAAAAAAGTCAACTTTAAAATACTTTTTAAAATTAGTTACTTACTTGACAAATAATTTATATTGATCCCCAAGCGACATTAAAACGAATTTCAAATATATAAAATGAATACATTTGTACGTGATAGATATCTGTATTTATTTGATATAACGACGCAATCGTCAGGTAGGCAGGCACCTACACAGCTATCGATCGCCGGAGTTTCGACGTATTTTATAACCCGTCGTAAATTAAAACTGCTATAAATATAAATCTTGGTCCGCGTCAAATCGCATCACATATTCATGCCTGGCGTTATTAAAAACCTAAATAACCGATGCCACTTCAAAAGTGACCCGTTTTAGGTAGGTACCTCAAATAAAATCTGGTCTCGGGCGGACGGTAATATTAATGAACACATTTTGGTCCATTTAAATTGTACCTACAAATTAATTTAATCGCTTCGTAAAGTGTTATTGAATTGAAATATGTATGTATGTTTACACATTACTACGCCTATCTTCAAACTTTTACATTCATATTTGAAAAGATTTTTAGGAAACTGTTAGTATGACACACCAAAAGGGATTTTATACTTATCCATTTATTAATTAAATTAAGAGAATAAACATACCTATTGCAATACTAGCACATTTAAAAAAGCTAGAGATTTATGCATTTTTTACAAATTAGAAAAACATTGTAAAATAAAATAAAAGTCACAAGACATGTTTACCAAATAAAAATAAATAAAATTGAATGTCATGTCCTCGTCTCCTCATGTTATTTCGAAAACTACAAGTTGTTGATACTTAACATATTTTTATTCAGCTATATGCGACTTCAAATTTTATGAATATCATTACAATGCAAAGCTGCCTACAGCGCTTCATTTAATATTCAGTGTGAATTGCAGATGTCTCAACTTTTCAAGGAAACTTGTTGGGCGAAAGTAGCAAATCCAACGCATAACATTATGTATTCTGTTTGTAAAAAACCGACGAATTGTTTTTTTTTTTAGGTTTAATCAACATTCTTTTATTCTTCAGACATTAAAATTAATTAAGCTTGTCAATGCAATATTACTGCGAGATGCGACACCTGAATTCTAGTCCTGCGCAGGTTCGAGGGTCGGTACCCAGGTCGAAGTAAGATTTCTTGGGAATATCCATTGGGAAATACCCCATGAGAACCCGAAGTTTTGAAATTGGCAGTGTATCGTCCCATTGGTCTACTTATTATACTCTCTTCTCTTATTCTCAAGTGAGAGAAGCGAATGTGCACCTGTTCCTGCGCACACTCTAGTACACTACACGTAATATATTATTTCATGCGACGGTGGCTCACCTCCGCAATAATTTGGCCACCATGACCGAGGCACTGTCAAGCTTTCTGAAGGTCCATTACGGTAAAAATAATATCTATGAAAATAAAGAAAGTCCAACTTTTCATTTTTAGTTCTAACAAAATTCAGTTCTGATTCTGATTTATTTAAAAAAATTTTCCTTTGACAATGCTTAAAAGTTCAGGTTTTATAGTTTTCGTTCTTTATATGTAGGCCTAGGAAGAACAAAACAGTGGCCTACTTTTGTATGCCAAGACACATAATTTTAATTCAAAGCCATTGAAAACAACATACTGAAACCTGAAAGTCTCAAGTCATACGCTTACGAATCTCGAAAACCGTAGGTCATTGAATCTCGTATGCCCACTAGGTCTCGTAGATCGAAGGTGGGTCGTAATCTCATCAAGTTGTAAGTCTACGAAGCTCGCAGGTCGGAATCCTACGAATCTCACAGGTTGTAGGTCTATAAAGCTAGCAGGCCGTAGGTCCACTAATCTCGTAGTTCCTACTCCTACGAACCTCAAAGGTCTACAAAGTTCATAGTTTGTATGTTTAAGAAGCTTATCTCGAAGGTCGTAATCTTACGAATCTCGAAGGTCACAAAATTCGTAAGTTGAAGGTGTACGAAGCTTGCGGGTCGTAAGTCTGCTAATCTCGTAGTTCGTAATCCTAAGAACCTCGAAGGTCTACAAAGTTCGTAGGTTGTGGTTTACGAAGCTCGCTGGTCGTCGGTATATTTATCTCATAGGTCGTAATCCTACGAATCTCGAAGTTCGTAGGTCTACAAAGTTCGTAAGTTGAAGGTGTACGAAGCTTGTAGGTCGTAGGTCTACTAATCTCGTAGTTCGTAATCCTATGAACCTCGAAGGTCTACAAAATTGGTAGGTTGTAGGTTCTCGAAGCTCACAGGTCGTAGGTCTATAAAGCTGGCAGACCATAGATCCAATAATCTCGTACTTCCTACTCCTACGAACCTCAATGGTCTACATAATTCGTAGGTGGAAGGTTTACGAAACTCGCAGTTCGTAGGTATATTTATCTCGTAGGTCGTAATCCTATGCTCCTTATCTCGAGTTCGTAGGTCTACAAAGTTCGTATGATTTAGGTTTATGAAGCTCGCAGGTCAATTGTCAAAGGTCCTGTAAACTCCCAGATCATAAGGTCTACGAACTTCGAAGTTTGTAGGTTTACAAACCTCGTAAGTTGTAGGATCTACAAAGATAGCAGGTCTTAGTTCTACTAATCTGATAGGTTGTAAGGTCGTTGTCGGCTCGCGGGACATACATATATCTACAAATTTCCCTATATATGTAGATCTACGAAAATAACATGACACTACTAACTAACACTTCTCAATCAATTGGGTATTAAGATTGAATACCATTGAAAAACGATAAAATAATACGTATTATTTAGAAGATAACGTAAACAAAAGATATCTATTGTTCAGCAACTTATAAATGTGAGAATAGGTACTGACGATGTAATCCGAGTTACTAAGGGTGACCTTATGATCAAGGTCTTTGATCTTTGAAATAAACTTTGCTTTACCTACTGATTATAAGGACATAACTTTTTAAATCAAACTAAAATCTCCAGCCATATTAGATTGATTTTGCCTAAGAACAAATGATCAGAAAGGGTGCTGAATTTTTAAACAATGGTTTCTAGCGAGTGACCTATAACATGGCGTACAAAGACAATGCCTAATTTTAAAAACATAAGGAATGACTTAGGTTGAGTATATTGATGTTGGTAGTGAAAAAAAAGCATTATTTATCGTATCGAGGGCGGCACTGTCACTCAAACAACGACAGATAGCATCTAAAAGTATATCTAAGTTACCTACCTATGTATGTAGAATCATTTACCAATTATGTACATGATATGAGTTAGTGAACATTTATATTTTTCTATTCTATAGGATAGAATAGAAAAATATAAATATTCACTAATCTTGCTACAATTACAATTTTTAAAGTTTGTGTGGATGGATGTTTATTTGCTAATTTTTCACGCGTTGTTTGTTAGTTTTCGCATTATTTATATAATTATATAAATATAATAACATAAATTTATTAAGGGGGAGATAGACTAATTCGACTCAGGCGGAGTCGCGGGCGGTAGCTAGTGTAAATTGTACTAAATCTTTACATACATTTAAATAAAGTGCAATCTAGAAATTTTAAAGTTGGTTTTATTCTTAGCTTGCAAGTCCAACGTAGGCACTAGATACTAAGAATTTTATCATATCGCACGGGAAGTTTGGATGTAGTATATCACAACTTATATATTTTTATCAGTAGAACTGATACCTAAAAGTCAATAACATTTTGTCTTGGTACATAATTAATCTATGTACTTACATATTAAAGGCTAAAGGTATCAGGTTCTAAATCTGAAATTGCTTATAGACTGATACCTACATAGCCTGCCCCTTACATATTTTTTTATGAATTATCTTCTTATTGTATAGTTTTATTTTGTTATCGTCATTTCCAATGCATAATAATTAGTTAAGGCTGACATAGTGATTAAATCAGCTGACATTTCTTTGTTTCTGATTTATAACAGTTTCAATTTCAGTTCTACACTGTTTGGTGTGCCCAATAATGAGAAAATAAAGTACCATAAAGCTGTGTTGGATTCTTAATTAATGAACATGTCTTCGTGGTAGTTTATGGCAGCGAAGCGCGACACCGGTGCGCGGCGGTACGCTTGATATCGTACGATTCGTATCAACGACTTGTGTGCCTACGTCGACAAGATATGGCCAAGTCACCGAGGGAAAGCTGGATTAAAAATTAATTTAGGCGCTTTCATGTTCGCCGATAATCCAGACATTATCAAGATATCAAATCAAGTGGATTAAACCCACCTAGTTAAATGTAATGCACACGATAACAACTGATTATTTATCTACTTACGTGTTGTTCACAAAGTTTTATATGTGATATTTTTTCTATAATGTTATACAAGGAAATCAAATTTAATCGTTGATCCGCAGCAATTAAAAAAGAAACGAGCTGCGAGTCTTGTAATTTTTGCGTCAAGGTTATTACTAATTTATGAGTCTATATTCTGAGTGACTGTTGAATCTGACACGCATGGATGTTGTTCTTTGACTATTTCCGGTATGTGTAGTGTCTGTTTGTTTAGTTTAATGACGTGTGTGATGATTTAATGCAATGATTAGAGGCTCCAGGTTCAAGTTGGTTCAGTTAGGTGTGACGTGTTAACGACCTGTGAGACTGCTGTCAAAGGGCAAACAAGCGCAGGGTGAGCGCAAACATGTGAAGCTCTGTTTGAAGAACGGCCTCTGTGTGGAGAACACTGTACGTCGCGGTGGTCGGAATAGTACACACTCATGTTATAAACATTCATAAACATAGAATACCCAGATATCTATGAGTCGGTCAGTAATGCCCAACTGGACTCAATCCCTGCTGGTACTCTTATACTTACCTATACCAACGGCTTCTCCCACCCGTGAAGGTCGTTTATTATTCCAAAGGATCGTACCTACTCCGGATAAAAATGTCTACTATGTCCCTATTCAGGGCCTTCGAAAAAGAATAAGACAGCAGAACCTGGGACATAGATATACCTACCTAAGTGAATATTGTAGATAATGTTCTTTGGAGAAATTAATTCTTAAAACTGAACCTAATGGAATTTAGCCATCTTAACTTCCTGTACATCCTTTCCCAGGGAACTTTAACACATTCTCACTACAAGGAATAAAGTGAGGCTGAGAAGGCCACTCCATTCCTTGTAATACTAAATCTGTGGTAAAATTGTTTATCAAGGGTTGCGAAATTCCTGCTAGGGTTAAGGAATTTATTTAAAAGAGTCACTGCGGCCCTGGAACGCAAAAAGGCATTAGGAGGAACACGGGTGGGTTTTAGTCAGTAACACGCCCTTCCGCTCCACCAAGAGCGGAAGAAGTCATTTGTTGTTTTCCCATCCATAAAAAAGGTATACAAGAAGCAATTTGTGAGGCTGCCTATTTGATACTCGCCAATTTTTCTCGAAAAATTGAGTCCAATCCAACAAGTGGATATTCTGTTACTGAACTACGGATTTTGATATATTAGCTGATGTCGTAAGATGTAACAGAAGTACTCAATGTAATACGAAGTGAAATGGAAGACGGTTGCTCAGTGGTCAGTCAGCCAATTCAATGAGCAATGGCCAAGTCATTGCAGTATAGTCAACACTCAGAGTACCAATTTCCCTGGCTTCAATGTCTCAGATCTTTTCTCGATACCTTCTAGTAGTAGGAACAGTAGGTTCTGGCTTCTATGGTTCTGGCTGACGGATCTAGCAGCTATACCTAGGGTATTGTACTGTAAATATTGTGTCAATAATTACAGGCCCATATCTGTTCTACCTGCGCTGTCCAAAATTCT
Organism: Mamestra brassicae; assembly: GCA_905163435.1. Lineage (NCBI taxonomy): Eukaryota > Metazoa > Arthropoda > Insecta > Lepidoptera > Noctuidae > Mamestra > Mamestra brassicae. The sequence goes on along the minus strand of LR990996.1, from coordinate 8,602,586 downwards.
AGAAAAGTTGCTAGATACCCGTTTAAGAAACTTTTTACAGAAGAACAGTATTCTAGCGCCGAATCAATTTGGATTCAGAGTAGGAATATCGACTGAAGACGCAGTAGCTTCTCTGGTTGATCAAATAGTAAATACCCTCGATAGTGGACAAAAATGCCTGTCAATTTTCCTTGATCTCACCAAAGCATTTGACACTGTCTCTGTTCCTCATCTCCTACTGAAGATGGAAAGAATGGGCATCCGCGGATATGCACTTCGAATTTTTAAGGATTACCTTTCTAATAGGACTCAGTGTGTAAAGATAGATAACTTTGTTAGTGACAACGCTCCCCTTTCTTTTGGCGTCCCTCAGGGATCGATCCTTGGGCCAACCCTTTTCCTACTCTATATAAACTCCCTGTGCACCCTATCCCTTCCATCTTCCTCTATCTTTACCTACGCAGACGATACTGCAATACTTGTCAGTGGCAATAACTGGACTGAAGTATTTGCTCGTGCAGAGAGCGCTCTTAGTCTTGTAATGCAGTGGCTTTCAAATAATCTCCTAACTCTGAACCTCAACAAAACTACTTACATCACGTTTTCAAAGACGGCTGTAACTCAACCAACCTTAGAAACCTTTAATATAAGAGCGCACACTTGTACGACTTTCGCTTCTACCCACACCTGTGTCTGCCCATCTATACTAAGATCAGACCACACAAAGTATCTGGGAGTATTTATTGATAGTTTTATGTCATGGAAACACCAAGTGAATAATATTACATCCCGTGTCCGCAAGATGACATATATTTTTAAAAAAATGCGTAATTCAGCTGACTTTGACACCCTAAAACTAGTATATTATTCACTATGTCAATCTATTTTGACATACTGTATATCAGTCTGGGGTGGAGCTGTGAAATCATGTTTTCTGCCCTTGGAGCGAGCACAGAGGGCAGTCCTTAAGGTTATGACATTTAAGCCTTTCAGATACTCGACTGCCCAGTTATATCACGAGTGTAAACTGCTTACTGTCAGACAGCTCTTTGTGCTTGCAACTATCTGCAGAAGGCATGCTAGTCTGAAATATACCATTCCAGTCACAAACAGGCGCCGTCCACCTAGGATCTGCCAAGCCCAAAGATTTAGAAGTGCATTAGCAGCGCGCAACTACACTGTTATAGGCTGTCATCTGTATAACACTGCTAACGAACAATGCAACATCTACTCAGTAACTAGATCGAAATGCAAGAAAAAAGTTACTCTTTGGCTTTTGTCTAAATCTTATGAGGAAACAGAAAAACTGATTAAACTTAGTTAAGTTTGCTATAACTTAAATTAATCACACACACACACACAAACACACACCACACACACACACACACACACACACACACAATTACATACACATACATACATGCACACACACACTCACATACACAATACCTTGTTATATATATATATATACATATATACAAACAGTTATAATATCTAAGATTTTCTTACCGTAATGCAACATATACGATACACTACACTCTAACGTCACCTATTTACTGTTTTTAAGTACGAGAGCCCTAGTACCCATACCACAAGTTAAATCTTACTTTGGGTACTAGCGGTCAACAAAATTATTGTACATGTTAAGTTTGTTACAACTCATGTGTTTTACCACTGTATGTATCTTCTTGAGACAATAAAGTTTTATTATTCCGTATATTCATTTTTTTAAACTTATTTCTTACATTTTTAAATATTATCATAATACAAACTTGTAGATTCCGAAGTACCGTATTACAAGTATGTGCCCGACCCAGTTCTCGAAAATGACCATGTCACGTTGTACTGGGATCGGTCTATCATCACTGATAGGACTATTGTTGCCAATAAGCCTGACATAGTGGTGATAGACCGATTAGCGCGCCGCACAATGATAATCGATGTTACCATCCCGCATGACGAGAACCTCGTGAAGCCTGAGAAAGAGAAGCAAATCAAGTATCTCGACTTAGCACACGAGGTTGTCGACATGTGGAATGTGGACTCGGCTGTCATTGTGCCGATTGTCATTACGGCCAATGGCCTGATGGCCAAAAGCTTCGACGACCATCTGTCGAAGCTGGCGTTACGCGGTTGGATAAAGGGCCTGATACAGAAGGCAGTACTCCTCGATACGGCTCGTATTGTGAGGAGGTTCCTTTCTCTGGAGCCCTAACCACCGGTAGCTTGGACCTTGCTCCCGACACCGGCGGACTACTGCTATTATTATTATTATTATTATTATTATTATTATTTGACTGATATTTTAAATTATATTTCTCAAAACCTAAAGAAAAACAAAAAATTAAATAGGATTTGTGAGCGTTTTAAAACACTAACACTACACATCATAGTGAATTTTCACCATCGTTTTGCATGACAAGGATAGAAGAATAACTTCCAAAGCGTGCAAGTTCTCTATTTTACCGCCGATTTGACTTTCACAAATCGTACTATATTAAGTAAGTACCTAACATCCATCAAATAGTATTCGTTTAGATAACTTTTTGAAAGTAGTGAAATACCCTGCAGGGTCCCTGCAGGTATTTCACTACTTTCAAAAAGTTTTACACAGTTTTAAACAGGATTATGCACTTGGTAACCCGGATCTTAAGAATCTCCTACCCGTGCTATAGTAAATTTGTAGGGTATATAAAATCAGAGTAATCTTCAATTAAACAAGTACCCTGCTACCTATACAATATAAAGTTTTAATTCTACATTAGACATTATTATTATTATTAGTTTAACCTATTCTAACTCTGTGTTCACTGTGGAATTAATAAATTAAATAGTTGGTACAAAAGCATGGCTGGTTTGCTACAAAAATCTAAATTCTAAGTACAGAATCGGCCTTTTGTGTCTAATACTACAACGATAGGCCTATTCATGGCGTTATATGTACAGTAGGTATCTACGTTATTTTTTTTAAAACTTTATGTACAGAAGTGGTTCATAGGCGAAGTTAATGCAACAAGGCGATCTTTACCAGGCAACTTGTGGCTTATGTCTGATTCAGAGCTGTGGAATTAGCATCAAGCAAATAAAATGTACGTACGGGAGCATTTATTTATTTATTCAAACAATAAACATTGTGTAGAATATTAATATTATTATGTCCGTACATAATAATATTCATAAAAATGTCACATGCTACAATTAGTACAATTGAAAGCTAAAGTACAGTAAAATATCAAGTCAATAAATTTAAAATACGTCTATAAATAAATACATGTCAAAAAGGAAGTCAGATATAATGTCAAATGAACGTTATGTCAGATGATTAGCCCAAGTCAAAAGTAAAAAAAGTATAGTCCCTCAGCCAAAAATCAATTCAATTAAAAGCTTGTTCAATATTATATTACATCAATTTGATTTGACATAAATTCTGAGACTGCAAGAAGGCTTTTAATTTGTTTTTAAATAAATAAGGGCTATATATTAATAACTTTAAATTACTTGGTAACCTATTACACAATTCCACTGCTTGGTACCCAGAGCAATGCTTAGCTATATTTAAATTTGTACATGAACAGATAACCATGATGGAAACCTAAATTTTGGAAAGTACATAGTCTAAATGTGTAATTTTCACCGGAAAATTGCAGACTCCGTAAGATTGTTGTAAATCTTTATTAGATTATAATTTTTCGATATATTATGAAAACTCGTGTTGTATACAATAAATCCCATGCAATTTCAATAGTTTCCAATGTAAAAATTAGATATTTTACAATCTTATAGCGTTTGCAATGTTACGGTGACATGATAATTTATCTTGCTACGCAAGCTGCGTTACGACGTAGCGGCACAGAATATATAATAGTAGCAATACGTTGCGAGTGAGAGAATTACTTCACTCGTTTGCCTTTCCTTATTTCTCGAGTGAGTTCCTCTTCCTTGTGGTTACTGCAAACTGTTTGAACGTTATGATCTAGATAATGAGGTGACTTCAAATGGACATTCAAATCTTTCGAAAACCTCTTTTTAATCAGTACTAAGCTATGTTAAATTGTAGATTTTGGATCTTCAGTAACTTACGCCGCTTAGTAATTATGAATGTGGTAAAAGTTAGCGGCAGTCAAACTTGTTTTTCGGAACCATTATAGAAAAGGAGCAGCATCGTTGATGCGCAGAGTGAGAGACAGTCCCAACGGCTACCTGAGGGTCATTGCGGAACATGTGGAGAGTCCTATATGGAGGCATTGGATTCGCCTACATATAGGATAATTCATTTCTTTTGTTTATTTTTTAAGTATTACTAACATATTTTCTTAAGTTTTCTGTGTACTAACACTCTATGGACAATTTTGGTCTGAAATAAATTATTATTATTATTTTATTATTATTATTTTTTATTCATCTCTCTTCTTCGCTTCGCTTTTGAAAGAGCGGTCATGGTCAGGATCAATCGCTGGTGTTATTGGAACGAAGTTCCTTATCACGTGTTGTGAAAGGGGGCTAGACGAAAAAAAATCATACGAAAAGTTGTAACGACACTTTTATGATTGTCTTTTGTTGCTTTTATGTTTGAATTTTGAAGGAGAATGTGGTTTTAATTTCGAAATAAAGCGCCAAAATATAAGATACAAATATTTTGATAAAAGTAATTGATTAGACATTAATTTTTCCCGCGGCTCAGCTCCTTTCCTCCTAGGATAGAATATCCTAGAAGATTTTATTGGAACATGATGATTTTTCGAAGACAAAAACAGCCTCTTCATGAATGAGTTTTCTTAATCGGAACTGTATCTACAGTAGAACGGAACAAAGAATTTTACCGTTTATAATAGGTAATTATTAGGTAGTATTGACTATTTTGAAAAAAGGAGTCTCGTAACTTTTATGTCATTGTAAGTAGGTAGGTACCCAAAAACTTCTCAGGTACACACAATCCAGAATAGAAAGTTTGTATTAATTTCAAATACTTACTACAAACGAAACATTCGAAACAAAAAAAAAATTGCATGATATCTGCTCTATTTTATGACCAAACAGTTTTAAAACTATGAAACGTATCAGTTATTTAGCGTAATAGACTTAATTGGCGATCGTTCGAACGCAACAAATTGAAGCTGAAAACAATACAAATATTTTAAAACATTTATATTTTTTTAGTTGTGAAATACTTTTTTTATTTGATTAAATACTAGCTATTTCATGCGGTTTCACTTCTCTATCAAGAAACAGAACAGGGATGGTGTTTTATTCAAGGATAACAAGTATGCCTATGTGCCTACATCTCGAAGCCGACTTTGCTGCATATAACGATAACTTGGCTGCGATTTATGGGCACTCAAAGCATACGGGTCAAACAAATTATTGTTCGACCCGTATGCTGAGTTCTGGGCACCGAAAGTGAGTACTCCAGGCTGTAGCTATCAGGAAGGGAACGCAGACTCAGGCTGAGAATTCCAATCCATAGCTGTACGCACAATGTTTTTTTTATTGAATTCCCAAAACGAATCCAAATAAAGCTGCTAATACTGCAAACTTTTAAGAGAAGAAGACAATTATTTGACAGAAGTGCCAACTTTTTAGGTAGGTATAAGGTTCACATAAGGTGTGTTTCAAAAATAGATTCGTCAGGATAGTTTATAAAAATTGTAGAAGATAATGAAAACCTCTGAAATGTGATGGTGTTATCGCTTGTTTAGTGGTATGAGGAACAGAGGGCCTAGCACGAATACTTCTGACGTATAGTAGCGTAATGTAAAATATGACTATAATTATAATACTCGTTTCGCACAATATATTTATTTGAATTGGATACTATATTCATTTTTTTGTATGATACAAATTGTGTTATGTCGTATAAAATTAAACCAAAATACTATGGGATTGTATTTTTTATATTCAAAATTTACTTACGTCGACGAAACTGTAACCTTAATACGTCAACACATTCGTTCTAGGCCCTCTGAGTAGGAAGTTCTTCATGCTTAATTGAAAAGTTGGGTTTTTCGACCATACAGGTGTTGTGTAGTGTACTCCTGCCAACGTTTGTGATCCCGGCGGAATTTGAAATAAATGAGGTTGACTGGTTCACTTGGCTAAAATGTAGGAATCCAGTCAAAGCTGTTGCACACAACAAGCATTCACCATACGATTCTAAATCCTAAAGCTGTTTACCTACTCTTGAAATTATACAGTATTCTTTTATGTAACTTTTTCTTTCTTTCTTCTTTCTTTGTTCGATGCAGTCAACCCTATACCATGCAGCATGCGCGGTAGGAATGTGAATGCGCTAAACGTTGAGTAAACTGATGCTTATTGAGGGCATTTCGAGAGCAGCATCAAAGAGGCCGACACCTCGGATCTTACCGCCTACTGGCCACCGCACACTTCCTACTGATCAGGCAGGAATAGCGGGCATTCCAATGCATTTCAATTTATTAATTTTATAAACACGGGGCTGTCCCTCTGTGACCCCCTGTGACCTCCGTATTCATTGTTACATTATCTGCTGCCAACAGCTTCACCCGCATGGCAATCAAAAATTATACGAAGGAAAAACTTCAACTACTTTCAGTACTTATACAAAATGGCTGTAACCAGGGCAAGATCTACCCGTGTGCCAAGTTTCATCCAAATGCGTTCAGCCGTTATGACGTGAGGAAGTAACAAACAGACTAGACAGACAAATTTACTTTCGCATATACATAATATTAAACTCGTAGTATAGATTCGTATGTATAATTAATGAACATATTTAAAGGACACAGCATAATACAGGTAAATGCAAGTTTGCGTTGTAGTAGATCAAAATCGAGGGAAGTAGTCCATGTATGTTATTTATTCACACCCTTCCGTCAAAATAAATACTGATGTAGATTGTTTGTCCTTGTCTCGAGCCGGAATAACGATTCCACAGTGCACCAGTGGTACATGACAGCGTAGAGGGTAGTAGGTCCTCGATGAGGTGGACCAATCAGATAAAATCCCTGTTGGAGGCCCTGTTAATGCGACTGACTATCGTCTAATACGCCAGCAATACAAAAAAAAAACTTGAGAGGTGTCAAGGGACACCCGGATGTAACGAAGTTTCAAATAAATATCAATTATCATTGAATATCTAAACTACTCATCGGATTACCAACTCTTCTGCAGATTGAAAGCTTCAGTATCGCTGTGTCATAACTCATAGCACTCATTCTCGTAGCCTACTTGTTATCCTTGAATAAAACACCATCCCTGTTCTGTTTCTTGATAGAGAAGTGAAACCGCATGAAATAGCTAGTATTTAATCAAATAAAAAAAGTATTTCACAACTAAAAAAATATAAATGTTTTAAAATATTTGTATTGTTTTCAGCTTCAATTTGTTGCGTTCGAACGATCGCCAATTAAGTCTATTACGCTAAATAACTGATACGTTTCATAGTTTTAAAACTGTTTGGTCATAAAATAGAGCAGATATCATGCAATTTTTTTTTTGTTTCGAATGTTTCGTTTGTAGTAAGTATTTGAAATTAATACAAACTTTCTATTCTGGATTGTGTGTACCTGAGAAGTTTTTGGGTACCTACCTACTTACAATGACATAAAAGTTACGAGACTCCTTTTTTCAAAATAGTCAATACTACCTAATAATTACCTATTATAAACGGTAAAATTCTTTGTTCCGTTCTACTGTAGATACAGTTCCGATTAAGAAAACTCATTCATGAAGAGGCTGTTTTTGTCTTCGAAAAATCATCATGTTCCAATAAAATCTTATATATTCTATCCTAGAAGATTTTATTGGAACATGATGATTTTTCTAAGAAAACTATGAAACGTATCAGTTATTTAGCGTAATAGACTTAATTGGCGATCGTTCGAACGCAACAAATTGAAGCTGAAAACAATACAAATATTTTAAAACATTTATATTTTTTTAGTTGTGAAATACTTTTTTTATTTGATTAAATACTAGCTATTTCATGCGGTTTCACTTCTCTATCAAGAAACAGAACAGGGATGGTGTTTTATTCAAGGATAACAAGTAGGCTACGAGAATGAGTGCTATGAGTTATGACACAGCGATACTGAAGCTTTCAATCTGCAGAAGAGTTGGTAATCCGATGAGTAGTTTAGATATTCAATGATAATTGATATTTATTTGAAACTTCGTTACATCCGGGTGTCCCTTGACACCTCTCAAGTTTTTTTTTTGTATTGCTGGCGTATTAGACGATAGTCAGTCGCATTAACAGGGCCTCCAACAGGGATTTTATCTGATTGGTCCACCTCATCGAGGACCTACTACCCTCTACGCTGTCATGTACCACTGGTGCACTGTGGAATCGTTATTCCGGCTCGAGACAAGGACAAACAATCTACATCAGTATTTATTTTGACGGAAGGGTGTGAATAAATAACATACATGGACTACTTCCCTCGATTTTGATCTACTACAACGCAAACTTGCATTTACCTGTATTATGCTGTGTCCTTTAAATATGTTCATTAATTATACATACGAATCTATACTACGAGTTTAATATTATGTATATGCGAAAGTAAATTTGTCTGTCTAGTCTGTTTGTTACTTCCTCACGTCATAACGGCTGAACGCATTTGGATGAAACTTGGCACACGGGTAGATCTTGCCCTGGTTACAGCCATTTTGTATAAGTACTGAAAGTAGTTGAAGTTTTTCCTTCGTATAATTTTTGATTGCCATGCGGGTGAAGCTGTTGGCAGCAGATAATGTAACAATGAATACGGAGGTCACAGGGGGTCACAGAGGGACAGCCCCGTGTTTATAAAATTAATAAATTGAAATGCATTGGAATGCCCGCTATTCCTGCCTGATCAGTAGGAAGTGTGCGGTGGCCAGTAGGCGGTAAGATCCGAGGTGTCGGCCTCTTTGATGCTGCTCTCGAAATGCCCTCAATAAGCATCAGTTTACTCAACGTTTAGCGCATTCACATTCCTACCGCGCATGCTGCATGGTATAGGGTTGACTGCATCGAACAAAGAAAGAAGAAAGAAAGAAAAAGTTACATAAAAGAATACTGTATAATTTCAAGAGTAGGTAAACAGCTTTAGGATTTAGAATCGTATGGTGAATGCTTGTTGTGTGCAACAGCTTTGACTGGATTCCTACATTTTAGCCAAGTGAACCAGTCAACCTCATTTATTTCAAATTCCGCCGGGATCACAAACGTTGGCAGGAGTACACTACACAACACCTGTATGGTCGAAAAACCCAACTTTTCAATTAAGCATGAAGAACTTCCTACTCAGAGGGCCTAGAACGAATGTGTTGACGTATTAAGGTTACAGTTTCGTCGACGTAAGTAAATTTTGAATATAAAAAATACAATCCCATAGTATTTTGGTTTAATTTTATACGACATAACACAATTTGTATCATACAAAAAAATGAATATAGTATCCAATTCAAATAAATATATTGTGCGAAACGAGTATTATAATTATAGTCATATTTTACATTACGCTACTATACGTCAGAAGTATTCGTGCTAGGCCCTCTGTTCCTCATACCACTAAACAAGCGATAACACCATCACATTTCAGAGGTTTTCATTATCTTCTACAATTTTTATAAACTATCCTGACGAATCTATTTTTGAAACACACCTTATGTGAACCTTATACCTACCTAAAAAGTTGGCACTTCTGTCAAATAATTGTCTTCTTCTCTTAAAAGTTTGCAGTATTAGCAGCTTTATTTGGATTCGTTTTGGGAATTCAATAAAAAAAACATTGTGCGTACAGCTATGGATTGGAATTCTCAGCCTGAGTCTGCGTTCCCTTCCTGATAGCTACAGCCTGGAGTACTCACTTTCGGTGCCCAGAACTCAGCATACGGGTCGAACAATAATTTGTTTGACCCGTATGCTTTGAGTGCCCATAAATCGCAGCCAAGTTATCGTTATATGCAGCAAAGTCGGCTTCGAGATGTAGGCACACGAACAAATTATTGTTCGACCCATATGCTGAGTTCTAGGCACCGAAAGTGTTAAGTCAAGCGTGAAAATGTTACTTCTAGTCAAGCGTGCTCCATCGTCGACCACATCATCGTTTTCCATCAGGTGAGCCTAGAAGTAAACTATTCACTCTTGAGGCGTAATAAAAATAAAAAAGCTATAAGACCATCTTCATTTTCACACAGGCAGCCCTATTGCGCCTAATAATTCTCAATATTGACTGTGATGTTAAGTCAGTATTATGGGTCTAATTTAAAAGTAAGCGTTTATCTAACTTGTGGCTACACACTTCCGTTACTCTCAAACAATAAGTGACAGCACTTCCATTCATGTTTCTATGTTGACTGATTGAAAATGAAAGTGAAGTCAGTTCAAGTCAGAAAGAACCTTCTAAAACTTCTACGTACAGACATTATACAGGGAATATCTCTTGCCGTGGTGTTCAAGCCTTTTGAGACCTAGGCGGTATTCACAACCCAGAGCGGGAACGAAAGCCGAATGGATATGCGCTAATCAAACTGTTCAAACCTAAGCGGATATCGCTTCCGCCATGGGTTGCGAACCTTACTTGAGGAACTATTTTCTGGAGAGGGATGTATTATATTATATACGAATAATACGGAACGGTCTGAACAGACTTTTACACCACGCCTACAAATAGGTATTCTCCCTTAAGCGTTGGCAGAGATGAGTTAACACCCTTGTTAATTATTTTTAAGATTAATGTGATATCCGATGCGAATTCATTTTCATCAAACAGGCAGAGATCCTGTCTCTGGGCTGCATATGAAAGAACCCCGTAGCAACTGATAGGTATTTTTACCACAACTGGGTCACAGGCTCACAGAGTACCTAAGCCACAATGCCCACAATGCACTACACGCGCTTAATTAGGGTTGAAGGATGTTACATGTGTGCCAGTTTTCTCACGATGTGTTCCTTCACGTATAGAGGCTGTAGTGATGAAAAAATTTATTCCAAATAAGCTGTCTTACTGAGATCGAACCCACGAGCTACTTGAAGACAAAGGAATGCTTATATACGCATTATATACGCAATTATATACGCAAGAACTTAGAACGCCTATGAATGGATTCCTGTCATGTTGAGTTCAAAGACACCAGGGCAGATTATTCTTTGAGAAAAATTGCAAGGCCCACAACGCTTCGTTCAAATTACCATAACGGCTGAAGTTTCAACATAAATCAGACGATGGAAGACGTGAATTAGGTCATCTATCTTCGTTCGTGAAAAATTTATAAAAGATAATTGTGAAAAATAATTTTATGTTGTAGGTATTATGTATGCATCAAAGTAACCAAGAAGATTTGATGCGCTTTCAGATAGAAGCTTCATTTTTGAAACTGCATAAATAATCTGTTTTGGCGTTTCAAGTTTGTTACTAAAGTAGAAGTGTGAGTTCACAGTTTATTTTTCAGGTTTAGGTAAGTTGTCTTATATCGTTGTCTCATACCTCTTTGACTTAGGCATAATAGACACGCTCCAAGTTAAGAGCCGTCGGCAAGCCAAGTCGCTTTTTAAGTAAGGTCCGCTTTTTAGAACAAAGCAAATTGCGCGTTAGTAAAACGTGCGCCGGAATATCGCGAGACTAATCGCAATTATTCAAACTCGCACATCTTTGTTATGAATGTAAACCCAGATCAGGAAAAAGAAACAACAGTATAGATTAACATGAATTTATTTAGTTTATCAATTGTGTTTCGTGATAGTGCTGCGTAAATTCTAACAAATCATGTGTCCACAAACGATTTTCAAACATCAACCTTTAATACAACAAACACAAAAGTTAAAAATTTATTACGTCACACAATGTACTGTCCAACATGGGAATACAATAATACATTACAAATGAAATGAATATTGTTAGCACCACAATATTATACATTAACTGTTACCACAAAACAAAACGATAAACGATCACGTTACTTCCTCGGACTGGGCATGTATCAAACAATAAATAATATATCGTAATTCAGCATTTAAAAATCAACTCAATCGTAATCTTACTATTTATGTCAAAGTTATAATCAAACCCCTCCATAACGATTTACCCATACAAATATTATGATTGCTCAAGACATTGTCGTTCGTGAATTGAGTGATAATTCTTTACAGTGTTATGCTATAGAAGTTGGCATAAGAATAAATTATTCTAGGATTTAAGCTATTATTTACAGAACAATTAAAACTAGGAATAATCTCATTCAACGTTAAAACTATTTGCACCTACTTCTCAAGGCCACAAATGCGATGATGATCAGTATCATGCAATAGAATAGAATATTTCACTGCCGTACGTTAAGCTCGTACTTATGAGATTCGCAATGAAAGTAAGAACACTTTACTCAAGTTGTGTAAACATTTTGTATCGTTAACAATGAAAAAACAATAGTACAACAATGAAAGCAATGTTTAAATTCAACTATTCAAACAGTAGTTTATTAGATACCTATACAAGCTACCTAATTTAAATCACTGGGAAGGCACTTGCAGCATTGAGAAATAAATAAACCGTTTAAAAATAATCAATTTAATAATACTTAATTGTAATAATAATATAAAAATATAGTTATTCTATATTTACAGTCAAGTGACAAAATTCAATACATTACATTAATCTGTACCGTTTAAAAGAAAAGGTACTAAAATAGCTATAAGGCGTGAACACTTAGTTAACTAGAATTAGGACTAAAACATAATGTAGGTAAACGTTTCTGGTGCAATGGCTGTTTCATTAATGGTGGAGTTTACAAGAGGACTTAACGTAAGTGGCAAGTATCTCATTAAAGAAAAAGCCTTAGCTCCAGAAAGTTGGTTAAGTGTCTCCGCTTACAGCCGTTAGGTAACTAACCATGTAGTACCCAGGAGTATTCATTTTTAAAGTTCTTACTATGCTGGTAAACCCGACACGCATCACCACAGGATTGCACTGAATATATCACACGTTTGTCGTATATTGTGGATGCACTGCGACGCCCTGTCGGGGCATTGTTCCGTAAGGTGCGGCGGTGTTCGGACCGCCCGCGCCGGTAAAAGTCACTACGCGAAGTTGTCACTATGAGCACAGTAGTGTTGCTGGTGTGGTCACAGTAACGGCACAGGGGGCACGCCGGGCACCAGCGGCTCGGGGACTCCCTGCAGCACGCCCTGGTGGTAGTGATGGTGGTGCATCATACCGTTCATCATCTGCTGGTGGTGGAGCATGGTCGCGTGGTGCAGTTGCGCGTGCTGTAGCGACGCGTGGTCTCCCTTCTCCTTCATCACCACTTCTTCACGTTTCTTCACCTGTTTGCGCTCCTTAGCGCGTCGGTTTTGGAACCATATTTTTACCTATGACAAAGAGAATTTTGTTAGTCGGTTCAAAAGGCAACTAGTTACGTTATTCGACGTTAAGTTCTTAGTTTACTTTATATTCTTCGTCAAGTCATTCATTCGTCATCAATTTGCACAATTGTCTATTTCATTATGCAATACGAATGAGATGATGATGAGCATATTATGTGTCAGCCTATACTGAAAAATTAATGCTTGGGCTTATAAATGGGATCCTCTTGGAATAAACAGAGATACCATCTTTTTTAACGTCGATACCAAAGCAAGTATTTCAGGTCTCTTAAGTTTTTTTAATAGTGGTGCTTTAAACACTTTTTTTAGGGTTTGTTTAAAAATCGGAAGTAACTGCCATAGAGCCTGCACTAGACTTCAATCCCGATTGCAGTTTAAATTCTTCTCCGTCTAGCAGGATGTTAATGTGTGAAGTTTATGAGAACTACTAGAACGTGGGTTGGACATAACAGTGTCCACATTAACCTATTATTCACTTCAGATAAATATCATTTGGTTTAAGTACTTCAATTACCTGTCGCTCAGAGAGTCCCAGGCTGACGGCGAGCTCGGCCTTGCGTCGGATGGTGATGTACCGGCTGTAGTGGAACTCCTTCTCCAGTTCCAGGCGCTGGTGGTCACTGTACACCACGCGGTACTTGTCCTTTGTGCGCGTTTTACCTGCAACAATGTCATCTTCTATTAAATATTATATAGTCTTCTCCTCAGAATCTAGTTATTACAGCAGTTTTTTTAGTTTAACATAAATACCATCAAGCCAGTATCCCGTTATCGGTTTATGTCCCATGTGATTTTGGCGAGCTTTTTGCCATCACCTGCGTAAAAATCCGAATTCCAAGCTGCTTTCGCGAAATTCCTACATATAAATGGAAAACTCAATAATGATATTGCTAACCCTGTTCAAATGTGGATTTTCCAAAATCTAAAGTTTCCCAGAAGAATATTTGCAATATTTCAAGACGCCTGAATCTTAGTACATGACCTTTTCTGTCAATTACAATATATTCCATTAAAAAAATGTAAAATGATAGCAAACGTCGTTCCGTCCCACAAATGAATTACGGGTAACTACAACTTTAGTGTAACATAAATCCTCGATTTACTTCCATGAGAAGTCTTTTATATTCTCGTAACGAGTGAGGCAGCCGCGGCGCGTACGTAATGTAGGGAGAGTTGTGAGGGCTGAGGCTCAAATCCCGAGGGCTCGATAAGGTAAGCCGGGCGGCGGGATCAAGGGACGCGGAGTGCTCGCGGCTTAGCAAGGATCAGGCGGGGACCACACCTTGCGACTGACGATCCCACTGCCCCTATACTATGAAAAGATACTAATGGTTCTTATACTTTGAACAAGAACCTTTACAAAAATAAAACGTTTATTTCTCCAATATACATAGTTTAGAGGTTTGATTAAAATGTAATTTAGCTATGCTGCCAAACTTTTGGGCAGTTATACACCTTTCAATGATGCGAACCATTTTTTTTTAATCCCCTATAAGTTTTCCCCTTTTGTATCAGCTCGTGCATAATATTATTCACTTGTGTAAGTAATAAGGTAATGATATTGTCTGACCGCTGAAAACCCGCGTTTAGTTTAGTCTTCGATTTATTTCAATTCTCTATGAAAATCTAGATGATGTAAGACTATTCTTAAATGACTTTCATGTTGAACACAAACGAGAATGTATATTGAAACGTTATTGTTTCAGAAATGATAAATTGTACCAAGGAATTATAAGATAAAGTCGGGTATGCGATTCATTTCATATTTGAACAAGACCAGAGCAAATACTGCGAAAGATAAATTACTAATTAAATCAGAAACTATAGAGTAATTTATGATTTGTATTGCAGAAGTTATGATGCTGTTGTTAGTTGAAAATAAATAAAATTGTGAGATGTATTCCAACATGGCCTACCTACATTCAAATAAGCTCAAAGTTTGAGTTGCGCAATAATCACAAGGCCGCATGGTATCTATGTGTATTTTGGAACATAAAGAGTATTCAAAACTCCAAAACCCACTATCATTTAGGATTGTTGAGTGATATTTACGTTTGAACTTTACAACACTAATGTAGACTCACAGATTAGACATTAAATCTGTATGGAATGGGGAATTCTGTGGGATTTTTCGTAGTGTCGAAAATGTAAATTTTGTTTACAATTTTTATCTGCAGTGTAGATGTCTCAACGAGTAAAATTACCAAGATACGTATATCTATGTACATAACACTAAGACAGAGGTGAGGTGTCTGCTTGTGTACTCACTCGGAGTGTGTAAATATTCCTTATCTCGGTATTAAGAACTTCATAAATTATGTTTGTCACTCGCGAGAGAATCACTGTGGAATTAGACACTTTACGTAACATTCAGACTATAATTGTTATAATTAAGTACCTATCCTAGGTAAATTCGTAAGTAGGTACACTTGACATTAAAATATTGAACTTGAAACACAGAAGAAAATTAGCACTTGTAGGATAACATTCAGATAAGTACCGATGTATAATACTTATTAGTTGAATAAATTGCACATGACACTTTGAATGTACAGGAAAACTAGATCTATGTATTCAAATTTCATCAAAAAATATAACTACGAAATGAGAATAACCCACAGGTTACAAACTAGCGCTATGCATAGTATACAATAACAAAGAAAAGGTAACTAACCTTACAGTTTGAACTGCAGTAAATCGTGATACAATATACAAGCTGACAAGATTCTACAATATTTACAACATTATAAAAGCGATAATATTGTCTTCACCACGAGGGGTCAAAGACAACACGGTGACATGTTTTCGAAACCTTCTACAAGAACAAGATAACTCTTTAGAGTGCTCGAATGACAGAAAATTATAACTTAAATAAATTTCCGGTTAGGGGCGCAAACAAAAGGGGATGGCTGATAACTGGTAAGGCAAACAGAGATGTGTTCCATCCATAGACGATCCTTCGATGCGGCGTTTGATAGCAGGCGCTAAATACTACGGCAAACTACCACGAAAACGTCCAAAACTTGAGCATTTTTTCGCCGCATATTCGAATGTCTGAACCTACTTTATGCATGTTGTATGAATAATGGTTTGAGTTGCTTCATTAATTAGTTACGTACCTACTTTGATAGATAAGTGCTATTGAAGGTCACCCTTACTATCGTATTGTTTTCGTTTACTTCTGCTGTTTAACTTTAAATGTTGTTGACACTATGAAAATCTATCTAAGTATGCAGAAACAAAAAAGGACAAAACGATACGATATTTGGAGAAACCATAGAAACCACAAAAAATATTTGCCTAGTTTTAGTTTGAATCATTGACTGCTTTATACACTTTTACAACTAAAACTTCAATGTGAAATTCACTAAATTTATGGTTCAATTAATAAAGTAAATAGCTGCATTATCATGGTAAGATTTAACCAAAAAATACTTGGTTGTTTGTGGTGGACAAACATTACGGGCGGGCGCGTCGGAGGGCGGCGGCGAATTCTGTTTAGTGTGGTTATCATGGACAAATAGCTGTGCAGGCACTCAGATAGCCCGACTGACAGATAAACGGGGCAGTAGACGGGGACGGGGTGAATGGTGTATAGCAACGATAGTTTTGATGAATTTTTCAATAGCACTACAGCTTTCCAATCGAAAGCTTCGGCTTCTACCAAGTGCCAATTTTTGTGTAGTGTCTAGTGAGTAATGGATCGTTATCCATGATGGATAGTAACTTTGAAACCAAATCAAGAGGTAGATAACCTAACATAAAGCGATTACTAAATAAAATACTTATTGTCTTCATTGTTTTCGAAACATATTTTGATTCCAGCCTATAAGGAGTAGCTTTTTGGGCAGGAGGTTCTAACGATGTTCTATGACCATAGTTATTATGTCTCTGATCAAAAATATGTTTCCTTTTTTTTCAAAAAAGGAATCGAAATCAAAGTCACTTTAAGTACAGGAAATACCACTTTTTTGTTTTGTACCTAATCGCCGTTACATTAATTTAATTTTCCCACAGTAAACCACTTCAGTTGAACACAATTATTGTACCTACATAATAATAATAAAGGTATTTGAATGTGTTTATTAATTATTATAGTATACAACTTATTACTATTACAATAATTGGAATTATGATAAGGCGAATCGCTCATTTGCTCGAAGATAAATCTAATATGAACAAGTATTTCGCAGTTCCAAAGTGTCATTCATTGCTTGGTTTGAAATAAGTTCCTAGATTGTTGTTCTCCCCGAAGACGTCATAATATACCTATATGACCTATGTCTGATTTTTATAGATTTAATTATGTTATTGTTAACTAATGAAGAGTAACCGCAATATAAGTTACCTAGATTCCAAAGTTAGGACATTGAGGATGCATGTTTATTACCATAAACGTTTGACAGGGGGAATATAAAATCTTACTTTAAAAATCAATTGTAGCGGCGGGCCTTCAGCGCCATGCCATTTTCCTGCTAATCTAGTCTAGTACATAAAAAGATGACGAATTTAATTGATTTACAAGATTACCCTTGTATAAATTATCGAAAATTACCGATTGCTTGTCGAACACGTACTCGGGTTTAATTGTGAAAGGAAAACTATTAATCGGGAGTTATCAGTGCCGCCCGTGGCTTTGTCGGCCTGCCGAAATCCCGCTTTCAGTTAACGCGCGATAATCGCGACTCGGTACCGATAGCGGTGTCTTTGAACATGTTGACTCAAACGCTTGTCATATCGCGGTTACCTTCTTGTAAGCGCCTGTAATGCGTTTTTGATGAACGAGGGCGCGGCCGCTATCGGATATTACGCCGATACGAACTGCCAAAAGAGTTATTGAGATACTTCATACTCGAGATGAGCGATGCGGATTTGACAGCTCGCAGATCTGATTTCAGAGATTTGTGTTGTTATCAGTATCATTTAGCTGGCTGTTGTTGGAGTACATGAAACGAGGTTGAATTATAATGTTCTCTCTGTTCCGGTTCCCTCCCCCGGGAGGCGCGGTGTTTGTGTGGAAGGGCTTGCAGAGGGCGGGCCATAAAGTGGCTCGGGCCAACTTTATATCCTGTTTTACTTCCTCTTAGGGCTCGATATAGACGATATGCTTGTAGCCCGATGTGAACAGCACGTATGCAACCAAGTGCGACGGCCTAAATGGCTGTTGAAATTATAAAGTAGGCTATATTTAAAAGACACCAACAGAGAATCAAAATATTTTTTTGTATCTGACTCAAAGATATTTGTGAAAATTATACTTAATCCGTGTAGATATTTAAATGAAACTGTTTAAAGTATCTGGTCTCTCAGTAATAAACGGTAATGTTTAATGAAACTTTGAAAAAGGAGAGAAATATACTGCTAATTAAACTAAACAAAAGAAATGAAAGACGTACAGCAAAAGGCGAAGGAAGAGAATTTTGAACTCTAGTTCGTCAACCATTACCCGATTAATCTTCATTTGTTTATTATTTTTGGCGTCAAAAACATTACAAAAACATAGAATACGTAACACAATAATGAATCGGTAAACGTAAGCCACCTACGCAAATTACCGAATCTACATGATCGATGATAGACGTCAGTCGGTCAGACAATACACGTAACAGCACGGCATGTGATGAACCTGATCAATACTAACTGTTTTAGTCTCGCACAGCATGAAAGTAGAATTGTGAAAAGGGAATTGGCATCCGACAGAACGCCCGAAAGTCACATTATTTACAAAATAGAAAAAAATAATGACAGATAATCCACGCCTACTGTCCGCTCCTGATTTTTTGCGAGCACCCTGGCGCGCGAACACCACATAAACAAGAGAGAGCCTTCAACACCATCCGAAATAATTTCTCGACACCCATTCATGCTTTGTGTCCCGAAAGTCATTTGTCAGCCTCGATATATTTATATCTCCGAGCGTGAAATGTCGACATAATCTCCCGCAGAGACATTGGGATTGGTGAATGTAGACAAATAGAGATTTATTTCTTCGAATGTCCTCAGGTTTGTGCAAACATGGGTCGAAAGTAAATAAAGGCAGAAGGTTTTGTACACAGAAAGCCGGTCGAGAAGGGCGTTGTAGACACAACCGCAATATAAACACGTATTACATGTGTAAACTTGACATTGTATTGATGTAACGTAACTTGTAACGCAGTGAACGTATGTAACGTTAATTGCTTAAAATTCGCGTAAAATTGTTTATCTTCACTTTTATTTATGAGCTCTATGCTGGCATAACGTTTAGTTCCACTTTCTTCGTACTAAAAATATGGCACAAAATATTTCTGAAGCGTTTTAAAATCCACGATTTTATTTTCTACAAAAAAAAACGAACTCAAAAGTCTCTTTTTGGGTCAGTGCAGTTGGCAATAGGTACAATATCGAATTGCGGCAGAGCGGTCGCGAGGAGCAAGTTGGCAAAGATTTAACTTGTTCAGTTGGGTCCCCGGGGCGCCGTTGTCGGTGATTGTCGCCGGGAGCCGGGACCCGGGATCCCGGGCATCCCGCGCCCGGGATTAATTGCTAGCTCCATGCACTCTCTCCCAAGGCACGCGTTAACACACAGCCATTCCAGTAAACGCAAAATAACACATCTAATTTTATGCCCAGTGATAATTGCAACGACTTGACAAAATTATACGAGGGGTGACAAGGACAAAATGTACAGTGTTATGTTGCTGAATTAGAAATTAAATTGCCTATTCCATTTATTTGTAGGAACACAAACCCAGCAGCTTGATAAATATATTTAGTAAGTAGGCAAGAAGTGTAATGTAGGGTACCTATTATGTATCTCTATAGACGAAATTGTCACAAGCGTAGAAGTTTTACTAGATAGATGCTGACCGTAGTACCTATACCAAAATTGATCTCTTCTTTGCGTTGGTGTTTCGATTGAAGCAAATTACCCTACGTTTTCATTTGGGCGATCCAAGTTTGAGTTGCCACTTTTAGTCGACCATCGACAGGGTAGAATAACAGAAGGTAAATTTATTGGATGGAATGTTCCAACTTTTTGATAACACAATTAGAAATTTCAAACATATGCATTTGTAGATAACAACACAAACTTCTCTGAACGAAACAGAGTTGTGACTCCTCAACTAGGAATACCTGTGACTGTGACTTGTGTGAGTCAATGTTCTACTGCCACTATATACTAGTCATAAGGATGAAGACAGAGAATGAGACTTTATCACGGCTAGACAGAAGGGGATTAGAACAACAATGATTTAGGGTTCCTTAAATTGTCTTTTTCACTGTTTATCATCTACTTTGGTGCTAGCATCAAGCCCGCCACACTATTTTCACCAAATGCAACTCTTGGAAACCGGAATCAAAATTGGGGAAAGTAAGCGCTGAGACTCCCAAAAAGTGATTCAAATATCTTGGATCCTGCAGCGTTTATGGAAATTGAACTGCGGTTTGAAATTATGAGATGTGACATTATGATTCAAATTTGTAGTGCTACCATCAACAACACAGGCATTGAACAGAGGAAGTAGGCAGTATAACAGGTAATAGTGATCCAGTATATACTAATGAGTCATTAGGCGCTTGTTATTAGTAATGAATGACTATTCAAAAGCGTCACAGAGATTGGTGCTCTAAATCCTCTATTTTTAAACGTTCGTAAAACATGAAGTATTTTCAATTGACAAAACTTCACAATGTGTCCTTACCTCCCAGCGCCTTTATTTCTAACAGTAAGTTGCATTTCCTCACTTTCTATCCACACGTAAGCAGTTAACGGCTAGTAAAAGGCTGATTAAGCCAGTTGGCTGCGACATAGATTTTTGCAGCCAATTAGCTGCCTAGCCGTTTTTAACTTCGACGGCAGAACTCCGCTGAGCCTCCGCTTCTCATTTCTGTGAGCATGGTTTAAAGGATCCTAACATGAATCATTCCTTCACATCATTTGAACCTAACCTATCCGTGTCGGGGTGCCCTAAGCTCCTTGTGCCCTATGTTCCGATATATATATCTATGATAGCATATTGAACCAAATAATTTACCTAGGTGTTCAATAAAATGCCGGGATGTCACTTGGTCCGCCGATAAAACGGCTATGTTCAATGAAAAGGATAAGCATCAAATTAAACGGCTGATTAAACTTGTTGGCTGCGACATCTACACAACATTGACATGGCATCTATGCACGACAACGAAGCTCTCTAGGCGGCAGCTACGCATACTATTATACCATATTTTTTAGTTCTAAGTATGTCGTGGCGACGCGTCGCCACGCTATACGATAGTATATAAATATACATAGTCTATATGTATTTTATGCATATTACTTGTACAAAATAATTTCGATGTTTCACATCTGCCAGGCGTCCCGTGACGGCTCACAATTTTTTCTTAACTTGTTATAGTCAATACACATTAGTTCAAGGCATCGTAATACCCATAAAGGCCACAACTTAAGCATTCAGGAGGCAGCACCCATGAAATGAGAACATCAGACTGTATCTCGGCAAGTGCGTAGCCCTCCGTCATGTTAATGTTTAACTAAATTAATTATATATATTTACTAGCTTTTGCCCGCGACTTCGTACACGCATAGTCCGCTTTTTCCAGTTCTATTAGAAATTTCCCGTTTCCGTATAGCCTACAGGCTACAGCATTCCTCATGAGTGTGGCTATCATATACAAAAAGAATTTTCCAAATCCGACTACAGATTAGCGCTTTCAAACAAACAAACAAACAACCTCTTCAGCTCTATTATTTGTATAGATTTATGTATATTTTTTTATCCTGTAGCATATCACGAAACAGCATAAAACAAATTCCCTGTCTGCTTCTGTCTCTTTCTCAGCTAGCTTCTTCTAAACCACGCAACGGATTTTGATGCGGTTTTTCGGAGTCGAACTCGTGCGCCGAGGGTCTCATTTTTATTGGTGGCAGGCGTCAACTATATGCATATGGGGACACCCTTTAATTTTCAACTTTTTTTTATTTTTTGGAATTTTTCTTTTACCTATTTGTGCTGTAAGACCTTGCTTTTAATGATTTTTAATCGACGAATGTTATGTTTTTGTGTTATGAGGATCCTTGAAAGCATTTTGTACGTTACTCTTTTTAATACCAATGATGAGTTCTTCCCCTCCTCCTTTATAAATCGGCCTGTACATAATTATTCCCATTTGTTCATATGAATAAAAAGGCTATAAGAAACATACTTTTTACCCGTTTGCGCCCGAAGGAGGGTCATGTTTTTGAAGTGTATATCTGTGTATTCCTTTGCCTCGGTTTGGTGAAGTTTAGTTTAAAAGGTGTCGTTCGATTCGTTTTAATTGTGAGAGTGACACTGGGTATGGTGGTTACCTATATAAAATTTATAAAAATTGAAATGGCCGATTTTTGGTGCCATATATTTTTCCTCAAAACCTATAGAGTGGGGTTATTTAAACAAGGGGACGATTACGAAAATTTTACTCACTAAAATGTAGAAAATGAAAAATATCGACTTGTATAAAAAAATCCGACTACCAAAAATGACTAAAGTCTGATGCAGTTGGTGGCATCATATCAGTGTGCAGTGTGGCAGTACAATGATACTTAATGCCTATGTCAAGTAATATTTTACGATTAGTAATTTTACTCTTTACTTTCGCACAAGGGTACCTCCATTATCTACATAAATACATTAGTATCTGCACTAAAATGATATCAATAAAATTGTTTCAATAAAATTAATAGTCTATTAACAGCCTGTTCCGGTTACCTAATAAAATATTATGAGACTTGTGTGTTGAATAGTTAGGTACTGTTTTTATTATATTATGCTATCAAATCTTATACCTTTAAACGAGCAATTCTTGTATACATGTATATATGTAATCTGAATCTCGGAAACGGCTCGAACGATTTTCATGAAATTTAGTATGCAGGGGGTTTCGGGGGCGATTAATCGTGGATCGATTTAATGCCTCCGAAACGATAGCTAGGTTTCATTTTTAGAAAACGCTATCGGTAATCCAGATAGGTACTACTGTATTAAATCGCACCTTTAAAGTAAAACCTAAACGAAATTATGAAATTTTATAGGGGAGCCAATATTAGAAAATAGTTCCTGTTTTTAGATAGATGGCATTGATACCTCAATTCATGAAAATTTTCGTTTAGTAACGGTTTTACTTTAAAGGTGCGAAATGTTCACTATAATGTATAATGTACCTACCTAGAGTAAATGAAAAGTTTTGTTTTCTACCGCAAACCTGACATCAGGCCTGAAACCTGAAATTACCTATTCTTGGGAATTTTCGTTGTAAAGGACCTTTTACCTATAACATAAAATCATGCTGGTCGCACAATCCTGTGATCTACCTAATAATAATATAGTTAAAATCTGAACTTATTTAATAAATAGGTCAAATATTCGTTTAATTCTAGGAGGATAGCTCGGGAAAAGCTGATCCGTGTTCAGAAATGTTTTACTTATCACAAAAACACACGTAGGAAGTTCTAGCCATAGAGAATAAAATCTACTTATTTTGTGTATTAGTGCGATTAATAATATTAAACCATCATAAAGTAGAGGAAAATAATCTTCCAAATCTGTCCATACATGCCCAAAATATTTGCGAAACAATACGTAAAAAGAACACGAATATGCAAGGGCTGGGCGGCATTTGGGAAGCTGCGTGATATCTTTGAATCGTCGATCCCCAAAATCCCTTAAGACCAGGGTCTAAAACCAATGCGTCCTACCCGTAATGACTTACGGAGCCGAAACGTGGACACTCACAATAGGCCTGGTCCACAAATTCATGCTTGCTCAGCGTGCAATGGAGAGAGCAATGCTCGGGGTTTCTCTGGTGGATAGAATTCGCAACGAAATCAATATATATATATATATATATAGCGCGTAGAATCAGCATGCTGAAGTGGGAGTGGGCCGGCCATGACTGTAGACGAACAGACGTTCGACGGAACAGACATGTGTTAGAGTTGACCGCGTATGGGCAAACGTAGTGTGGGACGCCCTGCGGCACGATGGATCGATGATTCAAAGAAGGAAGAAGGTGGCTGGCAGCGGATGGATGCTGACTTCTCAAGACCGAGATGGTTGGCGCTCTTTAGGGGAGGCTTACGTTCAGCAGTGAACGGCAATTGGCTGATATGATGGTGATGATGGTTATATCAAAATATTAGAGCCCTTTTCATGTTTTAATCGGTCTAACTTAAGCAAGGAGGTACCTTTATTGCAAAACAAAACCTGTATGAAATGTTGGGGATATATGAAGGTAACTTAAGTTTGTTCAAAACAATATTCTATCAGTGTACAACGTGTAACGTGCACCGGACACGCATACTGATATCAGAACTTACTAAGTTTTTAAACCAATTTGGAAGTCAGTTGAGTGATAGAGATACATGCCAGTCAAAACAATGAATATACATGTCCGTAGTTGTTAGTAGGTGGTTGTTCAAATTAGCTATCTCACATAAATGTGTAGGTAGCACACCGAGTGGCCTCAGGAAAGACGGATCCATTTATGGTATCCCCAGGGATGTTGATGTTTATGAACAGGCGTTGCACAGTGTGGGTTCCGAAAACCAATTTGAGAACCTCTTTAAGAGACCATAGGTCCTCAAGTCTCCATGTGCTTATAGCGGACACCAAAGTATTTTAATGAGATAAAAAGCCCACATTATCTGGGCTTCCCCCCGTAGTCCCGTAAAAAACAGAAAACATTCTGAAGCACCAGGATAAATTGCATACAAATGTGGGTACATTTGTGGGAACAATGAAGTGGAAACAGGGCAGAAGGGTTCCTATCTAGATCTCTATAAATATCATCTCAGTAGAATGATATATCAACTTTCTAGATCTATAATCTAATGACAAATCTCATTTTCATGGATTTCATTGACTGGTGTTATTTCCTTCAATCCATGCACGTACTTCAGAAACTGCTTGGAACACAATTAAATTTACCTTTATTAGTTTTAATTCAAAATCTTAACGAATCTGCAAACATATTATAAAAGGCAGCATATATCTTATACTGGTTTATATAACTTCCATCCGATATAACACTGCTATTGTTATTATACGTTTATACTACCTGCCCATCCCACAGCGATGCATCACTCCGTACATACGGAAATACGTTTCATGACTTGCATGCGCAGGCCATGACGCCATTTTGAAAACGCTACTCATTTTTATATTAGTTACAGACTTCATTACAAATTTAACTTGAATTTAACGGGTTTAAAATACATATCACGATTTTTAAAAACTACCTTTTAAAAACTTTAAAACACAAATACTCAAAGAAACACACATAGCTAGTACATACATGAACCATGAAAATAACTCTCCGTTTTTTTACACTGTCTACACAGTGTAAAAAAACAGTACGTCGAGATGTTAACTGAACATAGATTAAGTATATCTTTTATAAGCTCAAATGCTCAATTATTTTTGAGGTACCTTAAATTCTAAAGCGCTTTCAATTGATTTTAATTTACCTATTGTCTCTATGAGGATGTACAAAGGTTATTTGTTGATCTACTTGTTTCATAAATAATATTATACGTTTAAAGCTTACATTGAAAATCTCTTATGCCCGTGCCTACACTAAAGTCATGTGGTGTGCTTTTTATCCCTGACCAGCACTTCGCTCGCGTCTTCGTCCACGCGGATTTAGTAGGTACTCCACAAACTTCAACACCCGCTCGGGTAGAGCGGGTGTTGAAGTTTTGGAATATTAAGAAAACCAATTTTCATTAATTACCCAGCCATTTCTGCTGCTGATTCTGTGGTCTCTGGATTAGCGCAACTATCCACCCCGTTCACCTCGTCAGGGTTGATTTTGCAAAAATTTTTAGATCTGTTTCAAATAGAATTTCAATAATTGAAAAATAAATATATATATAATAATACCAATTTCAAATAAATACCAATTCCCACGTAAATTGAAGTAAGCAATAATGTCCTCCCCTAATTTGTTATTCTTATTTGTATTTATCCAAATCATTAATGTGCCGTTTTTCAACTTCATTGGATCTTTTTCACTTAGAGCATTTTAACACCCGTCGTAACTTTGAAACGAAAGGACCAAAAGTTTTAGTAGAAATTCCTAATTATTTCTGGAATTAAATATAGCCTATGTTACTCGGTGAAGAATAGCTTATAGCTTTCTAACGGTGAAAGAATTTTTAAATTAGGTCCAGTAGTTTTTAAGTTACATACAAAAATACAAATCTTTCCTCTTTATAATATTAGAGTAGAAGTGTAGATATAGGTACGTTAGCAATATTTTTTTTAGAAATTATTCGTTTTATGTGAAAAGCTCTTAAAGCTGTTCAATGAAGCATAGATCTTCGGTTCTTCTACTATTTTAAATAATCATGTCAATTATATCGTCTCTAATCATAACCACCAGCTTTTTAAAATACTGCATTATAAAACGAATCAATAGATAGATTCTTTCTCTCCCTCTTTCAATGCCAGCAAAAGAAGTAATTATTTTTATTTAACTTAGGGCAATTTTTTTATGAGAAGATAAGTTTGAACTGAACAGCTTATTTTAATTAAAAATACGCTATAAATTAATGTTCAATAAGACTAATAAATATATAACAGCGCATTATAAAGTTTTACTCATCCACCTAGACTTTGTTTATTAAAAGGAGGTTTCAAATTGAAGATAAAATATAACTAATTTATGCAATCCAGAATAATGATTCTTTGATTTTTCTATAAAAAACTGTGTTTAAAACAAATCCAACAATAACTGTCGTCAAACAAAATACGATGTATCATTACATGTATGTATTTATATGTTTATGTATGTAAGTATATTTATGTATGATACAGAATGTAGTTTTGTAAAATGTGTGCACTGGATCCTACCCTCTATTGTGATCTCTCTCTATCACTCAAAGGTTTGCTGGTAGAAAACTCATTTTTGAGTTAAGCTCGCCTTTGTACATGAAATATTTAAATCACTGTGAATTAATATAAGCTGTTATGGTGTACAATAAAGAATTAAAGAATTAAAGATGTATCATTACAAAAATATAGCGTTAGAGCGTCGTCTACGCGGGCCTACGGTGCTTCCATAAAACGTAGCGCTTTCGTTTCGTGTGCTACGACGTGCCTGCTACGCCGCGTAGCCGCGCCTACGCGGCTTAGGCGCGTCGTAGGCTGGAATGGGACTCGTTTCTCTGAGCAGTGGAAGTTACTAATTCTTGTTGTATAATTCAATTTAAGGTTTAAAATGGAAAACTTCGTGTATAAATTTACATGAGGTCACTTTTTTACTCGTGCTAGTATACAATTTAACAGAAAATTGAATAATTGACTGGATTTTCCAAATAAGTTATCTCAAAACTGAAATAAATATTAAATGAAAAAATGATATGCATATTTAGCAGCTACATCTGACGTCACACGCAAGCAACGCCTATAAACTATTCCAAAAACATTTTGCGTTAATGTTGCTATTGTTATATGAGATTTTTTCGGTTAAACACATTTTCCAACGCTTGTTGTTATTACTTACAATGCTTTGGGTTATTATTTAATCTTATTAATATTTTATTCTGTTACCTAACTACCTAACTTTCTTTTATATCGGTCTTCGTGGTGACCCGAGAAAGGCGCGAGTATTATTACTTATTATTTTTAAAATGTTAAAATTGTAGAATCTAATTTGAGAATATTTTCGATACACTAGTGTCTGGCATACAACTTAAGCCTAACCTAATCAACTGTTATAAGGGGTGACTAAACCAATCAATGAATGTTAAATTATCCTTTACGTCCTCTGTGACTTTCCTCAAAATACTTCAATATTCTTAATATACCAGCCGAACAAGTTTTGCACTTTGATTTAACACCTCGGTTTTTTACATTTTATCATATTGATGCTTAATAAAATTTATTAAAAGTGTTTTATGGTTATAACACGTCAACATGTTTTTATTTAGTATCTGTTTGACATTTGCTGTGCCATTGACTGCTTGTGCTTGTGCCATTGAAATCTGAATCTGAAAATGCTATTGATTAAGCAAGATAATGGGCAGAATAAACACTTAAAGTGGGTTTTAAAATTATGGCTATGCAGTTTGGTGACCAATTTGTGAAAATTGTTTGTGAATTTCAATTAGGTATCTGCATAAAATGACTGTTATTTATCTATATGTCTGTATTATTTACCTACTTATATGTAAGAAGGTAAGCATGATTATCTTGTTAATTAATTTCGACCTAGAATTTTTTTTTTTTTTCAGTTGTTGTTTTGTTATAATTTACATTAAGTAAGTTTTAAAGGTACAATTTACATATAATATTTACGCATGCAGATGAATAAAAAAAACACTTACTGCTATTTTTGTAAGCGGGTCTTAAATGTTAGCTTTTTTTCATATTTTTATGAAGCTTTAATAATAAAACAATAACATCATAAGGCTACTTAGTGAGCCATCAAACTACAATGTTTACGTCTTTGTCGGACTTTTAAATAGTTAACTTTTTATGGTCATTGGCCGGCTTAAACTGTGAACATAAAAGACTAAAGAACTACTGAGAAACACTCAGAAATAGGTGTCAGGTGTGTTTTGGGCCTATGGAATGAGACATATTTATTGATATACTTGTAAACAAATGTTCATAATTGTCTAATTTTTCACTAGGCAAGTCTAGTAGGCATCCAAATGTATTACAATTTTTGTAGAGGAGTTTTTTTTTACTGCAAGGCGATATTTGAAGTTGAGAAACCGATTATCTAATAAGTAATGCTTAGGCTATAACTCTTACCTGTTACCTATGTAAATCGGGTTGGTTTCCGCAACTCCACGACGTATTTTACGTGTAGTACCTGTTACCTAGCGACAGACTACTATATTGTAGTACTGGTATATATATTTACTGGTATATTCGCAGATGCCGCAATCACAGAAAAGTGAATTCGTAGTTTACGGGTCACCTGCTGGTAGATGATGCTTAGTTCTACGGCTTAGCTTATTTTAGCCAATACCTAATTTAACGTTATTTTGATTTTTGTTTGTCAAAAAGGGGATAAAAATTTGATATCCCAGTTTTGAGGACAGAAAGATTCACAATGTAGGTACATCATACAGTTAGTAGCGGCAAACTTCGTACCGCCGCATAATAAATTGCCGTGTTTTGTTTTTGTCATGTATCAGAAATGGCGTTGTATTCGAAAGTTATTCTACTATTCGGGGCAAAGATTAATCTAACAAACTAGAGATCTTCGAAATCGGGCTTGCCGTTATTGAGTTGTAAATGGTGTAACTAACCCTACTTGATTTTATTTTTGTATAGGTACATTATGTATATAATCAAAGAGTTACATATAGGTATAGAAGAAGAAGTTTTGAAGGTTTGGATGGATTGATGTATGTTTGATACTCAATCACGCAAAAACGGCTGCACGGATCTAAATGAAATTGAGCACAAAGGTAGATTATAGTCAGGAATAGCATACCTATATACTTTTTATCCCGGGAGTTTGTTCCGCGGTTCACGCGGGCGAAGCCGTGCGTAGAAGCTAGTATCTCTCTATTAAGAATAGATCCTACATTTAGGTCATTTGTATCGACACTTCCTTTGAACTGTAGAAGTTGCGTATGGTACAGGCCCCAAAATAACAAATACGGCCCTATCAGCACTATCTCTTCAGGGGCCTTATTATGAAGTCTCAATGACACCATGATTCCGTTCTGCAAAAGGGATAGTGCTATGCGTGCTGTATAGCTCTGTCACTCTCACACATGACAACCATGAAAAGTCATCATAGTAAGTATCCAGTAAGTACTTTAGTTTTCTAACAACAAACAACAATGATTTGGGTATTCATTATTTAGATAATAATGAATCAGTTCATCGGTATGCGACGGGCACAGAGTGGAAATCAATAATTTTCTTTTAGTTCTTATCGTTATCATTGAATTCAATGTATAGGTTACACTTTGCTTTACATAAATATTGAATCATAACAATGATTGCCTTATAGACCTGTTATACTACCTGATATTAAGAAAAACAAATCATATATTTAAGACAATAGTAGGAAGGTATCTACTAAGTATAAACATAGACACCTATGTATAGCCTAGGTTAATATATTTGAGCTAATCGTAAATATGTACATTAAGTATAGATGGATCACGAAAAACACACGAAACGTGCTCTAACAGGTAAACGTTTAAAGAATTGAAATACCCAAAGGTGAAACCATGACATGAAACCAAAATGCAAACACCTAACGAAACAAACCTTACCAATACAACTTAATAAGGCTTATCAATTAAATTTGCCTAAGACACCCTAAACATGAAACTAAAATTCTTAATAGCACTAACTGGTGGGTATTTCCACAAAAATAACCTGACATCATAATACAACATGCATATTGGTTTGCATAAGATAGGTAATTGAAAAAGATAAAAACCTGGATTGGGCTGTGTCTGGTAGTTGGGTTTCTTCATCCACTCGTAAGGGGAACGCGGCGGTGCTGGCGGCTGCGCCGGCCGCGAGCCCGGGGAGCCCTCGCTGGGGCTGGCCAGGTCGCCGCGCGCCGGGGATGGCATGTCCGCGATCTCGCGCTCCCCGGGCTCCCGCTTCGGGAAGTGGTGCGGATCCGGCGCCCATTCTCCTCCCGCAGGCGCACCGTTCCACGCACACCACTGCTGCTCCTCAAAGTTTTGGTGCTGCCAGCCATACCAGCCGCTGCCGTACTGCCCGCCCTTGCCTTGGTACATGGCGAGCGGATTAACGTAATTCACCATGCTTCGATCACAGTCCGAGCATCGCACATACACTCGCTGTCACAATAACACCGCTCTGCTAACAGGTGCCGGCACGAGATCGATACACCACACGCGACGTAGCGGACGCGACTGAGCGACTCGAAGGAGGTTAGCGAGGCCGGCGGCGTAGGAAAACGGGAGGGACGATGTCGGAGCTGGAGGGCGGTGTCTGTGGCGGCCAATGGGAGAGCGCGGCGGCCCCGCGCGGTGCGGCCCGCCCCGGGGCCGCCTGGCGCCGCCGGCCGCACTCTGCCGCACTCGCGTTTCATTTGCCTAATTACTACAAAAATAATGAACACTGCCTGCCATAATGAAGTGCGCCTCTTGTGAGAAATTTCTGAAGCGTACCTACGATTTTTTTTGTTTTTCACTATTAAACAGTTTTATAAACGAGTTGTCACCTCATCTGGCTCTGGTAGGTATAATAATGTTGTTATTATCCAAAAAGAACTGCTTTTTTTTCTTAATGTACCTAAGTAAATATTTGCATAGGATAGGAATGTTAATTAAATTATAATTTAACCACCAATAATCTACAAGCTAAATAACAAAGGCTACCATATATCGGCTATCGATACCTATAACCTGTAAAAACACAATAAAATGCAATAAATCAGAATAGGTTATAATTCAGTTATCAAACGTAAAAGTCTGCATTTCGTACTGAAAACTAATCCAAAAAATTCCGCTCTTTGAGTGTGAACAAGTACTTAGGTAACCTTATTGTATTCATCTTATGTGACCTACACGCTTTGATTTAAATAAGTAAGTAGATAGTTAATCCGTATTTATTTTAATACCACGTGTTATTTTTTTAATGTTTAGGTACCAATAAAATATTTAAAAAGTGTTAATGCCGACGGCGGCGGTCTTTTCAAAGAAGAATAAAGAACACTTCGTTATTGTAATTGTATTGTTTTCTTATCGCCCTAAATGAATGTTAGTACCACGGAATAGGTGCCGCATTGTATAGAATACAAGCAGGTAGTTCCGCTTTGTTAGGTAAAATAAGTAAATATTTAGCTAAAAGGTGCCTATGGGAATTCCGAAAACAGTTCACCATATAGGTACCTACCAAAATTCCTGTAAATATCGATTATAATACGAAAGTATAGTACCTAGTACCTATACACTGACAAGATTAAAGTCAATCTTTAATTTTTTTTTTTTTTCTTACAAAATAATCTTCAAATTTTTAAAATGATCCGTTAGTAAAAGTACATAACGAATGAGACTATGATGACACAAAAATAACTAAATAAAATATATTGAATCATAATAAAAATTCGTAGCATAACCGTAGCAATCTCGTAGTCGCGTAGCAATATCTGTTAATTTCGTAGCTAATCGTTTTAAGTTCCACAAAACATGATTTATTATGTCTTTTCAGATAGATACATTAGGTATATAATTATTATTGCCTAAGACAACTGTATCTAATGGTAATTTGAATGAAACTTTGAATAACTGAACGTCATAATTTTCGATTTTCGGACTACATTCCGATTTAGGTTTACTTCCTCAAGTGTTAAAGGCGAAATATCCCAATTTAAAAAATATAATACAAAATTTAACATTTACATGAATTTCTGTCGCATAACTTTCGGCCGGTGCGTACCTCCGCTTGGTATGCAACATGCACTTCATGTTTTAACATCATGGCGGCAAGTTTACCTATACTGTAACCCTAGCCTAGATCAATACGTACCTTTATTATTTCATTTACTACGTCCGTATACTAAACAGACTGATTTCATTAGTGTAGTGGTCGCAAGCGCTACAGCTGAATGAGGGTTCGATTCCCGGGTTTAACAAAGTGTTATTTATTTTCTTATTTTATTTTATGTATGTAACACTTTACCCACACAAACGTATAGAGGTGGTGTAATGTGCTTTACGTTCTGGAATATCTCAGTAGTTTTTTTAAAATCCTTGAATCGAAAATATAGGTACGATAAGCCCGATTTTTTTAACTCAAGAACCAAGTGTACTGGTGTTACTTTGGTCAGCTTTCGTGTCGAAATTCTAAGGGGGACAGTATGTATCTGAATAGCATTTATTTCTGGCCAATAATTTCTTTTTTAATTGTCCTTTGAGACTTGGTAACTGACGAAATGTGGGTGTAGGTTACGGGCACACCTCTGTCCTAACCCTTCTAGGAATAGGTACCGTGTGAAGTTATAGGTAATTATAGTTCGAGACACATAGGTAACAAATGTTGTTTAGTACTTACATGATTTTACCTAATATAACCTATAACATCTATGATGACAATGTGCCGTTGATTTTGAAAATTAAATAGCTAATGGAGTTATTTGGTTGTGTTTGTTAGGTTAGTTTAGAATTATCTGCTTCTACGAAATGTTATGAAAGTCAAACATATTAGTTTTCTAAGCAAAAGAAAACCGGCCAAGTGCGAATCGAACTCGCATGCAAAGGGTTCCGAACGAATAATATTCTATAGACTTCCTAAAGGTTATGTAGGTATAGGTAAAGTAAAACAAAATCCAGATTATATTTTTTCAAAATATAATACTCAGTAGTTTCGGAGAATTTCATCCCGATACGTTCAGCCGTTCTGGTGTCATTGAGTAACAAACTCTTTTTTTTTTAAACCTTTTCCCACACTAGGAATTTCTCCTGTATCGTGGGTTCGTTCACAGACATAAACTCAAATACACAAACAGCCAGACCCGTTGTTACGGGTCTGTTTGTCTTACTATCTGTAGGCCATACAAATATTTGTTCCGTGCGGGAATCGAATCCGCGACACGCAGCGCAATAGCCAATCGCTGAACCACTGCGCCAACCGTGTCGTCATTTCATCATTATCCATCCAAACTTTCGCATTTACAATTGTAAGTATAAGATAAAAAAAAAATGAGACCCTCACAACAAGCCCTATGTATCCAAAAAAAAATTAAATACCTAAATTTTCCAATTAGCCCCCAAGTGACCTCTATATTCAAAGTTTATTTATTTTCGTTGTATGACCGTGTTTGAATCATAGAAATTCGTTGGTTGTTCTACAGACGGGCCGACAGAGTCACGAGTGATTATAAGTGTTTCGTTTTACTCCCTACATAGAACTTTTATCATCTTACCGGCCTGTTCATGTTACCTCCTGGCTTTGGTATGGCTGGTATGGCTATGGGGTTGGCGCAACACTATAGGTACAATCGTCCTAACTTAAGGGAAATGAAATTAAGTATATCTGGGAAGGCACACGGTCAGTCCATCGAGGTTTCAGTCACCTGTGCGTCATATATTACACATCAATGTGAAATGTTGAAATGTTCAACTTTCAATAACTATATGTACAACTTTCAATAACTAATAATAAGGACTTTCAATAAGTTCCTTTAAATACCTTCCTAGGTACTACTAAAACATAGAGTATTGATGTTTTTTTTTAAAGCTTATGGCAGTAAGTAGAGGATAGTAGGTAAAATTACTGTAAAATTATGAAACTCGGCACTTTGGTTTTCATACTAACTTATTATTTATTTGGCTTGTATTGCCCACACAGCTGGGCAGAGAACCCAAGACCTCCCCCATTCCTTCTATTTCTCTCGCGACACTTCGCGCGAACTTTCCTTATATTTAATTTTATTTCTCCCCCTGTAATTTCTTTTTAACCGACTTCGAAGTACGAGGATGAGGTTCTCAATATGACCATTTTTTTTTTTGATTTTTGTTCAGCGTTATTTCCGCAAATTCTTATTATCAACCGATATTCTTCTTTTGATTGAGACAGCATTTTCCCGAGGTGGTCCCGTTCAAATTTGGCAAAAATCTGATGTAGGCTTCCGGAGTTAGACAGTGAAATATAAATTTACTGGATCTTCGATGTTACACCAGTGGCCCCAAATACAAATCATTAATTTTTTTATAGAAAAACGTAGGTATCTAAAATGATTGAGATTTGAGATATATTGTTATGTTTATGTCAATTCCAAAGCAAAGTAAATTCATACATATTTAACTATCAGCTGGTCTTATCTCGAACTGTGAAGGCACAATCCTTCTTGCAAAATTATAAGGGCACCTATTTGTCTGGATCTAAGGATTTCTTTTAAGAGTTATTTGAAATATGAATTCTTTCATTGATTCAAGATTTTCCATTGACTTCCTATGTCAATGCAAAATATTCTAGAAAAAACTGTCACTTGATGTAGAAATGTGAGGTCGTTCGGATTAATTTTAAGGGTCCCGAACATCCGAAACTGACCCTTATAGAATTACTCGGTTGTCTGTCTGTCACAGCCAATTTTCTCCGAATCTACTAGACCGATCCTGTTGAAATTTGGTACGCATATGGACTTCTGTGACCCAAACTAGGACGCGTTATTTTCAGTATGGGGTCAGTTTTGGGAAAAGAATAACATAAAAATAAACAAACTGTACCGTGCAACTTATCAAATAAAAGGGCTTATTGTGTTGAGTTTCATTATATTTTTTCTTAATTTGAAAAAAAAATACTGTTAATACTGAAGTTATTCATGAAATTAGACGAAAAGTTACCCCTCATCACCGAAATTACTGAACCTACAATTTTGAGAACAATGCAGATAGCAGTACTTTAGCTATAGATTACAGGAAAGCCTATAAGAAGTCTATAGTGTTAAAATAACATGTTACAACCCTTCGCACGCGAGTCCGACTCGCACTTGGCCAGATTTTTGATATATACTTTTGTGCTTCGTTGTGTTGGGTTTGTGCATGTTATGTATTTCTTGTGTTATTTTTGGTTCTGGTCTTCAATATTTTATTCAATGTGTCCTTTTATCTTCGGAAGAACTGTGAATTTTTTGGGTCCGGTACGTAAATATTTATAGAAATACTTTTATAATATTTTTATACTTTCTTTATAAATAATCTGCTTGAGAATGATTGTGTTCGTATTCCATTTATCACTGACGACCGATATCTAAGGTCGTCAGACGACAAGGATATAATAATAATAATGGTTGATTCATATTAACAGGTTTTCCTTAACAACTAGTGATTGGAGCCTCCTTTTAAGCAACAACAAGCCTGTGTTAGGAGACTCCGCTCTTCCATATCTTATCTAAGTAACAACTACGTAGATATTAACTTGTTTTTATATTTAAGTATTTTTACTCTTAAAGACTAGCCTAAACCTAAACTCGAAGAATACCGATATTTTTAAGAAAACACCGATAACAGTATTGATGTCTGGGATAAATGCTGGTATTTTACGTCAGTCATTTGAGTATCGATATAAAATATCGATAATCATATCAATACCTACTCAGTAGCGATATCAGGCTACAATGTGACGTCACAGAATCTTTATTGATGATTCCTAAGTAAATACATATTTATTACAGTCGCGAATCATATTTTGATCAAGATTCAAACTGACACTGACCTGCAAATCGCAAAAAACACAAGAAAATTTAATAATAACTGTAATATATCGATACCTACCTAAACACAGGTAGGTATTTATAGCGATATTTTGGTATCGGTTATCCAAATTATATCGGTATTCAGTCCCTGGTACCAGATGAAGTTATGAATGTCTAAGTGTGTATGTAGGTATGAATGCATCAGTGTGTATTAAACAATTGGGCGATGTTTTTTTTTAATATTATTTTTGCAACAGTGCCTCAGTGTCCTCATAGGTTAGTGGTTTTATCCAGTTAGTTATTATTATTTTACACTCGTTATATTTCTTATTATGAACCCTTTGTTTAAGCTATTGTAAAGTTGAATTGAACGTTTTTTTATTGAATCCGGACGAACTTAGTTTTAGTTTGAGGAACTTCCGCTATTATACATATCTGTCCTTCTTTTCAAGGTTAAGCCAGGATCATAAAGATATCGGTTCACCTCTTACCACTCGAGCTGAGGCAGCCGTTGGTGAGCCGTGCCACACGTCTGGACGTGTGTCCACCGTTTACCAGCGCTGCGACGATGCGATAGCATTGGATCGGTCGTCACGCTCAAAGTCCCGGCCAGGACATATCACATAATGGATAGATACCTTATTTCTTTGTAGTTACCAGAGGCGGCTCTAGCCTATGTAGCCCGTACAATTAATATTCTGGTGCCCTTCTACGTTATGCTATTCTATACTGTCCGAAATTTTCTATCAGAAATGAAGAATGGACACGCGGGCCTTACAAAATTTACTTACCTCCGACAGAAATCACACATATCCTTGTTTCTTCCTCGTCTGAAATATAAGAGAAATACGTTTTTTTTTCGATTTTTTTGCCGAACACAAATAAAAATGATTGAGTGTTCGTTCAAGCGAAGTATAGAAAAGCTGTTTTTCATACACTGTCGCCAGCAAATCTATCTAATCATTTTAAACGGGCTCATTTGAATCGTTCAGATGGGCACTATTCATTGTTGTTGGTAACAAGGATCTGGTGATGGGGACCAGAAAGTTGGATAGTGGATCTCTTAGTTGGCTACTTGTACCTATAGCCATCTCACTTTAAACACTTTACAGAGGCGAAGCTCACAATAAACCTAGTTGAGGTTTGGCAAGGACAACTAGAAATCGGTACAATTAAATACGATTAATAGGTACTCCAATTTTTTTAATCAATAGATATTAGTTTTAAAAGATTGATGATTTTTTAGAAAGCAATAAAGTGGCATTCAAGTGAGAATACCATTCAAATTTTGTTACCCCTGCTTTTCTGTTCACCCCGTTTTAGGGTAAGTACCTACCTATTTTTTTTTAATACAAACATTTCATGGTTTTACAAATAGCTAGCAGCTGGAAAATTACAGCACCCAACCTTGGATAGGTTGGTTTTATTTATTTATATTGGATAGGCGATTGTGCACAAGCTTCCACGATTAAAATATTGCAAGGGAGCGAAACGTGCTCCTAAGAGTTCGAAAGAGATGGATTTTCTTTTGATTATTCATACAAAAATAGAAAGTACCGTGTCCAAAGTAGGTAGGTAAATATCTACTTTTCAGGGTGCAACTGATGCAGAAAAGGTTAAGAATTATCATAACTGATGTAGAAAGCGAGCGAACCGCGAAAAGTTTCAACGAAATACTTATTTTCATGTTTTTACCCTATTTTCATATTACCCAACTCGCATTAAACTATGCCGAATATATTGAAAAAACCGAAAAAATTTACCGCCAAGCTTTGAAAACTTGTTTACCTACTCTATAACCAAGTGGCGCCATCTGTTAGTTTGCTTGACGAAACATTGTCTAATGAACAATTTTTTTGAAGTAGCTTGGCAGCTATCATAATACTGGTATTTTAGAAATAAACTGTTCAGATGAAATCGCTTGAGTGAACCTATAAACCGAAAACCTGGTTCCATAGCAAATTGTGTAAACTTAAATTTATGAATGAATCTTAGATTTCGTAACGGCTTACGAAATTTACGCAATCTAGGGCCTACTCAATGGGAACCTAGATATACAAGATTTTTCCTTCTACCGTTTAACAATTACCGCTGCTACGGCATAAGCATCATCTATATAATATAGAATTTTATTATTGCTCCGTAAAAGGTAGGTAAGTACCTACCTATGCTTTTCAGAGAGTTCGAGCATATTGCATTGCGTATCGCGAAACAACTGATCTCTTCAAGGCATCGTCGTCTCGGGGTTCGCTGACCCTAAAATCCTTTCTCTTGATGTGAAAAAATCAATCGGTGACAGTTCGGTGTTGAAAACGTTTATAACAACGCAATACTTTAGGCATGTACCTATATATATGTATTTAGTACCTATTGTAGCGAAATAAAAGGCGTTCACCACATTGAATACCTACGTATAATTTTGATTTATAAAAATACACCGAAAATATATCTAGGTATAACGATAAAATTCCGTTAAAAAAATCACATAGGTAGGTACTTAATAAAAGTCTGAAGAACGAAGAGCGGATTTAAAAAAACTTGGAGTTGAACGCGAAATTACTTAGGCACAGATAAAACCCTACAGAAAGTTAGGAGTAACCAAGCTTTACTTCAGATCCTAAATGTTGTTGGAACGATATATCAGTGTAAAGAGCGTCTCCATTTAAATAGCGCTTAAAAGACGCGACACTAAGTGATTCTCGCCGATATTTGTGTCTAGGGAGCTCCCTAGACAGAAATATGTATTGGTATATAAAAATATCCTATCGTATGATTTTTTTAAAGGAATCAATAAGTATTTCAACGTGGACAGTCACGGATTAACTACGAAAGTAAAAATGTGTGTGCTGAAAATTTAGAGCGGTGCTTTGTAACGATGGGTCTGGCTCTGTCCCAGCGTGGCGCTGTTCCCACAGCGCCGCCTATGGCGGACTGCAGACGAACAGCGATGGATTTGGACTGGCGGCACGGGGCAGCGACTACCTCAGCTCGTGATACTTCACGAGCTGAGGTAGTCGCTGACCCGAGAATCTGTTCTCCCCCTTACCTACTGGTAAGGGGGAGAACTGATTCTCCAAGTATCTATGGTGATAAATGGAATATGAACACCATAGCTCTCAAGCAGATTTTTTTTGTACATATAGAGAAAGTAAAGATAATTACAAACCGGTTCTCCAAGGGGTTACGGTTCGTAAGCCAGCAGCTTGGACCGAAATAAGTCATGCTTGCTTCTAAGACAAAAGAATAAATTGAAAAACATTTTAAAGACTGAAACAAAAATCCTATACCTACTCCTACGAAAGAACAAAACGAAGAATACACACCGTGGATATCATCTACACATCCTCCGGTTGAAAATGATTTACAACCTAGCGTGGGTGTTCTCTCCACCCTTTCTGATTCCCAAGGTCTAAGGTTATCTCAAGCACAGGGAACGTACCTACTAGTAGTTCCACGATGGGAGCGAGTTTTTCGGTGACCCTACATCACCTACACAAAGTCCTGATCGACACGACAACAGGTCTGGGATGCTAACAACCTGGAGCAGTAGATAATTACTAACTTCTTGAAAAGTCATGGTGTCCCTCAACACGTAAAGTTTATAGCGTTGCTTCGAAAAGAAACTTAGGTACCAGGCTAACCTCTCAACTCCAATAGCAAGCGATTTGGCTAGATTTTTATCTGATCTCCATTAATAATTTATCGTTCAAATCTATTTTGTTACAGAAATCTGTGGTCGCAACACTTTGCAACCCAGAATCATCCGGCCAGTTAAGTTCAAATGCCCTAGTATG
Organism: Mamestra brassicae; assembly: GCA_905163435.1. Classification (NCBI taxonomy): domain Eukaryota; kingdom Metazoa; phylum Arthropoda; class Insecta; order Lepidoptera; family Noctuidae; genus Mamestra; species Mamestra brassicae. Next base: position 8,562,293 of record LR990996.1, on the reverse strand, counting down.
ACATTTTCTAAAATCTATAACGTTACATAAATTAAATTTTACAGTACAAACGTTACATAAAACCCATGTCAAGCACCCGGTTTGGAACATAAACGATCTCGCTAGTTTCCTAGAGAGTAAGCGCATTGATGAAAATAATATTTTTCAAGTGTAGAGACATACAGCTCCTCTACTTCTCATAAGCCTCGGGAGAAGAATCTCAAACGCTAAAAACATGTTCCACGCGCGCCTCAAAGAGATGGTCCGCATAGGAGACGGGGCCCGCTGGGGCCAGAGCCTGTCAGGGTTGCGAAATTTGTTCGAAACAGTCACCGCGGCCGTGGAACACGTATGGGTTTTGGCCAGTAAGAGTCTGACACGCCCTGAAGTCATTTGATGATTTCCCATCCTAAAATTAATATAAATATAAATGTTGTTATATATTGATTTTATTTAAGTTTACCAGAACTGTATTTAATATAAGCTAGTAAAATGTGGAAACGTAGTGGATTGTACATTTACTTATAGCATACTGTTTCTAGATATTATATACCTACAATGTACGATTGTTTGTTTCTCTCAAATAAAATAAAATTTAAAACAGTGAATTGAACTAAAATATGTTAACACCCAGCCTAGGGTAGACCCCGCCACCAACTTCCAAACTCCGGGCTGCTACTGAGAAATTATTGATAAGAAAACAGAGTGACACTGTCCAACCCGGGAATTCAGAAAATGAATTAGAAATAGGAATAGATCTCAGCAATCGTGATTTGCAACCACAAGATCAACGAGACAGTCATAATAAACAAGAAACAACTGACAGGTGATTGTTTTTTGAGATCGGAAGTTCTATGCAAAGTATGATTTTTAGGGTTCCGTAGTTAACAAGGAACCCTTATAGTTCCGCCATGTCTGTCTGTCCGCGGTTTAGCTCAGAGACGCTTAACACTAGAAAATTGGAATTTGGTAAGGGTATACATATTAACATAGCCGCAAATTGGTAAATAAATCTACCCCTACACGTAAAGTGGCGATGGTATTTTGTATCGTCCATCCCATGATGTGAATGTGTCGGCTATAATTTGTGACGGTTTTTTGAGGTTTATCTAGCGTATGGATGCGGCTGATAATGTTCACTTGTCGATGGTCTGATAAATTATTTTATTGCTGGCAACACATAGGTTTCCTGTCTCATTTTCATTATGTGTCTGGTTCCAGGGTTCCCAACATAGGGGTTTTCGCCCCAAATTTAAGGGGTAAAAACGTAGGATGGGGTTTTTTTTTTGGACTTTATATTTTTCGATGTATATTTATGAGCTTTTTTGTTTGCAATTATCGATCCTGAGGTGCGTGCAATTGTCGATCCTGAGGTGATTTATTGTTAGGTAATTAATTCCGAGTACCTACAAATAAATAACTACTGTCGCCAGTGTATTTTTTTTCTGTCAAGGGGTTTTGATTATAAAAGAAATATATCTACTCTATGGTGACTTTGTCTACGCTCTCAGAATAATAACAGTCTACTCTTACTGTTAACAAAAAAAAAAAATACACACATACAAAACCTCGAAGTACAAGGTGCGCAAAGTACGTTGCGCAAAGGAACGCAACGCCTCACTTTTAGCTCCTCATAATAATCGAGAGTAAACTCCAATACATACATTGTTTACTTGTTAATTTTAATTTAAAAATGCTGCGATGACAAGTAATTTTTCGACGACAGTCAACAGTCAGTTAGTTTTTTTTTTATTTTAGGCGGATTTTCAAGTAATTCTTGCGATTTTAGGGTTATTTGACTTTGTTTTTAAGACTAAATATTTTTGAGGGTTGGTAACACTGATTTGTTCAACTGTTCATTCATTCATTGTTCAGAGTTTTCGTCAAAGATATTGTAATCTCCCTAGAATTTATGTTTAGTCTGTGATAGTAATACCGAATACGTTACATTGCGTACATTGTCAGTTGTCTATGGTCGTGAATGTAAGCGTTTTCGTCTCGTGGGATTTACAAGTTATTTCAGTTTAATCTAGTGCATAGATAGTTGATTAGAAGGCCAGTTTTAGTACAATTTATACAAGCTGGTTCCATAAAAAGCAAATATGTCGACAGATAATATTGAAAAATTGTATCAAAATTATGGTGTGTTAGCCGACGCCAAAGATGACATTTCTAAGGTAACCTAATTTTTCCGCCCTAAAAATATTCATCGCCGCTTGTAAACTTACTTGATTACTGTGAATTGATCATATATGTGTCTTAATATTTTAGCATGAAAAGGAATACTTAGAAATACTAGCCGCTGTGAAAGGATCCGACAAGGAGAAACGCCTGGCGTCCCAGTTTATTGCGAAATTTTTCAACAGCTTTCCTACTTTAGCTGATCAAGCCATTGAAGCTCAATTCGATTTGTGCGAGGATGATGATGTTGCTGTAAGTCTATACACATTAATGTTAATAAAATTAAATTCAAATCATATTATCATAACCAGAGATCGGAATAGGTAGACTATTTACCTAATGTTCGTGGAAGTAAGTAACATAGAGTTGATAATACTTCCTGTAAAATCCCGGAATCATAAATAAAATGAAAACCCTGGATTATAAAAACATAAACTGGACTTTGAGTATAGTTACAAATGATTGATTTGAAGAATCAAAAGAAGAAAGAGTTGTGCAAAAACAAAGCTATTTATCTTAACAGTTTTAGTAGAAACGAAACTCTAAAAACATAATAATATAATAATTTTGTTCAAATGTATTCAAAGGGCAATAAGTAATTTGCAATTTCTTGAATCCCAGGATACAATCGTCATGTTTATGATTCTGGGATTTTAGAGGTGGTATTATCAACTCTATGTTACTTCCACAAACATAGTAAATATAGTCAAGTAAATATACACAAGTAAATGTACAAGTAAATATAGTCCTACCTATTCCCATCACACACACCACATAATTTGCTAAAGAATTTCCGGGACTACAAATATTACCATATCTTGTATAGTTTTCAATGTGGTAATTATTTTCATGTCTGTTTACAGATCCGTAAACAAGCTATCAAGGACTTGCCAACATTGTGCAAAGACCACAAGGAGCACACTCAAAGAATTGCAGATATTTTAGCACAGCTCTTACAGTCTGATGACACTACTGAAATAAATGTAGTCTCTAACTCTTTATTAACTATTTTGAAGATAGACCCTAAAGGTGCTCTTACCGGAGTGTTCTCACAAATACATCAGAATGCAGACAGTGAAGTTACTAATGAGATTGTTAGAGAGAGATGCATCAAGTTTTTAGCGTCCAAAGTGAAACAACTTGGTAGAGAAGTAATTACAAAGGAGCCTGAAGAATTGATTATTGCTGAATGCAAGAAACTTTTGGAGGTAAGATCTAATAACTTTGTGTTTAATTTTAATTAGCCTATGTTGGGTTAGAGTGTAGCCTTAGGGGCGCTATGGCGCGAGGACTTAGAAAATTTTTCGAAATTTTTTTTTTTTTTTGGAATTCGATTTTACGCTCTATGAGCAGTAAAGAAAAGAAAAAAAAAATTGTTAGTTCAAAAAAATTTTTGTGACTTATTTTTCGGTCGATTCCACCTTGTGTAAGCATGAGGGCAGGGACTTAGAAAATTTTGCGAAAAAAATTTTTTTTTTTGGGATTTCGAGTATCGCTTAGGAGCACTATGAGAAATAAAGAAAACCAAAAAAAAAATTGTTGGTTAACAATATCCATAGGTTAGGTTAGAACTGTGACTCGCGTCACTGCACCGGTGGCGCGAGGACGCGCGGGCGCGCGGCGAGCGACTGACGCAACGACATTTGGAGCTGCGTCGGTCGCAGCTGCGCGAGGTCCTGGTGGCGGAATGGCGGGACAGGCTTTCGAGCCCTACCCTCATCACCATCGAGGCCATCCGGCCAGTGCTCGACCTGTGGCTCGGGAGAAGGCACGGCTCTCTGACGTTTCGTGCGACGCAGGTCCCTCGTCCCTCGGGGCATGGCTGCTTCGGGAGGTTCTTGTGTCGCATAGGCAGGGAGCCGGACGCTCGATGCCACCACTGCGTCGACTGTCGGGAGGACACGGCACGGCATACGCTTGCAGAGTGTGCAGCTTGGGAGGAGCCGCGCCGTGTCCTCATCTCTGTTGTAGGCGGTGACCTCTCGCTACCGGCCGTAGTCCATGCTATGGTCGGCGGTGAGGAGTCCTGGGACGCGGTGGTCTCCTTCTGCGAGACAGTTATCGCGCATAAGGAGGCTGCGGAAAGGGAGAGGGAGATCACAACCGCTCTCCCTGCCCGCAGCAGGCGCATCGGGCGTCGGAGGAGGGCATACGCTGCCCTCTTCCGGCCCCCCTAACTGGGTCCAGGGGCGGCGGACTTGGGGATGTCCGTCGCCCCCCACTCATCCGGACCCGAGGTGGCGGCGCGTGGTGTTCCCGTGCGCCCCTCTTTGACGAGGGGAGTTAAACACCTCACTCCCCTCGCCGACGCGAGGTGGCCCGCAGAGGCGGGCCGGCACCAGCCGGGGATTGCGGATGTCGCAATCCCCGGCCCTATGTTGGCCTACTGCTGGGCCCTCCCCCATGTTTCTCCTTCCCCCATTAACTAAACATATACTACAAAGTTGCATTATTTTTAGCTACAGGATGTAGTTGCTGAGGAGTTTGAGCATATAATGGAGTTGTTGACATGGTCTAAGTTAGGAAAGACACCAGCAGGCAAAAAGGAACTGGTACAAATTGTTGCTGCTCTTGCTTTCACACCAGAAGACTGGCACCCGGAAGATCCAGAATATGTGGACAGAGTTATACAGTGCTCACAACATGCATTGCCATTGTTCTCTGTAAGTATTATCATATTATTTAACACATAAATATCTTAACCTTTTGACCGCATCAGCGTGCCTCCAACGCAAGCCACTAATTTGCTGTACTTTTTGTCACTGTTTTGTTATGTTTGGCGTACAGGTTAGCGCTTGCTTGTCATTTATATGTCACTGGAAAATGGCATACTAATGTTTTTTTTGTGTCACTCAATTTCTCAGAATGACTTCAAGAGATAATAAACTATCAAATCTTGAAGCATGAAATCGTATTTCAAATGTTCAGTTGACAATGAATTGAGAGTTTACAATCTCTCCAGTTATTTTATAATCTTACGGAATGTGCTATTTTCCGGTGACATATATGTATGTGTCAATGGCATTAAAAAGATTTAAATTCCCTCTTTTCTCTTACTCCTGTATTTATGTTGTAACAAGTAGTAACCCATACAAGCATATGGCTTCTTTTCTATGCTCTTAAATATAAGTAGTAGTCAATGTATGTGTAACAACTTTCTTATGTTCACAGGCACAAGTTGACTCTACTCAATTCGTCAACTTTTTCTGTGACCATGTGCTTCAAGGTTGGGACAACTTAGCTACACCTGAAGGAGGAACAGACTCAAAACTAGAACTATTGAAGATATTTGCAGAGATCACAGAACATTGTGGAGAAATTGAAAACCCACAGCAAAAAATTGATGCAGTGTATGAATTGCTAATGGTAAGTCAAATCACAACATAGTCTTGAACAACATGGGATCCAAACCATATTTTTTTTACTGTTTCATGCTGATAACTTTCTTATTTCTTATGCAGAAGTACTTGCCAGAAGCACCAATTGAAGGTGAAGTAACTGAGGGTGAAAAATCTGAAGGGAAAACAGAAGAGTCAAAGACCACGCCATCACTACAATTTTCCCATGTTGAGTGTGCACTGTTTGCTCTACACTCGCTGTGTCGTAAGGCACCGGAAGCACTGACTGCAGATGCCACAAAAATAAAAGCATTACGTCTGCGTTTACAATACACTGCGCGACTTACACAAGGATACATTAAGAAATTGAAAGAAGTGACACAAGTATGTATATTATTTATTTAAAAATTCCTGCATACTTATTTAATACACTTGCACTAAACACATTTTATTTTACAGGGCCAAAAAGGAGAAGATGCCAACTCAGAAGATAACAAGTTGAAGTTAGCTGCTCTCAAGACTACATCCAATATCAACACACTAATAAGAGATTTGTTCCGCACTCCACCCAGCTTCAAAAGTAAAGTTCAACTGTCATTCCAATCAAAGAAAACTGAAAAGGAGGTATGTATTTTATCATTGTGCTGATGCAGTCACACCTACACTGAAAATTTATTTGAAGTTTTATATTGCACAACCTATCTATAACCTAAAACCCATTGAAGATGAATTTTGTTTTCAGGACAAACAATCTGCTGTCTCTGATGATAAGAAGCAATCACCAGTAAACAAACGACACCGCCCTATCACATTTGATAATGATCATAACAAAGAATCTCCTGAGAAAAGGTCGCGAAGTGGCGATAAGAACGTCAAAATGTACACACCACCTTCTGGCAAATACAGCTCAAGACTGAATAATAATGGAAGGTTCTCTGGAAATAACTCCGGAGGCCGGGGCGGACGAGGGGGATATGGTAGACGCGACTTTAGAAACAATGGAGCGCCCTACCGAAGGCGTAACAACTACTAAACATGTAGTTGCTGAGATATGCATTAAAAATGACATTGATTTTAAATTCAAAAGAATTAATAACATTTGAGTAACATATTTGCTCCTAAAGCGTTAATAGAAAACTCGAGAATGCAACTTACAAGTATTGCAATAGCAGAAACAACATGAAACCAACAATTTGCTCACACAACACATTCGAAAAGGGAATTTATAGTTAGGCTACAGTGTGCGATTAGTCTCCCTAGCATTTGTTTGTGGTTGTTTAGGCAGTCGTTAAGTTCCACCGATTTGTTGTTCCATTGATCCTATTCCAAATGCTCTCTGCACTCATCAAGAAATTGCAGTTTTAAATTTATTTTGATAAAAAATGTTTTAGTTCAGTTGTAGATGTTGTGGGTTGATATTCCTTTTTATGGTCGGTCACATCTGTTATTTCTATCGTAATAGGTGCGGTGCAGCAGTCAACATTTTAATTTTTCTTCTTGTACAAAGAATGCACGTTTTTTAGTTCCAGTAGCCACTCTTAACTTGTTCGAGTAGTTGTGCAGCATGGTAAGTAACTAAAGAAGCATTGTTTATAAGACTTTATTATTATTTAGCAGTCGTGACTTATAAAAGCAACTGATTAGTATTACGCGTCGTCACTTTGTAAGTATTAGAATTAATTTAGATTATAGTCATTCAAGAATTTTCTACTCAACATTTATCGTGAGCAGAAACGCCGTGATACCGTGAGTATCTACTATAAATATTTATCTTTCAGAGCCAGTAAGCCACAAGAAATCTAGCAACAATTTCTCTACAATTCTTCGTATTGACTCTTATTTCAGATTTTTGTTGATCTTCTTTTTGGTGACCAAGAAGACTCCTACAATGGTTTTTTATTACAGAATACTTTTGGAATTCACTTCGGGAATAAAACAAATTTTAATAGAATTATTGTTTTATTTACAAAACCAAATAATTACTCACTAATATAGTATCCTCTAAAAAGATTTTTTTTTGTGAAATCATTGCCTAAAAAATATAAAACACAGGTACTGTTTCAGTCATAGCCAGTATTGGCTGACAGACTACAGTCCAATGGAGGGTACCATATTTCTGTCAAGTTGCAATTTTATTCTATTCCAGATAGCATGACTCAATAAGAGCTTGCCCTACGCAGTCTGGATCAGTGGTTCCTGGGGGTAAAACAGCTATTACAAAGAACCTAATAATAATAATGACCTAATCTAATAAAATACGTAGCAATAGCAAAAATTACGAATAGCATATTTATTAACAAGTTCAGCAAAATGATTCATAAGATATATTTAAATGGGCAGAAAAATGGCTGAATGGGCTATGAATCGGAATTAGTCTGTACGAAATCAATGTTAACTTTCAAATAAAATGCGCGCAAAATGTTAGGACGACTCGTGGCCTGAAACCTCAAACCAGCTAATGGCCCAAAATTGACGGTAGCGACCGAAGAGCGCGCCTAACAAACATTGCACGTAAGCACTTAATTTGGTAATACCTTCATTGGAGTAAAGTTCTCTTTTGAGAGTAAGATCATGCTGTATGGTAACGACGGAAGAAAGGTGTATCGAAGAGAGGGAAGCGTTTTGCACAGTGCTGCATTGAAGAAAGAGTCAGTTACGGTGTCGGTTCTTGGACGGTTTGGGGAGACATACACGACGATGGAAAACCGAACTTGCTTTTCTTTCTGGACCTCGCTTTCCGTCATTAAATGGGTCACGTTACATCGAAGTGTCTGATGCCTCATGTGGTGCTTACCCTACGGACATTTTATGCCAGGGCTAGAGTTGCCAACTATTCTGTTAAAAACAGTATTATACTGTTTTTCACTACATTATACTTTTTACTGTTGAACAAAAATAAAGTAGGTATACAAAATACTGTTTTCAGCATCAAAATGCTCAACACTATAAGTGTTAGACTTAGACGCTCACACATTTTTTTTATTTAGTCAGAGTTATCTAGTCGTTTAGTTTATAGAGTCAGAGTTACTTGAAAAGTGGAGATATATTAGTAAACACCTCAGAATTTAAAAATATTAATAAAATTGTCTCATATCCACTTTCTGTTCCCGCCACCTCAGCATTTACTGAAAGTTTTTTCAGTAATTAATGCAAAGTGGCGGGAGGATAGAAATAGAGCAACTATCAATTTAATAAAAATTAACTCCTCATTTATCATAATTTTAGTTATAATTCTGGTGAGGCGTATGAAGTTTTTAAGAAAAAGACTAAATTAATAATTTGTGCGAGAAGCTCTAAAAACATGTATTTAAAACATTAAATAAATAAAATACTGTTAATTTTTCTAAAATACTGTTTCTTCCCGATCTCTAAATATACTTTATTTCTTGTAAATAAAGTTGGCAACCCTAGCCAGGGCTTGATACCGCAGGCATGAATGATCACCAGAGTGAAAGAAATTTAGTTCAACAACTTCCCAAGATGAAGTCAGAACCCACGAATTTTTCCCCATAGGGCTTGACAGAATGTCCTATCTGTGATTGCAAGCAATCTGCCTGGATGCTGCTTACAAGAAAACTTAAAAAATATCATTATAATTAATGGATTTGGAACTAATTACATATTATAATTATTATTAGCTACATAGAAATCTATCTCATATTATCAACAACATTACACATAATCCGATCTAGCTCATAGCACGGATCTGGATTCGACACATCATTAGTACTGCAATCCATGTGTTCAAGTATCTCAACAGGAACCTTGAAGTTTGCTTCCAATTCATTCTGGTCTGGTAAACTTTGTAGAGCACTTTGCAAAATATCTTGTACTTTGTCCAAGTGTTTCTTGAACCTGTAAGATAACAAATTGTTAAATTATAAACTATGTGGGTATCTTAACACTTTCGCTGTTGAGTTCACAAACGTTTGTGTTTTTACCTAATGAACGCAACCGCGGCGCGCGCACTGGGTCTGCTTAATCTAAAGTTCTGAAACGGATGTTGTTTTTCGCCGACGTAACGCGAGTTCTGAATACACGCCTCGCGTGCAAAGCTATGCCAGTGCGGCTTTTCGCGCTAAGCGTGTTTAATTTTCAAGTGCCGCTGTTTTTATTCGTTAGGTAAATATAAATATTAAATAAATTAATGTTCCATATATCTTAAGTTTCCAAATGATTGGGTAAGGCAAGTCATTAAATGGTGTTGAACCAAGTCATTTGCCTGGTCGCTGATCCAACGGCGCCGTTCAAAGAAAAGGCTCGGACGCTAATTTTACCGCTGACCAAGCCAATTGGATGCGCCATAAATACTTTCATATGCATTTAGTAAAAAGTTGTGTTGTTTTGATATTAGAAAAAGACATTTTAACTTCATTTATTTCTAAAGATGTATAGATGTCACGCTAGTCGCCGGGCTCTTTGGTTCATTCAGTAAAGTACCTATTCAACATATTTTTTTTCACTATTTCATTGTAATTACCGTTTTAAATAAAAAGTTTTTGGAATCCTTTGTGGTATTAAGATAAACGTTAAAACACAATAACACCCCAACAAGATTGTATTATCTTTCAGATCTTTTATTATCATTTGACAATGGCAGCATTTTGCCTCGCTGTCTCATTTACGAAAATTGTTTCGACTGTGTGGCGGTCACAGCTTGTGTGTCGCCAGCCGCACTGGTATCTAGCGATAGCGATGGTCCGCCGCAGTGAGTGTTAATTTACTTGATTTGGTCTGGTGGTCACAAGCACATGGTACACAACATTGCATAGAGATCTGGGTTCAGTTCCTGTACAGCCCTGAACCCAAATTAGGAAGGTGTGATGTCAGAGAAGTAGAGGATCCTTTGGACGGTGGACCGCCAAACACTTCTTCTCATGCAACCGTGCGGGTGGTCCAGCTCCGGCTGGAGGTACGCCACCTGACTACTGGGAGCCCCCAGCCGGAGTGTCTCGAACGAGACCCCGGACAAGAGAAGTTTCCCGAAAGCAGAGTCCCGGTTGCGGTACTCCCGACCAACACAGATTCGGCTCCTACTCAAGCGCCACAACCAACCCTGACCAAGCTTTCCACGAGCGCCTGGCAACAGAACATCGTCCGGAATAGCTTTAGGAAAAACCCCGACAATGACCAGAAAGAGACGGGTAAGGCTGCCGGTTCAGGTGGTTCTATTCCGACCCCAGCGGGCGAAGTACGCATGCATCAGCGCGAAAAAGCCTTAGCTGGGGTGAGGAAATACAGCGACCGGACGGTCGCCACAGAGCAAGTACGCGACCAGCCGCGAGTCCGCGAGGGTTTAACCCAGCGCGAAAAACGGCCGGACGCGGAAACGCGCGACCGGGGACGAGTCCGCGAAGGGGAAACCCAGTGCGAATCTCCGGAAGTGTTGGAACCCACCGGAGCTGTAGGCCAGAACCCAGACCGAAACATCGGAGGTAAACTAACACTGAATATAAATAACACCAATAAACCACGAACCTGCATATACACACCTAAAGACGTACCTATTACGCCACTAACTCAATTCTGTTCCAGAGATCTTGTACTAGCCTCGGCGTTCATGCCAGGCGACGACGAGAACTGCTCACCTAAGGAGATGACTGATTTGGTCCAACACTGCAAGAACGCCATCCTGGACCTGATCATCTGCACCGACTCAAACGCTCATCACCCACTCTGGGGCAGTGAAGTACGAACACCAGAGGTGAGGCACTATCCACATATCTTTCTCGTAAACCGCCGCGGTCACTGCTGGACAAACGATCATAGATCTAACGCTGGCCACAGAAAATGCGACAAAAATCATCTCAGACTGGCGTGTATCCGACGAACCCTCCTGCTCTGACCACAGGAGAATTCGTTTCATACTAGTAGCCAACACAAAAAAGCCCGCACCCAAGCGAAATCGGCGCCGAACAAATATAACTCAATTTAAACGCCTCATAGCTTCTCTGCTAACTGGGCACCAGCTGCATCAAGCTACAATTACAGACCCCATAGAACTAGAAAACACGGTAACATAACTAACCGATTACATAACCGAAGCATATCACACGTGCTGTAAACTAATAGCATCACACACCAAGGGTAAGGGTAACCCCCGGTGGAACACTGAACATAACAAACTCAGAAGTACACTTCGCAAACAATTCAATAGAGCAAAGAACACTAGACTCCCTGTAGACTGGGAAACGTACAAAAAAACCCAACACACCTTTAAGAAACAAATCAGAACCGCCAGGAAAACTGCTTGGCGGAAATTCTGCGAATCCATAGAATCAAACAACGAAGCCGCCCGAGTCAGGATGATCCTATCAACTGAACAGGATCGCACTCTCAGCGCACTGAAGAAACTAGATAATTCATACACACAAACAGACCAAGAAAGCAGCAGAGTCCTTCTGGAAACGTACTTCCCAGACTGTAATCTTTTTGAGGACAGAGTGTGGGCAGGCGAATCGGGACGAACCCCTGCTGACCAAGACTGGTCTACAGCCCGGAATATAGTAACAGAAGATCGCATGGGCTATAAAGACCTTCCAACCATATAAATCCGCAGGACCGGATGGCATCTTCCCAGCCCTGCTACAATGGGGGGAGAGAATCATAACACCATGGCTGCTAGCAATCTACCAAGCCTGCATAGCACACAGATACGTACCCCTAGCATGCCGCGACGTGAAAGTCATTTTCATTCCCAAACCGGGAAAAACAGACTACACACAACCCAAAGCATACAGACCAATAAGCCTGATATCCTTTTTACTAAAAACCCTCTGTGACAGTACATCCGGGATAGACCCCTGCGCCAATACCCACTCCACAGACAACAACACGCGTACTCCGCGGGGAAATCAACAGATTCTGCGCTGCACAGCGTGATCTCAAAGATCGAAAGTATATTGTTACGCGCCAGAATTAATGTCGGGTACATTAAGTTACTACTAGCGCCATCTAGTATCGAGTAGCAGAACTAGTAGAGTCAAGTACCTTCTAGACATTTCTTTGCCAGAACATTCTACACTTCTCGGTATCTGGTCAGTCGGCAGCGGTAGTTACGAGTACTTTCCAGATGTTTCGAGAATGGAAGTTTCTAGAATAAACTGACCTATAAAAGGAGCGCGTATTCCGCAACCGAGTCAGTATTGGATTAGCGATACAAGCGAATACTTCGGAAGCGATCTTCAAGTGCGAATAAAGTGGTGAACTTGTGTTTAATAATTAGTGAGTTTAAAGTTGTAATTAGTGTTTTTAAATTAAAGTGTCATTTTGGTTATTTAATCGGCTGTTTTTATTGTCACGAACCCCAAGCTCGTAACAATTGGTGTCAGAAGAGTGGATATTTAAACCATGCCGATTCTACCAAAGGACGACACGGAGGGTATCCGTACCCGGAGTCAACGTCAGCAGGAGACGGACCAGAGGCGTTTTGGAGGTACAACGCCGCTGACGTCGGAGGGCCAGCTGCCGATTGTGGAGGCCGGTCCGTCCACAGCAGCTCCAGCATCTGCAGCACCAGACTTTGCTGCTCTGATGCTGATGCTGCAGGAACAGGCCCGCCGTCAAGAGGAGCAGGCCCGCCGTCAGGAGGAGCAGGCCCGCCGGTTGGAAGAACAGCTGCAGCGTGACAAAGAGGAACAGGCTCGCCGGCAGGAGGAGCAGGCCCGTCGGTTGGAAGAACAGCTGCAGCGTGACAAGGAGGAACAGGCCCGCCGACAGGAGGAACAGGCCCGTCGGTTGGAAGAACAGCTCCAGCGTGACAAGGAGGAGCAGATGCGCCGCCAGGAAGAACAGACGTTCCTCATGAAGGATCTGCACGCCACTTTCGGAAAAGAAATTAAAGTCGTACAAGATAAGGTAGTTCAGCATGAGAACCGGCTGATAGAAGCTGAAACCCAGATTGCTGAAATGAAAAAAACAATGGACAACCTAAAAGTTGGAGATGGGGTGGCAATGTCAGTAGCTACTACACCTTCGCTACGTGGATTCAAAGTGCCACCGTTCGATGGGACATCTTCCTGGTCGGCCTACAAAATACAGTTTGAGGCTGTTATGAAGGCGAATGGGTGGACTAAAGATCAGGCCATGACTGCTCTCACCCTCGGCCTGCGCGACCAAGCCTTAACTGTCCTGGAAGCTCTCGGTAAAGAAGTGACGTACGAGCAACTCCTTGAGGCGTTGGAAGCTAGGTATGGCGACGCTCATCTGGAACACGTGTTTCGTGCGCAGCTCAAGGATCGCGTGCAACGCAGCAGTGAAAACCTGCAGCAGTGGGCCCTTGAAGTGGAGAAGCTGGTACGAAAAGCATACCAGTCCGTACCTGCGCTCATTGAAGGGAACCTGGTGCAAGCATTCATCGATGGCATCCGCGACCTTGAAGTTAGAGCTGCTGTGAGGCTCGGGCACCACGGGACGCTTAAGGACGCCTTGGCTCATGCGCTGGAGGTGGAAGCTGTGCGGCAGGATCATCGTTCCCATCGCGTCAGGGAGGTTGCAGCGCCTACAGTTCGCGACCGTTTAAAAGGATACAGCCCTAGGTGCTACGGCTGTGGGGAAAGGGGCCACCTTCGATCCAGTTGCCCAACGACAACAATAGAAAGGGAAACTGTGTGTCAGGATAGTCGCTCCCACCGTGGCAGGGAGGTTGCAACAGCTGCAGTTCGCAACCGATTTATAAGGTACCGTCCTAGTTGCTACGGTTGTGGTGAAAGGGGCCATCTTCGATCCAGTTGCCCTAAGCGAACTGGGGAGAAGAAAGATAGCCGATTTCCAGAAGGTAGAGCGGCTAGCAACAGCGCCAAGCGGCCGCAGGAATACGACTTTGTGATTGAACATCGCAGCGGAAGATCTCATGGCAACGCCGACGCATTGTCAAGAAGACCTTGCCCTGAAGACTGCCGGCATTGTACTAGGCAAGAGGGTAAAGAAGTCGTACCTGTGAGAATGGTCAAGACAGACCTCAGCAGCGAGTGGAAGGAAAGCCTACAATGTGCACAGCAGGAAGATTCGGACATCAAGCCGATTCTGGAGTGGATGAAGGCCAGTGCTCCTAAGCCCACGTGGAGTGACGTCTCAGCGATGAGTTCGATCACAAAAAGTTATTGGGCCCAATGGGACAGCTTAGTGATTCAGGATGGAGTCCTGTGCCGTAAATGGGAAAATGCTCGGGGGAACAGCTGTCATTTGCAAATGGTTGTCCCTAAAGCAAAAGTACCGAATGTCCTACAGCTGTACCATAATGGTTCTTCAGGAGGCCATATGAGAGTAAAACGGACTCTACTGAAGATAAGAGAACGGTTTTACTGGGTCCACTGTCGTGACGATGTCGAGGACTGGTGTCGCAAATGTACAAGTTGTGCGGCTGTAAAAGGACCTCAGACTCGCAGTAGAGGTGCATTAAAATTGTACAACGTCGGTGCACCATGGGAAAGGATAGCCCTAGATGTTGCGGGACCTTTTCCGGAAAGTGAAAGTGGTAACAAGTATTTCATGGTTGTAATGGATTACTTCACTAAGTGGCCGGAAGTCTTCGCCATTCCAAATCAAGAAGCCTCAACAGTTGCAGATAAACTAGTTCATGAAGTCTTTTGTCGTTTTGGAGTACCCTTGGAGATTCACAGCGATCAAGGAAGGAATTTTGAGTCCCAAATATTCCAGGAAACTTGTCGAGTTATGGGTACTCATAAAACGAGAACAACTTCTTACCACCCACAATCGGATGGAATGGTGGAACGATTTAATCAGACATTGGAGAGATACCTGGCAAAAGTCGTGGAAAACCGGCAACGCGATTGGGACAAGCATATACAACCGTTTTTGCTGTCATACCGAAGTGCTGTTCACGAAAGTACATCGGTGACACCAGCCTTCGCCAACTTCGGAAGAGAATTGCGGCTGCCTGCAGATCTGATCACCGGAATACCACCTGATGCCCCACGCAATATAACCGATTATGCGAATGACTGGCGGAACAAAATGAATGACATTTATGAGCACGTCAGACAATCGGGCCAGCAAATGTCTGAAAAGATGAAAACCCGTTATGACCGTAAAATGAACAATAAAGGGTTCGACGAAGGTTCACTAGTGTGGTTGCACAATCCAGTTCGCAGTAAAGGGAAATCTCCTAAGCTTCAAGCTAAATGGGACGGGCCGTACCGGATTGTGACAAAAATTAACGACGTGACCTACCGTATACAGAAAGGTGCAAGAAGTGCTCCTAAGATCGTCCATGTGGATCGACTGGCGCGTTATTATGGGACCGATAATGCTCGGGACGAGCATGTCTAAGGAGGGGGCAGTGTTACGCGCCAGAATTAATGTCGGGTACATTAAGTTACTACTAGCGCCATCTAGTATCGAGTAGCAGAACTAGTAGAGTCAAGTACCTTCTAGACATTTCTTTGCCAGAACATTCTACACTTCTCGGTATCTGGTCAGTCGGCAGCGGTAGTTACGAGTACTTTCCAGATGTTTCGAGAATGGAAGTTTCTAGAATAAACTGACCTATAAAAGGAGCGCGTATTCCGCAACCGAGTCAGTATTGGATTAGCGATACAAGCGAATACTTCGGAAGCGATCTTCAAGTGCGAATAAAGTGGTGAACTTGTGTTTAATAATTAGTGAGTTTAAAGTTGTAATTAGTGTTTTTAAATTAAAGTGTCATTTTGGTTATTTAATCGGCTGTTTTTATTGTCACGAACCCCAAGCTCGTAACAATATATATAATTGCTATACACCATAATTGCTCCTCACTATCTGTCTTCATTGACATCGAGGGCGCCTTTGACAAAACCATGTTTCAGATTATTAGCAAAGCCTTCGGAAAGCACGGAGTGGACACGACCCTGAGCGGCTGGATCACAAACATGCTCAAGCAAAGAGCTGTACAAGTCACAATAAATAACACAACAAGGGCCATTGTGGCGAAAGGTTGCCCCCAAGGGGGCGTTCTTTCACCACTACTATGGAACCTCGTCGCAGATAACCTAGTTAAAAGACTCAATGATAAACGATACTTTACCGTTGGCTACGCAGATGACATAACCATAATAATAAACGGAAAACACGCTATGCAACCTCATGCGCCAAGCCTTGAAAATAGTAGAGACTGGTGCAAAGAACATCAGCTAGCAGTGAACCCTGCCAAAACTGAACTTGTCCTCTTCACAAAGAAGAGGAAGTTACCAACACTAGAATGAATAATAATAATTTACATGGATGATCTGAAACTCTTCGCCCCCAACAACTTGCGACTGATGGAGCTACTGAAGGTAACTGAGAACTTCAGTAGTGCCATCGAATTTGGTGTGGACAAAAGCGCAGTCATGCATGTTAAGAAAGAGGAGATTATGGAATCTGAGGGAATTCAACTCTCGGATTCTATACATGTTAGATCCCTCAGCTCAACCGAAACTAACAAGTATTTGGGTATGTCAGAGGCGTTAGGTATTAACGGTGCTGACATGAAACAATCGCTGAGGGAGCGCTTCTTTGGCCGCCTGAAAAAGGTTTTGAATAGTCTTTTGTCAGGCGGAAATAAGGTGCGCGCCTTCAACGGTTGGGTCATCCCGATTCTGATTCTCTTACGGCATACTCAAATGGACTCGAACTGAACTCGATGCCCAGGATAGGAGGGTCCGTAAATTGCTGACCGCAAATCGGATACACCACCCACGATAATCGCTGATGAGATTGTACATCCCGCGGAAGTGTGGAGGTCGAGGCTTTTTGAATGCCAAGACTCCATAATCGCGTGGTGTGCAATCTCAGAGATTTTTTTCTCAAAGCTGATGTGGGTATGCACCGAGATGTGGTCGCAGTGGACAAGGGACTCACACGGTTGTCCATGGCTAAAGAGAACTGGCGTAAACCTGTAATCTTGACGAATAACTACCGGAGGTATATTATGAAGGATGGGACGGTTGACGTGTCGGGCATGACACCGTCCGGTTGAGTCTATCAGACATATTATCTCTGGTTGTTCTCGTCTGGCTAACGGCGAGTACTTGCATAGGCATAACCAAGTGGCCAGGATAATCCACCAGCAACTTGCTTTGAAATATCAACTTGTGGATTCCGAAGTACCGTATTACAAGTATGTGCCCACCCAGTTCTCGAAAATGACCATGTCACGTTGTACTGGGATCACTGATAGGACTATTGTTGCCAATAAGCCGGATATCGTAGTGGTAGTGCCACTCCCTTTCACCCAGCTGCGCACGTGGCTACAAGAACATACCCACACACAAGCAGAACACTGGTGGTCCTCTGCACCAGGCTGCAGGCAGTCCAAGGAGGCTATACCACTCCTAGATAGGAAACTTACCAAGCGTCTTCTGCAACTGGATAGGGGCAGCCTGCGAATGGTGGCGGGGACCATCACTGGACACTGTTCACTGAATAAGTATTTCCACATGAGAGGTATAACAGACACGTCTCTGTGCAGAGCATGCATAGAGGAGGAGGAAACAGTGTCACACATGCTCCTTGGCGTCGCCCAGATACACAGACAAACAATAGGGACACCAAATTCACTCACAGACATCCTGAACTCTTTAGGAGGACTGATCTGCTTCTGGAGTGAGGTTGGCTGGTTGAAATGATGGCTGCCATGGCCCACGCACAATGGTCCAACAACAGGACTAAGTGCAGAAACCATACCCCAATAGATAGAAAGAATGATCTTTGTCATAGATATATTGAATGAAGGACAAGATATTATTTCACTCTTCAATACACAGTGCGCATATTACAACGAAAAATCGCACCTTTAAAGTAAAACCGTTACTAAACAAAAATTTTCATAAATTGAGGTATCAATGCCATCTATCTAAAAACAGTGACTATTTTCTAGTATTGGCTCCCCTATAAAATTTCATAATTTTGGTTAGTAACGGTTTTACTTTAAAGGTGTGAAATAATAAAAAAGTCAAATTACCGTGTTGCAGTTTCAACTCGTTGGCGCTTCTGCAATTCCATCATTACTCTCAAAGTTTCCCTAGCTTGATGGGGTCTAAACTCATTCAATAAATGATGTATGTGAATGAACAACAAACTGAGATCCTCAACTTTTTCAGCTCTTTTAGGAGAGTCAGGGCAATAGACCAACAAATCTAATAAATCTAAAAAGTTGACAAGTAAAGAATGGTTCAGTTTCTTCAGTTCTCTTCTTCTTTCAAAATGCATAGGATACAGACGTCGAAAACCCTAGAAGCAAAAAGTTCAATTAATATTGTTTATTTATAAGTAATCCTGTTAATTGTAGCACAGTGCGTAAATAGTACTTACCTGGCTTTCCAGTGACCTGATTATTGTATCATCTGCATTGAAAGTGTGCCCAAACATCGAATATGAATCGTGAATAGGTCGCGGTGCTAAAGGTGCTCTATTTCTTCGTACATTCTCGTCAGTGTAGAAGTTTATATATTGCATGGGGGGCAATGGTAGTGAACTAACTTGTGCAGTCTCGGAAGACATGGCTGTGGCAAGTTACTTAACAAAGGGAGTCAAACAAATTCTTTAGTATGAGCAATATATTAAAAGTTATAAGAGTGCTTGATTTATGCGTGACTAAATCTTTTCATTGTTTCTAGCACAATACAAATTCACAAAAAATATTTCGCTAGACTGTCAATGTCAGTCCTATAGATTTTGTCCTCTATTCATTTTAAAAAAAAATTGGTTGTGACTATGCCACTGGCTTGGTTACTCTAATCAAATAGCTTACAATACGGACGAAACTTGCCGAGAAGGCCGAATCGATATATTTGCTACCAGATACTTCAAAAACCATTAGTTTTGCATTAGAATGCTGATGTAATACATCATTACATCAGAATTCTAATGCAAAACAAAGTGTGTGTCAAAAAATCAAGGCTTGGACTGAAGGACTGAGTATCCATGGTCAGGCATAAAGATAAATTAAAAAAAAAACCATTAAAATGTCAGTCGTGTCGGAGACTGGCAAATGAATGAGTGAATGAATGAATACCGTATTCAAAAAAAGCGCCAGGGTAGCCCGCGAAATTCCAATTTAAAATAGCCATTTAATCGAGTTAAATGAACTTAGAGGGTTGTATTGGTGATTTTAATGATTATAATTCTGTAAACAAATGCGTGTTACAGTCGTGAATCATATTTTGATCAACATACAGCCTGACACTGACTTACACTACTACTACTACTACTGTCTACCCTGGCGCTTCTACCTTAATATCTATGCTCAAAACATAACAAGGTATGGAGGGAAAGTTTTTTTTTTTAAAGTAGACCACTCGCAATTCAGTACACTGAGGGTGGTTACTGCTAAACCGGACAATTCTGTGGTGGCCTCAAATGTATTTAAAAGGCCCCCAGCCAGAACTTACAAACTTAGTTAAACTAAGTGATGGCTCGCTAGGGACATCCCCTGTGGGATACGGACTTCGGCTTAGCGGCGTCATTTTGGGAGGACAGCAAGGGACAGGCTGGGTCATTGTTATGTTGGGATGAATTTAAAACTACTGGCTCAACGATGCGTGCTGGCTCGGTAATCAAGGGTCAGGGAGGGTTACTGAGAAGGTATGGTGTCAATCTTCTCTTCGTTATATACTTATGTAATAGGGAGCGAACGTGTATGGCGTTGACTATGCCATCTAGTGTTGCATATTCGAAATGACAATGATACTTCTATGTTGCAGCCTTTATGGGACGTACAAACTAAGGTGGCAGCACAAATCGACATGAGAGCCACAATGTGGAGAAAGAAAAGAAAAGAAACTTTTCGACTTGTCTATTGTCAATGTTTACATTATATATAAATCGGTATTATTATGTTAACATTATAAATCCCTAAATAATAATTACGACCCAGCCTGTCCTTTGCTGTCCTCCCAAAATGACCCCGCTAAGCCGAGGTACGTATCCCACAGGGGATGCCCCTAGCGAGCGGTCATGTCAAAGTCAAAGTCAAAGTCAAAACGTTTTTTCAATTAGGCCTTTAAACGGCACTTTTGAACGTCAGCATTTACAGTTCAGTAAAATAATAATATTACATTAATAAAGTGACTCTACTGTCCATTCGGAAAGGTAGATTCTTATGGAGAAGAACGGACAAGAAACACCATAGTTACTCTTTTCAAATAATGATTTTTACAAAATTTGGTATACAAAAATTAATTTAATATTATGTGAGGACGATACACCCAGAGTATGCTACTTATAAGAACAAAGTAATACCAGCAAAGGTAAACTTATTAATTTTCTAAAGAAATTTAGGTAAATGGTACTCACATATTTAAAGATAATCTTAATAACCATTAATTAAACAGAAAATAAAAACACAAAAAAGAATATCTATACAGTATATCTATAAAGTTAATTCATAACTGAACCAGTTTGATTTTTCTACACCCTTGATTGTCCGATGGAGCAGGACCAGTGTAAGCCCTGGCTGGGGGCCTTAAATTCATTTGAGGCCACCACAGGATAGTCCGGTTAAGCAGTAACCAGCCTTATTGTGCTGAACTGCGAGTGGTCCCCGACAAAAAAAAAAAAAAAATAATTATGTGCTCCAGTCGATTAGAATATGTCGAAATAAGTATTTTTGTTTATTTTGAAGTTTACTGAAACAACATTAATTTAGGTTTTGTTTATTTACAGATTTGTTTGTATTGATAACTACTAGTAATTTCTAAATTGGTAGTAATTACTAAAAAACTAGTAATTTTAAAAAGTAGTTATTTGTAATTTCTAAATGTTTTGGAAACTCATACTTGCAATGTTTTTTTACTGCATTTATCCACTTTTGTCGTTTATCAGTTTTATCACCATGGAAAGTGAGTAGGTACTGAGTAGGTAGGTGTGGGAGAGTAATAGAATTTTACACTATTTGACGTGTTCGAGCATTCGGCTCAAACTCATACTCAAACTAATAAAATAACCAAAGTGTATTTTCAACAATGAGAAATATCAAACTTTGAAGAGTGTCTTTTAATATAAACTAGCTTTTTCTCGCGACTTCATACGTGCATATCCCGTTTTTTCCCGTTCCCGTAGGAATTTCGGGCAGTCCTCTCTTAGTGCTCCCTTACACTCTTCAAGGAATCTACACGCCACATACGACCAGTACTTTCGGCTGTACGTTGTCTGTCAAGGTTGATGTGGAGTATTTGGGTAGTCAAAATCCTCTTCTCTTGGATATCTTCAGAATGTCAGGATAGGGCAAGCCGCAATAGCGGCAGTAAGAACCCTCATGCAGGAGTTGTAGCAAATACGTCAAACGCCCATATTTTCAGGCTGATAAAGGTGCTGTCCAGACACGGTTATTAAAGAAAGTATCTGCCACATAAGATGTGAGCCGACGCCTGGTTGTCACTGTTGTATTGAAATTCATGTCTATGATTACTTACCTAGCGTCAGCGGGTGTCTCACGCCGAGGAAATATTGAGTTTATAACCGTTACAGTATATGTTTAATGAAATTATATGCTGTTGTATTGTATTGTGTTGAATAAATGTCTATATTCCAGTCTGAGGATTGGATGGATTATTAAAACACACTGTAATGACAATGTATGATAATATAATCTTGACAGTTCAAATAACTAGCCCTGTGAGAAAGAAACAGACAACGTGCCTCATTTAAACTTGCGTTTCTAAAAGCAAGCAGACAACTTGCTAACAGAACTGCCAACCGGAACTATTTGTTACTGCTGGTTTTTGTTACCATTGACGTCCTGCCTGTTGTCAAAATAAGCTGGACACGGGAGTAATCTTGGTCGGATTTCGGTGTAAGGAGGGCTGTTGACCCTTAACATTGAACTCCAACTGTTTTTAGGGGTGAGAAATCATGAAATTTTTGCTCCCGCTCTGAACACTCCCTCCCAGGGCTTTCAGTCTTACTGAATAAAACCCATCCGTGTTCCTTCAATTGCCCTTTATCAGGGCCGCGGTAATTATTTCGCATAATGCCGCAAACCGAGACACTGGCCCTAGCGGACCCCTAAAGACCCCCAAGACCCTTAATACCGAACCTTAAAAACCAAACCGGCAACTGGCAACAACTGCCAATCTGTTACAGGGCTCTTTTTAAGTCAATATAAGTGGCTAGAGTAGTCGGAGTAACCAGACCTGCAAGTGACCATCGTCCAAAAAAAAAAGTAAATAGTCGGGAGTGTGTGTGGATCAGCTATTACTGTACTATAAAGAACGAGCTTCTATAGAGTCAATCAAATTGCTAGTTAATTACAGGTTTAATTATGTTTGAGAACATGAAAACAAAATGAGCACGTGTTTTGTTATGTCTGCTTATATTTTCCTATTTAAATAATGGTCTGGGTTATTGTTTCAAAGTCAAAGTCAAAGCATTTATTTAAAATAAACCATTATCAGGTACTTTTGAATTGTC
Organism: Mamestra brassicae; assembly: GCA_905163435.1. Taxonomy (NCBI): domain Eukaryota; kingdom Metazoa; phylum Arthropoda; class Insecta; order Lepidoptera; family Noctuidae; genus Mamestra; species Mamestra brassicae. The sequence continues at coordinate 8,539,407 of LR990996.1, read as the reverse complement.
AAAGTCAGTCCGTCAAAAGCATGAAGCTGCACGCTCCAAAGCGTAGATCTGTATGGAGAAGAACGTGCAAGAAACTCCACGGACTCTCTTTTAAATCATTTTATGTTTACAAAAACGATTTATAGTATCAAATATTAAAATGAGCCAGTGGCAACTAAGGGATGACCAGTCTCCACTGACGGCGCCCGTTCTAAAGTAAAGCTCAACCATTTGGAAGGGAACTGAATGATCCGATATACGTTATACGATATACGTTTGTGGTGGACATCCTTCTCTGTTCTGGAAGTTTTTGGCGAGATTTTTTCGAGTTAAGTTTAGCGGCTGTTTTAATTTATTATTCGTAAATTAATTCCTAGTGGATATTGTGATGTAAATTGGTGTACTTTTGTGTCTTAAGTGTCCACGCACGTGGAAAATATGTGGAATAATTGAAACAGGCGCGATCTCGGTTAAGTGGAGCTGATAATTTTAAATGTTTATATTGATTTGACTCTTAATTATAATTTTTTGATTTTGTTATGTCCCATCATATGATCAAATGGATTGAAATAAATGTAATTATTTATTATTATTATTAAGTATCGACTACCTCACTCGAAACTTCTTGAGAAGACCGAATCAATATTTTTGTTACCAGATACTCCAAAAATCATTAGAATGTGTTACATCCGCATTCTAATGCAAAACACAAGAATAACGAAATATAAGGCAATAGGTCAAAAGACATAGCCTTTCCTTCGGGGTAAATAAAAAAAACTTCGCTGGTCTGTCAAAATAATTAAAATAATCCATTCAATCATTCATTCATTACTCATGTTGTCTCGTTCTTCGTGGTTCGGGTTTGGGATAATATTTTTAACTCGATAAAGTGAAAATAGCTAGGGGATGTAATTTTGCTTGAATTGAATGTGTTATCTACTGATGACGAACCAGTTAGTGCAATATAGACCTAAAAAAAAACATCAACATACTTACATTTTGGTTCATTGCTGATACTCATCTTTTTGTGATGGATTTGGATGTTTGAAGGTATGTATGGTCTTACGTGTTTTAAAAGTGGTCTCAGCGCTGTTTCAGGAGTTTTAATCTCAAAAACCATGTTTTTCTGTTATGCTTCAGGGTTAAAATGGCTGGAAAGGATGACGATGAAGTAATACTACAAACGTTTATGGTGAAGAGGTCACAAAATAAAAAGCTATTTACACCGGTAAACTACAAGGAACGGTGGCTGGTCTTAACTCGCCGAGCACTTATTTATTATGACACAGATGGCGAGGTAAATTTAAATTTGCTACTTTTATTACTTCTGAAATTTTATGTTGACTATCAACAGTATTATTCTTACTATCTTTACCTTAAAACTCAATGGTTGAGCCTCTAGTACCAGTACTTTCATGGGCGCTAGCAGGACTATTTTCAAGGTGGTGCATCACTAAAACCACACCTCGAATAGGATAGGTTTTCTTTTGACCAGGACTAAAGAAGACAGATGCAAGGCCGTATGCAGGCAGCTCGGAAGTACCTCGTCTCGGATTTGCTGGGTCTCTTTTTACTAAATTCTGCTTGTCTAATATATTTTTATATATCTCCCATGTTTTTGTATATTTTATTGAAAGCAATTGCACCCTCCTGTACCCCTCCTGGCGCCCATGATGAGTGCTTTTTATATTTTGTCAGCATAATTTTCATTATTATGTGTTGCTATTATAATTTAACTATCAAAAAGCTTGTCTAATAGTTTAGATTTAATGAATTTTTATTCAATCTTTTTCCATTTTTGTGCCGCTAAGGACATTTCTTAAAGAGTAAGGTAAGCAATACTAAGTGATATTCACATGGCAGTTAGTACATTTATTGAATGTGATGAATGATACTAGAAATACCTATGTAGCACCAAACACTCCTAAACAACTTATTTTTACTGTTTTTTTTAATTATAAATAATATTTGTGAGTTACTAATTGCACTACTAGTACGAGTAATATAAAAAAAAAAACTACTCACTGAATTGTTTGTAAAATAATTTTGGTGCATCCCCAAAATATCAATTGGATGTATTCTGTAAAGCTGCACGCGTGCTTACTAACTAGAGATAACACTATCTAAAAACAAATGTCTTATGACATTTGATTACTCTGTTTAGATGTTGTTGTAATTTATGTCTGGTAGTTATGACTAGCAGACATAAATGAAATCATCAATATTGATTATGATAAAACACATTTCACCAATTTTTAGACCTTTGCCCAGCTCTGGGATAGCAATGGCTAGAAAATGTATGTTTACTACTACTACTATACTTTTTATTTTAAAAATGAATAAAACATAATATGTAGCCCAACTAGACAAAAGCCTGTATTTGGATATCTGCTATAGTGCCAATCCTCTCAATAATAACAGTTGGAAATAGATTTTGATTTTATAACAATAAGCTCATGTCTGATACGGACATAGTATTGGTATAGTTAAAGCTTATATTACATCATAAGTCACATAAATAAAGCTTATTGACATTCTACTACCTAATGACTAAAATTAAACATTCAATTCTCTTTCTTTCTTAACTTCCTTTTTTCCAACACTACTATTTGTAGGATATAATGAGGAGCTGGTGGCTAAATAATAACAGCCACACGGGTCGATCTTGAAGGTTAAGCAACATTTACCATGCTCGGTCTGTGGATGGGCGACCGTCTCAACATACCGAGACTCCTCCGTGCCCCAGAAAGCATGTTAAGCCGTTGGTCCCAACTGTCATTTGTAGATCTTTGGCAGTTGTTACCGATTGTCAGAAGCCAGAAAAACTGATTTCAGTCTTGCCAAGTGATTCAAGTCTTGTGGAGGTCTGGTAGGCAGCCACTCCATGTAAAACACTGGTATTCAGCTGAATCCGGTTTGAGTGGCAGCCAACCCCAATATAGTTGGGAAAAGGCTAGGCAGATAGTACTATTTATAGGATGTAATAACCTCATCGTCAAGGAGTACAAAACTTAATGATAAGAAGATTTTGATACCTGTGGCTTTTAAAAATTCAAATTTGTTTAATTTAAAAAGCAGTGTGTATCTAATAGGATTTTATCCTTAATAAACTACTAGCTTTTGCTTTATGTGCATGAAAGTCGATGATTATCCTATCCTTCCTGGAGCAAGTCTATGTTCTTATTGTCCTTACCAACGACAAGGTCTACACATGTGCCAAAGTTCATCGAAATCCATTCAGCTGTTAAGGACAAAAAGAGGTCAAAAGAGGACAGGAGGCGATGCTTTCACGCCTAAACCACTCAAGACGTTTTTATGAATTTTGGCACAGACATAGTTTAGAATTTGGGGGTGGATATGAAATACTTTTATTTAGATAGTACATGCCTTTGGAGAAATTTCGACTTTCACGCGGGTGAAGCCGCTGGCAGAAGTTAATTCAATCCCATTGTATTGTGTAAGAAATATTGGGAAATGATGAAATATTGTAATTTGCACAAATTTGTTTTTCGAAAATTCTACGATAGTATTATATAATATGTAGTAAGTCTCAAAAGTGGTATATAATATGTCGCAGCCAACTAGCTTAACCTTTTGAACGCCATTGTCACGTTTTTGCCCCGGATCTACTATTTTTCCGAGCCTGGGCAGAAACTTGATAGTCGCGCCCCCCTCTTTTCCACGTTTGTAATTAATTCTCTTACGAACGACCCTTAACGAAAACGAAAAGGCATTATACCCATCATTGGCATTCCACTTTTTTTTTCTAGACCGTAAATGCATTGGCTCTGGAGATATTGAAAGTCAAAGTAACCCATATTTTTTACAAATACTAATTTCAAATATGATCAAAATTTTCAATATTTCTTAACAAATTACGCATTTTTTACAAAAACGCTGTGAATATAAAACCCCTCCGCTGCCGACCGTACAACACACACATAGGCACAGTGTTTGCGTGCATTACATTGCACGCGCTTACAATTTTGGTCTCTAGGCTCTGGGTGGCGCGGAAGGGCGTGTCAGACTCTTACTGACTAAAACCCATTCGTGTTCCTTCTAAAGCCCTTTGCTTTGTAGGGTCGCGGTGACTCTTTCGAGCAAATTCCGCAACACTGGCAGGCTCTGGCCCTAGCGGGCCCCGTCTCCCTATGCTTGCGAATTTTAAAATTCACCCAAATAAAAGCTCGAAATATAGAATCAGAGGCCATCGCAGATTAATCTTAAAAACGACTTTAAAATGTAATCCATTCTAGATAACAAAAAGTTGGAGAGCTTAGTTGTTGTAATAACAAAAGAATTCCAGTACGCAGGTAGGCAGCCAAGTGGAATAATTGAACATCAGCACCGAACGCAAGATATGATTCACGAGCTAATTGCTGGTTCATTCAGTGTACCCCCGCAAAACTATTCTTAAGATTGGAGCAAAAAACTTCAACAAAATTCTGAGCAATCTTCTGTTTACGACGCTTGCGCGACTTACGTGGCCGCAAAAAAAACTACGAAAAGTTAAGTAATATTTATAAATTAAAAAGCTATCAAACAAATTCATCGCGTCACAATCGAAAATTAACCCCCCGTAAATCTGGACACTTGCTTTTATAATAATATGTCAATGTACGACTTCTTCGATAACTTATACTCTGAGGCGTATGCGGTCGTTGAAAATAAAATAAGCTACCACTTTCCCTAATAAGTTTGGTACACATTACATGAATCTCGGAGTCTTAACTAGACTGCATCTCCACTGGATGCTAAGTGAGCATTAAAGTGCTCAGTGGCATTTTAACTGGTGGCGCTTGCTTGAACTTCACGACACGGCTACTCCTTAATATTGGTACTCCGTCTCATCGTACAAAAAACTTAACTTTCTTACAGTATGTATGTCACCCAATAATAGTAACGTCCTTATGATTATAACTTTATATTTTGAGAGATTTCCTGGGTTGGGCAAAAAGTGCAACTGGGTTTTTCCATTAGGAATTTTGCAGTAACAGTCCGGAGTTGGTAAGTTGGTGGCGTGACTACACCGTGTCTCGGAAAGCGCATAAACTCGTTGGTCCTGCGTCCGATCTCTCCCCGGTCGCGTCGGATTGCTGCCCCATCGGATGAGAGTAAAGGAACACAGTATACCAGAGTTGGGGCACAAACTTGTGAAATATTATATCACCTGCGTACTTGGCTAATCTCTGTTGAGATTGGCTACTTTGATCTAAATTCGGTCGGAACAATTATTAAAATAGGTAGAGTTATGTATGTTTGCCATAGAGCTCAGAATCGCGGGGCGTGTTCAGTGATTGGAGACGATCATCCTCCTGGCCTGCTACTTCCACACATCTCTTAACGCCATCATCTCAATTACCACCTCCTTTCTCGCCATATCATACAGTCCAATTATAGTTATTTGGTATTCCTCTACCCTTATAGCATTCATACTCAAATCCTTGCTTACGACAGGTTTCTCATTCCTCCGAATCATAATATGCCCATTGCCCGTATTGTGACTACGGATTTTCAGAAAAAAAAATCAGTGACCTGTGCCAATTGCCAGAGAAAATATCCGTTCCCCCGCAAGTTGTGTTGGGCACAAGTTTTGATTGTCACTTGTAAAGTCTTAGAAATAATATTTTGACAAACTTACACAATGTTGACTCTATTTCCGGTAACTCTTTTAATTTATTCTCCATATAGAGTCGAGCCGCAAGCTCACAGCAAGCCACGCTGCTACGTCAGTCTTATCTTAGTAGTGGACTAGTCCCAGACTTTTCACTGCAGACGTAGGTTCCCTTTTATTATTACTTGCGTTCTGCTTTTAATAGGACGTACATATGTATTTATCATGAATCAGATGAGGCTCATAAATGGTCGCTAATGTTACCTTTCACTCAGGGCGTTAGACCACCATTTCACCTACTACCGGTCAGTCGTCGAGAGCTATGTCGGCTAATAGTCAGGTGCTATGCGGGCTGTTTAGAGAACTCTTGCTCTTTTCGATTCACACCTTTAGCTAGGTAATTAAGAGGTAGTCTTCCCTTCCATATCAATATCTTTAAAATCTGGGTAAAATATCCACTAATAGTTTTTTAATTTCATTTTGACTAGCTCGTCCCGCCATTCCCTTCGTGGTCAACTGCGGCGTTGCGTCGCTGTATCAGGGGGCCACTGCGTACTAGCTTTGGCCTACGGCTCATCAGACATACGGCAGACGTGGTCAGTCTAACCCCATTTTAGTTTTAGAGGTACCTTTATTGAATCATATTAAGGTAGGGCAGTCGGACTGTCTCTGGAACTTGACAAGTTTCAACCCATGGCAGTGTTATTTGTGGGAGTCGTGGATAAATAGCTGTATCTACTACGACAAACGGTTAAACATTGGGAAAAAATTAACGATGTCATGAGGGACCTTCGAGGCATTTATTATAGGCAACCATAATATATCCTGATGCTCTGTGTTAAGATTAACCCCAAACAGCGTTGAAGGTTCCTCGGGACTTTTTGGGAACGTACGCATTGCCTTAGGGTATATTGGCGCCATCGGTTTACTCTTTACCTATTAACTACATGTTTTTGAGTTCAAATTTTGCTCTTCATTTTCACTGCTATCTGTGACCGCTCACAATAAAAAAAATAACCTTAAGTTTCTTCTCAAAGAAAGTTAAAGAAAACACAGGACTCCTTTCTTAGGAAAGCATGTAAACCTTGTTAAATGAACACAAATGTCAGCCTTCGCCGTGGTAAACCGCCAGACAAATTACTAAATTGGGTTAAAAATATTGAGAGCAAAAATACTGGGTTCTTGCTCAGCGGATTTGTTCCAACCTGTAAAACTACAATAGATGGTGACGGTAATTACGAGACATATCGGAATTAATGATGCTTAAATAAAACAGGAAATTTGATTCGTAAAGTTAACTCATATAGGTACTTAAATTACATAATCTCGGCGCAAGCAGGACAATTTCTCGAAACAGACAGGGCAAAGTCCACTCAGTTTAGAGTGAGTTTTGATGGTTTTTGTAACCACAACATACCTTAACTTATTTACCTTATTCTAATAAAACCCTTCCCTCTCAAAAGGAGGAGGCCTGTGTCCCTGAAATGGGGACGTTGTAGACTAATTTCTATCAAATCCGACTGAAATCAGTCAATATAGATTTTATTTATAGTGTTATATCAAGTTGGACCGCATGGGATGAAAACCAATGTTTAAGGAAAAATCCCCTGATTATCATGTCAAAATGTTTAAGCTGCACATGGATAAAAATTATAATTAGTTAAAAACTAATGGGAAACGATTGAAAATCCACTTTAATTATTAATTACCCGAAATTTCTGTAATTTTTGTGAAAAAAAAAATAAGCTTGTAGATTTCATAATTCCCTTTGATACGGAGTTAGGAATGCAGGCAAAATAATGCACTGACAAAACAATACAGGCCCTATCAGAATACCAGTGCTGAGTTATAATTTTTTTTTAAATAACGCAGCATAACATGCCTTTTTGGCCTCGCACATATTAAATTCATGCTGTCCTAGTTGCTGTTAGTTATTTTTTTATGACTGTTAGTTTTAATTTATTGTACTTTTCTGTGTGTTGTGTGCGAGTCCGAAATAAATATTTTTCTTTATTTTCTTTCTTTCTTTCACTGTTTATTTAATTTACAATTAATTCTTTAACTTAAAAAAAAGAAACTTAAAAAACGTAATCCATACTAATATTATAAATGCGAAAGTGTGTGTGTGTGTTGTGTCTGTCTGTCTGTTTGTTACCTCTTCACGTTTAAACCGCTGAACCGATTTTGATAAAATAGTTTGAGTCCCGATACGATACTTTTTATCCCAGAAATCATCCTTTAAGGGGGTGAAAAGGTGGGTGGACATTTGTAAAGGGTAATCAATAAAAAAGCGGCCATGTGCGAGTCGGACTTGCCCATGAAGGGTTCCGTAGCAGCAAGTAACATGTTTATGAAATTAAAAGTTTTATTATTATTTTTATACTTGAGTTGATTGAATGAAAGGTAAATTGCGGTTTACGATTTATGATGTACTTATTAAAAAAAAAACTACTTACTAGATCTTGTTCAAACCAATTTTCGGTGGAAGTTTGCATGTATAATAATATTTTTTTTTAGTTTTATTATTCTATTATTTTAGAAGTTACAGGGGGGAAGGGGGCACATTTTACCACTTTGGAAGTGTCTCTCGCGCAAACTATTCAGTTTAGAAAAAAATGATATTAGAAACCTCAATATCATTTTTGAAGACCTATCCGTAGAAAGGTACGGGTTTGATGAAAAAAAAATTTTGAGTTTCAGTTCTAAGTATAAGGAACCCCCAAAATTTATTGTTTTTTTTTCTATTTTTGTGTGAAAATCTTAATGCGGCTCGCAGAGTACATCTACTTACCAAGTTTCAACAGTATAGTTTTTATAGTTACGGAATAAAGTGGCTGTGACATCCGGACGGACAGACAGACAGACATGACGAATCCATAAGGGTTCCGTTTTTTGCTATTTGGCTACGGAACCCTAAAAAGGACTATACAACTTTATCATTTTACTTTTCGTTGGAAATAAAGCGTCTATGTACGCTTTCACGTTTAAACCGCTGAACAGATTTTGATAAAAATCGGTACAGAGTTAGATAAGACCTTGGAAAAGGACATAGGCTACCTTTTGTCGCGAGAAATGGGCTTGAAGGGGTTCCAATAGGGGATGAAAGTTTGTCTAGGAGTCCGCCATTATTCAAGATAAAACCATGTAGGTACTTTTGTATTTAGGAACTTGATAAAAATTAAATACTTAGACTTATATTGAAGCGCTTTTGAAAAATTTGTACTTGTGGTAAAACAAAATGGCTGCCGAAAGTAGGTAACCATTCCACGCGGACGAAGTCGCGGGCAAAATCTAGTTGTAAATAAACGGTGCATTATTTTGCCCGCATTCCTAACTCCTTATCAAAAGGAATTATGAAATCTACAAGCTGATAATTTTTTTTTTTTTCACCAAAAGTTGCAGAAATTTTCGGTAATTAATTTTAAATTTTTCACATTACTTTTTAATTAAGTTAGTATGATTTTTCCGATCCACGTGCAGCTTAAACATTTTGATTGGATTTTTTCCCTACACATTGGTATATTTTTCATCCCCTGCGGTCCAACTTGATATAACAGCTAAATTTACTAGTCTTAAACCTATAGAACTTCAATTACGTTGCATATGCGATTACAGTGGTTAAGTTGTCTCCTACCACATTACTGGTCTGAAGTGATGGACACCCAACTCGTGCGTGAAACTCATGTGGGTATTACGATCAGATGGCTTGTTTAGCTAAACTTAGGTGTGTCATAAATGATTAGTGCATATTAAATACCTACCTACTATTCTATCTGCACTTCACAGTTTCATTTGTTAGTACCTATTCTGATGGATGAAGTCGTTTGCATAATAATACTATAAATAGATAATATTGACATTTACAACTCAACTATTAATAAAATAGTTTGACAAACTTAAATGCATTTTAGAATAATAAAACTGTAGAACGCGCAGTTGATGTTAGTTTTGTTCGATGTTTTAAATGAAAGCTGGAGGACGTAGGGGTGAATGTGTGGGGTGGGAGCGCATGCGCGAGCTGGGTGTGTCTGTCGTCCGGCGCGACGCGGCGACGCCCGGCGGCGGCCGCGGCAGTTCCGCAACACCGTCCGCCGCCGGCCCACACCGCACCTCGACCACCGCTGGTAAAATACCAATCACTTACACTTCAATCACAAATACACTCCTCACTTAAAGTAACACACTAATCATGTTTCATTCACGGTTTTCATGTCATAGTGTTACCAATATCTCTCTTTTTGGTGTTATTGAGACATCGAACCGGTGGCCAAATACGTGCGCATTCCTTTTTCAGTTTCCACCTACGCAAAAACCACTTTTTTACACATCCTAAATTGGAGTTTTTATTCCTGATTAAATAATACCTCGTGGTATTTTGATACATGACGCTTTGCTTTTGTGTTTCATTATTTAGCGTTTTCCGTGACCGTTTGATGTTCGATAGCGGCGTCTGATATATAGGTAGGTAGCTTCAATTACCGTAATCAGTTTGTCCAGCCATTTGCTGGAACTTGAGTGTTCATTTATTTCTTTTATTATTTTGTTACTATTCCTAAATGTGTAGATATAATTATTTTGTTGAAAACTTTAATTGAGACTACATTTTATACGTGATTTATTTTGAGTAGTCTTTTTCGATACCGTTTTAAATTCTTAAAATAACTATTTAAGATCCCATTTATGATAAATTATTTGATTACTTACATCAAAAAAATTTAATATTAAAATTAAACTTCTTCTTCAACTCTGTTCATATTTCTTAAAACACACTTCAAAGAATTCAATGTTTATAACTTCATACAAACTTAAATAATAAGTATACCTACTATTCTTTAGAAAGTTTAGTTATCTTCTGTTGAAAAGTTTTTTAAGGCTCCTGCGCGATTTTCAGTAATAGCCAAATATTATAGAATTGATTTCAACATCATAGTACTTATAATAAAATATAAAAGGATGCAAAAATCAAAAGGCAAATAAAAACCAAATATCTGCAAAGACAAAAATTATATGTTCTAAATCTAAAGTACGCTCAACCAAATATAAAGTAAGCAAAAAAATTCACTGACATTCCTTGATATATTAAACTCTGCACAGCAACAGAAAGCTCGAAAAGTGCAGTAAAATAAACAAAAAGTGTGTCGTAGCCCTCCCGCGCTTAAATAGACTTGGCAATCACTCCCCGGTCCCCACGGCGAGTAGCGTCAACCCCTCTTGCAGTAATGTATGTACCGTCATGCCGCGTGTGGTCCCTCGTTATGTGAGCAATTTTAATGGAGAGCCCTCCGACGCCCGCTAATTGTTTGAAAAAGGTTCACTCTACCGACTCAACCGCGTCTCTCTTCTGTGCTGTGTTGTTTCAGTTCACTTCAAAGAATCTTACTTACTGCTTTGAATGTTTCAACTCTTCAGATAAAAGGTTAGCCCATTAATGCTATAGTAGGCGCCAGATAATCGTGGAATAACGGTCATTGACCCACCTAGAATTATTGACATTTTTAATTTGAAAAACGGAATTAATGACACAAAGCTGTCCCGAATCATCATCTCTCGTGATCCTTAACATTGTCTAATAATGAAAAACGATTCATATTTAATTGTTCAGGTACCTATGAACAGTTATTAGGGAAAGGTCAATGTACTTTATTCCACATTGGAAATTTTAAGATTTATATTAATACTAGTGGTCCCGGCGAACTTCGTACCGCCTCGGAATATTTTTTGCTATGTTTTGTTTATGTGTCATGTATCAGAAATGGCGTTGAATTCAAAAAAGATTTTTGTATAATTTTTTTCTTTAATTTTTCCAATGTTTTAATAGTTACTCTGCTATTCGAGACAAAGACAAATCCAACAAACCAAACATCTTTAAAATCGGTCCAACCGTTCTTGAGTTATAAATGGTATAACTAACCCGACTTTGTTTTATATTATAGATGAATCAACCGCTCCAAGACGGTTTACTAACAAAGTTCTAGCTTGTAAGTATCATATAAAATGATACTGAAGAATAATAAACCATCTGCAAATTATCGGAAAGGAAATACAATAAAACAAGACAATTCCTAACTTATGATATCCAACGCCTTCCTAGTTCCCACGCTAGCGAATCCGTCTAGATATCTGCAGATTATCTCGGTGCAGTGCACATTATTAACCAATAATTAATTAATTATGCACAATGAGACTAACATAATCATACTGTACACGTTGCATACAATTTGATCAAAGCAATTAAGTTATTAACATTAATGAATCTAAATAGATGGTTTTGAAACATCATAATACGAAGTGCACGATATCATTCGGATCAATTGACAATATCGGAGATAGTTTTGTCGGGTGTTCCTGTAAGCGGAGCTGTATATCCCCCCGCAGGAAATCAACTCAGTGATTTGATTCATTACGCAACCCGGTGCTCGACCGTTGTGCGCTTTCAGGATGTTATTAGATCAATTCATCTGACGTGACGCAAATTCGATAGAAAATCTGCATTTGTACTGATGAACTCGTTCTTCGACATCAATTTTACTGAACGGGATGTTCGATTACAGTCGGAATTTATAATTCTCACAAAATGACAGTTCAATTTGAAAAATATGTTTTACAAGTATTTTGCTATACCTATGTGTAGAATGTTTGCGAAAACTTTCGCATAAATAAGTTAAGTGTTCCGGGACAGGTTGTGATGTCGGTAATTGGTGTAGTGTGTTACTTAGAGGGCTGCTCGCTAGCCGGTTGGCATGACGCCAGCCACGTCGTTGCTCTTATCGTGGTTTGCTAGCCGACACACTAATGTATCTATATATATTAGCTTCGTCATCCATACCTACTTACTAATGTACTTTCCTAGAATATTTACGCAAACCTACACTATACAAGGGTGTTAGTTTGTTGATAATTTCTTTTCCTTCCTTAAATGACGATTAAAACTAGATTTTTTTTAAGTTTGTTATAGGGTATAAATTTTCATTTTTCTCAGCTCTAGTTGCATGAAAATATCGAATTTCAGTGGGGAGTGCCAGTGAATATGGAAATTTTCACGCATCAGCGAAATTGGAGCTTGGCTCTGAAAAATATCCGAGCTTTCAGTTCTGACCAGAATTCAATTAGTGAGAACTGCAGCGTAAACTACTTCTTTTGTGCATGTTTAATTGGATTTTAAATGTTTTTGAAGCTTATGTGATTAACATCATCTCTGCGTCACTGTTTTTATAATAATTTCGAAAACGAAACTTGAAATGGTCACACAAAAGAGAGCTTTGTTGAAAAAATAATATTTTCTACGAAGATGATAGTCATAATTTCTTGTTAATATTAATCTTTCACGTTCTTCAAATCACATTCAATAAGTTCAGATTGCCTATAGTTATTTTTGTGCATTAGGTATATTTATCTTGAATATATCTTATCTATATATCGTACGTTTATCTATATTGAGCTTTAAGTTCTGCTGAGAGACCGACTTTGGTTTCTTGACCGGCTACCCCATTTCTCGACATTATACGCACTGTACATCCTGTCTATCATGCTAAGCTGTAACTTTTCTAACTTGATTTTTTTCCAAGCTTTATCGTAAACTTTATCTAGGTCACAGTGGATGATATACGTCTGTATCAAAGTTAATTAATCGTGTCGTCGCTTCTTATATTTTCGAAGGACGACTTTGCTTAAATACTTAAGCTTTAAATAACTAAAACTGGCCATCCGACAGCGCCTGATTCAGGCTAGCTCGCAAGAAACGCATAACCAACACCAAGCTTAATTATATCTAATTATGTTATTCATATAGGTAGTGTGTGGTATAGTCGCGGTCATTTATACACTTAAACAATCGAATATAACCTCGGTTTAATGACTAGTTGACGTCAGGACGTTACTGCCAGTGGAAAGACGCTCATAACGTTTTTAGTAAGGTGAGCTAGCGTTGTGCGTTGAATCGTTGAATGGGCAACTTCCTTGAATCTTAAAATTATTAAAATATTCTAGTGAGGGGTGTGACGAAAGGCTGTCGATTGTTTGTTCTATTGTGAAAAATACGTTTCAAACCGATTTTAAAATGGTTTATTTGTCGTGTGTGATAGAAACGGAAGGAGCGCGGGCGCATCGAAACGGGCGCGATTCATACTGTGGAGCAAGCGCAGTTGGGCGAGCTGAGCAAGCACATACCCGAGGGTGACGGTGAGAAGAGCCCCGTTTATAGATATCCCTTTCAGGTAATAATATATCAAATGTAGTAACATACTTAATCACACACAGGTATATTTTACGATATAATGTTTTAATAGACTGTTTATTTGTAAACTAATGTCAGTAAAAACTCATTCATTATGTATGTAAAAAAACTTACTCACGTGTATACGGTCAGGTGGGGTACTCGGAACAAAACACAGACTACACACTTTACCTCGTCGCCGGTGACCACACGGAACGCCTGCAGTGGATCCACACAATCAGATCGGGTACGTACCCACCCACCGTTACATAATGTCGTTTATTACGACTGACGTAGGTAAACGCTGTACCTGACAATCTGTACCCATTGTTAACTTTGTACGCTCTACGTATATCAAGTCTATTGTATACCGTGTATTTGAGAAGTTAGGCTGTATTCTAAGCCTGCCAGGGTTGCGGAATTTGTTCGAAAGAGTCACCGCGGCCCTGGAAAGCAAAGGGCTTTCGAAGGAACACGGATGGGTTTTAGTCAGTAAGAGTCTGACACGCCCTTCCGCTCCACCCAGAGCGGAAGAAGTCATTTGATGATTTCCCATCCTTAAAAAAAAAAAAAAAAAAAAAAAAAAAAAAAAAAAAAAAAAAAAAAAGGCTGTATTCTAAAGTTCGGTATGCATAAGATAATATAATTAATTTATCCCCTTATTGATAAACGCAAAGTAAAGTTTCAGTTTTCAACCAGACATACATTTTAGGGATCTAGTTTGACACAACTGTACTTTACGTTTATTAATAAGGCAGATATGGACTTTGCATCTAAGGATAGCTATGCTCATGTGTTCAAAAACTAAAATCTATAGAAAGAGACATGAGAAATGTTATGGAGGAAGATGGCTTTATAATTAGGAATGACATAAAGAATAGAATTTTATTTCTCAAACCACGGTTATAATTTTAGGGGTAACTTAGACTATTTGTGGAAGACTCATTCCGAAGTTTGTTTCAAGACCTGTATGTCAGGCAACCCCTAATTAGATAGGACAAGATAATAAGTCATAACCTGAAGTCTGGACATCCATGAGACAGATCAGGAGAATAAGTAAATTAGAGTGTTAAGGCGGTTGGTGGGTTACAGTGTGCACAGTAACTGGGCGTCGAAATCGGTACCACCCCGGCGCGTGGTCTGCGCGCCGCTGGAACTGCTGTGACGCGGAGAGACGCGCCGCCCCCGGGTGCACGGCTGCGGACCTCTGGACCCTCATCGAGTCAGACCTTGACCTGCTCGTGCCGCCACAGGATAATCGACTGTCGAACGACGTAACTCGTGCGTACAATTTTTTTTAAACTTTTATTCCATTTAAACATTCTGTTTAGGTACTTACATATTAGAAACATTAAAATATTTCAGAAATAGTTAGCCCATCGGTATCGGTAACAGGGTCCAAGCCACCAGTGATCGGGGCTCTTGAGAGAGGCGAAGGAACACTCTCGGACTCGAAGCGTATTGTTAGGAAGTTCCTAACAATACGCGTCGTGTCTGAGAGCCTCCTCAGGTGTTGGTCGAGGCACTTGGATTTATTATTATCGATAGGCGTATGGTCACTGTTTTACCCATGGGTAAGCGATGTTGATCAACAATGGAGCATGGTTAACCAAGAAGTATTTTTATCTTACTCCACTTTAAGACTCCCCGGTTTTAACTCCTTAACTGATGCTTCTTAGTATTTCATCCAAATCTTGTCAAGTGTCCGTGACACATGGACTTTCCAGCTCCTTACAAACTGCCACTGGTGTATTTCGATTTTAGCTTTGATACCTTTCTCTATTTGGTCCCAAAATAAAACAACTTTATACTCATATTTTTATATCTCATATATACCTAATGGCAACAACAAAAAAATACCAAAAAAAAAAGAAACAAACCATACAAAAATAGTAATAAAAACACAAATAATACACACACATAATAAAATGTTCATAAACAGTACTATTTTGATTACTCGAGATAACACTACAAAAAACAGTTGGCCAGTGCAATCGCAAGGCTTCTGTTGAAGATGGTATAATCTCCGAGCGAGTCAATTGCCGTTAATGACGTACGTATAAATCACCTGTCTCCTTTACACGTACCAAGAAACCAGCAAGTGAAAGGGAGAGCGCGTACCGCCTGCGCTCGCGCATCGAATGGTGAATGTAGGCCGAGCGCGACCATCTTTGAGCCCTCGCTCCTCGTCTCGACTACTATAAAGCCTTGTTCTCCATGGGCTATCGTATGCAGGGTCGTTTGTAGGGTCTTCATATAATAATTTTGAATACTAATGGGGCCTAACATACAATATAGTGGGGTCATACTTAGCACAACCTGGAAAGTGTTTTAATATCATACATCTTTTAAAACACTTTTATTGTTTGTAGCAGTATAAATTAATTGTTTTGTTGTTGTTTGAAATATTTATATTTTTATTATACTTAAAAAAGTAAAGAAATACAGATAGAAGAATTTCTATCTGTATCAAAGATGTAGACACAGTGTAAAATTATATTAGGGAACTTAAAATATACTTTAACGTTTTGAACGCCATTGTCACGTATATTTGACAAGCAAGTGCGAGCCCTGTACCAAACGTCACAAATATGTGATTAAAATAATTTGTGGCTTGGCGTCGGCGGCACGCCGCGCCGATGCGTTTATGCTCTGGCAATCAAAGGTTAATAACTTAACTTTATTTTTTATTACGACTTAAATTGTTTGTCAAATGAGTAGTTAGTACGTAGACTGTATCTAATGAGCACAAGACATGAAAAACCACGTATAAGCTGTTGGTTTTGCACAATAATTTCACTATTTATAGTAACTTGTAAAGAGTTACAACAAATAAAAGTTGTCTGACTCACGTTTTACGTGCCGTATCGGGTGCACCGTTATGTCGCGCGCCTTAGCTTCGCCGCGCTGCTTGGACACGTTTGTGGCAGTCGGAGCGAGGTGTCGCGCGCGGACGTCCGGTCCCAAGTCCCGTTCCCATGTTGCCGAGTAAACCCGAAGACGAACCAATGGTGACTAAGAAGAAGTCAAAAATACCATGTCTTTCCCTAGCGTCGTTCCTCCCGGCTCTAGAGGGTACGGTACAATTCGTCTGACCTCTATTTATTTGGCCTCGTCGCCATCGGTTGCGTTCACTGGTCTCGTTGCACTCACTTTCTTGTCTTGGTTAGGTGTAATGTAATGCGTTTGTGTAATGCCTACAGAAGTTATACTGTGCAGTGTTTTGATATCACAGTGTTTGAGGATAGTGCTCATTGTGCCATGGATATAGGTCACCAACTCTTAGTGCCTTAGCTATAAGACATTATTTCTGGAATGGGTTTGTTATTGTGTTCGATGGACTGTTGATATGTCAAATTAAGACATCGAACCATCTCTTTTAAGGTTATCGTACTTACTTTCTAACAAGAACCGCAGTCTAACTTCAACATCCCAAATTATTATTTTCTTGTAGAGGCTGAATATTTTGTCGATATATACCTGTTAAATGTAAATGGCTTTTAATTTTGTATTTATTGTTGATATTTATAAAAAATCTACATCATTAATATGGTAAAATTTTGTTGTAACAACATTCAATGTTGTTAGTGCTTATCGTTGCATTATTATGATAATTTCTGTCAAAAGTATTAATAGTTCCGTGGCCTTAGCATAATGAGTAGTTTTACGGCTCTTAAACAAGATTTCTTGTAAAGGAAAACTGGCCATTTTGGAGGTGTTATCCGCATTCACCTGAAGCAATGTAATTTAAAAAAAAAAGAAGACTAATAAACAATAAACGAAGACTTATTATATTTAGTTTTAGAGCAGCAAGTAGGACGAACAAAGTGCTATCATAAGTTTTTAGTGGTAAGGTTTTTGTAGAAAAACGCTATCTTTCTAAACCCATTTTTACTCAAAATTGTTTCCTTTATTTTTGTCTAGTGGTTTTATTATTTTAATTAAACGATTACCAGAAAAATGTGCTACTTTGTACACTATACTACCAAGAAAGGATAAATGATCACCACAAATGTTGAGTGTATTTAATTACTACCTAGCTGCCGCCCGCGGCTCCGCACGCGTAAATGTCGAAATTTATCCCAAGGGAACACACTCCCGGGATAAAAAGTATCTAATAGATCTAACTAATATCAACATAAAAACTATAATCTACCTCTGAGCCAAATTTCATCAAGATCCGTTCAGCCGTTCTGACGTGATTGAGTCACAAAATATTAAGTAGAGATAAGGACCACTGTAATAATGAAATATCATTTTTGTGTTGTGTCCTCTGCACAAAAATATTAAAATTTTCGACGACATGACGATTTAGATTTGTGCAATCCTTCATTTACAGGAGGCCACAGCTTGCTTTTGCAACTTAGTTCATTTAAAACTAAAAATATAAACTCCTAGCTATGTTATCCTTCCTGATTACATAATTTTTGGTAACGTTTTGAATCGGATCCCTTTTAGGGTTCCGTATTCAACATGGAACCCTTATAGTTACGCCCTGTCCGTCCGTCTGTCCGTGGCTTAGCTCAGAGATGCTTAGCACTAGAAAGTGGGAATTTGGTATGGATATACATTGCACCGGAAAATTGCAGACTCATAATTTCTCGATATATTATGAAAAAATCGTTTTGCATACAATCAATCCTATCCAAATTAAATATTTTCAAATATATCTGTGTCTAATTTAGAAAAAATAGTTTACAATTTCACGCGATAGTTGGCGTTTGCCATTTTCCGGTAACATACATATTAACCACGTTTTTTTTTGTCGTCTATCCCATGGTGTGGGGTATCGTTGGATAGGTCGTTAAAAATATTAATGAGCGAAAACCATTTTTTCGTCTAAGGATCCATTTGCGAAATTATGATCTCAGTAAATATTGAAGTCATCGATAGCTGTAAACCCCACTTTCAAGAACTAAAGTTTTTACCCCTACCCTGTCTCTATATATTTGAAGTTTGTAAGTTCGTGCGTAAACCCAGAATTCTTTTCAAAAAGAGAGGACATACAAATGAAAATAATTTTATGACATAAAAATAGACTAAACTCACCAACATCGTGACTAAAAATGCACTCCAATAGTGGCTTTGTCATGTCCATAAAAATGTATATAATAAGTTACCCGAAATACTAAAGAATTTAAATAAATATAATATCTTCGTCAATAAATTGAAGCTTTTCCTTGTAAGCAAATGCTACTATAGTATTAGCGAATACTTAAATGATAAATTACAAGTAACTTCAATCAAAGATACGCCTACCTACTCATTATACGAAAAATAAATTTCTAAATAAATATGAAGCGTCTAATTAATTACTTACCTTAGGGTTAATAAATAATAATTACGTAATAAATAAAAATAATAATAAGTAAATAAAATAATAATGAATAATTTAAAAAAAATAAATGGCTTTTGAAATGTTACTAAATAAATAAATGTATATTATTTATAAATCAATAACTTTAATTCTTAAATTTAATTTAATTAAATATGTATCAATCAAATACTATTTCTTACTAACTACCTACTTAACTAATAATGAATGTTATCACATTGAACACCCAGTTTTCTTCCTGCTCTCTCCTACTTGATCTATGGTTTGCCCGACAGGGTAATTTTGACATATAATATTGTTGCCATAATTGTGACATAGGTATATCTATTTCCCTACCAACTATATACATTCTGGTACGCAATAAAGAATTGAGAATTGAAATATTAAGCTTTAAAGTGCTTATTTCTTGTTAGAGTATCCCCCCCCCCATCTGCCAGCTAAACGGTAGTTTTAGGAGACTTAAAAAATTCATGTCAGTAGAATATATAAGGTCTCATTAAAATAGATGGACAAACTTTTAGAAATCATTCAGACCACCAAAATAAGGACACTGGTAAAAAAAATAAGTAAAATGATCTTATGAGTTTTACTTTTTTTTTTTACCAGTGTCCTTATTTTGGTGGTCTGAATGACTTACACGAAAAAAAAACAGCTAACGAGAATACACTAAAAATGTTGGTTACCCAATGCATAAACACATCCATTCCATTGTTGTCTCATAATTCGGATACTACAAAAAATGTACAGGCACACGTTACCATAGTGAATGTGTTTATTCTAGTGTGCCGAAAAAAATATTATTTTAGGTCAAAATAAAATCACTTCAGTGTTTGTTTCGCTTGGATATCTTTGGTTATACTTACTGAACCTATTTTGATGGGACCCTATATAACGAATTTAAAAGGAAAACTGTCACAGCTAAGTAGGCTTTACAAGATAACGAGTAATAGTCGACCAACCTGTAAAATGTACTTGGAGAAGGAAAATTGCGTAAAAATTCCTATGTGGGCCCGTTTTTAACAGTTTATCCGTAAACTCAATTAATATATCATTAAATAAAATACGCCAATTGTGACGTGCAACTACGCACTTGGCGGGTTTTCAATATAATTATTATAATACCCAACTATTGAAATTATTGGTCATAATTTTTGGGAAGTGAATTGCAATATTGGCTCGGCCTAACTTAGACGTAGTTTCTCATTATTTATTCTTGTGCAAATAACAACATTTTAATTAAAATACTGTTCAAGTTGTAACAAGTTTCAAAGAAAAATAAATAAAATTTTGGTTGGTTTAGCCGTCACGGCGGCTGTCACGATGCCAGGGGGAGGCGGCGCTCCTCCAGGCACGCCGTCTGCCAAGCCAAAGGTAACACAAAATGCTGCTGTAAGTACCTCCTTATTTTTTTTATTATTATTTTAAACTTTTGTGCCCAACTGCCAGGCAATTTTAATTTCCCTTAATTACTTCGCATATATCTGAGAGCTAGTTAATTTAGATTTTTTTGTATGGCTTTCTATTCCCAAATTGAAGGTGATTGAAATAAAGAAAAATTAAAATATATTGTCTAGCAAATTAAAGCTAATGCTCAGGTTTGCGCGTTGTACGGCTCAGGTTAAGGTGACGCTTTTCAAAACTTACTGCCACTCCTTAAAACACGGGCAGCCTGTGGGTGAACTTTACGCAAAAAACATATAGTGGCTTATTATTAATGCAGATTTTAAATTACACTTACAATATTCTATTCAAAATGTACGCTGAAGCTGGACTGAAACTGTCTCTGGGTTAAAGATTTATTAAAAAAAAATATCTTTTCTAAATGACCACATTTAAATTGTCAATTTTGGGATATAAAGCCATGCCCTAATTTTCGCCCGCCTCAGTTTGGTTATTCAATAAGAAAAAATAACACAAATAGGTGAATGTAACTTTTGTTCACAGGAGAAGCAGAGAACCAAAGTTGTGGTAGCCCTATATCCATTCAAAGCGATAGAAAGTGGAGATCTCTCATTGGAAAAGGTAAGCTTAGTTCATAGTTTACGTACCCACGCAATGAGCTTTTATAAATAAATTATGTTTTACTATTAAAGGGACACGGCTACTTGTCTTACTGTAGGAGGATATTAGTATCAAAAGATAGGCATTTTCAAATGAATCATGATGTTTCACTATAGTGTCTTGAATGGAAATCTTATGTAGTTAATGGCCATTATTAATCAAGAACAAAGTATATTCAGTTTTTGGTCAAAATCCGTGGGTGTCGTGCACAAAAAACAAACAAACAGCTCGGAGGCAATTATCCACTGATCTTTTTTTGGTTAAACTTTTTTTAGTCAGTCGCTATGGCAATATTAAGAATATCTATTTTTGTATAATCGCATCCATGTAAAGACAGCCGAAAAGTCTAAAAGCAAAAAAAATAGGCCATTGACTTGGGCGGTTCATTGAAATTGCAAGAGGTTGCAGTGTTTCGTGAACTCATTAATAGAACATACAATACGAGATTATTTTATAATAAATTACAGTCGCAAAAAAATTACTCCTTGATAAATAATTTTATTAAAATTCAATATATTTTTTTTTACTTATATAATACATTACGTTATAGGGCGCCGAATATGAAGTCATAGACGACTCTCAAGATCACTGGTGGAAAGTAAAAGATGAGAATGGGTATGTACATTATTTATTTGTATACGGTCCCGGCGAACTTCGTAGGTACCGCCGCAGAATATTTTTTGCCGAGTTTTGTTTTTGTCATACAGTTTATTAAAAATTGCGTTGTATTCGAAAATGATTTTATCCTACAATTTTATTTTTCTTAAAGTTTTTCTATGTTTTAATAATTATTCTGCTATTCGGGGCAAAGACAAATCCAACAAACCAAAAATCGTCAAAATCAGACCAGCCGTTCTTGAGTTATAATTATAATTACTAACCCGACTTTGTTTTATATATGTCAGCGGAAAATTGCAGACTCCGTAAGATTGTAATAAGTCTATAATAGATTATAATTTTCCGATAAATTAAGAAAAAAATCGTTTTGCATAGTATAAATCTTATCCAAAATCAATAGTTTCCAATATATCCGTGTCTTATTAAGAAATAATAGTTTACAATTTTCCGCGATATTTTACAATCTTACGGCGTTTGCAATTTTCCGGTGACATATATATAGATTAGACTTATGTACTTCAGAATTCTTTGTCACCTAAACTTTACTCCATTTTCAGGTTGGTTGGCTACATTCCTAGTAATTACGTTAAGGAAAAGGAAACAATAGGATTGCAGAAATATGAGTGAGTATTCGTAATTAATTTGGCGTGTGATAGTAACCAGAATCGCATTATACAGCTCATTAGTTGATACATCAGTGTTGTGATGTAATGTGGAAATTACATAGGGAAACGATACAGCTATTGGGAAAGATTCGATGCGTCAATAGGAGGATATTTCAGGTAAATCGCATAAAAATAAAACAGGAATTTAATAATTCCATTGACATACATCATTTCAATTCTAAATCGTTTAATAAATTATTTTTTAAAACATATTGCATACGTGTTCTGTACGAAAAATCAAAGGACTAATTAGTAAATATATACCTTTAATCATGGGCTCAGTTCCAGCGGAAGTGCTCTTGAGAGGTCTTTCTCTAAAAAGAAATCCAGTATTACCACTTGTTCTAGTAATAGAATAAGGGGCATCTATGAACACTTTTATTTATTTATTTAAACTTGTACAATAGTGGTACATGGGCGGACTTAAGGCATCAAGGCATTCTCTACCAGTCAACTTTTGGGTTCTAAAGACTACACTGTGGTAGGTGTACAATAAATAATAACTTTTGTACGTAAGAATACCAAAAAGACACATTGCTTATTCTTAATATTGATGTAGAAATAATAAAAATCTAAAAAAGGCTTGTGGGACCGATTCAGAAACGAATAACAAGAATCTACTTATAAATGAGTAACAACAAAATTGTAATCAACATAAACTTTGAAGAGGATATATTTGAATGTATCTTGTGGTTTGTAGAACGTTTACAATGCTCAAGGTTTAAAATATCTTCTTATTCGATGCGCGTGTTTGTCGTCATTGACAGAA
Organism: Mamestra brassicae; assembly: GCA_905163435.1. Classification (NCBI taxonomy): domain Eukaryota; kingdom Metazoa; phylum Arthropoda; class Insecta; order Lepidoptera; family Noctuidae; genus Mamestra; species Mamestra brassicae. Next base: position 8,516,154 of record LR990996.1, on the reverse strand, counting down.
TGAGAACTCGAAAATGTTGGTCTTAAGTTTTGCATATATTAAATGTTTAAGTGAGTCGAAAGCACCTTTAAAATTTTTGAGTTTCCTTATAAAAAGTATATTTGGAATTTTGCTTGATAAAACCATACTTTTCACACAAATCGGATTACTTAAAAGAGCCATGATGCGGTTTTAAAATAATCTTTTTATTCCGCTTCTCCATTACCTAAACTTAAAAAAAAAACGGTCTAAACATAGCCCAAAAATTTGTTATAATTGTGTAGTGATCACATGCTCCTTGCCGTTATTCAGCCCAGCGCCTTACACAGGAACCAGGATAAACAACTCATGATTTAAAACGTGTGAGAATTCCCAGGATGTAGCAACCGTATTTCTAGAAGGTTAAGCCATACGTGTATTTTAAGTTCCGTGTATTAATTATGCTTTTTTATTCAGGTGGTACGTGGGCGAGATGTCGCGACAGCGTGCGGAGTCTCTTCTTAAGCAGGAGGATAAAGAGGGCTGCTTCGTGGTACGCAACTCCTCAACCAAGGGCATGTACACGCTCTCCTTATATACCAAAGTGTAAGTACCCCCTTTAGATTCTACCACGGTTGCGGGGTTGTTCGAAAGAGTTACCGTGGACCTGGAATGCAAAGGGCAATTGAAGAAACATGGGTGGGCTTAAGTCAGTAAGAAACTGCCTCTGAAAATCATCAATTAACTCCTCCCGCTCTGGGCAGAGTAATTGGAGTCATTTGATGATTTTCCATCCATAAAAAGTACCCTTCAGGTTTATCTAAAACTATAAAACATTACCCTAAATTAAGATACTTAGGTGAAAAATAAATGTTATCTTCGTCAAGAAATTCTGCAAATGATAGTGAAAATCTATCGAAACGACCTGGGTTTAAACTCTTGAGTAGTTCAGATTTCATTACTTGTGAAATTACTACACAGTTGAAATTGAAAGCAGTTGGTACTTACCGCCTTGGCAGGATATCAAGATTGCTTTAACTTGAAGTGTTCCGATTTCTTCATATCCATCTTATCCAGTTGCTATTCGAGATAAGTTTTCTGGGCAAAAAAACTTAATAATACTAGTGTCATACTATAGGGCAAAATACTTTTCCCATACAAAAAAGGATATATTATTATTTTCATTTTATACTAATTATATTAGAGGTCCAGCTCATCAACCTTATCTTTCATCTGCTCGGAAAAATTAAACTAGTAGTCAGACGTGATGTCATCAGCGAATCTTTCGGTCACAGATGTCAAATAACTTGCGAAATTGTTCGAAAGAGTGACCGCAGCCCTGGAACGCAAAAGGCATGTGAAGGAACACGGGTGGGTTTTAGTATGTAAAAGTCTTACACCCTCCCGCACCGCACAGAGCGAGACAAGTCATATGATGATTTCCTATAAAAAAAAATGGGTCGAAAAAAATTGTATGTTACAGTTACCATCCCCAAACGAAGCACTACCACATAAAGCAGAACAGCCGCAGCGAGTACTACCTGTCGGACAAGCACTGCTGCGCCAGCATCCCCGAGCTCATCAACTACCACAAGCACAACAGCGGCGGGCTGTGCTCGCGCCTCAAGACCACGCCGTGCGACCGGCCGGCGCCGCCCACCGCCGGACTGTCGCATGGTCAGTACGGTTAGTCGCACACGTCGTCATTATCACTTCTCTAACCATTATTAACCTCATTTGGGAGCGGTTCTACTAATGCTGGGATTTACTTTCTATCTTTTTTTAAAGGTGCAAATAGATTGCGGTCGGTGGCATTTAATAACGTCACGAAATACGTAACGATCACATAAATCGGTCGCAGTTTAGTTGCACCCTCTGCAATGCGCTTGGTCGAATTAACGCTTGTAGTATTATTTTCTTACTAAACGAAATATAGGAAATGAGTTGTAGCGGTAAGAGTATCCTCACAACAATGCGAACTTTCTTGCGACTTTTTTGCAAGCATTGCTCAACGATACAATTAACAACATAAAACTTTTTCATATCGGATATTTTAATGCGTTCCTTCAATCACCACGACAAAACATAAAAATCCGATGCTTTCAACCATATTGTACATTGTGTAGGGTAGGTAACCATGCCATTGTATAACATGATCTAAAAACCTTTTCCTTGGGGATAGTTTGCGATTATACTAGGCGTGCGTCAGCCATATTCAATTAAATAATGGTCTATTTTTAGGTTTATAGAAAATGGTTCAAACTGCCGTAGGTATTTATTCAATAAATGGAACCCGTTAATCTATTCTTCTATATCTATTCTCATATTATAAAGAGGAAAGATTTTTATTTTTGTATGTAACGAATAAATTTAAAAACTACTGGACTGATTTGCAATTTCAGCAAGGGATAGCTACATTGTCAGCGAGTAACATAGGCTATGTTTTATCCCCGTACTCCCACGGGAACGGGAACTAGGCGGGTGAAACCGCGCGACGTCAGCTAGTCTATTAATAATTCTGAGTAAGTATAGGGAACGTGCACGACGAAGGCTCAGCCACCTGGTGGCGCAAATCCGAATCATTGATGCAAACAATACTTGTCATTGACACTTCAAGTTTATTATAACTTGAAGTGTCAATGAATCACATTAATAAAGTGAAAAAATAACATTTAACTAAGTGAAAATGCATTGTTGCAAATCTGGATGCTCGAACACTTCATAGAAAAAGTCAAATTGTGTAAAATTCTATTACTTTCCCTCAAATAGTACCTACTCACTTCCGTTATGTGATAAACGACCAAAGTGGATAAATGCAGTAAAAGAGCATAATGTTATACTTATAATTTTAAAAATCCCCGTTGCATAGTTATAAAAATATTATGAAAGTAAAAAGCCTAAAACAATTGAAAAAAAACTATGATTTGTTCATAGTTTTTTTTCAATTGACACCACAAATAGAACAAAAAAGGTATAAACGTGAAACTCTATAAAAATAAATAAATAACCTTGAAATGATGAGTATGACCATACGTAAGTACGTATGATTTTTTTTGATTAAATGCTGTCGCGTATCATATTATTATTCCGTTTATTTAATTTTTATACATATGATTTTACATTTTTAAATATTTCTTTAAAAAAAAAACATGAAAAAATTAGGCCGCCCCGTTGTCGGGAGCAGGGTCCAAGCTACCGGTGGTTATGACTCCAGAGAAAGGAAGCCTACGTTACTCTTTATAACATTAGCTAACTGCCAATGAAAGTCCCGTAAAAATTGCTTCGTTTCGGAGATGAGCTGGAACAAAAAGGCAGACCGACACAAAGATAAAAATAACTAAAATTCCGCCTACGTAATATTTGAACGGCCCCTAAGTATCGTATATACTTTTATATACCTACTTGTATTTAGTCAAAAGCTTTTTTTTTGCAGACACTTGATTTTTATTTATTTGTATAAATACGACTACACAAAAAAGGTGCGTTATTTATTACTTATCCTAAGTATTGTGTTAAAGCTGCTGAAAAATTGGTTCCAAAATAAGTGACAGTTACTTATTGCCCAACTCGTTTCTGTTAACAACTAAACTCCCATTATTTGAACAGACTGGTAAAAAAGTCCAACCTTAAATTTCCAGATAAATGGGAGATCGATCCATCTGAGTTGGTGTTGCTGGAAGAGCTGGGCGCGGGGCAGTTCGGAGTGGTGCGGCGAGGCAAGTGGCGCGGACGTATCGACACCGCCGTCAAGATGATGAAGGAGGGCACTATGTCTGAGGACGACTTCATTGATGAAGCCAAGGTTATGACGTGAGTATACACTTTTAAAGAAATCTTTTATATAAATTGTCTTCTTACCAGGACTGGACGGATGGTCTTCCAGGCTTTATGCACTAGAAAAAGTGATATTCTTTCGGATTGGCATGCACTACCGATATGTCTCGTGTTCATCCACCAATTTTATTTTCCGCCAATTTTATAAATCGTTATCGAAGGCATGTCATAATTTGTATAGAGGTTAGGTATATGATGCCTCTGGTATTGTAGGAAATATACTGCCACGACTGCTTACTTTCCATCACATTGCCCACGTATTCAAGTAGGGAAAAATGGCAAATTAGGCATTTTTAGGCATTTTGCGGTTAGATTGGTTAGGCAATTGAAATCAATTGCCTAACCAATCTAACTGCAAGTGACGTTTGATAACGTTTGATAACGAGTCGTCAAACTGCTTCTGTACGATGTATGAATCATTGTTTCAAAATTATCGCAAGGTATAATTATAGCATACTCCCGCATTCAAAATTAGCAGTTGTACTATTCCAGACTAAAATCTATCTCTATGCCAAATTTCGTCTCGATTAGTTCAGCCGTTCTGGCGTGATAGAGTAACAAACATTCATCCATCAATTCAAGCTTCTGCATTTATAGTATTAAGTAAGATTGTCCAGTATAAAACTGACCGTCACTAACTTATTTCAGCAAACTCCAGCATCAGAACCTGGTCCAGCTGTACGGCGTGTGTTCGAAGCACCGGCCCATCTACATCGTGACGGAGTACATGCGACACGGCTCTCTGTTCAACTACCTGCGACGCACCTCGCCCGACCAGCTCGGACCTGCCGTACTACTCGATATGTGCATACAAGTATGTTGATCTAGCTTTTTATAGGACAAAATACTGACTTTGAATTAATTAGCTAACTTGACATCTAAAAGCACTCCTGCATAGAAACAGATTATATCTTTTTTTATCATGTGTTAATCCCACGGATGTCCTCCACGCCGAGACGGGTGCTGGGGTCTGTCAGACTCGTACCTGTGAGCAACGCGCTGGCTCAGGTGTTGTCCCGTATTGTCCCGCACGAGCTCATGCGGAGCCCGTTACCGTCTGCGGCCGCACACGGCTGCTCTTCCTCTATATAAATAGTCATCCTGACCGATTTCGGCCTTGGCGGTCAATCTCAACGGAGCACAAGTGTGTGTGCAAACCCAGGTGCTCTCACTCTTCCATAACTCTCATATTACGATGGGATTGCAACCCAACACGACCGGAGAGAGATGAGGCGCAGGACCACTACCAACTTCCTAACTCCGGGCTGCTACTGAGAAATTCCTAATGGAAAAACCCAATAACACTTTTTGCCCGACCTGGGGGATCGAACTCAGGACTCCACGCTCGGCAGTCGCCATTACGACCGCGAGACCAACGGAGCTTTTCCTCTAGAGAGACGCGCGTAACACGGCGCGCCGCCGTCTCGGGCCTTTGACTGTTCAGGTAACAGACTCCCCAAGTCTTACCTGCAGGCCGCACATCATGGTGGCCGGAGATCGTTCTGCGCCGTCTGCTACGCTCTGCTGTAAGTGAGGGCGCCATGCCGTCTCTCCAGCCACTCTTTCATTCGGGTATTATCACGGCGTGCCCAAGTTCATCCCTCCATCTTCGTCTATATCTGGTGCGATATCGCGAAAACTATGGAAGAACTCTGAAATATGCGTAAAAGGAGGAGAGGCCAAAATATATAGGATCTTTCCTCTAAACAATGAAGTTGAATTTAGTTCAAGTCACAAATTCATTCACAAGATAAAACTTTACTAAACGTAATTATTTATTTCAGGTTTGCAAAGGAATGGCATATTTAGAAAGACACAATTACATTCACCGAGATTTAGCCGCAAGAAATTGTTTAGTCGGAGACGAAAATGTTGTTAAGGTATGTTTGATGTTCTGTATTTATAATAGACGCGAAATAGGAAACGCTTATCGCTCTGATACTACTTTAGTGCCAGCCGTCAGGATACGAAATGTAAGCTTATAATAATGGTATCTTCATTTCCGGCTAATATTATTGGCTGACGAAAGACTAGATATTTTTGATAAGACATTTCGTGCGGTCGGAGTATAGTTACATATTTTACATTTTGTAGTTTCAGATCAGGATTATAATGATTTTGTTTGCAGGTGGCAGACTTCGGGCTGGCGCGGTACGTGCTGGACGACCAGTACACGAGCTCTGGCGGCACCAAGTTCCCCATCAAGTGGGCGCCGCCCGAAGTGCTCAACTATACGCGCTTCTCATCCAAATCAGATGTCTGGGCCTTTGGTCAGTAACGTTTGTTCCAGTAGTAGTATCCCTTTCTCCAATATAAATAAATAAAAAAAATAAGACTAGTCCATTAAATGTGACCTTACGGCGTCGAGGCTGGCTGAATTCTATAGATATAGCTGCGTTCCAGCCTGTCAAACGGTAGACTCACTAATACCATGCGCGGGTCAGCTCCAGTGAAAGTCTTCTTTAAAAGGGGTAAATCTTTTATATTTGTTGGAAATCAACCATCAAACATCACGTTAAAAGGTGCAGTAACGTGACAGCCTGTTAAACGGCAAGAATATATGACAGCCTGTTGACAGGCTGTCATAAATTATTTTTAAATAGCCAGCCTTAGAGCCGTCCGCAAGGACGGAGGAATTTCAATACCATTGCCCCTACAGTAGTCATTTAGCTACCTGTTGTCTATCGTATTGTATTAGAATTAACATGTACCTAATATTAACCTGTCAATCATTTCAGGGGTGCTCATGTGGGAAGTGTTTACTTGTGGGAAAGTACCGTATGGCCGAATGAAGAACTCCGAAGTAGCGGATATGGTTCAGCGGGGTATGTTGCTCGAGAAACCCAAGGGCTGTCTCAACGAAATATACAATGTGAGTATCATGCTGATATTATCATCATTCTCAATATCTGACACTACATCATTTAGAGGGAACCTAGTTTATTTGATGTCGGAGCAACATGTCTTCTTCTTCGTCGTCCAAACCAAGCGATACTCTGCAGAGTGGACCGCTCTGTACATGCTGCCTCCAACAGCTTTCTTTATTTTGTTGCGTCGGTCCATCTTGCCGGTGTTCTACCTTGTACGCGTTATCTTTCGACACGGCCCAACATCATAAACCTTTCCAGACTTTGCCTGGATGAACGCATAATATGTCCGAATAGGCTGAGGACACGCTCCTAGCATATTAATAATACTAATAATAATACAAAATTAACCGCACATCTGATGGCATAGGATGTATCTGTCACCGGACAATTGCAAACTACGTAAGATTACAAAATACCTTGAGATATTGTAAACTTTCGATAAATTGTCAAATGAACATTTGTTCTGCAATAATACGAATCAAAATCTTCTATTCTATAAATATCTGAGTGCGTTCCGAGAAATTGTGGACTGACAGAAACTGGCTATCAATCAGCTATCTGGTGTACAATTTATCTGTTTTGGTATGATGGTTAAATTGGTAACTTGGCCCCTCATTGCAATGACCAAAATTTCTCTGAATAGACCAATGATACCCTTCCAGGTTTACTATCGCACGAAAAAGAATAAATTGTAGATTTGTGCTCTGATTGGTCGCCTTTTAATGCCAGTCCACAATGTTTTGGGATGACTTCGAGAGTAATCTCTCGACTTCGAGAGATTATAGACTATCAAATTTTGATGCGTAAAAAAGTATTCCAAATGTTCAGTTGACAATTTATCGAGAGTTTGCAATCTCTCAAGATACGTAACGCGTTCGTTCGTCGGCAGGTGATGCGACTGTGCTGGCGCCGCTCACCGGAGGAGCGGCCGTCCTTCCGCGTGCTGAAGGAGGAGCTGGGCGTCATCGCGCACTCCGTGCTGGCCGATTGACTGCGCCTGCTGCTGCAGCTGCTGCGCCCCGCCGCGCCCGCACACGCGCCGCCCGCGCACCCCGCGCACGTGTGACCCGCCGCGCGTGCCAGCTGACGTGCTGCGCGCCGCCCGCACACGTGTGACCCGCCGCGCGTGCCAGCTGACGTGCTGCGCGCCGCCCGCACACGTGTGACCCGCCGCGCGTGCCAGTTGACGTGCTGCGAGCCGCCCGCACACGTGTGACCCGCCGCGCGTGCCAGCTGACGTGCTGCGAGGTGCCGCACGTGGCTGGCAGGCTCATGACACCGACGCACCGCACTGAGAGTGCGCCCCGCGCACACGGCATTTGGACTATTCAAAATTTGATGATATAGATTCGGAAATCCAATTCGATGTTTATTTTGTGATTTCGGCCGCGTTACTCGCGTATTTGGAAGCTCCCGCTCGCGAACAACGTCAGTTGTATAAACCCGAAAATTGTAAGGTGATAACAAATTTTCATCAACACTTGTCACGCTGAGGGCGATCAGAAGCAGACATCGAATAACACAGATCTATGACACGGAATTGATCTCACAATAGGAATTGACATAAATTATACCCGTAAACCGCGCGAGTAATCGTAGGTGCCGTCCACTGCCACTTTAAGGTTTCAATAAAAAGTAATTTTTAGTAGCTTCGAGTCGTCTTTCTAAGGAGAGTAATAGAGGGGTACAGAATACAGGTAGAGTTTACTTATTGTCCTTAAGAAGACTGCTTGATTCAAAATAGTAAACGTGTATTTTATATGTAGAAAACGTACATATAACTGATGCAATGTAATGTAAACATGCAAGAAGACAAGTTCAATCATTTATTAGTTTTCTTTTAAGCCATTTACGTGTAGCTATGATTTTGGCTAAAATTAGATAAAAACTCATTTTACATCCTCATATCATTATCCATGGTAGTTTTATTGTAAATATAATACTGTAGCTATTTAATATACTAGTCGGTACATACACAGCGACGTTATACCTACTTTGTACAATGCCGTCGATGTTTATTTCGCACATCACGTTAATCTGAATATCCTTTCCTCATATGTTCCTACACACGGCGCGTTTTCAGTACATGTGTAACCTAGTTTCCCAATAACTCACTGTTTCGCTCACTGTTGTTTTATCTCGTAATCGTCACAAAATCATTCCGATTATTGATTGAATATATTTTTTGTACATTCCTTTTAAAAGTACTAGTCATTAAGAGAATTAAAAAAACCGTCTAAACATTTTATTGTAAAATTATAAATCAAAATTAAAAAGGGAATAAAGGTAATGGAGTAAATGTAACCACAGCATAGCAATGAATAGTTACATAACGATTTGTAGATATATATTTATTAACATGAGACTTGGTAATCTGTGTCCGCTGCATGTTGTGTTACACTTTACTTAACATGGGATATACTGAAATGGTGGTAACACTAAGAAAATGTGCCAATTATATATAAACCCTTATTAATTTTAGGCATTTATGACTGAATAAAAATTCTCAATAAATAATAATTTTAGGTTCTTTTTCTGGTTTGTAATTCAATTAAAACAGGCGTGAAATTCGAGTACCAGTATTTATAAAACATTTTTACAAAATGGTATTTTAATTCCATTAAGTTATAAGTAAATGTATTTTTTGTGATAAATCTTAATTTTTTAGTGAGTATTCTATAATAGGAATTATGAAGAAAAGAAGACTACCTGTAGTTTTAAATTTTACAAAAAACTGTACTAATGTAATATTCCACGATTAGGAAACAGTACATTAATCGGAGGTATATCGACTTTAACTGGGAGAATGGATTAGGTGTGCTGCAGTAAAATGAATTTAACGTTAAATAGGATATATGATTCTCCATAAGATTATCACCTTAGTCTGTTCTTCCAGTTAAGAAACTGCCTGTAGTTAATACATGTCGCTCGATAACTAGAATCTGCATTCAAATAAAATTCGCTACACATTTGTACAGCGAGTGTTTGTATAACTGTTTTGTAAAACTATTAAGTCAAGTAAAATTATTATTAAAAAATGTAAGTATTTTAATTCAAACATAACTCTTCTTTGTTCATCTTTATTTCACAATAGTTGTTGCATAGAGAGAGAGATACGATATTAGAAGCCAATCGTTCGGTTGTTGGGAATTGATGTGTTAGTATCGTTCAGCACCACTTACAGGAAAGTATTGGTACGTAATCATTTCTACCTGATCACGCATTGATGGGCAGTAAGCCAGACGTGTTGTCTGATTACGCTAAATTGGCAGTCAATATTAAACTTGAATAAAAAAGACGTCCAAGTCCAAGGTCGTCGAATGTAGTGGTATCGTTGTAATAAGCAATTTGAGTAAGGTAAGGTACCTTGGAAAGGACCGTTTTTTGTCAAGAGGGGAACTGTATTTATGTTCTCCATTTTCTCAATTCCAATTTTCCATCTCAAAAATGCCCAACCCGCCTAAAGAAGTTTTCACTTCAGAAATAACAGGAAACAAACCAAACGAAGGAATAAAAAAACCAATTGAATAAAATAAAAATTTACTTAATTGGTACTAATTAGTAGATAGATACTCGAACAAAAAAATTGGTACCTACCTTAGTAGTTTTCGAGAAAATCGACTTTGAAGATAGCTGGCGGAAGTCACGCTCCCTTCAGCAGGACCACTATGAGCGCCGAAAAAGGGGCATGCTACAGCTGTCTTCAAAGTCGATTTTCTCGAAAACTACTAAGGTAGGTACCAATTTTGTTGTTCGAGTAAGTACTAATTAGTACCAAATATGGAAGCGAGTGGCGTTGGTGGTCTGGCGGTTATCACGGACGTAAAACTTAGCCCCCAGCAGCTTACAGAAAATGTTGATGATGTCGAACTGGTAGCCCGCGAAATTCAATTTTTCTTGGTTTTTTAAATTTGCAGGCCAATAACATTTACCTACCGTATTATGCATATTTACATAATTATAAACATAAGTATGTAATCAATATTGCGGTATTTCAGCCGCAATTCCTTCAAGTGCAAAATGTGGATATGCAAATTATAGTCTAGTGATTGATGTAGGTGCTGCTTAGTAAAAAGGGTGTCAAAAAGGCACTATTTATGTTAAAGATAAAACATTGCGACATCGTTTAGTTAGATGATCATTTATTTATTATAATAGAAAGATACATCTAAATATAATTTAACAAATAAGTACACAACGAAGATACTTCATAAAATTTTAATAAGATATAATGGCATTCAGCAGGTACTAAATTGTAAAATTACCACAGAAATTAATATTACCTAGAGAAACTATTTTATAATAATAAAATTGAACTGTCATTAATTATGCAGGTACGGCATTTGATATTACGGTACTTATGCTTTGTGTTGATGCAAACTAATTGGGTGACAGAAGTCCAGTACCTATACTTCCACAAGTAGGCCAACAGAGCATATTAAGGTGTATGAGTAGAGAGCATACGTAGTACTTATATTTATGGAATGTTTAAGTTGTGTGCTTGCATGCATAAGCATACACTGAGCATGCATTGCATACTTCGGAAGTTCGGACTGTTATTTAACTTTGATCTTTTAAGCATTCAATCTTATCTAATACATTTATTATATCGTTATGAATAGGGATGGTTGTTACCATATACCTAGATCTATGGCAGTTTTTTTTAGACTTGATTATATTAAATGAATAGAGGCTAAAGAAAAATGATGGTACCTACTTATATTATAATTTTTCGCTGGTCTAATACAAGATGGTATAAATGAATAAATTTTTCTGTTTTAGATACATGGCATTAGCAATATTGTAGGAGGTAACACCTACTTGGCTACACATTTTAAACTAATACACATATAATCCGTTAAATCATAAGAACTTAATAAATTCTTAGCATTAACAACAAGAGACCCTGTAACATTTTCAGGATTTTCATTTAGCTATCAAGCAGTGTCAATTTTGTGTTAGTGTTTCACTTTGACTTTAATTTAATATTGTTTTAAAACCATACCTATCATGCTCAATTAACATAATGATTAATGCACCTACATATAAGTAGGTACATAAATTAACAATATTGTCCACTAAACTGGTTAAAGTGATAAAACCTATCAACAATTAACTAATCAAACTAAAATGGAATAAACTTAAAAGTAGGTCATTAATTAATCTAAATTACAAAAGCTCAAAAATATTAAAATTTTTGGAAAACTATGAAAACAAACCTCATTTACTTATTAATTGACTTTTTGGTGTTAATGTTTTATGAACTAGGCTAACAAAGTAAGCGTATAAATGACAAGTTTTTCTTTTAATCTCGGAAATAACGGTAAATAGGTTGTACCTATTTAGTATTAAAGGGGGACTAGTTAGGCGTATCGTACAGATACATTAATATTATAACACAAGCACATTCTTATGGCAAGTCTTCGGCAGAGGAATTGCAGCGACCACTGGGCGCAGCGCGGTTTCTTTTCATAACACCAAACCTGTATTTAAAGGTAGGTTAAACCCTCGTCTCCGCTGTTTTCTATAAGGGAGCGAGCCTATTGCCTTCAGGCGCGAACGAATCCCGACTCGAAAATGCCTGGCTTTATATTTTAGCAAGAGTCATAATTTGAATTAAAAACCTAATATTTAAGGAAAACAACAATATGCTTAAACATAGTTCTATTTTGCTGGTTCCTTCCTGGTTTATTCCTGGATACTCTGCCACCTTTTGTTATATTTATTGCCTTGCTGTCGTAAATTTCACATCATAGGGTGGGCTAATCTCTCACCTATTGTCTCAGAATAAATAATTATTGTTATACATATTATTATTAGCTTTTTATCAAAATGTTGAATGCAAGTAAGTTCAAATTTTTATGGAATGCATAATTATAAAAGTACATATTAACATAAACTACTATTAAAAAATTAAACTCTAAACAAAAAAACATAAAACATGTCAAATGGAATTAATTTGGTTTCTGTTACTATGAAATGTAGTTAATTCTTACAATTAATGACAAAAGTTTCACTATTCTTGGTGGTAATAATTATTAGTTTATCTAAGGGACACATAATAAATATATACATTTACAGATTAGATATATCTTAATGCTAGACATCCATACCGGTCAATCATTGCGTTTGTCTGTTGTGTTTTTTGGGTTCACATGTCATCAGGAAGTATATCGGGTATCAAGTATTGGCACAAGTCCATCTCTGAGTGCATGAATACAACCTTACTGGCAGTGTTTTCATCAAGCCTGCAAAATAAATTTTATGATCAAATTGGTTTAAATGGAAATTAACAAATAACACCATTAGTGGTGGTTATTCACATGACCTGTTCTATCTTATGAATAAATGCCTGCTACTATTGGTATTATGTCTGTTGACCCCATCATCATCTGCCTAGCCTTTTCCTTGCTATTTTGGGGTTGGCTTCTAGTCAAACCGGACTCACCTGAATACTCATAAGACCTGCTGAACCTATAAGGGATGTATTTGTTCTCTTGTCTGTTTTGTCAAGTATGACTTATTGAAATGCCTTATAATAAGAAGTTATCTTACCATCCTTTTATAACAGCCCAACATCCAGAAAAGAAAGCCGGTGCATTAGTGACAAGGCAAACACCAAGCCTCTCTGGGTAATGCCGACTGAGCAACCAAATCAGGTTCTTCAACACTTGATAATCCATGCAAGACAGTGTGAAACCGTTCAAGTCAAAAACTATGCATAGGTTATCCACCACTTCTTCAAAACATTTCTTACTGGCATCCTCCTGTAAATATGTAAAAAATTAAGAGAAAATAATATTACAGATGATGGGTGAAGAATTTAATCCTTACATCCAGTATTCATAAAAAGACATCAACATCTTTTATCAATTTTAACCAATATTGTTAATATTTACTGTTTAAAAATCATGTATGGTAGTATGGACATGGTCTGTTTTCAAATTAAATATTTTAACAATATATTTATTTCTGGTCAAACTGGTAACTAATATTAGGCCTTAACAAGTAATTCAAGTCTCAACCAGTTATACAAATGAGCCTTACCAAGCAGTAGACTATGAATTTAGTCAAATCATCAATATTTCTGTCACTGGAACTGTGGTTCTTTGCTGGAATATATATAATAGGCCGGCCCGTGATGTCCCTATGTCTCAATACCCTGGCTTTGTTGGAGTACTTTTCTATAATCTCTTTGTTTTCACACAACTCGGCTACACCATACTCCACTCTCCATTTGTTTGTTTTAATTATAGCCTGAAATACAGAAAGTTTATTTTAAGTTAAATTAATGACATAACTTATGTGGAACTATTATGATAGATGAAGAGGAACTTTTCGCTCCTGAAAGCTTGGAATAAGAAAAAAGCCAATTTCTGCTTTACTGAGAAGGCCACAACCAAGCCAACTGATAACACCATTAGTGTACCTAGTAATGACTACACTAATGGTGTTATCATTTGGTCTGGGTTATCTGGGTAGGTGCATACCCAGATAACCCAGACCGCAAAGCGAAATGAAGAAGCACTTTGTGCCTACCTGAAATGCATTGTCGACTGTTTTAAACGCCCTTAAGTATCTTCGCAGAGAGTATTCATTGTGGTACTGTGCTGGATCTGCACTGACGATTAAGTTCATCCTTTCTTTTAATTGTTTCAAATCATCTTCGTTTACAGGCTTCGGTTCATCGGCCATGGCTAAGCTCTCACTTACTAGAATTTGACCGAATAGCTTTTTCCCACTTAAATATGTAAATAAATTAACCTAATATCACCAGCTTATCTCACAAAAATAAGGATTTTAGAACGAAAAACGATTCTTTCGCTTCATTAGATTTTATACACGTATCAAAATCAAAAATCACATTTCTGTTATTTGATTTTTAGCATGACCAATTGCTTGTATATGATGGAAATCATAAGTGTGATAGAGACAGTTACTGACATGGCATGTTACCTTTCATATACAGAATGGAACACGCTACTAAGCTGCTGTCAAATCAACGTGACAGGAAGGGAGAGGTATAGAGGGGTTCGGGAGGGATGAGGATGAGGCAAACAAGGCACGTTCCAATCGAAATAAAAAGCGTTAAAATTCAAGTTGCAATATAAAGCAGCGACAATCAATGTCAAAGGCTATTGATAAAATTTTGGAAATTAGAGCACTTTTAACCGACTTCTGGGGGGGTCTGTGTATGTATGCTTTTGCGGTTGTACAATGACGTGCTTTGCTTTGCTTGGTAGTATAGATGCAGGCCTACCTTGCCGTCTCCTTCTGAGATAGGAAGGAGGCGTGATCTTGAGGGAGAGCGCAACGGTCGTGTAGATCCTCAAGGCTAGTCCCGGGATACACCTTCCCGAGGTTGCCACCCCGTTATTGGTCTAGAAATCCGCAGGAGTTCCGGCCGAGGTGGCAACCACGACACAGCAACCCGACGGGAACGATCAGGCTGCGGCCAAGCGGGCTCTCAACGAGACTATATCCTCAAGCGAGAGCACAAGCACACGCGGCTAGACCAGTCCCAGCGGGTTGCCAAAAAAACCTACGCCCAAGCTGCGAGTGCGTCCCTGAACGTCGTGATAACCTGCGACCGGAGGGGCTTCATCAGCCAGAGAGTATCGGACCAGGTCTTAGCTGCCATACAGAGGCAGATCATCACTGAGGCCTGCTCCCCTATGCAGGACACACCGGGGCCGACCTTCAATGCGAAGCCGCTGTTCGCTGGAGGTGTCCTCAAACTGTAGTGCGGAAACGACCACACGCTTGAATGGCTGAAGAAAATAGTCTCTGGCCTAGCTCTCCCGGCTAACACCTCGCTAGTCGCCTAGAGTCAGTCGGAGATTCAGAAGCAGGTGCGCTGCGGCATCGCTATCCCCGACGACCAAGGAGTCTACGAGGACTCGACCTTTAATGGACGAGCCCTCTGTTACCAGAACCCATGGGTCGACGTCAAAAGGTGGGTAGTACTGCACGACGAGAAGCAGAGGGCATGCTGGTTCGTGGTGCTGGATGTCCCCGAGGACCAGGTTCCGACCCTGTTGATCTCCGAACGCCGACTCTCAATTGGTCTGGGATCGGTGTACGTGAAGTTCCAGGGTCCGAATGGCAGGTTCGTCGACGTCCCTCGGGGATGGGATCCGACTACAGGACAGCTGCAGGATGCAAGGAGACCATCCCTCCACCAAAAAACCCGGAAACAACAGTGGCTGACCCTGCTGAAATAGCAGTGCAGTAACCTTAAAGCATAGCTCTTAAACGACTTCTGTTGCAGAGATGTCTCTGCAGCTAGGCTGAATATACAGCGCACTGGATCTCTGGGGTAACAGAAAAACAACACACCGCTCTGCTGTCCCACCTGCTCGCAAAATACGCGCTTAGTCGTGGAGTTGCGGAAACCAGCCCGAGTTACATACATATGTAATATGTACATACAACGATACAACCGAAAAAGGAGGAGGTACTCAATTTGGTTGCTTTTTTTTTTCTTTTGTTGGCGTCTATACACTGATCCGATTTCTGTGATTATTTTTTAGTTCGATACGGTATACTTGCCATTTGGTCCCGTACAAATTTAATTCAGTTTGGCTACGTAGTTTTCATTTTATGAGCTTTTTTGCTTACTTGTTTATGTACGTTCCCCGATTACTCAAAGACGACTGGACTGATTTGGAAAATTCTGTTTGAAAGGGTATAGGTACTTTCCAGATAGTCCCATGGTCAATAGGTCAGGATCTGATGTTGGGATTTTGGGATCCTGGAAAAATCGAGGAAAATCTTCAAATTTTATAGGCACACTTGCACCGTTTTGGGTATTTTTTTATTTACTTAATATAATCCGGACTGGATTTCGACGGTTACCACAGTATTTGCTTACCATTAAGTGTTGGTATTTGGGGGGCATAAGTAATAAAAAGTGAAAAATAAAAAAACGTTTGTACAAAAAAATACAACCGACTTAAATAAAGTACAAAATTAGGCTTTATTATTAATTACCTACTTTATTTATTTTGTACTTTGTAGCGGTTTTTTTGAAAGTCGGTAGTATGTTTTTTTACAGTTTGAATTGGTGATGGAAATGCGAACGCTCCTTAAAAAATCGATAATTTGTTTTACGGTAGGTAGGTAACTAGGTATCTACAGTCAGCGACGAGATTCATGTTTCGTTTATTAAAACTTAAAACATAGATATTTCAATTACTTGTAGATATATAGGTATGTAGATTATATCAGTAGTTAAGTATCTACATTGAATAGTGCTTATAATATATCTATTAGTTAAATTGCATATAGTAGTGTTACAACGTTGAATCTTAAACCTATTAAGTAATTACCAGCCGCCTCGTAGATTTTTAGAAGTCGGGAAGCGCGTTTAGCTTTAGTTTGTTCCATCTCGCAATCAAAGACGTCCACACCACAGACGTCCGGTAGCTAGACCGTACCTAGTCTACGCGGGTGGGGAAATGGAAGGTACTACTAGCTGTCTAAATTAATTACCTAAATACATTATTATAATGGGAAAAATAAGTACAAAATGTAGATATAATATCACTGAACTCTGAAACCATTGGTTCCTCCCTATCTAAAAAGGAATGCTATAAATATGTTATTCGACTGTTCACAATTTTTACGTTATCTGTATAAAAAAGGTGAAAGCGCTTAAGTAAGGAGATCGTCGACTGGAAAATCAGGTAGATGCGGCACAGTACCCCTGAAGTCATCGACTGTGCAGCAGAAGCTGTACCCGAGGTCTATGCGGTCAGGCAGCCACTTGAGCCAGTTAAACGCGCTGTTGTTGCGACAGCGGTCTACACAGAAGGTCAGGGCTTGCACTTCTGTCTCGTTGTAGTAAGGATTGTTGATGCCGACGAATGCCGTGCCCAGGCGGCGGGATGCGTCATACACCACCTCGAGAAAGGAAGATTAGATAGTAAATATCAGCGAATCAAGAGCGATTATTCATCATTGCTTATCGAAATACAGAAATAAAAGGTTTTTTCTACCACCTGCACTTAATATTGATCTTAAACAAAACTGACAAACTTGTTTCACATTAATGCTTATCTAGCTTTATTATTACTTACGATTTGTATTGTTGCAGATAGTTTAGCGTTACCTTATAATAGTAGAGAGGCACTGGGATCTGGGGGTTGTTGTTAGCGTCTGTATACAAATAGATGTCGACAAGTTGGTCGTTCTCATCGCGGAGCTGGCTTGTTAGGAAGGTACCAGTGTAAATGGTAGTGTTGTAATCGGCCTCACCGATGCGAGTTCGGAGGTTCTATAAACATAGAACTTGCTTAGTTACTTCACCGTTTTTCTTAAGAATATATGTGAGGAATGATTTGAAAGATAGCGTGAAGGATGTTAGGGTATAGTGAAAGAAGAAAACGTGTTGGGCCGACCCCAAGTAACATGAGACAACGGCCCGGACGATGATGATTATCATAATAAAATTGTAGTAGGTACCTTATGACTATCATGGAATTTAAACAGGTTTCGTCGCTTTTCAATGTAGGTAGGTACTTACTTGTTCCACCATGTTCCAGTTACCACCATTAAAGGGCTGCCACTGTGGAGCAGCATTGATGAAGTAGAAAGAGGCTCTCTGACCGTTAGCATAGATGAAGTCGGTTTTAGCAGCAAGGTGACCACGAGAAAGGAACTGAATCTCAGTGATGTATTTGTTAGCCAACGTACTACCGACAATATTGGCGATCGTGGCTTTTTGTTGGACTTGGGTGTACATTTTGTTTACAGACACACCGGGGTAGAAAGTACCCGCTAGAAGAAAAAAGATAGAGTAGGTCAGCAATTTAAAACACTGTAGAGTTTTTGTCTCTTAGAAATAGATATTTGTTTCATACCGGCAAAGCTGCCTGGCCTATTGACTCCGGTCTGGGGTACAGCATTCTGAGGTTTCTGTTCGTACCACACATAAAGAACCTCGAGATGGTCCTGGTCGAAGCACGACCAGTACAGAGGGTAGAACACACCTTCAACTGTGAAACCAACCCTAGGAGGAAATGACAAATACAAAATCATTTCAAATAATTATTTGTTAGGTAATATGAGTTTCAACAATACATAGCACTATTGGAAATAAAGATGATATGAAATGATCAGTAAGTACCTAAAACGTTTTTGTCGTAAAAACATTACAAGGAAATCTAACTATCGCATTTAGAACCTATTTCGGTATTTAGGTTAAGTCAGTCACTGAGCCACTGACAAAAGTCATCGCATAGGTAAATAGGTGGTGGAAAGAAATTCATTTGATTTAATGCTCTGAGGGCCAATTCTGCTCATTTTCGCATCTATCTATTCTATCTATCAAAAACACTTCTAATTTCCTACATTTTTGACAGATAGTGACTTTGATGCGCATGCGATCGTTGCTTTATGGTAGAGTTGGCCCTTCGTTGTTCAAATAATATGTTGTCCACAAACCTAATAACGGAGTTGTTATTATAACATCTGTCAGTGGTTAACACGGCGTCGCTGTTCAGAAGGGCAGAGCAAGTGAGGCCAATGAACGCGCCGCTGCCGTCCAGCCAACCGGCGCCGGAAACTAGCTCGTTGTTCTCACACGTTGCTGTCTGAAATTTAATTAGTATTTGTGTTGCATATGGCTCTTGTGAATATTAATTCAAAAATCGCCGTACGAACTTGTGTATTTTTAATAAGGAGAGTTTTAGTTTTAGGTTTCCTTCGTAAAAAATCTAAGATCACCAAAAGTAGTAGCAAACTGGTAAGGAGAGAATCGGTGTAAGATATTATTTTAACAATTACAACAACAACGCACGCAACTACAACAATAACGCACACAACAACAACTGATTTAACAACAACAATAATTGGTACAAATATAACTTTTCTTTTACGATATTTATAACTAGGTACTTACAGCTATGTCTACAGATGCATTTATCTTAGGGTGCAAGATTTTACGGCCAGGGCAGGCGATGATGACTTCATCACCAGTGTTGAGGTTGATGACACCCATGTTTCCGGTGGGCTCCAGGTAGTCATCGTTGCGCAGGTACAACGGCTGCGGCTGTCCGAGGTCATTCACTCGGAATGAACAACCTAACCGCAGAAAAAAAAAAACAAATGAGTGAACAAAAAGCAGCCAGAGCAGCAGAATAAGTAGATTTTATTTTCTGCACTTATTTTGTTGTATTTCTAGCCAGGAATCTAGGTAATTTTCGGAGTCATCACTTAGGACGAGGTTAGCTTACCAGAGTCTTGTGTATCCGTGGATTGGGCAGACACTGCACCTAAGATGGTGGCTAACACAATAAAAAGACACGCCATTTTTGCCCTTTGAAATATTTCGCTTAATTCCTAAACTAATAACTTGTTGCTTATCTATTCTTATCACATGAACAGCACTTGGCAAATTCAGACACTTATTTGTGCACTATCTGATTTAAGAATATAAACCGCGCCTGTAAGATAATTTTCTGATTCATTTGATTCTCGTGAAAGGTCAGTAAAGTTAACTGACTTTCCTGATATTCAACTGAATCATACGTTGTTAGGACGAATTGATCAACCGTATCTAATCACTTTTAAATTTTATGGGCAATTATGGCTAAATTAATAAATACTTGGAACATATATATGTTTCAAGAAAATTTAATCAAATAGGTACTTATTCCTTCTTATATCTTGACGTGACTACAAGTGCAATTTCTAGACTAGAAAGCGTGTCATCCATCACATCACACACCGAAGAGCGATGAGTGGTAGGATACGGTAATCGCCAAGCTTCGCTGGCGGATTGGCGATCACAGTGTAGCTGTTGCAATGCACAGAGAATGCTGCTGCCCATTCTCTGGTTAGTTCCTTAGTCGTCTCTGACGACACCCACGGGAAGTGATGGGATGGTGCTATTCTTTTACGTTCGACACCATACAGAACAACACATGTGTTGTATAATGTCGGGTTAGTAGTCTTTGCCCATACTTAATTGTTGTAATATAATATTACTAATTGAGAACCTCCTTTCCCTCCTTTTTGAAGTTGGTAAAAACAATCGATGTTATCAAATGGGTTTTTCACTCATTAGGAGTTTGTTATCGTGATTAGCCATGCCTACCTACCTATCATGATATTAATGTTTGTGTAGAAATAATGTTTATATCCACGCCTCAGATTAAAGCTATTTCTTTTATCTGAGATCTACGCATTTATGTGGTTATTAAAGATTTTTCATACTTTAAAAATAAATGGATTGTTTCAAATACTTAAATATCTATAACTATGTAGTAATAAAATGAATATGTATAACAGATTAAGTGCAGGTATACATTAAATAATTAAGTTAGCCTGATCTGTTCTCTGTCGACTGATAACAAGGTCTCCAAGAGTCTGGCGGTATTGCCACGTTGTATTGCAGTGCTTATCCCCTTGGGTCACGCGAAGTATCAACTGTGCGTTAACATGATCACTCAATTTTATCACTATAGTCATGAGTAACAGGAAGCCTTCAACAGTTCAACAAAACCTTCCAAAGTATCTACATGGTCAAAAATAAAAATGATACGTTTTACTCTGTGCTTAGACGGCATACTACCTACCTACAAAAAAAAATCAGAAACTCTTTGTTTTAGGTAGGTACCTAAACATTATTATCTTGTATATCGTTTTTCAGGTGAAGTATTTTCCCTGTTAGGTACTTAACCTACGCAGTCATCACATACACAACATAAAGTTTATCAGGCTTATTAATTAAAAGAAAACGAACCTTTGTTTGGGTCTGATTTTCAGATTCATTATTAAAATTTTCGTTTATAAAGTTCTAATAAATACCTAGGTCTGAAGATATATAGCTTTATCGAAGTTCTGAAATATTAATTTTGTAGAATCAGTTCTCTGTAAACTTTGTATAATATGTATTACTTAAGATTACCTTAGGGCAACAATGTCGTCGAGTCGAGACTTCAAAAGTAGCTCACCTATCACGTACACGAAATTGATCTGTACTGAACGAAGTTGCCGAACTTCAGTAGCTACAGAGTTTTGAAGATAAATAATTACCTAAGTTTAATGAGACCCTTCGTCTTAGTAAATGGTGCAATCAATAAAGTTACTCTGCTACCCCGTTGAAGATAATAGCGTTGAAGTTTGTTTGATTTCGATCTTAGTAATATATTAGCTGATGCAGGTACCTATTCTTGGATGTTCGAAGCATCAACGTAACCGAATAAAATACTAGGTTCGTACGTACCTTGGTTACTACTGCTATTAGTATTTTATCTCATCATTGGTACTTATATCGTCCACTGACTATATCTACGTCGTTTCGTAAGCGTTCGTTCGTTCGTTTTACTTGGTTACTACTTATACTAGCGTTTTACCCCATCACTAAGGTACGTATGTCGTCCACTAACTAGGTAAAGGCGTGTCAGCTTCTTGATTACTTTTGGGTCTTTTGGTCGCAGCTAAAGCAACAAGCCAAAATAGGGGAAAAAAGTGTGCTCATCCTGCCCTGACTGCGGTTCGTAGCTCATTGCCAAAGACGGGCCAAGTTGATGAAGAGGGTTTCACTAAAGTATAAAAGAAGAAGAAGCCCTGTTCTCGTAACCAGTACGGTACCGCACCGAGTGGACCCAACATGCTGGTGCGCTGCTGTGCGTACGACGCAGCTGTACATTTCGCGTCTGCATTATTCCACAAAGATTGAGGAAGTCGTGCAGTATTTGAATGTGAAGACCAACTGGACTCTGAGAGTCGAAAGATAGGAATCGCTCCACAACATCAACATTACGTTGTTCGTGGTACGATTCCCAAACCACCATCTACATACCTTCTTAAAAGAGGAAGGAAGGATGGAAGAAGCAGGGAGGAAGGTTACGCGATACCACGCAGCGAAACACGACGCAGACAACGTTTCGTGTATAGTTCTAGTGTAGTGTAATAAGGCTTATTCATACATATGTATTAGTTTATTATTGTTTAAGATAATTTTGTGTATTTTATCTATTGGCCTCAGTTGCCTGATAATATAATTATTATTATTATTAAAAGCTGACCATAGGGTACACTTTCTGCGATTTTTCCTGCATCCTGTGTACTTGCCACCAGCGCTTGTTGCTTGCTCATCCTAGTTTTTTGATGTCCTTCGCTTCTTGAGAAGAAAATGTGTGTCTTAACTTTTCAAAGGGCAGACGCAATCAGTGATGTTGTAGCATCCCCTTGTACCTATAGAATTAAGTTTATGTAAGAGTTGTGTAACTATTTCTGCTTAACAATAAAGGATATTATATCTATGTATGTTTCATAAAAAATAGCAGGTCTCTAATCTAACCGACAGTTAATGTAATCCGTCATTATTTCAGCAATCTGAAACTGATTAAAATTTGATCAATAACCATTGCCGTATCGTGGGCTAGCATCAGATCTATCAATCTGTTAAATAGTGAAATACCTAATTTTTAATTACTAATATTATATATTAGTAATTAAAAATTAGAATACTTATAATACTTTTTAAATACCTAATTACCGCTTGGTATGTCCATTAAGTAATTTAATTGTACCTACCTCATAATATTAATACTAAATTCGATTATTCACACATATTTGCACCAACCAAAAAAATATCAAATAAATGCATAGATACAGAGTAGGTACAGAGACATCACATCAAACAATCAAGTAGAATCTACTTAAAACTGCATTCGTGTATATCAGCAAGTAGGTACGCACGTTTTCGAACCAGCTCACTGATCACGATGATACTTCTTGCAACTTGACAGCAAAATTATTAATTTCAAGGAAAGCGCGCTTCGTTCTGTTCTGCTTAAAATTTAATCGGATAAGTCACATCTCCGCCGCTGTGTTGCTTAAGGGCAAGTTAAAGCAAAATGCAAAGGTAATTGTTTTGCAATAAAGCAATTGTTTCCTTTCACGATATGCATTTTGCACCAGTCACGTTGCTATTGAATATAAGTTACAAAAGAATATGTACGTTATATTACAAAATATGTATTATTGTTTGTTTGCTTCATCGTAGGTACTTTTGCAATTTCGATGTCATGTATGTAGATAAAGCGCCCCCTCCTCCCCCCCCGATCACTATAAGCTGTAGTCGATTGTGAAAGTTTTAAATTAATCGGATAAGCCGTGATTGTGTGAATCCTCAACAAACAAACAAAACTTTTCTTTGTATAATATTACCAGCGGCTCTCTAGTGGCTTTGCGCGTTGATTTATTGCTCAATAGCTTTTATGATGAAGTGGTCCATGATAAAATCATCACCATAGTATCCCCCTACTAATTATACCATTGCTATAACAATTGTCAATAAGTTCATAATGTTTGGGATTTACAAACGCTTTCAAATTGTTACGCTATCAACCCTTTGCATTTTGAGCCGAATTTCAAAATGCAAAATTTAATTTCTCATGGTATTTGAATAAAGAATCTGTTTAAAAAAAATATCATCCGTTAAGAAGTTTTATAGTGTGATCGAAAATCGTTATCGCTGATCGAAACTCACTTATTGTTGTCTGTATGTAGTACATGGCTAAGGTATACATAATTACATTATTAAGTAAATCGTCACAACTACTAGGTTAATATCTGTTTCAGCAAACACAGTGGGACATTACACAGCATTCGTAACAAAGGACTCTTCTACACTTGAGTCTATATATGTAGGTTTCTGTATTTGTACAGACAGATGTTAGGAACACAATTCCTTTATCAGGTACTAATATAACTATAATGGATTAAGGAGACTTAAGGATATAGTAACTAGCGACCCACAACTGCTTCGCAAAGTTTTTACGACTTGACAGAACACCGAGTTCTTTTTGTTTCCAATTTGTTTCTATAATTAATATACATTTAAACTTTAATATTAATATCTACACATATATCTTCTCTTCTTACATAATGGTAAACATCGCCTCATTATAGTTTAAGAGCATTCGATGGAATGAAAATTTACGCAAAAATAATGTGACAAACTGTCAAACGCGTGTAAGCTGCTGTAGTTGATTGAATGAATTATAAACGGCGAACCGCATTATATGACTGGAGTCAAATTTGTGTCTCGGCGATAATAACTTCCAGAAATTGTGGGTCAAACAACGCAGTCCTACAGATAGGTTAAATATAAGTACTTACATACAGGTAAGTACGAAATACGTTGAATCAGAAAGATTTCTTATGCACACATTACCTAAGAACTTTACTAATGCAAGTTTTAAATAGGTATAAGGGATTAAAAATATGACCAACAACATGGATATTTGTTAGTCGTCTAAATTGTCATATTACTCGTATATCTAAATCTTCCATATTTTAGTTAGGAGTTTATACATACACCTAAAATTAAAATTAAAACTCCTACATATTGAGGCATTTAACTTAATTTTGTTGCCGCAACACCAAAGTCATTCACTTGTTTCAACTAGACCATTAAAAGGCACTTTTGAACGCAAAATTTACAGTTTCAAATTAAAATATTATAGTGACTCTTGTTGTTACCTTAAACCCGGTCAGCTTGTATCAAGTCAGCGTCAACAGCTGAGCTAATTTGTCGCGAAATTTAATGGCGTCGGCAAAAGGAGCATTGGTAATGGTGGATTTGAGTCACGATGACGTTGACAAAGACTAAAAACGGTAATGGACCCAAATGGTATCCTTGTGGTACTCCGGATTATTGGAACGAAGTTCCTTAACGCACGATACGGACTTGGTGGATGGGGGCTAGGCGAAAAAACGAGTAAGATTTTTTTGTCTCGAATTTCCGTCACGACCCATTCTTTAGTGTAGACGGTTTTCCATTGTGTTTAATTTGTATTTGTTAATCATAATATAATACGTTTATCAATAATAATAAACTACGATAGGAATTTCTTTCAAATCGAGTATAAACTTATATCACTACAAAGAAAACTGTCTTGTATATACATATATATAAATAAATCCTGCAATAAAAGTCAATAAATAACTTTTTTTAAATTTTGTATCTCTCGATTGTTTAGTGGAAAATTTATTTGCAATAGATTATAATGTTTAGAAAATTGATTTATCCCCGCTATTACTTTTGTTATCAGGAATTATTAATATAGATTACGGAAACCAAGCAGGTCTTCAAATCAGATCTTTAGTAATAATATTATACAGAGTGTTACGGAAATGTGTAGTCATATTTTAAAAAAGTGGTTTTGCCCATCTACATGAACTTTCTTCAAGGACAAGACCTTCAAGGAAGGGAAGAAAATGACTGTGGCGATTTCCCAAAAAGAAAAATGGATTTTCCATACAAAATTAGTATGGGAGGAAAAACTTTTATTTTGGTAATTGACTGTCTGGAATTGAATACTTTGAAGAAAGTATTCAATTCCAGACAGTCTTTTCGTTACACCTACACAGGTGTAACGAAAAGACTTGACTTGACTTATAAATACACATTTATAAGTTGTTTTATGTTATGTACTATATAGATCCCGTCGCCAAATACTTAACTCAATATAGACAGTAGTTCTAGGTACCTACACCTACTTGATAAAGGTCTTATGAACACTGGATACGTGACTAAGTACACTGGTTATGACAGTTGCCTACACAGAGGAATCATTATAGTGCCTAAACGTACTACAAGCCATTAAAATAATTGGGTTTCTTTTTACCACTGAGCAATAACATTTCTTGGAACACAATAGGGCAAGAATAATAATAATTGTCCATACCTATCGAATAGCTGTTTGATAGGTATGGACAGAAAAGTATGTGTGGATAAAATGGTGTCTGTGAAATAAATAAGTGCTACGCAAGTCGCGCGTAGCACTTATTGAGCGTAGGCTCTGATGAAGGGTCGCTACGCTTTCGTAGCTGCTCGCTACGCTGCCCACGTGCACTGACTGCTACGAAAATTTCTTACAACATTATTATTTTATCTTAGAATATTTGAAACAATAAGAGTAATGTGACCTCACATTACTCTTATTGTTTCAAATATTTTTATTAGTGTTTAGATTAGATTCAACGTTACTATCATCCTAATTACTCCTTATCCCGCACAAATCAATCGATGGCATACGCAAACTATTTAGATTGACTTAGATTGGACTACATAATACTAATATCAAAATATTAAATGCACCATAGATATTTGCCAAACAAATTACCAAAACTCTATGATTCGTTTCTATATTTCTTTTCCTGTCAAAACATTCATAAATCGCCTTTCTAAATGTTCTCTTTTGTATTATTGACAGGCTCGCGTTAACCACCGTCTCACCTGGTAATAACAACGGATAGAGAGGTGGAAGAAGTAACATATTCTCTTGCAACTGATATACCTCAAGGATGACAGCAAGGAGACAGACTCAGCGTTAATATAGCTCTGTACCAGTGACAGAATGTTCGTTAAACAATAAAAAAAACCCGTTTACATTTGCAATCAGTCGGGAGACTATAATCATTTTTTTTCCGTGATGAACCTGGCGTTTATTGAGGATGGCAATGGCTCCATCCTCAAGTCTCAATTTCTTTCAGGGTAAAAAATCTGGCCTCTTGAGCCTTCTAATCATGCTTGACTGCAAACGCATTTTCACATGGGGATTTGGGTGGGAAAGAAGACGGTCTTTGTATTTCCTTCTGTAGCATTCTATTTCCTCAAAGACTGTTGGGATTTGTAGCTAAGAGTGGATTTCTGAGTTGCGAGCTCTGCTTGCTCTGCGTTCAATGTTTGATTTGCTTGCTGTCGCCCACACTTGGATACCATAGGTCCAAATAGGTTTCATGATGGAGTTGTAAACAAGCAGCTTGTTGATCAGAGACAGGGCCAATTGATTGCCCAGTAACCATAATAACTTCCTGAATCGGAAATCAGCGGGCATCAGCAAATGTATCAATGTAGTTATTTGCGGAAGATCACAGGTGAAAATATTATAAAGCACAGGGCCGAGAACGGATCCCTGCGGCACCCCAGCCAGGCATTCGTAGAATGTTGATCGTGCGCCACGCTGCTTTACTTGGAAGTATTTATTTGCTAGATAAGATGATATTATGGGGAACATTGAACGGGGTAAGTATTTTTATCCTTGCAAAGTAGGCCTGTTGGACACACAGAAAAGCGGCAGATCAATATTCCTTCTTTTTCATACATTGACGTATTGTGTTATATTCTATGTGCATTTATATTTGTTCAATAGTGGAATGGCTGTTTCGGAAGCCAAACTGAAGTTAAGAATGTTCGTTAAACAATAAACATTTTTAACTCTCTATAAAATTATTGTAGATTTAGGTATCTCATTATCATTAATGCGAAAGTTTGGATGTTTGTTACTCAATCACGCCGGAACGGTAGAGCGGATCTGGATGAACTTGCCACAGAGATATATTAAAGTCTGAAATAACACATAGACACCCGGAAGTATGTTCTCTTGGGATGCTTTCCGACATTCACGCGGGCAAAGCCGTTTGCAGAAGCTAGCAGTGTAATAAAACTCGAAGAAATATCTAATAATATCCAGTTCTTTTTAATACTGAAATCGAAAAATCGTTTCAAATTGGACCCGTATTTAAAGGGCTCAACGTAATAGATTCGCTACATTGTACACAACTGTCAGCGGGATGGAGGTAATCCTGCAAAACGACCTCTATATAGTTTATGGCTCATCATACACTGGATGACTCTTGATCCCATAAAGATTACGGTTGACTTGCTGGATGGAACCGCTAGGTTTATGGTGTGATGTTGGCTCGCGTATTACAAGTTCCAGAAATCCATCCCATATAATAAACAAACCAACTGTTGCTTGCGACTTCGTCCGAGTCTGTTAACAATTTCATAGCTTTTTTTTCACAGTTCTTTCATTCCAAGTTACTCCTTATAACATCAGCTATCTGACAGTGAAAGTCACGTCAAAATCCGCCCAGCCGTTTCAGCGATTAGTCGGAACAGACAAACGGACAAAAAATGTTTTATTTAACAAAAGTATTGTATATACTTTCATATGCATTGAGTAAAACACTGTTATTTTGATATTACAAACAGACACTACAATGGTATTCATTTGTATGTTTGTTTACTACTTGTAATGTTTTGAAAACATTATACAGTGTCCATACAGCTTCTTGCACATTTACTTCATCTTTCTGACGGAACCGACTGTTTGACAATTTAAAATGACTCAGCAGTTTAAGCGTAGTGACAGAATACTTATAATTAACTATGACGACAGTTTTTATCATTCTGGGAATACTAGCATGTTGTTGTTGTTGTTGGTTGGTTCCTATTGGTTAATAGTTGGTTTACGCCAAAGTTATACGACCTTACTGTATCTAATGGGGTTTCACAAACGTTTTCCTTTTTAATTTATTGTAATTTAAAAGCCATTGGTTATGTTAAATCCATTGGAGTTTAAGTTTTCTCTGCGTAATTGTGAAGAGCATTCCCGTTTCATAAAACTGAATGGAAGCATAACGTTTGCCCGCAATAAGCGGTATAAGCCACTGTTCTGAACCGAGCGAGCTAATTTTCTTTTATCCCGTTGTACCGTGCACGGTGTATGGCGCACTAATACAGGGCTGTCCAAACCAGATACAATCCCGGGCTATTACCAAATACTAAAGTTCGTCATGCTCCCCTAGATGTCACTGCTTGCGGTAGCGTCGGGGGTCTTTTTATTATTACTGTTATTTTAACGTTAAACTACTGTTTATTATTAGTATTATGTTGGCTCTAGTTCATCACTTGTGGCTCCAGTCACAATCCTATTGCCAGACTATACTATTGCACGTGTAAGCGGGCACACCATTTATGCCCAGAGGCATAACTAGTTTGGTTTACTTGTTAATGCTTGAGTTTGTCTATGTATTTCTGATGGCTTAATGGAGTGTGCTAGCTTCCAAGTGTCAATTAATTTCATTTAATTAGATTTACAGTTTGAATAGTTTATTTTTCTGTATCATGTATTGTAAAATACTTTGCATAGTACTGTATAAATTCATTTTTTTAAACTTCACTGACAGATATGTTGCTGTGGAGTTTGTTGCGCCACTTCTTCTTCCCAGCTATAACACTAGGAAGTGGTGACGGGCGCTTTGGGGGACTGTCTTTATGTAGAACTTTGATGTTCAAAAAGTGCTGGCACTCCTAATTTGAAGAAATGACTTTTGATTTTGATTTTGCCTAAATCAATTGGAGGGCTTCAGAATAAATACTTTAATTAAAAATACAGTTATTTCATTATTATGCCTATTCATTCCAAACCTGCGAACCGTGCTTTGGACAGCCCTGCACTAATAGAAGCAGTCCCGGGTCCCGACCCTTACCCTGACATATTACTAATTCAATGACCTTTCTCAAATTACTACCTCATACACATGAATATACACTTTTACATATATTCGTCGTTATTGTACCTTTTTAGTAAAAGTAACCAAAACTTATGCCTTCATTTTCACTTTCGATTGACTATTTTAGTGATAATGTTTTAGTGATAAATTATTCAGTTAAATTCTAGGATTCCGTAATAAAACAACATCGAACCCGTGAAGAAATACTGTTTGGCTTGTAGTTTCACCAAGTCGTTGCCGTCTGTGCTTTAACTCGGAGACTATTTATCTATTTATTTATTTATTTTTTAATTTGGCATGGTTAAAAATTATTAGATTGCGAAAATTTTGTTGGATGGATTTTTTTGAAATTTGGCATAGAGGTCTGGAATAACATATGATATTTATCCCGGGAGTATGTTATTTGGGATAATTTTTGACATTCACGCGGGCAGCAGCTAGTCTTAAATAAAATGCTTTTATTTTACAAATGTTTTTAAAGGCTTATCTCATAAAGAGGAAATGGTTTTTTTAAGTCGTCTATTTCATCTTGTGGGCTATTGGATCGAATTTTCAGAAATATTAGGAGTTGGCCGAAATAAATTTCGATTCAGAGATCCGTTTGCAAAATATTAAGCTTTAAAGTGGCATAATTGGTGGAGTCATGTGTGGCATGTGCGAATTCTAAGTTGGCGCCAGTGATGTATATTTTTGTTGACATAAGGTGGGTGTCATTTTCATGGTTATGGGGGCAATTACGGAACCTTATACTGTGACTGGCCTGATACGCACTTGGCCGGTTTTAATAAGTTTTGTGTGTTTTTTTAGAATAAATTATTAAACAAGGTGGGAATCACCTAGGTATAATGGATAAAATATAGGTAAGATGTGCGTATCCTCTTTTTGCCACCAATATCTGTCGTACGAACGCAGGACAGTGGGCGCCTCTGCACAGAATGGTCAAAACGTATAGTAAGTACTTTCTAAAAGTGGATATATTTGCCTCAACTCGTTCTGGTTTCTCAAGGGAGTCAAGATCCATTTTGGAAACTAATGAGCCAGTTTTAACTAGTAATTCAGTTCAGCTGTTACGAGTTTATGTATTATTTTGTTGATAAATATAATTTAGTATTAATCATAAGCAATAAGCACGAAATAGTAATATTAGTTTATATAATATTTAACAAACCATCCAACACAATAATGATGTGTCACTGTACATCATTTTGTAATACGTGAAAACGTAGTTGACAGTACATTCATATATTTGTTAAGTTTATATAATTAGGTTAAGATAAAATGTATAGTTGTTTGTTTTCCAAATAAATAAATAAGATCACTAAAACCCAGAACGCATTGACAGTTAAATTAT
The DNA here is from genome assembly GCA_905163435.1 of Mamestra brassicae. Classification (NCBI taxonomy): domain Eukaryota; kingdom Metazoa; phylum Arthropoda; class Insecta; order Lepidoptera; family Noctuidae; genus Mamestra; species Mamestra brassicae. Next base: position 8,484,816 of record LR990996.1, on the reverse strand, counting down.
TAAAATAACACTGGTTGTTTGCTGTGAAATAGTTGTATAATTGGATTGGGTAGCCAATTAAGCTTATTGCGGGATTGTTTTATCCATTCATAGTAGTTGGGGAGCGCTCTGGTATAACTTTAATGATTCAATTCAAAAGTCCCGGGCCGTCCCGCGACCCATGTAAACTAGCCATGATGACGGAGCCCGATCTCCTTTATTATACAACTTTGTGATACTATGAGATAAGCACAAGTATTAATATAACCCGAAATAGTTTAATTAATCAGTTAACAAACTCTTGTCTAGGGCATTAATCAATGTCATCAATATATTTGGCAGCAAATATATACCACTTCAGAGTATGGGTCTATGTAAACATTACAAGTTATCTAACCTCCAAGTGACCTGTGATTTTTAAAGACTGCAAAGAGCAGGATAGGTATAGGCATTTTGCGCCAATCCGCTCAACTCTTCGACTGGGGTTTTCCATCTCTTTATTCAATCAGTACCATTCACTTTTTTTAATGCTGCGCGTTTATCCAATTTGGGCAATCTCACGGTACCTACTTCTGGATAACTTTGTAAATTGATTCAATTTAACATACCATTTAAAGTAACCACTTGCCTTTTCAGGCACTCCAAAAAGTCCAGTTAGTTGAAGTAGCCGTTCAATTCATGTGAGAAATTCATTTTATGTGTACACAACTCTACGAATACATTTTTATTCGAACATCAAGCAAATTCGTGTGGAAGTCTTAAATGACGTCGTACCTAAACTTGATTTATTAGTGTTTGTGTGCAAACAAACAAACTTTTGCTATTATAGATTTTTTATTAGCGTAAGGAATACTTCGTCGAGTTTTTCAAGTTAGGTAGATATGTCAATATTTGTTTAATACGGGGATCGAGAACTGAAGCGTCTCAATCATCCAAAAGTTTACAAAGAGTTTTTCGACAAAAAATGTTATGTTTTTTAGTTAAGATTTTTGAGGAGCTAATTTTTAAATAATTACTGTGTGTTCGCAGGACATTATTACTGTTAGCATGAAGTACCTTCCCAACTTTCTGTGCATCGCAGATAATGTTAATTTTTAGGGTTCCGTACCCGAAGGGTAACCAACGGGACCCTATTACTAAGCTACCGCTGTCCGTCCGTCCGTCCGTCTGTCTGTCATCGGGCTGTATCTACGTAGAGACCGTAATAGATGGTAGACAGTTGAAATTTTCACAGAGTGAATATTTCTATTGCCGCTACAACAACAAATAATAAAGTTAAAAAATAAAGGGGACGCCCATAAAATAAACGTGCTTTTTTTCCCCTTCCCTTACCCCTTAACCCCTTAATCCTTCGCGTGAGAGTCCGACTTGCACTTGTTCAGTCCCGGTCGTCATAGGAACTTACGTGGTGGACTAATAAGCAATGAAAATATAAATAATTGAACTACAAAGAAGAGCATTGAGTCCAGAAAAAAATGAGCAAATTATGAATTCATTATTGTTTAAAGTGAGCCCAATTCACTAAATGTGTGACCAACAATTACGTTGATTAAATATAAAATAATCGCTGTTTGATTGGTCAGTGGAATGCTGGCTGTTAAAACATTGCAAAATCACTAGTTATACGTTGAGATGGTGTGAGGTAGGGTTGGAAACACACGGAGGGGGTAACACATGCAGTGACCGGAAACGATCCGATTAGCGAATTGGTAGGCGCAGATAGGAAAGCTATCTCGTTGGAAAAAGCACAATTTAGGTATATATGACCTACTTTTATTTTTATGACGATATTGCGGTTTCATCAAAGCTAATTAATGTTTTAAATGCATAGGTAGAAATTGAGAAGTTGTTTGCTTGTAGACTTTAGGATTTTTAGTTATTTAGTGATGCACCTACAAAGGCGGTTTTTGAAGTATGATTTTGATAGACAGATCAGAATTTAGTTCCTAACATTTTTTTATGGAAATACTTCAGAATGCCTCCGTATTTAAACGTCCTATTAGCAAAACGACCGGTTAGCAGAACGTCCTTAAAACAAGATAATGGAAAAAGTACAGTCATAACTCATTAATATAAGTTAATTAAATTTTACAAATAAATACTGACGGTTTTTTTTTGCAAGCAATTCATATACTTACTGTATACGTACGTTATTCAAGACTAGCTTCTGCTTGCGACATTGTCTGCGTAGATACCTTTAGAATTAGGTTCAGAGTAAAATTAAAGAAATGTAATTATCTTTCCAGTGGCTCCACCCGGAAATTCTTCTCCATGATTCTGATCTCCTGGTAGTGTTTGAATCTTTACCGCTCATGTTTACAGCTCCAGAAGTTTATGAGTCTTTGCCACTCTAGATTTCAGCCCGTCTCCAAACTTCTGCTCCCACCACAGTCTCCGTAAGCTTCTGTGCGAAACATGAGGTTGTAAAATGTTGTCGACAAAGGTCGTGCCCACAGCAGAGGTATAATAGGTATCTCCATGTCTTTTGAATTTGAATTTTATAGTAGTAGTATCGATAATATTTTTTTTTTGGAACGACATCTCACTTTGTGATCACGTGACATCTTAATTATGTATATAGATTGACAGCTCACCTCGTGATCACTTCACCCAAGCCTTCACTTCGACATGTTTACAGAATCGACCGGCTGTACTTTGACAATAGGGCGTTCTGCTAGTAGGACGTTCGGCGTATAGGTCCTTTTCCGAATAGGTATGACTATTTGCTAATAGGGCGTTTTGATACGGAGGCTGCATAATATTGTTTCAACTTGTCATAAAATGTACTGTATACATCCAGCATTAGTCTGCGATAATGTATTGGTTACACAATATCAACATGTAAAGGTAACAGGCACGTACTCTTTGTATTTTGCTCGCCAAGCACGTTCCCTTCTGTACTATTCACAGACTGATGGAATCATTGTTGCTTTTCAAAAGGTACATTTTCATACAATGTAACGTCGGCAGCTCATTTCAGTTTCGTAACGAATAAACTCGCAAACTCAATTACTTTAGCTGCTAAATTTTGTGAGTTACCTACCTGGTCATCTGATTTGGTAACACCTAATCAACAGATTAGCACACAATACAGTGAGTTTTTGAGTTTTCAATATATTTTCAAACTTAGAACGAATATGTTCATAAATTGCCGTGGCATAATGACAAGGCAAATTATGATGATGACAGAATCAAGCCTAATCTGTTTCGGATTAGTATCGACGATGATTTATTTAGACTTTCCGAATGATTAGCCTACAGCCACAGCGCTAAATAATCCTGAAATGCGCAACATGTGAGTAACGCCCCGCTCTGAGTGTAGGCGTGTTGCTGAAATAGAACAGTTACGACACTCGCATATAATCGCACAATCTAGTACGTTCGTACGAGTCGCGTGCGTCCTTTGCACAATTTCATGTTTAGACGTTACAATGTTTTTGCTTTATTATATTTGAAGACAGCTGAGGAGTTCGTGGCTAAATAAAAATTGTCCACGTGTCAATCAATTCAAAGTTAAGCTACGGTTGCCGAGGTCGGTTTGAGGATGGGTGACCATGTTGACCACCTTAATATTTGACTCAATCTGAAACCAGTCTTGTCAAGAAGTACCATGTGACCAGTTAGTGGGTTGTGGAGGTTGAATAGGCAGTCGCTTGACGTTAATTAAATGTATTCAACTGAATCCGGTTTGACTGGCAGCCGGCCCCAAAAGTTGAGAAAAGGATAGGCAGATGAAGATGGTTTCTTTCAGTTTGCTATGGATGAAAGATTTTTAGGGAATTTTAAATTAAATTAACCGAACCTATGATTATAATCTTCCATCCTATTTACACTAACAATTGTCTGACTAACATACCCATTTTAAACTACTAAGGAAACGATTCTAGGCAGATTATTATCAAGTAATTAATTTGTGATTAATTATGTTATTAATATTTATCTTTTGTTAATATAATCCATCACGAATACAGCTATGTGCACGTTTAAAAGTGTGATGTGATTTCACGTGCATATCATGCACGGCGAACGATTTCTATTGTTTTTCGCCTGGCTGGCTACTTTATCATGCTCTGTGTAGTGTTCAAAGTTAATTCAACGATTTATAATAAAAAAAACTAACAGCTCACGTCATGCCATTCATGTAAAGTTCCTTTTAACCCTGCAGACAGAAATAGGAGCGCCCAAAATTAAATATTTCATATATTTTCGTCATACGGTTACCCTATTCTAGGAAAGGCCTAAGCATCTGCCAGCCCGTTCCTTAAATGCTGTATTACTGGTATTGGCTGGATGTCATTCAAGCCGCTGATTAAACGAAAGTGTTCAATGACAAGGCTAGGCCGTTAATTAAAGGACTGGTTAAGCCAGTTGGCTGCGACATATACATTAATTCCCTGACGTTAAGTGAGTATAGTCCTTATTTTAATCTCAACAAAAACAAAGTAACAGCTACGTACATGAATAAGTTGTAAAACTGTTGAAAAAGGAAAGGTTCATGTCCACGACTAAGCTTCAAAGAATAGCTCCATAACCTCCGTTTGACAGGAGGATTGATGACTTGCGGCTCTGACACCCACTGGGATGCTGTGGTACTTTTTACTTGAACAGAACAACGAATCGATTCCTTGTTCAGGCGATTTTAATGATCTATCAACTATTTTACGAAATAGTCAAAACATACGTGATTGAATGGTTTACCAGGTTCTGTCAGAGGCAAAGCTCGCGTGAAAATTAAAATTTATTCCAAGAGAGCATACTCACGGATGAAAGTGTCCTATGTACCTACAACCCCAGGACATGGTCCACCGTGTGCCAAGTGTGTTCCATTCAAATCGAGCCGTTGAGACGTGAGGAGGTAACAAACTGACAGTTTGGATGTCTCATGGAAGGTCCATGCGACACTTGGTTTAGATGACTATAAATGGATTAGTTTAGTACTAAATTGTTTGTTTTCCGCATTTAACAAAAAAAAATCCAATTATGTTTTACGGGGGATTTCATTATACAGGTGACTATTTTGTATCCAACTAATAACACCCAGGAGATTATTGCTTTTGCTTTGTGGAGCCGAGACCATCGAAATGAATCTCTGGCAAATATTACGCAACTATCTCCGGCCAGACACGTTACCTACTCGCTTCACTTGGTACTAACGTTCAATTCAACTCGGCGCTTCTAGCAAGCAGTTCACTATCAGACATAGGGCCCTCCCATGTTGGACCACGGCACACCTTTCTCCGCTTTCCGCATTCATTTCGTCTCGGCACCTTTTTAAGGTCGGCCCGCTTAGGTAGCCCTTTTAAAAAGATAGCTAAAGAATTGGTATCTGTATCAAAACTAATGATTAATATCTACTTGGTATCCGGTTTTCCGTAGTTCATGTTGAGCCAAGTTTTTTTGACGTCAAAATAATTATTATAATTATAATTAAATTGATAGGTGGTGATGGTTAACAATTCAATATAAAATAATCTAATATTTTGCAGAGATAAATCGCTTCTTTGTTTGTTGTTGACTGCGATGGCAGCGATGCCGAAAAAGGAGCCTAAAAATTCTTAAGAATAATGTTTACTATTTTATTTAAATTTATTTGTATTTAAATTTATTTTATATATTATATAACACAATGCATTTAGATACTAAAATACAGTTTTTATTTATCCTCCGCCCATCACTGAGGACATAGTCCGAGTATACTGCGCCAGCCGGCAGAACACGAAGCGCATAAATCGCGCAAAGCAAATCGAGTTTCCAATGTCCGGTCGCACGAAAGGAGACCTGAAGGTTCAAAACTAACTAGTTAGTTTTTTATCACAAATGCTAGAGTACAAATAATTGTAAACTATTCCCATTGCTGTATCTGGTGGCTAACGTGTTTTTGTAAACCATTTTATTTGATTCCGTGATTTCTCCAAATCGAACCAAACCAAACCGTGGTCAGTCATGCATGATGGATATTTCTTAGATTTTGTTGGTGCCATGACGTCTCCGTTACAGTAAGCAAAAACGGTCATAAGGAAACGCAGATAACTTTTTTTTGCATCGGTATATTAATTCCGGAGTGGCCGAACCCGATGTATCCAACTTTAATAAGTTGCGAATTTCCTTTACTAAACAAAAATTGTCAGTCCCAGTATTATATTAATATTATGTTTTTGAAAAAGTTTCCCTACTCGGGTTTGCTCCCGGTGATTTTTCCTTGCCCGCCCTGAAGCCCTTAGGGAAAAACGAGGTTCGGTTCCCCTGCTAAGTGGTTACAAATACTGTGTCCCCCTTAAAACTGTGTACTTTACTTAAGATGGTAACTGCAGACTGTATGAATTGCTTCTTTTTTGTGTACAATTCCTCGGGACCTGAAGTCCCGGACCTTTAAAAGGCGTACAAATTGTAGTAAGTAGTTGAGCAAATTGGAAATCTCATCACGGCAGGATCACCAGCCACAATCAAGTGGATACTTTACAGGAGAATAGTGCAGTTACATTGCCTTATTAGTCAGTCGACGTGGATAAATGAATCTAACGTAGTTCAGCAGAGGATGATCTTCCCTCCAATAGCGTTTTTAAACATATTTAATTTCAAACACTGAAATGAGATCCATACCACAAAAAAAAAAAGAAAAAATATGGTCGTTTATATCTCCTTATAATCTCCTTAGGAACTTAACAATTCTATTGCTGATATCAATATACTCTTTCACTAAGAAAACAGCCCAATTGCGTGTCACACAGTGAAGGGTTCCGTAGTTACCTGACCCGTACTTGTACCATAACTAATTGTGTCAAAGAATGAGAACTAACTAATATTAGATTGAGGAAATTACAAATACAGCCTTAAGTCATTTTCCACGGAATTATTACGTAATTTTTACTTTTCATTTTATAAGTTGTTTAACTATTACTCATTAAGTTGTTAAGCCTAATTAACGGTGCTAGTTTTCCTTTAAACTTGGTGATATGTCGCAGCTAAATAGCTTAATCATCCGTTTCATTAAAAGCCTAGCCTTTTCATTGAACTGCGCCGTTTAACCAGCGACATAAGTGATAAGGGCAGCTTCAGCCGGTATATGTACAATTGTACATACCTCCGCGACAACAAGTACTTGACAACCGTCAGCAAAACCGGCCAGATCCGGCTGAAAACCGGAGAAGAAGTGATCGTGTGCCCCGGAGGAACTATCGATCACTCGAATAATCCAGAGAGTACAGGAGGAGTCGTAGTCATTGTAAATTTTTCAGCCTAGCCGTTTCCTGGCTATATTGAGGTCGGCTTCTAGTCGGTCTTCTTCTTCAAATCGGATTCAACTGAATACCAGTATTTAACGTGGAGCAACTTCCTATCGACTCTATAACTGAGTTACACGGTACTTCCGTATGTCGCTTTAACTTATTATCCCATCAAAAACATAAATGGGAGTTAAGTTCAATGTTAATTAATAATATGCGTGATTCTCGACTTCAGCGACAAAATAATTGAGATCTAAATGGGTGCCCAGTTCTGTAGATAATTCTGAAATGAGATAAATTAAGGCTTAAGATTTGACTTGCCTGGTTTTAACATACGTGTTATCTTATATTTGGCTTAACTGATCTAGCATTATGTTACAAGCAAATTACAGTTTTTATATTGAAAGGTCAACATATATTACTTTCTAAAAGTTTGATTTGCTGAGGGCCTTAACACGAATGATTTGACGAATGAGTAACGTTAAAGTATCGTTAACGTAAGTGAATTTTGTTAAAAAAAAACTACAACCCGATAGTATTTTGGTTTAATTCTATGTGACATACACAATTTGTATCATACAAAAATATGAATATAGTATCTACAACTGTATTAATAAATACTCAACTAACTATATACACTATAAATAAAACTCCTAACTAAATTAACCCTAATATATAGCGTCAAAAATTCATCCGCATCGCTGTCGACTGGAAATGTACACAAAAGACTGACGGCATTGCCACGTTGTATGGCAATGCTTATTCTTTGACCAAGGTAGCCCTTGGGTCACGCGAAGTGTCAACTAAGCGTCTTGAGAGATCTTTAAACAAGATATGCGGACTCGGACCCCACGACCCGAGAGTTTCAACCCCAAACGGCTCGAAAATATAATTACAAACGAGGTTATTATATTTTCGCTGCTTGAGGTTCAGCCGCAGCGGCAGCGCCAGCACAGCACGAAGAGCTAGGAAGATGGAATGGCGCAAGAATATCGACACAAGTAGCGTCCCACACTAATGGCCTACCCATCTTCCATGGAAATAACGACATGCCGTCCGCTCTCTTACAATCGTCGCGTACCAGGCCATTGGGTTCCAACACCGCCGACGGTGACATGAGCTCGTCGGATGATGTCGTTAAGATTCGCGTGCCGCGCTATGCGACCCGCGCTACGGCTGCATGATAGACCGTGGTGTTCGAGGCTGTTGATAACTTCGCCACAGTGGCAGCGATGAGGAGAACAACAAGGAGCGCCAAGACGCAGGCAGGCAGCGAGGTGGAAAGAAGTATCGTCGAACATGGTGCCAATGTTCCCTCATACGGTTGGGTTATTTCATTCCATAAAATCTTTAATTCCTCCTTAATCGTCTTTTGGGGATATTTGTGTAAAATCGAAAAATCGAAAAAATACCGAAAAATGTGACAGTTTTGTGTACGCAATTTTGGCCCATTCGCTGTTGTCGTGCTAGCTACGAGCTACGGGTGCTACGAGAATTTCGTTCCACGCACGTGACGTCATTGAGCTGTCACTCTGTATGAGTGTAGTGATTTATCTTTCGCATGAAAACGTGTTACGTTTAGATAATAAGGAATTTAATTAAATAAAGTGTAGGTAAGTATCAAATGTACCGCTCTGTGTGCGTTCCCTTCGTGACCCGGAGCAAACTCCCCTGCCAATGGCTTCGCCACCTGAGGCTCTAGACAAACTGCCATTTCATTAGCGACGGCGGTTGTCGAAATGCCAACCATAAATTCAACAATTAACAGCATCTTTGACCTCGGCTGGAAGAATGCAAGATTAAATATATCAGAACAAGAAACACCAACTGCAGTAGAAATAAGAAGACTAGACCAGCAGTTGGAATTCCAGAAAAGCAGAGAAAAATTACCGAAGGCGTCTGACATGTCCAGACACGACATCTATCTCTACTCGGTCACTTCTTTGTTGTTGGGAGGAATCTCTGTGCTTGCCCTCTATATTATCTATAAACGATGGTGCAAAACAAAGAAAGGCGTGAAAACACTCACTGCCAAAACAGGAGTGACACCTAGAGGAAGGGATAACTTTGGAGGAGACATCGAACTACAAGAAATACATTCGACAGCAGCGGAGCCCGTTTACAGCGAAGCAAGACAGCCGAAGAAAGTATTTCACTTTGACGAATTAAATTGAGTGTTACAGTTATACTTTAACTTTTATACTTATTTCACATTTATAATTGTTTACTTTAGCTTCAATTATTTTCTGTACACTTTTCTTACACAATTATTTGCTTTGTAATGGATGCTCATCCCACTTTTCCCTCGGGAGCATGTACGGTTCACGTACAGGCAAATTGCTAACGCCGCGACCTACTTTTCGCTACTCGTTTTATTTACTTTTATAATTATAAAATAATAAGATTTTAGTTGACCAATAGCTGCCGTAGCGCTATTACCGCGGATTAGCATCCAACAGAACTTTCGTGTACCTTTTACGAATAAACTAAATTATAGTGAAGTCTGTGGTTTTCGTCAACTCACATCCAACAACTCAACTGTAAGTAACTGGCTACCTCTGAGCCATACAAAGGGATTGATCACGTGACGTTTCGACAGCATTTGTCAATCCGATACATTTACCGGGCCTGGTGGTGACCAGGCCCGGGTCGACGGCGAGTTGTGTATCACGCGCACCTCAAAGAGATGTCAGCATAGAAGACGGGGCCCGCCAGGGCCAGAGCCTGTCAGGGTTGCGGAATTTGTTCGAAAGAGTCACCGCGGCCCTGGAACGCAAAGGGCTTTAGAAGGAACACAGTAAGGGCGAGGCCACAACACTGCGTTGCGGCGGCGCATCGCAAAAGTCTAATTGTAATTGTATTGCTGTGCGACGTCGTTTTTGCGATGCGACGCCGCAACGCAGTGTTGTGGCCTCGCCCTAACAGTCTTACACGCCCTTCCGCTCCACCCAGAGCGAAAGAAGTCATTTGATGATTTCTCATCCATAAAAAAAAAAGTATCAAATGTATGTGAGTATGGCAACGGACCAAAAGTTGTATTTTTAGGGTATATTGGTATCTTGTATCTAATGTTGTGGACACGGAAATAAACCACTTGTCACTCGGAACCGCAGTTTTATTAGTCGCTTCCCGCTGTAATAATTCATAAATACAACTGTATGCAGTTATTATTTTTAATTGGCTTAAAAAAGAAGTTATTAATTCGACCCGTACCTATTTATGTATGTAATATTGTCAGAATTGCACAGTTTTTGTGAATTTTAGTCTTTAAGAACCAGCTTCTTAGCATGTGTGACAAATTTCGTAAGTGTATGTATGTTTGTCCGCGCATATCTTTAAAACTATAAAGTATTTAATACTTCTTTATTTAGACTAGGTGAAGTCCAACTTAGGGAACAGTGCAAGTTTCATCAAAATCGGCATAGAGAGTTAAGTGCGTATCAGTCACTAGGAAAACGTGTCGTTGCAGCGTAATTCTAAAACATATCATTATGCATGCAGTTAGGCTCTAGGCCTCTTGCTAAATAATGTTGATGAAAATTTCAAAAAGCTTTGTACTTTAAAAATTAAACGTGTAATCATTAGATGGCAACAAAAAAATGGTTTGTCTATTTGTGTTACATAGTAGATAATTATGGAAAGATAAGTACATATTCGTTTTAAGTCATTAGTTTCAATTACCACTGAAAAAAACATGGAATATAAAAGTAATTTAAATAAAAAAATAAATTCAAAACTATGTACTTTTAATAAATAACTAAAAAGGGAGAAATAAAAGCTTTCTTTTTTCAAAATCTAAAGTAAATATGCCAAGTATTTTTGAGGACGGTGCCAATTGCTGATCAATTATGAATTTTTTAAAATTCTTTTTTTAGTTGAAAGTAGTATTGAAGACGGTTTAATTTTTTAAAATTACTTTTTAATTGATGCCGATGCTGGGGTTTCGTAAAATCAAAAGATCTACTAACAACTCACGTTTGTTATCAGCACGTTCTTTTGTTATTTAAGTGAACTAAGAAAGGTATACTATTATATTATTTTTTCTAGGTACCTTAAGCCGATGAGGACAACGGATCTTCTTGATTTTATTGTAAAGATTCACGTTATATCCGACTTCGACGGTCTTAGACTCTGAAGGACGACTTCCAAGTGAGGGCTCGAAACAATTCTTAAATATAAGATGCTCTTGTCAAAGGAGAATGATTCAACTAACGCTGCGGTTGCATTGTTGGACGTTTTGTTCGCTACCTATTGTCACGTTTCGATGTAAGGTAAGTATTGGCTCCTTTGGCTACCTTTGTTTTATTATTCTGATTTAGTGTTTTGCATTGCAATGCATTACATTGCCGCGTGCTATAATCCCCATTCATAATGATCGTGATAAAATAGTGATTTAGAAAATACTTACAATCAAAGTACCACGCTAATCATTCCATTTTGTTGAAACATGTTATTTATTTCGATAAAGTCAATAATGGTGATGGATAACATGATATCTCGCACTGGTTGGTCACGCACAAGCCCACATTTTGTGAATAATACTCAATATCAAAACAGCTGTAGGTAGAATTGTAACTTTGAGACGGAAAGGCAAAAAGGATTAATTTGATAACGTTTTGGGAATATTTATCGCATTAATATTTACGTATGAAATGGGCCCCGCCCATATGTTACTAAATGCGTCTTCCTTTCTTCCTATAGTTGAGGAAGACAACATGTATGTAGGTATGGTTGGCTAAAACATGCCAACAATCTATGTAGCAGGTAGGTAAGTAGTGTCTCTATGCGTAGCAGGGAAAAATCTCTCCCTTTTCTTTTTATTTCACAGACTTCTGATCACTACTCAATGTGGGCCAGTCCTGTTGGTAGGAGTGCAGCTCGTGCCGACGTGTCACCTTAGTCTGCCGTAGTATCGTCTAGGTTCAATGGCACATCAGTTCAGACAGCTCATCTATTATTATAAACGAGTATAAAAGGGAGTACATCCGATGCTACTGGAACTGGGAACATGAAATTTTGCACAAGGCTTCCTTTTATTTATTTATTTAAACTTAATGTACAATAGTGGTACATGGGCGGACTTAATGCATCAAGGCATTCTCTACCAGTCAACCTTTGGGTCATAAAGACTATACTGTGGTAGGTGTCAATCTTAGAAGGGGTGAAAATGGGGTAAATTGTTTGTATTAAATCTGCGCAGACGAAGTCGCAGGCGTCATAGAAGAAAACGTTGCACTCTTCTCAGTCAACACCATCCAATTCATACCAGATTGATGCAATAATTATGCCATTTAATCCTAATTAGATACGAAAGTAATGATAAGATAGATACGCGCGAAATCATCACTATCTATACGATTTACACTCATAAGTTAGTATAAAAGACAAGTTGTCCAACGAGAGTGTTTGCAATCGGCAACAGTGGCCTAAGAAGAACAGACAATTTAATGACATAAATTGCTTCAAAAATAAAATTAAACCAAGTAGTTGTTTTATTTTTGTACAAAAGTTACCGAGATAGGAACCTACATATCAGCTGCACGAATGAGTTTCTTTAATTTTAACAATGAAACTGTCCAATCCACGAGGCATTGTCTTCTACGTGTTTCTAGTCCCAGTGGTTTTGGCTGTGCGTTAATGCGTATAAATAGTAGATAAATCCCGGAAAACTCATTTACCTAAAGATTTATCTTTTACCTGAAACTCATTTACCTGAAAATTATCTCAAAAATATTTAGATCGTTTTGATTGTTTTGAGACGTCATTAATAAATAAATTGGTTCGTATACATTATGTGTTCTTATCTAACTGATTGATATTTATCGTTTACCTACGTACTTGTTAAAATCAATTTACAATACATCTTTAGAGATCCACTAAGAAAAGGGCTTATTTTTATGTTTTCTAGGACCAATACGGGAATCAGTGTGCATCTAGTAAATAAATTAGGTAATACACTTACCTCATTACCGCACAGTGGCGTTAGCTGAAAATCAATGGTAGCAATTTGAAATCATTATAACTGATGTGCGATCCACCAGTATTGGGAAGGAACCGAGTTTTTAAAAGCTGCAACTAGGTACAGCGACTATTAACACTGACAAAGTTTATACTGTGACACTGAGTATCATAACGTTATACTGTGACACTGAGTATGATAACGAAATACAGCAGTTTTCTATCAACGGCAATTTTGTGCGCATAATAAAGAATGAGTTGCCTTGTTTAGTCCCGAGTCCCACGATAAGCAGAGATTTCTCAATGATAGATTATAAGTAAAACATTTATTTTGAAACCTACGGAACTTGCAAAATAGGAACAACTTTACAAGATATTGTGAGAAAAACGATAACAGCAACTAATCGGTTAAATCTTGCTTGATAAATTTACATAACATAGCTATAAATGTAGTCGCAAATATTAAAAACAGTAGTGCAGGGTGTGCCATACTCAAAGATGCGTTCAGTGTTAGTGCTTGCAGCTCTGTTGGCTGCGGCGGCAGCGTTGCCGACTGAAATACCGGAGCCCGGACAACTGGCTCTGGTTCTCGGCGAAGATGATTTTGAAGACTACCTCGATGCCTGGCTGGCACTTGAACAATCCAGATCGGCTAATTCATCTAACGCTGAAGCTGAACTCAGAAGCGGTATTTCTTTAATATCATAATCAATTCTAGAGATAGAGATGATGTGAAGCTAAAATATTATATTCTTTGTATCACTCTGTAACTCACGCAAACAAGTTCAATATAAAAAATTTCGTATTCAGGTTGCACGATCAATGTAAACGGAGATCTTGGACAACCTCAGCCGGTATACCTTCGCGGAGGCAACAGATACTTGGCCTCCAATGGAAACACCGGCCAGATCCGGCTGAACACCGGTGAACAAGTCGTGATCGCTTGCACTGGCTCCGGTCGATCAATCCTGCACCCAAACATCGCAGCAACGAGAGACGTCGCTGTAAGTTCTAATTATAATATAAACGCAGAAATTTAAATAAGGTTTTAAAAGCCAGTTGATTTGGTATGCCGTAATTTTTATTGATGTAGTATCCTTCTTTGTAGACAGCTACATGTGTGAACAACAATCTCGTCTCCGGAGCTGGCTGGTTGAACGGCAACGGAGCTTTCGGTCAGCTGACTTGCTCTGCACACGCGTTCCATGAAGCTCAAGCTACTTCTACTCGTTGCTTCAATAACAACATCGTTATTCGGTTCGTAATGTTTTGTTTTAATTATTTAAAAAATTTGGAGTCTACTTGTTTGGTGGTCCGATTTGGTTTCTTGCATGTTTAGTAATTACGACGTTTTTCCAGTGTTGGCTTCATTGTTAATAATGTCTTCTATCCACTGTACTGGTCCTGTTTCGACCAGAACCGCCTGGAAGTTTTGTACGTCTGGTATGATCAGACTCCCGAAAATGCTGTTCACCAAACTGGCGTCGACAGACCTAGTTGGCTAGGTAAGTCTCATTTTGACGTATATTGAGCGGGTATAATATATTCGTTCAGGAAATGATGTGATAAAATTGGTGTCCCGTCAGTTCAACAAAAAATAATTTACAATGTTTTAATTTACAAGCAACGATTGGCAAAAACATGATTTGTTATTTCATCATTATACAACAACAACTTTACGAAATAATTCACTTAAGAAAATAATTATTTAATAAACTTTTTTTTAATAACGGCTTATTTTTCAAACAATTCATATATTTTCATACGTTACGTACAACGTTTGGAATAAAAACGTTTTACATAATATACTCTCTGCCTGCGTCTGTGTTTCCGAACGCATACAACCCTAATCTCTTCAAAATTAGAGTGAACAGGCTTCTTCTGGGTAAGCTAGCTCCATCGTCGACTTTGTCTCTGTCATCTATGACCTAGACTAGAGTCAAGAGCAAACCCATATTAAATAAAAAAAAAATTGCACGAACGAACGATAAATCTATTGATTTTTTATATATATTTCAACTATTTATGAAATACCTAATGGACGACTCGCCTACATTTATTAATACTGCGCGATGGATTTTATTTAAATTATAATCGAAAATAGCATTTTTAGCTTTGAATTTAAATATTGTCTTAAAAAGTAAATAATGTTGTGCTACAAAAGTTAGGGACACAAACAAATCGCTGCAAAACCGACTCCACGTAGTCTTGTTTGCCTTACCCCTAGAGTGTAATTTAAGCCCGCGTAGGCGTGGAGGGGCGAGGCGGCCCACGAGCTGAGGAACAAGTGGCTGTAACGCCCGCCGCCGCTGACAGCTCGCGTGGGACTGCCGGAGCCCCGCAGCGCCGGAGCTGTGACAGAAACCATGCTTGCTGCATGTTGCATGCTCGATTGCATGTTGCATGCTTGGTTGCATGTTGCATGCTTGCATGCATGCTGCATGCTGCATGCATTGTGTATGCTTGTTTGCTGTTGTGATGGTTTAGAAAATGTATTATAAAATGATATTTACTGTAAACGTGTTTTTATCAAAATAATCTAAATAGATTATATATCATCCGAAACGTTTGCCAAATAAATGTTTATAAAATAAAACATTTGCGGAATAAGTTGTTTGTGAAATAAATAGTGTACGAAACGTTGGTTGTAAACTAAACATTTGTCAATGATATTTTTGTGAAACATTAGTGATCATAAAATTCTGTTATGTAAAAAAACTTATTTCATATGTTTTCATTGTAGCTGGAAGCTTCTACCCTGGCGTTGCGGTCAATACCATGTACACCCAAGTTAATCAAAAGGCGGTGGTCACTCAATACGTCGGAGCAACATTAGCTGACAGATATATCACCACCCAACAGTTCATGGCTCGTGGTCACCTGGCTGCTAAGAGCGACTATGTTTTCGCCACCGGTCAGCGCGCTACTTTCTACTTCATCAATGCTGCTCCTCAGTGGCAGCCCTTCAACGCTGGTAACTGGAACTGGCTGGAACAGGTATGTACATTTTTCGTCTAGAAAATGGCAACCATTAAAAGTCTTTTTGGATTGGTCATCATTTTTAATGCCAATTTATTTATATACAGAATCTCCGTGCTCGCATTGGCGCTGCTGGATACAACACAGTGATTTACACTGGTACCTTCGGCGTATCACAGTTGCGTGATCAAAACAATCGCCTCGTCGATATCTACCTGGTACCAGAGCGCAACCAGCTCCCAGTACCGCTTTACTACTATAAGGTAAAGTCTTACCCTGAATTAAAAAAAAAACTAGAATACAAAGTAAAAGTAGCAGTAGTCTTCGAGAAAACGGAAATACGGAATATGGAAATAGATCAGCTGGAAGTTAATTAGATTTATGGACACAGCTTGCAGAGTAGCAAGCTAAAGTAGCAGTGGTCATGTATGCCGTAGGACTTATGGCCGTAGCAGTAGAAGAGTCCTCAAGGTGCGATCCCGAATCTATAATTGCAGTTTGTGTCAGGTGTAAAAGCTCTGGAAAGCGAAATTGTCAATGTCTGAATTTTGTTGTCCAATATAGACGATAATTTATTGTGTAATGAAATTCGCTGTTGTATTTTTTAAACATAATAATAATAATAATAATACTTTATTGACATAAAAGTATGTTACATTAATATATGGAAACCCTGACTCCTGCGCTAGGTTGTAACCTGTGTTACAGGAATCAGTGACAAACAATACTATCTTTATGTCTCAGGTCGTGTACGACGCATCTCGCAGCATCGGCACGGCGTTCGTGAGCATCAACAACCCTCACTACACGCAGGCGGAGGTACAAGCCCTGACCTTCTGCACAGATCGCTGCCGGAACAACAGCGCGTTTAACTGGCTCAACTGGCAACCTGATCGCATCGACATCGGGTACAGTTTCTGCTGCACAGTCGATGACTTCAGAAGAACTATTCCGCATCTACCCGCCTTCACAACTAACGGTCTCCTTGCATAAGTTTTATGTCATCACGATATACCATTTGTTGTAAATATACCGACAAAAAATCTATTTGAGTTTTGTTTCGGCTGTTTGTACAACCCATATGTGTTTGTTTGGGCCTTAGACTCTGATAAGTGACATTCTGTTAGCGGTAGCGTGTCGAGGCGATCGTCGAAACGACAAAAATGTATGGGAATGACAAAAGTTGTTGAAATGATTAATCCTTTATATTTTGACAATCGCATTCACTAATATAATGGCACTTTGTGTGGGACCTCTTGAGACGTTTCTATTGACATGTCGTCTAAAAGCACGTTCAACTTGCAAATTTATTTTATCCGATAGCTAGCCCCGTTTAATGACTCAGGCATAGCTCAATACTGGCTAGATACCTATATGCGATACATATTTTGTACGTTCAGTAGATTTTGACTTTTCGACCGCTGTTTAGTTTGCCCATTGCACCTTTTGCTTGAGCATATTATTTTAAAGAACAAAATAGAAAACATATTCGACAAAGACATAACACACCAACAAACTTGAGTCGATAAGAAAAATAGTACAAAATGAATAGTACAAAATTGCGCTGAGCGGTTCATATAATTTGCAAGCAAGAAGGCGCTTGAATCTACATTTTGCCAGAATTAAAACTGTGTTATAATTGAATTTGCAAAACGTACTACAATAATATAGAAAAGCTGAAAGTAATGCTCGACGTTTATTGATTGTTATTTTATGGTAGGCGCCAGATAAACTTGCAATAAAGTACATTGACCTTTCCCTAATATACCTTCGTAGATACCCGAACAATAAATTATGAACCGTTTTTCATAACTAGAAAACGTAAAGGATCACGATAGAAGTCGATTCAGGACAGCTTTATGTCTTTGTTTCTGTTTTTGATATTAAGAAAGTCGATAACGGTCGGTGACCGTTATGCACATTTATCTGGTGTCTACCATAGAAAGAGTTATGCTACGAAATTCAAAAGGCAGTATTACTACAACTCCCTGGGAGCTTTACAACACAAAGGTCCACAATATACGAATTCATAAAATATTAATTTATAATATTATGTAGATGTAGTTTTTTTAATCTTAGATATTTTGTGACGTAAAAAATCACGCTTATAAGTCTTATCTAATTAATGTTCGAATATCATGTAGATAATTACACGAATTAAGTTTACATTTTAGTGATCCATAATGATTATATGCGTTTTTATTATTTTTTTAATTTAGAAGCGGATAAAAGTGGAGTGTGTGAAGCTCCTAACCTAACCTAACCTAACCATTTTTGATGGAGGAATACGCAATCTGCCCCATCTTGGGGGCATAGGACATTAAATCAGTGACGCTTTTAAGTAAACTGTACTTCACCACATGGTCCTGTTTCTCCCAGAGTAAGTCTGATTTGTAGTTAAGAACGTGTCAACGCCTACTAATACTGCCAAATTTAGACAGGTTTTCAAGCTAAATTAGAGTTCGACAAATACTTAATTCGGAAATTGGGGATAATATCACAAACCCCAATATCTTTATATTGGGGTTTGTGATATTATCCCGTTCGTCCCGTACGTTGACCAGAATTATTGATGGACTTTAAAATGATACACCCGTAGAATTTGAAGTGAAGGACTCTACTTTATTGCTGGTATGAAAAGTTCTCAAATTCGGATTCTCAATTTAGGAACCAGAACTTGGATATCACCAAAGCATCAGGCAATGTTGATCTACTAATCACGTAAGAAAAACTAGAATCTGAAGAGAAAAGCAGTAGAAAATATTTCGAGATTATTTAGAAAGTCTATCCATGGCGTTCAAATTGAAAATATGACTCTGCCTAGTGAAAAATTTGCTGTGCCATTTGGAGTCCCTCAGGTAAGTTTTTTTGGTCCCATCTATTTTCATAAAATAAATTTCTAATTAAACTTCCCACGGTAAAATTAAATTTGTCATACCGATAGTAAGATGAGAAGGTGAAATAAGGTATTGCTCCTCTGGGCTTCTCCTTAATCGAACAAGTCCTGTACTGACTGGATGTAGGACTCTCTGGGTCGATTGATCTATTAAACAGGTCATATTGAATAACAGACAGCATGTCCCCATACTTTGTATTGCTCTTACACTTAATGTACAAATCAGCCTTTTAACTGAGATAGTGTCGACAGTGGCCACCTGAGCCACGTCACCACATCGAACCCGACCTTTACTGTTACGTGGAGCAAGGGCCTACCCTTGTTCTACGTAACATTAACGGTTATGAGAGGAGAGTACATTAAAACATTCTATTTAGAGCTCATGAAGAATAATACCTACGGAACTTGAAACGACATCTAACAATATTTTTGGCAAGAAAGATAAAAATATTAATCGTTTAAGTCTTGTTTGATAAAATTGACAAAATGGACTAAGATAGATACATAGATAATCCGTTATTGTACAAATATTGGTATAAAACTGTAAATATGAATCTACACATTGGTAGTGCAGGGTGTGCCATCCTTAAAGATGCGTCCAGTGTTAGTGCTTGCAGCTCTGTTAGCTGCGGCGGCAGCGTTGCCGACTGAAATACCGGAGCCCGGACAACTGGCTCTGGTTCTCGGCGAAGATGATTTTGAAGACTACCTCGATGCCTGGCTGGCACTTGAACAATCGAAATTGGCTAATTCCTCAAATATCGAAGCTGGACCCCGGAGTGGTAAATATTTATTGTAACGGATTTTAGTGCACCCGAACCGTTGTGTGGAGTTGGCAAATGAAAACTTGTAGAGAAAGTAATAACTAACTCTTGTATTCAGGTTGTACGTTCAGAGTAAATGGAGATCTTGGACAGCCTCAGCCGGTATATCTTCGTGGCAACAGGTACTTGGCCGCCAACGGTAACTCCGGCCAGATACGGCTGAACACCGGAGAACAAGTCGTGATCGCCTGCACCGGCTCCGGACGATCCATACGGCACCCGAATATTGCAGCCACAAGAGACGTTGCTGTAAGTTTCACTCGTATTCTTAAAATGAGCTAGCCTGCTGAGTAACCGTAAAATTGAGTTTTGGTTGGCTATTTATTGTTTTTGTTAAGCGCAAGAAGGGTCACCACACTTAGGATCTTTCTTGTTATGGACCTGTCTTAAATGTTTTAGCTAACCTATAGCTCTACAACTGTACGTATCGTTGCATGTACCCATGTATTAAAAATCGCAACGAAATTATTTTCAACCTCTGTAACTAAGTTTGATATACAGAATGCGTTGACTCCAATGATCGGTCTTTTGTTAGTAAGACTGAGTATTCAATAACAGGATACGTATCTACAGCGTGTTAAAACGGGTTGGGTTAGGGTGGCGTTTCCTTGGGCGTCGGAGGAGGGCATACGCTGCCCTCATCCGGCCCCCCTAAATGGGTCCAGGGGCGACGGACTTGGGGATGTCCGTCGCCCCCCATTCATCCGGACCCGAGGTGGCGGCGCGTGGTGTTCCCGTGCGCCCCTCTTTGACGTAGCGGGGGGAGTCAAACACCTCACTCCCCCCGCCGACGCGAGGTGGCCCGCAGAGGCGGGCCGGCACCAGCCGGAGATTGCGGATGTCGCATACGTTCTCGCGATCCCCGGCGTAGGTGGTAGATGGAACACCGGGGTGGTTTTAGTCAGTAAGAGTCTGACAGACCCCTCCACCCGCCCCAGGGTGGAGGATTTCCATGAGGATTTCCCCCCGACATCAAAAAAAAAAAGGGTGGTGTAAATGTCGCCATAAGAGGGGCCAGCGGACGATAGATCAGGAACTCTATCGTTTACACTGCACGGTCCCTGGAGTTGTGGTGATATCCCAGAGCATCCGAATATCGCTGAAGGAGGAGGGAGCCCGGAGGCGGGCAAAGAAGAGGGAACACAGAAGTGGGCCATTCTGGATGAGTCGCGAATGTGTAGCAGTTCTCGCGGCCCACCCATCAAGGCGAAAGTAGTAGCACAGGCGAAGTTTTTAGTGGGTGCAAGCCCCACGTAACCACATCGTCGTCGTCGGACGGCATGGCATGCGTTAGGCATTTTCTTCGCACAAAAAAAAGGGCGGGATTTGCTTGATTTGGTATATTAAAAAATATCAATTTCTGAACGCGACGGCTCTATGCCTCAATACTTTAAAATCTAGATTGGCATAAGCTCGCAAAATGATTTCTCACACGTCCACCAAATATAATTTTTGGTCAAATTTGTAATGTTCTTACATTCAATACAGACAGCGACATGTGTGAACAATAACCTAGTCTCCGGTTCCGGTTGGTTGAACGGCAACGGAGCCTTCGGTCAGCTGACTTGCTCCGCACACTCCAACCACGAAGCACAAGGAACTAACACTCGTTGTTGGAATAATAACCTCGTTATTCGGTGAGTAGTCAACCACGTCTACAATAGTTCTTTTGCACTACCTAGTCACCTGATGCTGGTCTCATCTCTAACTTTGCACATTGCGTACTTGTTTTATGCACAGAAACTAACGACATTTTGTTTTCAGTGTGGGCTTCATCGTTAACAATGTTTTCCACCCTGTCTACTGGTCTTGCTTCAACCAGAACCGTATGGAAGTTCTGTACGTCTGGTATGATCAGACTCGCGAAAATGCAGTTCACCAAACTGGCGTAGACAGACCGAGCTGGCTAGGTAATTATAGTTGCATACTTAAATTCTCTATCTGGTTTTCACAAAGCCCGTTTTTCCCATAGTAATCCGAGGCATTTGAAACAATTTCTGATTTATCATTCATAATTTGTAGCTGGCAGCTTTTTCCCTGGTGTTGCCGTAAATACCATGTACACTCAAGCTAACCAGAAGACAGTCGTCACCCAATATGTCGGAGCTGCATTGGCTGACAGATATATCACAAACCACCAGTTCATGGCTCGTGGTCACCTTGCTGCCAAGAGTGATTACGTTTTCGCCACCGGTCAGCGCGCTACTTTCTACTTCATCAATGCTGCTCCTCAGTGGCAGCCCTTCAACGCTGGAAACTGGAACTCGCTGGAGCAGGTAAGCTTTTTGTAGGTTTACTACTATTTACTATATAATTCTTTTACAAAATTGTAATGTCAATGTATGTTATTGCAGAATCTTCGTGCTCGCATCGGCGCCGCTGGCTACAACACCGTCATCTACACTGGCACCTTTGGCGTGACGCAGCTGCGCGATCAGAGCAATCGCTGGGTTGACATCTACCTGGTGCCGCAGCGCAACCAGATCCCCGTTCCACTTTACTTTTACAAGGTAAAATCTAAACGTTGGTGTTGTAGGCCAGATTCGAGCAATCCTATAAATTTTCCGGGTTGACAAATATTCGGCATTGAAAATATGAATGCTTTGTAAACTGAATGCTTTTTGCAGCAACCCAAATTCAAAGGAAATCTATTTCTCAGGTGGTGTATGATGCATCTCGGCGCATCGGCACGGCGTTTATCAGTATCAACAACCCTCACCTTACGCTAGCCGAGGCCCGCGCGCGTCAGTTCTGCACGGACCGCTGCCGCAACAACAGCGCGTTCAACTGGCTCAGGTGGCAACCTGACCGCGTCGACATCGGATACAGCTTCTGCTGCACAGTCGACGATTTCAGAAGAACTATTCCGCATCTTCCCAACTTCGCAACCAATGGTCTTCTCGCATAATGATATCATCACCATCATATTCGGTACGAGATGTTCAATGCTGGTCTATTTTGTAAATACATTTTATAATAAAATGTTTTGGTTCTATTTGTCCTAACGTTCTATCAAAAGCATTTGTTAGACTAACCGAATACCAAATGTTATAAACTCAATTCTAATGCAAAGAGAGACGACGATACTACAACAAATCAAAACACTGGCAATACTAGTTCATACGAATATGTTGTCTTTTATCGCAGTTTTGATGTCACTAACTGCTATAGACTGCTTGACATATTTCGTCAGAATAGCAGTACTTGACTAGTTCGATTTTTTTGGACGTTTTGTGCAATTGATTTGAAGAAAAAAAAAATTCTATATGATAAAACTACAAATTTCCAATTTTCAGACTTTTTCCTGTACTTGTACTGTACGATCTATCTTCTTGCCAAATTTCATGACTTTAGTCAACGGGAAGTACCCTATAGGTTTTGATACTCTTGCGAGCGTATCAAAACCCTAAAACGAACGGAACCCTAAGAAAATAAATTATTTATGAGGAGAAATGGTTTCCTAAAAATAAAAATAAACAAAATGATAATTGTAACACTTGGAAAAGTTTACCATGTCCACTTTTGCAGAAAAGGTTTCAGAATTCAGAGAATATAATAAGCGAAAATGTTTGCACTTCGCCTTGGATATTATTTTAAATAACATAGTTTTAATTTTTCGTCGAACTTTATCTTATCGCAGTCGTTAGGTACGGTCAGAAGCCAGTAAATTTCACTCCAGTCTGGCCAAGAAGTACCGTATTACCCAGTTAGTGCGTTGTGGAGGTCTGGTAGGCAGCCGCTCCACGTAAAATACTGGTATTCAGCTGAATCCGGTTTGACTGGAAGCCGACCCCAATATAGTTAGGAAAAGGCTAGGCAGATGATGATGATACGTAGAAGTTTATCTGTCGACCACATAAACATTGAGAACTATTTTTTAATTTTAGCCCCTTGATTGTTTTTTTTACGTATCATACGTATACAGAATATGTGTCGAATTCTGTATAAAACTTGATGATTAAGGATGCAAGAGCAAGTGAAGTGTCCTCGTCGAGGCGATCACTCACGTCCGGCACTGATTAAATCGGTTCACCCTTGTTTGATAGAACAACGTTTGATATAATATTACTAAATCGAATTTTAGTTGCAATAAAGTCATTTCGAAGAATTATTCATTTGACCGAATAATTCATTGGTAAATTTTTATTTAGCGTAATTATTTATTTGAACTAATTTCATTTGAACTAATTTCATTTCGCCGAATTTTCAAATGCACTAATTTTATTCTTTATGGGGGGTGGGAGGGTGGCAGGTGTATAGGGTTACACACCTGCCACCCTCAACTATTGTTACCAGGAGAAACTGGATGCAATCTGGACTTTAGGGCACCCCGACTCGGATAGGTTAGGTTAGAAGGGGATGGCGAGGTCGCTTTCTGTCAAACGATATTATACAAAGTGATAATTTTCTTAAACGTTGTTCGATTTAGTAATATTATATCAAACGTTGTTCTATCAAACAAGGGTGAACCGGTTAAATCCATGTTCCGGAGCGAAGAGGCTTGGAAAGCGGTCACCTCCTTCTGCGAAGCAGTAATGCTAGCGAAGGAGGAGGCGGACCGTGCGAGGGAAAGGCAAGGCCTTCGCCCCAACCGCCGCTACAGGAGAAGACGCCCCGGGCGTCGGGTGTCGCAGGGCGATCCCCGGCTACCGTAGGCGCGGGCCTGCGGACGGCGAGCATTGGGTGGCTCGCTGCGAGCCGCCGTCGTCGATCGCGCGTCGTCGTGATGGCGCGTTGTGTTTCACGCGCACCTCAAAGAGATGTCAGCATAGGAGACGGGGCCCGCTAGGGCCAGAGCCTGCCAGGGTTGTGGCATTTGTTCGAAAAAGTCACCGCGGCCCTGGAACGTAAAGGGCTTTAGAAGGAACACGGATGGGTTTTAGTCAGTAAGAGTCTGACACGCCCTCCCAGAGCGGAAGAAATCATTTGATGATGACCCATGCTTAAAAAAAAAGAGCAAGTGAAGTGAGCTTGAAAATTTGAATACCCCGAAGCTGGGTATTTAAATTTTCGATGGGTTAGAATTACGACGTATTACGAAGTAATGTTTGTCTTATAAAAATACGGCAGGTGGCTAGAGCGACTCAGATTTTGGCGCTGAGGGCCATGGTTTGAGGGATTCCCATGGCGACAATCCGGCTCCATTTCAAACCCTGGACTCCAGCTTGTGGCCATAGTACAATGGTATTTTGTTAACCGAATTCCAAAAAAGGAGGAGGTTCTCAATTCGATGAATTTATATGTAATTAAATAAATTTTTTTAAAGTATGTTTTTAAAATATTATAAATGGTAAATTGAGTTTCTTTGTTAATAAACCGCTGAAAAGATTATAATGACTTTTCGTATATGTACATGGAACCCTAGAGACGGTTTAATGCAATGATTATATTTGCGGAAATGAAGATTTATGCGAGCAAAGTCGTAGGCAAGCGCTGTTATTAAATAAATATTTTCCAGCTCATGGAGCTCTATGTTATCATAGAGGTATTTTGAAACGAACGAAAGTTACAATTTACTAGTTATATAATATACGCTACGCAGATATTATTTTTTTATTTTTATTCATAGAGATACAGCAGTAACTGTCGGTTTCTGAATAAAACTTTATGACTCAGGAAGCAAGAACAAGTGTTGCGAGGTCGAACTTTTTGACACCCCGTTTTTATCAAAAACGGGGTGTCACAATTATTATTATAACGGTTACAATTATTTTTGGCAGACATAGAGTTACAGGCCGGTTAGACTCTAAAAGTATAAAGTACTATATACCTTCATTCTGGCGGCACCTTGGGCCAAGTTTGAGAGGTTCACAGGGCCACATTCCGGCTCCAGATCCTAAACTATACTTTAACTTTAACCTTGGGGCTATAGTAGGTACTTTGGTATTTTGATACATGATTATTAATTTAAACTTCATGCACAAAGGTACAATGGTAGATTGGCACTCTCTACTAGTCAACCAAGGTTGTTGAAGAGATAACGTGTCAGATGCATTGATAGAAGGAAATAAAGTAAAATAAAATTTTGATTATTATATAAAATAATATTAAAAACAAACTTTAAATACAGATAAGTAAAATAACAGAAGTTATTGAGATTTCGAGAGGAAGCGCGTTGCGGAGAAGAATAGACTGACTATGAAAGGAAGAATGAACATATAGTCAGATGAATGAGAAGAACAGAGTAAGAGAAGATTGTTAGGATTGTTGGGGGAACGCACATTTCCAGCATGTAAAGAACATAATATATTGAGACATAAGGTAGGAAGGGAAGGGGGGAGAGGAATGAGAAGGGAGAAAGGCGTGGTTAGAGCGCTCAAACTTTTTCTCGAGCGAATGGGCAGCCATTTGAGCTCGACACGTTATATTTCCTAAGATTATACATGAACAGAATGTAATTGAAGAGTCTACCAAGTTTATCCATACAAGACCGCAATCATCTTAAAATAGCACTACGCTACTTACTACTACGCATCACTACAGTCGATTATAGGGAAAATCGAAGTCTGAAGAAGCATATGGCTATGCCAACCTAATGTCGAATCAAAACGCAAACCGAGTTCATTTACGCTAAGGCTTATGGAAATGACAGATTCATGGAAAAAAAAGGATGAAGAGAGCTAACCGCCACTACATCTATCATGCGTGGGCTCCCTATTAAAATGACCTGACATTTTGAGGGGTTTACGGACACCCAAAATCTATGGACCCATTTCGATGGCATCCAGGTTTCGTTTTACATCTTCTATTAATCTGATAAACTTTCTACCCGTGCAACTGTGTTAACTTAAAGATCATCAGCATAAAGATGATACGAATACCAAAGAAAGAGGGTTATTAAATAAATGAATTTGAAAAATAACAATGGAAGCAGAATACCGCCCTGTTGTACACCAGCATCTAGATCACGCCAACTCGACAAACTGTCGCCTACGCGAGCCGACTGCTAACGTCCTCGAAGATAAGTAGAGAACTATTCCAGCGCCTCGGATGAAACCATATGATGTGAGAAGATAGACAGAAGGATATCATGACTGACGGCATTGTCTAATTCCGCCAGTCATTTCAATGCCTCTGCATTTGAGAAATCAATAAGAACCAATACAGTAATCTTGTATCTTCCAATGCTTATCTAACGTTACCAGTAATCTTTAAGGAGAGCGTATGCGGCACTGTGCCCGGGTCTAAACTCGGACTGGAATGAGCTTACAAGGTTGTTACGGTGAACAAGCACGAAAACTGCTTGTGAACGCAGGCTTCACACTTTAGACAGGAAACGAGAATGGAAATATAATGGATTCAATCAATCTATTCCAACTCATGGAGCTGTTATCATATATTGAAACGATAACAAAAAGTAATCGGTTAAATCTTGATTGATAAAACATTATAACTTGAACTAAAATATATATGTAGATAAATTAATTGTTATTGTGCAAAGAAAGATATAAAACCGCAGACCTATCTATAAATAAGTAGTGCAGGCAGGGTGTGCCATCTTCAAAGATGCGTCCAGTGTTAGTGCTTGCAGCTCTGTTGGCTGCGGCGGCAGCGTTGCCGACTGAAATACCGGAGCCCGGACAACTGGCTCTGGTTCTCGGCGAAGATGATTTTGAAGACTATCTCGATGCCTGGTTGGCACTTGAACAATCGAAATTGGCTAATTCCTCAAACATCGAAGCTGGACCCCGGAGTGGTAAATATTTATTGTAACGGAATTAAATGCACCTGAACCCTTATGTGGAGTTGGCAAATGAAAACTTGTAGAGAAAGTAATAACTAACTCTTGTGTTCAGGTTGTACGTTCAGAATAAATGGAGATCTTGGGCAGCCTCAGCCGGTATTTCTCCGCGGTAACAGGTACTTGGCCGCCAACGGTAACTCCGGCCAGATCCGGCTGAACACCGGAGAACAAGTCGTGATCGCGTGCACCGGCTCCGGACGATCCATACGTCACCCGAATATTGCAGCCACAAGAGATGTCGCTGTAAGTTTCACTTATATAAAGAAAATCAATGAGTTTTCCGAGTTAACGTAAATTAAACCAATTTTATTTCGTAGAAACAATATGCAGTTAATGAGTTATTGGGTTTCTTGATAACTGTCACTAACTACTAACTTAACTCTACTTTTAGACAAAAAAAAAACTATTTTCAGAAATTTGGTCTCCTCAGATAAAAGCATACAAAAATAGGAACTGATTCAACACCTGACGATTAGACAATACAAAAATCAAATATCCCCATCATTCGATTTTATCATTCCTTACAGACAGCGACATGTGTGAACAACAATCTTGTCTCCGGTTCCGGCTGGTTGAACGGCAACGGAGCCTTCGGTCAGCTGACTTGCTCTGACAACTCCAACCACGAAGCTCAAGCAACTAACACTCGTTGTTGGAATAACAACCTCGTCATTCGGTGAAGCACTTATTCTCTAATTTCTTTAACTTACAGTTCATACACCAGTTCCCGCACTACTGACTCACCTAATGACTTTTTATATTTAGCCTCAAATACTGCTTAATTGTGCACGTTAACTAAAGCCATTTTTATTTTCAGTGTGGGTTTCATCGTTAACAATGTTTTCCACCCTCTTTACTGGTCTTGCTTCAACCAGAACCGTATGGAAGTTCTGTACGTCTGGTATGATCAGACTCCCGAAAACGCAGTTCACCAAACAGGCGTTGATAGGCCTAATAACTTTCAAGGTAATGATAGTTGCATATTTAAGTACCCATTTTGGACTTAACTTAACCTTTTTCACTTAGTAATACGATTGTGCAAAGATTCGGGTGAAAGTCAAAGGCAAGCCGACAACAGACAGATATATTATTCGAAAAATCGCCAAGTTATTGGAGCTAAAATTGTTGCAAATTAGCTCTCAATCTATGCGCACTCCACAATTATTCATTATTCCCGCTAGTTACAATAATGCTTCTGAAAACAATCCGTTGTCCAGAATGTGTAGTCAATATAATGCAATATGCTCTAAGGTAGACTTGTTTTTAAACAGTTTTAACGAATTTAAAAATTCTTTGTATAAATTGTAATTTAAACACTGTCATTTAGTAACTTCTCCATATTATTTAACCTTAACTGTCCGATTTGAAGGAACACACTCGTTTCCAGTCAGTCATCCTGTATATGAAATACACAGTGATAAATATTCTGTGAAAATTTCAACTATCCGCTTATTACGGTTCATATAATACAGACCACTGACATACAGACGGATGTACTGACTGGCGGATGGACAGCGGAGGCTTAATAATAGAGTTTTGTTGGTTACCCTTCGAATATGGAGCTCTAAAAATAAGCTTTGGACACCTTAACTACTTTACTATTCAATATTTCACTGAATATTTGTAGCTGGCAACTTCTTCCCCGCTGTTGCCGTCAATGACATGTACACTCAAGCTAACCAGAAGACGGTCGTCACCCAATATGTCGGAGCTGCATTGGCTGACAGATATATCACAAAGCACCAGTTCATGGCTCGTGGTCACCTTGCTGCCAAGAGTGACTACGTTTTCGCCACCGGTCAGCGCGCTACTTTTTACTTCATCAATGCTGCTCCTCAGTGGCAGCCCTTCAACGCTGGAAACTGGAACTGGCTGGAGCAGGTAAGCTTTTTGTAGAGATATTACCAACTAGATATATTACATCAAATAGACACAGTACGGAATACCACGCTACGCTCCAAAACAGGATTCACAGACATGGCCAAAAAGACGTTGGCCGCATGCATGATGACCGCTGGACAAAAAATTGCAAGCAATGGGTGCCTGGGGAACTTTCGTCCAAGAAAGGATAAAGGACAGGGGAAAGCCTTGTCGGGATGACCTGGACGCGCACCACGAGGGCTGGTTCGAGACGGCGTAGGAGAAGAGTGTCTGGAAGGATATGACGGGAGGTCCTTGCCCAGCAGTGGGAGACAGTAGGCAATTAAACTGTTTGGTATTGAGTAATCTCTCATGATTTTACTAATAAATGTACATACATAATTATGTATTTTATTGCAGAATCTTCGTGCTCGCATTGGTGTCGCTGGCTATAACACCGTCATCTATACTGGCACCTTTGGTGTGACGCAGCTGCGTGATGAGAGCAATCGCTGGGTTGACATCTACCTGGTGCCGCAGCGCAATCAGATACCCGTTCCACTTTACTTCTATAAGGTCAATTCTAAACCTCGTTGTTAAGGGTGATCAGTGATTTTCGGTTTGCAAAATATTCGGTATTGACAATATGGATTTGGAAGATAGTTTGTTTTGATTATTTGAATGAAACTTTGAAAACTGAATGCTTTTTGCAGCAATCCAAATTCAAAGGAAACTTTCTTTCTCAGGTGGTGTATGATTCATCTCGGCGCATCGGCACGGCGTTCATAAGCATCAACAACCCTCACCTAACGCTGGCCGAGGCCCGCGCGCGTCAGTTCTGCACGGACCGCTGCCGCAACAACAGCGCGTTCAACTGGCTCAGGTGGCAACCTGACCGCGTCGACATCGGATACAGCTTCTGCTGCACAGTCGACGATTTCAGAAGAACTATTCCGCATCTTCCCAACTTCGCAACCAATGGTCTCCTATCATAATAAATATAAATATCACACCATCGCGTTCAGCACGAGATGTTTAATGCTGCACCTGATTTTGTAATTAAGTATTATAATTTGATTTAAATAAATATTTTATTTCAATTTCATTTTGTATTGCTTTCTTTGTTGTTCTTAAGACATATCAAAAGCAGTATTCATCATCACTACCCGATTGATGCACATCACCAAGTGATGCATAAAATTTCTGCTCTGAACTTAGAAATCAAATGTGTTATTCAACAGGTAGGTTTGTTAAAAGGTAGTAAATAATTTGTTTAGGCACTCAATGATGATCACTATTATTTGTTAGAGGAACTTTAAAAGTATGCCCTTGTATTGGTATGTGAGGATGAGGTATAGAGGTATGCGGAGCAGAGTGGAGAGTTCCACATCCTTCATAGAAAAGCGAGAAACCTCCAACCAGACGGTTGTTGTGTCTGGTGGGTTACTGTCCGATAGATGTAGGCAGGCTGTTGGGGCTGTGGTTCAAATTGCGCGGTGAATTTTGATACTGCGATGTAGATTGGTGTGACGTCAGGATTATTTTTTAGTTGAAATGTGTCACTCAATAAGTTTCTGATCTAACAAAACAAAGGAAATTAAACTATTCGTCGAAATTCTCTTACTTCAATATTCATAATGTCTTCTTGTAGAATATTTTTTTCATTGCACTCAAAATAGGCCTTGCCGCCTTGGTAAATTTCGGCAACCACTTCTTCATTTGAGTCAAATTTGTTTCTCAGGACCATTATCATGAAGTCTCTAAAATGCCGTTAGTAGGTGTCTGGATCACTTCACTTCCCGTGGGTGTCGTCAGAGGCGACTAAGGTACTCATCAGAGAATGAGCAGCAGCATCCTCTGTGCAGTTCAATAACTATACTACGATCGCCCCTTTTGAGGGAGGCCTATGCCCTTAACCAGTAGCAGAAGGTGTCTGGTCAGTTTCCTATTTAGGGGTGGCATAGTCTCCTTGAACTGCCTGCAGCCTGGCGCCGAGGCCCACCAGCGTTTTGCTTGTGTGTAGGTGTGATCTTGTAGCCATGCCTGGCTGAGGGCTGTTGGACCCCAAGGTCCAACAGCCATCATACATACCAGATCCCCCAGATCCTGGCCGGCTCATCGGCCGCATCATTTCCTAGTGATCCGCTGTGTCCTTTTATCCACTGCAGCAGCACAGTGTTGCGGTTGGTCACTGTGCCGCATTTTAACGCATTATGGTATTCTTGTATGAGTTTTAAGGAGCTGTAATTCTTTCTTAGGGATTGGAGAACTTCAATCTCAATTCGCGGTTTGTTCTTAGTTCAGTGTGAGCAAACGTGGCACCTAATTTGAAAGCAACTTACGAATGTTCGAATTATGTACGAGGTCAGTTATCTAGGGAAGACAAAAACCCAAAGAAACAAATAATAACTGCTTTTGAAAAAGGGATAATATGCAAAAAAAATATTTTTTTAAACTCCATAATAAACCTAAGTAATTTCAGTTAAAAACTGGCCTGTTTAATAAAACGGCAATTTCATTGGTAAAAACCTAATAGTTATTTCATGTAAGCCTACATGTGGTGGAAGTAGTTACAAAAGTATGTCTTTCTTATGTATTTAGAAATAATAGGTTATGACGCATTCAATAAAATAGGTAAATACAGTCGCAGAAATTAACAAGGAAAATGACACTAGAAGTCCCTAAATTTACCAGTTAACTCTCTAAGCTAGGCCGGTGGCACAATGAGCCAAAATAGATGGGAAAGTTTAAAACAAAGGTAGCAGAATAAAACACACTTGACTTGACTTAAGACTTGACAGAGGGCGTCCACAGTTTTGCTAGCTTCACGCTTCACCTCGCTACACGTCATTTCGATGCTCGTCGCTTCTACCAACACGGTGCGTTGCCACCAAGCACCATAGGGTGCTTGTTGCTCGAACGCTCGTTCCATTGTGCAGATGAGGCATGCTACTCGTTATGCTATCCGCAGAACACCAAGTTAGAAACCATTTCATGAGATTACAACCCCTCATCCGTTCGACCAAGCTTCGCTCAGAGGCTATCGACTATGGTTAAAACAGTAACCATAACAAAATAGGTAACTGGTATAAAATGCCTATGGAATTAAGTTCGCCTCTGTACATTAGTGTACGTAAAGTGTTAAATAGAAATATTAAATCCGCTCGGTACGTCCTCAACCCGACGATTGGCAGGAATTACTCCATGTTATTGACAGACTATAAAACAAAGACACGTTTATTAAATCGTAAGAAACATTTAGAGCTTTGCCTATGGAACATGTAAACTATACGAAGAACAATATAATTTAAAAAGTAACGAAAAATTGATTAAGTTAAACTTTGTAACGTTATTGTACCATCAAGTCAAAATATATTAAAACAGTTGATCCGTCTTACTCTTGTAATATTGTGTTAAAAAGCAAGCAGTAGAACAGTAGACATACCCTATAACTGTGCGAGGTCGGCGGTATCTAAAGATGCGTCCAGTGTTAGTGCTTGCAGCTCTGTTGGCTGCGGCGGGAGCGTTGCCGACTGAAATACCGGAGCCCGGACAAGTTGCTCTGGTTCTCGGCGAAGATGATTTTGAAGACTACCTCGATGCCTGGCTGGCACTTGAACAATCCAGATCGGCTAATTCATCTAACGCTGAAGCTGAACTCAGAAGCGGTATTTCTTTAATATCATAATCAATTCTAGAGATAGAGATGATGTGAAGCTAAAATATTATATTCTTTGTATCACTCTGTAACTCACGCAAACAAGTTCAATATAAAAAAAATTGTATTCAGGTTGCACGATCAATGTAAACGGAGATCTTGGACAACCTCAGCCGGTATACCTTCGCGGAGGCAACAGATACTTGGCCTCCAATGGAAACACCGGCCAGATCCGTCTGAACACCGGTGAACAAGTCGTAATCGCTTGCACTGGCTCCGGTCGATCAATCCTGCACCCAAACATCGCAGCAACGAGGGACGTCGCTGTAAGTTCTAATTATAATATAAACGCAGAAATTTAAATAAGGTTTAAAAGCCAGTTGATTTGGTATGCCGTAATTTTTATTGATGTTGTATCCTTCTTTGTAGACAGCCACATGTGTCAACAACAATCTCGTCTCCGGAGCTGGCTGGTTGAACGGCAACGGAGCTTTCGGTCAGCTGACTTGCTCTGCACACGCGTTCCATGAAGCTCAAGCTACTTCTACTCGTTGCTTCAATAACAACATCGTTATTCGGTTCGTAATGTTTTGTTTTAATTATTTAAAAAATTTGGAGTCTACTTGTTTGGTGGTCCGATTTGGTTTCTTGCATGTTTAGTAATAACGACGTTTTTCCAGTGTTGGCTTCATTGTTAATAATGTCTTCTATCCACTCTACTGGTCCTGTTTCGACCAGAACCGCCTGGAAGTTTTGTACGTCTGGTATGATCAGACTCCCGAAAATGCTGTTCACCAAACTGGCGTCGACAGACCTAGTTGGCTAGGTAAGTCTCATTTTGACGTATATTGAGCGGGTATAATATATTCGTTCAGGAAATGATGTGATAAAATTGGTGTCCCGTCAGTTCAACAAAAAATAATTTTAAATTTTTCACTTTACAAGCAACGATTGGCAAAAACATGATTTGTTATTTCATCATTATACAACAACAACTTTACGAAATAATTCACTTAAGAAAATAATTATCTAATAAACTTTTTTTTAATAACGGCTTATTTTTCAAACAATTCATATATTTTCATACGTTACGTACAACGTTTGGAATAAAAATACTTTACATAATATACTCTCTGCCTGCGTCTGTGTTTCCGAACGCATACAACCCTAATCTCTTAAAAATTAGAGTGAACAGGCTTTTTCTGGGTAAGCTCGCTCCATCGTCGACTTTGTCTCTGTCATCTATGACCTAGACTAGAGTCAAGAGCAAACCCATATTAAATAAAAAAAAATTGCTCGTACGAACGATAAATCTATTGATTTTATATATATATTTCAACTATTTATGAAATACCTAATGGACGACTCGCCTACATTTATTAATACTGCGCGATGGATTTCATTTAAATTATAATAGAAAATAGCATTTTTAGCTTTGAATTTAAATATTGTCTTAAAAAGTAAATAATGTTGTGCTACAAAAGTTAGGGACACAAACAAATCGCTGCAAAACCGACTCCACGTAGTCTTGTTTGCCTTACCCCTAGAGTGTAATTTAAGCCCGCGTAGGCGTGGAGGGGCGAGGCGGCCCACGAGCTGAGGAACAAGTGGCTGTAACGCCCGCCGCCGCTGACAGCTCGCGTGGGACCGCCGGAGCCCCGCAGCGCCGGAGCTGTGACAGAAACCATGCCTGCTGCATGTTGCATGCTTGGTTGCATGTTGCATGCTCGATTGCATGTTGCATGCTTGGTTGCATGTTGCATGCTTGCATGCATGCTGCATGCATTGTGTATGCTTGTTTGCTGTTGTGATGGTTTAGAAAATGTATTATAAAATGATATTTACTGTAAACGTGATTTTTTCAAAATAATCTAAATAGATTAAATATCATCCGAAACGTTTGCCAAATAAATGTTTAGAAAATAAAACATTTGCGGAATAAGTTGTTTGTGAAATAAATAGTATACAAAATGTTGTTTGTAAACTAAACATTTGTCAATGGTATTTTTGTGAAACATTAGTGATCATAAAATTCTGTCATGTAAAAAAACTTATTTCATATGTTTTCATTGTAGATGGAAGCTTCTACCCTGGCGTTGCGGTCAATACCATGTACACCCAAGTTAATCAAAAGGCGGTGGTCACTCAATACGTCGGAGCAACATTAGCTGACAGATATATCACCACCCAACAGTTCATGGCTCGTGGTCACCTGGCTGCTAAGAGCGACTATGTTTTCGCCACCGGTCAGCGCGCTACTTTCTACTTCATCAATGCTGCTCCTCAGTGGCAGCCCTTCAACGCTGGTAACTGGAACTGGCTGGAACAGGTATGTACATTTTTCGTCTAGAAAATGGCAACCATTAAAAGTCTTTTTGGATTGGTCATCATTTTTAATGCCAATTTATTTATATACAGAATCTCCGTGCTCGCATCGGCGCTGCTGGATACAACACAGTGATTTACACTGGTACCTTCGGCGTATCACAGTTGCGTGATCAAAACAATCGCCTCGTCGATATCTACCTGGTACCAGAGCGCAACCAGCTCCCAGTACCGCTTTACTACTATAAGGTAAAGTCTTACCCTGAATTAAAAAAAAAAACTAGAATACAAAGTAAAAGTAGCAGTAGTCTTCGAGAAAACGGAAATACGGAATATGGAAATAGATCAGCTGGAAGTTAATTAGATTTATGGACACAGCTAGCAGAGTAGCAAGCTAAAGTAGCAGTGGTCATGTATGCCGTAGGACTTATGGCCGTAGCAGTAGAAGAGTCCTCAAGGTGCGATCCCGAATCTATAATTGCAGTTTGTGTCAGGTGTAAAAGCTCTGGAAAGCGAGATTGTCAATGTCTGAATTTTGTTGTCCAATATAGACGATAATTTATTGTCTAATGAAATTCGCTGTTGTATTTTTTAAACAATACTATCTTTATGTCTCAGGTCGTGTACGACGCATCTCGCAGCATCGGCACGGCGTTCGTGAGCATCAACAACCCTCACTACACGCAGGCGGAGGTACAAGCCCTGACCTTCTGCACAGATCGCTGCCGGAACAACAGCGCGTTTAACTGGCTCAACTGGCAACCTGATCGCATCGACATCGGGTACAGTTTCTGCTGCACAGTCGATGACTTCAGAAGAACTATTCCGCATCTACCCGCCTTCACAACTAACGGTCTCCTTGCATAAGTTTTATGTCATCACGATATACCATTTGTTGTAAATATACCGACAAAAAATCTATTTGAGTTTTGTTTCGGCTGTTTGTACAACCCATATGTGTTTGTTTGGGCCTTAGACTCTGGATAAGTGACATTCTGTTAGCGGTAGCGTGTCGAGGCGATCGTCGAAACGACAAAAATGTATGGGAATGACAAAAGTTGTTGAAATGATTAATCCTTTATATTTTGACAATCGCATTCACTAATATAATGGCACTTTGTGTGGGACCTCTTGAGACGTTTCTATTGACATGTCGTCTAAAAGCACGTTCAACTTGTAAATTTATTTTATCCGATAGCTAGCCCCGTTTAATGACTCAGGCATAGCTCAATACTGGCTAGATACCTATATGCGATACATATTTTGTACGTTCAGTAGATTTTGACTTTTCGACCGCTGTTTAGTTTGCCCATTGCACCTTTTGCTTGAGCATATTATTTTAAAGAAAAAGTAATGCTCGACGTTTATTGATTGTTATTTTATGGTAGGCGCCAGATAAACTTGCAATAAAGTACATTGACCTTTCCCTAATATACCTTCGTAGATACCCGAACAATAAATTATGAACCGTTTTTCATAACTAGAAAACGTAGGTAAAGGATCACGATAGAAGTCGATTCAGGACAGCTTTATGTCTTTGTTTCTGTTTTTGATATTAAGAAAGTCAATAACGGTCGGTGACCGTTATTGCACATTTATCTGGTGTCTACCATAGAAAGAGTTATGCTACGAAATTCAATCTAAAAGGCAGTATTACTACAACTACCTGGGAGTTTTACAACACAAAGGTCCGCCATATACGAATTCATAAAATATTAATTTATAATATTATGTAGATGTAGTTTTTTTTTAATCTTAGATATTTTGTGACGTAAAAAATCACGCTTATAAGTCTTATCTAATTAATGTTCGAATATCATGTAGATAATTACACGAATTAAGTTTACATTTTAGTGATCCGTAATGATTATATGTGCGGACATAAGCGGATAAAAGTGGAGTGTGTGAAGCTCCTAACCATTTTTGATGGAGGAATACGCTATCTGCCCCATCTTGGGGGCATAGGACATTAAATCAGTGATGCTTTTAAGTAAACTGTACTTGACCACATGGTCCTGTTTCTCCCAGAGTAAGTCTGATTTGTAGTTAAGAACGTGTCAACACCTACTAATACTGCCAAATTTAGACAGGTTTTCAAGCTAAATTAGAGTTCGACAAATACTTAATTCAGAAATTGGGGATAATATCACAAACCCCAATATAAAGGACCAGAATTATTGATGGACTTTAAAATGATACA
The DNA here is from genome assembly GCA_905163435.1 of Mamestra brassicae. NCBI lineage: Eukaryota > Metazoa > Arthropoda > Insecta > Lepidoptera > Noctuidae > Mamestra > Mamestra brassicae. The sequence continues at coordinate 8,447,170 of LR990996.1, read as the reverse complement.
CCCGTAGAATTTGAAGTGAAGGACTCTACTTTATTGCTGGTATGAAAAGTTCTCAAATTCGGATTCTCAATTTAGGAACCAGAACTTGGATCTCACCAAAGCATCAGGCAATGTTGATCTACTAATCACGTAAGAAAAACTAGAATCTGAAGAGAAAAGCAGTAGAAAATATTTCGAGATTATTTAGAAAGTCTATCCATAGCGTTCAAATTGAAAATATAACTCTGCTCAGTGAAAAATTTGCTGTGCCATTTGGAGTCACTCAGGTAAGTTTTTTTTGGTCCCATCTATTGTCTGTCTGACTGTGAAAATACGAGGTGGCTAAGAAATACCAACTAAATGCGATTAAATAAAAATATTTAAGTACTATTTGTTGCCACTTTGGAGCATTCATTTTTGTTTAAAGAATGTAAATATTAAATTGGTTGAGCATCGTTAATTAATAACAGCAGCATTTTATTTAGCGTAGAAACCACAAGAAAATCGTGACTTTGCATCATGTTTATTTATTTTATTTAGGAAGTGAAATGTGTGGAGCAAAATCTTGTCTCTAGTAAAAGCTGGAACTCAAACAGGCCCTTCAAGCAGCTGACTTGCCCCGCTAATTCGAGCCCCGTGATTCAAGAGACTACCGAACGTTGTTGTGATGGCCAGTATGGCCACACCGTAACTTTGTAAGTATTTGTTCTGAAGATTACCGAAACGAAAAACATGTTTTTTCTTTTTTAATATGTTAATAGTTAGGTGTTTGGCTGTTACGCGTTTTCTACAAAAAACGATCACCATAAAAATTTTGCAAGCCCTGATGATATTTCTCACAAATATTTTGATTTTTTTTTTATTTTATGACTTTTTGAAGTGAAACGTTTCATTCGAGAATCGACTTCACATTTCCTCCCTCTTCCTTTTCCTCTCTCTTTCCTTACAGAGAGTAAAGAAAGAAAGAGGATAAATGTGTCTCTCTCTGATATGATACATTGATGCGATGTTTTTACGATTTGTAACTCATAAATACTGACAAGCACAAATTGCTTTTTTTTGTTTTTTTTTCGAGTAAGTTGAAAACGTCGTTTGTCATTTGTTGGAGTATCTGGCTTTACAACGCCTTGCCTGCGGCTCGGGCGTTTATTTAACTTCGCTGCAACGACAAAGTTTGCCAACTTGCATGAAAATGTTCCACTTGATGAACGTAATATTATCTTCGTAATTATACTTATAGTTTAGTGTTTAGTCGTCTTCATTTTGTTGTATCAAAAAACAATAATGCCGATTTTATTTTTCAGTGTGGGCTTTAATGTCAACAATGTCTTCTACCGGCTGTACGGTGCTTGCTTCGACAAAAAACTTCTGCAAGTTCTGTATGTCTGGTATGAACAGACTCCCAAAAATGCAGTTCATCAAATCCGCGTCACCAGACCCAGCGCATGGAAACGTAATAACAGTTTACAGAGTATAATTTTCAGACTACTTCGTAAGCTGCATTTTGACGTGTTCTTAGTGAGTTAAAAATCTGCGCTGTTATAAATGGCCACAAAGTTTGCAACAGGTCACAGATATTCAGATGAACTAAGTGTGAGGCTTGGACGCCATATTATTTGGAGCTATAATAGAATTTGATAAATTAAAGTTATGTTTGCTCAGAACACGTCTAAGTGAAAAAGCACGGCTTTGGAAACCATCATCTGATTTAATATTTACATTTTCAGCTGACAAATTCTTCCCTGGAGTTGATCTCGATACCTTATACACCCAAGCTAGTCAGAAGATTGCCTTTAAGGAATATCTCGGATCTGACACATATATCACCACGACAAAACAAAGGTTCTTGGCTAAGGGTCACCTTGCTGCTAAGAGTGATTTTGTGTTCGCTTCCGCTCAGCTCGCTACTTTCTTCTACATCAATGCTGCTCCTCAGTGGCAGTGCATTAGCGCTAGTAACTGGAACAGGCTGGAGCAGGTAAGCTTTTCGGTGAGTTACAGACGCCAGCAAATCAAGCTACAACAATCTGTCAAATTTATTTGATAGAATTTTAACTTTATCGCTAAGGCATTAGGTTCAAGGTTGTTTGGGAAAATTTGTCAGTTTCGAGTAGCTTCATGTGCTGGCGTCTGTATCTACCACAATTTAGGCAACGACCTCGAGGAAGTAAACACGGACACGCGCTTCACACCCGCGCGACCCACAGTCTAGTCAAAAGAACAACTTTCCATATTACTATAAGTATTTTTTAACTTTAATAGTTATGCACCGAGGGGATAAAGCAGTGTTTTATGTCACGGGCGTCATATTGAATCACGAACGTAATGAAGGATTCGATAGTTAACTCCCAAGCGTAGCGAGGGAGTTAAGAGTATAACCCATATCGTGAAGTTACAATAAGGCACTCTTATAAAATTTAAATGTGTAGTGTTTTTGATACTCTGGCGTGCGATGTTTATAAACCTAGTGTTTACTACTATTTTATCCAAAAAAACTCAACAACCAATTTATATAATTGCAGTATCGTCGTGCTCGCATTGGCGTCGCTGGCTACGACACCGTCATCTACACTGGTACCTATGACGTGTTGCAGCTGCCTGATAAAAACAATAAGCCCGTCAAAATATTTCTGTCGCAGGGCAAGGTCCCAGTTCCAATTTACTTCTACAAGGTAAAACACTACTTACGCACAGCAGCAGAACGGCAGGTTACGATACAGTATCAAATATGACACTTTGCCAAACTTGGTAATATGTAACATGGCGTTTACACTAAGTCATATTACTGTAAACTATAAACGTTTTTAGCTACTTTAAATAATAAAGTAAAATTAATGTTCTTAAGTGGTGTATGAGGCATATAGTCGGAAAGGCACAGCGTTCATAACTATCAACAATCCTCACCTCTCGCTGTCCGAAGCGGAGAAGCTCGCCAAAAACATATGCAAAAAAGACCAATGCCGCGGCAACAGCCACTTCGCCTGGCTCCGGTGGGAACGTGACCGCGCTGAAATCGGATACAGTTTCTGCTGCACAATCAATGACTTCAGGGAAAAAATTAAATATCTACCTAACTTCGAAACTGTTGGTCTACTTTTATAAGCTGACATATCATTTTTTTACTGTCTTATTAAATATAAGTTTACACGTTAACATGAATTTTGTACATCAATATAGTCACTAAGCATATCAATTAAATATTGCAACAAATACTATTTTCATTTGTTTTGCCTCTGGCTCAAAAATAATTGTTAATGTGTGTCTTCTTATATTTCTTTCTTGAATTTTTTCCTAAATAAAACGAGTTTTGACTGGTCGTTGGTCTAGAGGTCGCAAGTGCTACTGTTTTTTTACAAGGAAATCAGTATTTTTTAGAAAAAATTTAAATTTCTTAGAAAGTTCATTTAGTTAGTAACTAATAGAACTGTTTTTTTACAAGGAAATCAGTATTTTTTAGTAAAATTTTAAATTTCTTAGAAAGTTCATTTAGTTAGTAACTAATAGAAAAACAACCACGAAAATTCGCTGGCGTCGTGCTGCGAACTACGAATGCTACGGGTGCTGCGAGCTACGAATGCTACGGGTGCTGCGAGCTACGAATGCTACGGGTGCTACGAGCTACGAATGCTACGTGTGCTACGAGCTACGAATGCTACGGGTGCTACGAGCTACGAATGCTACGGGTTGTTTATAAACGCGCGAAGCGAATTGGCAACATCAATGACAACGTTGCAATTCATATTCGCGCCCATTTTGTACCAACCCCGCGCTGCTCGGTCGTCTATTTGCCGTAAAAACCGAGTCGCGAGCGGGCGTGTTTAAAACGCTGCGGCATTCCCGCCAATTTATTGCATCTTTGTAATTGACTTAAGTTGTATGAACGTGGATAAACGCCTTTTTTAACCCTAGTGACTGTCTCACTGTATAAAAATCCCGCCCTCAGTAATAATGGTCCTCCAAGCCTGGATCACAATTAATGACAATGTAACGTCGTGACGTGAAACCAGAGTTAGAAATCGCGGAGATTGAGGACGAAGAAGCAGAAAATCGAGCGATGAGTATTTACAGTGGCCCTAATAACGTGGATGAGTGGTTAAGCACACGTCAAGCCCCATGCGAACACGCGGAAAAGCCGCCAGCGCCCCCCGCGCCGTCCGGTTGTCCGAACGTGACCGAAGGCCTAGCTCGAGAACGAGAGCGCGCGTGCGGCGTCGCGCATGCGCTGAACACCGTTCGCGAGCCGTGCGCGCCTGCAGCGGCGTCCTCCCCGATCGCCGCAAAGTATGCGCCGGCCGCTCTGCCCTCGGGCGCCGATGCCGTCGCGGCCTCTGACATCATGCATCTAGCCGAAGTTATTATGCCGCGGCAAATTTCATCGCGGCGGACGGAGCTCCGGCAGGATACTATGGCGGTATGGAGAGAACGACTATTGCGGCCCAGCGCTGGGCACGCCACAATTGCGGCGGTAAGGCCCCTCTTTGGGGAGTGGCTGGAGAGGCGCCACGGCGTCCTCACCTTCCGCCTGACGCAGGTACCTACTGACCGGACACGGCTGTTTCGAGAGGTACCTGTTTCGGATTAAGCGGGAGGACACGCCCGGGTGTCAGCACTGTGAGGATCGCCCGGAGGACACGGTGGAGCATACGGTGGAGGTCTGCCCTGCTTGGGCTGAGCACCGCCGTGTTCTCGTCGAGGCGATCGGCGGCAGCAACCTCTCGCGTCCGGCCCTGGTTGAATCCATGGTCCGGAGCGAGGAGCTTGGGAAGCGGTCACCTCCTTCTGCGAAGCAGTAATGCTAGCGAAGGAGGAGGCGGGCAGCGCGAGGGAAAGGCAAGGCCTTCGCCCCAACCGCCGCTACAGGAGAAGACGCCCCGGGCGTCGGGAGTTGCAGGGCGATCCCCGGCCACCGTAGGCGCGGGCCTGCGGACGGCGAGCGGTGGGTGGCTCGCAGGCCCGGGTCGATGGCGCGTTGTGTTTCACGCGCGCCTCAAAGAGATGTCAGCATAGAAGACGGGGCCCGCTAGGGCCATAGCCTGCCAGGGTTGCGGAATTTGTTCGAAAGAGTCACCGCGACCCTGGAACGCAAAGGGCTTTAGAAGGAACACGATGGGTTTTAGTCAGTAAGAGTCTTACACCTCCACCTCCACCCAGAGCGAAAGAAGTCATTTGATGATTTCCAATCTTTAAAAAAAAAAGCCGAAGTTATTATAACGATATATTCGTTTCAAAGCGACCTCGTCAAAATTATAACCTCCCCGTGTTTGATGGCAGCCCGGCAGACTGGCTGGCATATCGACGTACCTACGAAGCTATCTCGGCCACGTGTAGCATGTTCGAAAACATCGTATGACTGCATGCATCATTGCGTGGCGTGGCAATGTGTGCCATTGAAGATTTGCTGCGTACCGGGTCCAACCCGATTGATGTGATAAATGCCATAGAGGAGGAGTTCGGTCACCCTGATTTGCTACTAGAAACTGCACTGAACAAAAAAAGTTGCCTGCCCCGTGTGTGCGAAAGTGGCGTCGATTTAAGAAAATTGACTTGCGACAATCGAAATTGTGTGTATATTTTAAAAGAAGATCTTCATTTATCGCCGAATATACACATAGTCCTCGAGTTTCTGAGTCACCGGTCACGGGCATCAGCTTATTACCTACCGTTGAACATGAACACCGAGCACAATAATAATCGTAAACTGACCACAACTACTGCCAACCCTGCTGTCGCCACGCCGTTGCGCGCCAAGCGCGCTGAGTCCCTTTTTTTTTTTTTTTGATCTCGGGGGGAAATCCTCATGGAAATCCTCCACCCTGGGGCGGGTGGAGGGGTCTGTCAGACTCTTACTGACTAAAACCACCCCGGTGTTCCATCTCCCACCTACGCCGGGGATCACGGGAACGTATGCGACATCCGCAATCCCCGGCTGGTGCCGGCCCGCCTCTGCGGGCCACCTCGCGTCGGCGAGGGGAGTGAGGTGTTTGACTCCCCTCGCTACGTCAAAGAGGGGCGCACGGGAACACCACGCGCCGCCACCTCGGGTCCGGATGAGTGGGGGGCGACGGACATCCCCAAGTCCGCCGCCCCTGGACCCAGTTAGGGGGGCCGGAAGAGGGCAGCGTATGCCCTCCTCCGACGCCCGATGCGCCTGCTGCGGGCAGGGAGAGCGGTTGTGATCTCCCTCTCCCTTTCCGCAGCCTCCTTCTGCGCGATAACTGTCTCGCAGAAGGAGACCACCGCGTCCCAGGACTCCTCACCGCCGACCATAGCATGAACTACGGCCGGCAGCGAGAGGTCACCGCCTACAACAGAGATGAGGGCACGGCGCGGCTCCTCCCAAGCGGCACACTCTGCCAGCGTATGCCGCGCCGTGTCCTCCCGACAGTCGACGCAGTGGTGACATCGAGCGTCCGGCTCTCTGCCTATGCGACACAGGAACCTCCCGAAGCAGCCATGCCCCGAGAGGACCTGCGTCGCACGAAACGTCAGAGAGCCGTGCCTTCTCCCGAGACACAGGTCTAGCACTGGCCGGATGGCCTCGATGGTGATGAGGCCGGCGGTAGGGCTCGAAAGCCTGTCCCGCCATTCCGCCACCAGGACCTCGCGCAGCTGCGACCGACGCAGCTCCAAGTGTTGCTGCGTCAGTCTTTCGCCGCGCGCCCGCGCGTCCTCGCGCCACCTATGCAGTGACGCGAGCACTTTCGCCTCCAGGTCCCACGGCGGAGATCCGGCCAGTGCGCAAGCCGCCTCGTAGGAGATCGTGCGATATCCCCTGATGACTCTGACGGCCATCACCCTCTGCGGCCTCCGCAGAACAGTGATGGTGCTGGCCGTCAGGTCAGCCGCCCAGATCGGGGCCCCATAAAGGGCCATCGATCGCACGATCCCCACGTACAACCGCCTACAGGCGGTGCTCGGGTCCCCCAGATTGGGAAGCAGCGTTGACAGCGCCCCCGCCGCGCCCAACAACTTGGGCGCCAGCCGCCGGAAGTGGGGGCCGAAATCCCACCGGCTGTCGAGCACCAATCCCAGGTACTTCATGGTGGACTCGACAGCGATACGGGCCCCCCCGACCACGATGTGCGATCCCGGCGGCGGCGCTCGCCGGGGGCCATGAAAAACAATGGCCTCCGACTTGTTGAGGGCCACCTCCAGGCCGAGGCGCCGTACGCGGCTCACCACCTGTGACACCGCAGCCGTCGCCAGCAACGCTGCCTCCCTGTGCGAGCTCCCCCGGGCAGTGACCAGTGTGTCGTCAGCGTAACACACCAGCTGCACTCCCGGCCGGAGCTCGCCCCTCAGCACCCAGTCGTACCCGATGTTCCACAGGAGCGGGCCCAAGACCGAACCCTGTGGAACACCGCACGACATAGGGCGCTGGCATCTGCCATCGCATCCCAGATAGGTGACACACCTTTCCGCCAAATAAGCCCCGACGACGCGGCGGAGGTAGGAAGGCACTCGATGATATCGTAGTGCCTCCCGAATACAACTCCAGCGCAGGGTGTTGAAGGCGTTGGAGATGTCCAAGGACACCGCCAACAACACACCGCCCCGCGACACCGCTTCCTCCGCCAGGACTCTCACTCGGGATATCGCCGTCACAGTGGAGCGCCCTTGCCGAAAGCCGTACTGGCATTCGGCCAGGTCCGGCCCCTCTCCGCACAAGTGGCTGACGAGGCGGGCTGAGACTATCCGCTCAAACAGCTTTCCCACCTCGTCGAGCAGCACTATGGGCCGGTACGCGGACGGCGAGTCCGCAGGGCGCCCCGCTTTCCTGAGCAGGACCAGACGACCAGATTTCCACTGAGCGGGAAACTGGCCCTGCTCAAGGCACGCCGAGTAGAGTCCTCAAGCGCGCTGAGTCCCTGCGCCAACACCGGGAACCTGCATACCAAGTACATCTCCTCCAAAGAGGTCCACCAGCGAGGAAGTTACGTCATCGTCACCGAGTGCGTCGTCGCCATCAAGTGAGTGCGATAAATTCGTTACAAAAAGTAAACTTGAAAAGTGGAACTTTGTAAAGGTCAACAAACTTTGTTTAAAATGTTTAGTGCAAAGCCATTCTCGTTATCATTGTCGCGCAAAACGATGTGAAAAGTGTCGTTCTCCGCATCACACCCTTCTACAATACGAGAAGCCAAGAGCCCCGGGCGCCGCCGATGCCGTCGGTGCCGCGTGCGGCGCAGGCGGCCTATGTACAGCCGCCGGCGCCGTCGCCGCCGGTCGCCGAGTCGGTAACGAGTATGGGTGAGCTGTGTCAAACCACTAAAACTTTTAAAAAAATATGCCTGTTACGATTATTGTTAATAATGTTGAACATGGTTTATATGCTTTGCTAGATGATGGGGCCACAGTGTCGTTAATAGATTCTAGTGTGTGTAATTTCAGTGGGCCATCATCTCCGTTGAGAATTGTTAGTGCAGTGGTCTTGTTATGTCAGATAACAATTCCTGTATGGTGACTACGCTAATTCGTGGTTCTAACGACGTATCTCATGATATCGTGTTACAAACGATTGATAACTTAGACTTGCCTATCCAATCTGTGCCTGCCAGAGTTTTGAATAATAATAAACATCTGAGAGATTTAGATTTGTGTGAGATGTCGTGCGCGAAACCGATGGTTTTAATTGGCTAAGATAACTGAAAATTCCTCATTTATGATCAACTTTGATCGTAAATCCTCATTTACGATCAAAGTTGATCATAAATGAGGAATTTTTGCCCAGATTTTTCCTGTCGTATTTCCTCAAATACGACAGGAAAAATCTGGGCAACCCGTAGCGTCCCTTACCAAGTTAGGGTGGGTTATTCATAGACCTATAACTGGGCTTACAAGTCTGATAGTGAGTCAGTAAATCTAGCCTTTGAGGGTTTGGATGATTTAAATGACCTTGTGAAACAGCAATTTTTGCTCGAGTCTATCGGTATCACATCGGTGTCACAAAAAAATGTTGAGACTGAACGCGTTTGTAAAATCGTAGATAGCACTACTCGCCGTTTCGACGGAGGCTGGGAGGTAGGATGGACCTGCGGAAAGTAAAATTCGAGATTTAGATTTATTTTTATATTAAGATCATGAATGGCTTCGCGTCAGAAGATGCCTCAGTGCTGCACCGGAATTAATGTTTGATGAAAAGTATCCAATTATTTTAGAAGGTCAAAGTTACACCGCGCGGCTCATTGCCCTCGAATATCACAAGCGTGCTCACCATACCAATACTGAAAACTGTCATTAATAGTATTAGGGAAAAATATTGGATTAGGTACTAGATTGCGACGTTTAGTCAAATCAGCCGTGTCCAAATGTCAGTCATGTTTGGTGCGTCGTGCTCGCCCTTCAATGTCCAAGATGGGAGATCTACCTGCCGCTAGACTTGTAAATACACGAAGAGTTTTTGTACATTGTGGGATTGATTACTATAGTTCAATGGAAGTTTATTTATTATATACCTTATTGTACACCTCATAATAAGAACAGGACAATCATACATAAAATAAGTGCACAATGGGCGGTCTTATCGCACAAGGCAATCTCTTCCAGACAACCTTTGGAAGTTCCGATAGGCAGGAAAAAAGATGGGGCGTTATTTTCACTTGCTTAGTCACTCGCGGTGGCCATATTGAGCTCGCATCTTCACAATCAGCTGACTCGGCCATAATAGCAATCGGGCGTTTGATAGCTCGCCGTGGCCAACCGATTATTATGTTGAGTGATAGAGGCACCAACTTTGTAGGTGCTGACGCAGAGATGAAACCCGCTGTTCAGGCAATGGAGAACAAAATTTACGAGTTCGTCGTTACCAAGGGCATTTCTTGGCAGTTTAACCAGTAGGCAAGCTTGGGTAAAAGTTCAAACTCTGGAAGACATGTTTTGGCGACGGTGGCTGAAAGAGTATGTCCCCACTTTTCAAAAGCACCAAAGACTTGGTGCTGATTCTGGAAAAGAACTAGCCTCGTAACGTATGGCCTAAGGGCGTGATTAGCGCAGTCCACCTTGGCCGCGACGGTCATATTAGAGTAGTGACTGTAAGAACCTGTAGAGGTTTTATGAAGCAACCAGTTGTAAAGGTTATTGTGTTGCCTATAACTGACGAGTTTGTTCAGGAACAAGGGGATGAAAGGTAGGCAACTCATTAGATTATTTTGATAGTATTTAGTTTGAATTTGTTTATAAACGCGCGAAGCGAATTGGCAACATCAATGACAACGTTGCAATTCATATACCGACCGTTACGCCCCCGCGCCGCTCGGTCGTCCGAGTCGCGTGCGAGCGTGTATAAAACGCTCCGGCGTTCCCGCCAATTTTGTGAATCTGTGTAATTGACTTGAGTTGTATGAACGTGAATAAACGCCTTTTTTACCAAATGACTTTCTGATTGTGTAAAAATCCCGTCCTAAATAATAATGTGAGTGTAGCGATTTGTCTTTCGTATGAAAAGTGTTTGTACGTAAACGTCAAACGTTGTAGTTAGTTAACCACGGTTATGTTTGTTTAACTATTTATTCTAAATAATAAGTAATTATATCAAATCATTCCAAACAAAAAATAATTGGGAATAAAATAGAATAATTTTATTTGCATGAAACATGGTGCAGTATGGTTTTAAGGATAAAATGCATATTGCTAGGCAACCAATTAAACGGCTGATTAAGCTATTTGGCTGCGACATACATAATTTGTTCAGTATTTATTAAAGCAGCTGTAAATATATTATACACCTAAAAAAAACTTACAATTAAAAACATAGGCAGAGGTACCAAACGTCTTCAAAACATGTCACCAAAATAAGAGTAAAGAAAGAATGTATTATGTAATATTTTTGCACGGCGAGAATATAGATACAGCGAGATATACATATCTTCTATACGACGACAGTGGCGTTTACACGTGCGTTTTATTTGACGTTTACAGATAGTCAACCTTATCTAATAACTGTCTCATAAACCTGGCGCAATAAAAACGCAGTAAAGACGAATATTGTGCGTGATATTGTTGACACAAAATAGCAAAGATGGTTTCAGAAACTATAGCGAAAAATAAAAGGAAAATACTTACAAAAGCGGATATCGTGAAACCAAGATTTGAGATGTCAAAGCCAGCTTTACGATATATACGAACAACATATCATGCTTTAAGACTACATATTTTCCTATAAAATGTAAATAAGAATAGAATAGAATAGAAAACATTTATTCGATACAAACACAACACAACAGCAACAAAACACAAAGTAAAAAAGAGAACAATCATAAGAAATATTAAGTTCCTTAAGATGTTCCATCCTATTAGTTACCCACAGTATAGGTTTTCATGTAACTGAGCTCAGGGCGTTATAAATAAAATATCTGAACTAACAAGCAACAAACTTACGGAACATAATATATTCAATTTCTAAGGCCTTATAGGTAAGTTGTTTAAATCCCAAACTGAAATAACTTCGTCGGCATGCAAAGTTAGAACTTCTCTTCACTTGAATTATAAATAGTCCGTTAAGTGTTAGTACGGCGAAAAGCGCAGCTCCAATAAAAAGGTTTTTATTACCTCTGAATAGTTGCCGAGATGTAAAGTCTCAAGGAAAAAGGCTCCCGCTATATCCCAAAGGATCTTCTATTATCTAAGGTTGTTGAATTCATTTACATACTCAAATATACAGAGACGTGCAGAATGTTTATTTAATTTCAGACAGATTTATGTCCCATGCAATACCAAGGAAGGAAAGACTTCATTCGTAACGGTAGGTTTACAGAATCATTTTCTAAAAAAGTATATTTTCATTATTTAAATTTAATGAGAAGAGTTTGAATTTGAAAAATAACAAGACAATGAATTGTACCTTTAATGATCTGTACTACGCAGAAATACTGATGTAGCACAGGTGCTACGGCGTAGCAGCCGTTCTAATCTTAGCTACGTAAGTTAGGCAGCTCCTCGTATACGAGGTCGCAGCTGACACCCTTTGTGCTACGCGTACCGTTCAAATTATTATCTTAGAAGCTGCACTATTGCAGCTTTGTGTTTAGTACTTTGTTTTTGTTACGGTCACTTTTGGTTACCTAGTTGTTTTATAAAAGTGAATAATCGAAACACCAAGTCTTTCAAGGAATCATCATCTTTTAAGGAATTTAGGTATAATTAAAATTACTGTACCAACATTTTCCTCAATTTATTCATGCAGGTATTTCTTTTGAAGTCTTGATTGTACCCTTCCAGAATAAAGATTAAAGTACTTGGTAATTGTCGGGTCTGTAGTCTTGCTGGTATCGCCATCTCCTTTCTTCTAAACTTTATAAAACTTTGAAATGAATGGGCTAAAGATATCGTGACTTAACAACTCGCCTGCCTAAACGCAATGAATAGAATATAAATTACGTGAAATTCGTTTAGTTTATACTAAGACTTATCTTTAATTATGTTTCTTGTAGCGTAAGGTTGCTTGTCGTACCACCGCTTAAATCGAACTACACCAATATATCTGATTCCCTGTTTGATTAGACAGATTAAAATTAATTAGTCTACAATTAAAGTATGCGATCATACGAGTTAGCAAAAACGAGTAACGAGAAACGTTACAAAAAAAAAAAAATTGTTTTTATTCCCATTTTCATTTTCTTGTTTATCTGTAAGCCATTTTACGAAAGATTAATGATGATCAAGTTTTTTTTATCTACTTATTTTTATTTTATGATACTGTTTGACTTATTCAAGCATGATCCAACAGTAGGTTTTTTCGGTTTTCCGAATAATTTTAGGTTTAAGTTTTGAAGATCTCATTTCTTAAGTCGCACCTGTAGAGGATTTGGTTATCACTAGTATATAACCAATACTCCTACATAAAAATGAATAAATAGTTATGTAGGTTTTCGCAATATTTGTATAAAAACGAATTAATATTTTATATGTTAATTTGAGCAATTTCATTTATTTTCGGTTTCTTGGATATAATTCCTTGCTATATTAATCTTTCTATCAAACATTTTAAAATTTATTTTATTTTCAATTTAAATTTAAATCATTTTTTTTAGATGGGTTTGCTCTTGACTCTAGTCTAGGCGATACAAAGTCGACGATGGAGCGAGCTTACCCAGAAGAAGCTTGTTCACTCTAATTTTGAAGAGATTAGGGTTGTATGCCTGCGTCTGCGCATTATAAAAGTCGTTTTGAAACGTTTAGTGCGAATTGGTGGAATAGCAACAAGGTAGGGATGGTAGCTTGCAGTGCGTCTAGATGTCCGATGGTAGAAAGGGGGAATGGTGGGATGAGGTCGTGGTTTTCCTGGACAATTTTGTTAATATTGACATTTCTTGTTCCATTATGTTATTGTTTTATTTTATTATTTCCGACTTTTTACTCCAAGTACGACTATCGCCTAGATAGGAGGCGATGAATTAAGAAACCAGGCGCGTTAATCGTACCGAAGGTACACTTTGAAATAAAAATAAAAAAATGATAAAAGGTTTTTGCATTTTATGAAAGCTGGGGCTGGGGCACGGGTCTTTTTTCCATTGTGTTCTATTAGACGTCATCTCGGTAGTCACCCACTTTCTAGTCATATTATTATCTCTTACTGTGTCTAGCCCTACTCTTATTTCTTATAGCCATTCATACTCGCAACTCTCCTCACGATATTCGATTCCACACCTTAGTCCCCTTGACTTTCAGACTTTGTCTTAGACCACGTTATCACCAGCAACCAGCTCGCATACCTGCAAGTTGCATTATTACAGTGCGTGCTACCGAGGGATAATGTGATTAATCGCTCGATCATCTACAATGTAATAAGACTTGCATGTGAGTTGCTTACAGATGGTAATGCTGGCCAAGGCTGCGAATCGAGACGTTGCCTTAGGTACTCATTTCTCATTCTATTCATTCGCGTAGCACCACACATTCCTCTTAGCATTCTCAATTAAGTTGCATGCAATGCAATGCATGCAACTTAATCTTTTCGAACTTTGTGTTTTTTTGAAGAATTTGTTTTGAATGCGGAGGAGTTGAGGAGTTCGTGGCTAAATAATAACAGCCACACGGGTCGATCTTCAAGGTTAAGCAACGCTTGCCGAGGTTGGTCTATGGATGGGTGACCATCTTACCGACACTCCTTCGTGTCTCGGAAAGCACGTTAAGCCGTTGGTCCCGGCTGTCATTTGTAGATCTTTGGCAGTCGTTACGGATAGTCAGATGCCAGAAAATCTGTCACCAGTCTTGCCAAGAAGTACCGTGTTACCCAGTTAATGGGTTGTGGAGTTCTGGTAGGCAGCCGCTTCACGTAAAATACTGTTATTCAGCTGAATCCGGTTTGACTGGAAGCCGACCCCAATATAGTTGGAAAAAGGCGTTGAATGCCGTTGTAACATAATATTATGATGTTATAAATCTTCTTGTGTTCGGTAGAGGTAGTATGGTAGTAGCCAGTTAATCACGGCTAGTTCTGAAAAGAGAAGTGAAATGAAACTCAAATTAGGTCGTACTTTATTTATTGTTCTTTCAGTGTACTTGATTTTAATAATTTTATTTAAAATAGTGACTTTATTGAGTGCAAAAATAAGTATCATGTACATACTTACATTGAAATGAGTGCTCTCAAAACTCTAGTTTTACTTATTACCATTTAATTTTCAATAGTTTACATAATAATATCCAGTTTCGTACTACAGAGTAATTGAATAAGTAGATGGTGCTGTTACACACACTGCGTAAAAGTACCTACTTAAATAAATCATCATGCATTCCCTTGGATTTTGAAAAAGGCTATAATTTACGTAATATACTCGTATAGGGATTTATAATAATTTAATATTTATTGCACTTCCATGTCATATGTATGTAATCACTATGAGGTAGACATAGACAAGCTTTAAGATAGTGAGTAAGTATTAGATATTGAAGGATAGCTTGTAGTCATAAATTCGGATATTGAGCAAATTTTCGACAACTATGATCTAATCTAATGCATATTTTGTAAGCATGGTGGGATGTGCTGAATTTGTACGGATTAAGTTAATATGAGATTACGCACGAAGCATTTAATTTCGACGAGGAGGGTCGAGGAGGCGGTGGCATGATGGCGGCGACTGATATTGCAGCTTATCGGGACAATATCCACGAGGCAAGCTGCGCGCTACTTTACATGGTGCAATGGAGCTTCTATACCCAACTAATCTCGTCACTGTATTTTACCTTCTAAGACAGATTTCATTGCTACAATTAGTAGAAACCTGCGATGCAACGGAAGAGAAAATAATTAAATGTAGTTACCATCACTACTTTTTGTTTCAGTGAATGCCAAATTTATCTCTTCCAAATATTTTATACGAATAGAAGTAATAAAATTCAGAGTAAATGAACATAAAGCCATATTAGAAGGGAACGTTGAATGCTTACAAATAAAAATAATATTTTCGTAATAAAACACGTATCTGTACTGTGCTAAAATTATTTATGGCAAACAACTTGTGTCTCGGGACAATTAGATTTATAACTTCGGCAAAACAGTTATATACCACAACAATCTAATCTGTACGTAAGTGAAATGTAAATTTAAGGGAACTTGGCAAACTTGGGAGCAGAATTAGGAGGAAACGACATTAGCTATTAATCATTTAATTAACCTCACAATGAGTACATACATATTGATGTCGTGCCACCGTACATTCTCGCTTCATGTGTCGCAGCTGCCAATTTATACAAGATTTTGTCTTTTACATTATATACCATAGTTAATTAGATTAAAATACATTTTACCTTAATAAGTACACACGTTAAAGGAACATTTGAATAGACCACGTCACGTGTGCTCGGTGGTTCGCTGTTGTGATTGCTAAACTTGGATTATTTTCCTTATTAAATACAAATAAGATCTAAAATAAGATAATTGATAAAATTTGCTGACAAAGACATATAGTAAATTATTCATATTTTACGATAAGATGCAACTATCGACACGGCACTGCGAAGGATCTCTGGGGTCTATTCCATTTACATATTATGGTCAAAAAGTTCGGAAATGCGAGTTTCATCACTTGCCAGGGGTTCCGTGTTGTTGATATGGCGTAAAAGTTATTTTACAAGCAAGACACAATTAAACTGTAGTTATACTTTTGTGGTAATACTGTATCGCGGATCTTTCGGGTTTCGTCCGTTGGAACAGCTTGGGTCACCCTGATCGAGATCCAGGAAGTATCGGAATAGTAGTAGAATGAATTATGTCTTATGCGTAATAAAAGAAGGCAATGTTGAAACTGAACTAGTAGAAGGGTCGAACATAGAGAACCCAATAAAATATTGGAAAGAATTTAAACATGATTTTGAAGAAAATTATTGTAATTTGGATTGCAGTTATTTTTAGTTTCACAAAAATAAACTACGATAAATTGTTTCTTTTTTTTAAATACAGAACCCCAAAACGAATGCAATTATATTTTCCTTTTATAATAATTATATTTACTTTATTCTTTAAAAATTTAGCAACATAAAAATACAATGTGTCACAAAGCGAAAGGCTTAGAAAATGAAGAACATATTTAAAGGCATAGGTATCTAGAGTGAATGGAATGCTGCATGTGCTTAAGAAAATAGTTCAAACTTAAAAAAAAACAGTATTGATTAAATACTGGAATTAGATATAGTACATAATTCATCATTAACATATTAGCTATAGTAACACAGATCTATAACAGATACCTACTCAGTATACTCGTATCAACACAACCTGTTATGCAGGCACTTAATTTGGCGTATTTGTAAAAATATTCGCTTCACTTTGGTAATTTAAAATGTACCCTTTACTTTTTAAAATAAAGTGCATTTTGTATTAGCGAAATAATGCGAACATTTGTGAAAATTCGCCAAGTGTAGAGCCAGCATTAGAGAATGTCAACGAAAGGGTATCTACGAATTAACCTTTTGCGTGGAGTCCACGTGCCAGGCAGGTGTACGCCTCGGTATTCGAGTTTTACACTCCTACGCATAATGAATAGCTTGCTAACGTAGGCACCTATTCGTCGACGCCTACAGCGGCTACAGGCACGACGCAGTGCAAATTATATCGTTTGACAAGTCTATACAGGGTGTAGCGTTATAAGGGTGCAGCTTTTGAAGACCATAGTAATATTCTGAAGAAAACCATTTAAACTATAACTAACCATATAATATATTGTGTAATAAAGTAAATATATTAATTCGGAAATACTGAACATATGAGACTTTTTTCTTTATGGCTTTACCGTGTAAATGTCGTCCACATAAACTACCCTCTTGATATAATGCCACACCTTGTATGCAGACGATACATAGAAGGCATATAAAGGTCCAGAATGAAAAAATATGCAACACAGGCAGGTTTTATAAAAGTGGGTTTCCCTCATAAATCTAGTAAATATTCGATCCAAAAGCAGCTCAAAATGTTTAACCTAGTGATATTCATTTTCCTTTCTTAGACAGAACTTGGTCATGAGATATAATTACTAATCGTGTAAAGTGTCACGATATACTACATGAATGAAGGCCTCCATTACCGAATGTACAGGACTAAGTATAATAATATCTCATAGGAAAAGTATCACTAACGATTTAAAGATTAAACTGGCGCCCATAAATATAGGCTCTAATATTATAATATCTCACTTTTAAATATTAATATTACGACGTAACACGCATAGATTATAATTTACTATCTACCCAATGTCACATCTATCAAATGTTCTCAAATTGTGTTGAAGAGCGTCGACGGCACTTCAAACTTCAAAGGGACAGCACTTACGATGTAACACACAGCAGAGATGTTGGTTTGCGATGCGATTGTAACAAGGCCAAAGGGAAAGTCAACTCTTCAACACAACGAGTTAATTCTCTACATAATATTATGTTAAATATCAAAAACGTCTATCTACAATCACAAAGTAAGAAACTCACAAAACAGTGTTATGTATAATGTTGCATATCGTTTCACTTACGATATAAATGAACTTACATTTTACATTACGACCAATATTCTCACAGCTTTGTCTTTCATTGTTCGCTTGTCAGCGAGTAGTACGAGTAAATTCGATAAACACTAAACTATTAGGTACATCTACTAGTAGAGGTATTGGCATAATAGACATAAACAACACTTAGCGATCCAAACTCGTTCAAACGCACAAATCATTCAGGAGATAGTTAGACGAGAAAGTAATAAATAACAATTGGACGCGAGGCGAGCGGCGGCCACCGATACGACCAGTACCTACGACCACTGCGACCAGAGGGCTTAGTGCGAGTTTTAACGTAAACGTTGACTTATGTCAAATTGTATGGAGATAAAAAGGTTTTCCGTTATTGTCACCAGACGGCGCTTATTCAGTTTCAATACAAATTGACCTTTACGCTAACGCGATCGAGAACGTTGAATAAACTCTCACTAAGACCACAGGTACATACGACCACTGCGACCAGTAGTGCACCTACGACCACTGCCACCAGTAGTGTACCTACGACCACTGCGACCAGTAGTGTACCTACGACCACTGCGACCAGTAGTGTACCTACGACCAATGCCGCCGCGACCATTACGAGCTACACATTCCACAAGTGAGTGCACTTAACTTAATTCAACGTAGTATGAGATAGCAAATAAGTTAAACAATATTACAATAAACTCATTACCGCTCATTATTATGACATACAGAAATAAACATTACACCGTAATACGGATACATACAAATACTGAGATCATAATAAATACAACACCGATTATATCAGTATTGTACAACTCAGTAGTATAAAAGTTAGCCTTAGACGTTAAATAATTATTGCCGAAGACTATAATAAGAATATTAGAACACTTATACAAGAAATATTGCATCAAAAAACAATAATATAATATATAACAATATTTAAGTAGTTAGGCCTAATCATCGAGTAAACAGTATAGCTTTATAAAAATAACGAAGTCACGTTGATGTAAAGTACGTAAAACAAATGACTGGCAACACAACGTATTACACAATTGTACTATCACAAGTGTACCTACTCATTGGGGTCCGCGGACGCATTCATAAGATGAATAAATCGCATAGGAAAATTTCTCATTATCACAAAGACTTATCATTCCATAGAGTAAGAGTTAGTTAAGGTCCCATGGATTCATAATTGAAGTATTTAGAAGGAAATCTGGAAAGACAAATCGTCTGTAAAGCGATGTTAAATTTATTCTTAAATATACAAGTACTTAGAAAGGTTCTTTGACAGAACACAAAAGGTCGACATCGTGAATGTATCCCTCCGCATTATCTTCTTATGTTTGGCTCACACTCCTTACATGTTCAGATATCAGACAGATTTCACATGAAAGGCTCGCTTTTAAATATTTTATCATAACACGAAGGATTTATTTCCTTTGGCTATATTTCGAGTGGTAAAACATTTCTCGAAGGCCGCACACAACTCAGTCTAGATATCTCTAGAGCCTGAGATATCTTTAGACTGCAAATATTAATCACGCGCAGTCTCAAGCAAACTGCTGCATTCACAGTTTGTGAAAGCTATCATGTTCAGTATACCATTTCAGATTGTTGTGTTTCATGTTTGTATTCATATTGGGGTGCGGGATACATTCCATTGTCTTGTTGTTTGTACAACACACGGGAAAGGCACACACTTTTACTTCAGAGCAGTTTCATAATTCATGAAAACACTCACTCCTTATAATAGAAAAGAGAAAATTTAAACAAAATGCGTAAAGATTCACCTTATAAGTGTTTATTCTAAATCCATATATTACTAAAACTATAAATGTTACAGTAAAGATAATAATAGAATAAACTTGGACTAAATTTTAAAAGCTCTATCATAATATTGTAATTTTTTAATTAAAATATTTCGTAGGCTATAAATTGATTATTTAATATTTAATTTATCTGTAACATTTACAGTGACTAAATTCAATAAATTAATTGAATATATTATAATAATTTACGACGAAAATATAATTATGATTAATGTTAACTCTTTCAATAATTAAGATTATTTTAATAATGAAACGTTTTTATAATCCTACACCAGATCTGAATATCACTTTGGTGTTTGAAACAATATTCGTAAGTCATGTTATCACTTTATCACTAGAGTTTGGTAGTGCGAGCTTGCTCGATAGTTTTCTTCTGTGCCGAGGACGTGGTCAATGTATTCGATTTTAAACGGCAGTTTCTAAATCCTCAGACACTAATTGGAAATGTTCCTGACCTGAAAAAGGACATCGAATGTTTTTATTGCAGCATATTTATTTTCACCAAAGTAAGACGACATAAATGAGCATTACTTTTCGATGTGGATTCTGAAAGAAAGTTGTTTCGTCTGTCTTAACTTCTTTTATTTCATGGTTTTGTTTTTGAACGGGACCCTAAGTTTTTTTTCTAAAATAAATTCTAAAAAATATTCTCTTCCCTAAAATCTCATCTATCGGAGAGTGAAAGTTCTGTCAGAATTGGTAAAGCCGTTTCGGAGATTAGCCAAAGAGACAAAAAAAGGTGTTTTTGTTGTAAGTATCGTATTTACTTTCATATGCATTTAGTAAAAACGTTGTTATTTTGGTATTGTAAACAGACACTTCAATTTTATTTATGTGTATGTATACAACGTGTAACATAATAAACGCAATACCTCATAAGGGGTCATTGTACTCATAATAATGATGAGTACAATAACCCCTTAAGAGGTATTGCGTTTGTAGATTTGTTCGATTTTAATAGTCGAGTTGTCGTGGAAGTAGTATACTGACTCTCGAGATAGGCGGCGAGGTCGTGGTCTTCCGCGCGCAGCGCGTGGTGGCGCGGCGTCAGGCCGGCGTGGTCGCGGCGCGTGAGCGAGGCGCCGCCCGCCACCAGCATGCAGCAGATGGCGCGGCGCTTGTGCGCGGCCGCCTTGTGCAGCGCCGTCTGGCCGCGCTCGTTGTCGCGCATGTTGAGGATAGCCGTGGGCGCGCACGCGATCAGGTACTTCACAATCTCTTTGTTGCCGTAGCGCGCCGCCACGTGCAGCGCCGTCTGTCCGCTAGCGTCGATCGACAGCAGCGAGTAGCCCGCCGCGTGCAAATCTTTCATCTGAACCATTCATAAAGCATATTTCTTTCGTAACGTGTTTCCTTCATATTTAAAAATAGGTGTAAAGTTAACAGCTGTAGCTCACAAGTTAAATTAGCAGAACGTTAGCAGTTGTAATCGCGGATTGACATTATTAATTTATTGGAGAGCGTTAAACGCTCTGATTGATTTCCTTGTGCAACAAGGGGAAAATGGAATTCACACTTCACATGAAAAATTAACGCCTGTGGGGCGTATTTAACAGGTTTAAGGTTGTTTATCGAATATAGGAAAATTCGTACAGTATATTTGATCAGGGAAATCACATGAAAAGAAAATGTCTGTAAATGATTTCTCTCACCATTCTCAGATCGCCGACTTTGGCCGCTTTGAGCAGAGCGTCAGATGTTTTTTCCAATAAATTTCTGAAACAATGTCAAAGTTTTACTTTGTCCTGCAAAAACTGAATAAGTTTGAGAAGATAAATAAAATGAGACGTCTTGTTAGTCTTGTGGCTTAACTGACTCGTTCAAAGCTGAGCGAACGAGATACGTACGCCTCATGAACTTTTCATGTTCTTGTTGTATATTATTGGGACTTTATGTTGCGTTAATAAAGTTACCGAATTATATTTTCTACTGTCAGCCATACTTATTATATTATTTTTATATAATACCTATTAAGTATGTACTTTGTGTTTTTGTGGTACCTAATATTTGCACCTATTTAAATAATTATAATATATTTTACAGCTGCATTCATACCGACTGCTTTATAAATAATCTTCTTATGAATCTGACAGACTGGGTGACTAGCGTCGGCTTACAGATTATGGAAATTTTATAATACTTATTACTTTATTTTAAACTTTAAATAAGAAAAAAATTGGACGTTAGAAAAATTGAAATTAAAAGTTACTAATCGCTATTAGAAGTTACCTCATATAAAGCAGTCAGTAGATGTAGAGATACTAAAACTACTCTATAGCTAAAACCATTCATATAAAGTCTCACCTATAGCCAAAAACTTCTTGCTCAAGTCCAAACAATTTTTCATGAATGCTGCATGCAATAGAAGAAAGAAGAGATAGAGTGCAGATTTCAGTTTCAAACAAGTGTGCATCGTGCTCCAATGCCTGTACTTGTGCGACACTCCTAACAGAAAGTGATCACACATTGTTAGATATATAGCGGCCGCATCAGCAACTAGCTATATATCACTTACCAAGAAAATTGTGCAATATCTATTTGCCACACGCACACGTTTCTAATTAAATATTTCGTTACAGCAGCCTTACTTTTCATTTGCTAGACAAAAGTCTTTATAAATAACTAATAACACCGTGCAGTTCAACTAATCTCGAACTGTGACTACAGCTAAAGGTTAGATACAAAGAGAGCTCGTCGAACCGAGTGCCATCTTAATCCTTATTAGTGTCCCGAGGAGGGTCCTCAGAGATTACCATTCGAAGCTGCACAGACGTGCGCGTCTACTTTGTAACAACAGTTTGATTCAGACGGCGGCGTTTTAGAAGCGCTCAAATGTATACATTGCATCTAAATCTAGGCGCACACACAACGACGTGGTTAGATGATAAAAGTGAACGTACTCACGTTTTGAACCGCGCTATTGAGTCGGTGGTGGGCTCGTGGTCTTTGGCGGGCGGACTGGTGCACAGCGGTGGAGACAGCGGCTCGGCCGGCGCCACACCCGGGCTCAGCGGAGCTGGCGGCGCGGCCGGCGGCGTCGGCGACGGCGGCTGGACAGACACCGGCGTCGTCGGAGCGGTGCCCACCGCGCTCGGAGGCGGCGTCTGAGGTGATAGCAACTCTTCTGACGACCGCGCAGGACTGCCGAGACCCGATTCACTGTTTCGTAATTAAAACTTTTGTTACGAACATACATATAATAGGTATTGAATAAACAGCGCGTTGCGCTGCGTTAAATGAAAATGCTAGGTCGCTTTTTGAACAGCTGCTCAAGACAGTAGGCTGCGACATCTACAAAGGCACGCAGAAACCTACAGTCAATATACTAGCTAGCACTTTCCAGATATGGACATGTAGTGTTTCAGGGAAACACTCAAGAAAGTTTCCGTTTAAATTAGTTGTATCGCTTGATATCTTGAAGGCCTTTGACAGGGTATGGCACGCAAGTCTACTCAGCAGGCTTCCTGCTTATGGCATCCCAGTTGATTTTTGTAGCTGGATATCAGACTTCCTTAATGAACGGTCGATCCGAGTAGTCATTGACGGCTGCTCCTCTGACCTCATAGCTATTGATGCCGGAGTTCCTAAGGAGTCTGTTCTCTCTGCAACTCTTTCCCATCAATGACCTGATTCAGCCTGGTATTGTTGGGTACGCAGATGACAGTTCAGTTTCAGAGAGATTCAGCGCAAAAACCAGCAGGGAAGAGGTTCGTTCCTTGAGAGATGCCATGGTAGAGCGGCAAAATTTGACCTTAAGCCTTGTCTCTCAGTGGGGTGATGACAATCTGGTCTCTTTTAACGTCACCAAAACACAAGCGTGTCTTTTTACCGCAAAAAGGAGTCATTTCCACCTAACTCCTACTTTTCGGGGTACATCTGTCCCTGTAACCGATCGGCTCGAGCTCCTAGGTTAAAAGACTAAGTTGACACCCAGTCTCAACTTCGGCGCCACCATTGAGCACAAAGCCTAAACTGCGGCCAAAAAGCTGGGAATCCTAATTAGAGTGAAGCGATATTTCACGCCTGGACAGCTTTTAACCCTTAACAAAGCACAAGTCCGATCCTGCATGGCGTATTGCAGCCACCTTTGGGATGGCTCAGCTAAATAACAACTTGCCGCGCTTGACTCGGTGGAACGCCGAGCTAAGAGGCTCATTGGCGACGTAAAACTGGTGGATGCCAAGCTTCACAGCTTGGCTCACCGCCGCAAGGTTGCCTGCTTGTCGGTCTTCTACAGATTGTACTTCAGGGAGAGTGCACAAGACCTCCACGACCTCATCCCACCGGCCCCCTTCTACCATCGGACATCTAGACGCACTGCAAGTTACCATCCCTACCTTGTTGTTATTCCACCAATTCGCACTAAATGTTTCCAAACGTCTTTTATAATGCGCACAGCAAAGGAGTGGAATTCTCTGCCTGCGTCTGTGTTTCCGAACGCATACAACTCAAATCTCTTTAAAATTAGAGTAAACAGGCTTCTTCTAGGTAAGCTCGCTCTATCGTCGATTTTGTCTCTATCATCTATGACCCAGACTAGAGTCAACTGACTAGAGTCATATATGCAAACGTTTCCGTGCTTCTAAAAGGAAATCAACCAAAATGGATGAGATCGCAAGTCAAGCGTGAAATTATCCAGATTTATTCTAAATCAGGTATTTATTTAAGTAGCTCTTGCTTTTTTCGCGGTAAAGGGGAATATTAAGATTTTGAAATTCAATTGGATTAGTTTTGATGAGGGCTTTACAGCTGACTCATTGTGGTGAGGTTGATCAATGCCAACGACACATAAAAACGGAAAACTGTTAAAAGTCATTACTTTTACTGCTTTGAAGTAGCTGTGTTCTTTCCAGCTCTGTTTTGGAATGTTGAGTTTCACGCAGCGGGTAGTTTAATTGCGATAGCGCCCGGTGGCCGGCGCCAGGCTATTCGGAGCTTCATTTGGCGTCACACGACGGTATAGATTCAATGGTGCAATCCAGCGACCCATTCGTATTGGTGAACTCTTGCTATTTCTACTGCAACCCTTAGATATGTTTCTTTTTTATCTGCAGGGCAAATTTTCATACTTATCTTACTTATCGGAAACCTGATGTTAAACTCTAGATAACAAACATGCCTTTTTGGATAAAAGTGTCGTAAAACCCATTTTTTATTATGTGTAAAGTACTATTATGTTAATACTGAAAAGAGTGACTAGGAATATAATTGGAGACCAGTTTGGTTTCGTTTGATATCGAGCGACACCGACGCAATTGTGCGCTGTAGTCAGACAGTGGCGGTGGTGTCACAAATAGAGAAACTCACCAAGCATGAGACTCGGGCACGTCTAGGAGACGGCCGCGCTTGGCGTGTCGACGCTCTGCGAGAAGTTGAGCGACACGGAGAGGCCGGTGGTGGTGCCAGCGACCCGGACACGGCCGTGCCCTCCAGCGACCCAGTAGGCGTGGTGTCGGTAGTTAACGTACTCACCAGGGATGAGACTCGGGCACGTCTAGCGAGACGGCCGCACTAGGCGTGTCGACGCTCTGCGAGATGTCGAGCGACACAGAGAGGCCGGTAGTGGTATCCAGCGACACGGACGCGGCCGTGCGCTCCAGAGAGCCCGTAGCTGTGGTGTCTGGTTGTGCCGTAGACTCCGTGTCCGGCGTGTGAGGAGTGTGTGGCGCTGCATCTAAGATGTAGATGTTGTCGTGTCCGATGTCTGCTGGGTAGTGCAGGTTCTCCTGAGCCTTGTCGATGCGAAAGAACCGCTCCGCTGTTACGGCTGGTAACGAACGAAAACTTACAATTACTCACGGTAACTTACGATTGCCTACTCACTATGTGAAGTTCGGTTTATTGCGAAGCTTTGGACATAATTATGTTCCCTCCTTGAATCATGATTTCGACCCTAGCACGTATTCAATGTGACTTAAATAATGTTCATAAATTGTCATCTGGGTAGGTACGTCGTCTACTTTCTGATTTATTGGCATTTCTACTTTCGAATATTTTCCCAGAATTGGAACAATTAGCTAAGGTAACAGTTGAATACATTTCAATTTCGTACTGAAGAGTTAACGTATTCACATAAAACATTTTTTTCCGACTGATTTCAAAGTATTTATTGGTAAGGTCTGAATTTCTTTCATTCATTCGTCCAACTTGTAAATATAGCCTTCTCGATTGTATAAAAAGGGTAATACGTTATTCTATATTTGTATGGTGAATACGTAGGTACCTGATGAAAACGCTGTGAGTAGATATACTTACCTACAAAGAGTTACATAAAATAAGCATGAGATATGTACTTGACATACTTTAAATAATGGGAACACTAGAGAGCACATGTTTGCCTTTCGTCGTCCGTGGGGCTCTTTAAGATTGAAGATGTTGAGCTTTCAGTCAGATAAACATTTGTTCCTATTAGTTACCTGTATGTACCAGATTTATACGTAGGTTTGAATTGATCGTAATAAGACTTATAAGGAACTTCAAGGTATAAATATATCTAGTACTTGTTCTCTTCAACATGTCAGGTACAGAAATGTGAAAGGGCCTAGTATAGTATGTCTAAAGTGATTCAATAGCTGGACAACTCACAGTCGACAAACCACCAGTCGGTGAGGTTCGAGTATGCTTGAGATTCTTTGATCATGCCCTGAATGAGGCCGCGCATTTGCTCCAGGTCGGCGGCCGGGTTCACGTCCAGTGTGCCGACTTGCTCCGCTGAAACAAAACAAATCAGTTTTACCAGCAACCCGAAATGAGCCTATCAGTGCCGCAATATTTTTGGTATTAAATTTAAAAAATATCTGCCACAATAATTCTCTCTGAAACCCCCACACGTCCATTCATCAGTTTACGGGACAAATTAATTTATCGGCCTTCAAATTTATCGACATTTCGACCGCGGCTAACAATTATTTTATTAAAATGTATAATCAAATTATAACGACTCATTTGACTTTCAAAGTTCATGTTTTCGGTTATTTATTTCGTCTATGTGACGATAGTATTCAGGTTCATAAGTATTATGGATAGAATATTTTTTACAGTAACGTGGACTGTATCTAGACAGATGTATTAATTAATTGAAATTTATTATATAAAACGGAGTTAAACGACTCATTCGTTTAAATAAGCCGCAATGAGGCTTGACATTAAATCTTTGACTATCGAACGAACTTCATTATACGTAGATAAATTGGCTGTTGCTTCCAGCGGCTGTTTAATTACCTATTGTGTTTTTTTGCGCGATATCAAAAGACTTTAGCTCTTCCAAGAGGATTTTCCTGTCTGCGATAAGTGTTAGTAGGACTTTTGAATGTTTGTCAATTAAGGAGTGAGACACAAATTTAAAGAAAAAAAATACACCCACTCTTGCTAAAATTAGGACTTGTCTTAAATTCATTCAAATTTAATAAATGAGTTGTATGTAGGGGTTGAATTGAGTTCCACCCGTACATCATAGAAGTTTCTTTAAATCTGTTTATCAATTTCACGTAAAATTTTGTAAATAATCATAGGTTAATTTTGAAAACAACGCAAACATTTAACAACAAAAGTCCCATTATGAAAATAATCATAGGTGGTTGCCCCGAGTTTCAAAACGACCTGTCTCGGCTGTCTAATGTCAAAGCATACAAAGTTTATAAAAAGCAGTAAAATTAAATTATTAATTATGTGCGACATATTTATTAAATAACTTTTTGTAATTATAAAAGTAAAGTTGCTATGAACAAACTCGTTAAAAGCTAAAATATACGTATGAATATTTTATCTAAATTATGAGCAATAATCAAGATTTTATGAGGTAAATACTAACTTCATAAAAGTAGTATTATGAATTGACAAAGTAATGGTGTGCACACTGTGCAAACAGTCACCACCCGACAGTATGTATTTTCAAAAACCTCTAGTCTATGTCCCCAAAATAGAAAGCAGTCAAAACGTCCATAAACCTCGTTCCAGTTGGTAAGTTTAGTATTCGAATTGTCACTTGCGATAACATCTAGTTTGGTAGTAATAGATCGGCCTCGTCTGGTCATTAATTATATTACTGGTCATTATAGATATGAGACGAAGAGTTTTACGAATTTGAAGGGTTCGTTTATGAGCCCATTATTGGTAATGGACTCATTACCTTTACGACAGCTCGCTCAGTGAGGTAATGTCCAAAAAAAATACGAGTCACAAAAAAGTACTCTTTCTTAAAACTTTTTGACGTGACAACGTCTTATAAATTGGTTTGCCGGGTGACACTTCAAGAAACTGCGTTACGCTCCGCTCACGTTATGCGCTCACAATGAGAGCGAGTGAGAGGCACGCGTCCCTTCCACTCGGCATTATCCTTCTTCCTACTATACGAATGAATATTCACATTAAAATTATTTTACCACTCAAAGTCGTTGTCACGTAAAACTTTCGCCCGTATACCGACTTTACAGGCAACCAATTTTTTTTGCTTTGTTTTCTAGATACAGGCACTCTCAGTTGAGAAGGCCACATTGTTGAAAATGTAATGGGGAAAGTATCGTTTTGGCCATTCGGTACCGGAACTCATAAAATAAATAAACACACGAGTTAGTTTCTGTATCAAAACAAAATGTGTTACAATTGTTTGACTCGAGTCGGTGTCGATTGCTTCTAGTTGAGGAAAAGAACAGACAGGTATCGAATTCCGCGCCAACTACCGACGCGAAACGACGAAATAAACAACTGAACTTAAAGCTCTGTGAAGCCATTCCAGTACTATTGAAACCAAGCTTGAATATCGATTTGACTTAACAGTACCGGGTAAACTTCTCTGGTCAAGATCAAACGTAATAGCGAAAAGTTTCCAACTACATTTAGTAGCAAGATTTCGGGGCGTGTGATTGAATAACATAATTTGCCAAGTTAACTTTGCAAGGGCTACTAAGTCGGGCGTTGATTTAATTAATTAATGTTAATGTACCGTACAATGATATTTGTTACCTGTCTTGGCGAGCAGTTCCTTATCGTAGTGATGCCGCTCGTAATCCGCCATCGTTATGAGATTTACTGTGAGGGTGAGTTTGTCCATTGTTGTTTGACTGTAACAATAGATTTACATAAGAATCGCAATATAACATCATCTTATATCTAACTGGCTCTTAGCAATAAAAATAAAGTAGATAAATAGTTAGAAAACTCTATCATGTGCGCCAAGTACCTACCTACCGAAACTAAAATTACCTACTTACTTAACATTAACACCCTCCTAGACCAATGAATAATATATGAAGTCAGTACTTAATTATATTTATTTAAAAGCTTTCAAAGAGTGCTTACTACTGAATATTTGATAGCGTCTTACATCATGCAAACGTGGATAATCTTGATAGTATAATGTATTACAGTAAAAGAGGTTTGTAACATTCTTGATGTCGTAATGGTTATACATTTATTTCGATTTCAAGTTCAGATGTCAAACTTGCAATATTTATAAAATAGATAGAAGTGCAGCACGGCTGGCTATAGGACCTCCAAAAGTTAAAACAAGCAATTTTATCTTAGAATATCGGGAGCCTTTGTTTTCAAAAGTCAGACGGATGGCTCTCTGAAATGCAGTCACTCTGTCGTATCTAGTTGGACTGCAATACAGAAAAAGGCTGTGCTCGCAGATTGAAAAATACCAAAGCTTTTGTGTTTATTGTCACTCTGAATTTGTCAGATTGCTCAAAATGACACTCACTGCCGCACACTCGAACGCTCAAACTCAATTTTACGTCGCCATGTCAAGTCTTATGTCCTTCAGTTCCTTGTGGAAAAAATATTTTTAAGGACGACAATATTATATCTGTGATTCGAATGCAAACGGTGTGACTTCAAATACTTACGGTGCAATAGTCCTGCCAGGTTTCTTCTTAGCGAGCATGGTGGCTTGGTTGAGTCGTGAGAGCGTTATGACAGAGGGCGCTAGTCGACACGCCTCCCCATCCACTTGCATTGGGATAACTTTCGTGGTCACGATCTTCGCAGTCTTGCATTGACAGATGCAGGTGCCGTGTCCGCCCGCTTGGAGTAACGGCTACACAGTACATTTATCATTTAATTGATTTAGCCTTTCCGAGTCTGTTTTGACTTGTAAAAACTTTTCTAATAATTCTAAAAATAAAACAAAAACTTAAAAACGAGGAATGATAAGCTCAAATACCACAGTAACAGAAAACACAACAGAATTCTTGAAGTTACGTATGCTGCTTCATTTTCTGGTTTATTTTAAACAAGCTTTTGCCCGCAACTACGTACGCGCATATCCCGTTTTTTTCCGATCGCATATAACCTATAGCCTTCTTCATGAATGTGACTATCATATACAAAAATAATTTAGCAAATCCCACTTCCACACACACACACCATAGTTCCAGAGATTAGTACGTTCAAACAAACAAACAAATTCTTCAGCTTTATTTTGTAAGTATAGATATTATAGATAAATTATAGAATTATATATGTATATTGATATTAGATAGATAGAATTACAAAATCTATAATTAAGAAAACCTCTTGTTCTTACACTGCAAGATGCAAGATACCTTGAAACTATAACCCACAGATTAGAAATCCCTGAACTCGTATCTGAAAGAATCTAGAAACAGCAATTTACTGGCTACTAAAGAGGTTGTTATTTAATTTCGCTCTTTGTACGCGGAATTTACTCATGTATTTTCCAGTTTTCTTATTTTCTAAGATATTATCTATGATATTATTGTTTTCATAACTTATTAATGAATATTTTTACAAGACTACCTATTACAGAAAACTCAGACAGCAGAATAAGGCTGCCTGTCTATTGACGCTGAGCGAGGCAGCGGAGCGGAGCGACGGAGTAATGCGGAGCGGAGTTGCGGACTATGTCTGGCCATCATTGACGCGGAGTGGAGTTGCGGAGCTAGGTCGAGTTCACGCGAAAAGCGGGCGGATATTCCGCTTCCCCACTCCGCTTCCGCACCGCTGCCTCGCTCAGCTTCGCGGTTTTGTATGATTTTTTAAAATTGTTTGCAAAACCCTTTCAACTGAAGTTGGGTGGGGATTTTATGCAATTCGATTGGTTAATATTGGCACAGCTCCACTCCACTCTCCTCTCTACTCCAGTGGATAGTCAGCCTTATACGAAAGAACGTGTAAACTTGTATCTATTCCTGATTCGAGATGGATGTTCCCATTTTGTTACATTGTTTGTACAAACTAATTGCTAAACGTGTTCATGTAATAAAACAATGGCTATAATTCCTATTACGATCGAGCCACAAAAAACCGATGGCCAATATTAAAACATGAAGCAATTGTTGGCTCCTGCGGCAAATATCAGCTATTTCTTCGCGTGGGTCTTGCAATATACGACAAATAGGATTATAATACCAACTGGATTGGCAGAAGGCTGAGGGCCCTATATATTGAAAATAATAAACATTGTACTGCAAATATTCGATATCGTATTTCAAACTATTTTGTGGATTTAGGCACAAGAATATTGAAGCCGTTGATCGCGCCACCGGCTGCGATAAGACGGAGTCTAACGTAATACCTGCGCAAATTCAAACACTTCAATGATCGATCTTCCACCGACTTACCAATTGATAAGTGGTTAATCCGACTACTTCTATTAAGCCGTCTTCAGTGGAGGGTTCAAAGGCTCCCCCTGACTTATTCCAAGGGTGCGTCCCACCCCCGTAACTGTAAACAATACAGACACGTAAATATCTTCCAATATAATGTATTTCGACTAGACTCAGAAGCATTCACAGTTTCGAAGCACACATAAATAATGAAATTATTTCAGTGTTATTGATCTTTCCTTATAATAAAAAAAACTGGGTTTTCACATTGTGAGTTTAGTCTTTTCACGGTTTCAATTTCGTAAATGACACAGTGTTTCTTTTATGTATTATTTAGCCGGCATCGTTTGGCGGCACCTGTAGAAAATACAAATACAATAATAAATGAGCTGAGCTGACCTTGGAATGTTTAAGAAGACAATGGCGTGAACTTTGTGCTCGCGGAGTACGGGCGTCAGGTCCTTGCCGTCGCACTCCATGGTCACGAACTCGGCCAGACCCTTCCACTTGCGTTGCATGAGATCCTTTCCTCCGGCGGTACCGTAGAACAGCTTGTTTCTTATTCGAGAGTTGAACTTTTCTGGGTGTGCCTCTGTTTGAAATAAGACATACGTTATTTTATAAATTGTAATTATATATTAATTTAATAAACTCTACTTAAAATATTGTGTGTATTAGTATTCCACAATTGGGCAGATTTGTTATGGAAAGAAAGTATATTTGTCATTACGCCATTTAATAATTAAATTTAAATGGCGATTGAACTATACGTCGAATGAACACAATGGCGTGAAGTCGATAATTTAACACGAATGATGTCATGACGATGACCGATGTGGTTTTCTAAAAGAATCTAATAATAATAGAATATTAATATTCAACAATAATTCACAATATCACAGTAGAGAACGTCTGCGGTTGGTAACTTTCAAACGATTGAAATATTCAAATAGAACAATATGAGTTCTCGCAAAGTTTTATTAATAAGAGGAAACCTCGGGACAGCTTAACAACATGTGAATAGAATTTGAAATGCATGCATACCAAATTGTCAATTGTCTTGCGTACTATTGCGGTCTCCTTTGTAGGTGAATTTATCTCCGCTCTAAAGCGGCTTATGAAATTGGCTCCAGTTTGTACGATTTCAGGTCGTGAAGGACATTCTATTTAATTAATTGAAACGTCAGAATAGTTTATGCTAGTGTTTATTACATTTAGCGAGAAGAATTACCCAGTTTGCCATTATAATATAGCGTGATACTATACAACATCT
Organism: Mamestra brassicae; assembly: GCA_905163435.1. Taxonomy (NCBI): domain Eukaryota; kingdom Metazoa; phylum Arthropoda; class Insecta; order Lepidoptera; family Noctuidae; genus Mamestra; species Mamestra brassicae. Next base: position 8,414,580 of record LR990996.1, on the reverse strand, counting down.
TGTTATGCAGTCGTGCATGACTAAGTTGTGGTAATGTAAACGGGTCAATGGGTTTATTTTTGCATAACACTTTGACATGCAAAATATATGCATACTCAGTGCATTATTTTATATATTGCTATGGCAAATTTGCTTTTTATGGATGGTCATGAAAAAATATAGATTTGGCAGGCTTGTAAGTAGAACCTAGTAGAGATTCTCTAGAAGGGTTCGCCAGTGAAAATACGTTGGGCACACAAAGTACCTATAGCTGTCGGCTTGTTTGCCAACTTATTACATAAAAAGTATGATAAGGTATATGGAACATACACATTCATGGAAGAGCAAAAACAAGCCAAAGCATAAGAGGAAATTAAAACGATTGATTAACCAAGATGTACTTTCCTGACCCTGAGTAAATAAACTACCATAATTATGAGCAAACGACGGTTAAAATGCGGTTGATCACTGTTATATAAATATTAAGATATAAATGTTCAAGTATAAAAAGTGCAATTTCTTGAAATAGCAATAATGACTTTGGAGACCAGATACAAACTTACCTCTCGCTTCGTGGAATTCCAAGGCTATGTGGGCATCGACGCCAAACGAGAAATAATTATTGACCACGTTGAGAGGTAGTTCTGGCTTGGCGTTGCTCGTATCTTCGCCAGCGGCTGCCGTGTTCGGCACAACCCCCAGCTCCCATCGGTCCAACAGCACCGTGTCACTCTCGCCTATGTTCGCTAAGATCTTTGATATAGGCTCGTCTTCATAACCCTGGTAACAAAGAAAAACTAACTTAGCGAATTGTAAACCAAGTTTCTACATACATATTATCATACAGTGCCCCCGTTTTCGACTAAATATACCGCCACCTACGTTGTCGAAAGAAAAAGAACAAACTTTCATAGCATTGAGGATGAAAAAGCGGAACTCTACGTAACCTATTTTGCTCTACTGACTCTCAAAAGATGCGTGGGAATGTACGCAACCAGCGGCACATCCGGTGTTTTTTTTCTTCATTTTTTTTTTTTTTTTTTAAATACAGTGTTTGACCGTGCAGGTTTCACATTTATTTCACCCCGCTTAGTTGCTAAGCTATTAACTTTAGCACATTCTTGTTTGTATTTTAATTCGTTCATTCTTTACCATGTATTCGTTGGTCTATAGGAATACAAAACGTACACTTTATATAGGTTTATATTAGTCAAGTGGGTCAAAAACCCAATTAATCATTAAATAAAAATTTCACACAGACGGGCATAATATACGCAGGTGTGCTTTAGGGGAGCTTTCCGGCAACTGAGGGGTGATATACATACATACGTTTAGTAGCTTTATTACGTTTTTAAATGGCTTAAAAGGGATTGCCCAGAGGCAGTAATTTTTGGTAAGTATATTAATGGTGCCTGGAATTTAATTAGAATGGTTTTATACTTCCCATTTCGTTTTTGAGTTATCGGCTGGTTACATCCTACTACATGAAATGTACCTAAAGACATCTAATCTAATAAATCGAAATACTGAACAGTGGATCAAATCGAATACCTAATTACACAAAGGTAAAACAAACTTTGATATGTTCCTATTAATTACACATCGGTCTCTTCTCTACTATTCCTACTACATGATAAATCAAGAATCCGGTCTGTAGGTACGTGCTAACCTTTACTTTCAAATAAAATGTTAAAATTACGATTTAGTTCCATAAATTGATGAACAGTCCGTGTTAACTTTTAGATTTAGGTGATTACTTTTGTTCCCGGTGGTTATTATTTAGTTTCCAAGTTGGTTTGCAGCGCTATTTTCAGTTCTTAAAAGACGATTCTCATTTTTCACCTTCAGAATATAGTATCATAATAAGTCCCTTTCAAACATGTTATTTATTTTCTACTACTTGGATTAAGGGTGAAATTAGTTACAGAAAATGGGAAATTAGTTTCAAAGAAGGAAATAACGCAATTTCCGGCATATAAGAGAAAAAAGCCCATAGGTTTAATAGAAAAGCAAAGCAAAAAGATTTTCTCTTGACTTACAATTATTTTTATACCCGCAAACTAGAGGCGATACTCATAGATGTTGTAATTAAAACAATTTCTTTTATAATTATTTGTTTCAATATAATATCAAAACGTTGTAGTTAAACCAGGTAGGATTAATTTACCGTGAGAAAGGAAAATTATGGGCTTCTTTGATACAACAGAAGGTACAACAACTTCTAAGCAAATACATATAGCTACCTGATTTAATAAACACTTTGTAACATTCCCTTCATTTCGTTGACGGTAACTATTTTTATCTATTCTCATTAGTTGTATTCATGTTCAACAACTAAACATTTTGATCTCATTAACGTGACCTTAATTTCCCGTTTAAATGATAATGAGAGTATAACGCTAATCTGGCAGCCGTTGAACGTTATCTAGGTAGAACGTTAAGCTGTGTAACGGAACTGTAATACCCAATATTATTATGGGTAATTTTATAACAATGTAACGTGTAGTTGGAGCCCTTTATAACCCGGTTGTAGCGCATTGTTATTTGTTTGCGGAACAAAGCTGATGCGTTAGCCTTGTTGCCTTGTTGGCTTGTTGCCTCAGTGAGCCAGGCGTAAGACGTCTCACCTCCACGCTGCTGTATAAGGAGTTTTAGTTAAGCACAATCTTGTTTACTGCAAACGCTTCATATTTTGCTATATATATATACCTACTAAATAATAAATATACATACCTACTAAACACCTTTGGAAATAAACGTATTAACGTTTACTTCTTTTTTTGTGATCTTTATAGTTTTAGTCAGTAATTCTTACTGTTATCATCAGTGATTGGATAATCGGGCGCTAATATATCTAAACTTCACTTTTATTCCCACGAAAGTATAAGACGGATAGGTATGCTGTTCAGAATCCCTGAATCGTTCGAAATTCCTGAGATTGCTAAAAATACATGCATACAAAATATAGTTAGAGCTCGTTGTGAAATCTCATTGTATTTTTTTTTAATTTAACAAGCCGTTTCTAATGGAACTTTTAATTTATAATGAAAGTTTTTATGAGAACTGGTTTAGTAACAGGCCAGCAGCCTTGACTACTTAGGGAATTGATTTTTTTTAAATTTTATGTGTATCTTAATTTATTGTTCAATCCCGGGAACAAGGGATTACTTATTTATTCAGAAAGGAATGTCCATATTATTCTTTCACGGGAAGAAGTTTAGGTATATAAGCGCTTAACTATCTGATCACTGGTTATCATTCATAGCTGAATGCTTACACAAAGTAGGAAGGTACATAAAAGCTGTAAATTAACTACAAAGAATTCGGACAAGAAATATTTCCATATCATAATTTCTTGGAACAGTTTATTCTGAGGTAAAACAAAGAAACGGGTTATTTAAAAGTGTCTGCAGTGAAAGGTTTATTTTGCAGTGTTTCGTGAATATTTCACCCCGCCAAAGAGTACTTATTCTGAGGGGAAATAACGCGGTCGTTTGATAATTATCGGTAAATAAACACAACGAGGGTGAAAATGTCGGAACATTTGTGCAGCATAACAATGAAAGAATATTACACAAATCCGGAGCTGTAGCGAAGTTTGTTTGTCGTTTTGGAGACCAGTAAAATTTTCATGAACGAAGTAATAAACTTTGTTTATGGGCTCGTTAAAAACATATTGTCGTACATCAATTTGCATATTCATAGGTCTACCTTTTTCTTCTGATTTTTCCCACTCATACAAATGAATGTGTGTGTAATAAATTCTGCATAACAAGTTGGCGCCCCTTAATTTCAGTCTCCGGAAAATAAGCGTATTTTAACTTTTTCGTTTTTCTCGGGCCCGCCTCAGGCTGAATATTTTTGGATTAATAACCACTTGCAGAAAAGGTTCTCTCGGAGGTATTTCAAGCAGTTGTTTCATGTTCATTTAGACGCATTCTACGTACACATTACATCAAGAATATCCCGTGGTTGTAAAACGTTAAGTCTTCGTCATAAATGAGAAGTAAGAGTAGGTAGTAGACGCCAACGTTTTACTGCATTATATGAGAAATTCTATTTTAAGGTAGAATAAACACGACCTGAACTCTCTAGACATTATCAGCTTAAAGTGTAAGTGTTGAAGTTTTGAGAAAGTCCGCGGTTCCTTTAGTAAGCTCAGTTCCAAGTAACTACTTGAGTAAATTGAACCCACCTCAGGATCAAAAAATAAACTACCCGCCAAGTACGGCCATCTGAGTTTCCTGTAAATCTAATTTATTCATGTAGGAATGACAAAGTTCAGTTAAATTGTTGAACAAGTCCTACTGTTTTGAATGTAGGTGTAAATCCACTGTTTTAATACCGTGGAACTGGCAAACAAATGTAGGTGAGTTGTGCCGGGCCATTTATATATTTAGTAAATACCGTACGTCATACCCATTTAAGCATTTGGTCGGTTCCCACGGGGCGCGAATGAATTTATTTTACTTGTTCACGCACGACACTCCCGCCCCGCGGCGCGCGCGGCTCGGACGACAATAACGTCATAATAATACCCTCTGCCGTGTCTCAACACTCATTACGCTGTTCCTGCTTTATTTTCACCCCAATTTTTTTAATCCTGACAGGTATGTCAAAGGCTTGGTTTTAATTTATCGTCCAATTAAAATATTTACATATTTATTATTACAATCCAACGGAAAAGAGCATCAGTGTTGGTGTTATGAATACAAATATATCTTAGACGGGAAAATGCTCACTGAAAATATTGCCTGATACTGGGAAATTTAACGCGTTGCAGGCGTCATTGACGGCGCAGGGGGTTGATTTACGTGGAACCTACTGTACCACAGAAGGCGACCAGAAATAAGGTGCTTTGATTCTAGAAAAACATCAGCTTTGAAGTGGTACGTCTTAGTCACCCGTACCGATGTGACAGTCTCATTCTAAAACGCGATATTCTATTCTATGAAGACATGTTTTTCTTAATACAGTTACCTATCCTAGATCTACGCATGGATACGAACAATTTTTATTATTAGGCCAACTCTGAAGTCCGGAGTCCACGTTTCCTGATAGCTACAACCTGTTGGTCTTTAAGTCAAGAGTGAACAGGTTACTTTTAGGCAAGCGCGCTCCACCGTCGACCACATTGTCGCTTTCCATTAAGTGAGATTATGGTAAGCATATAAATAAAAATAAAACCATCTGTGTTGTGTACTTACACCACCCCATCCAAGAGCGCGCGCCAGGTCGTTGCCAGTGCCAAGCGGCAGCACGCCGACGGCCGGGCGCGTGCCGATGCGGTCGAGCACGCTGAGCACCCAGCCCACCGTGCCGTCGCCGCCGCACGCCAGCACGCGTAGGTTCGGCACCTTGCGGAACAGCTCCAGACTGAAATTAAACTCTGTTGTAAATTCTACATGATGAAAACCACACACTAAAAAATATTTTGTGAGGCCAATTCGTATGGGGTAGGCATGACATCATTGTCAAATCAGAGTTTTTTCATACGCCTACAAAAGATTTTAAGATAATTTACGCAAAAGCATATGGCAGAAGATGGCAGGATTAGTAAGATGAAGGCTGTGGTCTCCATTTTTAGATAACTGAAAAAGCTGGATTTAATTGGGAACTTTGATGGAATTCATTGGGATAGAGCAATTTCGCATTAATCAATATTTATTATCACGTTTCTGGGACACTGGGTGCCCTTGGCTTGTGTGATCACCATTATAAGTTCTTTCGGTTATTAACTCTAATAAGTGAGAAAAATATTGAACAGTTGGTAAAATAACCTAATACTATATCTAGCTATATCTTAGAATAGAATACTCTTTATTATGTACACACCATACACGTTATTATATTCAGAAAATCAACTTATTGTTTCAGAATATATCTCGAGTCATAGGTAGGTATACTAATATTTAAAATGACTTCACATAATACACCGTTACTCGACTAGAAAAGTTGTCTCTATTGTGCTTTGTGAATAAGGACAACGAACTTGTACTTGGTAGTAATTTGGCATTAGGTAGATATATATTTATAGTTTTACATGTTGAATAATGTGCATTGAACATGTGAGACACAATGTATGATTAGTTTATTAAGGAACCTTGCTAGGATAGAAAAAGAGTTAGTGAATGTTTTGTTTGTCTATACAATTGTCTAAACTTGAGCCTGAGCACAAGCCCAAATAGGAATTCAGTTGACTATTCTTACGTAGTGGGGGTCCCCACGTCACGTCCCAGAACCCTGACATCTTTAAGAGCATAATGATGCAACGAGAACAGACCGGCCTTAACATTTTAATGGGTCTATTATTGACTTTGTCAGGTCTGCGAACGGGGGCAGTTTATACAATGCTCCCATTTTGCAAAGAGTATCAAATTCTTATCTATACTACATGATTTTTCGCAACGCTACTTGTCTGTACTGTATTGTGAAGTGTGGCCCCAGAACCATGTCATTAAGGAATGTGTTACTTTAACTCTGTTCCCAGGGACATTATCTTAGTAAAATGACATGAAGACTGGCGACGTAGCTGCAACACCAAACAAGACACAATTTTGAATTATATATTATATGTATCGTATCTAGATATGAACCAAGAAGATGCTACTCTCCCGTGGCCATGGCAATCAAGCGAGATTGCCCCTTACGGTTCATACGCATGTTTACGCTATGTCTTTATACAAAGTTATGAACTTTTACTGGAACGTCAGTGATGGGAGGTGAGTCAATATTTACCCAGGCCCAGGTCCGCCTTGTGTGAGATCAAAAACTTGTCGTGGGTTGAGCAGCCACTGGAACTTCTGCAGTAGTTTAGCGCCCTGGTTGCCTCCACTCTTCGGATTTATAAAAACTAATACTGGCCTCACACTTGCTGTAGGGATTGGCTTAATCACGAATGTTTTCTGTTCATTCTTCGAATCTTTCCCTTTTTTCTTGGAAGCACTTTTTTTCTTAGGCGATTTTCTTAGCGATGACTTAAAGCTACCTCTTCTTGGCAATTTGACGATCCACGCTGGCGGTACTATTATATTATATTGCGATCCTATGGAAGATAATAAAATATGGGGCTAAATTTGATTAAATCAAGTCTTAAGCGAAACAACAAGACAAGTTTTTGATCGTTAATACTGTACCTAATGAGCATTCCTCTCCTATCCGCTGGAGATTGAAACAACTTTCTTTGTTGTGGTATGCGTCTTTGCACCACGAACAAGTCAAGGCAACGATTTCCTTCGAGCTAAATGATAGTTTAGCCTGCAGCGACTGTCGAAAAAACATGAAATTAGAGCAAATGCATGTTAAACAAATAAATTATACAGTGGTTAGCTACAAAGATTTCTAAATGAAAAGCAAGCAACAATAATATTAATGTTCAGGTTGGTTTTTAATAACCGACATTCCCGAAATTCGTTTGTTATGCATAGGTCTGTTATAAAGACACAAAGTTACTTAGAAAATGGCGTGAGCTTCTCTAACCCGAAATTCAGCAGAGATACAGCCGGTTGAGTTGAGATTAATTGTTTCTCTGAAAGCGAAATTTTAATAAGAATTAAGTAAGTAGGTATGTATTGTTACACGGACTTCTGCTTAAGTTCAAATGTTCAATTTGTTTACAAATTATGAAACAGAGATTTCATTTCAGCTTGTTTCGGGAATGTAGGTTGAATATCTTAGTTCCTTCCTGTTCTGAGCAGCTGGCGTCTAGCCTCCACCTGTCGGCAACACATAGTATACGCACATTCACAACATCACCACTGTCTACTCCTATAGCCTTGTCTACAGTGTCCTGAGTGGGTATGCACCATCGACAGCAGCTCCGCCGGAATGACTGTGACAACAAAACACCATGCAACACACATGCAGATGAATAAAGTGATACACACAAAAATAATAAGCCACATTAAGCAACATAAATATTGCTACCAAACTAAACATGAAAACATTTAAAATTTGAATGTTGGGACAAATGATACCAATGATATATTGAATGTAGCTTAACTTAGCATTTGCCGGATTGCACAGTTCCTGTCATTAAAGTTTGTAAATTATAAATGCACATACGTGTCTCTAAATATTATAAAGCATAACCAATTTCTACTTCTGTCTATTTTTCCGCTAAGATACTTCTTCTAAACAACGCAACGGATCATGTTGTAAGTTCTGTGACAGTAAGTACTTTTTTTCTTCATTTAGATTTCTCAAATAGAAAAAGCGATTTACGAGGAAGTTTTTTCCAAAGACGGGACGGGTCGCTTGCCTTATCATAACAAAAGCTTTACTTACTAAAATATTGATCTTGTAAGATACATATAACACGCAACGCAAAGCGTGTTCTATGCTTGACTACACACATATATAGTATACTAACAAAGCACAAGTCATGAGAACAAAAGTGTAAAATATAACCTTGAAGCACAATTTTTGTTGAAAATTGTTCAGAGTGCAGGCTATACGATACAAGTCCTATGTGGACAATATGGTAAAACGTCATTAAAATGAAGTTTTAATTTCGCGTTGAGCGGGAGTGCGGCGTCCATGTAAGTTTGTGACGTGTCGCATGCAATGTCGGCCATATTCGTCGTATATTATGGTGGTGGTAGGTATGTAGGTGCAAACCATGTGCAAACACAGACTGATGCCCGATCTCTAAGATTTTTATCGGTCACTTATCTGTCTGTTAATGCTATTTATTGGTTAAACGTCAGATAAACGACCTATAAAGTACCTCGGAAACCGAAAAAATTGAGAATTGATTGAGAATTATCCTCGAAAAACATACCACTGTATAAAAAGATACAAAGCGACGATGTGACCAATACCTATCGTCTCTTTTCTGTAAGGCTTAGTGATGAAAGAGATTATTGCAAGCCTGTGACCTGTGGCCCAATAAGTTCTTTTGAGAAAAACAAAAACTGGCCGATAGGTGGCTTTATCTCTCTCACACCTTTCTGGCCGTATTTACTCCAAACTCGGGTAGGTATGGAAAGCTCAATCCATTATCTATGTCTGCGAATGCAAATCATTTGAGTTGACAGAACCGCGTGGCCCGAGCGAGGGACGCGAGCCGTAAGCACCGCGGTCACACACACTTCATTAAACACGTGGTCACACCCGCACCGAAAAGCTACTACATGTCATGTCATAAAACATTTATTAGCGACACTCGTTAAAATTACGACGTGAATAGCAATAAAGAAGACATTCCGCGAAAATAAAATCTATGTTGCAGTTGTTAAAATATGTTCGTAAATCGATCAAAGTTGAATTAAAAGTGAATTGACCGAGATCGTTAATTGAAACACATTATCGATTCATAATTACTGCAAATAGTGTCATCAAATAATCTACCTACATAAACTAGATCCCAATAGACACACATATATGTATAGTTATGCGCCCAAAGACAGATGAAAAAAAAGATAAGTAGTTTCACCTACAGGGCCTATTTCAATAGAAAATCTGTGTAGTTCATTGAGGATCATTGAGGTTATATTTTGAGAGCAGACGCCGAGGAAAAATATAATCGAATTGTAAACGTGAACTCTATTAGATACCTAAATCGGTTTCATACGCAGTTCTCTTTGCAAGCTTTGATTGCCAGTTATTTAGAATTCTACTAAACGTGGCAGTCAAGTCAATTAGACCAAAATACTTCAGGATTCAAGCAACCGAAAAGTAACCAAATATACGACCTCAAAGAGGTAACCGAGATATACCGAGGTAACAGGCTATGCCACATTAAGTTTACCTAGGTCTTAGACCACCCAGCTCGAGATTTGTGGCTACATTTTGGAGCGTCTCAAATACGTGGAGAATTTGAGGACTAATTTGTCGTTTTTGAGATACTATATAGTTCGCAAGCATAAATTCTGGAAAAACTGGCTCAGTTGCTAAATTAAATAGTTTTGAACCTAGTTCTTCTCTAATCATTCAGACGTCATTTTTAAGAAACCTTTTTTTACTATTGATGGGTACCCGTTTGACCCCTATCTCACCTGATGCTAAGCGATGATGACCTCTATCCATTCTAACAAAAGTTAAAACGAGGTTTTGGCCGTTTGATCTACAGCCAAGCATAGTGATGTTCGTACATTTTCTTTTTCAAAGATGAAACTCCTTTATTCATGCTTCACATTTTTGGCTGATGTAAAACTCAAAACATGTCCGGTTAAATCCGGACGTTCCGCAACTCTAGCAGGCAGGCTAAAAAGTTTTCCGTCAGTGTGGCCTTTTTATTTTCGTAGCATCGTTACCGATTTTTTTCGTAATTCGGTACGTGGCTCCTATGGGAATATAGCTCTTAGGTCATGGGTGGCCCGACCGTGTGTTTGTCACTGACTAACATAACGTTGCAATCAGCTGACTCCCACGTAAACCAGCATGTTAAAAAGTTTTATTTTAATTAAAAAACTAACCGCCTTAAGCTTTACCAAGACTATTTTTATGATGTTGAATGTGGGCGGGTGCTTAAGCAGGATTCATCCGTGACGATTATCTAGCTAAATATACGAGTTTATGACTTTAAACGTTTGTTTGTTATTACCCACGTTTCGACCGTTAATGGACCTAGCAGGTACCTCCAGCACGTTAGAAAACTTTCCCCATTAAATGGCTGCCCGTCGAACAAAACGGTACTTATCGATTCCTTAAATAGTTAAAGACTCAATTAAGTGGCTGGAGGAAAGGACTTTTAATGTAATAGCTTTGTCTGGGGGCTAACATCCAGAATTGTGATTGTACGACACCATCTCGACCACTCGAAGCACACCATACATATGAATGACTCCTCCGCTGGAGTAGATGATCGAGCTGGCTCACTTAATTCTAGCAAGCCGCATTAAGTATTAATCAGTCTGTTCATTAATCTATCCTAAGCCTATCCGTATGTTAGCAATTACTATTACAGACACAATCTGTTACATCGATCTTGTCATTAAATAATCGCGTAGGTATATCAACTGAAATGTTAACACAGCGTAGATTAAGAATTTGCTTTTTCAATATGTCTAAAACATATTTGGGACGCAGAAAAGTAACTAACGTTAAAATTAAAATATAACAGTTCAGGAATACAGGAATAGATAGACTTTTATAAGGTGATGTTTACATAAATTCACCATTTTGAGTAGATACCTTTCAGTAGTCAAGAAAGGCAACATAATACAAAAATATAATATAAGAAATTACAAAAGATTTGTAAATAAAATAATCCTGAGTGAAACGTTTTTCCTTCGTTTGAGCAGCAGTCATGCGGAATTTGGCTTAATCTGATCGAGTTTAAATTATTCAGTTCACGTTATGTCCTCCAAACGGACGAAACAATAAGGAAATTATGATGGTTGTTTTTGTAGATTTTCCAAAAGTATTTTCATAAAATGTTGACTTGTAAATGAGCACGAGACACGGCACGAAATGCTAAATACAGCTTATTTCTGTCATCCTACTAGAACTCCTGCAATTTACAAATTCAGTGGTATTGTGTTTTACTATTTTAGATAAAAAAAACTTGCAAACTGTAGGAATACTTCGAACTATTACTTGGAGACGAAATTTAAAACCATGATATTGGACTTTACGTGTGAAGTCAATGAATAAAAAGAAAAACACTACTAAAATGAGATCTACGATGAATTGATTGGCTATCTAAGTAAAAATGATATCAAATAAAAACACAATAATACAAAAATCAAACAGGTTAATAACAAATACCAAATTGACCCAAATGCCACTGTCATCATGAAAACGGCTGCTGTACTACACACTAGCTCTGCGTTCTTTGTGTTTTTGGCTTCTACCTACGGTGATTTGTGCAATTCAGTGTGTTTGAGCTTTGTTAATTACTTAGCACGACTTACTTTTTCACATATTTTTTTATTATTATTTATAGGCTCGCCTTTGACCGCAATCTCATTTGATGGAAAGCGATGATGTGGCGATGTAAGATGTTTTGTATTCTATTAATAAATAGTTTTACATTTACGGTAAATATTTTCAGTAAATATATTCTACATTTAGGCCAGGCATTTTTGCCTATTATAAAAATATTATCTGAAGAAAATAAAAAGGTAGTAAATTGTTTTTTTTCTCATTTAGGTACCTATTCGTTTTTATGAATTTACCTATTCGTTAACAAGGATTATGTCTTGCATCACTTTTTGATGACCATTTTTCGGCATCTTATTGTCTTTGTATGGGTACATGGCCATAAAAAAATAATGATAGTCAATAAATATTGTCATTTAACTTTTTTACAGCCTTTTTGGCACGTAATACCTTAGTCAAAATACTATTTGTTTCACAAGTGACTTTGTAGTTTTTATAACATTCTAGAAAGGTTTATTTACTAACAGGAAACTTTGAATATAAATTCAAAATGCGATAAATTTATTTAGGTTATAAATATTTTCTGCCTATTCATGATATTTATATGTATCTTTTGAATAATAACTACTTTTGAAAGTAATCGATTACTCGAAAACCAACTATGCTAATTTATTGTACTATTCTACAACTTCTAACATAATAATTTATCTATAAGTCAACGTTTGGACAGCAAAGGCTTCGACGATTGCACCTTATATTATTTAAGGTGCATGATGCATTCGCTCACTGCCTGATAGACTACGCACGGCCTAAACCGCGGGTGGTATAGACTTGTATGGCATAAAGAGACTACGACTCAACAAAGTTCCAAAAAAGCCAGTGGCAGTGAATAAAATAAAACCAAAAAAAAGAAGTCCCAAAAAAAGCCAGTGCCTGTAAATAAAATAAAAGCAAACCACGCTCAACGTAAACACAGCCGTTTCCATGTATGACAGCACAACATTAACCGATGACGTAAGCGACAGATAGATTGCGGCCCTCACCTTACCACAGGCCTTGCACTTGCCCTTCTCCGAGCGTCGATGGACCCAGTGGTGGTGCGTGATGGTCTGCTCCCGGTACTGGCGCACCCCCACGTCCCTGAAGGTCGGCTTGCACGTGAACTGCACCCGGTCCATGAGGATGTCGATGCATGCTGTATGCGCGACGATCTTGCATGCCGAACATTTCATTCGAGACCCGTGTTTCTGTGGAATTATGGTAGAATGAGTTGTTGTGTAAATTTACATACATAATATCTACCTAAACGCAACAGTAAATGCAAAGCAAGATTCTCCTATACATAGGTATTGGAGATCTTGCTTACTTACTGTAAGCACCCTAAAATACTTCAGGACTTTCCTAGTCGTAGTGTTACTTCAGTTAACTGATGTTCCCAAAGGCGTCATTTTGCTACAGTTCTCTTAGTTGGGCACTAATTATTATTATTATCATAAGGAGTCAGTTTTGGCCCTTATAGCCAAACTCTAAATAAATTCATTTAGTAAGTTGTCAAGCAATTAGGCCCTCATTTTATGTGGAGTAATGACATTAAACAACCCACTAGTTCTTCTTTTACAGCAATAAAAATGTTCTCATTGTACCGACTCAAACACGCAAATTCATTACAAGCTGATTTTAGTAACCAGAGCACGTTTGCCGAGTAAATGCCTTAGAGACCTTAAGTCCAGCGGCTCTCCTGAATTTTTAAACTTCTTAAAAATAAATATACTCATCACAAATATCTAGAGGATAAGCAGTTTGAAATTTTATTAGGTAGGTACTTGTCTCTAATACTCGTAGTTTGGTGTTAAAACTAAAAACTTTTTATTTTTTTTTTAAATTAAAAAGTTTTAGGCATCTGCTTAATAATGTTCAACCAACATTACGGAAATTCCCTCCACACAAATATCGTCTCATTTTGTTAGATTTCAGATAAAATCTTTTCAAATTAAATTCAAATAAAGTAAGTTTGTGCTTTTATGATGGAAGTATTGAAACTAACACAACTAATGAAAGTGTGCAACAATGTTTTGATGTCTGGAATGAAACAACTGTCGACGAAAATATTCAATCAATAACCGCCAGTGAAATGTTCTTAATTCACACACGACTCATATAAATAGAAGCGACTATAGTAGGCGCCAGATAATCGTGGAATATCGGTCATTGACCCACCTACATTTATTGACATTGTTAATTTGAAAAACGGAATTAATGACACAAAACTGTCCCGAATCATCATCTCTCGTGATCCTTAACATTGTCTAATAATGAAAAACGATTCATATTTAATTGTTCAGGTACCTATGAGCAGTTATTAGGGAAAGGTCAATATACTTTATTCCACATTTATCTGGCGCCTACTATAGAGACAAAGAATAAACTTTGATTAAGGTGCCGTAACTATGGACATGTTAAGATAGGACGCTAAGGAAAAAACGAAAACGGTAACTTTTACTTTACTTTCATGAAGTTACTCAACAAAGTGCTGGAACAAGTAAATCAAAGTATTTATGTAGTCCGAAAGTAAACGGCGAGGGTGTTACAATTAGGCATAGATTGGCTTCATGGGGCACACTAGACACTCTTTTGTTGCACCCACAGTGACAGGTCATCGCCACAACAAAATGGAGGCATCGGGTCATTAATCTTATATACGACTACAACCGACCTGCGACATAATAGGCAGGAAACTTGCTAATGGTTGTTGGGGAAATTACATTTCTTCCACTGTTGTTTAATCAAGACGCGAGACGAGATACCTTGTATCTTGGTGTAGACTTCAATATATTTTTCATATTAATGCTTTTATTCATGGCGGTACAAAGAAGTTTTTTGCAAAGAAAGGAGCAAAATAAATAATGGAAGAATGAAAGTATAAGATATCTTGTACAGGTCCAACTCCGAGAACTTTGTTACAGAATATTAAAAAAATATAAATCTGTTTTGACGGACTATTTTCTACGATAAAATTCATTAAACCGCCAGATAATTTACTCAGCTCCTTGGGTAATTTACCAGGTTCATTGTGTCCTTGTTATTCAATATGAGCATGCCATTCAAAGAAAATGCTTTTTACTTTACAATGTAGCTGATATTCGTATTGCCAAAGCTTTTAGTCCGAATTTTGCTTTAATAGAGCATTGTGTTATAGTAACGCCGAGAACAATAAGTAAGGTATTATTTTCCTAAATGGTGTCAAATTAAGCCTCTAATGCCTTTAACATGTACGGCAGTAAAGTATATTCGCATCGTTAAGCAAAGTTATGTCAGGATTTAATTTTATTTACGACGCAGGTATAAAATGTTCATGTTCTCTAAGTTAAAATAAAAGTGGGAACGCAACTATATTACTGTCTAAGTAACATTTTCCCCATTTAATCCTACAACGTGCGCTAGATTAACTTTATGGTCCTGTGAGAATTGCAAGATTGGAAAATTTAGGATCGTTGACTTAATTTTGCATGATTGCGAGTTTGCGACCTCTGATCATTATTATCGTTGTAAATTACGTGCTTTATCGTTGAGAAAAATATCGGAAGGAATTTTTTATTTGTTACCAAGTGTAAACTACCTATAGAAGGAATTTTGTGTCTCTGGGTACACTAGAATAATATTTTGTACAAAGTACAGAACCAGGAAGTGTTGACTAACGTGCAACATCTAATTTACTGACATAAATGCCCCTTTATTAAATCTGCACTATTATTTGCCGGCGTATCATAAATTATGTTGTAGACGGTATCATCATAAATAACCGGAAACGTGTATTTTATAATCAAGGTAATTCAGGCGTATATCATTTGGAGCTATAATTTACTACCATAGAAAAAGCACCTGTCTGTTTATTTAAACGTTTTCATTAATATGAGGTTACTGCTGCAAAAAGTAACTTCTCAACAATGAACAAAGTATGCCTGAGTAGTATCTAGTTAGTTCTTTTATCTTTTGATTAGACATGTCGGTTGTGGGAAGACTTCTTTTATTTTCCACAGTAACATTCTCTTAATTATCTCACTATAATTATATACCTTTTTATACGTTGTAACATGAAACTGCAACTTTATATAAAAAAGGGAAAGGGAGGCCTTTGCCATGCAGAGGGACAATGTGGGATAGTAAGATAAGATTAGTTTTTAATAAACCATGTTTCCAACTGGAAATTAGGTAACAACTTTTACGAATACTGCGATTTATTGCTTTTACCTATACGTATGCATATGGTACTATACGATGGGTGCCGCTCATTTAATATAATAATATTTGATCTATTTTCAAAAGCTCAAATGACATAACGTTTTACTTTATTAAAAAATCAAAATATATGTATTTGTCACACATAGGTGGGTACAATGGTGGACATTGGTGGTGTTATTTTTGTTGAAGTGTTTCACTATGTGCTGCCTTGCTGGGCATACAAATATTGTTCTGTACAAAGAACAGGTAATACGGTTTTGTTCAAAGTAAAGGTAAAGACTACGGACAGCTATACTACTATGAACAAAAAAAAACAAATAAAATAATTAAAACAAACAGAAAATTAAATAATAGTGGATGTACAGTAAGCAATCAATAATTAACTAAAAAACTAAATATTAAATATATCGGAGGTAAAATTATAATTATCCATTATCGAAGGCTAAATGGCTTTTCTTCTAAATATTCTTGAATACTGTATTATGCTTTGTGCGCCAGGAACTTTTGGTGTGTTTGCTTAAATGAGTGTAGGTATTTTGAAAACTTTATGGATACTTCGTGCAGTTTGTTATACATTTTTAATGCCATTCCTATAAAACTTTAAAATTATTAAATTTGATGAACATGGCAATGACAATTTAATTTATTGTTGAATATTGTAATGTAATGTGCCAATTCGATGAATATTTTTAAAACCAAACTAAAAAAATACGTTCTTCAAAATATTAATATTAATTAACCAGAAAAGATTATTGCTACTAATTTAAAGTAAAATCAATGCAAAAATTAATATAATAAATACAATTAATAATACAATTCGTGAATAAAATCTTAAAATTGCAGCTGTATATACCAGTTGTCCTACTGGCTAATTTATCTGCATTGTGACAACGGGTCCGCACTCTTTATAGTTAAGCAGGGTATTTTCGAGTAGTGGCACAACTTAGATTTTTGGGAGTACCCACAAACCTTGTTAATTTATAAGTAATGTGGGTTAACAATATATAATAATAACAAGTTACATTCATTGTAAGTCCGAGTGTCGAAGGACAATGATTAGTTTTTATATTTAAATTTGTTCTCATGTAAGTGAAATGTAAATTTCTTTATGAGAATTAAACGTCTTCAACCAGAATGTGTTATTATTGGATTTTAATTATTTTTGATCATGCATACTGCACGAAGACTCTTTTTTGGGCTTTGAAGGCAATTTGTTTGTCCGAAGAATTACCCCAGAATATTACGCCGTATCGCAGTGTGGTGGAGACGTACCTATGCATGATCAGCAGAAAGAACGGTACTACGATTGGCAACCTTGCTTAGGGTGTGTAACGCGTAGCAATACTGATTGAGTTTTTTTATGACCTGATCAACGTGTGTCTTCCATGTAATGTGTTGATTAAACCAAAGGCCTAAAAATTTCGTGCTGTCGATTTTAGAGATCATGTTTTGTTCAAATTTAACGTTTGGATTAATAGGATTCGTTCGTTGGTAAACAACGACAACAATTTAAAAAATAATTTTGGAAAAACCCTAATTATAAATTATATAACTTCAGTTCATTATTTGAGCTTTTCCAAAATTATTTTTTAAATTGTTGTCGTTAAGCCATTGAATTATTATTAGTCTCAAACTATTATTTATTTCATTTTCGAATGAGTCTAAATTCTTTCTTCTAAATATTGTAGTACAGTCGTCAGCGAATAGAGTCATAGGATGCTCTATAGTTTTGGTAATGTCGTTTATGTAACAAAGAAATAAAAACAGACCCAGTACTCTCCCCTGTGGTACGCCGTAATATATTTCTTTCTTCTTTTAGTTCGGTTAGTTCAGTTTTATATTTAGGACAAATTCTATCAATTTTTGTTATTTGTTTGCGATTGACTAAGTACGACCTATTTAGTTCTAAGACATTACCTCTAATTCCAAGCTTATTTATTTTTGTGAGGAGGACTCTGTGATCTACGAAATTAAACGCCTTCGTCATGTCCATGAATAATGCGGCAACTGGTGTTTTTTTGTCCATATTTGAAATAATATCATTCACAAAATCATGTATTGCCATATTAATATTGTTATGCTTTCTAAAACCATATTGTCCTTATGTTAGAATATTGTTTTTTTCTATGAAAGATTACAGGCTGTTAAAAAATAAGTTTTTCAATTATTTTGGAGAAAACTGGGACAAGCGCTATAGGCCTATAATTTTTCATATTTTGTTTATCGTCCTTTTTATGTAGAAGTCTTAAACACAGACAAGAAAGAAAAGAAGAAGAAGAAGTTTTAAATCTTCAGGAAATTTGCCGCTTTTACACACAGGTTTTGATTTTCAAAATCAAAAGTCATTTATTCACATTAGGCTGAGTGCCAGCACTTTTTGAACGTCAAAATTCTACATAAAGACAGTCCCCCAAAACGCCCGCCCGTCTCTACAACTCTCATCTAAGGGATGTCAATATCCAATTCTGAAATTTTATGCTCTGAAGAACATAACATTTTCTATAGCTTGCTGAGTTTCCTTCAACATATGGATGGGAAACTGTCCATGTTTTCAACATTTTCTAATGTGTTTGTCAACCATTTCGAGTAATTTACATCTAGCTGACTCACTTCTCGACTTGTTTGACTTGAGATTGCTGGTCATGGGTTTGGACGTTCATTGTCGCCTATTCATTCATACGGACAATGGATATCTCACTACTCAAATATATGGTCAATCGACTTGTCATCGCGGCAGACGTCAAAACAGACCGGCCTGGGACCCTACTATGACTTACGAATTCCGTCATGATTCTGATGTGGAGCTACATAGGACGAATTAAGCGTGCCAGACGAAAATGAAATTGTAAACATTATTAGTAAAACTAAATGTTCACATTCGTTTGAAACGGTTGCATACTGTTTCACTGTTACGAATATGAAACTTAATATCATACAAAAAAAAATGCTTCGCGGCGGCGCGCCGGATCAATCCAGCGACGGGGGCGCGCCGTTCAAATCCACAGCGACGACGGCACGCCGCCGGAGCGGCGTTCATATCTAGTATATATAAAACATACTTTATTAGTATTTTATTTAGAGACCTATTACATTAATAGAAACTTTACGAACGATTACCGTACCAATATGTGAAGTACTTAAATGTAATGCACAGTTACCATGAGCATCAAGAAGGAACATTGTCAGAATCACCTTGCTTTTTGTTCAATCACCTCGTCTATACAGAACTGCGATTTAGTAGTGAAGCTTGCATAGCCAGCCTGTTTCGAAACAAAAAATAGGCCGAGTAATCCACTACAGGCTTTGTTATTCTACGTAGATTAATCGAGTTCTCTATAGCTTTGTCGTTGACGAGGCACCTCAAGAGAAAGGGAGAGAACGTCTTTGACAGGAACATGTTTGTCTACACTTGCTGATGTTATTCTAGACCGGCCGCGTAGTGGACGCTTGTTAACTAAGTTTGGGTCCGTTGTGAAAACGGACCAGATGTAAATGTCAGTACTTAGGTATATTATTAGAAGTGACTGCCATTGTTGCGAGGGTGACCAATAACAATATTTCAAGGTTAGACCAACGAGGTTACATATAAATGTCAATGAATGGTTACCCATCTCAAGATTGACAGTGACGAGCATGGCCCAACTTATAGGTACAAGCTCCTGAGTAATGCAATATTATCGGCACCTTGTCTCACCTATTACTTATATTAGCCTCCTTTTTACTATGCATGCTTCCCTGGTAGATCTATGGCAGTTTCACTTAGCTCTTGCTCGCGAAAGTTTAACAAAATCTGGCTGACTGTCTGTCTGTTCGTCGGGCATAGCCAATTTTAAGAAAGTTCTTGTTATATCGTGCGCCACCTGCCATCACTACTTGCGCAGGGCAGTTATGAACAGTAGTAAGTACCTGGCATTCGGCATCACCGACGTAGCAGCAGTCGCCGGACACCGAGGTGGGCGCCCACAGGTGCTCGCCGCTGATGGCACTGTCGCTCCAGTCGGGCGTCGAGCGCAGCACCCGCGCGCCGCCGACATCGCCCGTCCGTCTGAAACAAACATTGAACGTGTTAGGAAACCATCTCAATTTCTTGTTCTTAGCATGTCAAAGACAAATACTTAGGAATAATAAATAAATAAGTTTAAAATTTTATGTTTGGCCCAGCACTCAGCAACATCATTTGCTGACGCCATTACACGATAGGTTTTGCTGTCAGTTTAACCACAGTCTAGGCTGTGACTAAAGGATAACCTATCGTGTAATACCGTGATGGTTGGATGAAATTGATTGACGAAGTCTGGATTTTCTTTGGTCACGACTTTTAAATTAATTGCTTAATTTTATTTTATAATTTTATTCTTTTTCTGTTTTGTTGTGTCTCCGTCTGTTTTGTTCTATTTAATGTTACTTTTATTGTTTATGTTAGTTTTATATTCCATCACATGATGTTAATTTAAACTTGTTAATTTTAGCTCATTATACATTAATTTTCTAGTACAGTGCTTGTGGCACATCTAATATGTCAATGGGGCATGCGGTGCTAACCTGTAAGACATGTTACACTAACGTTAGATCACAGTAGATAATTACTTTAAATATTTATATTTTTTATCTAATATTATAGATAACAATTTTTGGTTGGCCAATAAAAGAAAATAATAATTTAAAAAAACAGTAGGTAAATGAATGGGACTGTTTTTATTTGTTTATGGAATGGTTAATAGTTATATGGATATAAGACGAAAGGTGAACCATGGATTGCAAAGAGACGCTCACAGACACTGAAGATCGGAGCCATTCAAAAACCCCCAGTTCAATTTAAAAGTAGAGAATTTTGTACCTATGCTAATTGATGGTAACAGCCACGTCAGTAAATAGAGCCCAAAATGGGACGTAAAACGAGCTTTCTGAATAAAAAATATTAACTTTGTTATTCAAAATTCTGGATTTATATCAATTTTAGAATTGATGCATAACCTTATATTTGTTACTAGCTGCCGACGCGGCTCCGCCCGGGATAAAAAGTATCCTATGTGTTATTCCAGACTATAATCTACCTCTGTCATCATTAAAATCCATTCAGTAGTTTTTGCGTGAAAGAGTAACAAACATCCATACGTACAAACTTTCGCGTTTATAATATTAGTAAGGATATTGCGATTAAATTAAATTAATCACACGAGCGAGTAATATTGTTTGCTTTGTAGTACCTTATAATGAAACTAGTAAAAAAGAAGAAACGATAAAGTAATAGTGCCGCAATTCCGTACACAATATACAATATTCAAAGTATCTGTAAACACAGAGAAAATAATACAGCGATAGTAAAATCTTTACATCTATTATTTATTATATTTGGCGCTTAAGTATTTTACCACTCACTCCTACAGATTAAATATAATAAAATACTTGGCAAGTTATGTAAGGAGTATCAATTAGATACTTTTTTTTCAAGTATACTTGTACCTACACGTGTTAATTATAAAATTATAATTTAAACAAATACTTCATTGTACAATTAGCTACATAGTGGTTGTCATACATATATAAACGCTGTCTAGCCATGAAAATTTGAAAGTTGATTTATTGAAAAGTATATTATTTATTTAACGAAGCGCTTGGATTGTTATGATAAATATAACAGCAATTAGTGCTATATTTTGCAGAAAGAATCATATTTGCATAACTAAATAATTCTTTTTGCGCAAAATAAAATTCAGTAGTATATTTTGGCATGAAGCCAAAACGGTAACAACGTTACACGACAGAAATGCTCTAGGGGCCTTTACTCATGAAAGGTTTTAATAATTTATAATTGGTGAATAATAATATAAGTGCGAAGTCTTGGTGCGAAACCAAATTTACAACAATACGAATACCTACCCCTTCACCTTCAGAACCCATTGACAAGCCTCTGGGTCCCTCCGCTTTGTCTGTTCTCCATTGTAATGCAAAATGTTCAGCTGTTGCTCTTGAAATATAGGGGTTCCAAGTGAATTTGAAGAGAATGAACTGGCTCGGCTGTTTATCAACATATGTGATATGATAATGCCATAATATTTAACACGTATTTTACGTGAGGTTACTGTTATATTGTCATAATGATGAGTAATTTATTTAAAGATTAGTTTTATTTAGGGTTCTTAATCAGCAGATATCATCAGATCATCTATGATCAGCAGTCATAAAATGACATTGATGACAGTGACCAAAGACAGCAACTTTTTTTTCTTATATAAACTTTTATCTCCATCTAAGAAGGATTACATAGTTATGCAATATCTTTCCGACCAAAATAAGAGTAAATCAATACTCTATTTTTATGGTTAACGTATTTGACTGAGCTTTGTATTTAAGATTCCTTTCAATGTTGGTCAAGTGCGAAAACTCGATAAAGATACCCATGTGTTACGTACTTATAGTGTTAACAGGAAGAAAAGAAAGAAGGAAAAAAAGAAAAATAAAGTTGCTACAGATTTGCTATTCTTGCAGCTTGAAATTCTTGATTATAGTGTGCTAATATTTAGTCTCAGCTCTAAGTTAGTCTATATTTAAGACTTAAGCCTTTTGGATACGTTAAATCCGTATTTTTGTTGATTCTAGTTAAACTATCATCTCCATCCCACAGAAAGGGACGAAGGCTTTACTTCAAAAGCTAAGTAGCGGTAATCATATCCTGATGTGTTGAGTATCAATATTACCACACCACTGGCTTTTAATTGTCTCTGTCCCTCTGTGAAGTATTGCGTCCTAGATGTAAGTTCGGCGTGTTCATATTTTCACTTAGTAAAATATACTTTTTTTTATTTGAGATGGGTTTGCTCTTCTCTAGGTCAGAGATGACAGACACAAAGTTAACTTTTACGTCTTCCTCCCAACACTGCGTTTTTATTAAACTCTGCAGACTGCCTCGTATCACAAGATTAATCAAGCAAATGAACGTTGCAGCTAATATTGACGATAGTCGCTCGTGTAGCGCACGCAGACACTTTCTCCATGGAGAAACAATTATGGACTGAGATTCAGTCGGGAACTAGAACCAAGGATAGTTAAAGACAATAATCATTGAAGGCACACGGACTTCGAAATCAGCTCAGCGGCTTTGAAGTCCGGTGTCCCTTCATTTTTAATAATATTTTTTTTTTATTTTACCCTGAAATGGAGATAATGTAGTGTTTTTCTCATTATCATCGTCCTACAGGAGTTTTTTAACCGACTTCCAAAAAAGAGGAGGTTCTCAATTCGGTGGATATATATTTTTTTTAAACTTTCGTTTAAGATTTGAGATTTACTGAAGTATAAAAAGATTTTCGTAGAATTAATTTTGAAAATACTGCGTAAAGAAATCAATTTTATGTTTAAAAAGTAGTTGTCAATTAAAAAGGCATCAGTCAGACGATTATAACTAACTACGACATAAGTCAATGGACTTGTGTCATGAATTCATCAGCCCAGTTCGCTACCAACGTAGGTACCAATATGATGCACAGATGAGGCAATCAACAGATTGTTTGTTTTACCCTAAACAAGCTCAAACAAGCTAGTTAGGTATTCCTTATGCTGACCTTAAGTCAATAAGAAATCACGCTTCTACCAAAGCGAAATCTCTGAAAGCTTTCTAAATTGGTCAATTCAGGTATTAGAAAAAAAAACGGTCAAGGTGAGGGAGCTTGATTTAGGTTTTTTTCATACTGTAATTGGATAATTCGGTCATAAAAATCCCAGGTAGACACCCGAATTTGTTATTATGTGAGATTGTGAGGTTATTATGTGATTTTCAGAGAGCTTCCCTGCCTAGCTTCACAAAACGTAAATAGTACTACTTAACAAATAAACTGTAATGGAATGGTATCATATGATTTTAAGAGCTCGTTGTTTGTCTCAGATACAATGGGCACATCTTTACATAGTATAAAATGAAGTCGCTTCCGCTGTCTGTTCGCTTAGATATTTTAAACTCCTCAACGGATTTTCAGCAATAGATAGAGTGATTCAAGAGGAAGGTTTATATGTATAATTCTTCCCGAAATTCCTACGGGAACGGGAAAAATGGGATTTGCGCGTACGAAGTCGCGGGCAAAAGCTAGTGTATCAATAAAGCCTTTCTTAAACCTCTACCAATCATTCCAACCGTACTTGACCAGATTTATGAAATAAAAACTCTTCTGCATCTCAATTAAAATAAATTTTGAATAAAGAATAGAAAAATAAATTAGCAGAAAACTGTCACCGATTGTTTTCTCAGTTGAACTTTGTCAGTCATACTAAAGACACTCATTATTTAAAATCGTATAAAAAAATAAAAATACTTTCTAACAACGAATAAAAAGCAGAATATATTCTGGAATATTTATAAATAATTATAGTGTATTACAATATTGTAAGTATTTTTCGTTCCTTGCTTGAGGACCACCTTCCTGCCCTTGCCCGTTTGCCCTGCTGGGGGTTGGTGAAACACGTTTTCTTCTTTCCTTTTGTCCTCCCAAACCAAAGAGATTTAAAGATACAAA
Source organism: Mamestra brassicae (assembly GCA_905163435.1). Taxonomy (NCBI): domain Eukaryota; kingdom Metazoa; phylum Arthropoda; class Insecta; order Lepidoptera; family Noctuidae; genus Mamestra; species Mamestra brassicae. The sequence continues at coordinate 8,390,029 of LR990996.1, read as the reverse complement.
AATTTTTTTTGTCCCAAAAAAAAATGTCTTTGTCCCAAACTAAGCGTCTCAAACGTCTCGCTATCGCGGACTCGTTTTTAACGAACGAATTGGTTATTTTGAGTATCTTGATGCAAATAGATCCAATAAAACTGTTTTTTTCTTCACAGTAAAATTAGTAAAGATGGACTGCGCGATTTGCAAACACACGACGGAGGGCTGTGCCTGCATCAAGTGCAGTATGTGTGCGTCACAGTTCCACCTGGAGTGCGTAAGCAGCGAACACCTGGTACCCAACACGAACAGCTGGCGATGCTGCCGGTGCGAGTCTCTCAGAGCTGCGGCCGCGCCAGCCAGCATCGAAACGGACGTCCGTGCGTAGAATGTAACTTTGTCAAACTGGTAAATTGATTGTGAACCCTCAACCGTGACATTTTTGGTATTAAAGTGTATTGTTGACAGTTTTTCCTTGTTTAATTTATATCTGAGGCAATTTCTACCGTCAAAAACACCTCTAATTTCCCCCATTTTATTTGTCAAGTCTTTGACTTCGATTGTCGCCGAGATTATATTGACTTTAAATTTTAACGTTTCTGTACGAGAATGTCTTCTGGTTTACACACTGTGGCAAAGAATAATACTTTAATGGGTTTATGCTGATTTGAAAGGTCAAGCTCTAAAGATTCACAAGTCTGTTCCTCGGGAGCCGTTGCAGCTTGACTTTTCCCGTCTTAAATTCGTTTATCACCGATTCTGTCCCCATCCCACAACCTACCTACTTTCACAAGGTTGACAATGGCACAAAATTACACTTTTTGCATATACGCTTATCTCCTAAACTACTGAGCCTAAAATTACGAAAAATTTGTTTGACGTAGACTACGTGTAATAGAATAAACGCAATACCTCTTAAGGGATCATTGTACTCATCATTATGAACAACTTTTACTATGGGACCAACCTATAGGTAAAAAAAATGAGTTCTTCATTGCTGCAAACAATATTTTTAAATTCCAGTAGTTTCGTTTTTATTCACCCCTGCATATCTATCTACCCCGTTTTACCCGGTAGGTACATATGTAGATAACAGGAAACTATAGGGTTTAAAGAGCGACGTGTTAGAAAAATTAAATTCTTTCGGAACCCTTTCCACGCGAGTCCGAATCGTACTTGACAGTTTTTTAGATTTACATCCACCTTAATGTTCGGGAATTGGTTAATGTATAGTTGGTATGGTGTCACCGTTATTGTTATGTTATGCAGCATAACAAAGATGTTGATTTTTATAATCAAAAGTTTTATTACACCATATTTGAACAAATACGTAATTCCATCTCACCTTCGTGCATGTATTTCCCTTGACAGGTTTTCCATGATCACACAAGATTCCAAACATAGCTTCGTATGCTCGTTGGCGTATTTTTAAAACTATAGTTTGTGCTTTCAAGTCATCGCACTAACGAGACGTGTATGAATAAACCAAACTGCCGGGCAATTAAAACGGTCGCCAAGCATGCAGCTAATCATGGTCGGGTATAATATCTACGGCTATTTATTTTGTCCACGCTGCATGCAATTATATCGGCGACCTCGATCGTCAACAATAATACTGGGAAACAATAGCTCCTTTGTTACAACAAAAATAACACGTTAACCCAGGCCAATTAATACACCCTATGAAAAGGGATCTTCATGGAAATTGTCCGTTGTAGCGTCGTAGTAGTCGTAGCTATACATCATATTTTTGTTTAGAAGGGATAAAGTTAATAATAATAATATGTAGAGTAGAGACTAGGTACGATGTTTTTTGCTAATTTCCATGTAACAATTACTTAATTAATATGTAAGCTACTCCCACGAGGGTTTCTATTTGAAACAAAAAAGACTGGTTTGATGTAAATTAAGTTAATCATTTTCTAAAACTTTTCCAGGAAAAGGCTATCATTTAATTGGTAAGTACGAACATAAAGCTTCTTAGTGAATGTAAAATATTCGCAGACCGCACAGCTTGTCATTGCGAAAGCGTCGGCGGCGTCGTTTGCCTTTCAGTCAACCCTCATTAATTCTAAGATTATCCCTCATTTGCCTAAGACCGCAGCTTAGCGTGAATACGATAAAGCAACACCTTTTATTTATTATGTAAACTTGCGCATCTACTGCGTCATGGTTTTATTTTTAATAAGCTGTACAAACTGAAAGAAAATTTTAGTTGAAGGGCAGAAGTTGAAGGGCTTTATCCACATATTATGTAAGTAGCATCTGGATAGCACATCAACAACAAGTTGCATAGAAACGCAGAACATACATTTTATTGTTTTATGCACATAGGTATATCTACGTAGTTTAAAAATAACGTCTTTTGGCACTATAATATTTGTAGAAAACTCTATTTTATCTTCAATGGTCTCCAATTCATGCAAAGCTGTTAGTAAAGTCGAAATTTTGTAAAACAGTCTTGGGCATCAAGGGGGTTGAATTGTTGTCCTCTCGCGACTTCTTTGATCATGGACATCGAATAATGTACTTATCGTCATCTCAATTTTTGTAAAGTCATATTCTTTACAGTATTTTCATTTTAATCCATTTAATAAAATCGATTTAATAAAATTCACAAATCAATGGTGACATTGACAAGCTCTGACAGCCCTTGAACCTTTGCGTCGATCAAGGAGCCTGATCGGCCAAGTTGATTTCGTTTTAACTTGAACTTCGTTCATTTTGTGTTGGTGAAATCAAAAAAGGAGTTTTGAACTCCGATCAAGGCTTAAATCGAGTTCAGGTGGACTTAATCGCGATCAGTTAGAATCGGTGAAAATGGCCCTTAGTAAAGGTCTAACGCAGAAAAATGAAAGGTTTAGCGTACTATTATATGAACTCAATAATGAGATCAAAGCGACAGGCAATGTTGTTGGATTACAAAATTCACATTACCAAACAAATCTCAAAGTTTCCGCCCCTTCAAAGGGAGATCGATTATAATTAATATTGACAGAATACGAATGTAAAACAATACACCACTTCCCATACTATTCCTTCGAGAAATATAACATGCGTGACGTGCATGGAAGTTATTTCTGTATGTATGATTTTAGTTCCACAAACAATACTGTTAACAAGTAATACAAACTTACGCAGAAGTTCAACGTTCATAACAAATTAACACAGCGTTCAGCGTTGTATAATAGTTGCCGTCAATGGCATCGCGGAGGACTTTGTGCTAATAGCAACGTGTGGGAGAACCGGTTCTGCGCAGAGGCATCTCGACTCAACCGGCTGCAGCCACGGTCACAAGCTAGGGCTTTAAGTACACACTGTGTTAATCAAATTTATAGTAGAACTGTAGTTTAAATAGATTAATCTTTATAATTGGATTCCGGCTCACCGGTGACGTTGGACTTGTGGTTTCGAGGAATTTTCCGTAGATTCGATAAAATTGCTGGGTTTTATTGTTTTTTCTTAATAAGGAAGTTCTCAGTGGCAACTCACGATTGATTTGGTGCTTGTGTACTTGAAAAAGACCTTCAATTTACTTTATTTTTTGTGATATTTTTACACTTCTCCTTATCAAGAGAACAGTTATTTATAGTTTAACCTGTGTAAACAGTCACACCTTATCTTACAGAGAAGGAGATTCCCGGCATTGATACTTAAGTCCCCATAAAGTAAAGTTCGAAAAGACGCCACATGCACAAACAAGCGGGCTCAAACATCTGTATCAGTAAAACATACAAATCTCCAGCACAGTGCGCCGTGCAATGTGGGTCGTCACGCTGTGTCGACAATAACAGTAAACACGCTATCAGCGGTTTATTATCCCGTGTAACGTAGACTGAGAAAAGTGGGCTATTTAACACTGCATTTTTAAGTTGTTAAACGTGAGTAAATTATCATATCATCGTGGATTCCAGGCTCTGATTTATGCTGCTACTACTATAAGTAAACGTTAAATGTTTATTTTTTTATATCAATTGTAATTCTCGTGCAAAATTGGTGTGAAGATAAGGCAGGCAAGCAGAAAACCATAATATGAAAGTCTGATAAGATTTCTGTTGATGCAGTTAAAATTACCTGAACATGTTTTCGATTACATATTATCACCAGTTGCATCTTTTATTGATACAAAAACTACAATTTACATTGTGAATGAGTCATTCATACATTCGGAACAGTTTTGAGCGTTGCAGTTCCATCAATAAAGGCGATGGTGAACAAAAAGGACAATTAAAATGAGCAGTGTGTGTTCAATGATCTCAATGTTGTCATATCCGATGACGAGCAATTTTTTTGTGGCTTCATTTTTTTATTGGCATTATCCTTGTATGGTAGAGTGTGCAGGAAAATCGTTAGCAGAAAACATTTGTTATTTTTTTTTTTTCTAATAAGGACAAAGTTAGTATTTTTCCCTTTTCCTCAGACGTTCTAGATAGATACCTAGTCATTTTATGTTTTTGGATGTGCGTCGATGCGTAAATTCATATTCATATTGCAGGAAAAATTGACTAAAAATAAATTGTATGGGCAATGCGAAATGTTTGATTGGGATCCCTTTACGAGTGGACTCCGAATATCCAGACAAAAGACTTACAGGATATTGAATTTGTCGGGTTATTCAATAATTCAACAAATTCGAGGTATCTTTAGAAAGGGACCCTCGTCCTAATAGTCATAATTCAGATAAATCGGACAAATTGAAATGGGGTCAGATGATTCTAAACGTAGGGTACATACCGTGTTCAAATCATAATTTTGGTTCTGAAGATTTTTTGGGACTTGGACTTAATTGCTGTTTTTCAACTCATCTTGGGTCTTAAGCCCTTGTTTGATCTTTTGTATGTCTCAATGCAAAAATTCTTGCTTGGAACATATCAAGCGGTTTCAAAATGTCAACTTTCCATACAGTCATGAATTGTAGGCACCACTTTAATGGAGCATGACACATCTTCCATTGCTCGATGTTCGGCATTGACCTGTGACAGCACAATGAGTTCCTTTTACTTTTATAAAGGGTTAAAAATGAATCCCAATTATATCATGGACAAAAAGAACATGTTGTTGGACTAGTTGGAGCAATTCAAACGTTCCTCTCCATTTGTTTGTTTTTTGTTCTATTTAAATAATAATGTTGGGACGTTTACATGCTAAGCTTTGTGATTGTGATCACGTAGGTAGATTATTTCCATTTGAGACTTGTCTACATTCTGATGTCATAGTGTGACGCACGCAGAGTAAAGGGAGCTTACCAACACACTTAGTAATAATGGAGTCACTGTGGGCAGTGCTAAGATTACCGCTGAGAGATTAGTGGCACGACCACATTACATATTTGCATTTATGGTCACTGACCAGAAATTTACTTTGGGTTTTAACGATCATTTATGACTTTAAATTCTGGTTGAGTATAGCTATAGGCAGCATTAGAAGACGACTCATGGCTTATAACTATTATCAAAGTACTTAATATCACAGACTTGTTACTGGAAATATTATTATTATTATTTGTCATATATTTCAGGCAAGTAAGGCCCATAAAACAGATTATATATGTTGGAGTTGGTTATTAATTACAATTGTAGGTAGTTAACAAAATTTGTGGTATTATGCAGAATTGTTTTATTTTTCTTATTGTAAATTTAAGTGATTGTTACCATCGATTATTGTCTAATAAATCAAAACATGTTTTATTAAGCTCTCGGTGTACACCGAATTGATTTTAAAACGATTTGTTTTGTTAAACAACTATTGTTGGTTTACTATAATTATTCTTGTACAATTTAATTAATTTATAATACATCTCTTATTAGATTTAGCTAATTTTATTGTTTCATATCAAGTAAACACGTGACGCACTTCCGTGCGCCGTCGGACAGAGTAGTCTGGGAGTGGGCCATCGTTTTATAAAAGAGAGTGCACTCGGTGTGCCAGTTTGCTAGTTCGATCCAGCCCGTCCCTAGTTGTCCTCTCCCCAGTGTCGCCATAAGCCTAGGCCCGTACCCCACAGAGGGTGCCCTCAGCGTTTAGTCGCTTAGCTTGTAAGTTTTTTAATAAGCCCTGGCAGGAGGCTTAAATATTTATATTGAACTACGAGAGGCCATTCAATAAAAAAAATGTCTGTTAGTCTTATCGACTTGACTTATTACAGAGCTCCTGCACTGCAGCACTGCTGTATATTCACATGGCAGTATTTGCTTGCTGAGTTATACTTTGTATTTGGATGGCTTAAGCCGCTGTACGAACTGTGACCTTAAAGGTCTGCTTGAATGACTATATTTTTACGGAAATTGGGTGTAGTGCGTAAGCTACCATACAAATTGTTCTACGACTACACCGAAACGTCTTTTCACGGATACTGATCGGGTTCGGATCGGACGTAGTGCGTAAATGCTCTTATGGTGCGAAGTGTCGCGTAGTCGGCCGCGGAAACGCCGATACAGTACACCTTTCGGCCAAAACTCTTCCTTGAGGAAGGCCAAAAGGCCAAATGATGGGTCGGACTCGGAACGCGCACCATGAACGACTTGAAATTGGTGTTATAGCGCGCCTCCCACTTCTTAACCCTCAAGGTCTAGTTGGTCTTCACCCGTATGTACTTTACGATGTCCTCAATCTTCGTAGAGTGGTGCAAACGGGACACGTACAGCTGCGTCGTCGGTACTGCAGGACGTAGTAGGTAGTATGTTTGATCCTGCCGGCGCTGTCCCACACTGGTTGCGATAAGTAGGCTTCCTCTTCTTTCTTTCCACCTTGATGAAGCCGTCCTTATCGCTTGTGTTCTTTGGTGGATCCTGCTGTTTGTGGTCCATCACAGCGCCTTTATTCGCGCTCGATGCTGAGCGACTCTGCTTTCCCCCTTTTTGTTTTTGTGCTTGTCGTTCCGTTTGCGACACAGCAGGTTTCGTCTTGGTGAATATGTTAGCACTACGTCATTAGCCACGTAGGAACACTTGTAGTTATAAAAATTATACGGTTTTGGTGAATATGTTAGCACTACGTCATTAGCCACGTAGGAACACATGTAGTTACCTACAGACCTGTTTTGCGATTTTAATACACACGCATGGGGTTTTCACAACACTATATTAATCGTATTAAAAATTTAAGATTTAATTAAGGATGTTAAAGACCAGTAAGGAAAATACGGGAAAAGAGTATCTGGAAAAGCCGCAGCAGATTCATTAAGAACATAAGAAAGACATGTTGCCTTTTTATTTCGCTCGAAAGAAAAGTTAGTTTTCGATTGCATTTATTCATTTATTGAAAACAATCACCTATTAAACAACCAATAACCAATAACCAAACAAACAAAACAAACAATAACCTTTACGTCTGTTTTATCGTAATAACTTCCGATATATTTTTATAACTGCTGCGATAAAATTTGATTGGCCATTTGCGAAATTATTAACTGCAGATTTTAAAAGTTCCAGTCGAACCGACCACGACCCCTGCAAACAATTTAGCTTAGCCCTTGATACAGATTTTTTTTGTTAATTGTCGTTATTTTATTGCGTTTAGACGATTGTGGCCCCTACGAGCTGGTGTTTAAGTTTATATTCCAGTTTGTCATGCAAAATCATCGATCCGTTTTAGCGTCACGGACCGCTGCCGTGGTTCCGCAGCACAATCGTGTGTCATACAGGTAGTATGTAGGTACCTGAATAAAACATAGTCACGGGATATATGTACCGCGGTAACTTTCGCTCTCACAGGGATAGAATAATTTAAGGTACTTTATTGCTAGTGCGATAATACGATATCAGTTTTATGATGACAACGATAGGGAAACATTGTTCACTAATTAAATATAGAAAAAAATACATTCTCCTTTTTAATAGGGCGGATATATCATCATGACATTAAAAGAAATAGGATCTGCGTAATTGTATTTTAATCATCGGTGATTTGCTCATCAACATAAGTAATTAATCTTGAATATTATTAAGTAACACCTGCAATAGTGTGAACAAATAGGTACATTTTATTTAATGTTAGTAAAAGTCAATTTGGCATTTACATATGTAACAAAGGTAAACAAAGTCAATGTAGGTACCTATGTTTAATTACATTATTGTAAGTTATAATGTCAGACTTTTCATAAATGAAATGTCGTAAACGAGGTAAAAGACAATAATTGATTTGATTGTCTCACGTTGAGTGGGTAGGTACCTACCTACTGTAGTAAGATGTCGTTCAAGGGTGACACGCTTGATGAAGCAGAAAGCTGTAGTCACTCATTTCTTAAGTACTTGTAATACTGTGTCAACAGAGTCACCTGACTATAGATGACAATGTAGTCATACCTACGCTGCATTAGCAATTCAAATAATTTCCGGTACAAAATATATAAAATAGGAATAGTTATAAAACACCCAAACTGATAGCAGGATCATTAAAAATACATTACGAATCAAATTCATGTTTAATGGCCGAAATGTTTTAGTTCGAACATGAGTCTATAGAATCGAAATAATATTATTGTATTCAGTTTCTAGTGGATTTCGTAGAACTAATTGTAATTGTTGTAACTTTACAGACATTGGATCAAGGACAGACTGTTCCATCGGTACGCTAAGCATGATGTAGAACACGGTACATGAACGCGATCTATGTTCAATAATAACACAGGCACGTGAAGACGTTGTACTAGATTTGCAGAAAACAGTTATCTTCACCAAGAATGACGTTGTACGTTCCGATCTGGTGCGATTACCTACCTTACACACCTTATCGCAGATAACGAACTGCCGGTTTCTTAGTTTACTTACTATTTCCCGTTTAGATGAATTAAATTTGAAAATTTGAAGTTAGTTTTCATAAAAATAACAGCTATTCATAGTGCTATGTAAATTTTACAATAACAGTTCCAAATTAAATTTCTATATATTCTTTAAAACGACTGTATACAGGAATATTTAATACCGTGCAATGATGTAACACATTGTAGTGTTTGTGTAAATAAATATATATATATCTACATACGAGTTGGTACATAATAATATGGATTTATTATAGGCTTCCTCAAAACAATTACCTTGTTAAAGAAATCGCTACGTATGGTCCGAATTAAATAATTGCATCGAATGACAAACAACGAGTTTACAATGCACTAGTGACATCTTCCTGTCTTAGTACATGTGCACCTATATTGACTAGGTATATGCCATGCTGTATAATAATAATGTTTGTTTACCTTCGTCCTTTGCATCTCCTTTTGAGTTTGAGGTTGGGACACTTTTTAAACACAGAAAACGAAACACCATCTAAAAATCCCATGGTTGTTATTGTAACATCACAGTTTATCACAAGAGTGAAATACGATTTTATCACAGATGTTGTGCGCGAGTGAGGCGGCATGCGCCGTGACTAAGCGATTAGCGCGTTCACGGAGACTGTAGGCCTGCCGGTGCCGGCTCCAGCGGGCCCCGCGGGCTTCGGCGACAGCTGAGCGCGCCGGGCCTCGTCCCCTGCACGATGCACTTCACTGAACGTGCCGCGATCACTAAACCACTATTGACCGTTCAGCATTTTTTCGTGACGTATTGGGGAGATCCTTCTCGCGAGTGTTCATGTCATCGTCGCGTCATGTTTACAAGCCGGTATCTCGCGAGACATGTGTGAGCTCTGCGCGCGCGCTCACCTACGACTACGCAGTGTCACACGGCAGTTCCCATTTTAACCGTAGATGTATTTAAACTTTATATTAAGACCTTCTGTTGTCAATTCCAGTTCCATATTGTCGCACAATCTTACACTCGGTTTACTTAAATGATAATGCTACTTTTGACTTAAAATCAGTTAAGTAGGTAGCGCCCGTTGAAATATTATGTAGATAAATATTTCAAGCATGATAATTATAATTATCTAAATTGTATGTGCTTTAACTGAAGCGTTTGATAAAATGCTTTGCTCCTTAAGTAACTTGTATTTACCAACATGTGAACGTGTACTTGTGAACGTGCAAAACTACTAAAACACTTAGATTACCTGCTCATAATAAAACTAGGGTTTTATGTACAACGCTCAATACCTCATTATATGCCTATCTTATTTTCAAAAGTACTTACTTTGGGTTACTCATGTCTCTTAGTGTTGCGCCTACTGTATAAATATTTATGATGAATTATATTTCATAGAATATGTAGGACTGTTTTATAAATAAACAAACACATCGACTCAGGCTGGCTAGGCATAGATTTATGGTCCAGAACCGTCTGCTGAATATTAATCACAAGTCACCCACCCATCTCACTCTAAATATTCTAATAACGGAGAATTTTGATAAACTTTCAGCCGTTCCGGGTAATTTACTTTTTTTGCCTTTAAAAAATTACTTTTTTCTACGTTTTATAGAATATCTCTTAGTAACATTATATTTTAATTTATAACCGACTTCAAAAAAGGAGGTAGTAGTAAGTCCGCCATTTATGAACCGATGTGAAAAAAATCTTATATACGTAATGTAAAAGGATATACTTTCCGATTAGTCCCACAGAAATTTCAACAAAATCGGTTAAGTAGTTTGGTTTTTAAATCAAAATAGCTGTACAAAATATGTCATCCAAGTAAACGGAATTTATTGCGTATATATTATATTTATTATTTATATTAGTATTTTGCTTTCTTGTGACTTAACAGTGGTGTTGTTAGGTGTGGGGTACCACTAAAAAATTAAAAATAATAATAATAATAATAAGAATATTTTATTTTATTTTATACATAAGTCGGTTGCATTTTTTTGTCAAAAAGTTTTTTTTTCATGTGTACGTTACGTATACGTATGTTAGTTATTTATATGCCGTTCTGTAGTTTCTGCCTACCCCCACGGGAAAAAGGCATGACTTTATGTAGGTATGTGTATAATATTTCATCACGAAATAATATTGTTTTATATAAAATAAAATATTTAATAAGTAGGTACTCGTTATTGGTTTTATAATATTGAAATGCTTCGCATGCATATTTTATTGGAAATGAACACTTGAACAGGTAGAAACATAAATTGAGTTTACATTATTTCACTACATTATCTTGTGATTTGATACGGCCTTAGAAAAGTAATAAAATATTGCAAAGATAATGTGATATATATAGGATAATATAGAAAATAAGTGGTTTAATAATTATATTGTAGGGCTACTTATATAAGGAAATCAGCGCATCTAAAAAACTTTCTTTTTTTTTCAAATAAAAAATATTAAAAATTATAATAATATTTATGAAAATAGCCTCATTGATTGCCAACAAGTCCTAATTTTTATGACGTCGAATCAAAATAGACGTCATACCGTAAACTATAGTGATTCATACGGAATGATGTAATCACAATAGGTTTTGACCGATTTGTTTTATGACATTTTCTCAAAACCAAAAGAAAAGACTAGAAAAACATCTTAAAAAATGACGGAGTAGTGAACGGTTTAAAATCTATGATAAAAAGAGATATATATACAGAGATATATATAGATATGGATACATATTTTTTATAAAATAAAAAATATGTATCCAATATTTTTCGATAATCTAACTGACGGACTCGATAGAATCATATTTTTTTAACCCAGGCAACATTCCCATTATATTATTTTCTATGGAAATTCCATTACCTCTCGTAACGAGGAGGCCTGTGTCTCATAAGTGTAAACGCTATAGGCTAATTTTGTAGTAGTAAATCAATCTGCCTAGCCTTTTTCAAACTATGTTGGGATCGGTCAGCGTCTAACCAGATGCAGCTATATACCTGTATTTTATATGGAGCGATTACTTAACTGACCTTCACAAGCCAGTAACTGGGTAATACGATACCTCTTGGCTAGACTGGTGTCAGATTTTCTGGCTTCTGATTATACGTAACGACTGTCAAAGATGTTCAAATGACAGCCGAGCGCAACGGTTTTCGAGGCACGGAGGAAACTCGGTATATAATGGATGGTCACCTTGCCACGGACCGACCTCTGCAAGCGTAGCTTAACTTCAAAGCTCGGACGGTGCGTCTGTTTTTCCACGAGCTCCTCACACGTTCGTATTATTCGACTGCCCGTTGCAGTCAGAAATGCTCATGCACTGTCAGAAAACAAACCGTCAGTTCCTATGAGTAATCTGTGACACTCACTGACACGGTAGGTTTTCATGGGAATTATGTAATGTCAAAACCGCCTCTTGCAGTGACCGATGAGGCGTCTCCGTGCTCTGTGGCAACGGATATTAAACTTTTGGGAAGATGAAGCAAACATAGTAAAACAATTTTATTTTTTTGTTTTCACCGAATGTATTCTTTCATCGTCTTCTCATACAAATTTAGGTATTTGAGAGTTTTTGGGCCGAGCTGATCAGCATATTTTCTTCATGCGTCCCTATTATAAGTCACCTCAGTATTTCCCTTTTCTCACCAAATTACCGTTCACATAATTATACCCTCCATCTCGTTTCTTTGGCCTTCCTCTACCTTATAGTATGCCCCTGTGAATAACTGCCGGTCGATCCTGCCGGTCGATTCTGTAAAGATGTCGAAGTGAAGGCTTGCGTGAAGTGATCACGTGACATCTTGGTTATATGGATTGACAGCTCACCTCGTGATCACATCACCGAAGTGAGCTGTCATTACATCTTGAACCGCTGGCCAATTCTGTAAACATGTCGAAGTGAAGGCTTGGGTGAAGTGATCACGAGGTGAGCTGTCAATCCATACAATCAAGGTGTCACGTCAAGTGAGCTGTCATTCCATCTTGATTAAAGGGATTGACAGCACACGTCATGGTCAGAATCGACCGGGGCTACTTCCCGATTCGTCACATTTCTGATCCGAAAACATGTCAAAAGTAGAAAAAACAAATGAACACAAGTAGCGTTTTGTCAAGATTTTGATCTATATATATACATTCATTCCCGATTCGTCAACTGTTGGGAATGCCTGTATTCCCGTTTGGTAAACCTTTTGTTCGGCAAGTAAAATCAGGAGTTAAAAGAAAAACCACTGTTCAAGGTACTTTTTTATTTTTATTCTTATTTAATTTCAACTTGTCTTTACTAATATAATTTAAGAACTACTAACACTATCGCTTAGGGTTTAGTTTAAGCAAAATAAACTTATGTTGTTTTGTGGCAATTAAATACTTTTTTCTTTCTTTTCTTCTTTTTCTTTCTATTTATACCTACTTATTATTTTTATATGTCTTTAATAATATTGGTACCGTGGCGTACCGGACCTTTGGTAGGCGTACGAGCGACGGGCCAAATCCAACACACTGATGTAGTAAATAGTATAAAGAAAAATGACATTTTGGTTTATGCAAGTGCGATGAAAGACTGGTTTCTAAAAAAATCTAAAGCTATACTTTCCTTAGATTTTTTAATTTTTCATCCCATTTATGTTTCTAGTTTTTATCATTCTTAACTGTCCCACTCCTGGGCAATCGTCCTCCCCCCGGTCCTTCCATGTCTCTCGCTGTTGTGAAGTTTTTATTATTATCGCTAATTCACCAGGCCATCCATGGCGTCTCATCCGTCTCTCTGTTACAGGGCTTTAGTAAGCGAAGGCAATTAAGTCTTGCGATATACGTGAGGGCATCCGGAGACATGGCCTATCCAGTCCCCCTTCAGTCTTGAAGTTCTTGAGCTACGTCGCCATCATATCTCATGTTTAAACATTTTTCCATACCATCTCTGTTAAAAATCATCACGTTATAGGTGTCTTCCTACACCTATAGCGTGTACACGAATATTAGCTACATATACAGAGTAGTTGGTAAATCGGTGCATTCCTTGAAACGGTTTATACTAGCGCTAATTGACGATAATATTTTTACGAATATTTGGCGTCCCCTGGGGTGATTTTGGTATTGATATTTTTAAGTTTTTCGTTGGTAAGGTAAAGGCACCTTAATTTATTTATTTATTTAAACCTAAACTCGAAAGGGGTTTATAATACCTACCTTACCTACCTATCTTACCTTTGGTAATTAGGGTGTCAAGAATAATATTTCGACACCTTTAAAATCCATCAAACTGTAGGCAATTGGGCACGCCCTGGTGCCTACAGTGTCACGCACATAATTTAGGAATTTACGTACACAAGAAAAACGCTATACCCACCTCTGAAAAAATCAGGTGATAAAGAGAACGTAAAGGAGTTTGGTAACTTTTCAGCTGTCAAAAATTTAAAAAAGGTTGACGAATCGGGAATGAATGCGTGAAGATCAAAATCTTGACGACACGCCACTTGTGTTCAATTGTTTTTACAACTTTTGACATATTGACGAATCAGGAATGCGACCAAACGGGAAGTAGCCATTTAGTTTCTAAACCTAAAGCAAATTCCTTCTTTATAAGATTAATGGCACGCTTTGTTAGCCAACAACACTTTGGTTGTGGCTAAAGTCATTATAAGAGGTAACTTATTGGAAATGGAAGCGTCTCAACGCTTCCTTTGATATCTGTGTAACAAAGCACTAGCGAGCTTGTAACCGATTCTTTGTTGACTATTAAATTAAAATTAGCTTCTTTAGAAACTGATCAAAGTCAAAGTTCTTTAGATATTAATATGAAACAAATATTTAATGAATCCGATGTAAAATCGATGCTTTTATGATGTTGAGTTTTAATTGTTTTATAAGTTTTTGATTAAAAAGTTTACCTAACCCAATTTTTAGCTAAATATAATATTGATCAAAGTTTGTTTGACGCCATCGACTTAGAAACAGCGTCTATTGAGAGTATTTGAATCCAAGCAAGTATCGACATAAAGGTTTACTATACTCTGTGGATTTGGAACCTTTTCCTGACGCAGTATCTACCTCGTATCTAAGTAGTTTGCGAGAGCCCGCTATCTATAAACGTGTTACGATAACGTTAGGTAGAAACATAACTAGATCCCATTTACCTTCATGGTGAAGGTTACATAGATCTTTAATATTGTGGTGAGAAAATAAATGAATTTTATTATTATTTCGTTTATTCATTATTTTTTCTTATTTATACATTTTTAAATATTTCTTAAAAATACAAAAATAAAAAACATTTAAAAATATAAAAATAGTAGCCCACCGGTATCGGGAACAGGGTCCAAGCTACCGGCGGTCAGGGCTCAAGAGAGAGGAACCTCCTAACAATACGAGCCGTGTCCAGAAGTACCGCTTTCTGAATCAGGCCCTTGATCCAGCTGCCCAACGAGAGCCTCCTGAGGTGCTGGTCGAGGCTCGTGGCTATTAAGCCATTGGCTGTCACAACTATCGGTACAATGATTGCTGAGTCCACATCCCACATGTCGACAACCTCGCGAGCCAAGTCAATATATTTGATTTGCTTATCTTTCTCGGCTTTCACGAGGTTCTCGTCATGCGGAACGGTTATGTCTACAATCATTGCACGCCTCTCGATTCGGTCCACCACCACTATATCAGGCTTATTGGCAACAATAGTCCTGTCAGTGATGATGGACCGATCCCAGTACAATGTGATATTGCCATTATCGAGAACTGGGTCGGGCGCATACCTGTAGTACGGCACCTCCGATTCCACAAGAGAGTATTTCAGAGCAAGTTGCTGACGGATAATCCTGGCTACAAGGTTGTGCCTATGCAAGTATTCTCCGTTAGCTTGACGAGAACAACCAGAGACAATGTGGCGAATCGATTCTCCCGGACGGTGACATGCTTATTATTATTATTATTATTATATAGAACCTATCATGAAACTGACAAATCGTATGAGAAGTTTAAATATCTATGAGACGAATGGTAGAAGTAAAAGCATCATTCCGACACTAAGGAACATAGGAAAAGAGTATGAAGATGATAAGAAACACTGAACCTAGCTCTTAGCATCCAGGGTTACGGAATTTGTTCGAAAGAGTCACCGCGGTCCTGGAACGCAAAGGTCATTAGGAGGCACACTGATGGGATGTAGTCAGTGAGAGTGTGACACTCCCTTCCGCTCCGCCTGGAGCGGAAGAAGTCATTTGATGATTTCCCATACATAAAAACCGGCCAAGTGCGAGTTTCACTCACGTGCCAAGGGTTCCGAACGAATAATATTTTTTAACATGTTACTTATAAATCATAGACTTCTTATAAGTTTTCCTGTAATCTATGGCTAAATAGGTCTTTTACCTATATAACTGTACCTATTTTTTACAAAAAACATAGTATAGTAGGTTTTTTGGTAAAGTTGGCTTAGTAGTTTCAGAGATAAGGTGGGAGGATTGATCAATTTTCATCTATTTTCTTCAATTACTTCGAATGGAATATTTTAAAGTATGAAAAAAAAAACTTTTGAGATCCTGACAATGAGCCCCTTGATTTGATATGTCACACGGTACAGTTGGAAAACTTTTTTTTAAAAATTTTCTAATATTTCCGCAAAAAGTCACACCATTTTCAAAATGTATGTTTTCGTTACGCGTCTGTGTTTGGGTTATAGAAGATTATAATTATGTGAACTAACTCAATCGGTTCAATAGATTCGGAGAAAATCGGTTGTAACAGACGGACAACCGAGTGATCCTATTAGGGTTCCGGTTTTTCATACAGAGGTTCGAAACCACAAAAAAAGGCTTTTAGCATACCTAAATAAGAGCAAACAAAAACATGTATTTGTTCCGAGAATTTCATGTATGTATTTCGTTCGATCAGTTTATCTGTTAGCGCCCAGTTACAAACATCAGATTCTGATATTAAATCGGAGTGTCGCATCGCATCGACTTGCAGATCAGTCTGTTCACTGACATGTTGACTGAAGATTGCAATTTCATTTCGTGCCACTCTTTCATCAGACTTGAAAGCTGCTTTGACTTTGCACTGAAACTCGAAATGGTTAGTATAGACAGTTTCTGTGTACCAGTTATAAATACATTTTGAGCATGAATACACTAAGTTTATTTTGAAATAGACTCCTATACTACAATTTTAATAATACCGAATGTGGTTTTGTTCATGCGTATTGCGTATTGTATATTTTTTCATCGAACAGTTAATTGGCTTTAAATTCAGCTTGTTATTTTGTAACCTATTATTTTACATTTTAAAGACAATTTCATTGACGGCTTGTAATACAAATCAGAAAAATTAAGTTCGATTCAGCTATGTAGACAATAATTGGAAATAAGCTTTATTTTATTAACCAAAACGGTCATTTTATTGTTTAAAATTATCCATAAAGCTGGGTACTGACCGTGACATAACAGTAATTTGAAGCGAGCATGTTATGTAACGCCGTGTCCTAAAATCCGTGTAAAACAAAACGCATACGCCCACGAACATGATTCGTGCTCGTTTCCACTTACTGACTGTACGAATACTCGCTTTGTAACATGTTACATTACGTTCCGTAACACCGCAGTGTTACTTCAGTACCCACCTTAACACTGTATCTCATCTTTTTATTTGATTTATGGCAGTTGGTTAACTTGCAAAACACAGGAAGATAGCATCTACATTACATGATATAACAACTTTTTATCTTAACAGAGAGGAATTTCGTTCAAAGTTACATCGAGTTAATCTCCCACAAAGTATAGAACAAGATAATCTGGTTGGCCTTGAAAGTTATATTTCTAGTACCTTCTTAAATAATTTAAAAAAAATAATCGGCTCCGGTAGCTTTCCTATCAGGTTTATAATATATTTTATAGATATTCCATGAGAAATTCCACGTGTGTAATGTATAATTATACATAAACATAGGACTTAATAGGTATAACTATCTTTACACATACCCGAAAGGTATAAAAATTAAGTACGCAGTAAGTCCCTACCTAATTAAATATTTATGTCCTTCACTATTAAGGTAGATTAATATTTGAAGTCTTAACGTCCCGCATGTACGTATGTATGTTGTCTCTCCTATACTTAGAGTTTATAATTTGATATAATTTGAATCCATTGTCACCAATTCAATTATCGACTTTATAAACTGAGATTCCAAAGCAGCCCTTATTTTCTCACTAACTAAATATGTGAGATAGAGTAGTGTTAGTATGTACTTTTAACATACGAATACCTGCTCGCTTGAGCCGAGGGCCAATTATTTTTTGTGTTGTAGGTACCTATAAAAGGTATTTTTGTAGTCAAGGAGGTAGTTTTGCATTCTCCCAAAACCTGGCAGATAGCTTTCGTTTTATTAGCATCTAATAAATAAACTATGCCCAAATTTCAGCCTTGTGAATAGGATCTCACTCGAGGTGGCGACCAGCTCTACTACTCAGTCATTAAAATATTATTTCATTTCTAAATATATAATTATATTCTGTAAAATATACATTAAAGTCAGCATCTAGACTTAAAAATAAAGGCTATTTTTATTAAAAAGGCCCGAAAAGCATGGATCGCATTTTAACCTGGGTAGGTACTGACAAGTGGTCTGGAGCGAGGAGTCGGTCCGGAGCGAGGAGGCTTGGGAAACGGTCACCTCCTTCTGCGAAGCAGTAATGCTAGCGAAGGAGCAGGCGGGCCGCGCGAGGGAAAGGCAAGGCCTTCGCCCCAACCGCCGCAACAGGAGTAGACGCCCCGGGCGTCGGGAGTCGCAGGGCGATCCCCGGCCACCGTAAGCGCGGGCCTGCGGACGGCGAGCATTGGGTGGCTCGCTGTCTGATCACCACCAGGCCCGGGTCGATGGCGCGTTGTGTTTCACGCGCGGCTCAAAGAGATGCCAGCATAAAAGACGGGGCCCGCCAGGGCCAAAGCCTGCCAGGGTTGCGGAATCTGTTCGAAAGAGTCACCGCGGCCCTGGAACGCAAAGGGCTTTAGAAG
Organism: Mamestra brassicae; assembly: GCA_905163435.1. Classification (NCBI taxonomy): domain Eukaryota; kingdom Metazoa; phylum Arthropoda; class Insecta; order Lepidoptera; family Noctuidae; genus Mamestra; species Mamestra brassicae. The sequence goes on along the minus strand of LR990996.1, from coordinate 8,371,313 downwards.
GAACACGGATTGGTTTTAGTCAGTAAGAGCCTGACACGCCCTTCCGCTCCACCCAGAGCGGAAGAAGTCATTTGATGATTTCCCATCCTTAAAAAAAAAAAGGTACTGACAAGTGTCGTAACACCTGACCGTTGTCCCCAGCTGAAATTTCCGTAATGTTACATTCGCAGCGAGCATGCTATGTTACGCCGTATCCTAAAATCCGGGTAAAACAAAACACATATCGATACCTCCCACGCAGAAGGTCGGAACATTATTTAAAAATAATGTTCCGATTTTAACATTTTCTCTACAACTATACGAATCAAAATCTTGCATTCTATAATATTTCCGTGCCAGTCCGAGAAATAGTGGACTGACAAAAACTGGCGACCAATCAGCGGCAGCGCTCTGGTCTAAAATTCATCTGTTTTGGCCTGATCGTTTAAATTGGGAACTTGGCCCCTCTTAGTCTTTGTTGACCAATGAGACTGAGAATGAGAGAGCCTTGTTTTCATGTTTATTATCACACGAAAACGGATAAATTGTAGACTTGTGCTCTGATTGGTCGCCATTTTATGACAATTATTGTGTCAGTCAATTTCTCTGACTGACTTCAAGAGATTATAGACTATCAAATTTTGATGTGTAAAAAAGTATTTCAAATGTTCAGTTGACAATTTATCGAGAGTTTACAATCTCACAAGTTAATATAAAATCTCACGGAGTTTGCCATTTTCCGGTCACATATGCATCATGTTCGTGCTCGTTTCCACGTACTGACTGCCCGAATGCTCGCTTTGTAACATGTTACATTATGCCCCGTAACACGGATCAGTGTCCACACCTTTAGAATTCCGAATTCAAATTATACGAAATAATATTTAAAATTCGAGATATTAGCAACTTTTGGAACAACAAACTCTATAAACAAAGTTTAAATTCCATTTAAATAAAAGTCAACGTTCACAACTCATTTTATGATTTTAATAAGATCACTCCATGTCGCCTGGAATTCTCTAAACGCAGCAACAAAACTCTTTGGGAAGCATTTCCCTAGTACTTAGGTAAGTGCAACATGAGTGCACGTTTTTATTAAATTCTGAATAACATTTCAGTTGCTTACATACCTGCTCTTGAAGTCTGGTTATGAAAATATGCCAGCATGAAGCATTACCGTGACTCGACTTTCATTTTAGCCAAAATTTGAAGGCTGCCTCACAATATTGAACCCGTCACAAGTTATTACCAGGTCATTTGTTACTTTATGAGATCGATTTATTAAAGCCATGGTAGATGAGAAACTCTATGCTTTTCAATTAAAAATACAAAGAGATGAATGGGAAAATCCTTAATGAGTTTACAAGATGAAACATAGAGACCTTACTTTTGGAGTTAAGTGAATCAAATAATTGCGAACTTGAAAGTTTGGGAAAAAGTGGCAAAAGAAGCGTTAAATATGAATAAGCTAACTTTAAGAACTCTTTAGGTTCTAGTAGGTAATATAACCTGAAGAATACCGAGTTTCACAACTGTAGTTGTTCGCAGAATATAATAAATGAAACATTTTATCTCTACAAACTTTGTTCGTTAAAGGAAATAATATCTACAGAGTTTAGATTTTTACTTTAACGTTATGAAAACTTTAATAAAGTTTGGAATACGAATGAGTTTCCTAATAAGGAATAATAGGGCCATTTATTTTTGAATAAATTAACACTTCTTTTCTTTGCTAAAAGTATGTAGATTTATTATTTTAGATTTACTAAAAATTATTCTCATACCTAGTCCCCGCAACTTAGCAGAACCATTTAGATGATTTGTCTTACCTGCAACGAGAAAACATAACATAAAAACTAGAAAAAAAATAATTTTGAATAAAATGAAGCATAACTTCATAACATCAATTTCTTTTCACGTAACAAGGCAAAAATGGGTCACAATACCTAAATGACATAAACATTAAAGCTAAAACGAATCAAATAAACCTCCTGTATTACAATTATTATTTAAGTTTATTATCCTATTTCATTCAAACATCATTGCCAACAAACTGTCAAGCGAACTTAATGAAGTGAGACTCAGTGAATCCAGTTCAGTAAATCAACCAGGAACTATTCAGGTACGCCAGACATTCTGCCTTGTGTCGGCAGACCGGGAATACGTAATGGAGATGTATTCCGAACCATTAACATTGCGATCGAAAACCTCGCTGTATTAGATTTAGGGTAATCATCTAGAAACTACTGGATAAGGTTACAAAGTAAATGATGACCGAAGGTTTTCTATAGAAAATGCAGAAAACAGTTGACATCTAATAATTTAGTGTCTGTACAGCTGGTCGATTCTGTAAACATGTCGAAGTGAAGGCTTGGGTGAAGTGATCACGAGGTGAGCTGTCAATCCACATAATCAAGGTGTCACGTGATCACGAAGTGAGCTGTCATTCAATCTTGATTATATGGGTTGACAGCTCACCTCGTGATCACTTCACCCAAGCCTTCACTTCGACATGTTGTCAGAATCGACCGGCTGAATCGACCAGCTAAATCGACCGGCTGAATCGACCGGCTGAATCGACCGACTGATTCTTTTCCGATACGCACGAAATATTTTAAGTCGATCAAGTAGTGTTGCAAAGAAAGGTTATTTTTATAGGAGATTGTTCGCCTTATCTTAGGAACAGATAGGCAGGCACTATTTATGATTAGCAATAAACTTTTTCTGCACACGTTTTTCTTAGCTAGCTACACAATTTATTTCTTGAAAACTACATGTATCTACACAGACATGTCTGATGAGCCTAGAAAAAAAAAAATTGTCACGTCGTAAGTAAGGACGAACTATTTATAGAAAACGTTCAATTTTCAAACAAGATCTGAAGAAACATCATCAAACATCAAAAATAGACTTGTATATGGAGCTGTAACAGTGTTTTCTATTGTTTACTAACCTAATTCAGACTCAACTCTGTCTTGATAGCGTCGGATATTCCTAGCGCAAAAAAACGACTCTTGAAACTTGGTTCCTAATTTATTTAAGATGACAAAGATATTATTTTCTCAGTTCAGAAAAAGTAGAGTAACAGCTCCGTGTCTTAATTCATTAATTTACTCGGATTAATTAGACGATTTAAGTGTATTTTACGAGGTGGAAGGGAGGTGTTTATAGGGCAGGCACAGCTGGTCTGTTCAAATAGCTCGTCTACGGAGCACTGCTGAAATGACGGCGTCGTTACTTTGATTAATAAGCAAGAGTAATGGTTCTAAACAAAGTGCGTTTAGAACTCCATAAGACTAGATTAAGACTGGAAATGTGGAAGGAATGTGTTTAAAATATAACGCTTTTAAAGTTACTTCGCTAAAGATTGATAATATAACGCGCAATCCTATGCGCCCTAAAATGAGCTTATGGATACCTTTGATAATGTTTAGCATTATTTTTAGACCCTAATTGTGTCTTAGCTAAGTTTCAGCCCGACCGTAAATGCCTTCTACAAGCTGAAATTTAAAAATAAACTCGTATTTTACGATTCAAAATAATATATGGCTAGAAGGCTAGGTCACGTCAGCATAATATGAAATGTGTAACGGTAAATGCTTCATAACGCGCCCCGACCTGTCTACTGAGCCTCGAGTAGAACACGTCTATATTAATAAAAATAGCAAAATTCGAACCTCACGTGGTGGATACTCAAACCGTGCATAACCGTAACCGTGGAAGAGCTTTTTCAAAACAAAATCAAACCTAAATGTTTATTAACCTTTTAATGCGAGTTTTATGTTTAAACTTCCTTTTTTGTATATTTTATTCATAAGGCAAGTTCGTAAAATTATTTTTATATATCTGAATAGTCTGAATAATGTCCATTCAAAATAAAGTGAATACTAATTGCCAGTTATAAAATTAACAGCTTGACAAATTGGTGACGCTTTTAAAACCTTACCGCGACAGTTATGGCATCAAAATAAACAAGCATTATTTTAAAAGCGTTGCGGTGTCATAATGTCATGATATAATAAAATAAAGTTATTTTTACATGTACTACAAGGCAGGTTATTATTAAATATATAGTATGACTTTACCTGATTTATCATCGATTTCTGAATTTCGAAATTGGACATTTGCCTGCAAACGTGTAAATTCGGCATTAAAGCAAGATTTGACATGGTCTCAACTAAAAACACGCAATCGAGAAAGGGAGGGTTTCTAGATTGGTCAGTGGTCATTAGGAACTAACTTACAAGTTTTACGATAGGTACATATAAAAGGTATTAATCAGAACTGTAGTAGATATAGATAAATCTGAAATCGCCAATCCATCTGGAGTACGTCGTGAATGTGATGAAACTCCTTTTTTCAAATAGAGAAGATAGGCGCACACCTATCTTCTTTATATGAATAAAGGTGGGGCATTAAAAGGCTGGTATTATTATTTTAATGGCATTAAGTGAACAGGATGGGCTATAACCGATCAGCTGCATGCACAGTTACCACTGGACTACAGTCCCCACAAAGTGGGTGACTGATGATAGACGGTGCCGCCAAAGAAGAGGTGGCAAGACGATCTAGTCGCCGACTGCAAGGGCTTGTTCAAGGTGCCTCGGGAAAAGAACACGGAGAAGAAGAATTTGGGAGAGGCCTCTACCTAACAGTGCGACTGTACAGGCTGAATAAAATAAACAATGTAAACAGAACAAAGACGGTGGACTGTATAGAATACAGCAAGTCCTGAAATCGAACCTACATCCGAAAAACTACAAAAAATAAATCGAAGAAACGGGTCTTTCCAGAGTGTGAATAAGTACGTTGTTGTACAAGGCATTTGCTTCATGAATAGTTGAAAGCAATAAGGAAGTTGGCAACCGATGATCCTTTACAAAGTATCATATGCTACGTGACGTGTTTTATACTTCTAATACACTTACCGCCCTACCGTAAGTGTATTAAATGCATGTGGGACAATGTTAAACTCATGATAAGCGGAAAGTAACGCGTTTATAAGGGTTTTCAATTTTCCTAACGTATTTATTTCGGGTTTGTTCGAGTCATTTTGACAGTGATGAAAGATGACTTTATAAGGAAACCCGAAAATAAATATTGATACCTCTACAGTCTACACACATGTTAACATTCCACATGAATATTCTAACGAAAGTTGACATACCACACGTATGACCAAAGCGATGTACTGGACATTTTATCTTCTCCCTGCGTAGATCAATATCAATAAGTGAGCATAAGATGATAAATCATGTGGATGGGCACTTAGGCACTCACTGCGATTACCAATCCATTTTGGAAGATCGCTAACTGTAGCAGTTATTGGGAGACCCATGTTCAGAACTGGACGTTTACGAAAGATGAGGAAAACTACCGAACAATGGGGTATGAATAACATATTATATTGTATTTTGTTAAATCCCGGAAAGTCGGCTGAAGTGGCGATTGTAAAGTTATGTATTTTTGTTATATTTTTATAAATACGAGGAATGTAAGCTCCATACCTACTGCAATTCTTATTGTAGGTAAAATATTGCATTATTTACTAAATTAGCTACACATTGAAAGAGTCTTTGAAATTTTAAAACAGGACATCTGTATAACAGATTCTCAAAGCAAATTAAATTCTAACACTCTTGCAGGTTTACTTTTTCAGGATATACGAAAAGTACCTGAATTTGCAATTATTTTAATTGATGTATATTTTTGTTTTACTGCAAACATGTAACGTATACAAGTGCATTGGTAAAGAAAATTGTACGAAAAAGAAATCAAGTTGCTAAGTTCTAGGAAAATGGGTCGCGCACATTTTAGACTTGACTTTTCACGCTCTTGTGAAACTACGTGCACGTATACCTCCTTCGTATCTACAACTCAGCAAAAGTAAAGCAGCAATTTTATTCAAGCCTATTGTGTTGATGGGAATTAAAATAGCTCTGACTTTTTCAGGCATTGATTTATGTAACAAACCTTTTACTTCATTTCATATTTAACGTTCAATGATAATTTAGGTTGCAGAAAGTTTTTTTAGAATAAATTCCATACAATCCATTGATATTGATGCAAGTAAGCGCTTAAACCAATTTTCAAAACTAGGTGAAATCCAAATATAGTGTGTCCGGGCATGGACTAGCGATATTCTAAATACTTAAATATAAACTATTTTAAAGTACAATTACACTCTAGGCTTGGGTCCAATACACTTCCCCGCTATGTGGCAACCATTTTGTTTTTTTTGTTGAAATATGCTCTATGCGAGTACAAAAAAAATCATAAATCTCGAAGTTTTAGTCATACTCAGATAAAAATAGGCTTATTCGAAAGGTAATAATATTGTCGACCATCTGCAATACAAAGCAATGTGTTCACAATTCCATAACTTTTGAAAAAAAAAATGTGAAAGTCGAAAAAAAAAACAAAAATTATGCAATTCAACCAATAACTGTTAATTACTACAAAAACATACCCGACAACTTTTTTATTTTTTTTACTAGATCGACAGATTTTGAGCTAAGCTACAATACAACATAAAATTCACAACTGTATGTCTAATACTTTAAGAGTTATTGTTGTTTGAACATAGCGTATGCGCATCGTATCGCTAGTCCATGCCCGGACACACGTATAAGATTCTTCCGTTGCTGACTAAGTGACTGACTGATATCGTACAGCCGAAACAACCGGTAGTAGAAAGTTGAAATTTTGAAGGAACCTTCCTTGGGGAGTGTTGGGGAGCACTAATGAGATTTCCCAAAATTACTACGGGAACGGGAAATCCGCGTACGAAGTCGCGGGAAAAGGCTAGTATTTTACAAAACATAACTTCTCTCAACTGTGGCAAACCAAAAAGAAGAGTAGGTATTTGAATATTCTTTATTTTGACAACCTTGAACAGCGAGCACAAACTTTTCACTCCTCAGTCTACGCCTTCGGGATAGATTTTTTAAACAAAAATGTGTAAATTGCTGGAGTAACTGTCAGTTGAAGGCTTTTATTAAAACGGCTATTTGATTTAACAGCAGAAGTTTGTTTTTGTTACTTAATGTTGTCTCAGATCTAAACTAAGTACCGTGATGCTCTTTGAATTCGTCCTGAAAGTTGGTACCTAACCAAGCCTAAAACTCTGGGTCTTAACAAAAAAGTGGAAAGCTGTCGGCGACTGAATAAAGCACGTTCGAGTAAAGCGGCGGGCATACGCTGGCGCATTTTATATGTTCACACAGTGGTGTCGTTAGCGGCGGCGCGCGCGGCGGCCTGCGGTTTCCGGCGGCATGCGGCATAGCGTCAGTGTCGCGCCATTCACTGCAGCACACTACCAACATCTGTTGCTACCGATATTAGTTTAATACAACATTATCATTACTTCAACTATACCAACCACGTTCCTTGTGAATTTCTCATTTTGATTCACAACACCATTTGCTTACGAAATAATAGCATTGTTCCACAATATTTGCTCTACCGTAGAAATCTATTTATGCTGTTCGCTCTAATTAATCATAGTGAGGGAGGTTCAGGTGTCTATAGATTGCTGTCGGTATGAATGTCCCACGGGCAAGTATTCACAAAAGTATTTATTCGCTGTCTCGAAACTATAAACCCAAGAAAAGTTTATAGTCTAATAAATATAGTCTGTCAAATCTGTTTAAACAACCTCTTTTCAGTTCACTGAAGAGAGACCTCAGATTACAACCCATAAAACGGTGCTCCGGCAAACGCTCTCTTAATAAAACGTGAACTATAAAATAGTATTTGTGAGCCGTCCTGACTGATCGACGTGGGCAAGGACGAAACGTGGATATTAATTTAAGTGAAGCAAAGCAGGTGCTATTGAAGCGGGCAGGTATTAATAATTATGCACAGACGACATCGAGTGGGAGTCACTTGATATTTCGGCTGTGGAGTGGCTCGAACAGCTCAATACCGTACAGCGAGCTCTCGATTGGTTGTACAATTTAATTTTCCATCACGATAGAGGACGTCCCGCAGCCGACGCGTTTCGCTTTGATTGAAGTTCACTTTACTCTCACTCCACTTTCTATATATTTCATATGATAATGCCCCACTCCAGCAATATTCTTGATGAATAATGTTACCGATAGGTGACTTGATGAAAAGCCGCTTGGGATTTTCATTAAACTGTAATCAAATCAATCAGCGGCAGTAAAGACTTTGTTAACAACTTAGGCACATTGTGGCGGAGGAGCCTTTAATGATTTCTACCCACATTATGGAATCCGTTAATAGATAGCAGGTTGATAGATTGAACTAAAATGCCCTACGGACAATAAACTAATTGATTTAGTAAGTTCAGACTCAAGCAAAGCCATTCCATTCCCATTTCGAGTGTATTAAATAATTCATGCTAGTAAAGGTCTCGCATTGACTGCCTATTGGCCAACGTTAGTTTGAGAGGTCGTTCGAGGGTAAAAAATGCCTTTTATGTATTTTCCTTTGAACATTGAAAACAAAATTAGAGGTACCTACTAATCATAATGTCTACTACGGTATCATAATAGTTGTAGGTTTTCCAATATCCATAATCTCCTGCTGACTAAAACGTCGCAAACATTGTAATATTCTTCTAAAATATTGCGCCGAACGTTGTTTTCCAAAGTAGTAGGTAGGTAATCCATTTAAAATGTAAATATAGTGTGGTAGTGAGTTATAGAACCGCGCTCGGTTCGTACCTGTTGCCGGGCGCGGCGTGCGGTGGCCGGCTCTCCGGCTCCGGCGGCCGCACACGTGGCTAGACTGCTAATTGGCTCTTTGCCGGATGTCGCTCTTTGTTCGCATCACACATCTACATCTCTACACAAAACTCGCTCGATTAATCATAATGACGCGGACGATGACAAGAGCAGACGTTTAAACAACAAGTATGTGTTAGGTAAAGTACGGGTTAATCATTCAGATAAACATCTGCATTCGCGAAAACAATGGAGAAGATACTCAATTTTCCCAATAATAGGCTCATCCCATTGTTGAAAAGAGTATATGGCTTGTAATTTGGCCAGGTAGGTACTAGACGTGAGAGGTTAAGTGGGCTACATTCATTGATTGACCTCAATCTTCATACAATATAGACCGCACGGTGTGACGAGATGCTGGTCGCCGTAACCTTCTAAACCGATTAATTGTGATCGGGAATGCTTGAACGCTTTCAATAAGCGACAATTTTTGTTTAAAATATAAGTTACGTGATTTTTTCAATATGATTGTAATAGCTTTTAGGTACAGAACAGAACTCAGAAAATACTGCTATTCAGTTATTCTTCATACATAGATCCAATTGCTACCATTGCTTTGCTCAAACTCAGCAAAAATAGAGGATCTGGTCTAGGACCAGATCCTCTATTTTTGCTGAGTTTTTGACGAATCCTTCTTGTATTCTTCTATCAACGTTTATTTATTTAACTTTTAATATGATATTTAGTATATTATGTGTCGTAACTATAATGAAATATAAGATAGAGCGAAAAGATTCCATGGATCACATTTGCAGGTTTGCAGGTTTCTGTTTACCAAAGTGATGGTTTAATAAGACTCTTACAGACCTGATAACTCTGTAGGCAATTTTAGATTTCCTTTTGAATCTTATGGCGTGTCGTCTTCGAGCCATGGCGGAGGCGCCCGGGAGCATCGCGCCTTGAGCTTCGCCGTCGCTGCCGGCTTCCTCGCCACTAGACACCGGCGGTAGCGGGCGACCAACGAGCGGCTTCTTCGAGCTGCCTGCGGAGCCCCCGCCCCTACCCCAGGACAGCATGGAACTCCGCAGGGACCTGAGCGTCTCCGTTGTACAGCCCCGCTCACTGCCCCGCCATCATGCAACAACATATCGGCGCACCGACACACACGCACTTTCCACCCCACACACCGGTCACTAACACTGTTCACCATCAAATTCACAGATAACACGCTCTACATGCTACAGTAGAGAGATATGACGTCACCGGTTTTTATGAACTCGTTACCTCAGACAGGTGAGCACTGAGCACGTGGTTCAGAGTATGCGGAGAATGTGCGGCGTGAGCGTGGAGCGCGCACAGCCAGCTCGCGCCGTCATTATCTCTGAACAAACACCGGTATCGGCAGCGCATACATTAACGGCGATCACACATAAATGCGGGTGTACGGACATATATTCAGCTTTATCTAGAGCTAAACAAACAAGGAATGAATGAATGCCTTTTATCCACTATCACTTATCTAAATCTCTCATCACTGTCATAGATGAACCAGTTTACATTTATACAGCTAATAGTAGAGACAAGTGAACTTCTTCCAATTAAATGGCTTTAAACTATAACTTTGTTGTTTAAAGCATTCCACTCGTTAATTTAAAAAGTTAGTCGCGGCACTCAACTGACCATGTTCCAAATAATCAGAACTAATACATACATGCTGTGAGTCATATGGCGACAAGGTTTCTGGCCTTCACAATGGGAATATTTAATCAAAGTAACAATGACATAATAACACAATAGTTGCCCGGCTCTACTGTTATTACAAATTTTGATTGAAATCACTAATTATATTGAGGTAATTGGAAATCAAAAATGCTACTACCATCAAGCACTATAACTAACTACTCTGGCTTTGAAACCTTCTCAAAGTTTGACAGAACTGGTTTTAAGTGGAAAAAACAAAAATAAATTCGTACAGACTACAGTTGATCGTTACACTGAGCGGCGTCACTTCACATATTCACATACATTGTAACACGTGATCGTCTGAATTTTTCAGCGAACAATTATTGTCACGGCCAACAGGAAGGCAAAACATGGGCGCTCGCAGTCTGTTGATGAGGTTAAACGTGTTCCGTACGGGAAACATACGCGTGGACTAAGGAGTGCGCTCGCATGCGCACGCGCCGACCGGCCGTGCCGCCGCGTCTCGAGCGCGACTCGCGCGACATTTGCGCCGAAATAGAAATGCTTCCAGAGCCACGCCTGCACCAGACGGAGACCACCTCTCGGCAGACTGTCACCTTGGCGAGTGTTCACCTATTGATGTAGCCTCTAACTTACATCCGTCCAATTTCAATATATAGACTTAATTTTTTTGAAGAAAAACTGGTTATTGAAAACGTGTTTCGATATTTTTGAACATCAATTATTTATGGTATTATGCTCCGGAGTATGATGAATATGATAAGAAGTTCTTAATTAGTTGTCACGAATATGTCAAAAAAGGCAGGATGATTGCGACTGGTGATTTTCAAAAAGTTCCAACTACATGGTTCAATACGCGCGTGCTCCAACTTACTCAATTAAAATCTACAAAATACAAACATGAAAAAAAAATCTAACGTAAAAGTCCCCAACATAAACGAAGCGAGAAAAGTGTGGTTATTAAAAAACTTTGCGCCTACTTTTTAACCTAATTCTGGGATTTCAACTTGGACAGTTAAACTCTCACCAAAGCGTGAATTTAATTTGATGCAGTCTTTGGAATGTAAAAGTTAGGAGCTAGAAATTACGCACTTTATTCAGGTGTAAAAAGCTGAGCATGTAAAACGTTGAGAGTATTACAGTTCCCAACTAGAGTGTGCTGAGCGAGTAGGTCCGCTGGCAAGGCAGCTCATTAGGGCCGATAGGCTAGACGCTCTCATGTCAATATACAATGTTGTCGTCGTCCTGAGTGTGACCCATTTAGAGGTGAAGCGTATCTACTTTTTTTATTCACCTAACCATTATTTGCTTAAACTTTTTCGCCTAGATTTCAAGACATCATGAATTTGTTATAATGATCATCGGTTGCTTTTTTTTGGTCTTTAATTTTTCTTTACGTATTTTAATTTATCTTTTACAACAACCATAGGAAGGACGCTATTAATTAACAGAGATAATTAATAAAGTATCATAATTATTTCAACATGGTCCGGGCTCAATGCTATTACTCAATTAGTGCCATAAATTGTGAGCTTTAATAGCTTAGCCATAATTGAAGATAATATTAGATGCTGTGGTGTGCTCTGTCGTTAAGCCGTCACTTCCCACTATCTTGTGATCATACCACCGAGTTACCCAGGTTAATCGTACGTACTAGTTAGAGCGAGTTAGTGCGATCGATCACTCGGATATTGGGGAAGTAAGGATTCATTCCAGAAAGGAATCTCATGTTATCATGATGCCCCGTAACTTGCTCCAAATTGAGACTAATGTAGTTTTAAACGACATTTTATCAGCGGTTTGTTACATTGGCTTGGTAGGGATGTATTGGAGGGTTAATTCGTAAAAATACTGGGCGAAAGCGTAACAACAATAAACTATGGTGCAGTATGTTCATTTTGAGTAAAATTGGTTTATACGCCCTCTATACCAAACCTCCAGAAACAGATCCTCCAAAAATCCAGTACCTAAGAACATAATTTGCCCTATTTAGATACCCACTTAGGCACTTAGGAACCCTTAACTACTACGTAAAGTTCTCAGAACGAGGCAGAAATGATTATAAAGTAGTACCTACCTAAAGAAGATCATCAACTATTTTAGCTGTGCTTTAATTAAACCATTGCTTTGCTCGTTTACCTTGTCCTTTGTGCGATTTACTGAATTATCTAAGACACGATCCTACGAATATGAGCCATGTATGAAATTTTATTAAATCCTGTACCTAGGTACCCGAACCAAAATTGAGAATATCCTACAAAAAGAAGAGTTAAACTAGATATTGTTGTACGGTACCTTATTTAAAATCTTAATCTAACTTTTTATGATTTGTACAAAATAAAGTCAAGGTAGGTAAATACCAGACGAAGAAAATATTTAAAGAATGGAAATTGCTTTTAAAAAGTAAATTGCTTGAGTAACGGATTAGTCGGAACAAGGCTCTCAAGAGAGAATATTTAATAAGATAGTGAGCGACACTCGGCAGGTTAATTAGATGGCCTGCACCTACAACTAAAAATACAATGATATCACGTTAAACTAACTACATTGCTGCACTAACTGTTAGCCTACTTCTTAAACGTCGTTTTCGTGATAGAATGGACCGCCATTAACACGTAATAGCACTTGATAGCAGTTTATTTCATCAAATTATGTCCGATGTGAAAAATAAACTACAAGGAAACGGCTACATGCCTGTTGCTCAAAATGTTTGGAGTAATCGAGAAGGGAAGAGGAAGAAGAAACATTGAATAATTTTAGGAAAACGGGTCAGTAAAAATTCCGGACGAAAAGTTTTCTTGACGCTAACGAAGCAAAGGGGCATTCTGCGGCTTTCGGAATAATTAATCGAAAATGGAGGCGAACCGAACCAAAACCAAAAGCAGCATCCTGTAGAATATAAAGTTAGTATGTACCGAAAACATTGGCAGGGAAATTATAAGAAAACACAATCTATACGAAGGAAAACACGTCGCCTGATTGAAAGTCGCGAGGTTGTGTGAATATAGAAAAATAGAAGCATCCATAAAACAATGAATATCGCGTTTTACTGATAGGTAGGTTTGACTTTCAGTGTTATCTAATAAAAGTGCATGAACACTGGAGAACACATAGTATTCGGAAGGTCAGTCGGATACGCCTGTCTCTGTTTTTAATCTTTTGACATTTCAAACAATATTGACCAAAACACAAACATTATTTCATCCTTAAAGCGTATGTACTTGCAAGTGAGATGTTAAAGAAATGATAAAAAATTAAACGATTTCTACAATTCTAAATAAGTACATAAAGTGCAATAGAAAATATTGCAAGCTTACTATCGCGTATACAGAGGCACAACAGTTGAATCTAAACCATTCTCGAATCCCCTTGAACACACACAAAAAAATTCATCAACATTGGTCCAGCCGTTTAGGAGGAGTTCCGTGACATACACACGTACACAAGAAATATATATATTATGATAGATATTATATAGTTTTAAAGTGATTTGACAAAATAGATTTTTCAACACATTTGCTCAAAAAATGCATTTATGACGCCTGTATACATTGTTCGAAAGTTAACAATTACGTACCATACATTGGAACGTGCGGTAAAATAGGTACTGTCATCTAAGTACCTATTTTATTACATATTTTCCTCGGTGCATAGCGCCGTGCGTATTCTTCATGTTTTTTTTTAAATTACCATAAAAAAATACAAGAATTCCACAAAAGAGTTTCACATTTCTAGAAAAAACAAGCTGAATGATCGAACCTCCTTGGAAGCGTTTTTGCTCAATACGTTTGTCTCATTTTAATAATAAAGAGATATGTGGAACACACAACACACGTGTGGAAATTGGTTTTTACAAACTCGTGACTAACTTACCACACTACTATCATAAATAACTATTAACGACCAATGGGAAATTTTCCATTACTTACAGAATACAGGAAAACCTATAAGAAGTCTATAGTTTTAAATTACACGACAAAAATATGATTCGTTTGTGAGAGGCAGACCGACTCGCACTTAAGCCGAATATTTTGTAAGCCACGCCAATTAATTTGGGTATTAATAAATTAATCAATATGGTGCGAGCTTATCATACCTATACTGTTAGATAAAATCAGAGGCCGCGATTTATTTAATTATAAGCGTTTTTTTTTTTTGTTTTAAATAAGAAATTGTGCGTAAACAGAAATAGTGTTGCGACAGACTCCAACTGTTTCCAGTTTGATCGATTGTTTATAACAACAAAATTAATTGCGTACCGCTATCATTGTTTCATAAATAAATTGGCATGGTACATAATGGAAATACGCCTAAAAATAACCCCGGGTTTGTTTTAATTAATCCAATTAAGCGGCATCAACTTGTTCGCTAGTCTACCGCGGGAATAGTTATGTATATTTGCACCATCACGCGGCAACGAAGTAGAATAAAAACACTATATTAGTGTAGCTGAGATTTTTAAGTATTAATAAGCTTTGCTCGGTTTTCCAGTACTAACTACACGCTTTATTACCAAGCTGGGACTATTATTTTTCTTATTACATTTGTTGTTGGTTCCAAGGCATTATAAGAGCTCGAACTGGTGATTCGTTCGAGATTAGATACTGGACGAGTTGCTAGCAGAAATAATTTTTTAAAGTTGTAGAAAAGTAAAACAAAGTAACATTTTTAATTGGCATAGGTACCATAATCACGAATAACATTAAACAATTGTCATACAACAAAAAATTGTTTCTTCTGAAATTAAGGCAGATTTAGTTATCACAATATTTTTTTATGAAACACTTCCACTAGTGTTTCAAGGCTTCGCCCGGATATTAATTTTTTTTCAAAATTTTCTTACATAAGAGCCTTCTCCTAACAATAACAAACACAACAAAAAAGAATTAGCGAAATTGGTCCAGCCGTTCTCGAGTTTTGCGCTTAGCAACACATTTAGCGATTCATTTTTATTATATAGACAAGATCTAATAGAAATAACGGAAATCTGAAAAGCGGTAATTGTTCATTCTTCATGATAAACAACTATTACTATGAGACCAACCATGAGATTGCAAAAATAAATCAGTGTTTAGTAAATTTTATGCAAACATAAATGATGCATACTTTTGCAGACCATAATTTTGCAGAGTTTGCGATAGTGCTGTTACACCTTGTATACATTAAAGTGCTAGTGGACCGCCCCGGCTTCGCCAGGATATTAATGTTTTTTCAAAATTTTCTTGCATAAGAACCTTCTCCTGACAATAACAACCACAACAAAAAAAGAATTAGCGAAATTGGTCCAGACGTTCTCGAGTTTTGCGCTTAGCAACACATTTAGCGATTCATTTTTATTATATAGATAAATAAAATGGTAAAAAAGTATTAATGGTAAAAAAATAATAAATAAATAAATAAATTTTAATGGTTAAATTTAATGGTATTCCGAAGTTACGCCTGCCAACAGTCAGTTATTGTTACATACTCGAATGAAAAAGTTCACGTTACTCAAATAAATATTTTTTTAAATAACATTTCCTGAAAAACCGTGGGTCATGTAACTTTTGCGTTTAATGCAATGTTTGCGTGTTGTTTAAGACTCATTATTTATTTATAAAATATTGTGGAGCATTACTTTTCATCAAGTATTTATGAACAAAGATTTAAATAAGGATTTTTAGTAAATATGTACCTTACCCTTGGATTAAAAACTGTTGATCTTGTTTAGGCCGTAATGGCTTATCAAAAACAACACTTTTTAATTCATAAGAGTCTAAGCAAAATTTTTAGAAGAGAGATATAGAAATGAAGCTGCAATTCAAGAAAAAAAGGAAGGTTTTGTTTTCAAAATGAGAATAAATTAACAAAAGGAATGTATGCGAACTATTGTTAATAGAGCACACGCGGTTAGAGGATGCCCTAAAAGGTCACACCAACCGACATAACGCACAGATCTTATTAGTGACGTCCTTCTATAAGGTCAGGTACGTTTCACAACCTTCGGCCGCATTTTTCGTCCCAATGTGTGAACGTGGTGGAAGCAAAAGAAGTTTGTAAGCATCGCAGAACATAGAATCCAATAGTTTCTGCCAGACCCCCTGAGAAAAAGGCGTGAGTATATGCAAATAAATGAATGTAGTTCTCAACATTGCACTTCACACTGATTGCGAGTATCGATTTCATCTTAACTATTCTCAAGCAGTATTGAAAAACTATTGATTAAAAAATTATGCTAAGTATATGCTACATTGGCACAGCGTTGCGTCACATGCGCCTTAGGCCACACTAAGCCTTTGTCAAACATAATAGGGTTACAAAGCTGAGTGGCACTTGAAGGCCAGGCATGTGATTGCATACGTCGGTCTAGTTCCGTATATGAAAGGAAAACAGACGTAGCTCTGACGTAAATGCTGCGTAGACAACGATCTGCGAATATTTATCACTATTGTAGACGGAGGAGCGCTTCTGTTAACAGATTTAGTATGAGCAATCGATAGTAGTTAGATTTACGCGTCAATCTCGATGTCGGTGGCCAAAAATAAATAACGGAGCTGGGCGGCGCGAGAGTATGCGACATTTAGCGTGGAGTGCGCGAGCGCCGGGATCACAGGACATTTGCCAACTGATAGAGCTATATATAGCCCACAAATATGCGCGTGACCGACCACTTCGGGTGACACGTCTATTTTAAGTGGCCACAATAAAAATGTTCGCGAGATAAACACGGAAGAAATCGCTACATTCTTGACATTGTTTTCATGTGCTGAATATTTCTTGGTTTGGATATGATGACTTGTTCGCACATGTTTTTCTTTGCAATAGGTATCGAATCTACGGTCAAACGTCATAATTATTCGATAACACTTAAACTACGAAAAACTGGAAAAAATTGCCGCCTAAAATAGTCGGAAAGGGAGGATTTTCGTAACTGATTCCTAGCAGTATTGTTTTCGGAGGTAATATACCACTCCAGGGTTGCGGAATCTGTTTGAAAGAGTCACCGCGGTCCTGGAACGCAAAGGGAATTAGGAGGAACACGGATGGATTGTAGTCAGTGATAGTCTTACACTCGCCCTTCCGCTCCGCCCAAAACGGAAGCAGTCATTTGATGATTAACCATCCATAAAAAACGTAATATACCACGTAAAGATATACATACGTTTTCCAAGCATAATCTATACGCAAGTAAACCATCGTTAAACTATCAATAACTTCCAAAAGTGCAGCCCAAGCTCATCAACTAAGTAGGTACAATATGAAGAGTGGAGTATTTTGGTTTCACGTGTGCCAACGTCACGCGTGTCAACGTCCACCACTTTGTTTGTACGACCCGACGTTAAACTCATACACTACATATTGTTACACATATAATCAATTATACAATCTATTTTAAGGTTATGATCATATGTGTAATGTTATATTTATCTTCTTCTATCTATGTATCTTTGTATAGATGGAAGACAGATAAAGATAATAAAAATCAATTGCCGCTTGAATGATAGAACTTGAGAACGACTCGGGCGATTTTGCTTATTTTTGGTTTGTTGTGTTCGTTATTTTGTCAAGACAAGCTTTTTTGCATTGCAAACTGCACGTAGAAAACAATTATAATTTTTGAATAAATCAAAAGTAGTTTTTGAATAAATAAAAAAAAAGACAAACAATCTAGGTAGTCATCGTCTGCCTAGCCTTTTCCCAACTATATTGGGGTCGGCTTCCAGTCAAACCGGATATAAATGAATACCAGTATTTTACGTAAACTTTCTAGGTAGTACATAACGCAATTAGCTAGAACTTGGTGGAATTAAGTTTTTATTTCACTGACAGCATTCTCATTTTTCAGCTGAAGCTACATTATTGTTGTGTGTAGTTGGAAAAGTTCAACAAATTCCATTTGCATCGGAATCGTTCATCATATTTAATAAGCTGCTTCTAATTAATTGAAGTTTCTTAACTCTTAAATACAATTGGGTTCTTAAAGATTTCACTGCAAGATGTCTACTTCAGACCTCTTAAATTAACTCAATGCTCATCGTCTATTCAGAAGTATTGAATCTCGTTCAACTCGATGGCCAATGAGTGGCATTCAATGAGGGTTTACTTCGCTTAAGCGAGGACACAGCTTTAGAAAACTAGTTTGACCTTTGTTCAACTTATTAAATAGCCATTCATATTCTACTTGTTCAAATCTTTTCATATTGTATCCCCATGTAGCGGTGATAAAAGTCGCTTCTTTTATTCAAAAGTAGGGCTTAAAATGTTTCGCAATTTACAGAACAATGGATGAATGTACAATGGAGGCCGTCAAGGCATGGTGGAGGACGCAGGCGCTGCAGAACGTAAATTCGAGCGTTAACGTTAACGTTGGCAACTTGCATCACAGTTCACACGACCTGCTAATTTATAAATGCCATACATTTAACAAGATATGTCCGACGTGTTACTGCAAACAGCAACAGACAAGTTGTAATTAGTACCGCCCGCCGCGCTGGTACACTAGCCAGAAATTTAACCGTTAAACCACAGTTCGTTAGAATTTTGAAATACTGCACAATTAACGATCACACTAACTAATGCAAACTGGCAGAAAATGCTATAAGCATTGCGTTTTCGTTTTTGCAAGTTAAGTAAGATAAACAAAATACCAAGTAACATTTTAATAATATCGTTGTTCTACAAAATGAGTGTCTCATTTTGAACAGGAACCTGTGGATGGTGTGTCCCAATTTCCTCTTATGTAAATAAAATAAAATGTAGAGTAAATAAATACTTATTTGGAGAGCTATTTTTGAGTTATAAAACATATTGATATGTTCCTCTATTATGAGGAAATGAATGAATGCTTTTCACACTTTAAAGCTCTTTATAAAATTCGCCAGTGGGTGCCTTTGATGTTACCGTGATGTTTCTCTATTGATCGTGCGTCAGACTACACCGAAGCCTGAACGGAAGCATATTCATTAAAAATACTCCAAATTCTAACGAATACACGTGTGAACATGATTGCGCTCTCCGAAAATGAAACATAAATCGCATTTTAATTGCACGTCAGCATGCAGAAATCTTTAAACATTATTTGTAAAGTTATTTCCATCCCAGTTCCATCTCTTTGGAAACCACAACAATACACTATTGTCTCTTCCGGCTTGGCTTTAATCAGCCGCGATTAAATACCAAGAGAGTATCGTTTTCTGCCGGCCAATGTTGAGTTAACTCAATAAACAATATAGCTAATCTGCGCGAAATACAATAATGTGTACAATTGAAGTGTTCGTAATTTCTAACTTCTAATACCTTAACAGAACTGTGTTCAACACTTCGCAGTTAATTAATGTTTTTCATTAACTAATTGAGTTTCGTAGTTGCTGCTTTCACTGATTTGTTCTTTTAATGAAAGAGGAACACAATTTCCGATCAAACACGGCGAACTTACAAAAACTATTTCAGTGGCTTCGCTCGATATTAATTTGCTCCATGCATTTTGGAATGAGTTACCATTTAATTTCCGTAAAGCATTTCATCTATACAAATATAATAAAGCTTATGAGTTTGTTTGTTTGAACGCGCTAATCTCTAGAACAACCAGTCTGATTTGGAAAATTGTATATGATAGCCACATTCATGAAGAAGGCTGTAGGCTATACGGGAACGGGAAAAAACGGGATATGCGCGTACGAAGTCGCGGGCAAAAGCTAGTTAAAAATAAACCAGAAATAAATAAACCTGAAAGATGTTATTTACTAGTTTTTAGGTCAGTATTATTACAGAGGAATATGGAAGGCAGTTCTATGCGTTTTGGTTGCCATGTCCACGTGTATGACGTGGGTGCAAAATAACGTCAAACATCTGAAGTATCCTTTATCAATATCAATTTAGCTTTGTAATTTATGATTTTCGTCCCCTCGTTTTTCGTCCATAGATACACAAAAAGCAACAGAAGCGCAAACGTTTAATAATTTACGAGAGTTTCTGTGAAATAATTTAGTATCTGTTTGATATTGAACGGCAGTTTTTTGTAGTAGGTAACAAATAAGTTATAAGTACATAATATATAACTAACGTGAATGTCGAAAATTATTCCAAGGGAACATACACCCGGGATAAAAAGTCCGACGCCGATTCCAAAATATAATCAACAAGTATGCCAAAATTCATCAAGATCCGTTCAGCCGTTCTGACGTTCGCATTTTTAATATTAGTTTCAAATTAAGTATCGATATGCATTAGTACGCCGCGTATATAACTACGAGTACATCACTGGAGCTTTAATACAAAGTACTACAGTACAACTATGAGAATATCAACACGAAAAAACCCCAGTTCCTCATTTTAGACGCGTAAAACACGTGTTTATTAATATATACCTCTTGGCTAGAGACATCCGATTCATCGCTGTTAGGACAATTTACTTGCACCCAGCGGGAAGAAGAACACCAATTTCTTAAAATTCACATTACTTTCATCATTTCCAGTAGTACCTATAATTTTTTTAAACAAGGTCATAATAGATCATGAAAAGACCTTTTTTTTTTTTTAAGGATGGAAGACCTACCGGGGAAATCACGTTAAAAAAAACAAGTACCTACTTACCTACCAGGTGGCGTGGAAACGTGTGCATATTATGAAGAACACAACTTTTTCAACTTAATTTTCTCAGAAACTTAGGAGAAAAATGTAAGGACAATTTTATAAAATTATCAATCTATGCAAAATCTACAATTTTGAACTGAACTTTTTTTAAGAGAAAACTTACGTTTACCTTGAATTTTTTTTTGCAAATGTCGGTATTTTCACATTTCTTAGTGTCCCGAACATTCGTACAAATACATATACATGCATCACCGTGCGCCGCGATTTTGAAAATAAAAAACAAAATGGCAGCGGGGCAGCTATGCCACGAAAGTTCTATCCCCGTTTTCCAGAAATAATAAATTGCATTTGAAATCACAGGTCAGCTTTACTTTTGAGTTCCACACAGAAAATGGAAATATTTTGACCCCTTAATTGAAGAATTATATTACCAAAGAGTATTGAAAGAGCGAGCGAAGCGAGGTCGAAAAACTTCAATAACTGTATTCTTCCGTTACTTAGGTAGTGATTGAGTGACTGACCTACAACGCACAGCCGAAACTACTCGGTTGTAGAAAGCTGAAATTTGGCATGTAGCTTCCCTAAACTCCGTAGGGGAGCACTAAGAGAGGATTTCCCAAAATTCCTCCGGGAACGGGAAAAAACGGGATATGCGCATACGAAGTCGCGGGCAAAAGCTAGTAGGTAATAAAAGATGACACTTTAGTATAATAGCGAGTGAGAACTCGAAGATGTTTGCACTCCTTCTCGCAGGTTTCTTTTAAATATTTCCAAGATAATATAGTTGAAGTTTGAGAATGTACAACAAGCGGAGCGAGCCCAAAAATGAAATTTTGGGCTAGCTTCGGATTTACTTTGATACAGAAACAGGAGTATGTAGATCGCCAGAGCGAGCGTAGCGAGCTCGAAAATCGAAGTAGCTTCCACCAATGACACACTTAAAAATTATGGTTTTGGCTGGGTCCGATGTTGCTGAGAAAATATAAATAAATAAAAAATATAATTTATTTATTTCAGGCATAGCGAACAGGTAATATGAGAGAGATTTTTTTTTAATGTATGGAAAATATTATTTATATGTATGAGTGTTTTCGTTTTTCTTGTTAAAATATCGATCAAAGTAGGTACAGCAACATCTGGATATTTGGCGTCCCGATAATCTGAATACGTCCAATATTCTGCGATTTTTATTTCCGTCGTATTATTTATATACTGTAAAATGTACTAAAACTTTAGATAATTAAGGCAACATAACATAAGAAAATAATTACTCAATATTTCTATTCTATCTAATCAGTCAGTCACATCATAATAGTAAAACGAATATTATTATAATAAATATATAGTCAGTCAAATATATAGTCAGTCACATCATAATAGTAAAACGAATATTATTATAATAATATAAATATATAAACGAATATGTTCTATAATTTAAGATCTCGTTTTTTAAAGAAGACTGATTCTTCTTTAAAAAACGAGATCTTAAATACATGCGTCAAGTGTCTCATCGTTGAGACGTGATCTTATTTTATTACAGAACATGCCAAGCATTAGAAAAAGCTCTTTCGGGTTTAAAACTGATCGGCGATGTGCAAAGCAGTCGCATTAAAGTAGTGTAATATCGATCTACCGATTACTTACTATGAAAATACAAATATTTTACGTTAAAACAGTTTTGACTGAAATCCGAAAAAATGCTAATATGAGTCTTAAAAACCGGAATTAAAAAAGGTCAAGGTTTTCCGGATTTTTCAGTTATTTTCGAATTTTGAAGAATCTGGAATGCAATCCCTAGCTGCGACATACACAAGAATCTAGACTATCTAGATTCTTGTGGATGCTCGTAATTCGAATAAAGCTACCTATTATATATAATAAATAATAGGTACATATTATATACCTAATAAATATTTTTGTCTATTTCATGCGAAATAAAGTCTAGCGATGGCTACGAATAACCAACATCTCATCTTCTCTCACAAATTAGGACACGTATTTTCATTTTATACAGAAACTAGCGAGCTACCCCGGATTTGCTCGGGTACACACAAACATTCCTCGTTTATTGTTCTTTCTGTCGAAATCTGTTGCGTTGTTTAGTAGAAGTAAGCAGAGAAACAGCCAGCGGCATACATCTAACTACTTTGTTTTATACCTACTAAGTAATTATGCTAAGCATTTAAACATAGAGAAGATAAAGTTTCGTGTATAGCCATGTTACACGTGGTTTCATGCTTATTAATAATCCGATACAGGTAGGTAGGTATTATAATAACCGATGAGTTATCCGAAGCTAAAATCCTATTTAAATTGAAAGCCAACTAATAAGCACGCTGCGGTACAAACATTGTAAGTATGAAGCTACCTACGTGCGCCCGTGGCTTACTTAATAAGTTTATAGTCAGTGTTAAACGTTTTAAATTGCTCTATAAATCATTTTGATTTTCAGCATGGCTTCCAATTTACAGATCCCCAAATACCAAGTGTTCCCATTCATTAATGATCTGTGGTCCCTCAGAAGCGAATTCATGAAAGTGACACAATAACACAAACAGATAGGTATCTCATTAAAACCTGAATAAGAAGCGACTCTTGGCCCGCATTTCCATAATATTAAGAGCGAGTTTTCAGTTTTCACATATGCGTAATTAAGCTCTCAACAATGTAAATTAATTTGATTGAGACGAGCATAAATCTCTGTATTCTATAACACGTTAATTAAGACATGCAAATATTTAAGAACCTTTAACGCATGAGTTCCTGCCATTGTGATGTATATTAGCTCACTGAAACCGGCTATACCACAGCAGTTTACCGACGCCAAATATGTAAGTACATTTATAGAGAAAATATAAGCATGTTCTACATGTATTTTACGTTAATAGGGTATTTGACTGGATTTTCTCAAAACCTAAAGAACAGATAAGAAGCTGTAAAAAAAATTGTTTAAACATATCAAAAAATTACTCATTTATAAGCGTTTTAAAATCTATGATAAACAGAGACAGCACTAATTGCGTGTGACGTCACTCACAAGCATCGCCATAGATAATAATATGCACAATCAAGTATGAATCAAAATTTGCGTGGCAAGGATAGAAGACTAACTTCAAAAGCGTGTAACTTCCCTGTTTTCAACCAATTCTATTTATTTTATCACAAATCTTACTTCATATATATTCTTTCATATTTATTTTTCATAGTATTCAAATACCCTATTGGAACCGTGAAATTAAAGCTAAATCTGTCCTAAATAAACGAAATTAAATGCATGATTTAACTCGTTCGACATTTTCATAAGTTTCATTTTACTTAAAGTTGGTATCAATACATTACTTAAAGTTGGTATCAATACACTTAATGCAGATGTTGCGATGATTTGCGGAGGTAATAGTATTAAGCGGCTCGGTCCGTCGGGAGTCGAATCCGGGAACCGGTAATAATCAGCCACCGCCAGTGCCCTCTGAATTATTGATTACCATTTGCTGTTTCATTAGCATTCTCTTCAACGGTAAATATTTTATTGCTTGCTTACAATTTGTAATATTTTCCCTTTTTTTACTATAAATGAAATAAAACTTGTAGGTAGTGCAAACCTTTTACTTCCTTTTTAACCGACTTCAAAAAAATGAGGAGGTTCTCAATTCGGTTTTTTTTTGATATGTGTTACTAACTCCGTCATTATAACCGATTTGAAAATAATATTTTTGTGAAAGGTTGCTTCCATCCGCTCTGGTTGGTTCCATAGAATCGGTTCAGTGGTTTGGTTTTTTAAAACAAAATAGCTGGGGAAATAGAAAATATATCATCCAAGTAACCGAGATTGCGTGTTTTGCTTTCCTGTGACTTTCCAGTGGTGTTGTTGGGTGTGGGGTACCACTAAAAAGTGGAAAATAAAACATTACTACAAAAAAATACAACCGACTTCCAATTAGAAAAAGCCGTACAAAGTATAAACTTTAATTTCGGAAGTCGGTGTTAAAATACGAAGAAATAACCAAAAACACCTACTTACGAAAGTAAAGTTATTTTATACTTTGTACGGTTTTTTTTAGTCGGTCGTATTTTTAGAAAAATGGTTTTTTGAGTAAATTTCGTGTTATTATTTGTTACAAAAAGTTTTGATAAGGTGATTTGTAAAATATTGTCTATAGTCTTTCTTCTCTTGACTTTTATCGAGCACATTAAGACATTTAGACGATATGGCGTACCCATATCACGACTAACGGTAATTTCTACCATCCTTTTCCTATATTATTTTACCAGAACTTGATCCCATTTTCTTTACTCGTGGTTGTTTTAACAAGAAAAGGAAGCTTATCTTTTCAGCGCGTCTTAAAATATTATAGTGCTGTAAGCTAGAACAGAAAATACGAGCGCGGAAGACATAAAGAACGAGTCTTAGTTTTTAGCCTTGCGCGTTTCAGTTTCAGCCACTAATTACAGTCTCAAGTTTTGACTAACCGCAAAGTTTCTTACTTTTGGAGAAGTCAGATCATTATTAAGATATTACTTCTCTACGAGAATTACGTAAGTATTACGTATGTACATGTATATACAATGTACTAGTCAGTATAACAGTACCTAGGTATACCTACCCTTAATAAATATGGCACCTATAAGTAGCTTCAACAGTTTTACTAACTCGCTAACCCCTAGACAATTCAAATTGCCTGTAAATGGTTTAGGAAGCTAAGGAATAAAAATGGCGGTTATACCAAAGCTGTAAAACTGCAAATTTTAGGGTTCCGTAGTAAATCAAAGCCTTATAGCTTCACCATGTCCGTCCGCTAGCAAAAATTTGGCATGGTTATGCATATTAATCACGCCGTCAATTGTTAAATAAAATCATAGAAAGAAAACTCTCAAGGCTAAGACAACATTATATGTAAGTTTTCATGTTTTCGCCCAACTTATAAAATGGACATGAAAAGTAAAAAAGTCGTAATATTTCCATTGGAAAAATTAAGATCCATGTTGATGCCGACGAAAACTTTGCAAATTTTTCGTCATGGTTGACAATATCATGGTCTTCGGGTTCGCAATTATGAAAATAGGGTCGAAACCAATTTTTTTGCTGGCGCCAGTGTTGCATATACTGGGTTCATTTTCATGGGGGCAACTGCGGAACCTAATCAATTTTATAATATGCGAGGTCCGACATGCACTTAGCCGGTTTTTACTCCTCAATCTAAAGTTATTTGACTGCTGAAAAATCGACCCTTACTGTTCAGTTGTAGTCTGCGGTCTGTCATACCTGTCTGTGGTCTATGTTTTATCATCGAGTAGGTACATACTATAGTTTAAATATCTACATATCAGGAAAACAATTGTTATTTCACAAAACCCAGACTAGCGATTTGTGGTAAGCATGTAACAAACTTGGATTGAACTTCACGTGTTCAGACAGCGTCGTTCCTAATAGATAAAGACATTTCAAACTAGCGCGGCTTCTGTTCAATTTATTGTTGAACCATTAGGCATTCTCCAAAATTAGAGTTTACTTCAATATTTAATTTGTTTTGCTGATAAAGGGAAAATATAACATTATTCCTAATTAGGTAGATGAATTTATTATGTTCATGATCGTTTCTTGTAGGATTTTTTCCGATAGGAATTTGATTAGTGATGCACCTACTTAAATCTATATTATCTCAATATTCTCTAGACTAATATAATAAAACTTAAGAGTTGGTTGTTTGAACGCGCCAATCTCTGGAACTACCAGTCGGATTAGGAAAATTATTTTTGTATATGATAGCCACGCCACATTCATGAGGAAGGCTATACGGGAACGGGATATGTGCGTACAAAGTCGCGGGCAAAAGCTAGTTATTATATTCTAGTACTGCCTGTGTGGGTTTACGTAACGATGTACATATACCGAGATACCAACTTTAAAGCTTAACAATACGTAGCAGGAAACAAACAAAGATCCCTTTCAGTTCCGCCTTTTTTCTGCTCATAATAAATATAATAATAAGTCCGTCTACGTTTCAGAGTCACAATTGAAATGGCTATTGTCTGTAGTAAGGAAAAGGGGGAGCGCTGCGGTGACGTAGCCCGCGGCGGACCAGACACGACGTAAAATGTTCTATTTCATTATATAACGTTTATATCCTGATCTGGGCATTATATAAATACGGAAAAACGCTCGTGCATGCCAGTTGGAAGAGGAAAACGCGAATTTTGTTAAATGTATGTTTCCTTATCAAATCAGTTTTAAACGGTGGTTTGTGATTCTGACGTCGATCGATTTATATTTATATTTCTATTTACGTGAATGAGGATGTTGGTTTGTGGCATAATTTTACTTTGTAAGTAATTAGATAGGATTTTTTAACAGTTGATTCATAGTTCTACCTACAACCTGTAACGAGCAATAAACAAAATAATAATAATAATAAATAACGTTTATTGGTTCAAATCAATTTTGTTAACAAAAAGAACACTGTCACTTAAACTAGGTACCTGTGCTATATCAGTCAAAATGATGATTTAACAAAAAGCAATTATCTTCCATTAATTATGTTTGATTTATATTACGGCCATGTAAAAGCACAAGCAACAATATCGAGCGTCATAATTGTTCTGCTTTGAACTACAAGGAATATCCCTAAAGAAGAATTACACGGTCGGTCTACCAGAGCTGCGTAATATTGTAAAGAGCTTTAGAGATAAAAGAATTGCGCGAATAAAAAAATGCAATTACACAAAAAGACAAACACAAATTATTTGCTAGTAACCTCAAACATTTTAATGGCTTTTAGAAATTGTTAAGAATTTGTCTTATTAAATTTGTCTGAACGAGAAACTTTATTAAATTCAAATTCGGACAAATTATCATACCTTTTAAGATTTTCCTCATTGTGTTTAAGAGTCTATTAATTAGAAAGTTGAATGAAGTTTACGTCAAATTAATATGGAGATCATTGATTAGTCACGCACGATTTTACAAGTATAAGGTCCTTCATTTCTGAGATCTTAATGATTTTATTTTTTTATTGAGTTTCTGTTCCTTGAATTGAAATTCGTACCAAGTATATCTATTTGATCTGACTACTGAAAAGGGAAGATTTTGAATTTTACAGTCTGTGTTGTGTAGGTTTGGATGTTCGATCGTAGCTCAAGCTTTTTTTTTTGACATCTCAACCTCACAATTGACAGCACACCTTGTGTTCACTTCACGCCTTCACTTCGACATGTTTACAGAATCGATCGGCTGTAGATAGTTTTTGAGCTACGTTCGAACAATGTTCCGTTTTTGACAAATGTGTCTTCAACGAATTATATAAATAATAGGTTTTATTCATATAGGTAGATAGATTTTTCAAAGTATGATAAACTTAGATCGGAACTTTATCTTTCCTCGCAAGAAACACCGAACTAGTATTGGTACAGCAAATAACAACCACGGCTTGAATTACCGCTGAAACTGAAATAGATAGCTAGTCTTCTATTCACTAGCTTCTAGGTAATTATTAGTTACCCGTATCCCGTAAAGTCAGACACGTGCCAAGAGTACCTATCTACTAGCTTATTATATAAACGACCTTAAAGTTACTTTCAGTTGGAGAAAGATCTTCAAAGCGAATACGAATATTAAGACTTAATTTAATATAATTAAGTCACCATCCCCTAAAAAGATAACCTACGTCGCATCGACGTGCTCCGTTTTTAAAAATTGTTTTATTCGTTTGAGACTCGTGACACGGCGGTCTTCTTTTCAATCAACTCAGTGGTCCCCAACATCTTTCAGGACACACGCATTGTTAAGTTTAGTGTGCTATTTTCACGATATAAACCAATGGTATGTCGAAGCTTCGTATGGTTATTTTTTACGTTACATTTTGTGTTAGTGTCTAGACATGCTTTTATAAGACTTATACCTACGGTTAACTACTACACTACAGTAAATGTTAGCACAACATCATGACGTCACAATAACAAAAATTAAATGAGAAAAGTGGGACAGTAAAATAGTGAGATTGGAAAAGAAAAAAGGTGTTGAAATTTGCAGTGAAACTGTAGCAGCTATGCCACCCCATGAAAAACTAAGAAACGAAATTTGTACGGCAACAAAAAGTACCGCAGCGCCATCTACGACGAACTACTAACGAAATGCTGCATCGCGCAAGCAAAGTTCGCCGTGCAATTTGAACATATACAACAGTCCGCATATCAACTATCGGGCAGTTGGCCACCAGACACAATAACCGTTTGGCAGGAGGATCCCCCCACTACAGTGGAGGTGTGTGGGACTTTACTCTCTGTTCCGCATACTTCTATAATACTAAAGATGTGAATACCTACGCCATGCTGACAGTCCATTACAATTTGAAAATAATAATAAGAAAATGAAAGAGCGACTCACGTCTCCAGCTACGAATGATCATATTTCAAGTACACAAAGTCAAACGAATAGATGGCCTAGGGCCATGTTTTATGGGGTTATAATGTTATTTACTGTCACAAACTTTTGCGCAAACAAGAAAATCATTGAGTTGCCGCAATTTTATGAAAAAGGGCAATGGCCTTATGTGGCTCCTTGAATGTTGACATGGTATATTCCAACTTTGCGTATGAATCAGAAAGAAAAAATAAACAATTTTCAACCAAAGAGGGCACCTGTGTCTTCTGAACAAGATGATGATGATGATGCCTTCATCAAAAAAGAGGAATTCCTGCGTATTTTGGCTTTCAAAACTTAGAAGCATAACAGGAATGTGCTAAAATTCTATTTGTAGAGAACATAAAAATAATGTAAGTCTGACTTTTTCTTTTATTTTTTTTTCATAAAATAGGTAAAGAAGTTATTAAAATTTGAGAGATATCTTCAATTAATTAGTCTGAACAACAAATCTCTATATAAATAAATTTTTGTTGGGTTTTAAAGTCTTACATTTTTATAATTTTTTTTTTTAATAAAAATTGAAATTTAAACCATGATTTTATACATTTTACATAAAAGACTATGGACAATAAATATCGTTCATGGAAAAAACTAAATTTACATAATGATCTTAAATATTGACTAAAATCAGAACACACATCGAAACAACGTATTGTAAAATGAGGTCATTTTTCTAGGGTTAACTAGTTTTTTCAGAAATTTAAACAAAAATCCATTGTAAAATTTGTCGGTGGTGATTAATGTTGCCTACTTTTCGTAATGAAGGTTTTTTTTTTATTTAATATGGGTTTGCTCTTGACTCTAGTCTAGGTCATAGATGACAGAGACCAAGTCGACGATGGACCGAGCTTACCCAGAAGAAGCCTGTTCACTCTAATTTTGAAGAGATTAGGGTTGTATGCTTTCGGAAACACAGACGCAGGCAGAGAGTTCCACTCCTTTGCTGTGCCAATTATAAAAGACGTTTGGAAACGTTTAGTGCGAATTGGTGGAATTGCAACAAGATAGGGATGGTAACTTGCAGTGCGTCAAGATGTCCGATGGTAGAAGGGGGCCGGTGGGATGAGGTCGTGGCGTTCCTGGACACTTTCCCCGAAGTACAATCTGTAGAAGACAAACAAGCAGGCAACCTTGCGGCGATGAGCCAAGCTATGAAGCTTGGCATCCACCGAGTCAAGCGAGGCAAGTTGGTATTTTGCTGAGCCATCCCAAAGGTGGCTGCAATACTCCATGCAGGATCGGACTTGTGCTTTGTAGAGGGTTAAAAGCTGTCTAGGCGTGAAGTATTGCTTCACTCTATTTAGCATGCCCAGCTTTTTGGCCGCAGTTTAGGCTTTGTGCTCAATGGTGGCACCGAAGTTGAGACTGGGTGTCAACTCCATGCCTAGAAGCTCGAGCCGATCGGTTACAGGAACAGATGTACCCCGAAAAGTAGGAGTTAGGTTGAAACGACTCCTTTTTGCGGTTAAAAGACATGCTTGTGTTTTGGTGGCGTTAAAAAAGACCAGATTGTCATTACCCCACTGGGAGACAAGACTTAAGGTCAAATTTGTCCGCTCTACCATCAAGGAACGAACTTTTTCCCCGCTGGTTTTTGCGCTAGCCAAGTATATCTCTGAAACCGAACTGTCATCTGCATATCCAACAATACCAGGCTGAAGCAGGTCATTGATGTGCAGCAGGAAAAGAGTTGCAGAGAGAACAGACCCCTGAAGAACTCCGGCATCAATAGCCATGAGGTCAGAGGAGCAGCCGTCAACGACTACTCGGATCGACCGTTCACTTAGGAAGTCTGATATCCAGCTACAAAAATCAGCTGGGATGCCATAAGCAGGAAGCTTGCTGAGTAGACTTGCGTGCCAGACCCTATCAAAGGCCTTCGAGATATCAAGCGATACAGCAAGTGCTTCGCCGTGTTTCTCGATGGCTTCGCCCCAGCAGTGCGTGACATACACAAGAAGATCGCCAGTTGACCGTCCCCGGCGAAAGCCATATTGACGGTCACTGAGGTCTTCAAGGTAGGTCAGTAACTTACTGTTCAGTACCCTTTCCATAACCTTGCACAGAATGAGGGTAATGGCGATCGGTCGATGAAAAAAGGGCGACAGTGTAGACCCTGCTCATTGCAGGATCTGCACGGTCGCCCTTTTTTGGCACAGGTTGTACATTCGCAAGCTTCCAGGATTTTGACACCGTTCTTGTTTCAAGAGAGAGGCGGAACAAGCGTGTCAACACAGGAGACAGTTCAGGCGCACACTGCCTCTACACTCTCGCTGAAATGCCGTCACTTAGAGGTTGAAGAAACATAAAAATAATCTTGTTTACAACCAATGCTTCACCATGTAAATGTTTTAGAATGGGCTTTCACGTGACAGATTGGCACAATACACGGATATTTTCCATTTACTACGTTATGTGAATGGACTGTCAATCAGCATGTCTGAATTTATTTGAGGCAAAAATCTGAAGCACAGAACAGATGTCTATGGGGCCAAAAGGTTCTGCAGTGGCCGCATACCGGAACACGTAGCGTTGGAAGGCATCCCACAAGATGGACCGATGGCTTGGTTAAGACCGCGGGAATCCACTGGTTGTATAAGCACAGAACCTATGTCGACACATGAGAGACGTCTGTGTACAGCAGTGTACTTCTTTTCGGGTAAAATCTCGGTTCTATTAAGAATCTTGAAGTGTTGGACTTTAGAGACTTCACTTCTGCTAATTGCTTAAACATGAGTGACCTTTAGCATAAATGGTTGTAAACTCCTTTTCTTTGTAGGAAGGAAAATGTTACACGTAAAAGGTGTTAATTACAACAAAGCTCCCCTGAGAGCTTTCCTAGCCACTCGATTAGCGTGATGTACGCAGATCGAACTAACGACTAGCAACTAATCCATCAATGGCTTGCACGCTAATGCATCTATGGCAGTCAATCTCTTTGTATAACCTTCAACTCTATAATAATCTAAGAGAAGATAAATTACAGATATCATGCTTTAATGGAGCCTCACGGAGCGATCTTCAAGGTGAAGCAACGCTTGCTGAGGTCGGTCTGTGGTTGGGTGACCATCAACATACCGAGACTCCGTCGTGCCTCGGAAGCCGTTGGCCCTGGACGTCCTATGTAGATCACTGGCACTCATTACGGACTGTCAGAAGTCAGACAATCTGACAGCAGTATTGCCAAGAAGTACCGTGTTACGCGGTTACTAGGGTTTGAAGGTCAGATAGCCAGACGCTCCACGTAAAATACTGGTATTTAGCAGCTGATGCTTTAATGGAAACTATCATACATAAAATGCAAGTAAGGTTAAACAAAGAAAAGATGAAAAGTAAAGGTAAGTGATGAGAATAATAGTGGAACAAAATATGAGCAAATATTGTGAAAGGGTTCGCGGGTAGTCAAACAATATTTTATTTCCACGACGTGGTTCATTCTCACTGTTCGGCAGTTTGCTCACGTGACGGACGTGTAAAATGTGCCTGCAAATAACTATTTAATCGTAATACCTACGTTAACATGTTCTTCTGTTATATATTTACTACATATATGTTATAGGGACATGCACTATAGCCAAGAAGGCGATATCGAAACAGTTTTCAAAAATTGAGTAATAGTAGGTAGCATCTAATAAATGTTTTGCAAAGCTGTGTTACCAGTATTTGTAATAACGTAGGTATATAACCTATTTACTACGAACGTTCAACGTGATAATGAATCAAATGATTAGAGCACTAAGGAGCTTCATGTGTTGTCTGTAAACTAAACCCACAACCTGAATTCCAAAATATGGACAAACTCTAAAACTAGAAGAGCAAGAAGAAACACGAATCACTGAGCAGCATACCGACTGTCGCGAGCCAATAATAAACAAGTCTATGTCGGCAAAATATTTTTGTAATACCTTTTTAATTCCAGAAAACGTAATTTCGTAGGTACCCTAAGCATTAGATTGAAGTTTTCACTGACTTTTCATTGCTCAAAGCTTTTACTAAACGTCTAGAGCCAGGTCTCTGGGAACCTTCTTAGTAAGTATCAATTAACTCTCACACCCAGGAGCAATGAAATTGGAGCGGGTTTTAAAGCAAATATAAACAAAAAACAACTGAATTTTTAATGTTTCAATTTACCTTCGTACCTCTTAAAAATGTTAATGTTATTAACTGGTTTAACATAATATAATGCCCGGAATGTTTTCATTTTCCATGTTAAAAAGCACGCAACGCATTGTTTTAAAACTGAAAATGTGTTAATGAGATTAATATGGTAATATAAACTCATATGTAAAGAAAACGCGCTGGTTTCCTTGTTGACCCAAAATTATACTGCAGGTAGAGCTCTGCCTCTATGGTGAGCTTTCATTAAACAAAATGTCAACAAAGGAAATATATTTGCATAACCAATTACATAATTTTCTAAAGGAATTAAGTAACATGTCTATCATAATAGATTAGTAGTCGTACCAGAGTACGTACTAATTAAACAGTAAACGAATCTCCTTTGAAGGCAATTATCAGTTCACTTATGGTTTTATCGCTATTATACTTGCTACTATATACTTTACTTAAACATCAAATACAATGACAAGTGCGCTGTAAATATGTTAACTCGCTAACAAATAAAATCACTCAAGTCACGCTACAATAAGATTTCCGTGAAAATGTGTACAATCTACAACCCTTATATCTCTGCTTCGTAGCGCTGTCAAGTGGTAAAGTACCGTCTATCTGGCAAAATAAATGCGGGAACGACTTGGAGAAATATTGTTCTCATAGTGGTTCCAGAATCGCGCGGCTGTCTAGGTATTCGAGGTACATACAATAATCATAAGTATGTAGAGGTTTACGGCTCCGCATTATTCAACCGTGGAATCTGCGGAATGTCGTGAACTATTTGCTCTGCGGCTGCCGAGTACGTTCACTTATAGCGCCTCGGATTATACATTTATCATATGAGATTATTACTCTTAATTGCAATTGGTAATCGATCTAATTTACGTCTTTTATGCAGATGTTACATCATTGTATCTATCTGGCGAGAATGCTCGTTCTCAAAACTACAAAAAATGTCATCAAGTGACCTTTGTATTTACATTATCATATTGTAATGTTACCAGTTTAAATTTTATATTTTAAGCACACAGACATGAACTCATGACATATTAATTGATTTTAGCAATAATTTTCCTTATTGTGACCAAATTATTCAAATTAATTTAACCCGTAGTTTCTGGTATTAACTGTAGGGTCAACACTGTATTGACTGATTCTTCACAAGTCTACTTTATTAATTTCATTAATAACTTGTAACGGTTAGTTCATAAATTCTCTGAATTACCGGTTTGCGTCTGGTAGGTATGGTCTCCTATTTATTGTTTATGTAGGTATTGCTGATCTAATAAGTGGCAGGAAAAATTATGTGATATTTCTTGTGATTTTTTTAACCACCACTCATTGTTATGGAACCTACTAAGAGAAACGTTTTCAATGGAATTGATTTTATTTGCTACATTTCCAAGACTCATTCTTAAAAAGTTACTGAGACGTTGTAACGTATTATTTGAGTTATCTGCAACGAAGTTACAAACAAGCGTTTAGAAACATTCCTGATATGAATTTCCTCATGGTGCATTTTTAACCAATAGTTAGCTTAGGGTTCCGATCTCCCCAATCTGGGGGACCCGAGCACCGCCTGCAGGCGGTTGTACGTGGGGATCGTGCGATCGATGGCCCTTTATGGGGCCCCGATCTGGGCGGCTGACCTGACGGCCGGCACCATCGCAGTTCTGTGGAAGCCGCAGAGGGTGATGGCCGTCAGAGTCATCAGGGGATATCGCACGATCTCCTACGAGGCGGCTTGCGCACTGGCCGGATCTCCGCCGTGGGACCTGGAGGCGAAAGTGCTCGAGTCACTACACAGGTGGCGCGAGGACGCGCGGGCGCGCGGCGAGCGACTGACGCAGCGACACTTGGAGTTGCGTCGGTCGCAGCTGCGCGAGGTCCTGGTGGCGGAATGGCGGGACAGGCTTTCGAGTCCTTCCGCCGGCCTCAACACCATCGAGGCCATCCGGCCAGTGCTCGACCTCTGGCTCGGGAGAAGGCACGGCTCCCTGTCGTTTCGTGCGACGCAGGTCCTCTCGGGGCATGGCTGCTTCGGGAGGTTCTTGTGTCGCATTGGCAGGGAGCCGGACGCTCGGTGTCACCACTGCGTCGACTGTCGGGAGGACACGGCGCGGCATACGCTGGCAGAGTGTGCCGCTTGGGAGGAACCGCGCCGTGCCCTCACCTCTGTGGTAGGCGGTGACCTCTCGCTGCCGGCCGTAATTCATGCTATGGTCGGCGGTGAGGTGTCCTGGGACGCGGTGGTCTCCTTCTGCGAGACAGTTATCGCGCAGAAGGAGGCTGCGGAAAGGGAGAGGGAGATCACAACCGCTCTTCCGGCCCGCAGCAGACGCATCGGGCGTCGGAGGAGGGCATACGCTGCCCTCTTCCGGCCCCCCTAACTGGGTCCAGGGGCGGCGGACTTGGGGATGTCCGTCGCCCCCCATTCATCCGGACCCGAGGTGGCGGCGCGTGGTGATCCCGTGCGCCCCTCTTTGACGTAGCGGGGGGAGTCTAACACCTCACTCCCCCCGCCAACGCGAGGTGGCCCGCAGAGGCGGGCCGGCACCAGCCGGGGATTGCGGAAGTCGCATACGTTCCCGCGATCCCCGGCGTAGGTGGCAGATGGAACACCGGGGTGGTTTTAGTCATTAAGAGTCTGACAGACCCCTCCACCCGCCCCAGGGTGGAGGATTTCCATGAGGATTTCCCAGGACATCAAAAAAAAAAAAAAGGGTTCCGATCTTAAGGCACTTGTATCACCGCCGACGATCAGCGAGAAGCGAGTAAAGCCAGAAACTAGATACGAGCAGCGAAAAGTGAATGAGTAGTTCCGATAGTTTTGTCGCTCGGCTATAAGCGAGTGCTCTAGTGCGACGGGCGGCGCACTATAGGTAGAAATCACCGCTGGTTGATCTCTCGGCGTAAGTTCTGACTTCTGACCGACAAGCGAGCATCGCTGAGCGAGTATCGCTGAGGGAGTATTATCTTTGATAGCTCTTGTCGCTGCGACTAACTAGTAGTAAGAGAGTACTTGCCGGCAGTGTGAACAGCCAGCTATCGACTATAAATGCATGTCTCTTTTACTCACACGGGATATATATCTTTAGTCCGTTTCCTAAGCGAGATAATAGTCGATAGCTAATCGCTTCCTCGTCGGCGGTGAGATAAGTGCCTTAGACATTGTAAGTGTCAGAAGACGGGAGTGATGCTAGCCTTTATACATAATAGAACACCTCGAACCTCGCCAGTCACATCGGACATTTAAATCGCAAACTAACGGCTAGTTCTGATTTTTTTAAATGTTGTTTATAACCACTACTAGTATATCAATTGAAGTTTGCATCTTCGAAAGACCTGTGGTAACTTTGCAGGACTCGAAAAACTGCGCCATTTTCGCCCTTTTGTTGGTATTGTGTTTTTTATAAATATTTATATCTATATGTTTATGTGTGAAAAAAAGAATAAGACGCTCCCTTTCTAAATTTCTAAAACAATTCAACACCCTTATTAGTAAAAACTTTATACAAAAAAAATACAACCGACTTCCAAAAAAAAAATACTGCAAAGTATAAAATAACTTTAATTTCGGCAGTCGGTGTTTTTTGTTGTTTTTTTTCGTTTTTTGACACCGACTTCCGAAATATAGTATATACTTTGTGCGGCTTTTTTAAATTGGAAGTCGGTTGTATTTTTTTGTACTAAAGACGATTTGAGAACCTCCTCCTTTTTTGAAGTCGGTTAAAAATTATACCCTGGTTTCTAATTACATTCAATTCTAAAAATGTTACCTTATGCTAAAATAAAAAATAAATCTTATGAAATGAAAGTCAGTAAGTTGTTCCTAAAATAAATAATTAATTAGAAATGCGGTAAAAAATCGTAGATACAGGTACCTACTAAGATGGCTCTTCTGCGTTTGACATTTATAATTCCGTGGAAAACTTTACAGACGAGATTATTTTATGGATGTATGTTTTATGTAAAATATTTAATAACGTCCGGCCTTAACATTACCTAGACATAGATAAGTACATAATTATAATTTCTAGACTAGTACGTGCTCAATAATAGGTATAGACGTCAACATAATCCATAACTGCTATAAAGTAACACAATAAGCGAAATAAGAATTCTATAGGTATTTTAAAGCAAGACTAAATATATAAACGGTTCTTTGGTATTAAACTAAACTAAACAACTAATAATTCAAATTACCTACCCTTCAACATAACATGAATTGTTAATCAGTAAATGAAGTAAAACATTAATTCCGTAGATGAATATATCTAAAATTTATTTATGTGCTCAACAATTCCTGAATTTCAGGAGTATCTCTTAAAATATCGTCGTTATGATTAAAAACAACAACAACAACAGCTTTTAATAACGCAATAAATAATAAGAATGTTCCAAAAATAAAAGTAGCGATATAAAAACAGAATCGCCAATAACTTATTAGAGCTTTCAGTTCAGTGGATCGTATATAATCAATTTGTCGGCAGATAAACAAAATCGTCCGCCAGATTATCTATACGGGCGGCCGAATGCGCCATACTAAACAATGTTTATTTATTCTTTTTATTAAATGTGTTTGATTACGATATCGATCCTCGGATAGATTGTTTGATGTGATTGCTTATTCATTATAACGAAAACAAACGTTTGTTGTAAAACGAAAACTGAATGATTATTTTAGGAAGTTTTATACGAGAATGTAAAATTTAATAAAATGACTGACTAGCGATAGAAACGTGAGGTTCTGACACAAAATAAACCCACTTGTGGGTACATTGCAAGGTATAGTCAAGGCGTAGGCGTAAATCGACCGTAACGTCCGCCTATTCTATACCTACTCGAACCAAGCCTTAATCAACACCCTTTTACATCTTTTTTACGAGATTAAGTATAAAATTTTATAGCTCAATTAAGTTGGCCACACGTAAATAATATAGGAACAGTTCTTAAAACATTTTACAGGTGGGCAGCTGATTAAATGTTTCGTATAAATTCATAATAACCTCCTTTCATAAAAGAAGCTGCATTGGTCAACTGTGAAACCAATTTGTATTGCTTTATTAATTTTTTTCGCAGATAGGTATTAATAAGGTTATCAAAAATAAATAAAATAAACCCAACATAAAAATTGTCATTTAATACGTACACTGAATTTTGAATTATTTCATGCAAATAACTAACCTGCATTCTGCGGATGAAACGGTCTGCGGCACCGGCTCCTCCTGCTTCTGCTGGTTCGAAGCTGTCGTCACTTGCTGAGCCGATGTTAACGCTAACGCCTTGTATCTCGACTGCTCAGCCGTAGGCAACACTATATCTACCGATCTCGATCTAAGTCCACTCCCGGGAACCGTTAGCGAGTTTCCAGTCCCATTCAACTCCTCAGCTCTACCACCAGAAACTTTTGAAAAACAAGAGTCTACAGACGCGGCGCGATCACGTTTTAGTTCAGGAACTGCCAGGTAGATGTCGTGCACGAGGCAGTCTTTCGCAGCGTTGGCCGCTTCCTCTTCGGATGCACGAACATTTTCGAGCGAACTACCCGTGGGCTCCACGAAGAAAGCTTCTTGTCTTGATATGGAACGCCTTCGTTGTGGAAGTATAGGAGGTTCATCTACGGGCGGCTGTAGTTCGAAGGATGGCGCGCCTGGGGTCGGCGGCGGCGAGTGCACCGGCGGCGGCAGGAAGGTGCGCGGCGGCGGCGGCGGCGCCAGCAGCACCTGCGGCACGTCCTGCTCGCTCTCGTCGTCGTCGTCGTCATCCTCGGCTGAGGAGGAGGCGAGCGCGCGCTCGGGCGTGACGCGCTCCTCGCTGCGCCGCGCCAGCCACGTCTCCATGTGGCGGCAGTGCACGCATGGCGGCGGCGTGCCCTTGCCGGAGCGGCGCCGCGACCACAGACGCGGGACCTGTCACAAAACACAAACCACTTTACATTTGAGGTGAATTTCACAGAGACGACAATAACATTGTTGTCAAATGTCATGTGCTGCACTGATTTAATATGCTCTCTGTAACCGGTAACGTTAAACTTGCTTTGCTTTATTTGTAAATTAAACCATTAAATTTATTTACTACACAGAGTTCATATCACAAAATATGTCGGTTGCGGGCGAAGTGTGCTTTGTTCGCAGAACTGCAACCCCGGCGGAGTTAACACGGCACACTGCCTCTGGGCATAGTTATGAAAGCTCGATTTATTAGCATGCTGTGACCAGTTTAGAATGGACACCTAGTCAACTTTGTTGAACTATTGGTGAACGATATGGTTAGAAAGAAAGAAAGAAAAAGTATTTAATTGCCACAAAACGACATACCTACCCATATACATTTTTTTTTGTTCGATGTATGTAATAATGCCCTCATTACTTTGCTAGCTTTATCACAAACAGGTGTTGCACAAACATGACTGGAGACTGAAGAAGCTGCCCGGAAAATGCGTGGGTTTTTTGCATTTCAGAACCATGTACGCAATTGTTTTGTTCTTTTCAAACATGCCGTGCGAAAACCTTGACATATGCTCTTTCACACAGCAACAGGCTGTATCTTCTACATCTATTTAGACATATTTCCGTTTCTGTATCTATCGCAAATTTTTCCCCTTTAGAAAAACTTTATCGTTATGAAAAGGTAGTCTTCAAATACCTACCATTTTCATTCTGTACAACATTCGACGCGGTATATAAAGCATCATAAGAGGAGAAAATATAAGATATTATGCAACTTTCCTCCTGAACCCTTGGCACTTGGCACTTTGGCACTTGGCTACTCAAGTGCCATTCACTCAGGGAATGAGTAGATAGAGTTTTTCAATAAAACCTTTTCAAACTTCAACTAAATCCATTAATTCACTCATGCCGTGACTTCTGCTGGGCAGACTACGACAAATAACTTAGCAAGAAAACGCGCCGTAAACTAAGTTAAGCTTTGGTCTTTGCCGAGACAATTATGGAGAAGGGACCTTGTTTATTCTTATTTATCTCAAAAGACTGCTTGATGCAAGTTAAGTACTCATTAAAGTCTATTCATCTCGTTGAAAACCAACGTCAAAGCTAACGTTGACGTAATTTTGTAGTCTTGCCCCCTTCAGCAGGAGTGACGCGGAAAACGTTGATAAGCCTTTGCGCTTGGCTGCTTGGATCATTTTAGAATTAATGAATTCTCGAAGTATTATCTGCATTATGTCGTTTATTTACATACCTACCTACTGAGAAAAGTTTTTATTGATCTGATATAAAATTTTCAAAGGTCACTTCATTGAATTTTCCAATAAATTTAAAAACCGAGCTAACATGACTTCTGAGAATCCGTGTTTTGGAAAACACATTTTTAAATCCAATTTTCCGACTGGTTCGCGGCATATAAAATGGAATGTACGATATTC
The DNA here is from genome assembly GCA_905163435.1 of Mamestra brassicae. Taxonomy (NCBI): domain Eukaryota; kingdom Metazoa; phylum Arthropoda; class Insecta; order Lepidoptera; family Noctuidae; genus Mamestra; species Mamestra brassicae. Next base: position 8,330,449 of record LR990996.1, on the reverse strand, counting down.
TATAAACGAACTTTTATAGGTTAAAGTTAGTAAATCAGTATCTCATTTTATGTATTTATTATTATGTTATAGCACCTAGAAATTGATTAATGAATGGCATGGGAAAGAAACACTAACAGCCTAACAGGTATAGCATTATGCGCTAAATGAGGCTGTATTTCATACTATTAAAACAACTGTATCCACCCCTTTGAGAAATACTGACGCTATGGATTTTTTTTAGCCTATGTTGTCCCACTGTAAGGCAAAAGCCCCCCAGTTGCTAAGGTCTAGTTGGACCTGCCGATACTGGCAGATGTGTGCTAGCTTACCTCGAGACAAGTCCCCGAGTCATCGGAGCCGGCCGAGTCGCAGGAGCGGCTGCACGGCACCGACAGCAGCACACTGGCGCCGGAACTGCGCACTGCCTCCAGTTGGATATTATCGAACGAGGCGGGCCTACTGGCAGGTGTGTGCTAAGCTTACCTCGAGATAGGTCCCCGAGTCATCGGAGCCGGCCGAGTCGAAGGAACGGCTGCGCGCGCCAGGCTGCGGCACCGATAGCAGCACACTGGCGCCGGAGCCGCGCACTGCCTCCAGTTGGATCTCATCGAACGACGCGGACCGGACCTGCCGATATACATATTTTAGATTTGCAGTATGAAACACGAAATCAGTTTAGGGATTATAATCATGAGCATCTTTTGAGCCAAAAGACTTGGTTATAGGCCGCCCCCAAACGTCGTTACACCGACTGATACTCCTCCTTCTTAGGGATACCTACAGGTAATGTCATTAATCTCATTACTCCGCTACTCAAGTCATAAGATACAGGAGACATAATTAAAAGAGTAGATTATCCGATGCCGCAATGTACTCGTACTCATATCAGCTCTGCAGTCCTGATGATACACTTTAGTAGCATTTCATCATCATCCTGCCCTTGTCCTATGTTACTGCGGGTCGACGCAATACGTTTTCTTTAGACTACAGATTAATTATAACTATGAGCCATGCTTTTTTCCTTTCATATTTGACTGACCAACCCTAAAAGTAAAAACAAACAAATTCCCCACCTGCTTGGGAACCTCGAGGCTACTCTGCGTCTTCATGTCGGCGGGCGTGGGCGTGCGAGATCGTTTGAAAGTGGTGCGCAGGCGCTGCATGGCGGCCGGGGCGGGCTGCGCGCGCGCTCCTCATGTCGCGGGCCCGCCCCGCCGCCCTCGCCCGCACCCCGCCGCAACGCGCTCTCACCACCTCTGAACATCGTATACACTTTATAGGAATTGTTCTTACGGAAATTATAACTCAATGTTTTTTGCCACTGTGATAAAATATTGTCAAATGTTGATCACTGCACGCCTTTTTTAAACAACCTTAGAAAATTAAAAGTCTTCCAAACAATATTACATGATATAAAATTGTTCCTTTGTATAACGTTCATATGAACTGATTCGGTTTCACTGATAGAAAGCTACGCTATGGCTTATTGCCACAGGCTATATACCATTAATAACGAAATAAATCAAATAAAATCATTTAAAATAAAACCATGTAATAAATCTCCATACCATGTTTTTTTTCGTATCATGGTCATATAAGGTACTATATAATCATATAATCTCGGATCAAGTAACACAGTTTATAAAGATTCAAAAGGATCGGATTTCCAACGTAAGTAGGATTACACTCGGAGGGCACGGCAAAGCGAAAGGTTACAAACTGAAATAACTTGATTTCAAAATATTAGGTTTCATATACCCATACGTACCTTTAACCTATACATAACGTGTAGGCTACAAGATCTCAAAGATTAGATACTTAAAGGGTTTTTGTGTGCAGAATTAAAAATACCTATTTTATCAGCAAAGCAACCTCAGCATAATAATTTATCAAGATAAGCGTAGGTAACTTTACCCATCTAACCGGGTTCGTAGTAGGTACCTAGGTGTTGTTAGGAGAGATAGACAGATACCTACTCTACATTTTACCTACCCCTCCTTCAAGTAACTTACAAGTTTCACCCCAGACGAATAAGCTTTACAATTCAGTCCATTCCTACATCAGCAGACGGGGATACCGGTTCCAAGGGCATTGGTGCGAGATGCGATAACATCGGGGAAATTCTAAAGCACCATTGTATCTCCCCACGGCCATGGTAAACTGTGCCATGGCGTACGTACAATTAGATCGCTTTACAAGATTGCACGAAACCTGTTTGTTTGTTATAAATAAAGCCGATCCAAATCAAAAGCTTAATAGTACCTACCTACTTCTTTGAGATCCTACGTACGTAGCTACGACAGATACGTAGGTATACGGCTAGCTATATCAATTTTCGCGCTGGATCAATTCAGTAGCCAGAGTGATGCCTATCGAATGGCATTCAATCTGAATTGTTCTCAATACGGAGTGCGCCGCGTCTTTCAATTTGAATCGCATTGGAAACGCGACGTCACGTGTACCTACTGTTTAAATTGAATAGAGATTGGAATTTAATGATTTTATACCCAAAATCAATCTTACGTTGGCTAAAATTGAAAAGAAGATTTTTGCTTGACCTCCGCTTAGGAACAAAGGATAACTAAACCTCAAATCTGTAGAACTTTTCCAATATCTAAAATGTTGTTCTCATTGTGAGTACCCTTGCTCTTTTGTAATTTTAAAACAATTTGTTGTGATAAAAAAAAACACTATTTCGGTAGTCTATTATGAATACAGACTTAAAAACAATGTTGACTGGGTAAGAAACTTACAGCAAAACAGAAAAACAGTAAAAGTTATCAGACACGACCACAATGTAGATTTTATTCAGGATGAATAAAAATAACTGATCTGACTGATACGGTTTAACCAAATCAAAATTGTTCCTAGTTAGATACGTAAATGTATGTATTATACGACATAGGTTTTCATTTTTGCTCATGCATCCATAAATAAAAACAGCATGAGCTTTGGTAAGTCTGGTCTGACAATGAATCCAACATGGGTCCGAAAAAGCACCTATCTAAAAACCTAAAAGTTTAAAATTTCAGTGAAATAAATGATCAAGCTTTAAATAAATAACAACAGAACCTTAATGGAAAAAGCCACAAAAGAATGTCTGCGTCAGCCCGTAAAAACGGGGACTAATTGCGAGGGACGTCTCTATCCACATTTCATTGGATTTATAAAGTACATTAGTATACATTGTTCCTATGATTTTAAATAGGTACGTCTAAACGTTAAACCTCCACCACATCCGATCAGAAATCTCTCCCTTCCGCAAAAGATAACGAACACGTATAAATCAGGAAGTGTCTGCCAATTCCTTGATGAAGGTTTGATATAGGTTTCTTCAATAATAATGGTTTCGTCATCCAGATTTACATGCAAAATCAGGAAGTTTGTTAAAGCCGCTTCGATAGCTGTTAGTAGGAATTACGGCTTAACTAAGTATAGGTATTGCAGCTGTAGTTATGAACGGGAGCTGGATGATTTGACCTACAAGCTACGTAAATCCTCTTAAGAGCAGCCTCTGTATAACAACCAAATCATGGTGAAACTAATCGGCATCATAAAATGGATGTATGAATTGAACTGTACGTAGACCTAGGTACGGCTCTACATAATTTATGCTCATCTTCTATCCTTCTATCAGTCAGACTTTCAGTTATTGGCAAAGAAATTAGTTAAAAATATTATGCAGATAGGTTAGGTAAGTACCTACCCAATAAAATTCAGTCATAAAATCAAGTGAAACCTGGTTGTTCTTAGGTTAGAATGTACTTTTACTTAACTTAAAAGATATTTCAAATACTTTAAGAATTCTTGTAAAATCAAGATACGATTCAACTAGCCTAAATATGTGTCGTATCTAGATATAATAACAAGAATTTACACGACGAAATAAAAGTACACCAGTGTTATCCGTTTCATTCAGTTGATTGCAGTGCGCCTAACACATACGGCACACATCGTTACGTTCAGCGCGCATAATGCCACGAACTTTGTAGCAGGCGCTCGGACGTGTGTTGATCAAGTTGAAATATGTGCGACTTTACGTGCTTATCCCTCGTGATAAAACCAGCCAGAGGGGACACAGAAAAATATATTAAACATACGGACCGTAGTTCTTGTGAAATATTGATAATAAAATTGGTTTAAGACCATACTCCATCGCTCTTTCCTTTTCAACCATTTATTTTTCACTCCTTGGTTAGGAAAGAAAAATAAATGGCCTTCATTATTACTGTAAAAAGGAAAAATACCGAATTATAAAATATTTATTTATCTATAATATACGTTCAAAAATTAGGTAACTACATTAGATACCTAAGTGACTACAAGAACAATTACTAGGTACCTCACACAAAGCTCACATAGCAACTGGTATGCATTTGGCAATAAGATATTGAAATATAAAAATAAGAGAATTTGCATTCACAACTCCTGACAAGCGAACCAGCGGAAAGTTTGTTTAAGCGCTATTGAACAACACTGGGAAGTTATGGAAGTTCAGTAACGTATCGCTGTGTAAATAAAAGAAATAAATACGAAACGGAAACTTCGTAAGGATCGTACTTTCCATAAATCGGAATATTTTAGTTCGGCTCTGTTTATTTTAGTTAAGTTTCTCATATCTCTTATAACGTCCTCGATTGCGTTAACGTGAACTTCGCTTATGTGAAATTGTATGAAAAAAAACGGTTTTCCGTTATTGTCACCTGGCGGTACGTTTGAGCCACACGTTGGAGTGCCTGAAGTGCCCATGCACCTGTACTTTGGGGGGTTTGATGAATGCTACCTACTGGGCCCAAAAAATCTAAGTTAGTCAGTTTCAATACAAATGACGTTTACGCTAACGCGAAAAAAGCTCGCACTAACGCCACTGAAGTCTGAATAAGTAACAGGATTTGCTAATATTTGTAGGATACCTAATGATTTTAAATAAGGAACCTAGAAGGCTAGGTAATGGCTATTAGAATAAAGCTTAAAACTTAAAAGATTTCTCCTAATCGTTTACCTAGTTAACCTACAATTTACATCGTGTCTTAATCCAAACATTCTAATAAATAATTCCCCATCTCAATATTTCTAAAAGCCTGTTAGACCGTCCCTAATCGTCCGGTATCACAAAAGCCTCTTGGAAACCAGTCATGTTCACGTCTGCTTTTACAGCCATTTTTTTCTCGTTGACAATGTGAATAGACTGAAAAGAGCCCTGATTTAATCTCTTGATTCTAGTCACGTCTACTAATAACGATCGGATTTACAGAAATTAGTCCGCGTAAGTACTTAATTAGTAATTGTCCCTGAGCGGCACTTCTCGATTCTTTTAAATAAAATAGCTTAAAGCTTTTACTGGAAAACTTAAAGTCGGTGTCATGTGACGTTTGAGAGGGCTTGCGTTCCGCGTGACCAAGGGGGGACCCTCATTCGACCCACTGGACCAAAGGATACATTGATCCTTTAAAAGGGTATCTACTGATCAGACCTTTGACCTCTTGTGTCAGAACCCCTTGATTATTCGCAATAGAACAGAACGATTAAATAAAAATAGAATGGTCCCTTGAAGTCTTGCTTCAAAAATAATATTGTCGGCCATGTTATATGAAACAGTTTTCGAAGTTATGATAGCCTTCGATTTATTTTGTTTCGTTTCGTTGTTACAGTTTGGCTTAGCAACGGCTTTTCAAACTTTTTTGCATGTATGTGAGTGATAAGTAGTTTTAGTCCTTTTAGATATGCTTTATAATTATTGTTGGTAGGTAATTGAACACATTTTTAAGGAAACAAGTAGAATTTACTAAGCTAATCTTAGCCCAAAGGACCAGAGGTACAGTGTAATGTATAGCCTTGCCCCTTAGCGTTGGCACTAATAGTTACTTAGCTTATCCCCTAGGGATCATACTGCGATGTTATATATGTGTGTAATTATGCACAGGCGTGCATACGTTATGGCATGGTTACTTAATGCCTCACAAGCTCCGAAATACCTCCCGACCTCACTAGTAATTACGTTGTATCTACATATAATTACCGGGAAGATGTCAGAAAAGATTCGATTCGATTCAAATCATTTATTGTGGATTATAGGCTCATACGATGTTGGTTCTGCTATGTCCCGCCATTGAGCTTAATTGGGAAAATTTGACAGTTTCGGGTAGCTTGGTGTCTGTAGATACATAGTTAAAATAAAATTATGACTTCAAATTGTCATGCAATACATTAAGATTAGATTTTATACAAATCTAATCTTAATGTATTGCATGACAAATATTGACGTCAAATTACAAATTAGTCGTACAAAATAGTTTATAAAACAATTACGCAGTGCTTCATAGTTTATAAGTAAATATGAGTAGGTAGTACCTATAAGTATTTAATTCATAATTGTGTATGTGTACCCATTAGTTTGTTGTAATAAACCGATTAATTCAGTGTATTTTCTTTTAGAAATTCACATATAGAGTACCTAATAACATTTACTTATCAATCATTCGTGTTCTTTTTTCAAAGGTATTTATATCGTTCATAGTAGGTCCAGTTGAGATAACCATAAACTCTTTAGTATAGGAAATCAACCAGAACCAATTACTTACTAATAATATATTCTGTAGTCACATCTCATTCATAACATTATATATAAAAAAAATATATATAAATGGCACAGAGTCTCCAAATTAGCCTGTTTCTATTAATAATAATAATAATAATAATAATGTCATTTAATTCAGGTAACAAAGACCCATAACAAATATACCTTACAGACTATCATACATATTAATAAAAACCACAAAAATATTAATAAACTATTGTACACGAAGTGACGGCGTCGTGTTGCGCTGCGTGGTGTCACGTAGCCTTCCGCGGAATCGCCGATATACGACACCCTTCGGCCAAAACTCTTCCTTGAGGAAGGTCTCAATATGATGAGTCGGAACTCTCACCACGAATGACTTGAAATTTGTGTTGTGGCGTGACTCCAACTTCTCGACCCTTAAGGTCCAGCTGGTCTTCGCTCGGACATACTCCACGATCTCCTCAACCTTCGTGGTGTGATGTAGCCGGGACACATAGAGCTGCGTCGTAGGTATTGCCGGACGCAGCATATTGGGTCCTGCCAGCGCGGTCCCGCACTGGTTCCGACTAGGAGGCTTCTTCGTCCTCTTCCTCTCCACCTTCACGAAGCCATCCTTATCACACGTGCCTGTAGCTGGGCCTAGCTGTTTCGAACCCCTGTTGGCAGGTTCACAGCAGCTCTTCATATCCCCCTGTTTGGTCTGCGACACAGGTTTGTGCGTGGCGGCGATAGCAGCGTAGGCACGTTTAGGGGTCGACGTACCTACACGAGTCACTACCTCGACCGGCATCGAGTCAGCGACGGCGGCGGCGCATGTTGCAACGCGTGCAATATCAGCAGCGGGTGACGCAGTAGAGCTCGCCGACTCAAAACTGCCGAAGCTAGCGTTTCTCGCTCCGCGACGTGTGCTCATGTTGAAGGCATCAGGCGACCTATTTACCTTAATAGCGTTGCGCAACAACTCTACTTCGGCACGTAGTTCACCAATGGTGTTATTCGACACCTCCAACTTAGACTGTACCTCGGCCAGGCTCGCCTTGAGAGTTGTAATGTCCTTCAGCAACCTGGTGACGTCGACGTGGTCAAACGTGACTGGGGGCAACTTATGTAGCTCCTTCGCCACAAAAGCTGGCACGTCGTCCGGGTCGGTGCTCTTCATCAATGTGATGATGTCCTGCACACACTTCTGTCCACCATCCCTCCGGCGGGATTGCATCTGCTCGACTTTGCCGAGCGATTGGAATAGCAGCAGTTTAGCACTGCTGATCTCCTCCTCCGTGAAGCTGGACTTGCAGATCTGCAAGATGCTGACTTCGTCCATGTAGTCGATGGCATGGTTGATAAATGCCAAGACCTCGTTGGCTATGAGTGGTTGTGAACACATAGCGACGTAAAAACCGAGCAGCGGCTAAAGCCGCGCGACACGTGAATATATTATTCGTATCGAGCAGCGCAAACACGTCCGTACTCGACCGTGCATTGCGCTGTACTGCGCATTAATGCTTCGTTAAAAGGCGGAATGTCTGACTCAATAACTTTTATAAGTATGAGTTTCCCTTTTAGGACAGATTGTTTTGAACAACCGACTTCCAAATAAAAAAAACTCTACTAAGTATAAAATAACTTTATTTTCGAAACTCGGTGTTTTTGGTTGTTTCTTCGTATTTTAACACCGGGGATTTCCGAAATTAAAGTTATTTTATTCTTTATAGTATTTTTTTGTTAAATTTGACATCCAAATTTGTTGTATTTTTTTGTGGAAAGTTTTACATTTTTCACTTTTTAGTGGTACCCAACACCTAACAACACCACTGGAAAGTCACGGGAAAGTCAAATACGCAATTTCGTTTACTAGGATGACATATTTTTTTCAGATTTTTTGAGTTAAAACCCAAACTAATAACCGATTTTGGTGAAATATCTATGGAACCAATCGGAGTATATCCTTTCATTTAAAAAAGATATTTTTTTTAATTCGTTCATAAATAACGGAGTAACAATAAAGAAAACAACAAAAATACAACCGAATTGAAAACCTCCTACTTTTATTGAAGTCGGCCAAATAGGGCATTTGCCTTCCTACCTATGTATACCTATTGTACAAACAAATATTTTACACATTACACAAAAAAAAATCCAGATCATTCTACAGCAAATATCATCCTTGCTTACAAGTATTCATAATACGAGAACTTTTCCATATGAAAATGAAATAAAATAATAGCAGACTTCAGACGCACAACCTCTTTGAAAAGAAGGTATCTCCCAAGATATTTCTTTTTTAAATAATAACTTGAGGAAAAATTACGCAGTATGAAATATAATTTAGATAAGTAGAAGGCTCACAGCGTACCGTTTATTTATACTAAACCTACTAGCTGTTCCCGCGACTTCGGTCGCGTGAATCTCAGAAAAAAACGTACGTGGGTACAGTTAATACTATGCTTTATCTGACCCTTCTCAGAATCAAGAAAATAGGAAGACGGTAATGCAGGACACTGACAGTATCACCTTTTCCGTTTCTAACGCCGACCCAGCCTACGAATATTATTATTCGTAGTGACCAGCCCAGGTATCTCTAATTACCTCGAAACAATGATTAATTAACAATACAAACCAGTAGCTGTTTTTCCAAACTGTCAAAGCCTACCTACATAGAACGATAAGTTATTAAAAAGTTCACTTTTCGAAACGTAAGTTGTAAGTACTCAAAGTTACGCTTAATGTACTTTTACGTGATGCGTGCAGGACTGAGTCAGCGCGACGCTTAACGATTTATCAAGTTTCTTACTATACTTATAAAAATAATATCTTTTGATTTTGTAGTTCGATTTCGATTAAATAAACGCTAAATGTTACTCGAGATAATATTTCATATTTTAAAGTTCCTAGATTTTGAATCCAATCAGTGGTTTTTACGTGGTGCTTCCACAAACACAGACAAATTTTTTCCTAATGTTTCTGTTATTTTTATACAAAAATATTCTATATACAGACACGGCAAGTCTGCGATTTTATTATATGTATAGATTTTTCTATTACCTTTACAATTCAGAAGCTTACCGGCTGTAGCTGTCTTTATACAGGCAGTTGACAGGTGTATTGTTGTACAACAATCTTTCGCGGTGAACCTATTGCTCTTTGTCATCTCCTGAGCATAATTCTTAAACCCGACCTGCTACTGACAGTTTCCAAGCAGAAAATAAACACTTTTATCGTCTCGGCAATCCCTGTTTTGTGCTAGGCTGACGCGAGACTAGAAAGATCTTTCAAACATTTACAAATATAGACCAAGATCCCAGTGCTACCAGACCTTACTTATTTTCTCATTAAAAAAATATGTGGGATAGAGTAGTGTTAGTATGCACTTTTAACATACGCATATCTGCTAGCTTGAGCCGACGGCCGATTTCCACGTGAAAAAGCCATTAAGTCACTTTTTTTAAGTCTCAGTGCTGATTTATTTATTTATTTAAACTTTATGTACAATAGTGGTACATGGGCGGACGGAATATAAATAAATAATCAGTAATTTAATAATATTTTATCGACTAATTAGTCATTGTTTAACAGTCTAAGATCTGGTCGGCACCTCGAGTGACATCCAGTCCATAAGGCTAAAATTTAGGGATAGTAATTTATTTACTAGGTGCAAATAACGAAAGCTAGTCTGCTAGGACTTGGGAGGATGTAAAACTACCTCCTTGGCTACTGACATACCTTTTATTTATTCATTACATCAAACAAAAAAAAATTGGCTGTCGGCCCAAGCTAGCAGGTATGCTTATGTTGGTATGTGTATGTTTGTTACTGAGAAAATAAGTAAGGTCTGGGAACTCTGGGATCTCAGTTTATTAGTGTAATAATCAGAGATCGGAATAGGTAGACTATATGTACCTAATGTTCATGGAAGTTGATAATACCTCCTACTGTAAAATCCCGGAATCATAAATGGAATCATGAAAATTAAAACCCGCGATTATAAAAACAAGAACTGGACTTTTAGTTTAGTTACAAATTATTGATTTGAAGAATCAAAAGAAGAAAGAGTTGCGCGGAAACAAAGCTATTTAATATAACAGTTTTAGTAGATACGGAACTCTAAAAACATAATAAGATTCTTTAATATTGAGAATATTGAGTCCCCTTTAATATTTATTGTATTCTGTTTTTTAATATTTTAACAGAAAAACATCATCTGTGGAAATTTCAACTGTCAACTATCACGGTTCATGAGATACAGCCTTGTGATAGACGGACCTACAGCGGAGTTTTAGTACTTAATAGGATCCCGTTTTACCCTTTGGGTACGGAACCCTAAAACTGGCGTGTCATATATAACAGCAAGTAAACAGCATGGAGTGCCTGTTGTGTCACAATCTCATATGTGATGATTGTTACCTATTAACGATATTGAGACTGACAATTAATTAATAAGTCTGGCTCATTCTACCCAAGTCAAGGTCTGTAAGATATTTAATTTTGTAATTAAGATATAATAAACTCTGAGTAGTTATTGATTATATCATTCTATCGAAACCTACGACATTCCCAAAATAGGGGCAACATGATCATCAGGATCATCTTGCCCGTACCGTAGGGATCACCTTGGACACCAGGGTGTACAAGATGATTCTTTGGTAGCGTTTTAAAAAATATGAATTATAATAACTATCATTAGATCTAAAAAAATAACATTTCGAGTATGACAACAGGTAGATAGATAAATTTACTATGAATAAACACTTTTACATCTGCATTAAGTTGAATGTCGTTTAAACTACAAGCATTCTATACCTACCTAATTATTTTAATTCGCCTTCATGGACGCTTCAAATGTGAACACACACTTTAATTTGCCAGGTACCAAAATGATGTTCATAGTCATAAAATATATTGAATTTTTGTTTGCAAACAACTTTACGTGGGTCACACTGAAAGTTTTTAGAAAATAAAAACGGAATTATGTAGAACCCTTCATTTTGATTAACCCCCGACGCAAAAACGACGGGGTACTATAAGTTTGACGTGTCTGTGTGTGTGTGTGTATATATAATCTGTGGCATCGTAACTCTCGAATGGATGAACCGATTTTGATTTTGTTTCAAAAGTGAATTAGTCGGGAGTGTTCTTAGCTATGTTTGATGAAAATGGAGAGAATGGAGATGAAGATGAAGATGGCCGCCGCCAGATAATGGCGAATCATATATTTTTTTCACAACTCCTTTAGTAGGGGTATCAAATGAAAGGGCTTGACTAGTAGAATAATGTACACTATATTAAAAGGGAATGAGGAATATTAACTATAGAAATGAACATAAAAAGATTTGTATGTATGTATGTTATGTATGTCTATACTAATATTATTTGTCTGATTAATGCCGTAGATTTATGAGGAAAGTGGAGTGATGACTGGTACCTAGGACATAAAGAATTATTTTTTATTTAGCTTTAAGTACATTATAGGTAAATTAAGTTTAAAAAGCATGAAATAAAAATTTAACTAAAAATTTTAAAAAAACCTGGCAAAAAAACTTTATAAAGTAAAAAATATAATGTATTGATCCTTTTAGTTTAATATAGGTACCTACTTACGATTATTTGGGCCAAGCGTCATCGTGTCGGGGAACCGCTATTATACTAAGTACCTAAGTATGTAATTACAAAAATTTGCTGTCTCGCGAGGCGAAGACGCTTGGCCCAAAGAATCGTCCCTATATTAAACTAAAAGGATCAATACATTTTATTTTAATTTTTTAAGTTTTCAAACACACAAAAACACACACACCAAGAGACACAAACACAGAGACACAATTTAAATAGCCGCCAATTTGTAAAAACAAATGACATTTGGATTCGTTATTATCATTATTCAGTCTACAGATTCACAGAGTCGAAATTTAAATAAAGTTTTTATCGGCTTCTTTTCTTACTGGCCTATTCTACAAACTTTCAGTGAGGCCCCGTATACGAGATATCTGCAGAGAGTAGGTAGGTAAGTGAAATTCGAGTAGCGGAAATTGCTCGCATGTCGCGAAAATGAAACATATTGTAAAAGTACCTACATCTGGTGTTAGTGAGATATCGTTTTCGAAGAAGTGCCTAACCCTGAGGCGATGTGTAAAGGGGAAATACATGATGAGTGAGTGGCTGCTTCAACCCCCAGCTTCAATCCACAACGTACAGCCATTTGGTACACTTTTATATCCGCAGCAGTAACGAGAAATAATGTGATCATGTGAAACACTCCAATAACTTATGGAAATCGACTTACGAACGAAATAGAATGCAATTTAACATAGTTCCATTTTCATTACAGATTAAAGGAATTATTGGAGTCACCGCAGGCGTCACTGAAAAGCTACTGGAAGCAATTTCTTAAAAGCATTCCTTTATTTTCTTTTAATCGGTCTGAAATAATATTATTCCTTCAATATTTTACATTATTGTTGTATAAAATACTTTTCAATTGTATAAGGTAAACATGGGTCGTTACTCGCGTGCTATCATACGATTAATTCAACACATACTTTTTTATGCATGACACGTAATAATTAAGTAGGTACGGTAGAGTCCCTACCACGATGTATACTGGAGGTACCTTCTTACTTGTATTTTATTGATGCCTAATAAATTACCTGTTTTTGAAATTTGTAGGAAAGGCAATAAATAACTGATAATTCCTTTTTTTTGTGTCTTTTTTGTGTTATTCTTTCAAAGGTTACCTATCCAATGCAAGTAAGTACATTAATCCTTTTTGGCGTCTTATGATCTGATAGGATTAGAGGTTTTATAATAATGGGTAGAATATCAGATGCCCATATCACACCAAATGCACGACAACATACAACACAAAAAATATATAAAGGTCGATTAGGTTTCTGTAGTTTTTCCTTGCCTATAAATGATTACGTACATACTTGATAAGTATAATAATTTCAGCCATAACTAGGTCCTACCTACCTACGCCTGTCATATAAAAATTATAATTTACGCTTTGAAGATACCGACCGATTTACTGTTGGTAAAAAAAAACATTTATAAAGACCCATATTCAATACTTATTCAAAAAAAGTTCTCACCTTAATTATTAAATATGAGATTTATAACTTACATTTAAATGTATTAATTAGCAAGCTAAAAACATATTCGACAATGTTTACCTCACTAGTCAACACTGACACGAAATTGCAATATTACCTTTTTCAGTCATTCATTTGAAGATACAGAAAATAAACACAAACCAAGTCTCTTTGAAGTTGGATATGAAGCATCTTTATAAACAAATCAAGATTTTAAGAAAGAACATTAAAAGCCACCAAGTCTTTTCGAAAGCGTCATGAGTTTCGTGAATTTTAATGGGCGAATGATTCTTATTTCCTTAAGCTTATTACGGATTTTCCGAGGCTCCACATTCACATTTACATTCCCAGCACGACGTTTTAAAGTGAAAAATGGAGTACTAAAATAAATATTCAACATCTGCCACACGGTTGCGCCATCAAATGGTTATTTTTTGCTGAAGAGCTTCAGCCCGGTAACGTTTATTTTGCCTTTGTTTAAATAATTAATTAATTATTTTTAGCAGGTCTTGCCGCCACTTTTTGCATAATAACTTAACAGGTTAACATAAAAAGGCTTTGTTAAATTATTCTTTTGAATTTTAATAAATCAAGTTCATAAGAGTTCTCTTTTGTCTGAGTTTTCAAAACTGTTCCAGGGCAGTAGGTATAATTTAGCGTGAAAATATATAATATATTATAGCGAATCAACATCTGACATTATTAAGGAAAAATATTATATATAGATATTTACTAAAGTAAAATGAAGTAATCTTCTTCTTGGATTGATTAACTCCGTAATCAAGTCGCAATCAACATTTTTAATCAACTGGTAACAATATAGCAACCGATCGGAAATTATTTTTTAAAAGAACAGGTAAATATCGTATCTAAAAACAAAATACAACGAACCTTTATTTTTAATAGGAGAGTTAAATAGACGATTTGCACATCAAAACTAAAACAGATTTTGGACTATACAGTCATTTTCCTTTTTACTAGCTAGACAGTATTCATTTGCGCGTGTAGGTACGTGAAATCATTGTTTTCATTATAGTGCAAAAGTCTCTCTCAACCTAAAGACAGCCTTGTCTCAAGATTGTGCACATTCTTAAGGAGACTGCAGACAGGTGAGAGAATACTATCAGGTACGAGATGTCATAAAAGTTGTTCTAAACTTGTTTTACATACCTATAGAACAATTTCCGGGGTAACGCGCGTCGTAACAATTAAAACAGATTTTGGACTATAGAGTTATTTTCCTTTTTATTTTCAAGACAGTATTTATTTGCGTGTGTACTTAAAATCATTGTCTTCATTATAGTGCAGAAGACTCTCTCAATCTAAAGACAGCCTTGTCTCAAGATTGTTCACTGTCTGAACCGCAGACATGCGCGAGAATACAACTACAAGTTGTTCTAAACTTGTTTTACAAATAGAATAATTTCCGAGAAAACACGTTTTCGCCTTTATAAAGGCGCTTCTTTTACTTTTTTTATCAAATCTAGTTAAGATATATCAGATATGAACCATGTAATGTCACCGTGTTTAGTCAAATGGAAAATGCCAGACAGATATTTAAGATAAGATGATATGTTATCAAATGAAATCAATGTATTAGTCATTACTCTCACTTTGATGGATTTACGAGGAAACTGAATGATTTACTCACTGTCTACGTGTGCCTGCATCTAAATTTCCAAATAAGCTTAGTTACGTAAAATAAACCTACCGATTTGAAAAGAAGTTTATTTATTGCAATGGGTCAACCAACGAATGAAACTACATACAAGTAAGCCACTTAAAAATTGATGAGTAATGCAACACGATAATGGCATCAAATTGATTTTTGGACCTTGCTTGTTACCTAATTACATTTTTGAGCGATAGTTATGCTAAATGCGTTGTCATCCAGTTGCCTACACTAGCGACTATGATCAACCTAGCAGATATATATAGGCTATACCGAATACTCATTGTTAAACACACAGTGTACACTGACATATTCAAAGCCCCAAAAAAGTCCCTTCTATCCACTGAAGTATTTACGTATGGTTTCTTGCGGGAATTACCAGTAAGGAACAATATAACGCGGAAGCCACTGCGCCAAAATACGTCTCCTTTGACAACAAAATGGATAAAAGATAAAAAAATATATTTTGATAATGGACTTACATATATACACGTGGACCATAATCAATTTGCATATCATTGTTAGGAATATCAGTATGATATCAGATATTTTATCATACTATGCAAAACGTGACTAACGTGTGAGCTGTTAAACCCTTTGACGTAATTGAGCCCAAACATAACTTCAAATTAAATAATTGGATAACAATTTCAGCTTATTAGCTTCGCATTGTTTGTCCCATTACATAAATCTACGTAGGTATTATTTTTTTTGGTAGGGACGGAGAGCTACTTGCCCTGAACGGTGTATCATTTTTTTTACAAACTTTGCCTCACTAGAAATTTCTTCATTTTGGTGGGTAGTTCGTGTTACTAAGCAGGCTTACTAAGAATACCGAGCATCGAAGCCACCCACACGCTCAATTAAAAAAACTTGGCAATAACTTAATAGGTAGACATATCGAGATAAATAAGCACATGTCATAAACATACATTTCCATTTGTATGTAAATTCAGGTAAGCTCATTACTGTTAAAAAATAAATTATGCATTATATTACACTTATTTACCGGATCATTATTACGTTTGCATTCCGAGAGTAAAGTAAGTAAATACAGAATTTAATGGAACCGATACCGTAGTTATCTCCGTTGTTGCTTGTTTGAGTTGAAGCAAAATGTAATAGGTTTGTTATTCATATTGTATGAAATGCTCCATTGTAACGGTGGAACGGTACAAACAATATGACACCGCAAAATGTATGTGTACCGCAAATCAATTGAACAAACCTGCTTTCTGAGTAATAGGTAATGTAATAACTCATTTAGGTAATATTCAAAAGTCACTTTGTATATTAATAAAGTCAATTTATCTGCAGCATTTCAGTAAACATATTGTCCTGAAGTGCTTTAAATAAAATAACGTGTTTGTAGCCCGATTTAAATTTCATTTTAGTACTACTTTCCTTCCGTTATATGACCATATAAGTGCAAGTAAAAGGAAACTAAAAGGGGAAACTAATAAAACGGGAAACGAGTTTAATCTTGTAATAGCGCAGTACTTTGTAATACTTCGGAAAGAAAATACAATGTCGATAGATGTCATTCAAATTCACGCGTGCGTGCTGACATGTTTCATTCAATCGTATTTATATTTACGAAGTTTCTCTGTGTATTAGCTTCAAACGGAGAAGAAAACTGCTCAATATAGTTCTTTTTGTGATGGTTTTTCGAGAAATATCAAAAGCTTTTGTAGGAACGAACGTTGAGATTCAGCATACAATATTATGCATGGTAAAATACAATATTCATTTATTGCGCCATCGTACACAAACATTACAATTTATATTACATTAAAAATTTAACACTTCAGAACTTTCCCTCTGTCTTACGAATTTTCGATCAGGTCACGTGTCCTGACGCAAAATTTAAATTTTTTACCCATCCCAAAAAGTGCACAACGCCCCTAAAGACGTTTTCAGATCAAAAATAGTAGAATTGGCACTCAGATGGCAAGTGACTGCCCGCGGTTTACCTAGCACATAGCGCGGCTGACAGTGCGAACACATAAATTATACAGCGCCCGCGCCACAATACCTCGCTTTCTTATGAGTTAAACTCGAATAACCAAATTCTAAGATTTAAATAAGGATTAAAATTAACGTTTTTATCTGTCACCTTAAAGTATGTACATTAAGTATTAAAGTACTTTGGAAATACGATGTTTTAAAAGCTTTACTACGCAGGTAATATTTCGGTCCAAGTTGTCACAAGAATTAGTTGGAGTTGGCAGGAGCTTAATGGAACTTATGTAGGTACATAGAATTTAATAGCACCTACCGACAAGAAAGTATCTAATTGCTGCCTATTCTATCTTTTTATAAAACGCGTTTCAAGCTCTGGTTGCCTTGAAATACCCGTTGTAGTTAAATACGTAGTAGTCTACAAAGTTTGAGGTTTCTGCTGAATTATAAATGAGCTGGATTAAACATTTGTAGGACTTGTCCATTTGTTCAAGACAGACACGCAAGGTTCAAACGAACACATAGGTATTCAAAAGATTGACTATGAATTTTAACGACTGATGACAGTGAAAGTACTGTTTAAATATATATTTTTAAACTTCGATGCCATTCAGAAACGTCACGTGTAATCTATATATGTCACCGGAAAATAGCAAACTCCGTAAGATTATAAAATAACTCGAGAGATTGTAAACTCTCAAGTTATTTTACTAAACTTACGCATCAAAATTTGATAGTCTATAATATCTCGAAGTCATTCCGATAAATTGTGGACTGACATAAACTGGCGGCCAATCAGCTCTCTGGTCTATAATTTATCTGTTTTGGTGTGATAGTTAAATTGGAAACTTGGCCCCTCATTGGTCTTTGTTTTCTCTGAATAGACCAATGAGAGCCTTGTTTCCAGGTTCATCACCCCTTTACACCCCATAAAGGGGTGATAAAGTTTTTAGTGAAGCATATAACTGCTTACCTCAATTTATTTGGAAATTGGTATAAACAATTAAAAAGCAAAATATTTAAAACGGATCTTACAATTTTTTCGAAAAAACGGCAAATCTATAAAAAGAGTAAAAATGGAATGTATGAAAAAGCTCATCATTTTGATTTAGTAACTTTGTACAAATAACTATGTAGGTAAAGAATAAATTGTAACGATTAAGATTGCAAGATTACCTTTACCCTTCAAAGGGGATCGGGGTTGGAGCTGTCGAAGTTTGCAGAGGAAAGAACTAAAACTGCGCCATTTTACGATCGACCATACATACTAAATATGCAAAAACCGATTTGTAAAACAAAAGTCGTTAAATAGCGATTTATGGCTAATTAAGATTTTGATCTCCGTTTATTTGGTTTACTGAATTTTACATTGACAGCACTGTACAATATAGAATCTGTTCTCTCCTCCTATGGTAAGTTTTAATTGGACTTTTAATAAGCTGCAAAATCTTGAGAGCACTATCTACATACATATTTGCGAAACTCCGCTTTTTAATCTATCTCAAGGCGAATGCACCCAATTTGCCAACGTTTAAATTCGATTCGACGTCGGTTTCCTGCGCTAGTGGCTTTTTAGTTTCTAATTACCAATTTCGTAACCGGCGCCGTAATTAAGGCTCCACCTACGACTTAAATATGTAGCTTTAGTCAACTTCAAACTGAATTCGTTTTCAGCGTACATTCGTTGGTTCACATCAGGTGAATGTCAGGTAAAGATTGACCTATATTTGAATGTGGAGTTCTAAACTTCCTGCAAATGGAAACCTGTCCCAACTGACTGACCCACACGTTTCACGTGTGCCTAAAAATAGCCATTAATGTTTGTGATTTTTTGCTGTGTGCACTCTATCAAAAACCGGATTGATTTACGGAACAGCTATAAAGATAAAGCATGAATGCGAGAAGCATAGTTTTCGGTTTATGTGGCGATACATGAGGGATAACCTTCGTCCAGCAGTGAATGACTTTCGGCTGAAATGTCAATAATCGTCCTTATCCTAAACAAAAATCAATTACCGCATGTATGAAGGATCATCAGTCATCATCACTTAAAAATGCTGGACCAATTTCATTATATTTTTTGTTATGTTCGTAATTGTCAGAACAATGTTTGTATTATTCAAATGTTCTTGTACCTTTCAAAGCTTTCTGTTAGTGATGGATAAAGGTAAGTTTCGGTCTAGTTTAATTTACCAACATGTAATGCCTACATAGTTTTTACTCATTTTTGTTTGAGCTGTTCAAAGTAACGAAGTATTGTGCAATTGTACGTGTCGTAAAGCGCCACACTAATTACATAGGGGCCTCTAAACACACGGCTCTGCAATCGATTACATTAGCCGAAGCCGTACTAACGGCTTTGTTCAAATAAATGTCTTTCTAACTCAGCATTCACTAATGAACGTTGTTTAGGCTGGGCTTGTTTTTGTTTATAACACCATAAACAAGCAACAACTTTGACACATGATAAAGATTTGTAAAAGCATTTTTCCGTCGTCCGCAGGTAACTTCTTGCACATCTATCATTGCATTCAACTTTTCCAATCTTGCAGCCGCCCTCAGGCTATCTTGTCTTCCTCTTTTCTCCAACTATACCCACATTCCACCAGACAGACAGATAAAATTACTCCGAACTTTATTGATCGAGTAAATTCACACACAATAACCTAAACCTAAAAATAGACATAAAAGGCCTCATTAAACGTTTGAAAACAATTTTTCATTTAAACAGTAACGAGAAGGAATTCGACAGTACCTATCTATGTATATCTGTTTCGTTGAGGAAATAAAATAAAGAATTTAATATACTGCTGTTCTTATCCTGCAGAGCTTTTGCACTCTTATCTTACATTTTTCAGATGCTTCCGAACGGGCAAACGTACTGTGGACTGCGGTCTAATATAGTTTAAGATGAACAAATAGTGTGGAGCCAACATATAAGCGGCTGGTATGCTTTTGTATCGGCATCAAGGCGACCATTGTCTGGCATCTCCGCATGCCAGTTGTCGTTAAAACCAAGCAACTTTACTCTCTATTGTATGGCACGGTTTTACCCATACCTTCTTATATACTAGGTTGAAATAGCTATGTGAACTTTTGCTCTGGGTTCGAGTATTTCCGAAATACAAACTCAGTGCTTCATTTATGATCCCCCAGACTATAATGGATAAATCAACGATGTTGTAATCAAATCAGCGCCAATGAAGCAGAATTTTGAATTCAGTTTCATCTTTAATGATCTCTCAGTTTACTCGTAATATTGTTTCAGTACCTAATATTCTAAAGGGGTCCAATTCATTTTGTAAATCTGTGCTTAATTTTGCATGCTGTGTAAAGTATTTCATTGGTTTTATTTTTTTTCCACACATATCCTTTTTCTAAAATAAAATTTTAGCTTAGACTTTTATTGGCACATAACTTTTGTCCTAAGGAGTAACATCCTTAGGACAAAAGCTATGTGCCAATAAAAGTCCCGTAAAAATAGGTCCAGCCGTCTCAGAGATTAGTGGAAAAAACTAAAAATAGTTTTTTTGTTTTTCGTAAATTTGTACTTTCATATGCATTTAGTAAAAAGTTGTTTGATATTACAAACACACTATTTGTAGATATAGACGAATAGATATAAGGACCATTATCTACGTGTGTGTACTTTTAATAAAACTATCGAAAATGTGAGTCACTCCAACTCTATGTCGTCATGAAAAAGAATTTCCACAATTGGAATAAGATAGACACCATTGATCTTTTGTCTGTACGTTTAGTCACTTTAAACTGTGTCTGTTTATAAGTAAGCTCTAGGAGATCCTAAATAAATAAAAATCGACAGGCACATAAAAGTCCGGTGAAGTAGTTTTAATTTATCAAAAGGCATTAAAGTATGTCCCTTTTGGGCCATTTGCATCTGCGAGGGATACGAAACAGCTGGCTAGCTGTTACACTTCGTATTTCCTACGGAAACAATAATAGTCAGTAATTTATTGCTAAGGAATTATTATATTTTACAGTACAATGCTATAACTTAGAATTTTCAAGCTAAGGTAGTCTTTTTATTTTTTTTTAAGGATGGAAATTCATCAAATGACTTCTTCCGTTATGGGTGGAACGGAAGGGCGTGTCAGACTCTTACTGACTAAAACCCATCCGTGTTCCTTCTAAAGCCCTATGCTTTCCAGGGCCGCGGTGACTCTTTCGAACAAATTCCGCAACCCTAGCAGGCTCTGGCCCTAGCGGGCCCCGTCTTTTATGCTGACATCTCTTTGAGGCGCGCGTGAAACACAACGCGCCATCGACCCGGGCCTGGTGGTGATCGGACAGCGAGCCACCCAATGCTCGCCGTCCGCAGGCCCGCGCCTACGGTGGCCGGGGATCGCCCTGCGACTCCCGACGCCCGGGGCGTCTTCTCCTGTAGCGGCGGCTGGGGCGAAGGCCTTGCCTTTCCCTCGCGCGGCCCGCCTCCTCCTTTGCTGGCATTACTTCTTCGCAGAAGGAGGTGACCGCTCCCCAAGCCTCCTCGCTCCGGACCATGTATTCAACCAGGGCCAGACGCGAGAGGTCACCGCCGCCGATCGCCTCGATGAGGACACGGCGTTGCTCAGCCCAAACAGGGCAGACCTCCACCGTATGCTCCACCGTGGCCTCCGGGCGATCCTCATAGTGCTGACACCTGGGCGATCCTCACAGTGCTGAAACTCGGGCGTGTGAAGGTAGTCTTTGAGACCAAGTTTTGTTGATTAATTCTTTAGAGCATATTATGCACATGTAGAAGCCCAGTACATGGTAGTATAATTTACAAGTCTACAAGTTTGCATCACTAAGTACATTAGTGGTTTCCTGATTCACTCGAAGCCATGATTCCTCGCATGGGAAGTATTTGCGTCACGATCTGATACAGATCACACTCCACTGGGAAGCTAAATACAGATATCGCGTCACATACCGACTTGCCGTGTATAACAATTGACCTAGAAGCAATAAATAGGTAGACGTGAATATTATTGGAACATGATTTTATTTTGATTTCAATAAAACGTCTGATTAGTTTATCAGTGCGTAGTGTTTTATGTACAAGGCGAAGTTTTGTGAGAAGTTTTTTAGCTCACATCACACAACACAATCCTAAGCTTAAACGTAAATGTGTACTTTTCTGCACTAAACTAAATTTATGATCACCTTCTTTAAATTCTTAAAATCGTACCTACTAGGAATGCATTCAATTCCTACCAGATACGATTTTAACATAAATGAGCATACCTGTGCTAAAAGTCTCTGCTATATCACTGTTATAAAAAAAACCTCTTTCGTTGCATTCAGAACTTTTCCAAATCCAGATTAAGAGCGGCCCAAAAATTGATGTTCGTCTTCCAATGTTTGATCGACCGCTGCTCGTTCATCTATAGGTTAAGTACCCGTTACGAACATTGTGTATGATGCCTATAACAATGAAATGCTCTGGCTAATCCCCAACACAATCACGACGTTTATGATGATAGCGTACGATATCACGATAACGACTGCTTGATATCGGCG
This sequence comes from Mamestra brassicae, assembly GCA_905163435.1. Classification (NCBI taxonomy): domain Eukaryota; kingdom Metazoa; phylum Arthropoda; class Insecta; order Lepidoptera; family Noctuidae; genus Mamestra; species Mamestra brassicae. The sequence continues at coordinate 8,307,663 of LR990996.1, read as the reverse complement.
ACAATGATAGCCAAAATTACGATAATAGAGACAAGTTATCTGTCTCTACATCGTGAATTGAGATAAATGAGAGGTTAAATCAATATAAGTATGTTAGGTCCAGATAAATCTGAAGCTATTTGTTTCAAATTAAATAGATAAAGAAGATGATAGGCGGCACCTTTTGTTGGGGTCGGTAATTTTGTTGTCCGGAGTCAACAAGGAACCCTTATAGCTTCGCCCATGTTCGTCTGTATGTCTGTCGGTCTGTCCGCGGGTTAGCTCAGATACGCTTAACACTAGAATTTTGGAATTTGATACAGGTAATCGGTATAGGTACATATTAATCAAGCCGAAAGGGTGGTCAAATAAAATCTTAAAAAAATTTTTTAGGGTTCTCCTACCCTAGAAAGAGGTCAACCGTCGAATCCGACTCGGCTGGGCGGCAGTTTCTCAAGAAGAATGTCTATGACCAGGGCACGTTGCCAGCGTTGCCTTAGGGAACCGAAACGTGGTCGTTCACAATGGACCTTATCAGAAGGCATAGTCACCCAAAGGGCAATTGCTCGGAGTTTCCTTGCGTGATCGAATCAGGAATGATGATATCCGCAAGAGAACCAAGGTTAGGTACCGACATAGCCCAAAGGATCGACAAACTGAAGTGGCAGTGGGCAGGGCATATTGCTCGCAGAACAGATGGTCGATGGGGCCGAAAAGTTCTGGAGTGGGGACCGCGTACCGGAAAACGCAGCGTTGAAAGGCCTCCCACAAGGTGGATGGAAGAGCCGGACCGATGACCTGGTGAGGTCATCGGTCCGATTGTTGTGGCGACACTTGGGGGAGATCTATTTCCAACAGTGGACATCTTTCTGATATGATGATGATGATGATGACCCCCTCTACACGTAAAGTGGCGATAAATAATTTTTTTGTACACTCATTTTTCCATCCATAGGAAAGTTTACCAAGGAGCCGTCTGCAAAATATTAAGCTTTAAAGCGCTAATTTTAGTAAGAGTTAAGTATGTTTCCTCTGCCAGCTAAACGGTTGTTTTTGGAAAGTGAAAAAAATCATGGTTGTTGCATATATAAAGAAAGAAAAAGAAAGAAAGAAAGAAAACATGTTTGTTCCGCCAGAATTGACGCACAAAAACACAACAATAATAACACAAAAATATAACAAACGAATTTAAAAGGAAAACTATTAGAGCTAACGTGGCCCAACACGCACTTGGCTGGTTTTTATGCGCAGAGTAGCGAACGAACATACTACCCTCTTAATGAGAGTTTGGTAAAAGGAAGTTGTAAAATAAAGAAAATACTCGACGAATTGAGAACCTCCTCCTTTTTTGGAAGTCGGTTAAAAATGTTATACGGTTCATGGTTCACTGTTTTTTTATGCTAAAATCTTTCTCTACATAAATAATAAAAGGTGAAGTAAAGGAGAAAATATGCTCCTTTTACTTTACCCTCTATGTTGCAAAGAGCTTAGATAATCCAAATCTTGGATAAACAAATAGGACTTTATCGAGCCAGGTAGAACGTAGATGGAACCTAGTGAATAACAAAGCTGTCAGTATTTAAAGCAAATATTTACTGAGGTACCTATCGCAGCCTTCATTCAAATTTCGACTTTGTTCGGGTGAAATAAAGTTTCTGTTTTTATTAGCAAAGCCTACCGAGAATATGTACCTACATACCGTACACACATGTACCTATTGGCCACGTGGAAACCAATTTAGTGGCTGGAATGTTCGGCATGATTATTATGGTTATATTAATAAGGACATTGTTTGTTGTGTGTAGTAACCGGGCCGGGTGTGTGCATGGCACATCAATCTTTGGACATACTGCCACATACAGTTCATACCTCTCTGTGACGATTACACGACGAAAAGCACAAACTACGAAGCAAAACTTTGTCTTAAAAAAGTTTTTTATTTTTCACTTTTTTTGTGGTCCCCGCACCTAACAGCACCACAGGAAAGAAAAATATGCAATTTCGTTTACTTGGATGACATATTTTTTTCAGCTATTTTGATTTAAAACCCAAACTACTAAACCGATTTTGAAGAAATTTCTTTGAGACCAATCGGAAAGTATATAAGTATATCTTATCAAATACAAAAAATAAATCAGTTGTTAAATAACGGAGTTATGAGGTAAAAAGAACATGAAAAAAAAACAGCCAAATTGAGAACAACCTCCTGTTTTTGAAGTCGTTTAAAAAGGATAACCGTAGACCACCATTCCCTTCTACGGGTAACACACTCGGCCATTATCTATATTTATTCCAAGCGATTCTAATTAACAAGATATTATCTCAGCTTTATATATAAATTATTTATACATAAATACGAAGCGCTCTTATCTACTGTACGCATCAAATTGAGATTTTATAAATCGATTAATAATTGCCAACATGAAGCTCGACTGTATCAAAATTGGATCGCGGGTTGCGAATCGCAGTTCTAGTGTTCGTATTAAGTTACCGATGTTCGGTCGTGTGACCCAGCTTTGTGCCGGTGTACACGAACGGCCAAAAGACTCATCGTGTGCACCGCGTGGCGGCTGTCGGCTGTCTCGTGCAGCCGCGGCCATCGCGTGCTGCTCGATGGAATGGAAAATGAAAAGCTCGCACAAAGAGCTCAACGTATACAACCCGAAAGTATAACAATACAGTACAAGACTACGAGTATTGTAAAGAGCTTTCTTTATTTAACCACTTTTTAAATTTCACACGTATTCTTCTCAATCGTAAAATTTTTAGATATTGTTCGGTTAATGGAAGCATAAAAAGTCAGCTGTTTCTTTTCCCAGCGCACGAAATAATATCAAACAAAAGAAGATGACTAGCATTTCTAAACAAACAAATGAATGCGCTGATACAGTAAAGCAGCGGGTATAATACCTACGTACTTAAACCAAAATGTACCGATTTACTAGAATGATTGATCATAGTATCTGCAAACTGTGGATGAAATTAGATCAAGATAGAGTCACAGGAAACGATACGTAGCCAACAGCGAGGAGGCGCTTGCGGCTGTTTAGTGTGCTGGCAACCCCACGTAAACAATCAACATTTGTTGAATAAACTGTTCCTCGATACCGCCAAATATATCAAAGTTTGACCACATATTTATACAAAATTAAATCAACCCAAGAAATAATGTACCTATTTCCCTATTGTATTTCCACATACGTACACAAAAGATTAGTATTTACATCAGAGGATAGAAAAATACATTACGTTATTGGCGGAATTGGTACCTGCCGGGTAACATGTTGTACATTTATTCGCGTTGTTTTATTACATATCGCAATAGAATAACAATATGCTTACACAAAAAAACGAAATATATTCGATGGAGAGATAAATTATGCCAAGTACCTTCACATAGAAATGTGAGTACGCACGTAGGTACACGAATATTTCTACCTATACTCGTACAGTTTAATAACGTAGCTTCAAGCGGAGCGCAGCACAACTTTTAATTAGCCTTTTTAGTCACGCGGCTTTCTCTGACTTCTCCGGAGGTGCTCTGACTTGGTCTTAAATAAATGGCTGGAAACTTTGCCTCATTTTCTCCCCATCTTTATCAGAGTGCGTGAACCCAAGTGCGCAACTAATGTTTAACATTCACGATTAAAATTTAACACGTCCCTAATGAATGGACGAACACTCGCCCCCAGACGTAGTCTCCTGCTTGAATTGTTTATTAACGTCGGCTGCTAGTCCGCAGGTAAGCGAGCTTGACGTGTATTCCCCTCGAATAAAATAATTAAGCATCGTGCAGTGCGCAGCCGATTTGGCGTGACTGCATACGTCGCCGAAAAGCAGGTTATTGATTTTTCGATCCCCTTTTTCCATAACTAACTCCATTCTACTTTTTTGCCTCATAAAATTCAACGATATCAGAGACGTTTCCACTTCAACCACTTAAAGTGTTTTGATGTATTTTTAACACGCTAATGTTAGAAAACATTGTAACCTGTAGCTTTTAATGTGTTTCGCCTTACATTGTATTTGTCAAAGCTTAAAATATATAGTTGCTGGTACTGATTTAAACGCGCAATGACGTTGATTAGACAAACCGTTTTGTATCAAATCGGCAAGTTTTTAAAACTTTTTCTCACAAATTCTATTCTTAGTTATCATACACTAGCTTTAGCCAGCGACTTCGTACACGCCTATGGTCGTCATGAATGTGGCTATCAAATACAAAAATATTTTTCCAAATCCGATTAGTACGTCCAGAAAGTAGTATGTTCAAACAAACAAACTCTTCAGCTTTATTATATTGTACTATATACTATAGAAGTATTACTACTACAAAAACTACATTTAGAAAAAAAAAATATACTTAGCTTATACGCATTACGACTTCATTTAACACGCTAGTGCAAAGAGTCAAATCTTGTATTCCCTCATTTACTAGTCGGAAATTAATTGCATATCTACCTGAATTACATATATTATTTTGATATTAAATAAATGAGGTCTTAACAAAAATATTTTTTTGAACTCGGTCATTTCCGTTTTATAAATTGTCACAATCGCAGTGAAAACAAACCAAGCATTTACAGGTTCGTTTTAGTAAGTGCACGTTTATTTGTTTGAACGTGTTGAAGCCGTTCGTTTGAGTTCAGTTATCGGATACACGGAGATACGTGTCGCCTTTGAAGCAATATGTTTCACAAAATATATGTCACCTTATTATTTCTGCGAACAAAAGAAAACATTCAATGGAAAACGGTCTTTTCTATCTACATTCTCCTTCTCCGTGCCCTAAGGGTACCTTAATCTTATTCAGTACTGTACTAATGCGTCTTTACATTATGCAGAACCTACCCAAAGTTTCCTGTTAGTTTGTTTTCATATACTTGACTATGCATTATAAATGATGTCAGGTAGCTATTCGCCCGTAAAATTAATATAAGTAAGTTTAGAAGTAAATATATGGAAGCGGTAAGAGTATTAAGTATTCTGTAGTTTTGTTTATGTACGATAGATGGTGACTGCTGACCTAAAAGCTCGTCGTTCGCGAAGCGACGAGTTCGTCGGTCGGCCAAAGGCAAGTTGACGTGTTTCCATCAGACTAGTTCACTTTGGTGCACACGCGTGCATCTCACTGACTTCTGCCTCATTTTACTTAGAAATTGGAAGGAAACGTATGCTTTTAAATAGTGAACACAAAATGCAGAAAGCTGTACTTACGACAGTGCACAATTCGCTCTTATGAACATTAATAACGTTATAATTACCTTCTGACTTCCAAATCCACCTACGCTCGATGTTATTTTTATCCCAACGAGAAAGAAGATTGTTATAAATCTGATATCCTCGTGTACAGTACATGCAATACAGGAAACACGAAGTGTGCACTGAATATGAAACGTGAGCTAATAGTAAATAAAAGTATTTTTTTATTAAGCAATCAATTATTTCTGTTTTTATTGTGTTCTTTAGATTCATTTAAATGATTCTATAGGACACAATAACGATATATCACAAAGAAAACCTTTCTATAAATGCAAAATAAACATATTTTAATATTAGTAGGTAAGTAAAGTAAGTTGTTGTCGCGTTTCTATCGATCGCTACGCTCAGCTACGGCGTAGCTCGCGCTGTGCTACGACCGCGTAGTCGCCCGCCTACGTAACGTTTTAAAAGGCTTTATTTCTGTGATACATTTTGTCCTATCAATTTGTCATCATGAGATTATTTCGATCCATGCCATGTGCCAACACCCTAATTTATCATTCCTCTAAATTCGTCTGGCTGACGTCTGAGATACATTATGTATGTACCTACATACCCACTTTTATGTACCTTTTCTAGGTAATAGGTGCAGGTGTTTTCTAAATGTTCTATTTAGTCTGTACTTGTATTACGATCGCTGCAACGTTTCTTCTAACACCTCGAATTTCAATAAAGAAAATACGCTCTCAATGTATTATTGAATGACTCCACTATCAAAGTCGCACGCACCAATAGCAAACAGAATTTACGAGCAGAATATTTTTGGTATAAAGATAAATCACGAATAAGTAAAACTTTTCTTGGATCGCGTGAAATAGTACTCGAAGGAAAGACAATAATATAAAGCCAGTTTATGATACCATCGCAAATATAATATACAGAGATGGATAGTATGCACCTACAATAACGCGATGGTTTTCTTTTTATTTTACACCGTGCAGTTCAAAACGTATTAGCATGCAACGTGCTTTGGGCTACGTAGCGAAAATAAAGATAAATTGTGACGCAGAGTGGTGTGTTTACGAGAAACGAACCGAGTTTTAGCGCAACATTTTTACTTCAGAACATTAGCATCATAAAGAGTAGAAAGTCTCGCGAAAATTTAATGTACAATGATATACGCCAGCAGGGCGAGTACATATTAATTCCAGCTCCCGAAGGTACGAACATAACGTGTGCACTTCACTTTGAAAGATTGTGTGTAATTGCTCACTTCCCATTAAAATATCCTACAAAGCGCCTTGAGTTAATCATGTGTATATTTTGTAGCAATTTCAAGCAATTTTTATTTCTCAACTTTTCTAATTGCAAGTTTCTAATTACACATCTAACATTAAGCCACAACTTTCTTATGTGCCATGAATAAAAACAAAAGCTTTGTCAACTTTTCTTTTGTATACGAATACCCAATACTAGGCAATATAAAACGTCCCGAGCGCATAGAAAATGCACATTTATCGAGCTGTTTTACTCGGTACTTGTGTACTCGGAGTTTTTCAAATATTGGATGTGTTTACATATTTTATGACACTGATTGTACATGCGTGGAGTGCGCACCTTACACGCAACACAAAGGGGCTTAAATTTATTATACTATTGTATTAAATATGTGCCTTGTGAGACTACACCCGTTGTGTCGTATCTCAGAACATTTTATTAAATAGATCTCGAGTCTTTGTGAAAGAAAGAAACAGGATCGACAGTTGAAGTGTAGCGAACTTTTAAGTTATACTGCACTACCTATACTATTTCATTACATTTTCCTCTCAATTGAGTGCAATGTTCTAACTTATTCAGCAAACAATTTGTTAAAAACATTTTAAAGTTTGATCAAAAGTTTTTCAATTTTAATAAATCAATGTACTTAGTAGTTTTGTTGGAAGATAAATTCGTTTAATATGTACAGGAAAATGAAGAATCTGGCAAACATGAATTTAATGAGTAGTAATCAATAACTGTCAGATAATGCAGGAGGCAGCGAACCTGTTAATTTGACGGCCTCAGCGCAGGTCAAATTACGTGACACTCTCGAATCGCAGTCCCAATCATTTTGACACCCAACAAAGTTAATTCTGTTGGGCCAGTGGTCGTGGGAGGATATTTTTAAAACATTATGCTACAGTCAACATTGTTAACAAACGTCACAATCAAAGCAATATTGCGTTTTCGTTTGTTACGTAATTAGGTTTCTGGTGCATTAGCGAGGTAGCTCGCTTCTCAGGTCACTTGTGAACATACTAAAAAAGCGTGTTCTTGTGATGGTTACCGTATACGGAGAGATAAAACTGAATCGACGCATCTGATCTAGTCGTTCTAGTCCTCGTCAGCGATCGATTTAATCGGTTCAACAGCTACACACGACACGGATTTGTTCAGTTCTGAAGGCGAGACTCACGGTATACGGGCACCGTCACAAACTCGTACTGACGGACAGGTTGGGTAGCGACCTTATCAGTCAACCGACTGTTTTGTTTTGTTCGCCTTCAATGAATACGTAATCAAGTTTTTGTTGGCGATCAAAACATTGATTTACCTAAGCTAATACACGCGTATATTACATCAATATTTTCGTATAAGGAAACCCATTGTAATGCAACGTTTCCACAAAAGCTGGAACAGCATTTTAAACAAGTTATTAGAGCCTTTCACCTTCATCCCAAGCTCATTTCATAAATTGATATGTGTAGTATACTTACTTAGGTAAACTTTTACTTTTGAATATTCCGGTATGTTTAGTAATGGACGCGAAAATAACGATTTTTGAAGTCGATAATAACAAAAAGTCCACCCAAAAAACTCAAAGCATTTATTTCAATTAAACCATTACATGCACTTTTGAATAGTCAAGGTCGGTCTGCCCAAAGAGATGAAGCTACACGTAGCTTACACGTTCCAAAGCGTAGATCTCTATGGAAAAGAATGTGCAAGAAACTCCACGGACACTCTTTTAAATCAATGTTTTTTGCAATGATATGGTTACATCATTCGTGTGAAAATTATACAAATATACATACTTACATATGTGAGAACGATGTAGAAAGACTTGCACGATCAAGCGTCCGAAGTAAAAAAAAAAGCAACAATTCAAGGAACAAATAATTGAAATAAACCGTGGCAACTGAGACATGACCAGTCCTAGCTGACGGCGCTCGCTCGGCAATATGACGCCTGCGCTAGCACCATTCGGCTTTTAAAGAGTGCCAAATGATCCAGCACCATCAGCCAGACTTTTAAGTGAGCATGACACTCCCAACCGCCAGGGCACATTCAAGTCAAAGATAAAATCATAATTTAAGGTACACAGTACTCACATATGTGCCGTTAATGCAAGAAATTATACAATGCTAAATTAATTGAGTCTATACAATGAAAATTGGATGGTCTTACAATATTCAGCGAGTCTTACTACTAAAAGATTAGTTTGTGCGCCCTTCTGGCTGTGGAGCAGGACCAGCATTGAGCCATGCATTTTTATCTTCAATGTAATCTCCCAACAGTCCCAACTTATAATATGCTTGCCTGCATAGTGTGCGTTTAATACAAGATTTAAATTTTGTTTCATTCAGTTCTGATATCTGGGGAGGTATTTTATTGTAACATTTTAAATAGTACCCCAAAAAGATGTGGCTACTTTAGCAGGTCTGAAACCTGGTTGAACTAATTGGTTCCTATTTCTTGTGACATAGTTATGTCTGTCGCCTAGTTTATTAAAAAGATGCAGATTGTTTGTAACGTAAATTATGTTTTCATAGATATATTGACAAGATACCGTCATGATGTTAATATTCTTAAACAGTTCCCTTAGAGAATCGCGCCGGCGGAGATTGTAAATGGCTCTTATGGCTCTTTTCTGCAAAATAAATATTGACTCAATGTCTGCAGCCCGTCCCCATGGTAAGATACCGTAAGACATGATACTATGAAAGTAACTAAAATATACTAGTCTCGCGGTATCAACATCTGTAAATTGGCGGATTTTCTTAACAGCATATGCTGCTGAGCTTATCCGTCCTACAAGAGATGACAAATGAGGACCCCATTGTAGCCCTGAGTCAAGCGTAATCTCCAGGAACCCCGTTCAATCGACGAGTTCGAGTTTTTCCCCGTTCAATACTATGTCACAATCACTAACTTTGGCATTTGGTAAGGCAAACCTTATGCACTTCGTTTTTATTTCCATTTAAAACCAAATTATTAGCAGTGAATCAATTGTGGACCTGCAAAAGGGCGTTATTTACTTCGTCAAGATTATTACTACGACTATTTATTTTAAAAATCAAAGAAGTGTCATCGGCAAACAAGACCATGTTTAGCTTGTTTTGTAATAAACGGGGCAAATCATTTATATAAACTAAAAATAAGAAAGGACCCAAAATCGAGCCCTGGGGGACGCCCATTTTCACGTTTAGTCACGAAGAATTGACAACATTTATTTGAACTAATTGCTGTCTATCATTCAAATAAGATTTGACTAAGTGTAACGCTGTTTTGCCTAGTCCGTAATGCTCGAGCTTCAGCAATAATGTTTCGTGACTTACGCAATCAAACGCCGGTCGCAGAAGATACCTATGCCATCTTGCGCCTCTTCCCACCAACGAACGGTAGCATTAATGAATGGTAAGTTAAACATTTAGAAAGTTAAGTTTCAACGCATTCAAAATGTTTGCTGAATTGGTACCGATAAAATATTACATCAGTTACAAAAAAAATGCCGTTATATAATTAATGTTATTTATTTTATGTTTTTTATGTCTTTCTTTTTGATATTTTTTTTTCATGGCTTCTGACATTTTGACTATTTTGAAGATTTATAAGTTAGTATTTTATCCGGAAAATGATAACGATGGTCGCTATCCACCATAATTCCACCAGTCTCATTTTAGGCCCCAAAAGTAAGCGCGTCTGTCGTATTTATTATTTACATGTTTACCTATCCAATAAAGGAATTTATCAATGATAACAATAACCGCACGATAGCAATAATGCCACTAGATTTGAAAATTATCAAATACTCAAACTTTTCCATATTGTCATCATTTTTGATAACATTGAATTCACAGAAGGCCGCGCATTAACCGTATTTTTATACCTATACTATCACTTCGACCGCGACTTCGTCCGCGCGGATTTGTTTTCGAAAAATCCAAATATTTGTTATTCTTTTTTTTATCCAAATTTTTAATGCCGTGTTTCAACTTCATCGGATTTTTCTTACTTAGAGCATTTTTATACCCGTCGTAACTTTGAAACGAAAGGTCCGATTTGAATTATTAAAAGTGTTATTTACATGTCCATAATCAACCTTAATTATCAAACCATTTAAATGGATAAGGATTAATATCTTGATATCAAAATCATAAATTTTTCTTTCCAACTGAGCTTTGATTGAATAATTTTAACAAAAAGCGGTCATTGTTACTTAACCGTAATATTTAGACATATAGCCTCGCGAATTTTTTTCTAGGTAATAATGAGTACTTTAATTATGTAGTACATTAATTTTATGTATCATAAATAGTTTTCGCAGCGCATGCGATGAAAGACATTTCATGACAAATTTTTTTACACCTTGGGTAACTCAAGGGTAATTCAAGTTTTAGTAGGGATCCCTAATTCTTTCTGGAATCAAATATAGCCTGTCACTCGGTGAAGCTCGTTGCTTTCTAACGGTAAAAGTTTACTCGTATTTCACAAACCAAATGGCAAAAACTCGTTCGTTTGTATCGGAAAGGTTAATTTTTTATTCGTTGGAAAGAATTTCTGCAAAATATACCATTCAGAAATGCTACGAAAAACAAATGAAAAACGTACTCGTAAGACGTAAGGATTTGTCAGCCTCAAATTGTATTTTCAGTCCCAAGCAATAAAAGTATTATTCAAAAGTTTTTTACACACATCCAGTGTGTGTCTTTATAGTGTATTTTTATTATAAAATTCTGGTTTTTCGATGTTAGTTCTATGCTTAATAAATCTTAAAAGTTTTGTAAGTTATGTGACAATAATACAGTGAACAGTATTATTTAACCGTCTCATAAATTCAATAATCGTATGTAATACGAAGACACGATGAATCACCCTAATTTACATGAATTCCATCATTAGGTAACTATTACTTTATCAGCTGAAGGACGTTCAAGGCTATTGCAAGCTGACGAAATCATGACGAAAGAATTACAACAATAATTATATGGATAAATCATTTATTTATATAAATGATTTTGTAGGCCAATTTCACTGGCTATTCAAGAGGAAATGTATCCAAAGTGCACAAATCGAAAAACACATCAAGCTGTAAGAAAGTAGTAACGAGCCATGAATGTTTCTGGATACTGTTAGTACTTAATTGTAAATAGCAGCCGCGCCGCCGCGGGCTACTGAAACTCAATATTTATTTTGGATCAAACGTTGTTAGAACCTACTTGACTGTAAACAGAAGCCCGCTGTAACTTAATCCCAGAAGGGGTTTTTGTATCAATAGCAATTTGCATTCATATTTAATAGGCGTTATTGTAGACCAGGATGGATGGATGGATGTAGACCACGTTAATGGGTCCTTTCAACCATGTTTAATGCCTATTTGTAGCTAGTTTTATAGAGTATTAGCTGTTGCCCGCGACTTCGTACGCGCATATCCCGTTTTTTCTCGTTCCCGTATAGCCTGTAGCATTCCTCATGTATGTGGCTATCATATACAAAAAGAATTTTCAAAATCGGTTCAGTAAATCCAGAGATTACCCTCTACAACCTCACAAAGTCACAAACTCTTAATAATATTAGTATAGAAGTAGAAGTATAGATTTGCTGGTCTGTTGTAACGTCGTTTGTAAATGAGAGACGGTGCAATCTTTATACCGCTGCGGCTTTAATTTAACAACAAAAACTTGAGACGAGGGATCTAAGACGCCAATTTATCTTCTCTCTTAACTGACGCAGACGAAGAAAAGATATATGACTCGGTGAAGTTTAAAAGTGAATTTGAAATTCGCAGCATCATCCATTGTAGGGATTCGTTTTGTAAACGGTGACAGCATCTTGTGTATTTCGTTTATACCCCTATGATTACGATAAAATTGTACTCGTCTGTTATGATAAGGCTATCAATTTGTGTCGAACAAAGCCAAGTGAGTTGGTACAATTTGAATCTAACGAGGGCTTTTGATATGGTATTCATACTCTGGAGCTGAATGAAATTGTTAACTCGCGTTCCACAATTGAGGTTGGATTAGTGTATAGTGTAAACACAAAATAACATGCTAGTTGAAACGTTCGCGGGAGTGTTACTAAAGTTACGGTTAGGGGATCAAAAGCAATTTGAATTTTTCAATGTCATTCATGTAGATACTTTCTCAAGGCCGTATTAATGAGAGAAACTCAACATCGCGAATGAGAGTGGAATCTAAAACAAATAGAGTGCTTTCAGCTTCTCAGAAAACATCACATAGACGGAAAAGGATGCTTTTAAATGAAAGGGGTTCCAAAGTGAAAGAAACACTTGAATAATGGTAGGTGAAGAGTCAACAAGGAATGTGATAGACGAGGTGAAAAAGAGGTGCACGGTTCTTTTGAACTTTCGAAGTGAACTGGGACGAAGTAGCAACATAATAGAGAATTAATAATTATTAATATGCTGTTGCTAAGCGGATATGCGTATGACGAAGGATCATTAGTGGAGCAGACATAATAAAGTAATTATCCATCCAGTTAACTATGTAGATGACAACAGTATCACAATCAGCCCGCATGACAGACCGTGATATCATTACCTAAACTGGTAGCTACGATAACTTCATACATATTATATAGGTTATTATGTGGCACATAGTGATATACAAGCACTCATTAACACGCAGGTGACACACGGAAACACGTAATTCGATAGATCATCGTGTAACCCAAAAAGGCTGGTTTATTAATGAACTAGCTTTTGCTCGCGACTTCGTACTCGCATATCCCGTTTTTTTCCGTTCCCGTAAGAATTTCCCGGTCCCGTATAGCGTATAGCCTTCCTCATGAATGTGGAGAATTTTCCAAATCCGACTGGTAGTTCCAGATATTAGCGCGTTCAAACAAACAAACTCTTCAGCTTTATTATATTTGTATAAGTATACTATGTTCGGTACGCACCCAGATCGAATAACCTTTTTTAAGCAATAATAAGCTATAATGCAGATTAGTAACAGAGTAATCATTCAAGTTAAAGAAAGAAAATAACCAGCCTACTTACTATTATTATGATGCTTTTATACCTTACTTTCAAGATTCCACTATAACATCAGGTTTTCTGGGGCAAGTAGGTACCTAAGCTTTACTGTATTGATAGTGTCCTTTCTAATTGCCTTTTCCGAACAAATTCGGCTCGTAGCTGTAACGAAAGCGTCGATAGGCGTTGTAAATTCAGTGGATGTCCAAGTTCCCTCGTTAGCAGAGCTTGAAACAGCAACAGGGCATGGTGCTAAACAGCCGTAGCAATGTGTCGAGAGCAAACAAGTCGTTTGACTCGTTTATATCGTGTGTTTGCAGGCTCGTTATGCCCTGTCTTGTGTCTCAATTCGCGGCGAGACATTTCGAAGCCTTCAGAGCGGAAAACTCTGATTCTATTTTTACCATAGCCAGTGCCACTTTAACGTGAATGAATCAATACTTTCACAGATTCAAGTCAACAGTCTTAATCGACGTGGATGTAGTCATTCGAGCATGTCGGCAAACATTCGTCTGGGTTCCCTTCGCGTGCTTCTTCCTGAGAGGTGATCAAACTCAATGATATATTATTTTTATATTTGAATACATAGAAAGCAGAAACTTAACGTCTTATAATGATTGAATTATCCCATATTCGATGTTGGTAACATTAAAGACAATACTGATACACATAGGTATTTTATTTCTATTTAGATCGCCCACTGACCCATGTCAAATCATTTACGGAATAAATATTAGATAACGATAAAACGAAATAAGAGTAATTTACCGAAAAAAGGTAGGAGAACGTTTTCCGTAACTTTATCAAGAAATTAGCGTCTAATATCCCATTCTAGTTCAATTTAGACAGTCACGCTATCGGCATTCGTGTCGGGCTCTTCAATTGCCTACTTGTTGTATTTGTTAACGATGGTCATTGCCGACCAACGTGGCATGGGTAATATCGCTGTTTGTGGTGATTAATTTAATTAATGAAGAGTTAGCAGTTTTCTGCTCTTTTTCTTCTTTTCTTGTTCATGTTTTACGCCTATAGCCCTGTAGCGCTCTTTAGCCCTTCATGTTCCAGGATTGCTTGCCTAATCAAAAGACCCACCAAGAGATATTTTACCAAATTCCACTAGAAAAATCATGACCTTTCAATTTATAAGGAGGCAAAAAATTGCTTTAATATTTCCAAAAATATACCTTTGATTCCATTGGCATATCCAGGCAACACTTATTTTTAGTTGAATAAATGTAAAAGGCTAAAGTTTAAGGTGACAGGATTAACTATTTACCAGGGAAAACTCTCAAGAGCCAGTAAGGCGCTTAAGCGTTAGGAAATATAACTTATTCTTAAAGCTGTGTATTGAAAATATGCCCTGTAGCTTATACAATCTTGTATGCCAACCCACACTGTAAGCACCGGGGTGATTCAAACCGGAACACAAGCCACTGTTAGATGAGTTTAAATCAAAGATAGTGTGAAAATGTATGCATTCTAAAACTCGCATAATGTTATGAAACAGTAAAAAAATAACCCTTTAAATTGATGATTCGTTTTCGAACTTTATTTGAAAGTAAGCTATATTTTAATGCACCTCACTGTATGATTAAATTACAAAACGATGAATATAAGAGCAAGTGCGTGTTAGAGCTTATTCATAAAATAATCTTCTTCTGACAAGAACAGACGGTTCTCAATTTCAGATAGGCTAAATGGCATGACAAGGCAGGCTTACAGGTTTAAAAATAAATCTCAAAGACGTATAAATTAAGACAGGCTTTGCCCTCCTCTGAGGTCGTTAATTGGCTTCGATATTATAGAACCTAGTGATTGGACATCATCTGAATGTACTAGGTGCTTCGAAGAAGCATTTCTAAGAACGAAACTAATATCATGATCAAAGATAAGCTTGTTTTTCTCTGTCAGACACTTAGTTATAATCTAAGAATCTTTTTCTGTGTATTTGTCACCAATAGATTACAGATACTTAAGTAACCATTCTGTTTTTTTCCATGTAGGTCCTTTCCTGTTTTCTTAAGTCAGTAAAAGCATTCCTTAGTTACAATACTAAGGAATGCTTTTACTGACTTATATGCATACTTAATTATAATTATAGGAGTGCCTTTATATCTGTTGCGAACTCGTGTAAGTTTCCAATTTCATTTTAGAACGATGAATTTATAATGTGGCCCCCATTCGAGTCCAGCACTTGAGAGCTATAACTTAATACCACAGGGGAGAAGAGGAGCAAAATAAATAAAGGTAAAAACAACATTATTTAATACAAATGATACTCAATTATGTAACTGGCACGTGATATAGAAAGCCGTGAGATTAAATAATTGATCAAGGACGAATATACAATTAGGATGGAGCGACCTACTAACATACCCACTATGTATTCGTACAATATGTGTTTTACCTGTCCTAGGGTAGAAACTCGAAAAAGCTTTTAATACAACTAAAAACGTCGATATCACTTACAAGTTCAGTATTAAATTACAAAGACCCAAAGGATCCCCGTTCCTTCTAAAAATATATCAGAAATTGTTTTAACTTTGCGGTAAAGGGAGAAACAAAACAAATGGGTGCAGTCGAATAAGAAAATAAAATCCCAAAGTTGACAGCGACCGGATAAAATATAGTGACATAGGAAAGGGTGTTCTTGATAAAAGCAACGTTTTCATCGAAATACCTATATTAGAAAGTGGGTTGTTGCTTCGAGGAAGTTCTCTTGCAATCTACCTGCACGGATTTACGTACTTATCGAAGCGACAAGCCGGAGCGAGAGCTACTTTTTCTATCTGAAGTGAGCACTTTGGTGACCGATAACAACCCGTAATCAAGATTTGATATAGCTTGGGACATCTAGTCATCATTTATCTATATCTCAAAAGTTTGGAGGTATTTTTAACAAAATATCAATGGAGAGCCAAACACCTGAAAACACTGACCAATATCTAATTTATAGTAAGATTATGACTGTACGTGTTGGTACTTACTGTAAGTGCAGAGAGTAATTAAAGCTAAATAAATAAATGTCGATCAGCAGCTTGCATTCCCATAAGCCCTTGGCCAAGCATCTATAATTTACTGGCCACGCCAAGCCATTAGTTTACAAAGTAGGCCGCCATACACATTTATAATATGTGTGTCGTCACCATACTGGACAGGTGTGTACAGTACACTCGTTACTCAGAGGATCAGCTCGGGGAACAAACCGACACACAACACGTATTTCGTTTGGGAACAGAACGCCAGAAGTCTAGCATTTATGCATTTTGTTTTCCACGTGAAATAGAGTCAAACAAGGGACGTGAGAAAAGTGGTATTTTTTTTTAAATTATAAAATATATGATATGATTTGCACTTTTCCCTATAGCATTTTCACCTAGTTTTCGTTGCTATCAGTAATATTCACTACACCCAGATAATTTGATGATCGCGATGCTATTAATAGCGATTCGGAAATAGTATAATACTAAAAGTAAAATGCTGTTAGAATAGCGTTTGCAGTTCAAAGCCTATTCTTGCACCGTTAACTAGTTGACCATATAATTATTCCTAAATCTGAAATCATCTCCCAACAGTGACCACGTAAAATAACGGAAGGCCTCTATTTGCGAGTATTGTCGAAATCACCCGCCGCTAATTATTAATTAAATCCACGGTACCGGTGATAATGAGCATAAATCCATGTAATGACGTCATAAAGAAGTTTAATATACAGTTTTAAACATTAAACAGACAAAAACCACTCTTAATAGAGTGGTATTTGTCTCACTCACATTTAAAAAGAGAAGAGAGATTTAGGTATATGACGTTTCGTAATATGTTTAAATGTAATTTACCTCTGTAAACAAGGGCTAAAAGGTGTGTCTATGACAATGAAAGTGGCGCCATCAGGAAATTCGGTGTCAGAGATGAAACGTACATAAGTAAAATTGTTAAGATATATTTAGAGCGGGCTGCACTCAGCTGGGCTCGAGTCAGTTAACAGCAGATTGAATCATAAAGCAACATTGACGTCATCGCTTGCTACACTGTATCGACTTTCAGGCAAAACGTTAGCGAAAGTGCCCACAAGATAAACACGCAGCTAGCCAACTATGAATCGAACACAAATAAGTATCTCCTATAATAATGGATTAAATTTAATTTATAGTCGAAACACACCCACGAATTTGCGTTGTGAAGGGAATAAACTGTTAGAACATATTACATCTAACAAACATGTTCTCAGAATAGTCAACATAGAGACAACAGACAGGCAAATAAAAATTATAGGTTTATATAATCTATATAAAAATATCTACTGTAAATACATGGACGAATTCTTCAGATATAAATATTGCTTCATGATAGCAGTGTGTAGTGTAGGTACACTAATTATGATTTAATTAAACTTAGCACGAAACACTAGATCCTGTCAAAAGCATTTAAACGTGAAGTTAATTTGGTAAAATAGTTCGCCAAACAAACACGCTCTTGAAGCGGCCAGCATCGGCCATCGCCTTGCTTTGTATTCTAGTTTATAATTCAAACTTATCATTCATAGTAATCAGATGCGACGCCCTCGCAGCTCTAGCATTTGAACGAAGCTTTATTATATTTGAACGATAAAGTAATTGAACCATTATTAATATACATTTTTCAGCGTAAGCTATACTGGTGTTTACCCTGAAGAAGAAAGAAATTAAATTAAAAGTTAGTAACCTTAGAGAACGGACAGTTTTCTAAACGCTAAAATATGGCAATCGCATTATCATCTAAATATGGATTGTTTAATGTTCCGATCCTTTGAAAACAGCAACAATTAAAGTGACACCGTCGCGGTCCTTAAGAAATGTCAACGGGAATCGTGAACCAATAGCTCCCCAATAAAACATTACAGGTAAACAAACCAATAAATCCGACTCCAAATGTAGAGGCAATCAAAAACCGTAATCAATGCTGCGTATTTAAATATTATATTTCGTGAACTTTTTTAATGAACTGCAGTTCGGAAATGAAAGAATAACAGCCGCACAGGTCGATCAAGGTTAAGCAACGCTTGCCAAGGTTGGTCTATGGACGGGTGACCATCTTAACATACCGAGTTTCCTCCGTGGCTCGGAAAGCATGTTAAGCCGTTGGTCCCAGCTGTCATTTGTAGATGCAGAAGATACGGAATATTCAGCTTAATCCGGTTTGACTGGAAGCCGACCCCAATAAAGTTGGGAAAAGGCTAGGCAGATGATGAGTTCTGAAATGAAGAGGGTCGACGCTAGCCCGGAGTGTCCACATGTAAACGAAAATCGAAACAGTTGAAAGCTGTTGAAACCCGAAGTCGACATTGTGGACCTTTCCAACTTTTTTGTTCCTTCTATGTGTGCAGACAATTGAAGGTCTACACTCTATGCCCTTTGATCCCTAAATAAAACAGTTAAATTACTTTTTAGGGTGCTGTTTCTGCCGAATTTGAAAACTATTGCGACCAAAAAGCGTGATCACGTCGTTAATCGGCGACAATGAAAACTAACAGATATAAATAGTATGTAACTATAGCATTGCCTTTCCTTTTATTATTATAATAATAATTATTGTTCCAAATAGTAGTGGCAATGACGCCAGTTTTCTGGTTACTTTTCCGATTGACGGCGATGAAGCGAATTTTTTTTATGCCCAATGTTCTTCTCCCTTAAATTTTTCATACACGCTTGTACCTAATTGTACATACGTTATGTACTATGGTGGCTCTTCACGTGGCGAATTTGTGCAAATATTTGCCTTGGGTACTTAATGGTTCAAAATTAACTTTATCTCGATGACTTTAGGGTATATTTTCTATTATCCCAGTAATGCGAATAATTTCAGAAATACGCCAAGTGAAGTCCACAGATATAATGATTTTTGTTCAAAAATTCTGTCCACTTCACTAACTGCGTAGAAGTAATGGAGGTGTGACTCTATGGTATGGAGATGCGACGCCAAACGTGGCAAGGAAGCCGATATAAATAGTAGGTAAGTCGAGTTCGTAATGCTTTGCTATTATGTCATGTCTCGCTATTTGTGACGCGCCTAAATAATATACTCAGCGATACAACACAATAAGATATTAACAATATTAAACAACGAAAAAACAACTAGTATCCAAATACTATAGGTACCTAAGTCGTTTTTTCGTAGTTAAATGCTACCCAAATTATACTATACTTTTTAGTTTATTTTTTATAAGTTAAATAATTTGACAGTCTTATTCTGACGTTTTTAATTAAAGCAATGAGATTTAGACCCTTTTTTAGGCAACACGTGATTTACAATAATAAGCTTACTCGTTGATTCAGTGACAGATAAGAGAGAGCATCGAGATGTGATCTAGAAAAAGTACTGTGTCACACGACGATATTCATAAATAATAATAATAAATTCATTTATTTGCAAACAAGTGTCACTGTTACATAAAAGCTCTGCCTCCTGAACTAAGTTACTAACCTGTATCTCAGGAGATAGTTCCCTTCCTAATTACATAGAACAGTTTGTTTACGTGCTAGGTAAATTATGAAATTCGGTGTAGAGAGTTCTAGTTAGTAAAAGAGACAAGAGATTTTATGATATTTTAATGTGTTTTCATCGTATTGGCAACCGGAATCTAGTCAGAGATTAAGATACATGAGTCTTTGCTTAGCCACTGTCCTCAGTCATTAGGCAGACATACTAGACACGCGCTTTGTCACACAATGCCAGTCGAGTGCCGGAGCACAGTGCTTGCAAATCGGTCTCTTTGATCAACGCATTCTGCCTACGATAACACTGCTCCTAGATGTGTGCGCTCATACGACTTGTCCTTGTCACAAACCACGTTATAATCGCTCAAAGAGCCCTAACTAAGGTTAAGTGAATCGTAGCTTGAATGTTTTGCCATAAGTAACCGTGTTTGGCTTTTGAAGTTTAATGACAAATATGTCTTAATAAAAGTTGTTAGTGTATGATCTATCTTCAACTTTGACTAACTTTACCCACTGCTGGGCATAGGCTTCTCTTTTTTAGACTATTAATGTCCAACGCTCCATATGCTCAGGTTCAAATAGAACCTAATATATTAATTTTTAAACCCCCGACCCCGCCCATTCCTTTCATTTGTCTCTTAGTTGCGCTTCTCAAGCCAATTCAAAGAAGCCACATATTTCCATATTATTTTTTAAATATAATCATTATGTAGGACGAATAGTAAGGCACAAAGCTAGCTATTTCTAAGACATGTTGTTAATTAGATTTACTTGGAAAAATGTTGTCTTCTTACTTTCATATTCTAAGTTCTTTACAAAAATATTTTCTATTTCTTATAAACTTGCTTTAGTTCTCCTTATTATATTGCATTCGTCTATAAGTAGGTACGGCATAATAACTTATTATGTTTCTTTCAAGCTGTTTCTGTATTTCTTTTAAAATACCCAGTTTTCAAACCGAGGTACAGCAACAACAATCGATGGAATTGTAACTGGGAATTATGCATTCCCCGCATAAATCAGACGCCAATTCTCGTAGCAACGTAAGCTATTTCGTTTATTAAACGTTAAGTTCACACAATCTATGCAAAGGAATGATTTGTGGTTGTCACAACGGTTTCAAATGAAACTTACTGGCGGACGACGGTTTCCAATTCAAAGTGACTTTCAATTACGAGAGACACGGGAGAGCTTTCTCGTGTTTTTCTTCGAGTGCCTAATAGTGTAAACTATCGGCGCATCAGACAATTACTGATATATCACTTCATCTCTATCCACAATGATCACGAAGGTATTGCAACATCGAGAGAATTCACTATTTGAAAAATATTTGTTACTAAGCTTTATTATAAAGTGCTCACCAAATGTATTCTTATAAACACACAAACCAAGTCTGCGAGAAATTGACAGTGACATCTTAATTCTCATAAAATACATTTTAATCGCTTTTCATTCTCATATCATAATCACCTTGAATTTTAATTTAAAAATATTAAAACTTACTTACGATAATAAATAATGGCTATAATAACAATAAGATTTCTCATCATTATTATATGATAATATGAGAGATTATAAATATTTGTTGGACTAAAATTAAAATATTTAACAGCTGTAGACAGCTAGTGTTGAATATATTCATTGCGTCAAGGCTCAGCGCCTCAGCGGACACGTAGCTTCGCTCGATGTTGCGAGGCGCGACTTGTTACGCACAACTCCACCAATGATTGATGGTAAACAAACATTATTCCAAACATCGTCGTAGGATGTAGCTATATTTTGATGTGTGTGTTTTCACAATCACGCGTCGACTGATGTTGTACATTAAATCGGTTTCTTTCAAATGTTTCTCAAACGCAAAGAAGGCAGTTATGTTTGTTTGTGCTCCTACGAAATCGGGTTATCCGATTAACGTAGAACTATCGTCGACGGATCCCCGCAACTGAGTTTTTCCCGTGTTGTCATGGTGATCTCCGCTGTATTATTGGATATCTATGGCAGCTATTATTTCCAGGGAGAAGATATTATTATAATGAGATTTGTATTAGTAAAATATTGACGATAATAACGATCAGCTTATACTGTGTTTCTAGTTAATTAATTATTTTGTCTGAGTACCATAAATTACATTTAGTTGGACGAAGTTACATACATTTAGTTGAAGTGAAGATGAAGACGAATTTATTAACTTATTGAAATTGTTATCTCTCATTTTCGCATTTACTAAATCTTGAATTTCGCAACGTAAATCATAGTAATTAAACGTCGTTTCATATGACAAGTACCCAACGCTTCAAGAATATTTTTAATTTAGCCCAGAACGCGTTAACGAACCGGCTCGAGCGGATATCATTTAGCAACTACCCGCCAACTGCTAATGAACGAGGGAAAATTATCCATTCATCACATCAGGCCGTAGGTTACTAAAATTGTTTCATCTTTAGGTCTACTGTTTTTCCTACAGAAAATGTCTAGTTACATCGTCGTAAATTGATATACAATGACAGCTTCATTGCTTAATTTAGCCATAATTTCAAAAAGGTGGAGGTTCTCAATTCGGTTATTTTTTTATTTTTGATACCTCATAACTTCGACATTTATGAACCGATTTAAAAAAATCTTCTATAATGTGAAAGGATACACTTTCCAATTGGTTCCGTACAAATTTCATCAAAATGGGTTTAGTAGTTTGGTTTTTCAATCAAACATTAAAAATAAAAAAAACTTTTTGACAAAAAAATAGTTAAAAGGTTAAGTTATTTTATACTTTGTATTTTTTTGTCAAAAATTTTATAGAAACATTATTACAAGTAGTAGGCCGAATCCAAATAAGCCAAGTAACAAAATAAATTAAAAGAATATTATTATATTGTATTCTTTCTATTCAAACGTTGATTGGTTGATTTCAACGACTGGGTTTCTGCGACTCAAATACGAATTAAGAATTGCTAATCAGTGTCGAAAAAAATCGTGTGGGTCTCTTTTTAGGGTTCCGTAGTCAACAAGAAACCCTTACAGTTTCGCCATGTCTGTCCGTCTGTCTGTCTGTCCGTCCGCGGTTTAGCTCAGAGACGCTTAGCGCTAGAAAGTTTAAATTTGGTATGGGTATACCTATTAATCACGCCGACAAAGTGGTAAAATAAATCTTGAAATACATTTTTTTTAGGGTGGCAATGATTTTTTTTTATTGTCAACCCCATGGTGGAGTTGGATAGGTCGTTTAAAAACATTGAGGGTTTGCAAAACCATTTTTCTATCCAAGGATCCGTTTGCGAAATATTAAGCTTTAAAGTCCTAATTTTCGTTAGAGTCAAGTGTCCCCCGCCCCTCTGCCAGCTAAACGGTTGTTTTGGAGACGTGAAAAATTTCATGGTAGTAGCATATATAATGAATTTAAAAGGAAAACTATCACAACTAAGTAGGCTTTACAAGTTAACGAGTAATAGTCGACCAACTTAAAAAATGGAACTGGGTAAGTAAAAAAATCCTAATAATTCCACAGAATGTTGCTTAAAACCAAGTGCATTTGTAACTTTGTAATGTAATAATATTGAAGTACATTTTATTATTTTTCTGACATGGTTTAGGAGACGGGTAACTACGGAACCCTACACTGTGCGTAGTTCGACACGCACTTGCCCGGTTTTTGTAAATAAGGCTGCTGGTAACAGAAAGAGATTTGAAAAGCTTTGTTCCTTTTACAACACTATTTTAGAACTGCGAAAAACTAAATGAAAAACTAAATATAATGCAAAATAAAATATAATGTAAAATAATTACGCATACGTGATTACTGCTGTTTATTAAAGTTTTCATAATTACGAAGCCAACATCAAAATAAGAGCAGTGAAATCGGAATAACATCATAGGTCTTTTAAAGAAACAACAAAGGACATGGCATTTTTTTAAAAATTAATGACGGCTCTCATTCCTTGCTTGTTTATAGAATTTCTTGCAGATTCTGTAACTACTAGTATAAATGATAAAACAAGTCGGGTCAGTTACACCATTAAGAACTCAACCGGTTAGACCGATTTTTAAGAGTTTTTGGTTTTGACTCCGCCCCGAATAGCAGAGTAACACTATTAAAAAACGGTAAAATTTACAAAAAAAAATATGAATGTAGCGGCAACAATAACACACGAAAAACTAAGAAAGTTAAATTTGTACGGCAACAAAAAGAACCGCAGCGCATCGAAATCCTGCATCGCGCAAGCAAAGTTCTCCGTGCGATTTGAACATATACAACAGTCCGAATATCAACTATCGGGCAGTTGGCCACCAGACACAACAACCATGACATGTTTAATTATAATAAAAACTATCCTGTCTCATCTACAGAAGCCTGATCAATCTTGTCTTTTACAACATCGATCAGCTACTAGGAATATAGATAAATAAACAAGACAATATAACCACAACATTCTCGACTTACCTTAATACCATTTTGATTTATGAGTTTATAATAAATTTTCTCAAAATATGACGATTTACCTGGCATGGCAACATAGAATTTCGCCCCACAAATTATTTCCCAAATCCGGGGATTACTCGGATAAAAACCTAATTGGAGAAGGCTAGTGCGTGACATAAGTCGAGCCAATCGGACGGCGATCCGAGCCACACGGGCTTATAACATGGCATTCTATTTTATGATATGGTGTTATTATTGAATTCCGAGCTCTTCATTCCAAAATTGTGTCATCGCCTTAACAAGCTCATGTCGAGAACCCTTATTTGTCACATTTAATACGGGAGAAAGAGCTTCCACTACAGACCGGTGTTCAGTATACCTACGTCGAAAGCAATAGTTAGACACCTACTATATTACATGTATATAATGTCATCTCACTTAAAATATCCACACTTAGAGAATAGGAGGTGGGAGGTCGCGCCTCATTAGCCACCTGACATATTGTTATAATTTCAGATCGTAAAATATAAAAGTGTTGAAAGCGAGCGTATTTAAAGCAATAACAACACATTTTTAGTTTAGCGTACGTAAATATTTAGTTGAAACGATGCTCGTATTCTTTTCGGTGAATAACTGAGTTATATTCAGGTTTATAGTCGCTTAGTTATAAAACGTATCTCAGCTACATCTGCGATATGAAACGGGAATAGCCATGCCATGGTGTTAAACTCTATTGTTAGCTGATTATTGGAGATTATCAGAATTTAAACTTTAAAACATGAATCAATAGAGTTATAGCTCTATCAATAAGTCATGAGATCAATTTATTAGCTTTCAAAAGCTGAAATTGGGTAGGAACTATGAATGTCAATTCGCCCAGTAGCCGCACTTGAATACTTAAGTACTTGTCTTATGGATGTTAATTTGATTACGATTATAAGGCAGATTAACGTATGTTGGATTTATTTAAAGCAAAATGTAATATGTAAAAA
Source organism: Mamestra brassicae (assembly GCA_905163435.1). Classification (NCBI taxonomy): domain Eukaryota; kingdom Metazoa; phylum Arthropoda; class Insecta; order Lepidoptera; family Noctuidae; genus Mamestra; species Mamestra brassicae. The sequence continues at coordinate 8,282,343 of LR990996.1, read as the reverse complement.
ACAAATTTATTTTAAATGATATTAATGTAGGTAGTATATTGAGTTACAACTTCATAAGAACAGTTCAGAGAAAAGCTCCATTGCCATCAAAAATCCAAAGGGAGTAAGAAGGAGAGGTCAAAAGTTATTAATTCAGTTAGATTAAAGCCTGAAGCCCTCGCAGTAGATGTCACAAAAGCTTAAAGTACAGCAATAGATTACTTTATAAGTTTAGGAAGAGTTATTGAAAGAGCTCGCCCTTCTCAAATACCTTGTAAAGGTAAAGAATATTTAACCGTCTTCAAATAAAAGGGAAGGGTCTTAATTTGTCGCCTTTAAATACCTTTCGCCTTAGCCTTGTGTTTTATTACTTTGTGAAAAAACTAGTTTGCAAAGTAATACCAATCTCAATTCAGCACCTGTAGGTATATCTTACCTACTTCAATATTAAAGGGAATCAATCATTCAATTTAAAAGCTAATCTGCTTCCCGGAAATGATCAGAGGATTTATTTTTGCCGATCTACCTGTCTACTTAAGCCTCATAAGTAAATTATATCCTTAAAAAATAATTCGAGACTTTTATATTTCTTATTAACATTATAACGATGTGACTAGAAATTACTTCGAAAAATATGGTAATTTACCAAGATTTTGCAGGCAATGAATAAAATAGTGAACAACATGTTAACACCAATTTGATCACAGTGGCAGTTTTTTTAAGTTAGTCTAAGTAAATAATAAAAAGTGTACTACTTACCAAAACACGTGTAGTTAGAAACGTGCAAGGTGAGCGGTTAGCCGGCAGCGGCGGCCGCATGGTGACCACCACACATGGCGCACCGCCACCTCCACCAGGCAGGGCACACTCACTGTCCCTCTGTCCCGAATGAAGCAGTTTCGAAAATGTTCTCTGGCGGGAACGCTCGGGTCGTAGAACGCGGACGTGAAGTGTGTTTACGCGAGTGGCGCGCGACTGAGCAGTGTGGGGCAGCAGCGATCGCGCGCTCCGCTCGGAGGCCGCGAAGCCGACTGGCGCGCGGCCAGACGGCCAGGGCGGGCGGCCGCGCCCCCGCCCGCGCCCAATGCCTTAAATTCCTCACATACCGTCCCACACTTTTAAGCGCACCTAAGTGTTTATCGAAGCTCGCGCTAAAAGATGTCTAATCGCTCTCGACACGTACGCCGACGTATTTCACGTTCAACATTCGCCGACTTTAATATCTTCAACGAATCTGCGTAAAATATATTACTCAGTATTTTGAAGTAACGATAACACATCGTATAGTTGTAAGACTTATGGGAAGAGCACATTGACCTAAACGATTTATTTGAAGAGTTCTTTCAACACGTTTTTTACGTATTTAGTAACCCATATGAACATTACACTAGATACCTTCCTTCGACATGTGTAGCTTTATAAAACCTTTACAAAAAATATCCGAAGGCGGTAGATACTTAAGCGTTCAATTTCAACGTTATAAAATAATAAACAGAAAAAGGTACTTTTTCAATTAAAACAATAACGAAGTATTACAAAAGAATTCTCGAACAAGTAGGCAACTTCAACCGCTACATTCCGAATAACAATTTAAATATAACGCATAATTTTGTAACTCATTTGCAATTAAAATTAACCTGTACAGAAGTCGACACCATAATTAATATAAAAACACATTTTCATTTCGGGACTAATTAGTTAGAATTATTCATAAAAATAAAGAAAACATCTCGAATGGTAGCTATTGTGAATTCTATTGTTTATTTGAATATTAAATAGTACTGAGCTCTTTTTAATATCGAGGATTTCATTGTTTCAAAATTACTTTGCAGGCAATTCATGTTGCTCGGCAAGATTTGTTGGTATTTAATTAGGAGTAACGGCATAAAGCCGGCAGATTGTTCTGAGCCTGATGGCTATTCACGAATAGCTGGAGGATATCAGGATTACAACAACCGTCTAACAACACAGACACGGCCTGAATATTCTGCCGCTCAACGGTTCTCATAATAAAGGAGAAGCAAATTACTAGCGAGCTGAAGGAATGTCAACGACAATGCAATACAAGCCTGCGACTGAATGTCCGGTAAAAAATACGATCCGACAATGTTTTTTACTATTTAAGAAAATAACAAACAAAGTTGTTGTTTTCCTTGAGGAATAGGTACACGAACTGTAGTCAAAGTATCATGAGATGTTTTTATTGTTTTATTGTCATTAGAACTACATAAATGTTTCTGTCTATAACGGAATTGATGGTTACAAAAATATGAAACATGCTTCGGTCAGTGAACTAAACTACTAAAATTCAAAAAAAAATAAGAAACCGCTGACAGCCTACCAGGCATAGGTACATACTTCGATACCGTTTCACAATGCTTGAGTAAATGGTATCGCGTGCCTAATGTTTATACTAAGAGAACGAGGTCCCCCTCAGACGCCTGATAACAAATAGAGCAACACAAACAAACCAACTCAAACTTGTATCTACATATCCGCTTCGTATTTTATCGACCTCATTTACAACAAAAAGGTTTTCTGTAAACAAAGTTCGAACTCTGTATTTATCTTTCGAAGTCAATTAATTCAACGTACCCTGTTTACAAGTTCAGTTTAGTTAAGCAAATTAATTAATTATTATAAGTACTGGAATCGTAGTTGAGGCACACGCGTCGCAAACCAATTTGAAGTATTTGTCGCGTAGGCTTGCTACGGCTACGTAGGCCTACAGCCTACGAGCTCCCGCGTAGCCCAAGTGTCGTAGACTTTGTAACTCGTACGTAATGATAACGTAATCGAGATTCGACGGCGGCAGTTTACGATATGAATGAAGATTGTTTACTTATTTTGTACAACAATAAAAAGGATTCATGATGTACTGTTATTTGAACCCGAGAAAACTTCGTAATGCCTTACATATTCCGTAGCAAATCACGTCACGGATCTTTGTAAAACTTAAAGCGTAGCTTTGCACACTACGAGTACGTTTGCGATCTATAACTCAAGTTAAAGATTTTTGTATAAGTAGGTAGTCTAAGTATAAACCTCATCAAACTTCGAAAATGTCCGTAATTTTTTATTGAAAATATTGCTTGCTTACCGTTTCCAAGACGTCGCATCGATTTTACATATGAGTTTCTGAAGTTGGTCGAAGTTCGCAAGACACTTACCTGAAAGGAAATTAATCATATATTATAATAATAAGTAATTGCTTATTTGTTTTTACATTTTAAGAATTGCCACAAATAATGCTTATAATTCCAATCAAAATGAGCGAAGTACAGTAGGTATTATCCTCATTTGATCATGTTATATTTTCTTGAATTTCAACATTTAAAGTAAGTAAAGTCCAACTGTTTCAAAACGTGCAATAAATACTTGAAACTCTACAAAACCCACCAAGTAAAAATAAAACGAGACTTCAATTGTGCAAAGGAAGATGTACGAGAACTGAAGGCCCTGGGATTGTTAGTTCTTTAATGGACCAGTATTTAAAAAGGACTATTCTTCGATGACGTGTTTACATGTCGTCTGCACTTGAAGTCGCGCCGCCCCTCCCATTTTCTCCTTCCTCATTTAAGGCAGCGCTGCATTCAACTTAAGTTGTAGAAAAAATCTGATCGTGACAATATACCATTTATTTTATTTTAAAAATTAAATTGCTGGCGTGCTACATGCATGCATAATTTACTCGTCAAGCATAATTCAAACGTACAATTTTATAAAAAAAAAAAAAAACAAACACCAATAATTGTGGGTAATACTTAATAAAATATTAAAGGAAAATCTACAACGGCACTTCAAAAGCCGTTTAAATAACGAAGCAAAAGAATAATTATCTTGACATTCTAGGAGGAGCTCAGTAAACGGGGCTTCCTTATTCAATGCGAAGACCTTCTAATGAATTTATCGGATTAGTTATGTACCTACTCAAGAAAGATACACAATGCTTAGGTACCAAAGTGGCGTTAATCGTCACGGTCAAACTTATTACGGTTGATATTACCTACTCGTTTTTCTCTTCAAAGCATGCAGTTTAGGACTTTTTCTAATACTAAATATCCAGTACAAAAGAAGCTTTTACTCTTACAACCTAGAAAAAATAATAACCTACGCCATCTTTTTCAATTTTCACTCTTTTCACAAACATGCAGTCATTATTTCAGAAATGGCGTTGCAACAAAAAACATTGTGAAGTGGCTCAGGAGTGCGTGCATTAAGCTCCGCCGTGCATGAATAATCACAACTATGAATGGGTGATGCAAGCTAAGCTAGTGCGTGCGATATATGCAGATAGAGGAGAGACGTAGATACACAGTGCGTCAGAGTGTGATAGGGACAGGGCACATGACGTCACGGGTAGCGCGTCGCCGCCAGCACAGCTGGCTGACTTGCTGCCACAAGGTAACTCACGTTTCTCTTATGACGTCACTCGGGAAATGAACACGGCAGCCCAGTTTGGGATCAATGGCCAATCTACAAAATAGAAAAATCCAATTCATTATCGCACTTTTTTTAAGTGCTCTATGTTAACACTTTTGTCTATTTCGTTTTGCTACCCCAATTTTAGTTTCGCATCGGTATTTGATCACCCTATCCATATAATGTTGGAGATCACATTTTAATGAAATGAGCGTTAAGTCTACAATGTAAATGAGTAACTGTTTAGCTTTACAACTTGGCTAAAGTTTGTAGACACGTAGAAGTAGCCGAGCTCAGTAAACTTCTACCGCAATCAGATTAGGCACATACCCGTCGTCTCCATTCTGGTTGGCCACGTCCGCGGCCTCGGCCTCGGTCTCCACTCCATTGCAATGTTCCACCACCACTTCGGGAACCTCACTCATATCCACTGTCCACTACACTGTCGCCGGCAGCACTCACCCGGCCGAGCCTCTACGAGCCAATATCGCAGACTACTATTTCGCCCTTGGTAAAAGATTACCATTAGTACAAGTACTATTATTAAATTAAGCGCAGGTAACTTACAGACTACATCTATATCGGAAACAATATGGTTGAACATTTTAATTTTATGCATTCGGGCTATTATGCAACTTTTATTTGGACAGTGAAGGTACTACTCACGTCGGTAATACCCAAATAGAATTTAGTCAAAAACGAGACTTCCTCCTCGGTGAAAAGGGACAATACAAGTTTATTATTAGAAGTATTCTAAAAAAAAGGAGTAAAATTCTATGACGAAAACTTAGACGTGAAGTTAAATCTGGATCATGACGGCTGAACCAATCCTTACGCAACTACAATTCCCGAAATAAACAGGTTTCTAAAAAGGGTATGAAACAAGCCGAGTGACGCCGGGTAAAAAGTTTAGTGTTGTGGTATAAGCATGCGCCGTGGAAGGCAAACGGGTCACGAACGCACGGTTAGGGCTTCAGCTAACGTAATCCCTTTAAGGAGTAGTTTACCTGTCGTATTCAGAAAAAAAATAATCACATAATGTAATCAGAATCGCATAACTAACGTAATAACAATTCTTAGAACATTTTCAGATCATCGGAAAAATAAGCAGGCACTTACAGCACTTACACTACGCAAATAGGTATGCATGGTATGGTGTACCTAAATATACTTGTATGATAACCTAATGGAAAAGTGCAAAAAAAACTCAAAATTCAAGGAGTTAACTCAACTGGAATCTCAAATCCATTAATAAGTAAAAAAGGTGAGTTTTATTTCATTCAGTTCATTCATTGTTTTAGTAACTTAGGTACGTAATGAATTTCCCTCAGAATTTCTGATAAAGATTATCCTATTGCAATTTCGATTTCAAATTAGGCACTTAGTTCAGAGCACCGATGCTGTATAAAACAATTTTATAATTAACAGAAAACTGCATAACACCTGAAAATGCCAGGAACTCTTTGACGCTACACAATATTCCAGTTAGTAACGTAAGTATTAATGAATTTCTAGCAGCACTTCCGAAAACGATTGTCCTGTTGTAATCCATACTTTAATATTACAAATGCGAAATTAACGGTGTCTGTCTGTTTGTTACATCTTCACGCCTTTAGTGCTGAACGGATGTTGATCAAACTTGGCACACGGTTGGACCAAGTCCTGGACAAAGAAATTTTCATTCCGGGAGGATGCTGCCAATGGCAGAAGCTATTTTAATTATAAATTGGCCACTTAATTCAGAGTACCGATGCAGTAAAAACACTCGTATATTTAATGGAAAAGTGCATAAAAGTCGCAGCCGTTGCAAAGAACCGCTTCGGACGTATAGAGCAAATAAAATAAGCTGTTCAATCAATCTGAACGGTCGGTTGTCCATAAACTTTTAATAGATTGCTTTCGATCGTTCCAGTACTTACCGTAATAGCCTTGTGATTGTTTGCTCGCATACGGTATCTATTGGCGTAAGTCACGGTAACTCCTATCATAAAATAACTATGGAGAAATATTGTGCACGTAGATACTAAACTACCTCTAATTTCTCAAGGGACGCGCGCTTAGATGGGAGGGTTTATTACCTAACTTCAAGTGCTTGATACCTTTCTCATGAAGTCCGTCGTATTGTACTACGAGAGGAACATAGGCATCTGTATGCTGTTGGTACTATATATTTATCAGCAATTTGCAATTTGGACGCTTCTCCCCGAAGCTTCTATAAGTTTTGGTGATTCAGGCTAGTTAAAGCCGTTATCTGACATTTGGCGGAAAAATCTCTTTCTTTCTATGTGAGCAATTTCAACTATTTATAATATTGCGAGTAGAAAAAAATCGTTAAACAGCCTTGATTTCTATGCAACTCAGTGAAGCTATTTCGTGCGTCACTCAAAATATTGATAGACTAGCGGACGTCACGCGGTTTCACCCGCGTAGTTCCCGTTCCCGTAGGAATACGGGGATCAAATAAAGCCTATGTTACTCGCTGATAATGTAGCTTTCCAATGGTGAAAGAATTTTTGAAATCGGCACAGTAGTTTTTGAGTTTTATTCATTACAAACATACACACACACAAAAATACAAATTTTTCCTCTTTATAATATTCGTGTAGATGTAGATTTCCTCTTTATAATATTAATGTAGATGACGGGATTATAGCTTTGGGACGGGAGATTAGCCTATACCTACGTATCTAAAGTCCACTACTTTATAGGTTTTATAGTATAGTGGGTATAGAGCCAAAGACCGCAACAACGTTCGTATCAGAAGCGCTGCAATCACCTTGCTTTTCAGACAGAGGGTAGGGGTTGCAGTTTCTTGTTTTCGTAGGTAGACGGAAAAACTTAATGTATCCTGTCGTCGACCGCGGGATTGGGTGGAATGAGATATTTTCTTATTTCGTTCCAGCTTTTGCCCGCGGCCGTTCATATCCTATGCCACGAAACCATAAATTTGTAGTAACAATAATTTACCTGTGACAGAGTGAAGCTTTCTAACAGAAACATAGTTTTCATAATCAGATCACAAAATACCTAGGTACCGGGTGATGCACTCCTCCGGACCTGACTGTTTTTTTTTGGATGATAAGTCATCAAGTACCTCCTCCCCCTCTAGGCGGACGGGCAGGGAGTGTTAGACTTACTTACCTACTGACTAAAACCGTGTTCCTCCAAATGCCCTTTATTGGCAGGCACTGGCCTAGCGGGCCCCGTCAATTATGCTAGCAGGGTGTGACTACCGAGATTACGACTAATAGAGGAGTACCTACCTATAGCAAAAGAAGACTTTTTGCGCCGAGCCAAAATACAATGGGATGTGAGCAAGAGACTGATGATGGATCAGAATATATACTTCCAGAGAACTTTCACAGGAATGAAACAAACAAACATACGGCTCTGTAATTTTATAAGGTTGTAATTTCCATGTTACACACGAGAGTTGTTCAAGGGAATTATATTTTTGTCACCAAAATTTATATTTGTCATCAACTTGTAAGTATCATCTAATTAATAGATCTATCGCCACGAAATATTTTCATTCTCAGATAAATAAAAAGGGTCGCAAGGTATGAATTACTAAATTAAAGTCAATATGTATCTAAAATAAGAGATGGATACCTAAGTATCAATAAAATCGTAGTTCATTCCTTGGATAAAAACTTTGTTCTCCAAATAATAGGTTTGTCCTTTAATAATAGCTTCGTACTCAGAATGGTATATCTGTCACCAAATATACGAACATAGGGCTGCACAGGGAGCTTAAGGCACCCCGACACGCGTAGATTAGGTTAGCTCCCGTCATACTATTCATGATAGGTTTCTTCAAACCCCGCAGACAGAAATAGGAGCTCCGCCCCGCGGGGCTTCGTCAAATGATCGTTTTCAATTCATTTCATTGCACGGTTTTCAGGAAAAACCCATTGTAATAAATCCAAACCTATTTATTTGAAACTTGATAATATATCCCGAAGATTGTATATGTGAGGTACTTTTTATGGAATTGTTTTTATATTGTTTGGCATCTAAATTTTGGTGATCTACGCACAAACCCTATTATTTAAACAATTCAAAACCAATTAAATTGGCGATAGCTTAAATCGCACCCATTATTCAATAGCCAAACAAGGCTTTATTTAACCTTTGACCTTACTTTAAACATTCTGTGTCAAGTGTTGCATCATCCAACAGAAAAGCAAGGTTTGCTCCGAGCCTTAACCACCTTCCGGAAATTAAACAGGATTACACTTCAGTGATATTATTAATGCATCATATATCCAAAATTTCAATTTCAAATTTCAAAAGTCATTTATTCAAATTAGGCTGAGTGCCAGCACTTTTTGAACGTCAAAGTTCTACATAAAGACAGTCCCCCAAAACGCCCGCCCGTCACCACTTCCTAGTGTTTTAGCTGGGAAGAAGAAGTGGCGCAACAAACTCCCCAGCAACACATCTGTCTGTTGAGTTATAAGAACTATCACTTATACAAAGGTATGTGAGTAGTCAGTATTCTTACAAAGAAAACAATACAACAAAGGTAACACGTAAAAACATAAAACTTAATAATTCGCTACTTGTAAGCTAGCACACTCCATTATGCCAGCATAAACAGACAAACTCAAGCATAAAAACAATATCAAATCAAACTAAATAAGCCTCCAGACATGAAGGGTGTGCCCGCTTACACGTGCAGAGGGTAGAATTTAATAAAAAGATCTGTGACTCGACGCCACAAGTGATAAACCAGGGCCATCAAAATTAAACATTAAGCATATAATCGTTATAACAATAGTAAAATCCATGGCTAACAAGACGACCTTTCACCACAAGCAGCACCCGTTCACGAGCATAACGCAAAGATCAGCCATTACCCCCCTCGCCATATTTGAGGGAAAGAGGTAACCCGACCCCCGACGCTACCGCAAGCAGTAAAATCTAAGGGAGCATGACGAACTTGCTGCCGGTTGCTCAGGATAGAATAAAATCATACAACTGTCGAAGTCACTAGTTAATCACATGTTGCAATACACTCATTATAAAACATTGTTATGAGAGTATTAAGTCAATACAAAAAAAATAAAAAAAAAATAACAAATAATTGACCTCTACGGACATATAAATTAACAAATATATGAACTCATATGTCATAAGCTAACTATGAAAGAACATTAAAAACGAAGTATGTCTTGCGTTCAACACTGCGACCAACTATTATCATCGTCTAAATAATCATTGATTGAATAATATGCCTTCGAACAAAGGTTAGATTTAACTTTAGCTTTAAACGAGTTAAAAGGCAGCTCAAGATAAGAAAGAGGTAGCTTATTGTAAAAACGGATACCGAGCCCCACAAATGAGCCTTGGACCCTTCGAAGACGATGGGATGGTGCATGTAATTTGTGCTTGTTTCTAGTGTTAAAGTTATGGATATCACTGGTTTTAGTGTATAAATGTATATTTTGCCTAATATATAATATGTTTGCAAAAATAAATTGAGATGCCACCGTGAGAATTCCAATATCTTTGAAAAGTTCTCTTAAGGAAACTCTTGACCCCAGCTGATATATTGCTCGAACAGCGCGTTTTTGTAACACAAATATATTTTGTATGTCTGCAGCTCTTCCCCATAATAGGATACCGTAAGACATAACGCTATGGAAATAACTAAAATAGACTAACCGAGCTGTGTAAACGTCAGTGTATTGTCTTACTTTCCTGACGGCGTAGGCAGCCGAGCTGAGCCTTCCTGACAGGCTTGATATATGCGGGCCCCATTGTAGTTTGGAATCAACAGTTATTCCCAAGAATACTGCTGAGTCCACAGTTTCAAGCATCTCTTTGTTTAAGACGATATTCGGTCCTAGATTATTAACATTAGGTAAGGCAAACTTGATACATTTTGTTTTCTTAGCATTGAGAACTAGGTTATTTGTCGTAAACCAATCCGTAACCATGGAGAGAGCACTGTTTACGTCATCAAAATCTTGTCTATTTCTATCTACTTTAAAGACAAGAGAGGTATCATCTGCAAAGAGAACTACATCACAGATACCCTTTAAGAAAAATGGTAAATCATTTATATACACCAGAAACAAGAATGGACCCAGTATAGAACCTTGAGGCACCCCTAAATGAACTGGTAGCCCGGAGGACTTCACACCATTGATATCTACACATTGAAACCTATTATGCAAATATGAGTCAACTACGTTAAGAGCTTCCTTTTGGAGACCATAATGACGCAGTTTACGCAAAAGCGTATCATGGTGTACGCAATCAAAGGCCTTGGAGAGATCACAGAAAACTCCAATTGCATTTTGCGAGTTCTCCCATGCGTTAAATATGTGTTTCAGGAGAGCAACACCTGCATCTGTGGTTGAACGACCTTTTGTAAATCCATACTGTTCATTATGGAGGAGGCTATTTAGATTAAAATGTCTTAGCAATTGCTTGAGTATTAACTTTTCAAATATTTTGCTAAATGCAGGTAAGATAGAAATAGGCCGGAAGTTTCCTATATCATTTTTATTACCAGATTTAAATAAAGGTATGACTTTACTACTTTTCATGAGATCAGGAAAAGTTCCTAAATCCACGCATTTATTAAAAGTAACAGCAAGGTAAGGGGCTACGATGTCTATTATGTTACTCAAAAGTTTAATGGAAATGCCCCAATAATCACCTGTGTTTTTTGACTTAAGTGTGTTGAAAACATTAACTACATCACTTGGTGTTACGTGCTCGAAACTAAATAATTGACTACATTTAGGCACACTACTATGTAAAAGGTTTTCAGCATTAGACGAGGACGAACTTAATGAGCGAGTCGTAGTTATAGGTATATTAGCAAAAAAATCATTAAATGCCTCAGCTACGTCAGTTGCTTTACTTATTAATTTGTTGTCAACAATAATCTCTACTTGATTTTCTTGTTTAACCGACTTGCCCGTTTCATTGTTAATAATTTTCCAAGTCGCTTTTACTTTATTTTTAGAATTTTTAATTGTGTCACTTAAAAATTTAGATTTAGCAGTAGCACAAATCTTTTTAAATAATTTAGAATAATTTCTAACATACTCTAGAAAACGAGCATCAAACTTATATTTTTTTAAACCATATAACTCATATAGTCTCGCTTTGCTTTTATAAATACCTGGTGTAGCCCATTGGTTGAAGCCAATGGAGGTACCCATAGTGTTTAAAGTTTTTGACTTAAATGTAGCTTGGTACTCATTCTGCACAACATCAAAAAGGGCTCCATAGATATCATTAGGATGTTCATGTTTTACTATAGATGGTGTAAGTTTTTTAGATACATTATGCTTAAACTTATTGCAACGACTAGATGTATAAGGCCGGTATACTATTTTATTTGGCTTTTTATTTAGTGGCATAGGGAAGCTAACTAGTAGTCCACAGTGGTCAGACGTTAGGTCACTTAACACAAATTTATTTTCAGAATCACAATTGCTAAAAATATTATCAAGACAAGTAGATGAAGATGCCGTGATTCTAGTTGGTTCAAAAAACAAGTTAACTAAATTATAAGACTTAAACAGATTGAGAAGCCGAATACTTAGTGGAGTAACATCTAAAATATTAACATTAAAATCTCCACATAAAATTATACTTTTACTACTTGACTTTAACTTATTAAGTAAATCCTCCATTACAGATTCGAAAAGACCAAAATCACCAGAGGGCGGTCGATAAACACAAATTATTATGTATCGCTCGAGTTCAACACAAGACAACTCCACAGTGCGCTCGATAGAATGATTAACTAAATCTAAACGTTGTTTACATTTCAACTTGTTTGAAACAAGGACTAATGATCCACCACGAATGGCACTTTTTCTTACAAACGCACTTTGTACGGTAAAGTAATCATTATTTAAAAAAGCTACTTCATGCTCTTTCAACCAATGTTCAGTTAGACATAAAACCTGAACATCATAATTTTCTATAAATAAACTTAACTCTAGTTCTTTGCCGGACAGACCTTGCATATTTTGATGTACAACATTCAACATATGAGGCTTTTCCGTTGTCGAACCTAATAGTTTAAACTAATACTAGGGGTATCAATAAAAATGTTAGTATCATTACTAACAGTAGCCTTTGGTACACTACATGTACCAGTGTCAGACTGTATATTGTATGCTAAAAGATTAGCAATTTGTCTCCTACAACTAGGTGGTAAATACATATGATAATTAGTCAGTTTGTAACCAGTAATAAATTGATTACAATCAAAATACAAAATAGCATCACTATGATGACAGGTCCTATTATAAATGAGTAAATTCAAATCAAAAATGTACCTATTTTGCTCCTCAGATAAGTATTCAGAATATGGCAAGGCACATATAATAAATTTACAAGTATTGGATTCATTAAGATGTAACATTAAATTGACACAATTAATTATGTCTTTTTTACTTACAGCTAAACTATCCCCAAATAATAATATGATAGTTGAATTGGGATTTAGCTTAGTTAATTTAATATTCCTAATTAATTGTCTAAAACTGGTGCCGGGTGAACAATTATTTATTACATAATGTGTTGAACACTGGTTAAATACACTACCAAAACCCTGACCAAATTGGTCTGAAAAAACATAAGTAGTATTAATGTTGACATTATCATGACAGCTACCATCTGGATGAGCCAGCGGGGGTGTGGGTGTTATGGGCTGAGGCTGTGGTGACTGGGAGCAAGCACAGCTGCAAGAAAGGTTATTAGTCAGGGACTCATACCTCTCTGCATTGTACGTTACCAGGTCCACCAACTCATTGGCCTCCTGCATGCGCTTACTCAGGTCTTGTTGAGAAGCCTCATATTTACTAAAGATATCCTTTAGTACATTTTCCCTTATAAACAGTTCCTCCTGAAGACGCTGAGTGTCATTGTCATGCATTGTTTTCCATAATTCTAATTCACTAAAACAATCTTGTAACTCTTGCTTTAAACTAAGTTTGTTTAGTCTAAGTTTTGTATTTAACTTGTTTAATTTTTGATGTTTTAATGACTTTTGAAGTTTTCTAATAAATCGATTAATTTTAATGTATTTTTTTAACTTATTGTGACTAGTGGACAATTTGGATTTAGTGATGGTATCGTTAGTTAAATCTATTGTTACCATTGGCTCGGCACATATGGGTCCCGACCCGCTACCAACTAACTCATCATATAGGCTGCAGGTCCTTGTAGACTGTTCACTGGCTTTAACAGATTCCAAGTGGGTCAAGGTGTTGTGAGCCCTGCTTAATTCCAGTTCCAACTCAGAAATGCGCCTCAATGCCAGTTCATGGGTGTCACTGCAATGTTGGAAATTAGACACAAGCTGACGGAGGTGTTGATGCTGGTTAAGTATGTAGTATCCACTCCTTACCTTATATAATCGTATCTAGATATTCATTCATTCTTGTGTATTATTAAGATACTGGTTGCTTCGTCGGTCTCTGTGTGTGGTCAGCGATCATGAACGACGATTCTTAGCGTAGATCCCAAGTTCGATCCCTTTCGAGCAAAGTGCTATTGGGTGATCAAAAATGGCTAAGACCACAAGAACCAACTATCACATTTACGGCTACATAAGTAGGTAGGTATCTATCACATTAACTGACTTTCTATCATCATATATCAACGGTAGATCATTTATGAAGATTTTTCATAAAAGAGTTCCAATAATACTTCCTGGAGGCACACGGAGTACCTACCTGAATAAATGAATACTGAAAAGTTCTAGGACATACATACCTGTTTGTTGAAACATTTTACCACATAGGTACCTACATAGACTACACAAGCAGATATTGTTGGGGCATTTGTCTGTACAAGTTGTGATAGGTTGATCGCCCAGGGCCGAGGAGCACCAAACAACTCATTTGTCTTGGTAGTCCCAGTTGATTCAGAGCAACTTGTGCGGAATAATAAGCAGCCGGTAGCCGGCACGCCCGGCGTATTTCTATCAGTTCATCAACGAAGAAGGAAGAAATTGAAACCGCCATTTCAATTTGATATTTTAGAAGCTTTTCTTACAAGTGAAGTGATCAAATTATATAAGTAATTGAAATCTGAATGTAGCACGACTGAAAACCTAAAATTAACTTCGAAGAATGAAATTCTCGAACACGTAGGTTTTATTTTGAATTAGCTAAAGAATGCTAGGCTATGCAGTGTAGCGAAATAAAAGGCGTTCCCACATTGAATACGTATAATTTTCATTTTTTTAAAATACACCGAAAGCAAAAAAAGCCTTTAAAAAACATATTAAAAAATCTAAGGAAAGAAGAGCGGATCAAAAAAAAACTTGGGAGTGGAACGCAAAATTACTTAGGCACAAATAAAAACCATACGGAAACTTAGGAGTAACCAAGCTTTACTTAAGATCCTAAATGTTGTTGCAACGACATACCGCGTCTCCATTTAAATTTAAATGGTGCGGCACGGTTTAGCGGCTACCTCAGCTCTTGAAGTAAAGGGAAGAACCGATTCTCCAAGAATCTATGAACACCATAGCTCTCAGGCAGTTTTTTTATATAAAGAAAGTAAAGATAATTCATTACTCACTGGTTCTCCAAGGGGTTATGATTCGTAAGCCAGCAGCTCGGACCGAAATAAGACACGCTTGCTTCTAAGACAAAAGAACAAATTGAATAAAATATTGTAGACCAAACCAAAAATACCTATACGTACTCCTACGAAAGAACAAAATGAGGAATACATACCGTGGATATACACATCCTCCGGTAGAATCACATATGTAAAACTTATCGACTCTTTTTGGAATTCTCTGACAAAAAAAATAAATAAAAAAAAACCCCGACAAAAAAAGCTTTGAAAAGTAAAAAATAAAATGTAAGTATTGATCCTTTTAGTTTAAAGGTACGATTCTTTGGGCCAAGCGTCTTCGCCTCGGGAGACCGCACATTTTTGTAATTACTTGGTTTAGTATTATTAGCGGTCCCCCGACGCGATGACGCTAGGCCCAAAGATCGTAACTAACTACCTATCTATACTAATATTATAAAGAGGAAATATTTGTATTTTTGTATGTAACGAATAAACTTAAAAACTACTGGACCGATTTAAAAGTTCTCTCAGCAATGGATAGGTACATTATCAGCGAGTAACATAGGCTATATTTTATCCCCGTACTCTCACGGGAACGGAAACTACTCGGGTGAAACCGCGTGACGTCCGCTAGTATTAAACTAAAAGGATCAATACATTTTATTTTTACTTTTAAAGTTTTTTTGTGGGGGATTTTTTAAATTTTTAATATAATTTTATGTCATGCTTTTTAAACTTAATTTATCTACAATCTGCTAAAAGCTAAATAAAAAATAAATTGTTAGGTCCTAAGTACTTACTTTTTCATTTCGTTAGTTAATATTCTTCATTCCCTTTCAATATAGTGTACATTATGCTACTAGTCAAACCCTTTCATTTGATACCCATATTGAGGGAGTTGTGAAAAAAAAAATGTAATTCGCCATTTTATGTTGGCGGCCTTGGATTTGAAATTTGTCATAGTAAATAGTATTCTCTAGTCAAGCCCTTTTATTTAATACCCATATTGTTTTTGTTGTTTTTTGTATTGTAGTTGTGAAAAAATATGTAATTCGCCATTTTGTGGTGACGGCTATCTTGGACCGATTTTCATCAGACATAGCTAAGACCACTCCCGACTAATTCAACTTTCAAACAAAAAAAAAATCAAAATCTGTCCATCCGTTGGCGAGCTACGATGCCACAGACAGACACGTCAAATTATAACACCAAACGTTTTTGCGTCGGGGGTTAAAAATAATCTGTACGACCTCGCGTTCCTTTGACAAATGTCACCATTTTTATTAGGGTTCCGTACCCAAAGGGTAAAACGGAACCCTATTGTGGCTGGTGACAGACGGGCGGACAGCCTGGTAACTGTCCGCCCGTCTGTCACCAGACTGTATAGTCATGAACCGTGATAGTTAGACAGTTGAAATGATTCACAGATGATTTATTTCTGTTGCCGCTATAACAACAAATTCTAAAAAACAGAATAAAATAAATATTTAAGGGGGCTCCCATACAACAAACGTGATTTTTTGCCGTTTTTATAGATAATCGTACGGAGCCCTTCGTGCGCGAGTCCGACACACACTTGGCCGGTTTATAATGATAGTCATGATTGTCACATGGCGACTTTACCTCGAAATATCCTAACATGTTTTGTTTGTTTGAGTGTCCTCTACTCATATACAGGGTGTCCCAAAACTCAACGTCAAGCCGAAACGGGGTGACAGGATTGATCATAACCATCACGAGAAAAATCTGAAAAAAAATCTATCCCATGCAGTTTAAAAATTATGGGCATTTTAAGAAAAACCTAGAAATTTGATCAAACTGTACCATTTTTCGGTTATTGTGGTTATTCTTTTTTATTTTTGTTCATTTGAACTTTGGAAACGTAATCCTAAATAACATTTCTAGAATCCCAATAAAAAATAATGACACAATTGCCTCAAGTTTCCGAGAATTGAGACTATTTGTTAAACTACGAATTTAAAATTTTCAAGATTCGTCGACTTTGACAGGCCCTCCTATAAAAAAAATGTACTAGAGTGCCTTGGCAAGTGGCATTAAAAGTTGGCGCATTTAATCAGAATTCTAAAATGGTACAATACTTGTTAGTTCCATACAATAGAAAAGAGTAAAAAAATTAAAACCTCAAGTAACCCGATTTTTGCTATCTCATTTTACTCAGTTAAAATGTTTTTAATTCACACAAGCTCTAGGTAGGTTCTTAATTTTAAGACAAAATGATGAGAGAGATGGATAATGGGTATGTTCGCCATGAGTGAGCGAGACAGATAGTGACGCCACTTTTACCAAAGTGAAAAAAAGTTAGTAAAATTAGTAAAATAATTAATACGAATACGAACGTGCGCAGTAGACGAATGAGCGAAACGTACTAACTGGTTGGTGTCGGACTGGTAGCGTAGCCATTTGCTTGGCTGAAACTAGTGCGAATGAAACAGATAGATGCTATGGCATCTATCTGTTTCATTCGCACTCGTTTAAACGACGCATCTCCGTCTCAATGCGTGGCGTCACTATCTGTCTCGCTCACTCATGGCAAACATACCCATTATCCATCTCTCTCATCATTTTGCCTTAAAATTAAGAACCTACCTAGAGCTTGTGCGAATTAAAAACATTTTAACTGAGTAAAATCTGATAGCAAAAATCGGGTTACTTGAGGTTTTAATTTTTTTACTCTTTTCTATTGTATGGAACTAACAAGTATTGTACCATTTTAGAATTCTGATTAAATGCGCCAACTTTTAATGCTACTTGCCAAGGCACTCTAGTACATTTTTTTTATAGGAGGGCCTGTCAAAGTCGACGAATCTTGAAAATTTTAAATTCGTAGTTTAACAAATAGTCTCAATTCTCGGGAACTTGAGGCAATTGTGTCATTATTTTTTATTGGGATTCTAGAAATGTTATTTAGGATTACGTTTCTAAAGTTCAAATGAACAAAAATAAAAAATAATAACCACAATAACCGAAAAATGGTACAGTTTGATCAAATTTCTAGGTTTTTCTTAAAATGCCCATAATTTTCAAACTGCATGGGATAGATTTTTTTTCAGATTTTTCTCGTGATGGTTATGATCAATCCTGTCACCCCGTTTCGGCTTGACGTTGAGTTTTGGGACACCCTGTATAAATATTTCATAGTACGCCGCGATTTTGAAAAATTGCCATTCGCCATTTTGTTTTAAAGGGGATAGAACCTTTTTAGTATAGATATACTAAAAAGGTTCTATCCGCTTTAGTTTTACCTACCTACATACTCATAGATAGGTACATACCTACCTACCTAATTTGCAAGGTGCGTGTGCACTCAATAAAATGTGATACCTACTACAGTCGATACCACGTTTTTAACACAGATATAACATTCTTGATTAGATTAGCTTATTTATCTTTTTTATCTATAATATAGATAGATACCCAAATAATATATAGGAACCAAAATTCACTGGCAAACTGCGTGACGATATACACATAATAAAAGTAGGTCGTATGCATGCCAGGCAGTCAGTTCCACGGTCACCTCAGGGAGATAGAAGTCATTGCGCTGTAATACCTGATTTCAACCTCTGGTCCTAACACAGCCTTGGATCTGTAAGAGAAACAGAGCAGTCGGCAAATTAATATCTATGGTTACGAGATAACCAACAGCCTAATTTAAATAATAGTAGAACAATCAAACTGCTTTTAGGGACGACAAATTTAAATGGATAAGTAGGTAGTTAGAATAATTATACAATCTCCAAACATTTTAGAATTTTAATTAAATTTACAGCACAAGTTAGTTCCACCTAGCCCGTTTCATTATCGGACTACAAGACGTAGGGCGATGCGCCACCGGTATATTGTGGTCATCCCAGCCATACGCACATAACGTTTGGGGAATAGGTAAGCACTTTCATTGTTCGTGCAGCTAAAGAGTGGAATTCCCTCCCGGGTCCTGTGTTTCCTGATAGCTACAACCTGGGGGTCTTTAAGTCAAGAGTGAAAGACTCTAGACAAGTGTCATTCTATCAGCGGTAGCGTGGCGAAGCCGATTGGCAAAACGTCAAAAACATATGGGATTGACAAACACCGTCAAAATGTCACGTGATCAATCTCTTATGTTTGAACTTTCGACAATTGCCATCGCTGGTAAAATTGCACTTTTTCTTGAGCCTCAGGGTCGACCACATCGTCGCTGTCCATCAGGTGAGATTGTGGCCAAACCCGAGCCTATGAAAACTAAAAAAATAAGAATCTGCTTAGCAAGAAGCAATTTAAAATTAACTACTTAAGGTCACACCTGTATTCCCAGAATGTAGAGGCGTACTTATAGTACACCCATATTACACAGGTTTTTTTTAAGTAACATGTAATAGGGGTGTGCGGGGCGAGCCGGGCTAAATCCAGACTTCGGGCTGCTACTGAGAAAATACTACCGAAAACATTGCCTGAGCCGGAAATCGAACCCAGGACCTCTTTAGAGAATTTTGTGAATCCTCAGGCTCTATAATATGACTACAACAGTTGTCTCCTAGATTTTGCTGTTGTCTTAAACACAGGCTTGCTTCGTCTCTATCAAGTAATACAACTTGACGAGACAAGGTTCTGTTACGGTGACCATATATTAGGTACCTACTTAATACCAAAATTACTAGACTGACCCAAAAGTACCTACCTAGTGATAGTCAGGAATTTGAATACAGCAATATTTTTTTTTTTTTTATGTTTGGACTATAGTTTTACTAACTATAAACTAAAAAGAAAATACCAATTGCATAGGTCGTCATTTTCTCGGAGGATGTGAGGGTCTTGGAAAATAGACAAATATTTGTGAACCCTTTTTGAAAAAAAACCTATGATCATATGCACAGTGACTCATAGGAAACAACAGGGGTTTGTGCTTCTCCAAATGCCACCGTTGCTTGCTGGTGAATGGAGTTTGAGCTAATCAGAACCTCCCATGGAATACAGGCCCGGACTGGCCATAGGGCAAGTTGGGCAAATGCCCGATGGGCCGGACACCCGGTGGGCCGGTCTGGCCTATTGGCGGTTGACTCTCTTTTACTATTAAAAAAACCAAAATCGCAATACATCCATTAGAGTAACATCCTCTACCGTCAAGTTGAAAACCTCATTCAATTTATGTTATCATCGTTGGGCTCTTGTAATATCCTTGCTTTCTAAAAAATGGCATTCGCCTCTATCAATAGGCAAGACATCACATAACACGCCCAGGTTTGACGGACAGTGTCACTACGGAATTGTTTTAGTTTCGAATATTTTCTTTATTAAAATCGCAGCCTAGCATTACATTAGGCTTAGGGGGTTCTTAAGCGCATGCTTGGAGATAATTCCCAGTGCGTTGGAAGACAGGGAAAGTGGTCCTCATTAAGAAGCCTGGGTGCCCTGCGGACTCTCCGTCTGCATATCGTGCTTCTCGACGAGGTGGGCAAGCTTTTTGAAACAGTAATTGCATACCGCCTCGTCGGGCACCTGGTGAGGGCTGGATCTGGTGGAGAACCTGTTTAGTTTCTGCACGGGGCGCTCAACGGTGGGCGCCATCATGCGCCTGAGAGCCCTCACGACGGAGGATGCGATGTCCCGGGGTTCGAAGGTGGAACTTCGAAGAGCACTTCCGACGTTTGGCTCCCAGACTGGAGCGGGCCGGGACTGCCTTCAAGCGGCTCCTGCCCAATCTAGGGGCCCAAACACCTCCTGCCGGAGACTCTTTGCGGGGATCGTGCTCCATGGCCCTTTATGGAGCCTCGGTGTGGGCGCTTACATTGATCTGGCGGCCAGCTCAATGCGTCCCAAAGGGTCATGGCCATCCGGCTGGCCTGGGGTTACCGCACGGTCTCCGGCGAGGCAGTGAGCCTCCTTGCCGGATTACCGCCATGGGATCTGCTGTCGCGGTAAATTGCAGCGCGGCGGACGGAGCTCCGGCAGGATACCATGGCAGTATGGAGACAGCAACTGTCGCGACCCAGCGCTGGACACGCCACAATTGTGGCGGTACTCACCGGACACGGCTGTTTCGGGAGGTACCTGTTTCGGATTCAGCGGGAGGACACGCCCGGGTGTCAGCACTGCGAGGATCGCCCGGAGGACACGGTGGAGCATACTGCCGTTTAGGCGGACCACCACCGTGATCTCGTCGAGACGATCGGAGGCGCCGACCTCTCGCGTCCGGCCCTGGTTAAATTCATGGTCCAGAGCGAGGAGGCTTGGGAAGCGGCCACCTCCTGCGAAGCAGTAATGCTTACTACTTTGTCGGCGTGATTAATATGTATACCCATACTAAATTCCAACTTTCTAGTGCTAAGCGTCTCTGAGCGGAACCGCGGACAGACAGACGGACATGGTTAAACTATAACTAAGTACATATTTATTTATTTTAACTTTATGTACAATAGTTGTACATGGGCGGACTTAATGCATCAAGGCATTCTCGACTGGTTGAGAATGACTACCCACCAAAAATATTGAGATTATTAAAAAAATCTTTTTTATTAATTTTTAACCGAGGAGTTACGGATATATTTAAGTTTATCCGACTAAAGTAGAAAAAATAACAATAACATCTCCCGGAAAAAGTTAAGTTTACCCCCCATTCCTGATCAAAAAATATAATGATAATTAATTAGTAGTTTTCCTTTTTCTATCTTTTCTCTGTAGAGGAGGGTCGATCGTCTTTATAATGCCCGGGCCGATTTCGGGTCCCAGTCCCATTAATGGTATACTTATGAACACTGCGAACCACCTATCGCCGTACATTGTATTGGCAGACTGAAAAGTGACCATCAGACATTTTCACTAGCGGAGATCACAGGGGTCTCATATCTCGCATTTAATGGATCTGTCACCGGAAAATTGCAGACACCTGGCGGGTGATGCAATGAAACCTGTCCGAGGTGGGGTGTAAAAATTTTCGAACTTGCTTCGCTTGCTCATCCGTTCTATCCTCTCTTCTTCTTGATTCTTGAATTAACTTGCGTCAGTCAACAAAGTTAATTCCATTTGAGTTCTGATAATGATGAAAAGAAAATTATCCAGGTGCAAAAATTTTCGATAGTTTGTGAGATGTAAGAACATTCCTAAAAAAAAACCTGCGGTACAAATGGAACACCTACCACCACCCCTCCCTCCCGGAAAATGGCTTACGACTGCCGTCGCCAGAACGAATAGAAAGGCGCAACCCATAATTATAGACATACTTAGTGACATAGAACGTGTTATATTACGATTGTTGGCACGTGGACAGTGGACACGGGAAAATAACTTCTTAACCTCTACACAGCATATTTGGTACAGAGTCAATTATAACCACACCAATATTCTAAACTTAAAAGGAAAAACGAGCAGTTCCTAGGTCGGTATGTGTCCCGGCCCATGTCCAAACGAACACTGTCACTCCAAGGTCCATACTCGACACCATATAGGTACTCTTACCTACTTCTAGACTACGCAACGCCAATAAACAAAGGCGCTTGTGTTTTTGTTTTAATTGCAGACTCATGAAAGCTCCGACATAAGTTTCTATTACCTACTTATTACTATGATTAGGCCTAGAACCTACCTACCTACCTACCCACTATTGCATCAGCCTGGTAATGTACCTATAGAAGCTAAAAGGTAATTCCCACAATATTGGCTACAGGTATATAGGCACCTACCGATAATTTGAGATATTGTGGTGTTTAATTTTTATCACACTAATATTATTACCTATTGGATCGGGTGACGGTCTTCGACGATGATAACACGCACTGGCGAATCGGAATTTTATCTATTGAGTAATGCTTAAACGTTATGCTTATCTTCAATTTATGATAAGGTAGCTAAGGCTATAGGTGCGTGGGATTTCGCGCGTATGGACTCCACCGCTATACATGAGGGACAGCAAAAGAATTTCGCCATTACCGTCATAGCAGCCCATCTTCGCTCATTGCTATACGGAGGCGTCCTTTGCTTATGTTTGTTGCTGATAGGCTCATGTTTCACCACAATCTTGCCAGATCTTAAGTGATGATGTGGTCGACGATGGAGCATGCTTGCTTAGAAGTAGGTATTTCCTGATAACTAAAACTCAAAAGAAGGTACCCATGCACTTTCAAATAAAGGCTCCGAATGGGAATTCCACTCCTTCGCTGTGTTTGTATTGGTGAAAATTTTACCATATGTCGATGGCTAAACTGCTACTAAACCGCTTAGATATTCTTTTGGGAGAAGTTAATCCTTCCCCGTAAGAATTAAGCGGGCAAGATTTACACTCATATTCTTACCAACGTACCTACTTATATCATGCTTGAACCAACCAGCTTACCCAAGAAGTTTAAAAGTCGTTTCTATAGTTTGAACTTTACCTACGATGTTTTAGTTAATTTCCCAAGCATTGGGTACCCTTTTTTTGTTTCCAATTTCTGTTATTTACCCCTCAATATTTTGTGTTACCCCCTGGCCCTAATGAGTATCTGTAAACGGGTTTTCTGGACCGAATGAGTTTCCTGATGGAATCCTGTGGGACTTCCTGCCACTCTTCGACTAAAGCAGTTTTCAGGTCTTCTATCGACGCCGGACCTGGACATCTTCCTTGTTCACCCGCCTTTTCAGCTCGTCCAACATAGGTTATTATGTTCAATCGGATTAAGGTCAGGACTGAGGGCTGGCCAGTAGGTATAGTGTGGGAATCCCGACTACTTCCAGGTATATTGTCTAGTCGCTGCAGCGGTGTACCAGCGGGCATTATCGTACATTCGCCTTCCGGCGAATCTTCGATATTAAACCCGATAGGGGAGTACATGGCCTAGCAAATGTCGTTAATCGTGTCAATAGAAATCCCCGCCCACATCATACAGGGCCCACTGCCCCGTATGCCACTGTTTCCGCAAAACAGCATTGTGCAAATCGGTCCCCCGGTTTCCTATAGACTCTCCGTCAACGATTGCTACCATGCAGCCAAATCCTGATTTCGAACGAGAACGGGACTCGGCGTCATTGCTCCATATCCTATCTAGATGATTGCGAGAAAAATGAAGCCGGACTTGTCGGTGGGCTGGAGACAATTTGAGTCCCGTGGCTGGCCTTTTTGGAGTCAAGTTCGCTTTTTTGAGTTTTCGCCTCACTGCCCAGTGGCTAACAGCCTTCCTTCGAACTTTTCTGAGCTGCTGCTGGACGTCCACGCAGTGTATTGCTATCGTCCATATCCTGATCTCCGGACTAAGTTTCAAGTCTCCCTGAACCTCTTGTATAACTTCGAAACACAAAACTGGCTCCGATGAAGCTGTCACGCGATAGTAGGTACGCTGAGACAACCCTTACTGGATTAGGATGACGACTTGAGCGGCTTCTATAGGTGTGGTTTCCATTTTGTGTTCCCAGATGTGAAACATTGGACTGATGTCCAATTTTCATAAACTTTTTACAGAATTGCAGGACTTACAAAGAATAATTATGGTGTTTTATTTTAAAAATATATGTTTTTTGTTTTTACGTTCCTTGACAAAAGGTAAATTATCTTTGGTTATGTTATTGAAAGAGAGGAGGTTGAAAGCTAACAAAATTAGATACGTTTCAAATGATTATACCACCATTCATAGTTCATTGCATAGAAACTGTAAAAAATTGTTTTGAACAACGCGCGATGATGTGATTCCAGTTTATTGCTCGCGAGTGTTTATGATACGCCATGGCCATTACACTCGAAAAACCACACACGCACTTTACCTCCAAAAATGAGTAGGTACATACCTATGTAGGTTATACTATACTCACACTGATTTTGTGGTCAGTAAGTAGTGTACCTAGGTATAAAAAGTTTTAGAAAAGCTTGTAATGCTTAGGTAAATGACTATGTATAATGTAACACTGTATCAACTGTATGCAAACATTTTCTAGCGTGGGGGGGGCACCGTTCTTTAAAAAAAACAAGTAGGTAATTCCCCAAGTACGAAGTAAAAATAATCACTCGGGTATTCGGGATGGCAATACTAGCAATGTTGCTGACCGTTCCTATACGATGTAGATATGAGAATAAACAACTGTGCAGTTTGCGATAGAGGGCGATTTATATCTAGAGCAGAAACCCTTCTGCTCTAGATATAAATCGCCCTCTATCGATGATATCATTGTACCGTATACCTGGGTAGGTATACGGTACAATGATATCATCGACTGATAAAAACACAAATTGATCAGTGAAAATAAAAGCCTTCGGGTTTTTTGACCCAACAAAATAATAGATAAGCATGTAGGTAGGTACATCGTTTTCCTTAACCGGCTAAAACAACGTAGTCGTAATAACCTAGAGTCAGTAGATAGGTAGAGTAGATCATAGATCTGATTAACTCAGAAGTGCACAAAATCGTACCTAATTGTAACCGCTTCGTCGTCTAGTCTAGTTATCACCACAATAATAATGGTAAGCATTTGTATTAGATTCCGTGCGATAACATAACGTAAGTACCTGTTTTACCTAACATGGACCGTGAATCATATCAGTAGGTATATGTAGATGTCTTTTACCGTTTTTTTTTCATATACCGTCGTCTATCGACTATTGACTGGAGTTCCGGTGCAAGCGCACCGTAACTCCGTATCAGCGTGACTCACACACCAAGTGCTCTTGTACTTTAAGCTTTGTTCTAACTTGGGTACTTGTAGATGTGTTACTCATCTGCGATAAGATTTTTTAAGTATTGCAATTGGTGAGATGGCGAGATCTAAGCGAGATAAGAGTTATTATAATCGTTGAGTTATGTATTGTATGGTAAGCAAGTTGCCTGAATACAGCACGCGAAGTTTCCTTCTCTGCACCCTTCCAATTACCTGATCTTCTGATTCGCGTAATGTGGATCAGAAGATGAAGTAATTAGGTCATCGCTAGCTAGTAAGATATTGCTGGAGCATATCATGCTGCAACCATATCTTACTAGCTGGCGGTTATGGGACAGCGTTTTCCAAAGTGCAGCACTTCGCTCGAAAACGCTCTTAGTCGTAAAAATTAGCAATCCAAGACTCATCGACAGAGTGGTTGCGAACAAAGCGAGATTTTTCAGCACCCATATGCATCTAGACGCACGCGGTCGACAGGAAGAGGTTCGTGGTAAGTTGGAAATTGGCAGAAAAAAAAAAACATTTCTGACCGATTAATATAGGTACTGCGATTTCGACATAGCGTCAACGATGCGCGTAGCGTGATGATGTAACGATAATAGAAATAGTTTATCATGTTTAATGTTCGTAGGAGTTTGGTAGTCCAATTGACACTAATTGCAAACAACAATACATAACCCCACACATACTCGTAGTTTCATGTAATCCGTCTGGCAGTCAAGGTCGCTTACAGATATCTCGATCTATTTACGGCCGGTCTCAATAACGTACCTACCTTTAACCAACTGTCAAATTAGCTACCAACAGTAGCCGAACGTCATGTTTGCCTTTGTTACATGACGTTTCAGCTATTGTTGATAGCTAGTTTGACAGTTAGTTAAAGGTAGATACGTTATTTAAACCGGCCGTAAGACACTGTTTCTCAATCTGACCAAACAAAACATGGCAGGATGATTAGTGGACAACAGTAATTCAGTGTACCCACTATGTAGGTCTGTTACTAGAAAGTAGTGGATGCGCTAATGCGATACCATATATTATCTTAGTATCAGCGACATAACATAAGGAAATACTGTGTTAAACATTAGGTTAGGTTCCTATGCTTACACAATACCTACTCATTTTTTACCAAACGCCCTTCCAAACAAAATAAAAAGGTGCAATAATGTGAATTACAAAACATCTGAATGCTTGAATTTATTTTACGTAACTAAGTGTTTTTCATATGTACAAAGTGGGATTTAGGTATCTAATATAATCAAATTTTGATCAAGTTCGTTAACATACACCATTCAACTGCCAATCAATAACATAGAAAATATTATTATAGTAATACAAAAATATCAAACTAATTTTAAGACATAAATCACTTGTGACTACAATTTACAAAATAACATCAATGAATTGTTTCAACTTGGCGAGATATAACACAAACATTATATAACACAAACATTATATCGCCCTATATTATCGATAAATGAAATATGACCAACTGACTCAGTTATCATCATGACCATAATGGGCACATAATGTCTTTTGTCATGAACTAATATGATAATAATTAACGAAGGTAATTGTGTAATTGAATACTTAGACCATCACAATGGGTTGAACAGAGCTGAACCCTGACCTTTATCCTATAAGAAACTAAGTAGACACAGACCCCAATTAACAATTAACTGGTAAATGACTTATTCGTCTACACTACTACACATTACAACTAGCTATTTATTCATAAATATTTACATGACTAGTCAGATGTGGTGTTTTAAAGCAATTACAATATTACATGTTTGAAAAGAACTTAAAATTTACTGGACAGAATACTGTGTGCATCTTAGTTCAAGTTAAAAATTCGACTCATTACTACAATGTCTACAATACAAGACTTACCAAATGGTAATATTTTGTAACCTACATTTTGTGGCGGTCATTTGACTACTTGCTTCGAAATTTTGAATATTGTTTTTTTTAAACATCCTCAAATCTAACTCAATTTCAATACAAATACAAAATATTATGTAGGTACTCAGTTACTATGCGTACATACTATTCATTGGGAAAATGGAGCTAACATTTCTCCCATTTCTATTAATTAAATTACAATTTAAGATTTTTCGACATTATTACAAAAACGCAGGAACAGTAAGATATCAATTATATGGTTAGTTAAAAATAAAAAAATTATATCCCTTTGTTTGTTACATCAGTTTGCAAAAACAATAGTTTACTACACATCTATTTAACTACTTCAAAAATCCTGGTTAAGTATGCCTAGTGAATTTGCAATTTGAACATCATTATTAAATATAACTAAGAAAACCTGTACAAGCCATTTCTAAAATAGACACTTCTTCGAAAATGACAATATTCAGGTGTAACAGTGTTGAAGATATGTTATAAATCTATTGATTTTCTCATTTTTATGTTACAGTTCAAATAATTTGTCTATTAAAGACAGACAGCATAGACACTATTTTGATATTTGTAGAATTGTACAATATTTGTTCTGAACTCAAGACTAGGCTAGACCATCTTTTTCAATATTTTCTGATAAGGTTAAACTAGTACAGTTTAATTAAGCAAAGAATTAGCAGTCCTAACTTGACATTAAATCATTGATTATGATCTATAAATGTTTTATCTGCTTTGTATGGAGTATTATAAGTAATTTTGGAGGACACTCTGATAAAAATTGTATAAGCACTTAAGCAAGACCAGCAAACAATCCAAAGCAGTGACATACTTACTTTAGATATGAAAGTATTATCTACAAACTTACTATACATTCTTTGTTTTATACACAAAATTGTAAATAGTTCGTAATTATTATAGAAAAATGCGAAATAATTTAATAAGTACCATAACAACAGTAATATAAGAATATCCTGTGCTTTACATATTGGCTTGCTTAGTTCAAAAATAGCTAAAATGGTAATAAATTATGAGGTGGCCTACTATAGAAATTTATAACATTTCAATATGAACAAAATATGAAAGAACAAGACATCAAAAAATAAATTATCTGTAGACAAGATATAAAAGCAAAGCTATCATCAGTTTTTACCTTTACATTAAAATATCAATATTGTGCTTAATATTTAATTAAGAAGTTTCAATTTACAAAAATCAAAATTTTGTAAATATTGATACTTTGGTAACAAACATACACACTGACTAACATTTTGGTATGTACCATGCTATCTTTGTGAATACAATCATAGAATGATTCACTTGTGTGTTGAATGATTCACACTTCAATGTAAGTGCAATATTAGTCCTTTAAGTATATTGTGCACTTACTATTGTAAAATCAGTAAAACTTTAAAATGATATGAAATATTGTAGTGAGAAATCATACAGTCACTGGTATCTTAATTTCCTTGTTTACTATGTAAAATTTGTGCTTTTTCCCTAACACTCCCCAGATCACAGCAACATTTTCAATAATAATATTGAATGGGATGGTAGCCAAGGCACCACCAATAAGCAAACAGAATCTTACTGGGCCAAATCTATAGATAGGGAATGATTTAAAGACACCAAAGATATACATATAAATATTTACAGCACCTATGAATCCACATATTAAGTCCAAAGACTGTGGACATGGTATGGGACATACAGCTGCTAAAAAAACATTACTTGTTGATAAAGGCAGGGTTACCCATGAATAACAAGACACTGCCAGGAATACTTTGTATAATGCAGGTATTTGTTTTGAATGTACCACTAAAAGTATTCCTTGAATCCACCTTTTTCTTTGTTGCATAAAATCCCATAATGAGAATGGTGATTTTTCCCACATTTCTCCTTCAATAAAATTAAAAGTATAACCCTCTTTATAGGCTTTCATAGCAAAATAACAGTCTTCTGCAACTGATCCATCAAGTCCATTGTCAAAAGACACTTTCTTTTCTGCACTTACCTGCAAATAAAATAGTAAATTTTGTAAGCAGCCTTGTAAAATTAAGTGACAGATTTAAGAATTAAATACTTCAAGCATACTTACTTGTGTTACAACATATGAGCCTTTCCAACTGAACAGTGGCTTATGGAATAAATAAAACTGTAGCCTTAGTTTTCCCATATCATCAGCAACACGGAAGCTGTCAGCAAGTGTAGTGAGCCAATTAACAATGTGCTCATTTGCATATGTGATCAGTCCTTGACCAAACTGATGCTGGCCATCCAATACAAAGTTCAATATACCCCTCACACAGTTATCAGTCAACAATGTTTCTTCATCTAAATGCACAATCCAATCATTTTCAGCCAGTATATTAACATTATCTTCCAAGCAATACTGCAATGCTCTTGATTTAAATAAAGCACCTGATTTAGTCTTATATTCTGCTGGCACAACCACTTCTCTTACTCTTCTGTGCTTTGGTAAATTAATTGCTTTGTCAGTCACAACTTCAATCATAAAATTTTCCATTCCCACATCAACACATGTGTTCATATTTCGAGTTACGTTATCTCTAACTAGTTTTGGGAAGTCCCCTCTAGTCACAATTCTAATACATATGAAAGGTGCTAACAAAGGAGAACCTTTGAGTTTCACATTTCCTGGGAAAGCATTGAATAATGTCAATCCCGCAAAGTTGCATAGGACTTGAGGTATTGTTAGTAGGGTAAAAAGTCTTAACATGTATAAAATAAATGCACCATAAATTCCATATCTTTCCACAGGATCAATTTTTTCTTTTTCTTTATCATCTAAATTTATTGCTCCAGCAAATACAAGAAAAAGAAATATAAATGATATGAAAAATGTGCAGTGTAGTAAATGTTTCACTCTTCCTCTTAGCATTCTGTAACAAACATCTTCAATGTAGTCATGCAATATTTTTTGTATTCAGAATTTTATTATGTAGGGATATTGCAATATGCATCATATTATTCTGATAATATGTCAAATTATGATTAAAAATTAAAAATGGAGCCGAATTTTATCCTAGTAAACATGAAATAGAAAGCAGTAGAAAGAGTGTAGCTTGGCCTTTGCCATGCAGTGGGACACCACAAGTTTTTGTTAATTAAAATATCGAAATATGAGATAGGTAATTATCGCAAAAGCCACAAATCATACAACTGACCCAACAAAAACATAACAATGATGTTTTTATCACTAATACATCGTAAAAAACCACTGTGTTTGACTCATGACTCGATTTAATGTTGGGATGAGAATACACCCATTTTCCTCAATGGAATACGCACTGAAGAGACGATTAGATTGCGGTTATCGCTTCCCTTTACGAAAAGGAACTTCAAAAGACGTCCGTCAAATTTAGCATACTCTATCGCTTGGGTTATTTTCAGGATATTTTGGTTAACAAATTATATTGAGATACACAGTAAATAGCTTCAAAAGTAAAAATACTTACCTTGAATCTTGTGAACACTTGCAATGCAATCCAACGCTGCCAACAAAATCACAAACAGATAGTTTGGCAAGGCCAAAAGAATAATAATTCTATAAATATTATGAACAGTAAAAAAAACTACACGATTAACGTTTTATAAAAAAAACTACAAACGCACGCCCCGCGTACTCCACTGCTTTTGACAAACAGCAACATTCATTCATTCATTTTCGTTTCATCAAATTTTATTTGACAATCATCAATCGATGATAATCTTTTTTTACAATTTGGATACTCAGTATTTTAAGCTATCAAAATTATATTTTTGGGGACAACCGTTTATTTTTCTTTATTTTTTTTTTAACAGGTTACAAGTCTTGATAATATTGTGCCTCTATTATAAAAGACGCGCTCAGTATATTTTACCAATTAAATCATGGCTTCAGACTTTTAAAAATTTAAAAGTTATTGTATATGAGTGCTTGGTGAGTATCTTCGGCTAGTAAAATCAAGCGATTTGTTTATTCATGCATGCTTCTTTGAATCGATTGTGAAGTTCGCTTTTTTTATGTACTCTAGTAAATATCTGAATAGTGCATACTAATTCCATGCAAACTTTCTGTGTTATAGACAAAAAGCATGGAAAGGATAAAGGGGGTGAAGTGAGGGGAAGAGGCTGCTTTGGCCAGGGAGGGACGGAGCGAAGCGGGGTGGGAGGGGTATTCGCAACCAATTTGGCAGCTGTCTGACTGATGTGATGGCGTGAATAGAATAGTTTTTCGTTTACAATTTGTATTTATTTCATTATCACTGAAAATTATACGCCTAATGAAAACATGTGAAGTGGCTAAACAAATCGATTACCAACGAGAGTCCAGTGCTAGTGTACAATGCTGAGACAAAACCTTCACACGGAGACTGGAAGAGAAAGTGTCTCAAATAGTAAATAACGGGTCGATAGAAATATGTCTGTCTCTGATTTATCTGTTGGATGTCGATTTGCCGATTATTTTGCGATATGCGGCCTCGACTTTGACTCTGGATTGGAGCCTGATAGGCTTTGTGGTAAGTAAAAGTCACAACACACACGTATGTTAAATTAAGTGCAAGGAAAAAAAAACACTGTCTTCATTCTAGGTGACAATCTACATGTATCTCCTTTGGATCGTTCCTACAAAGGTAAAATTTTGGCTCACTACCCTGAGAACATAACAAGCAATCCATTTGATGAACATGCAGTGTGTATGGTAAGTGTGCTCAATAATAAAGTTCAATTGGAATGTCACATTCATAAAATCTTTGTTTCACTGCTACGCTAACTAGTTTGATAATTAAATCTGAATGAAAAAAAAATCTCACAATTCTCATGTTACTTTGCTGTAATCAAATTTCATGATGTTATCTCAACTTATTTGTTAAAATGTGATGCACAATATCCTGTAAATGTATATTCTTACAGCTTTGTCTGCCAGCTGGCCTTCAGTTTAGAACACAAAAACATTCTTTAGAACCCAAGTTCCACAGCTTTGTAGTAACCAGAGAAAATGCATCCCGATACTATGGATTCAGTCTCATATTCTATGAAGAAGTTAGGAACAGGAACATTTGCAGTGCCATGCATACATTACAGGTAAATATTTTACAATTATTTAGTAATTACTAATACTTTTAGGAGAATATTGCACTGACTAAATATTCTTATTCATGACTGTTTTTTTAGGCAATGTATATCACAGAATTATCCAGTGGTCAGACACCTCCTGGCCACAGAAAAGCATCAGGCAAAGAAAGTTCCAGGTCTCTTCCAAGATCCTTTAAGCTCACTCCTCACAGTGGTGCGGCACTGACATACTATGATATAGCCAAAGACAAACTGTATGTCGCCAAAAGCATAGCACTTATATGTCAGTACCCTTATGTGAGGGTGGCACAGTTGTTTTTAGAAAATTTATTCAGGTGAGTTTATTGATAATATTGTACACAGAGAACATTATCTATCTACTTTCAAACGAAAACATGAGACAGGCAGAATATCTAAAATATTCTTAGTTGTTCAGTGGAGGATTTTTACTAAAACTTATTTTTAAATTAAAGACATGAATTTTGATGTAAATGGTACTATAAGTTTATTAAAAAAGCATTGTAGTAAAGCTTATAAGTGATAAGCTTTACTACAATGCTTTTTTACCCCATGTAGGTATAATTGCAAACAAGTGAGTTATTCGTTTGTTTACCTGTTGTAGATCTCTCCCTAGGCAGCCCGGCCCAGGCCTCAGTCCTGAGTCTTATGTGTATAATTTACTATATGAAGTACCAGTGCCACTTCCTGGTCAAGCTTTACGACTATATGTGCCTCCTTCAGAACCTCATTTGGATCCAATTCCTGTTGTAAGTATAAATGATATTGAAACTGTTTTTTACTGTTTGTGAGACTTCCTACTTTGAATAGTTTTTGTTTACACAAGTGCACATTATTTGCACTACATTAATTACCAATCTTATGGCAAGATGAGATGATTAATGTGTGAATTTCGCAATTTTATGAGACCTTCTTTTAGGAAATCAGCCTTTTAAGATAATGTGACTCAAAATGGATTCACTAGCTTCTGCCAGCAGCTTCACCGCATGAATGTCGAAATATTTGAAAAAAAGGAGTCCTCCAAGGTCTAATCTATGTCTGTACCAAATTTCGTCCGAATCCGATCAGCTCTTAAGACTTGAAGAGGTAGCAGACAGACAGAGTTTACATTCCCCTTTATAGTATGGATTTCAAAAACAAAAAAAAAATGTGTGCCTTAAATATTCGAGTTCAGCTTATGAATGGTTTTAATAAAATATATAAATATTGTTTTAAAATCCAAAACACACTAATTCAAACAAAAATAGTTTAGCTTTGATTCACTTTTCTTCCAGGTGATAAGAATGCCAAATCTCCCTGATGACTTACCTCTTTTGGACTATCCACTTCGAGCCATGTTCTCAACCTTAGGGGTTGAATGTGTAGTGCAACTGTTCACTTGTGTTCTGCTGGAACATCAAGTTTTACTCAGGTCCAGTGGTTAGTATCATTACTTGAGAAATTCATACTATCATGGAAAAGATTCAGAGATTTGTTAAGTTCAGTCCTTTTAAAAAATTGCTGGAAAAAACTATGAAGAAATCCCATTAAACATACTAATTGAATATGTTGTTCACAGACTTCAACAAACTAATGCTAGTGGCTGAGTGCATAGTGTCTCTGCTGCTGCCATTTACTTGGGCGCACGTGTATGTGCCAATACTGCCGGCCCCGCTATACCACTTCCTCGACGCGCCAGTGCCATTCGTCATGGGTACAGTACAATGCACTTTATAATAGAGGTCAATAGGCCAATGGCTAATTCAATGCTAGTTATCTACTTGAAAAAGTACCGCCAATGTCTTTGGCATTTGTGAAACTGTTCTATTGGAAATTTTGTTTTATGATTCTTTTATTCTAGTGGCTCAGCTCATAAATAGCAATTTCCTTTTCAACTAACAGGTCTTCATTCGGATAGTGGAGCTATGAGTATGGGTCCCAATGGTCCTCGGAGCATCGCGCTCGGATCTGAGGCAGCTCTCTGTTTGGTGGACATTGACAAACCTGATATCCAACTGCCTGAAGAATTGCCGATATTCCCGCATCGGACGCCTTTCATTGAAGAACTGAATCATGTTTTAGATAAACATCAGGTAAGAAACCATCCTTATACAAGCTCATTAACTTGTCCCAACTCCGAGCAGCCATCTATTTTCTTTTTCACAAATACACACTAAATACAGTTATGCAACTACACTTAGATAGTTAAATTATCATATTATCCTACTTATTTAAGTGGATTAACTTATTGATAAAACATTTGATAATATAATTGTATTAAGATCGAGATAATTTTAATGAGTAATTCATGTCGATAATTTATGGATTTTCCACAGATTCAAAGGCCTGAAACCGAGCCTACGAAACTCGGCGTGCCGTTAAATGGGACATCTTACAAACATATGAGCGACAGTATGAGCAGTAGTTGCACATTACCGTCGGGTATGTGATTTTTTTATTAATTTGGTTCATAGTAGTCTATTGCATAAAAGCGTGTTTTTAAAGTATAGCACAAATGTTTCAATACTTTGCTTTGTGCAGTTTCACATCTAAATCCTGATTAGGAATTCGAAAACAGTGAATAATTACTTACTTTATTCACGAATATCTCATAACCGCTAGTTATTTGATTTATTGATCAGATTTCTTAAGTCACGCACGCTTCGCAAGCCAGACGTTCTTGTAAATAACAAGATTATATTCAACCGACTTTGTGTGGCGTGCAATCTAACGCACGTATACATCCACAAACGCGTGACCTAGACATTACCTCAGTATATAGATATTGTAAGCAAAGAATATATTATGTTCAAACAAAGTATCGCTAAACAACCGGTTCGGAGCTGCCCGCATCCACCGGATTACTACGTCCTTCGCCAGCTCACCAGTGTGCCACTAATTGGCTGGATGCGGAAGGCACACGTTTGGGAGATCATAGGAGGAGGAACCAACTCAGAATATTGAACAGTAGAAGTTGATTGAATACTCATGTTTAATATTTTTATCAGGCGGTCTTCGTCGCAAACACTCGTTTCACGACGTGCTCGAGTGGGATGAAAGCAGGCCGCTGAATGCGTCGCCGCCATCCTCGCCGACACGCCGCGCGCCTCTCCGTATGGACGCGCTGCAGCGAATCGTCGACATCGTTAAACGGAGCGGTATGATATGCATTTGCCTAACTTTTAGCAGCTTGTTTCAAGCGCAGGCCACACCGCCAGCTAGCGAGCGAGCTAAAAATACTTCGGTTCACACCGCCAACTACAGAGCTAAGCAACGTCAGCGATACAAATGATGCGACGAAGCCAGCGATGCCTGGCGCTTCATCCTTGGCTATATTTTTTTACTGGCCAGCGAGAATTTGCAAAACCCATTATGTACGGCCTTGATGGCCAAACTACCATAATGTGTTTCACAAATTCTCGCTCTGCTGCAAAATGTAGCATTTTAAGATATTTTTGTTATGTTTCGATATTATTTTTTGTTTTTTATTAATGGTAGAATTACGATATTAGCTAAGTGAGTTAAGCTTCTTGCAAAGACCAAGAACATTGTAATTGACTATGCAATGTCCGATTATGTCATTGTATGATAGAATTTAACCTTATAAGGTATATCCTTATGTAATATCTTGTTAAAATATTCCACTTTTTCAAACTGCAGGTGTTAACATAGATGACGTAGACGCAGACACAGTGATGCCAACTACAAAGAAAAAAATCCTTAACGACGAGGAACAATATAATGAAGATATAAGATTTAATGTTGCCATAAGAGAAACATTCCTGAATAGATTTGTGCACATATTTCTCATGTATGAGAATTTCGTCATCATGCCTGATCAGGTAAATGAATTTGAGAACTATTTTTTTAAGGTGCAAATAGAATGCTGTTTGTCGTTAAAATCGATCATTAAGATCGAATTGCCATCATCAACTGATTTTGCTCGACCCCAATCTGGTCGCAGCTTTAGGGGGGCCTATAAAATCGAATCTTTATATAATTAACTACTTTTATAGGACCGCGATTCATGGCTGTCATCTCGTGAATCAATGGTAAACTTTGACAAAGCGTCATTCTTGTCGGACCAACCGCAGCGGCATCGGCCTTTCCTTTCGCGGTTCCTCGAGACACAAATGTTCGCCACACTCATCGATAACAAGATTATGGGCAACTGGGGCGAATACGATGCCAATCTACAAGTCTTCGAACATCGGATCAAGACTGTCAGGTAAGATTAATCGTGTTAAGAGAGAAACATATTAACGAACGTCATAACGTGCGTCTCGTTAGTGTGGTTCTACCCTACATTTATGTTTAACACTGCAGCATGTAGACTGGAGTTAGCATGGGAACTGGGAAATGGATGGTTTTGAATGAAAATATAGGTGCACCAGACGGGCACATGCCACTGCATACTAACGTCCACAGGGGATCATTTTATGCAATAATTAATAGAAGTTTAAATGTTTGACTAACCAAAATCACATCACATTGTTATGATTTAATGCCTACGTGGTTCTACATAACTTTTTCAGTAGATACGAAATTTATCTTTCGACAGCGTGAGTAATTTGAAGTTTTGACCTTCCCTGACAGTAGTTGCCAAGCTGAGATATGTCTTGATGGCAACATCCTCTTAAGATTTCGAAATGGCATGTTTCCGTGTAGTGGAGTGCCGGAAGACATAAACATGTACATTAATGTACAACCCTCGGAACTCGGTTACACTGAATGGATTTTCGTGAAACCTTTTCGTTGTAAAAAGCTTAAATAAAAAAGTTAACCCATCAAAATTTGCCGATCTCGATCACAATCATTTATAACAACTAATTAATTGAAAAATTATAAAAAATGTGATGAAAATCATTTTTGTAATAAAGATGTATACAATATTATATACAATAAATTTAAGGGTTTTTGGAATAGTTACTTTGATATTAATTTATAATTTTTAGCTAAAAAAGAAAATTTTGCAATAAAAAACGTAACAACAAAGTTTGAGGAACATTTTTTTTCTCCTTTTGGGCCACTTTTATGGTATTTATTTATTAAAGATATGTAACAATCCATGTGATATTTAGCTCCTTGAGCCACACGATCCAGCACACTTACAATTCTTTAATGAATATTACGATAATAATTACTTATCGTGGTTCATTAAATTTAAGATGGTTTCCTGTAAAACACCGTAACCCCCTTATCACATCGGCCGCCCGATACGAACCCTCCCGCATCTCCAAGGTACGCCGACCAAGGCATACTCTCGTCACGCCCGACGACTCGTATAACTCTCCTCCAAGAGAGTCGCAAAGAGACCAGCACTCTTCGCAAACTACGACCGCCGTTCTTCCGCCCTCGCCGCCGAGGCCCGCCGCGACGTCCTCGTCAAAATCCGCCCCGACCCTTGCTCGAGCCAGCCCGCGCCGCTGAGCCTGTAGTCTTAAATTCGCCCCTTAATAATAATTCGATCCAGCCCGTCCCTAGCTGTCCTCCCCCCAGCGACGCCCTAAGCCGAGGCCCGTACCCCACAGGGCCCTCAGCTTGTAGTCGCTTAGTTTTTAAGTTTTTTACAAGCCCTGGCTGGACGCTTTAATATTATATTAAGGCCACCACAGGCAAGCCCGGTTAAGCAGTCGACAACCTTATAGGTTGAACTGCGAGACGCCACTCAAAAAAAAAAAAATGATACAGTTCCTTACTTAGAAAGGAAACGCTTCAGATAATTATGGAAGAGATGTCATCTGCTTAGGACCTCGCCTTTGAAAATCGGTAATTTACAAGTGCCATAGTCGCTTCAAGCAAGAAAGAGATTGAAGACGATCAGCGCTCTGGTTAGCCTATTGAGGCAACATCTTCTTAAAAAGTTGAAAAACTTGTATTCGAAGATGCTCGTCTGATGAAAAAACAGATCTTAGAGATGACTGGAGTATAGTATACGACTATTTTGAGTATTCTCCATGACCATCGTAGCATGTTTAAGGTTCAAAAACAGCAGCGCGTCGAGTGTTCTCGCGAGTTTTGGATCTGTGTAGTGAGAACATGAGTTTATGAACCAAATTGTGGCTGGGGATGAAACTTGTGTTCATCGCTATGAACCCGAGTCAAAACAAGTCTATGCAGTGGCACATAAAAAGCGCAGCACCGCCTAAGAAGTTCAATGTGTCACAATCGGTCGAAAAGATTATGGCTGCAGTGTTTTGGGATTCAAAGGGGATTTTGTTGATCGAGGTGTCAATATTACGGGGCAATAATACGGTAGGCTACTAGAAAATTTAAAAATGCAATTAAAGACAAAAGAAGGGGAAAATGGTCTCGAAGTATGGCCCTTTTGTACGACAACACACCCGTTTACAAGAGTCATGTTGCGATGGCTGCTTTGCATAATTGTGGCTTCGAAACTCTAAACCACCTTTCCTACAGACCAGATCCAGTAAATTTTACTGAAAAATGAATGAAATCTTTAAAAACATTATGATTATTTATTAAAATGTTACAAAAAAAAAATGATCGGCAAAAAATAATGAGTAAACATTTTAGTATTAAGTGTCAAAAACGCATTACAAAAGGTTTTATATAAGAATCCGATCAGTGGACCCGGGTTCTAGAACCCGGTAAGAATCTTAAGGCTCTCCACTAGTGGTACAGAATTATTCATCTTTGACCTTCGAAGTCTCAAACTAAATTGTTTCTGAGAATATGACGGCGTGCAGCGTCGGTGTCGGTGCAAGCCAGCAATAAGGTGAGGTCGTGTTACAGGCGGCGCATAGGCGAGGGCGGGCTGGCGACGCGCGGCTACTGCGTGTGGGCGGGCGCGGGCGCGGGCGCGGGCGGCGCGGCGCAGCTGGAGGTGGGCGCGCCGGCCGAGCGCCTCCCGCACCGCGCCGCCTACTACCGCGCCTTCCCCGCGCGCCTGGACGCGCTCGCGCTGGCCCGCCCGCCCGCGCCCGACGCCAGGTGCGCCCCCCCGCCCGCTTGCCCGCAAGATGCCTGACTGTCCCGTCTGTTCCATGTCCCGCCGCCACTCCGCTCCGACACGACCCCTGAGAGTTGCGAAGGGGAACATCCACATCCGTGTACATTTGAATTCAGAATCTTAGATAATTGTAATGTTAAACTCAATGTCTTAAACGATAAAGTTCAAATTCCACTGTAAGCATTTTAAAATTTTTGTCCAGCTCAAGAATTACTTAATTTTGAGTGCAACGAGCGAAAGTAAACTATCTAAATTTCTGAATTCAAGTATAGTTTCGTCCCGCGTCCCTTCGTTCCCCGTATTGTATTATTTGAAGATTAGTTGATGAAACGCGTCCTGGCCGCTTATTTCAACTAACCGCGAGTGCAGCTTTCGTGATATGATTATTATCATAGATTTGTCATGCGTGCGTCATCTGTCAAAGATGTTTGTATTGCTGTCTGGGGCTTGCATGTTGCCCCGTGCACGTTAGGCACCGAGATAACCATTTTAATTCATACTTGATAGACAGTAGCCTAATATTAATATATTTAACTATCTATTTTAACACTGGAAAAACGTTTACAAGAAGCCTATTTTTCGACGACGAGAGTAAGCCTATCTAACACTACTTCCTACTTAAAATAAATGGTCACAAAATAAAATTATGATTGTTAACTCGGTGAGCACAAGTTGTTTGGTCATTTTTTATTCTCATACTGTTTAGAGTGACCTAAAATGTGACGTAGGTAAACTTGCTTCATATGACAGCATGCAATTGTACAAGCCTGATATAATGTATGTTATTATATGCATTAGTGAATTAACACTACCGTGTAGTGTGCGTAATGTAACTTGCTTTGAAAAAATATCATTGCTTCTATATTTTTGTTGCAAACAACAACTACCAAATACAATTTAGTAAGTTTATGAATCTCATGCAATCATATCAGAAAAGTTATACAACCTGTGATACATTATACTCAGCAGAAGGGTTCACAGAGCTGTGAATGTGTGGGTGCAGGCATTCAATTATTTTCTGAATTTATGGAAAAATAAATATAAATTTCTAATCTAATTGCATTCAATATTAAATAAATTTAAATAAAATAATGTTAAACTTATGTGTATTTAAATTTATAATTTATCGATTTCATTACAATGTGCAGAAAAATGGCAGCTATAAGTACTTCTTAGCTATGTTGATATATTTTTTATTAAAGCCAGCAGATTACTGTTGGCTAGTTGACTAGTATGGAGTTCTTTTTGTTTACATTTTAAAACTAAACCATTTCTAACAGAAACCAGTTTCAAATATTTGAGGACAAAATGGCATTGTACTTACATATTCCGTAATTCAAAAAGTATAAAAATCTTAATTCTTAATCAATTAAAATAATGTTTTTTTTGTTCAACATAATATTGTGTCATTGCTGGACAAAAGAAATACACTATGGCAGAATAATAAAATGCCAAGACTATTAAACGTTTGCGGACTAATAACGACATTTTACGACTTTCGAAGGCTTCTTTCCAAGAAGACAGTTTCTGGCCACAAGAATAATTTGAAACTTGAAGCATAAACAAAAATTCGCGTTTTTTAGGTAAGGAACGTTTGTTGGCCTTCGTTGAACTTGTCTCACAAAGCTAACGAAAGCTGGGGAACTCTCTAGCTCATTGACTCGGTCTCATTTGTCACTATCGCAACGAAGCCAGTGGCAACAGCTGGGAACGTATGTGATATTATGTTATGTACCCATTGGCGACAGTTGGGATTTTTTTCCCAATTGTCACCAGTTGTGACGTCTGTCACAACACTAAATACACTGGTGGGGACAACTGGGAATAAACAGTACAACCCTTATGCACTCTAGTTATTTTTTTAACAATTCATTTACTAACACAGTTAAAATGTAATTGCTTATTGTATTGTTTAGCAAGCCTAGGCCAGAAACTCGCTTCAGGAAAACAGCCTATTTAGCTCAGTTTACTATAACGAATTATAAATATTATTACTGTAAGTTTGTTAGTATCTTTTATTTAAGTTCATAATCCGAATTATTTTAACGTTACTAATATTATAATGTCTCATTTCAGCAATCATAGAAAATGTTTGGCTTTGAAAGGCTTACGAAATAAATTTAAGTACCAGAGTAAAGAATAACTTGAACTTTTCTTGAATTTTGAACTTCATGGAAAGCAAATTCGTTATTTTGTAAGTCTTTCAAAATCTGACCACATACTTAATTATATTATTTCTGAATGTTGTGATAGTCTGTGTTTTGTACTAAAAGTGCATGATTTGTTTATATTGCATGCAGTATAAAATACTTTCATGTAATAATTATGTGTGATTTTATATGTTTATAGTGTTACTCTCAAACGATATGTTTTGTCCAACTCTATTTATTTCTTTACATTATTTTTGTTTTGTTTTATGACAATTTTTTATACTTAGTTATCAGAGTTATATATTAGTTAATAACATTGACAGATCTTCCCATAATAACAATAAGGTAACTCCATAATGCAATCTATTGTTTGTTTTATTTAGTCTAGGCTTTATGTATGTAAATAAGAATATGATAATAAAAAATAAAGTTATTTATATGTAATACTGCGTATTTTGAATGTTCATAAACCTGCTCCTTTAATTTGTATTTGAATGTTTTGTTCTAGTAGTAACAGTGTGCGCGAGTTCTATGTAATTGTAACATCAATGCTTGCTATGCCTTTATATCTGTTTGCAGTTAGTCAAATTAGCTACTAAAAATATTGAATGATTATAAGAATCATACTCATGTATACTACTTGCACATCAAGGAGTATCGTGTTGATTGCATGTGACCCGCGCGCCTACTAACATAAATCATCAAAATACACATTCCGACTGAATTGCTTTTTGCTATGCTCGCTTTCCTAATCGTTTCTCACTTGTTTCTCTCACTGTGTATTAATTTACAATTTGTGTTTCTCTTTTCAGAACGAACAGCTTAAAACGTATAAAGAACGCAAAATGGCAAGTGAAGGATTGTCCACCAGAACTGTTGCTGGGAGACATCAGCAGGAGACTGTCTACAGAAGTGACTCCGGCAGCCATTGCTCAAAACAATAGAGCGTTTGTTGAGAAGCTTCTGAAGGTATGACTGGATCCATTTTTCTGTTATCTACAACTATCAATTCGGCTTTTGTAACTTTTGCTACGATATATTTTCAGGAGTGCAAAAGCAAAACGAAAAGAATGCTGTTAGAAAAGATGGGTACCGAAGAATCGGACCTAGGTTTAGGCAGTGAGGTGTCAATAACAGGCGTAGAAGAGAGCACTATGATTGCCTCACTATGCGACCTTTTAGAAAGGCTATGGTCGCATGGCCTTCAACACAAATTGGGCAAGTCTGCGCTGTGGATGCACCTCACCAACTACCAAGAGCTGGAGCAATGCAGTAATTCCACTAAACCTATCGATCCGAACTACCTTACTCCTGGTAAGTATGGTCTAACTTTAGAGGAGTATTTTAATAAAATCAGTCAGTGTGGCTACTAACTGTTGCCCTTACAATCTACTCCAGTTGATACTAGATATTTTTTTATGACAACACGTTTTATTCATGCAATATTTGTTTTGAAGTCTACTTGAAGTCTTGACTATCGAGTATAAATTTAATATAATGTAATGTAATTTGATCCTACCAAAAATCGTGTATCATTATAATTGTTACTTGTAAGACGATGTACTGTTATGACAAGTGTTTTGTCCATGTTATCAATCATATCACTCTATTGCTTTGGAACATGCAGCTTTGGCTTGGTGTGTGTTGCGCAAAAGACTCGACTGTAAGTAATGTTCATTTCTACATATCAGAATATACACAAGCTCTGGAAAAAAGAAAAAAATGCAGTAAGCTTTTTCGATACAGATCTGTCATCAGTGGGTGCCGAAGTAGAGGCTCACCAAAGCACAAGTTCAGGCAGTCGCTCGCGGGATAGTTCCCGGGGTGGATCACGGGATAGCTCGCGAGATC
Organism: Mamestra brassicae; assembly: GCA_905163435.1. Lineage (NCBI taxonomy): Eukaryota > Metazoa > Arthropoda > Insecta > Lepidoptera > Noctuidae > Mamestra > Mamestra brassicae. Next base: position 8,238,795 of record LR990996.1, on the reverse strand, counting down.
GTCTCAGTAACTCCGGGACTTTGGAAAGGAAATCTACCCAAACACCCAACCCTTTACGTCCCCTGCCAGAGAGTTTAACTTTCGATATGAGGTTGGTTTACGAAGTAAGATTTAATTTTTTTGTTTTTGCCCGGGCCATTACTAAATAATATCTTTTGTGTAACAGAAACGTGCAAGCAATGACAGATATTAAAACCGAGATAGGCTATGCTCGAGCTTGGGTTCGATTGTCGTTAGAGAAGAAGTTACTGTCGAAACATTTGCGGGAACTCCTTGCCGATACTACGTTGCTAAGGTCCCAGTACAAACGGACGGCTTTCCTTCGCTCCGAAGAGGAAAGGGAACAATTTCTTTATCACCTGCTCACTTTGAATGCTGTTGACTATTTCTGCTTTACCAATACCTATCCCACCACTAGTAAGTACCATTATTTTACCTTTTGAGATTTAAAAAAAAATTGTGAAGTGTACTATACTGTCCTGAAATTACAGTCCTTTTTACGAGATCCAGAATTGCTCGGTTTTTACCACGCTTCTTGCATTTATGAAATCTTATTTTTGCAGAACTGCCATATCGAGTACTTATCGTACCTTCACGTAAAGCAAGTCAAACTACGGCCAACTGTTGGATTTCAATATCAGGAGCGAATGGCGAATCTACGCCCAAAATACCTATTCCCCGCAACACGAACGAATTTGTATTTCACGTAAGTTCTAGCTTTAAGACAGTATTATATGCAGGGTTATGTTTTCTTTACGTGCTTGTTGGGCGCAGCCAAACAGCATGATTAAAAATTCTTAGCCAAGCTAGTTTTTTTTTGCCATTACTTATTACTACTTTGACCGCTTTGCTCTAACATCGTTTCGGTATCCGAAGTCAAAACCCATGAAAGAATTCACGTTCGAAAACCGATAAGAATATGTTATTCTAATTTATGAGAGTGAGTTAGAGTTTGTTAAAGTACTGCCAACATTTTTAATATCTATAAATTTTGATGTAGCACAAAAATCTGGGCATTCTTTCTACACTGCGCATTGGACACGACAACTCTGGACTATCTCCCCGTTGGTTACTCGATCAAGTTTTTGTGAGGAATGAAGTGACTGGACATACCTACACGTAAGAGGTTTTTAATGAGTTATTCGATTTTTTACAATTTATCACCGAATTTTCATTGGTGCGGTAATTGTGGAAGTGCTTAGACGTGTTTTAGCTAAATGTCAGCTGAAACACGTCTAATATCTGACTTTCTCTGTTAACTTGGTCGGCATGTAGGTTCCCGTGCAACCGCTGGCTGGGCACGGGCGTGGACGACGGGTCCACGGAGCGCCTGCTGGTGGCGGCGCGCCTGCGCGGCGGCGCCACGCCCCGCTCGCCCGCGCCGCCCGCCCCGGCGCCGCCCACGCCCACCACCACGCACCTCTCCACCTCCACCATCCAGCACATGATCGGTACTTTCTACAATAACATGCGACGCGTCTTTGTTCACGCGTGAGCGTAGCGCCTGCTGCGCCTGTTTGGTAACCTCTTATCTTATGAGCAGTGCAAAGCGACGCGCTACTACTAACATTGACGACGTGTTTAAATGTCTGGAACATGATTGTTTCAAGCTTTCTTAAGAGTTGGATTGACTAGCTTTCTGAAAAGCATGTCGTTTGGAACTAATAATATCTTGCACTTCGGCAAAGTCAGACCTATCCGCCCGGTGATTATATCGTTTGCGAGCACTCGCCCACTCGGACTTTTCATCGGCGAGACACTTTTTTTTTTTTTTTTTTTTTTTTTTTTAATATGGGTTTGCTCTTGACTCTAGTCTAGGTCATAGATGACAGAGACAAAGTCGACGATGGAGCGAGCTTACCCAGAAGAAGCCTGTTCACTCTATTTTTGAAGAGATTAGGGTTGTATGCGTTCGGAAACACAGACGCAGGCAGAGAGTTCCACTCCTTTGCTGTGCGCATTATAAAAGACGTTTGGAAACGTTTAGTGCGAATTGGTGGAATAGCAACAAGGTAGGGATGGTAACTTGCAGTGCGTCTAGATGTCCGATGGTTACGACGGTTTGGCGATTGGTTTGGACTTATTTTTTGATTTAGTGAAAAATGCTAATCTGGGCGAATAGGTCTAGCTCAGCTCTAACTCGTCTTGCACTGCTGCTCAATGCTTATATAGAACACAAGAAGGCGGGAATCCTTTGCTATGTACGCAACGCGCTGCTCACTATTCCAAATAATAATGATAAGATTAGATTTATCTAAATGGGCACTAAAATTAAACAACTTCCTTAGGTGACTGTGTAAACGCGATAGTCAAGTGGCACTATCAATCAAAGAGGGACAAAGACGCAAACTCACTCAGTGTACTGCTTTGCGGCGAAAATGGATTAGTCAAGTGCTTGGAGCAAGCTTTCCTGTGTGGATTCAAATCTGTGCGGCTGTTTGGAAAGAACCTTTTCATTTGGGATTACTTCGGTAAGTGATTTGTAAATCCGTATTATTATTATGAAACGGCACAATGATGAGAGGTAAGATAAAAATTGCATGTAATTGTAACAAAAGCGATCAGGTGGTGCCTCCTCAAACGTGGAATATTATACTTTTACTACAATTATACCTACAGCTAAAGTGAAAGACGAGTTCAAAATGAGCCTGTGCGACGAGCCGACCACTCAGAACAACAAGAGCTGCGGCATGGCGTACAACTGCCGCCAGGACCAGGAGCACAGAGCCATCTGGCGGTGCTACTGCCATCTCATGGACGAGATCAACTCCGTGGGCCGCACTCTCGGCAAAGATGGAAAGTTCCAACTTTTTATATGCCTGAGTTTACGGTGAGTGCTTTTATTTTTAAGCATCAATCGCTACTTGCCTTCCTGATTCTCTGAATGTCTCTTTGTCTGTAATATTGAATATGGTAAATGGTGACTATATTTTAACACACACAGATAATTTATTAAATATCGGTTGTAACAATGCAATTATTTTACAGTGAACATTGGCTTCATCGGATGCTTGTACCAATGTCAATGACGCGCGTCACCATCGAGATGTACGAAGAACAGAGCTTCCTGCGCAAGCGCGGCCTTCTCACATTCCTCAGGCAAATACTCGAACCGCTAGATGAATTCGATATTGTACTCGAAAATTCCCTCACGCAAGGCATTTAATTTTGTTAGGAACACTTTTTAAAACTTGTGGTAAAACCAGTTTTAAATCTTATGATTCAATGAACCAGCTATTTACCACTTCAAATTGTATTTTTATATGTAAACGCAAATACTCACTTATAAGTTATGTTTATTTGATATTAGCAATCAGGGTCTGATTATTTTGTAGTTTTATTGTTAAGTTTAAATGTGATTATTATTTCTGTTAACTTGCCAGATCAATCCAAAGATTTTATTTTTATAATAACGGTGCTTATGGATAAGTTCTTTTTACTAGGAAATTTATTTTTTGTAATTATTAATAGGTCTCTTACAGAATACTCCTGTTAGTTTTGTATGAATGATTCAAATGCATTGCATTATATTTGAATGATTTGGAATTAACACATGAAATAACAAAATTGTTCAATGATAACAATTTTTCATAATTTAAATTGCTGAAAAGTAGTTTAATGAGCCCTTCTATGTAAAAAAATTGGGAAGTAAACTACTATTATTATGAAGTAAACATTTTCTTCTATATTGAATTGATTTCCAGGTAAATATTACAGCACAGAGTAAACTATCCACCGCATATTTTTTAACTATAATTAAAACTTTATAATGTGATTAAATTAGGTGTAAGATGAACCGTGTTTTGTATTGTGTGGATATTTCTAAGTCGGATCTACTCAGCTAATTAATGGCAAAACAATAAATACATAGTAAGTTACTACATATATCAATTATATCATAGTTGACAGCTAGTAGGTTCGACAAAGATCTCGACATTTCTAGAAATTAGCATGTGTTCTTTATGTCCATTATTAATTACTTTAGAAACATCAAAATCTTACAGCACGGCAGTTTTCACTATCACGACGTACATGCCTATGCGTGGTTCGGCTTGATTTTAAATTAAAGCTTTGCATCATAATAAAAATATGTACAAAGGTGACGCAACAAGTAACATCCAACTAACCCTTATTAAGTGCTCAAGAAAATATCACTAATAAATGGAAAATTAACTAAATCGCAACTTAAATAAAGTTAAATAGCATTATGCGAATATACGAAATGCGAAAATGATCTCTTGCAAGCTATTATCAACTCTAAGTATACTGGTTCTGACTTAGTTCACTATCAGTAAAAAATTTAAATATTGTTTTTTTTTTAATCATGAAGTCTTATTATAAAGGTTGGCTTCAAGCAATAGCACCTTTCTATTAAGATTGTCGTTGCCTCAAAACCTATCAAGGTTCACTTATTTTGTCTTGTTTGTCTTTCATACTAAGTTTTCTGTCACGCACTCTAAAATCTATCGATGTATGTCTTAGCATAAATTGTGAAAAAAAGATATTAAAAATATAAAAAAAATTCGTCCGGAATAAGAAAAAAGCATCTTTTCCTTAAAATCTTGAAGATAGTAAAATGATAAATGTTGTACACTGTGCGTAAGACATTAATATTTTGACTCAATCATTATAAGTTAAGTTTTGCTCTCTTTTAAATGGTTGTTTGTAGTTCCTGCCGTCCTGCATGTTCATAGTTCATTATCAGTGTATTAAATTATGCTTGATAACTTGATAATTGCGCATTTTAACGTAATTACGTGGAATATTCTAAATAAGTTTTAGTCTCTACATTTAATAAAATCTACGAAACTTAAAGTTTTGTACACAAGAAACGTATGCACGGAATGTTGTGCCAAAATCATAATCAATTAATCATTCAGTAGGTACCCAAAAACAATAATTGTACTTTTTCTTTATCTTAAAACTAAAATTACCAAAGGATCGTGAGTTGTGACCAGAATACGAACCTAAATCAATATAAGATGTTGTCAGTTTTTCAATATTCGATGAAATTGTGTGTGTCATATGAAAACGTATACCTAGGTAAAGCATCTTTGGCTATTTTGAAGTTCCAGGAATATAATTATTATTTGGTTATTTATTACCTATATAATAAAACTCGCGTTCCTATAATTTCAACGACATAACTATGTATAGCAAAAGTAAATGATTGCACAGTTGTCACATAATATAATTACGATCGTTAGAACATGCAAGAAAATCTCAAATGCATGCAAATAACCTAAATAATATTTTTATATAGTTTCTCAGAAATTAAAAGATCTATGTAAAATATGTATAGAGATAGAGGTATTTATAGCCATGCCACAATTTGTTCAAAGTAAACCAGTATGTTACCTACTTGGTTTATTTAGATAATACCAGGGAAACTTAACATTCAAAGATACTACATTAGAAATGAAACAAAAACTACAGTAGATTTTTAGTTTTGCTCTCTCATAATTACAGGTAGATTAGAATTATGAGATTTTTGTCTGCAAGTCTTCCTTAATTGATTTATTAAAGAAATATTACCAAAGAAAATTGACAATTTAATTTTAAATAGTCAGCTACTGAAAACGTTATGTCCAATAAATAAAGTTATTGAACTCCAGCTGTAGTTTTTTTTTAGGAAATGCTAGTTGTACATAAATATTTTTCTTAAGAAGGATCAAGGGCTCAGATTTGTCACTAGCTAAAGTGTGACGAATCTACACTTATAAGTGGAAATTATATTTGTTCCTACTCCTCTGCTGTTATTTTCTGATTCGTTTCTTTGACTAAGACAGTTGAATCGCTTTTCTGATTCTGGCTTTCAGGGGTTGCGGTGGCTACTTAAGACCTCAGTGAATGAAAAAACGGGTACTCCTTTCTTCTCCTAAAATTGTTTGGCCAAAAATCATTATCCATAATATGTTTGCTTTAAACTTCAGTAGGTAACCATAATGTTCAAACATTCGAAATTTTGTTTTACATAATTACCTTGACTTCTAAAACTATTCTGTCATAATATCAAGTAGGTACCTACTATAATAATTGAATCTTCTTATTTTGCATTAAAAGGAAGTCATAGGTCCTCCTTAGTGTTGCATTATACAAAGTGTAACAGAATAAGGTACCTACTCATCATTATGAACAACTTTTACTATGGAACCAATAAATAGTATAAATAAATATAATAAACACGGAAATCGCGAAAAAAAAACAACTTCCCCATACATTTATGTGCGCATAACTCGACAAAATGTACTGAACAGCGATTTTTTTTTGCGATTTCGGTATAACGATAGTGTGTATTATTCCGAATGTTCATCTATAGGTATATATAAAAGCGAAAGGTCATTCATTCATTCACGTCATGATTAAACACGGAAACTAGGTACCTACTTAACCTATGAAGATGAAATTTAGCATGATGGTAGATTATTGGGAGATTATGAGCGGGAGAGGTCAGCTAAGAAGGATTTTTGGAAACTCCTCCCGTATAGCGGTGACATATCAGTAGATTAAGCACTTTATTTGTGGAAAAATGTACAAATATTTCTTTCAATAAATATTACTATTTCTATATAATAATATCTTGGGACAACTCACACACGGTCATCCGATCCCAAACTAGGCAGAGCCTGTGATATGGCAACCAGACAACTGATAAACATACTTATATATTTCTAAATACATACATATTATATACAAATTACACCCAGACACAGAACAAATGATCATGCAAATCACACAAAGATTTGTCCTGGGTGGGAATCGAACCCACGACCTCCGGTTTAGCAGTCAGGGTCACTAACCACTCGACCAACAGGCCAGTCAGAATATGAATATGGGGTTAACACGTTCATTGCTACCGACTCACCCTGCGAGTTCACGTTAATTTTATTCCAGTTCCGGCGACTCGCGTGGTGAGTTCAGTGTGTTTCGGCAATATTTATATCGTGTAATGTATGCGGCATCCGCGAAGAGGTCATGAAAATCGTAGTGGCATTGAATGTGTTAATGCTATCGAAAATCTTATTCCTTAGACCAATTTACTTGAAACTTAGTACCTACGAATACATGCCTAAGTGAATTATAAAGTTTGTCATCATTCGTTTTTCGGAACTACCCCCAAAAGACGATTTAGGAGGTGTTCAAGTTTTTATGGAAGAATCTTATTCCTTGGGTTTATAAACTTGAAACTTCGTATGAATACTGACCTAAATAAATAATGTAAGTACCTAGTAATTCATTTTTCAAAACTACCCCTTAAAGACAATCTAGAGGATATTAATGTTTGTTTGGAAGAATCTTAACACGATGATGAAGTTGAAACTCGATACTACCAATCTTGATAAAAACATAAGAGACGTGTTTTTAATTTCTCTAAAATCAACCCCTGAAGGGGTATAACGGTATGATGAAGTTTTTAATGAAGCATATTACTGCTTACTACAATTTATTTGGAAATTGGCATAATTAATAAACGAATCAGGGGTTGATTACGAAAAAACGTTAAACCCGTCCATCAGGGTAAAATGGAATGTATGAAAAAGCTCATCACTTCGATTTAGGATCGTATGTAGAAAAAAAAAGAGAAGAGAAGATTGCAAAATTACCCTTAACCCTTCAAAGGGGGTCGGGGTGGGGGTGTTGAAGTTTGCAGAGGAAAGTACTAAATCTGCGCGGATGAAGTCGCGGGCGAAGTCTAAACTAATATTAAAATGAGGAAAGATTTAATTGTTTGTTTGTTTGTTACGATTTGGCTCAAAAACTACTAAACGTATTTAAAAAATTCTTTCGCCATTAGAACGCTACATAATTATCTTAAAACATAGGCTATATTTTATTTGGGAAAAAAAGAAATCCTTTCGAAAATTGCAATAATGTAGGTACTTAGGTAACCCAAAGTAGAAAAAAAATTGCCTAATAAATTCAGTAAGTATTCGGCGTGCGCTGAGAAAACTATTGATGATAGGTACATAAAAATAATGTACCTACCTACTATATTATTAAAGTACCTACCTACTCATTATTAGGTATCTATATAAAAGAGTCCGGGAGATGTCTAACTATTATTGTTAAGTCACAATGACCGCTTTTTGTTCAAATTAATCAATCAAAACCAAGATAGAAAAGTGGTGATTTTAGTATCATGATATTAATCCTTATCCATTTAAACGGTTTGATAATAAAGGTTGATTCATTGATAATATACATGTAAATTACACTTTGAATTGTTGAAATCGAACCTTTCGTTTAAAAGTTACGACGGGTATAAAAATGCTCCAAGTAAGAAAAATGTTGCACTTTGAGCGGACTGGCGAAAATCTTAATGCTTTGTCCGATGAAATTGAAACACGGCATTAATGATTTCGATAAAAATAAGAATAACAAATGTTTGGATTTTTCGAGGTTAGGTAGGTATGAAGTTTTAAGAGGAGGATATTATTGCGTACCTAAGTACCTACTTTAATTTACGTGGAAATTGGAATAAACAAACTTAAAGTGGGATAATTGAAACAGTTCGAAATTTTTTTAGGGTTAACACTATAGGTAGGTATAACTATATATTAACTACTTCCATAGTCAACAAAGAACCCTTATAGTGTCGCCGTGTTCGTCTGTCTATCCGTCCGCGGTTTATCTCAGAGACGCTTAGCGCTAGAAAGTTGAAATTTGATATGGGTACCTATACATATTAATCACGCCGACAAAGTGGTACTTAAAATAAAATCTTGAAATACCTACATTTTTTGAAGGGGCCACCCTACCTACTTGTAAAGTGGCGATGATGTTTTTTCCCGTTGTGTGGGACGTCGATGGATAGGTCGTTTAAAAATATTGAGGGTTTGCTAAAACCATTTTTCCATCCAAGAATCCGTTTGCGAAATATTAAACTTTAAAGTGCTAATTTTTGTTAGAGTCAAGTGTGTCCCCCCCCCTCTGCCAGCTAAACGGTTGATTATGGAGACGTGAAAAATAAAATTGTACCTACCTAGCACTAGCATTTATTACCTAAAAAGGAAAACTATCACCGCTACCTAGGCTTATTTATCGAGTTAATGAGTATCTAATAGTCGACAAACTTAGCTGTAAAATGCAACTGGGTATCTAAAAATCCTAATAATTCCATAGAAAATGACTTAAAATCAAGTGCATTTGTAACTATGTAATGTAATAATAGTTAAGTACTTTTTACAATTTTTCCTGGCATGGTCTAGGAGACGGGTAACTACGGAACCAGGGGCACTGACTCCGTGGGTGCTCTGGGGCTCGAACAACCATGACAAATAAACAGTGGGTGTCGACCACCCCTGAGAATAGAAATCAATCAGTAATCGCCTTTTAGGGATGGGCGTTTTTTCATCAGCTCTGGGTGAAGTGGAAGGGCGTGTCAAACTCTTACTGAGTAAAACCCATCCATGTTCCTTCTAAAGCACTTTACGTTCCAGGGCCGCGGTGACTCTTTCGAATAAATTCCGCAACCCTGGAGGGCCCAACCTACTGGTGGTCAGGGTTCCAGAGATACGAACCTCCTAACAATACGAACCGTGTCCAGAAGCTTCCTGAATCAAGCCCTTGATCTAACTGCCTAACGAAAGCCCCCTAAAGTGTTGAGCGAAGCTCGTAACGTGGCTATTAAGCCATTGTCGGACAGGATCGGTACAATGATTGCCGAGTCCACATCACACATGTATTCAACGTCGCGAGCCAAATCAAGATACTTCAATTGCTAATCTTTATTGACTTTCCCGAAGTTCTCGTCATGTTGTAATGCTTTCAATCTATGGCCGTTTTCACATTAGGGGATAACGACACGATACCTACCTACATTTTCTAGCGAACGCTTTCACATTTTGTCGTGTTATCTCCTAATGTGAAAACGACCATTGCACACGTCTCAATTCGGTCCACCAACACTGTGTCAGGCTTACCTATTGGCCACAACAGTTATAAAAGTTCTCTGTGCCATAGTCCTCAGACACAGACAGCAAATACCCTCGCGAACCAAACTCACATTCACATTTATAATATGGGTTATGTTGGAGAGGATCTGGCGAAGACAGCGATCGCCGCTTCTTTTTCTAGTAGTTATTAACGGAATTATACTTCGCAACTCCGATAATAGGCACCCCGGGAGAGTGAATTTGGACAGCTTACGCCGAACCGACCGTGACAAAAAACAGTCCAATACTCCTAAACGAAGAAGTGTGGGTCATCCGGCAGATAGATGGGCAGACGACATTTTTGCCATCGCAGGTAGATTTTGAATGAAGGGGTGGCACAGGAACGTGGGGATTGGCACGAGAAAAGAGAGCCTATGCACATCAGTAGGCGAAAAGGGGCTGTGGAATCATCCACAGCCCCGTTTCGCCGCATTTCGCAGGCTAGGTACCTAGGTAGGTACAGTCATATTTTGTAAGTACCTTAGTACCGATTTTAGTTGCATAGAAATCGTGTAATGGGGCCTTAACAAGTTGTCTAAGTCCCCTCGTACGCCTTTCAAAACTCAGGGATACACGGGTCCCGAGAAATGGCCAATGCGTACAAAAAATAATAAATACCGTCATTTTTTTAATCTCTTGCATTTAGAAATTATGTTGACGTTCGACGCGCGCGGTACCAGAGGAATAAAAAAGAATCAATTCAAAACGCAACTCCGCAATCAAGATGAAAAGAATCAATCGCAACTCCGCAGTTTTTTTTTTTAATAGACAACATCTGGTAATTCGCAGATGGACAAAACCTGTAAGGAAAACGTTATATACGAACGGAAATTGCGCTAGTTTCAACTTTTTTTTTTTCAAAAGTTGGTTGAGATATATATCTAGTCTAATCTGGAAATTAAACTAATCTAGAAATTATCCAGTCTTCCATAGTTGGTTCATAAAGTGGAAATTATAATTAATACGCCCAATATTGCTGAAACGTATGGTTTTTAAAATATTTTTATTTCAGAGGCAATTTACTAGATGGCGCTGTACCGCTTGTTTTGTGTGCGGTCGTTCGTTCGTTCGACCGACCGACAGATATTCGACAAGTAAGATGGCGGCGATTAATGTGAAAGGCGAAACGTTGTCGTATTCCCACTTGTAAATAAAGTTATCGGTTTGTTGAAATATTATTATCAGTAGAACGACGGAAGAAGTTTTGAAATTGTATAGTGTAAAACAAAAAGTGATCTGTTGTGAGCAACCTATGACTTGAATTGCTTTTCATTTCACAATAGACAAAACCCGTCGCAACGAGCACTCGACCAGTCGAGGCCATATTTATGATGTTATCTGTCGTGTGAGCGTCCTCCGAAACCACATTGATAAATGGTTGTGGAAAACCAAGGCGATGGTATGTTTCTTCGTATAAATGTTAACTTAATATTAGATGGCAGTGTAAAATACGATTCTGTATTGTTCCGTCACTCTGACGCTTGTGTAGTGAAGCGCCGGATTATTTTTATTCTTAGGGGTCGATGCTTTATTTTATGTTATTCCCCGATTACATGTGAAATTATTGGGTTTTTATCGATGATCTACATTGTCATCCTTCAATAATGAACATTCTTGTATTCCTATAGGATTAGAGAGAGAGTATCTTGTTTTACTTATGGAATGTGTTGTTTTGATACTAACATTATTTTTCTTTATTTTCAGGAGTGTTGCCTATGTGAAGAGTATGTAAATTAAACATGAGTTCCAGTGTTCCAAAATAGTGCTAGTAACTATACATACAATTGATTGTGTGTTACAAACTATGGATGAAAGTGTGGACTTCTATTGACAAATTACATACATTGACATTTGAGCATCACGGAGGTGGTAATGGATCCAGTAGGACCATGGTCAGCATATTCATACAATCGGTTAGCAGGGGTTCAGGCCGGTGCTGCAAGTGGGGATTTTCATCACCACCTAGCAAGTGGTGGCTCTGGATTAGGCAGCCAATCAGTGCCATCAACTACAAGTCAGTTGCTTCTCCAAGCAGCACATACTACAGCATCATTAGCAGGACAACTTGGCTCATCAACTGCTTCACCCTTCAACCCTGCAGGTTTTTTGTCTCCCCCAGCTGTTGGGTATGACGCAGTATTTTCGCCACTGTTTCATCATGCAAACCCCAAACCTGCACATTACAGTTCTTCTCTTCAAGCGCAGCATCGCCAAGTTATAGCTCAAGCTCAGGCTGCAGCTGCATCCAAACAATCTTCTGTAGAATCAGAACTATCAACTCTAAGAGAAAATTATTCACATCAAACACTGGCAGCACAAGGAACATCATTCTTTGACCAATCATCAACCCCAGGCAGCACCACTGGATTAAGTTGGCAAGGAAATAACCAACTACCAAGCCCATTTGGAATTTTGCCCCATGAGAGTGTTGTGCCCTCATCTCCAAGCCCAGCTACAACAAAAGCATCAGCAACGTATGAGAACTTTAATGCACATTTTGCTGCAGCACAAACTCTAAATAACCATTTGAACTCTCAAATTTCAAGTGCTGGTAAACAAACAAACAGATCTGGATCACCGGCGACAGCCTCCAAACAACCAGCAACTTCAACATCATCATCAACGTTTTTTCAATCTCCATCATCTTTTGGGAATCAGACTGATAATTCGTATAGTACAAGCAGTGCAAAGAGTGGTCAACTCTCATCGCAACAGGATTATGCAGGAAGTAAGTCCTATTCAAGTTCTGCAAGTTCAACTGCTCATTCCCAGCAATCGTGTATAGTGTCAACTCCACCGGTCACCACTTCCTCCACTCCACCCAGTAAAGATTACCGGTCATCTTCCAGTACTAGCTCTAGGCCATCAGCTTCCATTTATAATTCTCAGTCCCCCAAAAATACAAGTAGTGAAAAGCCTTCAAGACAAATCACAAATAGTATAAGTAACTTTGTATCTCCTACGGTCAAAGCACCACAAGTACAGACAAAAGCTCAAAGTAAAATATATCCTGAAATAAGTAATGAACAAAGAAAAAGTTGTGATTCTAATGAAAAAGTACAGCCACAGTCCTCCCCAATAAGTTATTCCATAATGGATGCACCAGGTAGACTGAATTATAGTAGCAGTACTGGAAGTTCATCTAAGACAAATAGGATCAATAGTTCTCAATACTCTACCACACAAAACTCTAGCTTTAGGCACTATCAAAGTGGAAACAATATTGAATCAGATTACCATGTTAGAGCCAAAAGTAGTTCTAGTACAGATACGGGGTACTCTAGTAGTAGTTCTCAAAATGGCCCAGATTGTGGTGTAGTTGTGCCAAGGCGGCCAAGTCCCTCACAAGCAGCCCCACAAACTTCTCCTCTGGATCATGGGTCAAGTCCGGCCTATCCAATGTATCATAGTCCTATGAACTCAATCAATTCTCCCCAACCACACAGTGATCATTACAATAAAGTTAATAATACTGCACCTCGATCTCCTCTAGACGCATCAGTGGCAAGATCACCGTCTCAAAACAGTCAAGTAGCATACCCTTCTGTAATAACTAGGGCTTTAGGTCTTGAACAAAATAAAACTTATAGTGAAAGCAGATATGAACGAAATCCAACACAGTCTTCTGGGCAAACTTGTTGGGAAGGTGACCGACAAGGTTCTAGAAAATATTCTAGTAATAGCAGTAGTAATAGTTACAATAATGGTATTGCAGAAAGTAATACTCATAATGAAGAATCTGTTCCTCAGAGTCAATCTTCCAATAGGGTGCTAAGTCTACCTGATAAACAAAACTATTTTGATGGTAATAATGTAGCTTTACAAGATCTTTCTAGTTGCCGGGGTGATCCCATGAGTATTGTAAAAAATTTGCAGAGTTTGCAACAAAGTTGTCAATTACAAGAAGTCAAAACTAGCAAAAGCCAACCACCAGTAGTAACAGTTCCAACAGCTACTAACAAAGTACCTTCTAGAAGAAAGAGTGTTGAAAAACCAGTTCCCCATGCAAATATGAATGAATTGTCTAATGTTGTAATGGCTGATTATTTGGCAAATAGAATTCCTCCACCAGCACATAGTTCAACTAGTAATCAGCAGCAAAATGGTAGCTATTTTGATTTTGAAAGGTGGAACCTTCCACCTCCTCCACCAAAAATGTTTCCTGGTACTTCAGCATTCGGTTCACAGGCTCCTTTACATGCAACCAATTTTGCTAATCAACATCAAGCACTCATGCCTCATGGACATGCCTTAACTTACTTTCCGCCCTTCCACCTAGGTCCTCATCCTGATTTCCAATCTTCTGTGGAGTTAACACCACTTTCGTCGTTTAGCGAAACTCCACCTTCGGCTTCCTCGTCATCTTTTTCCACGCCTGAAACACGTGAAGAGGAACAGCCTAAGGTGGTAGTACCTAATATAGAGGAAGAACTTGGTTTCCTTGCAGAACAACGGGCAAATACTGCATCGTCGGTAGCACCCTCTTCACAGCAGCAGAACATTAACAGCACTTCACAAGACGCTACTTCAAAAATTATGGATAAAAAATTTAATGTTCCTGTCACGGGCCCCGGTTCAGGATTCATGGCTTCTTACTTGAAATTTTTACAAGGAGAGCGTGACACTTCTCCTCCGCCGGCCGGCAGAGGCGCCAGAAAATCCACGTGGTCGAGAACTAATACTAATAATACGACAAATAATAAGCCTTATACACCGAATGATCATAATAAATGTGATACAAATGCTACACAACAAAGTGCCAATGGAGCCATGGCACCAGCAAACGTGATAAACGCAGGTATGTCACTGAGTAATCCAGTCATGAGCTCCTCAGCGAGTATGAGTGCGACAGGCTTGTTGGGTGCTAATCAAATACATGGCGCGTCGTCGAGTCTTCTTACCTCTCAAACGAAAGAGATGGACGATCCCCGTTATTACAATTTGAATAAAGATAGAAAACGTAAATATGACGGCAGCGAGGAATCTACCTATGACGCAGAAGAGGAAGCCAGAAGGCTTAACAAGCCGGTGCTCAATGTGCCTAGTACACCTCTAAATGACAAAGGAAAGAACAAAGGCCGATCAAGTATTAATAAGCCGACGCCATCGGCGGTAGTGGCGCCCCAGCCGGCCGCGCCTAAGAAGCCACGACCTCCTGCGCCGCCGCCCGTGACGTCGCTGCAGGCAGCGCCACAGCAACAATATTATTATCAACACCAGCCCGACGAAGGTGCGTTCAATTTATTAGATTTCCATTTAAGAAGTAGAGCGCGATGGTGAAGAGCTAGCCCTGAAGCTTGTATGACAGGAGCAAGCTAACTGCCGTTTGAGCAGGATATCGTGAAAACTTGTTACATTTTAACTGTGATAATGTAAATCTTTATTAGATGAAATCTATGATTACATATATTATTTGTAAATATTTCCTGTAAAAGAAATGTGATGTACCTAACCTAGTAAACGTCGATATTTTTAGGGTTAGTCTGTAACAAGATTTCACCTAAATTGTTGTTAATGACACATTATTAGTGCCATTTTATTGTAAATTGTAGAATTTGTGACTCTTGTCATACTCGCTATTGAAGGGGTGCTACCATTAATAATTCCAAAATTATGGTATATTTTTTTATGGAATTCATACCAGTGGGTGTCTGTTGTACATAATAAATAATGTATTGTATTTTACAGTATTTGAGATTAGTTAGTACTTACAAATAGTGTATGCATATTCTATATAGCTGAAAGTGATTTTATATTATAAGGGAAATTAATTGCATAATACATTGACAGCTATAAGTAATTACGAGATAATGTATTAGAAGGCCATGCCCTGAACATAAGTTTTTTGTATTTCTATTTAATTGTTATTTGTTTATGCACAACTCTCAATATTTTATGTAAATAATTTTGTATAATAGGAGAAGACATAAAATAAACATGAGTATATTACCGATAATGTGTTAAATAATTTTAATTTGTAATTATTCCTGGTAGCACCCCTCACTTCGCCAAAATAGGGATAACATGTACAACCATATGAGAATGATGTAGCTACAGAATCATATGAGAAATAGTAGCTATTTAAAATCTACTGAGTATTTTTATGTAGATAGACTGTAATGTGTGTACATGTTATCACAATGATGAATCCATTCATCAATTGGCTATCCTTTTCCTGTCCTACCTTTATCTCATTTTATTTTATTACAAGTCACAACTAGCGTCATTGATTTAATAGCTATAACGGAAAAACAATACCGAAATATTTAAAAGACCACATTGAATACATTCTGTCTTGACTTTCGTTATTGTACCTATGATTAAGTTTCCAGATAGGTACTCAAATCAAGGACTGAAACCTCTTTTCTAATTAAATGAATTCCTAGAATCTGGCATGGTGAATTTGATATACAAAATTTAATTATCCTGAATACTAGTTGTAAACTAGTACTTAACTAGATTTCATACCAGAGAAGTTTTTCCATGTAAAGATTTTCAGAACAAGTATTCCTGTGAACAACTGGTGGGTGTTATATTTTAATAATTTATTAGCTATTTAGATGTCAGTTAACAATACATTCAAGTTTTGATTATCAAGTAAATAGCTTGATTTATATTTTCAATATTTTAGTTGCAGCACATGGGGCTAACATGGGTTATGGGGGGTTATATGGGACAACAGAAAACGATAATAAGGCGAACAGAAATATGCAGCAGAATCTAAAATCGCACCATCAAGTTTCCAGTAGTGGGCAAGTAGACAATTCGAGACCGATAGAAGAAATGCCCTATCAGGTATGAAATATCCATCACCTTTATTTTCATCTAAACTAATGACTACTTTAAAAAGATAAAATTGTTAGCATCCGTAAATGTTAATAATGGCTGGAAGTACCGCTCATCATAGCAGTATATGCTCATTTTTCGGGGAAAACCGATCACCGTTTTCCCAAAAACATGCGCGGTTCCTGTAAAAAGTCCACGGGAGAAAACCGCCGGAAGAAGCTAGCACAAAAAAAAAACAACGGGTTGCACTCTGGGAGTTCCGGCAGAAGGGAAAACTTGAACATTAACATTGTGCATTTTTGATATTTTGGAATGGTTAGGGAATAATTTCGCACGAATTGCATATGCATGCATTGAGGCATACATTTTCGCCGCGTAGTAAAAAGAGAGGGGGATATAACTTCCTCTCCTACGCCGCGCCGGCGGTCTACTCTCTTCGTCTTACGAATTTTCGATCAGGTCACGTGTCCTGACGCGTGTTTAACATGTTTTACCCATCCCAAAAAGTACACAACGCCGCTTAAGAAGTTTTAACTTCAAAAATCCAGCATGTCGTCACAAATCTAGCTACTACCTGCCACCACCTGTTACAGGCTGGGCCCCTTTGGCACGTTCACTTACAGTAAGCAATCACTCCGTCAGTGGTAACAAAACCCAGTTCCTCGTATTCTATTGAAACTCCGTACCTCGTTAGGCCAGCTCAAGGTAGTTACCACCGTTATGGTGTAGTTAAGTACGCAGGTGTTAATATAATGTGGGATAGGGTAAAATCTTCTACCGGCACGCGTTGGCTACCCGGCGGTTTGAGTGTGAACTGGTATGTACTTTGCGTTACGGTTAAAATATTCGAGTTTCTTCTCTTTCTTTTTACAAGCTTTTTTTTAACTTGGAATGTATGTATGTTTTTCCGGGTGGCCTCTTGTAACTTAATTTTGAAGCAGATATCTTCAAAACCGATTGAGCTGATATTTTGTATTCACGTTCGGTTTGGAAGACTGCATGGTTAACTGTGTGACGTCATTCTAGATCCAACATGGCGGCAAACCCAAAATGGCTGACTAGTTTTTTTTAATGTAGGTACTCCTACAATATGGGTATCAAATGAAAGGGCTTGCTAAGAATAACTCGAAAAATAATGTGACGTCACTCTAAATCGAATATGACGGACTTCTAAAGCTTGAGATTCAATTTTGAAGCAGATATCTTGAACCGATTGAGCTGAAATTTTGTATACACATACATGGTTTGGAAGGCAATTCACTAAAAATAATCTTTTACTATCAACTTATAACGTCATTAACTCATTACACAATTTATATGACACTAGCTTTTGCCCGCGTCTTCGTTCGCGTGGAATAGTTACTTGGGACAGACATTTTTATTTTAAGATTATAAAGTTTAGTAAAGTTTCAGTCAATGCTACTGAGCAGAGAAAGAATAGATAGATACAGTTAGATTAAAAAATGTTCGACGTGATTCTTTTAATTGGCATATTTTTTTTTATTTATGAACTGATTGACATGAAACAAACACTGAATGTTAAGTGAAGCTTACCACAATGTATTCGTGAAAAGCGGATCTAAATCGGACAAGCCGTTTCTGATATTATAAATTGACATAATTTTTTTATTTATGAACCGATTTACATGAAACAAACACTAAATGATAAGTGAAGCTTACCACAATGTATTCGTGAAAACCACACCTAAATCGGATAAGCCGTTTCTGATATTAGCGTGCACAAACGCACAGTCAAACAGAAAAAAATCTAACAATCATTGTTTTGGGTGCTATTTACGTTGATAAAGGTTTCAATAATATTTTTTCTCATATATCTTCCATGTACAAACAGCGATCCATTACATTTTTAACACGCTTTTATTAGCTTCACCTGTATGTTTGTATGTCTGTCTGTAACCGACCCTTTTGAGCTCTATTTTGCCATACTTTGAACGATCAGATTTAGTTCAAACTTTGCACACCTGTCAAGAATTGATGACAATGCAAGAATTCAATTAAAATATCCGATTATCCTAATTAGATTCGCCAGGATTAATTAATTAAAATTGAAAAATATTCTAACAAAGCAAAACATTATCCATAAATACACACTTTTTTATTGTTCAAAAAAACACACATTCGATTTAACTAACCTTTACCAAAAAATAGTTTAAAAAAACTAAAAAAACACGCTTTTACAAAAAAATCCAAGTAAAAAACAGAAATTAAAATTTAATAAATTTGATTAAGAATAGTGTAAAAAAGAAATGATTGTACATTATTGTAAAAAAGCGTGGGGTGCATAGTGTCAATAGTTACAAACATTTTATTGACAGATAATGAGTAGAAGAATCATCACTTTGATAATATCTTAAAAAGCACTTTAAATGCACCCCACGCTTTTTAACAATAATGTACATTCATTTCTTTTTTTAACACTATAGTCTTAATCAATATTTATTAAATTTTATTTTCTGTTTTTTTGTTGGATTTTTCTATAAAAGCGTGTTTTTTTAGTTTTTTTTTATTATATCGCCAGAATGTACCCGGCAATAATTCAACGACATTAGTTACTACTAGCGCCATCTAGTATCGAGTAGCAGAACTAGTAGAGTCAAGGGCCTTCTAGACATTTCTATGCCAGAAAATTCTACAATTCTCGATCTGGTCAGTCGTCACCGGTACTTTCCAGATGCTTCTACAGTAGAAGGTTCGGGAATTAATTGGTCAGCATAGCCCGCAACCGAGTCAGTATTGGATTTGCGATACAAGCGATCTTCAAGTGCGATTAAAGTGATCAGTAGTGAAGTTGTGTTTTATAATTAGTGAGTTTAAAGTTGTAATTATTGTTTTTAAATTAAAGTGTCATTTTGGTTATTTAATCGGCTGTTTTTATTGTCACGAACCCCAAGCTCGTACTTAACAATATGTATGGATTAAAGCTTGTCGCGAGATTGTAAAACCTGTGCGCAATCTTGGTCCTTAGTTGTTTGCTAGGCCACCCTACCTAAAAGATATAAGATTGTGCTTGAATTTATTTTCGCCTCTTGTTTTACGTAAAACACTGTTGATAACAGCTTTATCGTCCTTATTTTCAGTCTGGGGAATTCATAGCAATAAAATCGGAATTGAATGAAATGTGGCCAGCAATTTGGAGGGTCGATGGAAAGACACTACTGCAAAAATATGAACCATTTGATGAAAATGGAAAAGTTTTATATCGTAATATTTCTACAGTAAGTGTTTTAATCAGCATTTTTTTTATATTTAATATGTATGTACGAAGAAACAAACAAATTATGCACTGGCTATTATCTCAATGGTCATTTGTTCGAAAACCGTTCTTACTACTATAACATAAATATCAAATTGTCACCACAGACGTACAGTTTGCTGAACCTGCAACAGTGGAACTTCTTGCTACTTCTAATTACGTCTTCTTTTTTACAGTATACAGTATGGAACCCAGAGAATAAAAAGTTATACACACAAGTCCCCATTAAAGTAAGGTCACAGACACATTTGGAGACTACAGTCGAGTTAGTTAGAAGTGAACTTCCAATAGATGATAATTTTATCGAGAAAAGGATGATGGAGACACAAATGTACCAAGAAAACTTTGAAGTTTACATTCAAACGTTAATATCACATGCTTTAGATCCCAATTTCCTCACGGAAATATTCCAGGAACAAGGTAATCGTTGTATTTTATGACTCTGTTTGTAATCATTGTATTTTGTACATAATTATCATTCCTGTCGGTACTAAAAGATAACGTTTATTCAAAAGATGAAGATTTTTTTTTATTATGGTCGACACCAGATAAATTTGCAATAACAGTCATTGACCCACCTACATTTCTTGACAATTGACATAATTATATAATTCAGAAAATAGAAATAATGAAATAAAGCTGTCCTGAATCGACATCTATTGTGATCCTTTACTTTTTTTAGTTATCAAAAACCATTCATAATTTGATTCATTATTGAATGTTTGGGTATCTACACAGAGAAATTAAGGAAAGGGCAATTAACTTTATTGCAAATTTATCTGGCGCCTACCATAGAGCGTTGCTAACCCAGCAGTTGGAATAATATAAAATGCGCTACATAATTGTCCAACGTTGCGTTGATCGGTGCCGATATTGGTGCTTTCATTTTAAGCAATTGTTGCAGCGAGACAGCAGCGCGACCGCAGCTCGACCGAAGCGCGATCGTCGCATAAAAGTTTCGTTCCATACAATAACCGCAGCGCGCCTGCAGCGCTGCTGTCGCGCGACCGCTCGGCCACGCACGACGACCGTCAAACGTCGTCCGACTCCCTTGGGAGACACTGCCGCACGACAGCAGCGCTCCGGCCGCGCGGCCCGGGGGCCCTCGGTCGCGCCGCCGTCGCGCCGGCCGAGCCCTACGCCTACCTGCACCGTCACATTTCAGACGAATACTTTCTGTCGAACGTGAAGACCGTGGACGAGGTGACGGAGACGATGCGCGCGCGCGTGTCGGGCGGCGGAGGGGGCGCAGGGGGCGGAGCGCGCGCGCTGGACGCCGCCGTGGGCACGTGGCCCGGGCTGAGCGTGGCGGCGGGCGCGGGCGCGTGCCGGGCGTGCGCGCGCGCGGCCGTGGCGCGGCTGCTGCTGTACGGCCAGCCCTACAACCCGGCCACGCTCGAGCCCGTCCAGCCCGACGCGCGCCTCGCCTACGAGAAGGTATGTATCTGTCACCGCCTTAAGATTGTAAAATATCGCGTAAAATTTTACTTAACGAGAAACTATTGCAATTGGATGAGATTATTGTACCTATATAAAACGATTTTTTCATAAAAATCGAGAAATTATCTATTCATATAATAAATCTGTAGAAAAATCGTTTATGTACATAGAAAAAAAAATAGCTAGGGTGTTAACCAACAAAACCCATTTCCAGCATTTTTGGAATTTTTGTCTGTTCGGTTGTGCATACACTTTTAAACACAAAAATTGTGGGTAACTTGGTGTATTATTTAGTTTTTGTTTCATCGCAATAACTGATTGCGAAGAAACGAAAAACTAAATCTCCTATCAAAAGATATACGATTTTAAAGGGGGAATTATAAAACGAGCGATTAAAAAAAAGCTTTGCGACTGATGATGACATGCTGTATTAATAACTTGAGCGGTATGAATTTGAGTAAGCGAAAAATTAACTAAACTAACGACGAATATTGATTAATAATAAAATCCAGAACGAGCTTACAAAAAGTGGATTGTGATAAATCCATTTCATATATTAAAATTTTATCCGAGCGACTACATTACTAAGTGAGCGACTGGAAATACAGAGAGGGCAACTTCAATATTAAGATAGAATCGATTTTTCTAAGTGAGGTTATACATAACGTACTACTAAAAAGTTCACTTTGAGCAAAGTTTTGTAAGCTGCTTTATTAATGATTATTAGTTCCTGATATTCTATTTGAGGGCTTATGTTTTTTATTTTGATACGTTTTTTAATGAAAACTAGATTGTTAAATGCGCGCGAATTCAAATGGGGGCGGGAAGACGAATCGTTGCTGTCAGGTGAGTTGGGCTGCGGACCAATAGCGTTGCGTGTTTACCATTGCCATGCGCTCGCACCACTGGTTAGGTTAGGTTAGGTTTATTTTATTTTTGTTCATTTGATTTAAGTAACTGCATACTACTTTAGTTTTTACGGAGTATGTTTTATTTAATTACCCTTAAATTTCAATAATAAAATTACTTAGCTAATAGAATAGTGTTTCTTCAGATAGTTATTTCATATTATTATTTTTTTAATGTGAGCTCCTTATACTCTGCTCATTAGTGTATTTTTCAAAATGGTTTTTGTATTCGAAACACTTCATTTAAGATAAAATGCCGCTCAGTATAAAAAATACATTTGCCAAATATTGAAAAAAATGCAGGACGTAACGTTGACACTCAAACAAATATTAAGTCGCTCAAATATTATGAAGCTGCTCATTTTGTATTTTAAGTAACTCAAATTAATGTTTGTAAGATACTGTTCTGTTGATTTTTCGTCACTTACAGTCAGTCGCTCACTTAGTAATTATATAACCCAAATTAATTAATTTTGACACTTAAAATTGTAATTTACAGTCACTCGTTTTATTGCTACCCATTTTAAAGTGTTCGAGAAGTAAAATATCACGACACACGCAATTCACATAATCGCAACGCCATCTGAAGACCAAAGTAGAACTACTGTTGCCAGTTAAACTTCATGTTCGACGTCATTTTTTGAATGGCGGTGTTACAATTTTCTGCAGCATACCGACCGACCCTCGCCCATGTTTCCAAACTAGGTGTCTTGAAATTCTAAATTGTGTC
This sequence comes from Mamestra brassicae, assembly GCA_905163435.1. Lineage (NCBI taxonomy): Eukaryota > Metazoa > Arthropoda > Insecta > Lepidoptera > Noctuidae > Mamestra > Mamestra brassicae. The sequence continues at coordinate 8,215,722 of LR990996.1, read as the reverse complement.
GTAAAATAGGTCTTGATTGTTTGATTGGATCTGTTGTTCAAAATTGGTCGAAAAAAGTTGTTTTGTTTGGGTAGATTGGTGTTGGTTCGGTCTATGGTTTTTGAAGGACGCAGTTAAGATTCTACTTGAATTTGGATCGAGTAGTTTTCTTTACTTCGCAGTTTGAATAGTCATACGTTCTAAAGTTTTTCTTTGGTTAGAAGTACGAAGGACAGATTAATGACCAATGCTATAATAGGATATACGGAAACAGGAAAAAACAAGATATGCGCGTACGAAGTCGCGGGCAGAAGCTAGTAATCTAATAAAGATTTAAACCATCTTACGGAGTCTGTAATTTTCCGGTGACACATCGGTCTCTCCGAGCTTTGCTGTAAATGGTGCATTCGGTTCCCTGTCACCAGTTCTTAACATAACAAAAAAAAAAAAAAACTTGACTCGCAAAACTTTAGACCTTAAAGCTTCCATGTTTGGAAATCTCCTTTTAAATAATTTTGTTGCGTTTGCAGGAATTCCTCGTATGTGCGACGTGTTGTAGTCGAGTGCAGCTTTATTCGAGGATATCTCATCAAAAGTATTTAATGTACGCGGAGTGCAGCAAGCGAGTTGCCGAGAAAAGAATGCAAAACCCCAGTAAAGACACTACTGTGATTCTGAACGAGTTGTTGGCAGACGAAGTATGGCTTTCTCAGGTAGGTACCATTTCTCATGTAGTTACCCAGTGCGAGTTTGGTGCTCCTGATCAGACTATATCCCATTTGCCAGAGAGTCCCAAATGACCGTCCACCTGCACCTTTGACGATATGAAAACGCCTCCGATCCTACTGCCCCCCCCCCCCCCCCCAACAGTATATAGTAGGCGCCAGATAATCGTGGAATAACGGTCATTGACCCACCTACAATTATTGACATTTTTAATTTGAAAAACGGAATTAATGACACAAAGCTGTCCCGAATCATCATCTCTCGTGATCCTTAACATTGTCTAATAATGAAAAACGATTCATATTTAATTGTTCAGGTACCTATGAACAGTTATTAGGGAAAGGTCAATATACTTTATTCCACATTTATCTGGCGCCTACTATAGTAAGAAGCACTGACGTTACGAAAAGAAGAAGACGTTTGAAACCTAAAACCTGAGTGTGCATAATCCCAATATCTGATCCCAGCAGTCAAAATCGATATTTAGAATGTTATGTTTGGGCGTATAAGAATGTGCTAAAAGTAACATTCCGTGCATCGCAGCCGCACGCGATGTATCGCATGCGGATACAATAGATACAGTGTGAAAATGTATGGCACCGCTTCCGAAGTCGGCCGCGCGCGCGGGTCGCAGACCTACATACATTCTCATACTCAGACTATTGTCGCATGCGACAGATCAGATAGAACGCGCGCGGCTGCGATCGGCCGCGATGCGCGGAATTGTGTCCATAATCAACTTTGCGACACCGTACGTACCTCTCTGCTTTTACGAGACTAATAGTATAACGGAGGTATATTATTATGTTTGGTCAAAGTGGCCTTTTGCCACTGATTCATGTTTCCAGAATAACGCGATATTTGTGTTTCCAGCTATTCCGAGACGTGCGGCACTCATGGGCGGAGGCGGAGGCGTGGGAGCGCAAGCTGCGGCACGCCATGACCCGGCAGATGATTTAACGGTGGCGACACCTCGCGCGCCTGTGCAGCCTCTAGTAAATATCTTGTAAGGACAATATTTTCATTTCATTTTATACAGGTGAAAACGTGCTGTATGTATGTAATTGTTTTGTATTTTATTATATTTTTTAGCATTTAATTATTACGTTTCAAATTAAATCTTGGCGGATCTTTTTCTAATTCTAACAAACCTCAAATATAGTTTACATCTTATTAAATTCATTGACTGTTACTTAGTATTGATCGAAAATACTGTGGTGCCATTTAATGCTTGCTTTTCCTGAATCTGTTGACATTTACTGTGCTGGGAACATAATTTTATTTTCTGTGCTCATGTAAATGATTGTAATAGATATTCATAAACCGAAGGCGGCCTTAGCTTACGAACATATCAATTATGGGTTACCCTGATTGACCTGTAGCCAATTGTAAAACTAAATTATTGTAAACCCGTTATTCGCTTAAGAAACTACACTTACTGGTTTTAGGTTATCGCTAGTATCCCCATAAGACTGGGTTATGCGCCTCTTAATTTGAGTGTGATATGATCATACAATAGGTGCATAAGTAAGAGCTAAGGAATATTTCCTTGAAAGCTATAAAATTACATGACTACGGTGTGTTGTACAGCGTAAAGAGAAATAATGCGCAATGAAAGTATAATAAGCTCTAAGTACATAGTATACTAGTTTCAGAAGTACAGACAGCTGACATTACTTGTCAGGCCTGATTAGGGTCGTTAAGGCCGTCAATACAGTAAAGTATATCTTGCTGGTCTAATTTTAATGTTCTTCCGTTTTGATAATCGAAGTTTACATCAACACAGACATACGAAAACATAGGTTAAACCATCTATAACTTTCATGAACCAATATACTAGATTTGACGATAAGTACATTAAAATAATGGTTGATGAAAATTAAAAAAAAAACGATTTCTTTTTTTTGTGATATTGATTTATTTTAGGGCCTAATTACGGTATTTGCTGTAAAATGTAAAAGGTACGTAAACACTTTTTGTATGTATTTTAAATCTACAAAGATTATACAAGTAAAGATAGTCTGGTCAAAATAGACATTCCCCCTTGCATAAATTCCCATGAAGCTGAAAATTTACATTAACGTTAGAAAAATTTCATTATAATGGTATCCTTATAATGAAATTCTTTGATGGTACTTGGTAATACTCATTTTACGATGCTTACTGTTGCTATTGTGGATTTTCTTAACTTTTTGACCGCCACCGTCGGCTGTATCCGACAAATGAAAAAGTGCCCAACACGCCACCATCGACAAAAAAACGGCGAATTTGTGAAAAAAAGTGTAAGGGCAATTTTTGTACAAAATTGCATTATAGTTTTTGACTGAGCTATTTTTATCATAAAAATAACCGTTTTGCAAAAAAATCCCAACAACCCATTTTTGCGAATTTTGACCTTGCATAATTTTTTTTTGCACCCATGGGGTTGACTTGGGACATGGGACTTTTTAAAATTTCATTATTTCATTATAATGGTTTCACTAACGTTCATGTAAATTATCAGCTTCTTGGGAATTCATGGAACCCACCCCTATTTTTCAGGCTAACTTGACCGAAATAAAAACATGATTTTATATAATTATTACTCATAAAAAGATTATATTATGTGAACAGAATATAAAGTTACTCTTTAGTTGACTTCTAAAACTCAATAAAGGTTGTATATTTGTAATCGCTTATTGACAACATGTGTAGCAGTAAGTATTCATGTCGATTCTCTAATACTCCTTCGAGGTTCTTTGCTAACAGAAACGACTCCGACTAATAATGCAACTTAAATTGAGCTAGATATTGATGTTAGATCCCTGAATAAAATATGACCACATTTAAACAATTTTTAAGTGCAAGCCACACCACGATTTAAGCTATCTTAGTAAAGCTTTATTCATGTAAAGTCAGTGAAGTTAATTGTTAGCCACTTTCGAGAACAATTCCCATTAAATTGGAACTTCACTAAGGTTAAAACTACAGGGTGGCGCAAACATCACGCAAGGGGTTGCAAGTTTTTTCATCTTTTTTTTATTTTAATTCATTAATCTTAAATAATATCAAACAAAACAAGACCTCTGGAGATATTTTTTACTTCTTTGGCACCAAATCTGTGATTGAACTAAAATACTTAAATACTGACTGCTTGAAAAGTGACTTGTTTGGAACTTTGAGTCTTTTCGGTCAGGTCGGGTAATTTGACAGAAGTCTTTTTTCCACATTTTAATGGGTTACAGTTTTTGAATCGCGTCCTCGAGCCCTGTATTTCGATACCCCACACGACTGTTGTCATTAAAAAAATTCAACATGACTAACGGCGGCCACCATCTTATTTCTTTTTTAAAATTCATAAAGCCTGCCAATTCGGTACTTAAGTCGAATTTAATGTAACCTCATTTGTTAAAATCCCTGTAAACTAAAAAAACCTAATACAACCGTTTAGTTTACATGGCGCGACAAAAAATAGACACACATACTCCCAAAGACATTTATCCTGGCACAGTCGGCTAAAAAGAATATCAACACTGTGGTAGGTGGTCAAAATAATACAAAATGAATAAAGCTGAACCAAGTTAGTTTTGGTCGCGAAGCCTGCGCCGTCGGCCACTGCGACTATGCTTATTATAAGGACTGGACGCGTTGACTCTAGCAAGCGTGCTGTCATCTTAACAGTTAAAGAACGCGCATCGGACTTGGATAGATATTTTTCCTAGCAACAGTTAGTGACCAAATTACAGTTTCGACATGCATGCACCTTGACTTTAATGGATCTGACTTCCAAACTACCTTTTATATGTACGTATCATTTAATTTTTAAATGGTGAATGAAGAAAATATTAAACAGCAACTAGAATCAGCTAAGACCATTAATAATACTGTAACAACATGTTTAAAGAAATTATTTATTGTTGAAAAACTATTAGCAATTATAAATTGCGGTGATTACAATATGTCACCTATCACAGTCTTAATGATCTCACCCTACGTTATCTTTAAGGGGCAATTAAGGACAATATTAAATCTACATTCTGTTGTGATGTTCAAATTCGAAGTAACACATTCCTGGAGCTATAAATTAAATTCAATTGTTTGTATAAAATGCCCTATACTTTTAAGGGATTACAATTTGGCACGACTGTTGTTATCTGCCCTATAATTTTTATAAATGAACAAAATGTGACGATATTATATTTCTATTTTAAATATAAGTACACTATGAAAAGATATTTTGTATAATTGCTTTAGGTTGTATAGGTTTTTAATATGACTACGTCAATGTAGTTTTATAGTAGTTATATAGCATTGTAAAAATAACAGGTTCTGTCTGGTAATTAAAGTTAAAGAGAACTTTATTTATTTTGTTCAGATTGGACAGGTATAGGTCTATTTGTTTTAATACCATTTCTTACTATAAGACATAACGGCAATTTTATCGAATAAAACCTATTACTAGATAGTAAGATTGTTTTATTAATTTTCCCTCTTATTATTCTCCATTGTTGTGTTATAAACTAATAAGTTAATAACCCAAATTGAATACTTAAAATACTTGTAAACTTAGTTACATCACACTATCTATCATAATGAAGAATACATTGAATTGCTCCACACTTTTCATTCCACAAAGGTTAAAAGCCATGCCCGGTATAAGCAAGCTGGCGTGCTATAAAAAAAAAATATCAAATGGCCTTATTTTCTTATTCTTGGGTAAATGGTGAGTGGGGTGGTGTGGTGGCTGTCCACAGGAGCGGAGAAATATTAACCAATGGAATTGCATGAAATCTCAGGGACTGACGCGGAGCGGAGCGGAGACCGCCACCCACGAATGTAACCATGTATTTATTATAAGGGGTTTATAGAAAACATAATAAATAAAGACTTCAAAAGTTTCGGCTCAAGGTAAAAATAACATGCAAAAAAGCGCCAAAATTGCGTAGTCGTCTTTAAGGTAACGTCGATCAGTATAAAAGGTGAGCAGATTTCCGGCTCAGACACACCCTCACAGGTGAGGGGAACCGTAAGAAGCTCCGCGCGCAGCAGCACCTTGCACTGCTCTTTACCTTGTGAGGAACGATGTCATCCAGCGGGACCTCGGGATTGAGGGCCTGGATGAGCTCGTGCAGCGCCTCGCGAAGGGTATGTTCACACGTGCCGACGCATCCGCTTGGCCGCACGTCAAACACCTTGCGCCCTGGCACGCGCGCCCACCTGACGCCAGGCGTCTACCCTGCGACCTACTCAAACAATAAACACTGACCACCTTACTTTCACCACGGCGCGCAACTTGTTCTAAGGTAATATAGGCAAGTTGCGTCCCGTCGTACACATGCATTTCTCCACAGGCGCTTAAACTCACGCACCGAATATGGCACCGTGGACTCGCTATTCGGTGCAGATGCACTGGGCGATCACGACTCACACTTCATAACCGCCCACACACACACATTTCACGGCCCTGCGGTCCTGACCGTGACCGGCTTGCTCTGGAAGCGGGACGGACGGGGGCCACATACTGCAGGTTCGTCTCAAGCCGACACCTTTCCTCGCTGGGCCTCCCCCAGGTCACAGGAGGTCTCACTGACCGCCGAAGGTGTCGTGAAGAAGCGGCACGGAGTAAACTCTGTAGCCGCGGCGCGCCTGCAGTCCACACGCATCTAAACACACAGGCGCGCGTTAGTTTGCTATTCGTTTTTGATTAGGCGCGCGCCCGAGGAAGCTCTGCACATCGGCTGCAACACAACGACGGGCCCAGTTTTACGGGCCGAGGGGTGCCCCCGCGGGCAGGGGACCTATCCCTGTGACCGCTTGCCACGTCCCCTGACGGGGACGTAGCGACTTCCACCGAGCTCAGACACAGTCGCAACACAGCCGTCGAAGAGGCAACAATAAGGATGAAAAGGAAGCAGAAACCTGCGGAACAAGAAACCCCAGGAAGAACTGTTTTATTTGCCTCCTCCCGGCTACGCACTCACATACGCATTCAAGGGTGCCTGGTGACATGCGTAACCAGCACAAGGAAGTAAGGAGCGTACGTCAATCCAAGTGGGGGATTGTCCCAGGACGACTGTGCGGGCACTGGACGTATCCCTGCCGTCCAAAACACACTAGTTTACAAAATTTTACTATTTCTCTGTAGCCGTGGACTTTGTAGTTGATAATGTTTACGTTTGTCGTGTTTTTTTTTTTCAAATCTACCCTCAAAAAAAATTGTGCAGATCGAATTGCTTTGTTTTTAAATTTTATAAATTACTATAGTAGGCGCCAGATAATCGTGGAATAACGGTCATTGACCAACCTACAATTATTGACATTTTTAATTTGAAAAACGGAATTAATGACAAAGCTGTCCCGAATCATCATCTCTCGTGATCCTTAACATTGTCTAATAATGAAAAACGATTCATATTTAATTTTTCAGGTACCTATGAACAGTTATTAGGGAAAGGTCAATGTACTTTATTCCACATTTATCTGGCGCCTACTATAGCTTTTGCCCGCGACTTCTTACGCGCATAGCTCGTTTCTTCCCGTTCCCGTAAGAATTTTGGGAAATCCTCTCTTAGTGCTCCCCTACGCTCCCTAAGGAACCTACATGCAAAATTGCAGCTTTCTACGATTTTCGGTTGTGCGTTCTGTCAGTCACTCAGTAACGGGATAGTTTTATACATATTGTTCGTTGATAACGTACACTTTTACTGTGTTAAAATTGATATTGACTGGCCTGTTGGTCGAGTGGTTAGTGACCCTGACTGCTAAACCGGAGGTCGTGGGTTCGATTCCCACCCAGGACAAATGATGATGAGCATGATCATTTGTTCTGTGTCTGGGTGTAATTTGTCTATAATACGTATGTATATAGAAATATATAAGTAAGTATGTTTATCAGTTGTCTGGTTGCCATAGCACAGGCTCTGCCTATGTAGTTTGGGATCGGATAACCGTGTGTGAGTTGTCCCAAGATATTATTATTATTATTATATCTAAGTTTTTGCGATATGAATAGCTCAAGCAGATGTTGTTTAACCATTCCTAATCGATTTGCTATGTTTATGGAGAATAAGTGTAAAATTTAAGCTATAGCAGAGTTAGTTAGAAATACCAATTTTCTGTATTTTGGGATAACATGCTTGCATTTGGATAAAAATGACTTGCTTTGGGCACCTGATTATGTTTGTAAATCGTGTATATTTAAGATTATTTAAAAGTAGCAAAAGAAGTGATTTCAAATTTCAATGACCAACTTTTTGGCGAGAGCCGGAAAATCTGAAACTCAAAAACCAGAGCTGATAAAAAAAAACTACTTATATATTTGAACTAAACATCCAAACAGGCAAAATTTTTTGATGATACTTTTTTCATTCGAAAGCCTATACCTCTGAGGTGGTCCCATTGGCACCAAGTCAGAATCTGATGATGGGATCCCAGGAAAATCGAGGGCTACCCTCAAATTTTAAAGGCACAAACAAGGTTTTTCATATGCTTTCTAACGCAATTCAGATAATTGTGCCTGGTAATCAACATCTCATCTTGCTGAGCTGACGATGGAAGGTATAAGTCAGGATCTGATGCTGGGATCCCGGGAAAAATGTTTGTTCAGCGATATTTTCGCAAATTGTCAACCGATTTGGATGATTCTTGTTTTGTTTGGAAGAGTATTTTTCCAAACTGGTGGGCCTACCATTTCAATTTGGTGGAGATCTTATGAAGAACTTCGGATGTAGGTAACGGAACTCTTTAATAAATGATAGCAAATCTCCCGGGATTGCTGAAATCGTATGCCTGTTTTTTGTTTTCACCAGTTTATAGATACATATCTAACATCACGCCGCCGCGCCAGTAGGTACCTACGCTGTGAAGGGGTACGCAGATGCAAACAAATCAATCTGAATTAACATGTTTTTGGGCGTCATCTATTCGGGCACAACTTTATTGTTTATAACCGATCTTGATTCTTATTGCGTTGGGTTTAGTTATAAGTAGCTATATTGCATTTACATTGGACATGAAACTTCAAAGATAAACCAGTGATCTCAACTTAAAACCAATCAAATCTAGTAGGTACCTACTAAAGCAAAGTAGATATTTAACTATGAGCTGGTCTGGACTTGGACTACGAAGGGAAACAAAGTAATTATTTACCGGCAAATAGTGCCACCACTAATTATGGGAATAATGTCACTTAGTTGTTGGATATCACCACTAAAAAGTTGGAAAATAATAAACTTGTTACAAAAAATACAACCGACTTCCAAATAAAAAACACTACGTAAAAAGTACCTTTAAAGAACCAGAATTTCGGAAGTTGGTGTCAAAAAACAACCAATAACACCGAGTTCCGAAATTAAAGTTATTTTATACTTTGTGTTGTTATTTTATTTTTTGTCTTTTTAAAAAGACGGGTGAAAAATATTGTAGATACCTACGTAGCAGAGATGAGAATGTTGAGAGACGGATGTGTGATGACGAAAATGGATAAAGTGAGAAATGAGTAAGAAAGAAATTTAAAATTGTAAAATAAATCCTATAACTCACACTGTGAAGAACTTGGGGATTTATATCGACAGAACTCTTTCCTGGACTAAACAACTGCAGGAGGTCAGTCGTAAACTGTTCGCTTCGGCGGGCTCCTTGAGACGCCTTCGGAATTTTCTTCCCATCACCACTAAAATTGCCATAGCACAATCTCTTCTTCTTCCACTCTTGGACTATGCTGACGCCAGCTATCTTGATCTCACCCAAGACCAATTCGACAAGCTTGAGCGACTCCAAAATCTGTGTATCAGGTTCATATTTGGCTTACGCAAGTATGACCACGTTTCCGAATTTCGTACTAAGCTCAAATGGCTTCCTATTCGCCTTCGCCGGAATGCCCACATACTTTCTCTTCTTTATAATGTACCTACTTTTTAATCCTTCTACTCCTTTTTATCTTAAAGACCGGTTTCAGTTTCTCTGTGACACACACACTAGTTCCTTGAGATCATCGGAAAATCTTCAATTAAGTATTCGTATGCATTCCACATCCTTCTTTAACAAATCTTTCACTATTCAAGCTGCTCGTTTGTGGAATGCATTAGGTACCCATAGATGTGAGGCGTGCACAAACGCTACCAATGTTTAAAAAATTGGTGAAGGAGCATTACCTCTCACAATAATTTTTCTTCTCCTTTCCCATTTATATATTTGATATTTATTAGTATATTATTTAGTATTGTGTGTATTTTATATTATTATGTCTAATTTATATTGTTTATGATGTTTGTACACTGACCGCCCTAAATCTAACTTCTTTCGTTCAGTCCATCCAAAGGTTGTCTGTAAGAGATTGCCCTGTGCGATAAGACCGCCCATTGTACACTTGTTTTTTTTTAAACGTTTTTACTATGTTTGTAATGAGGTGTACAATAAAGTATATAATAAATAAATAAATAAAATTGAGAAGAAAGTCGAAGGCCAGGGAAAACCCATCGTCATATTGATTCTATAGAAATACAAAATATATTTTCTAAAAAGGACAGCTGAAACAATTTGTACACCTCTTTCCGTGTTATTTAACAAGTGTATTCAAAGTGGTACATTCCCGTCTATGGAAAAAGCAAATATTTTACCAGTGCATAAAAGTGGGTCTAAGTACCTAACTGCTTCCAAAATAGTAATTTCTTATTATATGCTGATGATCTTAAGATATTTAGAACAATAAAAAACACTGTACTGACTTGAATAGATTATCTGATTTTTGTAATGAAAATAAATTTTATTAAAACTTAGCATCCCTAAGTGTAAATACATAAGTAGAAATTTCACAAAAAATAAAAATGTGATAACCTACGATTACTCACTCTGTAATGAGATTCTAGTTAAAGAAACCTATATCTGTGACTTGGGCGTTCTTCTTGATCGACACTTCAATCTACATATTGATAAAATTTCTTCTAAAGCATTTCAAATGTATAACTTTGTTATGAGAACCACGTCAGATTTTAAACGACCAACCATATCTACTTATATTTATTTAATTCTCTAGTTCGCCCACAAGTTGAATATGCTTGTAGGATCCTTACTGCAATAGAGCGAATTCAGCGTAAGTTCTTCAGTACCATGCAGTACAGATGTCGCATCAAACATTTATCTTATAAAAACGCTTTGAATAAGTTTAGACTTTTAACATTACGCTCTAGACGCCTGTTGCTCCAAGGAATGATGCTCCATGGACTTGCTCATAGTAAATTTGATTGCTCTGAATTAATTAGTAAAATATGCTATATTGTACCTAGAACAGTAATGAGACGAGAAGTACGCTCTTATGCACTGTTAGCTACAACTCCTTGTCGTACAAATGCAGAAAGGAGAGCGCCGCTCCAGAGATTGGTTCAAGCTTAATCATTTTAACGAAATCTATGTATTTGCTCTATCTAAACATAAATTTAAAAAATAAATAATTAAGCGCCTTGCTCAATTTTTAAATTATTATGTATTATTTTAGTATACCTATATTATTAACTATTAGGGTAAGGAGGGGAACGTTCACTTAAGGAAAATACGCTGTATTTTCCAAAATATTAATGTTATTTCAAAATTTAAAAAAATATCAAGTTCTTTAATTATTCAGTAATCAACATTTTAACGCCAAATATATTTATCTTTGACTTTAAGGAAAACATTATAAAAAAACAGGTTTGTTCGCTATTGCCCCTGACTTTGGGTAATGCCGTTTAGGCTATGGGGAAATGACGCTCAAACATGTTTTTGGAAATAAAGGTATCTAGTAAGATCCATTATCATTACACTAGTATGCATGAGATCAACCTTATACAATAAAAGTGCCTGCCAAAGGAGATATATGTCCTGAAATCACAAGATTTCCATTTAAGATAGCGAAACAATTGTAAGTATTGTTGTTATAGGTATATTACTAGGAAAAACAGTCTCATGCGAAATTGAACCTAATGACGTATCTTCAGCATCTCGCGTCAAGAAACTCGACTTACAGAGTAGTCGCCCGCGCTCAATCATCGTCAAACTGAGAAGCACAAGGAAGCGAGACGAAATCTTATCATCTGTTACCAAATTTAACCGCGCACACGTTTCCGATAAACTCAACTCGAGCCATTTAGGGTACGGTGGCACTAACAACCTGTCTTCGTGTCCGAACATCTGTCATCACTCAATAAAGCCATACATGCGCAGACTAGAAAAATGGCGCGTGAGAAAGGCTACAAATATGTTTGGATCCGCGATGGCCGAGTATTAGTCCGTAAGGATGACGGAGCACGGCCTATTCAAATAAAGTCCCTTCATGCTGTATCCTTAATGTAAGAAATCTCCAGAAGCAGGAACCCGTGAGTAAAATCACTAAAATTCACCGTGTACTATCAGAATCTCCGTGGAATGCGAACGAAACTGAGTGAAATTAATATTGCTGTTAATATAAATACATATGATGTGATTGTAGTGACTGAGACTTGGCTCAATGATAACATCAATGATGGAGAGATCTTCGACGCCCGCTATAATATTTACAGAAGAGATAGAGCGTCCAGTGCTCTGACAGGAAGAGAAGGAGGTGGCGTTCTTATTGCTGTTTCGAAGGCATATGACTCCGCGCGGGCTTGTCAATGGGAAACTGCTGCAGAAGACCTCTGGGTTCGAGTTAAAGTAAATGAGAGAAAGAAAATCAACATTTGCGCTGTTTATCTACCGCCCCCTGTGCAACAGCGGCATCTAGATATGTTTCTAAGTTCGGTCACGAGTGTTAATGAAAGTACTGGCGAAGAAATTATAGTAGTCGGTGATTTTAATCTCGGCTTCATCGAATGGAATCAGGACCCTCAACTCTCCAACACAACCTCTTCTACACCGTCAAATTATAATAATAACCTAGGGTACTCTCTAATTGATTTTATGTCTTTAAACAGTATGTCGCAATATAATGTTATCAAAAACTCTAATCATAGATCATTGGACTTAGTGCTTTCAAATATTCTATATGCGGTAGTCACAAGGTCTGCTTCACCCATCTGTAGAGAAGATTGTCACCACCCCCCTTTAGAAATTGATTTTACTTTATGTAAGTATGTGCCACTTAAACATGTAACGATGACTAAATTTAATTTTAAAGCAGCTGATTACGAACTTATCAACAATAAACTAAAAGAAATACATTGGAAAGAGCAGCTGGAATCATGTTTAAATGTTGATGTGATGACAGAGGTATTTTATGATATCGTTCGAAAAATCATAAATAACTATATTCCCAAAATTAAGAATGTAAGCAAAAATTTTCCTCCATGGTACTCCAAAACTTTAGTGAAAATTCTCAATGAAAAAGAAAAGCTTAGACAACGTTTTAAAAGATAGGTACGGCAATCCGCGTGATGAGATCGAATATAGAATGATCGACGAGAGAGCAAAGTCGATCATTAAAATTTGTTATAAAAAATACGTCTACTGTGTTGAAAATAGCATCAGGTCAAACCCTAAAGCTTTTTGGTCGTTTGTAAAGTCGAAAAATTCAAAAACTAGTTCTATACCATCAGAAATGACGTTAAACGAAACAGTGGCTACAACTGGCGACGAAATATGTCAACTCTTCGCAAAGCAATTCTCGTCTACGTTTTCTGTTGCTAGCGGAAGAAATGGAGCAATAACAAATACCCAAGTATTTCCTCAACTCATTCTCAGTAAAATTGCTTTTACTGAGAGGGAAGTTCTTAAAGCTCTAAACAGGATCGATGTTACTAAAGGTGCTGGTCCGGATGGGCTGCCCCCACTCTTTATAAAAAAATGTACCCGTGCTTTGGCATATCCTCGCACCTTAATTTTTAATAAATCTCTGGAAACATCTACATTTCCAACAGAATGGAAAAAGGCCAACGTTGTGCCAATTTTCAAAAAAGGTGATAGTGCTGATGTGAAAAACTACAGACCAATTTCTATTTTGTCCATTTTCTCAAAGCTATTTGAACGTATGATGTGCCCTATCTTAACATCCCATGTAAAAACTGCGCTAGCCACTCAACAGCATGGTTTTTGTAGCAAAAAATCCACGATAACCAATTTAGTATCGTACGTGGATGAGATCTGTATGTGTGTCGATTCTGGCCTGCAGATCCACGCTCTGTACACTGACTTCAGCAGCGCCTTCGATAAGGTGGACCATGACATCCTGCTGCTAAAGCTGTGTGATTTCGGCATCCACGGTTCACTGCTTGGGTGGTTTGGATCGTATTTACGCAAGCGGACACAAAGAGTGGTGGTAAACGGCTATCAATCTCCGGAGTATATCGCAACCTCCGGCGTGCCCCAAGGTTCCCATACCGGGCCAATACTCTTCATTTTGTTCATAAACGACATAGTAAAGTGCTTCAAACATAGCCGGTGTTCTTTGTTTGCCGACGACCTGAAAATCTTTCGCCCAATAAAAACTCAGGAAGACATCGCTCTGCTGCAATCCGATCTGAACTCATTACAGGACTGGTGTGTGGTGAATGGGATGGCTCTGAATGCTAGTAAATGCTATCAAATAACATTCACGCGGAAAAAACACCCCTTACCATCAACTTACTCCCTCAGTGGAACATCACTGCAAAAAGTCACAAGCATACGGGATTTAGGTGTGGTCCTTAGTAGCGATCTCTCATTCACTACGCACATAAATAACATCATCAAAAAGGCAATGAAAATGATTGGATTTATTAGTAGAGTTGGCAAAGAGTTTAAGGGGACCCTGGCTTTGAAAGTGCTTTATAACACTTATGTGCGCAGTCTTGTTGAATATGCTTCTCCCGTCTGGAGTCCAACCTACAATATCCACATAGACAGGATTGAACGCATTCAAAAAAAGTTTACCAGGCACTTGCGGTTTAAAGACCATAACTGTCCTTACCGAGCTGATTACACAGTCCGGCTAAGCTACTTCAAGTTGGACTCATTGAAGCGAAGAAGAGATCTAAAAGATCTAACAACACTTTTTAAAATTGCTAACGGGTTAACATCAACTCCAGATCTCCTTGACAAAATCAACCTAGACGTACCTCGGCATTCTCATCTGCGATCTAAGCGAACTATTAGAACATTTGTAACAAAACCATGTCGCACAAACCTGGGTCGATATGCTCCCCTAAATAGAATGTTGGAATGCTACAATAGAACCTGCTCTATCGACAGCGGTATCGATGTTTTCTTTGACAGGCTACCAAAATTTAAAAACAAAATACTCAGTATTGACCTGTGATCAGCTGCATACACCCTTTTGTCTCTTTTAATTTTTGATTTTGAATAGATTTTTTTTTTATGTTTGAAATATTTATTGTAATTTTTTCTATTGTACTTTATTTGTTTTTGTTTCCAATTTAATTTAATTTAATATAGGTAACTGTTCTTTTGATATTGTTTTAATTATTTTATTTTATTGTAATTAATTTAACTTATTCGCTATGTGACATACCTATATTTGACATCTTTTATTTATTAACGATTTTTTTTATCAATTTTATTAGTGTAATTTATTTTATTTTGTTATGCATTGTTTAAATTTAATTATTATTTTGCTTCAAATGAACTAATGAATCTTTGTTAATCATGTTAATCTTTCATAGAGAATGTTGTGCATACCTATAAGTGATGTATTTGCACAGAATTCAATACCTATAATTTCCTGTTTTTTTTTTAAATTGTAAATATGTCGTTGGTGTGCCTTACTTAATAAATAAATAAAAAAATAAATATTGATTTTATTTAAGTTTACCAGAACTGTATTTAAATTAAGCTAGTAAAATGTGGAAACGTAGTGGATTATACATTTACTTATAGCATACCTACTGTTTCTAGATATTATATACAATGCAAGATTGTTTGTTTTCCCAAATAAAATAAAATAAAAAATAAATCAGGGTTTGAAAAAAGAATACAATTGGATATTGCAATTACAAATCAAGCAGACATCGTCGAAAACACAAATCGCAGGCTTAGGCAATTCAGCTGCCAATCCAAAAATGGAACTACCACATCTGCCGCGTGTCGCAACAGAATTGCTAGTGAGTAGGCACTGATTGGGTTCCAAAGACCAGGAAGCGGCAACGCGGTAGGCCCAAGAGCAGATGGCGAGTTAGACTCCTACCTATAGATTTAAGGCCGGTTTTAAACCAATCTGTATAAACCGAAATAAAGCATTTTTTTTTTATTTAAAACGGTTGGTGTTGATGGCTGATTGAAAATGATTCTTGATTTTACCGAGGTAGGGATATAACGGAGTACCTATAAACTGTAAAGACTTTTTATGTGTGATATACTGATATTGGGTATCCTACTTAGCGGGTTTATTTCTAGTTGGTCCGTCCGACCAAGCGTAGGTATTACTTACCTAAGTTATAAAAACTATTGACAAGTTAAAAACCCTGTGTTGGTAAATTAACATTTTTTTTCATTGTTTCAAACGATATAAATAATCAATTTGATTCGGTTTAAAAACCAAACTTACACTCGTTGACGTCGTCACTCGTGACTCGACGCAACGTTGCCAGCTCGCCTACCCTACAAAGTTCTTTTATTTTTGTAGGCGAGTTTTCAGCCGTTTTATTTGGGGTTTAAAAAAGCAACATTTTATTTAAAACGTTTTAAATCGGTTGGATAGGAGCATAGATGTAAAATCTATACTCCTACCGAAAGGATTGGTCAGATGTGGCAAAGATTGGTCAGATGTGGCAAAGAACAGAAAAAATGGAAAAAAGAAAGGGAGGCCTTTCCCCTTACAGGTTCATAATAAGCAGACATTGCTATATTACGTGAGATATGAAATAAAAGGTGTTTTAATTTTATAGAATACTTTTAATTTGCTTGCACACACAGCCTCTATTGAGAACAATGTTAAAGAATATGTAAAAAGCCTGGACAAGACAAACAAAAATAATTCAGGGAATCAAATACCACAACATCTTTACATCTGATCAGTTTAACGATAATGGCTCTATTTGAACGATAAATAATTACAAGCAAAATCAAGTAGAGCTATTCACGAGGAGATCGGATCGTATTGTAGTTACATGCATAATTAATGTGATATGGCCAGTTCAGTTTCTTAAATAATAAAATGTCAACAGGTTATTATAAGATAGGTATTAGGTACCGCGTACCTGTTCAATTCCAATATAATTAAAAACAAAACTCAAAAAAGTTACGCCGGAATAGTAGCAAAATTATAACTATATGTAGTTGAGATGAAAGCTTTATAATAATAATATACTTTGATGTTTTATGAGAAACAAATATGTATAATTATAATATCTTAACATATTTATAATTTAAATGAACTTTATTAAAAGTACAAAGATCAATGTGATTTGGAAAAAGGTCCCAGTTGACAGTGTTTAGTCAGTTGTGTGCACATCTCCTGTACTTATATTATCACGAGGACGAGGCACGCACGAGGTACTGAGCGGTGACGGCGGCCACGAGCGGCCTCTCGTACCGCGTCACTATCATAACTTATACAAGAATCTAGAATTACGTAAGTATTAATAACTGTATATATCATACATCTAAACTCAAGTAACTTATTTTTTATTCAGTTTCATGTTTTAATATTTTACTTTTTTTTTATTATTTTTTTATTTATTTTTATACCATAATCTCTCGTTTGTTTACCACAGCGCGTTGTTGCCGGTGAAATCTGCCTTCCACGAATGAATTTGTCCATCAAAATAATACATTTATATCGTGGTGATGCCGCTAATGCAACATACCGTCGAGATCCACAAGAACTATTCAACTTTTTCTGGTTTGCGTGTGTACTGCGGGCGCGGAGGCCGAGTGGCGCCCCGGGCTCCGCCGCGCGGGCCCCCTCTGCCGCGGCCCTTGAAGCCACCCTGGTAGCTCTGGTCGTTGTATCTGTCACGACCACCATTCTCATTTTGCTGGTGACTATCGCCAGTGTCTCCGTTACCGTAGTATCCATCGCGATCGTCTCCACCGCGACTTTGGTAGCTGTCTTTGCCATGTCTGTTCTGATATCCGTCGTACTGCCTGTTTTGGTAGCCGTCCTTCCCGGATCTGCCCTGGTAGTCACCTGGATGCCTACCGCGGTAGCCACCCTCTCCTTGTCTGTTTTGGAATGCGCCGCGGCCGCGGTGTCCATTCGGAGCTCCCCGGCCACCACCAGTACCGCCGCCGCCGCGTCCGAACCGTCGGTACCTAGCTTGGCCGTCCCCTTGTCCGTGAATTTTACGTTCACCACCATCGTCTCGATCGGGACTTCCACCCTCCTTGATATCATCGTCATTTTTGTCGTCTGAGGGTGACACGGCCGGGCGCTCCTCCAGCATGGGCGGCGCCTGCTGTGGCGGCGCCTGCTGTGGCGGCGCCTGCTGCGGCGGCGCCTGCAGCGCGGCCACGTGCGCCACGTGCGCGTGCGCGGCGGGCACGCCCGGCAGCACGCCGGGCGGGAAGGCGTGCTCGGGGTGCGGCGGGAAGTGCGGCTGCGGAGGCATGGGCAGCGTGCCGGGCTCGGCCACGCGCCCGCCCGGCAGCTGGACGAAGTGTTGGTTGGTGAAAGTCTGAGTGGGAATTGGACCCGGCGGCGAAGGCTGATTGGGGATCACTGGCGGTTGTGGTGTTCCGACGGGGCTGTCTATCTCGGACTCTTGGAGAAAGAAGAAATTCTGAGACCCTATGACTTCGGCAATAGGTCTCTGTTGAGGATATTGCTGGGCGAAATACGCATGCTCGACCTCCTGCAAGGTGATGGGTGGCAGCGGCCGGAGCGGGTAGGCGGGCGCAGGCACGACGGCGGGTGCGGGCGGCACGGGCAGCGCGCCGCCCGGGTACGTGGCCGCCACTTCAGCCTCCACCTCGTTCTCTACTACTTCCACTGGCTCAACTTCCTGTACTAAGACATGACTCTCTTCAACCTCAGCTGTCACAATGTCTGCTGAACGGTCAAAGTAGCCACATTCGTGAACAGCACTCACAATCTCCTTGATATGAGTATAAGTAGTGCCCAATATTTCTTTAGGCCTGCCATCAATTATGGCATACAAATGTTCAGCTGCTTTTGAGATGTGAATATGGAATCCAGGTTGACCTTCTTCATTTACCTCATGCTTGGGTGTCACTTCAGGGTACCTGAAAAACACATTTTGGAATATTCATTTTAGGACAAAATATAAGGTTTATATTGGCGAAATTTCATTTATACATACTTAAGTCTCACTTTCATATTTTTATATGTACATCAAGGCTTGGAACCGGTTTAAAAATAACCGGTTATTAAATGTTATAAAACGGTTTTATAGTTTATTTCGTTCGGAGTCGAAACGTTAAAAGAGTGTTATGAAGAACCCTAATTAACCGGTTTATTTCACGAGAGCCGAGCAACACGCGGCGTCCGCTTTTGGCGGGGCAGTAGTGCAGCCGGTTCTTATACTTTAGCACGGCTGGGCACTGGAGGTAGGCGACAAAAACCGTTCAAAACCGGTTAATTCCACAAAACCTATTTATGAACTTTTGTAGCTTATAACCGTTTAATTGGGGTTAAAGGTAGAACAAAACCGAAATCATAAGTTCCCTATGTACTGAGGCGTTTAACGGTTCGTATTTTTTTCCGGTTTCCAAGCCCTGATGTACATAGATGTAGTTACTAGCTGATTGGAGGTCAGGTGGGCACTTGACTCCAAGTCTACTTTATAAGAAGTATCCATAGTTAGAAAAGCAGATGATGATGACTATTCATTTGTTGAACCATTAAATGTAATAATTTTATATGAATATTGAAAACTTATGATGCTCCTCTGATAGTTTGACTGGGAGCCAATCCCACTATAGTGGCGAAAAGGCTAGGCAGATGATGATATAACTCTTGGATGCTAATGTGGTATAATAATTAGCTATGCCATTCTTGAGTAGAATTTGAAGAGTTTTGATTTTGAAATATTAAAATGATACTTACAGATCATCTAAAATTTTTAGATCCTCCTCAGTTAGCTTTGCTGCACCATTGGTTCCATTCAGAAAGTCATTCCTAGCTTCTGTATTTCCCATTTGGTTCAGACAATCCAAAACAAGTAAAACTTCACGAATTTTGCTGGTTTCTGCTGCATACCGCACCCACGCATCCTAGAATAGCATCATTAATGGCATGTTATTTAGAGTCTTTTTACATATAAATAACAATAAGAAGTACTGATATATGTATTCTAATACATTAAATTCTTCTGCTACTGGTGACTGACAGCTAGCCGAAACTACTGATTGTAGAAAGCTGAAATTTGACATGTAAGTTCCTTAGGGAGTGCAGCGGAGCACTTAAAGAGGATTTCCCAAAATTCTATATACTTATTACTGTATTAGTATAATTTTGTAGTATATAGAATTTTGGAAAATCCTCAAAATCTTTTTAGTATCTTCGATCTTTACTAACCATCTGATAAAAGCTCTTAATGTTTTTGTTAAGCTGTCATGTTTTTGTTTTTTAATTTATATCTGAAAATGAAGTTGATAGGTAATTTGAATGACAATTTGTGAAATAATCTGTTTACCTTTTTAGCTTGTTTTTTAGCTTCACGCTCTGCAGAAGTAGCTATAGATGTGACTTGCTTGGACAGCTCCCTCGCAAATTCCAGTGTTTGTGCAACTTCATCATACTTAGCAACTGCCACTTTTTGGTCACTATTAAGTTCTTTTCCAGATTTTTGCAAGTCTCGATATGATGTCAGCTTGCTCTGTAACAAATTAGCAGAATGTGTCAGTTAATGTGTAGAACAATGAGATTTACCAAATCTTTATTTATCACTACAATTTTACTACAAAAGTTAGAGATGACAGGCATAGTAACATAAGAATAATGGACTGTGTACTTGTGTGTCAATTCAAACACTGAAAATTAAATGTTTAGTTATTATTTTAGTCCAACTCTGTACATTTTGTTAGCTTAATTAACCTTTTGAACGCCATTGTCACGTATAAATGACAAGCAAGTGCGTGCCGTTTGCCAACCGTCACAAATACGGGGGCAAGCCGATGCGTTTATGCTCTGGCGTTCAAAAGGTTAAAGTCTGATAAATAACAGTAATATTGCACAACAGTTCTCATATTTTATCTAAATTCATGAAATAAAAATCTATTCATAATTTCTTACTTATTGCAAAAATGTGATGTGATCACTTCTTTTAATAATTTTGTATCGCTATTAGTATTGCAGAGCAAAAATTGTGCCATTCGATGATAAGTTTGAAATATTGACCAAGTTTTCAAAAAGGAAATTAAACATCAAACATCCCTAGGTGCTTAATCATTTTGTGTTAATTTTATTTGGCTACATTACAATAAAATCATTAAAGTCACAAATTGACATATTTTAAGAAGTGTATAGTATAAGAATTTTGCCTGTAAACATAGTAACTAAATTAATAAGTAGGTCTCTAGATCTAATAGGACTCTATGTCTGTGAGCAAGAGAAGAATTGAAGAGAGATTTCCACAATAAAAATAATGCTTATACAGGCTGTAAAAAGTGATAACAAGGGTTGATTATTTTATTTAGATTTCGCATTATGTATAAAAACATTGTTTATCGTGCCGCATAATAGATAGCCAAACTAGTAAAAATTATAATGTTGGTTGGCTATTCGAACATTTACAATCCTTAACAACTTACTTTACGTTAACAAATAAAGTGTAAACTTTAGGGCGTCATGGTATATATATTGTATCGTCAACATATCATGAGCACATGTGTGAAAATGGCGTCAAGTCTGCGGCAATATTATACGCTATGAGCGGGCAAAATGTATGCGCTCTTAGACCAAGCTAAAATATACTAAGCTGCACAGACATAACAGCTTCGCGAAAATCAGTCAATCTTTATGATTTTATCAGTTCGAAACTGTTGACTAGTAGAATAGTACATACCTTTCTTTTCTCCAAATTACGGATTTTGTGTTCAAGAATCGTTAGAATTTGTCGTATTGGAGAATTGTCCATAGCCTCCGAAGAGGCTGGTTTCTCAGACTTTGCATTCGCAGCTGAAGGCATCCTTCACAGGCAACAACTCTTCCCGGATTGCGTATGGTGGTGGTTGAAGAGATAGAGATAGAATTTTCTATCTATCTTTATAACCACAAAACAACTGTCATTCCGAGATGAACGACGCAAGTCGCAAACGCATTTATTTTGGCAGGTTGGCGATCCTGAATATATTATTTAGTTTGGTAACATTTAAAAACATTACGCCGGTACTACACGCTAGCTAAATGTTGAGAAATTTCAACTGGCCTTTTGCCTTTTCCCAAATGAATTCAGTGGCTTTCAGTTTTACCGAATATAGCTCAATATCTGCGGAGCCACACGCTTGGCGCTTGCCCCAAACTTCAAACCTCCACAAAGATTTGGCTGATCAGACAGGCAAGCATCGGACATCGGGCTATTCTAGTTTTTTTTTTTTGTCGCTCGCAGTTCAGCCCGCTAGGGCTGGTTACTGCTTAACCGGACTATCCTGTGGTGGCCTCAAATGAATTTAAGGCCCCCAGCCTGGGCTTACAAACTAAATTAATACTCCATGACCGCTCGCTAGGGCATCCCCTGTGGGATACGGACCTCGGCTAGCGGCGTCATTTTGGGAGGAACAGCAAGGGACAGGCTGGGTCATAACATTATTTGGGGAGTTTAAAACTACTGGCTCAGCGACGCGGGCTGGCTCGGTAATCAATTTATTCTAGTGTCGGTTTTCACGTTATATAAATATTTTTTACACAAATAAAAGAAAAAAGGCTTGCGGCGAATTCGCTTTGATTTGTTTAAAAAAATCGACAGATTAGATCGGATTGACTTGGTTTATGTAGGTTTGCAAGCGCTTGTAGCCGCCACTTGCAAACCAAGAAAAAAAACTCCCTTTCCATACGTTTGGATTTGTGAAGTGTGTGGCTCCGGCATTCCATGAGACGCACAGAGTACTATAATATAAAAAGGAATGAGACGTAAATTGCAGCGTCGATCGGCGGTATAGAATTATAGATGTAAAACACAGGTAACAAGTTATTTAAATAAAATTTTGCCGTTTTAAACACCAAATAAGTCGTTATAAACGATACATAATTAATTCCGATAAGTTTTTAAGGGGAACCAAGGCTGCGTAGGCCATAAGGGTACTATTACGATGCGTTTTGTTCGGTCATTTTTAAAGTTTTAGAATAACTGGAAAAGGCGGAAATGCATAGAAATACGTCGTAGACCAACTAATTGTAAATGCGTTTATTGCGAAAGCGTCTGGATCTCTATGCCAAGCAATGTATTTTATACATTTTCTGTTAAAACGACTAGCGAATAAATCAATGCATGTTCCAAACTTTTCAAGTAAGTGTGTAGGAAAACATTTTCCGTTAAGACCATTCTATATCTAGATGATTGCGTCGCGATTCTTTATTTAATATGGTATTGTCGACAGATTTAATGTAATATGCATACACAAAAAACTTTTCGGGACTTGCACCATTGCTAAATATTCTTTGCTACCTTGGTTAGGTTCGGGTATTGAATTCAACCCATCCGATTGATATAACTAATAGCAGTTTAGTTATCAATGCGATTTGGCAGTCGTAGATGTCCCTTGCAAAAAAGGCGGCCTAAAGTTCCACTTAATTTATGTTCTGACAACGAACACCGTCCACGCGCGCCGTCTCTGAGCCACACGCTGCACCCCGTGGCCGTGGGTACGGTACTACAAACCAGTATAATAAAATTGTCCATGCATTCCCGCCATAGACAAATAAATATCTGTCAGGTCAACGTGTGTGCGGTTGGTAAACCGAGAAATTTTGGAGGTTATTGTTTTCTTTAAAAGCGAAAGTTATTGTTGTGTAATTTTCTGTGCAAAATTTTAACTTAAATTCCCGATAGCAAATACGGGACCACGTCATGTTTCCAGCTCTCAGGGTAAGTAACATCATTTGTTGTTCTTACTGCTGAAACGAACCTTTAATCTAAGGCCAAAACATAAACATCATTTACCGGCTCAACAACCGTTTTAGATTGTATTATATTTAAGATTTGTTATGGCACAATCTACGAATACCCATAAGACAACCTTCTTCTTCGTCGTTCCCTCACTGCTGTGGATCGCGACCACATACGACGTCTACGACGACGACCTTATGATGACCAAATTTAATAACCTTCGTACTATCTATCTACGTACGTTCTAGATCACTACCATAACTTGGTTCAATTTTAGAACTCCAATTCTAGCAATCTAGCATAGCACTAAACTTGGTCAAAGCTACCAGGCTGTCTATAAGTTACCTTTTGCTAAGCAAAAAAGCGGCAATGCTACTTATAAAAGTGCCGTTTTTACTTAACCTTTCGTATGCCAGGCGACAATGCGCACCGAAGGCGCTGTTTGCCACGGAAAATAGTAAATAGTACGCTCCGGCAGACAAACATTGACTTATTTTGAGCGTTGATCTACGTTCCGGCAAACGAAAGGTTAATCGGTTTGATAAGTTCTTTATTTGCTAGTATCACAATAACGCCCTGTCTCCCAAAGTCAAGCACCCTAGATCCATTTTTTCCTTTGGATGTATTGTATGATAATTGTAAAAATATACAATTACCACAAGATACTAAGTTATAAAAAAAAACTGGTAGGTAAGTTCAACATAAATTTGTTCTGAACTGATCTTCAATAAGTTTGAATTAAATGATTCTCAGTGCAACACCCTGGAAATTCATATGCATATTTTTGTTTACTAATTGTTTTATCTCAGACCTTACTTTTATTTGCAGATACCACATATGGTGCGGAAAGTTATTGGAATTCAACAATGTGTGAATAGACACAATTCCCAAAAATCTGAAAAAAGTTAGTAGGTATTATCAAACTTATGGGTCTTCATACAATTTATTCTCACTACAGTGTAATATGAAGAAACGTTTTTTAACTATTGTGTTTTTTTTATTGTACTGTAGTAAAATCAATCTTAATAGTTAACAGTAGACCCATCAGCAACATCTCAATAGGATCACAATTACATTTTTATTTAGACCACTACTGAACTATATACAACATTGACAGTTATTTTAACTTAAATATTTCAAATTTTACAGCATTAAATCAAGTAACATTACTGGGCAGAGTTGGTGCTGATCCACAGAAACGTGGTTCAGAGGAACATCCAGTCATAAACTTTCCACTAGCTACTCACTACAGTTACAAATATGAATCTGGTGACATGTTGCAAAGAACTGACTGGCATAGAATAAGTATTTTCAAGCCTGGTCTTAGAGATACTGTATACAAATACTTGAAGAAAGGTCAAAGAGTTTATATAACTGGAAAACTGTCATATGGAGAAGTCAAAATGGATGATGGTCAAGTTAGATCTGCATCCACAATAATTGCTGATGATGTCATATTCTTCCAAAATGCGCCACCAGAACATTCATAGAATGGAAAATATTGCTTATTTACTATTAATGTTGTGTAATTAATTAGGTAGATTTTAAGAGCAACTTTGTAGTTATTAAATAGATATAAAAGAAGTTCTTCTGTAATTATGTTTTTTCTACTTATAATTCCATTTTTTTAGGTCCATATATCTGTTTGAGGCATTACACAGATTATTTATTATATAGCACTCATTTAAATGCATTACCTACTTACTAAGCGCCAAAATGCAGGGATGGTTACCGTTACCAAAAAGTTACCGGTAAAATTATCAAAACATTTTGTTCTGTTATATTAAATATATAACGATAAATCACAGGATTTACCGGTAATAGCGATACCAATAGCGTTATTTCGGTAAAATCTATCAAGGTCTGTTGCGACGTTGCCAAACCGATACGCGTGCTGCGCGCCGTGCGTTCGCTAGGGCTTCTAAGCGGAGCGGCAACAAAAATACGAATGCGAGACCGTTTTTTTTGTGGTGTGTGTGGTGGCCTTAATATAATATTACTAAAAAACTTACAAATTAAACGACTACACGCTAAGGGCACCCCCTGTGAGGTACGGGCCTCGGCTTAGGGCGTCGCTGGGGGGAGGACAGCTAGGGACGGGCTGGATCGAACTAGAATTATTATTAAGTGGCGAATTTAAGACTAGAGGCTCGGCGGCGCGGGCTGGCTCGAGCAAAGGTCGGGGCGGAATTTAACGGGGACGTCGCGGCGGGCCTCGGCGGCAAGGGCGGCGGTCGTGGTTTGCAAAGAGTGCTGGTCTCTGCGACTCTCTTGGAGGAGAGTGGTAAGGTCGTCGGGCATGACGAGGGTATGCCTCGGTTAGCGTGCCTTGGAGATGCGGGAGGGTTCGTATCGGGCGGCCGATGCCGAAACGTTTGGCTATACGTTTGATGAACTGCTGTTTGGTGGGCAATTTGCGATCTACATGTAGAGTATAATTTCGGACGTAGTAGGAACCCGTGATTTTGAGCAGGAAACGGTTTTGGGGCGTCTGCATCCTGTGTAGATGGCGAGGCTTTGCGTATGCAAAGACGGCGCAAGCGTACGTCATGATGGGACGGATGACGGTGGTGAAGAGTCGCAATTTGCACTTGAGTGACAATTTGCTAGGGGCGGTCGTGATGTAATGAAGCCTTCCCTGAGCGAAGGCGGCGCGAGAACGGGCCTGCCTTATGTGCTCAGCGAAGGTGAGGTGGCTGTCCAGGATGACCCCAGGTATTAGGCTTGCTTCGCTCAGGGGATCGGCTTGCCATACATGGTGGAGTGGAGGGGGTTTGTGCTGCGGTTTCGTAAAGAGAACCGCCTGACTCTTGTTGGGGTTAACCTCGATTTCCTGAACCATCTGCCCAAGATGTTTGCAGATGTTTGAAGAGTGCGAGCGATAGCGTCAGGTTCGTGACCGGTGTAGTAAATGGCGGTGTCGTCGGCAAATAGGGCCAACTGCGCCTTTTTACTTTTGAGGACATCGCTGGTGAACAGCGTAAAGACTAGCGGGGATAGCACTGAGCCCTGGGGGACTCCTGCTCGGATGGGGTGAGGGGACGAGAGTGCACCCTCGATGCGGTAGCGAAAGGTGCGGTTCGACAAAAAATCTCGCAAGATGAGCCCGAGACGTTCTGGCACGCCGAGTTGGTAGAGCTTGTAAATTAAGCCATTGTGCCAGACTATGTCGAATGCTTTCGCTATGTCTAAGAACAAGGCGCCCGTCTTCGAGCCACGCTGGAAACCAGCGCTTAGATTCTCGACGATGCGGTGGACTTGTGCATCCAGCAGTGTTCGGTTCGAAAACCAAACTGATCATCGGGGATAAGACTCTGCTTCGGCATAATCCTTGAGCCGCTTATAAATAAGTCTTTTTTGTTGAGTAGACTGATGGGACGGTAACTGGCGGGATCAAACTTGGGCTTGCCTGGTTTGGAAATACCGATAACGGTGGCCTGTTTCCATGCTCGGGGGAACATGTTGTTGCTTAGTGCACCATTGAAGATGGCCGTCATTAGCACTATTAGTTGGGCGGGGAAGAGTTTAAACACCTTGTTGGTGATGCCTTCGGAGCCTGGGGCTTTCCTAGGCTGAAGCCTTTGATGATCTCCTGTACCTCGTCGGGCGTGACTGGGGGCAGAGGATCATCAGGATCTTCGACTGGTGAGAGGGAAGCTCTCGAACTTTCGACTTCAGCATCCACCATATCGAAGTGAGCTTGGTCTACTGGTTGAGAGCTAGGAGAGCATTGGGACTCTTTAGACTGTCGGCTAGACATTCCGCTTTGTCAGAGTTGTCAAAGGCGACACTCTTGTCGGGGCGGATGACTATGGTAACTATAATAGTAATAATAGTTTATTGGGTCATAAAAAGTGTAACCATAGTTAAGTGAGACTGAACTTCCTCTGAAGGTGCCAAAAGGCGAGATGGGTGGGCTCGAGCTCGCTAAGCGTCTTGTCCCAGCGTGCGGTACGCAGCTCAGCAGTGTGTTTTCTCACAGCACGCTGTAAGTTGCGCATGTGAGCTTTGTACGCTAATTAGAGTAATAAGTTAACCTCTGCTGGTGATACTTTGTTCTTATAAGTAGCATACTCTGGGTGCATCGTCCTCACATAATATTAAATTAATTTTTGTATACCAAATTTTGTAAAATCATTATTTGAAAAGAGTAACTATGGAGTTTCTTGTCCGTTCTTCTCCATAAGAATCTACCTTTCCGAATGGACAGTAGAGTCACTTTATTAATGTAACATTATTATTTTACTGAACTGTAAACGATGACGTTCAAAAGTGCCGTTTAATGGCCTAAATAACGGCCTAATTGAAATAAACGTTTTGACTTTTAAAAGCGCTGTACGCACGAAAGGCAGTGTTCTTCTCGGTTATCAAATTCCGTACATCGTCCGGGATTTTCCAGCGGTAGCTTACGCACATACATATTTTGCGATTGACATGAGTGCGTAACGGGAAGTAATAACTTCCGCATGCATTTTTTTTCATCTAGTTGCGATGACACGCGATGGCTTTATGACTTAGGGCTCAGGCATAAAGTATAATTTGCATTGATTTGTATCAGAAAATTAATTTTAAAGAAAAGGCGTAGGTTTTTGAAGTACAGCATGTAGAAGATACTAAAAATGAAAAATAATGTGCTGTGGCTAAACTACTGGATTTATTCATTTGATTTTTTGTGTGCATGTTGGGAATATCAGGATTCATGACTTATACGAAGTTTCATTTATGATCATATTGTCCTCTCCACGTTGTATATATAATCAGAGTGGAGACGACAGTTTTTGCGATTGTCTAGTGCTCAGAGTGGTAGCATGTGAGTGCTGTATGGGGGTCCCGACTTCGATACCCATTCCGGGCATAACGTTACTAGGTCTGTCCATTAGAACTTCTGGTTTTGTGCCCAGGCAAGTCGCCCCTCTACCAAGTGGCCAACATATCACATACTGGTCATAGCAACTTTGCCTACACCCCTACCCCCTTTGCAGAATACAGGCTTGGTATTAAGATGATGTTTTCGTTTTGTTCTTTCAGTTTCTCCCGACTAATACTACTTGTATTATGTTGGCAAGTTATTTTGCTTTTCGTATCATTGATCCATGGATTGGCAATAATGGCCGCATATTCGCAATGACTATCGCGTTTGAATTCGCCGCTAGAGGCGCTAGTGTAGCGTGAGGTCTTCGATGTGTCAAATTTCCTTGTTTGTAGGCTTTTGACGCGAGTTAATTGACTCACTAGCCTTTGACTTCGTACGCGCATATCTCGTTTTTTCCCGTTCCCGTTTAAATTTTCCAAATCCGACTGGTATTTCCAGATATTAGCGCGTTCAAATAAATAAATTCTTCAGGTTTATTATATTAGTTTAGATTTAATATGATTTTTTGTTTTACTAAATAACCTATAATATAATTTATGGCAGAGATATAGGTAGTTATTCTACCGACAACTGCTTTAAGTGAGTCTTTTTCTATCGTGCCCACTCTGGAATTGTCTGATGCCCACCCCAGGATGTTTGGGGACCGATTCCAAATTCTAGGCTCGACTCTTATCAATCAAATAAATAATAATCTACCACCGAGAAACCTACAAACCTATTATTACCTACATAATAACTCAGTCATATAAATAACCTTAGATCGCAACGAATTGCACTGTTCCGATTTTTTGGGGTGTTGTTTGGATAAATCCCAATAGACAAACCTATCTTACCAAATGACAAACCTAAAAATTGATAATACAGTAAATCCGCGTATGAAATTGAAGGGAAGTGAAAAACGCGCCATACTAAGCGAACGTCATACAAAGCATAGTCTTAAACCAACTACACAACTTCCTTTTTTTGTTAGAAATTTAGTGTAATAGAGATCACGAAAACCAGTGAAGGTATATATCAAGAAACACAAAGTACTAAGTTTAGTGCTCGAAGTAGCTATATTCGTTAAAACTAACATGCATCTATTTCCTACATTAAATGATACGAGAATGCGAACTACTACCATGAGATCCAAATATCAGGGTCTATTGTGTAGGTACTGGTACATATAACACTGCTCTGCTTAAAAAAACATTATTGGTATGGCACCTATTATGTATAACAAATTGCCAAACTGTATTAAGGATCAGCCCTTAACAAAATTCAAAAAACTCCTGTCTTCGTTGCTGACAGAGAAATGTTATTACTCTGTTGCCGATTTTATAAGTGATGAATTGTAATATTTATTTACTTCACTTTATCTCATTTATTAATGTAAATAATTTTAGACTGATTCATGATCTCATTTAGAATTTAAGTACTTAGTTTCCATAATTATCTGTAATGTAATGTTAACCACTAAATTTTTGTATTCCAACAAGCAGAATGCACTGGGTACCGATATACCTGTAACTAACATCATTATTACTTCATAGTAAGCTAGTAGTTGGTTAATATAACCGGAGTCATAAAATAAACGGTTTGCACTGTATTTTTTAGTATAATTATCCCTTGCATTCAGAGCCACAAAAACGCAGCGCGGAATCCCGTCACGTCATTCATTACTCGACTTCCTTTATTATTGTTTTTGTATTTGATATAAACCCACTTAAGTATTTTTTCTAATCAACCCAAATATTCAAGGACGTAGACAGCCTACCCTTCCTGGGCTGGGCACAAAAATTTTTCGCGCTCGCTTCGCTTTCTCTTACAACCTCGAGTTATCATTAGTCGACGACATTACTTGTGTATCTGTATAGATAGCAAAAAGAGGATCTTACCCATCCGTGGCAGGGTACAAAAACTTTTGCCTTCCGTGTCAAAATTTCATATATAAGTGGATAACGTTATCTTTATGGCTGTATGAATAGTTAAAAGAGTATCTTACCCTATCTGTGGCACATTCTATCCGAGCACATCAGCTGTTTTTTGCATTTTTAGTTCTCATACTTTCATTTAAGTCGACAAAGTAACTTCTAAATCTGTAGTTGGTAAAAAATAAATAATCTAACCCAGATTCCCAGCTAAAAACTTTTGAGATCGCTTCGCCTCCCCCTAGCATTGTTGGGTCAGCAGAGAAACTTCTGTTGATAAAAAAGAAAATCTAACTTTTCCGAAAAGGTTCTAAATAAATTCGAGCTCGCTTTGCTCGCTCATGCATTTCCAACTTTCTTCAGGATAAAGCTTTCAGCAAAAGTCATCAGTAGGTAGGGCCCGGATAAGTAGGTACACTATATGGAAAAAGTATGGAGTATAAATAACACCTTTAATTTTAAACATTGTTTATTGCTAATAATTATTTACTGTAGTAACAGTCTTATTACAAAAAGCGGTTTAACTAAAACCCCAGGTTTAGACTTCTATAAACAACGGTTTAGACAAAAATGATATTACAAAACATGGTTTTGCGATAAACCATAGACCAAATCATGATCTAACGTTAAACCTCAGCGACCCCTAGTTTAACGATGGTCTAAGTCGTATCGTATCTGTCTGTCAAAGTTTGTCTTTCATTGCTTTCATGTTATACGATGTTATAGCATCTTTGTTATTGCTTTGTGTTGTTTTTACCCGAAAATGGATGTGAACATGATCGATTTGATGGATATTGAGGATTTTGAAGCCCTTTAGTTGTTGGAAGCGCCACGCCAACCCAACAGAAATCGTATTCGGATCAATCCCTTCACTGAGTTATCGGATGAAGATTTCAGACTAAAATATAGGTTTTCAAAACGATTTGCTATGAAAATAGTGGACTTATAAAGAGACGATTTAACTAGAGATGCTCGAGGTTGCCCTGTGTCTCCCGAAATACAAGTGGTTTACGCATTACGTAGCTAGGCTCGACATGAAGTAAGTAGATTCAAAGATTGTGTTGCATTCATCGAAAAATTGGCACTAAATTATATCCTAAGTCCCAAACTAATATTTTGATATTGTTTTAGTAGATTCACACAGCCGATTTGCACGGAGTCTCACAACCTTTCATAAGCAAGATATGCAAAAAAAATTGCAGAAGCCATAGCCTCAAAATCACACAGATTCATAAAAATGCCTTCTACGTTGATGGAGCAAGAGGAATCAATGCAAAAATTTCGTTAAAATTGCAAATTTCCCTACATTCATTGTGCACCAATGAATGTAGGGAAATTTGCAATTTTTTTTAAAAAAAATTGACTTTACTCACATCAGAATAAAAAAGATAAGTGAAGATGGTGGTCAACTGTATATTAACCGCAAGGGAAAAAAAAAATAATTAAATAGCAATGAAAACAATTTAAACATCTACTGGTTTAGACGGTGTGAGCAAAAAAAATGAGTACTGACTAAGAGACACTAAAAATCATGGACATTGTTACTAGGTGGCGCGGGAGTGTTCATGACTCTCGAATATTTCTTATAATACTCTCGAGTTTTGGATATTGTTTTGATCGATCGTTGGCGTCAACTAAAACGTAACCGCAGTTGGATCGTTGTTCATTAGTAGAATGCGAAAACGCATAAAAGCCGTGATTCACCTGCGGTTCCATTGCGATTTTTGAACAATTTTGTTAGTAGAATCGGCCCCCCCCCCCCCCGTTTTTAGTTAAACCGCTTTTTGTAATAGGACTGTAATGGTTTTATTCTTCCATTACATTCGTTTTATCAAATTGGTTGCAGTACACAATATGTAACATGCTTCTTTAAATTGTCAAAATTAAAACTGACTATTCGGTCTTAATATAGGTTAGTCTTATATTCGCTGAATGATCTCTGTGACGTGCACAATGTGACTGAAGCATACATAAACATGCATCATTGGGGAAGTGTGAAAGCCACGTCTACAGTGCCCTCTAAACTACCGCACAGCATTTTATAATTTTTTTTTAGTGTATCAAAACCTATTTTTTCTCCAAAACATACCGATTTCCGAAATTAAATGTTATTTTATACTTTGTAGTGTTTTTTATTTGGAAGTCGGTTGTATTTTGTTTTGAAAAACGTTTTTTGTTGTGGTGTGTGTAGTGATGTGTGTGTGTGGTGATACCCGACAACTAAGTGACATTATTCCCATTATGTATTTTCCGTGAAGGAGTTACTTAGTGTGCCTTTTCAGTCCAAGTCCAGACCAGCTCATAGTTAAATATCTACTTTGCTTTGGTACTAGATTTGATTGGTTTTAAGTTGAGGTTTTCACTGGTTTTATTTTTGAAGTTCACCGTCCAATGCAATGTAGCTATAACTAAACCCAACGCAAAAAGAATCATCAATATCTGTTAACTAACAATAAAGTTATGCCCTAATAGATAACCCTCAAAAACATGTTAATTCCGATTGACTTGTTTGCATCTGCGTACCCAGGCGTGATGTTATCTTATGAACTGGTGAAAACAATAAACAGACATGCGATTTCAGCAATCCCGGGAGATTTGCTATTATTTACTAAAGAGTTCCGTTGGTTACTTCCGAAGTCCTTCATCAGATCTTCACCAAATTTAAATGGTACCTACCAGTTTGAAAAAATATTCTTCCAAACAAAAAAAGACAAATTGGCGAAAATATCGCTGAACAAACATTTTTCCCGGGATCCCAGCATCAAATCCTGACTTATACCTTCCATCATCAGCTCAGCAAGGTGAGATGTTGATTACTAGGCACAATTGTCTGAATTGCGTTAGAAAGAATATGAAAAATGTTGTATGTCCCTTAAAAATTGGAGGGTTGCCCTCGATTTCCGTGGGATCCCATCATCAAATTCTGACTTGGTGCTAATGGGACCACCTCAGGACTCACCTTTTCGAATAAATAAAGAATTATCAAAATCCATTCATAATTGACGGAATGATCGCAAACATACAAAAAAAAAGTACCGTCGAATTGAGAACCTCCTCCTGAAGTCAGTTAAAAATACGACAAACGAAACGTAAATACCTATATAAATTGAAAATATGCATGATTATGATTTTATTTTTGTAAAATATGGATTTAACCTTAAAATATGGAAAATAAAATTTAGTTTTTCACGATCCAAATAGGACAATTGATTTAGATAATAAATCCCCATAAGAAAATCGTGTAAATTAAAAATATGTATTTACATTATTAATCCGGGCCCTAGTCATCACCGTAGGTAACCCGCGCGGTTTTGGCCGCGTGAACTCCAAGGACTAGATAGATAGATACAATAGACTACTGTTTTTTTTTGCCACGCTATCTGGAACTTTCTGCCATGCTTTCTGGAACACGGACCGCTCGTGCAGTCACATAGTTTGAACCTGCCCTTGATAACTATTGCAGCAGTCGGTTTCAACTGCTACATAGTCAGGCAGGTGTGCGGGAGGCACGCGCAGGCAGAGGGGATAACTGCGCGAGAGCAGAGTTGCCATCGACAGTTAGACACCTCGAGAAGTCAGTGTATGCAGTGCAAGTACTTAAACGCACGGTGAAATTTCCAGTTTGATCCAGCCCGTCCCTAGCTGTCCTCTCTCCCCCCAGCGACGCCCTAAGCCGAGGCCCGTACCCCACAGGGGGTGCCCTTAGCGTGTAGTCGCTTAGTTTGTAGGTTTTTTATAAGCCCTGGCTGGAGGCTTTAATATTATATTAAGGCCACCACAGGCAAGCCCGGTTAAGCAGTCGACAACCTTATACGTAGGTGACAGACAGACGGACACGTCCTTTACTAAGTTAAATTAGCGGTCACATAAATTGCTTTTTAGTGATTCTGAAAAGGACCTGGCGTCTTGTTTGCAATGTATAAATAAATTACTGTTTACACATAATATTATTTCTCATTTATTTTAAGTTATAATAAATCTGACACAATATTTTATTGTGAAACTTCATGTTTATTGTATTGTGTACATTAAGCTGGAAATATTGGCATCCATGCCAAATACAAATAAATGTAAAAATACAAACTCAGTTGTAATAGAACTTACTGATATACTAGGTACTTTGATAAAGCTCCACTTTTTGTTTTACAAATCATACATACACTCTCTTTACAGTCAGTTCCTTATTTCTAACTAATTCAAAACTAGGTATATTAATATTTACAAAGACATCTTTACTCTATAACATCTAACTACCTACCTACATTGATAAAAGAGATCACAGAAAATTGTAGCTGGAAATCTTTGAGTAAAGTCCCTATCGTACTATATATCTACCACTTTCATTTTTATCACAGTGGGTGTGCTTTTATTGATTTCAAGGCATTATTTTTAAATAGTTGACATTTTATTGTCTTTTTAATAGTAATAGATTCAATATTATTTCTTTACAAACCAAAACATATTTTTAATTTCAAAGCTGCCAAATACGATGTAATTTCGCATTTATGTGGTAGATGTCATAGTAACTACATTTCACATGCTACAATTGAAGGTTTGCCAAAAAGAACGAATGGAAGACGTTACATTATTTATGATAATATTCTTAAAATTTTCAACCCTTTTAGTTCTTTCGGATTATATCTTCTCTTTTCAGCAAATCTAAACAAAAATATAAAACACTCATAAAACTAATTAAATTACGCAAATGCATTAATCGAGTGCGAACTACGCACGTAACATATGGATAGATAGAGTCGTACAACAATCTTCTGCAACTGCTAAATCTCAGTCAACAGCTACGTAAGTGAGTCCATTGCACAAATCTTATAATAATTTCTATGACTTTAACACGAATAAACTCTTGTCCTTTTTGCTAACTATTTATATAGATAATTGACACTATTAGGTATAAAAATCACTTGGCACAAAGGCATCCTTAAGGTCCATACCCTGTTAAACTCCAATGACCATCCTAAATCCGTCAAAGTACTCTCAGTGATTGTTCATCAAGTACGTTAATATTTTTTTAGAGGAAGACTTAAATATCCTTTCTGAGAGGAATTTGACTAGAATTTTAGTGGGTGGAGCTGATTGCATACTGAATATGCAGAAAATGCGTTTTGCACTGATGAGTGTCCCACGGTAAAAGTCTTTTGTAATCATTGTTCACATTTTTCACTTTTGAGATTGAGTGCGTAATGTTCAGTGGCGTAGTCAGATTCCCGTTTGATCATCATGTTGTCCCCGATGAGAGCACTGATGTGGTGTTTGTCATGCGGCTGCTGGACAGGACTGGGGTCCGGCCGCGCACGTTTCCGCCAAGGCTCAGCCGCTGCCATACTCAGGTCAGTAGGCATATCTTCGTCAACAGGTTCTTCGTCGCAACGTTCTTCTTTCATTTCTGTCTTCACGACTGCCTGAGGTACAACCCTTGTTGGGCTCATTTGTTGCCGTAGCAGCGAAATATTTTTGATGTTCTTCAGTTCAGTTGGATTTCTTAAAAATCTGTAATAATAAAATTAGATTAGTACCACACGAAATAAAAACAAATGTTTAAGATCTGATTTTCTAAATTGCAATAAATACGTACTGGTAGCAATGTCTCTCGCCTTGCACTTTCCGTAGAATATTCACGCGGTAATAGTATCTTAAAGCACGTGACATCTTATCATAATTCATGGAAAGATGATTTTTCTGGATTCCCCATAGTTTTGCAAGTCCAGCAGGATCAACTATTTTAAACACTCCTGTTTCCCGATTTTTCCATGCAATATAGTTAGTGTACCGCTGTGATGGATCATTTAATAGCTGTTGAAGGAAGTCCCAAAGTAATCTTCCATCTGAAAACAAAATCACAGTAAGTTTCATGTTGACAGTGTAAGGTCTATTTTAACAAAGAACTTCCAGTTTTGCGTCAAATACTTACTTGTATTCGATTCCGGCATATCGTTAGGGAAGAACTCTCTGTGTTGAGCTCGGTAATGAGAATGTTGTGGCCCTGGGTGAGGCTGTGGTGCCGGGCTTACTAATGGGGCTTCCTTAGGAGAGCGTGGTTGAGGTGCGAATTGAGCTTCTTCGTCAGAATCAGAATGATTGCTTCCTGAACTGGCAGCCTGAGTTGCAGCTGGCATCGATGGTGCATAATTTGGTGCATAGTTAACTGCTTCTCCTCTTTGAGGGCTCCCTGAACTGTCTACTGATGGAGCTGGACTTAGGGTCACGGAATTGGGTTGAGCAGCCGCTGCAGCAGCGCTATGGAAATGGTGAAAGCTGTCGACAGCCCATGTCGGAGTAGGCGGGTGTGAGTGTGGGGAAGGTGGGTAAGGTGCGGCACGCGCTGTGGGTGTCACTGGGGATGAGGGAACTCTTCCTAACAATGCGGCATCGCGTACTAGCATTTGCAATACATTATGTAGTACGTCACCAGCACCTGGGCAGCGCTCGCCTAAATCTGTTTTCGTTAAAAGGCACAGAGCCTTGCCTGAAAATAACAAGTATTTTTTAATAATCTTCTTTCTTTGTTTATTTTCTCTTCTCAATGCTATCGACCCAATGAATTTTGTATATTTACCATTCATTTGAAAGAGATCCATATCGAAGTTCGGCAAATCGAATTCCCTTTCGCACCATTTAAGGAATACTGAAACATCCTCTCTGGTCCATAATCTTGGTTCTGGGGGAAGACCTGCCGGCAGTTGGGCCTTGGTATCACCGAGCGGTGAGGGTGGCGGTGGGGCCCACGGCAGAGGGTACCGCCATAGTAACTCCGTTGGGCTAAATGGTAGCGGTAACCGCTCCATACTGGGCCCGGACGGCAGTTGGAGACTTACAACTTTCATCACGATTGTCTGTAACAACATGAAATCGATTGTTGTAATAAAGTACATTACTAATAATCATTTTTACTTCATAAAATGGTTTGAGATATTGTATAACAAACAGTTCAGCTATTTGACAACAGGTGGCGCCAAGGTGTCCGTTTGAATGCGTAATACTTTAGGCTTGAACAGTTTTAGTTCCCTTCTTATCTTTACTGATGGCATCTTCTTATCTACCATTGTTATCACGTAAATGATACTACTGTCTTTATGTTTTGAAGGAAGTGGATTCTCCAATTTTTATTTCAACAAATTTAGGTAGCATTGATTTTTTTTTCATATAAAAAAGTTTCAGTGAAGTATGGAGAGTAATCGAATAATATACGTGGTTATATAAGTAAAACTAAAACTATTCAAATCAATATTTGTTTCTTGAGTTATTTTTTTATTATATTTTATTGACAGCCATTTCGTAAAATGTTGATAACTCGTTGGTAGGTAGGTAAGTATATATTACATAATTTATTGTTGTAAACGCTATTACAGGTATGCAAGGTATTTTGTAATTTAAATGCATATCTTTTTCTTAATTAGCATATTTGTTCTATTCAATTCGGAGACATACTGAATATCTTCCAAGTATCGGTTAGGTTCATACTGAAATCATTTTAATTTTAGTGTTTTCTTACATATTGCTTTAAATTAAAACAAACACTACTTCGCAGGTTATCACAATTAGATAACCCATACTTCTTCATATCCAATTTTCGGGCAATGTTGGCGATCCAAAGTTTTTGTAGATTTTTCTGGATTATTTTTATATTAGCTTGTTGATTAAAAGGGGAAGTACATTTCCGATTCATAAATCTCTAGTTTGTGGGGGGGGGGGGGGGGCTGATTCCCTAGTATAGTATAGCGGAGTTGATACATTACACGCCGTTTAAAATATCTGCCATGCAAGGTAGAATTGGAAATATAATTTCTGAAACCAAACATCTTCACAATAATCTTTTTGTAACAGTAGCAGTAAGTAGCAAACTATTAATATTTATACAACTTTATTCAATTATCATGCCATGCATGTCATGTTTACTTACGTGATGCAAAGCATCGTAAGTTTTATATATGGAAGCTTCAAAGTATCTTTAACACCGAAAACAAAACTTTTTACTGAACTATGTAGGTCTTTTGTTGTTCAAGCTCTGATGTTTAACCACCTAAATTCTTTTTTGTATGTTGTGAAATCAACAAGTTAAAACCCTACTGATGTAAAGAGTTTACAGTATTAGGTATAATATAAAGATAGTTCTTTGGGGTGATTCCTGAAAATTATTGTTTCTTCTGGTTTCCAGTATTTCATAACTTGCTCTTAAAATATCTTGGAAGTATAATTTGCTGCCGGATTCGGAGTTCGTATCTATAGGCACTGTACAGTCAGTTGCCTTATCGGGCGCGGTCGGAAATGCGTGAGTCCGCGATAGCGTGGTCTGCGATAAGCACCGCTACTTACCGGCTGAGCTGATCCGGAACTGGTTGCGTCGTCAAAATCCTTTAGGTAGACGGTAACTTGATAAATCAGCACATGTACATTGTCACAACACTAGTAGCACAGAATCCAGTGTTCACAGAGCACCAGGCACACGCGAAGCAGCGGCGGTCCCTCCAAACGTGTCGTGTTACGGCTCGCCGTAAACCAGCAGCGTATCTGAGGGATCGAGCTCGCAGACAAGCGTCGCGGGCAACTCTCCGGCGCGGACTGATGATGCGGTGGAGGCGCGGGCGGACGGACGCGCGCCAACCACTCCCCTCCCCCACGCCCGCTCGCCCCTCGCCACCTCACACATTGAGATAAAACTTCGGGAGCCAGACCAAGTCCCATTTTTAACTAAACGTACGAGCACTGTTTCCGCAAACCGTTATCGGGGTAGATTGGCGTTGACAGACGACGCCCCGCGACCAGCACTTGTCGCAGCAAATCTTAAATAATAACATTTACAATATGTAGGAACGTTGGAATGGGATTGTAATACGAGTGAGCCTGCTTAGGGCACGCGGAAGTGCTAGTTAGTGTGGTAGAATTACGTCAGCGCGCCAGTTTTTAATAACTCACAATATTTCCTTGTTTGTACAGTAATCGCAGAGCCACGAGTCTTGTTTTTTTGATATGGATTTAATGCGTTTAATTTCCGGGGCATATATGTAGGTAGGTACGTAGACATTTTTTAATTACTTAAGTATTGAAATTATTATGATAGGGACCGTCAAAAATATGAGTGGGTCTTTTATCTGGATAACTTACTGTACTAAGTATACTAGATACTTCCTAAACATCTTAATGTAAATAAATACCGTAAAAACGACTTAAACTTAGGCGTTGTATCGGTTTAGATTTGAAGTTATTGTCCGGGTTTATGTAGGTACCGCACTCAGTTCATCGCCTATCTATTGGTATAACATCACACTAGGAACTCACGAATGTGATCTATCAACGTGCAGTTCAAGATATCGTGACATTACTGAGACAAAGCACAGGAAACGTCTCAGCAACCGGCCGGCAGTTTCCTGGTGCAGAGTGAGACAATATGAGCGCCAACCGGTTTGGGCTGAGCTCATTCGACTCGGCTATGTGTGCATTATGTTTGTGAGCTCTGCGACACGCATAAAATCATTGATACCATTGAGCGTTGTCTTTAAACTTAGTGACAACACACTGTCTCAAATATCAATTTTCACAATGGTTCTTACTAAGTTTACTTCCTTTTCTTTATTACAAAGTAGTTTATCGAACGAAACAGTTTAGTGGAGCATCCGGAGGGCAAAACCAGTGTTGTATCATTCATTAGATCGGTATATCTATATTTTCGGGTATGCGTGTAGGTTGAGATTATCTCGTGTGTGCCCTGGCCGCCGTCCCACTACCGGTTCGAGACAGAAATATTCGGCAGCCAAGACGGAAGTGGCCTCGGAATCTTTACCTGTTGCTCCCTTCGCCCGCCCCGCGCTCCCTGCTCGTGCCGTCTCGCTCTAGCTCGTTGGCCGGTATACGTCGGTGTTCTGGCGGCATGCAGACGTTCGTCGTGGAGTTATGTGCAGTAATTTAGAGAATAAAAGACCATGATGTTCGGTCATACGTGACCGTGACCGCAGAACTTGCTGCTACTTTCTTTGTTAACATTCTAATGTTACAAGTTTGGTATTACGTTTTACTTATCTGCGTTGTAACCAAACTAGGTACTTATTATGTTTGTTACAAAAACTTATTTATTTTTCTGTTCTTTGTTTTGGGCTCCGTTGATCTCCAATATTGGTCTTCAAACTTCAAAGATCCTGATTACGATTTAAGGTAGATGTAGGTATTCACTAACAAGAAGAGATGACAAGAGTCGAGATAACCTAAAAAATGTGATAATACCTTGATTGAGTACCTACTTCATATTATTTTATTATTAAGATTATAAAAGGAAATGCTTAGATATCACAGCAAAACACATAAAATTTACGTAAAACTGCAGTGGCGTTAAATAAAATGATTTATAAATGAATTAGGTGCCTACCTACATGTAGAGAAAAACTCCTCATTGATTACGAACCAGGTGGAATGCGCTTATGCGCTGAACGACTGGACTCGAATCCGAACACATGCGGAAGTACCTACCTACCCGAAATAAGTTCATTGCGTGAGCATAAAGCATGCGCTTGCATGCTTTCAGCGGTCGCCGGAGTTCCCACAATACGCAAAATGTTGCATATGTTTCACTACATTAGATTATTTGTTTAGACATTCATACAAAAATACAAAAGTGTGCTGAATGCATCGAATT
The DNA here is from genome assembly GCA_905163435.1 of Mamestra brassicae. Classification (NCBI taxonomy): domain Eukaryota; kingdom Metazoa; phylum Arthropoda; class Insecta; order Lepidoptera; family Noctuidae; genus Mamestra; species Mamestra brassicae. Next base: position 8,174,667 of record LR990996.1, on the reverse strand, counting down.
ACTTTTTCAAATCTTCGCTTTTAATTTGAGGATGACTGATAGAAAACTACTTTTTCCAGTTCGGTCCTGAAGTGTAAAATTTTATTTAGAATGATGCATGCAGTAAACAGAAATAGACGGAAGTAGAATCGGAAATAAACTAACGGAAACGGAAGCCAAGATGGTGTTTGAAATAAATAAACATAATGTAATTATTGCACGTTTGCTGTGCTGTAAAATAATTAATAGTTTGATGTGAAGTATTTAGCAATTGATAGCACTTCAACTGTTAACAGACCCAGTATTTTGTTGAACTCCCAAATTGATGCTGCATAAAAATGCCGCCACTCTTTTTCGAAAAAAATATAATGAATTCGTTTTTGGAGTAAACATGTAAACGAGGTAGACAAAATGATAAAGGAAGTTAGCATGGCAAAAATACTGGTAAACTGCAGAGAGCTTAAGAACTGAAATATTTTTCCCCTTTCCATTGGATTCAGAATGCAAACCTACAACACAACCAACCAACAACAACCAAAAACTTTAAGATGGAATTACAAAAAATCATTACGAATATGTACTTATTAATAGGAAATGAACGACATGAAATAGTTTAAGCCGGAAATTAATACACGCGGGAAGAGGAAATTGGACAGCGGCGGCCTACGGGCACCGGACGTTCAGGGGCGAACGAGGGTGGAGCGGGAAGGGGAGACACGCGAATCTCTGTCCAACTTCCGATGATGGTCGCACCACGGAAAAGGAACGGCTGTGCGGAAACGTCGCCGTATAACTACATGATGTAGCAACATAGATTGCCCTTGCGTTTGTATTTTTTTTTCAAATGTATCTACGAGCTACGTACGCCTGCCACAATAAATACTATACTCTCTAAATGTAGGCACTTATTTTCCGGTTTAGCTCTTCTTTAATCACCGAAAAGTTTCGCGAAAATCCGCTTAAAAGATAAAGTGCTTACGCCTAGTAATTGGTATATTTAAGTATTGTTTTGCGTATGCGAATAACTCATAGGTACTGTTGCCAAGGAAGGATAACATCATTCTATGGAGTACCTACAGTTTGTTTGATTGCATGGCGAGCAAAACAATTCGCGGGAAGTAAAAAAAATCGCTGAACTAGCCTTCAAATATATTTGTAATTGTTTTGTGTTGTTATACCTACTTCGGAATCGGAACAGAATATTCAATTAGTTCCCGTTTAATATAGTTTAGACGCTTGTAATTAATGTATCTATTATTTGGAAGCTCGTATACATTGTATTAGATTGGCAATAAATGTAAAATAAATAAAATACATTTGTATTCATAGCATAATTATCAGATGCTGAGTTTCGTAATTGCAAAAGAAAATCGATGCAGGGAAAAGCGTTGCAAACAGACCGGAAGTCTGTGCCGGATACCGCACCATTTAAATTGCAGTCGTATGGAAATAGCGGCACTTCCTGCGAACTGACCCGGTTCAGATGTATTACTTCCATTTGACAGTATTGTTCAAGAATGTCACAATACTCATATTTTTATTAAATTGAACACATTTGGATTGTGTGCACACACAGCTGTGTTATTCTTCCGGGATAGTCACGGATTTAATTTATGTTTAATAGAATATACACGTTTCAGGTACCAACGTAAATTCAGCTTCTGAATCATGTTTATGTAAGACTTCAATCTGCCATCATCATGTAGGTATGTCGTCGACCTATGTATAGCATAGCTTTGTCTTCTCTATTCGCCATCTATATTTCCATTTTTATGTAACTTTAAACATTTTTCGCCTGGGCGTGGCCAATTTTACTTTTAGGTAAGGGCAATTAAAATCTAGATTCTTTCTAACTCGATTTTTGAACATGCACAGTTATGTGTGACGCCTTATTAAGATGTAGACATGAAAGAAAGACAACTTGCAAGTCGGTTGTCCTTTAAGGTGAAGGTACGTGAGCACATTCGCAAGAAGTTGGTAGAATCATCACAGCGTTAATTCGTTGGATTGGTTTTTTCTTAATAACTTTGTTTATGTGTATGTATGTATCTATGTATTTATAAATGTTTTTTATATTTTTTCTTCTCTCTATTTTTAGTTTTCTTTAAGTTGCACCTGCCATGTTGTCTCTGCACCACCCTAAGGCCGACTGGTAGAAAATGCCTAAGGCATTAAGTCCGCCTTTGTACAGTGTTTTTACTAGTGCATAAAGTTTTAATAAATAAATAAATAAACTTGCTGTACCAACCACAAATAAATTGGGATAGGGATAGGGGGTTGATAGTGCTGGTGCCCAAGAACTAGATGGATGATTTTAGTTTTGGGAAGACTCATCCCTGATTTCCGGAAAGAATTATCTACCCGTCACAAATTATTAGAAAGTCATGTGATGCGATTGGCCATTGAAAACTCATTCAACCCATCACGGCTAGACAACGCACGTTTGACAATTTGACATAATGGGTAATTTTTGTGATAGATAACTTTCGTAACAGAAACTGGGCCGCAGTGTCTTTTGTCATCAATTCTGGGTCTTGTATTCCAAATATTCCTCCGACTTTGTCTCGATTACTAAATGAACTTTGGTTAGCAGTAAATTATATAATTTGCATTAATACACTAAACTGGTTGTGATCTAGAGCTTGTAATCACGATAAATGATCGAATGTTGCACCATCTGAAGCATTCATTGAGTCTCAAGCTCAACGCACTTCCGAGCGCTCGCGCAGACCGCGACCCCGATTCTGCCGTCGGCGTCGTTGTTCTCGCATTACATAATCAGGTGCCACTCAGAACTAGGCAACGATGTCACACCGAAAAATTGCGCCACTTACTGCCTTTAGAGTAGACCAAAACTTTACGTTGTAACGTCTTGTTCTGGTTGGGCAATATTTATAAAATTATATACAAATATGAAAGTGTGAACCACTTTATAATTAAAGCACTAGGGTAATAATGTACATGCATCTCCGTCCTTGCACTTTATCGTAGCTTAGGTTATGTAGAAGAAGCCTTACGTAAGAGCCTGATTATAAAATTCAGTGCTCTCGGGAAGCCCAAAGCGACAGCTGACACTTTGCATAAAATAAAATGAAATACCATATTGCGGACAAAAAATGAGTTGAGGATATAGTGTCTTTTAGTAAGTACCATGCGTCTAGATTACTTTACTGTCTACTAAATTATGTGTTATACTACTAAATTCTGCAGCAACGAGCGTGACAATCCGTTGCTAGGTCTGATTATAATTGCATTTAACCGCTCATTAAGACAGTTTATGAGGAGATCAACGATGTACTTGGCTGATATGATGAACCCTAGGATTGTAAACAAGCGTTTATCTTGTCTATGATCTGTTTCTCTAGTTTCGATTACGATTACTCACAGCTACGCTGGCAGTAAGTAGATACTTTAAATTCAATAATTATGATAATTAACGTCATTGCGTGATGCTGATGATAAAGCCGTATTAGAATTAAATAGCTTGGTAGGTGATTACAATAAAAACATTCACGAACTCTGAAGATTTTTTAATCGAAGAAATCAACCTCTGCGACCTGTATTTTCTCAAGTTAGGTGGATTCAAATTGATACGATTGTTCAGTCATTCATTATCATATCACACTTATTGATCTGAATACAAGTAGATAGCTTTTTCAAAGGTATTTTGGCAAATGCCTAATGAAACATCAGTATTATTAAATTAATTCATTAAAACACTCCTTGCTTAAAAAATATGTATGAAATAGAAACTGGTGTCGTAAATTCTCATTCGATGTTATTATCCGAAAGACAATGGCCAACCCACTAGATTTCTGGGAAATTGGTTGAAATATCCTAAAGTTAATCAAATTAATTCAACTTCAGAACATCCGTAATCTCAACATGCAGTCCTTTTTCTTGTTTCAAACGTATAAAGATAATAACATGCCGTTAAGAAATCGTCAACTTCCGTCGACCTCAGCCGATGGCAACGCGCAACAGTTTATGGTCACGCAACGAATAGGTACTTAAATTACTAGGTAAAGATTTCGTCTGCCCGTAATACTTAGGTATGTATGTGGTTCGTGTGCCGCCACTGAAAAAAATTACTACATATTTAGTTGAAAATTTAAAAATGCATTTAATAAGTATATAAATGCATTTTTGTTTGCAATAAGGTCCAGTCATAAGCAGCACAAAAATGAAACATGCAGTATAATTCGTACACATGGCTTTATTGATCCTGTCGATGTAACAACGCGAACTTGCCCTGAATGGACAATTAATCCCTGATTTTAACGAGTAACCCCCTGGGTGAGTCTGTGCGCACAAGTGTCACATGACAAAGCGACCCCTCCGTTCGTTTCGGATCGACGTGATCAAAAAACCGGGTTGGGAATGCATCCGTATGGATGAGGGCACATGACGCGAGCGGTATTTTGAAGGTAACGTACGTTCGAACGCCACCATTTTTTTTCTTGTTTGGTTTATAACACTCAGTTGTGTCTTTAATTTTCCACTTTTACTTAATTTGGCAATTCTCGAAGTAACACACTTGCCCCGTTTTGTGTTTCGTACCTGGCAATCATACCTACATATTTTTGCCATTCAACGTTTAAAACAACCGAAGTCCACAGAATGTAATAACGTTCAATATTTTGTCAACTTTGATAAGTGACGAGTAAAAGCAGGAAATAAAAATTCCGTAGTCTGAAAAATATTCACTGTGTTTATGCTTTGGTGTTAAAACATGCATGGTCTTCAGACAGAACCTATTGACTGTAGTGTGTAATAATAATATCATGATAACTACGTGTCGTAAAAAGTGTATCGTCTGGGGGCTCACTTGGTATGTCCCAATCAGGCCATGTGCGCGCGGTCCCACGCATAGTTGACGCACAAGTGTGCGCCAGCGCCACATAGCGCTCCTACCTATAGCTGATGTAGTCGCTTCCTATGTGTGAGTAAGTGAGCTGCTACTTCCTGGTACAGCCGCGAGACTCTTTATTTAAATTCTTCCTTTGTGTGCGTACGCAATATTATTTATATTCAGCTACTTCTACTCGCGGGATGGTACCTACACGAATATTATTACATTAACGATGCGTGTGTGCAACGAGTCTCTTTAATCTTCATTGTACTTCCTGATTATGCGTCAGTGTGTGTGAGCCACTTGTTTGAATGCTAGGGCGACTTTATCTCAGTGAGGGACAAAGTGCAGAGTCCGATTACTTTAGGGTGGCGAACTATATGTAGGTATTTTATCGACAATTTTGCATTTGCTTGTCCTATTTATTTTGATTTTATTTTTTTGCGTGTGTTTCATGATAATGACTGGAGTTTTGTCATTGAGTGCAGAGTAATAAGCATTACATTTGTGCGCCATATGTAGCCACGGTTAATCCTCGCGTCTTTGGCTAGCTACTTACATCAAACAAAGAGCTGATGTTTATATTCACATTGGAAACAGGAAGCATAAAGTCCGCAATGTCTCAAGCTTGTACTGTTCTCGGTATGAAACAATACCAGTTCCGCTGTGTTTGCTAAACTGTACTCCTTTCAGGAAGTGACCGCACTTTAATTGAGCTGCTTTAACCGTTGGCTGGGAACTGAATTGCTGCTTACTTACTGAGCAACGTTACCATTGTCAAAGGAAGTAGGTACAAGGTGACTTAGCGTTGGCATTGGAACGGTATATCCTTGTATTTGGAAATTCGAGTGATTGCCTCCAGCAGTGTGATAAATTAAAAATATTTAAAATGAAACATCGATGTCATTAATGGTTTTGTTGGGCGTCACTATAACAGCAAGTGGACAGATGCAGCGCAGAGCGAGCAGTTTGCACAATTCGGAAGGGTCCGATCACAGTCGGAGAGGGAGGAGATCTATGAATTTCCACCGCTAAACCCCCTGTCGCTCACATCTGTCGCTTCTATGGACTGTAGATTAGATACAACGTCATTAATTGATTTAAGTTTAGGGAAAGGGTTAAAGCTTTTTTTAAATTTAATGCGCACATGTTTCGTTTTAAATACTGATATTTCTAAAAAATATAAACATGTTTCGCAGTTCGTTGGAAATTTGTTTCTGATTATTCAATTACTGCCTTTGAAATTGATTTTTAATTTCCTTTGAAGCCAATTTCCGGATTCCTTGATTGTCCGTGACAGTGACGGCATTGCAGTGGGTAATGCAATTACTCTAGTTACGCATGTTTACTATTTGCAAGGAGGGATGTGGTGAGGGACGAACTTGTAAGGCATCGTGCAGTGTTGGCGATTTGACGTAACTTGCATTTTAATATAACTCGGTGCCCTACCTGTTGCTAAGAGATTTCTAGATAAAAATATTGTCGTATATATTCTATTCTAATATAAAGAATATCACCATTTATGTCAGGCGTCTATGGGAACAAATAATTAGGTAGTGTGGATCTTTCTCACAATTCTTGGCTTAGTGACAGATTTAGACTAGATACTCTTTTTTTGGGAAGATACTTGAATTTGAAATGACTGGTGCTAGCTAGCTTACAAAAAATCTGAGAATTCTTTGAAAGTTTTAACATAAATTTGTCTCCGAAAGCATCTCAAAAATATCTCAAGCGACATGGCATGATTTTCAAAAACATACATGGCATGGTTTTAAAAAATTGTTTTTATGGTTTTTGCTGTTGTTTAGGTAAACCCATGAACACAGGTAAAACTGTGAAGTATGATTAATTAATCGTTTTAATATCTAACTTATCTCATTTCTTATTTGTTTTAAGAGTGTCTACAAGTTTTAATATTAGACCATGGATCGTAAACCATTCAATGTACCTTAAATTGTCATACAATAATTCCTCATATAAACGCTATAGAATATAACAATGAGAAGTTTGATCCATCTCGTAATTTCAACGATGGCACTTGTAAATCAAACGCGGCACCTTGCACCGAACTCCGGAGAGCGTGAGAAGAAGGGCAAGTTCAGCCCCTCGTTAGAAACACACACAGGTGTAAACATTGTTCTGATACCGCCCCGCGACCCTTAAACCTTTTCAATGAGGAAGCTGAGGCTAAACCTACCTGAGTGCAAGTTGAATTCAATAGGTTTACCTAAGTAAATATCATTCTTTTCGAACTGGTCTGTGTGGCGTATACGTAAACAATTAATTAAATCTTTATTTTTTTTTGCTTTAACTGGGTTGAACTTGCATATTTCTGGTGTAATCTTTGGCCGTCCGTAGCCATCTCAGAACTACCAAAAATAGCGGCAATCAACTGATGTCAGCAGACGTATCTAATAAAAATTGTGCAAACATACATCTATGGTTGTCTCGTTTGTAAGTAGAGTTCATTTGGTAAACATTTTATAATGTTTTCATCTCTGTCTTGCATCTGATTGGCTTCAGATGTCTCTTTTATTACAACGCTTCCAATTACGCGTCGCTTGACGTTCACGCACTCTTTGAAAGGACATAGACAAATAACTTTTTTATGTAGCAGTGAATCGTATGTATAAACTGGATTTTAGCTACTATAAATTAATGTTGCTATCATCCGTCAAATTATAGTTCCTAAATCTAAAGAGTAAGACTGTCGAAGTAGGAAAGTCTAGGAAAATCACATATTGCAAAACTACTCTCCACATTCCCTGTATCGTAGCGATCTACGACACTAAAGCGTAGCGCTACAAATCAGTGGCGCGTCTACGTTTTTTATTATATTATTCGTTTACTTAGATAACTTCGTAGCCCGCGTAGCTCGTCTAACAAACATCGTTATTATTACAGCAACTCTTCATGATGCAATTGTTATGTCACTGCTGTATAGTAGTAGAACTTGTAGGTTTTTTGTTCGCTTCTTATGGTTTTTTATCACAGAATCTCACATAGTATAAATTCTTTATCATTTTTGTTTTCAGATTTTTTATATAAATATGAATGTAGTAGGATTAAAATAATGGCATGTGAATTGGTTCGCCTTGCAGCAGCTGTGCCCTCATTGAACATCAGCGTAGGTACCTACTATAATGTCGTCAGTCAGTAACGCACAATATTCGAGCATTTTTTCTTCAAGTCGTAATCGATAAATATTAAAAAGCAATTTCAGTTTAACAAATTGATTGAATTAGTAACGAGGTGTCGTTTAATGATAGTTAGAATACGTAATTGTCTAGATTTATGTATTTAATTTCTGCTTCCAATTTTTTCAATGTTGTTTTTGAGTAAATCCTGTCTTGTTCATTCGTATTTCCTGGATTCGTTGTTTCCTTGTAGCGGCTATTAAAGTAAATTTCTTTCGAAATAAAGTTAAGTTTCGAAACGAAGTCAAACTTCTTATATATGTATTGTTATCACTAACAATACATTAGAAGCTTGTGGCTGGCACACGCCCTTCGCGGAGAACTCATATATTGATCAACCCTAATTTTATAAAGTAAAAAATCCCCATCTGATATAAAAGTAGTAAATACGCATAGCAAATTAGATGATTTAACTGAGGCTTAATCTAAATTATGCTTATAAATCATATTTAAATTTTATTCGAACATAAATAAACTGCTTCCTGCTGCTGAATTTAATTTAACAAAACTAAAACAATGTCTATATAGCGTAATTTCACAATTTCATTCACTTTACCCGAAGAGCAAAATTTCATTTCAGTTGGATTTAACAAAGAACGATGTTATGAATACGTGTCACATCACCCGTGAAACCCCAGCTTTGTCCAGAGTGTGAAAGGGTTCACTCATTAGGAAGATTGCAAGGGCGCGGAGCGATGCAAAACAGCGTGTATGCGTGGTTGCGCTCCCGCATTGTCAGCGCCTACCGCCTAGTCCTCTACTGTTTCAGTGTTTCTAACGCTACATCGTAGCTTGTGCTCAGAAAGTTTATATTCTCAGCATAAAAGAAACAAGGCTGTATTGTAGGATAAAAGAAAGTGCATTCGGGGTTAGACAGATTCAACGAGTGTAAATGGGATGATATACCTGTCTGTCCATTACTGAAATTGCTGTTGTCACAAGGATTTACTGCCAACTCTAATCCTTGTAATTCCATTTAAAGACAATTTATTAAGGAAATTGTGTTAATTTTACTAAATATGTAGGTATCAGTAATGTAGGAAAATTATGAACGCGCGCTGACGAACCATGCTTCTAATAAGTTTGTGAGGACTGTTATATTCTATGACGTCATTGAAATAATTTTGACGAGGTTTTAAGTTAAATAGCTAGTTTACAAAAAGTACAAGAATAGAGTAACGTTCGCAGTACCCACATTCAATAAATTCCATTCTTGATGATAAATAATTATGTATAAGTAGTCGAGTCAGTGTATGGCGCCGGCGTTCGATTCAAACCAAACCAAGATGGCATCGAGCAGGAAGTGAAGTAGGAAAACGTTCTAGCGTCATCCAAGGTCGACAACGCGACGATCTACATCCACCACGCTCGCCACTTGCGGCACCTCGCTTGACAAACCTCCATTGTTTTGTAATTAGTTAAGTTTCGGTATATTTCAGAATATACATACAAAAGATTTTGTCTGATTAAAACTGTATTGACTTCCAAAGAATTTGCATGTAGAAGGCTGGCAAATTGCGAGGTCTTAAGTACTAAGGTTCTATACATACAATTTGATAATCTTATTTAGTCCGTATAATTATGTTGGAAGTATTCGTCGAAATAATGGTCTTTTATTGTTTAGATTTTAGAGACGCATCTATGTTTTCTGCGATCAATTACATCGCCCATCCCACTTATAAAACTTCTGCCAATACATTGCTTTACACACTGGTGTATTATCCGATCTCTTGTGAATATTTGCACTATTTATAACCTTCTCATAATATGTGTGCAATCCGTACTTTTATTCTTTTCAATAGCAGGTAACGTTTGCGGTACACAATGGAAACGAATTTCGTTCAGCTAAAATATTAACTTTCTCACAAAAGGATACATTATACTTCCAAGTATGGAGCACTTCTTCACTTCCGAACAATACCTTGAATGGGAAACGAAGTGGTAAACAGTGGTTCTTTCCCAGTTCCATGACATCGTGTGGTGACCATCCGACTTTGTTGTTGTATTCTTTGCAGTGCGTATGTAGCGATCCCATTGGTGGATATTGCATCATTATATTCAATCTAAGTTCTGTTCAGGGAATCTTTGATTTTAAATTACATCTTAGGCTTTTGTCATTTGTTAGGTAACTTAATGAAGTTGGTGGTAGCATTTGAATGTTCCGAAATATTTTGATTTGTAATTTTTGATCACAGATCCGGAAAATGTGATGATTATACGGGATATCATAAAATAATATTTTCCTACTTATCAGTTAATGACATAACCGTAATCCAGTAGCTCAATAACCAAAAGATTATATGTTTATAAGGTCCTTATATTTTTCTAACGGCTTCGAGTACACAATGCATCAGTTATATTCTATTAAAAGCCTTTTCTTGGAAAGTGGGCAAACTAAAGCTTTAAATAGGATATTGAGAGGTCTATTCACTTACAAAACCATGGAAGAAGCGAGGAAATAAAAGGTTCGAGAGCTTTACAACCATTTTATTATTTGTATAAATACAAAAGATCCGTTCGAAATGTTAGGAATTCCTCTTAGTTAAAGCACATTGTCTAACAGACGCCGGCGTTAGATTATAAGCTCTAAACAATTTTACAGAAGCCTATCGTTTGGGATGAAATAAGCCTCGATCTTTATCCTTTTGTCATATTCCGACGCCAAGAGGAGTTTTATAGTTTACAAGAAACTTTATTTACCTCTCTGCGGTTTTAGGATTTGTGAGCCACTTGTGAGAACTTTTTGCTGTTCTCTTTATTGATAAGTATTGACGTCTCGAAACTAGATTTTATTTTAGTAGGTAGTCCTGCCATGACATTTTCGTCTTCTTATTAATTATGTGCCACGATTTGCCTTTATTTTTATTTTAAACTTATTATATAGTTATATAAAAGAAAATTCAATCTGGAAAGTCTCAAAATGAACTCAAAATTGAACATAACACTGGACTGAAAAAAAAAACGTTTAGAGACGTAGGAACCACTACCTATATTCCACTCTACCAAAACCAATAATTCTTTTATATCATCTGCAGTAATTATTATGATCCGATCAGATATGAAGTGAGATGGGTACACCTACACTTTATAACGCTTCTTTTGCCGACGCATTGTCTGCTCGCTCCACCACATCCCAAAAGGATTCCTGCTCGTTATAATTCCGGCTAGCATTTCCATAAAAATCGTTGTGATCGTTATCTTCGTGAACAGGTCGGATTCCTTTTTTCTAAGTGCATCATTTATTATCTTTAAGGGCACAAAAAATTGTAGGGTCTCTAAGGCGCCGCGGTGTCCCTTCTAGGAAACGGCCTCGGATTTGTTTGACACTCGTCTGTGAGATATAGAGCGGCCAGTGGACAGGGTAGTTCGATGAATCCGGACACTTGCGATGGTTTGGACATCGGCGGGGACAAAGAGGTGTGAATTCACAACTTAACGATTTTGCACGGAGCTCTTAAGAATAAGATCATAGATATGGACGTAAAGATTTAGGATGATAGCGCTGATGAATACGTTTGATGTTGATCGCATGGTCTTCTGCACCATGCTGACCGTGTCTTTCGTCAACAGATACCATAAAACTTTACGAGTAGCGAAACATTCCCTGAACCAGGCTTTTTTATGCTTTTTTTAGCTTTAAGCCTTTGCTCAAATCAATTGTTCTGGTTTTTGCACGTAACTATTACAGTTACCTAGGATTACCTCTCCAGTTTCCAGGTAAGTATAAAACGAAAGGGTTGTATTAAAAGCCTCCTTTTCACGCTTACTGCTCGTCATTATCTGATATGATACTACCTCCAAGATGATGGATCAAAGGTTTCTTATAACGTTCAACGGTCGTTGCGCAATTTCCCACAGCATCTTAAAAGCAAATACCTTCTATTGAGCCAGGACACAATGGCAGGGCAAGAGTCAGGTAAAGCGCCTCGCGCTGCGGGGTTCCAGCGCAGAAGTTTTATATTTCCGCTTCTTTGTCATGTCTTTGGGCCAATTAATAATTTCTCTGGATGACCGAAGTCATTGTTAAACCATCGTACCGCACCTACGTCCTATTCAAATGGCGAAGATTGATGAACTCCCTGCAATTGTCACATTTTTACGTTTATAGACTGTTTTTGCTTTACATCTACTGAATGACTTGCTCCCTTGCGTTTGTTGTTTGTGTTGGACAGAAATAAGAATTCCGTTTAAAGTAAGTGTGATAATATAAATAGTAGAGTAAACTACTTATTAACTAAATAAATGTTTCTAGGGTATGATAAGATATCATGTAAAAATTCGCTTATTTTCATGCTACATGTTCCGTTTGACGTCAATAGGAATTCAGCACATAACTATTGTGTTCAAATTAAACTTTGACACTTGAATAAACGAACATTTCGGGTACTTACTAATTATTGTTTTGCGTAATGCACATATTTATTTGAAATCTCTCTTCTTCGTTCTTTTAATACAGGCTCTTACAAATCAGTCATACTCTACCTACACTGTGCCATGTGCCAATGGATACAGCAAAGTTTCTCCTCTTTCAATGGAAGAATTTCACACTTTGACGATTGTGATTTGTGTCTATATGTATATTTTTACGAAGAAGTAACTAGATAGTTATAGTTGTTTGTAACTAGGTAGAATTTAAGTAATGTAAGACTCCTTCGTAATAATAAGTTCGTAAATACATATTGTTTTGCCTTTTGTTTTTTTTTTGTTCTTTAGTTTGTCTGCTCGTCTCAGTATTTCCTGTTCGCAAAATTAAATTCAAATATATGCATACTTTTGGTCGACCAGTTACGACCGGGCAGCGGTGGCTGAGCTCGTCGAGACGATGAGTACCTACAAGAATAAAAAAGCCTCGCAAGTTCTTGTAAGATATTACATAGTATTTGCGTGTACTTCCTGGACCCACTGTATATCTATACCAATATGAATTAATCTTTTCGCGGCTTTAATTAATACTAGGTACTTAAGTATCCCTTAAAGAAGATCACGCATTACCTAACATTATTTAAAAGATACTCCGTGGAGTTTCTTGCACGTTTTTCTCCATAGAGTTTAGTAGTAGTGCGTAGTGTTTTTAACTGACCGACCTTGACAATTCAATAATGCCTGTAAATGGTTTATTTGAAATAAATGCTTTGAATCTTCCGTGAATTCTGCACTTGTTGTTTCATAATACTTAACATGCTATGCTACGAAGAAATAATAATTTGATAATTTCAAATTCGATGGTTTACAATAATCTGTTGTATTCGAGAAGCAAGAGTTAACAATGTTACGGGATTTATTATAAACGTGCAGTATTGGCAATAACCCTGGTGACATAAATATAAAGAAGTCTACGTTACTTTTGAAATCTCTCCACCCAATTTGCCTAGTTTTAAAAAGAATCCTCTAATAATATCAGAAACACATTTGAACTCACAGAACGATTCCATATACATTATACACCTACTATTTTATTAGTGGTCTGTTGTTTGGCCAGAATGTTAATGAGCAAATCGTTATTCCGGGAAATGGTCATCGATATGTTATTCCGCCAATGTTGTTTTCCTTAGAGAATAATTCGTAAAAGTTTTCCTAGTTGTTTAATGTACGATAAGATGAATAGTTACGATCAATTATGAGTATATTAAGGTACTTTGAGGTGAATTGTATGTGCCTTATTTGTTAAAGTTTGGACGATATCTAGATTGACTGGGCTGATAAACATGTTACGCAATCTTGGCTTCTGATGATCTTCAAAAATAGTTTGGTAGTCATTAGTCATTAATGTATTATCATTATCTATATTTCGCATAGAAATAGTGATTAAATTATCTTTTTACACAGTTTTTATAAAATAATTTGATACTGCACGATAACAAGTGTTGCGATTATTATTAATTTAATTCAATTCAATTTAGGGTCGCACTGGCGTCTAATCAGATACCTACCTGCGGCTGGTTGTCAGTTTGTTCTTAGTATTTAAGTATTGTTGTCATGATTAAAATAATGACATATCATCATTACATTTTAACAAAATTAAATAACTGGATATTTGTACTGAAGGTAGGTAAGAAACCCTTAACGGGTTAAGACTTTTCAAAAATTTACCGCATTATGATTGTGCTTAGTAGTTAGTTTTGTATCCTTTTGTCAGGTTCAAAGACCCTTGTTTATTTTTATTATTTTTACACAACAGAAAGGATCGGTATTCAATTATCAAAATCCGAAGTTTTAAGGTCCTAAAGTTTGCTTCTAAAAAAAAAACTGATCATCTGCAAAACGGATAGGTATAGTCTGTTGACTTTAAGTTGATACTTACGATCTACTTAAAGTCAACTGGGCAATGTTGACCATATCATTAGTTATTGATATCTAATACAGTATAATTGTCTGTCCGGGTGCACGTGCTATTTACCCAAATAGAATATAAAATTGAGTCGTCCAACAGGCCGCGACGCTGTGTGCGCGGGCGCCGATGCCGCTCGCTTCCAGTCCGCTTGTTAAGTGTCACCTGGGGACGGGAGCTAGCGGTCCACCTTGCACTCTACTTGTGATTTTAATTACTTACATTTTATTGGCACTCTACTTGGTATGTCGGTGCTTGTTGCCGCCATGTTGTTACTGAGGCATATGCCCGACAACTCAGGGTGTTATTAGCGAGAATTCCCGTTGTTGATCAAGAGACTGATCAACAAAGACTTCAAATGATAGTCGACATTAATTTGTTTCTTTGAGTAAATCATTTTTATTATTACAAAAACTGGTGAATCCATTTTTCATTTTTTTCTTTATTTCCATATATCGTGTGTAACTATGTGTAGGTAGTGTGTGCGTAGTGGGTACCTATCTGACTATACTTACTTAAAACCGGCCAAGTGCGAGTAGGACTCACACGCAGGGTTCCGAAAACCGAAAAAAAAAACACGTTTCTTGTATCATTTTTTTTTAATTTATTTATTTTTTATTATCTGTCTGTAGCCGCAATAGAAATACACACTCAGTGAAATATCAACTATCTACCTATACTGTTCTTGAGATACCCGTCGGGTACGGAACCCTAATAATAAGGAGCAACCGCATAATTAATTTGATAACCTTTTAATGTTCAATAATAAAAAGAGTCTTATGATTGTGACATTGGTAGTGGTCAATGTCGAAGCGATGCGGTCTCGAATAAGAAATATTTGACACCTCGTTCATAAAAAGTTGGTATTTGGATATTACTGACTACGAAATAAATTCAATAAAAATAGATTAACGCTATAAACCAGTGTTATGTCAGTATAAAATAGGACATACCTACGTAGATCGATTATGGTGCCTTAATAATTTGAAAATAAACCCTAAAAAACAAAGAATATGTGTCTGTACCTTAGATCTTATTTTCCGTGAGCATTATTATCACCTAATAATAATAAGAAGTCACAAAATGTTCGTACTCACAAAACCAGTTCAGCAAATTATTATCTTTGAATAATTTCATCACACAGTCCTACAAATGTACGTTGTTTATTTTTATCGGATTCACATTAAACACCTGACCAATATTTACAAAAGCAAGGGCAGCCTAGAAATGTCAGAAAAATCTTGGTTACAGACAAATAGTCACTGGTATTGAAGTACATAGATGATTACTTGAAGGTATCTATTCCAATGATTAAACCTATCAATTAGACGGCGGTAAAATCGCACAAAGCGGTAACAGTATCGCAAGCATCGTTCGCCATACTGTTATGTATGTAATGTGACAGATTAGTGCATTTTTCCGTGTGGTGTGCGTTTACAGCGCGCGCCGTGGATCCGGGTCAACTTCGTCACGTAACGGGCTCCATGATAACGGCCCAGCCTAGCCTAGGTCGCGCAGCGGGATGAACTACGCGGAAGTAGGATTGCGGACGACGATTAAAGCCTACGTGGCCAAGTGACTGTTCAATACACCTTTACTGCCTTTTAGAATAACAAAAACAAACCATTTTTAGTTTTATATCTTTTTACGTAATTGTGTTATACCTACATATTTTCCTACAATGACGTAATTTGAAAATTGCGTTTTTAGGAAATGCGTCTGGCTTTTCGAATTGTGTCACGTAGTCTGAGCAAATTGAGTCGGTTTTATGCTCGATTGGTTAGATTTATGATTACCTACTTATTTTCAGTGACAGTGATTTTCGTGTATTTTTAGGAACAGCAAAAAGATTAGAATACACCTTGTACGGTTCTTAGTTCAGCTACTGCATAGGTAATATAGGAGGCGTTTTATATACGGAGTAGGTATCTCACTGCTGTTGAAATAATAATAAAAATCTTCCATCTTTAAAGTAGGTATTAATTTAGCTAAAGAATTTAAGATTTATTAGTCCACTTTTGTAATAATAACTCATCAAAGCGTTGCAGAATTTTATTATTTGATAATATCTTAAGTGGCACGCACAATCGCCTCGGAATAGACGCGATCGAAATAACGCTTATAAATAATTCAGGAGTGCTTATAATTCCAATAGATTCTGCTCATTTAGTGTGTGCGACAGGTTAGGTTTTATTAACCGAGCACGATTCACGCTTGGTCGCCGGTCGGTCGCAGGCTGCGCGAGCGCAAGCCAAAGAAAGTAAGTTCACTGCCACGGCCGCGCGCGGTACGACAACCTTGCTTCACACAGGGTTGACTGTTTTTTTGTCGAAATTTTCCGTACCAAACTATGTATTGAAAACAATTATTTGTCACAAACTCTCGTCTCATTTTCTTTAGTAGGTCTACCTACTAAAGAAAATTGCGACCTCCCTAACCAACCCAATGAGGGTTGGTTCAACATAAGAGCCGCGCGTAGTGTTTGCTATGTTTTTTTACAAATTATAATCGCTACGCAAATGTTTCAAAGTGAAAACGTAATGTGTGTCAGGTATATTTGTAATACTACAAGTTAAGTTGCAAGTTAAGTTGATCGAAAACTTATTTGAATGCTTTTCATGTCCCTTCTTTCAATCATCTTAATCACTATTTAGTAGCAAAGCAAGAAATCAAAGAATCATTTTATTAACACGTTATGATGGAATTGAAACCAAATTGCGTTGGCGCTGCGACTACGCGAAATCTCGTAGCGCCTACGCAACTGCTACGCTTCTTGTTACTACGCGATATAAACGTAGCGTGCGGCTACGCGAAGCCGGCGTAGCGACAATTTACACGAAGCCATGCGTAGCGGACGCCTACGCGACGTCTACGGCTATGCTAGACAAACGTCTAGTGTTAATACGAATCGTTTTAGAAATTGGCAACTGAATTAGTTAAATCAATTTGTATTTTTACAATAGGCTCTCCTGATTGATTGCCCTTACTTTTGATTGACTAAAAATATGCGATAAAAGTAATCAAATTTTTGCGTAAATGAATGTCAACAAGCAATATAGAGTTGAGATGTTTGGCAACCCTAGCCGTGAGACTGCGTTCCTCATCGTAACGTAACATTTGTCTACTGCCAAATTACAACTTTTACATTATTTACACATTCAGATAACTGTTATGAAATCAAGGTCTACGAGGGACAGTTATACAAATGCGGCCTACTTATCTTATACTATAAAGCATATCGTTCCTAAAATAAATGAAACAATGTATTGATGCTTGAAAACAGTTGTTGAATGCTGTAAACTAATTAAAATATTTGTCTAGGCTTCTGAAGCAGGCGTCTATTCATGACTATTTTAGATGAACTAATCATTATAAAATTGGATTGGTTACTTCATTCCAATTAAATACATAATAATATGTTGGTTGTATCTGTAAAGTGTTAGGCTACAATAATTAAAAGGCTGTAATGGAAGTGATGGCCGGCACGCACTCGCCGCCGAGATTGGCGCCAACCCAGCGCACGCGCACCGGTGCTTTGCGGAATGTCCCTGGATCCGGTTCATACACTCCACCTTACGAACATTAAGTCCTTTATTTATTTTACAGCTATTTGGGATGCGGATACCCTCTCTCTCTCGGTATCACTTCTCCCTATAATTTTGCTTAGTAACACTATTTAACTAAACATGCTCTGATCTCCTTTATTTTATGATTTCGTTTGCGTTTCATCTGACGAAGTAACATTTGAGATTTCTTTTCTTTCTTTCTATGCCATGAAATTGAACTGTTAAACTGAAGATAAAACCCGGCTATTTGCAACTTCTCCAAACTTTAGCTCATTTAACGGTCTGTTTTAAATAATTACTTACCTTCTAGTAACATCTGATTGTATTAATTGATAACGTCATTTACAAACATTTTCAAACTCAAACAGACATGTACGTCACTTCTTGAAATGCTTTATTTGACTGCCAAGTGAGCAAAGTCAAGTGTATACAATTTAAACAATCCAACTGACACAAAAGGACTGGAACAGCAATCAAGTAATAAAAACATCATTCGATTTCCAATTCAACTGATAGAGACATGAATCATTCGCATGATGTACAATTTCAACTTCAATTCGTACGCACACAAATAAGAAATTGAAATCACGAGGTTCGACAAGATTCTCAGACGCACTGACGCGGTATTCGATAGTAGACTCACACGTGTTCAGAATGTAAATGCGACAATCAGTGCATCAACTTCATCATTTTACGCACATAATGTTTACCTGCTTTGAAGAAACACATTAGTGAGACTGATATAATCGATCACAGTCAGGAAATGTCGATTGTACTAGTTACAAGTATCTTTTAAATTAATTAAGATTTAAGATATCAAATTAAATTCTACTCATGTTAATTTCTTATCGATCTGTAATCTATTTTCTTTTTATTGTGCACATTTTATCAATGTTTACACATATTATTTAGTCATGAACAACGAACTCGAGAGTTTGAATAGGCACATATTTATTTATGTATATTGGCTAGACAGCACATTCCAAAAGATATTAGTCTGGACACCTACTTGTTGTGTAAGGTTGAATCATAATACAGATATGCAGTGAGCAAGCCAAAGTCAGACGCCATCATATGTGAATCAGCGCGACCGGAAACTTCGCCATGTTGGCTCGCCGCCGCCATGTTTATCGGCGCTCCGGAAGTTGCGCGCGCGCCGACCGTCTTTAGATACCATTTTCACAAGTAGTGAGGAATACGAGTCGGAAATATTCAGCATCTATTTTGGGTGCCGACGTTTTTCCGCTTCACGGAGACATTCGCCGGAGTTAATCATATACTTGACGACGGAGCCCGTTGTATTTATAGAGAAAATTGCTTGCTGCGACGCATTTAGATTAAGAGTCTCATACTCCTGTCTGGGTGGATGTTTGTGTGCCACAATGTTTGTTTGGATCACATAATTTCGTAACTAATTGTTTAGTGCATTTTTTCTTCAATGATGAATAAAGATGTTTCCTGGCTCTAAGAAAATTATTATGACTTATATTCTTACGACATGTGAATCTTGTTGTAAATCACTTTATTTGCATAAGTATAAATAAACTGTACGAATTATTCAGATGTGACGTTAGTGAATATTCGTGGTTAGACCGGTATTAAAGTATGTAAAAACATGTAAAATTTTAGCCTAGCTGGACAGGACGTATTCAGCTTGGTCCACGTGAGTAATTATAAAGTTAAATGATGTTATAATTAAATGTTCGGATTAGTTTTCGTGGAATTCAAATGAATCCCATTAAAATATACTTACCTTAGGTATTTACCAGTATTCTTAATGGTTAATTAGTCATTTCGTTGTTATTAGTTTTAATCAGTGCGATGTTTGAAGAAAGGGTGCGCCTGCGCACGGAGGCTCTACAGGAATGTGGTCGGACAGGCGGGAGGGGAGCGCGGCCTGGGGACCGGGAGGTTGTTGAGGGACAAAGCCTCGAGAACTGGTTTTGCTTCCTGTACGTGTCGGATGTCCTGCGGCTTCCTGCCCCTTTCCCCGCCCACCGCAGAGCCAGAGAAAAAGGTGTGAGTAGGGTTGTGTCCAAAACAAAACACGCACAAACATTCTTGAACATGTTTTCTTCCTGATTTAATAGGAAGGTACTTTCAATAGATACGATACAACGTTGGCACTTTAATATTTAAATCTACTTGTGTCCTTTTAGTCCCTGCAGCTGATATATGGTACGATAGTTTGGAATCTCAATGTTCGAACTTATAATAAAAGTGAGATTGAGTACCTACGTTCGCTACCGTCGACTTAGGAACAGCAACTATTACTGTAGGTAAATCGTGGCTATTGTAAACAAACGTCACCAAAGTTTATTCAGACAATTTGTCATGATTCACACATAGCACGTAGGCTATACGCCACGTAACAGCTGCCTTATAATAATATAGCACCGAGCCTTTTAAATCGGACTTACTAACATAATTATGTTGGAATCGTAGGCTGTGGTCTAATGAAATATTCTTGACACCGTGATAGGTAAATTTTCTAGTTCGTAAGTGTAAATCATTTTGTGTGTAGAGTGACGTAGAGAATAAAATTATCATTTACATTGTTGATTGTACACGTGTATATTAGAATTCACAACATAAGATAGAATTATAAAGGGTGATGGTTATGAAACGTTTGGCGAGTTTTCTGTGATTTGTTTGAAGGCAGTGTAGTGAGTTCACCTGCAAAACATGATTAACTTTCTCCATAACATATAAAGGCACCTAAAAGTTTGTCAGTAGCGGTGACACTAAACCCTGCGCGTGAGTGGTCGCAGGACACGCACGATTGAGGACATGCTCTCGCATTGTTTTTGTTGCGCCTGCGCTGCGGTCACTGTAACACTACACGTTGGTAGCCCCTGCCTTCGGGAATAGCTACACACACTGCTTTACTGTGCACGTATTTTATTTGATCATTAGCCTGCTATAAATTCAAGTTTTTGTTTTGTTAGGGCAAGGAGCTAGTCTTCTTTTACTTCGTAGGATAATGTTACACATGTATAGATACAGAAGTTCGTTAACCTAGATCAAAATTAGAAACTGAGGTATATGTAATTGAATTCTCACTTATAAAGTGCATCATTTACTTTTGACAGTTGTCGCTAGGTGAAATAATATGATCGAAAAAATGGCAGTCAGAAAGACTGATTCATGATGAGGTCCCTATAACAAAGTTAATCAGTCTTTCTGACTGTCAATTGTTACCTAAAGCTACCTTTACTTAAAACAGTACCTGAACTGTCGAAGGTGAATTATAGGTGATTAAAGTCGAGGATCCCGCTATGATAATGTTTATAGCGCGACTTTACCATTCTTTGTGTACCTTTGCTAGAACTGTACCTACGCTTTATACGCAGTCAATGGAAACTAACGTATTTTTCGAATGACTTTTCCTACTTCCATAAAAGCACTACTATGTCGCTTTAGCGTGAAAAAAAAAAAAAAATAGGTTATATTCGTACTGAATTGTAACTGAATCTTACAAATATTATTTTTCTCAAGAATGTAATTCATTGTAAGTATTGTAAGTTTCTTCAGATTTTCAATAAAATAAAAAACTTTCTATCGGATTACAAAGATTGTTTTATTGTATGTGCATGGAGGGTATAAAAAACTGAACAGAACCCAAATAAACCAGTCCGGTTAAGCAGTAACCAGCCTTAGTGTGCTGAACTGCGAGTGGTCATCGTCAAAAAAAAAAAAAAAAAACCAAATAAACCTGTTTCGTTACAACTTGGGACCTGACCATTCATTTCCGTTCAAGTGATCCGAATAAAAGTGTTAGGGATGCTTTGATTTTGAACATGTGAGTGCTCTTATTGCGATTCCAAGCCAACACATTAAAAAATGTTTTCGTAAAATGATACAAGAATTAATTGTTATAAATAACGAAGCATAATCTCAATTTCCGCCGATATATGTTTATTATTGACTGTGTAATTGTATCTTGTTTATGTTTATCATTTTGAATTTGTTACTGGATGAAAGTAAATGATTTAATTTAATTATCTTGTTCGCCTTCGAATGTCGAACATAAACCTACTTAGGTAATTTTGGTGGGGTTAAGTTCTTTTGATTTTTTAAAGAGTTGATAGACGTTGAATTGAAACTAAAATAAAATGAAACGATTTGAAATATCACAGGATATCGAATGAGACTTGTTCGTTAAACAGTGACATATTCATTTACCAATACGGTAAACGGGTTTTTAGAAGTGCTATTAACTGAGTAAATACAAGTCGTTAGTCGCATAATGTATCCGTTTCCTCAGCGCCGCCTCCCCCGCGTCTCGACGCCCCCCCTCCACTTACTCTTCGCCGCGCCGATCTACGTAATCTACGTTAAAACAATGCGCGGGCGCTTCCGTATCGTCAATCGTTTTCCACGCGCAAGGCTAATGCCAAGGTCTCGACTTTCTACCGTATACTGGCGAACACAAAAACTTTAAGTACCTACAGTTAAACAGAAAGATCAAGTATAATGCTTCGCTTTTTAGATACTACACTAGATTACATAGTATACCTACGTGCAGCAATGGTAAATCCCATGTACTATCGAAGTCTAGTCTAGTTAGACACCCTACTTCTTGTTACAAGTCATTTAGTGGTTTGCGAAATTATTATGTATGCTAGATATATATGTTATATTAATGTTTTGATTATGATATTTATTGATCCTTTAAAATATTTGGTAAGTACGAATTCTAAGTGTCATAATATTTTATATCATTTTTGTTGTTTTCCTGGTAAATCGTAATAAATTGGCTTTACCTAGTGCTAAGAAGTTTCATGGAATATATTTGCAATCATATAGGTACGTATCAGATTTCATTTAATAAATCATCAAGCCAAAAGATAAAAACAAAGCTACCCGTGGAAAATTCTAAAATAATATAAATAATTTAGTTTTTCTAGCTGGAAGGTAGTTTAAACGGGAAAACAGTTAAAATAGAAAATGACGTCTTGGTTCAAGACAGTGTTTGACCATTAATGAGGTATCGCAATTATTATGTCAGTACAATAGCCGCTACAAGAGTTAGAACATCCGCGATTGCGTCACGCGACTTGAGAAAAACTGCGAGCCAGAGGAAAATGAATGGAATCCAAGCCGGATATCGTTGTTCACACGATTAATTATTCGATGCAACTTGGCGTTTCATGGCTCGCTACTTGGCACCTGATCAACCGCTCCTCGAATTTCTTCGAGATTCAGGATACAAACAGGCTCTAATTAAATTTTTATGAACTGCCGTGTCCAGGATGTTACTTGATAAAGCGTAATACCTGCTGTTTTGTCCTTATACGTTACAGTTGGCCACAAGTAGGCAGGTAGGTAGGTATGTTAAATTAACCGCATTTTCATGAAGTGTTTATAAAATGATGAATTGACTCTTTGAGCCTGTTAAGACGATTATAAATCATTTAATTGGATGATTACAAAATTCTGATAGGCAGGTGCGTCAGTGATATTAAATTAGTCGTTGATAATATAGACCATATCTTACAATTTACATCATCTCTCTTAGCTACGGGTGTGTTTATGTGAAATTCTAAATGATGCAGTGTAAATCAATAAAACTTTTTAAGTTGAATGAAAACGGTCGTCTTTGGGGTTTATAAAAATACGTAATCATTTTGACAATAGGTAATACGATCCACACAGTGAATTAGATCTAAATTGAAGACACATGATACCAATTGGTCACGCGCGCTGCGCTTAGAAACCCGGGGGGCGTCGACTGCGGCGCACGCAAGCCGCTGTCACTCTCCGTCCCGAGAGGAAAACAATGTGATTTCTTCGTTAAAAAAACATCATGCTAACCAATCTCGAGATGCTTAATGCGATGTTAATAACTTTTGCTATCGATGATATTTTATTATTTCTCGAGGGAACCCTGTTAGAGATTTTAGCGTTTATTCATAGGTTTTTCTCGATGCTTATTTCCTCAATGATTTACATTAGGCTCTCTTGACGGTATTAGAAATTATGAGTCGCGTAGTCTGTTTGTGATTTTCAGTTTCTTTAAAGTCTGGGTCTAGTAAAACATGCATCACACATCTTACAGAATGAGTTGCTTCAGTGATTTCTTGTCGTTGAAACACATAACTTCATAGTGCTTGGTTGCTTGATTAAACCAATTTAGTTGCTTGATACATTTGCTTGTTACCAATTATATCTTTGCAGTTCACAGCAGAAAGGCTCCTGACGATGGTGGAAAGTTAATTTTTGTTTAATTTTGTAATTAGTCTAACTAGTGTCATATTTTGGCTTGAACAAAGATCAGGTTTTGGAAGTCTTGTCAACTCTGTGCAATGGCAACTCATCTCCAGAAAATATCATAATAGCAGTGCGATTTATTGGGCAAAATGGCAAGCGACATTAATAATTATTACAAAATTATTATTAAGTATAGAACAACCATTTTGACCATTTTTTTTTTCAGCATTGTACTCGTAGTACGCGCTTTTGTTATTCGTCCAATCATAAGGTTATCTATTATTCGCAAAAATGATTAAATAATAATCTGCCCACTATCACAAATATTCTTGCTGACCAAAGATACCAAATTAATAAAGTAATAAACTAAAATCGCGATAGGAACTTGAAAATAATTTGAGCTCATTAAGGTCTGTATTCTGGAGCAATAAGCATTCATTTGAATAAAAAAAAGTGGTAAAGTAGAATAACACACTAGATAAATTAAATGTGTAACATATGATAAGTGGTGCACTTCCACAAACAGTACGATATATCGATCATCCACCTCGGCGGAGCTCTGATAAGCTATCGACGTCCGCGGCCAGCTGTCCCGGAAACTGCGCGAATATCAACACTGACGTCATCGCAGTACCGTACACAACAACCGCCAATTAGCATAGCAAAATAATATCTTCTAACATTAACATAAACAATGACAAGTAGATATGTACCTATTAGGTACAACAAGTAAAATTTCCGCTACCTTCTGTTCTCTATAAGAAATAAATGTAATGAGGCATAGACCCTAAGTCTGGAAGGGGTCACCTTATAAAGGTTTCAAACATTAACTGAAACAAAAGCTGACCTAACGATTTTATCTTTTGTTATTCGCAACAGAAAAACAAAAGATAAAATCGTTAGTCTTGCTGCAGACTTTGTTGCATCATATAGCATAGCGGTGGACTGCTGCAATGTTTTTTCTATTTCCCGCACTGCACATAAAATTAATAGATAATTATATATATATATATATCATGTCCATATTAGTCATTTACAATAATCATCAGAATATCACATTATGCCAGTCTTATATAATGTAATACACGACACGTGTAGGAAGATAAAAACACGGAAACGAACGACTATGTTGAATTGTTGAGTGTAGGCAACTTACTACAAAGTAAAGCGGACGTAAACCTTTACACATTATGTATTGATTCATTTAAAATCAACCATTCTTATTTAAAAATGTAAATGCCATTACTAACCATTTACGTACGTCATTAACAAATTAACCCCTACGTTTCCTTCAAATGGTTATTTTTCCAACAATAATAATAAGGAAACAACGTAACATAATTATTTGCTTTAACTACGTCTGTTCATAAAGAAATTGTAATGTTTAGCAAGCATTTAATGAACTCTATTTTCTTAAGGATTCCATTATCGTGTTCTCTACAGTTTAGTAGTAAGTAAATAAGAAAGAATTATGTCACGCACGCAGTTTTATAAGACAAAAGTAGACACCAAGATATAATATAGATAACGAAGAGTACATCTTAAAAGCGGAAGGGTGACTGACAGTGACCAATTGAAGCAATTGTTACGTTTGCGAAAAGAAATCAAATAACCTGTCTATGTGTGCGTGCCTAGCAATAAACGCTCATGATCATCAGACGAGCTCTAAATTGCTTGAGTGTTACATACATACGATGACCTTAATTCGCTAATTAAAGTCGTGTTATAAAAACTAATTTACCGCCTAAATTACTTACAAAGCTACTTAAATCTGTAGGCTCTCTTTGGCGGAAATCTACAACTAATGACCAAGAGGCGTGAATCCCAGACGTTGATGAGTTACGTACTTGTTCTTGTTGGCAAGGAATGCCTTATAGAATTAATACCAATAAAGGAACAGGTATTTATTTACGTAATAATGTTGCACAACGTAGACTAGTTAGCTGGGCGGCGAGACGATGTTACCGAAGCAAACGTAACTGAAGGACTAGGCGAAGGAACTATTGATCCTATAAATTTGACTGTTGTCATACAGCAACATGTATTCAGAGGACAGATGGCAGATGTTTGAACGATGATGCTACTGGAATAGAAAGCGGAAGGGTGGCAGTGTCGTCAATTGGCACAATTGGCAGTAATTGTGGGCGGTATGTCCGGGCGCGCCGCGACCCCGCCGCCGCCGGCCTCAGCGCTTCGTCGCGTCACAGACTGGAAAAAGATCATGTGATAAATAATAGATACCTACCTACCTATCTAATCTATGGAGATTGGGAAAAGGAAATGCCAGGTGTAGCTAAGCTTCTAATTCCTGTAATAAAATAAACGTAAAGGTATTCGATGATGTACCTATCAGGAAAAATGAGGAAACCGCATGGCTGCCGGTCAAGTCAAAATACTTACAGGCTATACCATATCTAATTAAACAAGTCTTCACGCAACATGTTGCACCTCCTGTTAATTTAATCCAAAAATTGCCAAAACCTTTAATGGCCAGTCTATCACAATTTGACTTTGCATAGGTATCCGTGGATTATGACTGTCTCCGGTATTATGACGATATCTTTGTTTATCTGTCGTGAAAAGCAAGTCATCATGTTCCTACTTGTCATGATTACGTATATTATAACATTAAAAGTTGATCCACTGTATTTATTAGTCTGTGCTAATGTACTGTCTTATGTGCCCGGCTGCTGATGCTACTAGATAACTATGCACCTATGTGCTGGCTAATGCATTAGTCCATGACTCACTCGTTACAGCATGGACCCTCTTGTCATTCAGGAAAATCACAGAGACAGCAAAGGCAGCGGTCTGTTATTATTTCAGAGCTTTCGTTTGAGTTGTTGTTTTTTTTGTATCGTGAACGAATATACTCGCATCGCATTAATGAAAAGAAATATATATATGTCGCAGCCAGCTGGCTTAATCAGCCGTTTAATTGTCTGCCTAGCTTTTAAAAAAGCGGCCTGAATTAAATCCAGCCATTGAGACTAATACAACATTTAATTTAAGGGGTGACAGATGCTAAAACTGTTAATAGAATAGGGTACCCCGGGTACCCGTGTGAAGAAAATGATTGTCATATTTAATTTTAGGAATTCTTAAGTCAAACAACAATCAATTTGAATATTCTAACCTCGATGACGGACGGATTATATACTTTTTCTGTCTGCAGGGTTTAAAGGTACCTGGGCACGCCACTATTGTGGCGAAAAGTCCCCTCTTTAAGAAGTGGTTAGAGAGGCGACCTCCGGGTGTCACCACAGTGTGGATCGCTCCGAGGACACGGCGGAGGCCTGTCCTGCTTGTTCGGAGCACCGCCGTATCCTCGTAGAGGCGATCGACGGCGGTTGCGGTGCCTGGTTCAATCCATGGTCCGGAGCGGGTAGGCACGGGAAGGAGTCACCTTTTTGCGAAGCAGTAATGCAAGCAAAGGAAGAGGCGGGCTGCTTGAGGGAGAGGCAAACCTCACGCCCCAGCCGCCGCAACGAAAAAAGACGCCACGGGCGTCGGGGAGTCGCAGGGTGATTTTCGGCTACCGTGACGCGGGCCTGCGGACTGCGAGCGTTGGGTTCCTCGCCATCCGATACGAACTAGGCGCGGGTCGACGGCGCGTTGTATTCCATGCGCGCTTCCAAGAGATGTCAGCATAATAGACGGGGCCCCCTAGGGCCAGTGCCAGGGTTGCGGAATTTGTCCGAAAGAATCACCGCGACTCTGGAACGCAAAGGGCATTTGGAGGACTACGGATGGGTTTTAGTCAGTAAGAATGTGTCATTCTGCATCGACTAGGGCGCAAGGAGTCATTTGATGGTTTCCCATTCAAAAAAGGGTTTAAAGGAACCTAGCATAAATGGCATGACGGGAGCTAAGTTCGCTCACTCACTCTAGCTCCCGTCATACCATTCGAACCTTACCTATCCGTGTCGGGGTTCTTTAAGCTCCCTCTGACCTATGTTGGCTTACTTGAATATATTGAATATTGAACCAAGTCATTTGCCTAGTTGTTCAATAAAATGCTGGGATGTCACTTAGGCCGCCAATTAAACTGCTTATTAAGCTAGTTGGCTGCGAAATATACACACTTTGAGTTTTTCAGGAATTGTCAACGTCGTCGCCGCGGCGTCACTAAGGATTTGTATATTTGTATTCGGTATCATCTGAAGTTCTAAACATACCAATGCAGCATTGATTTGTTCATGCATAACGTTACGTGCAACAATATTGTTTTAAACTGATGCCATATAAGCACAATCTTTTGTATTACAGCAACGACATTAAATAAAAGGTACCTATTGTTTAGGACCCTTACAAATAGCAGCTAATAGCTATTTGATTTTTTCACATTATTATAACAAGTTTGCCATTTTCCATTAGGACGCATTTCAACCTATAGATAGGTACTATCATTATCAACGCACCTCGTGCTGACACATCCTTCTCTTATTAATTCCATAAATTAATCTTGTAAATCAATGTAGTTATACGATTGTTAAATGAATTCGATAATGTCATCGATGGATCAAAATGCAGATAAATGGTAAAACAGCAAAGTTAACTATGATGTTGTCTGTTTAACATAATTGACGTGATTAAGGTTTTAATGTTAACTAAAAAAAGTTACGATAATTTTATCACGTTTGATCTTGTTTTATAAAGTGCCATATGATTAAAATCTGTAATTTTAATAACTTGACTTGCCAACAAAATATGTATATTGAACAATCTTCCAAAGTTTATTAGTTGATATCATTAATATAATCTGAAGTCCAGGTGGTCTGATTATTTACGGAATAGGCAACACGACAGTTAGGAATGATTGTGATGAATCGTAAGTTCGTAACAAGGCAGCAACACCTCTAAGAAGATGCCGTCACATGTTTACACATAGAGATATCGTGTTACAACATTTGATATTTATTGTCTTCCATTTGGATGTCTCATAATTACGTTACGAGCCGGTGGTTAATAATGTATGTAGCAGTCACGAGTGGAGCGCACGCGCAGCGCAGGGCAACGCGGAAGTCGCACACACTTCCGCGTGCCGCCATCTTGGCTAACACCTCGTGAGATTCGCCTGTTTCTTAACGGATTAGGTGCAGATTTAACGCTGTTATTCGAACAATAGTGGTATTTTAAAATGTCATCGTTTTAGTGATGTAAACGACCTCAAATCCTAAATTGATGTTATTTGTCTGAGGTCAAAGAGAAGCAGGCACACAAAATGCTTTTAAAACCTTTTAAATTTTTCATTGCCTTTTCATTTTTAACTCCAACTTATTAGATTTAGGTTATTTCATTATCATCATATCACTACCGTATGAAATTAAGTAATGATGATGATTCGGCATTCGACAAGCCCATCAATACTTAGTTTAGGTGTTCTTGCAATCAAACAGCCATCTAAGCTAGTTTGCATGCGATATACTCCTGCATAATAATGTGAAATCAGCGTAAGTACCCTCACCCTCTCTTTCTAATTACGGAATAACTTGGTGGAACAAAAAGAGATGACCCACTTTCGGGACCGGTCGTGCGAGATCGGGTGCGCACCGTTGCACACATTACGTGTTAGAAGATGGGGTTATGCACTGAGCGAATTGCGCTGGTGTAACGGAACACAACCGATGTGAATTTTCTCGCCCTAATACCGTTTTTGCGCACTTTTTCCGATTTTGTAACGTTAGCGACGGCATTTGTGCAACGGTTGACATGACTGCAATTCGAATCTCAGCATAAATTTCTCAAAGGAGGTTAGGTTAGTTGTTGAAAAAGTAGGCACGTGTTTGTTTGTTACACCTACATCGAGTTTTGTAATTGTGTTATTGCTGTTACAATAGATTATTTGGTTTTAACAAATAAGTAGGTAACTGTAGATCCCTAACATTGTTAGATGAGCAATGTGTTTTGTTTTGTTACAAATTCAAAATGTCTTTTAATGTGTAAGTAAAGTAGCTAGTCTCTTGAAACTTGATTATGCCTAGTAAGCTACAAAAAATAGCCCTATGTCTAGCCTTAAATATAGCCCGTTAGCAGTGTGTCAAACATTCCATTTTTCACCCAAAATTCCAAATGGATGAGCATTGATAGCGGACATGTTCTGACCTCATTGTGCATGCATTGTTAATTTCCCAAAACACACTTGCAAAAACTTAACAATTAACGTTACTTTTGCCTAGCGGCAGTGGCTCTTTTAAGTTTCCGGCTCTAGGGGTCAAGCAACAAGATTGACCCCTATTGAACCCTGAAAAAATTGCCAGCATCAGCAATTACGAACAGGTACTTCATTATTTCCTAAATCAGATTAAGTTTGTTACGCATAACAGAAAAAACAATATGACATGAGTGAACGACAAAAACAAATATTTTAGAAATTATTGTTTATTACTTTAATTACTGTAGAAATTATTATTTACAGTGCCTATTTCGTTTTAGAGTTGAGAATATAATATTGATGCCTAAAATAACATTATGTCATTGTACAGAATTTCCTCATTCAACTCAAGGAAAAACTTTTATAGGAATTCGTCACTTATGATAAAATAATTAAGTATGTAGCTTCTGCCCTCTTCTTCGTCATAAGATTTATCTTATGGCACTACATAATATTGTAGCTTTCTATCTCTGACATAATTTTGTAATCGGAGAACTATTTCTAGAGATTACCTCTTACAATAAGCAATGGTATCTACCACTACGTGACATGAAGCTTAGATGCTAAACGATGTGTTTAAATGAAGAATCCCGATAAATAATTTTTATAAATAATTATCGGAATATTCTCTATTTTTCAACCGACTTCCAAAAGGAGGAAGTTCTTAATTCGACTGTATGTTTGTTTTTTTTTTGTATGTTTTAATGCGATCATTCCGTCAATTATGAATTGATTTTTATGATTCTTTTTTTATTCGAAAGCCTATACTCCTGAGGTGGTCCCATTGGCACCATGTCAGAGTCTGATAGTGGGATCATAGGGAAATTGAGGGCAACCCTCAAATTTTAAAGGCACATACAATGTTTTTCGTATACTTTCTTACGCAATTCAGATAATTGTGCCCGGTAATCAACATCTCATCTTACTGAGCTGATGATGGAAGGTATAAGTTAGGATCTGATGCTGGGATCCCAGGAAAACTGTTTGATCAGCTATATTTTCGCCAATTGTCATCCGGTTTGGATGATTGTTTTTGTCTGGAAGAGTATTTTTCCAAACTGGCTCCATTTCAATTTGATGAAGATCTGATGAAACTCTATATATAAATGCTAGCAAATCTCCCGAGATTGCTGAAATTGCATGTCTGTTTATTGATTACACCAGTTCATAACATAACATCACGCCGGTACGCTGTGAAGGGGTACGCAGATGCAAACAAGTCGATCTGAATTGACATGATTTTGGAATTATCTATTCGGGCATAACTTTATTATTTATTAACTGATCTTGATGATTTTTTTTTGCATTGGGTTTAGTTATAGCTACATTGCAATTGCACTGTACTGTGAACTTCAAAGATAAACCAGTGACCTCCTCAACTTAAAATCAGTAAAAGCTAGTACAAAAGCAAAGTAGATATTTAACTATGAGCTGGTCTGGACTTTGACTGCGAAGGCAAACAAAGTAACTCCTTAACGGCAAATAGTATAACCACTTAAAAGTGGAAAATAAAATAAAAAATACAACCAAAATACAAATTTTATACTTTGTAGTGTTTTTTATTTGGAAGTCGGTTGCATTTTTTGTAAAAAGTTTTTTTTCAAGAATGCTTCCAAATGTTTTGTCAGGACAGCGGACAATTTAACGCACTTTAACTTCCATTACGTATTGCATAGCTGCTTCTGACTATGCCCAGCCTTTAGATTTGTTTATAAGGTTGCAGCAGAGATTTTTCTTAAAAAGGGTTCTCTTTCAATACTCAACTGCACGGTGATCTTCCAGAATACCTACTCTATTTTCAGTTTCTTGGAATTTATATTAAAATCCCGAAACCTTTGCAGCCAAATTATTACTGGCTTACGGATAACGTTACGTTACGACTAACGACTTAGCGGCAAATAGTGTCCGAAACAAAGGGTTGGTTTGAAATTCGAATAATTTTATATGTTTTCTTGAAAACGGTACATTGTTCTTCTACTCTTTACACTCATTCGTGTCTATTAAAAAAATAGATCTCGATATGATTAAACGAAAACATTGAGCAATTTAATGTTGCAAGTAACAAGCGATTTCGTAACAGTCGTAATATAGTACGTTAAGCAAGCCTTAGGCTTAGGTAACTCGCCATAGTTCCGAGAGAGATTAAACATCCTGCTTTGCGGACGACGGCAATAAGATTTGTTTCTTAATAGCTGTAGGCGTTCCCTCGTGCTTTACGGTCTACTAGATATTTATCGCAATATAACGCTTTCTGACGTTACCCATTTATAAAATGTTTAAATACTGTGCCTCCTATCGCAAAGAGTTCCTCCGAGCGAATAAAAAATAATCCCTTACTCCTAGAGTAATGAGCATCTGAATCGTACCATGTTGTAATTTGACTTCTGCAATACCAATACAATTCTGTTTCCAAATATTAATAAAGTTAATTGATATACATATCTAGCAAACCAGAAGCGAGCAATTGTCGTAACATAGCAATCGTCGGGTGCTATTAGAGAAAGGATGGTAAGCGGCACTGCTCACGCGGCGTTGCATGGTGTGTGGTAACACGCAGGTCGCGACCACAGACTCCCGTACGTGTTTCTCAAGCAAGGATAGTGTCCGGGCGCGGCGGCGGCGGCGCGGGCGCTGGCAACACGCCGCACTACGTAATCCCGCAGCAACGGCACTTCCTGAAGGTGGCGCAAGCGGTACGCGAATGTCGGCCGAGCATTTCGCGCCACTTTCGTAATTCGTTGCGTGGTGCGACCGGCCGCCTTGCCTGGCCCGCAGGAAGTAAAAGTTCGAAGGTAAGAAAGTAGGTCTCCGCTTTAATTGGCAACGCGCCTGCATACTGATGTTTACTATATTTATATAGGTTGCGATACGAGCACCTGTGAATACAACACCGCTAATCGACAAAAATGTCACATTCGGATTATTATGAGATTGATGTTTTGTTCGAACTAGGTTACCTTGCGCAGAATCTGTTCCTGTCATCAAATCAGAAATCTGTTATTTAGTGTTACTATGGTCTTCTACTTCCAATAGTTTTGAATTTCCCAAGGACTTCTGGCGAGTGACGTCTACTTATATCACGCAAGATTTCTTCGAAATGGCTGGAAATAGGTTGTGAGTGTGTATTTATTTGATTTATAACAAATGTTATTTTGTAACACTATTAAAGGGTTCGTAGACAGCACGTATGTATGTTACGCACGCTGTCCGTATGACATAACTCGTATGGACAAGGCGCAGGCGCCGCCGCTGACCCAATCCGCTTGCTCTATGACGTAAGGCCGCGGCGAGCATCGCGCGAGCTCGCCGCGAACTAGGCCGACATTCAAGATGCGCCGAAACTTAGCATTAGCGCAACATGCGACCCCGCAAGTGCGCATTTGGGGTTACATGAATTTAATTAACTTGGTAATTAGATAAACATTTGGTAATACAGGGATGTGAAGAGAATTTAATTATTGTAAGCGGACAAAGTTTTATTGAGACATCGAGTTTTAGAACGTTGAGCAACCAAAATTACGAGTACCTACCTAGTTGTTATTTCAAAATGATTAGGAATTTGCAAAATAGCCGCAAATCCATTGCATCAGTATACAGGAAGTTGACGGCGGCACAGTCAGCATCCATGGCGGGGCGATGCGCGTGCGCCGCTGAAGAAATTGGGCGGCGCGCGCGAGCGCGGCGGCGCTGTGCAATGGAGGAAGTGCTGTTATCTGATGAGCTTGCGACAGCCCACGACGCTCGCTTTGCGAAATCTCAGGTGTTACGAATACTACGATAATTTTAAAATGAGGTAAATTGTTATGTTTGAGAAAAATCACGTGGTATTTATGAAACGTGATCGCACAGCCAGACAGACAGACTTTAAAATTAATTTCAATTGTCACATCTAATTGTGGATGTTTTTCACGTCTGCTGAGCATTGCTTATTTGTTCTAGTGGAGCTTTTAAGGTTATACAAATCAAACAACGGGTAGCATTGAGACTAAACAATTTTATGCCAACTGTTGAAAGGAGATAGGCACCTAGAGCATTTTTTGTGAGTAAAAACGTACACAAACGCGCGAGACTAATTGGAGCAGAATCAATAAAGACCGAAAATTAATGTCGAAAGTGTTTGCTTTAGTAAATCAAGTTTTTTTAATTATTTAAGATGTTATCAATTAGTACTTAAAATATTTCAATATTTATTATATATTATTTATGTTACTTATATTATTTCAATTTTGTTTTTGACAAACCAATACATACTTGTTTGTGTGGTTTTTTAAACTGTAAGGTCAAGTTGGTTATAATGATAAATAAAAATAAATACTTAGTAGGTACTTACCCATGCTTTTACCTCATAACTCATTTGAAACTTTTGGCTTGAGTAAATGAAAGCAGTAGATAGATTTTT
Organism: Mamestra brassicae; assembly: GCA_905163435.1. Lineage (NCBI taxonomy): Eukaryota > Metazoa > Arthropoda > Insecta > Lepidoptera > Noctuidae > Mamestra > Mamestra brassicae. The sequence goes on along the minus strand of LR990996.1, from coordinate 8,139,979 downwards.
TGCATACACAGGTACATACACTCACGCCTTATACCATGGGGGTATGCAGAAAATTCAGAACGCCTCCTGCTAGGATGGTGACAAACTGCTTTGCTGAATTTTTAAATGCTCCTTATTACAAAGATTCAGTGTAGGTTTTAATTTAAAAGGATAGCCTGGATAGCATACGAGTTATCTTAACAACCCTGACCTAATATCTCATGAAGTTATTAACTTACTTAGCTGTTTTATTAACAGAATAAAAACTAAATGCATTTTTAAACTGCTTTCAGATCGTGACAATGAAGTTTCTCTGGTGTTCAAGAACTCTAAGAAGACCATCACTAGTTTTACTCTGAAATGAAGGGAGCTATCAAAAGAAGTAAAAGGATCTACGGATATATTTTACAGTCAATGCATTTGCTATCATCAACCATTTAGCCAACTTGCTTTGCTTATTTTTTGATTTGATTTACTGTTTACAATTTGCCTTTAGCTTCTTTCATACCACTTGTCGCTAATTACTTTTAGCTGTTTAGTCTAGCGAGATAATAAGCTTTTATTACGTTACAAACTTGTTCAGTAAACAATCGCATCAATGTTAGTACAGTCGCTTTATTTTTCTAATTGCTTGTTTTTGTAACTCCCCTTGACAGTCGTTACGGGTAGTAAGAAGCTAGATCATCTGACACCAGTATTGCCACAGGGTATCCTGTTACTGGGTTTTGGAGTTCAGAAAAGATAGTGAAGTCGCTTTACTGGTATTCATCGTATCTGGATAGACTGGAAATCGACCCCAGCATGTATGCGAAAATGATTAAGCCCATTGATATAATAGCTAAAAAAGTAAACTTAATAAATATTGAATGTAGTTTGTTCTTGAGATTAAAGCGGACGTTCAGTTACCAGACAGCTTAATAAATGCAAATAACATAGGTCGTCGCTTGTACTTGGCAATGACACTGTTTCCAAAATGTTATTCAAAATAGGTAACCATTATAAAATTCACATGAACTCGCTGTAGTAATAATAAATAATAATAATAATAATAAAAATTGTTTATTTCTCACCACAAGCCAAAAAATACAAACAGAATTTACACACGAGCAAAAGCTAGTAATTTTTGGTTGTGGATCGCTGGTGCCTGTGGTAGGTAGTAACACCTGTAATACAGGTCACCAGGTCCCCACCCCGTCATAGATTAACACATTTGATAGCTTTCATCTGATATCACAGTAAATAGCAGTTTCAAGCAATTTTACAATTATAATATAACAGATTACATTAATTTTAGAATTATAGTGAGATTAAATTAAATTTAATTTGAAAAAGACTTAAAAATAATTAAAAATACCTATATTTGGGAGGTTTTTGTGAGTGTGATGTTTGTGAAGGTAGTATTCCCACATTAATATTATTGACGTAATTATCGTATCTACTGAACCAAAAAGCCTCTTCCACGACAGGGTAGCGAGGAGGAAACTTCGACCGACTTCAAAGGCAGCCGGAAACCGGAACCTCGGTAAGGGTTAGAGCGGAGACGACGCCCGTTTCCGCCGGAAGTGCGGCGCCAGGAAGGTGGGTAGATACAGAGAAGATAAATAAACCGTCGCCATATTGCCGGACTCCAATCGATAAATCCGTTCAGTTTTGCATGTACCTTACGTACGACTTCCGTCTCCTGTTTACTTTTAACGTTACGGGCCAGGACAAACCACCAACAACGGAAGAACAGCAAAACTTTAGGAAAATCTTTCCCTTTAAAACTTCGTATTTTTACATTTATATCGTAATATTGCTATAACAGCAATAGCGAATACTTACAGAGTATTTTTGAACATTTTATCGATGAATCAAACTAGGTATCTTTCTACTTCGTCGGTGAATCGTTTGCGGAAAATTCCTGAAACAGGAACTACCTGCTGTTTAACCTCATAACAGAGGTTATCATAATACTGGGACAAAATGCGGAAATGATCAAATAAATCGAGGGGGATCCTCTACTTCCTTAATTGAGTCTTCCGCATACGATTTCATATCCTACCTACATTGTTATGTGCACATAGATACACGTAGAAGCTTTTCAGGAAAATTTCACGTTTAGTTATTTATATTCTTATCTCTAATGAAATAATAATCAAAGCAAATTGATCGAGACATTCTACGTATTGACGACCGATATTTCTAACATCATACGAAACACTGAAAGCGTTGCTCTACCATTCGATTTAGTACTATCACTAACATTTCAGTCATCGTTCTTGTCTTGAAATACAGGCAGTAACTTTACTACCTCGCACTGAGAGCAAAGGAAAGAGTTAATTCATCACTGTCTACGTACCTGTGGCGTAGTTAAACCATTGACGTATATTATTGTTAAAATTTAATGTTTACCAACGTGTGTGTAGAGAGGTGTTAAGTCACGCCCGGTTCTAGGAAGCGGACATAATTTATCTAAAACATGTCCAAACTTATTTTTACCGGACTGTCTATTGTTTTCATGCTTTTAGCATGTTGCATCTTCTAATAATGACTAAAATATTCACAAGAATCTGAGGTGGATACTCGTATATCTTAAAATACTTACCTAAATAATTCTTAGTTTGTTCTAAACTGTTGTCGACTGAAGATTTTATCATTAATATTAAATTGTACAGGGCAAACACATGTACGTTTTATTTTAAACGGGCCCGAAACGACCTAGATTTAATTAAAAGAAAGCATAGGTTACCTATGAAAAACGCTTTGGTTTTATTATATACTAGCTGCCGCCCGCGGTTCCATCCGCGTAAATGATAAAATTATCCCAAGGAAACATACCTACTCCCGGGATAAAATTCATGTGTATATCCTACGTGTTATTCCAGACCTACCTACAAGCCAAACAGACCTATACCTAAGCCAAATTTCATAGAGATCCGTTCAGTCGTGATTGAGTAACAAACATCCAGCCATCCAAACATTCGAACTTTCGCATTTATACCTAATATTAATATAGATAATCCTCCTGACCGATTTCGGTCATGGCGGCCAATCTCAAATGAGACTAGCTATCGGCGTAGGACATATTATAGTGCACAAGTGTGTGCGCAATGTGTTTGCGCACACACTTGTGCACTATAATATGTCCCACTCCCTCTTCCAACACTCTCATATTCCGATGGGACGGCAACCTGACACGACCGGAGAGAGATCTGGCGCAGGACCAACGGCTTAACGTGCTTTCCGAGGCACGGGGTGTCACACCACCAACTTCCTAATTCCACTGGGATGTTTCTATTGGAAAAACCCAATAACACTTATTGCCCGACCTGGAAATCGAACCACGCTCGGCAGTCCCGCTTGCGACCGTGAGACTAACGGAGCTGACTAAGAACTATATGGTTGGAAAATCATATAACTATAACTCTGTATGGTGTTATGGTTATATGGATTTATTAATATGAACTTGAAGTGAAGATCTTGATTATTAAATCACGCCCGGGAAATTCCATTAATTGGGTTCAAGATAATTGTACCTAAGCAAATCAATCAATCATTATACGTTAAAAATTTTGCAAGTAAAAAAGAGTTGCATCTGAACTTCTCTGAACGCAGGCAACAACGTCCTCTTACATTAGGTTTAGATTCCAATTTAGTCAGAGTTTCAAAAGTATTTATAAAATTCTTATTTATGAAGAAGTCCACACAAGTTTGTGCGACATAAAACGAATGAAGAATCAAATTAAATGTTAGGCAGAACCTACCGGGTGTCCGCACGAGGAAGGAAACAAGTTGATATTTGGCGTCGTCTCTCAACCGGTTTCGCAAGTGTTATTCTGTAAACGAGATGACTCTGGACTTTCCGATCACACATTATTTTTTTACCTACTCATTTTTTGTGTCGCTCATATGTGGAGGACTACAACAGCTTTTTACTGACGGACGAATCGAAGGTCACACGGAACTTGAGTCTAGTTCGACGAGAATTGCTTGGCTTGGCTTACGAAGGAAGTAATAAAAACTGAATGAGAATTGATAGAGCAGGTAACATTTAGAGATTTTTTTAAAATTCTATAATTATATTTACATATAAATATTTATGCACCTCCATTATGCCAATTTATACAACTGGAGCGTACAAACGCCGCCAGCACATCAAGCGACAACAATCTGTTAAATTTCTTTAATAGATTTTTAGCTTTATCGCTGAAGTATTAGGTTCAATTTTGATTGGGAAAATTTAAGTTTCGTTATTTTGTCTACTTATTAAATCCTCATTCAGAGTCTGGAGGAACAAATATTGCCGCATCCGTATCCCGCTTATAAATCATTATCAGCAAGTTATACAACTATGTTATGATCCGTATTTAAATAATTTACCATTCTAATGACCACTCACGAAATTGCGTTCTGTGAGCTGCATCTAACTAATAATCTGTTCGACGTTTGTATTACCTATCAAATCAGTATGCTTTTCAGGCATATTAATGTACAGGATATTTAACTGAGTAGATAAACATGTCGCCGTCTTATTCTCATCTCAGCTTCATTAATATGTAGATGAAGTTGTAATGAATATGTATGGCCACCGAGAAGAGGCCTCGACGACCGCTCTAGAGGTCAATGTCAGTTGAAAGATACGGCCACTCAAGTGAGAACCTTCACAGGCAGTTAACTTCCCTTTCTCTTTTTACATTTACGAGGCACTATAGAAAATACGAGGGCTCAGAGTATATTGGCCTTTATATAGACTACCGGTTCCGCTTGGTGTAAGTACACCTAAAGTTATCACATATTGTTATATACTTGCTAGAGTCCAGTTTCAGTGATAAGTTGATAACGCTCTGTTAAGATATTGTTAATCGTGAAATTTCAGTTTTTCTAATACTTAGGTACCTACTTCACTGTGCATTGCTTTATGCACAAAAGGAGGTGTTCAAATGTTAATTTTGACGATTTGATATCTACACGCCATGCTGTAGCTAAGTCCTTTGTCTAGTAAAACTATACAGCTTTATTACAAGCCTATAACAAAACGTTTATTCCAGTCTTACTAGCTTTAGTTAATATCGTACAAAAATGTAATAAATCCGGTGGAAGGTACATACTAACTTGCTAAAGATAAATAGTTTTCAGAAACGCTCACTAATCGGTTAAAAATTTAAAATTTTTACTCAAAATTAAATTACCGGTAGGTAGATACTATTTTCGTCGTTTCCTCCTTTCGAAGACCAGAAAAACATCTAGATAGGTTACATAACTTATATCTACGTATCTAGAAGTTTAAAAAAAAAACTAAATGTAACTACTTACACCGTTAAAGGACCTTCAATTTCGATCACATAAATCGAGGGCGATCCTCTACTTCCTCCAACTAAAGCTTAAATTATAGTAAAAACTATCGATGTCTACCCCGTATCGTAACTAACACACAAACTGTGTTACACCATTTGTGGGTCATACTGAAAGTTTTTAGAAAATTAAAAACGGAATGATGTAGGTTGATATTTTTAAAAATAAGCGCCACATTGGTGCCGCTCGATGTTTGACGGAAAATCAAAAAAGTTTTTGATCTTCCGTCAAATTATGAGGTATCCATCTAGTACCTACCTACAAAGGTTTCTGACGCCTAAATGTTCTAAATGTTGGTACTTGACTCACACCAATGCCTAAAGCTAACCGAATTTGTTGATATGTTACCTTTCTATCAGTTTTATCATTAGCTCCACAGCACCCACGTTATCTTCAGTAGTCGCCGTAGAAGGACGTCCTTCTCGCGAATCATTAGTGAGTTTGCTTCGACCACGTTTAAACTCATTAAACCAGTTGTAAACAGTGGCACGGGATGGGGCTTCGTCATGAAATGCTAATCGACGTCTATAGTAACATTGTTGTTGAGTAAGACTGCAACGAAACTCGCAATAAATCCATTGAGTGAAAATTTTCTCAAGTCAAATCCATTTCGACGCACTACGGACACTTTAAAGTGCCGCCAATTTGTAAAAACAAATGACTTATGAATTCATTACACACCTACAGAATCCCAAAGAGTTCCTAATTTGAAATTTTAAGATTTTTTTTCATCGGCTGCTTTGCTTACTGGCCTATTCTAAAAACTTTCAGTGCGACCCCCGTATATATAGACAATATAAACTTCTGTCCTAACCTAACCTGAACAGGTGTCAAATCTAAAAGTTTTTCTCAAGTTTAGGTTTATGTAGATACGATTATATGTAGGTATGTGTTAATGAAAAGCTCAACAGCTAGCTTATTATTCATGATAGTTTTTGTGACACTACTGTTACCAAGCTGAATGCCAATCAGTAAGCGTATCCAAATCTTCGCTATAAGGATATAATCTTGTCAAATAAAAAGCCGATACAAAAACGATTTGTTAAAACAACATACACACCACAATGTATTTACCCTCTAAGACATAAAAGTTTCATAAAAAAATAACTATTCGCCAGTTCTTTTCGGCTACGTTGTTTTTTCATGGTATCGAAGTGCATAATAATAAAAGAACTAAAAGTCTTAAACATCAGTACATATGTATGTACCTAATTCCCTTTTAACTAAGCGACTGCACTAATAAAGTAGGTATCTTTATCGCAAGCAATACCTGATTAAGGTAATGTCTATTTAATTCCTCTAAGTATATTCGCAATAGTGCATTATATACTAATGCCATACCTATCATCAATTTTGGTTAGTGTTTTGGATATTTTATATCTATTTTAGTTACAAACGATTGTGCATTCCATGCTGTCATGTTGACAAGTTTTCGGTGAGGTAATATTTCTAACTAGCTTTTGCCCGAGACTTCGTAAGCGCATATCCCGTTTTTTTCGTTCCTAGCATTTCTCATAAATGTGGCTATCATATATTTTTTTTTATCCGACTGGCATTTCCAGAGATTAGCGCGTTCAAACAAACAAACAAACTCTTCAGCTTTATTATATTAGTATGGATGGGCTATAATTTAATGACCGCATTTGAACTAAAATGGCTAGTTTACGCAGTGCGAGCTAGCGTGAGAGTCAGCCTGCCGAGTAACTCGCATCGTTTGGACGTATCTTACGAGTTACTGGCACGTGCGAGTTGGATAGTAGCTCGTATTCGAATTACTTCAACATCTTTTGTTTTCACTCGCCTGCCGGCCGACAGTAAGTTGCACATAGCAGCAGCTCGGATATCACTCGCATCGTTCGGACGCGTTCGGCAGTAGCTCGCCAGTGTCAGCCAAGCAGTTGCGAGTAGGTCCTGTATTTTTTGTGTGCGACTCGCAAGAGACTGGGCAGCTACTATCATCGTATAGCTAAGCACAGCTAAGGCGAACCAAGCTACTGGCATACGAGTAGACGATCCGAGTAACTGTCGACTGTCTAGTTAGTAGCCATAAACTGCAGACTGAACTCGAAACTTTTCTCCAGCGTTTTTATAGTAAGTATTTAAGTTCGTACTTACCCAACTGTCAAATAAATTCACCAACCAGGGCAACCATAGCTTAAACTGTAAACAAACAAATTAAAACTGTATTTTCGTTTTGAGACCATTTCTCTCCGTCTGGAATATGATACATACCTCAGACCTGAACGTCAAAATTATAGTTCCACTCCCTTTATGCGTCCGGGCATAATGATCAGAAGATTATTAATTAATCTGCATTAATCCTCATGAATCTTCCGAGGTAGACGAAGATACTTTATATCGTCTCGTTAATCATCAGTGAATGCTCGGCATTCAGCATTCTGTATAGTACAGCACTGCCTCATAACGCCAATTAAGATGATGAACAGAAATAGAACTGAGCAGCCCCCCTTGCGACCTCGTTCATCTGTCGGGCGTCCTGGTACCGAATATAATGAAAGGCTGCATGCAATACTGATGAAACAATTCCCGTATAAATCTGGGAAGGATGGGAACCGGCTCTAACGTTCTAAAATCTAGACAAAGGCAAAAAAATATCGTAATATCCCGCTTTTGCATGAAATGGGGGTTCCACAAATTCCATGTAAACAATTCTCGTAGAATTTACACCGAATATTTATTTTGGTGTCACAAAGTACATGCGCAGGAGTTAGAAATGCGACGTAGGGAGCAAGGGGCATGGTCACGCGGCGTGACAAGTCACTCGTCCAATTGGTCGAGATTGCGCGCTTCCGTCGCGGCTTCCGGCCGATAACAGCAAGACCGCTGGTACTTACGAACTTACGAAGTTACAACAACGGTCAACGGACTTGCTCAATGCTCTATACTACCTACTTAGACGCTCGTTATGCTATTTAGACCGGAAAAACGCCACATCGGATGTTCAAATCGAATATTCCGGACTAACAACTATTGATATGTAAGCGGAGTACCTAACTACCTAACTACCTACCTACCTACCTACCCGTGTAGTTGGTTTTACATACGGTTACTGGTTTTTCTGTTTTAATTGCATGCTTTACTTAATTATTATCTTAAATACGAATATTAATCAGTGCCCACTTTACCTTCCTTGTTTACATTCAATTAGCGTTTCCTCTTTCCTTCAATTTTCACTTTATGGACATGAATAGATATGGTGGATGGCCATTTTAATATATAGAGAGAGATAAATTATACATTCTTAACCTTAACAATTTACCAGTAAGTACCAGTTATGTACCATTTTCTGGATCTCCGATACTTAATTTGGTTGGATAGGCCACAACCTGTTAGCAACCGCTCACTAATTCCTTAGTAATGCAATGCGTTGTTGCTATGGATGCACAATATGCAATAATGAAGTATTAAATACTACGTATACATTATTTATCTACTTCCAGGGGTCTAAACGTGTAGCCAAATTTATAGTCTCGATTTTCTAGAATTTTACGAAAGTTCTAAAGTGAGTTATACCTACCTATAGATAACGATGCAACATTATATTCAGAATTTCTGACTAATTTTGATATGTCCATCTTTATCGAACATTGCGGAATGACCAAAATGACTGAATATTGAAGATATTTGTCAAAGATAATTTTATGACTCCGTAAGACGACACATTTTTCTGGAAAACGCTGAAGTAAGAAATGCGTTTCTATTATGAATAATGTTGGTTACAAGCAACGGTATCTTGTTAGTTGTTGTGTGTCGATAGCTTTTGATAAATATTGCAATATTTCCAGAGAAACGAACCGGGGACATTGCGACACGGTCCTGTTGTGCAACTAAGACGGTCCGTTAATAAATGTAGTGGAACCAAACGTTTTGCTTCAATGAAACCTGTAAGGTGACCAAAAGTTTTCACCATTCCTTGATTGGATTTAATAGAATAGTTCATCTGTATGCCCTTTGTCCAGTTAAAATATGCAACCCTTCTCTCGGGGGTTCGTATAGGTTAGGGTTATAATGTCAAGAGGGAGTTTAGTTGATGATTAGGGTACATTGTGTACGAAAGAGGGCCAAATGAATGTGCCATCGCTTTGATAGTGAGGAGGCCCAGGCTTTAGAAAATTTAATTTAAAATGCAAAAAAAATGCATTTATGGCTGGCTTTTACCTTGGTCAAAGAATAAGCATTGCCATACAACGTGGCAATGCCGCCAGTCTTTTGGGTACACTTTCAGTCGACAGCGATGCGGATGAATTTTTTGACGCCATATTTTAGGGTTTATTTAGTTAGGAGATTTTATTTTTATTTCTAGTGTATATAGTTAGTTAAGTATAAATTATGGAATTCATTTAAAATGCAACAACATAGAACCTTGATTTTATAGTTTCCTTAAAATTTAATAAAACGATCTGATGGTACATAGGTACCTATATAAATGTAAGACCAGTCTACATAAGTCTTCGATCATATTTAAGGTCACCCTACATAAAGGAAATAGCTGAGAGTGCCGAGGCGCGAGCGAGCAGAGCGGAGCGGAAGTGGCGACCGTTCCCACGGACATTCATCCGTTACTTCACCTCGTCGTACATCCCCCCCCCTGCCCCTGCCCCCCTCAGCGATACCCCGCCGCGCCTCCTTTAACCACCCATTACTTTCTTACAAGATTAGGTTCACCTCAACAAAACAATGCAACGTAAACAACGGACATCGCCCTAAAAAGTCTCCTACTCCCAAAATGGCAACTTTCGCTTACAATCAAACTAACTGACCGCATAAGGCCACACAATGAATCGGTCAAGTTACAAAGATGAACGAACTTATTTAAATTTTAAATTGGAGCACAGGAAATAATAATAAAATAGAAGCTTTATGTGTATAAGGATAGCTGGATGGTAGAATGTCGGTCAAGGGCGCCTCCATCCATCAAGGCGATCAACATTACGGCGGAACAAGGGCAATAACTATGAAAACATTGTCATATAATTTAACTACTCATCCGAACTGAGCAAGTTCTAAAAATAAACAGGAAATCTACTAAGCTTCCCACTAAGTAATTGTTGCATTCAATTATCTCATTAACCTTTTGACCGAATCAGAGTGTTAGCTGAATAAGGTAGCAACTCAGTAGGAAAATGTGAAGATTCTGATGTTTTGTTGTGCCTGATAATCATACCTAATCTTATTTTGGATGTTAGTAAATTCTACTGTCATCATTTTCTCATTAAAATCCCTACCTACTTACTTCCTTATGACCCTCCGGAAGGTAACTGATTGACCTACATAACACTTTTGCTGTGTCAAAAATCCTTAATTCCACTCAACTAATTTCCCAAGCGAAAATTCTCAAGTGCCGAGTTTTGTATTAAATGAAATTTTTGAACTGCGTGTTTGGCGTAGCTACAGACTTCATAACAATAGTCAGGGATAATTTGACTCTTGTTTACAGACCCGACACGATCCCGGCGCGGGCGGCCCGAATAGAATCGATGTCTTTGTCGACTAACGCCACACCCGCAATAGGTCCAGCTGATCTCATTGTTTAGTCTACCCGGGAACGCTTTTAATTCCTAACAAAACTGATTACAAAGCTATGTGATTACTCATGACGATATTTATTGGTTATGTGTGTGTAACTAGTGGAAGTGCTATACGGAATGCGCGTGAGACTGCTGGTGTGAGTTAGGTTACAAAGTTTGAAATTGTGGGAAGTATTAATAGAGCAACATTAATTTATTAGTACGTCGAAATTGTTTGGAACCGACTTGTTAATCGATTCCGCATATGACCTAGTCTTGGTATGATCCAATTAAAATAGGAGTTATTTCTATGAAAACATAATTAGTATCTTGGTATCTGCAACATCTCTGTTCCCCCTCCTATGTTGTTGACTTCTCTTGAAAACATGTCTGTCCTAAAATACAAACGAATAACAGATTTTAACAGTATATGTGGATAATTGGAGTTCGGTGCTCGACGCACCATGGACTTTCCATTTACACCAAAAATAATAGGAACAGCGTTGTAGATAACCCAAGTACCTATATTGACAACGACACAACAACAAATCAGTAGAAATACAAAAAATAAAGTAACGTTCGTTAAACCGTCAGTCGGTGGAACGTCGTGATCGTACAAGTGGACCGGATCTCCGGCGTGTGCGCAGCCGGAAGTGCGCAAGACTTCCGCTCCCTCGGGAGTCGGCGTCACGCGTCGCGGCGACTGCGCAACCATGTCTTACCAACTGCGGCTTTCACGACAATATATTACACACTACGCCACTAATATTAAGCGAGTTTACTACTGCTCATAATATGGAAGATATTAAATTAAATACACTCACTAGCCCTCGACTCGTCTAATTGACACGGCTTGCTATTGATAACTTACAGATCGCAGCTTTTTGAGCGAGTATTTTGTCTGAGATCATTGCACCGTTACATACAGGCAGTACTATAATGTTATTTATAATCGCAATAGTCTACTAATTAAAACTTTTTTATAACATTTAGTTAAGTCTCTACTCCCAAAGTCATGATGCCACTATAACCCTGAAATGTTTATCAAACCACATCGTCGTGAAATTGAATGCTTTCAAAATTGGTGCTATTTTTGTATTCCAGGGCACTAAACAAAATCTTATAGCCCCTAAGCGAAGAGTAATTAGATTTTGCTGATAGAAACAATCTCCGTTAACTTGGAAACGGAAATGTGCGCGCTAAGTGGCGATGTGCGGCGGTCTGACGAGCTGAACCGGCCTGAACCGTAACGCAATCAACAAGAGCGTGTAGAAGAAGCTTAACGTTTCTATTCTACGACTTATGTTCAGATGTACAGTGATACAATGATTCGGAGGAAATAATGGTGGCAAGTGGCAAGGGTGGAGGAAAAATAATGAGGAAATGTGAGGAAAGTTTTGAGTTTAAAAGTGGATGAGTAGGGAAGGACTAAAGAAATGATCCATAGACCGTGCAAAGGATGACTACTGAGATGACATATAATACAGAGGTACACTATGAAAGAAAAAGTCACGTTGTTGTGCTGACTCCAAATAAATAAGGAGAAGGGGGCGAAAATGATGATGAGCTCTAAACTAAATTGGCGTCTGGTTTGAATGTAGGTAAACAGTCAGAAGCACCTAAATATCCTACTTTAATCGTAACAAAAACTATTTTACAGGTTGCGCATAGAATTCGAAGATCCAATTGCAGCGGGCAAGCTGAACCGTTAAATTGTTGGTGGTGTTGGACTTCACAACCGGTCGTCAACTCTAGCATCCAAAAGTCAACGGAAGGGTATTGTTTGTGGTAGGCGGCAATTTGCGAAAACTGTTGATGCACCAAAAACTCCCTTCTACGGCTACTGCTCTAATAAGTATATTAAGTACTCAGTTAGTTCCTATCTACCTACTAAAAAAGTATTGAAACTAAAAAACAAAATTTTAAAATCTACAGATTGTTTTATGAAATAACATTCAAACCTTTGTTTTTAACATTTTCTGGTTTTAAAGTATTAAATAAAGAGAATTGAATTCGTTCAATCCCAGTCTACAGCTTTTAATTCAACAATTCTTGAATATATTGGTGATTCCTGGAGCAATCATGGATTGTATATTAGCCACAATAGATATCCATTTTTATGAATAAACAAAATATCTAATTTAAACATAATGCTGGTCTTAAATACAGAGGTAAAGACGATAAAGAACGACGTATGCACTATTAAACACATTTTACTGATACTTTCAGTTCACACAATTTATTTCAACGAACGCAATAGACGAACCTACACGTAAAGTCTAGTATACTAAACTAGTGAATTTATCTTTCACGTTATTTGGCCTTCATTCACTCGTTATTTATTATCGCGGGTTTTTTTGCTAAAAATATTTTATTTACAATTCATGGCTATTTTTGTAGTCGTATCCCAGAAAGCAGTAAAGAGGTTTGTTTGCACCTATTTAAATCTATAGCGACAAAAAATTGATAGTCTTTCCGCTTTATCGATGGTTTGAACTACAGACGTCATGCTATTGATGACAAACGTACAGAAATAGGCATGCAGCATTCACCTGTAAATAGAAATACTTTGCGGAAATACAAAGGAAATAATCTGGTATGTCGTCTTCAAAAGTGTGTAGTGAAGAAACTTTGCGCGCTACTCTCCCACCGATGCTCGTCAACAATCCTCGGGAGAGAATTGAAGCAGAGCAGGTAAACGGACGCTCACTAAACTTAGAAGATGAAAGTTTTGTAGTGTGACAATACCGATACTCTGCAAGTTTTAACCCAAGGCGGTTCCGTGGTGCACAGGGTGTATTTCAGCTGCAACAATACCTGTCTGTCTTAAGTCGCTTGAATTTTACGTAGGTACGTGGATCATTGATTTTGCCTTCCTCTCATGAATCTCACAAAACAAACCGTTTTGAGTCAAAGGTCTACTCAAATAAATATTTTTTAAATAGGAAAATTAAATCCGTATATTAAAGTTAAGACATTTTAGATACCTGTCGAAGATTTAGTCGTACGAGAAAAGGAAGTGAAGCATTTTGATACTCAGGTGAAATTGCGTCCACTCGAACCCATACCCAAGTTTCCAGTAGAAATGACATGGACTCCAAATGCTTTGTATTTTGTGATGGATGAAGAACCTGTTTCACTCAGAGTTCGGTAAGAAATATACCTACATATATATAGAGAGGATAAGCGAAATAAAATATTGTTTAAAACTGAACAGTTAGGTATCAAAATATTAAAGAAGATCAAAAATCGACCTAGCTTTCGAATTTTCTTAGATATAGACTTCAATAACCTAATGGACGAATTCTTCCAATATATAGCATCACTGGCTCCAGTCTAGCGCTAAACAAAGTTTTGATGAATTTTCGGAAAGAATTAAAATTCATCAAAATTGGCTTACAGATCGTGCCGTCGACAATCCATAGTAATATTACGAATTAAATCGTAATATCAGTATGGATTATCGACAGCATTATCTTTAAAATCAGGTTTTGGAACATCTCCAACCATTCCATGTACTTCCTTGTTTGCGGGCTGTGGGGTGACATGGCGCGGCTTGGGGCCAGCTGGTGCTGCCGCCCTCGCACGAGGATCTGGCTGCCTCCGGGTCTGAGTTCAGAAGTGGTCATGAAAGCAACCCCGCGGGAGTTTTCTCCGATTCCTTGCGCCAACGCCAGCTTGCAGCTGGCTGCAGGACATTTGAGAGACAACGTCACTGGCTACTTTTCGATAGCTATACATGTAAAATTTTTGAGATATAAACAGCCTCTTAAGCCTGAAGGCGAATAATGAAAACAGTTTTTATACCAAGCTTGTCTGTTTTTATTTGCACCTATTGTAAAAAGTGTTTTGACACCTAGGATTCATCATCATCATACCAGCTGAAAGACGTCCACTGCTGGACATAGGCCTCCCCCAAGTGTCGCCACAACAACCGGTCCTGTGCGTCTCGCATCCATCGTCTACCCACGACCCTCACCAGGTCATCAGTCCATCTTGTGGGAGGCCTTCCAAAGCTACGTATGCTGATACGCGGTCGCCACTCCAGAACTTTTCGGCCCTATTGACCATCTGTCCACCTAGGATTATCTCCTATTATAGATATAGTAAGTTTAAGGCTACTTGCAGCCTCCCATGACCCTTAGCTCTATTTTTAAGCGACTTCAAAAAAAGGAGGAGGTTTTCAATTCGATTGTTTTCCTTTTTTTTTGTATTTTTGTTCAGCGATATTTTCGGCAATTGTCAATCGATTTGGATGATTATTTTTTTGTTTGGAAGACTATGTTTCCATACTGGCCCCATTTCAATTTGGTGAAGATCTAATGAAGAACTTTGGAGATAAGCAACAATGATACCACCATTGTACATAAAGTTTAAATGAATAAATGGTAGCAAATCTTCCGGGACTGCTGAAATTGCATGTCTGTTTATTGTTTACACCAGTTTTTAACATAACATCACGCCGGTACGCTGTGAAGGGGTACGCAGATGTGTACAGGTCAACCATGTTTTTAGTGTCTACCTCCGAAGTTCTTCAACAGAGCTTCACCAAATTAAAACGGGACCAGTTTGTAAAAATACTGTTCCAAACAAACAACAAAAGAATCATCCAAATCGGTTGACAACTGGCGAAAATATCACTGAACAAATATTTTTCCTGTGATCCCAGCATCAGATCCTCATTTATACCTTCCATCATCAGCTCAGCAAGATGAGATGTTGATTACCAGGCACAATTATCTGAATTGCTTTAGAAAGTATATGAAAAATATTGTTAATACCTTTAAAATTAGAGGGTTGCCCTCGATTTACACTGGGATTCAGATCCTGACTTGGTGCCAATGAAAAATTGAAAGAGTATACTTCTGAGGTGGTCCACCTCAGAAGTATACTCTTTCAAACAAAAAAAGAATTTTTAGAATCGGTCAACAAATGGGGGATAAATCGGTGAATATAAATAAAAAACAAGAAAAATACAGTCGAACATAGAACCTCCGCCTTTTTTGAAGTCGGTTAAAACACTAAGTACAAAGTATAAAATAACCATAATTTGGGAAGTTGGTGTCAAAAAACGAAGAAACAACCAAAAACACCGACTTCCGAAATAAAAGTTATTTTATACTTAGTAGGTAGTGTTTTTTATTTGTAAGTACCTAAGTCGGTTCTATTTTTTTCTATGTAGATTTTGTAAAATTTTCCTTGTTTGAAAACAGTTTGCTAAGTAATGTATCGAAATGTACTGTACCTACCTACTGATAAGAACCCGTGTTTTACCTAATCGTCTTAGAATCACCGGATGTATGACACAACGTAAGTTCTTATTTTTTCCTTCTAATTGATAAATTAAAACATTTGTGAATGGCGCTATCTTTGATAATTCCTGGAAACCTGCTACTTATTACATTGACTCATTCAGGGTTTTTATATCTTATCGATCTACAGTTAGGTAATAATAAAACATAACGTATTTTGGTTATGATAGGTAGGTTCCTACCTATTTAGGTATCATTGATGTTTTTGGCTTATAAAAATAAGGGTACGCTCGCATATTAACAATAATAAATAAGCCCGCCAAATTGGAATTCACAATTCTGTTACACATAACATATAAAATGTTGCTCTAAATAATATTGCTCTAAAATGTTCTGTTATTTTATAAATAAAAATCAGGAGTCAAATGCTGTTATGTCCGATTTTCCTGATGATTGGAAAAGTAGGTAAGTACCTATTTTCACTTGGCTTATAAACATAAACAGCACAACAAGATAGTTACCTTGTCATAAATAATACCTATATTATATAGTTATTTAGGTATAAAACGTCACGTCGTTAATATAACGTAAGTATAACTACATAGTTACGTATATTACGTCACCGGAAAATTGCAGACTCTGTAAGAAAATTGTAAAAATCTTGATAAGATTATAATTTCTCGATGTGAAAAAATCGTTTTTTATTATTTATATTAATCCCATTAAAATTCAGTAGTTTCCAATACTTACATCCGTCTCGTCTCATATTTAGAAAAAATAATGCGTTTGCGTTTCCAGTGACATATAACAAAGAATTTGAGATTTGATAAAAAAATTATGATTTTAGATCTATGTGGATACTAAGAAGTTTATTAGGGTACCTCTTAGCTATACTAATGAGTTGTTCGCTTTGTAGGTTAGAAGTAGTTTAAAGTTATTTTCTATTCTAGTATTTTGGCCTTAACTGTGGCAACTTTTGTTATAAGTAGATACACATAAAATGTAAAAAAATACTGAGAAACTAGTTCCATCATGTAAATTAAGTTCATCTATTAAAATACCGTAGACATAAGCGCCATGATGGTCCGGTAACATAATAATATAATATTAACGTATTTGCGTCATCATCACTGTTTTAACATAATAATATCTCTACCTATATTTTTTAAGTACTTTAAGGAACCCGGATAAGAATGGAACCTGTTGCTGGGAACAAGTCGACAGTTAAATGTTACGTCCTGACATACTAGATACCTAGTCTGGAAAACCGAAACCTCTTGATTGCCAATGACGTATTATATACCTGCAGGTAATTGTGCTTTCCTTGAAATGGGTAACATTTTCTTAAACTAACTTGCTGTCCGTATTGAGTTGTTTTCGATATATTTGCATTTTAGATTTTTTTGAAATTTCTGCCTCACGATCAAAAACTACTAACAAATTTTAAAAAACTGCAAATGTTGTTTTTAATTTGTTCCAATAGTCAACTGTGTTTTTGTTTGGATAGTTAATGTACAATTAAATCCCTACATTATTGTATTGCTATTTGGTTTCAGAAATATGTACATAGCCATCGCAATCGCGACGCGACATTGCAACAACGGTGCGACAACTATAATCTGACACAACCCTGTTTATCCATTAACAATATCTAAGACATCGGGATATCGCATCGTTGTTACATTGTCGCGTCGCCATCATGCCTTTTTACGGACTCCTTTACTCAAAAATCAAAACTCAAACCCGAATCACTGCACAGCTTACCTTCTCGGTACAGTCGTAGCCACTCCGCGTAAAAGCGCTGTCCTGAAAACCTCCTTAGAGTGAGTCATGTTTTTTGTTACAATGAAGCACTTACTTAGTTCATTGTTTCTCTATTGTTTATTTAAAAAGTTATGAATAAATTGTTGTTCTAGACATAACACGATCACGTAGGTACTAAGATCTTTTATTATGTTGGGGAATTACTGACAACACTTGGGAGTTCAGAATTCGTTGAAGAATTTCCTTGTGCGGTTTCCAGTAAGCTATTCATTAATACAACTTCCTTAAGAACTGCGTCAATCGCGTTTTATATCCTTAGAATGCCGCATGACTTACGGATTGGAATAGTAATCAGAACGAACGAACGAATCAAGCATTGTCTGCGTGGAGACAGGCACGCAGCAGCGTGGCGGCGCGCGCCGTGACGAGCGCAGGAGCGCCCGCGCAGCAAGCTGTAATATTAGGCCTAATAATCTCGTCGGTGACTCACTGCCTTTGTCCACAAACCGTAGGCAAAAACTATTACGAGAGACTTTGATGAATAACTCACCAAAACATATTTCCAGCCGTTTCATCAGCGACCTCATGTTGAACAGACGCCTTATTTTTAAATACTTTGAAAAACGTGGGTGTTGCAGCTATTCTGTTTTTGCTTTGCAACAAGAAAGTTCAGAAACGGATTATAAAAATACCTGCATTAACGCACGAAATTCCTTCTCATAATAAACTTATAGAGGTACATAAGGTGTATAACACTGCCCACAGCTATTTAGGTACTTGCGTACAGAGGTAGCAAAGAGCAGGTATACGGTTCGACGTAATGGAAGATTTAACTGGTTCTGTTTACAAATCAGTTCCAGTGATATTTTTGTTTTAATGTTGATTGTCCTCTGAATAAAATTATTTGTATACTGCCTACGAGCCGCAATAGCGCGAGAAATAGATTTTACGAGTGCGTGTGGCGCGATATTTACGTGTGTTTACACTTCAGACGATTTTATAGGCGCAACGACACCGTCATGTGCCATATTAACATATAAGGAGCTCTTTAGTACCTCGGCGTTATTACGTAACTGCTACAGTTAAGTACCGTGCCCGATTCAGGTATCTTTATGGCTGGAAGTAAATTCTAATTTACTCTTGGTCAAGGGAGCGAAAATATTTTTATTTTGGGACAAAAAGGTACTTTAGAACATAATTTCTAGTCAGCCAGGATTAGAGAACTTTTGTTTTGTCTTCTTAGTTTTCTTTTTGCAAATAGGCCTACCGTTTCCCTACAAAATTCCTCAAACACAGGGTCTTCGTAGCAGCTATAAAGTCGTAAAACGAATTACTTGTATTAAATGTGCCGTTAACCGACCGAACATAATCGATGCCTTGGACGCTGGTGCCGTATTTCAAGGTTCTTAAGGGAGGTAGATATGAGGCAGGACTTTGTAGGTACCTACCCATAAGCAGATATACAAGTGATAAGTTTACATAAGGAAGGAATTTTCCGAGAGCTTTGTCATACCTATCAATGTCTTCGGTAGGAAGATTTGGCCTTCGCAAAAATATGGAGAAAATAGTTTAATAGAAGCAGGTACCTACTTAACGTTTTGCTTAAGTTGACTTTTTATTACGGCGCGACGCAATTTTTAAATATTGTCAATGACAATATATTGTGGTAGTGTAGGTACTATACAAACTATCTGTACTATTGTATTTATTAATTAACAACGGTTGGTAGATACTCTACTCTCATAGCATCGTATGCTAAATTGACTACTAAAGAAACACGCTTTCTGAATTTCATAAATGTAAGTAGGTACGTCATAGTTAGAATCAAATCCATTCACAGTGTCGTCAACTTACTCAGATATTTATAGGTATGCTAAGTTGTTAACCTTTCATTACGAAGGCCAAAAATCATTGAATCCAAACACACTCAAGCAAAAACGCTAAGAGCCGGGAAATTGGATGGTTAGTGAATAGGTAAACATGTGAATTTGTGGCACGCATCGTCGCCAGCGAACAATCAGTTGGTTCAGCTACAAGGCTTCCGGGTGCTGATTGATGCTGATTGATTTTGATTCGAGCAGCCCGGAGCCGGACATCTCTCTGCACTTGTATGGTACCCGACAACAGTCGAACAGATTATATTCATCAAGATTGGACTAAGCATAGATATGTGTATTTTGTAACTTTGAACGTAAAATACCTAGGTAGATCTGCACACAGACGGACACAAAAATACTGAAACATGGAAGAATATATCCAGCACGGTTACATTTTCTAAATAGACTTGATCTTTAATAATGTGTGTCATTCCATAAAAATATAAATAAAAAGACAATATCATTTTGTGACACTTTCTTTGAAATTCTGACATTTTACCTATTCAGTTATGTTCAAAGACATTTTATTATTGTTGAGGACTCTCCTGTTCTTTATTAATACTTAACATAAAACGTTTTCAACAATTTAATTTCACCGTTGCTTGTGATGTTCTATTCGGAACACAAATTATCGACTCGGTTTGATCCCACGCCCAAAATAAAATATCATATTTCCTGTCAGGCGGGCAAGCTTCAGCATTCGAGTGTCTTTTTTCTTCGATTTTTTTTCAGGCCACCAAAGTTTTTTAAGGAACTGCATCGCACATGTTTGTTCAACATACGCGTCATCTTTACAAGTAGTTTTTAACGTCTGGCGACGATACCTATTTCTAACGTTTTTATTGTACCTATTGGATAAAAGATATTTGAGCTATGAGTGAATTGGTGCAAGTAGGTGTAGTTTTGCAGGGACAATATTGTGAGCGTCGCAATTCTTCAAAAGCTTTTTACGGGTCGAAAGGTACATCTATTGTAGGCCGTACATAAGCTAGAATTTGTTCAAAAGAACTAGTCTATTCTTTGCTAGTAATCACTGTGGTCACCACATCTAACCAAGCGAAGCTTTATTTCTGTAAGCAGTTAACCTCTAGCATAATAGGTTCTCTAACATGATAGGTTACATGCACACGACGCAACATTTTAATATCTCCGTAGGCAACAAGACATTTCGAGTTTTTGATTTCCTATTAAAATGTCATCACCTCAATTGTTCGGCTTCCGTGGTGTAAGTAGCGGTAAATGCAGCGACAATATGCTGCTTAGAAACTGTTGCTGTAAACTGCATACGACTCGTTACCCGTAATTAATACAATGACGTGATTTCACAATGGCTGATCAGCGCTGGTTATAACGAGGTGTGCTGTGCTGTGCTGCCGTTAGGCGGCTTGCAAGCGTGCGCATGCGCGTTTAGCGGTGGCGGTGTATTACAGGTGTTGCGCTGCTTCTCACGGCCAGTTCCGCGCCGCTTGCATAACGGCCTGCGCCCGCGCAGCACACGTAACGCTCCGTAACACGGCGCATTATGCATGTAGGGCGCAAGTCGACGACTCCGACACCGCGCTAGCTTTGTTCGCAATAGACAATTTATCGATTTTATACTGTTACCGCTGTTCCTGATCATATTTCTATGTGGGCAAATCGCACACTTTGTGCAAAGTTATGTTCTACGATGTTATTTACGTGAGGTGTTTTTTGTAATGCCTCATATAGAAGAATTTTAAGATCATTTTACGTAAAATACTTACGGTTTCACCTGACAAGTTAATACGTCAGGTAGACAAGACACGGCTGATGAGGATGACAATCTAAAATCCTCTTTTATCGTACCATTTTAGGCACAAGCTGCCTTTTGTTGCTACCACAAAAGCCTGCCCACTGCGCCCACGTCTCAGGTTACCGATGAAGATGACATGCGCACGAGACAACTCCGATCACCCTGTCAGATACATGCAGAAATCTCGCCTCCATCAACAAAAGATCAAATTCCGATTGGAGTCGAATGCACCCATTTTACGGAAGCGGTAGGCGCCAGCTGCTTGCGGAGTATCAAATACCACACTGATAAAGGCTTCCTTAAGAAGAAAAATGTAAGACGAACTCACGACTCAACTTCGAAATGTTTTCACGCTAAATCGAACCGAGACAGTGAAGGCTTGTAACTTACACCGACTACGTCTTCAATGATCGCTTTGAAATCTTCTTTAGTTCTCTTTTCATGCATTACTGCCTACGGCTCGTAGATACTTATGTTGGAATCAAATGTCTTGTACCTAAGTACAAGCCTACCTTTTTTGGCACGAGCGTAGTTTTACACTTGATTTTCAGCGAAATTTGGGTCAATAAGAAATTCGGTAGCACTTTTCGATGTTATTCTAGATACTAGGTATTAAGTACTTATTTACACTTAATAATTAATAAGTTATTAGTAAAATAATGTACGTATTTTCCTGCTTCTAGCATTGATATTTTCGTGCTTTAAATTTTCTTCTTTAATGTTAACAAATTCTACCTATAGCTTCTTTCAAAATAGTAGGAAAAAAAAATGGTACGATGTGTACAACGCCCGTTAACTTTTTACGTGTTTCGCAATTATCGGCACTGCTATGAAATGTATACTTTTTAGTCTAGCTTTGAAAGTTCAGTTGATGCCTGTCAAACAGTCTGCGCCAGAAATTGGCACAACAAACGATTTTCAAAATGGCTGTTGATAGGACGGAAAAAATGATTTTCATGATTTAAAATCGTTCTCATTTAGAATAGACATTGGTGATGGTGGTGTTAAATCGTTATATAACTAAATACGCTATAGTGTTTATAATTTATGACTAATAATCTTAATAAATGATTATGAGTCAGCTTCAATAAACACTTAAGTGGATGGGCTATGTAGGTACGTTCAAGACGCATCGTGCCTATCATATTCTACCTATCTCTGATTCATGAGCATATCGCTCAATGAAGAGATTATCGAAATACGAATTAAGGTTTTAAGATAATGCGCTCATTGTTTGTTATTAAATTATGGGTAGGTATGTTCAATGTGCGCAACTTCCTCTAATGATGCTGAAAACTGTTGACTAAAAAACTACCTGTGAAGTACATTAGGCAACACGGCTTCGTCCAATCATTCAAAAGAGACGAATTAAGTAGGTAGGTACTTAAGGGGAAGAACTTTTTGTCAAATCTTTATTAGATACGAATCAAAACCACAAATCGGTAGAGGAAGCACCGTACTCAATATTATTTATCGATTAATCAGTAAATCAAGGAAAAACGTGAATATTTTAATACCTGCGTTAGTACCTATGTGTGTTGTGGTACAATTTTTCCGCATGCAATTTTATTTATGTGTTTTCCGCCTAACGCCAGTTGAAAAGTTGGGCGCGGAAGTCCCGTGACCGGAAGAAGGGGAGCAAGGAGGGGCTGGGGTGGAAGCATCCGGTGACGTCCTTGCCTTTCCGGACTTTGTCTTCCGGTTCACTATCTGCACGATTTTATCCGCTGTGCTATGGTAAGTCAAATATGGAATTATGAGGTATATATGTTTGCCCTTTTTTTGTTATCTTCAGTACAGACTCAGCGAAATCCAGAATGTCCTGAAAAGGCATATTCAACTGTTTTCAGAATTTCGGATTCAAAAGGCATTTAACTTATATTTTTATTCATCGGCAGTTCGGTTCAAATCAGTGTTCATGTGTGCCAGAAATGGCAAAAAGTAAAAAACAAAACAATTAAAAACAAACCAAATTAAAGACGCTAATGATTGCCAAGAAACAATCATCGATCATGCGCGTTTAACTGTGAATTACAATCTGCTTTCACAGTAGCGTGTCATTGGAATATTTTTTGTTTTTATTCTCTTAATAAAGTACCTACCCACACACGTGCACACGGTTGGGACTTACTTTACGTATGGTATGTGACTTGTATTACGTATGGGATGAGTGAAGACTCCCGGACTGCATCGCTCGCTGCGTGAGGCCTTCCGTTCAGGAACCGTGCCCGAAAATGTTTTATTAGTTGTATAGAATATAATCTTAGTTCAATAGTTTTCTGTAGCGAGACGAATAGGATTGATTTAATTTTTTTTTCGTGGATCTTTCTGAGATGTTCTTTGCTTTCAGAATGTGAAGTAGATTTCATATGGAATATATTGGCCAATAATGATGCAGATGGTCTCCTTGCACCTTTGTGTGTACATTCTGATTCTATTCCACCTACCAATAACTAGTTTCGATAGGTTGCTGTGCTGCCGACGGCAATTGAGCTCACACAGAATTATTTGGGAATGCAACGAATCAAAATATTTCGTTATCATAAATACTTACCATTTATAATAAGGAAATATTTTACATTATCTACTGCTCTTAGGCGTACCTACTGTTAGTAATTAATATGAAGTGCGTTATCATGATTCATTCTAAGCGTCTACTGTCAAACAACCACGTGTGTTATAGTCTAGTTTTTTAGATCAGTCGACCAAAATAATGGGTATAGGTATTGACCATAGATTGCATTTGCATTTCATAAAAGAACATGTGGCGTCGTGTAGTACCTACACACCTAAATAAATATTTATTCATATTTTATTGATAGGTACACTTATTTAACCTAAAAATTAACATAGATACATATTTACAATGTAACTAAACATCATTGTATGCGATATTTATTTATTCAAAGTTCATAAACACATTATCTATTAATTATTAGATTATCCACTTAATTTATTTAACTTTATTTCTAGTAAACCGATGTTTAAACTACATAGTGAAATGTAGAGTCTACTCATAAACATATACTTAAGTAGGTACCTATTGAAATCTTTGGTACATTTACATTAATGGCTACTCTATTTGCTAATAAAATTGAGATTTTACGACTACTTTAAGTAAACCAAAGCTGTAATATTACAAGAGAGTCCAGCTTCGTACTAGTTTGCAGCGTATTTTCTTTGTACAGTAAGAACTTGGCAAGGCCCGAGTTTCATAAGGAACTCGGTGGGAGAGCAAAAAGCTACCAATAATAATATGACACACTATAACCGCAGCGTAACCGAATGAGCTATTACGCGATTCTTTTACTATTTATGTTATGGTTATTTAGTCGGTAGAAACACTAACTAGGCTACCTACATGTAACATAGGTACATGAATGCTAGGGGTCATTACACTGCCAACTAAATGTGAGATTTAATCAATATCAGCTCACTAGGCAACAAGACAACGCTTGCGTAATGACTTGTTCGAACTGGACACAATATTCAATTGAGGAAGAAGATATGAAATACAGATATGATGTAATCAATTCGCGTATAAGGGAGTCGACATGTCAGCCGTTTGGAATAGTAAGGACATTACCTACTTGGAATAAACTTGGTTTTTGGTACAGTAGCTAAATCTAGTAGAGGAATGATTATGAACAATGGGTATAAGAACAACCAAAACGAGCAGTAGTAGTGTTAGATCTATAGGTGCCTATCTATAAGATATTATGTCATTTTGGCACATCATAAAGATCTTTGTTTCTTAGCGCGCCTTAAGATATTATGTCCTTTGATCTCGACCAGATGTAAGCTCGTCTGAATTGTCTACAAAGTAATCGTCTAATTTCTTTGTAGTTTACTTATCATTTATAATGTAAAGTCTAAGTATCAAGTTAATAAAATCAAAATCGTCGCTTTCATAAAAATCCACCGTAGTCGAAGCACTTATTACCTATAAGGTACTTATTGAGGATAATCTAGCATCGTCTTTCCAGAACCATTCCGATATAAAAAAGGGAACATTTCGTAACATAACAAATCCATATACTTATGTACATTGTCCACACGTGCGCGCCGATCAAGACAAGTGCACTGACATACAACGGTTCAATTCTCAGAATCGGGTTAATTCGGTGCGTGACGTCACCGCGCCTGCGCTCGCGTCGCTTCCTTGTCCGACGGAATAACGACTCGAGGGTAATTAATAGTTAAATTCATTTAGTTCCTGACTTACAAGTTGACGCTTTGAAAGTGAATAATTGTCGTTTGAACTGGAATTGTACGCAAGTGTACGCTGTTCCCAGCTGATGGTGTAACGCAATCCTTATTACTAGCTTTATGTAATGTAAATGCTGTGCAGGCAAAGTTTTGCTTTCCTACCTGAGTTAGTTTGAAATAAATGTGGATAGGTTTCATATTTAGTTGGGAAAGTGTAGTGTCTGAAATCTGAAACTGAATTGTTTCTTTATCTCGCTGGTTTCAGTGTGAGCTAGTGTACTCTCAATGGTTTATATATTCATAGATTTTGTACATGTAAGGGCAATTGTGAAGTCCAGCAAGCTTGTAAGCAAACAATTAATTATACTTGCAATAACATACCACCACAGTGACCAGACTACATAATAAAAAACAGGTAGGTAAACAAAAACTCTATTAGTTATGTATTAAAAACAAAATACAAATACAATTTATTCACAAAGCAGCAGAGCATTCATAACATTTTAAAACATAATTACTAACAAAATGAAGACTGAACCCACTAAGTCATCGATAATCGATTTGAAAAAAATGAAGACCCCAACGGTCTTTGATTAGAACCACATGACGTCGCCGAACGACAAAATAAATTAAAAAACAATCACCAGACCATTTAAGTAAACAGAAAAAAGCTTTAAGCCTCGCTGCAACCGAGATATTTGCTCCCGAAAACATACCTATTAGTCTGTAAGGAACGAAGGCGCGTCCACAGTTCAAAGTAAGTTTGTTGGAAGATGTTACCCGAGCTTTAACGTTAACGAAGGCGTTTATGTTTCAAGGACTTGTTGCGTCGCAGCGTGGGAAAGCTCACTGAGGTCAGGTGGCACATGTGGTGCACTCCTGTTTAGGATGTTTAAAAATAATATTTAACAAAATACAGAAGAAGGTGCAGAGATTATGAGCAGCCTTCGCGGGGGAGATGAGTAACACACCTACACTATACATCACCCCGCCTGGTGGTCCCTAAACAATAACAGAGTCGAGCATTATTTATCTTAGTTATGACGAGACTTTACGATACGAATGGGGAATCCACCTACATATGGTGTTAATCGTGTTACCGCAGAATGAAATTATCTCTTTATACTTCACTTTTCTGTAGAAGAGTCGGTTTTTGTGGTGCTAGAGTTTTATCGTAGGTAGGTACTAATCTATAAAATTATACCGAATTTCGTATTGCTTCAGATAAATTGGTTTTAATATTTAATTTTATGGTCATATATTGAAGCTGTTCAACGTACCGTAGAACTGTTTTGGTCGGTAGTAGACCAAAACAGTGTTATTTATGTGTCCGTCAGCGTATTGTTATTTCTGCCTCCAAGGCATTTGAATTCGCATCCCTTGTGAATACTTATTCGCGTGATCTGCTGGGAAGAATGTCTTCGTTCACAAAAAGTAAATCTCAGCACTGGCACCGCCCAACTTTGGCTTCTGTACGTCACATGAGCCCGTGGGATTGAAGCGATAATGGACGGGAATTCGCAACGTGGGTGTCCGGCTCGCGCTCACATTATGCAGCACTTTTTATGCCTCCTTGTAGATAGAACGTTTTCTGTGCATCGATGCGCAATAACATAAGCTTTGTGAATGAACAAACATGCTGCGTAAATACGCCCAGTGACGCGTTGCTTCATTGGCTTTTGATAAACGCCTACTTCTAACAATTCCAAAATTAAAATCAGTTGATATTCTTACACTTCCTTTAAAGCTAGCTACACATGATCCAACGTGAAATCAATAGGTTCACCTAAATAGCCAGGTAAAAGCGTTATTTAGGCTCAGTGTGGCAAAAATAGTGAGCTCAATGACAAACTGTCCCATTCGATTTTCAGTCGCTTGGGACCTCTCAGAATTAAGGAGGATATACAAATGTATACGAGATTATACGGTCATTACCAATTCAAATAATACTATACTTCCGTATTTTGAGAGCAAAACTAAAGTTTTTGCGTGTATGTACTACCGTATTTAGTTTTTTATACATCTGTGTGTTCCTACATTCAAGATAAATATTTTAGATGTAATTTAACATGAAGAACCGTAATGACCTCTACATATTTTTATTTCTGTTGAAGTTTTTGCCGAGAAGTCTAGGCAAACTAACCAGAAACTAATACTGAAATCTACATAATGACGAGATTGGCGTGAATAAAAGAAGTCATACCGGCTCGGATCGCATAACAGACGGATGTCATAAATTAGCAAGTTGAGGTAGTGGTGGGTGCGAGACGTAAAAACGATAGGCACACTGCTTGACAGACTGACACGGAAGCTGACTGTGCCTACAAACACCCACTGCGACCGTCCGCTTGCGTCAGAATCGAATCTCAGCCCAACTATTACTTCCTATTAGACTGTACTTGTAGGGTTGCCCACGGATGACGTGCTAGCGACTAGCGCTAGCTACAGCTGAGTATCAACACGCGACACGAGTCGAGTATTTACTGTCGTCTGTTTAGCAATTATTTATTGCCTAACAGTATCTAATATAAAACTGCCAATTTGACTGTTGAAGTGAAATAGATTAAAGACTTCAGAGGAGCAATAAACTGTAATGTATAAAGAAAGACTGGCCTTGCTAGAAGTGATGTAAAAATTGAGAGACGTGGACTGTTACAGAATGCAGGAATGAGAAGTTTACCTGTATCAAATGGATCTACGTGCCCTAACCGCCTTCAGTCAACGGATAACAGGTCAAATCAAATTGATTATAGGTATCTACCTCATCAGCATCACTCATTCGCCAGAGCTCCACATCTAACATAGTCATAATGAAATATAACGTTTAATGCAACGAGCATCACTGTGTCCTGCGAGTCTGGAATATGTATTGTGATAGTACAAGTCGAGTTGTCAGACACTTCCCGGTTCAACGCTCGTCAATGAGATCGCATACCAAACTATGACTTAACGCCTACTGACTGTGGAAGTGCTGTATCTAATTAGGTAGATTACGTGCACGGGAGATTCAGTTATGCCATCTAGGAAGTTTGTCTCTTTCAGCCACATTAACACACATATTTCTGAACGTTGGGAAATCCGAGGCTCGATAAGGAAGAGCACACTAACCGTTGTTATGATAACTCTAAGTATGATTTATTTTGTTTTTATACGCGTTTGTATTTAATTTCGCGATTATTAGTCTAGGTGCTTAAGTATTTAGTTGTTACTTGTACATATTATAGTTCGTTAGATGTAATTAAAAAATAAATGGTACTCACATCTAAGTATGATAATAACTTTATTTTTCAAATAAAAGCCCATTTTGTAAATTGTGACGTTTTCCGATAAAACTTGTAAACTGTCGTTTCTTGGATATGTCAATTACTCATTCACTCTTAGCATTTTGACCACGTCTTTGTCTGTTTTATCAATTCCGTGATTATGTCGTCTGTAGCTGGACAGAAATGGATAAGGGTAGGTATTCCCAAAGTCAGTCCACAACATTTGACCATAACAATTTTTGATCTTTCCTTTTAACGTTTGCTGGAACATTCGTTTTCGCCTATAGCTATATACCTATATACCTAGGAATAAACATTCAGAAAGTTTATCACTGGTGACTATTTTCTAAAGGCTTCGTAATTGTTGTGAAAAGCTACCTGAAATTTTCCTAATTTCCTCTATTAAATATGGGGAATGGTAGTCACACGAATAGAATAAACACGAATTTAAAAACGAATTGAATCAATCATTTTTTTCACCTACTCAATTTGTGCAAGTTAAATGATTTTGTTACGTATTAACCTTGAGTTTGTTCTGACAACCTCTGACTTCCGGTTACACAGTCCCGTCTAGAGACGCACTGTGGATTTCAAATTACATAAATCAGTTTGTCGGAGAATCGTCTAGTCATTTGAACACATATTCTGTGTCAACAACGCAAGTACTTTTCTGTGACGTAGTGTTTGGTTCCTTTTGAAAACTTCTTCATTATACACAACTGGTATTTTCCTCGTAAAACACGGAACAGTCTAATAAAAATGTGGATATTTGCATAAAGTTATTTATGTATACCTATTTAAGTACAGCATTTTGGGTCGTTAAAATTTATTGATTGCTTCGTGAGATATGGTCAAATAAAATGCTTGCTTACGGTGCCTATGAGCCGGATATTATGTTACAGTTCAATCTTCATTACCTTCAGTTGGATGAAACTACGAGAGGTTGATGACGATAAGGATGTTTTCCCATTGCACATTTCTGAGTATATTATTCCGGCTTGTTTACCTACTTGACCGGACCATCAGTGACATGGTGACGCGGAAACGCACTGCTACTCAGAGTGACATCGAGAGATTAGGTCAAGAACAACGAGCAATCATCATTTATCAGTTCAAATGATTACGACGGAAATACCATTTAATGGTGGCACACAATTATACACGATAACGCTTTTATTGTAATGTATTTAATTATGAGTTTTCATCGTAAAATGCTAACATTGTTCAATTAAAATAACAATAAGCGGCGTTTGAGGTCGTGTCCTATCGTGATAGCGTAATTTACTACACACTGTCAGTCTTTCATAATTCCGTTTATCGGTAACAAAGCATAACAAATTTCAATTACATCACATTATACAAGCGGTCCCGAGTGCCACGTAATAGCTCGTAGATCTTGGTGAAAGCATCGCCGGCCTTGGCAATGAAGCGCGCGCAGCCGGGCGCGTCGTCGCGCAACGCCCGCTGCGCCAGCGCACCGCGCGCCCGCACCCGCGCCTCGCGCCGCCGAGCGCCCACCGTACCCGCCTGCGCTTATAATTGGCGCGAGTTTTCACGCATGCGCAACACTTTCGTTGTCAATGAACTTGGAAAGCGGGGATGCTCTGTCATTGTCATTAGATAGCTGGGAATGCACTCTCGCTGCTTTGCACGCGCTTCAATGGTTGCTGCTTGCACGCAAGTGACGCAAGCCACACAATCGCGGCTTCATTATAAAAAACATCATCTAATTTATTTTAATTTCACCGTCTCAATCATTGCAGAAAGTTTCTGAAACAATAATTTACCTATTTAAGTGTTTTTTTTCAGATAATAATCGAAAGTAATCGTAATTAAAGGAAAGCGGATTTTTCAAATACCGGTCTAGACTGTATGTAGCTGAAAATTCAAATAATAAATGCCTATAGCAATAAGGTTAATTATGCAAATCGCTTTCATAAATTATACATATTATTATGATCGTCCGGTTGATTAGTAAATTTTCGACAAGCATCTTAGACCAAGAATATACAATTATACAGATACCTCTAAATTTGACAAAAACAATCACGTTCAAGCTACCCGAAATGTTGTCATGCGGTTGTTTTTTTGTTATTTTCCAAAAGATTTCTAACGTATCTGTTGCGTGACTTAATTAGTTGGTAATAAGGCTTCGGGTGACGGGGTGCGGATCGTCCCGGTGGGAAAATTGTAGGCGTTTGGACTCACTTGACGCTCCAACGACCACGAAAACTGCCTTGCTTGTATCCAGAGCAACAAAACATGGAGTGGTTGTATTGAAGAGTAATTATGAGGTTTTGAGGTTCTTCGAAGATTTACGCAGAGAAGACGTCACTTACCGCGCAGCAAATGATGAAGCGGCGTCTTCACCGTGCTATGCTATTACTACGCATGCAGTGCTGCGCGTCGTCTTCGCGTTTCTACGCGAAGTCACGCTTCGTCTACACCACGCGATTACTACGCCATGCTACGAGACCGCTACGTAGTGCTACGCGACCAATACTTCGTGCTACGGGACCACTACGCCGCGCTACGCTGTGCTACGCGCCGCATGTGCGGTGCCACGCAGCGTCTAAGCAATACTTCGTACGTCTACACCATGCTACGCGACGTGTACGTCATGCTACGCAAGGCATACTCTGGACGAAACACGCGTAGACGCGTAACAAGTGCGGTAAAAAACTTGAGAATGATCGTCACAATGTTTCCAGTTTAAGTTACTGGCTCGTTACTAAGGACTTCAGGCACATAACATCGACACTAGGCACCCAGACCAGTTTCGTTAAACGGAACAGAAATTAGATTTTTAGAAATCGTTTACTTTAAAACTCATTACGATTACCTAGCAGATTAGATAATCTTTTTTAGAAATCGTTACAGATTTTATCATTTTGACATTTAAAAAGCTTTTTATGCCGGAACTTTAGGATATAATTATCCAAGGTTGCTGCCATTTTGTATTAATTAAATATCTTTATCAATTAGTCTTTCAATTTCTGCATATTTTCCATAAATTGATGACATAACAATCTAGAGTGCTTAATTTTACTTCCTATGATCATGAAATAGTGTTAATCGAAAAAGCTAGGTAGGGAGGTATAAGGCTAGGTATTAAATATTTTTGTAGTAGTAAAGCGGCTCCACGGCTGTATTGTTTTAAATCACAGCACATAATAAGAAAGGTCTGGGGGAATCGCGCTCCATTGGCGCCGTCGCCGTTAAGCCGGGCCCTTCGACACGACTGCCATCTGACGGCCTAAGCTGACGTTATTATTTTGTAATGTTAAATGTTTATGTAAGATTTATTCTTTTCAATACAATCAATCTTAATAAATATTTTTTTTCAGTTACTGACCGAAAAAAACAGTATACTGGTCCCCTACTGAAAATTTAATTTTCGTACATAAAATAACCCAGCATTCTTAGTGTCTGAAGGCGGTGTTCCTCAAGGTTCAGTCCTGGGAGTTATGACCAATACAGGCACTCAACACCTAATTGTAAGTACACTGATACAGTACTGCCTAATGACATCCTGTTGGTTTCATTTTCAATACGAAGAATCATGCATGTTCACTTCTTCGCTACATAGGTATAATTGAAATTCTGCACCACGGGCTCTCTTATAAATCAGAACTGACGGCTTTGCCAGCGCAGCTCAATCCGTGCACGACAAAAATTCCTTATTCATATGAATGTTTGGCGTAGCAGGGAATCACTGTGAATGAGAAGTAGCGTTGCCAGACGTCCCGTATTTCCCGGGACGTCCCGTATTTTAGGCATAGTTTAAATGTTTAAAATGTCCCGGCGCAGCGAGACTGACCCGTATTTGAACCGTGCTCCATTTTTTATATTGTTCTCGGTTCACGAATCGAATCACTAAAAACGATTTTTAGGAACATTTTAAGAGGAGCTAAAGCAGCGGGCCTAAAGAATAACAGCCGCACAGGTCGATCTAGGTTAAGCAACGCCTGCAAAGGTTGGATTGTGGATGGGTGATCATATTAACATACCGAGTTTCCTGCGTACCTCGGAAAGCACGTTAAGCCGTTTTTCCCGGCTGTCATTTGTAGATCTTTGGCAGTCCTTACGGATTGTCAGAAGCCAGTAAATCTGACTCGTCTTAAAAATTTTGAAATTGAAGAATTGAAAATGCTAGGCAGATGATGATGATGCGGAACGTTTTAAGATAGAAGTAATAAATATGGATTGTTTGAATGAAAAATTCCATATAAACTAAAAAAGCCTGGATTATTGTTAGCAATACTTCTGATGGAAAGATGGGTGCGATTGCAAAGTTGAAGAAAGTCATCGAAAGGTTGTCTAATACCGAAATCCCAAACATTTTCCGAATTTTATCCTTCGTTTTTAGTATTCCTAGCTCAAACTGTTTCGTGGACTGGACGTGGACTGTTTCGTTTTTCACAGTTGGTATTTAGTCCACTTAGGACTGAAGTAAGAAATAAATTATCTACCTACCCTTATTTAATAAAAGCGACTTGATGACCGTTTTTAATTACGATTATAATGTTTTGATTTTAACAATATGTTAAAACTGACTCGATCCAGGGAAAAAAAAACACTAAGTAAATAATTTTATTTCTTATTTGTCCCGGGTAAAAAACTGAAATCCCATATTTTTTTACCCACTTAAGCATTGTCCCTTATAGGCTGAAAAAAATCTAGCAACTCTATTGAGATGTGTGTGACTACGGGTGCTTTTCTGAGGATACCTACCTAGGTAAGGTAGGTATCCTCAGAAAAGCACTCGATAGTATACTGTTTTCCAACAAACAAAGAATCAGAATAACAAAGAAAGGTCCAAAGTCCAGTTTACATTTTGCGTAAAAACGTCCCAAAGATACCTACTATGTTTTTTTTTACCCACCAGATGGGCACTCGCTCAAATAATTGCATAGCTGCATAGGTCAAAAAACAGTCAAGTGCGAGTTCGACTCGCGTACGAAGGGCACCATAAGTTGACCTTCCTTGTTGCGATTTCTCATGATTCATGGTTAACGGAGAGTGCCTTAAAGGTTGCGAACACCGGCCTCAGCATGAACAGACAGACAGACGGACGCACAGTGGAGACTTGTAAAGTATCGTCCCTTCTGGTACGGAACCCTAAAAATCAAGTTCGTACGAAACAAGCCATAAAAACAACAAGCTAATGGAAATATCAAATATAAGGCACAGAAACAGTATTAAGTATTCAAACAACGTAAAAACAACATGCTTACGGAAATCTTTTGGTAGAAGCAAAAGCTCTTAAAAATGACAGAAGTAACATTCAATTTGGCTCTATACAAAGTGCAGGGCTTTTCACTTCAAACAGTAGATATACAATACTGTAGGTATATAGGTTGTGGAAAGGAGGGTGGCGAGGTGGCGACGCGAATATCGTAGGCTTGCGGAGGCTCGGCGGTGAAGGAAGTGAACGGGCGTGACCTTGACATTTCCCTCGTCGCGAATGTTGTTATAGCCGTCCGCCACGCTAGGAAGTAGGAACACGGTACCGACTCCCACGGTACTGTAGTTCCAAGCATTACTCACACTAGTTTTTCTTTAATACCTAACCTACCTTTAACTGTTGATTATAATTTACTTACCTACATAATTATTAAATTTAGAAATAGAAAGATGACAACAGAGCTTCTTATTGAGTAGGTAACTACGTCACGAAGACAAGACTTAGGATGATGAATGTGAGAGAAAAGATATCGTCGCTACTTTACCCTACATAAACTCAACAAATTGTTGCCATGGTGACTAAGAGGCACCAACAGATACACGCACGGAGCTTTTATTTTCCTCAACCAAATGAGATCGTCAAGAGGTTAATAATGCTTAATAACTCTAAAGTGAGCAGGTGTTTGAAGTGACATCGCAATAGTTCCAGAAATAAAGTAATGAAACCAATAAAGAACACGCTCCTGGCGAGGCTGTAAATAGAATAATCAAACAAAGCTCCCGATGTCTCAATGAGCAAACAAAAAGTCAATAAGATGTCTCTGAGCAGTCCCTTAGAAAGTGCATTCAAGCGTAGCGCGTACAATGTGCCCGTAGACCAAAACCACTTCAATCATGAAGCTCCGGGGAAATAAAACGTGTACAAAATGTGATGACGTTCAAAAAACCCTTTTATGCCTCACCACTCAGCAGCCAGTTATTGAGAAGATTGAATTTGTGAGGCACACAGTCCATGACCAATTAAGATGAAAGTTAGTCGTTAGCCGCTCGATATTTTCTTGATCTGTAAAAACAGACTCCATGATTTTATTGACTGCACTCATCTTCTGCTGCTCATCGACTGCATTCATCATCGTCAAAATTAGGATTGCTTTAGATATCTCGTTTTGCCTGTATGTGGTGGTTTGATTTGTTTGAGTTACCTAAAGAGGTAGTAATAGGTAATTGTCTATGAGTAGGTACTAGCGTTGGATTTTCGTAAAAAGAAACAAATTTAGAACTCGATTGCAGGGCCACCTACCGGGTCCAATTGCGAATCTAAACCATCCAGGAACCCACTCAAACACACACAAAAATGTCATCAAAATCGGTCCAGCCGTTCTGGAGGAGTTCAGTAACATACGGAAGAATTATAATAATGTGTACAAACCACAAAGTTATGTAAACATACGTATGCGTACCTATTCCTGACTGACACTGAAACTGCTAATTTGTAGAGTCCATGGTCCATTAGTGTTCAGCCATTGGCAACCTAAAGTAAATTACTGACAAACAAACACCAGAGGTTTATCCAATATCACTGTGCCACACAGCACACAGATTTGGATGAATTTTGGACACGAGTTTACCGCGTACTGGAATTCTGACTACTTTAAGCCTGCGGCCCTACTATGAAGTCTTAAAACGATCATGATTCCGCTCTAAGAGGGACATACATAGCGAATAGCACTATCCCGTTTACATCAGCGGAATTGGATGGCATTAGCAACGTCAAAATAGGGCTGCTGGCCGTGCTTCGCGTGGTATCATTTTCTACTTTGTTAGAACCCCAGTGGTTCTAACAAAGTAGAAAAAGCTAAAGTAGCTAAAGCTAGTACATAATAAATAAAAATCTCACTCATAGGTTACCTAACTATTTTTATAAGAAAAACTCAGTGTTGTTAGGAAGTTATTGATAGTTTCTACAGATGGGCACGCTATGGATGATCGTATTTGTTATAACCACTGCCAACGTAAGCTTGAATGCCTTGCATAACAATAGGAACTGTTTGTTACTTATGATATTTCTTAACACTGACTAGAATAATTAAACGAGTTTTGGTGTTAGTTTATAGTACACCCCATACCTGTCATTATGATTAACGATTTATACTGCGATATTAGTCGTGTTGACATAATGTTTCATAAATTAACCATAACTCACCAGTCTGTTAGGCTCCATTTAAGGATGGAAATTATTTGCTAGACACTTCCCAATGAGTTTACCTGCTAATGTCAATGTGCTTGCTGAATAATTAAAATGCCTAAAACATATACCTACCTATTATTCGAATTAACGTGTTATATGTATCTTAAACCATAACCATTACCTCGAACAAAGCTCGAACAGTAGTACAATGTCAACAATTCAACATTACACTTTTAACGCAGGTAGCGCCCTCTTGCGCCAAGGAGAAGACTCTCTTCGCGAAGGCTTCCACTACTCTGCGATAGATGTCAGTGTATTTTTTTCCTACTGCTACTACCGGGTAGGTAGGTAGGCATAGTAGGTACCTAGGTAAATATTTCACTTAGGTGTACCTATGTGAATATGGATGGCTATAGGAGTAAAGACCAAAGAAACTATAGATGAACTGTGTGAAAGATATATGTCTAGAAAGGACTAAAGGAGGTAATTAATAGGATGACGGCGTATAGAGATAGATATATAGGAGAAAAACATTTACCTAATTTGATATAAGGGCAGGAGGATAATAAGGTAAAGGATTTTACACACAATGATTTCTGACTTATTTCCAGCTTCAAGTTGTAGCTTATAACACAGACTCCGGCAGGGAACTCCACTCCTTAGCTGTTAGCACAATGAAAGTACCTATGCCCAAAGCGTATCGTACCTAAGTACCTATACTTAAACTACTTGACTGTAGTTACATAGGATCGTTTAGGATAAAATAAAGCAAAAGACCTTGGCAGTAGGGTACCTTCTTGAGTTAGGGTCCTAATGCCCATGCGCGTGCAGTAGGCTATTATGTATGGCCTACCCTTACTGTAGCCTACTACACGCCCATGGTAATGCCCCAATAACTTACTGAATCTACAGTCAAGTACTTACTTAGGTTAGGCAGGTAGATAGATTCCTAGATTCGAGACAATAGGTGCCCACGGTGTTATATCCTGCAGTCCTGCTTGATTCATTTTATGCCATGTGAGTCAGAAAGCAATCCTTTCAGGAAACCAGAGAGTAAAATTTCCATCAGGAGACAATCTTGCAAATTTTCCAGAGCTAAAATTCGTGTAAGTAACTGTCTTAAGCAACGTTCACACGTGTGTAAGTCATTGGTAATTTAATTTCCAAGAAAATACCTAACTATGTATGTGACCGGAAGCAATTACGACAACATTCCAGGTATCAATAGCTATAAACTGATTTTCACATGACGGCTACGTGATGATACGTAGGTGTAATGTTACCGACTTACCGCGTCCACATAAGTAATAAATTGACTTCAGTATGTGCCCGCTTTGACCGCCAAATATCGTCATTTGTATTCAACATAGGACCCTCAAGTGCGCATCGAAGCTACTGCTTGAGTTTACCTCCATGAGCGGGTTTTTCAAACGCCATCCTAGGGTTAATAACTACAATCATATTCCGGATCCTCCTCATAGGTACAAGAATAATATTTCCTTTATCTACCATTACGCATTTAGAAAAGAATTATCCTAGTCTTCGACGAGATGGTCTGGGGGAACTCGCACGCAAAAGGAAAATCTTAAGGTACCTAGGCGGTTTGATATGTCCGTGACTTTTAAGGATTAATAAAATCCGTTGTCATAATTAGTTTTTGTTTCGTAATCGAGACTTCTTTACTAAGCTACAAGCGCTTTTTTTTAATCGACGCGAAAATATTTTTTTACCAACATCGCAATATTCGTGAAAATGGAGAAAAACGTATTTAGATACTGCTTTTTACGTGGAAGATAAACTGAAAAAGTATTATAGGGAATCTGCTCCGTCTCGTGGAATGATACACAAGTGGTTCAATGCCGCACCACCTGTTAACCAGAATTAGATCACTATTTTTTTTTTAAAGTAGAAATGGGAAATCTTCAAATGACTTCTTCCGCTCTGGGCGGAGCGGAAGAGCGTGTCAGACTCTTACTGACTGAAACCCATCCGTGTTCCTCCTAAAGCCCTTTGCGTTCCAGGGCCGCGGTGACTCTTCCGAACAAATTCCGCAACGTTGGCAGATTTTGCCCCCTGTGACTTTGATCTCTTGACAAACTTGTAGAAATGGCTTGGCAGAAAAAGATTGTCATCAAATACGGAAGTGATAGCTGAAACAGACGCCTATTTTTTAGAGTTTGACAAAAAAAATTATTATTTTGATGGATTGAAGAAGCTCGAAATGTATATCTAGAGCTGAAAGGACATCATGTAGAAATATAAAAAACAGTTCCGTGATTTTTTTTCTTGTTCCCAAAG
Organism: Mamestra brassicae; assembly: GCA_905163435.1. Classification (NCBI taxonomy): domain Eukaryota; kingdom Metazoa; phylum Arthropoda; class Insecta; order Lepidoptera; family Noctuidae; genus Mamestra; species Mamestra brassicae. Next base: position 8,101,326 of record LR990996.1, on the reverse strand, counting down.
TTGTGGATTTATTAAACCGCCCTATTCGGATTCGTATATGATTCAAACGGTAGCTATTGTCAGGCGCCCTGTTTACCAATAGGTTGGCTGTGGGAATTATGAGCAGCTAAGGTCTTTGAACTCGTGCCGAATCAGCGACATATCAATCAACTAGGTTTATAGTCAAATAAATAGTTCAGATACTTCATGCAAATTCATGTCACATAAGGCTCGCAATATTTTTTGTCGGTCTATAATAACATAATAATATTTAAATAAAACAATATTAATTCTCCCTATAAGTACTTGCGCCGTATTGAACTGTGAGCACCCTATTGTTTTATAACTTGTAATACAAACGTACTAAACAAGGATGTACATTCTAAACATTCCGGCTGAATTAATTTGAATGCTTGAATTTTCTTCATGGTCGGTTTATTGGTGTGGTTTAATAAAACATAAGGCACAAGTGGTTTATGGCTACTGTGATGGCTACCTACTTACATTCGTCTATCGTTTAATATTCTTTGAAAACAACCTGCCAGGTGGTTAGAACCGTTAGGTAATTATATGAATCAAACAATAAGTACTTTGGGTGCCTGAATGTCATGTTTTATAAATTGCACTTATAGCAGATACTAAATGACTAAAAATGAGTAGGTAGGTATCAGTAAATACATGCTCTGATCAATATCGCAGCGCATTTGAATTCTGCTGTCAAACAAGGATCTGAATACAATTTGGTGCTTCTAACACGTGTGGGTCGTCAGTAGATAGTTATTATTCACATTTGGCACAAAGCCGACTTGGCCCGCGGTGTCAACGCCCTTGCATCATGTAGGGAAGATCACGTAAGTGTAAGTAAGGAGGAAACGTGTTTCTATTTAACCCAACGGCATTTAACGAAATTATTGAGGAGGACCATTTAGACCGTGCTTTGTCAAACTTTATCCATCAATAAATTGAACAGATTTAAGACCAGTAGACACAAGCTCGGGACAGCGGGACTCGAACACACGAACTCTGCGGAACCGTGCCGTTATATCTCTGCCTACTGAGCAACCGTGTCTCTATTTATGAGCCTAATAGAAATAAACACAGGTTACTTCTAACCGCTAACTTCCCTTCTTTTATGCATTAACCTTCAACATTCTAGACATTTATATCATATATAAGTCAGCAGTCGCTCGCTAGCTAGAAGCGATATGATGAGTCAGCAAGTGTCAGGATGTTTGTTTGCGGTGCCATCATGCCAAAACACTCCGTCATGTTTATTTCGAGGAACTTGTTTTAGGTGGTAAAGCTGCGCTTGCGCTTACGGATGCGGTGAAGAGGAATTGCATAAATCATGTACCTAACTCAAGTTTTCTAATATGACACTTTTTTGTTTGTGAATTCATCCGCGTGGTTGTAAATAGTTTAATTCATTTATTTAAACTTTATGTACGCTTTAAGACGCCAGCACATCATGCTGCAACAATCTGTCGATATTTTACACTTTATCGATGAAGCATTAGGTTCAAGGTTGATTGGTAATATTTGTCAGTTTCGGGTAGCGTGATGTGCTGGCGTCTGTGCAATAATGGTACATGGGCGGACTTAATGCAACGAGGCATTCTCTACCAGTCAACCTTTGGATTTAAAAAAAAAACTACACTGTGATGGGTGTACATTGTACAACAAATAAATAAAATTTAAAATAGAATTTAGTTTCGGAAAAAAACATAATTTTATTTACAAAAAATATACCTATATAATGCTAAAGTAATAAACTAATCAATATAATGATGTTTTATAATAATCTTTCTGTTTTCAGAGAACTAATAATAATTATGTTGAATACCAAACTAAGAATGACTAAAAACTACTTTTTTTTTTCGTTTACGTTTTTTTTTTTTCGGATTTAACACAAATTTAGTCTCAGTGTTCTTGATTTCAGGGGGAAGCATAATTGTTGAAATAGCGTAGGAATGAGGTGCGGTGAAAAGAAATACGAAGAAGTAAGTTTTTGGTTGCTCGAAGGTTAAGTAAGACTGTGAGAACTGCCCAGCACTTTAAAATATTGCTTTAAATAATCAGGAGCACAAGGATAGTTAATAATAGTGAAGAGCATGCAAAGGGATCTGAGGGATCTCCTTTGATAGATAGGCAACTATTTAAGATGAGATCATATTTACGAAGGCCAAAAATGAAACGAATACATTTGTTAAGAAGTCGATTCATCTTGGGATAGATCAGAGTAGCAAACATCAGCATAGTCAATTATAGGAAGCAGAAGTGATTGGACCAAAGTGGTTTTAGTGCTTGAAGGAAGAAAATGCTTGAATCTCTTGATCGCAGTGTGAATGTTACTCTCTGGCTTACCTGACTAACCTGCTTAGGTATTCCAAATTAACCTGTCGTCAATATATAGGCCCGAGTGTTTAACGTGAGGCGAGAGAGGGATGACGGTATTATTGAAATTAAGCGCAATAGTTGGCTGGTGACTAAGTTACGTAGAAAATATGAACGACCAATAACGAAAGCCTGACATTTACTGACATTGACAGTAACCCCAAATCTGATTGACCAATCATTGATAGCCAGGTCAGCATTCAGCAAAGAGATGCAGTAGTCCAGGTTGTCAATGTCACTTTGCGCGTAGAGCTGTAGATGATCAGCATACAGACGGTAAGAGGATTTGAGATCCTAATTACATAAACTATGTTTTAGGGTTCAATACCTCAATGGAAAAAACGAAACCCTTATAGTTTAGTGCGAAAAACAGCTTAAAGGGATTATTTTGGAAGGTGGGGAAGCATTATTCATAGAGATAATTCATGCAGTCGCTGCTGCGAATTAGAAAAACTGTTAATTTCTCTCCGTTATAAAAAATTAAGTCGTTATTTTATCTTTCCTCCACTGAGACCGCGGAAGTACACCATGGCGGGGCAAATTTCTTCAGTCAAATTATAAAAATATTTTATTTATTAAGTACTTGTATTGCAAAGATGTTAATAAAAAAAGAGAAACGAGCCAAGAGGATCATCGGCAATGATAGGCTCGTCGAGTCGAAGCTCCAAAGTCTTGAGCATTGCTGCCGAGTTGCTAGCCTGTCACTTTTCTATCGGTTGCATTTTGGGGAGTGTGCGACGGAATTCCATAGTTCAATTCCGCCAAGCTCCATCATCGGACAACAAGACGTACGGCAATGCGCCACCGGTACATGGTGGACATTCCACCCACACGCACAAAACGTTTTGGGAACACATTCATTGTGCGTACAGCTAAGGAGTGGAATTCCCTGCCGAGTCTGTGTTTCCTGATAGCTACAACCTGGGAGTCTTTAAGACAAGAATGAATAGGTTACTTCTAGGCAAACGTGCTCCATCTTAGACCTCATCATCGCTTACCATCAGGTAAGATAGTAGTCAAACGCGTGCCTATTAATAGTAAAAAAACCGGCCAAGTGTGAGTCGGACCAAGCGCAGTTACCCGTCACCTAAACCATGCCAGAAAAATAGTAAAAAGTACTTAACTATAAGTAACACAAAAAAGTTACAAATGCACTTGGTTTTAAGTCATTTTCTCTAAGGGTTCCTTGTTGGCTACGGAACCCTAAACATTTTGGAAAATCTAAATGTGTACACCATTAAGGGTCCATACAAATTTTAGTTTTGTTTTTGTTGTTGAAATCCCTTTTTAAAGAAATTTCACTATTGACACTTCCCGTGACCCAAGAGCTGGCTTTTATTTAAGCCAGAGGCTAAGCCTTGCCATTCAACGGGCAATGCCGCCAGTCTCTGGGGCACATTACCAGCTGACAGCGTTGCGGATGAATTTTTCGATACTTACTATATTTTAGTTTGTTGTAAGTTAGTTTATTTAATATGTTTATTATTTTTGAAAATAAATTACTGAAATAGGAACAGAAAAATTGTAAAACAAAATGTACGTATCTAAAGCATTTGTGTTAAGTATATGAATAATTAAGAAAATTTTACACAAAAAAAAAAACTTTAATTTTGGATTGAAATGCTTTCTACTGAGATGAGCAAAATGCGGCGCATGCACCACATAAATCTTAGCTTTTCAGCCTTGAGATGACTAATAGCGCTCAAGGCTGGGACTAGGATATTATCGGAAGAAAATACAATAAACAAATTATTAATTATATTGTTAGTAGGGTTGGCACCTTAGATATAATAAACAAGGTTGGCACTTTTTTAGAGGAAACACAAATGTTGGTAGGTACCCCACCTCGGACATGTTTGATTTTCTTTTAACCATTCATAGATAAATTGTGGTGACATTTTGACTCATTAGGAAAGGATTGAGAGAATGTGCAATTCAAGCGTAGCAAGCCGAAATCTTTTGCATTCCACCTCGAATAGGTTGGATGTTATTTTGACCATTCATATTTAAATACAAAAAGCTTTTTGGCTATGTAGGAAAGATCAAGAACTTAGAGACTAGATCATTTTTGCATCTTTATAATGTTGGTTTTAAGTATAAGTCGGGCCCTGGACTGTGCTGCGCGGGCCCCATACCCTACCCAGCCTGGCTTGCGGCCGTCAAACCAGGACCGGGGGGATGCGTAGGCTAGGGCCCGGCTGGCAAATGCCATTTCGAAATACGAATGTATGGTTTTTTTTTGGACTGGGACCACTCGCAGTTCAGCACACTAAGGCTGGTTACTGCTTAACCGGACTATCCTATGGTGGAATGTGTGGGGCCTCAAATGAATTTAAGGCCCCCAGCCAGGGCTTACAAACTAGCTAAATTATACTAAATGACCGCTCGCTATGGCATCTCCTGCGGGATACGGACCTCGGCTTAGCGGCGTCATTTCGGGAGGACAGCAAGGGACAGGCTGGGTCATATTATTATTATTTTGGGGATTTAAAACTACTGGCTCAGCGACGTGGGCTGGCTCGGTAATCAAAGGTCGGGGAGGGTTTTTACTGGGACGTCGCGACGGGCCTCGGCGGCGAGGCCGGTAAACGGAACGCAGTCTGTTTTTGTATTTACTAAGAGTGCTGGTTTCCCTACGGCTGTATGGCCATGCAGTCCGACCCTTATAGCGTCCACACGTAGGTATAAATATGCTATACATAAAGCTCTCTGAATAAATAAGGTAGTTAAATCGGAGGGGATGCAACACCCCTCCCCCCCGTTTTATTTTAGGGGAATCATTTGGCCCCCACTGCAGCGGTCCCTGTTCCTCCAGAGTTTTGTCGGCAGTTTCATCGAAAATAATTGCAAGTTGCCAGTGCTAATAAAATAATAATTGAGCTAAGTAGTCAATTCGCAAAGGTTCTCATGGGGAAGAACAGGCAAGGAACTCCATTAGATTAACTATCTATTGTCCTGACCAATCAGTTTAGTCCTGATTAATGGTCAATCCCTTAAGAAGCACGAATAGCAAATACCTATCACACATTATCCTCCATAACTGTTGGCCAAACCTGAGAACCTACTTGGTCAAATCGAATTACTCAGCCAGCCGGGAACAATACAGTCGGTTTTCCCCCATTACTCCGAAGTTACTAAGTCGGAGGCACCTAATCCATTCCGCTGTCGTATTGTACAATTAAATTACCATAGCGGTTGCGGGAACCCGGCCAGCAGGAAGCGGCTGTCCCCGCTGCATACTGATGCAGCGCTTTGTCTCTGTAGTCGTAAGCCTCAGAGCCTCAGAAATTACCCCATAAGTGTATAAATATGATAAATCTTAGCGCCGTCTATGGCAGTGGTATATCAAATGATAACCGTTGTTGTGTAATTCAAGAAATCCAAGAAAAAAACATTATTTCACTCATTTTCTATTAGCAAAAATTCTCAATCAATCGTGATATTTTATTATCACATTTAAGTCAAATCAATCTCGTTAATGTCACCCAAAGACAACTAGGTACTTACCTATTTTGAAAAGTAAATGCAAACCCTGGCATTGCTTACATCTTTCAAAAATACTTACTTTGTAATTGTGTATTGGGCAGTACAGTATTGTATATAGTGCAAACAAAAACGTCTCAAGAGTTTTCGCCCATCAATAGGCCAACTCTCGTAAAATAAACATTCAAATCGCAATATTATTGCAGTCTCAGCGACAAGCAATGTCAAAAACTTGCTAAAATTTAGGGGAATGAGAGGTATTATGTAGTATAGTTTGCTACTGACATACTGAGACGCTGAATCAAAACGTCTTATTGAATAGCGAACTTTTTACTGTGGATTTAATAGTTCATAATAAAAAAATATTTAAAAAAATCGTGGTTCTAGGTCAACGGGAACTACCATATAGGTTTTCGACCCAAAACCTATAGGGTACTTCCGGCTGACCTAAAAGCAAGGTTTTACAGCACAAGTACAGGGAAGATTCCGAAAAATAAAAAAAGTTGAAAGTTAAGTTAAATTTTGGTTCTTAAAAGTTTTCGCGAAAAACTAAATTTGCCCATATCTTTTTATCGTGTTGACTCAGGACCTTGATTTTACAGATACCTCAGTATCTGGTATAAATTTCAATTTGCTAGGTCCACCCGTTCCCGAGAAAATCGGTGGTGACACACGGACAGACAGACGGACAAGAGAGTAATCTTATAAGGGTTCCTTTTTTACCTTTTGAGGTACGGAACCCTAAAAAGGAGGAGGTGCTCGTGGCTAAATTATAATAATTGGCGCACGGGTCGATCGTTAAAGTTAAGCAACGCTTGCCGAGGTCGGAAAGCACGTTAGGCTGTTGGTCCCGGCTGTCATTTGTAGATATTTGGCAGTCGTTATGGTTTGTCAGAAGCCAGAAAATCTGACAAAGTCTTGCCAAGAAGTACCGTGTTACCCAGTAATAGTATATGGGTTGTGGAGGTCTAGTAGGCAGCCGCTCTACGTAAAATACTGGTATTCAGCTGAATCCGGTTTGACTGAAAGCCTTGACAAGGCCTGGAAGAGGCTAGGCAGATGAATAATTAGGTATCTACCTATTTTAAAAACTGGCCACCAGAGGTCAAAAAAAGAAAGATTTTTGTTTGTTTTCTAATGGTAAAGGGCATTTACGATTTTTCAGCTTAGTCGGCCTGTACCCACAGAAAACGTTCACTGTTTTTTATTTATTTTTTTTTTTTTATGAGTGGCTTCTCGCAGTTCAACCTATAAGGTTGTCGACTGCTTAACCGGGCTTGCCTGTGGTGGCCTTAATATAATATTAAAGCCTCCAGCCAGGGCTTATAAAAAACTTACAAACTAAGCGACTACACGCTAAGGGCACCCCCTGTGGGGTACGGGCCTCGGTTTAGGGCGTCGCTGGGTAGAGGACAGCTAGGGACGGCTGGATCGAACTGGACGTTCACTATTTGAATAAAACCTTTTTTTTAAACTAGGGACACCGAAAAAGAACAATAACTTTTGAACTTGGGCACACATCAATCTACAATGGAGTAATTTTATTGTTGTTGAGTTTTTATTGTGATCATTTTGTAAAAATTACACAATTTAGGTAAACCTAAGCAAACACGAATAGAGTAGGTACCAATCTAAGTATTTTAGTAGGTACCTATGCACGCTACGGAATGGGACGTTCTGAGTCTTTCGAACAAGAAGTAAAGAACTCGAACGTCATGAAAACGGAGTTGCCAATCACTGCAACTTGCAACCTAATGGCAACTTTTGGCACCCGGGGATGAGTTTCTTATCGGCCAATCTCAAAAAGGGGATTAACTTGACAAATTGCTTTGTCGACCCATGCAAAATATTGAAAATCAAGATGCGCGTGTGAAAAAGAATTTTACTCAAGATTTAGGTACTTATGTATATGACTAGGTACATGACTAATGGCCTCATCTCCAATTCCCATTAAGGGCAAAAAAGTAAGTGTAATGTAGGTAGGTATCTCATCATCTGCCCAGCCTTTTCCCAACTAATATTGGGGTCGGCTTCCAGTCAAACCGGATTCAGCTGAATACCAGTATTTTACGTGGAGCGGCTGCCTACCAGACCTCCACAACCCATTAGCTGAGTAACACGGTAGGTACTCCTTGGCAAGACTGATTATCAGATTATCTGGCTTCTGACTATCCGTAACGACTGCCAAAGATCTACAAATGACAGCCGGGACCAACGGCTTAACGTGCTTTCCGAGGCACGGAGGAGTCTCGGTATGTTAAGATGGTCACCCATCCACAGACCAACCTCCGCAAGCGTTGCTTAACCTTGAAGATCGACCCGTGCGGCTGTTATTATTTAGCCACGAGCTAATGTAGGTAGGTATCTACGCTAGTATATATTAAGTAGGTATATTATAATTATTATATCTGTGAACAACTCGAAGGCAACAAGGATTAGCATTTATTTTTGTCATGTGTGTCATGAATACTTTCTATCATGTATCTAATACTTGAAAGAAATAAAAAGCACTTTAGATAGCACCAATAAAGATATTTACAACATACCTACACAAGCCTGAATAAGACCTTTTAATTTCTTGCCATGTTTTGGACGATAAGTAAAAAATGCTTAACAATAAAACGCTTTACAAATGGCGCGAAGCCACTTTATGTTGCGTTGTTAAGAAATTATTATGTACTGCTTTCATGGAACGACGTTGTACGTTACTCATCAATATGACAATGACAAAAAAAATGACAATTGTTAACAGGTACTTGAGAAGTGTCAACATGAATAGTTTTGCACCATTCTCGCTAGTTGGGGAGTCCGCGACCTTACCGGAATACAAAGACAGGCGGCTCCTTATGCACGACGACGCATGTGCGGTCACCGACTCCAGACGCGGCCTCCCCTCCTCCCCTGCCCCCCACTCCGCTGCCTTCAGGCCACGTGCGCTGGCGCATACTTACCGTGAAAATGACCATTTCCACGAACATACCGGAACTCTGAACGTTCACCAAATTATTTTGTCGATATCGATGAGTTATTGCTCGTCAGGCCGCAATTTAAGTAGATATTTTACGTGCATTTCTCGGTGTTTTCTTGTCTGGTCCTTTAGTGGCAATTATGATAAGTGCCCTACTCTACTGTACAAGAGTATAACTAACGAAAGCTGCTCCCCGCCTCCCCAAAAAATAATAATTACTTTTGTCTGGAAACTGAGCAAGCTTGCCATAAATCGTAGCAGTAGGGCGCAGGAGCGCAACATGCCTCCGGATCTGTTGAGTAACCGTCGGGGCGCCAACGCAATAGGCACTTGATGTAACCGTACCGCAACCTTTCCGCTGATGCAATAACCAGCTGTTCCTGCAACACTGACGCTCCATCTAAACAGTGTCAGTCGAGCCGACGCGGAAATAATTAGAATAGTTTACGTCACTCATTATGATTACACTTCGAAATGCAATGTATAAAGATTATATTATCTACAATTACGTACGTGTAGGTACGCTTTGCCGGGTGGTCTTCTGCTAGACAGCTAGACCACCCTGTTTCATCTGTCGCTGTCTGACTGGACAGTATGTATGAGACATCTTAGGATGTTGAGCAATCGCTACTGACTAAACAATGTGATTATCAATTTCTGTACTATGTAGAATTAATTAATAAACATAGGCAAGAGGCAATGGGCTGAGCACTGTTTGCAGGACAGATGGCCGATGGAAACAAAAGGTTCTGTGGTGGTGACCGTGTACGTAAGACGCAGCTTTTGAGCTTTTGTCAGCTCCCCAATGCTCCCAGACGAGGACCAATGAACAGAATCCGCTGAATGCGAGACCTAGCGTCACTGGTAGGGCTGCCATCACATAAATTGCCCACGCCGCCGGACAAAACATTAAAAAACCTTGTACATTTGGGTGTAATCGAGTATTCTTCCCGGAAACCGCTGAAAAAAATTGTCGTCCTAAATTAAAACATCGTGTATTTTTTTTTTTTACAATTTATTACAGCTTTTTTACGATAAAAACTACAGCGCCGGAGTTTGCTTGTAAGCGGCTCACGATTACGAATGATTTTTTAACTAAGATTTATTTTAATTTATTGCTTATCTTTTAATGAATCGGAATTCGGGATTCCCTTGACCCGAAAAGAGTTTTTGAAAACCCCGCCAGGACGCTCCCCGGACGCCCACCAAGTTAGGACAAATCCGGGGAAACCCAGACGGATGGCAGCCCTAGTCACCGGGGAATGTCCACTGTCCAGTAGTGGACGTCTTTCCGCTTAAACGTCAATGATGATGTTCCTGTCTGAAATAATTCAGTAGGTAATTAAGTGTCTTTCTGTATAGTGTCGTGGTAGGCTGGCAACCTATGGGTCAGCCCTAGGTACCAACTATATCATTGTAGCATAAGTATTATATAGATGCATAACCTACATTCTAATTGGTTGCTTTCATTTTAATACAACTTTATTGCCAAATCTCCCATCACATTTTACAAAAGAGTGAGTACCTACTTACTTAATTAATTGGCGAAATAAGTAATTAATATTGAATCGTTAATCTGATTCTGATCTGACAGTCGGTTTGTTAATGTAAACTTGAACTCACCTGCAGTTTCATCAGATAGCTTGCATTCTTGAGCAAATACTCGTGCATTAAAAATTACTTTCTTCGACTCCATGTTAAAGATTGGACGTAACGAAAGGGTTCCAAGCATTTGAATTACCTAGCTTCTTGTTTGCTAAGAGATTACTTAATACTACCGACCTTATAGTTAAATACTGCCTATATGGCTTTATGCGTGACGAAAGAGGTCACTAAATCACTGCCTATAATTATGGGTACCTACCTACGCATTTGGGCCTTTTTATAAAAAAAAAGTTTTAACCACATTAGTAATTAATTTAAATGATTGCTAATTAGCAGATTCTAAATTCAAATTCTACTGGATTAATAACCTTATCAGTATTTTCAACGTCGGTTTGGCAATCAATTTAATACAGAAAAAAACTTGCCAAGTTGATGATAGGGTCATATTTTTAAGAAAATGATTTTTCGAGTTTTCTATCATTTTTATACGGTCAGGAAAGACCCAAGCTCTTTGTTCACTGGTATTCTCAATAGAGACATGTTAGAGCCATGGACTATTCTGCAGTTCTGAAATGTTTGGCCTATTATTTGATCTCACTTCTTTTACCTATAGGCAGTTTTTTTGGGGATAATAACTTGGCCTTATTTCACATTTTTGTTCTTTGGGTCCCGCTTTCTAGAACAATAAAAGCTCGAATATGTTTGTTCAAATGTCTAGACTACTAAGCGTTTCTGCACTTAGGTACCACTTAGGTATCCGAGTGATATTTTCGCACACAATAAAACGGACCCGAATTTGTCCTTATGGCAAAATCATGAAAACGTATCGAATACGAGTAAGTGCCCTTAAAATTGTCAAATTACGAGCTAAATCTCGGATGACATTAGTGTAACCTAAGCTCGAATTCATGAAACATCATTTCTCGAACGACCATCAATCGAGTAAGCATTTTGTAAATTTTTTAATGTTCGATTGATTTCGATATATTATTGAAACTTCTGTTGCCACTAAAAGAATCGTGACACACCGAAAGCCTTTGCCACACTCATACATATATAAGTCATACTTGGGTAGACAAGGAATCACCTACTTCATTGAATAGGTAAGTACCGCATCTGCATGCCCTGCCAATAACACTAAAAGATTAGAAACATTTCCAGTGCCAAAACAAAGCCTACCTACTCGTGAACCTGGTCGTTAAACTAGCAGTATAGGTAGTGAGTAGGTACCTACCTATTATCTTTCTTCAAAACTTTTATTACCATGTTTAATATTTAAATCACTATCATTTCGAATTTAAAATGCCGATAGCATGTACCCCGCGGCTATTTCTGATGCCTGCGATGTAACGTGGGTCATTATTTAAAATCAGAACACACCCGTTGACATAATCGCGCCTCCTTATTCGGCAAAAATACATTGTTTGGTGTGTCCGTGAACAATAGAGTTAACAGTAAAGCTGCTTCTTATTCCGCTCGGATACGGACACGGGGCAGCCGCGTCGACCGGTTGGAGTCTGTAAATTCCGTACATTGTAATTCAGATTGAATGTCGAAACGCACGAGTCGGCATGCAGCTATGCGGATGCTTCGACGCTCGAACTTTGACTTATACTGTACCTACCCTACCTGAATGTCCACTAAAGACATTAAATATTCGTGCATAACATTGATAAATAAAAATACCCGTACATAACTTTTAAATTTCTGTACTAGAACTATACAATCGTAAAATACAAGCAAATTGCAACAAATCATTTATCACATAAATGATTATGGCAACTACCTGCAACTACAACTAACTTATTTATTTTTAATTAAACTACATAATAATTGACTCTGATCCAGTGAATCGTTTCTAGGAAGCAGCGTCGTTAGCATCTTCCGCGTCTCCACCCACTTTATTAATCAGTAAACGTCTCGCGGCCAATAAAAGTGCGGCATTTATAGACTGGTTGTATAAAACACATAAATCCAAGCCAAAAGAATGGCGTACCCTGTCCAACATCACAGAAACAGATTTCAAAGGCACGTCGTTTTTCATTGGGCCTATAAACTCAGGTGTTTATGGGGTTTGTCACTTTCGCATTTTTTTACCGACCCTTTTATATGTGGAAATATTTATAGCCGTACAACTAGGGTTACGATTGGGTCCCGAAATGGCTTTCGAAATAACTACTTTTATTTCAAATATTTGTCTATTTTCACAAATCTATACTACTTCAAATAATAAAAATCTTTCAAAAGAATAAAAAACAAGTGTGTTGCGTTAAATATCGGCAATTCAAGCAATTTGAGATGTAAGAAACTTGAAAGGAAACACAGGCGGCGACTTTTATTTTGCCAACACATATCATATTATCCATTATTATCAATCGAAACCATTTGGATCATGAATCGACAGTTTAATACACAAGTGCCGGATTCTTTAGTTTTGCTATCAAAAAATCAAAACAGAATGCGTTCCTTTGTCATTTTACGTTCGCCGAACTTTGTCAAAGCTTTTGTGATGTGCCGCCCTACGAGCGAAAAAAGTTTTACGCCTATGACACACAACATTTACTAAGGAACCGCTTTTTAACGTCCTTTCCCAGTGGATTGTATGTTTTTTACATACTTAAATCGGATTACGTCGCGCTGCGCATAAACGGAATTGGTATGATCTTTTTGTAGCAGGTAGATATAATATTTATGTGTATGAATGTAGTCTTAACTTCAGCAAGATAATAATTGTGCAATAATATAATAGGAGCTTGTATAAACAACAAAACCGCGAAATGAGAAACGCCTGAACGTCCAGCGTTAGCAATCAATATCTAAATTACATCTTTGGTTAAATGGCGAAGTTCAATGAAAAGGCTAGTATAGTAGGCTATATTATTTTACGAGAACTTAATTTTAGAAATTTACTGCATTATTTTGACAACTGGATCTGGATCACTAGAAAACTTTCATGCACTAACTGTTGCCTTGATAGTGAAACTCTCTTGAAAACAAAAAGATGAAGCAAATATTCTCTATTTCCATTAAAGTAGTAATAATAGCAGCATGGTCAGGAGCGTCAAACTGAGCAGCGGTGGCATCGCGGTAATAGCCGCGATTACGAGTCGGAGGACGAGTTCGAACCCAGGAACTTTAGTTTGTATGAAATACGTCATGAATTCGCTGAAGGAATGTGATCTATTTTTATACCTCAAGCACAAACTCATCGACATGTGCATTTGCCCATCCTAACCTACCGCCTACGGTGCGCATACGTGTGCCCTGACCGAGTCTCAAAAGTTCAAAGTTAAGGATTGCCAAAGGGCGATGGAGCGTAGCGTTTTATGAACTAAGCAGCTCAGTGATCGCATACGAAATACCATGCCATGATTCGCTCCTAAAAATGTTGTGGGCAACAAGGCTGCCAGACTGAAGAGGGTTCGGCAGGTGGGATTATGGAAAATGCATCAGGACAGACGGGCCTAAGTCTAAGGAAGAGGGTGCCAGAGGACGGGACTCTTCGTCTGGAAGTCCTGGAAACGCTGGCGTGACTAAGACGAGTTTACGAGGGATTGGTCAGAGAAGGCAACACACCGCGACGAGAGGATGGCTATGGAGCAGTGCTTTGCCCAGCAGTTGTCCTACGGTACTGCTGTATGTTGATAAAAAATAGTTCATTACCACTGCCAATGAAACGATGAAGGAAAAAAGCGTTAGGAAACCGCACAGGAGCAGCAAGACGCCTCGGCGGCCACTGCTTGAGGTGACTTGGTCAAATCTTTCTATATAAACCAAGCGCGTCGAAGAGAGTCACCTTTTCTCACCATTACTCACAGAACTTGATGGCCCGTGAGCTTTCAGCGTGACAATTTTGATTGTGGCTACGTCAGCCGCAACTTATGCACAGAGCAGATTGCGAGGTCATAAATTGAATGATACCTACCAACCTACACTGGGCCCGCGTGGTGGATCACAGTAAACTCCCTCCCACAATGATGCCTGTGTACCAACTCTCTAGGATGCATAATTTGTGGATCTGTTATAATAAATTTTCCAACGGATTTGTTATAATAAAAGGCAAACAATAGAAGTCCTTGTAGTCCTTCCCTTTTGCCCTTTCCTGTGTTATTTGCATTAGGTATGTTACCTTCGTCATTACTACATCCATACATAAAACACATAAAACAGATAGGTAGGTATTGGTCCCAGTCGCCTTGTCTGTTTCTACTGAATGTTAAATTTTGTAAGGATGTTGCTCAGTTCATTTTTAGACTACACTTGTCTTAACTAGTGTAGTCTAGTAGGTGTTTCTCTTCATGAAAGCTATACCTTACTGTGTAGGTATGTAAAAACACCATCCTGAGATAAGGAGACTTTTGGCATATACTACGGGTGGTCACCGAAAGGGTGGAGGAGGGTAAAAAGTCCCTTAGTGTAACTCATAAAATCACATTCAATTCATTTTCAAAGATAATTTCAGATCCATTTTTTTACATGTTTAAAAAATGGTCTGCACGACAAATGAATACAGTTGCAACGTCAAAAAGAAAGGGCCTGGTACTGACGGAGGGCCTTTGAAAAGGTCAAAGTAACCTGTATGAAAGTGATAGATTGATAGACATCGCTTTTTTGATGTCGGGGGAAATCCTCATGGAAATCCCTCACCCTGGGGCGGGTGGAGGGGTCAGACTCTTACTGACTAAAACCACCCCGGTGTTCCATCTCCCACCTACGCCGGGGATCGCGGGAACGTATGCGACTTCCGCAATCCCCGGCTGGAAAAGAAATGGTGCACTTGTGATTCGAACTCGGACCTCGCTCAACCCAAGTAGGAGCGTTACGCCACTAGGCTGCGGTGCTCGTTGATAGACCTTATCTTTTTGACGTTCTGTCATTCCCATAGCGATGTCAATCGCCGATAATGTTACGACCACACGCACCGACTTCTGTCTTTAGTTATCTTAAACATTTCAAGATAAAATTTATATGGCTTAACGTTTCCTCAACTTATACAGAGGGGAAAATCTACAAGTCTGTGAAATCAAGCATTCATGACGAAGAAGGGTGGGACAAGATTACAAAAAGCTAGCGGAGATAAGAAGTTGAGATAGATGTGAGCTATGAGTAAACTAGAGGAAGTTTGAAAGTAGCGCCACTGACAGAAAAACTGAAAGGGAATTTCCTCTTGATATGGATAGCTATGTATGTGAAGAAGAGGGATGTAACGTATATGACTTATGAATGTAAATGTGGATGGATGAAGGCCAAAGAATAGATGTGGAATAAAATAATATGAAATAATAGGAAGTCAGTAATAGCTTGACAGTTACATAGGGCAAGGTCAGAAAGATGATAATCCATGTTTAGTTTGGTAGGTTTTTACCAGCTCGCGACAAAATGGAGGCTGTGAGGTGCGCTACTCGCTGCGCAGTACCGCATCTCTCAACAAGTATGCATCTTACTTTACCGTTGTGTTGTTGGTAAATTGAAATAATACTTTGTTACGTCTTCATAAATATGAACCTATGGCAAATTTAATATTTTTTGAGACTTCTCAAATTTGCAGCAATATTGCCAGCGACATTAAATCGCTGCTTGTGGTCAAGTCCATTACACACGCTGTTTTTGAAATCAAATAGTGGCCGACTTTAGAGTAACGTCTATCCAAACACCGATATTGAAATCCAGTGACTTAGTCACTGCGTGTGGTCCAGACATGTCAGACAGGTTTTCGTTCAGTTTTAATACTCTGTGTATTTGGGTAACGTCTCTAAACTTGCTACCAACCTCAAAACTAAAACAATAAATATGTCAAATCAACTGTCAAATTGAATTTAACACAGATGAATGAAGCTTTTACAGATTTTTAAAAATATTTTGCTAATAAATGTTACAAAACTGGATATTTTCAAAAGATAAAATGCAAGGCACAATCAAGGAACTTCTTGACGCGTTAGGGTTAGCTAGGAGATTGATTACATAAAGAACTTTGGATATGACTCGTGTATTGAAAATAAGCGTTTGTAATTGACGATAATGTCTTTTTCATTGAATTTACAGATGTAGTTTGGAGGCAGACACTGTTTTAGATTACATCCAGAACGATCCCAACTATGGCAACAGTAATTTATCGTCCAAGCAAGTGAACGAATACGCACAGAGATTGGCGCTAAAAGCTTCGAATGCGAAGTCGTTTTTGAAAAAATATGAGGAGCTCAGGAACAGAAAGTACGTAGTTCTTTTATCAAATAAAAATTATCTTTGGTTATTCTTATTTTGATTGTTGTTAGATGATTTTCATGCAGATAAATTATAGTTTCACTTTCAAAATTTAGAGTATGTAAATGCGATTAAAAGTTAATGATGCATGAATCACGGGAGTGCCATGAAACCATGTAGTAGTGGGGCTTGCATTATTATCCTATTCAAGATAGTGCAAATTATATTAGTTTGCTTATTTTCTTTCAGTACTGATAACTTAGCAGATATCATAGCCCTGTTCTACAAATTAGTGTGTGATGAGAAAAAGTCAAAAATATACAAACCTAAAGTGGCTCCAAAACCAATACTGGGTGACAACAAACACCAAATTACTAAGGACGACCTTCCACAGGTTTGTTTTTTTGTTATTTTAAAATGATCAAGTCAGCAGGAGGATAATTTATCATATAAGCTAGATAAGCTCAGCACAGGCATACACAGGCAAAATTATATTTTTAGATTATAAATAAATGATAAGTTTTACATGTTGCTTTCTGTGAATGCCTTATCAAATGAGGAAATCACACTTATAATTTTTAGGTACTTATTAATAATAAGCTAAAATTCTACTTCAATCTATTTTCTAGTGTGGTTATGATAATGGCTTTGAATATTTTACATAAATTCATCTAAAACTAGTTTTCTTGCCTGAGCCTTTAAAAAATATAGTTTCTTACCATTTTCCAGTGCTGTTATATCCTAAAAGTTGCCATGACAACATGAAGTAAGTAAAAATTGTGCAGACATTCTAATACCAATGGTTTCCATGGTATATAATTACTGTGTGTAGAGTTACTTCAGGCTACCTAGTAATAATTGTGGATTTGGAATGGCACATTCTGCCTGGCTCATGGTGAAAACAACTTTAATTAACTGAATAATGTTCAAATAGTTTGTGCCTTCAAGAACTTTATCTTCAGATTCAAATCTATCATCAAATGACCGAGCTCTGAACAATATCATATAACTGAAAAAAGTTGCTGGAATACATGTTATATTTTTATACTCCAATCCCAGAAGAATGGAGTAATAGTCTTAACAGTTGATTAAAATAACATTAAATTACAGATCAAGGACAAACTCCTAAAAGCAGTGGATGAGAGTAAGAAACTTGTCATGAAGTCCTTTGAAGAGAAAGAAATAAAGCTAAGACCAAACTGGTACAGCAGCTTGGACTTGCCCAGCTGGCAAAAGGATCATCCTGCTATGTCCTGGGACTTTCCTAAGGAACCTCTTCCAATTGTTTGTTCCCTTAGTAAGTATGGATACGGATAAACATTGGCCCTAGTTAGATTTTTACAAGTTTTACTATGTTATCATTATATGTCTGTAACCATAAGAATAACCTTGAATGAAAATATCTCATACTGACTTCTGTGAATGCATCATTTGATACAAACCAACCGTGTTTCCAATGTTGGACCTTTTCCATCTTTACTCAAACTTAATAGTGAATAATTAATTTCAGCTGGTGTGCCAATAGCTTCTCAAGAGAACATCATCATTGATGACTTGCTGTATGTCTTCTCTGGTGTTCCTGGCAACTACATAGTCCATCAACCAGTTAAAGACATCTTCGACCCTCGAATATTCCTCATATCTGATGATGTGGATGATGCACTGAAACAAATTGTCCAACAAATGCTTCCATTGGCTTCCAATTATTCTATAGTGAGAAGATTTATTGAACACTGTGACATGTGGTCCGGCCAGGTGCTGCATGCTTTAGTTGCTGCCATTGAAATACTTTTAAAGGATTATTATGTGAGTAGTATCTTGTGTTATTCTAAACCTCATAACCTTATGATTTTCACTCAAAGACATGCAGTAACAAAATTATTTGTCTCACTGTACTCAGATAAAAAAACACCAAAAATTTTCTTTGTTTGTATGTATCAATGTTGTTTTATTGTTTTTGTTTAATTTTCATGTGATATCTTTGTCTTAAAATTTAATATTACACTTTTCAGACAATGATAGCTCAGTTGGAAACGGAGCACTTGTCTGCAAGCCTCACGTTACAAAAGCTGTGGTACTTTGTCTTGCCTACTATGCATACCATGCAAGTTCTTGCCGCTATTGTCACTAACATAGGAAAGGTTGGTAAAATATAATATTTATTTACTTTCAATTTGCAAACAAATCTAGCCTAATTGTCAGAATAGAATAAAATATTGCCAAATACAATTGAGTTAAATGTCAAAATAGTGTCATCTGCCAAGCCTATTATTAACTGTGTTGAAGTCGGCTTTAGGTTTATCTGGATGCAGGTGAATATTAATATTTTTAATTGAGTGACTGCTTATCTGACCTCCACATACGAGTTACTGGGTAACACAATACCCCTTGGTAAGACTGGGTGTCTGACAGTCTAACTTTTAACTACATGTTATGAGAGATTCACAAATGACATTCACAAAACTCCCTCCCAGAGATTCACAAAACTCCCTAACTTGCGTTAGGGAGTTTATTTGCAGCTTTTCATATTATTTATTATATTATTTGCAGCATTTCCAAGACATGGAAAAATCTCGGTGTATGATAAATGTTGACCTGTCATGAACTGATTTTGGCAAGCATTGTTTAATCTTGAAAATCGTCTCTGGCTGTTCTCACTTAGTTGTGGCTAAGTGAGAACAGTCGGAGTCGATTTTCGCTGAAATGGTAGTCATACCAAATTCCCATATTAATTTAACATCTTTATAATTTCAGAGTGAGTTGCGCGGCGGCGCTGTTCTCACAGTTCTGCACGATAAAACTAACTCATTGATGGGTGATGCCAGGGCCCAGGAGATATCTTTGTTCCTCACAGAGCGAGCTTGCCGACCGTACCTCTGTATTCTGGACCAGTGGATACACAAAGGCACTATAGTTGATCCTTTCCAGGTATTTTAAGCCTTTTTTTCTTTGTGTTAGGGGGCCGATTTTAGCTTATCCATCATAATACTGATGCAAGCACCTTTTTTGTAAGAATTCATTAATTGTTGATCTTCATTTGCTAATACAGTATGTGGCTTGATGACATATTCACCGTCAGTTCCAGTTTCTCCGATACATCTGGCTTGACCACTTTGAGCTAAATACACATTTGCACACTAACCTGGATATTGATGTGTTTCAGGAGTTTATGATAGAAGATAACGAGCTCATCAACAAAGAAGAGCTTCCAGTGGACTATTCGGCCGACTACTGGGAGAAACGCTACAGTATTCAGAGAGATAGGGTGCCAAAGTTCCTAGATAAGTTCACTGATATCATCCTAAGGACTGGAAAATATTTGAATGTTATTAGTCAGTGTGGTAAGTTATTATTCAAATTCAAATTCAAATTCATTTATTTCAATCAATTTTAGATCATAACATTCACATTAAATTTCAATTAAAATAAATATACATAAAAACAATCGAATGAATTACTTAATACAATTTAAAATACAATGTTGGAAACAAGTCATAAAATTAAATTAAATTAAAATCACATTTATATATAAATTAAAATTCACAAGATCACACGAACACAAAAACAATATACATAATTAGACAAAAGCCTGAGTCATTTGTCTGTTTGTCATTACATTAATCATATAACAATGATTAATGTAATGACCATCCCCCCCATCCCATCCCATCCATTCCCCATTATAAACTTTGCTCTGAGGAAGAGTTTGCCCAAATCAAACATAAAGAGTTATGGTCTTCATAGTGAAATTTATACTACTTCTACTTTATACTTATGTATTGAAAACTTCAATACTTATGAAGTTTTCAATACCTATGTATTGAAAACTGTCAATTTTAATCTTGTACAAATAGCTGCTTTTTAATGTCAGAAACATATTCAAAACCACCCAGGATACTAATAAAGAATCTATCTTTAATAGTATGCTAGTTATTAGTATATGGTTACAAGCATGTAAGTACTTTTTTTTACTATAGATAGGCACGCGTTTCGCCACTATCTTACCTGATGGTAAGCGATGATGTGGTTGAAAATGGAGCACGCTTGCCCAGCTTGCCTATTAACTCTTGATTTAAAGATTCTCAGGTTCTAGCTATCAGGAAATCTGGCAGGGAATTTCACTCCTTAGCTGCAATGAATGTGTTCCCAAAACGTTTTGTGTGTGTGAGTGAGATGTTCACCATTCCCACCAATTTTATTCTATCCATGAATCTAGTTATCTAAACACAGCCCAAGAGCATCAATATTTGAGTTAAAAAAATGTCGCCAGCACAGTGTGTATAACCATGTTTTGGATCTCATTTTTAGATACATTTATAAAAGTATTTCTGAAATGATAACTGCCCATCATTATCAACAGGTAAACCAATTACAAAAACAAACACGGAAGAAATCAAATACTCCCTTCGAGAACAGAACTATGGTGCCATCATCCAAAAAGCTTATGCATACGCTAGCAAGTCGTTGTTGGAGCTCCTATTGAAGGAGTATGATCTCATGGGAAGACTGAAGTCGGTAAAGAACTACTTTTTAATGAGCCAAGGTGACTTCATTGTACAGTTCATGGATGCTACTGAACAGGAACTGTCTAAGAAGATTGATGACATCATACCTTCGAAACTTGAATCCCTTTTGGGATTGTGTTTGAGGTAATATTTTTGTTTGTTTTTCTAAACTTATGTTTTCTTACATAATGAGGTTGAAGTGTCGTTTTGCTGTTTGCAAAAAGTAATCTCTGGAAGTACTGATTCAATTTCAAAAATGTTTTGCTGTTAGAAGGTTACTGCACTATTGCTGACTGGCAAAGGCTTCCACTTTTTTTCTTTGAAAAACGCACTGTTTCTATGCCCAGAAAATCTGATACAATCTTACCAAGGGCCGCCAAGGGGTATTGTATTACCCAGTAACTGGGTTGTGGAGGTCTGATGGGCAGTTGCTCCGTGTAAAATCCTCGTACTCAGACCCCGACCCTAACATAGTTGGGAAAAGGCTAGGCAGGCAGACCAAGGAAGCAATGTTTTGTGGACAAACTAGTTAGCAACAATTTTATAATTTGTTGTGAGTGCCTACTTTTATGACCAGAGATCTGAATAGGTTAAGTATATTTACCTAAAGTTCGATGAAGTAAGTAACATAGAGTAGATAAGACCATGGCAATTAAAACCGGGATTATAAAAAAATATATTCAGATTACAATATAATCAGGTAAATAACAGAACTTTCAAGAATTAATTTTGTATGTAAAACAAAGCTCTTTAATTGAACAGCTTTAGTACGAAACTAAGATTTTTCAATATAATAATTTAGTTCAAATGTATTCAAAGCGCAATAAGTGATTTCCAAATTCATAAATCCCAGGATTTAATCGTCATGTTAACGATTCCGGGATTTTAGAGGAGGTATTATCAACTCTATGTTACTTACTTCCGCGAAGAGTAGGTAAATATACCGGTACTTTACCTATTCCGATCACTGATTATGACACATTTCAAGTTCCTAATTGTAGTCAGTGCTTAGCATTATGACATTTATGACACATTTCAAGTTCCTAATTGGATTCATCTGCATTACAGGCTATCTGCAGCAAGTCATGACCCGTACAATGAGGATATGAAGATTGAACTACTTCCCTACGACTTGCAATTCCAAATGTTTAAAATTCTATCTATTGAGACTGAAGACGAAAAAGGTAAAGGTGATTTGTTTGTAACACGTTACAAATATAGTTGGCTTTTACAGTGGCGGCGTAGGGTAGATTGGCACCCGGGGCGGTTTTGTATTGAGCACCCCTACTTTAAATAAAACATCAAATACTTACGAGACTTTATTTTACTAAAATTTTCGATCACATTATCAAAATTGATGTTCCTGTCTCATTCGTTTTTTTGCATTTCCTAAATTCTACAAATTTTTTAGGGGTTAACACGTGTCTTTTAATTTTTTTTTTGTTTTGTTTGTTATAATACAAAAATCATAGCGATACACACAATAGTTTTGAAGCTATTGTTACAATCGGTGGTTATGGTCAGCGTACGTCTGGTCGTTGTATGAATAAACGGGGGAGACCTATGTCCACAATATACGTCTTTAGGCTGATAAGATGATTATAACGATGATGATATTGTTTTATGTCAACTTTAAGATGCCTGTGCTGCTTGTTGGCTCACGACATTACTGCAAAAGGGTCGGGTTCAAACTTTCGCTTGCTAGTCGACACGCATAGTTTTTTTTTTCTAGCCATGTGAATTAAACGTGTAACCTCATTTCAGAGTACAAGCAGAACAAAGACTGTTTACCGCTAACTGGCATCGAGACGTTTTCGTTCGGTATGGAGGTGAAGTGGCCCGTGTCGCTCATACTCAACCACAAGGCCATCGCCTGCTACCAGATGATATTCAGGCACCTGTTCTACTGCAAACATGTCGAGCGGCTACTTTGCAGGTTAGTTATAAAACGTTATTTTGTTCTTGTTGATAATATTTTAAATGATTAGAAATTGACACCTTGTGAACTTTGTGGAGTCTGTAAAGTTGCATCAACCAATTTAACGTAACTTCTATAAGCCCAGAGGAAGCGTGGTTTTCATTGCCGAGCAAATATCGATATTGAGTACATTGAAAAAAAAAAAAGTCGCTAAAATTAACCATGTGCTCGCTCGCGAGACGCCTTTGCTAATTTTGTGTCTGTTTCTTGTTGAGATTTACAATATGTTCAGCAGAATATGGCCTATTTATTATGGTGTTACTATAAAGAAATCATATAGCCTACATTCAGTATGAGACATGTATAAGCTACTAGCTTTTTCCCGCGACTCCGTACGCGCATATCCTTTTTTTCCCGTAGGAATTTCGGGAAATCATCTCTTAGTTCCCCTACATTCCCCAAGGAAGCTACATGCCAAATTTCAGCTTTCTACGACCAGTAGTTTCGGCTGTGCGTTGTCTGTCAGTCACTTAGACCGTCAGTAACGGAAGTGTTCTATATTGATTATTTATTTGTACACTTGATATGATATCTATCCCCTTTCACACTGGGAAAAAACATCCCGTGGGTGTTCATAATCGTTAGCGGTGCATGTGATCCTGGGGTCGTGGGTTAGATTCACAGGCCAGGAAAAGTATTATAGGTATTTTTCCATTATAACATCAATCTCTTCATACAGAGTTTGGCTGTACAACAAGGTCGTGAAGCGTTTCTCGGAGGCACGACTGTACGCGGATGCCTTCGCCCTGCGCCAGCGCATGCTGAGCTGTATCCAGCATCTGCAGTACTACATGTGTGTCGAGGTCATCGAACCCTCCTGGTGCCAGCTCATACAGAGCCTTGATAAGGTTAGTGGAACTTAAACTATGGACTATATTACTTTTTGATTGCCATCGACTAGGTAATATTCTTAGTGTGCGGATACGAAACTGGCAGCGGCCGAGTGATAGCCGTAGCTATTAGAGGATCCCAAATAAAATCGACCTACACTCACTTGCCGGATGAAAATAAAACGGAAACCGGGTTTCCGTAAAAATATGGTCATGGCTAAAAGTAATTTAAAAAAACAACAAATATTATTAAAGTCAGCGGACTTTAATAATATTTGTTGTTTTTTTAAATGACTTTTTACAACATACAAAATATGTAACAGCTGAGTTGTCTATTTTTTTTGGTCCAATTACCTGGTTGCTGTGTTTAAACAGGTAAGTAGTTCAAGTAGTAGATAGTAGCTGTATTGATATGCTTACCATTTGAAAAATATATCAAAATGAAGGCAAATTTATTGTGAATACAGGAGTAGGTATAGTCGGAGAAATTTTAATATATAATATGTCATGACAACATGATGATGATGTCAGAGAGAGAAATGATGGTTCTATTGATAAAATAAAAATTTCATTCGGTGAGCAGGTGACTGAAGGTCGATCTTACTTGGGATCTTAGACTAAGCAGACCACTAAATCAGACAAAAATATCCAAGATTAAATATCATTCTGCAGAGACGGGCAGGAATGGCGCGAATTGGCTTTTTGTAAGCCCGTCGAGTGTGGGCTCATAATACATTTTTTTTAACGAGTCTTTATCGTTATACGGTTCTGTTATTTATCGTTCAGGTGAATATTAAATATCGATTCGATGAAGTAATGCATATCAAATAATTAAGTCAATTTATTCAAATTTGGGCTTTTCAACGCCACTTTTACATACAGAGGGTCCCCCAAAAGGTCCACCCTTCACATGTTTGGTTGCCATTGGTTCTAGGACCACCTTTCAGTATTTTTTTCCGATTGTCCTTTGAATTTTTATATGATGACAAGCTTTTGCCCGCGACTTCGCGTATATCCCGTTTTTTCCCGTTCCCATAGGAATTTCCAGAAATCCTCTCTTAGTGCTCCCGTTAGAAATGTTGGGAAGCTACATGTCAAAAATCAGCCTTCTACGACCAGCAGTTTCGGCTGTGCGTTGTCTGACAGTCACTCACTCAGTCAGTCAGTAACGGAAGAATTATATATTATATATATGAGGACTGATGGGGTTTTATATCAGACAAACAATAAAGCCTAATTTAAAAAGGAATTTATTGGAATCGTTAATTTAAAAAAATGAGATTCACATGAACAAAATACTGGACGCGATAAAAAAAATAACAATTTCGTATTTACTTCCTCTCTCTTTCTCTCTCAAAGATAAATGCCTCCAAAGTTAAAACTGTACTTAACGACTAGGTTAACATAATATAATAAAATTAATAATATAAAATAATCATACATACAACAAAGCAGACACAGACAATGACATTTGTTAAAAGCTTAGCTTAAATATGGTGTTATAAAATATAAATTATTAAAATATATTAGTTACGGTATTCCAAAGCCTGTAACACCTTCTTCATCGTGCTTTCGAGACTTTCTATTTTCATTTCGTATTTCGTAAGCTGATTCTTTATTTCGTCAAATTCGGTAACGTTTGTCTTCTTGCTTACAACAATTTTTGCATTCTTTACAATTTTGCGGTCTAATCTGTAGTTCTGACAGCGTTCGAAACAACAAGTGCCTGTGCCACCTTCTATGTCTTCGTAGTCATCTCCGAATTTTCCGAGTGGCTCTGCGTGAGGGATTTCAATCTTGTTATCCTGATTTGGTTTCACAATGATCCTGTATTTTGGCAGAAAGTGTGGGAACAGACTTATACGCTTTGCAAATGGTTTAATGCAAAACATTTTAGGCTTTATGATATTAAGTTTTTCAAAACTGGAAGGCAGCCATGACCAGCAAGTGCTCGGTCGGGAATAAGATCTAGCGTTACCGATCAAAACGCTCTCAAAGTATGATATTAACTTTACTCTTGATATGTGTCCCACTAGCTCTGCATCGGCTCGGATTTCTTGTGTATCGCTTACAGCTAAACCGTTAAGTAAATTAAATAGTACGATAGGAATCATAAAAACAAATACAATAAATATTAAGTGACTCGTAACTGGGAATGTACTGAATTTAATTGACCCGGCGTCGAATTCTCCTGTCAACATGACTATAGTTTTGAATAACGATCCACCGGGATTTTCGAAGAAGTCTTCATCTTCTTCCTCTTCCTTTCCTACGTTATTAGGGTTTGGTGGTTTTTGTTCTTCGTCTGGTTGTTCTTGCCGAAACAGTGTGTAAAAGCTCAAAGCAAACGCTATTATTAAGATACAATACCAGAGCAAAAACTTAAAAAAGTTCCACGACACAGTTTTCAACATAACAATATTCGTTGATAGAGTAGGGAACTGACCAATGAGTAGGACTAATTCAGCGGATGATAGTAATATTGCGACCGCGGACAATTGTTGTTTAGTAGACTCTTCCGCTGAGTCGTTACTTACTATCAGCGCGGTAACAAATATCAATATAATTTCCATCCAGTTCTCCAAGCTTTGTAAATATCGTGTCGGCGACACAAGTAATTGAAACAACTCTCGAAATATTAATAGGATTAACCCAATTACCGCACCAGTATGAGTAACAACATTCAACGCCTCTATTGAGCCGGGTGGCTTCTTCTCTTCTACGTACCCCAATATTATGTAAAGGATCAAGCAGAGCCATAGGAGTGAATAAAATGTTATGTTTGCGTAGAAAAGACAACTTATTCTTTGCCACTTTAAATATAAGAAACTGGTGATGACTGGATGTTTTAAAAGTGGCCGCAACTCTTCGTTTCTTGTCATGTATAGCAAAGCATCGGTTTCGGGGGCTAAGAAGGAATCTAATTCCTTTTCATTGTTGATAGAATTATCCATTAGAGGCACCTTACAGAGCTCGTTTTCAAGCGAATTGTTTGGATAAACAAGGAAGCTATATTTCATATGAATCTCGTAATCGTCGTCACTTGGTCGTTCGCCATTAGTCGTTATACATTCGTCCAAATATGTTTCCAATGTTTTAGCATTTATATCTGCTAAGGGTGGTTCACTAAATTTATTACGAAGACCGACACAGGCTCCGTTCCTTAACAATTCTAAAACAGTTTCTTGGTCACCATTTCTGGCAGCGTAGTGCAGAGCAGTATTGTCTTTTACATCAGGATGGTTAACATTAATGTTGATTTTGGGATGCTTTAGCAATATATCTAAACACTCATTGAAGTTTGCTTTTGGTGTTTTGGAATAAGACCGCATACCTTTCACAGTTACTTGAAGAAGAGATTCACAATTCACTGTGTCAAGTAGAGTAGATTCGTTGTCCACAAACATTTTAAGTATTTTTGGGTACCCGTTTTGGCAAGCTATTGCTATAGGTCTGCTTGTATTACCTGAACACGTAGCGTTTGGATCTGCCCCGGAGATCAATAAAGTTGCAACTACTCTGTGTAACCCTTTTTCAGTAGCCATCTGTAGCATGGTGTTCATGCCATTGTTAGCTGCTAAAGCTGGACGATGGTCATTTTTCTTAACGAGTTTAGTGAAGTCGCGGATAAAATTATCTTCTTCATGTCTGCTAAGATACGAAAATAATTTATCGACGTCAATTACTTCTGGTTCTAGTTCTTCAGTTTCGAACTTAGCCAATAGATGTGGGAATGCTTCTTTAAGATAGTCACGCGCTGTTTTTCCTCTCCTATCTTTGTACGTGTCTAAATGAATAGGTTCCTTTGCGTAGTCTAATATCAAAGTTACAATTCTCTCCAGGCCTTGCTTGGCAGCAGAATAAGCAGGAGTTATACCTTTTAAATCGGGACTATTAGCATTGCAACCCGCTTTTAGGAGCATTTCAACCATTTCCTCATATGTGGCCAAATCACGCTCTCGGTCGTCATCTAAGTCTTCTATTTTCTTGATGGCCATTAATAAAGCGGTGTTACCTTTACTTTTAATGTTAACGTCAATTCTGTCGTCCTCAAGCAGCGCTGCTAATGCTTCGATATTTCCATTTTCAACTGCGAAGTGTATGGGAGCCGCAGCATGTGTTTCATTCATTTTATTGACTTCCACTTCATGTTGTAGTAAAAGCTTCACGAATTCTTGTTTGTTTGGCTCGGAAACAGCGAGCTCCAAACATGTCTTGTAATCTGGATATTGATACACGTGCTCAAGATTGACTGAACCGTAGCTGACAAGTTTTTTAAATGTGGCGAAGTCGTTGGTTTGTAGCGCCGTCCTCAACTGGACTTGAGGGTCTGTACCGAAGAGTGAGCTCCCGCGTGACAGCCGGTTGGGCTTCATCTCGTAAGTGTCCCGCGTCATGTCGCACACAGTACTGGCATCTGGAACGTAAAATGATTGTTTTTATCACACACCACAATTTTCTCATTGAAGTAAATTGTTATGAAACTCATGTGTAGTACTCCAAAACTAGTGGTTAAGGACAATTGGATCAATTGAAATAGATTAGCCATTGAACATCTGGCAGACTTTCACGTGCTTGTTTATACGCTTTAAACCTTTTCTAAAGACGTGGAAGTGTAAATGAATGAAGATACCCTAAATTCGCGCGTTTATTTGATTAACTACGCTAAGTGCATCCACAAACTCTTTTGTAAAAACGTGATAATCGTTGCCTCGTATGTTCCGTTAACTACAAATCAATCCATTTAAGTGAGTCGTGCCCTATTTTGAGAGATCTCATTGATCTAAGATAAAACGTAAAGTAACAGTTACTGTTTTATTTTGAAGTCTGTAACCAACCGTTAAAGACAATTGTTTACATGTTTACCGATGTAAAATTATTATCTGTTATTTCTAATCCCAAGTTTTCCAGTTTATCAATTCTGGTATTCAGCTGAATCTGGTTTGACTGGAAGCCGATCCCATTATAGTTGGGAAAAGGCTAGGCAGATGATTTCTAATCCCAAGTTTCGAGTATAAAACCGAACCCTTTTACAGTAAGTTGCCTGTCATAGTTTTAAATGAACTACTTTTTACCAAAATGAGCCCAGTTTACCTAACTGGCCACCATAATGAAGGGGCAATTATTCCGAATTTCTCTCACTGCCATAAAATTAATGCTGCGCGCGTGCAGCATGCCCATGCCTCTACTATCGAGTAATTGGATTGATTTGCGCTGTCTATTATGTTTTACTTGATTGTAAAACTTAGCATCACAGTTCTTCGAAAAAGCACCTTAAGTTGAAGGCAGAGGTGGTAATTTTGAAAGACTAAAGTTCCCAATTTGTGAATTTTATTGCTGTATAATTGATTTTTGGAGCATTAATGAACCAATGAAGTTCGAGTACAATACTTTGTATGCTTTGTTGTTTCACAATTCACATACTGAGCACCCGCATGTTAGCTTATTTACTCTGCCTATACATACGATGATTCGTTTGTTTGACTATCGTGATTCGTACATTTTTATTGGAGACTTAATCCTCTCACCATTTTTCTATTAAATGTTTAAATCGTGACAAAGAGATACATAATACAGCCGCTAACTACGTCTATATTTGTTACGCTTGTCTGACTGCTTGGGACAATATTTATCTTCGGATTTGCTCTGAGTACACCATGACTAAATCTCGCCTTGGGCAGAGCTCGTATTATAATCCTATTAGAGAACATGACTTCTGTATACTAAAAAAACGATATTAAGTAGCTTCACAAATTCTAAGCGGATTCCCTGATGCAACATTGTAAATAACATGGAATGCATGAAGTGTTTATGTTATAATTTTCATGCAATGTTTAGTACTTAGTAAAATACGAAAACATTAAGAGCAACGTAAACTTTGTCTAAACGTAAACTTTGAATTCTTGAAAATCTTGCTATTTAGGTAGGTAACGCGTTGTAACGGAATAATTTGCCGCGTCGTCCATCCAAAATAAAGATGAAACTAACAAAGCGTTTTCACCGAACAATAGATGTGTGCGCCCATCGGAACGACTATGAGATACTCCACATGTTCACCGGCTATATTGTACAACACTGTACTGTACAATATATCACGGCTTTCATGCCCGACGCTTTTGGGCACAAACGAGGTTTGCTATTGTGTTCCACATCGGGATCACCTGTTCGGAGGCGAATAGCCGATGGCTCAGTGCGCTATTGATTGATCGACAAATGTGCCAGCACTGCCAGCGGCGCTCGTTAACCAAATTTTGTTTGGATATTTTAAAACAGTATTGTATTTTTGTACTGTGTCTCGAGGAACTGTTTTGTAGTCTAGTTGTTTTCTGAAAATTACGAATTAATTGCTCTGTACGAACAAATAAGGATAGATGTGATGTTATCATAGGATTAAAGGCTACCTAATTTGATAAGCAAAGGCTCTGAAGCCGTGAGCTCAGCCTGAGATAACGATCTCCTTGCCGTGCCCTTTGCCTCTTTTATTTGTCAAAATTCAAGCTCACCCTTCGAAAATCCTTGGCATTTAAATGCATGAAAAAGAAATAGCCATGGGCGTGTCCCATGGCATAAAGCACAGGTGACCTTTCTTATTGTTTAAGCTTTAATGGCGTTTGTGTTGCACTATACATCAATCTGACTAGCCTTTTCCCAACTATGTTGGGGTCGGCTTCCTATGCGGATGGAGCTGGTTACCAGTATTTCACAGAAGCGACTGCCTATCTCACCTCCAAAACCCAACAACTGGGTACCAAGATACCCCTTGGCAAGTCGTGTCAGATTTCTCGGCTTCTGAGAAACATCTAAATGACAAACGGGACCAACGGATTTGCTGGGTGCTTATAAAGCACGGAGGAATCTCGGTATATTAAGATGGTCTTGCACGATAAGTTGACTTACAATTAAAACAAATAATTACATTAAAGGAATCATCTTCTTTTATTGTCTGACTCATGTAGTCATGATTCCATAACCGTTTATCATGACTTCATGAGTTACTTTTCCATAATGAGTGCATATTCATATAGATAAGTTGAATAATAAGGTTGCCGGGGGTTTTTACAGAATTTAAATTAGGTATGTTTGGCTCTTGTTTGTGGCATGCTGACCACAACAACAAACTTTATCATTCGCAATAGATGCTGAAGAAAACAAGAGCTTTTATTTACTACACATAATTATAAGGCATGTAGGTATATGCCACCTATATATAAATAGAATAATAGATATTACCGCTATATTATTATTCGTTAACACTTAATGGTGTCCAATGCTTTTATGTTGTGGTTTCCACAGATTGTGTATAATTGGGCCTTATTTGTAGTTCGCCAACCGCAATAACAAACAGTTTATCATTCGCAATATGTAACTACCTAATTGTAAAAACATTACCCATTCCTATTATTTTAACTGACAAATGCTACTTTAGGTTGTCATCGATACATATAAATAATTATGAGTAAAGGACAAAACCTACATAGAGTGTAGATATCTCGGTACTATGTTTATTTTATTTTAGATGCTACGCCTCTTAGTTCCTACTCATTCATTGTCTGACGTTACTGTTTATGGAAAGGTCGGTGAATGTTATTGAAAAAAAAAAGGATTCTACAACGCATATCAAAATACAGTATGGGTTCTAAAAAAAGTTGGCGAGCCTATAACCCTCTGAAATCTTCTAGTAGTTAGTTTTACACATGAATGTCACAAGAAGCAACTGCAACAATAAAGGTGTCTATAGCCCTACCTGTATTTAAATAATATCTTATATATCTAAGATAACTTCAATATCACCCAGTCCTCAAAACTTGTATTTATGGTAAATTGACGAAGCGCACTATCAATACCTTTATTCCGTATTTAATCCCACGTAATCTTGTCCATAACTCCAACGTTGCTTCAATACATACGCCTTGAGTCAGAACGCAACGTCAATAATCACTTACAAACATTTATTTATCAGTAACCCCCATCGGATGCTTTGCATATGTAGATCGGAGAGTATTTGTGTTAAATGTCAGTGTGGTTCTTGTGCTAATGTAAGTGCACAGCTGAGGTCATACATCCACGAATATTGTTCCGTTTACATTGTAGATATGACTGACTATACCCTTGTATACATTTTGTATTCCACTAGCTGTTGCCCGCGGATTCGCTCGCGTTAATATTGATTTACGCTACAAAAAAGTACAACTGTCTCCAGGTGCCCATTTATCTCTGTACCATAATTTCATCAAACTCGGTTCAGCGATTTATTCGTGAAAGCGAAACAAACACTCAATTTCGCATTTATAATATTAGTTAGGATTTCTGAAAATATTGCTCGTACACATCGGTTTGATTGTTTTGCTAACTCTACGGCTGTCGCATCGGCTAACGAGCGATAGGTAATTTTCCCACGATGGAAGTCAGTGAAACATGTACGGTCTGATATAGGTAGGTAGATAAGTTATTATGGCTTGACCATTAATAATGTTGATCATGGAAAACAGCACGATAGAGATCAACTTCCACCGCATGACCTCCCTTGTTTCTCTCCTTCTTGTTAGGGTTAGGGTGAGCGAGCACTTAAATACTTCCGCGCCGATAGCTAGTCTCCGTTTAACCGTTATGGCCAAAATCAGTCAGGAGGACTATTTTTAGGTTTCCGTGCCTCAAAAGGAAAAAAACGGGACTTTTACAGGATCACTTCGGTGTCCGTCTATGTGTCTGTCAAGACCATATTTTTCTCCCAGTCCCCCAGTCTGTCACACAGTGTTAAATTAATAATGAATCTGAAGGCAGGAAAGCTCTTTATTTGGTAAACTTGGTCTGACTTAAACTTATCCCTTCCTGAGTAATCAAAATGAACTCATAAGAAAGTTATTCTAACGTACTAAAAGTTGCCTCTAATGGTGCTAGCAATTAGGCGTATCCGCTGTTTCTCAATAATATGGCTTTACTTATATGTTTTATCTGCACGCTACCGGTGCGCGGTGGCCAGCGCCTCGCTCTAATTGTCGGGCACGCCTTACTTTATAGAGAAAATTACTACTTTACAAAAAACTATGACGTTAAGCTGATGCGCACGCGTTTCTGGATTTATTCATTTAGATTGGGTTCCGCTTGCTTATTTTCTATTGGTGATTATATTTATCCAAACTACATCAATCATACAACTCGTACCCCAAATCCAATATTTCATTTTGCCATGGACAAATAGATAGGCTCGCCTGGATTTATGAGAAAGGGTAGGGTATGTAGTAGCTGCACATTTTTTATAAAGAATTAAACATACAAAGGCAGTTCCGGGCTACGAAATCTTTGCGACTCTTAAATATTTATTTATGAGAGCGGAAACATTTAATTGCATTCTTTTATATAGATTATGTAAGTAAGCAGTTAGGTACTCACAGAAGAAATCACGACCATTGGATTAAATAAAACTTTAAATTGAATGGCGTCTCTAAATCGAATACGTGATCCAATGTTAAACAGTTTAACAGATCTAATAGTATTATGGTCAAGTTTCATATATTTATATTGCGGTTAGTGTGGAACCGGTGATGCAAGGAATACATCTTTCTTATCTATAAACTCATTTACACCTACGCATCTACTTAATATGCATTGAAATATATAAAAAAAAACTATTTCAAGTCCTTTCGAGTAATTTCGGAATAGGAGCGACTATTTTAATTAATAAAACTTCTAAATAATATTATGTTGGTCGACATTTATTACTATGTGATACAATAAAATGTAAATACATAACTATTAATACTTTAATTTGAAGATAGTGCTTCAATTCTAAATTCGTATGTGATTTTTGATAGAAATGTATTTGGTTATAATACATTTGGAGACAAACTTCTATATTTTTCCTATATTCATGAATGAAACATACGGTGGGCTACACTAAAGGCAGACAACAAGGCTACAGAAGCTGTGTTGTGCAGTGTCACCTGCAACCAGTCTGCCTTGGACGTGATGCAACCGCTCAGCACGCCATAATGGCACTGTCTGTAACCCCATCGCCATTCGGTCCTTTGTATTGACAAGTATATTTTTAAGAATTACGACTACTCTCAAAGATTGCTTATTATGGTTTTAATATGTCATATAGTAATAATCTTATCGGTAATTATTTATTTTGAAATATCTTCATCAAGAGTCTATAACTTAGTAACATCAAGCCCACATTTTAATCAAATCATTCCTTATTCGTAAGAATTAATTATTTTCCCTTACATGGGTTTACATAACAAATAAACATTAATCTGCCTCACTAAACAGGTTTCTGTGAAATACCAGATTACTCTCCTCATCGCGGTAACGGTTCCTTGAGCTCTTATGAATTTTTAACTAGTCTCATCAAGAACTTGTTTACTTTTATTACAAACTCCAACTGAGATTTGACGATCAAATACATACATATATACACAGCTACAAACATAGATACCAAATTGTGCTCCACGTACAATGTTCAAGTATGCATCACCATAAAGATTGCTTACGGACGAACGTGACCAATTCTCTCATGAGAGGAAGATGATGCGTATCATAATGTCGATGCACCCACAGATATGTGGTCAAAATAAGTATGGAGAATTGGCAGTAATCTCAGGCAGTATTACCACACATCCGGTACTTGACCAACTAAATAGTAAAAAGTCTTCCGTTCCGCACATAACATTTCAATTTGGACGCGCGTTACAACAGCCAGTCAGTCGGTTGAGCGACGCTTTTTGTCAACTTTGTGCCTAATTTGCTTCGCCCTAAAAACAAGACGCGTTTCTTTTCGCCTCGCTTTCTTCCTTGTGTCTGCAATGTACTTATGCATCATTCCTATGCAAAAGGCATGACGAAGGGTTCATGACTTCATCCTAAAAGCGTTCAGAAATTGGCTAAAATCTACACGACTGGATTTATTTCGAGATAAGTACGCATTAAATTGGCAATGTGGACGCGGTTGTAAGAAGGCTATGAACTCTGTATCAAGTGCTTAATGACCACTAAAGATTAAATCAACATCGATCATTTACGACACCCTGATGTACTTGGAAAGATCATTTCGTGCTTCTATTTCAGTTCGGTGAAGCGGTTCGACCCGCGTCCGCCGATTAACAGTTTTTACTAAGATCTCCGCAGCCGCAGCTTTGCACTTGGGTTGAATACTTTCCGCTTGTTGCGCTTTAGTTATATCTGATAGATTTGTTCTCATCATGGTCTTGTTTCTCAAACTGTTTCGCATGCTTTTTTTGCAGTTTCGCTTATAACTTTCTTTTCACTGAGATGAATCAAGTTCATTCATCCGTACTTCAATAGATAACTGGAATCGAGTAGATACCTACACACCTACGTTTGTAATTGTTATCTATGATAAGCCCATGGCCACTTAAGTTGTTCTTCGTTCATGAGTTTATCGATACCTTGTATGATGGTGTCTTAAAGGGCAGACACTCATTCGAGTGAGATCTATATCGAAAACGACACTGGAATATTAATGAAATGCATCTGAAGTACTTATCTGATATGTTTCGGCCTTAATACAAGTAGTTTTTCTAATTTCCCTGTTTTTTTCTTTAAGTTTAGTAGACACAGTTTTTCTTTCACTCTAATTAAGTTTAACTGCATTGTTATGTTGAAGAATTATTCTGTGTAATGATAGTTTTTATGCCTGCTCAAATGACATTTTATTGTGTCAATTGTGGTTAAGTCATGTATAATGTAGAGCCTTAATGGCATGCTTCCTTTGCATGTTTACTACATACGAGTATGTACTACTGGCTCTTCTACTTAGTAGATATCTAACTTTTCATACATTGGAAATGATTCCATAATATATTATTGAATATTCATGACTTCCAAAATGTGTTCAGTTTTTGGCCAGTGTTTTATCTAAACAAATATTGTTAGTAACTGAACCACAAGTGCAGACACTGGTTCTAATAAGTATACTTCTCTATTCACACTTCCATATTATTGGAACCTATATTTGGCCATAACAAATAGTGTCACTCTCCATATAAATTAATTTCTATTGTAAATAGTTTTCTTATATGGAAGTACCGTTTGTTGACTTCTGTGGCAGACTCGGAAGTGCTTTACTGATTCAATATGAATTTGATTATGCTGATGGTCTGACGGAGACCTGTGTATGGCTGTATTTGGTAACATGTAGGCGGCCTGCCGTCAGCATTAGTCAACGATTGCATCAATGTGTGTCCGATAACCGGTCAAGTTCGTCAATATTATAATTTATTTAGGCCAAAGTTGTGTCGCCAATGCCAAAATATCTACTTGAAAATAACACCAAACACGAAGACGAATCACTTTGGTTTTGAATTAAAAGAGCTAAAGCGATTCAAAAGCTGCTATAGTGCGTCCACACGTCACCGACTAATGTCTGCGGCTCTGCGTAGACCTTAACTTGAAAAAAAATATGTCTGACTTTATTGTAAGTGTGCGGAGACTGATAACAAAGTATGCGCAGACATAAGTCGTTGTCGTGTGGTCGCACTATTAGGTTGCTTTTCGAATCAACAATTCCAACTGTTTGAAATCTCGGTTCCACAAATAAAAATCAAAATCATGGAAACGTTTAAGCTAACAAATAAAAGTTTACCGTGCGGCTATAGTGAGTTTTAACACGCAAGATTCGTAGTATTCGTCACACGAAATATCTATTAATTTACTGTGACGCGTATTTTACAAAATAAACTGGATTTTGTCTATAGAATTTGAGACCTTAAATTATAGAGTTCACTCTGCAATCAAACGCTTTTCCATATACTAGTAATGTAACTATGTATGTAGTGTGATTTACTAAACATGAGTGTTTTATTTCTTTCCAATGAGTACCTGCCTTCTTTGCAACTGTTTAATAGAGGTCCAGCAAGAGGTCGGCGGGAGGTTACAGCTTGTCTTTCAAGTCATTGGTCTGTCTTCACATCCAATCATCTTTTGTAAGTTTGCCTACTTAGTGTAATCACTGGCTTTCTTCGGCAACTGAGCGTTCATAGAAAAGATTGTTTTCCCTTCATACTCAATCAATGTTAAGAATTGTCATACATTATAGGTATTATCGTCATTACTTATATCTACCTGCACCGATATCTGCCTGATTACTTATTGCTAACCTGTCTCCTGTCTTATAAGGACTCTTGTGTTACTTTAATGAATGAGTCACTAAAACATGCCCAATATACGGGTTCTTTGCTGCATTCATTATTAGGATGTTATAATTCGCAGAAATCGATTCCGCTTCAAAGCACAAAGCACAAGAATTCTTATTACTAAGACATGCATCGAAACACCGGATAGTAAACCTGGGATAACTAGTTTTGAGAAGTACTTATCGACCGTTCGGAAACCTTCACGTCTCGATGTACGATGCAGTTTGCAATTTAACGGACTCATTGTCTTGCTTTTTCAACCTGCTGGACAAAGATCATCCTTATATTCCTTCCACTGTCTTGGCAGTCTCGACCGTCAACCAGGGAGACTTGTAAAACCTACTCATTTCTGCAGCGAAAAGGGTCTGATTTGACTTGGCAAAAAGTATCGTACACCGCAGTGTTTGTTTTGCATGTATGCTTAAAAATATATTTTTACACTATCACCGGATGGTGGCTACTTCCGTTTCGCTGGCATTACTGTGGTGCGCTCGTCGCCTGCATTTGTCTACCACTTAATCAATTACAACCGACATGGCACAACTCCCCGCACTCTATATGCTCACCGACCCACATGTCCCGCGTCATCATAATAATAATGACGTCACCCCTGCCGACCTTGTTGAGGGCTTGGACTACCAGCATATGTGATGATCTCTTTCCTATGTTTACACCCACATATGTTTTGTACAGTTAATACATGTTTTTGTCACGGTCATCAACTAATTACAAATTGAAAGCAGACTGAACGGATAGTTTAGACCCAATTACAAACGGAGAATTTGTGATTTTGGTACCTGTACAGGCTATATCCTTTCAGAGTTAAAGGGATATATTGTTAACATAAGTACCTCATTCCTACCTTTGTAATAAAGCGCTGCTGCTAGTGCTTTTTTCTAGAATAATGTATCTTAAAACACTCTTGCAGGAGTGACGTAGGTATTCCCTTCTATTTGCCTATCGCATGCACTTGATAGTAACTTTCATTGACGATCTTATTGTATTTCTACTTAGCTACAAGCTTCCTTGCATAATTGAATATGAATCGCAATACACTTATTGCATTTTTCAAGTATCTGATTACCATAAACCACAGACCGATACTACCGAAACTCTTCGAAAACATGGAATTGAAATACGAGGATCTCGAATTGCGACTTATTAATTTGATATGCGCTGATAATTTTGTTACCCTGTATCGATAATTATGATAGTGTGAATTTAAGAAATGAATGCTTCCCAAACCCACCTGAGTATCACAATAGCACAACTGAAAAGTTCACAGTTCACAAGCACTTCACTGACTATTGGTTGTTGTTCGCATAGTGGCGGACGGCCGCGCCACTCGGCCCTGTGATCGGAGTGAGGCGTTGCGCGCGCGCCGCTCGTGTGGGAGGCGATAGTTGCTCGCTTATCCTGCAACACTGCTGACCAAACGCAATTACTGACCATACTGATCGTACTGATGTACATAAACGTTTTAATTGCTCATGTTACAATTACAGATCACGTCCTAAACTTAAACTGTAGAATATTGGTTTTACGTGAGTTGTGAATCGTCTGTTGCGGTGAAATACTATTAATTTTTATATTTGAAGATCGAAGGGTCAACTATCTTAGTCGCTTCGAGATATATTATCTTTTAAGTATGCAACCTATGAATCATTTGAATCTACCTGTCTCGCCATAGTAAAGGCATCTCAACCAATCATGAATCATGTCCTCCTGTGTCCTTATTAAAGTGACATCCTCGAGCATACTAGGTGTAATGTTACGAGATGAATTAACTAATAAGTAGTGAATAGGTCGCAAGGTGAAAAGCTTGGTCAGCCATATTGTTATAATTTTTTTACAAAGCCTCCGTTTTTTCTGTGGGCGGAGCGGATTCGCGATAATTTGTAGGCGTTACTCCTTACCAGTTACCAGTGGTCGCGTCACAACACAAGGTTGTATTACTCACTGTTTCGGTTCGACGCCGTTTATGTAAAGGTGTAAAAAATCAAGTCTTTAAATCGAAGTATTCGGGGTGGAACACACAACACACGTAAAATTATTACCGAGACCACGGCAGAAGCTCCACTATCGTTAGCTACTTCAACCAACACTCCCTATTGTAAGAAGTAGATAAAATGATAGCTGTGTTTGTGATATTACTTTAGCAAAGAATGTCAAGCGTGAGATGAATGGGGATGACAAAAGCAGCAGTGGCTGGGGACAATCCATAAATTACGTCACACATTAAGGGGGGGAGAAGGGGCCGACAGAGTGTGACATTGTGCGACAAGGGGTGGGAGAGGTACTTAATTTCGTAACGTCACATTTCAAAATCAAATATATAAATGACGATTTAAAAACGTAATTTGAACTATTAACGAAAAACTTAAAAATATTTTCAGTCCTATCTGTATTGTCATAAAGTTTCAATTTTTTGCATTGTTATTTTTTAATGTTTGATTTGATGTTGATTTTATTAAAAAATGAATCTGGTATAAAATAATGTCGGAAGTGCAGTTTTAATTTAATAATTTCTAGATATTTTACGTTCATTACGTACATATTCACGTCACACTAGGGAGGGGGGAGTCTCACAAATGTGACCAGCTGTGACAAGGACGGGGAGGGGGTAATAAACACAAAATAAGTGTGACGTAATTTATGGATGGCCCCCTATCTGAAACTTATATCTTCTGCAGGTGCATAATGTGGATGAAGTGCTCGAGCGTCACAACGACTTCTTGGAGTCGTGCCTCGGCGACTGCATGCTGACCAGTCCCCAGCTCCTCAAGGCCGTGACCACGCTGTGCCTCGTCTGCGTACAGTTCTGTGCATTCATACAGGTGACACTCAAATACATGCTTTATTGTAGACACTTTTAATGAACAAACTTTACAATTCACAGCAAGCTGAAATGTTTGACTTCTTTTATAATCAAGCAATAGATAAGGACTGTATCTACGCTTTCAGCCGCACGTCCATGATATTATAAATTACTTTGATTCAGACAACATTTTTATTTTTAGCAGTAATGTTGTATTTCACACATCTTAGGTACTCCTTGTTTTTACGGTGGACGTGCGGTTGACCTTACGCGACTTTTCAATTTTAGAAGACCAAGAAGAGGGATAAAAGTGCCTTTCCACGTAGAAATGCACAGCAGGCTATTTGTATTTTTAGTGTCAGTTTGTATATATAGTGATATCGGCGTAGTTATCCCGATAATATTAAGTAATTTAAATATGTATCCAATATAACGCACGTTTTAAAATTTGGGGAAGGTTTATATATTTTATTATTATTATTCCTGCAATAAGCAATGATTATTCTTACATAATATTTTGTTATATATTTTCTTCCGCTGCAATTATCTATATTTTATATACTTTGTTATTGATGTTTAGCAAGGCTTTCTAGTGGTTACCATGTACCTATATGATTTCTAACATTAATTTATTATTGTATTTTCTTTTAACGCAACCAAATCACGTTAATTGGCAAAAGGAGATGCACAAGTACTTCGTGGACGCAGAGCTTAACAGTATGCTTGGATCGACGTATGACAATACAGACTATAGTGAGGTATATACAGAGTAGATCAACCGTAACGCTAGTGCACTGATGCAAAGTAAATAATATCACGAGTATCATAGAATTTCACTGTGAACTGACCTTTGGCAACATGGCGACCTATCAAACGTCAAACTTTCAGCCAACCACAAATCGCGCTCACTAAATCGTGTAATATGATTGGGTAAAAACATTTCTCATTGCTTCTAAACGGTAAAGGTGTAAACACATAATGTTGTACTAAAGACTAATGAATTTTTTGAAACATCTTGCTTCCATGTAGTATTTGTATATCACATCAAAATCAATAACCTATATTTTTCTTATCATTCTTTCATGACTTTTCTGTTTTAGACTTTTACAGTAAGTATTTATTATGTATTATTATAATATCTGCCTTATGTTTAAAATTCCTTACAATCTACTATCCCAACACGCAAATAATATAAAAGGAAAACATTGAAATACATTTTTAAGCTTTTTATATTAATTTCCCCATACTTGCTTTTGTCTTCCTAGGCATAAATCTTCTTCTATTTATTTAGAACCTAGGAGACTATCATAGTTTTGTACTAACAACTATTCTAGAATTCAGAATCTTAGATTTTCACATTCCATTGTTACTCAATAATTTACTTTAGTTTTAGTCTAAGTCGATTTTTGAGTGACCATTGACTGTAAAAAGGTTTTAAGTTTTTTTTTTATCTTTTTCATTTGAACTTTTGATGTATATCGTTGAGTTTGTGATTTTCATGTATGACATTGAGTTGTGGTTCATTTCAACTTTTCTTGTATCCTAACGTTGAGTTTGTGGTACATTTGAAGTTCTTTAGTATGATATTGAGTTGGTGGCCTTGATGGCTCATTGCATGACATGGAGTGTGTGACAAACACGACATTCATCTAAGATTCTGAATTCATGTTTAAACTAAAATACATTTGAGTAATATATTTTGTTTTAAAATATTTTGCCGCATGTATAGGACGCGGGTTGTGGAGGGACAGCAACGAGCGGCTCCGCGGATTCGTTCTCGCGCTCCGTGTCGCGCTACGGGCTGAGGTTCACAGCCGCGCTGCTGTCCGTCCTCGCCATCATCGACAGGATGGCCCGGGACAACAATACCAACAAGCTGCTGAACATATCTGCTAGGTATATGTTTTATTGTTTATAAAAAAATAAGATACTGTGGTCAAACTGGGTGATTTATTGTAAATAGAAAATGATGGAGGTAATTTTAAACCTAGTTACCGTTTTTTTTTGTTTAGCTTATACTGTTCCACTTCTAGACCTACCAAACCGCTATCTCTTGCAATTTCAGCTCACGCTTGCCCTAAAACCAGTCCAGATCAACACAGCAATCGCTCTGTCTCGATAATTGTCGCGTTAATTATTTATTTTTTAAACAAGCCCGCTACACTATTCCCAATCACTCCAACTCCTGAAAGCCAGAATCAACAGTGGCGACCACCAGAAAATCGAAGTGAATGTAGCTCGACGGGTCCTGAAAGAAGACGAAACGATTCAACTGGCTTGGATTCCGCAACCAAATTAATCATAAATAACAGTGGAGAAAAACATAATTTCCACTTCCCTCCTTATCAAGCAAGAGACAGAACAGAGCTAGGCCAATAGGCACCAAGGGCCAATTACAACAGGAAAAGCCCAGTTGCCAAGCACCATGGATTAAATATTAACACCAACTTTTACTATTCAATAGGACGGAAAATTAATCAAGTGAATGTTCTCAGTTAGTTTTCCCAATATTGTATAACTTTAGAAATTAGTATAATCCGGGAGAAACTTAGGGATTAAAAGAGCGTTCTTTTATCACCTCCTGCAAGGTACCTTGAAACGATTACAATGGATATTCTTATATATTTTCAGACTAAACTTCAACACGTACTACGTGAAGCAGCTGGAGAAGTTCTGCTCGGATGACAAGCTGCTCGAGGGAGAGAGGAAGCAAACCGTGTCCTAGCACAGGACCGCGCGCAGGCGCACCAACCTCGTCACCTCCGTGTGAACGTGCCCTTATAGTGGCACTGATACTATACCATATGTCAAGTACACTCTAACTAAAACTACGATAGGGGATGATCGATTTCCGTAACACAATAAATTTACGATCTTCTAGGTAATCAGCACTGTTCGTTTGAAATTGTAAATGATGGATGGTAGACAAGGCTTAATTTACATTGCCGCGGAACGGAATGGTAGCGAATTTTCGCAACAAAATCATATATAGTATAATGAATTCTATGGAAAAAACTAGTTAGGAGCCAAAAAGGGGGTCCCGCGGCTTCCGGGGAATTCTCGCGCTTTCTTGAGGGTTCCCGTAACTCGTTGTCGTCAGTGGAATCCGCGGCAAGTGACGCGAAAGGGGAAATAAAAAGTAAAAGATCGAGACTAAACAACTGAACGTCCTCTTTAGTATCAAGGCGCAGTCGCGAGAATTCTCGAGCATTTTCGCGAATCCACGTGTCTTCTCGCGCCTTCCGTTCCATTTCGTTCCGCGGCAATGTAAATTG
The DNA here is from genome assembly GCA_905163435.1 of Mamestra brassicae. Taxonomy (NCBI): domain Eukaryota; kingdom Metazoa; phylum Arthropoda; class Insecta; order Lepidoptera; family Noctuidae; genus Mamestra; species Mamestra brassicae. Next base: position 8,058,136 of record LR990996.1, on the reverse strand, counting down.
AGCCTTCTGGGGTTGGAGACCAAAACGTTTACTCCGTTTTTATAAAATTAGGTATATTTAGTTAGATAGTCATTACGCCGTCGCTACTACACAATATCTAAAACGAAGCTCTCCTGCCATACTTCTCAAAGTACAATGCATATTTCAAAGACATGTATTTTTACTACTCGATTATAATAATAACAATCTCTAATAATCTCAAAATTAAATTAAATCTAGCAATGTATGGTAACTAATATTTTTAGAAAATTAGCAATACGACTTCTCTTCGCATGTATTAAAATATCTTTGTTTTTCAAAAATATACGAATAAGAAGTACAAACACCTTGGAATGCATTTTGGTAATTAAACAGTATTTAGATAGACTAAAATCGATGTTGTCCCGTGTTTAGATGTTAGGTAGTTATCTAGATAAAAGTGAATCAAACTCAAAAGAAAATATGAGTTCTAAAATAGTAGAAATAGTAGTCGCGTTACAAAGGAAGTTCGATCGACTCTGAAGTGAAGATACGAGAGGTATTTTGCACAAACTGTGTGCAATATAACATAATAGAATCTTAATAAAAATGTTACATATCCATTAAGTTTTTTTGCGATGCCGTAAAGGTCACTAACATATTTTTGATAGAAAAGTTCTCAATATTATAGCAATACATTTTAAATTCTAAGAACAACTTCACAAAGTTTCTCATTCCTTGCCAAAAGTGTTAAAATTAAGCCATGACAAATAGTATTTACATTAGCCGTAGACTTGCTTTGTGTAAATAAAACAAAGAATCACAAAAAAATACTCATAATTGTTGTAATATCATAATATCTGTGTCATTAAGCTTTTACTTCCATGTCGATGTAACAAAAATATATTTATAGTACCTACGAATTTTACATTTGTTGTTATTGGCTGTCATTGAAAACCCCACATTGTTACATTAAAATTTATGTAAATTTAGATTTCTGCTGTAAAATAGGTTGTGCCATTGCTTTTGTTTACCTAAAAGTTTTGTTGAACAACTTGTTGGATTCATTTTTGATTAATGTCTAAACATTTTGTTAATGATGATCAATTCTCATTCAATATATTATCTCAATGTTAAAGTGATAACAATTTAATAACTACACTAATTGGGCACTGCACGTCTATGTTTATAACATCATTTCAAAACCCATGATTATAAAAATCTCAATATGTTACATGTAAATACCATCGTTATTATTATTCAATAAATGGAATAACTCGAAACTAAATTGTTTTTACCTTTTCAAGTTCTTGACCCGTTTAAGTTCTATAGCGAGTTGAGTTTTATAGCGGGCAATCTAGGCGGACATTTTCAAGAGGCAGTGCCTGAAAAAAACATACTTTGTATACTTACCATTTTTTTTAAGGATGGGAAATCATCAAATGACTTCTTCCGCTCTGGGTGGCTGGTGGATTACTGACAAAAAACCCAGCCATGTTCCTTCTAAAGACCTTTGCGTTCCAGGGCCGCGGTGACTCTTTCGAACAAATTCCGCAACCCTGGCAGGCAAACTTTGTATACAAAGTACCATGATCATGGCCCAATCCCAAAACCCATTATTTGCAAACTATTTTCTCGCAAATCACAGCCACTCCATAACTTGTATTACTAAAACCTGCTAGCGGGTATTAAAATTTTCTAGCTTGCTTGGCTCGCTCTGTCATCATTGTTTCTCAATTTTTAGGCATACGTTAAAAAAACTATAGAAGTATGAATAGTTAAGAAAAAATCTTAATCTGTTCCGAGGCGGTGTACTAAAATTTTCGAGCTCACTTCGCTTGTTCTCGCACCTGTGATTTTCTTGGTTTTGTTGCCTTTCACGATAAGTCGATAAACTCAATCCTGTTTCTGTGTGAATGGTCAAAAAATCAAAGTATCAAGATACCTACAAGATGCAAGAATTATTATCTTATTGTATAGGTAGGTTATTTTCGGTCCTGGAACGCAAAGGGCTTTAGAAGGAACACGGATGGGTTTTAGTCAGTAAGAGTCTGACACGCCCTTCCGCTCCACCCAGAGCGGAAGAAGTCATTTGATGATTTCCCATTCTTAAAAAAAAAAAGGTTATTTTTGTAAAAACACCGTCAAACAACTTTAAAAGCGTCATGTCAAGAGAATAAGATTGTAGGGCGCTGGGAACATTTAATCCGCCTCTAGCCAGAGGAGAGGCCTTGCAGACCAAGAACTCATCCTATCTACAGTTGTACAAAAGAAAGGTCTTTTGTACAACTGCAAATGAGTGAGTTCTTAGCTAGAACTATGCCTGGAAATAGCATTTCCGGGCAAAATTTGCATGCCGAATTTTGTAGGAAGAATATGAAGAACTATTGTGTATTTATTTATTATATACTTTATTGTACACCTCATAATAAGAACAGGACAATCATACATAAAATAAGTGCACAATGGGCGGTCTTATCGCACAAGGCAATCTCTTCCAGATAACCTTTGGATGGATTGAACGAAGGGAGATAGATTTAGGGCTGTCAGTGTACAAACGTTTTAAACAATACTAATTAGATATAATAATATAAAATACATAAATACAATACCAATTTATATACTAATAAATATCAAATATATAATTGAGACAGGAGCGGAAAAGTTAAAGTGAAAGGTAATGCTCCTTCACCGTTCTTTTAAACTCTAGTAGCGTTTGGGCACGCCTCACTTCTATGGGTAATGCATTCCACAAACGAGCCGCTTGTATACTGAAAGATTTGTCAAAGAAGGAAGTGGAATGCATACGAATACTTAGTTTTAGATTCTCCGATGATCTCAAAGACCTACAATGTGTGTCACAGAGGAACTGAAAGCATTCTTTAAGATAGAAAGGAGTAGAAGGATTAAAGAGTACATTATAAAGTAGAGAAAGTATGTGGGCATTCCGACGAAGGCGAATAGGAAGCCATTTGAGCTTAGTACGAAATATATGTGTGTATCTGTGATAAAATCTGTAAAATACCATATTTCAGGCAAATAAATGAATCTATTTATCTATAAGACCCCCAAAATGTACCGAATTTCAAAATAATGTGATTTTAGGATACCCTCATAAATTGCTTAATTAGAATACTAACTAAGGTACTATTTGACAGCATTTAAATGCCCCATAACAAACCCAGTTCGTTGCTGCAATGAGTGTACAGTTTGATTTACTGTACACTCTTGTCCTATGGAGCAGGACCAGCATGCTTCCAAGCATTCTTATCCTGAATGTAATCGTCTAATTATGAATATGCTTGTTTACTAAGTGTGCTTTTAATACTTCAAAATTATCTCTCTAAGTCTATAAGTACTTCAAAATTATCTCTGTCAAACTTTGGAGTTCATTTGAGTAAAAACGTACTTACGTATTTACGCGATACGGTCAAACTGGGCACCCAATTATTTATTCATGTCAATGTCTATAAAAATATATCGAGTCGATATATTATATAGTCTTGTATTTCTGAACGCACTGAGTGCATTATCATGCTGTACAGCCCTAACGTTCAAGGAATAATTTTCGAGGTTGTGGAAATCAAAGACGTAGTGACCATGACAATTAATCTAATTTTAATATTTAACAGACTTTTAAATACAATCTTATTTATGTAACATTCAATTGCTTTCGTTTGATACATAAAGCAAACCATTTTTTGGACTTTAACAATAAATACATCATGTAACATTGGAATACTCACTATGCTAGTTCATGATAAAAACAAATAAATTACTTTAGCATGGACATGACACAAAATGACTTGAAATCGTGAATGAAATTGTATAACACAGCATGCGAATTATAACTAACAAACAAGGAACTACTTTAAAAATATACTGTAAAAGCAATTTATTGCCATATATCGACTTACGACGTAATCAATGATAAAAGCCTTGATATTGGTCGAAGACAACAAACTTTAAAAAAATATCCAACCGACCCTGTAAATAGGGGATAAACAGAATATACAACTAATCAATTCATATTACCTGACTAACACACCATTCAATCATAAAACGAGCGAAACAATTTCATTTATAAGGTACAGTAAAACTACTGAGGACAGCCAACTGTTATGGAAATGTCTATATAGCAGACATTACAAGTAATATCACTGCATTAATAACTACAATGTTTATATGAATACACTTTATGTTAAGGCTACCATATGTGCATGTTTTACATTTAAGTGAATGGTAACTGAAGTCAACAGCATCAAGTATGTGCAAAATTTATTAAAGTACAACTACATTGAATTTAAGCCACCGGCGCACCTTCGTATAAAATGTATTGGCACAGTTTTACGTAACCAACTATAAAAGTAATAATTTTATGTATCAAGTACCAATTATATCATCATGCATACGGTATTGGAGTACTGTCGGTATTGAAGCATGCATAACACCTCTTAATTCGCGTGGTTAGATTTGCGGTATCAAAGACATCTCCAAACTGAGTTAACATTTTAAACTAGATATCAATTATGAGGTGTTAAGTAAGAACAATGAGATTTGCTTAGCATTATACGTCTACTAAATGAGCAAGTGGTTTGCAAAAATTGATCTTTTGAAGATTTTTTAAAAACTCATGCTTAATGTGTACTAAATATATAGATAAAAAGTTAACATGACTATAAATTTGAAATGCTGGTCAAGAGCATTATATACTTATAACAGGGTGCATAAATGAGCAGTCTGATAAAGAGCACACACAAATTTTAGTACGAGTTTTTAAAACAATTTATGCACAATGATACAAATAGAACTTACTACATGAAATTGGTGTAAATGAAAATGATGACAATCATCAAATGACAACAATAAGTACTTTCTACAACTAACCTTGCAAAATGACTGAATACTTAATAAACACAGTTTTACCTGTATGCGGTGCCATTTTAAAAATGTCCATCTATAGCCAACATGCATTTGCTTCTACATTTTCTGCTTTTACTCAGAATTTTTGGTTTTCGACAAAATGTCATGAATAAATATATCTAATACATAGCAAAGAGAGCTGCAGAGTTAAAATGATAAAAGCAAATGTATGTGAATCGTAAGTAAAAAGCCTAATGCACATAATTTACCTACACAAGAAGAGTATGTACAGAGCTCTGGGCTCAAATTCACTATTTCACAGACTAGAGTCTTCGTCATCGAGCGAGCATCACCACATGTGCGTCTCTCGAATCTCGCTGATGATCTGACCGGCGCGCTGCAGAGCCTGGAATTATACGAATCTTATCAGTTGACATTGCCAGATTATAAGTTATGGGTTTAATAAGGAACTTTAAAAATCACTTTATTACTACGGCAATTAGACAGAAAAAGCAAGATGAAAACGATTTTATGAGAATCTTGTGTTTAACTGCTATTATAACGTTAATTTTTAACAGTTTTACAAGTGGGAACACTTAACACGCTTCAGCCACAGTATAATGAATATTAATCAGCGTTTTTTATAACAAAAAACAATAATAACGGCCATTTGTAACCTTGAGCATGTCAGCGGCCTCCTTCCTCCTCTGCGCGATGTGTTCGGACTCGTTGAGCATGCTCTCCGCCTGGTCCGACTTGTAGAGGTGAGTCACGAGCTCCGACTGCAGGTTATCTTGTACATAGTTCACTAAGAAATGCATCACAGCCTTCGGTACTGAATCCTGGATCGACTTGCGCACTATGTAGAAATACGACTTGATCAACCGTTCTGTAAAAGAAAGCTAGCTCAGTTCTTACCACTGAATGTTGGTTCCCAAAAGGATATGTTAGTCAACAGACACAAATCCTTTTACAAACCAACTGTTTTCCTATTGTTAGTTAAAGGTGCAAAATGGTTCGTTTTTAAAAGGCAATGCTAATGATTTGTGATGTATGAAATGTTAGTTGAAAATAATGTAGTAAAATCATAGAACTTGTTACATATGCACTAGTGGAACATACCCACATCAATAATAACACTATCACGTCGTAATGAAGATACACGCTATAAAATTATAAGAAAAATCTACATGAAAAACCACGACTAAATAAAACATTGATTAGAGGTTAGTAAAAAAATGGTACAATTGAATGGCAGTAAATTAAAAGTAAAGAAGCAGCAAGCAAAATAGTTCGATGGTAGGTGGTCGGAAGTTCAACAGTGAGCAAAATGAGTAAAGCATTCTGTACACCGCTTCGCTATTCTCACCCACTAAGTCACCCATTTGATTCAATTGCATCACGTTGATGCCGTCTACTGTCTCGTTAGGGAATACGATTGACGGCTCATCGCTCCGCCCACCTAGCATCACAAGAAAATACTGTTGTATGATACAATGTTGAGTTAAACAAATGAAGTATTAATTGTGATATAGTGAATCTATAAACTATGATTATAATTGTGATGAAATTTAAATCACTAGGTGTTATTTGCACTCAACATCCAAACCAAACTTATTATAGGTTAATGTGGGTTTTATTAATTTCCCTAGCTTAGACCATTCACAAAAGATATTGAACATTTCAAATTATTAATATACAATATGATGAAGTTGGCAATACTGCACTTACCGATGACGTCACAATCATGTTGTTCCCGATCGGAAAGCTTGCGCGAGGTGTGGCTCGGCACTTCCGGAAGCAGGTTCACTGGCTTCTGTGGAGTCAGCACTTTGTTCTCTGGTGTGCCGTTCATCTGAAATTGATAGAATTGGGGCATTGTTTACCTTTGAAGCCAAGGCAATTTAATCGTGCAAGGAAGGTGGGGAAGAAAGCGTCATATCTCGAGCTGACGTACTATAGCTTGGGACACCTTTCGGGTGGTTTTTATAATAGGTGGTCTATTGTGATGGGGCCGACGGGTGCAAAGTCTACGCATGTTAAGGGCGATGATCCAACATAAGGAGTAGGTACTTGTGCAGTGCATAATTTATATTTGCAGACGTATATAACATAAATACAGTAACATTTGCATACATTGTTATTCTATCTACCGTCAAGAAACCATTTTGATTTTACCTGCGGAGTAGCTGGAGATTCGCTGTTATTGCTGGTTGGAGACCTGTTTTCCTGACCATCCGTGATCGCTGGCACATGCTAAAAAGAGAATATCCATCGTTTAAGGCGAGCTTCATTCAGTGAAGTCTTTGCGTGTCACCGAAAAAGAAACATTTCTACTTTTGTAACTATTATTATATTAACATGCATTCATAAACGTCTAGTACAATAATATCACTGCATTGGTATAAGTTAATATATAATGATGCTAAAATATGTAAATTTTTCCAATGTTCCATGTGTAAAAAGTTGAACCAATTCGCGGTTATTGTACAAGAGGTCAAACGTTTTATATTTAAATTAGTTGGTCAGTGAGAATGTTTACTAATGGTAAAAAGTTAGTCAGCAACAATCAAGCTAAGTTCATATGACAACACCTTGACAAAATCCAGTGAAAACACGTGCTGACGAGACTACTCGAAAGTGCGTTATCATCAGTTTTTTTTATTATGTTTCAAGAATTTGTCATCTAAACTCACATATAAAAGTGCACACATTTTTTTGTCCATGCGAACTATTTCAGAAGATTTGATGGGAACATTAACCCATACACCCAATTAAATAGATAGGTCGCGTGGTCAGTCTTTGTGTGCACTCATTCTGAGAGAGAGCCCACATAGTATTCAAAGCTTCACCAACATGACGCTGTCACATGATTTAGTAGGACAATGTGGCTAACATGAAACTGTAGTATTACGGCACTAGCCCTCACTATGGTGCCAGTTTTATTTTACCTTGTTGTGCTCTTCCCATACACTTGCCAAGAATACTAGGGTGGACCCTCTTTCACCCATTTGTCGAAGGAATAGCTACAAAATAATCGGTTATAGTTATTTTAATTAGGTAGACCAATAGTCAATTTAGGTACACACTCGCCAAGAGATAAGTAGGTAGGCATTGTATAGTTTTTTCTGAGTTACGGCAATGAATCGCCTCATTTGCCAGAGTAAAATGCAAATGCCTGCATACTTAGTGCATGTTTTGCGGTCCAAGAAAGAAAATAATGTTAGTCAGTTATTAATTGAGTTACATAGCATGCTAACAAATCTATTTCTAAATACTAACACAATGTGTAACTAGAATTTAAGAAACTACAAAATACATATTTTCCACTGCAAAAGCTACAAAAAACTGACAAACAACTACTGTACTACGATAGTGGTAATATCTACTCCATACAGTGGTTTATCGCCTTAATTTATTGATGAATTATAAAGACAGCTCAATATAGTAATTGTAAGTGTAAAGCACTATGCTGAGCTAGCAGATAGTCAGTCATCAAAGACATCTAATTTAGTACACCATGTAATATTTAACAGCAATTTACTATTAAGAAATAAACAAATACAAATAAAAAATAATAAACTCTGCATTGCACTGTCCATTATCCTTATGATGGGCGTCAAGATGCAATTTCTCTGCTGTAAATTAAATTAGTGCTATTGTCTGATCGATGTCAACAGTACGCAAAGTTTCTACACACATGAATGACCTATGTAGAAGCCTTGGAGCATTCATTTTGATGTTGTAAACAAAAACTAGTTGTTTGTATAAGCCATAAGGCTACTCGTGAGTCGTGAAATCAGCCCGTTTCACTTACCCCTTACCAAATGACAATGTATCCACGATGTTCAACTGTAAGGAGTTAGACTACAACACTACTTACCTCATGTTAGTGGCATTAGTTCCCACAGACACGCGACATAATAACTTAATTAAGCTTATATATACTTTGAACAGGGCGAATACCGGTGAGGAAGCGGGCCGCGGCGTCTTCTGGCGGTAGATGGGACTGTGCTCGTCCACCAGTCCGTCCGTGCTCTTCAGCAAGCCCGACACCAGCGCCGCCTCGCGGTGGAAGTCGGGGTGCTTCGTGTTGATGTACGCCAGCTCGATTTGAACTAGGTTCTCCACCTGAAGATAGCATAACTTATTGTACAATGTCAATTACGTTGGAGCACTTATTGGTCTTTTATTGCTGTCCTTACGACAGCTTTATAAATATGTAACTATAAACATGAAAGGATCTAAGCATGCAAATACGAACAAATATATTTATGTACATAGGTCGCACAATTGAATAAGTGGTTGAGCAATTGTCATGATCATTTTATGTACGGATGCTTCAAACTCGTACTATAGTTATATCGGGTCTGCATATTTGTGCATGTTATGTGATTATCAATATCAGACACAGAGAAAAGCCCAGTTCTGTTATCAAAATAGAAATTTTATAAGGACAAACGTCAACCGTGAAAAATAATAATCGTGAATTATTATTTTTGTACAGGATGCTGTATCCTGTACAAAAATAATAATTCACGATTCCTGCTAATAAACCACAATTACAATGACCGAGTCAAGGTCACATGCGGTGAGCGTATATTGAAATCATATGAATATACCTATGATAATACACATCCCTGCATATCATAAAACAATTTTCTCGACATTATCTGCGTGTAGGCTTATCTCGATAACTTTCGGTGGTATTTGATGTCACTCTTACTCACGTTATACGTTTGCTAGTTGAAAAAAATGCAAGTCATGAGGACGTAATTTCCCAGAGGATATAATACTGACGTGACTAAATTATTGTATTACTTTAGAGAGTTGATGATCACTAAAGGTCGCAACCATGGCGAAATACGCTGCTACATCTACACAGAAGTTCGCAGCTGTACATACCATAGAGTTTGTAGCTGGGAGCCGCGTACGCAGTAGCTGAGTGACAACGTCCACGATGCGTTGGTGCAGCCGTGGGAAACGAAGCATTTCTTGTTGCACCTCCGTGCCGCAGTGTTGTACAATACGCTGCATCTCTTCGTGCACCTAAATACAAATATTACGTGAACAAACACTATCTGTCAAGATCAGTATCGTGTTAACATGCGAAATATTATGCTCCAGTGACTTAGGACTAAAATGTTATAAAAATATTTCACAGAACTTACAAGCTTGGTTGCTTTAGTTGATTGCTAATAATTTAAAAGGTTATATCAAAAAGAATATTTGGATAGTAACATAACATTCTATTTCTTTATTTATCACCGTTATTTAATTTGCGAAGAGTTTTTACCAGTTCAACACAGCGAAGAGATGGATCTTCGAGCCTCCTGATCTGCCGCTTTACTAGCAGCTCAAACGACACTTCGGGAACAAACAGAGCTGGCCTCGGACCCGTCGCGTTACGGATCGCGGTTAAAATGTCCATGCGCGTCAAACCTGGTAATAAATAAGTTACAATGTTTTTTTATTAATGTAAGCTGGAATAGTTACTTTGGGCAGCCTTTTTATTTCGAAGATACAAATTTTTCAAAAACGCTTGAGCATATTGTTATCTAAACTAATATTATAAACAGGAAAGTTTTGTTTGTTTGTTACGAATTGGCTCAATAAATACAAAACCGATTAAAAAAATTCTTTTGTCATTACAAAGCTACATTTACTAACTTGAAACACTATATTTTTTTTTTTAAAGAATCCTTACGAAAATTGCAATAATGTTACCCAACCAAAGGAGCAAAATTTTTCGCTGAGAAAACTATTTGATTATGAATAAAAATAATTTACAACATAGTTAAAGTACCTATAAAAAAAGTCTGCGAGGCTATATGTCTAACTATTATGGTTAAGTCACAATTACCGCTTCTTGTTAAAATTATTCAATCAAAGCCCAGTTGGCAAGAAAAAGGGATGATTTTGATATCAAGATATTAAACCTTATCCATTTAAATGGTTTGATAATTAAGGTTGATCATGTACATGTAAATTACACTATTAATCGGGCATTTCGTTTAAAAGTTACGACGGGTATAAAAATGCTCTAAGTAAGAAAAATGTTGCGGTTTGAGCGAACTTGGGAGAATCTTAATACTTCGTCCGATGAAATTTAAAATTAATGATTTGGAAAAAAAAGGGAATAGTAACAAATGTTTGGATTTTTCGAAAATAAACCCCTAAGGGGGCGAAAAGGGGTGATGAAGTTTTTAGGGGAGGACATTATTGCTTACTTCAATTTACGTGGAAATTGGAATGAACAAACTAAAAGTGGGATATTTGAATCAGATCTAAAAATTTTTGCATAATCAACCCTAGATGGGGTGAATAGTAGGTTGATCAACTGAGACTGTTTAATGAATATCGTAGTGTTTAATTTTCCAAAACGAACCTTAAAAATGGGTTAAACTTTACAATTAACTTCAACGATCCTTCATTGAAGTTTGAGGAGTACCTACTAAATCCGCGCGGACGAAGTCGCGGGCGTAGTGCTAGTTATATCACACTAATATTATAAAGGCGAAAGTTTGTGAGTGTGTGTGTACGTTTGTTACTTCTTCACACGGAAACGGCTAGACGGATCTTGATGAAACTTGGCACAGAGGTAGATTATGGTCTGGAATAAGACATAGGATACTTTTCATCCCGGGAGTATGTTCCCTTGGGATAATTTTCGACATTAACGCGGGCGGAGCCGTGGGCGGTAGCTAGTATATTATAAATGTTTTAATCAAGTGCCTAAATACAGAGGTTCATGACCTTATCTTCAATGATTTCTTCTCTTATTCCAACCCCTTCAAGCCCTTTTCTCGCGACAAAAGGAAGCCGCATCTCCAAGGTCTAATCAATGTCCGTACCAAAGACAGTCAGACAGTTACTTTCGCATTAACAATATTAGCTATGGATTGCCTGGCGCAGTTTCATGAGTGAATGTTTTACAAGATTTCTTGGCTACAAACTTAAAGGTATTAAATATGCAGTTAATCTAGATAAGGTAAATATCATCCGATTTGTTAAAGACGTGATGGAATGGCTGTTCAGTAATCGTTTCATTTTAAATTGGAAACTCGAGCAGACTACTGTTGACAGAGATTGTAGGTAATTGTTATTAACGATCATTTCTTTTGCCTAAAATGACTCATCAAAAACTATTAGTTCACCATAAGTCGAGATTTTACGCAAGGGAACTCCTGCACTACTTTTAAGATAATGCAATATTAAAAAGCATTTTCCTTCGAATCCTTACGTTCCACGATCGTGTCTTTACTGGCAATAACAAAAGGTTCACATGACAATGAAAATGCACCTGTAATAAAATAATGCAATGCATGTTTCAGATGAGTCACGAAATAGTCAGTAGTATCTTGACTGTCATTCACATTCATATTCTCTCTGTACAGTCATATTCTGTCATCAAGAATTGCGAAAGTGAATTAATGATACAAAGAACGATACTCGCGATTCTAAGGAACGCATTGTACCTACACAATGAAACCACTTTTTTTTTTTTAGGATGGGAAATCATCAAATGATTGTCAGACTCTTACTGACTAAAACCCATCCGTGTTCCTTCTAAAGTCCTTTGCGTTCCAGGGCCGCGGTGACTCTTTCGAACAAATTCCGCAACCCTGCCAGGAATGAAAACCACTTACCAACTAAAGGATGTATTGAGTCCAAGGTGCGTCCAAATGTCTCATGGAATATGTAGCATATTCTGGCACCACCACAGAGTTCTGTAGTCTCTATATTCCTGGCGGTACCCTCTATGGTAGAGCAGTACGCGCTCGCAAACTTTGTGATAATCTGCAGGAGAGTCTGCGACTTATCCGACACATCTTCGCCATAAGAGTTGAGAAGAGATTGGAATTGTGAGATCATTACATTGACGCGAACCTGTCATGATGAAGAGGAAAAAATCAGCAACTTTCATACAATCAAGTAATAATTTTATTAATCAATTCCATGAAAAGACGCCTCTATCCTTCTACAGTAACAAAATTCACATAAAATAAAGCATAATCACGAATATGCTTAGAATTATCTTGGCCATAGTAGTTTTTAGATAATAAGAATTTGAATCAGATATCATAACCCACATTTTTGTCTGCATTATCAGTCAGATTACAATTCGATATGTTGGTCAGAGTTTATTGAATTGACAGACTAAACAATTTTGATGTCACAGAACACAGTATTTAATTTGTGGTTTGTTGTTGCATTTTTTTTTTCCTTAGCCTATTGTGTCCCACTGCTGGGCAAAGGCCTCCCCCATATCCTTCCAGACATTCTTTTCTTGTTGCATTTAATGAGCATATTTTCTGTGACATCTATGAACACAAATTAATGGTAAATTTTATAATAGTTAACAAATTCTTGATAGTTCCAACTACTATTCATAGATCTTTGTTTATATCAGTTGAGAGAGAGAAAGAAAATGTATTATGCTATTCAATTGTATTTGTTCAATGCAATCACGTTAATTACCTTTAATTCCGGCAGACAATCCCTAATATGGTGCATCAGTAGTCTGTTCAAGGTCTTTGCCAAGTGCGGCGTGCCGTTGCGTGTGGCGATTGTAGGATATTTCCTTTGGAGGTATGTTGCTTCATCTTTGAGCGCGTCCTGATGATAAAACAATTGAAATCAATTGATCAATTATTATGATTATTAAAGACTTTGATCAGTTGTCAATGACAAAACCGTATCTTGTTGTTAGTACTCATTATATGCAGTCTTTGATCTGAAATCTACAAAAAAATACTTGACCAAGCGCCAAAAGTGCATTTCGTTTTCCGTGATGCAAGTTTATAAATAAAGGAAATAATATGGCTAAGTGTACTAAGTATTTTTGGTCAATTATCAGACTGTTGTGCATGCTGTACAATTTAATACAGTAGTAGCCTTATTGCATTGAATACTAAAAAAAATTACAAGCCAAAGGTAATATAATGTTATAGACCTATCTAATTGGAAAATAACAAATACAGATAAATTATTGGGATTTCATAATAATAATAATAGATAGTAATTTACCCCAATCGTCTTTTTATCAATAATGTCTTGTTGCGATCTGTTTACAACTCCGATTATGCCAAGTTTTACGGGAATGACGCGGCCGCATAGGATGTCTATGGCATCAGTTCCTGAAATAAATCACTATTTCCGTAACTATCATAGCTCCGAGAAAGAAACTTTGGCTAATTTTATCATATAACTTTTATTAGTCTAATAATGTAGGAAGACAATTGTCTTCCTACAGTATTTTTATCAAAACTTTTCATGTAATCTAATTCTGGAGATAAGTTAAAATTGATACTAATTTTACACAAATGCTTTAGATAGCTGGTCTAACATTACTTGCAGTGACTTACTAAACAGATAGTATAGCGTTTCAATGGGTTTTTGGCATACACATGAAATAACTTGAGCTAGAAGATCTGCCAAAATATTAAAAATTTCTGTTATTCACATACCATAATTATGTAGATGTATCATAAAAACAGTTTATGAGTTTAATTACCTGCATCCATGAGATCAAGTTTAGTAACTACAGCTAATGTCCTTCTGCCATCTGGATCTACCTCTTTAGACATTTTGATAGCTTCACTAGTGGCCATATCTGTGTTAGCAGCTGTCACAGCCAGAATAATCGAGTTTGGGTTGGCAATGTGCTTTATAATAAGATTCCTTATTTGGTTTTCAATATCTTCAGGCTGATCACCTATTGGTACCTAGTTAAAAATATTAACTAATAAACATTGAGCCAAAACATAGTATTTATAGATAGTAGGAGGTTAACTTGTAAACAAACTGTTTAATGACTTGTAAAAACAATATAGTGTGCAAATTATACTGTTTACCTTCGTGATACCAGGGAGATCCACCAATGTGAGATTTACAACTCTGGTTGAGAATATCTTAAGGCTGATGGGCTCTGGGCAGATGCCCTTGTTGTTGCCCGCCATGCGGTCTGTTTCTCTCTCTATCTCTTGTCTCATCTGATCGAAATCTGAGTAGATCTTGTCTTTGGTGTGGAGGAATTTGCCCCATTCTTCTAGATTTACAGTACCTGTAACAATAGAGAGGTATTGTCTAAGCATGGTAAGGGAGTAGTTTTATTAAAGCAGTCTATTTAGATAAAATCATGAGTTTAGTAGGTAGTGGGTACATTATTTAATAACAAGCTGTTTTTTCATTATGATTGTTAAGGAAGTCATGTTACATGCCTAGGATTATTTTTCCATGCTAAAGACACATATTTATTGATTAACTAAATAGTGACTGAATAGTGACATGGGTTCCTGGAACTATCTTTATATTAATATGGGAAGCAAAATTATTGTACCCCTTTTTACAAAAATTATATAGATGGAGGAGTATGGGCACAGTTAAAGTTTATATGGAGGAGTGCAGAAAGCTAATATTTTTTATAATAATGCTTTAAAAATACATTTAATGAATAAAAAATATGGTCACATTTCAACCACTGGGCAACTCTAGTAATAATTAAACAAACATTTGATTTCTGGTCAATTACTGAATCTGTTTACAGTCAAAGTATTTATCCAATATTTTCATCATTTACTTGGAGATTTTTTATTAGTTTAACAAGACCTTTATGGAATAAGTTGGTAGTGGTAGAAATTAAACTAAACAGGGACATGCTCATTCAATATATTACAGACAATAACAAACCTGTATTAAATTTTTGGGAAAGTTGAGCTATTGGATTCCACGGTGATGTCTCTGTATTCTGGATTCTTAGAGCTAGCATTACATTCGAATAAAAATACAAAACTAGGTAATTAGGTTACTAAACACAGAGCCACGTTCACATTGGTATTTGAAGCTCAAATATAGCATTTAAAATAAAGTTTTGAGTGAAAATTTAAAAGTAATCTTTGCCAGAAATGATATGATTACTTATTTCAATAATTTTCATACATTTAATAAGTAAAGAAGATTCAGGAACCTTAAGTTCCATTTATAATATACCAAACAATACACTTAAATTAATTAATTGGTATAGTCTGAGATCAAGCTATGTCAATGTCACACAACAATGACATTGGGAGCAACACATTTATCAATATTGCATGTAGTCTAGCTAGACAATAAAACAGCAAGAAGATCAATGCTCTATTATAATGATTAAAAACTACATCCAACAACACAAAGGCTTGTTATAATTCCTTGACTGAAATCCATGTAATGATCAGAACAATAGTATATTATTAATTAAAACTAGTTGAATATAAGGAAGTGAATGTTATTGGAATTTATGTAATGCCTGCAAAATGCTTTTAGAATGTTTGATTTATCCTAAAAAATTCAACAGTATGATATTTCAAAGCCAAGATTTAAAAAAGCTATCTAGCATAATTTTAAATTTGTTGAGAAAATAATATTGACTCACCTTCTTCAGCCGAGCGATGTTCCTTACTGTCCTTAGGGCTGTAGACTAATTGTAGTACAAGAGGACGTCTTGTCACAATCCCTGGGCCACGAGGCAGAAATGAACGGCCCACTAGACTTTCAATGACAGAACTTTTTCCAGAGCTCTGTTAGAAAAACGAAATAATTTAAAATGTTTTTAAACAATGTCTTTGTTTCATAGCACTTATATTAATTATTGACTAACCAGAATATGATTTAGCAATATCCACATCAATTGATATTATAATGTTTTCCAGTATAAGGATAATGATTTCTCTATTTCGGTTTACATCAAAACTAAGTGAAACCTCATGATGTCACTGATGTTTTTATTGATTATAAATTAGAAGCGTGACTTTGCGCAAAAGATTTATTGTTATAATATCCCAGTGAAGCTTGAGACTTGAGTAACTGTGAATCGGGAATTCGGGAGTGCGGTCTTGGTCAATGACAGCGTAGTTCAATTGAATAGAATGGGGACAACAAAGAACTTCACTGACACCTTTACATAACCATTACACATATATCAACAGGAAATTCATCATGTGTACCTTCCATTTTAATCGTGACTGCTAGTTCAAAATTATTTATTAAAATTCAAAGAAAATGGTTACCTGAGTTCCTAAAACTACGATTTGAGGTAATTGGATGGCATCAGCTCCGACTGTATTAAAAACGTCTTGCAACTTATTAATAACTGGTATAAGCGCTTCCATAGTTAGTAACAGATTCTACCGTACACAAAAGTTATATTTCAATAATCCACGACAGTTTTATGTAATAAGAAAAGATTATTTTTATCAAATATCAAAACAGACAAACCAACCGGTGAAAGTCGGCCATATTGATTTGACCGCCCGCGCCCCGCTACCGGCCGTTAATATGCTAGAGATGTGTCTTAGTAATCTAACTATTATTCTGTTAGTTTAGTCGATTACGGAATGTCTCCCAATCCCGAGGAAAAGTTATTCGTTGAAGTAAATATAAATAAGTCTCGTATTACTCTAATATTTCTGTGAATTGATCGCAATAGACAATCACCAAGGAAGTGAACTACGAATAACTATTTATAATGCTTCATTGTCGAGTTGCTTTTTCCCCATTTTATAGTAAATTTTGTAAAAAGAAGTAAAGGTTAAAATTCAAATTATAAATATTTTAACTACTTCATTCAGAACTTAACTTACGCTCTCGTAACGTCGTGTAAAGAAAGAAAGAAAAATATTTATTGTGTAACATCTTATTCTTTGTTATATCGATGTTTCCAAACTAAAAATTAATTCAGTCACACAAACGTCATTGGTACTCGTCTCCGAATACAGAACAAACCCTGAAAGCAATGAGATTGTACCAATAGAGTCGTCATACTCATTTTACAGAAATAAAAATATGGCGAAATTCCACAACCTCTAGCGTCAACACCACGCGACATTGTCTCGTTATCTTATTACTTGTCTCTTTTGTGTAGGCGGCAGAACGGAAATATATGATTTTCATCATCATCATCATCATCATCATCTGGAAGATATGCGACTTTTCGAGTGTTTCATCACTTTTATACGGTAAAGAAAGATTCAAGCTCTCTGTTCACTGGTAACTGGTATTCTCAAAAGATGTATGTTAGAGTCAAGGACTATTCTGCATCTAAAATGCTTGGCCTAGTAGTGAGATCTCACTACTTTTATAAGCCGAATTTTTGGGGTTAGGAACTTGGCCTTTTTTCACATTTTTTTTTTGGGTATACTTTTACTTCTTCCTCTCAGCACTGCGTTTTTTATGTAACTCTGCAAGCCCTAATCTCATCACTTACTTAAAGTTTGGTTTTAAAATTGATTTAGGGTTAGATGTCATCTATAAACCATTTTCCATAAACTGTTTTGAATTTTTCTGTGAAATCTGATTCCACATTAATTCAAATATTCCAGGGAGTTCAGAAATTGTTGCTGACAGCACTGAGCAAAAACTGGCAACAGGATAAGTGTCAAAGTCAGCCGTCACCGTCAAACTGTAATTTGTTGGTTTTTATTTTGTCGAGGGTTGGGGATTTAATTACATTTTATTTCGGTTTTTGTGAGAGTTAGTGTATAAAATCGCAGTCAAGATTCACAGTTACTAATCCTGGATATATTAAAAACATGTTCAACGCTGAGGTAATTAAAATATAGTAGGCGTACCTTACAAAATGCCGGGAGACGCTTTATGACACTTTGAAGATGCATTTTTTATATTTACAGGTAAACAGTGTGGATGCTGGAAGATATGCGAGTAATTCGCAATCTATACAGTTTGGGCCGTGGCATATATCATACGATGTGAGCTGCATACTGCCTAGCGTGTGTTCTACAAAGGTGGTCTGCGAACGTGACGATGATCAATTTTGCCAGTTTTGTATGTGAGTGTTCGCATTTTCATACTTTGCAGAGTTAGATCTTACCATGCTGAAAGCGTACAGACAATCGTAATCCATTTATGTTAATCTTGACCTAATCTCTTTCTTTTTTTTTTAATTGGATTTCCTCTTTTGTTTTAAAATAAATTTACAGATACTGCAGAGAACTGAAAATACCACACTTCCCTGATATGGTGTTTCCTAGAAATGTTTTGACGTTGACTCATGACAGTGGCGCAAATATTTGTTTTAATCCTCTTGATTCTCTGAGATGTGTGGCCAGCAGGATGGAGGCCATTGAAGTGTCCTGTGCAGAAGCTTGGCAGGAAGCTCGGTAATAATATTAATATTTCATATGCTAGGTCTAGGGGTAAAGCATGATCACCAAAAACTAGACTAACTGGGTGAGATTTTAGTTCTTCATACAATAATTAAAATACTAAAAGAAAAAAAAAAAAAATATTTTCAGACCAGATGCAGCGAAGCCAAAGCGGCCCTTTGACTGGACGTTTTCAACAGATTACAAAGGCACACTTACAGATAATATTATCATAGAGGCAACAGATGAATCCATTGATTTTAATTTACTGAAACAAAAAGAACAAATAATTTTCTATCATGATCTGACTTTATTTGAAGATGAACTGCATGACCATGGGGTGTCTAAGTGTTCTGTAAAAATAGTAAGTAATCTTTTCCAATAAAAGAGCAATAAATTCCAAAGGTTGTCTGTAAGAGATTGCTCTATGCCATAAGACTGCCCATTGTACATTTGTTTTTATAAATGTTTGTCCTGTGCTTATTCAAGTAGTGGAGTCCAATAAAGTACATTTTCGCTTTATCTAAACTTTGTGGCTAAGTTGTTTGAGACCTCGTTGATTTTGCGAATTCAGTAGTCTTAAACGGCTACCTGATTTGTAACTCTTGAATGTAAAGTAACATTTTACAAAGTAAAAACATAATCGAAAATAGTTTAGGTTAATATACTCTACCAACTAGGACCTATAACAACTACTAACTACTTCCTATTCCAAACCTTGGTTATTAGCTAACAAATCTATCAAAATCATAAAATGTAATGTTATGAAATCTTTTTCAGAGAGTCATGCCTTCATATTGGTATGTGCTGCTAAGGTATTTTTTGAGAGTGGACGATGTGTTGGTAAGGGCCAATGAAACCAGAATGTTCCACTTGCTCAACACTGATTATGTTCTCAGAGAGTACACTGTGAAGGAGGCACAAGCAAAAGATTTAAATGTATGTATGAAAATTATGTCAGATTTTTTTCAATTCAACCAAATGCACTGGCCAATAATTAATTGCACATAAAATGAGAGAAAAGAACCAATGACATTTTCTTTTTGTGTTTATTGACTACTATTCAAATTTTATCAGACCAGTATGTTGCGCAGCATTAAAGTACTGGGGTGTGCAGGTGGTTGTGCAAGATTGGCAGGAAAAATGAGGCATCTCCTGTCCTCAGTGATAAAATGCATCACCCATTAGTTGATTTGCATTCAAAAGTGCCTTTTAATGGTCTAGTTGAAAAAATGAATTGAATTTGACTTGATTTCCCATTCAATAATTCTGTCCACTTCTACACCATGTAATTGCCTTTATCTTACATTAAACATTTTTTTACAGATGCCTACATCGCACATGAAAGACGCTGATGATGTGATACCAGTCCTGCCAGTGAAAGAAAAAATAACACACAAACTGATTGTGAATATACCACCAAATTAAGCTGTAGTGCTTTGATCTTCAATAATTATGAAATAAAATAAGCTAAGAATTATAAATGTTGTAATAAAGTGCAAGTCCCACTGGGTAGTATATAAATATTTTACTTAAAAGCCTTTAAATATGAAAATATTGGTGCTATATTAGCAATGGAAAAGAGTACACAAATGTGAAACTTAAATGTACATTGAATTCATAGAGGCAACAACTCTCAGGTTTTAGACATTTTCACTATGATTAACTCACTGAATCACATCATACAAGTTCCAATGCATGGGGAACGAAAGTGTGTGACAGTGTCTTAATACTAAACAGACAAGAACAATAAAAAATACACTGGGAGCACTATGCTTTAGGCGTGTGAGATATCTTTGTTCCAATGCCTGAAGGCCAAAGGCTTTGTACTGAAGGGAGATATGAGATTGTGGTGAAAAGAAGTCTGATAGCACAGCGGCTTACAAGCTTCAGAGTTATAAGCCCGCGCCTGCGCCGGATCGAAGAACAGTTTAGTACAAGTCGCTTCTGATTCCAAATATATTTTAGAAGACTTACTTGAAGATTTTTACTGTGACTGTATAATTGCCAATCGGGATCAGTGTTGTACTGCACTTGGGTAATACGGCAATAAATAATTTATTTTTATAAAAGGGTTTCTTATTGAACACCAATCAAAGCTGGCCTAGCATTTTCTCAACTATGTTTCGGTTAGCTTCCAGTCTAACCGGGTGCATCAGAATATATGTATTTTGTATGGAGCCACAGCCTGTCCGTCCTCCACAAACCAATGAACGTCAAGATGACGGGACTCCGCCAGGTTTTTCGAATATCACGTGAATAGGATTGAATACAATATTTCTACTAAGTATTTCATATTAAAATTCTACACTCATACAATTTCAAATTATTCTATAGTAATTCTATAATTTTCCGAAATTATAGAATTACTATAGAATAATTTCGGTGTTTTTGGTTGTTTCTTCGTATTTTAACACCGACTTCCAAAATTAAAGTTATTTTGTAGAAGTCGGTTGTTTTTATTGTTAAAAGTTTTTATAAAGACTTGCAGATTTTATACAGATAAATTGTAAATCAGAGAGCTGATTGGTCGCTATTTTATGTCAGTCCACAATTTCTCGGAACGCACGGAGATGTTACAGAATAGAAGATTTTAATTCGTATAATTGCAGAACAAACGTTCATTAATAATTTATCGAGAGTTTACAATCTGTCAAGATATTTTATATTCATAAGGATTTGCCATTTTTCGGTGAAATTTACATGAGAAAAGCGCTTGAAGAAAAAGTATCATTTTAAGCCAAGTATCATTTTATGGCTCTTACAATTTAATTAGGCGTTTAGTTTGTGATAGTTTTACCTTGGGAGCATAGCTGGGCATTAACTCGTTAATCCGTTAATCGTTAATTAACGAAGTTAACATTTTGATTAACGGATTAACTTTTAAGTTAACTTTTAAAAATGTTAACGGACACGTTAACTTCCGTTAATGTGCAGAAGTCCGTTAATCGTTAATCCAATGCCTACTATTTACCGCACGAAACAAAAACAAAACTAGATATATTTGGCCGGCGCGTGCGAGTGAGTAAACTGCGAAAATTTTTTTTTCGTTTGATCATTTCATTACTTAGAGCCGGTGCTTACAGTGACGAGTGTTTTGTTTGCGAGTGTAATTTAGTTAAAAATAGTGTATTGTGCAGTTTAGTAATTAAAACCGTATCATGGAAGATATGGAATCGAATTCCAGCAATGCTGATGAGAATCCATGGCCACATTTGACTGAGTATGTGGAATTTGTATCCAGATCGGGCCAGCAAATACTTTTTGCTTTAGCAAATACTTTCAGACGAGAACTTCAACATGTTAATGTTCATGAAGGGGAATATGCACCTTATGCCCGACGATTAAATTACACATTTGAATTATACAAGTATTTTGTTTTATTCATAACCTTTCTTTTAAGTTCACTAACGCAACGATATAAAAATGTAATTTTACACATATTAACGGATTAAAGATTAACGTTAACTTGCGTTAATTCTTCCGAAATGTAACGCTTTAACGTTTAAGGAAGCTAACTTTTTTTGTAGCGGATTAACGATTAACGAAGTTAAATATTTGATTAACGGTGCCCAGCTTTGCTTGGGAGGTTATTCTGAAGTGTATGTTTTTGAGTTTGCGTTTGCCTAAAAGTTAAAAGTGATTAAACCAAAATGTTGAATAAGATAATAATTTTTTGAATGTTGTAAATAATTGTAAATTTAATTACTTAATTTTTAAATAACAATTAGTCACAAGAAAAAGAACAAATATTTAACCTTTTTCCGTCAATCTGAGAAAATGCACTTTATATGAGTAACTGAATATTTTTGTTACCACTACAAAAATATTCAATGTACGCAATCAACATGCGTGATTGTCGACTTCAGCGACAAAATAATTGAGATCTAAATGGGTTACAAGTTCTGTACGTAATTCTGAAATAAGATAAACTAAGGCTCAAGATTCTACTTGGCTTATTAAAAACACTCTTGGCTTTTTGAGCGCTAAGTGTTACTTAACAAAAACGATTGATAGGAAAAATTTCATATCTTAGAAATTCCCGGTTTTCCGATTTTTTCTTTGAAAACACACTTACCTAGCTGAATGCCAAATTTGAACTTTCTAGGTCATCTGGAAGTGGGTTAGGTTTTTGATCTAGAAGTCAGTGAGTCACTCAGTCAGTCAGTCACTCGTAAAAATGTCAATAACTGTTTGAGCTACAATATGAAATTTTGGATTCTAGACAAGCTTTGCAATGTGTCAAATTTCATACATGTAGGTTAAATTGGTTTCGAGTTGTGAAGAGTCACGGCTGCTGCGTTGCTAGTTCCTTATTCTATGAACTTGGCTGGACTCGCTGCCGCGTGTCTAGATTAAATATAGTAAGCAATAGCAGGTTATTCTTATAAAATGATATTTCGAGAAAAAATACAAATCAGAAACTATAGGTTCAAATATGCAAGTACGCTGTGAGTGCAATGTCCACACTTATATCCATACAATACTAATATTATAAATGCGACAGTGTGTCTGTTACCTCTTCACGCTTTAACCGCTGAACCGATTTAGATGAAATTTGTTATAGAGACTTAAAACACCTTGGATAAGGACATAGACTACCTTTTGTTGCGAGAAAAGAGCTTAATAGGAGATGAAAGTTTTTACGGGAGTCCACCATATTGAAGATAAAACGATGACACTTTGTATTTAGGCACTTGATACAAAATAAATAAAAAATTGTGTTCTTGAGCGTTTGAAATAATTATTATCTTAAAAATTAAAAATTGATGCCCAAAGTCCACGCGGACAAAGTCAGGGGCAAAAACTAGTTGCTGATATAGTTGAAAATGTTTTGTTAGATATTATATAGTTACAGCGCGGAAGTTTTAAAGTCATATTCTGAAAATTGTCTGTTTGTTCGTTGATTAATTTTTTTTACATAACTTATCTATATCTTATCAAACTTATGACAAACAGCGCCCAACAAAAACTGTATTTAGAAGGTGTGGAGGTTGCATATGTCCCAGAATACATACACCTCGGCCAAATAGTCTCATTTTAGGCGAGAAAAGAAAAAGAAGTTGCTCGCCGCACTGAAACCGCCTGGAAGAGCTATTGGTCGACGTAGGCACTCATGAAAGGAGACCTTCCAATTTGTTATAAGCGCAAATTGATGGACATGTGCATTCTCCCTATCCTTACATACGGTGCTCAAACCTGGTCTTAGACAGTTCAGCAGAGGTCCTGCCAGCGAGCAATGGAGCGCAGCATTCTGCGTTCCAAAACACAAATCGCCGACGTCACACAAAAAGTAGCCAAACTAAAGTGGGACTGGGCCGGCCACGTCTGCCGAATGTTCGACATTCGGCAGACGTGGTCGTTCATGGGCTAAAGCAATCACAATGTGGATCCCAGAAAATGCCCGGAAACATCTCGAGAGACCCAGGCGAAGATCGCGTGACTGCTTGACGCCTATCGGCAAGATCGGTCCACACTTGCCCAAAGCCGGGAGGAATAGAAGGAAGAAAGGGAGGCCTTTGCCCTGCAGTGAGTCACAGTTGGCTAAAATAATAAATAAATAAAAACTTATTTACGTGGCCAACATGATTATAGCTGCCAGACAAGGAATTAGTAGCCATTTGTTATCACTCTTCGATTAATAATATCTTTGAGTGTTAGATTATTATCTTGATTTATCAGAATACTGATTTTGACGGCACGGTTGGCGCAGTGGCTGAGCAATTGTTTTCTGCGCTGCGTGTTGTAGGTTCAATTCCCGCACGGAACAAAAAATATTTGATACCTACATATGACATTATGACAGTTTAAATGTTTGTATCTTCATGCCCCACGATATATACAGGATGAATTTAAAGCTTTTGTAAACAATGCTATCGTTAAAAAAAATCAAAACTGTTAGATGATAAGAAGGATACCATTTTGGCTAATGTTCGACTTGCTCTTGGTAGGTTTCCTGACCCTTGACCCTTGCTATAGCTTATGGTAACTCTTAACTAATGCATGCTGCAAACCAGACCAAGCCTGGTTAGCCAGGTCCCAAGCAAGACACGTCGCAAGGCGTCTCGTTATTTGAACGCTCAGTTATCAGTATCACTGTCGCGTTCTCTGCTTTTATCGAAGAAATGGCTGAATCTGGAAATAATGAGTCTGGCTATGGATAAACCTTCTCGTCTATACCTATTCGTTAGGATGTAGGTAAAAGCGGGATATAATGAATGGTAAGATGGAAATGGCCAATGACCAGAGACGTAGCTAGGGTCCAAAATGAATTTTGAAAA
Source organism: Mamestra brassicae (assembly GCA_905163435.1). Taxonomy (NCBI): domain Eukaryota; kingdom Metazoa; phylum Arthropoda; class Insecta; order Lepidoptera; family Noctuidae; genus Mamestra; species Mamestra brassicae. Next base: position 8,032,893 of record LR990996.1, on the reverse strand, counting down.
GAGTAGGTAAACACGATGGAAGCCGCCGACGTAAGTGAAGTCGTTTTTTCCTGACATAATCATGTGGGGTATTGAAATAATAAGTATTAATATAGATAATAGATATTAGGTAGGTACATGGAAGGTGTCCGCGAAAGAATTTGCAACCTTCAAATGTAGTTAGTAGTAATCTTAAAAGGTTTTATGTAGATACTTAACTGTTTTTATTTACAAAATAAAATACAGAAATACGGTTTTTGGTTAAATAACTTAAGTTAAATGTTTCCCGCAAAGACGAGTTTAAGCGAGTTTTTGTAAAAGCGTAGGTAAGCGTGCTAGAAAGTAAATAAGGTGTTTCATTTAAACGAGTGTATTCGTCTTCGCGGTATATACCATATATTTAATTACTTTTTGCACGTTTCCTGCGATACCCTATATATATACAGGACCTATACTTGAAACCTACTAAACTCTATGCGGGGATCGTGCGGTCCATGGCCCTTTATAGGCCCCCTGTGTGGGCTCTAACGCTGAAGGGGCGACCAGCCCGCCAGTTCAACGCGTCCCAAAGGGTCATGGCCATCCGGCTAGCCCGGGGATACCGCACGGTCTCCTGCGAGGCGGCGAGCCTCCTTGCCGGATTACCGCCATGGGATCTGGAGCCGAGAGCCCTCGCGCACGTCTACGCGTGGCGCGTGGAAGCGCTTCGCCGGGGTAAAACTCCGCTGCCGCGACAAATTGCATCGCGGCAGACGGAGCTCCGGCAGGATATCACGGCGGTATGGAGACAGCGACTATCGCGACCCAGCGCTGGGCACGCCACAATTGCGGCGGTAAGGCCCCTCTTTGGGGAGTGGCTGCAGAGGCACCACGGTGTCCTCACCTTCCGTCTGACTCCCGCGGTACTCACCGGACACGGTTGTTTCGGGAGGTACCTGTTTCGGATTCAGCGGGAGGACACGTCCGGGTGTCAGCACTGTGAGGATCGCCCGGAGGACACGGTGGAGCACACGGTAGAGGTCTGCCCTGCTTGGGCTGAGCACCGCCGTGTCCTCGTCGAGGCGATCGGCGGCGGCGACATCTCGCGTCCGGCCCTGGTTAAATCCATGGTCCGGAGCGAGGAAGCTTGGGAAGCGGTCACCTCCTTCTACGAAGTAGTAATGCTAGCGAAGGAGGAGGCGGGCCGCGCGAGGGAAAGGCAAGGCCTTCGCCCCATCCGCCGCTACAGGAGAAAACGCCCCGGGCGTCGGGAGTCGCAGGGCGATCCCCGGCCACCGTAGGCACGGGCCTGCGGACGGCGAGTGTTGGGTGACTCGCTGCACGATCACCACCAGGCCCGGGTCGATGGCGCGTTGTGTTTCACGCGAGCATCAAAGAGATGTCAGCAAAGAAGACGGGGCCCGCTAGGGCCAGAGCCTGCCAGGGTTGCGGAATTTGTTCGAAAGAGTCACCGCGGCCCTGGAACGCAAAGGGCTTTAGAAGGAACACGGATGGGTTCTAGTCAGTTAGAGTCTGACACGGCCTTCCGCTCCACCCAGAGCGGAAGAAGTCATTTGATGTCAAAAGTCAAAAGTCATTTATTCAAATTAGGCTGAGTGCCAGCACTTTTTGAACGTCAAAGTTCTACATAAAGACAGTCCCCCAAAACGCCCGCCCGTCACCACTTTCTAGTGTTTTAGCTGGGAAGAAGAAGTGGCGCAACAAACTCCCCAGCAACACATCTGTCTGTTAAGTTATAACAATTTTAATTTATACAGCAGTATGCAAAGTTTACAAAACATGATACAGAAAATTATATGTCTAATATGTAAATCAAATTTTATGAAATTTATTGACACTTGTTAGCTAGCACACTCCATTATGCCATCAAAAAAACAAACAAACTCAAGCATTAACAAGTAAATCAAACTAATTAAGCCTTCAGGCATAAATGGTGTGCCCGCTTACACGTGCAATGGTATAGTCTAACAACAGGATTTTGACTGGAACCACAAGTGATGAACTAGAGCCAACGTAGTTATTATTATAAACTGTAGGTTTATCGTTATAACAAAAATAAAAATAAACCATGACCAGCAAGGCAACCAGCCACCACAAGCAGCACCCGTTCACGAGCATAACGCAAAGATCAGCCATTACCCCCCTCGCCATGTTTGAGGGAAGGAGATAACCCGACCTCCGACGCTACCGCAAGCAGTGACATCTATGGGAGGATGACGAACTTGCTGCCGGTTGTTCAGGCATAATATAAAACAGCTATAGGACTATAGCAATACTAGTTCATCATATGTTGCAATACAACTCGTTATAAAAAAAAACAATTGTAATGAGTAGATTAGGTCAAAAAAAAATAAAAAAAATAGTAAAAGATCACTGACCAATACAGCCGGACAAAATAATAATAATAAAAAAAAAATATTTATTATATCAACTCATATATAAATAACTTGTCATAAGCTAACTTACAGAGAAAGAACATGATAAATATGGCATTGTCTTGCGTTCAAAACAGCGACCAACTATTCTTATCGTTGATAGATGATTTCCCATCCTTGATAAAAAAAAGTATTTAACGATGTGTGTAACTATGCCTGTACCCAGCGACTATGGGTCTGCAAAGTGCGCCCCCTGAGACTTTTGCCCTTGGCAGCCGCCCATCTTGCCAATCCCTAGCTCCGACGCTGCCAATGACGAATTAAATAGCGCCCACGGACATTTGACCGCCTCAAAATAAGTAAATAGATTTCCTGCCCCGCTCGACCGATAATGTCATGTTGAATGATTTTTATCTCAATAATCACTTTAATTAAACGGATACGCTACCTACAATAATACCCAATAATTGATGACCGCTGTTGATAGAGCAGAGTTTTATCTGCAACTGTAATATTGCATTTTCAGTTTATTTTAACGCGTGTCCCAAGAGTGTAGCAATATTTGTTTTGTAGAAGATTTATTTTAATATAATATAAAAAACTACCGACGAGATGTGGGCAAAACATTTGCCATGGCTTGTCGCCTCATTAGGTTTGTATAAGACCTTTAGTTATCATTCTTATCATCAACTGCTGCTGATTTAACAAAGAAAAAGTAAACTTACTGGTCTTTTTTAAAATTACAGTGTTACTTTGCTTGCATAAGGGACACACCCAGATAGTCACGTACGATGTGCGCTTAGCGAACCTCCTTCATATGCAGCAAGGCATTGGGTGGCCGCTGTACCTCAATGTGGCAGAAGGCCATGAAGCCTTGATGCGGCTCTCTGAGCATCTGGAGAACCAACAGAGTTGTGAAGTGACCACTCCCGGCGGAGACACGTTCAATGTCCACAACCCATCCAATAACAGGTAAGTGACTTTAACGGATACTTTATACTGAATATAAAACTTCGATTACACAACACAACATAGGAACCATTTTTGTTAGTACTCACCTTAGATACTACAACTTATACACTAGGATTAGTAACAAAATTAAGAATTTGCAGTAGGGTAGACACGTTAGTGAGTCATGTACCTACTTACGAGGCATTTCATGCGGATAATTGGGCAAACATTCCCGAGGCACTACAGAAACGAGGGAGTTTCAACATCATCCTGAAAACATTATTATATTGGACGCGCAAAGCATTAAGCGTCCGCCGCGAATAGCTAAACCACAGACTTCCCCTCCCAGAATATCCCCTTAGGTACTGGCGCAGTAGGGTAAAAAACTGCTTAGACCATAATAATTAGCATATGAAACCAGTGTTCTGAAAATAGTGAGGCTCTCGAGAAATTTAGCTATTATTAACGCAACAGGTGTCCCCAACGGTGCTCTAATTTAAGTCTCAACGTTAGCCAACCCGTTAGTAGTGACATGATTTAAAAGCTTTTAATTAAGCGTGCGTTGTAGCTTTCTCTGCTACATAGTAAATAATGCCAGCAGTTGAGAGTTTGTTATTTTTTGCCTAGCATAGTGCGAATTGATGAAATAATGAGACACTATGTAATCAAATTATTATTTTCAATCCCATTTGCTTTTTGTTTGGAAGGAAATATTATAGTTTTTTGTTTGGAGCTTACTGATCTGCGCAAACGTAGAAACATGAGCGAATATCATGGATCACGGCGTGATGATATAGATCACGGCTAATAATAGAAGAACTGGCAGGTACCTACTCTCATCTATCTACATCTATTACTGATATGTAATGGATGTAGATAGATACTATGCCGAAGCCAAATAAATTTGGATCAGGGCAGAAGGGTGATGATGATTTGATTTTGTACTGTGCTTGCCACAAACATACACGTCAAATATTAATGTTTGTGTGAAGATACGAGGCTTGGAGTGATGGCTGCGGTGTCAGGGTCAAGAACGTAGTTCCCTCGGACATGGGGCGATGGCGCATGACGGCTACCAGAAACAACCACTCCATCACCGGCTGGTCTGAAGTCCACATCACAGGTTTGAGAGTTATTTGACTGTGTTTCTAGTAAAGGAGTAGTACTCTGATGCCGATTGTAGGTAGACTGTAACTGCAGCTGCAGTGGTTGGTTTGAAATGCCGAAGTGTGCGTTAAGTGCTGCAGAGAGGAGATCTTAAGTAGTAGGTAAGTTAGTACGTTTTTATTTGCAAGAAATGTGGTAAAGAGATGTTACATAATATATTTCTGGTGCAGGAATTTACGTCAACTATGCGGCCGCGAAAATGAAATTAATGGTGTCATGTAATAGGCAGGTGTGTCTAAACAATTCAATTCTGGGTACCGGTGATTATAAATACGAATGATTAACTTTGCGTTCGTTTGAGTTATTTTTATTTTGAAACAGTTTCATATTGCACTTAACAAATTTAGCTATTTCAAAAATGTAAGTAAATGCTCGGAGTGGTTTAAAGGTTCTCTGTTTAAAGACAGGTCGGTAAGAATCAGTCCACCACAAATTGACTATTGCGATTGATTGTAGTCTGTTGCAACGGTCTGCAGCTAGGTTTGCAGTCAGAATAACTCATCTAACGGCCGGTCTCAATAACCACCTTTAACCAGCTGTCAAATAAGCTACTGACAGTAGCTGAAACGCTTTACGCTTTTTTTTTTTAGTAGCTTATTTGATTTTTTGTTGGTTAAAGATAGATACGTGGTAGCTAAATTTGCGACCAACTTACCACACTAGTATCATAATGATACTAGTGCGGTAAGTTGGTTTTACAACGAGTAGACGAATGGGCTTACCATAGTCACGAGTTTGTAAAAACCAATATCCACACGTGTGTCATACAACGTTTTTCAACACAGAAACGAGAAAACAATAGGTAGGTACACTAATGAAACACACTTTTTGTTTTTAGATAGGTATCAGTCGGAATCGGAAAGTCGCAACAATCCTTGACGTTCCTTTTATGTAAATAGCGCGGATTTGCAAATGGCGCCACGTGCGCGTGGTGAAAATTAGAACTGCATTTTTCGCCTCATTTTCTCTTTAGTATTAAAATGAGACAAACGTTTTGAACAAAAGCGCTTCCAAGGAGGTTCGATCATTCAACTTTTTTGTCTAGTAATGGGAAACTCCTTGGTGGAATTCTTACATTTTTTATGGTAAGTAATTAAAAAAAACCGTAAAGAATACGCAAGGCGCTATACATCGAGGAGTGCGGTAAAATAGGTACTTAGATGAGAGTACCTATTTTACCGCACGTTCCAATGTATGGTGCGTAATTTTTAACTTTCGAACAATATATATATATACAGGCGTCGTAAATGCATTTTTTGAGCAAATGTGTTGAAAATAACTATAACCGCAAATTGGACTTTTACTCCGCCTCTGATTATATCAACCTCATCGTGAGACGCATGAAGGGGACAGATAAAATACCTTCCATCTGCGTCCCCAAAATGCTTTGGCGAAACTTAACAAAACAATAACAGAAGTAAACAATGTGAACATACATATCGTGTAGATAATAAATAGTGCTAACCTACTGATTGATTGGCATTTACATAAGAATCCTCTTATGTACCTAGGCAATACATTTTGTTTTAAGGCTTATTAAGTATCTATGATTGTAGATGAATTACACATCATTCAATCAAATAGGTACCTACCGGCTTATTAATTCAATATCTACAATGAATATTATTTAATGTTCGAGTGTACGAGTGATAATCAATAATAGAATATTGTAGAAGCCTATAATTAATTGCAAAATCTAATCATGCATACATTGTACCGTTTGAGATAGTGTTTCATGATTATATATTATAAAATATAAATATATAGGTTTATCATTAATATCAGTAGCGGTTTGATCCGCTTCATTCAGGATTTCCTCAGAGTTGTAATTTTTTCCGTGTAAAAGTCATAGCACACATATCAACTCGAAAAGGGATCGTCAACGTATAAACTCGTGCCGTGAAGTATTCTTTGTACTTATGTTTTTTTTCTTTTCCTACTGCAACGTACACTAATCGGAATTGTAACGTAATCGCCTCGCCTCGGGACAAGCTCACGAACCGCGGTGCGGTGAGTGGTCAACTTGCAGATCCCGCGCTTACGGCTCGTCGTTCCCGCGCTCACGGCTCGTCGTCCTTGCGCTTTTGGCTCGTCGCCCTGCGTTTACGTCTCTCCGTGCCCTCTCAGTCTTACACCTCCCGCGGTCTGCCTGCAGCTCACTACTGTTGCCGAACGTATTCGCGTATATAAACGTATCTCGCGTACCTATTGTGAACCGGAACATAACCGTACGCTACACTTCACGTTCGGAATCAAACTGATCTGGGGCCAGTGCTTACGTTAGGTTGACGCCTGTTTGACGGCGAGACAAAAGGCGATACGGTGACGATCCCTTTCCGAGTTGATATGACATGTGTGCACCTTAAATCAGAGGCGCGTGCCTTATAAATCCAGTGGGTGCTCAACTCATGGCCATATGATGTTTTTTTTTTTCAAAACTTGCAAAGTGCGAGAAAAAATAGAAAGTAGGTGATGTATTCAAAGATCTGGGTTCCCGTATCAAAAGGCTGCTGGACTGGAGCCCCCGATCACCCACGGAGAAAGCGCCCCTGACCGTAATAGACGTACTTTTATCTATTGAAACCGTATCCTGGGTGAGTGGGTGAGTGTTTCAGAACGAAGACCACTATGGCAGCTGTGTCAACCTGTTAGAGAGTACTTCCTGAAGTTTTGTCCTCTAACTTCAATCAAAATCAATTGATGGTTACTGTTTCGTTAAGTTGTTGCTTATTACTTCAATACACATTATCATATTTATCACACACTAGCACTTCGCCCGCTACTTCGTCCGCGCGGATTTAGTAGGTACTTTATAAACTTCAACGCCCCCTCTACCATTAACGGTTTAAAGGTTAGTTTCTGAAAATTAAGCACAACGATTTTCATTAATTTCCCAGTAATTTCTGCTGCTGATCCTGTCTCAGGATAAGCGCAACTATTCACCCCGTTCACACCGTCAGGGGTTGATTATGCAAAATTGTTAGATCTCTTCAATTATCCCACTTTTAGTTAGTTCATACCAATTTCCACGTAAATTGGAGCAAGCAATAATGCACTGTGAGCAGTGGACAGTTCCTCCTCGTCCTAATGTTTGTAACTGTGTCCTTAACTGTTTTTCTTTTTTTGTGTGTTGTTTTTATTTTTTGTTTAATGTGTGTAACTGTGTCCTTAACTGTTTTTTTGTGTGTTATTTTTCATTTTCTGTTTTATTTTTTTATGTCAATTAATTGTTTTTTAGTATGAGTGTGTTGATATAATAATATGGATTTTATCTGAAATAAATGTTTGTTATTATTATTATAATAATGTCCTCCCCTAAAGACTTCATCACCTCTTTTTTTTCACCCCTTTGAAGTTTATTTTCGAAAAATCCAAACATTTCGCACTTTTAAAGTAAAACCGTTACTAAAAGAAATTATGATTTTTTATAGGGGAACCAATATTAGAAAATAGTCACTGTTTTTAGATAGATGGCATTGATACCTCAATTCATAAAAAAAATCGTTTAGTAACAGTTTTACTTTAAAGGTGCTATTTGTAATTCTTATTTTTTTATCGAAATAATTAATGCCGTGTTTCAATTTCATCGGACCAAGCATTAAGATTCTCCCCAGTTCGCTCAAACCGTAACATTAGTATTTTCATATACGTCGTAACTTTTGAACGAATGGTCCAATTTGAATAGGTAGTTTAAAGTATAATTTGCACGTACATAATTAACCTTAATTTTCAAACCATTTAAATAGATAAGGATATCATGATACCAAAATCACCACTATTCCATTCCACCAATTGTGACTTAACCATAAAATAGTCAGATATTTCACCCTCGCAAACTTTTTCATAGGTAATAAGTACCTACTTTAATCATGTAGTACATTATTTTTATATATCATCAATAGTTTTCTCAGCACACGCCAAATAATAAATTTTCCCTATAAGGCAACATTTTGCTAGTTTGGGTTACATTAAGTATTGCAATTTTCGTATCGGGATCTCTATTTTTTTCGAAAATAAAATATAGCTTATATTTTAAGTTAATAATTTAGCTAAAATAGCTTTCTAATGGCGAAAGAATTTTTAAAATCAGTTGAGTAGATCTTGAGCCATATCGTAACAAACAAATAAATGTTTCCTCTTTATAATATTAGTTGAGTCTTAGATTTAGATAAGTGGTAGGTGGTAGGTATGTATTTCTGAGGTGCGTCAGAAATGTATGTATGATTGCGAGTGCGAAAGTAAAAAAGGCGAATCTTGACGACCGCTGTGCGAAGCTTATGCGAATATTGTGATGCCAATGCAAAGCCTATGCGGTTCTATGATATATGTATCTAACTTGCGACTTTTTACACATTTCACACGAAAACGGATAAATTGTAAACTTGTGCTCTGATTGGTCGCCATTTTATGTATGTCCACAATTTTTCGGAATGACTTCGAGATATTATAGACTATCAAATTTTTATGCGTAAAAAAGTATTCCAAATGTTCAGTTGACAATTTATCGAGAGTTTACAATCTTTCAGGTTATTTTATAATCTTACGGAGTTTGCCATTTTCTGGTGACACGTATAACTCCACAAAATGTACTGAACAGCTGTTTTTTTTCGCGATTTTGTGTTTTAGGGGCCCATAGTAAAAGTTGTTCATAATGATGAGTACAATGACCCCTTAAGAGGTATAGCGTTTATTCTGTTACACGTTGTATAAACCCGGATTTACTTAGTGAAGTTTCCATTACTTAGACCTTTGGTTGTTGTTGATTATAGAACATCAATAGTATCGGATCAGTTATGCCTCCCACTTTTAATTTCAGAGCAGATAACAAGTTACATTCCGGAAACCATATCGTTGAAAGACGGCCAGACCCATACTATTGTGGACCTCTCGTCTTTGAACAACTCATACTGTTTGGTGACTCAGCCTTTCTCCGAGAGCTCCTTGGTACCGGGGCACTGCGCTGTAACCCTGGACCGCACTACCAGGGCTGTGCAGGGCAGATGGAGTGTCTTACTTGGTATTCCTGGGCGAGTGACTGAGCTGCATGTTGATACAACAGTCGCTGTAGATGGTGAGTTGGCACTACTGCACCATGTATTTTTTTATTTTTTGGTGTTGGTAAGTATATTATTTGGTTTACTAAAACCTATATTTTTGAGTAGGTACTCCCGACTTCCTTATTGGTTGAGCTGTATATGAATATTTACTAATATTTAATATTTGTTGTAAAAATAATTTAGGCAGTACAGAAAATTAGCAGTATAAGGAAAATCTTGAACCTAAATCCAGTTACAATTCATAAGTAATATTAGTAGTGCCTAGCATTTAATTGCGTATGTGTAAAATTTCTGCATGCTATATCAGATTGCACAGCAGTATGAAAATAATGCAGGACTGCTCCACATAGGTACTTACACGTCGTAAAATACATCAGGTGTCAGTGTCGCAAACACACAGGCAATCGGACAGTCGACATTCGGATTTAGAGCACGATTTACTACATAACTGCAAACGGATCCCGGTATTTCAGGATTTAAATGTCAAAAGAATTCCTACGTGGTTATATGAAATACGGGAGCTGAAAATGTTGTTTCATTGCATAAATATAAATGCTGTTGTTTATTTAAGGATAAGATAGAGGCATTTGTATGAGATATATGAAAGTTCCTTTTCTCGAGTTTATGGATATCTAATCTCGCTCGTATTGACTTTGCTTTATACATTGACTGCGCATGGAATATAAAGATCACTTTGCCAAAATGTTGGTGCTTCAAATCGTGTTCTGGGCGGAAAGTCTCTACAAAGTTACAGATCGGCTTTATTTTGAGGATTGGAAATCGTCAAATGACTTCTTCCGCTCAGGGTGGAACGGAAGGGCATGTCAGACTCTTACTGACTAAAACCCATCCGTATTCGTATTAAAGCCTTTTGCGTTCCAGGGCCGCGGTGACTCTTTCGAACAAATTCCGCAACCCTTGCAGAGTTACCGATCGCTCACCGACAGAATTCGGTCGTTAAGTCCTAGTCGCGAATCCACAATCAAAATCAATTTTTTGATCCGTGGATCGCATTCGAGATTGGCTGAGTACGGGCGGCCTTAGGACTTAACAACCGAATTCTGTCGGTAGGCGATTGTAAACTATGTCGAGACTTCCCGCCCTGTACTATCGAAGAAATTCATCAACAAATAATGTGCAATTGAAGAGCATTGATAATAATTATCGTGTCATTTTAAGATACAGTCGGAATGTTATCGGTTGGCGATTGCTTGTCAATTATACCGGTCGGCAGTGACGCATGGACATGACTCCGATGTCCGATTAAGGGCATCGTCGCATGCACTGGCACTACCTGTTTCGCTACTAGGTCGTGTCCACGACATTGCCTTAAATGTGGAAAGGTAATCTTGTCATTAGTGTCGTGATTCGCATCAGTATTTTTGGCGACCAAGCCTCTTCCATGTCTAGACACAAAGGCTTTCAGCGACATCAATCTGTCTCAGTTAGATAGCCACGACATGTGGACATGCAATGTTACTTTTCTTTGTAACCCAATCATTATAATTACCAAGTAGATATGTAAAAGATTTATAGCAATTAAGTAGATACGATGAGTTAATCAGAAAGAGATTTAAATCTACCGCTTTGATGGTACCTATTACGCACATAGCAGCATACCTACATGAACTTTGAAACCTATTATGCATTTGTTTCAGCCGAGCGTCTCGATGTGGGCTACGTCCGAGAAGCTGACGCTCATAAACTTCATTTGTACTGTAATATTCTACACACGTCAAAGAATATCACTTTTTGCCGTTTCCAAAAAACTACGGAAGTCTCTGGTTTTAATGTCATGGATGGTTTGAGTGACGGTCGTTACAGGTTGGTAGCTAAATTAATTTCCATTTGTTTGAATTAGGCACGAGTCTTACTGCTAATTATATATATATAAAATGATTCTTCCAGTTACTACGGCGATGGTTTCTTCAAAAGACAATGTGGATTGACAATAGAGTCGGTGACTGCCCAGGATTATGGAACTTGGAGATGCACACTTGGAGTTATGGAAAGAGTCGGCAATGCTATCCATCAGTTGACACCAATGCAAGCACTTATAACTGTTCCAGTTGAAGGAGGTGAATTATTTTACTAGAAAAGAAAGATATACTTAAGTAATTTTAGGTGGATAGGTAATAACAGTTTGAAGAAGTGGCCTTGTCTGTCTTTGCTGAAATTAATGATTCGGCAAGGCGTGTAAAAAGTAAATCATGATACCAATAAATATATATATTGACACTTGTTCTTTATTTACCTAGGTAACAGGATAAGGCGAGATATCCAAAGACCTGAAGAAGAAGTGTACGAAATGAGGAAGATTTTCGTTCAGGCGGACACCATCGTAACGATAATGTGTCACGCGGACGCGTCTCTAGCATATTGTTGGTACCAGCATCCTAACGGCTCTCAGTTCACCCCTGTGGATCGACAAAATGACGATGGACAGGCCTTTTGGTAAACTTTCATTTGTAGAAATCTATTTATGCATTTCATGTCGTATTATACTAGATCAGTGTTATTTTGCCACAGGTACGCAGGCGAAAATCTTCAATCTGGTGACTGTGGCATCACCTTTGCCAAAATTTCCATTGAAGATGGAGGCACATGGACATGTCACATGGGTTACAAGTACCAACTGGGAGTGGAGATCATGGATCAAATAGACGTTCGAGTGACTGGACCGCTGGCTGCCAATGAACAACAAGTGGGTGCTAGGGTTGGCGGTACAGCCACCTTGTACTGTCACACCTCTAATGGGCCAAAACCACTCGAATATTGCAGATTTTTAGCACCTAATAGTATTGGTATGAGTTTGGATTCTACAGTGGATGCGCAGCAGTAAGTACCATTTATTAATTGACTAGCTTTTGCCCGCGACTTCGTACGCGCATATCCCGTTTTTTCCCGTTCCCGTAGGAATTATGGGAAATATTCTCTTAGTGCTGCCCTACGGAGTGTAGGGAAGCTACATGCCAATTTCAGCTTTCAACCAGGTTTCGACTGTGCGTTGTCTGCCAGTCACTCAGTCACCGCTTACCAGTAGACCACAACGTAAGAATTTTAAATATATATATATTTTATATATATATTGATTTATATAACTTAAAGGAATTGATTAACCTGATTAGGTAAGTCTTGTGTGCTTTTGGTATTAAGTAAAACTTTTATGCTTATTAAATTCCTCTCTAGGGCAACACACGTACCCAGAATGGTTAATGTTTAAACTTTAACGAAGTTTTTGACGATCGTAACTTTTTCCAGTGCTATTCTAGATCGTTTTTATTTCACCGCTGGGAGGAGCTTGGACTACGGCGACTGCTCGCTAACCATCAACACAGTTTCTGATGAAGACTTTGGTGAATGGACATGTGCGGCTTTACTGCATGACCATGTGGTTGAGTCTAGAGACTCTATACGCCTTTACGCCAGTAAGTATGACAAATATGTTTTCCAGAACTTATTTTTTTTTTTTTTCCACCAAAACTAAAAATAATGCTGCACTTTTTCCAACCACGACCGATTAAAGATAGATAAGAGATTATTATCGGCATATTATCATAAATTAATACTCAGAATTTAATCATAATTGCATATTTGCGTAGGTAATTAAAAAGTGGATTAATTATACCTATTCTCCATTCAAGGTTTGGACGAAATAAAAAGAATATGCAGATTTAAGGTATTCATGGAATCCGGCCAAGTCATAGTCATATAGAGGCATATTGCCAAGGTCTTCAGAGCTGTTTATAGGAATAAATTAATCTTTGTGTCTATTTTTAGGTTCAGCGCGGATGCCTCGTCTCCAGGCCGGATTAATTGGGGCAGGAGCAGGCGTCGCATTTCTAACTCTGGTGTTAGCTGTTACTGTGTGGTACAAGAAAGGAAGGCCCCTACCTACTTTACCCTGGACTTGGTCTAATCCTTTGCAAAGGTTTAGCCACCGTAGTGATAACAATTCGTTAAGCTTGGCGCGAGCCGATGGGGAAGAGCGGAGGTCTAGTGACAGTACGACTAGTAGCAACGAGTTAGAAGCTCGGCCATAACAATGAGACTGAAATTAACATTAACAAAGACATTGAAAAGTTAATGGACTGAGATTGACATTTACAAGATTGTCTATACAAATTGTTACAAGATTTTTTTATACAAATTGTTAAAATTCATTTAATAAAACGTGATTTAACAATGCGAGAACTTTGAATTTTTGGCTTCTTTCTTTGGTGGCATGATACATTGATTCAATGAGATTATCTAGAACAAAATAAAAGAAATGCAAAACAAAAGAAGGGTCTAATTAAAATACTTATGTAGGAATATCATTTGGTCAAAAATATTTTTAATTTATTTTAACCTATTTACAAATTAACATCACCTTTATAAACAATAAAAACTTCTTATAACTTAAGAGTTGGCCTTAAGAATAGAAAATAATCACCGACGGGTGAGTGCATCAAACGTTTGGCCCATGCATCTTATTAATAAAATAAGTCACACGACAAAAGTTTGAAGCATAATCCTGTTTCTAGAAGGCACTATAATAAAGGTAGGTAACATTAACACATAAACTTAAATTTAAAAAAAAAACCAGGAAGTAGGTATAGAAACTCGTCATTCATCACATAACGCTATCTAAAGCAAGTTCCACATTACTGTGTCGGAGTGTGTCCAATAAATCGAATCTATTCAATCCTACGTCATATAATGAGATTTGTAGCCAATCAACTGCTTCAGAAGGCGTCACAACACGACACGACACTATAATGTGAACCCGGCTTTATCATGGTTCGTTTGAAACCGCCTGATTTCCAATATTGCATCAACATGGCAAATGTGATAAATAACGAGCTTAATACCTGTTTAATTATAAGATCACAGCTTAGTTTATTCGTCACCGTATCCTTTAATCATTTGTTTGATGGGGACTTTGGAGAAGAACTTGTTGATGGCTTTGACGACGGTGCGTACGATCTGCTTGATGGCCGGGGGAGACAGCTCGTCCATCAGTTGCTGCCAGTTCTCGTTGGCGAACTGCAGGGTTGTTTCCGCTGAAGAGAAGTAAACGAACTCTTTTTATTTCAGGATCATTAACGGGGTTTTTAGTTTATCACATACCTATGTACATATTTATGGTAAAGGAAAAGCAAGAAAGTTTGTAATGTGGTGATAGAACAACTCTAGTTCATGTGAGTGGTGAGAAATATCAGACATGCTTTGTCTTTCCACAGGATCTAATCCCCTAGATGTTTGGCGATATTTATCTTTGTAAAATACAACATTAGTGGCAATTAGACATATCTACGATTATGTTATATATAAGTTATTAAGTACCTACCTAATAAAATTGTCCAGAAGAGTAATTTAATAATTTCTTGAAATTCAGCTGAAATCTGCTAATGTTATTTGGATATCAAATTCATTTGATCTAGTGATAACAGATTTGGTCATTATTATCTACAATGTAAGTTAGTGTAAGTATGACAGAGGAACATTAATTAATCGATTCATTCAGTTATTTAATAAGTAGGATGAAAAGCGAAAAAAATGGGTAAACTTAGTTTTTGCGCAAAAACATGATCTTTATAGCTGATGTGACATAAAACATTCGGAGTCATCTTATTAGTTTTAACAGTATCATAGGCCCGGCCTACTTATTAGTGGTATAAGTAGGTATGCACCAGTACGTAGGTATGCTTACAGGGTGGGCCAAAAGGTACGACCCTATTTTCCCGGGCTAAGCATGCATAATTCTGGAATAGAATAGAAAATGAATGCGGATTTTTCACAAACCTACATACATGTACTGTTCATTGTATAACGAAGCTGCAGAGTAAAATAACCTAAGTTTTTTCTGGTTATATTTCCTTTTGGTACAAAAGGTCCCTCCTATATCTAATCCCGGGTGGCTATTGCTAGTACAATACACACATAATTTACGGTGCGGAGGGTCCATATTCATACTAAATTATTCCTATTATCGTTTGCTGCATTTCTGACATGTAATCTTGTTACGTGAAAACTGATAGGAATGAGACATTATTATTTGTTTTTTGCTGATGTATTTTGTTTTTAAATAAGAAAAAAGGGGCTTGTTATTTTTGACAGTAAGAGGCCTTTTTTGTAATTTTCCTAGACATGCATTCAATCTAATAGTAGATTATGCACCGAGCGGAGTGAGTTTAACTCACGAGCAAAGCGAGCGGAGTTAATACAAGAATATATAAAACTTAAATTAAATCCTGAATGCAGTGACGAATTCAAGCTAGCCCAACGCAAAGACACTTGTATCTCCGAGGAGGATACTCTACTTTTCAAACCGAGTGTGAGCCGCGCGACCTGCACCTAGCAGCGGAAGCCTACGGGCGCCGCTTTCGGGCTATAATGACGAACTTTAAGTTAGGTTTGCATAGCATATAATTTGATGTTTTCATGCAGGTGGTGTGAAAAGATCGGATTTCTCAGATCGAAATATCAATCTGACCAAGGGCAAGTAGGTACACGTTTGGTCTTCGGGACCGGTCCAGGCACTTACATATTTTTTTAGTATTGAGCTAGATTTTGCCAGCGCCTTCACCCGCGTGAATAACAGAAATGATCCTAAGATCCGTTAAGCCGTTCCAGCGTGATTGAGTAACAAACATCCCTCCATCAAAACTTTTGCATTTATAATAGTAGTAAGAAAAAAATTACACAATACTCACCAAGCTGCTTGTTGCCGTTAAACAAGTTCTTCAGGTCGAACGTGGTGCGTTCAATAGTGTACTTGTACTTAGGTGTAGCCAACTTGAAATGGTCGCCATTGCTGTCTTTATCGTGGACCAGTTTGCTGTCAATGCGCACTTCGACACCCTCTGTGAATTGCGGTAGTAATATACTTTGCAGTTTATTTTTATATAGGTTAAGTAGGTACTTGTGACTCCAGGTTTGAATCCGGTTCAATGCATTTGTCGCTTGCAAGAATAAATTGTACCAAATGGAATTTAAAGAAACAAATGTAGAAATTGTTGAAGTAGGTATACATTCGCGTATTATTCATGAAATTGGTGAGTCAGCAGGTAATTAAACCTCTACTGCATCGTAGGTATGTATATTATATACACTAACTAAGTACGAGACTGAAATGCATAATAATTACAATGCTATGCACGGAAAGAAAGAAACAAAATATGCATTATTCAAAAGAATTTTATATGACGTAGGTTGTACTTACGTGCTTCAACCAGTGCGTCTCCACTTCCTTTGATGGGTAGAATTAGGATTCTGCCATCGGCGACGTATTGAGCGGTTAAACTCAAGTTGCCTTTGAATGACAATGAGAATGACCCCTCGGCTTTACTGAACTCTGCCCTGCGTCGGGAAAAATAAATAGTCAAATACCAGACGTACACGTTAACTCGGTTGACAAAGACCATTGTCTGAATCTTGCTTAAAAACGTTTTTATTATTATGCTCAATGTTTACGAATCCTAGTATAAGAGACGACATACCTAATAAGGCACATATAGAAGCTACTTTTTTGGCATCAAATTCTACCCAGAAAGAAAGATAATCCTGTCCAGTCTCCAAATAACTCGTCTAAGAAGCGTATACTTAATTATTATGTCAGTGACATGATATTATTAGGTACTTACTAAGTCAGGACAAAAGTCAATGTCCATAGTTTAATTATTGTAGATACCACAACAAATTACCCATAATTAGTAGAAAAACGCAGTCTTCGACAAATTGCTAATTTGAAATATCGCGGAACCCGTTTAAAAGCAATTACATATAGGTACACGTGTATGATTTGTGGCACGGAATCATTGCGTTGTGCCTATTGTATTGATTCTGCGTTACTCATACTAGACAATCACTGCACTTTAATTATCGAACGGCACAGGAAAGGTACCTACAGGTATCGAAGAGTTCGAACATTTGCATACAATGTGTAGCGTGGTCTCGGTGCTCGTTGTTTATCGATTAAAATGTTGCAGGATAGAAAAATACTTCCGGACAAGGCCTACAAGGTCTCGATGTGTGGAAATAAGTACGTGAACAGAAATAAAAACAGCCATGTAGGATGAATAAGTCTGAAGAAAAGCGAACAAAGAAAACTATAATACTGGGACGTGTACCAACCACAATGGACCTATTTATCTCTTAAGTTTCCTTACAATCACACACAAAATTAAGGGCCGAAAAACTACAATAATGGTACACTAAACCAATGTCAAACTAATTCAATTTACTTCAACTCTGTCAATTTGCACTGGCTAAGCCCGTGCATGGCAGCTTCGGAGAAGGTAAGGTTCAGCCCATTGCCCAGGATCTCGATGTTCTTCAAGTGTACAGGGTCTATCGATGGGACGTCCAATTCGGGAATGCCTTTCGTGAACTGCGGGAGAGCCACTTCAATTTGTTCCTTGACACAGTCGGTGAACTTATCACTCTTGAAGTCACACGGCGTGATGTAGGAAGCTGAAATAGAAAATAAATATTTTAATGCGACAATAGAAATGACGTCGGGAGTATGTGTAACGCTAGTAAGATAAATTTGTGTCCAGTTGATGAGAATAGGTTTTCTTTATACTAGGGATTTGATGTTTAAACCTTGAACCATATCTATCAGGCACCTTTAATCAAATGTGCAAAGTACCTACACAGATGTAAAAACCCCTTCTTCAAATACAAAGAACATACTAATCATATTTTATATGTCCCTAAACCTAATCATATTTTACTCAATCAAAATATCAATGAATTAAATAGGTATGAATGATGATTATTGAGAAACAATAACCTGTTCTGAACAAACATGTGCAGATAATGGCAATTTATTGTTAGTTGTTTGTTAATTAACCATGTGACGAGGTGGACTGTATTTTCTTGAATTAAACTTCGGAACTTCTTTATCTTGTTTATTTTCCCAGGGCTGGCTTGCTGCTGACGGTTGAGTGACGAATGACGGAATGACCGAGCGCGGCAAGCCACCCGCTTTTTATCTTATTTCCTACTTACACAGGTAGTGAGCGTGGGCGCTTAGGCCTCGGCCAATCAGAGCGCGGGTGGTGGCGCGGAGTTCGAGTCGTTTTAGCGCTGACCAATCAGAGGCGAGCGCATCTGTCTATTGTTTAGACAGGTTCAGACCTGCTCGAAGCGTGTTACGACCGAATTCTGTGCCACCTTACAATCTTCCTTTATTAAACATAAATTAAAACAATCCCTACACTATTGCTTATACATAAAATCCCTGCTATGAACAGTCTTTATTTATTTAAATCTAAACCTTATCCATTAGGTATATAATTTCCCTTAACATCAAGCCTTAGTATCTAACTTATCTATTTATTTATATCCTATTTATTTCGACGTCCGTAATATCCTCCCCCCGGCGCAGGGCTACCGTAGCCTAATCTTCTACGTGAAGGACGGCGAGCTTCGTAACTGGACGTCGTAGGACGCCCGCTGTAGTTCTGACGTCGGCTGACCGCACCTTTCCATCCGGACCATTGTAGACAGCCTCCACGACGCCTCGAGGCCACGTTCCTCTCGGGAGTGAGGAGTCGACGATGACGACTAAGCTGCCGACTTGAAGGGGTCGTCGTTGGTCGTCTGACGCCCCCCGGGGCACCAGCGTAGGCAGGTACTCGTCTACCCAGCGCCGCCAGAAATGGTCGGCGAGCGCCTGGGCAGCTCTCCATTGTTTGCGGCTGGCCTCCTCACAAGGCCCGGTACGGGGAAGGCCCGAGGAGGTACCTATTAAGAAATGGTTAGGCGTGAGGGCCTCCGGATCCTTGGGATCGACAGAGACATGGGTTAGAGGTCGAGAGTTTATGGAGTGCTCGGCCTCTGTCAGCAGCGTCAGTAGTGTTTCTTCTTTTAGCGCTTTTTGGTGCAGCGTCGCTCCCAGCGCCGCCTTAACGGAGCGCACCAGTCGTTCCCAGGCTCCCCCCATATGCGGCGCTCCTGGTGGGATGAACTTCCATTTCATGCGCTGCTCCAGTCCGAATGGAACGAAATCTTTCGTCCACTCTTTGTACGCCGCTCGTAGTTCGGCGTCTGCCCCTCTAAAGTTGGTACCATTGTCTGAGTACATGACTCTGGGCCAACCTCGTCGAGCTGCCATTCTTCGTATGGCCATTAGCGCCGAGTCGGTAGATAAGCTCGACACTAATTCCAGATGCACTGCTCTCGTAGTCAGACAGGTGAACAGGGCTCCCCATCGTTTTTCGTGTCTTCTTCCGATGACTACCGTTATCGGTCCAAAATAATCGGTGCCGCAGTGGGTGAAGGGCCGCGGCGTCTCCATGATTCTTTCCATTGGCAAGTTTCCCGTAACTGGTTTCACTGGCGTAGCTTTTCTTATTCGACAGAGCTGGCATCGCTGTGCTATGGCTCGCACTGTAGGGCGTAGGTTGACGACCCAATACCGCTGTCTTAAGTCATTGATTACACGCTCGTTATTAGCGTGCCCAGCTTTGCGATGTGCATGTTCTACCAATAGCCGTGTGAACGGATGTTTGCCGTGTAAGATCACCGGGGTTTTCTTCGTTTCCTTGACTGCCGCATGTCCGATTCTCCCTCTGACCTTGAGAATATGATCCTCTAGGTAAGGGTCCAGTTTATACAGACTGCTGGACTTGGGTACCGGCTTTCCTTTTCGAAGTAACTGTATTTCATCGGCATAGTTTTCCAGTTGTGCTTGTTCCAGCCATAATTTCTCGGCCCTTTCGATCAAGTCGACGGTCATTTGGCTGGACCTATCGTAACACTTTGCCTTGAAAAGGAATGGCATGGCTGTAGCTCGTAATAATTTTTCGAAAGAAGAGAATCTATTTATGTCTGGCAGGTGAGAAGGTCGTTCTCGTTCTCTTTTTTCTTCGACTATCACGTACGTTGACTCGTCTCCGGTAGTGTCTTCTTTGGATTTCTCCTTTGGCCAGAACTCTTCGTCATTGTACAGGAACGCGGGACCGGTGAACCATCTGTCTTCGGGTTTCATTCGTACGGTGTAGTTAGGGCGTGTAGCGTCATCTGCCACGTTGTGATCGGTGGGTACCCATCTCCACTGGCTGGCGTCAGTTAGCTCCGCGATTTCACCCAGGCGGTGGGCCACAAACGGTGTGTACTTCACGGCGTCTTTTTCGATCCATCGTAGGACGGTTTGTGAGTCTGTCCAATAGATCACGCTTCTGGGCTTGTCACGGTGCTCCTTTATTATAGTCTCCGCCAGTCGTGCGCCGATCACTGCTGCCTGTAGTTCTAGTCGTGGGATAGTAACTAGCTTCAGGGGGGCCACTCTTGCTTTTGCTGCGACCAGCCTCACATCCACTCTTCCGTCTTTCTTCTGGATTCTCCAGTAGGCTGCAGCTGCGTATGCTTGTTCGCTAGCGTCGCAGAAAATATGCAGGTCCATGAGGTCGTCTGGGCCCTTATCGTAGCACCTTGGGATGCGAAGCTTCGTTACTTCGTCCAGACTTTGTATCCATTCCTCAACGTGCTGCGCGTCTTGTTCTGGGATTGCCTCGTCCCATCCGATGCCGTGTCTCCACAAGTTCTGGAGCACGATCTTGCCGGTGACTGTGAAGTGGCTGATGAGTCCTAGAGGATCGTAGACTGCCATCACTGCACCAAGGGCTTCTCGTTTAGTCGGCGCTCTGTTTCGAGTTTTCACTTCGGGTGACAGCCGACTCAATCCAGTGTTAAAGCCTAGCTCGTCTGAGCCTGTTTGCCAAAGTAGGCCTAGTGTTTTGTCCGTATTTTGTTCTCGTTGTCCGAATCTTACTTCTGTGTCGTGTGCCAGCTTCTCCGGTGTAATACTTTTCAACACGTTGAGTTTATTTGAGCACCAACCTCTCAAATTGAAGTGGGCGTTCTGATGAACTCTAATGACTTCACGCGCTGTCTTAATTGCTTCTTCCTCGGTTGCCACGCTGTCTACGTAATCATCCATATAGTGGCTCGTTGTTATAGCTTGCACGGCGTTAGGGTATTCTTGCGCGTACAGTCTTGCGTTGGCGTCTCGTACTGAGTGCGCGATGAAAGGTGAACACGAGGCTCCGAAGATCATCGAGGTCATTTTATATTTCTTCGGTGGCTTAGTACGTTCCTCACCTCGCCAGAGAAACATCTGCGCAGCCTGGTCTTGGTCTCTTATCTTCACTTGGAGAAACATTTCCTGTATGTCTGCCGTGACGGCTACTGGACGCTCTCTGAATCGAAACAATATTCCTGGCAGCGATTTCAAGAGGTCAGGTCCTTCTAGTAGATAGTCGTTTAGGCACACTCCACTGTATCGATGTGCGGCGTCAAACACTAGACGTATCTTGCCCGGTTTATTTGGGTTTACAACCGGGAAGTGCGGCAGGTACCACACTTTCTTACTTCCTTCTTCCGTTCCGTTGCACTCCTGGGCGTATCCTTTATCGAGTAGGTTTTTGACCAGAGTGCTATACTGTGCTGCAAAGTTTGGTGATGAATCCATCTTCTTCTCTAATATCTTTAATCTTCGCAGGGCACAGCTGTAGTTGTTGGGCATCGAAGCGTCTTCATCACGCCATGGTAACCCGACTTCGAAGTGATCACCGACTTTTCTCAGTGTTCCCTGAACCACGTTCATTGCCTTCTGATCTTCGGGTTTGATCTTCTTGGCCAAAGAAACTCCTAGGGCATCAATCCTGAAGTGTGACTTTACTAACTCTTCTATACGACGTACGTCATCTGTCTGTCTCGCTGCAGACACATCGTATAGATGTAGCACGACTTGTCCCTCTTGTTCCTTCAGCGTGGTGCGTGGCGCAGTCCCGTGGATCACCCATCCTAACTGAGTGTAGGATGCTGCAGGCTCATTTTTCTTGCCCATGCGTAACTCTCGCGTGACTATTAGGTGCCAGTTGTCCGCACCTATCAGTACCATCGGTGTAGCTTCTCTGTAGAATGCGTCGCTTTGTATGTCTTGGAGGTGAGGAAAGTTTTCGAGTTTTAACCTGTCCATCGTCTGACCATGAAGTCGCAGGTTTTTCATTGTTCGTGCGCGTAGTTCTTGGAATTCACCGCTCTGGCCACGTATCTGTAACTTGACTTCCTGGCTTTGTTCTTCTTGTTGTTGTGAAGTCACGCTCTGGATACGTAAAGTAGAGACCGGTCCGCTTATGTGCAAACGACGTACTAGTTCTTCGTCGACGAGCGATATTGTTGAGCCTTCGTCCAGTAGGGCGAACGTCGATATTTGCCCGCCGGGCCCTTTTAATAACACGGGACACATTTTCAGCAATACGCGTTGCGACACATTATTTGACGCGGAGACGGTCATTACCGCTTCCTGCGAGTGTGGGTTCTCGGTATCAGTTGACTTATCTGGCTTATCACTTGGCGGTGCCTCTCTCTCCTCTCGATCTTTGTGCAGCAGCGCGTGGTGTGGGCGGCTGCAGGTTCCTCTGCCGCATCGCTTCGCTCGGCAATGTTCGCGTCGATGGCGTCTTGTCACACACTTGAAACACACTTTGGCAGTACGTGCCCAATCCCATCTTTCATCAACGCTCATCTTCAGGAACTTTGCACATTTCGGTACCTCGTGATCACTGCCACAACACAAACACTCTTGTTTTCTTTCTTCCTCCTTTCCCGATGTCGCGTAAACTACTTCCCGACCCGACTTCTTCTTGGCGTTAAATTGTGGCGCGCTTCTCATTTCCTTCTTCTGGACGGGTGCGGGCGTCGCGCTAGTGAAGGCGTATTTCATGGCTCGGTCAGCCTCCCGCATCAGGAATCTGGACAACAATATCACTTCCGGTTCACGCGACGATTCCGCAGTTTCAGAAGCGTAATCGCACCATCTTGACTTTATGTGCGGGCTCAGTTTCTCTACAACTTCGCGAACTAGCATCGGGTTCCATATATACCCACGATTGTCCATCTTGGAAAGCACGCACACTATGTTTTGAAGTTTCACTGCGAACGAATTTAATTCACTGGCCGCACCCGTGAGTCGAGGTAACTTCTTCAAATCTTCCATCACTCGATTCATGAGTATCTCCGGTCTCCCGTAATACTGTTCTAGTGTCTTCATGATCACTTGCGGGTCAGACGCGGAGTATAGGAGCGCGGACACAGCTTCTCTTGCTTCACCCTTAATGCAATTGCGTAGTCTTGCCAAATTTTCTGTTGTCGTGAATTTGCACAAATTCGACGAGTCGTCGTACGCCGCCTTAAATGGCAACCATTCAGTGGCCGCTCCCGTGAACGTGGGCAGCTCAGTCACTTGTCGCGGCGGCGGGCGTACGTGAATCATTTTTTCCAACGCGTCGGCCAACTGTTCTATTCCTCTTCCAACTCGGCGTTCTCCTCTGGTAGGCGAACGCGAGGTCGACCGTTGCCTTTTCTGGTCATTCCTGGCAGGTGCGGCGGCTTCGATACGTGCGGCGGGTTCGACGTAAGTGGCAGGTTCGAGGGCGGCGTGCATGGCGGCGGGATGCGGAAACTGCGCTTCTCTCTGCGGTTGATCCGCGACTGGAGGGCGACTTCGGTCAACACTTTGAAGCCACTCGTCCACCCTGTCTTCACTCATGTGCACGGAGCCTTCTTCACGAGCCTCTGCCTCTGCCTCAATCGTCGACACTTCATATTCGAGTCGCTTGTTGACGAGTGCCTTTTCGAGTTCTAATTGCTCGTTCCTTATCGCAGCGATTCTCTTCTGTGCCTCGTATTCTGCCTTCTTCACTCTTGCCACGTCACTACTGTACGATCTTCTGGACCTTATCGTACTTACTGTATCCCTCACAGAAACATCGTGCGCAGCTGTCATAGTTCTCACTGATTCCTGGGTTCGAAACACGGCGCGCGTCAACGGGTAACGCGATGTGGATGGTGTGGCGAGCGATTCACCATAGTCGTACGCGGTCGCGGTCGCGGTGGCTCTACTTCCCGTCGGGACGCGAGGAGCCGGCGCGGCGAGGGCGCCATCGGACGTCGTCGGCGCAACTCTCCCCGCCGCGGGCGTGGCGGGGTGTGCGATCGCGAGCGCGGGGGCGGCGGGATCGGTCCCAGCCGCGGGCGCACCATGCGGTGGGCGCGGGAGCGCGGACGCGATGGTCGACGGCGACCTAGGCGGCTCTTCGAATGCGAGATGGCGGCGACTATCGTAGCCCGATTCGGATTCACTTTCCTTGGCCGAAATGCTTCTAGTCTTCATTGTAGATGTTCGTTTCGACCGGCGGTTTTCTATCTTCTATCTGCTATGCGGTTTCGAAGGACCAAATGACGAGGTGGACTGTATTTTCTTGAATTAAACTTCGGAACTTCTTTATCTTGTTTATTTTCCCAGGGCTGGCTTGCTGCTGACGGTTGAGTGACGAATGACGGAATGACCGAGCGCGGCAAGCCACCCGCTTTTTATCTTATTTCCTACTTACACAGGTAGTGAGCGTGGGCGCTTAGGCCTCGGCCAATCAGAGCGCGGGTGGTGGCGCGGAGTTCGAGTCGTTTTAGCGCTGACCAATCAGAGGCGAGCGCATCTGTCTATTGTTTAGACAGGTTCAGACCTGCTCGAAGCGTGTTACGACCGAATTCTGTGCCACCTTACAATCTTCCTTTATTAAACATAAATTAAAACAATCCCTACACTATTGCTTATACATAAAATCCCTGCTATGAACAGTCTTTATTTATTTAAATCTAAACCTTATCCATTAGGTATATAATTTCCCTTAACATCAAGCCTTAGTATCTAACTTATCTATTTATTTATATCCTATTTATTTCGACGTCCGTAATACCATGGGTATTATAAAGTAACGATATATAACCATTTCCTGAAAAACTTGGCCATTTAATCGATAGTGTTTAGTTGTTTTTTTATAGCATAATATCAGCCTGCAGGAAACATCTTTTGTAAAAATACAACCGACTACCAAATAAAGTCTAAAATAACTTTAATTTCGGAAGTCGGTGTCAAAAACGAAGAATCAAAACTAAAAACACCTATTTTGTTTGATTTCGATTTTCGATTCGGTTGTATTTCTTTTTTCACTGTTTATCCTTTTACACGGGCAGCCTGTGGGTGAACTTTACGCAAAGGGCATATAGTGGCCTGCGCACACAATATAACCACATGTTCCGGGTGTTGATGGGGCTGCCGCGTTATTGTAGCGCGTCCGGCATGTTTGCCGACGCGGACGTTGATAGTTTTTCGGCCATCATGCGCAAGAGATGTGTTTCTCTGCTACGCCGTGTTCGCGCCAGCTCCAACTCCATTCTTGGTGCGTTAGCTGATAGGTGGGACTCTCCGATCTTGGGGCGGTGGATACGACTGCACGCAGTCAAGTAGACATTCCCCAGGATCGGCGTGCCTCACGCAGCTTAGAATAAATGTTTACTAAAACTAGTTTATAAGTTTATATTGTTACTAACAACAATGGAATCTCTTCCGAAATAAATGGTTATTATTATTATTTAGTTGTGGTACCCGACCATTATCTATCTGACGTCATTTTGCTTACTTGGACGACGTAATCACATCATGCAAGTATCTAACCAAAATGTTCATTAAATAAAAACTGCTGAGCCAAACTGTTTTTTTTTAATATTTACGACACCAAGTATACCGCATCGAACGAAAAAATAATCACACAAATCGGGTCGAAATCTCGGAGTAATCCATGTACTTACATACAAAAACATACCCGAATTCACGAATCGAGAACTTTCTGGAAGTCGGTTAAAAATCCGTCAGTTTAGTGCCCGATAACAGCTGGACATGAGTAGGCAAGCAAGGATTGAGTAATGTCGGGCTACTGGAGAGTATTATGTACCTATGTCTTGGCTTGTAAAAACCCAAAGATCATGTTTCCTATACCTACAGTGGTTACGGACTTCATTATAATTGTATTACACCTCAGCCGCTTCATAAATACTTCCATGTAGGTACTCCAGGTAGGTATTACTATATTAATTAATATTCAATCGAAGACAGTCGTTGTGGGCTGTATTATTGGTGCAATAAATTGTGAAACGTGAACACATGTCAAGTTGTGGTCAAATCTAGTGGAATACAGCTTAAACATGGAAAATCACAAGTGTTTTAAAAGTATTGTGGTTTACATGGATGCCATGGTTACTGGGTTTCGGTAAATAAAAGGGCGCCTTCCTTATGTACATGGGTACATAATATCACCATTTCAATTACTCAATAACTCATATTAGGACATTCAACACACGTGGTGTGTCCACATCAAGCGTGACGGGACGGTGATGATTGATTGTAAAACCGATCACGTATCGTTTACCCTGTCAAACTCTGATTAAACAAAAGAAATCATTACGCTTAGATTTGATTTGATTGATGGGATTTACGTACTCGACAGGAAGGTAATAATTAACAAGCTAGCTTTTGCCAGCAGCTTCGCCCATAAAGAGACGAAAACTCCCCCATGAAATCGGGATAAAAAAGTAGGTCTCCTATTTTCTAATCCAGACTATATTCTACTCGTCTACCAAATTTCATCCCAATCCGTTCAGCCATTGAGGCGAGATTGACTAAAAATCATCATCAGTAGTTTGGAATTGAAGCCGTAATAGTAGGTACTCTTATATTTGAAGATAAGAACTATCCCATGAGCGAATCGAGGAAACGGTGTAATGACGAAGCAGCAGTAACTTTGGGTAGTCGTTACTGTATAAGTTAAACGTGATGCTATCCAGAAAAGCAAACCTAATAGGTACCTTCGCAAGCACCTACTGTCTGAGTCTAAACTATGCTGCTTAAGGCCGACTTCATTGTTTCATTCATTGGTAATGAAAGATTAATTATTATAATTATGTAAATATGGAACATTAACAGCCACGTTTAGCTCTAGCTAAGTGGTAGATAAAATGTCGCTTCATAGGTTCACAGCCGAAAATATGTTGGAAGTATGTAGGTTCCTTATATTATTGATACTAGTAATAGTTTCTATCCTACTATTTTTCATCTCAACGACAAGTTTGCTCAAATACCTACCGAGGTACTAATGTTCCAGCACTAAGACATGCAATCAACTAAGTTATCGATTTCATTTTTGCTGTCGTGTCGTCGCTTTCTTTGCTCAGTGCATCAATCTGTTTACAAAACCCCGCTTTTAGCACGTTTCTGCTGAGGGTAATATATTGCTTTATAAGGGATGAGCTATTTTTACGTTTGTCTTTTTGTTATAATGATAATAATTCTTTATTATCAGGCAACTAAGGCCCATAGATAAACTACACAAATGAAATTTATGAGGTCTGATAATAATGGTACCGCTTTGGAAAGAACGATACGGCAATGGAATGGATGTCTTTTGGCTGAAATAATGATGATGAAACTAATTTTAATAAATTAAATTACGCTACAAAGGAATTTGGTAATTGGGAAACCGAGCTCCTAGAAAACAGTATTATTACATGAACAGCATATAATTCCACCATACTGATTAACTAGAATAACAAAAAACGAACATACCCACACAAGCTAAAGCCACATAATATCGTTCCTATTTATTTTGAGTTTGTAGGAATGTGAATTTTAAAATTATTTTTTAGTAAAATTCCAGTTTCCGCAACAGTCATAAACAGGTTTTGAAATCGGTTTTTTAAACTCAGATTGATGTGTTTTTTTTTGTTTTGTGTTTTGTGTGAGAGAGCGAGATGGAGGAGTCTCGGTATGCAATGAATGGTCACCCATCTACGGATCGAACTCAGCAAGAGTTGCTTAACCTCGAAGATCGAACCAGTTCAAAGATTGATTTTGTTATTTGGTGAGTGTAATCCTCTTAGTGGACCTTGAACGTAGGCTTGAAGAAATGAAAAGGTAGAATACCTGATTTTTAAATATTATGGCACTTTATTTTTTATCTGATCCATCAAAAATCAATCAATCAACCGATCAATAAATGATTGTTATTAGCTAAGATAAAATCATTAATTATTTATTGCGTACGCTGCTGTATGAGATGCGACCTTTGCGCGGTGGTTGAGAAATTTTATAAGTAAGCTGATATGATCGTGTTTTTTTTTTGCCACATTTAAACCTAAGTATAACATAGATGATTTGGCCCATGACTTTGGTAGACGACTCTTTATTTTGAAAATATACAGGCACCTTACGACTCCAAATTTCGCGATTGTTTTCACTAAAATTATCATGAAATTGATTGTGGGGTAGTTATGGAATGTTGGCTGGGTTGGTGAAACTGTATATGTACAACTGTGTGAGATAGTTGTCATTGTTGGTGCAGTCACCGAGTTGTTATATTTTAGCTTTAGGTACTGTCGCATTCTGCACTTCTACAGTCTGACTCAATCTCGGTAAGGTAGATAAAGTATGCCTTATCTACCTTACTGAGATTGAGTCAGATTCCGTTACTCTACATATTAGAGTAACGGTTTTAAAAGATACATGACAATCACAAGGAATCTTCCTATTACAATGAAAATATGATTAAAAAATCCACGTGAAATAAACGATATCTTATTTTGATGTTTTTAAAATTATTTTTGGCAGTAACTAGGGGCACTAATCGATTGCAGGCCCCTGGGCACTTGCCCATAGTGCCCAGTGGAAAACCGGTGTTTATATGAATCTAGTAGGTACTAAATAATTAAGGATAAAGTTACGTATCTTTTTCTGCTGTTGTATTTTTATTGTTTTGCATAGTTGTTAACTGCACGCGGTTGGATGACGACGAGATTTTAATATCCTGTACGACCTGGTAATTATTTTATGAGTTGACATCATACTTGAACTTGAACGTATTGGGGACCTGGTTATCCTGTATCGAACGACCATGCAGCATCTCATTTCTGTATTTTTTTTTGTAGTTGAGTAGATCAGTGGGTTTTTACCTACTGATCTACTTACTTTTTTTTTGTAATTTAATGTATGTCATAAATAAAGCTTTATTATTATAGATCAGTGGGTTCTTTTAAAGATAGACCAACTAAATTGGAGATGCACGAGCCATATACTGCATAGTACCCAAGAAAAGTGGAGCAAGATTGTCACAGACTGGCATCCAAGAGATGGTAAACGAAAAAGAGGAAGGCAAGAGAGGAGATGGGAGGATGAAGTAAAACTTGCAGCCGGACCCAACTGGAGAAGGGTTGGTAGGAAGTAGTAGAAGACGTTAGAGGAGGCCTATGCCAAAAGGCACACTGAACTGAGAGACATTCTTTGAGAACCACCATAATCACACTGAATGGTTCAGGATTAAAGGCTTATTGATTGATTGATTGAGATCAGTGGGTAACTTACGTTTTTGTACATACTTTACTAGGTTCTACCCAGTTTATTTTAATTCACAAACGATAATAAATAAATAATACATAGTTGGATGAAAAAAAAAATACCGGTTAGAAGTCAACTCTATCACTCACTAGATAGAGTTGACTTTGACTGACTTCCCTTTAGATATGCGGGGAATTATGGTCTTTGAGAAACTGTTCGAGCAACCCCTAGGATCTGTCACTATAAATTATTTTATCGAAAAAATGAGCATCGCTCGTAGTTGCGATGTTCGAGATCTGAATCAGCGATTTATTGTTTAGTTCACAAAAACAGTATCTAACTGTTTTTGCGTGATTCAGAGAATATTTGGTGGCAATGACATTATTGGAGAGCGTTTTGACATGATGATGTGGTTGTAATGCTACAGCAAGCAGCAGATTTTTAAAATGTATTTAATTCTAATTTCACTGTGCTTCAACAATGCCGTTATGTGATGCATCGGTCTGCTAAATGTGGCAGAGTCAGAACGAAGTAGTTATTTGACGTAAAATATTATCATAGGTTTGGGATTGGCAGATATCGCCAATCCTATATATTATATTTCAGGGATTGAGAGGATTAGTAGTACTGAGCCTGCTATTAACAACCCACACAAATAGTTGTTACTCCTGTTAACG
This sequence comes from Mamestra brassicae, assembly GCA_905163435.1. Taxonomy (NCBI): domain Eukaryota; kingdom Metazoa; phylum Arthropoda; class Insecta; order Lepidoptera; family Noctuidae; genus Mamestra; species Mamestra brassicae. The sequence continues at coordinate 8,002,469 of LR990996.1, read as the reverse complement.
GTAGTTAACAGGAGTAACTATTTATTAAGATTAATACTTCTCTCTATAGATATTAATCTAGCTACTACTTGTAATAGAAGGCTCAGTTCAACAACGCATTTCGGAAGTTTCCGAGATGGAACGTTGACAATTTCCTCTATGTCTGTACTCTAAAATACAAACTTAAATAACACTGCCATAAAGGTTTCGTACATTTTTTCATACATCTTTAATTTCTAATGACTGGTTTATTACAAACACGTGCTCGTATATCTTTGTTGCTGAACTAGGTATAGTAAAACAGGTCAAAGAATTGAAAATACTAAGTCTTATTAAATTCTTTGGTCTTCACTATTACGTGAATGTTTTTATAAATTTCTGTTACGATACTAATCTAAGGAAAATCTATTGTGAATGAGGAATTGAAGTTGACTTTCAAGAGATAAATAAAATTCTTTGTAATAAAACATTACAACTGCACTTATTGTTGAGTGAGGTGTGCGGGATATCAACTTTGTCATTATGTTTAGTCTTAAGTCACATGTAATAAATACGACGAAATGTAAGTAGATATGTAAGGATCATAACAAATAGGGTTCTATTGTATCTACCCCTTGGGAAAAATGCGAGAGATCATGTATGTGACATGACTGGCAAATTAGGGAGACAGGCCTATTGCTATCAAACGGAAAAAAAACCAGACTCCGAGCACCTATTGAGATTTTCATGACGGAAAACGCAAATCCGAAAATTTTACAAAAAACACATTCTTGTAAAATTTATCAAAATTAAGTTTACGAAACTTCATTAAAAAAAATCCCTTAAACTAACTGCCCATTTCTGTCATTCATTTGTTTTTATTAATTACAAAATCTGTCACACGTTTATCACTTACGTAAAAATCCAACTTCGCAATTAGCGAAGTACGCGAGGAGAAGAATCACAAAACTGTTTACAGCAAACATTTTTTTGTCTTTGCTTAAATTATCGTTAAATATAATTAAAACAATGCTACTAGTAACGTGTAATCTATTACTTTTTGGCACAAGAGCTCAGCTCATACTGTGCCTCGGCAGGATCGGTTCAACTTATTTATGTGAACTCGACGATTCTCTTTTTCCGTCCGATATAATATCATGATCACTGTAATTATTTGTCAAAATAGTGTACGCAATTATATACGATGTCTCTTACTCATAAGGACGATTATACTGTGCATTTACGCGGTCAGTGCTTGCTAGGGTTACCAAAATAAAAATCCTTTGTAAATCGTTGGTTGATGGTACATTTTATCAATAAACATAATTAGGAACAAAAAAAAAGATGATTTATTTGCCCTGGCCTTTTCTATATACGGACTAACTATAGTATTTTAGTAGTGAGTCATGCTGCAGGGTATCAATCAATTAAACTGTTTAATAAACTATCTGTACACTTAAAGTCAATTTACAACTTAAGTCAATTTAAGCAGCAGTTAAAATATTTTTTGGTAGAAAAGTGCTATTACACCCTTGATGAGTTTCTCTGTGACACGTACAACTAGACTTAAATTATTAGTATACTATTTTTATTGACATTATATTTATATTTTTGACATTTGTATGGGAATTAGCAATATTTTTGTTTCTGACATTGGATGGGTAATACTTTTAATTTGACATTATTATTTTTGACATTGTAGGTAATGGATGCATCTGATTTATTTTTGATTTTACATTCTTTACAACATTTTATTGACATTATATTATATTTTTGACATGTGTAATGGTAGAATCTTAATTTATTGTTTCGATATTTTTTATTTTTGACACACATATAACTTATAACAAGGAATTGCAAATGTTGTACTTTTTAATGAATTTATTTTGGTTACCGTTATGTTATAATAATCTGTAATAATTATTTGTTTCAATAATCTTTTATAGTGTTTAATATTAATTTAGTGTTAAATTTCGATACAATGTAAAAATTGTTATAGAAATAAATGAAATGAAAAGTTTTTTAGGGATCCCAATTATTTTTGCAAACAAGCAACCAAGATTTTCTTCGGAAACTCTTTTCCATTAATGAATTAGGCTTCACAGTTTCAAAAGTTCTATGCATTCTCAAAATATTAAATGTTATCTATTGTTAGGGTTCCAACACTTCCAACCGTGCGTCCGTGTTAAAGCCTCTCTGTCACACTCACAGCCATTTGCCCTGAATTTGCTAGATTCGAAATTAGGTAAGCATTTGAACTTCTGTGACCTGAACAGGTAACGTAAATAGATAATTTTCGAGTATGAGTCACTTTTGGGGGACAAATTAGAAAAAAAAAAAAAATTAACTTTGTCTTGGATATGTCAAATGTAAAGCCTCAATGTAAGGGTTTCATATATATTTTAAACATTAAATACCTTTTATTAAGAATTTGAAACCTATGAAGTTTTAAATGAAAAAAGATGAAAGTTGACCACTACCACAATGTTATCTCCCAAAGTACTGAGTTTAAAATTTGGAAAAGATTAACCGATAATAGTTCTTTACTCATAAATTACAGGAAAATCCTTAAGAGGTATATGGTTTTAAAATAACATTTTACAAAAACCCCTATCCTGAAACTAGGCAAATACCTTTGACGTGCATCTTCTTATCCTCATTGATGTACATCTTTAGAGTTCAGACAACCCTAAAGAGCTATAAGCGGAATGATTGTAAAAAGTAAACGTCTATAGTTGTCATTTTTTATGAAACATTGTCGTTTGTTATTGTGTGGCTGTAGAGTTCACAGTGGTATAGATGTTTATCAGTCATAAAAAGTAATCCTTGCTTTATAATTGACATCTTAACAATTACGGTATTGATTGAACTGTAAGAGAGAAGAAACTAAACTCGCACCAATAATTATTACGACGCATCTAACGCCCATCTCTTCTATTTTTTTCCTTTTATTCGTAGCACGAGTAACGCTACGAAATGTTACGGCGTAGCAAAAGAAAGTCTTTCTTTAGCTACGCGTTCGTAGCGTTTTTTGATAAGTCAAGACCTCTAGTTGTGTTGGGTTAATGCTGTTAATATTCTTCTATGCCTAGCAATCTTGGGCAATCTAGCAAAATTCAAATGGAGGAAGTGTTATCAATCTTAACTAATATTATCTAAAACAATAATATTATGAAGAGGAAAGATTTATTTGTCTGTTACGATTTGGCTCAAAAATTCTTAACCGATTTTTTAATATTTTTTTTGCCATTGGAAAGTTACATACTTGACTTTAAAACAAAGGCAATATTTTATTTTCGAAAAAAGAGAGAACTCTAAGAAAATTGCAATAATGTAACCCAGCAGCAAAATTTTGCCTATTAAATTCACTATTTGGCGTGTGCTGAGAAAACTATTGATGACACATAAAAATAATGTACTTCATGATTAAAGTACTCATTGTTACCTATAAAAAAGTTCGCGAGGGTGGGTATATGTGTAACTATTATGGTTAAGTCACACTGACCGCTATTTGTTCAAATTATTCAATCAAAACCAGGGTGGAATCGGAAAGTAGTGATTTTTGTATCATTATATGAATCCTTATCCATTTAAATGGGTTGATAATTAAGGTTGATTATGTTCGTGTTAATTATACTTTAAACTATAAAAATCGGACCTTTCGTTTAAAAATACGTAAATTATTATTATAAAAATGTTCTAAGTAAAAAAAACCGTTGCGGTTTGAACGAACTGGGGAGAATCTTAATAAAGTTGAAACATTAATGATTTCTATAAAGAATAAGAACAACAAATTCTTTGATTTTTCGAACAAAAACCTCAAAGGGAAAGGGGTGATTAAGTTTTTAAGGGAGGACAAATTGCTTGCTTCAAACGTGGGAATTGGTATGAACAAACTAAAAGTGGGATAATTGAAACAGATCTAACAATTTTTGCATAATCAACCCCTGATGGGGTGAATAGTTGCACTGATCCTAAGACCACAGAATCAGCAGCAGAAATGACTGGGTAATTAATGAAAATCGTTGTGCTTAATTTTTCATAACTAATCTTTAAAAGGGGTTACCCTCTACCCCTTTTAAAGGGTGTTGAAATTTATGGAGTATCTACCAAATCCGCGCGGACGCAGTCGCGGGATAAGTGCTATTTAAACATACATAATTTACATCTTGCACTCTTTGAAACTCAAGTCACACTTAGAGGTCGTATTTCGCGAATAGGTGCACGGTATTCCCGAGTTGTGTCATATATAGGTACAGTACAGTGCACCAACAACTGAATTCACTGTACTATACTAAACTTGCAGCGTTATGTGTTAAATTAGCTAAAATCAATTTAAACAGATCCATTTCCAAACAATACCCGTCAGTGTTGATTAGTTGTTTAAATTGATTTAAGCATTTTCTTATTTGATCGTTAATATTTAAACTAAACACTTCAATTTGTCTTTTTTTTAAAGGCAGGCAGGCAGGCTGTATTATTTTTCTTTGTTCTTAAGGATAAATCGTAAAAAGTTTATTGCCCTTGCTATAAAGCAGGTAGGTACGTACTTTAGGACTCGGAGTTCAGAGTAATTCATTATGGTATCATTGAGGTACCTACCTACTTACTCAATGTATTGACATTTATTTACCAACTTTGCGGAAAAAAATAGTATTTTTAAGTAACCAAGTATAAAACGAGCTAAATGTTAAATTGCGTAGTTAATGGTTCAGTTTATGGTCGTTGATCTTCAGGTATGCCTATACGTTTTATTTTTAAACCAAGGATGCCGTAGTGCCTAGCACACGACGACAAAAATTGTAATAATTAACCTATTTACTTAATTGTATCGGTAACCTTGAAACATTCGTGTTTTTTTTGCTGAAGATTAAGGCTCTTAATTATGAATGTTTTTTTAGGCACCTACTTAAAAATACATGGTAAAAAACCGGACAAGTGCGAGTCGGATTCGCATGCAAAGGGTTCTGAAAGTTCTCTACGAGTTAACCTTCGAGTAGATTAAAATAACTTTAAAACTCATTGTTCTAAAATTTAGGTTCACAGATTTTTTTTTGAGACAGTTAGACACCCGGGTGATACTATATAGGGGTTCCGTTTCCAAGCGGATGGATCCCTAAAAAGAACATTTAACGATCTAATGGCATCCAGAATACAGAAGAGTGGTCACAAAATTAATTATCTGAGAAAAGTTAGTTTTATGTCGATAAGATTTACATTGAAATGATGAAATTATTAAAATGTGTCTAACGACTTTATTCTCACAGTTCTGCTTCAAAACATTTGTAATAAATTATTTTTATAGTAATTGTGACAAAAAATATTTTAATCGCAGGTACCAAACTAAAATCTAATAAAATTAAAAAATCTTAAGTTATAAATTTGGAAGTTTCAATGTGCGTTCAATCACCTGTATCCGGTCATTTAATGTCTCCAATTCATGTTGTAGGTCTTAGTCTTTCATCTTTAGAATAGAATATTTATTTTTGCGTAAAATATGGCACAAAATGCTCTTATTTTAAAATCGTTCCACATATTTTTATCTAATCAGTATTGATTTATTTGCCTAACATACGATGTACTGAAAATGTTATTGACTTACGAATTTCGATAATGTATAAAACAGATGCCAAAATCCAAAGGTATTTTCAGGTCATTCTGTATGCAATAAAAAATAGTTTTCCATAGTGCGAAAGACGTGACGAAGTGCGACGAGCCTTTTTAAGTAGCAGAAGGAAGAAAATAAACCAACCAAACTCCTTTGTTGGTTTATTTTGTGTTGCTGAAAAGTTTGTTTGAACACGCTCATCTCTGGAACTGTCGGTCAGATTTGGTAAATTCTTTTGTATATGATAGCCACATTCATATATATGAGGAACGCTATAGGCTATACGGAGCGGGAAATTCTTACGGGAACGAAGTGGCGGGCAAAAGCTAGTATCTACATATTTTAGCAAAATCATTGCAGGTTATTTAATTGTTACCTTGTCCTTTTGAAACAATTGAATATGTGGAGTCAGCGTTTCAATTAAAAGAGTTTGCGGTGAGGAAATTCGGTTTTCCTGACTGTACCAATTGTTTGTTCTTATTAATCAGCAGGAAATGATTTATATTTACAGTTTGTTAATTGATTTGTGTATTATTATATAAATGTATTGATTGAAATATTATTATTAACACAGAAGATATTAGTAAATTAGTAATGTGCTCTTATGTACTTACCTATACTGAACTCATTTGCAGATCGCACTGAGATTTGCTGTTAGTGAGACCCATAAGCTATCCTATTATATATGTATGTTTTGAAAGAATAAGAAAGAAGACAGACCACAGTGACTTACGTGATCTCGTATCTCTGACTTACGTGACGTAAGTCGTGGCTCCGAACCCATGCAGGCACTCGCAAAACGCTGCAGGAGAATATTATGAGGAAACGTGCTTGTCCAAAAACCACAAATTCGTAGACATGTGACATCAACCACCCACAAGAACCAGATCACTTCTTCTCATAAAGACTGTTTGTGTCCCAGCTGTGGGAACGTTACAAGCGGTAAAAACTGCGAAAGAACATAGATACAAATATTCATGCTTTACTTAAAACTTGTTCTATTATGATATTAGCGTAAAAAACATGATAAATAATTTACTTAGAAAATCAATTAGCTTGTTAATTTAAATGTAAATAAATCTAGATTATTTAAATTAATATCTACCTAGATGGCATTTCCTGGCTCTAATGGTTTCATGACTAAACTGATGAATATATTAACAAAGAACATTAAAATGGTTTTAAAAGATCACGTATCCTTGTTTCTTGAGTTGAGAGTGCACGGAAGTTTCTAGGGTTCCTCGAAGCCTGGACCCGAAGTGCAACATCGGAACCCTATTATTAGTAAGCCTCCACTGCCTGTCCGTCGGTCTATCAGCGGGTTCCATCTCATGAACCGTAATAGGGTAAATTTTCACAGTGTATATTTCTATTGTCGCTAAAACAACAAATAATAAAAATAATATGAAATATTAAAGGAACCCCTTATACAAGAAACGTGATTTATGAGCGAGTCCGACTCGCTCTAGGCCGGTTTAAATGAATAATTACATGAATGAATGTTCTTCATAACCATTTCCCTATACTTTTTCTAATTTACTAACATAAATAAGTGTAAGTAATAAAAACATAAATCAGAAATCTTATCATTTATTTATGCACAATTAAAGCCTACATCATAATTTTATTATGGACATAATCATTTTTATTTAAATTAATGTTATGCTACATTTTGACACGAAAAGACGTGATTTTTTCTGAGCGATAATACTCGTATATTCTTCTAAGAAGATATTATATCGATGTGAAGTCAGCAATTTGTTATCAATGTTTTTAATTTTAGCTATGTCAACCAGCAAGTTAGATATGGTAGGTACTTCTGCAAGTTGACATTTAAGGTACAGTTTCTGAAACAAAAATAATCGCGTTTTAAATTAAATAAATTTCAGTAGCCGATCACATCTCTTGACTTCACGCATCGATATTTTATTCGAAACCTGAGGTAAGTGTTGTTAAAACTCAGAGCAAGTTCAAGTTGAAGTGAATGTTTCCGCGGTGCAAGTCGGTCGCGGCCGTCAACTTGTGCAGTTAAACTTGCAGATGGGGAAGTGTGAATGAACTGATGTTTTTGCAACAGTTTAAAGAATTACTGCCCGAAGAGAGAAGGATAATCAAAGCCTTGCATTAAGATCTGATGTGACTTTGGCAGCTCGATTGGAATTTAAGCGTGGAGATTAGTTGTGAAGCTAGTATGTACTGGGTCGATTAGCGAAACTCCATATGTAGGTGTTATGGGTATCGATATCTCGCCACGTCTGCAGAGTATACGTACCTTGTATAGGTGGATAAAAATAAGCAAAATGAGGGTGTGATTTGGTGGTGGCTAAAACAGTAGTAAGGATCGATCTTCAAAGTAAATCATCGCTCGGCCGGGTTGGCCCGTGGATGGGTGGCCTCGGAAGGCACGTTAAGCCATTGGTCGCGACTTGGTCTTGCTAAGGGATGTTACCCAATTACTGTGTTGTGGATTTCGAATAGGCAGTCGCGTCGTGTAAAATACTGGTTTCAGCTGCACCCGGGTAGACAGCAAGCTGGTTATAATGTACTTGGGAAAAGGATGGGCAGATTGTAGTTGCTGAGTTGAGATTCGAAAGTGAAACTTAATATCGACCTACATATTATTTCATGTTCAATATGACACGGACAAACTTGCTAAAACTCATAAAATATTGCAAAAGCTTCCAACGATCTTATCATAATATTGTTAAGAACATTAATTGGAATGTTGGCATTAATAAATAAATTGAATTCACATTGAAGGTAGACTACTGTTTGTCCTGACCGACAGATATGTGATCTTCTTCAAAGTCAAAGTCAAAGCATTTATTTCAAATAAATCATTTACAGTAAAAAAATTTTTTTTGCACGTTCCAAAGCGTCTGCTGGTCAGTGGCCATGGAAGACGAGATGTGGGCCTGCATGAAGTTCTGCTGCAGCAGCTTCATGGCGGCGTTCCTTCTATATGTGGAGAAGTACGTGTAAGAAACTCGACGGACACTCTTTTAAATTATATTATGTTTTGTAGTACTATTTGATTTTACTTGACAATCGATCATAGGTAATTGCAGCTCACCTGGGATATAGAAATATACATTTCTTATACATTTTTCTAGGTCAATCGTAAAGCTCAAGTCTCTTGGAACCTTTGAATATTTTATGTATGAGGTAGAAAAACTCGGATCTGAAACCTAATTTCTTTTTCCAATTCTAATTTCAAAGTTCGTTTCGTGAGACCGATTTCAATAACGGTTATATAAATAGCACAGATGAATCTACATCTCAATCTCACGCTTAAATTAGGTACTTATTGTTTCAAGATAAAATTAAGTAGGTAGGTAAGTATGTACCTACTCCCACGCATCATAATGAATCTGTTGATCGGCATTTCCTATAGTGTATGTCAGGGTTTACAAGAAACTTTACTTCGGTGTAAGTCGTTTTCATTATTGCCATTGACATTTGACACAGAAGGTTTATGTAGCTGATTCTGTTTCCGCGTCGTCAAAAACAATTTAAATTATTTTCTGAGATTTCTTAAAATACCTAATGGGTCTGTCCATTGAATTTGTGAGTCAGTATTTTTATAAGTAGTCATCTGAACTTGCACGGTTAATAATAAAATGATCCGAATGTACAGTCATCGAAAAATAAAACCGATAAATAAAACATTATAAATGTAAAAGTAGCTCTGTCTGTCAGTCTGTCCATCTCCACAAACTCTTCCCGTCTTAACGCCTCAATGGATTTGGGTAATACTTGGCATGGCACAAGGTAAGACTATGTTCTGGATTAGGCCTTTGGATATGTTTTTATCCCAGATGTATGTTCCTTTGGGATTTCAGAGTTTCACGAGGGCAGAGCCGCTGGCAGGAGCTAGTTTAATTAATAAGGAAAGCGAAACCAAATAATGAAACCGGTATCCACTGAATTCATTAGCAATTTAAACCTTTAACTGACCCCGCTCAGATGGTATGCGTCGTTTAAGTTCTATCACCACGTAACACAATTTTTGGCGGTTTTGACATCAATTTTTACTAAATAATAATGATACTATATTTAATAGATCTTTTTTAATGTTTACACAAATTATGTAATGGTTTTGAAGTGGGTAGGTATCTTTGTAAAATCATGCAGTTTTCTCACTTGCCTGTAATGTTACTATTTTTGATTTACGTGGTGTTAGAAGGCTTAGGCTAGCTATAATCAATAACTAAAAGATAAAGTGGCAAGATAAAGATAATTTTTGAGGGCATGTTGTGTATGGACACACAATATGCCCTATAGGTTCTATACCTACTTATGAAGATAAATCAAATTCAACATAACTATATTATATGGCACAGTGCTAACAGGTTACCCTGCCATGACACCAGTGAGATATAGTTTTTAATTATGTCTGCAGCAGATTTATGAGGACTATCGTCAGAAGACCGAATTACATTATATTCGTTTATTTATAAGGTAGCGTGTAAAAATAATATAAAAGTTGCTGACACAATTTTGATCTGTTTTGTTAAATGTTTTTTTTTTCAATAGATGACAAATTTATTCTATTTCAAGTGGTTTTTGTTTTTAATACGTAAGTGTAGTTTCAAGGTCCAAAATCAATCGGCCTGTCCTTTTCCCAAGTATGTTCGGCTTCCATTCTCACCGGATGCAGCTCAGTAGCAATATCTTCCATGGAGCGATTCCCTATCTGTCCTGCAGAACCCAGTACCTGGGCAGCACGGTGCCCCTTGGCAAAACTGCTGTCAGGTTTTCTGCCTTCCGACTATACGTAACGATTGTCAAAGTTCTAAAAAAAACAACGTTCCGAGGCTCGGGATACTGGCAAGCGTTGCTTAACTTCGAAGATTGAACCATGCGGATGTTTATACGAATATTTAGTCACGAACTCCTTAAAAAAGTGCAAGGTCTGTAGGATCAAATCAAAAGTTTACATTTTAAAATCTACATACTTTGTCTGCTGAAGAGAAACATTTTCTGAGTTGTGAACAATCGAGCTTGGTTTATTATTTACCAACATTTAAAAAAACACACCCTAATTAATAAAACGAAACGCGACCTATATGAAACAAAATAATTTTCATAAAATCGAAAACATTACATCAACGGTACCCCAGGTACTAATTTATAAGGTGTTACATATTGCTCTGGAGTGACGTCATTTACAAGTGGACACCTAATCCTGAAGGTAACAGGGACCGGCACATTATGTGGCTTGCTAATCGGTATGTATCATTATTAAGCTCACCCATTGTTACCAGGAGGCACGTACCCTCATCAGTAATAGGAAATATGTTTGCTTAGATTTTAGGTGATCGGCGCAAACCTAGGAACAATTTCAATTTAATTAATTAGTAGAACATGTATGATGATTTCTCATTTATGTTTATGAAACTTAATTTATGGAGTATTCTGACTTATATACTTGCTATTTTAATATATTTTTTATTTATTATAAATGCGAAAGTTTGGATGGAAGGATGTTTATTACCCAACCAGGCCAAAACAGTTGAACGGAATCCGGATAGGCTCAGAGATAAACTATGGTCAGGAATAACGCATGCTCTACTTTTTATCTCGGTAGTATGTTATGGTTCCCTTGGAATAGTTTCTGACATTCACGTGGGCGGAAGCCGCTGGCAGAAGCTAGTATTTTATAGTTTGCATATTATATTATTGTGAATCGTAGTGCTGAATTCCACCATTTAGCAGCTATAACTAGAATAACATAAATTGCAACCAGTTTCTTTTGCAAGCCAGTCATTAAAATTTAAATTAATCGGTACCGATAGGTTTCAATTAGTTTGAACCTTAGTTTCTGAACTAAGTTAGTTAAGGAAGTCGGTACTTATGGTTAATTCAGGAATAGGGTTAACAAAAGGGTCACGAATATCAAAGGTATAATAATCTACAAACTTCGGTGTTATTCCGAAATGTTAGACCCTTCCGAGTTGATTGTTTGACCACATAGTTACGTAATTCCATTAAAACTATTCATATTTATCACAATAAGTTCCACATCCGAAGTACGACGCCTGCCGGAAAACGCACAATTATTTAATGAGGTGCGTTTTGAATCAGAGTAAACGATCAGACGCTCGCGTGCAGTTAATAAAGTTTTCATTTGGGGTTGGTCATGGCCTTGTCGTCTTAATTAGCTGTATATTATCCTATGTATAGCTATGTATAGCTGGGTATCCTATGTATAGCTGGGTTTAAAGAAGATGTAATGTTATTGGAGTTCTACATAATATTTATGCGGAGAATAGGTTCTAGCAGTTTTAAATTTTTTAAGACTTCAAAATAGCAGTATCTACATACCTACGTATCTTGAAATAAAATAAATATTTCTTTCTAAGCGCAGTATTAAGCACACCTGTGCTTGATACTGCGCTTATAACTTATACGTGCTTACGGATACCTATCCGTATGCACCTACCTCAAAAGTCCCAACCAGCCAAGCTCAAAATATTTTACAATAATTCTAGAAGAAGACTAGGTAACGACGCTTCCAGATATATATCGGAATTATTCTCTCCTTCGGTCTTATAATAAATTCATATAGGTAGCACTTGTCCACGAAAACCTTTCAGCCAGGCTTACAGCGATGTGATATGGAGCGCTGAAAACCATCCTGTGTGCGCTCGCTAGTTTCAGAGATGTGAAAGCTTGAACAATTTCAGTTATTCGCGAGTCGTTGGCGGGCAAGGATGCTCGCCGTCCCCACATTGCCGAACAAACGATCGTGCGGAACTTCCTAACTTTGTGGCAACTTGTGATTGTGAAACATTGATACTGAAATTGTTAACGAGTTTAAAAAATAGTTGGTTGTACTCTTCAGACATAAATAAGCTGTAAGAAAAGGAAACAGGATTTTTACTTGTGTAAGTAAGCAAATTAATCATTTGAATATTGATGAAGGGGAGTAACTCTGGCCATCCAAGACCGTCATATATCAAACCTAACGATCTTTTCCTTGAAGAAACTGTAGGTTTTCGTGTTGAAGTGGTACTTTATTAGGTACATAAACCGAGTGCTTTCAGTGTATTGGCATGATAAACACCACGCTGCCACCGTTCGCCCATTTCTATGGCATTACCTAGACGTACTGGAAATCTGGTTCTACTTATGTAACTCTACGGCATTGCAGGTTATTTATCTAAAGTTATTAGCCTTTTTTTGGCACAAAGTTGTATTGTTAGTAGTATTTATAAAATGATGCTGAAAATCACGGTGGTAGGAAGGGGAAGCCTACGAACTGATTTATCATTATTCATTACCAAATGATCATGAAAGAAATAATGAAATAATACATGACAAATTATTTTAAAATTGCCATTACGCATTTTTTGTTGTTTTTTTTTCTTACCATAAGTTTTACATTAAATTCAATCGAATTATTGTGTTTTCAGTTTGCAATAACAAATCCTTACACAAGTAAATCTTATATCGCAAACTTTAATTGGATTATATTATTTGTAGCAAATCAGTATGAGTATTTGCCTAAGTAACTAGGCTTTTTAGGAACCACTTAAACTTCAAAACAAAACGAACTCGAGCAAGCTTGATAAGCAAGCCACGTAGCCATACCATCAACCATGCCTCAGCGATTCTCTTTATTTGTAGCGAAATCTACTCGCATTAACCTCTCTATTCATCACGGTCCATTCCAGGTCAAAGATAAAAGGTTCTACTCACACCTTCGAACGTATCGCACTCATTTATAAAAGTCGGATAAACACTACAACTCATTTACTAGGCGGTAGCGATTACCTACATATCCACCTACAATTATTTAAATCGTATGTATGTTTGGTTAATAAATGCATTAATTATGAACAGAAAATTTTTAATATACTCAAACCATATTGGTATTAGCACAGACAATATCAATAAACAGTTGAGTCTAACTCTTGGCACCTACCTGACTTCCCTAGTCGGGATTGCCAAGTCGGGCGGGGCACACACAGTTTGAGGTAAATGAGTTAATATGATGTCGTCTGTTCCTTTGTGCTCATAACTGAGACAAATCAAGCAAAAAAGGCATCAGTTATAGAATTCTGTTTCCATTTTATACTAAACTAGCTTGTACCCGCGACTTCATACGCGCATATCCCGTTTTTTCCCGTTCCCTTAACACTCTTCGAGGAACCTACATGTCAAATTTCAGCTTTCTACAACCAGTAGTTTCGGCTGTGTGTTGTCTGTCACTCATTCAATCAGTCAGTTAGTAACGGATAGTAGGATGATATTTCGATTTTTAGTGTCATCTGGCATAAATATTATTTTCTACGGGACACAAATGGCATGACAGGTTTTTCTTACATTAACTAAATGAGCAACAGCTTATAAGAATCATCTTACCTGATGGTGCGGCAATGGAAAATAATTAGATAGGTACGATTTTCAGTAATACAGTCACGCGCTCCCATAGTCCTACCTAGAGGGAGTTTGTTCACATTATTTCAGTTAGTAGGGCACGTCCGCGTACGTTTGTTCAGGACGCACTGAATATATTGTTCTGTAAGTAGAATATGTAGGTATTAGGTAAGTATTCTTTCTAAAATCTTTTACGTAGGTTTGCTCTTATTGATAAAACACGTCATGTCTGTGATTCCCTAAAGGGTTTCAGAAGCGTAGGTGTTTATTGACGCTGCTGTGACCATTTTTTGGCCGTTGATGATTTTTCGTGAAAGTTCAGTAGCACCTCGTCCGGCTTTGAATGAGCGTTCTTAGTTATCTTTTTATTTAGGTATTGACCAAGAGTTGACTGCCATAACGTAGGCATCATCCATTTCCCAATTATTAGATTTTCTGCGTAATATTAGTAAATTACTCTTGCTCTAGTCACGATTACCAATAAATCGTACCTACTTCTGCAAGTTTTAAAGATAAAAGTGGTTGATTAAGGACTCTTGAAATAATACTTTAACAGTCACGGTTGATGAGAAAGCAACTGCAAATTAGTCACTTTATTTGCATCATGTTTTATTTTCGGACATCCTGGTATATTACAAGATCTTCTTTATCGTCGAGTAAAGTCAAGTCTTGGATTAAAGGAAAAGTTATCATGTGTCTAACTTTATTCTGACTTTAGCTACGTTACAAATCAAGAGCTTTCGTGAAGCTCTAACAAGATTTAAGACCTAAAGATCTGGGTCCGCCCGATTTCTTCAATATTTGAGTAGGGTTTGACGGTGATACCTCTTACTTACTGTTTTTATTTAAATTGTATAAATTTGATACTGCAGTGCGAGTCGTTGATTTTAGGTCAGTCTGTCTAGAGCTTTGTACCAATACTAGCTTATGCCAACGTCTTCACCCGCGTGAATTTAGAATATAATCCCAAGGGAACATATTCCCGTGATAAAAGGTATCGTATGTCCTATTCCAGGTCTGCATCATAGTTTGTCTCACCTTTTCACTCTTAGAGTTAGGTTTCAGTAATTGTCGAAAAAGATGTTTGATTAATTATATCAAAGAGCAAATAGATCAAGTTTCAAGTTAATCTGACCACATACAAAAATGTTCCATACAACCTTTCCATACCCGTTTGGAGGATGAATTTAAAACATATTCATTTATAGTCCTTTTACAAAAAAATACGTAAGCGTTACGTGTACGTAGGTATAGTAAGCTCCCTAGGTCCATGGGTTTTGGCTGGGCGATGATATGAAAACCTGTATTATTTACGGGGAAGAAATAAGTAGGATTATTTTGGAAAAGCTAATATTTTATAAGCCTAGGGTGATTTAGGAGCAGTCATGTGCAAAATTTTAAGTTTTTTAACCGACAGCCTTCCATATAAACTTTGACCCGTCGTAAATATTCTTTTGGGTGTAGGAAAAATGAATAATGTCAACTTTTATTTATTTTGGCCAATATAAACTTAGTTCCGCTTAGTTTCAAGTACATTGCCCCAATACATAAAATTCTTCCATACAAAATTTATCAACCCCTAAATTGTCTTTTGGGGGTTATGAAAAACGAATAGTCACGATCTTTATTATCTACTTTGGCCAGTATTTGTACTAAGTTTCAAGTATCAATGGTCCATGGAATTATATTTTTCATACAAACATTCATCCCCTATTTCACCCCCTTAGGGAAAGAACTTCCAAAAATCCTTACCTATCGGATGCCTACGTCATATTATAACGTCAACGTCAATAACGTCAATATCATATTATACGTTCTCCGAATTCCATACGACCAGCGGTTTAGGCTATGCATTGATCCATCAGTCAGGACAAAGCATTTTATATAATGAGATAGTACTGAAATACCAATATGTTTTGGTAAAGTATGTACAGTAATTATGTTTCAAGGGTTGTGAAGCCTCCTCCATTAATAACGCCTACATTATTTTGCTCACTTCCAGTTCCCCATAATGACTATTAGATGCTATTGAATTCAAAACAGACAAGAAATGGTGAAGTTATTTGTGAAAGTGAAAAGAACCTGACAATATGTGTAAGAACGTGAAGAACGTGTCATGGGAGACGGAGACCCTGATGGGCACTCCTCCCAAGTCCAAGTGGGGGAGCTTCGAGCCCAGGGCTGCGCTGTCCCATGTGGGGCTGTTCGTGGCGCTCATGCTGTATACGGGCGGAGGAGGATTGGTGAGTACAAGCCTTCTTAGTATTTTTTCAACACTTACCTCCTTTACTAGTATCCCGACTAGTATCCGCCAGCGCCGGGAACCTATGTCTTGCCGGCGAATACTCGTGGATTTAGAAGAGTGTGACTTGTTATATCACTGAAAGAGTCCTTGTAGTGGACGTTTTCAATACTTGTAATTCCATAAACTAATAGGGTATTTCCACGTAACATTTGGAAGCAATTTCAATGATAAATTATATTTATTTTGTAAGTAGGTTAAACATAACACTGTCACACGACAATCTTTTTTAGTTATTTTTAGGGTCCCGTACCTTAAAAAGAGGAAACGAAACCCTTATAGGATCACTCTGTTGTCCGTCCGTCCGTCCGTTCGTCCGTCAGTCTGTATGTCAAGACCCTTTATCTCGGGAACGCGTGGAGGTATCGAGTTGAAATTAAAACCATATACTCAAGTCTACAGTCTCTTCAAGCTGTGAAAAAAATCAAACTTCTAAGTTTACTTGAAAAAAAAGATACGGCCGTTTATGAAGCAAAAAATTTCGACAATCTCAAGGGAATCAAAATTTATAGGGTACTTCCCGTTGACCCAGATTCATGAAATTTGGCAAGAAGATAGATCTTAGAGCTCAAACTTAGAGATTTAAAGAGCTCAACGATTTGAGCTCAAGGGGTGAGCTTCTTAAATTATTAAATATTAAAATAAAGGACATTTTGGTAGGTCGCATAAAGAACTCAAACTGCCAGACTAATATGAAATTAATCCCTAATATTGCGATCTACGTGGTCCTCACATTCACAACACGTTATATGAGGACCATGCATATCAGTGTCTGAAATGGTATTTTGGGGAAATAACCACACAGATTTGAGTGGACCTGTCCAGTCAGTGCAAGCCTTTGTCAATATTGTTAAATACCGTAAAAAGGTGTGGATAAAAATGCAGGGGTGAATAAAAACGAAACTTGTATTGGGATCGGATCGGTACCTTGTTTCCAAGAAATACGTGGCTTGAAGGATAGAAATTAATATATAAATGAAAGGGTAAGTTGCCAATAACAAAGTTTTTGGTGTTGTCACACCCAACAGCCTAGTTTAGCGGTAAAATAAAAGTTTCAGTTTCAAAACCTCGTAATATATTTATTTAATATGACTTCGTGACATCGTTATACAATAAAAACGGTCTATATATTAATAAAATAAATCACCTTAAGACAAAACTTAACCATTTCTTAAATATGTACTTAAACTTAATTACTTGCGCGCATTAAAAATCAGCAAAATCTTCTTCATAAAGGCATTTCGAGCTTTCTTTTAGTGTTTCATCGGTCGATGTATAGCTTTCATAATTTGATGAATCTCCAGGATGTCTCACTTTAGGTATAAATGGAGGTCGCATACGGCTATTCAAAAGATTGTCCCAATCAATTTCTTTGAACCATTTATGGTTCTTAAAGTCCAAAACACCATCTCTAAGTACGCCATAACGCCTAGTCGTGTCTACCTGAAGAACACGTCCAACTAAGTCTTTCAGCTCTGGAGTAAAATGTGCCGGGCACTTGTATTTCCCAGCTACAATTTTCTCGTAAATTCTCATGGGATCTGCAGCAAAGAACGGTGGATGTCCAGCGCTCATTTCATACAGTAGAATGCCAAGCGACCACCAGTCCACCGACATCCCGTAACCCTTACTGAGTATAATCTCGGGTGCCAAATATTCTGGAGTTCCACAAAGCGTCCATGTCCGGCCGTGTATCAACTTACAAAACCCAAAATCTGTAATTTTGATGTATCCCGTTCTGTCAATTAAAATATTTTCTGGTTTCAAATCACGGTAAACCAGTTCTAACGAATGAAGGTATTCTAAAGCGAGTATTACTTGTGCACCATAAAATTTCGATGCGTATTCTTCATATTTTCCCGTCTTACGTAGATGAGTAAACATTTCTCCTCCAGATATGAAAGGCATGACAAAATAAATGTACACGTTATCCTTAAAATAATACTTCATGTAAACCACAAAAGGGAAGTTGAGACCGCAAAGAATCTTCTTTTCGTAATAGCTGTGCTCAATTTGTTTTAATTTGACAAGTTTGTCCTTTTCTAATGCTTTCATAGCATAGTATTTGCCAGAATTGATATGCTTCACGAGATAGACTACTCCAAAGGCTCCAGTGCCAAGACCCCTGTATATTTGAAAGTCACTCAATTTTGCATTATTACACGACTTTTCATTCCATGACTCTACAAAGTCTTGATGCAACTTGTATAAATATAGTGTGTATTGTTCTTGTTTTGTTCGTGAATACCCAGACTGAAAGCATAATTCGCTCATGCTGCCTGCACGTCCTTTATCTATTCGAACAGTTAGAAATACTCAACAAATATTTCAGATACCGGCTGGCTTGTTACAACAGAATACCAGTTTTAAAACTACGAACCATTAAATACACACTGAAATAGCATGCCAAAGCAAACCAATATAACAAATGTGCATTTGTTTTTCTGAAATTTTCTGTGAAATAATACTTATGACAGTGGCATTGACTGGAGTGTGTAATTCTTCTTTCTGCAAAATTGGCAACAAATAGGTGAGGTTTCAATGCGGAAACGTTGGCAAGTTGGCGTTACCTATTTCTACCACTTTCATACACGGGGTATGTGTAAAAGTGGTATGAAGGGTATAAGGCGCTTTGCAGATGGAGCAACTTTAGTTGAGGCAACTATCAACTTTAAAACGTTTCCTTTAAAAGTTGCCAGTTGCTACAACCCAATAACCCGGTTTACGGTTTCCGCTATTTTATGGCGATCTGTGAGCAACTTATCTACGCAACGTATATGTATAAAAATGAAGTCTTCTTTCAGTAAATTTAAGGTAATTTCCGTCCATGTGGCAAAGTCTTAGTACGCCCTGTATACTAGAAGACACTTAAACGAACTGAAATTGTTAGCAATATGATGTCCTAAAGTTTCACGCTGTTGAGATATTTAGAAGCCAGAAGCCATATAATTTTGGTGTTTAAAACTCATAAAAAACATTTAGTTTCTATGTTAGTAATATGATGTTGAGTACTTGTTTGTACGATAAAAAAAAACTCCATTAAAATTAAATATAGTGGCTGTACACCAATTTTCATCTGTTGCTTTAATTTTTCTCAACTGTCATAGATCAATAGAATAAAAAAGTAAAATAGAATCTGCATTGCAATACAAGCAATAAATTTGTTAGCTTTGCCAACGAACCCAAGACCTCAACCCAGCTAGTCTGCAATAGTATCGCTTGTGACCACTATACCCAAGACAGTCAACATCATAGTGAATAATTAAAAAGAAAATCATAATAATCTATATAACACTGTGGTATAACATAACGTCAAATTGATTTGGTCTTGTCTCATTATGACGTAGCCACATGACGTTTCATTGAAAGTTGTGTTGTATATTTGTATTATTTACTTATATTTTAGAGGCATTTTAGTTATTTGGATTGAATTTTTAAATGGAATATTCAATTACATGTAATGAGGTATGCCTAAATACTCTCAACAAAGTCATGAAGAACACGTACGATATTTAGGAATGCTAAAAGATAATTTTGTTAGATTATCCAAAGATCCCCCAAGTACTGAAAGGACACCAGACAGCTATGACAGACTTAAGGCAATCGGCAACGGTGCTTATGGGGAAGTATTTTTAGTAAGAGACAAATGTACGTTCGACTACCACGCGATGAAAGTTGTCGAAAAAACCATAGTAGTTGAGAGAAAACACGTAAAACACTTGATACTTGAAAAGGAAATTCTTCGTTGTATTGAATTTCCGTTCATAGTGGGCCTAGATGCTGCTTTTAAAGATAACCTGTATCTGTATTTTGTCTTGCCCTATGTTTCTGGCGGAGAAATGTTCACTTATCTACAGAAATTTGGAAGTTTTGCTGAGAACTTGGCAAAATTCTATTGCAGTCAAGTAATATTGGCATTAGAATACATGCATTATTGTCACATTATTCACAGAGACATTAAACCAGAAAATATATTAGTAGACGACACTGGATACATCAAACTGTGTGACTTTGGATTCGCCAAAATAATAAAGAAAAAAACTTGGACGTTGTGTGGAACACCCGAGTATTTGGCTCCAGAGATCATTATGTCCAGGGGGTACGACTTCGCCGTCGACTGGTGGGCAGTCGGTGTTCTGGTCTATGAAATGGTGGTCGGAATCCCGCCGTTTTTTGCCTCTGATCCTAGCAAACTTTATGAAAAAGTGTTAGAAGGTCAATATAAATGTCCAAAAACTGTGAGCCCGGACTGTAAGAGTCTAATCAAAGGTTTTCTTCAAGTGGAACCAACAAAACGTTTGGGTTCTCATAAAGATGGAACATTTACCATTAAAAGTCACGCATGGTTTGCTGAAATAGACTGGACGGACATTCTTACCAAAAAAGCGGAGCCTCCGTTCGTGCCTGATGCGCAGGGGCCGGGAGAAACCACTAATTTTCCTGAAATACCCCAACCAAAGCTAAGAAAGATAACGACATGTCTTTTTGAAGAGGAGTTCAAGGACTTTTAAAGTTGTGTCTTGCAAATTATTTTTTGTAATGATTTTAAGGCAACTTTTAATAATATTGTTTACAATTTAATAAATCATGTCTGCTTTAAGCAAATAGTTAATGTAGATCATTCTGTGAAATATACGCATTATCAGAATTAAACACTTTACTATTACTTCAGCTCCCAAACATAGGCCGGGTGGGCCGTGCCCACCTCAGTATGGTCTGGTGCCCACCTCAGGATGTTTGGGGACCGATTCCAAATTCTAGGCTGAAACTTCACTTAAAGAAAACTTCAACATATTCGATTGGTTTCCAGATTTTGGCCTATAACTTCTGAAGGCTGTATTTTACGTAAAAAGTCAATTATTTTGAAGTGAATCTGTAGCTCTGTAGGTTTAATAGGTATTGAGTAGTGTAGCAAATCAGGGTCGGACTGGCCGTACATTCGAGGTGGCGTTTGCCAGTCGGGCCGAAGCCTACGCGGGCTCCCAAGGTCCTGCCCGCGTTAAGTAGGGTAGAGGGCCCGCTGCCTTGGGCTGGGCTCGAGCAGGGCTATCGAAGATTTTTACTTACGACCTACGTATGTATTCCTGAAGCAGATATAGTTCAAGCAGGGTTCAAACAAGTTCATTCTGCACTTTTTGGGTTTGTAATTTAAACACACCGACGCGAAAATTTAACACCGTGAATACCGCCACCCAAAAAGTACAATGTATATTTCGTAAACTACTGGAGTATTAATTTTGAATTTTGGTTACTAATTTTATCTTGCAGGGTAGTAACTAGTAATTTTATATGTAGTTTTGAGGAAAGCGACAAGCTTCTAAAACTTGGAATCAACATTCAAAGTCGTGGTCCTGCTGACCGAGCACGCGAAAGTTATCATCTTATCATCATTGATTTCTCGGTAAATACAAATGTTCCAATTCTGTTTTTTTACCAAATGAATCACATATTAGGGTAGGTACAAATTATTTGTATACTTAGAAAAGCTGTAGCATTGCCCCCTTTCTCGGCACTCATGTTGGTCCTGCTGAAGGGAGCGTGACTACCACCTTCAAAGTCGATTTTCTCGAAAACTATTAAGGTACCAATTTTTGTTGTTCGAGTACTAATTAGTCTTATACGCTATAGTATAAACTAGTATAGCCCAGGCTAAACGGGTTCGTCCGATAAAAAGATAAACCAGTTTAGCCTGGGCTGAACCGGTTTGTCTTATTTTGAATACCACGCACACTCCAGTACAAAATAGTATGACCTATAGTAGTCCAAACTGATGTTGCCTATTACCTCGAACATTTTAAAGTTTACTGAGTAAAAAACTTTAATAGCGGAGAATCGTCATGATTAAATAAAAGGGAATTAGGGATTTTAATGTAAAGTTATTTGATTCTGTTTCAAAGTGAAAAGTCCCTCACTTTTCTTGATTTCCTGTCCATGACTGATTAGGGCATTTGTAAGAACCTATACTGCCCAACACAAGAGCTGAGTTCAACATTTGCTTACAGTAGTTTCTCGAGGTGGATATTAGGCCTGAAACGTAAAGCGGACGACTTCGCGGGTCCAATTCAGAGATTCATTAAGACGACTTAGCGGCCATAGCTGTGAGTGATAATAAATGTTGGAATATCGTTGAGGACTGCAGCGACTCAATATAATAACACTATACAGCTGCGTCAAAAATTGTTTTACTAACAGATGCAAAATGTAAAAAGTTCGTCTATTTTCAGGATACATTAGTAAGGTTTTTTATGTTTTTGCGTAGGTGTTCCGAGCATTAGAATATCCCGCAGAAATGGCTAAGCAGGAGTTTCACAGAGAAAGGCTACTTACTGAGAGATGGAACCTGATCCGTTTTGTGTCTGAGCGCAGCAATGGCACGGACCTTGATGTCGCTGAAAAACTCCTTAGCAATTATTTGGCGGTGTATGAGAGGGTAAGTTATTCGTCAATTCCATAATAAAAACCTACCGAAATTGAGCTTAGAATATTTATGTTGTAGTTTGTAGGTATTTCCATGACTTAAAAAAACAGTTTGCCTGTAAGAGACTGCCGTGTGCGATAAGACCGCTCATTGTACCTAAACTTGTTTTAAAAAATGTTCTGTGCTTATTATGAGGTGTACAATACAGGATATAATAAATAAATAAACCTGGATATTAATAAAATAGTTGTCCAGGTCAGCTCAGTAGGAAATATTCCTGCAAAGTCCTTAAGGATTGCATTGGATTTTGATTCTCTCACATAACCCACAGGCTAAAAAACGAGCTAGTATTTGTTCAAGAGAGAGCAGAAGCTGCTCCACACAGGTCCGAACTAACGACCATACAGGGTTCGAAAGGAGGTATATAAAACTTGTATCTCTTACCGCCAAAACCGGTTCCTTTCGCTCCATGTAATTCTTCTATGGTTAAATATTAAAATATTTATATATCATTTTTATTATTTATTTACAAAGGTCCTAGAAGAAGCGTCCTCGAGTGGGTTGGCGTTAGAAGTGGAGAATAATTTTCCACCAGTAGAAGAGAAATGGAGTATTCTACAAGCTGTGTTTTTCTCTTCGACTGTGCTCACCACAATAGGTGTGTACGACGATGTAAGCATATTATTTATTTGGCACTTGAAAATGAAAGAAAAGGGTTTTTGACAAAAATGCATTTTAAATTAAATCTCGGCTATGAAAGCTTTTTCGGTATCACCGCAGCTGTTTGCATGCAAATTATGGTTTTGTGCATAATAGAATCTGGAATGAAGAGATCCCAGGAGAACCAACGGTACAGACATACATAGCCCGAAGAATTACCAAACTCAAGTAGCAATGGAAAAAGCACATTGCTTGCAGAACGGATGGTCGATGAGGCCGAAAGGTTCTAGGGTGGCGAAAGTGTACCGGCAGGCATAACACTCTAAGGACTCTTAACAGGCTGACCGATAACCTGGTGAATGCGTCAAAGATCCGCTGAAAATGAGGATCGGTTGATGCCGCGCGATTGCGCGCGCTTAGAGGAAAATGTCCAACTGTTATCGTCTTTCAGAAATCTGATGATGATTATTTATTTTGTGTACTTGAGTAACTGAATTGCGTAGACCTTAATAGGCACAATCAACATTAATAAACTTTACTAATAAACTGATAGACAAATGGTGTTCAACTCCCTGTCTGCCTACCGAGATGATAAAATTTGGACTTACTTCATAATTAAAACTATGGTATTGAGTAGAATTTTGCCTAATGGAGATATACCAAGTTACACCAGACTAAACGCCGAAATCCAAAGCAGTGACGCTATCAGAAAACCTCATCTAAACTATAAGAGATGACTACTTGAAATCATCCCTCTTCATCTTCATCTCGTGCTAATCTATAATTCTATTTTCAGGTTACGGTAACATAGTCCCGGAGACCTTCTGGGGCAGGTTATTTTGTATCGCATATGCGCTCATTGGAATACCTCTGACGTTGACTGTCATCGCTGATTTGGGACGAGTGTTCGCGACACTAGTCTCTATCATTGCTAAACAACTACCTGCGATGCCAAGTAAGTTACTATTTAGCTTAATCACTTAAAATACACATATAATGCCCAGTTTCTGAGGTATTTTATCGGTCGTTTATCTGTCCGTTAACCACTTACCAACGAAAATGGCGTTACGAGAAATAGCGTTAACGGTCAGATAAACGATCGATAAAGTACCTCAGAAACCGGGCATAACATACATACTGTATGATAATAATACATTGGTCGATGTGGCGACACTTGGGAGTAGGGCTCAGTCCAACTGCGGACGATTTTTGAGTAAAATAATGTTGATAGGATTATTAAATATAGAACGTATCTGATCTGCAACATATTTTTCATAAGGATTCATACCTAATCATTGTTATGCCTTACTGCAAGTTGCATACACGTTGATCTCTATTATTTCGAATTTGACATATTGTTTTCCTTCAGAATGCTGCAGTCGAGTTTCCGAAGCAAACCCCGCTGGACAAAGATCCTTGTATGCCTTTGGGGCTGTAGGCTTTCTGTTCCTAT
This sequence comes from Mamestra brassicae, assembly GCA_905163435.1. Classification (NCBI taxonomy): domain Eukaryota; kingdom Metazoa; phylum Arthropoda; class Insecta; order Lepidoptera; family Noctuidae; genus Mamestra; species Mamestra brassicae. Next base: position 7,977,685 of record LR990996.1, on the reverse strand, counting down.
ACCTGTCGGCGGGGGCAGGCTTGTTCAAGATGTGGGAAGATGATTGGACCTTTTACGATGGATTCTATTTCTGCTTCATCACTATGACCACTATCGGATTCGGAGACATCGTCCCTAGTAAGCATATTGATTTAAGAAGTATAAATTACCATGATCAAAAATATTTGCAAGTTAAAATACAGCTTTATCTTGTACAGTAAATGACCTGGTTTAAAAATACTTTTGTTTTTCCCAGAAAGACCAAAGTACATGTTGATATGTACGGTATACATTTTAATCGGCTTGGCACTTACTTCGACGATTATCGAGCTGGTGCGGCGGCAGTACGCCCAGTCTTGGCAGCAACTGCGGGCACTGTCCGGCCCGCTGGCAGACACGCTGCGGAGGCTGGGCGACGCCGGCAGAGGCGTCGACGTCTCTGCGCTGCACAGCGACCTCCGCAAAGTACTCACAGTGGTAAGTAGCTATTTATATCCACTTTGACGCGAAATAAGGTCACTGAAATGAGTTAAGTTATTTGAATGTTGGCATACACAATTGCAGTGAAATGCATTCAAAGCTCCGAGCCGGCAGATCAGAGGTTTGTGATGACAGATGTTCGTTGATAGTATAAACACGAGCTACTTGCGCGACTCGGAGATTGATGCCTTGTTTAAAGAAGCAAAAAAGTACTCACATGTGTAAATGTTTAAATATGTAAACATTCAACCAGTTGTAGTTTGTAGTTAAGATATTTAATGTAATAAATATTTGAGCTGTACAAGATATTTTTATGAGTTTTCAATGTTTCAACGATATAAAAGTGTTTTGCTAACCAAGTGATGTAATAATTTCCTTAAACTCTTACTGCTGTGATTGTGTGTCATGTTTATTTAGGTCAGCTCTATCCATCGTTTTACTTGTTTTTCATGGCATGTGAACTCCAATTTGGATGTGTGTTTTAGTAAACTTATTTGTCACAAGTTTACTAAAGAATGTTTTGATTGGTTACACATAGATTTTAACGAACAGTAAAAGATATAGTGAACAGTATAGATTACAAAATATACATTTTACAGAAAAGCTATACCGGTCCCGATACAATGGTAAAACCTCGGACCTCACCTCCCAAGGTATTTTGCCAGATTTCGACAATGTAATTATATTTCTGGCTTTTGGGATCATTCACAGTTTAATATACATATGTACATAGTTCTCTTATTTTGCAGCTTTCAATTTTTATGCTGTTGTATTTACCACCGCATCACTATGCGGAATGAACACAAAGTGAGGCACGACTTGCATAGCCCATACGCCAAAACTGCAATATCATTATTTAAATACTTAGGTTTAATTTATTTTTTTAGGATCCTGATGCTTATGAAAAATAATTATCATTTCCAGCGCAGTATGGGAGAATCAATCGATAATTACTTCGCTAGTAATGATTTGTATAGAGCTTGCCTAACGCCAAGTCGAGGCCGCTTCAATGTCGCAAGATACATACACCCTTTTAGCTTTAGTGCCTAATAAAATTCACGTCTCGTGCAGTAATGCTTGCCTTATTTTCTAATGCTTTTACACTGCGAGAAAAGTATGACTGCTTTTCTAAATTCATAATGGTGGTCGTTTTTAATGTTAAAAGTAGATCAAATAAAAAATAGAAGCTGTTAAAAATTATTATAGGTATTCTCTGTAGTGCTTTAAATATATGGGTCTGATAAATCGCGGCAAAAATATCAGTATCGAATTTTACAATCCATAAGATGAATGTCTTAGCGTATTTTTATAGTTTCCGATCTAGTGGTCATAAAACTGGGAACTATTATAAAAGTGCGTCAGCGTTGCGACCTTCATTCAAAAGATCCGACAGTTTCGTCGCTGTTGACCGATTTTGTTTTCCAACTTGATACGTGTTTTTCCTTTACCCGTTCTCGATAGGATGGATGATATGGATGTTAGTTCCGAGGAAGTCGTCTAAGTTAATATTAAATTATGGACACTTTATCCTCCGTTTGCATGTTCCATCCAAATGAACGTTTTGTTTATGATGAAATAGTTGCCTCCGTTATAGCGGGCTAGAAGTAAAATTGAATTCTAGTGTTCCTTGTTGGTTACAATGTGGCCAATGAAATAGTTGCCTCCGTTATAGCTAATGTTTCCAATGAAATAGTTGTCTCCGTTATAGCGGGCTAGAAGTAAAATTGAATTCTAGTGTTCCTTGTTGGTTACAATGTGGCCAATGAAATAGTTGCCTCCGTTATAGCTAATGTTTCCAATGAAATAGTTGTCTCCGTTATAGCGGGCTAGAAGTAAAATTGAATTCTAGTGTTCCTTGTTGGTTAAAATGTGGCCAATGAAATAGTTGCCTCCGTTATAGCTAATGTGGCCAATGAAATAGTTGCCTCCGTTATAGCGGGCTAGAAGTAAAATTGAATTCTAGTGTTCCTTGTTGGTTAAAATGTGGCCAATAAAACACATAAAGCTTTCATGCACCACATGCGGTTACTAACATTGTAGATACGTAACTCTTTGCGGTACACGAATAGTAGTGGAGTCGTAAAGTTGGTTAAATGATGCAACGATGTACAAATTAAATCTTTAGCTATCTGTTAAAATATGTTCTTTATGATGGTTAAACGCTTCAATCGCTTTAAGAGAATAATGTAGGCAAAAATATATTTAAAACAAAAACAACGTAACGTAAAAACCGTCGGTCGTGCAAAATTAAAATCTTTACAAAAACATTCTGTAGGTTTAGTACCAAGTCTCGTTTTTTTCAAAACACAAAGAATGAACTGAAAATAGAAAAGCATTTGTTTCAAAGGATAAGAAATGGAGCCCGCCGTCAAGATATTTTCTTTTAGTGCCAATTAAGCTTACTCTTTGAATTTTTTGAACGGAAGAGTTGCCAAGTCCGATTTGGAACTTTTATTTAGCTCTACTACTGCTTTAACAAAAGGAATAATAATTGAGTCTTCACGCTTGTATTGTAAGTGATCTACAACTGAAAATGTGTTTTACTGTGTCTAATTCCACGCTGTTTGTTATAGGTGACTATGCCACGATTAAGCAGTGCCGGTGGGAATGGTCTCACTGACAAACGAAGACTGGAGTGGGAGGCGGCCGTAGAAGCTGTCATCAGGGACATCACAGCCCCAGTGCCTACTCAGAAGCCTCCCATAGTTCAGATCGTGATATACGAGTCATCGGTGTAAAATTTAATAAACCATGTTTTAAAGTGGCTTGAAGCAACTGTCTGAATACTTTGGGCTTCATTGACACAAGTTCAATCGCCGACACATACAAACTTTGGTCTGTTGATCGGAACGCAAAACACTGCGGTATGCGGTGACGAACACATTATTTCTCCTAACCGCTGACGCATAATGCGACGGAACATAAGACCAGTCTTGAGTTTTTTCATACGATAATGTGTCCGCATACCGCAGCGTTGTGCGTTCCGCTCAAGAGATCGAAGCTTACCTAATAAAGAAATGCTTTCATTATTGCCACTGCTGATGCCATTTGTTCCAATTATAACACGAGGCTTGATCACGGCCTCTCGTTCCGCGTGATATTTAGACATTATGCGTCAAAGTTCAAGGCTAGCACCCTTGTTCGCTCGAATTAAGGCACTCAATACATAATCGTTAAAACACTGGCTCGTTATGAATACTGTTAGGGCAGTGGGAAAGTAATGCGAACCTATGCAGAGCATGTGGTTCTGTTCGCGTGCCAATGTCAGAAAAAGAAGTGACTCGGTGTTTATACGCATTGAAGTTTTTGTTTGACGTTTTTTTGTTGAGACGTTATGACCGGCGGCGTATTGTCTAGACAAGTGTGATGAACACATTTATTTTTAATGGTTACTCTCGCTAATAGTTTAGTGTGTAAAGTGTGTATGTGATGCATGTGTTTCTAGAAAATATGAATTCGTATTTTGCAATTCATTTCATATTTGCAACGTCTTTGAATTTGTCTTGAAATAATAAATGATGCATTTTGACGAACTGTCGTGTCGGTAGTCGGTAGTGTAGCGTTGATAACCATGATGTATTTATTACACCTTTAGAATATAAGCTCCCATACAGACAACACAGAACAATATATTTGTGAAATGATTTTGACTTTGGGTTGATCAACCTGCTTTTTTCTTTTCAAAGGAAAAAATATTTGACCTTAACAGACATAAATAAGAGCAGTCCACCGCTTCAGTACTTACTGTTTTTTTTTTTAAATTATAAATCCAATGTAGTCGTATAAATATATCAAGTAGTTTATTGATGTATAAAATATAAAGTATGTACTCTCTTTGATTCTTAATCGATCCGATTACTTATCGAACAGTTTCGAATCGAGGCAGGTTCAATGTCGGTATAATAGAGTTGAATCATCTTAATCAGATGTTCTGCATTTAGAACACCAAAATATGCTGTAGGAATTTAAGGTACATTTCCGTGCATCGCACGCGACTATCGCGCGTGGCTGATGCGACAATAGTCAGAGTATGAAAATGTATGACACCGCTTCCGAAGGCGGCCGCGCACGTCTGTCGCAGACCTCGGAATACATTCTCATACTCAGACTATTGTCGCATGCGATAAATCGCGCGTGGCAGCGATCGGCCGCGGAATTGTACCTTTACAGACAAAGGCGAGTGTTCAGTAGTTCAGTAGAAATTCAAAAAAAATAGCCTCTCAAAAATATTTATGTTTAGGTAAGTATATATTATTCTAAATAATTGAATTAGCTATTAAAACACGAACTAAGTTCTTAATATAGAATAATGGTGATTTTATTTCTGTAAATTTTATTTATGTAGGATAGATTAATTTAAAACGTATTGGAAGAGCAAATTGTATTTATCTAGTTTAATTTATATGTAAAATGTGCGAAGTATTTGAAAGGCGAAATAATTAGTTGGAAGTAAGTGCCAATATATTTCGTCTGAAGGCTAGCGTACAGACAGCGGTGATGCGATAAGTGTTCAACGCGTTTTATAGGCATTGTTCTACGGGTAAGCGACACATTACAAAAAGGATTGTCCGATTGCTTCGTCGCGCCGGTCTGCAAAATCCTTAACACGACAGTTTCTGAAAGATTATAGGGCTAGAATACCGCAACCGCACATTTCATTACAATTTAACAAAATATTGTATAGTGTTGTACATATAAGGCGTCGTCCCAATACAAAACAAAAATCGCGCGGATACGCGATCGTCGCGTTAGTTTGTTCGTTAAAGCCGGCAGGCGCCCTCTGTCGGTGCGACGCGAACACGCGATCGGGTTTGCCACACAAATGTAGGCGACGCTTTGTATGAGGACGATGCTTAAAACATCCTGGCTTTTGAATTGTATAAAGATTTTGTAATTTAAGACAAAGAGATGCGTGGAAAATTTCTTGGAAAAGTGACGTTACAAGAATCTATGTCAACTTCTAGGCGTGTGTTAAATTATATCAGACCAAGTTTATAGAGACTAGATAATAAGGTTGGTAACGAAATGTCGCATGTATGTACGAGTAGGTAGGTGAATACATAATGTAGGCATTCGAGATTAAAGTTATCATTATGAATATATTATCTAGCACCGTCGTCTTTTGCTTGCTCAGCAAAAGTGGAATACAAAGCAAAAAGGAAATATTTTAGTTAGTAATCTATTATTAATTTATGATTAAAGAGAGATACTGAGAAACGATAGTTGAAAGTGTGAAATTAGATTTAAGTATTTTTTTGGTAAGCCTTTTATAATTAGCGTTTTGAAATCCTTTGTGAAATTCAATAGAACCCTTAATGGAATTGTATTATATTAATGCCCTTTCCACATCAGAATCCAGACTAAGCAAACGAAAAAATAAATACTCGTATCATGATGGATACGACTTAAATTTTCTACGAAAGCGAATAATCGACTTTTCGTTAAATTTCTTGTGGAAGCTATAGTGAATGGCGTCAATGAATATCTATGCATATGCCTTTTCGCAATTAACAGATGGCCGCTTCTCTTCAACATCTCAGAATCCTTTGAAAATACATTAACAACCTTATTTATAAAAAAAGCATCAATGATTAGTTTAAATGCTGATTGGCAGATTTCTCTTACAAATTCTCTATAGAAATTTTTAATTAAGAACTCATAAGTTGATTGGTATTATATAGTATATGTAGGTTGCCTATCGCTGTCAATCAACGTCTGGGCCTCTGTTACTCAAATTGAATATAATATTAAGAAAATGTTAAACAGTATTTGAAATAATCTTAGGGACTTGATATACAATGCGCAAAGGGTGCGCGCCGGGTGCGCGGACAGGGCGCTGTGACGAAAGTGTAAAGGTGGGTACTCACCTAGCCGTGTAGCATGTAACGTATCTGATACGGTATCAAGTGAGTACGTAGGCACGAGCCTGCTGCGAGCCGCTTGCGCGTGGAGCGCAGTAAGCTCGCAGTGTGCGCGTGGACGGTGACACGGCCGCTTGTGTAGTAAGTACGTAAGCGCGAGCTTCAAACGAACGACTTCATCATGGAGTGGCAAGCCACAATTTGAGATATGTTGTCGGCGTGTTATCGTCACGAGCACTGCGGATCCGGGAGCTCGTACCTGGATACGCGGTGACCGTGGACGAACCGTACCCACTTGCAGGTTGATACCGTATCAGATACGTTACATGCTACACGGCTAGGTGAGTACCCACCTTATGACGTCTGTCCGCGCGCTCGCGACGCTAAGTATATTAAAGTTCCTTTGACGCCTGCTTTGTACATCAAGTCCCTTAGGTGTTTAAATTCCTTTCTGAAGGCAACATATCTAGTTGTTACTAATATCACATATTCACATCGCATCCTGTAATAGTGTAAGCATTTTGGCAGATGTTGTAATTTCATGTAACATGTAGGTAGACTATCTATACTGGACGATAGAATAACGATCGTATTTTTAATGCAGTTTGTTACTTTACATACACAATGTGAACTGAAGCTGGAATTTAAAGAAATGATTGTTCAATAAATTATTTGCGTTTTTAAAAGTGTTTTATTTACTATTAAAACTACATTGATAAATGGTCTAGACATTGTGATTACATGAACATTGAACATCAATAGGTGCCTACTCTATATGGATATCAGGCATCCGGAGTTTGGGAGTCCTACTGCGATGAAAACACAGTTACCACAGATAAATCTAGCCTAATCCTTGTAGAACTACCTTAGGATCGAGGTAGGTAGCGGGCAATTGAAGAGGCCTTTTTTTTATTTGGAAAAAGCCAGAATCAACAGTGGCGACCACCAGAAAAAACGCCAAGTCAACTGTCTTGGATCTCGCAAGGAAATTAATCAGAAAAGCAAAGCAAAGGAGTAGGAAAAAATGTAATTTCCACTTCACTCCATTCAAGCAGGAGACAGAATTGAGCTAGGCACCAAGGGACATTACAACTGGGTTAAGCCCAGTTGCCAAGCACCACGGACTATATATTAACACAAATACTAACGGGTCCTAAATTGTGAGCTACTTTTGAGTCCAGTTAGGTATAGCAAAATCGCTTGAATGCACGGAAATTTGTTCTGGTTTCTACAAGGTCCGTATAGTAAACAACTCCAGATGTAACCTGGATACTATCTAACATAATATTGAGTTCAGTTTGCCAAAGAATACACTCCCATAAGATGCGATGAGCGGATTGTTCGTGTTCAATGTCAGGTGTAGAACATTGACAAAAAGGCGAAGCCACAAGTTTAAAAGAAAATAATTTACTATTAAAGTTACCATGATATGTGAGAAATTGGGCAACACAGTGATCCACCTCCAGCCATGTCCTATCCAGCCGCTCACGCACGGATGGGAAGAACTGGTGGAGGTGACGCCCTTTGATGGAACATTCCCATCTACATTGCCATTCGGATAAAGACTTCCTCCCAGAAGTCAGTCTGGGGTTTAAGTAATCTAGAGATCTTAGCACAGTCGCGTTGCGGTAAAAACTCTGGGTCCGACAGATTCCATCGAGCGCAAGTTTCCGCTGTCACAATCTTCGGCCCCACAGTTTTCGGGCGACACTTACTTACATGCATGCTTGGTTTGTATGGAAAGTGGTGACAATGACGTTACTGCAGCCGATCTGACGTGTCAGACGATCCGCGTTGATTCTGCTCTGTGATAATCAACCATTCCTCTAACTGACTCATGGGTATTGATAGGAGCGTTTGACTACAATCTCACCTGATGGTAAGTGATGATGTGATCAACAATTGATCACGCTTGCCTAGAAGTAACCTTTTCACTCCTGCCTTAAAAACTACCAGGTTGTAGCTACCAAGAAATACAAACTCCGCCAGAGAAATTCACTTCTTAGCAGTACCTACGTACAATGAAAGCACAACTAAGTATATTGCTCCATAAATTATTTTCATCCTAAGGCCAAAATTTTTTCACTTTCTTAAATGTAAGAGTCCGCTACTATTTACATTTACTGCCACAGAACTTCATGAATACTTGCAATCAACATAAAACGTTCTTCTCAGAAGTAGATGCTCCGACTTCTCGGACATCCGACGATAAATCTTATTATACAAGATCATTACTTACAAGTCATTAATAAAGGCTCATGCGAACCATATGTATTTACTCGTAACTATTCGCTCATTTGGTAATATCCTCTCATTCTTCTTGGCGTTCAAACATCTTGTAGCAATGCTTGATATTTCTGGCGTATGTGGTATATTTATATTCGGCGCTATCTTTATAGCGCAATGAAATATATCCCTCTATTTGTACTGAATTATAATTTATTATGTAAACATTTCTTTACTCTATATCAAACAGCGTCGATAGCTCGGTATTTTATACAGAGTCCGAAATAAAACATCTTGTTAATAATCGTGTTCTTTATAGAGCGCTTAGCGTTGAGATACTAACGAACACTCGTGTTTTATAGCCATTATATTTCATAATGAATGTTTACGTTTTTTGTAGCGGTAGTTCATAAAATAAGATTGCCGATGTAGCAGCTTTCATCTATCATAATCCTTTTATTTGAATAGCCTGAGCTTTATTATGAGGTTTTATCTAACTGGGATTTATATATCCAATTTGCACTGTGAAATGTACTTACAATTTATTTTTACAACGCTACAATATCAACGAAGGCTACATAGGATAGCGTAACTATGTTTTATGTTAGAGCTTTTCTTGATATTTCAAAAGATAAAATATAACAGTGCCGTATCTCAGGATCTCCGAGGAAAAAGCTACATGATGTTACCACACGTTACGTGTAGTAATAGTAAACAGAATGTTCCAGACATCTGGCTGCAAGAAAGGCCGATATACATCAATGGATTAATTAGGTAATATCTGTAGACAAAACAAACAAAGATTCCATGCATTCTCCAACTAATATAAACTCAAGCAATAATGAAAAATATATGGCTCGAATGCTCGAAAGTAAATCCTTTGTTTTTAATAAATAACCACTCATACATTTTCGTTATTGCGTTGGGAATTTCATAAGCTATTACTGACGGACGAGTTCGTTGATGAATAATTTTAATAATAATTCGAATGTTATATTTGGTAAACAGCCATTCTATATTCTATTTCTGTATAATGCCTCTGTTGTACGCGCTTGTCAGTGAGTCAGTGAGTCAGTTCCTTGTCGGTGCTTCTTTCAAGTCGTTCGAATATTGATTTCATAAATATATCGGTATCGAAACTAGCGCTTACGCACTTACGATTACGGAGAACAGAAAATAAATCATATTAGAATTATTGACTTCCGGAAGCCTATGGATTAATGGGAAAATATAGAAACTTTATGGTGCACTTCTTGAGTTTATCGGAAACATCTATTTCTATTTATGATAAATTATTCGTAAGTAAACGAAATAACGTTCGATTTTATTGGAGTTCAGTATTATGGAATCGTAATTTGATATTTCTGGTTCAGCTAATTAATCCTTCCATCGTGTTTTATTTAGCTCTGAGCTTTATGTCAGAACACTGAAAATGAGTCAGTTTCATCTTTCTGAACTAAATTTATATTGATGTGTCCTTTTATTTTTAACGTCTGGCCTGACATCTTCTGAGGAAACTGAAGAATAACTTGCCAAACGTAATTGACGAAGCGTTCAGTGTAGTGTTACGCGGAACATTTGGAATGTAAATAAATTGCCTAGCTGCCTACAACAAAAGACTTTGAACTCTTTCTCGTGAAAAATAGCACAAGTTTCCCGCGTTGAAATAAAATTAAAATACGAGTATCGATGGCGCCAAACGACAATGAACGAATAGCCCGAACGGAACGTTCAGAATGCTCAAGATTTTCGTGTAATCTTCAACTCTGACAAGTTTGACTTTGATAAATTATTTCGTTTTACACTTAGATACCTATTTATTTATATAAAAGTTTGCCAACCCAGAGTTATTACGTAATGGCTATTCTTTTCCTTTCAGTGTTTCACAATGTTATTTTCTTATATCCGGTTTCAACTTTCTATCTCGCCACAATGGGTGACAAATGGGACGCTTCCATTTAGTAAATCTACGTTGACTGTAGTTCGCTGCAGGGCCGCAGGGGTGCGACACAATTTGTCATAACCACAATGCCCGCATTCAGATTTGATGTTACGATTCGTCGCCGCTCCCTTGCGATTTGCCTGGTTTATGACCCTATTCTGTAAATGTGTCGATTTATACTATTTCGTGACAGTTTTGATGTATTGGCCTCATCTACGTTTAGGGAGTGATCGTCGGATCGTGTTTACTGTAAATGTTAACGGCGCAGGTGTAACATCAAAGTGTATGAGCTCAAAACAAGCATTCAACACCATTTAGACGACAATAACAAACTTATTAACGACACTCTTGATGAATTGTAAAAAGCATTTGAAGAAGATAAATTGCTTAATATCCTTTTATGTTGAAGTACACTACTAAAATATTTCGAAAAACAATAATTTATAAAAACTCCATTGTTAGTTTTATCGCAAGATTAATCCCTGAAAAAACTAAAACCTGTTTACGTCAATCTATTTACGAGTTAGCTTTAGTACGTCATAGTTTTTGTATGGAATTATAATTTTATTGAGTTAAACAATGGCTTAACCCATCATTACTTTAATGGGTCGGTAATTATTAAGTTACTTATACGACATAATGAAGCAATTTGTGTTTAAATAGTTTATTAGCGTTTGTTTTGTATACAGGTGGACTTGATTTACACTTATAAATATCAGACACAGTTTATGCGAAGTTTTATAATACCTTTTTTAACACCTTTTAGAACATTTTAGAACACCTTGTAATTTTATTTTATTTATTTATTTTAATCACCTTCACATTATCTTTAATTACATGTTATTTGTTTAGATTTGTGTTATTACCTACCTACATAATGTAAATACCATCGGACATACTAGAAGCATCTAGTATGTCCGATGGTATTAGTTACTAGTATGTTTTGAAAAGCGGCATTTGTACACAGTCACTTCGGTCGGTTTCTATCCTGTTGAAACGGTTTGCACAGACAATAACTAATGGGCATGCTGCTGCAGTTCGAAACATGTTTAGAAAGAATAAACACTCTCCTGAAATTAATCGGTCTGAGTATAGACAGTGATGATAGTAATAAAACTATGCTGCAACGTTTAATTAATCACTGGATCTACTTCATTCATACGGTCTCGTTCAACGTGGCCGTTATTGGTGAACTTATATGGTTCGTTCAAGGGGTGGTCTTTGGCTGTACTCTGTGGGAAATGACTTATTTCCTACCCTGCCTAACCTTATGTCTACTTGGAGATTCTAAAGTTTACTTCTTCATTCGGCACATGCACCACGTGAACGAATTAGTCGACGTGCTGAGAAATTTGCAGAGTAAGACCCCTGAGAATGACGAAAACCTTGTAAAGGAAACGAAGACATGGCTGACTTTTTTGTCTTCAATTTCCAAGTTACTATTGAGTTTGACTATTCTTAGCGCCCTAGCGTTTGCGTTGGGACCATTTTTGCTCATTGGTTCTAATTATTTAAGTACAGGTGAAATTCAACTTGTTCTACCTTTTTTTCTATATTATCCGTTAGATGTGTTTGATATACGAGTTTGGCCGATTGCATATGTTCATCAACTGTGTTGTGGTAAGTCCGCCTTAAAAATACCTACATATGTTTCTCATTTAAACATGACCCTAACATTACTCAGTTTTTCTGGCGATAAGACACAGAAAGCCACACAATTCTAGGAAATACCTAATGCACGGATTTGGAAAATCCGTTTTGAATAATATTTACACTTTACACTTCTCTGGTAGAGATTGCATTTCGATCGTGTGATCAGTGGTTTATATGAGCTGCCATAATGGTGGATTTATAGCGAAACCGCGACCTCATATAAATCGTTCTTACGGCTTTGTTATTGGCAGCCGTTCCACATAGAAGTGTTGAAATGATATCGAGCTTGTGGAAAATTGATTATTTACCTACATCATTTTATTGATCATTGTATACAGGAATTTCAAATCAGTCTATTTTAATATCCATCAGCCTGTATTTTCAGCATGGGTGGCAGTATTTTCTGTGTATGGACCAGATTGTTTCTTCTTTACGTGTTGTACGTTTATTCAAATTCAATTCCTGATACTGCAACATGACACGGTACGGATAGTGGAAGAAGATGCACTGACTCGGCCAGACGTTACACTTGATACTTTTAAAGCAGAACTCGTGCAACTTGTCAACAAACATCGGGAACTGATACGGTATGTAGCTGCTATACAAACGATAATAGAGCATATAGTTGCAGTAGGTATTGGATTCCACATTATTGAAAGTCAATTCCGTTCGACATCGCTTTGTTTTGCTAGATCAGCTATTCTGGTACGACGTTCCTTAGTTACTACAGAAGGAATTTCAATTATATTCGGTACAGCTGGAGCCATACTCGTGCTCAAACAAATGTTGATATCGAGACTACAAAAGCTCAAAATACCCATTTAGGAATATCTTTCAATATCTTCATATAAACAGTTTAAAATATCTATCTTATTACTATTGAGAGATTCTCAGTTTGTTCGGACTTTTGTTTAAATCCTCATTTTTTGAGTCACCGTGGAACATTGCCAAAACGAGTCAGAAGTTCGTCGCCGCTTTGGCTAATTTATTTATTTTGACCTAAAGTTTTTTTCAGCTCACTACTTCTTTGTCTTTGTTTGTTTATTTTTATATCGCAAATCATGGACTTCGCAATCTACTTTTAGTTTGATAACCTACTAACATTCATTGAACAAATTTTCAGATGTGTGAACTTGTTAGAGATTATTTATTGTAAGTCAACATTATTCAACGTAATGACTAGTTCCTTGATCATTTGTGCCGCTGGATTTAACCTAATGGTAAAGCTACTGAAATTTAAAAACTTATTTCATGTTTACAGATAATTTTAATAAATTGTACAAACACTTATTTTCAGGCTATCGAAAATCTAGCTCTAATGGCACCTTTCACCGCCTTCCTTACATTTGGTTTGCTCCAGATATTCTTTTATTGTTATTATGGTGATTACGTGATGCGATCTGTAAGTGAACATAACTAGTTTAAAGTATTATTTGTTCTAGTTTCAGTGGTAGGTAATGTTTTGTTGTTTTTCCAGAGTATGGGTGTAGGCGATGCTATTTACCAGAGTCGTTCGTATGAAGCAGGAGCGGCCAAGAGAAAATATCTTTTGATTGTTTTACTTCGGTGAGTGTTACATTATTAGGAGTTTTAGAAATAAACTAGCAACCCGGCTTCGCACAGGTGGCAGAGCATATAATAAGCTCCATGTTCAACAATCCATTTACAACAATCATTGTCATATTTTTGCTAATTAACACAAAACCTTCATGAATTTGGTATACACATAAACCTTCCGCACAAATTACTCTGTCTAGTAAAACAGTATGAAAATCTTTTCGGTAGTTTTTCAGTTTATCGGATACAGAAAGATAGATAGATGCAGTGGAGGGAGTTGTTTTTAAATAATATGTAGAGATGGTAATAACAAAATGGGAGAAAATTCATATTCTTCTGTAATGGGAATAGTTAACTATATGCCAACAAGTTAACTAAACATTTGGGAATGCAATAAACTTTTATGAGATATTAGGGTGAATAGTTGTTAACCAAGCAGAAGCCATTAACAGATGGTAATTATTATATGGCTGCTCGTTGGTTTAGTGGTCCCAAGTTAATACTAAAGGAAAACTATAGAAAAAGGACTACTATTAGAATTTTAATTGCTATTTTTGGTTTTTATGTTTGGTTTCAGATCTCAAAAACCATGCAAGTTAACAGCTTACGGGTTTACTGTCATTAATTTAACAGCATTTACTCGAGTAAGTTAATAAACAATATTTTTGTTGAGTTTATAAAAAAATTAAGTACAATTCTTGTAATTTGTTTTTGTTTCAGATACTCAGTACTTCTTGGTCTTATTTCGCACTTCTAAAACAAATGTACGATTAATATTTCCGCTTCGTCGCACCCATAAAGCCACATAATTATCGTAGTTTACATAAATTAACTTAATTAGTACTACTAAATCGAATACACATGCAAATGTCCGGTTAAGCAGTAACCAGCCTTATTGTGCTGAACTGCGAGTGGTCATCGTCAAAAAAAAAAAACACATGCAAAATACCTACTAATTAAAATAATCAAGAAATAGAACAGCTAACTTCTGATAAAATCAAAATTATCGGACAAAAAACCTAAGGCACATACTCGTAAGTTGACAAAAAACAGTCAACTTGCGAGTCAGACTTGCACACGAATGGTTTCGTACCGTAAAAACATTAGATTTATATTTCGATTGTACGTTGTTTTACAAATAACAGTAAAAAATTACTCATATTATTTCATATAGTCCAGTAAATTTAGATAATTATGTTATTTCAAGTTAAACCGTAGGGGATGAACAATATACCTATGTGTAGGGAAAAATCCCCTGAGTGTCACATCCAAAAGTTTAAGCTGCACGTGGATCGGAAAAAATATAATTAATTAAAAACTAATGTGAAAAATTTAAAATCCACCTTAATTGTATTAATTAATAAATTTCAGTCAGCGAAACAAGGGAACACCCTATATCTCAAAAGCTTCACAAGATTACCCCTTTGAAACACCAGTACTTTTAATTCAATCGAACGTACTCATCAGTCTTAGTGAAACCCCTATTTAACGTCGGTTAAAATTGTACGTTGCTTTCTTTTAGTGTTGTGTGTAATTATCCAGTGAGGTGTTATTTACACCACTTTAATGCACGTTCGTGCCGTCCCATTCGTTTTAATTTTTCTAAGATACAGTTTGATTGAAACCTGTATTTCAACAAACGTTAGCAAATACTCTGAATCTGATGAACAACAGATTTCGTATAATTATGTGCGAATTTGCATTTGACTTTGCTTAACTTCCATATTTTATTTCAAATATCAGTGTGTTAATATCCTGTATAAGATAGGCACTTGGCGTTACCTACACACGCATAGTTAATTTTCTAATTATAAAAACGTTAATTTTCACTGTTAAAGATTTTTAGTTAAATTTTTAAAACACACCTTATATATGTTTATCGGTATCCATACCCGCTGTGTACTGTAGCATTAAAATTAATTCGATATTTCAAAAAAAAAGTCTCCGTTTCCTTGGGTGTGTTGAAGAGTTTTGCGACACTTTATTCCGATGTTTAGGAACTGACACAACTACAAAAATGATCGAACAGTTTCAAAAATGTTTGAAAAGAGTGAATTTTTATTTGAGGTTTCTTGGTTTGAGCCTAAATAGCAGAAACAAGAATCAAACTATGTTACAACACGTCCGGAGTCACTGGCTTTATTCCGCACACTTCTTTACATTAAATATAGAAGTTGTTGCTCAAATATTATGGGTTATGGAAGCCATTATAGCTGGGAAGAGTTTCGTGGAAATAACTCGATTGATTCCTTGCCTTATTCTTTGCTTCATAAGTAATTTCAAAACTATTTCTATTCTGTACTACGCGCATTACAATAATGAATTCATTGAAACGATGAAAGGCTTGCTGTTGAAACAACTGGACAATGAAGAAAAAGGAAACTACTTCAAGAAGAAAGTAATCGACACCCATGTTTTAATGCTGATGAACATTACAAAGAAGATAATATACTTGATTATTGTCGGTTTGAGCATGTTTGCATTGGCACCTGTGTTTATAATTGTCCCGGATTATTTCAAGACACACGAACTCAAACTTGAGATGCCGTTTATCGCGTACTATCCTTTTAATGAATTTGATCCTTGGATATATCCTTGCGTTTATATTCATCAGGTGTGGACAGGTAAGAAGCTGATGATGATGTATTGAAATATATCTAACTAGCCTAGCTACTTTAACTTAATTTAAAATTCTGAACAGAGAAGCTACTTTCTTTCGTTTATTACGGTTCCGAATATCCGTAAAAAAACGGAACCCTTATAGGATCACTCGGTGCATATGAACTTCTGTGATACAAATACGAACACGTTACGAAAATAAATACATTTTGAGCATGGGGGTAATTTTTAAAGAACAACTAGAAAACTTAAATAGAAAAAGTTTTTCAAACTGTACCGTGTGACATATCATATGAAAAGGCTTTTATGAGGGTTTTAGTTATATCTATTTTTTTCATAATTTATAAATAAACAGTTTAATAGATATTCAAGAAATTCTATGAAAAATTAGTATTCTACACCCCTTGTCTCCAAAACTACTGAGATTAAGATTTTGAAAATAATAGTTTTTTACCTATTGATTATTTGAAAACCTATGAGAAGTATACATATTGTGTTACGGTGGTTTTACACCGGCGAGGCAAGGTGTGGATGGGATGGGCGAGAATTGAAATTTGTATCCCTGACGGACTACGGTTACTTCTTCTGCAGTTGGTTAAGTAAAGAGAGTAATCATTCTGGAGCATAACTTATATGCTCTAGAATGAGTAGGTACTCTTATCCTTCCCTCATTACTTCCTGTTCTCACTTACATTTTCAATCACCCTTTTATATCTTGCTCTTTTCCGTCAGTCTGGAAACAGGCTCACATCATACCTTTACCAAAAACTAAAAAAAAAATATTAAATCACTTTAGACTTATTTTTATTCTTTCATTTCTTTCTAAAGTTTTTGAGCATTTATTTCATAGACTAAGAATATAACCCTAACCTCTTCAAAGTTAGAGTGAACGGGATTCTTCTTGGTAAGCTCGCTCCGTGGCCGACTTTGTCTCTGTCGTTTCTGACCTAGACTAGAGTCAAGAGCAAACCCATCTCAAATAAATAAATAAAAAAATGTCGTTTTTCTTAACGTTAATTTCGATAATTTTAATCTCTCTTCTTCCGCAATAGCCTGGTTCAATTCATACCTTCGGGGAAGCTTTTAGTGTGTCCCCCTTGATGATTCTTTTTCTGTTTGGTGTAGTCTCACTCAGGGTACCTTTGGGTGGCGTTCTCTCTTCTCTTCTTTTTTCCATGTTCATTAACTTTGCCACCAGAGCTCCAGTTTCCATCTTTACGCAGATGACTTGTAGCTTTACCGAAATATTACTGTAGCCGAGGAGGATTTTGCTGTTGCTGCTGTGAATCATGACCTGGCTTGTATTAGCACTTGGGCTAAATCCCTTGGTTTACAGACGAACCCAACTAAATCTCAGGCCATGATCATAGGCAGCAGATACGTTCGTACTGTGGCTGTTGTGTCATCTATATCCCCTTTATATATCGGTGGCATTCATATTGACTACACCAAGACTGCCAAAAACTTGGTGGTTGTTATTGACTCCAATATTTCCTGGTGTCCGTAGGTCAATCAGGTTAGGCGAAAGGTATATTTTTCTTTCCATTCGCTGAAATGCTTTCGGGGCCGTGTAAGTATTACCGTGTTTCTCGCCTTCGCAAGGAACTCAAATGGCTCCCTATCCGTCTTTGCAGGAACACTCGGATTCTATGTCCCCTTTTCAACATCTTTCACGACCCATCTTACTTCTCTTACCTGCGCGAGCGCATTTCTTACGCTCACCTTAGTGACTCTCCGTGCAGATCTCACCTTAGATCCCTCCTTAAAACCCATCCTCATTAATCCAGCTACTATTCTTACTCTTTCTCTGTTCATGCAGTTAGATTGTGGAACTCACTTCGAACGAATTTTTATTTAAAAAATCGAGTTAAAGAGCACATCCTTTCCTCTCAACTGTGATAGTTATAGGTACATATGTATTTATATGTTATATCTATATAAGTATAGTATTCGGCATATTTTTTTATTTTATTTGATTCCTTAGTCAGGCTTCATATACTCTTTGTTTATTGTCTACATTTCTTTTTCGTTTCTCCTTTCGCAGGTCTTCTGGAAGAAATGTCGTTAGAAATAAGCAGTTCCTTTGTTCTCATAATTATAATGTTATTTATTACAATATTTCTGTGTACATGAATGCTAAAATAAAATGATAAGAAAAAAGTAATAAAGTTTATTTTTCAGCAATGATCGCCATTCTTATGGTATATGGCCCCGACTGCTTCTTCTTTACTTGTTGTACCTTCCTTCATATTCAGTTTTCTTTGCTGAACTATGACATGGAGAGAATTGTTAATGTAGGCTCCCACAGATGTGACGCATTGAAATTCAAAAAGTTAGCTGTTCATCATATTGAATTGATGAGGTAACGATATATACAGGGTTACTATACAGATTTACTCCATTAATATTATTTTTCTATTCAATTCACTTTTCTCATTTTACTTTCAGATGTGTCAATTTGTTGGAGGAAATATTTTCTAAATCAATATTATTCAACGCACTAACTAGTTCAGTAATTATTTGTGTGACTGGATTTAATGTTATGGTAATATCCAGATTTTGAATATCAAATACCTTTAAATATCAAATGTTTAAAATGATGTTTCTTAATATTATTTGTTATTTTGTTAACTAATTTCAGGTGGTCGACAATATTGTGTTGATGGCGTCTTTCACAGCGTTTTTAATTTTCGGTTTGATGCAAATATTTTTGTATTGTTATTATGGAGATACTATTTCAAGTTCTGTGAGTACATATACAATTACTTTCTATGCGCATTTAGTAATCCTACGTCTGAACATCTATCATTGACCTGTGTTTATATTTTCTACGAGTCAATAAAAGTTACTATTTTTCAGAGCATGCAGGTAAGCAACGCTATTTACAACAGCAATTGGTACAACATAGGAGCAGTGGAGAGGAAAGGTTTTCTTATTGTTTTAATAAGGTGGTGTTATTTGGTCATAGCTGGCTTTTTGGTAATATTGTTATCATCTTGAAGGTTACCTGAAGAGCTGTTTTTTTATTTTCAGAGCCCAAAAACCCTGTGAACTAACAGCCAATGGATTTTTCAAAATTAATTTGAGAGCTTTTACGAGTGTACGTGTTTAATTAACAAATAATTCAAGTATTATTAATTAAATGAAGACATTCATTAATATGTTTCCACTTTCAGATATTAAGCACGTCCTGGTCATATTTCGCGCTATTGAAGACAATGTATCATCCTGAGTGAAAATCTTTATAGTGATCGACCCGTTTTCATGGCTTTTTCAAAAATCGTGTAGGTACGGTAGTTTAGAATGTATTAGATGTTTCTTAGAAAAGCACGCATTGTTATAAGAAAAAGAGAATAAACTTTGTAGATGATGAAATAATATTTTATTTTATGTTCTAAATAATGTTGATTGTCTCACAACTTTAGGATTCTCGCTAAACGCTTTTCGGAACTCTGCACAAAACAGGGCTTGACAAATTGAAATTTTCTGGAACTCGACGTTTTCCTGTTCAGCTTGATGTCAGTTAAAGCCTGAAGCCGTAAACGTGTTCCGCGGAAGCATTGCGAAGCGCTCAAAGAGTAGAATTTTGATATTAAATTACCAGAACGATAACCTTTGCAATAACGGGAAAGCTATACTGAAACATCTATTTCATTGTGTTGGCATTCACATTCTTTAGTCTCTGGAGAACCATATCTTACGCCTTATTTATTTTTTAATATAATTCAGTCGTACACTTGATACCTTCCGTTTATTTTGGGAGCAGCGGACCAAGGTATTCTCAATTTTTAAGTAGGTCATGAATGCGGCAGTGATACCGGTGCGCCAAATAGCGAAGAATCCTGAACTAGGCACGCCGTCTCCTCAGACAGATAGCAGTAAAATAATATATAAATAAAATTAGCCTAATGACCATTGTGAAAAGCAGTAAAACTTGTGATTTATGGAACACTATCAACAGATGTCTGAGACATCGTAAACAGTTTAAAAAATACTTTTAGCCTTAATGAAAGTGTCGTTAATGTGATTTGTAAGTATTATGGTAGATATCATAAGACAATAAAATTACCTACAGCAGTCTGTCTAGATTATAAATCAAGGATGTAGTACGTATAGCAGCGAAACGTGTCTTGTCGGCCGTTAACATAATTTGGTGCTATTTGGCACTACATTGAACAAAGGCGTCAAATCCTAGAATGATCTGAGGAGAATGATGGACAAGATTAAAGCTGCAAACTGCATATTTGTAAAGTTTGTAATCGCAAAACTTTGCTCAAAACGTGTTATTCAAAGATCTGGAATAATTTAGGGTAATGGGATGTATTTCGTCTTGGGTACAGTTTGGTCACTTTTGTCAAGAATTTTTTGACGTGACAACGTCTAATAAATCAATGAACGCCGGCTGCACGCACGAAAAAGGATGACTCATTGTAACGTTACAATCATTTCATCAATGTTTTTTTATGACGTTGTCACGTTAAACTATAGTCCGTAAACCGACTTTACAGACAGCCAATTTTTTCATTTGAAATTTAAATAATTTTATACAGTGTCAGCACTTACAAGACCTTCAAAACATGACACCTAGACAATGCCAAATACTTTTCCGGAAATGTTTAAACGCAATTACTGACATTTCCCTTGGTATCTCAGTTTTGGTGAGTGTCCAACCAGCCAGCAGTGATGGACATCGATTAACTCGTGTGTGATAGATAGGTGCGACCGTAATTAACAAGGGTGCGACTAAATTGCCGTAATTGTCGCCGAACACACACCGCGCAGGATTTGTAATTAAAACACATGACCGGAAACGTTTGCTATGCAATGTTGTTTCTGGTTTGTTCATAACTTTGATATTGCGTTAAAGTTGATTTTAGTACT
Source organism: Mamestra brassicae (assembly GCA_905163435.1). Lineage (NCBI taxonomy): Eukaryota > Metazoa > Arthropoda > Insecta > Lepidoptera > Noctuidae > Mamestra > Mamestra brassicae. Next base: position 7,956,487 of record LR990996.1, on the reverse strand, counting down.
GATTTATTTTCTTTCGTTAGAGATTATGTTAGTCCTTCTTCCCTTAGTAACAACCCGTAGGCTGTATTATTCTCAGACTTCTCATATAGTTTAAAAGGTAATATAGGCTTTTAAATACCACTCGTTTAATAAATTATGTGGGTTTTTAGATTAAAGACGTGAACATTTTAGAAATTACATGTAATGAGTAGGCGGCTAGAGTTCAAATAAAACCTTGCTGCTGCACTGAATGTCAGTGTTATATCTGTTTCCATAAAGGAATAAGTGAGGTAATCAGTATGCGCAACCTGCATCGTAATAGAGCCTAATTTCAAAAGAAATCTGCGTCCATACCGGAAGAAACTCTACACAAAACATTTTAACAGCAAAAACTTTTAATGATACAAATTCCGCATTGCTCGAAAAGCCAAAACATTCCATTTTATAAAAATAAATATTCGCATAAAACATCACGTTTGCGAACTTGTCGTAAAATGATAAAAAAAACGTTGGCAAAGTTAATTAAAAATTTATGGCCCGGGCCGTGTTTGTTGTCGTAGGAACACATGTGTTGTGGCTAAAAGAAAGATTTAATACCTACAACATTGGAGCGGACGTGAATGACATTTTGTTTAAGCGCTTAACCAAATGTGGCCGGGTTTAATCCACACATGAAATTAAGTCCATTTTGTTGTTCCTATAGCCCGTTAGCCATATTGTATTCTATTCAGGGGCTCAGAGCTTTGAGCATAATTTTCCTCCCTAAAGTATCCCAGAAACAAATCTATCAAAAGATAATTTGTAATATGTGGCAGGCTCAAAGGGTTAACACACCAATATGAGAATGAAGAAGAATGTTTTTCCTCACAAAAAAACATAAGTTATTAAAGATAGCTTGGGTAAAGTTGGTTTTTTATGCCTTGTATTGAAGACAAACTTCGTGTCCCTTGATAGTTTAGTATAAAAGCTGGCTAAAACATTGCATATTTTGCACGGATCAGTAAGCATTGAATAAGATAAATACCCAACAAGTGACGTCACGAACACGAACAAAGCTAAGATATCGCACTACGAAATAAAATAAACTGACGTCACACAGCAAATTCTCGGCTTTGAATCCCGTCGACTCCCTGCTCTGTATCATCCGGTTGCGTAAACTCGGCTATCTGAGAGATGCTCTTGTAAACATTCGCTTACACAAATAATGGCTGTAATATCATCAGGCTATCGATTGCAACGTTTGGTTGTTTCCATGATACTTAAAATAATGTTTTAGTGGTATTTTTAAAGTATTTTATGTTTAAATGTTGAAACGAAAGTTATGGCTCTCAGCTCTCCGCGTAAAATATAAAACATTTTCCAAACTTTGAAATTGCATTCTATAGTGAATAGAATTCTAAATGGATCCACGTTCTTCCAATATTTTGCTTCTTCACGTTTTCATAGGTCCCGATCGACTAAACTAAATAATCTGCGGGTGCTAGACGCTCTATGATAAAATGGGGCAGGATTCGACCCCGTGACCTTTCGATCGGCAGTCAACACCCCAGTCGTTGAACTAGGGAATTATTATTACTGCCTGCAGTATTATTGTTGGCTCTTGGCAACGCAAAATGTCTACTAGGCGGACCATTGGCTCGGTTAAGGAAAATGGCGGACAACGGTTTTGGTAAATCTGTATTATCATAATACAGATTATCTAATCCACTCTTCCTATAGCAGAATAAATATGAAAAAATAATCAAGTTGGTAATGAGTCTGCTTTTTAATTATGTAAGACTTAATTAAGTAAGACCCGTCGCAATACTTAAGGCAAGCTTTAAAATACGCCGACTTACAGACGGAATGAAAATTAGTTTTTATCATTCGCAGTCTGAGAGCCACATGGTCTTAGCTCCCACTCTGCGTTAGAGCCTTGATTATAGTACTTAATTTAGCCTCTTATTTTTCTTCGCCCCATCTTGGTCTGCAATTTAATTTTCTTGTACAATTTTATATAATAGTGGAAAAGCTCCAGTTCGCAATTTAATAAAGAAGTTGTAAACGCTGACAACTATCATCCTTAGATTGTGGAAACTTGTTTTTACCTTGGTTAAAGTTTCACTATTATGTGGCTGCACTGGCTACACAGGGTGCTTCGCTGATATGGTTTTTCCTTAATATGTTTCGGGGAAAACTATGTTCTGAGCTTAAAGTACGTGACCAATAAATTTTCTTAGTTAGCAACGTACCTTACTGTATTTATTTTTAATATAATAGTTATAATAGAATAGGTATATTTTAATTTAGTACACAAATACACACTCTACTATTGTTGTGGTTACTGTTTTTGTATTTAGGTAAGGTAATTGTGTCTCGAATACATTGGAATTATGTGCCTAGAGGTGCACCTCTGCACAACCCTACTAGGAATTGGAACAAGAATTACGTTACATTTAATGTCATCTCATTTCAATAATACAAGATAGAACATAAAAAATACGCATATAGTCAGGAACTTAACTTTTTGTGACTTGACTACAATTCATTACTAATTTGTCCTTCGTCAGAACAAATAGGCATAATAAAGTTTATTTTTCGTCTTTTACGATTATTGTTCAGGAAATAAAATAAAGGAAAGCTCACTGTGTATGCAAATAAGTAGGTCCTAGGTTTTGTTGGCTGTGTTTTGTTTTAAAACATTTAGGGTTTCGTACCTACCTATGTATTTAATTCCCTCAGTCGTTACATTTTAGATTATGCCATATTTTTAAATTGGGGATTATCTACAATTCGTTTCTTGTTATGTTAAAGATAGGATAGGAAATAAATGTTTTTCAGTTGGTATTTAGACGTAAGATGTCTTGTATTGCAGCAGTTGGACCAGATTAAAGGTTCCTAATACTAATGTATTTATTTTATTTTCTGTTACGTTTAATTCTAAATTGCAGTTTTTTATTTTAACTTTGGAGACGATCCCTAATTGGTTTCTTATGATGATGATAAAGATAGGGTCTTTAATAAATGTAACTCAATAAGTCATAGGGCCTAAGTAGAATATCTATCGCCCTGAACAACTCGTGATATACTTGGGCCACATTGCTTGTAGATGTACCAACAAGATTGAATGTCTTGTGTGTGAATGACATTTGGGGGCGCAAGACCTGAAAGGCCGGAGCCTCAAAGGGTGACCACCCTTTCCAGATCAAATATCTGAGCAACCGGAGATACCTGACAGACAAGGCTTACTGATCCTGATAGATGGAGAAGAGCCGACAAGTTGAAACGGAGTCACGGTTCTCGGTACTGAGAAGGTGAAGAAGAAGAAGACGAAGAACCGTAAAGCTGTCGCCTAAACTAATGCAAGACACATAAGCTAATAAAAATCTTATGAGCTACGGAGGCTGTCTGCCCCATTTCGTCTCGTCCATATTTTATAGAAATACCAGCTCGTTGCCAAGTTATTCCAAATATCGAGTGAAGGCCACTGTTAAGCCTCCTTATGTTATAGCTCTAATCTCACGAAACGATCTAAGAAACAAATAAGACTTATTTAAGTGTGTAAATTGATTAGCAGCTTTAATGGACTATTTTATAAACATGCGAACGTCCTGCTTCTTTTGAATTTATTGTTGGGTCGTGTTGTTTAATTTATTTTATTTGACTGAATAATGAGGGTAGGCTAAAGAGAAATTGTTGTGTTGTGATGGATTTTTCCTATTATTGATTTTGACATTCATAGTTTTTTTTTTAAATTGCATACCATAAATAGAGTATTATAAAATCGATTAAAACTAAAAAAAAATGCTAAAGAGGTATCACTCTAATGTCTAATCCAAGTAATTGCGAAAATATTGGCTGGAATAGATGACAAAAAAAGCGCTAGACATTTAAATCGAGAAGAGTAAATAAAAAAATAAATCATTAATGGCGTCCTAATGTTATTTTGACTGACAACGGCCAGTAAATAACATTATTGGTTTCATTTTTTAACAAATAAGGTTTTACTAAAAAGATAGATTAATAAAAAAGGCAACGGAAATGAAATTCAACCCAGAGCCACATAATGCAAATTAAATTTAGTATGTAGATAATATATCTCCATTGATATCAAAACTATCGTGATCTGCTGGTTGGTTAATAAAAAATCCTGCCCCCACTGCTTACCATTTTTAATAGGAGCTATTTTTCATGACAAAGGTATATACTTCAGTAAAAATATTTATGAAAAAGGAAAACTTATTGCCTACTGTGAAATAAATAAACATTTATTAGGGATAAAGTTTCCATCAGTACTGTATCAATTTATCATACTCGGGCAGAAAAATAAATGGGGTCGCTGTAATAAACGATATTGTACACCCAGTGAAGGAAACAGGCATTTGTATTTCTTAATATTGTTAGAACTTAGGTAACTACTTGAATAACACGACGACGTCTTTATTTTTTAATATTAGTTAAGATTTGAATTATCAAATTTCTTTACTTATAGAAAGTTCCTCAGTTGTGGTTGAGTAGGTTTCTGTTTATTCCGGAAAAATACAAGGTTCCAGAATAAGTTAGTTTGAAATATTTTATAAATAAAAATTGTAATGAAAAGCACGGATCGATCAATTCTGCTTACAAATCAAGTTAAGAATTTGGTATTTAAATATTGCGTTAAGCGTCGCGATCGTTTGGGGAAACATGAAGTGGAGCCTCACTTGAGACTTGAGGCTGTGTTTATGATAATGGGGTCTCGCTTTTCCATCGATCGTTTTATTGATTATTCATAATTGATTTTAGAATGAAAATCTCTAAGTAGACAGGTGTAAATGTTTTCGGTAATAGAATTCAGAAGGCAGTATTTTTCAAGGAGGTATACATCGTAACAATTGGACCTACGAAAATTCGACTTACAAAATGTTTTTTCGGAAATAATAATTTGCACGATATGAGTTGGAAAAGCCTTCCACTTGACATCATGTACCTAAACCATTTTTACAAGCTTTCAAATCTTGTAAGCTGAATTAGGACAAGTTCCTCTAATCCTACAGAGCTGAAATTTTAAAATCTGGTTTAGTTCCGAGGACAATGCATTTTAATAATAATTATGAACTGATTTTTCTTCTGGGATTGGCTCCAAATGAACCAAGTCCTCAACAGTCAACGATACTGACACAAAATGTTATATACCTACGCATAAATTTTATAAGACATTCTAAAATTCACCCTGGCTTGCCTGCTGCATCTAAGATTGGCTCCATATGAGAGATATCCTCAGCAGTCAATAAACCAGACATGAAATTTGATATCAGTATTCAATTATAATAGGTCGTTCTAAACTCCACCATGACTTGGCTGTTGTTGCGTCTAGGTTCATTTGACTGACAAGAAGTTACGGGGCGCTGGCTAACAGAATATCTCAGATTGCTGCCCCTGGGTAATAACTATGGGTAAATACGCTACTGGCGATAGGACAGGGCTAAGTGATATTTGAAGAAATTCGAATGCAATAAAGTACAAAATAAAATTTAATTTAAAATCTTTTCATGACAAGCTTTTAATGAGCTAAAAAGAACAAAATAAAACTTAGATACGGAACATTAACAACATTTTCTTGAATATTGAGGCGTGAACGTACATCATAGTGTTATATTTTATTATTTTGCTGGTATTCTATTTTTAAATCTAAACATCAAACTACTTAAAATGAACAAGCATTAAGTAGGTAGTCATTTCGGATGTTCCATTTTTAATGTAGTTGAATTTAAAGTACTTAAAGTGCGAAATGAGCATTAGGTTTATGTAGCGTTAATTTTAGTTCATTAGAAGCTTGTCTTTAACAGATTTTTTACTTGAATTTTGTTTATTCTCATAAAGTTTAGTAGGAAGAAGTATTTTTGAAATTCGAGTGTTGACTATGTACCTATTCCAAAATTTGTGTTTGTAAAAAAATCCAAAGCCAAACGTCAAAAGGCAAATTGAAGAAACAATTTTATCGTAGGCGCTACATGCAAAGCTACAGGTAATTAGTAGATGGTACAAAGTCACAGATCAACCATGCAAGTCAAATTTAGTTAGGGTAAGTAGGTACCTACCTACCTAATAAATTATACGATTCGATATTAGGGAGAGACCTTAAATGGAATTGTCTACTTAATGAGGTACAATTAACGCTAGCAATGTGACAACATGCGCTTTATTGCTATCTTGATATTTCCAATATTTACTTTGGTTTTATGTTAGAGTTTAAAAATACAGACTTATTATACAAACTCATAGTTTTCCTGTAGGTAACGTATAAGTAAAGAACTATGAACTATTTTCTAATTTGCCCCCAAAAATGACCCCTCAGACAACATTTATTTAATAACGCCACGGGTCCATGTTTGGGACACGGAAGTTCATGTGTGTACCAATTTTCACTAGATTTGGATCATGTTAGCTGTGACAGAAGGACAGTCAGACACACCAGTACTCCTTTAAGGGTTTCTTTTTTCATCGGGTCGAAGTACAGAACCCAAAAAATGCAGTCACGTTCTCATTCATGGTTTATATGAAATATATCGTTATCCGAAATTATACCTATAGTTTTTTTTTTTAATAATTATATATTAATTTATTATTGATTAATTTATTAATTAGCAACAGCTACAGGTTTGTGCATCCCGTAACTGTATCTCGTTGCCTACTTATTGTTGTATAACGAATCAGATTTTGTGGTGAGCTCATAAATTGTGACACCAATCCGGAACCATACCTAGGTATACGTAACCACCTTCTACAAAATATGAAGTATCTAACAGAGAAAAAATACTTGCATATTAATAAAATCTATTTTGAGACTAGTGCAAAAACCTTAATTGAATTCAACCAGTTATCGTGCTGACGTTGTTATTAGTGAACGGCTTTTTTTTGCAATTAAGCGTTTATGCGTCGTTTTTGTACAGTTCAAAATACTGCAACGAATTTTATTAAAGTTCACGCATGGAATTTACGAATCATGGATTTTCCGTGATAAAGATAGAAAACCTTTTTATAGTCATTCATTTTAATTAGGTAGTTTGACGGTAACCATTAGGAACTCAACGTGCACACAACATCTAAATATAGCATTCAAGAAACTAAAGATTCATTTGTAATATAAAATAAAACTATCCACTAGAGCACATTTGCATGCTGTTCAGCGTTCAACTTGAAAATGTTTCGCATTTGTTTGTCAAAGGAAATATTCATTTCCTCTAGCGACCTCTTCGCTGGAAAACGAGAATTTTCTTGTTTTCATAAATAATGAGAACCCATATTTTGCAACAAAGAATTTTAATTTGGCATCTAACGAAGAAGACCTAGAAATATCTTTTGAATATTTTGATTAATAAATATTTCCATTGAGACAATTTTAGTTCAAATGAACCTAAGACATTAATTATTAAAGCCAAGGCAATGAATATGATGCATTGTTAGTTAAATACTGCTCCAGCAGACGTCCCTACATACAACTACTGGTTATAGTTAAATTCTCAATATCTGAACAATTTTACACATTTTCCTCCCCATGATGTCAATTTCAGATTCTGTACAGATTGCTAGCTTCATATGAAAAATATCTGGGATAATGCTGAAAAATATCCAATCACATGGTGACGGGCAATTTTACAGGCGCCAAGAAAACAATATCGCTCAGAATAGTGCCTAGTCACATTTCCAATTTTCATGAAACATAGTTCAGACATTGTGGTTGGGAATTTGGTCATTGAACCCACATACATAGACGTACCCGACGCATAGCATGATTTATAAATTCCCATTTTTTCAGTTAATACAAAACCACTTCTAATATCCGCATACTTTTAGTCCATTAATCATTGCGCGCGTAAAAATGAACTTTCATTCTTCACTTAATGATAAAAAAGAAAACCATAGTTTTGGTTGGCTGGTCATATACCTAAGAGTAAAAGAAGACGTCGATGAATAAAAACGAAAAGCGACGCCAGGTGCAAAAGTTTTGCACCTCGATGAGAGCCATTTTCTGAGTTATCGGGCGCTTGAAATACCTGCATTTTCATGATAACTAAAGCTTATACCAGGTCGGCACAATATTTTATGCGGGTTTATGATACTGAGCTTCAAATATAGCCTTTATGACTCTATTGTGTTATTATTCGAAAATATCGAACATTGTTTATGTTAGTGCTTTCCATTTTCAGTGTTTTGTGGCCATAATTTTCCTTTGGTTTGTTATTTTGTCGCTGTACAAACGGTTTAAAGTTTATAAAGCTTTTTGCTGTAGCGGATGTTTATGAAATAGTGTTATGAAAGCCAAGCTCCCTTAATTATTGGCATACACGCCATTATGCAGTATTATATTGTGGTAAACGATTTTACACTTAAAACTTGTTAAGTTATGGACTAATATTGAACGGTAATGTTTGTCTAATGGTAATGAAATCCTATCATTGTCTCTGATGTTTTGGGGTTGGAATAATCGGTAGTTACCTGTGCGTGTGTTTTATCAGAAGACATGGTCGTGTTAAAGAAATAATTATATTATTATCATTAAAAAAATATGGTCAGCATTTTAAATATTATAATATGTAGGGTTTTATTTATTAGTATAAAGGGAGTCAAGGCAATGAAGGATAAGGGCAACAGAATGAAATTGCTGATTACGATAGAGCTCAAATCATTTAAAGGTTAGTGTCAAGTTCATTTGCAGATGTAGGCACAGAAACACAGACATACATTTTTTGATAGTAGACACAATTAAAACGTTAATTTGTCGTGACTTACACCAATTAATCTTCATCCTCTACAATATTATCTAATTGCAAGGACATTTGTCTTTACCTAAAGTATAATATGGGACCAGCCCGTTTATACATGCGGTTAATCGTTTTGGTTAATCTATTTAATGCGTGTATTCTGCGCATTGGTCACGTAACAATATTTTTGTTGGTAGGTATATCTTCACCCAACTATATAAATTAGATACCTAAGTATTGTGTTCCACGATTATTCTGTTATTCTTTTGATATGTAAACTAATATTTAAGATGTGAAATTGCTCGTTTAATAAAGATAATCTCTAATTGATACGATCAGGCCATGGGATATGTATTTATTGTATATTTGACTTGCACGAGGAAGAAAGAAAGCAAGACTTGCTTATGCAACGTGTAAAAACAAGAGTCTAATATTATTTCCAGGCTTTGCTTAGATTTAAATACTATTTAGGTGATTGATGATATGTCCATAATTATTTGCATGAGCCATGATTTAAATTGAAACCTGATAATATGACAAAGTAAAAAACAAGCTCGAAAAAATCTCTTGAAATTCGTTTGCCTTTCCTACAACAGAGACCTATCTTTCTATCTTCATTTCAACTTTGTTTTACTGTTAACATGTAATTGAGACTTACAACCGCGACCGCAATATGTTGTCTTTTAACACAAGCAGAATAGTTTGCAACGTATGTAAGGGAGCTTAAAACTTTCGATATACATACATTCCGGAGCGCGACTTTGTTTCAGTTTTATTGCGGTTACTTCTTCCAGACACATTTATGGGCCAACCCGACTTTACTACGATTACAGACGTCTACTCACATGACTTACACAAGATTTCAAGATCTGATATTTGAGACTGGGAGTTTCATTTCGCACACTCAGACCACACTGAATCAATTGTCTTTGGACAATAAATTATATCCTGTTTCGTTCAAGCCTCGTTTAAATATAATAAAGCTAGAATTAATGTCTGTACATTATTTGCGGTGATTTGAGGCACTTTTGGAACCAGTCTTAGCTCTGTCAACTCTCTCAGGACACTCCCAGGCGCTGCGCAAGGAGGGGTGTAGGTTGGGTGTAGGTGTGCCGTTGCGAGGCCCCGGGCGGCAGATTTTTGCTTGGCCCCAGGCGGGCAGAAGTTTACGAGGCCCTTGCTCTTTTTAAAATTTATATGAATCGAAAACTGGTCTTTGTGTCTATTTTTGCTAAAACTATAACAAAAAAATAATAAGGTACGAAATTTTCAATTGAAAGAATTACACTGGTGATATGCCAAAATTACGGTCGCCCAGTGGTCGAAATTGAACCATATTTTTTTATTAATTTAATGTATTTTTAAAGCATTATTAAAAAAAAATATTAGCTTTCCGCACTTCTTCCCCATATAAATTTTAATGTGTCTAATTTCATACTCCTCCGTCCCGGTAATTTTCGTAAAAATGGGTAAATATTTTTTGCTTCACGTATTAATTTATAGATATGTTATTTATGAGATAACTTGCTAAAAATAGAATACGTTTCAAAAAAAGTTTTTTAAACTCGGTTTGCGTGAGGCCCCGGCGGTTGCCCCGCCTGCCCCTAAGTCCGCCACTGTGTACGAGTACTAGTAGTAGAACATTTGTGTCATTGGAGACTTGGTTGCCGCTTCCAGATATTGTAAAGACTGACCACAGTGTAGTTTATTTTAATCGATGTCCAACATATGTATAACCTGCGGTCTTTCCCGAACTACTTTCCTTTATGGATTGTCCTCGATCGTCGGTGGTCCTGATAATGTTTATTTGTCCAAAATAAGCTAATTTATTCATATACCATGTCAGTTCCTTGAAACCTGTGAGTATCTATGACAAGTTATTGATTTGATATTTAGTTTTGGTTTTCCGGTGAGTTACCTACACACAGATGGGTACTTCCCTGCCGCGTGGAGTTAGCCAAGGCTTTTGAGGAAGACTGTTGGTAAAATAAGCACGTATTCACAACTTAGATTATAGCCAGGACTCATTTGCATTTAAGCAGGGTACGGTAATGTCCCTGATAGGCGATAGGACTAATTCATCATAAGTTCAGTACGTAGTAAATTGAAGTTTAAATTGTAAAATATTTGAGAATAACTGGAATCGATACCATCTACTTTCGGCTTCGACTTGTTTATAAGTGTGTCAAAATTTTAAAAATATTTCTTTAAAACGATCTTTTATATTTTTTTAAGCTTTTAGATTTGTTTCAGTTCTGTTTTGGTAATACAGGCGGATTTCAGCACTGTTAGTAGGAACGTATGTGTGATCGTTTGTTCTTCTTTGAGAATAACGAGCAAATGACATGTTATTACAATTTGAAAGCAACCATATGTATGCGAGTTTCTTTGAAAAAAAAAAATGAAAAAAAATGAAAAAGGTTTATTCAATAACAACAAAGTTCGTTCAACAATTTTGAGGTTGACCTCTCCTTTTAAGTGTGAAAACACCTGTGCCAGGAAAGGCCGCTCTCCCTTAACTTGATCACATTTATACATATATGTTAATAACTTAAATATTAAATAAGTATGTTATACAAAAGTGAACTAAATCTATGTGAGCACGCATGCATGTGCGCACGTGTGTGTAGAAGCGTGAGTTATGGTGGTTGTGCTTGTGTGTGTGTGTGTTTGTGGGTGCGTTTGTCTGTGTGTGTGTGTGTGTGTGTGACTGTGTAGTGTATGTTAGTGTTCGTGAGTGTGTTAAAAAATATGTAGGTAACGTGATTTTATTTATTGCTGTATTAATGTTTCATACATACATTTATATGTATTTATTTAGGTTCTTTTATATAAATATATGTTTTTTATATACATACAAGCACATACACGACATATAAAACATTATTACTTAATAATATAATATAATCATATTCTCAGTATCTTCGTAGTCTAGAGTTTTTAGCCACTCAGTCACCATCCGTTTACATTCCAAAGTAGTTTTTGTATATATTTTAAGAATTTTATTAATGGAGTTATATAAATGCGAAGATTGATTTAAATATTGGTGTCTAGCAAAATAAGTTCTACATGCTCGTGTTTTAGTTACTATATCATTTCGTCTTTTTGTTAATATGGTGGGATCAACTGAAAGCGACTTATGTTTTTTCAGAGTGGCGTGTAAGATGTACAATTTACGGATAGTTAATACGTTGGCTATTGAGTAAAGAGAAGCTGTTGGAAACCTAAGTTTTTTAAAAAACATAACCTTCAAAAGTATCCTTTGAGCACGTTCCACCTCGAGAAATTTAATTTTAGATGCGCCCCCCCATAGTGGAATGCAGTAGATCATGATTGACTGAGCCAGAGCAACATAGACCTTTTTGAGTAGTTCAGCGCTAGCCGAATGTCTAAGAATTTTAAATATCCAGATCAACTTCCTAATTCTACCACTGATTAGATCAATCTGAGAGTGCCAAGACAGCCTTTCGTCAATCATAACTCCCAAGTATTTCGTGGTATCTATCTTGTTTATTGTAGGGCAGGTGCAGTTGTTGTTAGTTCTAAGGCACTTATGTATCCTAAGACTATATTCTGGGCGAGGTTGAGTTCTACTGTCGATTGCAAAACACATATAGTTGGTCTTTGAGGTGTTCAATGTGAGCAAATTCTTCCGCAGCCATAGGGCAGTAATAGCCAGAGCAGATTCAGCATCCTTCTTTATGATGTCCCAGGATTTTCCCGTTATTAACATGGCAGTATCGTCAGCATATGAAAAGACCTGAGTGTTGTTGGAATTCAAATTGCAGAGATCATTTATGTAAATGAGGAATAGTGTTGGCCCCAGGACTGAGCCCTGGGGCACCCCGAAAGTCTGTTCAGCGTCATCACTCACAAATTGCCCCACCTTAACCCTCTGAATCCTCCCTCTCAGATAATCCTGGAATAGATCCAAGGCGATGCCCCTTATTCCAATATTTTCTAGTTTTTGCAAAAGAATGTGAACAGAGACGGTGTCAAACGCCTTTTTCAGGTCCAAAAATACCGTTAGACATCTACCTCCATTGTCCAATTGATCAGATATTAAAGAAGTTAGAGCCAATACAGCATCCTGGGTTGACTTACCCGATCGAAAACCGTATTGGGAGTCTGATAAAATTTTGTACTTATCGAGGTAGCTTTTTAATCTATTATTTATAAGTTTTTCCAGTATTTTGGACAGTGAAGGCAGGACAGAGATCGGCCTATAATTATTGACATCCTCTCTGTTCCCACTCTTGTGCACAGGGGTAATGACTGCTTGTTTCAAGAGAGTAGGGAACACCCCTTTTTTAAAACATGTGTTAGCCAAATGGGAAATTATTGGAGTCAGTATGTGCCTAGCCAGTTTGAGAAAACTCACTGGAATGCGATCCCATCCAGAAGCACTATCCGATTTTAAACTCATTAAAACTTCGAGTACCTCATGCGGATCAGTGTCCAGTAGGACAAAGGATGAGAGCTGAGACTGGCGTGGAAAGAAGGAGTCGGATAAATTTTGCATGGGACTTAATGGTGGAATCTCACTAGCAAGGCTCGCCCCTATGCCTGCGAAAAAATTATTAACAAAGGTGACCGATTCCGTTTCAGTGGCTTGGATGTTAAGAAGTTTGTCACTATCGTTTCTAGTCTGTTTTATGTGAGTAATATTTTTAATGTTTTTCCAAAGGCATTTTGAATTTTTAATAGATTTTTCAAGCAATTGTTTTTCATAGTTATGTTTGAGTTTCTTTATTAATTTGTTGCAATAATTACGGTAGCGTTTGTAAGTAACACTAAGGATTTCATCATGAGGATTAGAACGTAACCTTTTCTGCAATTTGTTTCTATTCCTAATGCACCGTAACACTCCCTGTGTTATCCAAGGCCTGATAACCCGTTGTTTTTTTGGTATTGGTTTCTCGCATGTGTTCTCTTTCAGTGACTCTGTGATATTTGATACTAAGCTATGACACAACATTTCAGGATCGTCGCAATAAAGTAAGTTGGAGATGTTCCTGTGTAGAAGAGAATCTACAGCGCTCTCATAATTAATAACAGAAGCCACTTTTGCAATTTTGGATTTAGTCTTTACGTTGGACAAATGCAAAAACGTCGTCGAATGGTCAGTTATTGAGGTCTCGAATACTGTCACCCGTGCTGATGTCTTGCATTTATCCAACTTGAGCATAATGTGATCGAGGCAGCTTCCATCCCGAGTTGGCAAACTGTGACCAGGCATGATACCGTGGATACTTAGCATATTAAGATAATCCAGTCTGTTTTTTCTCATGTATCTCTGGTCACTAGGGTTATCAATTATATTTATGTTTATGTCACCTACAATTACTATAAGTTTATTTAATTCATTTAATTCAAGGTAGGAATTTAGTGAGTTGATAAATCTTTGAGCATTGGGGTTCGAGGGTGATCTGTATATCGCCAAAATTATAAAGCTGGTAGACTCAATTTGTAGACATGATGCATCATCCAGCATTATTTCCCTTACGTTAACCGACACCCCATCTTTGATATAGGCAATAACACCATCATTTTGATTAAAATACCGGGTACTAATATGAGAAACATAGTTAGGCAGGTTTGGGATTGATTTTCCATCATTAATCCAACATTCAGTAAGTAGCACAAAGTCTGGATTAAAATCTAATTGAGCGAGTAATACTTGTAAGTCATCAAAATTTTTATATACACTCCTGATATTCTGTGACATCAATGTTAGATCATTATTTTTTTTAAGATTTACTGATTTACTAAAATTCAAAATGTCACCAAAGGACGCATAGGCTATCTCTGCCGTGTCTAGGTCATTTAGCGTGTTTAGGGCGTCATCCATTAGAATATAAGTAATTTTTTTACATAGGTGTTGGCTACATATATCTGATATCTGTAATGTATTTTAAGGAATAGTGTTACGGGCATTATGTTACTTTCAGTTCGATACAGTATATAATTTTCGAAATTTATGGTAGAAAAATTTTTACGTAAGCGGAGCGGGTAGGTGATGAAGTAGACTCGTATAAGATAGTGATAAATATGCGAGGGCGTGTATGTTTGTAGATTAATAATATTATGAAAAATGTTTAATGTGTGTGTCTGAGAAAATGTGTAGGTATATTGTTGACGGGTATGTGTGTATGTGTAAATTATCATTAAGATTAAGATTAGTGTACATATTGACACTTTAGTAGGAAGCAGTAAAAACAAAATATGGAACCAAAAATTCGGACAAATCGCACTAGTTGATGAAAAAGGAAAAGAGTGTTCACTATATAGTCAGTCACTATTAAAAAGCTGCTGTATTTGAGCCTCGGATTTTATTGTTATGATTGGGGAGTTTTCTGATTTTCTAATGTAGACACGCCCATAGGCAGTCCAGCAAAACTTGTATTTACCAGCCTTAACGAGATCTCTTGCTAGGAAGTGAAGCCGGGCACCTTTTGCTGTCAGCTGCTCCGACACGAAGATGGGAGTATCGCCGGCCACACGAAGACCCATGTGTTTGGCGCATAACTTATAAGCTCTGGTAGTGTTGAAGGCCTTACAGAGCTTTAAAATGTCCGTTTTAATGAGAGTCGATGCCGTCTCAACTACAATCGCAGTGTTAGAAGAATCCTTCTTTTTTCCCCGCACCCTGTAAACGTCCTTAATGTCAGCTGTACTTAGTGTGCCTCCAATAGTAGAAGATAGACAAAGCACCATTTGGACTAAATCCTCTTTTGTTTCACTGGGCCCGCGAGGAACATTTTTTATTTCTAAGTTTGATTTACGGGCCCCCATTTGCAAGTTTTCTATTTTTTCTTCTAATAAAATAATGTAATCCCTTTCTTTCTTTGATTTATCTTCTAATTCTACGATCTTTTTGCTTAGTTCTTCATTTTGAGCCGTAAGTAGTGAGATTGAGTTCTCAATATTTAAATTACTCTGCTGGATCTCCTTTAAAGTAGCTGGGATAGATAAAATTTCCTGCTGCTGTGCCTTCCATAAGGTAGTAATCATACATTTTATCTCCTCCTTGAAGTTATGAAAGTCGTCCGTAGTAATAGTTTTACCGCGCGAAAAAACAAAGTTCGGCGGGGTAACATCAATAGTTGTCGTGTTCCTGGTGTCATCAAGATCACACACAGACATGTCGGCAGAGTGTTCCATTCTATTTATTTACGCACGCGGCGTAGCAGATCACCGTCGTCGAGCCGTTGCGTCACCGCGTAGCAGATCCAGGCGGCACTCGTAGCACTCGTAGCACCGTAGCACACGTAGCACTCAACACGAACAAGCGCGTAGCCGACCCGCAGTGACGCAGCGGGTTTAGTAAGCAGCCGAGTTATTTCGCACAATGACTCACTTGTTCACTTGGCGCAGCGGCTACGAGCGCAGTCCCGACGGTAGATATGACCGGGGTTCGAAACTCACCAGCTGCTTCACTTTTTCCAAGTTTAGAAATGATTCTTGTAGACAGATGAGCTTGTGGCGACGATGACGCTCCTCTGATGGTGGGCTCGTCGGTAGACCGTCTTGTAAGAGCGAGAATTCCGACACAGTCCAATATGGCCGCCGCACTCAATGAGCTCTCCCGCAAGATAGAACAGGAGGGTCCGAGTTTAGAATAGTTTCCAAATGATATATTATTTAAAATATAATTAAATTTAATTACAGTACACTGTCGCACAACAAAAAGCACGTCCAATCTGAGATACCGCCAAGAAGGGAAGGATCTTTGTTGTTCAAGTGTACTTTATGGTAGTGCGTGAAGTCGTGTTGGAGCCATATGGCATCAATTCAAACTTCGTAGTGATCCTAAGAAATATGACAGCGGTTACGTGAACAAAACCTCACTGAAATCTGTGAAACGTTTTACTTGTTAGTGTCAATTCAAGTCCTGTGCACCCTCAAGATTTATTGGCGTATCCTAATCTGGTTTGACGATTTGAGCAAAAAGGATCCCTTTAAATGAATATCCACAAGGGACCCGAAGATAGATGGTACCTATTGTCTTAGAGATTTTCTTAAGAAAACGAAAGTATAGGCTACTATTCAGGGAACGCGCTACGTGTTGATAGGTCCTGATATTAGACTGAGAAAGGGTTTACTTGTTTTCTTCGCCATATTGTATAAATTAGGGTACGGTCTCGGCGGGATATCGGTTCGAGTCACTGAGTGGGAGTGTCATTGACTCCTAGAACTTTTCATTATATTCTCTGGTGTCAATATTGGTTACATTGAAAATTTCGAATAGCGAGCTTCTGCCTACTGTGTATTGAATTGAATAAAAATAAGTAGCAGTCATTTGGCAGAATTGAAATACATAAAGGTCATCCCTTCGAACTTTAGAATTCATAAAACAAGTCAAGCAAAAACATCGTATCACGTTCTTGCGTAACTCGTAGTATTATGTCCTTGTGCACTGCAGTCGGTAATTCACACAAAAGTTTCAACATAAACAATTTATGTGCGTCTTCCTGCCAACACAATACAGAGTTCGTTCTTCCGTTCTCATTTCTATCTGAGCCGTATTTAACGACTCGGATCGAGTTCCAGGATCCAATTTTGTGAAAAAACATCCAATAATATGAATTCATATAAATGTTAATTTAGTGATATGTATGGAAATGGCCATATTTTAGCTTGTCAAATCAAAGGACAAAAAATAAGGTGTCTGTGTACCCTTCTCACAACTTTGTTCCCGAAAATTGGCTTGTTTGTTTGGACAGCCAGAAATTATTCCTCTACTCGAGGCGATTGGCGTTTTACCTGTAGTATAAAAATGATTATAACAGCTAGACACTTATATCGCCCATCGTGATCGAAATTTAATCGATGGGATTATTAAAAGCTTTAATCAATGAAAACAAAAAGATATTCGAGGGTAGGTTATGCCTATGACGTCAAAGCAATAGGATGTAAAACCAAGACTAGTCATTAAGTTGGCACTAAAAAGTAAATAAAGATTGAATGCTTTCAACCTGGTACAGGATCTTGTCGGATAAACTTTTATTGGTTCTGTTGCTTAAACAGGCGTAAGGGACTAACCACACTTATTCAGCGCTGTTCAGCTTTTGTCCATAGAAAACAATTATTTTGTATGAGATGCGTACGCATCCGTTCAGCTTTACGGATGCGTACGCATCTCATACAAAATCGTTGTTTTCTATGGACAAAAGCTGAACAGCGCTGAATAAGTGTGGTTAGACCCTAAGTTGAATAGTTACGGAATATCCCAGTGACGTCTGAAGTTGAACTGAAGACCAGAACTTTCTATGACGTCAAAGGCCCAATAAGTAATGGGAAAAATGTAAAATTCCGCCAGGTAAATAAAACCTACGTTTATGAACATTTCTTGAAATCAATAAGTTAATATCACAGAACATTTGGTCGAGTTGTGTAAAAACAAATTTATAGGGCAGTTGTTTTTATTTCGAGTTTTCGGTGTTAGTCCTATGGCAAAAATTGATCAAAATGATGACCACAGTGATACGTTTTTAGGAATAACGTTGTTTTAGTTACACCTCATACACTATGAAGGGACTAGGTGTTTTTATCAATTGCTTAAACATATTTTCTTCTTTTAGCCTTTGCTTATTCTAGTATAATTAATGTTTATGTTAAAAGTGCACTCAATAAAAGTTAACTGAAACAAATACATAGGTATGTTCTCAAGACCGCTGTAACTACACACTCTCTAAAGTTGAAAATGATGTTAGTAGGTATCGCTGAACACGAGTTTTAATTTGCATACCTCCCGTTGCAATTTTGCTACGGATATGCAATCGTGATACGACGCAAGCTTGCTTCAACGTGAATTTACGTTATCAGGTAGGTCACGTAGACCACGTAGACTTTATTTCACGTTTTAGGCTAGTGTACACGTAGATACTAAGTTTGCCACGTTTCTTGGATTATACAAAACAGCCTATATTCCACACTTTGCACTGTACGAAGTAAGGAATAAAATGGCCCTATAAAATCTTAAAAGTTATTCTGATCTCAATATGTTTTTTCGTGGAGCCCAAACTCAACGTTTAAAGGCAAGCCTTAGCTTAACAAAGCTTACAACTATTACGCAACGAAACTATTTGAATGGACACTAGAAATGCAATTGAATGTTAATTGTACAAGTTCTAAAGTTCATTTAGATCTAAAGTTCAAGCTAAGTGCCACTATATTGTGCTGTTGCCCTCAACTGTAGCTACTTTGTCCCTAATGTACTGCATTAAGCCGGCAATGAGCTCGGTAATTGTGGCTTTATCTGGAACATTGACCACGCGAGGGGACGAGAGGGACGTATCACAATAAGTGACACTGCGGAGTAAATGTGGAGGGAACTTGCTCTTTTGTTGTATTGTGTACGTATTGTGGAGATTAAATTAGGTACTATGGTTTTGTAGAACAAAAATAAAACTTAGAAAAATTGGAATCGTATCCGAAGCCATTCTTTATTGATCTTTACCCTTATTTTGTTCTTTGATCTTTAACTTTGTTCTTTGGCCTGTCAAAGATTGCAGAATGGTTTAATCGTAACCTCCTCACCCTAAACGCCTCCAAGTCCAACTACATATGCTTCACCAAGTATGCACACACTCAACCATCACTCGAATTTCAAATAAAGATCCACTGTTTTGCCAACCCCCATTCCTGACTGCTCTTGTGCAAAAAATTACAGGTTACAGTACACTAAATACCTGGGCATCATGATTGACCAGCTCCTGTCCTGGCACATGCATACTGAACTGATCATGAAAAGAGTTAGTTAATTTAATATGGACTTTTAAAACATTGCGACACATTGCTTTAAAGGATCTTTGGCCCTATCGATTCTCACGTACTGTTTGCCATGCTGGGGTGGGGTAACAAAAAATATTTTTTTAGAACTTTGAAGGGCGCAACGATCTCTACTTAAGTTTATGCTCTTCAAACCCTATAGGTTCCCAACCCAAAGCCTTTACCTAACCTCTGACCTTCTATATGTAAGAAAACTTTACTTACTTCATCATATCCTGAGAAAACACAAATATCTTCCGTATGATCCCTTAAAGCCGAGTATAAGTAGCAGCCGACACTACTTAGTCGCCCTAACTGTCCCAGTTAGATCTGTTTTTGCTAAAAGGCAGTATGCAAGGCAATCTTCTCACTTATACAACCAATTGAATAAAGAATTGCACCTATATCCTCTGAAACTCCGTGACTGTAAGTAAGTTGTGGCTGAATAGCTTAAGACTAAAACCTACGACGACATTGAGGCCATGGTAACATCGTTTCCTTAATTTGTCTAATAATAAATATGACCGCAACAACGAAATGGAACATCTTCCTCCACTACAGGAAGATGTTCCTGGCTTCCTCCGATCCCAAGACATTGTCGCAGGGTTAACCTAAACCTGACTGAAACCTAAACTCATATCTATATACAGGTAAACGAATTTAACTCATGCACAACGTACAATCACACAAACAAAACACCCTCAAATAAATCACATAAGTGCGCTCCTTTTTGTAAGTTTTGTATTTTCGTATTTTATTATTCTATTTTCAATTGCATACTCTGTATAATGTTAAGTGGAAGAGCGGAGTCACCTAACACAAGCATCTTCTTGCTTAATAGGTGGTCTCCAAATCACGAACGTTGAAGACTTATGTAATTGAAATAAACATTTTTTATTTTGCCAATTATAAGCAATTTCTAGACCCTAGAACCTCTAGAAAGACACAATAAAGAAGCAGACCCTACTGCTTCTTGTTTATTGCAATCTTGTTGTCATTATTGGGTACAATAACTTCTATTATTTATTTTCATAATAATCTTCTTCCTGTTTTTTTTAGCTTAAAGTAAAAGTTTAAGCTAATTTTGTTCTGCTTGAACTAAATCTTGCTCGTCTCTCCAGGAAAGACAAATGAAGAACACATACGTTATCAAGCTAATGTACTTACTAACAACTTTATAGCTTTAAATAACGCTGTTGTTTCCCAATGCAGTCGCGGTTGGTGAGTGGCTGGCCGACACGCACTGCCGTGCGCCTGTGCGCCGGCAGACGGCACTGTGTCACCGCTCCGGCACTAAAAACTATATTAATGGAGACAATAATACGTCTACTTTATTGTTTGGAGCGGATTTTTAATGGATACCTATTTTCGCGTCGGTACGTCTTCCAGAGCACGGAAGATATGTACGTATTCCTTTAACCTACTTATTGTGAATAAGCTTTTCCGTGGCTTTGCTACTGTCGCTTATCCGACGAGAACCGTACCTTGAAAATACTCTATGGTACTCAAAGACAGTGCAGCTTTCTAAAAGTGAAGTAATTTTCGCAATCGAGTCAGTACTTCCAGAGATTGCGTCCTACAAGCAAACTAACAATTTTACCCAAGTAGATACTTTTACATTATAAATCTAAACTATTCAGTTATAGCAGCTTATTCTAAGGAAGTTACAACATCCAATAATAGTTTTCAAAACATAAGCCCTGCGAAAGTAACGAGTTACAACATCCAATAATAGTTTTCAAAACATAAGCCCTGCGAAAGTAACGCCTGTAAACCCTGTGTGTGTGGGTTGAGTGAGAAGAGGATTTTCTAACAGACATCATAAGATCTGCCGATAGAGTTTCATCTGAAGTACACGAAGCATGTGTGTTCTTATTACCTGTCATCGATGGGATTATCTACGGATAGCGGCGATACCGTACCCGACACTTTTCAGGGATAAAGTGGGATGAAGGCGTCGTGCAGTGAGATTACTTGAGGATTTTAAACCAATTCCGCTTGCAAGAGCTTATTGGTCCTCTTAATATGTAAACGTTTTATTTTTATCATCATATGATTTTGTTACCATCTACTAATGAAGACAGATTACTCTGCATAATGAAGACCCTTCAAGTCTGTCCCAAAAATGGAAGACTAAACAAAATACATCGTTAATTTCTAATCATTTTGGGGTGTGTTGACATATACAAAAGCTGGCCAAGTGCGAGTCGGACTCGCGTGCAAAGGGTTCCGAATGGATTTAATTTTTGTAACATGTATATTTAACACTATATACTTATAAATGTTCCTGTAGTCTATAGGTAAAGAACATCTGCATTTTTTTCAAAATTTTAGAGTAGTTTCGGAGATAAGGGGGGGGAGAAATGATCATTTCTTGAATAACTGCAAAACTACTTATTCAAGAATTACGAATACTATAATTAAAATCCCCTTTTTTATTTTCTAGTTTGTCCCCCAGAAGTGACCATACTCAAATTTATTTATGTACATAATGCGTTCGTGTCACAGGAGTTCATATGTGTACCAAATATCATTAGAATCGGTCCAGTAGATTTGAAGAAAATTTACTGTGACAGACAGACACCCGAGTGATCCTATAAGGGTTCAGTTTCTTATGGATGTTTGGAACCCTAAAAAACGACCGTATTACGAGGAAATGTTACACACGATCCCAAGAGCATCATTAGAGAATCACGTAAAAACATACCAAACAAATATAAACTGTGCACAGCTTATATGAACCGTATACAAGAAGATTGATGTTCCGGATGATTTAGAAAATGGTAATGAAGACAAGTTGCAACGTGTGAGGACTGGTAGCAAACTGAAGGTGACAAATTATGACAACATTCCGCCGAAAATAAGGTTGGTAACGTTCCACGAAATATATAATGATTTTAATTATGTGAATTTCCCCAGTTTTGTGAAGAAAATTATCTCATATTAGCTGAAATGAGAGTTGAGTCCATGTAAAGACCTAAATAATGTTGCTAAGATATTTAACTGATTGCTGTTATAAATATTTGAGCAGCAGACGACTGGCAGTCGATAGAAAGTTCATGTGGAAACCATAGGACGGCTCAGGTGCTTAGTTATTATAATAGGTCAAGAAAATGGTCAGTTACTTAACTGACTTATCCACGGGTGATGACGGTTGAACAACGCAATTTTCAATCAGCGGGCTTGAGTGATCTATGACGACTAAACATGACGAAACAGAGTGTTCGCTCCATTTCATTACAATTTGCTAGTTAAGAGTAGAGTAGGGACTCCGTTTTCTGCACTTAGACTCCCATTTGGTCCTTTGTGCGTAGGTGTAGGTACTGGCCAGGTTAGCCAGCCTAGCTCCGCCCAGAAGCACAGAAGTTTCCTGGGAGCTTCACAGGCTTCGTGGAGCGACCTCACCGTTCCGAGGATTTGTTCACGTTGGGTAGCCACGGCTTCGCATTCGGATGACGTGGGCGCCTGATTCTTCGGCATCAAAGCAGCCCCTCCTGAGTGGGCTGTCCGTGGCGCTTATTTTAAAGAGATGTTTGTTTAGGGGCAATGGCCCGTAAGTGTCCCTATTATTGTTCTGAGGTTATTTCTACCTAGGCTGAGTAGTCGTTTTGTTAGTCGAGTATGTAGACTTGGCATTGCCATTTTTGACTGACCCGTGAACATTTGTTGTTATGAAGTTCAATTGATCTCTGGCGCATCCATGTACGAAACTGTGGGAAAGGTAGGGGAAGGAGTGGGTACGGGTAATTTGCTAGTTATTAAATAACCAAGGAAATAATGGTCTCCAGCATACTAACACGCGTTTTCTGGAAAATAAATATCACTTTGATGATTTGTACGGTGATAATTTTCGTTCGAAAAGCTGGGGCACAATCATGCAGTTGCAAGCTGATTTCACTAATACCCAAAGCCGACCAGAAAAAATGTTAGCTTTCACTGTACCTAACAGAGTAATAAAAAAGATTGGTGTAAAGACGAAATTACTACCAAACAAAGTACTAGGTATTTCTAATGGTTGTTTTCTCCAAGTAATTTGTTATTAAATTATGTACGGCCGACTCAATTTAAATTTGAGGAATTTGAGCGACAGGTGATCCGATTACCAAAAGTTTTTCTTTTGTGTTACAATATCGAATATTTTTCATGATATTAGCTTTTTATCTGTGTATATATTTATGTATTGGTAGGTATATACCAATTGGTGGCATATTTGCTTATTACCTCTGACACCGGAGACACTTTACTAGTAAGTCTACCTTAAAACAATGTGCTAAGGCGCTGCGCCTCGAGAAAATCAAATCATTATTTACATAAACTTATTAATTCCATACCTACTCAAGCGACTACTCAGTGTAAGGTATATCTACACCTCCCTTCGTTATTTTTTTTTTGTCATCACTAGTATAATAGTAATATTGATGACAAAAAAAATATCATCTATGATCACTAATCTTGTCAGATATTTTGTGTCAAATAAAAGGGACATGGATAAAATGAAAACAGTAATAAAATGCAAAAACTCCGATTATCAGTTAGTGGAAACATTCAAAATGTCTTCGTAAATTAAAAGCTGACAAAAGCTTGTTAGACCATGCCGCTTTCTGCTAACTTCCGACGAGGTAAGTGCTTCTTGCCTACTGCTGGGCCATAACAGTTACGATCATGGAGGTGCTAAATGAGAAGCTCAACGGGCTCAACGCCCTGGCTCCAATTGTTTTGACGAAATGAAGGCTTTCGCATTAGGGCGCTGGAATGACTTAGCAGATTCCTTCTGAACACAATACTTACGCGTATATTTAGAAATGTGAGTTGTTTGTCGAGGGATAAAATGTTATTAGGCAAAGAGGGTGACAGTGAGGGTGGTTTCTTAAACCATGATATTGTAAACAAAGTCACTGTTTTGTTCGTACGTTACCCATTCGATTTGGAAATGAAATGATGGCCATCAACGAGTTAAATTGTAGTTATAAAATTGCATCACCCAAACATACCTAGCTGAAAGTAGGCACTACAAGGTGTTCCAGGGCAGCAAAGGCACCTTTTTTCAGAAAGATTTTCAGAAGGTGACAAACATGAAGGTAACCATTATTTCATCGATAAGACTAGGGATAAATCGCCATCATTTAAGAGCTAAAGCTGCTCTAATAAATCAGGCTTGAGTGAGCTTAGATTAGTTTGACTAATTCGTAGTTTTCAAGTTCAAACGTCAAAGGATCTCCGACAGAGATTAGCCATCAGCCTGTTCCTTGGATTTCGGGTTCACGATATTCGCGATAACAACTGACAATAATAGAAAATGTAGTAATTAGCCACATTAAATAAAATAAATATTTACCTTTAACAGTGTAGTTTTTTTAACCCAAAGATTGACTGGTAGAGAATGCCTTGTTGATTAAGTCCGCCTATGTACCACTATTGTACATAAAGTTTAAATAAATAAATATTTACTACCTGCGAATCGTTTCTATTTAATGAATTTATGACAAAAATGCAAATTTTCGATGTGATTATTTTATCTCATGAATAAGTCTGAAACTTTATGGAATTCAGACGACGGAATTGATCGTAATTATACCACCACTTATTTATTTATTTCAGAAATGCTTACCGCTTTAAATAATGCAAAGAAGAACAAAGAAGGACGTAAAGTAAGCGATGAAAGCGACGATGGAGGTGGTTCCAGTGCGAATGCTACTAGATTAGAAGTGACACCTGCTATTTCGCTACAAGAGGTTGACCCTACCCAAAAAGCAGAAGCTAAAAGTAGTAAAACTAATACAACTCCTAAATAATAGTCATGAGATGCCGTAAATACAACAGCTAACGTCCTGCTAAAAGACCCAAGAAT
Organism: Mamestra brassicae; assembly: GCA_905163435.1. Classification (NCBI taxonomy): domain Eukaryota; kingdom Metazoa; phylum Arthropoda; class Insecta; order Lepidoptera; family Noctuidae; genus Mamestra; species Mamestra brassicae. The sequence continues at coordinate 7,931,164 of LR990996.1, read as the reverse complement.
AAAAAGAGCGATTTCAGTGCGTTATAAAATATTAAAAGACAATAATTATCGTAAAAAATAAAAAAAAACGAGTTTCTTTTTACTAGAACTGTCACGCCAATGAGTAACATAGAGAAATAAAGCGAAGACCTTTTTTACGAGCGCTACAAATTATTTTTTTTAGAAACCAATATGTATATTATTTCTCCCCAGACAAAATTACCCACTGGCTAGTGTGCTATATATTTTTTCTGGTGTACGCACATTTGCCCAATAATAACAGGCCATGACCTTGCGACCTCATTCCATTGCGCTCCGCTATAAAGAAAAGAACCAAAATTCACTAGAATTTTTGTGCTCATAAAATTATTCCCATTTATATTACAGTCAAGAGTGAATAAGTTACTTTTAGGCAAATGTGCTCTATCGTTGGGCACATCCATAGGTGATTTGGTTAAGCGGTAGCCTATATAAAATACCTAATTTTCAAATGTCTTTGACAGATGGACTGAAAGACGTATCGTAGCGGGCTGTCTGCACGAGTGATCCTATAATTATTCCGTTTTTTTACGGACGAAACCTTAAACAACTATAAATTACGCAATCATTGTTTTATTTGCAATGTATTTGTATTGACTGTAAATCGTAATGGTGGTGATTAGAGAGACAAGGGTAGAATTGATCGGAATAGTTTGGCGACTCGGTGAGGCGGCGCGACGCGCGACCTAACGGCGCCAGCCTCCAACGCCCCTGAAAAGGTTAACTTGAAAACATACTGCCTGCTGTAAGAGCTTTAGAATTCGATGTGCTATTGGAAACACTGCATTATGTTACGAATCATGGGATTTCTACACGGCTTTTCTTTTTTTCCCGGCTCCAGAAATAATTATTTGAAGGGATTTGGGTCGGAATTGAAGGAACAACTTTGGACATTTATCTACATAAGATATGGATTTATTTATTACTAAAAAGATGCCTCTTTTTTCACAATGGTGCTGATAATGAAAGTGTGAGTGAGCAAATAGCATTATGTTGACTGAGGTTTTCTCTATTTATTTAGCATTTTTTTTTATTATTACTTTATGTCGGCACACAGCGAGCCTCGATTATATGTTACTATCTTGCTTAATAAAGCACCTAAAATAAAAATAAAATTACCTTCAGTACCTATAGGAAAACCTAATAACTTCTTGATTTTGGCAGCCAGCATCAAAATTGAAATGACAAAGTTTATTGTTCTCTTAGTTCATAGTTTTCTTAATTTAGCTACAAAATTGTAGTAACAAGACCCCAATTATGTAATGTTCTACAAAAAGTGTGGCGACGTCCTAACGTCTGTAATTTGTTTCATTTGGGTCGTGCTCGTGGGTCGTGTCGCCGGCGTGAGGTTACCTCATTTCAAGGTTATTCCCAGTGTACATTCAACCAGCTGTTAGGAGACTATTTACTTTTATTTGACTTATTCTGAATAGGTACTGATGACTCTGCAGTATAAACAACAATGTTAAGGATTTACAAATATTAAGCATTTTTTCCAAAGTCTAGACTTATTGTCTTTGGTGATTTTAGGTATGACACGCATTTAATTATGGCTCGTAAAGTAATTTTTATTTACATATTTTAAATTGATATCATCAGGTCTATAGAATTGTAAACGTCACGAAATATACATTTCTCTATAAATACGTATAGAGAAATGTATATTTCGTGACGAAGGTAGGTCCCATTTTACATATTGTGTTTGTTTTATATAGGCGAATCGATAGGCTGTGGGAAGAAAAGCGAGCCACTTTCAATGCCGATATAGCCTACCTGATTTCTGAAAGCAGTCGTTAAGTCACTGTTTAATCAAAGTTGTTTGCAAAATACTATTTCATACTTGGTATCGTAACAATTGAATAATTAAGCAGTCAATTTGTGTAGCTAAATTATATAGATGTTTTTAACGTTGCCGGTGGCGAAGCGGGCTGGTAGGACACTTCTTCCTGTATCAACGTTGACCAGACTTGGCTTGAAGCATATCGGCCGCAAATCCGTGTTCTCAATCAAGGTGTTTAATAAAACAGAGCTGCGAAGGTATAACATATAATATAACATCAACTTGAAAATAGTTTCAACAGTCTTGTGTTATAATAACAAATACCCTTGAATTAACTGGGTGTATTGCGAAGAGCAGGAAAATATAGACGAAATATTATTATGAGAATGCAATAACTCTTCAAAATTATACTGGTCGAGGAAATAAGTCTGAGGCATTATAAATAAGTATTAATCAGGGCCAAAAAAAATTGGAGTTTGGCCGTAACAATCTAAATACCTATTGGGGACTGAGTTGACAACGGCAAGTACTCGTACATGCATGTCGTGTATATTGTACAAATGCATCAATGAAGCAGCCTATCGTTAGTCAGTGCTTGATAGGCTTCTCCAGAGTAGCTTCAGCTCTATCTCCGCTTCCATCCACTAAATCAGCGTAGGTATAAAATTGGTGGATGCTTATTTAATACTTGGTACACAGATATCTTTTTGACTTCAATCAAAGTTTGTGCGTTTTGTAAAAATATCTGTAACTTTTATCTTACTCCTAATCAGTTCTTTGTCGCACTACCTTAATTAATTATCGATACAGAAAGTAACAAACTAAGGAGGGAACAAAAGGTTAATGTAATAAAATGTTGCAATGTTGCATTTTGGGGTTTTTTGACTATTATAATAATAATAAATAATATCTTGGGACAACTTACACACGGTCATCTGATCCCAAACTAGGCAAAGCCTGTTCTATGGCAACCAGACAACTGACAAACATACTTATATATTTCTAAATACATACATATTATAGACAAATTACACCCAGACACAGAACAAATGATCATGCTCATCACAACAGAGATTTGTCCTGAGTGGGAATCGAACCCACGACCTCCGGTTTAGCAGTCAGGGTCACTAACCACTCGACCAACAGTCAGTCATATTGAAGTATCTACAAGAATAAAATCCAACAATTAAGGTTGACCATCGAGAAAAACAAAGTCAACTTATAAAATTGTTTTGAACAGCTAAGGGAAAACAAACTCAAGTAGTTGTTTGAAAACATTCATATAATAATGCCTATACCCAATTCGGGAATGTTCTGAGCATGTTAACTACTGCAGATAGTAAATATGTACAGTATTGCCTTATAACGATGATAGATGCAATGCAATCATGTAGAATGTAATGAGCCGTGTTGCGAGACATTGGTGCGTCGTACGTGACGAAGATATCGTTATAATACATGTCCGTTGACGGCGTTTTATCATTAGCATCAAATGTAAGAAATGACCAACACCTGGGATTATACGTGTGCTCTTATTTTCTCACTCTACTCTTGGCCAGTGTCTGCGTTACGTAAATCAGGCAGCCTTCCTACTAGGTACCATCTGGGCATGCTCGTTCCATCATATCATAAACCTATCTCTTCTATAGTATTCCATCAGGCGATATCGAGGTCAAGAGCACTCATCGCGAAATAAAGTACTTAATAAAAAACGATATCAAAACATAAAAATGCTACCAAAACTTTATGTGACGTACCTCTTTATTCAGAATGTGGTGACTCTCAGTTCACAATGAAATATTATGATGTGGGGCGGACTGGACTCTGCTGAATTCATAATAAAATATAACGAGTGCACTCATAAAAACTAACAAGGCCTTTTTATTGTATCATATTATTTGGGGTCTTCCAAAACTTATTTTGTTTCGAAATTATGATGGCAATGAAGGCGGAGTCTTCGCTAGTGACAAACAGATAGGTATTATTTTAAACAATTTAATAACTAATTTTAAACGAGTTATTTTTTGTGAAATTTTATACGCCTTTGTCTAATTTTGTGCTACCGTACTCCTTGGACGATAACTTGACAGACCGCATTTTTAAAATAAAAAGAAAATATCTTATTTTACATCGTTTTTGACAATTTTCTGTTTAATCTTGTTAACTGTGAAAACATTATATTTTTTAATATTTTCAAAAAATTATAGCTGTTGCGAAATAAAAGTATAGTAATGGAATCCACTAGAGGTTTTCCAAAGAAGCGACAACTGCCTAAACTAATGGCATGTATGACCAAAAACAGTTTGGAAACATTTCGAAACAAAGCTTTGTTTTCTATGGTATTTCTGGATTCCAATGGCGTACGAAGGTATGAATTTATTGTATATAGCTAAATTGTTCATATTGGCACGAACGTGCTTTAAATCATTGCCTACTCGATTGATCGGCTCCGCAAGTCTTGTTCAATGGTACCTAGGCACTCTACTTATAATTTAAGCGTGGCGCATTAGTTCTGCAGTTGATTTGCGCTTGTATTTGAAGCGGGGGCATGGGGAACGATTTAAACACCTTGACCTTATGGACCATTGAAATGGAACGGAGGTCTCTGTCTGTATGATAACCCGTGAATTTTCCATGTTGAAATGCAGACGTAAAGGCGATCTTTAGAGCGTTCTTTACAACTCCGTGCAGCTTGTGCGATAAATATTCGCAAGCGACGTATTGAGCCAGTCGTGTCGCAAATCGATGTGGTTGATATGGTGTTCCGGTACATCCGAGATGTTTTATGGCGTCGCATTATCACTGGTGAAACGAATCATAGCCGACTTTAACATGCTTCTGAACAAGATAGCTGACAAACTGTAGAATAATTCATTGCTGTCAGATACCTAAATGTATCAACGTGCACTATTGTTTGCTCACACTTTAGTATAGGTTCAATTTTTAGAAAGAAATTTAAACAAACATATGATAAACTTTCTAATGCGGTTTAGCTGTTGTGTTTCAATGAATTTGCATCGACTAAATAGCATCACATGGTTTACGTAAATTTTTTGGGCGTTGATAATTTCTTTCTAGAAACCTGGTGATATGTTTAAAAATAGTGTAAACCTACTTTTTTGCTCAAAATTAATTCAAAGCTTTTCGTTTCTATTAGCAGTCGCGCTTGCAACCACTAAACAAGCAAGATTGAATAAACGAAACATTTTTAGAAAAACGAGTCTAGGATGTGGAATGACTTTTCATCATAAAATGTTTAATTGTTTCAAGGAAAAAGTATTCTTTACACGAATGCCTCATTTGGGAGCTCAAAGAAGCCGGGTATACGGATGCGGCAGGGTATCTACAAGACCTCATTTACGACAACGTGCAGCTTGTCAACCAAGACGATATCGGTATTGTAGTTGACCTCAGAAAGAGAGAAGATTACTTGGAACACATCTCTGAAATTCTGCAACAAACTGAAACAGAACACGAAAATGGTGCGTATTGATTGATTCTTATTCAACCTGTCGAGTGAATATTGTAAATACCCATAAAAAGCCTTCCTCATTAAACATTAATTTTCTCTTCTTCAAACTAGGTAGGGGAGAGTGGGTAGGATTCGTACAGTTTTTACTTTAAGCCACATAAAACAAAAACTATGCATTATTGAAAAGTAACTTTAATGCTGTCACATACCGCACTTATCAGCCTTTAAGATGAATGATGTGTTGTTTCGATATAAGAAAGCATGGCGATGCTACGACAACTTTACTAAAATGAGAAAAACGTATGAACCTACCCCACACGTGGGGTAGGTTCGTACATAGCGTAGGGAGCTTTCGTACATAGTGGGGTACCTTCGTACAATGAGAGAAATAACCACTATTCAATGTAATATTATCATTTATTGAGATCACAATTAACACAGAATCAGCCTTTTTTTAGGAACAATTATCAATTATTATTTTGTGTACCTCAGTAGGTACTACAAATAACTACTTACTCTTAGTAACAAAAAACGTACCTCAGTACTAAAAATGACTACTTAGTCTTGGTAACAAAAACGTATCATAACTTTTCTCTTATTAATACACTTCTCATCAAAAAAATCGAAACACTTTCGTTTTTATTGTTTTTGTCCTAATTTTTTACAAAAGAGAATTAATTCCATGAAAAAAAAAAACATTATTGTGTAGCTGGCAGTTTGGTCATTACAGTAAGAAGAAAAAAATCAAAATTCGAAATTAGAATTTCATTTGTTTATCCTATAAATGAAATTAATCACTGTTTTGAGACAAATGTGTATTTAGGGTTGGAGTACGTTTCTCGTTTAAAAACTAAAATTAGCGCTTGTCTTTAAACTTTTTGTTTCTTATTTCATTTACTGTGACTTTGGGACGTCTGAAAAAACTTTTTTTTTTCTAAAACATATGGATACTTCGCCCGCAGACGCCGCCCAAGTGGTGGCATTGCTGGATTCTGGACTTAGTCAGCGTGTTGTGGCTGCAAGATTGCATCTAAGCTTATCATCTGTTCATAGAGTCTACAAACGCTATCGGGAGACTGGTTCGTTCACGCGCCGTTCAGGATCTGGCAGGAATCGGGTCACTTCTGAGCGAGATGATCGATTTATTGTAACAACCTCTTTACGAAATCGACGCCTTAACGCTTTTCAACTGCAGCAGCAGCTTCGCGTTGTACGAAGAGTAGCTGTAAGTGACTCTACAATAAGAAGAAGGTTGAAGGAACGCGGATTGGCACCGCATAAGCCAGCGAATGGGCCGAAATTAACTGCAGACCATCGAAGAGCGCGCCTTAACTTTGCACGCGAGCACCTAACTTGGTCATACCTTCAGTGGAGCAAAGTACTGTTTTCTGATGAGTGTAAAATTATGCTGTATGGTAACGACGGAAGGAACAAGGTCTACAGAAGAGATGGAGAACGCTTTGCACAATGCTGCATTGAAGAAAAGGTCAGCTATGGTGGCGGTTCGTGGACGGTTTGGGGAGGAATCAGCGCCGACGGTAAGACAGAACTTGCCTTTGTATCTGGGCCACGGCTGCCTGCACTAAACTCTCATCGGTACATCGAACAGTGTCTTGAACCTCATGTGATGCCCTATGCACATTTTATTGGCAACGACTTCATATTCATGCACGACAATGCTAGAGCTCACACCGCGGGCGTCGTACGAGATTATCTTACCGAAGTCGGTATCTCCATTATGGTATGGCCAGCAAGAAGCCCGGACATGAATCCCATTGAACATCTATGGGATGAATTAAAGAGACGAATTCGAGCAAGAGATCCAGCCCCAGAAACACTTAGCCAGCTGCAAAATGCAATCCAAGAGGAATGGGATAATATACCACAACATGTGATCGTGACTCTCATCCGATCGATGAAGAACCGTATGGAAGCAGTAATAAGAGCTCGCGGAGGGAATACAAGTTATTAAATAAACGTTTCTTACATTTTTTTTCATTTACGCGTGTTGTTTTACCCATTTCCTTCATATTCCATACAGGGTAAAAATTACTCATTATACAAAATACGAAACCTATGAAGACTTAATTTGAATTTAGAACATTAACATTAGGATTTAAAAACCTCATACTACTCACTATTAAATGACATTTTACATTTATTCCTAAATATACACATTTTTCTGATAATCCTTATCAAATCATAAACTGCGAGGTGTTTCGATTTTTTTGATGAGAAGTGTATAATAAGTAGGTACCTAATGAATCAACATAATAAACTCTACCATTAAAGCCTTAGTCTTAAGTATTAATACACGTACTATCCGACAGCATACATAGATAAGTCTTTCTCGAAGCTATAAATGTGGGACGTTCTCGCTGTCAAAGCAGATTTTGATGGTGTCAGTGCGTACTAATTTAAAATGATTAATGCTACCTAATATAATAGTTGTACTATTAGATAGACCGATGTCTGATAGTAGCGCATAATGCCTTACAACAAGGTATGCGTGCAAATAGCTTCATGTTTTTGACGGACTGACTTTGACAATTCAAAAGTACCTGATAATGGTTTATTTGAAATAAATGGTTTGTCTTTGACTTGTATAGGATAGCTACTTTAATTAAAGAAACTTAGTTGATCGGAAAATAAGTGTATAATAAAATGTACTTTTTCCCCTGCTAGACAACCCTAAGAAGGAATGCATACATTTACTGAATCTAGCGCTCTACTATGCTGAAAAAGAAAAGGGTATTCTATGGTTAGCCGAAAAGTTCTTTCAAGCATCGATTGCCGTATCTAGTCAGTACCTGGTGGACGGGGGTCGGTTGAAAGCTGTCTGTAAATATCACTATGGAAAATTCCTGCTGGACAAGTGTAAGTAACAGTTATCTGTTATTAAACTACTGGTAAATTGTTAGGTGAACGATACTTGAAGGCTTTGTTTCCAGCAACCAGCTTGCATGCAATTTGCATTGCGTGCTAACGAGGTATAACGTGATCAATCGCTTGATCGCGCCCCGCAATTTAATTAAACTTGCATGGGAGTTGCTTGCAAAGTATAAACACGGCCTAAAAAACGAGTTCGAAAGTTCCTCATCCTCTGTTAAATAAGGTGGATCCTCCGATCAGACAGGTGTTGTGTCTGGTTGTCTTCTGTCCGACAATTTTTTCAGGGTTCAGATGTGTCGCACATATAATTCTGACATCGATATTCTTCTTCTTTTATTTAGGATGCGTCAGATGTACTTCTTTTGTGACGATACCGATGTAATGGCCATATCATAGAATTTACCATTTCATAAAATGGTCGGCGAAAACTGACAATATCGTTTAAACCTCAACGTTTAATGATATTTCAATCCACGTAGTAGCCCAATACGTAATAGTATGATATACCCGTGTGAATGAATTCACACGGGTATACCATGAAATGTCTGACCACATCATGAAATGACAACTTGAAACGTAACTTAGGCGATGGATCCTCGCTACGCAAGGCTCCTATTTCTATCTACAGGATTTAAAGTTCCCTCAATTGTAACCTTTTTTTACTCGCGGATGTCCTTCGCCCTAGGGCGGGTAGAGGGGTCTGTCAGACTCTTACTGACTAAAACGACCCCGGTGTTCCATCTCCCACCTACGCCGGGGATCGCGGGAACGGATGCGACTTCTGTAATCCCCGGCTGGCGCCGGCCCGCCTCTGTGGGGTCGGCAGAACGAGCGAAGTGTTTGACTGCAAACCTAACCTGAACCAACCGCGGCAACATCATGATATGGCTTTTTTCTTCAGTTGGCGCTTTATTATAAGCTTTTTTATCGGAATAATTGTCGACTGCCATGATGCATCACAAAAACAGAACAATATCAGCGCCTCAAATGATGGATAATGTCACTATTTTACGATATGATCACTAGTTTTTGGCTATAATCATCATGAAGTAGCCGTGTGTATTTGATATCTTTAAACGCTAAGTTATTTATTGATCTGGCCAGACCATATAATGTAGGCAGCGGATATTTTACATTACATGAAATAGAACCATTTCGTGAAATGGTCGGCCACATCATGAAGTGATCTTTTCTATAATCTGGCCACGACATTGGTATCACCGCAGATATTGGCCAAGATTTCCTAATTAATAATCTAGGTATTATTAGTTCCAGGAGCAGACCCAGAGGAACCATTTGCGTTACTGACAGAAGTGAGGGACTCTGCTATTGGAAAGGTTTATCATTTATAAATTCTATTATTTTACTTGTTCAAAGGAATTTAAGAAAATGCGACACGACATTATCTCATGTATTTAGCATAGCTGCTCGTCATTTCGCATAAATTAAATCTTTATTCTAGGAAACGATTTCTGCGAGATTTGCATTTAGGTACCTGACTATACTTTATTTTATTTTCTTTTATGTAAGAATTTGGTATTTCCATAATAGGATAATATACACAAAACGCGTCTGATAATATTGTCGTGTCGTACTGTGTGCTTGAATGAGAAAGACAATAATGACAAATTCTGGATATCTATTTAGATATTTAGTAGTTTGTAGAACTCGATGACATTTGAAACATGGGTAGACAGGTTCAACATTCACGCGAGCGAAGTCACTGGCAACAACTAGCTGACTATTTACAGATCATTTAGTCCAAAACGCACTTCTAAACATTGCGTTAATTCGAGTACAATACATTTATGGCACTTGTAGGAATGGCGGCTGTACGAATCTTTGAAAGGAGAGGAAGTTCCTCCTGACACCGTTTTTGGGAGCACTGCCTTACAACTGTTCAGAGTCCTTGTTAACAAAGCACGGGCGGTGCGTAAGTCGGACACTCCTAGAGCTGAGAGATTGGCTCGCTTGGCTGAGAGGAGAGCCAAAGATGGTCAGTGAGTCATTCGATTTGTAAGTAGTTCATTAAAGTTGGTTTTGAAAGTGGAGGTTTAATAAACAGCAACACAATAATCGTTGTAAATGTCTCAAAAATTGCGCTGCTATTTTGAGGCTTTCAGTAGCTATCTACAACTTTGTCAAACTGCTTGGTGACAGTTGGTTAGATATCACATCGCCAACGAAGAAAATATGTGCGCTGGGGCTCCACAAACCGTTTGGGACGTTGGTCGTCTAAAAGGTGTGAGGATTTTTTTTGTAAAATATATTGTTTTTACAATTTTTGTATTTTTCCCACTTAGTTATTATTGTATTCACATGATAATATAATTATGGTATGGTGGAGTGGAATATGGATGTTTTTTTTTCCCTTCAAGTGAGGATTTGAGAATTTCAGTGATTAGTCTGAATATGAAGGTACCAAGTTATGGCAAGGGTTCTGTGTGACTCGAGGAAAATTTGAAAATCAAATACAGTTGCGAGCGCTGTAAAAATGTATTTAGAGCATGGTTACTTTTAACCCCCAATGCAAAAAAGACGGGGTGTTATAAATTTGACGTGTCTGTGTGTGTGTGTGTTTGTCTGTGGCATCGTAGCTCCCGAACGAATGAACCGATTTTGATTTTGTTTTTTTTTTGTTTGAAAGGCGAATTAGTCGAGAGTGTTCTTAGCTATGTTTGATGAAAATCGGTCCAAGATGGCCGCCGCCACAAAATGAAAACTAAAAACTAGAAAAATACTTTTTTGTCTGATCAGTGCCCTTGATTGATGAGGAAAGTGGAGTGATGACTGGTACCTAGGACCTAACGAATTATGGTATACGATGTAGTGCCGTGTAGGTCAGTGTAGAACTGTAGATCGTAGGGTTTGTAGTGGTAGCCAATAGGTAAATAAAGTATACAAACCTTAAATAAAAATTAAACTAAAAAATTAAACAACCCTCGACAAAAAATTGTAAAAAATAATTTGATTATAAAATAATATGTATAATATAAAATAAATTAAAAAATAATATGTTTTGATCAAAATTTACGGAAACAACTAACTTGGATCTGATGAAACTAATTATATTATGTTGTTTATGGTAAATTCATGTACTTTATAATGTCAACTTTGTAAATATTAGGCTGCCTGTTCATTGACGCGGAGCGAGGAAGCGGAGCGGAGGGACAGAGAATGCGGAGCGGAGTTGCGGACTGTGTCTGTCCATTGATGCGGAGCGAAGTAGTGCGGAGCGGGGTTGAGGAGCTAGTCCGAGTTCACGCGACGAGTAATTTAAGGGGCCGACGCACATACGAGTATTGGCATAAAAAACCTGGCCATAAGTCGAATATTCAAAGTTTGGCTTAGCTCAATGCAACCATGACTTTCTGACAGCTAAATAACCTGTTCATAATATACTGCAACCCCCGCGCCCCTATCCCTTCACCGCGCGGTACACAGGTAGTCGGAACTCGGTCGTCGTCCAGTACGGTCCATTGTTTTCTCGATAACCTTATTTTTTGTGCTCCTAACATTTGCTGTTTTAGTCATTTTGTTAATAGTTGGTGGGATAAACATGACGAATATGGAAGTTCAAGGTATGTAACAACATAAATAATATCATTTCATTTTAGTTATAGACTCACAAATGTTTTTTTTTTAATTTCGCAAAGGATACTAAAATAATCTTTTTTTCTTTAAAAAAAAACAATTCAGAAGAGGTTTTGTATGTGTTCCGAGCATTTCCGAGTTATGATCTATTATTTTAAATAAAGGTTAGACTTTCCTAAAGAGAATTGTGAAAGAAAATATTCCGCTTTGTTCCGCCATTTTGTTTAGCACACATTCAAACAAAATGGACAATTAATTTAAAACAAAAAATGATAATTATTTACAGTAAAATTCTCTTTTTATTTTTAGATTCCATTGGGAATTTCAAGAATATGTCAAATAAGCAATTATATGATATCGTGCAAGAATGCCCTGACAAGAAAATTGATGCTAAGATGCTATTTTTGGAAAAAAAAATTATACAGATAACAAAATGTCCTGAAAGTGAGCTGGAGACATTAAAACATACGTTGAGCCATTTCAAGTGTGAATTTAAACGAAAATGGGTAGCAGCAAACTACAAGCATGACCGCTTTCTAAAAAAAAATGAACATTGACTTCAAAATACCCTCAAATTCGCCCTCTGGACAATAGGAAAACCGGTGGTCGTCCTTCAAAGGAATTCGGGGAATCCAGTGATAGATCCAAGCGAAGAAAAACAAAAGGTCTACGCGATACTGTATCGATAGATGATTTGACTTATGCTGCTCAAATGAGTCAACGTGCTGGAGGAAATAAGGATGCATCTAAAATAATAAAAGACATAACTTTGACTCCAACAAGAGCTACAAAGTTACGAAAAGTGATTTCTTCAAATAGGTATCAAAGTAAAATAAAAAAGCATTCACCATCTGAAGCCTTAGCTATTTTCGTCGAAGGAGATTTTAGTAGAAGACAGTGGGAAATTTTACACAGCGCTAATAAAAATATATACCCTTGCTACCCTTTGATAAAAAAAGCAAAAACCGATTGCTATCCAGTAGAACAGTCAATGAGAACTACAGAGACTTGTGCGGAAGTTCTCTTACAAGATTTACTCAACCATACATGTTTACGGTTGTGTAAATATTTGGAAGATGTAATATACAGCTGTACTGAAGAAGAGAAGAAAAATTTTCTTTTAATTATAAAATGGGGCTGCGATGGTTCTCAACAGTCGCAATATAAGCAAAAATTTGGAAATATTGCGGACAGTGACTCGAACATATTTCAGAGTTCTCTCGTACCATTGCGATTAGAAACTACAGATAATGTAAGAAAAAAAATTATATGGCAAAATCCACTGCCTTCATCTCCAAGATTCTGCAGACTTATTAGAATAATATTTATTAGAGAAACCAAGGACATAACTAATGAAGAATTTGCATATATAGTTAATCAAGCAAAAAAAATAGCAAAAACAGAAATACCAACATCCAGTGGAATGATTTACGTAAAACATAAATTACTACCAACAATGGTGGACGCCAAGGTATGCAATGCAGCTACCAATACGTCTTCAACTATGAGGTGCTATATTTGTGGACTAACTTCCAAAAATTTTAATAATTTAACCAGAGGAATGGAAGTAGACCCAGAAAGTCTAAAATTCGGGCTAAAGATTCTCCACGCAAGAATACGTTTCTTTGAATCCTTATTGCATCTGTCTTACAAACTTGGCGTCAAAAAATGGCAAATAAGGTCAACGGAAGATAAGCGAATTGTAAAGGAGAGGAAAGAAATGATACAAAAAGCATTTCGGGAGCAAATGGGCCTTTAGTGGATATGCCGAAAGCAGGGTTTTGGAACAGTAATGATGGAAATACATCGAGAAGATTTTTTTCTGATCCCGAAACAGCTTCTCAAATAACTGGAATAGATTCCACATTAATCTATAGATTTAAAGTAATCTTAGAAGCAATTTCAAGTGGTCACGCGATTGACGCAAAGAAGTTTGAAGCCTACACCTATGAAACTGCTACTTTGTACGTGCAGTTGTATGAATGGCACCCAATGTCGCCTACCGTTCATAAAATTTTAATGCATGGTGCAACAGTGATATCTCAATCTATTTTACCAATTGGGCAGCTCTCTGAAGAAGCAGCCGAAGCTAGAAATAAGCACTTCAGGCTCTACAGGCAAAACTTCACGCGAAAATTTGACAGAGTAAAATGTAATAGGGACATTTTAAATAGACTGTTACTAACGTCAGACCCATTTTTAAGTAGCACTAGAAAACCACCACGGAAGAAAAGTAACCCATTCTGTTCGGAAACCATACGTCTTTTGCTCCCTCACGCAGAAAATGCACCAATAGAAAGCAGAGACGAAGAACACAACACAACAGCAACAGATGAATCTGATTTTGATGATTGATTTTTTTGTTTTATTATAATAAACGTTTGAAAACTATCTTAATTTATTTGTTTCATAGTTTCCACGTCACAAATGTCACGAAATAATACTGGCCAGGTTTTTAGTACAAATACTCCTATGTGCGACGGTCAGTTTTTTCCGCTTCCGCACTCCACTTCCCGATTTAATATGATTTTTTAAATTAGTTCGCAAATCCCTGTCCACTACAGCGTAGCGGATGTTTTATGCAATTCGATTGGTTAATATTGGCACAACTCCGTACCGCTCCTCTCTGCTCCGCTTCGGTGGACAATCAGCTTAAGACATTTTTGATTACTATGTATAGTGTAAGTTAGGCAAAATAAAACTGTAGGTATGTTTTAAAGTTTATTGTTTTTTTATTATAAATAAATAAACTGTTGATAGTTTTGCGCGGTTTTGTTAAATTATTATTTTAAAATAAACCCTTAAAACTTTTTAGAATAGAATAGTCCCCCATACTTAAACACATACCGTGCCCAGATTAATATTGGTCTGAGAAACCCAACATGGTTTCGTGTGTAACTTTTATGCACGTGTTTCACGGAAGGTTAAAACTAGTATTAGTAGTACACAAACAAGGATAAAAAAAAAACAATATAGTAGGTGTCTGAGGCAGGATGTTCAGAGAACGAAAAAGAAGAATAAGCTACCTGATTATTCTTTAGAGAGAACTCTCTACCTGATTATTCTCTAGAGAGAATTCTCTACAAAGTGCCTCAGAATAGGGGAGTAAGGACTCTTCATCACTGTTTTCAGAATGCTATTGTCACTGACTCGCGGTCTACGCATCAGTGATGCGACTTTTTTGTGAATCACTGCATGGAAGCCGTCAGTTCGGTTGGAAACAAACATCTCCGATGCACTACAGAAACGGGGTAGTTCAACATCATCCTAAAAATATTATTGTATTGGACGCGCAAGACATCTTGCGATCTTTTGGTTTATTTGGCCCGCGTACAGACCTTGACAAAACTTCTTGAACAGGGTGATTTTGACTTGGACGCACAACGAGAGAATCTACGGGCCAACATGTTACCTCGGACCGCCCGTGCCCTATGTTCTCTTTCAATGTCTACACTATCTTTAAGGTGCCCCAAGTACTTAAATGGGGAACAATCTAAATACTTACGGTAAAACTATATAAATACGGTGACATTTCAATCGTCTTACAAACGGCCGCCCACTTCATCTCATCTATCGAATGGCTACTACACATTCATTAAAAAATAAACATTTATGAACATTTGAATGATTAAAACAATTAGAATATTATTTATTATCACTCATGAAGCCACGACGTAGTTTGAAACATTCTGTAGCGATCGCAGTCCGAGCTTTGTGTTCAAAGGACGGCGCGGAATGGAACAGCCACATGGTTTTGAAACGTAAACATTATTAACAGGGTGTTTCCTAATTCTAATACGTTATTTATTTTTACTGTACCTATTATCTTAAGAAATTATTTAAAAAAACAGTTGCACCTAGAGGTAGTTTATGTCGGGTACATTTGTAAGATGACTAAAATGGCACCGTGTATAGGTTATTTCATTTCGCTCCTCGCAGAGTCAAATATGTATAATAGGACTACTAATAGTATGTATGTAGATCTAGTTCATAAATCAAGCTGAAAGGAGTTTGGTTTTTAATCTAACATTATCTTTATTGTACCTAATTACTTGTTTTTTTAGCCGGTGAAATTAACAAAACAGCAGAGGCAATTATAGAAATTGGCATTTGCCAGTTAATGATGAATAACCTGAACAACGCTCAAAAGACTCTTGAGAGAGCGTTCAAGATACATGAGAGGATTCAAAACATAGAAGGGCTTTGCGACGTTAGAATGCACATGGCAGCTGTCATGCAACGGTATGAACCTTTTTTAACCCACGTTTTAACCGACCTCAAAAAAGGAGGATATTTTTTTATGTCGTTGTCACTGATTTCTCCGTCAATTTTATTGTGGACCGATTTTCAAAATTATTTTTCTATGCGAAAGAGTACTCCTGATGTCATCCCATTGTTATTAACCAAGTCAGTAACTGATGATGGTGTCCCGGGAAAATCGATGGCAACGCTCAATTGGTACTTTTTGCAAAAAAAACAAAATATAATTAAGAATCAAAACTATAAAATCGCGCAGTAATTAAAACTGTGACTGGCTCAGGAAAAGATGTTGTAAGAACTTGAGTAGTGGACACTTAGGTATCGCACGGACTGGTGTGAGGTGGTCCAGGAACACGTGGTAGAATTTGGGGGATGGCTTAGCAAAGCAGTAGGACAATGTTGCCAAAAGAAAAGGCGAGGAAAGATCTTCCCATCGCACAAGTTCTTGGACGGACGTTTGAATGTTCCGTTGCACACGAAAACATAATAGGTAATTGTAACTATAACACCTATTTCGAAACAACAGTATCATAATCTTACTGTACTTTATGATCTGCAAACACCGCCGTTTTTCATGTTATTGCGATGTCATCGCAATACGAGTAATATTCCACTTTTCATAAAATACATGTCAACAGGAATATTAAATTTGCAAGCCCGTTGTCATTTAATCTACGGTGATTAAATGTGCTATAAACATAATTGTATGCTTTTCAAACAGCAAAGTAATTAATTCTTAGACTCCAATGAGATAAAATTACAAGCAGATCTATAAGTTTTTATTTTTAAAACGAATTAAAACCTCTGCTTCACAATCTGATGCATCTAACATGGCTGTTATCCGAACGATATCACTAGTAAACCTGTATTCTTATTTTTCTTCACCTATTTTGTCTTATCCAATGTTTTTTCCTGATTTGTATGAAATATGTATTACTTTTCAGTTGTCACAATTCAGTCAAGTCATTTTTAGGGTTCCGTACTGAAAGGGTAGCCAACGGATACCCTATTACTAAGCCTACGGTGTTCGTCCGTCCATCCGTCTGTCCGTCGTCCGTCCGTCGGCAGACACTTGAAATTTTCACATAGTGTGTATTTCTATTAAATTAAAGGCAGTTTATGTTACGGAACCCTTCGTTTGAGAATCTAACTCGCACTTGGCCGGTTTTTCTTTCCGTTATCTCCATTTAACTACGTCGAAAATCAAGTGTTAAATAAAATCTTTCTGGAACAGATTAGGTGAGCATGAAGCTGCGGCCAAGTTACTGACGGAGATGGGAGCCAGTGCCATGGAGCATGGATTGAGGAGGCACCTCGGCCGGGCGCTGCACTTGCTCGGCGAGCTCCACCTGCGAAGGGAGCGGCCAGAGCTGGGCACCCAGCATCTGGCTGAAGCATTCCTTTGCTTCATGGGCTTTCATTTTGAATCAGTATGCATTATAATTTATTCTTATTTAATTGTTACTTTACTGCGCAATTATTACACACTCATAACAATACTTTTTAGGAATTTTATATCTAGATAGAGGTACCTACAAGTATTGCTATTGGTATCGCTCTTTAGACATTTTAAATATGATTTTAAAGTTAATTTTTAATGGAATATTTTTAATGGAATATTTTTAATAAAAAAGGTGCGAAATGCTAGCGTCGTTGATATTGACAAGATGAGGGATACAAAACAAGAAGCTGTGAGTGCGATATATGGGGCCACACAAGAAATATACGAAGAGGAAGCTGAACAATCGAGACTAATGACCGCTATTTCTGCAGGTATATATCCTGTAATATTTTGTCTTCTTTTTCGCCTTTTATTTTACTTCATAAAACTAAGAACAGGTGAATCTATTTGTGATAGTACACATAGCAGGCGATCTCTATTTATTCTATATCATTACAGCCGAAAGACCAAGTGTCGCCACATCGAGCGGAGCGGTTCTAGGTGTCTCGCATCCAGCGGCTTCGCTTATTTAAATCAATTATTAATGTTACAGGTCAAGAACTAATGGGCTCCTACTTCACTTTATTGAAAGAGGCGGGCGAATGTTCAGTCGCTAAAATGAAAACGATTGAGTGGAAACTGTCGCACACAGGCTGGTGGATCAAGAAACAACACCACGACTTTCTGCCGTGTCCGTGTCCTGTGCATCACCGAACTCCTCTGGATGTTCTATGGTACGTATTATTTTACTAAATTATAGCGTACCATAGAACATTTGCTAAATGCATGTTCGCGGTACAAAGTTCTTCCTGCCACTTTCTTTTATTAGGGACTTGATATACAAAGCGGACAGGGCGCGCGACTAATTATTTGTCAGCAGATGCTTTCCTTATAAAATAAAGCTACATTTAGGTATTTTAAAAAAAACACAGCTTTCTATACTTAAAAGTTTTGGCGGTACGTTGGTAGTCGCACATGCAAACAATTTTATAAGTATAGATAGATAAAAGGTATAAATTGTTCAAGAGTTATTGCTGTACCCACTGACTATTTAATTTTGTAGGTTGCAATTAGCAGCAAAGCAGGCCACAGACACCAAAGTATTGGTCGATGAGCTCGGGAGCGAGGGGCTCGTCAGGGCATCCACCATCCATGACATCAGACAGCGGCACAGCAGCTACCGAGGAATTAAGTCTAAGTCTGGACTGAGTCGCGTAGAAATCGCTACTAGCAATCTTTAATTACCTACCTACGTCATTGTTATATTTATTTTACCCTTATTCAAACATTTTACTAACATTTTCTAGTTCAATAAGGGCCTCATATCTTTATCTTTATTATATCATTCTTATTAAGTATTTAGAAATAAAATATAGTTTCTTTATTATAAAGTTTATTAGTTCGCCTCGTTCATCGTACAACGTACAAAGGGTATAATTTAAATGTCTATTTACAAAGAACTTAAACTAACCGCATAGTTAAAAAATATTGAGCAAAACATGCAAATGGTTGCACCGTCTTCAATACCTTCCCGTTTGTAAAGGGTCTGCCACCGATATAACATCTTCTTGACAATAACAATATGTAACAAAATTATTTTATGCTGTGCATCAGCACAGGCTTAACAAAAATGCGAGAGCCATGCGTCCATATTCATATAAAATTAAAATTAATTTAGGAATCTTATGCAACTATTCAGTACGCTTTGGTAGTTTTGCGTGGTTCCAGGCGGACCTTGAATCCCTCAGCGCGCTTCAAGATAATATCAGCTTGCAATTTGAAGTCGGACTCCTTAAGATCTGAGTGGACGCGGAAACTCCTGAGTATCGTGGACAGGATAATCTTCAGCTTCAGCATGGCGTATTTACGACCTTTGGGAGAAACACACAGATTTAGTACAAAGAAATAGAGCAAAGCATACCCATATTTCTTTAAGATAATATTCTATTTGTACTCACCGACGCAACTTCTGGGTCCAGCGGAGAAAGGCACAAAGGCGTAGTAATGACGGTTGGCAGACTTTTCAGGTAGGAAGTTGTCGGGGTCGAACTTGGTAGGGTTGGGGTACACGTCGGGCCGGCGGTGCAGCTTGTACGTCGCCACTACCACAGTGGTACCAGCGGGCACTTGCTTACCGCAGGAGGCTGTACAAAGAAAAGGTTTTAAACACTGTTCCAAATATTCCAAAATTACAGCTGGATAGAAACGGATACTTACGAAGAGTGATATCTTGTTTAAGGTGACGCGCAATAATTGGCACTGGCGGGAACATCCTCAATGTTTCCATGAGGCACCTTTCAAGATATTTCATCTCCAGAGTATCCTGGAATGTGGCTGGGCGGTCTGAATCACCGAAGATCTTGTCCAGCTCATCAATAACTTTGTCTTGAATGTCCTGGTGGATGCCCATCATTGATAGGAAAAAGCTACTACCAGCGGCAGTTGTGTCGTGACCCTGAATGAAACATTAAATTTAATGCATAATTAGATATTCTACGAAAGAAATCATGATTGTTGTTCACTCTATTCATTTAAAATATTTACCTCGAACATAATGGTGTCTACTTGTTCTTTAATTTCCTCGTCGGAAATAACAACGCCGCTCTGTGAACTCTCGAGAAGGAGGTCAAGGAAAGCCAGACGTTTCTTCTGTCCTACATCGGCGTCATCAACGTCCAAGTCGTCCTTGAGACCAGCCGACTGTCCGAACGACAGACCCTCAACGGATGTGGTTTTGTTGGCTTCCTCGGTGGTGGTGGTGGTGTAGTCTTGCAATATTGTTGGCCTCTTGCCGGAGTTGAATTCCTCCTTCTTCCTTCGGATAACCTTAAAATTCATAAATGCAATGAGATAATTGCTTTAGTAGGTAGAATCAAAGTCATAGTTATTTATATGCGGCCCATTATAATGCTAGTTTATTCCGTTGCCTTTGATGGTCGCATCAATAACAAGTTCCAAGTAGCGTCCGATAGGTCATCGAGTCTAGGCCGGCTGGGTAATTCGAGTTATTATGATTATGATTAAGTAATGAGTGTTACCTTCTTGGTCAGGCCGTGGATGACGTCAAGGAGTTTGGTCTGCTTCTTTGCGTAGTCGGTGAGTTTGAAGAGAAGGTCTGGCCTGAGCCAGATCTTAGTGTGCCTCAAGTGAAGGATGTCGCACATCTTCATCACAGCCATAGCGTATTCGAATCCACTCTGGTCTTGTGTGGATTTGCTGACACCCATAGCGGTTTCTAGAGTAAATATATATATATATATTTTTAAATAAAACATCTTTGTTAAAAAATGAATCATTAAAATAACTTTGCACAAATACCATAATCGGTTTTAGTGTTTAGTGTTTATGACAGTTAAAGTGTGAACACATTGTGAAATTCTAATAGCCGGATGGATTGATGGATTTGATTATATTTTGGATAGGGCAATATTCTTAGATGCACATAAGCGCGGTCCGGCTTTCTATCTATCTTATATCAGCCGATATTAGATCGGTCGTGGACGCTCGGCGAGCTGTCGTTCACTCTTATTAATAAAAGAAAGAGTTTTTGACCTCCATTGAATTCAAAACAATTGCGTAAGGAGGATAGCAATAAAGGAGCGTAACGATCGTGGCCGGGAATGGCGAATATTGGCCATTAGCACGTGAGCACGTGGGGGGTCGCCTGCCCTGCCGCCCGGTAGTACTACGTGCCGGTGAATCAGTGCCGAGTGCCGAGTGGTACCACGCACGTACCAATGATTCAATCATACTTCCATCAACACACCACTGACCGTAGAGATCCGTTTTTATGAAATAATGACCTGGCACGCTGTTCTTGATAGCAATTGAAATCTCGCACGGAGATGCATTGCTAGCAGTGGAGTTTCTACTGTCCTAATAATACAACTACAATGCAGGACTTTGGCACAAATTGTAATTTAAAATCTAGTTGTTTAGGACGTTTCATTTTGGTGTCGTGACTAGTGAATAAGCAAAAATAACAATTCAGATAGCGACAACGTTTATAGCGAATAATAACATTATCTTATGAAAATAAAAAGTCGTCTACCCTTCTAATGGTTTTTGTTAAGCTTTGTTAACCCCTAAAAGGTTCAATTAGCTCGAAACTTAACACGCAATGGTATTTTAGTTTCTTCGAGGCTCTGTTTCCCGCTTAAGGAAAAACTTATAGCGGATTTATTACCGCAGGTTTAGGAGGTCTGTACTGAACCGGATAAATTGTTCTGAGCAAACTACATAATTACCACCATAAACATCACGGATACAATCCATACTGCTATTTAGTGTTCTATTTATCTCGACTTCCTTCTAATGACTATTATTATAATACGCAATAAGGCGATTACTAGCTACGTGATAAGTGTAGATTTGCGTAGTTTGAAAATCTAGGAATTACCTATCTACAGTTGCATAGAACTACTTCATAAAACCGCATAATAAGATCATGCAATATGCAAGAGTTAGTCGGAGCGGCGGCTGAGCGACTCAAGTATTGTGCATTAAACATATGTAATTTTGTATAAGAGAGTTGAATCAACACGTAGGTAATCTTCGTCTCGTAGATTTCGCAAACGGCTTAATAGGTTCTCGGAGCATTTGCTTCAAGAACACGGTCTGTTGTCCATGTGAGGGCCGCCGTGTTGTCATAGCGTGCCTGGCTACGTGACATTACATACAAATTGCTCTTTATCCTGCTTTATTTTTGTGCAAACACCTTGAGATTTAAGACCATTTCCACTTAACGCGTTCAGTCTAGTTTCGGGGTGCGTTTAGTTGCATGTTAGTCTTATTGTACGCAAATGAGCGAATTTAAAAGGTTTTTGTTTGTATTCTTATCTTGGATCATATTTATAGCCCTGTCACATTTATCTTTAATACCAAAATATGACTCGCGAAACTTTCTTGGTTAACGAATTGCTCATGGTATTAGATTGTCAAGTGAAGGTTAGGTTGCAGTAAATTGGACACCATTCGCTTGCATACAATTTTAGCTCTTTAGAATGTTCAGAATTGTATAGTGTTCGGCAGTCAGGTGCTTCCAATGAGAGTTTATTTAAAATCAGATACACCTATATTTTACTAAGTACTCGCACAACTCAGCAACACAGTGCGCTGTGTAGACGATTCATTGAGAGGGAATATATTCAAATTATAACTATTCGGCGCACGCACATGTGACCATTGGTAACAAAAACTGAATGATCCTACGCATGTCTAGTAGCACGTATGTGACATTGAAATGAAAAGAAATGTTATTTTAACTATTTTGAATTTTTTATTCTAAGTACTTGTTGATCAGTAAAGCGAATAATTTATTGTCAGTTTGAATACAATGGATATTTTGTATTTATAATTTTTGAATAAGTAGGAACGATTAGGTGTATTTTTCCACTTCATTTTCATATATTCGAAGGTAATTAAATAAAACTTTTCAATGTTACATGCAAAACTGCTGAAAACAGGTACCTATTGTCGCTAATGAGAAGGCAATCCAACGGCGGTAAAGTCGGTAAACTCTTTTTCTTGCCACTATTTGCAACATTAACGCTCCTCGCAATTTAACTATTGGTACAAAATTTTCGATAAAACTACCTCGCCGCGCCGATAAAAAAGTCAGAGATGAAAGTCTCCTGCCAGGGTTGCGGAATTTGTTCGAAATAGTCACCGCAGACTAGAATACGCCTGCAACTAAGCCCGAAACTACGGACTTCGGGCTTAGAGAGGGCATTAGGAGGAACACGTATGGGTTTCAAGCAAGAGTTCACTCCCCTTCCGCTCCGCCCGGAGCGGTAGGAGTCATCTGATGATTTCCCTTACTTAAAAAAAAGGAGATGAAAGTCTTCTTACCAAGCAATATCTCCACAGTGCATTCGCTCATGTAGTCGTGACAATCGAATTCTCCAGCCTCTTTCTTCAGTTTGCTAACGACGGCCCTGGAGTTGGCGTTGAACAGGTCAATGAAACTCTTCAGCACGTTCAAGTGGAAGGTGGGAGCGATCAGCTTGCGATGAGACCTCCATTTCTGGCCTGAGATTACAAGAAAAAAAATGTCAGAATAATTAACAAGACTTGGTTATTTCAAGCATCTAATCAATGCTCGTATCGTTAATTATTACGAGTTAAGTGAGACTCCTTTATGCGGCTGTAAAGTATTTCCTGAACTTGGTTTATGGTTATGCTTTGTTGATGCCTAGTGTGACATAAAGTGGAACTAAAGGAACGACCTTATTGGCGCACGTAGACGCTGCCTCCGGGAATTTAGGTCTAAGATTCTAAGATAAAAATCTTTTCCTCAATAAAACTTATTGTAGGCCAATTGAAATTCTATAATCGTCGACAAAGTTTATTACGGTTTGACGTCAGAATTGGGCGGTGACTGTGAATAGGTAAGGGTAATAATGAAGTGCATACATTATTTTGGTTCAGTACTGATAGTTTAGTATATTTAGTGGACTATTTTTATCACTTCGGTCCGCAAAATAATTGTACATACTTTCAATTATTTCCCTTCGCTGTAAATTTTTTGAAAACATGTTTGAGAACGGGTTTACGTTTTTAAAATAGCTATTTTTAACAAAACGAAAGCTATATAGTGTCTTGTTTAAGGCCGAACTCACCGGTACTAATGAGAAGACCATCTCCGAGCCAGGGCTTGAAGAATCTATATTCATCAGCCTTGTCAATGTGTGTGTGGCTGCTAAGGATCAGCTCCACGTCACGAGGATCGTACAGGAACACCAGGAGACGGGGTCCGATCCAGATCTTCACGACAGATTCGCCATCGTAAGGAATACTCTTCTCGATGACGTTTCTGAAGATGTCTGTAGAAAGAATAAAAATAATACAGTTAACACAGTTTATAGTTACACTTCTCTGGCATGAAAGAATGAATGCTCTGTTTTAAGAGGATTTATTCTAAAGTTTTAACGTACGAACATTTCTGCGTTTTATGGTTCAACTTTGTGATGCACGATATGACTGTTTTTGTTGGAAATGTTGTTTGGATGTCTGCCGGCGTGTGCTTATTTTAAGAGCGTCTATGTGCCTTTTAACTCTAGCAAGCGTTGCATATGTTAAGAAGTTGTCAAGCTTACCGTGAGAGCCACCGGTGAACTCCAGTGCGTTTCCAAGGAGTGGCAGGCCAGGTGGCCCGTGCAGCTTGGCTGCCAGCTCATACATGTGTCTCCTCGACATACGCCAGTAAGCGTACCAGAGGATGAGGGCAGGTACCAGAAGCACATAGAACAGGCTGGTGGCAGCCCAGGTGCTGGTGGGCACCACGCTTTCGGCAGCCGCGTAGCTCATGTTAAGATGATTTTACAGCTGTGAAATTTGACTAGGGGTTAACAAACGGGCCGATGAAGAAAGTAGCCACATGGAAAATTATGTACAGACTCAATCAAATCTGATGTATGATGGTTAAATTTAACACATAGTCTATGGTAACGTCTTGTTTCACTATTTCTTGCAACGAAATGATAAAAAATGAAAGTGAAATTGATTACAATCTCGATTTCGTTACAAATGATAGATCGTTATCTTTTAACATTACTGTTTCTAAAACCTGACTAATCTTAGATTAAACAATCAGGTATAAATTATACGTAGGTAGATAACATGTACCTAAGTTTTGTTACGTAACTTGAAACAAGTTTGTAGCTTGGAATCAGTACCATTTAAGTTCATAACATTGTGCATAGGCACTCGTATAAAGCCCTAGTTATTATTTACGTTCATAGTTCTGTATATATGCTGATAAAGTTTTTGTATTTACTCAGTATCATAACTTAAAATTAAATGAAAATAATGTTGTTAATTGCGTATTACAAGTTCTATTTTTTAAATTAATTTCCGTGTTAGGGATGGAAGCAATTACTATGAGTCTTTCCCGCCCTAAGGGACCGAACACACCGCCAAAGCGATTTGCGTTCTTCGGTTGAGTTCTGCGTTCCGCATTCACACATGCGCCCACAGCAAAGGTCTAAAACTTAGAAGTTTAGTAATCTTTAGCAGTGATAACACGTCACATTTGCCTATTTTTGACGATTTTTATTATCCTCGTCTCGCAAATCATAAAGAAAACGTTTGTCTCTCACTAATTCAATAAACTTTTCGATCTCTTCGGCCATCGTGACCTTTTTTTCCAAATAAAGAGCTTTTGCAAATAAGGGACTCAGACAGAACGCGCGTTCACTTTGACCATCGCGGTCTGACTGCTTTTGTGTGTTTAACATTCTAAGCCACCTCATAGATTACAGTGAACGCAGAACGCTGAACTCGGAACTCTAACCGATAGACCGCGCGCACTGGGGCCGGCGCCTAAGGAAGCAGCGATTTCCACTCGCTACTCGGATTAAACAATCACTACTTTCCGAGTATGAGAAATGATTTTTTTTTTGCATAAGGTCATTTTGATTCAATACAAAAATAACTAACGAACTTGTTATGAATGGAACTTTTAGGTTCTGATAGCGCAGTAAACAAATATTGACATTAATTAAAATGTTGTTTTTGCTTTTTGCGAGGTCAAAGTATTCACATAACAACGTTGACTCTATTTCTGACGACGCCAGACATTCGAGAGAGTTTGGCAGAAATGAGCTAAGTTGCAATTATTTTTTTATAGTTAAATGGCGTTATTGGAATATAACACTAATACTGTTTACGCTCTCTGGCCTGTGACCCCTGAGGTTGGCAGTTACCGTAATTGTGGCTATTTCAGAATGTGATCGAAAACATTCAAGTTTATGAAAACAATGACAGGTTTAGGCCCATTAAAATAAGCTTTAAGTATGTAGTCGTAGGTAAATGTAACGTGAGTAGAGTCACGTGCCTGACTACAGCTTAATAATAATCAAGTAAGGTATCAAGTCAAACAGTTTTCAGTATGCGTAAACTTTAAACAAACAGACATTATAATTAAAATTTAACTACGTCAATAATTTCATTTTCTACGTACATAGGTGAGTATTCATATTTGTTGAATATCAAACGTGTTTTGAATTTCAAATAGCTTATAGATAATCTACATATTGAATTATACCTATAAGTTATAACTATTAAACTGGTGCCTATTATATCTATTTATTAACATTTGTGTGCAATGTTTATTAGTTCTCGTGGATTATTAATTAAATACTGTTAATTGATGCGATTAAGTTTACGTTTATTACAAACATAAACTTACAGTACGTCTCTTGCTGCGATCCTTATATACCTTCTAATACCTAAAAACCCACGAATATAAAACGTCGCTAAATGTACCTCTACAAAAATAATTAATCACTTACCCACTGAAAACCACGGCGTACAAAAATTAAATCGAGATATTTTCTCCCACGATAACCGCGTTTATGCGACCCTGTAGTTATTCATAAAACAGGTTTTAGAGCTGAACTTTATGAAGTCTTTTAAAGATTGACTTTATGAAATACCTGATGGAAAATTTGGTACTTAAAGGTTTTGTTGAACTTTGTTAGTAGGCACTAACAAATTTAACCATAAATTCGACATTGTGTGGCCAAAGCAGTATGCTATAGAAAACCGAGTTCAAGCCTACCTTTACGACTCCTTTACAGGTTTATGTTCCTAGGAATGACCCACATGACCCACAATGACCCATTCGAATAAAGGAAATGTCGAAACTTTTGTAAAGACTCATTATGAAGTTCTTGTTTTTGTTGTAGGTAATAAATCTATTTATAACACCTCGTATGTTTACGCGATACTAAAAGTTTAGTTCTAAAGCTTGATAGCATACAATAACAGCCAATAAAACTTTGAATACTATGAAACGATTCTAGAATCAATCAATTACTAATATTTTGATCTGGTAATAAAAAATAGCGCTTAGGTATTTGCATTTTAATAATTGCTGTTTTTGCTGTTCTATTCAATGAATATATGCTGAATCATTCAAGTTTTGCTTTGAATGCAATGGGCGTTTGTTAAATAATTTTTCTTTTCTGTTTAGTTTGTACCCGCGTGTTTCTCGGAAATATTAATACCGGGATAAAAACACCCAGAGTTACTTTTACGTTTAAAATTATTATTAGTATGAATACCGATTTAGCAGCTACGAGGAAAAGTATGCTTTGATATATACAAATTACAAATAAATGATTCTGACTCTGAGATACGTAAATAATTTAGTTTACCTAAAGTACCTACTACTAACAAAACTAAAAGTTAAACTAAATTATATTTATAAGTTTGGAATTTTCAAAAGCTTGGCTAACTCACTATAGAAGATGAGCGAACCTACTGCCTGGTTAGAACTTTAGTTCCGAAGTAATGATTCCTAGGCAGTCAGTCCTAGTAAAACATAGTACATACTGGCAAAAAATACTTCATTAATACCTTCTTTTTCATAGTGAACCCTGTGGTATTCTTCTGTCTAAAATTTTACGCCAGATTTATGGCAGAGTTATCGAAAGTAAAAGTGTGATCTGTCTCTGAGGTTTAGAAGTCTTAGTTCTTCCAGCATCAGCCTTGAACTTGGACGTGATTTTTCCTAATGAATGCAAAATTTACACTTGCTGTTTAATTTACTAAGCTGTTTATTCCGCAAACACAGCCTAATTTATGCTGAGCCGACCATTTATTAGAATGTAAGGTAAAGATAAATTCCTTTACCTAAGTATGATTGTGTGTCTATGACATTTATAAGGTATGCCTTGTCATTAATGCAAATTGTTTTAGAGATATCATTTGTTTTGTAAAAGGGTTATGAATCAATTTACTTGACAGTGATAAAAAATATGGTGTTAAGAGCGACTATTTGGACGAAGTGGCTAACATAATAAAGAAAACATTTCAAAACATACAGAAAAATAAGAGGTAGAGTTATAGTTTAAATAAGTTGCCAAGATAGATTTTTAAACATCAGAGAAGAACAACTAGAGGCATACAAAGAAGAAACTACACACAGTCCAAATGAAGGGGAATAGAGTAGCCAAGTGGCACTGGTTAGAACAAGGTGGGAATTGTTACACCGTTAAGTGGACCCCACTTAAATTGTGGATGTATGGACGGACATGGATGGACATCAATCATATTGTGAAAGATTCTGAGATGACTATAATTTTGATCTTTTACTGCAGTATTATTGGGTACAGAAGCGTATTGAAGTATTTTATACATGTTTATAGAATATTGACGTGAATTTATGAAGTGTGGCTCGCGACAGCGAAGTATCGAAAGTAAAAGTCCTTTCTTGCAATGTAGATACTACATGAATGACTTCGATTGTTATTATAAACGTAACAAAAATTTTAATGTAATTAGCTAAATGAGCAGAGTAGACTGTAACCGTATCCTCAATTTAAAAGAGAAGTGGACATTACTTGTAACTAGCCTTGTGCAACAATCACAATAATACGCACAGTTGATTTCACAAGATAAACTGTTTAGGTTTAGTTTGAACCAGTTTGGGCATAGTTAAGATAAAGTACAAATATTTGGTTATTAATCACTTTTGTAAAAGCAATGAAAACTTAATTTTACACTTAATAACTCACAAAAATATCTTAAAATACTACAACATGTGTCTAATTAATAATTGTAGTACCTGTAATTGAACCAATTTTTTTATGTTTGAACTTGTGAAACCAAACTGATGTATTAACTATTAAATTACACTGTATTTAAATGAGGGCTCCCTACCTCTCGTTAAGAATCACCTCCACTGCGGGGTAGACAAATTGTCCTATCCCCAAACGACACTCAACGTGTCTCACTACAGACTATCGTTGAAACTCCTGCGCAACTGTCTATATACACGCGCATGACGTCAAGCGTCGTCACCGCCTGCCTGATACAGGCCACATTACTATGCAAATCTTATTTAAAAAAAACTTCAAAGAAAAATTTGTTCATTTTGTGGACATTTCCAAAATCGTTTTCCATTATAGTAATAAAAATATTCAACACAATCGTGATAAGGAAATAATTTGGTCTTGAAGAGAAAAATTAAAGAAAAAGTCTTAATTGGCTGTTTAAGGTTTACTATAACATCAATGTTTTGTTTATTATGCGTTATTTAATAGGATTTTGTATTGTCATGAGCAAAATATAATTTAAATATAAATTGGACTCCTGATCATTAAATGGCGTTGTTAATTCCAGTAATTATTTTGTCTAAAATATAAATATTCAATTTTTTTTAAATGACTGTGCATTGTTTAACTCGGTAAGGCGCTACCGGGTAAAAATTACAACATGGTGCATATATTCGTAAATATTTATTTGTCTGCTTTAGGTTCATTATTTTTATTAGTCCACATTTAGATTTTTGCTGTTTTATAGACTATCAAGATGCCTTATTTTTCTCTTAATGAAGAATAAATAAGAGAGTGCCAGCTTTTAGAAAATAGTGGCGAAGGTGATTTCTGAAATTGAAGACAATGAGGATTATAGTGAGCATGAAAGTAATTTAGAGCAAGAAGGAGAAAGAATCGAAAAACTAAGACTGATTGCAATTTAAAGATATGTCGAGAACATACTGTTCCTATTTGTGAAGAATGTACTCAAAAACTATAGTCATATAGAACATTATCGACGTAATACGTCGATAATGTTCTATATGACGATAAGGAGGCTGATTATTTTTAGGTTTTAATTTAAATGTCTTGTTTAAAAATGCCAAATTAATACACGTTACAATTAAAGTAAGAATATGTTATGTTCCTTTGATATTGATCTCGGTTTTTTATTTTTCTAATATGTTAAGAGACTAATTTTTGTTAGCCATGTGCAAAAATCGTTTTATTTTATGCGATGATTTCTTAAAAAATTATACGTTATATTAATTGAAAGGTAAATACTTTCAAGGTAATCACACATTGTTTCGTGAAAAATATAATAAAATATAACATAAAAAATTGTTTTTATTAAAATACCTACCAAACACCCCCAGTTATTAAATCCCTGTAGAAATTTTTACCCGATAGCGACAGTTCAATACTCAATACTCAATACTTTATTGCATTCCATATGTATTACAAAGGTGACATAATAAAGGTAAAAGATCAATATGGACCCTGTCGGGCACAGCAAAATTAGGAGAGAGGAAGAGGGCTAAGTAACAATTCAAGTAATTAGATTAAATTATTTAAATGTGCTAAATTGGAAATTATAATTATGTGTGAATATATAATATTATTAGATCTAATGTACCTATATAGGCGTAGAATATTAGTTATTGTAGTTTTGTATATTATTTTAGAACAGTGTAGGTAATTTTAATTATTATATAATTGGTATTGTTATTTATTATTAGATTTTTTATATTCCATATTTTATTATATACCTATATTTTGTAACATTTAATTTAAAATTTTCAGTTTGCAATCGATTTGTCATCTAAAAACTCCTTTATTGAGTAGTATGACTTTGTTTCCAGAAATTGTTTCAATTTATTAATAAATATATTTGTTTTGCTTACTTCTCTTATATCATTAGGCAGTTTATTGTACATTTTTATGGACATAATTAAAGGGCTAGTTGAGTGCATTTTGAGTCGAGATTGAGGTTTGTTTATCTTGTTTTTGTTGTGTCGAAAAGTGTATCTTGTTTGTGTTTCTTCACAGGCTGTGTAAAAGTGTGGGTGTGTTCTGACAAATTTACATAGTTCCAAAATATATAAACAAGGAAGTGTTAGTATTTTGTGTTTTTGGAAGTATGGTTTACAACTATCTGTTTGTTCTATGTTGGTTATTATACGAATTAATTTCTTTTGTAAAATAAATATTGTTCGTGATGCACTATAGGGTGCGCCTCCCGCAGAGTAAAATACATTTTGACGTCTAGTATCAATAATATGTACTTACTCGTATGTTACCATTGTGGCTTATGGTTCCAAACTAAAGTGCAATAGTGAACCTCACGAGCAGGAATTTATTTTATTGAAGTTTTTGATGGAAGAGATGCTGCTTGGGAATTACTTTATCAGGAAAAAATGTTACTTACAGATATTTAAATCCAAGGAGGTTTCCTGCCAGGGTTGCGGGATTTGTTCAAAAGAGTCACCGCGAACGCAAAGGGCATTAGGAGGAACACGGCTCGGTTTTAGTGAGTAAGAGAGATTTCTTATCCTTAAAAGAAGGAGGATTGTAAACAAAGTGAATAATTATTAAGAACTAGCTGCCACCCGTGGTTTCGCCCGCAATGTCGTAAATTATCCCCAGGAAACATACTCCCGAGATAAAAAACTAAGTAATAATCCTATGAGTCTGGAATACAGACTATAATCTTCCTCTGTGCCAAATTGCATCAAGATCCGGTCAGCCGTTCTGACGTGATTGGTAACAAACATACATCCATCCAGACAAACATCCAAACTGTCGCATTATAATATTAGTATAGATAGTATACTTCTATAGTATAAGTAAAGATATTTTTATGTGAAAGAACACCTTTATAATGGACTCGAGGAAATGTCTTAATGGGAACAAAACTAATTAAATTCCGACGTAATCCTGGCCATATTTTCTCTCTTCTAATGTTCACGGAAACGATTTATTTTAATAGAAATTATCAAATTATCAGTTTTCTAAACGTACCATGGTTGACTTTACAAAATAATATCTTTCTAATCTACAAAATCTGTGTCGGTAATGGAAAATGTTTTCCCAAGATTCGTAATAATACAGGTGACAGGTGAAAAAGACGGTGCTGACTAACAGTTAATTAAATTATGCACTTCTTTTGCGTATAGTATGCAAGTCACCTACGTACCTATGTCTTGTTTTTGAAAAACAAAACAGAAATGCAAAATGGTGCTTCGGCTTTTGAACTTCATGAGCCATGCATCAAACACAAAGGATGCAAAGCAAAGGAAAGAAGGTTATCCAACTCAGCATTACAAGTAGGTACTGTGAAGACTCTCTTTTTGTTAAGAAGTTTAGGAACTTAATTATAAATATTCAAAACACAGCCCTTTTTCGATAAAAACACTTTTTAACCATAAGCTAATTTTAAACACTAATGTTATGCAGATTCTATATTCAAAGAAAATATCTCAAAATTTAGCAGTTCAGGAAAATACAGATAATTTAATTTAATATAAATAACGGGTTCAAAATTAATTTATTAAATAATTAATCAATTTGAAGGACACGTTTATGACGCTGAAAGAAAAAAGTGTGAATGACGTATCCACCGTCTTAAAGTAGCTGATATTACTTTTTAGGTTCATAATGATCTGAACAACCATCTCACGTTTGTGGCGGTATGAAATCACTCAAACCACTTTTTTCATTCAAATTTCACATGCTGGCATTTTGAGCTCCACCGCGGGTGCAGCGACTGACGCTCATTATATTGAACGTTAATCTGCTCAGTATGAAAAAAATTCGATATAAAATTCCTCCTACAAAGTATAAGCATATGGTTAAAACTTTATTATGAATAGGTAAACCTGGTAAATGTAACTCAAAAATAAAATTAACAGAAAGAAAATCTAGGTGCGTGTTTTTTCACCAGAATACGGCAAAGGTAAGGATTAAATGGCACATGACCACGGCTAAGTTCTGAACATCAGCAATTTTTCCAATATTTATCGCCTAAAAGTAAACAAGTTACATACATAATTATATCTTTTGATTGAATAAATAATTCAATAAAATATACAGCGCGAAATTTTAATGGTAAAAACTATTAAAATTTCCCGTAGCGAAATGAGTTTGTCTTGGTAATACAATCGATTTATGAAAAATAATAAATTTAACATCAAGAAATGGCAGAATAACAATTGTGGTAAACAAAACTCGAAAGTGATTTCGAACCAATAGTTATACACCGCGATAGTTTTGCGCAAAGCGGCCGCGGTCGTTGCCCTTCGCGTATCAACCAGCTTATAGGTTCTTCTGATTTAATGGCGCCGCCCGCTCTGATGACAAAGTGAAAAGAGCAAACGGCGGCGGCGGCGCGTGCGTGTGTTGAGTAGTACCTACGTCACGTCTAGTGAGTTACTATTGCTTCTCACGCTTTCGAGTTTATGATTTTTTTTTTAATTATTTGAAAACAAAAATATTTTTATATTTCAAGTTTAACTTTATGTTTAGATAGTTCTACTGATGGCTAATCGTTCTGCCGCGGGAAAACAACCATTAAAATTTCAGCGTGTATAATTTTGTGACTTGTTTGAAACACTGAAATCGCTAAAAAATAAATCGACTGCCTCATACATTTATGTGAGCATAATACTTTAATTCTTTACTTTAATTCTTTATTGTACACCATAACAGCTTATATTAATTCACAGTGATTTAAATAGTTCATGTACAAAGGCGAGCTTAACTCAAAAATGAGTTTTCTACCAGCAAACCTTTGAGTGATAGAGAGAGATCACAATAGAGGGTAGGATCCAGTGCACACATTTTACAAAACTACATTCTGTATCATACATAAATATACTTACATACATAAACATATAAATATATACATACATATCTATAAATATTATGTCATTTGCGAAAGGAAATGATCTTTAACTTTCCTCTTGAAGATGTCAAGAGAAGGGCTGTCGCGTAAGGAGTGTGGGAGAGAGTTCCAGAGACGCACTGCAGTAACAGAGAAGGATCCACCATAGCGGCTGGAAGTGTGACGCGGAGTACGAAGGAGAAGAGAAGTGGCAGTACGACATGGTTTACCTCTCGGGACGAGGTACTCAAAACGTTCACGAAGGTATTGAGGAGAATTAGGAGTGTGCAGGATAGTAAAGAGAAGGGAAAGGATGTGAGTATCTCGCCGACGCCGAATTGGCAGCCACTCCGGTTTGGTCCGGAACTCCGACACGTGGTCATATTTCCGGAGGCCAAAAATAAAGCGAATGCACAAGTTCTGCAGTCGTTCAAGTTTATCTAGGAGCACCTCCGTTGCATCTAGAAAACAGACATCCGCATAATCTATAAGTGGAAGAAGAAGAGATTGAGCAAGACTGACCTTAGTGCGAAATGGTAAGAATTTTTGGAGACGTTTGAGAGACTGGAAAGTGTAGAATACCCTCTTAATAACATGAGCAACTTGAACCTCCCAAGAGAGGTTAGTGTCCATATATACGCCGAGATTCTTAGCGCTTTTAGAGTATGCTATAGGCACTGAGTCATAAACTACTGGTGGCAGAGCCCGGTGATCTAATTGGCTGAGCATGTATCTGCCACAATAATGAGCGCTTGAGATTTAGTTGGGTTCAGCAAAAGTCCAAAGGATTTAGCCCACGTGTTGATACTTGCAAGGTCATCATTGATGGCAGCTACCGCTCCAGCCAGTTCATCCACTTTAAAGTGACGATATAGCTGCAGGTCGTCTGCATAGAGATGATAGTTTGAAGTAAGGACCTTTGCGATAACGTTTATAAAGACTGAGAGGAGAAGATGTGAGAGGACGCCACCTTGTGGAACACTCGCAGCCAAATCACACCATTCAGAGGAAACTTCATCAGATCGAACAGACTGCGAGCGGCCCTGAAGATAGGATTTGAACCACTCAATTACCGTTGCAGAAACATTAAGAGAGGAAAGGATTCCCAGGAGAATGTCAAAGTCAACTGAATTAAAAGCACTGCTGAAGTCCAGTAGAACCAATACTGTTAGACATTTGTTCTCCATAGCCAGCCTTATGTCGTCAGTTATTTTGACAAGAGTTGTCACAGTGCTATGGCCAGGTCTGAAGCCAGATTGGTAAGGACTCAACAGGCCATTAGAGGAAAGATAATAAGACAGTTGCCTTTGTACGACACTCTCGAGGACTTTGGAGAGGACTGGGAGGATGGATATCGGACGGAACTGGGATGGTGTGGAGGGATTTGAAACTTTAGGTAGCGGTAGGACATGAGCCCTCTTCCATGCTGAAGGGAAAGTGTTAGTGTAGAGAGAAAAATTTATTATATGAGTTATGACGGGAACAATTTCACTTATAATGGATAGGAACATTTGCAGTTGAAGTCCATCATCACCTACCGCTTTAGTGGAGATTGATAGGATACATTTCCTAATATCCAGTTCAGTAATTGGGTGGAAAGAGAAAGAAGTATTTTTAGGCAAAAGAAGAGTAGAAAGATCATGGAGAGTTGACGATTTAACAAGAGTATCGAGTACAATTGGAGATTTTGAAAAATGTGCATTAAATGCATTGAGGTCCATCTTATCTGGAGAACTCTTGCTAGTTGTTTTACCAATACCAAGAGACTTTAAAACTTACATTAAAACCACACTTTGTAAACAAGCATATTACAAACTAGATGATTATATTAAAGATAAGAATGCTTGGAAACATGCTGGTCCTGCTCCATAGGACAATCGAGGGTGTAGTAGAAAAAGTCAAACTTGTTTTATTTACTGGTGTACTTTCAGGTTTTTAATATGTAATTTAACTCACACACTGATCCATTGTTTTTAATTATATTGTAAATATGTGAGTACCTTGTCCCTTACTAGCAAACTTAATTTTATCTCTGCTGGTATTGCTTTGTTGTACCTGTTAGTATAAAAGTGTGTGCTGTATATTAGTGTAGTGTTGGATACATTGTGCTCACATAATATAATCAATTGATCAATGTACCTATGTATACAAAATATTGTAAAACTTATATTTGAAAAGAGTAACTATGGAGTTTCTTGTCCGTTCTTCTCCATAAGAATCTACTTTTTGCGAATGGACAACTAGAGTCACTTATATTTTAATTTTAAACTGTAAATGTGACGTTCAAAAGTGCCTTTTAATGGTCTAGTTGAAATAAATGAATTGACTTTGACTTCGACAAAATATATTGCACAGCTGATTTTATTTTCGCGATTTCGGGGTTGGTCCCAAAGCAAAAATTGTTCATAATGATGAGTGCAATGACACCTTTTAAGTTCCATATTGCGTTCATAGACGTTGCTGTTACACGTTGTATAGAAAGAGACAGAAAACAACACAAAAAAACAAATATAATCCTTTATTTACACCAAGAAAAAAAAAGTAGGTATCAACATTATGATGCTAATGCAATACCTTCGTACGCACTATCTTATGTAAACATCTCTATTCCAAGTCATTTTTTTAAATTTATTATTTATTTATTTATTTCCGGCTGTTACCAGCCATCAGACTAACGTCTGTCTATGACTGCCCTTGATGCTTCACCGAACCGATTTCTTTTAGTGAGATGTTTTACAAGAGAAAGAATTATTATCTGAGTGAATGGTTGTTTTGAGTAGCTTCTACAATACCTGTTCTACATAAGAATCTTGGTCCTGAATACTGTTTTCCTTTCGAACAATTTATACAGAGCTAAGTAACCCCTTTTTTTTTTTTTAAGGATGGGAAATCATCAAATGACTTCTTCCGCTCTGGGTGGAGCGGAAGGGCGTGTCAGACTCTTACTGACTAAACCCCATCCGTGTTCCTTCTAAAGCCTTTTGCTTTCCAGGGCCGCGGTGACTCTTTCGAACAAATTCCGCAACCCTGGCAGGCTCTGGCCCTAGCGGGCCCCGTCCTCTATGCTGACATCTCTTTGAGGCGCGCGTGAAACACAACGCGCCATCGACCCGGGCCTGGTGGTGATCGGACAGCGAGCCACCCAATGCTCGCCGTCCGCAGGCCCGCGCCTACGGTGGCCGGGGATCGCCCTGCGACTCCCGACGCCCGGGGCGTCTTCTCCTGTTGCGGCGGTTGGGACGAAGGCCTTGCCTTTCCCTCGCGCGGTCCGCCTCCTCCTTCGCTAGCATTACTGCTTCGCAGAAGGAGGTGACCGCTTCCCAAGCCTCCTCGCTCCGGACCATGGATTCAACCAGGGCCGGACGCGAGAGGTTGCCGCCGCCGATCGCCTCGACGAGGACACGGCGGTGCTCAGCCCAAGCAGGGCAGATCTCCACCGTATGCTCCACCGTGTCCTCCGGGCGATCCTCACAGTGCTGACACCCGGGCGTGTCCTCCCGCTTTATCCGAAACAGGTACCTCCCGAAACAGCCGTGTCCGGTGAGCACCTGCGTCAGGCGGAAGGTGAGGACGCCGTAGCGCCTCTCCAGCCACTCCTCAAAGAGGGGTCTTATCGCCGCAATTGTGGCGTGCCATGCGCTGGGTTGCGATAGTCGCCGTCTCCATACCGCCATGGTATCCTGCCGGAGCTCCGTCCGCCGCGATGCAATTTGCCGCGGCAGCGGAGTTTCACCCCGGCGAAGCGCCTCCACGCGCCACGCGTAAACGTGCGCGAGGGCTTTCGCCTCCAGATCCCATGGCGGTAATCCGGCAAGGAGGCTCGCCGCCTCGCCGGAGACCGTGCGGTATCCCCGGGTCAGCCGGATGGCCATGACCCTTTGGGACG
Organism: Mamestra brassicae; assembly: GCA_905163435.1. Taxonomy (NCBI): domain Eukaryota; kingdom Metazoa; phylum Arthropoda; class Insecta; order Lepidoptera; family Noctuidae; genus Mamestra; species Mamestra brassicae. The sequence goes on along the minus strand of LR990996.1, from coordinate 7,893,396 downwards.
CGTTAAGCTGGCGGGCTGGTCGCCCCTTTAGTGTTAGCGCCCAAACAGGGGCCCCATAAAGGGCCATGGACCGCACGATCCCCGCATAGAGCCTCCGGCAGGAGGCGTTTGGACCCCCTAGATTGGGCAGGAGCCGCTTGAAGGCAGCCCCAGCCCGTTCCAGTCTGGGAGCCAAACGTCGGAATTGCTCCGCGAAATTCCACCGGCTGTCGAGAACGAGCCCCAGGTACCTGATCGTCGATCCGACGCCGATGTGAACCCCTCCTACCGTTACTTGGGATCCCATTGGTGGCCTGTTCCGAGAACCATGAAAGCACATGGCTTCGGACTTGTGCAGGGCCACCTCGAGACCCAATTGCCGGATCCTCTCAACGACTATCGCAACCCCGCGTGTCATCACTTCGGCCGCCGCCTGGTGCGACCCCCCCTGCGCCAGGACCAGCGTGTCGTCAGCGTAGCAGACTACGCTGACACCGCTAGGGAGGTCGGCGCGCAGCACCCAGTCGTAGCCGATGTTCCACAGGAGCGGCCCCAGAACCGAACCCTGTGGAACACCGCACGACATCTCTCGCCGGTTCCATTCTCCCTGGTGACCGGGGTAGATGACGGCCCTGTCCGTCAAATAGGCCTCGACCACGCGACGGAGGTAGGTCGGCATCCGGTGATACCGGAGTGCCTCCCTGATGCAACTCCAGGGCAGGGAGTTAAAGGCATTGGCGATGTCAAGAGACACCGCCAAGACGACCCTGCCCCGCGACACCGCATCCCCCGTCGTGAAGGCCCTCACGCGCATGATGGCGTCTACCGTTGAACGCCCTGTGCGGAAACCGAACTGGTTCTCCGCCAGATCCGGCCCCTCCCTCACCAGGTGCCCGACGAGGCGGTTTGCAATTACTCTTTCAAAGAGCTTGCCCACCTCGTCGAGCAGTACGATGGGCCGGTATGCGGACGGAGAGTCCGCAGGGCGCCCAGGCTTCTTAATGAGGACCAGTTTCCCCGTCTTCCAACGAAGTGGGAACTGGCCTCTCTCCAAGCATGCGCTTAAGAACCCCCTTAGTCGAGGCCCGAGAGCCTCCAAGGCCAGGACCCAGGCTTTCCCAGGTAAGCCGTCGGGTCCTGGGGCGGTATTCTTGGCCTTCAGCCTGTTTACCGCCACTCTCAGGTCTACCTCAGTCACCTCCGGAGCGTTGTCATCATCGTCGCCGTCGTCAGTGTGGTCCGCATCGGGCACCGCAGGTGGCGGAGCCATAGGCGGGGGAGTATGCTCCCCTCGCGAAGGAAACAGAGCGAGCTAAGTAACCCCTAGTGGCCTTTTTAACTTAACAGTTATGTACCTTGCAAACTGTTTCTCTCCGAGTTTACAAACAAAAAACGCTGAAAGCGTAATTTGCTAAAAGTTCGAAGTAAGTATTGTTCCGACTATGTTAGCATTCCGCGCGGCTATTTGCGGGGTCTGCAATATTCAGCGTGTTTTTACCTAGACTCATTGTTTGTCTCGTTTAATTTGGGCGAATGGACTGTGTTCAGGTGCCGATAGCCGGCAGTTAATTACATTTATTTTCATTTACATACTGTGACTGCATATGTGGCTGGAATATAGAGTTAATTAAAATAGGAACTTTCGTAAAAAACCTTTTTATTTGAGGAAGTCCTCATGGAGGGTAACTGTCTGGGGAGAGCGGAGGTACCTATGTCGAATTTTTTCCAGGTTTTCTCGACATGTATCTCCTTATTCCCCTACTTTGTACCGTACAAGAATTGTTAGTAAATTAGTACTTTAATCATCTAGTACATTATTTTTACATCTCATCAATAGTTTTCTCAGCGCACCAAATAATGAATTTATTAGGCAAAATTTTGCTACTTTTACATTATTTTTTACATTGCAATTTTCGTCAGGATCTTTACTTTTTCTAAAATAAAATATAGCCTTTATTTTAAGTTAATAATGTAGCTGTCTAATGGCGATAAGAATTTTGAAAATCGGTTGAGTAGTTTTTAAGCCAAATCGTAACAAACAAACAAATACATAATTTCTCTTTAAGTAAGTATTGGTTTAGAATTTAAAATAATTTCTCGATATATAAGATCATATTAAAATAGGTGGACAAGCTTTTAGAAATCATTTAGACCACCAAAATAAGGGCAATGGTAATTATTTTTTTTTACAAAAACGCATAACTTACTTTTAAGAAGAAAAATCAAATAAACGGGTATAGTTAAGCAAAAACGTACCAGTTCTTGGTATTAAAAAATATTAACTGCCATATGGTTAACAAAATAATAATTGGCAATGAATAGCCAAATAGTGCAAAAACTGCGGATGAAAATATCCTCGCTAATCGCAATAACATACTGCTGGTTTAACCCACAGAATAATTTGTTAGGTTTTAAACTAGCGACGATTCTAGAGCCGTAAACCAATTTATTTGAAAATTACTAACGGTAATACTACAAGAACTGAATTTTTGTTTGTTTTGTTCCTATTATATTTTATTTCAATGTCTGTGCGGTGTTACGTGAATTGATACAATAAGAAATGAGTATATTATAAGAGGAAGGTGACATCGGTCTGAGGGTAGCATCGATGATTGATAAGTTGTGTGGATATCGGTAGGGGCGAGTGAGTCGGTGGTATTAGGATAATTTAATGTCTTGCCAAGAACTATCGTGTTATTCAGTTAATGGGTTGTGGAGGTGTGGTAGGCAGCCGCTCCCCACCGAGAGTGTCCCCACGTTGCCGTCGTGGTGGGGCTTGTGTGTCTCAATGATCTTGGGGCTCTGCCGGTAGAGTTACTCATGCCGGAAAGGTCCAAGTGAGAGACCAGACAAAGCGGGACACGAGAGAGGGGCACACCGTTCGGAGACCTGAGCAGTGTTCGGGTCTTCGGACGGTGTGTGTTTCGGGAGGAAGCTTGCTCACTGTTTTCTGGTACGCGTCTGCTCATCAGACGTGACTGTGAGGACAGTGAGCAAGCAGCGTGAGACGAGACCCTGTGAAAGGGTGCAGGGGAGAGGGACCACACCCTTAAAAAGGACAAAAAACAATAATGATTGAGACAGACGCAAAAGATTTTCCCCAGGGCGGTACCAGCTGCGCAGCAGCTGGAGAATCCGCCACGCTCCCTTCGGGAGCGTCAAGCCCCTCGTATTCTGGGGGGGGCAACGTATGTCCTCATCCGCTTGCCAGTGGCAACAAGAGCCGAGGAGGCTCCCGATCAGCGTCCTTTGAGGACCTGATCCGGTATAATTTTAAAACGCCTGACAAGGAGTCGGGCGGGCGTGGCGCGAAACATCCGGCCAAACTGTGGCGGAAGAGCCCGCTGACTTGTGGGGGGGATGTGGGGTCAGACTCTGACTCCGCATCTGGCGTCAGCGTCGGCTCACCGAGTTCGGATCAAGAGGGAGTCGAGGCTGCTGCGGAGAGCATTAAGCTCTTCCGCAAGCGCCCTAGACCGGAGGACGACCGAGGATCGACCTCCAACAGTGAGATGGCCTCGGCCCGGAAAATCCCCACCAGCAGGCGGGTTAAGGGTCGAGAAGGAGGCAGGGGGAGGGGGCTCGCCTCCCAGGAGGCTGACCAGCGAGCCGCGAAGCTCGACGAGGAGGAAAGCCACCCTGGAGTGACTGGTCGGAACGTCCTCCCCTCAGCATCTTCCGGCGGTGAGCTGGACACCGTTGGCGGCTCTGATAAGGAGCGCCAGGCGAGGTTTGTGCAGGCCGTTGAGGCCGCGGTCCGCGATGTGGCCTTGAAGAGGACTCAGGCCTCAAAAAACAAGGCCATACGAGCGGCTTCGGCCTCTATTCTGGCGGCAGCGAAGGAAAACTGCAGCGGGCCTACGTCGACGGACGAAATGTCCAAGCTGCGGGCGGAGGTCGCACGCCTAGCGGCCGCCACGGAGCTTCTCCAAAAGGAGAACATGAAGCTCCGAGCAGACCTGGCCGGGCTCCGCGGAGGTGGCTCAAAGGAGGCGCCCCAACACGGGTGCAAGCGCGGGCCAAGCCCGACCGTGCCTGCGGAGAACCAGCTCCTGAACCTGGTGCGGCAAGAGCTGGCTGTCTTCCAGGAGCGGTTCCAGGAGCGGTTCTCCAGGCTAGAGAGGATCGTCCTGCGCCCCCCGTTAGCAGCGAGCCATCTAGCCTCGAGGCAGAAGGTGGCCTCATACGCGGCCGCCGTGGCTGCCAAGCCGGGGCCGTCTGGCCAGGCAAATCGAGGGGCCGCGCCGACACCCGCGAAACTGGCACCGGGCAAACCAGCCCCGGTCAAGAAGACGAAAGGCGGAGCGGCTGCACAGGTAGTGAAAGTTCCAGCTCCAGCGGTGCAACAGCCGCCTCCGCCTTCAAATCCTACGGCCGAAGCCGGATGGCAGGTAGCCGGCGGGAAGAAGAAGGCGGGCAAGGCAGGTAGGGCGGCCAAGAAACGGGAGAGGAAGCGGCGGCGAAAAGAGCAGAGCGTCGCAGCTAGGCTCCGCGCCCCGAAGTCCGCAGCTGTAGTGGTCACACTACAGCCGGATGCGGAAAAGAGGGGTGTGACGTACGGTGACGTGCTCGCGAAGGCGAAGGAGGCGGTGGATCTCAAGGAGCTCGGCATCACTGGGGGCCTCCGGCTCAGAGTGACCAAGACTGGGGCCCGAATGCTGGAGATCCCTGGTGCAGCTAGTGGCCCGACCGCCGACGCTCTTGCCGAAAGGCTCAGGGCGTCCTTAGATGCGGAAGAGGCCCGAGTGTCCAGGCCCACCAAGTGCATTGACATGCGCATCCTGGGCCTGGACGACTCCGTCATGGAGAACGAGGTAGTGGCCGTCGTCCGGACTGGGGGGTGCTCTGCCGATCAGGTAAAGGTAGGCACCATTCGTCCTGACCACACGGGCATGCGGGCTGTTGTGGTGAGCTGCCCCGTGACGGCGGCCAAGAAAATTTCAGAGGGCCGAAGGCTCCTGGTGGGGTGGGTGTCCGCGCAGGTGAAACTGCTGGAACCCAGACCTCTGAGGTGCTTCCGGTGCCTTGTGGGCAACTACGCGGGAGCTCTTTGTACCTCGGAGGTGGACCGCAGTGGTCTTTGTTTCCGCTGTGGTCAGCCCAGTCACAAGGCCGGCTCGTGTAACGCCACGCCGCACTGCGTTGTATGTGCGGCAGCTGGCAAGCCGGCTGATCACTGGGCTGGGGGAAAGGCCTGCGCCCCACCCGCCAAGGCCGGGGGCAAGAGGAAGCCCTCCGCCACCACCATTTCTGCCGTAGCCAATGCCACCGCCGTCGCCGCCGCTGCCTCCAGCGTAGCCACCGCCACTGCGAATGCCGCGGTAGAACCCACGCAAGGGGCTCGGGAGGAGGCCGAAATGGAATGCCAATAACGGCCCCATTACGCCTCCTCCAGGCGAACATCAACCACTGCGCCGCCGCTCAACACCTGTTGCTCCAGAGCATGGCGCAGTGGTCGATCAACATCGCCGTGGTCGCTGAGCCGTACTTTGTCCCGCCCAGGGATGACTGGGTGGAGGACCTCAACGGCTCAGTGGCCCTAATTTCGTCGGCCGCCGCTGGTACCCCGTCCCTCGAGAGTGTCAGGAGAGGACAGGGGTGCGTAGCAGCACGGTTTGGGGAGATTGTAGTAGTGGGGGTCTACTTCTCTCCGAACCGATCTCTCGCCGAGTTCCACAACTCCCTTAGGGAGTTGGTTGTCGTCGTCGCTGGGTATCGTTTCCTTCCCGTGCTCGTTCTCGGGGACTTCAATGCCAAGCACTTGGCTTGGGGTTCCCGTTATACGGACACGAGGGGCAGGTTGGTGGAGGACTGGGCTCTGGAGACAGGCCTAATCGTCCTAAACCGGGGTTCTGTCCCCACGTGTGTGCGGATGCAGGGTGAGTCGGTGGTGGACATTTCGTTCGCCAGCCCTGCTCTGTCACTGCGTGTCGTCGACTGGCGCGTCATGGAGGAGGTGGAGACGTATTCGGACCACCGGTACATCCGGTTTGACGTCTCCGCCCAGACCTCAACCGCGCCAGTCCGAGAGGCCCCGAGTGGTCCGCGGTGGGCGCTGAAGCAGCTGGACCGGGAGCTCCTCCTGGAAGCCTCGATCGTGCAGGCCTGGGTGTCACCACCGGACAGGCCTGCTGACATCAATGACGAGGCGGAGTGGTTCCGGGAGACCATGTCCGAAATATGTGACGTGGCAATGCCCCGGGTCCGGCCAGGACGCGCTCGCCGCCAGGTGTACTGGTGGTCGCGGGAGCTGGCATCGCTGCGCGAGGCATGCGTTGCGGCACGGCGCCTGTACACCAGGCATCGCAGGCTTCGCATCCGCCCTCCGGATGCGCAAGCCAGGGAGGCGGAGCTGTACGAGGAATACAGAGTGGCGAATGCCGCCCTCCAAGCGGGGATCCTGCGGGCCAGAGATCTGGCTCGTAAGGAGATGCTGGAGTCTCTGAACGGGGACCCGTGGGGACGCCCTTACAAAATGGTGCGGGATAAACTCCGCACCTGGCCCCCCCCGTTGACGCAGAGTCTCCGGCCCCAGCTGGTGGAGGACGTGGTGAGCGCTCGGTTCCCTTCGCGAGGGGAGCATACTCCCCCGCCTATGGCTCCGCCACCTGCGGTGCCCGATGCGGACCACACCGACGACGGCGACGACGATGACAACGCTCCGGAGGTGACTGAGGTAGACCTGAGAGTGGCGGTAAACAGGCTGAAGGCCAAAAATACCGCCCCAGGACCCGACGGCTTACCTGGGAAAGCCTGGGTCCTGGCCTTGGAGGCTCTCGGGCCTCGACTAAGGGGTTTCTTAAGCGCATGCTTGGAGAGAGGCCAGTTCCCACTTCGTTGGAAGACGGGGAAACTGGTTCTCATTAAGAAGCCTGGGCGCCCTGCGGACTCTCCGTCCGCTTACCGGCCCATCGTGCTGCTCGACGAGGTGGGAAAGCTATTTGAGCGGATAGTCGCAGCCCGCCTCGTCAGCCACTTGTGCGGAGAGGGGCCGGACCTGGCCGAATGCCAATACGGTTTTCGGCAAGGGCGCTCCACTGTGACGGCGATATCCCGAGTGAGAGTCCTGGCGGAGGAAGCAGTGTCGCGGGGCGGTGTGTTGTTGGCGGTGTCCTTGGACATCTCCAACGCCTTTAACACCCTGCCCTGGAGTTGTATTCGGGAGGCACTGCGTTTTCACCGAGTGCCTCCCTACCTCCGCCGCGTCGTCGGGGCTTATTTGGCGGAAAGGTGTGTCACCTATCTGGGACGTGATGGCAGATACCAGCGCCCCATGTCGTGCGGTGTTCCGCAGGGTTCGGTCTTGGGCCCGCTCCTGTGGAACATCGGGTACGACTGGGTGCTGAGGGGCGAGCTCCGGACGGGAGTGCAGCTGGTGTGTTACGCTGACGACACACTGGTCACTGCCCGGGGGAGCTCGCACAGGGAGGCAGCGTTGCTGGCGACGGCTGCGGTCTCACAGGTGGTGAGCCGCATACGGCGCCTCGGCCTGGAGGTGGCCCTCAACAAGTCGGAGGCCATTGTTTTTCATGGCCCCCGGCGGGCGCCGCCGCCGGGATCGCACATCGTGGTCGGGGGGGCCCGTATCGCTGTTGAGTCCACCATGAAGTACCTGGGATTGGTGCTCGACAGCCGGTGGGATTTCGGCCCCCACTTCCGGCGGCTGGCGCCCAAGTTGTTGGGCGCGGCGGGGGCGCTGTCAACGCTGCTTCCCAATCTGGGGGACCCGAGCACCGCCTGTAGGCGGTTGTACGTGGGGATCGTGCGATCGATGGCCCTTTATGGGGCCCCGATCCGGGCGGCTGACCTGACGGCCAGCACCATCACTGTTCTGCGGAGGCCGCAGAGGGTGATGGCCGTCAGAGTCATCAGGGGATATCGCACGATCTCCTACGAGGCGGCTTGCGCACTGGCCGGATCTCCGCCGTGGGACCTGGAGGCGAAAGTGCTCGCGTCACTGCATAGGTGGCGCGAGGGCGCGCGGGCGCGCGGCGAAAGACTGACGCAGCAACACTTGGAGCTGCGTCGGTCGCAGCTGCGCGAGGTCCTGGTGGCGGAATGGCGGGACAGGCTTTCGAGCCCTTCCGCCGGCCTCATCACCATCGAGGCCATCCGGCCAGTGCTCGACCTGTGGCTCGGGAGAAGGCACGGCTCTCTGACGTTTCGTGCGACGCAGGTCCTCTCGGGGCATGGCTGCTTCGGGAGGTTCTTGTGTCGCATAGGCAGGGAGCCGGACGCTCGATGCCACCACTGCGTCGACTGTCGGGAGGACACGGCGCGGCATACGCTTGCAGAGTGTGCAGCTTGGGAGGAGCCGCGCCGTGCCCTCATCTCTGTTGTAGGCGGTGACCTCTCGCTGCCGGCCGTGGTCCATGCTATGGTCGGCGGTGAGGAGTCCTGGGACGCGGTGGTCTCCTTCTGCGAGACAGTTATCGCGCAGAAGGAGGCTGCAGAAAGGGAGAGGGAGATCACAACCGCTCTCCCTGCCCGCAGCAGGCGCATCGGGCGTCGGAGGAGGGCATACGCTGCCCTCTTCCGGCCCCCCTAACTGGGTCCAGGGGCGACGGACTTGGGGATGTCCGTCGCCCCCCATTCATCCGGACCCGAGGTGGCGGCGCGTGGTGTTCCCGTGCGCCCCTCTTTGACGTAGCGAGGGGAGTCAGACACCTCACTCCCCTCGCCGACGCGAGGTGGCCCGCAGAGGCGGGCCGGCACCAGCCGGGGATTGCGGATGTCGCATACGTTCCCGCGATCCCCGGCGTAGGTGGGAGATGGAACACCGGGGTGGTTTTAGTCAGTAAGAGTCTGACAGACCCCTCCACCCGCCCCAGGGTGGAGGATTTCCATGAGGATTTCCCCCCGAGATCAAAAAAAACAAAAAAAAAAAAAAAAAAAAAAAAAAAGGGAGGCGCTCCGGTCGGAAAGGTGTGTCACCTATCTGGGACGTGATGGCAGATACCAGCGCCCCATGTCATGCGGTGTTCCGCAGGGTTCGGTCTTGGGCCCGCTCCTGTGGAACATCGGGTACGACTGGGTGCTGAGGGGCGAGCTCCGGCCGGGAGTGCAGCTGGTGTGTTACGCTGACGACACACTGGTCACTGCCCGGGGGAGCTCGCACAGGGAGGCAGCGTTGCTGGCGACGGCTGCGGTCTCACAGGTGGTGAGCCGCATACGGCGCCTCGGCCTGGAGGTGGCCCTCAACAAGTCGGAGGCCATTGCTTTTCATGGCCCCCGGCGAGCGCCGCCGCCGGGATCGCACATCGTGGTCGGGGGGGCCCGTATCGCTGTCGAGTCCACCATGAAGTATCTGGGATTGGTGCTCGACAGCCGGTGGGATTTCGGCCCCCACTTCCGGCGGCTGGCGCCCAAGTTGTTGGGCGCGGCGGGGGCGCTGTCAACGCTGCTTCCCAATCTGGGGGACCCGAGCACCGCCTGTAGGCGGTTGTACGTGGGGATCGTGCGATCGATGGCCCTGTATGGGGCCCCGATCTGGGCGGCTGACCTGACGGCCAGCACCATCACTGTTCTGCGGAGGCCGCAGAGGGTGATGGCCGTCAGAGTCATCAGGGGATATCGCACGATCTCCTACGAGGCGGCTTGCGCACTGGCCGGATCTCCGCCGTGGGACCTGGAGGCTAAAGTGCTCGCGTCACTGCACCGGTGGTGCGAGGACGCGCGGGCGCGCGGCGAGCGACTGACGCAACGACATTTGGAGCTGCGTCGGTCGCAGCTGCGCGAGGTCCTGGTGGCGGAATGGCGGGACAGGCTTTCGAGCCCTACCGCCGGCCTCATCACCATCGAGGCCATCCGGCCAGTGCTCGACCTGTGGCCCGGGAGAAGGCACGGCTCTCTGACGTTTCGTGCGACGCAGGTCCTCTCGGGGCATGGCTGCTTCGGGAGGTTCTTGTGTCGCATAGGCAGGGAGCCGGACGCTCGATGTCACCACTGCGTCGACTGTCGGGAGGACACGGCACGGCATACGCTTGCAGAGTGTGCAGCTTGGGAGGAGCCGCGCCGTGCCCTCATCTCTGTTGTAGGCGGTGACCTCTCGCTGCCGGCCGTAGTCCATGCTATGGCCGGCGGTGAGGAGTCCTGGGACGCGGTGGTCTCCTTCTGCGAGACAGTTATCGCGCAGAAGGAGGCTGCGGAAAGGGAGAGGGAGATCACAACCGCTCTCCCTGCCCGCAGCAGGCGCATTGGGCGTCGGAGGAGGGCTTACGCTGCCCTCTTCCGGCCCCCCTAACTGGGTCCAGGGGCGGCGGACTTGGGGATGTCCGTCGCCCCCCATTCATCCGGACCCGAGGTGGCGGCGCGTGGTGTTCCCGTGCGCCCCTCTTTGACGTAGCGAGGGGAGTCAAACACCTCACTCCCCTCGCCGACGCGAGGTGGCCCGCAGAGGCGGGCCGGCACCAGCCGGGGATTGCGGATGTCGCATACGTTCCCGCGATCCCCGGCGTAGGTGGAAGATGGAACACCGGGGTGGTTTTAGTCAGTAAGAGTCTGACAGACCCCTCCACCCGCCCCAGGGTGGAGGATTTCCATGAGGATTTCCCCCCGAGATCAAAAAAAAAAAGGGAGGCGCTCCGGTACCACCGGATGCCGACCTACCTCCGTCGCGTGGTCGAGGCCTATTTGACGGACAGGGCCGTCATCTACCCCGGTCACCGGGGAGAGTGGAACCGGCGAGAGATGTCGTGCGGTGTTCCACAGGGTTCGGTTCTGGGGCCGCTCCTGTGGGACATCGGCTACGATTGGGTGCTGCGTGCCGACCTCCCTAGCGGCGTCAGCGTAGTCTGCTACGCTGACGACACGCTGGTTCTGGCACAGGGGGGGTCGCACCAGGCGGCGGCCGACTTAATGACACGCGGGGTCGCGATAGTCGTTGGAAGGATCCGGCAATTGGGTCTCGAGGTGGCCCTGCACAAGTCCGAAGCCATGTGCTTTCATGGTTCTCGGAACAGGCCACCAGTGGGATCCCAATTAACGGTAGGAGGGGTTCACATCGGCGTCGGGTCGACGATCAGGTATCTGGGGCTCGTTCTCGACAGCCGGTGGAACTTCGAGGAGCACTTCCGACGTTTGGCTCCCAGACTGGAGCGGGCCGGGGCTGCCTTCAAGCGGCTCCTGCCCAATCTAGGGGGTCCAAACGCCTCCTGCCGGAGGCTCTATGCGGGGATCGTGCGGTCCATGGCCCTTTATGGGGCCCCTGTGTGGGCCCTAACGCTGAAGGGGCGACCAGCCCGCCAGCTCAACGCGGCCCAAAGGGTCATGGCCATCCGGCTGGCTCGGGGATACCGCACGGTCTCCGGCGAGGTGGCGAGCCTCCTTGCCGGATTACCGCCATGGGATCTGGAGGCGAGAGCCCTCGCGCACGTTTACGCGTGGCGCGTGGAGGTGCTTCGCCGGGGCGAAACTCAGCTGCCACGGCAAATTGCATCGTGGCGGACGGAGCTCCGGCAGGATACTATGGCGGTATGGAGACTGCGACTATCGCGGCCCAGCGCTGGGCACGCCACAATTGCGGCGGTAAGGCCCCTCTTTGAGGAGTGGCTGGAGAGGCGCCACGGCGTCCTCACCTTCCGCCTGACGCAGGTACTTACCGGACACGGCTGTTTCGGGAGGTACCTGTTTCGGATTAAGCGGGAGGAAACGCCCGGGTGTCAGCACTGTGAGGATCGCCCGGAGGACACGGTGGAGCATACGGTGGAGGTCTGCCCTGCTTGGGCTGAGCACCGCCGTGTTCTCGACGAGGCGATCGGCGGCGGCAACCTCTCGCGTCCGGCCCTGGTTGAATCCATGGTCCGGAGCGAGGAGGCTTGGGAAGCGGTCACCTCCTTCTGCGAAGCAGTAATGCTAGCAAAGGAGGAGGCGGACCGCGCGAGGGAAAGGCAAGGCCTTCGTCCCAACCGCCGCAACAGGAGAAGACGCCCCGGGCGTCGGGAGTCGCAGGGCGATCCCCGGCCACCGTAGGCGCGGGCCTGCGGACGGCGAGCGTTGGGTGGCTCGCTGTCCGATCACCACCAGGCCCGGGTCGATGGCGCGTTGTGTTTCACGCGCGCCTCAAAGAGATGTCAGCATAGAGGACGGGGCCCGCTAGGGCCAGAACCTGCCAGGGTTGCGGAATTTGTTCGAAAGAGTCACCGCGGCCCTGGAAAGCAAAGGGCTTTAGAAGGAACACGGATGGGTTTTAGTCAGTAAGAGTCTGACACGCCCTTCCGCTCCACCCAGAGCGGAAGAAGTCATTTGATGATTTCCCATCCTAAAAAAAAAAAAAAAAAAAAAGGCAGCCGCTCCACGTAAAATACTAGGATGTATTCTGCTGAATCCGGTTTGACTGGAAGCCGACCCCAATATAGTTGAGAAAAGGCTAGGCAGATGATGATGATGTGGCGTTCTCACAATGGAATCATGGTGGCATTGGCACTTCGTAGTGCGGCTTCAGTGTTTTCGACTAATATAGAAGTAGGTATGGAAGAGGATATGTTACGCCGACCCATAAATAAATTTAGATAAGGGACATGTCTGATTTGCTTTCTCTAAAATATTTATCCTCCGTTTTCAGTCAAGCAATAGATTTTGTTTGCAGAAATACGCCTACCATAAGGATTTAGGATCCTCCTTTTTAGTTATTCAGAGCTAGTGAATAATGAGTAGGTACATTTATCTAATATAACAACGTAACATATTCCTCTATTTATTTATGTCATCCTTGTGAGTCAGCAGTTTAAGTATAAACACTTTGGTATAACCTTTTTTGTAGGGATGGGAAATCATCATATGACTCCTTCCGCTCTGGGCGGAGCGGAAGGGAGTGTCAGACTCTTACTGACTAAAACCCATCTGTGTTCCTTCTAATGCTTTTGCGTTCCAGGGTCATGGCGACTCCTTCGAACAAATTCCGCAAACCACTTTGCTTTAAAATTAGAAGTGCATTACTCGCCCGTTCATCACCTCCGCCATAAAAGATGACCTTACCAAACTTCTCGGTATGAGTAACTCCGTCCTTCTGGCGGGGGATCTCAATGCCAAACACCCCTCCTGGAATAGTCACACGAGCAATGCCAGAGGCAGAGCCGTGCTTGATCTATGCGGGCCCCTTTGCTTTGATGTCATCGCTCCGATGCATCCCACTCACTACCCCCACGATGTCACCCATCGCCCCGACGTACTCGACGTAGCTCTCCTCAAGAATGTCAACTTACGGTTGCATTCTGTGGAAGCGATCGACGAGCTCAACTCGGACCATCGGCCCGTGGTCATGGAGTTCGCTCCTAGATCAGGACCCATGGACCCCGCACAACCCCCCCCGACCCGAGTGATCACTGACTGGAGTCGAGTAAGCGAAATGCTGAAAGACACAAAGTCACCTCACTTGGACAAGATCCCCGACATTATCGAGACCGCCGCCGACACGACGGCTGCGATCGACTCTCGATCACGTGCAATACGTCCTGAACGAATGTTCGAGAGTGACTCCGGCGGTGAGCGATCATCGCTGGAAGCTCCCAGACGATGTGCGTGACCTGTTGACTACTTTACAAATATCAATATTTAGGGCTATCCAAAAATGTAAGCGTAATATTAGATAGCCTTCCTCATGAATGCAGCTATCATATACATATTTTTTTTTCAAATCCGACGGGTATTTCTAGACATTAGCGCGATCAAACAAACAAACAATCTCTTCAGCCTTTTATACATAAATAGATTATTTTTATTTAAGATTCTCATCTGAGTTTTTTGTGCTATTTTTATAGCCCGCGTTTGTCGCTATTTATATAAAAAATAAATAAATTTCATCTTAGTCTGATCTGAACGCAGATAAGAATTGAATTAACAATTCTTATCTGCGTTCAGAGGAAAGTGAGAAGTCCTTAATAGGTATTGTAGCGTTATAGTGAATGTGAGTGAACTACGCTAATCATTAACTATATTCTAAATGTACAATAACACAATAACAGCAACACGGACATCATCAGCTATCATTATCGTCGTTTCAGCCGAAAGATGTCCTCTGATTATGTCAATAGGTCTCCCTCAAGTGTGGCCACATCGACCGGTCCTGTGCGTCAATCTTCAATCAAGAATCGCGAAACTTAAATGTCAGTGAGCAGGGCACATTGATCGCAAAAAAATAGTTGATGGGGTAAAAACGATCTGGAGTGGCCGCGTACAAGAAGACGCAGCGTTGGCGTTAGTTGGAAAGTGGACTGATGACCTGGAAATCCACTGGATGTGAGAGGAACAGGATCATCAACTTTAACTTACACAAAACTGTGACTGTAGCAAGTGTATGAATCGCAATTGCAGTTATGCCAACTTACGTATTAGCAAATAAATAAAGGTATCATTACCAGTATTGGTACGCATAATTGTGACTAAACCGTATTGGTTGTGTCACCGGAAAATTGCAAACTCCGAAAGATTGTAATAAATCTTTAGTAGATTACTAGCACTTCGTCCACGCGGATGTAGTAGCTACTCTACATATTTCAACGCCACTTCTACCCCCCTTTAAAGGAAAACTAAGCTCTACCCCCTTGGAAAATTAAGCTGTTCGATTTTTATCAAGCCATTTCTGCTGCTGGTTCTGTGGTCTCAGGATCAGCGCCACTGTTCATCCCGTTCACCCCGTCAGGAGTTGATTGAGCAAAAATTGTTAGAAGTTTCAATTTTCCCCCTTTACATTTTTCATACCAATTTCCACGTAAATTGAAGCAAGCAATAATCCTTGAACTTCATCGGGGTGATGAAGTTTTAGGGTACATTATTGCCCCTTTAGGAGTTTATTTTCTAAATTCCAAACATTTGCTATTTTTATTTTTTGTCGAAATCATTCAACTTAATCGGACCAAGCATTAAGATTCTCCCCAGTTCGCTCAAACCGCAACATTTTTCTTACTAAGAGCATTTTCATACCCGTCGCGACTTTTAAAAGAAAGGTTCGACTTGAATAATTTAAAGTGAGTAATTGATACTTGAGTAATTGATATGTACATAAGCAACCTTAATTATCAAATTTAAATGGATAAGGATTAATATCATGATACCAAAATCACCACTTTTCTATTCCACCCGGATTTTGATTGAATCATTTGAACAAAAAGCGGTAATTGTGACAACCATAACAGTTAGAAATATATCTCGCGGACTTTTATATAGCTAATAAGTACTTTAATCATGA
The DNA here is from genome assembly GCA_905163435.1 of Mamestra brassicae. Taxonomy (NCBI): domain Eukaryota; kingdom Metazoa; phylum Arthropoda; class Insecta; order Lepidoptera; family Noctuidae; genus Mamestra; species Mamestra brassicae. The sequence continues at coordinate 7,878,233 of LR990996.1, read as the reverse complement.
AGTACATTATTTTTATGTATAAATCAATCGTTTTCTCAGCGCACGTCAAATAATGAATTTATTAGGAAAAATTTTGCTACTTTGGGTTACATTATTGCACTTTTCGTAGGGAACTCAATTTTTTCGAAAATAAAATATAGCATATGTATTAAGTTAATGATGTAGCTGTCTAATGGCGAAACAATTTTTAAAATCGGTTGAATAGTTTTTGACCCAAATCGAAACAAACAAACAAATTAGTATTTCCTCTTTATAATATTCGTTTAGAAGTTTAGATAATTTCTCGATATTTAAGGTCCCATTAAAATAGGTAGACAAACTTTTAGAAACATTTAGACCACCAAAATAAGGACAATGGTAAAAAGAAATATTTAAAAAAACGTATTAGATAGGTAGGTACTTTACAGAAAAAAAACAGCTAACGACAATACACTAAAAACGTTGGTTACTCAATGCATAAACACATCCATGTCTTTGTTATCTCATAATTCTGATACATTGATAATATTATTTTTTATATATCAATGTTCTGTACTACAAATTTACCACGTCAAGTAAAAAAGTAACAAAGAACGCTGTGTTAAAATCAAAAACAAAAGTCATTTATTCAAATTAGGCTGAGTGCCAGCACTTTTTGAACGTCAAAGTTCTACATAAAGACAGTCCCCCAAAACGCCCGCCCGTCACCACTTCCTAGTGTTTTAGCTGGGAAGAAGAAGTGGCGCAAGAAACTCCCCAGCAACACATCTGTCTGTTAAGTTAAGTTAAAATTTGTCCACCTATTTTAATGGGACCTTATATTATGAAAAATCATTTCTATAAATCCCAACCAAATTTAATAGGTTCCAATATATACGGATATATTGGAACTTATTGAATTTGGTTACCCACGGGCCTTATTAACTAAAAATAGATATTAAAAATAGAATAATACAATTTCACGCGATATTTTACAATCTTACGGCGTTTGCAATTTTCCGGTATACATAAGTATGTGAGATGTTCATGAAATCAGACATTCATAATTTTTTAAATATCTTTAGAGGAGTTCTGACCTTAAACGTTCAATAACCTGAAGCAGATGAATAAAACAATGAATTGGTTAGATTTCATTGATTTATTCGTTTGCACACCTATTAGATGCCATGATAATACAGGGTGTTTCGGGAGTGCGTGGTCTAGTCCATGCTTGCGGTTAGGTTTAAAAAAATCTTTTTTTACTTACGGTGGTGTTCTTTATCTGATATACCTTTATCAGATAAAGAACGCGACCGTAAAATATGAATATGCACTTCAGAAACACTCTGTAGAACGGTTTTGCATTCACATAGATATCTGGGCCTGGGGCCATCCCATAGAGATAGTCTGGCCCATCCATACCATAACCATTCGCAGGGCAGTTTAATTGCAAGGCAGCTCAAGGTGTCGCTTGACTCTTTATAATTACTTTTGGATAAAATTCTCCTGCTACTGAAAAAGTGTGGTAACCAATCAGATTTACGTATCTGTATATTATTATGGTGCTTTATACCTACTGATTATGCATGAATTCTGAATTTCATGTTAGTCATGTGCAAACATGTATTTTCAATATGTAAAGTCACCGAATTGGAAAACGGACACGCCGCGCCGTAAGCTTCGAATATTTTGAAATTTCGTAAAAGTATAATTAGTAAATATCATGGTTTGTAACAAAATTCTGTAAATTATTCGCCGCCTTGACCCTCCATTTAACCTGTAGAGCGACAAACTGATTCTGAAACAGTACCTTAAATTAAACATGAGAATATCTTTAAAAAACAACGTCTTTGGCATTATTATTCAGATTATTTTCAATATCTGTCTGAGTATTTGGTAGAACACCACGACCTGATATAATAATTCGTGACCTATACTTTCAGAAATACAACAAAACTGGCCAAGTGCGAGTCGGAGTCTCACACGAAGGGTTCCGTTTCATATACGAAAAAAAAACTTTTTTTATGGAGCCCCTTTCATTTTTAATTTAAAATTAATTTTATTATTCGTTGTTATAGCGGCAATGGAAATACACACTGAAAATTTGAACACTCTGTGAAAGGCGGACGGACAGTGGAGGCTTAGTAATAGGGTTCCGTTGGTTACCCTTTGGGTACGGAACCTGAAAAGGTTGTAAGATTTATTTAAATTTTCATGTCCCTAGCGAACGTGAATGCTGAAAGTAACTGTAGGTATATATAGTAAATTTTTTCAGCTTTTTTAACTTTTTCTGTAATTGCCTTAAAAGCTAGTTCTATTTAATGAAATTTATCTAAATGAGGTCATAACTTGAGTACACAGATATAAATATATGATCATGCGCCTGCAGCCTATAATGCCTAAGGTAAGGTCAAGTTTTATGAATCTGACAGTCTATGTGGCACCTTAGAAAATATATATACTAAGACTTAATCCGGATAATTACTTACTTCAGTAATTAAATCTCACAATGATTTTAAAATCTTATTTTATTAATTATTATTGCCTTCTATGGTTCACATGATGTCACGATTTAATGGAAGTTATAATCATAAACCCAATATTGTTTTGAAATATACTGACTTCATGTCACACATTTTGTCATAAAATTAATTCATTGCGCACTACCATACCATTATTACTTGTGGGTTATACCAACGTATAGACGTTGATATAACTCTATATAATTTGACCAACGTAAACTTTAAACTGTCGTTTTACAAACTATATGCGACATTAATCAGGAAATGTTTCATTTAACATGTTTGAACTTTAACTTAACGTACAACCTCCCTTTATACGAACTATCTGAGTACAATGAAAAAAAAAAATAAAGTGACACACAGATGCAGCTAAAGTTAAAATATTATTTTTAACCTACTTTAAAAAAGAGGAGGTTATCAATTCGGATGTTTATATTTTTTTATTTTTGAAAAATGTTCGAGCATAACTTCGTCATAAATAGACGCTAAAGATCTGATGAAGAACTTCGGAAATAGACAATTAAATTGAAATGGACTGGTTGGAATGTTGGCACCAGCACTAAAAAGAGATAAATAAAAAAAAAATATCTAAAAATACTACTTTTTTTCAAATAAAACCATTTCAAAGTACAAAATAACTTTAATTTTGGAAATCGGTGCCAAAAAACGAAGAAACTACACCAGAAACACCGACTTCCAGCATTCACCATTATGTTAATCATCATGGTTTCAGGCATAATTTATTTCTTATAAACTTATCTTGAAGATTCTTTTTGTATTGGGTTAAGTTATAGTTCATGATGGTCTCATTTTCATTGGCAACCTTCGATGACACACGAGAGAACTCCCCAAATCCTACTTTTAATTGGAAATGTATTGTGATCGATATTTTGTTTGATTTATGTAAATCGCAAAGCAAGATATCTATGGGCTGGACTGGACTTGGATTACTAATAGACACAACAAGAACAGCACGAATGTGTAGTTATTAATAGAACGTGCGCACTTTTAATTTTTAGATTAACACAAAAAAACAGTTTAAAAGTAACAAACTTTCTCAAATATGATACAGCTGGCTTAGAAAAAAGTTTTTTTTCCGAAAAAACGTTATTGAACAGAGTACTTATAGAATCTTTTTGATGCGTCATAACAGCATATTTAATTTAAACCTTTATTTTAGGCATAAAATAAAATACATAAAGATAAAACTGTAAATAAATAAATTAATACATGTTGCAATAAATTTAAACTATAAACTACTGCACACAAAATGACGGCGTCGTGTTTCAATGACTGGTGTCGCGCTGCTAGTCGCGGAAACGTCGATACACGACACCCTTCCGCCAAAACTCTGCTTTGAGATTACGTTTCGAGCTGATAAGTTCTGGCCGTACTGTATGTAAAGCGGCTCTCTTTAGCAGGTTTGCAAGCGGTGACAGTGTCTGCGTAAGTAGGTACGTTAAGGGGTCGGTCGAGGAACGTTTTTTTTGTGGATGTCAAATCATCAAAACACTCCATACCTTTTTTTGCGTTCTAGGGTCACGGTGACTCTTTTTAAAAAATCCGTATCCGGTCGACGTACCTGCACGAGTCGTATGCGCTACCGGTGACGAGGCAGAGACGGCGGCGGCGGTGGAACACGATGCAACGCAAGCAATTTTGGCAGCTGGTGACGCAGTTGAGTTCGCCGACTCAAAACTGCTGATAGAAGCGTTTTGCGCTCCACGACGCTTGTTCACTCGAGAGGCGTCAGGTGACCTATTTACCGCAACAGCACTGCGCAACAACACTAGCTCGGCACATAGTTCACCTATGGTGTTATTCGACATCTCCAACTTTGACTGCACTCTGTCCAAACTCGCTTTCAGGGAAGTGACGTCCTTCAGTAACCTGGTGACGTCAACGTGGTCGAATGTGGCAGGAGGCAGCTTATGCAGATCCTTCGCCACAAAATCTGCCACGTGCAATGGTTTCGCGCAAAGTTCTGCCCCGACCCTTGCTCGAGCCAGCCCGCGCCGCTGAGCCTGTAGTCTTAAGTTCGTCCCCTAATAATAATTCTAGTTCGATCTAGCCCGTCCCTAGCTGTCCTCCCCCCAGCGACGCCCTAAGCCGAAACCCGTACCCCACAGGGGTGCCCTTAGCGTGTAGTCGCTTAGTTTGTAAGTTTTTACAAGCCCCGGCTGGAGACTTTAATATTATATTAAGGCCACCACAGGCAAGCCCGGTTAAGCAGTCGACAACCTCATAGGTTGAACTGCGAGACGCCAATCACAAAAAAAAATTCGCGCAAAGCGGCCGCGGCGTAACCCTTCGCGTATCAACCAGCTGATAGGTACTCCTGATTTAATGAAACACAATACCTTATAAGTTAACATAAAAGGATGCCGCGCGCGATGCCGGGCCTCACTAGCCGCGTGCTTGCAGCCAAGTTAATGCCGTATTATAACGCGCGAGAGCTTATTTTGCTCTGAACATTTATGAATCACTTTTCACTTTGTCGGCGCGTCGCAGCTCTGTCGACGGAGTGAAAGAGCGAACGGCAGCGCGTGCGTGTGTTGCGAGTAGTACCTACGTCAAGTCTAGTGCGTTACTATTGCTTCTCATACTTTCGAGTTTATAATTATTATTTTTTTATTAATTGAATACTACAACATTTTTTTTTTTAAGTTTAACTTTATTTTTCGATAGTACTACTGATGGCTAATCGTTCTGCCGCGGGAAAACAACAATTAAATTTTCAGCGTGTATTAACATGGTGGCACGAACGGCGCACCGTTCCGACATGTATGGCATGGAAGCTCTACTGATCCATCGTCGATTAAAAAAAAAAGCGATTTTATACCACCAACCAAAAACTTCAACTATGCATAGAGAGACCTAAACACTCCTTTACTTATACTTTAAATTCCGCCGGTCAGCTGTATTGCCTAAGCTATACCGGGTATTTAAAACCAAACTCGGTCTAGCGAGTCATATCAGAGCACACGCTACGAAATAGTGTTATAGGGTTCGTCGTTGTCGAAATCGGCAAGGGGGACTATATATACAATTATGACGGCGCATGGACTAGCGCCATCTATGGGATTACTACCGAACATGATTGGCAGCGGTTGGACTAGCGAAACGTTGGTTGGTTGGTGACGCGGCCATATCAAAACGGACATTTTGGTTGTCAACAGCTACCGTGCTCCACAAATCCGACGAATCGCTAAAAAAACGGTGTAATCGTTTAATATTTCGTGATTAGCTGGATTAGTAGTTACTCATAATTCTTATAAGGTGTTAATGTAATTATTATTTGGAGGACTGTGTGACATCTTACAAGATATTGATTTGACGTCCATATATTCCCAAGCCTAAATCTATCTATGGCTGATGCTGAAGATATTATACTATCGGTTATAATGCTAATTTGTCACACTTGTATATTTAGTCGCTTTCCTAACTCGTCTCATACTTTATTCGACTCATTCCCAACTCGTTCGACGCTTATAAGTATTCAATGTACAATTAGGTACAAAATTATTAAGCGTTTTGATTCCCGATTTCAGAAGAGCTCGTAGCTAGCTCTTCAAGGTTTGCCAAGGCTGACGGCACGTCCGTGCTTAACCCCACAGAAAATAGCATGTTTCTTAGCCCTATAGACCCTAGTAGTCATGGGATAGAAGAAATACCGCCAATCTTATTAAGGCAATGCGTAGACGAACTGACGCTATCATTCTACCTCCTTCGTTTGTATCAATCAAACATTTGAAGAAGGTGCCTTCCCCGTACTATTAAAAAAGTCACTAATAAACCATTTTACAAAAAAAAAAACAGAATCAGATCCTAACAATTACCGCTCAATAGCTCTCTTACCTGCAGCCTTAAAGATTTTTGAAAAAGCCACGTATGACCGAATATAAAAATACTGCAAAAAACAAAAAATATTTGATTAATGCAAAAACGGTTTTCGCAAAAACTGTTCAACAACTTTGGCAGTTTACAAATTTGTTCAAGAAGCACTAAATATAATTAATAAAAAACAATATGCAGTAGGTATTTTACTAGATATGACCAAAGCCTACGACAAAGTATATTAAATTGGAGACTCTCTCTTTGATTTTTTAATCAACACACGAAGGAAATAAAAAAATCCAATCTGATAGCAAATCAATTAGCGCCTCAATACCCCAAGGAAGTGTCTCAAGGAGGAGGAAGGAGAGTGTGTGTCAAGGATCTCTCTTATTTCTAATTTATATCAACAACTTACCTAAAATCATAGACGGACCATGTGTAGATATTATTCGCGGATGACATTTATTTTCATGTCACTATTAGTTTCATATCAAAACAACTTAAAGTTAAACGAAGAACTAAAATTCTTGGATGAACGCACACAACCTCGAAGTAAACTTCTCCAAAACTAAACCAATAATACCTTTCATCCCCATAAAAAAACACCTTAAATATAGATTTTGCTTTTAATAACTCAAAAATAGATATTGTTAAACAATTTACCTTACTTAGACTAGACTTGGATACACATATAAATTGGAAATCTCACATACATAAACTTAGATCTAAATTCCAAGATTTTCCTATGCTCTCCGTGAAATAAAAAGAACCACCAATCTACAAACAACGCACACTACCTACTATGCGTATGCTTATGCATGGCTAAGCATACGGAGTTACCCTTTGGGGAAATAGCACAGACGCACCTTTTTTGTTTTTTTTTTTAAGGATGGGAAATTATCAAATGACTTCTTCCGCTCTGGGTGGAGTGGAAGGGCGTGTCAGATTCTTACTGACTAAAACCCATCCGTGTTCCTTCTAAAGCCCTTTGCTTTCCAGGGCTGCGGTGACTCTTTCGAACAAATTCCGCAACCCTGGCAGACTCAGGCCCTAGCGGGTCCCGTCCTCTTTGCTGACATCTCTTTGAGGCGCACGTGAAACACAACGCGCCATCGACCCGGGCCTGGTGGTGATCCGACAGCGAGTCACCCAACGCTCGCCGTCCGCAGGCCGCGCCTATGGTGGCCGGGGATCGCCCTGCGACTCCCGACGCCCGGGGCGTTTTCTCCTGTTGCGGCGGTTGGGACGAAGGCCTTGCCTTTCCCTCGCGCGGTCCGCCTCCTCCTTCGCTAGCATTACTGCTTCGCAGAAGGAGGTGACCGCTTCCCAAGCCTCCTCGCTCCGGACCATGGATTCAACCAGGGCCGGACGCGAGAGGTTGCCGCCGCCGATCGCCTCGACGAGGACACGGCGGTGCTCCGCCCAAGCAGGGCAGACCTCCAACGTAAGCACAGACGCACCTACACTATTTACCTACTCTTAAAAAAAAAATCCTCCTAAACATCGAACAAAGTGACAGCTGCAAACCTCATTTCCAAAATTATAATATATTAACACTCTCCAGTATATTAGAAACCTATAAATTTGTTCGTAAATGTCAAGATTTTTATACAAAGCGCGAGGACAAACAATCACGTTACACACTCCGATACAAATCAAAATTAAACATTCCAAATTCTCGACTAAAAATACATTCAACAAGTCCGTATGTGACGTCCATAAAAATATAACAAACTACCTGAATTAATGAAAAAAGAAGATAAAATAAACATTTTTATAAAAAAACTAAAACAATCTTTAATTGAAAATTTTTATTACCGTATTAAAGGAATATTTAAATGATAAAATATAAGGTACATATGTATAAAGAGTCCCTAATATACACTTCTGGACACATCTATTGGCCCACCTTAGAGTTTAGGTTTCGATGGCTCCTACCGAAATATGATTGCTAGATTGAACAAAAACTGTTGATGCAGTTTTAAACCTGATACATTTTAGCATCTTTTTCGATCGTATTGTTTTAAATTTGAATTCAGAATACCATACGACATGGAGCTACGCCTAACAAGTCGGATATGCGCCTTGTTAAAGGCAATTGATTTTTGAATAAAAACATGTTTTATCAAATAAAGGTTTCATTTAATTACGCGTGTTGCCTCCATGGGCATCTACCACAGCTCTCATACGATTAGGCATAGAGTTTATCAACCGCTCTATGCAATTTTGAGGGATCATCTCCCATTCCTCTTCTATGGCAGTTTTCAACTCCTGCATCGTCTGGGCAACTGGCTGACGAGCCCTAACACGTCTTTTTAGCTCGTCCCACATGTGCTCAATGGGGTGCATGTCTGGGCTTCTGGCTGGCCAGTCCGTAACTGTGATGTTCACATCCCGAAGATATTCCCTGACGATGCCGGCCGCATGGGCTCTTGCATTATCATGCATAAAAAGGAAATTTGGGCCCACATAGTCCGCGTATGGTATCACGTGAGGTTCTAAGCACTCACGAATGTACCTTTCAGCATTTAATGTTGGCAGCCGTGGTCCTGTAACAACCTCAAGTTGAGTTTTGCCGCTCGCGGATATACCGCCCCAGATAGTCCATGAGCCACCGCCATAAGCAGCCCTCTCTTCAAAGCAGCATTGTCCGAAACGCTCTCCCTTACGTCGGTAGCCCTTCTTCCTTCCATTATTGCCATGTAACACAATTTTAGACTCATCAGAAAAGAGTACACGGCTCCAATCTTGCTGTGTCCAATTTAAATGACTGCGTGCGAAATGAAGGCGCGCTGTTCGGTGGGCTCGCGTTAGTTTGGGCCCATTAGCTGGCTTGTGTGGTACCATATCGCGTTCTTTTAACCTTCTCCGAACAGTTCGAGCGCTCACAGATACTCCGTGGAAGTCGCGAAGTTGGTTTTGTATCTCAATGGAGGTAAGGTGACGATTTCTCAAGCTGGTCGTCACGATGAATCGATCCTGCCTTTCAGTTGTGACCCGAGATCGTGGCCCTCCTTGGCGACGAACAAAGCCGCCAGTCTCTAGGTACCTCCGATAAATATTTCGGACCGCAGATCGACTTAAATTAAGTTGAGCACTCACGTTTCTTTGGCTGTGTCCGGCCTGAATAAGTGCCACAGCTTGGGCGGCGACTTCAGGTGAAGTATCCATAGATTATTGATAGAACCTCACCTTAATGTTAAGAATAAGTAATGTTTGTTGCAAAACCAAAGATATCAATCACTTTTTCAAGAATTAAATCCAAGTAAACCAATAAAACCAAGTTTTCTTAGTATTCGATTGTTTGATATCAACAAACAGGCTCCAAATTGTCTTTTGTTTCTTTAAATTCTGTGTTCGAAATTCAAAAAAAGACTATTGAATGAAATTGTGAATGTGCCAGGTTCAAAACTGCATAAAAACTTTTTGCTCGACCTAATATAAAACTTTAGCTTGGTCCTAAAACGAAACTGAAAATACAAGGTGGGCCAATAGATGTGTCCAGAAGTATAGTATTATTGGATTTATTTTAGATATAAGTTTAGTTATTTAAAGCTTCCTCTCTCCTACATACATGTATTTGTATTTTGCTGTGCCCGACAGGGTCCATAATGATCACAATTTCTTTTTTAAATTTACCATCTATGTACACAATGTGCAATACAAATAAAGTTTGAGTATTGAAGCTTGCTGAGATTAGTCTGTGGATGGGTAACATACCGAGACAGCTCGATGCTAAAGCATGATAAGTTGTTGGTCTCGGCTGTCATTTGTGGATCTTTGGCAGTCGTTACGGATTGCCAGAAGCCAGAAAATCTAAAACCGGACTTGTCACGGGGTACAGTATTACCCAGTTACTGGAATGTGCCGGTCAGATATGCAGTCACTACACGGTCGGAACCAACCACCAACAGAGGGCTCCTTGGTTGAGTTTGCATAAAAATTGACCGTGTAGACGTCGGTTTACCCAACGACCTTGGTCGCGAGCGCATCCCTCACTACCAAGGACTTACAAAGGTCATTGAGTCAGGAACTTACTTTATGGAATTTGACATATTTACTTTTTCCAAACATCGTTTTAAGGCAGGAGCAATAGAGCTACTTAATTCTAAGTATTTATATATTTATGTTTTTTTTTATTTCTTCTACTAGTATTTAACGATGCACACTACTTGTCTGTTTTCTTTTATTTTTTTTTTGTGAATTCATGGACAATGTTTTGGGTTACATGTGTAGTAACATAAATATGTAATAGATTGTGTTTCATGTATTTCTAAGTATTGTACTAATTTTATAATTTCTAGTTAAGCTTGGCATGTAACTGTTTTTTGTCCCTAACAAATAAAATAAAAATAAAAATAAAAAAAATAGCGATGGAATAAACGGGCGGTTCGGAATAAACAATGTCAGTGCCTAAAATAAATTTACAGATTTTTATAACATAAAAGTTAGTGAATTCTTTGTGTTTTTTAGCTGGATAAGGTTATTTACTATGTTTAGAAGCAGTTTTGATAAAATGCAATCCATTGCATTACGCCATGAAATTGAAAGTGGTAAAAAGAAAGATCAAATTTTACAATTTTTTTCTATCGAGAAAATTTCTTCACATCGTGTATATCTTTTCAATTTAGCTAGATCATAAAGTCAAAAAGTATAATTAAACAAACTATCAAACCCCTATTACTGGTACCTACTTTAAAAAAAAACTCAAAACGGCCGTTTTATTTGCTTATCTAGGTATCACCTTAATATTTCAGCTTATTTCTTTAGCACTGATGGCATTCAAATACAGAATAATTTCAACTTCAACTTTAATATTTTTACTGTGGATCATAATTGTTGGTACATAATACTGGTCCTAAATAATTAAATTGTATCCGCTACGTGCGTAATGCGTTGTTATATTTTTAGTTATAAGTTATATAACTTAAAATATAGCAACTAGTTATATTTTTAGTTGTTAGTTTTTGTTAGTTAGTTTTTAGTTAGTTGGTTGTTTAGTTAAGTTAGTTATAAGTGTAACTAAAAATCTTCAGGTTGGCCTAAACTCTAAACATACACGCTTTTTGTTAACGTTGCCGTGAGGACTAACTTACCTACGCAGTGACTTTGAAGAAAGTTAATATAATTATCATGTTCGACTTCTGTTTTTTAGCACTTTTTTAACCGACTTAAAAAAAAAAGAGGAGGTTCTCAATTTGGTTCTTTTTTATGTTTGTTACTGTTACTTTATAACTCCGTCATTTATATATATGTATACGTTCCGATTGGTCCCATAGAAATTTCATCAAAGTCGGTTCAGTAGTTCGGTTTTTAAATCAACTTAGCTGGAGGAAAAAGAAAATATATCATTCAAGTACCTAAACGAAACTGCGTGTTTTGATTTCTTGTTACTTTCTAGTGGTGTTGTTAGGTATGAAGTACCTACCACTAAAAAGCGAAAAATAAAACTTTACAAAAAATAGAATCGACTTCCAAATAAAAAAAAACCCTACAAATTATAAAATAACTTTAATTTCGGAAGTCGTTGTTAAAATACAAAGAAAGTTTTTTGTTCTACATTATTTTCTAGGAAACGTGATATAACAATGAATTTAGAACTTGAAAAAATATATGGCATTCAAAAAAAAATGAGAGAATGTATTGCACAAAAGATACTATTTTTGTAGGTGGCTGTTTAGTTGACGAGAATGCGATGTTTTTTTAATAACCAAACACTAGACACAAGTATATATTATGTAAAATATACGTAATGCTGGCACTTCACTTGGCGTATTTGGCCAAATATTCACGTCTCTTAATCAATACAAAATATACCTTATATAATTTTTTATTGCACAGGTGATTCGAATATTTGGCCAAATACGCCAAGTGAAGTAGAAGCATAACATACATAACGGTTAATATGAAGGATGTGATTTTGCATCAATAAAATTGTATTCGTGTGCAAATTTTTTTTTTATTTACAACGTTTTGGTGTACTTTAGTAATTTTTTGTAAACATTTACTGTTGCCAAGGTCCTTGAACAAAAAAGAACGGAAATTACCACACTGGAAAGTTCAAACAAAACTTTTGGATATTGGCACCTACATCTTAGAGCGTCGTATCCACTAGGCAACATTTGACGCGCAACACGTGACACTCAATATATTCAGCAACGTGCAAAACAACGCGCGACGTTGCCAGCAGGCGCGCAACATTGATTTATTTTTGATACTTTCTTAGGGTTCCGTACCCGAAGGGTAACCAACAGAACCCTAGTACTAAGCCTTCGCTGTCCGTCCGTGCATCCTTCCATCCGTCCGTCCGTCTGCATGTCAATGGACTGTATCATAAGAACCATAATAGGTAGACAGTTGGAATTTTGACAGAGTCGCTATAAAAAAAAACAATACAAATTAAATTATATTTAAAACACGTTTCTTTTATGAGAGCCCCATACAAGAAACGTGTTTTTTCGGTCAATGGTACGGAACCCTTCGTCTTCGAGTCTGACTCGCACTTGGCAGGTTTTTTTGGATCCAGTAGCACTTGACTCTTACCGACAGGACTGGTACGCAATAGCAGACGACAAATGTATATGGAAAAGGGAGAGGGAAACTTTTGTCCAGCTGTGGGACACAACGGGCTAATTTAGATGAGTTTAGTAACAGGTAGCCAGCTCCATTCTTAAAAATAACTTTAGAAGTAGTAGGTAAATAATAAGGTTCTGTAATTCGTTACTATTTGAGCGTGAAACGTTGCCTCGTACAAGTCCACTCATAATAATGCGTGCCTTGGGGCAGTGTTTAGGCATTCGGCCATAACTACAATATAATAACCATAAACATAATTATGACCATAAATAACATGTTTGCGAGATATGGATCCGGAACTATTTGTTGGCAAAAAAGCGTCGATGCGCATGAGTCGGAAAGCTGCCGGGATCCTGTGGAATATTTGAGAAACAAGCATTATGCCAATTCACTATATAAATGTTACTTAATTTTTAAGTATAGTTTTAAAGGGTTTACGCAAATGTCCGCCCCTCTTATGCAAATAAAAAAATCTATCTTACTTGCATTGAAACACTGTCAGTATCTAGTCTTAAAAGCGAATTTTTCTTTTAAATTACAACTTAGATATAAAAAAGACCACTCAACACAAACATAAGGTATGTATTTATTGTTTAATCCGTTTATACAAGGCTTAAAACCATGATGTATCAGCAAATATAAAAGGGTGGAGGAAAGAACTAATTCTGCATCAAAGATTCTTCAGCATCTCTTTCAATTTAGTTCTAAACAAAAACATGAACTAACATATCCACTTTTGTATACTTAGATCGATTTCGAAGCTGTCAAAAATTATTAAATTTTTTAATTTTAGGCTCAGCAGTGTCGGAGATAAAGGGGATGGTAATTTTTCGTCTAATTTCTTGAATAACTTCAAAACTATTAAATATTTTTCATATTTTAAAATTATGAAAAATATATATTTAAAACTCTTGCAATACTTAAGTCCTTTAATTTGATACGTCACACGGTACAGACTGACAATCTATTTTTGTAATTTTCTAGTTTGTCACCCAAAATTTACCTCCATACTCAGCATTTATTTATTTACGTAACGCGTCCGTGTTTGGGTCAGAAGTTCATATATGTACCAAATTTGAACAAAATCAGTTCTGTAGAATCGGAGAAAATTGGCTGTGACAGACGGACATACAGACAGACACCCGAGTGATCCTGAGTGTGAGTGATAAGGGTTCCGTTTCTTACGGATGTTCGGAACCCCAAAAACAACTAAATTCGGAATCAACATCTGGTCAGACAGAATTAGAGAAGAATTAATTTATCATCGATGTTATGGCTAAGAACAAGGTCTAAAAATAACCCAAGTTAAACTTAGCCGTTTTTTATCGAGATATTCGTAATTAATGTTTGTGTGCTCACAGGGTACGTTTCCACGCAACAGCTGACGTCAGAAGGCGGCCTCGGAATTTTCTGCAGTAGGTTCTAGAGGTCTGAGACTTGTTCGATAGATTCACAGAGCACTGCCCTCGCTTGAGATGGTGCAATGGTGGCAATCTATTTGCCGTGAACTTAGTCTTTGTTTAATCGTGGTTGAAAGGATAGCTTAGATTCACGAACCACATCAGTTTATATTAAGTATAGCTAAGAGTATATAGTATATAGCTAATATTCACATACATCAAGACAGCGACGCTAGGGGAGCGCTCTAAAGTAACAGTATTTAAAGAGGTCACTGTCAAAAGGGGGTCTCCCTATCACTCGGTACTCTTGGCAGATAATAGCAAGCGGGTGAAGATGTCCTTGGCCGTTTTTTGAACGTTTTTTTTCATCGGTTGAAAACGTGAATATATTAGGTTTTTTTTGCGAATTAATAGGCCTAATTTAAAATTTAACTGTTTCAATCCAGATAGTTCCATTGCAAAATAAAAAAAACTGGCTTGTGATAAGCCAATTTTTTGAAACTGTCTTGTTATTTTTGGTTCAAAACACATCTCAAATAATAATTAGAACAAGATGGAGCGGAAAAACCGCACTACAAAAAATAATATAAGTTCCAGATAAGAGCCTTCTCTTGACGCATTTGGTGGTAAATAAATTTTAATTGAACTAATATCAATTTTTAAGAAATGCGCGTCATTATTTTTCTTGTAACATATTTTGTTTCGAACTTTTTACTTGTTTTTTGCTGATGCATTTTTAGAGTCCTATTTAAAACCCCACTATAGATAGATACCGATATGGTAATATTTTACCTACTGGGAAAAACAACAACATTTTGGTTAATTAAGTTTATGTTAGAAATCGTTTCCTCTAGCGCCTTATTATCGTGCTCACATGAAAATGTTCTAAAAAAGAAAACCACCACGCTGGGGTAGATTGAAAGTAGGTACATGAGTAGTGACAGTATGACACACCCTGACATCCTGAGTACAGGGTACAGACAATTGAACGTTATTTAATTGGAAACTCATCAAGTTGATAAGGATATAGAACGTGCAAAGAAATAGTCTTACATACATTCAAAACCCTTTTTTTGGGTAAAAATATTGGGGCTACGCTGAAAACTAGGAAGACCTTTTCATAAAGCCTCTGTTCGTTATTAAAAATGTAGGTGTAGGTGAAGAAAACTATAACAGCATCAAATACTTCGAGCCCAAAACAGCAGAAGATAAATAAAACCTCCTGTTGAGTCAGCTTGAAAAATGCATTACAAGTTCTCACCTTTGTACAACTTTGGATGCATTGTGGTTTAGAAAAACCAAAGAACGTGTAGGTGTAGGTATTGACTATCATGGCAACCTCTGTGATGTAGAATTAATAAGTAGGTTGTATTTATAACAACCTAAACTCTGACTTTAATATTTATATTTAGGCTGCCACAGCCAAGTCCAGTTAAGCAGACGACAACCTCCTAGGTTCACCTGCGAGAGGCCAAAAATGAGGGTCTTGAAATGGCTGTCAGGTTCGTCAGTTTATACTAAGAACTCAATGTTCCAGGGGCCTGCTATGACGTTTTAAAACCATCATGATTCCGGTGTTAGAGAGACGGAGCTATGCAGGACGAATAGTACTATTCCTTTTTCACAACAGAATCATGAAAGCATTGCGACTTCGTAGTACTGCCCCTATTTCAATTCACGAATTGCACCTTCATCAACAACGTCATGTTAGATCGAAACCAACTGCTGGATATAGTTCACCCCTTTCTTCAGCCATAGGAACTTCCCAGCTCCTTGTGCCTCTCATTCACGTTTTCCTCACGACTTTGACGACATCGTAACCCGTTGAGACCTTTTGACTTGAGTATCAGCGGACGTACTAGAAATACCTACGAAAATTTCTGATGTGTCGACCACATAGAAATATAAAAGGTCGACCATATCGGTTCTCTACCTATGAAACAAATATTCCAAGAGCCCGCGACGATCAGACCTTAATTTTTCTTATAAAAGCTGAAAGTTTATCTGTGTATTTCCCCAATACAGGTAAGATCAAGCCCCGACTATGAAGTTTGGATCATGGTGGCTTTGGCTGGTAACAGGTAGCAAAGGTGTATAAAATTGTAGGTACCTACTTAAAATTCGTTAAAGTATAAAGGTCAGTTTTTATGTATAAGTAAGTAACTAATTTAAGAAAAAAAATTATACACTTTTGATAAGTACCTGTTATTAGCCAAGCCACCGTGTTGCGGAACTGGGTTGAAGGAGTTACCGCGGCCCTGGGGGGCTACTCTCTAAGCCCGAATTCCGTAGTTTCGGGCTTAGTTGCGGCCGTATTCTAGTCGTCCATGTCACCTAACCACTAAGAATTAATGACAGCACGATTTGACAGTTACTGTGAAATCATGTTGTCATTCATTCTTAGTTCGGGTTCGGAACTAATTGTAAGTCCGTAGGTGATACGGAGTCGAGTACGCCCGCAACTAAGCCCGAAAATACGAACTTCGGGCTTAGAGGGTAGTCCCCCTGGAACGCAAAGGGCATTTGGAGGAACATGGATGGGTTTTAGTCAGTAAGAGTCTGACACTCCCTTCCGCTTCACCCAGAGCGAAAGGAGTCATTTGATGATTTCCCATCGAAAAAAAAAGCGAAGCCACCATGATCCAAACTTCATAATCGGGGATTGATCTTATCTGTATTGGGGACATTCACAGATAAACTTTCAGGTTTTATAAAATAACGAAGGTCTGATCGTTGCGGTCTCTTACTCTAAAAGAAATAACTGATTCCACAATCGGAATGATATGGCTATAAAACAAAGTTTATTAGATTGTATAAATTATTCCAAGTCAAAATGAAGTTTTCATAGTTCATACTGGCCTGTTTAATAAAACGGCATTTGCATTGGTAGGTAAACCTCTATATTTTGTTCAACACATTCGCTCAAAAAATGCATTTACGAAGCTTGTTTAGATTGTTCGAAAGTTAAAAATTACGCACCATACAATAGAACGTGCGGTAAAATAGGTACTCTCATCTAAGTAAATACATACATATTTTACCGCACTCCACGTTGAATAGAGCCGTGCGTATCCATTACGGTTTTTTCTTTATTTTCCAAAAAAATATAGAAGAATTCCACCAAAGAGTTCCACATTACTAGTATAAATAAACTGAATGATCGAACCTCCTTGGAAACGCTTTTGCTCAAAACGTGTGTCTCACTTTAATACTAAAGAAAAAATGAGACGACAGTTGTAGTTCTAATTTGCATCACGTTCAAGTGGCGCCATTTGTGAATTCGCGCTATTTTCCTAAGGAACGTCAAAGATTGTTGCGACACAAAAAACAAGAAATTTGTTTCATTACCAATTGTACTGTTTTCTCGCAAATGTGTTAAAAAACGTTATATGACACACGTGCGGAAATTGGTTTTTACAAACTCGTTTGGTGATGTATTCATGTTTATGCATTTATGACCACCTGTAATAAATCGGTATGTAATTAAGAGTAATATACGGCTCCCTATTTTACTAATGGTTTCCTTTTAACTGCTTTGCTGGTCTAGTGGTCGCAAACCACGATGGCTGAAACTCTAAACGCCCTAGTTACGCTCGAGAGTTAACTCACGAATCCTTAATTGCGTTCGGGATTCAATATGACGCCCAGGACATAAGACACTGCTTTATCCCCTTGGTGCATAATCTACTATTATTGTACAGTGTACATAAAAAATATTTAAACTCCGTTGAGGTTGACATAATAATTGAACTTGTTTTTAATGTTTCCAAATAAATAAGGGAAAATAGAGGCAGAATAGTTGTTATTTTAAACCTTGCTAGAGAGACAGTAAAACTTGATTAAGTAGGGACCTAGCTAAGTGGAAAACCTCCATAGCCGAAACTTATGCTGAGGTCTCGACACTTCAGCACTGAATTACCTCTGTTAGTGGGGCAAAACAAACCTCTATATCTGGGATTAGTTCTTCAATTGTATCGTCATAATTCCCTCGATAAATTAAGATAGCTAGTGTATTTTACCTCTTTTACTGAGACTTTATTTCGTATACTACTTTTGCTAAATTGTTTTCTTTGAATTTTATAGGATATCTCTTTGACTCGGACTTTATTGCAGATAAATATTCGTTTAGTTTACTTATTCTAAGTCTACCCGCAAATTCTGCACTTGGCTAATTGTGCCTAAACGACCTCCAGTTTTAGTTTAGTTTTGCTCTAACCCGGATACTTTTTTGAAAATCGCCGAAACGTCGGCTTTGGAACGAAGTCTTGATCAGTACTCGAAAAACTAAAGTGTACTTATATATTTTCCTTTAACTGCATAAACGCTATACATATAGCATCAAATATTTTTCAGTTTCACTGTACTGACAATTGGTACATAAAGTATGTACCAATTTTCATTGGTCCAGCAGCCAGCAGAAACCAGTAAATAACATTGGTCGCAAAGTTCTCATAAAACGAGGACCATAACCTCTTTGCTCTTGGGTGTGGTAAAAATCGAATATAAGATTACCTACACGGAGAGACGTACGGGGCGTCCTGTTAGTAAAAAATAAATAGATCAGAAATCCATCCGTAAAGTATGATTGCATCTTCCAGTATCTGTGATCGTTTAATCAGCGGCGAATGTGGGGCCAAAGTTCAGCGCTAGAACTTTACAAGCTCATATGATGATGATATCAGCACAATATGATACTATTACGTTAGAGTAAAATTGACGACGAGCTTCTGACGGAATAAATGGTACTCTCTCTTTTTTTTTCGCTAGCCAGCAACTTCGTTTGTTTCATTTGTTAAAACCTGACATTATACAAGGCATACTACTGATAAAAATTATCCTATAGGTATCCTAATTCAGGTCATGGTCTGTCAAGTTACGTTCAAATTCGTTAAGCCCTTAAGACAAAATTGATGAACCAAACATACATACTCTAACAAAAATATTATTAGTAGGAACGTTGTTTTAGCAAACTGAAGTATTCTACTGTCCACTCTTAATATACCATTAATCTTCTTTTACGACACAAACGGGAAGAAACGAGAGATAAATAACTTTATAGTGTCGTCGTACCGAACTACCGACCTAGTTGATTCTAAGGATTCTGACTGTAAAACGACATCCTTAAGTACCTAGTAAAGAAAAATGAGACATGAAACTGGGATAAGTATATGTTATTGTAATTTGAAGGCTCCAACTCTTTTTTGGTGGAAATAACTCAACAGACATTGACATCCGCAGAATAATATCTATGAAGCATCTATGAAGCATATCAATAATATCTATGATATTGCATAGTCGCGTCGCGCTTAACTGTGGGTGCGTTAAGACTTGAAATCCAAGTGAATAACTAAGTTTTAGCTTATATTAGCATTCTTGGTAGGTATGTAGTATTTCTGGAACTCCTACGAAAAAATCGATACCTACACAAGTAGGTAGCGACGCAATGCGGTTCGAAAGGAAGTTCAGAGGCGGTAAATTACTTAAGTACCATTATAATCCTTTGCTTGGCTGCCAATGAATTTCAAATTGCTATTTGATCTACGAACGTTAAAGTAGTGAATATGGGGTTGCCGATCGATCGATTTGAAATTTATTGCTTTTGTAAACAAGCTGTTGTTTCAGGAATTTAATGGAATAACTGATCGCCAGGCAACTTAAAACTAATTCAAAAACTACAAACCCAGCCAGTGCTTGTCGGCTGTTGAACTATGTAATTGACGTAGGTAGTACCTTAAGGTGAGTACAAACTTGAGCATTTTCTTGAACATTTCCATGTGGGTTAACGGTCTTACGAATGATACATTAAAATTAAAAGTCTTTCCATGAAATGTTTCTGCGAATGATCTACATGAAGCTCGAAGGGTCAACGGTCAGGGCGAGTGATTTAGTTTTTTTACTTGCTCCTGATAGATATATTTACAAACGTTACTCGTATATATGTCACCGGAAAATAGCAAACTCCGTAAGATTATGAAATAACTTGAGATTGTAAACTCTCGATAAACTGTCAACTGAACAATTGGAATACCTTTTTACGCATCAAAATTTGATAGTCTATAATCTCTCGAAGTCTAAACTGGCGACCGGCGCGAAAACAGATAAATTGTAGACTTGTGCCCTGATTGGTCGCCATTTTATTATAATCCACAATTTCTCGGAATGACTTTGCGAGATTATAAACTATCAAATTTTGATCCGTAAAAAAGTACCTATTCCAAATGTTCAGTTGACAATTTATCGAGAGTTTACAATCTCTTAAGATATTTTATAATCTTGAGGAGTTTGCTATTTTCCGGTGACATATACAGACTTATTTGATAAGTAAATGTTGTATTGGATTTGCCATATACCAGCTTGTGAAGTGCAACTATGTGGTTTCTACTTTGATCGTCATCGACCTTTCCAACTCCTCGTTGAATATTTTTCTCATTTTTGTTGTCGATGTCTCATACAAGCACGGATATCGGACATCAACCTATGTTACAAGTAAATGATGAAGTCTATACTCAACTCAGACGTGATTATATTATTCTTCGGTAATAGTGAGTACTGTTACTGCTGTGTTTAGGGTTCCGTAACAGCGAAGGTTTAATTGGGTTCCGTTGGTCCGTCCGCCTGTCTGTCAACAGGCTGAACCTCATGAACCGTAACTGGTAGACGGGCAGATGGTTGACATTTTGACAAAGTGCAGAAAGCCTTTTTTGGTTTTGGATAGGAAATCATCAAATAAATGACACTTCTGCTCTGGGCGGAGCCAAGGGAAAGTCAGACTCTTGCTGACTAAATCCACCCGTGTTCCTCCAAATGACCTTTGCGTTCTAGGGCCGCGGTAACAATTTCGAATAATTCCGCAACCATGGCAGGCATTGCCCTTCAAGGGCCCCGTCTATTATGCTGACATCTCTTTGAGGTGTGCGTGAACCACAAAGAAGAGAGTCTTTACGTAAGAAACTCATTTTTTGGATGGTATAAAATTCTTCGTGTGTGAGTCCGGCTCAGCCTTAGCCTGTTTTTAACCTTCGATTTGTTTGTACTGCCCCTTTGATGTAAATAGCTTATGACCAAATTCGACAATACCTACACCAAAAAAAATGTTTTTAATTACCTAATGTTATCACCCGATTAATATGAACGCGTCAACCGATTGTTTTTCAATCACCTTCAAAATGTCAAGTCACATGGAAAGAGAACTGTACTTAATTCAATATATAATTTAATTTATTATTAAAATATTGTCGTGTTTGATTAATTTACTTCATTCTAACAGGAAAAACGAATTGAAAACTTACAGAACCGGGCTCAAAAAAAAATTACCTAAATATATCCAGTCCATTGTCAAATTAATATTGTTTTTGTGATACTTGAACAGTAGTTTAAAATGTCCATAGCACGGACATTGTGTGTTTGATAAACTATTAATTTCCTGACTGTTTATAATTTAAAATTTATAATCTAATTAATTCCGATGTCAGTAATTGAATTGTACCGCTGGTTGTGGAATTGTTAGAAAGAGTTACCGCGGCCCTGGAACGCATATACATATACATTACGTACGTACAGGGACAAATAAATTAGCTAGCGAACTTGACTTACTTAGTGGCCCGTACCAGCGGTTGAACCGGTCGATTCTATAAACATGTCGAAGTAAAGGCTTGGGTGAAGTGATCACGAGGTGAGCTGTCAACCCATATAATTAAGATGTCACGTGATCACGAAGTGAGCTGTCATTCCACCTTGATTATATGGATTGACAGCTCACCTCGTTATCACTTCACCCAAGCCTTCACTTCGACATGTTTACAGAATCGACCGGAGTGGGCAGGGCACATTGCTCGTAGAACAGATGGTCGATGAGGCCGAAAAGTTCTGGAGTGGCGACCGCGTACCGGAAGACGCAGCGTTGGAAGGCGTCCCATAAGGTGGACTGATGACCTGGTGAGGGTCGTGGGTAGCCGATAGATGCGAGATGCGCAGGACCGGTTCTTGTGGCGACACTTAGGGGAGGCCTTTGTCCAGAAGTGGAAGTATTTCGGCTGAAATGATGACCAGTGGTTGTTGACCGCGTAGTCAGCTAGCTGTAGCTACTTGAAATTATTATTTTTTGTAGTTTTATCTTTATAAGATGTAAATACATCCGGAGTTATGCTACTTAATTTAATTTGTGTTTTACAACCAAAAGCAAGCATTGTCATTTCCGCAAAGTCAGACTTAGTTTGAAATACAGTGTGAACTCAGTTTATTAACCTAAACGGTTACTCAATTATAATAAACCAAGTCCAAGTATGCGGTCACCAACCCTTTTCAGAAAATATCTAATAATAGATTGGTCCCTATTCAAAGTCAGTTTTTTTTAGTTTGAAAAAAATACTTTTTACATTTAGAGATGTTTAACCGTCTTACCGTCGGCTAAAAACGAGCCTCATTGTTGATACTTAAATCACACGTATACCACACAGA
The DNA here is from genome assembly GCA_905163435.1 of Mamestra brassicae. Classification (NCBI taxonomy): domain Eukaryota; kingdom Metazoa; phylum Arthropoda; class Insecta; order Lepidoptera; family Noctuidae; genus Mamestra; species Mamestra brassicae. The sequence continues at coordinate 7,855,483 of LR990996.1, read as the reverse complement.
TGAAAACAAATATCTGGAGGTAATTTTATCCTGACAAAGAAATCATATCCATAACCACTGATGTAGTGACGTCAGGTAGCATTACCACAGGAAGCGGCTTCTTCACTTTTAATATGAATATTTTTTTTACTTGTTATTGTTAGGAATTACGCGATGAATGCAAAATATGACCTATACGTGATCTATTTAAATCTGTAATAGTCACAACTACTTAAGTATGTCGCAATAATAAAACAGTTTAAGGTGATTGCCTAGTGGTAGCCCGCGAAATTCAAATTTCTGGTTTTTTGCAATTTGCAGGTCAGTGTCAGGTTGTTTTTTAAATAACTATAAACCTACCTTATTATTATCAGAAGCCTAAGGATGAGATAAGATATTCTACGCGCAGTGTCTACGCAGAAAAGGGGACGGCGTAGCGCTACTACGCCGCTGATAAGGGGCTGCTACGCCAAACAAACGGCCAGTGTCAAGAAGTTCTCACCATCATTATTTGCTTATAATTGTCACCGGAAAATTGAAAACGCCGTGAGATTGTAAAATATTGCGTGAAATTGTAAACTATTTTTTCGTAATAAGACACGGATAAATTGGAAACCATTGAATTTGGATGGAATTAATTGTAAACAAAACGATGTTTTCATAATATATCGAGGAATTGTAATCTAATAAAGATTTGTTACAATTTAGGAGGCAGCAATTTTCCGGTGACATAATTATCCCATCGATGGGAGACAGCCCACCTCTCTGTGAGAAGGAAAAGATTGTTACAAACCACGCGAGCCCAGTGCGGGTTGGTAGCTTTGTCGCATGCCTGCGAATTTTTGGTTTTAGAACATTTCCTTACGATTTTATCCTTCGTCGTTCATCAAGATCAGTGGTGTTGATATAAATTACACAAAGTACCTGGTGCCTGGGAACCTGGGTTTGAATCTCTAAAATCATATTTTGAACACAAAAACAAATTATGTGCCTAATGTTATGATTAGAAGTCGTCATCTTTTCAGCCGAAAGACTGCTGTACAGAGGCCTCCTTCAAGTATCGTCACACCGACAATTCCTGTGCGTCTCGCATTCAACGGATTCCCAGTCTTCGATCATAGGTCCACCTTCCAAAGCTGCGTCTTCCGGTGCGTGGTCGCCGCCACCAGAACCTTTCTACCCCATCCGCTATCTGTTCTGAAAGCAATGTACCCAGCTCACTACCAGTGACGATCCATTGGAACTGCATTTTGCTGAAGACAATGGCCTCTGGCACGTGTCGAAGTACATTGATATTCCAACTATACGAAGGAAATGAATGTGGATATACTGGTTATTTTAATAAATAAATGAATAAATCATGGCATACTCGTTTAATTGTGATCACGATGTCGTCTGCGATATCCTTAAGCAGAACAATTACACAACTATCTGCTTAAATGTATTGTAAATATTTACACAACACACGATGAGAACCAAATATGTAGGTATTATAGGGCAACATGTGTCTTCTGATATTGATATCTTTGTGTATTTCGTATCGTGTATTAGCTATTTTTTCTTTTTATAAATTATATTTACCTTTTTAGGCTACGTAACTAGATACTTATCAATCAATTTATTTAACAAATACAAAAATCTGTTACTACCTTTTTCGTCACCGGACATTTAAATCAAAAATACGTCCTTGATACCAACAGAAAAAAAATGAAAATTGTCACTTGTCAGTGTCACAGAGCAGCTACGATAGTTACCTTATATTATTTCGAAGGGAATTTGGTGGGGTCTTGTCATGCAACTAAATTTTATGTGTAATGTGTTTTAAATTGTTTAAATCTAAATAAGGATCTAGTATAAAATAGCCATGAGTCAAAAGTCTTACAGGAGGAAAAAGTCTCCTCCATTCACGAAAAGCCGACAGATGCCATGTTTAGAAACATTTGGAAAATCGGAGTCTGTCATCGCAATCGCAAACCTACAGCCAGTTAAGGAGGAAACAAAAGCTGAGCTTGTTGAAGAAGCTCCACATAAATATAAGTCGAGCGAAGCTTTCAAGGCTGAAGTTTCAAGATTCATTGAAATATCCCAATATTTTTCCAGTCCTCTTCACAAAACCGCATCGTACATCTGTGAGAATCGCCTTGTGTCCTACCCGAGTGTGTTCAGGTTAGAATATAAGCGCGGGGTTATCACCACAGAGCACATTAAGTTTTGCAATGCTACTCTAGAGCCAGTGTTCATAAGACTGTTCAAACTCGTTCCTGATCTGGAGCAAATCAGGTTTACAAACTTGTCCCTCTCTCGGTGCAAGAGGATCCCTCCAGGACTTTCCTTCGACTTGGCATTTGTGTACGACGATGTCAATGAAAAGCCAGCGTGTAATGCGAAAATGATATTTGTTGCTTCTAGAAAAACGACCACTCCATGCTACCAAATATGTGAAATCGAACTCGATATTTATGTACAAAAAACTCGTTTGATTCAGAATTAATCAAGCTATTATACGTGTATAACGGTAATTACATTTGGAATTCTAATTCTAGTAAACACAATAAGTCTATTGTTTCAATTCAGCTGCCAAGGCTTCACCATATTTTCGATACAGCAATCATATTGCTGTACCTAAATATTTTTTTATCATTAAAGTTACTACACAGTTACTGAATGCTTCTTATTTCAAGGTTCCTCATTGTTAGGCTTCAGCGAAAGGTGTTCATGAATATTACGGTGAAAAACTGCTTGGTAAAAAAAGTACTTAGGAGCAGTGTCATCAATAAAATAGTGTCTAATTTATAAAGATGTGTAGGTTCATGATTTATACACATTTTATGGGAAATACTGAAGGCTTCTCATAAACCTATGAACCCAACGGACCATTCCGTTTTTTTTTTCAGTACGTTGTCTCTTATTCAAATATAAAGTCATCGTTTATTTAGCCTGGTCTACGCAGTGTTTAAGACAGCGGCTCCTCAGATTACACGGAGTTCCCGTTGAGATAAAGTCAGCAGTTGGTACATACAGCCGGTCTATTCCAGTCAACGCCTCACCGTGCAACCTTAGGTGGAGTTAGTGTGAAGTGAACTGTCATTCCATATTGTTTGTATGGATTGACAGGTCACTTCATGTGCACTTTGCCTAAGCTTACACAGTGAGGTTTTTACAGAATCGCACAGCAGGAAGAGCTCGTGAGCTAGTCTTGAGTGAACAATAACCCTCGGCAAAAAAGTGAAACAAATACTGCGTGTGGGGACTTTCAAAACAACTGGTAACGTTACTACTACAAACATTTGAAAAATACTTCATGATTTGATTAACCATGACCTCAAGTATCTCCAATTAATAAAAATTTACTGGTAAGTACTTGCAACGCGACAACGTGATTTATGCTAATTTCATGAAATATGACGTTTTTAAATGTATGACATACAATACATTCACAGTTCTTTTAATCTTTTGAAGGTCATTTTGTCACAAAATATTATAGAAACCGAGAGTTTTTGAACATTTTGAAAGTTTCAGTTTTTGTAGGTGTAATACTGGCCTACTTCGCTTTCTAAATATGTGTCTAGAGGAAATGGGAACCAAACTTTGGGCCGGAATCAACCTACGTCGCGTCGTTAGGATTCCATTAACAGTTCCTGCCTGACACAGTCACGAATTGAAAGTAACCTACTGGTAAAAGTAAATATAAGTTCGTAAGTTACACTGAATTTTGGTCTTAATCATTTGTTGCATAGGCATCTATTGGTTGTTTGTTTTCCCAATTACATTATCATTAGATTATAATAAACGACAACAAAATGGTTACGTGCCTGCTTGGATATTTACATGAATGTAAATGTCCAAGCAGGCCGATCAAAATGTTCCAATACTAGGAACGTGGCGATATTTTGCGAGTCATTGTTTATGTGGTATTAAGAATAGGTATCTATGTATCTACGTATTTGTATCTATACCAGGTCAAGGCTCTTCAAGGTTAAGTGCTTGATAACAATAATTCATTATGTCCTCACAAGGAGACCTGACCCACATGGACGAGCATCAAGATTGGGAACTCAAAGAATAATGGTAATATTAGACCATATATGAAGGTGGGTATGGGTAGCTACACAATATTTAAGTGACATGTGAAAGCGCTGCTTAAATTATTTCTCTCAATCAATGTAACTCATTTTCATTTTAAAGTTCACTGGAATATGGGGAAGCCTTTTGCCCAGCAGTGGGACAACATAGACTAGCTAAAAAATCTGACTGGCCAGAGAACACAAAACAGTACACAATATTTAAGGGACATGTGAAAGCGCTGCTTAAATTATTTCTCTCAATCAATGTAACTCATTTTCATTTTAAAGTTCACTGGAATATGGGGAAGCCTTTTGCCCAGCAGTGGGACAGCATAGACTAGCTAAAAAATCTGACTGGCCAGAGAACACAAAATAGTACACAATATTTAAGGGACATGTGAAAGCACTGCTTAAATTATTTATCTCAATCAATGTAACTCATTTTCATTTTAAAGTTCACTGGAATATGGGGAAGCCTTTTGCCCAGCAGTGGGACAACATAGACTAGGTAAAAAATCTGACTGGCCAGAAAACACAAAAGAGTGAAGTAGAAAGCTGAAGAGATGATCGTTGAGGTATTAGGTGTATTAGTTATTTATATAAAGTAGTTCCTTCATGCGTTTAAAGCAATTAAACGATTGATCATCAAAATAAGCGACAAAAAAAGGTTACAAAAAGATAAAACATCTCAAATAAAGCTAGTAAACTGATCTGTATGACGCATGGCAAAGAAGAACTTTCCGATTGACGTCATATTAGTAGAGCTCGTCTGCGTAAGGTAAATTATAGTCATTATTTATCTTAGTGGGCTTATTACACTGTTACTCCTTAAATGAGATTATGGCTAATAAGACATTGATATTGCGTTCTTGTCATGTATCAGTTATTATAAGACAAGTTGTCACAAATTACAATAAAATAATCACTCTTTGTTTTATAACTCACGATCAAATTAGGTGTGTTATAAGTTTGGCGTGCATATCTGTGGATCTATGTATCCGTGGATCTGTGTGTATGTGTAGATACGCGTCGGGAGACCGCTAATAAATCAAATAATACTCTTATTAAATACAAAATGAGGAACTCGTGGCTAAAGCCAAAACAACAGCCTCACGGGTCGATCTTTAAGGTTAAGCAACGCTTGCCAAAGTTGGTCTCTGGAGTGTCAAAATGGTCACCCAGACAATTTTAACATACCGAGTTTCCACATTAAGCACGTTAAGCCGTTGGTCCCGGCTGTCATTTGTGGATCTTTGGCAGTCGTTACGGATTGTCAGAAGCCAGTAAATCTGATTCCAGTCTTGCCAAGAACGTGTTCCCCAATTAATGTGGTGTGGAGGTCTGGTAGGCAGCCGCTCCACATTAAATACTGGTATTCAGCTAATCCGGTTTGACTGGAAGCCGACCCCATTATACAGTCTTGGCCAAAAGTATTGATTTTATATTTTAATCTTTATTATTGACTAGCTTGAGGCAGTGGCTTTGCCCGTGTGAAAGTAGAAAATCATCCCAATTGAACATACGAGATGAAGTAGGTATCCGTTCAGCCGTTATGACGTGAAGAGGTAACAAACAAACAATCAAATGACTGCTGTTTGTGTATGTGAGTTTATATGTTTGTAAACGCACCCACGATACAGGAGAAATTCCTAGTGCGGAGCAACGTTTAAAAAAAAATACAAACATACTCACTTTCGGATTTATAATATTATAGTAAGGATAGGTTCGCATCGACCACTATCTCACCTGATGGTAAGCGATGATGTGGTCGACGATGGAGCACGCTTACCTGGAAGTAACCCATTCACTCTTGAATAAAATACCCCCAAGTTGTACTCTAGGAAACACGGACTCCGGCAGGGAATTCCACTGCTTAGCTAAGACACTTCTCTAAGCTAAGTCATAGGTAATTAATATCGCCGAGGTCTTCCAAGAAGTTGCTTTTCCATAATTGATATTCCAGCAATTACCATATTAAGATTTCTTCTTATTTATGGTTTGTTGTTTAACCGCAATAAGCGTACCTAGTGGAGAATTGTAGATTATGCATGTCCTAAGAAGATAATTAGGTTAGGGTAGGTTGTAGCCTGACGCGAGGTGGCCTGCAGAGGCGGGCCGGTACCAGCCGGGGATTACGGCAGTCGCATCCGAAAGAACCAAAATTTGGTTTGTTAAAAAATGTCTACACTGATGAAGCATTAACAGAAAGTGAGCAAGAGATTGAACGGCCAATATAGCCAATAATAATTATGACGTGTCACCATGATATCGCTGTGAGAGAGGGACGGAGCTGTTCTGTAAATAGCATAGTCCCTATCTCAAAACGGAATCATGGTGACATTGATACGCCATAGTAAAGGGGAAGATTTTTCCTCCTGACCTCGGAATTTAGCTGAAGCTGCAAGAGATTCGAAATTGAAACTCCAAGTAGAGTAAACTAGACAGTCATGACTTTTCATTCAATCGCCTTTTGCAAAGTTATCTAAAGTAGCTCAGTAAAACTGGATGTTAAAAATGGCTGTTAACTTTGACGAAACTTTATAAGTTTCGTCAAAGTTAACAGCCATCCTTCAATTTGAAGTTATTGATGTACGACAAGTGGAACGTGACTCTACCTGGATTCATTGAAAGTTATGTCAAGAAACAGTCAAAGTTTTCTATTGTTTCAGAAGGGTTTTTAGCAACGTGTACGTACCTGTTCACCGCCCTATTTGATAACATCCATCGAGTGAGATTACACACCAAAATTATTAACAACTAGCACTTCGCCCGCGACTTCGTCCGCGCGGATTTAATAGGTAGGTACTCCACAAACTTCAACGCCCCCTCTAACCCTTTTTAAAGTTAAGTTTTGGAAAATTAAGCACTAATATTGTTAGATCTGTTTCAAATATACGACTTTTAGTTTGTTCATTCCAATTTCCACGTAAATTGAAGTAAGCAATAATGAGCTCCCCTAAAAACTTCATCACCCTTTTTCGTCCCTTAAGGGGTTTATTTTCGAAAAATCCAATATTTAAAATAAATATTTGTTATTCTTATTTTATTATCCAAATTATTAATGCCGTGTTTCAACTTCATCGGACCAAGCATTAAGATTCTCCCTAGTTCACTCAAACCGCAACATTTTTATTTAGTGCATTTTTATACCCGTCGTGACTTTTAAACGAAAGGTCCGATTTAAATAATTTAAAGTGTAATTTACATATACATAATCAACCTTAATTATCAAATCATTTAAATGTATAAGGATTCATATTTTGATATCAAAATCATCAGTTTTTCTTTCCAACTGGGCTTTGACTGAATAATTTTAACAAAAAGCTGTAAAATCGGCCGAGTAATTTTTGAGTTAAATCGTAACAAACAAACAAACAAACAAATCTTTCTTTTTTACAATATTAGTTTTTATTAATATTAGTCTTTTTAGATTAGATGCACATTTACAATACCATTAACGACCGGGATACAGCGGTGGTTTTATCGCTAATATCTAAAAGCCCTTTCGATGGCCAGGAAGACAATAAATGAAATTGGCAAGGGATGTTCTGTGGTGTACTGCATTTACCATGGGTACCTTCACACATCAGTTTAAAGACTACATGTCATTCATGTACATCCTGGATTTTTTTACTGCTATTATTTTGTAAGAGGTACTTGTTTTCTGTTGTTTTTCTAGTTTCGAATGGTCAATGGAATTATACGCCGACGTGAAACGCAAGTTCTTAACCTAACAATAATATTAAGTGCGTAAGCAAATGGAAATCTATAATTTATTCCTTGTTTACCTTGACAAGTTTAAGACAGCTTTTAACCCCAAATTCCAACTAAGACAAAATAACACCATCGAAAAACCATACTTACATAACATAAACCTTATAATTATTAGCATTATATAGGTATTGCATTATTACGTCGTAACTAAATCCATGGCTTAGGGTTCCGTAGAGACTTTAAACTTTTTGAGAAAAAAATACAACCGACTTCCAAATAAAAAAACTCTACAAAGTATAAAATTACTTTAACTTCGCAAGTCGGAGTTTTTGTAGTCGGTTGTATTTTTTTCTCAAAAAGTTTTTTTATTTTACAGTTTTTAGCGGTAGGTACAATTAGTTCCACACCTAACAACACCACAGGAAAGCAAAACACGCAATTTCGTTTACTTGGATGATATATTTTCTATTTCCTCCAGTTATTTTAAATTTAAAAACCAAACTACAGAACCGATTTTGATAAAATTTCTATGGAACCAATCGGAACGGAACAACCTTTCACATGAAAAAATATTTTTTCAAATCGGTTCATAAATGACGGAGTTATGAGATAACACCACTCCTTTTTTTTTAAGTCGGTAAAAAAGAAAGCAAATATATAAGCAGCTGCATTTTCAGTGTCTGAAACGCGGTAGGTTATGAACTTTTGCTTCACGACTACCTACTTGTCAGCACTAGCTACTTTGGTAATATTTTTTTTTTCTCTGTCCCACAGCTGGACAAAGGCCTCCCCATTTTCCTTCAATCAACCTCTTACCAAGTTTGCCCCTTAAACATGATCAGATCGTCACAACACCTTCGTCGGTTTCAATTAAAGAACCTAAAAATAAAATACTACTAATAAGCAGCCAACAGAACCTTTAACAAATAAAACATCACACTTGACTTGTGCCCTGATTAAAAGTTCAAGACTGCTTGGAAAACCAGTAGTTACACGAGTTCGATGTAAATGCAAAACATACCTTACCTGTGTGCATATTATCTTCCACTGGAAAATAACTAAATCTGTGAGGTCATTACATTATACAAGTTGCATAGGAACGTACCTATCTGTGATATTAGAAACCTATCTCTTACTAAGTAGGTACCTACATCTGAACTGTAGTTTGTTTAATCGTTATAGGTATTGTTACTGGGCATTTTAATTGATGTTCAAACATTAAGATATTGTATAACCGATTTGTTTTTACGACTGTTAAATGTAGGTATTCTGAACTCCTGTTCCGGCTGTATATGGAATTAATTTCATAATGCCAACACCAAAAAACGCATTTCAATCACTTGTTATTAGTCTATTATAAACAAAGTGAATTTAATTAATTAAATTGTTGACTTTAACCTTATCTTCAAACTTGTTCTTTGTAGCGACATCTATTGACATATAAACAGACCATTTGCTGTCTCATTTTTCTGTCTGCGTTTCCTTTTTACAGTTGCGACAAGAGTACAGGCAACTTTAATGTAGATGGCGCTAAAATAAATTTTGTTCAATTTTGTTCAATTTTTAACCTTTTTATCAAATTGCTAGTAGTCGTCCAGAAGGATGTTCGTTATTGCATTTATAAAAACGTAGATTCTTGGATTTTTGAAAATTGAATAAATAGAATAAATCTACAACACAGTAATCCTCTTCATAATAAGCATAACCTATGGTGCTTGTATCGTCTTCGCACACGCCAAGCAAGCCCCACTTTATCCTTAATGCAGATTGTAGACCCTCTAAAAATATCTACTCAAAGCCCCGAGAACTCCCTTCTACGTTTGCAATAATAAATCTACATCTACTTAAATCCCAAAATGCCCATCATCCAATAGTTCATGAAACCTTTGACTCTGTTTTAAAGCACTCCAACCCTGTGATTACTTCGGCGGCCCGATACAATCCCTATCACAACTCCAAGAACAACCGACCGAGGCATACTCTCAAGGTAACAGCTTGAGGAATTGTCATTATGTTAAAAGTGCCTAGCGTCATTTTGTTGGCAATAGAACGTGGAAATCTGAAAAGAAGTGAGTATTATATCAGGCGCTTTAAAAAGCCGAGTTCTCAGAATTCAACACACGTAATGATTTTTTGAGGTTATTGAACTCTACTACTACACAGCCATTGTTAAGCTAAAATGATTTTGCCATAATGACACCTTTAATATTCCCAGGACTTATTTTGAGTTCTTACCTCCGGCTTCTAATAATCCAGGAGAGTCAACTACATTTCGATTATGCTTTCAGTATGACGAAGTAAATAGGTACACTGGTCGAGATACGTACGTATGAGACCCATGTGGACAGCATGAGTAAATTTAAAATAATTAATTCACTTGTAAAACATTGTGCCTATTGGTACTGTTTAGAGGGTAGCTTGCAAAGCTTGCGCAGTTGAAAACTCGAAAAGTCAAGAGTTCTACGAGTCTCTGCTCTGACTTTATGATCGACAAATGGCTTTTAGTAATAAAAACGATTCGACTGCCAATTCCAATCAATCTAATAACGTTACGTGTTATTTAGCAATTAGGGACCCCAGGGCTGTATAGTGATGTGTTAATGACTTCATTGTGGCTGTGTTATGAAGTGTCGTTCAAAAGACCCAAGAAAATCGGAAGCGCCGAAAACTAAACATAAGGCAGAACTTTTCTTCATTTCCGCGAAGTTCATTGCTCCTCAATTAACAAACCTAAAATACCGTCATGCTTGCACCGCAAAATATAACCTAGAACTTCTCATTGTTCACCTCGGCACTTAAAGATAATAACAGACTGGATGCCAGCGGTTTGTTACACGATTTAATTACCTATTATGTGAAAAACTATGAAGGTTAAAGCCCTCATAATGAGTTTCCGAGTGTGAAACAGGTTAATTAGCGGATATATTCGCGTTCGGCCGCGTCGCAGTGTTTTGGTCAGGACTCGTCGAGTACCGTTGTATAAAAGTGGGACACGCGGCTCAATGCCATTGCCGTCGTGAAAGAGTTGTGTGGACAATCCTAAATCTATTCGACGATGTTTGTATTTTCTATTAGAGTATGGAGTTTTTTGTGTTACAGTACAGTCTATGCTATAATCATTAGCCTAAACTTTTCCGAATTATATTGGGTTCGGGCGGATAAGCTATGCTAAGTTCTGATGTTTCTCGAACAGGAAATGTCGAAATGCGATTAAGTAAGGTTTAAGTCATGTAGGTGTGGTATTATAAGTGGAAGTCCTTGTGAGGTAAGATGAGTAAAAATTTTGCGAAACTTAAAAAAAAACAACCAATTATTATATATAAAATATTGGTTGCTGTTTCTTAACCGTGAACTGTTTGTGTAGGTACCTATGTTACATTAATTCAGCACGTGTTACTTGAAAAATAGAACATTAGTTTTAGAAAATTTAAGTTGTGGTAAAATTTAAGTAAACAATCACTATTTTTTTTTTAACAACATTATTACCATTATTTCAGTTCCTATACATAATAAAAAACAATAAAATACAAAGTCATTTAGGTACAACCTTTTTTGAACCAAAAGAATTTTATGACAATGCTTTACAACACGTCCATGTCAGACCAAGCCTACATTCAGGACATAGTAAGGACATTGATCTTGATTTAGACCCGATTCAAAAGCGAACTCGCTTCGCCTAAGATACTTACCTTAGTTAACAGAAAAAAAATAACAACGGGTTGCACTCCCGGAGTGAAAACTTGAACATTAACGTTGTGTATTTTTGATATTTTGGAATGGTTAGGGAATAATTTCGCACGATTTGCTATAATTATCAGTATAAAAGTACTATCATTTATGTGGTAAAATACAATATTCATTTATTGCGCTATCGTACACAAACAAGACAATTAATATTACCTACACTAATAATTTTACACTTTAGAACTTTCCCTACGTCTTACGAATTTTCGATCAGGTCAAGTGTCCTGGCGCGAGTTTAACATTTTTACCCATCCCAAAAAGTGCACAAGGCCGCTAGAGAAGTTTTGACTTCAAAAAAAATTGAAGTAAATTTTGGTTCTCAAAATTTTTCGCGAAAATCTTAATTAGCCGATATCTTTTTATCGTGTTGATTCAGAACCTTGATTTTTATACACCTAATAGAGACTGTAGTCCTCAGTATCCGGTATAAATTTCAACTTGCTAGGTATTCCCGTTCCTGAGAAAATCGGTGGTGACACACGGACAGACAGACGGACAGACGGACAAGAGAGCGATCTTATAAGGGTTCCTTTTTTACCTTTTGAGGTACGGAACCCTAAAAGTAGTAGAAATATAAAATTAGCCATTTTATATTTCTACTACTTTTGCGAGGAGCGTAATCGTCATAAAAAAATAAGCGGTTGTTGTTTTCACGAAGAAGATTCTGAAAAATATACGTGTAGGTAACTTGCGATTACCAAGATAAATTACCGCAGCTTGTGACCTTATTGCAGGAAAATAACAAATTATGAACAGCGTACGAGCGAGGAAGCTACCGTTATAATCGAAACGCGGAGACCATCAGAAAATGAGTTTGTTTCTACAAATCCACTTAATAGCAGCCCACGTACGAAGTGGCGTCCTTGAGAATGACGCAAGGGAGTACAGTTAGAGCAGTGAAGGAGTGCCTAGCAGAGTCGAGCGGGGGAGTCACACCGTGGCCCGTGACTCATTGTTGCATGATTGCATCGCATGACGTTAACGCTTTAACGGGAGCTTTCCATCTCCGCGGTCCGGCACAGGATAACGGGATCATTCCCTTCGATTTCAGTTTCGAACACCTTTCGTTTTCAAGTGTTGTGTCGCGGCCGACCTCCGCCGCCTTGCGTCACCACGCCCGTGTAATCGGGTTTTAGAAAATGAAATTCAGTTCGCTCGTGTCCTTCTTTATATGGCTAAGTTATGTTCTTTTAGCCTTTGTCCCGCTTGCGGTTGATGCTGCTGTGGCCGCACTGCCGAAGGCGTGAAGATGTTTACGTCACCTCTAATCCTGCATGTCTTGTGAAGAACTCGATGAGACACAGTGCATGAATAAATTATTTTGCTTGTTGTGTATTTTTTTTGGCGCACCATAATGGTATTGCCAAATAATTGAGGATGACGCGCAATTCTTTGCATGCCACTGTGTACACACAATGGATAAATCCTGGCTTATTTCATGATATGATTTGTAAACTTAACAAAGTATTAAGTACCTATAGAAATTTGCGAGGCATAGCACCGAGACCAACCTCTAGAATTTTCAGGGCAGACGAAATCATGTCTTTTCTATATACATTTTCACATAATTAAGAAAGGGTATAGAACCTTATGGCATATCCTTCCGTCGCCATTTTGATCAAAATAATGGCGCGCGATAAAACAGGTATATATGGGTAGGGAACACTACAAAGAAAATGTTTGCAACATGGTGCCCTAAAGTGTCACGTTATCGAAATATTTGGAGGTAAAGTCGCCAAATGAGAAAAATGACAATCATTCAAAACTGACCAAGTGCGACACGAGTCGCGTGCAAAGGGTTCCGAATGAATTTCATCGTAACATGTTATTTTAACACTATAAACTTCTACTAGGTTTTCCTGTAATTTATAGGTAAATTACTATTATCTGCATTTTTTTTTCAAAATTTTAGGCCCTTTATTTTCGGAGATAATGGTAATTTTTATATAATTTCTTAAATAACTTCAAAACTATTTATTTATATAAAAAATGACTGTAATGGACGGACAGACAGAAAGACAGACACCCGAGTTCCCGGCTTGATTTAACCATTTAAATAAATAAAACTCATCTTTTTGCGATTTCAATGCGATGTAGTAGGAAAGTTCTTAATAAAGTGGTTTTCACGGTCTCTTATTTTTAGTTTCTTCCAATAATTGCTTGAATAAAGCTACGAACTATTATTTGAAAATAATGTAATGCATATTAGCACGAAATTTATTATTTTTTTAATGATGACAGTCATTGTTCGCACATGGCGACTTTACCTTCAAATATCTCGGCAAAGTGACACTTTAGAGCACCATGTAACAACCCTTTTTTGTTTGTTTAAGTGTCCTCTACCCATACAATTATTATCGTCGTGCGCCGCGATTTTGAAAAAAAAAACAAAATGGCGATGGGGCGCTATACCATATCCCATAGAAAAATGTTCAAACCCCTTTCAAACCGATATGAAACAAATCTGGCACCTGATAACGAATATCTTCATCTGTACCTATATCCTGAGAGATTGTATTCTCACCTCCGAATTGCAATCTGTTGGATTTTCCCCGGATTTTGAAATCAGTAGATATATAGTCTATTTATAAAACAGTATGTCTTACTGAAAGCAATAACTCGATTTAAGGAAAGTTAAATTGAATCATCAATTGCGTGATGAACAGATCAGAATATGAGACCAAACGTGCATCCACCATGCTTTGTCTGCATTCTGTTAAACGTAAACTTGAAAAAACCACAATGAATAAATCTATCTGGAATAAATACTGCACAAAGAAATGTAAATTTCCAGTGACCATGACCACAATCATATTCAGGAGCAACATGGGTTAGCAATTTTAAAGGAATTCTGAAATTCCAATCAGTAAATGTAATTTACATTAATGATTTCATATTTTAATATATTTCATTGACACAACCGGATGCAGGCTGTCGAATTACTAAATACAGACAGTAGGTAGTTAGCTAAACGCGCCATTGGAAGATGGCGCGTTTAGCTAACTACCTGCTGCAAAGTGTCAATGACTTTTGATGGGATTTAACGAGGTATTTTTTTCTATTTTATTGGCATTCTGTCACGTTATTCTAAGCACCTATAATGTACAAATGTTGATTTAACATGATACGCCTGAGCTGGTTCTACAAGTCTAGATTTCGATATTATTGTAGCCAGCTTGGCATATGTAATATGTTTGTAAATATAATACTAAAGGTTTTTCAATTTAAAATGTAAACATTACTGTATCAAAGCATCTCACTCGCATCACACACACAACAGCACTCATTAAAATGGTCTAACAATAATATATGAAATTAGCTCAAAAAGCTAAGTAAATCCGATTACATCATTATTGCTTCTCTTTTATGAGATTGAGGGCCTTGAGTAAGATGGGCAGTGGAAAGAAATGTCTAACTTCTAAGTTTATTCGGTTTTCCATTGGCCCAATATCAGCCCGGAGTCTGGAAGTATATCCGGTTCATGGCAAAAATGGCGATATAGTTGCCCCTATAACATGTTACTAGAACTTCAAAAAGCAGATGAAATGTCGTTGTACACCTTTGCCTACCCTATTAAAAACTACAGGGGTGATTTAATATTATGAGAACCGGCTTAGACATAAATCGTTTAAAAACATTTTTGAAGGTATGATCAACAAAACTTCTAGTTCAGTCTCTTCGTTATCTAGAAAACTAAAATTCTTCAAATCTATTCGAATACAAAACAATCACTCATAGCTTTAACCCATAAAACCTCATTGTCACGCAGCTCGTCAACTTGCGCCCGCGCTTCTACGCTGCGCCATTTTCCAAATGCGTTTGCGAAAATATTCCGGGAGTGACAGAGACAGAGGTGCAACTGTACGCGCAAGAGCGAGAGAACCGCATTGCTAGGCTGCGGCGGAGGTCAGGGAACCACAAGTAGGTCGGCTTCATCCTTCCTTAACCGCGTCTAGAGCGCGTTGTCGCTGAACTTGAACGCATTCGTAGTTAAAAACACGGTTTTTGAGATAAAGAATTCTGTTGTGACTAATTCGCACTACCTATATTTCTAATGCTTTTGTTATTCGAACGTCTTTGTATCTGGTGTAATGGCTGTTGAAGAGACCTACCTACGTCGTTGTGTATTGGTGGAACTAGTAGGTAGGTTCTTGGGTTTGGGTACCTTTTTGCTGCAGCAACAATTTTTCATCTCTATGCTTCGATCAAGATTTTTCAACCAAGTTTTAAGATTTAAAGCCACAAGTATTTGTTTTCTGCTGCTCCTAAACCTCATTCCTTATTCAAGTGCAAGCTGAAGACTTATTTTCCGTCTTTATATAATTTGCTTTCATCTTGTCTCTATTTTATTCGCGTCATGTATTGTAATAAAAACTTTGAATTCAAACCTCGATGGATGACGCAACTGCCAAAATGGTCAACAGCGGTCATTTCACTTTGGCCAACTTACGTGAGAGCCCGCTCTATCGGCTATCTCCTTTCACCCATAGAGAGTGCTGTAAGCGTGACAGGGATGGACTACCGGCTATCTTTGAAATATTCCCTTATGTATAGATGTACGTGATTATACCTACTGGGCCTCTCAAAACTTGAATCTTTCTATGTAATGATGTGAGTTCAAAAATGTTCGCATACTATTTTAGTTTAGCAACATTCCTTGCGTGGGTAGCTTACATGGCCTGCGAGAGGTTTATCTCTACAAATTTTTGTAATCTGTAAACTACAAGACTCTGTCGTTTGGTTATCAATAGTACATGGATTATACTGATTGCATTAAGTGAAGATAATATTATGTATATCAAGCAGACTTAATTAATAAAGTTAGCATTTCAGTTGAAAAATGGGCTTCAAAGGGGTCTTGTTAGATAAAGAAGCCTTCTTTTGGTTCATACAAATACATATATCTAAAAATGGTGAAAGTAATAAACAAAACTGATCTATTGTCCAATACCGTATCGGTATTTTCTTTCTTAGATACAATTTCTACGGTACGAATCCCTTTGAAGATTTTACAAAGCCACCTTTTTAAACAGTTAAAAGTAAAACGGAGAATACAAATACACCACGTTTGTATATATTTGTAACAGTTCAGACGCAATAAATTATATGGTGCAGTGAAATAGAAAGTTAAAGGAAGAGTATTTCTTTTCATTCCACCCTTTTGTTTCAAGGGACGAAGCATAAAAGTTAGTGGAACAATATGTAAAAACCGAAAACGCCTTCTGTTTGTTCCTTTCAAAGTAAGAATAGTCTGAATTGCGGTAATTTAACGTAGTTTTGCATATTTCTGCGTAAGGGTTTTGCATTTGGTTAGTCAGCGGTACAGTTTCAAGTCGTTTACTTATTGTTTTGAAACAAAAGAGGTCCAGTGTTGACGTTTGTTGCATACAATTGGTTCCAAGAATGACAGAAACAAAATAAAATAATTACTAGTGAACTAACGATCAAGAAACTCTAACTTACCGAAAGCGCTTTTCGATATTTAGAAACTTTTAATAAAAGCCACGTGTTAGATGACCACAGCAATAACAAAGCACAATTAATTTAGCACAAAAACTTGTGCGGATCTAAAACAGATAAATAATTTACACATTGTATATTTGAACACAACACTACTTTGAAAGTTCGATTCACAATATTACAATAAGTCCACATGAGACTTTCTTCAATAATCCCAAGGATTTATTTATAAGTTCGCTTGATTTCCGCCAACGTCCTGCATCGAAAAACATAAAATAGAATGATCAGGAAAAATGATAGAGTAAATAAAAAAAAACTGGTTATATTCTAAACCTTGCATGCTTGTCAAAACATGTAACGGTATTAGATAAGATGGTATCATTGCCAATGTCAACGAATTAATTCAAATGAATGATGGCATTCGTTGCTGCTATTGTGATTGACCATTGTTACAAAATGCTAAAATTTCGACCGACCTTCAAAAGCGATAGCATTCACACATTGTATTTGTATAAAAAGTATAGAATCATACGAATGGGTTTCAACAAAGGTCCGTACTAAATCAGATCGAGCGCAGTTTCCGCTTCGCGTCTAGTGTGTGAAGTTCCTCATTGCTAGGCAAATTCGCAATACCTACACGATCCAATGCAAAAAAAAACTTTTTGTCTATTCGCCGTTTCTTCTATTTCACTAATATTTTTACTTAGAATTCCAATCACGTTCAGTATTCTCCCATAATTCGTGTGCTACGCTACAATAAGATTGACGACTTAATGTGGTTGTAAAGTCACAGAAGATTTATGTAACTTTGTAACTTCAATGGTAGAGTTAGCTGCTGACTCTACAATGATATTATCGTAGTGATAAATGAAATAGGTCAGAGACTAGAGGATGGCTCACGTGGCCTGCAGTATTGTTTGAAAGGATGGCCAGCGGGCATGAGTGGTCACGTTGGGAATGCGCTGGCTCGTGTTTCTGCACGTGCTATTTGTACCACGGGTAGATTAAAATTCATGTATTCCTCAGCCCACCTATGTTTTTAAGCCGGGACCTTGTAGGGACGTATACTGAAGCTCTACCGATTCTAGAGCACACTCGCATTTTCAATTCAATTTTTCATTATTTATGTATACATGCATAACATTACAAGATAAAATGTTAATATTATACATGATTCATTATTTTAAATTATTTGCACAATGAACTGAAATGATGCGAATCAATACTTGACGTATTCATTGAATTAATTCATCATCGTCATATCAGCCGAAAGACGTCCACTGTTGGACATAGGCCTCCCCCAAGTGTCACCACAACAACCGGTCCTGTGCGTCTCGCACCCATCGGCTACCCGGTCATCGGTCCACCTTGTGGGAGGCCTTCCAACGCAGCGTCTTCCGGCACGCGGTCGCTACTCCAGAACTTTTCGGCCCATCGACCATCTGTTCTGCGAGCAATGTGCCCTGCCCACTGCCACTTCAATTTGGCGATCCTTCGGGCTATGTCGGTAACCTTGGTTCTCTTGCGGATATCGTCATTCCTGATTCGATCACGCAAGGAAACTACGAACATCTCTCCATTGCTCTTTGGGTGACTTGGATTTATTAATGAAAATGAATTCATCATCATCAGCAATTTTCCACTTGAAATTATACATACGGCAACCTTATATACATAACTAGTGGACCGGCCCCGGCTTTGCCCGGATATTAATGTTTTTTCAAAATTTTCTTTCATAAGAACCTTCTCCTGACAATAACAAACACAACAAACTCAAGAACGGCTGGACCAATATCGCTAATCTTTTTGATTAGCGATATTGGTCCAGCCGTTCTTGAACACATTTAGCGATTCATTTTTATTATATAGATAGATTGAGATAGGCCAGCAACAAGGATATACATATAAGAATGGCACGTTATGCCGATGCGATGGCAGAATAAGGATACCCCATTAAAAGCAAAACCTTAAACGGTTGCTTGCAATCCTGATCATTGTCTCCATTTGTTACGGTATTTCCAAAACCAAAGACGACAGAATTATAATTTCAAACAGTTTATAGCGTGACACAAGTACGTTGAAGAGGTTACAATCGAAGTTCGCGGGCAGATACTCATTACCATTACATGCGTTACTTCACCGACGGTTCTCACGACTGACGCAACGAAATTCGAGGCACGTGCGACTTCACTTCGAATGCCAGGACGAGACAATGCCGAATCGATAAGTAACTGTACTTATCGCCAAATATCTACGTTGTCGCCACCGGGACTGAGGGCCAAGGACAATCGAGGCGTTTGAGGACAGTTTGAGCGGGAAGCGGTGGTGGTTGTCAAGGGTATGCAAGATGGACTGGTTTTTGTGCTTGATGATACTGGTATGCTGGTAAAAATAATTCATGAAGGGATTAGAATTAAAGGTATATTTGTATTCAAAGATACTTCACTTAAAAAAAGCTAGCTTAATGAAAATTCGTAGCACCACAGTTGCACTTACCTACTTAGAATTTAAATCTTATGCAATTGTTATTCCTGCTCAGCAATCAACTTCGAGACGAAATTAATGAACCGATCCCAATTCTAAAGGTCATAGACCTGTATAAGCTGCGTACCATCAACCTATTTCGAAAGGAGACTCAACAAACAATCTTACCGTAGCTCGAACTGCTTACAAAGTCTTATTCTAGCACTAAACGGGGCTAATGACTACACATTTACCTTCGGACGAACCGTCTTCAGAAACCTCAAGTATCTCAGTAAGTCTTAATTGTCTATTAGTTAGTTGTTTATATTCAACGTTCGTCTCTCGCATGTCAAATAGTGTTTATCTAAGGATCTTTTTATGTGCAATGTTTTCATTATCAAGCATTCCCTAAAGTCTTCTGTATTCTGATTGTTGATGTGTATTGTGCCTGAAATTGTGAGCTTTTTCATGTGTAGCTCTAGTTGTTGACGATTATTATTATTTCATCATCATTCAGAATAATCTAACATATCTCATTTGAATGTAGTTTTTAATGTCAATGAACTGTCTATTTTCATTATAATTCAAACAATTTGGGCAGCTGCGTTCTCGGTGCTAACAACAAAATACTATGATCACTGTTGCTAGAGCAATATATTATGTAAAACTATGCGGGATTATAGTATATATTTTATACAGCTATATGAGTTTGACTGCTCACCCTAGCACTTATTCGAATGTTTATCTCCTGCAATATACAGTAGTATGTGTTGATAGGATATCACCATGAGGCATCAAAAACCTACCCACAGCAAATAAAACATTCTTAACTGAAGCATCTCGAATATGCTCAGAAAATGCATATTCATTGCAGAGCAGACATTGAGTTGCGAATTCACGTCAAGTAAAACGGTCACAAATTAACTGTTTAGTAAGTTGAGCCAATAAAGCTGGGCCAATGGATGGTGTTGCTGTAATCTGTGGACATCTTAACTTGTGTCTTTATCTGGCTTACTTCTATCACTGGTCTACAAGCTTTATGGCTTAAGACTTAGCTACCGTATTTTAAAGACTGGTTGATGTGTTGTGCGTCACGTTGGTAATGTTGAGTAAGATGTTTAGCCTGTTCTTAGTTTGTAATACTAGTATTTGTCTGTTAGTTAGAACGAGTTATTTTCTCAAACCAAAAAGCAATAAGCTGGTCGTGGATTGAGAAGCTCTTTATAAAATCAGTATGTCTTGAAAATCATGATGACAAACAACATTTCGGACATTGAGTTTACAAAAAAAATTCGCAAAATCGCGAATGACGTTATTCATGGCATAAATGATTAGATATATTCGAGTATTTTTTACCGTTTTTATACGCAACACTAATACAGACTAGAATAGCTATTCAGATGTTAATCTTACGAAATTTCAAAGAAAATGATGTAGGAACAGCGCTAGTACCTAGTGGGTAGCGGTACAGGTTTAACCGGACAGCCGACTGGCTTATCACGGCCCGGGCCGCCGCCGGCTCGGGTATTAATAGATGCAGTGTAACCCGGATGACGGCTGCAATTATTAAGTTTGTATTAATTGGCCTCTGAATATTATTAGATTCCCGCAGGAAACTAATGAACTAAGTCATTATGACTTTAAAGAGGAAATTATGTTATCTTTATGGTGTTGTGTTTGGTTATTTATAACATTGAGCCTACGGGTGCATTTAGCAACTTCCGTATTCGTCAATAGGAAATGCATTCTCGTAGTTATCTTCTTTCTAATTATATAAAAGATAAGCTGAGCATAAGATGTGGGCCCACACAAATTCCCACACTTAATTAAATCTATCTCGTATATGAGAAAGGTTAAAGTATCTTGAGGGTTCAACGAATCGGCGACAATGTTGCGAAGTCGGGAGACCCCATAGTCTATGGGCAATCTACAAAGAATCCTGACGACTAGTCCTGAAAACGATTTTCGCCCTGGCTTTCTCATTAAAAACAGCGGTTAATTCGTTTTAAAGCTCTGAAACTTAAGTAAGTTTCTAAGGTTCCAGGAAAAACACAGCAAAATGGTAATATTGTTTTTTTTTTAACTTCCCTTTATCACGTCGTACGTGTTATTACTTGAACTATGAATAAGATAAAGATTTACTAGAGATCAGTTTAAACGATCTTAAATGTTAAACCAAGGTTAGTCTGAAGGGCCTTCGCAGACAGCCCATAATAAAACCATTACTCACACGACCTACGCGATTATATGATATAAACCATTGTTGCAAGGCTAGTGCGAAAATAAAACTACTAAATTAATTCCGTGTTATTACAGGTACCTACGCCTTCGTAAAGGTCATCGGCTCTTCAAAAGTCATCCGCAATTTATCTTTTGATAGGAATGGAATAAATTCAATAATGGTCTGGGAATTATATATTATTATTTATCATAAAGTATATACTTTTTTGTAGGTTAGGTATATCTCGTGGTAAGCCTAAGAAAATCAATTTTATAAAGATAAGTGTAGAATGAGCGGTTCATTTTTCTTATTATTATTGATATGAAATGTTTATGTGATGATGAGGAAGGATGAAACGCACGTGACTGAAAAAGTGGTGAATGAAAGACATAAATACAAAAAAAAGTTACATGGTTAGCATGACGGTGTGCTAGCGAAGGAGGAGGTGGACCGCGCGAGGGAAAGGCAAGGCCTTCGCCCCAACCGCCGCTTCAGGAGAAGACGCCGCGGGCGTCGGGAGTCGCAGGGCGATCCCCGGCCACCGTAGGCGCGGGCCTAAGGACGGCGAGCGTTGGGTGGCTCGCTGTCCGATCACCACTAGGCCCGGGTCGATGGCGCGTTTTGTTTCATTTGCGCCTCAAACAGATGTCAACATAGAATACGGGGCCCGCCAGGGCCAGAGCCTGCCAGGGTTGCGGAATTTGTTCGAAAGAGTCACCGCGTCCCTGGAACGCAAAGGGCTTTAGAAGGAACACGGATGGGTTTTAGTCACTAATAGTCTGACACGCCCTTCCGCTCCAACCAGAGCGGAAGAAGTCATTTGATGATTTCTCATCCTTTTTTTTTTCCTTAGCCTTTTTTGTCTCACTGCTGGGCAAAGGCCACCCCCATATCCTTCCAGCCATTCTTTTCTTGCGCCACCTCGAACTAGCCTTCGCGGTGTGCATCCAAATCATCCCGCCACCACTTTCTGGGCCGGCCTCGGCGGCGCCGTCCATACTCTGGCATCCATTCCCATCCTTAAAAAAAAAGCGTGACGGTGTCAGTGAAGAATCTTGGAGAATAATATTTTTCGTTGATCCCAAGTAGATAACATTGAACAAGGGCACAAAGAAGAGAGACAGTCACGAGGTCCAAGCCAGTTTAAGTGCGTCTGCGAGCTAGCGTGCGAACACCCTGCCGAGTAGCTGCAGTGCAGTAACTCACATCGTTTGGACGATTCTTACGAGTTACTCACACGCACATGCGGGTTGATAGTAGCTCGCATCCGAGTTACTTCAACATTTTTGTTTTCACTCGCCTGCCCGCCGACAGTAACTCGCACATGGCAGCAGCTCGGACATCACTTGCATCGTTCGGACGCGTTTGGCAGTAGCTCGCCAGTGTCAGCCAGGCAGTTGCGAGCGGGACCTGTATCTTATGTGTGCTGCAACTCGCAAGAGACTGGGCAGCTACTATCACCGTGTAGACAGGTAAGGCGAGCTGAGCTACTGGCATACGAGTAGACGATCCTAGTAACTGTCTACTGTCTAGGCAGTAGCTCGCACTGTGTAAACTAGCCAGGTGCAAATTATATACGCAATAGGTACCGCATTGGTAACAGGTACCAGCCGAGCTGATTGGCAATAAGCAGTTTATGATAGGGCTCTTTAGCACATTAATGTTATTGCCATCGAAGGTGTTTATTATAGCGAACGAAGTACCAACTAAACCGATTATTATATAGTTTTCTATATTTCTAGAAAATAGAACCGGTCGGTTACAAAGATAACATTTGTAACTTTGGAGAGCGCTTCGATTCAGCGTTGCTACGACAATATTCTTTGAAAGTTGAAATATTTTTTTTTAAATTTAATTTGCAGCCATAGATTTGTATAATTTCAGTTACATACAACTATCAAACAATACTTCCTACAATACATATATTTAGATTTTTTTTATTTGAGATGAGTTTGCTCTTGACTCTAGTCTAGGTCATAGATGACAAAGACAGAGAGATGAAATGTATTTTTTCTCAGGTCAGCTAATACAAGGAAATCAACGGAAAATGCACACAATTACGACGAATGGAAACCGCCTGTCTCTAACCGTGCTTATAACGTATTGTATAATAGAGATCCTAGTTAAGATAACGTGAAATATGTACAATTGCATATTTCTTCTAAACAATACAGCACACAAATTCCTACAACCTGGGTTTTACTACCTATGGATACAGTTTCGCGCAGTTTTAGTAGGAAATTAAATAAAATTTGTGTGATGGTTATATACTAGAAGCTTGAAACAACACCATTATATTTTCTAGTTAATTTTATGTGTTCCAGTACATATGCGGCTTGTTTCTCTATTTGTGATGTGAAGACACGCTATTTTCCACGTAATCTCTGATTGGCGGTCCCGTTGGTCGTCTCCCGCCGTGCGACGCAGTACGACACGGAGACGTAACGACACTGTGATGTGTCGGCATTTGCGGTTTTATCATCAAGATTTATTAGGCTTTAGGAAGCAATAAGAGAAGCCATAAGGCAGTTCCCATTATTTTTCTCAACTATCGTTACGCGGATTATGGAAATTTATGTTTAATCATAAATACATATGTCAATGTTTAATGGCACAATATTGTGATCGCCACAGATTTATTATATTACCAAGAGATGACAACCAAGTTAAACACTACTGCGAATCTTGAACTTAGTGGATATTTTCCAAAACCTTTTCCTGACTCGTGGTTAAGAAGGAATACTATTACTATTGCTTCTGTAATGAACATAATTAACATAAAGTTTGATTAAATAGTAATATCATCAAGCAAAAGAATCAGGTCACCGCCAGTGTCTATTACCACCACGTTCACCACAGACTTTGAAGCAAGATGCTACGTTCATGGCATAATTGTAGAGTTTAAATTTTTACCGTAATCACGTGTTTATCTTAGAAAATTTTCCTCTTTACGAGACACGGCTAAGCGGTAAATTACGACGTAAATAAATAAGTATTAATGACTTGACTCACGCATAATAATAAATGTTCAAAGATGACAATTTGGACAAATATGTTATTAGTTCATTGCTTACAAACACAGTGACCCAATTTAAATAAAAATTTGTTTGATCGACATTTCTCTTTCATTCGAGGTATATTTCTGCAGACTGTACCACAATTCATGGTGCTAAATATGAACCCCAGGCTTAATCCTTTTATAGCTTCTGCATTTAGATTATTTAAATCCGATCGAGATCCTCTATCACCCACTTTTACCTTCAGTAGTATTTACAGCCAGTTTCCAATTATTATAATAAAGACTTATAGTACGAGAGCCCACGACCAAAATTTTTGTCTCATAGCAATACAGCCAAAACCGCATCAAATCGATAGATACGATTATCCTGAACTCGAAAATACCAATATCAGACATTTTCCGCGTAGCGTTTGATCTGACCGAATTTTCAAAATTGTCAAAGATTTTTACCGAACTGCATCATAGCAATATGTCTGATTTGCAGACTGTAGTTGAATGATAGTTCTGAGATACCGGAAACATATTTTTCAGACGTTAGTGGTGTAGCGCAAACCCGTTAAATCACTTAAAAAAATTAAAAATGAGACAAAAAAAATGTCTCATAGCAATACGTCTTAAAATCTTTTTTATTAGTAAATTTTGGTTATTTGATGCGAACAAAACAATTTTCAGACGGAAATGTGAACGCATTAAATTTTGAGACCGTTTTGAAAATGTTAACAAATTTTACCGATCGGTATCATAGCAATATGTCTGAAAATTGTTGGACATGATAAAATAAGTTGTCCACATGTGCAAAAAATTTATATCAGACAAATTAAGTGTAGCACCTTCTCTATCAGACAACTTTTCGATACTCAGATATCATTTAAAATCGTATTGAGGCATCTTGAATTCTCTGTTACAAACCAATGAATACGTTGCGACCCTGAATTTATTAGATGATAATTAACAAAGAATTTACCCGAAACCGTAACATTGAAGTTGAAGGACTGAAATAAATCGCACAAAAGGAAACTGGGATGAAGTTGAAAAAAAAACGGTTTATTCAAAGTTACAAAATAACAAGCGTAACAAGCGCTGAGGCTGTTGAAATTAAATACTGATTGATTTGATAGTTTTGGTTTTATTTAAAGCACACTTGAGTAACTTTTACAATAGAAATAAGTAATGACATCTGTCATCTGTCAAAGTACATATAATAGACAAGGGAGATTCTTGAATATCTATGAAGGCTGTAAATTTAAAAAAACATTTAACAGAGGCATCGGCCAGGCGACTCCGAAACGTTATTTTCGTTTTTGGGAGTATATGCTACACTTACAGTGTCTGAAAACAGGTTTTTGGTAATCATGGCAGCAAAACAAAAAGTAAAAAAAAAAAATATCCGTATTGCTATGATACAGGTCGGCTAAATTTGTTGACATTTTCAAAAATGCGCTCAGGCTATGTGCTACGCGCAAAATGTCTGAAAATAAACTTTTTCGTAATACAATTATAAAATCTATGTACATTTTCACTATCAAACGTATTGCTATAATACCGACTGCCTTTTTTTTTGTCACAGCAGAAATGGCCTCCCACGCAGTTGCTACACTTTCGACCGTTACTACACACCTAGTCGGGTTCAGAATCATACAATCTAACGATTTTATAGGGTTTTTGCCGTATTGCTATGAGACATGGTTTTGGTCGTGGGCTCTAGTACTATTAGCGAAATAAGCTGAAATGACAGATGATATCGATAAAGAAATAAAACCATGTTTTCTGATACCTGCGTGTCTTCAAGGGTATTCTTAATGAAACCGCAGTAAACATCTGGATTAGTACCCCAAGGCTATATTCTGATCAAATGATCAGTAAATCGGAAAATAATGCATACCAATGTCTGAATGACTTGTGGATGACGCATAATTATAGATTCATTCAAATGAGTAATTTCCGAGTAATCTTATGAAACAGAGTCATAAACAGTTAGAAACCAGTCCATTATTTATAGCAACTCATTAATCGTTGGATAAGATTTGAATTCTCATCACGCTATGCTACTATCGATGAGGAAGAAGATTTGTTCGTTCACTAATTAGTAATGGAAATAGGGATTTTAACTGATTGCTCTGTAGACGAGAAATTTATCTAGCTTGCTAAATGCTATCTTCCTACAGTACTTAATAAAAATAAAATTCTGCGTAAATGCCACTAGACCATGCACAAAATAATTATGAAACAGTAAATTTATAAAACTGTTTGTGCATGTTATTTTAATCAAACAAATAATACGTACCTATCTTTATGACAAGGAACCTATTACAGCACCAACACAATAAAGTATTCGTAAAAAAATTAATAAAAACTTATTTATAGCAACACAAAATAATGTAATAGGCAAAATAATAATGTGCTGAAAGTAATTATTACAAAAAACATACTAATGCATACTTTTATAATAAAAACCTATAAGAACTTTTTAAAACATTACGTTTTATTTTAAAACATTATTATTAAAACGAAATAATATTAAACTGTAAAAATACCATTACTTGTAGTAGCGCCCCATACGCAAAATAATTACGCACTGACAGCATTAATTTAAAAAGTAAAAACTTGAGTGCACAATTATTTTTATGGACAACATGGATATAATATTTATCACACAACTAACGCCTACTAAAGCGCGTAACACTATCCAATATTAAAACTTAATAGAAATAAAATAAAATTGATGTTTATAAATAACTTTATACGTAGCATCCGCAAGTAAGTGCATACGCATAAAAAGCTTGTCTCGTCGTTAAAGTCGGCGTAGCGGTGCGCTCGCGCAGCTAACGGCGCGACACGTAAGGTGTTATGTCACACGGCCTTGGCCTGGCGTTCGCGTTACACCACGACCAACGGAACGCCTTCATTCAGAATAGATATGCCGTTTTGTTTCCTATACTGAGCTCAAGGTCAGGTTTTTTTCAAGGGCAATTTGTGATTCGAATGGTAATATGTGCTAGATAAGAAAAATAAGTCTGGACAGTTTTTTTAAGTTTCACTTGTCTGTACAGCTGAATATTAATTAAGTAGGTATGATCATTTTTATAATGAACCGTAATGGTTCAGCGTAGCAACGTGTCATCACGCCGGGACTTTGTTACTTGGGGAAATTTGTTAATTTGGTACTTTGTGAAAAACTGTACCGCCGATGCTGTTTGCTTGATGTTTATCCATTGTCACCTGCAAAAGTTCAAGGGTATCACATTTATTTATGAAAACAAATTTATGTACTCGTGTCGTACGTAAAAGAGGCGACTAAGGGACTCACCAGAGAATGGGCAGCATCATTCTCTCGGCTGCTGTGCATTGCAACACTACACTGCGATCACCAACCCGCCTGACAAGCGTGGTGATTATGGCAACCCCTTTTGGGAAGGCCTATATTCAGCAGTGTACCTCTTTCGGCTTGTATGACGATGATGATGATTTATGTACTTTGATGATGCAGTGAAATTAACGAAGTATTGAGACAAAAAAAATAACTGTACTCTCGACATTTATGTAAGAAATAAGAAGATTTAATTAAAAAAATTAAGAAAATTTAATTTAATTAAGAAGAAGAACATACGTTTATGAAAAAACACTTCCTTTCCGTAGCTGTAGTACAAACGAATTTCCCCTTTATCATCCCCTTAAAGAAAGAATTTCCAAAAATCACTTCCCTGTTGCTTACTTAGGCTGTGCGTTTTTGTGACATCAACAGAATAAACGCATTACCTGGAAAGGGGTAATTGTGCTCATCACTATGAACTTGTCACTATGGCACCAACCCCGTAGTCGCGAAAAACAAATCAGCTATTCAGTACACTTTACAGTTATGCACACATAAAGTATGTGGAAGTCGATTTTTTCTTCTCGGTTTCAGTGATGGTTCTATAGTAAAAATTGTTCATAATCATGAGTGCAATGACCCCTTTTCAGATATTGCATTTATTCTATAACACGTATATTATCTATAGATAGATCAAGAGTTCAAGGCTGCGTAAAAACACATGCCAAAGACTAGATCGACTGAACAGCAAACTTACTAAAGACTTCAAAACGAGGAACAGACTACACTTCCATGAGAATTATCCTGTACGCTAACCGTGATGAATCTATGTGTTTTCTCAGAAAGTCTTGATACTAAATGTTTATTTCGTTTCCTTTTATGATTTTATTTTATTCTTTTTTTATTATTCGGGAAAACAAACAACTACACATTAAAAATTACAAAAAAGATAGGATACAAAAATTATACTAATGTGAAAAGACGTTCTCCACAAATAACAATGAACAATTTGACAATTTGCTAAATTTAAGACTAATTTTTTTTTGCAAACAATAAAGGAAGATGGTAAATTATTTGTAAAGTATCAACAAAACAAAACTGTTAATATAAAGCTGGTAATAATAATAAAAAGTGCCGCATAAGTGGAACAACAGTGTCACATTATTATTATTATTATGAAGGCCAATATATCATTAAGATCTAATCGACAGTGCTAACCCATGTTAAAATATAAAGAAAAAAAACATAATTGTACGCCTGTCAAACAACGAAAAGATATTAATAGTAGTATTTTACAGCGCGTAATATTATAGTTTTGTAGAAACACATGTTTGAACAGGCAAAGTGTATATTCATGGGACGAAAGTCTTGTCGTTCATGTCTGGAATATTAACATAACACAAGCTCATGACAAGTTGATGAACTGCTGAAGGTAGTACCTACAAACATACTGCTTATGTTTTTGTCATGTGAAAGAAACAGTATTGAACAGTGTATTAACATGTCGATATATTATTATGTTTCATGTATGTAGCGACTTACATATTACACAATGTAAAGTATGAAATACAAAAATGTAAAACATAATTTAATACTCATGCATATTACTTGCATAACTTTGGTGATAATGTTGCATATATTTTTGCGAGATAAGGCGGAGATGCATGAAGATATCATTATGTATTTAATCGTCCCTTAGTAAACGCCGCCTGAATATAATGTTAAGATGATTACGAGTAGAAATTAAACTGTAATTATATGAATTTTAATTAAAATTAAGAATCAACATTACTGGGATTGCCTCATTTATAAGAGTAGAGAAACTCTTTCTTTAACGCTGAAGTAAATGTGACATGGTAGCTATTTCTCAATCCAGCTATGCGATGATCATTTACACAAGTAGTAGCCATTCCACGGACTTCTACTATTTTTAATTGTTTATGTTAAACTTGTCCCATCTATATAATAGATTTGTGGATATTTCTCTGATACAGGAATTTCTACATCTACACCACTACGATAAGATTCAGAAATATTATTAGGATTTCAAATAAGGAATTTTAATTTCCAATACTGCACATGCTAACGAACAATCAGTAAAAAACGCATGAACGCCATTTCTACAATTAAAAAATAATATTACCTGTACGAGCGACAGCATGTCCCAGTTCGATCCAGCCCGTCCCTAGCTGTCCTCCCCCCAGCAACGCAATAAGCCGAGGCCCGTACCCCACAAGCACCCCCTGTGGGGTACGGGCCTCGGCCTTAGCGTGTAGTCGCTTAGTTTGTAAGTTTTTTATAAGCCCCGGCTGGAGGCTTTAATATTATATTAAGGCGACCACAGGCAAGCCCGGTTAGGTAAGCAGTCGACAACCTTATAGGTTGAACTGTGAGAAGCCAATCATAAAAAAAGCGACACCATGTCCATATAAATTAGCATAACAGATAGTTTTGGATCAATTACGAGCACATGTGTAAATGAAAACGACTGGTCGTGCGTCAATCGTTTGCCTCTACATACATTATGCACGGGAGCCGCGAGCAACATGCTGCAGCTGTGCAAATTACCAGCATTTATCTGCTCATAATAAATCGAAGAACGGCGTTACGCAAAAGAGGTTTAAATTAGCAGAAGTCTAATTATTCAAACGTAAGTACCGCAGGCTAGTCGGGGGCGTAGACAGAACTGTCATGAATGTTCCACTAAACAGGTAAACGATTATTGCATGAGCAATTATTGTTTGAAAAAAAAAATATTAGGAGGTATGGATAGGTTATTCTGTCATTATCAGATTTACTGCTGTGACCAGCCAATGCCAACAAGATAACATTGCGAGAGAGATACGGAGCTATACAAAATGAACACTCTCCTTCTTTCACAACGGGTAGATGGCAATAACACGTCATAGTTGGAATAAGGTATGTCAGGTAGTAGACAATCAGTGGTTTGATAACACGGACTATTCCGGATGAAGATGAGGGACAAACTAACGTCATCTGTGGGGTTATGGGCTAACTTTCAAAGGAGTCCCACCACTTTGTTTGTACTAAAAAGTTCTCAGATCATACTACGAGCACAATTCAAGCTTTCATCTACCGATAATACATCCCGACCAGAAGGTTTCTAACGGAACGAACTTACGATCTCAGATATCATCTCAGCGAAGCAGAGTAAGCGAGCTCCAGTTTTCACTTGTTATCGTCAGTTAGCTGTTACGCAGAATCTGAGTGGTGATGATCTCAAAGTGCCGAGCTCCTTTAACGGGCAAATATTAAGATTCTCACAATATAGTTTGTAACTGCGTCATGCTTGGGGCACGCCACAATTGCGGCGCCACAATTCCCTCTTTGGGGAGTGGCTGGAGAGGCGCCACGGCGTCCTCACCTTTCGCCTGACGCAGGTACTCACCAGACACGGCTGTTTCGGGAGGTACCTGTTTCGGATACAGCGGGAGGACACGCTTGGGTGTCAGCACTGCAAGGATCGCCCGGAGGCGATCAGCGGCGGCAAACCTCTCACGTCCGGTCCTAGTTAAATCCATGGTCCGGAGTGAAGAGGCTTGGGAAGCGGTCTCCTCTTTCTGCGAAGCAGTAAAACTAGTGAAGGAGGAGGCGGGCCTCGCGAGGGAATAACCAGGCTTTCGCCCCAACCGTCGCTACAGAAGAAGACACCCTGGGCGCCGGGAGTTGCAAACGATCCCCGGCCACCGTAGGCGCGGGCCTACGGACGTCGAGCTTTGGGTGGCTCGCTGTCCGATCACCACCAGGTACGGGTCGATGGCGCGTTGTGTTCCACGCGCGACTCAAAGAGATGTCAGCACAGAAGACGGGGCCCGCCAGGGCCAGAGCCTGCCAGGGTTGCGGAATTTGTTCGAAAGAGTCACCGCGGCCTTGGAACGCAAAGAGCTTCAGAATGAACATGGATAGGTTTTAGTCAGTAAGAGTCTGACACGCCCTTCCGCTCCACCCAGAGCGGTAGAAGTCATTTGATGATTTCCCATCCTTAAAAAAAAATGTTAAAAAGTGTCGCTCAAAATTCCAAAAATATGTACATTGTTAGAGACGATCATACTTGCTTTTTGGCACTCTTATTGATGAGTGCCAAAAATTACCTATTCAAAAATATAACTTTGCTCAGACGATCGTCGCAATTGACTCAATATTTATTTAATCATTTTTTCACTCAGAAAGTCAGATTAATATTTATTCTTCTGTCATTTTCTTTAAGATTTTCAAGGTCTTTAACACCATATTTTCCAGTACCAACTTCGCTTTGTTCGAATCCCTAAAACTGTTGTACTACTGTCCTTTAAATACAACATACGTACAAGCTTCTGCCCGCGACTTCGTCTGCGTGAACCATGAGAAAAGCAAAACTCAACAAACAACAAAACTCAGTGACACAAAAACGACTAAACGGGTTTCCGTTTAGTCGTTATTTAAATTCAAAATGAAATGAACACCAGGGTTGTTCATTTAATTTTGAATTTTTTAGTTCGACACTAAAATTATTCCTCAATTGTTTATTCATGTTCTCACTTTTTGGTTTTAAACATTCACCTCTATATTATGATGATTGCTGAAAGTGTGAAGTTATTCAAAATAAATACATGATAGAAGAGTAGGTAGGTACGAAAGCGTAAAACGTTTTTTTATGTGTTCTAGCTTTTCCCGCGACTTCGTACGTTCATATCCTGTTTTTCCCCGTTCCCGTATAGCCTATAGCGTTCCTCATGAATGTGGCTATCATCAATATAGTGGATGTGTAGCGGATAAATTATGAATAAGTATTGTTTGTTTACTAATTTTTGAAATTACAATATACGTTTATTTATTATTGTATATGTTTATTTTATTCATTGAAAAACCTCTAAAAAATATAATTATATATTTTAACACAAGACAGTGTAGAAAATCAATGGCCGTTACACAATGGCTTTACCGAAATAAAATAACACAATTCTTTCATATTGCTCTTTTTGTGCAAAATGAGAGAGCCATCTAATCAGTATGTTTTCTTATTATTTTTGATAAAAATTCATGCATTAAAACTCTTTTAAACCGACTTCAAAAAGGTAGAGGCAAAAAGGTAGAACCGACTTCAAAATTATTTTTTTATTCGAAAGTTTATACTCCTTTGGTGATTAGTGACTTGGTGACAATGGGTCACCAAGTCAAAATATAGCTGCAACAGATCTTATTTAAATTTCACGAATATTAATGAAAGATCGATATAAGTTAGCGGCAAAGGGTATTAACGTTGACTCTATACTTTATGATAAAGCCATAGATCTGCTATAAACCAGCTAACTGTAGGAGCTATTAATTTCACCCAGGTTTATGTTCATGGTCTTAGCCAATTCACGTTTTTATTGCCTTGTTACTTTGCATGTTATGACCAACTTTAGAACAAAATATTTGATATATAGGTAATGTTTTATGTTATGTAGGTTGATTACATCTTTTACTTTGTATGAAATATCATTTAGCAAATCTGATGGGGTCATTTATTATTTTTAAAGCGATTAATATTTTAAACATAATAGGTATTTACTTCGAAGCATAGGGCTACGACTTTAATATTTTGTTTTAACAAATATTCCATGATAAAAAAAAAAATAGATAGCTAGTTTTTTCCGTAGCTTTGCTTGCATGACCGCAAACGAACCATTAATTTGCACGGAATAAAAAGTACCCTATGACACGCTGATTTTATGAGGGGTTTACTGCTAAAATAATCGAAAGGGAAAATTATGTCCTAATTACATATTAGTTTAGATCGCATTTAAAGATAACTGTTTGTTATTGTTCATTTGTTCTCGTCGTCTAAACTGTAGATGGCGCTACATGTAGGCAAATCAATTTACTCGGCATAATACTAACAAATCACAAACACAATGAAAACCGCAAACAATAGCCGTTGATCAATAAACAACCATGTTATTCGTGTACTTGGTTAAAAAGTCCGTTCGAATTTAGATCAAGTGCTCGACTGTGCCATTAATGAACTTCAAGCCCAAGGTTAGCCATTGTGTACAGCCGTTTGTAACAACGCCTCCACACGTGTGCTGAATAGCAACAAAAACGAACTGATGGATTGCTGACAGATCTTATGTTTGTGCCCCACGACTGGACCAGGCTTTATCTCCGATTCTCCGCGTCTCGAACGGGGTCACAGCACTCGCATAATTACGACGTATTTATTAACTGAAGCCAGCCATTTGTAAATAAAAACCATTTAAAATTGAACTGTGAAAAGCCCGTCAATTAGTCACCGCGGACAGCACAATTAACCTTTTGCGTGTCTTAACAGATTTTTATCGTCCAATCCTGACCAAGCCCTTATGTGTAACTGTCCGACTTAAGACATTTGGAGCATTTTTTCTTATGTCGAACTGTGTAACTTAAGACACGCAAAAGGTTAAGGCCTCCTGCTTAAAACACGTAAAAAAATTAGACTTTTGTGCCGCTTGGTAATTTGAATGCTGTAGATATCCTTAATTCGTAACATTCCACGTAATAATGACTTTATTTTTTAACTTAGATACACAATTTTGGCATAAAGGATTGTAAATGTTAACTTATTTATAAGGTTACCATTAATGAAGTTACAATGAAAAAAAAAACAATTATTGGCCAAAATATTGCACACAAGATTGTTTAAAAAAAAAATTGACATCTATATTTCATGACCTAGCGCAGAGTGTGTGCGGCGGTTACACAAACGGCGGTACAGAGGTTATCTAATTTACTAAACTTGCCAAATATATATTAATGATTAAATATTTAGTTTGTTTTATTTTTATTGTATAATTTCCAGAAATAACTCACATGATAACCATTGGATATCGATTCTGAAAATACCCCTACAAGGAACAACAGGGTCTTTGTTAAATTTACTGTATACTCAACCAACTTGCCACAACCAGTTTACTTAACTAACAAAAAAACAGCCAGTCGAGTCGTTTTTTTTTTTCACGAAAAACTGAAACAAATTGATGAATTTCAAATGAGTCATACTGGGCATTGACTTAACGAGTATTCGAATAATTTTAAGTATGGAATCTGCCTCGGTATAATTTAATCATTGAACGATGCTTCACAAGGATTCATCAGTCAACGCCTCGCAAGCCTAAATTATCATTTTTGCCAAGTTCATTCAAACAAATTTATTATAATAATACCTTGTAAGAGTAAAATGACTAGTGCGTCCAAATAATAAAAATCCTTGCCAATTTTATCATTAATAACGTAAACTGTTGCACCAGGTGTGGATACATTTTAAATTAAGTATTTTCGGATCGACTACTTGAAATGAAATAAGTTTTCGTCGGAGCAAGCAAACCAACGAATTCTATTTCGGAAAGCCATTATAGAAGACCACAAAGTTACAAAGCACCTTGGCATTGAAAAGCCCCGTTCCATTCTCTATCAATGAAATGTCATCGGCTTAATTTAGGACTGCTCATTTCCGGTGGTGGTTTTCCATTCAGATGAGGTAGGTACAATTTGAGGTAAATTCGTGAGAAAATTATATCTTGGAAACGATATTTGTCATTTGGGTCTTTACCATGAACATTTATCAGCAGATCGATCTATATACTATAATAAAGCTGAAGAGTTAGTTTGTTTGTTTGAACGCGCCAATATCTGGAACTTTATTTTATTTTATAATCTCTGGAAATAACAGTCGGATTTGGAAAATTCGTTTTGTATGTGATAGCCACATTCATGAGGAAGGCTATACGGGAACGGGCAAAACGGGATATGTGCTTACGAAGTCGCGGGCAAAACGGGATATGTGCATACGAAGTCGCGGGCAATCTATTCATAATTTGCACCTAAAATACCTACCTACTAGCAAATTGTTAAAAAATCATAATAATACTCGCTTATTTAAATTTTTAATCCAAAACGCAAAATTAAGTCAGAACAGCGGACTCCTAAAACCGAACTAGTAATTATCTAACAAACAAAGACGGCAGGTGTTTCCACCGAAATTAATTTACCAAAAAAACCAAAGAACGTTGACTACTAACTTAATGTGAATCAAAGCCGTAAAAAATCTAGTGAACAGTTAACGCGATTCTTATGAATAAAAACAATTCATTCTTATGAGATTCCCAAGGTACACACGCTCACATCTAGCTATACCTACATTTCCAGAATGAACTGACCTCTTATTGTTTGGAGAGTTTATACGAGATGAGATCGGCTTATTCTGGATGTGTGTATCTTAATATGTCGTCGAGAGTACGTAATGATTACCATCAAATGTTAATTCTATCAGTCACAGCATTGCAGCCGGTTTCTTCACACACTTGCCGGATACAGTGTACTTGCCGTGGTAGTAAAAAGTTGGTATTTTATGGTGCTGGAGGTTTACCGTTTCAGGATGAGTCTATAACAAGTACAATTGGGTCAGGTTGTTGCAGTCAGGCTTTACTACTCTGTCTCTAACAATACCGTTAACGGGACATTTTATTACATTTTGTCTTAAAGTTGATGATGGCAATTTTTCCTTGTTAAGATTAATAGCTGGGTGATTAATGTTTTCAGCTTAGAATGGCGCTCTTAATTTATTATTTATTAATTTCAGACTAAATAGCTTTTATTTTATAACGAGCTTGTAACCATATGTTATTGTTACTGTAAACGCTTTTGATTGATTGATTCTGAAGTACCACAATATTATCTAAACGGGAAATATTGCATCAACAAAAGCCTAAATTCTATAGCTTGGCTGTTAATTGTTTAATTCACAACTGATTCAATCTAAAGTATAGAATGTGACGTTTTAATAACAAAAAAATATAAACACTTAAGCTTTTGCAGAGTGAAACTGCACTTTTGTCCCCTTACTTGTGCAGATTAATGTTCCTTTAAGTAAAAAAAAAAAAAAGACTATAGATGGACTTGTAAGAGTTCATCTCAGCTACAACTTGAGATTAACACATTGGCTAAAAGCGGCACCACTTTTATGTCAATCATTAAAATCTTGGCTAGATATTATTTTCAATTTATTGCAAACTATAAAGACGCAATAGTTGAGACATGCAATCAACTGCACATCAGTCGTAGCAGTTTATGAACGACCAACTGTGACAGTGCCTTAATGTCATAGCAGTAACACTGATTTTAGTACTGCAACTGCTGCGATGATCTGTAGACTGTAAAAGTTGTTAGATTTTTGTAATTGCTTCATGCCCTGACGTCATTTCCTTTAATATGCACGATTCACGTCTTCTTCCACTTTAAGAGTCTGATGCCAAATACTTGCTTAGTAAATTATTTATGAAACCATTTCAGTCTGTATTTCACCGTCCACCACTGCGTATTAAAGTCACACAGCGCCCTTTGGTCCAGTTCAACAACGCGTTCAGGATGATGTCGGCACTACCCCGCTATGCACGCGTCATGTTCGTGAACGGGCGCCGTCAGTGGAGACTGATCATCCCTTAGTTGAAACCGCCTCATTTTAATATTTGATGCTATAAATTGTTTTTTCTTTCTTTCTTTACATTGTTCTCAAATATAGAAGCGACAAGGTTAATGTAACCAGGATTTTTGTAAACATAAAATGATTTAAAAGAGTGTCCGTGGAGTTTCTTGCACGTTCTTCTCCATAGAGATCTACGCTTTCGAACGTGCAAATAGCTTCATGTTTTTGACGGACTGACTGACAATTCAAAAGTACCTGATAATGGTTTATGCTAAATAAATGCTTTGACTTTGACTTTGATTGCAGCGAATATGTTTGCAGAAGCGCGCGTGGATTGCTTCTACGCCACTATGCGCAAGAGAGCCACGCCGCTGGTGCGGCGAGTGCTGATTGCTCCATCATCTCCCACTGTTGTAAGCGACATGTGGCAGGTGGATGCGACTGACAGAACTGATATACATATTATTTGAATTGTTAATGCTTATTGAGTTATTTTTATATTGTGTTTGACTTATTAAAATGTAATTGAATAAAGTAAATTTCTAAAATGAGTCAGTGCTACACGAATTAAAATGATTTTATTTTGTTTATTTTATTTGAAAATAATTTTCAATAGACTTACTCCAAAACGATCAGTGTATTTCACGCGTACTGCTTTTGTTTTTACATTTCCGCACTTGTTCGGATAAATACGGCGGCTAACCAATCAGCCACAAATACATTATTAGGCTGTATGTGTGTGTGCATGTGCACCAAATGTAAAATATTAGGCAAGTTATAGGTGACCAGCTTCCACTAATAGTCTCAAAAAGACTTTTAACTGGCGCAAATATAGTTCTTGAGGTATAATTGAATAAACTTACAAGAAAACAATAAACAAAGGGTCAAATACTATCAATTTACCTCGTTATCTTCGAAGAAAAATATGATATTGTAATAAACAGGAAAACCGCAGCATGATACCGCTAAATAATACATAAATTTATAAAACTGTAAACTTTCCTACAAATAAATAAGACGTAACTTGTAATAAAAGGTAAATCTTGTGCCAATGCAGGAAATTTTTGGTAATCTTGATCAATACCAAAATGAACGAAAAAATCAGCAACAATTTCAGCTTATATCAATTTCATTTTGCACACAATGTTTTCGTATTATAATTATAATACATTATAATTATAATTATAATGTGCCATATTTCTCAAATAATACTCGCAAATTTCGTAAAGTATGCAAATATTCATTAATCATGCACCTACAACTCAATACAAAAATGCATTAAACATTTACATATGAACCAGCGACCAAGACATGATACATAGTTCATTTCTACATAAAACACGAAGGAACTAAGTAATAAATTAAGTGCGTAACATGTGCACATAACAGTAGTATGGAACAGTACGACAAGTGTAATCATAATAGTGTCCGTAGCAGCTAATACTGTCCTTGACCGTGACAGCGCAGCGGTGCGCTCCACTCCCGCGCAACTACCACCCCCCACCGCTCGCCGCCGCGCCGCCGCGCCTCCGCGGACACAGAGTACCTAAGACTGAAAATGTTCGTGTAGGCAGACTACTGAAGTAATTCATATTTTTTTTAAACTTCATTCCTTTTGAACATGTTTCGTGGCAAAGAAGGATGAGGGCTTTCTGCTGGCGTATAACATTTGCATTGTTTGAGGAGTCACTACCTACACGCTAAGGGCACCCCCGGGAAGTACGGACCTCGGCTTCGGGCGTCGCCGGAACTGACAGCTAGGGACAGGCTGGATCGAACTTTAGAAACCTTGAAGTCTGCTATGCAAAAATGTATGGAAATAAAGGATTTTTTGACAGATTGTGACTGTCATGCGATTGCGAAACGTTGCTAAAATTAGAAGATTTGCACACTGGTCCTTTCAATTCGCACAACATCGCTGTTTGACATCCAAAACTATCTGGTTTTTCTAGCAATTCAGCGGTTTCTAGAGTTAGCATCAAAAGATTACCCCTAAAACGTTTTAATATTCGTACTTGGAGTTTGGGCTCGTTGTTTTACGGGTTGTTAAGTCGTGTACTTTGAGTAGGGAGGCCCTTTACTTTGAGTAAATTATTTCATCACGAACACATGTGACATCTACCGGGCCCGAGTAGTGGATAAACACCTCCTCACAGAGGAGAGGCCTGAGGAGTTGGAACATTATCGGCTGGCTATAATTATTTTGTCATTGTACCTAAGTCAGCGCCACACCAATTGGGTCCAGGGTCAACGTGCTAACGACAAACTAACTCTGGCTGTCAAACTGTCACTATACTAAATTAATGATGCCCAACTCCCGTGCTTTCAGAAACCGTGATCAAAGCTTCGTTCAAAAAATCTACTGTCTTAAAATAACCGGTTGAAATAGTTTGCATGCAACTGTATAACAAAAGTCAATCAAGTCACTTGACATGATGTTTGACAATAGACTATAACGTATTTAAGTAGGCCTTTTTTTTTTTTTTTTTTTTTTTGATCTCGGGGGGAAATCCTCATGGAAATCCTCCACCCTGGGGCGGGTGGAGGGGTCTGTCAGACTCTTACTGACTAAAACCACCCCGGTGTTCCATCTTCCACCTGCGCCGGGGATCGCGGGAACGTATGCGACATCCGCAATCCCCGGCTGGTGCCGGCCCGCCTCTGCGGGCCACCTCGCGTCGGCGAGGGGAGTGAGGTGTTTGACTCCCCTCGCTACGTCAAAGAGGGGCGCACGGGAACACCACGCGCCGCCACCTCGGGTCCGGATGAATGGGGGGCGACGGACAGCCCCAAGTCCGCCGCCCCTGGACCCAGTTAGGGGGGCCGGAAGAGGGCAGCGTATGCCCTCCTCCGACGCCCGATGCGCCTGCTGCGGGCAGGGAGAGCGGTTGTGATCTCCCTCTCCCTTTCCGCAGCCTCCTTCTGCGCGATAACTGTCTCGCAGAAGGAGACCACCGCGTCCCAGGACTCCTCACCGCCGACCATAGCATGGACCACGGCCGGCAGCGAGAGGTCACCGCCTACAACAGAGATGAGGGCACGGCGCGGCTCCTCCCAAGCTGCACACTCTGCAAGCGTATGCCGC
This sequence comes from Mamestra brassicae, assembly GCA_905163435.1. Taxonomy (NCBI): domain Eukaryota; kingdom Metazoa; phylum Arthropoda; class Insecta; order Lepidoptera; family Noctuidae; genus Mamestra; species Mamestra brassicae. The sequence goes on along the minus strand of LR990996.1, from coordinate 7,814,982 downwards.
GCCGTGTCCTCCCGACAGTCGACGCAGTGGTGGCATCGAGCGTCCGGCTCCCTGCCTATGCGACACAAGAACCTCCCGAAGCAGCCATGCCCCGAGAGGACCTGCGTCGCACGAAACGTCAGAGAGCCGTGCCTTCTCCCGAGCCACAGGTCGAGCACTGGCCGGATGGCCTCGATGGTGATGAGGCCGGCGGTAGGGCTCGAAAGCCTGTCCCGCCATTCCGCCACCAGGACCTCGCGCAGCTGCGACCGACGCAGCTCCAAGTGTTGCTGCGTCAGTCTTTCGCCGCGCACCCGCGCGCCCTCGCGCCACCTATGCAGTGACGCGAGCACTTTCGCCTCCAGGTCCCACGGCGGAGATCCGGCCAGTGCGCAAGCCGCCTCGTAGGAGATCGTGCGATATCCCCTGATGACTCTGACGGCCATCACCCTCTGCGGCCTCCGCAGAACAGTGATGGTGCTGGCCGTCAGGTCAGCCGCCCAGATCGGGGCCCCATACAGGGCCATCGATCGCACGATCCCCACGTACAACCGCCTACAGGCGGCGCTCGGGTCCCCCAGATTGGGAAGCAGCGTTGACAGCGCCCCCGCCGCGCCCAACAACTTGGGCGCCAGCCGCCGGAAGTGGGGGCCGCTGTGATATTTAAGTAGGCCTAAACCAAGGGCAAGCAGAAGTTATTGACAAGGTTGTGAAGAGCTGCCACAGAAGAATATTGGTCGCGGATTAACCATCGACAATAGATAATAACAGCCGCACTGGTCGAAAGTTGAGATTAAGCTACGTTTACCAAGGTTCACCCGAGGATGGGTGACCATCCATTTCGCAACGAGTTTCCTCCGTTGAACTCAAACGCGGCCCCAACATTTTTGGGAAAAGACTGGGCAGATTGAATCAATCAAGTTCTAGTCAATTGCACAATGATGAGATCCTACCAAAGCTACCAACATTAGTGCACATGCACAAACTCATTTACATACTCGCACGTAGCCTACACTTACCTAAGCGTACCCCAAGTAGGTACTGCAAGTTTCTTTACTCTATGGTTGAAATGCGCAAGCGGCGCGCCTGGCCGCAATGTTATATTACTTAGCGATTTGATGTCGTTGCCGCTGCTATTAGGCTCAGCTCAGACTGAGACGCGGCGCTGTTCGAGAAGATTCGAATAAAATCGAATTTTGAATTTTAAATTCCGCGGCGTGTATTCGAATGATCTCACTGAAATGTGTATCTTTATGTGTAGTAAATGCGGTTCTACACTGTATCCCTATCTTAGAAATTGCGTACAGAGTCACATCGTGTCTCGGTGTGAAATAACCCTTAGTGATTTGATATCGTTGCCGCTATTATTACCCAGACCGCCATTTATCATTCTATTGCAGTCATCAATTGTTAAAGGTAGTATAAGCCACTTGTTTTTCACGTTATGTAATTGCAGTGTGTTTGTTCTACGTATGGGTAATGTTACCGTCACGCCTGTGGTCCCCGGAAGGTTGGGCGGCGAGGCGGCCGTCTTGAATTTATTACAGTTTACCGGAGACAGTTTTAGGTCTACTGTGTATATAGGTGGGCTAGTGGAGTGTATCGCCGAACAACGGGTTAACTGTTTAAAAAAGTTAAGGTTTTCAGAAAACTATCAAATATCTTGACAGCAGATTTGATATGATAACTAAAATAAAAATAATAACAAGATTACCTACCACAGAAAGAGCAACTAAAACATTTTCCGACGAAAGTACCAGGAGATCAACATTAATGAGGATGTTTGATTATATTTTGATTAGGAAAATAAAGCGGGTGTCGACATAAACATTCCGCGCGTGTAACAACATCCTGTGTAGGAAATAGGCGTTCTATCCTTCGTTAGCTCGGAGATAGTGGACTGTCATTATTTATACGTGCTGCAATCAACATAGCCAGTTAATATGAACGTGCTTGTAGCACTTGAAACATCACTATACCAAACGATGATAAAGTGATTTGATGCCTTAATTGAGGAAATGAAGTTATCATCTACTGTAAAACCTCACGATCGACGACTGTGGAACCGGAATAGAATGAGGAAAGCGCAACATGAAGGTATTTTTTCAGGAATTGGCACGGATTTCGCCCCGATTTTGTTAGGAATGTTATAATGTTGTAAAATCTATGTAAAAACCATCGAAAATCCTTAGAAATTAACCTGAACGGTATTGCAATTATGTGAAACAATTACGTGTATTTTTTACCCAGATAATGGGATCGGATATATATTGGAATACTATATTGGAATCGGATGGGCAGTTCATGGGTTGTGGAGGTCTGGTAGGCAGCCGCTCCACGTAAAGTAATAGTATTCAGCTGAATCCGGTCAGACTGGAAGCCGACCCCAATATAGTTGGGAAAAGGTATATAGTTCCCAATATAGTTCGCAAAATATACGCAATTCATCATCATCTACCTAGGATGATGATGAATTGCGTATATTTTGCATGTGATATCTGTCTATTTTTCAACATTGCATTGTAACGACGCATTTTGAAGTTATTTTTACCTTTGTAAAACTTAAGAGCATTTTCTGAAATAAAAATTGTTTAATATTGATCCAATAAAAAATATTGATCCCGCGTCTGCGTTTTATTTAATCCCTTTCATACCCTTGACAGCTTATGTACATCCAAGTTACTACACGGATATCAGTTAATTCGTTAAGTTACAGATATAACTTGTCGTGAAGAACCCGTATGAAAATGTTGCAATACTTAAGTTAGAAATGTCAACTTGAGTATTAAGTAAAGTCGATAAGTCAAGCTGTGTGTTGAACTATTTCCGGACGAACATAAAAATGTTTGTTTAAAACCTGTCAAGTGAGAAAGGTGCTAAGAGCTACGTAAAGTAAAGTAAAGTAAATAATAAAGTATAACTATTTACGATTGTGATTTCGGTGTGAATGAATCATACATTAGATTTTTTTTACATTACATTACAAAAGTTTTCTACTGTTATTTCCTGAAAAAGTACCGGAAAGTTCTAGTTTCATAAGTAGGTATACTTTTTGAGGCCGTTGCAGTATTTAGTCGGGATTGTGACTACCGTCCAGGCTCCCATCCATGACTCTTTGATCGTAAAAGATATTAAAAATGGAAAGACCACTAAGGCGATTTCCCGGAAAATTCTCAAAAAAACATCATAGCGCTATAAAATAGCAAGATATCGGACCGTGCCTTAAGGAGTAGCTAACCATAAGTACTGGTAGGATGTTAGTTTTTACCGGGAGGGCTGCGCCGGACCGGTTCGTATCCTGCTCGTCCCGCAAATACTAGCCCCACGACATTGTTGATTCTTAACAAGTACCTTTGTAAATGCCAACACTGCCTGTAACGAGTTCGCCTTAATAACACATGTAATGTACATTAAAACTTCAGATGGTTATTAAGGAGAACACGACGGGACGTCAACAGTTCAACACGTCGTCTTTTATGTTAATTTAAATGTTTACCATTAGATTCTTGAAGTAAATAGAATGGGAACGTATAAAGAAATGGTATGACACACAGTGTCTTCGTGAATCGATTGTGGGAGGAACAAAGAAAGTTTGTGTCCGTATTTGACGTTTCTGCAGAAAATTCTAAAGATATGTCCAACGTATGTAGGGCCAACGGATGGTCAGTGATGAGACCAGACAGAAACCCCTTGCCACGAAAAGCAAGGAATAATAAAATTGTCAACTTTACATAAAGCCTGTCATCCATCTTAATCACCACCTACAAATACGGTGTAGAGACAAAAGTCTTAAAACAGAACAAACATACGTGTGCAAACTTATTATATAGAGCAAACAACTTAATATTAGCTCTTGAACCTGGAGATTGCTCACTAACTCCAACTTATAGTGTCAAATGTAAATATATTCTTTTGAAACATTCTCGTCTTAAAGCTAAAACAATACTTGAAAATTGTCGTCCAATACAGACATTATGACACTTACAGAAATGTAACGCTCTAATGAGAAAGCAAAACGCAGATGTCTTCGACCTCAACGTCACGACGACACAGATTCGTGCTAAATTCGAAGAACCAAGACAAACTTGACGTGACGAACCACTAACTCGTTGTTTGAACTTCGTACATGACACATCTAGGTGTACCTATAGCAATACTTACCACCTCAAATATGTAATGTCATCATAAAAACTGGGACGACCAAATAAGATGAGACTATACTTAACGCAGCGGTGCCTAAGTTCGTTATTCCTATTTCGGACCAAAGGAAATCAAATTTTTTATCACTTCAAAGATCAGTGGAAGTTCCCACAAATAAATTAAGTGGTCATGTTGGGCTTGAGAATAATAAACGAGGTTGGGAAATTATTTTAAATAACTACGTTTGAAGATATTCTGAAAAAAAAAAGAAAAATGAATGAGCACGTTAAAATAAATCTAATTAATGTTATAATTTATCATTCCAAAATGCTGTCTCGTCGAATTTTCTAAATGGTTTTTGACATGTCTACTTGCTATATTTCAATTTTATTTGACTGCGACTATTATTCCGACTAAAGAATGCAACATGCACGCTAATAATTATTACACATTACAATTAAAATAACTGATTATATTATAGAACTTTAACAAATCAATTAACACACTAACAATGTATGGCGGTGGTTCATGATTTATTGACATTAATTAGGGAGTTGCTTGAATTAAAAATATCCATTTAGTTTAATTGCCTCCCTCAGAAGTTGCAAACTGCCGATGATGTCCAGAAAAATCATGTAGGTAAAAGATTTGCATAATCGAATAGAGTAATACATTGATTTCATTAGTTTCATGTGCCAACGTATGACTTTTTTACGTTGTTATCACAATAAAACTTGACACATCTAGTACCCTATATATAACTTTTTTACTGTTGGTACGTTAAGCTTTTCCAGCCTTGGAAAAGACAACGGGTACCATATTTTAATGCAAACTTACATTACATTTTTTTTGCACTGCAACTCCTGAGGACCAAAATCAACAGAATCACCAGATAAACGCCAAGTTAATAAAGCTCGAGGACTCCCGGTGTAACTATTTAGCTGCCTTGGATGCCGCAACCAAGTTTATTATATGTAAAAGAACATCGGAGGAGTAAAAGGAAACATAATTTCCACTTCCCTCCTTAACAGCACTTACACACATTACATTACTTAATTACAGATATAGCCTCTCAAAATTGTGCTACACAAAAATCTGGACTGGTTAATACATAGCCAGAGGTCAATACTCCGGCCCAAAGTGGGTCAGCTGATGGGGCCCCGCCGTGGGCACCGTGGCCACTCGATTACCAGCGAGAGGGAAAAATGCGAAGATTACATCTAATGAAACTATCATTACGTACATTCAATGGATAATAGGTGTAGGGAGCCATGCGAACCTACGGCTTCTAATTTCGAATGGTTGTAAATGACTCGATTGGGTGGTTTTTAATCACTGTTTCCTACAAGTTACTATAGACATAATGGTAAGAGCTAATAAGTATCAGGCAGGGACGAAAGGCGTTGTTGGAGAAAAACTATTCAGTAACACCTGGGACTACCTTTACAGAACATGTCCCTAGACCTTGGGTTTCAGCAACATGCAGGTGGCGTGAGCGTGACGAACTACTAGAAGAAAGGCTTTGGCCTAATATTGAGTCATAAAACAATACTTCTTTTCCTGACCCCTGCCCTCTTGTCGGTAAAGTACCTCGAAACCGAAATTCTTTGAAATTGATTACAAGGAAAAGAATTGAGGACACTCTAAGATGTGAAATTCCGATACACGAGGAGATTTTCCTTGCATGAATAATGGCAAGTTAAATATGATTTACGTGCATAAAATATTGCATTATGTGTAAAATACGATTATATTTTCTATTAACGTATGCTGTTATATATAAATTGCGTAATTTATTTAGTTTGTAACATGTAGGTTTGATGAACTGGAACAGAACAATTTTAAAAATAATATGGCCGTTTCACAGACCGCTTCTTCGCATAATTCACTTCCAAAAAGGTTTAGTGATGACAAAGCATGACCTGAACTGAAGGCACCACACGTGCTAGTGACCGAAATCGAGTGACATAACTGATATGAGGTCACAATATTATCATACTTTTACTGATACAATGCCAGATAACCGGCATAATATCGTGTGGACTCAATTTATCAGTGAAATGGTGAGGTAACCAAGGAGATAGTTGTAGAAAAGCGAAACCTGCAATAAAACGTGAATGTCAACTGTATTAGAATTTTTCAGGCTAAATGTACGTAATAACTTTAATCAACTACAACTTGATTTGTTTAATGATATACCTTAGCAATCAAGCCCAAACTCGGTAACTTATTTGCCACGTGAAATTACCATGTTGTTATGGTACACGACAGAACCACATCACTGCGAGAGCCTTCGGGAAAAACAGGCCAAAATGAGAACAAGTAAACAATAATTTCGTTAAAAAAAACTATGTAAGAATGAATGGCAAATAAAATAGTGTGAGTGAGCGTCTTGGGGGTCAATACTCCGTGAGTAGGTCAGCAATGAGTCGCAGGGGCTCGAAGACCAGTCCCTGGGCGCGCCAGAGCCTTAACTCATTCTCCGGCAGCCATCATTATGGTAGCTCGATTGAGGAGCCGGATGTGATGATTGTGGTGATGTCACTCGATTACTAAAATGTTGAAGTATACTTACGCAATATAAAGTAAAGATGTGACACTCCTTGCATACATATTTTTCGAGTAAATATTAAAGACGGGCTTTGGATATCAACCCGGCTTTATGAGTGGGTGTATTAAAATTACCATGGAGGCTTTCATGAGTGAGAAAACATCTCACTTTGTATAAACTACGAACTATTTATGTGCAGTGTTCCATTATGAATCCGGCAGATTTATTCATCTTTTTCAAAAGACGTGAACTTTTTTGTATAACTGGTAACAACGACGTTTTTTTTTTCGAAAAAAAAGTTTTTTTTCCATATTATGAGAGCAGTACAACCAGTGGTTTTGAAAAAACCTTTTTTTTACGATATTCTATATTAATGCGAATGAAGATACAGGCAAAATATTAATTCTAGTTAAAGATAAAATGTTGTTCTTTGCTAACAAAAAATAAAAAACATTAAACAACCAAACTTGCCTACAATGCTTAACCAGTAGGTATTTAAACTATGACAAATGACTAACTTTAAAACAAGCCAAGTATTTTTTACGTTCTACAAATTGCAACACGAGTTTAATGACTAGAACTTATCATCCAATCAGATACCAGCACCTACTGTCTTATTCAGACACATTAAAATAGTTACACATTAACACCATATTCATTATTTTTGTAAACTGTTCATAATATGTCAAAATTTGCTCACGTAAATCCAGTGTACTGATGTCGTAAATAAAATAGTGTTATAGAAATATACATATATTTATGTATATGTACAAGTACATATGTTAGCCCATTATTATTTCGAGGCAAACAACCTCAGCATAATTATTTAATAAATCAGTAACGGTTCTTTAGTTACGGATAAAAAATGGCCAAGGAATCGATTTAGAAGGTTGTTTAGCGAGTTTTGATTCGCATAGATTTATGCTAATGGTCTTTTGATATCAGCCGTTCTAAATTTTGTATCTAAATGCGACCCACAACTTCTAAGATTACACTGATGCACCAAATACATCTCCTACGTGACTTTAATGCGGTTTTTGACTTCAAAATTTGCAATCGTAAAGAATTCGAGACGTAAAAAGATTAGCGAAGCTAACTTTAAGTGGTCTAGACTGTTTTCATTCAATTTTTTTTTACCTTTAGTGCAAAGAAGATGCATCATTTTAAAAGTCTTTTTGAGGCGTTTTTATATCCTTTTTAGTGGTATTAAATGGGCACTTCGATGTCTGAAACCATCGTTTTGGTTCAAAGTGCGGTGCTAAAGTAACAAAGTAAACTGTGGACTTGCGAGAGGCCTCTAAGAGTTACAGCTCTCGCAGAGGACAAGGGAGGCCGTTCACCCCGCTGTAATAGACGATGAAATAGCGTGGATATGACTACACAATTTTTACGGAAATATTCTCGCGTTAATTGAAGGTTGCGTACACGAATATGCTAAAAATACGTGTGAATAATACCGGATCTTCAGTTTCTGATGGATTGTGCAAATTATGTTTTGTTTTATTTTTACGTTGAAAATGCAACTGGCATATTTCAGTTTTGCTCAGTTTTAATTATATTAATTATAATCCTAACTTATATTATAAATGCGAAAATGAGTTTGCTTGTCACGCTTTCACACTTAAATAGCTGATCCGATTTTGATAGATTTTAGTACAGAGATGGATGAGGCCCTAGAATACCTTAATGCGAGCGAAGTCGTGGTAAATAGCTAGTCTTATATAAATCCCAGTATTTGCTACTGAGATTTATATAAGACTAGCACTTAGAAAACAGCAAGATATTGGAATAACATACAATATAAAAAAAAATCGAATTCTATTAATCATATCCACATTAATCCCATCGCTAGTTAGAGGCACCTGTTCACCGCAAAGGACAAAGTCAAGTCGCGGAAATTGTGTGTACCTACAGCAAAAAACACTATTGAAACAACTCCTAGACAGTTCTCAATTGATATCGATCTGCAGCTATTTTACTATCACTACTTTTAAAGTTAACTTCTTTTAAAAAATTCTTTTAGACCATATGTTTTGGGAAGCCTTAATTACGAGTACCTACCTACGTCATGACACTTTTAACACATTTATGTTCGGTTACAAACCGTTTTCTTATAAATACATATATGCAGGCATTTTCTGAGCTTACTGTTCAGAGAGCAACTGAAGGAGTTTCGATGACTTCGAGAATGAATGGGATGCCGAGTATCTACGAGTAGCTGCGGTTGCAGACTTGCATTCCTGTGCAACGTATTCATTTTAATTCAATAGCAAAGGAAGCAACAATTACATAGAAAACAAAAAAGGTAGAGTCTTAGTTGAACTGATAGCTTTTGTCAACACATACAAGTTGCATAAAAATTATAAATCCGGCCAAGTGATTTTCGAATTAAGTTTTGTTTTCTAATATTTATAAATTTTGTACTGTACTGTAAACAATCCGACGGCAGCTTTATTGAACGAATCCTAAGCTGTTTCTCATCTACAGCTACATAGCCAAGCTAAGCACCCAATTAGTCTCTATTTTCCAAGTACAGCTTAAACAAAGGCCGCCATTGTTCCTTTAACATCAGGCTACTAAATACCAGACACGTGTTTGCCCACAAGAGAGGACCACAGACGATGTACCACAAACATATCGCAATACACATGCCGATGGGGTATTTGTTCGGTAATTAAGGCTAAATAAACATCTTAATCGGGTTTTCAACTTGACGTAAGCCCGGTACCAGTACCTACGATATTCGTCTGTGATTGGTCAGTAATTTATTTTGGATAGCAGTTGGTGTGGAGAAATTTCAACGCGAAAACAGTCTCCATTATTTGAGTAATGATTAATGTCTGCTTGGGTTCTAAGTCTAAAATGTCTGAGACATTGACCGCGAGATATTTCAGTAGCGCATGTATATCCTAAACATTTTTGACTTCATGGTAATATTGTTATCTATAGCTGATAAAAAACCACTATATCTAGGCTTAAGTACTTTGCTTTTTCATGTTTAAATGTCTCTTAGTTTAAAACAACGGAGTACGTCTACGTGGGGTTTAAAATTCAAGTTTATCAAGGAACATTAACTTATGTGGAATAGCAATGAAAATTATGATCTAACAATAAGCTATGCAGATAGAAATGGTAATGTTTTTAGTTTTAGTACCACTAAACGTTCCTGTGAAAGGTATTAAAAGATATTAACTTACGTCATAAAGATTTGTACCCTTTTGTGCGTTTATTTTAACGATATTTAATATTCATAATATACCTAGATTCCCTAACCAAGAGTTAAATGTTTTTGTAAACAAGTTCCTTTACCGTATTTTTTTACTGTAGAAAAGTACACAGTCATCATCATCATCATCCACAGCTGAGCACAGGCCGCTCTTTTATTGTGCCAATCCCCACATTCCTGTGCCAGCCTCATCTGCCCGTCTCGCCGCGGGCCGACCGACACTTCTTTTCCCAGTCCTCGGACGCCACTCGGTCACTGCCTTACTCCACCTATCATTACCAAGCCTTGCCAGCTGTCATGCCCAGCTCCATTTCATTTCCACAATTCGTTTTCCGATGTCGAAAACCTTCGGATGAAAAGGAATTTCATCTTATTTACTACTAGCGACCCGCCCCGGCTTCGCACGGGTGCAATGAAGATACTATAAATATGCCACGGTTTTAGAACTCTGGTTTAATGTAAGTATAGTACATAACTTGAAACTGTGTCATATGTCAGTGTTTTCGCGAAATCATCTTGAGAACATAACTTGATCGCTATTTATAGGGCCCCTGGCCGGTACCGCCGCAACCGCTACGTCCCTGCATTTTAAATTTGTAATATCTTCGGAAATATTCACTTAAATTACTTCCTGTAAAAAGCATATTGATCTATAATAAATGCACAATTTATTTAAGGTACTTAATTGGATAAGGATTAATGCTGTATTGTTTAAAATCACTTCGTAAATAACCATTTTTTAGTAAAGGATAAAAAATGGTTATGGTGGGTTATCCCTAAGAGATAGACATATACCATCACAGACTTTTTTGTTGAACTTTTTATTGTGGACAATACTTTAGTACATTATTTTGGTCTATCTCGTAGGGTTCAGCCAGCGTTTGCAATATAAGCGCAAAAAAACGTGCTTATTCACGACATCACATTAGAAACCTCTTAATTTAACAGTGTTTCTCTACTATATTATGCATGTATTATACATATAAACCTTCCTCTTGAATCACTCTACCTATTACAAAAAACCGCATCAAAATCCGTTGCGTAATTTTAAAGATTTAAGCATACAGACAAACAAACAGACAAAAATAGCGACTTTGTTTTATACTATGTAGTGATTTAATCCAAAAGGATTATTAGATCCTGTTTGATGTAAAAATAGTAAATGAATTATTATAATTATCAAAATAATAAAAAAGAGTAAAATCGAGTAGTTGCATAATCTACTGCAAATCAGTCTTCGGAGCTCGACGTATGCCAAGCAAGGACGCTCCATGGCTTTTTGGGCAACTCCTAGTGCACAGCCTCCTGTAACCATCCATGTCTCAGCACACACGTTTAACAGCAGGAATCAAATCGCTGAAGATGTTTGCCGTAACCTTCGTCTTGGATAGATTTATTAATTTCATTCACCCACCTTGAAAGAAGCACAGCATTTTTCAGGAGGTCATCGAAATTCTCAGCGAAATCCGCAAGTGCACAGTAGTATTCAACAAAAGAAGAATGTTTTTCCTATAATGTTTAAAATGCAGCGTAACTAGACCAGTCATCAACTTCATTAATTATTTTGACCTACATTGCTCATATTCTTTAGAACTAAAAAGTTAATTTATTTATTGATTGCACACAATGTACACACAGGTACAGACTTAACTAAACTTTGTGAATAATTACCCTGTTAGGGCGTAGCAATAAACTTATAGCTAATGATAAAATAATTATCTTTATATAATAATTTAGCATATTGTTACGCGCCAGGATTAATGTCGGGTACATTTAGTTACTACTAGCGCCATCTAGTATCGAGTAGCAGAACTAGTAGGGTCAAGTACCTTCTAGATATTTCTTTGCCAGAACATTCCACACTTCTCGGTATCTGGTCAGTCGGCAGCGGTAGTTACGAGTACTTTCCAGATGTTTCGAGAATGGAAGTTTCTAGAATAAACTGACCTATAAAAGGAGCGCGTATTCCGCGATCGAGGCAGTATTGGATTAGCGATACAAGCGAATACTTCGGAAGCGATCTTCAAGTGCGAATAAAGTGATCAGTGGTGAACTTGTGTTTAATAATTAGTGAGTTTAAAAGTTGTAATTAGTGTTTTTAAATTAAAGTGTCATTTTGGTTATTTAATCGGCTGTTTTTATTGTCACGAACCTCAAGCTCGTAACAATTGGTGTCAGAAGTGGGATATTTAAATCATGCCGATTCTACCAAAGGACGACACGGAGGGTATCCGTACCCGGAGTCAACGTCAGCAGGAGACGGACCATAGGCGTTTTGGAGGTACAACGCCGCAGACGTCGGAGGGCCAGTTGCCGATCATGGAGGCCGGTCCGTCCACAGGAGCTCCAGCATCTGCAGCACCAGACTTTGCTGCACTGATGATGATGCTGCAGGAACAGGCCCGCCGACAAGAGGAACAGGCCCGTCGGCTGGAAGAACAGCTACAGCGAGACAAGGAGGAACAGGCTCGCCGACAGGAGGAACAGGCTCGCCGACAGGAGGAACAGGCTCGCCGACAGGAGGAACAGGCCCGGCGGTTGGAAGAACAGCTCCAGCGTGACAAGGAGGAACAGGCTCGCCGACAGGAGGAACAGGCTCGCCGACAGGAGGAACAGGCTCGCCGACAGGAGGAACAGGCTCGCCGACAGGAGGAACAGGCCCGGCGGTTGGAAGAACAGCTCCAGCGTGACAAGGAGGAGCAGGCGCGCCGCCAGGAAGAACAGATGTTCGTTATGAAGGATCTACACGCTACTTTCGGCAAAGAAATAAGTGTTGTAAAAGAAAAGGTGGTCCAGCATGAGAACCGCCTGGCGGAAGCCGAAACGCGAATCGACCAAATGAATGATCGAGTTGACAACGTGATTGCTGACGTGAAGAAAACGCTGGACAACCTTAAAGTAGGGGATGGAATTGCCACTTCCGTAGCTTCTACACCTTCGCTACGTGGATTCAAAGTGCCACCGTTCGATGGGACATCTTCCTGGTCGGCCTACAAAATACAGTTTGAGGCTGTTGTGAAGGCGAATGGGTGGACTAAAGATCAGGCCATGACTGCTCTCACCCTCGGCCTGCGCGACCAGGCCTTAACTGTCCTGGAAGCTCTCGGTAAAGAAGTGACGTACGAGCAACTCCTTGAGGCGTTGGAAGCTAGGTATGGCGACGCTCATCTGGAACATGTGTTTCGTGCGAAGCTCAAGGATCGCGTGCAACGCAGCAGTGAAAACCTGCAGCAGTGGGCCCTCGAAGTGGAAAAGCTGGTACGAAAAGCATACCAGTCCGTACCTGCGCTCATTGAAGGGAACCTGGTGCAGGCATTCATCGATGGCATCCGCGACCTTGAAGTTAGAGCTGCTGTGAGGCTCGGGCACCACGGGACGCTTAAGGACGCCTTGGCTCATGCACTGGAGGTGGAAGCTGTGCGACAGGATCATCGTTCCCATCGCATCAGGGAGGTTGCAGCGCCTACAGTTCGCGACCGTTTAAAAGGATACAGCCCTAGGTGCTACGGCTGTGGGGAAAGGGGCCACCTTCGATCCAGTTGCCCTAAGCGGACTGCAGAAAGGGAAGGTAGCCAATCTCCAGAGGGTAGGGCGGCTAACAGCACCGCCCAGCAACAGCAGGGAAACGAGTGAAAGCCAGGACTGCGGGGCGGGTGCTGGCTGATGTTCAAAGAGCCCCAAGGATTTCGATCTCACAAACCCATGACGGGAATAGCCTAATCATCAAGGGCGAGGTCAACGGAATGCCTTGTAAGCTGACTATAGACACTGGAGCTTCTCGCACGGTTGTCAGTTCCCAACTTGTAAGTCAGTTCCTTGGGGACTCCGTACACAACCGAGACCGCATAAATTTGGTAACAGCCACTGGTCAGCGTATACCCGTCCGAGGAGAGAGAGAGATGGAGTTGAAGCTAGGCAACGGAATCTACCTGCATAATGTTGTCGTGGCTGATATAATGGACGATTGCATCCTGGGCTTAGACTTTATGAGGAAGAATTGTTGTGAGATCGACGTTAATCAAGGATTTATGAAATGTGGACAAGAGGAACTTTTCATGGAAGGAGCGTTACCAGGAAATGTGTACAGCCTAAAGAAGATTGTTCTTCCTCCGAGATCGGAAACGATTGTGCCGGTTAGTCTTCCTCGGAATCCTGGGCAGAATCATCGTTGTGTACTCGTGGAAAAGGTAGACAATGACCTTCCATGGAAAGTGGCACGAACTTTGGTCAGAGCCACCGACATCTCAGGGGTACGTGTGCTGAACCTTAGTGATAAGGAACAGATGATAGAAAAAGGCACTCTGATTGGTACTTGCGAGGAAGTGGATTGGTTGCGTCGATGCCAATATCTTTCGACCGGGACCCTCAGCAAGGACGCACAAACGAAAGTGACCACACTTTTAGACGACTGTCGCAGCGCTCTGTCTGAAAATGAACTGGTCAAGGCAAAGAAAATGTTACAGAAGTACGCCAGTGTTTTCTCTTCAAACGATGGTGATATCGGGAAGACTGGCTTAGTTCAACACAAAATAAACACAGGAGAAGAATTGCCTATCCGTCAGCGGCCAAGAAGATTGCCGGTAGCACGTGAAAAGGAAGTGGAAACCATGATTGAAGGAATGGTGAAGGATGGTGTTATAGAACCTTCATCCAGTCCATGGTGTTCACCAGTAGTGCTGGTAAGAAAGAAGGATGGCAGCATGCGGTTTTGTGTTGACTATCGTCGTCTAAACGACGTCACGAAGAAGGACAGCTATCCTTTGCCAAGAATTGATGACACGCTGGACATGCTTACTGGAGTGAAGTGGTTTAGCACGCTAGACCTAAAAAGTGGTTACTGGCAAGTTGAAATTGACCCTAAGGACAAGGAGAAAACTGCATTCTCGACAGGAAAGGGCCTGTGGCAATTTAAAGTTATGCCGTTTGGATTGTGCAATGCTCCGGCAACGTTTGAAAGGTTGATGGAACTTGTACTAACCGGGTTAATTGGCGATGCCTGCCTGGTCTACTTGGATGACATCATCATCGTAGGCCGTACGTTTGAAGAACATCTTCAAAACCAACGCGTGCTCATGAAGATCCAGAGTGCAAATCTCAAGTTGAGTCCAAAGAAGTGTTCACTTTTCAAACGTCAAGTCAGCTTTTTGGGATACGTAGTGTCGGAAGAAGGCATCCGCACAGATCCAGAGAAAATCGCCGCTGTCAAGGATTGGCCAATTCCAAAAGACAAGACACAGGTCAGAGCATTTTTGGGTTTGTGCTCCTATTATAGGCGATTCGTCAAGAACTTTGCGGACATAGCCAAACCCCTCCACAAACTAACCGAGGAAAAGCGACATTTCTACTGGGATGAAAGTTGCGACGTCGCATTCCAGGAGCTAAAGGAACGTCTGTGCAGAACACCTATTCTGGGGTATCCTGATACGAACAAGGAATTTATAGTTGACACAGACGCAAGTGATATCGGACTTGGCGGTGTGTTATCTCAACGCGATGGCGATCAAGAGGTTGTGATAGCATACTTCAGCAAGTCATTATCGAAACCAGAAAGGAACTATTGTGTCACGAGACGGGAATTGCTTGCTGTGGTAAAGTCTTTGCAGCATTTTAGCAAATATCTGCTGGGACGGAAATTCCATTTACGTACTGACCATGCTGCGCTGAAATGGCTATTGCAGTTCAAAACTCCAGAAGGACAAGTTGCGAGATGGATTGAACTACTGCAGGAATACGACTTTGTGATTGAACATCGCAGCGGAAGATCTCATGGCAACGCCGACGCATTGTCAAGAAGACCTTGCCCTGAAGACTGCAAGCATTGTACTAGGCAAGAGGGTAAAGAAGTCGTACCTGTGAGAATGGTCAAGACAGACCTCAGCAGCGAGTGGAAGGAAAGCCTACAATGTGCACAGCAGGAAGATTCGGACATCAAGCCGATTCTGGGGTGGATGAAGGCCAGTGCTCCTAAGCCCACGTGGAGTGACGTCTCAGCGATGAGTTCGATCACAAAAAGTTATTGGGCCCAATGGGACAGCTTAGTGATTCAGGATGGAGTCCTGTGCCGTAAATGGGAAAATGCTCGGGGAGACAGCTGTCATTTGCAAATGGTTGTCCCTAAAGCAAAAGTACCGAATGTCCTACAGCTGTACCATAATGGTTCTTCAGGAGGCCATATGGGAGTAAAACGGACTCTACTGAAGATAAGAGAACGGTTTTACTGGGTCCACTGTCGTGACGATGTCGAGGACTGGTGTCGCAAATGTACAAGTTGTGCGGCTGTAAAAGGACCTCAGACTCGCAGTAGAGGTGCATTAAAATTGTACAACGTCGGTGCACCATGGGAAAGGATAGCCCTAGATGTTGCGGGACCTTTTCCGGAAAGTGAAAGTGGTAACAAGTATTTCATGGTTGTAATGGATTACTTCACTAAGTGGCCGGAAGTCTTCGCCATTCCAAATCAAGAAGCCTCAACAGTTGCAGATAAACTAGTTCATGAAGTCTTCTGTCGTTTTGGAGTACCCTTGGAGATTCACAGCGATCAAGGAAGGAATTTTGAGTCCCAAATATTCCAGGAAACTTGTCGAGTTATGGGTACTCATAAAACGAGAACAACTTCTTACCACCCACAATCGGATGGAATGGTGGAAAGATTTAATCAGACATTGGAGAGATACCTGGCA
Organism: Mamestra brassicae; assembly: GCA_905163435.1. Lineage (NCBI taxonomy): Eukaryota > Metazoa > Arthropoda > Insecta > Lepidoptera > Noctuidae > Mamestra > Mamestra brassicae. The sequence goes on along the minus strand of LR990996.1, from coordinate 7,798,406 downwards.
AAAGTCGTGGAAAACCGGCAACGCGATTGGGACAAGCATATACAACCGTTTTTGCTGTCATACCGAAGTGCTGTTCATGAAAGTACATCGGTGACACCAGCCTTCGCAAACTTTGGAAGAGAATTACGGCTGCCCGCAGATCTGATCACTGGAATACCACCTGATGCCCCACGCAGTATAACCGATTATGCGAATGACTTGCGGAACAAAATGAATGACATTTATGAGCACGTCAGACAATCGGGCCAGCAAATGTCTGAAAAGATGAAAACCCGTTATGACCGCAAAATGAACAATAAAGGGTTCGACGAAGGTTCACTAGTGTGGTTGCACAATCCAGTTCGCAGTAAAGGGAAATCTCCTAAGCTTCAAGCTAAATGGGACGGGCCGTACCGGATTGTGACAAAAATTAACGACGTGACCTATCGTATACAGAAAGGTACAAGAAGTGCTCCTAAGATCGTCCATGTGAATCGACTGGCGCGTTATTATGGGACCGATGATGCTCGGGACGAGCATGTCTTAGGAGGGGGCAGTGTTACGCGCCAGGATTAATGTCGGGTACATTTAGTTACTACTAGCGCCATCTAGTATCGAGTAGCAGAACTAGTAGGGTCAAGTACCTTCTAGATATTTCTTTGCCAGAACATTCCACACTTCTCGGTATCTGGTCAGTCGGCAGCGGTAGTTACGAGTACTTTCCAGATGTTTCGAGAATGGAAGTTTCTAGAATAAACTGACCTATAAAAGGAGCGCGTATTCCGCGATCGAGGCAGTATTGGATTAGCGATACAAGCGAATACTTCGGAAGCGATCTTCAAGTGCGAATAAAGTGATCAGTGGTGAACTTGTGTTTAATAATTAGTGAGTTTAAAAGTTGTAATTAGTGTTTTTAAATTAAAGTGTCATTTTGGTTATTTAATCGGCTGTTTTTATTGTCACGAACCTCAAGCTCGTAACAATATTAAGATTCGTGCCGATTTCATCCCGGACCGTCCATTTAATGCAGAAACTGGACTGAGACGAAGCGGTCATCGAGATAAAGTTATCTTTGACAGAATAAATATAACATACGAGTTTAAGTATGAAATGAGCTTAGATAATAATTTCACTTAGGAACTGTCAGGGATACTAAAATTGACATAGCTATGGACACCAAAATCATAGCTACAATAAAGAAAACCTGGCCAAGTGTGAGTCGGACTCGCGTGCAAAGGGTTTCAAACGAATCTAGTTTTTATTACATGTTATTAGACTATACATTACACTATAGACTTTTTATAGGTTTTCTTGTAATGTATAGTTAAAACACTCTCATCTGCTTTTTTTTTTCAAAATTTTTGGTCCAGCGTTTTCGGAGATAAGGGATGAAGAGATGGGGAATGGTCATTTAAAAGTGAAGCCGGGAAGGCTTCACTTTATCCCGAGGCTGTGGTTAGCGAACGCAGCGCGAAAACGGGCCTGTCTTAAGTGCACAGCGAAGGTGAGGTGGCTGTCCAAGATGACCCCCAGGTATTTGACTTGCTTCTCCCAGGGGATCGGCTTGGCAAGATACAGTTTGAAAAACTTTTTATTTGTTTTCTCTTTTTTCCACCAAAAGTACGTACCTACTAAGTGAGTATAACGCGTCCGTGTTTCGGTCACGAAAGTTCATATGTGTACCTTATTTCAACAGAATCCGTCCAGCAGGTTCGGAGAAAATTGACTGTGACAGTCGGTAAGACAGTCAGACAGACACCGGAGTGGTCCTATAAGGGTTCCGTTTCTTACGGATGTTTAGAACCCTAAAAATTAAGTCAAACTTATTTCCACATAGACCTCATAATCTCCACATTTAAAAAAAACATAGCAATAAACAAATTTCAAGTCAAGTCATCTGGGAAAAAATTAAGACAATTCAATTAATTACCATTTATAACTTACCAGTTTACCTGCCTGAAGCTTCCGTCCAGAGGTAAAAATGTAGGTATTATAAATTTTAACTGATTTGGTTGAGTAAAACAAGTTATTTTTAGTACCTTATTATAATGTGTTTATTAAAATATCCGGTGCGTAAAAGTCACGGAGTCGCACCTATAGCCATTGACTTGTATAGTTTTGTCCAAATGGGCGGAAGCTGACAGCGACCGGTTGGCTTCTATTGTGGCGTGACAGTTGTATCATAAGTAGCTAAAGTAGCTAAGTCATGGTTTAGGTTGTTCTGGGTGTGGTGCTCGCGAATAGCGAAATGGGCGAAGTTTGGAACTGCCGTCATCAGCCTAGGTTGGGTTTGTTCGGACTCTAGACCAGCCAGTTCGGATAAAATATTGAAGCTTATATTTAGGGTTTGACACAATAATGTTAAAGGCCTACCATCGATTTCCTATGTTATGAAAAAATCCCAATAATAAATAATCCCAAAACCTACATTTTCTACTTAACTTGACCGAACTCGATCGAAAGATTTTTAACATTGTACCTCATTTACTCAAAGGCAAAGATAGAATTCCTTTTAAGCTTCATCTTCAAGACATACGAGTTGAATGCTGCTTCTTAAGTAAAAGATAAACGATCAATACACACAATCTGGCGATCAGTTTAAACATCGCTTTTTCCTCCGTCATTCTTCGACGTATTCGAACCTCCACGCAAATCCACAGATGTCTTCAGCACACATTTGAATATTCTGTGAAGATAAAAGCAAATAATGATTGATCATTTAAAAGTGACAATTCACGAGCACCTTGTGAACATTTGCGCTTCACTCAGACGTCTCAAAACACACGCAATGTGCTCCTGTCAATTGCGAAGCTGTTGAAAGATTTGACACAATAATGTTATAGGTAAATGTGGAATGACAGGATGGACGAGATGGTTCTGTATATTTAAGTTGACAAAGATATAGAGCAATTTTATTATTGTATGGTTTTGTATGTACTTTTAATAAATTTGAAACCTGAATTTATGAGTTTTAAACAGAAAAGTTACATTCTCGCAGAGGGTCATTGGATACTGGATGGATGTTTGTTAAAGAGCAATTGCTGCTAGGGCATCAATATTAAACATATTTTGTTGCGGTGCTAACACTGCAAATAATCTGAGTGCCAATTCTAATTTTCAAAAACAATCTATCTATAATTTTAATTGCAATCTATCAAAAAATGTATGAAAAAAAAGGTTTTTTAACAAATTGCGACTGAGTTGCGGATGCAAACGTTGCTTAAAAATTAGAAGAATTGGCCCTCTTAAGCTATTTTGTGTTAAGTGAAACGATGTGACTAAATTGGGGGACTAGAGAAGGACTATATCTTTCGATTAACCTCAATCTCACTGACTCCTAAACACATAATGACGTAAGTAGTACCTACGCATTAACACAGGAACAGAATACATCTGTCGGCCACAATGTAGTACATTTATTATACGCAAAAAAAACCTAACATGCGTTTGTGACCAATCTGTGCAATCTGCGCTTGCGGTTCGAAGATAATACGAGTATTGCAAGTCATGTGGTGTGCTTGCACAAACCGCTAAAGGGTAAGCCATTGTGCCACACAATCAGGCCGCGGAATTGGCGTAAATGTGAGTGTACCACATGCGAAGATTAAGAATAATGGAAACTTTCAATAATAAATAATCTTTTTGACAAGAGCATATGGGTTTTGAGAAAAACATACTATTCAAACTTGCGGCTGTAATCACACCACAACAGTGACATCCATGGAGTACATAGTGTTACTGTACATAGGGTTGAACCATAGCAATGACAAAAAACACAGTTAAGAAATGAAAATAGAATGATTCATAAAGAACGCAAACTTAATTTTACATCCTATCCACTAAACTCTTAATTAAGCTACGGCTTTACGACTTTTATATTGCTATGAAATGTACTGGAATATTTTTTTCTCATCAGTAACATGAAAATGTTATATAACTCTCCAGAGTGCAGACAGCTAGGCATCCAAAAGTAATTTGTCTGCAGAAAAATAAATTAACAACATGAAGCTATCCCCTTGTTTAACAACGAAATTAACGAGACAGAAACTATGTTTATTACTCCGTTTAATTTATGGCCAGCACTAACTAACATGTTATTTGTATTTTGCTAACAACTTTTCTTCTAAGTTATAAGCGGTGATGACGCATTTTCGGCTAATGCTTGTAAAATAACAATGTATCGTTTTACGTACCGCAGTCATTTCCTAAAATGTTGGTTGCGAAGACAGTGGTTAAGTATAATAAAAAGCAATTTTAATGTTCTCGTTCGTGCCATCCGGTATTTAAAAAGCAGATGCAAATAATTTTGGGTGAACTGGTTCGCAAGTGTTTTTTTTGTTTTTTTTTCTAAAATGACAGTGACCATTTGCCATTAGATTGTCACACTGGCCTTATTTAGATTTTTTTTAAATAACATTTTTATCTCTAGTATATCAATAGGTTCATTATTAAACAGTTAATGTAGCTATTTTTGTTCCTTAATATCTCACGCAATAGTAACAAGTTAATTTATCGCTTAATTAATACCAAGTACAATAAAAACAGTTGGCCAACTAAAAACCCAATGGTTTTTCTTTTGTTAAAATATATTTATTTCTTGTGCATAGTTTTCATTCTTATTCTAGTTGAAACTGCTATAATTAAATAAATAACAACGATTTAATAGTATAATAAGGATAGTGTTGTTCTAAAATGCGTTGATGTCTTTTCTTCTAGAGGAATTTATCCTTTTTAAAAAATTGTTTTTAGATTTACACATTACAATTGACCGTTATCATTCAAAATAAAAAGAAATGGGTCATGTCATGAAACGTTGCAGGTAAGACAAACTAAGAATATAGTTGGACCATCAAGGCTTGGCAGGGGCCCAATCCTTTCCTACAGCCCGTGGGAACCTTGACAGATGCGCTCCTAGCAACAACAAACCTTTTTTCGGAAACCTTATTTGTAGGGTAGCCATAAAATATTATGAATTTATAAAATCACGAATGCAAATTGTTACAAATTTAGAGCGCCGTTTTTTATTCACAAGTTAAACATGTTTGTATTATTAGTCAAGAACAATTAAAACTAAATAAATTAACCAAAAAAAAAATGCTAGATTATGAAAACTTTGTACGCATCGGAAATTAAATATTTTTTAAATTTTTTGATGTCCTGTTTTAATTTTATTGTTAAATATTTATTTACATTTAACGAACTATACTATGTAAGTACAAGTAACAACTAAATACTTAAACCGCGAAATTAAAAACAAAATAAATCATTGGGCATAAAAAAATCATCCACATCGCTGTCAATGGCAAAAGTGCCCAGAATGCTGGCAGCATTGCCGCGTTGAATGGCAATGCTGATTCTTTGGCCGAAGAAAAACCCAGCCTTCTGGTCACGTGAACAGTCGACTAGTTGTTTGTTGATATCCCGAAAGACTCGGGGAGCACTCGGTCCCCATGGGCCTAATGTTTCAACCCCAAACGGCTCAAATATTTAACTCCCAATAAGGTTGTTATATTTGCGTCGTTTGAGATTTTCTGCACCTGCAGCAGCCGCCCCAGATGTTTTTTTTTAAATTATATTTTACTGTTATTTTGAAAAAGCTTAGCATGGTGACCCTGTTAGTTTAAACTTTAAGTGGATTTCACAATCATTCGAACTGCAGTTTAAATGTGCCATAATCATAAATTAGCATACTAAAATCCAACTTAGCTCTCAACACTAACGTAAACCTCATATCCTAAATATTTCTTGGACGTCAAAAAACTCCACTGACTTGGTTCTATTTTTGTCACCTGAATTTTTATGCAATGTTATTTTATGTACCGACGAAGATACGAAATACATATTTCGTTAAGAGAAATAACAGTTATTAAACTAATTTAAAAATAACGTAAAGTATAACAGCTTGATTCATTGCAAGTAAATACATGAAACAATTTGGGCGCATGCTTACATTCTTGGCATTAAATTTACTCGACTGTCCTTTTGCCTACTGAAATCATAGTCACATACACACATCACTTTGATCAATAGGGCAGGAAACAACTCTCTATTTGTTACTCATTTTTTCGGAAACTGTGAGTTTATCGTAAACGTAATTTCTCAGTTTTTGTGTGCAAGGGTTATATTGCATCCGGTGAATGTGATATTGGTGTGACTCTTCAGATTCCAGAATTCGCATCAAAAAGATTAATATGAATGAAGGCCAAGTGTTTGTGAAAAAAATTGCAAATCATTCAACTGACGGGAAGTTAAAAAAGGTCGTTTTACTTTCGTGTATCCTTAAAGTAATTTTTATTACGTTCTCTTTTAATAAAATAGTTTTTTTATTAGATGAACTAGATGAGAATAAAATTCCGCTATTAAGTGCTTATATAAAATTTTATTGTTTAGTGCAAGAGTTAGAAACAATGACTTGTATCATTCATAGATGGCGTCTTGCAGTTTGAAGGCGATGAATACTGACAGTGACACACATACACCTCAATGTTGATATTGTCGTTTATGTGTTTACCTTTTTAGGTTCTGCAAATAAAAAAAAAAAATTGATAATTTATTCATTCAAATAATAATTTAAAAATAAATCTTGTAATCCAGACAACAGTATTAATAGAGATTGCGTTTTTCGTTTGCGAAACGCTAGAACCTGTAAAGATACGTGTATTTTTAATGTTAAAAAATAAATAAAGCGTAACTCGATAATATTTAAAAAAAAAATTGCTGTTTATTAACAACGTTAACTAGAGAATATCATCGCACAACCAGTCAGTGCTTAAGATTCTAGAGATGAAAATCAGCTTACAGTAATTCTCAAAATTCAACAAAAATGCGAACAATTAAAATAAATTACATGAGTGCAAATGAACAAGCACTTGAATCACAAAAATGTTATCTCTACATTGTTATCACATCACACAATTTGTCTGAAAGAAAGTACAGAGCGGTCCTTTTGATAGTAACATTCTTTGTGAGGCAATAAAAATATTTACCTGTTTACGCAAAGAAACTAACGTTTAACGTTTATCTTTAGCCGTAAAACTTTCTTTGAAACTGTTACATTGAAGGGTGAACGAGGACCCATTATTGTCCTCAGACGAGTACATAAAGGCGTTAGGACTCTTTGTAGATATGGGTCGGTATTGGGTGCACAAATAGAATCGGTTATTCTTCGGCTGTTATCTTTATCGAAGTAACAATAGTATATGGAGCTGTGTTAGCGGTAACTACAGTAAAATACGTGTAGGATTTGTTGTTTCATATTTGTAGTGGGTCGCTGGCGCGCGGCCGATTGAAGGCTAGCACTCCAATCGGGTAAGACAGTTTCTATTGGAAACCGAAGGTATTTCAAGGAAGGAAGGTTCATTGGTTTGAAAAATTCGTCTGCTCAACTATGTAAAGAATGCAATTATTGTTTTTGAACAGTCGAAATGAAAGGGTTTACCTTTGATAATGTATTACGTAGTTACCCAACGAGATAGTAATTATTCGCGGAATAAGTTAATATCGCACTGCAACATGAAAGTACTAATAACCATCACAAACGCGACTAACCCATGGTAAATGATTATTTATAAAATTAAAGAACAATTAGCGAACATGTCTACATAATTAGTATTTCAAGTCAAACAATAGTGTGAAACCGTAATTAGTTCCAAAATCGGATCACGTGTCATGGTAGAACATAATGTTATGGTACGGCCATAAAACGGTGATTAAAACTAATCCTAATACAAGCGTGTCATACATAATTGAACACATTGTTTTATTTTAATGAAGCAACTAATTTGAATAGGTTATGGTGACAGTTGATAAAGGAATAGGCAATAAGTTCCAAGAAATTGGATCCCTAGAGATATAAACATAATAATTTGCACACCTTAAATAGTCGAATATGGCATCCATCTTAACTTGTAACTTCTAAAACTATGCTACATATCTAACTGTTTTAAATAAATAAATGTATGAATTATGAGTTGATAGTCGCTATAGTAGGCGCCAGATAAATGTGGAATAAAGTATATTGACCTTTCCCTAATAACTGCTCATAGGTACCTGAACAATTAAATATGAATTGTATTTCATTATTAGACAATGTTAAGGATCACGAGAGATGATGGTTCGGGACAGTTTTGTATCATTAATTCCGTTTTTCAAATTAAAAATGTCAATAAATGTAGGTGGGTCAATGACCGATATTCCACGATTATCTGGCGCCTACTATACCCAAAAATATAGGAACAGTTTAAATATTGTTATGTACTATATGAGGGACGATATGATCATAAACATAACAGAAACCCTGAATAAACCTGATTGTAAACAATTTAATATTATAGTAGCGACCATCAATAAAAATCAACATAATCATAAAGTTACAAACAAAAGAGGGTTCTCCTACCTGTACCATAATTTAGTTTTATAGTTTTTGCATCACACAATATCTTATGTTAAGCGATCCAATCATCCCATTCATACTGATTATGAAATACTTTAACCAAGCCCACTATAATGTACAAAATTAAATGTTAAACCACATTCATTGAGAGGCGACTTCCGGTGAAATCCGGACACAGGGAAAAAAGTAATCTAAACAAACACATGACAAGAATAACAGCAGATGGCGCTTGAGCGGAAATCGAAAGGGATTTTTTTACCAATTTTTTGTTCGTTATTGAAAGCAAAAAACCTATGAGGATATATGATTTCAAAAAAATAGTGAAAGCGTTTGATGGTTTGACCGTGAGAAATATTAAGATTTAAGGTGCATTGAGGTTCTTTTGTGTCATGCACTCTGCTACACATAATGAAAGAGATGGCTATCAGTAATATATTGAAAATTAAACTGGCCAAATATAGTGGAGCCTGTCACATAAATTCGATCCGACACCCAAATTGAATTTTATCCAATTTATATATATTTGGTTCTGCAATATAAGTGTAGTTAACATTTCGAGAGTAGGTACGTTTAAGTAAAACAATTAATAAATAATCTTTCATCTTTTATCTCTACAAGGTGGTCCCGTAGACCTGTAAAGTATAAAATTATATGGGAGCACGGCAATCCACTCTGAGATATAAATCTTTGATCACGGTGATCGTCATTAAATTAATTTATTACTTTTACCTCAAAATTGCTTGTTCTGTTTGTCACTTAAGGTCACGTCTGATATAATTTCTATAATATTTCAAACTTTAGATACGTTTTGTTACTATTGTTACCTAGGATCCCATCACGCTGTTACCTAATAATCATACGTAATATTTTTTTAAAAAAAGACCTGTATGTGCAAAACTCCAATGTTGCAAACAAAGTTTTAAATCAATTCGTATAACTAGCAAACATGTTCATAATAAGCCTACTAAAGCAGTAGCGATACGGTAGTAACAGCTCTGTCAATCAGCTAGCTTTATAACCAAACATTTCAACACATTTTAATACTGCACTCCTATTTGAACTTTGCGCTAGTTTCCTGTTGATCTTTAAATAAATAAGCGTCATAAACATATGTGCAGAACCGAAGCGAATACCTAAATGTCAGTCTATTTATAACCACACCTTGCGCGATACCATTGTGCCTATTTGACACACAGAGGCTATCAATTAGGCGTTATTTATATCAAGCTAGGAAGCATGCAATTAATGTTAATTTGCTCACAGTGGCATTTAAATATCGCCCTCAATAGACCCCAATTAGAACTATGTAACATCTTACGCGTGCTCTTTACTTTGTCGGTAATGGCCTAATGGGTTATCATTATCATACAAAGTTTTACACTAACACTCGTAAACTTAAAGCAGGCGGTGATTAGTTGTTGATAGATGAAGTGTTGGTAGACCAAGAACCAGATTGATCGATGACCTAGAATATGCCCAGGGTAAAACCTAGCTAAGACTAGTAGAGACCAGGGCAGCGTGCCTCAAAAGAAAGATCTTACATCTGTGAGTGGAACTAGGCAGTCAAAGATAATGATGATGATGTTTTAAGTATTCAGGTACCTTATACCATCCACATACATTGTAGTACCTGTTATACAAAGTAATGGCGCATTTGGAAAGATACTTTGTTTGTAAAATCGGCTTAAGTTTAACTGTGTCTGTCAGATTCAGTAAGTTTCATACGCATGCAGCCATAAGTGGGACGCTTACGTTAAGTTGTGAAGACAATTTGTTAGAATTAAAGTGTAGGCTGATGCTGTTAAGAATTTAAGATGTTAGTAATCTTTATCTTTATGCCTGGTCAGAAGTAAAGACAGTACCATAATGTCATGGTTTGTTACCAGGTTCCTCCATGTTTAGATAAGTGTGTTTTAAAATGAACCTTATTATTTTAATGGCATTATAAGAATTTACATTTTAATCTAAGAATAATCAAATATTCGAAGATATTTCATGATAAAATACTAAACTGTCAGCGAATTCCTAACTGAACAATTATTGAATATTTATATGATTCTATACAAGGTTTTTTTCAGTGATCTACATAAATTGTGCGATTTCAATCTAAATTTTAAATATGAACGTACTTAAAAAATAAGTATTTTTTGTTTTAACATCAAATTATGTAATTTTTGCATGCCCTTTTTTTAAGGCTGGGAAATCATCAAATGACTTCTTCCGCTCTGGGTGGCGCGGAAGGGCGTGTCAGACTCTTACTGACTAAAACCCATCCGTGTTCCTTCTAAAGGCCATTGCGTTCCAGGGCCGCGGTAACTCTTTCGAATAAATTCCGCAACCCTGGCAAATTCCGCAACGCTGGCATAATTTTTGCATGCGTACTGGTAAAATATTTCGGAAACTTTTATCAATATTAGCCAAATTTGGAAAATAAAATACTTTCTTACGTTTTAAATGCTCTGTGACAAAGCCCGATACTCGGCAGGTACTTTAACGCCATTTTTATTTTGTCAGTTTCTCTCATAATTAGAAGTTCAATCGTCAGCTCCACCCAAGTCTAGACAAACAGAGGTAAGAAGTCAAGCAGTACAATGTACGTAACAAGTAACATTGTACAGTGAGTACAGTAATAGGTAGCGCACGAGCGTGGGAGCCTGCCGCAGGTGCAATATCGTAGGCCGATGCGTTTCCTACGATGCACCGCGCAGATGCACCGAGCCTCCGACGTAGATCTATAGACTGGTAGATGAGGTTGATCTTGTTGTAACGATTGGAGTGGAACTCCCTGCCGGAGTCAGCGTTTCCTGATAGCTACAACTTGGGGTCTTTAATTCAAGAGAAGGTAAAACGCCAGCCTGTCAATAATAAACTAAAATAAAAGTGATTTAAAAGAAAAAAACGAAAGTAGTTGGCGTAGCAACTGCTATGTTGTACCTTTAGCTGCATGCTACGACAGCCATTGCAAATTAAATATTATTTTAATGTTAAGAAATTAATGTTAATTATTTTTCTTATTAATAATGGATTAAAAAACGTTTATTTACTCCACAACTCCGGTCCAATTTTTTATCCCATTACGTGAAAAGACTGCAACGTAATCGGAAATTCAATTAATAAAACCGTCGATAAGAGCTTTAATAAAGGTTTTGACATTTTAACCTCATCGATAGTAAATACTTAATACCTGGGTAATTTGTCATGTCTAGTTCATCATAAGGCTATGTATATTTAATACGGATACGTTTTTTGCGGGTTGGACGTTAGACGCAACTTCATTAATTGTAATAGGTATTGCCTTATAAATAAATTAAATAATGATAATATTGCTGTTTTAATCTATTTACCAGTAACACCAGTTATACTGCAAAACATATTGTGTGCTTTTTCTAATGGCTATAATTTATCAGAAGCTGCTAATTAGCAAGCAACTTTTTGCTAATTAAATAAATATACCCACACTGTAACTTAAATAAGGGACACTGTTTCCAGAGACTTAAGTTTGAGACGATAGAAAAATGCCTCTGGGTCATAATCCTGAATTAATTTGATCAGGTGTTTACTGATAAAATAAACAACATTGAAATCAAACGAAGGCTGAAAGAAGTAAATAATTTGCACACCAGAATAAATCACCCACGCAAGTATTGAGCTGTAAAACACCACCTTGCTTATAAAGTAACTGAAATCCAACCTCTTTACCATAATATCGTAAATCAATAAATCGGACAAGAAAATAGAAACTAAAATCCGCAAAACCCTTTCCCACACCTGTTGAACCAGTTTTTTTCAATAAACTTTTTAGATGCCCAAGATTTGATAACACAAGGTGCAAAAGTTTGAGAAACTGAACACCTTATTAACATCGTACGCCCGCAGCAATCCCTTCAGTCCTAAAAATAAAACAAACCGATATTTGATAATAGCAGCCGAAATTATTGGCTTAGTAACCCATTCCTGAATCCTGACCTACCATCAGCTGCCTCTTGTCGACCCATATGTTACAAATATAGGTCATTAGAAAAAAATAAAAATTTAAAGACCATTTTTCGAGGCACAAAAATGTTGGACAAAAATTGGACAGTGGTAATGAATCTTCTAAAACAAGGCACCTGATTTGTATTATTTTATGGTCGAAAATTGGTGACAGGTGCAGGTGGCTGCAACATGGTCATTTGTTTAAAAGAAATCTGATTGGATCGCTGCATTGAGTTATTATTTTACGACGGAAAGAAAGTGATTGTTTTTTATATCCTGCTTTTTGTCTGATCTTCTTTTAATGATTCTATCGTGTATCATCACTCAGAGTAAATAGATATTCTTAATCGAATGTCAATCATAGTATTGGCACTTCATTTTTAATTCCAATTAAATGTCCAATGTACTTTGTCACGTTATTTAGTACAGGTCATTGAGCTGTGCCTATTTCAAACAGAAGACTCTTATTCTTATATACTTTATTGTACATCAAAATAGATATAGAAGCTATCAAGCGAATAAAATAAAACATGACATAAATACACCTAACGGAATATGTGATAAAAACACCTACAGCAGTAAGATTATTTATAAATGTAAGTAGGAAAAATAACACAATAAATCATTCATAACTATATCAAGTTCAGTATATTATTATTAAACTGTTTATAATTTCATTCACTTGTAAACACATTATAATATGTTCGTTACATACCATATTTAGTGTCACTATTTTTGGAACAATAACGTATTGTTAAACGCTTGTTACATAATTTTATTACAATTGTGTGTTTTGCCCTAGATATACTTAAAGACTTCGGCACCAGTTCACACGAATCGTCATCGGCTTACGAAAACATCAACTTGGTTTTATGTTTGCTGCATATGGTGTTTGCTGCTTAGTACATCAAGCTACCCGAAACTGTCAAATTTTCCCAATCAACCTCGAACCTATTTTTTTTTTTTAAGGATGGGAAATCATCAAATGACTTCTTCCGCTCTGGGTGGAGCAGAAGGGCGTGTCAGACTCTTACTGACTAAAACCCATCCGTGTTCCTTCTAAAGCCCTTTGCGTTCCAGGGCCGCGGTGACTCTTTCGAACAAATTCCCCGTCTTCTATGCTGACATCTCTTTGAGGCGCGCGTGAAACACAACGCGCCATCGACCCGGGCCTGGTGGTGATCGGACAACGAGCCACCCAACGCTCATCGTCCGCAGGCCCGCGCCAACGGTGGCCGGGGAACGCCCTGCGACTCCCGACGCCCGGGGCGTCTTCTCCTGTAGCGGCGACCTCGAACCTATTGCTGTAGCGATAAAGTCCATTAAAGAAATTTGACAGATTGTTGTAGCTTGATGTGCTGGCGCGTCTGTACTTTACTTGCTCTTTTCATCTCCATTTACCTTATTGATAACAATATATTTATTCCTCTGTTTACTTATCTCGGGATCTTGATGTCATGCCCATGCCCAGATATCCTTTTAAAAGAACATGCAGAATGCTTAAGTTGCTTATTATGTACTTCAATCCGGTCGCAAAAGTAGGGCAACGCGGAAATGAATACAGAACTGATACGATACTCTGGCAATCTGCCACTGAACGTGGAAATGAAATGCATTAAGTACAGTCTACCTTCTAGCTCACTTCATTTATACATGAGTCATTTAAATGTTTGATGAAGAAAAAGACGTAATAACTTTAAATTACACATAAAAGAAATAATTTTGAAGACAAGTTTAAGCAAAAATGATTCGTAAGTTGATGAAAATTCTACATAGCTTTAACTTTTATCTTAAAAGCCAGAAGACGAATCCAACCCGTAACTTCGATGAACTTGACTGTCTTTAGCTTTCCATAGGCTGCTTTGAAGCTTCAAGCAGCGCTATAATCGGAGGCACCATAAATGCATGCTTAGCCGCCATTAGTATTGAAGAGTAAGCAGATTTACCCACACTCGTGGCAGCTATCGGAACAATCGAGGTTCTCACGTCATAACAGTGGTAATAGAAGATGTAAGATAATATGATGCGTCAAGAACGACTCGTTATTGGTTCTGGGTTCCTCATGTTAACTTATACCCAGTTCCTATTATAAAAGGATCGTTAACGTTAGATACTTACGTTAACGATATCGACAGAATCTGTCTTGTCGAATTTGAGAAACTTACGATGGATAATCTTGCTCATCATCTTGCAAGATCATTAAAGGAACTTTTTTCTACCTACTTCAGACGTTAAACAAAACATTGAAGTGTTTTTTTTTGTTCAGCTTTTATGGCGATGTTCTTTATTTAATTTGAGCCTATTGTGTTATATCGGATCTGACATCATTCTGCTTAATTAATATTAAGATGAACTCATGAACAATACGTCTGGATTGTAATTTTGCATAAAGTATTTTTCGAAGCTTCAATCATAGATATAGGGTGTAGAAGGCCATTAACACAAGATAGAGGAGCTCGCTAGCCTAATTTCATTGTAGTAATTCTAAAGTTATTTGTCGAAAAGTTGTATGCTTATAATCCACACGGGTCTCCAATTTTTTCGAAATAATTTCCATGAATCATAAGCCTACCGGATGCTTCTCGTAACTAACAGTCGGTCGTTACGAGAGCGAATCTAATGTCAATGAGAACCGAATAATACTCATTGTGATTACTCCACAATTAGCATTTTTATGTACCAGCTCTGTTCTACCCGATAACGGTGCACAACAAAAAGGTTCTTAACTACCGATTAAAGGCAGAATAGACTTTATGAACATTCCTCGTCTTTGTCTAATCGAATTACAACATTATGACGCCGAGAATCACATTTTTTGGATGTATGGGATGATGGGTGTATGTTTTACACCCCACAATCAACCTTATGATGACTAGCTAATCTTATTTATTACCGCGTTTTATAACCAATAACTGCTATGTCATAAAATTTTAAAAATATTGTATATTTCGAGCCACAATAATGTTGCAGCTTTTATTTTATTGCCGTTTAACAGGATTTTACAGGAGGTATTATCAACTCTATGTTACTTACTTCCACGAACATTAGGTAAATGTAGTCTACCTATTCCGATCTCTGGTAATTATAGCTTAATAAAATGTTTTTACTAAGTGGCGCAGAAGCATTCAAAACCGCGTAAACATTTTCCGATGAATTTTCTAGAAAAGCAAGTGCATGTATGAACTTTTCCGTGGTTATAATGCGCACATCATATATTTCACACTATAATTTTGAGACGGCAATATCAACGCAAGCAAAATACATAACGTGCAGAAGCGTTAGTTATTATCACTCCAGAATCAATGTAAAATGCGTGGTGAAGTATATGTATAGCACGCGTTATGCAATGAATGCATAGTTACATAGTGGCATAATACCTAGTAGCCGGCGCGACAACGTAACCGAGCGGTAATGGCGTCGTCGGCGCGCAATCTTCCGTGATAGTGAACTTGAGTTTTTTCGCGGCTTGCGCACGCACCGTTAGTTTGCGCCACATTCCGCGGTTGCGCCGGCCCGCCGCGCCGCGGCGCCACCACCGCAACGATCAATGTTCAAGGAATCATGCCGCGCTAATTTACAATCTATTCTGCTATTTCTTACTTTTGTAGACGTTTTGAATCCGGATGCGAGGTTCTGTTACTATGTGTTTTGTTGATTTAGCTTAGAACCGTTAAGAAATTTAGGTTTGTTTTGATTTTTTCGAAATAAGAGCTTGTATTTTATAATAGCTTTTCATTTCTATAAAGGTTGAGGTGCCAATACCTAAAAAGTACAATTTCACGCCTATGACAAACAAAAATTTGTAAAATATTTGTAACATCTTCAAATAAAGTTCATTCGTACGACAGAATGTCATTTTATATTTTATAAACTCAAAACAATATTATTTGAGTACCTAGATGTTAAAACTCATTTTATTTTGCAGTAAATTATAGTTATCAGGAGTCTCAGACGAAACCGCGCGTGAATTGAAACGATAACATATTTTAAATAAAGACAATTCACTACGCTGATAAATTAAAATTACAATAATAGCATTTACGAGCCCGTATATTGAACAGTTTCATGATATGAAAATTAGCTTAAATCATTTCGACTCACGCCAAATCAATAAGTAATTACATAACAAAATTAAAATCATTGTTCAAAAGCTAGGCGCAACAAAAAAACATTCGGCGCACAAAACAATCCAATAATAAAATAAAAACACGACAGAAAATAACAACCACTCTAATGCTAGATCTAAGCTTTGAAGGCTGCGCGAGCGCTGGGTCAACGACCTGCCATTGCCAATGTCAGCCATCTTGAGTTCCGCAGTCGCTTACGTTCTTCACGTAAGAGGCTGTAACGACTCGTGTTTGTGTGAGTACGTAATGTTCGTTTTTCTATGTCTGTGCGCCTGTGTGCGTGATTAGAATTGAATGTAGACGCAAACATCCGCACAGTCATACTGCTGTGTGCTGTAAGCTTGCGTGTCGGGTTTTGTTTAACTTTTTACTCTCTAGGTGGCGTTACTTAATGTAGTCTTTAGTCATTTAAAGTTTCTTAATTTGATTTTTGCTAACAAAAAGTGTTATATTGCTATAAACATAAACAAATCAGCAAATAGAAGATATAGCCTTTTGTCAAATGCGAGGTGAATAACCAAAGTGAAGGTTTTTCTGAGACGTGAATTTAAACGTGACAATTCGGCACTTTAGTTTTCCATACGAATAGTATCGGATACATTGAAGCGGAACACGATGCAGTTTTTCAATATATTTTTTTCTATTCTGTAATGAACTTAAGCGGTCACAATTTGGTTGAGATTTGGATGGCCGTGATTTAACCATTATTACTTACTACATTTATTAGCTCAGACGTCCATAGAAATCGTTATAGTTCTGATTTAGTTTAATCAAGATATAACAATATTAATGATTAAGGTACCCGTCAGCTTATTAATAGTCACTTATAAGTAACTCAATAAAATGGTTATTTGGTACTCATTAATAATATGTTGACCCGAGAGTCGGAAATCGATGAGATAATACACAATAAAAGGTAAAAAGACAGAAATTATGGAATCTTGTTTACAACATTGTTGAATTTAGCCTGTATTTCCAAGTTCAACTCTTAAACTCCTATTTAATCTAGTCACTTGATGGTAACTATCTAATAATATCTAAATTACGTTATCTAAACGGTAATTTATGTTTGAAAATGATTAGAATCAGAACAAACTAATCACCATTAGTTTGTATTTAATACCCATTTTTGAGTATTAAATAAAAACTTATTTCGAATATGGTGTGATAAATACGAGATCGCGAATCTCTGAGCTGTAAGGTCTTAAATATCAATCTGCGGGGTGAACGCTCGACATTTATATAGACATTAAAATATTCTGCATGTTATGGTCTTTTTTTAAATATTCATGGGTGAATAGCACTCCAAAAATATACAAGCTGCATTTCCAGTTCTAAATGTTTCGCTCATCACGTTCAATACTGTTTTTTTAGTAAGTATGTTGTGTTCAAATAAATTCGTGTAGTAGAAGGTGTAACCTTTATCAGGACCGAAATTACTAGCACAAACCAGCAAGAGATTGAATAATAACTACGAAAACTTAACAGTGTAATAATAAAACTCATAAGAAATACTAACACCTATATGTAGAATTAAGGGGTTTATAAAGAAATTACCTATTCATAAACTTTCAATTAGTTTCAGATTCTAGTCTAAATGCAGGTGGTTTGCTAAATATTAGATATGCTAGATATTAAAATAACTTAAATACTTCGAAATAAGTCATAAATTCATTATTCAGAATTAGCCGGCACTAACCAAGATACCAGCAAGCTTCATCAATTACACATAATAAAAAATAATCTACTCAATATTATTAATAGTCTTTTTAAAGTGAGTGTATGCAAATGAAAGCATTTAGTCGACTCTTTGTTTATTTTTACAGATAGTGCCAATAATTGAAGACCGCAGGTGTCCTGGGCTGCGGTACGTATTTATTTTCACTCCTGGTTTTTTGTTCGGCTGAGTGAGGGGACCAAACTTCAAGATCTTTAAGCACTCCAACTTCCTCCTGTAAAAGTCCTCTATTTCATTTATTTAATATCAGATTTCAATTATTAATTTTAAAATTTCTTTTGCAATTACGATGTTGGGTTAAATGTGCACTCTCTCTCGTCTTCTGTCGTTTCAACAGTTTCATAAAGAACGACTATATGAATGAGTAATAAATTCTCATTACAAATAAAGTATATTATGATGAAAAATGTACCTACCTACTTATTTATTTAAACATGCAAGAGTTCCAGCGCATGCGTGAGCGCAATTTTCCCGTGCCTCTTCAAAAGTCAGTGTACGTATTATGGAGCTTAAATTACAAGCAATAATAATAAAACTACACATTTAATACGGTTAATATGACCGCGAACGCAGTGGTAACTGAGTGCGATACTAAAACTACGTCAGTATTTACCTTTAAAGGTAAATTGAGTTAATAAAACGATGGCGTAATATGCTATGTTTAATTTAGGTTTTATAAATTATTCAAGAGAAGGTCAAAACTAATGTAAATAGCCTAAGAATATCAGCAAGATAATAATGATTAAAGAGGTCATCATTACTTCTATAAGCACAAAAAGCCTAATCAAACTAAACCTAACTCATACAAACAGACGGACAAATATAATTCTAGAATAATTACTCCTAGACTACACATCAATTATTCACAATACCTATCTAACACATATCTAATTACGATAGAAAAAACATGTCAAACTCAAAGCTCGGGTATTGTTTTTATAATTGAGGCCATTCCAAAATGTCACGTAAGAACAATAGCATAACATTCAATATATAGTAATTATACGCCCACGGTTGACCGCAAACCTTGGCGATGCCAGCTGTATGTGACCTAATCCAGATTTACTGACGTATTCTAAAGGACGTTCCTTTCAGATCTTATTAGGACTTGGCTTATGATTAGCCTCTTTTAGTTTGTCGGATAAGCTAAGTTTTAAACAAAGCTTAGTGTCAATGTAACACGCAATTTTTTTTTTTTGGTTTTTTACTTAATTTACGACGGAAAGAAGTGTTTAGGAAGGGAAAGAAGGTTACTGGCATTTCAGAAGGCAGTAATTTTAAATAATGAAATAGCATCGTGTTCAACAAAATTCAAGAGGATATCGAGAAGAAACATGGTGAGACCAAATTCAGTATAGTACCTGTAATTGTAGTACCCTTAATTGCACAATAAATGTTTGGTGTGGCCTCAAAACTTCTTTTTTTTACGAGCCTAAATCAAACAATTTATTTTATCCCCGTCTCTGGTTCTTTATCAGCAATAGAGCAGACTTCGTATACCCTATCTATCATATGCCAACTTTGTGCCCAGTTAAAATGTAAATAAGATGCTTGAACTGAAAAAGAGGTTGTTGTAGGTAACCAAAACTACTTAACAATGAAAAAATGACGCAATATTAAAAAACAAAACGCCTTTGTTAAGTGGGAGTGCACGTTTGACAGGCAAGCTCTAAATAGGTACAGTCGGGCACATATGTATTAACTGCGTCCCGCATATTTATGTTCACCTTTAGAGGTTAAAGCTGTCATGTAATATAATTATGTTATTATCTTTAGGTTAGCCAGCCAACTGTCTTTAATATGCGTATTACTATTAATATACTAGCTAGGTTTACGGCACCACCCGCATTTGACGGTTATATTTTTAGCCTTTTAATTATTGGGTAGGTAC
Source organism: Mamestra brassicae (assembly GCA_905163435.1). Lineage (NCBI taxonomy): Eukaryota > Metazoa > Arthropoda > Insecta > Lepidoptera > Noctuidae > Mamestra > Mamestra brassicae. The sequence continues at coordinate 7,778,304 of LR990996.1, read as the reverse complement.
ATTTTGCAAGATGTTCCTTTAGTTATACAGCGAAATTATAGTTTTTAATGAAGGAACTTTACTTTCAATATTACTCACGTTTTTAAAACTAAAAATTGTCTTGTTTTCTTTGGAATAAGTAGTTATAAAACTTTATTGAGGTTAAACTGCTCCTTAACATAATTATTTTTAATTGAAATTCTCTAAATTAAGGGATGCGCATGAAAGCTAACAAACCACCCGTACACGTTCGTTATTTCAATACTAAGAGAAGAAAAGGAACAAACACAGCGAGTCCTGATCATGCACGTTACGGCAATAAATTTCGATTTCCATGAAACGCAAGATGGTTTATAAGGAACCGAACCCGTTCACCTTTGATCTATAGGCAATCCATTTATATACTACTATCTAAATAAATTGGCATACATTATTTATCGGCATTCCAGTCCAAATTAAAGAATATCATGTGTCAATAATCTTTAGTCTTAATAAGTGGATTGACCAAAACAGATTAAATGTTAGCTGCTGACATTCGTTTTTTTCTATTTTGGAGCCTCGATTGAATATTCTGATTTATCAGATTTTTAATTTTCCTACTTTAATGACAAGGCCTACCGGTCCTGTACCTGACATACCAATACCATCATGATTCCGTTGTGAAAAAAGGAATAGTGCTATTCCTTTTTTAGCTCCCTCTCCCTCCCAAAAAGGAATCATAATGGTACTACTAAGACTACACAGTAGTCCCTGGAAAGTAGTCACAGAAACAAATAGGGAGAGATCTAATTAAACAAATAAAAATGTTTTGATAAAATATTTCGTATCCTGGCTTGTTGATGTAAGTAGTTGTACCAAGGAAACTTTAGACATGTTGAAGCGATAGATCCAAAAGTTAATGTTGTAAGCACATTCATTATTCAAATAGTTACTCATAATGATCCGCATAAATCTTTGCAAGTCACTACCTAATTAACAAACTAACAGTTAAATATTTAAAACTAAAACAATTTCCGATGCGAATTAGAATTAAATCACGCGGCAAAACAGCATCTAGCAATGACCTCGCAGACTGGGACCTTCACCGAAATGCTATTGCAGTTCGATAACCCGAACCATTGTTCCACGCGAATCATTCCCATTTTATATAGCTAGGTATCACGACCGGCTTCATGATTTCCGCGTCATGACGTTCATAATAATTATTAAATTAAAGTTTACGATACAGAAGGATTTATGGCGTTTCAGCCGCATAACAACATGGATACTGGGAGATTTATAGCGCGTAAACAATAATTGTTGGATCATATTTACTGGACGTCCTACGACCACTTTATGTCGCGGCTTCGGTAGGCGGTTTATTTTAGCGTTTTTAGGGGCCATATTTATTGCTTACACTTTGAATGGAGACGAGGATTTGTTTTTGAAGCGTGACATCTACACGCTTTTTTTGGATTTGTCATATTTGATTGTATATCTGAATGACGACATGACGTTTGATTACTTTTAGAGTATCATCTGAATTAAAACACTAACATCGGTTGCCGAAATAAGATAAGAAGTTGAGAACTTGTCAAACTCCAATTAAGCAAGAAAACCTGTCATACTTAAGTGGGGTTGACATGTTCTTAACTTCAAAATCTCAATTCAGATAAAACAGCAGACTTATTTCAAGTGTTCTATATCATGAAATTTTACGACGGATTTACTTTAAATGCATCTAATAATATATCTGCACTGGATAATTTACACCGCATAGCGAGCGGAAACAATGCATAAAATACACAGCTAGACACTCGACAGACAGTGTAGCCAATTATTAGTTTAGAATATTGCAAAAGTGATAGTTTGTCCATGGGCTGCGTCCACCATGACAGTCAAATGAAACATTCGAGGTCAATTTATTTACGTATAAAATATAAGGTGCGTGCATTTTCTAAAATGGCTGTATAATGGCCGCCGCCGTTAGCTCCGATACACTTCCGTTTCGACAAGCCATTGTTACCAACTTCCTTGTGCTTTTTATAACACTTTTCATGCAACATATAGAGTTCCGGAATGTTATGGAATGTTAGTCCGCAGAACTTCTAAAATAAAATGCAATTTTAATTAGTATTAATAGCTTATTACATGAATATTTATCACAAACTGCATTAATGAAACTATAATTCAAACATTTACCGGTTCTCGCACTGCAAGCACGTGACCTGAAGTCTGTGAAGTACCATTTATATAATGTATTTTATACGCAATTTGATAAAAGTGGCAAGCCGTAAATACACTTACACGTTTTAATGACTTGACTAACCCATAATTATCTTATAAACTTAAAGATCGCTTATCTCTGTAATTAAAACCCACTATAAAAGATATTGCTAAGGCCTGCAATTTATTTTTCAAGACATCAAAAATTTTTTCGCAGGATAAATAGGAACATCCAATAACCGTTGGTTACTGCCCATCCTTAAAATGTACGACAAAGCCTTCTAAAGCGTACTCCGATACACATTTTATTATATGCGTTGGCTATCGTATTGTGCCTATAACGTATAGTCAACGGTCATAACGTATTTCTTATAACACCTTGTACGGACTACCTGTACGAGATTCACCCCCAACCTTTTGAATGGGGTGTATGAATTGCGGGGGTGAACAATGGATGAATATAACTCGGTCGTGGGAACGAACGAGATGAATGGGAGCGTAGCACCTGTGCCTCCGTGTGAACTTGTGAAGCCTTAATATGCTGTTTGATGGCTCTAACGTCGGTTTTCGTAGTTGAATTAATTCGTTATAGCATCTTATACAAATGGTTGAATTAAAAGAGGCCCACGTGTCTGGCTCAACTTGGACATCGACCATCTTGGTGCTCAATCGACCTGGTTGGCTGACTTACCTTTCACATTTTTTTTTTTCACATACCAAAGACAATGCAAGATCAATTAAAGAATTAGATCCATAAAAGGGTTTTGAAGAATGTATGAACCGTTTTCAGTCATGAACCAATGTAAAAGGCATTCTATTCCACTCTAGATAAATTCCTGTATCGAAAACAGTATTTATTATTACTATCTTTTCCCAAAAATTTAAGAAAATTTCGAGACATCGAATTTGCCAGAAAGTAAGTATTGATACAATGATATTCTGAACATCAGTAATAAATGTCTTATTGTTATTATTAAACATCATTCGTAACAGTTTTTTGTATGTTTTTCAGTTGCGCTTAGAGTAATTTGTAAGTCAATCTTAAGTCTTATTTGTATTAGGCGGACATTTGGAACGAACGGTACCTATTACGGCACAGGAAATTTTCAATACTGAAGGACACATGCGATAGGGTGAATTCAAAATTAGAATGTCAATTGTCAACTGCCAGTTTCGTAATCTTTTCATTATGTAACGGTGTTAGAGACATTTAATAGTACATTGTTCACCGAGAGGAGAAAGTGACCGATTACCGTCGAGGGTGTCGTTTGAAGCCCGAGCCGTAGGCGAGGGCTTTAAAACACCCAAGATCGGGAATCGCAGTTTCTCTCGAGTGATACATAGTGCTTTATACTACACCTAGAAGGAAAATAAAAAACGAAATCTTTACTAATTGAAATTTATATTGAAATTGTTGCAGTTAAAACTGAATCCTCAAACAACACACAAATTGGAAATGGCGCCAATGGCGTCTGCAATTTTCACATGTTCTTTTTTCAAATTGTTTATCCTGCCGCCGCAGGGTCGCACTGCCAGCCCGACACCATCCAACACACAGCTAGTGGCCAGTGTCATTTTGCGAACTTGGAGATAAAAACTCACTGTAAAAACTTTTTGGCTTTTGATATTTAGGTTACCGGCGCATAGTCTTACCCAAAATTAAAAAAGAAAAACCACGTAAGAAATGGATTTTCATACACTTTTCTCTCCCGCTCAGATGCGTTTTCTCCCCGCATATTTGTTCGATATGCAATGACGTACTTTCTACCGTAAATTTGATAAAGTATCAAGGTACTTTCCAAGCAGGTGTAGTATAAAATATATTTTGTTTTTCTGTTTGTTTAAATACATGTGGCAAACTTTAAAATCTGTCATGCAAATCAAGGTGCATTTAAAGAAATGAAGAGGTAAAAAACCGGCCAAATGCGGAATGTACTGGCACACAAAGGATCTCGTACCATAAACTGAAAAAAGTCCTTTATTTTTTTGATTGAATATTGATATTTGTTGTAATCACATAGTCTGCACTGGTGTAGCGATATAACCAACTAATCGTGATGAAGAGGACGACCGCCCGCCACGACTTCAAGTATGCAGGAACAGTTCTAAAAAGAAAACCTGCTACAACGAGATCCGACTCCTGCTTACCTAGAAAGTGACAACAAACAAAATCCATCCTGCGTTGCATAACTAAAGTAATAGATCTCGGGGAAAATACAGCCGGGCTGAAGTGAGAGTGCGCTGGCCTAGGCGTCGCACAAATGCACCCGGGGAGCTGGGCGAAGATCGTCACTCACTGGACGCATGCGGAAGGACATCACCATCGAATTCGACCGTGGTGAAGGTGGTATGGATGAAATTTGGTCAGAGATCGTATTACGGACGTCGAAATAAATAGGATATAAATAAATAGATAAGTTAGATACTAAGGCTTGATGTTAAGGGAAATTATATAATGGATAAGGTTTAGATTTAAATAAATAAAGACTGTTCATAGTAGGGATTTTATGTATAAGCAATAGTGTAGGGATTGTTTTAATTTATGTTTAATAAAGGAAGATTGTAAGGTGGCACAGAATTCGGTCGTAACACGCTTCGAGCAGGTCTGAACCTGTCTAAACAATAGACAGATGCGCTCGCCTCTGATTGGTCAGCGCTAAAACGACTCGAACTCCGCGCCACCACCCGCGCTCTGATTGGCCGAGGCCTAAGCGCCCACGCTCACTACCTGTGTAAGTAGGAAATAAGATAAAAAGCGGGTGGCTTGCCGCGCTCGGTGTCATTCCGTCATTCGTCACTCAACCGTCAGCAGCAAGCCAGCCCTGGGAAAATAAACAAGATAAAGAAGTTCCGAAGTTTAATTCAAGAAAATACAGTCCACCTCGTCATTTGGTCCTTCGAGCCGGATAGCAGATAGAAGATAGAAAACCGCCGGTCGAAACGAACATCTACAATGAAGACTAGAAGCATTTCGGCCAAGGAAAGTGAATCCGAATCGGGCTACGATAGTCGCCGCCATCTCGCATTCGAAGAGCCGCCTAGGTCGCCGTCGACCATCGCGTCCGCGCTCCCGCGCCCACCGCATGGTGCGCCCGCGGCTGGGACCGATCCCGCCGCCCCCGCGCTCGCGATCGCACACCCCGCCACGCCCGCGGCGGGGAGAGTTGCGCCGACGACGTCCGATGGCGCCCTCGCCGCGCCGGCTCCTCGCGTCCCGACGGGAAGTAGAGCCACCGCGACCGCGACCGCGTACGACTATGGTGAATCGCTCGCCACACCATCCACATCGCGTTACCCGTTGACGCGCGCCGTGTTTCGAACCCAGGAATCAGTGAGAACTATGACAGCTGCGCACGATGTTTCTGTGAGGGATACAGTAAGTACGATAAGGTCCAGAAGATCGTACAGTAGTGACGTGGCAAGAGTGAAGAAGGCAGAATACGAGGCACAGAAGAGAATCGCTGCGATAAGGAACGAGCAATTAGAACTCGAAAAAGCACTCGTCAACAAGCGACTCGAATATGAAGTGTCGACGATTGAGGCAGAGGCAGAGGCTCGTGAAGAAGGCTCCGTGCACATGAGTGAAGACAGGGTGGACGAGTGGCTTCAAAGTGTTGACCGAAGTCGCCCTCCAGTCGCGGATCAACCGCAGAGAGAAGCGCAGTTTCCGCATCCCGCCGCCATGCACGCCGCCCTCGAACCTGCCACTTACGTCGAACCCGCCGCACGTATCGAAGCCGCCGCACCTGCCAGGAATGACCAGAAAAGGCAACGGTCGACCTCGCGTTCGCCTACCAGAGGAGAACGCCGAGTTGGAAGAGGAATAGAACAGTTGGCCGACGCGTTGGAAAAAATGATTCACGTACGCCCGCCGCCGCGACAAGTGACTGAGCTGCCCACGTTCACGGGAGCGGCTACTGAATGGTTGCCATTTAAGGCGGCGTACGACGACTCGTCGAATTTGTGCAAATTCACGACAACAGAAAATTTGGCAAGACTACGCAATTGCATTAAGGGTGAAGCAAGAGAAGCTGTGTCCGCGCTCCTATACTCCGCGTCTGACCCGCAAGTGATCATGAAGACACTAGAACAGTATTACGGGAGACCGGAGATACTCATGAATCGAGTGATGGAAGATTTGAAGAAGTTACCTCGACTCACGGGTGCGGCCAGTGAATTAAATTCGTTCGCAGTGAAACTTCAAAACATAGTGTGCGTGCTTTCCAAGATGGACAATCGTGGGTATATATGGAACCCGATGCTAGTTCGCGAAGTTGTAGAGAAACTGAGCCCGCACATAAAGTCAAGATGGTGCGATTACGCTTCTGAAACTGCGGAATCGTCGCGTGAACCGGAAGTGATATTGTTGTCCAGATTCCTGATGCGGGAGGCTGACCGAGCCATGAAATACGCCTTCACTAGCGCGACGCCCGCACCCGTCCAGAAGAAGGAAATGAGAAGCGCGCCACAATTTAACGCCAAGAAGAAGTCGGGTCGGGAAGTAGTTTACGCGACATCGGGAAAGGAGGAAGAAAGAAAACAAGAGTGTTTGTGTTGTGGCAGTGATCACGAGGTACCGAAATGTGCAAAGTTCCTGAAGATGAGCGTTGATGAAAGATGGGATTGGGCACGTACTGCCAAAGTGTGTTTCAAGTGTGTGACAAGACGCCATCGACGCGAACATTGCCGAGCGAAGCGATGCGGCAGAGGAACCTGCAGCCGCCCACACCACGCGCTGCTGCACAAAGATCGAGAGGAGAGAGAGGCACCGCCAAGTGATAAGCCAGATAAGTCAACTGATACCGAGAACCCACACTCGCAGGAAGCGGTAATGACCGTCTCCGCGTCAAATAATGTGTCGCAACGCGTATTGCTGAAAATGTGTCCCGTGTTATTAAAAGGGCCCGGCGGGCAAATATCGACGTTCGCCCTACTGGACGAAGGCTCAACAATATCGCTCGTCGACGAAGAACTAGTACGTCGTTTGCACATAAGCGGACCGGTCTCTACTTTACGTATCCAGAGCGTGACTTCACAACAACAAGAAGAACAAAGCCAGGAAGTCAAGTTACAGATACGTGGCCAGAGCGGTGAATTCCAAGAACTACGCGCACGAACAATGAAAAACCTGCGACTTCATGGTCAGACGATGGACAGGTTAAAACTCGAAAACTTTCCTCACCTCCAAGACATACAAAGCGACGCATTCTACAGAGAAGCTACACCGATGGTACTGATAGGTGCGGACAACTGGCACCTAATAGTCACGCGAGAGTTACGCATGGGCAAGAAAAATGAGCCTGCAGCATCCTACACTCAGTTAGGATGGGTGATCCACGGGACTGCGCCACGCACCACGCTGAAGGAACAAGAGGGACAAGTCGTGCTACATCTATACGATGTGTCTGCAGCGAGACAGACAGATGACGTACGTCGTATAGAAGAGTTAGTAAAGTCACACTTCAGGATTGATGCCCTAGGAGTTTCTTTGGCCAAGAAGATCAAACCCGAAGATCAGAAGGCAATGAACGTGGTTCAGGGAACACTGAGAAAAGTCGGTGATCACTTCGAAGTCGGGTTACCATGGCGTGATGAAGACGCTTCGATGCCCAACAACTACAGCTGTGCCCTGCGAAGATTAAAGATATTAGAGAAGAAGATGGATTCATCACCAAACTTTGCAGCACAGTATAGCACTCTGGTCAAAAACCTACTCGATAAAGGATACGCCCAGGAGTGCAACGGAACGGAAGAAGGAAGTAAGAAAGTGTGGTACCTGCCGCACTTCCCGGTTGTAAACCCAAATAAACCGGGCAAGATACGTCTAGTGTTTGACGCCGCACATCGATACAGTGGAGTGTGCCTAAACGACTATCTACTAGAAGGACCTGACCTCTTGAAATCGCTGCCAGGAATATTGTTTCGATTCAGAGAGCGTCCAGTAGCCGTCACGGCAGACATACAGGAAATGTTTCTCCAAGTGAAGATAAGAGACCAAGACCAGGCTGCGCAGATGTTTCTCTGGCGAGGTGAGGAACGTACTAAGCCACCGAAGAAATATAAAATGACCTCGATGATCTTCGGAGCCTCGTGTTCACCTTTCAGCGCGCACTCAGTACGAGACGCCAACGCAAGACTGTACGCGCAAGAATACCCTAACGCCGTGCAAGCTATAACAACGAGCCACTATATGGATGATTACGTAGACAGCGTGGCAACCGAGGAAGAAGCAATTAAGACAGCGCGTGAAGTCATTAGAGTTCATCAGAACGCCCACTTCAATTTGAGAGGTTGGTGCTCAAATAAACTCAACGTGTTGAAAAGTATTACACCGGAGAAGCTGGCACACGACACAGAAGTAAGATTCGGACAACGAGAACAAAATACGGACAAAACACTAGGCCTACTTTGGCAAACAGGCTCAGACGAGCTAGGCTTTAACACTGGATTGAGTCGGCTGTCACCCGAAGTGAAAACTCGAAACAGAGCGCCGACTAAACGAGAAGCCCTTGGTGCAGTGATGGCAGTCTACGATCCTCTAGGACTCATCAGCCACTTCACAGTCACCGGCAAGATCGTGCTCCAGAACTTGTGGAGACACGGCATCGGATGGGACGAGGCAATCCCAGAACAAGACGCGCAGCACTTTGAGGAATGGATACAAAGTCTGGACGAAGTAACGAAGCTTCGCATCCCAAGGTGCTACGATAAGGGCCCAGACGACCTCATGGACCTGCATATTTTCTGCGACGCTAGCGAACAAGCATACGCAGCTGCAGCCTACTGGAGAATCCAGAAGAAAGACGGAAGAGTGGATGTGAGGCTGGTCGCAGCAAAAGCAAGAGTGGCCCCCCTGAAGCTAGTTACTATCCCACGACTAGAACTACAGGCAGCAGTGATCGGCGCACGACTGGCGGAGACTATAATAAAGGAGCACCGTGACAAGCCCAGAAGCGTGATCTATTGGACAGACTCACAAACCGTCCTACGATGGATCGAAAAAGACGCCGTGAAGTACACACCGTTTGTGGCCCACCGCCTGGGTGAAATCGCGGAGCTAACTGACGCCAGCCAGTGGAGATGGGTACCCACCGATCACAACGTGGCAGATGACGCTACACGCCCTAACTACACCGTACGAATGAAACCCGAAGACAGATGGTTCACCGGTCCCGCGTTCCTGTACAATGACGAAGAGTTCTGGCCAAAGGAGAAATCCAAAGAAGACACTACCGGAGACGAGTCAACGTACGTGATAGTCGAAGAAAAAAGAGAACGAGAACGACCTTCTCACCTGCCAGACATAAATAGATTCTCTTCTTTCGAAAAATTATTACGAGCTACAGCCATGCCATTCCTTTTCAAGGCAAAGTGTTACGATAGGTCCAGCCAAATGACCGTCGACTTGATCGAAAGGGCCGAGAAATTATGGCTGGAACAAGCACAACTGGAAAACTATGCCGATGAAATACAGTTACTTCGAAAAGGAAAGCCGGTACCCAAGTCCAGCAGTCTGTATAAACTGGACCCTTACCTAGAGGATCATATTCTCAAGGTCAGAGGGAGAATCGGACATGCGGCAGTCAAGGAAACGAAGAAAACCCCGGTGATCTTACACGGCAAACATCCGTTCACACGGCTATTGGTAGAACATGCACATCGCAAAGCTGGGCACGCTAATAACGAGCGTGTAATCAATGACTTAAGACAGCGGTATTGGGTCGTCAACCTACGCCCTACAGTGCGAGCCATAGCACAGCGATGCCAGCTCTGTCGAATAAGAAAAGCTACGCCAGTGAAACCAGTTACGGGAAACTTGCCAATGGAAAGAATCATGGAGACGCCGCGGCCCTTCACCCACTGCGGCACCGATTATTTTGGACCGATAACGGTAGTCATCGGAAGAAGACACGAAAAACGATGGGGAGCCCTGTTCACCTGTCTGACTACGAGAGCAGTGCATCTGGAATTAGTGGCGAGCTTATCTACCGACTCGGCGCTAATGGCCATACGAAGAATGGCAGCTCGACGAGGTTGGCCCAGAGTCATGTACTCAGACAATGGTACCAACTTTAGAGGGGCAGACGCCGAACTACGAGCGGCGTACAAAGAGTGGACGAAAGATTTCATTCCATTCGGACTGGAGCAGCGCATGAAATGGAAGTTCATCCCACCAGGAGCGCCGCATATGGGGGGAGCCTGGGAACGACTGGTGCGCTCCGTTAAGGCGGCGCTGGGAGCGACGCTGCACCAAAAAGCGCTAAAAGAAGAAACACTACTGACGCTGCTGACAGAGGCCGAGCACTCCATAAACTCTCGACCTCTAACCCATGTCTCTGTCGATCCCAAGGATCCGGAGGCCCTCACGCCTAACCATTTCTTAATAGGTACCTCCTCGGGCCTTCCCCGTACCGGGCCTTGTGAGGAGGCCAGCCGCAAACAATGGAGAGCTGCCCAGGCGCTCGCCGACCATTTCTGGCGGCGCTGGGTAGACGAGTACCTGCCTACGCTGGTGCCCCGGGGGGCGTCAGACGACCAACGACGACCCCTTCAAGTCGGCAGCTTAGTCGTCATCGTCGACTCCTCACTCCCGAGAGGAACGTGGCCTCGAGGCGTCGTGGAGGCTGTCTACAATGGTCCGGATGGAAAGGTGCGGTCAGCTGACGTCAGAACTACAGCGGGCGTCCTACGACGTCCAGTTACGAAGCTCGCCGTCCTTCACGTAGAAGATTAGGCTACGGTAGCCCTGCGCCGGGGGGAGGATATTACGGACGTCGAAATAAATAGGATATAAATAAATAGATAAGTTAGATACTAAGGCTTGATGTTAAGGGAAATTATATAATGGATAAGGTTTAGATTTAAATAAATAAAGACTGTTCATAGTAGGGATTTTATGTATAAGCAATAGTGTAGGGATTGTTTTAATTTATGTTTAATAAAGGAAGATTGTAAGGTGGCACAGAATTCGGTCGTAACACGCTTCGAGCAGGTCTGAACCTGTCTAAACAATAGACAGATGCGCTCGCCTCTGATTGGTCAGCGCTAAAACGACTCGAACTCCGCGCCACCACCCGCGCTCTGATTGGCCGAGGCCTAAGCGCCCACGCTCACTACCTGTGTAAGTAGGAAATAAGATAAAAAGCGGGTGGCTTGCCGCGCTCGGTGTCATTCCGTCATTCGTCACTCAACCGTCAGCAGCAAGCCAGCCCTGGGAAAATAAACAAGATAAAGAAGTTCCGAAGTTTAATTCAAGAAAATACAGTCCACCTCGTCAGATCGCCCAGGACAGAGATGTTTGGAAGGAGAAAGTGGAGAGGGTCCCAATGCTGGGCAAGCCTTTGCCCAGCATTGGGACATACGTATAGGCTAACAAAAAAAAACAATAATAAGAAAAGGTTTTTTGACGGGTGACGGGCGGGCGTTTTGGGGGACTGTCTTTATGTAGAACTTTGACGTTCAAAAAGTGTCGGCACTCAGCCTAATTTGAATAAATGACTTTTGATTTTAATTTTTGATTTTGATTTCAATCTTGAAAATGTCACCCCCCATATTGACTACAAAAGAAACAGACTACAAAGATAGAAAGACAAATAAAATAAAATCTTAAATGTTTTTTCACAACGTAATATTTTCAATAATTATACTTTGTTTAATAATTTTATTTATATTCACAACGAAATATTTCAAATAACTTTGCTGATATACAATCTTAAATGCCTATCAATGGAACACTAAACAAAAAACGTAACTGCTATGATATTAACCCACAATGATCGTATCTACCGCCAACACTCACTATCGATTGTGTAAAGCATGAACAATGCCTGTGTGTTTATAAAGTTATTTTGCTCATTTACTAAGCAAGCCAGTTAATACGGTAAACTGTTCAAATAAGTAGTTATTGCAGGTGCTGATTTTGATAATAATTAAACGTTGATTTGATGATCTAGAAACTCGCTGTTAATGAGTAAATTATTCAAATATTATAAGAGTCGTCAATCTTGACTTGTCCTTTGATATCTTGCCGAAACTTAATGAAGGAAATGGATGGCATGTATCTGTGGTAGCCAACTAGCTTAATCAGCCGTTTAATTGACTTACAATTTCATTGAACGACGCCGTTTAATCAGCGGTCTAAGTGACATCCCGGCGTTTAATTGAGCAGCTAGGCAAATGATTTGTTTGCAATCGTTTAATGACTTGCCTAACCATGTAGCGCAACATAGGGCACAGGGAGCTTAGGGCACCCCGACACGGATAGGTTAGGTTCGAATGGAATGGCGGGAGCTAGAGTGAGCGAGCGAACGAGCCAACTCAGCTCCCGCCTGACGTGATTGATTAACAAACAGCTATCCATCCATCCATCCAAACATTCAATTTTTCGCATTTATAATATTAGTAAAGATATTTTCGTCACACGGTTACCTTTCTATGAACGGCCTAAGCATCTCAACAGCCCGATACTTAAATGTTGTATCAGGTCGGCTGAAAGTTCTGAGCCCAATGTAGCAGGTCCTTTAATTGCTCCTACACATCCACATCTAATTAGCATTTAGGGAAAGTTTTGTCTAATTAGGATCATTAAATTCCGAGTAATTAATCTGTTAGGTAATATCATAATGTCTGAGGCACTAGGCTGCGTATCACGAAATTGGAACATCGCGCCGTTATAAAATTCTTTGTTAAAAAGGGAAAAACACGGAAACATATTTTTGAAGTAATGTCTTCGGTTTATCAAGAATCTGGACCATCTTCAGCCCCACAGTCAAACGTTGGGCAAGGTTATTCTAGCACTCGAGGAGGCTGCTATTGTGCAGGCCTGGATCCGGGAGTCGGCAACGACCGGACCCGTCGACGTCGAAGAGGAGGCGCAGTGGTTCCACGGGGCGATGACGCAAATTTGCGATGCGTCAATGCCCCGGGTTCGCACACAATCCAGAAGGCGCCAGGTGTACTGGTGGTCCGCCGAGATCGCGCAGTTGCGCGACTCGTGCGTGGAGGTCAGGCGCCAGTACACCCGATACCGGAGAAGACGTCGTCGGGTCCCTGACGAAGAAGCCGCGCGGTATGAGGTGTACCGCGGGGCTAAGAAGGCTCTGTGGCTGGCCATCGGCGAGGCGAAGACGCGAGCCAGGGAGGAGATGTTGGAGACTCTAAACGGGGATCCGTGGGGGCGTCCTTATCGCTCGGTCCGAGGTAAACTCGGACCATGGGCGCCCCCGCTTACGGAGAGTCTCCAACCCGAGCTGCTGGAGGATGTGGTAGCAGCCCTCTTCCCGGCACGAGCGGAGCACGCTCCGCCGCCGATGGCTCTGCCCACAGCCGCAGAGCCCGAAGAGGACGCCAGCGTCCCAGAGGTGACACAACCAGAGTTGAGGGCGGCCGTGACACGGCTCCGGGCGAAGAACACTGCCCCGGGGCCCGACGGAATTCACGGCTGCGCGTTGGCCCTAGCTCTGAAGGAGCTGGAGCCCCGACTGAGAGGACTCTACTCGGCGTGCCTTGAGCAGGGCCAGTTTCCCGCTCAGTGGAAATCTGGTCGTCTGGTCCTGCTCAGGAAAGCGGGGCGCCCTGCGGACTCGCCGTCCGCGTACCGGCCCATAGTGCTGCTCGACGAGGTGGGAAAGCTGTTTGAGCGGATAGTCTCAGCCCGCCTCGTCAGCCACTTGTGCGGAGAGGGGCCGGACCTGGCCGAAAGCCAGTATGGATTTCGGCAAGGGCGCTCCACTATCACGGCGATATCGCGAGTGAGAGTCCTGGCGGAGGAAGCAGTGTCGCAGGGCGGTGTGTTGTTGGCGGTGTCCTTGGACATCTCCAACGCCTTCAACACCCTGCCCTGGAGTTGTATTCGGGAGGCATTGCGATACCATCGAGTGCCTTCCTACCTCCGCCGCGTCGTCGGGGCTTATTTGGCGGAAAGGTGTGTCACCTATCTGGGACGCGATGGCAGATGCCAGCGCCCTATGTCGTGCGGTGTTCCACAGGGTTCGGTCTTGGGCCCGCTCCTGTGGAACATCGGGTACGACTGGGTGCTGAGGGGCGAGCTCCGGCCGGGAGTGCAGCTGGTGTGTTACGCTGACGACACACTGGTCACTGCCCGGGGGAGCTCGCACAGGGAGGCAGCGTTGCTGGCGACGGCTGCGGTCTCACAGGTGGTGAGCCGCATACGGCGCCTCGGCCTGGAGGTGGCCCTCAACAAGTCGGAGGCCATTGTTTTTCATGGCCCCCGGCGAGCGCCGCCGCCGGGATCGCACATCGTGGTCGGGGGGGCCCGTATCGCTGTCGAGTCCACCATGAAGTATTTGGGATTGGTGCTCGACAGCCGGTGGGATTTCGGCCCCCACTTCCGGCGGCTGGCGCCCAAGTTGTTGGGCGCGGCGGGGGCGCTGTCAACGCTGCTTCCCAATCTGGGGGACCCGAGCACCGCCTGTAGGCGGTTATACGTGGGGATCGTGCGATCGATGGCCCTTTACGGGGCCCCGATCTGGGCGGCTGACCTGACGGCCAGCACCATCACTGTTCTGCGGAAGCCGCAGAGGGTGATGGCCGTCAGAGTCATCAGGGGATATCGCACGATCTCCTACGAGGCGGCTTGCGCACTGGCCGGATCTCCGCCGTGGGACCTGGAGGCGAAAGTGCTCGCGTCACTGCACAGGTGGCGCGAGGACGCGCGGGCGCGCGGCGAGCGACTGACGCAGCGACACCTGGAGTTGCGTCGGTCGCAGCTGCGCGAGGTCCTAGTGGCGGAATGGCGGGACAGGCTTTCGAGCCCTACCGCCGGCCTCATCACCATCGAGGCCATCCGGCCAGTGCTCGACCTCTGGCTCGGGAGAAGGCACGGCTCCCTGTCGTTTCGTGCGACGCAGGTCCTCTCGGGGCATGGCTGCTTCGGGAGGTTCTTGTGTCGCATAGGCAGGGAGCCGGACGCTCGATGCCACCACTGCGTCGACTGTCGGGAGGACACGGCACGGCATACGCTTGCAGAGTGTGCAGCTTGGGAGGAGCCGCGCCGTGCCCTCATCTCTGTTGTAGGCGGTGACCTCTCGCTGCCGGCCGTAGTCCATGCTATGGTCGGCGGTGAGGAGTCCTGGGACGCGGTGGTCTCCTTCTGCGAGACAGTTATCGCGCAGAAGGAGGCTGCGGAAAGGGAGAGGGAGATCACAACCGCTCTCCCTGCCCGCAGCAGGCGCATCGGGCGTCGGAGGAGGGCATACGCTGCCCTCTTCCGGCCCCCCTAACTGGGTCCAGGGGCGACGGACTTGGGGATGTCCGTCACCCCCCATTCATCCGGACCCGAGGTGGCGGCGCGTGGTGTTCCCGTGCGCCCCTCTTTGACGAAGCGAGGGGAGTCAAACACCTCACTCCCCTCGCCGACGCGAGGTGGCCCGCAGTGGCGGGCCGGCACCAGCCGGGGATTGCGGATGTCGCATACGTTCCCGCGATCCCCGGCGTAGGTGGAAGATGGAACACCGGGGTGGTTTTAGTCAGTAAGAGTCTGACAGACCCCTCCACCCGCCCCAGGGTGGAGGATTTCCATGAGGATTTCCCCCCGAGATCAAAAAAAAAAAAGGTTATTCTAGCAAGATAGTCCTTGGGAGATGGCCCCCGCCCGAAACAAACACCGACTCGGAAGGAATTTTGCTCATTGGCCACCTTCCGAAAAAAACAAGGTACAATGAACGCCTCGTACTATGGCAGCACTTTTGAAAGAAGTACGCATAGGAAAAATCAGTAAATTAATTTTGGTTTTGCAAGAAAATGCGCGTCCTTACGGCGCGAATTGCAAAGCAAGCCCTGCGAGAAACTAGCTTTGATGAAATCCCACCCTACAGTCCAGACCTGGCACCCAGTGACTACTTTCTAGCTTTGATGATAATCCCACCCTACAGTCCAGACCTGGCACCCAGTGACTACTTTCTAGCTTTGATGATAATCCCACCCTACAGTCCAGACCTGGCACCCAGTGACTACTTTCTAGCTTTGATGAAGTCCCACCCTACAGTCCAGACCTGGCACCCAGTGACTACTTTCTAGCTTTGATGAAGTCCCACCCTACAGTCCAGACCTGGCACCCAGTGACTACTTTCTAGCTTTGATGAAGTCCCACCCTACAGTCCAGACCTGGCACCCAGTGACTACTTTCTAGCTTTGATGATAATCCCACCCTACAGTCCAGACCTGGCACCCAGTGACTACTTTCTAGCTTTGATGATAATCCCACCCTACAGTCCAGACCTGGCACCCAGTGACTACTTTCTAGCTTTGATGAAGTCCCACCCTACAGTCCAGACCTGGCACCCAGTGACTACTTTCTAGCTTCGATGAAGTCCCACCCTACAGTCCAGACCTGGCACCCAGTGACTACTTTCTAGCTTTGATGAAGTCCCACCCTACAGTCCAGACCTGGCACCCAGTGACTACTTTCTAGCTTTGATTATAATCCCACCCTACAGTCCAGACCTGGCACCCAGTGACTACTTTCTAGCTTTGATGATAATCCCACCCTACAGTCCAGACCTGGCACCCAGTGACTACTTTCTAGCTTTGATGAAGTCCCACCCTACAGTCCAGACCTGGTTTTCTTTTGTATAAAATCAAAAAGGGGACGAAGATTTGGGGTTGATGACCAAATGAAAGCGAGCTTTTTGAGAGCAAAAATGCATGTTATTTTTTAGTGAGACACAAGCCCTTTTTTAAAGCTCGTATTAGACGCATTGCCTGGATGTCATTTAGGCCGTTGATAAAACGGCCGTCCTAAATGACATCAAGCTTTATTACCTATATTATAGTATAGATAGATATTCGGTTAGATTGGGAGCCGGGGAAGGCTGGGTAGATCGATTGAAGGATCTCAATATTTGAGACACTATCGAGGCGCTGCCAACTGGCTGCCTAACTTTTTCATTTAACCGCGCCGATTTTTCAGCGACCTAAGTGACATCTTTGGTTCAATATCGTTTAAAGACTAGCCCATGTCACTTGTGTCGCTGATTAAACGGCGCAGTTTAATGAAAAGGCTATGCTTTAAATGAAGCGGCTGATTAAGCTAGGTGGCTGCGACATATACATATGCAATGTATGATATCATTTGTTTTGCGACCGTAAGAAAACCGGCTCTCAACAAAATGCATTTTTCACGAATTTAAATTTTCCAGGAGCTTTCTACGATCCTAAAAACGGAAAAAAACAAATGGATTCATCTTCAACAAGACATCTCTTTGATATTCGTTGTCACTTGTCAGTTTCTCGGCGGGTCCAAGTCAATATTGGTCACCCCTACAAAACATGCTGGAAAGGTTGACAGTTACAAAACTATGACGCACGGGGTACTTGCAGGTGGATTCCGCTCTCCTAGTAAAAATCGTAATAGTATAATTAGCCTAAAAATAATTGGTCTAAAATAAAAATTAAATCATTTTGGAGTACAAAACTATCCCGTCGTAAGCCGTATGATGAAGCAAATAACATAAATAATACCAATTACTTTCAAGAAAGTAAACAGCAGTCAATTACAATAATTTCACAATTAACGTCTACGGGAGTGGCGCGTGGCGCAACAATCCCTTGGGGTATTTCCACGAATAAAGGCGAAAAGTGAAATCAACATAAATCGGATGAAACATGAATTTGAGTTACAAAATAATGAGTTTGTGATGTAATAACACTTCTTTGTCACATGTCACTTACTTAAATCACGTGCAAGACAATTTAAACTTAAAACATCGCATGCCTAAATCGATGAAGGAAAATGCATATTTCACTCGAAATTCAATTTTACTTTTATATTAAAGTAAAGTTTTTTTAACATCCGTGACGCGAGATAATTTGAAAACTAAACAAGGAATCATAGAAACAAAATAAATCTAGATGATACGAAGATAGATTTATGCTCAATCACTTATCAGCCAAAAGCGATAGCAGTAGAGTACAAAAGGCCTTAGACCATATACTACTCACAGTCTGTGACTTTGATATGGTAACTTTAAGCCTTCGCTTGCTAGACTTTTATCAAGAGGCGAGTTTCAAATGTTCTATACCTCATTTCATTTCTCACGGGCTAAAAGTACGTGGACGCCCGGCGGGCTTGCGTGATTGCTTCCTTATAATCCGGTCATTCGCACCCTTGCGGACGCCAACCGCAGAAATGATATGAGCCTCACACACAATGGCTGGAACAGCCTGCAATTGACTTTGACGTTGACCACATAATGCTGGCTTGGAGTATCTTCACTCTATTGGTGGTATTTCTGTAGGCCTATAAAACAGCGAAAAAGCAACAAAAAAAACAGCCATTTTTTTATACAGCCTGCTCAGTCGGCTAATAGAAACGTCAAGGTATACAGTGATGTATTAAAATTAAAAAATGTCAGGTTTATTATTATTTATTCGCAATAAATAATTATGGTTTATGTTATGGGGAAAAAAGCGAAGTAGTTAGTAAATTGCCAATTTCTTAAACAAGTTCTTGCACAAGTCAATGACAGGCTATTTATGTGACGTGAAATATGGGAATATACCTACTAATATACATAATTTGAATAAAAATAATTTATGAATACGGAGAAAGATAATCAAATTGACGGCAACGAAGAATAATTAATAGATCAGGCTGTTAATTTAGTTTTGATGTAACCAATAATATAATTAGCCGCATAAATATAGCTATTTCAGCACAGCCAAGTAATGAGACTATTAAAATGACATCTGCCTTTTTCAATGTCTTATCGTCACAATTTTTAGCTTACTTTTTCTCGTATGCATACTCGTAGTTTGCTTAAACACCGCTTGGAAAAAATTGTGACTGCAGTAAACGAAACGTGAGTTACGATGAAAAATCTAAAGATTTAAAGAACTTAGAATAAGTTGAATGAAAGTTTGCCAAAGGTTTGTACTTCTTGTCTCATTTAAACAGTTTTATTGAACAAGGTCAACAACAATGATTAACAATGGAAAAAAATGTCGTTCTAAAGATTTATTTTAATGATGTGACACCATTACAACTTAACAAATAGATCAATGTTGTATAAACAAAATACACGTAGAAAGTAGAATATACCGATCATCTGCAGGTTAACACACAATTTTCCATTCATCCGTTCGGCCTGGTAGTCCATTTTACTGTTGACAGAATTCATTACATAAGCATTCATAGTCGAAATCAATACAAATGGGGTCGGCAACAGCCACGTGACTGGCCTCTTTTAGAATTATGCTACTTTATGTACATACCGCTTCTATGAGACGTCATTATGCAATCTGACATAAGTTGGTGCGAAGGACACTGACGAAAATAGCAGGGTGATGTGCTTACGGTAAACGAAACGTGAGTTCCAATGGAAAATTCTAGAGATCTAGAAGGTTTTCTTTTGTTTTTGTCACGTGTAACTTAGACTTGAATTAAGTTTACCATACTCCTTGTAGTGTCAATAAAACAGTTCTATTGAAGGTTTAAAACCTTCAATAGAACTGTTTTATTGACACTAAATTTTTACATCGGATAAAATCAAGAACGAAAACCTAATATGATATTATTAAGTTTTCGTTCTTGATTTTATCAGTCAATCAATCTTTTAAAGAAAAATCTGGAAAACGGGTGAATGCGCAGACGCTACGCAACACAACGTAGCATATGTTGTGTTTTAATGTTAAAATGAAGACAAGCACGTGGTCTCATAGAAAAGCCGATTCAGCTAAGTTAACATCAATAAATGAAAAAACTTGTATCGAAACTATGATGAATAATGAAATGTTAAGATCAAAACTCATCAACAATAACAAAATCGTCATTCAATTCTAGGAGCTGTCTTACTGCTGTCTTTTGGAAGCTGCACCTACTCCGCGGAAATGGTGGACAATTTTAGCTTAGCATGACGCCCTCTGCCAACACAATTTAAATAAGAATTGCCAATATTGGGTTCTTTCCATACAGATCATGTTTTCATTCGTAGAGGTAAGTTAATTTAGAAATGGCGTATTCAGTTTCTTTTAAATGATTATTTTTATAACTACATACTGCGCTTGCAGCCCGAAGAAAAATAAATAAATAAAAAAAGCACGAAAAAATCATATATATCGCGAAACGAATAGTGATATTAGATTCCGAACAGTCATTCGTTTTCAGTGACCTGTCACAGATTCAAAATTTTGTTTACCAGATTTATAACCGTATTTTTTTCTTATATTATATTGTATGTCACGGTGATGTGACGAATGTTATCTGGGACTTCTGATTATACAAGAATGTATTCCTACTTCTTAGGCCAATGAAAAACAAAAGGTTGAAATCCGGATCTACTAAAGAACTTTACGACAACCACTGCTAGAGATATTTCCGCGAATAAAAGAACTTCTTCCAGAATTAAAAAGATTCTGAAGCTTAGGCATTAGTTTCTAAATTCGCGTTGGTTTGACGAGATTGTCAAAGTTGTGGGAAGCACCTAAATGGAACGCATGAATCCGAGACGTATGGCAGCAGAAAAGGGGAAGCCTGTACCCAGTGATCATTGACTCTGGGCTGGAATGATGAAGCTGTAATAAGTGCCTGTGTAATAGCAATTTACTTTATATTATAGGAACTAGGCAGGAACAAAATAATTATAGTTTCAATTCGATAGGCCTGTTCATCAGTTATTAAATAAATGTTCACTTCCTTTCAACTGTATACGATCATGTCTAGACTTATATTTGATGTGAAAATAGCCTTGGTAAGCAGTTGATATTCTGAAAATAAAGTCAGTTTCTGGAAATTTGAATGGACATAGTAAAACGTGACTATTATCCTTGAATAGGGCTGTCACAAAGTGAAATTTTACTTTCTCGTCTTTTCTTTATTTTTATGTGTATTATATTTATTTGTGTTTATATTATATTTATATGAATGTATTTTATTTATGCACGTAATAATTATATTATAAATATATAGTCGGGATCAGGAGCCACCTAAATCCAATCTGCCTGACCATTTCCCAACTATGATGAGGTGGGCTTCAATCTAATCGGATGCAGCTAAATACCAGTATTTTAAGCTAAATACCAGTGGATAACACGATCCCTTGTCAAAACTGGTACCAGCTTTTTTGGCTTCTGACTAATGTAACGATTGTCAAAGATATTTTTTTTTAAACCTTGCAACACTATTAATTTGTCTTGTATCGCGGGTGCGTTTACAAACATACAAACACAAACAGCCAGACCCGGAACTACTATCTGTAGGCCTTACAAATATTTGTTCCCGTGCAGGAATCGAATCCGCGACACGTAGCGCAGCAGCCAATCGCTCACACAGTAGGGAGTATTCCTAAATTACTAGTATGAGTGAAAAATGTAAACATTTCCTCTAAAATTTTCCTTTTCATGAAGCAGCGAAAAGTAACATTGCTGAGACTACATTTAGGTCACGTTTACTGTCATCATGCTGAATAATATACTGGAAAATTGAAAGTAGTGAACCCTAGAGACCATTGCCTGTCGCACGTGAAACACGTGAGTCGAAAGTATTGCCATTTTCGCAGATCAGAAATTCTAAATTTAAACAATTTAAATTTTTAATTTTGCTTTTCCCCCAAATATTTATGGTTTAAACGAGGTGCGATGTTATTTTGCTTCAGCTAGCCAATGTCACTGTTGTGATTTATTTTTAAATGTGATACTACAAGTTAGGTGTTGGGCTACATCAAAGGTTGTTTTTCAATTTTCCATTTACTTGTGTAAATATGCATATTTGGATTGTTTTGAAAATATTTAATTACTAGCTTTTGCCCGCGACTTCGTACGCGCAAATCCCGTTTCTTCCCGCTCCCGTATAGCCTATAGCATTCCTCATTAATGTGGATATCGTATGCAGAAATAATTTTCCAAATCCGACAGGTAGTTTCAGAGATTAGCGCGTTCAAACAAACGAACAAACTCTTCAGCTTCATTATACTAGATTTGTCCTTGATTCGTAAATCTTTTTACGAACCAAGGACAACAAAAAATCGAAAACTAACATTCTTTAATTTTAAGGTTTCAGGTAATTTAATTTGTTAAAACATCATAGAATAGAATACTCATTATTATGTACACCATATAAGTTACAGAAAAGATAGATGAAGAAAAACGATCTTTTAAAGACATCATAGGTCGTTAAGTCCCTAAGCCATATTTCCTAAATCAGCTGTTACCTGTCACACACAAACACCTTAGTCAGAACGTCCCACAAATTAAAAAATAATAGGGTCACCGACCATCAGTGAGGACACGGGCTTACACTCGCTAGTCTGTAGTCTGTTACCAAGCCATCTTGTTTTCTTCCCATCGCAGTCCTTTCACGTGACTCTATGATAATGCTCCAGTCTTAATAAATGTTAAATTAACCGTTCTCGACTCGATGTCTTGTGAATGTTTTTCTAAAGACACGTTTTCCCGTACGTTGTTTTTCACGTGTATTATTAAGGTTTCGTTCTTTTTAAAATAAATTAAAAGGAACGACTCGCTTCGTAATCAACTGTTAAAATAAAATAACATAAAATAGTTCATGAAAAATCTTAGTAACACTTTTATTCAGGACGATTTTTAAGTGTTTTTTCACACACATAGCATACAATACACACAAAACACAGAGCATATAATTTGTATTGGGCTAGCTAAATCCCTCGCTGCATTAAGGATATTGTATTAGCTCCTTCGCTTCGCTTGTGTGTTAAATTCTTGAATCCATTGCGTTCGGGATTCAATATAATGCCCGTGACATAAAGTACTGCTTTATCCCCTCGGTGCATAATCCTATTTGATCTTTGAAAAACAAATTACTTGAATACGATTGTCAAGCAAGTAATGGCATTTAAAGTGAGTCTTCATACAGTATTGAAAATAATAACAACTTCCCTGCTTACGGATATTGCAGTGCAAATGCGTGTGATAATAAAATGACGTCTAATGCATTCCGTTTATTTTTTAAAGGTCAATTGTGTATAAAAGGGAAAAACGCAGCTGGATTAACGTCAGTTTTTCCTGTGTGATGACTAACACATTTGCGTAGGAAGTATTAATTGCAGATATTGAATCGATTTACTTATCCGTTACAGCTGTTTGCATTGGGCAAGGAGTGGAATATGCCATTAGTAGAAGGTACTTGGAGGTACTGATTGAAAATGGTAGTTTTTACGGTTCCGTACCCGAAAGGTCCAAACGGAGCCCTATTGCTGTCACTCACGTTTCCGTCTGTCCGTCGTCTGTCACACAGGTTTTACAGCCAAACGGTTGGAACTACAGTCTTCAAATATTCACAGTTCTTGTTGCCGCAGCTTCAGCATCTTGTTGACCCCAAGTCAAATTGTGAAAAAATATTTTTAAATGTGTTTAAGGAGTGGGGCTCCCAGGCTCCCATACAGAAAAAGGGGGGCGCGAAAAAATAATTAATCTACCTCATCGAGTGGGGTATGAACATGAACTATAAGAAAAAAAAACTTTTTTTTTAAAGTGACCTCTCGCAGTGTCTCGCAACCTAAGAGTATGTCCTAACCTAGGAGGTTGTCTGACTTGCCTGTGGCGGCCTAAATATAAATATGAAAGCATCAGCTAGGGATTCATAAAAAACTTATAAACTAAGCAACTACACGCTAAGGGCACCCCCCTGTGGGATACGGGACTCGGCTTAGTGCGTCGCCAGGGGGAGGACAGCTCAGGACGGGCTGGATCGAACTAGGATTATTATTATTTTGGGGCGCGTTTAAGACTACAAGCTCAGCGGCGCGGGCTAGCTCGAGCAAGGGTCGGGGGGGAAAAAAGCCTATGGAGAAAGGCCTTATAAACTTTGCCTTCTTTAGAAGCTGTCCAAACCTTTTTGGACGACACCTTTTATAAAACCGTCATCAATCCTTAAGGTGACAATTTAAAGTTGCTTGTCACTACAAACCTACACGTAACAAAAACTTATTTGGTATAAGTTACCATAATAAATAAAGGTTTCCTCATATGGAAAGTAGGATAGGAAAGGGACTTCCGTAAGTGAAAATAATAGTAATTTTAATGGTACATCATCCATTCCCGAACTTTTATTTCTTATCACGAACATTACAATTTATTCATTGGCGGGATGTATGGACAGTTTTACAAAGGTTAATTTTTCTTATAAAATTACAGGTTTTTTTTATAATAATAATATGTTGTGTTTTATTTAAGCCAGAACCGAGCGTTAAGGACTATTTTTTTAAGAATGTTTTCAACATAGTTGATTTGTATAAAGAATGCCATATTGTTTTTAATTGCACCGGTATAGAGCTGAAACATGAAACCACAAATCAATAGCTATTCAAACAAAATCAATGATGTAGGCCGGTCATGTAAAATGACGTAGAAGTTATTATTTCTGTTAAGATTAAAAACATTAAAGTTATAGTTGTTGATATCAAATTTCAGTTTGCACGTGTCCTCCATTTATACCATCTTATTATTTATCTATAACATAAGTCCACAGATTTCTCTTGCGTCATAATAAAAAATAATGTGGAAATACCTTCTTATTGTTTTCATTTGATTGTAATATAGTATAAACAATACATGAGAAGTACATAAATGTATGAATAACTAGATTAACTGATCCTTACTCTTGAGACTTCGACAAAATTCAAAGGAATGTATACTGTATAATGTGAGCAATACGCTTTAGAATCAGTTATATAAGGATTTATGTTCGAGCGATCAATTGAAGCGACTTGTATTTTGAATAGTATTGATGTCTTATTTAGCAGCAGTGGTCTGAATGAAAATGGTTTTTGTGTTACATGTATAAGGTTCCATTTTGTTTGATCGGAGGGTGTGTCGTAGGTCTTTTTGGTACGGGATGAGGGTTATATTGCGCGGAGGCCGCTGAGGGTCGATGGCTTTGCGGAGACACGTGAGCGATACCGTTAGCTTGCACACGCCAGGGCCTCAAACACATGGAAAGGAAAATCTGTGAAATGGTAGCGTTAGCATATTAATTTTTTATGGGCATAGTGGTGGCTTTATTGTGTACTTTATCGGATCGATTCGTCGTTTGATTTTATTATTTTTTTCAATTGTAGAAAAATGAGCAAATGATAAAGCTTATAAAATCGAAGTAAAGAAATGTTCTCAATTCACCTACTTTATGTTAAATTAGTTTTCGTTGCGTTTTTGTTATCCCAATGTTTATGGTTTATTGAACAAAAAAGTATGGGAATGAGAAAAAAAACATTGGAAAATAGAAGCAACTGCGAATTTATAGAATGATGTATTTGATTATATGATAGATTAATTATGAATTTTGTAAACCACGTTAGAAACGCCACGTCATTAAGACATTAATTATTCATAAACCTTTTTCATAACAATGTAACTACATAATCAATCAGTTACTTGAAAAAAATAATTTAAAAAAATAATCTTCTAGAATTTTCCAGAAGAAACATCCGTTATGACTTTGCCAACCCTACATTTCCCGCGGTTATTCAATTCAATTACTAATTTCCAACGTTATGTCTATACAGACAAAGCTTAAAATCACACTATCTTGATGTTTTTTCTGATATATTTGTATGTGTGCGTGGTATCGCATAAAGTTTTTATTTGCTAACAAATAAACTATGTTGTTTATGTCCTGACGCGGCCGAGATTTTTAAGCACCGAAAATATTTCTTTGAAATAATAAGTAGTTCAATACGTGTAGTCTGAACCGAATAAATTATATGTACTTATTATTGCTTTTATATAAAGTTGTATTTATTAAATGCAGTTAAAGGCCAGGTTTCATTAATTTGATATTTTTAATCTTGGCGACAGGGTAAAGTATATGATCAGACTTCACTTTTACGATTCATAAGCTCATGTCAGAATAATTAAAAACAGACATTAATATCTTAACTTGTATAGGCTTTATAAAAAGTACCTTTCATTTAATTGAAGTAAGTAATTTAATTCAATTATTTGTATCAACATTCAGAACAGATGTGAGACCAACACTGGTTTTACAGCTTTTTTTACACGAACCACGGTGGTAATTTTTCCTAGAAATGAATGAAGTTTTTTTTTTGTTTTTTTTTTTTAAGGATGGGGATACATCAAATGACATCTTCCGCTCTGGGTGGAGCCGAAGGGCTGACCACCCAACGCTTGCCTTCCGCAGACCCGCGCCTGTGGTGGCTGGGACTGGGCCCTGAGACTCCGGACGCCCGGGGCCTCTTCTCCTGTAGCGGCGGTTGGAGCGAAGGCCTTGTCTTTCTCTTGTGCGGCCAGCCTCCTCCTTCGCTAGCATTACTGCTTTGCAGAAGGAGGTGACCACTTCTCAAGCCTCCTTGCTTCGGACCATGGATTTAACCAGGGCGAGAGGTCGCCGCCACCGATCGCCTCGACGAGGACACGGCAGTGCTCAGCCCAAGCAGGGTAGATCTCCACCGTATCCTCCGGGCGATCCTCATAGTGCTGAAACCCGGGCGTGTCCTCCCGCTGAATCAGAAACAGGTACCTCCCGAAACAGCCGTGTACCGTGAGTACCTGCGTCAGGCGGAAGGTGAGGACGCCGTGGCGCCTTTCCAGCCACTCCCCAAAGAGGGGCCTTATCGGCGCAATTGTGGCGTGCCCAACTTTTAATCACTTACAGTTCTAAAATAAGAAAAAAACATAAACCGAAAAAAAACACCAAATTCTCACAATTTTGAGACAGGTAAAAAAATGTGTTAATAGGACATTCTCGGGTTTTAATCCGAAGGCGATTAGTGTTGTATCTATGTATCTCCCGTCCCGCCATAATGAGGTGAGCAGAGATTTAAGTGACGCTCTGAGGTTGCGCATAACAACTTAGATTCTATTTTGGTATTCAAAGTGCATTTCAGAGAGCGACAGGTAGCTTATCGGCTGAGCTAGGTTGACCCAATTTTGCAGGTATTTTATGGAACTAGAGATAAAACGCGGCAGTTAGACTTCATTTAAAAGCTACCACTGGGCTATTCTGTAATAATCAATGTTTAAAAAAATACTTTTTAAATGATTTTAATTTAAAAGATATTACAACATTAAGGATTATTTAGAAGACAAGTCAGTAGAGTCTGCAATTTATATGTTAAATTAACTGATCGATTATTGAGAACACATTTGCACGCCATGTAATGGCAGGATATGCTGAAACAAATTTACTGTAACACCATACTGAACCATATTCTAGCAAATAATATATTTTGATTGATTCGATTGATTGATTGATTGCATATCACCCTAAAAACTAAATTAAGGTTGCTGTCAATAATATAACTGAAAATGCAACATATCTATTAAAATCAAATGTAAAAATTGACACGTTTTCGCGACAAGTGCTGTTTAGTCAAATCGACATATATGTTAATAAAAAACAAAAGGTGGAATGACAGCTCAGTTCAAGCTCGCTCTATCTCACAAGTTACAGAATAGACCAGCAGTTTGGTAAAGACGAAGGTTAGACAGGCCTTGGTCTTGACTATATATGTTTTTACCAATGCTTTGGCGTTTTTCATTTAGAAAAATAAACAGACAAAGAAGAGGCAGAAATTAACTCAAGGATGAACACTAGTATTTTTCATCTGAAATAAAGCAATATTCGTTACCGACGTCATTCATTGTAAAGATAGAGATTTACTTAGGCACTATGGTTTTGGAAACAAACAAGTTCAGTTCAGTTCTATGGTTACCCGAAAGGCGCGCGTAGACAATAAAGGTCACAAGAAAGATAGGCTAGTGAAATAAGCAACATGGCCGGCCAAAAATAGCTAGCAGTAGCAAGAAATCACGAAACTTGGCACAAACTGGAGAAAGTCTTTACCCAAAGAAGGCTCTTTAACTGCGCATATTTAAATCGCGAAACAAACCTTAAAGTGTTACTTTTTTAAGAGAAGAATAATAAGCCTTTTTTATTATTTGCTTACTAAGGCACATTCATAAGTAACGATTGATTTAACAAACTCAGACCAGAAAAAAACACCCGTTTTATGATCAGAAAAGAACGAGTTCCAACTTATTTTTAAAACCTAATTTTTTCCTGGTTTTTGTTCTTGACCGATATATTTTACAATCAAAACACAACTGTAGGTGTTTACAAATTCACATTAATAATGAGTTTTAAGTGGAAATCGACAATGCATTTTGTATATTCGGTACCTACCTACGTAATCTCACAAGGAAAATACTACCGTACAAGGTTAAACAATTATGTAAATGTTATACGATTGTCCCCGAGGGGAAACTGTAGTTTTTGTTACAGTTTTTTGAATAACAGACAGGTTTTAAATTTTTATTGATGACTTCGAAACCTAGCCTTTTCCACACTATGTAATTAAAATGGTTGAAGAAAATATAAGTTCTAAGTTGCAGTCAGCATTGAAATTAGCTTAACTTATTGTTTGGCTCACAAAAAAGCACATTAATTAAAAATTAATATTATTAAGCAGTTATTAAATTAATTTAAATTCGACGTATCATACCATTTTTATATTATTGATACTGTTTGTTATGTTACTCGTAGTGTATTTATTATATTTTAAGAAATAATACTAACTTATTAGTAATTCGTATGCAAAATCCTTAACAGGTTGCTTGGAAAGTTACGCGCTGCAACTGTGTTTTCAATTTACAAAAGTCAGTAGTTTATTAACTAAAAATAATATTCTTATCGCATGTCATTACCAAAGCAATTATTGATTTATGGATCTTGTTTTATACGTTATTCAATTATTTCACATAACCGTGTGGAAAACCGATTATCGCATACATATTTTCGTAAAAATAATGATCGATAATTTGCTCGTTATGAGTGTATCGTTAGTATAATTTCAAGCGGGACCAACACGAGCCTTATTAGTATTGCTGAAACAAATCAGTGCCTAATAAAGTCTCAATTGTGTATGAAATTTCTGATGAGATTTCTTGAACATGCGTTTCATTACGTACGCACAATGTAACTGCGTCTTGTTTTTTGCAGTTCCCAATAAATTTGTTCTTAAATATTCGGGTTCCTGCTTTATAACCTCAATAGCATTAACATATGATACAGTAAGAGGCTCCGTGTGACGTCAGTAAAGCCTGCGTCCTGAATACAACAATATATTTGAGGTTTTCCTCATGATCGGTAGGTACACGCTTGCGTCTGCTCTCGTTGATGTCTTCTATTAGTCACGTAAGCAATTTTATCAAAGATCACTTTGCTTATTATTCTGCGTTTTTTCCTTGACGGAAATATTTGGATTCTGGATTGAAAAATTGGTAAGTAAGAAAGCCTTGCACCTTGCGGATGGAATTATTGTACAAAACCATGTACCTACGAGATGAAGCCTGTTGCTATATAGCAGTCTTGGATATCAAAATCTTCGCATTTAAATCAGAGTATGGGTGCATGAATATACACTGGAAAACTATCGTTACAGGTGGTCAAAAGCCTGAAAACCAATTACTACTCTAAAAGTTTTTGCACTCTTGCGCAACGATGGTCTGACGCCATTTGCACAGATTATACTGGTCAACACAATATTTGTTTCCTTATTTTTTTTTATTGTTATTGGGTAACTCTATGGTCCTGATTATGAAAAAAATACTGGTAGATTGGTAACAGCTTTACTTTTTGAAATACACCGTTTTACTATTTAGGCTAAAAAATACAAGAAAAATAATACATATATTAACAAATTTTTATTAAACACTAACAAATGATCTTTGATATGATTTTCTTGAATGAACAACGTTAGGTAGGTCTCGTTGTAAACTCCAGCAATAGTCTGCCATCATATGTGAGTCCCACCTTCCCTGATAACGCTCTTCCATTGTCCGAATAACCTGGTGAAATTTTTCGCCCTGTTCCTCACTAAAATCACCCAGGTTTTCTGGAAATCGGTCTAAATGCGAGTGCAAAAAATGGAGTTTAATGCTCATATTGCACCCTAGTTTTTGCAAGCTCGATAGCATGCACTCAACAAGCTCGACATAGTCGTCAGATTTCTTGTTAGCCAGGAAATTACATATAACCGAAACAAATGAGTTCCAAGCTTTGGATTCGACTTGAGTCATTGACTTTACAAAATTAGGGTCTTTCACGAGTTGTCTAATCTGTGGACCGTCAAAAATACCGGCTTTTAATTTTTCTGTACTTAATCCGGGAAACTTGCGTGATAGAAAATTGAAGCATTCGCCACTCTTGTCTAGCGCTTTCACAAACTGTTTCATTATGCCGAGTTTAATATGAAGTGGTGGAAGTATGATACGGTCTCGGTTAATTAATGGCTCGTTTATAACATTTTTTGTACCAACTTTCAGCTCTTCCCGTACTTGCCAATTTTTTTGTGACCAATGGTGTTGCTTGTCACGACTGTCCCAGAGACATATAAAACAAGGGAACTTTGTGTACTCTCCTTGTTGACCTAGAAGAAAGTTAACCATTTTCAAATCCACACAAATAAGCCAATTGTGGTCTTGATATTTAAATTTTACTTTAAAGTATTGTTGATAAGCAGTTTTTACAAAGTCCGATATAGGTTTTCGATATTTTTCAAATATATATTCGCCACAAATATAACAAAAACAATCTGGATTAAGCACACAACATCTTCTTGACGAAGCCATATCGAAATCAACGGCAAAAAATATTTTTGTGTCCAACAAAAAACGAAAACCTAAGTAAAAATAGTAAATGAAGGTAGTTAGCTATAACTCAAAAACAAAAGCTGTTAGAGAAAAATTGTTGCCATATTAAAAAATACGTGTCAAATTGAGAGGGAAACAAAAAAAAAATCGCAGGAAACAAACTTTTTTTTTTCTTTTGTAGACCAGTGAGGACCTGAATTTTCTTAGCATTCAAATGTTTGCTTGGAAAAGGGCTGGAAAGAATGATGTTTACTTACTTCTTTTTTGTATTGGTATAACAGCTATTTAAATAAAAATACTTCAGTCAAGTGTGACAGATGAAAATAATAATAGGTAGGTACCTAAAGTGAATTAATGTTTACAAAGAGTGGGTGTGTGCGGTCAATAAATTACAGATCTTAATGTTTACACGGAATAATAATCGGACCTACGTAGGTTTATTTTTTCATATGCCATGTTTTGTGCGTCGATGACATCAAATTATGAGTTGAAATAAATCAATAGAAAAGAACTTATCCGTTTTCTCAAACTCCATTTTAGCCTGAAAACCTATAAATAATTGGCATTAAAGCAGGGCTAGATACGTTTACGAAAATTCTAAAATATATGGGATTGACTTGCACTTTTTTTTTTTAAGGATCGTAAATCATCAAATATCTTCTTCCGCTCTGGGTGGAGCAGAAGGGCGTGTCAGACTCTTACTGACGCTTACTGACTTAAACCCATCCATGTTCCTTCTAAAGCCCTTATAGTTCCAGGGCCGCGGTGCTCTTTCGAACAAATTCCGCAACCCTGGCAGGCTCTGGCCCTAGCGGGCCCCTTCTTTTATGATGACATCTCTTTGAGGCGCGCGTGAAACACAACGCGCCATCGACCCGGGCCTGGTGGTGATTGGACAGCGAGCCACCCAATGCTCGCCGTCATTGACTTGCACTACCACATCAACGTGGTTAATCTTTGGAATTTCGACTTTTGGCCCTGGAATGACATCTTGTCTAGAATAGAATGAAATTTTCTTTTAAGCTCTTCTAAATAATGTTCGATTCAATATTGCTGAAGATCAGCATGTTATCGAGCAAAGCCCAGACATGGATTCAAGTCACTTAACAGAAAATAACTAACATCATAATAACTTAAACTTCAGTTCACTTAATTTAATAGCGATACCGAAATAACTTTCAAGTAAACTGAGAATTGAAAATGTTTATAGAATACTTAACAAATAGTATTCTATAAACATGTTCATTCTTCTAATACTTTACTACAATAAGTAAATTTCATTTTTATTTCAATTTTAGCTTACTGTTTCACACTTTAGTAAAAGCTTGGAGATTTACTTTAAAGTGACCATCGTTATCACCACAATACATTAAAATAAACTAATGATTTCGAATCTTTACAGCAACTGCTAATGGAGAATGTAGGTAATGGTACCAATATTTAATGCAACATTTCTAATTTACTACTTGAACGGCCGGTGTTTGTGGCGACGCTTGGGGCAGACCTATCTCCAGCATTGTACGTCTTTCAGTTGCAATGCTTTTTTATTAAGTCATTCAACAACCCGCAGCTTTTAGTCCAAATCCTGAACATACATACATCTCTATTGACACGACACATATTTAATAAATTGTTGCGCAATATATTTTCCGTGGAAGGACAAAAACAAGTCCAAGTAGCAGTAAGTCACTCGCCCCTGACTTCCCAAATCAAAATCAAGGTTTTTGGCACGTTCATGTTTACAACAGTCTCGGGACGTTCGGTTTGCATGTTGAATTCGATTTTAAGGTCGTTGTCGTACTCTTCAACGAAGTCTCGTATTAATAGGTCGCAGTAAGAATTTCTAATGGGGTGTTCAGACGGCTTTATACTCGTGTAGAACTGCTAAGGACTTGCGGTCAAGGCACGGTGCCAATCACTTCACCTGAACGAACTTTGGTGTGAAAAATCAATTGTTTCTTTTTCGACGAAAAATGTTGTCCTGCCTTAATAACTTGATAGCAAATATTATTTCATTTTGTTTCATAACGACCATTCTATCTTTCTATAATCCTACAGTACCCTGAAACAGAGTAAACACTGTGTAGAAAGAAATACGAATATATTAAGGAATTTGAATCCCGGCTCAAAATGGGGCAAATTTTAAAATTCCAAATGATTTTGAAATTCGATTTTGGTTTGCATGCCCAAGTCCCTGAAGTCCTTTGTTGGCTTACTGCGGAGTTAAATGGAAATATTGAATTAATTGAATAAATTCACACCCTTTTCTCCTGATGGATGTCATACGGAAGCACTGATTTACGAATCAGAGCTTTTAGCGTCTCAAGTTAATTTTCTTTACAGGTTTAAAAAAGCTTTCTTAAGATAGTTACATACCTATATTAGGGGCTCAAAATGCTTATGATCCAACATTTTCGATAAAACTTTCTTTCACTTGCATAAGAGTTGGCAATGGAAATAACAAAAACGAATTGTTAATTTAGTATTATTCTCACGCTGATTCATAACTTAACCAAAATAAGTGAGCCGGTCTCTCAGTGTCCCCATTTTTTGCCACAAACAACTTCGGAGGGCATTACCCTCTCTTACACTCTCGAATGGAAACACCTAGCCTTGAGGCGAATGGCCAAACTATCGCCGTCAAATAAAAAGCTCACGAGCTTTCATACTTTGATTCGTAATTTTATGAAAAAAGTTGCAAAAGCAATTACCTAATAGAAATAAAACGATTCGATGTCGTCATGCAAGCCAAAGCGTAGTTAAAATATTTTAAATCTTTTTTTTTGTATTCGTTGTTAACTTTAACAATTATATATTTCCGAATTATTATTTTTGATTAAGTAAATTAAAAACGTCTTAAGTGACGACAATTACTTAAATTTTAAACAATTAGGTTATGTTTCGGAAAGCATTACCACCTCACCTAAAAAACTACCTGCCTACAAAACATTCGGCAACTATTAAAGAAAATAACATTGAAAACTCATTAGCAAAAAGTAAACCAAACTCAATTCTTAACACGCAAAAATTATGTTGTGTCAAATATGAAACAAAGTAAACGAGCTCGCAACGTTTATGGTTTGAAATTATGCAACCTCTTTTTGCAAACGATGAAAAAACCGAACCGTGTCGAGCCGCCCACGGAAACGTACCAATGAAAACAGCACTCCACTTCGGGTCCGAGGACCTTACCCTAGACATTGGCTCATGGCTCAGCGCAATAAGGTTGTCGTCGGTCAACGGCCGTCCCCCCCCGCGCCCCCGCGACCTCTTTTCGCCACAATCCAACGACTTTATAACGCGCGCTGCCACCAACAATGACCATACTACCAAACTACCATCCCACAATGGCAGCTTTATCTAACATGAGCGCGAGAGAATGTGTGGCGTTCGCTTTATTCCAAATTTAGTTGAGCGAAGCAAATCGAAGCATGTAATGGCCACTAAATTACATAGCATCTAAGCACATAACTTTTTCATAAACTTTGAGATTCCACCCATTAATTTGTGCGCAAAAATTGCTGTTAACACCTTTACTTGAAAAGAGGAATTCGTTCAAAGTTAAATGTCTTCATCATGGTCGTAACTTAGGATGTCTTCCTATATTAGGATAAGCAAACTTTGATACACAAATGACTCAGAGATCGTATTTTTCATTTAATATCAGTGATACCTATTATACCAGTAATTTTCAAGCCTTAAGAAGGACAGACAAAACGATACAACGATTGAAAAAGGAACATTGTGGGTAATTAAACTCTGTTTTCTCAATTTAATCAAAAATCAGTTTCTACTCTATTATTTTAGCCATTTTGCAGGTTATTTTCAGACTCACACTTATTCAAAAGAAACCGGTTGCCTGTTCATTAACTAGGACACGAGCACGCTTACGATATGCGATTTCTGGTTTTTCCCTGGGTGATTACTTTTTACCTCCGAAATATTTTGGGAAAACAAATTAAGTTTTAGTGTACGTCAATGCCCGGAGAAAGGCGCAGCTCATTCACCTAATGAAGTCTCTGAATCATGACGGATCAGTATACATTTACGGAAAAAGTGCACTGATATTTCATTCTCAAACATGTTTCAATTGCTACCAAACCACGGTTTTAACATTTTGTAGTGATTAAACAGACCTATCTAAGAAAAGATAGAAGTGGTATTTTCAAAGGTCCAACATACCCTTTTTTAAGGATGGGAAATCACCAAATGACTTCTTCCGCTCCGGGTGGAGCGGAAGGGCGTGTCAGACTCTTACTGACTAAAACCTATCCGTGTTCCTTCTAAAGCCCTTTGCGTTCCAGGGCCGCGGTGACTCTTTCGAACAAATTCCGCAACCCTGGCAGAAGTCCAACATACCTATTGAGTCTTTATGCAAACAGCAAGCTTGAAATCGGGTACCTATCAAATCTCCCAATTTCATAAAAAAAAACATATTCACTTGTACGTCGATGTGCTCATACAGTTCGTTATTTCGTGGTCATTAGACTCTTGGGGCGTGCGTGGGTACATCTCTATTCACAACAATAAATGTTCCGGTGAATAACATCTGTCATGTTCATGAACGATGTAGGGTAAGTGACTTCATCGTGTTCCGTGACTCTATAGCCTATCGAATATTGCACAATATTGTTTTTAATTGGCGTTCCACAATTAGTGCGCTCACCTGATTCGCTCCAGTTGTTACCGATTAAGTTTTTACAATCCTCGAGCTAAGTCAAGTTTACAGTTAACTTCGCGGCCTGTTGCCAACTTATGGTGAGTTATAAGTCCGGAATTGTATTACAGATAATGAGATACAATCAAGGATCTTATAATTAACAACTGGCAGGCAATTAACACTATTGCATATTCAAATAAATACAAAGAGGAATAATTATAATGATTGGCTTTATATTAATTGACATGATTAATTATCCATATTAAAGAAAATGTTCATGACTGAATGTTCATAATCGTAAGTCTACGTACCGTTAAGGGACCTCAACTTTAACCCTTAAATTATTGCCAATAACTTAAGATTGTATTTGGAGTGTATTAAATATAATCAGATTATTTTACGTTTAAGATAAATAAATCCATGGATCTTCAAATTATTTGTATCTTCTTTAAGAAAAGATTGGGATTTGGTATTTTTAAATCTTACGTCAAGTCACTATGTATTGTTTTGTGTAATTTACGTTGAATGTGATTTCGTTAATAATTAAAGAGTATAAAATATTTTAATTGAATTTGGAATCACTTTTGATTCGATTGAATGCCAAATACTAACAAATTACGAAGTCGATGCGGATATAGCAGCATTTAAAAAAATGTGCATATATTGCTATTTTTTGGTTTGGACCAACCATCTTTGTCGCCTGTTCCACAGTTACATACAGTCAACATTAAGTTTTGTTATTTTTAAGTCTGAAACAATATCAAACTCATCAGTGTTGTTTCACCTTTTGAACGCCATTGTCACATATAAGTGACAAACGGAAGCCTGACCAGGTGCCTTTATGCTCTGGCTTTTAAAAGGTTCAAACATTTTAACTACACAAGCTCGTAGCTCAATAGCATCATCATCATCATCATCATCATTTCAGCCGAAAGACGTCCACTGCAGGACATAGGCATCCCCCCAAGTGTCGCCACAAACACCCGGGCCTGTGCGTCTCGCATCCATAAGCTACCCGCGACCCTCACCATGTCACCGGTCCACCTTGTGGTAGGCCTTTCAACGCTACGTCTTTCGGTACGCGGTCGCGGTCCGGAACTTTTCGGCCCCATCGACCATCTGTTCGGCGAGCAATGTGCCCTGCCCACTTCCACTTCAGTTTGGCGATCCTTCGGGCTATGTCGGTAACTTGGTTATTGGCTCAATAGTAACTGGAAACAAATGTAAGGGCCTGTTTTTATGCTACACTACGAAGACTACGAATTTTCAATATCCAGAGAAAACTTGTATCCTACCCACTCGTTACGATATGAGAACACGACATGCGACAGAATTGTCTCAACATTTTCTTCAACATTAAAGATACCTAATTCTCAAAATACATTGTTGAAACAAAACAAAGCACTTACAAAGACAAAGCGGCTAATTATAATGCATAGCACGGACTTATTTAGTTCAATGTAGGTAGTTTAATATCTGCATATACATTACTTCCGTCGCGTCGTGTGGGTGCCCGCATCCAACATTTTCACTCTTGATACTATTTTTACGACTGCTCGCTTATGTCCTTATATGCTTTACGACTAAATGATAACACGCGAAACGTATTTCAGGAAAGTTTTAGCGTTGGATTCCTTTGGTTAATAAATGGTGGCTCGTGATAGTATTCCCTTAAAGGTAAGAATAGTTTGACCGATGAAGCCATTTAATTTGGAATAAAAATTCACTCACTTCACTTTTTAGCTGTGATACGTAAAATAGGTTCGTTGAGCGTACAGCCAAGGAGTGAAATTCCCTGCCGGAGTCTGTGTTTCCTGATAGCTACTACTTGGGGGTATGTAATTAAAGAGAAGAAGGTCAAACGCGAGCCTATCCATGATAAATTAAAGGTTGAAGTCTTTAAGTCAAGAGTGAATAAGTTACTTCTAGCCAAGCGTGCTTCTTCTTCGACCACATCATCGCTTACCATCAGGTGAGATAGTGGTCAAACGCGTGCCTATCAATAATAAAAAAAGTTCAAAAATACGTAATAACCTTATTCCACGTCAATTGCAAATACCAGAAAATACGGTACAATAATAGTCACGATGAGTTGCTTTTTTGTCTCTCAGACACATCTTCAGATGGTTAAAGATGAAGAGACTTGGTTTTGTTTATGTTACCAACACCAAATATCACACACGGTTCAATTTTTACATCCATCCGTTGAGGAGTTTCACTGTTCGTTTCCAAAATCCATCACCAGATCTTCACCATATTAAAATGGGACTAACTTGAAGACATTCTCTATACAATCAAAAAAATCAAATCGGTTCCTAAACTAAGAAATTACGGCTGTACATACATAAAAACATACATAGAGACGAGTCAGTTAAAATGTTTTCTTGGATTTTAACTAGATACCTAAGTAGTGTGATGCTTCAAGTCTTACACCAGTATCAGTACCCCTCTTGAAACTAGCGCACATTATGGTAATACTGCAGAGTCCGAGTCCTTAGTAGCCTATTATTTTTTGCCATTACTGACTTTTTGTATGAACAACAAACCTATTACTTCTTGAACTCAAACATAATAAGCAGGAGAGCAGTATCTAATGCCACTTAGGTAACACACATGTCTACATGTCCAGCAATGGGCTTAGAAAGGCTTAATTGATTGATCTTGATTGATTGATTACCTAGTATGTACTGATTTGGGTGTATATCATGCAACTCAATGTCTAATCTTTGACGATGGGGTAACAACCAGATAGTTTTAAAATAATGCATAACATCTGCTCTTTCAATAAACCTTGCTGCTAAAGAAGACTATGCAGTCATTTTACAGAATCATGAAAAGCGAAATTTCTTTGTTAATTAAATATTTGTTTCATGTCTCATTTGTGTTCATTAAACTCCTAACGTTGTCCAGTAAAGCCTTTAAACTAACAAATTAACTTCCTGGTTCTAAAAGTTTATTGTTCACACAAGTCTTACGAACTCGTTATAATTCGTATGATTAAAATCTTAGCGAGCTTTTAAACGATAAGATTCCATGGGAAACCTTGGACTTAATTGCTGCTGGTCATCACACGGACTTGAGAATATGAGTCATAACAAGAATCGTGAGACTGAGAAGAAAAAGGCCATTATTTTATTTCATTAAGCATTAACTGGCCTATTTTTCTCAAATGAAAATTGTATAGTACTTCTTCTGGTAGACACTGAAACGTACCGGACGTTGTGGTTCCAGAGAATTTTCTCAATTTTATTATTTTTCATGTAAAACGAATGCAGATTTTAACTCAACTGCCGTAATATTCTTAGCAATGCTGATAAATGTATTTTAATTCAATGTTACAAACAATTTAACTCAATATGATGCCAATCCCATTTATGAAAATAAAGTGAAACAAAAAAGACATTGAAAAATATTGGCGGCACACGGTGAACAACACAAAAATATGCGTAGGATGATAAGAAGATTATCATAATATTTTCTGGAAAATCTGTAATACTCAAATAATACAAGTCAGAATTTCGCAGTATAATATCCGATGATATTAAAAATTGACAGTGTTCATGAATTTTATGAAAATGGCAATGAGAGTAAAATATTCAATTCGGATTCTCTAAATATTAATATATGTGTCGCCAAGAGGAAAATTAGGATGGCCGCTTTCTTTTTTATGAAAATCACAGTCCAGTTTACGTCAACATAAAATAAATGCTAATGTAAAAATTAAAAAACATCACAGATTTACATTATTTTCATCCCGTTATTTTAAACGAATTCATAGAAATAGATTTAATATGATAAGAAAACTAAAACCTAGCTCAAAACGTATCCTATTTTACATCTCTAGGCTGACACGACTGACACTGCATGCTAATATTTTCTGCAAACGAATCAAGAAAAAATGAAAGCAGCTCATGTCTTGTCCTAACACACATTTATCAGATTCTGATCGTCGTTCCATTTACGTCAAGAGGGTATAATATATTCTACAGAGACAGACAAACAATTAATTAGAAATAATTCAGGTTGCGTAGGGAAGTGCTCTGGCGCGGGTGCCACCGGACGCTCGGCTTCCGTCGGTCATTGTCGCGCGAACGTGCAATGCCTGCATCCATTACTGTTTTTTATCATCGACGTGGCCAGTTAGATTTTAACTCACTCTTTACAATGCTGACAATGGCCTATCGGTTCCAAATTTATTTTTTTGCAAAAACTTAATTGACATGATGTAACATTAGCACCACTGCATTGCTATTTCAGTTTTTTATCACGCTAGAATTTTGGCTGCGATGAATATTATTTTCGTACAATATTCGCCAAGCTAACCTATTTAAATTTGTACTCAATACATTTTAATTCTTTGGAAAAAGTCAATAATCCACTCAAATACACAGCTGAAACTAATATATAAGTTTCCGTAAAACGCAAACATTTACATAATTAAGCTTAAAATTCGTGCCAAATGTTTGTGTACTGAATTAATCGTGTTTATCGATTCACCGACTAAGTAGTTAATGATCTGATTGGTTTCAAGATTGGTAGAAAAATTTAAAGAATGTTAATAGATTTGCAAATACAAGTAGAAAATTAAAGTTGTCACAATATTAATTTTGTCAAACGTTTGTAATTTACTTGTTAATTGTTTTTTTTAATGTATCTTCTACTATTTTGCATAATTTTCTGTGTCTAAGATGTATTTTATATTGGTTGCTCTTGTTATGTGGCCGAAACATGGGTGTGATCGAAGTTTTACATCATCAATTATCGAGTGTCTAATTTTTTGCATGAAACGGTGACTGCCACCTAATATATTTATCCTCGTTCACGTGTTTTGTATATTTGTAAGTTTAATATAAATGATGGCACGTGATTGAGTTGATTTACTGAATTCGGTTAATAACAATATGATAACAACTTCATAAAAAATCAGTTGCTCATTCTGTAAGGAGAATCAGCCGTATTTTAATATTTCCGCTGAACGACGCGCGAAGTTCAGATTCGACGCCAGTTCTGTGTAGAATGTTAAAAAGTGTTGTTTCGGTATCTTATTTTTTGTTTTAACGAAAAAAGCGAATCAATCCCCCTATTTGAGATCTGATTATAAACCAGACACGAGGTTTAAGAGTCAAAGAATTTTCATCAAAGCTCGTTCCATTCCCAGTCAAAACATAGTGGGTCCATCTGTGAATAGTTACTTCGTCAAAAACTAATAAACACTAAGCATAACCACCATAGTCAGCTAGACTTAGGATTTACAACCCTGAGTCATAAACAGGATTATTTAAACGTTTTCATTTAATGCTGAAAAACAAGTTGTCCTATCTTCTCGCTCTATTTCACCCAAGGAGTGACATAACTTATCGCATACCTCATTTACATGTCCTATTTACAAAGTAAGCGTTACTATAACAAATACTACAGTTCAAAACGGCAACTTATTTGCAGTACAATAATGTATTAAAGTTTTAAGTATTTGCTACGCTGCACGCAATAAAAATTCTTAAGATTTTGTTACGGTTATTGCTCTCGACATTATTATTGCAAAGCTTGAGTTATTTATTTGAATAAATAAATATACAGTTGTCTTACAACCTTCACAAGTATTAATTTATTAAATTACGTACCTTAGAGGACATACTTATTAGCAGAGCAGCCAGTTAAGGAACCTAAAGTGAGCTATAGTAGGCGCCAGATAATCGTGGAATAACGGTCATTGACCCACCTACAATTATTGACATTTTTAATTTGAAAAACGGAATTAATGACACAAAGCTGTCCCGAATCATCATCTCTCGTGATCCTTAACATTGTCTAATAATGAAAAACGATTCATATTTAATTGTTCAGGTACCTATGAACAGTTATTAGGGAAAGGTCAATATACTTTATTCCACATTTATCTGGCGCCTACTATATATCGATTTTCTTGTAGACCCCTCGTACGACGAGTCACGTGGGAAATTGTCGAAACATACGATTACAAAAAAAGGTAGGTAAGTTTTACATTTCAGGTTGAAGGAAACTGCTGTCACATCTTGATATAAATACAAGCGTCTTTTCACAGCACCCGTGAGAAGGGAGATCATAAGATAATCGAGTCGAGTATAACATGACTGTGTCTTATATTCTCGTCACAAAATTCTATATAAATTCTTAAAGTACGGTGAACGTGCTTGATGAAAATTACACTCATTTCAGGCGAAAACTCTGACTCATACCTCAAGAAGTAACTGACCGAATCAAAGGGTCAAGATTCACTTAACACACAAAAAGAATGGATGAAAAAGCCTATGTGAAGGTGTGACTCCAACAATTATCACCACAACGCAATAGTTTAATTTCGTCATCACAATTCGACGTCACCGCGGTCAACCATCGCTCATGATCCCTACAGGTCGTTGCCACAGCTAGGCCAATGACCAATGCATTTCACAAAATAATATAAGTACCTATTTGTATGTATGTAAAAACCGCGTGGTTTTTATTAGAGGAAGTGCTGTAGAGGAGAATTCAGTGGACTTCATTCACGTTTTGGGAATTTGCTTTTCTTGTAGGTGGGTAACCTAAGTCAACTAATGAAAATATTATTAAGAAAAAAGCATCGTTTTCCAGCCCTTTTCTTGTATTACTTGGAATCGGAGCAATACGCTTTCTTCTTCCGTTCTCCCCTGCCGAATGTCATGGTATCTTTCAGAAGTTGGTGTGAACCTTTAATTATATTCATGTTTTAATGCATGCTGAGTAATTTTTCAGGAAATATACAACACAGAAAATTTTTCCTTTTGTTTTAGATGTTTTAAATTTGTTTATATTTTTATTGTTTTAATTTACGTTTCTTCTAGCGAGACTCTGATTTTTTTCCAATTTAAGATTCGACCTCTTATTTTCTTAAATATATTATTATTTGAAAAATAATATCTTTTTTTTAAAGATGGGAAATCATCAAATGACTTGGTAGAAAAATTTTGTAAAAAAGGAAAAAAAAAATTAA
The DNA here is from genome assembly GCA_905163435.1 of Mamestra brassicae. Classification (NCBI taxonomy): domain Eukaryota; kingdom Metazoa; phylum Arthropoda; class Insecta; order Lepidoptera; family Noctuidae; genus Mamestra; species Mamestra brassicae. Next base: position 7,735,873 of record LR990996.1, on the reverse strand, counting down.
AAGAAAAATGATTCATGTGGCAGGTGATTCTTTGACATGGTCTCATTGATACCCTTTGTTTTCTTTTTTTTTTATTGATGGTAAATCATCAAATGACGCTCTGGGTGGAGCGGAAGGGCTTGTCAGACTCTTACTGACTAAAACCCATCCGTGTTCTTTCTAAAGCCCTTTGCGTTCCAGAGCCGCGGTGACTCTTTCGATCAAATTCCGCTACCCTGTCAGGCTCTGGCCCTAGCGGGCCCCGCCTCTTATGCTGACATCTCTTTGAGGCGTGCGTGGAACAGAAAGCGCCATCGACTCGGGCCTGGTGGTGATCTGACAGCGAGCCACCCAACTTGGAGCAAATGCCTTGTCTTTCCCTCGAAAATTAATACCTACTAACAGCTTTGGTAATATCTATAAACTGGTTGATATTCGTGAGTCGTGTATTGAATCGTGATACAAGGCAATGCCCTAATTAAAAACAGACAAGTATACTAGCTCCCATTGTTGTCTGGTAATTAGGATGAATGGTAAACAGAAGTATTACCAAAAATTACAAAGCTATACCTGCTTGAGAATCAAAATAAGAGGTTTTTAGGGTTCCGAACATCCATAAGAAACGGAACCCTTATAGGATCACTCGGGTGTCTGTCTGTCGATCTCTCTGTCTGTCTGTCGGTTTGTCACAGCCAATTTTCTCCAAATCTACTGGACCGATTCTGTGGAAATTTCATATGAAATTCTGTGACCCAAATACGAATGCGTTACGTAAATAAATAAATTTTGAGTATGGGGACGAACTAGAAAATTTCAAAAAAGTTTTTCAAACTGTACCGCGTGATATATCTAATTAAAGAGCTTATTGTGAGGATTATAATTACATTTCTTCATCATTTTCAAATAAATAATTTTGAAGTTATTAAAGAAATTAGAACCTATAAGACCTATAAGAAGTCTTATGGGTCAGTAGTTGGTATTAAAATAACATTTTACAAAAATTAAATTCGTTCGGAACCCTTTGAACGCGAGTCCGACCCGCACTTGGTCAGTTTTTTTAAACATGACCTAACATAGGTAAGTACATCATAGTAACTCGCTGAGGCCGGCCCAGAATGTGGGGACGTGGTGACGCACAGTATTTTGCGAATGTTAATTCGAGGTGGCGGAAGCGAAGACGGTCTAGAAAGATATAGGGGAGGTGGCCTGTCTACCAGCGAGACCTCTCTCTATCTTCAATCAATATATATAAAATTCTTCCGTTACTGATTGACTGACGCTTAGCCGAAACGAATGGTCGTAGAGAGCAGAAATTTGGTATGTAGGGTCCTTGGGGAGTGTAGGGGAGCACTAAGAGGATTTCCCGAAATTCCTGCGGGAACGGAAAAAAACGGGATATACGCGTACGAAGTCGCGGGCAAAAGCTAGTCTTACTAATCGATCTATAATAATATTATAAAGAGGATAGATTTGTATTTTTTTTTATTTGAAAAATTCTTTCAGCAATGGATATTATGGCTATATTTTATCTCCGTACTCCCACGGGAACGGGAACTACGCGGTGAAACCGCGTGACATCTACTAGTCTCATATAAAATTTTCAACAAACAATTTGCCCCCTTCGGTCCGACCCTTGCTCGCCGCTGAGCCTATAGTTTTAAATTTGTCCCCAAACAATAATCCTAGTTTGATCCAGCCTGTCCCACCACAGGCAAGCCCGATTAAGCAGTCGACAACCTCATAGGTTGAACTGCGAAAAGGCACTCAACAAAAAAAAACCCTTTATAATATTGGCTTAGAGAATACGGTTAAAGGGTAAATAACACTGTCTGTACCTACGTCAGTATCTAGTAATTAGTTCAAATTGTTAGCCACAGAAAGGGTCAAGGCGGCAGGTCATGTTGCAGCGATACATTGTAAAACTAAGTACATGTTTACAATGAAAACGATTTCAAAATGAAAGACAATTAAATACAAACAATGTTGCCGTTATAACTACACTTAGGTACTTGAAAAACTATTCAGCATGCGTCACATATTAAATTGAAATGCCTAAAAGGGTCTTCCTCAATTCACACTGATTAATTTTTAAACACGGCCAGTGTTTGGTTTCAGAATTGGATTTGATACATTTTCATTAAAGTTCAAGGTGAAGTCAATCCTGAAAAAGTTAGGTAATATCGTCTGGGACTGGATCCCATCACTTCCCGTCGGTGACGTAAGAGGCGACGTTCTAAGGGACATCACCATATCTGGGCAGCCAGCAGCATTCTTTGTGCATTGCAACAGCTACACTGCGATCGCCAACCCGACTGCCAAGCGTGGCGATTATGGTAACCACCCTTTAGCCTTTAGCTTTGTGGCCTTTATGGGAGGCCTATGTCCAGCAGACGACGGCTTTCGGCTGATATGATGAATATCGACTGAAGAAAAGAATATAGCATGCCATGTACTTGTGTATGTACATTTATGCTTGATCAACTGATTATATTTTGCAAGGAATTATAAGTTCTCATGGTGGTTCAAAATACTCAAAATTTTATTATACTCGACAAATTAAAAGTAACGTTTACAAAATTATTAATTGGGAATATTTCAGCACTTATGGTTCCCTTTTTTACATTGTAAACATTTTTGCATTCGTGCAGTCTTTGTAGGAGGAAACGATTTATGATTACGATTCGATGTCACCTGTCCCATACCGTAACATTGCTTGTACATTGCGATAATGACACGCGACATTGCAATTATTAAGATTTAAATTATTTTTATATAATTATATTTTCAACCCTAAAAATTAAATAATAGAACGAAAACACAACTGATGTTCATCTGCTACGAAACAGCGTAGCATCCGTAGCCCTTTTTTACGTAGCACTCTCAGATATATGTATTTGCATCGACCCGGTAAGATAACGATTAGTTTGAAATAGGAACCCGCAACCGCCGCCATGATTAACAAACTTTGATCTACGAATGAATGTTGATATTTTGCTGTATCACCCTCTGTAATGACTATACCATGAATAGGTTTGCGCTTGAGCAATATTACTGACCTGACTCTTTGGAACTAAACCGGTTATGTTTGTATGACTCAATTTATCTTATTTAATTTGTATTTACTCGTTTAGCAATACGAAGTTAAATAGTTTGTTTGCATGAAAATGAAAAGGATAGATCGGAGACGTATACACAAAAGGTAGGGTCTATCTTCCTGGCGAAAGCTGCATCCAAAGCCATAAGGCTTATCTCGAGAGACAAGTCGCCGTGACGGACTCAGCATTGAACACTTGCAGCACTCCGGACAACACATGGCTAGGGTGTTCGCTTTGTTTTACTCACTGTGTATGAGCTATTCCTATTTACCAGCCGACTTCACGAAAACAGTGGTAGTGCCAAAGGTGAAAAATAAAACTGGTGACCTCACTGATAGAAGTAACTACAGGCCTATTTCTCTTGCCACTGTTATTTCTAAAATGTTTGACAGCGTGCTTAATGCACAGTTAAATAATTACGTAACACTGTATGATAATCAGTTCGGGTTTCGTCCCCAGTTGTCGACAGAAAGTGCTATACTGTGCCTGAAGCATACCGCCAAATATTATACAAGTCGTAAAACGCCCGTGTATTTGGTTTCCTGGACTTGTCCAAGGCTTTTAACCTTGTAGTGTGGGATAAGCTAAGAAGCATAGATTTCCCGCAGGAGCTAATCAGTATGTTCCAGTACTGGTATGCGCGGGGTATTGTCGGATCTGTATCAGCTCGAATGCGGAGTCAGGCAGGGTGGCTTGACGTCTCCTACGCTGTTTAATCTATATCTGAACGGGCTGATTGAAGCGCTCAGCGGTTAGCACGTCGGTTGCCACATTGACGATGTATGTATGTGTCAATATAATCTAAGTTACGCTGACGACATGGTGCTGTTGAGCGCGTCGGTAAAGAGAGAGAGTAAGCTGATGAAGATATGCGAGGAATATTCTTGTGGCCACGGTTTGCAGTATAATGTGAAAAGTCTGATTTGATTGAAGTATCTATTCATGAATTTTATGAATGGGTATAAATTACCTGATTAAAAGAATTTATTATTTTACCTACCATAGAGGAGTCTGTCAGTTTAGTATGACATAACAGTATACGGAGTGTTCCTAACGACATTAATCACGCTATAATTGCATCTAATTGATTCCTTACCCTGAAAACATTTAACAGAACCACCGACATTGCTCCAAATAACAACCTGTACCTAAACGTGCCACCTGTCCTGAATAGTAAACAAAGGTATTTATTTACCTGTAGTTGCAGTCGACCTATGAAAACTACATCATACATAGAACCATATCCAAATAAACAGAGCAAAAACCAACGTCAAAATCACTTGTAAAATGCAGTGATAAAGGCAGCTACTTGAATTGTCAAGTAACGAGTTTAATTTGACAAAGTCCAAAATCGATCAACGTTTTTGTATACAGTCGAAGCATCTTGAACGTAAAGAATCGGTGTCACAGCGGCGCGGCGCGGGCGCAATTCAGACGGGACGCTTGAAAAGGGGGCGCGAATCATGAATATGCATGGCACCTCTTTGTTGTAGCCAACTGTTTTGAACTCTGCGTGTACAATTGACTCATTTCCATCTTCGCGACAAGTTGGTGAATGTTGTTGCTTATTTAGCGTCTTTATTTTCAGTTCAGATGATGCATACTTTAGATGGGTTTTGTTTTCATGATGTGTTTTGACGAATTGAAGACCATTAACTATTGGCGAATTTGAAAAAATCCTATCTTTTTCTTCACGACTTATTTTACATTCCATGAATGTCACATGTAATATCACACCTATATTCCCCGCCGGGTTGGGCAAGGGTGTTCGGGAAGTATCAGCAGGATTTCCTTGACAAATAATAGAAAAGCTCACAGACCAATTCTGATAAAACATATTATATATTTTTTTTAAATGCACGTTGTTCACCATCTACCAAAGTAATGACAATGTTAAACAACAGCAATATAAAAGCAAATTCAAACGATTGTCACAGAAAAATAACCCGCATTTCATTAGGTACGCGGAAGATAAGATAGTTTGAAACTGTGAAACTAATTTAACCCTCACCATGCAGCGTGTAGCACTAACATTGTGGTGTCGTGGTCATAATCTCAGGCACCCGACGGCACTCCTCGGTGGTCCTTAATGATAGACATGAAGTAATTTAACACTATCAAATTCACATTAAACATTGCAATCACTAGAGGCACACGCAATGCAGCTAATATTTTACACTGTCTCCCATAGAAGAAAGGTGTGATTTGATGATGCCGTATTAGTAACATTATTAGGTACTTTAATCGTAATAACTTCAATTTAACGTCGAGTAAAAGTATTTTTAATACGCTCTCAGATATTTTATAACCTACAAATAAACTGACATAACCAATTTACTGTCCTAACATTAAAGTTTATTGCCAAAAGCAGGTGCAGTATTTTATATGAAGCCATAATAATTAATGCAAGCAATCTGCGCGCACGCGCTGTCGAAAAACTTGACAAAATCATATTCTACATCGACACAGCACCTGCACAAGATTTGTGATAACCATCATACAAGTGAAACAGCCAACCGGCACAGGTTAATCTGGTTTGAGAGTTTGACACAGCGATTTAGGGTTCCTTAACAACACAAGGTTTCCATGTTACTCAGCATATAAAGGAAATACTAAAACTGTACCAGCTGCTTGTTATTTCGCAGTTTGTTAAGTTAAGATATAATCTTAAAATGTAACACATTATTATGTTGTACAGCAGCTACCCGAAACTGTCAAATTTTCCCAATCAACCTTGAACCTAATGCTTTAGCGATAAAGTTGAAAATCTATTAAATAAATTTGACAGATTGTTGCAGCTTGATGTGCTGGCCGTCTGTACTTTTGGACTGGAGGTTCAAGGGCAGCTCATATTTTGTTCAACTAGGTATCTGAAAAATGCACTCGTTCTAATTTATTTTTTTGGCAACACGGCAAGCCAACTAGATTCTTCAAATATGTTTTGAAAAAAAAAACACATAAGCATAGGATAAGGAGTTTTCGGTGCGTCTGCAAATATGTCTATGTAATTGTACAACCGTACGGTTAGCTTGGAAGGGGCTTATGTGTGCCTAAAACTACGATTGACTGTTTTAATTTATCTTATAAACAAAAGCGTCTTCATTAAAAAATATTGCATCTTCTGAGACGAATATTGCAACCATTAAAATTAAAGTACAAAGCTACAATTAAAGTACGTACAAACACATTCCACTTACGAATTTAAAAATACACATAATAACCACTAGTGTCAGTTTGTTCTACTTCAGAAATGGTCAGACCGTAAATGTATTTTCCTTGCATTACCACAGCGAAAGAAAAACATACAGTACGTCAGCTATTTATTTAGCACCCACGATATTTTTAAATGTCAAGAAAAGGAAACGAGTTATTTAATGGTTCTACAAGTACATGGTGATCGTAGGTGATGGGTTAACAACCTATCATCTATGGGGTATTATTATTTAACATTGCGGTATTTTTATAAGACTTCTTCAATCTATGTGATTTTGAGACCCCACATTTAGAACTGTTCAATGGTCCTTCTAGGGAAGTGTGTAGTGGAACTTCATCGGGTTAGTGGCGCTCTATTTTCTTACCCAATCAGTTACGGCATTATAGACATTAAATAATAATTCTAAGAAAGAAAATGCGGTGAGCTTTTAGTAGTTACTCGCAGTAAGTACAATTTCTGCTTTTTGTTGTAAATTCTTAACATAGGATAAAGCTTAGACTTTCCATGCACTTCTTTAACCTACTTAACAACATTTTTTTTTACTATTTATGGACCGTTTGACCACTATATCACCTGATGGTAAGCGATGGTGTGGTCGAAGATGGAGCACGCTTCCCTAGAAGTAACCTATTCACTCTTGACTTAAAGACTTATATCTTCTTACATCGCTATTTTAAGACACTTTAATAAAAACTATTATAAGGCATACACTCACTGGAGAGTACAAAAGTGTTTAGCATTTAACTTTTTATCACTCCCTGTCTATCCCATGACACAAAAAGTTGCGAAAAAATAAATCAGCAGGTGGGAAGAGTACGATGACAGTCTCGATTAAATTCACAGGCCCCTGGTTATGTGACACGAGAGCTAATTGTACCGACTGACAAATAGCCTTGTTAGGAAGGCATTTCGCCCACAGTATCTTGGCACTTGGCCAAAAAGGGAGTTAAACGGAAATGTTCTTATTTTGACAGACTATTGACGTTTTGCCCTCAAGCAGCGCGGACCCGACATGTCAACTTTTACTGGACGCCCCGTATTTCTAATTGCTTCCCAATAAAAACCTTAGATAATTTAGCTTCTCTCGTCTGTTTTATTTATACCAATTCTGTTAAGGAACTTTCTTTATAAACAATTTTAATTATAGGCAATAAAAGTAGGGCTAATTTTTATTTAAATGTGTAAAATTTAAATTGCAGCTACTGTCGTAACATTTTTTTAATTAAAGTTCGTAGATGACAATAGGAATTTAGTCTGTTGCTTAGTAACAAAATTAAATATCCAGACATATAAATACTGCTGATAGCTACTTTACGATATCATAATTCATGGCTTAACGCCATTGCGTGTTTTATTAGTCCGGGAATTTAAACACTATATTTTTCTTCAAAACATCTTACTGCTGCTATAATTTTCTATGAGACGTAGGTACGTACAAACACGATGCCACACATCAATAATAAACATAGACCGAGCTCATACAAGTTACTGCATCAACGTAATGAGTATAGAAGATAAATTGCACACCTGTAATGACGGTCTTACGGGAAGATTACGGGGCGAAACATGCTATAATAAAACTGCCAGTACAATTAGTAAATCATAACTTACAACTCATGTTTTACAAACTTCAAGTGGTTCTACCGACATTCATGAAATTACTGTTTAAATTCTGCCCTTGACCGTCGTAAATCAAAACACAATTAGCGCGATCTTTATTAAGCTATCTTCGTTCGCGTCATAAAAGAGTCGTTCTAAAAATGGAAACACGATGCACCTGGCATATGCAAATAAACTAGACTACCGTTCCCAATTCCCATTGAACACTTACGACATCGTCTTGTAGCCCTGCACTACAGACGCAAACTCGTTTGGTCGATAGGTACTCAATTTCGTAACATTTCGCCTCTGTGAGGTCTGTGTCTTGGTCAGGGCCGCGAGGCAACAAGAAATGGGGGGAGACGCGGGGAGGAGGGGCGTACGCCCGCGCAGAGCGGAACGCCAGATCGTGCTGCACCGCCGAGCGCGACCGCTAAAGCAGCCTCGGCTCTTGAATTGCAACATCGCTTGCTTTGTAATAGTTAGGTGTTGCCGGCTTGTGTCGCCTCTATGATAAATTCCAGTTCTTATGGGAAATGATTAATTTCAAAATTGGGAAACGACACCTACTACACTGTCTTCTTATTTTACCGTCATCTCAATGTCGGTTTTCCTATTACTATGGTAACATCGATGAGATCCTTATCACATTTAGTAGCTTTCGTGTTTTTAGCTCAAGGCCTGAATCAAACTTAAAAAAATACCAAAAGTCGCTAAGCTAGAAAGGAACTTCTTAAAATAAAACGAGAAGAACGAAAGGTGCTAAACTTAAGCATCGGCTATGAAACCGCACCTGCTTGTCCTGTACACCGATATCCTACTATACCTCATACTACAATTGTACACAGCTCTATTAGCAAACAGAATCAATTAATAAAATATCTTGTTACAGCAAAAATTATATTAATTAAATCTTGAATATTTATAATTGTAATAAAAGCGTTGCGCTACTTTCTTACCAACGATCAACTAGTTGCAATAATGTTATTAATAAATAAAAGCTATATAAACATTATAATGTATGATGGGGAATATAACAAAAGTGGAACTGCCGTGTCTGCCGGCTCGTAACCGGTCGCGTAAGTCTCATAACGTTATCGTCACTGATGTAAGCGCGCGCGCAGGCGCAGGGGCCGAAGAAAGGAGTCGCATGCGAAATAACCACTAGAAGCTTCCAACGAAAAGCGCATTCAGATAGGGTAAGCATTTTAGGGTCACATAGAAAAATATTATGTCAGGCATGTCATATTTCAGGGCCATTAGCAGAAATAGACTTAAATTCGAACGTACATAGAAAAGCAGATGCTTAAGATTCTAATAAAAAATATTATCAGATTGAAATGAATAGTTTAAATATTCTAATAACTATAAACAGCCCATCAAAAAATAATGACACGGAAAAATAGGTCGCACCAATGAAAAGTTCCCACAATTATGAAAATTAAAAAATATTGATAAAACCATCAAAGTCTATCAGTCAGATGAGGCAAGAAAACTTATTTCCATAAGTCAAACGGCGACCTGAGGTCGTCGATCTTACGGACCAGTGGGACCGGATCTCGGAGGAAACTTTTTATGTGACCAGCGACTCAACATATTTACCCAAGAAACGGCCGACATTACCGCGGACACAAATATGTTAAGTTTAATTTTAATTAAACGCTAGTTATTCGTGAAAGATTTTAAAATAAATAAATTTGATGTAAGCATAATCCAATCCAACTTTTTAATAATTAAAAAGTTGTGCCATTTAATTATGGTCCTCCACGAATAACTCTAATTCATTAACTATTAAGTTAATGAATTAGATATTATATTAGATAATATATTATAAACTAATACTGTTTAAGTAAGAACATTAATGTAAAAGGGTATGATGGGGCTGGCATATCTTTGATATTAGCCCCTAAACAAAAATAGATAAAAAAATACGGTAAATATTATTTATATTATCGCCATATTAAATTAAGTCATAAATATTTTCTGTATTTTTCCATCCCTCGTAAATAGTACCTACATTGCTATGCTACGCATACACATCTAGAATATGCGTAGGTAGGTACCTGAATCTTGGATAGAATTAAGAAATGGTCTATATAAATATTTATTTGAAACAGTTATGAAAATTGTTATGCTAATTTCTTTTTAACCATTATTCGCTAAACTTACTACTTAATGATAAACATTATCTTCAAGAAATAGACAAGTGAAGAAGAACCCTTCAATAATCCTTTAGAAACGTTAATAAGAATGAATTTTAAAGAATTCCTTAAAGTCAACTTCTTGGAATTGCTACGAAAGCCTATGGCGCTGTACCTACTAAGAACTGATCCACAAATTATTATCCATCAAAGCAATTATGTTTTTAAAGGATTATTTTATTTTTATAAATGTCAGAGCCCTATTAAAATATGAACAATAACAGTTAAATAATAATGAACTGCTCAACAGTTCTTTATTATTTATTTATAAAACACTTATGTTTAATTTAAATAATTAAAATTAAAATAACCGATTCAATGTTTTATTATTCTGATTTTATGACTAAATTAAATGAAGCATTTTCCATGTTCAGGTAAATAATGAATTGCCTTTTAGTAATAAGTGTTCAATACAAAAAGGTACTGCTAATCATGGGTGTCCCCGTTGGGGGGCCAAAATAACCCCAGGTGGTAGCACGTTCGGCTTATTCTGTAAACACCTCGCCACCGTGACAATTTAGGTGAAGGTACTAAGCTTGTAGTGAACTCTTATTCCACTTTGATTGTATGGATTCACAGGTGACGTTGAGATGTGTACAGAATCGCACTGCTGATCCCTTGTTAGTTCCGTATACAGTCTCCGAATGAGATTGTGTGTGATGTTTTAACCTGTTCTCTTGAAAAGTCTTTCTTCCTCCTCTTTTACGCCTGGATATGCTTACTTCATGTTTTATGAGGGTAAACAGATACAATTTTGGTATATCTACAAAGGATCGTTTTTACTTTATTTATTTTTTATACTTGGGATGAACACACACATTTTTATGTTTTTTTATTGTTTTCGTCGTTTGGACGTCATCTTTTGACCCCGAAATCACATCATAGCCAAAACATTGCGCTTAATAACAAACTAGTTAATTCAATTAACAGCTTCTTCAGTTTATTTCTGGCAAACTATATTTTTTACCCATTATTGACTTACAAAGCGTTTGACTTCCAAACGACTTTTGCCACATCGGTCTCTGTAAATTGATTCAACAGGATTCTCCTCAATTATCGCCTCGAAATGAAGTTTTTTTAACAATGTTTACATACACTCAGGTACCGGTTTTACTGTTTATTTAATATTCTAGACGCAACGTCGCTTTATTTATTTAACGTATAAATAAGAAGTCACGTTTCTAGGGGCGTTTTTTGCGAATATTTCAAAGATTGTAAGATGATTTAGTTAAAAATGAGCTTTTGTTTAGTTCCTGCTGGACTCTTGTAAATAAAGGTGATATATTTTTAGTGGTACTCCAAGATGGATATCTAGGGGCTATTTATAGATGGAGAGATGTGTCTGGCAGCAAGGATGAAGGTTCAGCTCCTTCTACTCTACATCCTACGTTTTGGTCCCAATTAGTATTATGTGTATATGCAGTAGCCGCAGTAGGTAATCGTTATAGTAACATTCTTTCTAAAATACACACCTGCATTAAATTGACCCGCAAGTGCACTCTCCGGGGTGGGTATACATAATTAGCTTATGCTGCCTTCCAGTATCCCATGCCTTCATAATGAAACTTACTAGTTTCAGTTTTCATGTAGGTAATATAAAGTGAAAATAATTTAAATAAAATTATAGGCAAATCAAGGATCCCCGAAAAAATAACGTCACTTTTATAATGTTAACAAAACTGAAAGCATCTAAAATAGAACAAATAAACTCAAAAAAGGCGATAATGTTCGAAAATCATCAGACTCCCTTTCAATATAAATTTCACTGGCTAAACTCTGTAAATCCCGCTACATGACCCGTACGCATTAGGGCAGTGTGTGTTGGTTATACTCGGCTATACGTAACTATAGCTATAGTGGTCGCACGAACCGTCTGTATTATGCGCAAGCACAAATCGTCCGGCATTCCTGCGCCGGCGCGCCGAGCGAGACAGACATGAAGATGATGTCATGTGTTCTCGCTCTGCACTCGCAATCCTTTCCTTTCTACCTGTTGCGCTGTTACAAAAACCCGGTCCTTAGGGCCGCTACCTTACGTGTACTGAATGAGGATTGCGGGAGGCTACGGCTCGGCCCATATAAAGATAGGGCAAGGGCTATTATACATACAAGGCGACGACGCGAACCAAAGCTCGTCAGGAGTCTTGGGACACTATTTACCGTGGGGATGGCGGGCAAAAAACGTGCGTGCCTATGTGAGACGGTTGCATAATAGCTACTCGTTTGGGGAACGGGAACCGTGCGTGATTGGTGCTCGATCGAAACAAAATTGATGTGCGTCCATGAGAGTATCATTGCATGGGAATGTAGACAGCTATTTTTTCTTACAAGCAATTTTATTAGATTCATGTTATACTGAAGTGAATTCAATGAATTCAATGTAGTTAGTACATGCATAACTGAATAATACGTCTGAAGTCGGCAACATATACACTGAAAAGGACCATGCATAAGTACCTGCATAAATACATACTTTTAGAGGAAGTAATGGCATCAAGTTATTTTTAAAGTAAGTACAGCCAACAAGAAATTTCGATAGTTAAATCGTGATTGTATTCAGAGTTCTAAATCCGAACGATCCAATCGCGATAGCACGAAGCTCGATCGTGACGTGGCTGACATTCGCCGCGCATGCGCGGTCCGTGATCTTGGCAATGGTGGCTGCGGCGCGGCAACCATCGCTATTGCGGTCGCTGTACCCGGCGCCCGCCCCGCGCGCCTCGCATGCCGCCCCGCCCGCGCCCGGGTACCACGCAGCCTTTTGACAACCGGTATACGTAGGTAGGTAGTTAGCTACACGTGAACATGCCTTGAGAATTTTCTGACGTTTATTTAATTCACGTAACGAAGAGTTCTCACAATTGAACTTTTAATGGAACTTATGGAATGGCGTAGAACTCTACACGAGCTCAGAAGATTACAACATTTTATAAGTTTTTATGGAAACAACAACATAATTTTCATTTCGATACAGGTATTAGCCGTCAATAGAAGTCGTAGTCATAATAGTTATTTCGAAGTGGATATAGTTAAAGCGGTAGGTGGTAATAAATCGATACTTTTAATAATTTTACGGCAAAATATCTAAGCACACAGTGGTGTGTTCACTGGCTGTACTAATGAATAAATAAAGCTATTTATCAGCGAAGTACCGTTGTAATAGATTTAGTGTTTTAGGTCACAGGACATGAACATGCATTATCGATATATCCAACTTCCGCAATTGCGCAAAGCATCACAAACATGGCCACAATGTATCTAAACTTCTTCAATTAGTCATACTACTTGATTCATAAAATGTATAATTCAAACTTATATCGGAATACGATTTACAGATTCATGTCACTAGATGCACCATGCACCGTAGAAACTTCTTACAAGCGTCATTAAATATTGATAAAGTAAACAAGTCGATACAGTTGGTAAAGGTAATGACACCCTAAAACTTGCTGGCAAAGACAACAAAGGGCTGTTGAAGAGATCTTAAGTACCATCTTATTTAAAACAATATACCTAAGTGCTTACTGCTATTACCAACTTGACTGCTTCCTACGCGTGGTGATTATTGAAATGCACCTTGCGTCTTTTGTTTTGCTGAGAAACAGCAGTAATCCAGCAATGCACCTTTTAATTTTACAAGACATAAAATTCCAAATGCATCAGTATGATAATTTACAAAACAATTACCACTATCACTGTACAAGCTGTCCTTTCCATTCTCCCTACTTATATAGAATCGATTTTACTGTTATTTTCAAGTTAACTTTTCTTTCTGAACAGTATTTGCAAATGTGCACAACCTTTTACCATTTAAAACGACCTGTCTATATTTATTGAATATTCTTTCTATAAATAGTGTAAATACGCAATTTACTCGGTATTTTTAGATCGTGGCCTTCTCTAGAAAGACATTGCTTTTTACAATGTTATTGTATGTGACTTAATGTATGCATTTGTATGGACTTAACATTCTCTACAAAATAAATAAAACGCTTATTTCATAAAATTTTGCCTCCAAAATATATGTAGTTGCAGGCAACAGGAAATATAGCATCCTCAAGATGCACAAATAAATAACCAGCCCGTACATTAGTTTAGCAGTATAGTTTAAAAACTTTTAGGTTGGTCCGGGTATCTAACGCTTGTTTTGAAAGATTTTCCTTATATGGTACTTCCCAGATCCCGGATCCTAATCCCAATACAGCATTTTTATGGCATTAATTCAACTTTAAGGAAAAATAGTTATTATTTTATATAAAAAATAACTCATGCGTCACGATTTTAATCCTGAGCTTTTCCCAGCCTTGCCTGATAAGCAACTCTCATTTAGCCTCCAGGATGATCCTAAGTTACTATGTTGTGTTGTTAAGTTTATGGCTAGAAATATACTTATGACTACATGACTATCATAGGAAATACCTTAGACACGACATGCAATCAAGTTCTAGACTAGTTTAAGTCCGATGACGTATACACCAAACATATTTATTTTTTAAATATTCACTGTTCAGTTGTCGGTGCGGGTGATAACGCTGTACGAATCACGTAGGCGATGCTACGAACGACGTCCACGTCCTATGACGTGTAATTTGTATAATTAACGTGCAAACTATTATCACATAAGGTGAGATGTTTTAAAGTAATGTGGTCGGAATAAAGTTCTTACCTAACTACGGGTCAATGACATTTTCGTTACAAAAAAACTTGGACAGAGGACTTTTATTTCAATTTAAGTTTATAGAAAAGCTCATAAATGCTAGATATGAGTCAAAGAAAACTAAGCAAAAACATAATATCATATTACTATTTAGGTAAATTAATATAAACATTTTCAAACTACCTATCTGTGACGATAATCAAACAATAATGTTTTTTCAACTGGTGTTATTTAAAAAAATATTAATATTGTCTCTGAAACTTGCTGCAAAGTAAACGAAACAAGCTCCTTGAATATTCCATTTTTGAAAATTGAAATCCATATTTTATATAAATAAATGCTGACTTCCATTTTAGTCTAATTAGCAAAACATAAATAGTTAATGAGCAGCTGTTCAAAGCAATATTTTCCTTATTAATACCGAAAGTTATTACTCAATTAACTCAGTTTTTGATTCCTTTACAAATGTGCAAAGACGTTTTCATTAACAAAACCTTTCTAATTTTAATAGGTATCTGAAAAATAAGGAGACAATACCTACAGTATATTATTTAAGTGAGAATAAAAAAAATTGAATTAAATGCGTCTTTATTTAATAAATGATTTATTTTGAAATACCTGTGAACCCTGCTGTAGGCTTTTCACCCAGCCAACAGTAAGTACAGACGCCAGCACATCAAGTTACAACAATCTGTAAAATGTCTTTAATAGATTTTCAATTTTATCGCTAAAGCATTAGGTTCAAGGTTGATTGGAACAAATTTACAGTTTCGGGTAGCTTGATGTGCTAACGTCTGTACCTAATAGATTTCGAAGTATCAAAGCTGAAATCATAACATTTCAACATAGTGAAAAAGCACCCCTTGCTTAATAAAAACATTAGAAATTACATTTAAAAAATATACATAAACGAATGCAACTCTTCATAACAAAATGGCAGGCTCGTGCGACCAATTGAATAATACGAGTGTTCACTTGAGTTGTAATCAGTGGACCGGTTCAAAACATTAATACTATTGCAATTTATTCCCCTGTGATGCCACGCGCGTGCTTCGGGGCAATCATCGAGAATACATGGTGTGGTACCGTTGTACCACGATCTATTTACACGGCACACTTGATGAAAGACGAAGCTTTGCCACTACGGGATGTTATTTACTTGCTTATCGTCTAGTTTGGAACATAGCGGTGTTGGCAGGAAGCCTAGAAACCAGCTGCAGGTGGTTACTGTTCTAGAAAGGTAGCTATTCTGTTGTCCTTATAGTGTGCCAACACCTTTTGCTCAAC
This sequence comes from Mamestra brassicae, assembly GCA_905163435.1. Lineage (NCBI taxonomy): Eukaryota > Metazoa > Arthropoda > Insecta > Lepidoptera > Noctuidae > Mamestra > Mamestra brassicae. The sequence goes on along the minus strand of LR990996.1, from coordinate 7,719,841 downwards.
GTCTGTCATCACTTGTTTTGTATCTCTATATATCCATCCTTCAACTTTTAGTATGAAACCTTACGTCAACTTCAGAGCCCTAAATATATTTACACGGAATTAATTTGACGTAAAACTCTTTGAACCATTGCTAACGTAACTTACCAATGCAAAATAACGCCATCAACTACTCTCTCTCTCTCTCTAACACTGTTGAAAATGAAAATGGAAGCACTTATAGAGCAACAGCTTCTTTTACACACCGGAGCATAGCAGTCAGCCCCCATCAAAGTTAATAAATTACTCTTGCTTATAACAAACCGTGTTCATTGTTTTCTAGATCAAACGTTCAAGATCGAGTTCCTTCGACTTCAGAGGCTATGCGTGAGCGCCTGTCAAGTGCAAATAGAGTTTCCGTCGAGATATGTCGAAGAATATCATTGTGATCACCGTGAAACGAAGTCGAAGCGACGTACTATCTGATACCATTGAACATCCAGTTCATTTCAAAACCAAAGGTGAGTTTTGTGGAATGTATTTAACGATATTTTCGATTCTAAAAAATACAAGAATGTTTTCGTGTCCTCAACGGCTTCGACCTTTGACACCTTTGATAAGTGACCAAACTGCCTAATTCTATAAAAAAATTACAATATTAATGTATGATCTTGAACAACGGGTTTAAAATTCAACCGTTATTATTGTTTGAAAAGCACTAATTCATTCATACCGAAAATTTTAAGAATTTCGCAAGATGATTTCATAAATAATTCATATACATATCTTTTATATCTTCAGTTTTTTCGGCAAACATCGCACATCTGATAGAACATTATAATTATTCAGTTTTAGAGACCCGTCAGGACCGGATCGATGGTTCTTATGGTCGATTTTGCACCACCTATTGTAATCTTAATAAGATCCTTCTTATGCAAAAGTAATCTTAGTCACAATATTACAATATTATTCGTGAAAACTGAGAATTGGAAACTTTTGTTGAAAGTTTATTTTGTTGCAGATGCATACCATTTTTCATAACATTAAAAACAAATGTTGGCCACTTAGGTATTCTAAAGTTAAAAATTGCCGCCAATACTGGCTACCATTACTTCTTTGGTCATGAAAGAGGTTATCGTTGCCGAGAACTTGAGGCGGGTTACCGGCGTGGAACCGGCGCGGGCTCGCGCGCCGTGCAACCAATCGTTGCGCAATCGTCGCACACGCACCGTCCGAGCGCCCGTCGCTCAGATGTGCCGAGATCTATGAAGAAATGTATAAATGTCGGAAATTATTAAGTTTAAGAGGGGAAATTGTTACTCAAGAAAAAGCTTAAACAAAAGTAAGGGTTAGCCGTATTCCGCAAGAAAACGCATAGAATGCGAGAAAGTTCAAATCATTTCCCGTCTCGTAACTGGAAATAATGAAGAGAAACATTGAATGTTTCTCTAAATGCTAATGCTGCAACTCCGAGTTCGACCAAGTCCATTAAGTCATCTCATTTTCCACACAATCCATCACTTTTCTTTGCTCTTTCTCTACTTATATGCAATCAAAACTGAGCGTATGACTCCTCCCAAGTGTCGGGGCCACCACCAAAAAATATCTAAAAAAGTTTAAAAAATCTAAACCAATACGGCTGAATTTTTAACAGAATGCGTTTTTGTATACTTTGCAATTATCACATCCATATTAAGTTAATTTAGTAAGTACGTCTTTGGCGTGATCTCGGCGATGGCAGAGAACTCGCACGACGAAGCTGCGCCGGCGCACGACTCCCAAACACGTGCAATGGTTGCTGCGCCCAACACGATTATTGAAAAACCCGCGCTGCCCTACTTTGTAGCTAACCAGTAACCACTTAACAACCGATGTTAAGATGTTGATCATGCAGCCTTAATAAGTTCAAATTCTATACAATATTTCTTAAATCGATTTTTTTTTAATTTGGTATAAAGCTTAATATTATTAGTTATGTTTGCAGAAACTTAAAAATGCAATTGCTGCTGTAAAGCTTATGTTGTATTGAAGATATCGAGAATCGTGCTCAAATGTGCCATCGATAAATCAATGAATTGATAACATTGATCGAATTTAAATTTGGGCAAAACCAATTGTATAATAGTCATGGTTCGTTCTAAAAATAAATTCAGTAATTTAACGATCACTTGTTACATGGACCAACAAAAAACTCACGCAGTCGACTCAAACGCAAAATCGCTACCATTTTTTACTAACAATCCCGACGGGACCAATTCGGTAGCGTATTACAGTTTTATTTTATTTGTGTAAACAACGCCTTGCCACTTTATGGAGTCGTTAGGTCCATTTTTTGATAAAAAATTGATTTATGATCAGTAAAACGAAGCCTTTTTAACCATGAAAATAGCATTGATTGGATTACTAACGATCACTACACTTGGACATAGTGGCAGAGGTCCTTTCTTGAGTAATAAAAGTATGATAATAGTGGAATAACTTCGTTAGGCTTGTTCATTAAAAAAAATAACGGTATGCTTAGTTTATATACTAATTATCATGTTCTTTATCTGCTTCTGATTCTGCTAAGTCAAATTTAAACTTATCATAAATATGTATGCTTAGATTGTTTTTGAATAAGCCCGTTTCAGGCTTAAAACTTAAATGAGATAAGTTTATATTTTATTTCAGATAGCACGCCATTAGGACTTGTCATAGGCAGTTCTCTACTTACAGTATAGTTAATCACAACCCAAACCGCACTTTTTCAGGATAACTGTTGAATTTATTCGACACGGGTCATTATTGAATCCAGAAACACTGATTTTAGTAACAATAAAATCGTAAACAAAATACTGTTACAAAATCACCAAAAAAAAGATGAATTCTGATAAGCCGTTCAAAAGGCATGAAATCAAAGATTAAACATAAAACATTGCTTTGAAAAATGGAGTTTACCTGTCCCAGCATTAGAGTAAATTCATCAAGCCGTGTAATCTCACTATTCTTCGATTCTTAAATGAATAATCACTTTCTTTGTACCATGCTTAAGATTTGGTTAGCAAAAAACTCGAAACCCCGTTTTCTCGGGATTACTACAAGGATATCGGGGAACTTAATCTCTTTGGCACCGATAAACCTCTAGATACTAATCTAAGAATTTGGGTCTTACTATGAAAGTATTTGTTAATATTTATTTGTTGCAAACATCTTCATTATACAGCAAAACGCGTTAAATGCACACCATCTCAATAAGTCAGTATATCCGCTGGTATAAAAACCGCCGGAAACTTAGATGAAAAAGAAGGAAGTACAAGCATTGAACTGAGGTGTTCAGAAAAATAAAAACGGCTTGAGTAATCTGGAAGCGGCATTCGACAAACTAGAATATTGTGTACATCCATAACTGTTGAAGGCAATGCAATAAAATATCCGGATGGCGTCATGCACATGTGACATGAATCCCAAAGGTGCCGACACTTCCACTGCGATGAGCATAACAATACAACTTTTCCCAAAGTCCGTTTAAACAACTGAAGCTGTAAAGTTTATTGACGATGTTTCATAACTATTTTGTAAATCCCCGTTCCTTTTATATTGATTGCTGTCGGCCCGTTGGGTTCTTTTGTTTTGCAAATCTCCCTGTTAATTGAAAGGCTGCCGACAGCAGACGCTGTGAGGTCCTTACCTGAAATAAGTGTTATTACTATATTTTTACCAAGTATGCAAATGTACGCCTTAATTAATAGTTTTCAACAACATCTATATTATATTATCATTAATCAGCAAAATTTCAGCACAATGGCAATTTAAAAAATAAAAATGACTTGAAAATACGAAGGATAAAGTATTGAACGTAGGCTTTGTGTGGTGATTCAACTGACACAAATTTTAATGCAAACATCTCAAAAGTGCCAAAGAACGAGTTATGAATGTTTTTTACATTTTTATAATGAGTGCTTAACATTTTTTTTTTGAGTTTCAGAAAACAAGAAAACGTACATATGGTTTTTACTTCTATCTAAGCGAATGGCGAAATCAAAAAAGAGGCTAAACGAAAAAAATACCACAGTACTAGAACAAAGTGAGATAGAATAAGCAACAACGGGCAATACACAAAATAGCACTTTTACTGGTGCGTGTGGCTGTGTGCAAGAGCGGTGGTTGTGCGGAGGTGCCGGTGTGGTTCGGTGCGCAGACGCATGGGGCCAGGCGGGCGGCGCCGGCGCGGGCGGGGGCGGACCTGTTCGGGCAACGGTGTCGCGGGCACCGCACACTAGTTCTCAGTCCTTTCGCAGCGGCCAACGGTACCACATGTGCCGCTACCTTGAACGCACAAAATAAACATCAACAACGCGAGGAAACTTAACGTGCAGTGTGATACGATGCTTATTTGTGAATTTTAAAAGACCAAGTGAAATAGACGAACAGAAGGATCGAGTGTATGTAGTGACAATTAGCGCCCGAAGATGCCGAAAATCTTCCTGATCAAGAAACGGCTGCATGAGCAGCAACTGGGGTTGCAGGAAGGGCTGGAATTGCTCGCTAGCAAGACCGACTCGCTCTGCCCTGGGTCCCCGCTAGATGATGGCCCCATTGCTCTCCTCTCCAAGAAGGATAAGGATTGTATCGGTAAGTCTACAGGATTTATCACTTGGCACCTATATGTTTCTTCTCCTCCACATATTATTATGCAATCTCATCTAACAGCAAGATGTCGTATCAAGGAACCTGAACCTAATATTTGTTATCTTTCTCGACTTCAAACTTGAAACCATCTCTTGTTGTATCATCTACTTGCATGCTTTCTTCAAATGCATCTTTAACATTATTTTCAGTCATCTCATATTCATCGTAGTCGTCATCGGTTTCGTTCTGATCGAAGCTTTTATTTTTATTTATCATTTCCTTCTTAACGGCCACTTGCTTGCCCAAAAAAAAGATACTCACACTTGAACAGAATCCAGTTCTCGGCTCCGCTTCGCCAACAAATGTCTACCTGCGATCATTTGTGTGTCTTGCGTGATCCTAATCTATCGTTGGTTTTGTCAAATTGAGAGACATACTTTTCTTCTGCTTAATGTTATTCTGGGAATAACTCTGTTGAAATTCTTTCCCCAGAACTCTTTTGAGGTTTGTTAGGTAGTTTTTCATAGCCAATTTTTAAAAAGGTCAGAAGGCATCATCTTAGATTAATTTCTTTTTCTGTAACATCGTTATTGAGTAGGTATTATAGCAGATTAAGATAAACAAAAACGTAATCAACAGTCCGCCATCGTCGCTGCACATTTTAACGGTCTCAGGTAGTTACCAAGCGTGAATCACTGATATAACTGTCGTGTTTTTGCGTTTTTCCACGAATTGTTTACTCTCATAGATGTGCCAAAATCTTGACTTGATATTTCCCTCTCAGATTTGTATCTGCCTGCTGAGTATATCCTGAATGTATTTATCAAGATACTTGACAAATACTTTTACCTACTATAGATCTTATCGTCTTGTCTGTGACTTGAATCCAAATACTGACCACAAGCTACTTGAATAGCTCATTCAAATTACGAGTACATTACTGTGTTTGGAACAGTTCCAGGGAAGTATGTGGAATCCCAGCTAGGCAGGGCCACATTTTATTTTCACAATTGTGCTTGTAGACTTCATTTATGGCACAACTTTTTCAAAAGCCATTAATGTCATTGCGGACAACTTTATTTCGTCGTTTTTTCAACGTCGGTTACTTCTTGTTCTACCCTTTTAATGCCTTTTCAAATGCAATTTATGTTTTTAACCAGATCCAGTAGTTAGGTCAAAATTAACTGTAACATTTTAAATATTTCTTAATCTTAAATGTTATTTCATGAAACCTTGAGCCTTAAGACATGAGGGTAAATCCAGCTTTCAGGACGTAACCACTTAAAAATTTAAAGTTTTTTTTTTTTACTTTAATGGAGAGCTACACACGGTACAGGAATTGACCGGATGATAGGTACCGAGGTGTCAATGGTTGCGGGACAATGGCGCGACTTCCGGCCGCCAGCCATCACCGCTCGCTTTGTATTTAGGTTAGTCACCGCAATCTCGACTGTCATTTCAATATAATTAACTTGTGTGACGTATATGTCCCGTATTTACATTAATTTCGCTTCTGAGTTCAATTACCAATCGATTACAATAAAATTGTATTCTTCAATTTCTGTTTCTGTTTCGTTTGTATTACCATTTTGTAGAAAGAACAAGTACGGACATTTAATTTCCTCAGCCAAAACTTTTACTTGTATTGTTTTCCATACAACTGCAATGTTGTCATCAAATGGTGCAAATCACTTGACTGCAACTCTAAACTATAAAATAAATGTTTAACATCACAAGTTCTGGAACTCGTTGAGCGTATAAACAATTTTACTATCTAAATACAAAACAGTGAGTCAACGTTTACCGTTAAGCCCGCATGGGTAGACACTGGGAAAATTTTCGTTTAAACTTAGAGAATGCTTTAAAAACAGTGTAAGTACGAATAAAGTAATTACAGGTGTGTTGGCACCTGTGGGTAAAAGGGCACGGATGAGTCGGTCCGAAGGTCGCGCGACCCCAACCTGCAGCAATGTGCACTATAAATAAGATGGGGAGCGAGAGGGCCAGTAGCTATAACTATTGACATTTATTCATTGCCGCCTTTATATTGGCAAATGATAAAAGGTATTGAAAACCATTGCTTAATATATTTTTTCAAATGCAATAAATACATCTTTTATATAGCTAGTACTTTGTAGTAACAAAAATTGACATAAACGTGGGTTTTACAGTGAATTTGATGTCTTCTTTTTATATGGACAGCTAAAATCACATTCAGATAACTAAATTTTTGAATACACAATTAAAAACCACAATATAAACAATTTATTATGCAATGCTATTATTACATAATAATCAATTAAATAATTACTGACTATTTCATAATAATTAATTTATTCAAAGGCATGACTTCGTAGCACTACAGCAGTTCAGTACAAAAGACTTCAACGAGTTTCCGCCTGCCATTCCGAATCTACTATTATTATTATATGGGGGTCAATAACTAGGGGGGTCTAATACAATAATTAGTTTCTTTTCTTGATATAATAGTTAATGACCCCCACCTGCCCCCGCCCCCGCAGCGCTGCCGTGAGAACCGTACGGTTAACTTGCCGACCTTCCGCGGTCATTAACAATACCCGTTACCAAAAACTTAATGAATTATGCAATTCCCACATTCTTAAGACATTATAGAACAATAAAAGTACTTAATTATCGTGATATAACAATTGGTTTCTACGATGTTGAAATTTCATTGCAATTTGTAATTTTTATTAAGTAAGTAATATTTATCGATGTTAGACGATAATATGGTGTGACGTGACATATGGCAGTCACGTGAATAATTAAGAATGACCCTGCGGCTTGCCGTACGATCGAGTGCCAATCCGATCTGAGTAGAAAGACGTCAATGCACTGCGCGCCTACACATGCAAGAGTACTAGCCTGACGTGTACTGTAAACTTAATTATAAGAAGTAGTCGAACGATTATGTACTTAGGGACACGGAGAGTAGTAGAATATACTAGCGGTTAAATAACTTTGTAATTGCTTTCGAAAGAGAGGATTGAACTTGACTGACAAACTGATGAATTCACAAAAATCTAAGTCTTCAGTACGAGTACCTCCTCTTTCTGCAACTTAAAACCAATCATGGAATTAAAAGAAAAACTGTACGTATAATAGAAGTAAATTACCCAAATTAATATGCAAAATAATACAAGCTGTACAAAATATCCTTAATAGTAATTTTAAAAATCATCTTCACGATATTCAACCAGCACGGTAACTAATGAAATAGTATAATAAATAGACAATAATATAATAAGCAAGTACACAGAACATAATACGTTTAATTAAACAACTTCAGAATCGTGCGCATCAATTAACATATATGCTGTTGACGTTCGCATTAAGGCCAAGGGTCCGCGTTGAGATGCACCCAACTGTACTCTTAAAATATATTGTTCTTATTAAAACTATTGTGCTGGACATCACGAACCATGTTTGGATGAATGCCAATTTCGATGTATTGTATGTTTGTCTTATTCATTTTTTTTTTTTTTTTTAAGGATGGGAAATCATCAAATGACTTCTTCCGCTCTGGGTGGAGCGGAAGGGCGTGTCAGACTCTTACTGACTAAAACCCATACGTGTTCCTTCTAAAGCCCTTTGCGTTCCAGGGCCGCGGTGACTCTTTCGAACAGATTCCGCAACCCTGGCAGTGTCTTATTCAATTACGCACTTGCTAAATACAAATAAAAAAAAAAAATAAAAAAAATGTATCCAGTTTTTTTAAAGTGTCGGTTACTCGTTAAGTTGCAAGCAAACTTCTACCCTCCATTGACTCACTCCGAGCAGGGGTGAAGTTTAGATTTTTTTGCGCATGTCGACACCACTTAGGACTAGTTATACTCGTACCTGATTTCATGTTTATTTTATGTTGTTTGTCAATCAGTCAGCTAATGGAGCTGCAACTAAAAGCAACTGGTCTTGTTAGTAAAAAAACTTCAAGTTGCTTATAAGAATAGTGCAATTCAGTCACGTTAAATTGTGCGCAAACGCGACCGACAACAAAAACAAAAGCGCATGCGTTATCGCGTGTTGCCATAATATATGTATGTGAACAGTAAATCTGCATCTTTACGAGTTACCAAAAAAGAAGAAACGTATTTCGCCATGTGGCCGTGGCTATTGTATCCTTACCCATTGTACTCTGGCTACCTTTTTAAGGTTTTGCCTTTTTAAAGATTGGCGATCATAAAAAAAGCGATTACATTCAGAATAGGCGCACAAAATCTGTTCTCGGAATGACTTTGGCTGGTATAATTGTTATTAATGGCGATTCAATCACCAGCAGTGCCGTTTACTTGAAAACATTTTTATATTTAACTAAAGTTTTTGTGACAAGTAGATTGCTTTTTGCCAATTTGCTAGTGGCACCCCCTGGGTAGTTGCGAGTCAACAGTCTTTGTGGATATTTCTGTTAATGACTAAAAGGATTGTGCTGGTATAAAATTATGCTGAGAATCTATTTATGAACGTTGCATAAGCTTTCTTAACGCAGATTAAACAGCCAGTGAATATTTAAACTTGTACAAAAACTTCAACCCATAACCCAGGCTAACATCATAACCTAGACCTCATCAGTTAGTCGGTCAAGGCAGAGCCATATAAGGCATTCTTTGAGTTTAAGCCTCCTTTAAATATACTCCAACGCATTTCTTATTTCGAAACATAAACCACGAGAACTGCCGAGTACATACGAGTACTACAAGGAAATTGACTTAAAGAGTCAACATCCGACGGCGCACTTAGTGACGGTTACTCAAGGGCTCGCCATATTTTTTCTTCTTTTTTTTTACAAAGATGTGCACGTGAGTGGCCAGTTGTTCTAGGAATGGTCCCACACATGTCCTCACGGATACTCCATGGTGATGCGTGATGGATACGGGCGATTTTAATTTGCGAATTAACCTGTTTCCTACTGTTACATCTGCTTTTTCTTATGTACTAAATTGTCAGACATCTAGTTTTTCATTGTAAGTTATGCAAAAGGTAGCTTATTGGAGAGTGAGGTCTCGCTGTTAAATATATATGGACAATCAATATTTATATAAGAACACAGGGAGTCGTGTTTCTAACCATTGTTTGAAATTTTAATAAAAAGGTCGCCACGAACAAGTCACCACTTTTCTTGTGTAATTGACGCATGATTCATAGATAGGTCCTTAGAAGTAGTGGGTTGTGTATTAGTCATTGTAAGAGAACTATTCTATTTATCGATATTAAGTCAATAAAGCTTCTTTGCCAAAGATCCTTTCGAAAATTTCGCAAAGTTTGCAAAGTTTTTGCAAGAATTTGGCAAATGCAGAAATAATTGTGTGAAATTGTCAGTCTCTTCTGACCGCAAAAACATTTTTCAAATGCATCTGTCATTAGCTGGTGCGGGGTTGCGGGGTGCGGGCGACCACAGCCTGTGTCCAATCGCCTATATTGCGGAAACAATTAAACTCGGCGTCGATGTTCGCGTGATTGATATTATAAAATTCTACGAGAATCGCCGGCAAAGATAAACCGCAAAGCAGTTCTGCGATTATATGCGCTCTATAGACGATAACGGGAATCTAATTATGATGGAGCAAAACTTAGAAAAATTGTAATTATGCACTATATTTTAAAACATTTTGCTTTTAATAGCACAGAAAGATATTTTTATTCTTCGTTTTAACATTACAATCGACAGGACCTAAGGTTTCGATGTTCTTTACGTAATTCAATAATTATTATTTAAAATCAAGCAAGCTGAAATCACCAAGAATTCCGCAAACCCGCCTCCTGTCTACATTGCAAAAATACATACTAATGTTAATAAACAATTGGCATGTTAAACGGTAATTTCAACAAATACAGACGAGTGACGTAGCCTCGTTCGTCTCGTCCGCGGGTCTGCGCACGCGCAAACACCGTGCGAATGTGTTCTCAACCACTTGCAGTGTTGCACAGCTTAGGTAAACTTAGAGACCACGTGGAAAATAAATCTTACTTACATCGATTCGATGGTTGGCCTGTTAAGGTATCTACCTACTACTTAAGATGTGCTATGTTTCGAACAAACTTGTTTAGGTTAGTGGTTCAAGTTCACCTTTGTGTAAATTTAGAACTGTCGTTTTGCTAAATTTCTGGCCGTTTTGTTGAATTGTATCTAACACTAAACATGCTACGTAGATTATTTATGATATCTGCACTACATATCTTCGTCTACACGCGAACACTAGACGAGAACACCTGTAATGCGAGGAAAATAGCGCCACACGTTAGAAAAGATGATATCACTTTTTTCCATTTGCATTTAAATAACGCTGTACAGACTACATACAATAAAATCAATTCCTGTCAAAAGATACGATACGCATAATGGAGGTAGCGTTAAGTTTATGGTAGATACGTAGAGCCCATATGGTATTTTCGATAAAACTATATTCGTCATCGAAGCCACCGTCCATTTATCTCAAACATTTACGACCACCTAGAACAACTGTCACTTTTATCACAACTTTAAAATATCGTGTTACTTTAAACAATCTTTTGAAACGTCACTCAGACTCTTCGGAGTTACAGAAATTCATTTTTATATGTAAATGGGACGCAGGAAAAATATGTCGTTAAAAATATAAGTAAAATAAATAGCGAGCGGTTAGCCGCGGCTTAAATCTCGATCGTAAGGTCATCTCCTCCATTGTTGTGTCATGCGCAATAAAAGATAATCATTTCGTGTGTTTTGGAGCAATTTGCTGCCGACCGCCCACGATCTGGTACCCACTACACAACACATACACACGAATATGTCATATGTACCAAAACCAAAGTGACATTTACAACATCTTTCAAGACTAAATAAACATTAGAGGACACTTAGATGAGACCCACAATACGATTGGCCATCCGAACACACACGCCTCCAAAATTCTTATTGGCTTATTATGTGTCTGCATAATGCCAAACATTTTAATTCAAGGATCACTTGACCTATTTGACTGTCCCAAAGTGAGCAGCTCCTTCTGAAACCTTGCCACTTTCAGTCAAATATCTATTTGACCTCTAGACCTAAGGTTTGTAAGATTTGTTTCAACTGCCCACCCTTTAAAAATTTGAATAACGGTAATTGTTTTAACGGATAAACCAGTAATAAAGTTGAAGTTGCCTCTTATACAGAGGACATACGAAAACAAGCTAACCGATCGCCTTCTAAGATACCGGATTTTTTCTATTAGCCAGTCGAATTAGTTGACTCTAGCCTTGAACACTTCGCTAAACATATTTGGGTCATTAACCCTCGCCAAATCTGGTTGTGATTCACGCCGTGATCAAAATAATAATAAAGCGTTAAACAGTTTTTGCGACCGTTTGGTCTGAGAGACGTATTAGAATCAGTTTTTTTGTGTATCAAAAGAGGTATCGAAAAATATACGGAAGGTTAAATAATTACATTTAGTAGGCGTACCAGGCGTGGGTAGGTAGGTGTATTAGACTGTATCAATTCATGGCTAGATAACGCATGTGCGAACGGAACAAAGGCTGTGCGGGAAACAATCGCGTTACTTTAACAGCCTTTTCTTCCTTCCTTCAATGTCAGAAATAACACATGAATGTTTATGCGAAATTATTTTTAAGAGCGACGACTATTAAGTTGACTCGCTTGCAGCTATAAAGGCTCCTAAATCATCAATGCTACGAGCATTAGAGACATCGGAGTGTTTGCAGATTTGTGAGTGTGTAACAAGCTTACATATGGTCTGAACGGTCCACATGCGGCCGCGCCCACGATTAATAATTCAAAACAAAAAAAATGTCCTTCGGGCCGACCTTTTAACCGATTCTTCACAGAAGCAGGCGCGGGCGCAGCTATGTACCGTGTGCTATCGGTACTTATGCTTATGGAAAAAAGGCTTCAACGGAATGTTATGTGCTCTCCGTCCGGAGCGGTTCTTCATAGCTGTCTTACGTTTTATAATGCGTTAAATGCTAACAGCGTCCGATAACCCCGGCCGCAAGGTCATACTAGTCCGCCCCGCTGCCTCGCTAGTTTTTATTAATGCCTCAGGCAAGTTTAACTGCCGCCTCTACATGTGTGCCTTTGTGAGTTCGTGCCAGTGTGCCTACTAATAATTTATCATGTTAAATTTTAAATATAACGTGTTCAGCACAAAGGCCATGATCACGTGAAAATCATCTGCAGATTATAAATCAGTATTCAGATGTAATTTTTCAACTCGAATATTTTGGGTGATCAAAAAGGCATAAATTCATGATGTGTTGCAAAATCAATGAGAAGACAGTGAACATGCACATTTCTGCAGGTTATATTGTACGATGTATAAGAAAAGAGGAACTGTTAGCGAAACAACGGAAGGTATCTTTGAAAAAAGTGTAAAAGCTAAGTGTAAAATATACTACTTGCGGGTAGGTACCATCGAAGGTTTAGTTATTGTTACGCACGTTCATTGTAATTGTAACAGTGTAACGTAACAGTGGAACAACCCATAATTAATCATTTTAGAATAATATTTTGTCGATGATTAATGTGTCGATAATTACTAGGAACACGAGTCGTAATGGTGCAAGCCGCAAAATGTGTTAAGGTTATTAATGCTTTACATAGTTACGCCGTGATTGCCTGATATTATTACAATTGTAATTTAATAAGCAGGTATGCGTTACCCAAAACATGCTTCAATAATTGTGTCCAATAATTGTGTCCAAATACTTATAAACGACCGTGAAATCGCAATAAGGCACTCATTATGGTAAATGATTTCTTTGTTTCCGACTTAATAATAGAGGTGATAGGAAACGTAGGTACTGGTTTATAACAAAAAGAAAAAGTTGTGTGTGCAGGAAAAACACCAGGAAACCGTTGAACGAATGAGATGCATACTTCATCATGAAGATCACGTTATTGCATTACAATTCTGCTGATATACAAGGAAAAGAGCTTGATGTTGTACGTAAGATCATTACAAACGCAAACGGCTCACGTGTATCTAGCTCCAAATTATCTTAGAACAAGTCGACCGCTCGAGAATCGCTAATTATTGCCAAAATGTGGTGCGGAGAAGGCTGCCGTTAATGGCCAAATAATGAGTGTTCGTATTCAAGGTTGAAGCACAGTGCTCCTCGACAGGAAACAACGAGTAACTGAATAGATATGGACGCGGTAATTACCTGGCCTTGACTTACCGTTTTAGAATAAAAACCGCGCTACTTAAATGTGTAACTCATATATTGTGATTCATGTGACTTTGTTTATTTTAATCGCTGCGAGAACAAGGGTTTTGTTTATAATACCTGTCAAACGGCATAATAGAACACTTCAGCGCATGGTGAATATTAAAATTTCATCATGGTGTTCTGAAACTTGATAAAAAATTAAGATTTTTTGCGCAACTCAATTCAAGTTTTCATCGCTAAAAAGATTAACAAAAAATGTGCATGACGCATTAAGCTAAAAACTAAGAACATAATATTTCAATCAGCGAATATGACGTCAGCACAAAACGCTAACGGTGATCATATAAGTGCTGATATAACCGTGACCATGAGTGGAAGCGATGTACGGTAACACGGCAGTCACATGTACTGATGGAAATCTCATATTAACGCGAAAAACATTGAAATCATTCGCGAATTATTCAGTTATTTCATACACATTTGCAAATCTTAACCTCTCGAAATAAAAATGGAAAAAAACATAGACGCTTAGATGTACTTATCTCTCGATAAGTACTTTTGATGCAAGGGGCATTAACAAAAAAACATCATTAACAATCTTTTTGGATATATCTTTTTTGTGCCTTTGAATATCAGTGAAGTGCTTGAAAGCAGTTGTATATTAAACATAACGTCAAAATAGTTTTAATACTGTTCGGAATACGCCCAAAACTTAAAGGCATTTCTCATTATATTGTTACGTGCTATCAGGTCGCAGGAACACTTGGAATATTAATCTCGGACTTAGTCTGGTTTCGAAATGCCAAATGCATAGCGCGAAAATGTAATTACATATTGCATTTTTGTTACCTTATAAGTCAAACTAATTAGGAACGCGAACTAAATTCTATTCAAATTTTAAAGTTCAATAGATTACCTTTTAATGAATATTCAATGAACTGTTTAGTATACAAATAAGGTTTATGTACTTTCTTCAAATCGGGGTTCGAATTTGACAAAAATAAAAGTATTTTTAGACAATTTAAGCAAAAGTTTAAAATGTGTTTACTACTAACAAAACTAAGATGAGCAAACCCATCGGCGTTAAATGCCTGAATAATTTTGGCCATAGCATGATAAACTCCAAAAGGTTAAACAATTAATATAGTCGGGTGTATATCTACATTATCTACATAGCAAGCTGATATTTTCGTACTAATTGAAACTGTAACACAACCTTGTCTAGAGGGCATTTACAGTTTTAACTTAACATCGTTCCTTTTTTGGTTGGCATGCTTATGTTAACTGAGAGAGACTGAAAAGTGGGTAGGTAATTTACCGACCCACTTTTTTGCAAGAGTACTGAAAAAAATAACGTCTTATAAATTCTTGTTACTATTTTTATTGGCGTAAAGATGCTAATTTACATTGAGACATACCTCAAACCGCTATAATTTATCTCTGTCACACATTTAAAGCGTTATCATTTCCATCTTCGCCATATAAAGTGTGCCGACTACGGCATTCCACTCCATCTGCAGCAAATTTTATTCCAAATTCGTGGGCTATTTCAAAGTCGCGACGTTATTTTTTTACAGTGCAATATCTTTGATGAGTATTTACATTCTTGGAGAATTACATTTAACGTAGGTAGCTACGTTGTCGCAATCCTTTACCTTTTATGAACTATAATGTTAGGATTGGTCGCATTTATCAATATGTATATCACATAGCCATCACACAGCTGTAGGCTTGGCAATTTTACTTAAATACGGTTAATAAACATGATAACCTTTAAAACAAACAATGAGCAATATGTACATTAAAGGTTTATCTTTTAAATAAACCTTTTGCTTTTTTATTAATTCGTTATATAAATGTGCATTTTGCTTCTAAAGGAGCAGTTCAGAATGAAAAATAACCCATAACCTGGTTATTTGTAACTACTCGAAACGCATATACATGCAGTAATAATTGCAATAAGGACAGCATTATAATAAATTATTCAATGTCCCTTGTAGGTCAAAGCTTGCCCAATGGCAAGAGACGACCTATGGACAGTTCTAAGAAACCGACGAACGAATGAGGGTAGCTTGCAAAAAGTAAACATAAAATATTTACGAGGTTTAAGTGCCGCTATAAAATTGTCAACGGACACAACACAAAAATATCCTTCTTCATTCTGAAAGAAATACAAAATTGTGGCTTATGGACGATGAGATTTAAAATGAGAGTCTCCGTTTCACGCCCGGCCGCGCAGACGCATACAATTACAAGCTCATACAAAAAAGAGCCCCAACAATGCACAGGCATCGTCCTTGGGTCCCTAACAAAAGCCGAGAAAGGGCAAAGAAACTCGTTTGGTCCAACCTTGGGACTTTCACTGACTACCTACGCGTATTTTGCTATAATAGAGTGATTTTTTCTATAGAAATTTCGACTTCCTCTGATTTTGGAATTCACTCTTATGTTACAAGTATAACGTTGCGTAACAAATTGTTTTTAACCCAGAACTTGTTCTGTCGCTCTTTTACAAATAGGTACTAGTAATTAGTCCATTTTTTTTAGCAATGTTTTTTATTTACTGTCAATACAAAAATATTGTAGGTATTATCATTTTTTTCTCATCCATGATACACGGCCATTTAGTTTGAAAGTAAAATATAATGACAGACAGGAAACATTCAGCTCAGACTAAATTATTAAAACTACGGTCAATGGATGGCAGATTTAGGTCGAGATTGATTTTGTACACTGCTGTGTGCTTGCGCGCCAATTACAATAATGCGACAAATACATACAAAACATATACACATACACACACACACATTTTTAAAACGGTGTGAGCGTATATGTGGAGGCGAGTATTACCGTTATGGAGGCACATACCAGTGACGTCAACGAGGCCTCATGCCTCCGACGCTACATGAATACGTTAGTAAAAAGCCGAGGACGAATAGTTACTATTTTATTATAACTCGTTTTATCTTCATTTCTTCAATGAATTGTCATCTCCATTCATATCATATTTATTAACCTATTCTAAGTAAAAAATATTAAAATCCAATTGTCTCTTTTTTCCAGAGCGAGATGTGTTCGGCGAAAGCAATGGCACAAGCAATACAAGAGACAAACGTTCAAAAGAACCCCGATTTGTATCGTCGATATTGGGAGGTGATGTCCCATACGGCAGTCACAGAGGACACGTTCTCACACAAGCAGAACGCAAACAATACTTGCCTGTCCAAGCAAAAGATAAGAAAAAGGAAGACAAACCTCTAATAAAAGAAGAAAAAGATACGCTAGACAGTGATCCAGTAGTGCTGCCCTCCAGAAATACCCCATCGCCGGAATCAGCCCCTTCCCCTGGCATTGACAACAGTGTTACATGCCAAAAAGTATCAGTAATACAAAGAACTCCCTCACAGTCACAATTTCGTGACGGTAAAAAAGAATTATCTGACGTTAGTATTCCGCCAACATTGCCCACGCCTGAACCAGAACAAGACCAGCCCATTGATTACGTCATTGCAAAAAAACGTGGTGAATCTGAAGATGAAGAAACGGAAAAGAAAATAAGAGAACAGAGAAGAACAAGTAGTTCCAAAATCGCCAATGGTATTTTGGCCAGGCCATCTTTTGTCCTTCGTAATTGCCCAGCAAATAAAGTCCCTGGTATCATCAGTGCTGCAGCGGGTCACGGGCGATCAACCGGAAACACTGGTTCAAGTGGCAGTTCCCAAAGCAGTGGTGGTTCAGGTAGTTTTAGTTCTGGTGGTGGCGGCACAGCGCCTTCTTCTGGTGGCGGTGGTGCAATTGGAGGCGGTTCAGGAAGTGGTGGAAATGGACGTGATGGCCGTTCTAACTACGGACCAAACAGTCCACCTACAGGGAGTCTTCCTCCCTTCTACGAAACTTTAGGACCATCCACAAAGGGCGGCCAAAACTCATTTAATGCCAATAGCAACTTTTCTAATGAATTCAACATTATCAATGGATTCAATATGGACTGTGAAAATAACGACAATGCTACAAACTTCCCAGAACAAAGTAAACAATATTCACTAATGCAAAATGCTCACTATGGTTTAGCGCTTAAAGATGAAGAAATAGATTACGAAAGCAAATTAGAAAATATAGGCGCTATTGGCAACTATGGAAGTAATTTTGACGAGTCAATGGTAGTAGATATGGGAGAAGATGTAATAGATAACTATCAATTCGCCAATACATTGACATTCCCCGGTCCGAATGAAGGAATATTAGGGAACCTTTCGGACTCAGCTGAAGACTTTGCTAGTTTACTAAACAATCATGTAGAATCAATAACGGATTCCGATATTAGAGAATCATCGTCAATCACCCCAGATTCAGTACACAATCCTGTGGACATTGAATCATTAGAAAATTTAAGTAGACAATACTATGAAAAGGCCAACTATTTAGCATTCGCCAGCCAAGAAAACCAGGGTTCCTCTTACAATTTCGCTAAAGAACGGCCAGATTTATTGATGCAACTGAATCCAGCGCTTCTACAACACGGTGAAGGACAAATGCAACAGCTACAAATTCACGTGCAACTTCAACAAAGACAACAAATCCTGTCTCCCGGCTTCCCCTTCACTAGTCATCCTTCTCTGGACCTGGACTCGCCGACCGGCACGTCGCTGCCGTCGCCGGGCGGGAACAACTCGCTGGACGGGAGCAGTCACATCGAGAACGCTTCCCTCAGTCCTGTGACTGTAAGTCTCAAGAAATCCTCTGCCGGCGATGGCAAAATTCATGTCTTGCAACAAAGGGTAAGCATTATTTGATTTTAAGGCGAAGCTTTAATACATTTCCTTTCTTCTGTGTTGACGTATAAAAATAAATACGACATAGAAGTTGTAATAAAATACATTTTATTACGCCGAGCCTAAATCAACTTATGCTTTAACTTACTGCATTTGAAATTGTATTCGTGTCACAATAGAAGTAGTTTTAAAATTCAATAACGAATTTCAACCTTTTCTTCTGGCACAAAACTTTTCGAAGCACATTTTGATTATCTTCACATATTATATGTACTATAGAACATAAGTCTTATGATCTATTTTTTTTTAATTGCAGTTGGGTTTACCAGCAGAACTCCCGTTGGAATTCATAAACGGTGGGCATGGCGTCAAAAATCCATTGGCAACAGAAGCCAACGCAAGACAAAGGGAAGAGGAGAAGAACAAACAAGTATTAGTAAGCGAAGACGATCCCACGAAGTTCGTTTGCAGGGTCTGCTCCAAGAACTTCAGTTTACAGAGGCTGCTGAACCGACATATGAAATGTCACTCAGACGTGAAACGATATTTATGCACCTTCTGTGGAAAAGGATTCAATGACACGTTCGATCTGAAAAGACATACAAGGACGCACACGGGTGTCCGACCCTACAAATGCAACCTCTGCGAGAAATCATTTACCCAAAGATGCTCTCTGGAATCCCACTGCTTGAAAGTACACGGAGTTCAACACACTTACGCATACAAAGAAAGGAGGACTAAGGTAATTATCATCTCTCTCTATTTCAAAAACTGCTTAGGTACGTTAATGAGCAATTTATATAATTAATCAAAGTCTCTTGGAGATGGTTGAAACAATACGATTTTATTAAATCACATGGAATTCTCGTACCCATAGTCTATATGCCCATTATCCTTAAAAAATATTAAATACGTAATATAAAATCTTGTACCTCCAACTGTAAAACTAACAATGTATTTTTCATTTATTCCAGATGTACGTCTGTGAAGAATGCGGGCACACAACATCAGAACCAGAAGAGCACTACATGCATCTAAAGAAGCAGCACCCTTATTCCCCCGCGTTGCTGAAGTTCTACGACAAAAGACACTTCAAGTTCACCAACGCGACGTTCGCGAACCAGCTACTAGGACAGCTGCCAATGCCAGTACACAACTAAACATACATTAATGATCATTTCATAACTGTTATAATTAGAACTTGTAATCATTAAAGACATTTTTGTACTATGGTTCAAACAAGATGGACATACTATGGGCATTTCTCTTGTTTAATGCATTACTACTGCGTCCTATACAGAACAATTTGTCTGTAATGAATACAAGTCTCAAACAACAGGTACCAATTAAGGTATCGGATTTTTTCAACAACATGGTCCATCAAATCAAATGAGTATGGCATAATTAAATGTACTTAACACCACGAATTTATTCCGTCCGTAATAAACGTTTAAAATGTTTTACAAAAAGCCCAGTTCTTAATTTAGTTCAATTTGAGCCTGCACACTCGAAATTCCTCTTAGTTATGTAATTGATTTTGTCTTCCAAACTACTATTGTAGACATTTCGTGTTTTAGATAATACAATTTTTTGTATTAAAATACGGAACAGTATCCATGTTTTGTTCCATTGAAAAAATACCTTAATTTTTTAACAGTCACTGTGAAATAATCCACTGGCCTATAGTTAGGCATGACTGCAATTAAAAAATCAAAGTATCGGGTATTATGTGCAATCTTTGGTGATGGTACGGGATTACGTATAAGTTTAGTATTAAGATAAGAGTAAAATAGCTTAAGGCCGATTGTCTCATAGAAATCGATTGTAAGTTTCATTTCAAACCAGCCAGGACAGGCTTGATGTGATGACTGATGAGATGAGATTGTTGTGATGACAGTGATGGAGTAACAGTAGATGGTGCTAGATACGATGTACACGATGCTGACTTGAAATGAAGCGATTTATGGATCGGATGACACTTCTTGTCCGACCCATAAGAAAATATCAAAGCTTTTATGCTTTGGTATAAATAAATCCACGGTAAGGAATCTCTTTCCTCGTTTTAGTGATACTAGCTCCTAATTTTTTCTCAAATTAAAAACACAAATTATGTCACAATTTTAATTTGTATTGTAATTGTAACTATAGAAAATGTTATGTTTGTTTTTTGTTTTGTACTTTAATAAAGTCCAAATTTGTTTAAATTCGTTAGTGGCGCCCCGTAGCGGCGTCACGACATGTCGTACCAAGTTGAACTGCATTTCTAGAAGTATTTATATTATTTAAATTATAATATTGATCGGTTACAGTTTGTGCTGTGAGTGTGTGTGAGAATTATGTATTGTGTAAATGTGTTATTTAATGCGTCAATTGTTATAATTTTAATTAGACATCAAGGTCGCCTTGATGAAGCGCTTCCGAGGTTTTGAAAGAGGGTATAAAAGACTATGATGCTCAATTGATACATTTGCGCTTTCACAGCGAAGCTGGTGGATAAATTAGGTACTTAAAGAATTGTAAATATGTCTAAATTTAGAAAATAGTAGTAAAATTTTGAGAAAGTAATATTACCTAATTATGTTAGTAGTACCTACTTAGCATTTATGAGATTTTTTAAAAGATATTGTTAAAGTATTTTGTACAATTGGTAAGAGTGAATAGATCTGAACTTTTATATTGGCTTATCATTGGTCGATGCGTCGACGGCGGCGGTCTGTAACATTTGTGATAGCGCAATGCCTTCGTTAAACATACTTGTCTGTTGCATTTATTAGCATTTCGATACAATTTCAAACTGTATTTTAAGAAACAAACAATTTGTTACTCTGTATTGATAAGCAATATATCATCAATAAAACTTCTTTTGTTTCATTACCTATAGCCCAATATGACATGACATACAAAGCAAAATCAATAATTTTCTTTGTCATAATAATTATTATGGTGTTTTCACTTGATCGTTGTAGGAACCAAAAATAATACCTTAGCTTACTATCTATCAATTGATCTACTTAATATTACTCTGGGGTAAAAGGGAGCGAAGCTGATTTCACCCTAGGGGTAAGATATGAATCATAATGATGATGGCACAATAATATTTCGATATTAATTTCTCAGTTTCTTTTACTGATTCAAAGCTTTAAGACGTGTCAGAGTTTAGTGTCAGAAAATGGACGTGACAGTTCGAAATCAACTAATGCAGGATTATGTAAAAAAATTCGTTAACTTTTTCCGCATACTAGAAATAACTGGATTTTGTCGCTTTGTTATTAGAAAAGGCATGATTGTCGAAAGAAAGCTTGGCACTAAGTTCTACAATATTTTCATCCTAATTTATGCCAACGCCAGTGCATCTTACCTTTTGTGGTTCTCTAACCCGAATGAAAAGTATCTCAGTATAGTCGAGTACATAGCGATATTGCATTTTACCGTGTTTGCAAATTTACTTATCTCTGACATAACTTTTGGTGACGAATATGCAGGTCTGGACTTGGTGCTAAACAATATAGAAATTGACACACTGCTCGGAGCTGAAGAAACTGCCTTCATGCGAGAAGTATCAATCATCTTGTATAGAATTATAGTAATTGCGATTGGATTCACTCAAGTGTTCGTCGTGGCTTACATGTATTACGTATTTCACGTTTCTATCGCGATTCATGTGGTAGGAAGTATATACTTCCTTTGGATATTTTTTTCTTACGACGAATTTTGTTTCTTCATATACTTATATTCTTTTCTAACCACGAGAGTTCGATTCCTGAATGTAGCTTTAATGAAAATTACAAACATTAAAATGGAATACATTCCGAAACAATGGCTATTCCACAAGTTGTTTTGGAAGGATGAATATGATGAGCGGGTGACTTTCCACACTAGATCTGATACTAAAGATTTTTGTGTCGTTCTTAAAATGTGTTTTGATCAACTAAGAAGGATAGAGAATTGCTATAGTTTTGCTGTAAGTTTTATTATATTAATATCTACTGACGCTCCTCAATATAAACTCGAAGAAATTCTTCGCAAACTTTGTTGAGTACTTACGTGGTTACGTATTTTACTTTTTCAGCTCGTTTTAGGTGTAGTTACTGTCGCAGTCGGGTCTTTGGTAGCCGTTCAAACATTTATCATGTATATTCAAACGTCTGAAGTAAGTATAGGTACCATCTTGTTACAGAAATAGCTTTTAACCGACTTCGAAAACAGGAGAAGGACTCAATTCTGTTCTTTTTTTCATTATTTTTTTAAATATTTGTTACCTGATAACTCCGTAATGTATTAACCAATTTGAAAAAATCTTTTATGTTAAAGGATATCCGATTGGTCCCATAGAAATTTCATCAAAATCGGTTCATTGGATTAATTTTTAAATCAAAATAGCTGGAAAAAACATGTCATCCAAGTAAACGAAATTACATAATATTTTGCTTTCCTGTAACTTTCCAGTGATGTTGTCAGGTGTACCACAAAAAAGTGAAAAATAAAAAACTTTTTACAAAAAGAAAGATACAACCGACTTCCAAATACAATTTAAAAAAAACTAATAAGTATAAAATAACTTTAATTTCGGAAGTCAGACAACCAAAAACACCGACTTTTTACTTGGAAGTAGGTTGTTTTTTTATTGTCAAAATGTTTTTTTTTACATTTCTAACTGAAAATTCATATTATATTTTACAGACAATGATAATTCGGGCGACTGCTATGTTAGGATGGTCAGGGGCGAGTTGGTTTCACTTGCTTACAATAAGCTTGCAGTCGGATTTGTTCTTCAGTCAAATCGAACAAATGAAGCTAATCTGCGCTTACATACAATTAAAGCCGAATACTTCTGGTTAGTAGAATATTAACTTTGATATTTCAGTCTCCGCATTTATCATTCTTTTAGGCACTGATTTAAAGCGGCAGTTGTATTTTGTAGAATTGGTAAGTTATAAATTTTAAAACGCATGTTTATTAAGCAGTAAAATGTATTCAAGAGATACGAACTAAAGTTCAACAGATTGAAAGCTAAAGTTCTCGATTGTTTTGTAAGACATGAGAAAAAACCAAATTCAGCCAAAAACTGAACAGTAAACTAAATTAAAATTATTTGTAAAAAATATTGAAATGGGCAGTTATATATAAGTATACTGACCAAAAATATGAATGAATGTGCAGTTATTAGCGGGCAGTTTACAAATTGGAATTTGCGGTAAGAATTCAGAATTCAAACAACAATCAATTTCAACATTCTAACCCTTTCAAATGTTAAAATATAATTTCAAAAACATTCATTTTCCAAGTACCTACTTTGTTTGTCAAATTTCCGGTTTTACAAAATGACGGTAGATAAAATACTTAATTTTTGTATCGAAATAACGAAAATTGTTATGAGTAAGCTAAAAAGTTTTTTACTCACTTTAAACTTTTTATTTGGGCCCAGACGACGGTGGTCTTTCAGACCCCGCCATCCTCTTCGAACCTAATCTATCAGTATCGGGATACCCTATGCTCCCTGTGCCCCATATTCCGCTACTTGGCTAAGCAAGTCATTAAACTGGCCATTCCATCATTTTACTGGCCATTTATTTATTACACTGCTTGAATATTTTTTTAAATCTGAATTGTAGGATAAATAACCGCAAAATTTTATTGTTATTACTGTTCATGTTTTACTGCTGTAGTAATTTACGAACCATCAGAGGGTTAAATAACTGCCCATTTAATTTTTTCAATTGATCATAGTAACATCCCTAATGTTTAAATAACAGTTTTAAAAATTAAAACTCTTCTTATGTATAGAAATCAATTACAAAACAAAAGAATATGTAACTATTACCGTCTTTGTTTTTTTTTTCAGCTGTAAACTTGCGACTGACGAAAGAGATTTTAAACATTTTGGAAGTTAGAGATGCTTATGTTTCTGTATACGATATGTTTTACTTCAACACTGGGCTGGTGCTGAAAATTGCTGCTTCTACCTTTGTGTATATTACAGTTCAGCTTCAGTTGGCCTTTCCCAACTTAAAAGAAGTTCACAAAGTCGAAAACGTCACTTCACCTCACACTGAGTTTGATTTTGATCCTGTTAAGGTGAAAGAATTTTGGTTCTTTTAAAATCGTATATTTTAGAGCATATTGTCAAAACGAAAGAATTTTAAATTAAAAATGGCATGAGTATTTTACAATGTGTTTCTGTTTTTCATTTCCGAAAATTCTAGATCTGCGTCGTTATGTTCATTGTCCACGAGTACTTACAGTAGAACAATAAAATATTCTGTCCATACAAGTTCAAGTAAACGCGGACGTGTGCAAAATGTTTATGAAAAGCGTAAAATTGACGGTCGCTTAACTAGCACGGTGTCTTCATTGGTATTAGGATGATTTCACAATTTCCCATTAATGATATGTTGCTATTATGTTCTACAAACTTGGTTCTTCAATTTTAAACCAAGTCCTGGAGTCACCCCCGTGTCCAATAAAAATATCTTAATCTAAATTACATAATAAGGTTTTTAAACGTGGCGTTAATGCATACATAGGTGTATGCATAAAAACATATGGAACCAAATTAACGTACAAATAGATGTCTATTTGTACGTTAAATTGGTATCCGTATATTCGGCTACTTTCATTTTACCGATTCTCAGTTTAAACAGGTGTAGAATAAAACGAGTATACTTAATATTTTGCATAGTTATAAAAACTGTTGGTACATACATCTCAGTAGGTATAAAACATAATTAATGTGAAAAATCAAGATTGTTATAAGTTGATTTGGTATGTGTCTCGCCAACAGGTTACTGATAAAAGAAAGAAAATCAGTTTATTCTGCCAGAAAAGACGCACAGAAACACTTAAAGATAAATAACTTTACAACTAGAATTAGAACAAAACTCAATAAAAAACGCATCTCTATCAGTCCATGTCAGCATAAGAATTTCTTAGATTGGCAGATTGTAATAACTGTGATCGTAATGAATCTGAAAGTGCTAACTCTTATTATGTCTTAAAATGTATATATTACAAAATGCGTGCTACTACATGTGACTGATTCTACATAATATGTTGTTTTGCTCTACCTCGTGAACTCAGCCTTGTACCTGCCTATCTTAGACATGCGCAGTCCGTCAACATGGCTCAAATTGAGATAGAAAAACAGACAGTGAGTGATGCCTTAACAAAAGTTAGTCGCGGAGGTAATAAGTGACAAACAATTTAACACTTAACTACCAATTACTTCGGCAATTGTTTAAATTGGCGTATATTTCTATTTGAACAATTGTTTATTGTTTTCTTCGGTACATAGGTTTCATATATAACACGCATGGTGCTGCGTACAGAGTAGTAGCGAATTGGAAGCTAAAACAGAATCAACAGTCAAGTGAAAAAATAATTAAGTAAAAATGAAGAGCGCTTTAGTTATTTTTGTAATTGCGGCAGTGTTCGTTTACGTGGTAAGTACAAAACTTTTGTTTTATCTATACTTTGTAATATTTTTTATCATACTCAATGCATTTATTCATTGTTCAGAGCGCTAAGCCTGCCGATGGCGATGCAACCGCAGCAGCGGTGGTTACGCCTGCACCCGGTGGTAAGCCACTATTCATATTTACTACCCGTATCTATATTTAATAAAATAATGATACACTAATTATTACAAATGTGAAAGGAACTCTGTGTCTGTTACCTCTTCGCGGATGAAACTTGGAACACGGATAAACCATATTCTGGAATATGACATAAATAAATAGACCGGACCCGGGAGTATGTTCCCTCGGGATATTTTCGACTTTTATGCGGTTGAAGGTTGTTTAATAAGTAACTCATATTAGTCGTTCTGCGATTCCTGAAAGAAAGGACGGTTTCTGAGAATTTGCAGTTATGAACGTTACAAACCTTATCTAGATAATTTAACGCCAAACATTAACAGGTTTTTTCAGGCTAGAGTTTGACAAATCAAACTTCAAATTCATAATTAAGAAATCAACAAAAGTAAAAAAGAACCACCCAGCCATTTAAACCAAAATTAAATGTGCTGAGGTATTATATAATGATTACTACTTGAATACGATAATAATTGAATCTGATAACACTGTTTGTAGTATTTTCCGTTACTCAATCACGTGGGTTAATTTTACCTAGGTACCTAAGTTTTTTGTCTTAGACAAAACATCTAGTTATTATTCAACAAAAGCATTTTACATTCATAACGCATCAGTTTTTGGAACGGGACAAAGAAACGCGTTAAGGAATTTAAATGCATTCTCTTCATTTGAAATAAGTAGCTATCTAATATTCCGTAGCTGAACGGGCTGGTTCTTCTATCGAGTCATAGACACATTTTTAAACTTAATTAGGTTTGTAGGCAGCCAGATATGTTCAATGGAAAAATCGACTGAAGACCATCAATAGGTTAGTTACTACTGAAATTTATATTTACCGTCGATAAAAGGCAAGATCCCTTTCTAGTATTACTTACTAGTGACTGCTAGCGGCTTCGCCCGCGTGTATGTCGGAATTATACCTAGGGAAGACTGATAGTATTACTTACTAGTGACTGCTAGCGGCTTCGCCCGCGTGTATGTCGGAATTATACCTAGGGAAGACTGATAGTATTACTTACTAGTGACTGCTAGCGGCTTCGCCCGCGTGTATGTCGGAATTATACCTAGGGAAGACTGATAGTATTACTTACTAGTGACTGCTAGGGGCTTCGCCCGCGGGTATGTCGGAATTATACCTAGGGAAGACTGATAGTATTACTTACTAGTGACTGCTAGCGGCTTCGCCCGCGTGTATGTTGGAATTATACCTAGGGAAGACTGAAATCTTTCCCTGTGCCAACTTTCATCCAGATCCGTTCATTCGTTCTGGCGTGATTGAGTAACAAACATCCATCCATCCATACAAACTTTCGCATTTATAATAGTAGTTAGATAGTAAGATGACACTAAATATACAACGTGTTCCTTTTTATAACTTTATCCCATAACATTAAGGTTAAATTCTTTAATATGTAAAAGTAACAAATAAGTCCCAGAACAAGTGTTCCAAAAATAAATACTTTCGAAGATAATACTAAAACTAGACTCTCGATGTGTATATCTAAGTTTCATTGAAAAGTACGTATAAATCATTTTCAATCAAATCAATCATTCATTTTTAAGCTAAGAAAATGCGACGGCGTGTGGCCTCTCCCTGACGTGAAATATAACATATTTCACGTCAGGGAGAGGCCACACGATGCGGTGCGGCGGCGCACCGCACCATATGGCCTATGGGTGGCCTATGGGTGTTTTTTATTAATAATCGTGACTTTGCCGAATTATATTGAATGAAAACTGAAAACGTAAAAAAATAAAAGTAATTCATGTGCCAAGTGTTTATTTGACATGGTCTCATACCCTAGTGTTATGGGATATCTAAAGGAACACGTTGTATATTTGCTGAGATAACCACCCTACGTATGATGGAGGCAAAAATATGTTGGTCCGGCACTAAGTACCGTGGGATAAGGGCAGGAAGATGATGACGTACATATACGACATACGACGACGTACGACGTGTCTGAAAAAGTAAATTTATTACCTATTTATTTTGTATGCCTTTAACAATCTCGGGACCCTGAAGTCCCGGTTCTTTGGTATGCATATGAGGGGCCGAGGCCAGCTCGCAGAGACCCCGTTAAACATTTCAAATGAGATGGGGCACCAACCGCTGATTATCCCTGTATGCACTATGAAAGTATAGGTTCCCCAGGACAATTCCCGGTTGGTGCAGGACTGTTGCATAATATGGAAACAAAAGATGAGACTATGGGTTTAGGTGGTTAATTGGATCGATTACCGGTGACTTGCACACTCAATAAATGGTCCCCGAAAACGGTCGCTAACACGAAGTGACGTAGTGCCAAGGACGAGAGATATCCTGGGGTGCTAGAGGAGTGGAGAGGTATACCACGGCTTTCAGGATAATCCCGTAAGTACGGCCAAGATCCCTACCAGCATCTTACTGGATTATACATCCTTCTCCCAAGCACGTTTGCTCTGCGAATCTCCACTCAGACCGGCCAATTAAGGCAAGAGGTGGGAGCTTTGTTTCTCGTCAGTGCTCACTCCGGCCAGACAATAAAGGCAAGCCGGAGATGAGGAACAAGACTTCTCCCGGGGGATCAGGTCCGTGGGATCGCTACTGCCCATCAGTTCGCCACAAAACTCCCTTGCGGATCGTATCGCTTTTTATCTGGCCCCACATCCCAGGTATGAACTAAGGTTTATTGAAGAATGCAAGACCCACCACGACGTGAACGTAGAGATACGGCGATATTGCCCCACTTTTTGAAATCTGGCAGGTACTTCGGTTTTTTCTATTATGATTATTATTATATATTACCCAGGATATAAGAAGTCAGAGATCTATTTATCCCTAGTGACGTGACCAGGTGCGTGAAAATGATAAATGATAATTTTAATTTTCTTTACAACCGCTACATCAGCCGCCACTCCAGCACCAGGCGCAACACCAGCAGCAGCCGGTCCTCCAGCATCAGCCGCTCCTCCAGCACCAGCCGCTCCTCCAGCACCAGCAGGTGGTGTATAATAAAATATATATTTTGAATAATCTAGTTTAAATAAGTTTCATGTACCTATGTCTATTTAGCTTCGATTTACCAAGCCAGGGAGCCGCGGTATTTTTTCTTTGAAATTTTCTAAAAGCCTATAAACCCGGATAGTTGCCCCCATTTATTGAAATCTGACAGGTACTTCGGTTCTTTATTTACAAATTTATGAAAAGTAGGAACATTATCTTTGATATAACCAGAGTAGGTATTAACATTTTTTGCTGATCTCTACATTTTAGGGACAACTATTTCATATTGGGGATAGTTCTCAAATCCATACAAATTACGTTTGGGACAGATGAATCGCCGAAAAACAGAGCATCTATCCCCAAAAAACTTTGATCACACCTTGCCTTCCCATGCATTCTCAGAGGCATGCGACGCGGTCAACTTAGTGGTGGTTGAGGAGTCTCTCGATAGATAAGGAATAGCATGCAATTCATTGGTGCAACTAAAGTAATTACAACTATCCCTGGGGCAACTATCAGGACAACTGAGAGTAAACTTTTTAATCACTGTAAATTAATATAAGGTCTCACTAAAATAGATGTACAAATTTTAACACAGCGATCAATACATCTAACCAATGATATATCCAAGAAAAAAAACACTGTCATGGTTAAAGTGATTTCATTTTGACCAATAATAATAAATTGCCGTCACACTATAATAAAGACATCCATTATGGGTATGTTCTTGCACTCGCACACCGCTCGCGCGTATTAGAATAAAATTATGAGATAACAAAGACATGGATGTGTTTGCATTGGGTAACCAAAATTTTTATTGTATTTTCGTTATTTGATTTTGTTCTTGTAGGTATCTCATACTTTTTCTCATTATTTTTTTTACCATTGTCCGTATTTTGGTAGTCTTAATGATTGCTAAAAGTTTGTCCATGTACTTTAATGGGACCGTGTATGAGTTGTTATGGTGTACAATAAAGAATTAAAGTACAAAATTTAAGACAGTGAGTCGAATGTTCCAATATGTTTCCGATCAAATAAAAGAAATGTTTTTAAAATGCTACAAAAAGAACAAAACAGCATTGGAAAAATAATGGAAATGACGCATGAAATTGGACCATTACAGATGCGCCCGCTGACGAACCTGCCGAAAAACCGCCCTGTAAGTGTAGAAAACACGTACCTATATTATGTTCTTATTAATTTTGTGACAATCACGTCCCTCCCTACGAAGCCTATCTACCATAGTACTAACACTGTGTGATTACCTCGAGAAGTCTTTCAACATGTTCCTACGGTCTCCGCCTTTTGCCTAATTGAAGTTCTTCAAGCAGGATTTACTCATCGAAACCCTTTTCTTTCTTGCTGAGATTATGTGTTAGTCGAAGTTCCACAAACAAAATAAGGAGAAAATCTATCATATTTACACACTGTTCCTTTAACTTCCAACAGTAGAAGAGTTTTATAGTTGCCTTTATTAATATGATATTATTATTTTTCAGCAAATCCCATAGAAGCGTTATATCGTGTATTTTTAAAACGTACGTATAACCTTCTTTTAGAATTTTTAGAAACCTTTCCCGATTTTTCGGGTTCCAAACTTAAAATTAAAACAAAACCTATTTAAAACGGAAAGTTAACGGGGGTCACACTGTTTTTTTTTAGATTATGCCAGTAAGAAAAGCAGCCGATAAAAAAATTATTCAAATTTTGAATTAGGAACTCTGTGGGAATCTGTAGATGTAATTAATTCATATGTCATTTGTTTTTACAAATTGGCGGTAATTTAAAAAGTGTCTATCGTGCGTCAAAAACGATTTAACTAGAGAAAATTTTCGCTCAATTATTTATTACGACTTTCGTTGCGGTCTTACTCAACATTTCAACAACAATGTTACGATAGACTTCGATCAGCATTTCATGACGAAGCCCCATCCCGTGCCACTGTTCACAACTGATTTAATGAGTTTAAACGTGGTCAAAGCAAACTCACTGATAATTCGCGAGAAGAACTTCCTTCTATAGCGACTACTGAAGATAACGTGAGTGCTGTGCTGTGGTAGAAGGATGACATATCAACGGATTTGGGCAGCTTTAGGCATTGGTATGAGTCAAGTACAAAAAGTTTACATGAAAATTTAGGATTCGGTAAGCTTTGTACTAGACGAATTCCTCATAATTTGACGGGAGAACAAAAACGCCATCGTTTGGATTGGTGCCGCTCAATGCTTGAAAAGATATCGAAGGTGACTCGAATGCTGTACCTATATGACTTCGTCACAGTGATGAAAGCTGGATATGTTGTTACGAACCCGAAACCAAATTCAATCTGCGCAATGGATGTTTCCATTCGAAGCTTTACCCACAAAAGTAAAGAAGGGCAGAAGTTAAGGGAAAATGATGACATTCTTTGAACCGACAGGTCATTTTGAAAAATAAAAGATTTGTTACTGCAGATTGGTAGGTATTTGTGGTGGCCCTGCTTAACCGGGCCACCACAGGCAAGCCCGGTTAAGCAGTCGACAACCTCATAGGTTGAACTGCGAGATGCCACTCAAAAAAGAGAAAAAAGGTGCTTAGGAAGGAACAGAGACTACTTCAAAAAGTAATAAAAATATTAACAGGTTTCTACATCATTCCATTTTTTACATTCTAAAAACTTTCAGTGTGACCCACGTAATTTAGCATGGCCAGTGGGTTGATTGGCTGTTATTACTTACCATGCAATACAAAACAGCCAACATAATGAGATTTGCAAATCTAATGTATTATAATATAGGACCTTAACCGGCTTTCAAAAACCGGGGATTAAAATGTCATTTTCAACGCCAATCCTCAATGTTTTGAACGCCATTGTCACGTATACATGACAAGCCAGCGCGTGCCCTGTACGCCAAACGTCACAAATATGTGGCAAAAAGTACGGTGAATTTGTGGCTCGGCGTCGGGCGCACATCGATAAAGATGTGCTATTCCAGACTATAATCTATCTCTGTGCCAAATTTTATAAAATCTATTCAGTTTTTTCGACTGTGATTGAATAACAAACATCCATACAAACTTTCGCATTTACATAGTAATAAGATTATTTACCTCTTTTACAGCACTCCAGCAACTATGGGCCGCATAATGATGATTTTTACTAATCGTTATTAGAATGATTCAGATTGTCGTCTGGTTTAATGATTAATATTGAGTTGGAACTACTTATTATGTTTTAATAAATACATAAAGTACTAATGTGTATTGTTTTATCATTGCGACACCCTTTTACAAAAATAACTTGAAACTAAACTATCAGTACCTACCTAGTAGCTTTTTGGATTGCCAGTTATCAAAAATGCACAATACCTAAAGGATATTTGCAATAAAAATAAAGGTATTCTCTCCCTCGCACACTAATGGAGGAAAGCCAGCCATTTCGTTGAGTAATTAAAAAAACAAAGTTATTTAACAGCAATTTATTGCAGCAATATTAATTAAAAACTAACAATGATTTGTACGTAAAATCGTCAGGAAACAATATCTATTATCTAATTATATGGCTAAGCTATCTAATTTGTGTCGTTTCGTTTCTCTTATAAAATAATTATTTTAGTAAGCTCATAAATAAAATTGACAAAAACATCGAAAACCTTCTTTCTAATATATAATAATTATCTATCACTTAAGACAAGTCATATTGGATTTAAAAATCATTAAGAATTAAAATTAAAAAAACTTAGATACATACTGACTATGAAAATATAATTCAAAAGTATCAATCGATTTAATAAAACGGTAAAAGCTTTACAAACAAAAGTTATCAAGTCAATATTTATAATTTCAACAGCTTTTCAGATTTCAGAAATAATCATAATAAGACTAAGGCAAAGTATTGGACGTGTTTTGTTTCATCATTACCTATCTTTGACCTCGTTATTGTCTTTTATAGTAATAATAATTAGGAACCATCATAATCGCCTAATTCAGATAATATATTTTAATAGAATTCTAAGACAGTGCTAACTCTAACTAAATTATACAGTTAAAGCACTAGTTAACGTATACAGTCAATTTGAAATTTTGGAAGTTGGAAAATCAACCTTACTGCTACACCATAAAAGCGCTGTCAATGTCAAATTATTACTTCTTCTAGTGAACCAGCACTTTGCCATTGGACTTGAGTTAGTTATTGTATGCAAATACAACAATAAGTTGTTCGATTTTAAGACTGCATGCAAAAGGTAAATTTCTGATATACATATGTATGTATCGCACAAGCCAAGCGAATGAAGCAGTACTACAGGTCACAACTATTCGCACTAAGCCACAATGTATCGCACTATGCTAATGATGAGCCCAAGTTCCAGCAGTATTTAAAGCGGTTAGGCATCTTCTTTATAGAAATTTTACCTACATTTAAGGTTTATACACACGTTTCAGTCACCGTCAGTCAGTCACGTAATAAATATAGTTTTATAGAAGTCGAAGGACATCGGCGTCGTAGTATGCGATTACAGCGTGAATATGCGTTTGTCACGATCATTTGTTCGGCAAAACCGGAAGGTACCCTGTGTAGACGCGACTACGCATTCGGTTTTCAGTGACGACACGACTGGCGCGTCTCAGTCAAAGGTGACTGATAGGCGACAGTGGTGTGATTAATAATAATCATTTTATTACCAAGCAACTGACGCCCATTAATGTGTGTATAAACCTTAAAACAAAACAGCGAAGTCAGCATACATATTCAGAGCAACGATCCGTAAAAATAACACATCGAGTTTAGAAGTTCGGCTTTGTGCGAGTCATATTTAGATTAGACATTGTTTATGGTCTATATTTGCAACTACATGGCGATTAAATTTAATTTAATTAAATAGTTATATAAGGACACCCTTCCTATCGCCCCGCATGAAGTGTGAGTTAACGTTGGAGGTGGAGGCGCTGCTTAACTTGACGTCCTGAGGCTGATTTGATCCTCGCTTGTCTTTAGACAACTGTGCTACCTGATGAAGGAGAAACAAAGAAATGTGTAAATTCTGTTAATATTTTTGTAATACATAGTATTTTCTTGAGGGAAAAATCAATTGATTTAATTTTAATACATCTTACTATGAAAAATCAACAAATAAATATCTAGTGTGTTTCTTAAGAAAAGTACTCACGACTCTGACCAAATTACTTACATTACACAAAACGTAATGCCTCTATTCTCCGAATATAGAAAGGTTTAGACAGAGATGTACTTTTCGTAGGTATACAAATATTTCACAATGTATGTTTAATTCATTGATATTTAAAATAACAAGCCACCATTTTGAACTCGTTGCTTATTTTCCGGGAAGTGTCTGTTCACAGACAAATTACACGCGTTAGAATTCATCACGAACCGAAATTAGCATAAGAATAAAGAATATGTTTCTAACAATAAAGAGACTAGAATCAATGAAGTTGATTGGCCTCATAATGTATTCATACTTCAGGGTAATAACTAACATAGCGACCTAGTGGTAAAAATGTTTGACACTGCAAAACAGAAGTCTTTCTTCTTCTTACAAATCAAATTAGGCTTGTGTTTGGCTAAATAATAAAGCGTCCACGAAACACCAGTCCACGCTCAAGGTTGCGCAAAACTTGCTGGTCAGTTGGTCCGTGAATGGGTGACAGTCCATTGCATACGAGACCCCTCCGTGCCACAGAAAGCACTAAAAACTATTGGTTTCGGCTGGCACTTGCTCACCAGGGAGACGAACAAGCTATCTTATTGTCAAACGCTCTAATTACTGTGAGCCAGTGACCTATTAGGCTACGATTGACATAATAATAAACGGTCTTTATATCAGTCACTGAGTATTACTTACAGCATCGTCGATGGCTTTGAACTGCCAGTTCCAATGTACTCGGTATAAGAACGGCCGATGGTCGAAGCGATTGTCATCGGGACTGTAGGTTTCCGCGTGGTATGATGGAGTGAGCACGGTCATCTTGTGACGGTTGATCGCGTAGCAACGGAAGAAGTGCTTCACTTTCTCTGCCACCTGTAAACATAAACCTTATTTTTTGGTAGATGTAGAAAGAAACATAAACGTTTTAGATTGGCGGGGAGTAGTTAGAGACCCAAGATAAGTAGATAACACAAGCAACTACACAAAAGTATTGCCAGCTTGTTTGAAACAGTCGAATATAGGTATATCTATATTGTAACACCAGCGGACTTACGCTAGTGCTAATTATTGATATTATTTTAAATAAAACTATCTTTGAGATTTCACTTTCATAATATATTTACGTCAGCCTTCAACGAGCGCTGGCACCGGAGTCCCATATTAAAACAAAACATATTTTTATCAGTCGCGTGCCCACAAAGGACGATATAAGACCGTGCCTACCCTACCAAGAACGCATTAATAAAACAACATGTAATAAAATAATACAACAAAAACAATAATAAAAAAAGTTAAAACTCCTACTAAAATGTTTAAAGCAACATCTAGCAGCGCGGATTGCTAAGCGCTCGCGTAACTCACTATACTACGTGGTTAGGCAAACGCGCTATCGGCCTTATTTCCATTCATAAATTTACGCTTGTGTAGCACACAGCTGCATAATTTCGTGTGTATGAACGGCACACATGTTTAGATTATGACTGAACTTATGCTCCAACTCCGACCACAGTAGTTGATCTGATTGGCTAGTTAAAATTGAATGAATTATGTGGGGTTGCCAAGTTGTGATGATTTGAGGAATTGCTGGTAATTCGAGAAACAGACTACACACAGACACGATAGGTTCCTATAAGACTACTAAACACAATTAAAAAACATGGTGGTATTGTTAAATTTATACTTTCCAAAAATTTTAAACTGTAAGGAATAGCAAAAGCCCTATAAAAATATTTAAAAACGGCATGAATTACATTTTTTCCCCGAATATGGGAAATTTCGCTTAGATTTTTGGGTTAATTTGATTTCTATGTTACTGCCACAATGCTAGGCAGTGATTGGTTGCGGCAATATATAATGCGGCAAAATTAGAAATCTGCCATTTTAGAGCTTTCGTTAAACTAAAATAATACTATTTTATTTGGTAGTGTTTTTTATCTTCAAATAAGAAATTAGAGTTTTCTAAGAGAAACCATATTGTTTCATGTGATCGCGATTTCAACTGTTTACTTTTTATAATATCTTATTGAGTTATAAGTAATTCATTTTGAAACTTACTGTAGTGCTAATATAAAAGTTTATTTAGTTAAAAATGGTGTTCGAATGTGAAATCTGTGCTGACGATGTGTGTTTATTAGAAATTAAAAGCAAAAAGTTTTCGCTATTAGCGTATAATGATAAGATTCTAATTGTGTCTAGAGGTCGATGTTTACCCGAATTACGAGAATTAATCCAAAAACATGGTAATTCATTATCTCGAACTCGTCATTTTAATCCTCAAAATTATGCAACATACAAATGGCTGTGTGGATGTATCCACACAAATAAATTATTTTGTTTTCCGTGCATTTTGTTTAATACTTCTAGTAAGTGGAGTGAGGGATATATAGATTTGCATAACTTCCATTCCTCTGCAAAAAAGCATGACCTATCAGAAAAACATCTAGTAAATGAGTTAGTTTAATTTAACTTTTTCACTGCTGTAAAACCCGTAGTTAACTTATTATACATATTTATATATCAGCGAATCACATGAAATAGGGCCCTTAAAGGCCACATCGGATATCTTGCAAGTGACGTATTCTAACTATCACCCACTTGGATAAGATATTTGGGGTGGCCGAATCTTTCATAATTTGCATCGTCAGAATATCGTGATTTCAATTTTGAAGAATCTGGTGAGTTTTTTTTTTGTTATCTGTCCGTTTGCCTGCCCTTTCTTGAGACCCACGGCACGCCACTGATTTTTATATTCCTATTTCAAATTCTCTTTTACTTTTCGCCAGATGCTTCCATAGGGCTACCTTGTCTGCCAGAGACCTGGAGCCAAGGAGATTCTCCTGACAATATAGATCTATACAACATACCCCTACACGATCACGTTGAACAAAATAGACCTATGAAATTGTTCAAGCAATTAGCAGACTGATTGCAGATACCCGATCATTACCATCCAGCTGTATTATGAAGTTTCAATGCAATATTTTTCCAGTGCTTGAGAAAAATGCAAGCTATGACCGATGATACCATTCCCTTTCTACAATGGAAATAAATGGCATCAAGGCTTCCTAATACAGTTCTAGTGGACTCCGGCTACACAGGCAAAAATGACACAGATTTACTGGTTTTGTAGTAAAGCTCACCTCTTGCGGTGTGCACTTATCGCTCCACGTATGCACCAGCTTG
This sequence comes from Mamestra brassicae, assembly GCA_905163435.1. Classification (NCBI taxonomy): domain Eukaryota; kingdom Metazoa; phylum Arthropoda; class Insecta; order Lepidoptera; family Noctuidae; genus Mamestra; species Mamestra brassicae. The sequence goes on along the minus strand of LR990996.1, from coordinate 7,682,409 downwards.
TGGAACATGCTGAACGGGCCGCAGTGCTGCGTCTTCCTCAGCCGCCCGAACTCTGACAGCTCAGCGTACGTCATGCCCATGTCTTGTTCGTCTGTCTGCGTGATCTGGCCGTCTGTCAGCGGCTCCAGTTCAGCCGTCGGAGGCGCTTGTAAGATCTCCGAGAGTGATGGTAAAAAGAATCTGTGAGATATTAAAATATCATAGGTAGTTTAAAATTTGGTAAAATAGGCAGTTGTTCTCTGTAAAATGCTGGTTATCATTTGCATGATAACCAGCACGATTAGAATGGATGCCGACTACGTTGAGTAAAGGCTAGGAAGAAAACAAATGAAAACTTTTACAGTTGTTATCACCAGCGGTCATGTGAATTTTGACAGTTAAAGTTTATATGGCGTCATATCATGTATATATTACGGTAAATGTGATTAATTGAAAAATTATTTAACGAACATTATTAATAATCGACCATGAGCAGGGGGAAAAGGTTGGTCAAAGGCACCACCAGCTCGACAATTTTATTAAAGTAAGCCTCACCTATTCTTAGCATACTGCAAGAACGACTTTAGATCAGTCTTCGATATACCGCCAATAGGGTTGACATCGGCACTGGAGCAGTCGTACTTCGTCATGTACCCGCGCAAGGCTTCGTCCACGTTGGAGGAGCCCAGCACCAGCAGGCCGCCAGGCCGCCCGCGCACCCACAGCATGAGCTGGGCGAACAGGTACGACAGCACCATGCGGAGACGGGCCTGAAAGAGACATTTCAAATGGTTTGCTATATATTTTCAATAATAACTTGTTTCACGCGACTTTTAGACTCTTTGATTATAAAATGTATATTGAAGGTCTAGCGAGAGTTCTCTAGTCTAGGGTTAACCAATTAAACGTTTAATATCAAATACAAAGAAGTTTTAGTGTATTTCATAAGTAGGGCAAATGTTGATACTGTGTAGTTGACCACCTCTTTATATTATGTTATTGTATTGAGGAATTCAATTTAGTAACGTGTAACTGTAGTGCATTAGTCTAAAACTATTGTTTTAATACTTATTAAAATCGCAAGAGTTCTTATTCTGTTGAAACAACAACTTATACTGAGATGTTACGAACTCACCTGTATATTCTGTAAAGCTAGATTCTGTCGTGGACAGCCGCCCTTGGTCCTGAACTTAGGTACGAAGCCCGTGGCCGCGGTGAATATTCCGATGACTGCGCTGACGGCGGCGTCGATCACTATCGGGAAGTGATAGCTACCGATCTCGCTGGCCAGCTGAAAGAGAAGTAATGTCATCATTTAATTCAATAAAATCATAGTTTGAACAGCCTCAGTAACAGTAGCCCTACTATGACGTGCTAATGCGATCCAATTCCGATTATGTAAACGGGATAGTGCTATTCGCTATGCTCCGTCTCCCTCTTAGAGTGGAATCATGATCGTTTTAAGACTTCATAGTAGGGCCTCTGGACGTGTTAAGATCCGTTTTTATCTACGTACGTAGCAACTTTAGTGTACCCAACTGTCATATTTTAACAGTTTTCTTTTAACGAAGTCAGTTGCAGCAACTTCTACGTCTGCGCGATTTCTCAAAATTATAATATGAAAACCGGTAGCTGCGTATTGCCATTTGAAACTCAAAATTTGTCCGTGGAGCGCCAAAGGTATCCGTTGGTAGAATGGTTACTATCGCTTTTATCAGTCATACTATAGAAGGGATTACCCTTCTACGGTAAAAATATTGCTCAACTACTGAAAATTATGTCAGTAATTATGTGAGCAATAATGAAAACAGACTAATGAAAAACGTTTTGCCTTTTGAAGCGTTTCTGCTTTTTTCTGCTAAATAGAACTGGCATACATTCAAACAATTACAACATATATTATAGGTACCTGAGAAGCACGCTGCTTAGTCTCCTGACTTGAATTCTCGGAAGCCATGTAACACGTTACTAGTAACCTGTTACAAAGCTCCATCGGGTCGGAGGGTGTGTAGTCCGATTGACATAAGATTTTACGGACGTCGTATAGAACTTGACTCTCTGCAAACATTTTATAATAATTTTAGATCCAATATCTGTAAACTGTGAACTTGTAAGTTTGAAATCCCTGACGCGCCTTGAGCAAGGCCGGTGACCAATGCTCGTGGGACAATAATTGTACTGGGAGGACGACTTCGTATCGTTGATCATTCAATCCTAAAATATGAAGGACTAGCGGACGTCCCGCGGTTTCACCCGCGTAGTTCCTGTTCCCGTGGGAGTAAGGGGATAAAATATAATCTATGTTACTCGCTGATAATGTAGCTATCTATTGCTGAATGAAATAATTTTTCAAATCGGTCCAGTAGTTTTTACGTTTATTGTTACATACAAAAATACAAATCTTTCCTCTTTATAATATTGGTATAGATAGAACTATTTCCATACTTTAATATTTAAAATACGAAAGTAAATCTGCCTTTCAGTTTGTTACCTCTGATGAAACTTGGTAAACGGACAGGCCATGTCCTGGGATTAGGAGATCGGGCGAAGCATAAGCTATTATTCGATAAAATACAAACCTCCTTTCTGAATAGCATCGCAAATCTGCGTGCACATAGAGAACACGATGCAAGCTGTACTTGTGGAGTCCACGCCCCCGCTCAATGGTAGGAAGAAGCCTCCTTGGCCAGACCTTCGCAGGTAATCCCATAGCCAACAAGCGGGACCTGGGTATAAATATCTGGATTTAAAATGGACATTGGACAATGGACAAAAGTGATATGATATGATATATAAGATAATGATATAAGGATTTATTTTGAAAGATTTTTGGTGTAGTTTCCTGACATAACTGACGACCGCTAAATTAGTTAAAGTAATAAAAAGCAAAGGATGCTTTCAGAGCAAGTCCGTAGCATTTTTTATAGCAACAAAGGCATATTTTGTGTTTACTCAACATCATCAAATAAACGATATCAAAGCGGTCTAATGACCATGCAAATGGTTTTTAAAACCATTTTTACCCAAACAAAATTTACGGGCAGTTATTAATATCTTACCTAATTCGATTTCTTCTTCGGGCGTCAAATACTGCCACTGTATAGGCGGACTAGTCGTCAGATACACGTCATCATCGTCTGACAACGCGAAGTCAACTGTGATGCGAGGGAACGGCGGGTTAGAGGCCGCCAAGTGAGACCGGGAGCGGATCTGAGTCCGGTAGGAACGTATGTCTTCGAGATCGATCGTCGCTGTCACTACTTCCTGAAAGTTTTACTAAGTAAGTTAGTTTAGAGCTATTTCTCCTCACGGTCATCATCATCATCGTATCAGCCGAAAGACGTCCACTGCTGCACACAGGCCTCCCCCAAGTGTCGCCACAACAACCGGTCATGTGTGTTTCGCATCCATCGATTACCCGCGACCCTCACTAGGTCATCGGTCCAACTTGTGAGAGGCTTTCCAACGCTGCGTTTTCCGGTACGCGGTCACCACGCTAGAACTTTTCGGCCCCATCGACCATCTGTTCTGCGAGCAATGTGCACTGCCCACTGCCACTCCAGTTTGACGATCCTTCGGGCTATGTCGGTAACCTTGGTTCTCTTGCGGATATCATCGTTCCTGTTTCGATCACGCAAGGAAACTCGGAGCATTGCCCTCTCTATTGCCCTTTTTTTAACTTCTGATGAGGACCATTGTGAGCGACTTTCTCACGGTATTTAATACAAACTCCAGCCAAATCCAATGGAACTTGTTACGCCTACGTAAGATCCTAGGCCCAAAAAGTTTGTGTAGAAATACAGTGAAGAGTAAACCTTTAAACATTTTTAAAGTAAGGAATGTTTTAATTGACTACATCAGAAGCAGAGTAATGTATTTTTTTCTTGAATAGAGGAAATTCGTTGCGCATGAAAAAATTTGTCGCGATTGGTCACTCTGCTTTTGAAACCTTGCAGCAAGGGAAAGTACATTATCCATAGACGTAGATATTTTAATATCGAACTCTTGTATTACACAACACTACAAATGCAAAGGTATTCTATCCAACTTCGCCGACTGACCGCTCTTTTGTTTACGCACTGTATGGGCAAGAAACCTGCTGCTACTATTTAAGTTGCAGTGGCTCGGAATGGCACCCCGGTTTTGAAAGTTTTTAAACATCTGTCAGAAGTACTTACCACATCATGCAGCGCAAACTGCAGTCCCCTACTAACAATCTCCCCATTAACAGCCACACAGGAGCATCCATTGAAGTAAATTCTCTGACCATCACACCCTCTCAGGTTGCTGAACAAATACGCGCCCCCACTCTTGAAGGTCGCACTCTTCACCAGGTCCACTGTCACGTATGCCTTGCGGAGTTCCATATAGCTTCCAGAACCGTTCGATATGATTTCCACACCGTCTAAGCTTAGAGGGATGTGACGACTGGAATGTAAGGGAGACAAGGTTAATAGAATGTCCAAAAAAATATTTTTTTATTTTAATATGATCTTGCAGAAAGGAGGCCTGAGTTTCAGCAGGCCATGTTTATAAGCTGATGTTCAAGCACCATGACTGATATAAACAAGAACTTATTAAATTTCAAGAAAACTCGACGTCATCGCACATATCTCCCTTATGGCTTGATTCACGACCTCCGAATACCCAATAATCACCGAAAAATTCGAAAATGAAACAATTTGTTTGAACTTATCTGCCAAGTAAATTAACGGGAACTAAATCGTAGGTGGTGAAACAGGCCATTAGTCTTTGAAAAAGTTATCTCAAAACGTTTCACTGTTAAAATGCTTCTTACCTCTGCGGATTCCACAATTCTTCGCATATTTCAAAACCTATGCACGTATCTTTAGTAGCAATGACCGCATCTCCAATGGGCACCGTCGATTGGTTCGTTATTGCTGATATCATCCTAGGTAAATAGTATTCTTCAGTCTGTCGTTCCTTTGTGAATAATTAGAAACACAATTTACATACATGCCTTCGAAATACAGTTCAGCAAAGCTACAACAGAATCCAAAGCATACATTACTTTAGTACAAAACTTTTCAACAACAACAAAAACGAGAAGTAATTTTGAAAGAGTCTTGATATTTACTTATGTTTTTCTCAATCTGGAATCAAGCGCATCAAGGGGAGTCGATTTTTTTTTTCGCCTGTACTTACTTTGGTCCAAGGCGAAAACCACCTAGTTTCCCTATAATTTCCGTCTTCACATAACAGCGTCTTTGGTCTGATGAGTAGTATCTTTTTGTTCAGGAACGCTACTCGGCAGTTGTACAGAACGTTTCTGTGTTGAACGGGCATGCCGACGTCGATCAACATGTCTTTACATGTCGGTGACTTGAGGAGCTCTGCCAGGACTTGCCAGCTATGGAGGTACGTGTCTGGCTCGTAGAAGTGGTCCTCACAGCTGTAGCCACTGCAAAATATTTTTTTCTTTTTATATGAGACACCTTCAAGGCTTCTTCCATAACAGCATGAAAACGAAGACTGCTAAACATGGCTGTTGGTCTTATATATGTAGAAAGTTTTTCAGATAATGTAACCTCTCCTGTTAACCAGGTGTTACGCACCAGAAGCAATGCCGGGTACATAACAACATTAATTTCTACTACTAGCGCCATCTGGTATCTATACTTTTCTATGCTAGAACATTCTACAGTTCTCGACATCTGGTCAGTCGGCACCAATATTTACGAGTACTTTCTAGATGCTTCTACAGTAGAAGGTTCTGGGATCAGGACCCCTATATAAGGACTGTATTATAGCCCGCGACCGAGTCAGAATTGTATTTGCGATACATGCGAATACTTCGGAAGCGATCAAGTGCGATTAAAGTGATCAGTCACTAGTGAAGTTGTGTTTTATAATTAGTGAGTTTAGTTTTGTTAAATTAAAGTGTCATTTTGGTTATTTAATCGGCTGTTTTTACTGTCACGAACCCCAAGCTCGTAACACAGTTAAATTAAATTACCATATTTCCAGCTCAGGCCCAGTGCGGTAAAGTGCACCCATTTCTTTTGCCTCCTGGATAGACTGCAGGATCCTGTTCATATTGCCTTCGAAGTCGAGTGCCCATTGGTTTAGCGTGGTCACCGCCACTGTCACTTTCCGTCCCATTGCTCTGGATTATTTTGTCTGCAAACAATAAATATTTAAGACCATGAGATGGCTTCACGAGTAAGTAGGTATTATAGGTTGTCGTTATCCCAATTTTGCACACACAGCATGACTTCTTCCTCGGTCATCTCATTTGGTATCGTCTTTTCTCGCAGTATGAATGCATCTAAGTTTCAGACTTGCATCTTTTAACTCAGAACCATTTTAAGTATTTTTTTAGCACAGACTTTTTGCTGCAGCAACAAATGAACAAATCAAAGGTTTATCTACCACTAGTTGCCGCCCGCGGCTCCGCCCGCGTGATTGTCGAAAACTATCCTAAGGGAACATATTCCCGGGATAAAAAGTATCCTATGTGTTATTCCAGACTATAATCTACCTCTGTGCCAAATTTCATCAAAATCCATTCAGTAGTTTTTACGTGAAAGAGTAACAAACATCCATACATACATCCATACTTACAAACTTTCGCCTTTATAATAGTAGTAGGATTACATTATCTACATAATGGTACAAATGCCTCAATTTTTGTGGTATGGAAACTAAACCTGTTACTATGCTAATTCCCATTGTTGTTTAACTTTAATCAATCTAGAAAACATACGTGCGTGGAATGGTTGAAACTTTTTTGACTGCGTAATAGTCTTGGTATTCTCCAAACTTACCTATATTATGTGAAAAATGAAGCGTTCTAGTTTCTATGAGCACACTTCATTAACATACTATTACAATACCTATTAGGTATGAAAGGCAAGTTTTGTAAGCTAAAGTTTATACCTTAGCTAGCTAATATTGTTCACAAGAAACGTAAATACTTACACAAGATTTAGTTTGCCATGCCATTCCAAATAGGCACTGCACATTTCAGCATGCGTTATACAAAAAGCGTGAATAGTGCGTTAATCGAATTTTGAAGAGAAAACTGGGATCACGCGTGTGGTTATTTATAGAAATAAGCTTGAAAGCTCAGATTTATGAAATATGTAGTATCTCTCGGTGCGTTGGAGTTATCTCTGATAAAATTAATCCTAAGCCTTAGGTATCAATTAATTGAAATCGCTGGTATTGCAAATCGCAGGTAAAGTAGATAACATAATTTTCATATTGGTTACATGCTATTTTTAACATTTTTGCGTAAATATTTTTTACTAGCATCGCTAAGTAAAGTTCAAGCAATGTATTATTAGGCATCCCAAATTGCCCTAAACTAGTAGATGGTTACAAATGCGATAAATATTCACGAAACATAAAGAACAAGACAGGCGATTGATGAATGACAAAAGACTATAAGATGGCTCGTCTAGCAGGCAATCGATCCGCGCCAGGCAGTACCAAGGCCCGGCCAATCACCCCGCAACCCTTAACTCGTAGTTCACGCGTTCCCATAGACAAGTGAACATGGTGTAATTGAAATCGTTATTGATGACTTAAGGCGGGGTTACCCGAATTAACGTCGTTTTAGATAGTGTTTTATTCGTAGATAACACAGATTTAAATGTTGAAAAAAATATATATCATAATTCACACTTCGATCTAGATATTTCGGCCATGCGATACACGATTACTTACACTTCAATGCATCCAATTAAATCGCAAAGACAGGTCTAAATTATGATCTATTTTTAATTTCATTTCAGTTATATGAGGCTTTGAAAAATAAAACTTATACCATAATAAAGGTCATAAAAAATGGGATATAAAACGGCCAAAATAATGTGAAATATCAAAATATCCATAACACTAATTCCAAAATCCAGTGTTTTTCTGTATTTACGCGCTCGCTCCGTGTCCTCAGTCCCGAGCGGAACGTCATGGAGGTCGGACGCACGCCAATTATTCCAAACCCGCCGCGCGCCGCTCCCGCTAATCTGTTACCGGTCGAGCCAAAAATTGTTTATAAAAATAATAATAAGTACCTTAGTCTTATCTATACTTTACCCTTATTAAAATCTGAGAGTTTAGTTTTAAATACTTTACCTATACTTAGTGGCAATTTTGTGAAACGAAATGGGCAAAACCAAAACATATGATAAGTTGTCATCGCTGGCTCTACGAAGACTGAATAAAAAAAAAGGTAAGGATGCTTTGACAGTATTATTATTTACCTATATTATATTTTTACTTTATTTACTAGGCTTGTACCTACGCGGAATAGATTTACAAACCGCAAATATGTGTAAAACAGTTGAATTTAACCCCTATGGCAATATAAACAAAGACGCCACGCACGAAAGTTATAGGTAAGCCGACTTCTGCAACACCGAGAGTTGAAAATCCAGTGCGCGCAAAATACCAAATAGGTACATAGGACACCCCGCGGCATTGGTGCGGGTGTTTTTGTAGAATAAAACGCGTATTTCTTACGTGTATTGTAATAATATTTAGTTGTTCATTTAGGAGTAAGATAAGTAATATTAGTTCGTTACTGTTTATTTATTTATTACAAATTAGGTACACAGTCAGTACACACATATCACTCTGTACTTTTCCAGTATAAGCTGACCTGTCATTGTACGGAAATTATATTCAGTGCGAGATCAGCTTATACTGGTAGTGTAGCTCGTATGTACCTACCCACAGCAACCATGTTAGTATTTTTATTCTGTGTCACAACACAAAAAATAATAACATTTATGGTATCTGCAACGTTTGTGTAGGTCTCGTCTAGATGCCAACACGCAGTTTACTAGTGCCATAATGTAGAAATGTGACAGAATGACTACTTCCTACGAATATAAATAATTTGGTACGACTTTCCATTGACGTCGTCGTATTGAGAGTGGGGGATAGGAGGGGGGGAGGTATACTACCTCTTCTTAAAAGAAAAAGTCGCGGAGACCCCTCTTCGAGGTTTTTTAGTTTTTAATTCTGAGGAAATTTTTCAGAAAATTTAGTGTCGTTTGGCAAGAGGAGGGGGTTGTGGTGGGGAGACGGGGGGGGGAGGGTTTGCTCCCTCTCCCTTGGCACCACTCCCAAGACAAGGTAACGCACTGTTTCTGAGGAAAACTCATTTAGTAACCTAGCCTCAAAACGTTCAAAAAGTTGCCTAAAAGGCGTAGTAGGGAGCGGGCGGGGCCTGATGGTTTAAAAAAAAAACCACGAAGGTGATGGCGATTCTAACCTATCCTGTCCGAGTCGGGGTGCCCCAAGTCCAAGTCAAGGTAAAACGAAACGTTCAACGACGAGAGGTCTAAATAATATGTGATAGGGATTGACATAAATTTTGCTATAATAATTCATTTTCAATAAGTATTTTTTTCTCAAAAAGTACGTGTCTCCGCATGTTGAAACTTTGCGTGCGTACTTATAATAATGTAACTTTTCTATAAAAAAATATCAAATCCTAACTCGACGGACGTCATTGGAAAACTGAGCCAACCCCTTACTTACAGAAAGCACTGTATCAAACTATGACATGCTCTAAATTCATTAAAAAAACTATAAGTATGTCTAGTTAGGCTATACAAACTTTATCCATGGTATGAAAAATGTTTACGTCTGTTTTTAATGTTTTAGAGCAATGCAGTTGCAGGCCAAGAGCAATACGCATGTATCAAGTAATGATACGGTGGATAAAGAGTAAGTTTTTAATTTTATTTTATGGACAAATTTATAAACAGGCTGGTTTAATCGAGATATTTTGTAAAGAAAATTTAAAAAAATAACTTTTTATTACCAACAAGTCATAATCAACTTTTGCGTTACAGGTCAATAGAGCACGCGGAAGGGCGTAACGTGTCTCCATTGATGACTTTAGAGCCTGTTTATTTGAATAACCCTGGGATTGAGGAGTAAGTAACATAAATATTAAATTATATGAAAATTTTCTTATAACTATGAATATTGAAAGCAGGTAGAGGCTCTGAAATAGAGGTGGGCAGGACACTTGGCTAGACGTAATGATGGCAGGTGGAGCGGAGCCCTAATGGTTGGCATGTTTGCCGAGAAACGGTAGAAGGAGCGTTCGCAGACCAATGACCAAGTGGGTATCTACAGAAGATCGTGTGGAAGACTTGTATGAGACTTGCACAGACTAGGGAAGCTTTGCAGAAAAGGGAGGAGGCCTATACTCAGCAGTTGGTGGAACAATGCTGCCGATGATGATGATAAATATTGAAATTTGAAACTGAACATCATTTATTATATTGTTACAGAACGACTAATAATGCTGCCAATGCCCCTGAAATGCCTTTAGATGAAATGTGCCGTTGGGGGACCCCAATCAGGAAAGAAGTTCCTCTTCAAGTATGATTTAAAAACAAAACAAAACTTTTGCAGCCACTATTAGCTTTACCACCCTCGAAAACTATGAAAACGACACCCATGACAATCGCAACCGCCATCTTGGATTTACATTTTGAGCTCTCTATCGGCTTTAGCACCTGAAAAACATTTAATTATTGCAGCTGTCATCTTGGATCTACGTGAGCCTCACGTAGGAAATTCGCACTTTTATTTCGGTATTATTTTAGGACTGGACTAGTAGTAAATAACTAGGTTACCCTACTGCCCACACTATAAGAATTTATTAATATTGATGAATATTATAAGACTTATACAAAGACTCTTACTTTATTTTTACTGATTATTATATAAAGCAAATAAATTATTTTTATTTCTTAAGTGTTTCATTTATTAGCATATTTTTGACTACAAAATAAAATATTTTATTATTTTTTAACAAAACATGCTTCACATAATGTTTTACACAAAATAACCATTTATACCTTTAAGCCTTACAATATTGACATTGTAATTCAAGAATTGTAAGACAATTCTAAAGTAATTGTGCCTACCTACGGCCTGATTTTTATACTGTAGCATGAAGATTTCACACCCTTATGTAGGGTCAAATGGCACGCGGTGGCGCGTGGTTTTGAATCTTATTCTGTATTCACGACATTCACAAAAAAAAATAAGTATAAGTACCTACCTACTCATTTTCAATTCATTCATTTTTTTTTTCAATCATTTTCAAGTTCATAGAATACGTACCTAACCTATAAACAACCTTAAAAAAGTACATACTAGAAAAATAAAACAAAATAAATTTATAAGTCCATTCAAGTTGATTTACTGCATTTCTCTTTTTTGTGACGCAACTTATTATATATAAAAAAGTTATTCGCCATTGTACTATTATATATTCTGTGGCCATTGTTTGGTTGCGCCATCTTGGATTTGAAATTTGTCATAGCATATAGTATTCTACTACTCAAGCCCTTTTATTTGATACCTATATTGAGAGAGTTGTGAAAAAATATGTAACTTGTCATTTTGTGGCGTCGGCCATTTTGGACCGATTTCCACCAAATATAGCTAAGAACACTCCCGACTAAATCACCTTTCAAACAAAAAAAAACAAAATCAAAATCGGTTCGTGCGTTCGGGAGCTACGATGCCACAGACAGACACACACACACACACGGACACGTCAAACTTATAAAACCCCGTATTTTTTGCGTCGGGGGTTAAAAATAAAAAAAATAAAAAATTATAAATCCATTCGAGTTGATTTACTGCATTTCTCTTTTTTGTGACGCAACTTAGTACCTACTCGAGTTCGTGAACTCATTGAGCGAGCGGTGCGCTGCACGCTGGGCCCGCGCGTCTCCGCGCTTCGTAGTTTGTTTCGTATCGCTACTCGTTGCGGGGGCTGGGGTATGCGTTAAATGCCTACGGCGCTCGGGCTATGCTCGCCTTAATCACATACTAATAAGAAAGGCCGAAGACTTTTCCAGCTAATCTGGTTTACTCGGAATATTTTTAAACATGTTTTCTCTTATAGTAAAAATTTGAAAAAATGACGGTGTACAAGTATGGTAAAGGTATGCTGAACTGGTCACATTATTTGTTAATTGCCATGTTTCTATATTTGGAAGCATTTTTCTGGTTTAACTTGTTTTAGTTAAAATTCACCTCTATGTTTGGAAAACTGGGTACAGAATGTTCGTAGTGACGTTTACCTGTTTTTTTCGAAGTTTTAGTATTTGTTTTGTAAGAAGTTTCAAGCAACATAGTATTATTACTAACTATAAAATAGCGAAGCAACAAAGGAGAAAAAACCGGACAAGTGCGAGTCGGACTGGCATGCGAAGAGTTCCGTAAGATAAACCGAAAAAAATATGTTTCTTATATGTATGGAAGCCCTTTTATTTGTAATTACTTTTTGCTGCAGCGACAATAGGACACACTTTGAGAAACAACTGTCTACCGCTGATAGACGAATGTTCCGCTGGTTACACTTCGGGTTCAGAACCCTAAAAATAAACTTTATGGTCTGACTACAACATTAAATAGGTCGTATTTTAGCTGTAACTGAGCAGATTTGTAAGTCATAAGTGAATTTCATTTCGTTGTAGCTATTCTTTACCGAGTATATATGGAAGTTTTTTAATGTGAGGTCGTGACTTTCATTTAGTGATTATTTTCGGTGTTATTCTGAATTTATTTAAGGTTTAAAATTGTTTAAATCATTAGACATATACCAACCACGATAGGTACTAACAACTATAACGAAGGAAGATTTGGCGCCCAAATGGGCTATGCAGTCAGGTACCCTTACTTCTGAGTAGGTTGACAAACTTCGTCTATTTGCCGTGTTATGTATGAATGAAAATGAATGACAGTTGTATTTGCGGACTATTTCAGTTCATAAAATAAATCAATTTGGTAATCGATTGAGTTCAGTGAGGTTCCGATGGGGTCGCACAAATACTAAAGCAACCATTTCTAAATCTGGATAAGACTGACTTTGGAGGGAAACCCTTAATACAATAACCATGCTAGTTTTTGTGTTCAAAAGATGGCAGGAACTTATTCTTACCGTCCCTAGTTAATATTTTTAACATTAACAACCCATTATAAGTATATTGACCTTAAATCCTTAAATCCTAACTAATTTTATAATGCGAAAGTGAATTTGTTCCTTTACTACGGTTTCATGCCTACAACTCTGAACCGATTTATGTACTTACAGAGTTGGATGGGTCTCTGGTTCAGGGGGGCTACTCTCTAAGCCCGAAGTCCGTAGTTTCGGTAGTACGGAGTAGAATACGCCTGAAACTACGGACTTCGGGCATAGAGAGTAGCCCCCTGGCTCATATGGTTGCGAAAATCGAAGCAAACGCGATCGAAGCCGCGGGCAAAAGCCAGTTCTTTATAAAAATAAATGCTTCTGCCAGCGATCTCGCATACATGGAAGTCGAAAACTATCCCAAGGATACATACTCCCCCACACGTCAGCGGGCTCTTCCGCCAGTTTGGCCGGATCTTTCGTGCCACGCCCGCTCGACACCTTGTCAGGCGCTTTAAAATTGTGCCAGATCAGGTCTCCAAAGGACGCTGATCGGGAGCCTCCTCGGCTCATGTTGCCACTGGCAAGCGGTTTAAGACCTACGTTGCCCCCCCCCCCCCCCAGAATACGAGGGGCTTGACGCTCCCAGAGGGAGCGTGGCGGATTCTCCATCTGCTGAGCAGCTGGTACCCCTCTGGGGTAAATCTCTTTCGTGTGTCTTACTCATAATTTTGTTCCTTTTAAAGGGTGTGGTCCCTCACCCCTACGCCCTTTCACAGGGCCTCTCCCACGCTGCTTGCTCACTGTCCTCAAAGCTTCCTCTCGAAACGCACACCGTCCGACGACCCGAACACTGCTCAGGTCTCCGAACGGTGTGCCCCTCTCGTGTCCCGCTTTGTCTGGTCTCTCACTTGGATCTTTCCGGCATGAGTAACTATACCGGCAGAGCTCCAAGATCATTGAGACGCACAGGCCCCACCACGACGGCAAAGTGGGAACACCTTCGGTGGGGAGAACACCCTCGGAGAAGAAGTCATTTGATGATTTTCCATCCTTAAAAAAAAAAAAGTGAACGTACTCCCGCTGTTTGTGTATGTGAGTTTATATGTTTGTTTTGTTCGCATCCACGATAGAGGACAAATTCCAAGTGAGGCCCGGCAACGTATACGTACCCCCGACGCCAATCCACAAATTCGCCGTATGTTTTGTGACGTTTGGCGTACGAGGCACGCGCTTGCTTGTCACATGTGTCAATGGCGTTCAAAAGGTAAAAAAGTATGTATAATAATAAGATATCATAATTATGTCCTATTACAGGTCATGGTCTACCCGTGTGCCAAGTCTCATCCAAATCCGTACAGCCGTAAAAGATAACAAACAGACGACAGACATTACTTTCACATGTATAATATTATAGAATGGAGTATGGATTACAATTAAACGAACAGACATACCGAATACCGTCTGAACACCAATTCATGTACCTACATATTAGGTAAGTAAAGTTCAGCGAACTGTTTGATACAAAATCAAAAGTGATTTCTTAATAAGCTAATATGATTCTAGTGCTTATCTTATTAAAGAAATGAATACAGAAACAAATAAAATCTTACCAGCAAAATATCTGCGAGTACTGTCTTCGGGTGGTATGAAATCGATTTCACTTAGCAAGTTGCCTAGGCAACATACAACCTACAACTTTATACAGTACTTATGAGTACCTCTTTGTGAATAGCTGTTTCAAGTGTTCCATAAATGTCTAATAGATTAGTAGATACATTTGTTTATGTACCGTACTGATTATATTTCTATGTATAATGTTCAACAAACATTTACCATAATAGTTCTATGGGAAATTAATTTAACCAGGAAGTTTTGAATGAGAATCATTTTATTGCAGTTTCAGAGTTTTGATTTAGCGGTATAAGGATGAATGTCCGTTTTAAAGCTTCACAAGTTATTTCGCTTCACTAGTAATTTCGCTTCCCAATTCATTAAACAACTAAAGAATCGCCATAGAATCTATTTCAGTCATCAATGATTCATGTAAATTGCCGTACTTTATTCGTTTACAATGTTCCAAAAAAACCATATTGGACGCCATGACAGAAATAAAAATACGTGGCAACAATATTTTTATGATGAATCGTGCCATTGACTTCTCGAATATTGCTTTCTTGGAAAAAGAAATGATATGAAACCCAGACAATAGAGCAGCAATAAATATTTTGCCTAATATTGACGACCACGCGAGCCTCCCCTTGGGCCAATGCAATTATTTAAACAGGCGGTACCAAAACAAAAACATCTACATTTTTATGATTACTTCAATTACAATAAAAAATCAAAATTAATGCGATGCTTGAATACTATTTATAGAATATCAGCTCGAAAAATATACTTGGATGCTTGTAATCAACAGAACAATAAATCGAACCAAATAATAGCGCAGAATTCATCGAAGTAAACAAATTTTGCTTTTTATCCCATTTTCAGATTCCGCATTGTTTACCTTTGTTCAACAAATTATACAAAGTTGTGTGGACCGTTATACGCGTACGGTGTAGGTATCCCTGCATGCTACGTTAACGATTGTATAATCATTTTATTGCAAACGAATAGCTATATGTAATTGCCTGTAGCTTGATCGACATGCTAGACAAATAAAGGAGAATAGAGAATCCTTCTTTAATATTTTTAAGAGTCATTTGATTTACCAAATGGATCAAGAATCGGATTAAATTATAAAATAAGAAATAGATTTTGCAAGACGGCATGTGGACCCTGGTATCCCCAACGTATTCTAAATCTTCGATTTAATCATTCAAGGTGTTTTACTTAATAATAAAAGATTCTGCTCAGTTGCGTCAAATTTCAATAAAGCACCGGGTTAATATTTTTACGATAAAAAAGTCAATGTCTCTTTAAACTTGGAAGGAAAATCTATGTATTCTGAAGTCTACGAGGACGTTAAAGTTTACGGCCATGATTGAGGCCAGTTACGAAGTTTTCCACACGACCGCCACAAGTTACCACCTGCTTCGCAAAAGTGCAGTCACCTTTTAAGCCTTCAGCAGAAACGTTATTGCACAGTCACGGTGAATAAACTAACAAGTACATCAACTCAGTTTACCGGAATACAAATCCATGAGCAGATAAAGTTTATAAACACGCCAGTTATGTACTTCAGAACATTTCCTATAAGTTCAGAATTGAATCACCTACTTTCGCCGAAGTTCATAATTGTACCTATGTGATAGAGTCATGCACGGTTTAAACAGCTGACACTATAGCTCTACCTAACCACAGGTAGACTAGTCTAGTCAGAGGTGCCGACTGGAATTTATAACAGCTGAGCACCCCAGACAGGCACACGCCTACGTAACACGATAACAATGTGCATTTCATGGTAATTGGAACGTTCTGTATTCCGCAAAGTGATTCACTCGGTATAATATCACCATGGAGGTTAAGAGTGCAGAAATAGATGCTGTCGCAGAGAAAGAAGTTCACAATGACAGTGACCAAGGTTTGTGAACTGTTTTATTTTAAATATTTTGAAAACCTTTTATGTTTGGAAATCTTGATGAATCCATGGTATGGAACCGCATTATTGTTTACAATCAATTTTAATAGTTGATTTCTCAGATATTAGGTATTGTCATCAGAGCTAGATCTTATGAAAACTATTAAACCTTCTAAACGTTTAAGTACTGAACATAATTTCTGGCTCATCTGAGTAATAAAATCCCTATGTCGCCGTGAATCATGGTTTTCATGAACTTCTACTTGATTACCCTTGTAAAGCATCTATAAATCAAATCAAAATTTGACCTCTCTCAAAGGTTTCCGACATCGAAATTTCCATAATACCGAATTTGACGTCACCAATCACCTGATAAGCTTTATACGGTCGAAGCATGGCATTACTGGGGCAATCGTCTTCCAATAACCGAAAGCGAGTTCCCCTGTTTTTGATGTCGTCAGTTCAGTTCGGAGCGCCGCGCAACCCGCCGGTTACACGCCAAAAACTTAAACTTGACGACTCACATTCAAACAATCGTGTAGCCATGGTGACGAAACGCTCGACATCGCCGATTACAGAAGTACACATGACAAAGATTAATTTGTGCTAGCGAAGAGCGAATGTAGCTTTTCGTAAACTTTTTTAATATGTTATGGTGGAAACAACTCGAAAGCGCTCAAGAAAATATAATGATGATTGAACGAGAAGAACAAAGGAAGGAGTTCATTGAGCACACTACGGTAACGCTCACACTACCTTCGATAAATCCTGTAATGCAAGATGATTTGTTCATAGCCAACATAGAACAAGTTAAATCGCTACAGGCCTCATTATTTCCCATATGCAGTAAAGGTAAATCCTGAACGTTTACGGTAGGTTTATGTAGCGCAAACATTATGAAAAAATTGTGAACAAAAAAACCTTTTTTAATTAACTTGTTAAGTAAACTTTAGAAAGTAAGTACAAGTCCCGCTAATTCAAAATAAGCCAATACTTTTCGCATACCTTTGCAATTGGCATTCTAAACTAGAGCATATTTCAATAAAGTAGGGTAATTTATCTATTTTCAATTTAACAATTATCTATAGGTACGTCTATTATCCTCCACTACTTAATGTTTCGACAGTTGACATAATAACCGACATTCAAAAATTACCACTTATTAAATAGTTGTCGCGTGCTTTTAATATGCTTTGTATTTTGGATACCTTACATCATTTCCGGTAACTAATTCGTCGCTGGGACTCGCGTGCTTATTGATGATATTTGTGAAACATGAAATGCTTTCAAATACGCAAGCTGGTATGAATGCTAAGGGAGACCGTTTAATTTCAACGAAAACTAGGTCATAATACACATTATTACGACTAACGATGGGCTTCGATGTATAGTTCTAAGTATTTTATATTCGAACTCTTTTCAAGCTTTCGATCCCGTCTCTCATAAATAATTTATATTCGTATTCACTATCAATTCTACCATCAACTGATTATGTGTCTTGCCATAAGAATATGGGAAGCCATAAAACGATGAATGATCATCCATCGTGTTTTGGCTTCCCAAAGTGTGAAATATGGTCCGGAAGCAAATTATTCTAAGATGAAGGTTAATAAAGAAATACTGCGCCTACTCTTGAATTAGGATTAGGGTAAGAGGGTGATAATACCAGCAACTAATTGGATGCATTCTTTGGTGCAGGGACGTTCATATCAAACTTTCTTCAAAACAATATCAAGACAAATCAGTTAGAAATAAATACAGACATCAGAACATTTCGGACGACAGCTAAGCTAAAAGAACCCAGAGATTTGTTTGCACTTCCGAAGGAACTTGACTGCCCGCAGCAAGCACCTCGGTGGCCCACAGAATGTCAAGTAAGCTTATTGTTTTTATTTATAACCGACTTCAAACTAAAGAGGAATTGGTTAAGAAATATCTCAATGTGCCTACAGCTCATGAGATTTTTTAGAAAGATCTTACAAAGGACTACGAGACTGGCAACTCTGAAGTAGAGAATGCTTCAGAGTTGCCCGTCTCGTACAAGTCTTAATAAAACCAAGTGCAACATTTGTTCCCAAAAGGATGAATAATACTACGAGTGCAATAAATATAAAACTGCTAATAGGTGGTCGAAGAAAAAATACAACACTTGGTATGGAGTCCCGCCTCTCCAGAACCATATTACATATCTTCAGGAAAAGAACTGCAACCACAACCTGTCGGTGAAGATGCAGGGACAGTTATATTTCAATATTATCCTATGAGCGCCGTCAACTATGTGAGTAAAACTAAGAACACAATCATATCTTTTATTAAGTAAAAAGTAGCTGATTATTTGATTGTGTTGCAGTTTAGTCGTTCAACAGTAGGAGGGTCTCGCTTATTTCTATCAGCGTGTGCCAGTGTCGACGTCGAAGGCACTGAAGATGAGCTACGATTTGAATCTCGTTTCGAAAGTGGAAACTTAGCCAAAGCAATACGCATAACGTCGGCTTATTACGAACTGCATCTCCGGACTGACCTCTATACAAATAGACACATGCAATGGTTCTATTTTAGAGTCACGAACACAAAAAAGCATATGACGTACAGGTATACCGATTGCATGATTACTCAACGTTACATGTTGTTTCCTAAAAAAATTATACACACGCAAAATGTTACAGATTTTCCATAGTGAACTTATCAAAAGCCGAAAGCTTATACAACGAGGGCATGCGACCTCTATTATACTCAACCAAGGACGCACAGTTGCATTCGATCGGTTGGAGGCGATGCGGTGATAACATCGCGTACTATAAAAATGACTCCACGTAAGTAACCTACTGGTTGAATTCTAATTAACGGTACCTACTACCTATATCTTAAGACGACAGTGGTCTCTCATTACAGGTCTGAAGAAGAAGAGCAATTTCCAAGTTACACATTAACATTTAACATTGAGTTCCCGCACACAGACGACGCTGTGTATATCGCACATTGTTATCCTTACACATATTCTGATCTGCAAGAATATCTATCAAAATTACAATCACACCCAGTCAAATCAACCTACGCAAAATTGAGGCTTCTTTGCAGAACATTAGCCGGCAATAATGTTTATTATCTAACTGTGACAGCCCCACCGAGTTCTTGTGAAGTAGAGCAAAAGGTAATGGCATCCTATATTTTAAATATTTGTTAAAATTAAACAAACTTATGGTTAACTTTTGACATTGGCATTGTAGAAAAAGAAAGCGGTTGTTATAACGGCCCGAGTTCATCCTGGAGAAACTCCTTCATCTTGGATGATGAAAGGTTTCATGGACTATTTAACCGGAGACTCGAATCAAGCTCGCGAATTGAGGGAAAAATTCATTTTCAAATTAGTACCAATGCTGAATCCAGATGGTGTGAGTAGCAAATATACATACAACAATGCATGGTAAAATGTGTCGAACATAGTCATGACACACATAAAATTTTCTATTATGACAGGTAATCGTTGGAAACAATCGATGTTCACTGACCGGAAAGGACTTGAATAGACAATATCGAACGGTCATAAGGGAAACGTATCCACCAGTGTGGCATACGAAAGTGATGATACGAAGGTTAGTAAGAAGGGTTAAACTTATGCTACATATTCTTAGGAACAAAATGCGACGGTATTTTCTAACCAATTATTGTATGTCAGACTACAGGAAGAATGTGGCGTAGCTATGTATGTAGATCTCCACGCACATTCCCGGAAACACAATATATTCATTTATGGATGTGAAAGCCGAAAAACTTCCGACAAACGATTACAAGAGCAAGTATTTCCTTTAATGCTTCACAAAAACGCTGCCGATAAGGTACCCGACACATTTGAATCGAATTTGGTTATGCATATTACACTAATGGAAATTTAAACCACATTTATTTTACAGTTCTCGTTTGAAAACTGCAAGTTTAGAATACAACGCAGTAAAGAAGGCACTGGCCGAGTCGTGGTATGGATGTTAGGAGTATCTAACAGCTATACAATGGAAGCTTCTTTCGGGGGATCCGAGTTGGGCAGCAGAATGTCTACACATTTTTCTGTCCAAGACTATGAAAGTCTGGGAAGAACATTCTGCGAGACATTGTTGGATTTCTGCGACGAAGATCCAAGCAAGGAGCGATTGAGAACAAAAATTGTTACGAGGCTGTTAAAAGAAGGATCAAATGCGGATGAGCCAACCAATATTGATTTATCCGATTATTCTAGGTACCTTTTTTACACATAAAATTATCCAATTGGTATGATTTATGTGTGAATGTATTCTATCCTAATATATATCTATTGTAGTGATGAAGGGGATACTTCAAGTAGCAGTTCAGAAGGTGGTCACAGACGAGATTCTAAAAAACAACCTGCACCACCACCTTCTCCCATTTTCCCCGATATCAACAAAAACGTAAACGATGTAAGTTATTATTACCTATAGTTATAATGTTTACAGTTAGGATTTGAATATTTATAATAATTGATTAATCTTGATTACAGAAGCCTAGAAAGACACGTCCGAGATTAGAAAAGATGAAACGAATCGAAAGAAAGAAGACTAAACGGGAAACTTTACAGGTCGTTAACTCCTAAAGTTTTTCGTGGAAATCATTGAGAATGAGAATATATAAATTTTAATGACGAACCGAATTAATTTGCAGGTATCAAGAGCTACAATAGATTTAACATCAGACGCAATGACTGATATGTCATCGGATGCTGAATCCTACGACGGAAACCAAAGTCCTATGAGAAGAGTTCAAAAATTAATACATTCGTCGATCAAAGTAAAACCAAGGCGGAAGAAAAAAATGCCACCTGAACTGAAAATCGTAAAAGCACCGGTAACCTTCAATTTTATCGCAGTTTACGTGATTTACTTCGATGGAAAACATTTCGTGCCCCAACTTAGACATCACGCCATTTTTTCTGGGCGTTATTTCAGTACATGCAAGAATGCAGGACTTCGTGATCTTCGATGAAATGTATAGATATATTTTAAAGAGCTTAGAATCTCTAGGAAATCTCGTTTCTCGGAAGTGTGCATTGTTCTCATCTGCATAGAAAAATACTTTTTAAACCGGCACCCTTGCCTGCACCCCTTTCAATGTAAGTACCTAATTGCTTTTTCGTATCACAAATTAAACATTTTTTTTACGTTCCAGACAAGTGATTCTCCGTACCACTCAGACCCTGAGAAGACCCTAAAATGTAGAAGACCAAGAAGTGTTTCAATGTTTAACGAAACTACAGAGAAATCGAGACTGAATCCCGCATCATGGCATCAATTCAGGTGTTTACCACCAGCGAAGTATGACAACTTAATTACATGTAATTAGAGTAGACTCTAAGTTCGATTAGATATTTTCGAAACATTTCAAGACTGAATTCATTTATTAGTTGTAGTTTCGGTATGACATTGCTATGCCGCGAGAATTGTTATAATGAGTCAATTTGCTAAACCACTCAATTCCCCTATTGTACATTAACAATACACACTGGCTACGATAAGTCATGCATTAAAGTTCAATTCTTTTGCAATTCACATATACTTAGGAATGATATTTTTCGGTTTCAATTGAGTGAAAATTTAATTAATTGCTATTTGCGCTCGTAATTTACAGGTGCTTATCTGATGTTAAAACAAGAAGTACACAACCATCTGAACTACAGGTTAAGTTGACCACACTAAAAAGAAATGTATGGACCGGTGTTCAAAGTGAAGAAAAGGGTCCACTGTCTTGGGGTATATCAAGTTTTGCCATGAATTCATATTTCACTGACAGTGAAGCTTTATTACGGTACCTATACAATTAGTTATTAAGGATACTTTATTAGACCAATTTTTTTTTTTTTTAATTACTGCTTTTCATAGGTCCTGCTCCAAAAAACTGGAGGAACTTGAAGGAGAACAACAGAAAATAAAGGATGACAAAAAGAAAAAAAAGTCAAAGACCAAAAAGCTCACACTTAAAGTGCCAAATGCTATGACCGATATCTTAGAACCTATGAACAAGTTACCAAAGCCATGGAAGAAAAAAGGAAAGTGCGTATCAAGGTTGTTACTTACTTTTTGTGAACCTGTGGACAACTGTCCATTGAAAGTATTTCCTCAAGTCATTTAAAAACTGTATCATAATGAACAGTTTATGTGGCCAAAAAGCAATAAAGAAATGAACGGATCTGATCAATAGGGATGTTGCCTGGGTTAACAATATATATGATTCTATTTAATTTGTCAATAAGATTATCGAAAAAAAAAATATTGGACACATATTTATTATTTAATCAAATCAATAAAAATTACAAAGGATAAAACGCATCAAAGATAAGAAATGGGGCTTGTCATGTCACTTTCCAGTAAAAAAGTGTGCTGGTAAGTGACATCACACGAGTTTTCAATGCACTGCATCCTCTTAATCTTTTGTTTACATGACAGAAGAAAAAATATGTGTCCAATATTTTTTAGGAAATCGGATGGCCTGATTCGTTTTTTTTTTTTGTCAAATACCCTATTCTAAACCACCAATTCCATTCCAATCCATTCACCCATTTCATTTAATGAAAAATAATATATTTGCTTCCAGATTAAAAAATAAGTCTGACAGTTCTCCTTACCAAAATAATACTAGTTTTACGGAAATACCAAGGAATACCCAACCAGCACAGAAAGCGGCCCCTTCGGAAAACAGACAGGCCAAGTCACGTTTCAAAAAAGGTGCTATTGTTACAACTGCTGTGCAGTCAAAAAAACAAATTGCCAAAGCCAATATTATTTCAGATAACTCTGACTCTGATACTTCTGTTCAGTTGACAAAGAAAATTAAGAAAAAAACTAAAACAGTAAGAGCCAAGTTTTCTAAAACTATTTCTGAAAATAAATCTAAGAATTACTTTGTAGTTTTTATTTACCCTGTAACTATTCCAGTATATAAAGTAATTACTTCAAGCATGACAAATATAACATTAATAATAATAAGTTGATTGGGAATCTTTAAGAGGTAATGTCTTATAGTGTTGATTCATTATTTAACTATAAATTTTCCCTGTGTATAAAGTATCTGAATGGACAGGATAATTCAAGTCATTAGAAATTGGATGCATTAAGAGAAAATAATTATATTGTATTAGATAATAACACATTCCACAAATCGCTTATCTTATCGTCTTAACTTATCTTATTGACCTTATACAATTTGCTCTGGCTAAAATATTTTTCAAACCATCATTGATTGAGATAAAATTTAAAATCCAAATGCTCTTTGAAAATTTTATTTTGACCTTTTACATGCTAACAATTAACTAATACTAAGCACAAAAAAAATAATAATAATCCATCTGTGCAAATTAGACTGGCCTGTTGGTCGAGTGGTTAGTGACCCTGACTGCTAAACCAGAGTTGTGGGTTCAATTCCCACCCAGGACAAATCTTAGTGTGATGAGCATGATCATTTGTTCTGTTTGGGTGTAATTTGTCTATAATATGTATGTATTTAGAAATATATAAGTAAGTTTATCAGTTGTCTGGTTGTCATAGTACAGGCTCTGCCTAGTTTGGGATCGGATGACTGTGTGTGAGTTGTCCCAAGATATTATTATATTATGATCCTCAGCAAGATATGGCTTAATCACAAAATAAACATAATTGAGACGCAAACTTCAAAATTACGATCGGTGTTTTAACGTAAAACTACTTGAGATAAACCAGAGGCAATCAAAAGAAACCATTGTTTTTTCAGAAAGTTCAAGGACATTACCAAACTAAGAACCACTAAGTTGCTACCGCATAGAGTAATTAATTTTAGTCGCTAATATTTTGAATCGAAAAATTATGAATTGAACTTAATTGTCATATATTAATTAATAATGTAGGCCAGAGTACCACTGAGTTTTAAAAATTCGAAGAATTACCAAAGAACAAAAGTGACTACTTACAGTCCTTGATATGCCTTTGCAGCAAATAAGATTTGAACCACAGTTTAAGTAACTAACAAGTAACAACGTTACAAATGGTAAAAATAATATTCTTTGATTTTTAAAACTTCGCAAAATATCAGTTGAATTCAGACTTCAGTTGACATTGACATTTTATTGTCATAATGAAATGACATTTGCATCGTTACATTTCGACAAGTCAAAATGGCATGGCAACGACTTGAGTACACACATCCATGATCATGACATAGCTTCATTTTCAACTTTATAATTTTAAAATTAGTTTTAAGATAATTGTTTTGGAGTATTATGGTATTCCTGTTATGAAGTGTACAAAATTATACATTAACAAACATTCGTAAGCCAATTTGACTGTGTCAAGTTTGGAGATATCGTACAAAAAGAATTGGTAACAGCAGTGTTGGCAGAAAAAGCTAAAACTCGAAGCTCTCCTGCATCTGAAATCTGAAGAGCGTTACTAATTCGTGCCCCTGACGAAGTATAGCCAGGAAGTTGGGGTTCACCGGTGATTGGATTAAAAGTGCCACATCGAGACTTTGCCAATATGCAAGAAGTTACATTTTTATAAAATCGCACGTTATCTGCATCTACTGTTATGTTAACACCCGTTCTGGCTTCTCGTGTGCATTGCGTAATCTGAAAATAATGAATAGCACATTTTTTTTTATCTGGAGAAGATAAAAAAATATATACCTAATTAAAAGTATGTCACATGTGTAAGTATCATTATTTCGAGCAGTCATCATTACGTACCAAATTAACAGAATTAGCTCTTCTAAGACAACGAACAAAATCACAATATCCCATGAAACATCCGGATGGCTGTACATTTAACGCCGATGTAGACAAAGCCTGTAAAGATAAGAATGAAATTAAACACATGATGCCCGTTTCCCATCATAACATGACATAGGACGTTGAACAACAATGAGTATTGGCACCATTTGGTTTACCTGTCATCTGCACCTTTTCGTAAAGCAACGAATAGGGGACTTATGACTTGATATTTAACGACCTTGGGATTTTGACCCATTGATTTAAAATTAAAACATTTTAATAATCAGACTTTTTTACCATAAGAGCTGTCGCACATGCTGTATATGCGCCTGTAAAATACTGCACAGCGCAAACACTCAACGCATTTAACTCTTGAGGGCCCTGTAAAATTTTATTGACTCGGTTATTTACGTCTATAAAATATGAAATACATTTTGAAACAATAATACAGACCTCGGCCATCGATGTCACTCGCGAAAAGCAAGTAATGCATGCGTCCCTTAGGGTAACGTTAGTAGGTTGTGCCGTGCTACATACGATATTTAATAAATTTTGCAACTGCTGCCTGTAATCAGATCGTGTGATGAATTGATGATATATAACTGCTAGACCTATTCTGACAATTGTGTCTTTAGTCAGATGAATGAAGACTAATAGACTTACCCGTTTGAAGGACATAAAGCGGCGAGCTTTTGGGTTTTCCATTGCAGAATTTTATTTTTTACATCACTGAAGTCAAAGCCACCGTTAGTTGTAACTCCAATCTGTTTTAAACAATAAGGTGTAAGGTTTTGTAATATTAAGCTAAAAAGTATCTGTTATAGAAACATGGGCTCTAACCTCGCTAAGATTGAGAAAATTCTGGTTCTTCCACTGTAAAATATTTTTTTGGACTTCATTCAAATCAATTAAAGTGCTATTTGACCCCATCTGTGGGACGAATGCAAGTCATCAAACTGTTAGATATCATAACATTTATTATATTTTTTATATTTATTATATTCAATTTCAATTTTTTATATTATGAATAAAAAAATACTGACGACGAAAACGTACTTACAAAACACATCAACAGAATACCAGATTGTATTCTGATCATTGTTTCCTAATAAAAGGTTCTTGGTAAAGGTAGTAGAGTCACATTGAAGAAAATACCACTCAATTTATACCGCGTCCAACGCCGATGTGACGGTACTGCAATTGATGCACAAATATTTATATACTTTAGGGCTTATTAAAATAATTATGACCCGGCTATAATTTTTCATCATCCTTTCATGTGCAAGTACCGTGAAGCAGCGAAAGTGTTAAACAACAAAAAGATAACATCCATGTGATAAACTGTGAATATTTCACGTGAATAAAAGTATTTCGTCCATCAATTTAATTTAGGGTTCACTTGCGTTGCGGGACTTGCGGGCAATATATTTGGACCCCGGGAGAATGGTTCCGGATATCCTACACAATGCACAAATAGTTCATCATAGCGAGTAGAAAAGGTATCGGTCGATTTAGTCGTCTCATCATTTGTCTCGCCCTTTCTCAACTTTGTTGGTGACCACCACTATCTGACCTCGACAGTTCAAGTGCTGATAACACGATAATAAAGAGAGGAATTTATCAGACGGACTTGCCCACTGGCACCTATGCAGGCCATATGTCCGTGAGACTCCGCTATATGGTATAACCCATGTCTGCCACCGGCTATAGGTTTTAGTCGATTAAAGGCTTCGTTCGTTGTGATGAGTTGTGTGATTCGGGGGTTGCGTGATTGCGTCCAAAATAATGTACTAAATCTAAATTCCACCGTGAGAAATCCACTTTAGGGAGAAGTTTCATCATTCGTTCTTCAATGACCTCAATTTATAACCTGTAGTGAAAGATGGACGAAAATCAATTCTTTCATTCGAATCATTCATTCATTCTTGTGACCGCCGATGCAGCTTGTGACTGACGGCATTGGTTTTTTCTTTAATTTATTTATTTAATTATTAATTTCTTTTATTTTATGATGATTGAAGGACGTGCAAATGTAAGTCAACAAATTACTGTTAGTAAACTGTTTCATCATCGAGTTTTTTTTGTGATTATAACAAAATGACAACTTGCTTTCAGGAACTACCCGATTTCCAAGTGTTTCAGACGGTGATAAAATACTGCCTGATCATTATTGTGGTACCTGTGCTTTCATTCTTTACTTCTAAGAGTGTCTTATTCGATGGAATTTTACGACTTGAACCCATTACGAGCAGTGTTTATTCCGCTGTAGTTGCGGTGGTCGTGCTTCATCTGACATTAGGACTTTATATCTTCAAAGCATATACTGACACAGATAAACCCGAAAAACCTGTCAAAAAGGACTAAAACTTTGAATTACTACCTACTATTTTCAATATACCTCATCACAAAATGGACAACTTATATATGAAGGGTGAACTGTTACAAGTTCATACTAAGAACAGTGAAATATACGAAGGCCGGTTTTATGGAATGACTAACGATAAGTCGAAAATTTCTCTTTACAATGTTAAGGATTCTCCCAAAGGAGATCTAAGTGATGGTATTCTTCACTATTATGACTCTGATATACAAGATATTATAAAATTGAAAGAGCCAAATGAACAAAAGCATTTAAAAATATCTGAGAAGGAATGTGAAGAAATTATAAAGACATCTAAGAAGTACATTTACATCAACCAAGTTGATAAGAGTTTCCATGAAGCAGTGGAAGACTTGAACCAGTATAATTATATTGGTTTGAGTACTGACGGTGCAAGCATGGGGAGGAAGTGTAAAATGCCATTCCTGGTCTTGTCTACACCTCTACAAATCTATATTTTTGACATTAAAGTAATGGAATATCATGCCTTTGATGCTGGGTTGAAGAAACTTTTGGAAAGTGAGACACCTAAGAAGATAATCCATGATTCAAGGAATATTTCAGATTGTTTGTACCATAAGCACAATGTGAAGTTGAATTCAGTATTTGACACTCAGGTAATATATATCATTTACTGAGTAGTAATTAGAACAGATTAGTATATTGTGGTCTTATTTTATGTTTTTATTCTAGGTTGGCGATTTACTCATCACCAGGAACAAGACTGGTTGCCTGCCTGATAAAGTGAAGAGTTTGTCAGAGTGTTTAAACCTTTATCTTGGTTTACAACAATCAGTTGTTGATGACAAAGTAAGATTTTTATTTTACTGTAATGTTTTTTTTTTTTGTATGACATAAAGTGTGTTAGCAATTTATACAAGCAAAAGAGCAGAATTGTTCCAACTTATAGTCATATTATGCTGGTACAAGATCAATCAATACATATTTATGGCCTAATAAAAAATTTAATTTTACAGCTTGGAGTACTGGAGTGCACTGAACGTCCATTAGCTGCAAAGATAAAGGACAGCCTCGCTAAGAATATAGCATTCCTGCATCGTCTTTCAGAAACAATAAATGACGAAATGTTGCTACCATTTGTGAGGGGTGTTGAATGCTTCGTAGAAAACATTCGTTCACTGGATGACTTCAAGGCATGGGAACGTTGTGGTATGCAAAATCAGTTACCAAAGGATTTCAAGAGTGCAATTGAGTATTAAATACTGTCTTTGTACATTCCGAAGATAACACAAATAAATTGTAGGGTTCCATTTTTTTCTTTTCTTGCACATTTAAGTTTCATGCTGAAGTTTGGCTTTAGACTAGTCTCTAAAATACAGTATTAAAAAAATTCGTGTTGTAGAGAAAAATTAGATGTACTAAGTTTTAAAGAGCGTTAAGTAATAGTGCTTCATTTAAGTACTAAATACATAAGGCCTATTGTGTTTATGTGCAATATTTAACGCTTACAACAATCAAGTAAATTATAATTGCTTCAGTGTTAATGTATCTGTGATCATCACTCAACGCAACTGTGCTTTTATTAAATTGTCATAGATTAGGTTTATTTTTGTATTTATGGGAAAGTATTGATATAAGGTGTCACTTTTGTTTTTATTTCAGTAAATTGTAGTTCTATAACTACTTTCTATTTTTGTGTCTAAAAATATGTATTAAGGTCTAATATTATGTAGGTACTATAAATAATGTTTTGAGCATATCTTGTGCTAGAAAGTAAAATAGAATATGGAACTATGTATTTATCTTATGTAAGATTAAGAATATTTTGAGAGAAGGTTTACAGATGGATTAAATGAGGTATGGTTTATGTAAGGATTTGAGTAGATTGTTATTTTCATCATTGAAGCTAGCTTTTGTGAAGTTAAAGCCATGCTTTTAAATTTGAATAAAACTTGTATGTGCTTGAAAACTGATGTATTATTTTTCCCATAGAATAAAATACTTAAATATTGCAAATAATTGTAATAAACTCTTAACATATTTTTAACAGCATTATAAGTAGTGATATCTAAGCTTCTCTCAAAAAGAGGTTTGGATAAAATGCCAAGCCTTCCATGGATTCGTCTCGGCACGCCATGCCAAGGCGTTCAGTCGTGAATAGGCGCTCGCGTGCTAGAAGGACGGACACATTTGCGATTTGTGACAGCTTCACAGGGGTTAGATAACCATTTTCTTCAAGCTGAAATGATGGAGAAAATAAATTTACAGGTTCTAGATAACACCACATTCCTTCAAGGACAAGATTTGTTCTAATGTTGTTAGAGGTTGACGATTAAGAGTTGCCATCTCTGTAAAAAAGAGTTTTCTTACTAATAATAAGGAGCATTACCAATTCACAAGTAGTCTTAGCTACTTCTTCATCTTGGTGACTATTTAGTTGCAGTACACATGCACCACTTGGAAACTTTCTAAGACACATGGGGGCACCAATTGTCTGCAGCAATCTGAAAGAAAAGAAATTAATAATATAAGTAAATTTGATGATTTTTAAATATTCTAAATGGTTGCTCTTTAATATTGTTGGGAATTTTATTATATACAAAAGGTGCCATACAATTAAAACTTTTCTTAAACAGCAATGAATTAAATGCGCCTGTATGTATACATGATCTCAAACTTAATAAACACCTTAACAATATAACAGAAGAGTCTCTGCCTGCTGAAATATTGGTATTCAGCTAAATCCGGTGCGGCGGGAAGCCGACCGCAAAATGTATAGTTGGTAAAAGGCTAGGCAGATCATGATGACTGTGCCACAGCTGAGCAAAGTCCTTTCAAGAATTCTTTCCGCGCGCCACCTCGTACCTGCCTTCATGGTACGCGTCCAGGTCGTCTAATCAACTCTTTCTGGGCCTGGTCTTAACGGCCTTCAGGCACCCATTGTGTGAAGCCCAACAGTCACAGTGCATGCAGCTAACGTGACCCGGCCAATCCCATTTGAGTCTGGCAGCCTCCCTTACCTTCGACCATTATTCCCGTTTTGGAACGCCACATGGTGTTTTGCTGAAACAAAGACGACGGAAAAATACCGCCGCGAGCAGCCGGGAGGGGAAAACAACATGTGAGACTCTTGGCTCATGGCAATAATAGGATCTCAGCAATGTTTGAGCTTGTAGGTGTCTGAAATAGGCTTTCGTTTTATGAATTTCCTACTAAAAAGAAATCAAGGTTATACTCACTTGCAGGCATTCAAGAGATCTTCAGGGGATATAAGCTCTAAACCTCTGGCTCTGTTTACTCTGCACCATACATCAGCTAATGACATAATTCCTCCACAATCCTGAAAGTAAACAATATTTCAATGATGTAATAGTATGAAATCAGAAGTCTGGTAAAATACTCTTGAGAATAGTATATTTACACCAAACTTTATTTTTTGTTTTGTGTTAGATTTATTACATTGCCATCCTGCCCCAGCTTCATACTTAGTGCAAATTGTTTACACAAAGCATCCTTGTATTCACTCTTTCTATTAGTGAAAACCAAATGGAAATTTGTATGGTTTAGAAAAAAAAACTGGCCAAGTGCGAGTAGGACTTGCGCATGATGGGTTCCGTACCCTTGCCATTATTATAATCCACCATTATGCCGTTAAAAGCGAGCAAAAAAACCTCCAAAAAAGACAACCTATATTTAAAAATTAAAGGGGGTAACCCTTTAATTTTTAAATATAGGTGGTCTTTTTTTTTGGCAGATATAGCAATACAAACTCTGTGAGCTTTTCAAGTATCTACCTGTTGCCTAGATCGAGTTTAAAACGCCTGTTTCTAGTAGGGAAGCCCCTTTAATTTTTAATTTCATTTTATTTCATTTTTTTAATGTGGCAACAGAAATACACACTGAAAATTTCAATTCTCTACATATTATAGTGCATGAGATACAGCCCGCTGACAGACAGACGGACAGATGGACAGTGAGGCTTAGTGATAGGGTCCCGTTGGTGACTGAAGTCGTAGTCTTTAAGTCAAGAATGAATAGGTTACTTCTAGGCAAGCATGTGGGTGACATAGTGGTCAAAGGCGTTTCTATCTATAGTAAAAAAAAACCCTTCTGGTACAGAACCCTAAACAGTAAGCAGGGAAACATATTGAGGCAGATAGCAACTTTGTTCTATGAAAATGATAGAAGATACAGACTTACCATAAGTACTGCAATCATCATATCAGAAATCTGTTGTGCAAGCCCCAAATAATAGTCTGAGTCAGATCTGAATGCATCTCTGGTGACTGGGTCATCAATACCTAAGCTCATGAGGTAGGCTTTAAATCTGACTGTGTCATCTTCAGAGATATCACCTTGTTTATCCTGAAATATACCAATGTTTTGAGTTAGTGATTATGGTTAAAGAATAAAGCAAAGATTTTATACACTTACATACCCTAATCTTAGTAGAAATGTTTTTAGAAATGGCAACCATATCTTTAGCTTTTTCCATTAGTTTTCTTAAATCTTGAAATGCTACAGAAATGCTTTGATCAGTTGCTCTATGTTGTTCTTCTATACTTCTCTCTATGCCAACTATTCCGGAACGAATTTTTGAATTGACAGGAGTGACTGAAGGTTTGGGTGTTGCATTTGGGCTAGCTGCACTTATTGGTGAAGCAATACTAGTTGATCTTTCCCAAGCTTTGGCAGTGACAGCATCAGTCAGGGCCCTATAGAAAACTTGGTCAATTCCATCCTTAAAGGAAAACTTAACAAAATGGAATGGACTGGCTACTGCTGGTCCTGGCCTTTTACCTGTAATCAGTTTATTTATTAAGGTATTGTGTAGGTGTAGCAGCATCCAAGTAGCCTAAATGTAGATAATAAAGTTATAAGAGGCTTGGAAACATGCTGGTCCTGCTCCATAGGACGATCTAGGGTGTAGTAGACAGGTTAGACAGGCAAATCAAACTTGTTGATTTATTTACTATATATACTGGTGTACTTTCTGTTTTTTTTTAATGTGTAATTTAACGCAAACACTGATCCATTGTTGTTAATTATATTGTAAATATGTGAGTACCATGTCCCTTGCTAGCAAACTTAATTTTATCTCTGCTGGTATTGCTTTGTTGTACCTATTAGTTTATACATGTGTGCTGTATATTAGTGTAATGTTGGGTGCATTGTGCTAATATAATAATTGTAAAACTTATATTTGAAAAGAGTAACTATGGAGTTTCTTATCCATTCTTCTCCATAAGAATCTACTTTTTGCGAATGGAGAACTAGAGTCACTAATATTTTAATTTAAAACTGTAAATTTGACATGCAAAAGTGCCTTTTAAAGGTCTAGTTGAAATAAATGCATTGACTTCGACTTTTTGACTTTGGAGGCATTCTCATGACTCAAATTGAAGCTATTTTAACAAATTGACAAATTCAAGACAAATTGATTTTAATAGAAAATATTTTTCAGTATAAACTAATCACAGCAAAAAATGTTAGAAAATTGCTTAATTATTTACCTGGTAATGCTGGTCCCAGATGCAATAAAATTCTTTTAGGCCCGCCCAGACCAAATACTCCACCACTTTCTTCTTCAATACAGAACACATAGTATAAATGTAGTGAGAGGCATACAAGACCCTTGGGTATGTCTCCTGGCTTTCCCCATAAGATTCTGTGTGTGGTTAGCACTACTTCTCCATCAGTGAACTGAGTCTAAAACAAAATAAGTATGTTATAATAAGTGCAAAACACATAGCAAAGACATAGGCATAAGGAATATTCTATTTAAATCTTCATTTTGTTTAAAAGTTGTGGTAGGAAAATACGGGTTTGGTTACTTTAGTGACCTTTGGGTTACTGCAATAAGAGTTTTGTCTACATTGTCGGTGTTTTAGAAATGCATTGTATCACTAAAAAACTAGAATATTACGAAAGATCTAAGTAATGAGCCCCAAAAGTTCAAAATAAACAACCTTATCATCACCATCGTATATCTTCACACTTCTATCGCGTTTGAGATAACTTTCACCTTCAAATAGGCGAGCTTCAATATATTCAAATCTATCCATCGCACAATTTCATTTATAGTTGTTTTACAATATTTAGAAAAATAATTTGTTTTTTTTGACGATGAATAATACTTCGACAGGAATATATTCATATGATTGTCAATGTCAGACACAGTCTTCATCTGGCTACTGAGGCCTTTAAGTAATAGTGTCTCATCTATAGAGTCATTTGAGGGTGATGTTTAAATAACTTTTTTTTAAACTTTGTTTTGGTTTAGAATGCACACATTCTAATGATGACTGGAGTATTTGGGAGCAAATATATCGAGTCAGTCTGCTTAGCATGCTTAGCTCTGCTTTACTGAGATCGCGCTTGTTCCAATGATTCCACATAATTATATACAAAACTACACCAATTTTACACTTCGAATCAAATCTATAAATTAAGTTGGAATCTCTGAAATGGCACCAGAGTTTTTTCAAATTGCGAATATATGATTGCTAGCCTGCGACTTCGTACGCGCGTATCCCATTTTTTCCGTTCCCGTAGGAATTTCCCGTTACCGTATAGCATTCCTCGTGAATGTGGGTATCATTATTATACAAAAATAATTTTCCAAAAACGACTATGGTAGTTCCAGAGATTAGCGCGTTCAGACAAACAATCTTTCCAGCTTAATCAACAAATATATTTAGAAGGCTGTGAGCACAAGGGCTCCACGACCGGAGGGTTTACACCACAAACGGGTCGAAAATATAGTTACCAATAAGGCTATTATTTATACGACAATTGAGGTTTTCTGCAGCCGTAGCGGCAGCGCCAGCACAACACGATGAAGTAAAGAGATGGAATGGCGCAGATTGCGTCTCACTCTAAAGGATTACCCATCTTTCATGAAAACAAAAATATGCCAACCAGTGACAAGAGCTTGTCAGAAATTGTCATTTCAATTAGCGTGTCGAGTAAAACGGCCCGTACTGCGGCTACAAGAAAGACCGTGGTGCCTGAGGCTGTTGACAACTTCACCACAGTGACAGCGATGAGGAGAACAACATGGGGCTCCTAAACGTACTGAAGCAGCCAGGCAAAAAGTGGTGTCGTCGAACAAACTTCCAACATTCGACAACGATATTGCGTGAAGACAAAGACCCGACTCCCATTATTGTCAGTAGTAATCAGTAAGATGTTGAACTATTCTGCAGAGCGGCTCGCCCCACCGCCTCTGGGAAGATGGTTTGTCAGGTTGGTTAGTTTTCCAAGCGAGTTTCCTGGCATCTTTAGCATTGGTGAAGCACGGCACATCAAAATCAACCAGTGTGATAGCCAGGATATTCGTGATTAAAGCCGGTAAACTGATACTACAAATTTTGCGGAATAAAATTGCGAATTAAAAAAACTGCAGCTAAGCTTCTTGCCAAAAAACTCGCGTCAGATTCAGTCATTGTTCTTCTTTGTGGCACTACTACACTACAGTGTATAACAAGACCGAAACCAAAATGCCTAGAACACATTTTTAGAAAGTATGTTTGTTTTTTTTGTTTGGCCGATCCCTATTTATGTCACACTTGTCACAGTGACATTGTCACTTTTTGTGAGTTGAAAATGTCAAAATTGTGTTCCAGACTGTTAACTAAAATAATAAAGTAGGTAGTCCTCAACAGACGCAAGAAAAAAGTGATGGAGTACGGGATTGACGCAAGAGCAAAAGGGATGCAGTGATCTGCATGCTTTTAACAATTAGATTTTTACTGTCTGTCATGTCATATAACCTCCAATTGGCAGTGTGTAAAATTACTTGCTTGCTTGCTATTTGCTGATTGTAAAATGAAAGGCATGAAACCAAGAGCCGACAGCCTGTAATTATTTCTTAGCAAAGAGCACTTTTACTTGAAAGCCTTGAGTGGATAGACCTTTTGGATACATTTTAAGTTCAAGTTTAAACTATGGCAGAGACCCAGGAAGCTATTCTTTTAAAAATTAAAGAACAAGGTGATCTTGTGAGGAAATTAAAAGCTGCGAAGGAATCAAGTGAAAAGGTAAGTTTTATTCTAAAAATTTAAGTAGGTGTGCTTACCATATTGATGAATTGTTTTGATATTGCATCATGCTGTCAAGTAAATGCGGATTTGTTTGAATTGTAGGCTAAGAAGAATAATTTACAATACGATTTACCAGAAATTGATAAACATTTAAGTCAGTACAGTTATGTTTGTGGGTATAATCCCAGTGGCTGTGATATAGAATTGAAGAATGGTTTAGGAAAGAAAATAGATTTTAAAAAATACAAGTACATCAAGAGGTGGTGGTACCATATGGGGAGTTTCAGTGACTCTGAAGTATCATTGTTGCCTAAATTGAATCCTCCCAAAGTGTTGCAAAAAGTGAAAGATGGCCTCACATCACTTGACCAGCAGGTGTGTGGATGAGTTCTTATACTGTTGTAGATCATGATGCTTTGTTTGTACATAAGCATGATTGTATGATTTGGTTTTCGGTACACCCCTCCTTGAATAGAATGTTGTTGAATCTCCACATATGTTTGTTTCGTCACCACAACCTCTTTCAAAGAAATTCTTCATTTTACCACTGATAAAATCAAAATCAACACTTTTAAATTGTTCATAATGTATGACACAAAATTGTTTTCTTTTTCCGGTCATAACATAGTAAAGCTGTGGTGACGAGATATCATATTGTTTGAAATTGTGGAGAGATAAAACTAGTGAAGCATGTCGTACAAAGCATTGAGGTTTTTAAAGAGCCACACAAGTCTGATGCGGTTACACAACTCAGTACTCAGCACTAATTTCACAAAATGTATTGCAACATCATCTCTGTGCAAGGTATTGGTGGCCTACTTAATGCTTTCTTATTTTATTTGAGCAATTAGCTTCTTATTGTTTATTATAATTCAGTCTATTTTTTGAACTTTGTTTCCTTAGCTGTAGTGTAGATGAATGCTTTTGAGTGCATATTGAATTGGAACAACTTTTCATTTAACTTCTGCAAAAAAGAATTTTAAAAAATTCCCTAAGAAATATCAATACTTCATTTAAATACCATTATCCACATTGTAAAATATTGCACTTAATTCCTGGCCCATGTATTAATTATCCTACCTACTACATCATTTCTTTGCCTTTCTAGATTCAAGAGGAGGTAGCAAAGTTATTGTCACTGAAAGCACAGCTAGCTCCTGAAGATGCTGCTCCTCAGAAGTTCACCCTCAAAACTCCGAAGGGTACGAGGGACTACAACCCACAACAGATGAGCATAAGGAATGGTGTTCTACAGAAAATTATTGCAGTGTTCAAGAGACACGGAGCTGAGTGTATTGACACACCTGTGTTTGAATTGAAGGTTAACATTATTTCTCATCTATAAAATTACTAATCTAGTAATAGTAAAACAATGATTGCTTACTGAATCAATCTCACTCTTCACTCTCCTTTGATTGGACTAGCTTATCATAATTGTACAGATAGCAGTATAACTTGCAACAAAATAGTGTTTTAATACCACTGTATTATCTTGAATGCTATTATGTGATTGCAACTTTGTTTTGCTGTGATGCTTATGTACCTATATGTATTAACTAGCTACGCCCGCGTAAATGACGGAAGTTTACGCGGTATCTTATGTGTTATTCTAAATTATAGTCTACCTCTGTGCCAAATTTCATCAGTGGTAACAAACATCGATGTTTGTTACTCTTTCACGTCAGAATGGCCATGTATCCATTCTCACAAACTTTCGCATTTATAATATCAGTAGGAAGTTAAATTCTAAATTTTCCTTTTCTCCAATTCTAGGAAGTATTAACGGGCAAATATGGAGAGGACTCCAAACTGATCTATGACTTGAAAGACCAAGGAGGCGAGATTCTCTCTCTGAGGTACGACCTGACTGTCCCACTGGCGCGGTACTTAGCCATGAACAAGATTAACACCCTGAAGAGATACCACATTGCTAAGGTGTACCGGCGCGATAACCCAGCAATGACGAGGGGCCGATACCGGGAGTTCTATCAATGTGTAAGTTTTAATTTATAAATCTTGTTTTTTCTGAACACTAAAAACTTATGCAAGTTTTCACCAAATGAGGTCGAATCAAACTTAATGACGTTCGCGAATGATTCTTCGTGTCTAAATGCCTAAATAAAAGTGCGCTGTTTTGCAAAGCGCAAAAATGAGAGACAACACTGACCATTATGTTTTGTGCTAGTTCTTTTGAATCAATTGTGTTTTAAGCTATCGAAATTATAACAACAAAACAAAATACTTGAATGGTT
Source organism: Mamestra brassicae (assembly GCA_905163435.1). Classification (NCBI taxonomy): domain Eukaryota; kingdom Metazoa; phylum Arthropoda; class Insecta; order Lepidoptera; family Noctuidae; genus Mamestra; species Mamestra brassicae. The sequence goes on along the minus strand of LR990996.1, from coordinate 7,644,604 downwards.
ATTTTAATACAGTGTTTTCCCTCTCAATAATAAGTGTTCTGAGTACATTTAAAAAAAAATTTCGACAGCCCATTCTAATATTCAAATGGATTTTTCAGGATTTTGACATCGCAGGCCAGTACGACCAGATGGTACCGGACGCAGAATGCTTGAAGGTGGTCACTGAGATACTGGATGAACTTGAGATTGGCACGTATGTGTTGAAGGTCAACCACCGTCGGCTTCTCGACGGCATGTTTGAAGCTTGCGGCGTCCCTGATGACAAGTTTAGGTCCACTTGCTCCACTGTTGATAAGTTAGACAAGGTAATTCAAAATAAATAAAAGCCAATAGCTTTGTCCGAGTGAAAGCCGAAAATTATTCTATGGCATCATAGCATAGGTACTACCAGGATTAAAAGTAAAAGTAAAGTTTTTATTTATCCTTTGAAATGATATTAGTTTGTGCTTTCATGTACGTTTTGTATTCATGTCGCTTGCTTGCGTCGCCTTTGCGAGAGAGAATAGGAAAAGCCAAGAAAGTCATTTTCTACTTTTATTTCACATTTACTAAGCCCAATTGGTCAAGCTGCTTTTAAGTGATGACATGATTGATACATATGTCACCGGAAAATTGCAGACTCCGTAAGATTGTAATACCATCTTTATTAGATTATAATTTCTCGATATAAGTATTATGAAAAAATCGTTTTGTATACAATAAATCCCATCCAAATTCAATAGTTTCCAATATAGCCGTGTTTATTATGAAAAAATTGTTTATATTTTGACGCGATATTTTACATTCTGCATTTACAATTTTCCGGTGTAGGTACGCGAATAAAAATCTAATGCTGCAATAGATTTTTGGTTACTTAGTACATACATAGGTGTTGAACTACTTTTGAACCAAACCGTACACGTTATTTTTTCATGTAAAATTTGTTTTATCCTACAGTCTCCATGGACGGAAGTGCGAACAGAAATGATTAACGAGAAAGGAATATCTCCTGACGCCGCCGACCGTATTGGGGAGTACGTCCGACTGAATGGTGGCGTCGAGTTAGCCGATAAACTGCTCAAAGACGAAAATCTATCCAAGACTAAAGCGTCCGTTGAAGGCTTACTGGGAATTAAACTGCTGTTGGAGTACTGTGAACTCTTTGGTATACAGGATAAGATCCTGTTTGATTTGAGTCTTGCCAGAGGTCTTGATTATTATACGGGAGTTATTTATGAAGCTGTGTTGACACGTAAGTAGAATATATTTTTACTTTATACTTAAGACCCAGTGTAGTGTATTTTTGTAGTGTAGTGTAGTGTATTGTATGGTATGTATTTTATTATGTATAATTAATATTACTTTTTTCGTTCAGTCTGTCTGTCACCGGAAAATGGCAAACGCCGTAAGATTGTAAATTATCGCGTGAAATTGTAAACTATTTTTTCTAAATAAGACACGAATATATTGGAAAGTATTGAATCTGGATGGGATTTATTGTATACGAAATGATTTTTTCATAATATATAGAGAAATTGTAATCTAATGAAGATTTATTACGGTCTTATACAATTTTCCGGTGACATATCCAAAGGTTGTCTGTTGTAAAAGATTGCCACGTGCTGTGCGTTAAGATCGCCCATTGTGCACTTGTAGTTATAAACGTTAATCCTGTGCTTGTTATGAAGTGTACAATAAAGTATATAATAAATAAATAAACTAAGTAGGTATGTGGTACATGCAGGTCCTGCCAAGTCCGTGTATGTTAAGTTGTACACAAACACAATGTAACTCTGGTAGACATGTGAAACTAGTTAGTGTGTTATTTCTGAAGGGACTGTCAACATGTTAATTAAGATTTATGGTGATAATAAAAGATGAAATTGAAAAATGAAATAAACCTAGGAAAAAAATCTGTAACAAAACACAATTTATATGGATGCGTTGAATCAGTACTTCAGAGCTGATGTTCATCATAATCACCTCTGTTTTAGAAATTAGCTCTTAATTTATGTGTCATTATTTTAGCCAGGTAATCATTTTAATTAGTAATAATTGCTTGTACGAAATTGATTTAATCAACATACCTTGGTTTATCCAATTACATTGATTGTCTACTTATTATTGAGAGCAGATTGTGCGTTTCCTTTCAGAGCCAAATAAAAACGGCAATGAAGACCAAACTGTCGGATCGATCGCGGGCGGCGGACGATACGATAACCTTGTTGGCATGTTCGACTCAAAAAATAAACAGGTAAGGTTCATGCTTTGTAAGGAGTATGATTATTATGTAGGTCGTTTAATTAGTTTCTTTATAATGCTTTTAACCTTTTGAACGCCACTGTCACGTATAGGTGACAAGCAAGCGCGTGCTATGTACGCCAAACGTCACAAATACGTGACAAAAAGTACGGTAAATTTGTGGCTTGGCGTCGGGGGCACGCCGATGCGTTTATGTCCTGGCGTTCAAAAGGTTAAGAAAAGAGAATGGAGTCAGTGATAGTATGACGGGTGAAAAAAAATGTCTGGCGCCGATCCTAAGTAACACTAACAAGGAGGGTAGAAAGATGATGATGATAATGCCTTAAGATCAAGATCTTTGATAGTCGTTGTGGTTGTTAGAAGCCATTATATCTGACACCATTCTCGGATCGTGATATCCAGTTTCTGGGTTATGCAGGTCAGATAGGCACACGCTTCATTTAAAATACTGGTATTCATCTGCGCCAGGTTACAAAAAAAAAATTTCATCTTCCTGCCCTTATCCCATGTTACTTGAGGTCTGTACAACACGTTTTTTTCTTTCATTCTGTCCTGTCAGCCATAACGCTATCACTAACTCCCTTTTCTTTTATATCACTCCTAACACAATCCATTCATCATTTCTTTGGCCTCCCTCTCCCTGTCCATCCATCCATCCACATTTATATTCATAACTCTTTTAGTTACATGTATTTCAACCCTCCTCTTCACATGGCCATACTAAGCTAAGCGGTTCCCTTTCAACTTTTCCGTCACTGGCGCCACTTTTAAACTAACTCTAATGTACTCATTCATCACTTTATCCATTCTAGATACTCCACGCATCCATCTCAACATTCTCATCTCCGCTACATGCAATCTAACTTGGCAATAAGAAAAGCATAAATCGTCGCTCGCATGACTAAAACCTACACCTACCTAAATCTACCTCATTTTTTAGCTGATTTGAGTTAGGACATCTCTTTTAGTTATGCGAGCGACGAAATAAAGTTAGAAAAGGGTTTTTTTTCTCGTATAATATGACGCATTTAAATAGAATAAAACCAATGGGAAAAATATCAGTCACATTCGCGTTAAACTCGCAAGACTCATGTGCGAGACAGAACACTCTCTTGCCCTGTGGTAAAAATTAAAAGATTCACAACAAATTTTCATATCCATAGCTGGAGAGGAAATAAAATGCCATGTTTCGTTCGCGCTTAGTAACAAGATTTAGGGAGTAATTCCACTTTGCCCCACCAAGCCCGCCACCCTGGTGTGGCAAAGTGGACTGCCTAAAATTTTGCAGTGGAATATGCCCCACTATTCTGATTTGATGGGGCGGATAACACTAGCATAAACACTTTGTGGATTCTGCCCCACTAGGGTTGGCACCTCAGGATTTGTGTATGAAGGTTAACATGTATTTTTACATTTGTTTGTAAAAAAAATAAATGTATACCTATATCTGTAAGTAAAACGTTATTAGTGCTGGAAGCTTAGATTTAATACGTAGCGAAGTGGTTTAAATAAAAGTAAAAAATAAATAAATAATTTTAATGTACTATTTATTTCTGGAAGGAATCGGTTTATAAATCACAGATTAATTACCTTTTACAAATAAAATTTTACTAACTAAGATAAATCTTGATAATCACAAATTAAACAATGATTTGTTCTTATGATATGTTCTTAAAACGAAACATATTTACTACATAACTATTCAAAATCACAGATTCGTCATCATTTGGTATACCTTTTACAAATAAAATCTTACTAACTAAGATAAATCTTGATAATCACAAATTAAACAATGATTTGTTCTTATGATATGTTCTTAAAACGAAACATATTTACTACATAACTATTCAAAATCACAGATTCGTCATCATTTTGTATGGTTTGTGTAGATATAGGTATTTTCTTACTGATTACGTTATAAATAAAAAAAATAAATTTAAACTATATACATACAAACAGCCACTAAATTACTTGTTACAAAAAATAGAATCACAGATTATAGAGTCACAGATTATAGAATCACACATTGATCGACATGGTATAAAACAGTCTTATGTATTACCTTATGAATAAAAACAATTTATATGCAAAAAAAACAGCCACGAAATTACTTCCGGCTAAAAAACAAAAACTAAAATTATAGAATGATAAAATTTTACATAGCAAAAAGTCTTATTAATACAAATAAGAAACATCCTAACGAAAGTAGGTAAATACTGACTGTTGACAAAATAATTATCATAACAAACAGCCACTATATTAGTTTGAGTACTGACTATTTATAAGAATTAAAATCATCTAAAATCATAGATTTTGTATTTGTTTAGTTCACATTTTTTGGAAAAACTAAAATAGATTTCTTGGAAAAACTATCTTAGTTTTTCCAAAAAATGTCCAACCGTAATGTCGCCGTTTATGAGCTCCATTTGGGCATCTTGTATATTCTGATCGTTTTGTATATATTTATCAAGGCGTAGCTTGGAAGGTTGGTTCTGCATAGATTTAACTATTGAAAGCGTTATGTCTTCGTATAAGACATTAAGAAATAATAATAATATGACAATAATAAAAAAAAAAATAATATGACAATAAAACAAAACAAACAAACAAATGTAAAAATACATGTTAACCTTCATACACAAATCCTGAGGTGCCAACCCTAGTGGGGCAGAATCCACAAAGTGTTTATGCTAGTGTTATCCGCCCCATCAAATCAGAATAGTGGGGCATATTCCACTGCAAAATTTTAGGCAGTCCACTTTGCCACACCAGGGTGGCGGGCTTGGTGGGGCAAAGTGGAATTACTCGATTTAGGAATATGCGCAAAAATCAGTGTAATTAGGTATTAATTAATTGCAAAGTTATTGAGGCGTGCCAAACGTTTAGTTCTACATAATTAATTGCGGCCGCAACTGGCTTAGTAGGACATGCTAATAAAATTACCCGCAAATGGACGTTGCTATTTTCGATATAAGTGTTCTTCCGTAACTGCTACGCATGAGGCTAAAAAAAAACAATACTTTTATTCATCGCTGACTGTAAGGCACCCAAAATATCGCCCCTTGCAACCCTAGGTTCAGCAAAGTGTTCAGCTAGGTTCATATAATTCTGAAACCTCACTTCGCTTATTTGTGCAAGTATTCGACTTTCGATTTGTTAAAAAATTAACTTTATCTCGACGATTTTAGGGTATATTTTAAAAATCCGTAAGAAAAATGTTGCGGTTTGATCGAACTGGGGAGAATCTTAATACTTGGTCCGATGAATTTAAAACACGGCATTAATGTTTTGGAAAAAAAAGAATAACAAATGTTTGGATTTTTCGAAAACAAACCCCTAAATGGGCGAAAAGGGGTGATGAAGTTTTTAGGGGAGGACATTATTGCTTACTTCAATTTACGTGGAAATTGGAACGATCAATTTAAAAGTGAGAAATTTGAATCAGATCTACCAATTTTTTGATCAACCCTTGACGGGGTGAACGGGGTGAATAGTAGGTTGATTTTCCATCACAAACCTTAAAAAAGGGTTAGAGGGAGCGTTGAAGTTTGTGGAGTACCAACTAAATCCGCGCGGACGAAGTCGCGGGCGAAGTGCTAGTTAATTATATAATACCTCTATTGACGATCGATAACTCTATACTAATGAATGCTGTTAATGAAGTGATCCGAAGGCAAATTAATGTAACGCTAAATAACATACCTATTATGTATTATAATTATCTATGCTAATATAATAAAGCCAAAGAGTTTGTTTGTTTGTTTGATCGCGCTAATCTCTGGAACTACCAATCGGATGTGGAAAATTCTTTTTGTATATAATAGCCACATTCCCACGGGAACGGAAGATAATTCGAAATATGGGATATGCGCGTACAAAGTCGCGAGCAAAAGCTAGCAATATATACATTTCCACACGACACCATTACGACCTCCACACCACACCATAACGACCTCCACACCACATAACAATTTATTTTTTAAGAATTTTAAATTTTCTCCTTTTATTTTATTTTTTATTTTGTACCTTGGAGGGTATTGTTTTTGTTATTGTAGTTTGTTTCTCCCAAAGGTCTTATTTTTTGTAAAACGTTTCTGGTAATCTGTGTGACAAAGGAATATTTCTATTTATTTATATAATGTTAGTTGTAAGGCACCTTTGTGGAAGAGAAAATAAAAATTATTATTATTATTTAATATTAACATAAGTATAATTAAAAATTCCAGGTGCAGTGCGTAGGCGTCAGTATCGGTGTCGAGCGCATATTCTCCGTGCTCGAAGCCAAGTTGGCCGCAGGTGAAATCAGCGTGCGTACCAATGACATCGATGTGTACGTTGCGTCCGCACAGAAGAACTTCCTCGAAGAGCGTATGAAGATCTGTGCCGAGTTGTGGAATGCTGGTATTAAGGTAAATATATCACAAAACACTTGTTTGAATATCAGAATGTACAGCATGGCACAATAAATCCCCTAGAGATAATTATGAGTTCTATTCTAAACGAAATTGAAAGAAGGAGGAATGGAATTCGCACCTTTACGCAACTTCTCAGACAAGTAATATCGTCCGAAGTAGTACTGACATTAATTTGATTAGGATGCAGTGCGCAAACGGTCTCATACATTTTCCTAACAAACCCCTGTCCTGAAAAGAAGCAGTTTCTATTAATTTTAAAAATATTCTCACACTTTTTCCAGACTGAGCAATCATACAAGAAGAACCCTAAAATGCTGAACCAGCTCCAACACTGCGAAGAGAACGGCATTCCCCTTGCCGTGATACTCGGCGAGTCAGAACTCAAACGTGGAGTCGTGAAAGTAAGGAACATCACCACGAGACAAGAAGAAGAAGTGGCCAGAGACAACCTCGTCGAAGAACTTAAGACTAGGATTGCAGCGTTGAGCGTTAAAGACGTTAATGGCACAGCGTAGTCCGGTGACGTCACGTTTTACAGTTCAATTTAAATTATTCCTAAAGGAGACCACACACTATGCTAACGGAACGGACACTGCGTCTTTCTTGTGTAAACAATACTGATGCTCTCGGAAAATGGATGGGTCGTACTGGCCGTATAGTGTGTAGAATCCTTGATACGTGTCCCAGTTTTGTATTTTAATGTAAAGACAAGTGACCTGCCTCGTAATAAGTTTAAAAAGAAATAAATCCTGGGTAAGCTCGCTCCATTGTCGATTTTGTCTCTGTCATCTATGACCTAGACTAGAGTCAAGAGCAAACCCATCTGAAATAAGAAAATAAAAATTACTGGTTTCAATTTCAAATCTTTGGTAAACAGAATTCACTTTCCGAAAATGTTATAATTATAATTTGCAAAGTTGCATGTTTTCTTCAGATTCATTGCATTTTATATTTGATATTATAACTGTTTGATTCGTAATTTCAATAGGTTAAAAATCCTTGTCATTAGGTATTGTTACAAAGTGGTATTTTTTATTTGGTTCCAATAATAATAACTCAGGGCTTGTACTTTCTTAATTCATATTAAATTATTTCCTTCATAGTTAAGCATTTAAGAAACTGGTTCGTCACAATTTAAATAAAGAAATGAAGGTTATTGTCACATGTTTTAGGCATAGCAACTTAAAAAAACAAATAGCTACTTTGTAAGTATATCTGTCACCGGAAAATTTCAAACGCCGTGAGATTAAGAACTATTTTTTCTAAATAAGACCCGGATATATTGGAAACTATTGAATTTGGATAGAATGTATTGTATACAAAACGATTTTTTCATAATATATCCAGAAATAATAATTTAATTAAGATTTATTACAATCTTACGGAGTCTGCAATTTTCCGGTGAAATATCCATTAAATAAATATTTCATAAAACAAGTCTCTCAATTGAAATGCTCAATTGCAATCTTATCTGTCATACATACAAATGGATAAGAAAGAAATAACATAGTTTAACATTAAATAGCTAAACTACAAAGTATTTCATATTTTTCTAAAATCTGATGGTATTAACCTATTTATTTGAATGTGTAACATTATTTAAGCTTCTAGCTAGGTTTTAAAAACACCTTCCTTGTTTAGTAACTTATTGTAGATTTACAAAATCTTAAGGTAACAACAATAAATAGGAATACGCATTAATCCATAACAGTTTTTCTTTGTATATGTGTGAGCTAAAATATTGGTATAAATAAATTGGATAAGAAATAATAAATAGTTTATAATTTTTATTAAAATAATTTACTACGAAAATATAAAAGTCAACTATTGAACAACGAAAGACGTTGCTTTGCTGCAGTCGCGGCTAACCGTTCCCCATGCTGCAACAATCTGACACGATCGTTTTACATGAAAATTATGGCCAAGTACGAATCGAACTCGCTCATGAAGGGTTCCGTAACAACCAAAAACACCACGTTTGATTTAGATCAACCAACATTTTTTGTTACAGTGGTAATAGAAAAACACAAAAAAAAAACTGTCTAACTATAAAAAAGATTTATGTCAAATTGCCTACTGACACACAGACAGACGTACGGAACTACGGACGGACAACGGAGGCTTTAGTAATTTAGTAGAACAGTTATATTCCATTGGTTACCCTTGGGGTGCGGACAGTGCCGGATTAAGCCAATGCGGGGCCTGTAGCAAATTTTGCTAAGGGGCCCCCAAAACTTTGCTTCATTAGGACTCATTATCCCATTAGATAAATTGATTACCAGGTGATGAATCTCTTAGCAAGAGATTCATCACCTGGTAATCAATTAAAATATCAATTAAATAAAGAATAAATTGTATTCACCGTGAACATACTTTAAGTCAGAGAGTCGTCAGATTTGGGCCTTCTATTTCTTTGTCAAGTTTGCCTTTTTGAGTATGGACCGGACCCGGGGCTTATTTGCGCAAAGTATGAGCCATACCATTAATGACATACAGATTGTGAAATATGCGTCATATCTCCGCAAAAGGGGCTATGGCTCAGTATGGTAGGAATATAAACTCGTGTGTGAGACAGAGCCATATAATGCGGCGCTGATTTTCAGCGACATATTTTTGTAAATTCAAGCGCGAGGCCCCCCAATGCGCGGGGCCCGTAGCATTTGCTACTCGTGCTATATGGCACTGGGTGCGGAACCCTAATTACCGACATAGCTGTATGAACGAGGCGAAATCCTCTGCAGAACAACTTATTGCTAAAACCCAAAGCCATTGCAACGCAAAGCAAAAGTAAAGTAGCAATAAGCCAGGCCTTGTCTGTCAAAGTAGGTACCTACTGCTGGCCTTAAAGTTGTGTCCTTGAAACAAATTAGTGTTGCAGTGGCCTCAGCCAGGATGAACTCAATGATAACTAATCCATATTAATACTATAGATTCGAAAGTGCAGGCTCTGCATCTGTCTGTCACGTTTTTACGCTTCAGCCGAAAAACCGATCTTAACAAAGATATACTTAGTCTACTCGAGGCCCTTGAGAAGGTCCAGGGTACTTTAAATCAACATGAATGGAAGCATTTTGTCGGGGTACCTACGGTATTTCAAGACAACTTCAACAAAAAAACCTAGTTCGTTTATAGAAAACTTACCTATCCTATAAAAAACTTAAATGGCTCTTCCTGTATTTACTTGTAATTAATCTTTTTCGATAAAGTTCCTGTAACTCTATGAACCTCTGTAAGTATGTAGGTACCTAAGCTAGGAAATATAAATCAATTGTTGTTGTTGTTGTATTGTTGTTGTTGATTTAGTTGTTGTTAGCATGAAGATTTGAATCAAATGCGTGTCCCTTAACTCTCTAGAACAAATATTCTTATATATAGGTAGGTATAGATATTGTGGTCCAAATGCACTTAACCTAACTTAAGATTATGCAAGATTTTAGTGGCGATGTGCTCGATTTTGTTGCAAGTAATTATTTCATACAAATATACTAAAAAGCGGAACAAACACGTAACAAAAGTAACTAGGCGATAATTCAATGACCTTCTAGTCAACGTCCCGTTTGGACTCCATTGACCTCGATCGGCTTGTCCTACAGAATGTCCGCGTACCTTTGGCTCCATAATGTCATGTCATGGACGCGCCAGCAGTAGCTCGCTCATTGTTCCCACAACAACTTCTGTGGTTCCTGTCATTGTGCCCTGATCCGCCGTGAAGTCCAACACGATTTTCATCGATATAAAACTCTTTATACCATTCAAATCCCGCCTATTATAAGTAATACCGTTTTACTGACAACATCTAACGTTAACCGAGAGATGAAATGGTGCCCCGGTACAAATATTGGTTTAGTTTGTCAGTTTGTGTGCTACTATTAGTTTCGACTATCAGTGGATCAGCGATAAAAGATGCTTTGGAAGAACATTTGAAGGATATCGCCCATGATGAAGGCAAGGAGTCGATCAGACATGATAAGCAGAAAGGTGAAAAAATTCACCAAGAAGAAAGCCAACTTAATGACAACCACAAGAATCAATATTCAAAAGCTAATGATGAAGCAAAATATTTGAAGAAAGAGCATGATTCTAAATCAGTATCTGACAGCGATGCTTATAAAGGTTACAACAGCAAACAAGACAAAGCTGAGGACAGCGAAGCGACCGGTTTCAAGAGAGGCCACAAGAAAGGACACCATAAACAAGGATTCCAAAATTCATATCATAAAGATGAGTCATCCAATAAAAGCACGTTTTTCGATGATTTCAATGATGAAGGCGATCGAGCTGGGTATAATAGCAGACTGAACTCACACGACAACCAGGGAGGTAGGAGCTACCACGGATCTCACAATAACGGTCAAGAATATATTAAAGACAACTACAACGGCGGAGGCTATAACAGATACGGTGATACTGGAGTGAAGCAGCATGGCCATCAAGATTATGGTAAGAAATATTACTTAGACGACCATTTGAATCACAATAAGTATCGCAACACACATAAAAACAACGCCAGAGACCACATTCATGATCGTCATGAGTATCGAGCTCCTGAAGTGCATCGTGATCCTGGGTGGGATTGGCAGAGATGGGAGGATAAAAGAGGAGGAGGTTGGGAACACCCCGGATGGCAAAGAGACCCAGGTTGGGAGAGTGATCCCGGATGGGAGAGAGATCCAGGTTGGCAGAGAGACCAGGGTTGGCAGAGAGATCAGGGTTGGGGGAGAGATCCCGGCTGGCAAAGGGATCCAGGTTGGGAAAAAGATTATGGAGGCCCTGGGTATTATGATGACAGAGGTTTCCGGCACGAGGGAGGTTATGGCTACGGTCCCAACCATGGTTACGGTTACGGCTACGATGAATCTCGAGCGACTCCGGTAGCTGAAATCCCGAAAAACGCACCTGTTGTAGCACATAGAAAGCAGACTATAACTATCTATGAAGACCCGAGATACGATGGCAAGGATAAAGGTCAACTGAGGAAGGAGGAGGGGGATTACCTACAACTGGATTTTAAGCCGAGCAGTCATCGATACGCGAGTTACGACGATACCTACTATAACGTTCCTGTAACCCGAGAGGGCGCCATGGAAGCTAGCAAAATAAATAGATTAGTTTACAATTACCGAAGACAATGATCGTGGCAGGAATAATATCAATGTGCTTTCTACAGATGCTCACTAAATAACTTGTAGAATTTATAACAGCTTTAAGTTGTTTAATTAAGCATATTCGATCTTAGTAGTTCTTACTGATCGGTTCAATAAAATTAACGTTGTTTAATTTTGTTGCTGTAACTTCCAGCCACATAGATATGAATTTATTTTGCTGACAGAGGGTTTGGTAGCTAATGTTGTCGGCTCATTGTTTTCTTACGTTTGAGACAACTTTGGGATGGGAATGGTGATGGGTAAATGAAGTTATTATTTATTTTGTATTTTAAGCTGTAGAGATAACTAGCAATTTTCCTTGTTTCGGAGAAATGTTATTTACTTAGAAAATGTTTCAATGTTGCTACAGAAATTATACATTTCGTAGAACCCTTGGTATTTCATTTCTAAATTCTTCTTTAGGTGCAAGATATCCGATATTCGGGATATGTGGATATTAAATATGAGTATTGACAGATGTCCAGTGAAGCGTGGAAGTCAAATAGGTATCACTTTGAAGGGATTCCTCGGGGCAGTTGCTACGTGACGGACGGACGGTCAGCCTAGCGCCGGGCGGCGTATTTCAATATGCTACATGCGGCACGGTTGAGCGGGCCAGGCTTTCGACCGTAACGGCTCCGGGAGCGTGCTAAATCGGTGTCACTGGTCCGGGGCTAAACTGTGGACCATAACTTTATGATAATCGGTTATAGTTCGGCTTGTTGATACGGTGAATGGGGTATTTAATCTGATTTATAACACAGATAAAGTAAATATTTGAGTAACTACTAACCAAAAGCACCGGTTAGGTTAAAAATAAAGGAGAAGTTTAACTGAACTTGGGAGTTCAATTTAATCTTTAATATGAACGCAGTTAATGTTTATAAAATGTAAGTGGCCAATAAATTTTAATACCTTTTTCAAGTGGTCCTTAACTCCTTAGTGCCACCTCGACGGCATCACAATTTGCTCGGCGTGAACTCTTGCAAAATTCACAAAACTCTTGGGTGTCTTTCACGATAATTTCAACCATAATTCCGAATTAAGTCGTTTTATTACCCCTTCCGCTTTAATTAAAAGACATCGTTATTGAGCCACTACCCACTCGTAGATATTTTTCAGTGCTTTTATTTGTAATTTAAATTTTGCAACCCTTAGCCGCAGTTCCGCTTTAGGGGGATAAACTAATTTAAACGTTAAGCTCGGGACAAAGTCTCGTTTTATAATATGTATGGTCTGGGCAACATTTTAAAATTGGATTAGACCAGCGTGCACCCGAAATAAAGAGTCGCTTGTTTTTATATTTTTCCTCTGGATAATTCAGTTGTTTTCAGAATGGGGGTAATTTATTTTTGAATAGCTAAGCTGGGTTTTACCATGTGAGTCGTAATTTAAACTGCTAATACACGTGTGTGTACGTAGTTGACTACCTATCCACATTTCTTAACTAGAGGCAATTTTGGTCTCAGGGAGTAGGTAGGTAGATATTCTGATCGAGTTCTCTCAGGATTTTTAGTTTTACCTTCAGTGAAAATATAGTAGGACCTACTATAATAACAACGAATGTACCTACCTTATAAGGTGCTATTACAGTAGGTACCTACCCATATAAATTAATTCTATTTTTGCATACCTACTGTCGGTCATCCATATTCATTTATAGATTTCCATGATTGTCTTTGGTTTGATCTGCCAAAAAATATTTGAAGCATAGACATATAAGTGGTTCTAAAAGAGATATGCATATTAGCAGCCAATCTGCAATTTAAAAAATAACCGATTCATTCCCATTGCTTTGTGGTGACGACGAATAGTCTCTGTATTTAGTTTATCTCGCCTTGTTGAATTAATTAAGAGTCTGCTTGGTTTAAATAATCCTTTGTTTTTGGTAACTGTGAGTTTTGGTAGTTTCAATTGCAGGGTAATAATTTTGTTTTTTAATTCAAAGATCTGTGTAGGTACGGCTGGCACAGGAGGGATAGAGAGGCTAGCAAACAAAGCGTAAGCCGAAGTATTCGAAAACTTTAATAGGTTTGGATTATCAATTTTTTGTTGTGGCTAAATACAGGTACAGTTTATAACTGGTTCCCCCTTTGGGATATGAGGGCGTGATGGGATAACTACCATATACGATTTCGATTTCCCTATTTTCATGTTCGCCATAGGTACCTAATTGAATAAATTTCTGGGTGTTTTATTTTCTCTCTCCGAAGCAGTCATTCACAAAGCCCCTGTCTCCACTTCAGGAAAACTGCTCCCAAAGCAACAAGGGTAAATAATCACCTTCAAACTAATCACCGTGCCCTCACTTTTTATTGTACTTGCTAACGACTTGTCTTAGCACTGAAGCAATTTCAAAATGGCGACCGAATAACACGCCAATAATCGTTAGCAGCGATTGGAAAACAAAACTGTGATTATAGGGTATTATCTATACTTGTCTTCCCTTTCTAACTCGTTTATAAAAGTAATGTTGTCTCATTTGTCTCGTGAGGGGACGAGATACAGTGACATTACTTTAACGAACTTTCGATGGTCCACAACGGGATGGGGTTCGGAATTTTCTTGTTAGTTTTCATCTGATAGAGCTTAGCTTTGTATAATTGCATACAAATTGTGTTTGAACAGAGAAAGTCGTTGAGTTTCTTCTATCGTATTTTAAGAATAATAACTTTTTCAATAAACTTTATTTTTTTATCCATTTTACGTTTTTATACGTTTACGTACGGTTTTTTTTTATGTAAATCAGGATAAATAATGGATATCGGTTTACTCGGTTTACTCCCATAAACTTCGGTACGTACTTTAAAATTAGATAAGCTCTGTAATTTGCCACGATACAGCTACAAACTGTATCAGAATCGGTATCACAAAGGCTGCCCGTCTAAATATCCATCTCTGCTGCATTCATTCCATCCACGACAGCCAACACCTCGCTCCACAAATCGCGCTATCAGGAGCTTATTTTCTAAGCAGTCAGCTCGTCGGCCACAAAGTTGCCGAACAATGAGCGCCTCGCAACTCTGCCCGTTATCTGCGACTGTTTATTGTCTAAACTTGGCTGGATGGCCGGTTTGTTGCCGATTCCCCGGCAACTCGGTTTAGATGAGCAAGTTAGAGTAGCGCGGGACTCTTTATACGTCACGACTGGGATACGATCCGATGTTTTGTGAAGAGGCTCTAGACAAGAGACATTGTGTCAGCGATATCGCAGCAAAGGCAACGTCAAAAATGTATGGATTGACAAACGCTGTCCAAATGTCATGTGATCAATCCCTTATATTTGAGTATTTCAACAATCCATTCGCTGATAGAATGGCAGTTTGTCTAGAGACTTTGGAGTTGTTTAAGATCGTTGAGGATTACTAATATTTTTGATAAATTTAAAACATAATTTGGAAGAATTGTAACAATATCTACCTACCTAAAATCTTCTAAAGGCTCCGTCTCACAATCATGATGGTTTCCCGAATAAAAAACTTAAGCAATTTAATGAGATATCTGGATTATAATTAACTCGGACCAAACAAACCAAATTTATTATTTTTTTATTTATTAAAACTTTATGCACAAGTAAAATCACTGTACAACGGCGGACTTAATGCCTTAGGCATTTTCTCAAGCATCTATCAAGTTATTTTTTCGGGAAATGAAGTTACCAAAAAATGGGTTTATTTATCGTCTAATTCTATAACAGAAGTCGTCCCGTGTAAAGCAGCGACAATTCAAAGGGGTATTCATTCACTCGTGACGAATCCACTGCCTGTAGCTAACTAATTGGTATAAAATGAACCGCTCCCAAGAGAATCGCCGCCCCGATTTTGTTTTAATCGAAATTTTCTGCGCAAAGTGTCGGCTGCGGGATGAATTGTCACAATTCTCAACATCCAATTAAACATTACGCTTTGTTAAACATAATTTACGATGTTAGGGACACCGAGTTTTAACTTCCTTTACAATAAAAATTGATTGAGGAAATATTAAAGAAGAAAGTAACAAAAGGGGTTTCAAAGACACTGAGGAGCTTCGATACGTTCTTGTGGTTTCTTATTGTGTTCTGATTTTAATTTTTAGCTGCCGATACTTGTTCATTTGAGAAGGATTCGTGTGCAAAAAAGATGAAAAAAAACAGGTTTTAACACCGTAAAAAAAGGCCAGAAAATGTTAACAGACTATTAAAAAGAAGAGTTCCTCCTTTACGTTACCTCCTCCTTTTTTGAAGTCGGTTAAAAATTCCGGGCAATTGCAGCTCGATCGAGAGTTCACCAACCCAACCAAGCAATTGAATGAGCCCAATAAATAATGTCAGAAATTCAGCATACAGCGGGTAGTTCTATACCGTAAACGTCAGTAGCGTTCATGGTTGATAACTCACAGGTTCGCTAGTGTTTGCAATGTTCCACAAACAGCTTCAGGTGAGTTATGGCGGGCCCTGTGTGCAGTTTTGCTTATTAACGAGACCAACATGGCGGTCGTTTGATAAGATTTCGGTTTGTCTTGGTATTCGTGCCTTGAGGCAGCCTCGGGGCATTTGGAGTTGAGGCCACTGGAGGTGGAGTGTGAGCTTAGAATGTGTGCTCTACTTTATGGGTGTGGATTTAAATTTATGTCACCAACATTCTAGATTACTCGTTTAGGACTTTCACCTAGAACTACTTGTTAGGTAAGTAGAGAAAAGAGCTTTGGGCCACGCAATGTTGGTATATCTTTCTATAATATGAATTTTGTAAACCGAAAAGCACAAAGCGAGATCAAGATGGAAATCTTGTAAATAACATTGAATTTTGGAAAAACAAAAATATCAGCCTAGCTAGGGTAACTTAAGAATAGTCACAAGGAGTGCAAAGCGATTCCGTGGATACCTACTTACAAATTGAGAATTTCCGCGATGGAGGTACCTACATAGCAATAGAATAGGCTAACCTTGCCGATTTTAGACAGCGTACCTTGTCGGAAAAATTACCACTATATCAAAATATTGAAATAGAGCATCTGCCAAGTCGTGTTACTAAGAAATTTGGTAGCAACGTGTAAGGCGCGCGCGACGCATAGCTGGAACCTGGCGCAAATCCCCCGCCTGCCTCGGATGACTGGCGTGACGTAAACACACAATAACCAAGCATATAACTACCATCTACAGGTATTTGACACTTTGTTGTTTATGGCGGCGATATTAAGTAACAAATATCGTGCGCCATAACCCTTATTGACAGAAAGCTGCTGTAAAAGTGTATACACAGCACCCGATGATCTGTCTAATGAACTCTGGAAATATGAAACTTTGGAGACAACATCGAGTTAAAATACAATTGGGGCCTTAGACAAAGTGACATGCAGTCGGGGACAGCGATTATCTACAAGCTAGAACTTTTGGGACTGACCATAGGACATCTCAGTATAGCGCTTGTCAATTCAACATATTACCGACTAGCTTTTGCCCGCGACTTCGTCCGCGTGGAATAGTTACTTTAGGCAGCCATTTTTATTTTAAAGGAAGGTACAAATTTTTCAAAAACGCTTGAACTTGTGTTTATTTTTTTTTTATCAAGTGCCTTAATACAATGGTTCATGGTTATATCTTCAATAATGACGGACTCCCATACAAACTTTCATCCCTTATTTCAATCCCTTCAAGCCCTTTTCTCGCCACAAAAGGTATGCCTATGCATGCATATGCCTATGTCCTTCTCCAAGGTTTAATCTATCTCTGTACCAAATTTAATTAAAATCAGTTCAGCGGTTTAGGCGTGAAAGCGTTACAGACAGAGAGTCAGATAGAGTTAGTTTCACATTCATAATATTACTAGCTTTTGCCCACCGCGACTGCGTACGCGCACATCCCATTTTTCACGTTCGTGTAGGAATTTCGGGACGAATTATACATATAAACCTTCCTCTTGAATCACTCTGTCTATTGATGAAAACCGCATTCAAATACCTACGTTCAGTCATTTTTGAGTTTATCGCGAACAGACAGACAGACGCAGCGGGGGACTTTGTTATATAATATGTAGTGTAATATTATTAGTATAGATATGGAGTTTTCAACAATCGGTTTCGCTGGTACAATGTCACTTTGTCTACAGGTTTTGGACACCTTAAATATTGTTTTTTTTAATTAAAGAATTATAAGGTGACAAAACAAAACGGACAGTTTCTAGATGCAGAAAGATCGCAACAAGAACAATCCCAGTGTCTTCAGTAACCCAGCTGGTGGAAATAGCAACAGGCCGTCGTTAAACAAAGAGTCTGCTTTTAAAGCATAAACACGGTTAATATAATAAATATTGAAGGCTGTTAAACAAAAACACGCCCAAAAGTAAACACTGAAAGATCGAAGGAGGAGCTTATTACGGTAGGCTTAGCCGAGGCGTGTTATCTCGCCAAAGTTCAGAATTTGCAAGCGCCCGGAGCTTTGCGCAAAATATGAGAATGCTGCGAAACTTTGTATCGTCGCTTGACAATGAAATACTGGTGTCATTATCATACTATACATGGGATTTATTGCTTGGAGGATCATGTAGCATGTGCTTCTTTCTGTTTAGGGATGTTTTTTTTTTAAACAAGGTTCTGTGTGTACTGTTTATAATTTTTTTTTGCAAAGTTTCTGATCGCTATAAGGGCGTATTTTAACTTATAGTTTTTTTTCTGTGCCAGATAATCTGACACTAGTCTTGCCAAGGAGTACCGTGTTACCCAGTTAATGGGTTGTGGAGGTCTGGTAGGCAGCCGCTCCATGTAAATTCAGCTGAATCCGGTTTGACTGGAAGCCGACCCCAATATAGTTGGGAAAAGGCTAGGCAGATGATGAGTTTTTTTTGTGTGCTAGTTGCGTTTGTGGCGCAAGTCTCAGTTGAAATAGTCATTAAAACACCAGTAATCCCGTGCCCGTAGACAATTGCTCGGCATTGCACCAACACCATCTGAGCCATAGAAGTGTGGTAAAAGTGATGACTAAAGGTTGGCCTAACCTATTTACTCCCAAAAAAAGACCATTTCTTTATTTATAAATAACAATACGACTGTCAATAAAAGGCTCATTCCAATAGACTCTCAAACAAAGTTGTTGAGTAAGTCTTTACAAGTGAATTGGGGGACAACCGGTAAAAGAAGCTGATAGATTGCCGCCGTCCGGGATTAGGGACAGACAATTAGATGCGATGCTCGTCCGATCTAATCTGTACTAAGTTCGCCATTTGTTTCAGACGACTCGATTACCTATTGAGACGATTTATTTATGTAGATCGGATGAGATTTTGTTGAGTTCATTTGTTTTAGGATCTGTGGAGTAGTACTTTTTTTTCCAAATTCGCAATCTTACGAAATATTTTGGATTACTAAACATATTGGTATTTGCTGGTTAGGGACATACTCGACATGCAATTAAGAAGGCATGATTCAGATTAAGGTTATCTATATAGTAGCTATGTACCTATTAGATTATTCTGATAATTTTTGGAACGATTTGTCTCATCATCTTTATTATTACCATTGGTCTGGATCACATTCAACGGCAAAGGAGGCCTATGTGGAGCAGTGGGATCCAGACTTTTCTATGTAAGATTTGATATCAGTCTCTAACTGTATTTGTCTCAAGAGTTGTCATGAATTGCCGCAAATCTTAAAAAGATAACGTCTCAGTTCATTTCACAATTTTAATACCACCATCGCGCACCACAATTAAAATAATTACGTCATAATATCATCATCTAAAATTAAATTTTCAGCCCTTCGCCGCTCAAAGGTATCAAGTTGAACATCGAATAAATGTGGCCATTTCTCATTCTAACCGGAGCAAAACTTAATAACCCTACTGGAAACGCAATAATTACCAGCGTTCAGTACGAGATTCGGGAGAGAAATAAATGAAAGTCATTAAGAGACTCGCGTTTAGATATTTCATCCCCCTTGAAGAAGACGTTAGCGGGGCCGCCACGCCACCGTGTGGACTGTTCCCACGCAACCAGACAAAGAAAAGGTTTATACGGTATTTTCTTCATTTCTTGCCTACGTGCGAAATTAAACATACGCACATGTTCCTTCTCGTTTCCACGTACTGACTATACGAATGATCACTTTGTAACATGTTACACTACGCCCCGTAACACTGGTGGCAATTCACATCTTTGTATCAATGTTAGTTACATTACAAATAAATGTTACATACGATTTTTAGAGCCCTGATTGAAAATCTATTAATTTCTGAAAATATTATAAAATCATCAGAGAGAGATATCTAATCGGTATGTATCCGTACAAATTTCGTAGGCGTTGTAGGCTCACGTAGCGCGAATTCCGTACGTAGGCATCATCCCGTACGTAGCTTTGGCTTAGATTTGTGTAATCGGGAATAACCTATATTTTTAAACGGAAATCTTATTTTGCTCTTTACAAGAATATTGGTATACACCTGGTAATCTGTGCCTGCTGTGTGTGCATCTAATAAAATTAAACTCATTTTTTTTGTTAAGTGTCGTATCTTTCACAATTATTCTTTGAGCGAGTACCACCTGACAAATTATCGCCTCTCAGAGGCAATCCTCACGTTTGTTTTTGTTGAATGGTTCGTGTGTTTTGCGGGCCAAGACTAATGTGCAATGTAATTGCTCACACCATACAATAGGTGCATGCTACGGGGAGAGAATCTTACATAAACAAAGCTTATTTTCGCTGACTATACCTGCGATGTGATGTTTTTTCTGCAAACATGTATTTATTTGTATTGTTAAGTTTAATTAAATCATAAGGTAACATAGATTGATTATATACCCAGTTTCTGGAATGAAAACATTCCAAACTAATTTCAAGAAAAAATGCCAAACGCGCATTAGCTGCTGTGATTGAATTAACTTTCAAGTCACTTGACTCTTGACGTGTATTGTTGTCCATAAACTAGGGGTTTGTTTTGCCCAAAACACTACAATAGGTATATTTATATTGTTTGGTTTCCGTCTGATTAAACGAAACCCGCATATCGATATCAAAGGATTTATAAACGAAAAAAAGAGCTGAAAATATTAAAACACAATGGGCGCGTGTTGACAGCGGGACGCGATTGCGGACGCGTCTGCCCAGGCAGAAGCAACCCTGTTCCAGTGCAAATACCAATCCGCGCTATTGACGGATTCTATTCGATTTCATTCACGCTAGGGATGTTTTGTTGTACTTACTGTATCGATGGTCGATGATAGTGTTGACCTGAATAGTCTACTTATAATAGTGTGTTACAAACACACTATTATAAGTAGACTATGTGTGCTATTCGAAAATTATTACGACATTAATTTTGTGCTATTCATGATTACGCTTTGAAAATGTTGTGCATGAATGTTGTAAACAAACTGTTACGCAATACAAATTAAATTTTGTATTGGTATCCCATTTGATAAATGTTAAATTGCGATTTTTATACAATTGTATTGTAAAATGCGTCGATGTATTGTCAAAATATAAATCATCACTATCGCAACCGCTAGTCGGGCACGCGCCATATCAGATTGCGGTGCGTTCCGCATATAGAGCGGAGATTTTTTTCACAAAGCCCTATCAAATCGACACCTATACGCTTGAGTTTTTGCCTATCTCTAACGCAGCATGAATTTAAACAAGAATATTCTATGCACTATATTATTTTATACAGAATAGGAGCTTTGATTGGCTTTCTGTGTAAAATCTACGTTCCTGTCTGCTTTAGTAGGTAGCTATTATCTTTACTAGATTGAAAAAACATGTAGGCATCATACATTCATATTCGTCCTTTAAACAAATTGGTCTAACGTTTGCAGGCGTCGTTGGCTCGTGTAGGCCATTGGTGCAGATCGTAGCAATAATTATGTTTAAAACATTTCTTTCCCTAGATTAAAAGTCAGCTGACATCTTTTATCATCCATATATTAAAATGAAAAAGTAGCAGCACAGTTACACTCAATATTTTTGCAAATATCATGAACAGTGAGATTATAACTCCATGAAATCTCGTCCTTTAACACAGATATCTTAACATTATTAGGTAAAGGAGTCGTGAAAATCCGACGGCTTTATCTCCTCCCTTTAATTGTTGGCAGGAGTACTATCTCGAGTTTACTGGCGCCGATGGCACGCAATAAAACGTAACAGCCCTTTTGTTTTGAGCTGTTCATATCGTGGTGCTGTCGCCTGTGAACTGCGCTTTGTGGGTAAGAAACACACATTCGGGTTGTGAAGTTTGTGCTAGTTGTTTTCTTTTTGTGGCATTTTTCAGACGTGTCGTTTCAAAGTCAAAGTCAAAGTAATCGAGAGACCACTGAGAGGAGTCAAAGACCAGGTATGGTTTTATTCAAGGCATGTCATATTTAGTTGTAGAATAGCTGTTGCCGAATTCATTTGCAAAAAAACTTCAGTACCTTAATAACGAATTTATATTATTTTTTTCGCACTTTTTCATGGGTGTAGTGATTTTTAACTCAGCTACTTAAAAACCCTATCATGAACAAGACGTAAAGTGGTACTGTGATCCGAAATATTTCTTACAACATTGGCTATCTTCGTATCACGTACATGCGTATTTTGAATAATTTAGTTTATTTGGAGGTTTTCACGCACTTCCTCCTCTCGATTTCGCCTGGATTTGTTATGTTTGATATGTTATTGAAACGTGACTCCACTAACGGAAGAAGTCGCATTATATTCATGTGTTACCAATAGCCGTCTTTTTTTAATTTATCTGCTGCTATAAAAACAAGTTGTTAACTTATAACGGCCAACTGATAATATTTTCAAAAACAGTTATTCCTGTTGAATTTATGTGACTTGATGAATGCCAAACAGTTCGGGTGTTCGTTTATGGTGTCGGACGTAAAAGAATAGCACCAAACTATCATTTCCCGTGTGTGTCGTAAGAGGCGACTAAGGGATTCACCAGAGTATGGGCAGCAGCATTCTCTGTGCATTGCAACAGCTACACTGCGATCGCCAACCCGCCTGCCAAGCGTGGAGATTATGGCAAACTTCCCCTTTGGGGGAGGCCTATGTATATCCAGCAGTGGACGTCTTTCGGCTGATATGTACGTGTATGTGAAACAGTATCCCGTATCCCGATCACCGGTGTCTTTAAAAGGATTATTATTTCCATATCGAAAATAATGAAATATCTTGAGGTTCTCTTCTTAAACGGACTTTGAACTAGAAAGCAACCGTGTGTTCTAGTTTAAAAATTCATTAAATATTTTTAAAAGCGGAACACACGAAAGCTGTAGGTAATTGGTAGTGTGTTGTTTAACTATAACATTTTAAAGTTTTTGTGGCACGTCAGTCGCAAGACTGTGTAACCTGCTGTTTCCGTGCCCACCATAATTATAAACCTTGCAACACTGAAATATACCTACTTTAACTAACTGGAAATTGTATTTTTGATTGCAAATAGCAGCAGAGCTTCTAGCGTAATTATGTATAATTGTATGTGTTTTGGTGTAAAAATAAAATCCAATGAGTGTGAATTTGTAACTTTATCAAATCAAAGTTAATTTTTAATTGTTACCTTTCCTTAAAGAAGAATCTGTAATCTCATAAAAGGTTAAAATCTGAAAAAGTAAATCAAATTTTCCAGAGACATTATCCAAATCTCCCTCCATAACTCACTCAACAATAAAACAAGGCAATTCTAAATTTAATGAAAATGTATTCAATAGAAGGCTCGCCACTCGAATCAAAACGTGTCCGTCCATTAGTCATGAACAAAGAAGACTATTAAATCAATTATCTACAGTCAATTTCTAAAGGGGAGGGGGAGAGGGGGAAAATTTGCATGACCGTACCCAATGACGCTAATTTCGGTGGTCATCGGCAGTAATAAAATTTTATCAGACATTCGAACATCGATTTACCTTTGACCGTAAATGTGAATGGAATTGGTCGATCTGGGAGGGTTGTGGAAATTACACTTTTGGGGAATTTATAACATGGGTATTAAGTAGTTAGTTTTCAATGTGGTATCGTCTGATTCCTTAATCGACTCGTTAGTGTTATCTAATTTTGAAGTACTTTGTTGGAGTACGCCTCAAGACTCAAGACAGACAGACAAAAAGTGTGTACTTACGTAAAAAGTTAAATAAAAGTCACAATAGACTCTAATGTTCCATTCAATTCAATTTTCAGTTATAAATATATTCGAAACAGTGTTCGATTGTTAACATAATAATCAAATAGATCGATTCCATTCTTTCATGTTTAATGAAGTTATTGTATTGGAAGTTCATGTCAGTTTGTCCCGGCTTTGTCGTGTCGTCACCGTGAAAATCACTCATTAGGAAAACCCGCAGGAATACGTCGGTTTAAAGGGTTCCCCTCCACATCTCCTTAATTGTAACACATTTTTCGATTGAGTTAACTTTGTTTTTGCGTGAAGATTCAAATCATTTTGACGGCAAGTCGTTAAAATATTTGAGTGATATAGATAAAGGATAATTGTTTACGGGTAAAATTATTTCATTTGAAAGACAAATGTTCTATTGAGTGATCACAAGGTTTAATTGAAGTGATTGACGAAGACACACATGAAACACTTGTTTAACTCCAGATTAACATAAATTCAAAGTTGCCTTACAATACCTTTATAATTATGTGAATAGAATTCACAAAGTCAATGCTTTTAATCTGTATTGAAAAAGGCTTGATTTTCATTAAAATAAAGGGTACAATGTAGACATATTTATTTGACAATGGGGTGACCAACGTGCACCCTAAAAGAGTGGAACGCTTTATGCTCATGAAAAAAAACTTATCAAAATTTAATAGCATTCCCCACTAGTAGGCAGAACGGCCAATGACTTTGATATTTTCGACGGTATTAATTAAAAAATTATAAAGCTTCCCGTGGTGGAGCCCCGCAGCCATTGTTGGCCCCCACAAAGCATTTATATGGCGGAAAAAGATAAATATGCGAGACGCAGGTAATTGCGTTCGCTTTTATTGAGCTGTTGTTTGATTTGAAAGGCTTTTTATTGTGCACAACGTTTATTGCGTGTATGTATTGACTTAACGTTCGAACTCTTTAATGAACAGCTTCATTGGAAATGTGACGTTATTCATTTCGTGGAAATTACAATATGTAGCATTTGTAGAGCAGTCACTACATGAATGATCTCACGATTTGTTTTGTAAATGTTTGGAAATCTGTTCTCATACTCTCTGTTGTTTTAAAACGACGAAAAAATATGCAAATGCGATACTTATTCTAAGGAAATCTCAGAGGTAAATATTTTTTCTTATCATAATAAAACGGCTGGAAGGTTTTGCGATGATTTTCCGTAACAATGTTTCCCTTAGGAAGGCGCAGGTAATTATGATTGAGCACAAAATGGGTAAAAATGAGGTGGAGTATTGTTTCAGACATAATTAGGGTTTGTGGTCCCAGCGGGTATCGCGCGCTCGCGAAAATTGCAAGTCATAGCAACTGCGGTAATACGTAGATATCTATATTTATTTATTATATACTTTATTGTACACCTCATAACAAACACAGATCTATACGTACCTACTATAGGTACCTAAATTTCTTTGTGTGAGATGCAGTTCTCAAGAGCTTTTTAACCACTTACTACTACCGTCGTTTTAAAACAACGCGACGCTGAGAAAAATAACTTTACATCTCAAATGAGGGGTGGTTCTGAAATATTTCTTTACTATCATTCTGTAACTAAGTTTCCTGTCAACTTATTTTGAGATTTATTAACCGACTTCAAAAAAAGAAGGAGGTTCTCAATTCGTTTGTATGTTCTTTTTTTTCGAATCAGGCTATATAAGCTTTTTGTGTGGAATCAAGAAGTAAATTCAGCTAAGCCAGAATAAAATATGTTTCAGTAACGTCTTAGTTTAAGTTAATTTATAAATCTCATTTTAAGTGAACTATGTTGTTCTTATGAGAAATAAAGTTCTTTAAACCTAACGTCTGGGTGTGAGACTAGAAAATGTGACCGGTGTTTTGTTGTTTTTATGACATTCGACTGAACACCTATGTATATTAAATAGTAACCTAAATCTGAAAAAAAAACAACTTAATTTTTTGAGTAGGTACGTAGGTCTCGGTCCCGGCAAAGGGAACGCTATAGCCTGATTATGCGACTTAGGGTGGATTGCTTCAAACAGTCAGTTACCGTAACATTCGTACGTCAAATGATAATTATTTCGTGAGATATGAAATAAATATAAATATCTGCCTTTATTTTCTGGAAAATCACTGACGATAGTTAGCGACATTTTTTACCGTCACTCGAGTGTCAAGTGGGGTTGAAACAACCGTGCTTATGCTAGATTTTCTCAGAAAACTGCATAACAAGTTATTGAATACCTTAAAGGCACATAGTAGATAATCCATACCTTTACACACGTACAACTTAATACACATCAATATCACTCAAGAAAGTCGTATTAAATTAACGTATAACCTCCACGTTTGAAGGTAACGGCAAGGAGCGTAGATTATGAATATTAATATGGCGGCGACACTCCCGGTTAGCGGTTCAACGCTAATTCGGATAGACAAACCTCTCCCGACAGGCAATGTTGGCATGTACCCATGAACTTCTAGACTTGTCTTTGGGTAAGTAACTTTCAGTTAGATTTTATAACAGGAACTAGGAAGTTAAGTGCTGCTCTAGTGATGTGGAATGTTTTGAGAATGTTCTTCAGCATAGTAAAATTATTAATGAAACGAAGAAGTAGGCTCTTCAAACAGACAAATCAGAAGATATAAATTTAAAACTTCAAGCCGTGTGCAAAATTTTGCCCAACTGATTTCCCGTCGGCAAAATTACGAACCGTTTTTGAATTTTCAAAAATCTATTCGCACTCGTATACACATAAGAAAGTCTTTTGCACACAATCTTCTTTGACCAAAACGCTTTGGATATGCATTGTCATTTTGCATTTTATAAAGTAGGTACTTACCTATATTTTTTTTCTTAAACTAATTATACAATCAATTATGGGATTTTGTGGACAGAATAAGTACAAAACTTATATGAATTGTATCGACGGAAAATTACTATCTATTGATAAATGACTTTTCTAGCGAAACACAGAAGCATATCTAGATGTACAGTACACGCGCGTACATGCTGTGTACTCAGCCAATTCAAGTCAATTCAGATCCGCCCGCTTCGATCTTCATTGCCGCTAAGATAAAGCCATAATTAAGGGCCTTCTCGATCGATTAACTTAAGCCGAGTTTAAAGAGACGTTAACTCCGAGAGAAAGGTTTACTCCGGCGTGAAATGGCATTAGGTTTTCGCGCGTTTTATGCGCCTCCAGACGAGACGAGTCGCTAAGAAAAGGGGATTTAATGGGAGATTGACTTAATTAGGTACCGTCGTAAATTAGCGGAAGTATTTTTGATTGATACGACTTAAATGGATTTGTAAGTTTACAGGAGATTAGGCCACTTACCTTCTAAGTATCTTATAAGCCGCTGGAAAGTTGAAAGTATAAGGCCGTTACTTAACAGGAACTTCAGTTTTTTAACTTTAAAATACGATGGAGTTGTTTAAAGTCTCACATAAAACAACTATTTCCGTTAGTATTCCTTTCTTTAAATGACTTTATACCGCTTACTTTTTAAAGCATGTAGGCCAAGTGTTACTTAACCAAGTTACAATGGTACAAAAGCTTAATACACCTTTTAGAAATGAATTATAACTGGAACATAAATCTGACGTCGACGTAATAATAGAAATTAATAATAAAAATATATAGTGTTGACCTCAGCAAACGCAATAGTTAGCACGTTCTTGACGCAGTTCGTGTTAAACAGTACTTAGAAATTACTTTTGTAATTAAATTAAGCATTCTTTCCCAAGTTACGTATTAATAATTTAGTAAAGGCTTTGATAGGGCAATTCCGTCTCAAGTACTTGCTTGCTACCCTTCTGTTTATGCTAAAAGGTAGGCGAGTAGGGTTGGGAACCGGATGGTCGATATATTGAAATGCCGAGGTAGTGTTATAAGCTTGTCATAGTGTATTTCTAATTCCAGCTCCTCTACTATAACGTGCCGATACCAATATGATTCGGTTGCGAGAAATTGATAGTGCTATGTGCCATGTTTAGTTCCGTCTTCATCATGATTCCGGTGTGGGAGACACCGGAATCATGATGGTTCAAGACGTCATAGTGAGGTCTTTTCAGTCGAGTAAAAATGACAATTTAAATGGGTTTAACTCAACTTCTGTTCGCTTCTGATTCGCCTTAACGTTACTGTAAATTGCCTATCTTAAAAAAATCCATGCTCGTTTGCAATTCTGACAACCAGCGTTTTAGTTTAACCTTATCTTGACATAATATGTCAGTTACATGATATGTTGTGATCAAATGAAGCTAAGGTTTGCAGGAACTCTAAATAAATAATGAAACATTAAATTGCCCCTCACTACAATCTGTGTTGCGTGACGAACGTTTCCTTGCGATGTTATGAATCGTCGGCGACGTAAATGTTGTTCCAAATGTCAGTTTGACCTTATGCTAAGTGGCGGGCTGGCGGGCCGGTGGGCCGCGGCCGCCCCTGAATTATTTGACAAGTGCCTGTTTGATCTTTATGGGCTGCCCTTTCATATGATAGCTGTCAATTTACCGTGAATTTGTGATACCTGGCTTTATTATTAATAAAGTGGTCTGTAGATATGAGGAATGGCCTTTGAGGTTGTTGCGGTTAATAGGTGTCTATTATTTAGGTATGCTTCAGTCTTTGGTTGTCAGGTGTCACTCATAACTGACAGGGAAATGATGGGGAGTCATATTTTTCCAGTCAGTTATGATGAGTGACGCCATTTGACGCAGTTTTAGAATTTGAAATTTACAAAGAAAAGTATTTTTTTGCTGGATCGATTTTGATATTCTAAAATTATTCCTAAAACTTCTGAACTACAAGCGAAGTCAAAGGTACTGAAAACTTTATTAATTTTGTTTACTCCGCCCAATTTGCCTTTCCAGTTCATTTCCATTTTAAAGCAGATTAGTTATTCCAACGAAGAGGGAATCATTAGCTCGCAGGTGTTCTTAATGTTAGGTACCTGTTACTTTAAAATTCTTCGGATAAATTGTGTTTTTAAAAAGAAAATGATAAGAGCCAATGAAATTGACATTACTTGACCCTTGAAGCGGATTAGGTACCTAGTTATAATACCGATGTTAATATTTTCGTAAGAAAACTATTTTACAACCTCAAGTTGTTACATGAAATTTAAATAAATAAACTGCCATCTACAGTTTATTTATTTATACTTCATGCAGTAACGGTACATAGGCGGACTTAATGCACCAAGGCCTTCTTTGGTAAATAAGTCCTATAAATATGTTAAAAAGAGACAGTTTGTATATTTTAACTATTGACGCCTGGTTAGGCTACGGGTTAACAAGGTACCTCTATTAACTTAGTACTTACTAAGTTAATAGACGTACTGTATTGTGCAGACGCCAGCAAATCTGTTAAATTTCTTCAACTTTATCGCTGAAATATTGTCTGGCAAAATTTGACATAAAGTAGCAGTAGGTAGTGTGGCAGTGTTATTAATTTTTATATGCTCTAATTTTTACACAGAACTAAACTACTCTTCATGTTCGTATGCGACGGCAAATTCAGCAGTAAAATCCAAACCATATCAAAACTAAGAACAGAATTAAATTACCTAGTAACGATTGTTACAACTTGGGTTTGTAGTTCGTACAAAATAGTAATTTACGTGAGTAAGGGATGTAACTCACAGGCCGAATTCTTGGGGACCTCGTTAGGGGTCGTTTCAGACGTCCGATACGGGACGGGTCGGAAACGGCGCGACTATCGCCGGCCGCGCGACAGTTTCTATTCAAATTAGCCGCGATTCGACCCCGCTTTGCGGTGAAATTAACTTCTTTGATTCCCTCTTGTTTTATGTACACTGCTGTTTCTGAACTACTATAGTTTTAACAACTGGCTGGTAATGTTTCGATGCATAGTGTGCCTTTCTATTTAGCCTTCAAGATGAAGGGTAGCAGTAATGTAAGGCTGTCTGAGCACTAGACGACAACGTCACTGTTTCCGGGCGTCGCGTCGTCGTGTCGCTCAAAATGCGTGCAAACCAAAGTTTTGTTCACTATTTAGTAGATATTGTCTACTTGTACATTGTTACACTTTAACGAACGTTGTTTTAGGCACACATAAATTAGGCCGATTGGGGGATTCTCATTATATTGCGCTAGCAAAGGGAATTTGATGAAAGGACCAGTGTTTCGTAAAATGGTCCTGTGGACTATAAAATGATTTATTTGGTCCTTTGAATTATGTACACCGAGAGGCCTTTACATTTTTTATGCTGCTCCACGTGAAAAATGCCACTCTTAAAGTCTTAAAATGACAATAAATAACTAACAATTAGGTCAACATTTTGAATTCGTGTCTGTTATTAATAGGTAAAATAATTTGAGATAAAAAGTATAGGTATCTGATATGGAGTGGGATAACGATAGTTCACATTTTGTTTATTTTTGACGTTGACATCTGTCCGCTATCAATATAAACAATGTTTTGTTTTACCTGATTTCAATCAGCTTTTTGTACAGGGTATTTTATTGTTTGTTTATTAGAAGACACCTACTAGTAGAGTTAAACATAATAATATCATTCAAAATTTTAAATTGCATTATGTCACGTGTTTTATGATCTTGGTGTAATGCCAACTTGTACTACGCGACGTGTAATTTCGCTTTGCGTAATACGCCTTCGATAGCTCAGTTGGTAGAGCGGTGGACTGTAGTTGTATAAAGATTGTTATCCATAGGTCGCTGGTTCAAATCCGGCTCGAAGGAATGTTTTTGCACTTCTAAATTAGAGTACACTGAGAACTAATTGTACGAACATGAGATCCATTCGGTTGTGGTCCGTACCTTAGTGCATTCAATAGCTCACCAGGTACACACCTATGCTCTCATCTGTGTCGTTAGGTCGTATCTGTCCCAAATTAATTTTTTTTTAAGTTATCTTTCCCTGGAAACTTTTAAATGTCTGTAAATTTGTCTAACTTACATCGACAAGGGTTTCTTTTTATGTCTTGGACAGAGGCATTAGTATCGACCGCCACTCTTCGGCAGGTTAGGGATTAGAGCCGTTATTTACTATGCTATATACCTGCGCGTTGTGTTTTTTTTTCTTTTGTTATCGTTGTTGGGACTTTGTACTTTACGTTAGCTAAAGGAGTCGTTTATACTACGCGTTCAGGACATTTCATACTTTCAACAAATTAAAAAAAAACCTACTAAAACCAAACTTTCAGTGTGCGTTTAGTTTAGGCATACTACTTACCAGCAAAATCAACTAAGTTAAGTAAGTTATTCTACCAAGTTTGTTTGTAAAGCTGTAAAGTGTTCAACCAAATAAATTGTTCTGATTCTGATTCAAACTGCTTACATGATTCATTTGTAGCGAGCGTTCTTTCAATTGATCGGTACTGGATGCCTAAAGAAAATAAATTAATTTATAAAAATCTTCAAGCTTCACTTCACTATCTCTACACATCTGCATTCCACCGCTCTACCACCTGAGCTATAACTTGATAACTTCCAAAATAACTATTTTTTTCAATGTTAGCTCATTTTATGTTGCCCACTGCTGGGGAAAGGCCTCCCCCATATTTTTATAGTTAACCTTTTCTGCTGTCTGCTCCGGCCATTCCGTCAGGAATGAGTCCAAATCGTCACGACAGCGTTTTATAAGCCTGCCTCGGTTTCAAAGTCCGTCTTCAGGAACCCATTGCGCGTCGATTCTGGCCTATTTGTTCTCGGGCATTTTGTAAATAATATCAATCGCAAAAACAGTCTCAGGTCGACGTCCAAAAAAAAGAATTCCTTCGAGCCGGATTTGAACCAGCGACCTATGGATATCAGTCTCTTACACATCTACAGTCCACCGCTCTACCAACTGAGCTATCGAAGGCTTGGTAATGCATTTCAAATACGTAAGTAGAATAAAACATATTATGCAATCTGTCTCGGAGAAACGTGCACCACTTTAGTGAAGGTAAATCACGCACTCTTGAGGAAATGGAGTGCTCAGACTGTACGCATTATGTTGCCAATAAACTTTGCTCAATGACTGGCGTCAGAATATGTAGATTTCACAACAAAATTTTGCGCTATAACGCTGACGCTTTAAAAATCCAGGCGAACCTTTAAGGAGGCCTCACCGGTTTTAAGTCAAGTGGATTGTAGCCCTCAAATGGGCAGGCAGAGGACACGACCAGCATATGCCTTCACAATATTGCTCAAAATATATGTACATAATTAGCTACTGCCCGCGGCTCTGGCTGCGTCAATGTTGAAAATTATTTCAAGGGAATATACGTACTCCCGGGAGGAGCTTATAGCTAAATAATAACAGCTGCACAGGTCGATCTTTAAGGTTAAGCAACGCTTGCCAAGGTCGGTCTGTGGATGGGTGACCATCTTCAAATGTCCTTTGGCAGTCGTTACGGATTGTCAAAGGCCAGAAAATCTGTTACAAGTCTTGCCAAGAAGTACCGTATTACCCAGTTACTGGGTGGTGGGGTTCAGATAGGCAGTCGCTCCACGTAAGATACTGGTATTCATTCAGCTGAATCCGGTTTGACCGGTAGCCGACCCCTTAATAGTTGAGAAGAAGGCTAGGCAGATGATACAGACTCCCGAGATTAAAAGTTCCAGGACATGGTCTACCTGTGTGCTAAGTTTTATCCAAATTCATACAGTAAAACGTGAAGAGGTAACACAAAAACATAAAAACAAACTCACTTTCGCATTAATAATATTCAAGTCAGGATTCATAAATTTGCATAGCAGAACATGAGGATTCCATGGACGGTTGTGAATCATTGGTCATATTGCTAACAGCGCCTAACACCCAATGGACTAACAGTGTTTAGTAATGGTAACGTGATGAATTACATAGGAGAGAGTATGGTTTGTGTTCATGATACATATTTTAGACTTTAATGGCCCGTGACACGTGTACCTACTATGATTTTTTGTTGCCGTGGAGAAATAATCCATGCAATTGTCAATACTTATATCAAAATAATACAATGAATGGAAAGCAAGGCAACAATCATTCGTATAAATTTATGTGTGAATGACATACGTCGCCGCGCCGTCCAGTTGCAATGTAGCACTCCATGTACTAGGTACTCTGTAAACTAGACTATGGGAGCAAAGGAAGAGAGTGCTTTTGTGTTTCCTCACACACTCATGCTATATATGTACCTCTAATATTTCTTACACCGATGTCTAGAGATGACCGCCTTGTCCAAATTCGGCCAGGAGGACTACCTACTTATTATTTATTATTTCTCTGTCCGCGGCAAATCCTTCGTGTATTTCTATTACCCACCAACCCGTTTAACAATTAAGTACATCGTTTTCTCAGTCGTAACAAAAATAAGGTTGAAAAAAGAAACATATTTCCATTTCAAACCTCTTTTCAGCTAGCTTTCTATGGAGCTTAAAGATATTGGTCAAATGATGAATTTTACAAATAATTACATTGAATACAATATTTATTTCTGTTAATTGGTTTTTATAAATATTTGAACAATTCAATTAAGAACGATACATCCTAACTGACTGATGACACACCGATATAAACTCAGAGGTCTTAGTTCCTTTTGAAGTTCAAATATTTTCAGCTTAATGAGGTTCATACCGATTAATGTCTCTAACTAAGGCGTAGCGATATTGGTCAAATTACCTGATTTTGGACTTTAATTTACATAACAAAATACTTTTTTAGACCTTATATATATGAAAAATATAATATCTCAGACATAACAAAAAAAGAGATGTCAAATAGCGAGGCGGCTAGTTTTGCCATCATTGGTAATGGATGAGGACTGCGCAGAGGCATTGAGATCGGCACGAGAAAGGAGAGATCTATACCCGATAGTAGAGGAAGTCTGGTTGTGTATGATGACGGGCTAATCTTATAGTCTAGTGACAACAACAACAACAATACAAACCACTAATTTTAACATATTGACCATAAAACTTTCGTGGATTGCAAAATATAATTCCTTCGAGCCGGATTTGAACCAGCGACCTATGGATATCAGTCTTTATACATCTACAGTCCACCGCTCTACCAACTGAGCTATCGAAGGCTTGGTAATGCGTTCGAAATAATTAAGTACATTAAAACATTATGCAACCTGTCGAGGTGAAACGCTCTACTTTAGTGAAAGCAAATCACGCACTATTGTAAAATGGAATGCTCATACGCATTATGTTGCCAAAGAGTTTCGCTCTGTGAAACGCTTAATATACGTGCATTGTAGTCAGTAAGACTCTGACGGCTCTTCCGCCTGCACCCGGGTGGAGAACATAAAGAGGCATACATCGAACAAAAAAGGATGACCATCCCTTTAAAAAAATCATAACCGTGACCACCAGTTGGGCAGTCCTCGCCAACTGGTGGTCAAGTATTCACAAGTCTCAGTAAAAACCCAGAACAAAAGCAGCAAACGTGCAAGGAGACCAGATCCCAACCAAAGATAAAAGATAAACTGGGAAAAAAAGAAGGAAAAGAACGGAGACAGGGAAACGATCAGTAGTTAGTTGAAAATCTTCTCTGATCAGTATCGTCCCTCATCGGTTCGGTAGTAACACTCTATCCACTCGGTACTCTATGATCCCATTGTTAAACATCTGCAACAAATCCTTTTTTTATCATCTTTAACTCTTGTCGTGTCGACTGGCTTTTCTTCGAAGTGCTGATACTTGTGCAACGCTATAACAGTGTTTGCCCGGATTCAGCATAAAAGATCAACCCCATGCAAACAGTTGCATAGGGCTGGTCTTTTAAACAGTTTCTGGAATATAAATGTATGGATATTATATTCCCGAAATTGTTAATAAATGATCTGGAGAACATCTTTATCGCGACTGGACTGGACTGGACAGGGTATCAACGTGAATGCCGAGTACTTTGATCAATAAGTCCGAGGTAACAAAAACAGGCTTGAATGAAGAGGCTCTTTCGAACGGTTGTTATTGACGCAAGGATAAATTAAAATATTCATCAGTTTCTTCGAGCCTCACCAGTACCATCATCGGCATTCAGGAGTAAGAAGTCCAATACTAGAAATCGACCTTTCCAGGCTTCGCCACAACAAGTGCTTCTGTGTTTCCTGAATCTAGAGCAATAAAATTATTGAATTGAGCTGGAAAAGATAATCTTTTGGAATAAAAAGATATTCCTTCGAGCCGGATTTGAACCAGCGACCTATGGATATCAGTCTATATACAAACACATCTACAGTCCACCGCTCTACCAACTGAGCTATCGAAGGCTTGGTAATGTGTTTGAAATAACGAACTATACTTAAACATATTATGCAATCTGTCGAGGTGAAACGTTCTCTTCTCTACTTCGGTGATGGCAAATAACGCAATAGTGACAAAATGAAGTGCTCACACGCTGAACGCAATGTCCAATGTTATGAACTAAAACAGACTAACTACGAGTTATACAAAATTATAGCGAAAGTGAGTTTGTTAATCTTTCATGCCTAAATAGCTGAACCAATTATTTGTGATTTCTGATCCAGAGTTAGACGAGACCCTGAAGCCAGTTGTAGTTTACTTTCTTTTACGAATATTTATATTACAGCAAGCGAACTCGCGAGCTAAAGATAGTAATATTATTTTAATGCAAAATAGAGTTTGATTATTACGTTTTCATGCCTAAATCACTTTATCGATTTTGATGATTTTTCGATGATGAGACAGTTATACCTTCCTTTTTACGCTAAAATCTATATTTACGCGAGATAAGGCTGTGGGTAAAAGCTAGTATACTATTTGCGAAAGTAACACTGTTTGTCTGTGTCTGTCTTTGTCTGTTTGATACCACTTCACGTCTCAACAGCCGAGTAGATTTGGATGAAACTTACTAACTACGATTTGCATACAGGTATACCATGTCCTGAAATAGAACATACTTTTTATCCCCTCATGTATTCCTTTAGATAGACGGAAATTAGTAAAAAAGGACAACACCATACTTTCAATTTCTGTGATAATTTAGAGTAAAAAAAAAAGGATTTGTGGAGAAGAAATGAAAGTTAACAAGATTGTGAGTGAGTGGGTAAACATCCATTCAATGCATGTTCATGCGACTATAGAACTATACCGCGCCTTCAAGCTGCATACTAAGACTCCATTTGATTAGTACTCTGTGATCCCATTGATGTTGATAGTTGGATGACACGAGGAAAAAAAACCGCCGAGCAACATCATTACCATTGTCTTATTATAAAGCTGAAAGATATTAAGGATAAGATCTTTCCACCGCTCTTTACCACTGAGCTACCGTAAAACGGGGTGGATAGAATTGCAGGGGTGAATAAAAACGAAACTTTTACTAGGATTTTCACTTTAATACAATATTAATGGTTCTCACAAAGCATATGTCACCGGAAAATTGCAGACTCCGTAAGATTCTAATAAATCTTGATTAAATTATAATTTCTCCACATATTATGAAAAAATCGTTTTGAATACAATAAATCCCATCCAAATTCAGTAGTTTCCTATATATTCGTGTCTTATTAAAAAACAGTTTAAAATTTCATGCCATTTTTCGGTGACACATACATAAAAAAAAGATAAAAAATTTGGAGATCTTCATTGCTGCCAACAATATTTAAATAACGTGAAAATTCCAATCAAAGTTTCGTTTTTATTCACCCCTGCAATTCTATCCAGGCCCGTTTACCCGGTGTCGAAGGTTGGTATCATGTTTAAATTAAATCATTTAAATGAAAAGAAAAAATCTAGGGTTGACGACGTTGATGTCTAAAAAAGAATCCTTCGAGCCGGATTTGAACCAGCGACCTATGGATATCAGTCTCTACACATCTACAGTCCACCGCTCTACCAACTGAGCTATCGAAGGCTTGATATTATGCACTAAATAAAACATTATTAATCGTAAAAAAACCTAGGGTTGTCGTCCAAAAAGATTCCTTCGAGCCGGATTTGAACCAGCGACCTATGGATTTCAGTCTCTACACATCTACAGTCCACCGCTCTACCAACTGAGCTATCGAAGGCTTGGTATAGTGCGTAAAACAACTAACTACAAAGTAACAGGTTAAGTAATCGGTGGTGGTGAAAGGTGCTCCACTTCGCCGCGGACGCAATCCGCGCGAAAGTGTGTGCAGACGCATTAAATGTAACCTTGACCGGTGACGTCGTAACTGGTTTGTTTGTACCCGTATAACTCCTAATTAGTAATTGCCTACCTATTTGTTGACATTTCTGGATCAAGATTAGGAGAGTATTGAGCGTATGGAAGTTTCAATGAGAAACATTTAAAATAACTAATCATTCGCTATTTATTATTTCTATAAGTGATTTTTCTACTGAACAAACATGTTTCTAAAATATACCCTATTTTAATATTTCTTGACGAATAAAAATAAATAGTTTTTACAATATTGCAATCGATTTTACATAGGTATGCACTTTATCAAAACATTGGCTGGTGATGTAGATACAATGTTTCATTGCGGTGACATTTTATTATTAGCATCAATTATGCCAAATCCGAGTGAACAAAACGGAGATAGCACAGCCGCAATATAATTAGCAAGTTCAGAGATAAGATGGTGCTGTTTCAACACGGGTTCGGTTTTACTGCACCTTGCACCGCACCCTTGTCAAATCCTCCATATTATTAGCATATTAATTGAGTATTCTGGTTTTAGGAACGTCGCAGGGATCCTAACGTCGAGGTAAAGCCGCTTTACATCCGCGACACCGAACTAGGAGGATTGGATATCATTCTCTAACTTCTAATGAAGGCTTTGACGTAGCTGATTATCGCGTGCTTGCGTATTTCTAAGGTTCTTTGAAAATAATGGTTTATCAGAAGTTTCAGATGAATTTAGTATGATACCTTGGTAACTACTGTTCCTGGAACATTAATTCCTGTTAGCTTACATCATGACTTCCAGTTTCTTCGATCCAGGACTAATGTAGACCGGTTCAATTCAGGTGTCCCTACTTTATAGTTACATTTTGCATCCAATAACAAATAAAAATCGTCCAAGTACGAGTCGGACTCTCAAACGAGGGGTTCCGTACCACAATCCGAAAAAAAAAATACGTTTCATGTATACACTAGAACTATCATGTATAGACTAGGCAATAGAAATACACACTCTGTCAATTTCAACTGTCTACCTATTACAGTTCTTGAAATACAGCCGCTGAAATGCAGACTGACGGATAGCGGAGGGTTAATAATAGGGTTACCGTGCTTACCGTTCGGGTACAGAACCCTAAAAAGTACGTTCAACTGTTTACTTTTTGAAAATGACTGAAAAAGTTGAAATAAACACGTTAATGTTGCGCTATTGTTCTTCTGATTTATGTTTACTTAGGTGTTCGTATCACATACAAAACCATGTACCTAACATTCATAAAATTACAAAAGTTTGTTTTCCCCGATTACTCAAACACAGCTGGACCAATTTGGGAAATTCTTTTTTGTTTGAAAGAGTAGACTTTCCAAGTAGTCCCATGGTCATCAGGTCAGAATCTGATTATGGGATCCTGGAGAAATCGAGGGAACTCTTCAAATTTTGTAGGCACAATTGAGGCGATTTGGGTATTTTTTGGAAGAGTATTTTCTCGGAGTAGTCCCATTTCAATTTGGTGAAGATCTGATGAAGAACTTGGAGATAAGCTGCTAATGGAACTCTTAATAAATGACAGCAAATGGGAATGCTAAAATAGCATGTCTGTTAATTGGTTACACCAGTTCATGTTCATAAAATAACATCAGGCAGGTACATATGGATGTCAATTAAGGAGTGGAGTATCACCACTAAAAAGTGAAAAATAAAAAAACTTTTTACAAAAAATACAACCGACTTCCAAAAAACCCACTCATGGTCATCATATCAGCCGAAAGACGTCCACTGCTGTACATAGGCCTCCGCCAAGTGTCGCTTCAACAACCGGGCGTGTGCGGTTACCCGCGTCCCTTATCGGTCCTCATAGGTCATCGGTCCACCTTGTTGGAGGCCTTCTAACGCTGCGTCTTCCGGTCGCCGCTCCCCAGAACTTTTCTGGCCCCATCGACTATTATCATTCTCACCTTCGATTTGCTGACGGTATAGTCGTTATGGCTGAGACTATGGAGAGCCTTAGTACAATGCTCAATGACCTCAGTAGAGATTCCATAAGAGTGGGTCTTCAAATGAACATGGACAAAACCAAAGTCATGGTAAATACTTATGTAGTACCCACTCCTATCCAG
Source organism: Mamestra brassicae (assembly GCA_905163435.1). NCBI lineage: Eukaryota > Metazoa > Arthropoda > Insecta > Lepidoptera > Noctuidae > Mamestra > Mamestra brassicae. The sequence continues at coordinate 7,605,510 of LR990996.1, read as the reverse complement.
ATCGGAGACTCCACATTCAAAGTTGTTGACGAGTTTGTTTATCTGGGACAAACTGTCCAGTTTGTAGGGCTAACTTCGAGAAAAAGTTCAACCTTCGAATACGACTTGACTGGGAGGCGTTAGGGAAGTTGCACGGTATCTTCTCGACTCGCATACCACAGTGTCTCAAGATGAAAGTCTATGACCTCTGCGTGTTGCCAGTGATGACTTATGAAATCGAAACGTGGTCGTTCACAATGGACCTCATCAGAAGGCTTAAAGTCACCCACAGGGCAATGGAGAGGGCAGTGCTCGGAGTTTCCTTGCGTGATCGAAACAGGAATGACGATATCCACAAGAGAACCAAGGTTACCGACATAGCCCGAAGGATGTCCAAACTGAAGTGGCAGTGGGCAGTGCACATTGCTCGCTGAAAAAACCACAAAAAATAACTTTGAATTCGGTGTTAGAAACGATTAAACCACACCAAAAACACCGACTTCCAAAATTAAAGTAAGTTTTTACTTTCTAGTTTTTTGGAAGGGTTGAATTTTTGTACAAAAGTTTTTTATTCAATGCTTTGCACCAAAATCGTCGTCTTGACGATACTTCACCCACACCGCTCTCCACTGATCGATTATTGTATTTTTCTGGTTGCCTGCCATGTTCTGTCTCTGCAATACACTAAGGTCGAATGGTATGAAATGCCTAAAGCTTTAAATCACCTTTGTCCACGTATTTTTATAACTGCATAAGGTTTTATATCATAAATAAAAATGTATCCAGAGAAAAGGTACACATACGCAAGGTAGCCTGTAAGAAGGTTAAATCAAAACACATCAACAAAGCAGCAAAGATTTCACTCCAGGGACAATTTAACCATCAGGGAAACTATTGTGTCAGCAGACATACTCAACATCCAACTTATGCGACAGTTTCTCAACAATAATAGCAGCGGGAACGAAACTATTTAGCGAGTTTGCTCCGTCAATAGGGGGCGCCACCTCGGCGGGAAGGAATAATTTATTTAGCGAGAATTAACTCGCGAAGTTCGCGCCGCGAATCTCCTGAGTCGACGCGTCGCACATCTTTAAATATGTTGATTGTTCATATAGTGCTGAGAAATATTGCGACAGATTTGATGAAGGGGGCTGAAGTTAAAGGCAGAGTAATAGTTTGACGAGAGTTTCTTATGCTGCTTCGTCTTTCTTGCTGACTTTACCCTTTTCTGTATTTACTGCGGGATTTCGGCAGTCGATATATTGTAGCGCCTCTTTTTCAGCTGTGCACATATTATTTTAATGCGTGAAATGTTTGCAAATAAATATTATTTGCTGATGTTTTATTAAACAGATTAAAATGCCCGCGTAATAGCTTCATGATATCGGTTTGAACAACATTGAAGCATTTTTGTGATTAGTTATTTTGACAACGAGCTTGTATATTTATATTATTTATTATTATGTCAGGAAAGCGTGTGTAATCCATTTCACCTTTTAACATGGGTGTTTCGTTTGGAAACAGTTTTATTGCGTTGTTATTATAATGTCGGCCATTATGTCTCACGCACTTAGACTGTGTTCGTATTATAATCGTGTTTCATGGCAAGGCGGCGACGAGACGCGAGGCTTGCCGTTCCTGTAAAGTTAGGGTTGTCGGGGTAGAAATTTCCATTGGAGAGTTTTTTATTTTTCGTTGAGGCGATGGTACATCTCAATTTTATTGGCCCAATACCTACTTGGCCAGTATTTCCCTTTTAACTGCTGTAAAGTGGTTCATTTACAAGCTGCGATAAGATAAATTAAAACATTTGTGGTGTTTCAATGTTTTATTACAATAATTAAATACTGATATTTATTTTGTAAATAGGTTAAACATAAAACATTTACACGTCAATCGATTAGATTGAGTGGAATTCCCCGCCGGATTCTGTATTTCCTGACAACAGCCCGGGGGTTTTTAAGTCTGAAGAGAATAGGATATTCATTAGAGCGTGCTCTATCGTTGACCACATCATCGCCTAACATCTAGTGACCATCTCCAAATGCGAGCCAAACAATAATAAAAAGATAGTCCCCGTCTTAATATTTTAAATCTAACTAGTTAGTATCAGTTTTGTTCACCTGATATCTCGAAAAAATGGCCTTATAAGCCTGAAAGGTGTTCTTACAGATTCCTGAAAACACTCGGACCAAAGGACCAAAATATGTCAATAACGGAAAATAATTTTCCCCGCGTGCAACCCTACAGTAAACCCACCCTGACATTCACTTAATTACGTAGATTACAAGTTGACATTTTCGTTTGCCGCGATTTAAACTTGACAGATATGGATTATACATATCCATTGCGATGGGTTAATCTAGTGTGTTTATTGTTTAGCTCTATTCTTTATCGCAATAAAACAGTGCAGTGTAGCGAAATTGATCACTCGAAATATTATTTTTTTTGATGTAGTAGGTACATACGCTATTGCTCTCGATGTAGTTTGTATTAACATTTTGATTTCTGTGCTCAAATATTGAGTTTTCATTAGTTTCATGCTTTGTTATATTTATCTGAAGTACAAAGATATTTGTATTTTTTGTTGTGAAAGTCCAATCCCATGAATTATTTTTTATTATCAACAGTTGAGGATGACATTAATTAATTCTGTGATTCAATTAAGACGTCAGAAAGTCACATTTCAGCTCATGCATATCATATTTAATTATTCTAAAAGTAACAAAGCATTTATAAATGGATGATCATTCCGGTATACCTTGAAAGCTTCCAGCCTGTCAAGCCCAATATTAATCAAAGTCGAAACAGACTAGTCCGCGTATGAATATGTGGGTGCTTTTTAATTATAAACGAGCGTAATGATCATTTTTCATTCTTAATTGCCGTTTTCGTACATTTTACCTAATCACCATTATCCGAGTTAACATTAATGTTTGGGTTTTATTAATTCATATAAAATTGTTTACATATAAAAAGGTTTGAATACATTACGTAGATAGTACGGTTGAATGTTGATAGTTTGCAAACAGTCATAAAAAGCGTTTGTTTGGGGGTTGGCAGCGTTGATTTTGGGTACATGAATATTCCGAGCTGTTTGGCATTCACGCCGCAGAGGCGGTATCTAAACACCGGGAGTGCAATAAAACTAAGCACACGACAATCCGACGAGCCATAAAACTCGGCGGTCGTACAAAGTTACATGGATGTTGGATGTTGGCTGAAGAGCTGGTGACGTCACTTCGCTTTCGTATCACGAGCCTAAACCCCGCTTAGTGTGCGATGCTCCGTAGACGTCGCGGCGAGACGCGAGACGACGCCGCTTTTGAATAAGTGTTGTTCTTCTTATCGATGTTTTCGAGCACTTTACAGGCATTTCAGTATACTCAAAAGAGTATGCTGAAATATTTGTGAATAGACAGGCATAGGTTGGCATTGGAATTGCTCGAAAGAGTTACCGCGGCCCTGGAACGCAAAGGGCATTTGAAGGAACACGGGTGGGTCTGTAAAGTCTCACTCTCAAAAATGTCCCTGAGTGGGAGGAGTTATTTCACATTTATAACAGCTTTTTAAAACTCAAACAGTGAAAGCATAAAAATAAGTAAAACGTTGGCTAATATTCTGATCTTGTCTATTGAGTGCCAAAAAACCCAAGACTCGTAGTCACTTAGTGTTCATTTCTAAAGATCTGTAGGGTCATTTGTGATTTATTTTTATAAATATATTGACAAATTAACAAAAATAACTTAAAATAACCCTCTCGAGAACATTGGCAAAAAGTTTGTCAAGCCACTTTTTCATATACCTCACCAAAATTCTAAAGCTCAGTGGTATTATTATTTTTTATAACTTCAAAGACATTTCTTTGGGAATAATTAACAACAACTTTACTATAGTCACGTGTCAAGCCTCATAGAAGAGCTTGTCGGATAAGGTCGTTTAAATTAGCGTGTCGCGCAAGACGCCCGCAATGAGGGTACAAGAAAGGCCTAAAAGTCTTAACGCTTTCTTATCCCACAATTCTATTGCATCAAAAACACCAGTGTATTTAACACAATTGAAATCACAGGTAAGAGAAATATCGATATTTCGCCCATCCCTAACCGCTGGCGTGTTTGTAAAGGCGTATCCCTATAGAACAACGCCACCTGACACCATTATGCTATTATAATATTTTGCTACTCTGCCTCCTGATGTCTTCTTGACGACGCAGTGAATACCAAATTCATGCAAAGAACGACAGAACCCTCTTGAGACAACGTTTCTTAGATTTTGTTTCGCGAATCAAATTTATTGGTGATTGTATTTGTATTCGGTACCGTTGTTTTTTGAATTACATCGTAAAGTTTATTTTATTGTGACAGGTCCTTAGATCCGCATTTGTCTAAGGATACTTTACAGTGGTATTTTTTATTCAAAAAAGTTGAGCACGGTTTAGTTCTGTTGTTGGGGTTCAAAAGTAATTCCCCTCACTAAATCTGCTATTTATCATAAATTCTTTGGATGTGTGTACTAAAGATTTGATTTTTTACATGATTCCATGTTTTATGTTGTACCGTAAAATGATTTTAGAATATTCACAGTAACACGGGTAATCAAGTTTTATCTTGTTCGAAAAATCTATGTTTGAAAATATAGCTAATTTGGGTAATTTGCTATATTTGTAGTTCTACTTTCACAAAGGTTAGAAAATATAATAGTTTGCTACAAAACATACACTTTCCAAGGTATCATGACAAAAGTTTAAAAAATATCAAGCACGTAAAAAAACGTTCCGCGCATGTTTCTACGTTTGCACGCATTTCTTTTTTATTGTGAGGGTTCGAATCCAGCGGCTGGATTTTTGTTTAAAATTGCATTTTTATATTTGGAACGCGACCCGCGACCGACATGGCGGGTGACAAATACGCGCCTCGCTGCCATGAATGACAATTGAAGAGATATTTTTATAAAGACGCGTCGATTTTTATTTTTATGCGAAAGAAATTGTGCTCATAAAAATGGTGTTGAAATGATGAGTGCCATTTTTCACTGTCGACGGAATGTCTCTTTATGGGGCTATTGTGTCTACATGATAAAAACCTTGTTTTTAAACGTACCTGCCATCAATAAGGGGAAAATGCATGATGGCGAATATTTCATTGGGTTTGTTTTGTTTGGTCCTTTGGTGGAAAAGGTATGATGAGATTTTTTTTGTCTCATTTACTTTTGCCATTAATTTATTTACGTGACGTTATCATGAGAAAATTGTTGTACCATCAATCTATTTAACTCTCCACAGTCATTTGTTACGTTCAATCGCCCGATTATTTAGCTCCAAATAGCTAAATAATCGGGCGATTGATTATTTTATTTATTATTTTGACAACTGTTGGGAACAAATTACAATAACAAACACAAAAAAAAAACGAAACAAAAACATTAAAGAAAAACACAAACAAAACAAAAAAAAACATTTAAACTAAAATAATAACTTAAATTCAAGAATATCTCTTTACACAGTGTTCACGTCCATAAAACTTAACTAAGGTAAGCCACAGTGTTAGATGGCGAATTAGGTCTGTTCCAGTGAGCTTCTGAAACCATGTAGCGCTCAGTTATGTCGGGAATGTGCGCACATTAGAATGGACAGGTGCCCACAACGATGTTTAAGAGAGTAGAGAGGTATTAGATGTGACCTTAAAAAATATACTTATGCTAATTTTGCAATTTTACAATAAATTATCTACTAATATTTTTTGTTGTTGTTTCATTGTGATTCAACGTGGCAATGTTGCCAGTCTTCTCGGCACGTTTCCGATGGCAGCGATTTAGACGAGTACTTTAACGCCTTATTAAAAGAAATATCCAACCGTATGATTAGTTGCAATTCTGATTAGCGGATTTTTAATTCAAATTCAACCAAAACAAGCATTGGCCTATTTTTCTATTAATAAAACTGTAAGTGTTCGTTTTGTTTTATTAAGAGTTCTCCTCTATTTTATTTGTTTTGTTCTATTAAATAGGTAGGAAAAATAAGAGGTTTTTCAGAAACCCCTTGACAAATGCAAGGAGCAACATCGGAAAACGTATTAAGCTTGTTCCAATGAAGCTACGCCACTGTAGCGCGCAGTTATGCCAGGAATTTGCGCACATGGTGCTGGGTTACATCGGACTGACAAGCGCACAAGTGTTTGAAAGAAGATTAACTTAGAGTTGTGTATTTTCTAAAGCAAGTTAAAATAAATGTTTTGGAATTATTCTAGATAATATCTTGTTTTCACTCTTTTCCTTATCACTTCACAAGTCGTATTTTTCATTGTATATGAATATTATCTTCTTTTCCCCGAAGATTAGCAAGAAAGATCTTCCTTTAAAAAAAACCTGATGGATACATATGGTAGAGCAAGTAGAGTAGTTATGTAATTTTAATTTCCCGTGTAATTTTTTTGTATGCAAATCTTTGCAAGATTCTCACTCTGTTGTGTTTATTATTTTACAACGTTATTTAGGATCGAAAAGTTGTTTTGTCGTTGACAGTACGCCCTGCATATTCCTAAGCTCCAGCGGATACATTTGATTAACCTGACTAGACAGGCTTCATTGATTTACAGTTTGGCATCTACTTTAATCCTAAGCCAATATCTAGTTGCTAACTAGATAAAGTATGCGCACCTAATTTGATTAAGAGCTTAATTAACATATATATGTTGGTTTTGGCTGAAGAAAAAGTTTCTGAAATGAAGGTGGATAGATATTTGTCACCGGAAAATTGCAGACTCCGTAAGATTATAATAAATCTTGATAAGAATATAATTTCTCGATATATTATGAAAAAATAATTAAAAAGTTTTCTAAATAATTAATACCATCCAAGTTTACAATATATCCGTGTCTTATTAAGAAAATATAGTTTACAAATTCATGCAATATTTTAGGTACAATCTCTCAAGTAGGATAGTTTGCAGTTTTCCGGTGACTTATATAAGTATTATGAGGTGTTTGAAATAAAATATATTTTTTTGTATTTATCCTGTTTGTTTATTTTCGTCAGTCGCTGCATGAATAAGTACTGGTTTTCAGCTGGATCCGAGGGTCAGACTGAAAGCTGACCCCAACATAATTATGTACTTGAGAAAAGGCTAGGGAGACTGATTGATCCTGTGTAGTCTTTGGAAAACTGTTGGTCTTAATTTTCATTCAGTCTAGGTCCACTTTCTTTATATTTTTTTTGAGATGGGTTTGCTCTTGACTCTAGTCTAGGTCATAGATGACAGAGACAAAGTCGACGATGGAGCGAGCTTACCCAGAAGAAGCCTGTTCATTCTAATTTTGGTTAAGAGTTAAGAGATTAGGGTTGTAATAAATGTTTTTCATAGAATATCAATCAACATATTTCTGCAATTCCAGTCAAAGTAATCAATCTTCAGGTCCAATTTCAAAATTTTCTCGCACTAATGAAATTACTGTCACGATATTTTTTTTGCAATAATTCCCTTCAAACTGTTTTTGGGCAGGTAGAAGGTGTGATACACAGTAAAATTATTTATGTTATTTCCGTCAGTGCCGGGAGCGAATCTGGATATGATTCGATTAATCGAATGTAAGCTCGGTAAAACGGCCGATCGCCCGATGCTGGACATTAATCGCCCGTTAGCGACGCATTATTCACGGGCACGCGTTGCACCGAACCCACCACCCTGTATCACCCCTTCGATACACGCACTTATGACACACGTATCAACCTTAACTAACAAACTAAAAACCACCTTAACGTCTCCAACACATAACTCAATTTACAACGCCCGCAAAATAGAGTTACGCGTACAGCCACGCACAAGATCGTTTAACTAATCCAAGCCAATATATTCTCTATTTCCCAATGAATAAAATTAATTCGTTTTTAAACTACGTATATACGACCGTTCGAAACTGTTCGTTTACGTGTTACAGGTACGATTGTATCGGAAAAACTGTTTGGACATTATGCACTTTATTTTGGAGGGAATAGAGTGCAATTTGGTGAATTGTGGTTTGATTGTCAAAGATGTATTTATTAATGTGGATAGAATATGGCATAGCATTTATTTCGCCAATATCAACAGCCACAGTTGCATTCGACAATTAATTATTTGTAAACAATATCGGAGGTCGTGTATGCTCATAAATGGCTTGCTTTTGATGTAGATGCTTGATTCAATATTGATATTAGTCAATGAAACGGTATTACTCAGGCGCGTAATCGCATTAATGACGTATACTGGTAATATATTAATTGCTCTTAATTAGTCAATTAATATATTACCCGTAATAGTTTGGATCATTGACCAGGCGTATTGGGAAACAATGAATTTTGATATCTGTTGTGTAATCAGATTTCTTGGTAATTACGGCACAAAGTGTTGAGTTATAGACATAGACACATGGCGTGATTAATTTTAAACCGTTAACTATGAAATATCTTGAAAACTGGCAATTTTTGCAATATAATATTCGTCTTACGGGGTTTCTAAAATATTTTAAAGTGCACGTAAAATAAAGAGTTTTCAATTCCAAATATTTTTCATTGTGTACAAAAAAAAAAAAGATACAAAAATAACTTTATTTAAATCCATTATCCTTATCCCTCAAAGCTAAAAAAAATACTTATCCTATCATAGCTTGAAGTGCGTAAACCGATCGACGCGTGTGATGGAGCAGAAGGCTTCCGCTCGGCCAAGCGTGAAGATACCGCGATAGTTCGCTCCACTACCTCACTGTGGACACCTCTATACAGCCTAATGTGCTTATGTGGTTTGGCTTTATACTGTCGGTTTATTAGATATCCAGTAGTTTTAATTTGTGGTAGTTAACGCTTTAGTGAAATTCAGAGAAAATGGACTAAAATAAAGAGTTCAATTTAGTTCCAAGTTAGGATAGTTTTCAACAACCTGTTGTATTTTTAAAGCTTTTGGGCGCGATTACACTTTTTGTCTCTGGTTAGTCTGCATGTGACTGTACTTGAATAAATTAGACTATGATGATCCATGATTTAGGGATGTATCAATCTCAGTTTTCAAGTTAAAACTTTCATTTTTCAGTCTACGTATATTCCCGCGAACATTTTCGTTCCGAAGTTTTCGAAAACACATCTGTCGCATAAACAAAACGCAACTCCAAACGGCTCTCGTATTTAATACAGTGAAAATGAATATTTATAAAGGCGTCAACTGTTAATCCTATATTGTTACGTTTTCACTCCTCTTGACTGATGACGTCAAGACAATACGCGGCTCTTATGGTGATTGTACACTGGATACTGTTTTAATTGGGGAGTTTTAACGTTGTATTTTCAACTGCAAATGCCTCAGGACTGGTTTTTCGAAAAAAACGATTTTATGTATTTGTAAGAAGATAAACGCTAAAGGACTTAAAATGTAATTAGATTACAAAATAACAAAAATATAGTACCTCTTAACTTTCAACGTTGCTTAAAGCAAAGAGTCGTCTGAACGTCAAAAAATGTATGATTAGGTTATGACAAAATCAAACAAATCCTTTAAAATTTTCAGAATGTGAGTTTGTAAAACAAAACTTTGCAACACATTGCTAATTTATTAAATAAAAGTGGTTGCCCACCGACACTTTTATTAAATCTAATATTGTATTTAGATTTCTTGATGTTTTTTATACATTGAGCTGTGTGTATCGGCCCCAGTGTACTTGTCCCAAGAAAGCGCAGTGTTCATCTGAGGAATTAACGAACAAAAGACTTAACTTAGCTCCGACGCCCCGCTTTGTTTGAACAATTCGTATAAAAGATCTCGGCTCAAGAGCTGACGGTCCGTCGCTAACAGATCAAATCTGCTCTTGAGATATTATTCAGCCTCCCTGTATTCAGGCCGATTTTCACAACAGGAGATACAATTATATTGTAGGTGTAATTCACACTTTTTTTAGGTTTAATTCACACTTTGAGTCGGTTGCTAAAGTGGTTGAAAAAAGCATTTATAATATTAGGATACCTTAGGTTTGCCATTGGAATTTCAGATAATTGAAGTAACGACAAAAATGTAGTTAACTGCCAAAGTGACGACCATGACATTGTTGAATTATTTATCTGGCATTATTGAATTTTAATTTTCATTCATGAGAAACTTTTGAAATCAAACTTTGGAGTAGCTAACTTTAAACATAATTAGGTAGCACAAGTTTCAACACAAATCATCATAAGTTTCCCTTAATGATCAGAAAGTACAGAACGGTACAATAGGTGCAACTAAACGGATTGCAAATGGCGCACGTAAATCACGGTAACACTTGCAGCTAAGGAGATATCGCCCATTCAGCTCACTGCGTCTTAATTAACCTATGTCGTTAATATTATGCAACTACCATGTGCCATAAAGTACCCACTAACTAAGATGAGTCTTCGTAATTAAAAAAAAAAATCAAAAACGTTGTTTGTTTATAACTAAGACGTGCGTATAAATGTTTAACTTAGTATAATATAAACATGATTAATTATTGTAAGAACAAGAACTAGGGATATACACGTCCCTAAACATGGAACGCAAGTTGTGCATTATATGCCAAATGCAATCACTCAACATGATTTCACCAAAGAATACAGCCCAAAGACATTAACGTCAGTAACGAAGGCAAGACAGTGCACCCTGTGACAGACACAAGGTTTCTAGGAATTTATATTAATAATAAACTATCATGGAGAACGCATTTAGACACAGACATGCTGTAAGAAAGTTAATAAATCCTCGTTTGCTCTCTACAAACTCTCGAAGATTGTAAACACAGAAAGTATTTTAGCCGCCTATCATGGACTTGTTGCACCTATTCTAAGATATGGTGTATTCTAAGGAATCGGCTTTTAAAGCTCAAAAGAAATGTATCCGCGCAATGTGCAATCTCGACTTTACTACAAGCTGTAAACCATACTTTAAAAACTTAAAAATGTTGACCCTACCTTCATTATATATTTACGAATTGAATCTGTTTCTGAAATCAAATCCTAAATATTTCAAGACTGCCATTATAGACAGTTACGTGACCAAAAAAGATTAGAAATAGTAATACCGTATGGGAAAACAGCCTTGGTCAATAAGAGTGTTCTTTGTATGGCATCTCTGATGTATAACAATTAATTGCCTGACGATTTAAAAAAGTTACCCATTCCACATTTCAAGTCAAAATTGCACAAATTCCTAATTGACAGATGTTACTATGATGTCCAAGAGTACCTACAGCAAAAAAATATTGTAATCTAGTGTTAAGTATTTTAATCGATCTTGCTTATATGTATAACAATTGACGAGGTGGACTGTATTTTCTTGAATTAAACTTCGGAACTTCTTTATCTTGTTTATTTTCCCAGGGCTGGCTTGCTGCTGACGGTTGAGTGACGAATGACGGAATGCCACCGAGCGCGGCAAGCCACCCGCTTTTTATCTTATTTCCTACTTACACAGGTAGTGAGCGTGGGCGCTTAGGCCTCGGCCAATCAGAGCGCGGGTGGTGGCGCGGAGTTCGAGTCGTTTTAGCGCTGACCAATCAGAGGCGAGCGCATCTGTCTATTGTTTAGACAGGTTCAGACCTGCTCGAAGCGTGTTACGACCGAATTCTGTGCCACCTTACAATCTTCCTTTATTAAACATAAATTAAAACAATCCCTACACTATTGCTTATACATAAAATCCCTACTATGATCAGTCTTTATTTATTTAAATCTAAACCTTATCCATTATATAATTTCCCTTAACATCAAGCCTTAGTATCTAACTTATCTATTTATTTATATCCTATTTATTTCGACGTCCGTAATATCCTCCCCCCGGCGCAGGGCTACCGTAGCCTAATCTTCTACGTGAAGGACGGCGAGCTTCGTAACTGGACGTCGTAGGACGCCCGCTGTAGTTCTGACGTCAGCTGACCGCACCTTTCCATCCGGACCATTGTAGACAGCCTCCACGACGCCTCGAGGCCACGTTCCTCTCGGGAGTGAGGAGTCGACGATGACGACTAAGCTGCCGACTTGAAGGGGTCGTCGTTGGTCGTCTGACGCCCCCCGGGGCACCAGCGTAGGCAGGTACTCGTCTACCCAGCGCCGCCAGAAATGGTCGGCGAGCGCCTGGGCAGCTCTCCATTGTTTGCGGCTGGCCTCCTCACAAGGCCCGGTACGGGGAAGGCCCGAGGAGGTACCTATTAAGAAATGGTTAGGCGTGAGGGCCTCCGGATCCTTGGGATCGACAGAGACATGGGTTAGAGGTCGAGAGTTTATGGAGTGCTCGGCCTCTGTCAGCAGCGTCAGTAGTGTTTCTTCTTTTAGCGCTTTTTGGTGCAGCGTCGCTCCCAGCGCCGCCTTAACGGAGCGCACCAGTCGTTCCCAGGCTCCCCCCATATGCGGCGCTCCTGGTGGGATGAACTTCCATTTCATGCGCTGCTCCAGTCCGAATGGAATGAAATCTTTCGTCCACTCTTTGTACGCCGCTCGTAGTTCGGCGTCTGCCCCTCTAAAGTTGGTACCATTGTCTGAGTACATGACTCTGGGCCAACCTCGTCGAGCTGCCATTCTTCGTATGGCCATTAGCGCCGAGTCGGTAGATAAGCTCGACACTAATTCCAGATGCACTGCTCTCGTAGTCAGACAGGTGAACAGGGCTCCCCATCGTTTTTCGTGTCTTCTTCCGATGACTACCGTTATCGGTCCAAAATAATCGGTGCCGCAGTGGGTGAAGGGCCGCGGCGTCTCCATGATTCTTTCCATTGGCAAGTTTCCCGTAACTGGTTTCACTGGCGTAGCTTTTCTTATTCGACAGAGCTGGCATCGCTGTGCTATGGCTCGCACTGTAGGGCGTAGGTTGACGACCCAATACCGCTGTCTTAAGTCATTGATTACACGCTCGTTATTAGCGTGCCCAGCTTTGCGATGTGCATGTTCTACCAATAGCCGTGTGAACGGATGTTTGCCGTGTAAGATCACCGGGGTTTTCTTCGTTTCCTTGACTGCCGCATGTCCGATTCTCCCTCTGACCTTGAGAATATGATCCTCTAGGTAAGGGTCCAGTTTATACAGACTGCTGGACTTGGGTACCGGCTTTCCTTTTCGAAGTAACTGTATTTCATCGGCATAGTTTTCCAGTTGTGCTTGTTCCAGCCATAATTTCTCGGCCCTTTCGATCAAGTCGACGGTCATTTGGCTGGACCTATCGTAACACTTTGCCTTGAAAAGGAATGGCATGGCTGTAGCTCGTAATAATTTTTCGAAAGAAGAGAATCTATTTATGTCTGGCAGGTGAGAAGGTCGTTCTCGTTCTCTTTTTTCTTCGACTATCACGTACGTTGACTCGTCTCCGGTAGTGTCTTCTTTGGATTTCTCCTTTGGCCAGAACTCTTCGTCATTGTACAGGAACGCGGGACCGGTGAACCATCTGTCTTCGGGTTTCATTCGTACGGTGTAGTTAGGGCGTGTAGCGTCATCTGCCACGTTGTGATCGGTGGGTACCCATCTCCACTGGCTGGCGTCAGTTAGCTCCGCGATTTCACCCAGGCGGTGGGCCACAAACGGTGTGTACTTCACGGCGTCTTTTTCGATCCATCGTAGGACGGTTTGTGAGTCTGTCCAATAGATCACGCTTCTGGGCTTGTCACGGTGCTCCTTTATTATAGTCTCCGCCAGTCGTGCGCCGATCACTGCTGCCTGTAGTTCTAGTCGTGGGATAGTAACTAGCTTCAGGGGGGCCACTCTTGCTTTTGCTGCGACCAGCCTCACATCCACTCTTCCGTCTTTCTTCTGGATTCTCCAGTAGGCTGCAGCTGCGTATGCTTGTTCGCTAGCGTCGCAGAAAATATGCAGGTCCATGAGGTCGTCTGGGCCCTTATCGTAGCACCTTGGGATGCGAAGCTTCGTTACTTCGTCCAGACTTTGTATCCATTCCTCAAAGTGCTGCGCGTCTTGTTCTGGGATTGCCTCGTCCCATCCGATGCCGTGTCTCCACAAGTTCTGGAGCACGATCTTGCCGGTGACTGTGAAGTGGCTGATGAGTCCTAGAGGATCGTAGACTGCCATCACTGCACCAAGGGCTTCTCGTTTAGTCGGCGCTCTGTTTCGAGTTTTCACTTCGGGTGACAGCCGACTCAATCCAGTGTTAAAGCCTAGCTCGTCTGAGCCTGTTTGCCAAAGTAGGCCTAGTGTTTTGTCCGTATTTTGTTCTCGTTGTCCGAATCTTACTTCTGTGTCGTGTGCCAGCTTCTCCGGTGTAATACTTTTCAACACGTTGAGTTTATTTGAGCACCAACCTCTCAAATTGAAGTGGGCGTTCTGATGAACTCTAATGACTTCACGCGCTGTCTTAATTGCTTCTTCCTCGGTTGCCACGCTGTCTACGTAATCATCCATATAGTGGCTCGTTGTTATAGCTTGCACGGCGTTAGGGTATTCTTGCGCGTACAGTCTTGCGTTGGCGTCTCGTACTGAGTGCGCGATGAAAGGTGAACACGAGGCTCCGAAGATCATCGAGGTCATTTTATATTTCTTCGGTGGCTTAGTACGTTCCTCACCTCGCCAGAGAAACATCTGCGCAGCCTGGTCTTGGTCTCTTATCTTCACTTGGAGAAACATTTCCTGTATGTCTGCCGTGACGGCTACTGGACGCTCTCTGAATCGAAACAATATTCCTGGCAGCGATTTCAAGAGGTCAGGTCCTTCTAGTAGATAGTCGTTTAGGCACACTCCACTGTATCGATGTGCGGCGTCAAACACTAGACGTATCTTGCCCGGTTTATTTGGGTTTACAACCGGGAAGTGCGGCAGGTACCACACTTTCTTACTTCCTTCTTCCGTTCCGTTGCACTCCTGGGCGTATCCTTTATCGAGTAGGTTTTTGACCAGAGTGCTATACTGTGCTGCAAAGTTTGGTGATGAATCCATCTTCTTCTCTAATATCTTTAATCTTCGCAGGGCACAGCTGTAGTTGTTGGGCATCGAAGCGTCTTCATCACGCCATGGTAACCCGACTTCGAAGTGATCACCGACTTTTCTCAGTGTTCCCTGAACCACGTTCATTGCCTTCTGATCTTCGGGTTTGATCTTCTTGGCCAAAGAAACTCCTAGGGCATCAATCCTGAAGTGTGACTTTACTAACTCTTCTATACGACGTACGTCATCTGTCTGTCTCGCTGCAGACACATCGTATAGATGTAGCACGACTTGTCCCTCTTGTTCCTTCAGCGTGGTGCGTGGCGCAGTCCCGTGGATCACCCATCCTAACTGAGTGTAGGATGCTGCAGGCTCATTTTTCTTGCCCATGCGTAACTCTCGCGTGACTATTAGGTGCCAGTTGTCCGCACCTATCAGTACCATCGGTGTAGCTTCTCTGTAGAATGCGTCGCTTTGTATGTCTTGGAGGTGAGGAAAGTTTTCGAGTTTTAACCTGTCCATCGTCTGACCATGAAGTCGCAGGTTTTTCATTGTTCGTGCGCGTAGTTCTTGGAATTCACCGCTCTGGCCACGTATCTGTAACTTGACTTCCTGGCTTTGTTCTTCTTGTTGTTGTGAAGTCACGCTCTGGATACGTAAAGTAGAGACCGGTCCGCTTATGTGCAAACGACGTACTAGTTCTTCGTCGACGAGCGATATTGTTGAGCCTTCGTCCAGTAGGGCGAACGTCGATATTTGCCCGCCGGGCCCTTTTAATAACACGGGACACATTTTCAGCAATACGCGTTGCGACACATTATTTGACGCGGAGACGGTCATTACCGCTTCCTGCGAGTGTGGGTTCTCGGTATCAGTTGACTTATCTGGCTTATCACTTGGCGGTGCCTCTCTCTCCTCTCGATCTTTGTGCAGCAGCGCGTGGTGTGGGCGGCTGCAGGTTCCTCTGCCGCATCGCTTCGCTCGGCAATGTTCGCGTCGATGGCGTCTTGTCACACACTTGAAACACACTTTGGCAGTACGTGCCCAATCCCATCTTTCATCAACGCTCATCTTCAGGAACTTTGCACATTTCGGTACCTCGTGATCACTGCCACAACACAAACACTCTTGTTTTCTTTCTTCCTCCTTTCCCGATGTCGCGTAAACTACTTCCCGACCCGACTTCTTCTTGGCGTTAAATTGTGGCGCGCTTCTCATTTCCTTCTTCTGGACGGGTGCGGGCGTCGCGCTAGTGAAGGCGTATTTCATGGCTCGGTCAGCCTCCCGCATCAGGAATCTGGACAACAATATCACTTCCGGTTCACGCGACGATTCCGCAGTTTCAGAAGCGTAATCGCACCATCTTGACTTTATGTGCGGGCTCAGTTTCTCTACAACTTCGCGAACTAGCATCGGGTTCCATATATACCCACGATTGTCCATCTTGGAAAGCACGCACACTATGTTTTGAAGTTTCACTGCGAACGAATTTAATTCACTGGCCGCACCCGTGAGTCGAGGTAACTTCTTCAAATCTTCCATCACTCGATTCATGAGTATCTCCGGTCTCCCGTAATACTGTTCTAGTGTCTTCATGATCACTTGCGGGTCAGACGCGGAGTATAGGAGCGCGGACACAGCTTCTCTTGCTTCACCCTTAATGCAATTGCGTAGTCTTGCCAAATTTTCTGTTGTCGTGAATTTGCACAAATTCGACGAGTCGTCGTACGCCGCCTTAAATGGCAACCATTCAGTAGCCGCTCCCGTGAACGTGGGCAGCTCAGTCACTTGTCGCGGCGGCGGGCGTACGTGAATCATTTTTTCCAACGCGTCGGCCAACTGTTCTATTCCTCTTCCAACTCGGCGTTCTCCTCTGGTAGGCGAACGCGAGGTCGACCGTTGCCTTTTCTGGTCATTCCTGGCAGGTGCGGCGGCTTCGATACGTGCGGCGGGTTCGACGTAAGTGGCAGGTTCGAGGGCGGCGTGCATGGCGGCGGGATGCGGAAACTGCGCTTCTCTCTGCGGTTGATCCGCGACTGGAGGGCGACTTCGGTCAACACTTTGAAGCCACTCGTCCACCCTGTCTTCACTCATGTGCACGGAGCCTTCTTCACGAGCCTCTGCCTCTGCCTCAATCGTCGACACTTCATATTCGAGTCGCTTGTTGACGAGTGCTTTTTCGAGTTCTAATTGCTCGTTCCTTATCGCAGCGATTCTCTTCTGTGCCTCGTATTCTGCCTTCTTCACTCTTGCCACGTCACTACTGTACGATCTTCTGGACCTTATCGTACTTACTGTATCCCTCACAGAAACATCGTGCGCAGCTGTCATAGTTCTCACTGATTCCTGGGTTCGAAACACGGCGCGCGTCAACGGGTAACGCGATGTGGATGGTGTGGCGAGCGATTCACCATAGTCGTACGCGGTCGCGGTCGCGGTGGCTCTACTTCCCGTCGGGACGCGAGGAGCCGGCGCGGCGAGGGCGCCATCGGACGTCGTCGGCGCAACTCTCCCCGCCGCGGGCGTGGCGGGGTGTGCGATCGCGAGCGCGGGGGCGGCGGGATCGGTCCCAGCCGCGGGCGCACCATGCGGTGGGCGCGGGAGCGCGGACGCGATGGTCGACGGCGACCTAGGCGGCTCTTCGAATGCGAGATGGCGGCGACTATCGTAGCCCGATTCGGATTCACTTTCCTTGGCCGAAATGCTTCTAGTCTTCATTGTAGATGTTCGTTTCGACCGGCGGTTTTCTATCTTCTATCTGCTATCCGGCTCGAAGGACCAAATGACGAGGTGGACTGTATTTTCTTGAATTAAACTTCGGAACTTCTTTATCTTGTTTATTTTCCCAGGGCTGGCTTGCTGCTGACGGTTGAGTGACGAATGACGGAATGCCACCGAGCGCGGCAAGCCACCCGCTTTTTATCTTATTTCCTACTTACACAGGTAGTGAGCGTGGGCGCTTAGGCCTCGGCCAATCAGAGCGCGGGTGGTGGCGCGGAGTTCGAGTCGTTTTAGCGCTGACCAATCAGAGGCGAGCGCATCTGTCTATTGTTTAGACAGGTTCAGACCTGCTCGAAGCGTGTTACGACCGAATTCTGTGCCACCTTACAATCTTCCTTTATTAAACATAAATTAAAACAATCCCTACACTATTGCTTATACATAAAATCCCTACTATGATCAGTCTTTATTTATTTAAATCTAAACCTTATCCATTATATAATTTCCCTTAACATCAAGCCTTAGTATCTAACTTATCTATTTATTTATATCCTATTTATTTCGACGTCCGTAATAACAATAATTTATTCAATTATAATTATGTGTGACATCCTATAACAATTTATTATGACCTGTATTTAATCAATTTGACATTTAGTATAACATCTTATGATAATTTAATATGACCTGTAGCCAATGAATCTGACATAACGACATTCCGTGATAATTCAATATGACATTGTATGTATAATAAATCTGACATTTTAATTTGTTATTTAGATGGTGTGAATTTATTATAACATGACTGAAATTATTGATTTGTGAGTCTCAAAGTCGTAATAATTTGCACACCATCAGGTAATACAGTTTATCTATCGAACATTATTTGTAACACCTTTATCAACCTGTATTTTGCAAATAAAATATTTGATTGATTGATTGATGATCTTGCGCCATGGCACCGGCAGTACGGTGTTGATTTTCAGTCAACACCAAAATATACACAAAAACGTCAGATGTATGAGTAAATTAGCAACCCGCCCCAGCTTCGCTTCGCTACGCGTGCGAATTATGTACACAAGCCTTCCTCATTTATCGGACATTTTATATCTGAAAACCGTATCAATGGTGTGGGTTAGACGAAGTAACCGAAGAAACAGACAGATGCAGAAAACGATATTTTATACTATTTAGAGATATGTTCTTCTCAGTTTGTACAAATAAAGAAAAAAATTAACTAACAGCATGTGGTATAGAAAGAAACGTTTTAAACCATATTGGTTTCTTTATATATTTTTTTTTACGTTACAAATTTGAAAAATCCCATCATAATATTCACCTCATAAAAGTTTCACTTTCCCTATTTCTTGCTCTTTTACTAAAAATGTTAAGGTTCAATGTAAACTAATTTGGGGTTCCAAGAAAATCTTATTTTGATCTCCATCGTAACACTCTATCTACATCTATTCCTAAAATGAAAATATAAGAAAGAGGAACACAATACATTTATTATGCACTAACACGTTTACAGGACAAATAAACAAAGTGGTAAAATAAAACAATAACTTGCTAATGGTTTTAAATGATTTCTAAAATATATTCTTCAAAAAGAAGAGACGATTTCTCGGACACCCGTAATTCTTTGGGTTTTTC
Organism: Mamestra brassicae; assembly: GCA_905163435.1. Taxonomy (NCBI): domain Eukaryota; kingdom Metazoa; phylum Arthropoda; class Insecta; order Lepidoptera; family Noctuidae; genus Mamestra; species Mamestra brassicae. Next base: position 7,586,267 of record LR990996.1, on the reverse strand, counting down.
GTAAGAACTCTGCGAAATAGAACAAATAGAGGAAAATAAATAAAAGCGTTGTTCCGCTGACAGTATTTCACACAAAATCCTTATTATATTATAGTGATTTTTCAATTAAAAGAAACTTACAAATGTTCTCACTGTCTCTCTTAAAGTTTTTGTTTTAAAATTTCTAGTCTACTAAATTTTTTGACTAGGTATCAGTCATTAAAATAGGGTCACTCATTTTCATGCAAAACGACTTGCAAGTTCGTATGAAATAACATGAAAACTAAACACGTTACATTATTAATTGATTAAATTTAACCAGAAGATTCATCCAAAAGTATACCTATAGTAACCCACTCTCAATGCATTTATGTTGGCAATATAATGAGCAATATGTTCAGTTGTATAAGGCAATGCAAATATTTACCGGTTGTCGATAGCTCAACTTTATTAAATCGGAAGGGGACGCCAGATAAATAATTGTGTTCATTTATTTCCATATTTGTTTACTTACTTGTAGTTACACAAATATTCACAATTTAATTAACGTTCCGTATTTATATTAAAATGCGGCGCAAATAAAGCAATAAATAGCTGAAATTCGGTATTCGTAAAATACAAATTAACAGTTAAAGGAGCGAATAGATATCACTGATGATTTTTTCAATACTGAAAATAAAAGGTTGACTTCTAAATTTTTATAGGTATCGTTAGATTTGACAACCTTTGTATAAAAAAACCCGTTCTTAGACTTTTTCAAATCCACATGAAAACCCGGTGAAAGTGTTAAATTGCTCGATGTTATTATAGTGTTCATATCATATTATATCTGTCACCAAAAAATTGCAGATTCCGTAAGATTGTAATAAATCTTTATTAGATTATAAGTTCTCGATACATTAATATAAAATATAAATCGTTATAGTATCTAATATATGTATATCTAATATACGTGTCTTATTTAGAAAAAATAGTTTACAATTTCACGCGATATTTTACAATCTTACGGCGTTTGCCATTTTCCGGTGACACATCTTTCTCGATCTAAATTGAGTCGACATCTTTGTATCGTGTAAGTAAATAAACAAATAATGTCCCGCTATTTCCCGGGAGCATCTGTGCTCCGTCTTAGGACTCTTGACTCAAGTCCGCGACTCCGAAACTGTGGTTGACGTAGATCGATGTGCGACCACGGGACCAGCGTCGCCGGGACCGGGACTACACTAAGTGACTGATTGCATGACCCCAGCTCTCATATACTCTCTGTTACATTTTATTTGTTTACTTATTTGACGTTTGTTGAAACATAAGAGAAGACGTCGGCAAAAGGGTTTTAGAAGTACATAATTATGTTGCTTGTAAAACCTTGCTTTGCTTAATTTCTTTCTAAATTATCTTAATCTAAGTATCTACAGTTATGAAGCATTATAAAATTCGAATGAAAATATATATAAATAACCAAAACTATAAAATGTAGACTGCGCTGCGCATTAACAACAGTTTACCCTCTCCCCTGGTCTTACTGGTCTTACTTTTTTATTGAAATCCACGCGTTTGACCACTAACTCACCTGAAGGTAAGCGTTGATGCTCTCGACGATGAAGACCACGTTTGCCTACGTCTTAAATTAAAATACTTACTCCGACATACCGTCCCTCAGGTTATTGCTATCTGTAAACCGTCCGTCAGAGAATTTCACTTCCTGAAGTCTACCTTTTGAATTAATGCAATAATCTGTCTATCTATCGGTATCACCACGGCGTGTTTATTTTCAATATCAGCAATGTCAATCAACAGACCGGTGAACGTACCCGAGAGGTGACGCTGACATAGACGGTGCGGGGCCCAAGTGGCGCAAATAATTGATAAATTGCCGCCACACTCCCCCGAGTGACCCGCACCAAACTTGGAATTTACGATCATTTAATTGTAGCTTAATTCCCAAACTAGTCTCAGCTCATGATATATAGTTTCGGAGTAGCACCGTGATTTAGTTAAGGTCTTCGTTTGTTGATATTGTCCGACTGTTACAAAAGGGGAGGAAATATTGTGGTCAGCTTCTACAAAATAACAATCACATTCTAATAATAATAGTCAGCCAATGGCTTAATAGCCACGAGCCTCGACCAGCACCTCAGGAGGCTCTCGTTGGGCAGCTGGATCAAGGGCCTGATTCAGAAAGCGGTACTTCTGGACACGGCTCGTATTGTTAGGAGGTTCCTCTCTCTTGAGCCCTGACCGCCGGTAGCTTGTGGACCCTGTTCCCGATACCGGTGGGCTACTATTTTTATATTTTTAAATGTTTTTTATTTTTGTATTTTTAAGAAATATTTAAAAATGTATAAATAAGAAAAAAAAATGAATAAACGAAATAATAATAATAATAATTATCTTTATTCATTCAAACGTTAGTACAAAACATATTATACACATATAACATCTGTTGACTTAGATACTAAAAAATACAGTATATCTCTGGACCCCACACTAGGATACCCTGTGTCGTGGGGTCCAGTCCCTTCCGTAAGTTTCGAAAAAAAATTATATATAAACCAATGCATTTACTGTGTATATTTTTGCTATAATATATGATATGCTAAATGAAAAAGAAATAGAAGATAGTGCTTGTATGTGTGTGCGTGTGTGTGTGTGTGTGTGTGTGTGTGTGTGTGTGTGTGTGTGTGTGTGTGTGCGTGCGCGCGTGTGTGTGGGTATGTGTGTGCGTGTGTGCAATGGTGAGTTTGTATGTATAACTTCGTGTGCGCGTGAATTATATTACATATCAATGTTTAAGAGGTTCTCGGTATGAGCATAGTCTTTGGGTATTAGCCATTTCTGGATGGTGGTTTTAAGGTTAGGTTTATTATTGTTTTGATTCATTCTACCTGATCCAAGTTAATTGTAGTTTAGTTAAGGCTGATTTTCCAATGATCAAATAGTATTTAATTGAAGAATAAATATACCTAGTTGTATTACATATTTTTCAATCCTTTACAAAAGCTGTCAAATTGCCAATTTATTTCTTAGATAAATGATTTCAGACTGTTGCAAAATTGAATAGGTATCCAACAACTAAACTAACTAAACTTAAGAAAGTGAACCTGGATTGAATGAAAATTAAGACCAACAGTTTTCCAAAGACAACACAGGCTTAATCAGTCTCCCTAGCCTTTTCTCAAGTACATATGTTGGGGTCAGCTATCAGTGTCACCCTCGGATCCAGCTGAAAACCAGTACTTATGCATGCAACGACTGATGAAAATAAATAAACAGGATAAATACAAAAAAATATATTTCATTTCAAACACCTCATAATACTTAATAATATATGTATGTCACCGGAAAACTGCGAACGCCGTAAGATTGTACCTAAAATATTGCATGAAATTGTAAACTATATTTTCTTAATAAGACATGGATATATTGGAAACTATTAAAATTGGATGGGATTTATTGTACCTATACAAAACTATTTTTTTATAATATATCGAGTAATTAAAATCTAATAAAGGTTTTTACAATTTTCCGGTGACAAACACAAAATAATGCGTTAATAATACACACAATTATCGAGGCACAGTGTACAAAGGTGCGCCTCGATATTATGAAGCAATCCCGTATTAATTACATTTCAAATGAAGAGTATTTTGGTGAATTGCATACAATGCAGGAACGTAATAAACATATACGTAGGTCCGTCAATTTTGTATTCACGGAATTCAGATGATATGATATAACATCAGTATTGTGTATGATTTGGAATGCGGGAATGCGGGAATGGGTAACCAATATGATCAAAGTGTATTAAATTTTCAGAATTTCATCACAACCAATTCGTCGAGAATTTAGTTTTGCAAGCCCAGCTCAAATTGTGCTTGTGTGTTAAATTAATGTTGCTAGCTACAGACATTCAATGGCCGTGGTGTCATATAATGGAAATAGGTGTAATTGAATTAAAACACCGCATTTAGTCGATAAAACTAACGATAAGATAATTCGTGGTCAAATGTATAATAATCAAAATTGGTTTTCCTCCTCTCTATAAAGTTTTATATACCGAATAAATACTACTGACTAAAATTATTATAAAAAAGTACCTAGAAAAGTAATTCAAGGAACGACTCTTTAAAAAACCTACAAAAATAAAATTAACAGCCACTGCAAAAGCCTATGTGAATCATATTTGTCATTCTGAGTACTTATAATTGACTAAAAACAAATATAACTCATGTGCCCGACGATTACGCCCGGGGCGGGAGTAATATGCACGCAATAATTGCTCGGCCACCGTCCGCCCCGGGTTACGGGCGACATTCGTTTTGTAATAAAAATGTAATACTTCACTTTATTTTATGTAGTCACAACTTTTGTTTACTTATGCAGAAAAGAGCTTTGTGCAAAGGAGATTTTTTTAGAGTAACAAAAGAGCACCCATAATTCTTTCAATTTTTAGCGTGGTAAATTTTCATGTAGTTACATAATTCCCAAGAAAATGTTCAAAGCAAACACTGCAGTACAAAGCTCTCAGGCGAGACACAAGTTGTAAGAGAACAACTACTAATCATATTAACTGTATTAATTACAGCCCCGGGCGGAGTACTGCCGAATGAAAATGTATGGTAAAACTAAACTCAGGGAATTCCCGGTAGAAACTAATAAAGTGGAAATCCGTGCAGTATATGAATACCGCTCGGATTTACACTTCATTTGAGGTGGCTTCTGCGAAACGGCTTTGTGTTAATGTTTTCCTTCATTAGTCATGCCTTTACTTCATTGCAATGCTTGTTGTGTTTGTTAAATGTTTAATTTGTAAATAATTCTAGGAAGAGAGATCTCTTAATATCATGTGTAACTAAATGAAGTTGTTTTCAAAACACTACTCACCGCAATGGTGCGATATGTCATACATTCATTACATATTTGTATTGTGGTGATATTTTTCTTTTATTTCATGGTGTGGGGTGTCGTTGGATAGGTCGTTTAAAAATATTGAAGGTGTGCCATTTTTCTATCTAAGGATCCTATTGCGAAATATTAAAAGTGCAAATTTTTGTTAGATCAAGTGGCCCAGTGGTCTGCCAGCTAAGCGGTTGTTTTTGGAGATGTGAAAAAAATCAAGGTAGTAACATATAATTAAAACGAATTTAAAAGGAAAACTATTACAGCTAAGTAGGCTTTACAAGTTAACGAGTAATAGTCGACCAACCTATAAATTCCTAAGTGGGTCCGTTTTAGACGTTTTTAACCGTTTAACCGTGACCTCAATTAATATAACCATAGAATCAATCAAAAAGCACCATTCTAAGTTGGCAATTATGACGTGCGACTACGGAACCGTGCAAATGCGTGTGGTCCGAGACGCATTTGGCCGGTTTTTATTTTAATAATAAGACTGGGATGCAATACCGCACATTCCATATCACTAGTGTGTTTGATGCATCGTTCTAATTATCAGTTTCAAGAGATCTCTCAAATCGAGTGCCGCGGTCACCCATATGGCTAATCGGTCCATTATTAACGTCATAACCGCAGAAATCATGATGGCCGACAAATTCACAGGTACGTGTACAATCACAACATTTTCCGCGGGGTTACGTTGTAAATTGAACATGGCCGTCTGCGGTTTAATAACTGCGACTATCCGATGCACAGAGGGACCACGCTGATTAAATTATGACCTTTGACTGTGAGCACCTGTTTGATTTACCAATACCGAGGTACTGAGGTACCGTACGTTTTTAATAGATAAAAGGATGAAATTCGTAGTTTCGGGAATTAATATCGTCTGGGTTATAGGAATGGTTGGGACGAGGACGTCAAGGGGGTCGGAGGTATTGGTCAAAGCTTTGCTGTGGATATTGGTTTCAAACTGATTGTCGGCATACATTCCATTTCTCCACTTGCCGGTGAGTAGAAATGTAAAGGCATTAAATATCAGAGAAATATACTCAAAACATTAAATTAGTTTTATACACCCGTTTCCATTTATACTCAATGGATACTTAATTTGCTTTAGGAACTATCTGTATAGAAGGCTAATTATGCGAGGCAAGTTGCGTAAGTCACATACATAATCACAAAATCTTCTTTGCTAAAACGTTTTTCGGTAGGTCTGATCCACTTTACTGTTTTGTACATTTGTGACGAGTGTCGTACATTCAAAATTTAACTGTTATTTGTATGACACGCATCAAAGAATATATTTTAAACTTTTTGCGTTGATTTTCAGAGGAGCGAACAGCAACAGCTGTGCGAGTATAGCGGAGCGCGAAATCGGACGAGCCGGCAGTTTGGGACGCATTCGGTGCGCGCGCCAACACAGAGTGTGATGCTACGGAGGTTATAGATGCGGCAGTTTTTGAAAATAGAAGGAAGTAGTTGTTTGTTTTACTTCTAAAGTTCTTTTGTTTTTAATTTAAATGCCATGCACAAACATGGAGTTTATTAACTTTTGCGTTGTTGGCTAGGACGACGCACAAGTATAGGTAACATGATCAGTGTGTAACCCAAATTAAATACTGCAATAGATTCAACTTTTACTTCAATATTCTATAGTTATTATTATATTCATAGTTGTGTGTGTGTTGTTGAACAAACTAGCTTATCATTAGTTTCCACCTCAATACTGAAATTAAGTCGGTCCCTTTATTCGGTCCTTTGTGTTTGTCTAGTTAAATTAAGTTGAAAATTTATTCCGTATCAGTTTGGTCGGAACCCTCTGTGTCAGCGAGGAATTTATAATTTTAGACGCAAAATTAATATAGTTGAGGCTTTAATTTGTTTTTGATGATAATTGCTTGCCCGCAGCTATTACTAGTGCAGTTCAAATAATTGCTAAACATGTATAAAATTACAAATATTCCTGTTGCGGTCGCGAATGATTAATAATTCCATTTGGTATTTATTTATGGGTATAATATCTACTTTGAAGCGAGATTATTTTTTATGCGTGAATGTTGCTTATTAGACGTGACAGTTTCAGTTATGGAATTAGCAGTGAGTGAGTGCAGTGAGTGCGAGTGATGTTGCTAGTCGCAGGACGCGGCACTGAATTAATATTCCCGTCGGTGGCGACCAGTGACGTCACGCGCAGAGGCCGCGTTCACGCATGCCTTACTTCAGACCGACTCGCCGACCGTTCACCAACACTCATTAGGGTATACCCGGCGATTTGCCTCCAAATGTTTGGAAGTTAAATGGAATTTGCACGGATTTGTAGTCACGATAATCTGAAAATGAGAAGTGGAAATTCGTGGTTATAAAAAGTGCGTTGAGTATTTTGGTGTGATTTCGAAGCAGTCATTGGATAGCTTTCTACGTATTGTTTTCTTGGATACCTATATGAAATAGCAAATAATTCTTTAGAAATGACTGACTGCGTTACTGTGAATAGATATTTGTATGCCTGTGTTACTGTGAATAGATGCTCGACATAGAGTCGACAGGCGGTAGTGCGGACCTGTCAATAAAAGCTAGGTACACATGCCATGACGTACACGAGACATCCGAGTCTAATGGAGTGCCTCAGCATGTCCGCCTTTATTTAGTTCTAGCTAAAGCTAAGTTGTGATTGAATGTAGTCTAGAATATTCTACGCCAATTCTATATTCCCTAAAGCTTTAAGTAGCTGTGAGCACCTACCTATAATACCACTTTAAGGTGAGTACTGACAGGTGTTACGGGGCGTAATGTAACATGTTACAATGCGGGCATTCGTGCAGTCAGTACGTGGAAACAAGCACGAACATTTGCGTATGTGTTTTGTTTTACACGGATTTTAGGGCAAGGCGTAACATAAGATGCTCGCTGCGAATGGAATGTAATGTACATTACGGCTCGTAACACCGGTCAGTACTCAGCTTAACATCCATTTTCCAATCAGTCATACAACTTTCACTAGAAATAATAAGATGGGTGTGTTGTGCATGTTCCGCGTAATAGTTTTAAAAAGAAGTTCGTTTCGGCAAGAAATCTTTTAAAATTTAAACTGCAAGTTTTTGACAAGATTTTTTAACGTAATGGTGATGTCGCAGATGGATTGTATAATCAGCCATTTTACGCAACGGCTAGCGATTTTACAAAACAGCTCCGTTATACTGGAAGAGTTTTTACTTCTATCTTAGTCACTAGCTTTTTTCCGCGACTGCGTACGCGCATATCGTTTAACCAGTTCCCGCCTTCCTCATGTATGTGGCTATCATACACAAAAATAGTTCCAGATATTAGCGCGTTCAAACAAACAAACTAATCAGCTTTATCATATTAGTATAGATGTAACATAGCCTGTTCAATTGTACATCCCCATACAATCCATACTAATATTATTAGGGAAAGTAACTCTGTATGTCTGTTACTTCTCCACGTCTTAACGGCTGAACAGATTTGGATAAAATTTGGTACAGAGATAGAATAGACATTGGAGAAGGACATTTGCTACCTTTTTATTTTCGAATATTTTTAACAATGGAAATTGTTATAAACGAATTTCACGCGCGCGGTCTCTGGTAGAATCCGGTATTTAATAATAACAACTCGTGATCGTCCCACTGCTGGGCAACGGCCTCTTTTGTCACATAGTATCCAATGTAATTTATAAATTAATCGTACAAACCGAACCATCCGTAATCACAGTTTAATTCCGCTGCACCTGCGTCTGCTTTAAAATATCTACGCGATGTCCTTCTCATCAATTGTCAAAACGAGGGCATAAATTAAGGTCCCCTGCCACGGTGCAGCTGAGATTAATGTTGGTATTAATCGAGTGACCGCCACACTCCCGCCCTCTGCCAGTAAGAACGTTTACTGTGCACCCTCTGCGGCTTTTTACTGTCTTTTGTTTTATAAATAAATGTTGGGACAGATTAGATTTGCAGTGTTAATTAAATGTGAATGTTGGATTTAGTTGTGGGGTTATTTGTGTGTGTGTTGGTTTTAAATAATGACTGTGCAAGTGCTTCATGCCATGGAATTGTATTAAAAAAATGTTATACATTATAGCTCGTGGGTAAATAATAAATAACAACCGTACGGGTCGATTTTCAAGGTTAAGCATCGTTTGTCGAGGTTGATCTGTGGATGCTCTGTGGATGGGACACATCTTAACATAGCGAGATTCCTCCGTGCCTCGGAAAGCCCGTTAAGCCGTTGGCCCCAGCTGTCATTTGTAGATCTTTGGCAGTCGTTATGGATTGTCAAAAGCTAGAAAATCTGACTCCAGTCTTGCCAAGAACTACCGTGTTACCCAATTAATGGGTTGTGGAGGTCTAGTAGGCAGCCGCTCCACGTAAAATTCTGGTATTCAGCTGAATCCGGTGTGACTGGAAGCCGACCCCAGTATAGTTGAGAAAAGGCTAGGCAGATGATGATTGTTTCCTTAACGTAAGACAGCTACCCAACATCACCCTGAAATATGACCACGCACTTCAGGAATACGCTGTATATCAAAATATCAACATCAGAATCAACATCAGAAGACCAAATAAACTGGAGGCTAACAATTTCTCGGAAACTCTAGTTACAGGAGCGGTGTGGTCTTAATGATTTGTTGGAAGCCCCTAGGAATGAGACGTAGCGTGTAGGTGACCGCCAATTAAACTAGCCGGGTTATCTGCAGCCGCATGCGAGTAACGAGCGTGTCTTCGACCCTCCCGGGCTGGCTGGTCTCCGCACGAGTTTCACCACTTCACCTTACGTTTCGACGTGCTCGACGAAATTAAGGATTGCTTGTAACTCTGGCTGAAGGGCTGACCAATCAATATAATATTTTAGAAAGCTTTTTTGGCAACTGAAAACAAACGTTTTTAAGGAGAATTTTATAATAATTAATCATTATTTCAGACACATGTTAATTCCAACAATTTAAAAATAAATAGAAATACAAATCAGTGTCAGTATTTACTACGGGTCTTAGGACAATTTACACAATCCATGTTCGCATTTTTATTACACTCCGATAATTATAATTATTTTGATAATAAATTATATTATTGATTATATATTTAACTACGGATCTTAGGACTATTTACACAATCCATATCGCATTTTAATTACACTCTGATAATTATTATTATTTCCAAATCGACAAATATTCTTCCAAGAAAACACATCTCTAATTGACTTAGGCACAGCTATCAGTCTCAACACACAATATACACTCAAGCCGGATGGCCTGCCCCACATAAAACCATTTCACAGCCGGAGCACCCGAACAATGACATTTAATGTAATTTAATTTCCTGAAGCCCTATTTTATCGCCGGATTATTTGATCAAAGGGCTAATCGAGTCCACATACCTACAGTTTAGCCAAAGATAAACTTGCGACATGCGGGCGGCTGTGCGTGTTTAACTAATGACCGAGTCATGGGGGCCTATCGGGAGCTTCAGGGGGGTGAGGTGGCGTCGGGAGGGCGGGTGCAGGTCCAGCGATATCATTAGCCACAGATGCCGCTGCCCGGTGCCCGGTATAAATACATTAAGTGCGCCGTCAAACTGTTAAAGCTCGCTTCAAACATAGTTTTGCGCACAGATTACCTCAGCTTCAGCAGGGTTAACGTTTGTTTGACAGATTTTTGTTTACGTTCTGCACGATATTTTCGTACCATTTTTGTTACACACACACTTCATTATTCTCTGTAGTCCTTAACCGACGACAGTTTAACCATAGCGCCGACACTATTCGCATCAAAATCAATAGACAATGAAAAACAGCGGCCACTGCATGGAATATGGCGCCATAAAATTCTATAAACCCAATAAAATTCGTGCTCGGCGTTGGAACGTCCACATAAAATCTCAAAGTACATAAACATATCATAAGAGGGGCTGTAGAGCGAGTTATCCTCACAAAGAGAGTTTTTCTAAGGGATAAGCGGTGGTTTCCCCAGATGGTTATTTTATACAGTGAAGTTGAGTTAACGGGCTGGGTTTTAGTATTCGTAGCTCCGCCGTAGACGCGCTACGCCGTAGACCCACTACGCGGTAAGCTTACTGCCTCGTAGCATCATCCTGTGTAAATGAAGGTATTTGCTAAATGCAGCCAAGCTCAGCTAAACCCAGCTATTTAAAAAAATAAGGGATACCTACACGACATAAATGTTAAATAGTCAATAAATATAAAACATCATAAAGAGTTGGTGGTACTTTTTATTTACTGCCGCAATCCCTCCTCGTTTATTGCGATATAAATCGGCGACTAGATATGATTTATCAGCTCATCACTCCTGGTTACGTGTGAGTAATGTTCCGACCGTTATTGCAACATTATAAACGTATCTCTACGCGAAAACGTACGTACGTTTTAAGACAAACTGGTCCGAATGAACCGGACTACGGTTGACTTAAAACACATTACCATACTCTGGGGATACTCACCCTTTATACAACGGGACGTTTAAATTGAAATGGATCGGATTCAAGAGTCCATCCATCACGGTATTTGCCCCACATCTAATGTTTTTTTAATAATTCCACTTCGGACTTCAGTGTGTCGTCCCTCATTAGAAAGAGGAGTGTGATCGAGTGCCGATTGTTCGCAATATGACAGCCAATTGACAGTTCTCCATGATAATCGAATAATGAAAGCGAGACGATGCAGACAAAAGGTGTCATTGAGGTGTGAAATGAAGAATATTGAACCGATAGAATATTGAACCGATAGAATATTGAACAATGTTTGAATTTCGCTCGGCTTTTTGTGGTGAGTCAGACGTTGAAGTTATTTAAAATAATAAAATAAAGTTTTCTTGAAATAATCATTTTAAAAATAGGTACGTGAACTTCAGTTATACTTTTGTTACATGTATAAAAGTTTCTGCTTGTCTACTTTCTCGATTTAGTATTTATTTGTTTAGCATTGTCAAAATTGTATTGTTTCAGAATTACACTCAACGCTAGTTTAAAATGTGACACTGACACTTTAATAGGTGTCAGTCACAATTGATCAGTCCATTAACCTTTTGCGTGTCTTAAGTTACACAGTTCGACATAAGAAAAAATGCTCCAAATGTCTTAAGTCGGACAGTTACACATAAGGGCTTGGTCAGGATTGGACGATAAAAATCTGTTAAGACACGCAAAAGGTTAAAAAGTTTAAGTAAAATCTTATGTTAGTTTTTTTTTTCTTTACGTCATAATATAATTATTTATCTACGACTACACTGTTCCAAGAACAGAGTTAAATCCACGCAAATAGACAGATAATAGAAATGAAATACTTTCAAAAGTATCATTCATTTCGCAACAAACAATCATAAACTTCCCTTTGCATTAAATTCCTAAACAAAAAAGTCCTTCCAAGCATTTGAGCGCACAGTCGCATGCTCGACAATTTAATTTACAATTTCGCTGTCCTCCCTTTGTTTATCTATTTCATAAATATATTATTCCGATGTCATGAGCGGAAAGTAAGACAATAAAGGAACGAAGACAGGAATGCAAAGGGGCGAGGAACAAAACGACCACGTTCACTGACCGCTATAAACAACGGAAACTATGTGTGCGGTCACCTTTATATTTCATGCAAATCGACCCGCTGCCGGCGACTCAGCTACAATAATCGTATTGCGTGATAAACGATATTTGTTGCTTACTTTGCGGTCCTCGAGGAAAATAGTTTATGTTAAACTATTATTCCATTTGAAGATATTTAATAGGCATGTTGTTGCTATTTATTCATTCAGAAGTATTCAGGTACACGGCAATCGTACTGCTTAGCATAAAGCAGTTCAATAAAAATTGTTACTACATGTGTAAGAGTAGTAACGAGCACCATAAAACTGCGAGTCTGAACGATCATGCTTCATATAATGAAATTTCACTTACGCATAATATAATGTTCTACATAAAGAGTGTTATCTAAAAACGCATCTCCGAACACGATCTATTCCCTCCATAAAAGTTACAAATAACCGCGAAATGACGCGTCATTAAATAAAATCGTCGAGATAAGTGCAGATTAATGTGGTTTTTTATATCGTTCGATCGATATGGCGTTTGAAACGACCCCTTCACGCATTAAAACCGCGAGCGCAGTCGATGTATGCGATTCCAAATTACGATACCGCGACGTTATCGCGCACACAAGAAATCAAACACCAAACATGAGCGAACAAATTCCAAACACATTAGATTATATTAAATCAGAATATCATACAAAAGTGTCTACCAAGCGTGAAGAGTCGATATGAGAAGTTATATTAAAATTGACTAGCATTAGTTTGCACGTATCCAAAATTATTTCCCCATATTTTATGGGACACTCATATATCAAAGCTATGAAAAAGTTTGCCCCACCTACACAGTATTGGTAGGGCAAGCATCTGTGCAGAAATCACCCGGTCACTAGAATATTGTTTTCACTATATTAGAAACGTGATCGCAATTTTTAAGAGCGAAAAAATTCTATTTCAACTCGACTCTCTGACGTTGGGCGTATTTGATTATACGTCGAGTGTGTATTCCCTTTTACAGTGTTATAAAGTGAACGATATTGGGGAATTTTACGATTCCATCTACATGCTATATTGAAATATTAACTTTTGGATTAAAACTACGCGCCGCCGACGGCCCGAGGTAACTGATTTTGTTAAAATGTCACTTTTATGGAGGGGAAAATTCGGACTTCATTTGCTATTTTTAATATGCTGAAATAAATTTATTACATGACTAACTACGCATTTCCCGCTGAAAAATATTAACAACACTTCTAATTTCTGCCTTGTGACTTCCATCTACCCTTCAAATTGACATAAATATTAACATAGATGTGTGTAGGTATAATTAATCACTCGGCTGTCCCGGTATCTAAATGTATGCATGTCCTGACCGTCTCCAGTTTGATTTTCATTAGGGCAAATCACGCTCCACGCCGCTCACATCAATTTATAGGTGTACGTATCACGGCAGGATGTGTATTCATAGTAGGTAATATCATGGTTGTGATTGAGTGCAGTACACAATGGAGAATCTCTGAAGACGGTGGGAATGTGGCCATTAATATAGATCATGGGAAGCTACTTTGTAACATACATATGTTCCTGTTATCTTTTTTGTATGGTTTCGGGACTAGCCTTATAATGCACGAGTATGTATGTATAGTCGACCTCGTAACCGTCCTACCAATTTTCAACCAATCCCAGTGAATTAATAATGAACTTAAGTAAATTATATGTCAATAGGACTTTTTGTTTTATAAAGTGCAAGTAGTAGAGTTTCTACCAGCGATAAAGCAATTATGAGGTTTGAATGTAATACTGAAATAAAATAAGTAGGTAAATAATAATTTTTGAAAAATAAAATAAAGTTAAATAATAATAGATTAAAGTTAAATAAATAAAATAGTTCAGAATACAGTTGTACATAGTTGTAATAAGTAAAATACAATGTACAAAGGCAGCCTTAGGCATTTGCTACCAGTCGACCTTAAGGTGGCGGTGCAGAGATAAAACATGGCAGGTGCATGGTGGGGCAAGGTGATATCTTCATAGAAATAATATTTTTTCTAATAAAAAATTTAATGCGTCATTCCTTACGTATTCGTAATATTACTTACGGAGAGCGCCCACTAACCTACTTCCAATAACTCCCTTTATTCTGTATCGCACTAATAATTGATATATTGAACACAAGCAATATGAACCGTAAGTCAATCAATATCAGTCTACCGAGTCTAAATCCGCATCAGTTAGAAACTTGATCCCAGCGCTAGACTGAAGTCCATTTGATGAACGTCGATGTTACGCCCGAGATGGCGCACTGAATGGATTCAAGACATCTTCGTAAATAGCAGTCGTGATGTTTGATGGATTCGAGGTTTCTTGAGCGCTGGCGTGTATTTAGAATGAAATATAAATGTACCCAGAAGCGATACATTTTATCGAAATATAATTTTCTTAAATAAACGTTGAACTAATGTTGTACTGAAAACTTTTGTGAATAAACTTACTAGTTTTGTTTGCTCTTTTATTTTAATTTTCTTTCTATATTATTGTGATTATTTTTTGAGGAGCTCGTGGCTAAATAATAACAGCCGCACGGGTCGATCTTCAAGGTTAAGCAACGCTTGCCGAGGTTGGTCTTTAGATACCGAGACTCCTCCGTGCCTCGGAAAGCACGATAAGCCGTTGGTCCCGGCTGTCATTTGTAGATCTTTGGCAGTCGTTACGGATAGTCAGAAGCCAGATAATCTGACACCACCAGTCTTGCAAAGGAGTACCGTGTTTCTCAGTTAATGGGTTGTGGAGGTCTGATAGGCAGCCGTTCCACGTAAAATACTGGTATTCAGCTCAATCCGGTTTGACTGCAAGCCAACCCCAATATAGTTGGGAAAAGGCTAGGCAGATGATGATTATTGTGATTATTTTTGTCGTGTAGAACCTTACTTGGGTTTCATACCCAAAGGGTAACTAAGAAGACGTATTTTATGGGACGGAACGAGTTCGACTCGTATTTTACCGACTCTTTTTTGACTCTTCATAAATTAGCGTCGCGCTGAGACAGAGCTACTTAATTAAAACCTGATAAAATAGTTAGTAGCTGGAAAGGAACTATTGATGGGATGGAAATTGTACATCGTAATAATATTATTAGACATGTCATCGCATTGATCGAACAAATACAAATATAGTTTCTTAGCATCGCTTCCGTTTTCACGTCACCCAGTAGTGACTACGTTTGCTCATTGAAATTCATTTTCAGGAAATTAATATTGAGATAACAAGTCACCGTCTACCATTGTCTTACCGCGTCACAATGTCGAGATGACTGCTCCAAGTAATGTTTTAGTTAAACTGAAACAATGTATCATTCATACTAGATATCTATTTGAGTACAGTGATTTATATGTTGTGCATGTGTAGTTACTAATATTTGCTTTGCTCTCAACAATTTCTGTGATGGGTTCAGCACAACTTGACAGGAAAAATGTACTTTCTTTTGAATGTATTTTGTGGTCAATCATATTCACATCTTAGTAGATTTTTCCAGCATAAATATATGATGATGAATATACGATCATCATGTTTTCTCTCTTCGCTTGATATCATTGGAGAAAAGGAAGAAAATACGTTTAATTACCTAAGCACGTGATAAGTAAAGTGATGTAGTAATCATGAAAAGTTTTTTCCGAGTATTTTGTTTAGTATAGCGTTAGAGTTAGTATTTCGATAAATTGCTAAACAATAGCTAACTCAACAATAGAGATCTTCATCATCTGCCTAGCCTTTTCATATTATTAAAGATAAATAAGTAAGTGGTAATCAATTCAGTTCTCGTTGTCAGAAACTCAGAACTTTAGTCAAATTGGGGTAGATGATATTGTTGGCTAAACTGAAATCAATATTGAGCCGGGATTGTTTATGTAATGTTCGCTTGTTAGTAGTTGTTGTGTTTTAGTTCTGCCGGTTAACTCACTGATAAACTAATAACGCTGCGATATTTTGAGCGATATTCAAAATGCTATTGTGATGTTTCGAAAGGTTTTTGTTACAAGTTTTAGGTTTTTCGAAATTTTGTTTTGACGGGATTATACGCAGACCTGTCCCAGCTACCATGTGTACTAGATAAATCATTCCGATTTCCAAATAGAAAAGATTCAAAATTTTGAAAAACGGCATTTAGCCACCACACCTGTCCCAGTTAACTGCACTTTACTAAATAAATCATGGATTTTTAAAAGACTCCTTTTCGTCTTATTTCTTTTCTCTTCGTTTCATTCTAGAATGGCCCAAACCCCTATTATAAAGAAAATCGTGTAACGACGCGAGCTAATGAAACCAACTTCTAAATACAAAAGAGTGTATGACAAACCCGTTTGTCTGACTGCAGTTACACGTAGTAAAGGAAGTCGTTGGCAGTTCCTTTCCCCCCCTCTCCTCTCCCCGCAGGAAATTCCCGACTTGCAACTTTACCCGATTCACAACTTTGCTCCCGATGAAAGAAATACTTTTCCGGAGTTGTTCACGTTTCTTTATTAGCCTTTTGATTTGTTGTAAGTCTGCTGCGAATAAAGGGTTGCATTTGAAAAATACTTTGAGGAAATTTTCTGTTTTCAGCCGACCGTGGCGAAGTCAAAAAGAGGAGAGGAAATGGTTTGTCTACGACTGTACGCATATGATTCAAAGTGGAGGAAGTCGTGTCGAATGAATGAAGTTTTGTTGGAGAAAGTCTTTCACTGACCAATCAATAAAAGCCATTGGGTACTCATTAAAAATGTTATATAACTATGCAAATTATTCTATAATAAAATGAAATCGGCTTATCATTTTTACACAACTATGTGCTAAAGTGTAAACACACTGAGTTTTCACCTGGATAATTTCAATGAATTACAAAATACTCTTTCAGTTACTTCTCACCCTATCACTAAACAATATTAACTATTAGAAAATCAACAACACTAAACCTACACAACTCAAATGTAAATACCAGTTAAATGGAGAACCCGTATCTGCAACAGACAAAGCTGAATTTAGAAGGCTTAGTTCGAAACTAAAGCGTGATTTAATTTTAAAGCCAAGTTCTCCCCACTGGCATTTAGGAATAGCCTCTTAATAAATCTGCTACTTACCCGACGTCCGGAGTTCGATTCCCGGCGGGGCACGCTGCGAATTAACTAGTTGGCCTTTCGAGTACTGACCAACGGAAGTTGCACTAACTTTGTAATTGGTGGGAATTTATTACTGATATCTTGAGAATACCCTCTCTCATATTTTGACAGGAGTTGTGGCTTTATTATTTTGTAAAGGGGTTTCAGTTTGTGGACGAGGAGGGATAGTGGAATAAATTAGTCTGTGGCGTTGTTAAATATAAATTAACATTAGACGGGTATTTTTAAGGAACGTTCGCATTTACATCACAGTCGCTAACTGTCGAAACAAACAATAATTTACCTACATTTTGCCATTGATTGCGCTCAGATGTAGTATGACTTAAATTTTAACGCTTTTTAAGTATGGTAGTTTATTTATTCAACTATTGGAATCTGATTGCTTGCTTCTGTTAGTTATTGTTTATGACTGTTAGTTTTAATTTATTTTACTTTTCTGTTTGTTTTGTGCGAGTCCCAAATAAATATGTTTCTTTCTTTCTTTCTTTCTTAGATGTATGTAATGATTTCATAACTGTATCATTATGTATTTACCGTTTTCCTCCTCATTTTCATCTTCCTAATGTGAACAAAAATTCAAAGAATTTTGAGAAAAATAAAAACCCCCAAACGACACTTCAGTTTCTGTCAAAACAACTGTATCCGAAACTTCCAATAATTATAATTAGTTATCGAAAGCCGGTTACAAGACAGTCACGTCTGGCCTGCAGGTCGTCAAAGGGGAACTAATCCCAACTATGATTAATTGAATTTAGGAGTGGCTCGTGCCTCGTGGCTCGTGGCTCATGCAATACCGACGAATCTGTTACTTCAGTCTGCGATACAGTTCGCTGGAACTTGCCAATCTGTTGGTCTTGCAGTTACGGACCTGACAGGTACTCTGCTAAGAATTTGGTTTGGGTGGTTTGATGTTGATTTTGAATTTGTCGATGTAGCTTGAATTATTTAGCTTCGAATTGATTTCGTACTAGGTAAGGAAGAGTGGATGGTTAAAGAAAACCCGTGGTTGTGTTAGCTAATAAAAATAGCAAATTAAAGCATTTTTTATATTCCACCTGTGCATTCACCGTTAAATTGAAACTAAAACTAAATGATTTCATGAGACCATTGTTCGTTGGCATGTAGGTTCCTCGGGGAGTGTAGGGGGACACTAAGAAAGAGGATTTTCCGAAATTCCTACGGGAACGGGGAAAAAACGGGTTAAGCGCGTACGAAGTTGCGTGCAAAAGCTAGTTTACTAGGTATAACGATAGTCAGGTCTAATACAAGTGCGTTTAATTAATGTGCCCATAAACGAATAAGTTAACAAGTAAAGTGTACTCAGCTGAGTTACGTCCGTTTTAAACAACATTCGGTCACAAGTGGGAATAGTGCTCAAGTTTTTGATAGTTCGTGCGGCTTCGGTATTTACTGGTTAAGTTTCGGGTCAGTTCGGACAAGTTACACCATCTCGGGGGATACTGGCGGCGGCGGCCGTGTGTTTGACAGACTACTTTTTAGTTTGTTAACTTTATTATTTAGTGGATTATTGGGTGTAGCGTTTTAAGTAGGTGGGTAAACATGTTTTTGGTAAGCAGTTGTTTTTTTAAATCGATTAGTAAAGCTGTTTAATATCCATTTTTTTATTATTGTCAATTTCTGCCAGTGTTTAGCGGCTTTGTCCGTTGAGCCGTTCCGTAATAAACATCCATAAATTCCATGCATCATTCATCATCATTGATAGGAGTAGTAAGATAGACTCGCGTTCGACCAGAATCTCACTTGATGGAAAGCCTGTGGTCGACGATGGAGCACGCGTATAGAAGTAACCTTTTCATTCTTGATTTAAAAACAGGATTACTTAACTTAGCTGTCTTCTTCTATGTGTCTTCGTGTATGACGTCACTATTAGCTTACCATTATTGTATACTGTATACAAATAACGTTAGCAGATCTAACACTTAAAATCCTCGTCCATTTCAAAATCACGTTTGTAAGTCTACCAGCTCGCAAGCATATGTTAACGACAGTACTAGAATATTTTCCGCCTGGGACTGTAAACACTGGTGCATCTAGCCAGCACGTACGGACGATCAGTCATTCGGTGCGCGTCGTGTGTTGTCGTGTGTCGTCGTGTGTCGTTGGATCGTGTCGGTCCGGCGCAGATGGCTTCGGACCGACTCGTCGCCTACGGCAACGGTTCCTTGCTGCATCCCAAATGAGTGTGCAAACTCCTTATTGTTTTCTGAAATGACGGGTTTTCGATCCGGTGTTAGCTTGTCAGGGTGTGGTATAGAGTTTATTGATGGTTTGATTTAATGATGAGAGATTTTTGTAGATTGCATTTTCGTCTAGTTTTACGAGATACCTAGTTGCCATTAGTTGGAGTTGCTGATGGATTTACGAATGTGAATTTATTGGAGTAAAAAAAAGAAACTAGACAATAATTACAATTATTTGGTGGCCAACAACATGATGAACTGAATTAGTCAGTGATTAGCCACCAAATAAACAAACCAAATTACAAAACATTATTTGCTTAACAAAGTCCTAATTTTCACACAGCTCTAATAACCGTTAAATCAAACAATCGAACGTGAATTTCTCATAAAACACGATTATTACAAATGGCTGCTAATGTCCAAACAGTGATAGGCCACGCATGACGTGATACGATCCGGCGCAATATAATTGTCCGGGGCTGCGATCACGTGCGATCGGCGCCGAGAGTAATGGCTGTTTGCTTAGGCCGTGTCCACGGGCCGCTCCTAACAAACAATATGTTGACATGACGCACATTAGGCTAAAATCGACGGATGCTATGAATTCCAAGTTTTGCGTGGCTTGCGTTTAAATGCGTGTTTGGTAACGTGCCTAAATACCCAAGTGTATGGGGACGAGGCTCGCGATTTGGGTAGCTAATGCGTGAAAATGAGATACGGATTGATTTAATCGGGACGTTGTTACTGATGTACCTACCTCTTTATGCAGAATGCTAGTTAAGTATTACAGAATATTTCAAAATAATAGTAAATAATTAAAACAGCCGCTACTAGTAATATTCAGAGGTAGGCAAATAGCAAATAGCCCATCGATTAACATTCCATAAATCTTATTATTTATTTACCAACAGCATAGGGCAGACAGATTAATAAATTACTGAATCGAAACCAAAAACCGCATACCGACAGTCAAACCGCTGTAATATAAATTATGTACATTTATAACGTTTAATTTGTTAAATATGCGATGATAAATATAATTAATAAAATTTATACCAAAATAAACAAAGAACAACAGATTAACATCTCCTAAAATAATATCTTTATACGAATAAAATTATTATGTTGTTTTTAATTGACGAATAAAATATAATTTTAAATAAAAAGTATTTCGGCTTTCCGTGCTGTTTAAGCTTAGTCACGTATCCGTACAGTCGGGGATAAAAGAGTTAAACAAGAATTTAAAATATTGAAAAATAAAAGCGATTGAAGCTGTCGAATATTACGGGCTTATTAAATATCTGCGTATTGGTCTTTATTTTGTCAAGCTTTAAGTTTATTATTCTGTTTATTTGCACATCCTTGTTTATTTATTGTTGTTTGGTTAATTATTCATGTTAATAAGAGAGAGAAAAATAAATTAGTACCAAGTAGGAACTTTTTTTTATTTCAAACCTAAAAGTACCTATTTCTATCCAGTACAGTAGTAAAACTAAAACGTACTCCAGCCTACCGTGTATTGCAAGGTAAGGCCGTTCTCCCCGCTAGTACAGTAGCGGTCACTGAGTCAGCGAATGACCGGCAGTAACAAATTTAGTCGGCGGTCGCAAACGCATGTTGTTTTAGGCCGTAGTCAAACAAGGTGCAGCGTGACCGGTGCTAATACCGTGTTTGCGTTGGATATTTATGGCAACACTCGACGTGCTCACACGCCGGAATAATTAGCTCGTTATAAAATGCACGACGCTAAGTTATCTTGTTTAGCACGCGCTTTTGAGTTCGACTGTACGGTGCTGAAAATACCTGTTTTTATTAAAAATCGTATGATGTTTGCGGTGTCTTGATGCTTTTAGTGTGACACAAAATAGTTACTTTTTTCAGAAAATGGATAGTTTGCTGCTAAAGGACGCAGCTCAACGCGATGATCATTTTTCCTGTTTTATGATTCTATGTTTTTGCACACAAATTTTGATTCCTGATTTCCAATTTTATTTAACAACATCCAACCAATATTTATAGGCCTTCCAGCATCAAAATAAAATAGTTAACAAAAAAAAAAACCTTTTATTTTCAGCCTCCCAATCTACCTAACCCGATGTTCGTTAGCGGCTGCAAATTAATAGGAGCACACTTTATCTCGTCTCAGGGTTATTCGGTTACAGATATTCTATATACATATGTGGGTAGAGTATCGGTTGAAGTGGTAGCCGTATCGACGTGGCGGCGAGGCTAGTCGATTAAACGATATAAACGGATTAAGTTGACCGGCGGCTAAGTGCCACCCGGGCTGCCACTAAACTGGACACTCGCTAATCTGCTGCATGTTGCCGCAAATATTATGATTTTGAAGACTTGGTAGGTTGTAGCAGAAATTACTCTTATTTTAATGTTTTCTTTAGTGTACGAGTAAGTTATGCTAAGTTTAGTTATGTTATGTTTTGTTAAAAAAAAACCTCTTTTTGGGCTTTAAGAGTTATAGGAACACCACAATAAAAAAAAAACAACATTAGAGGCTTATTTGAGCCCTGTTTTTTGGTTAAATTGTGATATAAAAATAGAGGCTTCGCGTAGGGGATGTGATGTCTTAAATATCACACAATCAGTCAGTTTTCTCAAGACTAAATTCGCCTGAACATAACCAACTACCCGACACCTGAAACTGAACCACATACGGAAACCACATAACACTTACCTTAACACAAACTAACTCCTCAAATGTCCGACCGAAGCCAGGGCATTAAGTTTCATAGTCAATACCCACGTAATCTGTGCGCCGCATACATTCGCCATTCGTCTCCGTTCCGCAGATGTAATTAACTAAGGGTTTAATGACCCCTCCTAATTGGAGGCTAAGATTTGAAAGCCATTGTCTTACATATTCATAGAGGTACCTTGGGGCAGGTGCTCCTAATTTATTCAAAGGATAGGACATGCAAATTCGAAGTGGAAT
This sequence comes from Mamestra brassicae, assembly GCA_905163435.1. Lineage (NCBI taxonomy): Eukaryota > Metazoa > Arthropoda > Insecta > Lepidoptera > Noctuidae > Mamestra > Mamestra brassicae. Next base: position 7,563,533 of record LR990996.1, on the reverse strand, counting down.
ATCGGTCATGTTAATGTCAGATTTGAGTGAAAATTATTGCGGATTGGCTTCTTGGGTAGTCTGTTAGTTAGCTCGTGGTTTGAATTAATATTATTATACCTACGGAGTAGTTGAGTATCGTTGAACAGTTTTTTCAACAGTGTTTTGGTAAGTCCTTGGCTACCAAATGGCGATTAGATGACTGATATTTTTATCTGTCATATTTTCTCTCAAGTCCGTCGGTACGTCATTGCTGGCTGAGAAGCATGGTTTCCACGTTGGATTTCATACTAAAATATAACACAATTTTTTGCCGAGTTCATGGCTGTAACTTTACTGTTTCGTAGTTTTGAGAAAAAAAAAATGATTTCAAAATAGAATATCACGATTTCAAGTAAATTAATTTGAATGTTAAAATTCCAAGTTATCATGGTACAAACTAGTTCGAAAAAAGAACGGTGTTAAGACCAGTTAATTTCTGCACCGTTTCAAATCATTGTTTCGTAGGTTGTTTATCCAATATAGGTAGCTAATCCACAATTAAATATTCTCGCATGTTAAGGAGCTCACTGAATAGTTAATGTGATGGAATTAGTAACTTGGATGAAGGAAGAAACTCCAAGAATTAGCGATTCTTACTTGTGTGTTAGCCGTCATCACTGCACACGTACCTAATTACTTAATAAAATATTTATAGAATCTTACAGACATTGTAACAAAGACGAAGAAGAGAGAGGCAAGTTAAATGTTTGCATAAATCAGTATTTAGTGTAACTAGGTAATTTTAAACATATAGTTTTTGTTTTCACAAATATCTATGGATAAACAATTATATTTTGGAGGTGCATTCTCGGACTAGTCAGTATTGTAAAATCAAAATAGAACTACCAATAGGTACTTTTGACTCTTAGGGCCTTATCACACTGGCGATTTGCAAGCTCGCCGCGAATAGCACCTTCGACGCCATTTTGTACGGCTGCGCGCCCGCCGCGTTTTCGTGGCACGTTCGTTGCGAACTCGCTGCGAGCTCGTTTTGCACTCGCATCGCTTTGAACTCGCTCGAAAATCGCCAGTGTGATAACTTCGCCAGTGTGATATCTGCCTTATTAATTGTTGTTAATACAAACAGAATTAAGTATGTCGGCTTCTAGTATATCGACTATAGTTGCCAAAAGACTAGGCAGCTGATGACTGCAAGAAGGAATAACCGTAAAAAACATATTTGTAAAAAAAAAAATCTTTGGAAAAATAGACAAGTCACACGTTTGAAAGTTATCCTTTTCATGCTCTTATTTTTTTTAGTTTTTTTTTTTTAATGCGTCGTTTTGAGATGTATAAGGTCCCATTAAAATAGATAGAAAAACTTTTAGAAATCATTCAGACCACCAAAATAAGGACAATAGTAAAAAAATAATATGAAAAACGCATTAGATACTTACAAGGAAAAAAACCTGCTCACGCAAATACACTAAAAACGTTGGTTCCCCAATGTATAAACATATCCATATTATCCATGTCTTTGTTATTTCATAATTCTGATATTACAAATGTGCAGGCGCACGTGACCACGTCAAGGATCCCATAATGAACCCATAATGGATGTGTTTATTCTAGTATGCTGGGGTAATTTATTCTAGTAAGTCAAAATAAAATCACTTCAATCAGTGTTTTTTTTTGCATGGATATCTTTGGTAGGACGTACTGAACGCTGTGTTAAAATTTTTCCATCTATTTTAATGGGACCTTATATAATAAAAAAATATAGTATAACACTCTATAATGGTACTATCTGACTAACAAAAACCAGATCGTTTGCCACGAAGTCCACAAATCTTGAGCCCAATCCGCGCTATCCTTCAATGCCAACCTGCCACAAATCTCTAATCTTGCCCTCAAGGCACTACACTAAACGCCAAACATGCTAATTGCTATCTGTTATCTTACGCCAAAGAAGATCTTGGCGAACAACAAACTACCCTTATCTGAGACAAGGAGTTTTAGCGAAAGGGCAACAAGCCGCGGGCTAAGCTTCGGGATAGATCCCACTTACGCAATTATCTGGGGCAGCACTAGTGATGCTTTGCTGTGTTAGTTGCGAAAATTGACTTGCTGGTATGCAATGGCTAATTGTAGTCTGTCTTTCGGTATTAAAGTACAGATCGATAGAGTTCACGATCTTTTAATTTAGATACTTTTTAACTTAGTTGTTTTTTCATATTAGTATTATTACTTCTGGCGACATTAACGTCGTCAGAATAAAAAAAAAATTAAGAAAAATTACACAGGGACATAGGAGGACATATTTTTCATTCTAAATGATTAATTATCAGTTTACTTGTAATACTGCCAGCATAGACCAGATAGAGAGATTGAGACGTAAAAATTTACAATATAGGTACGACTTTTTTTGCCAGCGTACTTTGTTTGAAAAAGTCACCGTGGCCCTGGAACGCAAAGGGCTTTAGAAGGAACACGGATGGGTTTTAGTCAGTAAGATTCTGACTCACCCTTCCGCTTCACCCAAAGCAGAAGAAGTCATTTGATAAAAAAAAGTACGACTTTTTTATATCCATTGCTGTCCTACTGCTGGGCATAGGCCTCCCACGAGTCCTACCGGACATTCTCCCGCGCCAACTCGAGCCATAGCTAATAAAAAAAACAAAATCTTTCCCTTTTTAAATTCTCAAGAAATAAATCCTAACCCCTACATAATAATGTACCGAGACAAGTATACCCAATACGTTGCGGTCTGATAGAAACAATGACACAAGTGCATCCGCTTCATCCGCTAAACAGGCGGCATGGCACGCTTTGTGCTCGAGCAAACTTCGAGCAGGCGGGACAGGTAGACAGGCCTTCTGAGGCCACTCGAGCACAGGAATGCCATTGCTCTGGCAACAGACTCCCAGAGAAACTGTCCGATCTGTTTGTCTGATAGTGTTGAGGGAAATATTTTAGAAGGTGAATTGTTTTTACGCTTTTTGTTGAATCATTATTTTTGTTACTTATAAAATATTATCAAAATACAGACTCACAACATTGTGTGATCTTTTCCTATTTTGCAAAGTAAGGGTGGCTCAACTTAATCACACTTAATTTTTAGCTTTTATTCTGTGGCCAACATTATTCCCTCGAGCCGCAAAACTGCCGCCAAAAGCATTACTTAATTTTTAATCATTTGATTTTGAAACTCATAAATCAAATATCAAAAGGAAAATTAATGTTTCTACCCGCAATTACCGCTAGCATTCATCGACACAAACGATTGTATTGCGAACCACTTGAAACTTTTCCTTTGACGTCACCGCGTCTCACTCGGTACCCGAGGTACTCCGTAACTCCGAATCTAAACAATCGAGCTCGTAAAGTTACAGCTTTCTAACTTGAGCCAACTTGTTCAGTTTCACTTACGCGATAAATATGTTTGAGGTTTGTGTTTCGAGCTGGCTTTTAAACTCTAATAAATGGGTAATTTTCCGAGCTCTGGAAAATTTGATGAGTACCTACGTCATGTTAGTAACTAAATTAAACCTGTATGCTCTATCAAAGTTTTACTTCTATAGGGATTGTTTATCAACTCAAAGGGGTAATTCCTGTATTTTAAAAAACTTTTGCATTCACATCTCAGTCACATACATAGAAAAACATCTCTAACTGCTACATTTTGACATTAACTTTCACCGATATCATATTGCGACTTGAATGTTTGTAATTACGACAATTGCCCTTCTAATATTTTAAAGCATTTGCTTGTTCAGGTAGCGTTTTAATTTAAATTCTTGATGTCATCTCTACAACCCAATATTCATATAACCAATAAAGATTTTAACCCTATCGCAACTGAAAAGTAATACGATATGGAGCATTGAGTTTACAAGTAGGAATCGACTCCACTAGACTCGAAGGGGTCGCAATTAATTCCTGATTGATTCACAAAGCTTGCTGGAATTTCACTAGTTTCTCCACCTCGGTTACCCCACCTTGCCCCCCTTGCCCACCTGCCTCCAAGTGAGGATCAGGCAAAGATACGAAGTTAACGTCAGCTAAGGTTTGTTGTACAAAATTTATATGAAACTTTGCTTTCGAACTGTAAAGTGTGCGGGCTTACAGAGACGATTTCGGATCTGGTGATTAGTAAATTTCCATTTCTCTTAGGAAAACTTCTTTATAGCCATTTCTCGTAGGGATAACACGGATCCAGGATGTCATATTTAACTAAAAAAATGGTATTCAAAATATAATGAAATGATTGCTATTGGGCAAGATAGTTTATAAATAACTAAAGACAAAATTATTGTACATACATACATATATCATTTTGGCGCTCAACTGGGACTGCACTTTTTCTAAGTATATTTTTGTAGCTAAGCCAACTAAAATGTATTTGACGCGTAAAATGCTTCGTTATATTTCTATTTAAAAGAAGTGAATTTCATAATCCCCCAAATCCATAATCCTCACACTCGCTAGATTTGTTAATTTTGTATGTCAGTCAACCTACACATGTCTATTTAATACGTAAAATATTCTACTGAAAGCAAGTTAGTAAATAGTGTCATTTTACTTGTCAAAATTCGCCTTATTGAGTCCGCACTTGACTAAACTGACGTGATAGCAGTACAACTGCTAAGATATTCTGAGACGCAGCGAGACGCGGCCGCCACTCCATTATGTACGAACTACTCTCGTTTTGCGCCTTCGTCCTTTTCTCACCCGACGTGTGTTCAACGAGTAATTATCTCGATTGTGAATATTAAATAGACGTGTAAGAAAAGTGATAAGTTTAAGATGTTGTTGCGAAGTGATTAGTTAATGTTTAATGGTTTTAACTCCATAATAAAGGAGTTCGTTTTAAAAATGAAGCCCAAGTTTTTCCATAAACACCATAGTCACCGTGATTATACATTTATAACTAGTATTAACTAGGTAAAACTGATCGAATCGTGTTCTCGAAATTTATCGGCTTGCCTGAAGAAATCGCTACGTCAATATCCATGTCGTTGTGGATGTAAATCATGTGATGATGTTACGAATAGTGATGTTGGTACCTTTTTTTTTAACGGGGGGAAATCCTCATGGATGTCATCACCTAACCAGCAACGATCAGCTTACGGTCGAATAATGTAATAAAACCCAACACCATACTAAATACATCTCTCAGATTTCGCCTTCAAAATTCGCTAACCACTTCATAATCTAAGCTCGTAACATCATAGCGGTTTAACCCTTACCGCCGGTTAACTTTGCGAGCGCCTTTTCGCCCAGTCCACGAATATTTTATTAACGTAAACGCGTTAAATTAACTTCGTTACCTCGCAGGAGACGTGACGTGGCAGCGTTTTTAACAACATTCAATTTTAATTAGGACGTTCCGTAATTTTTCGTACATTTTAAGTATTCAACAACTTATTCATGTGCATTTTTCTCATTAATTATGAAAACTGTTTTAAAAATCTTTTGTAAACAAAAGGTTTCGTAAAGAAAGAACTATCAATCTTGGGTGACGTTGCCAAAAGAACGTCGTTTATTCGGTATTTTGAAATGAAAATTCAGAGCTTTCAGTTGTAAATGTCTTAACGGTTTAAAAAAGGACATTAAAAATGAGAGCTAAAGTATTCACGCGACCGCTAAACAGCAAAAAGCCGACATCCGCTACGTCATTCGTGTAACACAGGTACTTGAAAAACTCGAGTTTTGTGTAAATGAGCGCGAGGGTAGTCGGTACGGCCACGCATATGGCGGGAGGAAGCGACGGGCATAAATCTGTGCGACGGTGGCGCCGCGGCCGGAACAGGAAGCGCCGGCGTCGTTTGCCGCATTGTGATATCGGCCGCCGGGCCGCGCGGACGTCTCTTTGTGAATGCCACTTTATGGAGGCTATTCGAGAGATACGCTGCCACCCTGGCGTGTTCTCAAACGCTATTGTCATGCCACCTTTATGGTGATAGCCTGCTTCAATACAAGTGGGTGCTACATTTTTATGTTACTTGAGGAACTGAATAAAGATACCTCGATACATTGTGGAGCTGTTAACTCTGCTTTGCTACCTATCGAATTGACTTTCGATATCTATCAATAGCTTTCGGCTACCTGTAATAGGTATACTGGCAAACCATACAATGTTGAAGTTGATCTTTCTCATTATTTTAGAACTGAGAGTTTAGTACACAGGATCACCCAGATATTGACTATCATCACACGTCGTCGGGACAGAATGAAGTATCTACCAATATTATAAACCTGCTGGGAAACCGCTTTTGATGTGACCTTTACAAAGACAACATTGATCAAACTGGAAGTTCGCAACTCGCATTCATTTCCAAATCGGCAAAGTAGTTTTGCGGTCACGTCAATTTCCAATGATTTCCGAACAAGCATACGAGCACTAAACGCAGATACAGCGAGCGGTCTAATCGCGGAACCATTCGGGAGGCCGCATCCGCTCGCTGCCCGCAGTTATTGTGCTCGGCTGAATTTTAAAAAGGGAACAAACGTTGTGTACTGCCTTGCAATTCTATTTGTCTGGGAAATACTGTCTGTGATTTCTGTGAAAATTTTTTGACTCGGTTTCCTAGATTGTTATTGGTGTCCAGACTTTTCATAAGGTACGTTGAATGCAAATTTAGTTTTGTTGACAAAAAAGATCTATAAAATTGATATTTTATCTACCACATCGCTATGTTTTTCTATAAATTCTGCGGAGAATATATGTTCTTGTAAAAGAGACAGTTATATTAAAGACCCTACTATCACTCTATGCAGGAGCGTATAAGGGGTTAAACTGACAAACGGAAGTTGCCGACATTAAAAAGCTTATCTTCAATAAAAAATCAGTATGTCACCGCTGGCCGTTAAACAACACGTTAACGACAAACGCTTATGCAAATTGAATCGTCCAGAGCACGGACATGGTCTGCGACACATTTCCTACTGATCCACCTTGATAACGGTATATTTGTGGTCATCCAGCACGATTCTTTATTCGCTCGTTCTTTTGGAGTTCATTGACTGAATGAAAATCAGAGGTTTTTATTTTATTTTTTGAATTGTTCTAATGTGTCTGTGTAAATAATGCATGCATACAGGTTTAAAACATCCTCCTTATCTCGGAAAACACGTTTCGGCCCACTTGCTCGGTGCTCCGTTTAGCCCTGGCGGTCTTGTCCAGGGCTAACTTTACAAAGTTGCAGAATAATCTTGCACAAATACGAAAACGTAGTTAACGCTCTGGCTAAAACTACATTTTTAGTTATTTTACTAGCCTCTCAAAAAAGAATGTTATGCAAATTTATAAAGTGGGCCCTGGTCTAGACCGTTAGCCCAGTGCTAAGCGGAGCAGCGCAAGTAGGCCTAAGCCTTTGGTCCCGACTTGGACGGATTTGTAGATCTTTGGCAGTCGTTACGGATTGTCAGGAGCCATAAAATCTGACTTCAGTCTTAGTCTAGTCTCTGCTTGAATGGAGGGTAGTGGAAATTATATTTTTTCCTACTCCTTCGCTTTGCTTTTCTGATTAATTTCGTTGCGGGATCCAAGACAGTTAAATCGTTTCTCCGGGACGCGTCGAGCTTCATTAACTCGGCGTTTTTTCTGGTGGCGCCACTGTTGTTTCTGGCTTTCAGGAGTTACAGTGGTTGAAAAAGTGTGGCGGGCTTGTTCCAAAAAAAAAATACCACGAAGTATGTTGAGGAAGTCTAGTAGGCAGCCGCTTCACGTAAAATATTGGTATTCTGAATCCGCTTTGACTAGAAGCCGACCCCATTATAGTTGGGAATAGGCTAGGCTGATGATAATGACAGGTTTAAAACATGCCATTTGTTTCTTTTTACAAATATAAAACTTATCATACTCACATCCAATGTTGCCGATTCTTTTAAACTACAAATATTTTCTAGATAAAACTTCAGACACTTCAGTATCAGTTCTTGTAAGAAATCTACACTTAGACTAACGCAACTGTAATACAACAATACACAAAGCTTATCCAAATCCGACTCCAGCAAAACTACGAGCCAGCAAAAGATTTCCACAAACTACTTCGCAGCGTGAGTTCTCTCAATATTTATGAAGCGAACTTCTCAGCCGTCATCAATCACAAAGTTATAAATAAAACAATAAAAGGTAAAAACTTACCGCGAGGGTCGGCTACTCCACTCCCGGGCGCAATATTGGCTGAGGAAAACCCACTTATTGGAATAATATGTAGATTACAATGATATTAGAAATATTGCGAGGGACCTGTCGATACTTTATTACGTACCCGCTTCAATAACTCTTTCGTTTTTATTAAGGGCTGTTTGATGAAATTTTGTAAACAAACAGACTTTGGCTGTAAGTGATAATAAAAATAGCTAAGGGGTTTCAAGACAGAGGTAGGACCTCTGCAAGAAGTACAGTAGGATCGTGCGATTAAACTGTTACTTGATGATTATGTGAATATATTTCAGGGGTCTTTTACTGTGATGTTTTTTTTATTGATAGGCTCGTGTTTAATCAGAATTTCACCTTGATAACCTTCATGACCTTGATGACCAAACGATGATGTGATCGACGAAGGAGCACACTTACCTAGAAGTAACTGTTTCACTATTGATTTAAAGACCCCCAGTTTGTTGCTATCAGAAAACACAAACTGCGGAAGGTTATTCCATAATTGATATATAATAATTCTAAGATTCTAGAGCCTTTTGGTGTTGTTAAAATATTATCCTGTGCTCAGCACTGAGACTGACAGGCAGAACATGATGTCGTTGATGAACAAATGGATTTAAAATAAATGGGTAACTAAGCACCCATAAGTCAGTCTTTAGATACGATCAACGACATAAGTAAGAAATCTAATATCCTTTGTACACTAAACAGGGTAGCATCAACAATAGTTTTCCAAATGGAGTCGGAATAAGTTATTTATGATAAATCGTATAAATCATTTTCTCTAACGCGCCTCAGTTGCGATAAAAGTGAGCGAATAAAGTTGTGTGTGATTCGTAAACGTGATACTATACTGTGGCGAACTTTGCTGCCAAACTTTATGGGGAAGGAATAATGTGGCTCTGCCTTTTTACGAAGTGTTTCTATTTTTATGGATGATCGAGATGGAGGTGGTAAAAACGTTGAAGTTTTAGCACGTAATTTTGACAGGATCACTTTTAAGTATATAGCGAAACCGGCTCAATTAACATAAAAAATATATTTTATGATTTCTTTCATTCTCCTACATCCTAAAAAAACTGTCATAACATTATTGTCATGCAGCCTATAAAGTATAAGTACCCATTTACTGGAGTAAGTTTATTTTATTTTAACTTAACCTTAATATACCAGCCTATATTTTAACATACCATAGTATGGTATCGGAAAATAACGCAGTAAGACTTAATATTTTTTTAACACGATAAATACCCGTTACAAATCACTAGAAAATCCACAAAATCCTTACAGACACAGTAAAATGAAAGCAAACGTTTTTTCTTACCTCATCTTCCTGCCTATATGCCACTTGTAATGCGTTTAATATTTCATGATATCGCCGCCAGCTCTGTCTGTATCGCGGCCGCCATAAATAACGAACAAAAAGCGGCCTAGAGGGGCGAAATCAAACCTATCAATATAATATTAGACGTATATTGTTGTCTCTGGCGAGTGTCGAAATGAAGTTCAATTGGTAATAGTGATGTGACAAAGTTGACTATAAATAAATAAATTGAAGAAATGTCTGGCCTGTGATGTGATGAAGTTGAGTTTGATAAAGGTAAAGTTAAGTTTTTATGAATTGTAAAAAAACCTGTTTTTAATGATTGCTTTTAACTTGCAAATGATTTTATTTGATTTAGAGCCAGCGGTTAACTTACAAATCCCAGCTTGCCATCGCATTAACCACGGCTATTAGGTACCTCGTATTATTTTATTAATTAACTTTCATAAGTTCTTACACCAACTTTTGTCCGCACCTTTTCTTGCGATAAAGTAGCTTACAACTGTCTCCAAAGTCCCATCTCTGTACCGAAATTCATCAAACTCCGTTCGGCAATTTACCTAGGCGTAAAAGCGTAACTCTCACATTTAGAATATTTATTATATTAGGTTTTAATTTTTGTTATGTAGTTTTCATGAATTTTGCACAACAATTAATTCCAAGCAAGCATTTCCCGGTATTTACCGTATTCACTAAACGTTACTCAAAGCGTTGGTTTCCAAGCCACAAAGTTGCCAGTCGAACTACAAACAGTACTTACAATTGGCGTTGGAAATTTGAATTCAAAAGGGCTAAACGGTGAATTTATCGCGTGTTTCCGATTTAAATCGGCGAATTAACGACATTGCAGCGCGACACGGTCGCGGGCCACCGTTCCACGGATTTATTTCAGTCGCACCGCGGAAATTATACCAGTTAAACACTAATATTTACTAAGTTAGGGAGCTTTGCCTGACTGTAATTGGCTGGTGTTCTAGATAGGTTTTTCCGGAATTTGTTTTCGTTTGAATTTGTTTTGGCTTTTTAGGTAATATAGAGACTCGATTAATTTTGCAGAAATCCAAGAATGAGGCTGAGCTGTGAGGATGTTTACATGAATGAACAATGGGTGCCATTTATTTGCTATTTATTTACGTGTCTGGTTGAATGTAGAACAGTCAGAAACAACATCATGGCAGGGATACAAATTAAATAAAAAATAATATTAAAAAACATAAAATGACCAATAAAATATGATGACTTTATTTATGTTTTGTTGAACGATTCTATTTATAATTTAAATATATGGCATAAGTTACGCTACAAAGTATAGTCACTCCACATTAAAGTTCTGTGTTATCGTACTTACACATTGGTAGTTTTGAATGGGCCCGCCATCCCTCTGCAGAACAAGTTTCATCAAGCATTGTGTTGAATTAAGCTGCTAATTAACTTGTACTTATGAATGTATGACGGTGTTTAAATGTGCTGTCATGTACCGACTAGTTGTTTGTTAACTCGCTTATTAATATCGAATTTAACTTTTTTTATTTGATTTTTTCCTCAATATCGGTTTTAAAATATGAATTTAGAAGTACAACAGTTTTTTGTTGGCGTCTGTTAATTCTTGAATTTTAATTTGAGAATAATCGCCTGGTTTTAGAGTTACATTCATATAATTTCTTTGGCTATATACAGGGTAACTTTAGAGACGTAACAAAAAAAACCGGCCAAGTGTGAGTCGAACTCTCACACGAAGGGTATCGTACCATAAACCAAAAAAAATATGAGAGACTATGAGAGCCCCCTTTAATTCCGTGAAAATTACAACTATCTAGCTATCGCTTGCTAATTTGCTTTTGATTTTTTTTTTGTTCGAAACATAAAACAATAAAAAGTTTTTGTTTGTTGTTATCTGGTTTTTTATCAGCCTCGGATGATAAACACTTAATTTTGCTGCCTGAACCTTCGTTTTAGGAAAATCCTATTCATAAAAAACCTGTACCGTATTTTTTACCCCTTGGCATAATTCCTATATCCCCGAAAACAAAAAAGTATCAGCTGTGCGTCTGACAGCGCTCATCTCGATTTACGAGCACAAATCAAACATTTAGTCGGAGGCTGTAAATCAGAATAGAAGGGATTTATTGCGAAGTTCCCAGCTTTGGGCTCAGCACGTGCCGGAAAATTCCGCGTAAACATGTGATAAGCTGCCGTAATGAACGATTGCTGCCTTTACAGGTTTGAGGCTGTTTTACTTACATTTTGGAACACGATATGATGGACTATGTTTAGGATTTCGACTCTACAAAATTACCGATAGGATGAACACTTATTTATTTATTTCTTTAACACTTCATACACAAATGTACAGAGGCGGATTCACTGCCTTAAGCACTTATTACGATACCTGCCTAGTAACACCCAAAATATTCCTCTTTTATGGTGCGTTTCCACCAGAGATGTGCGAGGTTTTTTGTACTAAATAAGCGAGGGATGGACGCGAGCAAGAAACTGGAAAGAATCCGCTACACATCCTCGCATCGGTCATTTTCGCACCGTTTCACAGCGTTGCTACGCATCCTCGCGCCACTCAGCTATCTCGCGCATATCTGGTGGACACGCTCACATCGTTTCACAGCTTCGTTACGCATCCTCGTACCACTCAGCTATCTCGCACATCTCTAATGGACACGCTCACATCGTTTCACAGCTTCGTTACGCATCCTCGCGCCACTCAGCTAACTCGCACATCTCTGATGGACACGCTCACATCGTTTCACAGCTTTGTTACGTATCCTCGCGCCACTCAGCTACCTCGCACATCTCTTTTGGACACACTCACATCGTTTCACAGCTTCTTTACGCATCCTCGCGCCACTCAGCTACCTCGCACATCTCTGGTGGACACGTTCACATCGTTTCACAGCTTCGTTACGCACCCTCGCGCCGCTCACCTACCTCGCACATCTCTGATGGACACGCTCACATCGTTTCTCAGCTTCGTTACGCATCCTCGCGCCACTCAGCTACCTCGCACATCTCTGATGGACACGCTCACATCGTTTCACAGCTTCTTTACGCATCCTCGCGCCACTCAGCTACCTCGCACATCTCTGGTGAAAACGCACCCTTAATATGTAAACTTACACCACTCTCCTCAACTCAGGCACTATGGCAACGGAAAAAACTTAATCTATCTATGAATGAGAACGAAATTGAGCCCTTCGGCTCAACTGTACCCTTCAATGGACTGTGTGCAGATCACTTGCCAAATTCTACTTCAAACGTTCAGTTGTTTGTAGGTCAGTGTGGAAGCATCCCTTGCTCGGCAAATTAGTTCTTTAGGTAACCGTTGCGTAGTATTACAATAGCATACCAGATTAATGACGTTTACCCCTAAATAAGTAGTGAGTAGGTAATGAGAAAATAAATATATTAAACATGTCAATCATTCTTTGTACACGTAGTTACATTAAGCTAATACAATTAGTTATTCAAACAACAAAACATCTGAGCATATCGGTCGCTACTGTTGACTGTTTTGTATACAAAAGCGTGCAGTTAATGGTTTTTTAAATATCGCCGAGCACTGTGCGGCTTCCACACGTCGGTGAACAATGCCACGAAAAAGGGGGAAAATATAATTTATTTTGGAGTTAAATCTTTTGTGGAAATAATATGACATTTCTATTTGAAGTTGGCGTGTGATTTATCGGTTGCCTTGTTGCGGTCTCGCTTGTGAGCGGTGGCGGCGCCGCGCCTCGCTCGCGTTCAGTGGACGTGTGTCCGCCCTGTCCGCCACAATCCACGCGCGTTTCTGTTTAAGGATCGATGGATTGGCTGCGGTTGGACGTTTTTATATTAATTTAATTTGTTTCACACAATATTTTAACGTAAAACCGTTTCCGTTTCGTAAATATCAATTTACTGTTTCACAGCACTACAGAACCAAACATCATTTGATTAGTTTCGCATTCCACGTTATGAAACAATTTTTAATAAAGCTTCTAGTTACATTAGAATCTACATAAAAAATGTTTCATTGTAACTTTTTAACAAGTTGCAATATGTAGCAAAACAAGAAAACAGCATGCAGTAGGAGAAATGAATTGAAAATTCAACTTTAAACGAGTTATTTTCAATACAAAGCAAAGCAGAGTGGGAAAAAACTCGCATCGAATGTTACTGGTACGTTAATTCAAAAAGTTTTCATTAGGCGACGCTGGTGGCGGAGCGGCCAGCATGCGCGAGCATTCGCATAAAGCATCGCGAGTGAGGGAAAGAATTTAAAGTATAGTAAAGCAAATAAAACGGCAAGCGACAGTGGCGGATAAAGCCAGCGACAACAATTGCTACATTCCAGCCTCGGAACGGTTCGAGGCTCTGTCCTGCTCTTAGTGGAGCTGCTACAATACACGCGTTTTGGAACATGTAATTAAGTCTCTATTTATATATCTATTTAGTATACATAGATTTATGAATGTATTAAGGATGAGTAAGTTCTGAAGTGTTGGTACTGTAGAAAGACTGTAAAAAATCATGACAAATTTAGCACAACTCACTTTAAAACTAAATAGATTTAGTAAATATTATTTTCTAAAGTATTTCATTACACTTTTGTTATAAAAGCAAAAGGAGTAGGTAAATACACAATTCAATGTAATTAATGTTACTCCACCTATTAATTTTTGGTCCACTATAGAACAGACAGCAGAGTTGGCAAAGCTTTTGACAACTAACTCCTAGTTTTTCTTTTGTTAAACGAGTTCAGTCGCCTCTAGAGCAATCTCGACAAAAAATTAAGCTTAGTACGATTGTTATGACGCTAATATATTACACTATTGTCCACCGAGAGGATTTTAATTCGGAAAATGAAATGGCATTTCCCTTTATACTTCAACTGAATGAACGGACCGAGCTGTTCCAAACAAATGTTCCGCAAACATTGTTTTGACAATAAAATAAAATATTAAAATCCGGTAAACATTCCATGACATAAGCTGGGAATATGAAAACATTTTTTCTCAAAGCGACCCAAACGCTGCAAACGGACAGTGGCGGACCGTCACGCACGACCGTCAAACAAATACGAGAATATTTTTATATTTTATTTTTGTTTAAAAAAAAAGTGCCGGCAAACGGTGACTAGGACCCGCAGGTGGGAATTTAAATAATCTGACAGGGATTAAAAGGAGAAATATAAGCTTTTGACCGTCGCCACGAGTCGCCTCCGCGGGATTATCCACATGATGTTTTGTTGCATTTATATGTATCCCAGGTTTTATAATTTAAATGAGTGACAGGGGTGTTTAAATTCCTGGAATATTTTGATTGTTTAATATAGCTTTATCAAAAGGATTTCATTTTAATTTCATTGAGCTTCAGGCTATTTTAGGAAAATGTTAATCTCTGTAATGAGCTCGCAGTAACCTAAATAGTTACGTCCACAAGCGTTATAGTTGTAACCTGCATTATATTACTGAAAGGAATTAATTGGTAGCGTGCAGTCAGAAAGTAAAAAATAATTGATATTTTTAGAGCACACTTAACACGTAATTTAACCGATGTTAATTAGTTTATAAAATAAATAATCTTGCATAATTGTATATTGTACAATTGTTTCTCATACCTTTTTTGTTGATGAGAAATCACCAAACGACATCTCCTGCTCCAGGTGGACCGTCACCATTGAAAATAACTATGGGCAAAACACTTGAAGTTAAGACCATACTTAACGACCCCTTATAGCATTCCTGACGTAGACCTCAATTGACTCCAAAACCACACAAATCACAACCCTTTAAGCCAATTCGGTGTCCAATCAAAATTTTAATGGAAACAGCATTAAGCCCAAGATCTGCCGTAGAGTGTGGAGTATAGACCTTTCGCAAACCAATGCATAAATTGCGAATGCCACAGAGGTTAGTAACGCGGGGATGTAGCTAAACGTCAACTTGATTAATCACCATTTCCCCTATGTTATTAACATGGTAATAGTCCGCGGATCGCTTTCTTAGCGATACTTAATGATACGGGATTTGTCGGATGATTGTGCTCTACAGACGGGTACGGGAGACACGGGCTAGCTTACCGCTTATCTTTTTCGTACAGATGAGCTGGAATTACACTGAGTCATTCGGATTTACCTGAGTAAGCAGATTTAGCAGCGGTTTCTTGAATATCTCATAGCCATTTCAGGTACCTATTTATCTATTTAAGATGGAAGTATTAAGAGAAAGTCTCCAAACATTATGTATGTTGAAATTAAATTTGGAATTTATTTCAAGTTCTTAATCATCGGGGCTCAATCTCAGGAACAATCCCTACGATTTCTATCGATTAAGTTTAACATGAATCTGTAGTCGACTTGGATTTGTTTAATTGACAGTTTGCAATGATCTATAGAGGTATGGCTAGTTTCAAAGTACCTACATAAATAAATAAATAAAACAAGAATTTTTGTGAATAAAACTGTATATACAAGGCACTAATTATAGCGCAACATCATCCACCGTTCGCTAAAAGGCACTCGACGAGCTAAAATATTTGTTCACCTATCCACTGTCCCCGAGGACTGTTGTTTCTATGAATAAAATAACAATTATAAGTGATCCCCGTCCCTACCGCGCGTGCTTAATTCCGTTTGAAACAATATTCATCTGGCGATTTACGTCACTGACATACTGCTCGCTTGTTAGTCTTCCCAAATATGCTAGCTATGAAGACTAGCTCAATCTCTATATAACATATTGTAGGTATACTTGTGTAGAAGGGCTTTCATCGTCATTATATATGCGGCTAAATGAGAATTAAACATCCAGAAACCTCTTCTTTTCTTCTAGTTAAAAAATCTTCAAAGAATCTGTGATATTCTGAATGATTAAATCAAGAATATTGTTACGAGCTTGGGGTTCGTGACAATAAAAACAGCCGATTAAATAACCAAAATGACACTTTAATTTAACAACAGTAATTACAACTTTAAACTCACTAATTATAAAGCACAACTTCACTACTGATCACTTTAATTGCACTTGAAGATCGCTTCCGAAGTATTCGCTTGTACGGCAAATCCAATACTGACTCGGTCGCGAGCTATGCGGGCCTTGTAGGTCAGTTAATTCCAGAATCTTCTATTATCGAAACATCTGAAAGTTGGCCTAAGTACCGGTCCCGACTGACCAGATGTCGAGAACCCTGGAAGGTTCTAGCCTAGGAAATACTAGAAGGTACTTGACTCTACTACTTCTGCTACTCGATACTAGATGGCACTAGTAGTAACTAATTTCGTCATGTACCCGGCATTAATTCTGGCGCGTAACAATATCTATCTATCCTTTACTCACAATAAAGTGACTAAATTCAAATTGTGAGTTAACCCTCTTTTTTACGAGCACCGCCGTGTCCTCGTCGCGGCGATCGGCGGCGGCGATCGCCGCGGCGGCGTTGAATCCATGGTCCGGAGCGAGGAGGCTTGGGAAGCGGTCACCTCCTTCTGCGAAGCAGTAATGCTAGCGAAGGAGGAGGCGGGCCGCGCGAGGGAAAGGCAAGGCCTTCGCCCCAACCGCCGCAACAGGAGAAGACGCCCCGGGCGTCGGGAGTCGCAGGGCGATCCCCGGCCACCGTAGGCGCAGGCCTGCGGACGGCGAGCATTGGGTGGCTCGCTGTCCGATCACCACCAGGCCCGGGTCGATGGCGCGTTGTGTTTCACGCGCGCCTCAAAGAGATGTCAGCATAAAAGACGGGGCCCGCTAGTTCCAAAGCCTGCCAGGGTTGCGGAATCTGTTCGAGAGAGTCACCGCGGCCCGGGAACGCAAAGGGCTTTAGAAGGAACACGGATGGGTTTTAGTCAGTAAGAGTCTGACACGCCCTTCCGCTCCACCCAGAGCGGAAGAAGTCATTTGATGATTTCCCATCCTTAAAAAAAAAAAAAGAGTTAACCCTCTTTTATGGCAGATGTCAAAAATATAAAACTTGTTGGCTACCTTAAACGTTCGTGTGTCCGTCCATCTATGGGGATGTGTGAAGTTTGTTCTGTTCGTCATTCCTCCCATTATTTGATGTGGGATTGCGACTCATTTCCCAAATTTAGTTTTGATGACACCCACCACCGCCTCGGTAAGTGGCGTTGTCCGCGTTGTCCTAACGGTTGGTGGAGGCTCCAAATTAGTTTTCGTTTTATCTATTTGTGTTTGCAAAATAATAGCATAGGTAGCTATTATTTCATTTGCATCAAACAAACACAAGATAATAAAGTTAATACCTACTTAACTCGATTCGATATGGTATTTTTAATTATTTACAAGAAAAATATAATTATACAATCAATGTAAAACATGATTTTTAACTATAACTAATAATACACTTAAAACGAAAACTCCTAACTAAGTAAGCCTTCGCCTACGGCGTAAAAAATCCTCGCTAAAAAGTAAAAAGTATTGCTGTCGACTGAAAATGTTCCCATAAGTTTGGCGGCATTACCACCCTGTAGGGCTTTACTTCTGGAATGCTTGCTTAATTTCTGACCAAGGTAAAAGCCAGCCCTTGTATTAGCTTGAACCCATAGTGGCTTGTTATGATGGTCAGGCTTACGTTTCGTTGGATATTCATTTCCTTGTCTTAACAAATTTATTACTTTAATATTGCAGGTATATAATTACAAAATTGCTCAGTATTTTTTCCTGGTTCGTTAAATATCGATTTGTAAATCTATGAAGAATCAATTTTAAAGTCTTATCTCATTTAATTCCTTTAAAGAAAAGATCGTTAATCGCAGATTATCGTAGTTGTTATGACTCTATATCCAAGTTAGGTGCTTTCTATGGAGATAAACGTCGAGACCGTTTACCTATTTTATTATTAATAAACTAAAAGACGTCCGATAAAACAATTACGTTCCTCATGATGATCAGTAACAGCCATAATAGCGGTAAAAATAACCGCGCGACATAAAAAGATATCGTAAAACGATGGTTGTAAAGTTGTTTTTACTTAAAGTTCCCTTTATGGGGGAATAACCGTAAAGAGCGAAGTTTGCCGAACGATAGGCGATATCTGTCGAACGTTACCCATCTGCGTTTATCTGCGGGGTTAACTGGCAATCAGGCGGTCGGGCCGCTCCGCCGCCGGGTAAGCGCTAAAATGTCGGTCGACCGCGCGCTAAACCAGAATAGCAAACAAACGTTTATAAAATGCGCCAGGCATTGTCGGTTAGATGATAGTTTGATGTTGTTTGAAGATCAAAAGTTTTGGTTCATTTATACTTAGATTGATAAAACTTGTGAAAAGATAGCGCAATTTTTTTTTTACCTTCTCTTCACTATACCTCACATATTGTCAGATCGAAGGTACCGAAGATAATCACATTAATATAGAACATACCATTTATAAGTAAGAAAGAAAGAAAACCTTTATTTTGGACACATAAATACAGACAATGTCCAACGGAACAAAAATAAAGAAACATCATTTTAAAACAAAAACATTGCATGCCTCATGCACGATTTCATCACATAGGTACACAGCAAAATCTGGACAACTAGTAGTTGCGAGACTGTGTGAAATAATGCAAATCAGTTTTATGAGATGCAACTAAACCTACAGGTATAATTATTTATTCATTTCAGGAGGCTTTAAAAATTTAACTCTCTTTCACTAAATGATCGATCCTTAGGGCCTTATCACACTGGCGATTTTCTAGCGAGCCAATTTGTACGGCTGCGCGTCCGCCGCGTCTTCGTGGCGTGGTCGTTGCGAGCTTGCTGCGAGCTCGTTTTGCACTCGCATCGCTTTGCACTCGCTCGAAAATCAAAAATTTATCTCCAGTTAATTAACAACACATCCGCCAAAAAAACTCTAACACAACCACAACACACGATCATCAGCATCAAAAATCCGTACAAACACGCAACCTTATTCAATTCGAACATTCCATCTCGACCATCGATAAGAGCGCCATCAAAGGGCCGCGATTCTTTTCCCCGTCAAACTCCCCTCGCAAATGATCGAGCCGCTTATTATTTGGCGTGTGCGCAAACATTTAACGCCCTTATCGCGGCTATTAAAGATACGGCTTCATTACCGAGAAGGCTGTGCTGCCGTCCGAGGCCAACAAGCGATACCTCACAATTTTGTTTTTTTGCCATTATACATACATACTTTTTGCAACATAGCACCCGACCGGGCGAAATCACGGGCAAGCGCTAAGTACATAATACATTTTTTTTTTCTAATGTATTTGCAATCGGCTTTAAGCCATAATCAAATCTTTTCTGAGAAGGATTTAGATTGGGTGCGTTCCATTAAACGCCACCGTAAAAGTTGGTAGAGACCAATATTATAATTAGTTTATCTGGTCAAGGTCTAGTATTTGCCATCTTTTTAGGCGTTTCACATCTTCCTGTGGTGTGTTTATTAAGCCTTTCCTTGTATCTCCTACTATTTTTGCAAACTTGCTCCCTTACGGTCGGCATCTCCAGATACTCATGTATTTCTGAGTTTCTCACGAACCAGTGTGCACTTCAAAGATTTCTTAGTGCAATATTTTGAAATCTCTGGAGTATCGCGATGTTGGAGTTGCTAGCACTGCCCCAGAGTTCTATGCCGTAGGTCCAGATTAGTTTTATGATGGCCTTGTATACTAGTAGTTTGTTACTGAGGGAGGGACAGTTGGTATTGGCGCCAATACATAATTATCAGTGAAGTGAGTTTTTTTTAAATCAGTTTTTCTGAAAACTGACTTTAATTGAGTTACCACCTTTTGACTTCAAGGGCAGTGCGGTACTTTCGGCACTTCGGTACCGCGAACCTATTGTACCGACTGTGCGGTGTTTCCCTTTTTATGCACTAGTTTTCCTTGTTTGTGTTTTGTTTATGTTTAGTGTTTAATTGTACTGTGTTGATTGTGATTTTGGTGAGGTGTTTAAAGCGGTGGGAATATTAATGTGTTTTGAAGTATGTAGGTAGCTATTGTAATGAGTATAAACTAAAAACGAATGAAATATTTGGGTTGTAAATTAAGTTCGTTACCAAATAATTGCTTTAGTGAATTCATTCTTTACAAAAAATTGTTTGCATTGGTTCATCTGTGGTATCAGAGCAGTACCCGAATAGGTCCTACCAAACGAATCAATTTGACGACGCAGTTTACGTATTTATACGCTTCAGTACATGGAGCATAACGTTTTATTTCATTATTTATTGTTAAACGGGAGGTTTACGTCATTTTTACGTCCCCATACTCCCATTTAGATAAAACAGCTGACTCTCATTTCCTAAACGACAGCCGACGGCGCTCAAATGCTAATGTCCCTGCTTATAAAGGTTACAACCATGTCAGAACGCATTAATTTTTATTTTACTTGTTAACAATGTAAATATCTACTTATTTTACCATTTTTTATCTCTGTTAACTTAAACACAGACATTTGTGCTGACACTTTTGTAAGGACAGTAGGGTATTTGACTAAACAATCTAATTAGTCCGTCAGATAGATTTCCAAAAAAAAATGGACATGTATTTTTCCTTTTGTCACGTAAACAAAACATGAAGACGATACAGTGCGTTGAAAACTCGAGTGACGTCACTTACCAATACACTTTTTAGTGGAAACTGATGTTCCAGGCCCACACTCTTTGATGCGTTTTTATCTTAGTATTTTTTATTGATTTGATAAAATAAAAAACACGTATCCAATATTTTTCGATAATCTAACTGAAATAAAATCATATTTTTTTAACACAGGCAAAATCCCTAAGAACGATGTTAAGAATATTTTAAGAACAAAACGAAGAAGCGATTTAGTTCGAGGACATTTCTTAAATGTTATTGTTCTATGTTACAAAGTCCAAGTATTGCTCAGGGACAGAGATAGCGAATTAGGGGCTGAGACTCCAAAAACAGAAGTTATCCTTTTATTTAGTTTAACATAGTTACATAATCATCACCAGTTTCGACTAGCTGGCGGAAAATATCACCTCCATATCGCTTGAAATATGTCCATATATTCATAGACTCTATATTATATACGCCATGTGAATAACATGTGACGTCACCCGCGGGTCGAGGGAAATGAAGTGGAATCTTTCTGATAACGCACACAGTCACACCACACTGTGACACACACACACATACACGGCTCATATAGGGTTGAGACCACACGCGTTATGTAGGTGACATCGATAATTTTGTATAATGGGGTGTAAGTGTTAAATTGAATGCTCATACGAGATATGAGTTTATTTGTAATGACGTGACCTGAAAGTCACTTACGGTATTCATTAATGGATGTTGTAAGGGCACGAAGGAACTTTCTGGCAATGTTAAAATTAAGATGTTTAATAGCCTAAAACTACGGTTCTTACAAAATATGAACAATTTATGAAGTTATTATCACATGTATTATTTTACGCGTGTGTAAATGATTTTGACATATTACAGCTGGTCTTATCTGAAATGGGTATTACGTACCCACATACATGTGTAATGGTATAATCAACTTTATAACGCCATACATGAAAAATGTTTTTATTTTTATTTTTACTATAAGTAGGCACAAACACAAACAGGCAATTCAATATGGAAACTATAACTTCAGAACAAAGACAAGTTTTTGAGATTAAATGCAAATACGATTGTATACTTATGTCTTAGGGTCCGGATATCATCTAACACATTTAGAAACAGTTCACAAGTGATGTCTCATTTAAGGCGAGTAGGGTAGCTTCAAACATTTTCCTGTTCGCACAATTGAGCGCCAAAGGAAGTGGCGGGAGATAACGCCCACTGGCTCCCAATGGGTACCACGTTGTTTTCCACTCGTGTAC
This sequence comes from Mamestra brassicae, assembly GCA_905163435.1. Lineage (NCBI taxonomy): Eukaryota > Metazoa > Arthropoda > Insecta > Lepidoptera > Noctuidae > Mamestra > Mamestra brassicae. Next base: position 7,541,274 of record LR990996.1, on the reverse strand, counting down.
ACATGTGGCCCACTTTGCCGTACTTAAGGGTAAGCTACATAATTTTATAGGTAATTTTGCGTTACTATGTAGCGTAAACCTTTGTAAAATTACGCAGGCTCAAAATTTCTTTGTAAAAATGCACATGACATAATCTGTGAAAAAGTATGTGAGTTACAGGGTATAATTATCTCAGTTAATAATATGCAGCGTAGCGCATCAGCGGCTTGCTACGAAAGCGTAGTCGCGTAGCCATGTGTTCATTGCGTTGGCTACGCCGTAGCCCGTAGCAACGCAACCGTCTTAAATATCTTCAAATCTGTTTAATCTATCCAAAACCAACTGCTTACAAGATCTTATAGGTTCTGCCAGTGGAAAATGATCCCAAGGGAACAAACTCACTCACACAGGGCTTGGTCTCTAGCAGTGCACAGTGTGCCAATTTTGAGTCGTTAAGACGTGAATAGGTAACAGACAGACAGTAACTTTCGCATTTATAATAATTTAGCTTGGTATTTATCCTCATTACGAAACATGTATGAAAGCCTTCATGTAGCTACTCAATTTCTTTCTAGCATGTTTTATCTACCCACAAATCAGCAGAGACTTTCGATCCATCACTCATTACCGCTCTCCTTCATCGTGGCTATTATTTCTACGGAGTAGGAACCAAGATAAGCTTCATGCCAAATAAATGCTGCACTATCAATCTTATTGACGCGGCTTTTGTGAAAGGATCTCATTCATCTATTAAATTGGATAAGCTGAGGAATATTTGGTATATCTCAACTGAATACATATAGTGATCTCAAGGGTGCATGGTGAGATACATTAGACTTATTCTAGAAGTAGTTTTTCCGGCGGATTCATTTCCGTGGTCTAATCCAAAGAAAACTTGCATTTTTACGCCATGCATTCATAGGACGAATGTTTTTTTAAGTGAAAACTTCTTTAGGCGCGTTGAACACTTTTTGGGTGAATAATAAATCTAAAAATCATGGAACTCGCGTCATCGTCACCGAACGCTATAGCTTTCGCTTAGTTCTCACTCGTATCGGCAGTCCCAAAAGACTGTTTTTTTTTTTAAGATGGGATATCATCAAATGACTCCTTCCGCTTTGTGTCTCTTACTGACAAAAACCTATTCGTGTTCCTGCAAATCCCCTTTGCGTTCCAGGGCCGCGGTAACTCTTTCGAACAAATTCCGCAACAGTTACTCAATGATAGTGTAGGTTTCTATCAGTGAACACAGACATATGTGAGATTTAATTAACAAACAATTATACAGTGCGAGCGTTTCATTATTTTGGATGTATCTGTAAACGTCTAATACCTAAATGGACCGTACCAGTTGTCGGACTTGAATGTGAAAATTATATTATTTATATTCAAATTCAGGTCACTGGGCAGCGCTCTATAAACTTGTGAAATATTAGCACTGTAATTTGTACTTGCTATTATGCTAAGAATGCAGAATGAGACTTTTTTTTTGTCAAAAACAACATCAAATATAAATTCTATTGAATATATAACATCACCATAATCTTTATCATCAGCAAACAAAGAGTATCTAGACAAAAGAAATAAAAATTTATCTCAAGCAAAACACCCCATAAAAGTGAATGTCTCGAGAACTTTATAAACGCGATAACGACTAAAGTTGTTCCGAGCTTTGTTTCTCTGCTCACATAAACACGACCAGACAACCGAGATCTGCCATCGTCCAAACTATGTTCGGAAACACTCGAAGAAAAACGAAATTAGATGAAGTGTCAGAGGTCTTAGTAGTGTGGTCGCTGCTCGCCTAGATACGGCGAAGCTACGAAAAAAGAGGATTTCAAGGAGTGTCCGTCTTAAGCTCCGCCCACGTTGCGGCACGCCCACAAAGATCCTCTCTAGAAAGGAGCAGAGTGAGACATTTCTTCAGCATCAGTATAATATAAATGAAGCTGTGAGCGCGGCTCGCGTACCCACTAGTGTTAGTGTGTGCGGGCACTTAATATAAGCTCACATTCACAGACACAGGCTATGTGCACACTATAATTATATTTAGAAAGATTCCAGTGTGATAATGCTCCTGTATTCGTTGAACACACACTTCTAAAGCGACTCATTTACTGGGTTATGTACGAGTACAAGTAAATTAGAGATAGCGTAGGAGGGAGGTAAATGAGGCTCGCGATCAATAAATGTGACCTCCAGAGAGGTATTTTCGTGGAACAGATATGTGTGTTTTCAACGTTTATGTAGATATACAGACTCATTTATTCTATGTAGTTTGAGACCAAACCTTTGGTTCTGGTCAGAGTGATACCGCTTGCAAAAGTAAAAGTTTGAATGCAACAATTCGGTAGCGCATGTCAGCCCCTTGTACCAATTTGGACTTCGGGACAGTCATTATCACTGAAAGAAAGTCGCTGGTTCCTAATAAGTTCCGCACAGTAGACGCAATAGTTAAACAATTCGAAGACCACATGTGGTACATGGGACTGTAAACCGGTTTAAAGACGTATTGTGAATTTGAGGACTATTTAGGTCGTTATTTTACGGGTAGATTTCATGGTTGTCTGGCCGTTTGAACACTTGATGTGGCCTTGGAATTTATCGTGTAGCTCGTTGCAGTTGTAAGGAGCTCAACTACCAAAGTAAGGACATTTGGGTAGGCCACATCAAGTGTTCCACCTACCTGGTTCCAATATTAGTACTTACATATTTATTTTTATTTTTTTACTATTGATAGGCACGCGTTTGACTACTATCTTACCTGATGGTAAGCGATGATGTGCTCGAAGATGGAGCATGCTTGCCTAGAAGTAACCTATTCACTCTTGACTTACAAAAACACTCCCAGGTTGTAGCTATCAGGAACACAAGAGAGCATCAGGAGGACAGCACAGGAGGAGGACACATTTATCCGTCGCCTACCATACAAATAAATAAGTTTGCAATAAAGTACATTGCCCTTCCCTTAATTTCTCTGCGTATGTACCCGGACAATAAATTATGAATAGATTTTCATTATTAAAAAATATGCATAAAATAACAGATTGCGACATGAACTAAATATGGCATAATGAAAAAATACATATATATAGACTGTATATATATAACATCGTATAGCGTGGCGACGCGTCTCCACGGCATGCGTCGCCACGCCAACAATCGGTTTTACCCGCGGCTATAGATGTTTCACATCATAAAGTAAAGGATCACGATAGATGTCGATTCAGGATAGCTTAAGGTTATTATTTCTATTTTCGGCAAATTTATCTGGTGTCGACCACAGATTCAATCTCTTTAGAATAATTTAAACACGTAACTATTATTATGTAACTTTTTACTTTTTGAAAAGAGTGTCCGTGAAGTTTCTAGCACGTTCTTTTCCATATCCATAGAGATCTACGCCTTGGAACGTACAACTAGCTATTTTTTTGACTAACCGACTTTGATAATAATTTAAAAGTGCTTGTGAATGATTGATAAAAAAAATCTTTGGCTGGGTCTCTTTTCCTAGTAAATGTTCACAACTTATTAATAAATATTCCTATTAGAGAGTTTTTCATTTTATACTTCTAATTCGAGACATTGATTTTATAATTTAGTTACTCAATAAAATAAAACACGATGATCTTTTCCTACGATCATTGTGGATCATTTAGGAAAATACTTGATGCCATAATAGAATACCGACCTCACATTCACATTATTCTCATACCGTCTTTAAAGTACATAGGTAATCGATCAAATGACGTGATTTATCTTAAACATTTTGCGGTAACTGACTCAGGAGCCGTAACTGGTGAGTAAATAGGTATTTAACAGTAAATAACACACACACACACACACTAATAACTTACAGAAATTCTGATTAAAATTACTAAACTACTACTAATTACTTAATTTTTTTTTAATCGCCCATAAAAAAAATAACGTTGATTCTGAAATCTTCCCTTTATGCTTTACCGTTTCCAACATGAACAAAAACCAGAATTTTGAATTATTTTTCCCGATTAGTTATCCTCACCAGAAATAAGCTCTTTATTGAAATATCGAAATCTAAACAAACATCCGCTCATCATAACCCTGAAAGAGTAAAAAAATAAGCAGAACAAACGTCACGGTATCCGGAAACGGATCCTCGTTTAATTTTTAATTCGGTCGGCAGGCGACGCGGCGCTGTCGTCGCCGTCTTCCTGCCCGTCGCTTCCGGTTGTGAGCACTTCTTTTTTTAAAGGTTGTATTTCCGTTTTGGCACAGAAGCCGATGTCACGCGGGATTGGACATGACAACGAAACAGTTTGGATTTTACTATTCTTTTTATGATAGCCAAAGGATGAACTGGACTACAGACATTTTAAGTAAATTTCTCGTGTTGGGGCACGAGAAATTTACTTAATCTTCTTATTCAGGGCTAATGTTAAGCTCTATGAGTAGAACAAATCTCAGGTCGAACTTACATGGGTGTACACTACAACCTACTGTTGGATCACTTCCATAATGAAAGTAAAAAGGTACCTACTGCGCCGTTAAAAACCTCACGTAAAAATATTTTTTTTGTACACACGTGTTTATTTTCACCCGTAGCGATAAACCGCTTCCACAACACTGAGTTCGCTGTACATCCAACATTATAAATGACTAAGGCCTTTAGCAATTATTTTCCGTCGACCGGCGTTTTTTCTGAAAAATCCGCATCTGCCGGATATTATCATTAATTATGAATCAGAGGTTTCACAGCCAACGCCCTGACGTTTATAAATTGTACGAGACAACTTTTGGTCGTCAGGAGACAGGAAGATATTTTTTTAATTTATTTATGAATAGATTTCAGTTCATTATGGATGTTTTGTTTACCCTTTTGTTTATTTTGTTTACTGGTGATGCTAGACAAAAAATAATGTGTTTTTCAAACGATATTTTTGTTCCACACATAAAACTACTCTGAAAACATTTACCGTTTTTAGCGATAAATCGCTTATTATAACACCCTTGTATTTTTAAGCTGCCAATGTAATTTTTGTACGTTGTAAAATAAACAGTATTGCTATATTCTGCCAGAGTCAGATGTAGACTGTGCCGCCAGCACACATCTAACCCTCCTGTCGTAGGTTTTTTGGAAGATTTTAACAAAATAAGCAGTTTTATCTACTACTTCTCTGTGTTTTAATTACCTACCTCTATTTAACCGGACGGCGTGTCTTTGTTTCCATGGAAGGTGGGTAGGCCTTTAATGTGGGACGCAACCAATTTCGATACTTTTGCGCCATTCCATCTTCCTAGTTCACTGCGGAAAACCACAAGCGGCGTAAATATAGTAACCTTATTGGTAACTATATTTTCTGTGCTCACAGCCTTTTCAAAGAAATTTCGAAACGGCTGGTTGACAGTTCCCGTGACCCAAGAGCTGGCTTTTACTTTGGCCAGAGGCTAAGTATTGCCATTCAACGTGGCAATGCCGCCAGTCTCTTGGGCACATTACCAGCTGACAGCGTTGAGGACAATTTTTTTGACGCTATAATTTAGTTTGTTTTAAGTTTAGTTTATTTGTTAAAAAACCCAACGAAAATATTGACTAAAAATAACCTAGGTTCTTGAAATCCCAATTTCTATAATAAAATCTCAAAACTTTGCCTCTATATTTAATCTTATATCACTATGTAACTTCCACTTTAAGTATTTAAATGAAACAAACGTATTAAAACTTGCACTACCTTCTATTCTCAGAGGGTCAATTCTCGTATTTTTAAGGAGCGTTCGCATTTGCATCGCATTCGCAAACTGCCAAACTCCAATTTGTCTACATTTTGATATGTTGTTGATATTGATTGTCACTGAGATGATATTGGGACTTGAATTTGAACATTTTTTAGTCCAAGCATTGGGCCTTTGTTCTTATTTCACCAAGACAATTTTGTTCGATGAATCGCCAATGATAATTTACTTGTCTTCACACCTCTATAACACGCAACCCTAAAATACAAAGACACTACAAATCAATACGCAAACATTTCCAAAGCTGCCCTCAAGCGATGGATCTCTTTTGGGCACGTAAATCAAAGCGGCAAAGACAAGGGCCGGCTAATGTCCGCCAAGGGCCAGTTGGTGGGCGGAGGATGGATGGCCCGGGCTGCTGCGGCCGCGGGATGAATGGTATGGCCCCCCGAGACTTGCACACCTGGCTGGGCGCAGTAAATCTTCAGGTAACCTACTGTAATTAAAGGTGTGGGAAATCGTTGTGGTGAATGTTTGTGTAAATTAAGTATGTTGTTTTCATACTTGGTAAAAAAACTAACTTATCAGTTGTACTATAAGGTTTTAAAATTGTAAGAACAACAACAGGCCTTTGATAAATCGGCATCAATTATTTTCATGTTCTACCTATTGTGATAGAAGTTTTGTGATACCAAACCATAAATAAACTTACATCAGTAATTCATGCGGACGTTCATAATATATGCTTATTTAACGATAATTTTCGTTCCAGACACTGGGCACTTAAACGTCTTATATTACAGCGGCCACACACAAAGGTAACACGAATCATGCAACATTTCAAATCAAAGCATTCCTTCGTACTTAAGTTTTAGATTGTCATCCCGGACTCCAGAGAAGCTTGTTGTCAAGTGGAAGCCATGATGTATGTCCCGCGGCCCCCCGAGGCTCCGGGCTCGTCCCGGGACGGATCCCGCGATTTATACCCGGGATTGCGCTGTCCACTTCAAACAAACACGACGTTAAATTGTGATGTGAGGTAAACAAGAATTTGTGGTCAGACGAATTTTCTGGACAGGGTTTCATCTGAAATTATAGTGTTTCTTACAAGCCGAGTGTCCGATGGCACTTTTTTCTAACAAAAATGACGAATTTCATCCCCTTTAACTTCCTTAATAATAAGGAAACCTTGTCATAGTTTAGGATGTAACTTTTCAGTCAGTATGATTTTATGATTTGTATAATAAGTAGATGCCATTAGCAAGATGTCCATTTACAAGAACGGCCAATGACAGAAAATAAAATAAATAATGAACAAAAAAAGACAGAAGTGGTATTTCTTCGAGATTTTCATTGATCAGTCTATACTATGTAGTTGTCAGAGAACAAAAACAAACTCTGCAAAATGAGCTACTTGGACTTCCGAGTCCCATTAACAAAGTGAGTCACAATGTAGTCACAGTATTTTTAAAGGTAATTTTATGCTAAGTTTGGCCCAAGTTTCAGCAACTCACTTCCGTGTTAACACTACTCATCCAATAATATATCTATCAATAACTCAAAGAAAACTTCAAATAAACATCTTAGACCCCGATCTTTTACATCGTGATCTCAGTGATTACTCGGGAAGGACGCGCGCGGCGAACGAATAAATCGCGACAACACTTGCGTCTTCTCATCAATACCTATGATTAATAGGCGTTCGAGGTCTAGCTGAATATAGCATTAGGAAGTTATTAACACTAATATAATATTTTTTGGATTTCTCAGTCCCATTACTGAGGTGTGAGTCACAATTTACAGTCTCTTTGAAGTCATTTTTATACCAAGTTGCTAAAATGAAACCCCTTATTTGAGCAATCCATATTTTTCATCTAGATTCATCAAATAATATCTCTATCAAGAACTCAAAAAAGTCTCCAAAGACAAACATTTTAGACCCCTAATCATTTATATCGTGATCTCAGTCATTACTCGCACAGTGCGCGCGCGGCACTATTCTGGCGAAAAAATGTTCCTCTTATAAATCATCGATATGATTCAGAAGCGCTCCAGAACTTCTTACCCTTATGAATTAAGATGTTGTTGTCGTCTTTGAATGTTTGGTAATGAAAGGAAAGAACTTATTAACACCATTATAATATTTCTTGAATTTCTCAGTCCCATTACTCAGTTGAGTCACAATTTCCAGCAACATTGAAGTAATTTTTATACCAAGTTACTAAAACGAAAGCCCTTATTTCTGCAACTCACATCCATCTTAACACTACTCATCCAATAATATCTGTATTAGTAACTCAAGGAAAACTCCAAACACAAACATCTTAGACCCCTGATCATTTATATCGTGATCTCAGTCATTACTCGCACAGTGCGCGCGCGGCACTATTCTGGCGAACAAATAAATCGTGCCAACACTTGCCTCTTCCCATCGATATGATTAATAGGCGCCCCAAAACTAGCTGCCTTACCCTTATGAATTAAGATGTCTGTGAATGTTTGGTCATTAAAGGAAAGAGGTTATAACTGGAGCAGGTAAAAATTATTCTCTTATGTTGTTGTAAAATTCGGTGTTAGTTATCAGTTGAAGATGGCAGCTTCTTTAGCAGCGTTGATGAATGTGAATATGTTTAGCCTGTTCTTTTAAATGACTACTTTTGAAAATTTCCACCTCATTGCTGCAACGTCTCTCGATTTTTATCTTGTATTTCAAAGTCATTTGGTAATTCAAATGCCCATCAATTTCAGGATAGACATTGGTCGCTTACAGTCTTGCTCATACCGATCTGCTACATGGCACATAAAATTTGGTTATACCAATCACTTTAATCGCCTCCTTAATTTAACGACCACATCACGGCTGACCAATAGTCCGTAGCTTTCCGGCTACTGGCGCCCAACGTGGGGCCGAAACATAGTGTTGCCAGCATCGACATTATCGCCCACCAACACCTATAAATAAATATGGCGGCAAAAATGGCGCCCGTTTATCAGCCACCGGAAGTGGACACTGGGGAACGGAAGCCGAGTTATAAATGTTATTAGATAGCCCCTGGGCTTAGTAAGGCCCGGATTATGTGCGTTTTTTTCGTACTTCTTTCGTCCACCGGTTTTTGTTAATGTGTCTGGGTTTGAAAATAAATTGCTCCCGACAATTTTGGGCGGGTTCGTTAGGTGCGGGATTTTAATAAGGGGACTTAATTTAACGTGTGTTTAGACTGATTAACTTTTGCGGTTTTGACTTGGGAAAATAACTTCGTAAACCTACGACAAGTTAGTCCACATAAACACCTCTCATAAAATTCCAACAACAATCACGTACAAAAGGCCTCTGAAAACCAAATAAATCACCATAATAATCCAAACGAATCCACGTTCCACATTAATTAGCAATAATAATCCCAATACCTCACGCACAGTGCGCGAAATGATAAAAAGGCCGGCGCAAAAAGTTCACGTACAAATAGTGGATGTTTGCTCAATACTTCTGGCTGTCAAAAGCATTGGCAAACAATGCGTCGGTTATTTACCAACGACGTGCAGGCAGCTACAAATTGGCAGATGCTACGGTTGCAAGCCTATTTTTTTTACTAACATTTCCCTCTGATACCTACGAAATAAGGTTCACTTTTGCGCAGCTATGTTTGCTTTGCATCGTATCAGGTCAAACGCTCGATTTGATTCCATGATCGAGTTATAACAGTTGCTTACACGGTGTTTTATGGAATTTTGCAGATCTAAATATGCGTTTTTGATGTTTGTAGCGATCTATAGCCTTGGAAGTTGGATGAATATGAGTTGTGCATAAGGAGGACTTTAAACTTTATTCTTGTAGGTATGTGCTGGGTCCGATATGTGCTACATCTCAGTCAGGTAGCGTATAGTGTTGCCAACTAACATTATGCTAAACCGTGACTTTCTGGTTTAAGTATTGATATCCCATCCCATTTTTATGTATTTTTTTCTTCCTGATGTCGGACGTGTTATTTCTTTCTAGCATGCACGTGCATGCTAGAAATAACACGGACAGTTATAGATAAATGAATTTAAATAACTGACCAATAACACAACATTTCGCACTTTAATTCACAAGCACGTTCAGCAAATATTAAAACATGAGCATTCCACAATAAATTGATATTAATACACTATCAATAGTCTAAAGTGCTACATAAAATATCGTTTAACATCGGTTTCCTCCGTAGCTACGGGGTGGAGGCATCGCAGAGCCCGATAGTCGATAGTGTCAATACTGGCAAGCCTCCAGCTATGAACTGCTGGTTATACGCTATTTACATATGAACTCAAGCGATAGCGAGCCACCATGAATAAAATATTGAACTGGCATTTAGGTTTAGGTTGTTGGAAATAATAGAGAAGACTAACAGGTAATTCTAATTAAACCTCATATTCAGGATATCTTGTGACAGCTAAAATCACATGGGCTATAATGCAGATTTTTTAACAAACATCTAAAAATTATGACTTGTCCAAGTTTGTAGACATTACACTATTTCCCTGGGGCAAAAAAACAGGTTGACCAAAATCAAAAATTCACAGTTGAGTTGGCAAGACCCTAAGCTCGTTATGTTGGCCACTAATTACACCCACATTTCTGTAGCTTAAAATTTCAAATTGCAACCCTCTCGTGTCCTCTGTCCCTCTCCGACACGCTTAAAACAATACCAACTGTTGCGAACGAAGGCTTGTGTGTGCGGGCGCGTGTGTGTGCGTGGGTAAACACCGGTTTAAGCCTAACTGGCCTTAATGAATCGTAATGGCCCCTATAATTCGCGGCGTAACTAACTGGCCATATGGGGACGCCTTCGCCCCGCGAGCGCCCCCCGCTGGTGTTCCCGGGTATTTGGAAGCGCGCCATATCGCGACTATGACAGCGGCAATTCTCTTTTTAAAATTTTCAGGCCGGCCGCGTTTGGCGCTACAATTTGCGGTCCGTGCTTAGATTGCAACGTCAAAATATTGTCGCACGGTAAATACCAAACGATTTTTATTACACACTCGTGTATAACCAATAGTTTATTTACCGAAACCTTTTTTCGGCCGTTTAAATGTTTAAAAGTATACAGAACGTTGCTATGTATGTTGTTTTTGTATAGCAAACAATATTTATTTTTCTGAGTAAATATCGTGCTTGGAGGCCTTATTATTTTAATATTTGCTTGTATTGTTTTTTTTTAATACATAAGTTGCCACGTCATTCAAACCATTAGTATACCTATCCGTAGCGTTATCTGCCAAACCACGCGTTATAAAGAGTTACAAACGTAAAGTGCAACATCCTGCTCCCCAACTTTAAACTAAAGCCCGAAGGAGCTCGTTATTCCTTCTGTAATTTATTTAATTGCTCTGTGGCGGTAATTATTCATGAAATTACGGCAATTACGTCTGTGGAAACAATTATTTATTGTGCAAACTTGAGTCTTAACTCACATTTTATTTCATAATGCATCATCAGATAACCGGGTGGACGAAGTAGTATCGTTACACTGAAATAGCTGCAATTTGTTACTTTGTTGCTAAATTGTCTTGTTTTTTCTGTTTGCTCATTTCTTTATAATTACACTTGGTTTGTTTTGAGATTTGAAATGGTGATAGACAAAATGTCGCATGTCCAACCATCGTGTGTGAAACTGTGTTAGTGTGATGGTTTAAACTTGTACTTAATTTTTTTAACGTTCACGACTTCCTATTACTGTAACCGGTAACGGATACAGCAAATGCGCTTTGCAACGTATTGTCAAAAGTAAAAACTCGTAAGTCAATTTTTTTTATATTTTTGCAATACCAAATTTAAAGAAACTGTTCAAACTTATTGGTTACTGCATACTATTTCAAGAAAATTGCTGCCCCAGATCTGCAAGAAGAAAATTATACTAATTCAATTTTCATCTGTGAATCCCAGAAATGTTGAAACCGAGGCCATCAGCGACCGCTTCCCTAATACCGTTCTCGTCCGGTCCGCCTGGACAAATTGTTATCAAAACGAAGGAAAACAACCGTGGAGTTAGATTCGGCGCGGTTCGACAGTGTCCATCCTGCATATTAATCACAGGACGGCGCCATCTGCCGGCGGCCGCCGTACACCGGACCTCGCTTAAATTAAAATATTCTCCATTTCGTACGACAAACATCATGCGACATTTGGTGCTAATCGTCGTGGAGGATTCTTGGGTTGCGTCTCATTTTCGGGTATAATTTGTATATGTTGATATTTTTGTAGGCCCATAAGGGTGTATCTGTAGGTTAAATTACGGGAATTATGTATGTAGGTACAAAATATGACAGAAGTAACATGTTTATTAAAAAATATTAATAGTATGAAGCGACGATGTTCATCTTTTAACTTGTGAGAAAGTGCTGATTCTCAACCAAATTTTTTTTTACTTCGACAAAAAAACTGTTATGTTTTTTACCTCCTTTTATAGTGAACTCCACCTACAAAGGTTAACTAAAATTACAAACACATAAACATGCCAAATAAATCGATGATATATCGAAGCAAACAAGAGGCGATCACAATAAAAGGCGACACAAGCACGCCTGGCCACACTGTTCAAACAGGGCTACAAATGAATAGTTAGGTAACCCGTCCTACGTGATAAATTCATTTTTGGGAAGGTTTAATTTGTTTGCAGCCGCCGCTATTTCGAATACGCCATTTCTCATTGAACAGATTACGGAGATTACGAATTCATTAGGGACGCTATATCTTTTGTTCGTGGCGTTGGGACGCTGCTAATTGATATTTTGGGCACACATGTAGTTCGTTACCGTAATAATTGATTCGGCAATTAATTTCCGAAAGAGTCCAATTCTTTAAGCGCAATTTTCAATGGATTCGCGGAAATCTAGTCAATGTTTGTGATAGCTTCAATTACTTTGTGTTTTAATTTGTTTTGTATCTGGCACCCGTTAATTGACACACTTTGTTGCAACCCACACAGATAATGTCCACTATCACAATATGTTACCTACACTAAATGTCAATAAGCTAATAGAGACATAATATGTAGTTGCATAGCGGCGTCCTGACAGATCCGGTCGGATTCCGGCGCGGCGCGCGGCTGCGTGCTGAGGACAGCGCACACCGCACAGGAGCCGCGGGAGTGCGGATAGAATTAATTGCGGCGTCTGAGGTGGCCTGTAATTACGAGCTGCGGATGTGCCGCCGATATCCGCGTGACTGCGGTCGGGTTAGAAATATTTTTGTTATTGAGATGTTTTGTTGTTTGTGAGCTGGTTTGTAGAACGATATGTGGCATTTGAAATGTGTGGTGGTGATACGGTAGGCTAAAAATGCGTTATTATTGTCACCGGAAAACACCGTAAATTTGTAAAAAATCTAGTAATAAATCAAATACACTAAATTCCATCCAAATACGATAATAATCAATACATCTTTATCAAATACAAGCTGCGTGTGCCCCTTTGGTTCCACCACCGATAGAAATACATCTTCGGAAATTTTCTTCACTATTCGGTTCCTATTTATGTAGACATAAAACACGTACAAACAAAAAAAATAAAGGTACAAAGAGAATTCAAAAATGATAACTAACTCCTTTAAGGGATGAATTTTCAGAATCTCTTCTCTAGTGTTCCCTTTTGTTAGGTACATGTATAAAGAAATCTTGTGAAAAATAACATGCTTCTAGGCACTGCAGCATTAGCTTATAGTAAGGGTAGCTGCCAGGGTTGCGGAATTTGTTCGAAAGAGTCACCGCGGCCCTGGAACGCAAAGGGCTTTAGAAGGAACACGGATGGGTTTTAGTCAGTAAGAGTCTGACACGCCCTTCCGCTCCACCCAGAGCGGAAGAAGTCATTTGATGATTTCCCATCCTTAAAAAAAAAAAAAAGGGTAGGCCAGCCCATACATAACGCCAAAAAATTTTTACGAAACGGCTGAATATTAGCATCGTCAGTATCGTGATTTCAACCCTGAATAATGTGATGAGTTTTTTTTTTGGGCATTATGTATGGACTGGCCTACCCTTACTGTAGCCTACTGCTCGACCATGCACTGCAGTTAACCCGGAGCGTTGTTTGTCAGTCAATGTATTGATTAATTTAAAATTTTTACTGAGCAGATTTGAAATGCTTATGTTTTTTGGCCTAAACATAGCAAGGAACTCATGAAAACAACTGCACTAGGTGGAAAGAACGTTGATGTTTTATGGTTTGCTAGTTCGTTACATTTTTCGCTGATATTTTTTGGAAAAGCAAAAATGTTTGTGTTCTGCTTTGTTGTTTCAGGTTTTCATGGAGTTTTGTTATTGTAACAGAGCAGAAAAATATATTTAACAATGGTCTTTACAACCAAATATATTTTCACCAAATTCGATATTTTTTTTCCAGTATTATTATTGGAAATTTACCTCTTTTATTTGATAATTATGAAAAAAACTGTTTTAATAAATACTTAACTAAATTTACACACTATAAATAAAAATAAATACTCCTAACTAAATTAACCCTAAAATAAGGCGTCAAAAAATTCATTCGCATCGCTGTCAACTGGAAGTGTAAACAAAAGACTGGCGGCATTGCCACGTTGTATGGCAATGCTTATTCTTTGACCAAGGTAAAAGCCAGCTCTTGGGTCACGTGAAGTGTCATCTTGAGAGATCTTTGAGAGGTTTATTTTTTTTCTTTTTTTTATGTGCACTCGGACCCGAGAGTTTCAACCCCAAACGGCTTGAAAATATAACTACCAAAAAGTGTATTATATTTCCGCCGCTTGAGGTTCTCTGCAGCCGCAGCGACAGCGCCAGCACAGCACGAAGAGCTAGGAAGATGGGATGGCGCAAGAGTATCGACACAAGTAGCGTCCCACACTAATAGCCTACCCATCTTCCATGGAAATTGGGTAGATATAACACAAAATTATATAATTTCAGAGTTAGACCGTAAATTAGCAACAAGATGCGCTGAGGCATACGGAAGCGCCACGCTGTAAAGACAGGGGTCGCATGGCTGGCCCGGGCATCGAACCGCAACCGCCCTGCGCTCGACGCTGCCTGAATTAATAGCTCAACCCACATCGCACTTCGCTCACCTCGAATTTCCTTGGATAAAATTTAACTGTTGATATTGTAATTACGGTAGAATTAAGGAATTTTGGTGAGGATTTTTGATGATGGAGTCATGTTTGATAAATTGTGACCTTTTAATTGGCCGACCTTATACCTTTTGTGAATTAACAAGGTATATGAACTACTTTAAAGATTGTTCTAGAGTAATTTTAACTTTTAAATACGGTCGATTTAAAGTTAAAGCTACATACCTATCTCTGTCATTTTTCTTGACCTACTTATCTATTTCAGGTAATACGTTCACACCACGCTTTGAATTCAATCAGAGGGCCAATTCTATTTGCATCTGTCAAAAATGTTTGGAAATTGAGACCTTTTTGACAGATTGCGACTGAGATGCAAATGCGAACGTTGCTTAAAAAAGAGTAGAATTAGCACTCAGATTGCAATCAAGCTTGTATTTTAGGACAGAAGTGTGTTACCCGACACTGTAATAAGGGAACAGCGGTAAATTATTTTAGAGGAAAAAAATAAATGCAACCATAACACAGATTTGTGGAAGGAGATATACAATCTTCTAAGTTATGATTGTGTTGCCAGGTGATCTGACGCACACAAATTGTCTGCAGGCACGCACACAGTTTCTTAACGAGCTCCTCTGTTATCTTCAGCCGTAATCCCTTCACGTCGATATTAATACACAATCACGATAACTCTACACCTTTACCTGAATACCTAATTGAGGTCTCAGCCGATCAGTATTCGTCGCTGGTACGTTCTTCCCGGGAAGATAAGCCCGGGATCCCGTCGCCTGAATCCCGCGATACTTGTGACTAATCGCCGGGATTCACCTCGCGCCGTCTCGCGATAATCCCGGACAAATTATAGGGGTGCTTATTACTGCGTGGGGTTTCGTGATCATTATTTAACAGTCAGTTGAGGTAAGTCTCACGTTCGTGTAGATAAACGCTGTGTTTATAGAAATAGAAATAAATGTCTGGGAGTGTTTGCTGGGTTAGCATTTTCATCATGGTTTAGTGATGTATTTAATATGACAGTTACATGAATAGTGGATTAAACATTGCAATTACAATTAGAAAATTAATAATTTTCAAATTAATTCAAACGAATAATTAATTTTGATCACAAAACCACAAACGCCGCTTCATAGCCAGACGCACAAAAAACAGAAACTACGCTCATTTCGCTCATTTCGCTCACAGATCCAAATAGCCAATGAAACCGGATCCATAAAATAAAAGACCGGCGACTCATAAATAAATACACTGAAAAATGCAAAGGGAAAAATAAAAAGAGGAATAATGGCGGGTACGGGGTATAAAAGAGGACAGTTTGCGTCACAAAGCCGCATGCGGGCCTCAGATATTGACAGTAAATTTCATTCATACGGCATTAGTGCCGCACCATCAGATCCAGGGATATCTCCCGCAAACAATGCGACTATGAAGCGGTGGATAAGGTAACGGCTTTTTGTAAAAATATATGTTATATCATAATATTTATCTCAGTTTGGGTAGTGGGTAAATCAATGTTTGCATGGGTACTCATTTTCAGAGCTAAGCCTGTGTCATCTCCATTGTAATATAAATCAATATCTTGAATAGTTTTAGTGAAGAAACCACAAATCGTAAGACATCGTATTACAAGTAACAAGATAGCCAATGAAAAACTAAAAGAAAAGTCACTCGGCAAAAAACTTTAAGCTGGGTACTAACCTGTGTCACGGGCCGTAATGTAACATTCGCAGCGAGCATGTTATGTTACGCCGTGTCCTAAATTCCGTGTAAAACAAAAGAAATACGCATCATGTTCGTGCTCGTTTTCATGTACTGACTGCACAAATGCTCGCTTTGTAACATGATACATTACGCCCCGTAACACTGGTCAGTACCCACCCACCTTAAGAGTTTTCTATGGAACAATGGGGCAATAAGCAATATTTTTGTATCTAACACTAGCTTCTGCCAGCGGCTTCGCTCGCTTTATCCCAAGGGTATAATCAATATTCCCAGGGTAAAAAATTCTATGTATACCCGTGCGCCAAGTTTCATCAAAATCCATTCAGTCGTAACCCACAAAAGCTCACTTTCCCATTAACATAATTATTATAACATTAAAGTTACGATGCAGTAACATCGACCACACGTATGTGGATTAACAGAATGATTTCAATTTCATTGACAACTTGGAAACCTTATAAAACCTGAATACAAAATATTCGTAGCAACATAACAATTTTCGTAGCTCCTCGTAACCGCTGTGGATGGCGTAGCGGCATCTACGCCAAACCGCTACGCGGCCTACACGCGCCGACCAATTTAGCGTAGCGGCGTAGCACACCGCAGAAAAACGATGGACTGAGGACGAAAATAACAGCTTTGAACTGTTTGGACAAGAACGTGGTGGTAACAGAGGGATTTGTGTGGGTACTATCTTGTGTTGCAAAATGGTTCGGTTAGGTTACAACCATAAGTTTTGGGAAGATATATTTGTTGGTTATTCAAATGTTTTTAAAAACTTTTGCCAGTGGATTTACTCACTTAAAAGTCGAAAGTTGTTCAACAGAAAATGTTTTTTTCCCAATACAGACCATGATCTACCTGTGTTCCAAATTTTATTGAGGCCTTTTTGATTACTAAACATCCAAAAAATCGAACATATTGCATTTTAATAAAATAATTTCCAGATAAATAATCCTCCAAATTGTTTAATCCTAAAAAAATACTTACAGCAGCTACATTTGTATTTGTCAATTACAAATCGTACAAAACACAACATTATCCTTATCTCGTTTGTTTGAAGTCACAAATAAAACATAATTCGTATGAAATCCCGGGACAAGCTCTGGGCCCATTCTTCAAGTTAAGCCAATATTTGGCGAGGCCGGGACGACTTCCGCGAATGTGACCCGGTAATTTATCGGCGGACAAACTGAAGTTTATCGAAAGAACGAGAATAACTTTATTATATAGTGACCGGAAGTGGAGGGTGGACGTACTGGACGTCCGCCCGCGCCCGACAGACGCAACTGTACGCTCCAACAAACAAGTGTTTGTTATAGTTTCAATGCTTCTTTAAATTTTTCTTCATTAAATTTTGTAACGGGATTTTATTGTTATTTTTTTTTGTCTTTCAGGATCTCTTCGTTAAAACTATTATTTATGACTGTGGCATATTCTAATCGGAGTTTTAGTTAAGAACTGTGCTTAACTTATTTTAAAAACTAGGGACTCTTGTACTATGATTGTATGTTGTAATTTTGTGATTTACACACCAACAACTCAACAATTTAGAAAGTTCTTGAAACGGTAGAAACTAAATTTAAAAAAAAAAGATGTATGGGAAGCAGAAACTGATAAATCACGTTTCTTTTCAATTGCTAGTCTACATTAAACAAAGAAATACACACTGTGAATAATTCAATACGCAAGTCAATCCTTTGACCAACCTCCGCGCGCGACTGTACAGTTTTGTGTCGTTCCATTTTTATGGAGTCGGAGGCATTTCTTAGCAATAATGAAATATGTCGCGTCCACCGGCCGGCCCTCATTGTAAACACATTTCGGAAATCGTCCTCATACGAGTACGACGTCCGCTTGAGGAAATCGGCCACGTTTTAGTCATTTTATTTCGAGGAATCTTGCATTTTCCTTTGTAGTAAATATTCCGAGTATGAACTTGTTGTATGCATTTATGCAAGAGTGGAGTTATGCGTCTGCATTTGTGACATTTTTGTTTGCATGTACAGCCAAGTCCGGTGGTGGACTCCGGCAGACTAATTTATTGAAGTAACATCATGGGACATTAATAGAAGCTTTTTTTTTCAATGTCTGATTTTTTAAAATGCTATAATATTCATGTATTTACAGCTAGCAGTCAGTTGAAACATTAACCCCTAAAATTAAATCTATAATATTATTTTCAATACCAGCTACCAGAATAATTAACACAAAAACCAACATAATTATAATTCTATTTACTCGAAACATTTAATCATATCTCTCTTTACAAAACCGAACTGATCCATTACCGATTTCGTCGAATTTTGGAGGTAATTTAAAAGTATCCAATAAAGTTTGATTGTGCGTCCACTCGGGGCCGGATGAATCCAGCTCGAAAGACCTTCAGATATGATACTGTTTAAAACAAAAACTAATAAAATCTACAATTCCAGTTACCTGAAACATTCAATCATATTTACAAGAACCAAACCGATCCATTACTGACTTCGCCGAATATTAGAGGTAAATGAAAAGTGTCCAATAAAGTTTGATTGTGCGTCCACTCGGCGCCGGACGGAATCCGGCTCGAAGAACCTTCAGATATGATACTGTCAAGTCTTTCACGCTCCACTACACTTATTCATGGAGACGGCGACGTGACGTCTTTACTGATACTCGAAGGAGGGTGGGACGTAAATTGTTTCGTCTCAGAAATCGTAATTTTGTTTGGTTTTGCAAAAGAACCTACAAAGTAGCGTAACTATTTTTGCAAATAACTCAAGAGGTGGTTAATAAATAATCGAAAAATACAGCTCTTTTTTAAGTATGTTTAGCAACACAAAATAGATTATTAGTAGATGAGCCTTTTCCCAACTTTGATTATTTCAGCCATTATGTGAAAATTGTTTTTTTTAATTTACGACAGGTGCAATGTACATTGGTTTTACTTCTTGTATATTAATCATTCAAATAAGCTGTTCAAATTCAATGCACGTCACATAACCGTAGACATTTTACTTCGTCAACATCCAGTTACATTCTATAGTCATACCCTTGTCCGGTGCGCAGTGAGTCCACAGTTTCGATAAAGGCCCGTTTAATACTACAAAGTGATCTGAAGCGAGTTTGCTGTCGCCCTGGGCGACGCTTTACCCCGTCTCTTATGAAAATTCAGTCAAGAACGCACCGCCAGCCAGTAGCCACTCGGCTTGAAATCTCTTTTGATATATTATGTGGTGGGTAATTGAAAAAGGACAGGTATGTTTCTTGTGAACTATTGGAGGATTATTAGAAAAATACGTTTTGATTTAATATTTATTTTTACTGAAGTATATGGGTTATTCTTAGATTGTATTACCTTATTTAGTTCAAATTAATACAATTATTTTTAATTTTCTTGGTCTAGGGAGAAAGTAAGTAAATTATTATTTATTATTGTTATAATCTATACTAATATTATAAAGCTGAAGAGTTTGTTTGTTTGTTTGTTTGTTTGTTTGAACGCGCTAATCTCTGGAATTACTGGTCCGATTTGAATGATTCTTTCAGTGTTGGGTAGTCCATTTATCGAGGAAGGCTATAGGCTATATTTTTTTTTCAAAATTAGGGATCCGTAATAAAATTGCTATTTCGTAACACAAGGTGTAAAATCAAAAACCTTTTTTTGCGTGCGCTGCAAAAACTATTGACAATAGAACAAAATTATGTACTACGGATTAGAAGATCTCATTAAGACCTACAAAAAAGTCCGCAAGAACATATATCTAGCTATCATGGTTTAATCACAATAACCCATTTTGTGTTCAAAATAATTATTAAATCGTCTAAAGAAAAAAAAACTACGTTAAATACGTATCGTAATATTAATCTTTATCGAAATTAAGCATTATGTTATCAAGATTATTTATGTAGAAGTAAAATACTTTTTGTTTCTCTCAATCGGATATTTCGTTTAAAAGTTATCACGTGTGTAAGATGTTAAGAGTTGGTACCTATTAATGAGTTATGGGCCATAGAGTTTTTTAGCAACATAAAATCCTGTAATAATCTTTTTCGAAATATATTTGTTGATGATTGTAAGTATAAGATCTTTGAAGAGTATAATAAATACATTTCTAAAATAACTCTGCTAAGGAAATCCACGCGCGCATATTGTTTTGAACAGTTCTGAAGACATTGATAATTGCATTAACTTCGGTAATGGTAGTTGAAACTTCTAATACAATTAAAGGAGTTTTAATCTAATAGAATTGAAAAACGCCCCAATTTTTTTGGGTAACGTAATTCCTCCAAACTCACGAGATTCAACGAATCCTAAATTTTGTTTCTAATCTTGAAAATTAATAGCAGAATATTTTTAGTATTTATTTCCTTTGGGCCAAGTTCTTTTGCAATTGTATTGAGTGCTTTTATCAATTGTATGCTCAGTATTCCACAATCACCAGTAAATTCTATAAAGTTCAATGAACTTATTTGATCTTTATTATGAACTTTATTATAGCAATACAGAATAAAGCGAAATAGTGATACAAAAGCGGCTTTCAAATAATTCTCAAAGAGATATTAAAAAGTGATCAAATTAACACAAAGGGCTCAAAACAGCTATTTTATAGGAACTAGCACTAACAAGTCTAAAGCAACTTGGGAGGTAACCAATTCTATGAAATTTAATATTCCTAAAATGATAGCAAGACATTTTAATGATTATTTTATAGACTCAGTTCAATCGAATGCCGATAATTTGCGAATAATACTCAAACAGACACATCATCAGGATTATATATCTAATCTATCTAAACTAATATTATAAAGAGTAAATATTAGTTAGTTTGTTTGTTTAGAATTAAGGTTGATAATGTACATGTAAATTACACTTCAAATTACTCAAATCGGACCTTTCGTTTTAAAGTTACGACGCGTATAAAAATGGTCTAAGTAAGAAAAATGTTACGGTTTGAGCGAACTGGGGAGAATCTTAACGCTTAGTCCGATGAAGCTGAAACACGGCATTAATGTTTTGTATAAAAAAAGAAAAATAACAAATATTTGGATTTTTTGATGCTCTAAGTAAGAAAAATGTTGCGGTTTGAGCGAACTGGGGAGAAAGTTAATGCACGGAATTAATGTATTGGATACAAAATTAAGAATAACAAATATAAGGGGCGAAAAGGGTTGATGAATTTTTCAGGGGAGGACATTATTGCTTACTTCAATTTACGTGGAAATTGGAATGAACAAGCTAAAAGTGGGAAATTTGAAACAGATCTAACAATGTTTACATAGTCAACCTCTGGCGGGGTGAACGGGGTGAACTGGGTGGATAGTAGGCTGATCCTGAGACCGTTGAATGGATATCGTAGTGCTTAATTTTCCAAAACTTACCTTTAAAAAGGGTTTGAGGGGGCGTTGAAGTTTGTGGAGTACCTACTTAATCCGCGCGGACGAAGTCGCGGGCGAAGTGCTAGTAATAAATATATATTAATACAATAATGTACAATACAATTTAAACATTTACACTTAGTTACTTTAATCACATTCCGGAACGTACACTAAACAAAATAAATTCTCATGCACAAATGGCTACTACGCGTTAGTAATAAAAGTTGTAATGAAACAAAGTAAAAGTGAAATATTACCTGCAGGTAAATATGCTAACAAATAGACATTCATTAAACGCTAGGAATGGACGCACGGCTCCATTTGTTCAGACTTTCCGTACCACGTGCGCCATTTATAACTATGCAGTCGGCTGATAAAACTTCCTGCTATTATTTTTAGAGATCCGTAACTCGCACTTTTAAATGAATATATAAAATGCAAGCATTTTAATACTATACTGAATAGTTGCCCAGAAAGTGTACAATGTTTTTTGAATAGTTCCTAAGAGATCAGTCCTAAAAACTTACCTTCAATAACATCTTGGTAACAACTTCGCTGCTGCAAACTTACCTCCGATTTCTAAAAGAGCATTTGAAGTTGAGTATTTCTCAAATTATATTTTAGCCTGAAAACCTGTCAAAATTTGGCATTCAAATGGGGTCTGATACGTTCTTAGCTCAGCATACTCAATCCAGAAACCTGTCTTTATTACAGACACACAGAACCTCAACATTTTAAACATATATTTTCTATCAGATTTATATAGAAATCAATTGACCTATACAACGTGTAACAGAATAAACGCAATACCTGAAATGGTGTCATTGTACTCATCATGTATTTATTCTGTTCCACGTTGTGTATGTAATTTTAGGAGCGGTAAGTGTATGCAACCACACAGATGACACTTCTATTCAGCAGTGAAGACTCACAATGATGAATCTTAATAATTCAATAGGCGGTTTAAAAGATAATAAAAAGGAAGCACTTCTAATAATATTTTCATACGGAACCAAGCAACGGTGGCATAGCCATAAGCTTTTCCCGTCAACATTGTGTAAATACGTTTTGGCTCGTTTCCGAGCTTACCGGAAAATATTGGCGGATTTTTTATTTTTTTAATGATTGCGTCCAGATTTTCCGATTTTCCTTTTACAGCCTTTTTTATTTAATCTGGTTATCGTCTTAATCCTTAAGCTGAGTACACGGTGTTACAAGTTAGAATAGCCCCTACCTACACTTTGTTAGTTGGTGTTTAATTTTAAATCGAGGTTTTGATTAGTGATTGCTTTTGGTAATTTAGATACAAGAAAAACAAAAGAAAAGGCAGTTTCAGTGAGTCAATAATGATTCGGAGGACGCATTCCCACGTCTGGCAGGCTACGTAATTTGAAATGATACATCACTTTAACTTTCCCAAAGTTTTCCGGCCCATTTTTTCTCACCCAATGATTTAGTTTACGTGAAGCACAAACAATATAGAGCGTGAACACGTGTTAACAGCGCCATAACCGTGTGAGTTAACTGCCGAACTTAGGGCACTTTGTGAAATATGACGCAGTGCGAAACGGCCCTTATCGCCATGCTGATTTTGTTTTATGTTCTGCCGCGGACTTTGGCACGATAACGTGCGTGTATGGATTGACTTGAAGACAAAAAAATAATGAAAATTGCTAAATGTTTTCCACATTATAAAGTAAGTATTATTGTGGAGGAGCTCGTGGCTAAATAATAACAGCCGCAGGGGTCGATCTTCAAGGTTAAGCAACGATTGCCGAGGTTGGTCTGTGGATGGGTGACCATCTTTACATACCGAGACTCCTCCGTGCCTCGGAAAGCACGTTTAGCCGTTGGTCCCGGCTGTCATTTATAGATCTTTGGCAATCGTTACAGATAGTCAGAAGCCAGATAATCTAACAGCAGTCTTGCCAAGGAGTACCGTGTTACCCAATTAATGGGTTCTGGTGGTCTGGTAGGCACCCGCTCCACGTAAAATACTGGTATTCAGCTGAATCCGGTTTGCCTGGAAGCCGACCCCAATATAGTTGGGAAAAGGCTAGGCAGATGAAAGTAAGTATTCTTGTGTAGTAACACAAGAATACTTACTTTCATCTTCATTCTTATAACTAGCGTTTCATACCGCGTCATCTAGGTTAGGATTAGGATGCGAATTAAGATGACAGTGAGACTGCTTCTAACGTAGGTGGTTAAGAATAACACGAAAGTAATTTTCCTAATTTACTAATCAAAGACCCAACTTAACGTAGCTCTGTAAGTATCGGAGTCTGAACGCAGCTTAAAGATTATCAAAATAATTTTTCCTTCAAGTTTATAGACTAACACAGGTGTTCCCCAACAGCATATCATAGATTTTTATTGGAAAAGGGTTCGACAAGAAGTGAGGCGGTAACCATCGACACGCAACGTAATGGTATACCCCTGTTATGTTAGATTTAGTGAGCGATAACGAGTTTCCAACTTTTCGCACCGTGCTAAGGTAAAAAAAACGGATTAGGCATGAGCTAGCTTTATTCAGGTAAAATGTATCTTTTGTTAACTTTAATGAATATATTTGGGATAGTAACAATCGTTGCTATGGTCACAAGCATCTATACGACTTCTATTGCTTTGGACTTCACAAACAAATCACCGAACAGACCGATCAATATTTTTACCAACTTCCTTTTACATAAAACCATTTAAATTACTTTTTTATTTTAGAATGGGCCAGTATTGAATTACCGTTTGTTTTTTTCAAGTTGCCGTAATTAGTCCTCGGCCACACCTGAGAGGCTTCTTTCGAACTCTGACCAGGGAATCCCGAGGAATGCCTATTGTGTAATGCGATCGGTTCGCCTCGCCTACTATTCGTAAACAACTCCACTAACTATTTATGAGAGGTTTCCTACAACAAACAAATCGCTGAATAGTTTAATAACCTTAGCTCGGGGGTTCGAGAAACAGTTGTTATGTACCTAACCAATAATAACTTTCCGCCTCGCATAAATCGCAGCATTAATTTTACAACTCAAATGTAACAATTTAGTAGTAGGCAAGTAAGCACTTAGTTATACGCCAGCGGCGCCCTGCCTCGCAACTTAAGCGGCCCTCCCTTACCGCTAAACAAATTTGACAGCTCCATGTTAGCCTAAGTTTGGGTACACGTGCGCAAACTTTGTTCTACAACCTACTTAACCGCGTGTCATCCTTAAATTAAAGCTCATAAGGTATAATTTTCGGTGGCATTTTTGTAGTAGTGGTTACATGTATGATTGTGTTTGGTTAAAGTTGCGTCTGACTAGTTAGCATTGTGCCCACGTTGAAACAAGTTGTCATGATTATTAAGGTGTTTAGCACTGAGTTAGAGCTGGCGCATGATTACTTCGTGAACTTATCTGTTCAAACCATGTACAAGTAATTTTGTTCCTATACACACGGTAAGCAGACGTTTAAGTTTAAGTAACAAGTGACTACAGTAGCGTTTCTTGAGTGCCAAAACTTATAGTAATTATGTTCTGCGGTTATTTTGTGGGAAATGGCCGTCATCTTCAAATGCGTAGATATTCTTCGCCGATGTCTTCAAAAACGCAGTTATTAGTTCGACCTGTTTGTATGTAATATTGTCAGAATTGCACATTTTTTGTTTATGTTTGTCTGTAACACCTTCTAAATATTTGTGACCTCAAAAAATAGTTGCCATTTTTACTTTAGATTTTGTGAAAGATAGTTATTAATTTAATAAATTACAGTTTTTAAGTCGGTTTAATATTTTTAAACTACTTTTTTTTCACGATAGATAACATGACTTTCCAACAAATAAATCATTTTGACTGTACATTTAAATCTCACAGAATCTTAAAGCAGCATTCTTAAAACTAAAAATGTTAAAAACTTACATACAAAACAATTTGCAGCGTCGTCTGCAAAAAGTACGTCAAAAGCTCACAGTCTAAAATGTATTCCGGATTGATTATTAAATAACGACCATTAAATTTTCGACAGGGGTGATCAAAAAACGCGGGATTAATTCAGATTTCAGCTCCGCGAGTCGGAAGCTTTTAAATTCGCATAAATACAACATGTCATGGGCGGTGGCCGGCTGCCTTTATCAATTACAAAGAGAGCCGCTTCAAAAAAATGTAAAGCGAAAAACGTTACATGGACGAGCGTTTAATATTTAGTGAAGCATTTAGCACTATGAAGGAGGTAGGTAGTCAGTCATTCATCATGATGTCTCGCTGATTTTTGTAATTGGCTTTTAAAGCTTTGAGGATTCGTTCGTGACATGCAAATTGGTGTAAGTATCTCATACCTAACCACAGTTTAGATGTGAATGATATAGTGGAAAGCACATAAGGAAGGCTCGAGGATCTCCAACAGATTGAACTACTGAAACCGATTTGTTATCACTCTTGTTGAAATTTATATCTAAATAATCAACATTAAATACTGCTACTGACATCTGTTGTCACTAATGTGAAACTAACCTATATTAGTGTTTGTATATTTTATCTGTAGCTTTATCTGAATAAAAAAAAACTAGTTCTCACTTGAATCTCAACGTGCTTGTTTTATTAGAACTCTTATATCCAATTATCCATATTCTTCTTTGTATCGATGTTTCAAAATTAAATGAGTTTCGTCCAGAATTCAGCCATGTTGACCTCGTTAGCAATATCCTCATAAGTCTTTGATATTGCTAGTGTTATTATTGCGCAGAAAGTGTGATAACACCTGGCTAGTGAGACATCCAAGAATATCTATGAAATAAATAAAAAAAAATCTGGAATTTTAAAAGAAGTCAAGTCATACCGATCAGACAACAATTCAAACTCTTTTTGTCGTATTTTTACTGATATAAATCCTCGAACCACATTGTCATGTCAATTACAAAAGACTGTTATACGTTGGCAAAAATACGTCGTTTCAGTTCGAAATTGTGAACGACACTTGAGCTCCGATGTTCACAAGTGGACAAAACTGTGTATGGCATTTTATTAAATGTTTTATTTCACTCCGCCATGTCCGGGCGCCACGCTGTGCTATTTCCCTTGCCATTCAAAAATGTATGCGGTATACAGTTGAAAATCTTATAAAATTCCATTTTGTGGAATCTAATTGTTATAAATAGATGACTATTATTGTTAACCACTGCCTTTAAATAAGAGCCGTTTTTATATGGTCAAGAAACTTTTATTTGAAGAATAAAAATGGCTTTTCTACTGAAACTTACAAATGTACTTACTATTCTATACAAAAGCTGTCAAACCGTCATATTGATTCCTCAGATAATAGTTACTCTTAACTCTTAAAATCAGCTCTCAGTAAAATCTTATAAGGTCGCAATCCGTCCGCCAGATTCTCACAAATTATGACAAGTATTAAGAAAACACCCATATTTAACTGAAACTCATTTTAATAATTATTTATCAACATTAAAATATCTGAAAATACTGAATTATAAAATCACGAATCAAATTAAAATCTTTCCCGAGAACTGATGGATGACTGGAGTATAGCGAAACTCGTGTATTTCTAGCAAACAATTTATTATCCTGCATCGATATAACTACTTACACAATAACAGTATAACTCATTAATTAATATTATTAAACCAAAGCTTTTACCATTATTAAACAGACCGCAGTTTAATAAAAATTTTACATATACATATTAATTACAAGTGGCTTAACAAATGAAAAATATTGCTCATTTATTGCGAACACGATAAATTGTAAATTACTTGGAAATGTGCGTTTTGGAGGGCAGTCGGAGCTTAAATTTTAAAATGGTGGACCAACAGTGGAAATGAAATTCACGGGCAAATAATGAGGGGCGAATTAAAAATGCAAAAATTGATTAATGGACCGTTGTCGGGTAAATATGTACTCAATAAGTGAACGTCCAGCCATTGTTGGTCGTCCTGTTACTTTGTGTGAGTTATGCACTTTTGCATTTGCTCATTTTCTATCAGGTTTTATGACATTTCCTATTAATAGGCCAGTAGTTAGCATAAGTCATCATCACTGTCTTCTTTTCAACCTACTTGTTTTTCTCGTGAAGTTTAAATTTTGGAGTTTTTGGTGAGTCCGTGGCGAAATCTTGGAAACAGCACCCAGACATTATGGTTCCACTTCCACGAGCGAGTAAATCGCCGCGAGTTGTCGTTGTGGTCTTTAATGTCACGCGTCGAATCGTCGCGATAATATCGCTGTGTGGAAGACACGTTCATAGAGTTGTCATAGAAGAGAATGATGTGGCAGGACGATAATATCGCTGCGGGACACTCGCTCGTGGAGATGGCGAGTTACATCTACGTACATGAAATAACACAGATGTGTATTGTCATAACCACACTTTAAGTAGAAACAGGCAACATTCTGTATCACCGATTACCATAAAAAGTCTAATTAAAAAATCACGTTTGCGTGTCGAACG
This sequence comes from Mamestra brassicae, assembly GCA_905163435.1. Classification (NCBI taxonomy): domain Eukaryota; kingdom Metazoa; phylum Arthropoda; class Insecta; order Lepidoptera; family Noctuidae; genus Mamestra; species Mamestra brassicae. Next base: position 7,512,971 of record LR990996.1, on the reverse strand, counting down.
TCCAGTAATGCCTTTTATTTGCCACAAACATATGTTGCGAGAGTATTCTCGTAATTACAGTCAGCTTTCAATTAATTGTTTGTTATATTCGTGCCCTACGGGAGCGTGGCTCGTGGCTCGTGGCTACTGGACGCTACGAAATTAACAACTTTTGAATTGTCACCGACTGTAAACTAATTAACACTTGCTACATTTATCGCTTGTGGATACAGATTGCGGTATAATTTTAATTTCGCAGTAACAATGCTTTACTTTTCAGCGCGTTTTGAGTTGTATTTAATCGCTTTTCACTTAAAGTGTTTTCCCACAAAATATATTATGTATGTTCGTCACGTTCATATTGCAATTACAAGTAGTTACCTATAATGTTGCAATTATGAATTAAAATCATATTCATATCTTTATTTGCATTCCATAATGTGTGAAGATCTTACAATGGGCTTAAAGCTAAGGTACATTTTACGGACCCTGTAGGGCACAGCAAAAAGTATAAAATTAATGTTTAAAATAAAATGAATACGTAATCAATTAAAAATTTTGAAACATGTCCTTAATATTAATTAACTTAATAATAATGATATCATTTATTTAGTGATCACTTACTTCAGGTCAGTTATAATAACATAAAATTATTTGGTAGGATTCAATTAAAACATATTTTATAAATATAATGTAATTTTTATCTATGTACGTATACTCATACGTACATAGATAAAAGTGAATTCTAAACAAGTAGCAATGTATGGTGTCTGTTTGTGTGAAATATATTTGATTGTTATGTATGTATATTGTATACGTTTATTTTGTAGTTTTTTTTAAAATTAAATATATATATAATAGTTTAAGCTTATTTGTAAAAGTTGTATCGCTAGTTTAATTTTTTATTGCATCTGGTAATTTATTAAATACTAGTTGCCGCCCGCGGCTCCGCCCGCGTGATTGTCGAAAATTATCCCAAGGGAATATATTCCCGAAATAAAAAGTATCCTATGTGTTATTCTAGACTATAATCTACCACTGTGCTAAATTTCATCCATTCAGTAGTTTTCGCGTGAAAGAGTAACAAACATCCATCCATCCATACTTACAAACTTTCGCGTTTATAATATTAGTAGGATTTTTATTGACATTACGTAAGGACTATTTGAATGTAATTTCATACGCAAAGAGGGAAGCATTAACATGTTTTATATCTGACAGATCGGTCGTTATGGTCTTGTATTTTCTAAAAAAATTGCAAATTTTAAGGATATATGTAGATAGATGGTAAGGTGAGTGTCTAATGTCCTATAAATAAGGGTTTACAGCCATCGATTTGTTCTATGTCAAAAATTATACGAATTCGTTTCTTTTGGAGAATGAAAAGTCAATGAAAGATCAATGAAAAATCACATTGTACAACACTTCATAATCTCAAATCTGTTAATGTTCACCGTCTACATTTACAACTCCAAAACAGTATTTTGTACCTCAGTAGCTGAACGGCAGCTGACACCTTCAAATCGATACCAAATTTTTAAACAAACCTCAGTACTCATTACACAAAGTGCAAACCTCACATGTAAACGACAACAATAAAAATGAAAAGAACAGCGTGTAAATAGTGTGAGTGCTTTTTTCCGTAGATTAATAGCATCAATCGCAAATCGGCCATTCAACACGCGGCCGTTTCAGCAGACCATTAACAGCGCAAAGTAAACCGCACGGGATCGCGTGCTTCGCGTATATTAGGTGTCATAACATTGCAACCGGCTGCAACCTTCAACCTAGCGCGTGGATTCGGGAAATGTGGATAGGAACTTTAGTAATCATGATCATCTATCATCATCAACATTTCAGTCGAAAGACGTAAACCTCTACTAAGAACTTGACTAAAAGCGTCACATCGATTGATCCTGTGCTTTTCCTATCCAACGAGTTACTGCGTAACTCACCAGGTTATCGGTCTATTTTATAAGAGATTTCTAACACTGCATCTTCCGGTACGTAGTCGCATTATTGATGTATAAGTTAGAAGGACAGCTACATTTTTAGGGTTGCGAAATTGTTCGAAATAGTTACCGTGGTGCAACACGGATGGGATTTTTTTTTGTTTGCGGGTTCGGATAGAGTCGTTTGATGATTACACATAAAATAGCTATATTTAGTTGTGGAGCTACTTGTACTTGCTAGTTGACTGATCAAAGCGCTGAATCGATATCGCCACCATATAACATCTTAAATTCGTCTATTATATATAACCCAAACTACTTTATCACAATTAATATTGTCAGGTTGAAGAAAATTAAAATTCAAAACAACGTGAAAAGTAGTATTCGTCAAAGTTTATTCCAAGGTGAGAAAGAAAGTTTTTTTATCATTTACATTTTCCTATTTATAATTTGTGAAAAGTCACAATGTTAATTTACATTTCAGCCTTTGCAAATTGGCAAAAATAAATATAAGATTTTTAGATTTATTATTGAATTTTAAAGTAACCAACATTTACGTCTCATTGAAACCAATTTAACACTCTTGTCCTGTTTTCACAAATCCAAGTGTTAGATGCATTTTCCACGGTGCCATTTCGTAGCGCGATCGCAGCGATAACGCGCCGCCATGCAACAAAGCCGCTAAACACCGTAAACTTGTGAATTATTAATCTTATCGAGTACTAAACATGGGCAACTTCATGAAAAATTTAATAAATCGCCCTTTAGATTTATTGCGACGAGGTTCATGCTGCCCAGTTGTGAGCTAATGTTGATAAAGCTTAAATGCGAATGCTTGGCTTTATTTTAACCGTTGATAAACGGAGTAGGTTTTGTGAGTTATTTCGAATTTCACTTTCATTTTCTGTGACGTTTGAGTTTCGGGTTTTTCTTATCAGTGTTTGATTTGATTTGTCGCTGTTTTTGTTTCTATAAGATATGATTGTGATTTTTGGAACAACATTATAACAGTCAGTAGGCGAGGCGCATAAATTACGATTAAAACTTCCAGTATGTCTCTTATCAATGAATAATGTGAATTCCGCAGACTCAAATATTTTTGTGAAAGTTCAAAGTTCAAAAACTGGTTATACCAACTCCAAAATTACGACTCGGTACATTCTTCCCCATAAATCAGCGTTAAAAATATTATCTGGCAACCCTTTAACAGAACACGAAAGAGGGAAACCAAGGAGCGGAGTGCTGAACAAATTCGCTAATTTTATCTAGAGAGTAAAATAAAGATATATTAGTGGTCCGAGCAAAGATAAAGGAATAAATTGTGGACGCGATAAATCAGTAAAGGATGGTTTTAATTACACGTCCGGCGGAACCACTGAGGGTTAAGGCTGGTGCACAATGAGGCGTCTGCGATGTGATGAAGTAAGGTTAAGGTATTTGGAATAGGGATTTTATAGGAATTTATGCTGCCTTTGCTGCTTTTTTTTTTGACACTGTCCTTATTTTTTCCTGCCTTTATTTTCAATTTAAGAATCGATATATGCAAAAAATAACAACAAGAAATCTGTGGCTCATAACATTTTTGCTCGCATAACTTGACAAATGTAGGGAACAGTTGATTTTATTTCCTTTCTTTGATAAGTTTTTTCTGGTGGTAAAGAAAACATCACGGTGTATTATTTAATTTAAATTTTACCTCTAAGTAAGTGTTTAATCTTGAGCTGCTGTATTTTTTTATGTTTGTTACCTCATAACTTCGTAATTTATTTGATTTTTTTTTTCATTTGAAAGGATATACGTTCCGATTGGTACCATAGAAGTTTTATCAAAATCGGTTCAGAAGTTTGGTCAAATCAAAATAGCTGGAGGAAATAGAAAATATATCATCCAAGTAAACGAAATTGCGTGTTTTGCTATCCTGTAACTTTCTAGTGGTGCTGTTAGGTGTGGGGCTACCACCAAAAAGTGTAAAAAAAAAACTTTTGTACAAAAAATACAACCCACTTCCAAATAAACAATTAAATATATTTTGTTTGTAAAAAAGTTTTTGTGATCATACTTTTTTACTTAAACCGCTCCACGTAAAATACTGGTTTTCACCTGAATTCGCTTTGACTGAAAGCCGACCCCAATATAGTTGGGAAAAGGCTAGGCAGATGATGATACTGTTTTACTTGTTTTGCTGTTTGACCACTATACTGCAGCGGCCACAAACTGGCTCATCTTTGGAAAACAAAGACTACTTTCATGGATTTCAAACAGTTTTTCTACAGTTGCGAATTGTGTCCTTACCCTTAGGAAGGGTTCCGCAATTGCCAGGAGGCGAAATGTAAATAAAGTTAATTATTGCTAGTTAAGTGATTTCAGACTTACTGAATACATTTTGCTTGGAGTTCGTTGGTTTATTTCGTACATGTTTACTTAAAAATTCACCACCAGCCGTAAATTCTAAATGGGTAAGCTGCAAGGAAAAAAGATTACACTTTTTACTAACTGATAATGTTTTATTTTGAAACTGTAGAGTTGGGAACCCTTACAAAAATACAATTTTCAATTTAATATTTAAAATGAGTAAGCTTTTGGTTGCCCGTGGTAAGCGTTGAAAAAGCCTCAAAAAGTTTAAAATGTATCGGTACCTTCCTACAACAAAAACGTATGTAACCACGAAAAACTGTAAACACTAAATCATGTTTTGCATGCTGTGTCTATCGCATCATATTGTACACTATGTTTGAATCATGCTGCTTGTATTTTTAGGATAAAAAGTGTAACAATTGTAGATAGGCCAATAAATAAATAAATAAATCAAAATCGGTTTATCCGTAACGTACCTACAATACCACAGACAGACACAGAAACACATACTTTTTTGGTCAGCGGTTAAAAGATAAACCTAATCTATTTCTACTAACAAACCAAAAGCCTCCCACAACACAACTACCCAGCTAATGACAACAGTTTTCAGAACACAGCAGTCTAGATAACATGGCAACATTGATTAGATCGGGCATCAGAATGGCGTGCGCCCGGCGGCTGTTAATTAGCATTCCTGCATTACTGCTGTACGGTGGTGTACAGAACCCAGTCAAACCGACAAGCCTTCCACTTTACTCAAAGCTTTGTCTGTTCGCATTTGTGAAGGATTGTTTTCACGAATGTGACTTGAAGCCCTGTTGCGCTGTGATTAGCGCAAGTGAATGGTCAGCCGAAATTGGAATCGGATTGTAGCGTAATGTGTGAGTGAGGGACTAACGTTTGTTGTTGCTAAGTGTGGGTGGAATTGTTAGTGTTTGTGAGTGGTTTTCGGTGCATTTTGTATTGAGTGTTGGCTAGTATGACACAATGAACTGTCGCTACCTTAGATTCTCAGCAAGTCAGAATGTTGTCGCGGACAAAAAGTTCTTCCGCTTATAATACAAAAAATTATGAGTCGAGAATACTTCAAAAATAAAACTACATTTAGTGCTACCCTACGATTTCATTCCCAGTTTATTATACTAGACTCTAGCCAAAGTAACGATTATAACTTTTATTGTAATAGCTTTATTTACTCATTTTATGAAAGCTAAAACATTCATTCACAAACATCAATTAGGTACCGGATTAATTAACGGCCATCTTGTCCTTACCCCCAAGCTTAAACCATATTTACCAGCCATTTCCGATCCAAAGCAAAGAAGACACCCGAGCAAGCACAAAAACTCGCTCACAAGGCAAAGTGGCCACATTACATGCGTCGCCTGCTTGAAACCTCGCTTTGATTCGCTCACAGCCGAGTGTTATTTTAATTATAAACATTATTTACCTTAATTAGAGTTTTTGCGAGTGCTCGGAGCAAGCGGCGGCAAATTGGCGGCCCACTTTGAATGCGCCATAATTAGGATGCAGTTTTAGAGCACACAGCTCTCGAGAGCTCGTGTGTTTGCTAAACTGTATGTCGATGGGCCTCAGCTGAAAGCCCTTGCTGGCAATTAATTCGTAGGGATATAAATGAAACTCGTGCTGTATGCGACTATGAATTGATGACGAAAGTTCAGATTGAAGGGGGAAATGTGCGCGCTGTCTTTGTGAGGTTCAGAGATTTTATAATTAGCTGGGCTGGGGAAGATGAAACTGGTTTTAATAGTAAGAGCTTTAGGATATCCTAGAGGTTTTTTAGAGTGTCCCTACTTTGGTAAACTGTTTTTCAAAACCCAGTCTTAGAATAATTACAGAAATGTCTGTGTGTGAATGGTAGAATTATTACAGAATCAATTTAGATGAATTAAAATAACGTTATCAGGCATTCAAAACAGTTAGAGAAACCAGGAAGCGATCCTAAATTACCTTTTCATCGTACACCTCGTTCCTGTGACCAAACACCATTATTCCGAACCAAAAATTTTCCAATAGCTAGTCGTACGCAGCACTATTAATCGTGTTTACGTATTGTTTCGATAATGACGTCGACGCAGATTCAGACGGGCGGTGTTTGTTTGCTAATTAAATGATGCTAAATTAGCGTTTTCCAGCATCATGATTGCATAGCGCGCCGCTGACCGACCTCCGTGGTTTACAGTGGCTGCCTGCTTACTATTCATTAATGATTCGTCATTAAAGGTGTTTCCGTGTTCGCCGTTTGGATTATTTATGGTACATATAGTTTACAAATATAATAGTGAGTGTGAAAATTTGGGAAAGTTGTTTCTTACGGTTTTCTTTCAGCTATAGTAGGCGCCAGATAAATGTGGAATAAAGTATATTGACCTTTCCCTAATAACTGCTCATAGGTACCTGAACAATTAAATATGAATCGTTTTTCATTATTAGACAATGTTAAGGATCACGAGAGATGATGATTCGGGACAGTTTTGTGTCATTAATTCCGTTTTTCAAATTAACAATGTCAATAAATGTAGGTGGGTCAATGACCGATATTCCACGATTATCTGGCGCCTACTATAGGTTGTACGATATGACAGGGTGAAAAATCTCGCTAACCTCCATTGAAAAGGCTAGATCCGCCTACCAGAAAAGACTTAATACAATCTTTGGTTGTCTTAATAAAACCGCGAAAAACTACGTTTGCGCACAAGTCTTGACATTGAACTGTTATTCTAAAGCCTTTACCTGACTGTCACAGAAGACGAGTATTTTTAGGATTCAGAACCTCTGTATGGAAAACAGGAACCTATATAGGATCACTCGGTTGTCTGTCTGTCCGTTTGTCACAGCAGATTTTTTCCGAATGTACTTGACCGATTGAGTTAAAATTTGGTACACATATAACTTTCTTTGGACGCGCAACGAAAATAAATACATTTTGAAAATGGGGTCTTTTTTGGAGGGATAATTAGAAAATGAAAATAAAGGTTTTCATTGCAGCATCAATTGTATCGTGTGACATAACAAATCAAAGGGCTCATTGTAAGGGTGTCAAAAATATTTTTTAATATTTTTTTAAATATTCCATTCCGAAATTATTAAAGAAAATAGATGAAAATTGAACATTCCCCTTATCTTTGAAACTACTGAGCCTAAAATTCTGAAAAAAACACGGATGAAAAAAAAAAATTTTTTAAAATCAAAATCAAAATTTCAATTTTTTTAGTTCTCATAGGATTGGACTTCTCATAGGCTTTCATCTATAAGAAGTATATGATTTTAAAGTAATAATTTAAAAAAATATTATTCGTTCGGAACCCCTTGCACTCGCACAATTTATTTTTTTATTTTTTACATGTTTGGAATCTTCTTCTCGAACACTTTTTTTTTGTATTTTGGAGAAAAGGAATAACTTCAAAACAATTTATTTTAAATTTATGAAAAAGTATACATATTTGAAACCCTTACAGTAAGCCCTTTCATTGACTAACTCAACATTTATTTATTTACGTAACGCGTCCGTTTTTGGGTCAAAAAAAAATTGACTGTTACCTACGGACAGACTGACAGACAGACAGATAACCGAGTGGTTATCTGTCTGTATGTCCGTCTGTCCGTCGGTAACCCTTATAGTATAAGGGTTTTCATGGACGTTCAACCCTAAAAAAACTTTTTAACAAAAAAATACAACCGACTTCCAAATAAACAACATTACGAATTATAAGATAACTAGGTTCTTTATTCGTTTTTTGACACCGACTTCTTTACAATTTTTCACTTTTTAGTGTTGATACCCAACAACTAAATTTACATAATTCCCATAATAAGTGGTTGCGCTATTTGCCGTTAAGGAGTAACTTTATATGCCATCGCAGTCTAAGTCCCGACCCGCTCATAGTTAAATATCTACTTTTCTTTGGGATTGACATAAACCTTACAATATCTCAATTTACTGCATTTTATTGATTTTAATTTGAGGAGGTCACTGGTTTATCTTTGATGTTTAACGTCCAATGCAAATTCAATATATGTAGCTATAACTAAACCCAACGAAAACATAATCATCAAGATCTAACCGATCTTGATGTTTTTTTTTCGTTGGGTGTAGTTATAAAATAGTAAAGTTATACCCGAATAAATAAATAGAAAAAAAAGAAAAACATGGTTGACTTGTACACAATTGCATACCCCTTCGAAGCGTACCGGCGTGATGTTATGTTATGAATTGGTGCAAACAATAAACAAACATGCGATTTCAGCAATCCTGGGAGATTTGCTATCGTTTATATTTGCTATCGAAGAGTTCCGTTGCCTACCTCCCAAGTTCATTATATTTTCACCAAATTGAATAACACTCTTTTTGGGCAGTGGTTTAAAAAGGACCAGTCTGGGAAAATATTCTTCCAAACAAAAAAGAACCATTCGAATCGGTTGACAATTGGCGAAAATATCGCTGAACAAACATCCAAAAAAAAACAGTCGAATATCAAACTTTCTATTTTTTAGAAGTCGGTTAAAAATAACTTGTGATAAGAAACAAGACGACAAAAAACAACTAAAAAGCTCACGAGTCACATTTGAAGCAGTCTGTCAGTTGGTGTCCTCAAATATGTGTTTTACTTAAACTAATTGCAACTGACGGTTCTTTTTAGACCTCCTCATCAACATATCATCTAGATAAACTCCCATGAAATAATAAATCTTCTAATTTCTTCCTAAGTATGTTTCCCAGGTAAGCGGTACGCATTTCAGCGGTAAGCGCTTCACTACCTACCGGTAAGCGCTGTTTAAGCTGCGACCACGTGAACAAGACACGAGTACTGATAAGAATGAACGAGATGGGTTTCGACCGACCTTATATCGGTGCCATTAACTCACCGGAACTACCCTATACTGGCATTTATTGGAACAGGTTATCTAAGTGGTTAAACAGAGTAAAAACTTTGTTTAACCACTTGTGAAGACAAACCGTTGGACTTGTTTGTTTTCAATTGCATTTTATTATGGTTTATTCTAGTTTTCTGTTTACTTATCTGTATTTTACATAAAAGTGAGAAAATATACAAGGCGGAGACGACGATACGACAATAAATCAAAACACTAGAGATACTAGTTCATATGAATATATTATCACAGATTAATGTCACCAACTGCAACAACCGGCTTGGAATATTTAATCAGAATACTGGTCACTATCCTTGACTAGTTTGAGTTTTTTTTTTACCTTTATGTAATTGGAAAGTTTCTTTTTAATTTCGGTGACAGGATTTAAAATAGTTTAGTATTTTCATTTATTGTCGTATCGTCGTCTCTAGCTTGTTATTAACCCATAATATCGTTTGCCCTCGCTGACTATCAACGTACAGCCAAAACTACTATATCTAGAAAGCTAAAATTCGGAACTTAGGTTTATTTTATAACGTAAGCATCACTGAGAAATGATGTTTTTTTGAAATTAAACTTTATGTGTTGTTTATGTATGGTGAAAGGAAAGGTATCTCGGATCTTGAACAACACGTACGGTAAAACACGTTGTTATGTGAGTAAATAAAAATGTCATAGACAAACACCTGTACATGTTAAAACATTATAGAAGTATGCGGAACAGAGAGTAAAGCCCCGCATACCTCCACTGAAAATGGGAGGATCCTCCGAACCAGACGGTTGTTGTGTCTGATGGGCAACTGCCCGATAGTTGACATTCGGACTGTTGTATATATGTTCAAATCGCACGGAGAACTTTGCTTGCGCGATGCAGGATTTCGTTGTATGTAGATGGCGCTGCGGTTCTTTTTGTTGCCGTACAAATTTCGCTTCTTAGTTTTTTATGTGATGGCATTGATGCCGCTACAACATAATGGGTACCTATAATATACGTTTCGCAACCGATAAGTGTGCTCTTCTTTAAGTCAAGATTAGTGTCTGACGTGGTCACTTGGAAAAAAAAACCACACATGTTTGAATAGACCTGGTTATCAGTGAACGCGTTTGTCACTAATCGTGTAGTTCAACTCAGAACACAAGTGTGTAAAGTGCATTGCACAACGCCATTGCTGAATCTCAGAGCAACACGAAAACCCCTGCTTAATGACAATAAATGACAGGTCAATTTGACGATTTGTGGTGGAGTCGAGTACATGACATAGCACAATTTAAAGGATAAAATTAAGAGGTAACATTTTAACGACCACTAAAAGATATCTTTAACTCCGAGTTAGCTACTATCACGGGGCCATTTATGTTTTTTTTTGTTATTTAACACTATACTCGTCTATACTTAATCAAAATCTCTCTCTCTTCATAATCCAAACTCCCAAAATTAAGACACATAATTACACCATCAATTAACTGTAGTACATTTAATGGAGGTGTTAAAAAAGCGCCATTATCTCGGTTTATTTGCGTACAGGAAGGCGCGGACTTGGCTCGCATAAATCAACATGGCACAATGGTAAGGCTGCGGAATTAAAAAATACTTGGCTGCCAAGCCCGCTCTGAAATAAAGGACTTAGCGCAATCTTTGCGGGCGGTTAATGAATTACTTTTGCTAATTTCTGTGTAGGGATCGTATTTGGGATGTTGTAAAAATGGAATTGTGATTTTATTTTTATTTGTGTTAAAAAGTATTGTGGAAGGCCAAACTAGTCTCTTTCTACAAACTTATTCTTTAGAAAATGAGGCTTACCAATTTATTGACTTCGAAGTTTCTACTCACATTGCAATTTAAAAGCGAAGAATTATTAAAGCAGCAGGAATTGAAGTTTTAAAAGACTTCCCATAAAATCTTAGGATGTAGAAAGAGTTATAATTTCGGCTAAAAATGTGAGTAAATTATAATTGACTAGTGGACCACCCCGGCTTCGCCCGGATATTAATGTTTTTCAAAATTTTCTGTCATAAAAACCTTCTCCTGACAATAACGAACACAACAAAAAAAGAATTAGAAGTTGTCGAGTTTTGCTCTTAGCAACACATTTAGCGATTCATTTTATTATATAAAAATAGATGGGTAAGGTAAATAATACAAAAATCAACAGTACCCAAGTTTGTTTGTTTATATAGCAAATCTTTTTTTTATGTATTTATTTTATGATGAAAAATGTTCTTAATACCTAAGTATCGCAGGTTTTCAACCAATCTTTTGCAAAGCATTGGAAAAAACCTTAATGCATCCCTGTATTTTTATAAAGAATCTACTAAGACAATATTATGATGTATTCAGGGCCGGCGCGCCCTCAGCTGACATTTTAATTAATCATTCGAGATTAAGGTGAAATACGAGCAAGATAACAACTCCGAAGAAAATGCAATCAACTGCATTATACCGAGTCATCTGTTTTGTTTAAGTCAACTTTTTAATTATTATTTTCTTTTGAATGGAAAACCATAAGCTTTCCTCTCAAAAGGAAAGTGTATGAAGTTCCAAATCGGTTAATTTATAATTATGGATTTTGGCATGACTGTTATGAATTTTGTCATTTGATATCATCATATCAGCCGAAAGACGTCCACTGCTGGACATAGGCCTCCCCCAAGGGCCATAATCACCACGCTTGGCAGGCGGGTTGGTGATCGCAGTTGGTCATTTTATATAGATATTTGAATTGTACCATGCCTACCTAAGTAATGGTCCTAAAAATGCGTATAGATAAGGAAAATCTGCATATCTTTCTTTTAAAAAAACGCCACCCTTGTGTAATTTGTCATGGTGCTCTATTATGTGTTAGTGTAGTGCTTACTAACATAGCCGTAAGTTTTATTAACTTTCTTTGAGTCTTGGATACTCCAATGCAAATATATTGACGAACAAAATTCTAAAATAAAATCACAAAATCAAAAAGCTTCATTTTTAAGTTTAAGAAAGAAATTGCTGGGTAACAACAAAAGCCTTTGATTACAGAAGTTATAAAAATTAACTTGAAAAAAGTTTCCATTTTTGTTCCTCTCCAGAAGCAGTAATTTTATGAACACATAAAGATGAATTAGATCTGAGTCGGCTATGAGGATTCAGATAATGCTTGAACTAGGTGGAGTTATCTAGTTAAACAGGGTTAACTCAAACAAGCACTTTTTTCAGAAAAGGCGAAATACTTATTACTGTGTCCCTGTCCAGTGCAGGAGTTTTCTGTAAAGATTTATGCTTTTATGCAGCTAGAAGGAAGATAATTAAATGTAGGAATCTTGTAGTTTAATGATGTGTTGGTGCTACCATTTTATTTTTGTAGTTTTTTCCCTATTGCTTAACGATGTATGTATGTTTGTTTTATTGTTTTGAATTGAGCCCGTGTTGGTGTAATTAGCCATTTAGCGTCGAGTAGTGGATATATGTTTAAATCTATTTTATTGGAGGGTGGGTATTGAGATAAGGAATTCGATGGTGTGCATAACTAAAATATCACTATTTTTGGGCTAGCTCCCTTTAGATCTAGGTGAGCGATATGATGGTATGAGTTGCTTCGAATCCAAATTAGACACGAGCTACGAAGCGACATATCCCGTTGCACGTGTCTACGACTTTGTTGCGACGTAGCACCTAGCATCTTCGTGTTTGACTACAACTAACTATGTAACAATAGTGAAGAGAAATAAGGACTTTGTTTTAGAAAGTTCAACAGTATGTGAAAAAGTACTTGGTTGTTTTCAATGTTTGAAGCAAGATTTATTCAAAGAAATGTGTGTTGTGTTAGTTTAGTGTGGTGGAGAATACGTGACTGTATTAAGACTGCCTATATTCCTTTTGTGTTGCATGAAGTATTTGTAAATAATCAAGAAATGGTGCCGTTGACTTACTCACTTTAAGATATGTTTGAGTGTACTATTACATGTCTGATTATCGCTTCAAGATATAAAGCGTGATTTTATGATTCGTTAATTAATACATTTAATTATAATAATAACTATGAAATATGTATGCCTATTTTGGAACTGCACCATGACACAGGGTACCTCTATCTGATACATGAGACAGAGGCTTTCAGCATCAGGCTCATGTCAGACATGTCAACAGTATCATCGCGGCCGACGCTTGGCTGGCGACTGAGGTGTCAGTGGGTGGGCGGGGCGCGCGGATGGGCGTGCCCTCCTCCCACCGGGCACGCCCCGCCCACCCGCGGACCCGCCCCGTCTGCTCGAAAAACCCGTGACAGGTGGGCGGGAACAGCCTGAAGTATCGTCGTTAAGGATACTTTATCAAGTAATTTGTTACCTTCGATACGAATTTAAAATGTATTTGTCTAGGCAAAACTGTACGCTGGATGATTTCAGCTATTCATTTTAGTGCTGGGCTATTGTTTTCATATTTTCTGTATAATTTTATCTTGTTTCAGGATTTTATTACAGCTCATAAATGATATTAAAGCGTTACGTGCACCTTTGTACATAAGCTATCCGATTCTATTTTTGTACGATTTTTGTGAGAACAATACAAAATAAAATGTAGCTATTAAGTTCATAGTCAAAATATTTTCATACTAAAAGAATTTACTTTTGATATGATGAACAAACGTTTGAAAAAATATTATAGTTGACAAATCTGATTTGATGTCCTCTAGCTAGTAGTTGAGTAAAAAGCACAAAAGATATTTTGTAGCGTAGATATGTATATATTTTTTGTCTCTGAACCTTTTCATAAGTATGTTTACATAAGATCTATATCCCTAAGTATATAAATACATACATAACAATAAAGCAACTTTGCGTTTTAATACAAATTATTCACAATTTATCATGCTAAAATATGTATAAGCGTCATATTTTCATTAAAATCTTATAAAATATTTTAAATAGCAAATCTGTTCATTCAAAAATGCTGTAAAATACTCTTGTAGATAATGTAGAAAATGCGAAGCATCTTAAAGAGTTATCAAAGCGTTACTGAGGGGCCTGGCAGGAATGTCTTTGAGAAAATTATTAACATAGGCGAGACACCCCGAATTACTGCCGTTACTATCACTTCAGAAGAGTTAGGGTAAGTAGCTGGCTGGATAAACGTACCATTCTAGCTTTACGTTCATTTTAACGAAGATATTTCTTGTAAAAGATTAAATACAGAAAGGCAGACAAATGCTAACAATTACTGTCCAAAGGTTTAATTTAATTTTATCGAAAGACTTCTCTTTGACACATTTACTGTACAAAAGCTGTCAAACAAACTATTTTACATTAAAATACAATGAAAAGTAGCTCTATCGCGCTACTTTTCATTGTATCTTTTGACTAAGGTACTGTTTTACGCAGTTCATTATTTTTATAAGGTGCTAGAAGCTGGTGTCCTGTTAAAACAAATTAGTTTGTTTATACATATATGCCTAAACTAAGTTTTTATTTAGTTTAGGCACCATACAAACAAACTAACGCCTTCTTTCCATGGGGTACACACTAACTTCAGTACCTATCCATCTGCTGTGACTCTTACGTCGTTTTATGTCTAGGTTAAGCAGCTTTCTTTCGCAAATAAAAAAATACACGATCTTGTATACCGTTTCATACCATACTAAGTCATTGTAGTATGGTATGAAACGGTATTAAAGATCGTATATATTTTAAGAGGATTTAATAGTGTCTATCGATACGTCCAATAAACATAAACTCTCTAACTGCAGCAACATAATTTTTTAAATGATAAATAATATTTATTTCGTAAGTTGGATAAACATAACACTTTTACACGTCAATATTTTTTCAAGTCAAAAAAGTTTGATGTGTAAAAGTGTTATGTTTCCGAAAGTGTTATGTTGTAACACCGAAACAAACTCAGACGTCAAAGTCCAAACAAACCGCACTGGTCAAATCATATGAGAACCATTTAGGTTGAATATGAATATGAATAATGTCTGGGGTGGGTTTTTGAGGAAACTGCCATACAGATTTGAGTGGACCTATCCAGACAGTGCAAGTATTTATCAGTAATCGTAATAACTTTGAACTTTAAGTAACTCAACGATTTGACGAACGATACCAACACTAATACCAATTTGTGGAGACTTTAATGTTATTTTGTTAGAAAATGCCCGTAGTGTATGTTATATTATCATGTATTGTTTTTACCTCTAGCTTATTACCTTAATTGAAATTCCTATAACATCTTGAGTAAAAGTAGTTTCATACGATTCTTAGAATCTAAAGTGACCATGAGTAGACTATCTTTAACTATAAAAACCACTTTTTTCTATTTCCCATCTCATGTAACGTCAATCCCAAATAAAAGTTACAATTTAAGTTAAAAAGCTCTTTCACCTTTCTTTGGTACTTTTATAAATGGTGGCAGGTGTTGTAAATGGATGCTTTCGTTGCATTTAAGATTTGCTATATTGCAAGTGTCTTTGCTATATTATTAGATCTACTTTCATCATATCGGCCGAAAGACGTCCGCTGCTGGACATAGACCTCCCCCAAAGGAAGGGTACGTTTGCCATAATCGCCACGCTTGGCAGGCGGGTTGGTGATTGCAGTGTAGCTGTTGCAATGCACAGATAATGCTGCTGCCCATTCTCTGGTGAGTCCCTCAGTCGCCTCTTACGACACCCACGGGAAGTGATGGGATGGTGCTATTCTTTTGCGCCCGACACCATACAGAACTTTCAAATAAATTGTTGAACATAAGTAATGCTTACTTACCTACTAAATGCCCTAACCAATGGCCGTATGTGTCCCGACGGAGCAAAAAAACCCAATCTCCTTTAGGTTATAAGTGGTTGTTGTGGAATTAAACACAAGAAAATCTAGACGAAAGAAAGTTCGATCGGTATACTTAAGATATGATCCATTTACTGAATCTTAAAAAAAACTGAATTAAAATCGTTTCGGAAGATGATGCCACACATTCTGATACACAAATCGATCTTAGAATACCCCTCTTTTTGGTCAGGGGTTAAAATACATTCACCTATTTAAAATACACAGTCAACGAGCAGTCACAGTGAAGCTTCTAAATAGGTTCTATTGATTTTCTAGAATTGTACCAGACCAATAGATACATTTTTCTATTCCTGAAGTATCTATTATGAAAGTAAACCGCTAGAAGCGAAGTTCACATTTTGAATGCCCGACGTAATAATACGTCAGCTTTAAGATCGTATACATATAATTGAATGAACCGATATGGCTATATCTTTATACGCATACGCAATATATCCAGCTCTGAACATTTAATTAAGAACTTTTTTGAAATAGGATAAAAAGACAAAGTAAGTGCTTTTTCACTTTCTACAAGGTTTTTTGTTTTGTGATTTGTTCGGAACTGTTTTGTCATTTTGTGTGATCGATTTTTTTGTAAAAAGACGTTTTTTTTGTTTTGCTATTATTTCCTTGATCAGCTACCCAACGGATGAGATCAACATAATATGTAAACAAACAAAGATCTCATCTCTTTATAATATTAGTGTAGTATCAAATGTATATTATACTCGCCCTGTCAGGATCACAAGAATGTTTTGATCCTAGAACCAAACCCTTCACCAAGGTACCTCGCAAGAATACTTGAAGTATTAATTAAAATAAACGTTACCCTATACTTACTATGTTACAACCGGGTGTCATTTTGCTACAGAGCAGGTATTTTAACCCTTTCTAAGAATTGCATCCGAGATCCTCCCCTATCTGCTACACCTTTGATGTAGATAATATGAGCAGAGATATTCGACAAGCTATGTCATCAAACCCTCTGAATACGAGTATATGTATGTGTATCCAAATTTAAAACAAAAATTTACCTAAATTGTTTTAAAATTGTTTCTCTTTTTCTTAACGACCCAACATAAGGATTTCTACTGCAAAGTTGAAACTCACACTCCGTTTAAAAATAAACAGAAAAATTCTCTTCCACGCTGATCTAGGAAGAAAAGGAAAATCTTCAAATGTATCAGCTTCTTATCATCCGGCTCAAGATTGAATAGAGAAACTCTTATTGCTTTTAAATAAATATAATCTAGAACTCAAAATAGTCTTGATTTAATTGGCAGAGAAAACGAAGAGCGTGATATAAACGCAGCAAAAATTCAACACCATTACAAGTATACCCTTATGTCGAATCGCACATGTAGTAAAAATTCTGAAACAGCTTAGTATTAGCAAGCCTTGAGATTGAACCGAAGATGAACATGTTAAAGACTATGCTCCTTACCAACAGCTCATTTATCAATGTGCACAGACGACGAGAAAAGCAAGTAGTCTCCTTCCAGGCAAGGCATGATAAAAGAGTTGCAAATGCACAGCAGATGCCTGGAAGAGCTACTGGTTCATAAAACAGCTTTTCAAAAGAAGTGTACTCACCCACTAGATGTCCATGTCACCGGAAAATTGCAGACTCCGTACGACTGTAATGAATATTTTTTAGATTATAATTTCTCGACAGATTTTGAAACAATAATTTTGAATACAATCAATCCCATCCAAATTCAATATTTTCAAATATATCCGTGTCTTATTGAGAAAATGTAGTTTACAATTTCACGCGATATTTTACAATCTTACGGCGTTTGCAATTTTTCTGAGTATTCTCAACATCTTAACTTACGCACAAGTTTAGTTTGACTAACATTCGGAAATCCCATCTCAAGTTTATTCAATGGTCGATGAAGCGCAGCATATTTAATGTTAAACTGTCTGACTGTATAAGAAACACCACGCACAACACAGCGACAACAAAACGCAAATTGCATGTAGCTCAAAAAGCTGCAGGACTGAAGGCAGAAATTTTATTCCAGATGCCGTCAAAACTGTGGCATATCGCAAGATTGAAGCCCTGACATAGCTACACGGGGACCTCCTCGAGAATTGGTTTGCAGGAGCACAACACAGTTTCGGATTAAGCGGGAGGACACGCCCGGGTGTCAGCACTGTGATGATCGCCCGGAGGACACGGTGGAGCATACGGTGGAGGTCTGCCCTGCTTGGGCTGAGCACCGCCGTGTCCTTGTCGAGGCGATCAGCGGCGGCGACCTCTCGCGACCGGCCCTGCTTGAATCCATGGTCCGGAGCGATGAGGCTTGGGAAGCGGTCACCTCCTTCTGCGAAGCAGTAATGCTAGCGAAGGAGGAGGCGAGCCGCGCTAGGGAAAGGCAAGGCCTTCGCCCCAACCGCCGCTACAGGAGAAGACGCCCCGGGCGTCGGGAGTCGCAGGGCGATCCCCAGCCACCGTAGGCACGGGCCTGCGGACGGCGAACGTTGGGTGGCTCACTGTCCGATTACCACCAGGCCCGGGTCGATGGCGCGTTGTGTTTCACGCGGGCCTCAAATAGATGTCAGCATAGAAGACGGGGCCCGCTAGGGCCAGAGCCTGCCCGGGTTGCGGAATTTGTTCGAAAGAATCACCGCGGCCCTGGAACGCAAAGGGCCTTAGAAGGAACACGGATGGATTTTAGTCAGTAAGAGTCTGACACGCCCTTCCGCTCCACCCAGAGTGGAAGAAGTCATTTGATGATTTCACATCCTTAAAAAAAAAAAAGGAACACCACACACTAAGAAATTGAAAGGAATAGGGGGGAGGTTCTTACTCAGGAGTTCAGGCTGATAAAAATAGATAAACCTGCTTGTGTAAAGGAGTAAGTCTCTAAAAATGACTAGATTACAAAAATTCTTTCAATGTAAAAAATCTACACTATCCCTGAGTGCCACAGAACATCAATACAGGTTTATTCGTAGTAGGCGCCATTGGAGCGAAGCCATGGGAAAAAGTTGAAACAATTTACCTAAATATTTGTTTACTATTTCCACCCCAGCAAAAAGCTTATTGACATCAAACTTAAAAAATTTCAGTCGTAACATATATTTCGAATTCTGTCAGCAAAAATACTTTTCCCCCACAAAAACTAGAACCTGAAAGACACAATTCCGATTGAATAATTCACCAGGCGAGCGAAAAATCCGGCGATATTTTCTGGTGTATCTGGGCGTATTGGGCGCACTGTCACAACAATTAGCTTAACCGACGGAGACTGATTTATGAGCGGAGCTAAGCCGAGCGAGCTTATCTCAGCGCACCTTTAACTGAGCCGACGGTATCGTACAGCGTGCACCTTTTAGGAGACCGTTATGAAGTTAGCCCGATGGACGTAACGAGAGGTGCTGTGTGCAGCTTTTTGTGTGACTTTTGAAAGGTTTATCGGGTTGAAAGCATTTTAAATAGCAAAACGTGTGTTGGTTCTTGATCTGCTCTATCAGGTAGGACTAGCTTTTGACAAAAAGGATTTGCTTTTGGCTTACCGTTTTTAATTAGGTACTTTACAAATCGTCTTTTATCTACAGTTTGTACAGCCGTCCGATTCTGCAAGCTTATCAAAGTGAAGGCTTGGGTGAAGTGAATCCGAGGTGAGCTGTCAATCCATATAATCAAGATGTCACGCGATCACGAAGTGAGCTGTTATTCCATCTTTATTATATGGATTGACAGCTCACCTCGGGATCACTTCACCCAAGCCTTCACTTCGACATGTTTACAGAATCGTCCGGCTGATTCCAGAAGCAGGTGTTCGAAGATAAGATTGTTTTTAAATCATCGAAAGGTTTATTCTTGGCAAAGAATTCCACGTTGTATGATAATAATAAACTGTGAAAACAATAGCCAACGCCACTAATTATCCATTTGAAGCAGAGAGTCGGAGTGCATCGAGCCATGTGACGACATTAGTCCTGCAAGCAAGCGATAAACAAATTCAAACGTTCCCGATGCCGCCTTAATCCATCTGTTGTTACAAAATTAATTATTTCAACAATACAGATGCTGATAATTATCCCCTGCATTCAAATATTCCATTTTAATTAACAATTTTATTCGCATATTTTCAATAGCCGGCATTGTTAAATATTACACCGAAATTATACTGCTATGCCACTTATTGTACATTCTATAAACACATTAATTGTGTTATGTTTCTTGTTAATTTATTTTCAGGGTAGGAAAAAATATTTTAATTGGACATAACCACATTTCTCAAAATGTTTTGCTTCATCATATTAATATATGTAAGTACATGTTGTTATTTTAATTTAAATCGCACTTGTTAATAATGTTCTGAGATAACAACAAGTATAATGAACACATTTCACTTTTAATCGATTATTTTTTTCATTCAAATATAGTACCTTCCTATAATTGGACACTACAAACATAAACTTTTTTTTTGTTTTTACCTAGGCTCTAAGTAAGCGATAACAACTGGGTAAGGAACTAAGAAAATAGTTTCCGGTTAACATTATTTTTTTAATGGTGGTACACTCGTTCGAGCATAACTTCACACTCCTGTCGTTTCAATGCTGTCGAAAAAGAGTGTCTTTTTTTCGACGTTGCAATCCATTTTTTCTGTTACTAAACGTGAAAAGTGCTATAATACAAGGAACAAAAAAGGTTATGAACGGGACGTGATTGTTTCTTTTTTAGGGTTCCGTACCCAAAGGCCAATGGTACCCTATAACTCAGCCTCCGTTTCCGGTTTTCCGTCTTTCCCTACGTCTGTCTGTCAGCGGGCTGTATCTCATGAACAGTAATTGGTAGCCAGTTGAAATTTTCGCAAAGTATGTGCTTGCCGTTGTTGCCGCTATAATTATAATTTATAAATTAATTCAAAAATCAAGGGGGCTCCCCTATTAGTACTTTTTTTGCATTTTTTGCTCGATCTAGATAATGGCAACTGGCTTGAAATGCTTATGGAGTTTGTATTGCTATTTTTCCTAAAAAAATATAATAAGACTAGCTTTTGCCCGCGACTTCGTACGTATATCCCGTTTTTTCCGTTCCCGCAGGAATTTCGAGAAATTCTCTCTTAGTGCTCCTTTACACTCTCCAAGGAACCTACATGCTAAATTTCAGCTTTCTACGATCAGTTTTTTCGGCTGTACGTTATCTGTCCCTCAGTAACTGAAGAATTTTATATATGTTTATGAAATACAATTATATTTAAAATTGAAGTGGGTCCCAATACAAGAGACGTGTTTTTTTATGTTTTTTGCTCGACTTTAACGGCATAATGTTTCTTTTACAAAGTATTTAAAAAGGACATAGTATAAAATCTTGTACGATGGTACGGATCCCTTTATGCGCGGGTTCGACTCGCACTTGGCCGGTTTTTTCAAGTGCATTAAATCTAAGAAAACGATTATATTATTGTTGATTTATATAAGTGCTTAATTATGTTACAATGTGTATCAGCTGACAACGGTAAGACAAAATATTTTCAAAACTTAATTAAGACTTTCGATTATGAATATATTTTATTTGCAACGTATCAAACATACCTAAGTAGTTATTTTGTACATAATTCATACTTTTATAACATTTGGAGCATTGTAGTAAATATAATGTGATTCATCGTTGATATTAGATACTGCCACTTTCATAAATTGTGGTCTCCCCTTTCAATACTAACTAATTATGAAAGGACAAAATACACCTTTTTTAAGGCAAAAATATTCGATTAAGAAGAGTCAAAAATTGCCAATTATTTTATTTTATTTCAATAGAATAATAATTAAGGCTTCCCATTCGACGCCAATTTGTTCCAAATATTATTTTTCAATAGTTTTCATGAGCCTCAACAACAAAATATTCCTTTCATCCCACCTCTCCCCTATTAGGTATAGCACGACTGTGAGAAGACCTAAGATACGGATTATACATTTCACAGACAGTGCGACAAATATTATTTTAAGAAATTGTTCTTGCGATATATATTATTCGAAGCGCTATTTCTTACAAAATCTTTTATTACTTATGTTTAGTCTCACGATATTCACATCCTTCCCAGTCTGAATTAATAGAAACCTACTCCTTGCACCAGTGTACCTCCGAAATACACAGCAACCGTGAGGACCACCAACCGTTCAATCACATTTACCTCACATTACATTCACCACAATAGCTCACATTTTACACTCACGTGCATGAAAACCCCACCAGTCTACATAATTGAAAAAATATTTTTTATACGGTTTTGATACGTATTCGACGCGAATTCTCTTATTATAAGATTGTTTCATGGCATACT
The DNA here is from genome assembly GCA_905163435.1 of Mamestra brassicae. Taxonomy (NCBI): domain Eukaryota; kingdom Metazoa; phylum Arthropoda; class Insecta; order Lepidoptera; family Noctuidae; genus Mamestra; species Mamestra brassicae. The sequence continues at coordinate 7,490,698 of LR990996.1, read as the reverse complement.
TGCTAAAACTGTGACACAGTTATTACTGAAAGGACTTAAAAAAAATGTAATGAAATGCATGTTTGAAAAATGTATTACTTTCATTTGATTTAAAACTGATTTAAAAATAAAAATAGCTTTTTATTTCGTAAAGAAATTCAACAGCACAGCATCTGATATCTAGGTTTAATTATAGGTACCTATACTCCATTCACTTGTCTCGTTTAAAACACTTACTTGTTTTAAGCAAATCATAAACATTTCAGTAAAGCTACACATCTTTATGCACGCAATTGCACGGGTTTCAAGTTCCGACGGCATCTGTTATCAGTGATCAGTGCTAATTGTGCGTTAATCAGTCGTTAATTACTGGCTGTGGGGAGCATGACGTCATTATGCCTACCCCTCCCCCGCCGCCCAGCAATCAATAATCTACTGTCATGTGCAACTTGATCTAATTTGTCGCGTGTCTAATTAGGAGTGACCTATGCGTTTGTTTGACGTACATCTTCGGACTTAGAAACCGGCTAAACATGTTTGGATTGAAGTGTATTTGCAAGAATTTCGATAATATAGGTAATATTGCCCCTCAATTGTGTACGAAGAAAATTAAGTTGGAATTGACAAAAACGCTGGGCAGCGAGATGTTAATGCAAATCCTAGCAGATGAGAAGACCTAAGTATAAAATTAAAAGCGAAAATGGCTTTAGAAACAATACTTCTCACTACTTTTTGTGAATCTTGGTATTAACATAGCTCGGAAGTGAATAAAAACGCAGATGTCCAAAACGATCTACAAATTTATTCTCTATGCAGCTTTAACGTAAACGTCAAACATTCATAGCGAAAATATGTCTATTCTAGTTTTAAATCCATTTCATTCTTAAAGATCTGTTTATACAACGATCGTTTCATTCAGGAAAAACTTTAAAGCTGAAATCAGCACACATAAAAATACTGTAAAAAGAAAAACTCTCAATTCCTACCACACTTGCTGCAACGTAGTGTCCATAGCAATTCATTAGCGCTGCCCGCGCGATGTGACGTGTCACACTATACGGTGCGTCATTTGCTCCTCCCGTCATTTACATCCGTCATTTGCGTCCGTCATTTGTGTCCGCCGTCAATCGCGCGTGATTAGGGCCTGTGATTGCGCATTGATCGCTCGTTACCGACTGTTTGCTTGCGACCCGTCCTCCACGCACTACTGACAATACCAATTTGTTGGGTTTGAGTAGGCGCAGGCATGCTTGTTTTGGGTGTCATAGGGGTTTTAATCTGTTGGAATTAGCCGGTGAAATCCTGCTTCCTACTTATCAATGTTAAGATCTTTATGTTTTGAAGATTGCTCTTTAATCAGGCCTAAGCGATTGTATGGATTTGGAACACTGGTAGACTATGGCCATGTAGCATATGGTAACATACTTGGGATAGGACGTAGAACATTTTCTTATTTATTTTAACTTAATATACAATAGTGGTACATGGGCGGACTTAATACATCAAGGCATTTTCTACCAGTCAACCTTTGGGTTAAAAAGATAACACTGTGGTGATGTGGTGTGTGGTATCCCGGTAGCACGTTTCCATGGAATAGTGTTTGACTTTCACGCGGGCGAGACCGCCGGCAAAAACTAATGGGCGAATAAATAAGGCAATGGTTGTATAAACAGACATAGTGTCTTAACATTAAATACTGTGAAATGACTTAAGTTCGTTTTTTAAGGAATAATAGTAGGAGAGCCGTTAAACATTTTTGGGTATGTGTTGAGGCAAGCATAAAACTTGTCCTGTACCTCTTCTATATATATAACACAACACACACACAACTAACACAGAACTGCAGACTTGGCTGGGGAGAAGCGGGGTTAAATCAGCCCTTATACATATTTTCAAAGATACGATTTTTTTTATTTACATAAATTTCGTTGAGGCAATCTTTAGGCAAGCATAGTGAGATGCCGCAACTGATATTGACCAAACAAAAGACCGACAAATATTCATAAAACTAATCGTACTTTACTGAAAGGTTAAAGTATTAAAAGTTCCGGTATTCAAAAATCGAACTCAAACTTCACTTTATTCAAAAAATTGGAACTTATTTTTGAAGTTTGACGTTTACACCAGTCATATTACAATATGGGACTAAAAAACGAACTTTTGACTGGGTACTGACCGGTGTTACGGGCCTTAATGTAACATTCGCAGCGAGCATTTTATGTTACGCCGTCTCCTAAAATCCGTGTAAAACAAAACACATACGCACATGTTCGTGGTCGTTTTCACGTACTGACTGCACGAATGCTCCCTTTGTAACATGTTACATTACGCCACGAAACACCGGTCAGTACCCACCTTGAGATATGATTCGCACTAGAATAACCGATGCTTCTAAAAAATAAGGCTTAAAATAAATTAATCAGATTTTTAAACCTTTCACGGCATATTAATCTCCACTTCTTTAATCCCTTAACACCGCCGAAAATATGAACTAGTGGAGCTATAAAAAATTGTAATAAAGCCATAACGGCGCGAAACGTGCGAATAAACGGCGCCGTGTCGTAAAACTGTCGAATTGAATGGACGATGCAGTTGCCGCGCGGCGTTCACACGTGAACCAAACAAGACAACACATTTTCTTTCCATTGTGATCAACTCGAACGGAAAATTCGAAACAAGTATGTCATAGTGCGTGTGGAAAGGTAGGATTAGCGGACTGTCGTTGTAATCGCCCTTGTGTTTTAAAAAATGTACAAGTACGTAGATACCTTCATTCCATAAAATCAAGTAAATTAGCTGTTGAAACTTCTAGTTAAATAATCTGTTTTCATCGATACCCATCACGTCCTTGCATTTTTACCAGATAATTTAAATTAAGCCTGTATCTTATTTTATTTTATTCATCGAAATGAACGAATTATTGCAAAGACAACTGAGAATGTTGCTTACACTACACACACCAAACAGTGATAGATAACAAAGAAGAGATAAAGAACTAGATATGTAGAAGGGAACCTATTTTTTTCTCGACTGCAGCCAAGTCGGAAGAGGAAAATGTTTTTAAAAGCGTGTATTACGATTGACTTGGTTTGAGAATAATTAACGCTTATTAACAAATGTAATAAAACACTTTATAATTTCCGAGTACCCGATTTCATATTAACGAGAAGATATAATTAACATTAAGTTGAAAGGTTGTCATTAATCCATAATTTATCGGATGCTCGACATTTTCCGAACTAATTAATCCATCCATCCATCAGTGCTCGCACCATTACCTGCTGAATTATTTAATTTATTTATACATTATCATTCCGATCAAACTCTAAAATTTTATTAAACAGGAGTGAACTGTAGTGCTATTCTGAATTCAACTTACCGTGAAAACTTAGGTGAAGCAGTAGTGCTAAATATTCTATAAATATAATAGGGATTCATTTTTATATATAGATTTGTTCGAAAGAGTCACTACGGCCCTGGAAGGCAAAGGACATTTGGAGGAACACGGATGGGTTTTAGTCAGTACAAATCTGACACTCCGTTAGTTCCGCTCCGCCTGGAGCGGAAGGAGTCATTTGATGATTTCCCATCCTTAAAAAAGGTAATCTAACGAGTATGTTATACAAGTGGTGAATTTTTTCCTTAGTTAATTTTTCAGGACTTTTTATACCAATAACGCACCTATCACACTACCACAAGATACAGCCCTGTCATATGAACACACCCCGCAGCGTAAAATCAGGTGTGGCGAGGATCACGTACACATTAATAATGATAAATTCGCGTCATTAATTCGACGGGATTAGTCGCGCGGGCCGAGTGCGCGCCGCCGATAACCAAATATTAACTCAATTAGTGAGAGGACGGCGCATTCAAATGTCTGCTAATCCCACCTAACGTGCAGGCCCATACCCCTTTGAAATCCTAGAACTGACGGCCGCACGTCCAGACGACTCTGAACCTTTTAAATATGGGGATTTTGCTTGATTGTTCTTGATGTGTCTGTCAAATGTAAATTCCCAACCGTAAGTTTGTAATAAATCTTACGAGGTTTAGGCACAATCGAATAAATCAGTTTAAATACAATAAATTCCATCAAAATTCCATACTTTAAAATGCATCTTGTATTGATAAGAAAGAGTTCATAGTCTCGCGACATTTATAATAAACTTTTTTTGCTTAAATAACCTGGTGACATGTCCAATCATATTGTTGCGGATTTATATTATATCCATTATAGCGGACGAATAAACTTCAGATTATGCGCCACTAATGCATTTTTTATTCGTTTTGAACAGGTAAGGGATTTCGTAAAAATCATTTCATTTTAATTAAAATCCGAGTGAGTATTGTTCACGGTTCTGAACAAAAATCATACAAAACTTTCGAGATATAAAATTAAGTATTGAAAATAATTTTAACAGCTTTTACAAAGGAAAATCAGCGAAGGACAGCTGATAATCTGTAGCAAAGCCTGGATATATAAATATAACAATAAAACTGAGGGCCTAGCACTTAAGTTTATTTGAATTGGATACAAAAAAAATATATATATAAATTTTTGTATGATGCAAATTGTGTATGTCACATAAAATTAAACCAAAATACTATGGAGTTCTAGTTTCTTATATTCAAAATGTAGGTAAGGTTACCATACGCCTAAAGGTGTCAAAACAATACACTAATAACACTAATATCTGCTTGCACGTCTCATGATCATTTACATACGTCATAAGACGAAGTGAAGGGCCAGCTAATGACATTAATCCAATTAATGCTACCCAATAGTAATGACAAATGCCTGGTTAGCACTGACAGATTGCTAATACTCAGCTGACGAGGCAAAAGCCGCGTGTTCCAACATATGACGGGGGATATCCATCATGACGTGTTTCGACCCTGTGTATTCAAGAACGGGAAGAAGGGGAAAATGGATTGGTCAGTTGTAGTTTGCGTTCTTGTTTATAAAAAAAAAAAAAACAAATTAAAAACTGTGTTGACTGAAACTTTTCAGTAATTCACACATATTTACGTCTTATATTTATAGGCTTCAATCTTCGACTCGTGAGTGAAGAAATTATACGGCTCCGATGAAAAGAAAGACGGAGTATAGACGGAGCCGTATAATTTTCTTCACTGAATGTTACTCGAATACCTCCTACCTATACAAATAATTCGAATGAAATCGACTTAATTTAAGATTTACCAATTAATCTCAAACTTAACCCTGCTTCTAATTGAATACTCAACAAAGACAAATTCTGGCTACAATCACAGTTCTTTCATTCGATTCGAACAGCTTTTCTTTATAAAGCAAACGTACCGGTGCGCGGTGCCTTGCAAACTTAATCCAATCCGCGACTGAGGCCAAGTAAGACGTCGGCTCAAACAAATTATTTGACATAATATCGTTAATTAGAAACCCTCTTTTGTAACCGAGGGAGGGTAATTAGGTTCGGATGCTCTGAATGGGCCCTTTTTCTGCTCGTTACGGCTGAAACAAAGGGGCAAAGAAGTAAACAGACCGTATTCAGACGAGGATTTGCATTACTGACAATGAAAGAGTTTGACTTTAATTCTGTTACAATGTTGGTTTTGGTTTGTCTGCGTTCAGACAATGGTTATTGAAGTTTTATTGCGTATAAGTGGATGTTGCGTCGGGGGACGTGTTATTTTAATGATAACAATACAGAATGTTGGTATTCGAATGCAAGTTATTTGCTGATGTATGACAATGTTTAACCTGTGTTATTTTAATTATATATTTATTATTTTCAGCCTGTTCTGTCCCACTGCAGGGCAAAAGCCAGGGATGCCTTCTTTCTTCCATTCCTCACAACTTTGGGCAAGTTAGAATTCTAAACAGGATATAAACTTAAGTAAATAAAGGTTATTGGAACGATATTTAGTCTCCAAAACATTTCAATCCTAACTCTCAATAACCTACTAGTCATCATCATCATATCAGCCGAAAAACAGTGTCAGTGTCTCAGTGTCTTGTGCTTTATGAGCCCTTTTTTCTCAAACCTGTGACTCTAAGCCCGTTGCCGTGTCGTCATTCGCGGCTCCTCCAGCTACAAGACGACGTCCCCCCTCGCGGGGGTTCAATTGCGTCGGCATTGTTGCGCCTGAAAAAAGTATTTTGACATTTTTTATAGATAATTTTAAGATCTACAATTTTTGTCAAAGTACTTTTATGATAAAACTTACCGTTTTGCTGAAAACCGTGAAAAACTCATTTTTCTGACCTTTGCCCTCGAATATTTTTTTTTCCATACACAGGAATGATGGAGAACTTGTAAATTTTATTTATAATTATGTTCTGAACAATTTTACTGATTGTCAGCTTGTTGGGACTTTATGCACCTTCACTCTCATTTTTTGGTCTAAATTGACCGGGCTAAAACTCCACAGATTTCACACAAAACCCAAGGGCTTCAAAAATAACAGCACAAGGCAAAGCACAGGGAATCAAGACATTATTAGCCGCTTATATGCCCTTTTTCTCAAACCTGCGACTACAGCTACAAGACATTCTCCCCTCGCGGGGTTTAATTGCGCTAGCATTGTTGCGCCTGATTTGATTCTGTATCTCTGTATAGGCACAATTGTAATAACGAGCTTAGCGGCCGGTACGCTCAGCGGATATAATGGCGGAACTGAGCTTTTAATTTTTCGGAAGTGATTATTATAAAGAGATTGTGTTTTTGTATTGTTTGGTAGACAGAACTTGTATTCGTAGAATTGAGTTTAATCACTTAAACTCAATTCTGCAAACACAAGTTCTTCTACAAGGTCTTCATTGTGAATTTGATAAGAAAGTGTGTTTTAGATTTTATGGTCACAGAAAAAACCACCGGAGGAATAGTAATAAGAAAAAGGAATAGTCTTCCATAATTATTATTTAATCAATATTGCAGTTATGATCAGGTAAGTCAACAATAAGAAAGATTTTGGCTACCCAGCTTCTTCAAAAATTTACACATATAATCAAATGCCTTTGAAATAATTACAAGTTTACACACTTAAATAAAACATTCTTAACAAACAAAAAATAATCTAAAATATAGCGTCGAAAAATTCCTACGTATCGCTAGCCACTGGTAATGCATCTACCCGAAAGGCTGGCAGCCTTTCCACGTTGTATGGCAATGCTTATCCTTTGTTCAAGCTAAAAGCCAGCCCTTGGGTCACGCAAAGTGTCAACCAAGCTTCTTGACAGACCTATAAACAAATAGTAATAATTAGTTGAGAATTTTATAATATGAGAGGTATGTAAATAAAATTTAAAAACTACTATTAAATTGAAAATCCTGGTAAATCAAAAATTTCTTAATTTTCTTTACACTGAAAAATGTTCACATTTTGAAATAAATATGCGCACTGTCCAATAACAGTGATCGACAAGTGCGCAGTTCCGCAGTTATGCGTCTGGCGCCACGTGTCATGCACACTCTTTCCTGACAATTTACAAACAACAACTTGCTCCTAATTGTGTTTGCGATTCCTTTAGAAAGCTCTTTTGACTCGCCTCCAATTGTGAAAACTCGTTTTGAAACGACGTTAAATACGACCGAATTTCAGATAATTAACTCAGATTACGGTCTTTCAGCAAATAATTCGCTTTTGTTGCAGAAAATTGTAAGACAAGCTCGCCTCGAGACAGTTTAATTTTAGTCTTGATATGTGTTCGTGAAGAGTCCAGTTTGAATTGTATCGTTTTATATTAAATAAGGGAACGTCCAATAAAATAAAGAAATGCAAACCTCAGCTGCAAGTGTAACATAAAAATTAATTAGACCAGCTTTTCAACCAACAGATCGATCGCAATAGTACAACGACCGCGAAAATATTGAATATCGAGTAACTTAAAACCCATGCAAATTCGGAAAAACCTATTATAATCTGCATCGCACACCGCTGGACGCTCTTTTCATTCGATACCTTTTGTTGGCGGATTCAATTAAGTTTACATCGGCACCGAGGTCAGTTAATAAAAACCGAAGCCTACAAAAATTGGCGCGTAAATCAAATTCAATAAAGTGCAGTACAATAGAACGGGACGGGACATTGGAAAATGACGGCGGGAACAATGACACACGCACACATGCCAATCAATTTATATTGTCACGCGAAACGGATACGCTGCTGTTATTACCGATGAGGTTTTCATCATGTGGCGTATGAAACTGATTTCATTGTTACTTCGGTTACTCGTATAAGTTTTCTCCTCATTGTTTAAAAGCAAAAATATTAAATGAAAAATGTTTTGTGGCGTGTTTCAAGGGTGCAATACGACTGTATAGAACCTCTTTTTTTGGACAAGACCGCCACTCCCGCCATTATCTGAGAGCCAGAATGAACACCCGAATCAAACCGACAAATTCACCCTAATGTTACACGTACATATAAGTAGGTAGAACTGGAAACAAAACTAGGAAGTTCGTAAAATAATTTAAATGAAGCGCACCCCTTCATTTATGAGAAGCACCGATTGAACACCTCTTACCCTTCCACATTAAGAATTCCCGTCCACCTAGCCACGTCTTCGAATTAATCGCCCGAGAGCCGCTCTCTATTAAAGTTTCTTCGCAAGTTGTTTAAGAGGCTCAAGTTCCTTAAAACTCTGCAGATAATGTTAAACATTCATTTAAGTGCGCAAGGACCGCCCAACTTCCGAATTGTCGTATAAATCTTCTAATTCTTGAAGCGTTTAATATTCATATCACCGTTCGCGATTCACAGTTGGTAAGCCGGCGAAAAGTTCGCCTAGACTCCATGGAATTTGTACGCAACGGGTACGTAATGCGAATTTACTCACACACGGTGTTCATTCTTTGCTATTAGGTTTTGTGTTTAAGTATGTAGGCTTAGTGATACTTATTATCACATTTCGAACTCGAATTAAATGAAAAGTTCAATCCATTGTATGGATACTGCAAACGTTCAAACAGTGCCTGCTATCCCGAAATTTAGATTCTATTTTTTCAAACAATGAATTAATATTGATATAAAAATAAAATAGCGAAACTGCCTGCGTTCAACAATCCCGGTATCATTTTATATTCACCTACAAAACAATAAAATCGGCCGCTGTTACGGATACCCACCCTATAAATATTCGTTCTACTGCTTTTTCGCAAAATCAATATAGCCATTAAAATACAAGTGTGATTAAAAGTTATACAGCAATTTTATTGATATTTTAGGACACCGTTTTACAACTGCAAAGGAACAAGTGTAAAGCAATTGCGGGTCGCAGCCAAAACACGTAGCTCGTTCATTCGGACCGTTATAACAATGCCAGCTTCAGAAGACACTGCCTGCCCCTCAAGCCAAATAACTTTTTAGAACATCGACAGGAAGCTTAGAACATTAGGACAGGTCCACCTTAACTGGACAAGTAATAACCGTCTGAACAAGTGGTATTGACGTGGCTGCATCAGCGGTTTGGATACGACATCTCCGCTCATTTGAGGACAATGTTAGTGTTTCCTACATCTTGAGTGGTTTTCTAATTGTCATTTTGTTGGAGTTACTTGGATTTTTTAAATCATCTTAAATATAAGAACGAGTTGAAACAGTAGATACTTAATAAAATAAAATCGCATTCACAAACCAAATCTATTTCTCTTCCAATGTTTTATACATTTATACAATTTGAAATAAAACTGAAAAGACACCAGCACGGTGGCGGCGCGCGCCCGCCCAAGCCGTGTTTCCGTCCGCGGTATTTTAAATAAACTGCACTTTTTATGTTCTTAGCATATTTTTCAAAAGCCGCTGCCGCTCCGAGCGTATTAATACGCACTCTTAAACACCCCTAACATGAATAATTAGGTGTTCCCCAGATTTATCCGCCGCCGTTATCTGTAAAACACGCGTTTTAAAATCGCAAACTCATTCTTTTCGCTTTATTGAGGATAATACATCTTGGCTCGGATGAGATTCTGATTAATGTCTTTAACTCGAGTCGGCGTAACTTTGTCAAAGATACCGGAGAAAAATAAAGGGACGTGACTCGACTAATTCGATTTTTACGACGGAGAGAGTTAAAGAGAATTATGGCATTAGGTCGAAAATGAGGATTTAAATATTTGCGTAAAAACTCTTCGATTTACCTGGCAGTGCAATTACAAGAAGAAAAATGCTATCTATTCTTCTTTTAAAATTTCTACTGTCAGGTCAGCATTGTATATGACGGTGAAACGTCATTTAGTTTTCCTATAAATGTCTATGATAATTTACTACGAATATGAGAGCTAAATTTCTAATTGCATTGTGTTCCGGTAATTTCTAATCGTTTATTTTACTGACCTTGGTTTTCGCCCCAGACTGATATCTAATTGCATTTTTTGATAATTTTTCAGCATTGTCGTTATGTGTGGAAGTATATGCAGATGGTGACCATGAAGTAAGAAGGGGTCTTTTCCCGTACATGGTTAGTTAATTGCAACCCTATTATATTGATGGTAAAGTTACCTTTTCAAGTAATATTACGGCCTTGAAGAAGTGGTGAAGTTTTAATAGAATGTTGAATGTGTGCATCGGATGTCTCGTCTCGGCTCTCCTTTTCCGAAACGGCTAATCGTGTTCAAGTGCTGCATATTTCCGGCACAACTCGTATCAAAATGAGTTACGTAATAAATATATTTTACACACTTATACAATAAAATGTTTTTTCTTTGTTGGCATCCTAGGTGGACTATCAATCTATTTGCCTAGACTTTCCCAAGTATCTTGGAGTCGGCTTCCAGTATACAGGTCACATACAGCTCAGTACCAGTATTTTACATGGACCTCCACAAACCAATAACTGGGTAATAGGTACTCCATGGCATAACTGGTGCTAGATTCTATGGCTCCTGAAAATCAGCAACGACGGTCAAAGATTTACAAAACTAACACGCGGGACCAATGTCTTAACTTGCTCTCCGCAGCATGCAGGAGTCTTGTTATGTAATAGCTGGTCACGCATCCACTGCCCAACCTCATCAAGCGCTGCTTAAACTCGATAATATACCGGACAGCTGTTATTTCTTCTACTATTTAGCCACGAGCTCTTCTATTACTCGACTGTACTCGACAACTACTTTTTTTTTAGAACTAATTTCAAAATATCTTTACCAGGCTTTCCTATATTATCCTGATGAGTCGGTGGTAGACGCCACTGGCGCCAGGTTCCTCCGCGGCGGAGTCCTCATCCGACCTGAATGGCTGGTCACCTCTGCCGTCGGCCCTAGTATTGTCACAGATGCTCCTAACGGCTTCCCGCGAAAAACACTCCTTGCCCGACTGGGTGCAATTACTATTGATGCCAATTTCACACTAAATGAAGACGAAGATGAACAAGAGCGAGAGGTAACCCATACAAATATTATAAATGTGAAAGAAACTCGTATCTGTCTGAACGGATTTCGATGAAACTTGGCTGGCAGATAGGTAGACCATGTCCTAGAATAGGACATACTCTTCATTTCGGAAGTATGTTCCCTTAAGAACTTGCCAATTTTCGACATACTATCATGCGGGTGGCTAATCCGACATACTAAAACTACTTTCCTAAAAATTATGTATGTCTAGTGTCTTGCTTTTTCTGTCTTCTTAATAATTCTTGTATCCAACTATATAGTTAGGGTCCAAAGACTTCCATTCAAAAGTCAAAAGTCAAAAGTCAAAAACGTTTATTTCAATTAGGCCATTAAACGGCACTTTTGAACGTCAGCATTTACAGTTCAGTAAAATATATTAATAAAGTGACTCTACTGTCCATTCGGAAAGGTAGATTCTTATGGAGAAGAACGGACAAGAAACTCCATAGTTACTCTTTTCAAATAACGACTTTACAAAATTTGGTATACAAAAATCAATTTAATATTATGTGAGGACGATACACCCAGAGTATGCTACTTATAAGAACAAAGTATAACCAGCAGAGGTACTTATTCCTTTTCTAAAAAAAAATTAGGTAAATGGTACTCACATATTTACAGATAATCTTAATAACCACCAATTAAACAGAAAATGAAAACACAAAAAAGAAACAGTATACCCATCTATAAAGTTAATTCATAAATCAACCAGTTTGATTTTGTCTACACCCTTGATTGTCCTATGGAGCAGGACCAGCATGTTTCCAAGCATTCTTATCCTGAATGTAATCTTCTAATTTGTAATATGCTTGTTTACAAAGTGTACTTTTAACATAAGTTTTAAATTTTCTTTCATTTAGTTCTAATATGTCAGAAGGTATTTTGTTGTAACATTTAACACAATACCCCATGAAAGAAGTGTGGACTTTAGATAATCTAAAAAATGGTTGATCTAATTTGTCTCTATTTCTAGTATTAAAATTATGTCTATCACTAATTTTACTAAAAAGATGTCATTTGATTTTCTCTTTCTCAGATCATAGAAATCGTCCGTCCTTACAATCACAGTGCGACGCAATGGTGGCGTACAGACATCTCCCTCATGAAGATCTTATTTCCTTTCAACCTTACTTCAGCTGTGGGCATCGCCAATATCAACCTGAAACTTGAACTTGGGGAGAAAACCTGCATCATACTCGTATTTGCTGTAAGTTTGACCTTTATTGTCTTTATTATTTAAATCTAATATACATTATGTCTAAACAAGTCTAATAATTAATCGACTTCAAAAAAAGGTGGAGGTTCTCAATTCGTCGGAACCTCTTTTTTTTACAATACTAATGCTTACCTCGCGACTTTATTTATAAAAAAAATATGTGTTTCAACATTTAAGAGCAAACCAAATTTATGTATCAGCACAGTAGATTGCATAATAATTTATGTATTTTTCATAAACAATAATTAACCTCATACAAAGATAACAAAGTAGCGCTAGTGGTTAACCATTGTCCAGAGTCTGTCATCTCCGTCTTCAAAAAATAAATCATCAAAACAACTGTCTTCTTTTTTCAGAAGAAGGATGTCAATGATACCGAGGACAGGACTTTGATGCAGCTATCCGTTGAGTTGATGCCACCATCCATCCAGAACTGTGGCTCTCACTTTAGCAACACCATGACTTGTGCCACTGGCAGTGACGATAATAAGAACGCGGTTTACGACGGTAACTTCTGCCAAGTGAGTTCACAAATCAAATATTTCTAAATAAACTACACTGGTATTCAAAGAAACTGCATCGAAGTACAAGGTAACTGTCAAAATTAAATATTAAATATATATAGCCTCTTGTACGACCATGTGCACCAAAAATACATGCCCAACACACATGAATAAACAATAAGGAAGCCCGTTCATGGTTAATCTAATAGGTGTAGGTACTTAAGGGAAAATTTTAAGCAAACTTGTTTATAAACTACAGACATCTTTGGATCATGTTTTGGTCTCAAAGAGGTGTACATGCTCTTTGATTTCTCTTGTTATGGTTGGTGTACTTACAGCTACTCTACGCATTTTATTTAGGTCTTGGTTTTCGTTATTTGGCGTTCAACCCGAATTTTGGAAAGAAGTCGTCACAGTAAACCTGGCTTTACTAGGGGTAGTAACTCGTGCTACGCTAAGACCACGCCTTCATTTGAAAGAACACGGTCTCTTTAAATCTTCTATTTTCTCCAGAAACCTTAGCCTGGTTTACAATTTACTGGCTAACATTGATCGTTTAGTTCTAGCCACATTGCACCAATACCATACTTTGCGCGGCTTTCTCGGTCAATAAGTCTATATTATGGTGAGAAAATGTTCGGGAAACAAATAAGAGATAATTGTTCAATTTTTATCAACAGTTAAATTGGTTGTTATAAAAGAAAATTGTCAAACAGTCGATATAACACACTACGCTTATAATACGTGCCAAATTAGAAGTATGCGTTACTATGTTTTCCATTGCTATCAATCACTTATGTTGTGATTATTCCATTTTTAAATTTGTTTTACATTGCATACTATTACTTTTTGTTAAACTCGGCAATTTAAAAAAAAATGTATTGTAAATTTCCTTGTACTTTGATGCAGTTTCTTTGAAAACCAGTGTGTTTAAGAGTTAAGTCCAGCCGTGGCCGAAAGCTGATATTAAAATGTATAAAAATCTTGAAAGCGCTTCGTAGGTTCTTGTATTCGTAGTTTTATCCATTTATTTCTTCCAATCTTCTTGAAAATAAATGCTTTACAACAGGGAAACAGCGGTGGACCTCTTATTTGTGAAAATGACGTAGTAGGAATTCAAACCTACATAGACAACGACTGCAAGCAACCTCATCTGTACCAACTGCTGTCAGCTTGGGAAAACTTTATCTCTTGCGGAACAGAGGACAAATGTCACGAGGAACAGTGCTCGCATATTTGTACCGCAGCCAACAAAGATGAACCAGTAACAAGTACCACAGAGAAAACAACAGAATCTTCTGAGGAACCAAAAGTAAAGTTGGAGCAAGCCGAGTCGTCTCCTGCGTCTGGCCTCACTTCTACGAGTACTGAATCGACAACAGACGACAACGAAATGGCCACGACTGTATCAATGATAAACTTAGGACCAGAGGAAATAACAACACCAACAACAACAACAACAACAACAACAACAACAGATAGTCCTTCAGAATCTGTTTCCACCGACACGCAGGCAGCATCTGATGGAGACACCTCTGAAACTACTAAGCCCTGGCCGAACGAAAAGGAACCAGATGATCGTAGGAAACTTGACGGAGGAGACTTAGATATTTTGGAGAGGAAACCCACCGTGGAAGCCCGACGCCATCGCGTACAAGTCCGCAGTGCCGGCCCGAGCAATGTGTCTAATATATTAAGTCTTTTCTTTGGATTCTTCATTTTGGCGTGTTTGATTTAATGTTCATTTTATTTTATGTTTGAAAGAGCATTAAACTTTTAATTTTTCGGTATACTTTTTTTGTTTAGTTTGATTAAATTATGTAAATCTTTGCTAATAGTAGGTGTATGCGCTGAAGATGTCGGCTGGGTGGCGGGCGGCGCGGTGCCGAAGTTTGTCGAATAAGTAGAATTAAGTAAGGCGGCAGGCTTAACGCCCCCGCTTGCTTGCTCTAATAGCATTAAACAAGTTTCCAGACCATATTGAAGGAATTTGTTATATTCTGCATTCAATATTTTCGTGTAAAGTTGCACTATATTTTCCAGGTTAAAATAATTTTGTTAAAATTTACACGATTATTGAAGACCAACTACTTGTCTGGTGTCTCATTCACCACGGTGTTCGTTCAATTATTACGATTTTAGATGTTATTGCATAAGCTGATAGTAACCTTTCGATACATAGAAATTGGAAAAGTTTCACCAAATTAGAAAAGAGTAGAATATTGTTTATTGAAAACTAAATAGTAGGTAACACAACTGTGTTACAGGAAATCTGCAGACTTCTTATTTCCTGTGTAAAAAAGAAAGAAATTATGAGTCTTAAAAGAAACCCCTTGGTGTATCTTACTAATTCTCGTCTCTGTAAAACTAATTATCATATCTGATGGAAACAAATCCCGGAGCCCCAACGCGTCCGGGGCGAAGCTCCTTATTTGCATTTTCACAAGTCGCGGTTAAGTACACTTAACTTCCAAGTTCCAAGTCTACAAGACTCTTGCAATTTGTTTCTGATGCGTTAAATTTGTCCTTACGTTAGTATATTTTATGCCTTGCATAGTTTGGACTTGAAATGCTAGTCCTGTCTTTGCAATTGAAGTTAGTCCGTATAAACCTTTAGTGAACTTTTTTTTCTTCTTTCTAACGAGTAAATTCTTATAACGATTAGAAATACCTCATCATCTGCCAACTATATTGGGGTCGGCTTCCAATCAACCCGGACTCAGCTGAATACCAGTAGGTATTTTACGTGGAGCGGCTGCCTACCAAACCTCCACAACTCATTAACTGGGTAACATGGTAGTTCTTGGCAAGACTGGAAATACCTACTTTATTATAATTATCAATAAATTATCTTTCAGCACTGCTAGGGTCCATAATCGGTAATGTATGTGAACAATTTTAATTGCCTTGAAATGTTAGTAAACCTACAATATTACGATGCTAACTACAAGAAAAATACGTACAAATATTATGAAAATGCATTTTTGGTAGCAAAAGTTAAACACAAACATGTCTCGATCAAACACATTCTTGCCTTACATTTTGCACCTAAACTACCGTCCGCATCATCTTTAAACTGAATAGCATTTTCTTCCCGAACTTCCCAAGTGCACTGAATCGAAATGTATCTTAATACGACTCGATGTGTTTAAATTCGAAAGGGGATCGCATCGGAAAACTGTTATGCATATTTTAAAGTTAAATTTACTTACAGCGAACCCACGGCGCCGAATGAAGATTTGACTCTCGAATATCTCTCTGCGAACTTTAAAATGTTTTATGATATTCAGCGGACGTGATAACGGTAAATTTGTGAATAACCCGCTCAATCGAAATGAATATAAAACATATTCATTTGAATTTATCGTTCAAGAAGGACGTGACTTATTGTTTTTCGTATCTTATTCCTTTTCTATTTCGTTCTTCAAGTAGCGCCTAAACGTTTTGTGATAGCAACAATCCCAGCTACGACTCTTGCGAAGCGAGATCACAATTTCAATTCTGCACATTAATTACAGCAAAACAAACGCAACTTTTAGCATTTGATAATACAAGGAGGGTCGAGTTAACAAACAAAAGGAATTAATTCAACAATCTCGTAAAAAGAAATAAGCAGTTCATAAAACTTTTAATAATTAAAACTCAAATAAAAATAGGAGCATCGGGGGTATAGCATGCCCAGTAAAGTGAGACCTTGCTCTCCCCCTTTCCTTCAGTTGAAACATGGTGTATTGGGCGCACTTTTATGGAAGTGCGGAGTTCTTTATAAACGGGCATTGTGTAAGAACCATTTTCCTATATAAATCCCCGCTGGAGGGTAAAAGAACTGACAACTGTCGTTAACTCATCCTGACCGGGCATTAAGGAGTGTAAACAGGGAATAGCTCGTAAAAATAATAGCTCGCCTATTTATCAAGATAAGGATTATAAATAGGCACATTTTATATTTCATTTTTCATACACTGTAATGTAGTCTCCCTTAGGAGTAAGTATAACAGTTTCAGGTAGAAATAATAAGCCAATACCCGTGACTTTTCTGGAAGTTTATAATAAATCTACCTTTATAAACAGTTAGGGTTAGATTATTATCTCTTCGTAATATCTCTTAGGTCTACTTGCGTAAACCAGAGTTTTCTTTGTGTTCTTATCTTCCAGGGTTAAACTAACTCGAGTTAAAAACCGGCCAAGTGCGAGTCGGACTCGCGTTCGAGTCGTACTCGCGGGTAATTTTTTTTTTAATATGTTACTTTAAAAGCATAGACTTCTAATAGGTTTTCCTGTAATTTATAGTTAAAGACCTATTGTGCTTTTTTTTTCAAAATTTTAGGCTCAGTAGTTTCGGAGATAAAGAGGAATGGTCGATTTTATCACAGATTGCCAGAGGTAGTTTGGCACTTAAATCACAGATTGCCATAAATTCTGCTTTTTTTATGTATTTGCTAGTGATTATGATTTGTGTTATTGTGCTTTAGTGTGTTGTGTTTTCTGTTCTTATTCCAAATAAATGTTTTATCTATCTAACTATCATTTTCATCTATTTTCTTTAATAACTTCGGAAACGATTATTTTAAAATTATAAAAAAATATACTTTTGAGACTCTTACAATGAACCCTTTACCCCTACAGTTTATTTAATTTTTATTAATTTTCTGTTTGATACCAAATGCTGGAATTGGTTTAATGCAAAATTTGTTTATTTTCATTGCGCGTTGTTTGGGCCACAGAAGCTTATAAAAATTACCAGTTTCGCAATTTAGACTGAATCGGTCTAGTAGATTCGAAGAAAATCGGCTGTGACAGTCGGACAGACAGACAACCGAGTGATCCTAAAAGGGATCCGTTTTTCCCTATAGAGGTTCGGAATACTAAAAATAACTCTGGTTTGAGCAAGTGGGCCTTATCCAACACAAGTTATTCACGTCTGCCTATTCTAATGCCAGTACCAATTTGCATCAATTTAGAGGCAAAAGGCAGCATGATTGCTAAGAGCCTTTTTTTTTTTCAAGTTTGCATTCTCTTGTGGCTTTGTGTAATAGTTTAGTCTTATAGGGCCGAGGGCATCGCGTATCCAGAAACACGTGTAAATTAACAAAGAACTTTTCACAAAACTACCTTGTCTAGATTTCAGTAAAAATCTAATTTATTTTCAGCGCAAAACTCCTCTATCGTAAGATAGCGCGTGTAACCCAGTGTGCTCTAACCAGAGCCAACAACTTAATAAATCGTCGGGCAGATTGTACTATCGTGTGATCTCGGTCTAACGCTTGCACTACCATTTTCTTTTAAACTTCCACTGAAATTACAATCGCAACAAGTGATAATGATTCAATTAGATTTTACTTTAAAACAGTAACTATAAGAGAGAAGAGAAATAAAAATAAAGTTTATTGGCGCCAATTATAACAAAAAAAAACCGTCTTCAGGGTCCAATCTATCTCTGTACCAAAATTCCATCAGAATAAGTTCAGCAATTTAGGCGTAACAAACCAACTCACTTTCGATTATTTATAAAATGAGTTAGGATATAGGTTGGGAAAATATGCGTGTTATCCGCACAAAACGGCATCACTCAGCATTATGCTCGTGTGCAAGACAGAGCCACGGCGCTGGTTCACAACGACAACCGTCGTTCAGTTCTAAAGCTAAACTGAATCATACACATTAGTCGTAGTTGACTGAAGAATCATCAAATCCGCCGGCGGCGTCTCGCTGTAGGCAATTTTCAATCTCTTTCCTATTTGTGACAGTAATAAAGCGGCGGGGAAAAGTCAACAATCAATTTTGTATTTCAATTTATTCCCAACCATCCTAGTTCGTGCGATGATAAGAAAAAGAAAAACGCGTTCATTGAAAACGGAAATTATTGCAAGAAGCCATCAGTGGTGTGCGCCGGCTTCCTACGCTGTTTTTATTTGTGTTTTTTATTTTCGTTTTCTGCCAAACGGTTTCACAGTTTTGATTTGTGGCCGTGGCGTCGGTGGGAGCCATTTGTCAGGCACCTCATTGTGACGTCACGCTCGAGATGGCCGGCTGCGAAGGTTGGCTCGCTCGTCAAAACTCACACCTTTATTTATTGTCAACCCTTTCTGTTTGAATATGCGCTTTATGTACAATGCAAGCGATTTGTTCCGTTGATTTGTAATTTGTTCTATGAGAATGCAAAAAATCCATCTTTACTGAGGGACTGTGATATTTTCATTAAGAACTTTCCTCAAACTGCATGTGCAATGTGTATGAGTCAATATACCTAGTCAATATCTTACTTGGCACAGTCATAAATATCGTGACTAAGAAATAAATGCGAGTCTAGCTTGTAAAAAAAAAGGATTGGTGAAAAAAAATTGAATCCAGTACCAACTTAACTATTTTATTTAGTATAGGGATTTTTCTTATAAAATTTTTGTTATTCAACTTATTGAACACGATTTTACAGACAGGCCAAATTCCTATTCCGATGTGCCACTCAAACTATATTCTGCTTCATAAAAAGGAGAAAAATGCAATTTAACAACTACAGCCCATAAGTTTAGTTGTTACATTTATACCATTTAAATTTCAGCTTGTATATATGAAGCGTTCATAACAGTTATTCACAACCATATCGATGCATTGCTAGACTCGCACCAGCCACCAGAACAAGCCGGATTTAGCCCCAGCTTTTCCACCTCAGACCACCTTCAAACCTTAAACCAAATAATTGAGAAACATTCAAATTTTAAAAAACTTTTATTTTGACAGCACCACACACAGGTGTAGAGGAAACATACATAAAACTATTCAAAGTAATTTACAACAAAAGCACGGCAAATATTATACAAGATTTTTTAGGCAGCTCATTCAACACATTTATACGCTCCTAGACAGGCATTACCGATGTTGGCGACAAATCGGCGAGGCCAAAGTGGAATTGAGCGGGCCACATTTACAGGATGCACAAGGACAGATGGGCCAAGATCGTCACGCGGTGGGTGCCTGAAGGCGGACGTCGCAACCGAGGCAGGCCTAGAAAACGCTGGCGTAACGATTTGGACTCATTCCTACGGATTGGCCGGAGAAGGCAACAGATATATGTAGTTAGCTGGAAAATATGGGGGAGGCCTTTGCCCAGCAGTGGGTCAATATAGGCTAAAAATAAATAGTTATTTTTGAAATCAGAACCACGAATTGATGGAATTCCACTTATCCAGTGACAGTCTAATTCCTTATTTCGACTGTGAATAAACTGTGGTTCTGGAGTTAGTTGTGTGGTGTACCTACTATGGTATAGAATGCTGTTGGTTGTTTACAGTGGTGAAATTAAAGATGGCATCGATAACAATTCTATCAGGGTTCTTTGGGCCGACAATGAGGGCTGGGGGTCGGGAAATTGGGGTGATTTTTCTCATCTTTGCACGCTCGCTGTAAGCAGTAGCGTTGGCAAACAAACACGAACGCGTGGAAATAAATAAAACAGATTTCTTTCACACGGTACCTACTGTTTCACAATTAAAGAGGTTTCCACGAAAAGTTACAAAGCGTTAAGCGTTTTACATTAATGAGCTACGTGAACTGATTACTACGAATACTGAAAAAAGTAACCTTCATAACAAATTGATCAGAATATTTTATTGAATAAGTAATTGGTATCAGAACAAAATTTATTGATATTAAAATACTTATCGTGGTACCTACGGCTCGGTAGGTGTAGGTACCTACCTACTTAAACCAGTCAAATTAGGGTCTCAGAATAAGAGACAAATAAGCTGGAAACTCGTATACACCTTCATTTTGGCGTTCTTAATATTGTGTAAAGTCCCATAAAGTCTCGTGTCTGCGTCGTAAATTATTGACGGTTAAAGGTCACAAAAATCGGTTTTTCGCTATTATCTCGGTTAAATTGTAGAACGTAAAATTTGCATTATTGTTAAAAAAAAAATCTCGTGCTGCGAAAAACCAATTTTTGTGACCAAAATGAAGGTGTATACGAGTTTCCAGCTTATTATCTCTCATTCCAAGGTTAACCCATTTTTTTTTGCTAAAATGACTGTACTAACTAGAAAAACCCTGTTTTTTTCTTACATTTACATTATGCCCTCTTTTTTTCTTCTTCTGCTGTCCCTACCATCAATTTCGATGTGCTTCCCAGGTACTATCAGTAAGTACTACAATGCTGCGGCGGACGACATTTTTATGCTCCCGATATGGAACCGCTTTGCTCCTCCATTCTCGCCACAGCCCACTAAAAGAGCACCTTTTCGAATTTCCGCTCACCCTGGCTGTTGATAACGCATTTTCTCTTTCATTGGCTGCTTTATTGTGTTTTATTTAAGGTCAAGGAAAATACCTTAACGCTTGAGGGTTTACGAAGTGTCTAAGTAACTTTATTATTGGTATATAATATAAATGCATATTAGGTAATATCAAAAATAAACTAAATAATGCAGCACTTTACAAATTTCTGCTCTACTACGACCGCTTTACGTGTTCATGTTGGTTTTTTTAATTTTTCATGTAAAACCGCTTTGTTACCTTAAGTGCACATATTCGAATTTCCTTTGTTACTACTTCGTTATATTTGTTCAATTGATAAGGTCAGGGCCAATTTATAA
Source organism: Mamestra brassicae (assembly GCA_905163435.1). NCBI lineage: Eukaryota > Metazoa > Arthropoda > Insecta > Lepidoptera > Noctuidae > Mamestra > Mamestra brassicae. The sequence continues at coordinate 7,469,040 of LR990996.1, read as the reverse complement.
GTGTGTGTAGCAAGTACGAAACTTATGGTGTACTGGTAAATGGTAAAATGAGTAGTATGCGAGCATTTTATAAGGTGTTATTCTACCATTTGTACCTGTGTTAGTGTTAAATTATGCTGGATTTTTTATAATTATTTTTTGTTAGGTCATGTCTTCCGCAGACAGTTGCGACGCTACAATATTCCACTTTTTTTTTAATTAACCCATTACCGGGCAAAAGTTTTCATCATAGTTTTCCAACGATTACAGAAAAAAAACATCGAAAACACATTGACACAAAGTCGCGTCGCAATTGTCCGCGTTAACCTTTAATCATGTGATCCCCTTTGTTCATCAGTCTCGCCCACAGGGCTCTAAAAGACCACTCTTTGAATATCCGCTACCCCCGACTGTTGATATTGCACTATCGCTTAAATGTGTTTGTTGCAAGGTCAGGGTCGACAGAGGAAAATACTTTCTCCCTTGAAGGTTTAGTAGGAAACATCTTTTCATAACGGCAACAATTATAAATAGATAAAAAGGAAAAATCGATAAAAGGATTGTGCATTTTGTAGTGAAATTGCAATGTTTAGAAAAATTTGGGTTCTTTTTCAATAGGAAATCATTGTTGAAATTTCAGTTACCATTCTGCACTTGGTAGGTACTGTTGATTAGATTTTTAGGAACTCTTAATCATGGACAAATTATGTATGATGATGTAGCGGCATCAATGCCGCCACATGAAAAACTAAGAAACGAAATTTGTACGGCAACAAAAAGAACCGTAGCGCCATCTACGCCGAACTAACAACGAAATCCTGCATCGCGCAAGCAAAGTTCTCCGTGCGATTTGAACATATACAACAGTCCGAATATCAACTATCGGGCAGTTGCCCACCTGACACAACAACCGTCTGGTTCGGAGGATCCTCCCCTTTTCTGTGGAGGTATGCGGGACTTTACTCTCTGCTCCGCATACCTCCAAACTGGTGACCCCGACGAAACAAACCTTACTTAATAAACTTCCAATAATATAATGTATTTAACGAAAGCTGGATATGAAATAAAAATACGATGTATTCTTGAACAAGGCTTTAATGAGCTACATCTTTGGTCGTATCATTGGTTACAAGAGAACTAGCACATTTATATTTATACAAATGTGTGTGTGTGCACACAACGTGCGTCTCTCTACAGGAATGCATGAGCCTGTACAGTCGTCAACATAACACCTACGGGTAATTACACATCGAGTTCTGTCAAATGCATGTACTAGTCACTAAGTTACTGTTGATAAAACACCTGATTCACAATAATTAACATTACAACGACTATTGATTCAAAAACTCCCATCTAGAGAATGTAAGGGATATAATAATTTTAAAATACATAGTATTGGCGACTGTACATAATTAAATGCAAACAATTCATAAATCATCCGAAGATGGCGATAAGTATTTATTTAAAGTATTACTAAAAGAACTAATTTGAACTATTTCGAATTATGTATTTTTTTTTATTAACACATATAATCCACATTTCACTAGTTAATCCAAATATTTTATATTCACCATTGTATAATAATAGATATACAATAATCTACTTACAGTGAGCTATTTACATAAATAATACAAACATCGTAACAATGTCTATAGTAAACTTAACAGTTAATATACATAGATACAAAAAGAAATAACAAATGTATTCGAAAATTGATCATTTAAATTAATTTTCTTCCATGGCTTAGCCAGAGTAAAACTAAAATATTTGAAAATAACTAAGTTTTGATCATTAAATATAGCTACTTAATCAATGTGAAACTCGATTGATTGTACTATAATACGTACATAGAGATGTTTATAATATTTACATTAACATATATTTATTCTACAATACATTTCATCCCTCAAAGTCGACAATTCGGCAGTCTTAAACCCGCGCTCGTAAGCTTCTCGCGTTAGGCCGGACACACACTCAGCGGTTCGGACGCGCATTAACCGCTCCAGATAGCGATTGAGCCGCCAAACGTCCACATCACTACATTCGTACATCACTATTCCTGTAAGTAAGCATCTGAACCGTTGAACATATTCACAGCCGTAAGCTGAAATCGCACTGTTTCATTATCCGTACCAGTAAATTCACACACTATACTTTAAAGAGAAAAATACAGACATGATATTGCAACTTTTAACAGATCTATACAAAAAGGAGATTCAATGATCCTAACTATATCCTAATTCAGCATAATTGCTCATCTGAGATCAAATTCTGAGATTTTAACAAACTAAAACAATTTTCCTTTACACATATTCTAATATAATATAATAATATCATATTTATTCGAGAAATAATTACATGACAATGTAGGTTATTTAATTAATTATGTGCTGTTGATAAACAACAATCAGAAACACTAACTACAGTTTGGCATTTACTTTGCTTTAGTTTATACACTTAGAAACACGTCAAGTCCAGTAATTAGACGGTTAGAATGTTCTGTTTAATGGAGCTGCGTTTTAAACACTGAATAGTTCGTTTGCAACAGCAACTGATAAACTTGGTAGTATCGATTGTCTCGTGGAGTACGCGTGATTAATGTTGATACTTGGCGTAGGGGTGGGCCGCGTCTCACGCGCTATAGTCTCAGCTGGACGCGGAGAGGCCAAGGGGCTTGAGGTGCGGGGGGGCAGCGAACGGCGCCGGCGACGAGCCCGACATGTTGTTGTTCAGATCACCGGAGCGGCTCGAGCCGTTCATCAGACCGCTCATCGCGTTGCTTGTCTGTAGGAAATTTATTTAATTAATTTCTTGGCTATCAACTCCAGACGTGCGGTATCTAAAACAAGATCTAGATCTTGTCTAGCTTTGATCAAGGGTATAGTGGTTGCTTGTAATGTGCTTTTCTGCGGAGCAGGTTGCTTACTTTTCGACGTTTGAACAGTATTCGCAACTTGATGCAACTGGGCTTAAGCCAAATAAATGTTTACGAATCAGTTGACCAATTAAGGTAGTAGTAGTAGGTACTCTTTGGTTGTCAAAACTAGAGCGAAAATTGAATATTTCAGAAAAAATGTGTTATTTGCTTACCGGTGGCGGCGGCAGATGCGTGGTCTGTCTCTTGAGGTGCGCAAGCGGCGGTGGGTTGTACGCCATATTCGCGAACACCAGGCGCTCTTCGTAGTCGTACTCGCACAGGATCTTGTTGTCGCACAGGTAGAACCGGTCGCCCACGCAGAACCTTAGACAAACGATGCAGCTCATTGATTTAAATATCCTGATATGGCAAGTATCAAGTTACTTTAGTCTAGACTAAAATACTAGTGTTGCTGAGAAAATTATTTTGGATGTGATATCGGTTTGGTTATGCTTGGGAGATTCTTGATTGAGATGAAAAGGATATGTTTTTCTCATAGATATGCAGAATGGTCATGTAGTGTCACGCTACTTTTGCAACAGCTAAATACCTACTGCTGTTGCAATTTGACCACACAAATCCAAGCGATAACTAGACCTATTAGAAAACTCCAATCGACTTTGATAAATTGCAAGATGGCATGTTTACTAAATTACTTCGCTTATATTTTGGTTGTAACCAATTGCTCAATTCGAGCTCGACTTTTTCATTAAAAACGTCGTTATTGACTTGTAGGTTAATCATCGACGAAACGAAATCATTAGTTGATACATATAAAATAAGCTACAAGCAGGAAGACCCAATTAGCGATGCTACCGGAACCTACTTCACAACCCGCGCGCTATTAAGGTATATAATTATCCTATTTCTAATAAGACACGCTTCGATCTAATCGCGAACATCATTACTTTGATGAAACGAAACCCTAAAAGTAAACCACAAAACGTCTAAGAAAGAAAATTTACTATCATGAGTGGAAAGGTCAGCGCGAGCCAAGGAGGCGCGATAACGTCACGCAAGCGAGCATCCCTCAATGTGCTAAACAAAAGGTATCGCCTTCGACTCGCCACTGGCCGCCCGGAACCGCCGGTGATAACGCAACCTTATCTCCCCTCGCTCCCACCCCCGCCCGCACACCCGCGTCTCCGCCACCCTGCCAACTCTTTTGTTTCACTTGTCACAAAAATTAAGCGCAATAGCTCCGCTACAAATGTCTCTTTTTTAAGGGGCCAATTTCCACCGCAACTCAGTCGATTTCGCCGCTCTTAATTAACTTTATTTCCTGTTCTCTTCGTTCCCGACTTTTGTTTTGGGCTCGTCGTTTTTTATTTCGCTATTTTTTGTCTGCAGCTGCGTAATGGAAAAGATGGAAAACGAAATTTTAATGACTGGGTGCAAGTTAAGCTTTGTTCGACGCGCCATTGTGTCGCGACGGCACCCAAGCCAAGTTTGACGTTTTACGTTAAACGAACGTGTACATTGGCCCTACTCCCTCCGCAGTAAGACAAAGCATTCAGGAGGTGTACTGATCAAAATCAGCAACAGAAAAAAATAACATTGCACTGCCTGTCCCAGACAAAAAAGCTCCGGCTTTTGACTGCTCGAAACACTTTCGGATCCTGTTCATAAAGAGTTTGTACATTCCCAATTTCAATAAACACAACTTGCTGCCACAATTTGAGAAATTTGCAAATTGTAATGGCAAGTCACAACAGCGTGAAGATAGTGTCTGCAGGTGCGTGCGACAAGCGGCGGCGACGCGGTGAGGACTCGGCGGGTGCGGGGCCGTGCGGCGGGTGCGCGGGCGTGCGGCGGGCGTAGTGCGGGCGTGCGGGCCGCAGCACGCGGTTTCCGCCGCGGGAGCGCCGCTGCCGCTCGCCGCCAGATTGCTACTAAATTATTTAGCCGTTTAGCGATATTCGCCCGTGATATCTGCCGTCCGCTCCGATCGGACAGCCCGCAAATTGGATTCAGATTTCTGCCCGGCGTGGAAATTGATTTGTACGTGATATTTAATAGTTTGTACTGGCGTATCGTTGTTGGTGAATGTTTATCGAGCTTTAATAGAGCTAATTAGTGGAATACCTGCGTAGTTTCACCGCGAAACTTACATCACTAAACAACATAACAACACTCTGCTATTTCATGAAAGTTAAACCAATTTCCAGATGTTTAAAACAAAGTTACAACGCTTTGCGTAATACGAAGCCAACTGTTGAGTCTGGATTCTAAAGGCACTCGAATGAATATATAATTTGGCGAGAATGTCGCGCGAGATCTACTAACACGGGAAAGGTTCACAAGTGACACATAAACCATTCAGAGCGGCTCCAATCTTCGCGACCTTTCTATTATTTAAACGGACGCAGTCCGGCGAAAATTGCCGTTTTCGCGCCTGCACCCCTACTCTGAATTTTACTCGACATTTTGGAGCCATAGAACGACACTGAAATGCAAATGTTTGTATTTTCATGAGTTTTGTGCTACATAAATACTCCAGACAATTTGTACAAATACTGCAAAATCAAAACCGACTTTGAACTAAACCCCAAAACGTTTGAAACTATGCTGAAACATACCAACAAAATGGGTTTCCTTTGCAAATTCAGGTAACGTGAGTCGTGAGCTCGAGACTAGAATACGGACGGCGGTATCCGGGCCGGCTGACAATGTCGTGCACCGTACAATTGAATTGAATAAAACAGTCGAAGAGTATTCATATGTTTTGATTAGTAAAGAAATCTCTTTGCCGGGGCAATGCTACTTTGGAGAAATATTAAAGCTGGTCCTAATATATGCATGTGTTTGAGAAGGCAAGTCGTATGTTGCTGTGTTATGAACTGTTTGCTTTTAGAAAGAGTTTCCTTGGTGCAGGTTGCCTGGTTGCATTAATTTTGTCTGTTACAACTTGTGTCATGTTCAAGACTCAGGATCTGGCAGTATTTACTCAATTTGGTGGTTTTTGGATTTGGTGTACAATAATATATATATAAATAAATAATAAATATAAAACTTCAAGGATTAAACGTTAAAAAGCACAAATCACTTAAAGTTGTAAGTGCTAATTCATACATCCGGTTAATTAAAAAATATTGGTTTTATATGTATAACGAGTGAATATGTTGACCATTCAACAATGCATTCTCATCCCATATTTAACCACTTTTTAATAAAACCTACAAAAGTATCAACATTATTAAAGCTTTAAAGTTTAATCAAACTGTTGAAGGGCTACACACGCCATTTATTAATCCCGAATGCAATACGAACAGAGCGCAGCAAGGAAATGAAGTACCGTTTACGTTTACCTATATTATTTGCCTTCCTACGTTAGGCTGTTGACACACTGTGAGCAAGTTGGCTGCGGGTGGCAATCTAATGTACCCTGACGGACTGTGGTCACCTCATGGATTTAATTAATACAGACTTGTCGCGACTGTTGATTGGCTTTGGCTTATCTGTTAGTTGGCTGCACACTCTAATGCGTTACGACGTCTTGTGTTACGTTTACAGAAATTAATCATTAGAAGTTACATTTTGTTTTCTTCAAATGTCCCTGATTACAGACGGTTTTTATTGATAAAACGTTAGTTTTTCGTTTAATTTAAATACAACGTTCCCTACCGAAAACCGTGAATATAAATAAAATAAGCGCCACAATTTATGGACACTGGATATTAAATGTTTATACAAAAGCACGCATTCTCCTTGCGTTTGACTTTATTATGTAGCGGAAAATTTAATCGCGTTTTCAGTATCCGTGAGATGAATAAACAATCTAAACTGCTCCTACATTGTATCACTATCCCTTTCACTCAAATAGTTTAAAGTATTTTTTGTTTCGCTCTTCAAATGTGGGGTTCAATATTGGTGAAATGGGTTTAGTTTCTTGCTATCATAAATAACGGATAAAAGTTTTGTAGGTGTGATGGTGAATTTTTCTAAGACTAACGCTTCGTGATTGTTAGGAAAAACATTGTATCTTTAATAAACTGTTTTTCCTAACAATCACGAAGCGTTAGTTAATCTTACATAATATTACAAATGTGAAAGTTTATGAGAATGGATGCTGGTTTGTTGCTCTTCCCCGCTAAAACTACTGAACGGATTTTGATTAAACTTTACATAATATAACTTTTGCATTAAAATAACACATTGCTATATTTATAAACGGGAAAGGAGTAATTCCACGCGGGAGTGGCAGCTAGTGATAATATATTTTATCTTCGACTTGAAAATAGAAAACTTCAGTTCATTAATGTTTATTTATTTTCTTGCTTTCAATGCCGATAAGACTGATAATTACGGGAAGCTTTGTCTTAGTCCACCTTATAAGATGTTATTTTCTCGTAACTATCACTTCTAATTCTGTTACCTTAATTAACCGTTAAAAATATACTACACCTGGGCTTAAATGTTATAATATCGAGTTTAAGCCCAGGTACAGTGTTATGAAAAGTGTCGTAGAAGATATACATATTAATTCGCCATAGTTACGGCAAACTGTGCAATAAGTAAGCAGACTATGCATAATCCACATAATCCGTTGACTCAAAAAACGTCACTTCAAACTTCCCAAAATAAGCACAACATTATATTAGTGAAACATACACCTTCCAGTAAATGAAGAAAAAGATAGTAAACTCTTATTATTGAATACCTAAAACTGTTTTCTTAACCCCTGTAGGTTATGGGCCCAGAAACCTGTCTAATTCATCCTAATGCCTCACTTACAAGAAGTCGTCCAACGATGATTAATATGTTGTTGACCTAAACATACCTATGGTTGCACTGTTGGCATGCGAAGCACTCGAGGTGGTACACGTTGCTGCGTGCGCGCATCACCATCTCAAACGCAGGGATCACTTTGTTGCATGCCGCGCAGTAGCCGGTGTTGCCGAACAGCCTGTTGAAGAAATGTTTCTTTTAAAATAATGTTGTTAAGGGCATAATGGAATGAATGGAGCTTTGGGACAGCAATCATTACAATGTTTTTGTGTTCAAATTCTTAAATTAAAACGATTACCAATAATCTCCGTTTTTCAACCTGAGAGTAAGAAACATTTTCAAGAGCAAGGAATCTGGATAGAAAATTAATCACCTAATCGATCACATTTGCACAATTAAGAGCACATATGTTTAAAATCCCAATGACTCAATAATGGCGAACAAAATCGCGGAAGGCCCAGGCGGAGATTACGAAATGTACGTAAACCTTCGATATAGACTGGTCTTCTTTAAATAGACAGTAGTAGAATTATTAGCTTATGTTAAATATTTTTTTACCACATATAACTCACCTCAAGTAGTCCCTCTTGCAGAGGATCAGATTGGCTCGTGTGTAGAGCGTGTGGCCAACCTCCCCCAGCCGACAGTCGCAACACCCACACTTGAGGCAGTCCTCATGCCACAGCTGGTCCAGAGCCTTCAGCAGGTACCGCTCGGTGATCACCTTACTGCAACCCGCGCAAATCTGGCACAAGACAAAAAAATTAAGATAAGCCAACGATAAAATTGATTTAGGGGTTTTGAAACTCATAATTTCATGGAAATCATAATATGATAAAAATGTAATTTGGTTTGCAATCTTCAATTTATTAGAAAATTTTTTTGTTGGTTAATCCATTTGTTGATACAAATTCATAATCAATTCAAAACAGTTGTTTGCAAAGTTTAATTAGTGCTACGGAGTTGCTACTAGGAGGCTACGAGATTGCTACGAGGTCGCTATGAGATTGCTACGAGCTGCGAAAACGTAGTCTTCTTGATACAACAATCTCTGACTGAAAAAAGTTACATGAGACCATTTTTGTCTGGCTTTTTTGTTGAAATTGATGGTAAACGGAATTTGCACCTTACCAAGTGCAATTTCCAAGGATCGCTCATATGCGTATCACAAAAAATGTAACCGAAAACCTAGTTATCAGCGTACGGTAAGCATATCGCAACATCACAGGTGTGTCTACAATATTAGTTTCTAGCAGTTCGTCCTATACAACTTGTAACAGAATAAACGCAATACCTCTTAAGGGGTCATTCTACGCATCATTATGAACAACTTTTGCTGTGGAACCACGTCCAAAATCGCGAAAAAAATCAGCTGTTCAGTACATTTAGTCGATTTATGCGCACAGAAATATATGGGCCAGTTAATTTTTTTCACGATTTTATTGTTGATTCCCTAGTAAAAGTTGTTCATAATGATGATTACAATGACCCTTTAAGATGTATTGCGTTTATTCTGTTACACGTTGTATACACCCAATCTCGCGGGACTTACGCAAATTCAGCCCTATTTCTGTAAAATTTCAGCATTCTACATAGGTCCAGGGGTTCGGACTAAACGTCGCATCGATGTGAACGCACACTAACGAATATGATTATGATGTGTACCTGGGGCTGAGGCGGCTGCGCAGGTTGCGCGGAGGCACCACTCTGCGCGGCAGGCAGCGGCGACGCGCGCGCCTCCTTCTGCACCTCCATGGCGAGCATGTGCGAACCCAGGGGGGGACTGCCGCCGCTCGCCTGCTGGGGCGTTCGCCTCTCGCACTGCAACAAATAAAAAACATATTAGTTATACTGCACAAAAAGTTATCAACAATCAAAACCCACTCTAAAGCCTCTTTCTATAAACAGTGTCCAGACGATGCAAATTATACTGTTGCTGAAGCAACTTATGGTATGCCACCGACAATTAAATAATGCCATGTAAATGAGACTGAACCCTATAAGAGCCACAATTATAATAAGCATTTGCAGTCAGTTATAAGTTAAACAAGAAACGATATTGAGTTATAAATATACCGTAAAGGAAAACACGAAAAAATATCCCGTTTGTGTTGGCGTTATTCCTTAGCAACAAATCAAGTTCAGTCGTATCGCGGTCCATTCATATTGAATCATAAGTCACAATACGTAATCGCCTCAGAACCGCGCAGCTCATTCAGCCCATTTTATGTTACAGCATAAACTCCAGAACCATGAAATTTATCGCCTGTAATATTTCTCGAAAAAATTAGCACAACTACTCAAGCGATTAATGAGAACGTGAAACACGACTCGACGTTTCTGAACTATAACAAATTATGTACCTTAAAATATCGAATAAGTACAAAAATAAGAATAAAAACTTTAATTGAGATCGTGTCGCCGAAAAAAGCAGCAATAAAGTCAAGCACGGACCGCGGCGGCGTCACGCTTAATTAATATTTTAAATACAATTCAATTAAATTTGGCAACTGGTGCAGCCTCGCACTATTTTGTTGGCGACAATCGCGCTGGTTACGACTGTGCGACCTTTCCTCTCGTTTTTTTGTCCACGCATAAACTCGTTTTCTAGTACAACGGATTCGGGTATTATGAGCCAACGTGCCTGAAACAATGCCGGCTATTGTAAGGTCCGTGACGAATGGTCCGCGACTCTTATTTTTGTGTGTTTTCGAGAGTGCGTCCGATCGGCCGCCATAAATAATAGCGTTCGGATATCGACCGGAAGCTGCACACCACCGACAAATAGTGTCAATGACTGTTTGTTTAATCTACAGAGGAAGCTAATCAACTCTGTTGTGAGTCAGTTCAACTAAGAATAGCGGTTAAATACGTATAGCTAATCAAGTGTAGCGAATCGTTTAATTGCACGTATATAATAACAATGGTTTATTACCTCTGCCCCGACACATTTAATACAAAATACGGATGTATGGCCACTGTACCACTCAGGTTTCATGAACTGCGGTGCAAGCGCTTGGAAATACCCAATTAGTGGTATTGGTAATAGTATATTAAGGAGGCAATTTAACAATTGCAGCTCTCATCAAATGTGTAAAATAAGGGGAATCATTATCAAGAGGATGTGAGATTTTTGTAAACACTTTTTATCGGTTTGGGTACTCATTCAAGCGTAAAACATGTTTGTATTTTAACGGCATGATTTCCATGTCGTTAAAACATAAAAATGTTATGTTTAAAAAGCTCTGTAATTCATTAACTAATTTAGGCTTTGACGGTTTATTCAAATCGGATTCATTGAACACGGTAAAGCAGCAAGAGCGTATAATAAAGAACAAGAACCGAATGAATGCGAGGCCTTCGCTCAATGGAATGGTAGTGCACGACCACGACCGAGGTATCGATGCGACATTTTTTGCGAAGTAGACAGGCCGTGAAGCGAGCCTTCGTGAATAATTACCGAGCGGTGACAGCAACACGCCTCGCCACTCGGAAAACAACCCGTGGCGAATGCAACCGACCGAGATTAGACGCAGCTCAAGCAAAAAAGCTCACGCCTCCATTAGCGGTGACTTTCGAAACGTCAATACGCACGAATTAGGATTTTACGAATGTCAGCCGTGGACAGTTGGACACGGAGAAAAAACTATGCAAAAGTAATTTCGCTTGACATTCAGCGGAAAATTGTTGGGTATTAAATGGGATAAAACAGCGGTGGCTGAAGCGCGGGTGGCGATGCAGCGGCTGAATTGAAGGACGGCCGGCACGGGCCGCTGGGAACGCATCCGGCGGCACCGGACCGACGTTAATGATTAACACAGACGCGGTCCGAGACCAATTATGCGCTGCCACCACACTCCAAATTAGAAACTATTTTCGCCCATTAGTGGCCAACTTCATAATCAATTACACGTTAAAATTTCACAGCGCTGTTTCGGGAGCTCTCTGTTTGGATAATCGGAGTTTGTGGTCCCTCGGCGAGCTATTACGTGGCTCTGTACGGGCCATAACGGTTTTTGTTAGGCTTCCGACGAATTTTAATGCACGTTTCGAATGCATTTCGGTTCAGGTAACTGCATTAAGCTAAATAATTGTATCCCGTGAAAATTCCCACTAGATCATAGCGATGTTTTTCCTGTTGTCATCATCTCATTTCCAGTCAAGTTTAAAACTTTAAAATTGTCGTTCCCAAAAAATGAAAACAAATCTTCCAGAAGATTATTCGAGACAGACAACACTAATAGGATTGAGTGCACTCTGCTAATCATAATTCATCAGCGAGATTAAAGAATAAGCGGCGCGATGAGGGGGATACGGGCTTCAGTACCGTCACCCCCCCCCCCCAGCACCCCCCTCGCCTACACTCTCCGGCGTTCGGATGAGACTGAGAGACAATATGATTGCCACACCTGCGGAAACGACGCAAAGTAACGAGACGAGAAGCTAAATAATTCAACCAACTAACAACGCCACGAACGTTGCTCCACTCCAGTTTTTTGCACACTTTAATGTGCGGAACACGAATAATTTAGTTGCTAATTAGCTTAAAATTAAAAGCAGAATTAAGGAGCGGCTAGCTGTAATCTAAATGAAGTCGTCATTACCATTTTGATTGAATGTTAATGAGAAAGAGACACGAGAAAGAAAATAATATAATTAATTAAATTTAAACCCTGAGGCTCGGCTGGTTAAAGTAGCCATGACTGGGTTTTTTGAAAAGCGCCGCATTTTAATTTACAAAATGAGTATCTACTACATGACACCTAAGCTGTAACATAACCAATTCTTTACGAAACAAAAAACTTAACCACATTTTTCCAAGTAGAGCATCTTCCGTAACGTATCAACTACACTGGTACTTATTTAGCTGATTGCTTTCCTTTAAGTTGTTCTTTAATCTAGGTATGGCCGCGGGCCGCGGTGCTTTACTTCACGCCCTCCGCGTCACATCCGGGCGGGTCCGCGGCACAGACGATGTTCGCACGCACTTTCATTTAAACCTCTTGCAATGATGCACTGTGCGGAAGAAAATTGTTTTTCCATTTTCCCAGGTAGCTTTGAGTTTCGGTTGTGACTTGTGTGTAGCTTTGCCAGGGATGGAGAGCACTTTGTGTTCAGGAATACTAAAAGTAATCTACTGTAAGTGCTTCTTTGATTTTTTCTTTGATATTTGTACATAAACCAGTAATTATCTACATAGTGTTGGCGGTCAATTATGCTAACTAAACATAAAATTAATTATTGAGCTGGATTTCAAAGCTCGCCCATAAAAGCGAGTAATTAACTTAACTATAAATTCTTGCATTATTTCTTATCTCCTGACTATAAAGGGCCGTCAACGAGGTGATCAGCAGACGATGGGCTATTAGAACACGAATGTGAGGAGTATTATCAGCCGCGCGCCACAGAACGGCGACCGCGAACTCGACGCGGAATTTCGTTAATACCAACCCATATTGGATTAGCGGCGGCACCCGACCGCCGCAATAATATAACGAAATTCAAACATTAATAGGCTCAAACACAATCACGGATGGCCGCATAATCGAGTTAGCTGCTATTCGGTTAAACCCCTATCGCGTAATCTGCCCCATTGTCTGACAGTCCTTGTGCTGATCATGAGGGCCGATTATTGTGGCAATTTCGTGTTTATTGTTTTCAGGTGTCTCCTGTCACCCCGGCGTCCTGAAGGAGCACAATGCCCTTATCTCCGGCCAGGCCATCTCGTAAAATGTTACCGTGAACGTCTGTAACATTTCCGAAACAATGCTCCGTAATTGTTACTTCAGCAAAATTAACTTCAATATCTGGCTGTGACACCATCCAATAACTGAACTGAAACGCTCCGAGGAAACTAATCTGACCATCGAAAAATAGAATAACAAAAGGCAGTGGTAGATAATAAACAAAGTCCCCTGGCAGTCCAAGTAAGTGATACTCAGGTGGAATATACGTCGGACAAGTTAAAAGTTTCACCTCAGTTAGATGCAGCTGAAGGAACAAATAAGTAGATAGAAGCTGTGTCAAAACTGCCAAAAACAAAACTATAAAGTTTGCTTTATAACGGGTAGATATCGCTTTATCTATTTGAGATGTCGAACTCAATTTGGATTTGAGAACTTGTCTTTTATAACTTGCACTGCAACTGGCTCCCACACGATCTTTTGTTCATAACACCACATCTTATTACAGTTTCGGATTTCTAATCAGATCCAATTTGAATTTAAATCATTCCATGATTAAGTGAATCGATTTAATTAAAAGCAAGTTAATAGAATAGCAATTACTAAAACATTCACCGACGTGTTCATTTGAAGTAGTCTAATAGCTTTGACCAAGTTACAATTTCAAATTAATGTTAAATAGATTGAATAGTGAATTCATAAATAGATTGAACCAGTTATGCCTACTTTGTATCTCGATATAATAAAATTGAAAGCTTTTATAAATACTTAACCGTACTTGGCACGTTAACGTAACACGAGTGTAACGACTCGCTGTAACGTCACCGATAGCAAATTCTGCTGATTTTTTATTAGATGATAAAACAAACGTCTCGTATTAATTATGAGTCGCGATGCAGTCACATCCCTATTGATCGTAAAGTATCGTTGATGGCCGCTGTAAAATGTTCCAAATCGTTGTCGTGATAATTTATGAAGCATGTTTATGGATGAATTTATGACGTTATATCTATGTTCCCCGTATAGTTGTTTAATACGGCGGATCACTAGTATCCATCCTGTGATTAACGTGATGATTTCCAAGTCCCAAAATATATTTTTCCGAGATGAGTCTATTGTAAAGCTAAATTAGTAAACCTCGCGCGACGACCGACGAGGGGCAAAGTGAATTAAAGCAACTTGGAGCCTATTACGTGAAGTGAGTTATAAAATAAAGCCGCGGCGAGTAACTTCATACATTACAAGCCGATAACCAGACGAGACTTCTGAGACACAAACCAGTCCCTTTTAGTGAAATTGAAAACTTTTTCTGTTACTCATACCGCGGCCACGACACGGCTCCTTTTAAATCAATTGCCTTTTATAATTAACTTACTCCGTTATTGGAGTGCACTCGCTCGTTGACTCAATTAAAATTCAATCGAGATGTAAATCTATCTATTAAAGAACGAGTTTTTCTGGCAGATATAATTGAATAAAATTGTTTTCTAGATAAGTGTTGCTTACATACGGGCTTCGAGCGGAGATATTACTTACTTAGCAATTCTTTATCGCGTCGATTAAATTATCAACACATTCTGGTTCGTTTTACGGCATCACTTCAGGAACGTGTCAGTTTCTTATCCTCATTTTATATGGACTCTATAAGTGGACAGCTAAAAATATAAATTACATTAGTATAATATTATCCAATAAGGGATAGTAGTTGAGCTGCGCGATGGACCGCATTCAACAATAGAATGTCAATTCTGAATTCTGACATAATGCAGCCCCCTCTAATGCAATGAAAATCCCCGCTGACTGCCAGGGAGTGCCACTTTTACCTAATTCTTATTAAACATTTATTAGATTAGACAAAAGCTATCGAGGTAACGTTCTCGATGTTTTATTTATGGTCTTTTATTGGATTGCTATTTCCTCTCTGCTATGCTTTAGGCAATCTCAAAGTGTCTGTGATATTGCACGTGTTTGCTGGTAGAGCAGTTATCGGATGTTTGATTTACTGAAACAAGTATTTTAAAACTTGGTATCGTTTTTCTTAGTAAGTATTTTTGTTTTGTGGTGTAAACTTTTGATTTTGATCAGAAATCAACCGGATTATTTGTGGACCCTAAATAATATCGCGGATGATTAATTTCCAATTGTATGTATATCGTCTATAAACACACACACATACACGAAGAGATATAACCAAATTGAGTTTGTCAATCAACGATTAAGTTTTCAAAATGTCCACTTTCGCATTAGGTAGAATAATATAAAAACATCTCACTTAGGTCTCCACAAACACGGTCATGTACCTCAACAAGTGTTCTCAACTTTATCGGTACTACCGCTCAGCTGATCGCATTTTTCCTTTTCAGATATTATTTAATCAGAGTTATGCGAACCATTAATTAAATTACGTTGGCCAAGGGCTGGGCTTTAAGAAAATTGCTTTTATTTGTGGGGAGTCATTCAATTAAACATTCATTCATTTGCGGGCCATCGAGTGGCGGCCATTACGTTTCATTATAATTTAGACTGGCTCTTTAATAATTACATTGCTTGGATGGTACCCGCGTATGCGTTTTGAACGCTGCTTCGAAATTAAAAATGTATGGAATCATTTTTTAAGTACCTAATTATATTGTTTTAATGAAGATGTTTTCGTTAAAATTAAAAAGTTATTTTTCGAAAAATATAATCATATTTATCTTAAACAAAGCCAAAACATTAGTTATTTTTAGATAAAGTTACATTAAAATGTAATCAATATATCCGTCTATAGGTACTAATACCGGTCCACTTTCGATATTAACGTTTATAAGCACTTACCGTATATAACGAATTTCGTATTCCCACGAGAGGTTAGCCATAGGTGGTCATAATTAGCTGTAGGTTCGTTAACTAAGTAACTGACTACGCAATGTCGGTGTGCGTAATTAAATCACTCAATTAGGGTTATTAAAAAACTCAATCTAAATTAAATTAACTATGCTCACTTTACAAACTAATTTAGCTTACCTAATTAAATTATTATGTGTAATTGTACGGAAGGCCTCGTTTCTTAAATTAAGCACGTATGAATTAATCATTTTTCGGTTTTGACTTAAAAATTAATTTCAGAGAATCATCTTAATTATTTTTTAATCATCCTATTACTGTTTCAAGTTAACTGTGCTTTGCGTGCACCATATTGTAGTAGTTAGGTAGAACCTGTAGACAACAAAATCTGCTGCAAACTTCCAATAAGCTCCACATTAATTGGCATCAAAGCTCAGCGAGGAGCGTCTGCGAAACTTTACAACACTCATTATACTTATTGCACTTAATTAAAAAGTGTTAAGATATTCACAACATCGCTATAAACAATAGAGACTAGTCTCGTAACGAAGCGCTTATTAATATAATTCAGTTGCACTCACCGCACACTAAATTGTACTAATTAAACAAAAACATTCTTCACATTGTAATTACTGGGTAATATGAATTATTTTAGAGTAATGATTAATGGCTGCGTTTGTACGTGAGTCGAGAGTCGAGACGCGTGTTAACTAAACGCATTCGTTTTTAAAACTGAATGAAAATGAGTGAGTGAATGACGCCACTCTATCGGAGTGTTTCCTGCCGACTGTGATAACACCCCGCGCGCTTAATGAGACGTCTGTTACCATTGTAGGCACTTTAGCTAATTATTGTTAACATTTAATACCCACGTAATGATCATTGCGTATTTTACCATCGATGCGGGTAAGTGTTTCCGCTACAACATGATTATTGCTAATGAAAAGTTCTGCCGCTGTTGTAAATGTCCAAGGCGTATTACGGTAAACGCTTTCTCATTTATGTTTCCTACATTTTATACACATTAAATGGCCTACGTTCCCGAGGGTGTCGTAAGAGGCGACTCACCAGGGAATGGGCAGCAGCATTCTCTGTACATTGCAACAGCTACACTGCGATCGCCAACCCGCCTGCCAAACGTGGCGATTATGGCCCCTCCTTGAAGGAGGCTTATTTCTAGCAGTGGACGTTTTTTGACTGATATGATGATGAATCTACAATAATTCCGAAAGTCTAAAGTGAAAAAAGATTGTTAAAGTATTCATATTTCGTCAACGTTTATTTATTTTCCATAACAAGAACCAAATAACGGAGGAACATTGAAGTTGAAGAATCATAGTTTATTTTTGAGATTGCCCACGTGCAGTGGTAGAAAAAAGAGTAATATTATTTTTCAATTCCCATACAAAAGTGGTCGGTGCGCGGCGGCAAATTGGTTGTATTGTCAATTTGGGCAGTGCGTGCCGGAGCGCAGATGAAATGTTTATTTTCAATTTCCGCCATTTTCCCGCCGCGTCCGCCGCAGGATTAGGATGCGAAACAACTATACTGTCTATGGCTAACCTAGTTTTTTTAATATTGACAATACGGTCACCTTAAAAAAGTTGCGGTTACAAAACATGTTTTGAGTGTACTTTTGAATATTATTCGTAAGTTCCGTTTGATCAAAATGTGGGGATTTGTAAAGTATGTTATTTTTTACATTTTAATAACGCCCGGCTTCGTATGGGTGCAAATTATATATATCACCGGAAAATTGCAACGCCGTAAGATTGTAAAATATCGCGTGAAATTGTAAACTATTTTTTCTTAATAAGACACGGATTAATATTTAATATTAGTAATATATATTAATAGGAAACTATTGAATTTGGATGTGATTTATTGTATACAAAACGATGTTTCCATGATATATCAAGAAATTATAATCTGATAAAGATTTATTACAATTTTACGGAGTCTGCAATTATCCGGTGACAAACACATTACAATGCCCTCCCATTCTCCCGTGAAGAAAAAAAATCCTTAGGCCACACTTATGTTATGAACTTAAATAACCCTACATTTCAGTTTTCTAGACTAAGTAGTTTTGACTGTGGGTTGATAGAGTCATTCAAGACAAACGATTTTATAAGTATAAGTAGATAAAATTGTAAACACCGTAGTTGCCCTGCTCGATCCAAAATGGTAAAATGAACTCAATTCGTAATTAAACCTTGCAACTCACATGCAACTGTAACTTGAAACAAATACTGCGTGCATGTAACTATTTACCTACCGTGTTTCAAGTTGGCCTCCCTACGCCACAGACCAACAAACCTCCCCAGTGTAACCTTGCGGAACTGCACGTATGGGGCGACGCGAATCAGGTAATTATGCGCGTATATAAATCCGTCGGCAACTGTCTGAGATAAATGCTTGTGACGTCAATTTTGCAGGGAGGTCGTTTTGTTGTGTGATAGTAGTTGACAAGTATTATTGTGTCGTGAGGTAATTTAATGCAGGAATATGAAATAATGACTAAGTATGTAATATAACAAAAATTAGGTGCATTCTGTTTGTATCTACTTACACTTATTTTTTATTTTTTTTACACGCCGTTCGACGTCGACGAATGCCGAAGTCGCTGAAGACCAGCGCTTTAGTTCGATCTCGCACACGAGTGCCAGCATTATGCTGAGCAATGGCTGTTTAGCGTGGATGTGACGCATATTCTCTTTGTTTTGTGAGTTTTTATTTTGCTATTATTTATGGAGTGCGTTATGCTTGGCGCAAATTTATTTTTTTCTTTATTTTCTTGCCAATAATTTCTATAATTTCCATTTCCAGATTTAGAATGATTTAATTACGAGAGGAGACGGCCATCATGACCTCTTTTGTTAGTCGCCAATTCAGTCCACATGCATTCGATACAGGAATGAATACCTATTGATTCATCTATTTCAGATATGTTTGCTATGCATGAATCCAAAATAGCATATATGTATGGCCACCAGTCAATGCTGAGAATATCTTTAAAGCTCATCTTTAAGGCTTTAAAGGTCAAAGGTTTTCCTTTTCAGCACATTCATGTACCTATGTTAAAATAAAACCTAATACCCGGTAACCGATGAGGTACGTCATCTTTTAGCAGACGTACATAGACCTCCCCTAAGCCTCGCCACATTATCCGACCGTGGTGATTCTTGCATCCATTCCTATTCCACGGTCTTCACCAAGTCCTCGGTCCACTTGGTGCCCCGACTAGCAACGTTGAAAAGCAAAGGTCTATTACGCTGCGTATTTAGGTACGCGGTCACCAGTCCAGAACCTTTCAGTTTCAATTAGCTTTAAAACGAAATATATCAGATAGCCATAAAGGTCTTAGGGAGCGTCCACACCACACCGACTTTTGTCTGCGCAGACTAAAAAAATGTATTGTATGTCTGCAAAGACTTATGTATAACAAAGTCTGTGCAGACAATGTCGGTGTGATATAATTTTTAATCGTTCCGTACCCGAAGGGTAACCAACGAATCCCTGTGTATTACTACTGCCGCTATATCAACAAATAATAAAATTTAACAAATAATAAAAATTGAGGGGGGCTCCCAGGAGCCCCCTTTCATTTCATTTAATTTGAATGTGGTGTTTGAATTTAGTTTAAACGTGTTTTTTTCGGTTTATGGTACGGGATCCCTTCATGTGAGAGTCCGACTCGCACTTGGCTGGTTTTTTTTATTTAGAGTTCAAGGTCTGCGCAGACATAAGTCTGTATCGTGTGGACACACTATTACTTGACTGATCAACAATAACGTTCGAGAAAGTCGGGTAGTTAACCCGACTTTCTCGAACGTTATTGTTGATGCAAAGGGTTGTATGGCAAAGGTGGGTAATTGCATGTAATCGGTCGCCGACGAGCCATGAGTGGTGGGCACGATTTCAATTCACCGTCCCTGAGTTGTGACCTTTAGCGGTTGACTGGCTGTTGCACTGCATGGTTGTTAGGAATGGTTTTTAAACAATAAAAATATTTTAATTTTATTTTTGTTGTCCCAGTGAAGGTAAAAAGCTACCCAGTCCTCAAGTTTCAAAATTATATAAGTATTTTTCCACTTGGACTATTTAGCAGAAAATCTGATTTCTGATTTTAATTTTTCAGAGATTACATACAGTAAAAGAATTTAAAAAAAAATACTTAAAACATTTACTTTTAGCTAGAGCCTAGCCTGTTGCAAATAACCATATATTAAAGCGACAATCTTTAATCAGATCGCAGACATTCCTAAAAACCAACTAGTACTAGTAGATAGGCTTTAGGTAGTTCTAAATAAAATAAAATAAAATACATATACCTTTACCATAACAAAAAAAAAGAAGCAATCTTCTATCAGATAAGTAATTAATCTACCAGCAAAGTTTCCTAACGCTACCGTTTAAAACACTGTACCTTAATTGGTTCACAAGATCCTTCGTCGGTGGTACGTAAGTCAAATATTAGCACATTTTATTACTCTGTGTTTACGTCGGGCTTCCTTTGAGTTACTTTGACGTCGCTAGCGGCATTTTCATAGATAAAGGGATGAGACCGGACGCTCCTACTAACATTGTGCCTAAGTGTGTGCGTTAGTTTTGTCTGATGTTTGCTTACATAGGACATGAGGGCTGCTGTAATACCTTCATTGATATCTCTTTGTGGTTCATCTTGAAACAATACGTTATGTGTGGAAAGGACAACTACTTTACATTGTTTTGTTTTAACCTTGTCAAAACTTACATTATATTTTAAGCAGTACTCGTTACAACTGCCGACGGCAGTTGGGCAGACTTTATGTAAGTTATTATTGTTAATGCATATTTTAAATAATAAAAAAAAACTTCGGAAAAATATTCATCTAAAAATTATGAATACGAGCAAACACGTTTTAAATTTCAGCAATCTAAAATCAAGATCTAAAGTAATGGGTGCCAGAGTTAAATCGTTTTAATTAAAATAAAAATCAAATGGCAAAAATACTGGTTTAGATAAGAAAAACTAAAGATAGTATCTATGCATGTCCGTGTCCACAATATTAGCTATTCTCTCAGACATAAACAAAGTCGACGAGTCGAAGTCCACGTTAGTAATACGATATTTAGTAGATTATAGCATAAAAGTCGGTAATTTGCTTGACATTCTACTTCAAAAGGGCTCTTCGACAATTGTATATCATTTGGTTCGACAAGCGAATCCGTACATATTCGATACCGTGGGTTTCCTCGTAATAGTATGCAATTTCATAACTACAGTCAACGGTACCGGGAACACACTGATTCTTTATTAAACCGTCGTACGTCGTATTATTACAGGTTTATACAACAATTTGTCTAGTTACAAATTATGGTTTTATGCAAGGGATATCTGCTTTGTTTGAAGAAGACATTGTATTGTTGTTTGTATGGATTTAATGTGTGTTTGATCATGAGTCATGTTTTTAATTTGCCTGTGAGCGTACGGAGGTATGATGCAAGTGATGACACCTTGTGTATCACGGCTTTTGGCTTTTGGAATCTAACACACAGGATCAACTTACCATATTGGATTACTAACCCATTAATATTCTCATAATTTAGTGTTTTTACATAAAATAATCAGATTCTTATTATCTATCGTCAGCTTTAAATGCACATGTTCATTATGTCATTGGTGTAGAATTTCGACTTTTATCAATTGCACAACATTGAAATGAATACAGCTATAATTCGATATCAGATCAGATACCAGAATTCCTGGTATCTCTCGTCTATCTATCAATATCACAGCTACTATTGGAATATGCGCCGCGTTAGGGAGGTGTCACATTGAGGCGCACATACTTGAACAAATGAATGTGTAACACGGGGACATGCCAACGCGTTACAGGAATACCGACAGGATGGCCGCGGGCTTATTAACTCCCTCCATTAATTAAATTATTAGAAATCTCGAGCCGGACTAATTAATGAAGAATTCCAACATTTCGGTCCACCTATCGGGCTTTAATTAAAATTGACAAAGCCGCGGGCGAGCGCTCTCGCTCGCCAAATATCGCCTCTATTAATGAAATGATCACTCCAAACTAATTAAATTATGGAGGTAATGGTGCGTGCAAGTGATACCGGCCGCGGCCGCGGGCATCCTGACAACTGTGCGCAATGTAACACCTACCACTCGGCTTTAAACCCGATAAAGTGCAGCTATCAGCTGTGTTATTAAACTTTTTACTCCGCTATAATTTGTACAAAGACCCTCAACGGAAACCACTTATTCGGCGAAAGCGTAACATGCATTCAGTGAGCGAACTCGATCAATATGTAGTAATTTTTTAACCGTTAAGTTAATTGGTGCTTCCATGTTAGGTACCCGTATAATTTCAAGTGATTTCAATATCCTGCAAATTAATGGCCGCTATACAGGTAGCTGTACTATGTATCGTATTAATAATTTCATACATACGTTGCCCAATTATTTTAAAACTACTCAACGTTGTAGCTAATGAGATGTCGAGCAATAATAACGAGCAATTAAAACGAATCGTACAAGAGTATAATACCAGCTCTGTACTACACGAACTTTCAACCTTACAATAACAATTACCGTCCGTATATTATTAAACCTCTTAATGGATACCCGTTTTCCAATTAGCGTTTATTCTGTAATTGAGATCATTAAAGGCTTTTAAAAGCTATTAGTACTAGAATTTGAGTTAGTTACTGAGTCCGAGTAGACGAGTTAAGTGAGGCTTGTAAAGGTAAGAGTCAGTGTTCATTTGAATGTGTATACATGAATATGCATATGAATAGTATACATGTAGCGGACACGGCACACGGCGCGGTACGATACGGCGACGGTACGACGCAACTCTAGGCGCAGCGACATTAAAATGAGTAATTATAATAAAGCTGATATGTCCTCATAATTAACTAAGCCTGATGAAGAGTGCTTTGACGAGAGACGCGACCGCTAAGCCGCTACAGCGCTTTCATATTTCATAGAAAATTGTATGACGACCAGAGGTAGAGTTGTGTTGTTTGGATTGTATTGACTGCAGTATTGAAAGCGTTTACAGATGCAGACCAAATTAATCACTGGTTTATTAGGTATCCAGTTAGTTTGAATCACTGGACCTGCGATTTGTGCATAGGCACGTGATTTATTATTGATCAGCTAGTGCTACAAAAACCTAAGTCACTCTCTATGCTACACATTTTACATCTCCTAGTTGTCCTGAGCTAAGACTGACAAAACAAAACCTAAACGAACCCTACAGGATAATCCTCTTTCCAGCCAGCATTTCATAACACAACACTCCATCCAATTTCCACGGCCGCTCAGCGCTTCACCGCTGAATCGCGCTTCCAGCACTAGCGCTAATTAGACGGAGTGACAACCCACTCCTGCCATAAAGCGCTGCAGATTTATCGCCACAGATTATTTATATTATGTTTATTAGGCCCCGCCCCTCGCCCTGCGCCCAGCTTTCCCGCTAATTGAATAGCCGGGATTTTTATACGTAACGACACCTGAGTTTAATAAAGGTCATAATATAACGTATGAGTGACCTTTGCCAAGTTGCGTTTAGATTACTTAATTTTTGCGGTGCCGTTTCATTTTTAGTGTCAGTGTACAGTCATACGAGTAATGAATTCATGTTCATTTTGTCTCTGGGCTGTACGGTCGTCAAAATAATACTAGTCAATATTTTAATTAACTATGAAACTCTCACTCATTCACAAAAATAGATACAAATGCTCCTTAATTTTTATGTGATATTAAAAACTATGAGCCGATGAGTGATAAATATAATGAGCAACAGAACTGACCTAAACACGACATAACTAAGATCGTAATTAACAAGCGCTCATCATAAATCACCGTTCACAAGGAATACAAGTTATTTTGGCAATCGCACCGGTTATGATGCACAGCGTCTCCTCCCGCACGCCACAATGATGAATTGACTACGAAAATAACCGTTACTTTATAACAGTTCCAATTTACAAGACAACTCTATAGACTAAGGTATTTTTCTAGGATAAAAATAACTGGTACAGTGTCGTAAGCTCTAATTAGCACCAATACAGCACTGCTGTATTTACAGTTTTATCAGTATAATTACGATTTTCCTTTCAAAAGTGAAAACTTATTTCCCTGCGCTGCGCCGCCGGTATAAAATCTTATCTTAATTAACTCTTTCTGACTCTAAAGAGCTTCTTGTATTAATTGGCTGTAGAAGGTCTGTAGTTATTTTGCTTCCAGTTTAAACTTATTACACATATTGTACAATTAAAATAACTTATGACCTATCGAAACATGACCAAACAAACAAAATATTTTTAGATGAAAAATGAATTCATGTAACTAAATGACAAAAGGAAATTTCAACACTATGTCCTGGATGTTAAAATTTATTTTGCAGTGTGTTGTCCTAATGCAGGGTCCGTGTCCTTATCCTCGGCCGCTATCCGAAGTTGTATCTTTCGTTGATTTGTTGCTTCGGTTTGCACACAGTGTTCTGTAGCTAATTAATTTTAATTGGGCCGAATTGCAACACGTCTATTATACGTTTATACGCGACTTTTGGCCCCTTCGCTTCGTTTGCATACACGCTCCTTGACGTCGTTGTTTGTCGTAATAACCTGTATCATTCATCTAGAAAAACATCTGCCAATTTTTTTGCGACAATGTCTTTTAACGTGTTGGCAATTAAGAGGAGACTACACGTCTCCATCGTGTGCTGAGTTCATCATTCGCGTAAGTCTATTTATTTTGTTGCGGACGGTACCATTGTTGCGCAAGGGACCGTAGGGTTGAGCTCCACCGTTCTCGTTTTTCATAATTTCAATAGCAAAGATTGAGCAATCAAAGCAATGTGAAGGGTCTATAAACAGTCTAAATCAGTGTGTATTCTTAATCCTCGCATTGTGCGGAGGCCGGAGGGCCACCGCTCACGAACTCCTAACACTTGCAACAATCGCATTTAATTTTCCGCTCGTGCGCCTTTATTGGTAATCGCCTCTCTAAATTGAAACGTGAAGAAATCTCATCGGAACATGTTATGAATTAATTAAAGGATTTGCTCATTTATTTGTCGGAGTAAATAAGCACGCTTCTCTGAACTGACATGTTGGAACAAACACACGATAATTACTTAATTAGCTGTTACTAGTCTCGGAAATAACTTCGTATTAAATTATTTTGTTTCTATGCGCTCTCGTGTTGGCTTCTCTTGGTTGAATATTTAAATTTATAGGTTTCATGGAACGGAATATTACTGTGAAAATTGCACTGGACCAAAAATTGTTGCTGCCCTTCACTTCAGTCGACCGTAACGCACATCCAGACTTGCAAATAATCTATTATTGTCTCTACACAATATAACCTTGTTTATAAAATCATTACCCATATTACTCATGTGAACACAGTGTGTGAGCGTTACTCATGCTTGTCATATCTATCATACTATTCACGAGGAGCCAGCCATTTGCGTCTAACATGACAAGGGTACACTGCGGGCGATGCAAACCGGTTGAATAAAAAAATCAGGCAAACACGCGCGCTCTACTTGTTTAATCTCATGAGCAGGCTAATTGTCCACAGCAGTGACGATGACAGTTGGGGCGCAGGGCGCGGGGGACGGGGCACGTGACCTGTCACTCGCAGGGAAATTAAAACATTCCGTTATTATTTTCATTTCAAACCCCGCGTAGGTACGAAACGCTATGATACCCACTGTGCACGACTGTACTGCAAAAAATAACTGACGTACCGAACAATAAACTATATACATAGTTATTTGTGCAAACTAGAAACGGACAGTCGTGACCAATTCGACGATTTTGGCAACCTTCAATAAAAACTGGGCGAAGAACAGTTAGTGATTTTCTCTGTTCTGAATTAAATTGTTTTTTTAGGGTCTCGGATTAGTTTGAAGCACAAAGGAAAGAAGGTACAAAGAACGGCATAGCAACAAGTATTACTCGGTTACGAGTATTCGTCGGTTCTTCGCATCTCATTGAAAAAATACTCGTCGCGCAGTTATTTTGTTTTATGAGAATTTAATAAGAATCGTTTGTGTTCACAATAGCAGGCTCGCGGCACACTGAGCGCTAAAGATAACCATTTAATTTTATTGTATCTTTTAAACTTTTTACTTTACTGCTTGTTGATGCAATGTTTAATTTGAATTTTATGTTTCAGGGGTCATCTTGAGGATTTAAAGTATCTACATTGAATGCGTCATTCAAATACATTACTCAAATTTGGGTGCAATTTGATGTAGGTATCAGCGACTTTTAAAAGGTAGTCGTGGTTTTTACGACGGCTGCGTTACAGAGACCAAAAATTATTATGCTAGAATTCCTACAGTCTAGCTATCCAATAGGCTCATATTAACAATGCTTCTTGACAAAAAACAAGTGACCATCTTATGGTTCCTGTGCTTCTTAACGAACGCGCAGCATTAAAACACTCGCAAGAATTTAGTTTACGCTACTAAACTTGATAGCATTGTTATTCTCTACCAAGTCATTGCAGTCATGAAAAATAAAACTGGACAGTTCCAATAGTTCCTAAGAAAACACATAGCCAGCAACAAAGACATCGCGTGCAAAGCTTGCGCCCACAACTGAAAGAGCAGGTTCAAACAGAACAGCTTTCAATTTGCATTCACCACCGTTTAATCCTCCGCCTGCATCTGCGCACAACTTTAATACAAATAATTTAATGTAATTGATCAATCAGAGCGATGCATGCCAGTAATAGGTACCGCTACCCCGTATCAAAGCAATATCGGCAGACGCCGCCGGCGTAGAATTTTAATAATTAAAAATTACCCCAACCATGGAGGGAGTCGACACACTGCACATTACGCGTTATCATTTTTAATTAAAATTCTCGCGCCACCACTAACTATAATGATGAAATATTTTCGACTTTGTTATCGTTGTTTATGATTTATTATAGTGAAGTTATCATTATCCGTTTAATTTTTGATAATTATATTTTTATAAACTGCACTTTGTTAATTGTTCTTTGTAGATCCATACCGCATAAAAGTTTCCTTCAGTTATGTTTAAGCCCAGTCTTCAAACCTCTAAATTCAATGTCCCACAAGCAATAAAATAATAAAATCCACCCCATCACAAAAGAGAGCTCAATATAATTGACTAAAGCACTTTTGTTTAGATAATGTCAGCTATTTCATAACTACTGCAAACAATTTTTAATTTCCATTCAGTTAAGCGCTCGTACATGCAATATAGAAAAAATAGCAAACATTCAGAGCGATTCCAATAGGCTAATCGTGAGTTATTAAACCCCTCGCGGAGCCCACCTGATCGCCTGCCGCTATAATAGAAATACCAGGGACTTATTATTAAAATTGCTGCTAAATTGTTCCCCTCACCCCTCGTATTTCGTGGGTCGAAGGTGACTTATTGACGTTATATTCTACTCGTAATAATATTAATTTGACAACGCGCAACGCGTCACTAAAATTAATTAAATTAAATTGAATAGAGTTGAATATCAAAGCGACATAGCAGGCAACCGAGAATGCACGGGATTAATCAATCGGACAACGTGTGACCACGAATGCTGTTAAGGGAAACTCGAAACGTCGGATTATTAAATTAATTGTGATAGCCAAACTATTGAATATAGTAGTAAGATATTTGTTTAATTAAGAACTTGACCAACAAAAACACTAAACACACACAATAAGCTTTATGCACCTAAGTTTTCGTAGCAACAAAAGCTTTTCATTAAACAGTACAACAACACCACCTTTAAAAAAAAGTTAGCTTTGATAATTGCCCCCCAAAGGAAACAACTTTAATTTCGTTCACTGAAACGTTTTTTCCGCTGCAGTACTTCAAAACAACCCTTCCGTTGATCGAGCAAACACGAACCAAACGTAAGGGTTCCACGATCCATTGCATAATTAAATATTGATGATATTAATGGGCATTGTCGTCGCATACGTACCTATTATAATTAACGTATCGATATAATAAATATGTACGTAGTTACCTAATCAAAACGTATTGTGGTAGTATTAGAGCACATTGTTTATGTGAGGTAACTCAATCAGTAGCAGTTAGCGGTATTATAATAACAGCGGTATTGTTGGCTCGGTTCTGGGACATTAATTAGGTAAGTACGTGGAACACGTCAGTCTCCGGGCTAATTAATTGAGCGTATTATTGGTGCAATGCCTAACCGATGCGGTTACAGCGGCTAGTGGCGTAGATACCACGCGCGCGCCGTGATTCATGCCCAGATATTAATTCAGTTGCGTTTCAATTATATTTTCCAATATTCGCGTGAGTTTTCCTAGAACATAACATGAGTGATTAGAAGAGTGACTAACAGCAGTAATTAGCAAAAAGTGTATAGGGCAAAGTTTTTTAAACTATTGTGGTAAACGCTCGGGAAAAGAGATGCAGTGTCTCGTGCTTACATAAAGGTGAAGGGGATTTACGTGGTCTGACTATTTGTTTACTGTAGACGACATACTTAAGTCGACCACAAGGAAAAAGTTATGGAAATACTTTCATATCACGCGACTATGAGACCTTCCTTCAGACAGAATCGTAGGTACGATAGCTTCTGCCCGCGGCTTCGTCCGCGTTAATAGAATTCTAATGGGTTTTCATTTGTTGCACGGAACCCTTATCCTTTATCTATAATCGTTATAACTACTATACTCCTAATAAAATACATCAGATATCTGCCACTGAAAATCCCGTCAAAATCGGTCCAGCCGTTCCGGAGATTAGCCGGTACAGACAAACAAAAATAAAAATAATTAAAAAACCCTATATCAATGAAAAGAATGTGATTTTTTTGTATATTCTTTCATATACATTTAGTAAAAAGCTGTTATTTTTATATTACAAACAGACACTTCAATTTTTTTTTTTTTAGAGTCCAAATCGTATGATCGGCTCTTAACTCAATAACTCAGTACACATCTACTCACAATGCACTTACAAACGTGACTGCGATGTCTGGTCAGTGGTCAGTTATTAAACAAATGCTATCTAGTGCATAATCTGAGAGTAGTTGAGCGGAGGTTAATTCGTGTTGTCGGTAATTGAGTGGATAACACGCGTTACTGACACGGCTAATCAGTCAGTAATGTGACTCGACATAGCTACGTGGCGCGTATTGATCGCTGTACTAAGGGAGTAAATAACTGATTAACTGGCGTTAAGGAGTTAATGTCTGGATAACTTTGTTATTGGTTAAGGAGGTCTATATACTGTTGAAGTTTAGGACACTCTTGTATGATGTCACTGAAGTATATGAAGATTACATGGATGTTTTGGGTACTAGAAGTCACAAAGCTTGGATGAAACAGAACCTGAGAGTGTCAGTCCAAAAGACATTTAGTTGTTTTTTTGTTCGTTTTACAATTTTTCATCCGTAATTTATCTGTAAATGTAGATCAGATGTCATAGATGTAAGACAAAAATCATTACCTAACCTCCTACTGGGGCAGTTGGGTAAGAAGCCAGCCATAAAATCAAAAATCGAATTTACATTTTTTTTTAATCCTATGCCGATATAAAATCACGAAGTAATTAGAAAACATAAGGAGAAATATGTACTTCATGAAAGCGAACTAACATTTTATAAATAATTATAATCATTATACAAGACGACTCTCCATTTCTCCATAACATCCCTTTCATACAAAAATAATTAGCAGCGTGCTAGTAACGGAACATAGAACTAATTAGCAAATGACATGTACAAATTAATTAGGTAAATGTGTAGATGTGTGTCAATGTTTTCAATTATTAAATGAATTATGTTCTGGCTTTCAGATAAGCCTGATTATCGGTCTTGTATGTGTTGAGAAACTGTTGAACATCACGAGCTGGGAACAAAGAAAGGAGTGCTCGACATTTTTGTCGAATGCCGTGTTTCATTTCTTTTTAACCAGTCTGAATCAGTCTTTTATTCAAATCATATATCAAGCTATATTTTTGAGCCGTTTGGGGTTACAACAATAGGCCCATGGGGTCCGGGTGCTTACCGAGTCTTTCGGGACATCAACAAACAACTCGTCCACTGTTCACGTGACCAGAGGGCTGGGCTTTTCTTCGGCCAAAGAATCAGCATTGCCATTCAACGCGGCAATGCTGCCAGTATTCTGGGCACTTTTACTATTGACAGCGATGTGGATGAAGTTTTTGATGCCTAATGATTTATTTTGTTTTTATACGCGTTTGTACATAATTTCGCGATTATTAGTCTAGTTGTTTAAGTATTTAGTTGTTACTTGTTCATATGTTCGTTAAACGTTACAAAAAGGGAATCTTTTTACCACCATATTTAATAGTTCAAAAATAAAAAAGTATCAAGCAAGTCATAAAATTTGTCATACCTACTAAGGCGTTTTCAGTCTTTACCTTTATTGGCTGTGACGATTTAAAAATAAAATTGATATGGATCGAACATCTAAAATCGATCTAGGTATCTACCTATCTTTATTTTTCGACGATAGTGATGAGAGAGATGTGGTTCATGATGGCGCACGCATGCCTAGAAGTGACCTATTCATCCTTCCTATAAATAATAAAAGATAAAAAAAATGTTGAATGCAGAATATTGCCAAAGAACAGTTCCCTGATAATTTAGTTAAATGGATGTTCAAACAGTTCTTGTCACAATAGAACTAATTAAGGATGTGCTAATAAGCCTCCGCTTCCGTTCGGGTAAAGTCGTAAAAGTCAACCAAAGGAAAGGATAACTCGTGATCAGCACCAACTAGAATACTATTAAATTTGAAATATAAAGCAAAAACAGTTTCTGACAGCACTTTGGCACTCAATATGGGTAATGAATTATCGATCTAAAAGCGTGTAAATGAGTGTTTTATTTCCCGACATGTAAAACCGACCAATTTCATAATCAAATTACGAGTACACCACTTAACATCAATAGGTGTTTCATGGAACAGTCCGCTTAATTATAATTAAAACACAATTTGCATCGGATATTGGATCAATGATGGACGTTTGATTTAATCAATGCTCGCAAAGGTATTCCACTGTTCCGATTTGAACGCGCCAATTAGTTCCCTACTATTAGTAACTAACTTAATTTAATTTTCAATAATTAGCATACCTAGAATTTCGACAGAGCGCTGTTTCGATACCAAATTACCAATACCACATACATCAATTTTACCCAATAATTAGATTGTTTTAGATACGCCACACTCATTACGAACTAGTTATGAATACTATTCAGGACATTCCTAATTGATTATGGTTACTGAAAACCAATGACACAATTTGAATAAGTTCATTTTCTATTTCAACTAATGACGAACAAAAAATCTGTAAAGGAATCATCAATTTGTCAATTCATCAGCGAGTATTCACTTAATTCTGAATTCTCAAAGATGAATGAACATAATCAGTTCACATTCACGCCGCGCCCCCAACGGGTCCTGCTCACTCACTCACTCAATACTCAAGTGTCGCAATAAAAAAATGGTCGTCGTATGTTTTTAATTAAACGCTTATTTTGAAGAGGGAACGACTCACACAATAGCTCATTGTGCGACACTGCTATTGCATTATTGACGTTTTATGATGTTAATGGTAGTTGATCACAGTATGTCGAGATCTACATTTTGACCCTTAACACACTTTGCATTTGGTTCAAATTACTGTGCACTCAACACCGCATAGTTCATACATAATATGAGAATAAATTCACAAAAGAAATTATGACATAATACGTAATGTCGAATGGTTGAATAATGTCAATAATTTCTGAGGATCGAACTTAACAATGACTGGTGGTAATATGCATAGTATATGTATAGTATGAATTGTACCTACATATATGTGGGCTTAACACAGATTGATATGACTAGTATACAATAAACTTTAATATTTTTCTCAATGACTGTACAATGAAGAATCCCCGGGGTTGGTAATTCTGGTTAAAGAAATTTATTTCCCAACAAGATATACAAAGATTTCACTTACTTGAGAACAATTGTTAAAAAAAAAATCTTAAAAATATTTTATTGACAATTAAACTAAGCAGCTATTGTTTTATTTACAACAAATAATTTATGTACGCAATAATATTTCATTTCGTACTCAAATTTTATTAACGAACACAAAAACTTAAAATTAAAGAAAATCATGATTAACTTTTTAATTTTTAAGTACATGCAGACTTCAGACTGCAAAGAATATGCGCCTACGCACGACTAGGTCTTAGTCTCATGAACAACGTCTTCACTTAAAAATATCCCGTTAGTAATTTTTTTTTCTAATACTCGGTATAAAACTGCCTTTATCTATCCTAAATATTCCAACCAGATTCTCCCCTATCAGTTGTTGCATCCAATTAGACAGGAAATATTTCCTCGCAGACAAACAAGAATCAATTAGAGGCATTATTTCTAAACAAAGCTCAAGAGTGCTAAGTGTCTCTCTATAAAGGATTAAAATTAACCTGATTTATTGCTTAGAGTTGCCTATAGTGCCAGGTAGTGTAGCGAGGCCAACCAACGTTCGGGGTACTTCGGAGTAGCAACTTGAGCATCCAGTTTCAAAGCCCCGCCGCCGCGTGGCTCTTTCTAAGTGGATTAATTACGTGGATGATCTTCCACCTAAATTAGTCTAACAGCCGTATACCGTTACACGATCCTTCACGAACCTCGCTTTGTGTTTATACTTAACGTACCTATCTCTACCTTGTATGTATTCACTAGAATTCAGTATTGCATATCTGCAGTTCTCAGAAGAGATGTAGCTGACTAATTTGATATCCGATACTAACACTAATTGGGTGAGGAGGAATCGCATTTAATCAATTAATTAGCACTGCTAGCGATGGCTCAATTATTCAGCAACAATTCCTTCAACTATTTTTGTTTTCATACTTATAGCCTACTGCAATTTCTTCGACACAATTATTAATTTTCTTATCCAGAAGACCACGCAAACAACGCCGCGGGCAAAACCTAATTAGTGGGACAGTTATAGTTATTTACTAATAAGTAATCCTATATCCCTCTAAATGACTTACTGAAAGCGTGCGTCGTCTAATTGACAGCGTTCTCGGCTACTTAATTACCTGAAAGAAAAACATATTTGTTAGTATTGTGTACACTTTATGCTCATTTATAAAACAAATCTTTTTCAACCAACGTTTATCATATCAAAACAACCGTAAATAATTTCAAACAAAATAATTTCCGGACCATCCCCAATTACATGAAAAAAGTTTTAAATACGCGTTATTAAGCCACAGAGTACAAACATGCAACAGACAGGCAGCTGCCCAAACACGGGTGCATTCAGCTGTACTTTTTAATGTTCTAAGTAAATATTGGGCTGCTCGGTACATCGGGTACAGTCGCGGTCAATTGGTTGGAAAACCACTACGGATTCCGTCTAACAAAATCTTGCACAAAACTGGTCGAAGATGAAAATTGGAAATTCTCACGAATATTTTTCACGCTAATTAACCATGACATACCCTTTCCGCCATGCCATGACTCACAATTAAGACGGCTTTAGCGAAAAGAATCGATGATTGCCCAAACAATTCTTTTGTAAATAAAAACCAACATGGACTAATATGTGAAACATGAAAATCAATTTAGATTTTTTTTAAATCGCTTTTCATGTTTGAAATTTTTTGATATTATTTAATATAAAAAAACATAGAATTCCGTGTGTTGAGTGAGGGATTTCAATATGATCTGGACTAGTTTCCATATTAATTTCAGCGCCGGCAACGCTGTTATTAGAATAGTGAACTGTTCCTGAAATATTTATATGAAAAAACTTAGTTGCATGATACTCCAGTGTTTTAATATAAACTTTACCCACAGTCGGCCTATTGAGGGCTTTACTTTAACGCGTATGGATGAAGTTTAAATAATAATGAGTTCATAATAATCTGGGTCTTTACCCTACAACTCGCACACAAGAGACAGAACCGCAGTCCATATTAACATCATTCGCAAATCACAATACTAACACGATCTAAATTGGCTACTAAATATTCAAAACCAATAGGCCGTAGGAAACATACACGTAATTCGACAATGGGTGGCTAATTCAATTTGAATCACACACAATATTCTATTAATCGTGACGGGCAGGTGTAATCAATCCGGGAGCGAGCGCCGCATTGTTCCACAAGCCTGCGATTGATGCCATCGGGCCCTATACAACGTTACCAAGTATACATTAAGTAAAATGTTTGAACATAGACCGTTAAAACTTTAAAATAGTTGGGTATGGCTTTGACGAAACACATTTTTGGCTTAAAGATGTTGAAAAAAAGACAAACAAAATTGAATCCTCTCTCCTACTCCTTGGCGCTGTCGTTCACCGGTAATATGGCAATTTCAACTATTTGTAACCAATTGCACAGAAGCACAGAGAAATAAGTCCTAATAGTTTTGATCTTGAACTTAACTCGTTACCTGGGTTCAAAAGTCTCGATGCTATGAAGCAAAGCTAATGGAAACATATTTCTTCACTAAGACAATTTATCAAACGGGTGTGAGAAAGGATCTTGCTATCGCCATAATTCGGGTATCCTTGGTACGGCCACCTGTTGGGTGAGAACGATTATACGACACTTTCTTTCCGAAATTAGGGGTGCTCGAATTCGTACAAGGAAAATAGACGAGGCGAAAAAATACTTTTATGGAAGACAGTGTACTTTGTTATAATAACTATAGACCAACAAAGATGAGCTCACTCGAATTAGATGTCCCACTTATTTCAATTAGTTGAGAATACCATTAATGAACATTATGTTTCAAGAGACCCTTCATAATTTAATTGATATATCTATGATTAAAAATAACTTTCGTAATCTTATAAAACAAACAACGTAGTTTAGATAACAACAACATTTAAAAAAGTACACAATCACATGGTAATACAATCTGTCGTAATAGCATCTGCCTCAGCAGCTGTCACAAACACCACTAATGAATAAATAAACCAAACAAACAGATAACAAGAGATGCCAATTAAACAATACACTAATTAATTCCAAACATTGGTGTAGTGGACTTAATTAGAGTAGGCAACATTATCAAACGAGCAGTATACACAGGTAGCTATAGACACAGAGCAGATGAAACACAGTGCGAAAATTAATATTTGATGACCAGAGTTATCGATGGGATATCGAACACATAAATATTACCATTGATCCGACCATTAGCCCATACGTCAAGACGAGAGAAAATAAAACAAGAAGTCGTTATGTTATAAATGATAACATATATTAAGCGAGTGTCGCACGAGCACCCGAGAAACATAAACTACTTTACGACAATCTCATAAAAGAAGCCGCACAAAGTCGACACTGGCTTTTTTAATATCGAAGGCGAGAGCTGGCCGCACTGTCCCACGAAACATTTTCCATTAATAAAACGCGAAAAAGGAATATTACATATGAAAAAGACATATATCCGTATCGCCGGACCCGGCGCTATCTCCTTGGAAGGTAATAACTTCTTTACAAGTCCAAAGTCCGAGGGATTGAAAAGCAATTTCAGCAGGACACCCCCGCCCTCGCGCGGGGCCGGACTCGCCATATTTCTTTTTCGCCGCTACTGTAATTCGCCTTTGATTTAATCTAGAGAAACAAATCTTTGAATGTGAAAGTTTAGTGATAGGCATCAGTGGAACTAGTTTCGCTGATTGGATTCCATCCCGGCTCCGCTCCGCGCGGACCCCGATAGTTCCTACTATTTGAATTGGTCACTGCAGATATTCCGCTATTTGTCTGATTCTACTACAAGATTGCATTTCTTATTTTCTTAGCCGAATTTCGGTAGCCGTATTCTTTAGTTTGGCTTCAACCAGATTTATTTAAATTCGGCACAGTGGAAAATCTGAGAAGAGTGAATCAATTAATAGGCAGAGCTTATTTATTCCATTAATCACTATTAAAAACTTTTCATTTGCAATAATTAAAAGCACCGCTCGCATTTCATTGAAAATGGCAAGAAACATCTTTTTGCACGGCGGTTTTTCTCGTTATTTTGAGCTTAATGATGCGGTTCTTAATGTATGTAAAAACCGTGATAGTTAACTAGAGCCGGGGCATGTTGTCAATTACGATTCTATGGAATATGAGCAGAACAAAAAGGTTGTCGGTGTCATCGGATCAATTTGTAACGTATCACTAAACAGGATAGAATCGTAACTGGAACCAGTTTAGTCGTGGGCGGCGAGGCGGCTCGCCACTATCGCCTTACCGCCTCGCACACCAACCACACCGCAAAATATACATTACAGCGATACGTACTCGTGTTAATATTATTTAATACCAGTATTCATGCAGCATAACAAAAAGGAATACTTTACCTATGCGTAAGGGGTAATATACTAAACTGATTTGTTGACTACTGTACCTAATTTGTTCGTCAATGCAACCATTGATTTATTTCATAAACTACAAGTCTACACTCCAATCTCAGAAACATGGAACGAAGAAATTTTCTGTCCCACAAGTTTTATCAATATCAAAAATCTAGTGCAAATTTAACCACCCGTTCAAGTTTACGTAACATATTCGTAATAACATCAGTAAAAAAATCTTCGTAAAACTGAGTCAATTTGTAGGAGACGGTTTGTCGAGGGTACCGCTAGGGCTGCCCGCAGATCTCTATCGGTCAATCTATTCCGGCCGCCTTATTTATATAATCTAACTATTTGCGAGGGACAAACACCCCTTATGATATTCCTTTTGCTTGGTTTTATGCGAATACGGACTTTAAAATGGAAAATTGGGGATATTCGTTGAAGATTTTTACTGTGAGAGATTTGGAGATCCACTCACAGTAATTTATAAGCTTTATAAATCAACGGAAACTATTCCTATCTACAAATAACTACTGGACAAAGCATCTCTCAAAACACGCCACTAGCCAACACTTGGGTTACCACACCGTTCAAAAATCTAAATAATTGGCGTCACAGCCTAACAAAATCGAGTCGGACAACCAACCATAGTTTTTCCTCTGTCGTTTTTCCCAAGTGTCGATGTCGGTTTGCTTAGAGATTGGTTCGATCGTGCATGTTTATCACAGCTAATTCGTGAATTGTGGTGCTGTATAGATGATATAATTTTATTCTGTGTAGGGAGGAGGGTGAAGCAGGGTCGCCGCTCACGCGTCCCGCAACCATTTTCTGCGCGAACGAAACTCTATATTGAATACAATTCTAATAGAAAACACCTTCTACATTGTACACTGGACACTTATTTTTAAATAAAGGTTGGAATTTATTGTAAGTATGTAGAGTTGTTTGTATTTAATTCAAAAGAGAACTGTTTGATAAAATGAATTGAAAATACTGCTGTTGTACTGTTGAACAGTTTGAAAAAAAAACAATTAGTAATCTGACTCAATATTTTTTTTTAATTTTTAAATAATTCCAGTTTCGTGCAAGAAATTTAAACTATACATACAACAAATTGTTGATTCCTCGTTCAAAGACAACACAGAAAATCTTAAGAAAGCATCCCTACAAGTTTCACGAAAAATAAAAATTTTGGATTTTTAGTAGAAAAAAAATCATTAACAAATAGTGCGACTATTGTGGAGAGGCTGGCGGGCCGCGATCGGGCCATTTGCTACTGTTTTCAATTTGTCCGCGCCGCCATACATCAGCGGCGGCACGCAGCGGTAACGGCCCCAACTTTAATACACTTACGCTTGACATTTTTCCGCCCATTATGCATTCAGCTATACCAATACTTTCTGTTAATACTTACCGGGAAAAACAATTTACTAAGCAACTAGCCTCATTCACATTTTCTAAGAATACCATTCAACGGATCCAATGCTGTCATTATTTTCAGTATTGTTTTCATTTTCATGACAATTTCATGTCGTTGAATTCAGCGCAGTTTCATCAAAAACAAAAAATAATTTCGCCTAGTTCTGTTTTCATTTAGTTTTTCATGCCTATTCGTTATTTTCTATTGTAAAACAAAACAAACATATTTCCATTGAATATTGGTTGCCTGTATAAAATAGTAGTAGGTCATATCGTAGGTATTCGTCAGAGCCCATTTGGCAGCTGTCAGTTGATCCACGCTAAAATGCCTGTAATTGATTCACGGAATTGTTACGCTTCTACGCAAACATGCAGTAGGATATCCGAGCTCACTTCGTTCCAAAGTTCGGCTGAAACCCCTATTTTGAATGTGAAATATTTTCTATTTAATATGCGAACAATTTTCTGCTGCAGGTTTTCGAGGAAGGACTTAGGTATAAAGCTCATCAATGAGATCCTCAGACTCTCTTACTTACTGAGACAAAGAATAAAACAACAAAACCTTGGATATTCCTAGAAAATCGCTGATAAAGGTCACAATATATTTATAACTTTGTACTTAACGCCACCGCTGCTGTACTAGATTCATCACCCTTTTAATTAAGTTCCGAACCTCATCCATAGTGTATTGAGTCTTGCATCGACATCTCGTCGTTAATTAAGAATAAAAGTACTAATTACCGACAAGTTTTCCTATTGTTATGATCATAACTTATCACAGCAAGCAGTATCGACGGAGTAAACGTAGTAAGCAAACAACTACAAACTCTCCGATGTTCCGTTGCTAATTACTTGATTTTATGCACAAAAGTACGGAACAGAACATTGCAATGTCGGTAATAATACCGTGCTACGTTACCGAGTATGTTAGAGAAATTCAGATATACGGTAAACTCGAGGGAATGGGCGTAGAGCTCGTATCAATAATAATTAGAGGTGCTTTTAGTCGACGCAAGTTGGTAGTGAGCCACGCTCAGCTTAGCGTTCTAATTGGGCGCCCCGTCCACCTCCCGACGATGTTTGACGAATGGTCCAAGCGTTGACAAACAACTCCAATATTACACAGAAACCACCTCCACCGCTGATTACAACTACGTATTTGAGCTAAAGGATCTGACTGCAATATTCCTGTAAATTGGATCATGCTTGAATTCTATAGATAGATCATGCTTGAATTCTAAAGATAGATTGGACGTCTATTATACTTCGTAGGTAGCCTCAAAGGGATATTGTTATTTAATAAAATAGTATTCCCGGAGCCTAATTAATAATTAAATTATAATTGTCATTTATTGGCAATCAATATTATGAATAACGTTGATGAGTGGCGGCGTATTTTCCATTTAGACCGACAGTAATTAGTAAGCAAACAAAACATTGACTCAACAAAAATGTGTTGGTGGCACAGGTGTCGAGTACGTTTGAATGATCACCCAGTCCCGTCTCTGCTGTGACCAGTACACCAGTATTTGTGCTGTTATTAATTCCGCAAAATTGAAAGCCGATCCGAGTCGGCCGTTGCTGTCGCGTTGTTGACTCCGACGGCGATTTAGTCCAGTTTAAATTGCATACTGTGACGCTTTGAAATTCTACCGCGTTAGGTAATAGATTCAACGCGACAGAACGCTGCGATTTTCATGTTTTAAAAATATTGAACGAGTATTTGTCAACGCAAACTTTATGAATATTACATTGGGTTAGTAGTTGGTTTTCTGTTACATTCGAAGTTGAATTTAGGGTAATTTGTAAGTGAACTGTATTGAATTTGTAAGTGTTCACCCAAGCCTTCACTTCGATATGTTTACAGAATCGACCGGCTGTTAGTAATTAAGTTATCATGAAAAGTATTTATTTCCGATACATTTAAAAAAGGTATAAGTTGACAAGTCGGGCACATTAGTTTACCATTACAGATTTCACTAACTTCGGATATTGATTAATGGCTTGACGTCAAACCCAACAATACGCCACAAACGGCAAAGCAAACGTTTCTAACAAAATAAATTGAAGACATCCTGTTTTCTATTACTTTTGAAATCTACAAAGGCAGGCGGACACAATAAAATCGACCGACGACCGTTACCTTTCACAATCAACAATAGCTTATTCAAATCATTTCCTGTGTAATCCTTAATCAAGTGGCAATGAAAACAACTGACGGCAAGCACTAAGTATCGAGCTGTAGTAATTTCGAGGACTGGTGGAAAGCGCCGGACCACTGAACGTTCAAATTGCCGTAGCGTGGAGCGCGTTCCCGCCCGTTCATTACCGCCCGATGTTTGCTACTCCACGATCAAGTGAACTACAACATCAGGAAATGAACGATTTCTATGAGCGGATGACGACTTTGTTATTCTCTTACTCACAAAACATATTAACTTGACAGCCGCTCAAACAATAGTCCCACGCTTTAAGAAATCTGAATTTTCTACTTCCTACAATAAATGAATAAGGAAGGAAACATATTTCTGTAGAAAACGAGTACTTTAAAACAAAAAAGAAAGTAAACCACGTGGAAGTCGTCAATCAAAACAATCAATTGCGGTATAAATAGAAGTGGAGCGCAATTTCCCTAAGGATGTCAATAATCTGTGGGAGGTAACAATCAGATAAGGCACTGAATAGAAATTGATTTCAAATTGAACAATATTTTTCATCAAACCCCAACAAGTGCCGTGAACCTTTCACAGAAATGGATGATGGAGCTCAACGTACACATGCTGCAATAAATGTATAAAACCAAGCTGTCCTGTGCGTTCGTTAGGCAAACAAAACGGCCTAATTGAGCACTTATGTCATCACTACGACTACTCGACCAGCTACTGATGACACCCATGAGCTACAGATAACACTCGCAATTTTAGTGATTTGCATTCTAGAGAGAGATCTTGGTAGCTGGTGATCTGCAGCTTTGAGGACTTTCGAGTTGATTTATCCAGATGGATCGTGAAAGACCCGTAATAGATCCTAAGCCAATCTACCTATCGTTTGCATTTACGAGTATGTTACCAAAAAGTAGAGAATTTGAAAAACTTTTTTAAACAACTTAAACACGCAAAAGAAGTAAAACATGGACACAGTTTGTACCCCTACTAAACGTCATAATGTCAGAATTTGCATAAAATCTGTCGCCCGGCCCACAGTTACAAACTTTTGACTGTACTTAAAAAGCACTAAAATCGAAATGAGCAATAAACGGGCGACCCTTATTTTGGTAGACTCGGCTTCCCGATTCATTTTACGTATAAATTGACTTTTTTAAGTTTTACGTTTGAGTTCAATGCTTTTAAAGCTCTACAAAATTAAAAGCTTTAATTTTTTTCAGGCGCATGGGTACATGTCATCGCTTCTTCATTTAATGAATACCGAACATCCATTTATCTTTCAGGAGAATCAAAAAAGGTCAAACTTTTTTCATATCTGCGTTGGTATAAAAAGTCTGGAGAGTGCAGTCGAACACTTGAAAAGTTGACATAGATGATTATGGGATGTCATTATTAGGGTTATCGTTCACATTAATTATATGTGAGTGCTTTGTTTTTTTTGAACCATTACTGAAGTGAACGACTTGGTGCTAAAGTACCGACATCGGATTAATTGATCAAATGTTTTTTTGGTTTCTTTCTTAAAGGAATGTTTTTTTTAATAGCAACATAGTAATAGGGATCGTTGTCGGGCTACATTATAACTAATAGAAGCGAAACTATCAGTGTCTAAGCTACCTCTATGAAGCCTCCGCGGTGCGCCTACAGAGCGTCTACGCTACGCCTAAGGAGCTTTTATTCTACGCCTACGGAGCATTTAGGCTGCGCCTGCGAAGATTTGATGCTACGCTGACGGAATCTCTACGAACTTTCTGAGAAACCTGTTTGAAAAAAACTTTTCTGTTTTTTTCATACAGGTTTAGAACACAGAGACCGTGTTACATATGTGTTTTTTGTCAGGTCATTAGGAACATGAAACTTACGTTATTAGCTTAACTTTTTAACTTATTTTTTTATTCAAGTACAAGATCATTAGCTTTTTATACATACAGCAACTGTGTTTGTAAAACACGCAAAAAATCTAATGCCGATTCAAAATGAATGGTTTAGTATGACATATTTTGCTGGCTGCGACAGGACAGGACGGATCGAAATCGGGAAGAACCGTGTTAACAACTAAAATAATATACATATATGGTTTTTTGCTGCTATTATTATTATTTGACATTTCCAAACATTTTGCAGTATTTTACTTTAATCCTAAACTAATGGCATTTCTTTTCTGTACTTGACATTGGCAATATTTCATTTTGCGAGCTACTCGAAGTAATATTTGTCGGGACACGATAATGACGATTGTTGACGTCAACTGGCACATTCACAATTAGCGATAACCCTCGGTCGCGACTTCCGAACGGCGCGGGCGCACTGAGCTTCATTCACATTGGGCTTTTAAGTTTTCCCGTTTATGACAAGAGACTTTGTTATATTGAAGTACTATTATCTAATGAATAAGTAACGACAGCGATTAAAAAAAAGAAGAGATTTAAAATGTTGAATGATATTTATGTATGTAGAAGAGACAAATAGGCACATATTCTTTCAGTGACAGATCTCTTCTGTTCTCTTAATAGTAAAAAATAAATTTCTGTCTTTTTCTCTGCTTACTTCTTTTAAACCACGCAGAGGATTTTGATACGAGTTTCACTAATATAAAGAAAAATACACGCAAAGGTTTGTGGTTATAATTTGCACCCGTGTGGAGCCAGGACGGCTCGTTAGTCTATTATAAAATCTTAGTCACTACGGCACTTCGAATATTTTCAAAAAGGTAACAGCTTTAACATGTAATCTGCCAGTTCAATCTTATTGAAATAATACGATAATTTCATTATAATTAATAATAATTAAAATAATACTAATAATTTAATTTTAATTATATCGTTCCTTAAATTAAACGAAACCTTTGTTTGTATAGGGTTTTAGCTCAGAAACTTTAGATGTTAGAGTACTAGGCTATCTTGGCAAAGTTATTTATTTTCTTGATATAGATCCTAATAACATATGAGTAGATCTGATTGCCAATCACATTTACAAAAAAATAAACATAACAAAAATGTCGCTGAAAATATAACAGAAGGCTTACGGTGAATCGACTTTATCAAAAACACGTGCTTATGAGTGGTACACTGTGTTCAAAAGCGGTTGAGATGTGATGGAAGATTTCCCACGCTCTGGTAGGCCATCAACATCTTCAATTGAAGTAAACATCGCAAAAGTGAGGGAAATAATGACTGAAAATCCTAATTCAAGTTTGAAAGAGATAGCTACTGAAGTTTCTGTGTCTCACGAGTGGATCCGTACCATTTTAAACAATGAAAACATGTTGCCGCTCGACTAGTTCCAAAAGACCTGATTTTTCTCCAAAAACTCAATCGTAAGAGTCGTTGATAACATGCTAGAACGAGTCGATTCCGACCCAACATTCATGAAATGCATTGTGATGGTGATCAGACGTTGTGCCTTCCAATTGAAACGAAACCGAAAAAACCACGCCAAAGTCGATCAAAAGTCAAAGTCATGTTGACTATCGCGGTGTTGTGCACTCGGAATTCTTGCCGAAAGGTCAAACGGTAAATAAAGAATATTATTTGAGCATTATGCGGCGTTTTAGAGAACAAATTCGACGAAAAAGGTCAGGTTTTTGGGATTTTGCACCACGATGCATTATCGCGGTGCAAAATCCAAGATGTTCTTCCTCCGCACAAGGCCATCATTGTGAACGAATTTTTGACCAAAAACTCAACAAATAGCATCGAGCAACCACCTTATTCACCAGATATGGATCCAGCCGACAACTTTCTTTTTCCTAAACTCAAATTACCACTTCATGCCACCCGTTTTCATTCGGTAGAAGACATAAAAGAGAATTCACGGTGAAAACTGAACTCAATTCCGAGATAGCGTTTAAAAAATGTTTCAATGGAGCATACTTTGAAGGCGATAAAATAAATTTGGAAGAATAAATAACATTTTGTGCATTATTGACCTTTTCCCGGTACTCTCTTGACAGAGTTGTATACCTTGATTTGTCTATATTGATATGCTATGATGTTGTTGCGTCTGTCTATTGCAAATTAAAGAGTAAGATTATTATTTCGTTTCATTTACGGTTTCAATGTCTGACTGAAACACAATTTTGATATTTTTATTGTTTATAATTTTATTCATCATAACAAGAACATTTGCTGCATTTAAATAAAAACATTTCGTACTATATGTAATATTAAAATCCATTGAAACTAGTAA
The DNA here is from genome assembly GCA_905163435.1 of Mamestra brassicae. Lineage (NCBI taxonomy): Eukaryota > Metazoa > Arthropoda > Insecta > Lepidoptera > Noctuidae > Mamestra > Mamestra brassicae. The sequence continues at coordinate 7,424,752 of LR990996.1, read as the reverse complement.
TAATCTAATTTATTGGTAACACAGAATTAGGTCCGCAACAAAAATTAAATTCCCCGGTAGCAACTCCTACGCAATCAGTGTCACTATGCTTCATTAATATAATGCATTTCATGGTTTTATTTACAATCGCCTATAATTATTTGAATTACCATTGTTCAACCACAATATGACATGACCTACTTCACGTCAGCATAACATTATACCTACTCGCAACCCATAAAATCAAAATATTTGAAAAAACATTAAGATTAACAAAATATTTCTAACTTTCGTACGAAACAACGCACATTAAAACTTGGTGCGTGTTAATATCATATACACACACATGTTATTGTACGAAGTTTCTGACGTGAATAAATCTAATTGAGCTAATGAAGGAGGAATTTCTTAATTAGTAGTGTTTCGAACGAACCATAGGCACACGTAGTGTACCGAAACGGGTTAATTACGACCGATAACTCTTTAATTAACCTGCCTAATAACAGAGTATTTGCATTCGAGCCAATTAGGGAGTCGACGAGATCGATAGAAAATATTATTTAGTCGTGCGCTCCACGTTGGTTGAGTAAACCAGCGTGATATATGGTAACCAGGTCTAGAAACACACTCGGTCACTTTTTTATGCGCATCTGAAGGCACTTGGTACTCAATCCATTCCATGTGCACCGGTTTTCCTAAGACGAGTTTAACACCTATTTGAAGCATTCTAATGGAAATTCTAGGCAACATAAAACGGCTAATTAAATTGACATTTAGTGAGGAAACCTGTCATTAATTAGCTTAACACTTTTCCCTCTTCCGTTGCTTCTAAACGAATAATTATAGAGTTTAAGTTACCTAGAGACCTTATCCATATACAGGTCACACACAAGCTAAAACGAAAGAAAACAGGGAAAATTCATCATCGCTCATTATAATTAGATATTTATCAAATATAGTCAAAGTAATAACAACCACGATCGAAATACGTACTTCACGAACAATAACTATCAATTATGAGAAATGATTTTCAACAATTAAGTCATTAATTGGTAGATAAACACAAAAATATCTTGTAATCAGGAGGTACTTGTGCACAAACAGAGTGTACGTAAGTAGTTTAAGTGTTGGACGTCACTGGGCGTCAGTTCGTCACGCCACCGCGGCGGTACCGTGGGGTTATCTGTGGCCGCTCTGGCCCGTTGGGTGACCATCCCTAATGAGCGGCGTGGGGTTACCAGTAAGACGACTTTCTAATTATTATTTACACTTAGCAGACATTCTTGTAATAATTAGAAAGATTCTTAACTATAAGTGTCTGCTTATAACTAGATCCTTTCGGTGTGAGGTCATCAGTTTAAGTACCAAGTCTGGTTACAATGTCAAACGGTTTAAATTTAGTGATATATCAATTACCTAATGAAGGTTTTACCTGTTCCTTAACAGATAATAAGTGATAATACTGTTTATAATCATCAATCATCATCATATCAGCCGAAAGACGTCCACTGCTGGACATAGGCCTCCCCAAAGTGTCGCTGCAACCACCGGTTCTGTGCGTCTAGCATCCATCGGCTACCCGCGACCCTCACCAGGTCTTCGGTCCACCTTGTGGGAGGCCTTTAAATGCTGCGTCTTCAGGTACGCGGTACCATCTGTTCTGCGAGCAATGTGTAGTGTTGTATGGTGTGTCTGTTTATAATATTTACATTTAATGGAAGTAAAAAACAACAGGAAATCAGTGCTAATTTATTTAAGTACGTATGTTACATTTTGATTGCAGCGTTTAATAACCAACAATCAAGAGATATTTGTATCTATGTATAAACGGTTATGTTTATGAAATAAATTATTATAAGGTACCTACTTGAAGTTAATGTGTAATAATAATAACTGTTTGAAAATATGGCAATTAAGTCAACTGCGTTTTATACCCAGTCGTTATCAAGTCAACTAAAATAAGAGCTAATTATAAAGTAATCAAGGAATACAAATGCCTACTGTTTAATTTACATAATAATATCCACTATAATAATTTATTAAAAATGTAGAGTCGTTGATGAGGCTTATAAATTCTTAATCGGAGCCATTTCTATCTTGTGATTATGTTTATAATCAGTATTTATATTAATATAATGCAGATTATTATTTATCGTTTGTACCGTAACATGGTCGTTAAAACAGTGGCAGTGGTTCTACGACTTCATTAAAATGGAGATTAACATTTTGACAAACATCTAATGAACTGCTTGAGAAAGTTGAAATTGTATTACAAGAAAAATAAGAACTGGACGTGGTCGGGCGTGGATGCACCAACAAATATTCGTTTGATAAAAAGTATTTTTCATTAATTTTATTAATCGATCTGATTGGCCAAAAAAACTGTAGGTCGACAGAAAAAAACTCTTGGTTTCAGGTTATAATGATATTATTATCACGTTACAATATTATTTTCCCATTGCAATGTAATTTATAAATAATGTACTTACCTATAAGGTGTTCAAATAATGCACGTTAGGTGAGTGTGAATTAATTATAAATCTAAATAATATAAAATTATAAATTATAAAACCTTATTCATGGAATTTTCAAATTTATGTAGATAAAAATAAGTATATTGTATTATCGTGTGTTATGTCTTCACACGCCTAAAATAAAGTCATAAAACAAAAACAGTTCTTATCGCTTCAGAGATATAATTGTCGAAACCATAACAATATCTTCATTAAGACACACCCCCAGGTAAAATAATTAGTTCTGTAACCTAACCCGGCTATATTTGAACATCCTTCAAAGAAACTACAGATTTCTTTTCCTAGTGTGAGTGAACTTTTCCATTTCCTTCGCAGATAAATATTCCTAATTTTCCGAGCGCAACGCCGTTTTTATTTAGCTTTTCTTCAACAATAACAACCATTGTTTTTAGTTTTATAAATTACTTTTCTCGCCAATTAGCGTGGCGTGCTCTAAACTCATAATGATCGATAAATAGAAGCAGTCGTGTAACGTAAGGAGGAACACTTAATGCAACACAGGGGACACGGGAACGCGAGTCAAGAGTCGCAGCCCTAATTAAATAAGTAACAAGAGGAAGCACCGCCACCGTTGCTGAAAAACATAAGCCACACCAACAACCTAATTACTGGTGACCTTCGGACAGGGCTGCCACCTCTTTATTTATTTAAACTTTTTCCACAAAAATGTACAAAAAAGCAATTAACGGGAAAAAGAACCTTTTTATTCACAAAAAGGTAGTTCTTGAATTTCAGCAGTTCGACTAGAATTTATCGGTTGCACATTGGCTTAATAAAATTGCAGAAAAGAGGTCGTACGATCTTTGGTGATCTTAAAGTTTTTTGATCTTTTGGTAAGTTTGGTTATTAGGATTGTGTAATTTAAAAAAAAACCGGACAAGCGCGAGTCTGACTCGCGCACGAAGGGTTCCGTACAAACTCGTATGGAGATATAGTACGTCTATTACGGGAAATGTGCCTCGATTTTTTCCGAGTATACATGCCTACTGAAGTTTATAAACTACGAAAACACCCTCATTACTCTGATGAAGGACAAACTTAACTTTGTATTTGAAAAAATATTCTTTCGTGCATCGATGTACGTCACGACCATTTCTTCAACTGCAAATAAAAGTTAGTAATCGCAAAAAAAAACATATAATTTGTGTGATAAAACTAAAAATGATCAATTTACTGACTTTTTCCAGGTTAACGGAAAGGTAAGGTTTTAATTTACTTGCGAATGCCAAGCAATGTCGCAGAAATGATGCATAAATAGCCCTATCTTTGTATTGCTTTGACTTAGAAGCTAGATATTATTTAGAGCTCCAAGGTACCATCAACCTACGTATTTGAAATTAATTTCAACATGATACCTCCATGAATTCCTGAGAAAAAGAGTCGTGACAGACCGACAGACGAACAACGAAGTGATACTTTATTGGATGACTTCTTCACTTCAAAGATAGGATCACTTTCTTTGTTGGGTTCCGTTTTTTTTCCTTTTTAGGTACGGAACTCTAAAACAGAAGTATTAGAAATAAATAACCATGAAAATCAGCACTTAAATTAAGCTTTTCAAACAGTTCCATACTTTTAATGAAAAGGCTTGTTTCCCCATTCCTGCAGCTTCAGCATTGCACAGTAGTGCAGCAAAACAATAAAACACTTATTTCCTTACATACGATCAAATAACATCATAAAAATTCAATAGATCTCACTGACAAGTGCGTTATTGGATACAAATTGAATTTGCAAATTAAGCCGGGCCGGTGAGTGAAACAGTTTAACTTTTTTATGTCAATTACGTTTCGTTATACGCAGCGTACTTTATTGAGTGAGCCTTGTTCCGCGATTAGTTTCCGACTCACTTACCAATTTAATTATTTAATTCACTCGTTTTTACACCATTGTTCAAATTGTTGATTTTTTTCAAAAAGAAAACATTTCTCTCTTTAATTTATTTAGTGCCAATCCGGGCGGAACAAAAGCTAATACCTATATTGAACTATTTTTGTAAAGCAAAATAGCCTGCACATTTTTTAGTTAGTTGAATTGTTTTGTAATCCAGCTCCAATATCGAATGTCAGAAACAATCATTTTTCTGGGAATACCCTGTTATGCTCTGTTTTAGTTTTCAGGTTTTTTAACGAATATCAATTTCAAAGCTTTTGTCAGTCAACGCAAAGGTATTTCGAAAAGCTATTTTTGAAATAATTCAAACATCTGTGCAACTACGAACTATTTAAATTAAAATCAGGTTGAATCTATTGTGTTACGAATGGAACGGAAAACATAATACCATTGTGCATTGCCATCATTAAACGCACACAACTGTCTATCTCCATGACATCCTCTATGAATCAGTCTGTCAGTCAGTCAAGCCGTCATCTAAAAAAGCGGTAACCCTAAGCAGCGTCAACATCCGTTTCTGTAGCTAATTTGTTTGTAGTACGGCGGAGGACGCTGCGAGCTGCGAGCCAGACCAATTAGTGCGCGCGGTGACCCTGCGTCCCCCGACCCGCTAATGACAGCCCTGTGCGAGGGTCACATGTCATTTTAATTATTTTTAATGAAACAAATAAAAAATAACTTACGAGCGCTATGAACGCTCGCTCTTAAAATATGTTTTCGGTGCTGTAACTAGTAGACTAATTAGTATTTAAAGCTGGGTTAACGCGAACGCGATTAGGTACTTAAAGTGAAATAAAAAGGAGAGGCTCGTGTAAGGGTGTAGTTCACATTCTTTGCATGGGAAAGTTTGATGTTAATGTAATACAAAACTGTGCTCGATACTTATACAATAAGTAGCGCGTCCATTGTGCGCGTGAGCATCTTTATGTTGTGGATATAAAGATCCTATTGTATTGTAAAGAAAGTGCCAACAATAGGATTAAACATTACATAGTAGGTAGGCAACTAATTAATTTCGTGACCAGCTGTTATACAGGCAGCTAATCAGCGAGCCTAGTTGACTTAATTGAAATTCGATCTAAAGAGAAAATATTATGACATGGTGAAAATTTGGAGGGGCGGCTATGCTGATCATAGCGGGGACCAATCGCCGCTGATTAATTTATCCTAACACCCACGTTAATTAAAAGCCGGTTTATTAATTAGGTAAAATTAATTAATGGAAATGCACTAGTCCATTGTACTAAAATATAATTTTGTCATAGCTAATTGAACATTAAAATGATATTAATTTATAATGCGGCTGCCGGTATCGGTTGACGTAATACAACCGATATTTTATCATATCGAGCGAGTCGCGGTTACATTAGCTTACCTACATATACACAAATTTACTCGAAAGAACAAAAGGGGAATTATTTAAAACAATAACTTGCAATATTTATTGCAAGCTATTGTTTTCATAATAACGATAATATTGTTATAAAATAATTTTCAGGAATTAAGCTTATGCTTAATTCCTGAAAATTTATTTTGTTTTTGTTTAAGGTAAACATTATGAATGATGTAAGAACCCACTAAGGGTGGATACCAAAGGAAATACTGGTTTATGGCTTCTAATAATAAGACTTTAATATCCTTTCTTTATACACTGAAGGTGTGATTCAGTAAAAATACTGCATTTATAGGTTGGAAAAAGACATACTATTATGTTGAAGTAAGATTGATTTTTTTTTGTCATACTCCAACAAACAAAACCTAGAAGTAGTTCTACTGTAGTATTTTATGATGATGTACAAAACAATATTTTGCAATTTGACTGTTATTTGTTTCATAATTAAAATTTCGTAGATTTTTTACAAATAAAACAAAATTAAGTCCAATAAATAGCAGACATAATTACCGACTAAGTAAAATAATACAAAACGTTTAACTATTTAACTTGACGCAAGACATATTCCTCGCCAACCTTAATGTGAATTACAGAAATTCCTATAAAAATAATATTTCAACTTTAAAAAACAAAAACCCGATAAACAAGTGGAGCGTCGTTAATCCATTTTGTATAAACATTCGTTATGCGTAAGATAAGCAATAAAATGTTGTCCATTAATTGTGCACGGTAATTATAAGAACAGAAGGCAGTGTTTATAATTAAAACGAATGAGGCATTGCTACACTGGCTGGCTAGTGATGTAGCTCTAATGAGATACTTGCTAATTAGAGAATAAACAAGCCGGATACGGGATTCTAATTGGCTTTTGGGACAACGATGTCGCGCTCAGCGCCACAGCCGCTCCGTCTTTTATAGCAAAAAGATGCTTTCTTGTTTTTGGAGTTTCGTGTAATAAGGATCTTTTGTACACAATTACACATACGCCGAATTTTGATATTGATTTTTGCTATCTTTGTAGAATTTTGTCGCGTAAGCTCACCCAAATGAGTTTTTTTATGAGTAAAATTATTCCTTTAATACTATTTAAGAGGCAGTTTTACAGCGGCAGTTATATTTGTGTTTGTGGGATTGAATAGACGGTTGACAGTTTTTGTAAAAAAAAAAATATGGCTCCGATGAATATTGGGCGTTGGAGAAGTCAGCTTAAAAAGTTAGTTTGCTTATAATTATCTAAAGGTTATATATATATCTTTTTCCTATCTAAACATAAGTCACTAATTTTATTTCGTTTGTTATAAGTAGTATGTTCTTGACGCAAAAAAGACATTTTTTCTTTCTTTCTTTATTATGCTGTTTCTTTTACCTTTTCCATATTTGTTTCTTCTTGTAAATAAAAATTGCAGGCATAAAGTATTTTTATAGCATGAAAAGCTTATGATGAAGTTTTTCTTGTTTAATGGTAATAAATGTTATTTTAGCACTAATTAGCTATCGCGATAACGATGCTGAGCTTAACTCGGCCGCTCTACCTTTTATAGAGAAAGGACTTTATGTTTTTATGCTGTTCTGAAATGATGTGCAATCGAGGTTTGATTTATTATTAACACATTTAATGTCGGGAAAAATATTTTGTTCTAAATCATTCTTATTTATTTCTTCTTGATGAAAATGATTCTGTTAGGTACACCCTAACAGAATCATTTTTGAAGAATTGAATTAAGTTTAACCTAGGGAAGGCTAAATTTTTTAAATTGTTTAAATATAAACGTACTTATCAATCAACCCAGCCTTTTCTCTAGGCAGATGACTAGACCCAAAAAACCAGTTCGACACGAGATTTTATTTTACTTTTATTTATTTTTTTTCTGTCCGTAGAGTACAGGAAAAATGCAATTTAAAAAGAAAACAGTATTTAAAATTAATAAATTAACCATTCATAAAACGAAGAAAAACTGTGAACATGGGGAGTTTATTTTAAAATTATCATTTTTTTTTTCATCTCCTCGATGCCAAAAACATCTTGCAATATTAATACTTCACACTAAGCATTTTTTTTTAATGTGTTCCTGTTTTTTATGCTTTATTTTTTCCTTAATGTCAATTAGTTTCGAGTTATCTTAATCAGCGAACATTGATTGTGAATGTTTTTGCACATACATCATTATTTTTGAACGTAGGTCCCAATTAGTATCACGTTTAATTGAAAATATACCTTACTGCTTCCTTTTACTCATTAAAAAATAATTATTATCCAGAAGTTACGTATTTAATTTAAAACATCTCAATTAACTGAGGTAAAAATAAAGTTTTACAAGAAAAATAAAGTATACTATTGGTTCAACATGATGTAAAAATCACTAAAAGTACTTTCTAAAAAAAGTGTGGTCTGCACAAGAAAACAAAAGTTGCGTAAAAACTCTTTGACGGAACTTACGTCAACTGTTATCAACTTTTATTGACACGTTCTCCGGAAATTGTCTGTTTATTACAAAATATGAGCCCCGCGTTATCAAGTACTCACGCTTCTTGAATTAAATTTATTATTAGGTATAAACTAATTGTGTTTTATGCGGTTGTACAAGTTATCACTACATGATAACCCAACCAATACGCGCGCTATAAAAAATAATTAACTTATCATTGTGGATGATGTTTTTATTTTAACAGCAGGATATTATGTTTCCTTCCGATAATTTTTAGTTAACACTTTATTTTTATTAGAATACTAAAACTTTTTATCAAGTAGTGAAATTGCGCAATTATGAAAGTAAGTTAGTTTCAATGCATAGAATTTATGACGTCTTGGAACTTCGCCCAAAATATAACCTTAAAAATGTGCACAAAAACTTTTCAATATTCAACTAATCGAAATGACTAATTAAATAAGTTAGTACAGTTTAATGTACAATTAAACAAGTCGAGTTCGTACTAAAGTACTTAATTAAAGTCATATAGTTTAAAAATAAAATGTAGAGTCGGTGAAAATGTAATTAATAACTTAAACTTAATTTATATTAAAGTAAGAGATCCCTCTAAGCGATAAGCGTCGTAATCCATACAATAAACTAATTAGTAATTAGTTTAAAACCATGGCCTCGAGTACTTCACTGACTTAATAGTTTTTCAAAGTGTAGAGTCCGGTGGTCGGTAGAGATCATTAAGCGACTCTTCAAAGCTGTCGCCGCATTACACTAATTGACGCAATTAGAGGGATTGCCGAACGGAAATAAAAGTCGGCTCACCTTCATGAAACGCCGGCCCAGCCAATTAGTCTAGCAACCCCTAATTAGCTTCTTCAAAACACTCTTACGCTCGATTAGTCTTCACACAGTTAGGAAAAATCACAGCACAGAAAACTTTTGTTCATTTTTGCGTATTCGGAAAGTAATGTTTTTCACCGCACTGAAAAGTTTTGTCGCGATCGCGGACCGGTGCGCGGCTGTAACACGGGGACGTGCGCTCACCGCGGACGCTACAGAGCGAGTGCACGTCGGCGGGAGGAAGCCGTCACACGCCGCCACCGTACCGCGAGGCGGGGTGGGCCCTTCCTTTTCCCGTACGAAAGCTTCGCACTTGTGGAGCTTTTCGCACAAAGCCGCCGCGGCAGTTACGGCCTTTTGTAGCTGAAACGACGCTTAACTCTGTAAGTGGGCAGATTTTGCGCGGTATCGCATTTAGGCCTAAATAAAAACGATACTGAATCAAATTACGATCGGTCCATTGCTTTACTGTACAGAACGCATCGCTATATTTTATTGCCAGTAACGTGTATTACTGGTTTTTATATTTGATGAATGACTAATTAAAGTCGTTTGCATTGCAATTAAAATAATCTAATAAGATAATACCCATCGGGATTCTATTAATACGCCATATTTTCCTGGTACCTGCGCAGTAGTGTGGCGCTTAAGTTGTAACTTGTAACCTAAAAATAAAACATCACTGCGTATGTTTTCTATTGCGAAACTGAGTATATTATTCATCACAATAACAAGAATCGTGATGTGCTCACATATAAATAAACATTATCGGACAAAGTGTTTGTTTATGTTGCAATGTGATGCTGTGTGAATTTTCTTAGGAGTGGACAAGGAGTTCTGGCGAAACTAACTGGTAATTATGAACGCAGCGCAAAGGATAGCCATTCATCATTGATAAAACTCGTCGGCGACGTCTCATTCATTGCTTTGTGGCCATATTTTCGATGGCCGCTTGCAATTCAACACACTAAGGCTAATTACTGCTTAACCGGACTATCCTGTGGTGGCCTCAAATGCCCCAGGCCCCAGATATTTAAGGCCCTCAGCTCAGCTTAGCTTTGTGGCCACAATGCCTTACCCCTATTCGAAAAAATATAACAACACTGAAAAATACAAGGTTTTTCTGCATTAAACGTCAATATTGCATGTAATGTAACAAACATTTCCCAGCTAAATTTGAGGGTTAAAATGGTTGAGTGTTCTGATGAATTTTAATTCGTTAGATAAATCAAAGCATTAGGTATATTAATAGTTACGGCAAGTGCAACTAAGTGGGTTGAATGATGTTGAACAGGATAAAATAACTAAATTCGTTAACATTTTAGGAATTCGTGTTTGTGATATGTGATTTTCCCCTCACGGTTTAATTAACAGACATTTCCAAAACAATAACTTTTGATTGCATTTGTATATATATATATAAATGGGGAAATACCTATTTTCCTTTTATGGGAATACTAATCATCGGCACTTAGGACGGAACCGTGGTTTATCGGAAACAAAAATAAATCGTTTACATTGTTACTAGCCAGTTGGCCAGTTTGCACTAGATGTTAAGACAAGCCGGTCCCACCACTCTTAGCAATAAATAACACAACGATGATTGCGATAAAGTACCTACAATACGTAGCTTCAAAATGATACAGAAATTTAAAGCATTAAGTTGCCATTATACACGCTGGGCACGACCATAAGCAGTAATATTACAAAAACGTTATAAATGCATTATTCTCTACTTAGACCGGTACCTTGTTATCATTTTATGGTGCCACTTCTGCATTGAATCAATTAAGTCTACGTGGAAAGGGGTGCCATAAAGAATGATTTATAACTGAAGCCCATAATAGTTTTTAATTATTTTCCAGAGGGTACATAAGTGCGTGGAAAAATGTTAATGTAATGTCGTAAACATGTCTTCATACAAATTCTCTTATATTGAAGTCTACAACCTGTACTTGTCTAACGGATTATTGAGACACAGTATAAGTCTTGGACACTCCTTGGAATCTCGTGATGGTCATAGGAGTAAAAACCTCACAGAGTATTTTTAAACAAGTTCTGTTTTATACAAGTGTTGAAAACGAATATTTTTTGAATCATAATACAAGTTAACACTTAGGTGAATACGTTTAAATTGCGTACAAACAAATCGGAACGAACGCAAGGCGTTCTGTGTCAATTTGCGATCCATTCAGCGCACGTCCCGCAAAAATCAAGGGTGGTGTGAGCGGAGCGACGGCAATCATATCGATACGGCCGCCGGCGGAGATACCAGACACATTTCCTTGACTAACATTATAAAACGCCCAAGTAAATTATAATAATTTGACATATTTTAACAAAACGTAGGATACGTTACGTTTAAAAGAAATCTAACCATAGGATAAGTTTAAACACTGATTAATTAGCAGATTCTTAAATCGAATTTGAGTAGCAGAAACCCAAACACTTTTTAGGGTTCCGTACCCGATGGGTAACCAACGGGACCAACATTTAAATAAAAATTAAATTAAAAATTAAAGGGGGCTGCTATACAAGAAACGTGTGAGAGTCCGACTTGCACTTGGCCGGTTTTTTTTTTAAATTAAGAATCTGTATTTATACTGGTGAGTTTTTTTTATAAATTTAATTGATTGGTTGCATCTCAAGAGCTTTTAGATAACAGTAGTCGGTAAAAAGCAAACTTTAAGATTGCAATGCATTTGCATTGCGCATTGAAGCGTATTTACGCTTCATTTGATTTCCTCTGTAATGTGATTATGTAATAGGCTCTTCGTAAGTACATTAAACTTAAAGCCGCAGTATTTACCTTTTAATTTAATTAAAGACACATTACTTGTTAAGTGCTTAGTAGCTATTTAAAGTATTTAGTACCTGTATTAATACTTTAGTAATAAGGCGATGTCATAGTGCTATGATTAGGTTTATTTAAAATATACACATAGCTTTATAATTAACTTTAGAATTTCTACGACAATTAAAATAAATTCATAATTTAATATTCATAAATAATTTATAATTGGTTGCCATTGCCACAGTTACCTTTTCGTAACGCTAACTACCAACGGAACGCATTTATCATTATGAACTAACAACAAGCAACATGCGTACGTCAATTATATCTGTGCACGTCCGTCTAACAAGGCGTAGAATATGAAACTTGTCCGATACGAAGCTCATCGATAAATCTTACGAACATCACTACGCGCCCGAACAGGGTTGGGGAAACGTATTGACGCATTCATTTTCTATACACATTTAATTTATTGCCGGGTAACTCGAGACATGTACGCTCACAAATCAACCGAGCTTTTACGCGTTTTCAGCGGCGTTTTGTGAGCCACTCAGTCGGAAGCGCCCGTATTCCGCCAGACGAAGGGTTAATATCAAAAGACCTTTATGACTCGACAAAAAGTTAAATCTTGTATTGACTGTTCAAGTCTTATAATACCCTTCATAGAGCCCCAAATTCAATGAGCTTTAGTTTGGAAATGACTTAGACGCCCCTGTACAGTCAACCTGGTTTTGATGAATAGCGCATAATTTCTTATTCTGTTTAGTAGCAGGACAAACAGAACCTGTTTCGATCTTATTGTACGCTTTATTCAATTGAAACACTTATCGCTTTGTTTAGGTTCGAATCCTCGTATTATATTAATACAGAAATTGCATTAATCATTCCCCTTTGTACTTGTAAAGTAGGCCACCAATATATTGCATTTAAATGCAAATGTTACCGTTAATTGTAAGATCCCCGTACTTGTGAGCTTTTTTCGAATATCAAGAGACTAAGTTTCATATAAAACTTGATTAAAGAATCATGTGTAAACGTATCCATTTAGATAAGTACTGAATCCAAGACCTCACCTGAATAACACCTACCAATGTTTCTTTCCAAACAGAATTAAAACCTCGCTTATCCGACTTACAAAAAACGTTCCGAGCTTTCATTGAATTCGACTTAAACCAATTAATCACTCTTATCAGACTGTTTCCTCGCAGTTTTTCGACAAAGGGCTCGTCGGCTGACCATTGAGCGGCTGTTGTGGGGTAAGCGCGACCATTGTCGTCCGTTGCGGGGTAAACGCCACTATTGTCAGCCAGTACCCGGCCATTGTTGCCGGGTATTGTACTGGAAACTGATGACGCCTTCGACAGAGGTGGCTAAGTCGACGATTAGTCTTCGATAACTTGAGGAGGTGGATAGATTGATGGAACTGATGGAAGTTACACTGTGGTGATGAATGCAATTTGTGTATGAGTCTTGTTGTGTAATAATTTCATTATATAAGCACAATAATTCGGTGTTGGAAAACTGCTAATTAAGTTCAAACGCTATTTGAAATTCGCCTGACTTCTGAAATTGATGATCGATCAGCCTCAGTCATTTATTTTTTTATAAGCAGTTTCTAAAGACAATTCTCTACAGATTTGAAAAAACAATCTACTAATCAGTATTTAAACTAATCATTTGGTTAGATTGTTTTATGAATAACCCTGCTTGTGTTGAGAAAATAAAAATGCGCGTCTTCTAGCCTACTTCAATTAAAATCTTAAATAACAACAAGCAAAATTAAGCCATTATTTTCGATATCTAACACCATCAACTTAAGCCCAGCTATACATCCAAACATCCCTACATCTACAGCATCACAAGCTTACAAACTCGAAGCTAGCTTAACAGTTCAAAAGACTCGCCGTACATCCTCGCTTAGCGGGCCTTCCTTCGCTAAGAAAACAACCAAACTGGAATTTGCATAAATTTAAGGAAAGCACCTTCAGTTCACAAAGTGTGCTAATAACGATTTAAGGCTCTCACGCGAACTGATTCGGTATCACGTGACGAGTTCACGAATTAACTGACTGACTGCTCGAATTAAACTTGGCCTTTTTTGTGTTTCGACGGTATTTCTTGGAGGCTTTTAAAGGAATGGTGTTTTGAAATGATTTCTTGTATTTGCTGGAGGCTTTACTGTAAGATAAAGAAACGTGGTTATTTGGTTATTTGAATTTATATGAGGTGCACAATGCACAATCATCGTTGGGTAGGTAGAAACAGTGCCTGCATAATTATTACACTGCAAGCAGGGATGCTTGCAGTGTAATAATTATACTTTTCTGGATAAAATATGACGAACGAGCAAGACGTGTAGTTAAATTGATTCTTGTCTTCATTTACACATAATACCTATGGTCAGAATCGTGTGATACGAAAGTGTAGCTGAAAATTACACTGCTCTACAATAGTGATCCTTTCTCCGATTTCATGACTGATTTTGATAGATTTAAAAAAAATAAAACACAATTGTCCAGATTTTTTGCTAGTAAGCATAATCATTTTCGACTACTGTTGCCATGGCTGACCAAATAAAAACCTATTTAAACGTCTACTGTTCTCTCACCGGTAAAAGTACATTATAAAGATTCTGTGAACAGATTCTCATTAAAGTATTGTAAGAATTTTCTTGTTCGCAGGCCTGTGTTATTATTAAACGATCCAGAAGAATCTATAGAAAGATACCTATTTATCTACAGTCTACGCATTAAATCGTTAAGTAAAACAGCACAGGCTGCGTCAACTTCGCATCACTTATTTGAATAATGTTCACTTAGTTGTTTCGACAACAGCCTTCCTTAAACAACTTAAAGATTTCAATTAGGAGTCCCCTTCCTTAACGGATTTAACATTATCTCTACCTACTTTATTCAATTTAAATTCATTTAAATAATACCAACAATGAAATAACAATCAGAAACTGTAATGTGTAAACTAATTGGTATCGTGTTACACAGTTACTGGGTTGTGGAGGTCAGAAAGGCAGCGCTTCATGTAAAATATGGGGGTCACATTGAATGTTTTTAGAAGAGATCCTTAAAGAAGAGTGGGCCCACTGCTTCAGTCAATGGTTCCATCGCATGCGACGGTGCTTAGAAAGGAACGGAGACTACTTCGAAAAGCAATAAAAATATTAACAGGCTTCAAAATTATTTCGCTTTGTTTTTATTAAAACTTTCAGTGTGACTCACGTTCAGATGAATCTGGATATGCTGACCCTAATGTAGATATGAAAATGCTATGCAGATTAATTAATTGGAGTTTCATGATTGTGTAAACCAATTTCATCAAGAGAAACCACCAAAACGCCATGATCTCGATAGATATCTAATTAGCTATAAATAAAACAACAACAAAAAACAAAGACAATTATAAAATAAGGTCACTATGGACGCAGATAACCTTAGAATGATAAAACGGTGCATTTAAGTGTTAAATAAATGTTAATTTTAGTTTAGTGGTGGGACAAAAAGTTTAACAAAAAACCGAAAGCGCGGGCGCAGCGGGCGTGAAGTGTTATGATTGTCAACAGCGCCCACTATTATAGCAATTAGAAAAAAAGATAGGAATCAATAAATACAGTGATATTTTTTCTTTTGATCCGTTATTCTAGAACAATAAATGTGCCTGAATTTAGAATAAAAACCGGCCAAGTGCGAGTTGGACTCGCGCACGAAGGGTTCCGTACCATTATCTATAAAAACGGCAAAAAAACATATTTGTTGTATGGGTTATGTACCGAACACCGATCAATAATGTAGGTCGAGTTCTAGAACATGTTCAAACATGATGCCACATGTAAATACTACCAGTATTTACAGATTTCTCATTTCCGTATGATCATCATCTAGCACTATTCCAGCTATGTTGTGTTAGGATCGGCTTCCAGTCTAACCGGATACCTACCAAATACCAGTATTTACATGAAGTGGTATCATGTTTGAACATGTTCTAGAACTCAAACTACATTATTGATCGGTGTTCGGTACATATAAGTACAAAACAATCAAAAAGCCGTATGAACTCATTTTTTTAATCCTTGGAGAAGAAAAGGTAAAGATTTATTAAAAGTTTGTATGATACATATCGCTGTCAGCGATAACACCGCCCCTGTGACCATGAAATCAATTTTGTGTAAAAGAGTTGTGTAAAAATGTTTGTAGTAGGTAGGTACAATAAAGTATATTTTATCTGCTTATCCAATTATTTTCATTTCGAAATCATTCTTATACAAATCACGACAGTGAGTTAGCAGTACCAACTGCCAAGGCATAATAACTAGATCCACCAATCACCGACAGTAACTTCTAAAATCCGTAAAAAGCAGTTAAAAATCAAACATCCCTAAAATTCGTGCGAATCGAATCTGCGCCATCGTGACATCTAAAAATTATGTGCGGGGATTTAAATAATGAGATCAGTCTCATGCCCCATGGCTGACTCACGGATACCATGGGAAAAGTAAACAGTGTGATGGGGGCATTATACTAATCCTCAAATTAGTTGATAAACGGTCCTCGGTCATAAACTAGACCGCGATATCTTTAAGAATTGTGAATCATCGATAATAATGACGTGGTGATTTTATTGACAGTAATGTTTGGATGAAAGCTTTGTTAGTCAAATGTTAATAAGGACATTGTAGAATCTTACCAGAATGTAGTTCATTTGTTAAGAAACCCAGTTTTTTTTTCTAATTAATATTTACCTTGAGCTATTCATAATTATACAAAGAATCAGGCTATATATCCAGACATAGTAATCTAGATATCACTAATAACATACAACCTACGTTTCCAATTAATTACAGGGCAGTTACACTAACATCTAACTCACCAATCCCCTTCGCAGTAACCCGTTAACCTCATTAACAAAGTAGCCAGCGCTAACTAAGCTTTGATCTCATTTGGATTTAGGTTTCATAATAAATAGCATAAATTACAATATAAATAAAACAGCACTCCGAAACAAATCTACATCCCACCGTAGATCGTGTTTGTAACCACTACGGCTATCCGTAAGTAAACATAAAAACAAGAAAGAAAGACATGAAAAAAGAACAAATGAAGTCGGGCAACCCTCGCGTCAGTGCCACCCAATCGTCCATTCAGCACGCGGTAGGGCCATAAAATTAAATAAATCCGTTATTTTTCAGAGTGAGAAATGTTCGGGCGGCGGGAGGCGCGCCGGTCAATCGGCCGGCACGATAACGGCCCACATTTGTAAAGATTTTGCCGGCCCACGCCAACCGACGTTATTCGCCGGAGTAGTGGCCATACGTTTAGGTAGACTTAGGGAAGGGCAAGAAAAGGCCGACTTTTCAATCCGTTATGATATCTACCAAACATTGCACCAGTTGTACAAGGTACAACAGTAGTACAAAGTACAACTGGTGTACCTACCTTTCTAAATATGTGCTTGTCTGTTGGTGACCAACCAGCATAGCCAGCCCTATTCATAAAAACTTAGTTTGAATACTGATTTGCAGATTGTAATTCAAATTCTCTATAGAAAGTTTTAATAAAGCATCGTGGCGAAAATGGTGCTGGAGTTTACCAAAGATCGCTCAAGATAAAGAGGTATATAGATAAAAGGAAAAAGAAAGGGGAGGCCTTTGCCCAGCTGTGGGATACAACGTAGGCAAGTAAACAATAATAAAAAGCCTGCGCATGCTATTGGTTATCATCTATGTGACGTGGAATACGACGACCCATACCAACCAAGCAAATCACCGCCAACAGGAAAATATTATATGTAGGTATTTGAAGTCATACTAAATCATTTATGACGCATGATCGCGTAGTTAACCTTACCTACGAGTAATAGAAAATCAAGTGCACAAAAAAGGATACGTATAAGGATTACAATATTTGACACAAACACAGCTGGAATGGACGTTCTACATTTGTGCTGATAGCAGCCCGGACGCCAAGCTTTACAGCTTGGCTCATCGCCGCAAGGTTGCCTCTTGTCGGTCTTCTACATATTGTACTTCGGGGACAGTGCCCCCTTCTACCATCGGACATCTAGACGCACTGCAAGTTACCATCCCTACCTTGTTGCTATTCCACCAATTCGCACTAAACGTTTTCAAACGTCTCTTATAATGCGCACAGCAAAGGAGTGGAACTGTCTACCTACGTCTGTGTTTCCGAACGCATACAACCCTAATCTCTTCAAAAAAAGAGTGAACAGGCTTCTTCTGGGTAAGCTCGCTTCATCGTCGACTTTGTCTCTGTCATCTATGACCTAGACTAGAGTCAAGAGTAAACTCATCTCAAAAAAAAAAAGCACAAATGTTGAACGACCATTCCGGCTGTATGAAGCCATAGGGGCTTCATACAGCCGGAATGGTCGTCGAAGTCATATATTACAGTTAGAACCCACAGCTTTGCTAAGGACACAAAAATCCTGTGTTCTGATCACAACGATAGCTTGACATTTATATAACCAAAAATACAAAATGCCCGCTCTATTCCTTACCCAGGTCTATGAACATCATAAGGCTAGTGAAGCTAAGCCGCGAATAAATGAAAATTGATTTTAAGATTGCGTGGCCCAAGCCTCGTTGACAAATACACCGGCTTCGGCCCACGTATTAGCTTAACTCCCCGCCTTATAGCCTGGCATTCGGAAAATGTACTGAGAAGATTAACTTATGTTTTATTGAAAAACAATTTCGCGTTATGGTGTTGCCGCTTTGGTGTAAGCAGTTGCAAGGTACATCATTGGACGGGATTTCACGGGATACTATAGCATAAACTATAATGAGACTCAATAGTAGATTGACATTTAGAGCGGGTTTGAGATTTGAGTATTTTTAGTTAAGAACGTGTCAAACCCTACTTAGTGTCACTTCTTTGCAGGTTTTCAGGATAAAATAGAGTTGAGGAATACTAAACTTCTAATGCTTATTTCCGAAATCGGGAGTAAGTATAGACAGGAAAGGTTCGTTAAGCTTACCTAATTAACTCAGGACATCCTCGAGTACCTACACATAAGGATTGTTTTTTACATCACATTTCTGGAAAGAAATTTACGTAAACCTCATAGAAAGAAAACAATGAATTCGCATCAAAAATAAAATCAAGAAAAGCAAAACTAGCATACAAAGCCAACGCTTCCTTTTTCTGAGCACAACAATGAGAAGAATAATTAAATTAATTTAGGATCTACAAAGACACATCTGCTTGCTAAATAAAATACGGGTAACCTGGTCTTCACCGAGGGAAAAATACTTTTACGGCTGTAGAATCAAATGAAAGTCTCGTTAATGGGGGGTGACAATTAGCCCGGGCGAGGGAGGGATATCGTGAGCAGTGACCACACGTGACGTCACTCATCTGCATTGCTATCAGCCCGGCTCCGTTCGAAATTTAAATACAGTATAGTCTCCTTTTTACGTTGCGTTTTCTCTTTTCTTTTTAAGCGTCATATGGCTTGGAAAATTCGATGAGCAATTTGGTGTTTGCTTATTATATACATATTTTTAGTATACATTTTATTTCAGTTCTAGGATGCATGCTGAATGTGGAGACCTGACCGTTGAACATCGAAAAATATATGCTGGTAAACGAGTTTCTACCTTTTTATAAATAATGCTCTGCAGACTGCAGACTGCAGTAGATATAACGACCATTCATGCACACCATGACTATCAATCCCATTTGCGTTTTATAAAAGGCACCGCAGACGTTTGGTGACTATTAAATTATATAGAATTAAATGCACACTGCACTATTGTGCGGACACGTTCATTCAAAAGTAAGACTCCATTCTATAGTGAAATTATGCGGCGTGAACGCATTACTCCACGAAACTAATTGTGAAAATAATAAAGTATCTTGAAAAAAAAATTAAATTCGTGGGAATAGTACGGTATGTAATGAGCAGGACAAAAAATGAACTGTTTAATATTGTAAAGAGGGACGTGATTAAGTTTGGGGCTTAATATCCGGCGGGGATGCGCAAGACATAATGCACATCTAATGCAGGGTTGGCGAGCGCTTCGGTTTTGGTACTTTTTTATTTAAAGAGAAATAAAGGGTTAAGGATTTAAAAAAATCTTAGGTATATAAGTAAAATCGTGTAAATGATTAGACGAGACGAAATGATTACTAACAACTTTAAATTATACCTATCTGTCTGCTTAGCTGGTGTACAACAGCATCGAAGTTATCACTTTCAAACATTTTGGAGATTAAGTATCATCTACTTGTTATTTATAGCTTAGTAAATATTTAGTACCTAGGTAACCGATTGAGTGTTATTTTATAGGATTTACTTGTAGCTAGATCTATTTGTAGCCGGCTTCCAAGTTCAACTTACACAGTTAATATCTACTTAATTTACGCGGTAATTACAAATACTTAAAACACTCGTTGGCAGCCCTATTAATTTGCCATATCAACTGGCCAGTAGCGAATAGAATACGACCGCCGTAACAGTAGGGACGCACGCCAGCTATCGAAACACTTATCATTTTACTGTTTCCAAACCAGACGGCCAAGTCAATTCCAACCCTATCCCCAAGCAATAAGAACTTTTGAACAAATGCGTTGTAAATAAACGGGAGAATATTCATTCTTGTGGCATAGTTAGCAAGGGAGAGACGTGTGTATGACGTTATAAAATAAAATTGAAGCCGCAAGGGCACTCGACACGGATCTAATTAAATGATAAGTGCGATCTTAGATTAATGTCCTCGGCTAAGAGATCATGACTAAAATCCTTAAACGTTTTCGTGAATGAGAATCTAGGTTAGAATTTTAATTGCACTAATTTGTTCTGATTTAAAAGCAGTTCTTACACGTCTTGCCCATCTGAGATTGAGGATACAAAAATAAATCGACTTATACAAGATCTAACAGATATAATAAAACGCAAAACCTGAATAGAGTTCTTTGTACGCATTGTCTTTTTTTCTCGTGTTTAGAGTAGCTCCCCTAATAAATGTTATTCATAATGATGAATATAATTCCTCCTTTCCAGGTTTTGCCTATATTCTGGTAAACCCTGTAAAAGTTCACCAGAACTTTTATTAAATATTTCCTGCGTACAAATTTATAAAACAAATATTTGATTGTTTTCGGAGAGTTTTTCAGCAATCAAAGCATTGTTCAGACTCACAAAGCCCCACTTGTGAACTAACTATATCAAACCAACCCTTCTGTTGTGGAGACCCTGGCTTTTTCACGATATGAAAGTTATTGGTTTCAGCGTACGTAGAATTCCATATCAGAGAATTTTTGTTTGATGAAATTCTGGTCACTGATATTTAGATCCGTTGAAAGTTGTGTTTTCAGTCAACTTTGTGTTCTTCGCGCTTTTCAGGCTAGTTTTAACCAGGGAAACATTTTATGGAGCAGTAGATACTGCGTAAATTATTAAATAGGTAGAAAAATCTTCTTTTGAAAATGACTCTTCCCCCAACCATTAGGAATGCAATGGAACAATCTACACCACAATGTAGTGTTTTGTTTAAAAATATTTCTCACGGCACTCAATGGCCAGTTATAATATAATCTTTATTTATTTTGCGGCAACACTGAACGCAAAGCCAAACTTAATGGCGTGTAATCCAGAACACATTAACACCAGAATAAAGATTAGGGGTCGAAACGGCCACGTCACGTCATATTAGTAAGAACCATTAAATAAATCCTCGATATATGAATTCAAAGTTATTACATTATGTTCTTTGAATACACAGATTCAAAGATTAAATTCTATTCAACCCAAAAATAAAAACAACTTTTTAGGACAGACGCAACCATACTATAAATAAAGGAATATTTCCAATGATAAACACCAGCAAATCAATTAACAAATACTTGGAACTCACATGGGCATGACAGATCAGTAATCAACTAGATATACCTAAACAAACTTAACTAAATATGTTTGCTTAATTCATCACTTCAATCCATCAGCAGACCATTACATACGTCTATTAAGTGTGTTTGTGCAGCACTTGGGTTCAAAAGCTGCGACCAAGAGACGTATAATATGGGATTTGCGGCGGTTAGCGGGTGTTTTCGGGCCGATTGGTGCGCGGCCGCAGATGGCTGATAGCGCGGCGCGTGCCAAATGATCGCGTTCCGACATTCGCGACCACACTCACTCATGCGCATAGACGTAGCAAGCGGTAGATCTGGGATGTTCGTAGCACAGTTTTGTGACATGATTTCGTAGCAGGTAGAGGATGTGCATATCGGAAAAACTCGTAGCACACATGTTTTTTTATTAAATAATTTCGCAGCTCCTAGTATACCGGAAAGCTCGTGGTATTTAGTTTTCACTACACAATTTTTAGCACAGCCTATCTATAGTGTATAACTTACTGTACTGCAACTCGTAGATTTATTGTAATTTTTAAAGTAATTTGGTAGTCCGTAGCTTTTATCCGGAAAATCGACGCACATCGTTTTTTATCGTAATCCATACTAGTAGATAATTGTGTAAATAGAATACAACACATATCTTATTTATTTACACAAATCCGTAAGCTCATATAACGAATTCGTAGCACGCTTATTTAATATTTTAATCGTCATTACACACTAAGTAAATACTAGGTACGATTTATTTTTACTCACTATGAGTACCTTAGTATGGTCGTCGTAGTAATTATGAAGAATCAAGAAATGCCTTTACCCTTTGGTATCGGAGCGGCCTTTGTTCGACGTAGTTTGAATTAAGTTTTTTTCCTTGACACTCATGGAAGAACATTGTCTTACTTCATTAAATATGTATGCTGATATAGATTGTTGGGCCCATACAAATATAACTTCTTTCTCTTATCTATGATTTTGTCCTATATTTAAGTGTAAAATAAATCAAATGTATTCTCATTAGACATTTTTATTCATTCTAATCTAGTAAGAACTTTCTTTTTCATGTTGTTCTTCTCAAAAAATAAAGCTAAATAAAGTAACTGTCGCCTCGAAACATCAGTAAGGCTACATAAAGTGACTGTGAAATGGTCGCACGCGCCGCCACGCGACTTCCCGATCATGGTTTATCTTTACTTTGACTCCGCGTGCCAGTGACACTCTTCCACCCACGGCTATAAGGGCAGTAATCACCCCATTTCCCGTATATGCAATTAATAGCCCGTAGCATTGTAGACCAGTTCTTGTAAATGGTTTATTTTTTTTATTTGAGATGCGTTTGCTCTTGACTCTAGTCTAGGTCATAGATGACAGAGACAAAGTCGACGATGGAGCGAACTTACCCAGAAGAAGCGTTATTCACTGTAATTTTGAAGAGATTAGGGTTGTAGGGTATTCGATACGATATTTGCTTAATTTTTTCTTTATTTGATTATACTTGTTTTTCTTAGCAAGTTCATGCTAAGATTGCGGAATTTGTTCGAAAGAGTCACCGCGGCCCTAGAACGCAAAGGGCTTTAGAAGGAACATGGATGGGTTTTAGTCAGTAAAAGTCTGACACGCCCTTCCGCTCTACCCAGAGCGGAAGAAGTCATTTGATGACTTCACATACGTAAAAAAAAAAGATCCTGCCTTGCCAGAGGCTATCCTGTTAGCCAGTTATTGAGGTTGTGGAGTTCGGCAAGGCATTCACTCCATGTATTATATCGGTATTCAGCTGCATATTTTTAAACTGGAAGCCAACTTCAACATGGTTGAGAAAAGGATATAAAGAGCAAAATAATAAACAATTTAGAAACAACCAATTAAATTTATTGCTATTTTAGGAAACGATTTTAGTACCTACCTAGGTATATTTATCTGAGCTTGGAATTTATATTAATTGGTACTAACCACAAAGTTTCCTCTCAATACTCATAGTAGGCACAAATCCATTAAACATAACTCCACTAAGCTTTAAAAACATACACCTTTGTCCCATGAGGGCTGAGGGTAGACAGAAATTATAGAGCGCCACCAGCTACGATCCTCACATACTCTTTTTGCTACGTTTCTAGTACATCATCTAGCTTTTTCTCAACTATATTGGGGTGGGCTTCCAGTCAAGCCGGAGTCAGCCTGAATACTGTTTTTTTTTGTTTAGCACGGTAGGTACTTCTTGGAAAGACAGGTGTCAGATTTTCTGGCTTCTGTCAGTTCATAGCGACTGTCAAATATCTACTAACGGCAGCCGGGACCAACGGCTGAATGTTATTTGCAAAGCATGGCTTCGTTTCTAGTGCACTCCTACTAACATAAAGCTAATACAAAATTTTCCGCAGAAAAAAGCTCGAAAGTATAAAGTAAAGAAGAGAGAGACACGATTCCCCTCAGATCTCCTATAACCCGTACCGTAAATACCTGCATAGCCGGCGTGCCACGCCGCTCATTTGTACAGCCGACATTTTAATAATCGCATATTTTTACACATGTCGCAGGCACTTCAGCGAATTGGGGGTAGGAGTGGGTTGTCTAAACTTTTATGAAGTTAAGTCAGTGTTTAATTTTTTTTTTAATAATTCGGAGAAAGGTAATACATATCTTTTATTCGACTCTCCTTTCGCAGGTATGCTGGAAGAGATTTCTTTAGAAATAAGCATCACCTTTGTACCTATTTTTCTGTTCCCTTCTTCTTATTTATTTGTTAAATGTGTGTACATAAACTGTTAAATAAATAAATAAATAAACTTTTTTAACAGAGTTTGATAAAAACACGTGACAAACTTTACACATTTTATTTAGTTAATTTAACAGTTTTCCTTACGTTTTTACTTCGTCAACCAGACAATTTTTCTTTTGTCGTCGACTTTGTCTCTGTCCTAGACTACAGTCGAGAGCAAACCAATATTAAATAAAAAAAAACATATGAAGCAATGGATCAAGCATGTCATTCCCTTGCGATTGATTTAATACGTAACACAATAAGGGTGCTGATTCCTGACTGAATATATTATTATAAGTACAAGAATTATAAGAACATACCAATCTCGCCAATTGAGTGAGGGTCTTATTTTTTTCTATACTTAATAAATTTATTTAAAAAGTGAAAGACCCTAAGTTAAAACTGAAAATAAAAAGTCAAGAAAGGAGGATGATGTAATCGTTATGCGTGCATTGGCTAGTAGGCATAAAACGTGGTTGCGGGGTTAACCACCTACATACTCTACTTCAACTTAGGTACATTCCATAAAATGGTAACAAAGAAATACAATAGGATAATTTAACAATTTAATACTTAATTGTTATTGATAAATATTTAATATTATTGTAAACGGTAGGTTAAGTGCAATGATTATGTTTATCTAATTAACCGCAAAGTTATTAAGTTAGTGAGTCACGGACATAGCAAATACTTGACTAACTACCATTTATGCAAAACCCCTTCAAATCATAATTATTAGTAATACTGAAACGTATGTTTCAGTCAATTACTAATAAAAACCTTTTACCGCGAAAGTCTTTGTATAGATAGTATTCAAATAAGAAATCAGTGGGCTTATTAGAACCAGGTGGTTATCAGTCAACGTAGGTAATAATCACTACAAATTAATTTTATAATAGAAATAGTGACAAATATTACAGAGCGTGAGTAACGAGGAATTTTTAACACGACAACTATACGACAGATATCTTCTACAATCTAGGACATAGGGGAGACCCGGACAGTTTGCAAAAAGTCGGATCAGCGAGTGTTCCCATGGCTCACGTCGCGCCGCATCCCACGGGCCGTACGCCATGTCTTTAGAATTTTAATTAAATTGTTCATTGGCTCAATTAAATCGATTATTAAAAGCCACGCCGAGTCGAGGGGTGAAACGTCGCGACTTCGATTCATACTTGATACGCGACATGTCGTCTATTATGTTAACAAAATGTCTAATTGAATTTACCGTTGTTATTGTGTCAAATATAGCAGCATTTAATCATGATCCATTGAAGTATGTGAGACTAACGAAGTAGATTTAATTAAATATGAAATATAGGGAATATCAAGGCGTAATGTCAATTTAACCAGTACAAATTGCATTTGGCAGAGTCAGGGAGCTGCATAACGAGCATGCAGAAATAGCTGAACTATGCTCTAAGAAACTGTTTTCTTGAGACCGGCAGTGCGCTGCTATTACCGGGATCCAATTATTTCGCATGCTCGCAACAATGTCATTAGTTTATTTTAACACTATTATTTTGTAAATTGTGCTCGAAAATAGAATATTTATGGGCGTATGGTAATTAATGATTTTAATGCCGACGTCCGTTGCACTTGCATCGGGTTTGAGCAGCCCTGTTGAAGTAATTAGAGAGTACCGTAAAATGTATGAGGTCACAATATGTTGTTATGTAAAACTATGGAAGGTAGGAGAACATACATGGTCGCTAACTTAAATGGAGAGCAAGGATAAATCCGTCGACATAGAAAAAATTACGTCAAAATTGTTCATGACATTGTTTTCTATCTCTTTGCCCTATTAAGGTGGGTATTAACCGGTGTTACGAGGCGTAATGTAAATTACATGTTACAAAGCAAGCATTCGTGCAGTCAGTACGTAGAAACGAGCACGAACATGATGCGTATGTGTTTTGTTTTACACGGATTTTAGGACACAGCGTTACATAACATGCTCACTGCGAATGTTACATTACGGCCCGTAACACCGGTAAGTACCCAGCTTTATGTTTCAAGTCCTAAAGTTCGACACACGGGAAAGCCAAAAAGCATTTTTTCATGCGAGCAAAGCCTCTGACACAGCTTACTATGCAAGAGCTACATTACTTGATTAGACTTCTCCATTGGCCTCGTCGCAAACACGTCCGCTCAGCGTGGGGTCCTGGGTACGATTCCCAGGTCGGGCAAAAAGTATTACTGGGTTTTAAGATAAGGAATATCTCTAATAGTTTGGAAGTTAGTGGTGTGACACCCCCGTGCCTGCACGCAAAGCACGAAATCGGTCACTTCTGATAATACACGAAGCAATGACGAAGAATATTGATACAACACATGTGCAATACGTGTTCATCGATCTTAAGCTGTTAATTGGTATATCGTTAATATCTATACTTAGTAGCGGGTATCAATTGAGGACAATTAGCTGTGCTCGTAAATTAAAGCAGTATCGCCGCGGCCTGCTCTGGCTCCCGGGGCGTCATCGACCACTAATTTATGGTTTTTCTTACCATTCTGTTATTTAAGACCTCTTATTACTATAGAGATGCTTTATAACTACAATTAAAACTGACATGTGGTAACATGGGAAATGGAGATGGCAGTTGATAATGTTAATTGACATAACCTAAGCAACATAAAAATGCATATCATCATCATCAATTCCGCTGAAAGATGTCCGACATCGGTCGACTGCTGGTCTCCCCGTGTCGTCACATCGATCCAGTGCGTCTCGTGTCCAGCGATTTCCGCGGTCTTCGTCAGGGTCGTCAAAACCTCGTGACAGGCCTTCCAACGATAAAATCAATACCTCAATGTCTTTTAAATCACAAATATATTCAGTTTTGATAAGTGGCCAACGTAACTATTTCGTTACTCATCTGTAGGCTTAATCCAAACCTATTGGGGAAAAAACCACTCTAATTTTATACGTGGTCGTCTCAGACCGCTACGAAATTGCCACAAGGAACTGCTCTCGAAGATGTTAGCACCAAAGTTATAAGCTAAACTACTATACCTACTGACGTCACACTAGCCATGCTAAGGTAGTTAGAGTTATTGTTAAGTATAAACATGCTGCGTGGCTGCTGATTTCAATAACAACTGCCTATGAGTGAAGCAGTAGGCACGTAGGATCTGCCAGGGTTGCGGAATTTGATCGAAAGAGTCACCGCGGCCCTGGAACGAAAAGGGCATAAGGAGGAACACGGATGGGTTTTAGTCAGTAAGAGTCTGATAATCCCTTTCGCTCTACCCAGAGCGGAAGGAGTTATTAGATGATTTTGATTACCCATCCATTAAAAAAAAATATGGCGCGTAAGATGCTTTTTGTAGAAGAGTGAAATCAACGACAAACTTACATACTTTGTTAAAATTAACATATCCAAATACGAATAAGTCTTCTGTCACAATGAATATAAGCAAACGACAAATTAATACTACAAATCCGAATACATCACCGCCGATGGCTTGTCGAAACTTTTGCAACACATGTTCTTGAACGTTTTGAAAAACTTTAAGTATAGGAGAGGCGCAATCAATCACTAACAATGGTGGAAAGGAGGGACCCTCTCGGGAAAAAACTTGAACGGGGTGTAGCTGATTTATCGGTGTAGTTAGAATTATCGCCATTTGCAATTCTTGGCGGGTTTAGCAAACAAGTTGAGATAACGACTTGTGGGAGGCGATCAGGCGACGCCGACGCGGTCGCTTGCGAACTTCACGCATTCTTTGTCTTCTTGCAGTACTGACGTCGTTTATGTGTAAGTGATGTTAGACGTGTAGTTGTATAATTTGACACGGATAAAGACCGGTAGCGGTAGCTTTGTTGTAAGATACATTGTCAGTTGGAAATAAAGATAAATCCGGTATTCCAGGATTACCAGACATTGAGCTGAAATGCTTGACCGCCTTTTATTCCTCCTCTCCACGTTCAGTTTTAAAAAGCGCATGAGGACAAAATCTATAGGTAGGTACCATATTATTCAGTGACTTAAGGATGGGAAATCATCAAATGACTTCTTCCGCTCTGGGTGGAGCGGAAGGGCGTGTCAGACTCTTACTGACTAAAACCCATCCGTGTTCCTTCTAAAGCCCTTTGCTTTCCAGGGCCGCGGTGACTCTTTCGAACAAATTCCGCAACCCTGGCAGGCTCTGGCCCTAGCGGGCCCCGTCCTCTATGCTGACATCTCTTTGAGGCGCGCGTGAAACACAACGCGCCATCGACCCGGGCCTGGTGGTGATCGGACAGCGAGCCACCCAATGCTCGCCGTCCGCAGGCCCGCGCCTACGGTGGCCGGGGATCGCCCTGCGACTCCCGACGCCCGGGGCGTCTTCTCCTGTTGCGGCGGTTGGGACGAAGGCCTTGCCTTTCCCTCGCGCGGTCCGCCTCCTCCTTCGCTAGCATTACTGCTTCGCAGAAGGAGGTGACCGCTTCCCAAGCCTCCTCGCTCCGGACCATGGATTCAACCAGGGCCGGACGCGAGAGGTTGCCGCCGCCGATCGCCTCGACGAGGACACGGCGGTGCTCAGCCCAAGCAGGGCAGATCTCCACCGTATGCTCCACCGTGTCCTCCGGGCGATCCTCACAGTGCTGACACCCGGGCGTGTCCTCCCGCTTTATCCGAAACAGGTACCTCCCGAAACAGCCGTGTCCGGTGAGCACCTGCGTCAGGCGGAAGGTGAGGACGCCGTAGCGCCTCTCCAGCCACTCCTCAAATATTATTCAGTGCCTACTACTACAATTTCGACCTAAACAATAACCTCTCGAGTTCGAATAATTATTCGAACTCGCCAAGATTCATATTTCATCCCAAGCTACACAAGTTTCCCGATGTAATACAAAATAATTGTTATATAACAGGCTATATAGCTCGTATCCACACTTCGGCTGAGTCCCACTGCCGAAGCGCCGACAGACGACACCCACGGGACATCTCAACGACTTCCCCCCAACTTTACCGAGTCACCAGTCTGTGTACGTCTTTAGTTTTCCCGTTCCACTGCTATCTAGCACATTTTCTGTTACATGAGTTTTCTTTTAAATGTTAAGGTGATAAAAAGAAAGTACGTAATGGACTTCCACAACGATGTTAAGCTCTGGAGTACTTCTTCAAGTCATTAAGATTATGCTATATTTCTAAAACATAATTCAATAATTGTGAGCTAGGAATACAGAATATAGGAAAACAGAGATAAGTGAAATTTTTCACTTAGCTTTTCAGCAAAGCTGGTTAAAAAATGTGTGACAAAATTCCTAGGCACATCTAGAAAGTAGTAATACCAAAATGACATGGGTAGAAAGGGAAGTTGCAATAAATAATTTTCAGCCTTTTCTCGCGCACCCCACATACTGTCGGAAAGTAATATTAAGTCCCAGCTGGGTAATACGATACCTGTCTACTAGCATTTACCATACATACATAAGAATAGTTCCAAACCCCAGGTTGCGTATCAGAATTTCCTAATAGAACAGCCTATCTGACAAGACAACAACAAGCCCTCGCACTTGATTAATCTCTTTACCACGGCGGCGTCGTTGGGCGACATCATTTAATTCAAGTCCCGGTGTGCACTACTTCCACAACCCAACAACTGAGACTCAATGTAATTAAAATGTGGAATAACAACATTAGGAACGAACAGGTTCTTAATAAATTGATAAAATCTGAGCACGAGCGGTGATAGCCATCATGATTGATCAGATAACTTGTTGAGTACATTACCGCAAGTAAAGTACACTCGCGAGCAATAAACTGGAATCACTTCAGCGCGCGTTGCTCAAAACATTTTTTTACAATTCCTTTGCAACTTTGAACTATGGATTGTGGTATATATCATTTGAAAGGTAATTTTGTTAGCTTTCAACCTCTTGCAATATTATAACCAAAGATGATTCACCTTATGTAATGGAACGGAAAAACACTGACATTAGTCCAATGTTTCACATCACAAGCTAAAAGAAAATGAAAACCACACCTATAGAAGCTGCTCAAATCTTGTGTCTCTAAGGTATACAAGAGGTTCAGGGAGACTGCAGTAGACATATTGTTACTCTGTGAGTGTTTGTTATTGTCTGTATTTGTTATCTGTATTTGTTAATATTTCTATGTGTTTTATGTATGAGTTGTTTCTGTGTCCAAGGTATGTTTTTATGTGTCTTTTACAAAAATGTGTTCTGTTGATATGAGTCTTGTGGTACTTGAAATAAACCAATTTTATTTTATTTATTTATTTAGTCCGGAGACTAGGATCTGGACGACAAAATCGACCTGACTGGCATGGACGTCCAGCAGCAGCTCAGAGAAGTTCGAGGGAGACCTGTCAGCGAGTAACAAATGAGGCGAACACTCAAAGAAACGAAATTGTCTCCAGGCCTCCGACAAGCCCTGCTTCAATTTGCTCGCGATCACTTACATAGCAATGGAGCCGAGTCCTGTTCTCGGACGAAACCAGGATGTGCCTGCATGGTAGCGACCGTCGACGGAGAGTCTATAAGAGAACGGAAGAGCGATTCGCACAATGCGCAATTGTGGAAACAGTAGCATACGGGGGTGGGTCCTGTATGATGTGGGAAGGAATTTCTATTGAAGCAAAAACGCAGCTCATATTCGTACTTGGTGAAGGAAGGGGCTAAGCGGAGAAAGATACATGAACGAAATTTTGCTAGGCCATGTGCTCCCCTACCTGGTTTATTGCCGAAGATTTCCTGCTATAGCACGATAATGCCCGCTGTCACACCGCAGCAGTGACGAGACAGACCTGGAAGAAGTCGGGATTCCCACTAGACTGACCAGCCCTCAGTCCTGACTTGAATTCGATTGAACATATATGGGACGAGCTGAAGACCTGAATACTGCTTTAGTCGAAAAGTGGCAGGTAAACCCACAGGATTCCATCAGGAAACTTATTCGGTCGATGAAAAACCGTTTACACTGCATGTAAACGGTTTTTCATCGACCGAATAAGTATTTTATCATAACATTAGAGTATTTTAACGAAAGAAATTTTATATTAAGTACTTCCTATTCATTTTGACGTCCAAAACTTCGACCTATTGCAACAATTCCCTAAATTAATTTAATTTTCTACCTAAATATTGAAAGTTCAAAAAGTAGCTTTGAAATGATATACCACAATCCATAGTTAGCATAGAACTTGTAAAAAATTGTTTTGAGCAACGCGCGATGAAGTGTAGTTATGATAATTACCACACATTTAAATATTTCGTGTCTAAGTAGATTGAAAATTGAATATGCACTGTAATGGTATTTGATGAAGTATCAACATTTATGCATGGGAAGATTACATTACTTAAATCATTTTTACCAATAAGTGGTAACCAACTGCAGCATGCTATCTCATTGTTACATGACCGTCGACATATCATCCAAATTCCTAAATCTATATCCTGCGATACCACAGTTTTTTCTCCTTCCAAGGTTTAGAGGATATCTTAAACAAGTGCGCAGATGATTAAGGTTGTCAATCAACATTCGTGCTGCTGCAGACGTATTTAAGTAGTTGATTGAAGATCAGTGAATCTCTGACATTTGTCTGGACCATTGTGACAAAATGGCAGATTCAAGCACAATGGCTTTTGCGTTACAGATCGCGTGTGAGTATCTACAATTCTTGATGATACTATAGAAAAGTACTCTGTGTGAACCTTTATGTAATAATAATAAGGTACGAGTATGTGTGGTGGTTAATAAAGAGAGCAAATAGAGACCCACATACCTCACGAGTCACAACTGTGACGGATACTTAAAAAAGGAAACAAAAATAGCGTGAATACCAAGCTATACCAACTGTTAAGCTTTAGCAAAAACAATTTGTTGCTGGTTGCCCACAATAGCAATTAACAAATGGAACAAAAGCCACCTGGTGAAATCCAAACTCATGACGACCGCAGATGACTTTATAATGTCTGTAAAATAAAGCCAAACGTTAATGTAGCACGCAAGCAATCACAAACAGTGTAGTGGCAATAAATGGTCCTTACAGAGGTGTAATCACCGGTCTCTCGACCCTTAACCCTCCCTCGAGTTAACACCGTCAGACGGCGGTCGTCAAGACCGACAGACATTAAACTCAATGTAACGCCGCGGCGGACCCGTATGGCCGCTCAGCGATTATCTTAAAGTTAACCCTGTCGTTACGATCCTTATTTGCGGTTGCACCGAGCTGAGAACGCTCCCCGCCTGTTAAGTTAGGATCACATCAAATTATATTGGGAAGTAAATTTTAACACAGACCGTGAGCTCACCAGCTGGTGAGCGCAGTCTTTTGATGCACCTTGTTTCACACGCATAATGTTGGGATAAGTGGGTAGATCAATACTTCAAAAATGTGTGCTTGGGTTTTTAGTACCTACACAATACTAGTGTCAAAATGCACAGTGAACTTACGACAACTGAATAAATCTATTAATTAATTTCCACTGAAACTTTGTTCTACATGCACTTGCTGCAAATCTATACTATCTCCTCTGAAAAAACTGAGCGACAAAAAATCTTCAAAAATACGTCATAGAAATCTTAACCAACATTACTAAAATGAGAATTTTAACTGACCTTCAAGACTGACACTGAACATCACATGGAATATCAGTAACGGAACACAGTTCAATGTGAACGCAGCCATAAGTAGGTTCTCGTTGTAAGAGGAACAAGGCACTCAGGCAGTTACAATGTTCTCCGAATGAGATGCGACTCCGATGGCCGCTTTGCGTCACCACCTCGCCATTTGTCCGATATTAGCCCGTTTCAACCGAGCGCTGCAACGTCAGCTTCAATTATGTCCTCGCCTTTCCTATAGCTTTGTTTTCAATGCTCTTTAGAATGTTTGGTTTGAACTTACCGAAAAGATAGGAGATGAATTTAAAGTGTGCTTTGCTAAAACTACTTTGAAATAGTATCGCCATTTATTTAAAAGAAAAGTAAAATCTACATTTTTTTTTAATGAAAAACAAACTACTTTATTTTGGAAATGTTTAAAAGAAACCTAAAACTCAAAACTTACGAGATGGAGTGCAAACATCTTCGAGTTCGCCTCGCTCGCTATTTTACCTATCAAAGTATCATCTTATCATCTAGAGGTACCTACTAGCTTTTGCCCGCGACTTGTTACGCACATATCTCGTTTTTCCCTATTCCCGTAAGAATGGGGAAATCCTCTCTCTTAGTGCTCTCCTACACTCCCCAAGGCACCTAAATGCCAAATTCCAGGTTTGTACGACCAGTAGTTTCGGCTGCGCATTGTCTGACAGTCACTCAGTAACGGAAGAATTTTATATATGCATTGATGGTTTAATTATTGAAAGTAAACCTAACATTTCCAAGACAGGTATTGAAATACTGCACACTGACCTGCGATATAAAGAAAAAGTGATTCACAAAAAACATTTTTTTGGGGGCTATTGTATTGTACCGTCCTGTAATTTAACGCACTGGATCTGGCAACGCTAATTCAGACACAGGTACACGGACACGGATAATACGTGCCACAAAATTCCTGTATTTTTTAGACCCGCGGACCCCCACACCCCTTGCGAAAGCTATAGCTACGCCCATTGTGATTTTCATTTTTATTTATTTAATCGTAGGAGAACCAACAGCCACCACAGATGGATAACAATTGTATATGAGACATAGAGCCAATTACAGGTTCTCACGGGTAAAAACAGAAAAAGTGGTAGAAAACTTAGGATCACTAACAAGCACGATAAAAAAGAATAAATATATCACTTAGGTACAATTTACACTATGCACTTTTAAAAAAGTGTGCGTTCAGCCGAGTGCATGCAGAGTAGGTTTTAGAGGTAAATGGGTCAAATGAGAACTCTTTACATATAATTTTAAAGTCCTTACAGGAGGAAAATGTTTATTCTATATCCTTTCTACTTTGCTCTCCTGTCTCGCAAGCCCCCCAACCAAGGTGCTCCTCTCTGCTGCTGTCGTCTAAAGATTTGTGGACCAGTATGCAATATACTCAAACATTAGATATATCCTTCAGCCCGGCAGCCACCACACGGACAAGTCGAGCCACACTAGCCTCACTGGCGTCCAAAGAGGTGGCCCCGAGACACAGCTACCATCATCATTTTTTTTCCGCTCTGGGTGGAGCGGAAGGGCGTGTCAGACTCTTACTGACTTTCATCATTAGATTACAGTTAAAAAATCTAGATATTTTTTATATTATTTTAATTTTAATTCGTTCAAAGTCATGCATGACAATCTCAACAAATGTTTCATGGTTTCGGAACCAAAATTTTAACAAAATTTTCTCCAAGATCCACATCTCTGTTAATAATGGGCACTGAACTTTTTACCAGGAAAGACTCATAGTCACTGAAGGGAAATTTACGAAATGGTCGTATTATACCGTACGGCCCTATCGTTGAAGGGCCAGCAAAAAATCTGGTTCCAAAATGTGGATTGGCGATGTAGCAAGTCGCTTCAACTTCACTGCCACAAATGGCATCAATTATCGTGTCACAAAATTCATTGATGGACCAGGCGACCCCAAGCACCGCTGATTCAGAACCCTGTTTCCGAAATACTATTTCCGTTCCACATCTCCGCACAAGATGCGTTAATAAATCTGCTTGACAGGGATCTACAGCATAGTCGGCAGGGGTTATATATGAAAATAGGGGTATCACTGTCTCGTCCGAATGTCCTCCTATAACAGGAACGAATAAATTTTGACTGCTCACCTGTAAAGCTTTAGCAGTGTAGCTGCGGGTCCTGGCGATATCTATTTGTGTTATGCCGAAAACCTTAAAAGGGTTATAGATGCCATATTTATATAAAATTGAGCTTGCGAAAGGAACCATAGAATTTACAGGGTTAGTTGAGATGGCAAGGAACGCATCAGGATTTTCGTCAGCCATTGTCCGACA
This sequence comes from Mamestra brassicae, assembly GCA_905163435.1. Lineage (NCBI taxonomy): Eukaryota > Metazoa > Arthropoda > Insecta > Lepidoptera > Noctuidae > Mamestra > Mamestra brassicae. The sequence continues at coordinate 7,389,357 of LR990996.1, read as the reverse complement.
AAGACGTTGCAATGAGGGAGCATTAGCAGCAATCATTTGTTCTCGCGTGTTTCCGGGCTTGCGGGGCACTCTGTGAACCATAAGGATAAGTTCAGAGGCCCGAATAGCTTTATTCAAGTTTTTACCAGCGAAGCCGCTTACTTGCGCACCTCCTGGCAAATGATTCAAGTCTATGGCGGCTCCTATTATTTTGTCGTCTTCATCATACAACTGCAATCTTTTTATTTTGTGATTCTGCTTAAGTAATAGAGACACATTTGCCCCGAGTTCTCCTGCAGCGCCAATTACAGACACTTGGACGTTTCTAACCTGTATACATTTTATTTTCGGCTGCAATTTTGATTGCAGTAAACGTGTCACCAATTTCAACATAATAATTTGAGAATGCAGTATTTTTTTTGTAATAATTTTAAGACTGACTTTTTGTCACATGGTAAAATAACAGCTGTAACTTTTGACTTTACTTAACTTTACCGCCGACCATAGATGCTACACTAGGTAAGTATTATAATAGCTAATAGCTGCCAGCAACATACAAAAATCAAAATAAATAAAACTCTCAAAGAAAGTCTTCATAAAACCATTTATCAGACTGAACAAAGTCTAGATGTCTACTCAGATATCTTGGACGGCAAGTAAGAACTTATCTGCCTCACTCTTTGCCAGTCTGCCTACAGAAGGCTTTTGAACATAACCTTCTTTAAATTCCGTGTTTGGCCTTTTTCTGTGTTCATTATGTTCAACCATGAAAAACAGCTACTGTCGGTGCCATATGTCACTTATGTGGTGCTGTATGGCTAACTAAATACACCTAGTCATTCTAAAAATCCAAAAACAAAGACATACTATGCATAACAATAGCTAGGTCGTGGAAAACTTAATATGAAGTAAACCATAGGTATCAATACTTTCCATCAAAATGAAGAAGTTAATCGGCAGACGTATTTTCGAACTGTGTTCTACAAGCAAAAGGAATTATCAAGTTACTGTGGTCGGAGGTGCCAGCGACATCGGACAAACACTCAGCTTGCTGCTACGATCAGAACCCGGTATCAGTAAGCTGGTAGTTCACGACAATCGACTGCACACGCCTGGCGTTGTATTGGACTTGTCGCATATACCTAACGAGAAGGACATACAAGGCTACACAGGAGAAGACGCGCTACAAATTTCCCTAAAAGATGCTAACATTGTTATAGGCGCCGGTGGACTCGTACGGAAGCCCGGTATTACCGAAAAGCTCTGGATGTCAGTAAACATAGAATTTGTAAGAACACTGGCAATGCAGGTAGCCAAAATGGATTCCATGCCATTTCTAGGAATCATTACAGAGCCAATAAATTCACTCGTTCCGATGGCTGCAGAAGTCCTAAGATACCATGGCGATTATGACTCAAGGAAACTATTCGGTATTACTGGCGTGGACGCCTTGCGTGCTCAAGCATTGTTTTCGGCACAGAATGGCGTAAACCCTAACAATTGCTACATACCTGTGATCGGAGGACATTCTAAAAAAACGGTAATTCCTCTTCTTTCTCAAAGCACACCCGCTTCAGATTTTGATACTAATATGGCCCAGGACTTTACAAGAAAGTTTCGTCAGTTTGATGGCGAAATATTAAAAGCTTCTCAGGGATTCTCGCCAACCCTATCTGTTGCGTACAGCGCGCTGCTTTTCATTCGTTGTTTACTCAATGCCATGGATGGCCAGCCGGCAAGAGTGCACGCATTTATAGAAAACAATGACTTTGGTACGGCTTACTTCGGTGGACTGGTGCATCTCAACAGCCAAGGTGTTAGAGATATGCAAAGATACACATCTCTTACGCTGTTTGAATTGCAGTTGTTAGAACGCAGCCTTGAAGAGATACGCAGAGACGCATTAAAAGGAAAGAAAGTTTTAGAAAGTTAGCCTAAACAAGTCATAATTCATAATCGTTTGTTAAAACCTTAGCTCGATTTACACGATGCAAGCTTATTGCTGTTGCTTAGCATTAAAACTGAAGCAATAATTGAGTAGCATCGCCTAAGCAAATTCTTATATGTAGGTGATTTCCTGTACTAGTAGTACAGGAAATCACCGTTCAAAACTGTTGTTGGTGTAAACAGTACATACAAGCATTGGTGATTTATTTGTTGTGTCAAAATTATCTTTTCATTCAATAATGAGTGCATTTTATAGTTTTATAACTGTGATTAAAAGTCCTTAGTATAAAATGTTTCTAAGTGTGTTTTTAAAACAAAAAGAAACCCTTTTTTTTCGTGTCAAAAATCAAAACAATAGCAAAAAACCACTTAGAACTCCTGAGAAGACGTTAACATTTGACAGAAATATTTGGCAATGTATGCAATACTTAAATCAACACAATGGTTCAAGACGCACAAGTCGTATGTTAAGACGAGTCAAAATTATTGCGCGTAATTTATGACATACAATTATTGCGCTTCAACGATCTAGAAAAATGCATCGTGTAAATCAGGCTTTAATGAGTATCATGATCATCCGAAATAATTAAAGCACCTTTAACCAATTTACGAATATTTATTTACACGAGGGTTTTACAATTAAGGTTCTTTGTACAAAGTACGTTTGTACTATCAACAACCTAATGAAAATAATCATATCACAGAGAATAAATGTTGAATTAACGTTTGGACTGTCTCCATACAAATATTAAACGTTGTTAGGTTTTATATTTACAAAATCTTGGCTTCCTTTTCTTCTTGTATAATAAAATATTTTTAACTTAGAAAAGGACGGACACTTGATTCTAAAAACCTGTACGTTACAAACAACGCCTAAAATAAAAACTTAGCAGTCTGAACAAAATTCATTTCTAAAATAACTGACAATTACTACATCTACGCTAAATTAGAATCAAATACTGAACACTTCACTTTTGGCGAATCATTTGATTTTATATTTAATAAAATTGATTTATTTATCCACCTGATTGAGAACAATCATTTTCATGATATACGCACACTTCAATCTTCTCTATACTACTTTCACATTTAATAATAAACAACCAATCTTTCAATTATTTCATTCAAATATGAAACTCTGTAAATAGGTAAGTTACTAAATTCTTTTTATACAACGTGGATTTTTGAGACGGGACAAGGGCAGGTACCTTAACCGTTATAATTACAGGAAAACGTATTTAGGAGACTATCCATAACTTTGAGAAATTCTGAACGGCATTCACAGATTTTCGGAAAAATGTACAGTCAGCGAAAAAACTGCTAAAACACAAAAAAAGAATTGGTGCGTATCGATCCTATTTCCTGTAGGGAACAAAAGACTCGATGGGACAATTGGGACCATTTAAGGTATGGTAAGATATGGTATGGTAAGGTAACTTTTCCCATACATTTCGGTAAGAGTCATAATTCTACATTAGCCAAACTCTTTGTTCTGGGTAGATCCGCTATAATCCGCTACTAAGACAGACTGAAACAAAGTAAGTAAAACTATTTTTCACACCACCTGCACGAAAACGTCAAATTATATGCTATGCAAACCTAACATAAAGTACGTCATTATAGCTCGCGAGCGGCGTCCGCTGCATAGGTGATGCATTATTATAATAGCTAGTCCACTGCTAGGTTCCAAATTCAAATCACATTATTGCCTGGGTTCAAATGGAATTCAGTACAATATTATTGCCCGGCCGGTGGACGAGGGCACGGGGTCGGACGCTCGCTGCACCTAGCAGTGGAGGCCGCGCGGCGCGAGCGGTGGATAGCCACCTATGTAGAGTCATAGTGCGAGCACAATTTTCTCGCAGTAGGAGTGAAAAGTAGAGTATGCCCCTCGGGGAGAAAGGTGTCTTTGTCTTGGGCTACCTTAAATCCAGCATTAGCATATGACGTCCGTGACATAAGACACTGCTTCATCCCCTCGGTGCATCTACTATTTCACTTTCAAACTTCGAATTTAATTAGAATATCTTCAGGTCATTCTTAGTTTGCGCTGAGAAAATTACAGATCGTTAGCTGCAATTCATGAACTTCTTGAAAAAAAATGTCTTCAAATCGCGAACGTAAGGTGCCGTTTGTATAAGGTGCTTGCGTATAAACCCGGTCTTGTGACTTATCATAGTTTCTGTATTCAAACTTCAGTTGGACTCAAACAGTCACACTAACAGTAAGAAATAGGATCGTCGTTTGGCAACAAAGAAAATTTCGAGTTGATTCATTTGTATTCCCGTACAAAATGTTTGGAAAAAGTTTTTGGCGATTTCTGTCATTTCTAGTACTTCATACCTTAAATGGTTCCATACTCCTTTGATCCAGGCATATTTTTTTTGGTATTTTAGCATTTTTATCGCTGACTGTACATTCTTTCCAAAATCAGATTATCTCAACAAGTTATGGATGGTCTCCTAGGAACGTTTTCCTGCAACTATAACGGTTAAGGTACCTGCCCTTACTGTCCCGTCTCACAAATACACCCTATTTAATAATATCATTTGATAAGTAGAAATCAAAACCAACTTAATTTAGAATTTCCACAATGTTCTAATAATGAAAAATATTGAGAACCTAAGTAAGACTACCACTTTGAACTACTAACACTCCATACTTATACTTCAATCAACAATCATTTAACCAGGAACCACGAACACGGAGAGACGCTATCAGACCTTCGACCTGGAACAATGAAACATTTACTGTTACAAGAGGAAACACGCACGATTGGTTTAGGGGGGGGGGGATTGAAAAAAACGAACCTAGGTTCATAGGAGTCTGCCAGGGTTGCAGAATTTGTTCGAAAGAATCACCGCGGCCCTGGACCAGAAAATTTTCAATCATTCCATAAAAACTCAATCAGTTTGCATTTCCATCTGTGCTGATTTTTTAGTTGCACCGGAATATTTGAACTATTGCTATTTGAGCCGATTCGGGATTTATCTAGTACTGGATTTTGAGCGCGGCTTCGACCGAGTGAGACTGTTTTATTGTCTCAAGGGAACATGCCAACCGGATGAAAGTAGGTATCCTATATCCTAAAATCCTAATCCAGGTCATGGTCCACCCTTCCAAGTTTTATGCGAATCTAATAATCCGTTTAAGCGTGAAAATGTAACAGGTACTTTTGCATTAATAATATTAGTAAGTTACTATGGGTTTAAAAAAAAACAGCTACTCACCACTTCATTCCTCATTACTTTTACTCATTTCACTGCCAGACTCACTGACGGAAGTAGACCGGATACTTATCGACGTCTCCTTAAACTGACTGATGAAGTCCAGAAGCTTCTGTAGGTTTCTCTGCGTCTTGATCTGGTCAGCCAGCAGTTGTCTCTTCTCGGCGTTATGCTCGTCCAAATTCTCTTTGAGGCTTGCAGCTCTCACTTCTAGTTTTCGAAGCTCGACGCATAGTTTTATATTCTTCTCTTGTAAGCTTTTTCGCTCGGCTAATTTATCTGAAATTATAATACGAGGGTCAATATTTGTGAGAAAGTGCAGTGTCAAGTGATTTGCTTTATGTGCAGTGTAACGTTAAGAAATCATCGCGCGAAAACGCGATCGTTAGGCAAACCTAAACGCATCGTCACGCCGGCAGAGGGAGTCTCAAATTAATACGACGATCGCGTATTATCTCGATTATCACTTTCTATTAGGACGACGCCATAGGGTCAGCTCAGCCGAAACGGGATGAGCCGCACAGGCCGCACTGCGCCGCCGCCGCGCCGCAGCCCGTGTGCTGCCACACGCCGCAGCCCGCGCACCACGCTAGCAGAGACGCCACGTATGAGTTACCTCTGTAGAGCTGCTTGTGCGCGGCGGGGTCGGGCTCGGGCGCGGGCCGGTGCGGCGGCTCGGGCAGCGCCGCGCCGCACAGGCCGCACTGCGCCGCCGCCGCGCCGCAGCCCGTGTGCTGCCACACGCCGCAGCCCGCGCACCACGCTAGCAGAGACGCCACGTATGAGTTACCTCTGTAGAGCTGCTTGTGCGCGGCGGGGTCGGGCTCGGGCGCGGGCCGGTGCGGCGGCTCGGGCAGCGCCGCGCCGCACAGGCCGCACTGCGCCGCCGCCGCGCCGCAGCCCGTGTGCTGCCACACGCCGCAGCCCGCGCACCACGCTAGCAGAGACGCCACGTATGAGTTACCTCTGTAGAGCTGCTTGTGCGCGGCGGGGTCGGGCTCGGGCGCGGGCCGGTGCGGCGGCTCGGGCAGCGCCGCGCCGCACAGGCCGCACTGCGCCGCCGCCGCGCCGCAGCCCGTGTGCTGCCACACGCCGCAGCCCGCGCACCACGCTAGCAGAGACGCCACGTATGAGTTACCTCTGTAGAGCTGCTTGTGCGCGGCGGGGTCGGGCTCGGGCGCGGGCCGGTGCGGCGGCTCGGGCAGCGCCGCGCCGCACAGGCCGCACTGCGCCGCCGCCGCGCCGCAGCCCGTGTGCTGCCACACGCCGCAGCCCGCGCACCACGCTAGCAGAGACGCCACGTATGAGTTACCTCTGTAGAGCTGCTTGTGCGCGGCGGGGTCGGGCTCGGGCGCGGGCCGGTGCGGCGGCTCGGGCAGCGCCGCGCCGCACAGGCCGCACTGCGCCGCCGCCGCGCCGCAGCCCGTGTGCTGCCACACGCCGCAGCCCGCGCACCACGCTAGCAGAGACGCCACGTATGAGTTACCTCTGTAGAGCTGCTTGTGCGCGGCGGGGTCGGGCTCGGGCGCGGGCCGGTGCGGCGGCTCGGGCAGCGCCGCGCCGCACAGGCCGCACTGCGCCGCCGCCGCGCCGCAGCCCGTGTGCTGCCACACGCCGCAGCCCGCGCACCACGCTAGCAGAGACGCCACGTATGAGTTACCTCTGTAGAGCTGCTTGTGCGCGGCGGGGTCGGGCTCGGGCGCGGGCCGGTGCGGCGGCTCGGGCAGCGCCGCGCCGCACAGGCCGCACTGCGCCGCCGCCGCGCCGCAGCCCGTGTGCTGCCACACGCCGCAGCCCGCGCACCACGCTAGCAGAGACGCCACGTATGAGTTACCTCTGTAGAGCTGCTTGTGCGCGGCGGGGTCGGGCTCGGGCGCGGGCCGGTGCGGCGGCTCGGGCAGCGCCGCGCCGCACAGGCCGCACTGCGCCGCCGCCGCGCCGCAGCCCGTGTGCTGCCACACGCCGCAGCCCGCGCACCACGCTAGCAGAGACGCCACGTATGAGTTACCTCTGTAGAGCTGCTTGTGCGCGGCGGGGTCGGGCTCGGGCGCGGGCCGGTGCGGCGGCTCGGGCAGCGCCGCGCCGCACAGGCCGCACTGCGCCGCCGCCGCGCCGCAGCCCGTGTGCTGCCACACGCCGCAGCCCGCGCACCACGCTAGCAGAGACGCCACGTATGAGTTACCTCTGTAGAGCTGCTTGTGCGCGGCGGGGTCGGGCTCGGGCGCGGGCCGGTGCGGCGGCTCGGGCAGCGCCGCGCCGCACAGGCCGCACTGCGCCGCCGCCGCGCCGCAGCCCGTGTGCTGCCACACGCCGCAGCCCGCGCACCACGCTAGCAGAGACGCCACGTATGAGTTACCTCTGTAGAGCTGCTTGTGCGCGGCGGGGTCGGGCTCGGGCGCGGGCCGGTGCGGCGGCTCGGGCAGCGCCGCGCCGCACAGGCCGCACTGCGCCGCCGCCGCGCCGCAGCCCGTGTGCTGCCACACGCCGCAGCCCGCGCACCACGCTAGCAGAGACGCCACGTATGAGTTACCTCTGTAGAGCTGCTTGTGCGCGGCGGGGTCGGGCTCGGGCGCGGGCCGGTGCGGCGGCTCGGGCAGCGCCGCGCCGCACAGGCCGCACTGCGCCGCCGCCGCGCCGCAGCCCGTGTGCTGCCACACGCCGCAGCCCGCGCACCACGCTAGCAGAGACGCCACGTATGAGTTACCTCTGTAGAGCTGCTTGTGCGCGGCGGGGTCGGGCTCGGGCGCGGGCCGGTGCGGCGGCTCGGGCAGCGCCGCGCCGCACAGGCCGCACTGCGCCGCCGCCGCGCCGCAGCCCGTGTGCTGCCACACGCCGCAGCCCGCGCACCACGCTAGCAGCAGAGACGCCACGTATGAGTTACCTCTGTAGAGCTGCTTGTGCGCGGCGGGGTCGGGCTCGGGCGCGGGCCGGTGCGGCGGCTCGGGCAGCGCCGCGCCGCACAGGCCGCACTGCGCCGCCGCCGCGCCGCAGCCCGTGTGCTGCCACACGCCGCAGCCCGCGCACCACGCTAGCAGAGACGCCACGTATGAGTTACCTCTGTAGAGCTGCTTGTGCGCGGCGGGGTCGGGCTCGGGCGCGGGCCGGTGCGGCGGCTCGGGCAGCGCCGCGCCGCACAGGCCGCACTGCGCCGCCGCCGCGCCGCAGCCCGTGTGCTGCCACACGCCGCAGCCCGCGCACCACGCTAGCAGAGACGCCACGTATGAGTTACCTCTGTAGAGCTGCTTGTGCGCGGCGGGGTCGGGCTCGGGCGCGGGCCGGTGCGGCGGCTCGGGCAGCGCCGCGCCGCACAGGCCGCACTGCGCCGCCGCCGCGCCGCAGCCCGTGTGCTGCCACACGCCGCAGCCCGCGCACCACGCTAGCAGAGACGCCACGTATGAGTTACCTCTGTAGAGCTGCTTGTGCGCGGCGGGGTCGGGCTCGGGCGCGGGCCGGTGCGGCGGCTCGGGCAGCGCCGCGCCGCACAGGCCGCACTGCGCCGCCGCCGCGCCGCAGCCCGTGTGCTGCCACACGCCGCAGCCCGCGCACCACGCTAGCAGCAGAGACGCCACGTATGAGTTACCTCTGTAGAGCTGCTTGTGCGCGGCGGGGTCGGGCTCGGGCGCGGGCCGGTGCGGCGGCTCGGGCAGCGCCGCGCCGCACAGGCCGCACTGCGCCGCCGCCGCGCCGCAGCCCGTGTGCTGCCACACGCCGCAGCCCGCGCACCACGCTAGCAGAGACGCCACGTATGAGTTACCTCTGTAGAGCTGCTTGTGCGCGGCGGGGTCGGGCTCGGGCGCGGGCCGGTGCGGCGGCTCGGGCAGCGCCGCGCCGCACAGGCCGCACTGCGCCGCCGCCGCGCCGCAGCCCGTGTGCTGCCACACGCCGCAGCCCGCGCACCACGCTAGCAGAGACGCCACGTATGAGTTACCTCTGTAGAGCTGCTTGTGCGCGGCGGGGTCGGGCTCGGGCGCGGGCCGGTGCGGCGGCTCGGGCAGCGCCGCGCCGCACAGGCCGCACTGCGCCGCCGCCGCGCCGCAGCCCGTGTGCTGCCACACGCCGCAGCCCGCGCACCACGCTAGCAGAGACGCCACGTATGAGTTACCTCTGTAGAGCTGCTTGTGCGCGGCGGGGTCGGGCTCGGGCGCGGGCCGGTGCGGCGGCTCGGGCAGCGCCGCGCCGCACAGGCCGCACTGCGCCGCCGCCGCGCCGCAGCCCGTGTGCTGCCACACGCCGCAGCCCGCGCACCACGCTAGCAGAGACGCCACGTATGAGTTACCTCTGTAGAGCTGCTTGTGCGCGGCGGGGTCGGGCTCGGGCGCGGGCCGGTGCGGCGGCTCGGGCAGCGCCGCGCCGCACAGGCCGCACTGCGCCGCCGCCGCGCCGCAGCCCGTGTGCTGCCACACGCCGCAGCCCGCGCACCACGCTAGCAGAGACGCCACGTATGAGTTACCTCTGTAGAGCTGCTTGTGCGCGGCGGGGTCGGGCTCGGGCGCGGGCCGGTGCGGCGGCTCGGGCAGCGCCGCGCCGCACAGGCCGCACTGCGCCGCCGCCGCGCCGCAGCCCGTGTGCTGCCACACGCCGCAGCCCGCGCACCACGCTAGCAGAGACGCCACGTATGAGTTACCTCTGTAGAGCTGCTTGTGCGCGGCGGGGTCGGGCTCGGGCGCGGGCCGGTGCGGCGGCTCGGGCAGCGCCGCGCCGCACAGGCCGCACTGCGCCGCCGCCGCGCCGCAGCCCGTGTGCTGCCACACGCCGCAGCCCGCGCACCACGCTAGCAGCAGAGACGCCACGTATGAGTTACCTCTGTAGAGCTGCTTGTGCGCGGCGGGGTCGGGCTCGGGCGCGGGCCGGTGCGGCGGCTCGGGCAGCGCCGCGCCGCACAGGCCGCACTGCGCCGCCGCCGCGCCGCAGCCCGTGTGCTGCCACACGCCGCAGCCCGCGCACCACGCTAGCAGAGACGCCACGTATGAGTTACCTCTGTAGAGCTGCTTGTGCGCGGCGGGGTCGGGCTCGGGCGCGGGCCGGTGCGGCGGCTCGGGCAGCGCCGCGCCGCACAGGCCGCACTGCGCCGCCGCCGCGCCGCAGCCCGTGTGCTGCCACACGCCGCAGCCCGCGCACCACGCTAGCAGAGACGCCACGTATGAGTTACCTCTGTAGAGCTGCTTGTGCGCGGCGGGGTCGGGCTCGGGCGCGGGCCGGTGCGGCGGCTCGGGCAGCGCCGCGCCGCACAGGCCGCACTGCGCCGCCGCCGCGCCGCAGCCCGTGTGCTGCCACACGCCGCAGCCCGCGCACCACGCTAGCAGAGACGCCACGTATGAGTTACCTCTGTAGAGCTGCTTGTGCGCGGCGGGGTCGGGCTCGGGCGCGGGCCGGTGCGGCGGCTCGGGCAGCGCCGCGCCGCACAGGCCGCACTGCGCCGCCGCCGCGCCGCAGCCCGTGTGCTGCCACACGCCGCAGCCCGCGCACCACGCTAGCAGAGACGCCACGTATGAGTTACCTCTGTAGAGCTGCTTGTGCGCGGCGGGGTCGGGCTCGGGCGCGGGCCGGTGCGGCGGCTCGGGCAGCGCCGCGCCGCACAGGCCGCACTGCGCCGCCGCCGCGCCGCAGCCCGTGTGCTGCCACACGCCGCAGCCCGCGCACCACGCTAGCAGAGACGCCACGTATGAGTTACCTCTGTAGAGCTGCTTGTGCGCGGCGGGGTCGGGCTCGGGCGCGGGCCGGTGCGGCGGCTCGGGCAGCGCCGCGCCGCACAGGCCGCACTGCGCCGCCGCCGCGCCGCAGCCCGTGTGCTGCCACACGCCGCAGCCCGCGCACCACGCTAGCAGAGACGTCACGTCTAAAACAAAATACAATTTGAAAAAAGAGGATCAAACATTGAATGAGCGATAATATGCTGTAAACTTTTTTAAGCCTTTATTTTGGCATTTCAAAAGTTTTCTCATAAAATCGTGTCCGCTTCTTGAGATAATCAAGAGCACAAAAATGTCGGACTCTAAAACGGTTATTCGTTTTTTTTTTTTTTATCATAGATGCAAATATCATTTGATACAGAAGAACTGAAAAATTTGCAAAATAAAAAACGATTTGAGGGACTGAATATCTTAGGACGCGGAGTGTACATCTTAATATCTCTCATTCCAAAGTTGAAACAAGTATAATTATTCCAGTTAGTGATTTACTCACCATTTCGTCCACAAACATGACACACTTTTTTATGTGCTGCATTGTGTGCCGTGTAGACAGGCTCTACTGATAAGCTGGCCGGCAAAGTCGCCGCCCACGCAGGCTTGCCGTTGGTCCAGCCTGTTGACATATGGGTGAAATTACTTTGAAATATTGTCCTACTTCCAGTCGACACCAAAACCGTCACCGATTGTTCAGCACCGATACCAGCTTCGATCGAAAAATTGTTGAAGTCTTTCAGTTTCTCTGAATAAGAACGCCAAAGTTGGCCATTTTATGCAAAAATCACAGGGATCAAGCACACAAATGTTAACATTCATGCATGAACGAGCCGAATATTCGGTAATGTTTTAGCCAAAACGGAAAATTTTGCCGAAAACCAGTTTTTTTAACCCAAAACCAAAACTGAATCCTAGGTCGGTCACTATTTGTGGACAGTCCGCGCTACGCACGAGTAGCAACCAATTAAAACGCATTATACTAATCTACACTGTATTTAGCTTCTTAGCGTGTCGATGGCAAATAGGAGTGATTGAATTTTTAACCTTTTGAACGCCATTGTCACGTATACATGACAAGCAAGCGCGTGCCTTGTACGCCAAACGTCACGAACATGTGACAAAAAGTATGGAGAATTTGTGGTCGGGGTGGTCGGGTACACGCCGATGCGTTTATGCTCTGGCGTTCAAAAGGTTAAGGATGGGAAATCATCAAAAGACTTCTTCCGCTCTGGGTGGAGTGGAAGGACGTGTCAGACTTACTGACTTAAACCCATCCGTGTTCCTTCTAAAGCCCTTTGCGTTCAAGGGCCGCGGTGACTCTTTCGAACAAATTCCGCAACCACATGCACAGCTTACAGGACATGCGGCGCAAGATGAAAGGTGGGCCAAGGACTGCTAATTATATAAAAAGTTACCGGGAAACAGCACAGTTGCTATAGTAGGCGCCAGATAAATGTGGAATAAAGTACATTGACCTTTCCCTAATAACTGTTCATAGGTACCTGAACAATTAAATATGAATCGTTTTTCATTATTAGACAATGTTAAGGATCACGAGAGGTGATTCGGGACAGCTTTGTGTCATTAATTCCGTTTTTCAAATTAAAAATGTCAATAATTGTAGGTGGGTCAATGACCGTTATTCCACGATTATCTGGCGCCTACTATAGTAATTATGTGGCACAGATTGGTTATGTTGGAATAAAAATTTAAAACTAACCTTTGTTTTCTGTCGAAGATCCTGAAGGTGAGCCTTCACGAGACGTTTTATTCTGCGACTGAAATATAAAAATAATGCTTGGAATTAACATGATAATTATGAATACATTATCACCATGTCAATAAAATATTACAATGTGTGACTTTGTGAGTGTTGTCTCTCAATTCATGAACAATGCTGTAAATAATTACAAAGTAGGTACTCGAAAATATTTTTACCTGTTGTTTTCGTAGTTTGGCAGACCTTGTCTGTGGAGGATCATTATGTGTTTGCAGGTACGGAAACTGATTGTACTTTTTCTTTTTCTGTAATAAAATATATTTTATGTAATAATACACTAGGCACTTGATCAATTGATCAGGATCACTGATTCAAACACATAATTATTACACATCTTGTTTTGATTTATACTTACAGGTAACATTTCATAGCTCCCGTAAAGGAAATCATTTCTGTTGGTGCTTGTAGTAGACCTCTTCCGACGCTCACTTCTCTTTTTCTCCAACAGTTCTCTTTGTAAAGGTGTCACAAGACCAATGAGTCTGGAAAATTAAGTTATACAATAATTAAGTAAAGAATAGCCCATCTTACTAGCACCAGTTATCACCAAACAATCATTATACTTTATTTATTAATTATGCTTATGTTTGCCACTTGAAGAACATGTGTAATGCAAGTAGGTCATGTGATTCCTGTTCCTGCAGTTCTTTTTCAGCACAGCTTGATAAATTGAGTATGGAATCTAACCCCATTATATTGCTGTGTTGGTGCTTGGATCCACTGCCAACCAAAATAATTTTGTAAAAAAAATACAACCAACTTCAATCAAATTAAATCCTTAACCTTTCTAATATTATAAATAAGAAAGTAACTCTGTCTGTCTGTCGCGGCTTCACGCCAAAATGACTGAACCAATTTAAATGAAATTTGGTACACAGATAGTCTAGAGCCTGAGAAAGAACATAGGCTACTTTTTAATGCGAAAAAAGGGTTGTAAGGGGGTTGAAAGGGGGAGTTGAAAGGGGGAGGTTGAAAGGGGGAGGTTGAAAGGGGGGGGTTGAAAGGGGGGGATGAAAAGTTGTATGGAAGTATCGTCATTTTTAGAGCTAGAAGCTTGAAACTTATTTTTTAAACTCTTGATTCGAAATAAATAAATATGACATTTAACGTTTGTAAAAGTTTAACCCTCAAGGGTGTAAAATATCAATAGGGAATAGGGGACGAAAGTTTGAATAGAAATAAATATGTAAGGTTTATGTGAATGTTTTATAGGTACACAGATAGTCTAGAGCCTGAGAAAGAACTAGTTTTCTTTTTAACACGAAAAAAGGGTTGTAAAGCGTTGAAAGGGGGGGGATGAAAAGTTATATGGAAGGGAAGTATTGTCATTTTTAGAGCTAGAAGCTTGAAACTTTATTTTTATGCTGTTGATTCAAAATAAATAAATATGACATTCAAAGTTTGCAAAAGTTTTACCCTCAAGGGTGTAAAATAAGCGATATGTACTATTATACTTCAATAATTTAATAATCTCTTTGCAGTGAAACACTGCAAATAGCTCATTAAAGTATTTATATGTATGTGTCTTATTTGTAAAATAATTAGCCTAAATAATGAAAAAGGTTACCCAAAGACACTATTCCACGTGGACGAAGTCGCTAACACAGCTAGTTGGTTCATAAATGTGGTAAAAAATATACAAAAAAAAACAACCAAATTGAAAACTTTTTCCTTTTTTTGAAGTTGGTTAAACAACGATCATCATTAACAACAGTAATGATTAGAAATAGGTCTCTTACCCAAAAGCTTCCTTCACTTTGTTTAAAACATTCACAAAATTGTTTCTACTATCATGCACAGTGCCTGGCAGTTGAGCAAAATTTCTCTGATATTTATCCTTTTCATCGTTTTCACTATGATTCGAGTTTTCCTTCTCATTAGACAACTTGATCTCAATCTCAACATCAGAAATATTCTCCTTTATTTCATCACTATTATTTTCAGTTTTTATATGTATTTCATTTAGTACAGATGGCTTTAACAGTGATACGGTTCTGTTTCTGCTACGATATTGTATTTGATGGTCCCTTAGTTGCTGTGCTACATATCTGTTGTCATTCTCAATATTGATTTGCTTGTTGCGAGCCTTCAACCTTTGTTGGTACAACTCTAATTCTCTCCGTAGTCTGTCTACCACTAGTTTCTGTAAAAAGAAGTAATTCTATATACTTACTCTGCTTTTGTATTTCTTACTTCAACATGGTGGCAAGACATTCTGAGACAAAATAAATAAAAGCAGCATATATTGTAAGAATCTACCATATAAAAGTCTCACAGTACCACTCAACTAAATATTTCTTGTAGGTTTAAACTTGGAAGCACTTTGGAGTATTTGACACAATACAGTAAGGATGGACATAGTTTATAATTGAGTATATTTTGATCCAAGCTTACAGTAAAGATAAATAGTTGTTTATCTTATGAATATTTCACACAATATAAACTTTCAATATCCCTCATCCTACTTTTTTTTTGATTGGTGGCTTTTTTGTGCTGGCTACTAATGCTCAAGTAAAAATGACATAACAAATAATAAAAACTGATGAATGTAAGCAAATTATTACAAAATTAAACATTCACACAAATAACCTACTATGTTTGCATCTCATGATTCTCTTGTGAAGCAAATAGCCAAGATATAGCTAGGCTAGAAATCATCATAACAACTGTTTTTTAGATCACAGTTGATTTATTTCATAATTTCATTCAATAAAGGTACTTACTTACTAATTTTGTTCGAATTATAGGACACATTTAAGACCTACTTGATAAAATATAAGTAAATTAGTGATCACATAATTATTTTTTTAACCATAGGTATGAAACTAAATCTTAAAACTTACTTGAGTTTGCCCAATTGCTATAATTTCTCTCTCAGCTTCTTTGACTTTGGATCTGAGATGAATGTTCTGCAAACAAAGCGCATTTGTAATTATAAGTGTGTTTATTATAATTTATAGAACTTCCAAGAGATATTTATAGGTAGAAAAACAATGAATTTTTCTTACGTTTTCATCTTCTTGAAGGCGCGCAACCCAAACCTGAAAAAGTATAGAAACTAATAAAGACTGGCACTCTTTACTTTTATAAATAGTGTTGAAAAAGTAATTTACAATCACTAGACCAACCTGATGGATTCGTATCGCATTTTTCAAGTCCGACTGGGTTTTGCGAATATCTTCCTTTATTTCGTTAGAAACTTCCATACTTTTTATTCTAATTTATACCTACTCTACACATAAAAAATATCATCAACAGTTTGTATTTATTTAACTACTTCAACGCAAAATAAATCTAAACAAAACTAACGATATGTTCACGAAGAAACAACTCTTGTTTCACACAAGGATACAAGAAACGCAAAATTATAATACGCTTTCAGAAACTTTACACTAGGCGGGACGTTTATTACATAACCCAATAAAAATAATTGAAACCAAAATAAAATAACTTTCATACTTTTAATCTGTACCAAATTGGGTTAAAATTATATTACAATACAACTTTATTCAATGAAGTGAGTTGAATTGAAATAGTTACACACACATAAACATAGTTTTGCACATTACACGATTACACAAAATACACACACTCACAACTTTCCGGAAATGTACAGGATTGAAAAACTCCTTTACACGAAACAAATTAGCAAAGCAGCAAAATTGCTTGAGGCTACTTATATTACACAGAATACACATAGCGACTTCAATTCCTGGCAACTTAAAAGACTCATGTCCCACTCTGGGCTAAAAACCGATTTTCATAAAAGAATAGTTTTTAATTTTTACCAATATTTTTTCGCTGTATATGCTACGGCTACCATATGCAGATATAACATGCGATTTAGCATAAAAAAACATTTTTATTTATGAAAATGGGATTGAACTTTTGGGGCTAAGCTATCTGGCCGCCATTTTTTTTTCTAAAGTCCCATCGCACGGTGAAACCTATCGATAAGGATAAGGGACACTAAAACAACAAAAAAATATGGTGTCCTAAAATGTAACGTTGCCGAGATATTTGGGGGAAAAGTCATCATGCTAACAATTCAAATGAAATAATACTGTGCTTATATGCATAAGACTGTATTGAAATAATATTTCCCAGCTTGATTAACCATTTATTATAAGAGGGTAAACACTTTAATAATTGCTTGCCTACTTACTCGCATAGCAATCGCCAAATAATAGTGTTTTTATGTTATAAGTGCTTAATGTTTTTCACCATTGATACAGAAACAGCAGTTACTTTATCAACTCACGAAAAAACTTTTAGAAACTGGAGTATAGAGTGAGCGAGGAACCTATCACAGACAAACTAAAAAATATGGTGTTTCTGGGTTTTATTTTGGTGAGAAATTATGAAAAAAAAACAAAATTATTTATAAGAGTACCAGTATTAGTTCTTCAGAGACTGAATACCGATATAATTTGGATAACTGATACCAAAATATCGCTATAAATACCAGTATTTAGGTATCGATATAATACCGTTATTTTTAATTTTTCTTGCGTTTTTTCGATTTGCAGATTTTGATCAAAATATGATTCGCGACTGTAATAAATATATATTTACTTAGGAATCATCAATAAAGATTCTGTGATGTCACATTGTAGCCTGATATCGGTACTGAGTATTGATTTAAATTATTGATATTTTATATCGATACTCAAATTACTGATATAAAATACCAGTATTTATTCCAGATATCGATACTGTTATCGGTATTTTCTTAAAAATATCGGTATTCTTCGAGTATCGATATCGGTCCCCGGTTCTTCGTAAAAAAAAATATGCCTCATATTATAATATACGCCAATGCTTGTGATGTTCTATATCTACTTTACAGACCAGATACAGACCGTATATATGTGGGTAAAGTATGCTGACATCTTTGAGGCGCTCGTGGAACAGAACGCGTCGTCGAACTAGGCCTGCTCAGGCCTGCGCCTGCCGGGAATCGCCTGCACCCTAATTGTGCAAATAACAAGCAGAAGCATGTCATTCACAATCAGAATTTAAACCTCCAAATGCATTTTTTCATGTCAAAAAAATCGTCTGCTCGACAACATAAAACACGCAATTAATGCGTTTTTTTTTTTACGATGACCACTCGCATTTCAGCACGCTAGGGCAGGTAACTGCTTAACCGGACTATCCTGTGGTGGCCTTAAATGAATCTAAGACCCCCAGCCAGGGCTTACAAACTAAGTTAAATTAAATGACCGCTCGCTAGGGCATCCCCTGTGGTATACGGACCTCGGCTAGCGGCGTCATTTTGGGAGGAACAGCAAGGGACAGTCTGGGTCATAACGTTATTTAGGGAGTTTAAAACTACTGGCTCAGTGACACGGGCTGGCTCAGTAATCAAAGGTCGGGAAGGATCTTTACGGGGGCGTCGCGACGGGCCTCGTCGGCGGGGCCGGAATACGGAACGCGGTCTGTGTCGTGTGTGTTTTCGAAGAGTGCTGGTTTCCCTACGGCTCTCTTGAATCTGGGTGATGGCGTCGTCGGGTTCGACGAGGGTATGCCACGGGCGGCGAGTCCTACTGATCTGTGAGGGAGTGTATCGGGTAGCCGATGCAATAAGAAGATTTTGGTGTTTTGAAGCAGTTTCGATGAAACGCTGCGATAGTCGTTTCATGAACTGCTTCACTGTCGGGATTGTGAGGTCGACATGGAGTCGTTCGTTCCTAATGAACCACGGGACGCCCGTGGCCTTTCGGAGAAATCGATTTTGAACTACTTGCATCCTATGGATGTGGTGCGACTTTGCGTGCGCGAAGGTGGCGCACGCATACGTCATTATGGGGCGTATGCACGTCGTGAAGATGCCCAGTTTACATCTTAGGGACAGCTTGCTGCGTGCATTCAGCATGGAGTGGAGCCTCAAAGAGCTAAAGAGGCTCGCGAGCGTACCTTCTTTATGTGCTTACCGAACTTAAGTTGTCGATCGAGGATCACGCCTAGATATTTGGCTCGCTTCTCCCAAGGGATCGGCTTACCAAACATGGTAATCGGGCTGGGATGAATGAGTTTGCAATGAGCGAGTTTTTATACTTACTCGATTGCCGACGAGGCGAGGATGCGTTGGGATTTCAAATTGGCTCAATTCATAAATGTTGCTACAAAAAAAATGTCTCTATGATTTCCAAAATTCATTCACCAAATGTGTCCATGGTTCATGACTTTGATTTCATCATTCATTCATTCAATCAATGTCGGCTGTCGGTAGGAGGTATGTGGGAGAATTAGTTCGACGAAACTTGTAATAAAAACTCTGACAATAGATAATTAGACATTAACTGATTTTCTTGATAGTGTTCTTCAATTCAGTGTTGAATATAGTTACTTAGAATCTGCGCGATTGAAATATTTAACAAGATTGAAAATGACAAGTTCATGCTGAAATTTTCATGGTGATTGGCGCCACGACAAACTACTGTATTTGCACTACTACGTAGATTGTTTATAGTGTTGAAAAGATTTAAGAAATGTCTGTCAAAAGACAAGCCACTACCGAATTGAATCACGACAATTGGGATCAAGATGACCCAGCCGACCATGAAGAAATGGGCAGTTTTAAAATTGCGCCCAAGGAAATGCTCGAAAAACGTGTTATCAGGACTGCAAAAAGGCGTACACAAGTTGCTGGTGACGAGGTAAATCCAAATATTTCATAGAGATGCCTATTCCTCTGTGATAAATGAAACTGTGACTAAATGAGGAATCATAAAATATTGCCTTATCTAAAAATAACATAAAGTTAATCAAAAGTTATCTTTCATTTCTTGATTATTGAATAGATAGGCTCTTTATTTTTAAAGTATTAGTCCACCACTGCACTGCATTAGTCCACCCATTGGTGGAGAAGATGTTAATATGAGAAATTTTAAACTCCTTTAACAGTAAAAGATGAGTGATTGGTTATATTTACTTAAATAAATTATTGTATGATCCATTCAATCCACATGATTGAAGTCCAGTCTTTAATGTTTGTTTTTTTACATTTCAGCCTAAGAAAAGTGTCTTCAGCGGATTTAGTGGATTCAATAAAGCACAACCAGCATCATTTGACTTTTTGTCAAAATTAACCAATGGCAACAATGACAGTAATAGCTCCAACAAGGCAGATTCATCAGTAACATCCAGTTTATTTACAAATAAACCACTTGCCAGTCCAAGTAGTGGTATTTTTGGCAATCAGTCAACGACCACACCAACTAAGTCTCCATTTGGATCACCATCAACACAGACAGGCTCAAGTTCCCTATTTGGAGTTTCTGCTCAAAACACCACAACTCCATCTATGTTTATGACGTCTAAAGCTGATTCCACCGTTAAAGATTCTCCATTCAAAATCCAAACTGTTACTAGCTCAACCGATAACAATACTGAATCCACAAAATCTTCTTCTATTGCACCAGTTACCTCCAGTAAATTTGACATTCCATCTACCAGTGCCAATGTAGCAAAGTCACTGTTTTCAACTACTTCAAATTCAACACCATTTAAAATTCAAACAATGTCAAATACTAGCACAGCGCAAAACACTTTTGGTATGGCGTCAAAGCCAGAAGGAGGTCTAAATGACACAGATAAAAAGGCTGAGGATACCAAGAATGATAAAAAAATGAAATATTATTCAAAATTAAAAGGTTTAAATGAATCTGTATCAGATTGGATAAAAAAGCATGTAGAACAAACTCCCCTTTGCATACTAACTCCAATATTTAAAGATTATGAGAAGTATTTAAAAGAAATACAAGATGAGTATGGTGCAGATAAACAAGAAGTTGATAAAAAGTCAGATGGTAAATTTACGACAGGGGAATCAAAAACACAGTTTGGCAATGTTGAGAAGCCTGTAGCTACAACTGTAAACAATACAACAGGATCATCTATTTTCAATGCTTCAAGTCCAAAATCTCTATTTGCTACTCAAAGCAGTACCACTGCAGCAACTGAAAAAACAGAAAAATCAGGCTCATTCTCCTTTGGGATTGGCTCATCTACTAATACTTCAAGTACAATAACAACCAGCTCTGCAGGATTTTCTTTTGGAGCGATTACATCAAGCACAGCAAGCGCTGTTACTTCTTCTCCTTTCTCATTTGCTACAACCACAAGTACGACTGCTGCCAATGGAACAGCAGCACCATTTTCATTTGGGATTGGAAAGCCTTTCAGCTTCAATTCTAATGTCAAACAAAAGACAGATACTGCTGAAGAAACCAATGAAGATGAAGATTCACCACCTAAAGTAGAGTTCACACCAGTTGTTGAAGACAACACTGTTTATGATAAACGTTGCAAAGTTTTTGTAAAGAAAGATGGCAATTTCGTTGACAAAGGTGTTGGCACAATTTATATAAAGAAAGTTGAGGAAAGTGGAAAACACCAGCTCCTAGTTAGAGCCAATACAAACTTGGGTACAATTTTGGTTAATTTGATATTGGTGTCTGCTATCCCTACACAACGCATGGGTAAAAACAATGTTATGTTGGTATGTATACCCACACCAGAATCAAAGCCCCCACCTACACCTATCTTAATCCGCGTGAAAACTTCGGAGGAAGCTGATGAATTACTAGAAACTTTAAACAAATATAAAGCATAAAATACTGATTGTACTGATTTTGTTAATATTGAGAATGCTGTACCTAATATTAGCTGGACTAGAGTAGCCAATTTTATTCAGAAAAAATATTTTATTTAAATCTTTTTTTCTACCTAATGTGTTTAATAAGAATTCTCTTGAAATAAATTATGTATTGTAATAATTGTAAGAATGTAGTCCTTCATCATTAAAAAAGTGATATTCGTATCATTATGTAACACTGATTTTGATTGTTAATCCTGAAAAATATATCATTTTTTGCAGACTATTACTATCTCTATTATTACAGTATTTATTTGTATCTGATGGTTTAACAGTTAACAAATTATTGTTCGACCTATATGCTGAGTTCTGGGCACTGAAAGTGTTAAGCAGCATGATTAAGGTAGCTAGTACTAGCGTAGTACCAAGAACAGACATATGGTATGTACCGCGTAATCCGAAGATAACGTACGGCCTAGGCCTAGTAAAGCTTCGGCCTCTTATTCGCTAGGGCTAAATCTTTGGCGACATGTGTGATAGATAGTCGTTCGGAACAGCGGGGCTGTCGGCCAACTTGCTAACATCTCGTCGCTCGGGATACCTATACCTGTTGCGGGATGTTCTCTAGTGCCAAGTTTGTTTTTTAAAAATGTTTGCTAACAAATTGTCAATCGCATATCAACTGTTAGTCAACGGAAACGTATTACTGGGATTAAAGATCAGTACCTATTCCTTTCCATCCAAAGTTTAGCTGTTAATGCGTGATTGACTTCTATTTCCATTTATAATAAACTAGCTTTTGTCTGCGACTTCATCCGCGTGGAATAGTTATTTTGGGCAGCCATTCTTATTTTTCAAAAACGCTTAAACATAAGTATTTATTTTTATCAAGTGCCTAAATATTCCAAATTTCATCTAAATCAGTTCAGCGGTTTAAGCGTGAAGCGGTAACATGCATAGGTACACGCAGACACGCTTTCGCATTTAAGTATGCGTTAGTTACTCAAGACTTAACAATCAGTCCACTGTACACGAATAATAATTGTAATTACCTACCTATTACTAATACAGTAATACCACACTATCTATCTTAATATATATTTTTTTTGTGTACGTGTGTATGTCATTGAACTCCTAAATGGCTGGACCGATGTTGATGAAATTTTTTGTGTGTGTTCAAGGAGATTCGAGAATGGTTTAGATTCACAATTGGACCCGGTAGGTGGCGCTGTTCGGGCAGGACAATAACATAACTTGACAACGACTTAACCGATTTCGTTCATCTTTTTTTAAAGTTTTATAATACTTTGAAAAAGGCTTTTACGGCAAAAAGTATTTATACATAAATTAACCCCTACTTCTCAAGTTATACGAAGTGGTCACGCTATAACTTGAGAACGGCTTGACCGATTTGGCTAATTCTTTTTTTGTTATGTTCGCCAGATTACACGGAAGGTTTAAAAAAATAGGTAGGTAGGTAACGGTTGACGGGAGCGAAGCCACGGGTACAGCTTTTTTATCTCACCAACATGAGGTTTAAAGTAACCTAGATCGGGCGGATCGCTGTTTAACAATGCAATTCCGAACCACCGTTAATTGCATGTTTAATAAAAATATATTAGTTTAGTTTATTTTTAGGCACTATTATTGTATGGAAAATATTATTACTGCTGACTAAATGTACATTTTTGTAGACGTTTTTATTTGAATAAATTATTATTATTAAAATCTATCTATCTTCTATATAAATAAAAATGAATCGCTATGTGTTGCTAAGCGCAAAACTCGAGAACGGCTAGAGCAATTTCGCTAATGCTTTTTTGTTGTGGTTGTTATTATCAAGAGATGGTCCTTATGAAAGAAAATTTTGAAAAAATATTGACTATCGAATATTTGATTTATAATACGCCCAATATCAAGACACGTATTATTAGATTATTGGATATTTAGTGTGTGTACCCCTTTTTGTTAATGTTTTTGTTTTTGTTTCGACTTTGCGTATATTATGTACCCATAGTATAAGGTAATAAGTAGGTACTTGTATATTATAAAAAATTGATCCACGAGAACACTGCCGACAAACTGTACAGCAGTTTGGCAGATGAAATGTGTATTTTTTTTTCCATGTAACTTTCTTGAATAAATAAATAAATAAACGTATATTGTCAGAAATCACAGAACGCCAGAAATCTACGCAAAAAGTCAGAAACTCAAAATGCCAGATACGAAAAAGTCAGAAACGCAGAATGTCAGATACGCAAAGTCAGAAACGCAGAACGCCATTTACGCAAAAATTCAGAAAGAAAGAATGTCAGATTCCTACGCAAAAAGCCAGAAATGGATCAGATTTTATATTAGGTAGGTAGGTACCTACTTTTCGTTTTTTTAAGTTTGCTTGAGGTATTAACCTCATTAGAATGACCTTATCCTCCGAACAGTTTTTAACGCGTTTAATCTCAAAAATGATGTTATCTCATAAAATATTTGAGCAGGTTAACCATAATTTCGATTTGATTTGGGAATACCTCTAACTGCCGGTCGATTCTGTAAACATGTCGAAGTGAAGGCTAGGGTGAAGGTACAATTTTTTTTTTTGTATCATGAGGTGAGCTGTCAATCCATACAATCAAGATGGAATGACAGCTCACTTCGTGATCACGTGACACTTCGACATGTTTATAGAATCGACCGGCTGGAGACTGGCAATGAATAACATCTAGCTCAATCTGCAAAATGTATTATTTATAAATAAAAAACTTGTATATTTAAATACTTAATTAGATATCGTCGACCTAATTCTAATAAAGCCTAAGTCAAAATTTGGCCTATCAACGATTTTATGCGATTTAGGTACTTACAGTGATTAAAACTAGGTATGGTAGGTATCATCTATCCCGTTTGTTACTTTTCAATATCTGTAGGTATGGGAAAAAATGAGATAGGACGTTAGAAACAATATGTGGTTTCTCAGGCCGCCGAATTGTTGGTCAGATGCACGTGGCTGCCTGGCTGTATAACTTGGCAGAGCAATCGTAACGCCCCCACGAATCTATGTACGATATAAAATCTATATCGTACATCAATTCGTGTACGTTACGATCTACATTATAGATGCCTGTAAGAACACTAGGAAGGACAGCAGGTCTCTGATATCTACAAATAAATCCTTTTGAAACATTTGTGCAATTTCAATGTTCGATTTATGTACTAGGCTATAGGTACATCATTCGACTTCGAAAGTGACTGATGTCATTTGTACCACCGATATTTCGAAGCTATGGTTATTCGAGATTATGGTCCATCAAATGATCGAGTTAAGGAACCACACGATACTCCAATCTCGAGCACCTACCTACATTCGAGCTAACGTTTCCGAGATTCAGTTATTCCAGCAAACGACAATCGATTTCGGCTATGCATCATAGTATGGGTCTACATTGTGGAAATTAATATAAAACGAATAAATTAAACTTGTCATATTTTATTACAAGGCTATAAATACACTTAAATACCATTAGTATTCATGGCACTGAACAATATTGTAAGCCCATATAACCAAACTATAATAAATTACATCTAGAATAAGCTTCTTTTTTTTCTTATAAAATGATTTTTATCATACAAATTTTCCCCACTAGAATAACACAAATTTAAATTATAGGTAGTATGACTATGCACCATATTAAGATGATTAAGATATTTTGAGGACTAACATTATTTTACATGGTAATTTTTAAATAAAATTCATTAAGCATCCAGCAAATGATCAAAAATTCATTAATAAAATTATGCACCAGCACATTATGTACCAGCTACATAACTGTTTGGAGTCATTTGTCCAAGACCCATTTGAATTCTGTGCATATGAATCTCTACATTATTCTGAAATAATTTTTGATGATGTGGTTCCAATTTCATTTTTATTTGTTCCATTGTGCCTTGCAAAACAGTTAATTCATATGCATTTTGATCTGAATCAGACAAGCTTTTAACTTGCAGCATTAAAGCAATAAGATCTGTAATAAGATCAATTAAATTTGGGTCTTTGACAGATCCATTATTATTTTTTTCTACAAGCAAAGATGCCTTCTCACGGCATATTTCTCTCAGGTGTGAAGGCACTAACATTGCGGCTAAGCTAGGTTCTGGAGCAATTTGTTGGCAGTACTGTTGTACATCATTAATGTAATCCTGTAAATCCATATTCATTTTTTCCAAGTCAATTACAACTGCTGCATATTTTCGTTCAAAATCTTCTGGCATTTTCTGACCAAATAATTTTTTTTTCTCTACATCACAGTTAAATTCTTTTAATAAATTAATTTTGTCTCGTTTAGCATTTAATATTCTTCTTAACTTGACAATCAGTTCTAAAAGTGCAAATGGGTAACTGCCAATATTATCCATTTGTTTTGCTATGTCTGAGCAACCAATGAGCGGGTCTCCTTGAGAATTATTGTTTGTTGGTTCATACAAGCTAAATATATCTTGAAGTACTAAACGTGGTCGAAACTTCTTTGCTATACTGGAAAGACTTATAGTATCAGGAGGTTCATTTGATAGGACTTCATAATCTGGCACTGAATGTGTGCCTAGTTTTGGACGTTCAAAAGTTATCCTGTATGTGTTGTTGGATGTGTCAACTGCATCTATACATCCTGTAAATAAACCATCCTGTGGTTTACGTAATCTCGCTGTTACTTTTGTTCCCACTACTAATTGCATTGGTATTTCATTTGGCAAATCTTTGACACTGATATCAGCTGCTTTTCTTTGCTGTATAAATCTTATCAACTTTCGTTTCCTCTCAAGTTCTCTCCGCTCTTCATCAAAAAATGCTTGAGAACATCTACGGGGCTTGCCCATCATCCGCCTAATTTTAGACCATTGCACTTGTGTCAATTTACGGTTTGTGAGTTGTGGAAAAGATTCCCTAAGGCAAATCATAAAATCATTTTCTCCATCAAATAAAACTTTATCAATGTTACTGTAGAAATACTCAAAACACACCCATTTATGTGCCTTTGGTAGCTTTAACAAATTTCTTAACCTCATTCCAATTCTATGACCAGATTTCGTGTCTGGTGATTGGGGACCAACAGGTTCAGATTTATCGTCATACTTTTCACTTGCCCTTTGTACTTTAGATGGTGATTTTTGCTTTTTAGTACTTGATTGTTTGTTGGGAGTTTTAGCCATAATTTTCGGAGTTCGCTTTGGTGATTGACGTGGTGGCGAAGTGTTTACAAAATCATCAACAAATATAAATCTGTTTTTCTTTCTGATACGAGCTGGCATGCCTCGCGCGTTCAGCTTTTGGACAGGTTCACTCGGTGCTGGTTTTGGCGGTAACTTAGTGCCGACCCTATGAAGACCAAGCGCGGCAGGGCCAAATGCCGGGGGTTCTTCTTCCTCTTCGGGAAAATCCATCTCCATTGGTTCATCCTTGACCCGATAGTGAGATCTGGGCGAATAATCCTCTTCATCATGTTCTCCTAAACAAAATAACACAATTTATATAACTCACAGTCGAGGAAACTTATCTACGACATTGCAAGAAAAACCAACGTTCATAATAGGATAATTGTACATCAAAGTATGTAACATACTTTATTTCTTATTTTCAATGATAAACTGATTGACATTTCGGCTGAAAATTTGAATTTTTTCAAATTTTGAATCTAGCGAACAACATAACAATCATAGCTACAGCGGGGAGCACGTTAAAAGAATCCTAAATAAATACTGGTACGTACACTGATAAAATAGGAATTGTTCTCACAACATATAAATAATCGAAATAGTTAAAAATATCAAATAGGTAACAATATAAACAAAACTTACTTTCTGATTTATCCGCCATGTTGACGAAGTAAATTTGATTTAATTTAAAGATGAGAGCGCCAAGAACAAATACGATCGGATACTATCTATGGCGTACCGTATCTATGCGATGTAAAAATAATACTAAATTAAATTGTTGTGTAATATTTTTTTAGTTGGTGTATTGTATGTATATTTTTTAATGAGTACTTTCAGGCATGTATTATATTTTTTAGTCCAACTTGTTACGAAATTGCATGGTTTCGGTAAGAAGCAATTTTATTTACATGGCAACACTTTCTAAAGTTAACGAATAACGCGTTGTTTCGACTGAGGCGGTGGCAGACAGATTTATAACAGTATAATTATTTTACAATATTATTATTAGTATATTGTATGAATCACGATTTAACGTTCTTGAGCTATCGCGACCGGCGCTTCCTCTATAGTCATAAAACGAAACTATCTATTCGTTTTAGGGTCAGCTCACACCAATGGTACACATACGAGAGAATTCGTATACCTACAATATTCGCACTACTAAATTTAAAATTTTAATTTATTCGAACTCTCTCACTGAGTGCTAGGTACTTTTACTTGTAAATAAGTTTCTATATTGAAGAAGAAACAGATGGATAGTTTCAATTTACTGTAAGTAGCTGTCAACAGTGTTTCTAATTTAAGTACATTATAATAAGTTTCAAGTAGGTATATATACGTACTTGAACCTTGATAAACTACAAAATTGGTAGAAAATTAATATTCATGCATGAATGAGTCTTAACAAATAATCTCTTAATTTCAGGATGCAATGTTAATATATCAAGTAATAATATTATTTGCTAATTGCTATATAACTATGAAATATGCAGCTGCAAACGCATCTAATTTGGAATTAACAGCTTGCTATGAAAATGGTTCATCTTTTGCAATGATAACAAATAAACCGAAGGTAGTAGATGCGGTCACTGGATCTACAGTGCAAATTTGGTGTAACTTTTGGTAGGTAATGTATTAACAATTATTTTGTAACTAGGTATATTTGCCCAGCAGTGGAACAATGTGAAGGGCGTTCTTCCAGCAATTAGTATGGATTATAACTATTAAAAACAAATATAGTTGGTAAGTACCTGTTTTTTTTCAGCGACGGTAAAGAAGATTATTTTCCTAAATTGTGGTTTTATAAGCCAAGGGGAAACAAAAAACAGATAGAAATATTACCAGATATCGAAAATGATGATTTTAGTACTAAAATAGTAATAACACCTGTTCATGTGTTGAAAATTCATGATTTCAATGAAAATAGTTCTGGAATTTATACGTGCAAAAGTCCTGAAATAATGATAAATGGAAACGTGTTCATGTACGTTCTTGAAGGTCAGTTCAAGAGTTATAGGGCCGGCGCCCACTGGCAGCACGGCATGGCATGGCGTGATAAAGGCTTTCTTTCGTGGACAAATGATTTTCGACCTCATTTCAATGAGTTTAGCACTGACATTATTTTATTTTAATTCGAAAAGGCGCGATTTATCACGGCATGGTGCGGAACGTCACGTCATGTCCTAGCTACAACGGCACGTCGTGACATTCCACAAGATGCCATGGCATGCCGCTGCAATCATTTTAACAAAATACACAACCAATTTTACATTTGCACTGCACAGTATTGAGCTCCAGATTGTCCTTGCTTCGAATCGACGTAGCATGCCACGGGATTCTTCAGTATGCTGCGGGATGCCACAGGATGAAACGGTATGCCGAAGCGCGCACCACAGCTCCACGCCATGCCGTGCTATGACGAGTCGTCAGTAGGTGCCGGGCCATAGACTTTATTAGGTCAAGCTGCGCAAAGCGTCTGTAGGTTGTAGATGATCAATCTGGGTTGCGACTGGTTTTGTATGCTCGTTATCACTAGGTAATACTAGGTGACATCTTGCCTCAGATCCGAGTTTAAATTTCAATAGTACCCTATATATTTAATATTAGTAGTACTTATTGATATTAAGATAAGGTAGCCTAGAAAACGGTAACACTGTCTGTCCAATAAAGTAGCGAGGGGGGAGGCTCAAGAACTAAAAGACAGCAGAATTCAAGAGTGAGCGAAGCGAGCTCAAAAATTTTCGCACTCCACTTCGATCAGGTTTTATTGCGTCACCCGTATAGGGGTGGCACCCGGCCGTCCTCTAAATAGGTGATGAAATGAAACCTGTCCAAATGAACTCTATTAAAGTATGAATACAATCAATTTTCGAGCTCACTTCGCTCGCTCTTGTATTCTGCCCTCTCTTAGTTCATGAGCTTTCTTGCATCAGTCATCTAAGTTACTTCTATTTACCGATGAATGATCAAAGACAATAAAAGCTGGATGAGATGGGATTGCAAAAATTTTCGAGCTCACTTCCCTCGCTCTTGTATTCTGCCCTCTTTTAGTTCTTAAGCTTACCTGCATCAATTAACAAAGTAACTTGTATTTGAATATGAATAATAAGTAAACGAAAACTATCCGAGGTGGTGTGCAAATATTTTCGAGCTTTGTCTGCTCTTACCACACAAATGAATGCTCTCATCAACCCAACCAGCTTGTGGACAAATAATCCGTACTGCCATTAACATGATGCAAGTACATTCGAGAAAAAATTATGGGTTGAAACTGCCGTCGCGACACCACATTATCCGCTACGGGTGTCACCCATGTTAGGTACGCTACTGTGTCTGTCCGTGTTTTTGTAACGTTTTTAATTAAGCATACAATGGATTGGACCTTGGAAAAAAACGTAGGCATTTAATGCTATTTTTTACTTCTAACAGGTGTTATAAGTTTTGAAACTACCACTAAAGTTGGAACGTTAGTTCAATGGCAAGAATACAAACGAAACTATTTAGATACTGTTAATAAGCAATTTAAATTTTCTGAAGAAGAACCTTTCAAATCACTTAGAAGATATTTAAATAAAACTTTGAAATTAACAACAATTTGGGAAAACTGGGGAGAATGTAAAGACATAGATCGTCAGAAAGGTGTGCGCAAAAGAATAGGTCGATGTCGTTTACAGTCCAGTATTGGGAATAACACCTTGAAGGTAATAAAAAAATGAAATATCGTATTACTTCCCCTTTTTAATTGTTATGGCTTTACAAAACCAATTTCCTGTTCACCAAGTTTAGCGCGTTAGCACCATCTAACTGATTTATACCAGTTGAACGGGAATGTGCTAAGGATGCTAAGGATTGATGCCTTAGGTATATTGTGAGATATGTTGGACTTTTTACATTTTATATTTCAGAAGAAAATGCCAACGGATGTTGTTTCTAACACTGCTATGACATATTTAACTGATGGCTACGATATCTCATGCCGATCATTACAACTCAATAAAACGGTACCCAAAATTAGTGAAATTTTGAGAAATATCCCTGACTTTGAAGAAGAGGAAGCCTGCCGTGTTATAAAAAGAGGTTGGTAAATAAAGATGAGGACATTTCTTTATTCACGTATTTCTTCCATATCGTTTATTTGTGTAGGTGTCAACATAATGCTAATGACAAGTATAAAGCTGGCGCCAGATATTTGTTTAAAAAACCGGCCAAGGGCGTGTCGGGCCACGCACAGTGAAGGGTTCCGTAGTAACCCGTGTCGACCATGACAAAGAATAAATAGCTAATTTTAATATAAGATTGCAAAGATACAAACGAATTTAGTCCTAAGTCATTTTAATGGAACCATTTCGAAAGTTTTAGTTATCAAGTTACATTTTATTGGCGATGCAAAGATTACGCGCGCGCCTCTGGCGGCGAATTTAGAAGTTGCGTAAGCACGACACTTGTAGCGTTGCCAAGACCAATTTAGCAAATTTCCCGAAAAACTAAATCAAATTTCCCGATTTGGGGACAAAACATATACTGATTCCGAAAAAAAAATACCCTCAATTTTTTTAGGAAACGTAAGTAGGTACATGAAAACTGATTTTTTCAAAATTTTCCACATTTTTTGTGACCAACCTCTTTCTCGATGAAGTAAACTTGACACTGCGGCGCAGTTTTGATTAATTTCCTTGTTGCCATTAAAAAAGTATCACAGTGTTTGTATTTATATGATTGCTATTGGGGAGAAAAAGAGAAGGATACTATAGTAGGCGCCAGATAAATGTGGAATAAAGTATATTGACCTTTCCCTAATAACTGTTCATAGGTACCTGAACAATTAAATATGAATCGTTTTTCATTATTAGACAATGTTAAGGATCACGAGAGATGATGATTTGGGACAGCTTTGTGTCATTAATTCCGTTTTTCAAATTAAAAATGTCAATAATTGTAGGTGGGTCAATGACCGTTATTCCACGATTATCTGGCGCCTACTATAAACTATAGCTCGATATTCCAAACGCTGATGAACCATGGAAAACGCGGAGATTTTGAATATCGATGGATATTCAAAATCTCCACGGTTTCCCCGCATAATGCCAATCTCCAATCAACTTGAGATACGTTGCCAACTTGTGGGGAATTCTCCAAACTGCGGGGTGTTTGGGGAATTCCCCTCAAGTTGGCAAAGTTATATAAAAACTGTCAAAGTGTCGTTCTTAGACAGCTACACAATTTTACACTAGAGGCGCCAGTTAGAATCTTTGCATCGCCAATAGATTGGTCGACTATTTCTCGTTAACTTTTAAAGGCTACTGAGCAGTGGTAGTTTTCGTATTTAAATACATATATGCTAGTATCATGTTTTTTTTCACGACTCCAAAAACAACCGTTTAGCTTGCAGAGGGATACTTTACTAACAAAAATAAGCACATAAAGCAAAATATTTTTCAAACGGATCCTTGGATGGAAAAATGGTTTTCAGCATACCCTCAATATTTTTAAACGACCTATCCAACGATACCCCACACCATGGTATGGTTATTCGGTGCAGTCGCGGGGTACACGATGTTGTTGTTTAAAATTAAGCTTCCTTTTATTTGTACCCACAATGTGTGTATCTGTGTGTGCCAAATAAACTAGTTTTCTTTCCATGAGATAAACAATAAAAAAACATCGCCACTTTACGTGTACAGATGTCAGCACATCAAGCTCCAACAATCTGTCAAATTTCAAATTATATAATATAGGTTTTCAACTTTATCACTATGGCATTAGGTTCAAGGTTCGTATCGTCGTCGTCGTCGATTGGGAAAATTTGTCAGTTTCGGGTAACTTGATGTGCTGATGTCTGTACACTCTAATGAAGTCACAAAAAAGCCTGAATGGCAAAGGGCTAAATAATAATCTACTAAAGACTGCACATGCACCTATGCTTTAATACCCTGAAGTTGATTTTGACGACGCCACCACACCACACTGAGCCCAGGCGTTCATCAAAATAATCATTTACTTATTTGTTTTTTCAACACTTGGATCGATTTTTATATGGGTATTTATTTTTTATGTGCTTTTATTTTGCCACAGTGAAGCACAAGATAAATAAGAATAAAAATAAACGCAAAACTATAAAGCAAGTAGAAGAAAACAGTCATGTAACACTTTCGTGTACTGAAGCAGTTTCAAATTCAGATTTAACATGGTTTAAAGATGCAAAACTATTAGATTCAATTAGGTAATTAGCGTTGATTTACTTTATTTAAAAACATGTTTTATTGAATCGTTAGCAATTATGCTGCCTGTGTAGGAGATGACTTGTCTGAGGTGCTCTTTACAGAAATAATAAACAATATAAGAATGAAGAAGAACCACATATAACAGTAGATGTTAATAATTCCTTGCATATATTACACATAAGTAAAAATGAAGAAGGTAATTATTCATGTCTCTCAAATGGCAGAAAAATTCAGGTGTTTGAAGTAACAGTCATGTCAAAATCAAAATTGTTAAATAAAGGTAAACTATTAATCGTGTTACGTGCTAATTAACTTTTCTTTAATGTACAGACGCCAGCACATCAAGCTACAACAATCTGTCAAATTTCTTTAATAATGTTTCAACTTTATTGCTAAAGTATTAGGTTCAAGATTGACTGGGAAAATTTGACAGTTTCGGATAGCTTTATGTGCTGGCGTCTGTACCTAACAACTAAAATAAGTGTTTGTTTCAGAATTTATTCGTTATTCGATTTATTTAGGCTTTGTATTGTCACTGGCGATGACGTGTTACTGCGCAGGAGTTTATATTGCTTGGCATCGGAGATCTTCTTTTGTAGATCCGCTGAATATAAACAAAAAAGGAGGAACTCATGAATACCATCGTTTGCAATGTGAACGAGAAAAGCTATTGAAGTGAAATAAATAGTGTATTTTTACAATTTTATGTTTTCTACTTATACGAGAGATTTGGCTATGTAAAGATTACGCGCACGCCTCTAGCGGCAAAATTTAGAAGTTGCGTAAGAACGACACTTGCAGCGTTGCCAACACAAATTTATCAAATTTCCCGAAAATCTAAGTCAATTCCCCAATTTGGGAACAAAAAATCTACTTACTCCTCACAAACCCCTCAATTGAAATGGAACCAATTTCATCAAATTTTATAAGATTTACATTCCTTTTATACACCTTTAATTTTTGTTCACACTTCCATATTTTTGTGACCAACCTTTGTCGATTCTTTACTTCCCTTGTTGCCATTAAAAAGTATTAGTGTGTGTGTGTCATTTTGAAGGACACTACATTTTCGCTAAATATTTCTAACGCTGAAGAACTACGTAATGGCTCCCATTAAATGTCAAAAGACATCACGGCAGACCAAGGCCAAGATGGCGGAACGAGTTCGATACCTACCGAAAGAACTGGCCCGACATAGTAAATGACAGAGCCCAGCAGTGGGACAAATTAGGCTAAATAGATTTCGAACGTATGGGTCGAACGATATAAATAAATTTAGACAAAGAAAATAATTCGTTATCCATCAGTAACGTAACAAGAATGTGATGAATGTTTTATATACATATATTTATACGTATAATATTATATTATAATATTATACGTAAAAAGTATTTGACAGTGTTCTGCTTTGGCCCAGGCTATCGATATTAAAAATCCCCGCATAATGCCAATCGCCA
Source organism: Mamestra brassicae (assembly GCA_905163435.1). NCBI lineage: Eukaryota > Metazoa > Arthropoda > Insecta > Lepidoptera > Noctuidae > Mamestra > Mamestra brassicae. The sequence goes on along the minus strand of LR990996.1, from coordinate 7,355,258 downwards.
ATCAACTTGAGATTCCTCTCAGTTAGGGGAATTCCACACAAGTTAGCAACTCTGAAAGAAAACTGTCAAAGCGTTGTTTTTATACAGCTTCACAATTTGACACTAGAAGCGCTGGTTAGAATCTAAATTACATCGCCAATACTGTGGCGGGGTCTTTAATTCAACTGGGGACCTTAAATGATCAAACTGGTCACATTCTTGTCTTGATCACACCTACCGAATAGATGGGCAAGATAGTGCTTTCGACCAACTGCTCGATACGTATAAACTCATAGTCATCAGTTCACCCTTGAGAAAGTCACTCGGACCCCGTGCTTTTCTCTTTACTCTTTTACTTACCGAGTCGTTCCACCGCTGCGATTACTCGTAATGGCTTTCTTGCCCTCTCGGCAGGTATATATTTGGTGCAGCGGTTCATATTAGCTACTCTGCCCATTTATTTTGATCGAAACACGCTACCATTTCCGACTATTGTTGTGATTGTATGTTCATAAAGTTAAAAAATACGTGTTAATCCTACTTATCCACCCAATTTTTACGGCCTTTTATCAGTTTGCTGTTTCGTCCATTACTTGGTTCGGTATGTGTGTTCAAGGCATCAGCTTTCCAATTTTCGTCAGACTTGTATTTTTAGTCTGTGCATGAAAAAATTGAAACTGCCAGTTATGTCAGTTCAGCAGCTGACATAACTTGACACATGTCATACTTGAAGCTGTCAATTGCTGTCTGTCACTTACTCTCACTCATGCAAATGACAGCTGACGCGTAGCGAACGGTGGTAGTAAAAGTTGTGAATGAGTTCGATTAAAAAATGAAAAGTAATAAAAGTTAATGTATTTGTATTTCGTCCCTCTTGATAATTATATTATTACAAAATGAACTACAGAAAAGTGTTTTTGTGTTCTATATTGGTATTCTTTGTAGCACAGGAAGTTCAAAGTAAGTTTTCATTAATACTTTTGACACGACTTTATTTATCAAGGTGAAGTGAGAGTTGTTGAACAATAGCTTGCTAGGAATTTGTGGAAGTCATTTGGTTGTGTACGAATAGCTTATAAATCAAACCTTTCGGTGTAATTTGGTGTAATTTTTCATTCATATAATTTCTGTGAAATTAGAAAGTTAAATTGTGTTGTTTATTAACTCATATTTATAAATATTCCATATTGCAGGTTTACATAAGCGATGCATTAGGTGTAGATCGCGAGGAGAACTTGGCACTTGTGGTGATCCTTTTCCAATAAATGTGACTGAGACTGTGATTGAACAAGGTCTTCATGTAGTGGCCTGTCCCTCAGGATGGTGCGGCAAACTTATAGAAGGCACTGTGGGGACTTTTAGATCTGATGGTAAGCTAACACCTTATTAATATTATCCTTAAAGTTAACATGTCCCAGAATAAAGATTTCTGTGTAAGTAAGAGTTTATATATGAAAAAAAAAAACGGGCAAGGGTGAGGCGAACTCTCACACATTGGGTTCCATACCAAAGAAAACACGTTTCTTGTATAGGGTATAGATAATTTTTATTATTAGTTGTTATAGCGGCAATAGAAATGCACCGATAATTTTAACTCAAGATACAGTCCTCTGACAGACAGGCAGACGGACTGAAATTATAGGGTTGCTTTGGTTACCCTTCGGGTAAGGAACCCTAAAAATGATGGTTACTTGTGTCATTTTTTAACTTAATGTTATTTGGTATAGGCGTCACCATTCACAAAATGCCAATACATCAAGGTACATAACCAAAACCGAAATTCACAAGTCCCCACTGTGGCTGGGGAGATAAAACTCAGGGAAAGCCTGTACCTGCTCATGAGACATCATGCCAATCTGCTTGACTTAATCCAAAACCCAAATAGCCCAACAAGAAGGTTAAAAAGACAGTATGTCCTTGATATCTAAAATAAGAAGGGACAGGGGGAGACTCCAATTGACAATCAACCTTCAAAAAATATAAAATATAGTATAGAATAGGGTGCAGAGTCCGGATCCAGACCGCTGGCCTATTTTGAGCGGGATGTATGGAGCAGATTTTTATTGTGATTTCAGTGTTGGTCCCAAAGTAAAAGTTGTTCATAAGGATGAGTACAATGACCCCTTTTCAGGTATTCAGTTATATGTTGTATAACAGAACTTTGTGTATGTAATATTTTGAGTTTTAACTATATAAATACACAAGAAGATGTAAAGATCCCCACATCTTAGGCTAGAAACTGCTCTGGAGTATAAAAAAGTAGAAACAGACCACAGCAGACATTTTTAAAAAAAAACTGACCCCAAATTAAACTAATTAGTTTCATTTGGGGTCCGTTTTTTATATAATTTGTTATAGAATTAAGAGGGATGGGAGGATAGGGGATTTGATTCCTTCCCATCATTCTGTTGGTTATCAGTTTTTAAATCATTCAGAGCTCCTTTGTTGATTGTTTCTTTCATAGATCATAATTTATTCTACAGATTATGGTGCAGCAACCGAAAGGATGTGCCTACAACGGGCCCCAAGTGATTATGAAGAAAGGTGTGCATACACTATGTGGAATCGTAAAAAGGTTTACATGTGCTTCTGCAATGGTGACCTTTGTAACTCAGCAGTTGGAATCTCTCCATACCCCCTTGTACTAGCAGCAGTAATCTTATTACCTTTATACAACTATTATTTTTAAGGAACATGTATTTCTCAAAGAAGTTTTAAATATTGTGATATGTAAGTTAAGGTGATTATTCAGAACCGACTTCTTGTACATTAAGTAAAAGAAGTTGGTTATAAAATGGGTTAGACTACTTATCATACCCCTATCATCGAAACAAGTAAAGATCTTGATTTCCAAAATAATATTTCTTATCATGAATCTTGTTCCAAATGAAGTAAAAACAAGATCTAATATTGATAAACATTATATGATCATTACAATTATTTATTATAAGCCTGTGCTGTCCCACAAAAGGGCAGAGGCCTCCATTCCCTTCTTCCGTTTTCCCCAGTTTTTTGCAATTTAGGATCAGTCCTTTGAGAAGGAGTCCAGCTCACCCTGCCATCTTTTTCTGGGCCTGTTGTGTTATCATTTCCTTGCATTTGGGATCAACTGTATGGTAATCTACAATATACATTGATTTTATAAAAGTGTGAGGAGAGTAGTGCTACATTCTGTATCCTGTCTGCTTCTTGTTGGTGGAATAAATCTCAATATTATTATTGCATAATGTAATTTTGGGAATATTCAGTGTTCAGTTTATTTGAATACTCTTTGAAATCGAATTTCAATTCTTATGATTTAGATCTTATCAATTCTTAATTACATAAATAGTTTAAAATTATTTATTTTTTATGGCATCACATTTAGAGATTCTTCAACCACAAAATGAGAGTCCAAGATATGATTTGTGATGATAACATAATGGGACTCTTTAAATTGATATCATTATAATTGTGTTTCCAATTTTATTATTATGAAACTAGAGACATGTAAATGTATACTTACAGGGTTTTTGAAAATGATAAATGAATTATTGTCTTCCATACTTAATTTCTTTAACATTATGTACTTAAAGGTTCTCTTTTAAACCTTTTATTGTTATACGATTTGTAATTATGTATATTTAATTATTATTTATAGATTCAAATATACTCATAGAACTATAAGGTAAACTCAAGAAATCTAAAAAAATGTGTTCAATTTAATGTAAACGCGTCACTGCCTTCGAACTATAATGATAGAAATAATTTTAAATTTTGTTATAATATTTTACGAATGTGTATAATTTGTGAGAAAGAAAAATGTTTGTGAGGTATAGTTAGGGTGAAGGCACATTGAAGAAGAAGTTGAAGCAGTGATAGCAAAGCATAATATATGCGCGCATCCGACCGAATGCGAGCGTCTTTTTAATCTCGGTAGAAATGTGTGCTTTCTTGCTTTATTGGCTCTTCGACTCTTCTTGAGTGTGCCTTGACTCTTGAAAAAAATTTGGTAGCTGTAATGATAATTATTAACACAGTAATTACTTAATTGATCCATTCCGTCCACTAATAGGTATTTCAATTTGCTACAAATTGCTCATTTAACTGTTTTACAGTTAGGTTATGACATTATTGTGTCTTGATCTCTAAGGTACTAAATCATAGTTTTAGGAATTTGAGAGTCTTTACATACCTACATTGCTGGAAATCCCTTTTGTTGAGCTTGTCGAATTTAATTACAAAGTCGCCAAATGTAACTATTTTAATAGCTAGCAGCTCTTAGACTTTTCCAGGTCCTAGCTGCGTTAAATATTAAACTGTGAACATGAACAAACTTTTTATGCATAGGTATCTAATGCTCACATGTAAATTCCTAATATAGGTACATATCTACATATTAATATATTTATGAATATATTTTGTAAATTAGAAAATAAAACTACATAGATTTCGTTGTGTATAATATTAATGACTTTTTTATTGAGTATTTTTACAGTTGTATACAAATATATAATTGCAATTTTTATGTGGTGTTTTATTCGTCGGTCAGGGGTACGCTAAGGTCGGTTATAGGGCCATGTATGGCGTATGCTAGCTATCCTATGAGGTTTCAAATTGTTCTCGATCCTGAGTTCCTGGTTGGCGAGCAGTGACTCGATGTGAGGTATATCGTGGAAGTAGTAAAGACCATGGCGAGCTGATCTCTTGACCGCTGCTATTGCTTCTGAGCCCTCCAGTAAGTAGGGGTCCAGGGATTCGGCTTCTGAAAAAATGCCAGTGGTATGTTATATTTGGCAGTATTGGGAGACTAGTTGCGGATGACAAAAATGTCATTCAAGTAAACGAAATTGCGTATTTTGCTTTCCTGTGACTTTCCAGTGGTTTTACATCTAAAAAGTTAAAATTTTCAATTTTTTTTACAAAAAAACAACCGACTTCAAAATAAAAGCAATACCTACTACAAAGTCAGTGTTAAAATACGAAGAAACAACCAAAAAACTTTGTATTTTTTTTTGTCTTTTCCAGTCAAAGCAAGCAACGCAACGTATTATGGGTAGGTACCTACTATTTACAATAAGTTTTACCTGACAATACCTCACTGCGGCGGTTGCTAGCAGCCCCAAACCGTGGTGGGTTAAACGGTGGTATGAACAGACCTTCTGGCCACAGTGACTCCGGGTCAGGAGAATCTACCTTGTATGGCGAGGGTGGCAACACTGGAATCGCAACATCTGAAAGAAGACAATGTATGTTGTAGCACCTCTGTAGGTAAGAAAATTCGTTGGGCTGATCCATGAACCAGTTAGAGAATCTGGGTTTATTTGGAATGACAACATTCCTATGTTGCATGTGCTATCATATTCTACTATGATAGCACTATATACCTACTTCCCGCGATAAGTGCTGCAGGACAGGGATCTCTGTGTGCTATAGGGTCATTACGCTGGATCGCGGCCCTGTGTTGTTTCGCGGCCTTTTATAGGACCAGCCGTATAAATATTGCAATAATAAGAATTCTATCTTACTCTTACCAACGCGTTGTGCCACTTTAAAAAGTAGGGTAGTAGCAGAATGTAATGTCTATTCAAATTGGTCGGTTAACCTAATCCATGTGCCGGAAATAAATCGTCCATTTTGCCAGCCGCGCTGTCAGCGCAGACACGTACGCAAAGCTGCGCAAAAAATAGCGAACAGTTCCCGCTTCAAAAGTAAGTATTTCAAGTTTACGATTACTTATTACTCGTGTGATTGTTTTTGAGTGATCATAATTATTTGTTTCATGTAATTTTGCATTTATTTTGGGAGTAAATTACTTTAATATTAGTTTTATTTGGTGGCCGCCAACCAACACAATAAGTTTTTAGTAAAGTTGGTATACGGCCGGGCGGCCGCGGCACTAGCTCACTGAATGAAATAAGTTTGCTTTCTTTCCTATTATTAATGTAAATAAAGCTTCGCTTTGTGCAACATTTTTTATTGTTGGGGTTGGTTTTAATGATATGGTTAGTTCACGGCCGCCAAAATATAATTTTATACGGATTTATAGCTATAATGTGGCCGCAAACTAACACATGCTAACAAAACAAATCTGGTTCGCGGCCGTCAGAAAATCATATGAAAAATAGACGGCCGTTATCTGACTATTTGAAAATAGAGGTGTCAGTTTACGGCCACTTCTTTCACATAGACCGTTTTGGTTGGTGTTTAGATATTTTTTGTTATTACAGATGTCTACGAAAAAACATAATTATAAAACTGCGACTTACACACCTGAAAGTCTACAGCAGGCATTAAAAGAAATTCGCGAAGCCCAAATCCCAATCAGGGAAGCATCACGTAAATTTGGTATTCCGAGATGTACAATTCAAGATCGATTAAGTGGTAGAAGGACTGACGAACTAAAAAAACAGGGACCCGAGCCAGTGCTGGGAGAACAAGGAGAAAAAAACGTTGTAGAGTGGCTTATAAATATAGCCAAATGTGGTTTTCCAGTAAAGAAGCAAGAGCTATTAGATACCGTTCAAAAAATTTTGAAAGATTTAAAAAAGCCGAATCCTTTTAAGGATGATCGTCCTGGTCAGACATGGTATCTAAACTTTTTAAAACGACACCCTGAAATATCAGTAAGATCAGCAGAAGGAATCAACAAAGCTCGCGCTAGGGTGACCGAAGAATTGATTCGACTGTGGTTCCGCGAACTGGAATTATTTTTAGCGCAAGAGGGACACTTAGATATACTTACAGAACCCGAAAGGATATTCAATGGAGATGAAAGTGGTTTTTCACTTTGCCCAAAAACAGGAAAAGTTCTTGGGCCCAAAGGTTATCGCAATCTCTATCAAATTAAAGCCGGAAACGAAAAAGATAACCTAACAGTACTCGTAACATTCAACGCTATTGGTGAGATGTGCCCACCATTGGTGGTTTTTCCATATATTAGACCACCAAAAAGTTTAACAGACAGCATACCACAACACTGGAGTCTAGGAAGAAGCGAATCCGGGTGGATGAATGGAGATGTATTCTTCGAATACATCACTAATGATTTCAATAATTGGATAACAGAAAATAATATCAAGAAGCCCGTTCTTCTGCTAGTTGATGGACATAAGTCGCATATGTCTTTAATGTTGAGCTCTATCTGTGAAGAGCTTGGTATTATTTTATATGCTCTTCCCCCGAACACTACGCACATGCTGCAGCCTGCCGATGTCAGCGTGTTTGCTCCATTAAAAGCCCAGTGGAGAAGTCACATCAGAAAATTCCTTGCAAAGCCAGAAAATTTGAACAAAGCTGTAACAAAAACAAATTTTTGTCTTCTTTTTAAAGACATAATCGAAAATCCACAAATTAAAATCAATATCGTTAATGGATTCAGGCGATGTGGTCTTTTCCCGTATGATCCTAACGCAGTCGACTATACGAAATGTGTCCAAAACACATTGGAACAATTTAGTCGAGCGAATGGTTCGCGTGAGAACTCGGGAATAACGAATGAAGACCTCATCGCTGCCCGCAAAGTGATTCGTCATTTGAGACCAGTCCTAAAAGAGAAGAAAATTGACACAAAATTTATCCTAAAGGAAATCAAAAAGCTGAGAAAGTCAGAACCCAAAACACCTCAATATATTACCGGATCCGAAGACAATACAAACTCAACACTCGAAGTATCGAGCATTCCTAATCTTTTGTCAAATATTTCGGCTCATTCATCTGCGAATGCTTCCAATCTCGCTCCGCCGCACGTTTCTGATCCAAACCCGCTGCATGTTTCCGATGTTACATCTGCAAATGTTTCCGATCTCGCTCCGTCGCATATACATGATCCTGCCCCACTGACTCTTGTTATTGCAGCTAAAGTTCCCGAACGTACCTCTGAGAGTGTTCCAAATCATGGCTTGTCGAATTTAGTTACATCTGATTTTAGTGGCCTTGAGTTGGGAACAGTGGTTTCACTGGACGATATTGTGGTCATACCATTCCAAACCAGCACACCCAAGAACCGAAATCTAAGCCCCAAATCTCTAGTTCCTAATGAAATCTCTCTATCTTCAAAATCGGACTCGAATTACGTCCCTCTATGCACGGAACAGATACACCAAATCCAAATTACAGATGAACCTGGAAGTTTGGAAACTTGCACCGAAGTAGTTCCACATAGTAGACCAAAAGAGCAACTGGGATCTGAAAATCGTGACACCAACTCGGTAACATTATCTCATGTGCCAACTTTAAAAGACAACTTGCCATTATGTACCGTTACTACTACAGAAAAATCGGGAGACGAAAATGAAATTTTGACATTTGGCGTCACTCGCCAGCAACTAGAAGGAAGGTCTCTTTTATCACTGGATGATGTTACAGTTATTCCAACTATATCAAAACATTCAGATGCTCATGACGTTCTGTCAAAGAAATCATCATCTTCTACAATTACATCCGCATCCGAAAACAACAAAATTTCAATAGATCCAAACACAGTATTCGAGCAACATCTGTTTATACCCCAACCTCTTGAAAAGTCCAAACAAAACGTATCCAAAGCTCGTATTCCGTCTGCGATATCAGGGAAAAAATGGCGAGAATACCATCTACTAAAAGAAAAAGCTAAACAAGAAAAGAATGAGGAGAAAGAAAAAGCTAAAGAAGCTAGAAAGCAAGCCGTGAAGCGTAAGCAAGAGGAAGCAAAGGAAAAAAAAGAAACACACAAAGCCAAGAAACTTAAAAAAGGAAAACCTTTAAAGACTAGGGAGTTTACATCAAAACAAAATTGTGGCCAATGCGCAAATATATTAAACAGTGACACTGAGGACGATGAAAACAAAAATGTTGGCTGTGATTTTTGTACTAAATGGTTTCATTTGAAGTGTACTGATTTTATAGGACTGACTTATGATGATGTTAAAGATAAACCGTTCAAGTGTAACATGTGCATTATTGATAAGGAATAGTTTTTATATTCTTATAACTCGTTGTTTCAGTTGATTATTTTGATCTCGTACCAACTAGGTACTTAATATAAGACTGTTTTATACTTTATATATTTTTGATAAGTACAATATACATTATTACAGGTAGACACCTAGTACATAATTCCATTAGACACTTACTGATTATAGAAATTGTTGAAGACTGATTATAAATAGTTACTGTTATCAAGTTAATTAATACATAAAATTGTTGACTTTTTAAAATACTAGTCTAATACGCTCAAATTTTGTATTACTCAAGTATAATAAAAACTAAATGTAATTTGTTGCAATATAAATTGATTATAAAACGTGTTTTATTTCATTATTTGTAGAGATAGTAATGTAGTGTGTTTAACAACGAGAGAAAAATAGCTGCAGTATAGATGAATGAAAGTGTAGTATGTTAGAAGTATGGAAGAAGAATAAATGCATTAGAGGTTAAGAGTTTCGAGTAAGGAAAGAAAGGAGGGAAAATAGAGGAAGGAAAAAAGAAAGGACAGAGGGTAGAATTCTCGCAGGAATTAAAGATGAAGGTGAGTTGGGAGGAGAAGGTAAAATGCTGTAGAGATTAGAATGCCTGAATGACGAGATTGTAGTGCGTGACCCCAGATTAGATGAAAAAATCCTGTGAAAATAAGAGATGTTAGAATAGTGTAAGGTAAGGTTCTAACCTAACCTTACCTTTAACTATTCTAACATCTCTCATCGTACAAGAAAGGGATGAATATTGAAGAGAACGTGCTTTTTAAGAGTAAAGGCATTTGAGTGACAATCGCTATCATATGCCCTATGTGGAAATTTATGATAGGACCATTATTGTATGGTGAAAAGTGTACGAAAATGCAAAAAAGTATGAAATACTCGTAAGTCAATATTGTATGTAAAACTGGCGGCCGCGAACTAACTCTAGGGTGGCCGTGAACTGAAAAAAGTGGCCGTCAACCGGCATTTTGAGTAAATTTTAGGTATTCATTTATTTAAAAAAAAACCGTTACAATATTCCTCCAATACCTATTTAGAAAAATAACTTTATGATATCTGCTACGCCTACAGAAACAATCAGAACCTGAATTATGGACATGTCATACTAATTCCAAAGAGCAAAGTTGGGAAGGCGACTAAAAGGCCGCCAACCGGCGTAACTACCCTACGTAGCTTTCGAGTACCAGGACTTCCCGATGTTCGCATGTAGGTACTTAGTACTTAGTTTTACATGCGGAAGGTCTCTGGGAAATCTGCTGCGGGAAGGCTAAAGTCGTTTGGAGTATATATATAAAAGTACTCTGTGTTTGGAGTATAGCAATATTCGTCGTGTACTTTGCTCTTGCGTATGACAACCACTGGTTGGGTTCGGTGCAGATACCACCACCACAACACCTACCCAACAACCCTACCTTATTCATCTTTGAGGATTTGACCACTAAAAAGGTAAATATTTCTTTGTTTAGATTTGTACTCTACATCTTAAAAGGGTAGACCGAAAAAACTAATCGGTCTTCCTTGTAGCGGTTATTGGGTGAGATCCATGCAATTTACTATACATACCTACAAGATCACACTTTACTGTACCTACATTGTACATTGCCTGAAATATGGTGTAAGTAGGAAGATATAAAAAACGCAATCGTAGGTACCCATATAATTGTTGTACTGCCAGGGTGCCCCGTTCAGTGAGTTGTCGCGGTGGAAGGAGTCTTCGTTGTTGAAAGGGATCGTCGGCTTTACGCGAGGGTAGCCAGTTCCTCGAGTCTGCGGCGGATCTGAAATTGTCAACAAGTTTGCATTAGCTTTAGGATTGGTTAGTAAAGCAGGAGTTGTATATACTTACTTAGTATCTACCTACCTATAGGAATTTTGTGGTCAGAGGCGTAGCTAGGGTCCTGAACTCCTGAGCGTCCTTGGCAAGATTTGAATTTTGCGCCCCAAATTCTTATTTTTTTCTTTGGAAAGCTATGTGGCTTAAACGTCTTCATAGGTTTTGACAAATGTAGTATTTTTGGATTCGCCTTAAGTGCCAAAATGTCATAGGCAATATGAATTTTGAAAAGAGTAAACACGATGCCAGCCGCCGTTAGGTACGAAAGGGAAGTCGTTTTTTCCTGGCGTAATCATGTGGGGTATTTAATATAATATTACCTACATGAAAGGAGTCCGCAAAAAAAGGTTTTAAGTAGCTAACTGTTTTTATTTCAAAATAAATATAGAAATGCGGATTTATTTTTTGAAAATAACTGAAGTTAAATGTTTACCGCAAAGCTGAGTTTTAACGAGTTTTTGTAAAAGCGTGCGAAGAAGTAAATAAGGTGTTTCGTTTAAACGAGTGTATTCGTCTTCGCGGTAAATATCGTATTTTTAATTACTTTTTGCACGTTTTCTGCGATATTCTTGAAACTTCGTCGCGAATATTTCGCGGTCTGTTAACGTATATCTACTCTTGATTTGAGAAAGCCCCATACCTACAAAATCCGTTACATTTAAACGAAAATCTTATATATAGGTACTTAATCGAATAATCTTTTACGCGCTACTAGTGCAAGTATTTTAACGATGTTGTAACTAGGTATGCCTGTGCCCAGCAACTATGGGTCTGCAAAGTGCGCCCCCGAGGCTTGCGCCCTTGGAAACCTTGAACTTGTTTCAAGAAATAAGAGGTCAACTGATACTGGTTTTCTCATCCGCCTGGGAATATACCTACCTACCTCAGTACTAAACTTAAATAGTAGGTAAAAGTAAGCTGTATCTATGCACATTGTTTATACATTAATAGCTACGCCTTTTCCGTTTCCGAGAAAGTAATAATCGCCCATGCTCACATAACAAAGTGTAAATTAATGTCAAAATAAATGGTCACACGCTATCTTCTGGCTGTCGTGTTTTATTTGCCTTGCAACTTTTGAATGTTTCTTTTTTTTTAGGGTAGATCTTATTAAGCATCGGATTGTAATCTAGATGAGAGTTTTAATGTTAAAACCGTGGCGTGGGTTCCCGATAAAACTCATTAAAGTACCGTATTCAATTAAACTATTGTCTTGACTTTCTACTAATTAGTTTTGACCTTCCCGTGCCGGTCACATAGTTTCTTTATGATATCACTAGGTACTTGTCTTTGCCTGTGTGTACATTTTGCTATCAGGGGAACCTTTTTGGGAAAGGACCAGGAAGTGTGGGATTTTTACCTCTATAAAACCTGTTTTTTAAGGATTGGAAATCATCAAATGGGATCTTCCGCTCTGGGTGGAGCGGTAGGGCGTGTCAGACTTACTGACTAAAACCTATCCGTGTTCCTTCTAAACCTTTAACAACAAGGCAGCGCCAGGGCCGCGGTGACTCTTTCAAACAAATTCCATAACCCTGGCAGGCACTGGCCCTGGCGGGCCCCGTCTTCTATGCTGACATCTCTGAGGCGCGCGTGTAACACAACGCGCCATCGACCCGGGCCTGGTGGTGGTCGGACAGCGAGCCACCCAACGCTCGCCGCAGGCCCGCGCCTGCGGTGGCCGGGGATCGCCCTATGACTCCCGACGCGCGTCTTATCTTGTAGCGGCGGTTGGGGCGAAGGCCTTGCCTTTCCCTCGCGCGGCCCGCCTCCTTCTTCGCTAGCATTACTGCTTCGCAGAAGGAGGTGACCGCTTCCCAAGCCTCATCGCTCCGGACCATAGACTCAACCAGGGCCGGACGCGAGAGGTCGCCGCCGCCGATCGCCTCGAAGAGGACACGGCGGTCCTCGGCCCAAGCAGGGCAGACCTCCACCGTGTCCTCCGGCCGATCATCACAGTGCTGACACCCGGGCGTGTCCTCCCGCTTAATCCGAAACAGGTACCTCCCGAAACAGCCGTGTCCGGTAAGTACCTGCGTCAGGCGTGTCCACTTTATCATACTTAATTTTAATTTATTTATTGTCATGGTGAGATACTTTTGATGACTTAAGCTCAATTTTTACGTCTGTTTTAAGATACTTGAAAACTTTTTTTGAGAATTCCTAATAACTAAACGCAAAAATGTGCTTTATTTTGATGTAAAAATATGCGCCTTTCGATAAGGAATCTAACGACTAGCAAACATCAACAATATTTTTTTTTTGACGGGGACCACTCGCAGTTCAGCACACTAAGTATTACGGACGTCGAAATAAATAGGATATAAATAAATAGATAAGTTAGATACTAAGGCTTGATGTTAAGGGAAATTATATACCTAATGGATAAGGTTTAGATTTAAATAAATAAAGACTGTTCATAGCAGGGATTTTATGTATAAGCAATAGTGTAGGGATTGTTTTAATTTATGTTTAATAAAGGAAGATTGTAAGGTGGCACAGAATTCGGTCGTAACACGCTTCGAGCAGGTCTGAACCTGTCTAAACAATAGACAGATGCGCTCGCCTCTGATTGGTCAGCGCTAAAACGACTCGAACTCCGCGCCACCACCCGCGCTCTGATTGGCCGAGGCCTAAGCGCCCACGCTCACTACCTGTGTAAGTAGGAAATAAGATAAAAAGCGGGTGGCTTGCCGCGCTCGGTCATTCCGTCATTCGTCACTCAACCGTCAGCAGCAAGCCAGCCCTGGGAAAATAAACAAGATAAAGAAGTTCCGAAGTTTAATTCAAGAAAATACAGTCCACCTCGTCATTTGGTCCTTCGAGCCGGATAGCAGATAGAAGATAGAAAACCGCCGGTCGAAACGAACATCTACAATGAAGACTAGAAGCATTTCGGCCAAGGAAAGTGAATCCGAATCGGGCTACGATAGTCGCCGCCATCTCGCATTCGAAGAGCCGCCTAGGTCGCCGTCGACCATCGCGTCCGCGCTCCCGCGCCCACCGCATGGTGCGCCCGCGGCTGGGACCGATCCCGCCGCCCCCGCGCTCGCGATCGCACACCCCGCCACGCCCGCGGCGGGGAGAGTTGCGCCGACGACGTCCGATGGCGCCCTCGCCGCGCCGGCTCCTCGCGTCCCGACGGGAAGTAGAGCCACCGCGACCGCGACCGCGTACGACTATGGTGAATCGCTCGCCACACCATCCACATCGCGTTACCCGTTGACGCGCGCCGTGTTTCGAACCCAGGAATCAGTGAGAACTATGACAGCTGCGCACGATGTTTCTGTGAGGGATACAGTAAGTACGATAAGGTCCAGAAGATCGTACAGTAGTGACGTGGCAAGAGTGAAGAAGGCAGAATACGAGGCACAGAAGAGAATCGCTGCGATAAGGAACGAGCAATTAGAACTCGAAAAAGCACTCGTCAACAAGCGACTCGAATATGAAGTGTCGACGATTGAGGCAGAGGCAGAGGCTCGTGAAGAAGGCTCCGTGCACATGAGTGAAGACAGGGTGGACGAGTGGCTTCAAAGTGTTGACCGAAGTCGCCCTCCAGTCGCGGATCAACCGCAGAGAGAAGCGCAGTTTCCGCATCCCGCCGCCATGCACGCCGCCCTCGAACCTGCCACTTACGTCGAACCCGCCGCACGTATCGAAGCCGCCGCACCTGCCAGGAATGACCAGAAAAGGCAACGGTCGACCTCGCGTTCGCCTACCAGAGGAGAACGCCGAGTTGGAAGAGGAATAGAACAGTTGGCCGACGCGTTGGAAAAAATGATTCACGTACGCCCGCCGCCGCGACAAGTGACTGAGCTGCCCACGTTCACGGGAGCGGCTACTGAATGGTTGCCATTTAAGGCGGCGTACGACGACTCGTCGAATTTGTGCAAATTCACGACAACAGAAAATTTGGCAAGACTACGCAATTGCATTAAGGGTGAAGCAAGAGAAGCTGTGTCCGCGCTCCTATACTCCGCGTCTGACCCGCAAGTGATCATGAAGACACTAGAACAGTATTACGGGAGACCGGAGATACTCATGAATCGAGTGATGGAAGATTTGAAGAAGTTACCTCGACTCACGGGTGCGGCCAGTGAATTAAATTCGTTCGCAGTGAAACTTCAAAACATAGTGTGCGTGCTTTCCAAGATGGACAATCGTGGGTATATATGGAACCCGATGCTAGTTCGCGAAGTTGTAGAGAAACTGAGCCCGCACATAAAGTCAAGATGGTGCGATTACGCTTCTGAAACTGCGGAATCGTCGCGTGAACCGGAAGTGATATTGTTGTCCAGATTCCTGATGCGGGAGGCTGACCGAGCCATGAAATACGCCTTCACTAGCGCGACGCCCGCACCCGTCCAGAAGAAGGAAATGAGAAGCGCGCCACAATTTAACGCCAAGAAGAAGTCGGGTCGGGAAGTAGTTTACGCGACATCGGGAAAGGAGGAAGAAAGAAAACAAGAGTGTTTGTGTTGTGGCAGTGATCACGAGGTACCGAAATGTGCAAAGTTCCTGAAGATGAGCGTTGATGAAAGATGGGATTGGGCACGTACTGCCAAAGTGTGTTTCAAGTGTGTGACAAGACGCCATCGACGCGAACATTGCCGAGCGAAGCGATGCGGCAGAGGAACCTGCAGCCGCCCACACCACGCGCTGCTGCACAAAGATCGAGAGGAGAGAGAGGCACCGCCAAGTGATAAGCCAGATAAGTCAACCGATACCGAGAACCCACACTCGCAGGAAGCGGTAATGACCGTCTCCGCGTCAAATAATGTGTCGCAACGCGTATTGCTGAAAATGTGTCCCGTGTTATTAAAAGGGCCCGGCGGGCAAATATCGACGTTCGCCCTACTGGACGAAGGCTCAACAATATCGCTCGTCGACGAAGAACTAGTACGTCGTTTGCACATAAGCGGACCGGTCTCTACTTTACGTATCCAGAGCGTGACTTCACAACAACAAGAAGAACAAAGCCAGGAAGTCAAGTTACAGATACGTGGCCAGAGCGGTGAATTCCAAGAACTACGCGCACGAACAATGAAAAACCTGCGACTTCATGGTCAGACGATGGACAGGTTAAAACTCGAAAACTTTCCTCACCTCCAAGACATACAAAGCGACGCATTCTACAGAGAAGCTACACCGATGGTACTGATAGGTGCGGACAACTGGCACCTAATAGTCACGCGAGAGTTACGCATGGGCAAGAAAAATGAGCCTGCAGCATCCTACACTCAGTTAGGATGGGTGATCCACGGGACTGCGCCACGCACCACGCTGAAGGAACAAGAGGGACAAGTCGTGCTACATCTATACGATGTGTCTGCAGCGAGACAGACAGATGACGTACGTCGTATAGAAGAGTTAGTAAAGTCACACTTCAGGATTGATGCCCTAGGAGTTTCTTTGGCCAAGAAGATCAAACCCGAAGATCAGAAGGCAATGAACGTGGTTCAGGGAACACTGAGAAAAGTCGGTGATCACTTCGAAGTCGGGTTACCATGGCGTGATGAAGACGCTTCGATGCCCAACAACTACAGCTGTGCCCTGCGAAGATTAAAGATATTAGAGAAGAAGATGGATTCATCACCAAACTTTGCAGCACAGTATAGCACTCTGGTCAAAAACCTACTCGATAAAGGATACGCCCAGGAGTGCAACGGAACGGAAGAAGGAAGTAAGAAAGTGTGGTACCTGCCGCACTTCCCGGTTGTAAACCCAAATAAACCGGGCAAGATACGTCTAGTGTTTGACGCCGCACATCGATACAGTGGAGTGTGCCTAAACGACTATCTACTAGAAGGACCTGACCTCTTGAAATCGCTGCCAGGAATATTGTTTCGATTCAGAGAGCGTCCAGTAGCCGTCACGGCAGACATACAGGAAATGTTTCTCCAAGTGAAGATAAGAGACCAAGACCAGGCTGCGCAGATGTTTCTCTGGCGAGGTGAGGAACGTACTAAGCCACCGAAGAAATATAAAATGACCTCGATGATCTTCGGAGCCTCGTGTTCACCTTTCATCGCGCACTCAGTACGAGACGCCAACGCAAGACTGTACGCGCAAGAATACCCTAACGCCGTGCAAGCTATAACAACGAGCCACTATATGGATGATTACGTAGACAGCGTGGCAACCGAGGAAGAAGCAATTAAGACAGCGCGTGAAGTCATTAGAGTTCATCAGAACGCCCACTTCAATTTGAGAGGTTGGTGCTCAAATAAACTCAACGTGTTGAAAAGTATTACACCGGAGAAGCTGGCACACGACACAGAAGTAAGATTCGGACAACGAGAACAAAATACGGACAAAACACTAGGCCTACTTTGGCAAACAGGCTCAGACGAGCTAGGCTTTAACACTGGATTGAGTCGGCTGTCACCCGAAGTGAAAACTCGAAACAGAGCGCCGACTAAACGAGAAGCCCTTGGTGCAGTGATGGCAGTCTACGATCCTCTAGGACTCATCAGCCACTTCACAGTCACCGGCAAGATCGTGCTCCAGAACTTGTGGAGACACGGCATCGGATGGGACGAGGCAATCCCAGAACAAGACGCGCAGCACTTTGAGGAATGGATACAAAGTCTGGACGAAGTAACGAAGCTTCGCATCCCAAGGTGCTACGATAAGGGCCCAGACGACCTCATGGACCTGCATATTTTCTGCGACGCTAGCGAACAAGCATACGCAGCTGCAGCCTACTGGAGAATCCAGAAGAAAGACGGAAGAGTGGATGTGAGGCTGGTCGCAGCAAAAGCAAGAGTGGCCCCCCTGAAGCTAGTTACTATCCCACGACTAGAACTACAGGCAGCAGTGATCGGCGCACGACTGGCGGAGACTATAATAAAGGAGCACCGTGACAAGCCCAGAAGCGTGATCTATTGGACAGACTCACAAACCGTCCTACGATGGATCGAAAAAGACGCCGTGAAGTACACACCGTTTGTGGCCCACCGCCTGGGTGAAATCGCGGAGCTAACTGACGCCAGCCAGTGGAGATGGGTACCCACCGATCACAACGTGGCAGATGACGCTACACGCCCTAACTACACCGTACGAATGAAACCCGAAGACAGATGGTTCACCGGTCCCGCGTTCCTGTACAATGACGAAGAGTTCTGGCCAAAGGAGAAATCCAAAGAAGACACTACCGGAGACGAGTCAACGTACGTGATAGTCGAAGAAAAAAGAGAACGAGAACGACCTTCTCACCTGCCAGACATAAATAGATTCTCTTCTTTCGAAAAATTATTACGAGCTACAGCCATGCCATTCCTTTTCAAGGCAAAGTGTTACGATAGGTCCAGCCAAATGACCGTCGACTTGATCGAAAGGGCCGAGAAATTATGGCTGGAACAAGCACAACTGGAAAACTATGCCGATGAAATACAGTTACTTCGAAAAGGAAAGCCGGTACCCAAGTCCAGCAGTCTGTATAAACTGGACCCTTACCTAGAGGATCATATTCTCAAGGTCAGAGGGAGAATCGGACATGCGGCAGTCAAGGAAACGAAGAAAACCCCGGTGATCTTACACGGCAAACATCCGTTCACACGGCTATTGGTAGAACATGCACATCGCAAAGCTGGGCACGCTAATAACGAGCGTGTAATCAATGACTTAAGACAGCGGTATTGGGTCGTCAACCTACGCCCTACAGTGCGAGCCATAGCACAGCGATGCCAGCTCTGTCGAATAAGAAAAGCTACGCCAGTGAAACCAGTTACGGGAAACTTGCCAATGGAAAGAATCATGGAGACGCCGCGGCCCTTCACCCACTGCGGCACCGATTATTTTGGACCGATAACGGTAGTCATCGGAAGAAGACACGAAAAACGATGGGGAGCCCTGTTCACCTGTCTGACTACGAGAGCAGTGCATCTGGAATTAGTGTCGAGCTTATCTACCGACTCGGCGCTAATGGCCATACGAAGAATGGCAGCTCGACGAGGTTGGCCCAGAGTCATGTACTCAGACAATGGTACCAACTTTAGAGGGGCAGACGCCGAACTACGAGCGGCGTACAAAGAGTGGACGAAAGATTTCATTCCATTCGGACTGGAGCAGCGCATGAAATGGAAGTTCATCCCACCAGGAGCGCCGCATATGGGGGGAGCCTGGGAACGACTGGTGCGCTCCGTTAAGGCGGCGCTGGGAGCGACGCTGCACCAAAAAGCGCTAAAAGAAGAAACACTACTGACGCTGCTGACAGAGGCCGAGCACTCCATAAACTCTCGACCTCTAACCCATGTCTCTGTCGATCCCAAGGATCCGGAGGCCCTCACGCCTAACCATTTCTTAATAGGTACCTCCTCGGGCCTTCCCCGTACCGGGCCTTGTGAGGAGGCCAGCCGCAAACAATGGAGAGCTGCCCAGGCGCTCGCCGACCATTTCTGGCGGCGCTGGGTAGACGAGTACCTGCCTACGCTGGTGCCCCGGGGGGCGTCAGACGACCAACGACGACCCCTTCAAGTCGGCAGCTTAGTCGTCATCGTCGACTCCTCACTCCCGAGAGGAACGTGGCCTCGAGGCGTCGTGGAGGCTGTCTACAATGGTCCGGATGGAAAGGTGCGGTCAGCTGACGTCAGAACTACAGCGGGCGTCCTACGACGTCCAGTTACGAAGCTCGCCGTCCTTCACGTAGAAGATTAGGCTACGGTAGCCCTGCGCCGGGGGGAGGATATTACGGACGTCGAAATAAATAGGATATAAATAAATAGATAAGTTAGATACTAAGGCTTGATGTTAAGGGAAATTATATACCTAATGGATAAGGTTTAGATTTAAATAAATAAAGACTGTTCATAGCAGGGATTTTATGTATAAGCAATAGTGTAGGGATTGTTTTAATTTATGTTTAATAAAGGAAGATTGTAAGGTGGCACAGAATTCGGTCGTAACACGCTTCGAGCAGGTCTGAACCTGTCTAAACAATAGACAGATGCGCTCGCCTCTGATTGGTCAGCGCTAAAACGACTCGAAC
This sequence comes from Mamestra brassicae, assembly GCA_905163435.1. Taxonomy (NCBI): domain Eukaryota; kingdom Metazoa; phylum Arthropoda; class Insecta; order Lepidoptera; family Noctuidae; genus Mamestra; species Mamestra brassicae. The sequence goes on along the minus strand of LR990996.1, from coordinate 7,335,520 downwards.
TCCGCGCCACCACCCGCGCTCTGATTGGCCGAGGCCTAAGCGCCCACGCTCACTACCTGTGTAAGTAGGAAATAAGATAAAAAGCGGGTGGCTTGCCGCGCTCGGTCATTCCGTCATTCGTCACTCAACCGTCAGCAGCAAGCCAGCCCTGGGAAAATAAACAAGATAAAGAAGTTCCGAAGTTTAATTCAAGAAAATACAGTCCACCTCGTCACTAAGGCTGGTTACTGCTTAACCGGACTATCCTGTGGTGGCCTCAAATGAATTTAAGGCTTACAAACTAATCAACAAATATCGAGATACTTGTATCTATTTAGCTTAGTGCAGCCGACTTCATTTTGAGTCTTGGTGGTAAAGCGGTGGGGTAGAAGTCAATTTATAACTCCGTCTGGTGCTCGTGACCATGCAATTAGGCATGCACCTGTACCTACTGAAGTAAGTACCTCTGCATAAATACCTACTGAAGGTTGGCAATGAAATCCGGATATTTAACCTTGTCCTTATCCATGAATATCTACTTTTTTTTATTTAAAGATGGGAAATCATCAAATGACTTCTTCCGCTCTGGGTGGAGCGGAAGGGCGTGTCAGATTCTTACTGACTAAAACCCATCCGTGTTCCTTCTAAAGCGTTCCAGGGCCGCGGTGACTCTTTCGAACAAATTCCGCAACTCTGGCAATGAATATCTACTTACGCGGTAAGCTTCGGAAGGCAGATTGACGGTTGTAATTTCGCCTGGCAAGCAATGGCAAGGGGTCACCGACCCCATGCGTGAAGCTTCGCGCGGGCGTGTTTACGCTGACGTGAGATGCGAACTGCGTTCCCGCCGAAACTTGCGCCGCCATTTGTAAGAACAGCAGTAAGCTGATTGTGCTTTTGAAAACTTTGTTTGACGCCATCTGAAAACAGAAAACCGTTTCATTGATAGTTGTAAATAAGGTATTTTAGATTTATGCAGTTAATAGGTTTTAACCACTTAACTGCATGAATCGGAAAAGTACAGAGGTACGCACTAACGCGCTGAGCGAAGTAGGGCTACACAATACAACGCTAGGACTCTGCTAAGACGCCGAGATAAGGACTGCTACAGCGCCGCTACGACGCTATTGTGACGCCGCTACGATGCTGCTACGCTACTGCTACGCTGCTGCTATGGCACCTTTATGACCTTGCAACGACACTGTTATGACGCCGCTACGATGCTGCTACGCCACTGCTAAGACGCTGTTACAACACCATAACGCAGATTGTACTGTTTATTGAATGTTCGGTTTAATAAGTATTGTATGATAACATATTCATATCTAGCTAGCCACGAGATTCTACACTAATACATGATGATTTGAAATTCGACATAATGATACCGAATACTGAAAAAATTCGATTATTATTATAGAAACTTCTACTCATATAGGTAAGTTGTTTTACGAGGAAAGATTTAATATCCATAAAAGGGCAACCAGTAACTGATTGAAAGCCCATTAAGCTGTACGATTAATATAACTTACCTACTGCCTCCTACTTATTTGCAGGACATGATTATGACTCTCTATACGTGTTGGTACTTACTGTAAGTGCAGAGAGTAATTAAAGTTAAATAAATAAATAAATGTGTAGTACATATGTATCTACCTTCCTATCTACTACGTTCTTTTAAAGTCACAGTTAAACTAATCTACCTGGCTAATGTTGGGTTCGCGTGTGGTCACGCCATATTTCATTCATAAAATAATGCCTTTAATAGTTTTGCTTCAAGGTAATTTAGTGACACCGTTTTAATTCGAATGTATTTAGTAATTTGGAGCCCTTGAACCTGTGAGCACCAAGGTCTTTACGTCAGATTCTTTTGATAAAATTTTTGGAAGCGAAACTTATGTTCACCAGTCTGTTGTGTTTCTCTGTTACACTAATGACTTATTTAAGTCAAACATACCTGCAGACAGAGCTGGGCAAAATACATGCTTTGCTTTAATTAAAATACAAATTACAAAATTCTGTCTCGCATGTATTTTAAATACAAAATACTTTTAAGTCGTGTATTTAAAATATATAATGTATTTTTATTTAAAATGCAAAATACTAATTACGAAATACTGTCAGGTGTTAGGTTAGGCTTTTTGCTTACGAAAGTTATCAAGCTCTGTTTTCTGCAGAACGCACCTATTAATAAGATTGCTAAATGTATTTATGTTCAAATACATCTAAATCTAAAGAAATTTTGTAAAGAGAAAAGATTTGTTTGTTTGTTTGTTACGATTTGGCTCAAAAACTAATGAACCGATTTTAAAAATTCTTTCACCGTTAGAAAGTTACATCTTCACGAAGTAACATAGGCTATATTTAATTTCAGAAATAATTAGGGATCCCTACTAAAGCTTGAATAATGTACCCCAGGGTGTAAAAAAAATGTCATAAAATGTCTTTCATCACATGCGCTGCGAAAACTATTGATGATACATAAAAATAATGTACTACATAATTAAAGTACTCATTATTACCTAGAAAAAAGTAAGCTATTATGGTTAAGTCACAATGACCGCTTTTTGTTAAAATTATTCAATCAAAGCCCAGTTGGAAAGAAAAAGTGATGATTTTGATATCAAGATATTAATTCTTATCCATTTAAATGGTTTGATAATTATGGTTAATTATGTACATGTAAATTACACTTTAAATTATTCAAATCGGACCTTTCGTTTGGGTATAAAATAGAGCATTTTTATACCCGTTTTTTATACTTTGAAACGAAAGGTCCGATTTATTGAATCTGTAAAAAATTAAATAAGTAAGAAAAATGTTGCGGTTTGAGCGAACTGGGGAGAATCTTAATGCTGGGTCTGATGAAGTTGAAACATTTATGATTTGGATAAAAAAATAAGAATAACAAATATTTGGAATTTTCGAAAATAAACCCCTTAAGGGGCGAAAAGGAGTGATGAAGTTTTTAGGGGAGGACGTCGGAATTTACGTGGAAATTGGAATGAACAAACTAAAAGTGGAATATTTGAAACAGATCTAAGAATTTTACATAATCAACCCCTAACGGGGTGAACGGGGTGAATAGTAGTTAATTTTCCAAAACTTGAAATTTGTGGAGTACCTACCTACTAAATCCGTACGAAAGAAGTCGCGGGCGAAGTACTATTTAGAATATAATACTTCAAATGTATTTTGAAGTCGTATTTGAAATACTAACTCCAAAATACCTCAGCGTCATGTATTTCAAATACCAATTACAGATATAATTTTTAAGAAGTAAGTACCATAATTGGTACCTTAAAAATGGTACTTAATTGAAATACAAATACCAAATACGTGCTTACCTATTTGTATTTCAATTACGTATTTTAATAACAAGTAAGTAATTCAAATACTGCCCAACCCTGTCTACAGATCACTAGATATTTGTAAATTGAACTGAATATGTAAGACATTGGTTCAGTTTCTGGAACGAATGACATAGGTATTTAGGCCAAGCATGTTAGTAGTGATCTTCCAACTTTACCAATCATAATATCAAATAGGCTGTAGTAGTTATGTAAATACTTGAGAGCAAAAAAAATAATGAATCATGCTATCAAAAATGTCAAGATCAAGATGATCACAGTCTTTCAAGTGCTTTATTCTGCGTAGGTATATTTTTAAATCGATCAAATATTTTAAGAGGATGACGTGTCCATGGCAGTCTTTCCATAGAAACCTCGTGATAATTACGACAGCTATCATGAGTGTTATGGAATGACATAATAAAGATATTTACAACTTGCTAAGTGGGTAGGTATAGGACGATCGATTACTGCGCCTGCGTCGGTGAGATGGTTTTTGCTTGACAGTTTGATTACATAATGATTTGTAATGCTCGCGTGAATAATAGTTGTTGGTCAGTCTGCATGTCAACGAAGCATCTGTGATCTAAGTATGGCAGGCAATAAATAGAGACCTCCTTAAACTTGCTGTGAATGTACCCGTAGGTATCAATTGCTGCAGAATGCACAAATCTGATTGATGACGCGACATTGCGATAATACCCAGTCTGCCAGTACAATTAAACGGTCCATCAGTTTTGATCTATTAGTGGATTTGCTTATATGTAGACTGGTGTGTGGAACTGATCAAATAGTTTACAGAATCCGTTGATGTTGGGAGCTGGGACGAGATGTTCAATACCCCAATTCGAAGTTGATCCAGTAACCAGAAGATTATTGTTGTTTTTCAGATCATATATACGTTTTTTTTTGCATTCGGATGTCACAACTAGCGTCTTTGTCGAATCCACACAATCAAGCAGGTATGTTAGGGGACTGGCAGTAGGCATGAAGACACATCACCATATCCGATTATTACAAAGAAAATTCCTAGTCATCACGAAACAATGTTTTAATAGACTGCGCACTGCGTTAATATACGGTTCAGAGCCTGATGAGCAACATGCCAACAATGGTATACTTATACTAATATTTAGATTACCGTCGGTCCATTTAGACGAACAGCGGCGTGCTCTCACGCTGCCTCGGTTGCATCACAATGACTGTCGTTTGAATTGGACCTGCGCAGCCGCTGGAGTGCCGAGCGGTGGCGAAACGGAGACGAACGAACGTTTCATCTGGTTTAGGGACCTGCTTATGGTGTATTGTGTTTTTAGAAGTTGCTCAGTGAACCAGGGGGTCATCCTTGGGATTGTCGAAGGATTTGTTACGATCGCTTGATTTGGCATTGCGTAAGTGTTAAGCAACCTGTATGGTAGGTGCATAACTGCAGTGTCACGTAGGCTTTCTGACGTCATTCGCTTCGGTTTATTATGGACATAAATTATTTAAAAGGGAATACTGCCGTTCGAAAAACCAGTGTAGGTACTAGTGTTTTGGGTGATCGTCCCAATGTTGTCATTGGCAGTAGGTACAAACATTAATGAACGCTCCCGTTTATTTAGGTACCATACAGCCTAATATGAACTTCGTGTTACGGGACCCTAATAAAATACGAAGCGACAAAAGAATAAGGAGCAATTTAACTTTTTATAAAAAGGCAAATTAAGTTTCTAGTTCCGCCGTTATTGTTCGCGATAAGATAAAGAAATTGTGGTCAACTAATGTATTCAAAACAACGGCAATTTTGATAAGTAAGTAGCTTATTTTATCTTTTTTTTTAAGGATGGCTAATCATCACTTCTTCCGCTCTGGGTGAAGCGGAAGGGCGTGTCAGACTCTTACTGACTAAAACCCATCCGTTTTCCTTCCAAAGCCCTCAGCGTTCCAGGGCCGCGGTGACTCTTTCTAACAAATTCCGCAACCCTAGCAGGCTCTGGCTCTAGTGGGCTCCTATGCTGACATCTATTTGAGGAGCGCGTGGAACACAACGCACCATTGTGCCGGGCCTGGTGGTGATCGGACAGCCAGCCACCCAACCCAACGCTCGCCGTCCGCAGGCGCGTGATGTATACTAAGGTAGAGTTTCGTCTGAATTCAAATGTTTATTTCAAAATCGCGTGTTTATAGTGTGTGTTGCAATTTGCATGCATATACGTTAAAATGAAATAAAAAAAACCTTTTTTTCGGAAGTCGGTATCTTTGGTTGTTTTTTCGTCTTCCGAATTTAAAGTTATTTTATACTTTTTAGTGTTTTATTTTATTTAGAAGTTGCTTGTATTTTTTTTGAAAAAAAGTTTTTATTTTTCACTTTTTAGTGGTACCCCACACACCACACTAACAACACCACTGAAAAGTCACAGAAACGCGAAACACGCAATTTCGTTTACTTGGATGATATATTTTCTATTTCCTTCAGCTATTTTGATTTTAAAACCAAACTACTCAACCGATTTTGATGAAATTACTATGGGACCAATCGGAGAAATGTATTCTTTCACATGAAAAAATATTTTTTCAAAGTTATGAGGTAACAAACATAAAAAAACCGAATAGAGAACCTCCTCCTTTTTTTGAAGTCGGTTAAAAATAAAATAAAAATTGTTTATATCTCACGACTAAAGAAAAATACAATGTAGGTATATTTTTTCAGGAACTTAATTTTGAAATACTTAAACCAAACAAAATGTTACCTATAAGTAATTGTCATGAACATCAATTCTTACAAAAATAACAGTAGGTATATTAATCATTGTTCTATCTTTGTAACATACGGTATAATTTGCAGCAAGCTGTGGTGCGTCTGAGCATTTGTCTGAACGTCATTATCATAATTCACTTGAATACTTCCCGATCCAAGATGAAAATTAAAATTTCCCCTTCTATCTTAACTTGCGCAAGAGTTGACTAAACGGTACCTTATACTAAAGGGGCAGGGTATACTCTTAATGTTGTATTAATCAATCAGTCAACTCATTATTTGATGATTGACTAAAATAAATAATTATGGGGTCTCTCAACACCTGGTATTGCAGATTATTGTGGTTGGCTGAAGAAATGATTATAAGAACGGGCACCCAATAATAAGGCATTGGTCAGAACGGTTGTTCTATTAGTTCCATTTCCTCACGAAGTTTTTCTCCATCATTAGCCAGTGGTGTCTCAAGATTGACTAAAAACGAGCAGCCAATTTGGTTTGCAAATTGGACTTTTTCAGGTTTCTGACAAGTAATCAAAGAAACATCGAAGAATGAACGAAGGCTCTTTATTAAAAATCAAAGAAATTTATTTAAATCACCTCTACCAGAATTTCAAAGACATGTGACAAGGACAACCAATGTGAACATGTGGCAGCCAAAAAGTACCAATTCACACTGTACCCCGTGTGGTGGATTACACTTTTAAAACCACTTCCTCACACACAGAGATGGCCTGTGTCAGTGTCTCAGTAGTAGAGACTAATTTTATGTTTTTTACCACTAAAACCTCATAGAAACAGTAAAATCCGCTTATATTGACATTGAATCGAAGTGAAAAACACGTCATATTAAGCGAACGTCATACAAAGCATCTTTAGCTAACTACACAACTTGGTATTTTTGTTAGAAATTTAGTGTAATATAGAGAAACTATTCAAATTGCATGAAATGTCGTCGCAGGGAAAGGGCTGGAAATGGCCACCAAAACCAGTGAAGGTGTTAGGAATCATGTCACTAACTGAACATAATTCCTTAAACATAGGTAATAAGCGACCTGTCAAAGTCATTATATTCGTACTTTTTATAAAGATTTTTTTGAGAAAACTAAACTTAACCCTGTATTTACTTCATAGTAAGTGGTTGGTCAATATAACCGGAGTCATAATAAACGGTTTTCACTTTACGTGACAAGAAAACAAGCCATCCAGAGAGATTTAATCTAGATCTAGATTAAAGTAACCTAAAACTTACAAAGTGCAACGCCCGGTCTCGTCAAAGTCGTGACGAATCTGTACATCCGTCACTACCACGCTTTTTGCAGACAATGTTCTAATTTTAACAGTTTACAATAGTTTTCAATGGCATCTGCAATGTTGAAACTTGGTAATCGACCGTGACCTTACATGATAACAAATAGGTTTGTTGAGGTTCGAGACGGTTCAGATGAAGCTTCTCTAATGGAGTCATGTGATTCGATCACACTCAGAACATTATACGAGTACCAAGGTGAGACATGATCATTACGTACAGAAGACAAAGCAAATTGTCTGTGTATATCCGTGTACTGACTAACATACACGGGCAAATTTTGATGTAAGTAACGAACAAGAGATTGACTTCATTTCGGTACTTGATAGTGCACGATTTAGGAAATAATCTCTTCAGTTTCAATAGACGACTTAATTATAAATTAGGGATAACAATAAGATGAATTAAAAATAAAAAAAAACTTTAATAATGGTTTGTGGACAGACGACTCGATTGTTTCTGAGTACTCGTTAGCAAAAAAGTTCACAACAAAAATCAGAGTGGCTCTGATGAGCAAACAAACTATCATCATATTTGTAAAAAAAAGTACTGTTAAATTATTGACCTAGTCCTGCAAATTGTAGCCATACATATTTATAAAATTATGAATAATTAGGTACATCATAGTTTATTTTACTTGAGGTTGCTAATTGCAGATGAAAAGAATACTAGGACAGTGAATACACGGAAGCAGACTCTGATGCCATGCATCACAACACTTTTCTCTGTTAATATCATAAGCAAATTAAAAGTGATGTATTACACTATTACCTTTTGCGTGTCTACCACAGATTTTTATCGTCCAATCCTGACCAAGCCCTTAAGTGTAACTGTCCGACTTAAGACATTTGGAGCATTTTTTCTTATGTCGAACTGTGTAACTTAAGACACGCAAAAGGTTAAGAAGTAGGAACATTTTTACAAAAGCATCTAATTCTTACGTACGTGTGTATGTCACTAAACTCTTTCTAAACGAGGGAATCGATTTTGATTTTGAACAATCAACATTCGGGCAAGTCAAGTTTGAATCTAGAATATAATGTTTAATTGCAGAGTCGGCATTGATACCTACATCGTGCATAACAATCACACTGTTTTTAATAGATAATCAATTTATTTTTAAACAGCCTGTGTAACTAAATGGTTGTGCACTATACTGAATTCAAGCATTCGCTCCGCTCGAAAGAACAATCATTCGATCAGTTGTCAAAGGAAGCTCTTGAAGATACATTTTAAAACGTGACTCTGAACAAAGCAACCGCGAAGCTTCTAATTATTATCGATTCAGCGGTCTATTTAGAATCGTTAAGGATTACAAAATTTCGTTCTGCAGCTAATAAAGTATCACCCTTGTATAACAATGTTATTACATTGCTTAGTTTTCTATGATTTTACGAAGTGTCGATGTGGAGCAAGCATCAAGAATTTGTCACGAGTTCTATAAAAGTTGTCGGCTCAAGAATAGTCACGAAACTGCATCACGTGGCTCGTCAAGGACCATGCTTGTAGTTTAGGTGACATTGTTGTATTCGACGTGGGAATTTCATGAGTTAGGTATTTATTTATTTTTTCTATCTTTAACTAGATACGAAGCAGCAGTATTCTATGTGGATCTCACGAAAAGAATAATTTCATGTGTATTTACAGTAGAATCCAGTTACTATTTTAGTACAGTTTATCCATCATCGTCATCTATCTGACCATTTTAGTTTTGTCTTTTTCTTCCTTACGTCTAAGTTCGGCCGGCATCTCAATTATTTTTTTCCATTCTTTGCCATCATCTTTTACAAAATGAAGTTTCTTCTTTAGTATACAAAAGAGGAAGAATGAAGCAGTCATCCTCTTTTTACTCTTATTAGGAGTCTAAGAGCAACCAAGATCTACCAAGTCGCGACTGATAATAAACGATACGCGGATAGAGATATCCTACTCTACCTGTGGACTCTATTACTTATTGTTTTGCAAAAGAGTTTTTTTTCAACGTACACAGTAGGCAATAATTATTTCAACTACGTCAGCTTAAATTAAATTAGCTGCGGTCTAAATTTGCAACCGGATTAAAGGTGGAACTCGGGACAAACATAGGCCCCACTTTCAACATCTTACAACTGTAAAGGAAATATTTACGGTAATATCCTTTCAGGATTACCGAAGTCATAATCGTTAACAGTGCAAAGTTCAGCTTAGAACATTATCAATTTTACAACACAGTCTCGAACGAGAGAGGAACACGTAAGAATTTCGTTCCCTTACTTTTTATGTCCTATCAAAAATGTAAATGGACAACATGACTCATCTTTTGGCGGTCATTCAATAAAGTTGTGTGAAGTTCAGTATTTGCTTAATATTGAACACCAAGGTTTTGATATATTAAGCAAACAATGGACGCCCCCGCAAATACTGAGTCAGCGATGTTTGATTGGCATAAATCAGTCATATCACAAAATCAGGCGGTTGTCGACAGTTTATTCATCTATCTTATCAACATCTAGTCTTTTACTTTCCAACATTTCGATTGTATTGCGTAATATTGAGAATAGAGAAAATTGCGGTATCTATTCTAAAGATTCTTCAAGTTTGTGATTTGAGGACCCTGTTTTCTATTCTCTTTCCTTGGTTTTCACAGCAAACAAGACCGCAGAAGGAGCTCACTTAGGAGAGGACTAATAAGGTAACCAACAGACAAGTAGGTATATTTCCCTATGTATTTGAACCACTGATGCGCTAATAGGAAAATGTCTACTCTTACAATTCACACAAGCACCTGTAAGCGGCTAATGCATATTAAGTTGTTACAATTCTTCCGGCAGGGAAGGGCTAGCACTGCATGTGTACCTATTTGTGATGTTGCAAGCCTTAAACTAGGCACAATGTTACACATAGCTTACTTATTACTATTTGTATCTGCAATGAGTACTAACAAGTAACAAGCCTGCCAATAACTATATCCAGATGTTCAGAATTCAACATAATATCAATAACCTATATCTCGTGAGAATGTGAATTTGTATCCTTAACGAGACCATTTTTGACTCAGTTTGATGACCCTGCCCAAAACGATGCACTTATTGCACTCTATAATGATCTATGTTTACCTAATAAAGCAGAACTAGTTTGGAAATCGGTTCTCAAACAGCATTATTGGGTAAGATGGAGCTTAGAGGTCTTCTTTAAAAGGTGAGCCATTTAAATTTGTTTCGTGATGGACGAGCCAGCACTTGGCCTTGATGTCTTCTGATGGGAGCGACGGATGGGACCCACGATGAACAAGCGAGCCCTGAAGATGCTTGGTCAGTCTTGCTTATAGGTAGCAGGGAACATAAACGCTTAAAGAGAGTTCCACTTTTTTGCTACCTAAAGTTTTTGCGCATAATAAATGTGGATAGGAAATGCTTTACTGAGATACCTAGCCTGAAGTAGTTACTCCCGTTCATTACTTCAGGGATAATATTATTAGGCTGGTGGATTTGAGAGAATCAAAATATTCTTTCAATTGTCCAATTTCTAAGTAGAAGATTAAAGATAGAAGATTACATTCAGGATAAGAAGGCTTGGAAACATGCTGGTCCTGCTCCATAGGACAATCAAGGGTGTAGACAAAATCAAACTGGTTGATTTATGAATTAGCTTTATAGATATACTGTTTCTTTTTGTGTTTTTATTTTCTGTTTAATTAATGGTTATTAAGATTATCTGTAAATATGTGAGTACCATTTACCTAAATTTCTTTAGAAAATGAATAAGTTTACCTCTGCTGCATCATATCATACTCTGGGTGCATCGTCCTCACATAATATTAAATTAATTTTTGTATACCAAAATTTGTAAAATCATTATTTGAAAATCCATAGTCCATAAGAATCTACCTTTCCGAATGGACAGTAGAGTCACTTTATTAATGTAATATTATTATTTTACTGAACTGTAAAATATGATGACGTTCAAAAGTGCCGTTTAATGGCCTAATTGAAATAAACGTTTTGACTTTGACTTGACTTTGATACCCACAGAAAACATTTTTATTCAGAAAGTATAAAACAGGTACCTATTCAATCTAAGTGTAATTTTATTAGAACCATTGCATACTTCAACCAAAGTTCAGCTTAGATATCGTAACAAATGGAGGGCTTGACCCGAAGCGACGTGGTTACGTCTGAGACGAATTGGCCCTGATCTTCCGGCCATCTATCTAGGTAGAAGTAAGCCTTCATGCTTAGGGTATACATTTCAAAAGTTAGCAAAACAGTATGATAAGTATAACATAACGTAAACATCATCAGCAAAGCTCAATGGACTATTATATCAACCGGTCACTACCGTCTACAATTCGGGTCATATTTAATATGTAGGTAGGTAAAATGCAATATGTTTGTCCCTAATTTTATTTTTATTTTGGGCCATCGCTCCATGTATTTCTTAATCGATGATTTTGTTAAGGTTTACTTACAAGTTTTAACATTCTTGTAAATACATCAGGCCCGTCAAGTCACGTGGTCAAGAAAATATAGTTTGGTTAATTAGTCGTAGCATATCGGCCTCACATGTCAGTCACGTCATCGTCACTGGTATTACAGTAATTCACATACCTACAGTCCTTAAGGTGACGCCAATTGTCGGGCGGCGGCGAGACGATGGTAACGTGACTGATGAGTGTAGGTAGGTACCTTAAAACGTCAACAAATCCGCCTTTCAGGATACCTACGTTTTTATTTATATTTTTTTTAATTAAAATGGGTTTGCTCTTGACTGTAGTCTAGGTCATAGATGACAGAGACAAAGTCGACGATGGAGCGAGCTTACCCAGAACCTTGTTCACTTTAATTGTGAAGAAATTAGGGTTGTACGTACCTACGTACCTACCTAAGTAATCTTCCGCAGCGAGCGAATCAAAATGCATCTTATTTATCACCTAAGAAAATGATGCAGTACCCATCTGAAGAGATTCCAAGATCCTTATTAGCGTATTACACGATGCATAAAGTAAACAATTGCAGGTTATCTGAGCGGAGTGCTATCTCATTTTGCCTTAGAAGGGCTTTTATGGAGATTTAGATAGTGTTACGGCTGCAAATTGCTATTGAATAGAATAGGTAAATAAACAAAGGTTAAGATTCAGTAGATATGCCAAAAGATGGATTTAACAAAAATTTGTTAAATTGATATTTTTAAAAAGGGAGCGACTCGTACAATGTTCAATTACATACCGTTTATGTTTTAAATGTTAAGAATTTCCAGCAAATTGAACATAAATTGCGACATATCTTCTTATTTTATTTCTACAGTACCTACGCATTAGTCACAAACACAATAAGTATGTAAGTAATACATTATCTACTAATTTGATACTAAAATGTTTGATTGAAACATTAGCATTTGTGTAAGTATTGAGGTTAACATTCTTCAGTAAGTCACATAAAAGCTCAATATGTCCACAGCAATAGAGTACTAAACATGGTCCTAAACAGTTGGTTGTTATTATTACTCTCCGATATTTTACCATTTCTATTTAAATATTCACAATCTTCCTTCTGTCATCATCTTCCTGCCCTCATCCCAATTAATTTTGGAAAGGTCTCGCTTTCATTTTATTCTTCATTTCACTTCTAGTCTATCATCGTCTACACGATACTTAGCTACCTTCCCTTAAACTTTTCTCATTCGTTGATTCAGAATTCTGCTGCACACGACTTCCAAAATATACCTTGATGTTATATAAGTATAGGTACCTAGTTCGTAGCCGGATCTAAATCCATATCCACAGGTCATGTCATAGCAATAAAACCAAAAAGGCTGTAGTAAACTTAACCTTCCACTAGTCTTATACATATATGGCTTATCTTAATATACGCCATAATTCCTAAAAGGCCGGGATGAACAAGCTCCTATATTTTATAGGAGCTTGTTCATCCCGGCCTTTTAGTGCAGTGCAGTATATGTGCTTTAGCTCTTCCAGCCGTTCTATCTTCCATAAGTATTACCTGTTGACAACCTGCTCTGCGGGTCCATTTATACGTTGACCCTGTTGACACTTTAGAAGCCTGAAGGCAACTATTAGTGTTGACGCATTCTTATGAGCCCCACTCAACGTTAGAGCTTATAACAATTAAACACCTTCATAAAACGAGATTTTTCATAACTTTATTTAAAAAAATGTGCATGCAGCAATGCAAAGAAGTAACGCGTTTAGTTATAATTCGTATGTATGCATATCACTTCTGTGATAATAACTTTTTCTTTCCTTTTATTAAAGTTTTTAAGGTTTTCTGGCTGTGGCACTAGCCATAAAACCTTACTATGATAACAGAAAGTGATACACGTATTCTTACATCATTATTTCTGACCGACATATCTGCCCTTGACTAGAAAAAGCGCTCATCAGATCTCACCAAGGTCAAAGTTAATGGCTATATTACGGGCACGGAACCCAAAAAAACCTCATAACATACCACTTACGTCTGTGCATGTGTAATTAAAGTAGAATAGTAATTAAGTAGCTAATAATTCACATGAAATGATACCCATTCATGAGATATCGATATTTAAATTGAGTCTGCAAAAAGCCCCGACAAAAAGCTGTGATTACTACTAATTACTCTATTGTGGGTTATACTTAAAAATTAAGATAAAACATATGAAGAGCACATTAATTAAGTTAATAACTTGTTATTAAATTAAGTAGCCTCAGCAACGTTTTTAGCTTTTTAGTACCCACCTACGCCTAGTCAAACGCCTCATTGGAATCTGAAAGGTACCGATTCGAGACTGTGTTAAACATAAAGTCCGTCAGGTTTTTCAGGTGAAGGTAGGAATTTATTCTTGCTTTATTTGTTTCAATATCGTCTAGTACATGCTGTTTGCTGATGACATTGTGCTGGTTGCCGCAAGCGGCCTAGAAGTCCAGACCAGATTGGAGACGTGGTGGCAAAGACTGGAGAGTCATCATCTGCCTAGCCTTTTCCCAACTATATTGGGGTCAGCTTCCAGTCAAACCGGATTCAACTGAATACCAGAATTTTACGTGGAGCGGAAGCCTACTAAACCTGCACAACCCATTAACTGGGTAACACGGTACTTCTTGGCAAAGACTAGAGAGTGTTGGCCTGAAATTGAGCAGAACTAAAACAGAATACCTGTTCTGCGATTTCGGCGGTCTCTCCAGTCCTATGCCTATGGCTCTCACCGGAACGCCTATACCTTGGGTCGCTTGTCCAGGGGTACGGTGATATAGACCGAAACGTAACGCACCGGATCAACTTAGGATGGATGAAATGGCGACTAGTCACTGGAATAACTTACGACCCACGGATGCCGTTCAAGTTAAAGGGGAAAATCATAAGTCCGTTATAAGACCTGTCGTTCTGTATGGATCAGTATGTTGGGCAGTGAAAAAGATGGATGAGAAAAGATTGCATGTAGCGGAGATGTTGAGTTGGATGCGTGGAGTATCGGAAATGGATAAAGTGACGAATGAGTACATTAGAGGTAGTTTAAAAGTGGCGCCAGTGACGGAAAAGTCGAAAGGGAATCGCTTATCTTGGCATGGTCATGTGAAGTGTGAAATGCATGTGTGCTTTTAGTTTTTAACAGTCCATCTATCCACATTTATATTCATAACTCTTTAGTTATGAATATAAATGTGGATGGATGGACAGGGAGAGGGAGGTCAAAGAAAAGATGGATGGATTGTGTTAGGAGTGATATGACAGAAAAGGGAGTTAGTGATACCGTGACGGCTGACAGGACAGAATGGAAGAAAAAAACGTGTTGCACCGACCCCACGTAACATGGGATTTGGGCAGGAAGATGATGATGATGATAATCGTTTTTATGGGGTACCTCCATCCTTTAAGAACACTAGAAGACTCGCGTTAGTGACAATGGAAGCCACAAAGATTGTCGCCTGTATGAATCAAATGCTGGCTGGATGAAGATTTGGTAATGATGAATGAAGGTGATTGTATAGAGATGATATGAATTAAATCGGAAAGAGTGGAACATGGGACAAGGTCAAGCAGAAGAAGAACATTCAAAGTGTTATAGCGCAAGTTTTAATCAGGGGTATCATGATTTTCTAAGATAATAAATAATGTTTTACATTTACAACAGATTATTATGGACCTAAGTAGTCTAATGCAATGCACTGGATTATGATAAGTTGAGCAGTTCAAACAGATTAATAGGTTCTCCAGTGACAGTACGCGTCTGAAATGTAATCATAATCATGCTGCCACGGACACAGTTACCGTCACGACCATCTGATATTCGATACACTTGGTTTATTGGGAAATAACTACCAAAGTATCTACTAATATTAAGTTCATTACAAGCGTGAGTAACTCTGTCTGTGTGTCTTTGTGCATGTCCGTTTTGTTGCCTAACCAGCTTAGAAAACTTTGATGAATTTGGGTGAGGTGAGAGACTGGAGCTTGGAGAAGGGTATAAGATACTTTTTATCCAGGGAATACGTTCCAAAGCTACTGGCAGAAGTTAGTGCAATAATAAAAATGAACAAGAGAACGCAAAGGTCCGCACAATCACTTCGTAAGCTCAGGACGTAATTATTTAGATCTGTTCATCGATTAATTTGTTTATAGATAGATTAATATCAGTATTGTCGTTAGTAAAATTGTAAGTCTTGACTGAAAGGGGGTCACGCGAATTGCTGTTGGAGATTCTAGGTTTACCTATTATTTTATTAAATTATGAACCTAGAGCTTCCATGATAGCGCCTACAAATTGGCAACATCCTCAGCTACAAATTGGCATTGGTACCTTCTAATATACTGACGGACGTATATTTATGAGCAGTTCAATCATCGTTCAAATCCACATTGTATGTTCCAGGAATAAGGACGAAGAATAAATGAACGAAGATTACACTAAAACATAATCCTAGTGTTCTTTCTATTAATCGTAATAACAATTTATAAGGAGTTCCTACCGGCAGACATCTCAGTAGTCCTCTTTCTAGCCTTAATCATCTGTCACACTATCCATTCATCGTTATTTAGTTCTTACAATACTCTTCTTGCACCTCATTCATCCTCAATAATTTTCTCACGGTATGTTCCTCATTCCTCTGTGTCACATCATATCCCCCTACCATGTACCACCTACCTACGAGCTATTCTGTAGAAATCTCACCGTAAAAATGCAGGTGAAGTGAACGAGAACTGAGTTTCTACCAATTCATACAAACAAGATGGATTGACAGTTGACTTCATGCTCACTCCACCTAAGTTTACACTGTGAGATGTTGACAGCATATACGAGTACCGGCCGAATTGGTTTCTTATTGTGTTTCTCTGTATCCCAACATATCCTTACCTTTCCTCTACTTACTTTGTTTGTACCATACTTATGATGTAACCCCATAATTTATTGTAATCAGCGTTGTAATTGATAATTAATATCAAAGATGTTACGTAATATGTAGTTGTTTACTACTATCACCTACGTGTATAACATTGGCTTGGTAATTTTACAGTAATATGTAGGACCTACATATTTCTGTAGGTATTATGAGAGGAGTATTTAGGTTTATATAATACTCCCGACTGAATCACCTATCGCGGTGGCCAGTCTCTACTGAGATTAGCGAAGTACGCAGGAGATAATATTATAGTGCACAATTGTGCGCAAACACAGGTGCAGTGCTCTCTCTGTTCCTACACGATCATACTCCGATTCCGATTGGACGGCAATCCGACGCGACCGGAGAGCGACTGGCGCAAGAGATTGGTCTTGTCAACCCATTGGGGTTTCCTTTGTTTTCCGAGGCATGTGTGTTACAATACTAACTTCGAAACTCCGGGTTGCTACTGAGGAACTCCTAATGGACAATTCCAATACTTTTGCCCGACCTGGAAATCGAACTCCGGACCCTACACTCGGGAGCCACGCTTGCGGCAGTAGGTATTTAGGTTTATTGATGGTACAAAGTCCAAACGTGACTTCTTTTGGAAAGGTAAAGGTAGATATTATAAGGGGTGACTCATCAGAAATGAGTTGACCACAATATACTTTCACTGACTATAAAATTGGGTATTTGGACTGTTATTATAGCAATTTAAGTATGGCATACATAACAACGTACTTTGGAACATATTGCAATACTCATAAGGTAGTGAAATTGGATCAGAAGATGCGTATGAGTCTTTTGTAAGATCCGCATCTAATAACCCCTCAATACAAGTCTCCTAATTCATATCATATGTAGGTATAATAGGTATATACCAAACGACTATATCATAATAAGTATTATGAAGTTCTTTCTGTTGAATACGCAATTTTTTTAAATATTAAGAATCGCAGAGTTCTTTAGAAACCACCATCTGTCTAGCCTTTTCTTAGGTATGTTGCGGTCAGCTTCCAGTCCGAAAACAGTTGAATACCAGTACCTTCCCATCATGAGTTCATTACTTAATGAGTCATTAATCGATTACCCGATTGGGTGATTGTGATTGTAACAGAAATCGTTTGATAGGTAACTTAAGCAATGAGCTTAAGTGTTATGACTGGTATTTGAAGTTCTGTTTAACTTTCAAACAGGTAAAGTTCAACTCGAAAGGAAGAAACATGAAGGTGAAGAAGAAAATATAATGGTGGCCCTAAATGTCGATGAGAAAGTTGCTTCAAATGCCAATGTGCTCTTGGTGATAGACGGCCTAGCTAACCACCAGCCCGAGACATATTGCATTCTGCAATGTCAACTAAGGCTGCGGTTCCGCATGCAAGCAACTCGCATGAAAGTTTAATTACATTGCGGGGCACGATCGAGCGGTGACTCACATTATACATCGGTAGCCCGCATTGCATGCGAGCTGGTTGCAGGTGGAAACGCGGCCTTAGGTTGCCAATTTAACTTCTAACTTCGATATGAAAAAGCCTTGATGTCATATAAACTTAAACGAAAATTATAGAAAAAGGTATAATTGCTGGTATGTTTCTAGGAGTTAGGGCTGATTTTTCTATACTTAGATAACTTTTTACTGAAGAATAAAAATGGCCGTTTGACATATTTCCCGTACAAAAACTGTCAAACTTCCATTTTTATTCCTGGGAGAAAAGTTATTTGACCATTGAAAAATTAGCTCTTAATCTCTAAAGAGTTCTGGTCAGATTTAAAAAAAAGCAGTAAAGTCATGACAAGCAGTTCTTGGTCTAAAAAGTTGGATAATTCCCGAACAATCCAATTTAGACCCTAGTTATCGGGGCCAAAGTTGTCACCAATCGGCCTGAGGCTAAAAATAGACGCGTTCACAGGTAAAAGCCAGTAGGCTTACGTATGTTTTAAAAATTCCAATAATAGCTTATTGTTCCGCATCATTACTGATTCTGTATGTAAACGTGTGTAGAAGGCGAAAGTTACTTTTATAAGCACATACTTTTAGCTATTGAACGTGGACAAAATAAATAGAGAGGAAACAAATAACGACTGCACATCGGACGAGTATACAATACAAACAAACATTTCTAATTGAATAAGAACATAATTGCTTATTTTGTACGTAAAGTAAACACAACTGCAGAGCCGTCGTGCCTTACAAATATCATTAGTTTTATCTGCTCTGAAATATCGACACGTTCGTACCGGGATTGGATTTAGAATTTAATATAGCTACATTTTCGTATAAATTAGTATATTTGTGGATTATCTCAACAAGGATTGAAGATGGGCCACCCACGGCAACTATTGTTACATTTGAGTTCCTATCAGCGATACAGTTAGCACTTGTGATGGAACCATGAATCAAATTGATTTCAAAGAAGTCAGGTATTAAAGCTATATAAAGAGATTAAAGAATAGTTGCATCAGTAACGCTTCATTGCATTGATAAACAACAGACTCCTTCACCTAGTTTTGGGTGTAGGATTAAATTAATGCTGTTACTTAAAGAGAAGGTCTTTTATCGCAGTAAAGGGACCTCGTAGATTCGTCTGTAAAACTTAGTGGCTAACATACCCGAGGAAGTGGAGCAATAGCAGTTCGTGATCCACGTCACAGATCCACAATGGGAACTATATTGCCAGATGCGGTTCGATTTATTGCGCAAACAACAACCTTCACACCTTCGCTTGATCCTGTTCTATATTATTCAAAGTTTCGTTCAAAATAATGACATGCATCAGTGCAACGCCAGAATTGATAGCCCATATAAATTCG
Source organism: Mamestra brassicae (assembly GCA_905163435.1). Classification (NCBI taxonomy): domain Eukaryota; kingdom Metazoa; phylum Arthropoda; class Insecta; order Lepidoptera; family Noctuidae; genus Mamestra; species Mamestra brassicae. The sequence continues at coordinate 7,315,982 of LR990996.1, read as the reverse complement.
CTTTTATCATGCCCATTCATATTGATGATACGATAAAACTGCCTTATAATCCAAACAGAGGAAATCACGATCTTTGTAATGGCAAATGTAATAATTCGATACGATGTAACTCCTAGTAGCAGCAGCAGCGGATACATATTTCAATTTAATTGCCGGTTAAGGATATGATGCTATTGAACATCACATGATTAATTGGTTACATTTATGAATTACGGAGTGATTACAAAAACTAGTTGAAGATTAATTAATGGGTAATGTATAGTATCGATTTCGAGCAAGGAACGTCTAGATCGTCAATAAAAAATAATGGGAGTGACAAGGTTGATTGAGATCCACTAAGATAAAGTTCGAAGGACGGTCACGACGTGCGTGCTGCAAGCATTCGGCAGGTATTTGTTATGATATCAATAATTGCAGTTGTTACATTTATTTATGATGTTACTAGTCCACGGTCAGATCATGACACGCCGAGATGAGTCGGGAGTTATCAGATTATTTTATGGCAGATGTACGATTTAATGAGGATGTAGAATTTAAATTTAAATTTATTTACATGCTGGGGAAACCAGCTTTAGCATTAGAGCCATGTTTGTTAATTTACGATTGGCCCATTAGATCAAAATTGTTACTTGTACTTTTTAATTGATGTACCCATAAAAATACAAGGTAAATTATTAAGTCGTGCAGTCAATATGGTATGGTCTAATTAGGAAAAATATGAAAGATTTAAGTAATAATGGTCAATCATTGCAATATGATCAATGGGAGCTTGTTAAAATAATAAGAGCCGTCAATTAAAAGATTTATCAAAAAATAGATAAATACTAAACCGATCATTAAGATAATCGAAGCTGTCTGGGTCCTTTGAACTCTAATCGACGCGCGTTGGGCTGTCCAAATATGGTAGATACACAAAACGATAGTTGTGCAATTTAGTGCTTGCTCCGATTCAAACTGTCGACGTGAGACGAAATCTAAATCCTGTAGTTATAAGGATTTTATTTAGAAGGTTTTGAGAAAAGGTAACATAATTGAGAAAGTAGACGCACACATTAAAACAGAACGATCAAACGAAAAACAAAATTGTAGAGTTGTAGAAACACATTTATAAGTTTTTCGGGGTTAGAGAAGGGTGGAAATTGTTACAGTTTTTGACGTATAAAACGGCAATAGAGTCAGCATAGACTTGGGGAAACTGGACAAGGGGAAATGCGGATGAACTTTTACACCTCTGATAACTTTTTGGGGAATAACCATCGGAAATAAGCTAAATTAATAAAAACATATTGTGGGGTTCGTTTAGAATTTTGTGTCATACTTAAAGAGAGCATATACAACTTGAAACACCTTGTCAAATGCGGCAAATATCTAACAAATGGTAACGCTACTCAAGTACATAACATGTGTTCCTATAAGTAGGCAAAAGCCATTACGCCTCAGCAATCAGCTCGTGTTTGATTGTGCAAGATCTCTCTTACCATCTTATTAACTTATACGCACCGATTTCAAGTTCACACAGTGCTTAATTAAATCTCGTGAATGAACCTAATCCCCGGGAAATCGTAGAGCGTGATTAATTCATTTAGATTGTTAAGTATCATGCTGCTTTAATTTAAGGCTTTTGTTATGAATAGATACTTTAATCAGACATGATATTGTTTCAGGGTTACTGAGTACTCTGGTATTTTCTGATTCATTCTTTGATAAGTTTTTTTTGATGATTCCAGTAGCTTGAGAGCTTTAGCGGCTCGATTAGTATATAGAAATTACCGTGGTACGTATAGCAAAGGACAGAATTAAGTGGAGAGCCTTGGAGGTGGCCTTTCTGGAAAGAAAAGCCCCTACGAAGGAAGGATAACCAGGTGTCGAGATGACAAAATAAATAATACTCCAGCGGCCTGCCCAAAGGTGTCACTGTGTGGTTGTAGTCAGACTCCTTCACCTGTTCCAAGATATCCATAAGGACGTACCCTTGCAAAAAGTTTAGGGTGAACAATGTTAGGTTGAAGAGCTAAAATATCCTTCTTGCAGTCATCTAAGGTAAGAAATACGAATGACTTGATTTAAGTAGTACGGAACAAAGAGCCTATGAAATATGATAACAACGTTAAACCGAGCCACACAAAGCAATCCTCATCATGAACACAAGAGAATGTTGTGCCATCTATAAGGATTTGTGGAAGATTATGCTATTAGTTGCGAGATTATATGCGCACGCGATGTGGACTCATAGTTAATAGATCTATGAGAAAATGGGCTCCTGGAGTGTGTACGTACATGTGTACTGATATGTTTTGAAGCTGTTCTTTGTTTGAATGGATGCTTTTCATAATACCACTGGCAAATGGTTGGTCAATGGTATGTCACACCGGAGTAACATATAGGCACTCATAGCAGAAGAAAATCGCTTATCACCTTTGATAAAACAACGAGAAACACCGACAAGGAGGCCATTTGTGATAAGCTATGATGAAGGGCAGCTTAGCCACTTAATTACAAGATAGTTTCTGAGTAGACCACCCGCTTGAGCCAAGCCAGGTAGCGTCACCATTATTTTTAAGAGGCCTCCCATAACTTTTGAAGTCATTGCTGTTTGGGAACCACATAAAAATTTCCTTCAACTCTGAATATTCGTCCTTTCCAGAGAATTCTAGATTTGACTTCAAACTGCGTGTGGAATGTTCTAATTTGATTTTAATCAATTAAATAAACTACAAAGACGCTACCCTATTCGCCACTTTAGCAAATATTGCCTTCTTAAACAGGTGTCAAAATAATTAGCAAGGGATTTATTTGTGCTCACCACTTTACGATAGCTTAACACAACAAAAACTGGCATTGACACGCCTCAAGCAAAATCGTTTAATAGCTTATCTATGTTTAATTGGGTAAACGTTTGATTTTCGTACGATATGTTTGAGGTTCAATTAGTGATTTTACCTGTATAGTGAAGGTGTTTCTTTGGTAAGCATGCATGAACAAATTTTATGAAGTACGACATGTACAGGACTGAGTACTTTTAGGTATTTTGTTTGTTTTCCTTTCCACTGAGTTGTGTAATAGACTGGTATCGTCATCGACCCGTAAACGCCATAACTGAGCATTGCCATAATCTGTACAGTTTACAAGAGGGTCGGTTATCTCAGTATTTATTGGCTATTGGATGCTGCTGGTCAGTGTACCGATGTATAGAAATAGTCATAATGGGTGCTAAGCACGGGTGAGCTTTTAAAGAATTGCTTATGCAGGTTTTCATTGTATCGAAGGAAATGTCAACAAGCTGCATACTTATAATTATCTACTTTTAGAAAAAAATTACGTGACATAATAAAACTACAAACAAGCTTTAGTTTAGTTTTATATTTTTGTAGTGGCGTCGTAGCAGCGCCGTAGCTCTGTCGTAGCGTTGTCAGCATGTTATTTTTTATGATACTATGAATAAATAAGTATACCATACTTATATTAATATATTTGCAGGAGACAGAAAGTTTTTTAATTACAAGCTTTTGCCCGCGACTTCGCACGTGCATATCCCGGCTATCGTATACAAAAATAATTTTCTAAATCCGACTGGTAGTCCCACAGATTAGCGTGTTCAAACAAACTCTTCAGCTTTATTATATTAGTTTAGATATAGTTATTAAGACAACTTCGACTTTTATTGCAATAACGATCACGACTTTTATGATACTAGAACTAATTCAATGAATAGTAGTTTTATTATGATTTAGCAGCAGGCTCACATTTGGTAGTGACTTATTGACTTGGCTAGGGTTTAAATAGGGTTTTGTATTAACGACCTAAATAATTTATTATTTTACGAAATCAAGTAATTTATACTTATAGTAGGCGCCAGATAAATGTGGAATAAAGTACATTGACCTTTCCCTAATAACTGTTCATAGGTACCTGAACAATTAAATATGAATCGTTTTTCATTATTAGACAATGTTAAGGATCACGAGAGATGATGATTCGGGACAGTTTTGTGTCATTAATTCCGTTTTTCAAATTAACAATGTCAATAAATGTAGGTGGGTCAATGACCGATATTCCACGATTATCTGGTGCCTACTATAGTAACACTAAAGCTGATTGTCCACAATAGACAAGCTAGGCAGATAGGTACAATGGAAAGGAGATAAGTGAGTTAAGATGTTGGGAGCAACCATTTACACTTTAATATGGTGTTGGGGCAATCTTTGGAAATATCTGGCTGTTTATCACATTAGGGAGGTACATATATACCTAGTCTTCCTTCAATAACGGCAGCTCAATAAATAACAGGTTCTATGACCAATTGATGTGACTTCTGACTTTACGAAGATGCTCATAATGTTATGCGTGTTAATCGTTCTGGTTGTCTAGTGCTGGTTAGTACGGACTTTAATCAACATAGTTTGTGGCCGATTGTTGTCTGTGGAAAAGTTGCTGAAACCGACGTGCAAAGCTGTGGCATGCTTAGGCACAACGGCTTTCTTCAATATTCACGCAAGACTTAATTAGGAAATTAGATACTACCTAAAACTTCCGCTGTAATGGTTTTTTAACCTCTAGCAAAAACAACCTGGGGCACAGATCTCTTAAATGAGAAACTCTAAAATCCAGTACTATTATTTAAAGTACATTAGGAACCCCTAAATAATCTCAATCTGAATAATACAAATTATAATTTATCTACCTACAACGTCTTTTTTAATAATAGGTACTGAAAGGAAGAACTTTTATAGAATTTATTATCATTATTAGCAATGAAGTGCATAGCTTTCGTCGAATTAGATTTACTTCAATAGTTCTAAACTTCCAGCCGTTATTTAAAACGAAGTCATGCTATACTAATAAAACAGAACTTATTGCACTTAACATTTACTCGAGGTTGCAGTACCGAGTGGTCTAGTGTTCTCTCTCGATTCCTTTCTAGGATAGCTCACAAACAAGTCAAACGTTGTATTTATAAACGTACGCGTGAAACTCGTTCGGAAGCGCTAAGAAAGCCGTTGTGTTTTTCTGTTTAATTCCTATCTATGATGAGTAAAAGTGAGGCGTACACCTAAGTTCTTACGCGATTTTCTGGAATTGTCCTATGATTCATACATATGATGTATTGAAATTATGTAACTGAAGGCTGGACAAGTAGGTATTTGAGTAGATTCCTAGTCAGTGAGTACCTAGTGTGAAAAGCTGACAAACCTGATAGCTCTATATTTTTAAAGATGGGTGGAATAGGCTCTTAAAAAATATTTGATTCTGAATATCTTTTTCAGGGCCTATTCCACCACCTCATTGACTACAGGGCCGTACCAGTACGAATAACACCTAGCTGATGATGAAAAATGGTAGGTATAGTACAGAATTAGTATAAAATGCGTTTCGTATAAAATCCGCTCCTTTTAGGTGGCTACTTACCTATTATTTTTTATCCGAAGTGAATATAATATGTGTATGTCACCGGAAAATTGCGAACGCCGTAGATTGTAAAATATCGCGTAAAATTGTAAACAATTTTTTTTAATAAGACACGGATATGTATTGGAAACTATTGAATTTGGATGGGATTTACTGTTTAGAAAACGATTTTTTCATAATATATCGCGAAATTATAATCTGATAAAGATTTATTACAATTTTACGGAGTTTGCAATTTTCCGGTGACATGTATACTGTGTGATAAATTGATAAGAGATAAAGTAGCCATTTTCAGCAATGATGGTGACGTACCTATGTATGGATTTATTTGATGGTAAGTATCTATGTATTTGTTTATTGTAAGTACACCAAATAGGTAGGTAAGCAAGGAAAAATTAAGTTGATAGGTACATAGGAACCTCTACCTACGACATTCATTAGATACCCATGTCACCTCCTACTAATAATTTAACATGTTTGTCAAAGTAAACAAAACGCTGGCTCTTACAAAGTAGTATTTTTGCTCATTGCAATGCAAATTGTTTGTACTTAGTGATAGTGTTTACAAATTTAATTAACGCTTTAGATAGCTTGAGTGAAGTTTAGCGGCTGCAGCAATTTGAGCCAACAGTTATTTACATAGTAGAAAAAAAACATTCAGTCCTGTTTAAAGGGACGAACCTACTGCTTACCTACTGAATTGACCTTCAAACAAAAATACCCCCTACGCCCGTTTCGGTTTGATCACTCATGCTTTGTCGTATCTAAATCAAACGAGGTCGTTTGTAAAATGACCAAATATTGCAAACTTATTGTTCGAAAGAGTATTAGGTACTTACAGGATTATTGATTATGATTGCTACACGACACACGACACCAAAAATAACTTAAATTAAATATAAAAATACACACAACTTTTAACCTCTATTTTTGTCTTAGGTGGATGAGTTTAGCCTAAAATTGTAGACTCCGTAAGATTGTAATAAATCTTTATTAGATTATAATTTCTCTATTAATTATGAAATCGTTTTGAATATTATAAATCCCATCCAAATTCAATAGTTTCCAGTAAGTATATCAGATTTTTCGTGTCTTATTAAGAAAAAAAAAATAGTGAATAATTTCACGCGATATTTTACAACCTCACGGCGTTTGCAATTTTCCGGTGACATACATAAACTTATCATTGGTTTTATTGGCTTATTTATTAACTAAGTAGGAATTCAGTACCTAAATCAATAATTATTTGGTATTCTCGTGAATAGTCTTTAGATAATATTTTGCTTGGCATAGGTACCTTGGGCAAGTTAAGAATCAAGCTAACCGTTTCGATAACTTAAGGAATCAGGTAGCCAACCTATTTTTTTTTTCCTGAAAATGTTCAATACCTACAAATATTTAATATATAATACCTATAGGTATTTTTTCAAACTTACCATGTTTTGAAGATGAGTGTGTCGGTTTCGTTTAGCACCTACTGTTCAAACGGTCTGAACACTAATGGTCAGAGACAATCACAAAACTGGCACAAAAAAATTAAACCAACTATTTTAATTTTCGAACATAAACATTCGTTTCCCGCCAAAAACATTGGTGAGGTACGCATGCGCGACGTTACCGCGCGTCGAAACTTCTGCCTGCACTCTATGCGGCCAGCTACCGCTCACCCACCAATCGTTTCTCCCGGGGAGCACCAAAGCACGTAATGCGCCTTAGGAAAGCGATGGCCGTGGAAGGTTAGAATTTTGTACACTCAGCCATTTACTATACCTAGACTTTTACTGACCGCTGAACTGTCTCCTAACTTACCTTGCTGCGTCGAGAGAAAGGTGCGATGCAGGTCAGGATTAACTGGTCTAGCTTGTCGCAGAAAGTCATCAGAAAATGCATTAGTGCAGTAGGCCGCGTGACTCGCGTTGAGATGGAAAAGTCGCTTTGATATTATGTAGCCGATGGGCGATGACACTAATTTTCTTTACACACGTCGTGTGCATTGCATTCACCATAAGAAGAATAATGAATATCTATGTACTTATTTTAATAAGAGGGTTTAGTTTTTTGTACCTTAGTGTTACATACCTTCATTATTGAAATGATTATATCTACTATACTATAATATGGATACTTATAGGTAATAATATAATGTACCTAGATATCTATAGGTAGGTAACATTTGTAGGAGGTAGGTAGGTACCTAATCTCTGGCTGAATAGAACATGACAATTATTTCTTTTATTCTATCACTGATTGTCATATGCAACAAAAGCTACATTATATCCAGGGAAAATCCACAGTTCCTGCGGGAAACAACTAGTTCACTACAAATGTAGGTACCTATCCAAAAGTCATCTAAGTGGTTCTTTTAGGAAAATCTGAAATGAAAACGCTCAACGCATTTTAGCCTACCTGCTATAAAACAGTCCTTCAACTTGTAATTTGACTTCATTCTGAGATATTAAAGACAAGGATGTGGATAGCAGACTGTGCAGGTGTTTGGGGTAAATGAACCGATGACATCAGAACCAACGAGTTTTACTACAAAAGCTAGGAAAAACTATTGCATCATAACGGTGCAGTTATTAGCTTTCGGCCTTAAACTGTTATAATGCAGATATAAGTTTGATTGTTAGGTTGGTAATACGATTATAGTATTGTCGGTACCACCCACGAGCATCCCCACGAATCACGTATTTTCTGCAAAAATTTAATAGAAAAAAGCTCAACGAAAAAATAAACATGTTGTTTGTGGGTAAACGTAACACTTGAGAACGGCTCGTCTGATGGCCAAGGTATTTCTTTTTAATGTCCATAATATTCTGAGTAAGGTTTTTGGAAAAAGATATATTGGAAAAGATGTCCAAAAAGCAGAAAACTAAAAAAATGTTGTTTGTGAATTTTGAATTCTGACCTCAACCTCAGCTATCCTAGGTACCTATAGGTATATAGAAATCTTCCGTTACTGACTGACTGAGTGACTGACAGACAACGCACAGCCGAAACTCCTGGCCGTAGAAAGCTGAAATTGAAATTGCATGCAGGTTCCTTGGGGAATGCAGAGAGCACTGGGAGAGGATTTCCCGAAATTCCCACGGAAACAGGAAAAAACGGGATATGCGCATACGAAGTCGCGGGCAAAAGTTAGTTTAAATATAATTGTTCTAAGGCCGTGTTTCTACTTGCAAGCACCTCGCATACAACTTCAATTACATTGCGGGACACGATCGAGCGGTTAATCACATTAAAGTATGAGTTCGTTGCCGACCGCAGACAGCACCAGCAGACATATCGCTGCGGTCATGATTCGAATCCCAACGCAGATAGCTCCAGCAGACGGCAGCGTTGTATTCCAGTTAGTAAATGTTCCGTGAGACTACATAGATGTCTGAGCTACGTATGGTATTCCGAAATACCGCTCACCGAAAGGACGGTTTTCCGATAACACTCTACTCCGACGGTTAGTTGAACGAAAAAATAATTGGCCGATGAAACGTTTCGCCGATAATATTATTCATCGACGGTTGGTAGTCCGAATGAATCCTTCGCCGATGTAACGGTTCACCGAAAACACTCTTCAACGACGATTGGTTAAAGGAACGAATCTTTCGCCGATAGCACTCGTTGTAGGGAAATTCTTTTGCCAAGTGGATAGTTTTTCTTTCAGCTTGTCAACACCCTTAGGTCTTGTAGAAGTCATGTTAAAAATACAGGTAATAATAAAATAATACATGGAAGAGTGGCAATAGAAAAAAAAAACAAAGTTTAAAAAACCACTGGGCAATTTCAGCTGCTTCTGTCGGCAATATTTTATTTTGGATGATTTCGAAGGCTTCGGATATCACAGCGGGCTCAAGAATAGCGAGGGCAACTAAGTGTCTGATTTTGTGCGCAAATGTGAAATCTTCAGCATATCGCCTTGCGAGACCCTCTGACTGGACATGGCGCCAAATACTTTGGGTCAAATAGAATAAGCATAGCCTGTGGGCGCAGTCTGGAAACTGTCGTTTGACTGCATTGATCACTGCTACTTCAAAATCAGTTAATATATCATCATAAAAATGTATCACGTTGTGTTGATTATTGTGGTGTTACTTTTATTTGTTTTTTGCTTTGTTCGCACTGTTTATTTATTTTTTTTCTATTGTCGCAGTTCTAATAGAGAAATCATAATAATCATAATCATATTGTTTATTGTAAAAAACAATATAAATTTTCCTTTTTGATTAAATTTCTTATTGTTAAATAAAAACTTTGTTTTTTTTTTCTATTGCCACTCTTCCATGTATTATTTTATTATTACCTGTATTTTTAACATGACTTCTACAAGACCTAAGGGTGTTGACAAGCTGAAAGAAAAACTATCCACTTGGCAAAAGAATTCCCCTACAACGAGTGCTATCGGCGAAAGATTCGTTCCTTTAACCAATCGTCGTTGAAGAGTGTTTTCGGTGAACCGTTACATCGGCGAAGGATTCATTCGGACTACCAACCGTCGATGAATAATATTATCGGCGAAACGTTTCATCGGCCAATTATTTTTTCGTTCAACTAACCGTCGGAGTAGAGTGTTATCGGAAAACCGTCCTTTCGGTGAGCGGTATTTCGGAATACCATACGTAGCTCTAGATGTCTGACCTATTTGGGATTAGCGATCGCTATTTACTTTTGTATCTTTTCTTTGAAGAGGAAGAAGACGACGATGACTTGTTTTTATTATACAAGTAAATAGAGAAAAAACTACAAGCCACACGTCCAATGTACGTCCGTCGTACAGTGCAGCATATTGGACCACCTGGTTTATCTATTTTTCTTTCTCTGAAATGGAATAACTCACTTTTTGAGGAAGATTTTACGTGTCGTCGTGGCACTACTGTAGATCTGCGGTCGGACGACACATCGTCTGCGGTCGGGTGACGTGTCGTGGGACGTCGAGCGACGTGTCGCTAGCTACGAAACGTACTTCATTGAAATACATGAAACCAGTAGTGTCGCAACGACAGGTCGTCTGCTACTGCTGTCTGCTGTCGGCTATGAACTCGGTCCTTTATACCTCGGTAGCACGTAATGTATTGTAACTTGTAGGTATGTGAGGTAGTTGCAGATAAAAACGTGGCCTAAGTAAATCTAAGCATTTCCAGCTTTTTTGTATCTAAAGGCTATATCTAGTTATATTATAGAAATCTAATAAACACAAACACGCAAGAACGTAATCATGGGGAAGAAGAATCGGGTGTCAGTTTCGAATTTGTAAAATTAATGTCGTAGGTATGCAAAAAGCTACAACACCCCACAAAAACGAGGCTCTGTAAAAGTAAGTTAAGTAGGTTAAAAGTCAGTTTTGTCATTTTACTTTATCTTGCCAACTAAGCTGAGCGTCTCATTTAAAATGAATAATAATTCGAATAAGTCAACTCTGCTGACTCAGCGCATCCTAAAGAATTGAATTGGGCACTCGTCCAGCGCCACTGCGCCCCGCACTTACTTCCCTTTCCTGCGGCTACTCAGTGTTCAAAACGGCTGTTACACGATTTCTCTGTCTGTCAACGACCAGAAACGGCTTACAAGAGAAGAGAGCAAAGTGGACACCATTGAAACGCTAGGTATTAAAACTCGAAACAGACAGAAGTTAGTAAGTATCAATTATTATAAAATAAATGTCACAGATTAGAGGTGCATATCCCCGAAACGACTTAATCCTCCATAGTGTTCAATAATATTCCATAATCTTTGGGTTCAAACATACCGGAATAAAACCTATGAATAAAACAAACAAAAAGACATGACCACATTCTACTTCACATGACAGACATCACCAAAAATCATGATGTCAACAGAAACTTGACGCAAACTATTATTTTATATTTTTCCTAAATGTTTAATTACATGAGTAATATACGAAATGATTTATTTAATGATTTTATAGACATTTTAGATTTGATATCGTTGGAAAGTCTCAGTTTATATGACAAAATAACTGATAATTTAATAGTCGTACTGCGTACAAAATTCCGTAAACCTCGATGTGGTGATAAATTTTTGGTATAGCTTAGATTAAGCCATTAATTAATATTATATAATATTCAAAATTCTAGTTCAATAGTAGGTAAAACAACTTCAACATGGAAAGTGGAACAGATTTTGAAGGCATTGAATCTGAGACACCCGTTGGAGCTGGTGATGTTGAGGAAGGTAAAGGTCCCGAAAGTACGGTTGGAGAAACAGGTCAAGAGGGTGAAGGAGGCGAGGCTGGAGAGGCAGGCGAAGGCACCGAAGGTGGTGGAACAGGTGAAGCTACTGGAACAGAAATAGTGGGAGGAGAGCATGTAGAAGGTGAACATGTAGAAGGAGAACATATAGAAGGTGAACATGTAGAAGGAGAGCACGTTGAAGGGGAAGTAGTTGAAGGTGAAGCTGTGGAAGGAGAACATGTTGAGGGTGAACAAGTGGAGGGAGAAGCTAAAGAGAAAGTTGAGGGAGAAGAACTCATGGGTGAAGGATTGGAAGGCGAACAAGTTGAAGGTGAAGGAACAGAGAAAGCCCCGGAAGACGAATTACTTCCTCCACTACCGGAGGAAGCGGTTGTGGAAGAGGAAGAGTACGCACCGGAACCACCTCCAGATCCTGCTGCACCTTATGATTTTAGTGATTCTAAGGAAGCTTTGAAAGCACCCTTTGAATTACGACCTGATCAATTAGCCGAAGTAGAACAGCTGTGGGAAATGTTTCAGAATTACACCCCAGCTTACTCTGATTTGGACGGATATATCACCGAGAAAGAGTTAACTTACATGTTGAAGAGTCTTCTTGTTATGACGTTTACAGTGGAACAACTCCAGGAGTTAATAGCTTATTGTTGTAGACCGCCTCATAAAGACGGACATATCTTTTACGAACAATTCCTTAAAATGGTAACAATAAGGCAAAGGGATTTTCCCATTGAAGAAGAAATTCGTTCTGCATTGCAATTTTTTGACCCTGCAAAGCAAGGACTTCTAGACCGCGAAACCATGAGAGAAGTATTAACAAAACAAGGTCATAAAATGGTTTCAAAGCTCGTTGATAATCTCATCAAAGAAGTAGATATGAGTAATGATGGCACAATTGGTATAGAAGACATAGTTGGAACAATGTGTATTGATCTGAATGAGGAAGACATGCAATTGCTCAGAGCGTCTGTGTATCCACCAAAAGAAGCAGAGGGCCCGGAGACGGAGTTGGATGAATTTTAGTATATTCAGCACAAACTAGGTCCTTACTCATAAAATATCTGATTCTTTAATAAAGTTTAATAAAAACTTATAAGTACAACTACATTATATACCTATTGTAATTATAATATTCTTTTAAAATGACTTTAACTGCATCCATAAATTCACGTTATGTTCCCACATCTACTTACAGTCTACATACCTAGCAGGTCTTAAGTACAATGAGATGAAATACCTACTCACAATAAAATTTTATTAGTCTCCCTGAAACTCAAAAACGGCTTGACCGATTAAAATATTTTTATTTTGGTAGCCGACTTCCAGAAAGGAGGAGGTTCTCAATTCGGTTGGTATATTTTTGTGTTCGTAATTGTAAGGGCAATTTTCGTATGAGAGAATACATTGAAAAAAAAAATGCACTCGTCGGGGCTGGGCCGGGTAGCGACTAGCGATACAAATCGAGGCAAACAAATGTCTGGGTTGTAAGAAATGTAACATGATTTTCAAAATCTTATTTTTTTTACTCTAGGTACGTTTATTTAAATAACGATTTAAGTCCCATCGATTTAATATGTTCTGCATTAAAGCTTCTTTACTTACTGCTCGCTCGTTTAAAAATCTATTTGTGATGAATGGCCAAACCGTAACAATAATGTGACAACCTCGTTTAAGCTCGTTTATGGAGTAGCGTCGCGCTTTTTTCAATACCTATGGCCATGTGTGACACTATAAACTTTTTTGCCCGGCCTGGGAATCGAACCTAAGACTCGGCAGTCGCGTTTGCGACCGCTAAACCACCGGAGCAGTTAACATCTCCCGCACCGATGGCTAGTCTCGGTTGAGATTGGCCGATTGGCGTGCCATGGCCAAAATCAGTCGGTTTGTCTGATTAGTAGGTTTTTGAGCGGTGGATCATCTAGCAAACAAGAGGCTTTGCAAGGAAAGGTGCGGCTGTAGAGGGCAGAGGATCATCAGGAGCTTCGACTGGTGCGAGGAAAGCTCTACGTTCGACATCAGCATCCACTATATCGAGGTTAGCTTGATCTACTGGTTGTGAGCTAGACATTCCGCTTTGTCAGAGCTGTCGAAGGCGACACTCTTGTCGGGGCGGATGAGAGGGGGCATTGTGGCCTATTCTTTGGATCGTAACTTCCTCTGAAGGTGTCTAAAGGCGAGGTGTGTGGGCTCGAGCTCACTAAGCGTCTTGTCCCAGCGCGCGGTACGCGGCTCAGCAGTGCGTTCCCTCACAGCACGCTGTAAGTTGCGCATGTGAGCTTTGTTCATGTCGCAGGGAAAAGCGCTGTACGCACGGATGGCTGCGTTCTTCTCGGTTATCAGACTCTGTACTCGCTTACTTTCCCCCAGTCGGTGATCACTTGAAACGGGGGAAGTTGGTCGGGATCGAGCTGACCCAAGCGGGAGCCTAGGTGCATGATCACTGCACGGTAGTCAGAGTTGAGCTCGTGTATCGTTTCTATAGATCGCAAACGGAGGTGTACATTCTTTAGCATCGAGAACATCGGGCTTTCGGTTGGGATCGTGTGGGAAGTGAGTCGGCGTCATCGATGCGATGACATCAAAGTTAAGGGTTGCAACTAGGTTAAACACTACCCTACCTCTTGCGTTGGTGGTGTTGCAATTCCACGGGTACTATCCGTACGCTTCGAGGATTGTTTCACCCACGCCAGGCCAATTGTCCTTGGTGAAGGGGAGTGTGGCGCGCTCTTGCACTGCTGCGGGCGCAGCAGTGTGTTGGGACGCAGGCAGAGAGGCAGCCGGGACCACTGAGGTCACGGGCGCGGGGATCGGTGCTGCGACGGGCGTGTCCATTAGCGCTGGTATGGGCTGGGAGGTGGTGGCCACCAAAGCTGGGAACGCTTTCTGGTGGTTCAGCTGGTTCAACGGAGAGGTGCCTATGTGGAGCGAGCCGTCCGGGCATCTGGGAGGAGAGAATCCTTTCGGATGGAGATTCGCGTTGCTGGCGGGCATTGTGGCGCGTAGCCAGTTTGGGCCTTAGGGCATCCCCTGTAGTTTGCCGGGTGACCGGACTGGCCGCTTAATACGCAGCTGGCAGGTTTTGCGCATTGTAAGCGGTCCTTGGGACGTTGGCACTCGCTGGTGCTATGCTCACCCAGACACTTAACGCATCTGGGCGTCGCATAGCAATTGCACTGAGCGTGTCCGTATAGTTGGCAGCGGTGACACTGGCCAACTACGGTCGGGCGATTCGGCTTCTCAATCTTGATGCAATGTAAGGGAGCAAACCGATTTAATCTTAAAATCGGGTGATGACCCTCGTTGGGGTCGCATACGACAAGGACCATGTCGTAGAATTCTCTTCCTCTCGCTTTGTGTGAGCAGTATACGGCGGAGACGGGAATAGACTGAGCTAAGAGGTCATCCTTGATGTCCTAGCTGTGCTTATTTCTTTTGGGACACGTCTTATCACCACTTGGGTGGGCGTGTCTTCCGGAAGAGAGTAAGTGTGAAAGGAGATGTTCCTTTCACGTAGGGCGCGAACAAAGTCGCAGTAGTCATTTGCTGACGGAACGACGGCCCAAGTTGGCAAGCCTTGGCGTTAGTGTAGTTGATCTTACAATCAACACACATCTTGGACACGTCGGTCCATTTCGCTTTGTCCTGAATGTACAAGGGCGGCGGGGGGCGTTACTTCCTCTGTTAGTTGGAAGTGGATGAAGGGGCGCTAGGGCTACGACGGCTAGCCTGCGTGGTGGGGGTAGTAGAGGTAGAGGGAACGGGCGAGGGGGATGACGCATCGGTCTTCTTGGCCTTACTTGCCTTGGAAGATATTGACGGCGACTATTGTGGCGACATTAGCCGATTTTGAATTCGCGGAAGGAGCGGGGGCTGGGATTCAGAAGTTGGGTACGGTCGGTTTTGGTACTCAATTCGAGGCCGCGCGAGGGGGCGCGCTCTGGATAACGGGCTATCGAGGGCGTCGCTGAAATCAGCGACGATCGCCTCTACAGCCGGGGTTGAGGGAGCGGGGCTTTGCTGCAAGGGAGCAAGTATCGAGCCATATAGCCAGAAAATTGGGGTCCTTTAAGAGGACCTCCTTGACGAACGCTATTATTATAGCGTCCGTCATCGAGATAAGGGGGACTTACGCGGAATGGTGGGGAATTAATTCCCGCGAGGGATCTAAACCCAAAAAACCTAGCTTCCCGGGTGGATGGGCCCGGGGATGTGTGACCAATGTGACCATCCCAGTCGGGTATAGACTGGGAGGTCAGTATCTACTGGTGAGCCCTAAGCTTGTAACCGATCGCCAGTCTTATTGTGCAAACCGGGCCCTATTTGTGTCTCGTGCGAAGGGGTAGACACACCCAACCGACACTAGATGTGTAGCTGTGAAGAGAACTCGAAGACTAGGTTTGACTAGGAGATCCCCCAAGGCCAAAACCTAGCTCCCGACGCCAAATCACTGCTTCACCCTGAAGGGGATACCGGTGTAGACCGGGTGTGTTGGATCAACATCCCCTTGGTTTCGTTGGCATCGTAAGGTTTCACACCAAGGACCGCGAAACTGGTTTTTCCCTGAAGGGGCACAACGTTTTTTGACTTTTTCCGTTAAGGAAATAGGATAATCGTCCGCTGCCTTGGAAAAGGCGGCTTCGGATCTAGGTTTGTAGTCGGCGACCACAGATGACGTCACGGCGAGAGCGGGACGGAACGATGAAGAGCACACCACATCACGATAGCGGGCGAGCGGCGGGGAGCGGCACGTCCGTCACGGGCAAGCGTCGGGCGAGGAGATCAACTGTACTGTGCTGACCATATGTTCTAGGTCTGTGCCCGTTCAGTTCAGGTGGTTGCAAGTAGTGGCGGGCTTAACCTTTTAATAACCAATCAAAAATTTCTGGGCTGGGCTCGATTATAGATCGACTAATCACAGCCCTTCGCCTCTCGGATAGGTTTCGACAGGTTCGAACAAGTTCTGGCTTGTCGAGAGGCGGTCCTGCTCGTTGTTACTAACGAATCTAACATTAGAACAACAAAGTTATGATTGAAGGAATGTTTTTAATAGATAATGACTACTAAATTAGCTTATATCCCATTCCCAGATCAATATTAGTAGAATCAGTCTCACATAAACCTAACATAATTAATAAAAAATAGGTCAGTTAAAAGGTAATATTAGAAACTTATTATGATAATCAGCTGTATGTGACTACATTGTTTTCTATGGGCTGATTGGCGGGGCCGATTCTACTAATTTACCACGTTACACGTTCAATCGTGTTACAACAGCAGTTCGATTTCGATCGCCGTTCGATAGTTACCAAAAAGTCATTATTATATTATTTCATTATTACTATTTCATAAGCAAACTAGAAACTAAACATAATTAAGAATTTCAAGTTTGTTGTTTATAATTTTAGGAAATATAGAATCTTTTAAACTAAAGACTTTACTTAAAGACCTCGGTAGCCACGTCATGAATCCAAAAAAAAAACAAAGCCACGCTACTGTCACACATGACATTAATGACAGTTGATTTGTTTGATAATGTCGCTTCACTGGATCTAGACAAGTCGGTGATTTATTGTTTGTATTTTCCAAAACGCAGCTATTTTCATGAGTTAAAGGATTATTTAACAGAAACAAAATGAAGTGTTTAATATTATTTCTAACATTGCTATCGTTTTTAAGTGATAGTAAGTATTAAATGTAGTTAAAGTCATTTCAAAAGCAACTGATTATGGGTGTGGTTTTTGAATACATTGTTGATTCACGTTAATCCATTCAAGTCTATTGTAAATACTTGGTCTTCGCCGTAATTCGTATTGTGTATGCATCAGTGGTGCATTGTGGCAAATTATATATCCATGAGACTAGACTGGGAAGTCTTATATTATTCTGTTTAGTACAAAACTTTTTTAGTTGAACTACAAAACATTTTGCGAATAAACTAAAATAGTTAACTCTCAGCACATTAATTCCAATCTTCGTTTAGAACCCTGATGTAAATAAGTAGCTATCTAATACTTGAATTCCTCAGGTCTAGCAATATGGTGTTATCAATGCACGGCAGCTACGCCCGGTTGCATGGAACCGTTCAACTGGCGCGGCGTGGGCTACCTTGGTAACCCATGCCCTGAAAATGAAGACATTTGCGTCAAACTTATTGAAAGGAAAGGAGGTAATTTAATTTTTATGACATGTACTACTACTACTTTACTTATAGGAAAGGTTCATGGAACACCTCTACCCAAGAAATACATTGATGTACAACCTAATTTCATGTAAAATTTCAGCACAAGAAGTAATAACAAGAGACTGTTTGAGCAACTTCAGGGCATTCCGGACAGACGTACCTGCTGATACGTATGAGGGGTGCCGACCAGCTGCACGAGATGTTAATTTAGCCAACTATGTCAATAATACTATTAAGGAACTTGACATTAAAAGGTATGCATAATATATTCTAACTGGCTGACCCGCGCAACTTCATCTATGTCACATTTTTCATTGCACTTATTGCACTGCCCCTATTGGTTGTAGCGTGATGTTATCCAATACTAAAAGATTGTTTTCAATTCGAACCAGAAGGTCCTGAGATTAGCATGTTCAACCAAACTGACAAACAAACTAACTCTTCAGCTTAATAATATTAGTACAGATAAAAACTGAAAAAACATCTATGACGGGTAGACCCTTCATAGATGTTCTTTCAGTTTTTTTGGTGTTCTATTCTGGTGTTCAATACAACATATTCTAAAGTTTATTATACACCAGAATAGTTACACAATTCATCATCTTCCTGCCCTTATCCCATATTACTTGGGGTCGGCGCAACACATTTTTTTCTTCCATTCTGTCCTGTCAGCCCTCACGCTATCACTAATTCCCTTGTCTTTCATATATAACCTAACACAATCCATCCATCTTTTCTTTGGCCTCCCTCTCCCTGTCCATCCATCCACATTTATATTCATAACTTTTTTAGTTACATGCATTTCATCCCTCTTCACATACCATACCAGAATAGTTACACAATTGTTTTACAAGAAATCTTGATTTTATGGGTACAATATTGTAATTGATGTCTGAGCAAGCCACTTCTACATATTCATAGGGTTTGCTTAGAAATTAGTAAATGCATTTTACTGTAAACTGTGAGATAAAAAGGTGTCTTTTTAGAGCACAGACACATCAAGGCAATCACTATGACAGACAATATTGTCAGAAATTTTCACTAGCCTAACTAATTTGGCAATTGGCTCTTAGAAAATGATGACTTGCTGTAAGAGCCCAAACTCCTAACACACTAGACAATTCTTACTATGGCTATAACAGTCAAAATTAGTGGCTAGAATATGCTGTGTGAAATGAATATTATTAGACTATTATTCTTATTTCTCTTGTATATATTTCACTAAATTTGTTAAATTCCATTTATTTCAGGGACTGGTATGACGAAACAGTATGGTGTTTCTGCTTCCTCGACCACAGATGTAATGGTGCATCAAGTGTATCAACAATGGCATTACTAATCCCATCATGCATTGTGCTTCTATTCACTAAAATGTTGTTCTGATATACAGTTAGCATCATCAGTCTGTGATGACCAAAAAAACATTTTAGACTAGAAACTATAAGTTAACAAGCAGCTAATATTTTTGACAAACAGAATTGACTTGTGAGTTGACAGCTATGCTTTGAAAATAGAATCTCATTTTATAATTACATATACCATAAAAAAAAAAAATGTTCTCTTAAAAATGTATGCTGACATTAAAAGTTATGTAGCTACTGCTGTAGTATAAGTTGAAACGATGACAGCAGATTAAAAATCACCTGAACTTATTGTAAAGTTATGTAATAAGTAGCTTTAAAATTGTGTTTTAAAATCTGATAACAAGACTACCTTATGATAATTATTTAAGGCGTGTGTGTTACCAAAGCAGAATGTTGTGCTACAGAGGTTGAGCTTAGTGTACAATGTATTGTATAAGCAGAATATTCTTATTTGTGCAGACAATTATTTAAAAATATTTTAAGTGTAGGTAAAATTACTCATGTTCTATTAACTTTCCATATTGTGATTAATAATAATGTTAATCAACAGAAGGTATTACGGTACCATACAGTTAAATGCTAATTTAAGGGTTTCTTTCTAGATTATCAAAATCAATATACTCTTACCTCTTTTAAGCACAATGTTTTGCAGAGGTAATGCACACATTTAAGGCAGCTGAAATACTTTTAAACATATTTTTTTAATTTATGGCAAGCTGATTTTTTAAAGGATCTTTATGCATACCAGTGTAAGTGTAAAATAGTTTTTAAATGGATAATTCCGTCCAATACATATTTGATATGTTTTATTAGCTTGTAGGTTAAATACATAATTGAGAGATATTTAAATGCCTCTTCGAACATTGTTCTCTTACATAAGACTGTAGTTTTGTACGCAATAATTTTATGTATATTTTACACAATTTTATAATTTATAAATAGCAAAAGATTTATAAGAATTCTAAACAGATCACAGAAATATCATATTAGTATTTATGGCCATTGAAAAGCTAAATAAACAATTTTACTAGAAAGTTAGCCTTTTTTACACAAGAAACCACCATATTTTTAAGTCTAAATCTTCACACATTAAGTATTTTTCAATTTGATGCTATGATGCAATCTTATGTATTTGAAAAATATACTTATTCTATGTTTACAAGAAAGCAAACTGCATTTGTGTAACAATAAGGCCCGTCACCAACATGAACATCTGTAACAAAGTGTTCGCGTCTAGTTGCCACATGTCGTACACGGAGAAATGAGGTGGTGTTTCTTCTATTAGCTTTAACATTCTCTTTGATTTCTCCCTTAGCCTGCCTGCAATAAGCAAATTCATAAATTGCAATTTTAATAACAAGATCTTGAATTATCAGCAGTGATCGGATAATCGGGCGATTATATACCTAACTTCTTCCCGTGAAAGAATATATATGGACATTCCTTTCTGAATAAATTATTAATCCCGGGTTCCCGGGATTAAACAAAACAACTATAACAAATTTAACGTAAAAACAACTATAGCAGTGGTTATTTTGATTTAGTATCTTTAATTTATTCAAATCAAATGGAATACCTATAAAAAAATATAATGAGAGTTCACAACGAGTTCTAACTATATTTTATATGCGGACATTTTTAGTAATCTCAGGAATTACGAACGATTCCGGGATTCTGAAAAGCATGTCCGTATTATACTTTCGCGGGAATAAAAGTGAAGTTTTGGTATATTAGCGCCCGATTATCCGATCACTGATTATCAGCCTGTAAATAAGTTCCCATGCAGTCTATGGTCTACTCGTTTTTCAAACGAAGATTCAAAGCCGTTCAGCCGCTGAGGATTAATTCATTAACCGACACACGACTTTCACTTCTATAATATTAGTAGTATAATTACCATCATAATGTATTGACATAACAGTTATCACCAGCCGCTTAGTTTCCTTCACCTCTCTGATAAATACTTCACAGCGGATGCCCAGCAAAATGGCCATCACTAAGTCGATTACCGTGAAGAAGGATGGCGTTAGGCTATCCCAGAGTCCAACTGTCTGTAAATTTACGATTATTTAAATTATTTTCGTATCAAATGTGAGGTCTAGTTCCTCAATGTTTCAGTACCAAACGGACGGTCTAAGGCCGAAAACGCACTGGACGCTTGCTTATCGTCTCGAGCCTAGCAAATCGCGTGGCGAGTAGCGAAGTATGACCATCGTACTAAAATGTTCTTAACTGGCCAGTCAAGCCGGTCGTTGCGTTTTCGGCCTTATTCGGACCTAATTGTGTGTCGGGCTTTTATTAAATATACTTACATCATTTTGTACGGCGAATAGTACAAATTCGAATGTTAAGATACTCGACGCAACAAGCTTACAGCAAAATATGAAGATCTGGAAAAGCAAAAGTGATTAGAAGGAAAATAAATAAGCATTTATGTTTACCAACTTAAAATATCGAATGGCTTAAATTGCATATTACATAATATGTATCGGAAAATGCAATAATACCTATACTCACTTGGAATTTATAAATGTCTTGAAACTTGAAAAATCCTTCCATTAGTTGTTTCAAATAAACATCAGTATCGCTTGATATGAAGTTATGTGTTTCAGCAGCCAGGCGTCTCATAACTATTTTCGTAGCAAATAATGAAGAAAAGAAATTCTTCTTCGAATACAAAATGGCTTGAGTCTTTTTTTGTTCCAAATAGTTTTTAATAATTGAATTCAGGAACCGAGCACGTATGTAGAAGTACATAAAAATATTTGAACAGCAAACCAATTCCATTACGAAGCTGAGTTGAGAATATGCGATTCCAATGTACGACCAAATTGCGGCCGTTCCTTTTGCACCAGCTAAAGCCAGAAGTCCAAGGATGAGAACAAGAACGGACGCGACTGAAAATATACTTGTCCTGACTATTAGACCAGTAATACTGGTGTTGCGATCTACATTCATGCACCTGTCGATTTGTTGCAGTTTAACTAAAAATTCTACATTAGCATCTCCGTTTATAAAACGCACGTGAATGATATTGCATATAAACGTTAGGGTCTGCAATCCTGTAACACAAGTGCTCAGGTAGTAGATCGTTTCGTTATCGCCGAAAAGGATTGCATCATATTTTTGGATTATAACGTAGTCCAACCCTAGGAGCAGGATAACACTGAGAAATGTATAGCTTCTTTGAACAAACGATGTTGTTGTCACAAAACGGTCTTTGATATGAACACGGGTGGAAGCTATCAGCGTTTGGAAATTGTACATAAGGCTTAAGGACTTCAGGAATTCTTCGTCAAGAATGTCTTTGGAAAGATATTCGATTTTAGTGGCATCTTTTAATTTTTTCATAACCGACACTCAATACTAAGTTCTAGTTTATATATGAATAGATGCGCTTATAGCAAAGCAAACTGTAACAGTACGATAGTATAACTCGCGGTGACAGCCAACAGATGTAGAGGCAGCCGAGTGCCCAACGTACAAATGTTGTAAATCGACACGCTGCGTCTTCCATCCACCAGTAATATGATTTGCTTAGCATGTTCCCGGGAATCGCCTGTAAATATAAAAATTTCAGTACAAATTTCATATCAGATGCTATTTCAAAACAGAATGAGATGGAACCTAGACGTTACCCACTTGGGAGAAAATGATAAACGAGTGTAGCATATGAAACTATAAAATGTAGTGCAGCCAAGCCAACCAACAGACGAGCGTCTAGCAATATGAGCCCAGTATCCAGGCTCAGTCATCTTCATCAAACCCACACTGTTCCCAACCACTGCTGACAATCAGAATCAACAGTAGCGACCAGCAGAAAAGTGCCGAGGAAAATAAATGTTAGTTTTATATCCCCTGGGGAGTCTCAAGCTTACAATAAGCTAGTCGACTATTCAGTAAGAGCAACCAGCAAATTTCCCAAAGAGTGTGGAACTCTTTGTATCTAATGGATTATGAACTGAAGATCTGAAGGTTATATAAACAAACAATCATACATACTTATTTCTTTACTAGAAGCATATAATAGCTAAAGTCCATTTAATTAGTCGGTGACAATTAAAATAATCAAACGAAAACTCAATCATGCTTAAAACGTAAGGCACTTTTGAAATAACATGAAAATAATTACCGTCATCAAGGGACGATGAAACTATGTCGATACAGAGTTCCCTTGATTCCTCTAATTTTGTTGATAATGATTCAGTTTTCAGACATAGTGTTAACATTAGGAACTGCTTGTTCAACAGGAGAGGCATCACACATAGCATCAAATCGAAGTCTGCTACTGCTGCTTTCTGGGAAAGTAAGTTAACTGATTAGTAGGTAGATGCTTATTACGGTACTTATATGTTAAGGAGGAGCTAGTGGCTACTTGAGTGACCATCTATTACATAGGTACCAAGTTTCTTCCGTGCCTCGGAAAGCCGTAGGTCCCGGCTATCATTTGACCATCTTTGACATTCGTTACGGGTCAGGATACCATACATTCTGACACCAGTCTTGCCAAGGGGTGTCGTATTACCCAGTTAATGGGTTGTGGAGTTCAGAGTATCCAACGATGTGTTCAGATGTTTTTGGTTAGTTGTGTGTATAGAAATGATTGACAAGCATCTGCTCAGAAATTAATGTAGTAATGAATGTTCAGATATTCATGGTTACATTTTTTGACATTTTAAATAGTTCAGAATTATTTGGTCACCTTCTCTGCTACAATATACCTGACGGTGGCTGTACCTATATGGTAAAGTTAGCTGTGCTTTTACATTAAGTAGGTAAATTAACACAATTTTTTACTAAGTAATTCAAAACTTTTGTTGTTGACTGTACCTACCCATATTATTATATTTTTGAAGTTCTAGTCTTATCTTTATTATTATCTAGGTAAATGATTAACTTTAATATGGTTCTGTCTTACCTGTTCTTTCAATGAATTTACTAGGTTATGTATTGACACCAAATTCCAAGCTAAAATTTGGCAGATGAAATAAAATAGCTGTTGGTAAAAGAGAATAATGATATCATTATCTTTTTTTTATAGATTTTTAAAAAATAAACGAACTAGTAGGTAATATACTTGCCGAAAGTTGAAAAAGTTCTGTAAAATCTGCTAATGCTTCAAAAATGCAATGAATAGCAGAAACCAATTCTCCTGGAAGTTCATTGACAGATCTTTCGCATGGGTTCGTTAAAACGAACAACTTTCCATCATCGACTGGTCTCTTCATTAGCTCGTTCGTCTCTTGCCGTAGTACTTCGTTAATGTAATTAACTCTTGTTATAATGAGCTGTGTGATGAAGTAAACTTCTACCATTTCAGTGTGTAGCCCCACACCAGTCGCCATTACCACCATCAATGGGATGCACATATTCTTCATGAACACTGTTTTATACAAAACAATCCACAAGATGGTGAAAAAACAAGCACTCACCATAGTAAAAGTCGACTGCCTTTCAAGTTGCTTGTTCAAACTTTTACTATTCTTCATATTCAGATATCGTTCTATCTTCTGCAGTTTTATGAACATTTGACCCATTTTATTTCCTCTCTGGAGATTATTTCGGCAGACTATTAGCAAGCCATTTATTCCATTCATGAGTACACCGAGTTTGAGGGACGAGTCGGCGTACGGGG
This sequence comes from Mamestra brassicae, assembly GCA_905163435.1. NCBI lineage: Eukaryota > Metazoa > Arthropoda > Insecta > Lepidoptera > Noctuidae > Mamestra > Mamestra brassicae. Next base: position 7,291,193 of record LR990996.1, on the reverse strand, counting down.
AGCCAAAACCGTTTTCACAGCATAGTAAAAAGTATGCTACACAGAATGTATTTAGTATCCAGAATATATTGCTGTATAAATGGTACCATGTCGAAGGTGCTGTTGAGTATCTGTATTTGATGTTAACTCGGAGAAATCCGAGAACCCGTAGAACAAAGAAAATTGGTTGGAATATTCGAATGAAGTCGTCGTTTAAGATGTCTGCTGAAAGATCTTCTATGTTTCTTACTTTGTTCATGTTTGTTAATATGAGCTTTATATTATTTTAAAAATAAACGAATACGAGACTAGCAGTGTTCACAAGTCCTCTAATGATACTAACTAGGTAAATGAAACAATTTATTTTAGTTTATCGATTTTCAATAACGACTCCCTCGGGAAGTTGTTATCATTTAGGTACGCCATTATAAAACCAATAATTTCATGCATTCTCAAGTTTTTTTTTCAGAGGCGTTCCGTATATTTTTTATTGATAAGTTCAGTTTCTGAATGAACGGAATAATTATGATAATGAAATTCTAAGCCTACTACCTACCTATATTAGCATTCGTAATTTTGGGTAATTTCGGGCACTGGACCAATTTTAGCGATGGTATCTAATAATAATTTATTTTATTAGAACTGTGTTGTAAATTGATATATTTTTTCTTCAGTCAGGTTAATGTGTACTCGTACCTTGATATTATATCACCTCTGTTTTTCCATACAACTGGAAAATCTCTAAAAATGCAACCGCGAAGATTTATTCCCGATAATTTAATGGACGCTAGTTTAGTGAAGTGTTTTTCTCCTTTGTACACAGTATTAATATTTCTGGGCTGTTCCAGGATAAGTATTAAAGATCAATTGGTTACAACGCCGTCTATTTGGCAAAAACTTTACACGTTATTTTGCGTTACCGCCTTTAGTTTTTCCTTTTGTTATTTCCAAGTGTATTACTACAGGACTTATTATAATGAAGATGCTATAATGTACATGGCCAGCTTTGTCAGAACGCTTGTTCAGTATACATCGTATTTATCCAACACAATCTATGCCAGATTTTGTGATTCCGAACCTGTTATTAATTTATGCCTGAAGCTCCAAAAAGTGGACAATATTTTAGCACTGAAAGAGTTTAAACATTTTAAAGAACTGCAATATTATTGGAATCTGATTGTACTGGTATTAATTATAGGGATGTTCGAATGTGGCTTTATGACCCACGCTGTAGCTACTGTTGAGTATCCTATTTTGACAGTGTTTGCTGGAATAGGACTACTGAATGTTTACGTGGAGATAGTCTTTGCTTCATGTTTGATATTTTACCTAGCAATACGTGTAAGATTCTTAAACAAAGTTGTAAAATATAACTTCGATGTTAAATGTGAAATATACAATAACGGAGAATCAAGCAATCCAATCGAAGTAAATGAAAGTTTTATTATTTCAGCAGAATTAAATGGTGCTAATTTAAATTTAGAGAAATTCCTCGTTTGCTTGAAGGAGTTTTTAAAGTTGTACAAACTTATAACAGAGATTTTCAGTTTCTCGGTACGTACCTACCTGTTTAACTTTTATTCAGTTTTAAAATATTACGGTTTCTACTTATCCCAGATTATTTCTTGTAGGTGCTCAATATTGCCACGACCTTGTTTCTTTGGGCTCTTTTGGTGACGCTTTCTTTGATAATTGAATTGCGCTCGGAGGTATGTAATGCTGCATTTATTCAAGCAAAAGAAACTAACAAGAGACTAGTAAAATCTGTAATTTTTACTGATAGTGTTATTTTAATTTCAATCAATTTGCTGATACTTTTTAAAATCAATCAAATACCAAAACAAATGTTTCTCATTATCGATTTTTATTCTTTTTAGCTTGTCTCAAGTATTGTCCTCATCACGATTGGTCTCTGGTTCGTGTACTACTTCATATTAATAACGATGCTGGCGCTGGTGAGCGACTATTTCATAGAAGAAGTGAGACAAACTAAGCTACTGTGTATTCATGCGATGTCCTGTCGTTTGGAAGGTAAATATATATCTATACTAATATTATAAAGAGGTAAAGTTTGTGAGGTTGTATTGTAGGGGGTAATTTCTGGATCTACTGAACCGATTTTGAAAATTCTTTTTGTATATGATAGATCCACATTCATGAGGAATGCTATAGGCTATACGGGAACGGGAAACAGCGGGATATGTGCGTACGAAGTCGCGGGGAAAAAGCTAGTCACGTATAATGTAATTTGCTATCGTAGAACTACAATGCCTAATGCTATAAGTATGATAAACACGTATTAAGTTATCCAAGGTTTATAAGAAGAATTTTGATTAGGTTCAAAATTCTAGGACGAAACGATTTATGTTTTTTTGGCTACCGTCATTTGAATCGTTTTAACAAATATTTGAATTTTGCTGTCGTGTTTCATTAATTCTTTGGAATGCTTTACAGGACCCATTTGGAAAGGAGCCAACGATATACTTCGGACCATTCAGTATTATAACCCTACCTTCTCAGTCTACGGAATTTTCACAATCGATAGGAAACTACCCCTTAGCCTTATAGGGCTCATCACTACCAATCTAGTAGTCCTGATACAATTCACGATACCAAACTACGTTTAAACTTAATTGTATAATATGAAGCCAGAAATGTAACAATAATATTTTATTCTTGCTCTACTATTATTCTCTACAGTCGACAAAATGTACTTAAGTATAATTACATCAACAGCTAAGCACTAAGTATTGCGAAAAACACATTATTCTCACATAATAATATAACAAGTTTTTATAAATATATTATTTTGGACACCCAAGCTTCACACTCGATAGGTAGTGTTTTATTTAAAAAATATTTACGTTCAAATGCAGAACAGCACTCATCTGCTTTAGCAGTGAGCTACAATATAGAAAATACATACAAATAAAATATGGAATTGGCAGTATCCATGCTGTTAAAATGCAACCGCTTTGACAACATTGAGGCACTAATAGACAGTCTACATAATTGAGCTAATTAATTAAGTTTAACTACAAAGCTGTACTACCCACTTAGAATAACCTTCTTTTGAAGTTGGTTAAAATTAGTAAAAATCACAACATACTAATGCGTTCAACATTCCAATAAAATTTATTCTATCACTTGCTCCCAAAATGTTAGTAGTATTTCGGTTTAGTAGGCGAAACGATGTGTTTCCGGGAATCCTAGCTTCTCAAGCGCTGGGGTGCAGGCGAAGTTGATCATGGGCGGCGGGCCGCACATCAGCACCAGCGTGTCGTCTGCCGGACTGAACAGGTGCTCACTGATCATCTCGTCGTTGATGAAGCCGACGCTGTATTTCCAACCTGAAAATAATGATTGTTTTAAAAACTGGTTTTTATTTATTTATTTGGATCTCCAACAAAAGATACACACATCTAACATAAAACACAGTGATACAGTGGTTCACTCAAGTGTGCTCCTTCAGTTATAGGAGACCACAGCATGCACATATAACTAGGTTTACATACCTACAAAATAAAAATAAAATAATCACAAAATTAAGTTAAAATTAGAATTAGATAATAATTAGATTAAAATTAATAATTAGAATAAAATTATTAGAGTAAATTACATTCAATTAAATTAGATAAAATTATTCCAATACAATAAAATTATTCAAGTATATTAAATTAAATTGGTCCAATAAATAAAAATAAAAAATTTCTGTTTCATTAGATTACAATTATATTGTTAAAATGTCAATTTAAAAAAGTAATCAAAAAAAATTTGTATTTGAATTTTATTCAAATACAATTTTTTTTTGATTACAAGTCACGTTGATTTAGTATAGATTCATCAGAATCATGATGAATCGGCAGATTTTTTAGATTGTAAACCGTACCTACTGTGTCGTATTTTTTTGTTGCATCTACTTATTTTCAAGTTCGTTTCGTTGAAGTGGGTTAGCCACAAATTTAATGTTTGTATTACTTATTGTCATGCAATGTAGCCTTGTTCTCAGTCTCTTGCTTTTGCTATGGCATGATAGACCGACAAGCGAAGATATATTTTTTCGATTTGAATTATTTAATCTCAGTAAATGACATCAATTAATCGATTTCCGATAAGATATTTACGTGATCGATCGTGCCTCCGGTTGTAACGATTAAAGATTAGATATTTATTAATGAGTTATAATATTATAATTTGATTATACTGGAACTCACCGTCATTAGGCCTGTCGATAGTGTACCACAGTTTGAATTGTTCAGGGTGTTCAGATTGGTACTTTTCCAGTTCATTTCTCAATAAAATGTCGTCTTCAGTCTGGTTGGCAAACAGCAGTCTCATTTCTGTAGGGTCATTGGCATCTTTGCATATGTGCCTGATGAGCTGTAACATTGGCGCGATGCCAGTCCCACCTGTCGAGACAAAACTGTGATTAATAACTAATAACCATTCATTTTAGGTGTGAAACATTATGAAAGCACGAGTAAGGCGACATTTTGATAAAATGAACACCATGTATAATTGTATAATTGGAGTATTACTGTAAATGTATAAATATTTAATGTTATAATGTCAGATCCATTTGTTGTTACAGTCGATTGAGTCAATTACATTTGGAATAGTCCATTTCATTAGTGTCTAATGGTAGTTGAATAAATAGCCTACGATTTAGTAGTAGACGCTTTACAGCAAGATTAAACTAAGATTTATAGAGTTATATTAAGAAATCACGTGTGCCGTGTGACTAATTTATATGATGCAAATGTTACAGAAGAGTTGTCATGTAAAGCATGATTTAATATGAATAAATATGGGGCCTTCCAATGTCATTCTATATTGAGGTGATAAGAGTTAGTGACGTAAGTATCCAATACGGCTTCTTATCGGTGAACGCAAATAGCGAGAACATTACGTAAATACCTGCGATCATGTTGAGTTTCTTAGCGGGCATTTTGATGGGCGGGTCTTTCCTCATCTTCTTGATAAGGAAGACTCCATTCCCGGCGTATTGCAGCCTTCCGGAAGGTCCTCGCACGTCGATTGTGTCATTGATTTTCAAGTTATTCAAGTGTTGAGACATTTTCCCGCCATCGGGGAATTTTGGGTGCACATTTTTGAAGTATACCTGAAATAAAATATTTAAAACTATAAAATTATCAAAAATATTTTATATTTAAGTAGGTATAGATACCCCTTTGCTCTACAGTAGAATAGGTAGGTGTTCAAAGCTAATAATAGAAAATTAAATACGATAAATAGTCTTGTTGAAATAATTAGTTAGACTTGATAACGTTACATAATGCAGGTCTTGGCCTTGATTACCTTGCCATTATTTAAATAATTATAATGTTATTTCGTATAATTGTACTTTTCTGCAAGTTACATGAGCTATAAAGGATTCAGCTATAGTTTGATAGAATAAATAACAAATTCTGCTACAGTTAAAATCTTGATAATGACTACATAGGTAGGTACTCAAGTTTATTTATTTGACAGTTATTTCAATACCTACCAATTGAAAATAAGTCCATTGGCCTTAACAATACCAACAATGGTATCAGTAAGATAAAATGACAGTCTAAGCCACGATAAACAATTCGATTATTCAGTCATTCAATTAAGCGATATATCTAACTAACATTTTCTGACGTAGGTATAGCAGGTCTGTACCTGCTACCACCCTGCGCTCTCTACGTACCGCATGTTTTTCTAGGGATATTCACCAGTAAAGTATGCGCTTCAAGAATCACCATGTATATATTCAGAAATACTAAAGCGCCAGGTTAAGATCTAAGGGTCAGCTCACACCGGGACGCGCATTTTCCAAGGTGGCGATATAGAACTTGATTTACTATCTCAGAAGGTGCGTATTTCCAATGTTTGACAGGGCTAGTTATTTTAATCACATAATGCATCCATGCATTACCCCCAATAACAACTAATCCCATAAATCATTGCCGTGTCGCGCGTTCCTGTGTAAGCTGACTCTTATATAGAACTGTGGCTATACAATGGAAGTACAGACGCCAGCACATCAAGCTACCCGAAACTGTCAAATTTTCCCAATCAACCTTGAACCTAATGTTTTGGCGATAAAGTTGAAAATCTATTAAAGAAATTTGATAGATTGTTGTTGCTTGATGTGCTGCGTCTGTACCTACACTACGTTTCTATATAGCGCAGTAGTACAAAACTTTGAAGCTTTGTATCTGTGAGGTTCATCTATATTGTACCTACTGCGCGACGCTCGTGCTAATTGAGTAACACGAAGATTTTTTTTTTTTGAACTGCACCTATATTTTTTCTTTATCTACGCTGTTGTTGATGGTAAAGGTCAACAAAGATTTTTTATTCTAGTCTTATATTGTTTACATAAATATGAGGTAATTCAGGAAATCATAGTTCAATTTGATCAATAAATACGTGAGTTTGAAGTAGTAACAAAACATTGTAGACATTTAATCTTAAATATTGAAAATTATCATATGGTATCAGCAAACATTGCATAGTTTGATATACCTTTGTTTACGTGTCTGATTAAATGTTGTTATCTCTTCAAAAGCATGAAAATTTTATGATAGGTAGGTAGGTATGTAAAACATTTTGAATGTATGACATAATTTACTCTTTTTACCTTGATAACAAGATCGACATATCCCTTCTCTTCGTCACTAGAAACTGGAGTGTATGATCTGATGACGAGGTCATCATCAATCTTTGCTGACAAGTGGATGTGCTGACCAATTGGCAAGCCTGTAACATAAAGGCAAAGTTTCCAATAAGAAAATATCAAATGAATAGTTTGTGGTCATGGTATAATTTAATCCAATGAGAAGGAACTAAATATGATGATGAACGATTAATTATTCAATCTCGACAACAAACAAAATAATCATCTTTAATGTTTAAATGAAAAACATTTGAAATGATTATTTAAATCCATTTAATAAATTATTTCAAATGATAAAATGATTCAATCAAAGTCAAAGTCAAAGCATTTATTTCAAATAAACCATTATCAGGTACCTACTTTTGAATTGTCAAAGTCAGTCCGTCAAAAACATGAAGCTATTTGCAATACTTGGTAGATACCTACCTACTTCTTAAATCAAATTTTTGTTATTTGATTTGCTAGTATTTTTATTAGATAAGTGATATTTTCATAAAATCTGAATAGTCATGCATAATTAACATTAAAAAAAATTGTTTTTTTTTAATATTTCATTACTATTACATTAAATGTGAATCCCATGGTCCCTAAACTAGTGTTAACTGTATCATATAGCTGTCTGCTTACCTAAAACATGTTCCGATGAAGGCAGACCAAAACGGAACTTCCTTGTGTCATGACTGATTTCCTCTCTCTCTATGAGTGGCAGAGCATATTTCACATTAGAGTCTACTAATGTCACTAGCTGTGAACTCTTCTTGGCGATTGGGGCAGATTCTTTTGTTTGTTTCTTACCCCCCCATAACCAGTTGGCAAGCACTGATACAAGTATCACTGCTCCACCAACACCCAGCACTATCGGTAAAACCTGTAAAAGAGTTCTTATTATGACTATGCGCAGCCACATGATGATACACATAAAATAATCATGTATTTCAAAATGTACAATCCGAACTTCAAAAAAGGTTTAAATACTAAATAGTACAATACAATTTGTAATTCTAAATGTCATTTTGTGAACTATTGTTCTGAATACATAATTTATGAATTTGTTATCTTCAAGTTGGCATGCCATAAACATTTTTGTAAATAGGTTTAAAATGATACTTTTACACATTATCTTTTTGGTCAGTTTTAACAAGTTGAGACCAGTATTTTCCTAGTTGACTACTCTGACAAGAAACACCAAAACAAACTCAGAGGTCAGTCTCTTTTAGAGTCCATATTTTATTATTTGCCGGACTACAATAAGAGAATCATAGGTTTAAGTCTGAGGTGGTTTTTTGATAAAAGAAACATAGTTTTGGATGGACCTATTCAGACAGTACAAACAATTTATTGTCATTTATCAAGTAGCTATTCCTTCTTTTCAGTCACATAAAGTGTTTGCCTGTGTTAAATATTAATTCCATATAGATAAGTAGGTATGATTTTATTGTTTATATTATAGGTGACCTACTTGAGATACCTAATGATTTAAAAACAGTGATCACAAAATTTTAACTTCTTCATAGTTTTATTTTTAAGACGACCCACCCACTGACCAAAAGTTATTGGTAAGTACCTTCTTCTAATCATGATTTTTTTGAACTTAGATAATTCTTGAAAAAAAAGTGTCCCTCTTAGCTATAATAAGTACCTTGGTTAACTATTGCACTGAAGGTATTGATTACAGAAGATTGAAAATATTTGTTTCAACAATAAGTAATAAATTATGTTATTATCAACGGCCATGGGCCGTTAGCAAAAGGTTCTACCTACTTCAGTAGATACCTTTTACAGATAACACTTCTAAAGCAAGTAAATTTTTAAGTTTTGGTACATACTGAAATGTTTCCAATGAAGTCAGACACAGCCACTTCCAAGTTACTCATTTTGGCACTTTGATGCTTCGATTAACATTAATTACTGATAAAAATATAAAAACACACTTTTTGATAAAGTTTATAAGATTCAAATTAATTAAACTAGCAACACGGAAACTTCGTTCTGCGCACGACCATACCGTAGAGGGTAAATATGTAACTGTTTAAGGTCAAACTTATGAGAGGTTCAAGTTTGTAGGATTGAGCGACTAACGAGCGTTGATTAGACCTTGAACTCTCAATGAGATGCTTACTAAACAAATGATTGGATTAACACGTGCGTCTGAAGCACAGAACACATATACTTGGTCTGAAGTTATAGTCGATATGCTGACTTATCGCTCAATGAAATGATTGGCATGATAATTAATTTGACACAAAGGAATATGACACGCTTCACGAAACATTATACTAACCAAACTTTCGCTCATGTTCTCTCACTGCTGCTAACACTAATAGAATAACCATATTTGATACAGGTAAACCTACGCTAGCCATTATCAATTCAATATCCTATCAATTTAGATAAGAACCATTGATGAATTTATCAATGTATAGTTGTATACCATAACCTCAAAAGTATGTAAATAAATATACTTACTAGTTTGGAATCAGTGAAAGTCATCTTCAGTTCACGTAGAATCCAGAAAAAAACACCAAGAACGCTATACTAACCGAAGAAGTTTGTAATGATATTATTGCATAATACATAAAATACAATAATAGTGGAGGTTGCTTAACGTGCTGCTCTAGTAACTGGCGAATACTGTGAATACCAATTAGCGGCCAGTGACTGAGAGGAATGTATTTTAGTCTGGTAGGTATATGATTTGTAGTTACCTTTTGCTGCTTTGGGCGATGACAATCGATCCTAAAATAGTACGTGGGTTTTAGTAAATAGCAATTGCAGCTATATAACTATTATACAAATATTGCTATTATGTTTCAGCTACGACTTGAAAGATATTCTCACAGTTTTGTAAGCTGCGCTCCTTTACACTGTTATCATACATTATTTACCCATTTAAACCCGTTGTTTACAAAATAACAAAACATTTTAATAACAAATAAATAAAGATTTTATGATTTGATTTTGCCGCCATTCTTTAAGTAGAAAACTAACTGTCAATGTCAACGTCAAACGCTGTGAACTGTCAAAGTCGGGGTTTTTATCATGATGTTGGCATCTCGGTGTTGCTAGAACGATTCAAAAAAATATTTTTTTTGTTTACCCCGAAGGGAAGACGTCATCTTTTGTTTTGCATTAATAGAATGTGGATGTAACACATTCTAATGGTTTTTGGAGTATCCGGTAATAAATATATAGATTAGGCCTTCTCGACAAGTTTCGAGTGAGGTAGACAATACTACAATAAGATTTTCAGTTGCACCGAGATCGCGCCTGTTTCGATTATTCCACATATTTTCCAGGTGCGTGAACACTTGAGACACACACATATCCACTAGGAATAAATTTACGAATAATTAAAAGAGCCGCTAAACCCCGCCAAATACTCCCCTTCAAAAATAAACATGGAATCATCGTATTACAGACGTTTATTTCCATAGTTTTGTGTTATGACATGTTATGTGCTGGTACAGTCAATCGCACGCCCATGGTGACAATTTTGCAGCGCCTTTGTTTCGTGGGAAGTGTTGCTATTGAACTGATGCGCAGTTTACTTTGAAGCCCATAGCTTAAGCTTACAGCTGATCAGTCGCAATAACAAATTCCGTGAATTCGTTTTAAAGGTAATTAGAATAAAAGAGTCACATGTAATTAACAAAATACTTTTATTTTTTGGATTAAAAATTCATTATTTAACAGTGTTCAACACCGAGTCAAAACGTCGAAGCGTTATATATGCCAGACATTAGGTACCTAATTAAATGTTCATAATAATCTGATATCATAGGACATTTGGCTTCCTTAAGTACAATAGAATTTTACTAACAATAATAATGCACCTATCTATATTTACATAAATTTCTTAATATAATACACATTTATCACGACTTATTTTATTATTATTTGCTAGTTAGTACTTAGTACTAAGTATAGGAACACCTCTGCCTAATCTTATGGGGTAGTCAGGTGTGATGTTATGTTTTGTGTGTAGTTAGTCGGATTGACAATTTCCCTAATACTTTGAGTAACGCCCGCGACCAGCACGAAGCTGCCAAACAATACTAATATTATATCCTTGACGAGTATCCAGTTATATCTTCCAAGTCCCCTCTCCCAGTTAAAAATGATGTCCATTAAAGATGGCGCGATAAGGCCCAAGAAAGAGTAGAAGAATGCTCCCTCTAGGCCAATCACTTGTTCCAGACGAGGTAAAGAAGCCGCTGCTATTACTGTGGAAAAGTTTTTGAATTAGGTAATATTCGAAATATTGGGTTTGCACCACTTAATTTTTTTCATAGTAAAATTAAGTAGATAAGTTAAGGTAAAGTACGTAGGACACATCAAACTCAAATCTTTGTGAGTAAAGTCACCTAGACTATAGTCAAGAGCAAATCCAGCTCAAAAAAAAGGTACCCGAAACTTTCAAATTTTCGTAATCAACTTTGAACCTAATGCTTTAGCGGTAAAGTTGAAAACAGATTGTTGTAGTTTGATGTGCTCTGTACATCGTATATGGTTAACTGGTCACTGACAAGACAAACTAAGCATTTAAATAAATGCAGCATCTAGGATCTATCAATGCCTAAAATGATTTCGGGCAGTCTGCTAAAAATAGGGAACTTGGACAAGTAAACTGCTAAGTTGGTATGCAATGCTATTAAAGTAAATAAATGATTTGATGAATAAAATTAATGCTAACCTGTAAGAACCGCGAATACAGCTCGAATGACGCCTTGCGCCAGATTATGGTATTTCTGAGTGACGTGTGCCTTAGTGTTGCGCCACACTATCTCCATAGGAACGTAGAACTGCAGAGTGTACGTGAAGAAGATAGCAAATACGATGAACACCTTCGCAACTACTGCAGGTCTGTAGGAAGAAAAGTGAAAACGACATTAATACGTCCACACTAAATTGGATTAGAAACTTGTTTCAATTTACTCTTACAGTTAAAAAGTCAAACGCTGGCACAAAAATAGTGAAAATAGTGAAAGCCATTTTTCAAAATAAAAACGAATAAAACAAAATATTATTTAATGACCTTTCCTAATTATATTCACCCAAAGTGACCAGTATTTTTAATAAGTTAGATACAAGTAAAAAGATCGAGCTTCAAAAAGATCGCGCTTGTCAACAATATACCTAAGAACAGACGCCAGAACATCAAGCAACAACAATCTGTCAAATTTCTTTAATATATTATAAACTTTATTTCTAACGTATTAAGTTCAAGGTTGGTTGGGAAAATTTGACAGTTTCGGGTAGCTCGATGTGCTGGCGTCTGTACCTAAACTGACGGAATAAACGTATTTTCTTTCTTTTTTCTTGTAAATACGTAGGTATTCGATGTTAAAGAAATATTTTTATCACTTGTAAACAATATTCAAGAATATATTTTCAAAAGAAATATTGTCAAAAAGAGTAACAGAAAAAAAACTGGAATTAGGTGAGACAAAAAATGGGACCTAAACTATAAAGGGGTTTTTCGGGGAGCCCTTGAATACAGGCTGGTAGAAGTTGTCATTGAAAGTAGTTTAAAGGACCACTATGTAAGATTTGTGGTAGTACCTATGCTATCCCAGTTGACCATGTTCTCTAGCTGGGATATTAATGAATGTAATTTAATTAATATTCCTACTCACATATCAGCGGTATCCAGATTGAGAGTTATACTCCCTTTGGCCTCATCTCCGTAGCGTACGTAGCCCAGGAATCCCATGAACATATACAGCAGTACCACCACAGCCATGGTGATGTTCAGAACGCCGGGACAGCCCAAGAAGTGCTTCGGCTGAGCCATGGTGTTTTCAACCGGTAGCACGACGCCGATGCCTTCCATTGCAAATATAACTGTACTGGAATGAAGGTAAGGTTCGAATTATTAGTGATCTGGGATTGTGTTGGAGCGCAATTAGGCTTTGAGAAAGTTTTCTTTATTTTCGCATATTTTATTAGTTAGTAACGAATTAGTTTGAAAATTTAGGTTAGTTAGACCGAAGTAACTAACAGTCTGCTTAAAAAAAGTTTTTCTGAGATTTTGATTTTTACTAAAGCTATTTTATTGTTGTCAAATCAAAAAAATAAAACTTTGTAGCTATCTGTCTGTATAGATATCAATACGATCGGCCAGGAGTTGCGAAAATAAAAGGTATCAAGGAGAATGGAAAAATGAGGAAATAATAAATATTTTACTGATCGATTCAGAAATAACAGGAAAATATTACTTGTTTTCATCCTTTCACTTAAAGTAGGTACTATAATTTTCTCTAGTTTATGAAGCAGACAAAATAAGTAGTTAAATAAACAATCGCCGTTAATGTCAATTGACTATTAGTCCAGTCTAATTATGCCTAAAATTAGGCTACTTTGCAATAATTCTTAACTCCGATTTTTTGTATAGACTTGTAGATTATCGGCAGGGAAGTGTTAAAATATTTCCCGCAAAAAGGAGTTCATTTTTTTTAGTAAACTTCAATTTCAATAACTCGATGGAAAAAACTGCTTGTTTGGAGCATTTGTGATAGTGATCGAGTTTTAAAAGTAGGTAAGTAAATAAAAAAAAAAATGTGCATTTATCCTATTTCATTAGAGAAGGCGATTTCTTTATTTATATTTACTTATTTTCTTTTTATAAAATTACTTCATCAAATATCTTAATTCCTTGCCAACAAAATTGAACATTATCTGCTAGCGTAAGTTCTTAATATCAGTTTTTTTTGCGATAGCGATTCAGACAAAAATCTAACTGAATTAAATTGGGTTTAATTTTATTCAAGAAAAACATCATCTTTTTGCAAGATTGAAAGCTAATTTGACTGGTCTATTATGTCACTTGGGATAACATATATGACAATGATTGAGAATGATGATAAATTGACTTACACCTATCAATTTATTCATATTTGTGTACAATAAAGTACATTCCATCTATTTAGTTATCTTCGCATGAAAATGTCATAATACATCAACGGAGCATAAACTCATTAAGGATTGGTTAAAGATGCATAAAATCATACTAGTTACACATTAAGTAAATACAACTTGCTCAGTTTCCTTACCCGATAAAGAGAGGTAGCCTTCCGATATCGACGGACATCGGCTTGGAGTCAATAGGTTTGAAGTCCGAGCAGATATAGTACAAACAGATGAGGAATGTAAGAACCAGCAGAAGGTTTGCGAATCCAGAGAACGGCGCCAAGTATTTGAGATTTTTGATTTGTGTGAAGAGGAGAACTGGGACCAATACCATGAGGCAGTACATAGTCTCGCTGATATCGTTGCCTTCGTGGTAGAAATCCACAATCTGAAAGAAAATAAATATCATCAATTCTCCAAACTAGTGGCATTAGCATAAGTATAATCAAAGGTCCCACTGCTAGGACGCAGGCCTCCTCACTTGTAGGAGGGAGTGGGCTCTAACACTCGGGCTCAGTGGGGCCTACAACGTTTGAGAGCAGTGTTGATAAAAAACTGTGGTTGTGCATATGTGCTTAAGCTCACTGACATTTTCCTAGATAAGTATGTTAAATCCCATTTCTAGTGCGCGGGTCCATAGCCAGATGTAGGCAAAGAGCATATCTTAATAGACAAACAACAACATCAACAATTGCCAACAACGACAAATTATTCTCTGCTCCTCTACGGTTACGCTTTACGGTTGTTTCCTTAAAAAATCGAATGATGTTAACATGCATTCAAGAGTCATTGAATTATTTCCCTTTGAAAAGATCATAGCTAGAAAAACCTTGCTCGCTAAAAGTTAAATTCGTTATGTGTAACGTGTCACCGAAGGTCATTATTTTGGGTTCGGTTATGTTCAGTGTAATAATGTGTTAGTCATTAATTAGCGTGATAGCAAACAACGTATAAGAATTTCGTTCCATGAAAATAATAAGAAATTCTCATTAACTTCGAACCAATATTGTTTTCGTCGAGTGACATTTACAAATCTTCTATTGTCTGGGTGTATAATTTAAGTTCCAAGTGCATTAACAAAGACGAATGTTTTGTCATTGTTCCAACATACCTGTTTAACAGAGTCCACGATTAAGATGACATAGACCGCGCAGGCGCCAAGAATGGTGAAAGCCATAGCCCAGTCTATAAATATCCTGAAATATGAATATCACTGTAAATATTTAACACCGCTTCCGTGATATCTGTTAAGGTGATGCAGGTATTGCTTTATTTTTCAGCTATTCGAGTCAGGTATCTATTATTTTTGAAGGGGAGCCAAACATTAGGCGCCGTCAACAAGAGCGATGCCAATCCACATCTTCATTTACGAATGTAACTTAAAATATACTCTGAGTAAGAATAACATTTTTGGTGACGATAAGTCACTCAGTACTGGATTGATGTAATTCTGCAAAGCAACGGACCATTCCCACTTTTTGAATTTTACAGTAAGTACAGAGATACGTTTAAATTTGTATTCTTCCAGATATTTAATGATAAGCAGCTGTCCCATCTCTTCTTTGATTCAAATCAAAATTAGAAATCACTTTTGGCAGCTGCAATAGTTTGCAGAGGAAATCTACCGCTGCATGCAGATACAGTCGTTACTCTCAAACGTGAATCAGAAGTCACGTGAGGACCATTTACGAAGTCTTTATTGACAAGTTAATAATAGTATACAACTCTTAACTATTGCAATACTTGACCTTAGGTATCTATTGGTTTCATTACCTCAAATTTACAGTGTCACTCATTGACAACGTGACATGGGTCACATGATGGACCCGGAATTCTATGATCAGTTGGTACTTATAATGATTCAAGTATGTTACGTGGTGCAGACATTAATGTTGGCAACGTGAGAACTACGGAGTCTGTGACAATAATTATGAATTCACACAGTAATTTATATGTCTGCGTCGCTAAGCTGTTCAAACATTTCTTTTGAGTCTAAAAATGAACGTGAAAGAAGCAGTAGGCCTTTCATTTCTATTCATATTGAAAATAAAATTGAGAATTGATTTTTAAATCACCAATCAAGTATTCACCAATTACCACTAGTACCAATTTAAGCTTCAGTTGAATTGTATTTCATATAAATATCTATTTGCGAGCCTATGGATGGCGATGATGTGACAGCTTTCAAATTAAATACTAGTCTTAATAAAGCTATAGTCATACTTGAAGCTGCAAATCATTGTTTCGTAACAGTGAGTGTAAACATAAACGGGAAGATGGTAAGTATAGACATAATGAAAATGAACGAGTCTAAACATGAAACATCACATTATTCAAACACTATTGTCTTCCAAGACGTATATTTAATTACTACTCTGGTGAGAGTTGATGCAAATATTATCAAATTCTGCCTTCAGAATACATTTTTGAATAATTCTACTGGAATTTAAACTTCCTTTGTTATATCAAAACAAATTCAAAGAATGTTTTGAATATTATTGATTTTGTGGGAAAGGACATGGAAATGGTATATTGCACTGTTTGTAATACATAGTTGCAATCTTAAGAGGCTATACTTTTAATGTAAATCAAGACAGAAATGAACAATTGCAGGTGCTGTGCCATAGCGCTAAAATATCAAAATATAATATGTATGTATACAGGGTGTTTCAGAAGTGCGTGGTCATATTTAAGGGTGATGTTGGGTAGCTGATATAAGTAGGTACATTTTATTTTATAGTGGTCGAACTTTTTGAAAAAAGTAGTTCGTTTTTGTTTTGCTAAGTATTTGTAAATCTTTATCAGCAATCCTAAATATGACCATGCACTTCACGTCCTTTAAGTGTTTTTGTACCTCGACGCTCGTGAAATTTTTCGTAACGGTTGAGGTCCTGTCGCGAATACTGCTTCAACTGTTTCAGCATATCCTAACGATGGAACTTTTGTAACTCTAGATACTTCTTGGGAAGTTTTAACCTGGAAGTGTAAAGTTTTGATCATGATGAATTTGGTAACGAAAGAGCTGTAGCGGACTGACAGTGTGGGAAGAGAGAACATTTGTCTTGCAGTAGCATAATACAAACGAGTTTCCTTTGATCAACATTCATCATCAGCTTGAGGTCCTACTCCTACTACATGTCCAACTCGACGCATGTCTTAATCTTCCATACAACTCTTTTATTATTCATCAGTAGTCAGCTAGTAGGTACCATCATCTTGAGGTACCTTATCAATGGTATCTAGGTGTCAATGTAATTAACTCCATATTTCCGCATCATTATTCTTATCTTCTATTTTACCACAATGCGGTTTTCATACAAGTTGACACTATTACAACGTTAGATAATATGTGTTACAAAGAACATCTAGTTATCCTATAATTGGACCACATTTGTGGCTTCATCTATTGTTAATCTTATGAATGCCTATCTGTTCGTTTAACATAAAATTAATTAGTATCTAATTATTTACCAGTAAATAAACGCAGTGTGTACAGATGTATCCCAGTATGATTGTTCCAATAATACCGACTATTGTACCAGCATTCTTGAATGCAGCTGGCATGGCCAGAATTCCGGAACCCAGTGATGACTTCAGGAGGTTGGCAAATGATCTTACATCTCTAGAAAGAAATGATAAAGAAAATGGAGGGAATGATCATATAAAATATAAAATGCAAACAAAAATTGATTACCTAGGAAATTGACGTACCTAAATAAACATAGAATCTAAATCAAGGTCCTAAATGCCATTCAACTTCATATCGTGAATTTTTTCTACTTCGTGTTATGATTTATGCATTTTTTATTGCCACAATTCAATAGGAATCATTCAGCTTTGGAGTTATATTTTCGTATCAAGCTTGTGAATGACTACTTTTACTGTTTTTATAATTGAGTACTTAGTGTAAAATCTCAATGGGATTCTTTATTTTAATTTTATTGTCGATTGGTTACTGTCTGGTAGATAAAATAGTCGGTTACTTACGAGTTGGGATGTTCCAGTTTTCTGTTCTGAAAAGGATCGTAGGCGTCCAAATCATTCTCTTTACATTTTGTGTTGATTGTGCTAATGGATATCGTTGACGGATATATTCCATTTTCTGTTATAATAGCCCTGGAAGATAAAATTTTGTTTTGAATGTAATTTAGTAGCTCATAAAACATTTTACTTCTCATTTATATTTTCAATGCAAAATTTTGGTGTTAATTGAGATAGATACATAAACGTTTACAATTAAATTATTTTCAAGTTTACCTTTGAATTTCATAGTAATCCAAAGAAACACACACTGAAGGTAATTTTTCAAAAGATTATACCTACACAAAAGATCTACGAATTCTACGCAAGTAGCCTCTACCTACGTATAGGTAAAGAATGCATGTTTAAAGTCCGCCAGACAAATGGCAATAGCATTTATTTTCAAAACGATGTTAACGCCAACCCGCATGTATTTCTGTCCGCAGTAGCACGATTCCCAATGTATGTGTACGAGTACATAAGTACCTATAGGCTTATAAATCATGGCACACGATCGTGTGAAAGTTTTCCAATATGTTTCAGTTTATTAACTTAGTCTAATTAGCTTTGAACCTTGCAAACATTTCTAATTCAGTTTTTTTCTTGAATCGTCTATTTGAACTTGAGCTAACTTCTAATAATATTAAAAAAAAAATTAATGATTTTCCATAACCGGGACATGCTGAAAAAAACGAAAATGAAGTTAGCTCTAATTTTTTTCCAATATTAAAGAATAGGTAAAAGTAATTTATTTTTTCAGAATTATTTTTTTTGCCCTAAGAAATGTCGTTAAAAAAATAAGCACGACATTTTGAAAAAAAAAATTGGTTGTTTTTAATTTTTTAGGGTTCCGAACAGCTGTAAGAAACGGAACCCTCATAGGTCACTCGGGTGTCTGCCTGTCTGTCTATCTATGTATATGTCACAGCCAATCTTCTCCGAATCTACTGGACCGATTCTGCTGAAATTTGTAACATATAAATTTGTTACGTTTATATGTGTATCAAATTTACCTTTAATTTACACGAATGCATCACGTAAATAAATAGATAATTTTTGAGTAAACGGTCACTTTTGGGTTAAAAACTAGAACATTTCAAAAATAAGTTTTTCAAACTGTCCCGTGTGACATATTATTTATTTTGATTATTGTGAGGGTTGTATATTTTTTTCATAATTTTAAAATAAAAACAGTTTTGAAGTTATTCAAGAAATTAGACCAAAAATGACCATTGCCGCTTTTTCACTGAAAGTATTGAGCATTAAATAACTATAGATTATAGGACAACAAATAAAGAAGTCTTTTGTGTTAAAATAACATGTTACAAAAATAAAATTCGTTCCGAACCTTGCACGAGTCACTTGGCCAGTTTTTATAATGAAGTCAGACATGACCTATAAATTAAAATTAAACTAAATGCGCTGACTGATAATGTTTAATTTTCTTGGTTACCGAATTAAGATATTTAATTAAGTAGTTTATGAAAAGAAAGTGGTATAAGTTTAGAATGAAGTGTAAAATAAAAATAACATTCTTTAAAAACATAGGATTAAAAATTTAATTCCCTGACTTAATTGTAAAACTCGACCTTTTCTGCAAATGCTCTAAACAAACATATCAGTTAATATTTTTCCCTTCCAGTTATTATTGCAATTACATAAATGTTTTATTAAAAAAGAAACAAACACGCGGGGGTTAACTCTTTGCGGGATATACTTTAACATACTTCCTTGCCTATACCTACTCTATACGCTAACGGCAAAAAATCTAAGTTAAGAATTATTGCTAAGTTACCCTAATTTCCGGAATAATTTGCCTGGACTATTGTTGTATATTTCCTTTTTAAATATCATTCAAAATATACTAATACCGACATAAAATCAGAAAAGTGATTTAAGTTCTGCGGTTTGAAGGAAAACCACGGAGTTCTTAAGTTTTCCTATTGGACCATTTTCAGACACAGTCATGGCTTGGAATGCGGTGGCGATCAATGGGTTTCTGTCTGCACTACAGTCCCTGTCACATGTAGCTTTACTTAGACTTTATTTTGGTTTGGCATAATGCTAGCATTTAATGGCCCGCTTTTTTTTTTTTTTGTTTGTGATGGTTGTGCTCTTGACTTTAGTCATAGATGACAGACACAAAGTCGACAATGGAGCGAGCTTACCCAGAAGAAGCCTGTTCACTCTAATTTTGAATTGGTGAAATAGCAACAAGGTAGGGATGGTAACTTGCAGTGCGTCTAGGTGTCCGCTTTCTCAAAAATAGTGTTTGTCTTCATGGGTGCCCTGATCACCACGTTAAGGCCCACTTGCGCTGCTCCGCTTAGCACGCGGCAGCTAGTTAATGATAAAACATTTTACAAGCTTCACAGTTGAATGTTAGCTAGTAGATCTACTGGTTATGTAAATGAAGTACTTAAGTGTTATTATATTACATGTAATAATAAAGTAAGTTTATGCTACGACCGGTTTGAGATTCTCAGCAAGGAAAAATTACTAAAGTATTGAATTGTTTGCGTTGCCGGAATCTATACCTACTTACTCAGGGCCCTGTTAAGATGAATCAACTATCTATCTAACTGGGCTATTTTACCCCATTGCTGGGCAAAGACCTCCACACAATAAAATTATGTCATGAATCAACTATTATATTTAAAGATTTGGCGACCTGGGCTGAGTAGATATGGCCTATAATCAACAAGAAAAGGAAATTAACTGTACCGTGGTTATGATTTAATGGTGGTTCCCCAAAAATTGTCTAAGAGCCAGAGCCCCTAGACCAGGGATGGCGAACCTTTTTTGGCGAACGTGCCATTTTCATTACAAAAATATTTTTTGCCACGACGTGTCACCAAAAATCTTGACTTGGTGATACAATGGACAAAAAATAACACTAGACGCTATTAACTGAACTCTTTTTTGTAACTATAAATTCATAAAGCAATCTTAATGCCAATCAGCTTTGTGTTCAGCATGATTTCTGTTGTTGCTAATCTAATCATTCAAGATGCTAAGTAATCTTGTATAGGCGTCCCCAAATTATTTTGCTGCGTGCCACAACTAGCACGCGTGCCATAGGTTCGCCATCCCTGCCCTAGACGTTACTTATTTTCTGAGTAACCAATGTGTATACATAGTATACAACGTGTAACAGAATAAACGCAATACCTCTTAAGTCGATTTTTTTTCGCGATTTCAGTGTTGGTCCCATAGTGAAAGTTGTTTATAAAATGATGAGTGAAACGACCCCTTTAGAGGTATTGCGTTTATTCTGTTGCACGTTGTATACTATGATTTTTGAACGTATGTAGCGACATCAATGCCGCCACATGAGAAACAAAGAAAATAAATTTGTACGGCAACAGAAAGAACCGCAGCGCCATCTACGACGACCTAACAGCGAAATCCTGAATCGCGCAAGCAAAGTTTAAAAACTATCGGGCAGTTGCCCACCAGACACAACAACCGTCTGGCAGGAGGATCCTCCCATTTATCAGTGAAGACGTGCGGGTTTTTACTCTCTGTACCGCGTACCCTCTATACGTCCGCATACCTGTTAGCTTGGGCCGACGCGCGGCAGGGTCCATAGTAATGGTTTGAAATTCTGTGGCTTCCAAAGCACAGAGCATTTCGATTACTCTGATTTCAAGAAAATTTTCTGATTGCATTGGTGATTGATTCTTGTGTTGACTTTTCAATAGAATAGGAGAAACACGTGTTTCTATTGTCAATGCGAGTGTCCTTGAAAAAATTAAGTTTACTTATAAACCATCGTACCTACGGATGATAACTTCTATTTATAATCTTTTAAATCCACATAAATGAAAACCAATAAAGAGTAGGTTAATTACTTTGCATAATTAAATACCTACCTGATTATAATTACAATGCTATCCAACACCCTTGTAAT
The DNA here is from genome assembly GCA_905163435.1 of Mamestra brassicae. Taxonomy (NCBI): domain Eukaryota; kingdom Metazoa; phylum Arthropoda; class Insecta; order Lepidoptera; family Noctuidae; genus Mamestra; species Mamestra brassicae. Next base: position 7,269,705 of record LR990996.1, on the reverse strand, counting down.
GCTGTCCTTCTTTTGATATGTGATTCAGCTAAGATATTGCTTAAGGCTCACTTAAGCTATGTTAATACCATTAATTGCTATCTGCAGTAATAAAAGGCTTAATTGATAACATGGCTGTCACTCTTATAATTTAATTTGCGTTTTGTATACTTTGTTCTTGTTGTAAAGTGTTCATGACGTTCTTGTGACAATTACTTGCAACCATTAATTGAAGTTTTACATTGTTTTCTAGAAGGCACATGATTATGTCATATCGTAATGGCAGGTATAGCTATTGCATTACTCACAAATTTACATAGTTAAATACCTACAAAACTTGGCAAATATTTAATGTCAAATAGATGACCAAAATGAAATGAACAACCGGTTGTCCAGTTCGTTTTCGTTCTCATGAGGCATAAAACTGTTGACCTCAATTTTTTATTTTTGTAGGTTTCCCCCTCCCCATAGCGGTGGAAAATCTCCATTATACACTCTTTCTATAGGGTGGCCAAAACGGATGTATATGTCACCGGAAAATGGCAAACGCCGTAAGATTGTAAAATATCGCGTGAAATTGTAAACTATTTTTTCTGAATAAGACACGGGTATTTTGGAAATTATTGAATTTGGATGGGATTTATTATATACAAAACGATTTTTTTTCATAATATAACGAGAAATTATAATCTTACCAAGGTTTATATACTTACAACTTTTTTCGTCCCCATTTCAATTTATGGCCAAATATTGCAGTCTTTTGGTGTCTTTATTTTAGTTAAATTACTATTTTCTTATTACTTAATTACTATTTTCAGTAATTAAATCCGAAAGTTCATAAGCAGATTGTAAAACGACCAAATTTTTTAGAAAAAAGTATTTTTATGTACCTTCTGTATCCCATTTCAGTGACCAAAATGGGATTTCATAAAAAAAAACACATTTGGAAGGAAGAGCATCATTTACTGATCGACGCAAGATCCCTTAATCTACTTCGACTGACAAAATTAGGTGGAGTAATTTCATTATTCTTCTTTAAAGAGCCTACATGGCAAGTGCTGTTACTGTGGCTGTTGATCACTACCGTTTTAAGAATTCCATTTTTTGACTTCATCAAATTAATCCGTGGAGGTAAGAAAACCACTAGTTCTAAAGAGGCGGCAAATGGAACACATGGAAGTTTGGGACGAACTGTTGCTGGGCAATTAATCGAAAGCGTTAAGTGACCTCCAAATTCAACAGATTGGACAGAAAGGCAGAAAGGACGTATTGTGGTGTATTTAATATTATATTTATGGAATATCTAAAAAATATTGCGTTATGAGATTTGGCAGTTGTTATTTACCACACAAAGTCTATTATAATCATGGAAAAATATCTGGCCATTCTTGCTTTATAAAAAAAATCATAAAAAGTTGTATACATCAGGTTTGGCCACCCTACGTCATTTAAAGCCTATCATTTATTATATAGATCCTACTTGTCAAACAAGGTTTGCATACTATGTTATCGGAGATATAATTATGTAGATTTTCCTATCTATGTCGAATAACTGTGACGACCGCTATTTTTAACTCGAAAAAGGAACCCCAACTATTGCAGAATAGAAAGAAAACTTGGAAGCTTAACCGGTTCACAGTCCCAAGAACCATATTGTGAAGACCATGTGGTGAATCAGCGGAGACAAGTCTCTTCGCTGATTGTTTACCTATTGTGTCTGCCATGTGGACATTGAATTTGTTAAGTACTGATTACATTATTATAAGTATTAACTGAATTAAACTAGATAATACCCATAAAATAATTCCTTCGAACGCAAACGTGATTTTCAAAGAAAGTGCGCCACATTATCAGTAGGTAGCGACGAGATTTATCTCGCACGTGCTATTAGACGAACGTGATAGTCTAGCTAGAGATACATTGTCGCTTTTGGACATTTGCCATCACTATGCCATTATTTATTGATTATTTGCGACGCTACAGCCGGTAAACATGACAAATGGTTCCGGTGATAGTCACACCATCGTAATTTTGCATTTAGATTGAGTATTGGGTCTAACAAAAATAATTGTGAATAATTCGTTGAAAATTAATGGTAATTAATAGAAAATATGGAAGACAAATACATGTTTCGGATAGAAATTGGTCATCGGCAAGAGGGTGTTGGATGAATTCATTAAAATAGTTAGATACTAAAAGAGATCGTTTAGTTTTATTGCGTGCCAAAGTAAAAATAGTAAAGCTATTACAATATTATTTAATTATTAATACAATAAATAAAAGAAAAAAAAACCTATTAAAAATATCTTTCTAGTTTCAAAGTTAATTTTACTACTTGACTGCAGTATACAACGTTAGCGTCAGTGACTGTTATTGAACTAGAAAACGATGATGCAATTTACGAGGTGGCCGAAATAGCTGCCAAACTTATAAACTTTGATATCACTTGTCTCTTTCATATCCTTAACATATGAAAGAGCTAGATTATGCGATGAAAGGGACCTTCATAACCTAAGAAAGAATGTGAGCTTTAGGAAGTGTTGAAAGATAAACAATGAATCGTTGTATTTAAGGTAACCTGGGCTTGATAACATTTAACTAGATATTTCATTTGCTAAGTTGATTCTTAGTTGTCGTTTACTTGGTATATCTTCTATAAAGTCCAGGTATCCCGCACTAAGATAGTTTTTATTCATAATAATGAAAGCAAGTTACGAAACTGGACATGTGAATATTAAAAACCTATTAAAATACGATATAGGTAGGTATTATCAATATCTGACACAGTTACAATCAAAGCTTGATGTATAAACAGTTTTAGCTACTATCGATTTGAGAACGTAGTGATGTTGATATTTTATTGTGATAGTGTGTTTACTAAAAAGGAGGAGCTCGTGGCTAAATAATAACAGCCGCACGGGTTGATCTTCAAGGTTAAGCAACGCTTGCCGAGGTTGGTCTGTGGATGGGTGAACATCTTGATATACCAAGACTCTTCCGTGCCTCGGAAAGCACGTTAAGCCGTAGGTCCCGGCTGTTATTTGTAAATCTTTGGCAGCCAGAAAATCTGACACCAGTCTTACCAAGGAGTACCGTGTTACCCTGTTAATGGGTTGTGGAGGTCTTGTAGGCAGCCGCTCCACGTAAAATACTGGTATTCAGCTGAATCCGGTTTTACTGGAAGCCAACCCCAATATAATTGGGAAAAGGCTAGGCAGATGATGATGAGTGTGTTTAGTAAACAATATCTGATTTTCACGAAAGCTTTCGCCATCGTCATCATCATCGACATTTCAACCAAAAGACGTCCACTGAGAGATATGAATACTTTCGCAAAACCAACTTACTGTCTAGCACTGTTTGAATATGGTTAGGTGTGTTATTTGTTTGCCTGCGGAAATCAGAACTGTATTTGCTTGAGGCCTCAGGTATTTGTTTGTATGTCTTTATTGATTTGTTCCTGTTGTTTTGATTAAAAAAATAGATAGATTTGGAAGAATATTCCGATTATATGGTGTCTAGCTGTTTATAAAAAATAATTCAAATTCGTCAACTCGGCTCTTTCCTTAGGGATGTTTCAGTTAATAAATCTGATGAACGAAATCGTGGCAGACCAAGACGAAGATGAAGAGATGAACTTGACTCCTACCAGAAGGACCTGTGGACACGCTATGTGGACAGACATTTGTGGCAAAGGGGGAGGGGGGCCTTTGTCCAACAGTGGGGTACCTATAGCGCGCTAGTCAACTCCCACTATGCAATCGAGAAAACTTGATTGAGTATAAGCAATCAATGTTGTGTTTGGGAATGAAAAGAACAAGATAAATAAGAAAGATTGGCTTGCTCTAACAACTCAACGTTATATTTCTTAGTTTGTAATACATATCTTCACGCATGATGGCCACTACAGCAAGAAAGTGTAAACTGACCATTAGTTAGCCGTTAGTCTCACACGTGAAAATTACACAACTTTGGCGCCATTTCAGTTATAACAGATGCAGTGTTTACAACTATGTTCTACAAATAGTTTTATTGTTTAATAGAGGACTCGATTTTTGATGCAAATAATCTTATAGTTAATTCATCACTATTCATTTCTTATTTTACTTAACCAATTCAGCAGACATTTAAAAAAAATAAGTGTGTTTTCCCTATTGACTCAAAATCAATTTAGATAAAACATGCATTCTTTACGAGGTAATTTGCGGTTTATACAAGGTCATGGGCGACAATTCTGTTTTTTTTATAAAATAATAATAACCCAACTTACGTCGAACTGAACTCCTTCATATTGTAACTATTCGACATTTTCACTGGTGTTTTATTTTTATGGAAGCTTAAATCCAGAATGGCACAGGTTTTATTGGAAACGGTTATTAATTAATCGATTTGTTTATGTATAACGACTTTTTGTATTGATACATTTGCGCGCGAGCGACATGTTTCACGTACGGACGGCGACACAGTCAATGGTCGTGTGTATAGTGTGCAATAGTGATCTTTATAAATATAAAATACGCGTGACCGTTTCAGGGACCATCTTGGCATCAACATTTAGCTCAAGGGCCAGTGGATTCTGGAATTCTGGACGGATTCGTGTCTGGGAGACGGAAGACCATTGTTTCTAATGATGACGGTTCTAAATATATTGGTTTGTAAAATATGTTGAAGTCAGATCGGTGCGTTTGTTTAGACAGTCTTGGTGACTATGCGGTCTGAGAATTTGAATTACTGATGCTAGTGCCTTGCATATAAAAGTGTAAGTTTTTTTATCACTATGCAAATAAATTATAAATATTTTTGAACGTCTATTTTGAGATGGCGTCGCATAGGTATTTAGCATGTGTTGGAATTCGTATAGCTTTGATATTTGGCTGCTCTTTAACTGGATAAATTGGGAAATACAGATATTCTATTTTGAATAATTTTCCAGCGTAATATTTTATAGGACTTTTCGAGGCCTGGAGAAATTATAGAGCCGTATGTTGAAACGGCTCTATAATTTCCCCTTTGTGTAATTGACGTCTACTGAGTTTTGTTGTATGTTATTTTCTTTTCTTCAAATTTTCCATCTTTCGTCTTTGAGCATATTTAATAAAAACTTGAGAAAATTATCCCGGCGGCAAGACAAGATCTTTTACACTGATGCGAAGGAAGACTACCTCTTTTATTTTCTCAAATTTCATCAGAAAGTAGCTAAAAACTCCAAGTGATAAAGTTTCTTATCTACATCGAGAACTTGTTAAATAAATATATTTCAAAATATATTACTGTAGGTACTGTCGATGACAGCAGCGTTACCAATTAAGAGATTAAAAATAAAATAAGATAGTACGTCACCAATGAACTAGATACCCCATTACATTCGTTGACAAGCGAAATTCTAAGCAAGAAATTGAATGTTATAATAGTTCTTACAATCTTTTATTAACATTTGGCACACATAAGACGGTTTTTAATTTATAAATAGATATAGAATACCGAAGTGTGACTGTAACCGAGACAATTTGGCACTGATAACGACTCCATGAGTCTCAGAATCACGGGGAATCACATATTCTTACACCTGCATTTATTTTTAAACTTCACTGACAAGGATACTGTGTAAAAGATTGTCGTGGAAACTAATGTCGTGTTTATTTTAAGGCATTTACAAACAGGAAATAGAAAAAAAATTGAAAAATATGATACACTTACATTATTGAAAAAGCATGAGGACGGAGATTTTGTAGCTGTTCAAATGCACGAAAATACACTAATTTTGTAACAGGTGCTAAAGCATTTTGTTCATCACTGTCCAACTAAGGTGAAGGTGGCCATAACTAGTTTCATTGGTCGATTATTTACGTAAAATAAATAAATAACCAATTCATTTGAGCACTATCCAGAGTCCAGGCATCGACTAAGAAAATTATGTAGACTTCGTCCAAAATGTAAAAATATGAAAAATGAGTGCCAAACATGTAGGACGCATTCATTCATGTTGTTAAGATGTGAGACGCACTTTACTCACGTATAGAGTTGTCCTTCAAGATGTGACATATGAAAAAAAATTGGCAGAAAAAGTGTGTAAGTCAAAGACTCTGGTGAAATGTTATTTACATGCTGTCTGTACCTAAAATAACAACGGATTTAAGTATCTAATAAGCCGTGAATAGGAAAGGCCGCAAATATTTAGAAGCCATCTGTGACGCCGGCCGTCGAGCGTGAAGATTGCTCGATATTTCATACATTATGTGTTTTCACTTTGTTACACAATTTTAACAAAGTGAAAATACATAACAAAAATTTTTAGTTGACTCCAGCTTGCCAAATACTGATTGAATCAGTTGGCATAAAAAGTCAATATGTCCATCGTCATTCGTGACTATTTTTTTTTTTAAGGATGCGATGTCATCAAATGACTTCTTCCGCTCTAGGTGGAGCGGAAGGGCGTGTCAGACTCTTACTGACTAAAACCCATCCGTGTTCCTTCTAAAGCCCTTTGAGTTCCAGGGCCGCGGTGACCCTTTCGAACAAATTCCTCAACCCTGGCAGAAGTTTTCTTGATTGCATAGATGGAGTTGACTAGCGCGCTATACCCCACTGTTGGACAAAGGTCTCCCTCCCTCCGTCATTCGTGACTTAACAATGCAATTACTTGACTTGCATCAATTATTTAAAAGCGCTATTAAACATTTGCTGTATCATTCTCAAGTGTTTTATTGAAGCACAAAGTGAAATCAAAGGATTAAACAATAGTTGGATTAGTGGTGGGCAATCATGAGTGTTACATAATCCTTTCATAAGAAACTGATAACGGCGTGAGCTCAAGAGTGCTTTTCTCTCTTATCCTAAGTATGCATGTATGGTATATAGTTCTGTCTAACCTTATTACTACAGGTACCTACTAAATTGCACAAAGATTGAGTACGCCTTAACGTATAAGGCGTACTCAATCTTTGTGCAATTTTAAAACTTTGGTCAAAAACCACTACTTCTCTCTTTAATTGTTTTTTACCAGAGTTCTCTGCTTTTGTTTCATAATTATTATTGTATATATTAATCTATTATGTATTTATTGTATATATAAATACCATTTAAAAAAGAAACAAAAGAAAGACAGTACTGTAGGTAGTCTTAGGTGTACCAACACCTAAGACTACCTACAGTACTGTCTTTCTTTTTCAAGGTTGTCTTGAAAATATAGCTTTTAGCGATAAGGCCGCCCAATGTGTCACCTTATGGAATGATTTCATCATCTATCTTTTCTGTAACTTATATGGTGTACAATTGTACATAATAAAGAGTATTCCATTCTGCTATGGATAGATTACAGGTAGATCACGAGGCTGGGAAGTATCTGCGCAAGCGCCGCTCTCAAACATCAAAATTATTATTAAACCTTGACTAATTACCATTGTATTTTCAGCGTCGCCTACGCCCCTTTGTTGACGCCATATAACATCATTTTTACCAGCCGAGGTGGGCTCAAAAGTCGTTTCCTCCTGTGAAGTCATGGGGTAAAAATAAAATGTTGAACTTGTTTACCAAAAAACTTTCTGACGGACGTTTCATCAGCTAGTTTTTTGCTAGTAAATTTGTAACGAGAGCTACGTAGAAATAATGTATCTTTGTCGCTGAAATTTGCGATGTCCAGTGTCGTAAGGTACCGATGTACCCAAACATAAATGGTTGAAGTCTATCTTTACTAGATACAACCTCTTGTCTATCTTGAATGGGCGTTAGTTTGCACTAATAAGGCCCACTTGTACAAATCAGAGTTACATGTCACAAACTCGGAGTTAAAAGAAAACTCAGGTATGTGCAAGCGAGCCTAAGAAGTTATAAACTCATTCCCCATAAAGTGTCAACTTACGTAATACGTATATTGTATACTACGTTGCATACGTAATCCTAATGAAATTTTTGGTTAAGTTCAATAAGTTGAAATTAAAGTTAAATTTAATCAAGTTCCTGAAAATTACGTCTCGACTAAGATTCATATTTATTTTTATGAACAGGAAATACCTAATCATTTCTATATGTTTACAGACCTTGTCTATCCATCAGTACCCAGCCATCAATGTCTCCTCATCAGTATCTAGTGCGGGGCGCAATGTGCTGAAATTGTATGTAATATACATGCTGGAACTGTATAAATAATTGGCGTTTCTTCTTCTTACAATTTCAAGGGCAAATATACCTAAGTTTAGTTCAAAAACAACGTGAAAAAATTTTTGCTCGCTTCCCTCGACGAAACGTGGGGAACAGCTGATTTCTTTTCCTTTTAGAGAGTTCTTTTTCCCAACACAAGTATCTTCGGATTACTTCCTGGGAAGCCCCGGCAACTTAATTGTAAAGATTTTAAGTTAATAAACACATTTTTTTTTTTTTTTCTTTTTAGCGTAAATCGTGTATTTGATTGATAGCTAATGCAAGGAATTAAATTGTATGGTTTTCCATTCCTGTTTGGCCTAAAATTCAGCCATGTGAACTCCAAGCGCTGATGCAGTCATAAGATCCTCAGGTGTACGAAAAAGTAACCACAAACTTCGGATTATCCGTCTTAGTATGGTTAGATTTTCTTTTAATTTTAATATTTATACGCGACTAGATACCTACATTAAGGATTGATTATTTAAAGTGGCACCGGTGACTGAAAAGTTGTTAGGAAATCATTGGTATGGGCAAGTGATGTGAAGGAATGAAGAAAATGTCGTCGATGGGAGTAAATTAGGGTAGACCAAAAAGGGTTGATATGGGAAGAGACTTCAACTAAGATGACGACTTACGGAGAATAGGGTATTTGACTTAAAAAATCGAATTAGTCCGTCAGATAGCTTTCCTTAAAACGTTGGACACGTATTTTTTCTTTTGTCACGTTAACATAAAATCAAGACGATACAGTGCGTTGAAAACTTATGTGACGTCACTTACCAGTACACTTTTTACTTTTCTTATCTTTGATGCGCTTTATCTTCGTAATTTTAAATTTATTTGAACAAATAAAAAAATACGTAAGTATCCAATATTTTTCGAGAATCTAACTAAGGGACTAAATCTAATCATATTATTTTAACTCAGGCAACATCCCTATTATGCAAGAAGATGACATTTTATACATCAAATAAACTGAGATAAGGGCAAAAAATTGATGATGGTGACACAGAAATAGAACTTACTTTGTCGAACTATTGGCGCTGTAATCAAGGAAATGCTAAGATACCGGAATTATATATCAATTCATTAGATAGGTAATATGTTAGTATGTACATAAGTAGTGTTTACTACGCATTTGGCTTCTCTTAATAGAAACAAAATGTTGCACAGGAAAGGCGACATATTTCCACGTGTCCCTACTTATATTATGATACCCTTCATGTATTAAAGGCAATTGACTCTTTATTACGTACATGTGCTGGGTAGTGATGCCAAAAACTATGAGATATATTATAATATTTATAGCTTCATTTGTAATTATTAAAAATTACATTGTTTTTGTTATTTACCAAACGATTTGCACGATCTCTATTACTAAATGTGTGGCAGGCCAATTCAATTAAAAATGTATGAAAAATTAAGTTTTTTGACAGTTTGCGACGGAAATGTGAATGCGACCGTTGCTTAAAAATTTAAAAACATACATTAGATGGTATTTTCAGGTCCGTTTTAACCCATAACCATTCTTGGGCACACCGTCCGGGGCTCTTTTGGAACGACGAAAACCGACCAAGAAAGTATCGGAGCACAGATAGTTAAGTAAGTAAGAGAAAGATAGTATGGAACTTAACTTAAGATATTATTTAAATACGCCAATTAGTACTACTTGGCGTGTTTAAATAATATATTGACAATCAAAAAACTTGAGATGTGTCAAGGGACACCCGGATGGAATGAAGTTCCTTTCTAAGAGTGTGTGTATATAATTATATACGAGTATATATACTCTCTTGACTTCGTAAACACAACAGTGTGACATAATTTTAAATCCTATAGTGAACTCCCAAAGACGGCGGGAAAACTAAATTATTTTTATAGGGTTTGCTGAGAACTAGGCGAATATTTTAAAAACTTGTTTATTTAAATGTTTTTAGAGTTCCGTACCCAAAGGGTAAAAAGGGTACTAAGACTCCGCTGTCCGTCTGTTTGTCCGTCTGTCTGTCCGGCTTTCTGTCCGTTTGGCTGTCCGTCTGTTTGTCCGACCGTCTGTCTATCCGTCTGTCTGTCCGTCCGTCTGTCCGACCGTCTGTCTATCCGTCTGTCTGTCCGTCTGTCTCTCCGTCTGTCTGTCCGTCTATCCATCCGTCTGTCTGGCCGTCTGTCTGTCCGTCTGTCCGTCGGTCTGTCTGTCCGTCTTTCTGTCCGTTTGTCTGTCCGTCTGTCCGTTGGTCTGTCTGTCCGTCTTTCTGTCCGTTTGTCTGTCCGTCTATCCATCCGTCTGTCTGGCCGTCTGTCTGGCCGTCTGTCTGTTCGTCTGTCTGTCCGTCTGTCTGTCCGTCTGTCTGTCGTCTTCCCTTCATGCGCGAATCCGACTCACACTTGGCCGGTTTTTAATTAATAAAAAAGTGTCGTTAGAAAGAGGAAATGAAAATATCAGGCTTGCTTTCTATAAGAGAGAGAGAGAGACAGACAGAGAAACATGCGCACGGCGCACGGCTTACAATAGCAAAAAGTGTCGTGACAACTTTTCGTAAGAATTTTTTCCGTCTAGCCCCCTTTCACAACGCGCGATAAGGAACTTCGTTCCAAAAAACAACTTCGCTGTTTGTTATGTAGGTAATGGTGATTTTCTAAAAACTAAATATGATAGAGCGAGCGAAGCGAGCTCCAAATTTTTTAGGCCTCCGATAGTTTGTGCTGTAAATGTGTGTGTGATAGGTAGATTTTGTTAATGCCATTAAAAAACCAGGAAGTAACTTTGTTGAATTATGCAGAAAAACTTGAAAATTAAATATTTCATCTTTAATTTTCAAGTACTTATCCTTTCGAAACAAAGTATATTGAAAACTATGGAGCCAATAGTGAGCAAAGCGTGTTCAGAAAATATTCTTTTGACCATTCAGACAAAGAGGACGTTACTTTGTTGAATTATACAGAAAAACGTTATCTAACTAGCTTCTAAGAAACTTTTTGGAAATAGCTTTTTAGCACGAGTAGCTTTTTTATTTTCACAGATTTCATCTTGCGAGTGAAGCGAGTTCAAAAATATTGCTTCCGGCCTGGGATAAGCTCGACAGAAGTTCAGGCTAAGCTAGTGCACGGTTCGAATTGATCGGTTACTAAGGAGAAGAACCTTTAATGTAATTTGGGGGCGCCCAATGAAGCGGGGCTCTGGGCACAGAACTGGGTATGGTCAAGTGATGCGTAAAAGCCAGGATAATTTTGTGAAATAAGCATTGTTTCAACCTGTACAGAACAGAGAGGATGATCTCCTACTGCGTGGTGGATAAGTATGACGAAACTGCTATCCGAGGAAGAGCTTCATATAAAGTGGTAAAGAGTGAGGAAGAAGAAGAGGAGAAAAACAAATTTAGAAATGGCTACAAACATTATTATTAAATCAGTATCACATGTTCTGTTGTTCAGTTCAGTTCTGTATGATGTCGGACGTAAAAGAATAGCACCATCCCATCACTTCCCGTGGGTGTCGTAAGAGGCGATTAAGGGACTCACCAGAGAATGGGCAGCAGCATACTCTGTGCATTGCAACAGCTACACTGCGATCGCCAACCCACCTGCCAAGTGTGGCGATTATGGCAAACCCATCCTCTTTGAGACCGGCCCATGTCCAGCAGTGGACGTCTTACCGTCAGTTATACCTATGCGTCGTAAACCGTTCTATCTACTTAGGGAATAATACATATATCGATGCTGCAAAGGTACACCTCTGCTCCTCTGCTCTCTCTTTTTGGTGCATTCAGGTGTCTCTCGGTGTGAAACAGGTGAAACTACCTTACAAACTTTAGTCCTAACCGATCGACTTCCGAATAAAACATTTCTGCAACTCAAAACCTTCTAAGAGACTTGATATACAAAGCGGACATGGCGCGCGGACTGGGCGCTGATAAGATTTAATGTATGGATTCTAAGGAACAAAATATACTTGGCGTCGTCGTTGTGAGGACAGACGTCATACATTTTCGTCACAGCGCGAGCGCCCTGTCCGCCCGCCCGCCGCGCGCCCGGAACACTTTGTATATCAAGACTATCTAAATTGAAGGAGCATCTACTATTTTTCGAGATACGAGTAAGAAATGTTACATTGAAGATGGATTGGATGTAAGTTAATCAAGTAGGTAGTTTTGCCATTCACCCAATCATTCGACAGCTAAATTCTAAATTTAATATTTGGTATCTAGATGATGGAACCGAAGGAGGTGATACAGACACGGTTTTAGATGATTAACAAGTTTGAAAAATCATCTCCACTCATGGAACTAAATCTCAACCTCTCAAAGTGTGAATTATTTCCGACAAAAATCAGTTATTGAAAACAGCTCTCTTCGCCTCCTTGGGTCTCCAATTTTCTTTTATTCTTTCTTTCAATCCTTTCCCAATTTTGTTGAGAAAAAGTACAAAATTCAGCAATTACCATAATTCATAAGTGCTATTTCGGCCTTAAATTATGGAGTTAAAACTCTCTCACTCGATACTCTTGCGCCATCCCATCTTCCTAGCTCTTCGTGCTGAGCTGGCGCTGCCACTGTGCTGCTGAGCCGTTTGGGGTTGAAACTCTCGGGTTCGAGTGCCCATAACTTGTTTAAAGATCTGTCAAGACGCATAGTTGACACTTCGCGTGACCCAAGGGCTGGATCTTACCTCGGACAATGAACAGGCTGCCAGCCTTTAGGGCACATTTCCAGTGGCCAGCAATGTGGAGGAATTTTTCGTTGCCATATTTTAGATTATTTTTAGTTTTAGCAGTTTTGAGTTTTTTGTTTCCTCAGTTGAGAATTTATTTGAATCTATGCTAATATAATAAAGATGATAAATACAGCGTTTACAAACACGGAGAAGTATCATATTTATTTGTAGTGGTTTTTATTTAGGTACGCACTAATGGCTAAACAGATTTGGTTGATATTTTGAATTAGGATTGGGGTTGGGATTAGGGCTAGGGATTAGGACTATTTAGCCGCTCCAGGCAAATACAATATTTCACAAGGGGACACTTCATAAGGGGTCCAATATTTATTTCGGTATATTATTGAAAAAAAAAAGACGCTAATATAAAATCGATAAAAGAATCGGGAGACTTTCCTTCTACTCCCATTTTTTTTTACTTGTTTCCAATCATTTCAAATTCATTAGGTATGTATTTTTGAAATATGCAAAAGCCGCGGGAGTTTGATTATGCCGCTCTGGGTATTTTCCTGGCTCGCCCCCCCGGCAGCGGAAGTGTGTGTCAGACTTTTACTGATTAAAACCGTGTTCCTTGTAAAGCCTTTTGCGTTTTAGGGCCGCGGTGACTCTTTCGAACAAATTCCGCAACCTTGGCAGGCTCTTGACCCAGGCCTGGTGGTGATCGGACAGCGAGCCACACAAAGTTCGCCCCCCCCCTAGATCGGGATCTGTGTAGGATTGACTTTTTTCCCAGTAGCACGTTACTATGGGATAATTTTCTACTTTGCCGCGAAGTGAAGCCTTCGCAAAAGATTTTTATACTATTTGACAAAATTTCATAGGTCAAATCAGCAAATTCATAGGTAAATAATAACACTTGTAAAGTTGAATGATGTTACTCCGATAAATTGTTAGTGGATGTTGATCTACAAATGGAACAATAGAGTATTTAAAAAGTGCTCTTTGAATATTTCATATTAGCGACAGCACGCCGATATTTTGAATGCAAAATGTAAACATCGCACTATGTTTTGAAAACACGACAGCTGGGATATAAAATTCAATGAAGACGCAGAGGTATGCATATTTATTTAGAAAACACCACATTTAATGTGGTTTCATGTGTCGGTGAGTACCAACTTATATGTGCGTATGTAGACAGCTTATTAAGATCAGTCGACCATTCACCATTCTTCATTTGATTTCTGAATATTAGGCCTATTTGAACTTTTTCTATGTATGCCGCCCAGAAACGATGAAAGGCCTTTCTTTATAACTAAATACCTCCGGAAATCAACAGCGTTTTTGACTGTAGTCGGGAAAATAACCTAAGTACCGATTGAATTTTTTTACTGGTGATGATGATGAACTCTTTTTTCAAATCTTCGAAAGTTTTTTCTTTTAATCAGCTTCACATTGTCAATAAATATGCTTGAAATAGTAGATTGTTATACAAGGGTCGGAAGGAATCAGTTCCCATACGAGGTATTTAGGCTAGGAATTGATTAAACACTTTACTTCCCGTGTTGAACACTTTTAATTTTGAATATAAGGAAAGTAAAAAATAACAGTTTTATTATTGTCTGCTCGCCACTTTATAAAATCATTGTATGTATTTAAGTATCTGTAATTTGAAATTTCTGCCAAAGATTTTTGATTACCCACTGTATTGCCTTTAATCGAACCTCTGGAATCAACATTCCAGAATCGCTTGAACTCATTTTTTATCAAATTTTAGTATATAAAAACGAGATTTTGAATTTCGGTACAGCTTACTTACAGAGTTAGTATCCCGCGAAAATTATATAGTCTTCTTTTAATTTTAAATATGGAACACATCGCGTCACCACCGCGGGCCGTCCCACTTATTGTGCATTTTTTAAATTCACACTGGCCGTTTAAACACTGACAAGACCGCTGCGATTTTTATTTTATTTTAATCGATATTTCTCTTAGCTGACTACCTAAACAATATTAGTTCTATTTTTAAAATTCATTCTCGCCCTAGAGAGGGAAGCAGTTACTATGAGTCTTCTCGCCCTACACAGCATCTTCCACCCGGCACTCGAATCAAACAAACACTACTTTCCGAGTATAGTATGAGAAATTAAAATACGTTTATGTAAACTTAGCAAACTGCCGCTCATCCTTTCAACCAATTTTGCTCACTCCATCAGCATTGTGTATTATATCTTAAGATCTGCGCTTCTTATATGGTCAATCAATACTACAGTAGTAAGTACAAGCGTACTTAATTCTTATGTAATACGCACATAGATACTTTTGACCGAATTACTTCTCAAACGAAATGTGGCCAATATAAAGATATTGTGCCAAATGTAAGGTCAATGACTATGGCAATCAATGTCAATTTGTCCGGGCCCACCAGACAGATTTAGATTCGGTGCGGAGTCAATGTTATCATATTTAATCGAACCAATAAAACGCTGGTTTTTATGGTGTTATAAATGAAAATACAGTCTATGATTTGACGAAAAATAACATCAACAACCGAAGAGTAAACAGCGTCTATAAATATGTTGTTAACTAAATTTTGGCTGCAGTTGGGCTTGCGTGGGATTAGAATGGTGTCTTTAGATGTGTAGTTACGCCATCTATTGGCTTTATTGCTTAGGAATAAGCTAACTGGTTCTCTTTTCGAATTGTTTTCTGACCTTACGGACAGATTGCTCTGTGCGCTCTCTTGAGTCAGTTGGAGAAGTTATCCGCAAGAACTGTTTGTTACGGTGATCCACTATCAATGGAAGTTTTTTCAGGTAGTATAATGCCCTAACGTTTGAGTAAATATTCAATTCTAGACTCGCTATCCCCCTAAGATTGGGTTGCTCTAAATACTTACCACTAAATAATCTATTTGGTTATAGTATCATTACCGCATCACACTGAAAACCCCTGGATGAGCCTTAGATAAAATAAAGATTATGGCAACAGATCATGTCATCAGTATGATGACATTCTTTGCTTAGTTTACGTGAATGTTTCAACCGATGAAAATATCTGTAAATAAGGTCACACAGAAATAACTGTCGCGTCGAACACATTCTTCCGATTTATGACGACTTCGGCTAGACTGACGACATATTGCTCTGAGAGTCACTTGAGGGGCATTCTATAGGTACATTTTTTAAAGGAAAAATCTAAATATTTAATCATGATTTTCTCACAAAAAACTGTGTACATACTTATGTTAAAAATACCCAAAGACCTAACGTTGGAAATGTAATCGAAAAGCAGATTGAAAAGGCCAATAACCTTTTGAAAGACTCATTCTCTTACTAGTGTGTACTATTCTTTTTAATTTTTATTTCCCGGGCTATCAAGAATACCTACTACAGATGGCTGCCAACAAAATAACAGTCCATTATACTTCATAAATATTTATTGTACTTATTCACTAGTTTTACTTATTTACTGTTAAACTAATCAATCACTGATACTTTTCTAAACTATTTAATTTTTAAAAATACTGGTCTAGGTGCGCAATGAATTACTCCGTTTTGTTATTTATCATTTGTATAGTGTCGGAGATAGTGACGGTGCAACCAGAAACTAAAGAGAACATTCCACAGAAAACTATAAGTATGTTCTTGTACAGGATCCAGTTGTACTTGCCGAGGTCTTCCCACCGGAATACTGTCTCTACGATTCCTGGTATGATGAGACCGAGAAGGGAGTAGAAAAGAGCACCAACGAAATTGATGATCTGCTCCAAAAATGGGAGTGCGATACCGATTCCACCTGAAACAAATAAAGTTATTCATCATAAAAAAGTAATACTTACAGTTTTACTTAAATTCGATTCATTATAACAATCACAGTCATTATAAGGAAAAATACACTGAAGATAGGTTTCCCCGAGGCGGTCCTGCACAGCCCACATCCAACAAATTCATGCGAAATGTATCCAGGATCTTGGTGGATCAACAATATCAAAAGAATAAAATATACAATGTAGGTACATAAATGGATACTAGAATATTTGAATCTTCATATTTGAATTCTGCGCGAAATACTTATTGATGTATGAATGGATTTCAATTAAAACTCAATATAGTCTGATAGTAGTAGTCAAAGGCCCTCTTCAATGTCTGAGTAAATATCCCATTTTATGGTGTCGCTATCTTCTGAGACTGGGTGGTAGCGTATTTACTTTAGTTACGTTTACTTATTCCTACTACTTCAGTAGGAATTAGTTTTTTTTAAGACTATTATAGGCATAAGTTTTCCTTGTATAACGTATTGTGAATGTGAGGACCATGTAGATCGCAATATTAGGGGTTAATTTCATGTTAGTCGGGCAGTTTGAGTTCTTAATGCGGCCTACCCAAATGTCCTTACTTTGGTATTGTTCGTCAAATCGTTGCGCTCCTTAAAGTTCTAAGTTTGAGCTACACGATAACTGACAAATGCTTGCACTGTCTGGATAGGTCCACTCAAATCTGTGTGGTACTTTCTTTAAAATACCACTTCAGACATTAACCTACATGGTTCTCATTATGATTTGACCAGTACGATTGTATGGACTTTAAAAGAGACTTTGACCTCTAAGTTAGTTTCGGTGTTTCTTCTCAGGGTAGTCAGCTAGGAAACACCGGCCTCATCAAGTTTAAAAATGACCAAAAAAGATTGACGTGTCAAAGTGTTATGTTAAACCTACTTACAAAATAAATATCATTTATCCTTTGGAAAGGGCAAAAATAATTTGTCATAGTCAACACAGTTGTTAACTCGATGATTATCTAGTCATTAGCAATAACAAAGAGCTAGTAACAACGTTATTAACTAGGTACATATGTATGTTTAAGACAAATTATGACAAGGTTATGTCAAAACATTTCACTTTACGTTAAATATTTTGTCCGACTAACATGTACTTGGCCTGTTTGCTAAAGACATTTATTTAGGAAAAGATTAGTCTGACAATTAAGGTTTATACATTGTCCGATTCCGTAATACAAATGTTTGTTCAACTGAGATTTCTAAACGCTTGGTTGCGGATTTTTATTGTTATAAGTTAATACTTTTATTATCTCGTCCACGAGTTGTGCCACATTCAAATTTGACTCTTCTTTGTTTCTACTTAAGACCTACTACTTAATTTTATGTTATGTATCTAAAAGCCTTCAGCTTAAACTTTGTTCAGATGAACCCATCCAAATCATAAAAACATCTTAATTATTACTAATATATCATATAAAAGGTTTAATTATAAAAAAAAAAAAAACACTTACCACAAAAACATACGATCAATATCCTGGTACAGATTTGCATAACATTATGATATTTCATCTGGACACGAGGTTCCACGTATCTTGTGAATATGTCAATCACGACGAAGAAATGAAGAGGATACGTCAAGAAAATAGTTATTGAAATGAATACCTTTGCGCAAATCGCAGGCCTGAAACAATACAAACCAAAAGCTTGATTAATTAGCGTACAGTTCTGGCTAATTTGGACATTCTTTGTAGAACATATACTTGACGACATGTAGGTACATAAACGTAATAGAAGGGTCCAAGTATGCATCCCTGAAGAACCCCAAACTATACATAAAGCTATACAGTTTTTAATTTTTGTATTTTTTTTTTTCAAATATGATTGTTCCCGCCAAAGGACCACTTAAATAGATTTATAAGGGAATCTATAATACTTTCACTTGAATTAACAACTTATAGACCAACGTCAGTAGCTGTTGGTCTCTACCTGGTTGAAATGTAAAGATAGATAAATTACCAGTCATCCATAGGCAGGTTCAAAGTGATAGTTCCTCTGAGTACATCCCCGTACCTCAGATAGCCGAACACACCCAGGATTGTGTAGAACAGCATCACCAACGTCATAGCGATCACCATGACACTTGGGCATCCGAGGAAGTGCTGGGGTTTCTTCATCGTGTTCTCTACTGGCATCACCACTCCTATGCCTTCCATCGCGAAGATTACAGTTCTGTGAAAGGTTGTTATAATGGTTTGAGTTTCAAGACATAGTTGCATCCTAGAACTTTGCTATTACGGGGTTCTGTAATATACTAGATATCTTTTATTTTATAGGACGTATTTCACGTACTTTGTTAGGCAAAAAATAATTTCAGTCATTGTTTCAGTGTTAAATATAGATTTATTAGTACTGTTATAACTCACAAGATAATTTCACGACAAAAGACGTTAATGTCGTAGCCAAATGATGGAATTGATTACTTCATGACGTGGTCATTTGCCACGAAATGGGAAATACCTGCTGCCCACATCATAAATGGTCCGGCCTGATCAATGAATAATTCAGCGTTTGTCGAAATCAGCAGCTACGTACTACTACTTTATGATTTATTAGTGATCATATCGTGAAAAAATTACATTATCCATCGTTTGAGGTGCTGAGATGATTCTGTTTTGTGATTCATCATGGCGGCGGACAATTATTCCGTTAAAAAAAGCTAATGATAATACGCCAGCTGAAGAAAAAAGCCAGTTCATGATGTGGCCGAGGTAAGTTTAGGTTAGGATAAACGGAACTTGGATACCTCGGGATACAATAATAGATTACTATCGAACGGCAGGAGTAGAGTGAGCGAGCGAAACGAACGAACTTAGCTCCCGTTAAACCATTTTCTGTTCCTTTAAATCCTGCAGAGAGAAATAGGAGCTCCGTCGGCTCTGTCGCCTAAGTTAGATTTGAAGCTTTCATTTCATGATGTGGCCGTGGCCAGGCATTTCATGGTATGGCCGAACGTGGATTGATATCACATCAAACGTTGACGTTTAAATGACATTGACAGTTTTCGCTGGTCATTTCAAGAAATACAACCATTTCATAAAATTTTCGGCCACATCATGAAATGGTCAATTCTATGATATAGCCACGACATAAATAAAATTTGTTACTATTATAATTAATCATAAACTGTAAACAATAGCATCATAGAAAAACGAAAGACATTAAATAATTTTGACTTACGACAAAAATGCAGGGAGTCGTGACATATCACCAACGATTTCTTTATCAGCAATCGTCAATGGTTCTCTGAAAATGTAGTAGAGGCATATCGCGAAGGTGGCGAAGAGCAGTACGTTGGCCAGCAAGGAGAATGGTGCGAGCCACTTCAAGTGCCTGATTTGGCACAGCAAGCAAAGTGGTGCGAGCAGGATAAGGCAGTAATGCTCCACTGGCATGGGCGGCGCTTCGATGTATGTGTCGAAAAGCTGTAATAGAAATCATTTGTGATTTTAATTATCCATTATTGTATATGTGTAAGACGGTACTCAGTTCAATATAGGCCAAGTTAGATGAACGTAACCTATTAGCATTGGCAATTAGCAACACGGGAATTCGCGGTAGGTTGATCCCTGCGATAGTGAAAACGACTTATTTGAATAGTTCCCCAGATTTCACTGGCATCATTTACGCGGTACCATTAATTTATTAATACAAAGGGGTCGAAACGGAGCTTTATTATTTGTACAATTTTATATTGGCATAACTATTTGTGCTTATCATTAGATGGATTACCCAACCATCATAATTATATACAATCCTCTGAAGAGGGAGTTGGAGTTACCCAAGGCGACGTGTAATTTATTTCAATTATTTTCCTTGCTACTAGTAGAAACGATGGCTTCAGTATATAGAACGTGTAGAATAAAGTAAATAAATACTATGTGCATATTTATGTAGTTTGTAACTTTACCTGCTTAATTGAAGTTGCTATTAGTACAGTAAATATACAACAGACACCAAGGTACGTGAAGCATAAGGAAAACTCTGCAAATAAACTGAAAAGAAGAAAAATGCAACTTATTTTAACCAATTCAAATAATTATGTTCTTATTATAGATTGAATAATTAAACTTTTTAAACTGTTGCGGAATATTCTTCAAAAATACTCTTTTTTTGTGTCTCAAAAACGCTTTGTAAAAGTGTATTTATTATTTAAAAGTGTATTATTTGTAAGTTGTTGGTTGTTCTATGGAAAAACTTTATTAATTTTTTGAAAGATATCATCTACAATGGAAACTGTTTACGGGCAGGTAGCAAATGTTGCCATATTAATATTACAGCCTGTCGGTTACACACAATGTGTATTCTAATCATTTTTTATCATCAAGATTATGTACAAATACACTGCGTGTTTATCAAATATGATTAAATTACTCGACTGGAATAACTGCATGGACAAATATTGGGGATGAAAGGGAGAAACTCAGACAGGTTAATTGTTCAAATATAACTGCAAATCACTACAATAAGATAGGAAAACCTTATGTCAAATTGATAAAATAAAATTATAGAAACACCCCATAGATACGGGGACTAGGTATTTATATTTTTGTGCGACTATATGTGCTCTGATGTAGCTACTGACCAGTGTTATATGATACTGATTAAGTAATTGAGCATGAAAGAAACTATAGAATATTTACTGTGCAAAATTCGCTAACGGCCGGAGACACTTTGGACCATTCGCAAAAGCAGATCCACAGGTTTCCGAGTAACTTAGCAGCGGTTTTCGATCCGCACGACAGCATCCTCGAGACGTTTCTACCTGTAAATAATTGTTTGGAATTAATTGTACGAACATATTTACTCATCGTCATGCTGCAGCTGAAAGATGTTCACTGGAAGACAATTATGGTATGTAAGCCTCCCAAAGAGTCGTCAAATCGACTGGTCCCGTGCATCTCGTATCCAGTGCGTGCTGGACCTAAGGTTTTTGTTTTGTTTCAGAATCAGAATAATTTATTTGGTAAACACATGTAATAATTACATACAAGATCTTAAAAATCAGGTAGTGCGCTATGTTTTGCCAGTTGACATACAATTTTTTAAAGGTAAGTAACCTTGCTGACTCATTCTGCGGAGTCTTACAGAAAGGTCATAATAGTGGCTAAGCTTCATCTTCACCTAGTAACATAGGCTATATTTATTTCCGAAAATAATTAGGGATCCCTACTAAAACTTGAATAATGTAACCTAAGGTGTAAAAAAAAATTGTCATAAAAATATGTCTTTCATCGCATGCGCTGCGTAAACTATTGATGATAGAACAATTTGTTCAATGTACTACAATATTAGTTGCGCTGACCCTGAGACCACAGAATTAGCAGCAGAAATGGCTGGGTCATCATCATCATCACACCAGTCGAAAGACGTCCACTGCTGGGCATAGGCCTCCCCCAAAGGGGGGGGGGGGGAGTTGCACGCTTGGTGGGTTTGGTATTTTATGAAAATCGTTGTGCTTAATTTTCCAAAACAAACCTTTAAAATGGGGTAGAGGGGGCGTTGATGTTTGTGGAGTACCGACTAAATCCGTCAAATCTAGTCAAAAATTAAAAAGCCGACAGTCAAACCCATGGGTATCTTTGGCAAACCTTATTTGTTTGGAAACGTAAGTTTATGATCTCATGAGTGAAACAGAGATCAGATGAAATGGCGTCTGTTTATAACCACAAAAAAAGAAATAAATAACGACTTTGTTACTAAGGCTTCCAGTCTTTAACTAGCAGTAGACTAAAATAAATAAATATAAAGAGTTATGAAATATTTGAATAGTACTTACAAATATGTGAACACAATGTCCACAAATAAATGCTACGATAACAGTGCCGACTATGCCAACACCCCATCCAGCATTTGAGAATGCTAGGGGCATAGCAAGCAGGCCTGATCCTAGTGAAGACTTTATGAGATTTGCTAAGGATCTGATGTCTCTGGAAAATAAATTTGAAAGAATATTTAGGTACAAAGCGAAGTTGTGGTTACCCAATCAATCAATTAATCAGCCCAGCCAATCACAGACTACGACTAGACACAGGCCTCTTCCAGGTTGCGTCACAACACCGATTTCGTCTTTCAATCTGGTTGGGTGTTCCGCGCTATGTTTGTAAATTCGCGTTGTGTGTAAAAACTGCCAGAAGAAGTTATCGGAAATGGTTGACAAGTTTTTTTGGTTTCAGTTTTCAAACAATCATTTACAGTCTACGGAAAGTAGACCAAGAACAAGACGATTACCGATCCGTTGTTGATTATAGAGACAACGTTAAAATCACATGTGACTGAAATTTTTATTGCTGACTTCGTCTTTGACACAATTGAAGGCTAATACCATTTATTAAAGACGTATTAAAATTGTGTGACGTTAACCTTCACTACCAATATTGGATCTTATATAGCACACGCATCTTTTAAATATAGATTTATTATTAGTGAATTATTTTTAAATCAGTAAAATTCAAATGTTACTTACGAATTAGGCTTGATGACTTCCCGATGTTCAAAAGGGTTGTATTCTTCAACATGTTTATTCTTTTCTTTCTCACCCATGTTTGTAAACTAAAAGTCCTCACTCAAAGCAAATTAAAAGTCTTTGATTGCTGTCGTTGTGACTTTCAATTTTCCGGTTGGTAGAAGTCTACTTTAATGGCACTAGCACTGAAATTACTACTGTAATACCAGTTATTAAAAGAACATAGCATTAAGGTGGCACTTCACTACAGGTAAGTTATATGCCCAATCTTGTGATATCACTGCAGTATTTTGCAAAATGTAATAAAATTGTTCTATGGTGTATTAACCTTTTGCGTGTCTACCACAGATTTTTATCGTCCAATCCTGACCAAGCCCTTAAGTGTAACTGTCCGACTTAAGACATTTGGAGCATTTTTTCTTATGTCGAACTGTGTAACTTAAGACACGCAAAAGGTTAAGGTTGCACTGTTTTTCTTATTTATATTGACGATTGCTCATCTCGCAATTGTTTTACAATTGCTTTACAATTGTTTTCCCTTATCTCTTTCGAAAGATAAATTCTTGAGAAGGATAATAATGTTTGTCATTAATGTGATAAAAGAGGCTGGCGCTTGTTTGAATTATTTAGCGATACTTTTGATAGCAACCAAGTTAAAATAAAACGTGACCTTTTAAGTGCTCGTATTAACAAACAACAAAATACACTTTGCGAAACCACTTTTACTGTTATTTTTAGAGTTTTTGATTAACGTAAACATTTGCACGCACTAATTTAAAGTGTTCTGTTTGCTTATCAACACCGTAACGAATTTCATGAATTTCATTTGATTAAATTCGATGGATGTACTGAATTCCATTGGTTTTCCATGTTTAAGATTATTATTTATTTGCGAATGCGCAGGACTTGCGGAGACGCGGTCTCAGTATACAGCTCACATACTAATGCCGACTGATACTCTATCGGCGTTCTTATAGGACACACGTGACTAGTACCGAACGCAATCTAGGCACAATAACTCAAGACAACATTGCTTTAGGATTGTCAATATTAATATAATACTTATGACTTTCAATTTACATCCATTCATATTTTTATCTCGTCTCCCTATCGTGTTGAGAACTGTGAATTTTTCGGTTTTTCCCAAGGTATTTTAAAAGATCTTTCGAAGATCATGATGAGATACATGATGTAATTTTCAGTAGATTTTTCATTGGTCATCGTTCCCTGATTTCCTATCGACGTATGACGATTTTGTACGCATTTATTGCATAGCGTCTACATCGTGTTAACGGAAAACTTCGTATTGGGAATCTGTTAATTATAATAACATTATAATCACCATATTTACCTGCATGTCTATCTTTTCTGTGCTCTGGTGATTACAATGTAATGTTGTACTTATCCTTAAATGCTGCATGTGCGTTTTCTGTAACTAAATCAGCGAAATATTAAAATATGCAAGTTTTGCTTTTTGGTTGACCGGTCATCATTATTAGTTTTTTCATAGTTAAGAAATACAATGCAATGAACTAATGATATCATTGGATAGGTATTTTTCAGATCTTGCAATCACGTGTTCCATAAGTGTAAGCTGATTGATAAAACAAGAGTTATTGATACGGGAGAGTTTGTTAGCCTAGTTCTTCAAGAACATCCTATCGCCGGGGTGGATTGTACGTAGGTACATATTTTTCCTTATTACCTGTTAACTACTGGGGCTTTCTGATAAATTATGATTCATTATTTATATTTGTGAAAATAGAATGTTATGTTATTATCATCATGCTTGGCTAACGGATCGGTGACAGCAGCCTCAACCGCATAGTTGCATTGTTCAAATTATATTACCTATGCTGCGTTCTTTTACTATTAGAAGCTGTGATGTGTTTCACATTTATTCAGTGGTTAAACATATTCTGAAATAACTAACATGTTTTTTTAAAAATTGAGGAATGGGCTATCTCTTGACCACGATCACGCCTGATGGAAAGCGATGGTTGAGGTCTTTGATGGAGCGAACGTGCCCAGAAGATGCCTGTTCACTCTTGCTTAGAAGGCAGATGGGTTATAACATGGGCTGGGGGGGCTGGATGGGATGGGTAACATAGACGCTGCCAGAGAGTTCCACACTTTGGCTGTGCGCATAATAAATGTGACTTTTCTTCCTATATCTTATTTCTTTCGTAGTCAGTGCTTCCGAAGAGAAGCGCTGACTGTAAACAGTTGGAATACTTTTACTGAAAGAGTTTTGCATTCCCTAATGTCAAGCGGCAGTGCATTCCACAACCGTACCGCGTGCACAGTAAATGAATAGGAATACAAATCGGTAGAGTGGGAAGGGGATTTATCACACGAAAACGGATAAATTGTAGACTTGTGCTTTGATTGGTCGCCATTTTATGTTAGTCCACAATTTCTCGGAATGACTTCGAGATATTATAGACTATCAAATTTTGATGCGTTAAAAAGTTTTCCAAATGTTCAGTTGACAATTTATCGAGAGTTTACAATCTCTCAAGTTATTTTATAATCTTACGGAGTTTGCCATTTTCCGGTGACATATTTATACCGATAAATTCAACTTACTTGAGTTAGTAGGATGAAGACAGAACTTGTTATAAACTACGAACAGATTGTAAAAATAATAAACAAAAGGCTTTTAATTTTCCGGAAAATCATGAGAATCTGTAAAACGGCTTTTGACTCATCGTGGCGTTAAGATGGCTTCAATTTAATTCACCAAACGAAACATTTATTTTGTTGTGAACTCTGTCCTTGGGAATCAAAAGGTGTTTTTCATATTCAAAAATAACAAGACATTGTTTCTCATAAATAACAATTTAATACTGGTATTGAATACATTAAAATTGCTCTCGTTACTCAGTTTTCCTGTGTAGAATCTCGACTATGTCCATTATGGTGACTGTACATCCCGAGATTAGACTGAGAAGGCCGAATAAACCGATGAATAGGTTCTTCCAAAGGATCCAGTTCCACTTGCCGAGGTTCTCCCATCGGAAGACGGTTTCGATGACACTAGGGATGATGAGGCCAAGGATCGAGTAGAACAATGCTCCAACTATGTTGAGGATTTGCTCCAGCAACGGGAGAGCCATTCCTATTCCCACTGTAACAAGAAGACTTATGGATACCTTACTGTAGTAATGGCTACCTTTTGATAGCTCGTGTTATTTATTTAATAAAAGTACGACAAGTTTTAGGTTGAGGGTAAATCGATGTAGAAAATCCATAAGTACACCACACAGTACCCGCTTTGTTTTCAGCATACCATTTTCTATCTATGTACAGTACGTGTTTGTATTATAATATAATATAATATATCTTGGAACAACTCACACACGGTCATCTGATCCCAAACTAGGCAGAGCCTGTGCTTTGGCAACCAGACAACTGATAAACATATCTACGTATATATTATATAAATTTGTATATTATTATTTATATATTTCTTCCTATGTGCTAAATTAACTTTGTTCTTTCTTTAAGTTATTTTATTTATTTGCATCATTAGTAGAACTCCATCACTTGGACTTTGATGTTTCGGGTAAACAGCAAAGTCCAAGATAGAGTCCTTTTTATTATTCGCTTTTTTTATAAATCATCATTTGCCAAGCCTATTCCCAACTATATTGGGGTCGGCTCGCAGTCAAGCCGGATTCAGCTGAAATCCTGTGTTTTATGTGGAGCGGCTGCCTACCAGACTTCCACAACCTATTGATTGGGTAACATGGTACTTCTTGGGTAGACTGGTGTCAGATATTTTGGCTTATGACAATCCGTAACGACTGCCAAAGATCTACAAATGGCAGCCGGGACCAACGGCTTAACGTACTTTCCGAGGCTAGGAGGAATCTCGATTTCTCTTTTTCTATAAATAAACGTAACTAAATAGGAACTTGATGTAGACCTAATAAAATCTTCGTCAACCTTTTTTTCATAGGTTATATTTTAAATACCTGCATAAGAAAGTGTTTCGACGGCGCCTTTTTGACAGCTTCTATGTGTTTTAAAGGCTGAAGTAGAATTGGGTAGGGCAAGTATGTAGCAAGCATCAAGTGACTGAGCTGGAGTCGTCACGCAGTGGGAGCCAGAAGTCGGGCGTCGTCGTAGGAAACGTGCCGTGACGATTAAGAGGCGTTTATTGGAGGTTAGCTGAAGCCACTTATCAGGGAGAGTGGAAGGCTATAGGGAGACTTTTGCCCAGTAGTAGGACAGTAATCATTGCAAAAACCTTTTCTAAGCCATTAAGATAATGAAAGTTATAACAGCAGTAGCTGCATTAAATTGTAGGTATCAATAATCCTTTGTTTACGGCAGGAACGAATCACATTCAAGTATGGGTAGCAGATTATGCGATAAAGAAGCCAATGAATATCAAATTATGATATTCACTGAAGAGGATTGTTCAGAGATACGGAAAGCGGCACCTTTGATATTGATATCGAATGCAATGAAAACTTTCGAAGGCTTAAAGTCTTAAACCAGGCCTGCGTTATCTTTAAGAGGTTATCAATTAATCAAACAACCACTTTCGCTCTTTAAACCACAATTAATGTTATGTTTCGTCATTGCTCCATTGGTCAATGAACATTTAATTAATTACCATGGCTGTCAATTGCATTAGTAACCGCTTTTCAATTATCCACTCAATCAATCGATAATACGCATTTTACGACATATTTGAATCCAGAAATTTTGGAATTTTAAAACGTAAAACTCTAGTCAAAAAAATTACGAAATTGTAATACAACCCATACTTTTAGAGCCCTTGTTTTATTACAAATCGTCACTTAAAAATAAACCTAAAATATATCTCTACAGCTCTAAAGTCGATATTTGTGGTTTTGTAGTGTGCCACCCAAATTTTTAGGGCCCTTTTTTAATACATGTGGTCACTTAATCAACTTAAAAGCAACAGCTTATTTTATGTTTGATTGTCCTGTTCTTATTATGAGGTGTACAATAAATTATATAATAAATAAATAAAAGGCACATAGCTAAAGTCGATACTTATTATTGTAATTGGCGGCGATGCATGAATTGAGATCTTTTATTTACTGGCTGCCCTCCCGGCTCCGCCCTCGAAAATTATCCCAAGGGAATATACTCCCGGGATAAAACGTATCATATGTGTTATTCCAGACTACACCTAATCTGCATGCTAAATTTAATTAAGATCCATTCAGCCGTTCTGACGTGAGTAAAAAACATCCATCCAGCCAAACATCCAAACTTTCGCATTTATTATATTATTAGTATAAATTTCGACTTGGATTTTTTACTACAACGAGTACCATATTTTAATTAGAAAACCACAAGTGGCCTTGATATAGTTTTTTAATTGACGGGCTACCTTTTCGGATGTTGAAATGATGCATAGAGCTCGCTTGCTGTATTATTAATTATCATAGGTCTAAATTAGATTATAAAGTTAGTGGTTATGTAGTTTCTTTTGATCATAATAATACCTGAGTTCAAAAACTAGAATAACATAAGGCAATCACATAATTTAAGTATACTTACGTCATACTGTGGTTATGGTACGTACATTTTAACGACAAAACTAATATTATTTTGGTAACTAGTTACTTCAGAGTGACTTTTGATTCACTCGTAATTTTTCAGGAGGACAATAACTCATAATATTTTAGATAATAAAATAACTTTTAGTATGTGACCAAAAACCTTGAAATCACTAAAAACGCTTAATTGTTTAGAGTTATGCGAATATCAATGTCAAGTTTTAGGGTACCGTATCCTACGGGTAACAAATTGAACCCTTTTTTTAGTCTCCGCCGCGTCGCCGTCAATCCGTCTATCTTATAGCGGGCTGTATCCCGCGAACCATAATACGTACAGTTGAAATTTTCACAAAGTGTGTATTTCTAATGCCGCCATAACAAAAGATAAACCTATAGGGCACTTCCCGTTGACCTAGAATCATGCAGTTTCGCAGCACTTTTTTAGTCCTGTAAATTAATATAAGTTGTTAAGATGTACAATAACAAATTAAAAATAATTAATTAAAGAAGATCTCTTGGGAACCGTTTGTATGCAAGTCTAACCCGCACTTGACCGCTTTTTTGTCATATTTGTGAATTTACTTCATGATGAAACTTTTTTATAAGTTTGGAATATGTAACCCTTTAACGCGCATCCTGCTCCCCTACTATGAAGTCTGAAAACCATCACGATTCCGTTGTGAAACAGGGCGAGCGCTATGGGTCTTGTGTAACTCCATCCTCCTCGCACACCGAAATCATGATGGTTTTATGATGTCATAGCCCTGTTCTATAACACGAGTCTTAAATGTTCGTAAGGTATATTCTGATCTAAATCTATGAGACATCCACCCTGTCGTCAGTTTACTGGCCACTTGGTATGAGCCTTTCTTTGAAGGGTTAATGAGTACTATCGCCTCCTGAAAAATTGCCAATTAATTATAAGTCACCCTGCATATTAGATTATCACAAAGGACACCTACCACAAGCACATACTCCGACAGTTCTCGCAACAATCTGAACGATCTGCCGATAGTTCTCCTTTATGTGATGCTGCGTGTATCTCGTAAAGATGTCGATTACCACGTAGAATTGAAGCGGGTAGGTCAGGAATATTGACAACGCTATGGATATCTTTGCAAGGACGGCTGGCCTGAAAAAATATAAAAACAGACATTTTAGGATAACTTACTCTTCCTCTTTTGTAGTCGATGGTTGGAGAGATTGTTTGGGTTCAGTAGGTGGCTACGTTACTTGCAGAATCGGGGGCACTGCCCTCAAAATATGGGATGCAATGGAATTTGAACTTTAAGTAAGTAGAGTTTGTACAGTTTATTGTTCCAAACAAAGTTAAAGTTAACCGGATTGGACTGTGCAGACGAGCGCTAACAAACTATCCCGTTTGGGGAATGAACGGGAGCGTTTGTTGGGCCGCTTTTTTTTTAAGGATGAGATATCATCAAATGACTTCTTCCGCTCTGGGTGGAGCTGAAGGGCGTGTCAGATTTTTACTGATCCATCCGTATTCCTTCTAAAGCCCTTTGCGTTCCAGGGCCGCGGTGACTCTTCGAACAAATTCCGCAACCCTAGCAGGCTTTGACCCTAGCGGGCCCCGGCTCCTATGCTGATATCTCTTTGAGGCGCGCGTGGAACACAACGCACCATCGATCCGGGGCTGGTGGTGATCGGACAGCAAGCCAACCAACGCTCGCCGCAGGCTCGCGCCTACGGTGGCCGGGGCGTTTCCCGCGACTCCCGACGCCCGTGGTGTCTTCTTCTGTAGCGGCGATTCGTGCGATTGCCCTGTCTTTCTCAAGCGCGGCCCGCCTTCTCCTTCTCTAGCATTACTGCTTCGCAGAAGGAAATGACCGCTTCCCAAGCCTCCTCGCTCCGGACCATGGATTTAACCAGGGCCAGACGCGAGAGGTCGCCTGCGCCTTGTTGGTTCGCTTGGCAGAAGCCTATGTCCAGAAGCGAACTGCAATGCTCCTTATTTGCTAATGAGATATTCAGCGTATAAACATGATATAGGCTAATAACGATTCCTCTTGAACTACGGAACCCTTAAAAATAACCCTTGTACATAAAGTTGTTGTGATATCATAGCGAGGCTAGAACGTTATTAAGGCACGTTGTAGAAATAAATGCACATGTTTTTGATTTAGATTGTTCGCACCTATTTTATGTTGTGCAATGTGTATGTGTAATGTGTGTGTGTATGTGTGTAATTATGCAATGTATTGTGTATTTTTTTTGCGTCAATTTACCTAACAAAGTATAAAAAATCTATCTAGAAATGCCGAATCCACCTGCTGCAAACTGGTATAAAATTAATTGAAATTTTTAAAGTTCTAGTTCTTGACAATTGTTTTTTGGTGGAATTAACTAAGTGGGTTAGTAGTCAATTAGGTACCAACCTAATTACGTTTTCTAATTAAAATACACAACTAGCAACTGAAAATGTACTTAAACCATAAACCAGCTGTTTATCAAACATCGCTAGTAGGTAGGTAAGTCTCGCATCACTTAGCCAAGGGCATCGAGAATTCAAGATTACGGCGTTTTGTGCGACAATTATCTACTGGTAGACTATAATTTACTAGGTACTGAAACATAAACAGGGAAAATCGAGTCGAGATTTTATGAGTTCAAGTTTACTACGGCCATTGTTAATGCATAAATATGAGTGACCATAGAGTTTTTTGTACGATTTTAGCCTCAGAGATTGACCTTGATAATTTTATTCAAAATTGCCTCTAATGATTTATTTTGAATAAATGTTTTTATTCTTATTCTTAAAGCATAAAACATACAGATAGTCTTCGTTTTAGTTATTTTGTATTTAATTTGAAGCGAACTCGGAATATGAGGAAAAATAATGTTTTTAGTTAATTACGGCGGACTAGGAACCAGATTAAATAACTGTTAAGAAAACCAAGAATATTTTAGCTCACATGTTTTTAAGTCGAGTTAGAGCCAAGATCTCCTTGAGCCATATTCTCATGGGCTTTGACTTATAATATCACAAGCATTAAATTGGGTTTCCATAAGAGACCGTGAAATAGACAAGAATCACATAAGTAAAACGTGTGTTATATTGATATAACAATGGCGCATCAAGCGAGTTTTTGAAAGCTAGACTTTGTATTGCCTGTATAACAATAATAATATCTTAAGTAATCAGCAGTCAAGTCTACGACAAGTCTTTGCACATCTTCGATTCTATGTTACCTATATTTATACACACGTATAAGTACGGTACAACTATTTTCTTAATGTCCCTCGGCAATCATCGCATTTCCGAATACAAACGAATGCTGATTTCCATGTCCAACAATTAGTCGATATCGTGTACAATATTTTTAATTCAGAACTAAGGATTTTACTGTTGTTTTGATCAAAAAAATAAAGTACTAAGTTTTGAATGATGGACATGGAAATAAGCATTCGTTTGTATTCGGAAATGCGATGATTGCCGAGGGACATTAAGAAAATAGTTGTACTGTACATACATATTCGTGTGTATAGATGACAAATATTGACAATCTAATGAGTCGTGACAAAGGCGTAGTATAATATCTCTAGTTTATCTGTCGCACGGTTTCTTGTAACACCGGCTAATCACCTTCTCGCACAGGAGTCAGGGACTTCACTGTTTTGTAACCTTTCTTGTTATGTTGAAATAAAGATTATTATTACTTGTTTATTAAAACTACATGCAACACAAAGGATATTAAGGCGGATTTTAGCCTCAGGCAATCATAATATCCAAAACCAAAATTGATGGAAAAAAACTTTTTACAAAAAAATTCAACCGACTTCCATATAAAAAAAACAATAAAAAGTATAAAATAACTTTAATTTCGGCAGTCGGTGTCAAAAACGAAACAACAACCAAAAACACGGACGGCCGAAATTAAAGTTATTTTATACTTTTTAGTGTCGGAGTCGAAGTCGGTTGAATTTTTTTGTAAAACGTTTTTTTTCCATCAATTTTGGTTTTTTTAAAAAAAACAGGTTCCGACGAATTGAGGACCTCCTCCTTTTTTTGAAGTCGGTTAAAAAGATAATCCAAATGGTTTAAACACAATGGTATTATGGTTAAAGTTGTAGTGAAAAAGCGATTGGCTGAGATACGAAGTATGCTACCACGCTACCGGATTCAGAATTGAGACATCGTAGCTGAGAACAAATCAAAGTTTAGCTGTAGATTTGAGATCAGAAACAAAGGGTTGGGCACGATACCTGTAGAAAATATTTGTGTGACCTACAAAGACTCATAAACGCATTCTCAAACCATTCAGAACAAATTGAAACCTGGCGGACTGATACGGACTCATGTTTCTAAAAATAAATCAACTAACCATTCTTCAGTGGGCAAGTTAAGAGTGATGGATCCTCTCAGCACGTCACCATATCTCAGGTACCCAAACATGCCGAGGGTGCCGTATAAGAAGACGATGGCTGACATGGCCACCACGAGCACACTGGGACAGCCCAGGAAGTTCTGGGGCTTTTTCATGGTGTTCTCGATTGGCATCACCACTCCGACGCCTTCCATTGCAAAGATTACTGTCCTGAAAGATTAGTACAATTGTCACTTTTTTTTCGTAGACAGTGTTCATAAAGAGTAAGACACGCTTGCGTTGCTCTGCTTAGCACTGGGCTAACGGTCTTGTTCAGGGCTAACTTTTAACCTCGTGTTTACAATTAACTCTGAGTTAAGTTTTTGGCATAATTGGATCTTAGAGATCAAGTTTCACAGAAATACGAAACCAACGCTGAAATATTTCCAGCTGTTAATATTCATTAGCATTATGAAGTATGATAGTTTGTACAGTATATAACCTTAATACCAAGTAACAACACAACTCATTGTTTTCCCACTCAAATAAGTAACAAATTCAAATCTTTTGTAATATGCCAAGTACCTAAGTAAAAAACAAAAGACTTCAAACTAACAATATTGACGCAACACAGGTGTTTCTCATATTGTTAAAAATGTATGAAATAATTAAAAAAATACCATGTTACATTTAATAATGTTATGTTACACAAGTTACTTACGATAGAAAAGCGGGATATCTCGCCGGGTTCCCAGCAGCATGTTTGCCTTCAAAGGATATATCACCTCCAAATATATAGTACAGGCAAACGATGTAAACAGTTAACAACAAAATGTTGGCGATCCCGGAGAATATGGCCAAAAACTTCAGGTATCGGATCTGGCATAGCAGAATGATGGGCACAAGGATGATAAGACAATAGTACTCCACTGGCCAGATGGTAGATGGCGCGAAACGATCGACCAACTGAAATCAGAAGAAGAAATGTGTTAGCAGTCAGCATTTGTTGCGGAATTTGTTCGAATGAGTCACCGCGGCTCTGGAACGCAAAGGGCTTTACAAGTAACACGGATGGGTTTTGGTCAGTAAGAGTCTGACATGCCCTTCCGCTCCACCCGGGGCGGAAGAAGTAATTTGATGATTTCCCATCCTTAAAAAAAAAAGCAGTCAGCATTTCTTTAGTTTCGATGCTTTTCCACCAGAGATGTCTCGGGTATCTAAGCTATGCGGGGTTGTGTAGCGGCGGTGTGAAAATATAAACTGTGGAGGAATTTTCGTGGTGAGAGGTTGAGTTGTGAAGCCGTGAAATTTAAAAATTCATTAGTATCCCTCGCACACATCTTTTACTTTTTGTGTGTACACATACCTAGCTCGGCTAGAACTTTTCCATCAGACCTGTTACGTCCGATTGGGAGATTTAAGTGATCGGATTGGTGGTTTTTGTCCCCGCTTACCGCCAACCTAATTCGCATATTTCAGCTGGAAAAGCACCTTAAGACTGCGGACAGGCACGATCGCGCGCGTTCCCTCACCCGCGCTCTTCGCACCGCGCTGCCATTCTGGCTAAGCACTAAGGCTCCCCCCGCACGGGCGAGACAAACCAATGTGACAACCAGTTTTGTTTTCATAGAAATTTGTTCCTTCTGTATAACAATTTTCATGAAAACACGTTGTTTGTGATAACGCGTTATACGTAATGCGTTAGCCTTAATTTTAATGTATGCCTTGCTCTTGTTTAATCAAGAAATTTTCTTTTATCTTTATCATATTTTAATGTGTGTCAGGATCACGCAAAAAATACGAGTTTCTTAATCCAGAAGTGTAATCTAGTGGAGACATTTGAAGTACGTGTTGGTCCAAATTGGCACATACTTAACGTACAGGCATCTTTGGTTGCCCTCACAAATTTGCATTTTATCTAAAATGTGAATATGTCACCGGAAAATTGCAAACGCCTTAAGATTGTAAAATATCTCGTGAAATTTTAAACAATTTTTTCTTAATAAGACACATATATATTGGAAACTATTGATTTTGGATGGGATTTATTGTTTACAAAACGATTATTTCATAATGTATCGAGATATTATAATCTAATAAAAATTTATCACAATCTAACGGAGTCTGAAATTTTTCCGGTGAAAAATACACCGCTTCGTACTCCTATTTATCCTAATATATTTATGGATGAGATGGTTTAGCATAGCCTAGATAAAATTTATATGACGACGGAAGAAGAAGATGAGGTAAAGAAGGAGTGACGTTCGATTATCGACCACTGGGCGACCAGTATCATCATTGTCATTTCATTCGAAAGTCGACTGCTGGATATAGGCCTCCCGAAAGACCAGCCACATTGACCTGTCCTGTGCGTCGCTTATCCAGTGGATTCCAACATCTTATTAGTTGGACGTGAACGTCAGGCTATAGCTCCTAAAAAGCCTGACATTTCCACGATGATTATTGTCCCTAATCCCTTTATCATCCGCCTGTCATTCACATAATTACGTATGATTTGAGTGGCGTTTACTACCTGGCGTCAATGTTATCGAGATGGCTTATCCAGTTAACAATGAGATAATACGATCAAACATAGCTTTGCGTTATGATTTTCCTAATCTATTTGCTCAGTTAACTGTTCAACGCATTCTCATGCAATGTAATCAGTTATCATACTATAATCACATCACACTATATTAATCACACTAATATTATAAAGGCGAAAGTTTATGAGTGTGTGTGTGTATGTTTGTTACTTCTTCACGTGCAAACGGCTGGACTGAATTAGATGAAATTTGGTATAGAGATTGTTTGAGTCCCGGGAAAGGACATAGGAGTTTTTATCCTGAGAGTATGTTACCTTGGGATAATTTTCGAGATTTACGCGGGCGGAGCCGCGGGCGGCAGCTAGTTATAAATTAAATTGTATGTACAGTAAGAGTAAGACCTTATGCAACACGACATTCTCTAGCAGTCAACCTTTAGGCATATTTTAATCTTTCATCATTTCCATTTACTATTTTTATGACCTTATGACCCTCTAAAGGGTGTTCAAGTTTGTAAAGGAGAGTACGTATATCCGCGCGGATGAAGTTGCGGGCGAAGTTCTATGTATTTATATAAGTGTATGTATCAATATCTGTCGTACCTGTTTTATTGAATCCGATATTAATACTGTATAGATGCAACATACTCCTGCGTAGGTGCATAGAAGAGCGAATTCAGCAAAAATACTGAAAATTAAAGACATGAATCATTAGATAATTCATTAAAACATTGTGTCCTGACAGTATTTGTTGTTAACTTGTTATCACTAACAACAAATACTATCAGGAAAATAAACAGAAGGACACGAGCATAATCCCTTCTTGAGGCGGCTTAGTATTGAAGAATAAACATGTTTACGTTATGGTAGTGGTAGAAATCAAAACACTAAGATAAACAATTAAAGGAAGAAGTGGTTTTTATACCTGCATTTTATACTGGTATTCAGCTGCATTTGGTAAGACAAGAAGTCATCTAACATACTTGGGTAAAAGCTACCATGGGAGGTCGTGTTCAATATCACGCTATTGGTTACGTTACGAGCCCCCAAAATACCGTTACCCGAAAAACCGTTTGGCGGTAAAAATGACAAAGATACAACTATATTCAAGATCTAGTTGGTAGTACTGGTGGTACTGACATCGATACGACAATAAATGAAAACACTGGCAATACTGGTTCATTTTGAAACTTTTATAAATCCTGTCATCGAAATTAAAAATAAACTTTCCAATTGCATGAAACGTCAAAAAAACTCAAATTAGTCTAGGATAGTGACTACTAACCTGACAAAATATTCCAACCAGTCTGTTGCAGTTAGTGACATCAAATCTGTGATATCGTATGAACTAGTATTGCCAGTGTTTTGATTTATTGTCGTATCGTCGTCTCCACCTTGTATGAAACGAGTTCATACAAAACCGCAAATTGACGACACGCCTGTTTAACAGTATCGGCTCAATACCTAAACAACTGTCAAATTAGCTACCAACAGTAGCTGAAACGTTATACAGTCCAAAATGACGTTTCAGCTACTGTTGGTAGCTAACTTGATAGTTGGTTAAAGGTAGATACGTTATTGAAACGGGCCGTAAGCCGATTTTTGTAAATGTAACAGGAAAGATGCTTCAATGATCTGAAATCAGTGTTACCTTGCAAAAGTAGCAAACTTCCTTATGCCTTTGGGTCCATTCATGAAGGCCGCTTTACAGGTCTCAGCATATCCTAATGAAGGTTTTTTTTCTAACACACAACATTGTTGAGAAGTTTTTACCTGAAACAATAACGAAAATAACGTTAAATATTTATTATTTACCTACGAGGAAACTCTTGTTTTCTCGCGTTACGTCAATCATTGGAATGTTTCATACAAAACATGGAAAGTTACAGTTTGGTTAATGCTTACCAGATTAAAGTAATATAAGAAAGACAGCTTGCCTAGCAACTTCATACAGTGATAAATTGAAAGTTGATTGCCATGCCATATGTGGTCATTTTACGAGTAGGTATGTAGCTACCCAAACGTAGAGTAAGATCATTTATTTTAGAGGCCAATATTTTTAGAACCGTTTAAAGAATATTGTTTCCTCATTTAAGTTACAGATTTCTAAACACTATAATTAAGTCAGTAATGAATAGCTCACGAAGTACAAAAGTAATATTGTAATGATCTATTAGCTTTAAGGCCTTTCGAAGTTAATTACAGACTCATATTATAATTTTTAACGGCTTCAGAACAATAACAAGATTATCGTTTATTGTCTACTGTTGTCAATCGCATGTATCTGAGATGAGAATGCTTAGGAAGATGCGTGATGTTACACGAATGGATAAAAAAAAACCATTCATAATTGACGGAATGATCCCTAAAAACCACAAAAAAAAACAAACATACAGTCGAATTGAGAACCTTCTCCTGAAGTCGGTTAATAAGAAATAAGTACG
The DNA here is from genome assembly GCA_905163435.1 of Mamestra brassicae. Taxonomy (NCBI): domain Eukaryota; kingdom Metazoa; phylum Arthropoda; class Insecta; order Lepidoptera; family Noctuidae; genus Mamestra; species Mamestra brassicae. The sequence goes on along the minus strand of LR990996.1, from coordinate 7,231,777 downwards.
TATGTAAGAGTAGGTTAAAACTGACACCGAAAGTGGTGTGGAAATCAGTTGCCATGGTATGTTAATGTGATGCAAATGGTATAAGAAAGACAAAAGTTACAAAGAAATAATGGACGAATGGAAATGGATGTGAAAAAATATATGATGAGAAAGGAGAAGACTAAAGAGATAACGGCAAATAGATTTTATGTATGGAAGATGTTAAATCAAATAAATCGGGATAGTGACAGAGGGATGACGATGTTACTAGGTATTTAAAAAAATACCGCATCAGAAACTGAACGTGGATATCTAACAAGTTGAAAACCTTAACCTTCTTTTGATTACAACTTGGCAAGGTTGCTATTGTTATAATCCTTCGTGCAAATAAATACATTTGATTGCGTTGAACCATAGCTAAGGGAGCTCGTGGCGAAGTAATAAATAACAGCCGCACGAGTCGCTCTTTAAGATTAAGTAACGCTTGCCTTGGACAGTCTGTAGATGGGTGACCGTCCATTGTTACCCCTATCGTGCTTGAAACAACGTTAAGCTCTTGGTCACGGATGTCATTTAAAGGCTGAAGTTCCTGGTGATCAGAAGCTCGAAAATCTAGCAACTAGTCTTTCCAAGGAATATCTACCGTGTTTTCTTGTAACTATGTGAAATACTGGTATTCAACTGCATCCAGTTGAAATGGAAGCCAACCCCGACATAGTTGAGGTTAAGCATTTTTTTTGCCTAGAATCTTATGTCATTCTTACATGTAGGAAAACAATAAAATTCACAAGTGGTTACTGACTGGATTATACGCACACTGCGGCAAATTTAAAAATGCCTAAATAGAACTTATCATACACACACACTCACCCCACACATATATACTATGTACTTAACTACACACTTAGTACAATGCTTTTCTTATTGTAAAATGAAGTTAATTTTATTTTATAGTAGATTTTGCCCGCGACTTCGTACGCGCATATCTCATTTTCCCGTTCACGTAGGAATTTCGGGACGACTTATACACCTTAAACTTCCTCATGAATAACCCCATCCATTGCTGAAATCGCATGAAAATCGGTGTTGTAGTTTTTGAGATTATCGCGAACAGACAGACAGACAGACGCGACGGAGGACTTTGTTTTATAGTATGTAGTGAAGTTTAAATTATTATTTCTGTTAAAAAAAAAATTCTTTTTTTTTGCATTTTTGTGTAACTACGCGATACGCATTTTACTTACAACTTGTGTTATATTATTATGTCTATTGTGTCTCCTGGACTGAAAGAGACTAGATCCCACGACAAAGGGAATCCTAGTGAGGGGTCTAGGGTTTAAATTTAGTTTGAAATTAGTGTTTTTTGGCATTATAAAATTTATTATTATTATTATTTGATGAAACATGAGAAAAATGAGTACTAAAAATGAATATACTCACTAATATATGAATGCAGTGCCCGCATATCACGCCGACGAGCAATGTGCCGAACAGCCCGACACCCCATCCCGCATTAGCGAACGCCAAGGGTCCGGCCAGTAAACCAGAGCCTAAGGAAGCCTTGATTAAGTTGGCTGCTGATCGTATGTCACTGGAATATGTTATACATGTAAGCGTATAATATAATAATAATATTAATAACGTTTATTGAAATAATAAGTTTACATAAAGTGTACATATGGTTCAATATTATATATTTTTATATTGGCCCATAATAGTATTATAGTAATCTGGATAAAAACTATGGTATGACAAGCATAACAATACAGTTACAAAAATAAAATTCTGAAGGCATTATAGTGCGTTGCCCGAACCTACACATACCCGAACATAGTAAAAAGGAAGTAAATAAAAAGTTATGATAACCTCCCATACGCACATAACGTGTTGGGAATCCTTTTTTGTGCGTATAGTTAAGGATTGAAATTCTCTGCCGAAGACTGAGTTTCCTGGTAGCTACAACCTGGAGGTCTCAAAGTCAAGAGTGAATAGTTTACTTCCAGGCATGCGTGCTAACATCGTCGACCACATGATCGCTTTCTATCAGGTGATCATTATGAAAAAAAAGTCTCCCTTTTCGCACTTATACATAAAATTGCACTTTTCCCATGTGTGGAGGCAAAAACTACAGAACTCCACTTTCTGCGATCAGTACATACTCTTTTTGCTTCCTTTGCGTTCTCACTCTTGTCACCTAATATTTGAAGCGACAAATAAATTAGTAGTTTTGTTACAAGAGCAGTAGATATCTGAATCTGTTCGTTAATACACAGAGAATGAACCTTCAAATATTTACAGGGAACCATTATTTCTAATTAGTTTCCGCAAAGTCAGTTTATTAGTAGGGTAAACTCAGACAAAACAAATAAATCTTCTGAGATCATCATCCATTGCTTTCCAATTGATCAACCATTGATCGCACCTACATATTATACTCCTTATTAAGACAGGCTAATTTATTACTGAGGACCACACGGGACAAACAAAAATACATAACAACAGGTCGCACTTAATCCCTTAAGTACCGTTGACTTTTTAACAAAATTCAAGGTTGCCAAAAATCTGGCACTCAAAGATAAAATTGACATAAAATCCAAACAAACACATCAAACAAATAATGAAATAACTTACGATGTCGGTTTTTTTACTTGTCGATGTTCGAAGGGATTGTAATCCCGTTTCTCCTCAGCTTTCTCGACGTTCATGGTGAATCGAGTTTCATACAAGAATGTCTAAAACCCAGAGACTCGTTCAACAACGAGCGAGCACGTTGGACAAATAAGTTAAGTACATTTTAATAACTGTGGCACTGAGGCATAGCACTATTAAATAATAATTTACACGTGGACGGAAATAGTATCCACAACAAAAGACGAAAATGCTCAATTGTTCACAGATTATCCAAATTTTTCTCTTTAGAACTAAAAAGGAGATTGTTTCAGAAGATTCTTTCATATACAAACGTGTGAGTTCTCAGAATTCAAGAATCAGAATAGTTTAATTTGTGTACACATTTAAGAACTTTATTGCCGTGTGTTTAAATGAGACTGTTGTCGATCTAGATAGGCTGATAAGAGTATATCTTCTGTCAGATTTCACGTGTATTAAAACAATTTACGAACACGTACGATGCGGTAAACGTTTGTTAAATGAATAGGCTTTTGTAGCATCTTTTAAGTGATTTTGTTCCGTTATCGCCGAAGGAAATAAGTATTTAACAATTTTATTATATCCTCAGATATTAATAGGAGTGCCATCATTAAAGCGAAGGCTTCTTCGTTCCGTGGTGTTGAGAGCATGGATCAAATGATAAGTAAGCTTGCTCACTGGGTGTTAGCAAAACAACTCAACGGCTCTCAGGATATGAGCGATTAATGTGTGGTAGCAGCGCCACTATTTAGGGGGTGTGAATCATGTATTTTGTAGGTGTACTAACTAATATTATAAATACGAAAGTTTGGATGTTAAGATGTTTGTTACTTAACGTCAGAACGACTGAACTGACCTTGATGAAATTTGGCACAGAGGTAGATTATAGTCTGGAGTAAGTAAGTATTTTTTATACTAGGAGTATTTCCCCTTGGGATAATTTCCGAAATTCACGCGGGCGAAGCCGCATGCAGAAGGTTCTTAGATTCAGTTCCATTTTAGCAAGACTGGTGCGCAGACTATCCACAGTTAGTCACTCAAAATTATGTTAGTCTATTGCTTCTGTGATGTAAAATTACTGACAAAAAACATAACGACTTTATTTTGTAAAAACACCGGCCAAGTGTGAGTCGGACTTGCGTGCATAGGATTCCGAATGAATAATATTTTTTTTTACCTGTTACTTTACAATCGTATACTTCTTATAGGTTTTCCTGTTTTCTGTAGGTTTATTTACACACGCATGCACCAAAACACACACGACACACACACACACACACATTAAATCAAAATAATTTTAATGCTAATCTACAATTGTATTGGTAGATCAATACGCGTTCATTCTATAAAGACAACTTAATGAACTGTTTGGCCAAAAACTGTCTCTTAAGATACAGGTCTACTAGTTTAAGGGACAGGGTTCATCATTTTTGGTTATATAGATTTTGTTTGTTTTGAAAAATACTTTTAGGATCCTTACAATGAGTTTTTTAATTTGATATGTCACACGGTACAGTTGGAAAAACTTTGTTTTTTTGAGACCCCATTTTCAAAATTTACTTATTTTCGTTATGCATTAGTTGTCCGTCACAGAATTACATATGTTTACCAAATTTCAATTGAATCGGTCCAGTTGATTCGGAGAAAATCGGCTGTGACAGACGGACAGACAGCCAACCGAGTAATCCTATAAGGGTTCCGTTTTTCCATACAGAGGTTCGGAACCCTAAAAATCGAATTAAAGTAATTCGATTTTTTTTTATCAAGCGTTTTTCGTATTCCTCACGCTTTTAATACCCATATCATAGGGGTACATGGAATTTCTTACACATTCTTCTCTATAGGATCTACTCTTTGGAAGCGCTGGAGGTTGTGGTTTGCTGACGAACTTAATTGGCAATGCTCTAGTCGCTAACTAGCTTCATCTGTTAAACTGACACACCTTGACAATTCAAAATTGCTTGTAAATGGTATACTTGAAATAAAGGATTTTATTGCAAGATTTGATCCATATAAACTAAAAAGCCAAGTTAAACAAAAACTTGTAACAGGTGTCGAGCTAATTTAGGGGTCCAGTTTTTTTAATTAAATCGAATGCAATTTGGGAGCTGTGTGGGCAATAAAAAACATAACATTATTTATGTACCTACATCGTTTATTCGTTATAAATTAAAATAACAGAAAATCTCCGATTCATCTAAACTCGATACTTTTTTCACAATAACAAATATTTGTAACGTGTGTATCCATAAGTTACTGTACATTTACGTATAGTTATTTAATTTAAAACTCTAGATGCAAATATATTACATTTTTTTAACGAGTTATAACCTAATAAATATTACAGTAGTTAACTTCAATGCAGTACTAAGTTACAAAGGGCAATTTAAATCAATGAAGGCTTTCCATAATTTTTCATCTTATAGTTCAGGTTCGTATGTTCGCAAGAATTGCTTGGCAGAGACATTTAACTATTAATAAATAATAGCTAATGTTCTACAACATGTATAACTGCAAATATGAAAATGTATGTTAAAATACAATTACATATCTACTTAGTAATAAAAATAAGTAATTCGTTATAATAAGTAATCAGATAGAATTCAAATATTGTTTGGATCTTAAAACTACTAAGCAACATTGTATTAAAATGAGAATAAATGTAACTAAGAATAAAATAGTATTCTTATTAACGTTTTTAGTGTTCGTATACTTCGTAGTTACGTTTCTCGTGCCACCACGCAGGGGGCGGGTTCCTGTTGGAACCACTGGCCTTCGATCGTCCAGTCATGTAAGGAACTGATGTTTGTTTAGGGAAGTTCACGTAGCTTTCTACAGTTGGGATGGAGTTCCTAATTATTCCAGAACTATAAGTATTCTGTTGAACATCTGGTTGGGGAGATGAAACCGGAGCAAATAATGAAATGGTTCCAGTTAGCGGGTTGGTGGTCACACCCAGACCGGTATCGTAGAACGTGAAAGGCTGCTGCTGGAGGAGATTGTTTTGCTGAACCTGGGTGACAGGCTGGATATATTGCGGCTGAGGAGGGGGCTGGCATACAGTTTCTTGTACCAACACATCGAATGGAGCAGTGTATACTCTGAAGTTGATATCACTGTAGTCTAAGGTCGATTCGAGGAACACAGGCATACGGTCAGACATCACCCATACATTTCTTTGAGCGTCAATCTTGACGTCGCTAGGGAATATAAGGCCTGCATCGTCTTTGTCGACCACACCCACGTTCTGTGGTTTGTATGGTAGATCGTTCCTCCAACATCCAATAGCGTTTTGGTCTACCAAATTGAAAAGTTCTACTCCAGTATATTCGTCCATTACTTTGGATGTAGTGTGACCGTTGGCTCCGCGAACTCCTACAACTTGGAAGTCCTTGTAGGATCCTTTCACTTTAGATTCATCGCGCAAGATACGGGTTGAAACAGCAAACTGCGTGTTACTAGCTAAAGGACTGAAGTAGAGCGTTCTGTAACCATCGGGGCCAACAGGAGAGGTGGTGATTCCGAAAATTCCCTCAGCGCTCCATTGGAAGTTCAGGCCGCCAATGTTGAAGTCCCCAGTAAGGGGGTCAGGCATGAAAAATCCGTGGTTAAATCTCCAGGATCTATTTTGTTGCCACGAGTAGGCGATGAGGCCGTAGCCCAGTTCGTCGGAGAAATATGCGAAGGTGTCGTCACAAGTTCTTCCTTCGTCGAGAGCGATGTTGGCAATGAAAGTCGAAGCAACAATGTCTTCGGGACGGAATACGTATCTTCGGATGCGTTGATCGGTGTTCAAATCGTATACATTTAGCGAGTAAGGGCAGACATTGGTCACGTTGGAATCTGAAATCATTAAAGTAATGTATTTAAATACACGACTTTCAGTCATTAGCCTACATTGCAGTATTTAAATACTAACTACACTTAATTGATAATGTTTTTTATTGTTAGGTAATTGCAGTTAACGCCTTCCAGAAAAGTGAAACTCACTTAAAACAGAGGATATATCGTAATAAGTTTTTTATTCCATTTAATATTACACTTAATTACTTGATGAGTATTATGGACTTACCAATTCCGTAAGTACCAGTGTCTAGGACCCAGAGACGGTCACATTTGTCTGCCTTTATCCTGTAGACGGTGTTGAGACCACTTTGGCAGTTACCCAACTCGTTGCCTGCGAAACTTGGGTAGGCGTTAAGTTTCGGTGAAGGATCGTACGGACCATCCAGAGGAATATAGTTCAGTGTAGCGGGAACACCTGTATATAAATATTTTTAATTAGAAAAATCTGTAATAGCTCATTTAATATGAAACTGCACAGACCTTGTACAAATGTTGACTTTTAAATGTCCGTTATTTCAAGTGGCAGTGAGAGGCATTATGAGTGATGATGATAATTTTGTGAATTACCATAGTAAAGAATTATACACAGATACCGACAAAAAAGGAAATCACTACTATATCAAAACAAACTTGGCTAGTGATGAGGTAACCCGTAAATTACAAAACCACACCATCGCTCAACCATTAATCTTGCAAGCTTTATTTGAGAACTTCGAAATACAAGTTAATTAAAATATGATGGAAATAAACCTATATATGGTTGACTTAGTTTGTTCACCTAGTAAGGTAATGGTTAGGTTTTCTCAACAGTGTGTCATACAAACCTAACATTACGTCGATGACATAAAATATCTTTCACACGCAAAGTAAAATGCAATGACGGAAGTTCCTATGCCTATAGATAATTTTCACAATTATGTTATTGCGTTATTTATGAACGATTATACTGAGTAACTCACAGATATAACACAACGTAATATTACGCTTGTATTTTTCGAAGTGGTAGTTAGACTATAGTAGGCGCCAGATAAATGTGGAATAAAGTACATTGACCTTTCCCTAATAACTGTTCATAGGTACCTGAACAATTAAATATGAATCGTTTTTCATTATTAGACAATGTTAAGGATCACGAGAGATGATGATTCGGGACAGCTTTGTGTCATTAATTCCGTTTTTCAAATTAAAAATGTCAATAATTGTAGGTGGGTCAATGACCGTTATTCCACGATTATCTGGCGCCTACTATAGTTATTTCGCTAAAAATTTACAACACTTTCAAGATTCGCTTGGCAGACATAGTTTAACAATCGCCAACCATATTTAGCATTTTGTTCCTATGGTAAAAAAAAAATCTCTTGACAAATGGGCGTTTTATTAATCGCTCTGGAAGATTTTTCGGATGATGTCTAGATTCCGGACTGTTACTGAAAAATTCCTTATGAAAAGGTCAATAAAGCACTATTTATGTCTGGGGATCGACCGTAGAATTCCGTGTGCAGCTGTCGCGCTTACGCACTTACTAGATAAACAACACAATTATTGACCAATATAGGGCAAAAAGTAAAGTATCGGAAAAGAACATCATATCTCTGTAATGAGATCTGTGACAAACATGGCGATGGCGGGGCTATCGTGCTTGGTGGGTATAGCCTAGCCACAAAGCTCCTTCGCAAATATCCTATTTGTATTTGGCTTTTACGCTACACTTTACGTTATCTAAAAATTATGAATAAAACCCTGTTTCTGAAATGAGGATTTGAAGTTGAGAACTTGTCAAACTATAATGCTTGACTTATACTTCAAATACTGAATTCAGAAGTGCTTAGTTGGTATAGCTAGGTAGGTATTGGCAATGGTTTTGTAAACATCGCAAGAAACTGTAGAGCTGCTTGGTATCTGTCCATATTTTAAAGGCGGAGATTAACAAATTTCATATCTATTGAATGATGACTTACCCGCTTTCCACCTAGGAACGCTAACGAAAAGCTTGTTCCTCCACCTCTCAATGCCAACGGGTAGGGCATTCTCCTGCATGAGAGTCCCGGACTGGATGGCTTGCTGCCTCGAGTACGGGTCAGGGTAGTTCCAGTCCATCACGTTCCAGGAGAACATCTCCTGGAGCTTCACTGCTGCTGTCGCCGATGACACCACGGCTAGTAGAACCAATAACTTCGTAGCCATTTTGTACTTTTATCTGGAAAAGAAAGCAGTTGAATGAAGCTATAGAATCGAGAGAAGCTTAGGTTTTAGACGATCTTTAAAAGGACTGACTAGCTTAATGCGGAAGGCGGAGAACCAGGCGTTGTTGGCGTCCAGCAGTGGACTGTGATAGGCTATAGCTGATCATTTATTATTATACCACTGCTGGGCATAGGCCTCCCTCCCTTTATTTCAGGTGATTGAATTGATAATGAGAATAAATGTTGTATTTAAATGTCATCAAAATTGTCTGCCTGCCCCATTACTAGGGGTAGACGAAACATGTTTTCATGTTCCACACCCCTCTGTCAATCGTCACGCGATTATTTTGTCTCAGAATTAATTTATTTTGTCTCACTTTTCAAATGTATCCTTAGACTGAATTTGGCAGGTAGCTTAGCTTAGCTTAGACAACCAGGCGTTGTGGGTATCCAGCGGTGGACTGTGATAGGCTGAGCCGATCATCGATAATTATAGCAGCTCAAGCTATCCTACAGTTGGGCATAGGCCTCCCTCCCTTTATTTTCGTGCATCTATTGGTTAATTAATTGAATTAAAATTTTGATATGAATTTCGAATATCATTCGTCCTTCTCCCATGTTACGTGGTCATAGTGTGTTTTCTTTTTCTATTCCGCTCTGACAACTGACCCCTTTTATTCCAGCTCACAGAATTTCATGAATTATTTTATTCTTTAAAAATCGGGTTCAAGGTTAATATTCGGCAACTTAACTTAACTCTAAATTATGATGATGATGATAATGATGATTATGTAGGTACTGTTTTCATGGAACTTTGTTTTAGTAAGCAGAGAGATGTTAGTAGGCAAAGTAGTGCTTTCTCTAAGAAATTAACATCATTCCAAGGATTTTTTTTTGGTAGGAGGCACTCTTTGGTAGTAAATCGGATTACAAAAAGTCTTTCACTGATATACATATCTCGGAGCGCCATTTTATACCGAATAATTTCCGCGGAGACAAGCAGTGTTTGGTAGAACGCATAGATACAAAGGATTATTGCTTAATTAACTGTAGTCACATTAAGTGTTAATGAAGCTTGGGTGCTGTTGTTTTATAAACATTTCGCAATTACTGCAGCCCGTAAAATCAGTTAGTAAGCGTGCTGAAAATTGAATTATTTAATAGATTTCTACGATAATGACAGGAAGATTAATAAGCAGACCTAATAGATTGATTAAAGATTACATTATTACTATAATACACAAACATTTGAGTAGTGAACTTGAGATGTTTATAAAGATTATATTATTTATTTCACCCGCGTAGTTCCCGTTCTCGTGGGAGTACGGGAATAAAATATAACCTATGTTACTCGCTGATAATGTAGCAATCAATTGCTGAAAGAATTTTTCGAATCGGTCCAGTAGTTTTTGAGTTTATTCATTACAAAAATACACACACACAAAAAAACAAATTTTTCCTCTTTATAATTGTTTCGTGTTTTTTATTAGTGCAGATGTAGATGTAGATAAAAAACACAATTAAGTCAACACTGTCATGTAAATAAATTTTCGGTAAATTTTGCATATATCCGGCCTATAGACAAAAAAAGATCCGTTTTGTTTAAAGGAAACGGCGAGATTATTAACCAACAAAACTGACGTGTGACCTTAACAACACTTTTCGTTTTAGCAGCATAGATAGTAATAGATGTAAATTTAGAAGTTTGATCCAGGAAATTGTGTAATGTTTGTGGCAATACGTTTGATGTGGGAACGACAATTTTTGGTAAAGAAGGTCATAGAAATGACAGTTTTAATACGGATTTTAAGATTTAATATTACAACTTTCTCTTCAGGCAGTTTATGAGTGGAAGTTATTTAGAGGCTCATCAACCGGATTTCTAGAAAATCATCTTTGTTACCACAAGCACTGCACGTGCGTGGTTTTCATGTCCAAGAAGATGCCTTAGACCTCAGGAACTATTAAATAAAAATATTTGCATAGATAACTCATCGTTAATTAGTTATCTAATCTATTTAGCAGTTTTATTAAATCAGCTGTCCGAATCTTGTAGGCTTCTAAGTTATCTTGACGAACATTATTTATTCCTAATCATTTTTATGACACTATACTTTGCATAAATAATGTCTAGCTTTGATATTTTGCATTTAATATTTGGATAGCAGAATTAAAGCTTGGAATCGACAGAGGCGAATACTACGTTGACGCGAGACGCGGGAAGTTGAGTTTAGGATTCAGGAAATGAAACTCTTAACACCTAATACAATTTTGACGAATATTGATAGAAAGTTCCATCGCATACCCCTTTTTTAGCGGGAGTAAATTCAGTGTGCTCACAGCTTTGTTTCAAGCTATACATTTAAGATAATATCTAGACTTTGTTATTACGCAAATAGGCACAGTATTTTACACTGCGCTTTTAGATTTGGGCAAAGCAGTGCACACGTAATTTACAATTAACGAATTAGATGGTCTAATGAACTTTAATGCCACAATCGAAAATGGCAGTTCCCCTTTAATTCGCGGATTATTAAAACTGGTTTATTTTTTATCAGAGTTGCATGTCTAATTCTTTGCCAAGAGCATTAGTTTAAGTGCATGCAATGATTTATCTTAATGCAATTTAAAGGGTAATGTGACTGTAGATTAAAAAAGGTTTTGATGTTTGTTTATTACTGGTTTTGCAATGACGCATAAAAAATTAAGTCGTTAGAGAAGGTAATGTTTTGGGTAACCTCGCTGCTTTTTTATTTTTATGAGTACCTAAATTGAATTTAATTTGCCAGCATTATCTTCCATCTTCTCAAAATATACAACGTTAAACTTAAAAAAGGTTCACAATAACTTAGATTTTTGGGATTTATGTTTTTGAAAGTAACTTCGAACAATTGAGTTTTTGGCCAAATAGTATAAGTAATTCGTAAAATTCAGCAATTTTCAGGAAATAACTTTTCTTTTTTAACGCACATACCTACAACTTATCTTCACGCACGCCGGCGATTGATAATAAATAAAAATCCCAATACTCCGCCCTTTTTCATTCGATTAAATAAAATAGGGCGGAGTTTTGGGATTTGTTTACTTCTCCACCCTTTAAAAACCTGAATACTATTTTTTTACACGAATCGTAACCTTATTGTCTTTTTTGCTCTTTGTAAATATCGTCAGTTCTTTTTAGAAAAAAACATTGGAAATTAACAATTTCATATTAATATTTTTTATAAGTTTACTATTTTTTAAAATCCCATCTATAAGTTTCGTAGAACGCGTTTTTGAACCACACACACATACACAAAAACATTTGAAAAATGATCTTCATCAATCCATGCAGAAATATCACTTTACCGAACGTTCAACAAATTCCAAATTACGTACAGCACAAGACGTCAAAGTTGAAAAAGAAAATTAAACAGGAAAACCTACTGGTTGTCCGAAAGTGGCCAATGATCGCGACAGTTGGTTGTGAACTGAAACGGTAACATCCACCCCTACTTTATAAACATAGCCTCCGCTCCGTCCGACCACGTCCTACCATCGACAAGCAAATCACCGTAGACCTACGAACGAAAATCTTAAGATTGATAACCATCTAATATCAAACTAAACTAAATTTTATGATTCACGAGCTGACAAATCTTGATATTTTGGGATTCAAGCTGTGTTTCCGGTTTAAAAGTACCCACAGTAAGTAAAAAGAGTGAAGAAAGGCGCCAAGAATTCCATTCAAGTATTTTTGCATCACAATTTCGTATTTCAATAAATATGCAACATACATACATTGACATAATATTCTAATTGAGAGTTGTCATCATGTGTTTTTATTTTGCCATTTGCATAGTGAAAATTGCAATATTATGCATAATGTGAATAATTAGGTGCTCAACGGAAAATTTTCTTAAAAAAATCTAAATAAAAATATTTTAATAAAAAAAAAGTCAAATCTTGCCCGTTTTCAATATACATACTCCTTTGGAAGGTTTCATAGCTTTTATTTTGTAACTTATAGAAACAGTTTGTTTTTAAGTGTATGGTGATCTAGTGGGAGATAGTCATGCTTAAGGTGTTGGACCTGATAGTTAGAATATATTTTTGCATTTTATTACTAATGTTTAAATTTTTAAATTGTATGATTAATTAAACCTATAATTTTATGTCTTGTTTGTTTTCTCTTGCATTCAAGCATAATTATCTATTCATCTGTCTTACTTAGCAAATACGATACGACATTAATATGTCGTAACGAGACACTTTAAAAGTCGTAAAAATATATGCGCAATTAAATGAGCAGTAATTATTTATATAATAATTTCCTTAATGATTAGATAAGTTGATTCCTCACGATACAAATAAAAAACAAAAAAAAATTGAAGCAAGAAAAAAAAATTAAGCTCATCTTATCCTCCCTGTACTCATAATTCTCCCTCGTTTCTTCTCCGTTTCCATCCTTAATTTTGCCAATTCTATGGGTTTAGAAGTCCATGGCATGCGCTTGCGCCACATATTTGAGTTGCTCGGGCGCACTGCATCAGCACCTCGTGACCTGTACCTACAATGTGGTCTCAATTTTGATAAACGCCTGATAAAACACTGCAATTTTACTTGAGAACGGTCGATTGGTCGTTTTATGGCGCTTCGAAGTTGGTTTACAACAGAAGTGAGTTTTTGTTTTGTAAATGTATGAACTATCACACTTTTTACCACATTACTCAGCCCCCACTGTCCGTCCGTTCGTGTTTCTGATAACGGCTGTATCTCATGACATGAGCCATAGTAGGTAAAAAATTGACAATTTCACAGAGTGTGTATTTCTAACAACCAACACTAAAGATAAATCCATACAAAAGACGTGATTTTTGGATACATTTTTGTTTTGTCTCCATCGTAAAATTGAAGTTTTATACATTAAGGGATCGTTTTTGTATGCATACATATAATGTAAATACTAAAATAGAACAACAGATAACAAAAACCGGTCAAGTGCTAGCTGGACTCGCGCAATAAGGGTTTGCAATGCCGCATTTTTTGATACTCGCAAAACCTATAAGGTCAAGAACTAAGGTACTTAATGGTACGGAACCCTTTGTATGCGAGTCCGACTCACACTTTACGGTTTTTTTAACTATATTATTATTGATACCTAAAAGTTTTGGGTTTTAATGAGGTGTCTTACATATAATTAATAATATCTCATTCAGAAGTTTTCAATTTTCCAGTTTTGAGCGTGAAAACCGTTAAGGGATTTTAATAATGCGTGTTTACAGTGAACTCTATTTGCGTTATTTTACAAATAATATAATTTGAAATAAAAAGTCTAGGCTAGTATTCCCTGATCGTTATCAGCAAGAATTTTCGAATAGTTTCAGACTGAAAATAAGACTTATTTATAAAAAAATGGTAATGTCCCTTGGAGTTTAATAAAGAACCGATTTTGTGTATGTCACCGGAAAATTGCAGACTCCATAGGATTGTACTTAATAAATCTTTATTAGATTATAATTTCTCGATATATTGTCTAGGGATCAAGTATGTTTTAGAGTATCGTCGCAATTGCGAATTATATTTTAACTTTTTTGGATCGTTCTTGACTCTTTTTAACCGACTTCAAAAAAAGGAGGAGGTTCTCAATTCGTCGGAACTTTTTTTTATTTTTTTTTTTATGTATGTTCCCCGATTACTCGAAGATGGCTGGACCGATTTGGATTATTTTTTTTTGTTTGAATGGGTAGGTATAATTTCCAGGTGGTCCCATAATCATCAAGTCAGGATCTGATGATGGGATCCTGGAGAAATAATAATAATAATAATAATATCTTTGGACAACTCACACACGGTCATCCGATCCCAAACTAGGCAGAGCCTGTGCTATGGCAACCAGACCACTGATAAACATACTTATATATTTCTAAATACATACATATTATAGACAAATTACACCCAGACACAGAACAAATGATCATGCTCATCACACAAAGATTTGTCCTGGGTGGAAATCGAACCCACGACCTCCGGTTTAGCAGTCAGGGTCACTAACCACTCGACCAACAGGCCAGTCTAATAGAGAGAACTCTTCAAATTTTATAGGCACACTTGAAGCGATTTGGGTAGTTTTTGGAAGAGTACTTACTCGGAGTGGTTCCATTTCAATTTGGTGAAGATCTGATGAAGAACTTCGGAGATAGGCAACGGAACTCTTCAATAAATGATGGCAAATGGACTGGGATTGTTGAAATCTCATGTCTGTCTATTGTTTACACCAGTTCATAACATAACATCACGCCGGTACGCTCTGAAGGGGTAAGCACATGTGAACCACTAAAAAGTGAAAAAAAAAACTCTTTACAAAAAAATACAACCGACTTCCAAATATAAAACACTGCAAAGTATAAAATAACTTTAATTTCGGAAGACGGTGTCAAAAAACGAAAAAACAACAAACAGTACCGACTGCCGAAATTAAAGTTATTTTATACTTTGTAGTGTTTTTTATTTGGAAGTCGGTTGTATTTTTTTGTAAAAAATCAACTGTCAATCAGGATTCCTATAAAATTGTGTAATTGCGTTTTTATAAAACTATTACAATTTTTGCTACGGAACTGAAAATAATTGCATCGATATGGAGCGACGACATCATTTGCCACGAGAAGAGATGATGCGAGTCGACGGAATATTGCAAGCAGTTTCCAGGCAACGTACTGTGGCCGTCGCTCTTGGCACTACACAAAGCTTCATAAGCCGCCTCTGGACACGCTATCGTAACACGGCCAGTGTGGCCGAGCAACATGGAGGATGATCTTGCATCGCCATTTGCAGACAGGATCGGTACATTCAAAACACTCCTCGACGGAATCGTACCATGACCGCCATGATGTTGGCTACGAGGCTCCACAGCTCTTCAGGCTTGTTGATAAGCGACCAAACCATCCGAAATCGTTTACGTGAAGTGGGTCTGCGTTCCCGAAGGCCGCTGTGAGTTCCACCTATAGCACTGCGCAATCGTAGGATCCTTTGACACTGGGATCGCGAACACAGAAATTGGGAGGAAGAAGACTGGCGTTGTGTTTGCTTTTCCGATAAAACTCGTTTCGATATGAGATCGGAGACAAGACGTACTCGTGTTTGGAGGACATCTGGACGTCAAGAACGTTGGAAATTTTGTCAGGAAGTTCATTCATATAAAGGGGAGCGTTTTTGCTGGGGAGTTTGTTGCGCCACTTCTTCCCAGCTATAATACTAGGAAGTGGTGACGGGCGTTTTGGGGGACTGTCTTTATGTAAAATTTTGACGTTCAAAAAGTGCTGGCACTTAGCCTAATTTGAATAAATGACTGTTGTTTTGATTTAATTTGATGAAACAATAATGGTTTGGGCCGGTATTTCGTTGAAAGAACCGATCTCATTTGGTTTACGGGCAATCTCAATGCTCAGATTTATGCGAAGAGAATTGTTTCAGACGTAATCATCCCTTTGCGAAGCCGGCTGGGTGATTCGTTTCGACTAAAGCACGATAATGACGTCCACACGCGGCTAGAGTCGTAACACGCACTCTTGCCGATGCTCGTATCAACGTTCTGCTGTGGCCTGTTCAATCGCTAGACCTCAACCCAATTGAGTACGCATGGGATATGCTCCAAAGAAGAACTCTGCCCAGTATGGATGCCGTGCACTTTTTGACTTGTTAGAAAGAACGTGCTGCAAATTGCTGTGATTGTGTGATTTGTGTCAATAGTGGAAAAACAGATTATGTTTTTTTATCGTTTGTATACAATAAATCCAAATTCAATAGTTTCCAATATATCCGTGTCTTATTTAGAAAAAATAGTTGTCAATTTTACGAGATATTTTACCATCTAACGGCGTTTACAATGTTCCGGTTACAGCTATAAGTTGATGAATATGCGAATGAAGTCGCGTGCCCACCGCTAATGCTATGCAAAAGTTATGACACAGACTTTGAAAATAGATGGAACCTAATACTTTCTTTGTTATGATTCAAAAATGTAACCTTCATTTTGGAACGGAAGCTGTTATCTATGATATCTATCCGTATGATTACGTCGGCGCTTTGAAGTGAGCTATAAATATCTGACCTAGGGCAGTATCGTATACGGCAGCGCGTGCTATTCGAAATCTACATCGTAACTTGTTTTGAAGATATCGCAGCTCATTATATACGCATAATGGGTCTATAATATCTATAAACATTTGCATTTTTTTTAAAGAATCTGATAAACATTTATAATTTTCCGTTAGTAACTTAGGCAAATACTGAATCTGCATATATTTTAAAGTTTAGCGAGAGTTATTATGTCAATTTGTCACTAACACGAAATTTTAATGGTAAAGTCTTGGATTTTTGGGCATCGGTCATAAAAACCAGTGTTTTCATAAAGTTCTTGTGTTATTGACGATATTATTTTCGAAATTGCATTTCAATTCCTAGCCTGCCTAAGCAATTTGGAAATGCCTTCATATTCATGATATTTAGAGGGTGTTGAGTTCGATAAGAATCTCGAATTTCATTAGAATATATAAAATGCTAGACTTTGATACATTATTTAGAATAATAATTTTTCATTGACGTCAATATAAAGCAATAAAAATATTTCAATATTAGATGATTATCAGTGTTACCAAAAATTACATGATTTTATTTATGAGCCTAAACTGATTTTGTAACTGCCTAAACTTTTTATGGAAACATACTTACCTTTTTGGTTTTTTGATCTGCGGGTTTTCCAAGAATTGCGGTATAATTGCAGTAACCTTTCATTTCATTAAAATACATGTTAATGACCTAAAGTCCGCTGAAACGGGCGGAACTGATTACTTTTAGAAAATGTTCGTTATTCAATGCTGGGTGTTACATCAACTTATAATTAGCAACTAGGCGATGCCGGATGACAGTAAGGCTATACCAATTTAGCGAGGAGCTGTCGAAGTGTTTATGCAGATAGTTTTGGTTGCCGATCAGGGATTCCATTCTAGTCGCTAACAATGCATTGCTTGTATGCGGACTTATTTTCCCGTTGATCAGGCATAGACAGAAAATCATCTAGCCTGGAATGATGTCGACTGCTTATAACTAACTAACAGTTGTCAACATGTGTGCATAGGAAGGTTGAAAATTTGAGACATGATTGTTTTACCAGGTTCTACAGCTAGATTCTCAAAATAAAATATTTTAAAGTTTATGTTTGGTTTTTCCATAATATTTCAAATCTATGTTGCATGTGCAGGGACTATCAGCTTTTGTTTACACCTATAAATCACTGCAAAGAAGTAGCTACGGAAAACATCGGTTTGTTTCTACGATAAAGTGAATTGCTACTCTTTACATATCGTAGTTTACCTACCCATAAATCAAGCTGGTTTTGTCATACATGACATATTACAAGCCAGATACACCATTCTGTGGTTTTGTGTTAGGTGATAAAATCATTTTAATTAAATATGATCAATTACGGGACCAAGTATGCTATATACGGGCCCTCGGTGTGAAACTTATACTTTATAAGGCATTAGTTTTACTAATACAAATAATGTTAAAATCTCATAATCTGTCAGTTAATTAATTAGGTGCATTAAATTTTATAGCAGACAGTGTGAAAGGTGGTGTTAACGTTTTCGACAAAAACAAAGTCAGTGCAACATTAGGTATATTAAAACTAGTTTTTGGTGACAGTTATATGTTTAGTGCATAATGCAATTTAGATATTTTAAAGTTATGTGTCTAAATTAAACATTAAATGATGGCGATCTTGATATGTAAATGTACATAAGTTGAGTCTCACTGTTTTTGAAATCACTTCCTAGTACGTATTGTAAAATTGTGTAAGTTTCAGTTGTTACATCATTATGTGTCATCATCACCCACAGGCCACAGCCCGAGTCATCTAATGTTGGGCCTATGCTGCTCTTTCTTTGTCCCTGTTCGCGCTCCTATGTCATTCTCATGGAGGTAACTATGCTGACCTACTTATGATTTCATTGTTCTTATCTTATGAGATCTACTGACGTCAAACTTATTGACATTCAAGGGCAATCCACGGGTGGGCAGAATTAGACTTATTTTTCGGAGGCATATGTATTAGAAGTTTCTACATGTGTACGTAGGTTAGCAACCTGTCATTATGCAGCGATTTAATCACTTACCAACTGTTTTTGTATGGTAATAGTTCTGATTACGCCCTCAAGGCGTCATAACTGGGAGGTTACACAATAACATTTATAATTTTATTATGTGTCGAACTATAATTCATTTCTCTTTACGAGATTCGTGTCACGAATGACGTCAAACGTTGAAGTTAGTAGGTCGAGGAAGAACTAATATTTTTGATACAAATCACGCATTTCGTGTATGAAGGTAATATCTGTTTTTAATGAAATTAGAATATACTTATATTACAATAATTGCACAATTTGACCGAGGGACTAATTAGAGCGAGTAAATAAACACTAATTGACTCGGTGTAGGCCTCGACAGTACAATTAATTTTTATTTGTTTTGGATTCAACACAACATTTCTAACTTTAGACTCGATCTGCGCCATAATTTGAACATGGGCTCTCCTTCAACCGAAATCACTAGCTGTCGTACGGAAAAGTTCCACAATTTGGTAATTAATAGCAGTCATTGAAACTTGTCAAATAGAATTGATGAGCGCAATTTATTTAGCATCCACATTTTCTATGGGAACAGCTGATTACCATCTCCAAAATAAGAGCAATGCCAGCAAGTCTTGATAGACGGTCAAGTGTCCCTATGACGCACGCTGTCCAATGTCTTATATTGTGAAAAGGGCCGACTAACACCGACGTCGAGCAAAGGTCAGCGTATGCCGCTGGAAGCTGTTACCCATGTCGTAAGCAAAGTGCAGTCCGTGTGTAGGTGCTGTATAGAGCGGTACAAAAGTACAAGACGGCGTCGTGGGCAAACCAAGGTGCTCATACCTATAAAACAATCATTATCTATCCATTGCACCATTGATCACCTCTCATAAAATATAAACCTAATAAGTGTTTCCTTCTCAGAAGGTCTTGTAAGGAATGGTACACTCGGCCTCGTGGGAAAACGACTCTTAAATGTAACAAGGTAGCCATGACATAATAATGTTATTGCACCATATTTTTCGGTGAAACTTTATTTACTATTGGATCATGGAAAGTGTAAATTTATTCATAATTATTAGGCATTTGTATTATAACGTAATCCATGGTTTTTAAGTTATAGAGCGAGTTAATGACTGTGATTTTGTAATTTTCCGCTATCTCGCTGAACCATCTTTGGTCTGCCATCGGCGTCTACGTCAATGCGACCGAGATCACATAATATGAGGAAGACAAGCTAAATGGTAGCATCATGTATATGGATATAATTCGGCAATCGTGGAATTGAGCCATTCGCTCCAAGTTGACATTGCATGGCCCTTTCTATTTTTGGATGTCTGACACATTGTCGTGTACATATCTTAGTCTCCAGGTGGTATCCGCTTTCAAAATCGATCACGCCCACAAGTGTAGAATTATGGCCTACTAATTACCGCGGTAAGTGGGTACTTTCATAGGATATTGCACGTTTGACAGAAGGATTTTTGATTACGAACGTCACTGTTAGCAAATTGAAAGAAGCCTGCTCCTGTTCCCCTTGACATTTCTTGAGACCTATTAGTAGGTACATTCATTTATTTTCATTTGTACAAATACTAATTACATTTATAATGAGAGACAGGAGCTACTTCTTGAGAACTTTGTAGAGCGGCATTACTAGCGTTTGAAGCTCTATCATCGACCCCATCATCACTTTCTATCAGGTGAAAATAAACGTGAGCCTACCAAAAAAAACAAAAAATATACATTCAGGAAGTGCTAAGTGTAGCTTGGATTGTTGTGACTATAGTAGGCGCCAGATAAATGTGGAATAAAGTACATTGACCTTTCCCTAATAACTGTTCATAGGTACCTGAACAATTAAATATGAATCGTTTTTCATTATTAGACAATGTTAAGTATCACGAGAGATGATGATTCGGGACAGCTTTGTGTCATTAATTCCGTTTTTCAAATTAAAAATGTCAATAATTGTAGGTGGGTCAATGACCGTTATTCCACGATTATCTGGCGCCTACTATAATTAATAAGTATCATTAATTAGTCATTATTAATTTTATGACAACAATAAAATCTGAACAGCTGTTCTCACCATTTTTCGATCGCGCTGTAAAACTTCGGTATTAAAGTGGACGGGTTTTGATGCGCCTTTGATTTGGTAATGATTTATAGATCCGCTCGTTATCCAGTAGTTTATTGTCAGTCAGTAGTTCGTGTGCACTAACATTATGTCAGTTCAAAATACTCGAGGCACGAGAGTAATACAAATATCATTAACATTTTATTACTTTTAATAACTCGTAATTGAAGTAAAGCGTGCTTGACGAATTAAACGCGAACTATTATTTATTAGCCTATATTTTTCTGAACGATGATTAATATCGTTAGCGTTAGCGGGTTATGTTCGCGATATCATCTGTATCATTTAAGTATGATTATCGTGATTAATACACAAAAAGATGCTTGTGATATCCTCATTTCATGTCTTAGGCGTTTTTTTCGACCCTGGAAGTTGTGGCCTAGTCTTAGTAGAAGTGAGGCTTGCTTTACATTGTTGCCATTGCCAGTATCTACTTAATTGTGATTTCAATGGTTGAATCTATATATTAAAACTAGCGGACCCGACAGCCGTTGTCCTGTCCGAACGTTTCCGTTGTGTATGACAAAATATTATAGAAATCGATTGCAGCGCCACCTACCGGGTCCAATTGTAAATCTAAACCATTCTCGAATCCCCTTGAACACACACAATAAAATTCATCAACATCGGTCCAGCGGTTTAGGATGAGTTCAGTGACATACACACGTACACAAGAAATATATATTAAGAAGATGCATTGTGTTATTGCAAGCAATTGCAGGGCTTATTTCGGAAATGAAAAAAGATTTCTACCAGAATTCTGCATTGATTTAGTGCCATTCACACTTTTACTTATATAGTTTGTGTTTGCATAAATTATTTATAACATCGAATACTGACGCAAACTGATTAATTTAAAAGCAATCAATTCATAAAACTGATTTAAATTGCTTTTATTTAAATCATTATCAAATACCGAGAGATTTAGTGTTGACAAAAAATCCGATCAATCAATGGAGTCAGCAATCCCCTCCCACATTGTATAAAAAATATATGTAATTGTGACTTGATGACGCAAGTCAGGCACGCCCGAGCGTCTGTAGAAAGCGCATAATGTTAAAATATGCCAGGCCACCCAATTACTCAGCCTCCTGATCAGTTTATCATAATTATGTCTACGAAACATTAAGTACCTGTTTATCCACAATTAACAAAATCGCTTTGACCTTTGCGATGATTTAAAAGCGCATCTTAAGTATCAATTTGATTTGGTTAATTTCTTGAGAAGAAAAACTGAAAAATTGTTAGAGGTTGTATCTACTCGATCGTTTCCAATGCACTAGACTAGCTGTTCGCAATAAGCGGGGGAAAAACCGTATGCGCACGCGTTTTGCAGTGACGTGACGGTCACGAGATATTGAATTATATTCATTTGAAGGTGGAATGAATTATAATTCGCAAAAACCTAACTGTCTGCCTTTTCTGATCCTTCTTAATTTGATAAATTCCAATTATTTATTTGTAGTTAAATTCTAACAAGAATAAAACAACTTGCTAAAATAATAACAACACGTAACATGTTTATCACTTGCCTGAGATGATATCATTAAGTTTTTACAGGTATAGCAACAAGTTAGAAATATCTAGGTATAATCTAGAAATACGCTTTCAAAAAGTATACTCAACATTTTAATTGAATTAAAGAGATGATATCACCTAAGTTTTTTCAGGTAGTGCGCCAAGTCATATCTATAATCTTGTAGATAAGAATCCGCTTCCGCCTCCGCTCTTGCATTGCACCGAACACCAAGTAAATGCGCGTGCAGCGAGGTGTTCGAATGGGCTCGCAATCATTTGTACCCGCAATTGCTTTTGCTCTTGCTAATTGGAGAAAAACAACATTAGGGTTTTCATCGATGCCTTTTACTGTTTCCGAGAAAAATAAGAAAAGGAAAAATCTACAAGTTTGCTATAAGAGGGTCAATTCTACAATTTTTAGGCCAGGTGTGCACTACGATTTTTTGGCGCAAGGTAAAAATCCTGCGACATTATAACGTGCGGCAAAAAAAAAAAACAAATCCGACTCGTAGTTCCAGAGATTAGCGCGTTAAAACAAACAAACGAACTCTTCAGCTTTATTATATTAAATAGTATAGATATATATGAAATTATTATATATATTTTATTTTAATATATTTTTATATATATAAATGAGGTTTTTTTTAACCGATTGCGACATAGATGCGAACGTTGCTTAAAAATTATTAGAATTGGGACAAAGGTCTGTAGCATTGTAAGGATCGGATTTGGTCCTGAAGATGACGGATGACAACATATCTCAAGTAGAAAGTTTAA
Organism: Mamestra brassicae; assembly: GCA_905163435.1. Classification (NCBI taxonomy): domain Eukaryota; kingdom Metazoa; phylum Arthropoda; class Insecta; order Lepidoptera; family Noctuidae; genus Mamestra; species Mamestra brassicae. Next base: position 7,208,576 of record LR990996.1, on the reverse strand, counting down.
AAATGCCATCAATGACAGAAAAAATTAAAGGTAAAAAAAAAACGTCAATTTTTAACATTTTTAGTTCTAGTACGAAATTCATTCATTAGTGACTTGCTACGTTATTTAAACCTTTAATAGCCGTGAAATTTATGCATGCTTTATGCAAAGGGCACCACGCAATGTTTCCCGTTTTGTTTAATGATATGCTAAGCAAATAACGTGTATTACGAGGGTTACAAATAAAATTGAGAAATTTTAATAAGCTTACAGCCTGATTACAAAAACCTACAAATAGCTGATTAAAGTGTTGCATAATAATATCTAATATATTTGTAGGACAGAGGCTGGTTGATACCATTACGAAAATATTAATAAAATCATTGAGTGATGGGCAGTGTCATCATTCTCGGGGTTCACAAAACCGACAGCTTTTTGATATCAATCTACTCATACTGTCGACTCAGCTAATAAAATTGGACATGGGTCTCTCCCAAACTAGGCCATAACACCAGGGTACCGCGTCTCACACTTGCACGAATTCACTTCCTCGAAAAGACATTTGTGCCAATGGACTTTTTTGCGAAGAGACACTTGCGCGAATAGAAACTAGCGTATATACGGCATTTAGCGCGAAAGACAATTGCAGATCCACCTTGTTTATGGTCGTAGGACCATTTCGTCAGGGGGTCTCATGCTATGTTTACTGCTTCTCGATCTCAACTCGGGGTCTCGTTTTCTCCTGTGACCTTCGGTCCTTCGACTAAGATGACTGGACCCATACCATTTTCCCTTGTTTACTTTGCAAACAAAGTCGGTGACTTTGGTTCTTTCCCTGAACGAATTCCATGTGTTGATAAAAATATTGATACTGGATGTATAATTTTTTTTTGTGTATTGCCCAGTAAACGACGTTCACATTTTTTCTTTTGAAAAATGTTGTTTCACTTCATATAAACTAAACTAGAAACTAACTTTTGCCCGCGAGTTCGTACGCGCATATCTCGTTTTTCCCGTTCCCGGAGGAACTTCGGGATCATCTCTAAGTGCTACCCAACACTCCCCAAGGAACCTAGCTACACACCAAATTTCAGCTTTCTACGACCAGTAGTTTCGACTGTCAGTCAGTTACCAACCCCGAAATCACGAAAAAAAAACACCTAACTCGACAAAATGTACTAAAACATTTTGTCAAGTTATGCGCACAGAAATGTATGGGGGAGTTGATTTTTTTTCGCGATTTCAATGTTGCTCCCATAGTAAAAGTTGTTCATAATGATGAGTACAATAACACCTTAAGAGGTATTGCGTTCTGTTACACGTTGTATATTGATTGGGGAAATAGAAGGTTAGTGTAAAACTTGTTTGGCAAAACAAACAATAAAATAAATACTTCTTTGGTCCTGCCCTGTACGCATTTGTAGGTAATAATTTTATGTTATGAAATTAGTGGATAAACCAGTAATATAGTTTTTATTCAATAAAATCAAAATTAATATCTACCACATAAATGGTTTTTCTTTAGTTTTGGCGTCTTTTTTGTTTTTCTGTAAAAAGCAATTAAGATTCAGACGAGGAAAATGCAGATAACATTCAAAACATTGTAAATTAATGTTTCTGAATGTGCCTACAGTACTAATATATAATTATCTTTTCAGACATCAACGGAATTTACTGAGTTGAAAAATACACACAATGAACACCACCACGCTGCCGCGCTGTCTGGCACAATGAATGCTATTACTGCTCATTTAGCAAAACCAGTATTTTATCTATGTATTATAGTGAGCTTTGAACTAACGGCTACCAAATTCCGAATCAAACACACAACCTGCTCGCTGATGATCTCGGAACTATTCTCAGCATCAACAACTCTGAAATCGAAAGCGAATAGCAGTTGGTATATAATTATCGTCTGCTTACTGATAGTGGTAATGAGATATTACGCATTGTATTGTGTGATCACGAAATGCTGTAATACAAATAGCTGCATGTTATCGCGAGCGGGTTTGGTTGCACACCTTAAAAAAGGCGTGGTTGCATCCTAACTGATAGCGCGTTGCAAGTGTTAGGGTACCGTCGAGGTGCGAACCCTAAAGAAATAGCAGCTTCTAGGATGTTATTTTCTCTGTAGGCTTTCTTATTCAAATCAATACTCTTGGTAGGTACTATCGATATAGCTGTGATAAAGTAAATCAAGGCATAGTAATGGATAATTACGTTGTAATCAACTGGTATGGTGTCATAAAACTGGTTCATTTACATTTTGTGAATAGTATGTGGACTACTGTATAATTTTCATCGTCGTGAGAAAAACCTATCAAATAACGTGACTCCTTAGATTATTATAAATGTTCAGCTACCGCCTCACGTTGTGACAAGTGTCATAAAATGGCTCCGCAGCAGAGCCGTTGATGTAGGTACGTTATTAAAACTACGAGCGTCAAAGGTAAGCGGTTCGAAGAAATTTCTTGTTTTGAGGTGACACGATTTTCTGTCTCTTCTTCAATCTGGAAAATTATAATCTAAGCGTGACTTGTTGATGGCTCAACATAGCGTAACCACAAGTTGGTGTTGTAGGAACTGAAGCTTAAGCTATTTATTTCGTTCCGTATAGTAGTAGCGACGGAACCCTTTAATATAAATAAGAAGTAGGGAATATTTTTTTCAATGCATTAATTGAACCGCAACTGAAACACAATGAAAGTGGGTGAACGTTCACTAGTTTCGCAGCTTTATTGTTGCAAAGTTAAACATGATGGATCACAGTGATCGTACCAGTTCTTTACACAGTTGTATGCTATGAGCCGTTTAGTGGAATACTGCCAACTGTCAGTTAAATAATGAAAAGGTCGGTCTAAACCTGATTCGTACATTTTACTGCTATTATTCACTTGATCGTTGCGGTAGACTTCTCAAAGGTCGTATCCAACATTTTAGTAGCATTCATAACAAAATCTTCTAAAATCAACCTAATCTTTTTAATGTTCCGCAGTATCAATTTAGTAGACATTTGAATGACTTTTATGAATGAAAGTCTCTCAAAGGCTTTTAAATAAAAATCTATTTTGAGACCGGGCATTAAAATTGCTCCAGCAGAAATTCGAACAATCTAGTTAATTCGTTCAGCGTGATATATAACGCCAATTAGGCAAATTACATGCATTATGCATGTTTTACATTCGCAGACGTGTGTTTGAATGCAGGAAATCTATGTGGCTGTGGTGGTTTTCAGAGAAATTGAAATTGGTTAGTGGAATTGGTCGGACGGTAATCTAATGCTTATTACAGTCAACGATTAACTTTGTTCACGCGGAAGACGACGATTTCGACCTAAAGTGACGATTGAAGCTTTGATTTCATATAGGTAGGTACCTACTTTACCTACTTAACGTTAAGTAACAGAAAAGTTGAATGATAATTTACATAATTATTTGTTTTGCAATTTATCATGGTAACGCCTGATTGATATGCATTTATGCACGTATGCAATATGCATCGCTAAGCGAAAGTCTTTTAAGACGACCGATGCATGACATATTTATTAGTCCAATCAGTCGGAAGTATCTACGGATTAAAAACTAGACCAAAATTCAATATGTAATTTACCTGCGTCAGCAGAACCTGTCTTTAAAATAACATGAACATTTTTGAAATGTTGAAATCAAACAGGCGTAACTTTGTTCGGTCCCATTCACCAGAAGCGACGATTGGCATCATGTTGAATTCTACCGTGTCGGGATGTTTTTTGCCGTATACTCTTTTGCAATCAAAATAGTTTTCTGTTGACATATGAACAATATATTCAACGTTACAATCACATGTTCAACCATTTAGTATCTATGAAAGAAGAAAGAAAAAGTATTTAATTGCCACAAAACATAATTTTATTTTACTTAAACTAAACCCTACACGAAAGTGTTAGTAGTTCTTAAATTTTATTAGTAAAGACACGTTAAAAAAAACAAAAGTATGAGTAGGTATAAATAAAGTAGATGCATGTCGTAGTTGTGGCAAAAGGGCTTCCACTGTGTCAATAAACGCTATTTGCTTTAATTATTTCTTCTTTAATTTTTAATCTAATCTTTGTTTTGTCACAATCGTAAAACGTACTTTACTAAGTGTTAACTCAAACTAGCGTAGCCCTCGATTAGTTACGGTTTTTATTTTTGTCTGCTTTCCGATGTTATTCAAGTAAGCGTTTACATAAATATTTGCGTCTAAAATGTCGCTCATTACATCGACCATCTGCTTTCTAATCAACGAATACTTCTGTTTTGTGCCCATTCGATTTAATCAAACCTAAGAGATTAGGGCCGTCATTCGATGATCAAAAAAGTTAATGAAAATAATGTTTTCCTTGAAATAATCTCAAGTATAATGACGGTGTTAGCTTGAGGAAGTTAATGTGATAATTGTAAATATTTACTAGGCAGAGGAAACAATATCGATTAATGATTTTGACTTTGACCAAAACATTTTTATTTATTTATTTAAACTTAATGTACAATAGTGGTACATGGGCGGACTTAATGCATCAAGGCATTCTCTACCAGTCAACCTTTGGGTTATAAAGACTATACTGTGGTAGGTGTACAATAAATTAAAATAAGATTTAAAATTGAATCTAAACATTTCGGAAAGAATATACAGATAATATATATTATACTAATAAAATACATATATATGCTAAAATAAAAGAATAATACCTACATAGGTAATTCTACTTTTATGAGAATAACCGTAATACCCATTAAAACTGTACGACTTAGCACGTAGATAGAGAGGGAGTATAATCTATAAATTGATATTGGTCGCAGCGAACACCAAATTCGATTAGCAATTAAAATACATGATTGCAAACATATAAAAACTATAATCTGGCGGATCATCGGAAGTCGCTTATCTCGATCGCCGATAACCATTGTTACGATTTTATAGACCGCAATTTTAAAGTTAAATGACGTCTACGGATCCCAATTAAAAATATAATAAATCATGTTACGGTCAAACGATATCAGATGAAAACAAAATATACTGATGTGATCAAGATAAGCAAACTAATAGATGCTGATAACGATCTAAGTGAGATATTGGCATGGTTTATTAATGAGTGCTAAAATCAACTATGAATTATTTATCTATGTATCTTTATTATTCACGCTTTGATCTCGAGATAAAGATCTGGATGAGAAGATAACATAAACTGCTTTAACTAATAGTTTTACTGCTCGCGCCTACTGAATTTGCATGATGGCAATTTAACTTCTTCGGAAGGAAATTTGCTTATTAGGAGTTATACATATTTTTCTAGTCGTTCGGTTTGATTTATTAAGTACTAACTGCCGCCCGCGGTTCCGCCCGCGTGAATGTAGAAAAATTATCCCAAGGAAACTTACTCCCGGTATCCTATGTGTTATTCCAGACTATTACTTACCTCTGTGCCAAATTTCATCAAGATCGGTGCAGCCGTTCTAACGTGATTGAGTAACAAACATCCATGCATCCAAACATCCAAACTTTCGCATTTATAATATTAGTATTAGATATTAAGTACTTAAATTAGAGAACAATCAACGTTTTATTGGTAACACATAGGCAGGTAATTGATATTGCGCGTTTATTACCCATGTTTCAACGTGCGGGTAGTAATGTAAAATTGTAAATTGGGATTAATAAAATGAAGATTTACCACTGTGCCGGGAAATTGGATATTTCGGTGTTTCTTGCAATCAAACCAACGACAACTCCACCTTTATCATGTTTTGTTAATTATAGTCGTATAATGGTATCACCATTTTATGTTCCATGCTTTATGCCCGAGCAATTAATACGGGCTGTGGAACTAAGTGCGGTCTCCGTACCTTTTAAATGGTTCAAATTTTGTTTTTAATTAATCAAAAATTCTGTTCCAAAGTGTGTGTTTTATTAATTAACAAACTATTTGCGTAATCGAGGGTTTAAAAAAATCGTAACGCTTTATTCATAATTAAGTTTTATTAGAAGTATAATATTGTAATAGGCTTTTTGTACGAGAGTTTTATATTTACCAAACGTTGTGACAGCCGAAATGATTCTATCTACTACCAATATTTAAGTACCTAGTCTCTAAAATTAATGTTATTTAGCGTCATACAGTTTCAAAATACTAATAGATTTCATAAAATGTCGTGCAAATGAACTCTTTATAAGCATATTTCATCATCACTGGCCTGTTGGTCGAGTGGTTTGTGACCCTGACTGCTAAACCGGAAGTCGTGGGTTCGATTCCCACCCAGGACAAATCTTTGTGTGATGAGCATGATCATTTGTTCTGTGTCTGAGTGTAATTTGTCTATAATATGTATGTATTTAGAAATATATAAGTATGTTTATCAGTTGTCTGGTTGCCATAGCACAGGCTCTGCCTAGTTTGGGATCGGATGACCGTGTGTGAGTTGTCCCAAGATATTATTATCATTTTCAATGGGATATTATAAAATGCATATCAAAAAAATAATCGCCTATCAATACATACTCATCATTTATATTCTTTTTTTACATCAAATAACTTACTTCACTACAAATAAACTAAATGTTTAACAAAACTCAAACTGCAGATAATTCGAAATTATACATCAATATGACATTACTTTTTCCTCATAATGCAATACAGTTAAATTTATTTTTGTACAAAAATACTACATACATACATAGCATAAATTTTATACTGACTGCACACCAAATTTTTCATATTTCATAGCAAAATAACTATCCCAGTCGCATATTAACTAGTAAGTACAACAAAACCTGTTCATCATATTTGTCTTAATTTTCAAGAAGCCATGCTCGGCAAATTTAATGATTATTTTAACAAAAAAATCCTGTCACATTGCATTATTTCTAAAAGCAGAACAAATTAACTGAAAAAGGTTCGCGGCTTCGCGCGCTTTTTCATCACTGGAGTGCAGAGTGGCGCGAGCGAGTAAGATAGAGATAGGTTAGGTTAGGTTAGGTTTATTTTTTTATTTTTTATTACATGAGTTCAAGTTTTATTCCCTGATATTGCGGTTGGAGGTTTGTCAAGTTGATCGTTCCCGCTTTAATAATTCAATAAATTACAATTTTGTATCTAATTTTATATTTTTTTTGCTGATCTCATTATGTGGTAATTAATAAATAATAAGACGACAGTGATTAATAAAATGCTGTTTTATTTAGAAAAACTGCTGTAAATAATATAAAAATAGAAGCTATATTTAAAAGAAAAAGAGTTAACATGTATAATGTGCATTAAGATTATTAGCTGTGCATTGATGAAAAAGCTTTTGATTTAGGAAAAATCGCTGTACGCTGCGAAAATAAATTGTAGTGTGTTTAGTGATATTTTGAGTTGAATATTTTGCTGTGCAATCAGTAATTTTGATGGGAATTCGGAATCTTATTGCATAGAAAAAGGATATTTTTTGATTTGCGTTTAAATACTACCCATTTTCAATTTACAGACTACGATGCCCAGTGAAATAAAAGAACATAATATATTTGCAAAACTACACGTACGTACTTGTATATAGGTACCTATTGTAACCGTGCGAAGAAGAAGACATTGCTCTGTGAAAATAAATAAAAGGCGACCTTTACAAGTGCGAGTACGTCTGAATCTACTGCAAGTATGTTGTAGTGACATTGTTTTGTAGCGGTTGCTCGAGTAACATGGTGGCTTGTTTTGTTCGACACTTTTTGTTCTGATGGAAATAACAGAGAAAACAATATGATATGTTTTTAATACAACAATAAGGCCCACTTGCACAAACAGATCTTTTAACTCAAGTTAGTTATTAACACGAGGTTAAATTACAAATATTACATACATAATAAATAATCACAGGTTAACTGGGTGTTAAGACAAAAAAAAACTTCCAAATAAGAACCACCATAAAGTACAAATAACTTTAATTTAGGAAGTCGGTGTTTCTGGTGTCGTTTCTTCGTTTTTTGACGCCGATTGAACATAGGTACAAAACTATATATATATAAACATCTGAATTGATAACCTCCTCCTCTTTTAAAGTCGGTTAAAAAATATCAGGCTTTTGCAAGCGGTTTCAAATCAGTGAAAGTACGAACTAATACGTGATGGTTGACAGGACCGAGTGAAAGAAACACAAGTGTCAAGTCAGGAAGATAATGAATAATGATGATCAGAGATCGGAATAGCTAGACTATGTTTGTTTACCTTATGTTAGTGGAAGTAAGTAACATAGAGTTGATGATACCTCCTGTAAACTCCGGAATCATAAATGGAATCATTACAATTAAAACCCGGGATTATAAAAACATGAACTGGACTTTGAGTATAGTTACAAATTATTGATTTGAAGAATCAAAAGAAGAAAGAGTTGTGCGAAAACAAAGCTATTTAATTTAACACTTTTAGTAGGTATGGATCTCTAAAAACATAATAAGATTCTTCAATATAATAATTTTGTTGAAATGTACAAAGTGCAATAAGTAATTTGCTATCTCTTAAATCCCGGGATTTTTGAGGAGGTATTATCAACTCTATGTTATTTACTTCCACGAACATGTAAATCCAACAATAAATTCCAAAAATAGACAGCTTTGATAAATAGTTGAAGCTACGGATTCTGGCCCAGATACGTATTGGATATTCGAAACTCTTTACCCGAGTTTCTCATACGAAACTCATCGCGAAATTAATGAGTAAACGAGTGTTAGTTACTGTGATTGACTGGATAATGTTCAACGGTCAATTGTGATTGTGACGTGACGATATTTTTTTTCAAGAAACAGAAGGTTTATGACCATCCAATTTAATCATAATAAAATCTTTATTTCAGACCATGTCCAGAATTATTACAAATAGCGTTATAAAATTTGTGCACGAATAAATGTTTTCGGGATATTTTAGTTCTGTTTATCCGTACTGACCTGTAGGTCGTAGGATGCTGTTAGTGCTACCCCAGACGCTGCTTAATAACGATGCGAGTCGCTTACGCAAAATGGCATGGCCTTGACCCCGGGCCTCCGCAAACATACCGGAGGCACTAAAAAAGCGGTGCAGCCCTAACAACATCCTAAACCTAGGCTACACCTGTAGAAAATTTGACAGTAGACTCCAAACAGTGTGACTTTAACTTGGTCACTACACCGTGCAAACCTGCGGGCCAGCGTATTACTTCTGACCGCCAGTGCCCTACGTTCCCTTTTTATGTCAACTCGGTCCTCATGGCCCTCAGTGACGTAATGTCCGAGGTATTTGAAGTGTTGTACCCACTTCAGTTCAGTACCATCCAGCTTTATCGCAGACACATTTGATGGACACTTACCGGAGGCCATGAAAACCATTTACTCTCTCTTCTTACAAATATATATTAAACCATAATTACGGCTATATGTTTCACATATGGCTAACAACTGTCTCATGCGGTTACAGTTGGGGTCTGCAGCACCATGTCACCCGCGTAACTTAAGTTGTTCATACATACATTATCGACCCAGTATCCTACTCGTGTGCTGCTGAACCCAACTATAAGCTCATTCAAGTTGAAGAGCTTGGAAGAACTCAAACCACCTTGTCTCACCCTAAACTCCAACCTATTAGTTATTTCCCGTTTTTCTCCTTTATTCCACAAAGATTTTATTTATATTAAGTAATCGTTACATACCGAGACTCCTCCGTGCCACGGAAAGCACGTTAAGCCGTTGGTCCTGGCTGTCATTGGTAGATCGTTGGCAGTCGTTACGGATAGTCAGAAGCCAGAAAATCTGACACCAGTCTTACCAAAGAGTACCGTGTTAGTTAATGGGTTGTGGGGTCTGGTAGGCAGCCGCTCGACGTAAAATACTGATATTCAGCTGAATCCGGTTTGACAGGAAGCCGACCCCAATATAATTAGGAAAAGGCTAGGCATATGATGAATCGTCGTCGTTCTAGCCTCTACATTTCTAAATGAAAAGATAACATCATGATTAGCATATCTCAGTTAAGCCATTTTCACAGCAAACAGAGTTCAATACCCGGTATAATATTAAAGTCAATTATATGCGTGGCTCACAAAAAAAAAAAACAATCCGATATGCAAACACTAGTGTAATAACAGTTTGATACAAACGAGTTTAGCATACCAATGTTCCAAGTATTCTAATCTCAAGTTCAGGTTCAAGAGTTACTTAATAGTGCCATATTAATTGTCAAGTCATAGTATCATGGTAATGTGGCGACGTTTTTGCGGTTCCTTTTATATTAAGTTCAGCATTCTTGTGTGAGGTGGACTCCTATTTAGGAAACTCGTCAATGTTTCCAGTCTTGGGCTCTGGTGTCGCGTGCCTAGGAATGTGGTGACGATAGTTTTGATTTTGTTGGGATCTTTTTTTGGTTTAGTATTTGAACGATATGAAGGCCAATTCTCAAACAAGTGTTCAAATTCAAGTAGCGATATCACCTCAGCAATTACTATATCAAAAACTGGTCAAAACGTATGGAAATAAGAGGTGTTTTTGCCAGTTTGCGACTGCCATGCGAATGCCAACGCTTCTTCAGAAAACTAGCCAAGTGCAGGTCGGATTTGCACAAGAAGGGTTCCGTACCATAAGCCGAAAAGACATGATTCTTGTATGGGGATACAAAAAACATGTTTCTTCACGTAAACAATAAATAAAGACGATATTACCAATATTTTTCGAAAATCTAAGGACTAAAGTGAAGTATTTTATTAAGCCAGGCAACATCCCTATTTACTTTTTTGTAATGTTTTCTCATTTTAATGTTCGACATATCTACCTGCCCAGTTTTTAGTTTAATATTAATATTGGTAAAATATGTGTAATTTTTGTTCAGAATTTCCTCAATTATTTGATTAAAAACCGTGACACGAATATGTTGCAAAAAGGTATGTTTTGAAGGAGAAGGACCTCCATTAATTTACATTTACAGACGCCAGCACATAAAGCTACAACAACCTGTCAAATTTGTTTAATAGATTTTCAACTTTATTGCTAATGCATTAGGTTCAAGGTTGACTGGGAACATTTGACAGTTTTGGGTAGCTTGATGTGCTGGCTGTACTACAATCTGTTTTGTATATACATAAATAAAGATTATAATAATTAATTTATGATTTCTGATTTACACCCGGTTTTAGGAATCAAATAGTTATAATTGACATGTCACAAATTAAACGCAAGTGATAGAATCGCCAAGACTGTTGATAACTAATTCAACCAATCACAGCAGGTCATTTGACGATTTGTCACATTATTTTGCTATCAATTTTGGTTCCAGAAACTGGGTCATAGTAATAATGTCTAAGAAGAGATTCAGCGATTCAGTTTGTATTAATTGGAGTTATTACAAAATAATGACAAATTGTTCTCTAATACTCGTCATGGTCACCCTACAATCAGAATCTATTAAAACACTTGTCTAAAAATAGATATAGGCATTGTGGTCGTCCAGTATTTTGATCTCGGTAGTTGATTTTTAATGCCCATCTAAATACGAGGGTGTAAATATCGATAAATTCCTGTCGATACTATAATAAATAATACTTCGCATGCTATCATCGAAAACAGTTCTGAGCCATAAAGAAATAGGTACAATCAATTGAGACCTTAAGTACACTGTAATTTTTTGTAAATTGCTATATTTATTTACAAGCACACAATGTTATATTAGTTATTGTGTTTTGGGTACTTTCCTATATTAGCGTTATTCTTATCTTTAGTACTTTATAAATTAATCAGGTAGAAAAAAATAAGCATAAACACTGTTGGAATGTAAATAGCAAGCATTTTTTTAATACAGATTGCTCAGTGAAAAATAGTAGGCGTTTCTGTCGACGTAACTGAACGCCTGATGTTTTCGTGTTAAATACGTTTTTATTAAAACGTGAATATATTTTTTGTGTTATTGTTCTGACTTGAATTGACACTATTTGGGGTAGTAGTTAAATCTACGCCTAAACGTCGATAGTTCTATAGGTACGGGCATTTGTAAAACTGGTTTCAAACTGTAAATTTGAGCGATAGAGTCGTAAATATCGAGTTCAATTAAGCTTGACAAATTTATAATCGTAAATGGGTAAATAAATCTTCAACACCAGAAGCTATAGCAAATCGTGATATGAATAACTCTTGCTCTTAGGTCCTAACATTCCCATATTAAGCCACAACCACGGTGAAGTTGGACGTATAGCGTATTTAGGACAAATTCTTCCTGACTTATATCCCGCAGTGACGCATTTTGTTAGCACGATCGAAATAAATCACATGAATTTTTCATAGCCATCCATTTTCTAGGAGTCTAGTTTATGCTTTGCAGTGTTACATGCATTTAAATTGGATTTTATCTGTTGATAACCACTTTATAATAGAATGTTATCAATGCCATCTCTAGCACATTTTTTATTGGGTGCATGGTGTGACAAAGTTGTAAACAAGCAGCGATATGACAACGATATGGCAACTCAATCACCTCAATAAAAATGTGAAAACGTGAGAAGAGCTTCATCTTTTTGACCGACCGACCTTGACAATTCAAAAGTGCCTGTAAATGGTCTAATTGAAATAAATGCGTCTTGAGTCTTCAACAAACAAACTCAATCATCTTGGTTGCATTATTATTACACCATGTCAATGTTTATTATGTTATTTTGATAAGCTTAAGTGAAGTACTTCTGTATGACCTAAGTTCAAGTAACGATTTAGAATCCCGATTTTTTCTTGAATCATAACATGTATGAATAGTCAACACACTGAAAAACACCTACAACCTTATTAGCACTAAGCAAAATAAAGTGTTATACCTCATGAGAAGACCAGACCAGCCGATAAAGTGAGGGGTGAATGAAACCTGGGAAGAAAGAGCTTTCTTCATAAAAACGGGATTAAATTTTTTTCATATAAGAAATTCGCTAATGAATAAAGATCAATACCCATTACAATGCGTCGAAGTATAATCACACAATTTTCCTTATCATGAGCACAGTTAACAAGAGAATAATGACAGGAGGCAGGATAATATTATTTTATGTTGATAACATCTAAGTTCTGTCGAAGACAGGCGCGACTTCCATTCGGTAACAAAAAGTAAAGGTGCATCAAGTTTCAGCCGGTCCCAGTTATTTTAATGGGTTCACATACGATGGGATTTCATATTCTGTTTACTGTTCATTTAATGTCTATAATTAAAATATATGTGCGCTAGTTTGCACTTATTTACATATATAAAAGTTCTTTTGATTATCTCTTCAAGGTATCGCCGAACAGTAGTGTTTCCGCAGTCATCGTTAACCTTGTTTTGGTTTCTGATGTGAGCACTTACAGTTTTACTTCGGTTAAATATAAATAAATCATTATCTATTTATTTCTTTTTGAATATATTATTACTATCGGGGGCCGAAAATGTTATTCTGCAAACATCTTGATCATGTGACTTCGTAATGACGGGAATCCTTATAAATTTTGTTTCTTTAAATTATATGAGACCTGTACCATATTATGCGATGTCTTTGATGATATGGTAAACTGTACAAGAAATGGGTGGGAATCGTAAAATTAATTTGAAACGATCACCAAGGCTACCGTAAATTGTAATTTGTTCCATGTAAGTTTGAACTAACTGTAGCTACTTGTATTACGAGTACTATTGCGAAGATACTCAAATGATAATATGTTGCTTTAAATTCAGTTTATAAAATGTAGTATTTGCAACTGTTTTTGGAGTAATACTGTCATAGCTCCTCAATTTATATCTTTAAATTGCTGCGTGTGCAATAAGTTTTAATTAAAACTGATTAGTAATTCAACCCTGTCACAATCCATAACGTACTCGGAGACAGCAACTTTGCATTGTGGAAATTAATTATCGTTTTTTTGTTTCACTTAACTAGAAATGCAAAATACACTTGCAAACAAATAAAGTTTTTCAGATATTTTGTATCGTATTTAAATAGCCACAGTTAATGTAGTTACAAGTAGTGTGTCTGAGAGAGTTAGGTACCCACTAAATATAAAATATAATAAATTATATAAATGTAATATACTTGGGTCTCCCTTGTTTGACAACAAAGGAATTTGACAAATTTTCACTTCCGAAAAAAATTTTCGCATAATTTAATTTGCCAAATTATTACTTGGCAAAAAATCTATTCACAAAAAATTGTAACGCAAACCTAATGTTTGGGAAATTAACGTTTAAACTATAACTTGTTTACCAACTAGTACCTACCTTTAACATTTTTTATTTAGTCAAATATTTCAGTTGGAGTAACAGTTTTTACGCAAAATCTAACCTAACCGTTTTGATTTAAATTAGTAATTATCCTAATCTAAATAGTTCAGTTCCGTCGCAATGCAAGTCGTGTCCGTACGAGGTTACAGTTTTAACCTAACCTAACCATTATTTTGATATTAAACCTACTATAACTAAAAAAAAAATTGACTTGTTTCAGACAAATTCAAGCACAAAAACTTACAAAGAAGTACGCAAAAGACATCAAATTTAACCAACAAGTCAAATGTTTATTGACTTAAACGTTTATTGTCTGAAGATTGTTTGCTGTAATAAATCATTTGATTAAACACCAAATGCCATAATGACACTATACTTGGTAATATTTTGCCAAGTAAAAATTTGACCAAAAAAAATAATAGGTACTAAAATAATTTGAAATGGTGCAATGGTATAAAAAAGGTTGCTAAAATTTGTTTGGGTAATTTAATTTTGTCATAATCTTTTCGGCAAAACGGCAGGATCCCAATATACTTACATGTCCTTATTCGATTTTTATATGTAGACTTGTTCTATAATAATTGAATTAAATATTATAATTTACATAGCATTAGTTTTACATTTAACATTCGTAAGAACGATGAATTATAAATAATTGTTCAAATAAATTCTCATGTCAGATCATAATTCTATTTATAATAAGACCTTAAATGGACCATTTTTCATATAAATGTATGTGTTGTATGTGTGAATACAAATACAATATATTTACAAATTCAAGTGATGTTCTTTATTATTATTGATTAAAGGGGTTAACCAACCGCTAATGTATACAGCGTTTCTTATGAATACATAACAATAGTATCAGACCTATACCGTTCTTACAGATAGATAGATTTATTTATATACATATAACGTAGGTAATTAATACAATTAGGTGATACAATATTTTTGATTCCTTATACATTCTGCCTCATGGCATGCAAAATTGTTATATTTACTTAAGACTATTTGATGAACATTGCAAACTAAATAGACTTGTCATTTAAAAAAACTGATACAGAGTAAAATCAATTTAGAACTAGCAATTATTAAGGTACTTTTAAAATTTTACTATGCGTTGGTCTTTAATATTTTTTTGTTCATGGTCAATTCAAAGTCAAAGTCAATTCATTTATTTCAACTAGACCATTAAAAGGCACTTTTGAACGTCAAATTTACAGTTTGAAATTAAAATATTAGTGACTCTAGTTGTCCATTCGCAAAAAGTAGATTCTTATGGAGAGGAACGGACAAGAAACTCCATAGTTACTCTTTTCAAATATAAATAAAAATAGATAAATTTAGTATATAATGTGAGCACAATGCACCCAACGTTACCCTAATATACAGCACACACTTATATACTGATAGGTACAACAAAGCAATACCAGCAGAGATAAAATTAAGTTTGAATAAATAAGAGGAGCCATACACATAACACTATTTCTCAATAATGCAGTTTTATGTCCACCTGTGCATAACTTGTCTTCGTATTGAGTTCTTAAACTTGTTGTCCAGTTTCTAGTATTTTTCAAAGTCGGGAATAAGTAATCATTTGTTTCAACAAAATAGCTATTTCTAAAGTTATGAATAAACAGTTTTTGATGTTCTATCGATGTCATAATTTTTTGGCTCAATTCGGTAATGTGAGCATATTATTTTGTATTGAGCGAATATTTAGTTAATATACCATTTTTTTTACTATACATGTTTTGGATCCTTTAAATAAAATACATATATATTAAGTAATAAAATAAATAAACATGTCTTCGCAACGCGTTGAACTCTTTTCTTCCAAATTACTCAAAATTAGTTAAAGGTCATCTCTGTTTAGGTAACTGTTTTGTAAATCAAGTTAGATAAAATTCGCATTTTAGCTAAAATAAAGTATGGATATCCTGAAAAAATCAATAAAAATACAAAATTTACTATTTTTCCGATGAGTCCTACCGTCTGAATCCTCTTATTTTAAGTTAATTTCTTATAATGTTGTTTTGTTTAAATGGAAAATAGTATAGGGTAGTTTTCAAGGACGGGAAACATTAAAAAAACAAAAATCTAATTTTTTTAAATGTTGTAAATCTAATTAGAAAAGCCCTACACGTATATGTAAAGGATCTTAATTATTACAGGATTTCTTAACTTTTTCCTGTGGCTGGTAGTCGTAGAGGTCGGTTTATAGGGTTGAGCCACGTGCCTGTCTGTGGGCCAGCAGATGTCCCGTGACACCTGCCCTTGCCACCTCGCCCATCACTTTCTGATCCACACCAATCACCATACACCCATCCCTTTCTAGTTGTGCTTATTTTTATATAATTTATACAAAGTGACGGTAACTAGAATGGACCCGAGGCGGTTATAATGACCAGTACCTACCTCAGCTGTGTTATTAATTGCGTAGTTAAGTACACAGGTTAAGTACCTAAAGTGCTTTGTGACTCCTGCGTTTCTAAGTTCTCTTTATGTATTAAAATAGAATCAGGTTTTAGGTATATAAGCAGTGGATATGCAATAAGGACCACGTAGCTTTAGGGTTTACACTTGGCGCCTTAGAGTTTTTGCGAGCAATTTTCTTGTTGAAAAGCGAACTGATTGAAAAGGTTGAGCTCAGCAAATATGATTATTTATTTACTGAAATCTTAAGGAAAACATCTTTTGAACAGTGTTGTGAACATATATTGTTATGCTTTTTTTATTACTTACTTTCACTTAGCTTTAATTAAACTGCTTTCTGATTCTGGGTTTTGACATGAACTCTTTGTCACATATATACGTACACCCCTAACTGACCAACCATTCATTTATTAAAGAAAGTGTTCAGTTAGTTTTCCTTTCAATGGAAACCAGTTCAATGGAAGCATTAATATGCACTTATGGAAAACCTGTATCTTGGCAGAATAATTTATTTCCCTTACAAAGAAAACTGCTAAGTACGTAGGTGCATGCATATTTGTGCCAGGTAGGGAAACTTTAAAGGACCTTTTTCTAAGTGTGTTAAGCATTTAATTTGAAGTTTCATAATTGACATCAATTAATAAGTGAAGTCAATGCATGTTATGTATGAGTATGCATAATTATTGTAACACCACCGGCCTGCAAAGATTCGTTCCGTTGTAAATGTTTGGATATGTAGTCAACATGTCCGATACGCTTTATAAGTTAAATACCAGCGGCACGGGGTGAAAGTTTTCAGTATAACTGTTGCAAAATTCCCTGTGGTAAATGCCAAGTTATTCATTTTATTTAGACACCTCACCAATGCTATACAAACCTTGTGTTAAATATAAAAAAAAAAAAAAATATAAATTGCCGTAAGCTCTCTAAGTCCAGGGTCGACCCTAGCTTAGTAAAACACCATTGGTATTTGCAGATCTCGCATTGGTATTGCCTATTCACTTTGCCTTTCTTCTGAAGAAAACTGTTGTTAGTATAAAGCTAGGTATACAAGGATTAGCTTCTTCAAATCTCGATCATCGCTACAAGAATTCCCGTCGGTGTTTGGAAAGGTTGAAGTAATTCATTTTTAATTAGATACACTTAGCAGATTCTTGGGATCGGAGTGTAGTGATCGACTCTCGCGCAAACCCGACTGCACGCAGGTGCAACTGTTATTCCATTAAAATTTAATACAGATGTCGCGTGCGCTGCCTTTTTACTTCACGACGCTCCATTATAATTAAAGAATATTATTTTGTCGTAAAATTGTGGCAGCGCGAGTTTGCTCGCGACCGCCACGCGCCGCAAACGCTATTGGGAGCAACGGGACTTTCGGGATATTATGATATGTTATTTATAGAAGGCTTAATAACATACGGAACCGGTTACAGGAGCTCTGAAGACAATGTAGGATAAGTGGATGCTTTGACTGAGTGTATGGGTGACGGGTATTGTACTTAAACGGAAAGGTTCTTGAGGCTCGCCATTTATATTTTTTTGCTGATTTATTTTATAGATTAAGTAATTACAAGATTTTCGTGATATTTGAAGCAGACGAGGGATTATGGAATTCATTAAGTCCCCCATTACGTTACTTTTGATTTTAATTTAAGATTGTTAATAAAAATGAGCAGCATAAGTTAAGTATGTCCCAAAGGATATTTTTAATAACAGTATAATTTACGGATACGTGGCTTAAAATAAAAAATACCCACAGATATAAAAATAAAATTAATTGCGATCCCTATATAAACGTTATATTTAGAGAATTTGGTTTGACCAGAGAATATTACTTTAATTACTTTTATTTAGTGCTTCACGGGCGGCGTTGCGCTTATAAAAATATTTTGGCTCATTGAATTCATATTTTTGCATTAGAATCGTAAAAGAGTGAACCAAATTAAACAATTAAAAACTTTAGAGCCGATTTCTGTTCAAATTATACGGATGCAAAAATCCATAATAAAATTTTAAATATTTTTAAGTCACAGTCCTCTTGATAGCACATTCCTGCTTCAGTAACGTGCTATACTAAATGGAGCTCATAACTAAAGACGCATTTATCGGTGTTTTATTTAAAATGTACTCCAAAGTTGGAAGGAGAGAGATGCAGACGAGTGTCTTGGTGTGAGAGCGGATAGTTCACCGTGTCTGTCATTGATTTAAATGTGGAACACTTGGGCAGCGATTTCCCGCGCTGCGCAGGCGCCGCGGGCGCGCCCCGCCCTCCATTGTACCCCCACAATGCGTCGTACCTCACGCTAACGAGCGCTCGCAGCAAACCAGACACATTTGTAAAAACCGCAATAAGCGTTCCATTTCGGCATATTGTTTTGACATATAATAAATATTTGCAAGATTACACCGCGCGGAGATTGCGGTTGTGATTTTAAAATCGATCGGTTTCGTTTTGTCCGGGCGGCTATTGTTTCTCCAGCGTCCGGCGGCGCCCGTGCGTCCGTCCGGTGGGTGCAAGGTACGTGGGAGCTGCGAGCGCGCCGGTGCACGGTGGACTGTATTACACACGGTTGCGTTCGGCAGCTACGCGCCACACGCCTTTGAACTCTAGATCTTATCTCTCGCCTTTTGTTCTACAACCTGTAGAATGAAGTCTTATGTATCAGATAAATGTTACGCACTTTCAGGCTTACATCTTAAAGCTAGTTCTTACAACTGAAACATGTTATGTTAGAACTCACAAAGTTTTGATTTATTATTCAAAATTCGGTTGGCAATACTACGGTATATAAATAAATGTGATTTACAAGTTATTCTTCTATCAAATAAAATATTAAAAAAAACGGAAGCTGCCGATTGAGCTAAAGCGTAACGAAAATCAATCAAATTAAGCAATTTCCACGTACGCAGCAGTACGTATGTAATAAAGGGCAATTGTCTCTAATCGTCTCAGACAGTTCCGCAATAATATAAGCAGCAGAAACACCATATTTCTCATCTAATTTAAGTTCAAAACAATAATAAAACGTGAGTTAGAAATACATGGGCGTAAATTAAAGCAAATCAGTGCCGGCATACCGCCGCCCGCGCCGGCAGCGAGCGACCGTACGTACCGAAGCTTCGGTGTTGCACGTCGAGAAAATTGCAGGGTGCACCCCAGTTAGCGCCTCGTAGGTGTCAAGATTGCCATAATTTGCGTCCCGGTGTTGCCCGCAGCGCCTGTCGTCACGTGTTGCCATCTAAATACTTTTATTACTGGGAAAAAGCACAGATTTGCATTACAATAAAACGTTACGCCCCTAAATGGTACCGCCGCGCCGAAGGAATAACATCACACCAGTATGAAATTATTGCTTTATTTATCGCTTACTCAAACGTAAAAAGAGAAATTAGAGTCGTAAAAGGTAATGAGGTTTTAATGAAGTCATGATTAACAGTTAATTAGTATCGGGCATGGTGATGGTAGACGTTATGTTGTCGCTGAAATATTATTTACGAACATCTGCCATACTAGGTCCAGTAATTGAACAGTTAAAAAAATATATCCCGATGTACTGCCATCACCAAACTCATACAAGCTTGTTACAATCTGGTTTGTAACTAAGCCGTGATTGGGCCATGGAGATTATGATGTATCAATACGAGCATTTAAGTTAAGTTTCCATAAAGGAAAAGATAATTTATGTTCCCATACGCCAAAAGTGTGAATTATTAAACATTTGATTGATTTATCTATGTATATTTATTTGTAGTCACAACTAAGAACAAGCATACTATAGAAAATTATTCAACGATTAAGGATTCATTGAGGGAGACGGGGATTTCTGTTCGTACGGGGAAACAGATTAAATCTTATTCAATCACGAAACGTGCTTTGGAAGCGAATGTCTCCTGATTTTAAGCAGATTAAAGTCAACTCTGAGTCTTCTACAATGGAACCGCCTCTTAAAACTCAAGTCCTCATTTATATTAAAAGTATTTTTTAACTTTGACAGTGTGTTTGTTTGAGAATAGTATCTTTTTGCCTCTACCGAAAACGAATAAGCATTCATATATAGATAAGATTATTAAAATGATGACTTATGTTTTTAAGTTTCACATTCAATTGTATTCTGCGGATGAAAACGAAATATTCTGCTAACGAGCCCCCGCGGGTTTCATAAAAATATGTCACATGGGAACGGTTTCCAGAGAAGGTGAGTTTCTTCACACATTAATAAGCCGTTTTGACTTTGTGATTCCTCTAAGCACCGGCAATAAATTGTGGAAACATCAATATTGTATGACGAGATTAATGCCCATGTTCGGTGGACCATTAGGCCTGCATAATCCCATTGTGTTTTTTTCATCAGCTTTGAATTCGAGCTAAGAGCCGCCAAATTGACATCGACTCCTCAGAAGAAATGATTAAAGAGTGATGAATTTATTTATAATAAGCCTGGATCTTTTACATTTATACAAGGCATGTGTCCTCGGATATATCGTGTAACCTTTTTTCTTCTAATACTTTTATTTGGTTGCGTTGGCTGTCGTCTACAACATTAACTAAATAATATTTTAAATCACTTATCCCACTTACTATCGGAGCAACGTACTTAAATATTATGTTTATTTTATTTTCCGACATCAATACTCGAGTCACTCGTATCTGCGGCTTTCATATTTCAATTCATATATCGGCGGTTGTCAAAACGTCCCGTTTAAGGCGGTGGCTGAGGCTGAGATGCGGCTCGCGAGGACCCCGCTTGGGCCAGGCCGCGCCATCCTTCATATCGGTCCATTCACGAGGCGAGCGGGGCGTCCGACGACACTCGGATGACTTCGCTTAGATTTATGCTCCTGTAATATGGCGGCTTCTGTAAATGGACGAGTTCTCACCACACCGCCGAGTCAATCCTTTGAATTTATTAGTTTGCTTCCAGACCCAACTGACTTATGTAAGTTCCTTTACCGTACCGAGGTCATTGTTTGATTATTGATTTATGCATATTGGCAGCGTGATCGTGGTATTCATTTTGGAACAAATGCATTTGAGTCTCTAATAAACCAATCCGCTATGACGCTCGCTGGCATAAAGTCAAGTTACAACATTTTGATTCCTAGAATAATAAAGTTAGGCAAATTGCTTACACAGTTTATTGTTGAATGAGCCTTCAGTTCACGAAATTAACTGCTCCCGGATCCTGTATGATAATTAAAGTGTTATCAAAATAATACAACATAAATAGTGTGCCGGTGCGCTGGCGAGGCGTGTTTAATAGATTCCACACATTCAGCATGAGCAGCATGGCTGTCATAGCTCCTTTTATTACTCCGTGAGTTACGGCACACGTTACATTTTTATTAAGTCATAATTTTGGGTGGAACGAAATGTGGGCTTTCGTAGTTTTATTTGAAATCCTCACATATTTTTATTACATATTCGTTGTTATTGACATGAATGCACATAATTATTGAATTCTTCAGTAATTATTTATTTAGCAGGTACAAGTTTATCAGGAACGTAACATCGGTAACTAACGGTATTTCTTATCTACGTACCACACGTCTATGTACTATCGACTCATTAAAGTCTAGCCAGGGAACATCGATATACTTTCTTTTCTGCACTCTTCTATTAAATGTTTATCACCGTCTTTGTATCGTATTAACTGGGCTATTTAAAATAACATATAAATAAAACGTTGGCGAGTTAGGTATTCCACAATCGTATCATAAATTGAGACTAGTAGACGAAGCATCCAAGTTTACTGCACACGCCAGTGATAAATGTTGTTTCTTGTAGACAAATAGCTGCTACATCTTAACAAATTGCTGCGAACCGCCGCCAGTGCCCCAAGGTTGCAACTTGGACCATTTCTCCTATAAGGCAAAAATATAAACAACTTGCCTGATGTAATGAATATTAATATAAGCTCCTGAAGATATCCCGCAAAAACTACGCATCGTTAGTTTACTTAAATAAATGTCACTCATGCGCATAATCTTCACAAACGACAAATAGCCATTAGTATTATTTATGGAATTGAAAACGAAATCTGAAATGACTCAATTTAAGGACCAATAAAATTAAACGATGAATAAAAATGTCGTAATCTCATTGTTGCACATTAACATAACTGGGTCAGGAATTCAGAATAATAACTGTGATATATGTCATAATCATAAAATAAAAAGAGTAGAAACAGGTGCAGACAGTTATAGAGGAAATTTTAAAGCGGTAGGTGCTGTTGTGAATAATGGTAAAACAATAATGCGTGGTGGAATGGTAAATAATGGCGAGCGAGTGAATGACACGCGTGTATGTAGCTCGTGCGATATGCCGAAGAGTGACGCGAGGGGCCGGCGGCGTGACGTTCTCTTGAAGGTTTATTTAATCAAGCAGCGGTACCACCACACCACCGGGTGCCCCGGGCCCCGTGTGCAATACGCTCCTGCCGTCTCAATCTCGATTGCCCCCGTACAATTGCATTGTCCTCGGGTGATAGAGAATTTAATGAAATTTCTTCACGGCCTTCATCGGATTATAACATTGACTGTGGCGTACGGATCAGTAGTTGTTTTACTGTTTGCACTTGCAGTCATATGGAAATGATTGGATTTAATATTATTTTCATCTGCGTAAAAGTAATATTTTGCAATGAGCTTTTAACTATTTAGACTATGTTCTCTAACTGGATCTTTGTTGCTAAATCGGACTTTGAAAATGGGGTGAAGAATGTTAAATTTAATTTTATGTTACAGATAAGAAAACTTCGTTTAGGATTCGGAATTGAGTCATTAATGTCCACAAGGTTCCGAATGGCTATCATCCAGTGTCCTATCAGCGATATCTAAAACCGCAGAAAAAAAAAATAATCTCCTGGATCAGATATTCCAAAATTCAGATTTTGTATAAGTCGCAGCCTCGCAGCTCCTAAGCCACATGCGCTTGCGCACATTTGAGGCCTTTTAGTAGTTTAGCTCGGAGGGTAGTATAAAATTTGTATAACAAATGAGGGGCGTGTTCGGGATCCGTCACAGTGGCGGTGGACGCGGCGTGGGGCGCTAGATGGGTGGCCTTTCAGCGCACTTATATTGTGGCGAGATTCAAGCTAAACGTTTATTATATGTTGTTGTTGAATGTGAAGAAAGTGAAAAAAGCAAGAATATTTTGGTAAACACTATTTCAGTAGGTAAGAGGAACCTTCTTTAAAGGTTGACTGATAGAGAATGCCTTTGAATAAATAAGTAAATTATGTTTAAAAATGTAAGTCAAAACTATTTCGCTCCTCTTTTTTTAGAATTTAGATAAGCATAAGTACTTAACGGCTTTTTGAATTTCGTCTCTCTTTGTTAAGATACTTCTCACGCGTTTTCATCATGTGCACGCAGCTTTCAATTTCATTTTCAGCCATCCATCTACCTAGCCTTTTCCCAACTATATTTGGGTCGGCTTCCAGTCAAACTGGATTCAGCTGAATACCAGTATTTTACGTGGAGCGGCTGCCTACCAAACCATCACAACCCATTAACTGGGTAACACGGTAGTTCTTGACAAGACTGGAGTCAGACTTAATGGCTTCTGACAATCCATAACGACTGTCAAAGATCTACAAGTGACAGCCGGAACCAACGGCTTAACGTGCTTTCCGAGGCACGGAGAAAACTCGGTATGTTAAGATGGTCACCCATCCACAGACCAACCTTGGTAAGCTTTGCTTAACCTTATAGATTGACCCGCGCGACTGTTATTATTTAGCCACGAGCTCCTCCTCCTCAGAATTTCATTTTCAGCGGATGTCGGTAAAACACCGTGCCGTGTTAATGAGGTTATTAATAAACGCAATGATTGCGGCGTACAGCACTATACTATTAAATTAACATAAAAGTAATATTTATACATTTTACCGATCTCGCGGTGTGATTACTTCGAAAATGTAAAAGAAGCAACTGAAAAAATTACGCGAGATATTTATCTAATTTTAAATCTGTCATCAGTTTTTATTTTATTAAATTTTTATCTTTTAACATTTTGACTGTGGAACCATTTAAAGTCTGTGGTTAATATTAAGTGGTCATATACTTTATGGCAGTAAGTAGAGACACTTGGGTCTTTATTTCGTTTTGCTGATGGCATATCTAGATGAAACTTTACTTAATGCAATGCAATTATGAATATGCAAGTAATATTAGTTCAAACGTTTTGCTGATATTTTTAATGTAGACTCAGATAAACAAGGGGAATGGGGTATTAAACGGTGGTGTTAATTTCTTGTTGAGAATGTTTGTATTTTTGAGTGAAAAATTTTAGGGTTCCTTGTTGCCACTTCCCAGGAGTTATAAGCTCCGAAGGTGTTGCGTGGGGCTATTGTTACAGGCAGTTGTTAGATAAAGCATCGGTTTTGCTAATAACATACATTTGCTAAGCGGCCTCCGAAGCGGCATGGAGCTGAGAACCCAGCCACCTCCGCCGACACAACGTGATATTAAGCTATTACTTATCTTGGCAACTCGCTTGTTTTCGGCAAAACAAATAAACACCGAATTAAACGATAACAACAACGACGAATGGTTTTGATACTTTGGGCAAAAACTTTTATTTGAACAAAACAAGTTCGAATTTGGCCCTTACAACCCTTTTGACGTTTACCTTCGCTGTAGATAACGTTTACAAATAAATAGTATCTATCGAGTGCTTAAAATAACAGTCTAGTAACAGAACCCGTAACACCAATGAGCCAGTTTAATTTTAGCTCAAAAAATACGATTTTCATTATAAAGTATAGAGCGGAACAATATTCAGGATGATGTATTTTATAAAGTGGATATTAAAACTTATCATCTTTTATTCTGTCACTCCTCAATATCCTCCATAACCATTCAAACATTACAATTCCACTTCTTATCTCTCGTGTAAAAGTATCAAAACTACATATTTTCATATCAGAAGAAATCAACTAAATGCATCATCGAGATATGCAAATATCTGTTTGTTTATCGAAGTAAAGAGTATCAATTTAGTATCGGATATCGGGGAGATGATCGCACCCGAAATGGATACATCATTTGCTATTCAAATAGCCTAAAGCTAACCGCTGTAGATAAAAAACCCTGTGTTTTAGTTAAACGAATCTGTTGTTTTATCCTTTATACTTTTCTTTGAGGTCGGTTTTGTGGCAGACAGAAAAAGGTATATAATTAATTAAACATACACATAAATAAACTTTCTCTGCTTTGTCGGTACAATTTAGTTACAGCAAGGAATTGAATGTTTCCTAGAGTTTTTCTCATGGTCGAAAATGTCGCAGTTATTTTGCTTTTCATTTTATCTACGCTAGATGATATCTATTTTGTGTACCACCACATAGGTTCTTATTAGTCCTTTTAATACCACGCCAAATACAGATTCATATATCAATTGCTGATCGGGAGCCCTTTGATTGACTCGTGCTATTTGATGGAAATGTATTAGTAGGCGACTGAGACAAGTGACTAGCAACCTGACACGGCTCGTGCATACACATCCCATTCATTCAATACAAGTGTCATTCACTCACTTTCAGTTCGCAGCTCTGATTCATCATCGTCACTTTGATTCAATCTTCAATTATTCTGAGAGAAACTATGTCAAAGTAAAAGATCTCTAGAAGTAAAACTGAAAATAGATGACCTATTTTTAGAAGAAAATAATAAGGTTTACTGAACAAATCCTTAACAAGCAGAATAATTGGCATCAAAAGAAATCAAAACAATTAGCTCGATACACTTAAAAAAAAGGCTGTAACTGTAGCAGAATATTGCAATAACTGCACTCAATTTGGTCAAGACCCAAATGGAGCTGTAAAAATCTTAAATGGTGATGCTAATACTGATGAAAAAACGTTATCAGACCCTATTAAGGTATCATTACAACTTAAGAATGGTAACAAAAGTAATCAATTCGGGAATGATGCAATCATCGAAGCAATTAAAGTAAATGATATCCTTTAGAGATAATTACATATATTACTTTTACTTACGCATACCGTGAGTAAATGGATGTTCGTGCGATACAGCCAAATGTTTTATTTTGTTAACCTATACGGCAGTACATATTTGAATACAAAGGTAATTAGTTCAGATTGTATCCCAGACAATTGCATCCAGGAGCATTTTAATTAAGATCTGAACAAATACTGCCTTGATTTATGTCTGAGGTACTGTAATTGGCGGTTTTAAACCAAGGGTAGTTAAAGCAACGAATATTAAATTATTATTTGTATTTTCGGTACAAAAAGTTCAAGAAATCAAAGGGGCACTTTCTGATCTCACTAATTAGTTTCTGGTTTTCGACTGTTAATTTTATTTTGAAATTTAAAATGAAGGCCTCGATCAATGTAGGAATTGTAAGAATTTTGTTCCTCGGAAGAAGTTCTTGTTTATTCAGTATTCATGTTTAAGTCAATAATTAAAATTCATTAGTCAGTAGCTGAAACTACAAATGAGTCATTAGTTAATTGTTAACTTTGTTATATAAATTCCATCTTAGGGTTTTTCGTTGCTCCCTTATAACTTAAACATAAGTACTCTTTGACTTTGCAACTTTAATGAATGAATGATTGGTAGGTGATGTTTGTTAGCGTTGATGTCTTTTCTTGTTAAGTTTGTTACCCTGCTAGTTAAGCACCTTCATCCTTAGTTGAAAGATTTTGGCCAAAAATTTTTCTCAGGAAAACCAATAACGAATGATTTGTGGATACAAGAGATTAACAAGATTGTTGGTATCGGTATCGAGTGTTTATTTAATTGGTGTGAAAACAATGGGAGAGTGTGATTTTTGACAACTTAATAACGCATCGTTTGAATAAACCAATAAAGTCGTAACGTAACGAAGAAGAAACATCTTTTTAATGAAACTGAATTGGTTTAAAATGCACCACTGTAGCCAAGAAATTAAAGCAAATAACAAGAGGAAATCATTTTTTTAGCGAAACATTTGTTTGAAGATTTACAGACCAGTCAGAACTCGTCAGAATCGTTTAACAAATCTCAGCGCTAGAATTGTAATAAAACTTGATATTTAACACACTACAGAATTATTAAAAACGTAATCTTCAAACTTAAATTGAGATGTATTCCCGGTTGAGGTCCTTTAACACGGCCCCAGTGTGATTTTAATGGAGTATTATTTAATACTCCATTAAAATCACACTGGGGCCGTCTCCTAAGAGCATTTAATGTCTTTATGAAGAGTTGGTAAAAAATGCAGAGAGCATAAAGTGTCATATATCGGGTGTCGTGGGGTCGGGCACCTATGCATTGTTATGTTTCGTAAGGCTCTTCTGTATTAAACTTACTGACTTTATCAAATATTCGAGTCGTTTGGGGTTGAAACTCTTGTACTGTGGGCTCCGAGTGCTCATGCGTTAAATATAAAAAACTTGCTAACTGCTTAGTTGTCACTTCGCGTGACCCAAGGGCTGGCTTTTACCTCGGACAGAGGATAAGCATTGCCATACAACGTGGCAATGCCGCAGGTCTTTTGGGCTCACTTCCAGTCGACAGCGATGCGGGCGAATTGTTTGACGCCATATTTTAGTTAGTTTTTATTTTAAGTGTTTATAGTAAGATTAGTATTTAAAATATAAAATGTACATAGGTAATAAGGTATAGGATTATTTGAGTACCTACATTCATTTAGCTTTGTAAACTGAACAACTTTATGGAAAAATTTGCTCTATAATTCTAATAATATAACCGATGACTGTCAACGACTGGAGTGGACATAATTTTTTTTGTTGCAATATTTCATTATTGTAGCTTCCGAAGATGCTTCAAAATTCTCGTTTTCTTGATTCGCAGAACAAAATGTGTTGGTTATTGCGAATTCAATCACGTCTGTAAGTTTTCCTGGCCATTAAAGAAACCGTACGCATTACACAGTCATCTTATACGAGTACAACGTTAACGAAATCTTTCATTCAATAAACGTGTCAGTATTTTTTACTCGTATTGATGAATTAAAAGAGTGGTCAGAGTTTTTAATGTTTAATGAGTCTGAGAAATGTTTCCGTTCACGTGCATTATGCTTACTGTAAAGTATAAGTAACTATAAGTATAAGTATTTATGACTGAGTGATCTCTGTCAGCAGTTTCGCCTGTCTGAAAGTCGAAAATTATCCCAAGAGAACATAGTTCTGGGATAAAAGTATCCTATAACCTCAGCCAGACATGGTCTAGGTACCCATGTGCCAAAGTTCATTCATATCAGTTCAGCCGTTAAGACGTGAAGGGAAACAAACAGACCTACAGAGATAATTTCGCTATGTATTATAATATTATTAAGGATGCTAAGTACCGGTTTGAGTGAATGAAGTGTTATTATTTGCCCCTTCACCCACTCCTAATAAGTCATAATTAATAAGGTATGCATAACTGAAGTCGCTAGGTAAGTAGTTTTAGAATTTATTCGTATACTTACAGCATAAGTGAGGTTTTCATTACTATAATCATCATTTGTTAACCTTCACTAATTACGATTTATTTGCGTTTTAGTTTGTCTTGTTAGTGAGGTTAGCTGTTAAACTGTTTCCTGAAACCTCAGAGTAATAATGACCTATCTCAAAATAGCTCAGTTATGTTTTACGTTATTTTTTATTCCCACGTTTTTTCTCACACTAAACTTCGAACGAAAAAATCATAACAAATTAGTCATAAATTTTCACGGTGCATCATTGATTATAGCTCTCCTACTGTAGCAGTAGACACGCTGACCTTAACGATAGCGATTTTGAATGCTTCATTTTAGAAGAAGGAACCTCCTCGGTTGTTGGGGACCACCCCGAGCTTGCTCTTGAATATGTAATGATAAGTTCATATGATTTGAATTAATAACGCGTTACGATCAATTAGGTAATGAGCATCGGTATCTTTAGGCGATGACATACGCGTGTTTTCATTAGTTTGAATTATTCCTCAGCATTGGTGGTCCGTAAGTGATGGTTGTTATTTTTCTTATTTATCTCCTGATTACGTTTTATTGGTGTCTTGTTTGTTAATACATGCATTTAATTTGTTGCGCGTACATTTAATTTGATTACGTTTAATTACCCATTTGGTTTACGATCGCGTTTATCTGTGACCTCCGTGCTCGTGACATTTGAAATGGAGATAACAATACTGAAAAGATGGCTATACATTTAGGAAATCTTTCGTTTTGGTTTTAATTACTGCACAGAGATTTAAATCTTCATTCTGTCAATGGTATTACGAGATGCATATAATTATTGTAATAATCGTAAAGATTTTAAGTGCGAAGGCGGGTCCGGCGCTGGTTACAGTGGCCTAGCAATTTCAGACGTGCGTAAGGCGTTGCCTCGGTAATAACTCGCGAACATTTCGTGTCATTCCATCATTGGCAAGGAAAATATCACCATCGGCTACTTAAAACCTCGTGAACCTTCGGGGGATTGCAAAGCCCTATTAATGTCAAAGTCCACGGTTTCCAACGAGATAATGTGAACGAACATAATTGGACTTAAAATAAAGAGCCGACTTGTTGATTGCTTCAAGTTTGCTATATACGCGAAATAAGCGCGTAAACTTTTATGGATGTTAAAATAAACTTATTTAATCGTTTCATTGAATAAATAATTTATTTGATTGAACATGTTTTGACTGGAGTAAAACAAAAGCGACTTAAACCGTTTAGGGTCCATCTCAGGGACGTAAAACCGTTAATGTGGGCCAGGGCGGGAGGATTGGTGTAATATTTCAACGTTGCCACTCCAACAGCACAAATGAATACTTTTAGTGATATAACCTCACTTAAAAAAGCGTGTTAAAAACCCTCTTAATAGCTCTAATCTCCGTGGTGCCGCGGTGTGCCTCTAATGACAGTCCTTAAACAATGAGTTATGTTAAGACTTTTAATATTCCATTAAAATAATAATTAAGCTGTTTCTATGAAGCAGCTCTAACTAGCCCTAAGCTTAAGTATAAGTATTTACGGTTATAGTTTCTTAATTGAATTTAAATTTGCGCCTCTCTGCGGGAAGCGCCGCGGATCGTGGGGATCAGATAATGGCTGTTTATAACATTTAATATCACATTAAAAACTTTCTAATTCAATTTTTGGGACACACAGCGAGAATTCCGAAAAGGTACCGAGAAAAAAATATGCTAAAGGACATTGAAGACTGTCCACGTGTGGGTTTACTGTAAACATGTGTACACAATGGCTGGAGAGGCCACTAAAAAGCTAATATGTCAATGGGGCACGCAGTGTTGCACAACAATGAGCTATTCTGTGTGCACTGTCATGCGTATAACTCTATTAAAGATGTGCCCCCGTGGAGGATCGATAGGTATGTCACTATTGATGTCTTAATGTGGGTCGGATTTGAGGTTTTTGGCGTAATGCAGACCATTATGTTGTAAAAGAAGTTTGTTGGTTTTAGTGGTTGACAATGTGAAATTGATACTAGCGTATTTTGCTCTAACTTATTATTTGGTACCTACATGACTTGCCTTGCTTATATTTGAATTGCGAAAAAATGTTTGTCATCGTATTTCGCAATACATAGAGAAGGCAACATCCGCTGTCGATGCACATCCGGAAAGGTGCCATCTCAAATAAAAGCTCAGACATAATTCGTCATATTATTCATATAAAAATCAGTGCAAGATCGGCAGATGCGAAAGGATTGCACACACATGTTGGCAAGGTGCGCTTGCGCCTACTATACTTATGGCTTGCGCCAAACACTTCTCTGGGCAAACAATCGACTATAATATTAGCTTCGGCATCTGTTTAGTTAAGCATTTCTTCCCTTTCGTATCATCTTGAAAGTTATGAATGTCTGGATTATAATTGGCAATTAGAATCCGCCTTTCGTTATTTCTTTAAGGTACTGAATTGCGTTTGAATTGTGTGGGAAATCATAATTATACTAGAATAACATAATGACATAAACCAGATTCTATATGAAACTGGATAGAGAAAACCTTATGCAAAAAGACGCATAAATAAAATTTTGAAAGGTAATCATACGGCAACGTTTGGATTTTGAAAAAGAAAGATTTTCTGATATTCTGAACTTTGCTAGTCGCAAATATAGCGTGGAAATAAACCTCACCGATTCATATTTATTGAAGCCGTGTTAGCGAGTAGGCTGTCTGCTATCCAAAAAAAGAATTACAAGCTGGACAGAACAAATTGAGAATAATCCTCGCCTCTTTATACAGTAATCGGAGATATAATATCCAGGAGATTTAAATGCAATAAAAATTGTATAGGTAGGTATAAAGCTGAAGGACTTGTAGTTATTTTTGCCACAGCTTTAGCAAGAAGTCGGATTCTGTGGAGGTCCTCGACGCGTGGCGCGGTGCCTTTTAAAGCAAGCTTCGGTTCCAGTTTAGTAATTAAAGTTACAACTTTATCGATCAAAGACTTTCCAATACACGAGGGACCACCGGGCCGCGTATCTGCATCGCCTGGCTTCACCGGTATATAAATATTAGCTAGGCTGGGCCACGTAATGGAACTGTCAGCCGATCGCTCCTTGTCTCCCAATAATCCTCCCAATGAGTTTATTACTAGTGCACTGCCCACATAGTTGGTCCCACTTTCGTTGGCACACGACGGACGAATAAGGATCACAGCCCATTAATTTTGCAAGTTAAACAAGACTTTGTTTTTTGTGCGTCGTCGATGGGATAGTCGCTTGTACACTTTTTCTAGGCTTTATCTCCTTGTATATGCGCGGTGATAAACAAGTAGATGAGTTTATCAACAACCTCCTTGGACATGATGTTCTCCTCGCTATTTAGAGACTCTCAATCAAAAAGTATTTCCATTGCAATTTTCACAATGGGGTCCTTTCATTTCATTGTTAGTTTCGTTTTAAAATCTCGAAGTATGAATGATACAAAGACTGTAATTATCGGTTATGGTTCCGTTTGCTCTTTCGTAGCTCATTGTGTTTAGTAGATGTCTCTATTTTGCGATTTTCTAAGGTGTGGGCTGGCTAAATGTTATTTGACGATAGTATTGTGAGCACGCCCGCAGCGCCATTGTGTCCGCACTTTGTGCTCCGATGTATCACTCCCACAATTTTATTATATTTTGCGAATTCACTTGCAGGAAGGAGAATTTGAACTGAGATGATTGATGGCCTTAATATTCGTCCTGGGATTCGATTGTTCATATGTGAGAAGTTATTCGACTCTGGGGAAAAACTGTATTAAATGATATAAGTCGCCTTTCATAATACAGATGAACACATGAAAAAAAAATCTTTATTAACGACTTCAGAAACTTCATTAAATTCACTATCACTGTATAGTTCCTAGTTTTACTTTTAATTCACGCCAATTACTTGTCTTTTTTATTTACACTTCAACAACGTCAAATGTAAACACAAGGAAACAAAAAAGCTTAACCCACCGTATAACCCCATAATAAAATAATTTACATATGACTGCAAATTGTTATATGGTCCCGTCGAATGTGCCGTGACAAAAACAAAACAAAGTACAGGTAAAAGATTGAACCAAGGACCAAAATGTAATTCGAATGGCTTCTTGGAGGCGACACCGAGTCTATTAAAATCACTTTAGCGCCTTCTTCAATGGATGATTGAAAGCTTCTAAACAATTCATTCTTCCCTCTGTCTCAATGGCCTGGCCCACATTCCTTGTGTAATCTTTTTAAAGGACAATGGATGTGACAATGGCGAGCCCTTCACTATTGAAGAGCGTGTAAAATACTGACGCTCCGTTCTAAATTAAGGTAACGTTTTTCAGTTATTCACTGAAGGCAATGCCGCCCAGCGTGCAAGTTCTAAAGTCCTCACAGCTTCAACTGTTAATGAAAAAGTCTCATTTTCTATATTCAACCTTATTTCAAAAATCATAGGATTCACTTTGCCTTTCATTGAGTTTTTCGCAAGTTTTGTTGTAGGTATCCCTATTGGCTACGGTCTCATTGTTGTTACTCCAAATACAAAGCAAGTCTCTTGAATTTTTATTTTACCGACCGTAATAAATTTCAAATCTTGTACTGGAGACCGCATGGGTTTCCACTTGTACCCTTAACATGAATTTAATGAAAGTTATATTGTTTACGTAACAGTGAAAATAACAGCTGATCCACAAGGCGCCATTGCGTCTTTGTTGTTGCTTTGAAATATTCAATTTTCTTCTCAACTATTGCTTGAAAACGTTTTACTTTGTTAGTGAGCACTAATAATAATAATTAACTTAAGGATTTCAGAGAGATAAGCTGTTCTAACTTCTTATTTTATGAGTTCATACAGCTACTGGATATGCGTACTTTTGTCGTTTATTGCTCATAACGCAGATTATCCCATATTCCTTTTTTAATGCTTTTTTATCAGAAATTATTCTCGTAATCTTGTGAAAATAATTATTCGGCTATAAAGAGAGGGATATTAAAGTATAATCTTTAAATTTGTTTCTTAAATAGATAAGAGCGCAATATTTGTAAGTGCAGAATATTTTAATGGATAAGCTTTTGAAATATTACAACATGCTATAAAGATATCATTTAGGTACAATTACCTATTTGCATTATCAATAATATTGTTAAGAAGCTAATCAAAAAGATTCAAAGCTATCACGGTCAATATATTTAAATTCAATGGCACGTGTACAGGTCCAATGAAGTACAAGTACCTTTGAACGAATATTCCAGGTACGATCCCAAAAAAATGATTTAAAGTAGGGGAGTGAGGGGTCCCATCCATTTTTTTGGACAAGGTGGGCCCATATAACGCGGAGCGGCTGCCCGTAGCGCTCATTCACTAGACCGTGGTCGACTACATCGAAGCTCCCAAAAGTTCTCTATCATTTTTACCTGCCGCGTGCGCATCTAACCGTCCTTGCAATCATCCGTCAAAATGCTTCAAGGAATTCAACACAAGCCGTCCGAGTATCACGTTGCTTACGTCAAAAGTGACGCTCCGAGAATGGTGCCCATTGCACCAGCTCCTGAAAGAAAATATATGACCCTGGATCTGCAAACTGATAAGAAGAAGTACAATTACAAGAACACTGCGTACACCGGTCCTCAAGCGGCTTCAATCGCGAGGAGGAATGCCCGCGAGAGGAATCGTGTGAAACAAGTGAACGACGGATTCAATGCTCTGAGGAAGAGGCTGCCTGCTGCTGTCATTGCTGCGTTGTCCGGAGGTGCACGCCGTGGATCCGGGAAGAAGCTTAGCAAGGTGGATACACTCAAAATGGTCGTGGAATACATCAGGTATTTGCAAAACTTGATTGATGAAAGCGATGCAGCGCACGGTGTGACAAGAGTAGCGCAAACTGTGCCGTCTCAAGCGTATTACGAAGTTGATGAAGGCGTTTTTGATGGAAGCTCTCCGTATTCAGACTCAGTGCCTTCACCAGCTGGTTCAGAGTGTTCCTCAGGAGTATCATCTGCATACTCTGGTGGTTACATTCCTAACAACTACCAGACACAAGAACAAGTGAGTCCTATGGATGAAGACGACTTACTTGACGCTATAACGTGGTGGCAACATAAGCAATAAATATAGCAAGTGCAGTTTGTGCGTGATGTCTAGTCTTCTGAGTTAAGGAACTCTTGAGTAATTTATTGCCTTAATAAATTAGAAAACTTATGAATTCTGTGCAAATATTCAGCAAGAAATTGTAGTTCTAGAAATTGTTATTGTTATGGCTGTGACTGTAAATTTTGTATAAATATATCCGAGTAGTAAACTCACTATGTAAATATGTATAAACAAACGCTAATATAAATGAAAATATACAATTGAATACAAATATACTTTGTGGTTTTAATCTGATGTTTATAATATACATTATGTCCAAGTAATGGAAAAGCGCAAGTTAATCCTTCAGTCTGAGGATAACTATGAGTTTTACCTAAACATCCTCCCTACACACATTCCCTTCATGAATCAGCGCATTTACCATCAGTGGAATGACCAGCATCCTGACATTTACTGTACAATAAACTTCGAATGATTAAATGAGAAGTTTCTCAAGCTCAAAGCCTGCAGAAATAAGTGATGTACCAAGCGGAAGAATCAAAGAGCTTCTCATATGGTACCTATATGGATTTCTCAATATGAAATAAGGTGCCAATGCTGTATGAAAGGAATGAAATCAGAAGTAAGTAGGTATAGTGTAGCATAGGAATGTTTAATTTTATTCTGGACGTTAGAAATGAGAACAGTTTTAAAAGGAAAGATGCATGTAGATGGCAAATTCTAATAAAAAAACTAAACTTGTAGTAATATGTACTGAATTCAAATATCTTAAACCTACCCAAAAATATTTTTTTTACAGACTTTGACTGTGATGTGAATGCGAACGTTGTTTAAAAATAGTAGGTTGGCACCATCTAGGTGTAATTCTACTACCGTCGCGTCGGTTAGGCTGTCAAGGTACGTAATTGAATTCAGTACTTGTTACTATAAGTGAAGTTTAAAATTATATCGGTTACCAACATTTGGCCGCGGCTTTGCCCGCTTGAATATGTTTTAATTTTTAATATCCCAGGCAGACACACCTACGCATTTTTATAAAGTAAATTAGGATTTTATAATACATTCTTTTAATTTTCGTAAAACGATATAATATTTCGTACAACATTTAACGTCTCAAGGTGGTGCAAAACCTAAGCCGAAAACAAATCCAGATAAAAGTGTGAAACTAAATAAATTACCTTTAAGTCCATTATCGAAAGAAACGGTAAACGAGATACGAAACCTCGTAGAGATAGCGGTGCAGAATTATTTTATCTTCGTAGATTTAAAAAAGTAGTGATACGCCAGCAAGCTTGATTAAGCCATCGATGCGCAAACGCGGCTCCGGTACATTGTTATACAAGATTAATGGTGTTCACCAAGATAAGGAGGTGGGAGCTAAATGCATTTACATGTGCGAATAAAAAGACACTGATAAAGGGACAAAGAAGCTCGCGACGAATAAAAATGGTAGGTACCATTTATTGTGGCACATACGGCTGTTCTGAATGTAGTGCTTGTTGGAAAGGTTTGAGTTAATTGTTCGAACTTTTTTGTAGACGCACTAACTGAGGGAAAATGTTATTTTTCTGTGACATACTATTCGCTAATAAAATGATTGGTTATAAGAGTAAATAAACAACTCGTGAAAGATAAAATCCTCTATAAGTTTCCAACTTTAAACGTGTAAGGCAAAAACTACTAGAAAATAAAGACGGTTTCTGTAGATAGTTCGTCCTAGCATATAAGGTCCTGCACGATATCTCATGTTGTCGTCCAACATAAATTAACATTAGGCTTAATAAAACTTTTAATAGCTCGCGTGTCGTGGTGTCCGTGTGTAAAATAAACAGATTTATATGCAATCGCAGATTGTGGTTTACGATTATTGAAAATGCTGATAGAAGAGGAAGCTAACGAGTAATTAAACCTAATGCGAGTCAGTGCAGACGTTAACTCACGTAATTGCGATTAATATTTTTACGATCAGCAACACTGGCAGGCACGTGGGAAAGTGTTTCGAGCGCTACAATGAGCGCTGCGTGTTCCGTCTTTGAGCATAACAGATTAGTGTTCTTTATTTAAAAACCTGAGGTTTACATTTCGCTGCTTTTATTTGCTTCCGATTTCGTATAAAAAGGTTGCTACAATCTACAATAGAATCGAATGATTTCGCTAAATTCCGGAAACTATTAATTCTATCAGCGCTTTGTATCGATAATCTTATTATTTGGGGCACGTGAGCTTTGTTGTGTTCGTGATATTTGCGAATACTCGACGATAAGGCGTCGTATTTAGGGTACTTTGTGTGCTTTGGGCTGTTGCTCGTATTTGCTTTTGGTTTAGAACAATCGTGTAGCAAACACTTTTAAGTTCTTACAAAATGGGTACATTGATGTTTTCTATAAAAGCTTTTAATTATTATCTAATGATAAATATTGGAGCATGAAACTTTTATGACAAAATAAAATTAAACTAAATTATGTTGGTGATGCATAGTGCATTCTTATGTTAGCGCATCACGCGCTGCCATAAAATATTAGATTTCGATTACAACGAAGCTTATTATGAATTTGGGATCCCTTTATCGGTGTCTTGTTTTGTTAACCCTTTCTTCAAAGCAATGATTCAATATCTTTAGAAGTATTTAGAAATAAAAACGTTTATTTATACACTCACACAATACTAAATCTCGCTAAATCAGTTAACCAGTGTTTGGCATAGATAGTTATCTCTTTGTTGCTCCGTCTGTGAGCACTATTGTTCGTAATTCGCTCAACTTGCGGTACAATCGGGTCCAACCGATTGTTATTGTTAATTTTCTATAATATCTTTCAAACCATTCAATAGGTGCGTTCATTTGTTATATTTTAATTAATCTCCCACTTTCACTATTATTGTGTTTATAATTAATGGTTGACTGGAAATAAATCGTTGAAATTAATTTTAGAACGACATACTTTTCTTTATAGAGATGAGCTATAACCATCATAATTTCAATGTTCGAGCACGAACTACTCAAGCAACATTAAATTAATAAATAATTGGCTTTTTCACATAATTTCGTAATTTTTATGCTGTCTAAAAACTGTTTTGTGCGGCGGTACGGTAGGTAAAGACGTAATTGGTACAATGATACGGGACAAGCCGGGGCCATCACTTATGCAAATGGTTTATGGCCCGACTCAGTTCCGACGCGGGACGACGCCGCATGATTTATTACAAATCGGTACATTATATACTTGAATACGTTTACCATACACATGCTACTCTGATCTTAAACACCGAACTTAAGACATTATTTATCGTTTTATGATTGATAATTATCACGTTATTAGATTATTTATACACTTGATTGTGGAGATTAACGGTATTAAGAGTAATTTGTACAGTATTGCTGTCAATAAGAGTAGTATTTATGGCAGTCAATACTGATCTTAACGACTAAAAAATGTGGAAGTTGTACGTAAATCAAGCGGATTGCATCATTATTTGGGGATTTGAAAGCTAATAACTAATTATTTTGATGACTCTTCTATTGCTACATCTTTCTTTAAATTTATACAATCCTTTTACAAATGCCTACAACAGTTAGCACATAAGTTACGTTCAGACAGAGAGAAGAAATAAGGCTAGCGGCGGACAGGTCCTCGTACATAAATAATCGTCGGAAATCGGCTTCCTTCGGCGCGGCTCGGGCGCTGCGCGGGCGCTGGGAACAGTGAATACTGCGATGTGATCGACGCGGCCCGGGTCACGCGCGTATCTCTGCACTGCCATCAGAATAGGGCTGTTGTTGTTTGATTGAAATGTCTTAAGTATTTTTTGGATCTGAAATATTTTGTTTGTAACTTTCAGCTAGACCTCACATTTTAACAGTTATTCACAGGAACGGAAATGTAGATAGCTGAAATATTGGCAATATTTAGTTAAAAAGTGTAGAAAATAAGTAACAACGTAACAGAAAAACTATCTTTTTATTGCCATAGTCGTATATGGCAATAAAAAGATAGTTTTCCTGTTACGTTTAAGAATAATGAAAGCTCAAAAAAAAGAACAATTTTTTTACCATGCTACTTGGACTACGCCGAGCTAGTCTTCTTATTTTATTCCGACCTGTCAACTATCACGTGATCACCAGTGATCGGATAATCGGGCGATTATATACCTAAACTTCTTCCCATGAAAAAATAATATGGACATTCCTTTTTGAATAAATAAGTAATCCCGGGATTGAACAATTTTGTAAAAACAATTATAACAAACTTAATGAAATTATAGCAGTGGTTATTTTGATTTAGTATCTTTATTTATTCAAAACAAATGGAATACCTATAAAAAATTATAATGAGAGTACACAACGAGTTCTGACGATCATATTTTGTATGCGCAATCCTACTACTATTATAAAGGCGAAAGTTTGTAAGTATGGATGTATGTATGGATGTTTGTTACTCTTTCACGTAAAAACTACTGAATGGATTTTGATGAAATTTGGCACAGAGGTAGATTATAGTCTGGAATAACACATAGGATACTTTTTATCCCGGGAATATGTTCCCTTAGGATAGTTTTCGACAATCACGCGGGCGGAGCTGCGGGCGGCAACTAGTAAATAATATTTTTTTGGCAATCTCAGGAATTTCGAACGATTCCGGGATCCGGGATTCTGAAAAGTAGGTCCGTAATATACTTTCGTGGAAATAAAAGTGAATGTAGGTATATTAGCGCCCGATTATCCGATCACTGGTGATCACTTACTCCCTTTTCTCACATTCACAAATCCATTTCTCTCCTGGAGGAGGCCAAAGAAGTCCAAAAATAAATTATATACAAAAAAATTAAATTGTTTTCTAATAACACAGCGTGTCCTTTATTGTTTATAATAAATTACGAGATGGTTTAAAAACTCTCAGCCTCAGAACATTTTAATGTAAACTATTTAACTTTCTTATAAACAAAAGTTATAACTTGACTGTAGATTTTATGAATGACAATTTTTCCTAAATATTTGACATTATTGCCTATTTTTTTTTTCTATCTATATGTAAATATTATTTAATCTCCTTGACTTCAATTAATTTTTGACTTATTAAATTATCTCTTTTATGACTATTGTTCAATTCATTTAAATTATCTGTAATTCTCATTCTACTGATTAATAATTTAAGTTTAAAGTAATGATGATTCTTAATTTCACAAACCATATTCGTACGCCGGAAATGTCAGAATATTATGATCCGGAAATACTTATGCACATAATAACTTTGTACAATATTCTCACAAATAAATGCATTTTATTCTATTCTATAACTTCGAACGCGTAGTGATAAGTAGATCACGTGATAAGTGTTTCTAAAAATACACACACAAAACAAATTATTTTTTCGTAACAAAAATAAAACATCTGTCGACCAGTAGCAGATTCAAAAGAAGATAATTACAAGTTATAATTAGTTGGATTGCGTTGAAAGCGTGGCCACTTGACCGCAAAACAAAAAGTATCGCCTTACAACGAAATATGGATTGTGAAATACGATAGTGCTAATTTCTTGTTAGGCACACATTTTAAAATTGTTGAATGAAATGAAGTTATAATTATTATTTTTGTTCCTGTGTATGGCATGCTTCCATACAGAAAAAAACAGCTAAAAAACCTTTTGAATTGCTTTAACATTCGCAATCGGAAGATTCACTTTTGTGATGTGCAATTTGAGAATGATTTCCGCATGAAATACACCAAATAACCAACTCTCATGTTGCTAAGTTTTTTCTACGTTTCCTCCGTCTTTTTAAACACTTCACTGCGGTTCGATTTGTATGAAATCGTCCGGGTTTCTCTAAGGGCACATTGTAACAAGCATTTTTTCTTGTAATTTCGTACTTCAAATTGCGCAACATCGTTTATCGCGTACTTCAGTGGCTTCAATATAAATAAAAATATCTTGTAAAGACACCGACGCATTTTATTTCACTTTAATGGCACTTAAGTTGGAAACTTACCGAAAATGTATTTTTATTAGATTTCGAAGCTCGGAATGTGTGAGTGTCTGCTACCGGGGTATCTAATAAATATCAGTAGATTCATATAGGCATCGTAATTTATAAACTAGTCATTTACAAGCGGTAACACTGGTAACATTCGTAAATATGTCGTTGTGCATGTGTTTATGTGAACATCGGCTAGTGATGTGACACAATACCGCCGATATAATCAGCCGACTCGATGAAAAGTTAAAACAGAAGCCAATCGACTGTTTAAAAGTGTCCAGTAAGGCAGGTGTTGAATATTATAGTGCCAATTGACATGAATGAGCCAAACTGCATCGATTTAAAAGCAATAAGATTATATTGCTGTTCAATACTATAACGTGTAATAAGATGTACCAAATTGGATGTCTTTAAGTGTAAGAATATCAAGTGACAAAAAAAGTTAAAAATATAATCACGCATTGGAGCAGTTACATTAGTCGAGTACTCGATTATTTTTGCATAAACATCGAGTCGAGTAGATCGTAGTGAGTGACTCGCACCATTACCATGACACGGGATGAAGATGTTAGTTTAGTAGACAGGACAGTGGCAATGCAGTGATTTACATCGAACACCGCTGTGCCCAGCGTGACCTTACTGTAATAACTTACAATAGAAATTATTGATTTTATTGTGCATTCAATTTCTATTGATAGTGGTGTAAGCAATAAAAAGAAAATACCTATGTAGTTAAATTGTTGCTAGATTTATAAGTTCTTACCAATAGGCATAGAGCAATAGGCACAGAGTTTCGCTGAATATACCATATATTCAAAGAGATGTCAGCATAAAAGACGGGGTCCGCTAGGGCCAGAGCCTGCCAGGGTTGCGGAATTTATTCGAAAGAGTCACCGCGGCCCTGGAACGCAAAGGGCTCCAGAAGGAATACGGATAGGTTTTAGTCAGTAAGAGTCTGACACGCCCTTCCGCTCCACCCAGAGCGGAAGAAGTCATTTGATGATTTCCCATCCTTAAAAAAAAAAAAAGCGCAGAAAGTAAAATAATGAATCTAGATACTAGAAAAACTTTATAAGGTACCTAATGACCTGTGAAAATAAACCAGCAAAAGGAAATTCGCAAGAAAAGCATACACTTCAAGAATAAATAGAAGATAAATCTAACGAAATCACCCACAATTAAATTTATACAGCCAATCAAATACTAAACCGACTTACGTAGAAAACTTTAATAGAAATTTAATGCACCTTGTGCTAGATTTATAAGGTAACAAAAAATATTTTCTGAGGAGGACAGATCCTTAAAGTGTCGGCGTGAATCTCATAAAGGGGATTATAGGTTTGAGAGGCTTAATGCTCTAGGATTCAATTAGGTGAAATAAGCTTAAGTGGGTTGTATCCGCTGTTATGACAGCAGTCAAATTACCAGGACCTGTCGCTTCCGCCATGTTAGAAAACTTTTAGTGAGGGTGACGACGAACAACGACTTAATGGTACGCTTCTAATTTAATGTTTATTGTTGGGTCCTTGATTTGATTGAAATATGATGACGAATCCCACAGTTGAATTAAATATGTGAACTTGATACGGGTATGCAGGTACCGTACGATTGTGGCGGTTATCAAAGTTCATCCATCTGAAAAGTGCAGTGGTTTCGAGTAGGACCACCATTTTTACCACAGCTATTTGGTTCAGTGTAGCAAAACAATTAATGAAGATTCATCAAGTAAGCGCAGATTTCTGGACAAAAGCTGTAAAGGGTTCTTCTAAGCTTAATATTTTTCTCGTAGGATTAGCAAGTACTCTTGTTTAATTAATTTTGGCGGTGCAGAAATAGTGTTACCCTCACTGACATAAATAGATACCTACCCTTATTGAAAATTGGAAACAAATAACGTATATTTTTTATTAACGTTTACTTTTTTACTTATTGAACGTTTATCTTTAGTACTTGTGAACTTAAGAGTC
Organism: Mamestra brassicae; assembly: GCA_905163435.1. NCBI lineage: Eukaryota > Metazoa > Arthropoda > Insecta > Lepidoptera > Noctuidae > Mamestra > Mamestra brassicae. Next base: position 7,165,476 of record LR990996.1, on the reverse strand, counting down.
AAGTGTAGGTAGCAGATAGCGCTATCATTAATGCACTGGCGCGTGTATTCCTACAGTATGCGGGTAGCGATACGTAACGCTCTTATTTTAAAGACATAAGGTTGATTTTGAAATACGGTTGACAAGGCTACTTGTTATTCGCGCAAGTTCATTGTTAGCAGGATTCAGGACGTGACGGACAGTTTGTACAGGTATCGTCAACGTGCAAACTTGATAAGTGTACTGGCATTTAGCCTTCACCGAAAGCTTTGCATACTAGGTATTTACACAAACATTTATCACGAATAGGTTCAAATACAATGTATGGTGTACATTTTAAAATTCTGCAGCAAAGTTAAGACGAACGTATTAAAATAAGAATCGATAAAACGTTTGCTTAACAAAACTTTAAAAACACTTGTCAATAGAAAAGGCTTCAAAAGGCAAATGATCTATTATTGAAACAGCAACCTGTCCATAGTTCACACGTTATTCAAAACCATTTTTCACACAGTTTGAAAAAGGCAGTAGGTACCAAAAAGTCCAAACTCTCGGAAAAATAATGTTCCCACGTCGTGTGCGAATAGCTTCCGCATCAGGTGCGGAATCGAAAGGGTTCGTCAATCTCGAAGGGTTCCCATTATTATTGTTATTCTGATTGACAATCGCCCTCTCAAGTCGGGCCTTTTTTCTGCCAGATATAAAACTAATATTGGTAGGTCCCATCCTCTTCCGCCAGCTTTTTTGTACGTCACTGCACTGCATTTAGTTTTCGGAAAAAAGTTACTTTATTTGAATTGCTTTTAGTCTTTTTATGACGTTGTATATCAAATTTATATCGAGTTTACAATTACGTTCAACGACCTTTTTCTTGGAGCATCCTATTTCTTCGTGGCTACACGTTTTCTGGTGTTCGGAGTTTGTCGATAGTGATACAGTTTTTAAATAAAGTAATTAATTATTTCAAGGTTAATAAATTCTGAACGGGCTTAAAACGGTGATAAGAATATCCAAAGGGTTACCACCCAAAGGCGAGAATGGAATTTTATTTAATTACATTATCTAATTAGATACAGGGTACACAATAATGCTTGCATCTGCGTTTAGTTCCGTAAATTAAAAGCAAGTGGTCTACAACCGAATACTGTTTGTACTACGATATGTTAGAGTTGTGTTTTGGTTGTTTTGAATTTCACTTGTTGGCGTCTGTTCCACGCGAGAAGTGTCGCCGGCGTGATGAATGGCCACGCGTTGATTAAAAGGGGTATATTTGAATGAAAGAGCTTGATATTGTGTATCTCCGTAACCTATCCTTAAATGCAATAAAACTATAAAGTAACCTTAACATACGAGCACTCCTGGATAAAGAATATTGATTCTGAAGAAAAGAAAAAGAAAAGATACGACTCGTAATTGACATGAGGTGCGAAAAAACGATATCCAATATTAAGATCGAATCTTAGCTTGTAAGACAAATCGCTCCCAACAATGTCACCCGTTGGGTGCTCAGACACTGCGTTCGGAGCCATTCATCCATTTTTTAGTTCAAGAGGTACAATTAACAATGACAGCGGTCAGGTTGCGTATAAAAAATATCATGGAACGAGTTTTTCCGAAATGTAGAGCTGATGTTTTTTTTTAAATCTGTATGAATGAGGATGAGGATTTTATTGCATTTAGTATTTTGTTCGTATGTCTATATTTTATGATGTTGCATCAAAAAATTCTTGCGGCGTATAAAAGGCGAGATTTACATCGGTGCCCTTTGTATCTTCTGTGGGTGATCTCGTTTGACAAAAGTGTTAACATATTCGTCCATAAAATATTTTGACTTCTCTCTTAATGGACGTAAGCGGACAGGTTACATTTTTAACAATGTATCGTGGAATTTTGTTAGTTGTTAGATTTAGATGCAAATGTCTTATTTATGATTTTTATCGGTGATCATACTTTTTTAAGGCTCTATTTCTATCATCAAAATCAAACAAAAAAAAACTCTCATGTATTCCTTCTTTCTAATAGGAATAATCGAAAATCATAAAAAAACAATTAAGCGAAAACCTTGTGAGTTTTCATCGTTCGAAATAAATAAATCGCAATGGCAGATTACTGATCAATAAACATTTAAACCCAATTTCTGAAACACGCGAGAAAAGCCGCGGGCAAGCAGAGTATATTTATGTGCTTAATCCAGAATAAGTTTTATGATTGCATATCATGATTTCACCACCAGCACTCACAACATCACGACATGATAAAAATTAATAACCGTTTTCTTAAGTAATAGCCCCAAGCCACCAGCGCGAATGGAAGGGTTAAATTTTAATACTGAACAACCCTTAAAAGTTATACGGAAACGTTCATTATAACCTCTGCATAACTTTCAAAGTGGTTTAATTAACGGTTGTCTAATGTTCGTCAAAAGCTGGTTATTAAAAACTATTAGAATATTTCAAATTGTAGATTCTTCACCCTCACCGCCCTTGACGGGTCCAAGCTCTAATTTAGCTAAAAGTATGATTGCAGGTTATTTGCTATAATAATAAAATTAATTACACAAAACTTTGTTCTTTTTAATTTTTAATTAAATACTTTAAAAATATGATCGATAATGATAAGATGAGATCACATTTTGTAGAATGCGAGACGATTATTTTTCATTTGTATCTCTGTTTTGAATTCACAATCGACAAACATCGATAGCATCGATGCGTGGACGCCTGTCAAAAGTTATATTTATTTTCTTTATAAATTCATAGAATCGTGCGAAATCACAGTGAAGATGTTTGCGGGTTCCCTTGTATTATGCGCGGGCGCTCCGTTTGTCCGCACAAAGCTCCGCAACCCTTTGGCGACACAATACGCGTCACTAATCTAGATCATATGCGCTATTGTGTGTCATTGTGGGTGCGCTTCTCCCCTCCCTCCCCCTGCGCCCGGGCAGCTCGCTCTCAGCGGGGGAAGCGCGGTGGATATCTCACTCGATGTCGATTTATAAGAAATTACAGCGCCGCGGGTGCCAGGTAGTTGCTCCCACGGATGCGAGTACACAATGCAAAAACTTTGCTCTCCAAATTTCACCAGTACGCCAAACAGGAAATGAAAATATTATTTCTTCCTATTGCTACTTTGTGTTCGACTATTATTCAGCATTATGACTATACAGATTATAATATTTCGTAAATGGCTTCCGAATTCTTGTTCATTGTGTTATTACTTTCTCCGTGATCATCAATTACAGTTGATCGTTCATGGAAGATGCTCGATGATTAGAGAGTGGTCGGCCAATCATTAACGTATGTATGTGCAACAATTTCGGTAATAATTATGTAAAAATATTGGAAGCAGTCTCATGTGTGTTTAACTGCTTATTACTTTGTAACCTGGGGCTTGGACTAACGGAGCGATAACTTATAAATGTGTTAGAGTCGAATGATTTAAGAACGATTTTTTTGTAATGCGTGGGCTGAAGTCCATTAAGTTTACCAAGATCCACTGGAATAAACTACGCAATGTAGATAACAATATTTTTGTGATAATTTAATGTTTGACACTTAATAAAGTTAAAGTAAAATATTGTATTTGTCTTAATTAATGTTAACATCCATAAATAACATTATGATTTATTATTAAAATAAATTAGACTAACAGCACCAGTGATATCATCCTTCGTTCAAATAAAATGTACCAAAAAAAAAAAAAAAATTTCTTTACTTTATAATCTGCCTAGCCTTTTCACAACTTTGGTGGGTCGGCTTCCAGTATAAACGGTTGCAGATCAATAGAATGTATATATATTCTTTATTATGTACACCATATAAATTTCAGAAAAGATAGATGAAGAAAAACATTACATAAGGTGACACAATGGGCGGCCTTATCGCTAAAAGCGATCTTTTAAAGAAAACCTTTGGATGGATTTTAAAGAGAGAAGGAAAGACAGTGCTGTAGGTAGTCTTAGGCGTACTATTTATATATACAATAAATATATAATAGATAAGTACATATATACAATAATAATTATGTAACAAAAGCAGAGAACCCAAGAAAAGACCATTAAGGAGAGAGAGTGATTTTTCACCATAGTTTTAAAAGTAGACAAAGATTGAGTACGTCTTACCGACAAGGCAAGGCATTCTATAAACGCACCGCTTGATCGTCAAAGATTTGTCGTAGCGCTGGTGGAAAATACCAGTGGTGTTAAATACTAGTATTTGACACGAAGCCACTGCCTATCTGAACTCCACAACCCAGTAACTGTGTAACAAACCTAACCTTTGGCAAGACTGATATCAGATTGTTTAATGAAATGATTTCTGTGGGTATTAATAAGACTGATAAAAAATAGCATTAATTATTCCTGCTTCTCCACGCCATCTCTGTTCCATACCGCGGGTGAATGGGCGGCGTGTGCCCAAAGGACAAGTTGAGTGTCATCCCGCGGACACCGCTTAATTGGCACGAATAATTTTGTCGTACGACTCGACTCGTACGCAAACCACCAGCTCTTATAACAGTATACTGGGAATAATCGAGAAGCGAATGATACGAATTCGATTTGTTATTTGGACGATAAAATTAGGAATCGATTCAGTTGTCAGCAAGCGATTTGTAAGGAATTTAGGTGTCAGCACTCAATAAAACCTAAGAATCTACTTATCTGCTAAGGAGCTCTATGTCATACTTGTTATATTGTACCTACTTATAATTCTAATAAACTGAAATTATAACATTCTCTTTACGCAACTCTTACATCTCCTATTAAGGTACTTTATTTCTTCCCATCAGTTGGACATGGGTGTGACTTTAATAATATTTTTTTATCGTAACGACTTTCGATAGCCATAATTATCACACTCATTAAAACTTGTAATTTACCGATCATACAAAGTTTACTTGATAATATTCAGGAATTATGAGATATAATTCAGATGTCGTAAGTAGCGTTGAATAAAAAATAAAAAGAACAGTGTACTTTTGTGTGTAACACAATGTAAAGGCGATTATCATATAAACAATTTAGCACCTCGCGTATAAAGGGGTGTACAGACACAAAGACACGGTGCGCGCACTCGAGATCATGTAGATTGCCCCTTATCACACATCTACAATTGTTAGTACAAATATTTGAAGAACATCTCATTTGATTCGTTTTTTATTCAGTGTCAAAACATCGTTACATCGTCATAAAAGCTACTTTTTTCTTAAACACAATGTATTTCAAAGAGTAGAGAACATAATCTCCTACATAAATAAATATGATAATGATGTAAGATAATTGTTTATCATAGAAGAATAAACTTCCAGAATAACCTTTTTCTATTATGTTTTATCTTGGATATAAAACCACATGTAAACGCACTTAAGACTAAAGTCACCAGTATTAATTTACAGCTTATTTTGCTACAATTTAACACACACATTCTCTTCTAAAAGGAATTTTAATTATTACCTAGTTTCAGCTTGTATTTCTAAAGTTATGGCGTGGTTATTCGTACACATGTCGAGGTCAGGAGGTGGGAACGACATGGCGAACTGATTCTTATCTGAGTGTGTAAGACAAATATCTTCCACGTCCAACAATGTCGCTGAACATAGGACACCTCTATTCTTCTGTGATTTATATTTTTCGAAATTAATTGGGTGTGTGTTTCAATGTAATATTTGAAAGACTTATTTTGTTCAAACATGGTAAAATTTTGAGAGTTATACCACTCAATAGGTAAATGATAAATTTGGCTTCAATAGAAACACCACAGTCTGATAAAACAGATTAATTTTCAGGAAACAGGACTCAATGTTTCATCTCATCACTCTTGAAATTGTGGGTCTGTCGGGCTGTCACGATCCTTTTTCTCAAGAACTCGTGGAGGTATCATGTTGAAATTAATATCAAATACGTAGGTCAATAGTACCTTAGAGTTTTAAAAATATGAAGCTTATAAGTCAACGCAATAAAAGATACGGCTATTTATGCATCATTTTTGCGACATATTTTAGCACTCGCAATTTAATCAAAACCTATGGGGTACTTCCCGTTGACCTAGAATCATGAAATTTGGCATGAAACAAGGTCTTACAGCGCTAGTCAGGGTTAAAGTCTGAAAATCGATAATTTGTAGTTTTACCACATAGGCGATTAAAAACTTATATTTGCAGTTGAAGAAATGACCGTGACGTACATACATCGATGTATGGGAGAACATTTTTTTCAACCACTAAGTTAAGTTTGTCCTTCAATTATACTTATCGTTTCATCAGAGTAATGAAAGTGTTTTAAATATATAAAATTCTTCCGTTACTGACTGAGTGACTAACAGACAACGCACAGCCGAAAGGGGGGGAGGGGGGAGTTAAGAGTATTTCTCGAAATTTTTACGAGAACGGGAGCTAGTAGTTAATAAATTTCAGTAGGCAATGTATACAATAATAGATGAACTATATCTACATATGAGTTTGTACGGAACCCTCGGTGCACACGGCGAGACTAGCACTTGTCCGGTTTTTAAGCTTATATCTGACTTATGACTGTTCTCAATGGTTTAAATTTATTGGGTGTGTGTATATGCGCGGCTTGTATTGTTTGAAAATGGTTAAATTATGAAAGTACACAATATTATCGAAATTTGTGGTGTAATTGCGGTACCCAAAATATAAACAAAGTTCCTCAGTTCTTGTACACGAAAGAGATCCAACTAAAAATAATAAAATAAAATTCAGCCAACTTCCTGCCACACATGATAATTATAGCCGATACTTTTCTACGGAGCGCTGCCTGATTTCAGCACTTGTGCTATAACATCACTGAACAGTTTTTACTTATTAAAACAGCTGTAGTTCACGTCTTCGCTGCATGGTTGTTCATCATGAAAAAATAAACTGTCATAATTAATTAACAATTACCGACTCATAAGAAGAAGAAAAGTAGTGCCGATAAAAATAAATAAGGATACGAGTACAACCATGATGATGATTCCCGCTACAAATGCTAACGTTAAACAAAGCGCATACACATATAATGCTCAACACACACGAGTACACGCGTATTAAGTTGAATAGATTTTTACATTCGTTACGTACGAAATTGCCATTTTTTCTCGTTTCCCATGAAGCCATAAGGCACGTGTATAAATCCCTGCGCCGGCGCATGGCCTAGGGGGTGGACGCTTCCTTTTTACTTCACCTTTGTTACGCTTGCCAGCGAATTTATTTCTTATTCGCGCGTTGAGTTGCGCTTCCTGGGCGGTTGACTGTACCCTCTGGCGGTGGGCTATGTGACATACTGGCGGCTAAAACTATGGGCCAATATGTTGCGGTCTGAGGGCCAATTTATATCCATATTATATGCATACATTTTTGACAGATTGCGACTGAGATGCGAATGCGAACTTTGTTTGGAAATCAGTAGAATTGGCACTCTGTTCTCGTCGACAATTGATGGCTAAAAAAAAAAAACTAAAAAAAAACTTGAAATGTAGGAACACTGAGATTAGGATGCGAATATTTCTTGAAAAAACAGAAATAGCCCGTCTGGCACAAAAAATAAAATGACATTGTAGTGTTCTGGTAGTCGCGTCTTGATGACGTAAATTCAATAAGTGATACAGCAGAATCTCTCCCGTGACGTCTTTGTCACCTTTTACTACACCCTTGGGAGTTTCAGGGGTGGCCTTTTTCAATATTGAGAATGAGGTAACATTTGTCAGATGTTTCACAAGTTATAATCACAAGTTTCAAACAAGCAATTTAATATTCTTAAATCAAATATAATATAACAAATTAAAAAGCTAGAATGTACAGGTACAAGATTTTGTTTTAACTAAAGTCACAACATTCATCGTAGCGTCTACAAAAAGTGCTACAAAAAATCGTAGCGCGCTACGGATAGCCTACGACTTTTGTTGGTGAAGCAATTCGTTCGTGTGTCCGCCGCCGCGCCGTCGCCGCGTCGGCAGCGGGAGCATTCGTTAATCCGCGGATGACTGAGAATTCTTTATTCTTCAGTGTTTTAAGTAAGCACATAGCTACACATATGGACGTACATATACCTACTTCATGTACTACGTACACTTATATGGCCGCAAACAATAGTCTTGCCTTTTGTTTTGACTTTACTGCTTTACGTTAAATCAAGACATGATTTTTATTGTTTGTCTGTGGATTTACAATACATAATGAACAAATAGGGCATTATAAAGTTTAATTGTTTATCGATATCGGTTGTAAAGTTATTTAGATATATCGCTATCTATTTACTGATTGTGCAGTATCGTGGGAGAGTCCTCGCTTCGCCTGTATCCGTTCACTTGCAATACTTTTGTTTTTGAATATTTTTATTCAGATTAATGCAAATGGGTTGGTACCTACTTTTCCTTGAATGTGTTCTTAATTGCATGTGAACGCTTGAATGGAATCTTTGGCGACTATAACCTCACACCTGAAATAAAAGTTAGTAAAATTATTAATGACGTAATTTCTAGTTCTTTACACACCTCATTTCGAAATGGGCTTTAAACTTTTTTACGAGCTCTTGTGAATATTAGTTTTAAGTGAGTAACTTTTTGTAACAAAGCCAAAAAAAGCTAACCTTCCTTAACCCTGGTTACTCGATTAGCCTGTACTATAAATAAAATGTCCGATCCACCTCAAAAGCTTCGGATCAAAGCTGCCATAAATATCGGCACTTTGATACGGTATATCACGCATAACTAAATTCTAATGCTACTAATTGGATGCAAATCTAACCTGAATACTAACAAGCGGTGTTTAGCCCGGTCAGGTGGTATAAATCAAGTGGACCAGATCGAACGGATAACGTCTTTCCCTCATAAAAATGTAGCAAAAAATATCGTCCAAATGTGGTTTGAACAGTGGCCCTCCGCAATACGGCCTCGGGCTAGCGATTTTTGTCTTTATTTATTTTTTCATTTTACCTTTCTATAATTGCCCCCAATATTTCAAAAGTTTATTACCCCGTGTGAAATATTGGTATCGCGTAAAAAATGTTGAAAAATACCGACGTAGGAAAGAGTTAATTATTGTGTTTTAGCATTAATCCTTGAACATAATTAGCTACATTTCTCGTGATAAATGAGTGAAGATTTGAAGTAAGTACATTTTTTAAGTAGCTCCTTATTATTAAAGAATTAAAACAGGTATGTGCATTACTGTTAATGTGCAACATGTCTCCGATGTAATTATACATGTAAAAAAGACGTTTAGTTAATGTTAATTTTCCATTTACTTGAGGTCATTATGTAGATAGGGAGTTATTGATAGGTACGCTACCGAACACATGTAAGTATAACTAATTGATTAAAATATTTCTTTTTATTGCTTCATAAGCTGCTCAATCTAAATATCTGTATATAAATAGGTGGTAATGTAACACCTTTGGCTTAATTATGAGAATCATTAGGTGATATCATGCCGCCTGAAATGATTCAGGTATAATTGTTGTTATCCGTTTAAGCGGTATAAATCTTGTGTTGTTATGCCGTGTGATTTATGTGGTGCGTGTACGCCGATCGCTGCCGTAGGAGACGGTTTCCCACGTCCGTTCTTGTCAGTAATTATTATTCAACATTTATTTCGAGGCAGCGGCTACTACGAAAATTTTGGAGTTAAGCTACAGATGGTGAGTTGTATTATTGAGGTAGGTACTGAATTGCAAGCTTGTGTCTTGTGTAACTGTCGCCAATCTGAACTTGTTTATTAGGCACATTTGTTTTATTTAATGGTGTCAAAGTTATGCCTAGATTGGGACTTTATTTATCTACATTTTATTTTAATGCCGAAATAGAATATGATTGTGTTAAAGTACTTATAGTTTTTTTATTGTATGTACTCTTCAGCTGACTATTAATACATTGATTTTTTTTAATAAAAGAACACAAGAAAGAGATTATTATCTTTCGCCAACACAATCATAAAAATGTTCACATTCCTACAGAGGGGTGGTCCAAAATCTAAAACACAAGTAAAACCCAAAAACCATTAATTGTAAAAGAAACTTAGATTTTTTGCACATTATTATCCCGTTCTTCCATAGATACGTCCCGGGGACGTATTTGATAAAGTCGTCGAGACTCTTATCAAGGGGTGAAGTCTTTTTAGAATTGGCGCCATACAGATTAAGATACTGCCCTTAATGTGTTAATTAAAAAAAATAACTTTTCTTTTTTTTAACACGCGTTATCAACCACTTAAGTAAATGAAGATAGGGGTACATTATCGCGGTTTTTACACTTATAAAAGCGTTAAAATTTAATCAATGAGAAGTGTAATACGTCAGAATCCACATAATTCATTATCAGAATCTGGGGGCATTAATTGGCATTTAAATTAATTAATTTGATCATTAAACAATTTAAATTGATTGCGAGGAGTTTGCGATGCTGAAGTGCCTGACGTTTATTACTACTTGACTAAGTTAGTATCTCTTATATTGGGTGATAATGGGTGCCTCACAAATCAGTAATGAATGGAAGCTTTATTATGTAATTTAAAGCAGTTGATAGTAATGTATAATGACTAATAAAAGTTTTTATCTATGGAATGAATAAGTGTTTTCTCGTTCAATCACGAAGAAAAAAAAAACAGAACGACCATTTAAATATTCCAAGTAATTTCCATTACTATTTTACATTACCACTAGGAATTCACCTAACCATCACTTACGAGTGTTTTTTTCTCACTTTTAAAAATTACTCAAAGATTGTTACTTTTTTTTTAAAGCAATGTTTTGTTTACTGTGTAACTTTCAGGCAATATTTACAAATACATAAAAACTTATAGATACTATATACAAGCGGAGTAAAAAGGGGAGGAGAAGAACTCACAGGGCAAGATTGTTACTTATTATGGCATATAAGAATATTCAAGACCCAGGACATTACGTCTATATTACAAACGATGCAGTCGTGCATTTTCCAATACACATAACTTTTTATGAGGCAATAAATATATTTCATTAATACACAATATTTATACGTTGGCATTGTGATGTCTTCTAGCTTGGAAGATTTATGTATGGACACAAAACATTTTATAGGGGGCTGGCTCGTTAACACCAATGTAAACGTCGACCAGTGAAATATCTTAGTTACTGTCGGTATGTCGGTACCAGTAACGGACCGTTGTTTGCTTTACCACTCGTAGCCATTATTGACATTCAAATTTTGACGAATTAATAGAGACAGTGTTATGACCATGTCGTAATATTTTGATGAATAGCTCCTCTTTTTATTGTGCCTTGTAAAGAAGAAAGTGTTTGTTTATAACAATTTCGTTATGTGGGTGACCTTTTTATTACAAATGTTAAGAACAGACGTCAAAAGCAATCAGAAGCCAGAAAACGCCATGGAGTTAACTATGGAATTCCGATACCTCTCCATAGGTGATTTCGTTGGGATATGGCCAGATTTTAGTCGCATCCAGATCGATCGTAGCAGAAATACCTACTGTCGATTAAACTGTAAGATGAAGATATCACTGACCTCTTAACAGAGCGGGAACTAAAGAATTGATAAGTGTAAATGTTAACTATAATTACATACTTTATGAATCAGGCAGTACATTCTTAATTAAGGTTATCTTTGAAATAATATTGTCGCCATATTTAACAACTGATTACGTTTTACCTCTGTTCTTAGCGCTCATTAGTAGAGAACCACCACTTTGCATGTTTTACTTGTAGTATTGCTTGTTCATATCATTGTGAACTTTAATTAACAGCTTCATTATAATTAACTTGTGTTTTTTTCGTTTCAGCAGGCTTGCGGTGAGAGACTTCGCTCTAAAGATTAGGTGACAAAATGCGGTCGATGGTATTCATAACGTGAAGACTCCTTCATAATTTACCAGCCTAACTTATTTTCAATCACACATTCCCTATCTTTCATTCATGATACTCTATATTATTATTAGCATGCTACACATCGAAAATATTAAAAGAAGCGTGCCAACACATGGAGCCTTCTAATCGCTACAATCAATTTCATTGACACATATTCGCACCTGGGGTAGCATGTGCCAATCTGAACAGTTGTACAATTTCGTCTATCGAAAGTATAGGGTTGCACAAAAGAAAAGGGTTTTGTAAATAGAAAGTTTTTGCGCAAACTGTCATCGGGTTGTCTGACCGATGGCACCCGTCCTAAGATTCATCTGTCCTGCAGCTCTGCAGCTTGTTTATTGTGCAATAAGCACGAGTATCTGCATCTGCTAATGTCACTTTTGCTCCAATTAAAACGTTGTAGACATTATGATTGTTTCTGGCTACTAAGGCTGCAAAGCTTCTTTATAGCCATTATACGCTGATTTTAAAATTGTCAAAAATAATAATCAAGAACGATAATAATAAATACTTTTGTTCCCTATTCTAATACTTGTACAGCAAAATAATTATACAAAATTCACATTTCATGGCTACCTTTTGATTTACCTTAGGTTACACGTAACTTACAGTAGGATTCACTGAATTTATCTCTAACTTCAAACCTGGACATTACAAGTTTACAGTGATTGTGTCTGTCATTAAAGTTATTATATAAGTTTTTTTCCATCTGACAAATAATATATGTCTAGGAAACTCGATTTAAGCCTATAAAGGTGCTGAAAAGACAGGTGATGTAGATACTTGAATGACAGGACAATCAAAAGAAAAGTGGTAAATTATAGCAAAGCCATGATAAACAGGGATTTTTAATTATCCTGAGCTACTTTCGCGCATTCCGCACTTATATCAAGGCGGATGTTGAAAAAAATACTACGAGCAAGGTACACTCGAGTACACACGCTTTGGAAAGTCATCATTCTGAGAAATTATTCACTGTTGAATAAGAAATTACTTTAATCAGATAAAATTAATTTTGTCTCAAGTATTGTAATACAAGCAAGTAAATCTTTCAAATTTTAACCAATCAATTCTGGTTGAGATGAACAATGGTACAAATGATTTTGGTGATTTCCATATTCAAGACAATTTGAGGTCCCGGCGCTGAAGTGACTGATTTATTATTCATAAACGTTACATTTTTTCAAATTCCTTGTATTTTTATTGAACGGGTTATTTAATTTGGGCTCTTAAATGTATCTGCTAGACATGAGTTACCAGAAAACTAAAGTAAAATCCTTAAACAAAAACACGTCTTAAAGTTACATAAATCTTAGTCAATTTGCGCTCGTCAGTACGCGACGATGACAAAGCTGTGGCTTGTGCCACTCGCAGCACCTGAGCCGTGACACCTTGCTGCTACCCGCAATCCTTAACATCTGCCGCCTGCCCGGCTACGCCACTTACTGCTAGCCGCACTAAAACTACACAAGTAACGACCCCGTGTATTTACCATTCATTGTTTGACACATACATGGATAGAACTGCTTGGGTGTGAGTTAGAATTTTATTAGCAAGGTGCATGAGGGTACACTTATGAGTTAGATCTAGAATAATTTTATCTTGTGTTGATGTAGTTTTCCTTTCCTTTATTCCCAGTAGGTAACGTAAAATGTTCAGTAAGATCGAGGGAAAATTAAAAGTTGTGCAGAGTGAGTTCCTTTGTCTAAATAACCAACATAATCAATATTTTATTCGGTGGTAACATAATTGTACTTTATAAATTGGTGGCATAGACTTTCGTTTTGCCTAATCATTTAGGAAATCATTATTCTGTGGTCTACCACAGAATAATGATTTCCTCAACGATTCACCCACGCCACGCCCTTCCCCAATATGCTCTCCATAAACTCATACCTGGTCAGCTCAACCAAATTCTAGGTAGCAGTAGAATCAATTTCACGGTACAAAAACATTGTTTAAAATAATTCTCAGTGAATGACATGTTTTGTAAACATATTATCGATGTAACAGTCTGTAAGCGAACAATTTGTCTGTCGAAGCAAGAGATTTGATCTTATCACCTCCATTGTGGTTGAGTTTGGTTTAAGATTACGTTCAACCAAGTCTTAAAGGTTTATTTTGAGAATTGTTCGGTTAAAAATTACTTGTTCGTGGGTGTTATGTGAGAAACTGAGCTGGTGAGTGGAAAATTTGTTTCTGTGTTGTAAAGACAGAAAAAAAGAACGAAGAAAGTAAAGTATCAAACGATTAAAGACAAAAGAGCGTGGGTAAAGTAAAGACAACATTAATAGTTTTGTCGTACGTAACTTATTATATTGTTTTGATTGTTTTATCATTCAACGTTTAAATAAGTAGTGGTCACGACAACGACCAATTAGTTTAACTTGTTAATTTAATTGATCATTACTTTACAATCAATATGATTTACGTGATGCATAAAATTATATGAGTAGATATTTAACTATCTCTTAAAATATGAAATCCTAAAGCCATGTTTGGTGAGACTCATCAATATTATTGGACGCATCCAGTGACAAAAATATATTTTGCTTATAATATGAATTCCATTCTATACCCGAAAATGATGAATGGAACGTTGTCAAAAGTTATATTTATTTTCTTTAGAAATTCACGGAATCTGTGCGAATCCGTCGAGATGTTTGCGGGTATCGGCGCATTATGCGCGGGCTGCGTTTGTGCGCACACAATGCAACCCTTTGGCGACACAATGCGCATCACTAATCTAGATCATGTGCGCTATTGTGGCACACACAATGAATATCTTGGACATCTCATTCGATGGCGATATGAAAGACGTTACTATTGAATGCAACCCTTTGGTGTGTGTGTACCAAGTATTTTACGATGAACAGAGGTCGACGAATAAATTAATATTTTCTATTACCGTTTATTATGAGCTAACCGCAGTGTCGACAATCGTTATCCTAAACATGCTTATTTATAATCGTAGCATCGTGCTGGTGCCGGGGGCGCGCGGCGTCCGATCCTTTGAGTGCGGCCATACATCACGGCTCCTAAGTAGACAGTATATCAACTGATATTCAGAGTAATTAGCCCTTTGGCGACGGACCTCCGGGATTTATTGTGGTAGGGCGGTAATGTGGCCGACAGCCGTGTTGCCGGCTTTTGTTCTCCAGCCCCGAAATATTCAATTGGGTTATTATTTCGTGCGTTAAGTAGACCTGTCGGGAACCGGGAACTGTTGAAGAAGCTTCGGCCGCCTATTATTAAGTAAGTGCATTACTGCTGCGGTGTCCTCCGGAGGGAGGTAAATTAATATTTAAAGGCGGTTACACGTAAGCGTGGCCTCCACGATTATCTACATCTGACGTTAACTGATTCAATTTTTTTGAAGTATATGTGATAGATATAAACTGGTTTTGGAAAAATCCATCGCGTTGTTCAATCTTTTGACAAACAAAATCAGTTGATCTCCTAACCGCTACCTATTAAGTGCTCTTTGGGTTACCGTTTCACCAAAGGAATATAAAGTTGCGGAACATGTGAACTCAATTCTATTATCACCTAGATAACTTTCCGACAAAAGAGTTAGAATGTTGCACAAAAAGGGGCGCTAATCAGTTCTGTTGCTACCGCGATCCGTCAATTAATTAAGTTGCCTATAGATATGAGAGGCGACAAAGAGACAGCCGCCGGGAGAATGCTACCACTTCGCCATATCACTACCGTTATCATGAAAAAGAACCTTATTTTCTTGCCTATAGAGGAGATTTTGTTAGATCTTGTCGATAGTTGGTGCATTAGCTACCGTAGGCGACGGCGCGTGATAACGCCGAGTGCAGCAACATCGTAAAACATCATTAGCAAGATAAACAGCCTAAAAGTAGCCTTTAGTGAACCGAGGGCAGGAAGTTACACAGATATGTATGAATCTTGATTAATGTGTGGAGAAACTCAGATTCGTTGATAAATTGACGAGACAAAAACTCCTCAAAAGATACGTTTTCAGATGTAAAAAATTATAATCACTAGTGTTGGTATATTTGTTGTATTGTGATCGATGTTATTTTTGCTAAATTATACACACGAAAGGTCTCGTAAATTAGTGTAAAATATTCCCAAGAAAACAATAATTTTATCGCAGTTAAGTCGTTAATAGAACAAACAATCGTATTGTGTGGATGGTGCGACAAGAAAAAACGAACAAAGGGGGGTCGAGGTTAGAAAACTTAATTTTATACCCGAATCAAAACTTCATCCCGTATTGTGTTTGTATGGTGCTAACCAATTCTCTTTTGTTGCGACCCCGCCCACGCTTATTATCAGATGTTTGGATGGCATGTCATTTTTTATCAAAACAATAACATTTTTTTTATCGAAACAGTAGGGTAACACAGTCGCTCTCACGCGTGATGCTACAAGTGAATTTGTCAAAGGTCTAACAATACAGTCAAATATAATTTACGTGGACATATAAATTATACCACCTTGCTTGTGTGTTCGTAGAAACAAGGAGGAAATGTTTAGAAAAAAAAACAAAAAAGAGGCAAGTACATATGTACTTTCGAGTCTCTTAATGAAACATTTCTACCACGCGTTACTGAAAACCCGGAAAACACCATGTTTTATTGGTATTTTACGTAAATAAGTATGTAGTACCTACGGTGTATGTTCAGGGATCAACGCATTCGAATGTAATTCCTTAATCAATAAATTATATTATTCTTATTATTATTTTCAAATTCACTATAACATAAGCAAAAATGAGAAATTCCGTAGATTAAACTAGTATTCAGGACATAAATAAAAACTCTTTTGTTTTTCAATCTTATTAACAGGAACAAGTATAGGCCTGTAAATCTATGCATGATTACCAGAGATCGAAATATGTAGACTATATTTACCTAATGTTCATGGAAGTAAGTAACATAGAGTTGATAATACCTCCTCTAAAATCCCGGGATTTTATTGAAAGTATAATTAACTCTATGTTACTTACTTCCACAAACATTAGGTAAATATAGTCTACCTATTTCGATCTCTGATGATTACTGATTGGTACTGCTAAAACACTGCATCAATTCTTATAACACAACCTTACTTATACTAACATTCCTCTTAATCTTTCCCGTGGCCACATTACGTCTCCATAAGGGTTGCGTGCCATAATTTACTTGGCCAATATCTTAATAAAAACAACACGAAATTACAGTTATCCGTGTCCACGTTCGCGACCTTTAAAAAAATAATGCCAGTATATCCACCCACATTGGTTATAAATTAATAGAATCTGCCCTCATCGTGTGTCATATAATAATGGTTGATTGGGTTCGTGTGAGGTATTTTTTTATTATTTTTAGAGAATATCTCGACGCGATCGCACAACGTCCCGCTAATTCTCTACATCTGGACAACGATGATTTATTATATCTTAAGGGTAATAACAGGATTGACACAAACGAACGAACGGATTGTTTGGTTATACAACTATGGCACGGTAAAAACTGTGTGTGATACTGTGACTATGGGAAGAAGATATTTTTAACCTACTTCATAAAAAGGAGGAG
The DNA here is from genome assembly GCA_905163435.1 of Mamestra brassicae. Classification (NCBI taxonomy): domain Eukaryota; kingdom Metazoa; phylum Arthropoda; class Insecta; order Lepidoptera; family Noctuidae; genus Mamestra; species Mamestra brassicae. Next base: position 7,148,088 of record LR990996.1, on the reverse strand, counting down.
GTTCTCAATTCGGTTGTTTTTTTTTATGTTTGTTAGTTCAAAACTCCGTTATTTATGAAACGATTTGAAAAATTCTTATTCGAAAGGATATGTTTTCCGATTGGTCCCATAGAAATTTCATCAAAATCGGTACAGCAGTTTTGTTTTGAATCAAATAGCTGGAAAAAATATGTCATCAAAGTAAACGAAATTGCGTATTTTGCTTTCCTGTGACTTTCCAGTAGTGTTTTTAGGTGTGGGGTACCACTAAAAAAAGAAAAATGAAAAACTTTTTGACAAAAAAATACAACCGACTTCCAAATAAGAAAAAACACTACTAAGTTTAACTTCGGAAGTAGATGTTAAAAATGAACTGATTTTATACTTTGTAGTGTTTTTTTTTTTTATTTGGAAGACGGTTGTATTTTATTGTCGAAAAGTTTTTTTGAGGTAGGTAAATCATTTTGAACACCCGGAGTAATTGAGAAAAATTGCAGGTCATTTAATTTTGTCACTGAAGCGATGGAGAGTTTTAAATATTGCATTTACCTACTTACTCGATAATTATGATATAATACTGAATAAATTAAAGACTTAATTTGAGTCTTCAGAACTTTCTTCCTACACATAATTGTCCCGAGACACACCTTTACAAAGAGGATAGACTTCTCTGTAATGCTTCAATGCAGCCTGCATCGCAAGTACCTACTTACGCAGTAAATTGGAGACAAAATCTTTCACCCGTCATAACCCTTCTTTTTGGATTTGCCGTAGTCGGGTAAAAGGATGTGACGTCGTCGAGGAGAAGTCATGTGACGTTATCAACCGACCAGTCAATATTGTCGCTTATCGCTCTGACATAATCCCTAAGTGACCTATTACGACAGTAAAAGCCTTTTAAATATAATTATTTTACTGAATGTATTTTCAAATAAATCTTTTTATATTTAAGATGTCATATAAAAAGCCTATATCGTAGTGTGAATCGTGTGAACCAAACTTCTGGTTTAAATTTGCTGTTTTAAAATGAGTTAAGACAAATAAAGTTTACAGAATCAGACACTGATTCGTTCATTATGCTAATTTGTGTGGTTTTGTGAGGAGCTCGGTCGCTTCCCGCTGTTTTGTTGACAGCTCTCATTGTTTTCATAAATCTTATGTCAAAGCGTCGTTCTTTGTACGATTCTCTTTTCGTTATCAAATTTTCTTGGTATGTAGAAACGGTAAAGCTATCAGCGAGTGATTGTCGAAAGTTGATGATATATGGTGTCGGACGTAAAAGAATAGCACCATCCTATCAATTCCCGTGGGTGTCGAAAGAGGCGACATAGGGCCTCACCAGAAAATGGGCAGCTGCATTATCTGTGCATTGCAACAGCTACACTGCGAACGCCAACCCGCCTACCAATGTGTGGCGATTATGGCAACCCCCCGGCCCCTCTTGGGGGAGACTTATTCCGTCAGCAGTATGATGATGGTGATGTTTGGATTTGAGCACGTAACTTTTCAATAGCGCATGTCAATCTCATACATTTTTATCTCATACACTGGTTACCGCTGATAGAATGTCACATTGACTAGCCCCTTCAAGCAATTCAGGTCTCGGTCTCGGTCTCGAAAACAAATCATCTCGGAATAAAATACAGTTTTCAGTGTGTAAGTTCATGTAAGTATCAACACTACACATATATCATCATATATAATAATATCATATCAACACTATATTGTTTAATCCAAACTAAACTACTACACTGCACTACTATTTATCGTACAGTATATAATATATAATATACTATATACAGTATGGTAAATAAATAAAGTAAATGCAAAAGAAGCTCTGTCTGTCTGTTTGTTTCGTCTTTATTTCTTATCCCGGGAGTAAGTTCTCTAGCTTTTTTTCACGCGGGTGAAGTCGCTTCCAGAAGCTAGTACATATAAGGTCTCATTGAAATAGATGGACAATTATCGAGCCTGTATCGTTTAATTAGCGTCCAGTATGTCTGACCAAAGCTATTTCAACCAAAAAAAAAGATTGATTGAAGTGATATAATTTTGACCTAAAATAGTAAATTGCCAACACTAATGCGTTTTTCTTTGTATTTTTTTACCATTGTCCTTATTTTCGTGGTTTGAATGATTTATAAAAGTTTGTCCATCTATTTTAATGCGGTCTTTTGTAGAAAAAAAAAAACAGAATTTAAATTTTATTGGCTAACCTATTTTCGCGGATCCCTCGGAATATATTGCAACTGAAAAGTCATAGATTCACATTATAGTCTTATATTGACACGTTTATTTGGTTTATTTGGACTAAATAACAAAATGATTACCTGCAAGGCACGAACTGAAACTTCCTAGAGCATGAAAAATTGTAGAGAAAGGATCCCATAAAACGTGGTCTAAATAAAAGGCTATGAATGTATGCATCTACCAACCAATGTCAAGGTTTAAATGTATTTAATTTAATAGTTATTGACGTTAGACTGACAGAACAAAGGGAACCTGCATTTTTATTAAAGGAATCTATTTAAAATACCTTAGTAAAATAAACATTATGTGTTTGAAAAACTAATTGATACACCCTATAACTTGTTTGAACTCGCGACATTTTTACACCGGTAGTTCGATATAAAAACTAGTAGGACTAAGTGCAGCTTGCAGGTTTTTCAAACAAAGGAATAAAAATGCCAACAGGTTGATTCAATAAATAGTTTTAATTTCTTAACCTAATAACTTACAACTAATTAAGGTTTATTTACAATATCATCGACTCGGCCGATAACACAAAGTGCGTTCTAACAGTTTCGGTAATATCAGTAAGGTAACGTGTACTCTCGACCATTTTGTTTCACAAAGTATACTAAAAGTATTATAATAACAGCCTATACCAAACAATTGTCTTTATAATTATCGGCACAATTTAGAGGTATTTTATACAGTCAAACACTAGAACAGTGTACTTATAATAAAAAGATAACACCCACCCCAAAAGAGCAAAAAAAATTAAAAAATTTGCAGTCAGATGGTTTTCTGCCTAAAAATGTCAGTACAGTAATCCAAAACTTGATTAATTACCCCGCAATTAACACTAAGACTTAACACCTAAATATTCAAGGCACTATTGATTTGACTAGAAATACAAGAGTCTTTTCGTATGTATCAACGATCAATGCACTATTCTTCAATAATAGACATCGGTTCATCGTTTTCGGAGGGTTGGGTCCCGTTGTGTCACTCACAACGTTTCATCTGTGAACAAAAGAAAATAAACATTAGTATTGATTGAATAAAAAATAAATGCTTCGTGGTCCTGTACATACGAGTAAGATGGGTAAAAAAAAATTAAAACACGATACAAATAAATCGGAAAACTTTTCAACTGAATAAGAAAAATGCATTTCAACTTACATGATTGTTATTTCTGTTGCCACCATGAGATCACGTCTAGTAGCTCGTCCTCGTCCATGGGGCCGAGCTGCTGCTGCGTCGTCGTCGTGACCTCGTACCGGTCAGCCGAGTACGCCGATGACACCCCCGACGAGCACTCGGAGGGCGCAGGGGAGTCCGGCTTCTCTGAACAGGGAGACCCACTGCCATAGAAGAAACCATCGTCCATATCCATCGTTGTCATTGGCTGCAATGTGTTTCCATTTGGAATATTTTCTCTATTTTCTTGATCCCGTGTAATGCCCAAAGCAGCGTCGCTTTCCTCAAGTAGTTGCTGTAGGTATCTAATGTATTCAACCACCATCCTCAATGTGTCAACCTTGCTAAGTTTCTTGCCAGATCCTCTTCGGGCACCACCTGATAACGCAGCGACCACCGATGCGGGCAGGTGTCGGCGCAGCGCGTTGAATCCATCATTCACTTGCTTCACACGATTACGTTCCCGAGCGTTACGTCTTGCGATGGACGCGGCCTGGGGTCCGGTGTAAGGATTGGTTCTAAAGTGCACCTTCTTTCTGTACTGTAAATTCGGCGGTGTGTCATGTGTGACGTAATTTTTTTCAGGAGCCGGAGCAATAGATATATTCCTCTTCTCTGCAGGCGTCTTCGTTAACGTAGCTGATGGATATCCGGACGCGACGACTACGTAGTTCGTCTGACCTTGAACGAGTTGAATTTCTTGTAGCATTTTACGTGCGTGCGGCGCGGCGTCGCGACAGATAAAGAGCACGACCGGTCGGCGCGGCTATCGGAAAAGCACTGCGCGATAGGGGAAGGCTTCGTGGGAGCTTTCGGGTGTAGCGAGCGCGAGCGGCGGTCGCGGAGCTTCACGTACAAGTGAGTCGCCGGCGCACGCGCACGCGTTATATCACCTGCGCCGGCTGCAAAAAATATAAATTTTAAAATTCTCTTCCCCTATTATTTTCGATCATCCCTTCCCCCTGTACGTGCGGGTCCGTACCTGGCGGTGGTTGGGGGGTGCGCGGCGCGGGGCGTGGGGCGGGTGGCTAACGCGTGCTTAGTTTTTTACTACTGACCACTGAATGCTATAACATAAAATACGAAATGAATAGTTTCGTTGCAATAGCTCGTAACTGCAGATTTTCGTTACTCTCTACTCGGTTCTTAAACTCCTATGATATTCACTTATACTTACAAAGAGATGCATAATAACTATTTACAGGTTAATTTAAGTGCCTATAAATATCTGCGGAATTACCGTTAATGCGATGCCAGTAAAAGGGATGAAGAGATATTGTCACATAATCAGCGTATCGATGTCTTTATATTTAAAATAAATCAATCGTCTTAAGAATCCACATCAGTATTATCAGTTTCAATCTCATTGAGTGTTTGAGTTTAAAGGTATGTCTTATAAAGGCGAGTCGTATTCGAACCTGCTGGATAAAAGTCGCATCAGTGTTTATCGGTACATTATCGATAAAATACATTGACATTTACGTTAATGAAACCAATTCTGGAAATTGGGGAATGGAGCGGTGATGCTGTAAATGTAATGAAATTACTCCTATTACATATGTATACGCGTGTAGACGCTCCGATAAGTATACTGGCTTGATTAAAAATGTTTGCTTTGTTAATTAGTCGAGCTCTATGAAGGGACCTGTTTTAATTTTGAATAGCAATCAGTTTATATGCAGATAGGATGGATCGTGTTGATTAAAAGTTATGTGGCCACTAAAGTTTAATAAACTTTTAATGTCGTGTAAGATCATTGTTTAAATTAAGTATCTGTAGGTTTTATATATAGGTTCGATACTATTTGTCAATCTATTTTTATAGGTGACATTGCTCTATAAACTTTAATAACATTAGTTTCATTATATTTGACGGAGTCTTAATAAATATTCTGAGATATAACCGATAATACTGGTGTTTCAAAAACAGTTATGTCTTCCGAAGTCCTGCTACTAACACATATTTTAATAAATATCTTTAATCGACGCATCCCCAAATTTATTAACGTCTATTGAATATTTCTAGCATTCTTGACATGGGCTTTTAGATAATTTCGAATACTTCTGCTGCATTTTTCTTTTCGAAAGCTAATGAAACATGGTCATTTTTTCTTCATTAAAATATGCCAATACCATTCGTGTGAGGAGAGCCGCCTTGGTGACATGTCCCGGCGTCTTCGCCAGCCCATCATCAATTAGATTTAAAACACGCTATGAATTGCACTTCTTAAACTTGTTTTATTTTTGTTTCGTCGGCCCTTTGATCAAAGCACCAACTACCGTCAATACGTTTGCGTGAATCGAATAACTTTCATTCTATTTAGCTTTACTAATTGAATCGATATGGTTGTTTCGTTGTTAGGTATTTGTTTTCATTAGTTAATACATACTTTGTTCTATATTAGCGGTTAATAGGCCCCGTATCGAAGTTTTTATCGAGTTGTTTTCTAAGCTTCGATCGTTAAATGCATGTGTTTTATGATCTACTTAAGTGCTGGTCCATTTTTCGTTCGCAACTCTAAAATAGCGCATTAATTGTTCTCCGTACAGTCATCTTGACGTGTCATAATGTTCTTTTTATTTGACACCATTTTAGGCTAAGTATATTTTTGAACTTGAGCTACTTATCTCCCATTAGATTTAAATTGACTTTGGTATTAACGTACTGGCCAGTCATCTTTGTGGGGTTGAACCCCGTGATTTTGTACCGGATATGACCTGCGGGGAGGTGCTAATGGGTTCCGTAAATAACCATTTTTTTTCCTGTTATGATTATTACTAATAATCGATCGATGTTCCGTTAGGCGGTTAGGGTTACTCGGGTTGCTGGGGGTTAAATGAAAGACAATGGAGTTAAATTGTAACCCCTGCTGGTGATAAATGATATAAGTATGTAGTATTTATTAATAAAGATAAAAATGGTGTACGTAAATAGTTTTTTTTTCAAGAAAGGGGTAAACAATAGCTTTGTCATGGACATGTTTCAGCTGAAGAAATGATTAAAATCTCATATTTGCGTTGATGTTAAACCAATTTTTTCTTTGAAAAATTCTGGATCTTTCAATTAAAATGGGTACTAAAATACCCACCTGATGGTACTCTAAAGACATTCCATTACACACTGTCGCCTTATTACTTAATTACTTTTTTATATGTGCATTGCAATAATGCGATATCCAGCTTCCATTGACACCACGATTATCATTACTTAAAAAGTTTCCATGTCATCCTGACCGCGGGAGCCACATTATATTCCAATACTAATTTAATATTTTTCATAACTTACTTATAAGTTATAAGGTGTAAACTAAAAGGACCACTTTCCTCGCCGACAAAAGAAGAATATAGAGTTATTAGCGTTCAATGATGTCGTTAAGTTACTAACAATAAGCTTAAGTAACATGTTAAGTCGTGTAACATGTCCAATAAGAATGCGAAGATAATTCAAGTCATTGTGTCCGTATTGTAAGGGTATCTATCTACCCACCCCAAGCTCCTACGCATCTCATCGCACCACCCACGAAACTAGTTTAAAATTAAAAGTGCTGTAAAATATTAAAATTGTAATTCGTTTCTTTTATGAATTGATACGGTTTTTGATTTATAAGCAGGTTAGAATGCTTTAGTTTGATTTGTCGTGAGAATTGTTGCAACTTTTTAGTTGTGGGAAAATAGGTTGCACTTGTTTTTTTAAAGTTGCAGAAAGGTTCTATTTTTTTTTAATTATCTCGCAATTTGTGTTAGAAAGTCCTTCGACATACCTTAATAAATATGATTGTTGTAGGCGTACCTAAGTTGAAGCGAACCAATGCATAAGGGTGAATTCCTGACCTTTCGCTTTTCAGTTATGTAACTATTGACCTAATGTCGAAGTATATTCTTGAATTCGAGATCATTTTAATCCATCGGCACCAACTGAAGTTTCAACTTTAGCAATGTGTAGTTTAAGTTGGATAATAAGCAATAATTTTTACTAAAAATCATTAAAAAGTATGGGATGCAAAGTTATTAGTGTTATGTATGACATAGTTATTGTTGTTCCAGAATTTGATGATTATCTCGAATTTTGAATTCAAATGCAAACACATTTTTCAACAACTTGTGCAATTTGAAATAGTGCATTATTAGTAACGACACATGTAAGTATTTGTTGATGTGACGCGACGATCCCCTTCACAAAACTGTCATAACAATATCAGTTATTTCACCCCCCATAAAGCAATTAAGGATGAACAAATTATGTTGCAACGACGACTAGAGGAGTTTAGGAGCACTTTATTATTATGATGAGTGTTATTAATTCATGATCAACGCTTTCCTTGAACTGTACCCATCATGTTCCTTCGGGATTTTTTATCAACGCTTTCCTTAAACTATACCCATCATGTTCCTTCGGAATTTTTTATCATACTAGTTTTCACAGAATCCTTTTCAGAGCTTTTCAAATCTTTACATTGACATTTCACAAAGTCTGATTTTGACTAAGTTACAATTAGGAGAACCGGTGTTATTCGTCAAATGAAACATGTTTCTTCACCTTCTTAATCAAAAATTATTGCTTCATTTTAATTTGATCGATTAAACATCCCCATTACACACCGGATATTGTGTGACATTTACATTTTATTTGAGCAATTACTAGCAAATAAAACAATTAAGTAAAACAAATGACGTGAGATGTATAAAACGTGGGATATGGGGTTGAAAACGGTCCTGATGATTATGGGAACTGTGTCATCTGCTACACATGAAGTTATGCATGACTGGTGTGGGATTGACAGGATGGACGGTACTCGCAAATAAACGTGGAAACTATCACAAAACCGTTGCAGTCCAAAAGATAACATGTTTGGCTATTGATTACTTAGAATAATGAGACTGAAAAATCAGAGCAAACCAAAAAAATGCGTTTCATCAGCACAATATTAGGAGCCCATTGATATTATCAGTACAGGTAAATATGGAAATAAGCATTTTTGCTTGTCATCATTTATCGGAATCGTTCAGATCGATAACAAGGGGTAACTTGCATTAGTAGCTCGTAGCTTCCAGTCGCGTTTCAATGAATACTTCAGTCTCATTAATGCCAGGTTTAAAAATTATAATAAATCATAGATGCAAGGCTTGCCGCCATCGATCACACAATACAACTACCTGATTCGTACCCAATATCCTTTGATTAACGACTTGTTGAGTGACTCCTATTCATCGAATCAAAGGGTGATCGTATTAAGTATTAATAAAGGGAATGTTTTACATTTCGTATCAAGCGTGGTTTGCTAACAATGGAGGAACATTCCTCGTCTCCGCCAACGAGGTGTGATGTATAGGTGATGTGGAGTGATGGCCATGATACGCGGTTTGATTGTGTTACGAGTTTATTTGATTTCAATGATTTTTGTGGACATAGAGACTATGTATTTTTCAAGCGTTTTTGTTATGAATTTTGTAGTTTAGTCCTTTTATTGTTAGTGCACGTATTAGAAAGTGAATAAAAACTATATATGTAAATATAATTTCCACTTAATTATTAAGCTTGTATGTCAGGATGATTCGGTATTGGTTCGGTTGTTTGAGCTGTGTTTAAATCAGAAAACGAATGGTCTGTTCGCAAAATTAGGTCTTCATGGAGAAAACCCCTGCCAGGGTTGCGGAATTTGTTCGAAAGAAGGAACACATATAGGTTTTAGTCAGTAAGGATCTGACGCACCTTTCCGCTCCACCCAGATTGGAAGAAGTCATTTGATGATTTCACATCGTTAAAAAAAATGGAGAAGAACCACAAAAAAAACTCCATGGTAGGTAACTCTTAACCACACGCGCCAGCCGCCGCAGCAGAAGAAGACACCTTGGGCCTGGTCCGTCCTCTAAGGACCAGCCCCGAGTTGACGGCGCGTTGTGTTTCAAGCACGCCTGAAAGAGGTGTTAGCATAATTTACGGAGCCCGCTAGGGCCACTGGCTGCCAGGGTTGCGGGATTGTTCGAAAGAGTTACTGCGGCCCTGGAACGCAAAGGGCATTTGGAGGAACACGGGTGGGTTTTAGGCAGTAAGACTTTGATACTCCCTTCCACTCAGCCCAGAGCGGGAGGATTAAACGATGTTACACCTTAACTATTGCTGATAACTGTGGTTCTGGTGATCTAATACTTATAGTCAATATTGATTACGTGGAAAACCGAGTGACAGATTTTGAACTATTGACTATGGTAGGGACCTACTTGGGTATATTATTTCCATTGTTATATTGTTGCTGAATAACTTATTATATTTTAAAAGAAACGGGATATGCGTGTACGAAGTCGCATGCAAACGCTAGTACATATTTCGATAAAATACGTACTGTAATAAAAACAACAGAAGAGCTATAAAATGTTTGATCAAAAAACAATTAGCTAGATTCCTAAAAATACATAATCTCATAGATATACGCAATAATACTTTGGTCTGTGTTGGCAAAAGATCCAGATAAAAAAAATACGTTTGTATTTGTTACTTTTTACTTTACAAGTCACTTTTAAACGTCACTTGCACCAAACTTGTTTGGTAGCAAAAAGCACTTAAGAATCTATCGCGATATACAGATAAAACTCAAAAGATAAACTGGGTCAAAAAACAAAAACAAGATCAAAACCTAAAGAAAGTCTGCAGATATTAATAGCATTTCTAAATACTTTTTACCCATGGGAATATACTTGTTTTCCCACCTACATGTGCTAGGACAGATAACACGTCTTTTAGACGACATCCAAAATGCAAATAGAATGTCTCAGGGCTTGTAAGAGTGACGCGGGGCTATCGGGACATCGCATCGGTCTCCCTCGCTGTCGCCGCCACCTACGACTGACGGGTCCCTTGGACACAGTGACGTCGTCGCATCCGACTTACAGACACCCCGACACCGATTGTGACCGAGATACGATTCGGCTGTGATTCGATTCGCATTGACCAATCGGATGCGATTGATTGATATTCGAATTTTAAGATAAAGATTTGTGTGTGACAATGACGGTCGATATATTTGGTAGGAAGTCAATTGGAGGGGTGTGGTGGTGGGATTTGCCGGTTTCTTTTGTTTTTCAGAACATTGTGTGCTCCACCTTGTGTTTTGAACGTGTGAACTTTGAAATCCAAAACAAGAAGAAAAAACGAAATTCGAAATGTTTTCATGTAATTAGACGCTTAAAATAAAAATGTTATTTTTTGACAACATTCTTAGTTTCGATAATGAGTATACGTGTATCATTTAGTACGCTGTATTTCACAATTCTAACCCTTCGGCCATGTTCGGAGGTCTATAAATAAGGCTAGTTTAGGCAATCGTCTCATTTGCCGACAACAAGGCTTGTCGAATTCGTTTATAGGTTTACGACAGCTCGTTAGCTGCAGCGATAAGATTCCCCTAAATAGATAATTAGTATTGTTTCCTTATATCAGTTCCTATTGTGTAATCTTTTTTACTGTCAGTTTTATTGATTTGAGCGGAATGGCGACGCCCCTAAGATCGTCATCTCGAAGTGTTAACAGCTGAAGAATGAGCTACATAAATAAACCGTCGAATACTGATTGCCAATAAACAAGCTCGATATACGTGTTTAATATTTTGTATCATTTAACTCTGAGGCTGCACCGGGCAAAACGTGAAGAAAACCAGAATTCATTTTGTGCATTAATTTTTTGTCATTATGCTGCACTACAAATTAATGCTGCGTCCAGGAACGTCTTGGTCCATTTTTTGTTGCAACAGATATTTCCTAGCAAATAAAAATTATTGTCAAATATGGTTCTAATATTGATGCTCTAACACTTCCCAAAAAAACCACATGCAATTGACATTGATTTTGAATTGCACCGAAATTGTATTAGATGGAGTTTTAGACACAGATCTGATGAAAACATTGGTAACATTATATTATACAGACTGAAAAGCAAACCAACCCAATTTATAAAGAAAATACGTCAGAGCATCTGCACCGAATCGCAACGAGCCTGTTAATCTGATACCATAAGCAGAAATATTGATGGAAACAAAATTTCTCGTTAAACGTTTCGCGGAGTACCGTTCGGCGCGTGGCGGTCGTGCGCCTGCGCAGCCCGCCTTGCCCGGCTCGTTTAAAGCCATACCTTAATTACGGCAAGGCGTTATCGAGTAAGAATGTGCACACGCGACATTGGTATTAATTTTAATGAAAGAAGTGTGCGCCTGGGCAGCACCTGCCCGACTCGACGAGTCGTTGGCTTACTGAAAACTACGTGACAGGGAAACTGTGGAGGCGGTGTAGGGTTTACTTTTTTTGAGGTTGTCTTTCTTGGTTTCGGATGACAACTGAGTCAGTTTAATAGATATGTTCCTTTAAATGCTTGATAGTTTGTTGTTTGAGCGTTGAGTGTTTTGGTTACAGAGCGCTGAAGATTTGTAGCGCAGCAGATACGGTGGTGGAAGGAGCCAAGCTAGAAATGAATCGATCCTTTTTTGGTAGAATAATAAGCCCTATTCTGGAACAAATATTACTGGAAAAAATCATTAAGCCTTGTTTCTAGTCATGAACAATTTATTGTAAAAAATATTGAAGTCGACTCCACACACGTCCTTTCTATAATTATATCAGAAAAATGTAAGGCCGTCCTCGGCCGAAGTATGCCCTTTTTATACGTAGAATTACGGTTGATTTTTCTTCAAAAAACATGTTCACAGGTGAGTACATGTTAATACAAATGAATGTTGTCATAAAAATCGTAGACATTACAATATGGGGATGTAGTTAATTTTCATTTGTTTTCTCTGATTTTTGTGAAACAAATATTTAAGGGTGTTTAAGAATTTCATCATTTAAATAAAATACAGCTGCAGTGCTTGGTGAAGACGTTAATGGACATTCTTTTTTGAATGTATGACGTATTGAACAGCAGGTAACTAATTCAAGTAAATGTCTTCATCATATTCTCGTTCATGTTGATTTATAGTGAGTGTTATGATAATTCAGATAAGCATCTAGTAGTGTATTCAGTTTCAGAATAGATTAATAGCGTTCGATTTTTTTCATGTAGTTGTACTAAACAAAAGTGCCCACCTTTTGTAAATGACGATATGCACAAATCTGCATAGATGTAGATTGATATCAATAAAAGTTATTAGTTTTAATATCCCATCAGATATATCTTTAATTATCTTGATTTGCAGAATATCGCTTAGTTAATTACGCATACAGATCGCGATATGTACAAATCATTAGATTATGAGTAAATAATGAATCGTGTAAATTGTCGTAGCGCAGGTGCGATAGTACATCTGCGCTTGCGCCTGTGCTCCCCCACCTATAGACCTCTATTATTAATTCTAAGAAATTCGATAAATCAATCATTTTCATATAATTTAATTATTGCACGTAATACGCTCTTCGGTCTAACAAACAAAATTACTTGGTTAGATCGCGAAAATAAAATAAAAGTCTATGCAATTGATATTCATGTGTATCATGGGCGCGAGTATTTCCATAAATTATGTTCCAAAGATAGAACTTCGCTGTCATACGGTTATGAAGTTGATATTCTTCATCAAATGGTCCTTTATCGCCGACGCAAAAAGTTATAGAGTCGATTAGTCTGTCATATTACCTTACGGTTATCAACCCAGATCCTGTCTTAGCCGTCATTAGGAATTCAGTTCTACAATGTAAGTTAATCCCTTTGCATACGACACCTTTAGAAAAATAAAAAAAAATCTTTTTTCTTTATGCCTTATGAAATCAGGAAATTCTTACCCAAAACGGAGTCTTAAATCTTTCGGTTAATGATAACAATTTGGAAGATTCGTCAATTCAGAACATCCCAATCTCCGCGAGCCTCATTTGAAACACGCGCCTCGCAACTTCTTAAGTGTATGCGACAGGTTAATTTCAAGAATAAATTGAAGCTCGGCGCGATCGACCGCTTTTATGGGTCGACGGCGTGTTTATGCGAGAGGGAACCATAATAGAGGCTTAGTGAGTCCTGGATGGGGACACAGCTGCCCATTGGGCGGGGACAACGGTGCCCAGACGAGGCTTTTGAATTTTTAGTACTTACTTTTCTGCGTAATGTGGAACTTACTTATAATGTAGGTAATACCTGCATACGTAATTTTTAAAATTCTGCCACTTTGACTTGTTCTTTTTACCTCCCCCTGACCGCAATAGACTCGCTGACATACATAATTCAAACATCCATTCAGGAGCTAATAAATGATTTAATAGTATTGTGGTCATAATTTATTATTATTCGACGTTAAGTGACAGATATAAGTTAGGCTTTACGGGTTTCAGGTTGATTGAATTTATTATTATTGCAACAATATGTCGATGAACAAATCAACTGAAATACTTGATGCCTCATTGAACCATAAGTAGAGCACCAATTAGCTTGGTTGGAGGAGTACTTGATGTTTTAAACATTAGTTGTAGGTATTATGCTGTTAAGGATTAAAAGCAATATTAAAGACTAAGAATACTAGAGCCTTAGATGTTCATCTAGAAGAGGTTCTTAATCACGCCATTAGAAAAAAACTAAGACACGGTGAATCCAACGGGCCTTAACTTTTAATAATCGCTTTTAGCTAACTACTAGTTGGTAGCTAGCTTTGAGCTTTAACAAAAAACTTATTAAAACCTTATCACAAGATCATGTAAATATTGCTCTACTCAGGATTCTTGATGTTGCGACTAATGTAAGACCCACCAAGAAAAAACGATGCCCATAAATATTTTAAAAGTACTGCGGAGACTACGATTACCGTAAAACTTAGCGGCAGATCCAATCCAGATAACATGACAAAAGTTTCAACATGTGCACTAACAAACGTGGCAAGACACTTTCGAAAATGTAACACTTCTCAATTTGAACTCTACGTCTTCAAAAATAAAGGTGCCATTGTTATCAGTGAATGGTTTTGCAAGTGTTCAGTCATGTTGGTCATGAGTAAAGAAGTAGGTTCGATACCGATCTCGACTCACGCTGTTAAACGTACACACATGAACATGCCTGTAACTACTGCTTTTATTAAAATGTTTTTCTTTTGTTCAAATTGCCATTGGCTTTTGTTTTAATTTATGATTGGAGGACCACTTCGGGAACACATTTTGATGATTTTTTTACATGAGTATTTAAGATCTGGCTGAATTGTATTTTATGTAACTATGAACTATATTAACATAAACACACTTGGGTGTGGAGCAGGTTTCCCCTCTTTACATGGAAATTAAAACAAGACCAAGTTAACGTGACATGTATCGTTATTCCATAATTTCATACATAATTTCAACGCATTATTAAAATATAATAATGTAGTGTAATTTCACCAAATTATACTATTACTTTAATGGAATAAGTAGAACTATAAATAATGATAAACACTCATAATTTTCAAGTTGCTATAGGATCGAACCGAGTGCTCTTTATCTTTGGGGTTAGTGATGTGAAAATAATTTATTTACTTTGTTCTTTATCAGAAAGTAGTATCAACTTAACTTACAAACTGATTTTATAAGATTTTACTCAAATAAAATGTAGCAACATTAAATTCTTCAAAACCTTGGTTGGACTACTTGGACTTATTTACATTTATCGATGACATGATAATGTAAGTGAGCCATAAGCACATAAACCACTGTTTAATACGAGCAAATCTCCCTACGTCCGACAAGTATGCGCGCACGCACGTCGCGCGCTGTCGGCCTACCGGTGAATTTTAAACTTTCATTAGTAACCCACAAATGTAATCGTTTACATTAAATCGCAGGTGTAATCCAAGGCTTTTTTGTGTATATCAATTATCTGATAAATGTTTTATATATGGAGCGTGAATTACATTTTTATTGAAGTAGAATTAATCATAGTGTTGTTATGTTTTTTTTTTAAATATGCTCTGTTTAGATTTTAATTAAGTGTCCATGGTTTCACTAGTATTTAAAGTAGACTCCAGTGTTTTTTTTCTGCGCACTTCAATAAATTGTTACCACGTAAGAAAGCATATCGCACACATAATTATACAAACAATTCTAAGTACATTAAATAAATAAACCATAAAGCACACTCAAGCAGGCTTTATCTAGATTCGACTTATAAAATTAAATGGCTCAATCCCAGCTCGGGGCTAAAACAAACACGGTATTATCTTCACGGTAACGCCAAACCCGGAGCAATTGGAGGCGAGGGGCCGGTACTAAAGGAATAACAGTTCTGCGGTTCTGACGATAAGTAACAGGAAGAATTTGAAATAAATGGTTTCGCATCTTCAGAAATGTCGTTTTATCGCCCCATACCCATATGTTTATTTGATACAGCCTGTTAAATTGTATATTTTAAGGAGCACGAAAGCTGCTTAACCTCGCTGTCGGTACCTAATTTAAAGTCCCAAAAGTGTTTCGAGATAAATTAGTTTTAATTAAAAACGTTACTCTCCAAATGTTCATTCAATTAGAATCTTGATAATTAAAAATCGCCGCCACAACAATGCGCACACGCAAGCGGTCAAACGCTTAAGGACTTGATACATCTCTCCGCGCATCGAGAAATATAAATCAGGGCATTATAGACGAGGCCTGCCCCTCGTGAGCTTGAGCAACGGATACGATCACGGGCGAACAAAAACAATTAGCCACTAACTTGCACTTACCATTACGTAGATCGAAGATAACGTTACCGAGCCAAGTGTAAATAGAATCAACAATAAAATCTGTTATAGTGCTCACTATCTGATAAATAAGTAAGACGTAAAAAGACTTCATTCCAATGCTGTTTGTACAAATATACAACCAGCGTCAATTCGTATCTATGTAGTCTTTAAACAGGGAATCAAGAGATTTCTCTCAAGACGAGAACTTTATTTTTTTTCGTTTTGTAAGCGTTATATTAAATGCTACTGGATATAAACCATACTTTTACGAGTAGTTACTACGCTATTATAAAATTCTCGGGGTCTGTTAAATTTAATTACGGTAAGTCTTTAGCGGTATGACTGCCTAACCATTTTGAGAGGGATCCTTTAGTGGTGGGCACTGAAGATCATACTGTTTCGCTTTATAGTTTTACTTCTTAGTGTACGGTGAAAATATAAAGAATTATAGTGTTGTTACAAAAAAAATTACTATCTAAGAAAGTGATACGAATATTTTTATTAGAATTTCAAAGGTGGTCCTTTCAATTTCAACCAAATGAAAACATCCTTAAGTTACGCACCCCTAATGAGCTCACATCCTATACAAACTAATCCGCTCTGCCCAAAGGCTAACTCAAATGATTACTATAAAACAAACGTACGTCTGAGTATCACCGTGGGATTGAATTGCGAATTTTGATATCTCAATCTGAGTCGGGTCAGAGATGCCGCGGTCACGAGGGCCTTCGGTGGTCACGAGCTGAATATCGACTGTGAGCTTATTAATTATTATCTGACCAGCGAATTAACTACACTAAAGGATGTTAATGTGTATTCATAGTCAGGAATACATGCTCCACGTGATTTTTATGGGTATTCGTCTACTTATCGCTCTATGTAAGAGGGAGAAGGAGGGTAATACACATGGTATTGAATAAAATGCAAGAATAAATCCTCAAAACATAGATAAGTAGGTAGAAATTAGGTTAGGTTAAAGTTTTTATAGAAACTTAAGTAACGACAATGTGATGGAAATTTTATATGTAAAAAGGATTTTTTTATTCATTCGAAATCGGGAGCAGTTTACATGGGAATTAAACTAATTAAATGATATTCATATCAGTATATTGGGAATAAAAGATCTATCTTATCTGAAAGACTCAGCACTATGAATACGGCCACTCACACGCACAGGGCGAAAGGTCTCGAGCAATGGGCCGCCGAAATTAAATACAGGACACACTCGCTTAAGGCTCGGATGCGATAAATTATAGCATAAGTGATTCCTGGCTTGAAGAGTATCGCAGATAAAGGTCAGATTAAACACCTCCGAAGATCGATATGACTTTCATCCATCAGTAGGTACCTTTCTATGGCTTTTTAACGATGTAGAAAGCATGAGAATTTTCAATTAGCTTTTTGTTAAGGTCATATTTTGCAGCTGAGACTTTTAGCTTTGTTTTTTAAGGATGGGAAATCATTAAATAACTTCTTCCGCTCTAGGTGGTGCGGAAGGGCGTATCAGACTCTTACTGACTAAAATCCATCCGTGTTCCTTCTAAAGCCCTTTGCGTTCCAGGGCCGCGGTGACTCTATTGAACAAATTCCGCAACTGAGACTTTCAGCTACTTGTGAATTAATTTATTATTTTAAATATTTGTTTTCCCCACTTGGTACCTTATATTGGGCTGATGCGATCAAGGAATCCATAATGTAATTCCTTATAGACTTGTGTATTACAAACTTCCAGTTACATCTCCAGTTTCAAAGTAAGAGAAATGGGTGACTTATCATTAAGAAGGTGATGATATTTCCTGTAGTATAGGTGCTTTGCATTGCGGTATCTACATATCCAACTGGGTAGCAAAATCTTTTTAGATTAATTATCACTAGTTTAAAAGTTTTTGTATCTCTCTGAATTAAAAGTTTTTTTTTTATTATAACGAAGAATAAAAGTATATCATATCCATTTCCTACCACCGGGCAGTGTTAAGACAGGAAACAAGTTTACAGCACAAGAACATGGGCCCGAACCTAATTCAGATCATACACTAACCATCTTTACAATACACGGCAAAACTTTACGAAACCCTTATTTTATACTAGGTAGAGTCTAAAATTGAGGAACATTTGATCCAGAGTCTGTATTTACGAGTTGTGTCAAGCTATTCCGTGTGACCGAATTATTTTTTCCCTAGCTTCAAAAACGCGAAGTCTTCGGCGCGGGCGCCACATAGATTGCATGAAAAAACAAATAAAAATAGGTTAGAACTAATATGTGTGTAATTACGTTAGTCTCGGAGGGTGGCTCTCGGCCGGCGGTCTGCCCTTACCTGAAGGGGTGCATCCATCATTACTACTGCGGTATTAATCAAAGGCTAAGGGATTCATTAGAGTAATTTTCACTTTTATTCATATTAAAGTAGATAGGTATCATCGTAGGCTTAAAATAAACTAGGCCTCCTGAAATAGTTATTTCTACATTTCAAAGAGCTTGAACTAAGAGTACTGTTTATGCGGTTCACACTGCATTTGATCTGTATCCGAATTTGAGTTCCAAATTCTATCCAAATTGGAAAATGCTTTGAATTCAGAAGGGTGGAGTGCGGATCTAGTACGCAAGTCCTCCTGCTACTCGGATTGGGATCTGATGCAGTACCTGCTGAACCGCTCTTAGTACTGATTTGGTAGCCCCATAGTCAGCAATGGAAGATAATTTGCTCTTTATCTTCCAACTGGTTGTCTTGAGGACACTAATATTTTCAGCTCAAGGCATCGTCAAAATCAGAAAGCTGCCACGTTTTCGTTAATTACTTCAGCACAATTTGTTTTTCACGTTTAAGCATATCGCTTGACTTTCATCAAATGAGCATCTGGTAACTTGGAGTCAAACTTCATTATGTTTAAACAATTTTACCGTAGCGTTTACCCTTCTGATTCAACATGCCCCCTATGTTATTTGCCTACATTATATTGGTATTACAATTATCCATACTTAATATACATAGATGATCGTTTAGCCCATTATTACAATACGGTAGGGTGGTTACTCATCGCAGTGATTCATCATTCACCCCTAAAGATGGTATGTCGATAAATAGCTTTTATTGGTCAGCTGTTCTCCTTTAGGCAATACGTTGCATGATTTAGTAGGAGCATACGAGTAGCATAAATTAAAAAAAACAAAAAAAAAATCTTTATTTCGGACAATTTAAATCCAACTAAGAAATTAAACAAAAATGAACTTAACATTAAAAGACTCTGCGAACCAAGGACCTCAACAGTGGGGAAGAAATCCTGTCCGCTACAGTCGTCGGGATTTTATTGCGGCTGCCACGCATTCTGCAGATCAGGGATGCCGTTTTTTCGCGAATGACGGACTACACACTACACAAACACTACACACACACTACAAAAACGAGGCAACCCCAACATCATCCTGAAGATATTATTATACTGGATACGCAGGTTGTCCAACGACCTTTTGGTGTGATTGATCCACAGATTCCCAGTGTAGATGCTCTGCAGTATGCCTACATTTCAATCTTTAGTCACTATTTGAGAACTTTCCATCAAATGGTTTGTATGCAAACTTTTTGAAACCGCTGAAGTCTTTCTCTGCATACAGAGAAACATTTGTGTGTGTGTGTCTCTTCATTATGATAAAAGATATATCAAGAACCAATGGCACAGTGAGTGCACCTGTTTATTCGTATACACTTGTGCACTATAATATCTCCAGCGTACTTGGCTAATCTCTGTTGAGATCGGCTTCCGTGTTCAAAATTCGGTCGGGAGGATTTTCATCATCAGCTAGCCTGCCCACTTCCATCCATAGGTATATCGCTATTACTAAACTTGTACCCATAAGGTACACAATCTGAATCACCAATTTTTCAGTTTCAACTCACAATATTATTGATGGAAGCGTGTGGTAATCGCGAGTTACGTAAGCAGCCACTACTTATAGTCTATAATAATGATCGTTAAATCCGAATGATTACTACCATACCATCCAGTCTTAACCTTAATAATCAGAACTAGTAGCCCGTTCTCCTCAAAGACGAGAGGGATCTATTACGGTAGTTATACGAGATACCTCGTTTTTAATTGAGTAATGGAAAAGGAAAATCAAGAAGTTTATCTGAGGCATCATATTATTTGACTGACATATCAATGTTGAAACTGACAATGATATACTTTGATTGAAGTGCCTTTAGTTTTTAAGATTTATTTTGTAATTTTTTATTTTTTGTAAATTTTATCAAATTTGTACTCCTTATGGGTGCAACATGTACGTACGTACGAAATATTATATTAATATTGTGACATCCTGCATGCTAAATTTGCATGTATACGCATGTTTTGACAAATAAAATTATCTTTATCATTTGCTGAAGGGATTTGGGAATGAAGAGTCTGAAGTGATGAATGAAGAGTGATCTAAACCCCTAAATCCAAAGTAATGAATCCAAGGACTTAGAAAGCTCCAGCTTGTGAAAGTAGGCCATTTAAAACAAGAAACAAAATGCCAATTGTTCCTCTACTTTCTATTTCAAACAGAACAAAGCATTCCCCTGTTTAAACCGCCAATTTCACCTTTACAAAACTTCGCCACCGATATCTGTATTTGTCTATTGATCATCACCTCACCGTATTCGTTCCTCTGTATACACTGGCATAATGTAAACAAGGAAGTGGTTAACAGTAGGCGATCGTGTGCCACTAATCGTCGTGCAGGGGTTGACAACAATGAGAAGCATTGAGATCAGTTCATTGGCAACACCTTCGCGTGCCTTCCACCCACGCAAGTCAGATAACAAGTTGAACACATCTGCCTGTTTGATAAAATAATACCATGTAACAGGCAGGTAACGTTAGCATGCAAATGCCACTGGATTTCAGAAAAAAAAAATATTTTACTTTTTCGGCAAAACTACTTCATTGAAAATTACTAGGTCAAACAATTAACTGATATCTTTAATTATTACAGAATGGTCTCGTAAATGCTAAGGATCGTTTTGTTTTACAAAAAAGTCTTTTTAATGCCGCCTTTCTGGTCGTAAAACGTCTTTTTTAAACGCTTACGTGTGATTATAAATAATCTTTATGACAATATAATAAAAACGCACTATTGAGCCACACACAGAGCACAATTAAATGCGTTTTCTGTTGGATGCGAAACGCAATTGGTAGTGCTAAATATACGAATTAGAGGCTCATTTTGTAGTGATCACATTTTATGAGTTCAAGTGATCTTTAAGTTTTATTGTACCACTTATGGGGAGAACTCCCTTAAGTTGTTTGTTTATTAAAGGGACCTCGTAAGTGGCGTGGCCATTCAAAGGGTTCCGGTGTCATTACAGCCATTAGGGTCACTCAACACACCGACAATTACTTGGGAAGGTTTTCAATTTACTTTATTATTTATTTATTTATGCGTTATCTGAAATGATGAGCGATGGTATCGGGAGAAGAACAGTGTTATGAATAGAGATGGGGTGGGCTAATAAAATCTTAAATGGTTGAGAACGGTTCTGTGTGGAAGCTCTTAATTATATGTGATTTAATGTAATGCCATTACAATCGGAAACTGACAAAGATACAGTCAAATTGTATTTAAATAGACAAATACATTTTTTTTTATGGTATATGCAAAATAAATGTTCTAAGTAGATATAAACTATCTTTATGACATATTACGTATAGGTATTTTCTTGATATAAACGCCCCTATTTCTCCAGAGAAATACATTCAATCTGACTCAATAGATACTTTAATTATCTTTGCTTTAGAAAAAAACTAGGCGAGTCAACGTATTTCTATGTGCTAGTTGTAACAAATAATGCTGGAGCCTATCTGCCTACTATGATTAAAAGCATTATGTTTATAGTCCCGAATTGCTCCAGCATTAAATGGATCTAATGGGAAGCGTTTATCTTAATTCCAGTAATTCCAGTCTCCCACGAAACGTTTGACGCACCTTAATGCCACATAGATGACTGTTTATAATATTTGACAAAAAAGGTGTTTCACAACCTTTACAAAAAACTTTATTCTATAATTACAACGATTTCGTATCCAAACTATTTTTTTTTAAAAACCTTTTAAATGAGCCGGGGTCAAACTTCGCATATTTTCGACCTGCAAAAAGTAACATTAGGGTTATGGATCCAGAAAAAAGAAAATGCTATCCAAAACAAACAAAACATAATAAATAGCCTCCGCGTTTTCATATTCATTCTAAATTAAATTTAGGCGTGATTAACCCACTCGAGGCGTTTTCTCTGTTCATCAATCAAAGTGTGGTCACGAAGAGTGGAAGCAACATTTACTTCCTAAGATTCGTCTCTTTCACGCTCTGACTAATGTGTATAGATTAGAGTGGGACGAAGCACGCTTGATTAGACAGTACGCAATTATGATTTTCAGAGTTCACACGGGTGCCTCGGAGCGGTCAGACGGCCGACTTCAGAAGCCTCCGGTAATCAATTTTGTACACAAACGGCGGTTATTAATTGATTTTTTTCTCTCTAATGACTAAAAATAACATCTGCCAAATCAACAGCACCGGTCGTTAACGAACGTGCCAAAATTTTATTTTCTCCTGTCTTCAATCTCACAGATAACTTGTAATGTACACGTGTTTGGGTTTTAGGGGAGTGATCAATTTGCTTGAGATGGGATGGTAGAAATCGTCGTTAAAAATGCTATTGGATTGTTGAGAAAGATAACTATGATATGACAACAAGATACTGTAATCTATTCGCTAGGAATTAAATGTCAATTTTTCAAGAGTATTCTACAGTTGTATTTGTCTTCTAAACCACATAGCTACACTTTTATCTACAGCAAACAGGTACAGATGAAGTGTTAGGCGTGTGCCGACTGTGCCGAGTAAAAAAGAGGTAACAAATTTGCATGATCAGATTACAATAGTTGTGAGAACCACAGTGGGATAGAGCCCCGGTTCGTACGGGTCCCGCTATAAATTTTATCACACATTCCGAAACCGCGTGCAGTCTTATTTATGAGCCGATACCTCAGATTTGATAAATATTCGCCCTGGGTGTTTAACTAAACCTTATTAGATTAATCTATAGAAGTTTCTATAATGATTTAATGGCTGTTTTTGTTTATTATAATGTTATTTTCACAATCAAATAGATACAATTAATCTAGAAATGATTTAGGTGTTCATTTCGTAAAAAAAAGCACGAATTTAGTGTTTTGCCTAATATAATGCTAAAATGTAAGTATTATTGAGTGTTACCATGTAATGGTAATGCAAAACGTCGATAAACCTTTGAACATTTCGCCGATGCTTTACATAAAAGTTTGGAAACGGTACAGCTATAGAGAGCTATCGCTTAAATTCGATGCATTCCGTTAAATCTACATATCGGACGAGTGATTGAACTAAACAATTGAGATTGCAATTGGATATGCAAAGCGATTGGATATTATTCGATGTTACATACGATACTTACTGTGTTTCGTCAGGGATGTATTTCCTTAAATCAAACCGCTTTGGAGCCGAGACGATCCCGTTTTGCATCCGTTCGTACATCAAGATTGCTATCAAAGATTTACAAGAGCCGTCCTCGATGGGAGAATGTTCCTTTTCCAATTGATACAGGCGAATTATTTATTTATTTCAACTGTGTTAAGGCGAGTTTTGCTAGTCGATGTTTTATTGAACGATTTGTACTTACTACTCGTACACTAGGAGCATTGTGAATTTATTTAGTTGTACCAATGTTTTGAGATGTTTTAGTTGAGATCTATTAACTACGAATGGGGGCCGACAAATGCAAATTGATGAATGGGAACAGCGTTTAAGTACTGTTTGTAAATAGATGGAAAGACAGAGTCAAGATTGACTTACGCTTGACATTTGCTCAACCAGAAACCACGTTTGCATGGTACAATATCACCAAGTATGATATTTATACAATAACTTTTCTACTACCAATTACTCAGATAACGTCAAAGTAAATAAGTCAAAAGACAAACATAAGGCCAAAATTAAACTTTTTACGAAAACTCCCAACTCATCTCCGAAAAAATTAGTTAAACAAACAAAACACTAATGTGTTTCAATTCCCATATATCCACATAAATTATGAGGCGCTGGCGCAGCGCGGTGGTATCAAAGCTCGTTGAACAAATAACGCGTCTCCTCTGATTTAGTGCTGGGCGACCCTTTGACCACGACTGTCGACACCTATGGGTGGGCAGAGAGCCCGCTAGCTTTGCTGCCTAGCTGACTTTAGGTCGTAAGTCCGTGATTTACGATTTTAAGTCGTTAAAGTCGGTTTAGGTATATTTTTATTGTTCATCTCGGTGTTAAAGTACATTAATGTTTCAGTCGGATGTTTTGCCAATTAAATTTTTTTTTTTTTGAATCGAAAGAAAATTTATTATGACTTTTAAGGTTGTGAATCAGAAATAATTACACAGAAACACAGAAATAATTGAATTTATTTATTTTTTCAATTTTTTAGGCTCACGTTTGACCACAATCTAATCGGATGGAAAGGGATGATGTAGACGACTATCATATGGAGCACGCACGCTTGCCTAGAAGTAGCATATTCACTCAATATCACTCTGGCTTAAAGACTCCAAGCTATCAGAAAAAACAGGAAATTCCTTTGCTCAAATAAACATATAAATATATTTTAAACGGAAACGACTGCAAAATCAATCTCCATATAACGAATCAATTAACAAGATTCATTTGTCATTGAAAATTGATTTCCTCAACGAATAAAGTTCCGGCAGAGAAAGTAAGATATTCAAAGGGTTTCAATATAAGCGTGAAATCACTACGCTTGAGGATCTTAGCTTCCCGACTCACCCTTTCGCATGCTCCGGACAAAGACATATCCGGGTAGCGAATACAGCTCAATCGATTCGCACAGGAAGTTGCAATGCTTCATTACCCCTGCATTGTGTTTTACTATAATTGAATATGAACCCTTTTAACCATGCCGACAGTTTGCATTTCATTTTTGATAATGGAAAATGTAAATGTACCTAGGTAGTTTTGTGGAATTTGTTATTTTTAATGGATATGTTGAGTTTGAAGGGTAATGAAATATTATATTAAAACTTACGGATAGACATAAACAAATTTTTGAATACATTTGTTAAAACAGAAGGTTAAATTAAAATTTAACTAAAAATGCTTTCAACTAAAAAATAGCATTAATTATTGTGATCCATACCAAAGCAAATTCAATGTCAGCAAAATCACATCTCATTCAAACAGTCGAACTGACAAACCCTAATCGCTGTATAAGACTGAGTGCACATCAACACATCGGAACACATCACATAAACCACACTGTTCGGTCGCGACGCCACAATAAAACTAATCACGAACATTTTTCAGCACAGGACGTTTCAATCGCAAGTCGCAACATGTTATCGTTAATTAAAACGCAAACGCGACATCGTTCATCTAGTTCTGTCTGTCAGTCCGTTATACTTTTTGTTCGACGCTGACTAAATTATGTCTTTATAGTGATGGTGTAGTCTTTATCAGCGACCACCATCTTGTGATCGAGCCCTGCCACAGTAATTTGTACCTGCCCTGTGTTACCGATGCGTCGATCTCAGCTTTGATCATGTTGCGTTTTATTTGGGATACACACTGTGCTTTGTTGTGAGAAACTTTTTGTGAAAGCTACGAGGTGTCGTAGTGAAACAATTTGTCGTAGTCAAATATACGCAAACACTCTTAATTTGTGAATTGTCTACGAATTAATCTGGCCGTAGCTATTTGCTACGAGTGCTACGAATTTTTTAGTCTTCGTAGCAAGTGCTACGAAAACAGTAATTAATGCTTAGCTCAAGTAAGACAATTTATTGAGCTAAGCTCAAGATTAGTTGAACTCTAGTTAATATGATCGCCCTCTGACCAGTATTTCCGTGTGTCACAAAACGTCGAAATAAGAAACTATGCGGAATAAAAATTATTGTGCTTCTTAAGGGGTCGATATTTTTTCCTGTTGTTGATTTTATTTGTAGATGTCCGGAAGCGGTGTTCATTCTGGTCTCCTGTGATTAATGTGCTGGCCTTGCTTACTCTGATTAAGATTTTAAGGGTAGTATTACAAATAGGGCACGCACAGAAGATGTATCGATGGTCAAACTAGAAGTTTCCATGTTATTTTTTGACTTCAACTTTTTTGGTATATTTTTTCATCGAAGTTCCTCGTTTCTTTTTCCCAATTTTTTTTTGTTTTGAGGTTATTTTAGTAAATTATATGTAGTTAAAAAATAAGATCATCTAAGAATGACTGCATAACTTAAATTGTGACATAAAATCCATAGGTTGAACAAAGGACTGTGTGAACTGAAAATGTTAACTCAATACATACAAATACTAGGTTCTGTTATGTTGTTTAAACACTATCGAGTTACAGGCGCCAGTGGGCAAACTGCAATGTTTACTTAGGTCAGTTTTTTGTGAACGTGTATTCCCGCACAGAATCTGCGCTGCAGCACGCACTATTGTTTACATTCGTTTCTACACAGTGCTTTGTCTACTTCATTTTACGGATATGTTTTAAGGCTAAGATTCCTTTTCTTTGTCTATGGCTAAATTGAGCTAATGGGATCTCTTTTTAATATCATAAATTGGCCAAGCTTGACTATTTCATATTAAGTATATACTATATTTAAACGACAGCAGAATACTTCTAAAATCGATCCCCAGCCACCACTTGAAAACCCACAAGCACAATTAATCAACATTTACGTCCACCATCTATCATCCCCATCACAATAGTACACATTTTGATTTGCACACGTGCTCACCGTGCCAAATCCGAGTGTTAGGTTACAGCAGTTGAGTACCCCTATGAGTTGCATCGCTATGCACTCCACCCTTTCATTTTATCGTATTGTGCAAGCGATACGTCATCTGTCGGCGACCAAGCCTTTGAACATTCGCCGACGTCGTCGTCCCAAGCGCACGGTTGCTATAACGCGACTTAACGATGCGAAATTTGCTTTTATATTTATCAAGTACACGTTTTAGAACTAGATTGTATGTTTACGTCTCATATGTAGAACTTTGTAGAAGACGGTCGTTATATTAACAGGATGTCCTCATAAATAGCAGCAAGCTAAGTTGCGGCAATTACTAAAAATAACTCAGTATCTAAATAATTACTCTAGATTTTCAGATAAACAAGCTCCGACTTGTCAATGTAAAAATAGATACGCATATTGATTTGGATCTTTCAAAGAAAAGATAGTATGAATCAATAGCACAATGTGTTACCAAAACGAATAGCACATGCCAAAATCTCGAGTACACCTTGTCAAAGTTTCTATAGAAATCATAACAATAATAAATTGTGTATACAATAACCCTTCCACATCTGCCGTAGATATCGGCGCTCGTATTGATCTACATATTAACGGAAGGTATCTAACGCACTATCTCTGAAACACAAGCTGCTACCGATCGATAAGATGTAGGTTACCAGGGAGCGTGCCAAATAATTCACCTGGACTAACTCAATAGAATATCGCATTTCTGAATTAATTCTTCTGACGCCACCTTGCTTGCTGTGATTGTTCGCAACGAGGATTATATTACATTATCTTTATGAACGTGAGCCGTAATTAAGCGCCCACATCTAGACAGTCTCGACAATGTCTGTCGCACAAAAAATCAAACGCATTGGCCCGAGCAGATGCAAACGTTCTGCAAACATAACTGAAGGCACCAAATCAATTTCAAAAGTAATTCAATAACATAATGTTGATCGTTGTAAAAATAATGTATTGCTTCCTTCCACCTTGAAGTAGGTAGTGCAGAGATGAACCTCGGAAGTGTTCGGGTCCGCGGGGGCTGCGGTACAGTTACTCCGAAACTGTAACACTTTGATATTCATTTTTTGTTTGCCATAACGGCAAAGTGCAGTACCGTTCTCTAATATCAATAAGTGCACAAAAAGTAGCGGTCTATCGTTTTATAGGGATGTCTTGAAAAGAAACGTGGTAAAAAACTCGTAAGGTGTTCATACAAAGTTTCTTTAGTTCCGTTATATCAATAGAGATTAGAGGCACGCGTCTTTGCACCGGCGCGACTAAGACCGACATTGTCGGGGTTCTTTGATGTGGCTGCAAAAGACGTCCGTTTGGACAATGGTTTAGGGATAATTTAGCGAAGCAAGTATCGGTCAGGTGGAAATCCGGTCGATTGTAGCTTTATCTGACCACAGGCTTAACGGTTTACGTTTGTAGGTTCTGCCAGTTTGCATTCAACTAATAACTGTACTGTATCAACACGCTAGTTTGGATTGAAAAACGGAGCAAAATAATTAAAAAATCTTTTTTCTTTCACAGTATGGTATAAAAAAAATTATTAACTTCAGGATTTGCAAACCTTTTAACCAAATTTAAATCGGTGTTTCCTTGGCGATCGAAACTAACAAAATTACTAAAACAAACAAGAGAACTTGTTATGAAAATAAACCCGTGGTCCCAAACTCACTTCCAAATAGTTTAAAAAAACACTAATGAATACAAGTTACTAACAAAATACGATTACTTTAAGTACTTCGAGAATGAGACGCCGAGAATATTACTATGATAACTAATTACAAGGGACGTTGGGACCGGTACGAAAATTGATACCATCCATCAGCACCAAAGAGTCCCGACTCTTGTTGATCCAATTACCATCATCTTATTAATTGAATATGAGATTTTCTAGAGGAAACCAATTAAATGAAGTTGTTTGATCAAAATGAAGACGTCACTTAACGTGTTTTCGATAGAGAAATTATTTAGCCCGTTAAAAACGCCGCTTTTTTTACTAAAAACTAAATTCACTGACTTATCACGGATCGAAAAATAGTATTGCCACTTTAGATTTGAAAAAGAAATTATACTAAACGTGGTATTCCTACTGCTAGATCTCGCCTAAGCCGTCTGCACTTCTAAGTAGTTCGAAATGAGTTCTGTTATCTATTCTCACGTATACCAATGGCAATCATTCATAGAATTAATTTCGATAACTGTGACGCCTGGCTGTAGATACAGAAGCCGATGCTTTTAGCTTCTATCTTAAAGTTTAATTAAACTCCGTGAAGGATATTGACAAATGAACTGTCTCCCGATACGTCCCATCGGGGAAGGTGTTACATTCTGTCAACTAATTTCGGTAGAAGGTTTTTTGGGTCACTTGTTCTTGGACCTGTCATATATTGTTAGATAAGAATCTATTCTTGTTTTCTAAAGCTTGTGTCTTGTTTTGCCAATTAACTTGTTCGAAGCTGTAAACAAGAAAAAAGCCTGAGTTTGTCCCGCTATGTAATTAAAGCTGTCCTTCGTATTTTAACTGGACATGTTGAATTATGGTGAGGATTATGGTTTGCGTGTTTATGTTTGTTTTTCGGCTTTTGCTGGAATTCGAATAAAATTAAATTGAAGCCTACAAATAAGCATATTTTTACCTTTTGATAACCGACTTCAAAAAAAGGAGGAGGTTCTCATTTCTGTTGTATTTTTTTTCATATCACCTAGTAACTCCGTAATTTATGAACAGATTTAAAAAAATATTTCTTTCATATGAAAGGATATACGTTTCGATTGGTTCCATAGAAATTTATAAAAATTGGCTTAGTAGTTTGGTTTTGAAATCAAAATAGATGGAGGAAATAGAAAATATATCATCCAAGTAAACGAAATTGCGTGTTTTGCTTTCCTGTGACTTTCCAGTGGTGTTGTTAGGTTTGGACCACTGGCGTAGACCACTAAAAAGTGAAAATAAATAACTTTTTTTCAAAAAAATACAACCGACCACCAAATAAAAAAAAAAATCAGAATTTGTTGATAAAATACGAAGAACAACCAAAAACAAAGATTTTTTGGTAACATTCTTTACGAAAATGTGGTAAACTTTTAAGTAGAACCGTTTTGACGTTACAATTTATTACCCACACACATAATGTATTTGCTTTAAATCTACATAATACTATTTCCTCTAAAGGTTTAATATTAAATTGCCTACGTATTTCTATCCCACCATACATTAGTTCGTCCGCCGCCTTCGATACAAAAGACTTACACCAAAGAAAACAAACAAAAACAGGATTTCTTTGTAATCCTCTATTCTTCTCAGCTTAGGCGTCGGTTCCTAGTTTCATATTTGTTTAAAATCACCACCGTGTTCAAAAGATCCGATAAAAATACTTGAAAACTTCCGGTTGGTTGGGCTCTGAATAATTGGTACGCCATATATTTCCATCTCCGGGAATTTGTTACGAATTTACGATATACATTGTGCTAAGGTATTATAAATCTTCGAAATGGCACGAGTTTCGGGCGTGAGCATTTGTGATGGCATTATATTGTCACACAAGTGGTGGGTGATAGTATTGCTGAAATTGTGATGTTTAGAATTTATTAGGGTGATTTGTAATTATTTCCGTTAATGTCACTAAGTATTGTTATGATTGAAACATTTTAGAAGTGTGTTCCTTGTATTCTTTAAGTGCTTCTGCGTAAAGGTGTCTTTATAAAATATAACAGGACCAAACTACTTTCGAAATATTTGGTCAGAATAAAATAAAATTGTATAAATGTTCGTTTTTTCTTCCTTAGAAACGATACATTAATTTAATAAAATCAGAATCATCATCACAAAGGACTTCTTTACATTATTTTTTTGTCTATTCTTTTATCATCTAAATGAGGAGATCGTCTGCGTTAATAATCTGTTGCTAGAATAAGTTCCCTACAATAGGCGTTAAAATAGAAAACAGTTGCATGTGCAAAAAAAATCTATTCATCAATTTCACGCTTCTTTATCTTTTAATATTTCGCCAACAGGAAGAGGATCATTAGATTTTGGTGTGATATTAGTATACGTCTATGAAAACAGGGGGGCTACTCTCTAAGCCCGAAGTCCGTAGTTTCGGCATTAGTTGCGGGCGTATTCTAGTCCGTATCACCTAACCACTAAAGTTCGGGTTCGGAACTAATCGTTAGTCCGTAGGTGATACGGAGTAGAATACGCCCGCAACTAAGCCCGAAACTAAACTAAACTAAAAACTTCGAGTTTAGAGAGTAGCCCCCCAGTTTCAAAGTGCATTGAACAAGTATTCAGAAAAGGTTTCAGTGTTTATGTTAAAAAGTTTAAACAGGAAGGGACTTACAAGACAAGTGTTTGTGAGTCTATTATTATATTTCACATCTTATACAAAATACGTATAAGGTATGAAAACTTAATTTAAATTTCAAGAATTTTGCACAAATCCGGTAACACGATTGTGGAGAATAAGCTCACTTTAACAGATAATCGGTTTAAGAAAATCTTAAATCCTTTTGGCGCCTTTTAAATTAGAACCACTAAAGCCATAACGGTCAAGTTTGAAAGCTCCATGAAAAAAAAATTGTGCACAAAAACGCACCGTGTTCTATTGACCGTGACGCAACAATTGTTTAGCAGTTTGCCGAGAACCCTTGAGTCCATCTTGTTGACTTCGACGCACAACGAAATTAAACACGAGAAAAAAATCCAAAGGTCCTTAAGGAGATCGAACGAAGGGTTCTATTGTGAATATTGTGTAATGTAGCGAGACGACATGGGGCCAGTGTGCCCAAAAAGTTTCACCAAGACATTGTGATGGAGCTGAACCTTTTACACAAACTTTTGACCACGGTTGTACATTGCAGGATTGCAGGTGGGTTCTACCTTCTTCTTCTTTTGCACAATTCGCCGTAGCCGATAACAAAACGTAGCGAAGTTACTGTCGCCACACTTGTCTGCGCCGACGCACTTCAAACACTCCCAATTTCACGTCTGGTTGACCGCTGAATACATGTAACTAATTTTGTGTATCAATACACATCATGGTCGATGATATATTGTGTTTATTACGCTTCCAGCTTAAGTAATTCGGCGTGAAATAGCCGACGTGAAATGTGCAACCCTAAAGATGCTACTGCCACAATATTTTGTACGTACATTTGAAAAAAAAAAACATTTCCAATCACGACAAATGTCTTGTACTAGAATGGGATGTGCATCATCAGAACAAAGCCCAGTGTTACATTCCTAAACCCTTTGATGAAGAAATATCAAATGAATGATATGAAATATCGAGCGATTGTAGGCCAATTACGTGCCTTTTATAACGAATGATCTGAATTATGGCATTAAAGATCGATTGTCCGAATCAAAGCTGTCTGTTTGATATCAGAGCGAGACTAATCGAATCACAATGGTGTTAAATGATCATAGAACGACGTTGACCAGCTATTTAGAGTTTGGAATTGTATTATACTTTATTTTTAAAAATCGTAAGATACTAAGTAGGCTTATAGAATAGGTTTGAAAAACAGTCTCAGTATCAAAAATGTTAGTATAACTTGCAGAAAAAAGTCACGTTATTGAAACTGACACGCAATGAGATTAAGTTGGAAAGCAAACTATATTCTCTTAGGAAGTTTGAATTACATTTCAATGTATGTAAATCATTTAATGTTAATCGAGACACACGATCACGAGACATTGACTACGATCATGCAACATCATTGTTTCGTAATTGAAAGTAAATATTTTAAATGTAATCGAGTAGCATTTATTGTTTGAAACAATTCAAAGAGCTAGTCATGATACTAGGAACAAAGAAAGCAAGAGTGAATCCATTGAGCGGAGATAAACGATAGTTTTGTTGTCTATTGATAGATTATGATGCTGTAAACATTGGGCACTTTGAGATGTGTTCGATATGAAACTACTTAGCTACTTAGCATACTTTTCTAAAGTTATTATTATTATCAGATGTATATCAAACGCAACGGCTCGAGTTCGACGGTATACTTAAATTGCGAAAGAACGAGTTTAACAAAATTATAGCGGTAAACTTTTTACCTGGCATATTTACTTCGTGCTTTTTACACTAAGGTCTAAGGGTTGATCAAAACATTATTTTCACACGAACGATCGATTTTGTTTCCGATCATCCAATTTCGGGATATCGGTTGCGGCCACAAATCATTAAAAAAAATTGAGTTTGAATTTTTCGGAACGGGCAAAAAGTCGGCTTGCTTTACGTGAGGCGGGGCACACAACGCGTTTTCGAATTATGGCAATTTTGACACCTAACGAGTGCTAAGTTTTCATTGCCCCCTGTAATTTTATCAAGACGTGTGCTGACGGGCGCGGCGTGTGAGGGTGAAAATCACTGTGTGTATTACGTGCCTCGGAGACTGCTCCCAGATCATAACTCTCATGTTTTATAATAATATTCAAGTAGTGCCTCGTCATCCGTTTTTAATGATGCGTCCAATCTTATCGTACCCTCACTGATCTAGCGCTCTATAATTTTTGTAAAAAGGTGAAAGTTATTCTGTGATAGGCAATCTAGGTAGATCAAAGTTGACCATTATAATGGAATTTTATATGGTTGTGATAGAAAGAGTCAGAATAATTTCCCCTACTCACTATACGAGTAGGGGAAATTATTCTGACTTATTTAAACGTGCAAAGATATGAAAAAGTGTTTAAAATTTTTAAAGCTTCAATTAGGTTTCTCGTCTTAGTAACATGATGAAACAGAGTTTTAGGTACATAGTTTTTTATGCGTATTTTATTTGTAACATTGCCGAGATGTCCCATTGCTGGGTAAATGGCTACTTAATATTTTACCTTATTTCATAAAAAAACATTCGTAAAAACAAAATGATTTCCTTTCGAAGATGCCCAAAAACCAGACTCGCTAAACGGAAGGAGTAGCGAACCCACGTTCGGGGGTTGGGTGAATTAGTTTTTGTAGATACAAAAAAACAGTAGCAAAAATGAAGTATTGCTGATTGCTGTGCAGCTATTACCACACTGTATAATTTAGTGGTAAGCCTATGATTAAATAACGCTGCCTACCTGTTAAATTAAATTAGGCTTTTTAAGGGTGGCGCTGAGCATTCCTCAATAGCCACTGCCTTGAATTAACAAACTTTAAAAAAGAAACATGAGAGTATTAATTTACGGACTCATCGATTATTGAGCGCACACGTGTTAATGGTTTTTATGATTATTTCTTTTTGATCACTTACAAAGTTTCAATTAATTGTAGTTATTACCGGGCAGTAAGTTATGTTGGGCTATGGATGCAGGTTAAAATCAATGGCTCTGCTATATTTACCTTTTAATTCTACGCTTTGTTTTGAAATAATAAAAATTACAAAGGAAAACTAAATAAATATTCCATAGATATTTTGTCAGCACTATAATTTTAAGTTATTTCCAGTTCGAAAAGAGAGTTTCAAACCCAAAAAAATGGTACTAATCACTCCGAATAGCTGTAAGATTTTATTCAGTTTTGACGCCCGTTGATGATATTATTTATGATTTTCTAGGGTTTGTAACTATCACTCCTTCAAAGTTATAAACATTACGTCCAACGTTATGTGGGCAAGATTTCATTATAGGGTAATAGGCCAATTCTGTCAAGAAAAAAAAACTACTGGAACAATCAGATAGCCCTTTCTAAGCTGCATTTGCGATAGAATTGACGTACTTTCAAGATAATGAACTAAAACACACAACGGTAACGCATTCTGCGTTACCCATCTAATCCAGTGTTACTGTACAGGAAACCGCTTGCCTACCGAGTAGAGCATACTTCATACCCTGAAGGAAAATGAGATCTCTGCTGCAATCTCAGCTCGCTGTAATCTTTGCAAATATTTATCGTGTGTCAATACAATATGCCAAAAGCGGGCGCTTATTATGGTTTTTACAAATGTGAGTACGCTTCAGGCTTTGGGTGTGGCCCAAGTTGTATGTGAGAGCGTAGGTGTGAGCGTTGGATATCTTTTGGAAATTATCTCGTCATGAGGACGATAAAGATTATAATCTGTACTTAGAAAGACTAATATGAAGAAGCAAATGATACAACTTCATAAAGATTTTTTTTTGTTTTATATGGAGATCGAGTTATGTGGAACATACGTCAAAAACCAGTTTTTAGGGTTCCGCACCCGACGAGCGGCTAACTATATATAACGCTGCTGTTGGTCCGTCTGGCTAACAGGGGACTGTATGTGTGTTGAAATTATCACAGAGTGTGTATTTTTATTGCCGCGATAACAACAAATGATGAAAATTAAATTAAATTAAAAATAAAGGGGGCCGCTATATAATAACGTTTTTTTTTTTAAATAATGGTGCGAAACCATTCGTGTGCGAGTCCGAATTTTACTTAGTTGGTTTCTTCCAGTTTTTTGGGAGAATGTCGTTGTAGCTATAAAATATGGTTAGCCAATAAATCCAAAATACTATAAATCAAATTCAAACTTAATATTCTTTTCTAACTTTCTTAACTAAATGTTCGTAATAACTAAACAGGAACAGAGTTTCTTCTACACAGTAACTGTACTCGTACAGCTCGTTGAAATACTGGATGGGTCAAGACTTGTGAGTCTTGAATTCTGGTAACGCCACACCGTTACCAGAATTAACGTAGGCAGTTCAAAATCGCTGTCAGCTTCTCCCTTGTTTCCCTTTCTACGTCTCGTTAGTGAGGAGTTACAGCGCATTGTCCAACACAATGGGGGGAGGGGCGCCGCCCGGGGCAGCCTCGTGGCTAAACACCATGAAACCAAATAAAACCTCATGCAGAACATATGCTTTTTGAGAATCGTGTGTTATGTCTTCCTTACGGGTTTCGTGTGATTGCTACAGTTGGATGTATGATGCTGTACTGAAATACATTGTCGGGAGAAGAGCTGGGCTGAATATGAATAAATTAGTCAAGGGAATGGTTTGTTTAAGTCGTTCTTATTCAAAGTCAAAGTCAAATTATTTATTTAATTAGACCATCAAAGAACGTCAAGTTTTGTAGTAAAAAAATGTGTGCATGTACTAGTGTAGGTACACACGTAAGAAGTGAAACTTCTATATGACCTTATTTTTCGAAAAATTATCTACTTTTGTTTTCATTTTTGTTTGTAAAAACAAAACACAAAACAACTACAACTACAACAAACAAACAACAATAACATACAACAACAACTAAAACAACAACCACCACAACAACAACTATCTCTAATACAAAAAACGGGGAAAGTCCTATTTTAACGACATGCTATCCCTACTCCGCTGGAGAAAGTACTCTTCGAATCAACCGTGGTAGGGATAAGAAAAAGATGGTGCAGACAGGATTTTTAATAGTTAAAAATTTTCTTATGAACCAGTATT
Source organism: Mamestra brassicae (assembly GCA_905163435.1). Taxonomy (NCBI): domain Eukaryota; kingdom Metazoa; phylum Arthropoda; class Insecta; order Lepidoptera; family Noctuidae; genus Mamestra; species Mamestra brassicae. The sequence continues at coordinate 7,111,819 of LR990996.1, read as the reverse complement.
GCCAGTATTTTCATTTACTGTCGTATCGATGTCTCCACATGGTATAAATTAATTATATTATGTGTGGTCGATGCTTCAAGAATAACACTAGTACATAGGTACTAAAAGGTACCAATTATTCATTTTATTATTTACAATCTGTGTCTGGTCTTCCTTCAATTATGATATCCAAGAGTGTACTCGGCCATATTTTTTTAATAAAAGCACCTTGCGGTTTTGTTCAAAAGTGCACATTACCAAGAAGGTGTAATTTTTTCGTTTTGTTCAAGATATAATATCTTGCTTTTATTTCCCACAGTATAAGTTAACAATTACATTATTATTAGTGACCATATCGAGTGATAATTTCCACTTGATATTAAAAGTTCTTATTTCCATAGCTTGAGGACGTACTCCCACGATATTGGAGCTAGTAACCGATATGCATGTGATCAATTTATCAATGCGCATGATCAGAATCGCATATCTCTTTGTATCTGCGCGTGAGTTGCTCACGCGAGTCTCAAGATTCGAATTTCGAATCTTACCACGCGATCGCTTTGCTACCCAAGATCTTGTTTGTAGACGATAAACGAACTATGATTAATACACAGCTACAGAAAAATGTAATTAGCTACTATAATGCGCTCCGGAGTCAGGGTTGTTACTATTCTGACCATGTTGGGCTAGATCGGTCAACATACCCTGTCAATTATATTTTTTAAAAATCAAAAAATTAGATTTCTCTTCTCTTGACACTATCTGACCGATATCAAATTGCGTATTTTCTAAGGAAAACAATACCAAAGAGCCGGCGCTGATCCAACTTCGGATTACCGTAGATGGCATGACGGCTAGCCTGGGCGGCTCGTCATACGCCCCGATCATTCGTTTAAATGGTCATAATTGGTCAAGCGGACTTTAAAATACAGCACTTGGTCATTATAGCTAGCATAGCTCCCTCGAGCTCCTCGAGATCAGTAAACGCCGCTCTGGGCTTACCCTGTTTTGAAAGTGTCATCTCCCTAATTGTCTTGTTTGCCTGTGCTGACACCTACCTCTCTACAATATATGACTTTATTTTTAAATAAGTCTTGTTTGTTGGGTAAACATATTATGTATGATGGGATGATGTAGGAAAGGACAATTCCTCTACTTCTCTATTGTTGTATGGTTTCCGCACTTAGTCCTGATTTTGGACCATTGTGCGTGGGCCATGGCGGCCGTCATTCATCTACTTAGAGCATGTTGAAAGACTTAATCCTCATGCGAGCCTCCTCATGTGTTGCCTAACCGTAAGCATAGCGTTGCCTGGCTGTAGGCCATAGCCTAGTCAATGAGGTACTGATCCGCTCCGATTACGTGCTTGCGTAAGGTTGACGCCTGGTTGACAGCGCGGCGGTGATGGTCCGCTCCCAAGTTGACAAGTGTGCGAAAACCTTTACTCTCTTGTTTTCCTATGCTGACACGTACCTTACTACAATACATGACTTGATTTTTTTAAATGAGCGTCGTGTCCAGTGGCTAAATAATAAAAAATGTAACATGTAGGACGGGACAAGTTCTCCGGTCCGAGCATGTTGAAAGATGTGCGTGACTGAATATTCAAAACTTATAATGTACAGGTCCCTAGTTGTTTAAGTACTTCGGTGTCAGAGGCGATCAAGTGATAAAGATGTTTATTGATGATCTTTGGTTACATTAATTGCCAACAGCGGCGGCGCTTGTGTTACCGCAATGTCGCTCCGCGTCGAGTGAGCGCGAATGACAAAGATCCAGCGGACGATATGCGCAGGCGACGACGGCCGGCCCGCTTTGATCTCCGCTATTGACTGGTTCGACGACCAATCAAAATATTCGTGGGAAAAATAATCATTTCCATTTCGCACTTTTTATATGCATGAATCGATAGTAAATATGAACCCCATACATGGCTCGCAATGTATTTTATGACCGCACGTCTGCACAAGCAGAGCGCAGAACGTGGTCAGTCAACTGTTCATTACAGCTACTGTTCGATATTCGAAAAATTTTAACTTATAAAAAGTTGAAAGCTCAAGAATGATAAAAACCCTATACTAGTTTATAGACGCTTAACTACCACTCGATAATATTTTTTCAGATGGCTATTAAATGTTGTCTTTGCAATATAAGGATCAGGCATTCGGTGGCCACCTTAGGATTTTTATTTTCATAGAACGTTTCGAATACCAATAAGGATCGTACCGAAAAAGGAGGTCCCGAGTTATTGAGTGCTCGTGCCGGAGCACGTCTTTGTCATAAAATACCTTGTCGGGAATTAATCTTGGCATTTTGTTCAGGGTCGCACGGAAAGTCTCCCTGTACACACGGCATCTGAAAAAAGAGTGATACAGATCCTATTTTAATGAAGTGGGTTTTATGAACAATTCATAAACTAAAAAATAAATATGTTGACGGGGCGCCTTATTGGTGGTAGTAATTAACATGGCGGGCGCAGCACGCGGCTGCGGCGCGCGCGCAGTCCGCCGGCCCGCGCCGCGCCGCTGATAGGTCACTCACACTCACTGCGCACGCGGCCTTCGCGAAGGACGGCCGCGCCACTCATTAAGCTTTACTATTTTAAGTTGTCATAAATTACATTATTTGTCGATTCGTATTAATTACCTATGAAATTAATTTTGTTTACGACACTATTTAATTCTTATTATATTTTCACCTCATCCTGTTATGGCACAAGTAGAGCTGTTAATAGCATTAACTTTAATGTTCATGTTCTACGAAAGAAAAAATGCTAGCAAAAGAAATTGCTGCCTACTACAATGACGTTTAAAAAACAGTAATTTGCTCTTAACGTTGTGTGGCTACACACGTAATTTGATTTATTAGTACACTAGGCCCGCATGTTTATTAGAACACTGCGTGTTTTCACAAAACCAGTATAGTTAACAATTAACTTAGTGTAATTATTAAGGTTTTAGCAGGTGCAACTCCTTTAGAGGACGAGTTAATTGTGGCTGTGTCGTGCGTACCGACGTCATACCTGCACATTATACGGAGCTGCAGAAAAACGACATCATCCTACTATAAGGAGGTAATGATAGTCCGTGCTGTTTAGATACAGAGGACGATGATAAAAACACTGATCTAAATACGTCAAACGGACGTGAATAATTGCTTGTGCCATTAAAATTATTCGCCCCTTTTTGTCCAAGCCCTATAAAAGGGTAACGAGAAAACAAAACAAATCTATTTTCATGTTAACAGAAACTATTATTTTTTATTACGCTCTTTTGAGAACTAGATAGGAAAGACAAATAAGACAATCAACGAAGGTTTATTGAAGAATAAAGGACACATGACTATAATATGAAATGCGTGGTTGACGAAGCATTTCGCTATTAAACATGGTTGGTGGCAGTTAGCTGGCTGGTCGGTGATCATTCGCGAGGTTTTTAATCCTAACACCTTAATAAACAGTGGAGGAGAAACAATTTGCATGTAGATGGCGCCTCAACTAATACATGTCTACCCGTCAGCTGCCGACTGGTTCAGTACTGCATACTATCGACCACACTAACCACTAATACACCTCACACGACTGACGAACTAACACTGGGAAATTCGTGGAGATTTCTAATTAGATTTAATATTTTTTGATTAAGCAGCAGGAAAAAAACTGCGGAAAAAAAATAATTCAATGCCAAATGAGCCCTTTTGATTTATACCGAAAGTTGGTAAACTCGTGATATAACCACCTAGTATTGAAGGAAAACACAAGGTGGATAAAATATTGATTTTAAAATAATGTCATCCCAATCTTAATACAAAGTATTAGAAAAACATAAATCAATAAATCGACTCTATCACTTTCTATAACCCTACTCGAGACTAGATCCTAACATTATCCAGCTTCTATTTTTTATGTTTAAATGGGAATACGGGCAACGGGTCTGTAGGTGAGCCTTGCTACTAAGTGGCTTGCGGAATCCTAATACATGCAGGTAGGGCCGTCTTGAGGAACCTGCCAGGACCCGCATTTTAATGTCGCCTGAAGAATGTGCTTGAAGCTAGAACGTATTGCTGTTTGATTGGAGAGCACGTTAGTAATTGGTTACTAAATCTATTTCGGTATTTCATTTTGTTTTATCGCGAATTTATTCTATTGATGCAGATAAGGCGCTGTTGTTGCGCACTTTTTATAAAGTGACACTTACGAGGATTTATACAGAAATATAGGCAAATGATGCATTGTAATTGCATTTTTTACGGTTTTTAGAGATATGGCTGAAGTTCCATGTAAATCATTTAGATTTGAAATACAATACGAGTATTGTGTCAGTGAGAAATTGATATCGGCACGATTTTTATTTTAATCAATCGATCGACTGCGGCTTACATTTAAATAATTAAAACACCAGCTACAATTAAGGACTGACATTGTCATGTACCTGTTAGAAATAAATCATATTGAAGCAAGTGATAACCACACTGACATTGTCAGGCGAAAGTGTCTTGGCTCTTCATTCCATGGTCTTAGGTGCACTAACACCTGTTAACGTCGCTCAGTGAGACGAGTGTTTATAGAAGATATTTGCATATGCATGCAGCCAGATAAAAACACCTAGATCATAGGCAAAACATGCATGACTAATTTAGCCTTGAGGTAGTCTTATTTTAATCTTAAGTGATGCTAATGACAGATGAAGTTTCCGATGTATGGCTTAAGAAATTGAGAAGGCTTTTTGATCTTGCAATTTTTTTTTTGTAATTGACAAATTACGTATATACGCAGATGACGATGACTTCCTTTTTCTGTATTAGCTGGTATCTGATGTAGGTAACTCCATTTAGAAACAAAAAATATTGCCCCGCATCAATAAAAAACCCAAATCATATTCGATATCAATATATCAAACAATATGATGGAAATATCTCTTTTATTCTCACAAAATTAAGTTAACCCACATAAAAGAGTTTGTTTAAAACATTAGATGTTTTAAGATGTTATCGCTGCTGTTTGGTGTCAAAATTCTCGCATCATGCCGAACGCATTTATGTGGAGTGATACCGATCTCAGCCCTTTGTTCGCGTATCGGTTCGTAAACAAGAATAGCGGGAGTCCACATAAATCATTTTTGGACAAAAAGCTAAAACCAAACTTCAGAATGATCGTTTCAAAATTATGGTACAGAAATATAATTTTTGAAAAACATTACATTTTTCTCATATTTATGAGAAAATAACACACATTTGTGGGGCATCTTCGGAGACCCAAACACGCGAAATTACGAAATAACACGCGCCAAACCAGTCAATTACGCCATTATGTTATTTCAGTCTCGCGAGCTAATTACTAACCGAACAGCTTTGTTTACTTACTTCTTGTCTAAAAACACCTATTAATTTAGCTTACAATTACATGTTTCGATGTCCACGGTGCCTAGTTAACTATGTGAAATAAAACAAATGTCCGATAACTGGTCGGGCGAGTAGGATTCGAACATCGTCCTGTGCAAATGATTTGTGTCGCGTTGTTTGTGTTTTCTATTAAATTATCGACAATGTAACAAGAAGTGCGGCGAAGAAATATGTAAGTACCACTTATTGTCATTACTTGTACATTCGATGGTAGATATTTTGCATATTCTATGCTTATTTCACGTGTAACGTTGTATCTGCGACGAAGATAGACCTGAAGTCGGTACAATAAACTTTAAAATAGTGCTGTATCTCATCCGGTTCTTCGTTTTATAACTCGATTAATATTCTGAGGAAGTTTTCATTACTTTTTAATGAAACCCCGAGTCGTATCTGCCGATCGCTAATTTTATGTTTTAATTTACGCCTCCGCATAGCGTCCCCTGCATCATTGATCACTGTAACGGGATGGTAAGTGAGCGGCGTGCGTACCTACTAATAGAATGCACTATTTAAGACACTCATAGGTCGATACTAGGTATTATACTCATGTAGGACGTGACAAGCAGTGTAATCAGCAAGGTAGTGAACATTCACAAAATTATTTTTAATTACATCGAGGTTTCAACTATCCATTTGATTATTTTGTTAATGCTTCTCCCGGTACTGTTGCTGCCTATTCGCCTTATGTTCTGAGGGTTTAATACGCTACAGGCTTTTACTATGGACTGTAATAGGTATACATATCCCCTATTTTATAGTAACCACAGCTGGTCAGAATTCACATCTGGATCGGGACATTAGCAAGACTATTAGCAGTGAAAAAAACAATTATTTCAACATTCCCATCCTTCAAGCAAATTGATTACGCTTCTGGACAGACCCTTCCTTGAGGCATTCGTGTGAACCAAGGGTTACTTACCACTCAACCTTCTAAACTTATTCACACTATCTCTTTTTTTCATGCGGGCTTTCAAACATGCGAGACAAGGATAGAGAAAAGCTATGATTGAATAGTCGCGACCTTTGATTGATGAGTTCAGAAATCGCCGCGAGAGAATCTTAGATTCAAATTGAATTTCACAAATGCTGTCCGGTCATCATCAGGGAGAATTTGTTTATTTCATAGTAAATAAAATAGCATTAGATGTAATGAAGGAGAAGATTCTTTATTTAACTTGTGAGGGGTCAAAGCATAATAGTTGTGGGAAAAGAATGCGTATAGCAGTCAAAGTTGTTTTTAGATAGTGGGCACATATTGCAGTAGATACGTACATTATCTGCAGATACAAAGATCCCGTATACATAAGAAAATTATTATTATTATTACATAGATTGCTTACTGCTTAGACCTACAGTCTAATGGCCGGTTTCAATAACGTATCTACCTTTGATCAACTGTCAAATTAGCTACCAACAGTAGCTAAAACATAATGTTTGAAAAGCAAACATAACTTTTCAGCTACTTTTGGTAGGTAATTTGACACGGCCGTAAGTAAGCAAGGAGAAAACTTCCTCCACTCCAATCAATTTAGACGCCAAGATAACTGAAAAAAAACCTTCGATTAATTTAAAAAAGATTTTATCTCTCAATTTCATTGAGTCAAATGATGATAACTTAAAGTTGGTTTCTGAATTGAGTATATCAAGTTTAAAACTTGCCAAACCCTACTCTAATAACAAAGGCAGGCAAGAGATGTCAGCATATAAGACGGGGCCCGCCAGGGCCAGAGCCTGCCAGGGTTGCGGAATTTGTTTGAAAGAGTCACCGCGGCCTTGGAATGCAAAGGGCTTTAGAAGGAACACGGATGGGTCAGTAAGAGTCTGACACGCCCTTCCGCTCCACCCAGAGCGAAAGAAGTCATTTGATGGTTTCCCTTTCACAAAAAAAGGCAAGATAAAGTAGAGTTTGACAAATACTCAATTTCAAATTCTTAATTTAGAAACCGAAGGTTTGATTAAAGGGGTTAGTAGCCTACTGAACTTCTGAAAATGTTGGATGATATGATAGGAAAAGTCGATCCCTTTAACCTTGATATTGACTTGAACTTGATGAGAAAATCGAATGTATTTCAAGATGTCTCGACTGTTTTCACTTAATTTATACTATCACTGTACCTATTCGAATCTGATAACTAGGCGGTATTTTCTCAAATCCTATAGTAAAGCATAAAAAGTAAAATTCCTTTGATATAATAACTGATTTTTACTCCTACAAACTTATCTGACCGGTTCTTCTTTTGAAACAAAAAAATCACAAAATTAATAGTCACCCAAAGAAATTGATGCGATTAGTTTCGGATTATGTTTGATTACACCCTTTTTTGTTAAGGGAGACATTTTTTGTACAGAAATGCGTTTCAGATTTATTTTTAATAAAACGTAGGTATCTATTCCTCATTATCATTTTTGGGTAGGTTTTATTTTTTTATGAAATACAATTTAAGCTATTTTCTCATAGATACACGAAATCTAGTAAAAAATAATCAAATACATTATTTTTGGAGTTTCATTAATTCACATATTTAATAGTCTCCACGTAAATTCATAAGTTAATTAATAATATAGATCTAGATTGACTCCCCCATTCGAGAGAGGCCTACATATGTCTGGCAGTGGACGTCTCTATCCAGATAAATTGAAGAAGATACTTTAAACTCATTAAAATTGCTAAAAGTCGTCGTAATAAATCAGAAAATGTAAGGTTGCCAGCCCAGCAAACCCTACACCATCCACAGCAAACATAGATCTTCATACAAAACAAAATTTGGCGAAAAAGGAACAAAAAGTGGGTGAAACAGAGCTCAAATAATCATATGAATGAAACAAATGACAAACGCGGCGAAAAAGGAATGAAAAGTGGGGCGAACACGGGAAAATAAAAATTAGGCGAATTTTGTGGGCGAATCCGGAACAAATAAAAAAAGTCCTGAATCCATTTTATAATTTTCTTTTATAATTTAATACCGTTTCTCTTTCATACACCACAAAAACACCGTTTCTTTTAATGATTTCATTCGTTAAGCACCGAGACCTCCGTAAACGTACAATCAGTTCATTCAATTTATATTCGTTTTCAGTGTTTATTTTCATATGAACATTATTTTTTTTAATGGGCCAGCCTGTGTAACATCCGTATTTGCCATACACCTGCGTCCGGCTGTATTTGGTCCAAGTTGTAATAAATAAAAATGATATTGATTAATAAAAACGTAATTATTACTTTCATGGTAATGATAATTACACGACAGTTTGTACCCCGGAGAAAGTACTACAAAGGAACTAACTTTGATGTACTGTATTATGGGCTATCATTTCTCTCTGAGCATCTGCCTGTATAAAGTACATGTTTTTTTTTTATATCTTGAGGCTTTAAAGTTAAAAAGCCGATGAAAATTGTCCTTTCTCATCACATTTTGGTGGTGTGTTGGTCATTAAGAGCGTTTAAATTAATTATGAGCTAGTCTTCGTAATAATTTGTTGTCTCGGGATTGTATGAAACTTACGTTTATATTTTTTCCACGAGGTACCAATTTCTTCGAAACGAGTCTCCCTCATTATGGGCTAAGGAGCTTATGGTTTATTTTAAAAGTTCTGGGAGGTGTAAATTGAAATGAGATTTGTAGTTAAGTAGGTGCCTTAAATTCTGTCTTTATATCATCTACACTCACACTCATTGAATATTATCCAAGTGATGCTTCCTTTTATTTGGTCTTCTATGTATTATTATTAAGTTTTAGTAGCTTTTTGGGTTGTAGATGGATGAGCTTTATAACGAAGTTGTAGAAATCTTAGAAATAAACGTTTGTTAGAAGCACAAACGTGTTTTCTCACGAATATAATTTGTAAGACTAGAATTGGAGAGGTTTTTCGTGCTTTTTTTTTTTGTAAATTGCGTAACCCTTTGACTCGTGCAAAAATTAATGCAAGTTCCAGCGCCTTTGATCAATTCTCTAATCAAGTTTTTCCTACTTTCTCAAGCAGCCGCCGAAAATCTCCATACCATACCATCAAAATCCAAAATTAACGTAATCACAGCACTTGCGTAGCATTGAAAAGTAAGCGTGTCGTCATCCACCTGCGTCCGCTGACGGCCTGCCTCGACCTGATTTATATTAAGAGAACAGACACAAGTAAAACAATACAGTACCCTCCGTACAGGACAGGAAGTCGGGAAAAAATAGGGATGAATCTTTTGTCTTGTTGCGTCATCAATCATATGCTGCGCTGTGATAATGTTTTGTGATTATTTGGTTTTGTATCGAAAGTCAAACGGTTTGTTTGTTTTTAACGTGTGATCGAATATCTAACTAGAGTAGAATAGGGTCTTGAATTTTCCGACTTCTGTTTTCATTCTTAAACTGAATAATAATAATAAGTTTATTTCTCAGCAAAGTACCATTGCTGCTGTAGAAATATTAAATAATAAGCTAGGTACATGCAAATCAAAACAAGGTACATTATAAGAATATTATACGAAGTTATGAAATTTTTAATTTTAATGACTAATTAATAGACTGGTTCATTCAATTCATCAAAAATGCATCATTACAATGTCAAAATATTAAAAATTAAATAAAAAATATAAATCATAATATCAAAAAATTAATCATAATGTCAAATTCGTAATAATGTCGAAGTCCTAATATCATTATTAAGATCTGAACAACAATATCAAAATGTATGATTTAAAAAAATATTGGCGGAATAAAGACACATGTCCAAGAGCCACGCAAACATTTTACATTTAAACTTATTAATTAGTAACATTGAACAGGAGACAACTCTTGTATTTTCAAGGAGCGTACGCATTCGCATTGTAGTCGCAATCTGTCAAAACTACTAATCTCCTTTCATTTAAAGAGTCGACATGTTTGTTGCTATGTTAATTTTTTTTATGTATGGGAAATCATCAAATGACTTCTGTCGCTCTGGGTGGAGCGAAAGGGCTTGTTGTAGTGTTCCTTTTAAAGCCCTTTGCGTTCCAGGGCCGCAGTGACTCTTTCGAACAATATCCGCAACCCTGGCAGGCTCTATCATTAAAAGTGTTCAAATTCAAGTCGCAATGTCATCACATTGCAATATCATCATATCAGCCGAAAGACGTCCACTGCTGGACATAGGCCTCCTCCAAGGGAGTAGCTGTTGCAATGCACAGAACCACAGAGAATGCTGCTGCTCATTCTCTGGTGAGTCCCTTAGTCGCCTCTTACGACACCCACGGGAAGTGATGGGAGTCAATCAGTCGCAACTTGTTCCAAACATTTTGGATAGACTGCAATTGACAAGTGAATGCGAACGTTGCTTAAAAAAATTATAGAATTGGCACTCTGATATATGCAATTTTATGAATATGAGAGAGAGTCTGAATTATCCTGAATTTCATCACAAAAGATTGATTGAAATGGAAACAAAAGACGAATTAAAAAAACAAAAGCTATCAATGCCAATTCAGACTTCATAAATATTTTGGCGTATTTATTTATGGATCGTCCAATAATGCGCACTGGCAGTATAAATAGCAGTCAAATGACCGTACAGATCAGAATCCAACAACCCGGCGCGTGTAATGTCACTTGTTCACCATAAAACATTTATGCCACGATGAAACCCTGTACGGATAAAATCTATTTTTTATCAGTAAAATAAATTGCGCTTAAATAAATAACTTGTGAATACTCCAAAGCAAGCGGCTGTTTAAATTATTGAATACAAATTCCATACATTGCGGTTGAACAGAGGTGCTGGGACGACGCGTACGGGCGGCATATTGTAGCACTCAAAAACCGACATCAATTAAAGAGCGATGAGCGTAAGTATTCACGGGGGTGCTGTGACCATGGGCTGGGAACGACTGTAACCTGCTGAAAACTATAAAAATATATTAAAGGAACATCATGGAACGTAAAGAAGCATGTGTGTGATTTGGAACGAAGAAAGCTGTATTCTGATTTTAATGAAAAAATATCATGACGTAATTTTTGTCATAGATTTCATGAAATTGATATTTTTATCCACTGGTTAAGTCTTCAAAAGGTCGATTTCTGGACCTGTATTACTTCATTGTTTGAATAATTTCAACAACAGAGACCTTGAATAAAAAGTAATGACTAGGCCATAGCAAAACCATCCAAATCCTGAGCCGGAAAATTTACCAAAATTATTTATTATTTATTTATTTATTAAAACTTTACGCACAAGTAAAATGACTGTACAAAAGCGGACTTAATGCCATAGGCATTTTCTACCAGTCGACCTTAGGGTGCTGCAGAGACAACATGGCAGGCGAAACTTAAAGAAAAACTAAAAATAGAGAGAAGAAAACTAAAATAAAATAATAAATACATAGATATATTATTATTATTATCATGCGCACGGATTTCCCACCTAGGTACAGTCGCATACTGACCCTACACCGCAGTAACTGAGAGTGGAGCCTCCTGACGGGTACAGGCAAGAACAGCGGCGCTTTGATCGTGTCAGAGTTGGCGCTTGCACGCCTCCTTATGGTCTGCGTCCGTTACCATTAGGCTTGGACTCCACCAAAGCAGACACGAGAGGAGAGGAGTGGATTATACATTTGTATGTTGTAAACAACCCATCGAATTTCTTTATATAAGGTTGAGCAGAGAAGAGGGGTGATTTTAAAATTTGTAGTGCGATCAAAATAAAAATCTTCTCGTAGCCTGGCATTTTGCTGAACTGGACCTATTTCGCGCAGACCAAAGGCACACAATGCTTTTGTTTTAGTTTTCTATATTTATTGTTTGTAATGTGCAAAATAAATATGTTTTCATTCTTTCTAGATGACAACTGTGCTTTGCAAACAGGTGAGGTGAAATATGCGATCAACGTGCGGTGAACAGCATCCATCAGTAAGCAGTGGTCTATCTTGGAGAGGATGAGAGGTGTCAAAGCTCTCCACGCCGCTTTACACAGATGTGTAAAGCGGCGGAGATCCGCACATCTTCTCTTTGGTGGAGTCCAGGCCTTACGACAGGAGTTGTTGGATTTGCAAGTACTTGGAACCGACGTCATATTTGCACAATAACACTAAATATGTCGGTAGAGATGGGTATAGAGGTTAAGTTTTGTGATTATTGTAAATAAATCTGGGTTGTGTGGGAACTGAATTCTGAATGATGTTATTGAAGATTAAGATGCTGTAATATTGTTGTTTATGAATTTATTTTAAATTAAATACGATAACCTCAACATGTGAGCCTTCACCTTTAGTACCTACAAAGAAATAATGTTGTGATATTACACTCTTTAACACTCCTATGCTCCGTTCCCAAGTTCAATCTACCGTTACGTCCAAATGAACTAACAATTTAAATGTTAATTGTTTTCTACGTGGCTATCGTGTTAATCAGTTAATATGTGGACAAAGTAGAGGTTACTTTTAATAACGTCTTCATTCATCGCGGCATGGTAAGCGTAACGAAGCTGAAACAATTTTATATGATCCAAAAGAACTTAATGCGTAATACGATTCGGATTTCGGTGCCTTGTGATCCGAAGGAAGATTAGAGTAGGCTAAAGACAGTATTTTAGTTTAATGGACGTTTTTTTACGCAATCAGGAAGATGTTCTCTTATTAAGAAATAAACGCTCTATAAGCCTTTGATGGTGAATGGAAGCTATTACTTCATATTAAGTTTATTGTGTATCAATCACTCGAAGGATATGTGTATTTGGAACAATTATCTACTTCTTTTTTTTTCAAAGTGATTTAAAGTGAGATAATTAGTCGATTTTTTAAGTTTTAAATACGCTGTTAAATCATTGAAAGGATTTTTGTATTTGGAGCTTTGGTTTTTTTTTCAGCAATGTTTTAAAGGGAGATGCTTTGACTGTGTTTCTTAAAAAACGTCGATATAATAATTGAAATAGTCAGCTGTTTTATTTTTATTGCCTTTTTAACTGTCGTCGAAATATTTTAAGTTATCACAACTGCAGCTGAGGAGTAGGCCATGAAAGCCTAGAGAATGATTAGTTGACTTACAAATAAAATGATAAAAGTTTTGGCATATCAAGAAAAAAAATGGCAATTTCTTTGAAAACAAGAAACGCCACAATGGTGCTAAGATTGTAACCTAACAAAGAAAAATAAAAATTCTCACAATACTGGGAAAAACATAAAATCGAATTCTAAAGAAGTTTCGTTGAATCAATCACTAAAATAACGAGCTCGCCAATCTATACGATGCTGACGATAGTGTAAAACAAACTGAAACTAAATCGTCCAATAAAAGAGCAAAACAGATAGTTGTTGAATTGAATGCGCTACAGTCGCATAAAATAAATAGATACGAATTTCATTACTATCACATCCATAACACCTAAGAATACTCGAGGAAAATGGGACACATAAATACACCAACCAAGGTACTTCCAGCAATTTAAATTTTGTGGTGTATAAATTTTGAAGTAACTCAATTAAAGTGAACGTTAATGCCAGTATATGGAGGGGCCAGGGCATGAATCATTCGGTTTATTAACCAGCAGTTAACTGCGTATCTAACGCGCCAATCACTCCTGTTTTACAGTTCTCGCGTGAGATGCTAAATTAGCGAGGAGCTTTGGTCGGGCTGGCCACTGTTAGTGCACTGGCTTATCTAGTGTATCTGGATCGGACTGGACTGGATATCGGTATCGCCTTGTGTTAGGTAATGTTCTTGTTTGAAGTTACGAGGATTGGCTAACGGATTCGGAATTATTGTCACTCTATCAGTGATTACGGAATACGGTTTTGTAAACTTTTGTCACTACAACCGCGGCACATAATTATTTTAAATATTTAAAGAATAATTTTAGGATTCTAAATTCAAATTCTGTATAGAAAGTTGAATTAAGAATCTGAACCTACTTAAAGTAAACTTGTTTTTTGTGAATAACCCTGATAAGATTCCGAGCTCTTACTTTATTTATTTTTATAAGAATTGTTAAGTATGAAATATTTTGAGAAAAATTAGCACATGGTTAAAATGTTTCTATGAATATAAGCCAATACTCACACGGTAAATGTTTTTAAATTGTCATTTTGCCGTCTTGAGACAACGTCAAACAATTGACAGAAATAGACTAACGTTTTAAACATGTCATTCAATACTAATTGTGTTTTGTGAACTGTGAAACAAGCGAGTCTTGGTTACGAAATTAAATCAGCAATTTATTACATGGCTGAGTACAATGAAAATTACTGTATCTACCTCATTAAATCAAAATCAAAAGTCATTTATTCAAATAAGGCTGAGTGTCAGCACTTTTTGAACGTCAAAGTTCTACATAAAGACAGTTCCTCAAAACGCCCGCCTGTCACTACTTCCTAGTGTTTTAGCTGGGAAGAAGTGGCCAATAAAGTCCCCAGCAACACATCTGTTTTTTAGATTAGAAAATTATATCGCCCAAAACAACAACTAATCGTACCATACTAACAACCTGTGAGACTGAAAGCGATATCTAAACACAAGGATTAAGCAAAACTGGATAAGACAATTTGTTCCTGTCATTTTAATACAAATTTAAGTATGCACAAATCGCGCCGCATTGTACAGGGTGTAATTATTAATTTTGTATGCTTCAAATCCAATATTTCGACTTAAATAACATTAGATACGCTCGTTGTCGGGATGATGTTGTTAGCAGCGTCGCTTTTTGTCCGATGTTTGATTTGAATGCGAAGATTTATGTCATAAAAGTAATTTTGGGTAGTGATGAATGTTTGAATCCGAAGTAAATCGGGCTGTGAACTGTTCTGGTGGTCAGGGCGTTGGATTTAGCATCGAAATAAATTTAGTAAGTATTTTTCTTTGAATTGGAATTACAAATTTGGTTACTCTCTTCTGTAGCAATACATGCTTTGCAGACCTTTCCAGCAACTTCTAAGCAATAATAAGTATATCAATGTTCAATATTTGTTTATGTCGACTTTAATTTGCCTCCTTACCTTTAGTTTGATTAGCGCTATACTCTAGAGATGCTTGTTTTGCTCATTAACAAGACAACAGATGCAGCTAATTAATGCACCATACTTTTACCATGACTTTCATAATCAACACTGCAGCAGCTACATATAACTGTAGATTCACCCTCCATCTGAGACTTATACCTCAATCTGAGATGAAGTGACGATAGTGTATATTGATCGCGTCCGTTTAAATTAACAGGCATAGCTGTCACATATGTGCTCACGGCCCATCGCACCAAACACGATATATTCGCGATATCTGCTGCGCAAGCGCCGAAGTACTTTGATCCCTGAACGAACGATCCATTACTCGTGGGAACTTTCTGACACAATCTCGGTATATGAAGAGCTTATTAATGAGCAGTAAATAGTTTTAGCGAGAATTTTTAGGGTTCCGTAGTCAACAAAGAACCCTTATAGTTTCGCCATGTCCGTGTGTCTGTCTGTCTGTCCGCGGTTTAGCTTAGATACGCCTAACACTAGAAAGTTGAAATTTTGGTATGGGTAAACTTATTAAGCACGTCAACAAAGTGGTAAAATAAAATCTTGAAAAAAAAACTATTTTTAGGGTTAAAAAAAATCATCGCCACTTTACGTGTATGTGTGATTATTTGTTATCGTCTATCCCATGGTTTGGGGTGTCGTTGGTAAGGTCATTTAAAATATTGTGGTTATGCGGAAACCATTTTTCCATCCAAAAATCCGTTTGCGAAACGGAACCCTAGACTGCGCGTTGCCCGACACGCACTTGCCCGGTTTTCTTAATTAATTAGATGCAGATTATTCTAAACAAAATTAATTAACCATTTAATCATAATTTAAAAAAAAGCTGGCGCTTGCCATAATTAAATTAACTTGGATGTATTTCTGTTACCGAAATCAACATATTATAAAAAAATAATAAATGATGATGATGATTATAATTTTAAATATTGTACACTAACATCACTCCAAAACATTTGGTAAATAAATTCAAATTCCTCATTCTGCCGTAGGTCCCCCAGTAACGAAGCGGTGTTCACTCACTGCTGTCATCATTCAACATCTAAAATGACAGAGCGATGACGGACCATCGATATCAGTCGACGGATTGGGCCCGCCGATCTTCGATTGTTACGAATTACATTCCCTCATTTGACAAGATAAAGACGTTATGACAAATTACTGAAGATCTACATCAATGGTTAATATTTATTGGTGGGTATAGCGTTTAAAAATGACTGGAAAGTGGGATGATATTGAAACAGGACTATGTAAAATGTGCAAAGATCCAATAAGTTTTAAACTAAAATATAGTAATTTACGCAAAAATATAGTGACCTTATACTGATATTTTTATAAAATCACAATTTAAGATGCTGATGAAGAAAGATCTGCAATTAAGGAGACAAAGAAGAAAGAATAACAAAATAACCATTTAATGATGGTAACGTAAATCTTTTGGCACAAGCTTTGACAAATAACTCCGGTAAGAAGCCACCCTCCCATCAATTAAACTGCTTATTCGAAGTAGTAAATCATCATTTTGTTTTGTTTTATAAAGTAATATTGCAATTTAACTTTCATTTTGCAATTTATATAGCTATTACATTAAATGGAGGCATTAAGAGCAATGCCACTAGACTTCGTAAGGAGAATGTCGCGTTCAACTTCATCTGATTAATTTTTTCATACCAACCGAGTTGATTATTTATCAACAGTTTGATCGTAAATTAAAACTGGTTCATTAATGATCATAACTTTTAATTTATAGCTCGTTGGTGTACATGTCGATGCAAATATTGTGGGTATACGTGTGAGGTGAATTTATTTTATGGAAAAGATTCTATCTCTGATTTTTAATGGTAAAAGGTCTGTCATACTGGTCGCGATATAAAAAGTTTTATGTCTAGGAAATATGGTTGCTACTTGTGATGGTGATTTTGCTTGTTTCTCTTATAAGCAATTACATGTTGGTAAGACATATTCTTTGTGCGACATGTGCAGATAAATATTTGAACGTTTAGCATACTTAACAGAATTTTTATTCTAATCTCGAAAGAACCTGATAAAACAACCGAAGGCTTTGGCAGTTTTACAAGCGACGCAAACTACATTAATAAAGCAATTTGCTGTATTAATTGGCCCTTAATTCGCTCCGACATTGTCTTAAAAACGACGTGTAACGTGTACTTTGTAACCATCACTCTGAAACATGAACATGTTTATAAATTGCGAGGCTGATGGCTGTGCAATAGTTGTACAATTACCGTACACCAAGTTTACGTCAACCTGGAAAATTGCATCAAATGGGATAAAAATTGTTAGAGCTGGTCTACAGATAAGGAGCTAGAAACTTGCGCTATATTTATTCTGGAAATGATGATCGAATTATCAAGTCAAAGTACACATTATTATATTTCTATGACAGTCAGAAGCATGTTGCTGATATGATGGTCATTGATGTAAGCAAAGTAAAATGTAACAAACAAGTTGTGAAAAAATATAGTCTCGTATTCTTGGGTCAACATGTTGCTTGATCAACAACAGTCACCCTTTCGGATGCTTTACTTTATCTCAAAATGGAAGCTCTACACTTAATCACTCCATTTAAATAATGCTTGCAACTGGTTGCTAGTCAGTTGCTGTTTAAACAACAGGCTCATTCTTCACTCGGGCACGTTTGGGAGCAATGTAAAAACATTGTTGTGATAAACTCGACTCGATTACACCGCAATTTACCGGACAAGGAAAAGTGGATCTATAAATATTTACAGCTCCTCATATACCTGTGCGCGAAATTATACAGCTGATCGGAACATTTTAGCATATCTTCGAGTACAATAGCACATCTTGCTACTGTTGTGGACCTATTAAACTAGGTCCTTTTACACCTCATTGTAAATACTTAAGTACCGAAGCTGTAGTAGAAGTTCTCTGCGTGTGAAGGGTATTAATTCGGTACATGACAACCTCAATAATAGGAAACATGCATTCTGTATTATTTTAATTCAATATTTACATGCAACCCGCTTGGAAACTGTACATTCACGTGTAAACACCTAATCGAAATATCAAGACGTTTTTCAAACGTTTCCTGTGTACACATGTTATATCGAATTAATTCACTTAATCCGTAGAAATATGGTGTTGAAACAAATATCTGAGGCCTATTAATAAATGTTTATTGCCCACGCAATACATTTGGAGCTTTAATCTGGTGTTGGCGGGAGGCCGGCGCCCACCCAGAGGTGTGGACATCTCTAACCAAATCGAATTATAAACCAACCCAATACCGATTACCGTAAACCAAATCCCCCAGAGACATTACCCAAATGAAATAGATGCCAAAATCGCCTGTCCAAACTTTAACAGAATGAAAACATTTCGTTGCTGTCGGATAATGTAAGCCATGGAAGATTAGACATATTGGAACACTATAAACCATTTATATAAAGTCTCATTGATTAGAGCATTTATAACGGAATTAATTTTGTATTATCCCACGGTATTGGTTGAAAATTCAAATAAGGGATGTGATTATCGAATATTTAATTTTTGAAAAAAGGAATTCCAATGTTCTTGATCCAATATATCCATATCTATGGAATGGTTTGCTGTCTGGCGATTCTATCGTGTGTCTTTCTGTACACGAGGCTTGATCTTGCCTACCGTTTTTACTTTTTTCCTTATACGGCTTCATCATATTTTTTTCTCACAAAGCGACCAGCGACAAGCGTTTATCATTTTTATAGGAACCTTGGCGCGTACAAATGTAGGAATCATGCGGTGTCTGGAATCCATTGGATATTATTTATTGTGATTTAAAACAAATAAGATCAAAATTCCCGCTGTGCTGTTATTTATAAGCTCTGAAAAGGAAAGTAAGTCATGTAAGTAAGGTCTAATCTAATTTATTTTTATTATTTTATTTATGTAATTTATTGAATAGGGAACTACGTTTTAAAAATAATAAAACGTAAACAAAACCCATGCATTTTCCCCCATAATAATAGTGCACATTTTGAGATGGAAAATGACGCAGTGGTTTATGGTAGACAACAGACAAATGAATGTGCAATAATGGTCATTGACCCACATACATTATTGAATTACTTAATGTCAAAAAATGAAATTAAGACAAAGTTCTCCTGAATCGACTTCTATCGTAAAGTTCGTTATTAGTTACAGTAACGGATATTAGGGAAAGGTCAATGTACATGTACTTTATTGCAAGTTTAGGTGGCGCCTACCATAGTAGTGAAAGTCAAACGCCAGTTGTTTTAAATTAAATTTAGTGTATCCACAGCCTAAAGTAACCGTGGTATTACCTACTGTTACTAAAGTTAACCTGCACTTTACCAATAACCACTAGATTATTTTTATTCTAATTCAAGTGAGTCCTTGTTAGGTTGATAAGCCGTCGCTATTCGCCCATTATTACAACTTGAGAACAATTTGCAAATACTTGTGTATGTGGAGATCAAATTGAGCATTCCTGTAGTAAACTGCATCTGTAAATTGTGATGACTTCCCGACTACCAATGACGAATCTTGTAATATGATTGAAATCACAGTAAAATAAAACGCAGTTACCTAAAATGAGCTAAACCTAGGTATTCAATTTTTGTAACAAATGTTCAAACTAAATGACAAATCTTGCAGAAATTATCAAATAATTGAATAGGCAATCTACTTGTCTAGTCCCAGCTTTGAGCACGTTTCTGTCTCGGCAGGCCTATTTTGAACACCAAGCTAAATATATTCACACAGAAACTACACAAACTCTTCAACACGTTGCTTCCAGAATGCATAGATTTTCCTTTTCTCTTTTTCCCAACACATTCGTCTCAATAAACCAGTACTCTAGTAGCCCATGGATATTGTTAGTGCGAAGTACCCGGTATTTGCATGTGCTCGTTAGCGCATTGCCGGCTGAATGACACGCGTCCAGGCAACTGATTGTTCCCAACGCGACACTCGCGCGAAACGACCGAATTTGATGTTTATTTACACAGTAATGTATGAACCTGTATACCCTTAAACCTTATATGTACGTAATAATGTGTAATGATTTAAAAAGGTGTAAAAAGATTTGTATTTTTACATTTTCACTCCTTTCTGGATTTGGACCGAGCTAATTTTTATTTTGTTACTAAGTGTGTATCGTTTGAAGTCGAGTTCGTTTTCGATAATGTCTTCTTTCGTTTTTAACAAATTGTCGGTCATCATTTTTAAAATCTGGGAATATTTTTACGTTTTTGGAAGAGATAAACATTTGTTTGTTTAGTAGTATCAACTTTAAAATGTTTCAAATAATCTCTTGGCGATAAAAGTCTTAATCATTCTCTCATATTATACACACTGGAAACTTTTGATTATTATTTATATTTAAATAGCCTTTGCCCGGGACTTCGTCTGCGTGGAATGGTTACTTTAGGCAACAATTTTTATTTTTAAGATAGGTACAAATTTTTCAAAAACAGCTTGAACATAATGTTTCTTATTTTTGTAATCTTCAATTATGAAGAAACTTCCATACTAGTTGTATGGAAGTTTCTTTAATCTTCTATTTTAACCACTTCAAGCCCTTGCCTCGCGACAAAATTATATATAGCCTAAGTCCTTCTCTAAGGTCTAATCTATCTCTAAATAAAATTTTATCAAAATCGGTTCAGCGGTTCAGGCGTGAAGAGATAACAGACAAACAGATAGAGGGACACGCTTTCGCTTTTATAATATTAGTATAGATAATAAATCAAGAATACCATGTGTGAATCTCCAATTACTTAGACACTAAAAACAAAATTACGTACAGTAATTTTGACCAAAAACCTAATTACTCACTCCAATTTCGTCTGAAGCCGAACTCCGCTCCAATATGCACCGTGGCTATCAATCGTCCAATCACGGGTTTGATTGAATGTCTGTAAACGTCATTTACTGCTCGTTATCCACGCTCGAGGCGCGAAACGTCCCGCCGGCTTCGGCAGCCAATAAACATTTCATTGCCGAAGCGAACCTCTTTTGTTTTAGTACGACCAACATTATCACTGGAACTCTCCTCATAATCATTTAGAAATCCACTCTTCCAATCACCAAGGAATTTAATCTTCTAAATGCATAACCGTTTGCGAGAAATCTGAGGATAAAATGAAGATCCGAAATAAACGCAAAGCCGAAAAATATTTTGTCGTAAAATTCAGCTAATGTTCAGTATCAAACAGCTGATGTTTAGCGATATTCTTGTTATCTTTATAACATCAGGGTTTTAATAATCCTTACTTTATTAGCTGTGGACTAAATTCGAGAACATAATGAGATCTCGAACAGCGTTAGGCGCCATAGGTGTATGCAGTTCGGATTGCGGGAAGAAGCGTGGTATTCATCGTAAATGACTTCTTGTTGTTATTCATAACTGTACCCGCCCTAAAGAAAGGATGAATATATAGAGGTTCAACTCTTTTCCTATATTATCCGCAAATTCTTGAACTCCACAAGTTATGGTCCCTGTAGTGACATGACAAAGCTGCCGCTTTAAGGAATTCGAAGGTGGCAAATAATTTAAACGATCATTAAGCAATGCGGTTACTTACGTAACCAAATTTATATTTCGACGAAACGCATCGATGCACTTGAAAATGATCTTCATGAGAAAGAAATCAATTACTCCACTTAAATAGTGCCGGTGAAAGGTTAATGTAACCATTTTACAGTCTCATTTAAAGTCCGACTTTTATAGGCAATCTTCAAAACGTTACTGTGCTCTAAATTAAATGAAGATACGATCGCTACAGTTTTCATTCAACGGTACATACGTATTTATATTTAAGTACTTGGGTACTTGCAGTCCTTGCTACCATAAGTACGAATGGACTAGGCTCTTTTTATTGTGTGGATTATAAATGCATACCATTATTCTATTAATGTTCCCACATTCGCGATATGTACGGTATCTCTAATAGTTAACGGCGTACTTGTTAGTCGCGTAATTAGAGAAGTGAGAATTTCTTAAGTCAGGGTCTGTGTAAGCTTCAACAGCTAATTACCTTAATTTCAAGATATTAGAAGATTTTTAGAACGTTTCACGTCGATGTTAACATGAATGGTGCGATGTGTTGAGTAGTTAAGGTTTAATTACACTTGTTTGAGTGCTGCTGTGCTTTACCTCAAGCAGAAGAAACAAGTGTCAAGATCATTTTATGGTCTCTTAATGCTGCACTTCATAATATTACCCAGAACATGTGTCAATTTTATGCAGTAATTGAACTTCAGTATCAGATTTTAGATCGCTATAATTGTCTATTAGAATATGGAAATTGCTCCTGCTGCTACTTTTTATTTTCACTAACGCATAGAGTTCGACTAGAATATTAATTTTCTGTGGCCCTTCGTGTCGGCCCGAGGACCGCCTACATAGAGCCTCCCTAACAAAATTACACACTCATTAGTTCTACGGAATGTTTGTTTGTTTTTTACCACAACTGGTGCCGAAAGCCCGCGTTAAAACTAACAAAATTAGTCACAGTCAACATGAAATTGATTTAGTATACTGGGTTATAGGAGAGAATATTGTTTTTCGGCGGCCATCGATGCTCCTTGATGTTTGTCGGTGGCGCCAATTAATTCGGCTGTGACAATGACTCAGGTAATTAAACAGGTAATTTCTCAATGCGAGACGCCCGACATGGCATGTGACGTCACGTTGTCTTCGCGTCCTCGTAACATCTCCGACAGATGAATAAGTGCGTGTTGATTGGAATTTTAATGGGCGTTAATGGGCGGGACAATGATGAAATCGTCGCAGACGGAGATTTTATCGTTTCTATGCGCTGATAAGGGGCTGATCGCCGGCAGTTTCAAAGGCAAATTGTGGACAGACTGTCGTTACTGCATGCGGTGGTCTTCAGCGAATACACTTGAGATGTTGCGCTGCTTCTTAACTCCTCAATGGTTAACGGTTTGTTGTAGGAGATAAACTTAAAAGTGACAAGACAAATCTTATGTATCGTTTTTTACTTTGAGTTAGCTGAAGAAAATACACAACAGAACGTTTCAAACAAAAAAAAATATTCCGCATCGTGCGTGGGAATTTGTCGTGTACACAGATAGTGCTATTAACCCTTAATTGCAGCTATTTCAGCCCCTCTCCGGACATAGCGTGGGCAATTGTTTGGATTTGTCCCTATGGCCGCAGTTCAGCGATAATGACTAAACGCTTTATCGAACCGGCAAATCATTATGCGACACGTTGGGCGTGAGAATATATAAGTTATGGCATCTAGCTGGATAACGAGGGGAATGGGACATAAAATTATTGTCATTTGACGAGTTTAATTCGTAGCTCCATCTGGAAACTCATTTTATTGTGTCCTTTGATCAAGTACCTGAACCTCAATCTCTAAATACATTACCTAAATGCGAAAACGTATATAGTTATCAATATGGCGGGTAATGCACTAGAATATTAGGAAAGAAAAATACTGACAGTTACTGCAACCGGCAATAATTCTAGTAATTTTTCTTACAGCCTGGTAGCTGATAACAGCTACTACCTAACAGCACCTTTGACACCGTATTTCCTAAAGATGTAACCGTTCAATACTCGTTCTGCCACGGAAGCATTAAGTTATATAATATTTTCCGTGACAAATCACGGTGTGAAAAAGTAATGGCTATAAAAGTATTGCGTATGAGGTAGAACGGCTAATGACTACAGGAACTCGACGTCCGTTGGCGACATTTTGACCTGTCGTGATTTAGGGTTGACAAATTATGTAGGTATGTGATTGAATGATCGTGGTTACACATCGTGAGAATTTTTTGAAGACAATAATGGCAATGGAAAGTCATTTCCACAATTGCCTTTATCTTCTATATAATAAAAATGAATCTCTAAATGTGTTGCTAAGCGCAAAACTCGAGAATGGCTGGACCAATTTCGCTAATTATTTTTTGTTGTGTTTGTTATTGTCAGGATCTTATAGTCTTATAGTCTCTTATGATAAATATAAAAATTTGAAAAAAAAAAATTACATCCTGGCGAAGCCGGGGCGGGCCACTAGTTTTTAATAAATAGGTCATAGTAAATTAATTATTATCACCTATTTAATTAAGTATCGATTTTCAACCGTCCGATAACTTCAACTAAGAAATTAAAATAGTGGTTTGACAGTTTAAATAATGTCAAACCGCCATATCTACTGTTAAAAGTTATCTGACAGTTGAAAAGTCAGCCCTTAGTTCTGTAGTTTAAATTAGACGAAGCACTTTTTTTAACAAGAAGTGTCTGGAAGGATGTGTTTTAAAAATTCATGTTATTCTCAGAAAGTTTGTCTTACATTGTTTTTCTGTTCAGATCCTTTTTACATAAATGTAACAGGAATATGAAATATGAATACTGAATATTGTTCGGAGTAACAAATAAAGGAGTAGGCATACTAAAACGAATTTTTATGAATTTGTAACAGCTGTTGCGATTCACATGCTTTTCTTGTGTAACGGTTGAAATGCATAATATGACAAACCAACATATTTTTTCGACACCTAATTATAAAAGTGCGTATAAAACCACAGTACAAATTCACAGTTTCTGGTCGTTTTAGCAATATTAAAAAATAACAAAGGCGTCCCGATATTGATGCGTTTCACATAAATATGTGATCAGTCGGCTCACCGACGTTGAAGCATGCGAATTGTCTTCATGTTTGGATATTTTAATCATGTCCATTCAATAATATTTTTATTAGCACCATTTACGTGATGAATGTTGTAGAAGGTACCTTTAAAATCCAATAAAATATGATTACGATGTTTTCGTGTGTAATGTGAGAACCGAGGCGACGTGTGGAGCTCACAGGAATTTAACAGGGATGCTATCGATCTCCGTAAAAATAAATGAATCAATTTAATTAAAAATAAAGGATATTGGAGAACACTTTCGCTGCGGCACAGATCCAAAATAAATTTTGGTCCGCACAGCCACAACTTATTCTAATTAGTTGGTACAAAGTTCCAATTAGTACGATTCGGTATCGGATGCGCTGCGCCCGCGCCGCGCGCCCTGCACTCGGTGGTTAACATAAACTGCACAGATAAAATTTAAACCTTTTAATGAACTCCCGGATTGCTTTATTTACTTCGAGATTAATAAATTTTCGGCTTTCCGTACGCTCAGTCAGTAGCCATTTTGAATGTATTCACATGCGTGTCCTAATGCTGATAGGATCAATTTTTGGTAGCGGGTGTTGTATTTGATATTGTGCAAATTCTCGAAAATATCACCTGTACCAGATGAGCGTACCTAGAGATAACCGTTCACCGTTTTACTAGCGAGTAATAACTTACTACCACAATAATAGTGCCAATTAATGTTTCACGAAGTCGCTAGTCCAATAAAAGAGAACCATGGTTTATTTATATTTAAATAGACCTTAATATTCAATAATTGACATCGTATATTTTTAATATAACAGCATCGAGTGACTCAAATAAATTGTCCATAATAGCCGCACGTTTATATTAAAACAAAATCGAACTCGTTGGAGTGGTCGCAGATAACCGGCGGCCGGCTCTGCAATAATAAGCCTAATGATACCTTACCGAAAAGGTGTTAAAGCGTTTATTGGAATACGTCTAAAACATTATTAATAGCTTTTTAACAAGCCGACGCCTCATTTTAGGTGTGAACCTAAACTTTTTTCGATCCAATTTTTTGTCTCTCGTAAAATATTCTCATCTCACAATCTGAGGAAATATTGTAATTCAATTATTACGATATTCCGTGATAATGGCGGATGATAGACGTTAATACCAGGTTGGTCGCGACACCGATGTCGCCTCTCGTTTAAACCAAAAGCGATTTAAGTAAAGTGATGGCATAAATTTGATTTCACGGTCTTTAGTATAATAAACGAGATTCAGCAAAAATAAAGTATGTTGTAAAATTAAGACGGACGATCCCTTAAATGGTTATAGGCACAGAAGCGTACATTTGCTTCTTAGTATTTAGCACGACATACCACAAGTTGAACCGTAATATGTTGAGCAAACCACGGAGAGAGCAACTGACATGTTACAATCAAGCACGATGGGGACGGATCGAAGTGCCAAAGCTTAATAACCCCCTAATCGACGATTCCTGCTACCGCTATAAAAATTCACCGGGCTCAAGAGAAACCGTTGGTCTCCGCCCAGTACATTTTGTGCAATGTCGATAATTTCAGGCTAGTGCTTCGGACAAACGCTGTCCACCGGTGAATTGTGGGGGCATCGATTTATTATTGAAATCAGCCCGTCGCACGCGCAGGCTTCCTGTTCTCAAAATTGGTTATAAAATTGGCGACCGCTCGTGCCGTACGCACGGTGGTTAATGATACAAAAAAAACTTACAAGACTTTGCTTTTCAATTATGATTCGAGATTGACATATGGAGAGCAATTTATCTTGTGCGTTCAACTATACTTTTTCGAGTCAAGTTAACTATATTTATCGTCAAAAAAAAAATATTCACGTCGATTGTATTAATTAACACTTTGTAATGTTATTTCCGAACGTTGCCGTTGAATAAATAGTATCATTCCGATACTTGTGTTGGTATCTGTTTGCATGAATAATGGAAATATTAAAAGTTGATAGGTTGTAAAAAGGATGTCACATCGAAATTTTACTTTTTAGTGTCTGGAGGTCTTTAAAAATACATTTCACTTAATTAAATGTGAGGCATAATGAGTAGGACATGTGATGAATATTCATAAGTTTAATATTTGCGCCTACTTAGAATATTTTTTGTTTAAATATCGACCTTCAAATACACACTTCAAAAACGTCTAACAACTTCTAATATCCTCCCTTTCGGGCTGAAAGCTCTGGTGGGGGCGCACGTGCCGGTCAGTGCGCACGCGCAGATGTATCGCGACACCTGCCTTGACGGCTGAACCTCTCTCTCACACTCACGTCATAACCTATCGCCATCTCCTTCCTTTAACACGTATTTTTGATTCCAACAAAGTAATGTGAACGCGATACGAAGATCAGAGCCACTGCATTTTACATTATGTGACCTGTTTCTTAATGATATGTTCTAAAATAGTTCTCTGTGCTCATTAGTATTCCCGGAGCGAGTGATCCCACCCCACAGTCTATGACCATGTTTAATGCTGCAGCCTCCGACATGGTTGGGAACTTGTTCTAGTACTCGACCACATACTTCTGTATGTAGGTGCCTGAGTTAGCCGTTCAAGCGTTTGTCGGATGACTCAAACGCGGCACATGTGGTTTTTCACTCACACAAAAACTCCCTGTTGAGCTTCACATTAGATTCAATTGTGACTTTAATTGATGCAGAGAAAGGAATGTTAAAAGAAACATGCGAGGACAGAATAACTTCAAAGTTGCAGTTATTAATGCAAATTCAACTTCATGCCTTGTTCAGGAATGCGAATTATAAATGTGGGCAAACGTCCTCATATGCATCGGCCACAGCCTGTTTAAATACAGTTTGTCAAAAGGGATTTGGCAGCGAATCAAATGTTAATAAAATGGTCTAAGATGTTGATTTGACCTTGATTAATGATCGTGGATTGACAAAGGCGCAGCATGACAGACGTCTTGCTGAGAAAATTAGACACAGCCCAGCACCCGAACAGAGGCAGCGCGATGATACGTAAATGTCATTCTTAACAAGTCCAACGGTAACCTTTTATGTGGCAATGTGGATACACTGAACTGGCACCATTCGATTTAATTGATGCACGTAATTATTGAGATGAGATATGGGACAATGAAATCGTTGGGATTGTTGCTCGTACTATTTTGCGGTGCGTGGCATTGAGCGTAAAATTCTATAAATAGATTGTGGTAAAAAAAAATGTGAACGTCACCAAAATCTCATTTAAAATGAATCCTTAATTTTGCAAGAATTAGGAAAACTTTAACTTGGTGGTTTAAAATATTTAAAAAATATATTCATTAAAAAAGAACCAAATGCTTCATTATGCCTTTTTGAATGTTTCTCAAAAAATCACGAATTAAGCTAATGACGAAGTCTAATAACTAAGTAGTAGTTACTTTATTAGTGAAGCTTCTGAATTCTTTTATTCAGACTTACCCCGCCTCTAAAGCCTCTGTTTTTTTTTCTTTTAAATTACAAGATACCTTTTATAGCGTAAAAATTCCTTAATTAAACAACAAATATGAATCTATTCTTTGTGGTTAACGCCTTTTTTGTTAAAGGATATTGCCGCTCATCAATTTAATAACTTATTTTTTGATGTGTAATAATCTGTTTTTTGTTCCTGTCCTGGCATATAATATTTTTTATTGCGGATAGTAAAATGATGGTGCCACTACTGCCCCATTTTATATTTAGGGTGTTCGTCAGTGTGATCTAACCTTTTCAGTTCACCGCCATTTTCTGCCACATAATGTGTACTTTGGGTCGCAATAGCAAAGGTGCCAAAGTTTCTTGCTCTTTTTGCACTGAGGTTCAAATACGTGAAATAAATTGACGCATGGTGGCCAGGTACGTATCAACATGGCTATATTCCATTATACTTCCACACATTAGCCAGAAACTACGAGCTCATCCTAAATTCCCAGGATATAAAACAGTCGCGATCTCGTATATAAATATAAGTTTACTGCTCGGTTAATGACTGTACCGTAAGGGATTGCGCCTTAATTGATAATCGTTAAAATGTTACATTTACTGCCAGTGCCCATAAAGTTTACATTCACTTCTAACGTTTACCTGCAAGACCACCGAGTGAGGGCATCTCAGGGAAATTCGCTGAGACGTCACAATTTAATTAAGGGCGACCTCCTAATTAATGTTTCCTTTGCCGACTGTGACTCGGATCCGGATGGCTCACGAACGATTGAGCAACAAATCGTAGGCGTTTTGGAGACAAATCTCTCGGATATTGCCCAATGTTCAATAGGGCAAGAGATTTTGAGAAATCACTGTCAGCGGTGACCAACAGTTTTTTTATAGATTAGGACGATGTAGTGACCCTTTTTTTCCATATAACGAAACAAGATTAAAAACAAAATTCTAAAATACCAACGACCTAATTAAAATACTCAACTATTATACTAGCACAATACATTTATGTGTTCACTACTCTCATTTATCGGGACTCGATATAAATGACCGAAATTTTATCAGCAAGTGGATCTCCTTGCCACCGGGCAAGTGATGTCTTAATAATGACATGAGGTTAAATATCGTGAGACACATCTCGGGAACAAAACCGAACGTCACGACAAAGGAGCAATGTCCCGAGTATTTTGTCACTGTTTAACTGATCCAATCAGTGCTACGTGAATCGTAGCTACAAAAAATAATACCGACATCCGAAAGGGCTGATACAAATTATTATTAAGGCATGCGATTATCTGTGTATGATAAAAAATGGGACGGTAAACAGCGTTGTTAATTTCTATCATTCGGTATCTGGATACTGTTCGGTATTATTAATAAGTAATGTCACGAAACCGATTACTATTAATAAGGTACCTAGTTCGGGATGCCACACGCAACTTCTAGTTAATAGACAAAAATAAAAGTGCTACCAAGTGGAACGTGTAATTTGAATGATTCAGAATAAGACGTCAAATGAATTGTTCCGATGAAAGGGGTTTGTTTTTGTATGAATCAATCATGTTATTATTTTTAATTGAGCTTGTGATGTAACATCTGCTTGTTTTGGTTTGGTGCCCCTATTAACAGGTTAATTTAAAGAACCTTGTTTTCTAATAAGTTCTAACTTAGAAAAGGTTTAGCCTTGCCAGTTTCACTTATGAAATACTTTGTACCGATTAGAAAATGTCTCTCATACATTTACTGCAGACTCCACTCCGCACTTAGCTTGCATTCACCTGACCTTGTAAAAGGAAAGATCCTGATCATCGGTATAAAATCATTTAAATGAACATGCGCTCCTGAATTAACAATATGAAGAAAAAATCTCTTTGTATGAAATATATTCAATTTACATAAACAAAAGCGCCGCACAGCGTCGTTGGTGTCATATTCATTATTGATATTTCCATGTCCGCCACCCAACGAGCAAAAGCGTTGAATAAAATATCAATTAGAGCACGTTTTGAAAGGTAAAAAATCTCTTTATTTCTCAATTTCGCTAAGTGAATATGTTGCTCGTGTATTGGCGTATGTCATTTGCTGTTTTTGCATTCTGCATGTCGTCGGTTTGGGCGGTAAGGTAATGAGGAAAGAGAAGTATTTATTACAACGTTGGGTTCTTAAGGCGCAGCAGACCAACTCAAAAAATATAACAGATGCATGGCAAAAACTCACTCGTCATACATCTTCAATGAGACTCTAAACATAAACTATTATAGATGAAATGTACCTGATATTGCCTTATTAGTCCGACTACTTTTTACTATGAAGGTCTCGAGACATAGCTTCTCCTTAAAGGTTTCAAGTGCAGCTCTGGTTGTTTTTAGGGCTCGCGACAATGTCGATGGGTATGTGTAAACAACGGACCGCGGTAACACGTATTTTTTGTGCTTTGATTTATTGTTTCATGTTTCAAAAGTTGCTTTTTGCGCTATACCACACACGCACAACCTCCGCGGTTGATATATGCAAATTGTTGTTTTTTTTTCTTTTTAATCGAGTGAACTATTGGAATTTATTCTTAAGACTTCGCTTTACTACAGTTTTATTTTAACAAAGTGATTTAATACTTTGTAAAATTAACTAAATAAATGTTATTACTGGCTGAGTTAATTTATAACATTTTTAAAAGTTCGTTCTGTTAATACGCTTTATATCTTGTTTTGCATTTAATAACTTAATTACGATATCATTATGACTGCGATAAAGTAGATACATTAGTTTTTATTATAAGTACTAAACCCTCCTTGGGTTAAAATTGTGGAGGACCAACGGAGCCAGCAAAGAACTATACAAATATTAATAAAACAGTGTATATGCATTCGAAAATCTAATCTAAACGACGACAGGCAAACCTTGTAATGGACCGAGCACACTTTATTGGTTGCTTAAAGCTGAGTACACGAACGCGCGCCCGCTACCACAATTTTATTATTAAGCAGTAAACGTCAAACATTTAATGTCGCTCACATAAAATTATTAAAAGACATTATAATAATGCCAGCACTCGCAACCCTCCTTCTAATTGGCACCTTATTTAAATTCCTACTGGCGATTATTTCGGAACTGGACTTGCAAATGTTGCATATCTGGTTTCTGTGTAAAATCTACTTCTTTATTAAGTGAGGAACTTTTATATTCGCGTAATGGTAAGCATACTCACTAAGCGATCCGGTAATTTCATTGGCACTTTATTTCGTTAGCCATATTAACCGATCTCGGCCTCTTATGCACGGATAAAAAAGAATTCATGTAATCTTGCTTAAGTGCACGTCTTCACCGATATTAAACGGTATAAACTTAGGATTTTATGGGGCAAAAGTGGTATTTCTATTAAAAAATCTATTTGGGCTTAAATAGAAACAGCGTTTTGTAAGTAGATAAGCATTTAATTGAGAACAAAATGGTTTTAAAGATCAGCTTCGGTGCGGTGGCGTCGCATCGCTACTAGTTCGAATATCTCAAACTGCGAAAGTTTTTACTGTGCGATCGGAGTGGAATAGCATTAATTTTTATGGCGGCATAGTAAATTCTCACTAGAGTGCGGTAACTCCCCGCTGGCGAGGCACCACGGGGCGAGCCTTACGAGCGCCAAATCGGTTTTTACCGTATAACCCGACCATTTGTAGATTAAGGGAAATGTGTTATTTATGCATCGCAGAGAGGTGCACACCCCACCGCGGCATCATGTTAATTGATCGGCATTTCATTAATACCTCATTGTTGCTAAACAGTGTCTCAGTTTTTTATTTGGCCTCCCGTAGTAGGGTCGTGAGTTGGACGCTTAATTACAATCAGGCTATCATCATAATGATCGTTGCGGAGGTGCTGAACCTTTTTGTTATTATTTAAATACTCCAGCGCAACATTGCGATCGACAAGATGAATCCTAATGAGGGCTAACTCGGTTGGAGTAGAGTTGAAATTAGGGCTACTGATCTCTCTTAATGCAAAGGAGGTATTCTTGCTCTGCTTTCGAGAACTTTAGATTCATACATATTGATGTGCTACGCATTCTAAACAACGTCAGACTTTTAATTACTTGAAATGTCTTCATCAGCCTCTTGAGACAAAAAGCGTCGGTAAAACTCATGTGAACTGTTGAGCCCGGGGTCCGTTTTATTCATTTATGGCGTCGTAAACCCTTAGATTGCTAATTAGGTTTATGGGCATTTTATTCTTGTGACAAGACTTGGATGGTCTTCTACCGTCTCGCGTTGGACTTGGATATTAGGCTATAATTACTTGCCTATAAAGGTTGTAACGAGGCTAGGTTATTAAAACTATACTTGTCATCCGAGAGCAATCAGGAAGGTATAACTTACCAGGTCACGGTCATTGGCGGAGTCTGGGGTCTACCTACATGATGGACATTTTAGATTTCCGTAACAATGTTGATAGTGTGATATGATTTGTAATTTTGAAATAATATAATTAATAAATAGATTTTCTATGACTATTAAATTTTGCACACCTTAAGGTGACCTGTGTTACGGGGCGTAATGTAACATTTTATAAAGCGAACATTCGTGCTGTCTGTACGTGGAAACGAGCACGTTTATGTTACGTATGTGTTTTATTTTACAATGATTTTAGGACACGGCGTAACATAACATGCTCGCTGCGAATGTTACATTATGGGCGATAACACCGGTCAGTACCAGCTTTATAGGTACGTTACAGCGTAGTTAATGTAATTGTAAGAACTGACTCTCCACCTAATAAACATATTTTAATTTGTACCTATTCAACAAAAGAAAACATAGATAACAGTTTACGATGCATTAAAAAAAACCACTGATGTAATTTGTGCGTAAAAATCATTACTTCTTTTTTCAATCTGAAATACATCTCACACTAAAGTACCTCAGCGTATAAATATTACAATGACAGTACGATTCTATCAGACGGTGACATTCCGCGCTGCCTATACCTAGGCGGCGGCGGCGAGGCGTGATGTATGCGCCGACGCGGGTGGCGGCTTTTGTAAAATAAAAGCGTGACTTCGACTTTGTTGAAATTATTTATTTCCTTGATACCTGTGTACACTTTTTTGCGAGAGCAGTGTAATGTTACTCTTCGGTGTTAGCATTAATATCGTCACTTTGCTCATTGTTTATACGACTGTAATATAAGTGCATACAAGGTTACTTCGGAGACAGTACGCGATTCTTTTCCTTGCAATCAGTACCATAGAACATATTTCACAAAAAAAATTTAGTATTTTTTATTATTTACGACGAATGGGCATCACTTATATCGTTTTTAAGTATCTAAATGAGTGTCTATGATTACCTTCCTTTGATTTTTTTGTTCTAAACATGGTAAAACCAAAAAAATATGTCTATTTATTTTTAATGATCTTGCTATACGTGAAATTTGCGTACTGTCTCCAAAGTAACCCTGTATTTCATGTGGGTTCATATCAAAATATATATATTTTATATGGAGATAAATAAATATAGGTATTTTTTATTAACTCGACGGCTACTTATAATAAAATTTGTAAATCATAATCGTCGTAAAAGTGACCGTCGTAGTAAAGTTATTAAATTAAAATTTAAAGGAAATATAAATAGACACCCAGATGAAGTTTAATTTTTATTAAAAAAAAACATAAAAATTGTCGGTATCGGTGGCATTAAGCTTATTAAATATTGTTTGATCAGCATTTTTTATGGATACGTAACTCCCCATTAAACCGTAATATATAAAAACATGACTATATTTATAAGTATTTTAACTCAGTATATTTTTAGCATTCGTATAAAAAATGCTATTTATATTGGCATTAAGTAAATAGTTTTAACTCCAAGTACATTTATATAAATCATGGTCTTACCCATTCCTTCTATACATTGTTTTGTTAATTTTAAGTTTTCCATCCTCACTCGCCAAAGTAAGTTTCCATTACATTTAAAAAGGCACTTTATAAATGACCAGTAATCATTTTAAATTATATATCGTTGCTTAACGTTTGCGACTTTCTTTTTGCACATAAGTACAATGAATGGAGTCACGTGGTCGTCAGTCCCTCGCATCATTGACAATTGGCCACATTTGCCATTGTCAAATTGCTACTTGCAGAGTTTTGTTGTGGCCCGTAATTAGAGATCATTGCCTTATATCAATTCAGGTAATTAGTTCGTTTATATCATACAATGTTTATGACAACGTTGTATTATATTGGCGCTGTCATTTAACTGTTTGGAATTATGTTCTTGTATTCTTGTTTTTATTAAGGTTTCATCAGAGACACTCTTATTGGTATTTTTGGAAGGCTTGTCGTGTAGTGGAACTGCTGAAGCTTTTAATAACAATAATATTATAATAGATTTATGTCAAAAAACGCATGCCTCGTTGATGTCTTTTGTTAGGCGAAAAGAATAATTTTAATATTATGGTATGATGTCCATAATCAATAAATAAAATAATTATTTTGATGTAATGCAATTACCATTAAGTTATGGCAAAAATGCCAAGTAAACAACGACAATTTGAAACGATACTTAGGTAAATTAATGACTGAAATACATGCATGAAGTGCCTATTATGCCTATGAAATAACCCCAGGTGCCTCATCATTAACCCGTCCACGCGCCTCACCACCCGAGAAGACAATAAAAATCTGGCGCCTGCGCCGGCCACAGATTATGACACGTTCCCAGTAATGACGGGGAAATTGTGCCTA
The DNA here is from genome assembly GCA_905163435.1 of Mamestra brassicae. Lineage (NCBI taxonomy): Eukaryota > Metazoa > Arthropoda > Insecta > Lepidoptera > Noctuidae > Mamestra > Mamestra brassicae. The sequence continues at coordinate 7,076,653 of LR990996.1, read as the reverse complement.
CGTGACGTTGCGCACCTCTATTTTTTCACGAAAGTAAAAGTTCCGCCCTCTATACCATAGTGTCGCGTATTCGGAAGCCGATTGTCAATGTGACATGAATTTGAAATTGGAATCGAAAATCTTTCGTGAATGGGATGTCGTTTCTGTGTAGTAGTTGGTATTTCGGAGAAGTGTAGAGTAATTTTGATGATAAATAATATTTGTGTGATGTGGTTTGTTTTGGAAAGGTCATTCGTTTTTTTTACGGTGGGCGAATTAGTGTTAAGAATTTAAATAGGTGATATGGTAGTTTTACTTTTACTTTTTGTGATGAGAATGCTTAAGTACTGATGTTCAAAAATTGTAAAGCATCGGCATGCCCATTAACAGAGTCAAATAAACGGTTGTACTTTTATTTGACTCTAAATAGCTTCTTCTTGTGGTGTCGTCCCCGTGGCCTATGCCAAGACAAGAAAACCGTGCCTTTGTGGGATCAAATATAGCCTGTGTCGATAGTGAACTGTTCATAATCGTATAGTATACCACCTACAAACATATAAATAAACAATATGACTTTATCGTTTTGGTTTAGAATTTCAGATAATCAAATCTGGTCGTCTGAAAACCGCAGGTATACGTTATGCAAGTTAAACTTATTTGTAACAAGAAATATCTTGGAGTTTTTTGCTAAAATAAGTATTTCTTTCAGTTTGTACTGGCGCGCCATAAAACACCGTCGTGTGTAAACACCAATACCGATCTTCTATTTTCCACTTAGATAATTATAAATTAGACCACAGTTAGAAACAATACCATTTAACAAACGGATAAGAACCATAATAATAAAAATCAACTAAGATAACGACCCAACAGGATACTCCAACAAGATTCACACACACTGATTCTAACACTTTCCAACTAGAACCTCAATGAAAAGCACCTTTAATTACCCACTAAATACCTACAAAGCAAGCCTAGTGACTGCCGACGCAAATCTATTGCTAGGCGAAGCCTCTTTACTGTGATTGGAGGAGACGTAGCCAAGACTCCGGAACAGAGCCAATGGGCATGCTTCGTTCAACAATAGGTTAACATAGCTACGCCTGTAACGGTATCTTACTTAGTTCCACTTAGAGTGAACTTAGTTGGTTAAAATCTGATGTGGAATTTACTTAGTTTAAACTTAGAATGATACGGTTAGTTGTGATGTCAGTAGGTGATTACTGAGCCGGTTGGCCTGTTTGGGCGAAAAGTGTGAAGTGTTCTTTTTATGGTTTTCATTTTGAGGTAAGTTAACTTGAAAGAAATTAGTACATTAATGTAAATAAATCTAGGTATTAGTCCTTAGCAGCTCTAAGCAGTGAGTTCGAAGGAGTGCTATGTATGCTATGTCTTTGCCTAGCAACGGGATAAAACAGGTTAGTAAAAAGGCGGTATTTCAGGTGGACCTTGCTCTGTTTAGAATAAACTTGTCTTGTTAGTTTCTTAGAAAACCAAATGGATTGTCTTCTTATAGCAACATGTTGCTCTGATGTTTAGTGGAAAGAATTGGTAGATATTTTTTGTGACTAGAGGAATCGGAAATTTTACTGACCTAGTTTGTAAAAATACTACATTTAATTCATATTGTATACCAAAATAGTACCTAAGGTACGTTTAGACACGTCAGTATGCAACCTTTTATCTTTTAAGATTGTTGACCCGTAGGTACCTCTTTTATTCATTTTTCACGAGTTTAATAACTACTCAGTTTATAATTTGTCAAATTAATTAAAATAAGTATTCTGCCAATTCCTCAAAAGACGTACTTCTGTACAAACCCTTCTTCCTGTAAATTTAAATGGCAATACCATTTATTTACTTTACCTTAAGAAGCCCTATATCACGCTTACATTCCATACAAAACCAAAAAAATGTGTAATTACTACAACATTGCGAACGCCAAAACATATGTTAAGAAGTAATTTACCTTTAAATCCAAGCGATAATCATTATGTTAATCTTGTTTTAATTAAGCGAAATGATTAATTAATAAGTTGTTCCTGCGATTAAGTACACAGGTACGTACAGGCCGACGTTTCAACCGCCTCAGGCATTTGCCCACAGACCACAATTAGAGTAACACGCTAAATATTGATAATTATTTTGCGCCCTCTAATTTGAACGTCTTTGCCGTCAATTTGGACAAGAAACACTTCGAAAGCAGCTCGACGACATTTTTATGTGATTAACTTATTTTCCTTTTTATTTTAACATGTTTTGTAATTTCAATGATATGTAATTTTGGTAAAAGAAAACACATAACGTTTTAACATTTTGTTTAATGATTTGTTTTGTAAATTAGACTAATATTTATGAAAACAAGTCACGCAAGCTTTAAGAGTAAACTTACTTGGATATCAGTAAATAAGTAACTGGATGCTGTCGTTACTTATACGCTGTTGCATTTTTAAGACCAGATCATTATAAGTACATGTGGCCCGAAGCAGTATCAACACCCCATGTTGGTGCAACACGCATGATATGTACACATTAAACGAGCATCATTCCTTTACTCTCATTTGGTATAATTTACCGCCATACAAGCAGCGTACACCATCAGCAACCACATATATACAAACCGTCTATTCCAATCGGCGCTTCACTATATGTTCATAATTAATAATATACACGATCCCTCTGTAAGATCAGAGAGATATTCGTTTGATGAAGCTCCGCCATTTGTTTGATAAATGAATAATCGCCACAGATGAACTGAAAATAAATAAAAAAGCTCAACACTATGGTGTGCGAACTTTATACTAGAGTTATAAATAAAAAACGCCGCGTTGTTTAAATACAGTCGGTGCCCAAGTGCGGTACAGTCACCACTTAAAATTTATTGCAATATTAATAATATTAAAGTGACGTTTATTGTTCGCTAGCCATCGTTTACGCATAATGAAGTATGAGAACTATTTTTTATTAGTAACAAAGTACAATCGCTTAAGTTTAATTAAAAAAAAATAATTTAATAATAATACAAACTGCTCCACTGTCCGATGGATGATCTACTAAGGACGTGAGAATTGTGTAACAATGTAGAAGAAGTGTAATGATGGAACTGGTCCAGATGAAGACTATTATTACACTTTAAAAGATAACATAATTCACTCTAATCGCCGGTGATGCTGGGTCCAGAGTCCTGGCTAGAGCGTAACGCAGGACTACGATGACTATGATGTAGGTGCGTTTAATGGAATGGGCATGCGCTGGTGGCGGGGCGTGCCCGCGGCGCGCTGAGCCCGGAGCCCGGCCAGCGCACACGAATGCGTCTGTCGCGTGGTTACGTGCTATTAACCGTGTCGGGCGCTCGCTACTAGTCGACGGACTACTATAAATTACACGAATTATACAGTGTGGCGGCGTACGCGAGCATGTGATATATTGTGGTATGGCGATCGCACCGAACAGCCTCCGTGTCAGCGCACGTGAAATTACACACCCGACCGCGATGTTTGCGCGCAACTCCGCTAATACCCCGCGCACGCGCATCGCATTTTATTTGCGATTGTTATTTCGTAAATGATAGGCCTACGCGCGCCTAGAGAAGTTATTGCCGCTAACCCAAAGTTATTCACCGCGAGAAAGACTCGGACAACGTTTGTTTTGATGACAATCAGAATCTGTCTGTGTCGCGCGACGTGGTATTATCATTTGTATTGCTTGTAACTCCGGCTAAAACTGCGATGTAACTTTAGCTGACTGTATAATTTATTGAATAACGCATTAAATAACTATTTACACGAGCTCGTCCGTACATACGTACGATCGATATAAATTATTTTAATAACGCTTTTCTGACGCTGAATATAATTAATTCGTGAAACCGATGCGGTTATTAAAAATGTAAATAAATTTGCGAAATGACAGCATAATTACGGCGGAGGCCTATTTAAAATGTCTGGTATCGGCAAAAACGCGAGTGTACCGAGTTGCTTCCAATCAAAGTGGTAGGCCGCCTTTCTCAATCCATTAAGTCAAAGGCTTTATAATCCAATTAAATTACTTATATCGATCAAGATAAATTTTACATTATTGTCTTAATTACGAGTTATATGTCATCTTTGACAGCATCTCGCAAAATTTAGATTGTCATCGTTAAAATATAATTCACTGCAAGCATTTAACGAGAGGAGAAATTTAACTCAATGAACCTAAGCTATTTTCTCGTCAAAGCTACTGAGAAACATAAAAAATAATTCTTAATAATAATGATTTCAACATATTAAAAATAACAGAGCATAGACAAGAGCTACAACTTGTTGACGAGAACCAAAAATTGATTTCACCATTCCCACGATTTGATTTCAATTACGGAATTCTCAATAAAGTAGACACAGGCATAACTACACTGATTGTATATATCTTCATCGGTTTCTTCGCTCGTAAAATCGGGCTTCGATGTTATCGAAGGCTTTACTGGGCACGCGGGTAATTAACAGCTAAGATAATAAGGTTCGCGGGGAGAGGTTTATTATATTTTTAATTAATAGCATCATTTGTGTGAGTTTAGGTGTGAAGGCTGCACCTTCTCCCGTGTTACTTGGTGTAATTGGCTTTAGCTACCGTATCAATAAATGTTAATGGCATACTCGGGAAAGTTCTACGATAGTTTAATTTCGTAGCGTTTCGTAGCACACGTTTATAAGTGACATTCGGTTAACGGCTTATTACAATCGAACTTTTCTTGGGACTTCGATAAATTAAAAACGACTTGAAATAGGATTAATAAAAATTGGATATGTAAAAACTAAAAACAAGATTAATTCTCAAATCGTAAAAACTCCCATATACTTAACTTATTCTAATAAGGCTCATATTTTTTGTGTTCCACGCCATCTATACAACCGAACATGCTTTAAAAGTTATATTACCGAACCCACCCTTAAAAAGCCACCCCTACGCTATCGCCAGCTCCGATCCAACGCCATCTGCGAACGATTTGTAGAAATGTTTCCCTTTGGTTTGAGCGCGTATCGATTCTATAGTTTCCTTTGGGTTAAGGGTTGGGTATAGATGGCGTGCAAGTTCTGATTTAAGGGTAGTTTTGTAGATACAAAAGTTTTCTAATATGTAGGTAAGTATGAGAGTGTGTGTGAGTGAGCGATATTCGTTGGGTGCAACGGTGATCCCTCGTGTCTTAATATTTTTGAAAATGCTTTCTCCATATTCTTTTCGGAGATGTTTTTAATTCTAACAGTTATAGGTGTATCCAAACTTGAGGACGTCTGTGAAGTTTGATTTCGAAGTGAAGTAGGTACGTCTAACCTCACCCCGACTGTCAAGTCAATCTGCGCAGTTGTGCAGCGACTCGCGGAGTGTTCCAAGCCGCCATTACGTTTGATTCTACCTGCGCCAACTTATTTCAATTCTCCTGTTACATATAACGTAATCATAATAATTATTAATAGAGAAATGTGAGTGCACTAGGTATACACCTCAACCGACCCCTTCGGGTATAGCGTGATGATATCTTATTCCATATTTTAATTAATAGTTTTAATTATAACAATGCTCTGAACCAGCTACCAACATGAATATTGATTACAACATCCCTAAACGTGTTTCAGGTCTAACAAGATATAATTTATTTTCTGTGCATACTCACAATTCATTTAACTTTATGTTTAGACTGTAAATGTCAAAGTAAATTGACATTCATTCGAGGTATAAATTAAGCAAAGCCTTAAGCACTGTGATTGCTTTGCGTAGGTACTTCATTAATTAAGAAAGTATATTTAAAATGCAGCTTATATTTTCATGTAAAACACATTCTTCAATGTCAATATTTGATATTAAATTCAGTTATTGAAAAATCCACTAACTTTTTTATACATCAATAATTGCAGCGCATGGTTCTACAAAATTAAGAAAAGTTCCTTTCAATCTGACGATTCAACAATATTCATTGCGGTGTTAACTTTGTCGAGTGGACGTATTTTTCAAACATAATATGAATTTCTTCAAAATCATTCGTATGTATATGACAGAAAGTGTGTAACGCAATACCTGATCCGCACCCTAGGTAACAGTAATTAAAAATTTGTAGCTCATGATCTAGGTATCCCAAAAATGTGTAACATATATCTGAATTAAAATAACCTACTTTTCTCCTTACCTACCCCTGATTTGATTCAAAAGTAAGGTGAGTTCACAATACACCTGTATTGTGATCTCACTCTATACGTAGAAATAGTCGGCCAGTGTCGCGCGCCATGACACCTGCCACAACCTGCCTCCTTTAAGACCGCAGTAAAATTCACACGCTGATGACAGATTTTGATGGGAATTTCAAAAATATTAACGTTTGTCTATCATAATTCGAAGGTGTTAACTATTTGTTTGTGATTAGAGAACCGAAAATGGCTGGAGGTCAAAGTTGTGAAAGTGTACAGGTGAAATATTCGGATAGTGTCACGAGCTGTCATGCACCTGCCAACAAATTTGGAATAAAATATCAATGGAAGGTTTTGGTGAGATTGAAGTGCATGTTTAGTTTTTTGGCATAAACAACAGGCAGATCTTGATTTGTTTTAATCCGATTTTGCGAGGTGATTGAAGCTGTAAAATTTTACTTCGATTGGTTTAAAACTGTAGCAGTCTTCATTGCCCTGCATTTACTACGGTTTCAATGAAGTAAACAAAAATGGTCATTAAAATACTGATTAAGTCATAAAGTTCTTGTCGTGACTTTTTTTTGAAAGAGGCACGACTTCATTCCTTACAACTTAGTATTCTAATCTATCTCAATACCGGCTAAGAACTTAAAGAGCGCCTTGTAAACTATAAATATCAAAAGATCTAACATTATAATGAGAGTAAGCCATCAAATAAAGTGCCATTGGCGACTCACTGCGCTAGGTTACGTGGACGTCATCAGTGCACCTGCCACGTCCGAGACGAACCAAACGACTTGTGCATAGAGAAAAAGAGACTTTTGAGAAAATCTACTCGTAACTGTTGACCGATTAGTAACGTAGCGTTCGGTGCTACGCCGTAGAACTTACGTAGCAGTTACGACTCTAACAACTACGGCTTCTTGTTTAATTGTTTTCAAATTAAATTTAAATAGCTTGTAACATGTTTGTAGACACTTGAACTTATGATAGTACCTATAGACTTCAATCAATATTTACATGGGTATTTTTATACGAAGCCGTATCCCAAAAAGTTTACAAGGCTCATTTAACAAAACAAAAGCTCCGGGACAATATTAATAACGCAATATCGTCGCCGATCGGTTTACAGCGTCTATTCTCTATAACGACTTCTAAATAGAAGACGTGAACAGAGCCCGTCTTTCCGAACATGGTAATGGACGGGATAATTACGCGCAACGACGTGCAACAATAGCGGCGCGAGCTTACCGCTCTATGGCATAATAAGCGCCGGCGTATTTTGATCAGCGCAACAAGTAGCGCGCGGGCGGTGGGGCGCGTGCCGCGCGCGCGCCTGCCCGCGCCCCCCTTCCCCCCGCGCACCGCCCGGCGCGCGCGCTACTTAGCGTCGGGGGTGCGCGCCACCTCCGCCAATCCACCGGCGACCTCCGCGCGGCACAGACAAGTGCTCTCTCGATATACACAATCCTAGTTCACTCGTACATTCGCGATGCCGATGGCGGCTATTCACACGTACCAAAATCTCGGTGTCGATCAGAAACTGACGCACCTACAATCTCAGACTCCACGGAGATTAGCACCTGCTCCAGTGGACCCTAATCGCTGCAAGAAGAAATCTTCTTATCTTCATCAGCCCTACCCAACCCAGCCAGCCTCTGTAGCACGAAGGAACGCTCGAGAGAGGAACAGGGTGAAGCAAGTAAACAATGGTTTTGCGGCACTTCGTCAACACATCCCTTCAGCTGTCTCCGCAGCCCTGGCTGGAGGACGAGGATCTTCCAGAAAACTGAGCAAAGTGGATACTTTGCGGCTGGCGGTGGAGTACATCAAAAGCTTGAAGCGGTTACTTGAGGAAAGCGAAGAGGGCTGCTCCGAGTCGTCAGGAATAGTGATGACGTCGAGCGGGCCGCACACTCCGCCGCTGTCCGAGGAGTCCCACTCGCCGGCCCCCTCGTTCGTGTCGGAGTCGTCAGCGGGTCCTGGCTGTCACGACGCGTACGACTCCTACGAGCCCATGAGTCCTGAAGATGAAGAGCTTCTGGACGTCATTTCGTGGTGGCAGCAACAGTGATTGGAGGTGAGCTTAACTTCTTTTTGATGACATTTTTGAAAATTGATTGGTTTTATTATTGTTTGTTGAATTTATCACTGACATAAATTTTATATTGAGGGTACCTATATTTTCCATGAGATAGCAGTGCACGATATTTCATGAATGGATTTTAAGTGTGTTAACATAACCTTCAAGTTTTGATAATGGTGTCCTTATCACCGTGTTTGCTTTCGTCGCGCCGTCTGTTAATATTAGCATCAAACTTATCTAATTTTTTATTAATCATTCATTTGTTGAAGCTAGGTTGGAAGGTAAACGTTTTAAGCTTATCACCTTTTTAAGTCAAAAATATTTTTTTATTATATTTATTCACGCTAGCAAACTTCGCATAGAGTCAGGTAGTTGAAGCGTATAGTATTTTTTATGGCCATCTTTTAGTCACGGTTGCCTTAGGGACCGAATCTTTTATATTGCACAATTTGAATGAAGATTCACCTTCATCCTAAGCAAAAAGTAAACACATCCACCATTATGGGTGAGCATTGAACCAAAAGTTAGACTTTATCTTTTCATTGTAGAATTAGGAGGACACAATGGCACGTCGTCAACAATGGCGAATGTTAAAATATGTCGTCGTATAAAAGCTCGCAGCTAGGTAACATTTTTTATGATCAAAGGTAGATTTTTCTATCTCAAGTTGTAGATAGTAGGACCCGCATTCCACCTTCTTATTTGCTTCAATAGCCGAACAGCAATTACTTCTAACAATCTTGCGGTTCGCCCCGCATGTAGTGAGAAAATTGCACATAAAAGTGATCTATTCTAATAATAAGTAGCCATAACAGATGACTCGGAGTTCCAAGTGGAAACATGTTGTTTTTCACTGATATCTCAAGTTAATGCGTTTCGTCCGGTCAGTGAGAGCTTTTTGCCAAAATCTCGCCATATGGTCCATCTCATAGATTAAGTAGAACCGGTAGCGCCGCAACTAAAAACAAGATATTAAACCTCGCAAAAAATGTTTTGAGACGCTTCGCCGGCTATTAATTTATTGTACCGGAAGACGAAATCTCAAGAGGAAATAGAAGGGCGGCGAGCGAGCACACGTGTTACAATATTTGCTAAGCTCTATGCTAACATATGGCGATATCGTGCACTGTTCATGGGAATTATGTATAGAGTCACGATGTCCTATGTTGAGGATATAGGGACTTAGGTTACCTGTTATTGTCAAAGCATTGACGCAAATCGTAACGATATTGACTTTTTTACTTCAAACATTTCAAATATGCTTTTCCTTTTTCCCAGGAACCGTACATTGCGGTGATCAAAGTGCGGCCAATCAGCGGCTTGGTGATTATGAAAAAACGAGTAATCCTCCAGAGGAGCCGGGCATCGGAGCGCGAGGGCTCCGAGAGAACCTCTAATTAAGCGCAATCAGTATATTCCTAATGAGAGGGGATAATGGTGGACTGTAACGACCCCATCGATGCATTCCCCGAGCGACTGGACACCGAACGAATACCCCCACTGCATTTCCCACATCAGTGGAATAGCACTAAGAAGACTGAATCGATCATTTATTTGTTCCACTTAAGCATTTAGTTATAATGTTAGTGATTCCACATAACGCTGTGCCTTAGTGTAGCCTTACGTATTACTACTTCCACTTAGAATGTAATTTTTACAATTGTTCGTAATTGTTATCTAGTCATGAATATTTAAGGATAGTTTATGTTCAGATTTTTGAACGAATGTGTACCTTGTTTTGTACTGCAGTTCGTTCAATTTGTAAAATATAATTTTGAAAATCTTGAGACAAAGACTTGTAATGTAAATAGTTAAGTTAGCACCCTAAGACAGATTCCTAATATTATAAATTTTTATGAAATAGTTATAAAAAAATACCAGTATTCAACCAGTTGGTTGTATCTGTAATTAAATACATTTTTATAAATTCCTACTTATGTTTTTCAATCACCCTTTTTACCTTTCTTCCGCTATTGCAAAAAGATGCAATGAACGCTATTAGAGCTGAAAAATAAGAGCCTCTCTATCCATATTAAATTATGGCATGATCCTAAAAATAAAATCAAAATTGCACTCATAAATCTTCGCATAACTCTCTACTAATTTATACGATAAAATATTCCTATTTTAAGAGAGCAGATAAGTGCTAATAAGCGTAAATGAACAAGCGTGATTTATTCCCAGTACTTAACAGTCTTACATAGACACAGTGCCTCTCGAACCTCTACAAATATACTAAAAAAAGGGAGACTAGTAACTACTTGGTGGAAATAATGAGGGATTTTTTTCAGAACTTGAATACAACGAGACGTATTTTAGCAATAACAATAACAGATGATTATCTAGGTTTAGTGGTATATGACTATCTAAACTAAGTAATACCTGGACTAGGAGAGATATTTCTAAATCTAGAATTGTAAAAAAGACGCAGGTACTGTATAGGGATAACGGGACTTTACGGGGTTCCACGAAGAATTGCGTTCTAGCCGCAGAGCATAGATAAACTAATAACGACTGGCTGGTAACATTGGTATCCCATCGACTACAATCACCAGACGAACCTGTTTCTCTTAGTTAACTCAGAACTGCTTACAACGATAAGCAGCTGATACACTCCATGTTTTCTTATTATCATCATTTTACAGAAGTTAATCTAAAATTCACACCCCCATTATTTATCTGTCTCTCGTCGTAACTCTAGCTAAAACAAACAAGCCAAGGTTCAATTACTTTACTATAAATTATCACCCACACCATTGACATCTATAACTTGGAACAGCCAATGCTTCAAATGTTCTTGAAATAAATAAAAAGCAACATTATCTACGTAGGTTTGAAAATACAAACACAGAACACAGGACGTTGCAAAATTAAAATAACAAAAGGTGCTTTTTCCACACGTGCCTCAACTCAGGTTACATTTTGCAAAAGAAAAATAATAACATAGAGGTACTCCATATGCACGAAATGGGGGGCCTAAGCATACTGTGGTGCATTTAATTTGAAAAAGACAATAATACTGCAACTGGATCACGTCGCCGACTCCGCCCATCGAAATCAAATTGCAATAGTCAATTTTGATAATGGAAGGGAAGCACGAACCATTATGGGTGGATATTTCCGTCGGAGGATATTAATTGTTTGAACTTGTTCAACTTCTATAGAGGACGAGATCTGCTAGATATGACAGGAACTTGACGAACACACCTGTGGAATTGCGAATGCTTTGTCGTTCGGTCTAGTTAATTTTCTTAAGTATTAATTGTTGGTTATTACGCGCCGGCGCATCCGTTTGCTACAAACTTGTTTCTCATTATCTTGTCTGTCTTGTTGCATACCTAGTGTCTACATTCGTTTATATAGCGATTTTCACAATCTTGCTAAAAGGAATGTTAATTTTAAATTCATAGTTAAGCATTAATTAACGGGAGCAGCGTTTTCTTTTAACAGTATGGGGTCCTTATGGAAGTCAAGAAACTGTCTTCCGTTAATGCTCATTATTTATTAAAAGTAAGAAAATAAGTAAATCGACAAAATGCAAACTATGTTTTAAGACACCTATTTATACTAGATACTAAATTAAATAACTAATTCCCCAAAATAAACCAATTCACCAAAACATAACTTCACTAACTATCCATAACTTTAAAGCTCGTTGTTAAGCGCGGCGGCATCAAAAGCTGCGCATGGGCAGCCCGCCAAACTTCGGCGTCGGCGGAGTTCGGCGCTGTCTCGTGCGCGCTCGGCTGCGCTCGTGCGTCTCCGAGGCACGCGACCGTCGCGCGCGGCCCGCGCAGCTGCCTCCTGCGACTGGTGACCACTTGCCCAGAACAGATTGCTTGGATGTGATGGAAATTATGAAATTGGTGGACGTGATTTTTTGGTTTATGGATTTTCAAGTATTGGTTCGTGAGTTAATGATTATAACGTTAAGGCACAATTAGAGTTTTCATATTTCCAAAAAAAAAAGAAAACTGGTTACGGTAGTCCATTTTGATGTTCATCCTATTTCTCATTGTATAATTTGTGTATGTATGGCAGTGTCCGAATTTTCCATATGTGAGACGGCAAATTATTACCCAGCAGTTGCCATAAGAATTTGTAAAAGCCTATTTCAGAAGCTACCACCCATGAATCCAGTGGACACTAAAATATTTTCAACATTTTGGGAAACAATGGAACCGTAAATATCACCAAATTGTATTTGGCCACACTTTATTGCAGACCGTGTTACCGATATGAATTATTATGAGATTCTGATATGGAGGAAAATTACTTCAATACTTCCTTTAGTGATTCGAGTATCTTTATTAGTTATAATAATAATATCTTGGGACAACTTACACACGATCAACCGATCCCAAACTAGGCAGAGCCTGTGCTATGGCAACCAGACAACTGATAAACATACTTAAATATTTCTAAATACACACGTATTATAGACAAATTACACCCAGACACAGAACAAATGATCATGCTCATCACAAAAAGATTTGTCCTGGGTGGGAATCGAACCCACGACCTCCGGTTTAGCACTAACCACTCGACCAACAGGCCAGTCGAGTTACACGGATACCTCAAAAACACAATTTTGCAATTTTTTTTTACTTCGGTTTCCAATTGCCAATGCCAAGTGCCGCCAAGGGACACACCCGGGCTTCAGGGCCCCTGTCCTTGGCCGCAAGTGTAACGTTGCCGCCAATAAGCGTGTGACCTAAATCCCTTGGCGGTGCGCACGCACAGCACGCTGCTATTTTTGAATATCGATCAAGTTCAAGTTGCCACTACATTTGGTCGGTGTATTTTTTTTTTGTCTTTTTGGTTGTTATGTGCCAGCATGTGTACTGTGCAAGCTATGGCTGGCTTTTCTTGTGAAAATAAAGAACACCAATAAAACAATACTTCGCAAATATAGAAGACTTTGCAAAGAGAACATTATGAGGCTGACTATTAGAACAAGGCTCGTAAGTAGAGGCTGGTGACTCCGAGTTGTTGAAGAAGCCTCAAAAATAATAAATACCATAGCAAGGCTCATATTATCAATCAATCCAAGTAATTTCATAAATTATATACTTTTTTCGCAATCATAGAGCATTCTTGAAATACCCTCATTGCAACGAACTACAAAAACGGTGGTGCTCCTGATGAATGACAACAGATATACGCACTTTTTATTTAAATTCTAAAGATAGTTTCAAACACGCCGATCTTCTTCGAGTTTGTTGAAGCTGCGATATAATAAAAATACTGGATTCCAAACGGGACACACAAACTGTAATGCCCACAGATAATGTCCTATTCAATGACTATTTAATTAATCAGTCGGCACAGAGGTGCCATAAATTCAGAGTCCGCAATAAACCTCATTAATGGCCTTTAATGAATTGGAACTCAGTAGCAGGTAGTTTTATCTAAAATATCTCGAATAGCTCCGCCGAAATTCCTATAAAAATAACAGTTACATCACAGGGTGTCATGTCACCGCGCTCCAAGATGCCACCCTTAAACTTTGCATTTAACTGCCACTCCCAAAAATGCGACCTTTGAATTCTTTACGTTCTTTATAACGAACCTTGTTTTTTCCTACTCGAGTTCATTAACAATGAATTTTGAATTGTTAACAAATCATATAATAAACGACCGATTAAGTAAAAAGCAGAAGTTCAAACATTAGTCAGTGGTTGTTATTGTAATTTTATGTCTAATGGTGCTGCACTTGCGACGTAAAAAGTTTTGTAAATTGATGGAAGCAGTGGAGTCGATGAATATAAAATTATCCGCTATAATTTAAGATAAGACCATAAAATTGAATAAATAAACATAAAATTGTCGAGTACCTAACTCGACAATTTTATGTTTATTTATTCAATTGTATGGTCTTATCTTAAATTTGGTAATGAATCTAAATGGAATCACGTATTTCCTACATTATATATGATACGCCAATTACTTTTATCTAATCACCCGTTTCAATCTCTCGTGACACGGCGAATTTCTGATTTTACGCATTTCCGAAATATAATATTAATCTATCATATTATTCCTCACAGGCATCACTTACACCATTAAAACGTGTGCTCGTCTGTATTCAGTTAACGCACTTCATCTTGTTTAAATCGTCGCATCATATTACCGAGCATGACCAATTTTTATATGGTCTTTTTTATTCGCGAGAGAACCTATCACATTCGCAACTTCTGAGTTAAAAACACATTTTGCAGCTTCAAACCCCTTCTCTATATTTTTCTCTGTTCGAACAAGTTATCGGCTTTAGTCAAAGGCCCGTCGTGACGCGCTATTCAAATAATTAGGGCCGATACAACAACTTGCTTCGATCGAATTAAACCACATAAAATCGCCGTGAGGACTCGTCCACCTCAAAAACTTTCAACCATCAGTGATATATAGAGCTTTCGCAAACGTGGACGATCATTTACACTTGTACCCAATAAAGCCATATAGAACTCTAAAATAATGATCATCCGTTATTACTGAATCTCCTCGAAATGTAAGATTTGGTCACGCCGATTATGTATTTACGTTACCAATTTTGGTCGATAATTTTGTCGAGATCAAAATGGAAACTTGCATCGAGTTCATCGACCCGTCCAGGTGGTAAGTGACAGTAAACATTACTTATCAATAAACGGAAGAAATTACGATGCTATTGGTGTCAGTCAACATTGAACTGACCTCTCATAATGCGCTCTAGATTACGTCTAACATCAACAATGTCCACAATCAATTTAATTTTATCGGCGCGTGTGATCTGGACAGCTGTCAAAGCATTGATAACTATTTTAAAAGTGTGTGATAGTCGAATTTGCTTTTCTTTAACTTTTTAACTTAGACATGAAACTCGCTTCGACTATTTACATACCTGAAATACAGGGTGACTTAACTTCAGACGCACATTTACATACACCATAAGTACAGACATGTTTGCAATTGTCCAGGAAAACCTCACCAAGACCTAACATGTCATCCAGATCGACTCTAACGAAGGTTTATTCAAAAAACGGTGTTCGCCTCCGGTGGTCCGATGCTGTCAACGCAGCCCGTCTACGCGAGACAGGGCTCGTTATGCAACAATACCGATGTGAATTACTTTACAAGGCAATTATATGCCCAATAGTCGGTAAATATTCCTACTAATTGAGCTAAGTTCTAATTGACTGTTGTAGGGATGTAATTTGTTACATAACAGGATATACGTTTCGTAAGAGAACTGGTAGAATTTCTCGCAAATATGGTAATAATTCATGCTGTTTAAAAGTTCTTGTCACGTAATTCACTAAGAAATTTGCCTAAGGATACGTCTTTTACCGGAAGATGCCTGCATAACCTGAACATCAAAGGCAACATTACTTCAATCACTCCCAAAACCGAACTATAATTGGCGATTCTGACCGAAACATTGTATGTCATAGGCGCTTCCACCTGATAACTAACAATCATCAAGTATTTGAAGCCAATTTCCCCTTTCACGGTTATTAAGTTTAATGTGTGCGGTTCAAAATTTGCTAATAATGTACCACTTCGTTCTGTTCAGTTTCGAGCCGCTACGGTACTTAAAGTATATTAAACGTTAAGGTGTTGGTACTGGTAGGCATTCATTACGATTGGCACCGCCCAGAAGTCTGGTCTTATACGATGAAATGTACGATTATAAGGCAGAAATCAGATACGAGGTAATCGTAGTGCAAGAAGCTTTTCCGCAATCACGCGATCACGCTAAAGTCTGAGGCGGCCTTCGTGTATTAAAATGCATGAATCGGGGTAGTAGCGTTTATTAAAAACTATTTTAAAGATATTCCCACAGTGTTAATCAATGCTCTCATCATGATTTACTGCTTTATAATCACGGAGTAATCCAGTCACATTTATCAGACGTTAACGAGCCGATAAATTGATCACTAGAGATAGCACCATTCACAAACAAGTAACGTTACAAAAATATCTGTCCAAAAGCAATTTGTTGATGCTTATTCCTAAAAGGTAGCGCGGTATAGCTCGGCTCGTTTATAAATGTTTCATTGGATTTAAAGTTTGATAAAGAGCCACATTAACAAAGTGCGGAGATAACGTTCAGGATATACTAATTCAAATCCAGTTTAAAATATATTATCTTTTTTCTTTTCGACTTAGATAACACTATCTGGATCGGCGCCCCCACGAAATTTAATAATATTTTGTGACATGTTTCTTAATTCATCAGAATCAGATAGGTTGACGAAGTGGTAGATCGAGTTATTGAAAAAAGAAAAAAAACTACTAGCGCATGTGATAAAATTGCTTAGTTAAACAATGTTATAATAATTTCACGGTTCGGGGGATCATTTTTGGTTATTCCGACCGCACTGCGTAGACTCAAAGCATACGTCACTTTGTAGCGGTCAGCTTTGCTAAGTTAAATGTCATTGACATTCGAAAATCTATCAGTAAGTAGCAGGTCATCGTCTGGAAGGATTGCTCTGACCACATCAATTTTCTCACTAATTTTCTATTTCACTGCGTAAACCAAGGTAAGGCACGAGTCACGAGTTGGTGAACCGAGACGGTAGCTTGATGTTTTAGAACATTTCCGAAATATTAGCTGTGACTATTTCCTTTGTTGATGGTAGACCTATTTGCTCAATCATGAGTTGACGATTTGTTAAAGCGCTGCCAATTTTGTAAAGCTCAAAATCTTTTTGAAAATCAGATTTATGTTTTTTGAGAGGTTCATTTTCGACCAATCCTATGATGGAGACCTGCATATGGTTTCATCGAAAATGGATTGAATAAAAAATATGCCTAAAGCTTAAGACATAGCAGTATGTGTCTTCAAAACAACAGAACCTTAATTTCCAAAATTCCGATGATCTACGAAATGTACATCGAGAAAGTATCGACGAACCGAGACCACCAACGTCAGTGGAGGTGTAAGACGGTGGTATCTTAATTAAAGGTTAGGCACTTGATCGCCTGCGTAGTTCCGGCACGGCCCGGCACCGGCCCGGCAACGTGCCGTTGATTTTGGACGTAACCACTCCTTAAACCCTAATAAGTGAATATTGAGATGTTTCACAACGATTACTGACGCGTGCAGTGAAAAACGCACTACATTTAGCATAAATAAGCTGTGTTTTCTTCGGTTTCAAGACACGTATGAAAATATTTCTTTGGTAAAAAAATGGAACATGTAAAAACTTTTTCTGAAAGTAATTCCTCAAGCGAAAGCTTACTCACGTAATAAAATAGAAACTAGAACCCAGCACGAACATTTTAATTACTTAATGGACCGTAACAAATCGTAATGGTTATAATTGTCGTTAAGACAACAATGTCAGTCAGAGGCAAACCATAGAGAATGCTGTGGGGGCAATCAGTAGCAATCGGTTAATGGGCGGTAGTCGCATATCGAATGAGACAATCAGAGCCACTGGTGTGGAAGATACGGAACTAATCGACTTCCAAACCGGTTGTAGACAGGATCCGTTTGATATGATCGAAACTGCATTGTTGGATCATGGGCACAAGTGAATTGTGCTTCGCAATGTTGATCGTTGACTCGAAAATTAGGTTGGAGTTTTGGCTTTTCATACTTTATGTGAGTACGCTTACAAATATTATTTGTCAGGTATTTAAACTCTCATAATTTTTAATTAAACCATTTAAAGGCACCTCTAAACATTCAATGAGTCATACATTCAGAAAGACGAAGCTAATTATACAATCCAAAGCGTAGCTCTATGGAGACCAACGTGCAGGAAGCTTAATTTTTTTTTTTTGTGAAGTTGTGAAAATAAACTATAATGCATTGAAAAATCAAAAATACAATGTCGTATATTTCCGTAATACCTTTAACTTGGAATGGAGATATTCCGGTGGTCCCACAGAGGCTTGCATCGAGATCAATGTAATGACGATGACGAATCGAATGGACGCCGCTCACCGCTATTATTTTAATGGATTTATTACCATACATTACGAACAACAAAAGATCTAATCCTATATGCTTATTAACCCTTTTAGTCTTTTAATTGGATACGAAGTAATAATTTGAAGAAAATATTAATATTCTAGTAGCTAACTAGTTAAAGCGTTAATAATTGAATTAAACTTGAAAGTTATGTAATTTATAGAGTGTTCTTGCAGTGTATTTAGATTCACACGCTGTCAATCTCGTGAAATCGATTTTAAATCTGATGCTCTTCGTGCCACAACGACGTTTACTAATAAAATAGCTTATGTTATTAAATACACTTAAAACTCATTTTATTTGCTTTTAGTTTACGCAGACAGGAAAATTAGCAACAATAAACGATTGCACGATTACCTTTACGTTAAAAGTTACGTCAAAACATCAATTATTCAATTTACAAACGCATTTAAAGCAAATAAAATCATTAGGGATTATTATTTCACGCAGGAGTATAAGTTTTAACGACGCCATTATTTTTAATTTACATCAGAGTCTTGAACAACTTCTCATAAGCTGCAATGGTAGCGGTCACGCATGCTCCGTACGATTAATTCAAGCCAATCAGGGGCTGATTACACGCATTACGTACTTACAAACTAACAAATGCAGCCATAATCCCTCTTATCCTTTCAGTAATAAGTGTCCTTTTAATGAAACGTAACTGTAAAACACAATTCCCAAGCATGCCTGTGTTCAGAACCGGGTTGGTCTTTAGTAGATTTTACAAGGATTTCACGCGATGCCACTCGGTTCGACGGAGGCGTAGCATAAATTCTAACCCGCGGCAAACACTTACTGTACTACATGAGAATCTATCATTATACCTTATTACTCTAGAATTTTAAATGGTGGAATACATTAAACATTAAGCTTGGTTTCGCTTTAAGTAGATGGAGTTTTTAAATTTTATTAGCATTTTAAATTGTCTAAGTTTTTGGATTGCCACCCATGATATACTTCGCCTTATTGACAAACCTATTTTTTATTTTAAGTTTCCTTGATCATTGGCAAGGTTTCAGCACAATTAATGCCAATAAAATGAAAAACCTGACTACATCCTAAACCTCGCTATCAACCAATCGGCTATCCACTACACAAACCGGTACCATCGCTAATCTAAGATTACTTAAACCATGGACATAACGTTAAACGTTGTCTAACAATCAGTAATTTGAAACCCCACATTTTATATTATGAGAAAACGTTTTCAACACGGCTACCAGCTTCTAGTTAAATTATTATTTAGAAGAATAACCGACTTAAATTTATAAGTTATATTTTTCAACATTGATTTACGCTCAGTAACATTACGAAATATAAGACGTCAATTACTTAATTAAGAAGATAGACTGGATTCTTTGGCTTGAGAGCTGGTATATCCAGCCATTGAGCGGACCATCACTTACATCCTCCGATACATTTCTTAATGTCAATGTTACACGTTAAAATATACATGCATATTTCTTGCAAGTATACAAGGTGTAAAATATTGTTAATTTTATAAAAGGGGTGTCCCAGAAAATGAATGGAGTGCAACAGATTTAGTGTATATTCTTTGAAAAAAAAAAATTACTTTCTTTAAATTTTTAAACTTCTTCTGCTGGATAAGATCAAACAAATATAGAAGAAACCCGTATTTAATAATTACGAAAATATAAAAAATTCATCATCTGCCTCACTCACCGGAAACAACTGAATATCTAAGATAGCGACTGTCTGCCTGTTCTCCATAACACAGTTACTGATTAACACGGTCCCCGTTGGTAAGACTGGTTACCATCCAGCCCTGGTTAAATCCATGGTCCAGAGCAAGGAGCCTTGGGAAGCGATCACCTCCTTTTGCGAAGCAGTAATGCTAGCGAAGGGGGAGGCGGGCCGCGCCAGGGAAAGACAAGGCCTTCGCCCTAACCGCCGCTATAGGAGAAGATGTCCCGGGCGTCGGGAGTCGCAGGTCGATCCCCGGCCACCATAGGCGCGGGCCTGCGGATGTCGAGCCTTGGTTTGGGTTGGGCGCCTCAAAAAGATGTCAGCATAGGAGACGGGGCCCGTTAAGGCCAGAGCCTGCTAGGGTTGCGGAATTTGTTCGAAAAGGTCACCGCGGCCCTGGAATGCAGAGGGCTTTAGAAAGAACACGGATGGGTTTTAGTCAGTGAGAGTCTGACACGCCCTTCCGCTCCACCCAGAACGGAAGAAGTTATTTGATGATTTCCCATCCTAAAAAAAGAAAAGACTAGTTACCAGATTTTCGGACTTCTGTCTACACCTGGCCGTAATAAATGTCAAAGTTATACGAAGGACAGCTGAGCCCAACGCCTTAACGTGCCAAGGCACGGAGATGTCTCAGTATGTTATGGATGCTCTCTCTTCCCTGGACTAACTTCGGCCAGCGTTGCTTAACGTTGAAGATTGACCCATGCGGCTGTTGTTATTTGGCCACTAATGAAAAGTCATCATCATCTTTCTGCCCTTTTCCCATGTTTCTTGGGGTTTGGAAGATTTCAATAAACCACCAAAAGATTAACCCAGTCAACCAGGGTTTAACTGTCACATCCAATCTATTTGTTAAAGACAGCCGTCTCAATAACAAAATTGTAGCACCGCTAACTGTAGTCAAAGACAGATAGATCCCTTACCTTTGGTTACCGTAGTAAACACTCCTTAAAAAATATCCTTAAACTTTTTCACACGTTGTAAGTAAGTATATGCTTATAGACTATTCAGTGTTCAATACGTTTGGTATCCGAACTAAGATTGTATGGAGAGATATTTATCTTAACACAACGTCGCTAACGAACTGGTCACACATAAAATGTTCATAAATGGTATTAACTAATGCTATCTTTTGTTAGATGTATGCAACGATAGAAACCCGTTTTATGTCTAGATAGGGATAATAAACACGTGCGATGTATATTGTTATGTAATGTGTACAGATGGAGAACAAAAAAGTTAGGCAATTCTAGTTCGAATTTTACTAGGATCATGCTATGTTATTCCTTCTGGGACTCAGGCTTGCTCTCTGTGACAGGCAAACCGTATCATATAGAGAACTTCTCTTTTTGATGATATAAAGCCAAGTTTCAAAGTAAATAAAAATGACAGTTTTATATATATGTGACAAATGCTCATGTGCCTGCTACACGGAAATGAATTAGTATATTTTAAAGCTGCATAACCTTTTCTTTCCATAAGTGTACAAGATTTCAGTCGGGCGTTAATGTAAACATACGTGGAATGGTCTAATAGGCTGGTGTTGCAAAGTTTTGGATAACAAGGACCACTGTTTGGTAAATGCTGATTTATAGTGACAGATAACTGCTGGATTTCTTCATCTTATATAACACTTATAATAATGCTTTACTTTACGCATTTCAATCGTTGGCATAAAATTAAAGTCAAAAACATTATTTTTTAAATACACCATGTAGGTACAGACACTTTTGAATTTTTAAGGGCAGTAAAAAAGATGAAACTAGTTGCACGTTTTAAAGCGTAGAACTCTAAATAGTCTAAGATCCCAAGTAGTGGCAAGCAAGTCAGTGGAATTTTCAATCATTTCTTTTTTTTTAATTACTTATAGCCATGACCATATTTTTTTCGGCAACCCTGTTGGTATATGTTCAGAAACATAGTTTATTTGATAAAATATAATTTTCATCCGGTAAGCAAGTGAGTAAAGGTTGATCTTACTTGGGATCCTCTACTAATAGAGAAGGACGTGCAAGATACTCCCCGGACAGTCTTTTAAATCAGTACATGCTTACAACATAAAGGTTACATTTTGAAATTATTATGAATGCATGAAGTTCTATAATGCTCAAAATAAACTCAAACAAAAGCCGAAGATGACGGCACTCCTGAAAACTACCTACAGATCTACACAAACATTTAAAGGCTAAATTCAAACATGCAATGACGAATCATTAGCTAAGGGCGTTTCATTAAGTGTACAATCATTATTACTGGAATTTCATTATGAAAATAACGTACATATAATATTTCTCAAAAAACAACATCGTAACAAATGAATGCTATAAAACCCTGTACTGTTTCGTTTCATCACATAAAATTATAGTTGTGTTCATTTGGACTCCGAACGTGGTACGGCAGACGTTGTTCGACCAAAATCATATTATTATGTGGTAATTGAATTAATTTGATAATTCTTAAAAAATATGGCGTCTTTAAACGTGTATTGTCTTCGGGGTGAATGTATCATACAACAGCCGTTTAATGAATAATGTAGTTTGTGAAGAAGTCTTTATGAGTACAACTTGTTAAGTATGTTATTGTTAAATATGGTTTTGCGTTTGGTTATCATTTTAAATTAAATTAAAACTGTTGTTTTAGTTACTTCATCGTAAACGTAATACACAATACTATAATATAATTTATTTTCTTGATGTCCATCAATAAATTAGGAATAAGAACCTCAGGGAATGTAACCGCAGACTTAAATTAAATAAAGCTACCGGTCCAGAATATTGAAGGGAAGCAATTTTATTATTACCACTATTTGTGAAAATTGGAATATTATTGTCACTTTTTGCACTACTAAGGGTCCCGAAGGACACCCACGTCTCTTATTACTTCCGATCACGGAAACATTGACACGAACGTTCGAAGCCCGCACAAATTATTATGATCTTTTTAATCTATTGAACAAAATCTTATTACTTCTAACAATTGGACCTCCTGCGTTTAGCAGTCAGTAAATATGCCAATTTGTCACATATCAACCCTTATGGGTTTATTTCGAGAAAAATAAGATGTCACGTTGTGTGGGCAGATGCCACCAGCAGCCACCTTCCTGTATCACGCAGAGAACGGACACAAGTTTTGACACCATTAGAGATACAGTAGAGATAAAAATAATCAGAGTTTGACCACAACGTGTTCCACGTACAATATTGATGGACAAGACGAACGTTGCAAAGGATTTTGAGCTCTGACTCTGACTGAATAGGGTCGTTTTAAAAGGATAACAATTCGCAACAAAAACAATACATCATTCCGTACCCCAAACATCCCTTTGTACTATCTGTGATCTACTTACTTGTGCTATTTTTTGCCCCGTATTGTTTCTTCCGAAGAGTAATGGTGTTTGACTTTTTGTTTTAATCCCGAGATGGGAGTGCAAATAAATTTAGCAAGAAACGGCTCTCTAGGTGGTGCGGCCCTTATCTTGACGAGCTCTGGTCACCCAGATTAGAAGTGTTAAATCTTCCCTAAACATGTTTTTGATGTTAAGATTAAAATACCGGGCTGGTCCCATCCCATGGTCCCGTAACGGTATGACGTCAAACATGGCGTTCATTGTTCTTTTTGAAAAGCGAATTTGATGTATGCGTTCCTGTAGTTCCTCATTATTTCCTTTCGATTTCAATCGCGGTTAAAATCTTCCGATATCATTAACGAAATCGAAACCTACGATGCGTTATGTGGCTGAATGTCCTGCACACAATGCGGCCGTACAAAAGCGTCCAGACCGCAATAAAAGCGTTCTCAATAAAAAGTAAAATCGGAGTAAAGGAAGTGCACGGCGGGCGGAAATGCAAACTCTCATTGTGCGAACTTGCACGTGTTCCGGAGTGTTTTGTGCACGCCCCTGCAGCTACCAAAGGCACCGTGAAAGCCTTCCCGAACGAAATTATGCTTATTTTCAGATATGACTTAGTGTTTGAGATATGGCGAGAACAGTCGGCCTACCAGTAACAATGGCTGCAGGAATTCTTGTAAAATGTGAAGCTTGCTTTGAATAAAGAATAAAGAGTTCCAAGACTCGAGAAAATATTTTATACAAAGTGATAATCCAATGTTTCATCAAAATCTATCCAGATATATTTTGAGGTCATGTTATGAAAATATTATTTAAAGTTTGAAACTCAAATCAAATTTTATTTTCTATAGGTATCCACTGAAGGTCCTTTGGCGAAGTAACGACCACAAATCCACCTCACAATAATGGGAGCCTACCTACGAGACGATATATCATAGTGCATCTTCTATAAAGTTTTTTTTCAACATACCCCGAAGTACGAAATGTACTTTTTCTAAAAGTAAAGCTTCAATAAACGAAATAAAATACAAAATTTTGGGCAAAAAATTATTCGGGCACACAGCAGGGTATGTTTGTGGCTTTGTCGCGCCCACAACTTGACAAAAGGCAAATAAGAGAACAGTACCGTGCTTCGATGAAAAAACATCATCTAAATACCGTCCTATTCATGTTTAAAAGCCGTAGAGAAACGCGCATTGTTCGCGGGTCGAATGCGGTGGCGATATTAGATTCGTATTATTTCGCGATACCAAGTGCATTTTAAGACGTTTCGTATTGAAGATCCCAAAACCGTTAAAATCGATGAACGTTCTCGGACACTGTAATAAATAGCCGTCGAAGGAAAAATTCTGACATCGTCGATAATTTTATTTATGTCCACCTAAATATCAAATGACCACACGGCCGGCGTATCAAAGCGGGTCCATCATACATACATCAGGGATACCTCGGTAACTTTGTGGGTAATTGTTTGCAGAGCGTTAACGCAAACAGTATACTGGCAACATTCAGTATAAAAACTATAAGTTCCTCATAAACAGTGAGTTGTTTACACCGCGGCGGCGACGGCAGATTCGTTTTTTTTACATGTGAATTTTTTTCGTTCACCACCGTCGCAGGACCCGTGGCCAAATGTAATTCGACCTGATCGTATCGGGACACTTTTTGTCCTTGTGGTCAGAGACAGCTGTCCTATAAAGCGCCGTGTTTTGAACATTGTTTATAGACTAGCGCCATAATGACATTGTCAATCAGATATATATGGACCTTGCTCACGTGAGCCACATTCGCTATAGTATGATTTTAAACACAGGAGATTACGGAACTGATCTTATAACTGTTAATCATAACGAAACAATTTCAAAAGTAAACATTATATTAAATGGCAGTCTATGGTTCTAAAAACCCACAAACCGTAACATCTATTCCCGCTATTCAAAAGCGTCCAAAAATTTATTTGAGGCAGCAAAAAACAGACTGGGTTAAAATTTCGCGCAAAAAACGGAGAACTTATGAATAAAATCTTAATCAGCGGCCAGGACTTAAAGGCTAGCAGAACAAATACGATGATTAAAAACAAATAGGTCTGAAAAAGAGGCGGACTGATTAATTTTGTGGGCGATGGGGGCGCGCCTTCACCTGTGATATTAAATTGGCGAAGCGTTGTCAAAATTAACGCGACTAGTGTCAAGGGTGACCATGAAGATGAGGCTAAGAGGATATTCTTAAATTTCCAAAATAACTGTTTTATCTTCGTTTTGAACTCTTAAATATAACGTATGGCCTTTTGCCAGTACCTAAATCGAAAATATGTGAAAGTTATTATTCCTAAATGAAACAGAATTTGAATAAAATCCACAGATTTTGGCTGTTATCGCTGCATTCGACATGAAATTATTAAATATGATTGTAAACTATATCTATCGATATGGTAAATAGGTAACCTCAATTAATAACTCTTTAGACACAGACAGAAGAAATGATTTTACCCTTACATCAAAAAACAGTAGGTTATGTATTTAATCAAACGTGTTTGCCGAACATTTTAACAAAGCGTACGCCAAGTTATTCCGACAGTGACTGGTGCCTTCTAATGGTCACCCTACTAATACACTTAACGGTTTTGAAACGCGTTATTAATATTTATAGTTTTAGTTAAACGGCCATTTTTTTTTTCTTATTTGTTTAGCAGCACGGGGGCACAGGTGCCGCCTTTGATGCACCGCCCATGATTGATTCAAAACTGAATTTAAACCTATAAAGTTACCGTAAAATATCCCGCAAAATTTGTTTTCAAATTTATTGCCATACTCATAAAGTTGGCTTAAACAACTTAATTTTATGATAAAGTTTATTTCAAACATGAAATGTGCGCTACTATGAATCTATGTGTAAATTAGCAAGAAAATTACATGTTATTAAACAGGCAATATACGTAGCAGTAACTCTGATAAATTGTTCCACTAAATACAACTTATGACACTCTCGATGCATATTTTTTAATATTTAGAACTGCAATAATTTAATATGTATCCGTTCGAGCAGAAATAAATAAATAAAATAAAAAATCGAGCAGAAATATGTGTGTGAAAATGTAATCCAACTGCAGTTGACGGGTAACGTGCATATCCTGAGGTACCCATTCAATATTAAACCAATTCAATTAATTTGCCCTCACACAGGCAGAGGCCCAACATTCTGTTACTGAACATTTTGAATCGTTCTCCCTGCCCTCCCGATTTTATGATGCCAATCAAGCCATTAGGCCTATTAGAGATCATTATGCCTATTATTATTAAACCAGAAAACCCGTAGGAGCATGTCATGAATAGTAATGTTGAGAAACATAGGCTATACGACGAAACAGTATGTATAACATTATCGTATATGGGCCCATAACATTTGATTGGATTTTATTAAATGTACGCATTGAAATAATAGTGTACCTACACTCATTGATTCCATTATAACACAAGTACTGTAATGTACTTTTCAGTATAGGTCCGGTTATTTTAATCAGTGTATGTTGTGTATTACGGAATTCTTGTGGAGGTTCTCACACATTTCACAATTCCTAGCAGAATTAACGGAAACTAGACACGGGCAAAAATTGCTTTAGTATAAAATAGTAGTATAAAATGAATCAGTCCAATTACAATCGTTATTGGTATTCGTTAACTCAAGGATATACGGTGCAATAAGAACGGAACTACTTATAAATGACCCAAGGGCTGGCTATACCGTGGACAAAGGATAAGCATTGCCATACAACGTGTCAATGCTGCCAGCCTTTTGGGTACTCTACCAGTGGCCAGCGATGCGGACTAATTTTTCGACGCCATATTTTAGACTATTTTTAGTTAGTTTCTTATTTTTTATTTCAAGTTTTTAAATAGTAAATAGTTGTACATTATGTATTGATTAAATACTTATAAATAGATAAAGTTTATAACCATGGCAATTTCAGTATTCAGGCATGTTAACTTTTACATTCATGCAAGTTTAGCATACCGATCTACTAATCGTGTGTGTTGGCACTTAATTAATTATTATCATTTGTTTATTACTATTTTTATTACAACAACAATAAATACCAAATACAAATAAAAGTAACAAAACTTTTTAAAGCTTTAGCCTATTATAAAGATTACTCGTATTCTGATTCTGAAATCAAACGTGAATGATAAAAAGTATTTATGACTTTAGTAGTACTCATTTCTTTTAAAGGCATAGTAAAGTAGTTACAACAAATTCCAGAGCAAAAACATTTATAACTACTTTATAATCATACCATGGTATTGGTAAATTGGCCGAACCATACCTAATTAATCATTGTTTAAGCGAAGTAAACAGGATTTGACCATCTGCCTTGTAATCATCTTTTTGCGAATTTCTAAGGCTTCGTCTAGAGCAGAATACGCTGTAGTTTATTTTGATACAACAAGAAAACGGTTTTTTACCAACAACGTTCATATTTCCATGAATATTCACATTTTTTAATTCAAATCAACATTGCGACTATCTTAAATACATTTTCAAAATCCATTTTAAGTACCGCACATCCGCTGGCGCGCATTAATGAATGTAGCAGGCTGATATCACACGTAACGGAGTCTGACCAAGATCTCATTTTGTGATAGTCATCAGGAGGCGAGACTCGCCAACCACCACATAATAACCCCAGCTACTTAATTGGAACCCTTTCATTGATTTGTTAATGGTCTCGTTAATTTTTATTCGAATTATAAGCAACATTTTATGAATATGCGAATTATGATCTGATAAAAAACTGCCCTACCTACAGATTCTTATTCTATTTTAGAACGCATGCTCTTTGTTTTTAGTTAAGTTCTATTCTTTTATACATTTGAATCATCGAATTTACTATTCGATTTCTGATGGTAAAGATTATAAATAACATATCGTAACTTCTACTTAAATTAAGAAATAATAATCGTGCGTTCACAAAACTAAACGATCCGATACAATATTTTATAACGTAAACCGTTTGAACCCTAATTAAGACGTTTGTGTCCGAATAAAAAGTTATACCGACGAGAACTACCGCCGGGATATACGACGCGCCACGACCTCGCCACTGACACAAAGCGGCCGAACTAATAGCGTCCAAATCCAAAATTTATTTGCTCTTAAACCCATCGGAGTCTCCGTTAAAACAGGGCATTAATAGATGTTGATTGCCCGATGTGAAAGCCCTTTAGATGAGAATGCTCGAGCACAACTCATCAAATTTGCATTTGGTTTGTAAACGGTGCCTCCTTGGACACTAATGAGGTGTTAAAGAATTAATCCGTGAGATCTCCACTCAGATAATCAAGATCTTACAGATAAAACGGTAATAGGTGGGTTTTCATGTGACATTAACGAGTGACTTCCGATTTCGGCTTTTCATTACGAACATCTAACATCGTCTGGCTAGTTTTAATTGCATCTGTATTTCCCGACGATGATAAACGACTTCCTATTCGTTAAGATTCCCTTCTTTATACCACCGCTGCTATGTTCTGCGCCAGTAACTAAACCCACTCCTGTTTCGACGACGTCAATTGTGGTCATAATTGCACCATTAGGAACTGTGAAAGCTATAAATCTAACGATATCAGCGGCGGTGATACAAAATCAATCGTAGGTAATAGTGGGCCACTGATCACGGCTAACAAGCGGCACGTGATTATTAGGGCAATCACATACAAAAGCGGGAGCAGCGCTCATGGTTTAGAATATCGGCCGTCTGATCAATATGGTTAGCTTGCCTAATGGGCCCACGATGACTTTCTATAAATTAATAACAACAAGCTTGAGGAGCCTCCGATGATTGGGCCAGGTTAATGAGGAAGCACATCTTCATCTTTGCCTCATAATAAATGTGTGCGTGTTTTTATTGAGTTCTGCTTCTTATTTTTTTACTTTGTTATAACTTCTGTTACGTCCGGGATTGATAGCATCTTTAGAAATATGACGTGTAAGTTTATTTTGTAAGACATCTTGTTCAGGTTCCGTATAATTATTTCAAATAATTTCGTACACAAGGGGTAACTAACTACTGAGAATCCTCTGATTGTAAATCATGGTTGTAAAAAGCTTTGTTATGGCAATTTATTATGTTTAATACGGTAATTTTTGTAAACGTTTCGCCATAAATATTTTACAACTGAATGATGGTTTTACTGCTGTTATTGCAGTGTTACTTCCTCTCCCGGAGACTCGAGGCAATTCAATGTAACCGGAAAGAATTTGTTACTCCACAAGTGCATTGTCAGAATTGTACAACGACGGTCTACTTTCGATCAAGTTAATTTGAATAGCCTGTGACGTTCCTTTATCTTGTCACTAACTTTCTACCCTATTCGCTAAAGCTGGCATTGACAAGACTTATGATAAATGTAAAAAAAATACGAAACAGTTATTTTAAGTCGCAATCTTTCAAAAATGTATGGAAATTGAGAATTTTTTGACAAATTTCGACTGAGATGCGAATGTGGACGTTGCTTAAAAGTTAGTAGAAGTGGCCCTCTGAAGTTTTCAGACATTTGTAAGACTTTTTTCCAGCATTTTCACGAATAGGTCGCTTTTTTCATAAATAATTATGTATCGTCAAAAAACGAAATTCCAAAAAAAACTAAGCCGGTAGACGAGTATCTCTGTTTTAAGACTTGTAAGAAGTTTGTCTATCATTTTTTGTTTCCTTTTTTTTTTCAGGAACCACAGTCAACGGTCAAACTGGAAGCACGAGTCAGAACAAGCTTAACCTAATTCCATTGTGCTTTATTTTCTCAAAGCGCCGGTGCTCTAAAAGCCTCTTCACACATCTGGTAGCCTCATTGTATCATTTATTTATAACGTTGGTGACAATACATGACACACTCCAAGTGCAAATTGTTATCTAGTGAAGGACGTCGACAATGGCACACGCCTCGAAATTTCCGTGTAATTCTACCTTTTATCTTTACAGACCTTTGTGGCGTGAAGTTGGCCATTTATTCTCAATTATTGTTTCTTCACCAGGGGGAGTAGGTTGCGAAGGCGTAATGTTTGCTTTGATACCACTTTGAATTCATTATTGGAGAATAAACCTTTTTTTAACACCAAACTAATATGAATCTTACTCCCCAGATATAAGATTATGTCTCTTGGTGACATCGTGGTGCAGTTATGTCTTTCTTAGATAAAGTTTTGTGGGGTGTAAATTGTGAATGAATAGGTTTTGTCGCGTGACAAGTGAAGCACTTGTAATGGGACAAATCTGTACAATGTGACTACTACTCGCTTGTGCCAAGTCATTTGTTACAATATTTATTTAATGAATGCCGCTTTTTTTCATAAGTTCACCTACTGAGTGTAACCATAAATAAAGTTCAACAGTTAACCGTCAACGATAAAGTAAAGCATGCACCAAGCAAGTAGGAAAAATATACATAGGGCTTCCCCTCAATCGATTCTCACAATTACAGTGATGATATTTTGATCCTCTTTTGCATTCCCAGATCAGTGCAAAAATATTCCTCAAGTATAAATAAAGTTGGGATATTTATCCTACAATTTGGCGTTTTCGTGCAAAACAATTACTTTGGCCCGATGGAGGTGATAACTTGTGCAGTGTGCAGCCTGGACTAATTGCTGTGGTGTCGAGAGTGCTCCACTTTAATTATTGAGGTAAGAATTTCTGATACAATCGCAACAATTAACATAATGAATTTATTTGAGACTCTTTCTTCCTCTAATTTATTTATTTGTGCACTGATTTCTTTGTTTACTTTTTTTTTAGGAAGGTCCTGTCTTCGTATTTGTGTAGTCTTTCTAGGTATATGAGTCAATATTTTTAAATTTAAAAAGTCATAGGGCATCGAAAAATTCTTTCACATCGCTTTCAACGGAAAGCATAAGTTAATATACAGATACCTTTTGCTTTTTTCTTATCTAAACACGTTCATCCTGTTGAAGGGTCGGTTGCAACGAAGTTTAAATTTAAATCTCAAACTAGTTGCAAAGTAAATATAGACAAGTCGTACTTTGAAACAATTACCTACTGACAATGACAATGCTATGAAAAACAACAAAATTAAGCTTGCATTTGAGAGTCGCAGTTACCCTCAAGGCCGCCATCTGCCATCGGCTGGAGACGAGCAACGCGTGATGAATGGCCGATCTAAAAATTTACAATTTTAAATGAGTGTTACAATTGAGGGTTTAAATTACAAATCTTGGACGCACGCGGAAAGTCGTGGAATGTATTTTAGCCGAACCGAAGCTCTCACAATTGCGCACACGATTGTAAACAATCAATTTCAGTTGAATAAATCTTTAATACTTTGTAGAGAGAATTTTGATTTATGATCGTGACTGTGCCACAAAGAACGCCTAGAAAAAATAAAAGGGTGATGAAAGAAATTTATTGAGGGGCCTGAAAAGAATTCCATGATATTTATTCGCTGTTATATACGTTTATACATTTTTCCGCAATATTTTCTATGAAATTATAATACGATGGTAAATAAAAGAGCTGACATATTTGTATTGAAAAGAATTTTATGCGACAGCAACGAATCCTGAAATTCTTTCTGAATGATTTAATATCTTTATGGTATCGACGCGTGCTTCAATTTTATTATTCTTGTATGAGAACCTGAATATCTGTACACGGAATAATCAAATGTAAAGTGTTATTATCAGTACAAATTTCTAAGTAACACTTCCTCGGCGACCGCGGTGCGTCTTCTATCTCGAGTCAATATTGACCGAGCGTGGGTGGGTGTGTGTCGATTTAAACGCAATCAATATCGGGTGAGCACTGACTTGACGACAGCAAAGTGCTTACAGTGCGTCCGATCAGCGACAAAGCGACAAATTGAACAATTTGTACCACCTACTCCACTGGTCTTAAAATGTTTTCGTTAAGGTACTACCATCATGCGTGACTACGCACTTGTA
Source organism: Mamestra brassicae (assembly GCA_905163435.1). NCBI lineage: Eukaryota > Metazoa > Arthropoda > Insecta > Lepidoptera > Noctuidae > Mamestra > Mamestra brassicae. The sequence continues at coordinate 7,044,455 of LR990996.1, read as the reverse complement.
ATTTGGGACATGTTGATTTTGTATACCTGTGCGTGTTAGTCGATCTCGAATATATTCCAAATAAAATTTCATCAATATCCCACTAAACGTCTGTTCAACCAAATTATCAGCAGTAATGTCAACATATTAACATTTTAAGACGTCTTGCCTTGCTTCTGGATAATAATTATATTTCTATATTATATAATACTATATTTTATTGATACATACCTCACAAATTAAAGGTAGTAAAAATGGCCATGATCTTTAATGACACAAAAAATGCGATTTCTTAGTTAAAACAGGCTATATTACACTTTGTAAATCAGATATCGTTTAATGCTAATTGCTAGTTTACCCGGTGTAGCACTCGATATTTAAATAAAGAAATCAACGTAGTAATTAAAAATCTACAAAGTAAGAAACCAGGGCTCCGCAATTAGCATTCGGAATCAAAGTGTTTAACTAAATGTCTTCAACAAAGTACGCAGGAATGGCCTCCCCGCTGGCGAATAAAATAAGATGATATCTTACTAATGTTTACGAACAAAATTATACCAAGTAATTATTCGGCTTAGCTTTGAAAGGCATCTCTGAAACAATTATTGTGATACCGTCGTGAATATCATCAACATAAGTACTGGAAAGTAAATATAGAAAAGTTAAAGCCTGATAAAAATCTACCATTTATTGAAAGACGGAGAAAACAAAAAAGAGATGACATTCTTTGACTACGTAGATCATTGCGTAGATCGAAATTAATCTCAATTTGGTGAGCAATGAATGTATCAGCTACGAAGAACTGATGACACTCAACAAGGAATTTCAGTTTAATAACACACGATATAAATAGCACAGGACATTGAATAGCTAAGGTTAAACGGTTTAGTTGCGCAACATATATTAATAACAAACACTCATAAACTATTTCCTTTCCCATCTACATAAGAATAGCCACCACAGTACTTTTAAATTAAGGATGGCATTACTTCGCAAAGAAAGCAGTCTATAAGCCGTTACAAATTAAACACAGAGGCCAGTGGGTACGTCTTGAATTAATCTCAATTTGTAAGCCGCGTCTTGTCACGGTGTTTGTATAATGAAATGGAGCAAGTCTGTATCATTCATTAGAGTCGGACACTTCTATCCAGTTAATTGTTTGAACTTGCCCGGGCTGCCGTTTAACATCGTCTCGGCTAATCAAGCCCCGGTTAACAACATCCGCCCGGTAAGTGGCCGGCCGATGACTCGGCGCATCACTCGATGATGCAATTGTCTCGAGTTCAAACAGCCAAGCACAGAATCGCGTCTTCACTGCCAACTTCCGATTGGGTGTCAAGGATGTTTCACTAAAGTCAATCGAATTGAACTTCACGAATTGAGTCGAATCCATTTACTCTGCTAGTCAAACGACAGACGTCATGTGATAAATAGAGTTGTAATTTATTCAAGAGTATTCTAAGAAGTCGATTTATCAATGGAGTCATCAATTGATCGCATGTATCGATCGTTAGTCTTGTAATGAATTCATTTGGGTCGATTGATCGGAGTGACTCATAAACATGTTTGGTGAGGAAACACTATTATGAGCAGGAAATGTTACAATTTCAATTGGAACCATTTAAATAATGTTAACTTGGAAATAGTAGAAGAATAACTTTACAAACTAATGTTTTATATTACCGCATCACATTCCAGCCAGTGTAAAATATTCGGGATATCGGTTAAATGCATCCACACATTCAAGAAACCTTCGATTAATACTTATGCGAATACTTATGTGAGTACCCTGTGGTCATTGAAATGACTAAAGAGTCAAACTCTTAAATTCAACAGAAGGAGAGCGGCTCGATGAATGAACGTTCACGCAACGACTAGTGATGTCACACGGATTACCGGTCTGTATCGATGTTCATATACGACCTGGGAAAAACTTATTAATATTACATTTTCAACAAATCTTGACCTGAAAAGAAAATATAAAGTGAGTAATGAAATAGTTTTTATCCGTATGATTTCCAATCACATACTTTTCATTTAACTCAATATTATTGTTGGTCGATGAGATAAATAAAAGTAAAGTTGCTTCGTATTTTCCAGTCTGCTCTGGTGGGACAAAGTGCTTATTTTGCATGTATGCCTACTTTTCAAAAATAAAATATAAAGTTAATCACATACATTTTTTATTACAGTCAATCGGAAAGTAACCAAAATTGTCAAAATAAAACCGCGAAAATGGTATGTTTAATTGTATCCACTTTATTTTCCATATTATAAAGTTACCTTTATCGATACCTACCTTATTTTCATCCCTATCTCAGAGACAGGTCCAACAGCGGGTGCATCAATTAAACCGGCCGCCATTACAATTCATTCACGATTATTGTTATTCGGCGCTGCGCCCGCGCCGATTCTGACGTCGATGCGACACGCGAATTGATACGATATGTTTTTTCGCATTGCCGAAAATTCGCAATTCGTATTATTCTTTAACGAGAACTTGACTGAATTCCGAGAATTTGCAGAATACTACGGCCATGGAAATAACTTACTCTGAAATGTCAAAGCTGGTTTGAATGCATCAAAATCGTGTATCCTTTCTGTGACTGATTTCTCACTGTACTTAATCAAATGCAGCTCCCTATTGCTCTTCTAAGGCTTCATCAATCGTCATCATCAACCTCTGCATCGGTAGATAGTCCATGACGCATATGCAGCAATTAAGCGAAAACCTGTCAAGTGCCATCCATCTCTTTAACTTCCGGAAGTCTGGCGTCAACAGTTTGTTCACATACAGTCGCACAGAAATCAGTGCACTTCCTTTTTTTATAAGGGACGTTAAAAAAACGCTCAAGTGATGCGAAAGCAATAAACTTTACACTTAATCGCATTCAATATCGTATCATGAGCACGTATCGTTAATTCGCGCAACTGTTCTGCCATGATAATTATTAACACCTTCACAAGAGTCATTATCAGAATTTTCCCACACGTACATTCCTCGCAGGTAAATATCAAGATCGACGGCAAATTTTCTCAAGTAGGTGAGCGTATGGATGGTAAAAAAAACGAAACTGTGACAGGAAAACGTCATTCAGCGGCATTGCGAACTCCGCCGAGGATTGTAAAGCAGTATCCTTGAGCCAAGATCCAGAGATGTTTATGATATTTCCCGTAATTACTGTAACAGTAAATGAACCATTTTAATCGTCCATACTATCGTTAATTACCACACATATATTACAACAGTTCGTGATCTTTAACTTAATTCGTGCACTGTCGCTATTCGTAATTTTCCAGCAAAAACACAACATAATGTTCTGATGAAATAATTATAGAAGATAATGGCACGATCGCTGCTATCATTTAAGCCGAATGAAATGTGAACATATTTTTCTTTAATTGCCACATCATTCGGATATTTGTCAAACTGTTATGAGATCCTGTTTTATACGAATTTAATATTTACTACTTGCACACTGTTCCAGCAAGCTTTTGAAAGTGTGAGCAAATTAAATCTCAAACTCTGCCATATGCAGTTAATTAATTTGATCGAGAATCGTTTTAATAATGCAAAAACAACTTCAACGTCGAATCGAAAAACAGTATCAATTACCAGCAATATGCAGAAGGAACTTTCTCATAAAATCAAGTAAATAAAGTCCAGATTAAAACCTCACCTGTTAGGCCTTGTTAAAAACCCATATTTTGAGCTAACCATAGGCTTCCGCGTCGACTGCGGGAGAGCCTTCGAAAAAAAGTAATTTCGCGTTACATAATTCTTAATTTTTGAGTTTTTGAGATGAAGCACTTCACTTTTCTTCCTGACTCAAATTAATAGCGGCATAATAATGAACTTCGCTTTTACTTAATAATAATACCTCATATTTAGTGGAATCGGAGCAATTTATACTAAGTTGAAGTATCTTATTTAATTCCACGTCCTTATCCTCTTGTTGGAAGATTTTATCTCTGTTATTTTGACCAATCACATTCCTGCCTGCCACAGTCGAATGACACGTCTGCTGATTAAAAAACAATAAATTTTCCTTAAGTATGTTCCGCCGAAAAGTTAATGATACGAATTTCGGCTAATCCTTCGCTGACCTATTTATTATAGAATATCTTGCACTCAATATCTTGATGAAATAACTGTTTAGTTTTTTTATGAAATCGTAAAATACTGCGATGTCTTTCAATAAGATTACCTGCTTTTTGTAGGGTTTTCGTAAAAGAAATACCTGAGTTTTGTTAGAAAGACAGTTACAATTTCGGCCGTTATAATTGTATAGAATTTCTTTGTGAAGCGCAAGAACGGAACAAAGAAATGAATTGAGTCGATCGCCTCTAGTTTGAGCAACATTGGAGAGCACTTGAGTAAGTAATCAATTTATTGTTTTATGAAATAAATTTTCGCAATAAAAGGATACTCTGGACTTAATTCAGTAGTTAGTAGTAGCTTAGTTGACACAATAAAAACCAGCAAATGTGGCTTTATTCTTGACGGACATGATTTGTTCTGGTTTCCTTTAAACTAAAACACACCCAATTACAAAGTCAACGAGTTTAATACTTACTGTCTATCACAATAAAAAGGAGATTATGTATTTTCAGAAATTTATATCTCTAAAGCGACTCCAAAGATTTTCGTCCAAGACGCGTCGTACCTGACATCAGCTCGCGCTCGCTGAGAAAATCTTCCAAAACATAATCTATAATCCATCGGCAACACGTGCACGGGGCTATTATTGATTTTGCCGTTTTTTCTACAAAATTGCATGCCCGTCCCGACTTGACATTGAAAAAATATCTAGTAGGGTGTCGTGTGAATGGGCCTTATTATAAGCTTGCGCAATGACATTTGAGTTTTTGTGGAAGGTTCCAAGTCGCGTGGCGTTGACAGAGGAATGCGAAGGCTCCGTGAGTTATACATACTTTTAAGTCTGTATATTAAGATAAGGTCATTAATACACTCGTATAAATAAACTTAATTTTACTTTAGTTGAAATGATAAAGTGACAAAACATGGTAATGTTCTACAAATGAACGTTCTTCGGAGTGATGTATGGTCGTTGATAACGTGTTTGTTGATGTCAGAATCATTGTGTCAAATGTGTTAATTTAATTTACGATTTATGTTAACTAATAGGTTTCTAAAACAATTAAATGATTCAACTAACATCGCTTTGTTTGAATTTTCTTGACAAAAACAACTGTTTAAGTTTAACGAATAAGTATCAATTTTCTAACTGGCCCTTGAAATCCAGTAGCTACGTAAAAACGTTGAAAGAAAAACAAATCTTTGTTTGTACGGACGTCAAAATGTCAACAGATCCTGACTTTTGAACCGTCAATACATGGCTCCCGGAAAAAGCGTTTAAAGTTTCAAGTGATGGCATGTTACCCTTTTATAGAAATACAAATATTGCTTAACCCTCTTTTCTACATGAATATACGCTATAGAGAAACCATGTCAGTTATTTTGACTTCCCAAAAACGGCGGAGAATTTATGAATAATTAAATGCAATACGCGTGAACAAGTAAGTTGTCTTTGTAAGGAGTTTTTCTGCAAATATTTCTCTTGTGCGTTATGTATGACTTATGATTTAATATGAAATCGAACAATATCTTATGCTTTATTACGTAAGCAAGCGTTAATAACATAAAACTTACTTTCATTACCGAGACACAGAACAATCACAACAAAAAAATAATGCAAATTACAACGGTAATGCATGTGCGTTAAACACGTATAAAGTATAGTAGTTACGATACATCATTCATAAAACGATATGTTTAACGAAAGTGTGAGAATCGAGCACTGAAAACAACATTCAACTTAAATAATGACGAAACAGTTATCCCTTGATATCTAAATTATAGCAAGCTCTGTTGTCATCTATACGTTTTGTAACAGTTTATTATGCAACATTTAAATATATTTTAGAGAACTCTGCTATTCACTTAGCGTTACAAATGAAAATAAGCTCTTACGAGTCCCAAAAAATAGGTCCCTTTAAAAGATTTGACTCGTAATATGACACAATACCACACGATAGACACAATCGAAGATAAGATAAAACGAGCACCTCTCAAAGGATCGACACTTATTATTCTATTACAGATTACAGGCGTGGCGGAGATAAACCAGTCGATAGATAGCTTTAAAGACCGATGATGTCAAAATATTTATTATATCAATGAATTTATTAAACATATAGCGGCCCGAGCCGTGAGAAACAGAATAGGGACGCATTATGAAGTGCATTCGGTATCAAATAAGAATGCATTTTAATCTTTTCTCCGATACAGTAAGTGTGAATTTATATAAGAAAGCCGTAAGTGATTACTGTGGGCACCCATGCATCCCGTGCTTTATGGTCTCTTAAGCTTAAAAATAAGCAATAATCACATCAACGCTATCCTTGAATTACACGACTTGAATATTGCAGTAAAGATCCTTGATTATGGCACATTTTGTAGTACTTTATATGGCAAAAGCGATTTTATGCCTTTTACGCGTGTAATAACATAAACATTAGACAAAAACAAACTGATAGAATGATGTTTTATGAAAAAATATTATAAACCAACCACTTTCACCAGTAGCTAAGGCGGATTAAAGGACGGCGGACCAATCCTATGACTAATGCAACCTACCATATTTTATGTATTATAATAATAATAATATAGCATTTATTTCAGGTTACAAAGACCCATAACATATTATATACCTTACAGATTATCATATACATTTACGAAAAACCACAAAAATATTAATAAACTATTGTACACGAAGTGACGGCGTCGCGTTGCGCTGCGTGGTGTCACGTAGCCATCCACGGAATCATCGATACACAACACCCTTCGGCTAAAACTCTTCATTGAGGAAGGTCTCAATATGATGACTCGGAACTTGCACCACAAAAGATAAAAGATAAAAGATAATTTATTTGTCAAACATACGTTTACATAAACTTACTAATCAGACATGCAAGGTATTAATTGCTACGTTGTGAGCGTCCATGTTTTGCCAATAACGGCGTACACATTTTAGAGGTATAAAAATTATATTTAAATACAAAACACAAGAAATAGATAATAATTGATGTCAAGCTATTATACATAGTAAGTATAAGTATATATACGAACGACTTGAAATTCGTTTTGTGGCGCGACTCCAACTTCTCGACCCTTAAGGTCCAGCTGGTCTTCACTCGAACATACTCCACGATCGATCGATCGATGTAGGTACAGCCAATATTACTCAGTAAATAAATTGCATTGTGCGGAAACAATTAAATTATCATAATAACCGCAGAAAGTTTAATCTGCTTTCTCATTATTGAAAAAATATATCGTTGGACTGTTGCGGAAACTGATGAATTGTCATGACGAGAAAGTGCGAATTTCCAATTGGCCGACAACATGTTTTAACAATGGATATTGAGAAAAACTCTCTCAGCCACAGGATGATATCAATCAAGAACTATATTTCCTCTTTGTTGTGTTATTTCATTTACATGATACCAATTTTTATGAAAACGCGATTATAAAATTAATAAAATGAAACCTCACACGACTCATCCGATGGTACGACACATCCGACATGCCGACTACAAGATTGATGGCATAATAAAATCAAGTTTTTATAACTAACATTATTGCTTTATAATCTCAAATTTGACTTTTATCTTTAGAAAGCTTGTATAATAGATAAACTATCTTTGGGGACACGATCGTGTTGATTAGACAAACCAACTCATACAAGTAAGATGTCCAATTAAGACATATAAATAAATATAAGTTGCTCATAATAAATTTTAAGAGTGGTTTTAAAGAATTAATGAGTTCTTTTGAACACCATCATGCGCTAATTTATAGCTGTTCATAATTACGTTTTAATATGAAATGTCATATAATTCCAATAGAGATCACAAGGGAGATTAGTGGAAAATAAACTTTTATAATGAGAGAGAACACTTTTCGAACATTTTGTTTCGTAAGACGCCTATAAACCGTGACGATTATTGGACATAAATTTTATTAACATTTGAATGTATTTTTGACATTTATTTTTGTAATTACAACGAAAAGCGTAGCCAGCTAAATATTATAACGCTTCATTAAAGATATTATGTGTTTTTTATTTTTATTAGGTTTCAAAATACAAACAGTTAATTTCCGAATTTTCTCACAGGTATACATGAAAATGATTTATATGCAAACAATACACACCGAACTTTAAAAAAAATCATTTCAATCAAAACTTGTCAAGAAAAGACTTTTTTACAAAAAAATACAGCCGACTTCCAAATTTAAAAAAACACTACAAAGTGTAAAGTAACTTTAATTTCGGAAGTCGGTGTTTTTGGTTGTTTCTTCGCATTTTAACACCAACTTAATTTAACACTTTTTAGCGGTACCCCACACCTTACAACACCACTGGAAAGTCACAGGAAAGTTCACAGATTCACGTTTACTTGTATGATATATTTTCTATTTCCTCTAGATATTTTGATTCAGAAACCAAAAACCAAACTACTGAACCGATTTTGACAAAATTTCCATGGGACCAATCGGAACGAATTGGTTAAAAACCAATTATTTTTTCCTTTCACATGAAAAAATATTTTCAAAACGGTTCATAAATAACGGAGTTATGAGGTAAAAAAAAAAATAACAACCGAATTGGGAAACTCCTCCTTTTTTAAGGTCGGTTTAAAATTAATTCTATTTCCTTATTATTATGGTTAAAAATTTCAGTCAACCACGGCTAAATGGTTTCAGTATTGACTACAGTGGACATAACAGTAGAAGTACACAGCGCCCCATCTAACATACTGCAACCATATCCAACAACAATATACTCAGAACGACTCTACCTTCCCAGATCACAAAGTATAATAACAATTCAGAAACCTGTAAGAAACTGCTCAATCACAGAGTCAATTCAATGTTCATACATGTAGTACTACCGCCATAAGCTAAAAGGGCGCATCTGAACAAAATACAAAAACGAGACAGAAAAAGAGATTTTATGGACTAATTAATACTATCTTATCCATTAATTGTTTATTTGTTTGTTTTTGTTTTTTAAAAAAAACACTAGGAATTTCTCCTGTATCGTGGGTGCGTTTACAAACATACAAAATCACATACACAAACAGCCAGACCCGGAACAACTATGTGTAGCTTACAAATAATTGTTCCGTGCGGGAATCGAACCCGCGACACGCAGCGCAGCAGTCAATCGCTCAACCACTGCGCCAACCGTGCAATTCATACTAATTTATATGATATTATTCATTCATACTAACATAAGGCTTCGCTCGCAAAGATATACCCTTTAACCGTCTACAGAGTCCTAGCTGTCTCTGTACCGAAATATCTGTTCTGGAACTGATATTCTGGATTTGTTCTGCGAAACTAGACTTCTCACTAGTGCGAGCACAAACGCTCGAAATATAATAAAAATGCTATTCACCCGCCGCCCGACTTTGCACGGGCGCAATTTTATTTCCGTTGGTTATTTTTCAAAATCAAAATTTTTGTGCTAATTAACCTTGTCCTAAAAATAACAACAAAAAGGCGAAATCGATCGAGCAGTTCTCAATATGATCTTTCATACATGCAGCAACTGATTTTACTGATGTATGTAGATGTGCCTTATTTTCCTGATTTCAATTACGTAAAACTACAAATTTTCCGTAAAAGGCCTAGATGCACCACTTTATCTTTGGCCAGCAGACTAACAGTCAACGTTCACGATTCAGAAGCGGCATCCGCTTCGCGCCAATAAATACCGGAGATGAATGGTCTATGCGTGAGAGCACTATCAGATGACACCAACCCGGCAATACAGCGATACACTGTGTTGTTTTTTGCGGTCGTTGCAGACATGACTGTCATCGTGCACGCTGGATGCGTGCTTACATGCCTATTCGTCATTTTTATGACGTAATATGATTGCATTCGGTACGAAATTGTTGGTGTGCGTTGCAATGAGGATAGACATGGCTTTTTAATAATTTCTTAAAGTTATTTTCTAGTTGACACTAGGAGAGGCGTGACCCGTCGTTTGTCCTCATTCTTAGTCTTCGAAGCAAATACGCAAACTCGAATCATAAGAAAATCTTAAAATATAAAAAAGTATCAGTTTCATGACGGATCTTTTCTAATAAGAATATTTAGTAACAGCATCTAACTATACCGTTGTAGGCAAAATATAAAATATTAAATAAGTATTTTACTTTTTATAAGTTCATAAATTATTGTGTTTTTTTTTTCAGCAAAAGGTAGCATAAAAATATAAAGTAGGCTATAAGACTTTAGTAATCAGCCCTGTCATTGCTGATTAGCCAACATTTTTACAATGGCTATAGTTTATGATTTCATCTTCTTTTTTAGTCCATGGTTAACTCCTTAGATTGCTTGGGACCAGTAGGAAGCCTCGGTAATTGCAGCAGTTTGTGTTTGAGTGGAATAAATAATATTTATCCTTGTCTGCCCCCTTCACGTGTCTATGGTTCTCTGGTATCACAAAGCAATGTCATTCAAAGATTTTCCGAGCGAAGCATCTCTCGGACTACTGTACATCCATTTTTTATATCAATAAGAATTTGTTCCTGGTTGACGGGTGAAGGAATCCCGCTCGTTCCCTTGTTACATACCGCTCCAACATAAAATGTAAATATCATCAATATCACTCATTTAAAGTCGCCGAACAATTACAAATAACGCAGCTTAACAACATTTTTAAGTTCCCGAACCGGCCAGTGTGAATGAAATGCTATTCATGCGCCCAATGTTTTCGTTGATACAAAAACCTTTCAATAATCAATCGTAACGGTAATTGTTATTAACTCTTCAAAATGCAATAGCTTCCGGATGCAAGATTCAGACGTTGGTCGATAAAATTGTTGATTTAATGTTGAAACACGTGTCAACACTTCCAGTTCTTGCCATCTGCTCCTACGGTGTCACCTGTAACTTTTTAAGTGGAGACCGCACACTAATGAAAAATTCGCGAAAGTCGAATCAGGATGTAAGGCAACGTGTTATTTTGTATCTGCATCGCTGCATCATGAATATACAAGTGCCTTGATTGGCGTGTTTTAAACACATGGTGGTTGATCTGATTTGATATTTTCTATATACTATTTGTATAGAGTGCTTTACGTTACGTATCATCTTAGTATTTATTATGTCCCAAAGGGAAATTAAAGCAGCAATGCGGGAGCTTACAGCCGATTATGCTAATTCAGTTATCATATATGAGCACATCACAGCTCATGTCTTGTGATAAGCTCCCGATCTATTACGCTATAAAAAGATTCAGTGCATACCATATGATATTGTTTTGTTTGCATACCCATGTTGATAATTTACATAAATAAAAATAAATACAGATGAAGTAATCATATTTTAAGAATTTTTTATTTTGTTCTCTTTCAACATTTTTGAATGCTGAAATTGCTTTCAACATTTCGGAAATCACATCACATCACACTTGACACTATTATTATAAAAGCAAGAGTTTGTGAGTGTGTGTTTATGCTTGTGACTTCTTCACGCGCAAACGGCTGGACCGATTTAGATGAAATTTGGTATGAGATTGTTGGAGTCCCGGGAAAGGACATAGGATAGTTTTTATCCCGAGAGTATGTTCCCTTGGGATAATTTTCGACAATTAAGCCGACGAAGCCGCGGGTGGCAACCAGTTAAAAATAAAATTGATTAAAATTAAAAATCCTGAAGTGATTCTCGGATCTAGTAAGATATTATTGTTCTTTTATGTAATTTCTCGGTATCAGCTCGAAGTCCGGATTAGCAATGCCTAGTCAATGGCAATCCCCTCGGCTGTGACATGCGTGATGCTGTGTACATAAATGTAACTTTCATTTACATGTTTTATTTGTAACAATACTCTACATCTACTCCAAACTATTCAACTATCGGATAAAGACACAATTCGGCACTGTGACGTCTTAATCCCTTTACACCCGTACAATCGCGTGCTACATTTCTTTAACTTTCAGCTTTTACTTTCAAAGGTTACGTTCACATTCAGATGAGATCACTAACGCTAAATTTAACGCGAGACATGCGCGGACGCAGACGCGGCGGCGGCTTTGGCTCTTTTTGGCTCGCTTGGTCTTCGAAGAAAACGATACCCCATTGTTATGCCTGTTACCGAGTGTACTGTTACACTTTTTCATGCCACATTACTAATGTTCCCTTTGTATAAGTTTTTGTATCTCAAGTACTGGCTCTTCGTCAATGGTTGCATTATATTTGCGAAAATGTTAAGACACAACACTACTTTTTTGTTTCTACCTCTATCTTTGTACATCGTTCCTGCCGGTCGATACTGTAAACATCTTGTAGTCATGTTTTACAGACATCATACAATTCAGTTTCAGTTAAGATCTACTCCAACTTGCACAACCGGATGTAGCAAGCCATTTCCCTAGCATAAATCTTTAGAGACCTTTTACGGCATCATTCACTCACTTGGTTTGCAAAAGCCATAGCCATTTCAATCAACTAGCTAGGCCGTCATTCTCCTGAAAAAAAAAGTTGACTATTTACTTTCTAAATAAAAAGCTTCCCGTGGATAGAAAAATACAGTTACCCCATTAATGTGGGCAGTTTAATTATTCCCACGTGGACATTAAATAAATCCTTTCGCTCTTTTTTCAAAGGACACTCTCGCCACTTTAAGTCGTAAAGAAAACTGGACAAAGATAGAGAAAGCTAAGTAATGATAATTTACTCGTCCTGCGATAATAGGAACCTGTTTTACTTCGATACCTTGATTCTTACTTACGCAGGTTGTTTAGGCGCTACTGCTCTGTGTTTTACTTTAGGCTGGGCGCAGACCTGCCGGTCGATTCTGTAAACATGTCGAAGTGAAGGCTTGGGTGAAGTGATCACGCAGTGAGCTGACAATCCATTTAATCAAGATGGAATATGGATGGAGATGAATAGGATGGAGCTGGACAGGCTGGGCGAAAGACGGTTAACTATCGGTCTATGGAATTAATGATGGACAGCCATAATAAATTTAAATTCGGCTTGCGCATGACCGCAAAAAAACGGATTGGAAATCCGACTGTTTCTCAACGAAAATAATTAATTTATTATCTACATTAAATAAAAACTGACTACTTAAAAATAAATAAGTAAAGATTGATTGACGCAACGGAATTCTGCGTTTTGCCAAAACAACGCCTGGGTCTGTCAATACGCACAGTTTAAACCATAGTGTGTGCACGTTCTTAATTCTAAGATCCTACTATTTGCCGCAACATCGTAGCAATGCATAAAACAAAAAAGAATCACACAGATTAGATAGTAAGAATATTTCTTGATAGCTTTTATCAATCAGTTGTTCCTTAGTACCACATTACCGCATCGCTAGGAGGCGAATCCTTAGAAAGGGCTCTTCAATCATGTTAGAAGCTGGTATTTTTAAAACAATTATTCAGCTCACTGCAAAAGCGCGAGTAAATGCTAACTAACTACTAGGTTTGCCATGGTACTTACTTTTTGTATCTGTAAAGCAAACACATACGTTTTAAAACTGTGTTTTAGTGGAGTATTTTTTTATTTTTATTTTTTTTTATTTGATGTGGATTTGCTCTTGACTCTAGTCTAGGTCATAGATGACAGAGACAAAGTCGACAATGGAGCGAACTTACCCAGAGGAAGCCTGTTCACGCTAATTTTGAAGAGATTAGGGTTTTATGCGTTCGGAAACACAGACACAAACACATTTTTTAAGTACTTAAGTATATTATCGTGATGAGATTTTATCTCAATCTTGCAAGCAATGAAGGTCTAAGTTGGAACGAACAGACCCAAAACTGGTGACCTGTATCTATTTAAGTACAATAGTATACGTCTAGTTATAAATAACTTGAACCTTGGTAATATCTACGCGGTTTTTTTACATCGTTTGGTTGCTGTTCTCGCGGTTATTTTAAAAACATATCTACATGAAACATTATCTATCAAACTACCTAAGTTTACAACCCAGATTAACTAAAACATGAACTGACGTGAAACTTAGTAAAAAAAGGTAGCGAATCTAAAAATAGCTCGATAAGACCGTTTAATTATCTATCGCTAAAATGGTACCTTACACTAATTAATTTAGTCCTAATCAGTTCATTAAATTAATTAACTAAGTGATTTGATTATTTGCCTATCTTAAATCATTTATAACCACGTTACTCGTAGATAATACGGTGTTATTTTTTTGTAATTTTTTACTTCGATTTTTAATAGAAAGAATGAAAGTGGTTTATTCAACTCTGCTTACAAATATACACAATTACTGGTATAACAATAAAAAATAAAAATACAAATAAAACAATAAAATAAACATCTTCAATTTTTTTTAAATGTGGTATTCATTTTAAAAACTTTGAAGATGTTTATTTTATTAAAGTTTTTTTCATTTTATTTTATTAATTTATTTTATTTTTAAAAATCAACTCAATATCTTACATTTTTCTTATCCAATACTAAATGATTCAGTAGCCTCAAATACAAATCTTTCTTCAACAAAAATCTGTTTTCTTTATAGTTGTTCGAACGATCAGATGGACCACCGCGTAGAAAATAAGACGTCAGGCAAATTGAAACGGATCAAAGAAATGAAAGCTTCGTGAAGGCATTAGAATTGACCGTTTTCTGCCCGTTTCAAATAAATAATACCAAATACGAGACTCTTCCGATATTACCAACATCCAGAGAGATTTAACTTACATACAGGGTGTTGCTTTTGTAGATCGGAGGTTTTTAAAGATTGATTAGATTTTTTGGAGATGGACTGATTAAAATTAAGACATGATCTACAAGATCATTCTCTTGAGGAAGACCATTCACAGATAGGTAATGTTTTTAGCCCTATTTCTCTCGACTTGGTCCTTTTAGTCGGGATTAGTTATATTTTTATCATACAAAATAAAATCAAAAGTCATTTCAAATAAGGCTGAGAGCCAGCATTTTTTGAACTACAGACAGTCACCCAAAACGCGTCCGTCACCACTTCTTGGTAATTTAAAAGATGTGGCGCCATAAAGACTAGCAACACATCTGTGAAGTTGGAAGATTTCAGTTTTAAACTGACTATTCTGAGAAAAGTGAAAGAAGAATTACTTTCATTAACATTTCCATAAAACGTTTAGTCTCTCCTTCATTTAACGACTCCATCTTCAATCAGATTTCCGATCTCCTAAAACAACCATTTCTCCTCATAATTATTAATTACGTTCAAAGGTAGTTTTCATAAATTCTAATTATCTGTTCATATCTCGTTACCTTGATAACATAATTCAAATCTCGTACCCAACTCGAGTCATTAGGTCCTTAGATATTATCGGTAATCGGAAAAAACAAATCACTCCTAAATGTGAACTGTCTTAAAAGTTCAATCGCGAATCGAAGGGCCACCCGTTACATGGCTTTTCCCGGTGGTCCAATCTTCAAGATGATTAAATTAGGATACGAACAGATATAACATGGGAAATGATATACAATGAACCGAGTCCGATTCTGCATAATGAAGCAATCAAATAGTTTCCATTGTACCCCGGCCGATCCTGACGTAGCAGTTGTAACGTTTACTTTTGCGTTACGTTAGATATTAACTTGGAGGGGATTAGATCTAAAAATACATCTTTATAAACCAGAGGAGCTGAAGAAAATCAATTAAAACTGTCAGGTCTTGCCGTTTATTACATTTAACAAGTGTCAAAGATTAGTTTCACATCAAAGATTCAAGTCTCTGTTGCCTCAAACATCAAAGTTTGCGTTTTAGTTACGTTTAGTAAGTAACACCGACGCTTTGCTGTCCGTGACCGCTTTGCATACGGTAATCCCGTTGGAATACTCACACAAAAAGTTGTTGCATTTTAAAATCCTTTTCGAAAGCAAACATTTGACGTTTCGAGGGAAATTGAGCGGAAGGCTTTTTGTAGTATTCTTTGGAATGGATTAATGCAGGGTATACTTACACTAAGCTGACATTCGGTAGCACTCTGTTTCGAATTGGAAACAGCTTTTTGACTGGCTGTATACTAAAGATGATTTAAGCCATCATCTTTATTGATTTACTCCGATCTCGAGGCTGGGATATATTTTAATATGGCGGGCTGTCGGAGCGTCCGTTTTTCGATGTTACATTGTCAATATGGCGCCTTTGTTCGCGCCAAAATTTATAAGTTAGACGTGTGTCCATTGTACGGGGACGTTAAAGGCAGCTATACAAAGCGGAGTATTTTATACCGATCATAATCCTGACGTGTGGTCAAAATGTGTCGAAGCGTTAAAGATTTATATCAAACGCAAGGATTTTGGGCTAGTGGGTCATTTATTATCTACCTGGCCGAGAATTTGATATCACTGCTTTACAAAAATATTTGCAAAAAAAAAACGCGCGAAATGTCGTTGACTATTTTTATTTCGAGTCTAAAGCCGGCCTAGTCGTTCTTGGATTTAAATTTTGTAAATTAATTTATATTGAAAATTACAAATGACTTTCAAGTTAGGTTAAAAGCGAAGCACTTACTCACATTTGAGTAAAAGCTTGAAAGTTATAAATCAATACTTAAATAGTGGTGGAGGAATTAATCTTAAACGTAGGTGGCTCTACTAATCTGTATATTAATGTATCGGTATCAGTCTGACTGTCGAGTTGTCTATTTTTCTTACTAAATATATGAATAAACCTTACGAATGTATATTCATCACGATATTTTGTATGTTTGAATTTATCCTTCATATTTGTAGAATTAGACATTGCTTGTGTTCAGCAAAATTTTGGTTCAGTTACCTAACTACTACATAATTTTAATTAGAAAGTCGAAAATTATTCCAAGGGAATATTCTTCTGGGATGATACTATTCTAGGAAATGGTCTACCCGTGTGCTAAGTTTGATCTGAATCTGTTCAGTTGTTAAGAAGTGTAGAGGTAACAAACAGATAGACTTTCGCATTCATAATATTAGTATAGGTGCTGTGAGTAGCCTGAAAATCTTTCTGACCCAAAATCTGTGGATAAAATAACGATCTCATTTTAAGCATTGTCATTGTTACCATAGTAGATAAAACCTTCCCAGCTATAAATGAAAACACTTTTAGGAACCGGGGCTGCAGAAGTAACCGTTCAACATTATCTCCTTTTTTATATGTCAATCTTCCTTTATCCGTCAGACCGGTGATAAAATCCAAATTATTCCATTTGAAACGTCAATATCGATATGAAATTTTACTGACCACAAACTTTGTATGACACTAATAAATTATAACATCAAATCATACACCCAATATACCACAGATAGAAAATTTTAACGACCTCCATGCACAATTGCACAATAAAACCTACATAGTACAACCTTTCGTACCTGTACGAAAGTCACCGATACTATAGACCCGCCCCATACCGCGGCGTCTCTTTGCTCAATATTGTCGCCCAGAACGACACTAATTTAATTTATTAGTATCTTTTATGAGTTGTCAAATTGCGGCATAGTACTACTACATAGCGGTGGGCGGCGCGGCTGGCCTTTTGTAACGCCGACGTGTGTCCAATCGATTTGTTTTAGGGTTCTGTGCCTTAGAATGGAGAATTGAAGTAGTAAGAAAAGTTGTCAAAGACTTATGATTATTTTGGGCAGAAAAATCGTAAAATCTTTGTTCAAGGGATTGTTTCGTATGTGCTTTAAATAACTTAACTTATATTCGCCTTAAAATGTTAATTGCTACTTCTCCTGACTCATAATAGCTAGTAGAAATTGGCCAAAATCAATTAAACGAAAAATGTTACTTACCTATGCACTTTTACACGTAAATTTTCGCCAATTTAAACTAGATATGGCCGGTGTTTCTTTGCTGACAAACCTGAGAAGAAATACATTAAACCAACTCAGAGGTCAAAGTCTAGCTCAGATCAATTATCATGAAACAAAAAATGCAGCACTTAAAAATCATTAAAATATACCTTACGTAAAAAAAACAGGGGCCCCTGTTTTTTTTACGTAAGGTACTCGCACTTGACCATTTTTTCTGTGCAAAGCGGAGATCTTTAATATGCTAACGAATCGTTTTACTGACAAAGTTCTTTTGTTACTAAGCTCATAAACTAAGAGAAAGGCAGACGCAAACGAGATAAGAAAGTAGTAAATTATTTTAGACAAATCGCCGAGCGATTTAATGTACATATGCGAGACGAGTACAAAAAGGTTTTAATGTTATGCGAGGCTAAACACGGCTACTGTGTGTTTTTGTCATACATACCACTGGCGACATAAACTCCGTGAAGTTATTACCAGATGATAACTAGATATACGAATGAATTAAAAAAGTCAATGGAGTTTTATACTTGCCGAATACTAATTTAAAATTTCCATTGATAATGGCGTAATGGGGTTTACTAATAAGCCCAACTGCCGCTCTATCTTGAATCTATAGCTATAAGTGGGAATAGTTAACACTGTAATATAACACTCCTTCGGGTTCTAAACTCTTTCACACCTTGTACTCGGTCAATAAGCAGATAATGTACGAACCCTATTAAAGCCCATATCGTATTGGTCAGTGACTGGCGACTTGGAACAGCCCTTAGCTTGTCTGACACATGTGCGGTTAGAGTATCGAATTCTAGTTGATTATGTAAAGCGCGTTATCATGTTAGAAATCTTGGTGCTGATAGCATCAAATTCTTTGAAAACAACATTGCTGGTATTCTTTTTTTAAATTTAGATTCAATATCGAAATGTATTTAAGAAAAAATTTAGATCTAATCAAGGTATATCTTACACTTGATGTATTAAGGAAAATAATAAGCCTTAAAAAGATTACGTGTTAATGATTTTTCACACAAATACTTTATTTATTCTTCAAAAACATTAACATTTCGGTTGACCATTAGAAAAACACAGTGCTGGTCATTCTTACACCCCGTATGTATCGTTTCTAACATCTGCCTAACCCGTGCATACGTAATCAAAATAAAAATATTATTTTAGTAGATTTATTCGATAGTGGGCAGATGTGTCGGCGCGCACTCCTTCCACTCTATTTTTCTTGGCTCTCATTGTGTTTGGGCGAAGGGCCCTAAAGGGTCAATACTCAATATCCGAGACTTGGGCTTCCGTTCGATATTCGATTCACTTCTTGTTTTGTCTGCAAACATCTTAAATATCCGCCGTCAATCATTAACAAAGATTTCGCATTAGCTGAAATGCTTTCTTTGAATTGTATATTAACCCTTTAGTTGTGGAGGCTATTTAAATCTGGGCTGGTATAGTACCTTACCATCTATGTAAATATTAGTTGAGGTTTAGGTATTTAAGATTAGTATACTACAGAAGAAATTCTTCTAAAAGTTCTGAGTGATATTTTGGTAATTATATTTTCTCCCACTTGGATACTTGTTACTAAAGCTAATCCAAATTTTAAAGTTGTTTGAGTAAAGGTGTAAACAAACAGATAAAAACAGAATAATAAAAACATAATTGAGATGCAAAATTAACACGAACGACGAAGAGCTAAGAAAAACAAAAGCATGGCCAGAGAGATAGAGAGCAGCAAAAATGCAAATATTGAACCGTCAATGTCTCTCGGATAGAGAATTAAAACTGTTTGCACATAATTTAGTGCTAAAAAGAATTTTTAATTGACTTGGATTCAAATGAAGATCTCAAGTCAACATGTTTAATGAACAATCTTATTATTCATCGACTGACAGATAAAAAAATACCCCTAAAAGGGTCAAAATATAGTCCATTCCATATTTTAACCCTATTAGGGGTAATTTTTAGTTTACATGCGGCTTGTAGGGTAGGTTAGGTATACATAATGCGTTAGTGAACTTAACATAAATAATCTAGTGTCAAATAGAATAGAATAGACCATTTTTCATGGAATAGAACACTATATTAAAAAAAAAACAGTGAGGCGAACCCAAGGTACAAAATAAGCGACAATTAACAGCGCTATTATTTAGTACAACAATGACCAAGAGGCATTGCAATAACTAAACACAAATACTTATTTATTCACAGCTCAGACTACTAACTAAAGGACGGCGCAGCGTCCGTCGCTAGTCGGATTAACACTATTTACTTCTTGTTTCGCGCGAGCCAGTCCACTTAGTCTTTTTAATGTGTAAATTAATTTAAATCGACCTTTGGAGCATGAAATTCCCAATCCATTACCTGCGAGACAGTTTAATGCGCCGCCCGAGACTCACTACGCAATAGAACACAGCTCCCAGCGAAATCCGCGTATTCCTAACATACTGGACACAGGTGGCGGATTCTTGAAATAGAAAAATCGCCCATACGTCTCCTTAAGTACATTTTTCCCGTTTCATTATAGACCATAACGAGGAACTTTTTCATTTTAATTAAACGTGCATTAAAGTTGAAAGTCGGTGGCTTATCGCATGTCTAGGTGTTAAGGACTAATTGATAATCGAAATAAATGGAGGGCTTTCGTGGGGACTAATAGCCGTGTGTCCGTGTGAACGCGGCGCAATCAGCAGCCACTTCTCAGTTGTCGCTCACGACGATAATACCTGAGCTGATCACACCGGGGCGAGAAGTGGTCTCACTAACGAAACCAGAGATTACCTCACAATCTCATTACTGCCGTGCCGTGTTTAATAGCGGGGATAACACTGGAATACGTTTTAATTTCGCGTCCAAGCTCGTTAATACGTCGCTCAGATCAGTTTATACTTAGTGCCAAGTTGCTGCAGAAAAATTGTTAATTACTTATTTTAAGCTCGCTTTAATAACGTGGAGTAGCGATCCTTTGCATCAAAACTTGATTCTTTCTTTTTCGTATAAGTAAGTTATAGGTAGAATTATAGATTAATTAGAATCCTTCTTATTATCAGGTCAGATCTTCTATAAGATCCTACATCTTATAGAAGATCGTCAAGTTGCAATAAAATAACTCAAGCAAACATGCATTCAAACTCTGCTTTATCATATACAGCAGATATTTTTTAAACATACGCTTTTACTTTTTAATAAATATGCAAGTGCTAGACTCCCCCTCGAGATGGGTAATGCAACAAACTAACATACTTGATTAGAGTTGTTAAATAAAATAATTGAAGCATTAATTATTTGTAGACGCGTAAACAAATTGTGGCGAAAAATATTTAATGACACTGCAGCATAATTCACGTTATTTATTTGCCAACTGATTTTTAATTTTGTGGCGAGGTCTCGATACTATCGTAGCGCCAAGGTTGTCTTTTTTATAAATTTTTCATTCCGAGCATTAAAGATTTTATTGTGTCTTTGATTTAAAGTTTTAATACGTTGAGACGCATCCGTTATAAAGAGTCAATTGACAATCTGAGCCTCGCGCCGCGTGGCGACTGAATAAATGGCGCCCCGACGGGTGATTAAAAAATATGGCCACTTTAGAGTGTTAAATATCACAAAAGGCCAGCAATATTTTCAAAATAATTACGTCAATAATTGGCACGCAAGCCAACAGTAACTCGAAGGAGGTTCGTCTCATTATTCGCGTACGGATTTTACCACCAACCGAGACAGATTAATCGTTTTAACTATATCATAAGTTTATATTCGAACGTAGAACTGCGCTGTGTCAATTACAAGGCAAAAATACAGCTGTCTATTATTCATGGTGTGGTTCATGAACTATCTATGCTAAGTGAAATCCATATTGCATGCGTGGGAATGGAGCGGCGCGACTACCCGCTGGAGATTATGAATGAAATTTATTTATGAACAGAAACCTGTAGGTCAAAGAATGTATTGCAGGCGCTAAAAGGTATGAAGTTAGACATTAAAAACCTAAATAACGAATACCTGTTAGATCTTTCTCCTTAAAAATTGATTTACCTAGATACTGCCTTATTTATGTTTGAAATTCAGAAAAAAAACACGCTATTCAAATGACAAATTAAAAACTTCAAAGTAAATCACAGAACCATAGCAAGCAAAAAGAAACTTCGATTCAGAAATTATCAGTCGAACAAAAGACGAAATCTGTCAATAGTCCGATGACAAACGTTGAACGGTCTTCAATGTATCCATTCAACAGCGACGATCTAAGGATCGAGCTCACAAAGTTCCCGAAAGTACAATAGCGATGAAATACATGAATACTATCGCCGATCAGATGGTATAATGGATTCTGATTCTTACTCACACTTTCAATATCGCGTTGTGGCCACAAAAGTAGCGAGAGATAGAAGTTATGTACCGCACAACAATTGACTGTTTGTGCAGTAACGTAACAATCCATAAAAAAACCTACTATCTGTAACGTAAACTTCTGTAATTCAAGATTTTAAAGAAAAATGTCGACTAATTAAGACGTAGACTAAATTTCTTTCGTTAGCTCCCTGATGACTAGTAAAGCCATGTTGGCACCTGGACTTTGAGGACCAAAGACACCTCAACTACTGAAAATAGAAAAAAAACACATTGAGAGTTAATATCTGGTAAATCTTTAGATATCAGATATCTGTAAAGTTGTTAAAACAACTTCGACGGCTTCCAGTTAAACCAGACGCAGTTGAATACCAGTATGTTACATGGAGCGAGTGCCTATCCGACCTCCAAAATCTAGTAACTGGGTAACACGACAACCCTTAGCAAGACTGGAGTCACATTTTCTGGCTTCTGACTAACCGTAACGACTGCCAAACATAACAAATTACAGCTTACCAGACCAGAGGCTTAACATGCTTTATGGAGGAGGCCCGCTACTTCCCTCTCGCTGATTTCGTGGCCCCAACACCTAAGCTTTCTAACAAATGTCTACGTCACTGATATAATCAAGGACGAAGGCAAAGAATGGCCATGATACTTGTGGTCAAAACAGATAAACATGGTGATTGTGTTGGCGATTTTGTTATTTTTAATCGTCAAATGATTACGATCTGAGGTGTGGATAGCCTCTTAGAAAACTTTGCAGCTGAAGCAGTCTTTTATACGGTTGTTATCAGTTATCTATCCTCTTAGCTAGTAATACTTCTGATAATGTCCTATGAGTTCCTATTTGTTGGTCGTTTTCTTAAGAAGCACGCATACATAAAATCTGCATTGCTTGTTAAAGGTTACAACCAAAAAATACTTTTATCTGAAAGTATTTGATGCTTTTGTTTTAACAATAGGTATTATTTGCATGAATTTAACACATTTGAAAGAAGTTTTGGAAACTTGACGCACCTAGGCGGAGAGTCTCGACATAGTTACCGAACGCCCTTCTTTTACCGATGGGAAATCATCATATGACTCCTTCCTCTCTGGG
Organism: Mamestra brassicae; assembly: GCA_905163435.1. Classification (NCBI taxonomy): domain Eukaryota; kingdom Metazoa; phylum Arthropoda; class Insecta; order Lepidoptera; family Noctuidae; genus Mamestra; species Mamestra brassicae. Next base: position 7,021,155 of record LR990996.1, on the reverse strand, counting down.
TGGAGCCGAAGGGAGTGTCAGACTCTTACTGACTAAAACCCATTCATGTTCCTCGAAATGCCCTTTGCGTTCTAGGACCACGGTGACTCTTTCGAACAAATTCCGCAACCCTGGCAGTTACCGATCGCCTAACGACCGAATTCAGTCGTTTAGTCCTAAGGCCGCCTGAACACAGTCAATCTCGATCACGACCACGATCTTACTATAATAAAGTTATATTTTCACTTCTTGTGTTATCTATTTTAAACCAATTAACAACAAAAACAAATGATTTTTTATACTTATTAAAAAAGTGATAAATAAAAATGGGATACCCATACATTAAAATTAATAATAGTACTAAACGCCTATATCCTCTCACCCGTTTCGGTTAATCACTGGTGCCCGGGTCATGCGCTTGCGCAGGCGACGCGACGGAGGGTTGAACTTGTTCAAACAACGCGTTTATTTGCATTTCACGAGTGTAACGAGCTTTTACTATCGTTAAGTGTCAGCCGTTTGTAGGGTCACCAAGCATTCAACTAAGCACGTTAGATTAGAATTTATTTACATATTTTTACTGGTCTGGTTTTGTACTATGAATCATGGTAGTTGTTTTTCTATTTTTAGAAATACGTTCTGAACATTTGAATATGATTAAGAATACTGGTTTTAGCTAAGTTGTATTTATTCGGCATATGTCTTGACAGATTGACATCATGACAGCTCAACGATAATTTTATTACTAGCTCACCATTTTGTTATGTCAACGTTTATTTGTATGCTTACTCACCAAACTCCGCTTTACATTACTATGTAAAGCGGAGTTTATTTTACGTTTATTATACCTGAGCGTCCACTCTACTATTTTTAAAGCAACGTTCACATTCGCATCTCAGTAGCAATCTATCAAAACAGCCTGAATTTCCATACAGTTTTGACGGATTGCGACTGAGATGCGTGTGTATGGCATAGCATAATGAACACAATCTTATTTAATTTCTACATTTTACCATTTGGAAGTCTGCTAGCATTATTTACTATAAATAATTGAGTAATGTCATGATAATAAATTATTCGACTTAGTTTACAAACCGGTTATGTGTTCATATTTATTGAAATTGATAACTATTATGTACGACTGTGTTGAAGAATAACGCTGAGAAGATAATGAAAGTGACTTATATTTCTAATCCTGGTGCAAATGAAGAATTTTGGTGATCGATTACAATTAGATGGAGAAACGATTAAAGTTTCACCGCTTAAAAAAGTCATCAAAGTGGCAGAGTATGGCATTTGTCACGCAGACAAAATTCTCTACATTAACTAAGGACATCTCATTTTAGGAAAAGTCTTGTTGTGCCTAGCAGTTAATGGAACATTCCACTAAGTTGCCTTGTCGACTAGTCTGAACACTAACGATTATTTTGAAAACAAATAATATTTTTGAATTTTCCTTATCAACAGCCACCCTACTTTACATTGAACAAGTATAGTATAGTTATGCGTTGTGGCCTCAAATTCCCTCAAATAAGGGGTGCGACACACCTGTCCCGCACCCTCGCGACACGCGACGTTTACAAGTTGCACAAGCTGCCCCACCAGTGTAAATAGACCTAAAGGACCTTTCAAACTTATCAACTCCTGCTTTTGATAGTGCCCACAATGTACCGGACGCAAAAGGTCATGATAAAATGGTTAGAATTGGTAATCGCGTAGGGTGCCCATATAGCATGCTCAAAATCTGAGCATGTGTAGAGCAATGTGCATTGTTATGGATATAGTGCAACGCTTTTGAACAAGTTTGGCAGGGGTGTTTTATTTTTATTATTAATCAGGTTTTTGGTCTACCTGACTGACCTCGGTGCTTTGAAAATGGGATCACTATGGACTATTTTTATTTATCAGATGATTCTCTGAAAATTGTAAAATCAAAAAGACAAGTACTATTTGTATTACAAGTCACCAATATACAGGGAGTGACCAATGAAGGCGCTTCTCGTCTGTGACTGTGATCAATCGACCATTGTGTACGCTCAAATTGGTAAAATGTCTTTAGAACCTATTTTATTGTTGTGTCCGCAGTTTACAACTGCACCTACAAGCCGTGACACCTACATCACTGATAATTCGATAAAATAATGCCGATCAACTTGGAGTTACTACTGCAAGGACAAATATACGTTTAAGTTCCTTTTTCGTTTAACCTGTTTAGTGTTCCCATACTGCTTACATAAGCAGCAACATTTTAAAGAGTATAAAATGTTCACCATGGCAAAGAACACACCATTTATAAGCATAATATAATATTTTACACAGTGCTAAAATAATTACAAAAATTTTAAGGCATGACAAAAACTAATTTAAAATTAAAAACGTAATCACTCAACCAGAATGCAAGATAAATTATAATATTTATGAATTGCTGAACAATGTTGCTCATTACGGGACCGGTTTTACACGTGTCGAAAAATACCGTTAAATAAAAATAATGGTGATATAAAATTCAACAATCGAAGGTAGGAATAATTGCGGAGGGAATCGCGAGCGGTTGGCGCGTGGCGAGCGCGCGCCGGACAGGTGTGCCTCCACCCTAATGCCTGGCTATGAAGGGAGGGCGAGAGGGTGAACTATGTTGATTTGCACTAAATAATGTTTGGAACGTCACGCTTTATTGCCCCAGTAACAGGGCAAACGGGTTCTATTGATACTGTTTGTTCAAGGTGAAATGCATAATCATAAATCGTTCAAAAACTTTATTATGGTTGTGATATTTATTTGATACTGGATGTACAAGTATGTAAATATCATTTTGAATAGCTAGACAGTACTGTAGCACATATGCAGCACGGTGATACTCTTCAGGTTCCAATAAAACAAATTGCACTATTTGAAGAATACAGTGAAAACTGTTCATTATGACTCCGGTTATATTGATCAACCGCTTACTATGAAGTAAATGCGAAGTTTGGTTTTCACATAAAATTCTGTACTTATAAAACGTCGGATATACTTACTTCGCTTATGGACAGGTCGCTTATATCAGGTTGCTTACCTAATTTTAAGGAATTATGTTCAGTTATAGTGAGTGACATGATTCCTAACACCTTCACTGGTTTTCATGATCATTCCCACACCTTTCCCTTTTTTTTTTTTTTTAAGGATGGGAAATCATCAAATGACTTCTTCCGCTCTGGGTGGAGCGGAAGGGCGTGTCAGACTCTTACTGACTAAAACCCATCCGTGTTCCTTCTAAAGCCCTTTGCGTTCCAGGGCCGCGGTGACTCTTTCGAACAGATTCCGCAACCCTGGCAGGCTTTGGCCCTAGCGGGCCCCGTCTTTTATGCTGACATCTCTTTGAGGCGCGCGTGAAACACAACGCGCCATCGACCCGGGCCTGGTGGTGATCGGACGGCGAGCCACCCAATGCTCGCCGTCCGCAGGCCCGCGCCTACGGTGGCCGGGGATCGCCCTGCGACTCCCGACGCCCGGGGCGTCTTCTCCTGTTGCGGCGGTTGGGGCGAAGGCCTTGCCTTTCCCTCGCGCGGCCCGCCTCCTCCTTCGCTAGCATTACTGCTTCGCAGAAGGAGGTGACCGCTTCCCAAGCCTCCTCGCTCCGGACCATGGATTCAACCAGGGCCGGACGCGAGAGGTCGCCGCCGCCGATCGCCGCGATGAGGACACGGCGGTGCTCAGCCCAAGCAGGGCAGACCTCCACCGTATGCTCCACCGTGTCCTCCGGGCGATCCTCACAGTGCTGACACCCGGGCGTGTCCTCCCGCTTAATCCGAAACAGGTACCTCCCGAAACAGCCGTGTCCGGTTAGTACCTGCGTCAGGCGGAAGGTGAGGACGCCGTAGCGCCTCTCCAGCCACTCCTCAAAGCCCACACCTTTCCCTGCGACGACATTTTGTGCAATTTGAATAGTTTCTCTTTATTACACTAAATTTCTAACAAAAATAGGAAGTTGTTTAGTTAGCTTAAAACTACGCTTTGTCGCTTATGTTGTTTGCTTTGTATAACGTGTTTTTCACTTCCCTTCGATGTCATTATAAGCGGATTTTACTGAACTTAATTGCCATCTGGCTTCAACGGCAGCTTTTAAAAGTCTGTGTTAAAAAAAATCGTTTTCTTAATTAATCATTATGGAATTACTTATACATTTTGCACGACCCTTCTTAAGTTCCATCGACTAACTTATCTGCCAGTTACATGCGACAAGTTGTATGTTACAGTAGCTACTCGTACACTTACTGACTTAAGCTAGATTCTGTTAGTTGGTAAATGACGAGGGAGGCCCTTGTCCAGCAGTGGGTTACGATAGTTAAATTTAAAGACTATATCCCTCCCTGATGTCTACTATTAAGTTACCAAAGATGCCAAACATTTTATAGGTTATAAAACATTTTAATTACTCATTTCGTCAGACCCTAAGATATTTTTTAATTATCACCACATTACATGACCTGAAAGTTTCATAACAGACAAAGAATCAGAACAATCTGTTACAACAGCTTAACCTGAGGACATAACGGCCTTTCTATCCGCTCGTTAGCCAAAAACTCGTATGTGCTCAGTGCCTTACCGACAATGCTGGGGCAACAAAAAGCTGCTTATGCGTCCGTTGTTGAGCGCCACCGGAACACCTCGGGCGCAGGCTGTTGAGGACTACTTGTATGTATGTTTGTGTATGTTGAGTAATGTGGGAACAGAATGGTAAATAGGTTAAAGGCTTTGGCTTTAAGAAATCGGTGTAAGTTACAACTTTAGGCCCACTAATGATTACTTGTTGTGTAAGTATAACAACATTAGGGGTCCTTAACGTCTGAATTCCTCAATATGGGTAGGCAGAAGAGTAGACATCTTGACCGGGTTCACATAGGTAAGGTCGGTCGAATCGGATCAAACTCGTTAACAGGTTAACAACCAAATTTTCATCATTTCAGCCACAATACGACCATTGCTGAATAATGTCCTCCTCCTATCAAGAGACCTGAAATAGATCGGGCGTGTTATTCTTGCATCCACCGGACTCTCATGGCACTAACCATGTCGAGGTCACGACTCTAAACCTGAGGACGAACCGGCCATGCGTTCTGCAAGCACTGTGCGATGCCCACTACCACTTAATTCCGCCAATTTCTGCTCTAAGACAATCAGCTAATTCTAAGGCAAAACTGTTGGTGGATCATATATGAATGACGTCCTGTGGGACACCCACATATCGCTAGTTATATTCAAGTCCCTTATAATACTGGCTACCCCTTTAACACTGAAACAGCCTACGCAAAATCAGTGCAGCAAACAGTGCAACAAAATAAATCCAAAAGAAATATAGAACAACATCCTCAATCCTCATACAATAAGTGAAAAACGTTCCAGTTCTCGAATTAACATTGCAAATAAACTCCTCATGTCAAGTATTAAGTAGTGGGGGTAGTAAATAAATACAAGTGTGTCCCGGCAATCAGTGCAGATATATAGACTGTGGAATTAGTCTGCCGCCGGGGGCGAGGCGTCGCGCGCCTCCCTTGTGAGACGCGACGTGGGTGGATCTTGTGTCGCGTACGATGAATAAGTCGTACTTTTTCAGAAGTTTCTATTTTTGATACTAGCCATTTCTTGGGTCATTGCTTCCGTTACTTATTTTATGGGAGCTGTGTGTTTTTCTAGGATGAAGAGCACTCATGTGCACGTTATTGTACCTTTATGACATTGAGACTTCAACAGAGATTTCAACCAGCAAGCAAACTATTTTTCCTCTTCCTCATATAATTTCAGGTGGACGAACGAAAAAAAAATAAGCAGTAATTGTGTTATGTTTCAGAGATATAGTGTCTATTTGTAGGGATTGATTTTGCATTTTTCACTCATATTTTTCCTTGTTACAAAATAAAGTTTAGCCAACTACCCATTACTGATAATTACAGTAATAAGGCAGGTATAGTTTTAGGAACAAAATACGTTTTTACAATACGATCCCAAGAACTTGTTACAAGACTAAACTCTTTTATACGACCGTTTCACGTCTAGCGAAGCATCATCGCCACTAATTGTAGGCTCCCGTACCGATTTAAATCGTACTCATAAAACATTTTGTAAAACCCAACATACACAATTTATTGGTGGGATTTAATAATTGCTCATAATTGAAATGCAAGAGCAATTACGTATGTTACCTACCGCTCCGGACCGCTTTGTATCGCCGAAAGCCAAAGGCGTTTGTTTACAATGAAAATTATGTATAGTGTAAGTTTGACTGATGTTGATGGGTATTTAATGCATCTCGTACTGAGTCTTGTTCTGTGTAATTAGTCATAAATCGTAGTCTAGCTGTCGCACGTGACGTCTGCTCGATTTATTATTAAGACATACTCGTACGTTGAGAATTGAGATCATTAATCTAAAAGACATAGGAAGCTTTCAATCATTATTCAATAACTGAATCTCTGTCGTCTGAAATAATTATTTGAAATACGATTTTATTGGTGTACCTATTTGAATAAAAGCTTTTTTAAACTACATAGTGTTATTTCTGTCTGTAACAAATTAAATTAAGCCATCCGCAACCAGTTTTAAAAACACATACAAATTAAAGTAGTAAAGCGTAATACAGGTGAGTACAAACCGCGGCCATCATCAGAGATTAAGTTATCAAGTTACGATTTATACCGCCAATAAATGTCAAGGCGATGGGCCGCGAGACTGAAACAGCTCGAGTGGAGGAAACTCCCCACACTTACCGAGAAACTTATTAAAAAGTAACGTTAGCTCATATCCCAACATCGTTGCCAATTTATAATAACGATCCCACTTACAGACAACGTGTATTTTTCAGCTGCTAATATTATTTTAACCTGCAACGAGGTACTTGTAAAGCCATATTACCTTTTTTAAGCTCGCGCCAATGACTTAATCACGCGTTTCGGATGCCACCATTCCTTATATCCCTTATTAGTTCTTCTGTGCAGTGTAAATACTTACACATTCTTTTGGAGTATAAATAAGGCTTATATAGAAATACTCAATTAATAAAAAGTGAAACTAAAACCAGCCAGGACATATTTAGCGAGTGATTGTACCATTTCCATGGTATTGTCCATAGCTTTTTTTTAAATTGGAACTCCGGTTATTGGTCGCCATCGTGGGAAAGCCTCCACACGCCAAAAGCTACCATCTTATTGTTTCACAACCAAGATTGATAGCGGAAGCTTCATATCTTATGTCTCGTTGCTTTTATCTGTCATTTCCGTCCAAATTATTGAAAACATATCATATTCATGGAATCGATTTAATCCAACTCATTTTTGTTTCTTTAATTTATAAGATTGATGCGATTATAATTATGAGTTACGTGTGAAATGAACGGATATCTGTTGTAAGATTAATTTAATTCGCAACTAATAGTTCGGTCGGCCATCAATCATGCCAATTTCCTTAACTAGGAAACGAATGGACATGTCTTTGGTAGAAAAAATGTCGGCAAGTGTCGTGGGTGTAGCAGTAGAATCGTTATAAATAGATTTCGTCGTGCGAAGTATAGGCGGAGTCGGGGGCGCAAGAATCCATCGAACAATCAGGAATCGGATGTTCTTAATGAATGAGATTAATGACCTTTACTACCTGTTATACCTACTCCTTGATAATGATACATACGTCTCGAGTTAATTGGGTGCCTCGTTCCGCAAATATTAACTGCGTCCTTGATCACTGCAAGTTTGTAAATTTAATTAGTGCACAGAAACTTTTAAATCGGACTTGAACAAAGTACGCTGCAACCGCTTTATATTCATAGAAAAAATGCTAATCAAATCGGTTTCGATGTTTCAAAAGATCAAAGTTAAACGACATTATCAAGTCGGTTATCAATACGCGTCATATGTTAAATGGAAGTTGTATTTATTCGCGGGCACAGAATCATCCCGCCGCAAACACTTGGTGACAGATTTCGGAGTCGAATTAATCAAAAATACTAATCAATCGCTAATTACAGATCATCGACCCGCGGTAGGCACCGCCCGCTGTCCTAATTGCTGGACGTTTTAAAGCCTGTACGGCGTACGTAGAGGCTTTATCTCAATAATTAAAGGCTTATCGTCGAGTCAGAAACGCCGTCAGAACTTTATCGTAGCGTGTCCACCCCAACGTTATCTTCATTACGACTCTGCACCGCAACTTTAATTCACGTGTCCATTAATTTTAAAAGCTGCCGCATGCGTTTGTTAAACCAATGATTATCTTAACAGTAATACGGCCCTAAGTTTCCCATGAGCTATAAATCATTGCAAATCAAATGATGTGGAACCTCAGTGGGTAATCTAGGTTACGGTGAGATGGCAGATTTAAGACCGTCCGCTTGTAATTGCTGGTTCTCGTTACGGCTAGCTTGGAAGCTATGGCGATAATTAATGCTTTGTGCTTTAACATTCTTCATTGAATCGTGCTAAAGCTTCTTTTACGCGTTCCTATAAGTAACTGTGGTGGATGTTTATTTGAGTTGTAAAATGCGGATGGGCAGGATGAGTTGGTAGTTGAAGCAATTTGCATAATTTCCTGTTTTCAGGATTACGTCAGATTTTTTAAAGTTCCTAGTATCAAAAAAATATGATGACTGCTTCTGTGGGTCAAAATGAATGTGATTATGGCTGGATGAATGAAATCTGTGATAAATATTAATCCTTAAATAAACACAGACGTCTGGGAAAATTCTAGGATGAAAAAGAAAAATACAGAAACACATAAATAAATAAAAGTATGTATGCAAAAATATAGCAAGTATTAATGTATCACTTAAACTTTTTTCCATAAAACCTGTGTCGGCACCGCTTGATCTACATACAGGTACTAACAGCGACAGATTACTATCGCCTCCAAGCATTAAGTTACTAGTAGATTCCTCAGAGGAATCTTATAACTTGTGTCGGAGATATACCGGTGATACACTAAAAATTTTCATTCCAACAATTATTTAAAACGAGGGGTAATAACTAGATAATAATCTGTAAGTTTAAAAAGACGTACAACGTTGTGTTATCGCGAATCTTCCTTGATTGAGAGTAAAATTTTATTTTCTTTAGTTTTTTTTTATCCTCATGGATATTCTACTTGATCCAATTTGATTTGAATCTCATTATCTTGAGGCGTCTCTTCATGTTAGCGCGAACGGGTGAACTAGCTAGTGATTTGCGGGACTAGTTGTCGGCTCGCCCATAACCATGGTATCTTCCACACGGTCCACTCCACATAGTAACACCTACTTCAAGCCTCCACACTAATAACAATATTAATTACACCACGCTACTATCTTGCAGAAGTAATCGTTTTAATTATTAATAATAGCGCGTAACAACGGAATTCTGTCTTGATTCAGCGCCTGCGCACCGGTCATGTTATTAAGCCCTATTTTTTAAAATCTACATTAAGGTCTTGACTGTTTGTACGTACGAAGGCAGAGACCTCTATTAATAAATGTTTGTAACTATCATTTACCATTGTATGAAGGTTTGTAGCGTAACTGGTCGACGAGTTTATGACCGCTCTGAATACTTTGGACCGTGGAACGAACAATACGGATAAACGCTTTAGGACTGTTCATCTTTTTTTCAGTATTTGTGGTTTTACAGTGGACAATGGATATAATTGAAGCTTTTTATTAAAACGGCAGTTTAAATTAATTATTACCTTAAAGTGAAAACACATCGTAAAATATTATAGACTACTAATAAAATAAACTTTAGGTCTTAAAGTGTCCCTATTATCACACCTGCAAGATTGACCTCCTGCACGTCATAGTTACATAACCTGAAAACCACATTTTATAAGGGACTGAAGAAACTTTTATGGATGCTTTAATTACTCCAAATCTCCGTAAGATCGCCCTACTTACTTCCTGCTCGCAATAACGAATACGTTTATTCCGTCCATATAATCAGAACAAGCGAACCGACAGCTCAAACCGAACGCTCGCCTTTTGTTATAATTGAATTTTGTTAACAGCACAGTTATCCGGTTTTATTGCAAGAAAATTAATTTTTATGAAGAAAAAACCATTTGTGTTACCATCCTGTATTTTCATTACCCCTAATCTTGGCTGGGTTTATTGTTAATAAAACAAAGGTAAGAACTATTGAAATAATAATTAGTGGAGCATTTAGTATGGAGCGTCAGGCTCCCGTGCCATAATGTGGAGCTGCCTTTTAATGGATATTTCAATGTCAAAATTACTCCTGCCGTTCTCAGACAGTCTTAAGGGACTAAAAATACAATAAACGTCATTATGCCTCTTTAATGTGTGTAAGCTTGAGATTTCTTAAAACATTTCCATTTAACCCTGTAAAGTTTTACAGGTTTTAATGATTCGGTTCACGCAATAAAATTTTAATACTCTTCTATTAAACACCATGAAACATTCATGAGATATCTATGTGATAAAAAGTAAGTATTGTAGTCGAATAGCTACTGCAAATAGCAACGGCATATTATGATTGTGTAGAATGTGTGGCTATAGAGCGAGTAGTAAAAACTCGTCGGTCAATATCATAAACATCATTATCAACCACACTACACGTCATGCAAGGATATGACTGTAGCTACACTGTAACCTAAACTAGAACCACTTGAAGTGTCCGAAGGCGACAAGAAATAATAATTGTTTAGACTTGCTCGACTAGTCAACTTGACATACAACCTGACAATACATTCCTTGAATATTTTGGAGTTTTTACATTAATTACAATAACTGCAATACATAAAATTATATTTATCTACAGCATTCAATTGAATAAATAAAATATATAAAAATTGTCTCTCGCTTCTGTTTTGATCGTGGGCACATACTCGGGCACCCTTAATTGCTTGTCAACAAATTCTTGAATGGACAGCTCTGCTGGACACACAAGATTCCTCTTTTTACCCACCCGAAATACTCGATAAACAAGTCATCAACACTGGAACCTTTTCGAATGAACGCAATCCGTGGATAAAACGAAAAGTACTCGATTCCCGAACTTTTCTTACTGCGACAGGGTTGCAACGTTATTAGCGTAATAACGTTATACTTTCGTATCAATTATATTTTAATAAATTCAACAAACGAACCAGTATTCTGTGAGGATCTCGGTGCATCGACCTTATTCCATTAAACAAATTTTTTTCGGGTGTTTCCGCATACATGTATTGCATTGCGCGATGCGCGGACACATTTCATCTAATTGACTGTAAAATACTTGTGAAACCATAACGCACGGAGCTTACTAAACAACAATACTTTGTGGTAGAATTTCTGCGTTTCCCACATAAAACAACTCTTTAAAATACCCGACAATACAAAATAGCACCTATAAATATTCGTGATTAAAAAACAAATACCTATGTGGTTCTGCAAGAGACCGCGGTCCGCGTTTCGCTAGTTCTTAATTAAACATCGGAGCCGAGGTACTGTCGCTTCGCTTATTAAGAAATAAATGAAATACACGCCTTATTCCAAACGAATAGGAAAAAGAACGACAGAACAGATTAATTCAGCATTTGCTTCGAAAACAGGAATTCTCGGGTGTTTAAACGAGAGAAGAGAGGTATTGTATAATTAAATTATGTATGTGGACAAGGATAAGGTTTGACGAGGTGAGGTAATAAAGACACGCGCCTATCGCGCGTGTCTTTATTTTTGTTTCGGCGTGATCGTCAGCGCGCAGTCGGGGCAATGGAACCAGTTGGAGTGCGCGAGAGTGGCGCGTGGCACTCGCTGCTTCTCGCCGCCGAAGACACACGCCACGGTTTACATATGGAATGTCTTCAACCTGTCGCACCTACCTTATCAAACATAAAATATAACACAGCAAACCCTGCAAGTTAACTCTACTGCTGATATAAATGAGACTGGATTTGGTTGGAATTTTAGGAGCCACAATACATGGTAGATATCCCGACAGATTTGTACTTACTCTCACCATATTTAAACAAGCAACAAACACAAATAGATCCAGATGACATTATGGACTGAAAAAAGTAATTCAATACAATAATTCTAAGTTCTATTGAATAAGGCGTTAAAATAAAACAATCATCAATCACACTTAAGGCTTCAAACAGAATAGTCGTTTCAGCTGCGCACACGCAGCGCAACTAAGGCTCTAACAGCACAATTAAAATTTCAAATTCCAATTTTGGCGTTGACTCGCTGCAATTTCACGGCGGTTTTTGTCTTGGGGTAGACAGAAATAGATCATGGCATAGCTGGGAGTGGGATGGGACTAGGTGGAATCCGCTCGAGCGGCCTTCGATTATTCGCCCTGGTCAGTTGGCACAATAACCAGCAGTCGATAACCGCCGTCCAATTAAGTTCGGTAGCGCCTCTTAAAGGCTCACAAGACAAGTTTTTGTCACGGACCATGCGCAGACGCTTAATTGGCGGATACTCGTCATTAGGTATGTGCAATGCAACTTTGCTGTTAGAAATACTTTTTGCATTTTAATTTGTGTTATATTTGCTTATCCACATCATGCGCTTTTTTTTAATATTGGGTATTTTTTTATTTATATTGGCATAGGTGGGTACCACCACTACTACTACCGTATTGCATTGACCTAGACTGGTTTAGGTGGTCAACGAATAGTTAAAAAAAATCATGCAACGCAGTCTTTGGGGACTGCCGATAGAAGTGAAAGCTGAAGCGTTCGGTGACGATGTCGTGAGTTCCATGATTTTTTTCACCCAAAATGTACACATATATACACAGTACACATATAGCTCATGGAAAGCATTCGGTGACGATGACGCGAGTTCCATGATTTTTGTTCACCCAAAAAGTGCTCAACGCGCCTAAAGAAGATTTCACTTCAAAAACAAAATGGTGTTATCTATTAGTAGCTGGTACGTAGTGGAAGAAAAAAAAAATAAAGGTCTCTTGAATTCACCACACCGTCTATTAAACAATTAACATGAACACCATTTATTAAATGTCCCCATCACGTTTAATTATCAAGAGCTTGTTCATACAAAATTGTGGCTTGATCGATGTGGAAGCCCATCCAATTACTTCTCTTGTCGTTGAGATATTATTTACAGTCATCTTGTGTGTATTTATCATGAGATAACGATAAAATATTGCGTGTACAATCTAATATACATCTGCGGGATTGTAATTACTTCGATTAAGACCACGGTATTTTCAGACAAAAAAAGTTATAATCTGCATGAACTTGTAACTAAAAGATAAGGATTTTTAAGTCTTTATTATTTTATTTCTTAGCTTTATTTGAAAATACAGCAGCATATCCATTTAGCTGGGATTGTAGAAATACACAAAAACAATTAATGAACATATCCCATCAGCCAATATCCAACTGAAATGATCATGACTTATCTATCTTCTATATAATAAAAATGAATCGCGAAATGTGTTGCTAAGCGCAAAACTCGAGAACGACTGGAACAATTTCGCTAATTATTTTTCTGAAAATGTTTAAAAACATTAATATCCGGGCGAAGCCGGGGCGGTCCACTAGTGTCTGAATTAAAATTGTAGGTGCCACTTCCTTCATGACTAATCTTCAAATTGACAGATATTTCCAATTCTCACGGCTCCCGGTACACATCCGCCTTCTATCATACTCTGTACCGCGGGATTTTCCATACCTCTGGGTACTTCTTGATCTTCTAAGTCAATTGCAACATCTGCACCTCTCTATTATCTAAGTTTATAAGCTAATTATAAGGGTTCCGTACCATAAAAAAACACGTTCGTTGTATGGGAGCCCCCTTAAATATTTATTTAATTATGTTTTTTAGTATTTGTTGTTTTAGTGGCAACAGAAATACATCATCTGTGTAAATTTCAACTATCTTACTATCACGGTTCATGAGATACAGCCTGGTGACAGACGGACAGACAAACGGACGGACCGCGGAGTCTTAGTAATAGGGTAAAAACCCTAAAAACAGTGATTTTACCAAGTTTATAATAATGTCGGTGGTACTGGTCTGCAAGTACCTATATTTTGTACAACACTACATCGGGATTTAATCAGAAAAGATTATTATTCTGTATGTTATTTCTAAGATAAAATAACTACCTATTGATAAAAATTATAGAAACATGTAAGCTAGTTAGCTTAATTGGACTGAAAATTAAAATATAAACGGCTTAGAAGCAGGGTCTCTAAACCCTCACTGGCCATAGAAGTGCATAGTTACGTTAATTAAAAGCCCAAGCATACACTTGCATACACAATGACAAAGTAGCATACCTCATAAGTGCATTCATCCTGGGGATTAGATGGAGCAGTCTGCGACGATAACGTTCAGGGCCCGCTCCTGAGCGCGCTTCAAAGAAAAGCAAACGTGAACGCGTGCGTTTGTCGCCGCGACGAGCATTAGCCTGTAATGGATATGATCAAAAACCTGCTGCGGTTACATATTATGTCCATAGCTCCCCGAACTGGTCCCAATATCGCTTATTATGTATCGCCTTTGTGTTAATCATATCTTTCGCTCAGTATGGCAAACGTGGCGGCTACCGGTCGCTGCTCTATTAATAAAAGGCAGGCTTCCACTCACGGAATGCTCGTAACCAGCTATTGTAGTCTAGTGGTTGAGGGATTTGTCTTTTTAATCGCACTGCCTCTCCGCTGCGCGGGGCCTATTATTAGGGTTAATTGGAATTATTAAAGTTTTTTTTCACAGCAACTAGAAGTTTTAGCAGATAGTAGTGATGCATGCGAGATAGCTTTGAGTGAGGCGAGCTTTTAGATTAATGTATGGTTAGAGTACATGTTATGGAAATTTTAATAGAGCGAGCTTGGGGAGGCGTTCGATCGTGACCGTACGATTTCTTTCACTCGCTTTTTTTTCGCATAGGAATTAGTAATCTTCTAAATGTGATATACATAGTTACAGAAGGTACGTCAGACCATATAGACTACTACTATAGTTGATTTTATTATTTTCTAGAAGCAGGTTATTCGTTCACGATGTTTCAAATTTCTTGTAGTTGCGCTTGTTAACTACAAAATTATACTTAATGTTAAAGCTCGTCGTATGTTTTTTCGATCATGAGCCGATTTTCACTTATTACTGTGTCGGACGCTTGTACCGAGTATTGAGTGTGGCGTGTCATTTGCATGATTGTCGTTAATTAACTCATAAGGACCGTGACGGTGGACGAGCGTATAAACTCACTGTAGCATTTATCATCAAATTGCCCCGCTATCTCAAATTGCCGGGCTATCTCGGGCTACAGTACAATTACGGCCAGTTTAAAATGATTCAATGTCGCCAATTGCATTTGAGACAAGTTTAAAGAGCGATATTTTTTTTTGGTATTGGAAATACTGAACTTTAGGAATAATCGAATGTTACCAGATCATTATCGAATAAACTGACAAGTGTACAATTTCTTACTTTACAAATTGACCCAATGATATTTATAAGAAAACAGAGCATACAGAATAACGAATAGGTACAATATTCTTACATCACAACTTAGTACCGTTAAAATTCCTCACACTCACTTCAACTAAAAGAGATAAGATCAAACTCTATCACGGGACAATTAAAAATAACACTCAAAACTATACAACACATAACAGCTAGAAACTAACACATTCATTATTATAAACTCAACAAAAAAGGTTACAATTAAACACAGTGCATTAAGATATAATGCATACAGCTTCAGGGGACGGCCATAACTTGTTATCTATTAAATCTAAGACGAAATACTCTTTATCATTAACACAATATAAATATTTATTTATCGATGGACGATCCGAAAGTCAATTCAGAAGCGAGTGGGTTAGAGGGCCTGCACATTTGTGGTCGTAGCAACGCTACGCAGTCGTCATATCAACACTACGCGATCATAGTAACAACGCTAAGCAGTCGTTGTCGTAGCGAATGTACACTGTCGTCGTAGCACCGCTACGTAAACGTCCTAGCACCGCTACGTAAACGTCGTAGCACCGCTACGTGTATGTCGTAGCAACGCTACGCAGTCGTCATATCAACACTACGCAATCATAGTTACAACGCTAAGCAGTCGTTGTCGTAGCAAATGTACACTGTCGTCGTAGCAACGCTACGCAGTCGCGGCAGTGACGCTAGGATAACGTGTTTATGAAAACTCAAAAATAATATCTACATTAACATACAGATATAAGAATTAACGTCCTGATGAAAACCTAAATAAAAATATATAGTATAAGAGAATTTTTAAATGCAGACGGCATTTCGGGCCCTGGGTTAGTTGCTTAAATAAATACAAAGATTGTGTGTCCATGCTTCAACTATTGTGCAGTCACCTTAACTCCCATCCAGAACACAAAATTTGACACTTCATTAAGGCGAGGCAATACGCTGCGCCCGCGGCGAAGCCCACTAGCGCCACTAAAACAAACAACTCTATTAATTCAAACTGTATGAAGGAATCCGCTACGAAATTATACCAAGACCAATATCAATCATCTGATGTGTCCAAAGCGATAATCGATATACAATCGAATATTCAAATCGAGAACTAACACGGTATGCATCGATTAACAACTCAATTAAAATGAATTATAATGTGATATTTGAAATGGCTTCTTAAATCTGGAATTCATTTTTTGTTACCATTGAATGGTGAAAGAAAAATATCAAGTTGGTCAACTGTTTAGATTACATAATCAACAGACGATGTAACTACTCTATTCATTGATAGAAAACTGAAAACCTGTCCCTATTTAGATGTTCTAGATCCCATTTACTTGCTACGGGCAGTTCGAACGATAGATGATATCAAACGCTATTTCATTTTAGTACCTACTAGCTGTTGCCCGCGTTTTTCGTCCGTGTCTGTTAACAATTTGAAGGGTTTTTTGCAAGGAACCCTAATCCTTTTTTCTTAAATAAAAGTACTACGGCTACTATTTATAACATCAGCTATCAGCCTGTGAGTCCCAACAAAATTGGTCCAGCGGTTTCTGAGATTAGCCCGAAGAAACAGACAAAAAAAATGTGTTTTTATTATTACAAGTATCTCATTTACTTTTTTATGCATTTAGTAAAATGCCATTATGTAAATATTACAAACAGACACTTAAATGTATTTATTTGTATAGTTAGAATCTAACTATACAAATAAATACATTTAAGTGTCTAACTGTTAGATGTTACCAAATAAAAATGTTTTTTTTTATCTAAGAAACTATTGAAATGTTTCAATATTTTCTTGCAATTCTTTAACGGAAATTCAAATAATTTTGATACGCGAAAATAATCTTTCATTCGCAGGTAACTCTTTAACAAACCACCGTCATAAAATGCTCGATATTTTATGATCTACTTAGCACAAATCCGATTGTTGGAACTTCTCTGTCGGTACCTCTGTACACAAGATACGAGCCAGAGAAATATGTTGCGAAAAGGATAATATCTTCATTAAAATGTATTTAACGTCAGATCGGATCCGACTAAGCTTGATCAATACACTTTCTATTACTTTTAATATAATTTGGTTCCCACATTTTCGAATAATCTCCGCTTTATTTGAGTTGTGTTGTTGGCTATTTAAATATGATACAGTTTTTAAAGAATGAGATTTTTTATGTAACAATAAAATATTTACATACAAAAGAAACGTTGCCGCCGAATGATAAACGCATCAAAAGTGCCTCAAGGCATCTCGAACGGTCGATATCTGTTCGGAACAAATCACTGTTTTATCGTTACTCCAATCGTAAAAAATATTGATATCAACATAAAAAACGTGGTCCAAAAACAATAGAACGGATGGATTGAAAGGATTCTTGCGTCAGATAACGAGTCGATTTAAAAAAAAAGATATGTATTAATAATAGCTTTATAGTGACCATCTCGGAACCGCTGGTCATTCTTTGTTGTTAATGGTGTCATTTTAAACTCTATCGTTGAAAGATAGTTTTGACACTTTCCTAATACGAGACATGATGCTGCTGCTATCTCGATACTTAGCTGTTTTTTTAAAGGCACAGTCTAATTGGTCTCCAAAGGAATATAGGTGCTCTCAGAAAATTCCAGTAAGAAGTAATGGAACGTAATGATTTATTTTACAAAGCCAAAACTGTCCAGTCATGACTAGCCAGTTTAATCCAAGTAGGATAACAAAATCATAATATTAAAAGGTAATTAGTAGATACAACATAAATATGAAGAGTCTATAGAAACACCCAGCTAGATTAGGACACAACAGGCAAGTAAAATATCACCAAAAATATAAAATACACAAATTATGGGTATTCCACTTGATTTTATTTTACGGTAATTATGTTTTTCTGGAAAGAAAACAAAAGTTAGTTAATAACCGCCAAATATTAATCGTCATTATTTATCTCCGACCTACCTTAATTTACCGAATGTTAATCGTTCGACCACGCGCTAGGCTATCAATAAACACATAATTTACTTTTCAACGACCACATTGTAATCTAATAACTAATTTGCTTGATTGGATTAAGACGTCAAAGCGTGCGTTGATTTCACGGTCGGCAGAAAAGATCGTGTTACTATCTATAAATCTGTAGGTAATCGATATTTTGATTGACGAAAAAATAATGTTATCGTTATAAAAAAATCTGACAAGCGTGTTAAAGAAAGCATTACAATTGCAGAAATAACAACATTTTAATGAGATACTATAAATAAATAATGAAACTAATATATAAAGTGCATAAACGAAGTGATATCTAATGTTAATTATTACAAGTAAACAACAACAAATCAGACACAAGCAAGCTATTGAAAATACAAGTACATACGTAGCTATTAAACATTACCTAGTGAGGTAATATAAAAACACTAGCATCTACCTTATCCAACAATATTAGCAATAAATAATTTCATTTCTATACTCTAAAGATTATTTTCTAATAAAAATATGTACAAAAAGAATACATAGCAGAGCGTGGTTTCGATCCACGGACCTCTGGGTTATGGGCCCAGCACGCTTCCACTGCGCCACTCTGCTTGTGTCAGTCACCGACAAAATTTCGCTGCTCTATCGATAGACTTATCTAGGCACGGACATGACTTGTATTAATTTTCACGTATGTACATACAATGCGTCATGTACACAATATAATATAAGATAACGATCCGATAAGCCTCTTCCGGATTTTCCTCATAACTTCATTTTGTTTTTATATTTTTAATTCTACAATATATTTTGTAAACATCGGACGGCGAAACTTTTTTGTTGACGCTATTGCATATTTCGCGAATATTAAATGGAATTCCATTCATAGCCGTGACAGAAATTATCACTGCAAAAGCAACAAAAGAACAAAATATCTTCCCCGTGATGATGATTAGAACCTAGAAATTCAATGGCAATGATCAATTTGTATGCAATTTATGACATTATATCTGCAATTAGCAGTGAAATATCATTCATTATAACTCGTTAAATATTTAAAACAGCATTCGTTGCATCAATGACTTAATTAGTATCACTATCCTCTGTTCATATCATTTAGTGGAAAAATAATATCGGTTCGGCAATATATTGCAAGGAACACCTGACCTAGGTGCCATAATCTGTAATGTTATAATATATTCATTTTAATTGGCAAAAGCGTGGTGCTTCAATAAATCAATCAATTCTTTCGTAAACGGCTGATTCGTATCAAAGCCATCTGTTTCAATTGATCTAATTATGATCAGATCTCACCGTATTAAAACATGGTCAGTTTCTGTCATTTCCATAATTCTTTTATTTCGGCAGATCTGGCGAGCATAAAGAACCTTATCGCAAAACCAGAGGCTTATCAGCAGTTCCCTTGTTCTGCGGCAGCAATAAATTGTTTAAATATGCCATAATTCTTTGCTTCCTAAGATCAAGATCCGATAAGTGTTTATTAGAACACGGGTGGTAGAAAACTTGTGCGATATCCACATAAAAACAGGTGAACAACAAAAAACTGCCGACATTTTTTCCGTTTGCCAAATCTTAAAAAGTGTTCCGAAAATCTTCGAGCTTGTTCGACCCTTATCTCTGTTTGTTTAGTAAATAATGAGCGGTCGCGAACTTGTTAACAAGTCCTGAATTTGTGTTCAAACCAAAGATTAGTTGAAAGGCAAATATTAAAATGTCTCAAAGCTTTTAATTGACGAAGTGTTGTCTTAATAAAAGTCTTAACAGTGAAGAGCCAAGTCTCCAACGTTATCTTATGCCGCCCATTTCATAACATGATTACTGTATTAAAAAGTAAAGTGGTCAGATATTGTTGGTATTTGCATAAAGGATTGGCGGTTGGGCGTCGCGGCGTGTGTGGCATCCTTCTGTCCCCGCTATATGTCAGCGTTGAAGCAAATTGAGGTTTCAGGAACACACGTTAAGAGCCCCGAGCAATAAGGATTTCTTGCAACGTGTAAATACAAGTGGTAGTTACAGTCATTTACGCTGTCAGGTTTATGATGTTTTGAAAAATGCCTTCTCCTAAATCCGACTGCGAGCCTCAAATTAAGAAATTGAAGATAAAGGCGGCCCGAAGTGCCATTTTTTCCCCTGCTACGTCAATTAAGTGGATTTTATTTAACCGATCGAAATGAAGTTTCAGTAATAAATCGAGACACTTTTGAATAAATGACATAATAAAGATGTGAATGAATTACGATATCGATATCCAGTGTAGTAAATTAACGATGCAGATCGACGCATCCCAAAGATATTTATGAGATAAATTTGTCTCCCGCTTGCGCTGTGTCTCATTACTGCTGCCGACAAAGCTCCGGCCGGCCAGCATTTGTCACATGAACAGTTGCAAATAGCGAAATTCTTTATAATTTATAATTGTGTACTCATGATTTTTAGTTGCTAATTAGGGATATACCATGTTTTGCACTCAAGGGGAATAACGAGCGAGAAAATTGCATGAGATGTGACAATAAATCAGTGAGGAAAAAATTGCAAATTTCGCGTTTTTCGATAACTACATCGATGCTTCCGAGTACCAGTAAACTGGTGTGAGGAATTCGCTTATTAAGTGGTGAGATGTCTATCAAGTTTGATGCAGCACGCAGCTGAGTGGCGCAGGCGCACGGGCGCGCCGGCGCGGTGCGGGGAGGCTGCGCATGCGCAGCGGCCGGCGGGCGGCGGCACGCGTTGCTTAACATTCAGCGCGCAGCCGCCCGATCACCAACTGCCGATGACGCGAGCGTACTTCCGCACAAAACTCATTAAAATGATGAGCATTGGGGTTTTCTTATAATAAAAATTGAGTTTTGGACACTTCGGCTCGTTAATTAAATAATATTTGCCCAGTTTGATCAGCAGAATATAATCAATTGCCTTGCCAAAAAAAATGTTAGCTTGATGTTATGAGTGCCAGAGAACAGGTTATTTGCCATGGGGACACATTTTTGGTAGCACAAAGTATAAAGATGTCGAAAGACAAACAAAAGCTTGAAACTTCAACGCCTTGCAGAAATATACATAGGTATATGTCACCGGAAAATTGCAGACTCCGTAAGATTACCTATAATAAAATTTGATTATATTATAATCGATATATTATGAAAAAATCGTTTTGTACACAATAAATCCCACTCAAATTCAATAGTTTCCAATATATCCGTGTCTTATTTAGAAAAAATAGTATACAATTTAACGTGATATTTTACAATGTTACGGCGTTTACATACATAGTTAGGCTGTACCTAGCACAGGAACAGAATAAACAAATCCCAATATTATTGAGACATGCGAAGAAAAGCCTTTTAATAGACTCAGCCATGGCTCGGGGGCAGTTTTAGTCATAGGTATACAAGAGAGATGATCGGCCGACTGATTAAGTGATTAGGCAGCAAACCCTAAAAATATTTTTCAACGGCTCTTTATCTCGAGTCAAACACGACAACACTTTTTATTGGATCGAACCTTTCCTGGCTACATGACATGAAAAGTTCAGTGAGCACAACTTACAGTAATTGGTCTCTTGATTGAGACCTCACCGCTGGTTTTGCAAGCGGCTCTCCCGCGGGCTATCGAACTTTTTTATCCAAGGCTTGCTCTTCATAATTGATTTTAAACAACGGGACACCCTCTCGTTTGTATTCCTTTGAATGTTTTGTACTTTACAAAGTAAAATTACTTTCCAATTCATTAGACAAGTAAGGTCAAACGAATTCTCAACAACCGCGGCAATGTAAAATCTGTAAGACATTACGTCTCCCAAATATATCACCTTCTTCCACAATGGGATCGAAAAACTATTACCGCCTAAGGTATGAATGTACGCAAACGTTCCCAACAGTATATTGAGGACATTTAATGCGGATTCCCAAAGGAGTCTCCAGTAAATAAGGCTTGTTTACGAGTCCCGTGCTGCGGAGGCGGTATGCCATTGTAGCAGCCTTCGACGACCACACTTTATTGGCTAATTTTATTCAATTAAATTGTTCTCGTTGCGCGCCGACACCCATGCCGGGCTCATTTTAACGCCTCGGAAATTATTGCAATAGATAACATAATACACGGCGTGCGTTCGAAGGTAAGTGATTTAAAGACAGGCGCGGCACTTATGGTCCGCCGCCTCTAGTGCACGCTCGAATTTATTGTAACTGGCTTGACATGCACCGCTACTAAAACTATAAACATAAACTAATACGATCTTATTGCTATCTTCAACTGTCGACGATGAGTCGATGTATGGGGTTGAAAATTATTATAATATGTTAATTCTGAGCAACATTACAAAGCGGGTGGTGGCTTCCAAACAGTGAACGCGCCGTCAGCCTCACGCTGTGAATCCACTAAGACGTCTCATCACAATATTGTCCAGGGGACAAAACTATTATAACTACCCCTTCGTTGTGGAAAAAACTTGATTTCACTAAAGTGAGTTCGCGTCATGCTGACAAGGCATCTTACAAATCGTTTATAACAGAGTTTTATTTTAGCTGGGATGCGTATGCGATCCGTTGATAAGTATCGTGGTTATGAATGTTGACATATGAATAACGAAATTATTATAAGGGTTATATTGTTAAACGTTAGCAATTTATGGGCATGATATTATATAAACGTCGGCAGGTTTGTTTGATTCATCTCCCTAACTGGAAAACGTGACTATTTAACGCAGTAAGAGATGCTTGGTGTTTTTTTTTTTTAGTCTTTCTTACATCCTATTAAATCTTGTAAATATCCCTATATATCTAACCGAAAAAAGAACATTAATTAACTTTTTCAAAAGCACAATATCGGAAACTACAACCTTGAACCTGTCACAAAAAATATTGGCGACATTTTTTCGCTTCTTTCGAGCTTCCTCATCATAAAACCCATCCAAGTCCCGCCGAAGTGTCCACATCTATAAACAAAGAGATGGCGTCTACTCACAAATCGCTAGAAAAACAAATAAAATTATATTTAATAGGCTCGTGAGAACTGTCGCCCACCACCCACTGCGACAGGTTCGTTAAATATTTTAATTGCGACGCTAAAAAGATCCCAAAATTTTATTCGTCGTAAATCAAAGCGGTGTCCACGGTAGTCCACATGTTTTTTTCTTTCAAATATTATGTGGTTTATATCTGATGGGGAAGCACAAAGTAATGTCCGCTAACATTATGAAGTTCTTCAAAAAAACGCATTCCTGCTTTAACCTTTGATAGAAATTAAAAAAGAAAGGGTGTAATAGCAACGTCACCGGTGAATCGTGAAACGATATCCTACAGATATACATCGATTAGGATCGCTGCCTACGCTCCGTCAGCCCAATTTTTCGCTTCCAAAATTTCGTAAAACTTGATATATTTACCGCAAACCGATGAACAGATAAACCTTTGATATTACCGTTCTATAATTTTCGTAAATGATATGATTTGCTCTAACCAGTGAACATGGAGATTGGAGACTACATAATTTTGTAAAGGGAGGATTTTCTAATAACTAAATTATTGTCATCAATGAAATGACACATCAGTTGCCTCATTCTTCAACCTATCAAACATCACGATATCATTTTGAGAACGGAAGCATCATTCCGTCAAGGGTCGACAGTCATTCGAAATCCATCATTCATTCGCAACTAGACATTTAAACAAAAATTTCCGACTCAATAAATGTCTCTGTTTGTTTTTCTAACAGGAAACCTATTTAGTTTGGTAAAAAGATTGGTAAAAAAAGGAATCCATGTGGGTGGCAGTAGCTGACGACAGTTTAAGTAGTGTAACTCGATACGCGAGTCCAGTAGTTTGTTTTTCTTGCACACTCGAAATTGTCGGAAGCCAATGAGATGATGATATTATTTTGCCGAAGACCCATCGTAGACTTTATGGGCTTGTGTCGGCGCGTCTAAATGTTTACGGAAGCGGTTTTTTATGGGCACTTAACCGTAAAGTTTAGTTTTAATGTCGCTATTACACTTTGGAACAAAAAGTGATCCGGTTTTGGATCTATTACAGCTATAACACCACAAGTAGACTAATATTAGTTAATTAGTGTTGACCAATTAACAAAAACGGATATAGGTCCATGAATTACACTGCTAATAAGAAAAATGTAGACTAAACACATTAAGTAGGATTTGTCCTACTTGATGTGTTTAGTCTATATTTTTCTTATTAGCAGTGTAATTCATATTGTAATTGCTGTCTCAGTCGTAAACTTTTTGCATTAAATTCATCTTCAGTATTAGTCCGTACACCACATTGCTGTAAGTCTGAGATCACATAGCAGAGCAGACTACATCAAATAATTTATTTGTTTGTTTTATTTCCTTAATTGGCTTCTAAATAACACGCTTACTCAAAATATCAATCATCTCACATTCATTAATCACCCAACGATACTAATAATTAAAACAACATCACAAATCACGTTAATCCAGTACCTCGGCTAGTAACAAAATTAATCGCAGAGATTTTTTCTCTAGATCAATAAAATGATCGAGGGTTCCGTCTGTGTATGTGTGCGTGCGCAACAGGGAGGTGATCACGTGGCTAAACCCTCCACAACCCCTATTCATATCTTTTTTCTCTTTCTACCATAGCTGGTTTAAGAAGGATAGAAGGGGACAGAGTGTTTGCTTGTGTGGGTAAAACGGCGCGGGCCCAAACATCTGCCTGGTTCCTGATATTTTTTGGTCGGTTAAGTTAGTCGAATAATAATACGGAATTAAATTTGATTAAAGTTGGAATTGATTTTACTGTAGCTTATCAATTTTGATACAGTTATAATGTAAGAAATCCGTTCGTTAAAGCATATGATACGGATATCGATCGATCGATTTTGACATTATGAATTACATTACAATTACACAAAGTACGATTCCCAACCAAATCTTGGAGTATTTACTATTTTAAATACATTATTTTGTTGCCATATTAGTCCACAGTAACTCTAATAGCCCAACAAAATGTTAATTCACAGCATGTAACGGTTTTGCCATTGAAAACAGGAGACCACATTGAACAGAACAACTTAAAGAAAAAACTTGATCTTGAACTTTTACAAAGTTATCAAACCCCTGCTTAAAGCAACATTATCAGCAATTGTATGGAATAAGGTAGGGAATAGAATAGGGGAGAATTTTATAAGTGCAAATGTAATGTTGTTTTGTTATAAGAAGTTGGCAAAGAGTTCATTGAAAACGAATGCAGTTCTAAGGTCTCAGAGCAAGGGGAAGGTCTCAACGTCTCGGGTGGTGTTAAACAAAGAGTATGAAAGGAGTATTATGTCTGGACCACGGTCCAATGAATGCACCTCGTACTGTGCGAATACTTTTTAAATGTACTCCAGATTCGATATTTAAATGCAACAAATGGGAGCCAGACGGCTTTTTTAAACGACCAGCCTTGAAGATGCAAACTTGTTGGTGTTTATATCAAGAAGTGCCGGATTCGAAATAATTATGCGGTTTAATGTATAAGTAGTATAATACGACTGGTGTTCTTCTTTCTTCAATTCAACTTCAGCAATGCTCACTAAAGGCCAATCTTTGGATAAATGAATAAACCATACAAATGATATCGTGAACTACTGCTAAATAAACTAAAACTTTTACTTTCGATTAAGCTGGCTCCAATGGCTATCAAAGACACCTTTGTCCCATTGTTTTCCTTCAGAATCATACCCAATATTTTGAAGCGGATATGCTTACAACTCCCCCTTGCAATAAAAACGTCTATTCAATGGCTAGTCTAGTCGTCTAGATGCAGTCTAAGGGTTCCAGACGTCTTTTGTTGTTCTGACCTTAGCTTATTTAATTTTCAAGTTGAAGGTTCCCCTTTATTCTTGGTCTCAGTTTCTAATAATAGTGTGCGTCTGGATCGGGGAAGCCCTCAATAGCCTAGCTAATTCAAGGTGTCCTATATTGAGATAGGTTATAGCATTAGAAGGTAACTCGGTCGGCGGGAACTATTCAAAACACAGCTGTTTGAGATGAATGTGCAGGTTAGCTTTTGTATATTTGTTTGGTCTAGACTGGTTTTATAGGATTTGTAAAGAAAAAAAAATGTTATTCTCTATTTCTGTTATTCAACATTTCAATTTGATATTTTGTTTGTTCCTTCAAAAATAATAATTCTAGAAGCTCATGGCTAAATAATAATAGCCGCATGATTCGAACTTCGAGGTTAAGCGACGCTTGCCGATGTCGGTCCACGGATGGGTGGCTATTGTAACACCAGGGACTCCGCTAGTGTTACTTATTGTGATTGTTATAATAAATGAAACGATATTGGAGATTTATAACTCTAAATATATTTTGGCATCTGCCTTTAGCGAACGTTGGAACCAGAGTCTTTTATAAAAAACAAAACATATTTTCACATTCGTATTTCAAATTCTTTTAATTTTCACCTGACGCTTCCAAAGGCTATCTTGTCTGCCAGAGACCTGCAGACAAGGATATCCTCCTTACATGAGCTACGCCCCTACGAATAGAGGATAAGAGGAAATGCCTCGCAATCATCTATTCCAAATCTTTGGAAGGGTCAAGTGTAACCTACCTATACCTAAAAAGACGTCCCTACCTATAAGCGGATGTGGACGAACAGGGGTGCGTATGCCTCTATAGAAGCAGCTTACACTATGACCTGCGATCAATTAATTTATTAAAATTTACCATGCACCACTTGTGCTTATCAACAACGCAGTCATACCGAAGCCCTGCCGGGGCAAAACCGCTAGAAAAGCTCCGGCACATCGCGATTGCTTTAACAAATAATGTGAAAACTCACATTCCTCCAGATGGGATTTATTTCTATAATTTATAATATTATAACTTTAAATTCCTCGGACGCTATCGAGTCAGAGAAAAAGAAGGTCATACTAATATAAATATACCTAACTCTTGAACCTACTCCAGCGATCCGCACATAACGAAGAAAATCAAATATACATTATTAATTGACATTAACCAACAACTGTGGGTCACCAATATCAGTTGAACCAATGGTGACAACTAGTCACCCTCTGCGAAAGGCTATGCCCCGTAAGCAGAGTTGGCATCAACCTCCATGGCGCCCTCTTACTCCCCTCTCTTCAGGATGGGCCATAGTTCCCTATAGTTAACTTATGTTTTACAAACTGGAGTAACTTCAGCCTATCTGACCATAACATTCTGTCTTCATCTTTGAACAAGTGACCTTCTCTTCCTCGGCCGGCTGCGTCCCTCACGCACGTACGAGTCCATTTTCAGTATCCACATGAAAAAGAATAAACTGATTAATAAACTATTTAACAAAAAACACTAAAATAATGGTTTGTTTACATTAATCAATGTATCTATTTACATGAACTTGAAACTCATCCGATGATAGTTTCGGATACAAACAAATATTTTTTAAAAGGCCCATATACAACCTACGTAGTTTGATACTCCTAACTGTCTGTCGCCTAGAAGTATAAATCGTCACTTCCATACGTGGAATTCTGTTTAACCTGTGCTTTTTATTAACTATAGCACAACATGACATATTATTTTTCATTTTATGACAACCTATGAATGAAATTAAATAATAAAATTATTTGTGTGTCGACACTGTCGAACTTAATAAAATATAATGCTAAGAGATCAGCATAAATCTGGAAAAATATCTAACATACTAAATCTACCTAGTATAAAAAGTGGAAACTCAAATAGTTATAAAATTCTCAAAACGTTACGTTTCCTGACTTTATAATTGTATACAATTGTTTCGAATTTCTTTCTAGAACATTTCCAAAATTTACATTTATATATAAGTGACTGTTTTATCAAATCATCCGTGGAATTTTTTATATGATTTGAAGAAAATGACTTTAGTTTATCTGTATAAATATGTGTGGAATACTTCCGTGTCTTTCTTCTTACCCTTATCTTATATATTTTAGCTCGGGCATTAAGAGAAAATTTGATATTAGTATTCAAAGACATATTTGTTTGCGTGGTATGGGTGTTCGTGCTGTCCCCATCGAATAAAATCAAATTACTCGAAATTATTGTTTTACAACCATTTGGCTCAACGGCTGAGTCTACTAAAATGACCGATTCATCCAAATCCATGGACACCATGGGGAATTGAACCTCGTATTGGACCATCTCCTTCGGTTCGGTCTGCAATACAACGGATTCTTCGACTCCATTATCCTCAAAAATGTCATCCATTTTAATGCAATTATTGGATTCGTTGTTTGGATTACAAAGAGGTTCCGACAATAACTTCTCTTGATTTTCTGGAATCAAACTATTATTAAATATTGGAATAGACACACCCGCTTCCTTATCTTCATCCGTCAAATCTTGCTCAAATGTTGTATCATGGAGTAGGCTGCTTTCTCCACAGCTCTGTTCATCATCGTCACAATTGTCATCATGGTCATCATGGTGTGGTTCCTCAATTTCAATTTGTGAGACGTTCGTCATCACGCTAGAATATAAGGGTGTATTATTCTCAACATCTATAAAATCTGGTCGTTCGCATTTTTCGAATACAACGGCGGTCATCGTTTCAACATAAGATGCCTTTTGTGCACGTTGTTTACATGACATGCATTTGCACGGGAATTCGTTTCTAATTTTATCACACAACACATCAAAATCAATACCATCATGGTATGTGTAGTTATAAAAATGTTTTGCTGCGCTTTGCAAAAATGCGCCTAATATGAGCGCGTAATCGCTC
This sequence comes from Mamestra brassicae, assembly GCA_905163435.1. Taxonomy (NCBI): domain Eukaryota; kingdom Metazoa; phylum Arthropoda; class Insecta; order Lepidoptera; family Noctuidae; genus Mamestra; species Mamestra brassicae. The sequence continues at coordinate 6,992,054 of LR990996.1, read as the reverse complement.
TCTCGCCATTCACCGTCGGTGGCGATGAATCTAAAGTCTACTAAAAAATCTTCAAAACAAACTCGGTCTATGCCGGTAAACATTAACATATTGACGTTTCACAATCTTTTCTCATAATATAAAAACCACTTAGCTTTACTCTAGGCGTCGGGTCAGCGCTTGACTCAATTATCAAATCATACAGCAATCCTCTAAGATACTTTTATTATATGGGGGGTTTCTTCATGCAATGTCACGCCTTGCACACGCGGGAAAAAACCGGACCTCCACCATTTGTAACACCAGGGACTCCGCTAGTGTTACTTATTGTGATTGTTATAATAAATGAAACGATATTGGAGATTTATAACTCTAAATATATTTTGGCATCTGCCTTTAGCGAACGTTGGAACCAGAGTCTTTTATAAAAAACAAAACATATTTTCACATTCGTATTTCAAATTCTTTTAATTTTCACCTGACGCTTCCAAAGGCTATCTTGTCTGCCAGAGACCTGCAGACAAGGATATCCTCCTTACACTATATATCCAAAGCACCTTAAGCCGTTGAGTCCGGCTGTCATTTGAAGTTCTTTGGCAGTATTTAAGTATTGTCAGAAGTAATTCAAACTGGCATTAGTCTTGCCAAGGGATATCATGCCACCCAGATTCACACATGAAAAATACTGGTAGGTACTCAGCATCATCCGATAAGACTGGAATCCAACCCTAATATAATAAGGAAAAGCATAGGCAGATTTTTTTAAAACTGACTTTGCTGGACTGCCTTGCAGTAGGTAGGCACCTGGAGTGGTTAAGCACTGGCTTCATGCTGGCGCTAATGATACCTGTGGATGCTGTAGGTAGAAATAGGATTTGGATACCGTGACATCCGTAGTTATTTTTAACAAAACATGCTTGAGGAGTAGGAATCTGCAAACAATATTATTTTAGTACCTAATGCGACAATGAAAAACAAAGACACCTCTATGGTACTCCTAAAAAGTTGTTTTTAAAAAGGGTTCGAATGTTTTGACAGATCAATCCACCTCATTCGAATGCTGTGGCATCTCCGATTCGATACACCTTCCCCTGCCAGCAATTACCATATGGCCAGGCTAAATATAGCCAGGATAGTATGCACCATAGTCACAATCCCGGGTCCCACATGTTCGCAAGATGGTGAGGCCTTGGTGAGCGGATTGCCGCGAAAAAACCAGACATCTTAAGTTACAGGATGCACTTTCGAGTATTAGGAGCAACACTCGTCTTACCTCACTAATCCAAAGACAGTTTAATGTTTCGTTGTTCGAGTTACGTTTTAATTGTGGTTTTAACTGTCTAATGCTCAAAAAACTGATCTCGTTTTTAAAGGATGTGAGCCTTTTAAGAAACATATTTCAAATATATATCTGAAAAACATATTACGCGGTACAAACATTTCAATTTCTTCAGTTTGAGGTTCTACCGAAAGAAAAGGTACGAGGTACGCCTACAACGTATTGGAGCTCAGGTAAAATTGACCGGCGATGCTATACGTTGCCTTATTATTGAAACAGGCGCTTGGATTATTTCTTGCTCCTCTGGCGACTTTTCTATGATGGTCAACCATACATATACCGATAGCTAATGTGTAACCTTGACAAATTAGAAGGACAGGAAATAACATGTAGGTCGATTTCTCTATGTAATTTTTGCTAAGACTCACCTTTGTATCAATTAATATTAAGCGTTATTGTATTCAACTGAGCAAGTAACAGCGAGTTATCAGAACAAGATTGAGTAAAACAAGGCGTTTTGAAGCTATACTTAGTTAGACCTTACCCGAACTTCTACTGTAATCATATTCCACATACATGTTTTGATCAGTGAAAGGGTTTGTAGCATATCACGGACACCCTACAATGGGGTGTCCGTGAAAGATTTTTCACCTTAATAATGTAGTAGTATAAATCTTAAAAGCTGTTAAAAATCTTAAATGTAACGTGTTTTTATTTCAAAATAATATGTTTTTTTTTTAAATAATTCCAGTTAAATGTTTACCGTGAAGACGAGTTTTGACAAGTGTTTGAGAAAACGATGGTGTTTCGTTTAAACGATGATATTTTATTGGAACGAAGTTCCTTATTGCGCGTTGTGAAAGGGGGCTAGACGGAAAAAATTCATACGTAAAGTTGTAACGACACTTTTTTGATTGTCTTTTGTTTCTTTTATGTTTGAATTTCGAAGAAGAATTGGTTTTAATTTCGAAATAATGCGCCAAAATATAAGATACAAATATTTTGATAAAGTAATTGATTAGACACTAATTTTTCCCGCGGCTCAGCTCCTTTTATGCTATCCTAGAAGATTTTATTGGAATATGATGATTTTTCGAAGACAAAAAACAGTCTCTTCATGTATGAGTTTTCTTAATCGGATCTGTATCATCGGTATGTACAGTAGAACGGAACAAAGAATTTTACTGTTTATTAAATAATTATTAGTATTGACTATTTTGAAAAAGGGAGTCTCGTAACTTATATGTCATTGTAAGTAGGTACCCAAAAACTTCTCAGGTACACACAATCCAAAATAGAAAGTTGGTATTAATTTCAAATACTACAAACGAAACATTCGAAACAAAAAAAAATATTGCATGATATATGCTGTATTTTATGAACAAACAGTTTTAAAACTATGAAACGTATCAGTTATTTAGCGTAATAGACTTAATTGGCGATCATTCGAACGCAACAAATTGAAGCTAAAAACAATACAAATATTTTAAAATATTTATATTTTTTTAGTTGTGAAATACTTTTTTAATTGATTAAATACTAGCTATTTCATGCGGTTTCACTTCTCTATCAAGAAACAGAACAGGGATGGTGTTTTTTTTTTCAAGGAGTTTAAGTAGGCTACGAGAATGAGTGCTATGAGTTATGACACAGCGATACTGAAGCTTTCAATCTGCAGAAGTGTTGGTAATCCGATGAGTAGTTTAGATATTAAATGAGAAATGATATTTATATGGAACTTCGTTCCATCCGGGTGTCTCTTGACTCCTCTCAAGTTTTTTTTGATATAAAAACCATTACTTATATAAAAGTATGGAGAATTTTAACGACTACATTTTAAAGTTTCAATTTTTAAATGTAGTAGTAAAAATTGTTTAGTACCTTGTAGGTAACTTTTAAGATTATAATTTCATAACTTATAAAATTGTGAAGATTTATTAATGCAATGTACCTAATATACATAATATGTTCTAACAAAGTACCTATCGTCTTATTTAATTTCCAGACGTAGCACGTATGAATATTTTAATAAAAATATTTTAGTTTTTTTTTTTATATCAACGTGTTATTTAATTTAAATTATTTATTTGAATTTTTTTTATAAATAATTTATTTAAATACAAATTATTTTATTTTATTTATTAATTATGTAGTTTTCAAGGAAACCCTTTTGGCATTAAAAATTGAAGGAAGCCACAGGTTCTAGCCACAGGTCTCAATTAATTCTGGCCTTGTTTTGTAAGCACTCGTTAGGGGTCGCCACCTGTTATGGACAGTTACAACGGCGACGACGACTAAGTTAAAAATAAACGATACCTATCTGCATAAATTCGTATTTATTCTACACTAGCTGCTGCCAGCGAGTTCGCCCGCGTGGAAATGGAAATTATTTCAAGGGAATATTATACTCTCGAGATAAAAAGTACCCGCGTGCCAAGTTCCATACAAATCCGTTCAGCCGTCGAGATGTAAAACGGTAACGAACAGACAAAAAGAATTACTTTCGCGTTTATACTATCAGTAATGGGTATGGGTTTGTAACACTAATCACTTAATCTTTTAACCTACTAGTACTAGTAAACTGCGGGATAATCTAGTAGATTTTTCCCGCGAGAATCATACTGGATCTTGTCAATCACTGTTCCTCTGACGTTGGATGTAAGATGAGACCTATTTATTAAAGTCCTTAAATCGACCTCTGAACCTTTACCTCCATGCGCATCAAAAATCCCGTTCCAAATCCCACTATTTCAAAAATAAAATTGCCCTCCAAAAATCAACCTTACAACGTTCATTTCAAGAATCAGAACCGTCTATCAAAGTATGGTGCAGTTGTACTATAGAAGTAACAATGGTCATGCTAGGACAGTGGCGCGTGCCACGACACAAAAGCTAAAGGGCACGCAGCTGGCGTGGGTGTATACACACACACACACACACGTACTGACACACAGATCGGTTAAAAAAATATTAATTATGTTTTATCTAAGAGATAAGTTGGTTTGTATGAAAAATATAGATTGTAGATGCTAAGTTTGTGTAACTGAAAATTGTAAGAGAAACAAATAGTAAGGCGAAGATACATTATTTAGGGGAAGATAAATTATCTGTGCTGAAAAAGAAAACATGAAAAACATCTTTAAATTTCGTTTTAATTTATCTTTCATAGAATAATCTATGAAAGATAAATTAAAACGAAATTCCGAAAATGAATGGTATTGTTTCGCTGTGAAAAATAACGTAAGTAATTATTAGGGTATCAATATGTACAGACATTAAATTAATTACTTATTTTTACAGCTCTTAGCAGCAATAAAATAAAATGACACTAGTACTTTCGGGCAAGGCTAACATTATATTCCATTACCAACCCCCTTGCGCCAGCGCAATCATTTCGAAGGCCCATTCAAACACGCGAACGGTTTTAGCTCGATTACTACACATGTGTGTACTATGTATGTTTGTGTGCGTATATGACATAATAAAGGTATGTGTTGGTATGTAACTGCAACTTACGCACACAGACATACCAGTGGTTGGGTGCGACACCCCATGAAAATTATATTGTCCTTTATGTTGTTCAGGTTTTGGGGCATCGTTGCGGTTCATAACGGAAAAAGTTCGTGATTTCAAAATTGATGTTGTACGTATAGTGTCTCTACAACATTTGATTAAAATTACGCTTCAGACTTTTAATTAAACCTATTATGAAAATTATTAACAAAATTTGATAAGGGTGAAACTCATTACCTACATACAAAAAGCCCCAGAAAAGATATTCCAAATTACGAAAATTAAAATGATCGGTATTTAATTTGATTATTATACTTTACTATGTTAATACTTTGAAAGGAAGAGCTTTACGAGATTAAATCAGACAAAGACTTCGTAAACTTCTAGACAAACTTAAAAGTTTCCAAGAGCAAACTTTAACGAAATACCCAGTGGTCGTATAAATTGAACAGGAACGCTGCCCCATTCCGCCCTTTGAAAGAGCATGTGTGCAACTAGTAAACGTAAGTACCCCTGTTGATCCCCCCGCGAGCCACCCCAGGTGCGTCCGCGCGGCACGCGCCATTCCTGTCGCGGCCGGCGCTCTGACGCCATCGTATAGCCCTACTCCACCAAACTAGAAAACAGTTATTTTCTACGTGATCCAATCTCATCCAAGTCCGCAACTAATCCAAAATAAACAATCGGAACATGTGAAAACAGCAACTCATCGTGCCGAAATGAGTTCCATCGGCGTCGTCGTCTTCCGCAACTCGCCGCTCGGCAAAGCGCAGGTGCTCCAAGAATCCGTGAATAATACCGTGAACATAACAAACAATGATGCCAATCAAAACTCCAAACGTGAAATTATAATAGTGAGGAAAAAGCCGAAGATTCAATCTGTACCAGCGACCGTTTCAGTGACGTCATTAGTGCGTGCTGCTGAACCTCTTACGTCACAAGCTTCAGCGGCTAAGAAACCTCGGCCTTGTGAAAATAGCGCGGAAGAATCAGTGCGGTCACCAACACCTCTCGCAGTTGCTCGGCGTAATGCGCGGGAACGTAACAGAGTGCGCCAAGTTAACGATGGATTTGCTGCTCTGCGTAAACACATCCCCGAAGAAGTTGCTTCCGCCTTCGAAAATGTGAACTCTAACCGAGGAGCTAACAAGAAGTTAAGTAAAGTGGAAACGCTGCGAATGGCTGTCGAATATATACGAAACTTGGAGAGTTTACTGAACATCGGCCATGATAAGGAAAATTCTTCCCGACCTTCAATGGAATCATTCCCATCTCCAGCATCTTCGTCCCCGAGAGAGAACAGTCAAGAGAGAAGTTATTACTCACTGCATTCTCCCGCTGTTGAAGACGAAGATATGGATGAAGATGAACTCGATGGGTCCATGCATCTTCCTAGACAGCAATATGTTGATCTACAAGCAACAGAGCAATTTCAGTTAGTGACTACTCCAAACTTGTACGAGGAAGAAGAAGGTGCTGGTCAGCCTCTTACTCCATCATCCGATCTCCTCGGACATGAAGATATAAACCCTCAACTTCTGGAGGGACATTTCGCATTCCCAAATTCAGCCGAGCAGTTCACAGTGATACCGGACCGACATTATCTGAGTGAAAATGATGTGCCAATGAGCGAGAGTGATTTTGAGGTGAAATATTCTGCAATTATGAATCAGCAACTGCATCACAATTTTACTGAGGAGACCAGTCTACCTTCGATTGATCCTGGGTTGATGTTAAATCACAATGTATACAAATTTAAGGCAGAAGATCACGTATTTGTTGAGGATCAATTCAACGACGATATGGAACTAAAGAAAGAACTTCCTGATATTCAAGTGACGCCAGAAGACAGAGAACAGTTTGAAGAAACCCTGAAATGGTGGCAAGAGAAAACCAAACAAGCGCGATTGTTGAAGCACAGCAACAATAAGAATTAACTTGGTTCTAATGTAGTTTTTGTGTAGATAAATGTAATTCAAGATATTTATTGCTGTAGAAGTATAGTTTAGGAGAACATAACATACAGCTGTTGGTGCCAAAGTCGGTTGAAGACGCAAGGTGTGTCGTAACGGTCGCCACACGAGCCTGCACTTCAAGCTTTGTACATTAATCGTTATTTATATGTTATTCTAGTAACTTTACCTAGTTCAATGACTTAGTACTTAACTGTCCAGTGTAATGTAGTACAGAGACAAGCTCTCGTGAATAGATCAAATATTGTAAATACGAGTTTCAAAGGGCACCTCTTAATACAAATGGAATAAACTTAACTTAGTGCCTTCTATTTTAATAAACATTGTGATGTTAGATTAGTAACTTTATCATAATAAACGAATTAGTTCCTTAACGTCGTCTTTTATTTATTTTTTTGATAAATCTATGAAGTCCTTATTGTCCAGTAAAAATAGTAGCTACATTCCTAGAAGTTTCAAATTAACTCTTTTATTATAAACGAACCCTTTCCCTAATTTTATCGATTGCCAATGATCTAGTGAGCCCATTAAAAACACACTCCCTTAATGCCAACCCAGTTGAGACAAAGACCCTTATGCTAATGCAACCAAATCATTTGACAGTAAATGACCTACTTAAAACGCTTTGCAGCATAACATAAGCCGCTACGGTCGACTTCACCGTCATCTAAAGCTCTAGTTAACTGGGGATTAATCTGTTCTTAATTATGATAAGATCTTTTTTTAAAGGTTTTGGTCGATATTAAAGATATATTTGTCCATAGGTGTAGGTAATACTTTAAAAAAACATATTTATGACCCCTAATTTCAGAAAAGCTTTAAGTTACTACATCTTCGTCTAATACATCTAATAAAAGGTATAACGATCGTAAAAATGTTCTTTGTATTTGAATTGCAACACTAAAGTATTCATCAACCCAAAAATCAGATCTCTAGTTAACAAAATCGGTGGAGTCGGCCTAAAACCCGAGCCGTTAACGGTAAGGCGATAGCGCTATTATGATTGTAATGTGCCGCCGTTATCCCGAATAAAAAATACCAAGTTTCAAGGGAGAACCACAAAACGGGTTGATTACAGCTTGGGTCGAGCTTACAGATTTGATTATTGTGCAGTTGATTGAAAGTTATTCAGGTTCCTTCTAACTGTCGGTTTTAATGTTGATTTGAACACTTTTGCTGTTTATGACTTAGTATAAAGAAATTGTGCAGTGTTAAAATGAAGAACTTATGCATTGGTAATTAACTCTGTGTAATATTTTGACTATGATTTGCTCAAGCAAAATCCCTTGTATATCTATGGCGTTTCTATTTTTTTTTCAACCAGGACTTAACTAAACGTGCCTGCGAACGCCTTCCTTCAGCCAAATAGCGGAAGTTTGGCTACCGAAGAATGCAATGAATTTCAAAGTTAGTAAACAAGAAAGTTCGCCTATTTCTTCCTTCGTTGGTTTCGTTCCGCACGCTCCTTGTATCCGGGATGGCAAGAATGTTAATTTCTCCATTTCTCCCTTAATTTTTTTCCACATCAAAATATCGCCATATTTTATGGGGTAGTTGCACGCTATTTTGACTTCCATTTAAATATTTTCCGCTCCATTCGTCAGGCGCTGTTTCAAATGATTAAAGTTTTTGATGCACATGGGTGAATATCGATCATAGTTAGCGAGTGAGTTTCCGCTTCGTAATAGCGCTACAAAAATTCCAAAAAGTAGGTACTTTACCGAAGAAAGTCATACTTAAACAGACAGGCATTAAAGGAGGAATTTTAATTTCAATATTTGTCTTACAATCTAGCTAAAGAATTAGTCAAAGATGTTAAAGTATGACTTCATTAGTCACAATAATTACTAGACAAATAAAACTAACTAGCACAACATGATTCATGTCTGACTACAGTTTTACGACCCTTTATGACGTTCACTTGGTACAATTACGATGCAGATAAAAACATGTCTTGAAAAAGGGCAGAACGAACATGTTCCTAATGTAGACAGGCGACATAGCCAAGAATGTCCTTATTTTTAAGGCCACTAAAGGAATGTTATCAAGTTCGTTTGGCTGAAAGCTTCGACCACTTTGATGTCAGGAATTATCCCAAGGGAACTTAACACCAGGATAAAAGTATGATACGATCTAATTCAGGTCTACCTGAGTGCTTAGTTGCATCTAAATCCGTTAGCCATTGAAGCATGTACAGTCAACAAAGCTATTTGGTAAGCAGGCAACTAACTTGCAACTACTTTTAAACAATGTTGTGAGTATGCTGAGTTGACAATATTTGACACCACACTTTTAAGTATGTCATAAGCTTAAAAAGTTATAGTGCCCACATTAGAAATAAAAATATTGGCAGTGCAGTGGAAAAATTAAAACCCAATAGGTTTGTTGACTGTGACTGTGTATTGACGCGCGATCTTCTAAAACAACCTACAGATTTAACAATAGTGGAATTGTATTTTCTAAAGACAACAGTTACTAGACGGCATCACCTTTAAAAATGCAAAGCACATACTTTTCTTGAGCAAGTGGTTATTATACTCTGAAAGAAGACAAGTGTCCTCTTAGACCGATATCTTAGTACCGCTATCTGCAGTTTAGTTTAACTAACGTTTATTTAAACTTTCATTATCTGCGTAGATTAGTACTGCACTTAAAACGCCTTCGGACCCGTTCTTTAGAACTTAAAAACTCCTTTTTAGTGTCGAGTAACAAGTGCATCTTCCATAGATAGCGTTTTTAACTTTTAAATTACCGTTTCACAATGATCTTATGCCTTTGTCATTATTTATTGATAAAGGTTGAATTTTATTGGTTAATTAACAGCTTCTAAATGCCAACGCTGTGCAATTGTTTAACCCGTTTTAATTGATGATAGATCAAAGTTTATCAGAACACTTAAAAGAACAAGGGATCTAAGTTGAACCTGACCTAATTAGTACTAATTATTTACCTTTTGTTCTAACTAAATATTTCCCGTTGTTACCAACTACTTATAATATGCTACAGGTTGGTAACTACGAAGGTACTACCTACTCGTATACTTGCACGTGACAAAATTCTTAAATGCAATAAATTAAGTCAGTAATCAGGTTATATTATGCGATGCGTGGGAATGGCGGGTCCCTTGCATCACAAAACCTACAAGGAAGATATCCTGATCGATGCCGCATGGAAAAAAAGTCCGTTACGAGCCGCTATGCCTTTTGTTGTGTTCCTTATAGCGCGCAATAACCGACTTGATACTTGAACCAGAGGGTTAATTCTGCTATTTTTTTAAAGAACGTATTAAACATATCTCAGTCGCAATCTAACAAAAACATAATTAATTTCATAAGTTATTGGAGGGTTTTAAGTACGATAATAGGCATTCCGATTATCAAGAAGTTTAAAATACTAATCTTATCCTCAACTATACACGCAACGAGTCTTTACTGCTGTCGCACCTATAAATGAAGCTAAAACCGGCGTTTTATGACTGCAATTAAACATTGTATCATAATGTTGATATCGTAAATATTGATACAAGTATGATTTTCACTTTAATTTTTCATCTTTATCTGATTATTTCAATAAATGATCAATACAAATAATTCAAACATAGATATCCCACAAACATAACTTCCTGATTAAAATTCAAAAAAATCAACTTTACAATACTTTCCAAAAAAAAACGTTGAAATACTTCTAAAGACCAAGACTATTTCGTCGCCCTATACGACAAAGCAAAGTCAAAGAAGCTACCCTATTGTTATATAATATTTATTCTTGCGTGGATCTCCCCGAAGTCTTTCAGCGAGGTCGTCACCATTGTCACAGGGTTCATGGGAACCAGCAAAAAACGGACTGTACCTTTAGGGTACTACCGAATTCACTAAAGAAACTGAATAAGCACTTTTTCTACCCATCGTTCGCGCATCCACGTGTTCCAAGATTAGGATGACTTATATTTTTGTATTTAATAATCTGTGCATCTTATGCAAAGACCCTCGGGGAAGGCGGAAGACTTGCACAAAAAATGCATGTTTGTTTATTTAATTAACAAAGATGACATTCTTTTGGAATACCAAATCCTTTTGCACGTGAAGACCTCTGTCACGCCCTGTCGGAATTACGAAGTTACAATCTCAAAAACAAATGTTGTCTTGAACGAAATTGTTTCTATACGTACACATGTATAAAAGTGTCACAGATTCGATTTTAGATGATCGATAGTTATCAAATAAAATATAGATACTAAATTAGTAAGCAATAGAAAGAAGATCGACATTATATTTTAACCATGCTTTAAATAGACCTTATATTTATCAAGTTATCATGTATCTAAATACTACTTAGACATACAACTAGACTTCGTGAATTTTGTAAAACAATCTTACCTTTTTCGAGTGTTTGACTAAGATAAAATCCGTAACAGCAATCTTGACACACTGATAGTTTGATTTAACTAAGATTTGAAGGCCACAGTATGTGTGACGATTTCAAAAACAAACATGTGAAAGCAAATACCAGCACAATGATTATAATTTATTACAAATTGATCAAAGGTTGACTCGGCCATCAAAACATTACCATGCTTGCATTAGCTGTCTGGTTAAAATTGTATAATTTGTGATATCACTGAAAAAAGGTCTGCTAAAGTTATAAATTATGTAGGTATCTTGGAACTCAGGCAGAATATTGATACGTGTGGGTCAAAATTATAAAAATAAAGAAACACATAAGGTGGCAAAAAGGTTACTAACTGTATAAGTAGGTAGGTAATGATAAAGATAATGAGGCGATAGACTTCATCACTTATTGCAAATGTGTTCGCGAAGTTAAAGTCCAAGGTGCTATTTACACTAAATAACACTTATTAAAGATTCTACTTAGTCATTGGGGAATATTCAATACAGCAAAATACAATCTGTCTTTATTGCCTCACAGTTGCAACTCTTTTTATCATAAAAACTTAAGAGCCGAATTAATGAAACGCAACAATATATCTTTTTGTGTTTCCGACATGGGGCCAGATTGTTTGAGATAGCAGACAGTGAAATTGCGCCAGGTTCAGCCAAGTCCCGGCACTGACGCCATACGGCATGCGCGGGCGCAGCACCATCTGGCGATCAACAGAGATTCCACAAAAACTTCAAATTAGCTCTTGACTGAGAAAAAGTTTGAGTCACGGTGGCATATGCTTTTGTTTGTTCGTAATTAGTGTAATTCGATTGAGGGTAAACAAAACACATGCGTTGCTTATGGTTTTCATTAGGTTTATTTTGAACAGCATAAGATGTAGGTACATAAGTAAATAAAATGCTTATGGGAACCAGTTAGCGAAAATCCTATCTAAACTATTATTTTATCAAGATATATAAAACTCTTGCGTTACGGGTGACTGACTGAGTGACTGACAGATAACGCACAGCCGCAAAGCTGTAATTTGGCATGTGGGTTCCTAGGGGAGTGTAGGGGAGCTGAGCAGAGAGCTAAGAGAGGACTTCCCGAAATTCCTACGGGAACGGGTAAAACGGGATATGCGCGTGCGAAGTCGCGCGCAAAAGCTAGTTTTATAATAAATGCGAAAGTCAGCTTGTTTGTTTGTTACCTCTTCACGCCTTTACTCACACGGAATTGGATAAAACATGTGTTCCCATGTGTGTTTTGTTGTTGGGATAACGATTTTCACGTGGGTCAAGCCACTAGTTTTATGATAAGCTTACAAATTCACCGTTGAGTAGACAGGACTTACCCAGTAGTAATTTGCCCCAATCTGGATAGTCCAGAGTCCCAGACCCTTAAAATAGACATTTTAATCAATTAAAATAAATAATTATGTATTGACCCATGCAGTTTATCAATTATTACAAATACATAAATCACAAACGTTTGCTTGACACTGGCGCCTTAATTTATAACAGGTACTTACGTAGATATGAAAAGAGTTGGCCATACGATTTACTACACAAAACAAGCAAATGGCACTTAAGTTTAAGTGCTATTTTGCTTGTATCTACTGGAGTTAAAAAAAATATCCGAAAATACATACTAAGTCCAGAAATCTACAATAGGAACAACCCTCTTCCGTCTATAAAAATCATGAAAACATCACAATCAGATCTATGATAAAATAAATTAATTAATTAATCTAGTAGGTACATCGTGAGATTTTTTGTCATCATAAATATTATGGAACCCAATCTATAAATCTCGATTTGTGTTATCACCAAGTTTATTTTCCAAGTGAGCCTAGATAATTTCATTATTATTGATAACATAAAAGAGATCACAAAACTGGGAGCGTTATCTATAAACTAGAAAAAATAGATTTCCATATTTAAATTATTGCCATGTTTGTTCGTCACATTAATCATATTAATCGAATACATAAGCTAAAAATGTCATCTGGAAGATCACTCATGGAATTGGGCAGAGATGACCAACATTCATTTTTGTTTTCAAATAACACTTCCACATAATTATGTTTTAGGTATAATTACATTAAAAAACAAGTGTTGCCTGTGCCAGTAAGAATGCTAAGCACCAGTGCGTATTTAAAACCATGTGCATTACGAAAGTCCCAATTATGGTCCTCAAAATAGAACAGTCTAAAACGAGTCATGTGTCTCTCTACGGAAACATGCTATCCGGTGCACCATGTTACATATACGTTCATGGTACTTTATACCATATGGTAGATTACCATAACTCACATGGTGTTTGTTATTCATAGTTTCGTTATAATATATTCGTTCGTAGATTTAATCGTTTAATTTTCTCGGTTGCAACAGTGACCTCAAACGACCTACACCTACGTGACGTAGGCGTTTTCAATGTTAGAAATAATTCGACTTTTCATTATAATAAATAATTATTATAAAAAATGTATTTCTCTTTCCACAAAGGTTGGCTTCGAATTAAAATCTTAGGAATAGACGGTAAAAGCAAACAAAAGCTCCTTTGCGAGAGACTGGAGTCCATACTAGGGAACCCCTGTGTTACGGATCTCCAGGCTCACAGTATTAAGGTCATCTTATGATACATTGCAGAAGTTTAAAGTACAAGCACAAGCATTTTGTAAATTCTATGAAAGAGAGGCAAAGCAAAAAATAGTTAAAATAAGTATTAAAACAAATATCAAAATTGTTATGAATATTGAAGTGCGTGTTCGTGTGTGATGTGTGGGTGTGAAGTGTACTGTGTGGTGTGGAGTCTTGTGGGTAAACGTTATTGTGCGAGGAAAGATGTGTATGTTGATTTCATTTAAACTAATTTGATAAAGGAAACATTATTTATTACATTCTTTTTAGAAGGCCCCAGAGGGGCAATTCTACAAATGTGTCGCAATCCGTCAAAAAAGCATTAATATCACACACATTTTTAACAGATTGCGAGTGAGATGCAAAAGCGAACGTTGCTTGACAATTATTATTATTATTATTACTTTATTGTACACCTCATAATAAGAACAGGACCATCAAACATAAAATAAGTGTACAATGGGCGGTCTTATCGCAATCTTATACAATTAGCTCTCAGTTTTAGTGCAAGTTTTTAAACGTATCGCTTTTATAAAGGTATGCGGTACAGAGAGTAAAGTCCCGCACACCTCCTTTGAAAAGGGGAGGATTTCGTTGGTACTTCGTCTCTGATAGGATAGATGGCGTTGCGGTTCTGTTTTGTTGCCGTACAAATTTCGCTTCTTAGTTTTTTATGAGCTGGCATTGATGCCGCTACATACTTATGTCACTTTGTACCAAAGACCTGGCCATTATTCGTCACCAGTCTACACTTATCCAGTTTCATTACAATTTGACGGTTCCTTTAACGTGATCGAGTACTTGTAAAAACTCGCACTACACACCCAAACCTCAACAAACTTCCTAATATGAAAACCCAGCAACACTTTGCCCAACCTAGGAATCGAACTCAAGACCCCAAGCTCAGCAGTCGCGCTCGCAACTGCAGGAAAAACAGTACAGTTTATAAATGTGTAGTCAGGACAACGGTAAAATAAAATGTAAGTTTAACATATACAAAATAATCCAATAACCTAAACAATACATGTGACAATGGAAATAAGCAAACAATGTGTTAAAAAGAGTTCAAGAAACTTAAAACTTATTCTTATTTTTTTCCCATTTAGTGCAAAATCATTCGGAATCAACATAGTTATTGTTTTCATTGACAATGTCAACGCTTGCCCGTGTGTCACTGACTTTTAATAATAGAATATTTTTTAAGTAATAAGTGAAAGGAGGGTTGGATTTATCATAGTTGTCTAAAATTGTTAAATCAGTTTGGAATCTGAATCAAGGAAAACAATCAAAATAACCATAATTATCTTTCCCAGATTTCCAAGTGTTGGCATTGGCGTCTAGTCTAACAGCACGATAAAATGTAACGAAAATCTACGCTTACTTCAAATATCTTTGACGCAAATTGGTATACGAAATGGAAAGAAATGATTAATTAAACATGAAATGAAGCTTTTAAATATTGCTCTTAGCAAGAACCCATCATTTGATATTCATTTCATGGAGTGCATACAAGTAATTCCGTCCGCCATCTTTGGAAGTCCACCAATTGGATTTAAGATGATGTCCTATAAGCCAGACCAAACGGTTTTAAAATTCACTTGCATGCTTGCAAAACTAATTCAGATATTTTTCTTCAGCACCAGGCCCGCAGCTATGCCTACGGGACCAGTGCATCAGAAAAGGGCAGTCTGGCCTCTCCACAATAGTCTTCAGGATGCTGTTGGAGCTTCCACGTATCCTACTTATTAGGGATGCCGTTCTCATGCGCATGACAGCCTCGAAACTATCTATGCGAGCCTCGGCAAACATGCCCGACGCACTACAGAGCCGCGGAAGCCCCACCAGCACCCGAAAAGCATTGTTGTACTGAACGCGGAGGGCGCTGTAGGCTCTCTGCGTATATCTCACCCACAGGCTGCAGGTGTAAAACGTCTGGCAGTATGCCTGAAACAGCGTAATTTTTACTTCTTTAATACACCTTCCAAACCTGCGAGCCAACATATTACTTCGAACCGTTTGTGTTTTAGACCTATAACATTTATATAAGATTTCATTTTCTGATTTCAGCTCGGCCGTACACCTATTTACTAACCAACGTACTTCAAACAGTTATACCATGTTGGCACAAATACTTATTAAAATAAAAAAAAGAGTTTAAACAGCAGCTTAACTCTTTCAGTTTTTAAAAGAAGAGTGAAAAAACGCTACCTTTCGGTACCATCATAGTTGCATATTTAAACTATATATATTATTATTTATCTGATATTATTATTTAAGTAGAATTTTAGTAATATTTATGTACAGTACGTTATATTTAAATTTTCTTGTCTTTTTTCTACGTACGTATAACTTTTACACAGGATGTCTACATCTCTTTTAATTGATTCTCCTTTCGAAGGTATGCTGGAAGAGATTTCTTTAGAAATAAGCATCAAATTGTACCTATTCTTCTGTTTCCTTCTTCTTATCTATTTGTAATGTGTGTACATAAACTGTTAAATAAATAAATAAATAAATCGTTTCCGCATAAAATGCCTATATCTTGACATCACTTGTGTCGATAGTTGAAAAAATAATCAATTCCGTTCTAAATTGGACCTACTTATCTACCCAGTAGGTATTACATGCTAATAAATTATTTAATTTATTGATGAAGGGGATTTTTTGTCATTCAAATAAATCATACCTTATTTTATTAATGAAGATGTCGAATATTAATAAAAATATGTATTAGCATTTTTCTATTATACGACGGTAGACGTTCTATTTTAGGAATGTTACTTACTTATACACTTCTCATCAAAAAAATCGAAACACTTTCGTTTTTATTGTTTTTGTCCTAATTTTTTACAAAAGAGAATTAATTCCATGAAAAAAAAAACATTATTGTGTAGCTGGCAGTTTGGTCATTACAGTAAGAAGAAAAAACTCAAAATTCGAAATTAGAATTTCATTTGTTTATCCTATAAATGAAATTAATCACTGTTTTGAGACAAATGTGTATTTAGGGTTGGAGTACGTTTCTCGTTTAAAAACTAAAATTAGCGCTTGTCTTTAAACTTTTTGTTTCTTATTTCATTTACTGTGACTTTGGGACGTCTGAAAAAACTTTTTTTTCTAAAACATATGGATACTTCGCCCGCAGAAGCCGCCCAAGTGGTGGCATTGCTGGATTCTGGACTTAGTCAGCGTGTTGTGGCTGCAAGATTGCATCTAAGCTTATCATCTGTTCATAGAGTCTACAAACGCTATCGGGAGACTGGTTCGTTCACGCGCCGTTCAGGATCTGGCAGGAATCGGGTCACTTCTGAGCGAGATGATCGATTTATTGTAACAACCTCTTTACGAAATCGACGCCTTAACGCTTTTCAACTGCAGCAGCAGCTTCGCGTTGTACGAAGAGTAGCTGTAAGTGACTCTACAATAAGAAGAAGGTTGAAGGAACGCGGATTGGCACCGCATAAGCCAGCGAATGGGCCGAAATTAACTGCAGACCATCGAAGAGCGCGCCTTAACTTTGCACGCGAGCACCTAACTTGGTCATACCTTCAGTGGAGCAAAGTACTGTTTTCTGATGAGTGTAAAATTATGCTGTATGGTAACGACGGAAGGAACAAGGTCTACAGAAGAGATGGAGAACGCTTTGCACAATGCTGCATTGAAGAAAAGGTCAGCTATGGTGGCGGTTCGTGGACGGTTTGGGGAGGAATCAGCGCCGACGGTAAGACAGAACTTGCCTTTGTATCTGGGCCACGGCTGCCTGCACTAAACTCTCATCGGTACATCGAACAGTGTCTTGAACCTCATGTGATGGCCCTATGCACATTTTATTGGCAACGACTTCATATTCATGCACGACAATGCTAGAGCTCACACCGCGGGCGTCGTACGAGATTATCTTACCGAAGTCGGTATCTCCATTATGGTATGGCCAGCAAGAAGCCCGGACATGAATCCCATTGAACATCTATGGGATGAATTAAAGACGAATTCGAGCAAGAGATCCAGCCCCAGAAACACTTAGCCAGCTGCAAAATGCAATCCAAGAGGAATGGGATAATATACCACAACATGTGATCGTGACTCTCATCCGATCGATGAAGAACCGTATGGAAGCAGTAATAAGAGCTCGCGGAGGGAATACAAGTTATTAAATAAACGTTTCTTACATTTTTTTTTCATTTACGCGTGTTGTTTTACCCATTTCCTTCATATTCCATACAGGGTAAAAATTACTCATTATACAAAATACGAAACCTATGAAGACTTAATTTGAATTTAGAACATTAACATTAGGATTTAAAAACCTCATACTACTCACTATTAAATGACATTTTACATTTATTCCTAAATATACACATTTTTCTGATAATCCTTATCAAATCATAAACTGCGAGGTGTTTCGATTTTTTTGATGAGAAGTGTATTTTTGTGTCGAGAACATTCACATACATATTTTTTTATAGTAGGTACTTTTTAACATAACAATAAAAAAGTCGTAATAAATAATTCAAGTAAATTATATTAATTTGAGTTAAAACAATTTGAGCCCCGCCGGAATCACGGCTAGCATAGTGCGCGAGCACATGTCAGTTACGTTACGCGAGTCGGGTGCATGTCAACCTTGCTTCCTATCCACTCGGCGCGCGCGCACGGTCACGTGTTCAAAATAAATAATGCAGCTAACGTGTGCAGGATACGAATACATAATATGACATGTAAGGATATAATTAGGACAATAATTATATTATTTTAGAAATTTTAGAATGTCATAATGTTTAATAAATATCTAAAGAATTTACATGTGCAGCAAACGCTTAAAATAAGACCGCAAAAGTTCAAGGAAAAAACAAGAAGAATGTACCAAAAAAACATTGCTTGCAAATACCAAGACATTCCGAAAAGATTCTTCCGAAAAAATCCGGTTGAATCTACTTTAATAAATGATCGAAAATACTAAGTAGTAAGTGCCTGTGATATCGATTGTAGATATTACACTATCTATTACACAAATTGTCTCAATACATAGCCGATAAGTACGTTTGTCACGATAACAGTTTTTTCAATGAAAGACACTGACTTATTTCTAAAACATAACCTCGAATAGTCTGAGTACAACCACACTGTATATTAATGTACTTAGTTTATCTGCACTAACCCAATTTTTCGTTTTAGAAATGTTTCTTTTTATCAGAAACAGAGCTCAGAGTTCACATTAGCAAAACTCTTTATTTATCGTAACAGATGGCGAATGTGACTTTGGCAAATTATTCCGTAAGGGAATAAACCCAAACGGAATGATTTGGATCTAGTGACAAATAAGGATTGAACTAAGCAAATACCTAGTTTACACTATAATGTCAACAATCTGCTTAGTCACTATGTTGGGGGCTTGCCGTGTAGCCGAATGCATCTGAATACCAGTATTTAACATGGGGCGATTGCCTATCTGTCTTTCACAACCCATTAACTGCGTAGTAAAGAAAGAAAGACAGTATAAAATTTATTTAGCGCAGGTACATGAAACACGCACGGTATAAAAATAACAAGAAAAAGGTAGTTATGCCAAAAACTAAGTGTGTGTGCACTAAAAAGGTCCATTTCAGCGATATGTCAGACAAACTGATGCTGTCTGACGCTGGTTCGCTAGTACGATATCCCTTGTCAAGATTGGGGGCAGATTTTCTGGCTTCTGACTACCCGTTACGAATGTCAAAGATACCCAAATGTTTTTTTTTTACATTTTGGTAGGCTTGCGTTTGGCCACTATGTCACCTGATGGTAAGCGATGATGTGGTCGAAGATGGAGCACGGTTGCCTAGAACTCCTAGAAGTAACCAATTCACTCCTGACTTAAAGACTCCCGTAGCCGTAAATGTCAGCCGGGTCCACATGCTTTACGAGGCACGGAGGAAACGCGGTATGTAATGAATGATAACCACGGACCGGCCTCGGTAAGCATAGCGTCACCTCGAACTTCGATCCGTGCGTCTGTAATTATTTAGCCACAAGTTTACTTATGAATATGCAGGGTGAAAAATAAGACGTTCAGTAGGGTAAAACTAACTTAAAAATAATACTTTATAGGTACTTGAAGGGTGAAAAATATATATTATTAGTCAAAATGTAGGTATTTAAAGACAGCTCAGTGTTTATTGTGTACCTACTCAATGAAGAATTGTATGAGTAAATAATTAGATTTTTCTGTGTGACTAACGTCTGGAACACAATAGACGTATATAAAATGAAGACATCGGTCACAGTTATCTTTGATCGCACATTAACAAATGTCAGCAAGTATGATTCATTTGTTTCACAAGATAAATGCAGACAAGACAAGAGTAATAGGAAATAAATGCGATTCTGTGATGCATCGTCTGATAATACAGAACATTATACCTCACTCTGTTTACACGCTAAACATATTATATGTTGTTATCTTAGAGGGATACTTTGTATGAAATCATCTTCCGTGTCAGCGATCTTTCTTTATCTTAATTTGCAAAAACTCTTCTTTCATACAGCCAGAACGTCAATTTCGCGACGTGGCAAAACGGCCACAAAAAAATAAAAAAAGCATGCCGCGTTCGGAGCCCTAATTGATGCAGCCACATCGCGAATACGGCCCTCCTATTTCTATCTGCAGGGTTTAAAGGAACCCATGAATATCTAACACGAACCTAAACTATCCGTATCAAAGTGCCCTAAGTTCTCCCAATCCTGAACTTCTTTCGCGATGCGGTTTCATCAGTAAGGGTTTAGAACGCGTCATGGCTTTTTTCCTTGCTACAACGCGTTGTGGCCCGCTTTCTAATAGCCATGACGCGAAATTCGCGATGTGGCCGTTTGAAACACCACACAACAACACAGTCACAAGGCATAGCGAGCTGTTTTTTCGCTCAATGAGCGTACGATTATTTATCAAATAGTCAAGAGGTCTACTACTATCATATTGTAAGCACTAATGACAATCCACAGAATTTATCATGATTGATCTCTAAGAAATCTGGGTTATTCCCAGTTGTCGCCACTGGTGACGCCACCACTGGCGACAAATGGGAATATTTTTCAAAAAAAGTCCCAGTTGTCACCAGTGGTGGCGCCACCAGTGGCGACAACTGGGAATGGCCATTCTTCTAGTTCCCAGTTGTCACCAGTGGCGACAGATGGGAAATATAAAGTGATACGCCTCCGGTGGGGGCGATGCTAGAGCTGAATTATAGTGATGGGGTTTCATTATTGTATCACTAACGAAGTTTTAAATAGGTATATTTTATATTTTCTTAAATAAAACTTTTACACGTTACTTGGGAAGATATATATTTTTATAAATCACAATATTTGTATTCATTGAGATTAAAACTGCACAAGTACAGTTTCCAGTACTACAACTATTACAGATCGTATAATTATTTTACTTAAAACTATATTATTAGGTTCTTATCACAGATTAATCAACGTATGGCATTATGTAGTTCTTAGGTTATTTTTATAAAACAGACTTGTATATATTAACCACAATAATTGACGTTTATAATTTTCTAAATCTACAGGTATTATGTTACTCATTAATTTACTGCGATGTCTATCACAGATATGTACATATTCATTACTATTTAGTTTGTGATAAGAACCTAATAATATAGTTTTAAGTAAAATAATTATACGATCTGTAATAGTTGTAGTACTGGAAACTGTACTTGTGCAGTTTTAATCTCAATGAATACAAATATTGTGATTTATAAAAATATATATCTTCCCAAGTAACGTGTAAAAGTTTTATTTAAGAAAATATAAAATATACCTATTTAAAACTTCGTTAGTGATACAATAATGAAACCCCATCACTATAATTCAGCTCTAGCATCGCCCCCACCGGAGGCGTATCACTTTATATTTCCCATCTGTCGCCACTGGTGACAACTGGGAACTAGAAGAATGGCCATTCCCAGTTGTCGCCACTGGTGGCGCCACCACTGGTGACAACTGGGACTTTTTTTGAAAAATATTCCCATTTGTCGCCAGTGGTGGCGTCACCAGTGGCGACAACTGGGAATAACCCAGAAATCTATTTAAGAGTGGGCTGTTCTAACACGACGATATTTTGATAGGTTTGTAAAAGACACAGCCCTTTTCCTGATTAAGAGAAAAAGATACCTGCTGTTAAAGGTATGTAGAAAATGTATCCCAAAATGATATACATAAACAATAACATAATAATGTAGGCATCGTTGGTAGGTACTAAAACGGTGGCAAGCGTTACCAGCAGTGCGATTGTGTAACATGTCACCGTGTCAGCTTAGGTGAAGTGAACATGAAGTGAGCTGTCAATCCATACAAATAAGACGGAATAACAGTCCAATGAAGTGGACTGTTATTCCGTCTCACTCTCCCGCTCACTCCACCTATATTTTTACGTTTTGATGTTGACAGAATAGATCGGCAGGCTCGATCCCCGGATCGGGCAAAGTGATATTGGGTAATTCCATCTGGAATTTCTAGGAGAGTGTCAGACTCTTACATACTAAAAGCCACGTGTTCCTCTATGTCCTTTGCGTACCAGGGCCGCGGTGACTCTTTCGAACAAATCACCGCGGACGTCGAAAGTTTCGACGCCCGCGGCGTCTTCTTCTTTTGCGGCGGCTGGGGCATGAAGTTTGGCTCTCCCTCACGCGTCCCGTCTCCTCCTTCGCTTGCATTACAGTTTCGCAGAAGGAGGTGACTGCATCCCATGCTCCCTCGCTCCGGACCATTGATTGAACCAGTGCCAGACGCGAGAGGTCACCTCTACGGGTACAAGCCAGGAGCACTGGCTTGTACCCGTAGAGGTGCCCAAGCACTCTCCAATACCTCCACCGTGCAGCCTGGGATCTAGATTTGTACCATGTTTATGGTAACAGGCTTGGCCCCTATTACATAGGACTTCAATATAACTGGTGAACTGTGGGTGGACTATAGGCTGGTACACCTCTGCCCAACCGTTCAAGGACTACAAGCGTAAAGTTTTGGAAAAATAATGTAGGTTTTTTTTTGGAAAGACCATGGTAACGTGACATATGTATATCTCGCACGTATGTCACAAAATCGATAAATGGCTTACTATAATTTATAGCCCTGCATTTAAATTGCATGACATTCTGACTACCACCTATGACGTCTTTGATTTCAAATGTTATCTATACTCGTTGAATTATATTTATTTAATAAGTATCTGAATCATAAACAATGTGGAGACATCGATACGACAATAAATGAAAACACTAGCAATACGCGGTCGATTCTGTAAACATGTCGAAGTTAAAGCTTGGGTGAAGTGATCACGTGATCACAGGTGAGCTGTCATTCCATCTTGATTATATGGATTGACAGCTCACCTCGTGAGCACTTCACGACACTTCACTTCGACATGTTTGCAGAATTGACCGGCTGGTTCATAGGAATATTTGGAAAGTATTATAAATACTGTCACCGAAATTAAAAATAAACTTCCCAATTGCATAACATGTCAAAAAAACATTTTAAATAAAGTCAAGGATAGTGACTACTGTTCCAGCGAAATATTCCAAGCAGTCTGTTACAGTTAGTAGCATCAAATGTGTGATAAAAGGCAATATTTTTGAATGAATAAGTATTGCCAGTGTATTGGTTTATAGTCGTTTCGTCGTCCCCACCTTGTATTTTGAGACAAATATGATTGCTTCAGAAAATACTTTGACTGTTTCGTTTATTAAATTTTAAAGAAAGCATTATAGGTACTTACCTATTTAAAATAGCGTTATACCTATGTATGGTTCCTTTAGTCTCCTTCTGAAATAAAGCCATTCTCCATGTTAGGATATAGAATCCAGCATTCTAATAGCGTAACACCCTTTCTGTTACATTCCAAAGGTTATTGAAATTTGAAGGAAATTCGTAATCCATTGTTTATATTTAATTTGGCTGCTCGACAACTTAAATTGCAAACTGCGATTGATTATATTTATTGATTACATGTTTATTTGTGTGCCACGTTACTGACCTGCTAGTTAAGTTGACATTTTCTCCAAATATTTAATTTATAATATTCATAATTATCTCATCAAGGTTCTACAGCACCGAATACCTACGTCATTTTATGTAATGTGATTAACACGCTTACGCAACACTACATTCATATGCAACATTTTAAAAGCTGTTATCATATTATCTAAATCACCTAAATCCAGCCAAGGCCTAACTAGATCATAGCTCTTGAACTGTTATCACTGAATTTTATATAGTTTTAAACATGACATTGAGCGTAACATAAAAAAAAATAATCAAAGAAACCAAAAAGTGAAAGAATCCTCCCAACCCTTTTGTTACTCGTTGCACAAACAGGGGTAATATTTATGATTTCGCTTTCATTTTTATAGGTAACGACTCCTCCCACTTCGAAGGGTTCAATAAAATTCTAGTCAAGTTTTTTCTATCTATTCCACTTCTAATTGACAGCACGTGCATGGTTTCCGCTCAGCCACGTGTCCTATTGTAAATTATTAAAATATTCGTTCCGTTTGGATTCCAACGTACCCTTTAGTACCGATGATATGATATGCAAGTAGAACAGAACGGGATAAAATATACTAAGCACAGGAACCACTTGACATGAAAATAAAGGCAATTTGTTGATGCATGCTTTATTTTAGAATTTGGGTAACGGTAGGGTTCCTTCATTATTGGCTGCTTATTTGAATAAAATGCGGCACATAACGTCTTACAAACTAATAGTTAATCTACATTTGAATGCGGAACCTTGAACCATCAATCGAATACCGATACGTCGCGCGTCGTTCCGTCGCCCGCACATGTTCATTAACAAGTTCCTCACACTTTACTTCATAAACACTCAAGTCCTCTATAAATAGACTAATCCAGTCTCCAGATGTTTTCCTGGTTGTTTTTATGTCGCGTACCAACGTGGGAACTTGAATCTGGAAAAAATCTTCACAGATGTAGCGAATCTTGGTCTCTTAGACCACGTGTCGGGCAGGAAGGATCGATATAATTTATGTGGAAGACGCGTGCCACTTATGTCACAGACTAAACGTGAGTTAACGGACTGTGAAATTAACCTACTGTTTTTGTTGCACTGTGCCGATGGACACCCTTGTAGTAAACGTCTTACAATTCATTTGTTCCGCTTTGTAGGTAGAAAGTGGTAGCAATTAAGAGTTTTGTGTTTAATTGTGCACGTCATGTTTCATTATGTGTACATCGTATTATTAATGTTCTTAATTTTATTGTAATAAAGAGTATTTTTTCTCTCTCTATCTATATATTTATCTATCATTAACAAGTATGTATTTACTGTTTCATGTCAAGGATTTTACCTTTGTATTTTTTTATCAAATGCGACACGATTACCTATAAGTACCTAGATACTATAATAGTTTTACAATAAATTGTGTAAGGTACTTCCTGTCCTACTATTTTGGTTCTTGTATACGAAGACCAACAATGATATCAACTAGGTATAGGAAAATACCATTTAATGAATACATTTATGTTTGATTTTATCAGTTTTTTTTAGTTCTACTTACTAGCTATCAATCTATTTTTGCAAAACAATATTCTGCCTAAACCACAAACGATAATAGTATATTTAAACCAATATCAATTCGGCGGCAGCGGCTACGTAAACAAGAGACAATTTTATAGTTTATTTGACCCCGACATCTTGGATCGTCTTAACCATTAAACCCTATCTCAAAATATCCTACCTGGCCCCGGAAGGGTCAGCCACCTCACGAAATTCCAGAAGGAATTCTGCTTGTATTGATTTCAAAATAATAAGAAAAAATACGACACAAAACACAATATCACTCAGTTAATTTGGTTAACTGTTTGCCACAATTGGACTATTACAGGAACGTGGGGATTGGCACAAGAAACGAGAGGCCTATGCTCAGCAGTCAAGCGTGTGCAGTAGGTTACAGTAAGGGTAGGCCAGACCATACATATCCCAAAAAAAAAAAAATTTCGTCCACTTTCAAAGTGGATGAAAATTCGCATCGTCAGTATCGTAATTTCAACCCTGAATAAAATGGTGAGTTTTTTTTTTTGGGCATTATGGCCTACCCTTACTGTAGCCTACTGCACGCCCATGTCAGCTGTGGGCTAAGTTTGGCTGTCGATGATAATGATAATGCAAACTAACCTTTAAGTGCCCGCCCTAGCCACAAAAAAAGAAACATCAAAATCGGAAAAATATGTAAAGTAGGTATATGGGTCGACTTGCAAACCTCCTCCTTTTTTCGTCGGTTAAAAATAATCGAAGATATGAATAAAACTTTTTTCCTGTTTTTTTTTCCTATCTGGGCCAAAAATATAAATGTCTTGAATGTGTCAATTGTCATAAATGTTATCAAAACATCATTTTTTTACTGCATTTATCGATATTTGGCTTGTTAGTTAAGCACATAATGCCAATTCAAGCGTCATAATGAGATAACTAACAATACGAGAAGTGATACCGTACTTATCTTATGTTTGTATAAAAAATGTTTACTTTAAACTGAAACATTTTTCGTGAGGAGTACTGAAACACAAAAAAAAAATCCGGAAGAGATTAAAACCTAAGAACACGTTAATTATAATATTGTAGAAGCTTGTATACCCATTTTCAAAAATACTGGGAGTTGAAGAAGAAATGAATGCGTTACTATTATTGCAAAGTTCGATTTTCAATTGTCATCATTGAAAAAATAATGATTTTTTCCTAACCTAGTAGTAGTAGTAGTAGTTTTCAACTCAAATGGGCGATGGGCATCATGCTTTTCGTGATTCGTTCAGCGGCTGTGAAAGCTGCCGGAGGACGGGCGTCGTCGCCGAAGAAGGCCTAGGAAATGCTTGCGGATGTAAGGTTATGGAGTAGGCTTTTGCCCAGCGGTGGACATAGATAAGTTGGGGCAATGAGGCATAAACATTAGGTGCTAGACCAATGCCTAGTTCAAATACGCCTTCACAACCTTATACTGTTTTGTTAGAACTTACGACTTAGTCACTGAGTCAAAGGATCCAAAAACAATAAGGTCGTAAGGATAACTGGCTCAGAGCCATAAAATGCTTTAATTTATGCGTAATCTTTTTAACTTTAGCTAAAAAAAACATCATAATTTTAAATATTACCATAACAAACTGCCTATCAACCCAAAAATAACCTCACCAATGTATCTGGGTGACATTGGTTACAAAAATATTGTGAAATAGCTAATTAATCATGTCAACGAACTCTTGACATATTGCATAATTTATCAGAAAGGTCTCTAATCAATAACATTAATTGTAATACTCATTGATAATAAATTTTACCTAGTTAGGTACTTGCTCAGAGACTCGGTCCGTACCAATTAAGAGCGAAACTCGACCATCAGTTACTTGCAAAACCAAAATCATCACATCAGCCGAAAGACGTCCACAGCTGGACATAGGCCTCCCCCAAGTGTCGCCACAACAACCGGTCCTGTGCGTCTCGCATCCATCGCCTACCCGCGACCCTCCTCACCCGGTCATCGGTCCACCTTGTGAGAGGCCTTCCAACGCTGCGTCCTCCGGTACGCAGTGGCCACTCTAGAACTTTTCGCTTTTTCAATTTTGCCCCATCGACCATCTGTTCTGCGAGCAATGTGCCCTGCCCACTGCCACTTCAGTTTGGCGATCCTTCGGGCTATGTCGGTAACCGTGCATAACCATATTTGAGACAAATCCTGACTGAAATAGTGTTAAAAATCCCAGACTCATTGCAAACAGACTCATTGTAAGTGGTGTGATGTGATTGGCTGTTGAAAATTCAGTCAACCAATGACAGCAGCTGACGTGACTGTGACAATTAGTCATATTAATAGGGTATTTTACTGAAAAAATCTAATTAGTCCGTCAGATAGATTTCGGCGAAGTAACGTCACGCGTGTTTTCAACGCACTGTATCGTCTTAATTTTTTTGATAACGTGAAAAAAGAAAAAACAAGTGTTCAATTTTCTTTTGGAAATCTATCTTCATCTCTATCAGTTTTTTCAGTATAATAACCTATTATGCGATATTTTTTGTTCCGGAAACTGCGCCTAAGTGCTTGAAATAAAGAATCATAAAGGAGATCTTGACATACATAGACAATCATAAAACGGTTCATAATTTAGTGTGATCGATGCGTCCATTCGAGCTGTTGCTCAATAAACAATAACAACAAGGTCATTTTAATAAAAACTAATATTTAATATCGGGTTTCTAGTTTGACTCTTAAGAATAAGTACAACCTTAAACTTACATCACAAAAGGGATTCAAGAATTAATACAGTCATAAATTTCATTCATAAAATCTTCTATTCAATAAATTATAGTTAAATTGTTATTTGATCTAATTTATATTACTATTTTATAAAGGTACTGGCCATTAACTATATTTATTGTTTAAACTGGCCGATTTCAATCAATCATAATATACTACCATATCTTACTAGATTATTATCTATAAAGCACACCTTCAGTAATTATTTACAATAAACATTGTACGTTACAGTAAGATATTTAACAAAATACTTTGTTTAACGCGACTCCAATGATCAAATAAAAATAAATACAGCACCATTGATCGGTCATTCAAACTGACATCTATAACCTTAGGTCTTACG
The DNA here is from genome assembly GCA_905163435.1 of Mamestra brassicae. Classification (NCBI taxonomy): domain Eukaryota; kingdom Metazoa; phylum Arthropoda; class Insecta; order Lepidoptera; family Noctuidae; genus Mamestra; species Mamestra brassicae. Next base: position 6,963,639 of record LR990996.1, on the reverse strand, counting down.
CAATCACGTCTCGGAACGTCACCCAAGAAATCAGTTACAAATTCGTTAAGATATCAATCTAAACAGTCATCCACTGATCTTAGCTCTATTTTTTAAATATCTACTTCTTTGCTATCTTTTTTCTTGCCATACCTAAAGTGTTCTTCGATTTGCAACAAAGTTTTGTCTTTTGTTTCAGGTAAACAGAAGAATAAGAATATGGTACCAAACAAAGTGGATAAGCCGTAGAAGAGATACGTTCCGTGGTGACCTATACTTATGAACATGGCGGGTGCTGTCTTCACTACTGCGAAGAAGGCGACAGATGTCATCATAACACTGATCCCTGAACATACGCCTTTTGTTTCAACAGCGAACAGCTCACCTACCATGTTCCACGGCAAAGGACATATTCCCAAATTAGATACAATTATATAGAATCCCATAAGTCCTAACGAAATAAATGGCGACATGTGATGTACGACACCAGAGCTGTAAAGATACAGGTACAAAGCTAACGCTATCAAAGATAAGGCTGTAAACACTCCACTGAATATCGCCATAGGCCTTCTACCTGATCTCCGGAGCATGATACACGCAGCTGCCAGTGACACGCATCTCAACACGTCTATACTCAACATAGCGGCGTAGGTGTAAGAACTAGTCGAACCGCTACCAATGAGTTCTTTCATCATATCTGTAGTGTACGCACATATAACGTTGACCCCAGAAAGTTGGGTTATAACGAAGAATGTCGTCATTATTCCCAATGGTTTGTAAAATTCCGGTTTCTTGATATTTGCGGCTAAAGTTTGCATTTTACCCTGATTCTTTTCTTTGGATGATAGATCTGCAATCATCTTATCCAGTTCGGTTTTCATGGCTAGACTGTTTCCTCTGTACCATTGGTACGATATGATACATTCATCGATTCTGTTTCTAGATGCTAACCATGACGGTGATTCTGGTGCATAGTAAAGTATAAGGCCACCAAACAGAGGGAAAAATCCACAAAGCAAGGAGGCTAAACTCCAGTGAAGGAAAGTGCCGAATAAATGTGACATGAACACACCAACTGCAATCCCCAAAGAAAGGGCAGCTAAGAATAGTCCTCTGAAGGCAGGTGAACTAATTTCTCCCACGTACACTGGACCCAGAGGTCCAAGCCATCCTTGACAAAGACCTGTGATGAATCTTCCTATTAATATTAAGTACATGAGGTCGTTTGAGAATCCGATGATCAGCCATCCAGCTACAAACGTGCCCGCCAGTAATAAGGTAGACATTCTTCTTCCAAGTCTATCCATTAAGTAGCCTGCCATCAGGTTACCGAAGAACAGGGCAAAGGATGATATAGCGGCTGAAAGATGAAAAAAATATATAGTGAATTGATTTCATTACAAACTTAACAAAGACTTGGGTCACAGTCGAAGAATACACGTACCTACCCATGATACCAGTTCGACTGAGAAAGCATGTTTTCCTTTGGCATCTTTTAGTTGAGGAATTAGGATGGCTGAGATGCCTGACGTGGCACCAGCGCCGAGGGTCAGCATGAACACGCCGAACGAGATGACTGCCTGTGAACAAAACTCAAGTTAACGCGTATTGTTTCGCAATATTTTCGACTTTTAATCATAGTTTTACGTGACTCAACAAACGTTATTTTCGATATCCGGACTGTGAAATGATTTTGATATTTTTGTTTACAGTTAACAGAAGATTGTCTCTTTAATAAATGATTTATCCGGAAACAAAGATGATAGGCATATTGAGCAAAAACTTTAGTTCAAGTGTTGACAACATTAAGAAAACGTCAATTTACATAATTATGACACCGGAAAATTGCAGATTCCGTAATATTGTAATAAATATTTATTAGATTATAATTTCTCGATATATTATGAAAACATCGTTTTGTATACAATCAATCCCATCCAAATTCAATAGTTTCCAATATATCCGTGTCTTAAAAAGAAAAAAAAATACAATTTCACGCGATATTTTATAATCTTACGGCGTTTGCAATTTGCCGGTGACATATATAAGGCGTAGGTATACTTATAGATTGTTATTCATTCGAAATTATACTAAAAAGTTCCGTGGTTAAACTTGTGTGATCAGTCACGTGACCCCACAACGACCCTTGAAATATCCAGATTCTACCGCAAATTAATGTTACTCGTGAAACAATTTTAATTGCGAATAATTGTTATCATCGGAGAAAACAGAGTACATTGTAACAAAACAGCTGTTGTGAACGGTACGCACTAACTGGCACATGCACGTGTAACCTATCACTATCTACTAGTAGCTAAATAATACATAATAATTATAATTATTTAGTAGAAGTTCCGTACCATAAGCGAAAAAAAACACGTTTCTTGTATTTTTAATTCTATTCAATTTTTATTATTTTTTGTCATAGCGACAATAGAAATACCTACTCTGTGAAAATTCCAACTATCTAACTATTACGGTTCTTGAGCCTGATACATCCTGCTGACTGACAGACGAACGGACGGACGGATGGACAGCGGAGGCTTAGTAATAGAGTGCCATTACCTTCGGGTACGGAACCCTAAATTTCAAACTGCCTAGCCTTTTCTCAAGTATGTTGGGGTCCGCTTCCAAGCCCGCTTCGCAAGCTCATTTAGAAATTAGCTTGTGGTAGATCTTCAACGTTTAGAAGAACGTGTCTGACCGTGTTCTAACGCAGTTTCGCTCTGTAGGGCAATTCTTCTAATTTTCAAGCAACTTTCGCATTCATTTCATCACATTTCAGTCGCAACCTAACAAAAAAACAAAAACATACAGTCGAATTGATAACCTCCTTCTTTTGGAAGTCGGTTGAAAAAGCCTTATATTCCATAGACGTTGCTTGAAAATCAGTAGAATTGCCCACTGAACAACGAGACATAGGTACAGCCAGCACAAGCTACCCGAAACTGTCAAATTTTCCCAATCTACCTTGAACCTAATGCTTTAGCGATAAAGTTGAAGATCAATCAGAGCAATTTGACAGATTGTTGTAGCTTGATGTGCTGGCGTCTGTACAATCTGGATATAGTGATGAAGGTTGTCAAAATTCATGATTGACATACGCTACCGAACATTTTGACTTTTCGACAAACGTAATCCCTGATGAAATGTCAGCATGTCTAGAACTTTTTTTTTTGAATTCGTCATATTTACTATGCAGATGAAAACAAGATCCAAGATCTTAAAAAAAAGTTATGCTAATATAACAAAAACAAAAAAATACAATATCGTGTTTCATTTAACTTTTAACTCTGTTGACACTTGACCTTTTTTGAGCAAATTTTGCACGTGCAACACTGGAATAAAAAAGTGTCAGCCGATTTTAGATAGCAGATAACACGGCTATAGTGCTTTAGATTACAAAATTATAGCCTGCATTTTATTGTCATGAATGTATCATGATTTATGGCCCTGGGTTATTTTTTCGACGACTCGAAAATGAAGGAATGCATTAACTGAAACTGAATACTATAACTGACTTGCTGTTGTTTTTAGGGTAATCAATAGAATTGTTAATACGAAGCCTCCGCTGTCTATCAGTCTGTACGCCGTAAATACCTACAGGTTGAAATATTCACAGAGTGTGTATTGTCGTAATAAAAACAAACATTAAAAGAAACATGATCAAGGGGGCCATACGTGACATGTGTTTTTTTTTTCGGTTTATACCTACGGAACCGATCGTGTGCGAGTACTATTCGCACTTGTCGGTTTTTTTACTGATAAGGTTTTTGGTAATTCATTATTAGTAGCTAATTCAACTAGTAGTTTCGGGTTACGATTACGACGTGATCTATAAGCAGGTTTAAGCCATTTTATCGTTAAAATATACTTCAACTTAATACCATGGCAACTATTGGCAGTTTAAAATACATAAAAAATCTTTTTTTTGATGATATTGAATCTTTTCATAGTCATTAAACACAGACAGTTTTAAACGTATATTTGCATAAGAAATAAGCAAATTAATTGCTAACTGTATGAATGAAGTAGGTATTTATAACAAGCACTGGTCATATCATAAAATAGAATCATATCATAAAAACGAGATTTTTGTGATAAAATAGAAGATTTTAAAATATAACTAATAGAATATTTTAATTTTAATAAAGTCACGTGAGTTAATCCCAAATGAATATTCTATTCGCGTTAATATTCAAGCCACTTCATGTTTTTCTTTGTTTTGGTTTGTAATGTGAGACTCCTCCAATAAAAGAAAAAAAAACAAAATAGGTATATAAAGTGCATGTGAAACAAAACAACTTCTTGGTTTTGCCATAAAAAGGCGAGCAACATACTTTGACATTTTCTTCTTATTGGTGTACCTACCTTATATGTAGGTATAAAAATGTCAGTTTTCCTAACAAAGACTTAGACGCAAAATTTAAGATGCTTTAAGTAATTTATAACTATACTAGCTTTTGCCCGTCACTTTGTACGGGGATATCCCGTTTTTACCCGTTCCGGGAATTTCCACTTAGTGCTCCCTACACTCCCCAAGGAACCTACATGCCAAATTTCAGCTTCCTACGACCAGTACTTTCAGCTGTGCGTTTTCTGTCAGTCACTCAGTCAGTAATGGAAGAATTTTATATATTAGGATAATATCTAATTCAGCCACTAAATCATAAAGGTTTTGTCCATTAAAATGTTTGTCAGTATCCGTTAAAATCAAACGTCTTATACCAACTTAAACCGACAAAAGTGCAATTTTTAAATTAGTTCTTCTAAATGTATGACTGGTTTACAACTTCATTCTAACACCACCTTTACGAAATGCTCCAATGGACACACTATCAAGCAAAAATGTGGATAATTCTAATATGTACGTTTACGAAAATAATCACGAAAATTACTATAACTGCGGTAGGGGAAACTATTAACCGATAATATGCGTAGAGGAAATCAATACAGCAGAAGATCCGGTCGTTAATCCGAACAATCTATTATGTAGGTGAGGGTTAAACGATTTAGAAGTAATTACACAAAAATATATCACACCTGTGTCCACTGTTACAAAGAAAAACGTATCATACGTCACCTGCGACCAGCGAGCACACTTAAATTATTTTGTTATTCAAAACTTAATGTAACACTTATTTGGGGCTTTTCAACACACACCTGTCTCCTAAACGGTGCCCGTTGCTCAATATTGTCGTATTCATCATTAGATTCACTAAATTCCTTTTCGTTTTTCGTTCCATTTTTATGGATTTTCTCCAATTCCGGCACTGGCACTGTATCGTCACCCATCTCTGAATGTTTCCAAGTCACTGCATCACACATGATTCGAACAACGACTTTATGAACCTCCGAACGCTTTGGAGATTGTGTTTTATCTTATCACTCACTCAAGTTAACCGTCGCTCTGTCGTGTAATGACATTTGTGTTTTTATAACGAAAACTATAATTACACTGCACGTAAAAATTTGGACGGAAGCTTGCTTTAAAACTGGTTTCCTGGTAAACAAGAACTTGTGTTGCATTGGACGAGAATGGGACCTCTTTCGTTGCAGCGTGACTGTGTGACCGATACCAAAATGTAGGTAGTTTTTTTTAAACAAAACGCTGTTTTGTTCTACAGTTTAAACTTTTAAAGATTTTAGATTGTAGGAAAATACCAGCTTTGGAACACGTGTTATCGATATCACATATTTCGACAAACAACCTAATTACGAATACATTCCTCTCGTGTGTGAATCAGGTTATCACGGAAGTTTTAGGTATCTAATTAAGTGGAATAGCTTCTGAATGTCATTCTCTAGTTTGCGACTAAGTACATGAGTAGTTTCTTGAAGGATTACGCTGAAATTTAGCTGTAATTGACGTCGCAGGTTATTATTATTATTATATATTAGGCTTTGATTAAAAGTCCTTTGAATATGAAGAAATTATTTGGTGAATATGGTAGTGGAATTAAGAATCATACATATATGTATCTATACTTAGAACATATTTGTAAATTTAAAAATCTTATGCAAATCCTATTTTTAGATTATTTATTATTGAGTACTTGTTATAATGGAAATTATAAGTATTAAAACATGCAAAACTAAACATACATATGCGGTATATATCATTATCTAGATACCGCTCAACAGTATCTTGTCCTTTCAACATTTTCAAAATCGCAAAACACCCGATAGGCGCAGTGCATATTATCTCGAATAAGCGCCCAAATCATAATATTTGTACATTAATGGGAGTATGTACCAATAATCCATTAATGGACAAATACGATTACGGTTATGATGATAGTTACACTAATGATACTTACTTACAATTTATTATCTTGCTTATCAACACTAGCCTGAATACAATCGAACTGACCGATACACCAGTGCATGGGCGGTGCTGAGGGACTTTGTAACAAGTAACACGCTTGTTGTTTGAATTACTGATGACTATTGCTGGAATATCACATGCTAGGTGTTGACTAAACCATTTAAAGAGAAGAAATGAGGATGATAGAGTGCTACTTTTTCTGCCCACACACCCACAGGACTCACGTAATGTTCTCCCATCCTATCAGACTTATGCTGGTTCGCCTCAGGTGTTGCATCTCAAGACGCGGTCCTGAGCTATAAAAGTCGATTTTCCAAAAAAAGGAGGAATGATATTAAGCCAAGTAGAAAAAAAAAGTTGGATGCGGGCCCCGATACTGGGAAAAACGGGCGTCCAGATCTAACGTGGAGGAAAGTCGGCATGAGGTGGATACCGATTGAAGAAGATACCAAGAGCGCAAGGCGCTATAAAATATTTTATTGACAGCATTACATAACCATCACAGTTACAGCTATCTGTAAGAATGTAACGAAATGTTAACAAGTAGAATGCATCAAGACAGATGGGCCAAAGTCGTAACGCAGTGGAAGCCAGAGGACGGGCGTCGTCACCGAAGAGGGCCTAGGAAACGCTGGCGTGACGACTTAGAAGCGTCTACGACGGGTTGATCGGAGAAGCCAAGACACACCGAGACTAGTGGAAGGCTATACGGGAAGCCTTTATCCAGCAGTGAGTCAATAAGAATATATAGGTTGATTAAAAGAAAATTTTAGATAGTAAAGATCCATTGGATGTTCGCACGGGATGATGATGGAAACAAACACCGAACTAAGAAGCACCTAGCCTATCCTAACACGTCTGCCGAAGCCATCATTGAGTTTCTAATCTTCAATAGCTAAGGCCATGCGTGAGATTGGTATTGCAGTGTGTTTCGGCATTTTAGTTTTAGCAAAATGTACCGCTAACAAAATTTTAACTATCTTCGACTTGCGATTGACGTAAGGTTTTTAATTTTATTAATTTTCTTTGTGTTTGTTTTTTATGTGCGACATGTTGTGTTGGTGTGGAAAATATATGGATTTTTAGGTACCTATCTACCTAAGTGTAATTTATTGGTGGTTTTAGTATTAAGGTCAAAAAGTGTGTGTCTACAGTGGCGGGAATGAGTTAAGGCTGTATTCGCCCAAAATCGGTCGATCAGGTGAAACTCGTTTTAGCTTGAACTCATTTTGTGCTGGTGAAATCAAAAATTGAGCTTAGAACTCATACCAAGGCCTACACCGAGTTCAACTTGATATAATAACGATCAGTTTCAACTGGTAAAAATGGCCATTAGTTCCATAAATGTAAAACCAATAAGATCCAATAGCACATCAAAGTAGATCATTTGAAAATATTTATCAAACATAGTCTGAGAGTTCAGAGTAATTTTACCTAATGGTAAAGCGTCTTGGCTTATCTTTTTAATTTCTGCTCATATTTACGATGTGCAAAATTGGTGTCATGTTATCTTCGTTTCGTTTCAAAATTAGGCTTCTTTTTATCTTTATTTTGTGTGTAAATTTTATTTTATCTTTCTCTCAATTGTTTTGTTCTACGATTGTGTACTGTGACACCGCCTGTCGAGTTATTGAGGGCCAAGCCAACTGCGCATCATTGTGAAAGTCGTAAAAAGAGTTTGGCTGAATATACTCCAGAATGCTTTTTGGAACGTTTGCGGGAACTGTGGGAGGTGATGAGGGGAAGTGTCGGTGCTTTATCTAGGCTGTTACGAGCTCTGCTAGCGGAGCCTTCTAGTTGACGCTATTGGCTCAGCTGATGGTTGAAGGCCCACACTTTTACTAGAACAATTGGTGGTTGTTCTTAGTGAAGGTTAACTCTTATCGAACTTACCACCTTTAGGTATTGGGCACAGTGACATAACACAATGTACATACATCATGTGCCAGTTTTGGGCATCCAAACTTAATACCACAGGTATTAAGTTAATAAAAAACTTCATATTTTTTGTAAATAATTATAGCTCAAATGTTTTTGTCACACAATCCTCTGTTAAATTTCGAATATCAAATTTTAATGACTCAGCCATGTGTCAAAAGAGCACTACCTAGGAAAATGCATTCACTAATTAGAAAATAAAATCGAAAACTGTTGTTACAAGTAACGTCAGCAAAAGCATTGAAGAACTGAAATTTAAGTACCTACCAAGTGATTATTAGGCCGTGTTTAGACCAGAAAGTGAATTGCATGCAAGTTAAATAACATTGCGGGCTACCGATGTGTAATGTGATCAAGCGCTCGATCGTGCCCCGCAATGTAATTGAAATTGCATGCAAGTTGCTTGCAGGTGGAAACGCGACTTTACACAATTCTGGCTTCTGCTAGCGTCTTTGCCCGTGTGAAAGTCGGGAACTGTCTTAAACGAACGTAATCCCGACATTAATTGTATCCTATCGCAAGATTTCAGAGGATTCATGTTTTATACAAATTCGTATGTCCCTTGGAGAAGGCTCCAAGGGTCAATCTATTATGTACCACAATTTATCGAATTAAATTTGGCGGTTTAGGCGTCAAAACGTTTAAAACTAATAGACAGACCGAGTTACTTTCATAATTAAGTATGTATGTATAATAAATACGGACAATGATAACGAGTCCTAATTAAATTTTACTCTAACTACTAACAAAACTCTTTAAAATAAAATCGTTTCGTACATAATACTTTTAAATTTGATACTATATTCATATTTTTGCATGATACAAATTATGAATTTCGCATAAAATTAAACCAAAATACTATGAGATTGTAGTTTTATATTGAAAATTCACTAACGTTAACGAAACTGTAACATTACTAGTTGGCGCCAGATAAATTTGCAATAAAGGACATCGACCTTTCCCTTATATCACTTTAAAGAAGAAACGCCAAAAATAAATTATGAATGGTTTTTCATTACTATAAATATAAAGGATCTCGATAGATGTAGATTCAGGACAGCTTTATGTCTTTCTCCGATTTTGGAATTAAGAATGTCAAAAAAAGTAGGTGGGTCAATGGCCGCTTTTGCAAGTTTATTTGGCGCCAACCATATACGTCAAAACATTCGTGCTGGGCCCTCTGATCATTACTCTTCAGTAGCAACAAGGATCCTATCCTATCGTGTGCTACTAATATTATTAGCGCGAAAGTTCGTGAGGTTGTATGCATGTTTGTTTGTAGAGTACAAACAAAAAACTACTGATTATGAACGAATTTTATTATGATTTAAGATGATTAGACGAATGAAGATTTTACTAATTGAAGAACCACAGAATTAAAAATATGTGAATAACAGCGCCGTGTGCCTAGCGCTTCAGCGATAGCAAGAAGAAGCTGTAGGTCAATTGCTAAAAATAAAATTCAGGCACTTCGTACGCCATTACAACTGAATCCAATATCTAATTATTTTTAGCAAAAGACTGAAATAAATTCAAATGAATATTATTTACATATTCAAATGTGACCTTCCTTTGCATATTGCATCTATAATAAATATTAATCGTTTGGCAATGATGCATAGTGGACTACCCGTATCTGCTTATCGACGTATAGATGAAATAATCTAGAAACAAAATAAATAATTAATGCGCTCAAAAGTGCCTTGGTATCAGATTTTGTTTTTCACCTAACTTATTGAAAGATAATATAGTCTGGTCACTGTGAAACTCCAGAACTAAAATTGTATGAGTGTATCTACACTAAAGACGAACAAAACGCGTACCTAAATGTATTAGTATGAAAATAATGAATTTCCATTATTTTATTTGCATTTGCAGAAGACTGTTTTTTTAAGTGGTTAAATCAGTAGGTATTACTTTTCAAAATATTTAATAAAAGATGTGCATAAATCTTTAAAATCAGTATTGTGGAGTTTCTTTCAGCAGTTTTCAGCTACGAGTTCGAGTCGTTCGTCGTTTCGTGGTACAGGTACCTTCATTGATTTGTTAAGATTATATGTGATTGCTTCTGCGTGTCGCTTCTCATTATTTATTTATTATATACTTCTAAGTATTTCTCTATTTTCTTTTGAAGCTAAGAATACAGTGTTTGTTGTTTCATGTTAGAAGTAATAGTAGGTACATAAATTCCAGATCCAAAACGATATTGGAAAACAAAATGGATCGTTAAAATTAGTGTCATCCCTTAAAATTCACCTAGGCAGAGGCTCCTGAAAAAGAAGCTAATGTTCCAACCATTCAGTAGTAAAACAATTTTAAATATTGTCTGCTTTTCGCGAAGTTTCAGAAGTATTTTGAACTAGCCTGTGTCAGCTTTACCCGCGTGATTGTTAAATAATATCTAAGAAGAGCATAATGTTTGGGATTAAGTACGCAGTGACGTATATCCTGGAACAGGCCAAGGTTCATCCAAATCTGTTCAGCCACAAACAGACAGACAGACAACCAAAGGTGCTTTCGCAATTATAATATTAGTAACAAGACATGCGAAGTCAACAAACTTCAAGGTATTCAATGCAAAGTAGCAATTGTTACCAGTTTTATGAATTATACCACTAACTTTGCACATTACATTATTGTTGCTAATAAGTATGCATAGAACAATATACCGTAAAACTTCACCGATCAATTTCAAGATTCTTCGTATCAAACCTGCTTTCGTTCTTGGAAACGGATGACAAAACTGTTTCCAATCAACCTGGAACCTAATGCTTTAGCGTTAAAGTTAAAAATCTATTAAAGAAATTTGACAGATTGTTGTCTCTTGATGTGCTTGCGTCTGTACTTTATCACCATCAACGTCCAGAACCCGACTACACCCACAGCTGGACAAAGATCTCACTTTTTTTGTGCCCATCCCCATGCTCCTGTGTCCATCGAACCCAATTTTACCCGGTGACTTCCTGAAATGATTTTCCACTACTTTCTTGCCTAAAACTTGATTCTCTTTTTCAGCAACATGACATCTTTCGTTGACGACACCGATCATTTGAACTATGCCCGCCTCATATTCTATCCCCTACTATTCGTCACGTTAGTTCTATGGCTAATACATAGATGGCAGCAGCAGTCCCGACTCTTCAAGTTGGGTAATGTTCTCCCTGGACCTGCAACTGTACCGTTTTTTGGAAATGCTCTACTGGCTTTGGGAAAGAGACCTGACCGTTAGTATACGATAAAGTTCTTAAACACTATATATTATAGTGTTACGGAAAGAAGTGTGCTATTATTTATTTAGAGCCAGAATTGGGGAATCTCAAAAGAAAAGCTTGAATTTTACACCTCATTTTATTTCAATATGTTTAAACAATCCACTGGCCAAAATCTAAATTAAAATACATACCTAATTTAACTTACCTAAATGATTAGAAAGTCGCAGGTATAAATTATTTAAAAATAAATTAACATCGAATAGATAGGTTTTTACCTATTTTCTGTAATTTTTAAAGTATGTACCTACGAGTAGGTACGAGTTTTTAGTTTTTTTTTTTTTTAATTGACTAGAAGCAGAACAATGATAAGTATCAATTGGATATATCATTGAAATAGTTCTAAAGTATTAGTTCAGTCAATTTACTTGATATCTAAGGGGATGGCGTATAAAATTAAATGGACCAAGAAACCTCCTGGCAACATTCAGAATCATAATCTGCAAGCTTTTCTGAGTTCAAAACTATGTAAAGACTGCGGTCCTTATATTTTGCATACTCAACTTCCTTTGGCGCCTGCACTATTAATTTTGTTAGCAATCTTGACGCCAAACACAAACTGAAGACAGTTTGATATTAGAATCCTTGTGGCGTGTGTGTCACAACTAGGGTTCCCAACTTTTAGTACTAGAAAAAAAGTACACTACGGTCGGAGAAACAAAACTTAACAGTATATTGGAAGTTTTTTGCCGTTTTAGAAACATGTTTTTTGGAGCTTCTTGAACAAATTGTTATCATTTTTAAAATATTCATAATCGTCTCGACTATTTTAGTTAATATTAATATAAATGAGGAGCTCATTTTTTTTTTAATCAATAAAAGCAATAGGCGAATACCAGCGGTCATAAAAACAGTATTTTGTATACTTTTTTTATAGAACAGTAAAAAAGTAGATATTAACGGGCGAATAAAAGTATAAGCCTGTTATAAACAGTTTGGTTGGCAACCCTAGTCACAACTCACAAGTTTTTATTCGTTGCAGAATTAGTAATCTTATGTCTTCAATATGCCGAGAAGTACGGCACAGTTATCAGAGGATGGCTTGGCTCCAAGCTGATCATATTCCTTCTGGATGCTGATGACATAGAGGTCATACTAAACAGCCAAGTGCACATCGACAAAGCTCCTGAATACAGGTTCTTTAAACCTTGGCTTGGAGACGGACTTCTTATCAGTACAGGTGACTTACTTGTGATATGTAACCATTTGAAGCAGAAATTTAAGCATATTTGACTTATGTGTTTATATCCCTGACACCAACTTCCAGCCAGCTGGATAAATCTGCATTCGATATTTACGTTCCTGTTTAAATCCTGTAGAGTCTACTACTCCTGATCGATGGATCTACAAAGAATGTGACGAAATGGTAGGGTAGTAACTGCTGTATTAAAACTCACCATCTCATTGATATAGGTACCGAATCAGGAACAGGAAGGAACTACTTCGAATATTCGAATGAGAGGTTCAGAAAACCAAGATTAAGTAAAACATTGTGCACAGGTTCCAAATGGCAGTCTCATCGCAAAATGATCGCTCCAACATTCCACATAAACATTCTGAAGTCATTTGTGGGAGTTTTCAACCAAAACAGCAAGAGTGTCGTTGAGAAAATGCGCGCAGAGACGGGGAAAACATTCGATGTCCACGACTACATGAGCACAGCCACTGTGGACATCCTACTAGGTAAGAAGTCGGAAATATACTAGCTTTCTAAATTCGGAAATCATCCCAACGGTACATGATCCCGAGATAAAAAGTATCAAAGCAAGACAAGTATACCAAGTTTCATTGAAATTCATTCAGCCGTTAAGGCGTGTACAGGTGGACAGACAGACAGAGTAAGTTTCGCATTTATAATTTGGTAAAGTAAAGTATGGAAACACGAGACCCATTTCCTGGGTCGAACAAAGTGTTACATGGATTTTCAATCTGAAATATCTCATTAGCATCTGCAGAGCCTGCATGGAGGAGGATGAGACAGCAGCACATCTGCTTCTAAGCTGCCCGATAGTCGCGGATTACAGGGCTAAGTACTTCGGAAACCCAGGTACCCTCTGTAAGATAGTCAGTAACACCAAGGCGCTGCCGGCCTTCCTGGATCTGGGGTGGATAAATGACACGTTTGTCCCACCTGCACGCAAAATACGCGCTTAGTCGTGGAGTTGCGGGAACCAGCCCGATTTTACATCTCATTAGCATCTAATCTTGTGGTCTGGATTAGTGCCCGGTTTGTAGTAATTAGTATTCCTATATTATGCAATGTGCAACATTAAAAGCACATGTCACAGTTTAGCCTACATTTGCTTATGTCATGTGCCTAGATTTTACGTGTAAATATAATCTACTTTTGATCCTCCTCAATCAAGTCGCTAGTCGCCACCCTCGCATTTACAAATTAGTTTCTAATGAAACAAATAGATAAGTGTTTTTCTATAACCATTACTTTTACAGAAACTGCAATGGGAATAACTAGAAAAACTCAAGATGAATCTGGTTTTGACTACGCAATGGCTGTTATGAAGTAAGCTTTATCACCGTTGTATCTGCGACACCTTTCAATTTAGTTTCTTACGAATTTATTATTTGTTTATCTCAACATTTTCAGGATGTGTGACATCATCCACCAAAGGCACTACAAGTTCTGGATGCGATTTGATGCAATTTTCAATTTCACGTCATTTTTCCAGAAGCAAAAGCAACTATTAAGTATTATCCACGGACTGACCAATAAGGTAGGCGCAAACAATTTTTTGACGTGACAACGTCTAATAAATCGATGAACGCCGACTACACGCACGAAAAAGGATGACTCATTGTATCGTTACGCTCATTGTTACGTGAAGATCATTTCATCAATGTTTTGTTATGACGTTGTCACGTTAAACTATCGTCCGTAAACCGACTTTATAGACAACCAAATTTTTTAACTAATCTCGCGTGCTCGTTGATAACAACACGAATAACATTATGTAATCACATCCCGAATTATTCAGCAAAACAATAAGATAAATTCATTCTTTTATTTTTATTAGTTTATGTTCACATATCGCACCTTTAAAGTAAAACCGTTACTAAACGAAATTATGAAATTTGGGAGCAAATATTAGAAAATAGTCACTGTTTTAGATAGATGGCATTGATACCTCAATTCATGAATATTTTCGTTTTGTAACGGTTTTACTTTAAAGGTGCGATATCTTGAACAGGCTTATAACTTAATCTACCTATACTTATATTATAAAGAGGTAAAGTTTGTGAGTTTCTGAGGTTGTGTTTGAAAATTCACTTTGTAATGATAGCCACATTTATGAGGAACGGGAAAAAACGGGATATGCGCGTACGAAGTCACGGGCAACAGCTAGTATACCTGGGGAAGAGCGGAGCTTCCTAGCACAAGCAAACTAATTGCTTAAAACGATGCTCCCCATTGTAACTAGAATAAGCTATTTGTGATGATGCAATACATTTTTATTTTACTTGAACAGCACGTTTCAGTATTAAGGTACTTTTACAATCACAATGAAAGCAGACCCCAGTACATACGATCTAGCAGGATGAAGAGCAATAATGTTAATTAATTAACAAATAAAACGGTAGTTTTTTCTAAAATTTTCAGGTAATAAAGAATAAAAAACAGACATACCTCGAAAACAAAGCGAAAGGTTTAATTCCACCAACATTAGCTGAGCTGACACAAAATACAGACGATGATAATACATTAGCTACTGATAACAAAACTCTTTCTGATACGGTGTTCAAAGGATACAGCGATGACTTGGATTTCAATGATGAAAATGATGTTGGTAAGAACATGGCATAACATTTTAAGTCAATCAACGAATGAATTATTGTAAATTTTTTCCGTTTAATTGTATGTATTGTATGTTATTGTTTTTATATCGTGTCTCTTTGTGGTTGTGTATAAATAATCTGGCGTGTTTTTGTCAATGTTGTGTTTGCCCGTAATTGGCATACATATTAGAATATTACCATAAGACTCAATGTATCTATGTCCATATATGTGCTGTGGGTGAACCTTATAAATAAATAAATCACAATAGTCAAATAGCAATGCAACGATTGTCAATGCAAACTCATCGAATAAATAGCAAAGGGGAAGGCCATTCTTCGATGAAGCATGCAGGAAATACATAGTAACTTACTTTTGTTAGCATTATTGGTTATATATAGATGTCGCCGGAAAATTGCAAACGCCGTGAAGTTGTAAAATATCACGTAAAATTGTTACCTATTTTTTCTTAATAAGACACGGATATCTACCTATTTGAAACTTTTGAATTGGGATGGGGTTTATTGTATACAAAACGATTTTTTCATAATATATCGAGAAATGAAAATCTAATAAAGATTTTATTATAATCTTACGGAGTCTGCAATTTTCCGATGGCATAGATAAACTATACATGTATCCGATGACATAGATAAACTATAACCATAACCAAAGAATAACCTTTTTTTTTTGAAGTTGGTTAAAAACGCATTATTTACCGTAGCTAATGATTTCTTTTCAATTTCGTTTAATATGATTATGATCACGTAATATGTGACCCTTTTATTTATGTTTACAAATTACAGTGAATGTAGAGGTATTCAATCTTTCAGCAAACTATTTAGATGATGTAACTTTACTTCTTTTTCCACAGGTGAGAAGAAACGACTCGCTTTCTTGGATCTCATGATCGAGTCGGCCCAAAATGGGACCCACCAGTTGACAGACCATGAAATTAAAGAAGAGGTGGATACTATTATGTTTGAGGTAATTTTCATAATATTCAATATAAATATCCTCATTTTAAAACTTGAACCAGAAGAATGTAAGATTTAATAATGAGTTTCGAATTATTAAATCTTACATTCTTTTGGTTCAAGTTTCGAATCTGCACGCAAAATACGCGCTTAGTCGTGGAGTTGCGGAAACGACTTTCGAATTGGTCGAAGACAACATTTAAATACTATTATTATGATCTCAATTTTCTGATGAGCTAAGAGTGTTTAATGTTTTCACATCAGATGCTTGTCAATGAAGAGCTTACCAAAATAACCGTTTTCAATCAAAATGTTCCAGGGTCACGACACCACCGCTGCTGGCTCCAGCTTCGTTCTATGCCTTCTGGGTGTCTACAAGGACATCCAAGCGAAGGTTTACAACGAGTTGTACGAGATCTTTGGCAATTCTGACAGACCAGCCACCTTCGCTGACACCCTTCAAATGAAGTACCTCGAGAGGGTCATCCTTGAATCTTTGAGGTTGTACCCACCTGTGCCTGTCATCGCAAGGAAACTGAATCGCGATGTCAAAATTGGTAAGCACCTATGGTAAATTAGACGGCTTCGTCGATTGTATGAAAGAGGATATTCTTTACTTTTTAGTTTGTTAACTTTAAAAAAAAAATTGTAAATTCATATATCTATTGGGGAATAACTTGAAGATAACGATTGTAGTCTCTTCATTGCAAAAATCGATGTATCTCAGATGGTTTCAGACAAGACCAATACAGCTGCTGTCTGATTTCAGTGTGTTTTCTTTTCTATTCTGTAACTTAAGAATTTTGCTTTTCTGTGAGCAGTTCTCAATAAATACTTTCTACTGACAACGTATTCCAATTATATTTCCAGTTACAAACGACTACGTCCTCCCCGCTGGCGCCACAGTCGTCATAGGAACCTATAAGATACACCGCAGTCTCAAGTACTACAAGGACCCTGAGACCTTCAACCCTGACAACTTCTTGCCTGAGAACACTTCGAACAGGCACTACTACAGCTTCATACCCTTCAGTGCGGGACCCAGGAGTTGTGTTGGTTAGTATTCATGTTAGTTTTCCGACAACCTCTTACTTTTATGTTTCAAAAGCATCTCTCATTTTATTTCTTACCTACCCATGTGCCGAGTTTAATCCAAATCCACTTAGCTATTCAGACATGAAGGGTGACAAACAGACAGACATTGTTTCGATCGCATTTGTAATAATTTTAATATGGATTATGTTTTCAGGTCGCAAATACGCCTTATTGAAGCTCAAAATTCTACTATCAACAATTCTGAGGAACTACGAGTGTACGTCCGCAGTTCCTGAGAAAGATTTCAAGTTGCTTGGCGACATTATTCTGAAGAGATCTGACGGATTTAGAATAACAATTGAACCTAGAACACGAGTACCAGTAATTATAGCTTAGTCAAGCCCTTTCTTATAGCTGTGATCTAAATGGAATGTTTTGGCTGAAGCTTTCAATATCATTGCTTTACGTCTAAAATAGTATTAATGCCTACATAATTTAATCTTAGTATGATGTAATTTTAGAAAGAACTGTCGGTTGGTTTATTATTACCCTTTTGCGTGTCTTAAGTTACACAGTTCGACATAAGAAAAAATGCTCCAAATGTCTTAAGTCGGACAGTTACACATAAGGGCTTGGTCAGGATTGGACGATAAAAATCTGTTAAGACACGCAAAAGGTTAAATACCTTAATTCGTTTGTTTATTCCTTTTCTTTATTTTGTCTGTTTCATATTTTCACTTAGCTCTAATGTTCTTAACCAAGGTTAATCAATAAAATATTCTTTGAGACCCAGTTCACTCTAATTTCCTGAGAATTTAGTTTTAAAGTTATGAAAACATACCGAAGTGTACCCAATTGTTCCTTCAATCTCAATCATTTTTCATTCCTCGCCTGTTGTCTTGCGAATTGGAATTTTAATGAGAATTGTCTATTGAATGGAACTCTTCTAATGTTTTTCCTCTCGTTGACTCCTTAGTACGACAAGTCGACAAGTGAATAGTTGATCATCGTATGTTATAGGATCTTATTTCTGAACGTTCATAAGACGATGATTGACGAGTTACTTGTCGTCGTTACGATAATATTTTATATTTATTTCAAAACTATACATCATACCTCTATTTTAAACACGACGCAACTGTTTATCAACACTGGTTAGTACTGCAAAATTAATTGAATAAAAATAATTTTTCACGACACGGTTGGTGCAGTGGTTGAGCGATTGACTGCTGCGCTGCGTGTCGCGGGTTCGATCCCCGCACGGAACAAATATTTGTTTGGCCTTGAAATAGTTGTTCCGGGTCTGGCTGTTTGTGTATGTGAGTTTATATGTTTGTAAACGCATCCACGATACAGGAGGATTCGTAGTGTGGGGCAATGTTTAAAAAAAAAATATATAATAATGTATTCCTTAAACACACATTTTTCGCTATTGACGGTGACACATCAAGCAACAGCTTTTTGATGTATCTATCTATTTATATCGGCTTCTCAACATACTAAAAGCTGAACTTATGCAGAACCAGCTTAATCCGACAATTTTTCTTGGTGTGTCCTTGAGTGTACTGTACGAACATACGTTGCTGCAACAAAATCAAAGTCATGTGCACTCACCGAAATTGAAAAAAGGTTTTTAGGCACTTGCCCCACCGCCTACGAGGAAACGATTAGCTATAGACTATTTTCTCGCTGAGGAAACGGACAAAAGATTTAGATCCCGATGGAGTAAAAGAGACACATTAATTTATAGTCGATAGCTGGCTGTTCGCACTGCCTGCGAGGACTCTCTTACCACTACTTTGTCTCAGCGATAAGAGCTATCAAAGATAATAATACTCGCTGATTGATGCTCGCTTGGCGGTCAGAAGTCAGAACTCACGCCGAGAGACCAACCAACGGTAATTTCTACCTAAATGGCACCGCACGCCGGAGCGAGTGTTGTGAGTAATCGCCCGTCGCACAAGAGCACTCGCTTATAGCCGAGTGACAATATATCGGAACTATAGACTCGCTGCTCGCTGCTCGCCAACTCGTATCCAGTTTTTAGCTTTACTCGCTACTCGCTGATCGTCGGCGGTGAGATAAGTGCTTAACATTTAGAGCGTAACATAGCCTACCTACTATAAATCATGCCGTTCTGATGTATGTTCTAGTCTAGGCAAGCGTGCTCCATCGTCGACCATTTTACCTACTTTCCATTAGGTAAAATTGTGGTCAAACGCGAGTATTTCATTTTTTTGTTTTAATGTATTAAAGTACTGTGTTCTGTCTCTCAGTGCATTTACAAACCTACCAGTAATCACGCAGCTTTTAAAGCGTAGGTACCCTTTGATACCGGGGTATCCTATAGAATGTGACGGTACCTAGCGGATATTACCTACCCTGCTGAAAATTGGTGTACTTCAGGGCACACACTAAAGTACAGTGTGGTGGGAGCGATTAAAAGTGAACAACTTGATAATTCTGAAATTGCGGTGTCGAACCACCACGTCACAAGAAGACAAATACGCCTACGTGACAAATAAAACACAGAGAAAAGAAAGTACCTGTTACTCACCCTTGTTATTCACATAAAGTACAAGACAATAATATTATTTGTTCGCATAGGTCAAGTCACATTTCCAATTAAATTTTCAACCTGCACTGATATGATTTTCAATTATTAGCAATTGTTGTAGAAAAACTTTTAGAAGTTCTTATATATTTAGTTTTAGATAAGCGTGCCCCATTGTTCACCACACCACCGCTTTCCATCAGGTGAGATTAACGCGAGCCTGACAATAATAAAAGTTCTAGCAAAACTTTCAAAGTAGTGGTTCCTGATAGGCTGATCAACGGATTAACCATATTAACCATAATTCTCATTTTAAGAACTAACTTCGCAACAATAACATTTTACAGCATATTCGATGCAGCGAATCTAAACTCAACAGACATCTTTTAAATGTTTACGCTCTCAGAAAGAAAGTAAAGAAAGAAAAAAAGAAAGAAAAAGAGTTTATTTGCGACAAGCATGACGCAAAGCAAAAAAATAAAATATACTAAATTACAAAAGTTATGCAAATTGGGAAGATATATAAACGAGCAATCCCGTGATTAAATAATACGACTGTACAAGTCGTTCTTCAAGCAACGCTTGCCCACGTCGGTCAACGGATGGGTGACCATCTTAACATACCGAGATTCTTCCGTATCTCGGAAAGCAGGTTAAGCTGTTGATCCCGGCTGTCATCTTAGATCTTAGAGATCTGCTTACTGTCACGAGGGAAAGGAGTGAGTAGAAGTGAGTAGAAGAAAAATATGCTACAACGACCCCAAATAAATACAGGTAGGGTTGATATTTTTCGGATCGATCGAAGTTTTAGCTACACTTGCCAAGGTCTACTCTATGCTTCGAAAACCACTTTAAGCTGTTGGTCCCGATTGCCATCTATAGATCTTTGATAGTCTTTCTCTAAAGAACGCTACCTGCTACATCCTTACATAAACCTTTTGACTATACACACACATCTGGTCATGAGAGCAAAATGCACTACATGCTTGATGAAAATCGCCAGTAATTTCAATGGCTTTCCCTTCTACCATTTCCACTTGTATGTTACTTCTAAATCCCATGCATAGGTTATTAGTCGTTTTTCTTTCATAATCTCAACATTTGGTAACACAAGGTTTGGTAACCTTCTAAGCATAGGTACTCTTTTCGATGTTATAACGTAGAGGAACACGTAGTCCTCTTCTTTTAAACCACAATGTTGTCGTCTATCATTCATAATTTCTACTTTAACATTTATTTTCTTTCATGTCTCGTTTTCCACACCTAGTTTTTTAATTCACTCCCGCACATTGGGAACAGCTAGTCGAACCTATTTGGATATCGACTAGTAAGTCAGAATTGCATTTATAACATCATTCACTTTGTTTCGTGCACCAACTCTACTTTCCATATCTGCCTCAATCCTTCCATCGCTTGTAGACAAACTCCCCATAAATAAAAACCCATTCACTTTCTCCACACTCTCATCATTTATTTTAACAATACATACCAATACGTCTTCTCTTTAACATCCTTTGCCTGTTTCTTCTATCTTCCATTATTGTTCTTAACACAAGCACCATATTGTTATTATTACACTGACCAACTTGACAATGACCACTCATATTTTGTCGTCGCCCATTCGGTAATTAGTTGTTCATTTAAAAAAGAAATGTAGGTGACAGGGTCGAAGAGTAGCCGTATTTGTCGACGTAATTTTGCAAATTATGCCCAGTAATATAAGTCACCTGAATTAACATGCATGACATGTAAGTATTACGTTTTTGTATACTATTATATTAGTGTGAGTAGTTGTGCATATCAGTTTAGTTCCGTAGCTTTTTATTATTTTGACTTGCTGGGAAGGTTTAAAAGTTATCTCAACTAAAGTTCAATTATGAGTTCTACGGTGGTTCATGTCTCATGATTTTTATACAGTGCCCGTAACTATTCGTCTTTCATCATCTGCCTATTATTTTTCCAACTATTTTGCCAATGGCATTTAGTATGTATAACTTTATAGTTAGATGAAGCTGAAAACCGCATTCCAATGACCTATACTTGCATCATGATTTCCAAGCATTATTGAAACAAGCAAGGAGGTTCCAAATTGCATATTTTTCAATACATATAATGTTGTCTGTCTAATCATCTGAAAGAAATTCTGGATTTCATGATATTGCAACATGAAAGAATTTTCCAAAACTAAAAACCTAAGCGAGGCTCGGAACAGGGATTTGCCAACGCACAATGGTCCACCATAAGGATTAAACGCGGTTACCAAATTCTGATAGATAGTGAGGTTAAAAGGTGCATGCAAACGAAATATCAGCATGTATTTGGCTTTCCAATGATTATTCTATGCTTACTATACTTTGTCTAGCTGTAACTACACAGCTTGACACTGTATGACACACTACATGAAAGCTTCGCAACTTATAAAACCAAGTAACTCTCTGACCCACTTAAAAAAAACTGATTAAAATAATAAAAACTCACAAGTAGGTATGCAATACAAAGGGACAAGAGTTAAATTATTACAAAATATATAATTTAAAAAAACACAAATTTTCCTTAAGAGAATGTTTAAAAAAACTCATTTTATTTGTTTTGTGAAAATACAGTAGGTATAATATACAATAAGGTAATTATTCAGAATATACAGTAGGGAAAGACATTAACAAATATAATCAGTATTAATATTGTGGTGACATGCGTAACTGATTTGATCCGTGCTTATATATAAATGTGTTGTTTAAAAAATAGGTTAATCGTGACTGGAACACCGGGTGATAGGTTTGACTGATACTCTTAGGAATTAAATAAAAACATGTAAGTGAAAGTATGGAATAATAATAAATATATTTAATCAATCGTGAAAACACTTGCTTTCAAATTTAAAATCTTATAAAAGAATCAATCGAATTAATTGTTTAAATTTATTCTTTAAACTGTAGTGCGTTTCTCAGAGTGGTGATGACAGAAAGAAATCCTGTAAACTTTTACGAGTTATTACAAATAATAGCTCAACCCACAAAACAACCTCAATTTTAATTGTGTTTAAAACTACGAACTTGGTTTGCACCAGTTTTTATTATCTATTGCCATATCCTATTCATAAATGACTGACTTAAGCGATTGTTTATATTTTAGTGCTTAAAGTGATTTACAACCTTATAAAGGAATTTCTGTAGCAGCAATTTCCCAATTTCAGCACAATGACTACGGTGGTCGATGAGACCGAGGTTCCCAGCTACAATACAAGACTGATCTTCTATCCGCTTCTGCTCTTCGCATCTAGCATCTGGATCCTATACAGATGGCAGCAGAAATCTCGCATGCACAAATTCGCAGAGAGGATCCCTGGTCCAGCTGCAGTACCGTTTTTGGGAAATGCTTTATTAGTGCTGACGAAAAAACCCAGTGGTAAGTCGCTAAAGGTGTATTACTAATTTTGCTGTTCATTCACCTACTTAGAACAAGCCATTGTTTTGTAGACTGACCACGCGGTATGTTAGATGGAATTATGCGGCCAAAAACATCACTAGAACCATCATCCATTTTCGAAAAACAGATGTATGATCTGTAAATACAGTTTTTATCTTAAATAATCAGATTGGTAAATATTCTTACTTTGATATTTTTCGTCAAGTCGTTAAGCTCCTAAAATTCTTAGTTGAGTTACACGATAACTGACAAATGATTGCAATGTCTGGACAGGTCCACACATATCGGTATAGTCTTTTCCTCAAAATACACCCATTACATATTTAGGTACCATGGTATGGTCTTTAAAAGAGACTGACGTCTGAGTTTGTTTCGGTTTCTAAGGGGAAGCTAGGAAATACCAGCCTCACCTCGTTTAAATTGACGAAAATTAAACTAATTTGCAAAATAAATATCATTTTCCATTCCCAATATGATTTTAATTCACTTCTTTATTTCAGAACTGGTTCAGCTCGGCCTGGAGTACGGAGAGAAATTCGGCAACGTCGTAAGAGTATGGCTCGGATCAAACCTGATCGTGTTCCTCACAGACCCCAATGACGTCGAAGTCATCCTCAACAGCAACGTGCACATCGACAAAGCTTCAGAGTACAAATTCTTCAAGCCATGGCTCGGAGAAGGTCTTCTTATCAGCACAGGTATGCACGGTTTTCAAATATTTTAAGGTCTGCTAGTTACAAATTTTTCAAACCACAAAAAAGAAAATGCAATGGCAAATAGCCGAAACTAAATCAATTGGGAGAAAGGCTGACGATATTTAGTAGATTATCTGTCATTACGAACTATTTTATTGAATTGACCAAATCGCAATATTTTAACCGCTTTGCCAGGGAGGCCTTCCAACGCTACGTCTTCCGATACGTGGTCGCCACTCTAGAACTTTTCGGCCCCATCGACCATCTGTTCTGCAAGCAATGTGCCCTGCCCACCGCCACTTCAGTTTGGCGATCCTTCGGGCTATGTCGGTAACCTTGACTCGCTTGCGGATATCATCATTCCTGATTCGATCACGCAAAGAAACTCCGAGCATTGTCTTCTCCATTTCCCTTTTGCACTCTTTTTCTTTTTCTTCTTCTTTCCCTTGGGTGACTTTAAGCTTTCTGATAAAGCCCATTGTGAGCGACCACGTTTCGGTTCCATAAGTCAAATGCATCCTCATAATTTTTCCAGATTCTCCTTTTTCTGAGCCACCTTCCTCGCTAGCTCTTAGCTCACCAACCCTTATGATTGGCTTCTGGGTCGTCTCTTTATCTCTTCCATATCACACAGCCGTTGCATTTATTTAAACCAGTTCATTTGCAATACGGTCCTTCGCAAGCACGCTCTTCTTAACTACAACTCAACCCTATTTGAAGGTAAACGACGTAAACATACCGTCTGTCCCACAATTCGGTTCCATACAGCTTTTGCCCACCGACATTTTGGTTTTCTCGGTATCTATTTGTATAACAAAATTCATTAAGTCTTGTCAATTTATCCCGTTCCCAAGCAGATTTGCAAAAATAAACTGTCAAACTGGTTACAAAAGTTAGACTATGATGCTACGGAGCAGTTGCTCATTGTCCCATCGTAATGTGTAAATGAGTACATATGTCACCATCATGCCGATTTTAGCCACACGACACGCTGACACCATCATACAACCTCTCCACACATACATATTCTAAAATTATACGACTCACATTCGTTATGTTAAGTTTAATTTTTCTGTTAGTTTATTTAACGTATCTATAAGTTAGAGGTTTATTTCCATTTTCCTTCTGTATACTCACAATTTTGTGTTTGTTGTCAATACCTCCGCTTTATACAATTTTCCTTGTGAAAAATTAGCTTTCGACACAAATTCGGTATGAGGGCCTGGTGATCCGCCACACAGGGTATCCTAGTATGGATTCCAGTCTCTCACAAAGGATCATATATGTTTCGCATTGTGTGTGTTATATTACTACTTCTTGTAACAAATGTAAATGTATACCGATGTGAACCTTTGTGAAGAGTGAAATAAAAAAAAGATTTATT
This sequence comes from Mamestra brassicae, assembly GCA_905163435.1. Classification (NCBI taxonomy): domain Eukaryota; kingdom Metazoa; phylum Arthropoda; class Insecta; order Lepidoptera; family Noctuidae; genus Mamestra; species Mamestra brassicae. Next base: position 6,938,264 of record LR990996.1, on the reverse strand, counting down.
ATTTACAAAAAAGATTTATTATTTCCAGGTGACAAATGGCGTTCTCATAGGAAGATGATCGCTCCCACATTCCACATCAACATTCTGAAGTCTTTTGTGAACGTGTTCAACCAGAACAGCAAGAATGTGGTGGAAAAGATGCGCCCAGAGATCGGCAAGGAGTTCGACGTCCACGACTACATGTCTGGTGTCACTGTTGATATTCTACTCGGTAAGATTATCCCGAATGGTTTATATAGGGAGTGGTGTATTTAGGGTTGATCTTCTGTAACTGATATGCTTAAAGAACTAATTGCAAAAATGACAATTAAGTTCCCAAAAAATCACTTTTCAAGCAGTCTGATGCAATTGATGGTAATTATTTTAGTTCAATCATAGATTTGATATCACCTACAACTACATAGGACTTCTTATAAATTGAATTGTATGCGTTCTGCAGTTTTTGTTCATTATAATTATGTAAGTATGTACTAGCTTTTGCCCGCGACATAGTACGCGCGTTATGTGGCTATCATATACAAAAAGAGTTTTTAAAATCCGGCTGGTAGTTTCAGAGATAAGCGCGTTCAAACCAACCAACAAACTCCTCAGCTTTATTATATTAGTATAGCTGTGGCAGGATTTGAAACTTGCAAGGTTTTCGTCGCACAAAAGCATTGTTTTGGTTGACTTACTCAATATTATAACTTTGTTTATTATTTCATGATTTCGATGCCCTAATTGCATTTAAGGAATTGAAATTATTTTTTATAATGAGACAAGTGTGACATATGTATATTACAGGAACTGCATAAAACTTAAATTCACTTCCTGAATCGTGTGACCCATTTTTAATAACCGTCCCAGCGTAATTGAAACAGTCGCTGATGCAATTGTTTCGTATCTTTTTGTATAACACAGGCTTATTTATAAATCCTAGCTTTTACTACCTCTTCCATGGATGCAATTTCTAACTCAAAAATCACTCGATTCTTAGCAATATCATAGAGGCCAAACAAACAATTTGTAACGTCCATAAATTGAACACTATACAGCCTTATTAAAAAAAAAACCTAAGATTAATTACAATACTGATTAGTAGATTCTTAGTCCCTCTTATATGTATTCTCTATAGAAAATTTAAATGACTAACCCATACAGAGCCCAGGCCCCTTGGCATTCTCAGCCAATCAACGTTTGGGTTTCTGCTACTCAAACTCCGTGTGTTGCTGTAGCTTGCTATCAGTAAAAGAGTTTTTGTAACGGATCCGAAAAAAAATCCAAGGATAATCTACGATTTTATGCAATGCATTTAAAGTTCTCATTCTGCAGATTTTCATTGTTCATTTTGTTCTTTCATTAGATTGTAAATACATAATTGTAATCATCATAAATATTCAATGCCGTGCGATTTCCTTTGACTACTCAGTCGTAAACTTACATGATTATTCAAATTAATTGCCCTTTTCAACTTTTACTTGCTTTGTTCAATTACCTTTGAAGGTGACTTTTGCAAAAGTTATGCCATAAACTATCGAGTACTTGACTTTTAAATTAGCTAGCTAGTAAGCATGACTTGTAAGTAATAGAAACAATTAAATGAATGCTTAATTATTTTTTACAGAAACTGCAATGGGAATCACTAGGAAGACTCAAGATGAATCTGGATTTGATTACGCTATGGCTGTGATGAAGTGAGTTTTAGTTAATTAATAAAGTAATGCTATTTTATTTTCTGTATTTCACCTACCCAATTTACAAAAATAATTATCTTTTATGCGTTCCATCTTAAGATAATGTGCCAGTATTTATCGGCCAAATGCCAAGTTTACTAGTGGATCGGAAACATCTTCTCAAAATTACTTAAATGTTTCAGGATGTGCGACATTATCCACCAGAGGCACTACAAACTATGGCTTCGATTTGACGCCATCTTCAATTTCACTCCCTTCTTCAAGCAGCAGAAGAAACTCTTGGACATCATTCACGGACTTACCAACAAGGTAATCTCATTTTATAACACCAAATCAGGTTAAAAATAATTTGCCTATCTTAATGGTATCTGAATATGAGATTAGAAAATTTTATAAGTCAGTTTTGGAAATAGCCTAAAATAATAGAACAGAACATAATAGATTATTATTATTATTATTCGCGAACTAACGTCATAGTTCTATTTTTAACATCATTCTTCTTTTACAACTTTGAAACCAATGATACTGTACTACTGCTAACTACTATTTTTGGTGAACATTAAGGTATGTTCTATCAATCCATCTAATTCTCACTGAGACATACTTCTGCAGGTTATCAGGAACAAGAAGGAAACGTACCTAGAAAACAAATCCAAGGGAGTGATCCCACCCACTCTAGCTGAACTCACCAGGACTCCTGATGACAGTGACAATGTTCTAGCTAACAATGACAAAACTCTTGCTGAGGACGTGTTCAAGGGATATCGCGACGATCTGGACTTCAATGATGAAAACGATATCGGTAAACTAAACATTATTTTTATTATAGAAACATATAATTGTGTACCTACAAATTTAATTGACTTTATTAAAATACTAAATCTGAACACTTTTTAACTTCAAGGAATGATTCACTAAACTTAATATTATTTTCACAGGTGAGAAGAAGCGTCTTGCTTTCTTGGACTTGATGATCGAATCATCCCAGAATGGAACCAACAACATCAGTGACCACGAAATCAAAGAGGAAGTCGACACTATCATGTTTGAGGTAATAAACTTTAATATGATCTTCAACATTTAAATGCTGCAGAAGCACACGTCATATCTAATGCAAATTAGAATCTAGCCAATTCAAAAAGCAATCATTTGCAAAGATTATGTTTATTTGACACACCTGCACGATTTTATTAATCCGTGAGATGCAGATGCTAGTCAAGTTTAAGCCGTACTTACGTACATACGTGACACTTTTATCACCTTCCGCCTCAGAGAGGTGAGGCATTTTTAATGAAATAAAAATATTATAAGTACATAATGATACCGGAGTAGCGAGAATTAATTTGGGTGGATGACTCCATGCCTAAAATAGAGTCAAACAGAAATCATTCATACAGGCTGGCAGCCGAACCAGGTCAATATACTTTGGAAAAGTTCATAGCATCTATCTATCTTTCCTACTTATTGATTAAACATTCCATTTCTAACAGGCACTTTTATTAATTCCCAGGGTCACGACACCACAGCCGCTGGCTCCAGCTTCGTGCTGTGCCTCCTGGGAGTTCACAAGAAGATCCAAGAGAGGGTGTACAATGAGTTGCACGAGATCTTCGGTGACTCCGACAGACCTGCCACCTTTGCTGATACCCTGCACATGAAATACCTCGAGCGAGTCATCCTCGAGTCCCTCAGGATGTACCCACCAGTGCCTATCATCGCTAGGAAACTTAACCGTGACGTGAAAATCGGTAAGTTCTACATAGGTTTATATCTACCAGTTAGTTTAACAAAAATTAAAGCAACCCACGACAACTTTTAGATAAGAGGAGTCCGGAAAGACTGGATACAAAAAGCGCTTAATCAGGAGTTTGGCGCAATTTAATTCGGACTCATATCCCGCAATAATCTAGCGTCGGTAGAGTTGTTGATTCAATTTCTTAAAGCAAGCAAATATATCTACTACTGAAAAGAGTTACCAAATAACCGCTGCAATGAACTACCAACGAGGAAAAGTCTTAGCAAATTGTTCTGTGATCGCAGTTTTTTGCTTTTAGAAGACAGAAGGCCATTACTGAGCGTGCTTTACTGCGTAGTTTTGCTATAATTTGTTACGTAGGAGATTTAGAACACCCACGGTTACACGTGTAACCCATACGGAAGAAGGTTAATTTAAATTTTAGAGTATGACAAAAGAAATGACGTACACCACGAATTTTGTATAACAGCTCTAATAGATTAACTTAGATGAATTCTAATGACGCAAATCTATGGATTTACGTCATTAGCATTTAACCTTTAGGTGGTCTGTATAAATTGTACAGTGAAATTGAATTCGATTACAGGGTCAAATTGCGTCAGTCTTTAAATTCAACCGTAATTATTATTGCAACATATTTGTTTTTTTTTTCAGCCACAAACAACTATGTTCTGCCCGCTGGCGCCACCATTGTCGTTGGAACCTTCAAGATCCACCGCAACCCTGAGTACTACAAGGACCCTGACACCTTCAACCCTGACAACTTCTTGCCTGAGAATACCTCCAACAGGCACTACTACAGCTACATTCCATTCAGTGCTGGACCCAGGAGTTGTGTCGGTTAGTATTCTTAGTAAGAATCATTGCGAACAGTGTACTGCCAGATACTGTTTCACCAGTTCGTCTACCAGAAGTACGTGGTCATTTTTAAGAGTAGTGTTCTTTAGCTGCTATAGGGTAAAGAAAAAATATAAAAATGTATTTAAATAACTTTTTTTCAAAAAGCCCGACCTTGATAAATCGACTTTTCAAGCAGTTGGTAGAATCGAATCTGTGATTGAACTGAGATTAACACCAGTTACTGCATCAGACAGCTTGAAAAGTGATTTTTCAGTAGTGATTCTTACCTTTTTAGTCATTGTTTGAGGTCGGGTTTTTTTTTAAGTCGGTATTATTTTATTTTGATATTGTTGCCTTATTGTATAGCAGATACAGAACACCACCCTTAAATATGACCACTCACAACTCCTGTTTAGTGTCGTTTATTATTTTATATAAGGTTCCAATTTCAAACATTGATCAGAATTTGATCGAGTAGACAGTCGTCAAATACTGCTAAGTCTACTCCTTCTTCTTATGCTGCAGATTGTCAAAACTTCTTAAGGATAAAATTCCCAACGATGATAACTATTTCATGACATTGAAATTTTTTAATATTTCAGGCCGCAAATACGCCATCTTGAAGCTGAAGATCCTCCTCTCCACGGTCCTCCGTAACTACAAGGTGTCTTCCGATGTTACTGAAGACCAGTTCAAACTGCAGGCTGACATCATCCTGAAGAGGACTGACGGATTCAGGTTGAAGATTGAGCCCAGACAGAGGGTCCCTACAACCGTCGCCTAATCTACCAAAGAAAATATCTTATCCCATCTTGTATCACCCACACATATTGGTATTGATTTAAAAGTACTAAGATGCGATACGAAACACTCATTACACTATTATTTATTGTGATAAGTTTTATTTATTTAACACATTATATCATATTTATGAAGAAAATCAAAGACTTCATGTATTTATCTAAAAAGCGACGATAAATATTTTAGCAAACCATTGTCCTATGTTGCGATGATAATCAACTCTGAAAATGGCTGTAACTCATTAGCTAGTTTTTAATGGAATAAGGTTCATTAAATATTATTTAAACAAACTAAATTCTAACTACTAATAAAGTCATGAATGATGTCATTGTGGATTTATGAAATCGATGTAAGAAAAGAAATTATTAAATAAAGTCTTACCTATTGAGTTCATACTCAGTGGTTTTTGTGACCTTCAATAAAAACATTTTTCCAAGCCTGACTGTGAAATGAGAGCCCGCAATCTCTATCTAACAAGAGAGTTCTGCCGGCCGAATCTGTAAACATGTCGAAGTGAAGGCTTGGGTGAAGTGATCACGAGGTGAGCTGTCAATCCATACAATCAAGATATCACGTGATCACGGAGCTGTCATTCCATCTTGATTATATAATGGATTGACAGCTCACCTCGTATTAGCTACATTCTCGCATTAGGTGATAAACCTGTAAAGGTAATTGTATGGTGGGAAATAAATAAATAAATACACTCTTAGTCTGCTGGACACTAAATTTGAACTTTTGAAAGTTGTGTATAAATGAGCTGAGCTATAGCTTCCCAGCTCATATATTACAACCATCGCATACATGACACGAGGCAGATAAAACATAGACTAGAATACTCTTTATTATAAACACTATATAAGTTACAGAAAAGATAGATGAAGAAAAACATTACATAGGGTGACACAATGGGGCAATGGGGGCATAGACCAGAGTGCCAATAAAAATGTATGAAAATTGAGGCTTTTTCGACACATTGAAAATGAGATGTGAACCTTGCGAACCCTGCTTAAAAGTTAGTAGAACTGGCCCTCTGATTGAATATGTAGACAGTAGACACAGTTTTGTTGAACATGTAGGCAGTACGCACTGTTTCGGTTTTACTTGCGCCTGATCGTTGAGCCAAAGCAAATAGTCTAAATACACGTCTCGCAACTCAAAATGTCGTATAAAATGACAGGGTTACCTTTATTTGTGGACATTTTCGCAGAATTGAGTCGATTGAATAGGCAGCCGTTATTCACTTAACTCACTTAAACAAAAAAATTGGTAAAGTGTGTTGTTGTGTGAATTTAATTTTTGTCACATGTTATTTTAACACAGGACGTTTCTTGTAATCTATAGGAACTCTAATCTGCATTTTTTTTCAAAATTTTAGGCTCAGTATTTAGAAGATAAGGCGAATAGACACTTTTCGTCTTTTTTATTGAATAACTTCAAAACTATTTATTTTAAAATTAAGAAAAAAATATATTTAACACCCTCACAGTTCGGAACCCTTAAAATTCACAAGAGCCCCAGGGCCCGAGGCTGATCTCGAGCGACTTGCAATTTACATTATCGTACAAATAGACTCGGGTGAAATTCCTATACCTAACCTACCAGCCCTAATACCCGTTACTAAGTTGGCCTCTTACCTATCCTTGAGAGGCACATCTGCTTCACAGTACCTACACTACTACAGACCGTCTCTGAGGTCCTAACCATGATGTTCTGACCCTCGCTTGTATCTGATGCAAGATACCTCAAGCACTTGTTTCGGTCGTCCAATTGGGTTAAATTCCACTCAGAACGTTTTAAGTGCACTTGATCTTCAGCCAATTACGTTACTTCTCGCAATAAATGAAAAACACTGTCTGATATAATCAGTACATGATCGGAGTAGACAGAATTAATTTTGTTACTTATATCATGCGATCATAACATAAACAATATGGAAATACCTTTTTCAGAAAGCTTGGGTGTCAAACAAGAAGGCAGAAGACCTTTTGACGAGCTATGTTTCTATCACGTTATGCAAGTAACGTAAGCATTTTATTTAATAAAGAATAACAAACAAAATCATTTCACCAGCGCTGTCATTATTTAGCTTTGAAAGTGATGTGTGACGCTTAGGACTGCTTGATGTGGCGACACTAAGTCTCGCAGTGGACGTCTTTCGTCTCAAATGATGATGACAAGAACTAAAAGTAGGTTTTGCAAGGATGTCAGATTTTATAGCGGCTTTTTTATCTTGTAAAGTGGCAGCTAGGTGCACCCTTTGCTACCATACATCATGTCGATATCCTTGACCTCCATTACTTGAAAGATTTGTCCGGCTGTTAGATGTGTTCATTGTTTTTTTTTACTTTTGACATGTTGCCAAATCGGGGATGTGACGAAGCGGGCAGTAGCCGTAAACATCACGTAAGTAAAGTAGCGGTTGATGCTAATGAGCATGTATGTAACTTGTAGGAACGAATTGTGATATTACATTGTTTTACACACACAAGGACAATGGTTTTATTGGTCATGACCTGTTTTATTGAAAGTTCACTGATACGGAACGAATACGGGAATATTCAATAAGATAAATAACAGAAATTTCAAGACTTAAGTTTGTATGTAAGACTCTTGTACTAAAAAGTAAGACTCTTCCATATAGTAATTTAGTGTACCTATTCAAAGCGCAATAAGTAATTTTCAAATTCTTAAATCCCGGTATTTAATCGTCATGTTTACGATTCCTGGATTTTAGAGGAGGTTATTATCTACTCTATGTTACCTACTTACTTCCTCGAACTTTAGGTAAATATAATCTACCTATTCCCATATCATTATAACCATCATGCAAACCCTGGCGTGTATGGCCACCATTGCTAACAGTTTCCACCAAAGCGTATGAAAAGCCAACATTATGCCATTCAACATCCCATAGCAACAGTAACAAACCTCTAGGCCATAGTCAGTATTAGTCATTATGACGAATAGCAACGCAAACTTTACGAACGTCCGAATTTTAATTAATGTCGATTGTAGATTGTACGCAAAAAAACATAAGAATTTGACTGTAAAATTAGACAGACTTAAAGGGTAGGTAATAGAAAGGGCAATGCTCGCAGTTTGTATGCGTGATAGAATCACGATTGAAGAAATTAGTACTTGACTGGCAGAGGGCGTCGAATCCACAGTAGTCCTCCATCGCGATGACTGGACTACTTCAAAGTATCAGTTATCGCATTGACTGAGACCACCTTTCTTGGGTACGGCTATTCAAAGCCCCTTGTTCCAATCATCCGGCAGTTTTTTAGCGGTCCAGAATCCAGATCTTTTCAATTAATGGCGTCAATACGTCGACGGCGGACGCTGTGTCGGTTTATTGCATTGTCTTCAAAGAGAGGACCGCTTCAGCCACTTCGGCGGCTGCCGTTAGTTTCGTTTTGATGTTGAGAAGCCGTGACGGTGAGAACCTGACCTGCAAGGCGTCCGGTGTCGATGACGCTGACAATCGAAAGACATCCTCAAAGTGTTGGCGCCAGCGAAGTAGCAGTCTTTCTGCCATCACAATGAGCTAAGCGCTGCTTTCTTTTAGTGCTTGCTGTTTCCTCCTTATGTAAACTTGAAACGTTTGAAGTCTTGGGACTCTTGAGAAAGTGACATTTCATGAGGTTTAACGATAGACATTTTGGTATTGCATATCAATTAGAAAACAATTCTTCAATAACTCCAAAATGTAAGAAATTTTGGAGTTATTGAAGAATTGTTTTCTAATAGAATGTTTTAAGAGAGTCACTTTATCTTCTTGTCTTCTATGTTTAAATTGGGCTGAAATAAAGGTATGGAAGTTACAATACCTGTAATATTTCTTAACAGCAAAAATGCTTTCGTAAGCAGAAGTGGTTTTCCTGGACTCAAAGTTGCATCCAGGTTCATATGAATGAAGTATTTACAGAAAACACAACAGCTAGAAAAACCGAAAATAAATAAAACATACAATTTCGACTTTTCAAAATAGAGACAACCTACAGAACATTCTGATTCCCGAAGGCCTCTAACGAAGGGCAACAATTAAAAACCTTCCGATAGCGAATATGTAGATTTATGTCCTCATGATTGAGAGGTCACCAATATTTTTGTCACCGTGACCCAACAAATTCGAAAATGATTCCTACCCAGGATTGATCGAACAAATTGTTTACGAAACAATGCTCCACCTAATTTAGGTAATATTACGTATGTTGCAGACATTTATCAAAAAAAGTTTTTTAAATGAAACACTTGTCTTTAAAAAAAAACAATCGTTTTTAAACTTTTTTCTTCATAAGAATGGCGTATTGGTAAATCTTTTAATATTTTAGAATAGTATCGTAGATTTTAACTGATTCTTCCTTTATTTATGGGCTTTTTAAATGGGTGATTATTTACTAGTCTCCGATTCCCACGTTATTCGAACGATGACAAGTGCGACTGCTGAACATGGTGTCCTGGGTTCGATTCACAAGCCAGACCATGTGCTATTGTATAACAAAAATTGCTGGGTGTTAGCTCAATAATTATCTGTTAAGGCACATCATCAGTCAGGCTTGTTCTTTCTCCGTTTGTACAGGGTCGAACTCCTGCAACCAGGAGCCTGTGCACCTGTGATTGCACTTGCAGGAGTGCGCATCTGTGATTGTTTACCAATATGTGTACTTGTGTTGAGATGGCCAGTCTTATCCAAAATAAGGTAAGAATGAACTCCTCTCTGTATATTAGAGGAGTTGCAAGGGTGCAATTAATAAAACCATCAGTAATTTAGTGCAAAAGATTTACAAATAAAATTCACTAACTTTCTTCTTTTACCTCTCTATCTACTAGTGAGTACTGTTAACTGTACATTGTATCCGTCGAGTAGTTTAGTAAGCAGCGAAAAAGACAAGCAGGCAGCAACGTTGTTTTAAACTATGTAGAGAAAATAAAACCGACCAAGTTGCTCGTCCCGTTAACCATGACCAAATCAGTACGTATTTCACTGTAAGAATACAAAGTTACAAATACATGTAGTTTTAGGGTCATTTTCTATGGAATTATTACGAAGTTTTTACTTATTCAGTCTCATTTTATAAGATGGTCGAACATTACTCATAAACGTTTTAAGCCTAGTTAGCTGTGATAGTTTTCCTTTTAAATTCGGTATATATGCTACTATGAACTTTTTGACATCTCCAAAAACAACCATTTGGCTGGCAGATGGGTGGTTCACTTGACTCTAACAAAAATGAACACTTTAAAGCTTAATATTTTGCAAACGGATCCTTGGATGGAAAAATGGTTTTCGCACACCCTTAATATTTTTAAGCGACCTATCCAAAGACACCACGCACCATTAGATAGACCAAAAAAAAATCACCACCACTTTACGTTTAGGGTAAAAGAGCTTTAAAAAAAAACAAGATGTTATTTTACCACTTTGCCGGCGTGATTAATATTTATTGCAACTTTCTAGTGCTAAGCGTCTCTAAGCTGTTGCGGAATTTGTTCGAAAGAGTCACCCAGAGCGGAAGAAGTCATTTGATGATTTCCCATCCTTAAAAAAAAGCGTCTCTAAGCTACCCCGAACAGATAGACAGACAGACAGACAAACAAACAGACAGACGGACATGGCGAAACTATAAGGGTTTGCAATAAATATTTAATTCGCTGCACTAATTTTAATAATGCATTCATATTGCAAGAAATTGTCTGTCAATTGTTTTAGTAACTGTAAAAAACTCGACCGTTCATAATTTACAACAACATTGCAAATGAATAACCGTTTTTATTTCAATTTCTTTAAAAATGCGAGCAAACATGTAAACTTTGCTTCATATTTTAATTATTGATGTTGTGAACATAAACGAATTAATAAACTTAAAAGTAACGAATTTAAATGTTTTCCCGCATTTCCTGAAATAACTGGTCTTTCATTTAAAAGACTCCTTTTTTAATAATGTCTGCAACACGTAACAGTCTATAATAAATAAAATGAGGACAAATTCAGGTGAATTTTTCAGTCATAGTTATAAGAGCGTAGTGTTAACATTTATTTAGTAGTAATTTAGTTTTCTTGTGTAAGCCTTATTTATCGTTCAGTCCAGGTACAGTTAAGTTGTTTAAATATTTTTATTTTAAGAAAACGTTCAGGTAAACCAAATTGCAGTTAAAACACGTTAGTGTTTGCTCTAATAATCTTCCGTCCGCCACTCAAATCAAAATAGTGTCAAAGTAAATAAGTTAAAACACTCCAAAAATAAAACCTTTTTTTCTATCCTATTCTACTAAAGAAATCAACCTACATATTTTCTGCAATTCACATTATTAGCATCAACGCTTACAAAGCTAAAACTTTGCAGACGTCAAAAATGGGGACACGAAATCTGTGCCACATTATTAACAAATAAAATACTTGCGTTAGTTAGGTACTGAGGGTATACTTTGTACAGTATAATTAATTATAACGTGACCACCTATTTGCTTGTTTTATAGTATCGAAAGTTCTTGAAAACAGCCAGAAATGTTTGCCTTATTTCGTCCCTTATTCCCAGCTCAAACATTAGATAATAGTGAAGGGTGAGCGTTTGACAGCTTTCTTATAACGTCCCAAAATGCTGATTTAATAGTCTTACTTCAAATAAATGATATTCTTATTTTGATTGCAGCAAAATGACGTCGGCGTCGGTGGTAGACGTCACCGTCGAGCAGAATATCCATACTACCAGGCTGTTGTTCTATCCACTGGTGATACTCGCATCATGTGTCTGGTTGTTCCACCGATGGCAGCAGCAGTCCAGGCTTTACAGGATGGGGAACATCCTGCCAGGACCTGCGGCAGTTCCATTATTCGGAAACGCATTGATGGCGCTTTTCAAGAAACCTGAACGTGAGTAAAATTTTCTATTTTTCGTATATTGCAGAGCAGGGCTCAAAGTCTCTTAAAGACTTTCATTTGAAATAATAAAACTATGGGGACGAAGATAAATAAATGCGGAATATGCTATTTGATCCCAACTAGATCATTCTGATGGCCATAAGGGCTAGGCCAAGTTAATTGGCAAGTAAAACAATTTTATCAGGCCCTCTTACACGAGATGTTATATAGCTTTTGCTTATCAAATATAATTTCCATCTAGGAATACAATGCCTTGGCATGGTTTAAAAGTTTATGGTTATTGCGCAGCAATCAGTCACCTGTATTTCTTGTGCCTAAATGACCTTAATTCAATTTTTCTTGCAAAAACCCTATTTTTATTAAAAACTCATGCTGAAACATTGTAATTTTTTTGCAGAATTTATCAAAATCGGTTTAGATATCTGCGATCAGTACGGCTACGTGGTCCGAGGCTGGCTGGGCTCAAAACTGGTCATCTTCCTGGCTAACCCTGAGGATGTGGAGGTGATATTGAACAGCAACGTCCATATTGATAAAGCTTCAGATTACAAATTCTTCGAACCTTGGCTTGGGGAAGGTCTGCTGATAAGTTCAGGTAAGATGTACCTATGATTTGAGCATAATCATTTTTGCTGACATTTTTTTGGGCCGGTGCCGACGATTCTGATTGTGTCAATTTGCGACAAAAACCTATGAACTTTTCAGTACTTGCTTATATGAAAGGAATGAGTCTTATCTTCGAACACTGTTTTTCTTTAGTTCTGCCGCTAACGATCTCACACTTAAGTTTCAGCTCAAAATTCAGCATGTAGGTTATGTGAATGCATAACATAAAATCTAGAGAAGCAAATGTGCGGCTTCCTCTCTCTGACATACATATGTATTAAACCACTTATACTCTATCTTTTAGGAAAAAAATGGCGCTCTCACAGAAAGATGATCGCTCCCACATTCCACATCAACATCCTGAAGTCTTTCGTGGACGTATTCAACCAGAACAGCAAGAATGTGGTCGAGAAGATGCGTCCCGAAATCGGCAAGACCTTCGACGTACATGACCACATGAGTGAGGTTACTGTCGACATCTTATTAGGTGAGTATTCCCTTTGATTCTTTCTTTTAAATTAATTTAAAAGGATATATTTTAGCATATATATGTATTTTATTAGTATTATTATATATATATATATATATTATCTGTTTATTCTTTCCGAAATGTTAAAATTAACTTTAAATCTTATTTTTATTTATTGTACCACCACAGTATAGTCTTAATAACCCAAAGGTTAACTGGTAGAGAATGCCTTAATGCATTAAGTCCGCCCATGTAACACTATTGTACATAAAGTTTAAATAAATAAATAAATTTAAGTAACCTTTGACGGCGACAAGGAGATGAATAGAAAATAATGGAACAAGACATTTTTCGCCGACCCCAAATAAATTGGGATAAGGGCCACGGAGTGACGACAAGAAACCTGTTATATAACTTAGGTTACTAGTTACGTTACGTTACTTCCGTTACCACTACGTTAGAGAAGTTCCTGATTTAGACGGTATTTCCGCCATTATCGGTATTCGGTCCCATGATTGGGGACAAGACAACAATAACGCGTACGCCAATAAACTAAATTCTGTTTGAAACGAACCAGTTTAGGTTCGTTTCAAACTCTTATATTAAATTGCCACTCATATTTGAGTGTTCATCTTTATTAATATTCATTTTCAAAAGTGTGTTTTTCACAAACGTAACTAATTGACGGTGCATTCACAGTTTATTTTATTCAACCGTCCAAAAAGATTCTTCAGTTCGCCCCTGATTGCGTCGAATATTTTGCGATGTAACGTAAACAACTACTACAGACCAATAAAATCAAAAGTCTAAATTTTAAAACAATGTGTCATGTTTAATGAATTATTCTAATGAAGACAGGTAATTATTGTAGCCATAACCTTACATTATGTTGTTTACCTAATAGTCCAGCATTGTTATTTCCTATTAAGAAACATTATGAAACTAATTAAATAACTGTTTTATAGAAACTGCTATGGGCATCACAAGGAAGACTCAAGATAAATCTGGTTACGACTATGCGATGGCGGTTATGAAGTGAGTCGAATTAAATCCATTCTTGTGTATCACCATACCATCAATCTATGTTGATAGTTATTGCAACTTAATTTCATAATAGCATGCTTAAAAATGATACCATGTATACCTATTTGTCAACAAAGTTAATTAGCGGAGTCTCTCCCTAATGGCGAGACCCTATAATTTAAGAGCACAATTCATATATTAAAATTATTGCAATCAAATTATAATGGTATTCCTTACATAAAAAAAATAATTTAAAAAAACAATGTAATAATATAATAGCCATTTTACTATTTTTAATTATTTTGTTTTTGTTCCATTTTTCCAGAATGTGTGACATCATCCACCAGAGACATTACAAGTTCTGGCTGCGCCCGGATCTCTTCTTCAAGTTACACCCGTTATATAAAACCCAGCAAAAACTTCTGGACATTATTCATGGACTCACTAATAAGGTAACCTAGCTGAATAATTTACATGCCCTCTCCTATTTAACTTGAATGTAATGTATGACTTTACACTTAACAAGCACTTTCGCATGACTTATGATGATTTTATTTTGAGGCCATTTAATTATTTTAAATCCCAAGACAGCAAAGTTCGAATAATTTTTGCATAAAAATTAAACCAAAACGTACCTAATAGAACAGAATATTATAAGGCCGCCAATTGTATATTTCTTAGTTTAAGGTTTTCTTTCTGTATTTTTATTTTGGTATACAATAAAGAACATATACATCAATCAATAATCATAATCATAATAATCATCAATCATCAATATCCAACTACGGATTTGCTGTACCTTCGAATTCGTTTCGTCAAATATTATACTATATATAAACTATTATATATGGTTATAATATAAACTAGTTTCTTCCACCATTCAGTGCAAATGAAAAAATCTATAATATTCTCTTTTTTTTAATGTGTTTTCATATTTATAGGTATTTTGTAGTATTATGATTTGTGTAAATGTACTTTTGTGTGTTGTGTTTTCTGTTCTTGTACCAAATAAATGTCTATCATTCTCTTATTTCAAGGTTATCAAGTTGAAGAAGAAAATCTACTTCGAAAACAAAGCTAAGGGTATCATTCCTCTGAGCATTCAAGAGTTGACGGAAGGCAAGTCCGTCAGCAGTGACAATGTTCTGGCGAACGGTGGCAAAACTCTGTCAGATACCGTCTTCAAGGGCTATCGCGACGACTTAGATTTCAATGACGAAAATGATGTTGGTAAGTAACTGACAAATCTTTCTGCTTTTTGTAATGTATGAAGTTTTAATAAATATAGCAGACTCAACAGAATGAGGTGCATCCTAAAAATATTAGCGAAGCACGAAGCTGAAAGGCTCAGCTACGATAAATCCTTATTCTGATCCATAATAAAAAGACTCCGTACGAGTAAAGTTCAAGACACAAAAAAAAAATCCAGTCATAGCAAGTACCAGCAAGCAGTACAGTGTTACAAAACAAAGGAAAGTGGCCTTATTCAATATAAATATTCCAGGTGAGAAAAAACGGTTGGCCTTTTTGGACTTGATGCTTGAATCTGCTCAAAGTGGCACCAACCAGATCACTGACCACGAGATCAAAGAAGAAGTCGACACCATCATGTTTGAGGTATCTATCATTTTGTGTACTCACTTTCAGGGAATAACAAAACTTGACATTAACAAAACATCCCTATTTATTTCAATTGGAATCCAAATGACAAAGTAAATATTTTTGAACTAAACAATTTACTTTTCGGATCATTGACAGTCGTTACGAGTACGCATTAACCTTAAATTTGGACAACCATTGTAAGTGATTCTGGGTTATGGAGGTTAAATATTCAGCAGCATCTGGTTAGACTAGAAGCACACCCCGACCGATAGTTGAGAAAGGCTAGGCAAATGATAAGTAATGTACTTTGTAGTTCTGGAAAGCAAAGGGCATTTGGAGGAACACGGATGGGTTTTGGTCAGTAAGCTTCTGACACTCCCTTTCACTCCGCCCAGAACGAAAGGAGTCATTTGATGATTTCCCATCTTTAAAAATAAATAAAAGCATAACGCTGAGCATGCTTGGCGCAAATAAACTACCACACCACACCACACACACCACACCGCACAATGCCACACCACACCACACCACACATAATACCGCACTACTAACCACACCATACTATACACTACATCACATGCACTAATAAAATTGGGAATAAGTTTTATTTTTTTTATTTTTTATGCCAATATTTAAAATTGCAACTTTGCTTTTGTATTTTTGTTTCATTTTTTTTTTTTTTTAAGATTAGTTTATATAAGCTAAATACAGAAAAATGTACATTGCATATTTACCCATAAGGTCACAACACTATATTAACTCTAGTTGGTATAAGTGTACGACAATGATGAGAAAGAGCGGAGCCTTCTAATACAGGCATTGTTTGCTTAAAAGGAGGCTCCAAACACATTTAAATGTAATGTAATGTTTTAAGTGTCACAATAAACTATTTTTGTATTTTTTGTATTTTGTAAACTCTTTTTCTTTTCTTCTTTTTTTTCTAAATCATCTAATCAAGTTACCCTTTATATTATTTCAGGGCCATGACACAACAGCAGCTGGCTCCAGTTTTGTAATGTGTCTGCTTGGACTCCACCAAGATGTGCAGGCTCGCGTCTACGACGAGCTGTACGGGATCTTCGGCGATTCAGACCGACCAGCCACCTTCAATGACACCCTTCAAATGAAGTACCTTGAGCGAGTGATCCTGGAAACCCTCAGGATGTACCCGCCAGTACCAATCATTGCGCGAGAGTTAAAGAGAGACGCTAAGATTGGTAAGAATTATGAAGATCCTTGTATCTTGTAAATATTCTATCGCTGAGTCATAGAGACCTCCCTCAATCATTCAAACAGAGCGCAATATCAAAATGAGATTTTATATGTGTTTTTTGTCATGATAGATTATTAGAAGCTTCGATCATCCATCACATTTGCCCTGAAAGACACATTTAGCTCTAATATTATGTTCAACAAGCACATAAAATTTTCTGTTCCTCACACAATCCATCCTTTTTCCTTTGGTCTCCTTCTCCACATATCTATAATAAACATAATAACCCTCTTAACTTTCTGTCACTTTACTTTCCTAATTTATTCATAGTTTATACTCAACTTAAATTTCTTATCAACATTGTCCTTCCTTACTCAGCTACCAATGGCTACACCCTCCCCGCTGGAGCAACCGTGGTTGTCTGCACGTACGGCATCCACCGCCACCCCAAGCACTACAAGGACCCCGACACCTTCAACCCTGACAACTTCTTGCCTGAGAACATGCAGAACAGGCACTACTACAGCTACATTCCCTTCAGCGCTGGACCCAGGAGTTGTGTCGGTAAGTACAATGCCAATATCAACGGGTACTGACAGTGTACTCGTACTAGTGCATCCCGTATCAGCTGTTTCCAGTCTGAGTCAGAGTGTTACTGCGTCAGTGCGCGACTGTGGTGTCGACGTCCAAGTTAATCAAAACGAAACAGGTGCCATCTTTTAACAGACCGCATTTTGTTTTGTCTGTCTAACGATTTAGATATTTGGTCCGAGGGCTTAGCACGAATGTTTTGACGTATAATTAAAATTATTTATTAAAGAATGTTTAAACATTACAGTATCGTTAAAGTAAAAATTTTTAAAGTGAATTTTTAATATAAAAACTACAACCCCATATTATTTGGTTGAATACATATTTAATATGATACACAATTTGTATCATACAAAAATATGAATATAGCAGTATCCAATTCAAATAAATAAATTATGTGCGAAACGAGTGTTATGATTATAGTAAAATGTTACGTTACGTTACTATACGTCAAGAACATTCGTGCTCCCTCAGTACAGGATGATCAAAATAGAACCGTAATCTTTCCTTGTTAGTATTGGTAATTTCAACAGCACACTACATCTTTATTTTGTTATTGAATACTGCTGGGACTGCTCGCAAAACCGTCTTTCAGTCGAAGACAAAGTAATCTGGTTGTGACACATATAATTAAAATCCTTTTCGCGGTACAACGCGATTCAGTAAATCATAGATTTTCGAATGACAGTAATCAGCATATTTATTTGCAAATATGAACGAATAGTTATTTAATTTCAATATATTTTCGTCATTCCGTATAATTATTAAATTTAAATAACAATCAATTTGTGAGAATTAAGGTAATCGCCATAATGTACAGTCATAAAGAATAGATGGGTTTCTCATATGTAATTTCCTGACTATCTATTTTTTTTCTCATTATTCATTTTATTTGTATTGTTGACACTTTTTTTTGAGTTCTTTGTATAATTAATGAATTTGTTTCCGTAAGGTAAAAGTAGCTGATCTCATTTATTTATGTTATTAATCTTGTACTGTACCTACATTTAGAGCAAATAAAATTCTGATTCCGATTCTGGGAAATCGTAAAACCTTTATCTTAATATAATAAGCACACAGTAAAACAATGGGGCAACGCCGTTGCTTTAGGTATACGATGCTTTTAAGGCGTAGAATTCTTTATGTAGTACGTACAATATCTAAATACCCAATATAATGTAATTTTTTCACAACATGTACCAGATGCAGCTCCTAGTTTCCATATTATGCGTCGTTTTAAGGTTGTATTTATGCAATTTTCCTGCTTTCACGCGGACAAAGTCCTCTACTTAAAATTCTAAAATTTACTTTTCAGGACGCAAGTACGCTCTTCTGAAGCTGAAAATACTTCTGTCAACTATCTTGAGGAACTACAAGTCTGTGTCCGAAGTACCTGAAAAAGATTTCGAACTGACAACTGATATCATTCTGAAGAGATCCGACGGTTTCAAGATTAAGATTGAACCAAGAGTCCGAGTCCCATCAACTGCTGCCTGATTCAAAGGATCGTGTTATAGTAAACTTAGTATTATCGTCATAATTAAGAAATCATTAATTAAGTAAACATCAAAACAGAAAATGAGACATGTGGCTTTCGAACTACAAATGTGAGCGACAGAGTACCTACAAACAATTTGCGAAAAATTTTAGTAAGAAATCACTCATCTCGAAAAAAAGAATTCAGGAGTCCTTTTCTTCAACTATTAAGATTTCGTTTTTAGGTCGATACGGAACACCTGACGCAAGCAGAATTTTGATTGGACTCGGTCTATCATTGTTCTCAATCTGAAACACTAACCTGATAATTAATTATTTAATATGTTAAGTTTGACATTATATCGCAGAAGCCCAGTTAACAAAAACTGCTTATTAATAAAAACTTAAAAATAGTCTTCTTGTTATTATTTACCTACCCTAATCGCGTAAATCGTTACCCAAATACTGGAAGCGTTATTTTCAATTAAATAGACTCAAATATTCTGTCATTCAATTATTAAGAAATTCTTTATTACTTAGGATAAAATACATTTTTAAAGTCGATGACTTTAATATTTCATTTTTTATGACATAATAATTAGGTAATATGAATTAATTGTGCTTAATTATAGCAAGTTAAATTGACAGCTTACCGGATTCCAAACATGTTTTTTTAATGATTTTGAAAGCAACTGGGTACCTTGAGCAAAGTAGATAAGAAATCTTAATTTCGAGAAAACAATACCTTACCGTACATAGTACGCAAAACACAATAGTTCGGTATGTTGGGACCTACTTGTCGGTCAAGCTGCTCATTATTTCTTGGCATTTCTATAAATTAACAATAAATTCATTCACTATTTTGTAGGAACATTAATGTTTATGTTACTATAAAATGTATTTTAAAAACATACTCAAATTAATAAAATAAAATCTTATAAAAGGCATTATGACAAAAACATTACGCATTAATTATTGTTTTAAGGTTTTATGTGTCATCAATTTTAAAACGCAACGTAACTCAGCAAAAAATTACGAAATAGGACTTTGATCGTCAAATTACTTACATAAGAAAAATGTTTAGTAAAAGTATAACAAACGCTATAGAAGCATTTTATTTTTAATACAATGGCACATCAATTTACTACAAAATCAACGCAATAGTAGGTATACAATTTGTTTACCGATCAAATGACACATAATAATTATAATATTTAAATCACCAACCCTAGGTCACATTAAAATACATTAACTTGGTAGGTACAATATATTTTAAAATACTCGTTTTACTAAATCTCGAATCTACTTTCATAAGTACGTAAGTAACCTCAAATAACTCCGATCATTAACTTATTTTTAATAAAATAAATATAACTACTCTTTCAAATCATAAGCTTATTAAAATTAAAATAAAACTACGGTATCTTTTGCTCTCACTTAATAAGAAAACAATACAATAATCTGCATCAATCTACTATATCTTACAAGATGCAAACATAACATTGCTTTGAATGAACTCTGAGTTCCACACAACAATTATTTAAACATTCATTGCCAATTTGTGAGTTGAGGATTCAAGGCTCTATACAACTCTAAATAGCTTTCACGAATTCTTAACTTTAAATCCTCAATTAAGAAACTTGGGGTTACGTCTACAATGTGAGATTTTCATACTTTACTCACATTTATAACACAAGTGCTTCCTGCCTACCTCCACGGAAAAATGGCGTAAGTTTATGTACGAGCATATAACCAAGTGATTACGCACATCCATGTCGCCTGTAGCCATTTAAGTAGGTAGTATATAAAATTATCTTTGGTAATAACTTACTTCGTTCACATTATACACTTTATAAAAAAAAACACATAGCTTGATGGAATTTGATAGAGGAACGTCACTTAAAAAGGAATGGCAATTAAATAGCCATAGCTATATATTTTACTACATAATTTCATGTTTCAACAAAACCTTATGCAATATTCGTAGTAGCACGTGTTTCAATTCGTTTAACAGAGGGCCAATGCTACTAATTTGTAAGCAACGTTCGCATTCGCATGTCAAAAAACCTCATTTTTCATGCATTTTTGACAGAATGCGACTGAGATACAAATGCAAACGTTACTTGAACATTTATAAAATTGGCACTCAGGATATAACACTTAAAGCTACGGCCACACTGACGCACGAGTTCCGAAATGTGTCCTTCTAAAAAGTATGACAAATGGAATAACCAGTTTTTTTTTTATAATATCCATAGAAATATAACTTCTTTCTTATACAGGTATATGATAATAAAACAACTTGATGTCTGGTGTGGACGAAGATTGCAATGCTTTTAACAATAATATCTATCCATCGACACTATATTTCAAATATTCTAATATTAATAAAGGAACATCCAACACTATCAAATCCATACAATTTCTTAACAATCGTCTCGTAGGATTAATTACTAACTATGAGTCTACAACTGAAGGCACATTTAGGATCTACTTTTACCTTTGCGATACACCACGTATTCAATAGTCCATAGAACAACACACACTAGACAGCAGAAACTCATTGCGTAGAAGCAGTACACATAACTACCTGTTGCTTCGTAGAGCACACCTGGAATAAAGGAAAAATAGGATATGTACAATTTGTTTATAACACCAGAAAAACGTACCTACTGAAAAAGAATGAGATATGCACACGATGAACAATTCAGCGATGCAAGCACGGCTCTTTTTGATGTCCGATATTTTATCGTTGTCATTCTCATAGTTCTTAGGTCAAAATTAACATAATATAACATTATCTGAGGCTGCATATCTCTTTATAAACAAAACAGATTGCTTATAGAGATCAGCGCTCGTAAAGAATCAAACATAGAAGTCATATCAGGTGAGTCTTTTCGAAAAAGATCGACAAAGAAATAAGATGTGTGTGTTTGACATGGTTTTCTGAAAACCAAGTTAATATGTAAGATATGTATTTTATATTAATATTATACTAGCGACCCGCCCCGACTTTATACGGGTGCAAATAATGTAAAGAAACCTGCCTTGTTTGTCGCTTTATTTATTAGCGAAAACCATATCAAAATCCGTTACATGGTACTTAGGATATGTAGTAGTAGTAGTTAGCGGAGAACACAAACAGCAGACCGAGGCAGACCGCAACTCTGTTTTATTATTGTGGATGTCGGAAAAAAATCTTTCACAATCTCAAATTTAAAGTCAAAGCTTTTATTTTCAAATAAACCATTTAACTTTTCAACTGTCGAGGTCGGTCAGTCAAAATCATGAACGGGCGGTGTACGTGTGTTAGGTATCAACGAATTTATTAGTGGCCAATGCGACATGAGATCCGCTTCACCGCCAACCGCGGCGGTGCGCGGTGCCGTGTGTTAATCGCCTAACAGAGGCTTTTAAGACCTTTATGAGACTGAATGTAGACCCCTAACGAACGATATATTAAATAATAATAATATTAATAGCGGCAAAAATCGTATGAGAGTAATTCTCCCACGGAAAATTCAGAAAAACGTGTCATCAGTACAACGCCATCTATCTACCACATGGTAAACTGTCAAAATATTTGGCCGGGGAAAACGTTAAATAAGAAGGCGATATTCACTTTTACTTTGTTACGTATTTAACGTTTCACAAAATACTCAACAATGTGTTTCGGTGTTATTTTCATTTATTTTTTCTCAATAGATAGCGCAGATATTGGTTTTGTACTTTTTACGTGATGCGTGCAGCCGTTCGATTCTCTAAACATGTTGAAGTGAAGGCTTGGGTAAAGTGATCACGAAGTGATTGATATCGATTATCGATATAGACTATCATGATTAGGTACATGGATTGACAGCTGACTTCATGAGCACTTCACCCAAGCCTTCACTTCAACATGTTTACAGAATCGTACTGCTGCTGGAATCAGTCAGCGCGACGCTTCAAATGAAGTTTCTTACTAAACTTGAAAATTCAATATCTTTTGATTTTGTGGGTCGATTTTAACTCGTGGTATGACTTAATATTTTTGACATTTTAATTAATCAGTGGCTTTCGCGTGATGCTTCAACAAGCATACAGGCAAACAGACAAAAATTCAAAAATGTTCACGGCAAGTTTACGATTACATTATATGTATAGATATAGATAGAAGATAACGTCGATCGACAATAATGATTTGAGCTTATACCGCAGGTTAATCTATCATTGAAATGTTCTGACTAGTACCAATGTCATCATAGGATATCTAGATCTACTAGTTTGTTGCAAATCAGTGAGCCATCTTTGTTTGCATATACATTGACCCGCAAGTTTGCCGACGACGACTTCCTAAAGGTATTTTACACAGTATGATTGCCACTGACCTCCACACCCCATTGACTGGTATCAGATTTATAACAATAGTCTACCCAATTACTAGTCTTGACTCAGTCTGTGCATAGCCTTACTGGATAATTATATTTTGTTGTTGAACGAGGAAAGACATAAGAACTCTCCTAATGATTACAAATCAATCAATTAATCAATGATTGATCAATTTTTTAAAGTGAGCGATGAAATTACTGCCGATAACAAACAGGGGGTAATCTATGACGACCTTACACGGTAAAAGCTATAATGCCTTTATAAGATCATTTGATTAGTTTATCATCATTGATAAAATCATTATGGATTGAGTGACGAGACCGTTTTAGACAAATTATGCAAATAAGTATTTTCGTTATAGTAGGTCGGTATGGATCAAAACGATATAATCAGTTTAACTAATGCATTATTTTTGATAAAAAGATTATCATAAAAGAACAGTATATAAATATTTCTTATTATGTCACTACTATCTACAAACGTGCATCTATGCTAGTAGATAAATTATATAACCTACCTCATTCGTCACACAGTAACAATGATAAGTATGAAAACATGCAAACTCACCAATCATAGGATCTGCCAACATCATGAGCGTGCCGGAGAATAATATGTGTAGAGCTAACGCTGCAGGGAACCGATCTGGTGCTGCAGTGACCAGGACTAGTGGAAACAGCACCTGGACTGAACACCTCACCAGCCCAGATATAGCTGTCACCGCGAACACAAACCAGAGCGCACTTGACGTCACCAAGGCTGAAAAATCAAAGATAAACATGTAAATTGTTTGCAAAATTAAATTAAAAATCGTATCGTTAGTACCGGAAATCATTATGTCGATCTGTCACATCATATAAATATGTCAATACCTTATAGACAATAACAAAGACAAACAGAAGCATAATCATAACTTATACTATAAATTGACATAATTATCACCCCAAAAACATTTGGTAGTCCAAGGTTCTCGAGGAAATAAATTTTACATTTTAATCGACTTAAACTAAAATCTACTGTTTGTTTTATTGATACCGACTGGTGATAACAAAATACATTTATTTGATCAGGATGATGACCTAGAAGCTTTAATAGAAATAATACTTACCGATACGAAGGAAAACGGTGACACAAGTGCCAACGAAGAAGATCAACCGGCTGTCCACGACGAAGAAGTATGTTATTACAGCAAGCGACAATCTTGCTAATAAATCTGATATGGCACCGACCATCACGCATGTTGCCACTTGTATCTGAAAATGTAGAAGAAAATACATGCATGGATTGTGTGAAAAGTTTGGAGAAAGTGAAGTATGCATCACAATAAAAAAAAAAACAAAATACTTTACGCACACAAAAGTACAGAGGCGGACTTAATGCCTTAAGCACTTTCTACCAGTTAAGCTTTGGGTGACGCAGGGACAAATAGCATCTAGCCGTTTTTTTTAAATAACGCACTCAGCTGTAAGTTGTCTAGCGAACTTGTAATTGTCTTCTGGCGTTATAGCGGTTCTTACCTTGGAAAATCCATACGAGAAGAGAAGCATTGGTTCCATTGCTAAGTATGTTACATCAGACACAAAGGCAAATCCCAGCCCGACTAAGGTGCTCACGAATTTTGGATCCTTCAGTAAATCCAGTTCTACATTTTCACACACAATCTTTCTGAAAAAAAAATGTTTTAACATGTTTAACATATTATTTGTAAAGGAAATAGTTGTCAATCGAAAATGTCAATGAAATTACGTTATTGAACACTTGAAAGATAAGCTTAACTATCTGGCAGCGTGTGTCATCTTAAAGAAAGAGGTCAGTCCGGTGCTCGAAACCGATAGTGCAATTATTATCTACAATAAAATAAATACTATCTTCCTACTTCTGTACAGTTCCATGGTACTCCAAATAAGTGATTTTGAATGCTTACACTATGTTCATTCTCATCGACTCTTTTTTTCTCCTTTTGACACTTTTTATTTCTACGTCCTCTTCACCTCCTGGCAGCATCCTCACTGAGAATTCATCGAAGCTATCCGCATTTTTCTTTTTTAAACTGCTAATATCACACAATTCTGAAAAGATTGAAAAAATCGTAACACAAATGTTCAAAAGATCATCGTAAAGTTATTTGTTTTCAACAGAACTTATCTTTTACCTTTCTCAACAACTTCGTCAGACTTAATCAAATGCCATTCAACTGGATGCATGACTAGCATAGCAAAGACTAGATGCAAATCCACGGCCAGGATTAAAGCCAGGGTCCATCTTAATCCGTACTCCGACAGTAGAAACGTCACCAGCATTGGAAAGGTTATAGACGCCAAACTGCTCATGGCTTGATTCAAGCTCATCATTGCTGTTCTTTTCTTGGTGAAATAGCAGTTGAATGCCGTGAAACTCACAGGTATCATCATACCGAATCCTGCACCTAGAAAAAACAGGCAAAAGCATGATACCTATGATATGATGGAAAACTTACCAACCAATATTAATTATGTTGTAAAATCGACTTCAGACCAATTGAGCGTTTTGTCTTATACTACTTCATTTGAATATTGTACATCATACCTCTTATAACTCCAAAAGTGAACACTAACTGGTATGTCTTCGTAACGAAGATTGTTAGTGCATCTCCTAGCACGAAGAGTCCAGCTCCGACCAGTCCAACTTGACGAAAGGAATACCGCTTCAAAGCAATCCCTCCCAAGAAACCTGGGAACAACAAAAACATCCTGCCATTCAGATATTTCGGTTTTATTTATGTTATTGATAGTCAGCAAACAGCCGGACTTTGAAGGTATGTACGGAAGCAGTTGCTGTCGCCTCTGGACAAAAAAGTACCTATCATAACTTTGGCATTGAAAACGCAATGTATAACCATCTTAGGAACTGAGCAGTAATGTCTATTTTCGTCGGCCTAATTCGATAACTAACTAAGTCCATTCTTTAGGCAATTTTACTTTTTAATTCTGCCAAATCTTGACGATTACTCACCTAATTATAAAGTTATAACGACTATATCAATTTATAAACGTTAGAAATGCCATGCTCGAAATCCTGCTTCCTTAACAGGAAATCTTCACTGCTAAATCCTATAGGAACCAACGCGATTTTCAGAATTATGATTGCTTAAATGAAGTGATATGAATTCGTTTTTTCTTCCTCTTGCATTTATTATAATTATGCAGAAATGGACTTGCAGCTGTTTAACGAATTAGGCCGACATTTTGTACACGTTCTGCGTCAATATCTTTTAAATAGAAACATAGCAACACTTGGCGGCAGTCATCATAATGATGGCAGTACTTCCCCGGCATGCTCTACTACTACTACTTATGCAAATAGAGAATTTGAGACAAAATTAAATATTAAAATAAGGTATCCAACAGACAGACCAGTTTAGCAAGTAAAAATGCAAAGGTGAATAAACGTTTAAAGCTAGATCGAGATAGAATCAAAATGAAGAATACATTAAACGATAGGAATGTCTGCCAAAATATCCAAAAACGATTCTCACCTTTATATTAAACGTTTTAATTATTAAAAGTGTAGAACCTTATCAAATGGCAATCTATCTAAATTATGTGAATATTATTCGAAACCGTTACATAATAATAAGTAAAAGATCCGTATCTACCAGGAGTGTAGTAATTCACGGAAATGGTGTCAGTTACACTACAGGCAGTATCGGTTTACCGATTTAGAGCGGAGTTAACACACACTGGCCCATACACACGGGAATCATTATGTTTTATCCCATTTGTGAAGTATCATGGCATGGGCCTCAATTTGCGCCATCAAAAAAAAACCCCGTTTTATGTCACAGTGTTCGCATTTTCAATGACAGTTCAACAATAAGACTTCATAGATTTTTGTCCCGACAATATGCAAAATTATTTTTTCATTGACCTGAATATGGAATAAATCATGTCAATGAAAAACTAGTTGCATTTTACGTCTTATTTAGAGCTGTATTTTATACATTCTAATAGCAAACAACTACCCTGAATTACACGTGCCAAATTGAAGACCAAGAACAAAAAAGAGGTCATTGTAACATTGTAGTCCTCCATCGGTCTCTTTGCTCAATCCGACTTGATTAAACGATTTGTGTTGTGCCACATTGTCTTTCGTTAATTAGACAGTAACTTGAGCCCTGATCGATACTTGAACTGGCCGGCATTACACACAGTTCGGTGCATCCGTCCAACGACACAAATAGGTTAAGTATTTTGCGCTCGAGTTATTTTTTGGGAGGAGTTAAGATGATGACTCATTATTATAATTAGGTAGAAACCAGAAAATTTGGTCTTGAGGGATGTAATAACGATGAAATAAAATCTCAGAGACAAACGGTTTTTATTAATGGTAAATACATTCCTTCCTTCAACATTCAGGAGGACAAAGGCTACAAAGGAAGTTACAATTGAGATCACGACCGACAGAAATGTATGGTATAAGAAGACATACCGCCGACCCCAATTAAAGTGGCGTATGGGCATGAGGATGATGTTTCAGATGAATGAAGTTGACGAAAAATATTGAAGAAACAATCAAGGTAATGGATGAAGAATAAGACGACATTTAATCTTTTTCTTTAAAAGGGATCGGCGTTGTGGCAATTCTATTGGTCGAATGAAGATGATGAAGTCTTATGGGAATCTCGTAACTCATAGATTCACAGCTCATACATACCAGAAATTGAAAGTGCTCCATTGTATACCCCTATCACGAGAGGTAGACCGCTTCCACTGCCTTGCTCAATGAAGAAATTGTGAAATAAAATGCCGAAAGCGTTGGAAGAGCCGAAACCCAACATCTGGAAAAGAATTAAAAATCTAAGTATTGATAATTTCCTTACCTTCAAGGACCAGAATCCATCTCGCCATAAGAGGTGATTGATGTTGGAAAAAAACCCTAAACTATGCATACCAAAAAAGTGGTTTAGCTGGTTATAATCTAAAAATAATTGTCCGATAAATACTAAAAATAACTTAATGGCTTACGTACTAGAGTTAAACAATGTTCGAAGGAAACACGGAATAGGTCTGGTAAAAAATACCTTAATCCCTACCCTTGACCGACTAATTTGTCAAGGTGCGCCGTTTGAGGGTTACGTCGAAACCCTAACTAAACTAAATCATTAGTACAGGATACATTATTAAATTAGAGTGCCATAAAATTATACGTATCGAGAGATAAGTTTTTACTGTTTGTGCCACGGATATAGGAAAGTATTTACTTAGATACCAATAACCTATTTAGGTTAACGGCAGAGCAGAAAAATAATGATAAAAAACATAAATACTGTCCTATCGAGATACATTGAAATAAATATATCGTCATCTGTATATACGTGGAGTTATTTACAACGTTTTAATTATATTGTGATCGACCTTTTGAGTGACATTAATTTGTTTAATCTTTCGCTCCGTGTGGGTTTCTGCGAGTAATGAACTTCTACTTCTTCCTTCCCTATTCGTGGGGAAGAAGAGTAATCACACGATTTCTGAATTGTCAATTTTAAGTTTGGAACAAGTCAAAATCTAGGTGTTCATGCAATATGTCAACTTCATAAGTTTTGAAACCGGGGTTAAGCTCCTTTCGTATTCGTGGTGTTCAAAAAAACAGTTTGCAATATTTAACAGAATAACAAATTTTGAAAAAGGTTTTGAACTCATCATTTTGAACCACTATTATTACACGACCATACAAGAAATCATAAAAAAAATGCTGTCCCGTACAGCCCTGTTTGCATAACTAGGCAAAATGTACAGAACAGAAGATTTTGCGTTTTTTCAGTGAAGTCCAAGTACATAAAAAAAATCGTCAAGACTGTTCGTTTAGAAACAACAGCATCAACAGTTGCTAAAGTTTTTTTTTTATCATCTTAATTCCTTATCTTACACATATATAAATAAATAAACTAAACTTACAACAAATTAAAATATAGCATCAAAAAATTCGTCCTCAACGCTGTCAGCTGGTTACGTTCCCAAGAGACTGGTGGCATTGCCACGTTGAATGGCAATACTTAGCCTCTGGCCAAAGTAAAAGCCAGCTCTTGGGTCACGGAAAGTGTCAACCAGCCGTTTCGAAATTTGGCTGTGAGCACAAGGGCCCCACGGCCCGACAGTTTCAACCCCAAACGGCTCGAAAGTATAGTTACCAATAAGGTTACTATTGGTTAAATTAAGTTACTTGCTAAGCTAGATCATTGATTAATTGCTTAGCTACATCATTTGGTGCATCATCCGCTAGCTGCAAGATGCACAGGACCGGTCGACGTGACCCTGGGGGCCTATGTCCTGCTGTGAACGTCTTTCGGCTACAATGATAATCATTTGGTGAAATGATTATGATAATTAATGCCAATGGCCAGCCATATCAAAACCACGCATGGCTGCCGTGGTGCTGCCTATTACCAGTCCTCTTAAACCGGTCTAGGATCTTACCCATAACCTACCTCGAAAAATTTCCGGCAAGTTGAAGTTCAACGTCAGCAAAATAAAAAAATCGCAGGTTCAGGAACTCAGGTATTAAATTTCGACAATCTAACACAAAATGTGACCTCGTGAATTGCGCCTAGATGAGTTATTTTTATAGTTTGTACCTACGTCAATGTATTAGTTGTGCTGACTTACTTCTTTAAAACTTACTTCTTTTTAATAACTATAATAGTTTATACCTTCTCTTGCGGTTTATAAATACAATTTCCAAAAAATAAGCAACTTTTTTGTACCGTTAACTAAATAAAGTATTGATTTACATATTTCGCATTGTCTTTTATCAAAATGCAACTTGAAACATGAAAATAATCAACAATAGCTGCAAAACTAATAAATTTTTTAGAGTAACCATGAAATTACTTGTCAGTGTTTCCTAGTCTTCCTACTCCAGGAAATGGCCGATTCGAACTGTGTGCAGTTCTGACATTACATAAGTGCCAAATGTGAAAAAAAATAATTTGAATTTTGAAAGGTGTACTGTAAAAGGTAAATTTATAAGAAAAAACGTCCGAAATTCTTGCATAGTATGCATCTTGCGTAGTATGTCCCTCCTTTTGTTAGAATTGTCAAATGGTTAAATGGAAACCTAACACGTGACAATAAAACCGCACATGAATAAACATGAGTGCCTTTTACGAAAGTTAGTGTCAACGAAGTAATCGTCGATTACGTAAAATTTCAAGGATGATTCTGCGTTAAATCCTGAAAAAATTAAATCATCGCTATACTACCTCAAATTATACAACAATGACGTTTAACTTCAATCACACTTATTTTATAAAAACCGAAACTGAGATTTTCTGTAGAATTGTCCTCATTACGTTGGCATGAATGACGGTTTAAAGAGTATTTAATGTAGCATTTATAAATGCCCAGTTTTTACTAACCGTAATTCGGCAAAAAACTGCAAAAAATCTTATGCCGATTTAACTTTAATAGCTCAATGCCTTTAATGTAATAGATAAGATAGTTATCTCTTTCATTCAAGGTGTAACAATATAGTTTTATCATGTTTGTGCAATTTTCTATATCCTTTGTTGATGAGCGAAAACTATTTAACTTCCTAGTCAACTTAGGATTAACTACGAATTACTATAAAATCTTAGATCAAAACATGTTAATAACTTTGTTCTTCTTTCTTATTGCTCCCTTTCTTTTTTTATTGAAGCACGCCTCATCCTTTAGATTCCTATCTACATATTTATTTGCATAATAGTTTGCACACATTAGTGACAGCAATAAAAAATGTATATCAATTAAACTATAAAAATCTAAGGAAAAAAGAATAGAAACAGGCTTCTCACGTGCTTACCTATCAAAACAAGTTGGGGGCATGGTAGTGCCACCGCAAAGACGAAACAAAGAAAGCAGGGCTGTACCTTCATTTCTGGAAGTGTTTCTTCGTATTTTCAAACCCCACTAATTTTAGTCTGGATAACAGTAGATAACCCAAAGTTTCAGGATAAGATGTAGATAGAGAACTTACCAAACTCTAAATTTGATTAGTCTAGCTTTTACTGTGTTAGAGCTATCAATATCTTTGTCATGCATTAGTGCCACGAATATCAAGAATGTTTAACCGCCAAGCTTTACTTTATTACCAAGAGGTAGGGTTTATAGAGTTGGACCTTATTTATGGGGCTTGGCTCGATCCGAGATCTAATAACTTTTTAACAATGAAAGTGTTGTGAGGTTGTCAGTCTTGGCAACCAATTAACATAAAATGTTTTTGGTGGATGATATTTTCTAAATGTATAGGTAAAAAAATAACACGTGACATTAAATCTGATTCACATATAGTAGATACCACAAATGATAGGTATGGCCAAGTATCGCTTTCGTTAAAAATCTACATATTAAAAGAGTTTAAACTATTTTTATCATCATTAGATCGGTAATTATACCTAGGAAACGTTCAAAAAGTAAGATAGGATTCTTTCTCCAAGTTCCAATCTATATTTATACCAAAATTAGGCTAGATAAATCTAGATCGGTCAGCGGTTTAGGCGTGCAAAACGTTATAAACAGACAGACAGAAACACGACAGATATTTTCACATTTATAATATTAATTTGGGTGTTTTGTATAGCTAATTTAACGATAAGATTAAGAGAAACTTTGAGTGGAAAATAACCGGTGGATACAAAAATATTAAATAATATGAATTATGTATTTGCCATTTCTGCATTATCAGATACCTACTGATCTAAGTAACTTATTAATTTTTTGATAACAATCTGAAGATTTGCAAATAAATAAGCTATCCAACGATCAACCTCGAAATCTGATTCTTTTAAACTTGCCGATCGTTATAAGCATACGATTCACCGTTACTTAAATCCTGTATCATAGTGTCCAGATAAGACTGTCTTCCAGATAAATTAAAATTAACGGACCTTATCCGCAAGATAAGGTAGCCGGAACTTACCTGAGGATTGTGTACCCATTAGTCAATTTTCTAAGTTCTATGCTCTGCACACTGCTGCAAAATGCAGAATTAGGGGTAAAACAGAAGGACTATGTAATTGTTCTACCTAATGACTTATCTATCAGTAAATTTAAGTAAATTTACTAAATCATTTCATCTTTAGAAAGCTCTAAAGATGAGCTTTTGACTTAAGGTTCATACACAGTTATATCTATTTAGAAATGCCACTGACAGATGCCTTGTTTAAAGGGTGTAACAAACATCGGCGTATAAACGGAAACCATGGATTTAGTTAGTACATGATTCTGAACCCCCCAGCTTTGGAAAGTTACGTTGGCTTTTTCCTAATTTTTAAAAAACAAATCAACTGTTCAGTCTTTCCCAATGACAGTTCTAATTAAAAAATAATTACTTGATTCACTTGTTGACTTAAAAACATAATTTAAATAGCTCTTTAAGTTTTTATAAAATAGTTTTGAGGAAAAACGATTTTATACAGTTTAACAATTTCAAACGGCCGGGGATGCAGAATCATCTAATGGATCCATGGTATCCTTTTATGCCCGATGTGTCTTGTATTATCTGAAGTAGAACTATAACTGTAACCCACTCGGATTTTTGTCTGAAGTTTTTAGAATAACGGCTTTTCAAAAAACTTTAAGAATATACCTCCATCTGGAGGTGGTAATTTGATTAAGTGGAATAAATTTAGATATACTTAAATATCATTAAAAACTGATTTTGCTGATATTTCTGCATAGCATCTGCTGATCAAATTTCGATAAAGATTTGTTATCTATTTGATATTTATACTTGTTTACTTCGCGAAAATAAGAAATTACGGACTTTATCGATATTTAAGATTGCACATGCACGAATATAAAATTCGAGAACAATTGAAACTTCTATTACGTGAAAAACCACACTGTATCAGGCATAAACATAAAAAAATCTAACCACATGTTTATTTTAAATACTAATTGGCGGATTCTAAATTCAAATTCTCCATAGAAAATTTGAATTATGAATCTGCTAATTAGTATTTAAACTAAGCATGTGATAAATCTTATTTTTTTTTCTTAAGAATAACCTGTATATGAAGAGATGGACTATTGATGGCCAAGGCCATTGGAAAAGTTTTTAGGTATGCACTTGAATCAATAGGCCCAATATAAATCGTTATTGATGACTTTTTTATGACAAAACCGTAATCGATACCAATTACCCACCTAAGTATTGAACATAGATTGCGACAACAATAAAAAAACTACTCGTTTTTTACCACAATCCAACCTTATTCAACAAACTACAATCGTTAATAAGTTAACGGCTGTTTAAAATATCTCGTTATTACTACGAGAAAGTGAAGATAGCACAGAATTAATTTCTACAATTTCTGTTTCAGTGTTTAGCATCGGCAGACAATTGATAGGATGCCTTGGACCTGAACTTCTGACCCTGTTAGCTGTTAATTTAAATATGAGACTTGGTGGGGAGAGCTAATTTCAGTGAAAGGATGTCTTGCTGAATCAATGTTCATCATTTTGTTTACAACTGAAATAATTAAAACGGGCAATGGCTTATTAATAGAACTTTATTAATATACTTACAAAAGTAAATCCAACACCAAGTCCGACCACGTACCCCCATCCGCCGTCAGGGGGTACCATCCCCTTCTTAGTATTCTTGCCATCACTCTCGATATGCGCGAAAGCCTCATCCATTTTTTTCCGACCACAAAGAAAGTTCACTAAATTGAAAGATGGCTGTGATTTTTCCACTAATTAATGACGTATTATTTTGACGAAATCATTAATTTATAGAGTTAGTTTATTTTTTATTTTAAATTATTTATTTTTCTTAATTAAACACGAATCCATTTGTACAGGCCTCTATTGCATTTCCTACGAACGACAACGCTCACCGCACGTCCTAACGAGACTGCGTCTACAATGTAAATACTCTCAGAGAATGTACAGCACATCGAAACTATAATCAATTTTATTAGAACTTCAAATAGTCAATTCTTAATGATAATAATTATTAAAAAACTTGTTCTTTAGTAAACCCTCATGGGGCTCGATGACTTAATTAAAAGTTATGGAAATCGTAAACATTACCTAAATGATTTGGAATCATTGTTTTCAAACGTGAATTCGCACGTGGCTTCGCGAGTGGCGCTTTAGTTATTGCTCATATTATATCATACAAGAGATATTTGGTCCACAACATGGACCGGGAATTAACATTCCGACCCATGCAATGTTGCGTAATATTTACAAACCCAAAAAAATGAACCACTAATTGTAAACTATTGGAAAAGAGGCGTTTAACCTGTAGTGGAATCATATTTAGTAGACCCATAAAACTCAATAAAAATAAGTGAAACCTCCTTATTAATTAGGCTCCAAATGAATTAATAACACCTTAGATAAACTATAGAGTTGTCTTGTGTGTGTGTCATTCAAATTTCTATTTTGCAGCATAAAGAAAGTGATGATGTGGTCAACGCGTGGCGCAAAAGCGTGGCGTTGCTAGGCAAGCGTGCTCCATGGGCGTGCTCCATGGGCATGCACGCTTGCCTAGCAACGCCACGCTTGCTTTCTTGTAGAAAAAATCTATTCACCCCCAGGTTCACAGGTCATCAGGTAACACAGACTCCACCAGGGAATTCCATTCCTTATCTGTACGCACAATGGAGTTATTCCCAAAACGATTTGGGCGTGTGGTTGATGTTCACCATGAAGACATTAGATATTTGAAGACACCAGCTTGATTTCCACAAAATCAAGGCATGCCTGAAACTAAAGTATAGGAACGTTAAAAGAACTGAATGGTCCTTCCACAAATAGAGGAGGCGGTGTGTACACTCCCAGCTGTGAGAACATTAAAAGCTAGTATGTTATTTACTCCGAGGACTGAAAGAAGTGTCGGACGACATTGTTGCCATCGCAGCAAGATCCTAGCACTGGGCTAAGTAGAAGTCTTATTTAGAACTTTTATAAACAGCCTACAAATCAGAACATAACTCTGGTGTTCAGATTTTTCAGCTGACTACTTAAAATTCAAGGCGTTTTTAATTTTTTCCAAGATTTAAGAAAATACATCACCAACGGAAGAAGCTCTCGAATTTTACATGCTTTTTAGCATTCGAGTATTTAACTTCAAAATCTGAGTACAGAACCCCGGGACTTACTAGCATTCAGCTAGTAAGTCCCGGGGTTCTGTACTCAGAGTTCTTGTGCATTTGCAACTTACCTATACTACTTCATTTTAGATTTAATAAATACAAAGTCCTGTTTTACCAAATTGCATACTTAATAATCTTTGTGAATAAGGCAATAGCCAAAATTACAAGATAAGAATCTTGTAACTGCTAAATTGTCATTATTTAATCAGCAATCAGTGGGCAATTAACATAACACTGAATGCTATTCATTTAATTAATTATCATAATGCATAACGTAATATCAAACAAAAGTTTATTTTGGTGATTGCTACTCCGCGGCTTTTCAAACGATTTGCTATCATGTTGCATAATATTATGTTACTCTATAACATACTCCTGCCTACCAATAAAACTAAAGTGGTCAGAAACATCTAGATTAGTTTTAAAAAAAAAAACTAAAAAGCTTGCCAACAAAAGACGAAACGCTGTCGCTATACTACTGGGATACTAATATACAGGTAATGGCTAGATACTTATAATACGTAGGTATCCAATTTTAGGATTTCAGAGCGTGCGAGAATCCCACAAATCTCACATGTAATATGGAACAAATGAAAGTCACATCTATTACATGAATCATCAACAATTAGGGCAAGGCCGTAGGCAAGAGGCGGGGAGTTGGAGTTTCAATCAGTCTTTCTGTATGAACTGTTAGAAAAACCTTTCCGAGGCCGTGCCTGGTGCAAGAATTTTCGAGCTAGCTTCGCTCGTTCTTGCATCCTGCATTTTCGCTTATCTGCATAAGCCAGCAAGGTACCAAACTCCTATTTCAAAATTAACAAGCGTTGACTAGAACGCCTGGGGGTGCTGTGGCAGCTTGGCGGGGGATGCTAGGTGGCCACAGTGCGTCGCGGGTCGGTGTTCTTTTTCCTGCCATGTCTGCGCATACGCCAGGTGGGCTTAGGATCAAACACGCCGATGTCTAATTAAATAGTAGATAGTAACAATAAAAACGATCAGCATGTCTGATTACTTTAAAAAACACGAAGTAATGTTACGGAATTTTAAATTTAATAAAAAGACAACTAAGATAAACAACCACTTCAGCTCAGCGTGATTTCACCATTAAAACCATATTAATTAAAGTGCGATTCATATGCCAACCTGTTATTTTAGAGATTGCCTCCTTGCAAGCTGTCTGTTCGTAAGTAGGTAGGTACTCTTACATCATGAAAACTTGACCTGTGTTTTCATTCATAAATATATTTTCTGGCTAGGTAGAAAAAAAAATCGCCTTGTTGACGCGAGCGGACCGGGGGCACTACATACTATCGTATTATACGCATAATTTATCGTATAATCTATCCTGCTGATGTATATATTAAAAAGCTGAAGAGTTTGTTTGTTTGGTTGAACGCGCTAATCTCAAGAACTACTGATTCGAATTGAAAAAATATTATTTAAGTGTTAGATCGCCCACTTATCGAGGAAGGTATAGGCTATACTTATAACATCACGCTACGACTAATAGGAGCATTAAATGAAAAATGTGACGCAGACGAAGTTGCGCGGATCATCTAGTGGGCACTAGGTACAACATTATTATAAAACCGCGTCTGTCTGTCTAAAACTCAAAAAATTCAGAACGGGTTTTCACCAATGAATGGGGTTTTTCATGAGGAAGGTTAAGTTGTTAAGGTTTTGTATAAATTGGCTGAAATATGACGAATTATTGAAGGAATCGGAAAAAAAGTACCTAAAAAATTCAAGATTTTTCAACGCACTGTATCGTCTTTACTTTTTGTTTACGTGAACAAGAAAAAATACGTGCCCAATATTTTTTGCTAATCTAAGTGACGGACTATTTAGATTTTTTCAAGAAAATCCCCCATTGCTACAGGACTGGAAACATGGACAAACATGACATGGATTATGATAAGGACGTACGATATCTACCTAGGGTAATTTTTACCGAAAAATTTATACGGGGGTAATTTTCGACTTACAGACAGGCGAAGTCACTGTCAAAAGCTAGTTTTAAAACATGTATAAGGAACACATGTGCTTGTTTGAATGGAGTAAGCTTTGCATAATCACTTAGTGCAAGGTGAGTAGGTATTTAAAAATAGGTATCTTTTGTTAATTGTTAGGAATGCAAAATTAAATGTTATCCATCTACACATATTTTACGAAAATGTACACGTGACGGAGTCAAAAAATTTACAAACAGCCATATCTTTTTACCAGTTTTTAATGAAATCATAAGAATTCGCTATAGGAGAGATAAAATAGATTGTTATCCTCAAATGGTGTAACAGTAAGAATATACAGGGTCAAATTCAATTAATTAGCGCAACTACGCAGAAGATTTTTCCGATGGAAAAGCATAAAACAAACCCTAAACTCCTTGTTTAAGCTACTAAACCACCAACGACCGTTGACCCCGTGGTCATTCTATTTTCATTTGATGTCGAAGTTTAGAGTTTTTCGAAGAGAGAGTAGATAACGAAACTGATGCTTGATACGCATCACGTCTGCATGAGTTCCGCTGGGGTGAGGCCTGTTCGGAACGATTTTTTTTATCTTGTGGAAATCATCATGAATGTCCTCCGCCCTGAGGTCTATCAGACTCTTACTGACTAAAACCAAACGGTGTTCGGCAGCTTTGGCCGGGGCGCTGGAGTTCTTGGGATTTTGTCCAAATCGATTATTATTGAAAAGGGCAATATCGATTTTTAATTAATCGATTTTATCCCTCAATGTCACATCCCTACCCGTCACCCTCTGCGTATCAAGAGCGCCTCTCCGGAGGTATTGCCGTTTGACTGTTCGAACAGACTCCCCCAGTTCATCATCATCAGCTCGGCCGGATATCATTTTTCGCCCTGCGACGTCCGGTGCATCTACTACGGATAGGGAGGGAAGTTGTATTCTCCCGCTCCCGTTTCGCCGCATCCTTTGTGATTTTCAGTTTCTTACAGGAGGTGACGGCATCCCAGGCGCTCTCGCTTCCGGTCATAAACGGGGCCACGTCCGGAAGCTAAAGGTTACGCTACCCAGAGAGGCAGCGGATATGCGGTAATCCTACTGTTCAAACCGGAGCAGATATCGCTACCACTAGGAGATGAAAAACTTCGAAACTATTTTCTTTCGCCCTCTCGACTTCAGCCACTAGGCTTGCAGGTGTGGGGAAAACTGAGTGACAATCAGCGATTTTCACTCAGTTTTCCCCACGGCCACGGCCACGGCAAGCCCAGTTCAGTTCTGATCATTACTACGTAGTTATGAACTGAACTAAACTTTTATTTCACCCTGATAATCAATAGCCACTGCTAATAAAGTAAATCCAAGTTAAGTGTGTCTACCCTGAAAAAAACCATACGAAATCCCAATCATTTTCACTTTCATGTTTGCCACCGCCTTTGGAAATTACTTTAAACGTAAAAGTAACCGTATACAGTTACCTATTGAAAATTAGGTGTCACACGAAGCGTGAACGAGTGGGAAACCAATAAAAATAAGTTAATCCGTTCTAATATCATAGACCTATCACTTACTACACACGCCAGCGTACGTAAGAAGGTATATAAGTATTTAAGTATCCGGTATTAGTATAATATAACTTAAAATATATAGGTACCTATACCACACTATTGCAAAAATGTGTTAGGGCACGTCCCTGACCCTGAAATTCATTATATCAGCCGAAAGACGTCCACTGCTGGACATAGGCCTCCATTATCACCACGCTTAGCAGGTGGGTTGGCGATGGCTGTGTAGCTGTTACAATGCACAGAGAATGCTGCTGCCCATACTCTGGTGAGACCGAATGTAAGAATTTTTGAAGATATTTTAGCATGGTTCTCTGCTCTACCTCTACTTACTTTAAGGAACGTATATTTCATCGTAAAAAAATCGAAAGTATCTATCTGTCTATCACGCCTAAACTCATCCAGAAATGCATCCTTAATTCGCGTGGGAATCGAATCCCAGTTCTGTAATGCAGAAACCAATAGCTCAGTCACTGTCACTCTGACAATCACGCTCTTAGTAAAAGTTGAGATACCAAATCAACTCAATCCAACACCACAGCTTCATTACCTACCTACCGCGGCGCTTTTCTTGTGGTCGCCACTGTTGATTCAGGCTCTCAGGAATGGTGGTAGGGAATAGTGTGGGCGGCTTGTAATGTACCCAATTTCATAGAAATCGGCTTGGGCGGAGCACCGCCATATTTTCGTAGCGGCGTTCGGCGGCGGCGACCTCTCGCGTCCGGGCATGCAATGTGATTGTGTTTACCTCTCACCGTGTAAGCGTAGGTGAAGTGAACATAAAGGAAGCTGTTAATCCATACAAACAAGATGGAATGACAGCTCAGTTCCTACTCACCCCACCTAAGTTTACACGGTCTAATGTTCTAATCTATCTTGGAGCGAGAGGGAATGGGAAGCAGTCACCTCCAGCGAAGCAGTAACGCAAGCGAAAGAAGAGCAATGCAAGTAAGGGAAAAGAAATCCTCACGCTCCAGCCGCCGCAGGTGATGCCCTGAGCGTCGGGAGTCGCAGGGCGATCCCCGGCTACCGTAGGCGCGGGCGACGGGCGACGCCGTGTTGTAGGTATTCCACGGCGAGTAGGTAACTAACTGCCAGGGTTGCGGAATTGTTCGAAAGTTACCATGGCAGTCAGTAAAAGTCTGGCATTAATCCCGTTCCGTCATTTGATGATTTCCCAACAAAAAAAAACTGAACTTGTTTTGCCGAAAAAACAAGCACCAAATAGACACAAACAGCCACCGACATCCACGTGTTGTGTCTAGGCATGCTGTCGATTAGCATGACCAGATTTTTATCGACCAGATGTGTTCGCTTTGGTGACTTAAAATAAACATCGCCTGTTATCTTTTTCTTTTAATTAAGTAGATCCGCAAACGTGTTTGAAATTCCTAATTTGTGTTCAAACGTGCAGATTGTCATTTGCATAGTAAAAACAATTTTATATTGTTTTCTTGTTGCTGTTGCAGTTTTTCTGTAACGTCTGGGTTGTTGCGGAAACTCTTGTTTATTTTTTACTTCAATAGATATTCGGAGACAACTTACGGGTAGGTAATTAGCGACGGTCCACTGTATGATTGATGTCTCGAAGGTATTTTAGAGCGGTGCTAGTATAATAATTAAGCGTCGGAATATGTATGGATAACTCTTTTTCAACCGACTTCCAAAAGAAGGAGGTTATCAATTCGACTGTAGGTATGTTTTTTTTTTGTATGTTATGCGATTATTCCGTCATTATATTCATAATTGACGGAATGATCGCAAAAGAATCATCAAAATCCATTCGGATTTTGATGATTCTTTTTTTATTCGAAGGCCTTATACTCCTGAGGTGGTCCCATTGGCACCAAGTCAGAATCTGATGATGGGATCCTAGGGAAATCGAGGGTAACCCTCAAATTTTAAAGGCACATACCTACATTGTTTTTCATATATTTTCTAACGAAATTCAGATAATTGTGCCTGGTAAACAACATCTCATCTTGCTGAGCTGATGATAATAATAATAATCTTTATTAGACCAGGAAAAAATTTAGACCGATAACAGATAAAAATTTAGAAAAACTTAATAATACTTTATCCAGTAAACTATGTGTCCAAAGTTTTAATAACATAGATGACCCAAATGAGTTCTACGCCGAGTTTTTTTCATTACTAAACACTGAATTTAATGACATTTTTCCAATTAAGTCTAAAAGTATTTACACTAAGTTTATATTTAGTGATTGGGCAACTCCAGGCATTCGCATAAGTAGGGAAAAACTATACGAACTATATGGCCTAAAGCAACATGTGAATAATATAAGCTTTCATAAGTATGTTGCGAAATATTCAAAAACATTTAAAAATATATGCAAAACAGCTAAAGCTCTGTTTATTAGCAATAAAATAAAATCATCAGATGACAAAATAAAAACTACCTGGAAAATAATAAATAATGAAACTGGTAGTAAGAAAAAGCGTGAA
Organism: Mamestra brassicae; assembly: GCA_905163435.1. Taxonomy (NCBI): domain Eukaryota; kingdom Metazoa; phylum Arthropoda; class Insecta; order Lepidoptera; family Noctuidae; genus Mamestra; species Mamestra brassicae. The sequence goes on along the minus strand of LR990996.1, from coordinate 6,896,843 downwards.
ACTGAACTTAATTTAAATACTGTACATGGCCCCATAAACTCAGATGCAGAGGTAGCTCAGGAATTTGAAAACTTCTTTGCTGATATTCCTCGTAAAACGACAGAGGCTCTTAACTCGTCACCCGCGCTCTCTGCTGCCTTACTTCGGAAGAACGTCAAGGTATGTCCATCAGAGTTCAAGTTTCAACATACAAACCCCCAGGCCATTCTAAAAGCTTTTAAAGATCTTAAAATTAAATCAACAGAAGATCTTTGGGGAATGTCTGTAAAAGTCTGTAGATCTATAATTGAAACTATTGCTCCCTACTTAGCTCTCATATTTAACTCTAGTGTGGATCAAGGAGTATTTCCTGATCTCATGAAACACAGTAAAGTCGTTCCACTGTTTAAATCGGGTGATAGTCATGAACCCAACAATTATAGGCCGGTGTCAATCCTGCCGGTTCTCAGTAAGGTGTTCGAAAAGTTAATGCTTAATCAGATGTTACTTCACTTTAATAAAAATTCCATCTTTCATGAACAACAGTACGGTTTCACCAAAGGGCGTTGTACAACTGACGCCGGTGTCACCCTAATAAAGAACATCTTTAACGCCTGGGAAGATTCAAAGGACGCCATTGGAATCTTTTGCGACCTCTCGAAGGCGTTCGATTGCGTTAACCATGAGACGCTTTTGTTGAAACTCGAGCATTATGGGATTAGGAATACATCCCTTGATTTGATTAGATCATACTTGAAAGACAGACAGGTTAAAGTCCAGGTAAACGGTGTAAACTCACTAGGGTCTGAAATGACAATGGGCGTTCCGCAAGGTTCAATATTGGGTCCATTCCTCTTTTTAGTATATATAAACGATTTGCCCGAATTGCTTCAAAATCAACCAAAGATGGTATTATTTGCTGATGACACATCATTGATATTTAGGATAGACCGACGGTCACAAAGTCTTGATGATGTCAATAACTCTATTCGTCAGGTCCAACTTTGGTTTACGGCAAACAACTTAGTACTAAATGAAAAAAAGACCAAATGTATTAAATTTACTTTACCAAATGTTAGAAGCACCGAATGTGACATCGTATTGAATGGACAAAAACTGGAATTTATTGATCAGACGGTTTTCCTGGGAATCACTTTAGACGAGAAATTGCAATGGGGACCTCACATAACATCTCTTGCGGGGCGGCTAAGCTCAGCCGCTTATGCTGTTAGAAAGATAAGACAGTTAACAGATGTAGAAACCGCGCGCTTGGTCTATTTTAGTTACTTTCACAGCATTATGTCGTACGGTATTTTGCTGTGGGGTCGTGCTGCTGACATTGAATCTGTATTTATTTTGCAAAAGCGTGCTGTTAGAGCCATTTATAATCTTCGTCGCCGCGATTCTCTTAGGGAAATTTTTAAAAAGATTAATATTATGACAGTACCTTGTCAATTCATTTATGAGAATATTATGTATGTAAGAAAAAATCGACATCTCTTTAACAAAATTAGTGATAGACATCATATTAATACTAGAAATAAAAATAATTTAGATCAAACATTTTATAGATTAGCCAAAGTACGAACATCTTTCATGGGGTACTGTGTTAAATGTTACAACAAAATACCTTGTGACATATTAGAACTAAATGAAAGAAAATTTAAAACTTACATTAAAACCACACTTTGTAAACAAGCATATTACAAACTAGATGATTATATTAAAGATAAGAATGCTTGGAAACATGCTGGTCCTGCTCCATAGGACAATCGAGGGTATAGTAGAAAAAGTCAAACTTGTTTTATTTACTGGTGTACTTTCAGGTTTTTAATATGTAATTTAACTCACACACTGATCCATTGTTTTTAATTATATTGTAAATATGTGAGTACCATGTCCCTTACTAGCAAACTTAATTTTATCTCTGCTGGTATTGCTTTGTTGTACCTATAGTATATAAGGGTGTGCTGTATATTAGTGTAATGTTGGATGCATTGTGCTCACATAATATAATTGTGGCGTAGATTAATAACTAGGTAGATAGTAATTACTGCTTGCGTACCTACCTAGTCTCCTAAAATATAAAATAAATAATTATGTTTATATGCGGACAGACAAGAAAACCATGTTTGTTATTAGTGATCAAACCGGTCGGCCGCCTGACCGCTCCATTGTTTAATGCGTGAGGTGGGGGCTCGCATTCGAGAACCGCGCTCGCGCATCAGTACAGACCGGCGGCCCGCCAGTCAGCTTATCGCTTACCAATTGACCACTGTGTCGCTCGATCCGCTGTCGCGCTTCCGCTTAAGAGCTTTTAATATTTCACTGTGCTTTCTATCTGTCTACTCCTTCTTTCTATCATTTACTACTCTTCAATCTTACTGTGCTGTGGACTTTAAACTGTGTACCTGCTGTCTAAGTTCTTCCAATAAACTATTAACTTTATTGTGTCAGTGTACAAACTTTTATTCACCTCCGCACACACGCATTCCTCAAGAAGAACACCAAATTGGTGACCCCAAATAAGAACGCTACAATGACAGACGAAAAAGAGCGCAACGTGGCCGCGGCAGGCCAAGATAGCGGTGAGAAACACCTAGAAACATTTCGCGTGGGTGTGAGGGTACCACCGTTCTATCCGGAGAAGCCGTCGCTGTGGTTTTCGCAAATGGAAGCACAATTTGCGCTTTCCAACATAAAGGCAGATGACACGAAATTTTATTACGTCACAGGCCACCTGGACCCGCAATATGCTTCCGAGGTCCAAGAAATAATTGAAAACCCTCCAGCAACCAACAAATACGAGAAGCTCAAGGCAGAATTAATTAAAAGAATGTCAGCCTCGCGCGAGAAAAAAGTCAAGCAGTTACTTATACATGAAGAACTCGGCGATCGTAAACCATCGCAATTCTACCGCCACTTACTAAACCTTGCTGGACCGGGCGTTCCTGAGGAATTTCTCCGCACCATTTGGACGAGCCGTCTACCAAGCGGGACGCAGGCCATCATCGCCTCGCAGTCCAAGGCCGAGATGGAGGAATTGGCGGAACTAGCAGACCGAATCAACGACGTCGTCGGGCCCCAGGTAGCATCTACATCCGCCATCGCCAAGGCAACATCCACGAGCAGTGCGAATCCCGAAATAGCCGCACTGGCCAGGCAGGTTGAAAAGCTGACCGCAAAAATCGATCGCATGTCACGACAGCGGCAACGATCGAGCAGCCGTTCCAGTCATCGCTCGAGTTCGTCGAGATCGCAGTCGAGCTACAGCAAGTTCCCGAAATGCTGGTACCACCAAAGGTTTGGAGAACGTGCAAAGAAGTGTCAGAAACCGTGCGACTACAAATCGGCGGAAAACTCGAAGGGCAATCAGTAATGGCGGCCGACGATTGTCCGAGCACCGGTCGCTTATTTGTCACCGATCGACGAACAAAGACACAATTTTTGGTCGACACCGGCAGCGACCTTTGTGTCTACCCACGATCAGTATTACCAGGGCGACGTGAAACTAAGGATTATCAACTGTGCGCGGCAAATGGTACACCCATTAAAACGTATGGTTATATTAGTTTAAGTTTAAACTTGGGGTTGCGTCGCGACTTTACTTGGTCATTTATTGTAGCCGACGTTACGAAAGCGATTATAGGAGTGGATTTTTTGTCATTTTACAATTTAATTGTTGATTGCAGGAACCAGCGTCTATTAGACAACTATACAATGCTTGCGACCCCGGCTTCACCTACCCGTTCATCAGACATTATTTCCTCGGTTAAGGTAATTATTGGTGACACCACATACCATAACATACTACGGAAATTCACCGACATTACCCGGCCACATGGCATACACCGTACATCAACACATAATACAGTCCACCACATACAGACTACACCTGGACCACCAGTTTCATGTACACCACGACGCCTTGCCCCCGACAAATTAAAAATAGCAAAAGACGAGTTTGAAGCGATGCTGAAAGACGGCACCGCCAGACCCTCAAGTTCACCATGGTCATCGCCATTACACCTGGCTCCTAAGAAGAACAGCGGATGGCGACCCTGTGGTGACTACCGCACACTAAATGCCAGGACAGTACCTGACAATTATCCAATTCGTCATATTCATGATTTTACACATAGTCTGTCAGGATGTTCGGTTTTCAGTACTATCGATCTGGTAAAAGCGTATAATCAAATTCCTGTAAGTCCAGAAGATATTCCAAAGACCGCTATCACCACGCCGTTTGGCCTGTATGAGTTTCCTTTCATGACATTTGGTCTGCGCAATGCCGGACAGACTTTTCAGCGGTTCGTCGATGAGATGCTGCGAGGACTAGACTTCTGCTACGCTTACCTCGACGATTTTCTGGTCTTTTCGAAAGACCAGAAGACCCACGAAGACCACCTACAGCAACTTTTCACCCGTCTACAGGAATATGGCATGGTGATCAACACTGCTAAGTGCACATTCGGAGTGAAGGAAGTGACTTTCCTAGGTTATAGGATCTCGGCCGAGGGCACCAGCCCGCTACCTGAGAAGGTGGAAGCCATCACAAAATACCCGCCGCCAACAACTGTCCGGGAACTTCGCAGATTTTTGGGAATGTTAAATTTCTACAGACGGTTTATACCCGACGCAGCGCAACACCAGGCTCCCTTAAATGCTCTGTTGATAGGGTCTGTAAAAGGCTCTCATCCAGTGCGTTTCACCACTCAAGAAACGGAGGCCTTCAACACCTGCAAGGAAGGCCTGTGCAAAGCTGCAATGCTCGCCCATCCCGACTGCGAAGCCAAACTAGCAGTAGTGACGGACGCCTCAGACACAGCAATAGGTGCAGTATTACAGCAGTGCAAGGACGAAGAACCATGGCAACCGCTAGCATTCTTCTCCTGCAAGCTAAGTACGGCACAAAAGAAATACTCGCCTTACGACAGGGAATTGCTAGCGATCTACGAAGCGATAAAGTACTTCAGGCATATGGTCGAAGCACGAAACTTCGTCATCTACACAGATCACAAGCCCATATGTTTCGCGTTCCACAAGCGAAAGGAAAATTGCTCACCAAGACAGTTCCGGTATCTGGATTACATATCACAGTTTACGTCAGATATAAGGCATATATCAGGCAAGAACAACGTTGTCGCTGACAGTCTCTCAAGGATCGAGGAGATAACTCAACCAGTAGACCTATACAAGCTAGCTGAATCACAGAAGCACGACACTGAACTGGAACAGCTGCTTGATAGCAACACGCCCTTATGCCTCACTAAAGTAAAACTGCCAGGAACAGATATCGAACTGTACTGCGATGAGAGTAGCAAGATCCCTCGACCATATGTCACGAAAGAACACCGTCGCAGAGTATTCGAGAGCGTACACTCGTGGAGTCACCCTGGCACAAACGCAACAACCAAAATGGTTACCGAACGGTACGTTTGGCCAGCAGTAAAAAAAGATTGCAGAGAATGGAGCCGTTCTTGCTTAGCATGCGAGCGATCTAAGGTAACCCGTCACGTCTCATCACCAATGGGAACCTTCAAGCTGCCGAGGGCTAGATTCAACTACATCCACATCGACCTTATAGGCCCACTGCCGATTTCACAAGGATTTCGTTATTGCCTCACAGCCATCGACCGATTCACACGTTGGCCTGAGGTAATACCTACATCCGACATAACAGCGGAAACAGTGGCAAAGGCCCTAGTAAGCGGCTGGATTTCTCGATTTGGCTGCCCCGTCGATATTGTAACGGACCGTGGTCGACAGTTTGAGTCAGCACTCTTCAGGCACTTATCAGAGATGGCTGGGTTTCACCACAAGCGTACCACGGCTTATCACCCCGCCTGTAACGGGCTCATAGAGAGATTTCACAGACAATTGAAAGCTGCTATTACCTGCCACTCAGCAGAAAACTGGGTCGAGTCTTTGCCACTAGTTCTACTAGGTATTAGGAACGCGTACAAAGAAGACTTAGGTTCTACGTCAGCTGAACTTTTGTATGGTGAAACACTCAGGCTGCCAGGGGAACTATTTCAGCCTCAGGTCGATGACACAGTTGATGTGTCAGACTATGTGGCACGGTTAAGGGCATTTGCAAGAAAATTGCAACCGTCACCAGCATCCCGACATGGTAGCAGATCAACATTCGTGTTCAAAGAACTAGGAACATCGAGTCACGTTTTTCTCAGAGACGAGACATCAGGCTCCCTAAAATCACCATACACGGGACCGCACAAAGTCCTGCAACACGGGGACAAGACCTTCAAGCTCCTCGTCAATGGCAAAACGGTCACAGTCACTATTGACAGGCTTAAACCTGCCTACATATTACACGATCCAAATACACTCACAAACAACAACACAACAATACACACAAACACGCCATCACCCACACTACATATACCTGCACCCACCACCAAATTACCTGGTAACCCAGGAACTAATGTCAGAACGACTAAATCTGGTCGTCAAGTCCATTTTCCAGACTATTATCGCCCGTAGCGACGGTCTCTGGAGGGGGGTGATGTGGCGTAGATTAATAACTAGGTAGATAGTAATTACTGCTTGCGTACCTACCTAGTCTCCTAAAATATAAAATAAATAATTATGTTTATATGCGGACAGACAAGAAAACCATGTTTGTTATTAGTGATCAAACCGGTCGGCCGCCTGACCGCTCCATTGTTTAATGCGTGAGGTGGGGGCTCGCATTCGAGAACCGCGCTCGCGCATCAGTACAGACCGGCGGCCCGCCAGTCAGCTTATCGCTTACCAATTGACCACTGTGTCGCTCGATCCGCTGTCGCGCTTCCGCTTAAGAGCTTTTAATATTTCACTGTGCTTTCTATCTGTCTACTCCTTCTTTCTATCATTTACTACTCTTCAATCTTACTGTGCTGTGGACTTTAAACTGTGTACCTGCTGTCTAAGTTCTTCCAATAAACTATTAACTTTATTGTGTCAGTGTACAAACTTTTATTCACCTCCGCACACACGCATTCCTCAAGAAGAACACCAAATAATCAATTGATCAATGTACCTATGTATACAAAATATTGTAAAACGTATATTTGAAAAGAGTAACTATGGAGTTTCTTGTCCGTTCTTCTCCATAAGAATCTACTTTTTGCGAATGGACAACTAGAGTCACTTATATTTTAATTTTAAACTGTAAATTTGACGTTCAAAAGTGCCTTTTAATGGTCTAGTTGAAATAAATGAATTGACTTTGACTTTGACTTTGACTTTGAAAATATACATATGCTTACACAATTTGTCAACAAGCTACTTATAGTTAATCTTAAAAGTATAATTCAGTAATTGTGTCTATTTTTAGCATCTGCTACCGAACTAGGTTTATAGCCTGCTACCGAACTAGGATGATGGAAGGTATGTATAAGTTAGGATCTGATGCTGGGATCCCAAGACATTTGTTTGATCAGCGATATTTTCTCCAATTGTCAACCGATTTGGATGATTCTTTTTTTGTTAGGAAATTGCAATTTGGTGAAGATCTGATGAAGGATTTCGGACGTAGGCAACGGAACTCTTCAATAAATGATAACAAATCTCCCGGGATTGCTGAAATTGCATGTCTGTTTATTGATTACACCAGTTCATAACATAACATCACGCCGGTAGGCTTTGAAGGGGTACGCAGATGCAAACAAGTCAAACTGAATTAACATGTTTTTGGGGTTATTTATTTGGGCATAACTTTATTGTTCATTAACCGATCTTAATGATTATTTTTGCATTGGGTTTAGCTATAGCTTTATTGCATTTGCACTGTAGGTACTGTGAACTTCAATGATAAACCAGTGACCTCCTCACCTTAAAATCAGTAAAAACTAGTACCAAAGCAAAGTAGATATTTAACTATGAGCTGGTGTGGACTTGGACTGCGAAGGCATACTACTACTACTACTAGGTAGGTACTCATTATGGGAATAATGTCACTTAGTTGCGGGGAATCACCACTAAAAGGAGGAAAATAAAAAACATTTTTACAAACAAAAACAACGACTGCCGAAATTAAAGTTATTTTATACTTGTAGTATTTTTTATATGGAAGTCGGTTTTTTTTTTAAACTTTGCCCCACATTAGTAATTTCTCCTGTATCGTGGGTGCGTTTATTAACATATAAACTCACATACACAAACTGCCAGACCCGGAACAACTATCTGTTACGTAGGCCACACAAATACCTATTTGTTCCGTTGTTCAGTCAATCGCTCAACCATTGCGCCAACCGGATTAGGCGCACAATGCCACATTCTCAAAATGACATATTGACGCAAAATTAAGTACATTGAAAATGGCATTTTGCGAAAATGGTATTTTGCAAATGTGGCGTTCTCAGAATACTTACTTAAGTATGATAATTTGAAAATGTGACATTTTGCGAAATTCCAATGTCATTTTGCGAATGTGGCATTGTGCGCCTAATCCCGCCACCCATGTCAAGTTACTGCATGGTCAATCTCCAGAACTCATGAACCTTCTCACCCTTCTCAACTCATCTCGATTATGGCATGGCTTATGAGCCGGCTACAAACGATCGGCACCTCATTAGTAACGTGATGCTTATTGTTTTAGTTTTCGTTTAATTCTTATAATGAAAGTATTTCATTAGTCAGGTAATGCACAGAGCAATAAATTGCGCCTGCGCTGAAAAAGTGCGCAGCGCGCTATATACCTATCAAAATGTAAACGGTCTGTGGCGGACAGGCGCCTTTGGCTGTTGAAAGCATCTCTGTTGCTTGATGCCGAATTTGGTCGACTGTGGCTGCGAAACTGAGTCGTCAGTGGCCTTAGTGCGAGTTTTTTAACGTTCTCGATCGCGTTAGCGTAAAAAAACGTCACTTTGTATTGCAACTGTTTAAGCGCCGTCTTGTGATAGTAGCGGAAAACCTTTTTTTCTCATACAATTTGACATAAGCGAACGTTTACGTATACGCGATCGAGTGCGTTAAAAAACTCGACCCTGGTTTACGCAGGGTCGTTAGGACGAATAGAGTCGGCCTGTCGACTTATAGTACCAAAGCTAAGTGCGCCAAGTGAATAGAGGGAGTGAGGTGCTCTGTGCTTTGAGCGACCTGTTTGTGTACGTGTTTGTTCGATTGTGGCGTCACTAGTACCTACCTAGCGATATTGCCTACTGACACTTGCAAGTCAAAAACATGGACAAATGAAACAAAAAGTCTCGGTAACCACCTTTTACTTTAATCCATTGTCTTTTTCATTCTTTTTTTATATAAAATGTTCACTATAAATTTTACATGGTTAATAAAATAGGTTAAGTATATAACATACAGGCTAAGTCTCGCACCATCCATAAAAGTATAGAATGTCTGCTTATTACAATGCAACATACAAAATTAATTAATTGTACTTTCTATTACTATAGATTATACTTAAAACTATATGAACATGTTAGTTTTTAAGATACTAAGTATCCGAAGTAATGCAAATGATTTTAAAGAATGCTTAAAGCGAGTACCATTGTAATAAGCAGACACCATCATTTAATAACAGATTCAACTGATATTTAAACAAAGCTCGTCAACAACAATACGACTAAATACCAAAAACTCAACAAAATTATTGTCATAGAATTAAATGAGACTATCGTACAGACATACATTTTGTCTGTAAAGAATTATCGATATTTTTAAGTATATTTGTAGTTTTGTTTTTAGCCTTTTGAACGCCAGAGCAAAAACACATCGGCGTGCCCCCGACGCTTAGCCACAAATTCGCCGTACTTTTTGTGACGCTGGCGTACAGGGCACGCGCTTGCTAGTCATGTATACGTGACAATGGCGTTCAAAGGTTAAATATAGCTCGTCGAGCATCAACCCACCCCTAAATCTTGCTGTAACATGAATTCGCTAATGCACAGCGGCTCGCCTCGTGTTCCGAGCTGCAATTAAATTTGAATCAAACTATATCTACGTTGATGTTAAAATGTGGCAAAAGCAAAAAGTAACATAAATCATGTTTTTTTAGTTTCCTAGACAAAACTAGTAATAATATTAGTTGAATGGTTGCCTCTAATGGCAGACAATGCAGCATCAATCGAGAAATACGCGGAATACACAAACATCTGGCCAGAAATTAGTGTTACTGGTGTAATCTCCATAGTGGTGGTCTGATATCGTTTTTGTATAATGTGCATAAATGTCACACATATTTGAAATATTAATGAGTGATGTGCATTGCAACTTCTTTCGACAAAAAATACCATAAAACACTACACGATTTATCATAAAGTTGTTCACTTAAAATTCAGCGTTCACTATGGAAATCAGTGACGCCATTATTTAAATTAGAGTAGGTACATTAATTTTCTGTGCAATTCGGAAATTCGTTAATGAATATCAATAGCGAACAGTCACATTTTATTACACTTCGAACAAGGTCAATAAACCAACATAAAAATAGTTTTTTTTTTACATTTCATAATCATACAGGTGTACCGTGAGTAATCAAATGTATTCGATTATTAAAATGTACGTTCATTGTTTCACACCTACTTCCTAATATATAATAAGTACACGATTACTTGATTACCTACATCCATTGAATATTTGTAAAGTTTTTTTTCTAAATAGGTATCTATTTTACGTCATTTCATATAAAGATTTATGTACAATTGGCACATAAGTTTCAAAAATTGATTGCAATAATTTTATTATGTTTATTAAATACAACAGACGTTAAATGGCACCCTTATCGTTTTCCTACACGAAGTCCAAAAATAATAAGAGTAATAAGTACATACAATAACTGCTTAAGAATTCTTATGATACGGTAAGTTCTACATTTTTATCCAACGTTAGTAAGTACACGATATATTTGGTCAATTAAATCACACATCAAAAGCGCACATTGCAGGATAAGATCCTATTAATATAGAATAGTCCTTGGAAGACGAAATGTTGGAAGATACAATTTCGATTGTAAATCAAAAACGCTGACAGAGTTAAAATACTGTGTAAGTGTTCCTATCTACATTTCATTACAATCTAAAATGTTTTCATACTATGGCTAATAAGAGTAACTCTGGCCACACTAAAAATCTTCGTTAAATTCGAAAAACGATACAAGTTAATGTAACATGGAGTCAGCTCATTCAAATAAAAATATACAATCACAAATAATTACCTTATTTGCAATTATTAGTCATAGTACATCCTATTGCATAACTTGCTTTACCTCAAAAAATATTTGCTTAGCAAGTAATTTGTATTTTATGATTTGTGTCAAAATATTGATACCCAATGACTCAATATTGCTTTGTAAGGACCTTATTATAAACTGTAAAATTCTAATAATCACTAGGAATGCTATGTTTTATTATAAGGTAAAAATGTATTTTAATTTTGTGAACAACAGTTCTGTTTAGCTAAGAAACCTGATAAAATAACTTTTTTTTTTATTACTACTTTTCCTATTTCACCAGTTCACGTGTTAACTAAATAGACGCAACAAAAGCAAGAACTTGGCGGTCATATACTTTAAATTTTTAAAAACTGTTCAGCCAAGCAACAATTATAATAGATATATTATACTGTTATAATTATTGCTCGGCTGAATAGGCAATTCTAGGTATATACCTAGTCATATAATAAACGGAACACAAACTGAGGTCACCGATATAATTATAAGTACACAGAGTCTAATTTTCCATAGATTTATGGAAAAGTAAGTCATCATCCGAAGTCATGATTAAAGTAATAAAAATTAAGCAAAAAAGAAATGCAGTTCAATCCGTATGAACTGTCATTCATTTACATTCATTATCTAGAAGAGTTTTTAAACCCCTACAATGTTATGACCAGAGATCGGAATAGGCAGACTATATTTACCTAATGTTCGTGGAAGTAAGTAGCATAAGAGTTGATAATACCTCCTGTAAAATCCCGGAATCATAAATGGAATCATGACAATTAAAACCCGGGATTGTAAAAACATGAACTGGACTTTGAGGTATAAATACAAAATTATTGATTTGAAGAATTAAAAGAAGAGTTTAGCGAAAACAAAGCTATTTAATTTAACAGTTTTTGTAGGTACGGAACTCTAAAAACGTAATAAGGTTCTTCAATATCATAATTTTGTTCTAATGCATTCAAAGCGCAATTAGTAATTTGCAATTACTTGAATCCCGGGATACAATCGTCATTTTTATGATTCCGGGATTTTAGAGGAGGTATCAACTCTTATGTTACTTACTTCCACGAACATTAGGTAAATATAGTCTTCCTATTCCGATCTCTGGTTATGACAAAACCCTTGTCGTGAAGTTTAAAAAAGGTTGATTTCCTACTTCTAAGTTATATGTATAAATTAATATCATCTAAAAATACACACCTACAAAACTTTCCGAACTACAAACAGCCTTCTAAAAATATGGATTGTTAAATCAATGTCTAAAAGTTACGTTCTAAGTAACTACATAGTACATCATATCTATAGATGTTCCACTTTCCGATTTCACTGGTTCTAGCATTAACAACTAAGCTTTGACACTTTTACGGAAGATTATAATTATCATGTCTAGTATTCTTATTTTTTTACTATGTCGATTGTTTCTTCCATGCCATTTGACACACTGTGTACAGTCATGGCCTGATTTAGTTTCTGTTTGAGAGAGCTTTTCAAAAATAATTTCATTCATTACGATCTTTTTTTCACCGTATTTTGGATATAAACTCGACACAAGTTTGAATCGTAACCTTTTTCTAATAAACTCTAAATACAAGCATAGCATATAAGATAGTCCACTAAGGCTAAGCAATATAAACATTGCTCGTTTTATACCCTCCAATGTCAATGCCGCCATTTCTTACACTAGCCCTTTATGGGTACAGTGCAGTCAATTAACTCCATTTTGAGTAAAATCAACTTCAATTTGATATGACTTCGATATGGACTGTAGTTTATTATAATTTCTCGTTTAAAAAGTAGTCTTTACATGCTGATACCTATTTGATACATGACAGAGTTAATCGACTGCACTGGTGTTTTCTATTTGACGTAGCTTGCTAACATATATGTTACCAATAACGTATTGTACTTTTACAAGCATAAATAGACAAGAAAATAGCATGTCTAAATAGTGGATTAACCAGATAGCTGTAACATAATACAATGCTTCGATTCGTTCCTGAGTGGGAAGGCTGCGGCTCTAGATCTGCACCACCTTCCTGCGGCGCGTGAAGGCGAGCGCGTACTCCACGCCCCACACCAGCACGCACGACATGATGAGCGCGTTCTGTACGTGGATGCACGTCGCGAAGCTGCCGGTGTAGTCTCTTACGTAACCTGTGGGAGGAGATAGCATGTTAGCTGTGCTTGATGGAAGCTGCGCCATATCAGTCTCCTAAGAATGATTTGCCCATTTAAAATGTATCCTGTCATCTTTGCCTGGGTGAGCCACGATATCATTGAACATTTTCCAGGGCCCAGCATGCAGCCTATTATCGTTTCTATTTTAGTAGTAAAGTTTCTTACCAATAACAGGTCCGATAGCAACAACGAACACGCCCTTGCTGACCATGTGCAGCCCGAAGGCGGCCGGCAGCTTCTCCAGCGGACAGTACTCCGAGATGGTCAGCGTGAAGTTACTGAGGCACATGCCTCGGAAGAAACCGCAGATTGACAGCCAGATCATCAGGGGCACCCATTCCGTTTGTTCTGCTAACACTAGAAAACAGATATTTAAATAAATGAGACGCTTTTATATTTGCTGAAAACAAGAAAGTTTAAGAACACGTCTGGTATCCATCCTATTTTATCATATCTTCAACATCATGAAGTTTGTGAATGTGTAACCAACATCAACACTAGCTAACAGGCAAGAATCTCTCTTGAGGCTGAAATTTCGCTGGCACTTTCAACCTTTTGAACGCCATTGTCTCGTATACATAACAAGCGAGGTCGAGCCCTGTACGCCAAACGTCATAAATATGTGACAAAAAGAACCTACGTCGAATTTCTGGCTTGGCGTCGAGGGCACGCGTTTATTAACTTTACAATAAATATTGCTGATCGACTTAATACGAGTATCTTCTAAATACAAAAGCTTTCAAACTTCCATTTCTGTCTCAGGTTCGTAACCTGACTTTAACCTTTTGAACGCCAGAGCATAAACGCATCGGCGTGCCCCCGACGCCAAGCCACAAATTTACCGTACTTTTTGTCACGTATTTGTGACGTTTGGCGTACAGGGCACGCGCTTGCTTGTCATCTATACGTGACAGTGGCGTTCAAAAGGTTAAAAAATCGGTCATTAGAAACACAAGCTGTTCTATTAGAACATAGTTCTAAGCTACTACAAATTCATGGGACGTTAAGACGTAATAAATATTTAAAAACATATTGATGCAGTATTGGTGTATAAAGTATTATGTAACAACCAATGCACGCTTCTTATCGATTTATTTATGGCTACATGACCTAGGGTCGTAAAATATGGTGGAGTAGGCAATGTTGATGATGTCATATTCTCAGTATTTGGTAAATAAATCAAATCAATTACATGCTTTAGACGTGAAACAACAATCAAATTGAAAATAGGTTTTACTAACTGTTTTGCTTTTGTGGTTAGTGTGCAAGGTTCTTTAAACAGGCACATTTAAATAATAAAATTGTCTTTACTCACCGGACCTCGTCGCCGCTAAAAAGAACGAAGAAATAAAGAAAATCATCTTCTTCGAAATAGTCGTCCTGTCAAAAATAGGCGGCAATATCAACCGCACCAAAATATCAGTTATGGCAGTCATTGAGAGGCAAAAAGCCGTATCATTCATATTGTAGCCCAAACTTCTTATAAAGAATGGCGTCAACATCCTAAATTGCAGCTCTCCGCTCCAAAACAGCGAGAGCCCTAGTAAAAGGTTCAAAAACGACCAGTCTTTAAGTAAATCTAAGTCCATTAGAGCTATAAATCTTCTGAAGAAACCCTTTTTCTTTTCCTCAGGTTCTATACTTTTCTTGATTGGCTTCATTTGTATGGCATCGTCGTCCACCGTCTGTAAGTAATGTTTAACACGTGAATATAATTTTAATCGCGCAATAATTTAATATTAATTGTATTCTACGTTGTTGATCATTATGTGATTGCACATGCATAAATTACTTTTGACGGCTTACTAATTACATGCAGAAAAAGTATGTATCATTAATGGATTCTCATCAGTAATGTATTGCAAGTTAAACAAATACTCACATCAAGATACAATTGCAAGTAACTGCCAGTGAAGTCCATGTTTGAGATATTGGAAATGACTGACACTTTCCTCTTCCTCGCCGCTTCACTCATGCTCCCACTGGATATGACTCGGGGCATGGCAGCCACAGACGCGGCCGTGGTCAGTCCAGGATACAGCTTGTTATTTATCTCAAACTTTTCAAACTCCTGTAAAGGTTTATCACAAGTTTTCGCCCTTGGCAGCCCTATTGTTCTAACTGAAGGATGGTTCATGTTTCCGTGGGAGCGCTGTTTGATTATCTTTGGCACTTGAGGTGACACTAGCGGATTTATTTCGAACTTGTCATCGTTTTCTTCTTCACTCTCTAATATGCACTCCATTTCCTGAAATTGATGAAGAACAGTTATTAGTTTATTTTTAAGATACTACACAGTAACATCTTGGTTGCTAATGTTAAGCCATAAGCTTGAAAATTCTTAGTGTGAACAAGAACAACTTGAGGCATAAACATTCACTAAAATCTGCCTAAATCAGCGCATTATGACGTGATTTCGACAAAACAGTGTTTAAGTTTACGCTAAACTTTATTTCTATATCTTTAAATTATTCTTTTACTTCCGATTTCTGAATGAAGAATTTGACGTTGACTACTTATCCGACCCTAACCCTTAAACCTGCAAACCTGTAAAACTTTGGCATTCAAGTACAGCTTGACACATTCTTTACTCCAAATACTCAATTCAGAAATAGGCCCAATGCCCATCAGCAACAACTTAAGTATCGTTCGAAATACTTATGTATATTTAGTAATAATGTGTTTTCAAAATTGTATACAAAACATCAACTCACCTTTACTGTCTGCAATTCACAGTCAACCGGCTCATCAATAAGATGTCTCTTGACCGGCTGCAGCAGACAAGACCCTAGCACCGCGTGGAAGGCCAGGCCTCCCAGGATGACGACCGTCCACCGGAACCCGTACTCTCCTAGCAGGAGCTTGACTAGTTGAGGCATAACCATCAGCCCGAAGCCAGTGCCCGCCATCGATAGACCGACGGCTTGGCCACGCTTCTTGGTGAAGTAATGGTTAAGGGAGACGAATGATGATGACGATGCGAGACCCACTCCGAAACCTGGAAAGAGGGTGGGAATAGATTAATATTTTATAAGAAACAACATTGAGGAGAGATGGGCGAAGATCGTCACTCTTTGGACGCCAAGAGGTCAGCGCCATCGAGGTCAACCGCGGCGAGGGTGATGACGTTTGCTGGTCAAACTTGGCCAGAGGCCGCTCAGGATAGAGAGGTATAATGGAAATAGAAAGTAAATTTCTTTGCCCAGAAGTGGGCCGAAACTAAGCTATAGTAGGCGCCAGATAAATGTGGAATAAAGTAACCTTTCCCTAATAACTGTTCATAGGTACCTGAACACCAATTAAACAACAATTAATTATGAATCGTTTTTCATTATTAGACAATGTTAAGGATCACGAGAGATGATGATTCGGGACAGCTTTGTGTCATTAATTCCGTTTTTCAAATTAAAAATGTCAATAATTGTAGGTGGGTCAATGACCGTTATTCCACGATTATCTGGCGCCTACTCTAGCAAAAAAAAAACAACAATAACAGATGCACATCTGAGTCACGAGGGATATGAGATAACATTTCGCTTGTGTTGTTTAACCTTTTGAACGCCATTGTCACGAATACAAGGCAAGCAAGCGCTTGCCCTGTACGCCAACCGTCACAAATATGTGACAAAAAGTACGGCGAATTTGTGGCTTGGCGTCGGGGGCACGCCGATGCGTTTATGCTCTGGCGTTCAAAAGGTTAAAGTTCCATACAGGGCGAAATGATTGAATTTCAAGTTTTACTACTAAGAATCTTCTAATCTATAGGCCCAAGGACCAAACAAGCTAAAGATGTAGGAAAACTGTCATTGTTTTATGCATGTATGACTAAACCAGCTTTTATTTACAAGAAAACGTTTTAATGCTCTAATAACGTTACTCATGAGAAAACTAACTTTATTACTTAAAAAACTAACTTTATTACTTACGGTCATTTAAACAGAAACTCTATTAAAATATTTAATTAAAAGTATACATTACTTTTCTGACAATATTATAAAGGTGGGAACTGACCGGTGTTACGGGCTGTTATGTGCCATTCGCAACGAGCATGTTACGTCACACAAAATCCATGTAACACGGTCGTTTTGAACTCTTTGTTCGCCTGTGCTCCACATTCGTAAGACACTCTCAGTCAAGATGTGTCTGACGACGAGGTTGTGTTGGGATCTTTGATTCTACAAAATTATTGATTAATCCTAATTTAATTGTAATCCGAATACAGAGCTTTTTCTTTGTCCCACTACATGTGTTACAAGAAATAAACACAATTTAGCCAAGAATTGACGTGAATGCTTGTCGCGGCGAACTGACTGAACCATGATACACTCAAAGGGATTTGCCAAAAAACCGACAGCCGGCGGAGCACTCAACTCGAAAATTGCTCGCGTGTTCATGCTGGTTTTCACGTACTGATTGCACGAATGCTCGCTTTATAACATGTTACATTAGGTCCCGTAACACCGGTCAGTACCCACCTTAATACTTCGTTCCTTTGCTTGTTATAACCAGAAAAATTGCTAAAGGGAAATGGTTTTTGCTGTGTTAGCGTTAAATTGCGTTTTTAAACAGTAAATTTCTATAAAATCATGTTTTTTTTTCTAACATTATCAAATGGTTTTATAAATACATGACAACGTATACCTAACCAAAACAGTCCCACATGAGGAAAACAATATAGCTTTAATATCTTTGAAGGACGGTTGTGGTTCTTTGCTTGTGTTCGTATAATGTATACCCCGCATATGTACACTAGCAAATACCTATTAATCGTCCTAATGAAGGCCAATCGAATAGTTTATTTTCAATGCAATTTCTATCACTAGCTGTGCTTTCCTCATTGGAAATAGATAAGCATAAAACTACATGATGTGAGGAAAAACATAATTTCCGTTAGAAGACACCTGGTAAGACAATTCTTACTAAAAGACTTTTTATATATAGTGCTATTAATTATCAATAAAATCATGTGCATCAGCACTTATTAACTGTGCATTACAATTCTTGAACAGGTGCAGTATTTAATTAGTCCGCCATTACACTGATCAATTAGCGTTTACAGTCATAATCGAACGTCGGTGATTGTAAACATCTGCTTTAGTACGAAGGTGTTCATAACCGACCGTCATAATGAGATTAGTTTGTGAGGATAAAGTGTAAACTTGTAAACATAACAGTATAATGTATGACTCAGAGAAAACACTCAAGATTTCCTTGTATTTGCATGTCTGTCTGTGTCCTGACTGCACAATGATAACTAAGTTAAATAGTAATGTCATGAGACCGCAATTATTTTCTCTGCAGTTGATGTTCAGGACAAGTGAAGTTGCCAGATAGTTGCACCGCAAAAGGTTTAAAGTCGCAAAGCAATTCAATATCAGACAAAAGGTGAAGACGAAACTTCACTTTTTGTTCTGTTTGTTTTATGAGTGTGTGGTTATCCCCCCAGTGATAAGATACAGGAAAAAGCTGTAAATCTTAACGCCTTGACTAAGTTGCTTAATTTGTATTTCCATGAAAACAGAGCTGAACTCATTTTGACTTTATAGTAAGGACAGGGCGGACCGCACGTTTTTCTGACAATGACGCTAAAAATTGGCCCGTCTACACCGAGGCGAACTCGCCACTCTATCGGCAATCTTCGGGAGTCGTATGTGCGAGATATTCAAAATACTTTGTATGCTAAGTGTTTCTTGTATGGTGAACCCGTACCGTACCTATAAGCGAATGTTCGGGCGGCCCTATCTTTCCTATTTCAATTTTCTTCTGTTCAAATTAAAAGATTACTAGCCTATAGTTAGCATTATTTCCATTTCAGCAGAAGAAAATTATCACAAATCATCATAGTCTGCTAGGCAAGGTTCTTATTCCAGCCTATAACGCAGCAGACGTCATCTAGGTTCGTAGGAAAAGCGACGTCATACCCCGATTTACGTCACTACGTTACGTTACGTGACATCGACCATCGAAGACGCGTAAAATCGGTTACACGGCGGCAGCGTGGCTACCTTAAACATAATTTACTGTATCGGAGAGTACTATGCTAAGAATGTATGTAATGTGCGGAAAATATATGACTGGCTGCTACGTATTTTAATGTTGACGATCTCTGTCTAAAAAGGTGGAAACGAGTACTTTTTAGGTTCCGTACCCAAAGGGTGAAAACAGGACCACAGTTGAAATTTTCACTGATGATGTATTTTTGTTGTCGCTATAACAACAATAATAAAAAAATAAAAAACATTAGTTGGCCCCCATACAAGGAACATTTTGTACTTGCACTTGGCCGGTTTTTTGAAGCCGATCACTATCCCATCGCCTATAGTAGGCGCCAGATAAATGTGGAATAAAGTACATTGACCTTTCCCTAATAACTGTTCATAGGTACCTGAACAATTAAATATGAATCGTTTTTCATTATTAGACAATGTTAAGGATCACGAGAGATGATGATTCGGGACAGCTTTGTGTCATTAATTCCGTTTTTCAAATTAAAAATGTCAATAATTGTAGGTGGGTCAATGACCGTTATTCCACGATTATCTGGCGCCTACTATAATAATATCTCACAATTAATACGTTCTGAGAACAGTGTTGGTTGTACTACGGCACGGACTCTGCTCATCATCTTGCGGTTCTTTTCCCAATGATGGAGAAGAAATCATCGATGGAAGCATCCTCAAAGATTGCGGAAGCACTGCAGTAATAAATGGCTATTAACTATTAACTGACCCGACGTACTTAGTCCTGTCTACTGAGTACATACAAAAAAGATTGCAATTATTCTTTTAAAGTTTAATCCAACTATTATACAAATTTTAAAACAGTAGTTGATAGATGATTTTAAAATAAGCTTAAATAATGGGAAAATGGGCAGCCTACTGCCCAATGCAATGGTCATCTAATTGGGACTGGTTTCACCAACAAACTCGTACATAATTGCAGTAACTGGGAAAGGAAATATTAATTACTTGAAATAATAATGACGTTGATTAGCAGCCACAGCTACTGTGTAAATTACATGAATCGCAGATGACGCAAGAGACGGAATTAAGTAATGAAAAGCGTTAACGGACCATTTACGTTACGACCCATAAAAACAGCAAATTAGTTCTGAATTGTTTGTTTTTGAGACAAACGACATCAAAGATATACCTACTGGCTATATAATCCCAGTCCCAAAAAGTAAATCATGAGTAGGAATCTTCTCTACCAAGCATTGTTACACAAGTAGGTACAACTATGATCCAATTTCCACAAAGATTATCATTGCGGCAAAGCTACTAAGGCCATTCCGAATCCGTCCTTCGGAGAATCTAGGCTTCAATATACAATATAGCCTGCATCGCCACCAACGAAGCCTAGCAAAGCCCCTGTTCATTCAAGTTCAATATCGATCAGCTCTTTGAAAGAAAGCTGGAAACTGAAAACTTCTCGTTGTAGCTTTGCGTTTGAAATACCTCCGTCTAAAGTTCTTTAATTATGCTTCTATCGACGTTTTCTGCAACTACGCACGTAAAGAACTTGCGTAGCCGCCTACGTATTTGCCTTAGCTACGGAGTTAACTGTCTACATAAGCGATTACATTGCAAATTATCTTGCTGGAAAAGAATATTCTGCCCATGCAAATTTTTAACATCTGAATCAGACAGATCCAATCAGGAATATTTCGTCATGGGTGCGTAACGAAAGGAGGAACATTACCATTAATTAAACGTACAGGGAAACACTCAATTTTATAGATGGGTAATGCAACAGGTAAGTAAAGGTTAACTAACTTGCAAGGGGTAATCAAGGAGTGCTCGATAATGCAACTTTAGATCCTCAGGATTTAACAAACTTCGATAATGATGTTTTTGGCAATTGCTATCTATAATTATGTTTATTATTTCTGGAGCAAAAGGTTACAAGCGGATATTTATGCATGCTAATGAGAGAGTAGATATAAGCAAAGCGATTACGGACTCTAGATATTACCCGCAAAGAGAGTTACCTACTTGACAAGGTTAATTAAATAGTTTTAACAGACAACACACTTGAGTCGAGTTTAGTGAAATGATTAAGGAAAACTACCATGAAACCTTCAAGTCGCTTAAAAGGTTATAATAATAAGCGAGAGTATAAAGTGTAATGCACTGCCAGAGTCTCAAATGACTGTTTATAACCCCGATCAAAACAATAAATTTAACCGACTCGACAAAAACGTAATGAAACAATTTGCTTCTGTTTTAAAATATGATACTTATTATGTTATGATATGAATGTGTTAGGTTCCGCCTTATCCTGGAACAATCATAAAAAAAAATAACAACGAAAAACAGATGTACGCGAAATCGACATCTAAATAACGAGTCCGAATCGAGCAACATACATAAATCAGCTGCAATTAATGAATAGGTGAATAACTCCTGATGTTCTGAATCGTTTATATTTGGATGGCCTTCAACGTTTTTTCATGCACACATTATATTTACAATCATCCATAGCTACACAGCAGCAGAAGCCTTATTAGATATTTTTTTCTTTGTCGCCTATATTCAGATTTTCCTTGTCAAGCTTTGCCTATATTGCCATTGCTAATTTTTCAATCTTATTAAGTAACAAATAAAACGAAACTCACCTCCCAAAATACTGTAAGTAGCTATAATATGCCCCATGCTGGCAGCAGGCGCGGTGAACAGCAATCCCAGGGCACATATTGTGGAGCCAACGAAGCACACCTTCCGATACGAGAAGGTCTTTATCACAGGGCCCACGAAAAACCCAGAGAAGTTCACCACCGAGTCTAATGTACTGGCGATGACTGAAGCACCTGTAGTGTGGACTCCGAGGTCATCCAGCAAGTCTTTGAACAGCAGACCGAATGACGGCTCTAGAGAACGCGTCGAAAACTGAAATTGATAATGAACAAGCTTTATTAGGTGAGTAAAATTAAGAGAAGGAAAGCTGTATCAATAACTGAATACAATGTTTTCGTAATATTTATTGTGCCGTTTCTTTAATAATATTTAATTAGTTGTTGCTCTGCTAAGAAAACCGGGTATGTTAATGATGACGATTCAAGCAATAAAGACGAGCGAAATCTTTAACAGGTAGGTTCCGAATTTATTCGTATGCCATAAATCATCGAATCTCTCATGTTTTGTATAGTCAGCTTTAGCTTAAATTTTTCGCAAAATTCTAATTCTACTCATATCTTCATTTAATTAGCGTATTATTCATGTGGCATTTTGATTTCTTTATCATTTGGCTTTTTTCAATGCTTAATTATTTTGAATATATCCTGGACAGCGTGGGCTACACGGATCACGTGTTAAATGCCTATTTAAAAGATTTCAAGGTCCATCAAGTTCAAGGTCATTATGATGGCAGAAACCCGTTCAAACTATAATGAATTTTATGCTTGTGAAGATTATCTCACTCACTCAGATTGTGCGTAACTATCCATGGAAAGCAAAATCACCTAACGAGCCATGTCCAAAATGAAAAATGGAAACGAAAGTTAGCTGCCCTACTAGCTCATGAAACCAAGACCGACTATATGCACGAGTATGTAATAAAATAAAATATTAACCAGTCTCCAATATAGAATAGAACATATCCGATCTAAGACAAACTAGGATAAAGAAGGTAACCTGCCTCAGGTACCTTAACGGTACAAATGATATTGATTTCAAAAGTATTTGTTTAGGTTTAGTAGTACACCTCGGACAAGATAAACAGAAGATATCAATCTTCTTCCATAGTTCAACACAATCACTTGAAGCAGTAATTGTGTCAACTGTAGGAGAGCATGTGACTAGTTAGGCAATCATAATTATTGTATCGAGAGTCGAGACATCGTCGGGATCTCGTCACGTACGCACTGCATTGCCCTTCAATAACTATATGATGGCCATGTTTTTCAGATCGATAAAAGTATCGACAGTATAGCTTAGGCCCTGATTTTCACATGAGAATGGGTTATAGTCTCATTAATGCACGATGTTACTATCTCGACATAAGGCATTTTAATTTATTCATATATTAAAACTGTTCTTCTCCATCGGAAAATGCAGTATTCTGCTTTGACAACAGGTGCCTGAAGGCGTATGTAGCATTAAATCGTTATATTTCAGACTGACAATAGCCAATGCATAATGCTTTAAACCTATTGTTAAATAAAATCAGTTGGACAACACATTGCGACATTACATATCGCTCGGATTAAATTAACCGCTTTTAGTTTTAATGTTTGTTTGTAGAACGTGATCCATTTAGATTTTTCATGAGACTTGCTGAAATGTTTTGACGCAAGTCTTCGTTATTATTTTAATTAATCGTTTTAAACGTTCTATGATAAAATAGGTTATACCAGACAATTGTATTCCTTAACAATCGTATTAATAAATTCGTATTTCCATTTAATGCAAATAAGATGAGGTACTCCCACGTTTGCTCTACTGTTTAAGCACGATGAATTAGACTAACCTTATCGTTTTGATTTAGTATACACACAATATATGTATGTATATTTGCATTTGCGAATGGATCACCTATCTATAGGAGACTAGCATATTGGGGATTGTTTCGAGCAAATACAACCTTGTCAACGTTCACTTGACTGGGTTTTAAAATATTGCTCGAGTACAAACTCGTGTAAAACTTACTCGTGTAAAGAGGACTGGCGACAGAATGTGGCCTTGAGGGACTCCAGTGCCAATACGGTGACAAGGGCGAACCCTCGATAAGCAATAACAAAAACAGCTTGTCTACAGTAAATTGTGAATAACGCGCACGTAACAGCCATGCGCAAGTGTGACGTTAAGCATTTAGTGACAAATCATTGTTCGAGACGATATCGAAAGCTTTCGTTAAGTCGAACTAGACATTATTTTCCACTGAGATATATATTTGAAATTACAGCAGTCCAAGATCTTGTATTGTCTAGAAACCGAAACCTTATGAACACAACAACAGAAAAACTGGTTTACATAAAATAATTTTGTCGGAATTGAATTGTGAATTGAATACTGTGAATGTGATTCGAGTTTTAACAACATTAAACTAGTCTGATGTACAAACGGAGTAGCTTTAACCTAACCATGAAAAACATTGATGATTTAAATACATTATACAAGATGCATGATGTGCCTAAATAGCACCAGACATAGACGTTAAGGAAGCAAAAGCGGTCATTGCCCTTTATAATAATAATGTATAAATTAAACACAGCTATTAGAATTTAATACATTAAATAAACTTGCTGTTAGTCAGCAGTTATTTAAAAACGTCTAACCCACCTACATTACTGTTATGTGAATATTGCCTACGTCCTCTCAACCAAACTGCATAAAATTGCTACATGGATATCCCCACAGTTTTCCTTTCTGATTGAGGCTATTCATTATACTTGATATCTTTATTTCGTTTAAAAACAACTTTGCAGAAACAGGTATCGTTATTGTTAAACAATGCAGTTGGGTTTGTACTGACTGTAGCCTTTGTAAAAAATCTTTTTGGGTCATTCTTAATCTGATTTTGTCACTCACATTAACTAAACTGACTCCTAAGCAGACCATCCACGCCCACCCTCCATCTGGAGCTACCTTCCTCGTCGCCGGTGGCTTCTTCGGCTCTAGGCCTTTGCTCTTCTCCACGGTCATTTTCAGCCTTTGTCACCTCGCCTGAAACAAACAGAAGCTATCAGATAACAAACAAATCAGATCGAAATCGAATTAAAATAAATATGCTATGTTGTAATGATAAGCACTGTAAAACATTATAGTTCAATCCGATAAACTTGTACAAAATGATTACCAAATGTAGATAATGCAGCGATCGTTGTGGCCACAATCCATAACAAAAAGCATTGTTATTTACTTGTGCCACGCTCGCAAAACTTATCACAAACCAATATATTTGGCCCCGTTCTACCCATATTCAACTTTAATGTAAGTACCATGTTCGATTAAACGCCACTCTATCACAATCAAATGAAGTGTCGATGTTTAGACTCATCGCGGCATGACGAGTTATCAGTACAGCATTGAGATAGCATGTGTTTTGATTTGATTGCCGGCCGGCCGCAGCAGCTCGGCAACAAAACAGTAAACATTAAATATAAGTTAGGCTTCATGAGAAAAGAACCACGCTGGCAGCACGTGCTTACTGCGGTACACTCGGTCACCACGTGCAACGCCCTCGGCTGCCACACGCTGACTTCATGTTACGACGACGAGAGAGACAAAATGTAAAACGATTACACATTACATTACACACTACTAATAACAATTCATATTATGTTTGTCTGACTTATTATCACAGTTATTCACAGCTATTTATAAAATACGTAAAACTGGCAGCCTGTCAGGATTGTTAGTTTCCAATATTTTCCTTTAACTGTTCAAGAAGGTTCTTGGTAATTGTGAATGAGATGAAGAACCACACGATAGTATTGAAAAACATTCCATTCCATGGAATAAAGTCGTCTCGTGTACATTACGTGCATTATTAATGAAGCAAACGGTCAAAGCGGGGCAGGCCTTGAGGTTGGTTGACGAAACAAAATTTCAAATAGGTACACCAAATTCGATTCCAAATTTCACCTAACTGATAATATACATACGGAATGCGAAATTAAGGCAGACGACCATGAGTGACAAACTGACAATACGCGATCCATAACTTAGTGCAACGACTGTTTATTTTATACCATCGATGGCGCCTGAAAATTGAACTATAACGTGGATAAGTACATCATTATCTTGCTTTCGACGTAAAAAAACAAAGTGTTGAGAGATGTAATTGGATACATTGTTTTTACACTACGTTATATGGGTTTTTACAGCAGTTTTTTATTTGATTTTATGAATGACCATAATATGCATACGAAGTTTCTACATAACCTGGCATATTTTATAATATTAATGAATTCTAAAAAATAAGAAACTTTATCTTCACCTTAACACAAGCAAGTGAGGTAAAAACATTATCTGCCTCGAATGCAACTTTTGTGCACATTTGGCAAACGATAAACGTGATGACAAGTCAATATTTACCGCATTATGATTCAGGCAATGATAATACCGTGCTAATGAATGAAAGCGCTGACGAGACCTTACTCTAAGGTCGGAAGTTCACGTGATCGTTAATAAAATGCAATATAATAAGGGAAACTATTAATAGTTTGGTTTCAAAAATAGCAGTATATTTACCAAGCATGAGTACAGGTTACTTAAAATAGATTTCACGATTCCATATAACTCCGCTTATGACCTCGGTTTGGTGTTTGTCACTGTACCTCAACAAGCACATGGAAATGTGAAACGATTTACTAATTTGCACGTGTGACGACTAGACTTATCTTGTTTATAGCCTTATTATTAATGGAAGTCTAATTCCACCAGAAACTGGAAACGGGAAACTGGTCTGGTGGTTTCTGGTCTAGTCACCAGAAAATTGCAAACGCCGTAAGATTGTAAAATATCGCATGAAATCGTAAACTTTTTTTTAAGACACGGATACCTATATTGGAAACTATTGAATTTGAATGGGATTAATTGTATAAAAAACGATTTTTTCATAGGATCGAGAATTATAATATCGAGAAAATAATTTAAAAAAGATTTATTACAATCTTACGGAGTCTGCAATTTTCTTGTGACATAATACTTGGAATGTTGTAATTGTGTTAATACGTTAAACATGCATTCATAATTTAATTATTTATCAAGTGTTGACATAATAATGGACAATATATAACAATATGAGCAATAATTGTAACATTATACATTAATCATTTCAAGAATCCCGATGTCATCTCTCTGTAAGTAATAAGATGAGAAGATTCATAAACTATGGAATTCAGGACAATGTCTCTGAAGTCAAATTAAGTTGAAATGCTAATGCCAAAACATAAAGCGATGACGATATATTTGATATACTTATGAATAGCTCAGACAAGAGACTTCGAGATCAAACTAGGGTTCCCAACCATACTGTTAAGAACAGTATTATACTTTTTCGCTCATTACTTTTGCAGCTATCACCGTTTTACTTGTTGTACTTAGTCTTGTGTTATTGTTCCGAAATAAACTTTTATTATTATTATTAATAGTTTTTACAATTCTGAAATAAAAAGTATAAAAATATTGTTTTTATAACCGCTGGTATTCGCCTGCCATAATTAAACTTATATTACTATCGTTTCTATCGATTTAATAAAAACTAGCTTATTATTTAATTTGTTAATATTAACTTAATTGTAGAAAGACATAAATATTTAAAAATAATAGTAAATTGTTCGACAAGCTCCAAAAAATATGTTTTATTAAAACGTAAAAAATTAAATACTGTTTTATTTTCTAAATAACTGTTCAATAAATTTATGTTGTGTAAAGTTGGGAACCCTAGATCAAACGCACAATTTCCATATAAGCGATTCAATGGAGAGCAAATAATGGTTAAGTATATTGGACCTTGTACCTCGGAATAATACATATTTTAGCATGCAAAGTTACGTAACGATCTTATAGGAACAAAAAACTGCCCATACAACTTGAGGCAGGCCGATAACCCAGTGTTGGCAAAAAACAAAAAAAAACTAAAGATCGCGTGCTTCTAAACTGTTATTCAAGATTGCTATCCTGAATCTTTAGAGCAAATGATTTGCGGCCGCAATGATACGAGTATAAGGAAGTGTCTAGACATGAGGATCAATTTAATATAACCTATTATCCTAACAAATAACAGGATAGACACTTGCAGCAGAAATTATTAGTTACTTCTACTTTATTAATGATATGAAAAAGTTGAAACACTTACGATCCTAAAATAATTAAATAAACAAAGACGAAGATGCATGCGCAAAAGAGCTCTTTAGATCCAGACTAGAACAGAGGCACAAGGTACAACAAAACATAAGATTTAAAGAACAAGAAGCCTTTTCAAACGATTCTGGAAAATATAATTTTAACTTTGAATATACTACCGTAAAAGACAAAGAGAGACGTATGTATGTCTGTCTGTAAGACGAAAATCAGCAAGGAAGATATGTATGTGCTGTAGGTACTAATTACTGCAGTGGCAAAGCGTTTTGGCTAAGTTAAAGATTAATAGCTCATTAAATCAAAGAAATACAACTCATTTGTTACGTTAATCACTCTCACAAATCTCGGTCAATTGACTACTTATGATGTCCTATCTTTAGGACAATGCTCAAGTATTTTATCAGCCACGATAACAGGATTTTTATTGCAAAAGGAAAAATCATGTGAAATTATCTTTATTGTTCGCTTTAATTCGCTGGATAAGGATTTGTAGTATTGCCCTACATGTTGATTTACGCGACCTTCAGTGTTAGATGAAACAATCGATAAAGTTTAAATATCGGATATGTTTGGACTACTATAATATTATGATCACTATCCGTAACTACTTATTTATTAGTTTGACATTGAATGGAGTGAAGATCTTCCTCTTTTCGTTTCAGTTTCAGATTTTGCTGATATGGCTAACTTTTCTGGCTTTTAAAAGGCTTAACCGTCGATTCCTATTTGAAAATAATAGTGCGGGTTAGCACTATTATTATTAAATAGAAATCGACTTCTGATCTAACTAACCAAAATAATAACTCTGGATATCGGTATTATGAACAGAGTGTCTGACTTTCACGACCCTATAAGGTTATACTAGTTATCAGCTGTAGATATATGGACCATTTGGGACATGTGTCTGCCTGTATGTACCATCTGGAGCCATTTAATTGAAACACAAGAGACAAATGTAAATAGCCAAACCCACTGCTGTTGTATCCCTCGTATCCAGGTCCGGGAAACGATCGATAGGTAGCCACATCATGTCCTCGAAATATTTAAAGCAACCAAAGGCACGATTGAAGAAGAACAGAGAGTTTTTATTTTTATCTTTTCGAAGCTTGCAACTACAAGCTACTAGTGCCTGTGATAATGAAACCTAGAGTAGTGTAGTCCCATAAACTAGATGTCTATCATCAGTTCACCACAATGATAACTTGACAAAAGCAGTTAAACTAGGATTATTATTTCTCACAATGCACCCTATATTACACACATCTGCTAAACTTAAATAGAATAAAAAAAATAGATTATAGAATAAGAATTACCGAAAGTTATCCTAAGAATATTGTAAGTCTACTTCAGCGACATTCAAACCAATGTATTCGTATTTTATTATGTGATACTTCCTGCGGCTGAACACTGTTTCCCAAAATACAAGCTCACTTAGCTTGGGAACCAGTAGCAGAACCTTTTGTGCAATAAATTAATACGATGTATAATATTGGATTACCCTAAGGTGACGAAGATATTAACTGGCGACAATGAAGACATTTTTATTTTTTAAATATTTTATTTTTTATATTGGTATTATGTGCATTGTACATCGTTCAATGTTAATTATGCTATTTTCACACGCAATTTGCACTTCGGTTAACTAAGTAACGGCTTGGACCAAAATAGATCTGCTTTTCAGTGCATTATATGAAGGCTTACAATTACCAAATCTTTACAATATGATACTTTATATTATGGCTTAATAAAAGTATAATTTTAGTGTAGAATGAAGTCGGATGAAAGGAACTAAGTAAACGTTTAGCTACGTATTGTAATTAAAACGACCTAACTGTGCGAGATAAAACGGTTATTTTTAATCAAAGATGCTGTGTTCATAGATTTTATTTTTAGCTGAGATCGCCCCGACTACTAATTTCATTGTAGTCTACGTTTCTTTGATATGTTTTGAGTCCTCAGTAGTAAACCAATTTTCAATGTTTGCAGATTGTTTCATTCTCTTGGTAACAGTATCTATGGTCGGGTAATGAAATGGTGAGTAGCTTCGGTGTGAAACTAAATACTTAACATTTATAACGAGGTCATTATTTAGTTTTGATAACCTAGATAACACCTCTGAGTACACACCTAGGTATAAGATGACATCAAGTAATATGAGGAGTATCTGCACGTAGCCGCGTAGGAAGGTGAACTTATGGATCGTATATTAAGTACATATTATTTTCTTTTCTATCAAAAGTACGACGTACCTACCAACATAAGTAGCCTATTTTTTAATGAATTGAGTTTTTCATTTTTTGTAACCACCAATCTTAAAATATTGTTGTAACCCCCGGGCGGCAATGTACGAAAATAAATTCAGCTTCAAAACTAGCTTACTACATTGACGCGGTGGCTCAAGTAAATGCTCCAGTCTAACTTATCATCAACTAGCTGCCGCCCGCGGTTTCGCCCACGTGAATGTCGAAAGTGATCCCAAGGGAACATATTCCCGGGATAAAAAGTATCCTATGTGTTATTCCAGACTAGGTATTATCTACCTCTGTCATTGATATTATATCAACGACCTCTGTGCCAAATTTCTATCCATCCATCCAAACATCGATACTTTCGTATTTAAAATATTAAGTATATAAGCATAGAATAGTATAGATTAGCAAGTTCACGCTACTCATAATGTCGAACACCGGTATTTACAAAAAAAAATGTATACAATCGGACTATTGAGGACATTAACGCAGTGTACGTAGTCAATCTAGGACTCGCAGTTTCTAGTAACTTTCTCTCAATGTCGCATCAGCACAGATGGATTGACTGCGTACGGTCGCAAACTTGGGGATTTCTTTCGGAACCGTTATCTTTCTTTGCAAAGTGCTACAAGACTTTATGCACGTTTACATCTACTTGAGTACTGTGAAGCTAATGAGTCATTATTTCTTTTATTCGAATTAACACATGCACATACACAATCCTGTTACTTATCCATGATAGTAATTCATACTAATATTATAAATGCGAAAGTGTGTCTGTCTGTCCGTCTGTTACCTCTTCACGCTTAAACCGCTAAACCAATTTAGATATAATTTGGTATAGTTTGAGTCCCGTGAAAGGACGCAGGATAGTTTTATCCCAGAGGATGATTTTGCTTTAAGGGGGTGAAAAGGGGGTGGAAGTTTGTATGGGGAATCAATAACCGCTGAACCAATTTTGATAAAATTTGGTAAGGATATAGATTAGACCTTGAAGAAGAACATAGACCTTTTGTCGCGTGAAAAGTGCTTGAAGGGTATAGGGGGTGAAAGTTTGTATGGGAGTCCGTCATTATTGAAGCTATAAACATGAATCTTTGTATTTAGGCACCTGATGAAAAATAAATAAACATAGATATGTTCAAGCGTTTTTGAAAAATTTGAATCCTTAAAATAAAATTGGCTGCCCAAAGTAACTATACCACTCGGACGAAGTCGCGGGCAAAAGCTAGTATAATATAATATTATAAAAGGGGAAAGTAACTGTTTGTCTGTACCTCCTCACGACTTAACGGCTGCACGGATTTGTATGAAATATGGTACAGAGACAGATGGGGCCCTACAGAGACAGACTTCGCCAGATTTCGGACATTTAACAATGTTGTCATGTGTCGCTTATGATGGTGTCTAAAAACAACACGTGCTATTAATTATTTGTTTAGTAATCTAGTCGTTAGTTGCCCGTTAATTAATAAGTACTATGAAAATATATTATCACATGACTTTTAAATTAATATTTTCGGTAAACCCCTTATTATTTTATTTTTTAAGAGACATGATCCCATGACATGACTGAAGCCCTTTTTCAATGTGCTATAAAATCGGTAGGAATGTCACCAGAACTATAGATAATGGTTGTACAACAAATGAACGGAAGTTATGTATTGCTGTAATGCGTAATGAAGTAATCTCACAACTAAGCAAATATATAAATACCCTAGTGTGAAACAAAGTTGCTGACTGACAAACTAACCTTAGAAAATAATTATTTGAATTAAAAATAAAACAAGTTACTGTGTTTCTAATAACTCTAACGCAATTAAAAAAACGGTAATTGTGCATAGGTTACTATTTTAAGTTTTAACCCATCTATATCTATACTAATATTATAAAGAGGAAAGATTTGTATTTTTGTATATAACAAATAAATTTAAAAACTACTGGACCAATTTGAAAAATTCTTTCAGTAATGGATAGTTACATTATCAGCGAGTAACATAGGCCATATTTTATCCCCATACTCCCAGGGGAACGTGGACTACACGGACGAAACTATGTGACATCCGCTAGTATTCAATAAAATAATTTGAAACAAAACCAGAAAATATAATTTGGTACTTATTTACAATTCAAAAGCATTGAACCAGTTTGGTTCCCCAATACAGAAAACAATAAAGATATTGATTACATTTCAACAGCTGGCAACATGGCAACAGAAACAGCACATTGCATATAAAATTAAATTATCTGTGTAGACTCAATGGACTTTGAAATTATATACCTACTATTTTTTATAAAATGCATTTGAAATAAGTAGCCAGGCCATTGAGTAAATATCTGTAACCACTAAAAGTTTTTAATTAATGTAATTAATTATTCAATATGAGTCACTAAACACAAGTAAACTGACTGAACAAATCTGGAAAATGATCTACATTATTATGATTTAAGGTGAAATATAATCTGCACTGGGAACTTTTCAAAGAAGTGGATGGTAATAAATATAAAATACTATACATAATAATAAAATATTAGGTTTAATATCAATTATGGAATTTAAACAAGATGAAGCTGTAAAGAAGTCATTTTTGTCATTGTGTTCTGCATGTTTAGCTTTGTGGTACAGTCCTTTAACAGGAAAATAAAATAAGGTGCAAATGAATATGGATTGTAAGGACAGTGACCAATACTCAAAGTGCTGGAGTTTTAGGTATCTTGGTCACCAACATAAAATATATTAGACACACTGATGATACCAGTGCAAGACTACAATTTCATATAAGTTTCTAATCATAATCTTCTCTACAGTAATTCTTAAATACGGTAGAATAGAATTGGTTCAATGTTTAGATACTGACAAAGAAAGTGACCTAATAGTGGTTTAATACAACACAAAATGAGTACTATAAATTACTATTAATTCTATTTTAGCAATCCTTTTTCATAATAATATGTATAATAATTTTTACAGGACTAAAATTAATCTAAAGTTCTTTTGTTTATCACACACTATTTAAGCTTTTCAGGACAAAGGAAATAAGTGAGTAAAACAAAAGATTGTGTGGCAGGGTGTCAGCATATTATTTTAATTAATTTTCAAATGTGACATGACTGGGTTGGATGACAAATAATATGATCAAAATAGGAATATTATATTCACTCACAAGAACACAAAAGAAGTGTTAGTATGGTATGGTGTCAGAATTCAGGAGTAGTATTCATCTGTTGAGTAGATAATAGAAAGAAATAAAATTTGCATCAAAAAGTAGTTAATTAATGATCAACAAAGTGATGAAGATTAAGTTTTTAAAAGTTTGCTTCCTGCACTTTGATTGAAAGTTATTTTATAAATTGTGCAATGAAAGCAAAGTTACTAGCTCTTTGGCTTTGATTTTAGATCTTAGTTTAAGTCAATATGTTAGGTATATCATGTAACAATGTATTCATTATTATTATTTAGAGAAAGGTACATGGAAATCCATTTGTTTCAAATTAATTTATGAGCCTGAGATTTACGAACACAAACATTACGGATATTACAAAATCTTAAGTTATTGTTATTTTTAGAAAACATAGTACAAGTTTTGCTTTATATCTTCCAAGTTTTAAGGAACTTGTACGTAGGTAAACGTTAATTAAAATAAAGGTCAAGGAATTATCCTCACAGGCAACTTTAGAAAATCAAGGCACTCACCGTTCCGAAGATATTTCCCATAAAGTCTCTTCAAAATTATTGCGATATCATAACACCTACTAGTGTGGAAAAACAAAGAATTTCACTTGTTTCGTATTCTAAATGCTTGACGAAAAATAACAAAAGTTATTGTATTGGATTTTACTGTAAGTAACGGCAGTTAAAATTAAGATCAGCTTCTATTTAATTAACTAATATATCAGAAGCACTCGCTATAACCTAATACAACACATTTTTTTCTAAAACAAAACAATAATCCGTCTTCCGTCCGAACGGCCAGCTACCATCACTTTTCTGCTTGTACTTGTTGTAAATTATGTCAGTGTGAGTGGAGTGCTCTCTGTCTCTTTATTTACAAAGTCACTACATTTGCACGTCATAGCCTGGCTAAAAAATCGTGGAATGGAACGAACACGAACAAAATCGTTGGTCGTTCTGTCAAAACTGTCATTATGACGGCTCGATCTAAACCACCCCACCTATTCTAACCACAACGCATACAAAGAAACTCAAACCCCTAGACTCAAATGCAGTTGATAAAACATAAAACTGAATCCCTACTTGTCATCAACAATTAATCGCCCAATGTGTAACGTTTTCTTCTATCTTTTCTGTAATTTATATTTTTTGCATACTAAACAGTGTTCTATTCTTTTATTGGAGTTTAACGATTTCATAGTTAGCCCGCGGTATGAAATTTTTATGAGTAAAATCGAGAAGAAACTAAATGTGAGGCGTAACGTTCCTTTGCGCAACGTACTTTGTGCACCTTTCACTTTGAGATTATGTAGGCATGTGTGTATATACAAAGTATGCTCAGCTTATTTAAGATGCTTTCATTTACCCTCTTTTTACATTATCTACACAATAATAGTTCAACACAATAGTAGGAGTTAACTCCAGTCACAGAGTCCAGTCGTGCGTCGGAGACTCGGAGCTGACACGCACACTTTTTTAAAATTTTATTTCCATGCTAAGATTCTGCGAACTTATGAATTGTTTGAAACCTACGCATTATTTCTTATCCTTATAAATCATATTTATAAAATTATGTCTGCTATTATGTACACACAATGAAAAGATGATCAAATTATATAGATTTTGTATGTACAATACAATCTCGCAGCTTTAGTCGAAAAATTATTTACCAAATAAAAAAAAAACTTGTTGGAAGACTTGTTTCATTTGAGGCATTAAAAAAGAAGGCAATCTCGTTTCGAAGTTCTATTTAATTTAAAGTATTTTATACCACGCCACTATTTGTGGCATAGGGTATATTTTGTCATTTTGACTTAGGCTACAGATAACATACTTTTTCACCACTTTTCGTCAGTATTGCCACACTGAAGAAAAGACGTGAAAAAGCACACTTTCCGGTAGCTTAAGGCAGGCCCACGAATTTATCAATAGCTTCATGGGCAGGCCCAAGTCTGAATAAAAAAAGTCAAGTCGTCAAGTGATCACTGCAACACCCTTCGTCGTGACAAAAACTACATATTTGTCACGACGAAGGGTGTTGCAAGTCTGAAACACGCTTATAGTGTGCGGCATTGCTGCCAACCTAACAAAGCCAGCGCGCGTAATTCAAACAATTAATTTAGCGCGCGTAGACGTTGTATAATAGTAAATTGCAGTCGAATAACTTACGCATACTTAAATGAAATAAACGTGGCAATTATGCTATTTATGAAATACGAATTTTTATTTTTGATCAAGTTCTCTGAGGCGCTATTTTTGTCCAGATGTAACATAGAGATAAGAATTCTGTACCTAACTGTTTTATGTCTCAATAAAGTAAAAATAAATACAATAAAGCCTATGTTATGTAAGTGAGAATTGTAAATAAGCACAGTTATATTATTCACATTTATTAGGTATTTTGTCATACTCATAACGCCTTGACTAAATCTCTTTATGAGGTGCGTATTATTATTTACGACTAGTTATTAAAGTAAGCATCAGTTTAGAGTTGTAAATTCATACAAACGCAGATAAGTAAACTTTGTAATTCCATGTTTCATTTTACGGAAGCACGCACGTCGAGCGTGTCCTTTGTACGCGCTCACAGCGCTCAATATTATTTGCAATAAAACAATACTTTTTATTAATTCATTTATTTCAGATAAAATTATCCATAAATCCAAACAATATACGTTCATAAAATTAAATGACATAGGTACTGGAATAAATAGTGAAAAGTGAAGTGATATTTAATGAAAGGTGAGTTTTATTAAATTATTTTTTCTACCTTTGTTATCACACTTTCGCTGGATGAGCACTAAAACTACACTATTTAATAAAATAACTAAGTACCTGTGCTTTTGAACTTATTTTTAGTAGCTGATTAAATACAAAATCACATTACTAGGTATTTTCCGAAACTCTCATGGAAGTTTTTCTTTGAGTTTCCAAGGTTTAAGCTAAAATATTATTTCTTACTACGTTTGCTTTTACCGATTTCCAACTTCGGGATAGTGAAATAGTTTATTTATTAATATAGTTATTTAAAGTTTATGCACAATTGTGGTACCTACATGGGCGGACTTAATGCATCAAGGCACTCTCTACCAGTCAACCTTTGGGTTATAAAGACTATACTGTGGAAGGTGTACAATAAATAATGAATTGATAGTATTTATCACAACAGGTCTCGCAAATAAAATGATTTTTAGGTTTCTAATTATTTCAGTTCAATAAAAAATCGAAACAATGTTTCTGAGAAGGTTGTGATAATAAGTAGGAGCTGATATCGTTGTTTAGAAACTGATTGATTTAGCACGCTGGACGCGAATGGTTATAATTTTGTAGTCATGTGGCTAGAACCGACCTATCTATAGAAACAGTTAGGAAACCTTCACTTTTCCTGACACATAGGTAGTTACTGTCAGTTTTCACTTTAAAACGGCCAATTTAAATATGACAGGCACAATACTAGGTACAGTGGCGGGGCAAGACTAAAATTCGATGTGGGCAAGATTAACATTTTGCGAGGCCCTCTATGTACATACTAATGTAGACCACATTAGTATACCTACAGTGATTTTTTTCAGAGGTTGGGTTCTAAAATACAGGTTGGGGAATAGGCACGAACAGATGGTTTTTCTTTGGACTTTTTGTGCAAATATAGTTCATATTTGACGAATGTGGGAAAATTCAAGAAAAAACTAAACTAAAAGAGCCTATGATGTAAGGGTGAGTGTAGTAAGCTTGTAAATCATAGTGCCTATCCCACCGCGGCTTATCTTTTGACAATACTTAGGTAAGTACTGAAGTAGGAGTTTGGTACGTTACTTGGTCGAATTTATAGAAAGCATACCTAACAATAAAAATAATACAGATAGCAAGAGCGAGCAAAACGAGCTCAAAAAAAATGCAAATATACTCGGATAAGTTGGAAAAACTTCATGACAGATTTACTTAGCACAGGAAAACTAATAAAATATAACAAGTACTTTATTGTACGGTCATAATTTATTCCTTGGCAAATTACAATAATCATGTATTGCTTGTTAAAAGATAAATCGACTCTTGTTATGAATTTTAATGTAGGTAGGGATATTGCATTGTGGTCCTTTAACTAGAGGTAGGTAGGAATGGGACAGCGTCATCATCAACTGGTTTCCCCGCTGTCCAAAGTTTTTTAATTGTGTGTGGTTACGGTGCGCGACTGATCCGTTCGTTGGTCAAGCGGTTGCAAGAGCGACTTTAGAGCGTGGGGCCTTAAGTTCAATTCTGTAGCGTAAACTTTTAATAGAAATTTCCACACGAAGTTATGCTTGAGGGGTACCCAATTGGTGACACTCTGTCTGCACATACCTCCCTACATACTTCGTAATTTTCTCAACTTTAAAATACAATGCAGTGAAATACTAGGTATTTAAATACACGTTAGGTATCCTATTGTTTTATAATAACGATTGACAAGCAACCGTTATCTCGGAAGCGTGTCGCATTGAAAATATTCATATCTGCTATTAGTTAGGTATATTTTGATAATTACACATTTTAACTGACTGATGACCCCAATGTAATGATGTACCGTGGCTACATACTTAAGTCGCCACGTCTACAAAGACTGATAGGTAGCATCAGGGCGTTGCTCAATTACTGCTCGATAAAGATAAGCTGATAAACATTTTATAGACTACGATGTACCTACTTATTAATATTATGATTATGGATCCCGCTTGCAGCAACAGAAATGCTTTTAATACTACAATAGTAAAGTCTAATCACGTGAGACGCTTGGCGCATTTATTGCGGCATAGGAGCATTTTCTAGATTAAATAAGTATGTAGATTATAGGTAACTATCTACGAGGTAAATGTAGTTTACTAACACAGATTTACACAGTGCACATTCAGATAAGACTAGCAGCGGATACACGCCGGTAACACAAAACGGTCAATGGTTTTAGTCATTCAAGTTAATATGTTTGCATAGTGAACTAGTCTCTTTGTTCCAGGAAACGGTGCCAACTCATTTGATTCATTTGTCATATTAAAGTGATTACTGTTTCAAAAGTTATCAGTTCAGTCCGAAACGTAAACGGTGACTGTAGTGGGCTTCTTGCATGTCCCTTGATAAGCTCTAAAATGACGAAAGCTAAGCAAGTTAATACGAAGTTGAAGAAAGAGGGGGAGTTTGTTCCTCCCGATGGTGGATGGGGGTGGATGATTGTCATTGCGGCTGGATTCTCAAACGTAAGTCATTCTTAGATATAAGTCTTCTACGTTTGCCTAGTTTTAGCGGAGTAATAAATGAACATCAATTAAGATGCGTATAATAACTGGCCTACACAACAAGGTACAATTTAAACGTTGCACTCAGTGGTATTTACTGCATACTAGCTTTTGCCCGCGACTTTGTCCGCGTGGAATAGGTACTTTGGGCAGCCATTTTTATTTTTTATTTTGTTTTTTCAAAAACGCTTGAACATATATACAAAGGTTCATATTTTAGCTTCAATAATAACGGACTCCCATACAAACTTTCATCCCCTATTGAAAACCCTTCAAGTCCTTTTCTCGCGACAAAAGGGTCTTTGTCTATAACCTAAGAAATGAATACATTCCTATGTTTAGTTTCGCAGAATTCATTTGCCATACGATTGTCTCCATAATTTTATAGCTGTCAGTGGTGCGCGTTTGTCAGAGATGTCACTATGCCTTGGTGGGTGCCAAAAGAAATTGGCATCTCTTAGAAATTAAGACGATGCAACTATGCATTTTCTACAACGGCATGATGTGTCTTCTTGTTTTGTGATTTTCAGGACGTTTTTCTGTATGGTTCATTTCAGTTCAGGGTCAAAGATCCAAACAGAATATAATTGAGTTAAACTTTTATCGGAAGTAGAGTCATCGCTCGGCTCGGATGCAGATATTAATAATTTGTACCATAATTATTAAATAATGTAGGTACTTATACCACATTTTGAATTCCACAAATAGGCTCGTGTGTTTCCGTAAGAAAATTAATGTTTTTTTATCAGGTCATTAAGATTATTGCACAGATCTGTACCTCGTGCACGATATCAGACGAGGTGTTAGATGGATTTGCACCCAATAAGTAGTGTTTACCAATTTAATCTTTATTTTGTTTTTAATGAGGGATAAGTGCTCATTTATCAATACACGTCAGTCAGCCTTGCGTCAAAACGTTATCTTATATTATGACTTTTTTTTAAATTTCACAAATTGGCTGTGCATAATTCGGAGAAATCTTTCGCCACGGAAATATTTTCTCGTATTAGAGTAATGCAAACAACCATAAAGACTCACTATTATATGTATTAAACGATTGCTATGCGAATAATACTGAGATGCACATTTATTGTGTAGCTGGTAACTACCTATATTTTTTATGTTCTGTGGGAAATGATTTCAAATAGAATATGGTCTTAAGGAAAATGCATGTACAAATGTGCATTATGTCGATGGTGTTTATGAATCACTTGCGTCTATTATTACATCTGTGGGCTCTATCACTATGTCATATGTTATGTTGGTAATATCTACCTAAATAGAAGCGAATCTTGTATATGTCTCCGGAAAATTGCAGACTCCGTCAGATTGTTATGATTTTCTTTATTAGATTTTAATTTCTATATTATGAAAATATCGTTTTGTATAGGTGTCTTATTAGGAAAAAATAGTTTACAATTTCACGCGATACTTTACAATCTTACGGCGTTTGCAATTTTTCGGTGACATATATAGATAAAAAGGAAATTGACTAACTGAAATATCAACCCACAGCTGAAACTACTGGGACTAGGAATATGAAGGGCAGTAAGTAGGGATCTTTGGAAATTCAACCTTTAAGGGGGGTGAAAAGGGGCAAAACCCTTTGTACTAGCGAAGTCGCGGGCAAAGTGCTAGTAGGTGGGAATAGGTTCTATATGGCGATTACGGATAGACTTCAATAACGTCGAACAACCTCCATGTATAACTTGAAGTGGTCTATCTATAGGTACTACACTTAACTGATACTCGCAAAGTACTTATTCCCGGTAACGGATAAGTATTGAGAATAGCTAGACATGCAGTTGAAAATGACTCAGTATTCGTCATTCGTACCTACCTGTATACTTTGGAATCCATCATTCCCTGCTTTTTATAGAAATCTTATGGATAGAGATACCGTGGGGTGAGCTGACAGTGGAGAGGTCAGTCAGACTCTTACCTCCTTATCAATGATTTTTTGCGGTTTTTGTTTGGCAAAACTTTGCTTTACAATGTTACAATGGGGGTTATTACTAAGTTGTCATAATGTTTCTCCCTGTCACTATTGGCTGTGGAATCGGGATGTAAGACCTAGGATATGCAACCTTCTACAACACCATGACTTTAGCCTTTGGGATTTCGACTTAAAATCCTGAATGTTCACAAATTCGTATTATAAGACTAGGTTCCTACATAATGGATCTGTCGTAGCCATATCGTAGAATTGCCATTTCAAAATGTAGCCGAAATTAGGTGAGGTTAGGTTTGAGGGAACTATGTCAACGTTCCGACACGGATAACTTCGGTTCGAATGGGATGATAGGACCGAGAGTGATCGAGCAACAAAAGCTCCCGTTATCCCATTCATGTTAGGTCCCTTTAAACCCTGCAGACAGAAATAGGGTTCCGTCGTCGAGAGGATGCTCTTTCATGAAATGACATATCTACCAACGCTAAATGATTTTGCACGTGATTTGTGCGAGTAGGTAATTGCATAGCGGCACAGCGAATCCTTATATGCAGCTATTAGTCGAGGACGGAATAAAACAATAATTACTAGACAGATTCACTGTTTATGTATGGACCGTTTGTTTTAAGTACCAAGACTATATTAATACTTATATGTAGACGTAGTATATACAGTTCTAAAGAACGTTTACTTTACTCCACACGGTGTTTCATATAAACTATTTACCTCTAAACTCTTTTTCAAAAGATTCTTTTAAACTAACATTTTAGACCAAAGTATCTTGCGTATGCGTTCCAATTTTCGTTAAAATCGGTTAATTAATAACAAGAATAAGGTCATACAATTTTGGATGAAACACCACGGGTAAATGAAAATAATTACAATGCGTTCAAAATTGCACTATTAACCTGAATTTTGGGGTGTAAGATAAGTACACTCCAGAACCCTGTATAGTATGATACTTACCTACCCAAATTATTTTCTCTATAGAGGTGTACGGAGAAGGACTGTCCTATTAAGTGTTGTATACTGCTCTATTCCAGCTGTCCGCATTGCCGATACTGCAACAGTTCGGGCTCCTGTTCCGGGACAAGTTCACCCGCCTCGGCATCAGCAGCTCCGAGACGACCACTATAATCAACATGAACTCTGCCCTGACCTCTTGCGTCGGTGCGTGACGCGCCTTGCATGGTAACTTTCTGATACCATACCGGCCCCTTCGTAATTAGTTGTCATAATAAATATCTATACCTATATAGTCATCTACCTACAAATCACGTGCTGCTTACAAAATTTGTTTATTTACTTTGAACATTTACGAGGATTTAAAAGTTATCGAAAGTTATCATTGTGTACTTGTAATTTCGCAGCAAATACATTAAACAATGTTTAACATTCAGATATTGCACTTAAATTAATCTATCGAACAAAGAACAAAAAGTAGAACTGCTTTATTGTAGTACGGTTTACACATTGGAAATGTTTTTAATTACATCCTTATCAAAATATTTAGATTTCGTACTTTTCCCTGCACGTTCATGCAAATAATATTGCGGAATGCTTATCCGAGGTTATACTTATCTATGTGTCTCGTTGTTTGGTTTCAGGTCTAGCAAATGGTCCTTTATTCAAAACATTCACGTACAGGCAGGTGTCTATGACAGGAGCAATATTTGTCTTCATATCCCTGCTTTTGACGACGTTTTCGTATAACTTCATCACCTATCTTGTTTCATTCTCAATCTTATACGGTAAGATATCAAACAAATTTTGGTTTCAATATAAGTATACGTAAGTTGAAACTCAACTGAAAAATTCAACCGTTATTTGTATATTTGCAGGTGCTAGCTATGGTATAAGCAGTTCAGCAAATGCCCTCGCCTTAAATACCTATTGGAAGAACAGAAGAAGATTGGCAACAGGACTATCATGGACGACGACTGGCCTAGGGCCCATCTTGTGGCCACATATTATAACCGCTCTCTTCGCCGCCTTTGGAGAAACGGGAGCCATTCTCATCATAAGTGGTATTTCCTTGCATGCCTTAGCTTGTGCTCTTTTACTGCAACCCGTAGAATGGCACACTAAAAAACCTAACGAAAAAGATGAAGATCAAGAAAAACTGCTGAAAGCTGATACCAAAGATCCTCAGATTGAAAAGAAACCAGAAAGTGGATATTTTAGTCAAGTTTCAAAATTTAAAAACTTAAGTGCTTTTTCAAGTCAGTATCTTTATAATGAAGATGACCCAGTGAATCCCGGCTACGAAATTACAGATCCTGGTATTCCAATGATGTTGCGCGCGAACGATGGTTACTTCAGTAAATCTAGGCAATCGAAAAGCAGACTTTCTTCAAGAGAAGGCTCAAACAAAAATTCACAGTTGAATTCAAGGCTGAATTCAAAAAAGCCTTCCATGACCAATTTACTTGAAAATCGTTCACGTAAATCATCAACCTTGTACTTAAATGAATCTAAGAAAAACTCTTCAGCTAACCTAGGAGCTCTAGCTCCTCAAGAACGTGACCGTTCTCGTAAATCGTCAACACTGTACTTAAATGAGTCTAAGAAAAACTCATACGGTAATTTATTAACTGTGACTCAAGATCGTGATCGCGATCGGTCTCGTAAATCCTCAACACTGTACTTAAACGAATCTAAGAAAAACTCTTCTGCTAATTTAGGAGCTATAGCTCAAGAGCGTGATACTTACAAACCAAAACGAAAAACATCTATTACATTAGAGACACAGATTCCAGAATCAGAAATAGAAGACTGTCCTACACTAAAGGCTCCTCAAGATTTGAAAGCCGACGAGAAGGCAGTTGTGGAAAAAATTGATCCAGCTGATGCTAAAGATATTGCCGACAGAGCAGAAAAGCATTTTGTAGGAAGTAAAAGCATAAAATCTTTTAAAATGGATGGTCAATACGGTGAAAAGTATAATAAGGATAACCACAGCAACGTGTCACTTAAAATTCAAAAAGAAAATGAAGAAAATGACGAGAAAAAATATCTAAAAGACAATCACAGTAATCAGTCATTTCGCACACGACACCGAAGAAAATCTAATAACTTTAATTACGAAAGTGAAGTATTAAAGCAAGCATCATTAAAATTAGAGCAATATTTAAAAGAAAGTGAAGATAAAACTGAGAAGATGAAACTATTGATGACACAGATGGAGGAAAATGA
Organism: Mamestra brassicae; assembly: GCA_905163435.1. NCBI lineage: Eukaryota > Metazoa > Arthropoda > Insecta > Lepidoptera > Noctuidae > Mamestra > Mamestra brassicae. The sequence goes on along the minus strand of LR990996.1, from coordinate 6,852,866 downwards.
CAATGATGATGACGATGATGTATTTGAAGAAAAGAAAAAAGATGAGGTTGAAGAAGAGGAAGAGGAAGAAGAACAACTAACATTTTGTCAAAAAGTATCATTGTTCTTTGATTTAGATCTATTAAAAGATTATACTTTTATCAATTTGATGTTGGGAATTACTCTTGCTAACTTCAATGAGCTTAATTTTTCGATTTTGACTCCATTCATTCTTGGTGACTATGGAAAAACTAAATCTGAAGTAGCCATGTTTATGTCGCTCTTGGCTGGGGTTGATATTTGTGTCAGATTCTGCATACCTTTCGTCGCAGGTAAAATCGGATGGGACAACAACTCATTCTTTCTTTTCGGAGTGATGACAATGGCTATGGGAAGAGTAGGTAATATACCTTAATTTTATTTTTTATTTGTTGATGACTTTAACAATTCTTTTTTCACTTCAGCTTTTAGCTTTAGTGCAAAGACGTTTTAATTTTTCTTTAATTGTTTGTTACACCCACCAGAAATGATGAAATTGTCATTTATGGAATTATCAAAACATTCTCCTAATTTCTTTAATCTTCTTCCAGTCTTGGCGTACTGTCAAAAGTATTATGTGGTCCTTTTGGTGGCTGTGATGATTGGCTTTGGAAAGGGACTGCGAACCGTATTTATGGCCCTGGTCATCCCTACTCATGTGCCACTGCATAAGCTGCCAGGGGCTACAGGAATACAACTAATTACAGCTGGAATGGTTTACCTTTCTTTGGGACCTATTGTTGGTGAGCCAAATACATATTTCTTACCTGATATAGATTCTACAACGTGTATCAGAATAAACGCAATACCTCTTAAGGGGTCATTGTTCTAATCATTATGAACAACTTTTACTGGGACCAACCCCAAAACCGCCGTTCAGTACATTTTGTCGTGTTATGCGCACAAATATGTGAGGCAATCGATTTTTTTTTTCGCGATCAATGCTGGTTCCATAGTAAAAGTTGTTCATAACATAATGACCCCTTAAGAGGTATTGCGTTTATTCTGTTACAACGTTTATTCTGTTGTACACGTTATATATTGCCATAGATAGTTCTTTCCATAGTTTCAACCTTAGTATTTTTTATAGCTTTTAAATTTCCATTGTAGAAGGTACCTATTGTAACCTTTTTGTATTTACAGGTTGGATCAAAGACAATGCTTCAACAGCAGTGACACTGCATTGCCTAAACATTTTCACTTGGTTGACGGCCCTATCCTGGGGACTTGAAAAATTCATTACAGCAAGGAGACAGAAAGCTGAAGAACAAGACGATGTTAAAGCTTAATTAGTTTTTAGTGTATTTTATATTTTAATTATACTTATATTATTTTTTGTTGGCGTACTTTTTCAATTCCTCTTAAACTGCAAGATAAACTCTCGAATCTGTCGTAAGTACAAAGACTGTAGTGTCAAAGGGTCGATGATATAATGTTATGTGTCAACATAATTTTAATTAATTACGTCGTAAAATTAATACTATCGATTCCATTGGACATTAACTTGACCCAGTTAAAAATCCTCGTGACATCTAGTGGGTAGGGAAATAGGTTTTTAATTATTTTGTTTACTCACAAGTTGTGCAAGCCAAATGTAACACAGATGTTCGATAAGAGAAATATAACACAGAATCCCAAAATAATATGAATGGACACAAAGTTACCATTATAGCGGACATTTTTTTAGCGAATGTTATAACTGGGCTATCCGGGGTCACGCAAGGTCTGCGGGAATCACTGAGTAGACGACTCTATACTATACTACTCTCTCTCAATAAACATCCGTAAATGCGATAGATAGCTCATTACAATATTTTTTATAAGCAAAATCCATATCAAGGACTTGCATTCGGTGAGTTTGTTCGGAAAGCAGCTTTTTGGATAAGGGTTTTGGGTAGAGACAACAGGTTATGTAAATAGATTCGGAGTCATTCGGGGTAGGGGAATACAGAACTGTTTTTAAATAAGGGTCACACAAAAAATACAAAAAAAGTTGGGTCTCTCAGTCTGCAACTATTACACGCACCAAGAGAACTGCGTGGCTTTACCGTAACCTAAAAATTAACTCAGTAAATAAACTTAGTTTCATATGACGCTCATGCTCGATAAATAGATTTATAGCGAGATGAAGGAAATAACCTTTTGTGGACTACTATGGACCAATGATGCATCATTGGTTAATAGCCGCCGGATTTTGATTAACCCGAGTCGGCCGTAGCGAGCAATGGCAGTGTTAGCAGGTCAAACGGAATTCGTCACTGCGCGGGCGCATCTTTTCGACGTGCGTGCCCTTTACGAGTAACATGCATTTAAAAATAAATGACAAGCGCGATTTGTTTGTTGATTTGACGTAATTGATTATTGTGTCTGTGTAGTGTTGAGTGACAGAATATTGTTTATATTATTTTAGTATTTTTTTGTGTGGTGATAGTGTCTAATAGATCGTAAATAAAAGGAATCATCCATATTTTGGTAGACGTCTACAAATGTTTGTGTTCGGTATCTATAGTGTGTGTGCTAGCGCCAGTGTGGGTAACGTAGCAATCATCGGCCGATTGTATGTGAAAAGTACCTGTGAAAAAAAGTTAAGGCACTTTTAAAAATCTTGTTAATAGCGCCTGTCGTTATCTATTAGCAATATTTACCTAACAGTCAGAGTTATCACAGAACTCCGATTAGTTTTTTTCTCTAAGACAAATACAGAAATACAGTTGATATCCCATCCGGACACTTAATCCAAGTAGCGCCAAGCAACAGTAAAATCCGTTTTTCGATGATTTTCCCCAACCAATCTTGTACTTGTAAGATTGCAAAATGAGGTCATATCAACTACAAACATATGAATTAGTTATTAATGATACTTAAAGGATATAATGATAACATTATTTCAACATTACCTAGAACGGGTTAGAATTGAAACAAGATAAAGATGTGTAAGCTGGCTACCTACACATTCGAACTAGGGTTAGGCTTAGGTAAGAAGCAATAAACAGGTCCAAAAATAAATTAAAAAGAAAACTGTCCCAATCGATTTTCATTGAAGAAAAGAGATCTTATCATTAAAACGATTATCCAGGTTAAAGCTTATTCTTTTCAATAATTTATCGATAGATTATGGAAGATAAGAAAATTAACACCATGCGTGACCATTTTAATCAGAGCTTAGGTTAGCGAGAACACAATTTCAGCTGTTTAATCATTCTCCATCAATCAAGTTGTATGTTAATTATGACCTATTAGCAATCATTGTTTCGTACGAAGTACTTTTACTGTTTCGGATTGTGACCCGAATAACTGTTTATCAGTGAAGCACGCCTATGTAAATAAATATTTATTAGCGTGTTTACATAAATAGTTAGTTACCTATGTTAAAAATAACCCATACTAAATCTTGTATCTTTTAAAAATCAAGATTATTTTTCAGTATTAGGTACCTACCTAGTGATTTTTTTTTTTGCTATTTAGGTTCGAGCGAAAAACCAAAATAAAAATGTTATGTAACCCATATTGAATTTATAAAAAAACAATTATTCTTCGTATAAAAAATAGAATCTGAGTAATAAAAATATTGGCAAGAACTAGGTATTAGATACTTAAGTATTTAAGCTATGAAAACATAAATACCAAACGCCATTTTTCAGTCAAGCTCAGCATTCTAAAGGGAGAAAATCCGAGAAGCAAATATTCAAAACCTTTGAAATTAGTCCAAAATAACATTAGCTAGATGTACATTGATTCTGATAATTTACTAAGATAGACCCAAATACGTGTGAGCACGTAATAACATTTTAACGATAACGAGACACATTACTAAAGTCAAACCGATAACGTCTGAATATTTGCTTTGCGCCTACAGTATCTGTCACTAGCACAACATGTAGACACTGCTCCGAACATTCACGTATTTGTTGCTATTCAATTACAAATCGAAAGGGTCAATAATCTCTGTAGGAAACACGGAGATAAAACCGCCCAAGTAATGGATAATGTGTATCGTTTGTGAATTAACGTTAACTACGAAAGTTATGTAATTAAGACACAAGTTTTGATTGAAGAAATGTGATAAGTGACTGAACTCAAAATGTCGAATGTTGAAACAAATAAGGTCCCCCCCGACGGGGGCTACGGGTGGGTTGTGACCATTGCTTATGCTATGAATAATGTAAGTACAATTTTATTAGTAATCAATCATACATATAGGTACGTAATCAGTAATTATAAAGTACTATTTTTAAAGTTTGAAAACCTGAGTTTATATGTTACAAAAATTAAATTATTATATTCGAATGAACACTTCATTTTATAACCGCTTTATTTGATCAAGACAAGTCAATTAGTCAATAGTAAATTAGGTCTACAGTCGTGATATTTTAGTATTATCACCGAGACGCCTCTTATCAATTAAATACTCTGTTTTATTATGTGTTACTTTGTTAACGTTTTGAAGTGAACAAAACCTACAAAGCTTCTAGATGTACTAAAACACCAACTTCTGACTTTATAGTGGCTTGTTTTTACAGGTCAAATTACAACATACCTAATCAGCTCTCTTCTACTCTCTTAAGTTTTCACTTGTATCTGGCGAAAAAATGTTTTAGTACTTTCAACTGAAGTACTAGTTGACTGTGCTAGCCATTCAACAAACAAAAAATAAAATACAATAAACAAACAATCTTCCTAGCCTTTTCCCAACTAAATATCTGACCTCCAAAACCGGTAACTGGGTAGGTAACACGGTACCCCTTGACTAGACTAGTGTCGGATTCTCTGACTTCTGACTATCCGTAACGAATGTCATAGATCTTCAAATGAAAACCGGGATCAAGTCCTTTCCGAGGCACAGAGGAGTGTCGGTATGTAATGGATGGACACCTATCCAAGTACACACCTCGGCAAGCGTCGCTTAACCTCTGACATCGAACCGTGCGACTGTTAATATTTAGTCACGAGTTTCTCTAAAAGAATAAAAATCCAAGTTTTTTATGAATTAAGTAAATGTGTAGGACATTGTATTCAAATTAGCATTAATCATTTTACCAATTGCAGTCCACTTGATCCTTATACTCTCAGGGTATACATTCACCAATCACGTCTCCTAATATATCTTCGCGCGGATACCGTGTGTTGACACGGTATCCGCTGGGTATCCACATAGTATTTACTTCATCATGTAGCGACTTCTGAAGAGGCTGACATGATTCGCCTCACAATCATTCGCCACGTCTCCCTGCAGGCCGATATACTGGTGCACTCGTGCAAGGGACCACAGCTGGCTTCATTTCTTTCGGTTCGCATGGGGAACGTTACCCCATCTGTCGCTCACTTTGTTTGCATGACAAGGCGCTCGATGGAGTCGCTCTCGCGCCTGGAGATGTGTCCAAAGAATTTAAGTACGCGACTAAACGTTGTTAAAGCCGAGTTCCTGGAGTATAGAGAAGTTGGTGCGAAATTCGGACTCAGAAGAATCTCTCTCTTTAGCACCACATCTCCAGAGTATCAACTGTCTTCATTGCAACTTGTGTCAAAAATCGCTTCTACGAAGGTCAAGACTAAATAATATGGCTCATTGTGTGGGTTATGTGTAGTGTGTAATATATTAAGAAGTAGCCTTTATTACACTCACATATGGCAAAGTCAATGTCATGTCCTAGGCGAAGATACCCTCTGAGTGGACATCTCTTACTAGTCTTTCTGAGCAGGTATTCGGTACATACTAAAACAACCAACCGAAATGCCGACTGCTTGTTAGGCGTGGCTATCTCCTTTTTGAACGATCGTTCTCAGTCAGCAGTACTTACATTAATAAACGGTAGAGCGTGTTACCTACTGCACTTTCAAAGTAGCCTAGACACAGCAAGTAAAAATAAATATGATAACGCACATTTTCCTTCTTTTTGAATTGTTTCGCCAAAATTATCAAGATAATTTTTTTATAATATGATAACTCGACCGCGAAATTATTAATACTTTACCTAACACAATTATTTTTACGCAGTCAGTACACAGCATATTTATTATTATATTAAATACTTATTCTCTTTCCACTTTGAATGAATGATATATTTATTTGCAAGAATATAGGTAGCTAACATAAGTCCTTAAAATGTAAGGGTTTCACTATATTCGGCATTTCCGCCGTGCAAATATTTAGATTTTACATCTCGGTTATACATATAGCAGGCAGTACACATTTATCTAGTAATTAGCAATTACTTAAAAAATCTAATATTACTTTCAAAACTTAAATTTAGATTTCCATGCAATTAATAAAATTAAAATTAAATACATCAATAATAGTGATATCATGTCAATAAAAAGTACCAAGAATAATGGAAAAAGTTTAAATATTATTTAAGTAATGTCAATATTTAGATGTCAAAGTAATTATAGTAGTTTTACAATTCAAAGTATTCATTGATGGAATAAAAACATCTCTCACACAACCAGTTATATAGTTTTTTATTAAATTCTAAATCTGCATAAAACTTCTTTGGTTCAATATTTTTTCCGCCATGGTATTACAATTTTGTTGCATACGTAGTTTTAGTCTATTTCGCGGGACTACTAGTGGCTTTTGAGCTATTTTACTCTTTGACATAGCCTTTATATCTTTTTCAAAAAGCGAGTAGTTATTTCTAACAAATTCGCAGGTTTCAAATATAGTGACGGTAGGGAAAGCAGCTTTTGCTTAATAAATACAGGTTTACAAGAGTATGTCCTCTTTAGATTGAAAATTGACCTTACACACTTTTTTGGGCCATATATCTGTTGAATTCCCCCGTACAGTTATTTCATACCTTAAAACAGAACAGTGTAAAATGATTGTTGCACAATCCTTTAAAAACGAGTCTAGCTCATTCCACCATCTCTTGCCTCACCTTCCGCGTGGCCGATTGCTGACTATTATATTTTTTTTTATTTAGACTATACTGTTCCACTGCTGGACAAAAGGCTCCCCCAAATCTTTCCAGGTATTCTTTTCCCGGGCCACCTCGAACCAGCCCCTGCAGTTGGTGTCTAAGTCGTCTCGTCACTCTTCCTAGACTGGTCTCGGTGGTGACCTATAGGCCACATTCTATAAAATATATTAAAGAATAATTATGCTTGTCTCAAAAGTACTGAGCTCACTCGTATCGTGATAGGCTACCCAAAGTCTAATAAATTGCATTATATGACTAATCATAATGTCATTTATTTTATAGATAATCTTATGAGTTGCCTAGAAACTTTCATATCGGTTATGATTGAATTACTTTATCATAGTAATTATTATTTTTACGTAACATCGCTCATTCTAATCAGCATAATATGAGTTTTTAATATATTATTAATTAGATTTATATCTTTGGACAACTATTCGAGCTTTTTTCGGTTAAGAAGAATACGTTTTCATGTGCTGAATAGATACGGTTTGAAATAAAAACTTGGTAAAGCCCAAACTGTCGAGGTAACGGAAGGATAAAGAGGCACTAAGGACTAGAAAAACAAGTGATAGGGCAAAATAGACGCAAGTCGCCAAAAAAACAAATGATAAACCAAAGGAAGGTATTATGATCAGAAATTAATGTCATCCAATGAGAAGACGGAAGACGGAACTAATCATTTATTCAATTAACTCAGTTGTTATCCCGACTGGTTCGGTAACTACTTAGCTATACTTCATTCTATAAATGTTTGTTCCACTTTATCGAAATCCTAACTAATATAATATTATAAATGCGAAAGTGAGTTTGTTTGTTACTTCTTTTCGTCTCAACGACTGATTGGATTTGAGTTAAACTTGGGGTAGACCATGTTCTAGAATAGAAGAAGAAAAAAGACAAAGGATACGTTTTATCCTGGGAGTAGGTTCCCTTGGGATAATTTCCGACGGACACGCAGAAGTGGCCGCGGCCTGTAGCTAGTATTTCCATAAGTAGACCAAACTCACTCCATCATTCTTAAAGATAGTGTTACCTAACGAATAAAATTTATTTTCAGGTGGTTGTCCTTCCCCTAATCGCTGGTTTCGCTCTGGTGTTGAACGAAACCGATCTGACAGCTACTCAAGTTACCTTCGTTATTGTATTAAATCACAGCATTGGCATGCTCCTCTCATTTTTTGGAGGACCCTTATTAAGTCGCTTCGGGTACAGGAAGACTGCTCTAGTGGGCGCCATATTCATATCAGCTGGTCTAATGATAATGTCAGCCGCCAGTGACTTCTGGCAATTTATTTTATCTTACAGTATTATATGTTGTAAGTACCGATATCTGCATGATAAGAACCATATGTTTAGATTTCGTTGCTTATGAATACTGATATAGTCTTCAATTTCAGCGATGGGAGTTGCTGCAATCATGCAAGCGTTCACACTTGCAATAAATTCATTTTTCAAAGAGAAAAGAGGAAGAGCCGTTGGCGTGGGCATGTCTATCACAGGATTGGGATCCATATACATGCCGTTACTTATGAGTTTCTTGACGTACACATATGGATGGAGATACGCAGTATTAATTTTAAGTGCAATTTGCCTCCATTCACTTGTAGCTGCTTGTTTACTTAGACCCGCTAAGTGGTACTTAAGAGATCCGCCTACATCGGAAGAAGCGGTGCCTCTAAATAATGAACCAGGGGTAGAGTTTATGAACGGCAGTGTAACTCCATCATCTAAAGTTGTTGGTATGATTATTAAAAAATATTTAATGTGGCACTTTCGTATATAATACGTCCTCCATTATAATTATCACCGACATTGTTCCAGGTATCGCCTCATTACCCCCGCACATAGAAGAGTCCGTGGAAAACGGTGTGCTCCCGTCAAAGAGTCTATCAATGCGATCTCTTACTAGTAATTCTAGTCTTCAAGCCCGAAATGCCATATCACACCCTGATATACGAAACAAACAATTGCCTGAAGCGCCACTATTAGAGTCTCGATACAAGTGGTGGGAGTCTCAAGAAATTAATCTTAGCAGTTCAATAAATATATTTAACGAAACAGAGAATCTGAGACACATGAATGTTCAAGAAAAGGAAATTGTCAAAGAAAAGGAGAAAAAAGGCTACGTGGACCATTTTATTCAGTTCTTTGACCTTACACTTTTGAGTGATCCAATATTCGTCAACATTATATTTGGTATGTCTATTGCTGCTTGTGTGGAAACGAACTTCTCACTCTTGTTCCCCATCATTCTCAAAGACATGATGAAGTTTGAAACAGCCGATATAGCAAAGCTGATGTCCGTCATAGGCTTTTCTGATACGCTATTTCGGCTTGTGTCGCCATTTATCGGAGAATGGTGCAACAAGTCACCGCGTGTCATGTACATGCTCAGTTTACTTATGATAATCTTCACCAGATGCAGTAAGTATCCTTGTCTAGACTTAAAAATATTTCATCTCTGTTTCAGGAAAAACATCATTATAAAAAATATTTGTCAACATTGGTTTAGTGTACCGTGTAGTTACCGCCTGTATCATTGTTCAGAGTTATTGATAAAGGCATACCTATAAACTCTTGCAAACAATTCTTGATTTTTACAGTATAATGTAGGACATCAATGTCATTTATTTATAGGTTGTTAAACTCTTTGTATGTAAATGTATTTAAATGCTTAAATATCATAGATGAATGGCGAGCATTTGCGTCTTTTATTAGATTTATACACTGCCGCCCGCGGCTCCGTCCGCGTGATTGTCGAAAAGTATCCCAAGGAGACATAATCCCGGGATAAAAAGTACCCTATGACATATTCCAGACTATAATCTACTTCTGTGCCAAATTTCATCAAGGTCTGTTCAGCCGTTCTGACGTGATTGAGTAACAAACATCCATCCAAACTTTCGCATTTGTAATAAATTAAGTATCGAGTATATTCAGTATGTTCCCGAGTTGCGTGGCCATATTTAAGGGTGGTGTTCTGTAGCTGCTTTACAGTAAAGAAACAATAACAAAATAATAAAAATACTTTTTTCAAAAAACCCCGACCGTGAAAAAAACTACGAAAACTGTAAAATAAAATCACTTTTCAAGCAGTCTGCTGCAGTTGGTGGCGCCTATTTTAGTTCAATCACTAATTCGATGCTACCAACTGCATCAGACTGCTTGAAAATTGTTTTTAGTCGTTTTTCGAGGTCGGGTTTTTTGAAAAAAGGCAATATTTTGATATTCTTTTTTTTTGCTGTATAGCAGACTACAGAACACCACCCTAAATATGACCACACACTTCTGGAACACCCTGTACCTAAAATTTGATAGCGTAAGTAGTTCACTTTAGGACAGTCTATTTTTAACCTAATGGTTTATTGTTGTTCTAAGTCCCCGTATACATCTTCCAACGTTAAGAAAATTCAATATCAGAAGTTATTAGTACGACATTTATTCGTAACATTCGCAGAAATATTATTTTAGCATTAACAAGCTATTGAGTGTATTCTTGAAAGTACCTTTAGTAAAATATAGGAAGGGTATTTGCCACTATAACTGTTTAATTAAAGTATTCATTGCAACACACAAAACTGCTATTCAATATCCGAGAAATTTAGGTAAAAACATTGTTCAGCATATCCATACAACTAATTTCAAACAGCCAGAAAAGGAAACACTATGTTTCCTTTTATAGATGAAAAGGTATATTTTCAAAAGAGATACCTGTCTTCTGCTCGCGACAAACAGCAGTAACTTGAAAAAAAATCTTTTACTTTTTCCAGTAATGCTGTTCACGACATCCTTCTTGGGCATGATTTTTGTGTCGGTGGCTCTCGGCATCACAAAGGCAATGAGGACAGTCTACGTGAACATCGTGATACCCAACTACGTGCCCCTCCATAGACTCGCCTTCGCTTCTGGGATCCAAATGTTCTTCAGCGGCATCACCATATTCACTATCGGATCCTTATTAAGTAAGTGTTCTTATAGTGCTGTTGACTGATTACAATTGATCGGTTTCTGATCGATTTGTCTATTTATTGATGAAAGTGAGAATTAAAGATTATTATCATCATTGAGCGCATTCCCAACATGTTGCAAAGAATTTCACAAACCTACTATTTTAGTGTGTCTAGAACGATGTTGATATAACAACTACGGGTCATGACTTTTACTCTCGCATGTAGCGAATACTGCGACCAACTGATAATTAATATTCGTGTACACTTGGAACACAAAACCTAAATGAAAGAGAAATAGCATAATGTACTAAAACGCTCATTAACGTCTCCTTTATTATTACATATTATCTTCGATCAAGCTAGAATATTATAACTATCTGCCTATATTCGCAGAAATATTATTTTAGCATTAACAAGCTATTGAGTGTATTCTTGAAAGTACCTTTAGTAAGATATAGGAAGGGTATTTGCCACTTTAACTGTTTAATTAAAGTATTCATTGCAACACACAAAACTGCTATTCAATATCCGAGAAATTTAGGGAAAAACATTAATAATAATATATTTATAGATGAAGAGATATAGATTCCAAATAATAATCGATAATTAATATTCGTGTACACTTGGAACACAAAACCTAAATGAAAGAGAAATAGCGTAATGTGCTGAAACGCTCATTAACGTCTCTTTAATTATTACATATTATCTTCGATTAAGCTAGAATATTACAAATATCTGCCTATATTCTTGCTTACGTATGTATATTAATTTTAGTGAAATATACTAAATTAATGTCAGACTGTAGGTAGGTAGGTACTCGTACTTAGTGTTGTCATAACTAAACTAGATACTAACCTGACACTATCAGTTTGTTGCTGTGATCTTTGACTTTTGTTTGGCTTCTAATTAAATTCGACCGATGCCGAGTGCCAGGACCATATTTATTACATTTGTATGGACACAAAGTAGTTAGTTCAGGTGTAGGTACTTCCAAATGGAAATGAGCACCATAATTTGATTTCAAACATAAGTTCGCTGTTATCTTCAAAAAACTTTCACAATTTGCGTGTGAAGATAAACATTTGTGTCTAGATTTATCACAGTGTTTGTCCTTCTTTCCGGAGAGATAAAATACCTTATTAGTTGTTTGTGAAATACTTAACAACATTTTTATCTTTTTAATTTCAGCTCGAGTGCGCGAGGCGTCGGGTTCCTATATAATGCCAATCATCGTGTTAAACTTCGTCACACTAATAACAATTATTTCTTGGAGTGCAGAGTTCCTATACTTCCGACTGAAAGATAAAACAAAACCTGAACCTGAGCCTATAACTTAGTACGTTTGTTTAATAGTTTAAGTATATTTTATCTCGATCAAACTTACATTGCGTTTCATTTGGGAGAGCAGTGAAAATGAAATCACAATTCATCATTTATTTACAATTCCATCAATATTTACAAAAATTCAATTAATATAATACTCATTTTTAAAACATTTTCAGATATCAATACACGTAATACTTGAGACATATCTACTTAAGTTTAAGCTAAAATACTATAGAGGAATTAAAAATTTAAAAATTATGAAATAATATTTAACGAAGTCCCACTTTGGTTAACTTTACCTATTTCTAAAGTCCATGTACACTTATGATTACATGTAAGATCAAAATAAAAAGAACACTTCCTTGCGTTCTTCTTAATTTGTTCTGTTTCACTCACTAACTGCTATTTTATAGTTGCTCATGTCACTGTCACTTATTTCAGTTTTAGTTTCAAGCATAGTTCGTTTTAAAGCACTTTTCAGCCATTATGAGGGCTCGCAGTCGTGGCTGTGTTGTCCTGAAAAATTAAATAAAACTAGTATTAGTTAAGAAATATCTTTGTCATGCAAAAGCATTTTGCTGTTATTTTGGTTTCAAACTTTTCGAGTTATTTTCTGATAGGGCTTCCGGTACGAAAAACTTAGTAAGTAATTCAAGAAGGTTTAGGAAATATTTGTGCTCTTATTTACAAGTGGTTAATTTATTGAAAAGTTTTGAGAGAGTTGATATAAGTAGATCTCAACATTCACATTAAGGTTTTGTTTTTACGTCTATGGAAATAATGTACATACTGTTATTTCAAAGTGGGGCAGATGTTATAAGTTATCTATCATTTTGTGAATTTCTAGATGCGTCTATATTTAAAGCTCTAATCACACTGGAGAATTTTCGAAATTGATACCGCATTTGTAATAACTATAATATTTTTTTAATCTCATCAAATATGTATTGTTTATTGAATTTATTACTACGAGCAATACAGTAGTAGCAGTAGTCTAAATAAAGATGAATCTTGTTCTAGAATAGTGTGATGAGTTCTTTAAAGGAAACTGAATGTTAGTAAATATTAAGAATTAGACCTCGTCCAAGTTAGTGGTAATTCTCTGTTGGCTAGCTTCTGGCAAGGACGTACTATTGTTCTCCTTCTGAGTCTCCAGCTCGTTTACTGAAAGCAAAACATTCGTTTTAGTCTAAAGAATATGTTATAATCCCATACACAGAATCGGTTATACTCACTGCTTTGATACCAGCTTTTCGAAAATCCATACGATGAATCAGACTCAATCTTTCCTCCCGAGGTAAATCCAAATGATGGTCGATTCATAAACCTTGGAGACTTAAAAGGAAGATTATTAGACGCTGAAAACTCGCTGTCAGCACTCGTTTTCTTCGATTCAAAGGGTTCTACTTCATACCATTCTGTCGATACATTTCGCAAATCTCTCCAAGGTTTCGAAGTTACCACATAAACTTTTTCTTTCGTTAAAGGTGATATAGAAGTTTGTATTTTCCCCCATGGGGCTGGAGTGGTAGTGGTAGATGTACTAGTGGTGCGGAAAGAAGATGCTGCTGTGTAAATATGAAGTTTTTGTACTTCATCTAATTCTTCATTTTTACCACTGTTGTGCCTATTTTTCGTTCTTTCTATTGTGTTATATTCTTTTCGAGGTCTACTAAAAGTATTATTGCTGTCATCGGTTACTACGTTTTGGACGCTACTTGAACCTTCGTGATCATAAAATTCATAGTTATAATTGCTTGTCGTTGTTACGTAATTTGACGGCATGGTAGTCGTGAAATAGTCGTCAGGAATCTGCTTAGCATGTTTTTCACTGCTTTGCGTCCTTTGTGGGGTCTTGTACTGTTTAGAATATTCCTGTTCCGTCCAGTCGTCTATAGTGTGTTGGAGTTTAATTATGTCAAACGGCGGTTCTTTCACATCATAGAAGTCTTTCGATCTGTCTGAGTCATAGTTTTCCATTACCTGTGTATCCTCAGTAATAGTTGTTACAGTATTATAATTTTCTGTTATAGGACTTACATAAGAACTTTCTGTGTTAGATGGAACTTTACGAGCTTGATATTCGTCTTTTGGTGTAGAGGGCCAGTCTTGTGACATTTGTACGAAATCTTCGTTTGGCTCTGCTTGTTTCTTTCCAGTAGTATATGGTACAATAATTTGGACGATCTTAGGTTTATATGTATTTTTTTGAACATGTGGCTCTTCATTATACTCGGTTCTACTTTCATCCCAACTTGTAGTAATAGTAGGGTTCTGTGGTGCTGTTGTCGTCGGAATGTCATCATACATTTCATATTCATTTTCTGGTTCAGGCGATGATATAGCTAATATAAAGTTTCCGTGGTTCTTATGCGGTGCACTTGGCTTTAGGTACAAAAGAGGTGAATCGATGTTTTGTAAATTACTATCTGTGCGATATTTGTCAACATTTTCATCATTTACTCCTCTTAAATCCGCAAAATTGAATTTATGATTAGAAGGGACACGAGTAACAGGTTTAAAATCGGCAGGTACACTGTTGTCATATAGTTCATTGCCAACATCGCCACCTGTGCTTTCAAAACTCGCATCGGGAACCGATTTGGTTGCCGAAATGTGATCTTCGGAAGCCTGGGACGAAATATCTCTAATTTCATCTACTACATAACTATTAGGAATATTTCGAAATGCTTTTGACTGGTTGAAGTTTGATGGGGGTTCTATTTCAATGATAGGCGATTGTATAATAGTAGCAGGATAATCTACAGAATGCGTGAATTCCGCAAGGGGTATACTTTGCTCTACGTGGACATTACTATTAGACTGTTGCATTTGATTGATACCTTGGAGGATATTTTTGGAAAACTGCGGTGACATAGGCCGAAAAGGTCGGGCATTAAATATCGGCGGCAAAGGTGAAACACTAAGATTTGGAAGTGCGACTGGTTGTAGCGTGTGAATATTTCTGCCTCTATTTAGTGTAAACGGAGCTGGATTTGCCAGAGCAAATGAATTATTTGGCGTTGATGGTTTCGATTTATCGTGTGGTAATACTTCTGTTTTAACCTTAGATGATTCAGCTGCTGTAGCTGACACGGGGTATGAAATATCGAATAAATGTGTATTAGTAATAGGTTCACCGTAAGAATTCTTAAATGTGGTTGGATGTGAAACTTTTGGCAACTGTAACTCTCCATTAGGTGTTATATTTTCTAAAAGTTCCACGTCATTTTGTGGGGGCAATTCTTTATTTAGAGTCCCAGGTTCGTACTGCGGAGTGACAGGTTGGAAGGTTGTGATAACCGGACGTGGAGTTTCATATCCTGGGGAAGGTGTTCCGTACGACGGGGAAGGAATTCCATACAGTGGAGATGGAGTACCAAACGATGACGATGGAGTCCCATATGACGAAGAAGGTGGTTGGAAAGTTGAACTTTCTATATTGTAGAGATTGTTTGAAATTCCTTGAGATGGGGTAGATAAGAATTGAGAACCTAACGAGCTACTAGGATAGCTAAATGAAGAACTTGGTATGCCGTAAGATGAACTTGGCTGGGAGTACGTCGAACTCGGAGGGTTTGGTGATACAACGTCTAAAGTGTGTGTTGCACTAGGTGGACCATACGTTGAGCTAATAATTCTAACTGCACCGCCATTATAGGAAAGATAAGGTGGGCCATAGTTTGTGTGTGGCACCCCAGGCAATAACTGCGGCGGCCTTTTATCTTGGCTTTGTGAATTGAAAGGATGCGGTTGTACCTTTAACATATTAGCATACGCTGTAGGACTGGGTGGTCCGTATGTTGGTAATGAATTCTGATATACATTTTTAGCTCCTAAATTGTATCTAATTACTGGTAACCATGGCACTAAATTACAAGGATTGCAATCCTTTTTTACTGGTCCTACGTTATTAAATACAGATGAACCTGCATAACTAGTTTGTTGAGATGGGAAAAGCCATCCTGAAACTTTTTGGAATAAGCTTGGCGATGGGGTTGTAGAGAAGGGTTGCGGAGGTGGGACAAAGTTGAAATTGTATTGTTTGTAGAAAGGGGCAGGAAATTTAAAATCACTAGAAGCTAACGGTGGGGGTGGTGGTGATTGATATTGGTAGCCGACATCTGAGTTCTGTCGCTGGTTTCTCTCTGGGCTTTTGTGGAAAGGCACAGGCACAAGGGGAAGCGGTGGAGGCGGAGGCGGCTTGAGCAGCGTTCCGAACTGAGATGCGCTGATTCCGCCGTGGGTGTTGAACCCGTTTGCATGATCGCACCTACATCTTGTGACGACAGCTATCAGCAACACCGGAAATATCTGAAAAAAAAAGAAAAAAAAATTTAAAAAAAGGAAGGATCCTTCTGTAGATAAGTAATCGAAATACGTGAGTTCTAAGTATATTTAATTTAACAATTAGAAAATATAGTGAAACACTCGTCGTGACATATCGGGGCCATTGTAGATGCTTCCCACGAGTTGCCATTCTTTGCACTTTTCTCTTTTCTCATAATATACCGTCAATGGTCGCGATCGGAAGACGCCACGTTTTGAATTGAATTATGATCTAGATGTTTTCTTATTAGAAACTTATTACAGTGTAAAATTAGTATCGTACAAGTAAGTAATTATTCAATCAGGTAAATTATAAGTCGAAGACATGTATTTCCTATACGCATCTAATGTCTACCTATGCGTAAGTCTATGCAGTTCAACCTCCCTACGTACGTAGCTGTTTAAGTTATGAGAAATGCTCCTATTAATATGACATTCATGCATCTGTTTACCATGATGCTGTTACCAGAGGTCAGTGCCGTGAGAATATTTATGTATCTTGCAATTATTATAGTAATTGCCTTAAGTGTTGTTTGTCTCTAATTTACACAAATCTCAAGTTAGTAACCAAGTGACCAACATGTCTGTTACAAAATTTCTTGTGTAACTTGAATAATTTGCAGCACCTCACACGCATCATCGTTGCATAAACCTTAAAATACATTTATTGCTGTAGTAAATTCTGGGTGCGCCCGATGTTTTTGAAGTGCAATCACGCGCAAACGCATGTTTTGGCACTAACTGTAACCAAACCAGCAATGATCAATTCAGAACTCGTATTGCGTTCGATTTTCGAAACTTCACAATACATGTATGCTACCCACATGCTAGTGCCACCATCATTTAAATAAATACGTGAAGAAAAGTAAAATCGTTCTGGGAATTAGACGTGGGCTCATAATAAAATATCAACTGCTAACATTTTTAATTTATAAAAACTTAATGTAATTTAATATTCATCTCAATCAGTAGGTCACTGTCTCATGAATAACTTAATATGCATGTATACAGAAATAATTGACATTTTCTGTCTAAAATAAATCACACATCATTATGAATAGAAATTAAAAAGAATGAATAAAAAGTGAAACAACATCTAGACTCAAAACATGACATGAATTATAATAATTTGTCAGTGTGCTCTCTTCCCCAGATATATTAGGAAAAATAGAGCTCTTGTGACTTTCCTAACACAACGTACAATAACTTTTTATTCTGAATATTTATAGTGTTCTTCAGTAAGTAACTACGCAGGGTAAACTACGTAGTTAAGGTCGAATTGTGCTGGTCATCGCTGCAAATCGGAGGGTCAATGAGCATATAACTTACAACACAGTAGATTCGAAAAACCCCGAAATTGATGGTGGTATGTGCTGGACTTCATCACAAAGGATTCGGCCAAAATCACAGAAGACAAAAAAAAGTGGAAAGCCTGAAATTAGGCCCTCAACCTGCAGTGGGACATTACAGATTCGTAATAAAAAATAACTACGTTGGACATAGCATAGGTGAGACCGTGAGCGCTCTCTTCATAGCATTTCGCTAATCTAAGAACAAGTATCAAACAAGTAGATACCACATCCAGGTAACGAACTAAGAACTCTTCTTCATGGTAAGTCTAACAATACCAAAAGAAAATTGAAGATGAAGAATAAGACCATCACAAACACAAATATAGTAAATCCTTTGTTAATATTAACAGGTCATTCATCTTTAAAGAATTCCGAACTGACAGTTCGCACGCTCTTGAAGAGAACTTTTACTTAATTGCCGGTCAAAAACGCAACAATGCTTTCCTCCTATGACTATGACATAAAACGGTGATGCTATTTCTCACAGACGAAAACAAACGAAAGTGAAAATGAACTAAAGTAGGTGAATCGAGTTTGGTTTGAAATTCTTAGATCACTGCTAAGTTGTATAATTGGATCAGCTCGTTTATCTGATGTAGTATTTGCTAAAGCAATTAGGTTAGGGGTTTCTCTTCGTGTATTCATCGAAATAAATTAGTCACTACTGAATCCTGTTTTATTACAGTAGATGCTTTAACGGTTCTTGATTTATTTGGCCGATGAACGATTATGATAACAGGGCAGTATGACAACATCTTTCTTTCTCCTTTAATGACTTAGAAGGGTGCAGCATATCTTTCTGTTATCAATTTACACTTGCATTCTTACCATATCATCTCTGACAGTATCCACCAATCCATGCATTGCTTCTTTAATCTTCCTCTATTCTTACTATCCTACACACTGCCCGATTTATTATGCTTTGTCGGTTCTATTTTAGATCAACAAAGAAACAAAATGACTAAGTTAAATATCTTCCCTATCCGTTATTCAGTTAACATTTCAATCAACGCCGTTTGATAGTCCGACACAGAACTTTTATTTACAAAGTGGAAGCAACAATAGGCTCGTTGAAAGCTGAAGAGCCGGTCACACTGATCGTGACTTGATTTTTTAGATCACAATCGTGATGATGTTAGAGGTGACTATGTACTTTCCTTGGATATCTTTGTATATAATATATTATTTTTTACGTGATTGGCTCGCGTTTGACCAATCTCACCTACCTAATGGCAAGATATGATGAGGTCGACGATGGCGCTTAGACTTTAAGGTAAACTCAAGGTGGAAAATTTGTCTAAGGAAGTATTTACTTGGAAAGCTTTAATGCCAAATATACTGGCAATATTACATTACGTTAGCCAATCAGAAAAATACGTTACTGTAGAAAATATAAATAACAATGTTTTGTGTGTACAACATGTCGTACTTTCTCCAGGCAGCAAGGAAACTGTAAATATATCACGAAACATCAGTATTCACATTAATCAATCAATAGATATTTATGCTTAATATACAAGTCAGGTTGAAAGTAAAAGTGGTCTGTCTTGTTCCACTGACAATTGATACGTTTAACCTGCCCAAATGGTTCAAAATTTGAATATAATGGTTGCAACGTCACTGAGCAATCAAGGTACTTCAGAATCTCATAAATATTTGATTTTGATGTTCTCTAAAATAAAAAAGTTGTTTATTTATATTTACGATTGGAAACCAGAAATGGCTTGTTTGTTAATAACGATTTAGGACCAATCTTATTAGAAAAGGAACTTTAGCAAAGAAAGTGAAATAAACAGAGTATTTAAAGTACAAAAGTTCCCTTAAACAAGTATTGTTGGCACAATAGAAACCAATCCAAATACTGAAGATAAAAACATACGTGAAGCTAAACCAAGCTGGTACGTTCTAAATGCCAAAGAAAGCTAAAGATAATGGTGAGTGGCTTGGTTTAGAGTTTAGAGATTGTAGGATAAACGCGTTTCATGGCGAGGGGCAAAGGGCTAAGGCACGTCGGGCATGTTGGAGCGTCCCATTACTACTGTTTCGTAACTCACCGTCGCAACACACACCTTCTCGTCCTCACTTTTCATATCAAATAGATAAGGATATTTAAGTCCTCTGATAATATTTATTGTGAAAAGGTAATAGAAATGTGTCACACTTTCATATTCATTGTGATCATGTCTACGATGATTATAATGTGCTGGCAAGGAGCGCTAGAATTCAACACCTATTTGATTCCCTTTATATTTAACCATTTATGGAGGAATTTGTTGTTCCCTACCTTCATCTCTCTATTTAAACACCTGCATATTTCGGCAAGAGTGTATTTTGAAGATTTTGAGAGGAAATAAGATTTTAAATATTTCGATAAATATTAATATCGTACAACCATTAAGAAACCTGTTGCCCCCGATTAGCTTCTTAACAACCTCCTTTCGCGGAGTTTTAAACAGCGATAAACTACTGTGTTTTTTCTTAAAAAAAGTAAAAGAACTGTAAAGGAATAACACAGAGGTAGAATCAGACATTTGCAATGGTTGTAAATTGAGGAAGTAGGATTTATTTAAACAGATAATTGATTTTTGCTACTATGATTTTATTTTATAGGGGAAAAAGAACAAGAAGCCCAGCAATTACTGAAATACATACTGTAGATGATGATGATAATGATGCATGTCACTGTTACATCAATGGTAACACTACCCACGTGAACATCTATCGAAATGATTCTTGCACAACATAAGCACGAAAAGAAAACCCAGCGATGATCATGAACACTTCAAACAAGGAGGTCATTACAAAATCATTGTTAGCGAAATGACAATACTATTGTGATCCTTTGTCAACAAAGTGACGGATGTTCACTCCACAGGGTGGGAACAGCCAGAGAAAGCATTGCGCGTGACACGACAAGCAATAATGTTGTGAAGTTCACATGTCGCACTGTTAATCTTCGACCTGCAAACTCTGATTTTGAACTGTGCTGTATTTGAAACATCAAAAGTGTCCTGAAAAAATTATTGAAAAAACTTGTTGCTGTTGAAAAAACTGTTACAAACCTATAATTTAAAAAATCCGTGTCCCATCGAAAGTGTA
Organism: Mamestra brassicae; assembly: GCA_905163435.1. NCBI lineage: Eukaryota > Metazoa > Arthropoda > Insecta > Lepidoptera > Noctuidae > Mamestra > Mamestra brassicae. The sequence goes on along the minus strand of LR990996.1, from coordinate 6,831,869 downwards.
AATGGTCTTGGTCTTCTTCCTTAACCAATCGTGATTAATATTTTAGATATAAACATGATAAGCACTATCCAATGTAATAAAAGTTACAACACCAATCTTTAAGAGATAATTTTATAACCATCAATTAATATTACCAATGCACAATTTATTATTCCGAACACCACAATTACTGAAAGCGATCCTATAAATTACAACTCCATTGCGCCCAACTTTGAAAATGAGAGTGGATTCCTCAAGTGTGTGGGTGTTCCGTGCTCCGATCAATAATAAACATTAACATTGAACTTGATTATGATTCAAAATGCTTGTTTGATTACCGCATGTTATGCCTCTATACATAATACGATGATTGACAGACGCATTGACCCGTGATCGAATCAAGAGTTACCTCAAATGCCGCGGTGTAATCATACGATACGATTGAAGCCTTAGATAATCTATTTTTTGTGGTGCTTTATGTGTCCGAAGTTGGGGTATATGAGGTGCATTATTGGAGCGAGTTACAGACCACAGGGACCTCATTGTTATTCCTATAATCAAAATCCCGATTGAGTAATTTTGACTCTTAGTATCTCGACTACCAAATGTGCACCTTATCTTCAAGAGTTTTAAATGAGAACACAAAAAAGGGATACATAAAGAATGATTGAACGTAAAATAGAAGATTTTACATAATGGTTAATGACAATGATTATATCAATGTGTTTGATTTACCGGAGACAATATTAAACAAATGAACGAAAGTAGAGATATTAATGGTGTAACATTACGGGGTCGTGCGTGGAATAGTTTGAGTATCATTGCCTCACTCAAGGTGAAAGGTCTCAGATCTTGATGAGATATACGTAATTCTGTAGCAAATTTTATTTTGTACACGCTTTTCCGTACAAATTGTTTCTTTTGTTACAGGTACTAAGAAGTTAAGAATTGACGAAAATTGTAAGTGCCTTCAAAATTGGTCAAAATGACATCCACACACATTTTGTTTTTTTTTTCATGCTATGATATACGAGTATGTAGGTGTTTTGCAAAAAAAACTTTTATTTTGAAAACGGACTAGGTAATGAAGAAGAAACAACAACAACAGGTGAAGTGATAAAGTTGTTAGTTTTTAGCCCATCGAATCTATGTCTTCCGCATAAATGTAATTTATAAGCAAGCAGGTAATCGATCTAACAGCGATACTGATTCATTGAGTCGGAAGCAAGTGTTTGTGCGTGCAAACAGATACTAAATCACTGTAAATATGAATGCACGGGACATCAGCTGTAACTACTTTAAATGTTAATAACAAACCATTACCAAATTTGAATTTGGTTAATAACTATGCAGAACTAGACCACGATGAAGTACAAAGTCATAACTCGTCAGAAACATGTTGTTACTATAACTTACTCAATTTAGATATAAACCTAAAAGAATTTGCCAACCAAAAAAAAAATTAACTGTACAAATGAAAGAAAATTTTAATTTAACGGCCCATAATTTGATTTCAACATTTTCGACGCAGAGTTTACCAAGAGATATTTCCCATCTGGTCGGATTAAAATTAGGGGAAATTGACATAAGTAGTGATGTGGACGATGTGGTGGCTCCGTGTTCTTCAGATACTCTTGTAGCTCTGGAGAGCTAACACCCTGCCCCAGCGAATGGCCTTTCTTATCCTGAGCCGCCTCATCCACACATTCACACCCTAATCTGTACAGGTCGAGAGGTTGTCACAGCCGTTTGCTTGATTAAGGATGCATAGACCTTTAGTGAACCAGATAAGCATTGGTTCATGAACAAATATCACACAGAAGGAATGCATTTGTTTCATGTGCCTCATGACACGTTCTCTCTTTTTCCTATTCAATCTGGACTGGTCTTCAACCTTTATCATATTCATATTCGTTTATTTGCGTTCCACAAGCAAGATGTTATCAAGAGGCTTCAGAACTAAGAGCCGTTTTGCTTCGTGAAGATCTCCTGTACGTCATTCCTACCGGCCTAGGCTTCCGGTCAACTCTTCCCTTGACCAGATCGTTCACCATGTTTTTCATATTAGCTTATACTGCTCATAAATAATCCAAGTGCATCACGGTGACAGTGTTAATTACGAACGACTATTAGACGGTTGTTAGTCGCACATTTACGATCATTATATGCATCGTTCCGTGCTTTGTTTACAATATTACATTACATTATGTAAAATTGTTAAATGTAATCAGGAAACTGTCGCATTCCGCTATATTGTGTTTGGATAACATCGTGTCTGTCAGTCAGAATATGTATTAATATAGCAATAAATTATAAACATGTGAGCTTTTAACTATTTTATGTACAAAATAAATAAATTCTAGACAGGATACTATAAAAATTTCTCTCGTTACACTCCCACTGACATAATAACTCGTGTTAATAAAGAAATTACACGCATTACCTTTACTATGAGAATACAAAATACTTGAAATGAACACCTTAACATTGAATGTAATATCGTTTACTATGGCTGTGAGAAACGACGCTTTCACGAAGAGCTTTGCAAGCGCGGATTCACAGACGTAACAATTGCTCAGAACAATGATCCGCGACTCCGGAGCACTGACACGACATGTGTCGTAGGTATGTACGTTCCGTATTGTTCTGGGTACCGCGTTGTAGGTCACTTGGTGCTGGAGAAATAACACTCATCTTCTCTCTTATAGCTGTTTCAGATAAAACCTTGTCATATAAGGATTACTTAGCTTCTGCCAGTGGCGTCGTAACCGTAAATGTCGGAATATTCGAAAAAAAATCATCAAAATTGGTTAAGTGGATTAGACGTGAAAGTGTAATAGACAGGCAGAGTTACTTCCGCATTTATAAAATTAGTAGGGATTTGGAACTGGACATAACCTCAGTAATTCCACTTCCGAAGTTACTACTAACAGTCGGAATCGGAACTGTCTCGCTATTACGACACGTGTTTCCTGAATTCTAACTACCAAATCATAATACAAACAACTGCCAAACAGACATTGTTTATTAAATTATGTTGAACATGTCAAACAGGCGGTAGACATTGTATTGGGAAATTCTAGAGCAAGTAAATGTATTGAAATGGAAAGTGAATCACACGCAACTCACGCGCGCTCGTATCGTAAACGCGTTTGTAGGATGCGCGAGCGCTTACTACCGAACGGCTAATTAATATGTATTGATACTGGATACTTTATACATAATATTCCAAAAATAATTTCTATTTTGATTTCGGTTTTAAATTGGATACAGAATAAATTACTTACTAATTGTTCTACTCTAGAGCTTAAGCTGAGTTTGCTTTGCTTGCAGGATGAAATATAGGTATATGATTCAAATGAGTTTTTTTCTCTTTAATATTATAGTATTCTAATATAAAAAAGAAAAAAAAACTGTAGTTGTTAGTAACTGTACCTATGTTGTTATTTAACAGTGAAACATAATTTGTTCCATCATACACACACTGTACTATGATGAAACAAATTACCCAAACAAATACATACTGTTAAGGTACCCTTTGCTGGAATATGACTGAAAGTAACCTTTCCTCAGATCAAAGTTACGATCGCATTAACAAGGCTGTATCTTCAATTTAGAAAATAGCGTGCCATTCAAAGGTTAATATTAATGGAGTTGGGAGAAAACAAGCCAGTCAGTAAGAACTTTTTGAGGATAATAATTTAGTAAATTAAGATTCACAGAAAGTTAAAGAAATTCAATGATGACTCAGTGTGTAATAACCGGATCTCAAAATCTGTTTTACAACGACAGCTGTGTTCAAACTCAAAGTGGAATTCAAGAAGCATGTTCGTAAAGAAAATACTCATGATTATTATGTGGATAATGAAATAGAATATGCAGTGAGAAATGTTCTAAGAAATGACACTTGAGTTAAAGCACGTGCGCCCGTCCATCTAAGTAAAGAGTGCAGTCATGGCGAAGAGTAACTTGAGAGAGAGCATACAATAATATTACAATATTATCTTTAGATTACTTGTAATTTTTAGGATTGAATTATATCTCGTTTATTTCATTCATTTTCTCTCTTCGTACATGTTGGTTTGGATCGTACCATCGGACTATGTGAGTGAGGGAATAGGGAGCACACAGTTGCGCATGCGCATACACTATTGCAGTATAGTATCTCATGGCTATCCCCGTGCCCGAAATTCAGATCAGAATGTTTATTTTTAACTAATTATTATTCGCAGCTGCAAAGTACTGTTTCTGTATTAAATATCTATCAGTATCTAGGGCTTCCCAGATTGAGGACACCCTACATTGATTAATCATATACAACTCATAGAAAAGTGATGACATCACCAATATTTAAATAGCACTTTTCTACACAACAGTATCCACATTTAAGTTTATTTAGATGGGCACTTCTCGTCCATCAAGAGCACAAGCAAATAAAACAGGTTCTCAGATTTCACTCGTAGAGTCGTGTCTAGTGTCAGAATACGGGCGTGAACTATGTTGGAATTTGTTATGTTCTTATCAAAACTGCTAATTTATTTATTAATAAATTCAAATGTATGAATATCTGTGTTTTTAAGAATTTTTATCTTAAGGTTATCAAACGAAACTGTTTGTTGATCAAGCCTTTGTTTATTTCCTTTTAAGTCATTAACTTATCCATGTCCGTCACAATAGCGTTTAATACCCCTGCGTGCTTGCTCCAGACAATCAACAGAACCGTGGTAAAAGGGTTCCATTAGATTTAGTCGTAAAACTCTTTCCGTGTTAACTACAAACACAAACAGAGTTATCAGTGAGTCAAAGCCTTCATTGGATTCCCATCAGTATCACAAAAAGGGTTGTGTTTATTTTGGGATACCGTGGTCGCTGTCCTACGGATTTGTCACCTGCCAAGCCGAATTACTCGCCTAACATTGTAAGATGCTACCATTGTAACAAAGTGAGGAGCCTCGTTTAAAGGCTTTTAACTTTTGAAGTTTTTTTCTGCTCTAGTACGGGTCTTACAATTTTAACTGTCGAGTCACATTGAAAGCAAACTTGTGTGATATATTCACAATTTCTTTTTCTGAAGTAACACTTGTATAAATGCCGTCGACTTGAGCAATGTACATATGTAGTCATGTTAGATGTGAACATCTGTAGGTTTGCCATATATTTTTATCAAAATTTTCATGCCTGGTGTCAAAATTATCATCGTTTTCGGTATAAAAAAGCATTGTCTTGTTGTATATTCCGGAAGGTTTATTTAAAGAAGGATGTTGGCATCCATTTAATTTTAAAAAATAATTTTAAATTTCAAACGGTTTTCAGTTGTCAGCTAACCCGCAATTCCAAAAATATAATTTAGATTTTGTTATGTATGATACATACTTGAAAGACGACGAGTTAAGACTACCTATCTTTATTACTGACGCACATCCCAGTTTTTCGAAACGTTTGCCTACAACAAAATTTAGTGCCTCTTATCATCCGGAAATGGACCACGTAAGTATTAAAGCAAGTCCTAAAGATAGCACCACTTTACATCACCTGATTAAGAAAACCGCTGATAGTTGTAACAGCTCGTTAAGTAATCGCAGATTAGAGAGGCAAAGCTTACTAATTACTCGTGAACTACCGCCGTTAACCTAATGGAAAGCTCGTTTCATATACATGTTGACTGAGCTTGTTTTCAAATTTCATATTTCATCCGTTGTCAAATAACACTTGAAACATGTTTTCTCGTTATGACTCTTTTTTATTTGTTTTGTTATTGTTTCTAACACGACCCTAATTTTAACTCACGTTCGAGTTATATTGTTAATGTTACATTGTTAACGAGTAAATGTTTTGAGCGAGCTTCATTGATCGCAGTAACAAATTCCAATATTTTATATTTCATGAAAACCTTCTTGGAAACTTAAGTACTTCAATACTTAGGTGCATCGTTTATATGGGAGTTTCCTAGCTATATTTAGAACATACGCATTCAAGATTTATTCCAGTTAAGTTTCATTAATAAAAGCGGCCGTTTTAGTTATGTTCCAAGCCATTGGAAATCATTAAACTCTAATAGCCGAGATCGAAGTATAAAATCACATACCTCCCTAACGGAGGTCGGAGATACTTCATTAAGTCATTTAATTGTCACTCTACAACTAAGTTATTCAATAAGAAATCAGAGAAAACAGTCAGACATAAATAAGAAGTGAAAAATGTCCAATTAAAGTAATAATATCTTCAAGAAGCTACATATAGGAAATTAATAATATAATCATCATGATCAGCATAAACACATCGTGTTAAATGAAGAAGCATTAATTTCAACGCTTTTACATTTTTGTACAAGAATTTCTTATCGTAAAAGTCAACTTTAAATAAAGCTCGTCGTGAACTATTAAGTTATATAGTTTGGTATCACTTACCGGCGCGACGGCCATGTCTCCTCTTATCTGTCAGCAAGATCCCAATCACTGTGTCTATTTGATCATCACTCAACTTTCACCAGGTAACGTCCCGGAACATCACCCGACATGCCGATAATCCTCAGTTTTCATATCACAGTCACCTCCGTAGCGACAACACAAAGCTCGCACTCGGGAAGTACTCGCGTACTCGTAATGGCATAACGTGCGGTCCCCACCGGCGATGTAGATGAATGACGCCGGGTAAAGCACGAAGAAGTCAACAGTTCCCACGTGAGAGAAATGCGCGTGGCGAACAATGGTGGAGGCTGCGCTGCGCGTGAGTCGAAAGGTGGGCAAAAAGCAAATGAGCGCAGGCGCGGGCACGGGCGCACACACCACCGCGCCGCCCCGCCGGGAGCCGTACCTGCTGACCCATTTCAAATGTTCACTGCAATCATTGTTGGAATTTAAACCCTTATTCGATTTTGGGACCGCTCGGTTTCGGAAAAAAAAACAAAGTTTTTTTTGGGAGGGATTTAGAAAGTATTAAGTCTTACAAAGCTACCTTTACCAGGAACATTATTCTGTGAATCTCAAGAGAGTAAGAGGGCTCTGTGACTAATACAGCTTTAGATAATTACGCAATGTAGTCGAATACAAAACATAACATTTCTAAACATTTACACTGAATACCTGGATGTTTTTTTCTTGTAAACGTTTTCTAAATATGAAATCTAGCTAGATCTTTTTATCGCCCCCGAAACCCCCTGCATACTAAATTTCATGAAAATCGTTGGAGCTGTTTCCGAGAATCAGATTATATGTATATATACACTAGCGGTCCCGACAGACGTTGTCCTGTCCGACCGTTTGCTTTGTAAATCGATTGCAGCGCCACCTACCGGGTCCAATTGTGAATCTAAACCATTCCCGAATCCCCTTGAACACGCACAAAAAATTTCATCAACACATCAGTACACAAGAAATATATATGTATATTAAGATATATACAATAATTGCTCGTTAAAAGGTATTAGATATTTCCGATAAAAAGCTAAGGCTATTTTTATTTATTTATTTTATACTTATTGTATATAAGAACAGGACTTTTTGAAGAGCTTCCAGTATCTTCAGTTTTCAATACAGTATATGATTTTTTTTTTTGTTGTATTAAAAACAGATGTTTACAAGGATGAAAATGTAAAATAACTTTTATCGCAATATTTACCTAGAACGTGACTATTTATTAGACTGATTTGAACACGATTAATGAATACTTTTGCGATATACATTACGTGTTCAATATGAACTATTTGATTATCTAGTTTATAGATTATCTAGTTTATGACTTTGATGATAAAAACAGCTCTAATTCACCTAATTACATATTTAATTATAGATGGAGCTGATGCAAAATAAAGTTTTGATTTAAATCTATACTAATATAATAAAACTGAAGAGTTTGTTTGTTTGAACGCGCTAATCTACCAGTTGGATTTGGAAAATTGTTTTTGTATATGATAGCCACATTCATGAGGAAGACTATACGGTAACGGGAAAAAAGGGATATGCGCGTACGAATTCGTGGGCAAAAGCTAGTTCATAATAAAATCGCTCTCCTCCCTTACACCTTAAACTCCTTACCAACTCACCTCAATGTTTTTTTTTTCCGAAAGTGATTCTAATATGAACCAATCACAATTTATAAGGATACCATTCGTAATCAAAACACAGACTTTTTATTTTATTTTCAACGTCAGTATCACTGCATAACACAAGGAAGTTACGCCAGGAATGTAAATCAGTTTACACTTAGTGGATTGTATTAAAGCTTGATAAATGGTTTCTAGTCCCACTAAGCTATCACTTAAATCCTTTTACGGGCTCAAGTTATAAGAGATTACGTCTAATGATGATCTAGTAACATACCACGAAAAAGTATGGCTGTTAACTTTTTTAGAAAACTTAACCTTCTTGTTTCCTTAGTTGATTTGAAGAAGAGTTAATTTTTTTAGAGCGTATAGGTAAGTACACTGAGAAATATGTTGAATGTGGAATATCTTTTGGAATTTGGTTCTTATATCCAGCAACGAATCGTTTTATTAACCATTCCAGTAGAGAGGTATTGGAAATGTAGTAGGAACATCTATTATTTAAGGCTTTTATGAAAGAAAACACTATGAGCCAAGCCCGTCGGTGCTGCGGTATGGAAACTATACTTAATTGCTGGTAAAGATAAACGATGGTTAATTTGTTCCAATAACGATTGGAAATGTACAGGAATCTAACACAAACCAGAATCCAATAAGACGCCAATTATATGTCGATAATCTAACGGTTGTAGATTGATACTTTATATTTTTGAGCTGTTATTTCTTCGCAGCAAGACTTGTTCCTGGATACCGCTTTCATTTTCCGGTTCATTATACTATTATATATTTCAATCTTGTCCATAAGATCTTAAATACTATTTAATGTTGGGAAACTAAACAATCTGCCTAGCCCTACCGAGTTTGGGTCGACTTATATGCAACCAAGTCTATATATAATATGCAGCTGAATACCAGTATTTATCATTAAGCTACTGTCGGATAGCGGACATCCACAACTCATTTGCTGGCTAACACGATACCTGATACGACTGGCTGTCAGATTTTCGGGCTCTCGGCGGCCCATAGCGAATGACAAATGGAGGCACAGAGGGGTCTATGGATGGACCATACGGCTTAATGGTTATTGCCAAGCCGCTAACCCCTTTGCAGCTTAACTACTATTAAAAAAATAATTAGCTACCTACAGATTCTGAATTTTGGCCCCAAACGACGAAAGCTAGCCGTGAATATGACTAGTGGTATTTAAAAGTAATATCATTTTCAAGTCGGGAACTCGTTATAATCAATGTATTCCCGAACGAATTAACTACCTATAAGATTAATAACTTCAGTTACACTGATGCAGTATATTGACATCAATAACCAGAAAAAAAAATGTAAGTACTCATTCACGCGACGCATCATTCATCTATAAAAAGTAGAGCGATATATTGTATGAAAAAAATCACATTATGTGCAAATTACTAGCATATTAAATGTTATTTATGAGACATCGCCTTTCCGTAATGATTGGCGGAAGACAAGCGAAGCCGCGTGCACGCGCATACTTCACACCGATCGTACACTTTTGAAAGAAGAATATGTTTTGTATCGTTGTTTTGTTGGCGGTTTTCTGTAAGATTGAAAGTATTGCCAACATAATGTGGAACGAAATAATTTGCGTCATCTTAATCAATTAAATGAATGTTTCGTTAAAAGTTTTAATGATTTCCGCATAGTCTTGTATATTAGGTAGATATTTTGTCATTGCATAAACGATACTAGTTCAGAAATAGTACCTTCTTTTTCTATGATCTTAATAAAAGTGAGAAGAGAGAGTGCCAATTTTGTGAATTTGTATGTAAGTACGGGGAGGGTAATCTCCGGAACCCACCTACCTATGTAAAAACCCTAGTCTTTATACATACCTAACCTACAAGAAATTGATTATAATGTTGGACCGTCTGACACTCAGGCGGTTGACAATATAAACATACTTTAAGTGGTTGTTTTACTACACACTCACGAAGCTTCCATTTAAGGACATTTATACATTTACGAGTATCTTCGTCAGACAAACAATAAATGACACAGCTACGAGACGAAACATAACTTTGACATAAAACTCACGATATCTTTTTAAGTTCTTTAATCGTGGTAGATAAAAAAGTAAGTAAACTAAAGAATTCCTTACTAATATAAATTAAATGCGTACAAGTGAAGGTAAGACCAAAAGTAGGGTTATGTTAATAAGCAAATATCGAAAACCCAAAAGTGGTTTGAAAAGCCCCAGATGTTACGAAACATATAATTACTTAGTATTCCAAGATACGACGTTATTCAGTGAAATTGTTAAATTTCGAAGAGCAAGTACGCGTTTTATTTACTAAGCAGTTGGCTTTCGCAAATAACGGTCGAGACTGCGCATGAGTGGAATATGAGTGAACTTTTACTTGGATACCACACTTCTGCATGCTTTGATTTTGTGCAATGAATGCTGCAGGTTTATTCATGGTCATGTTTTACTGTTGTTCGGAATATGTAACATTTCTACAAATGTTTACAAGGTTATTGGGATTCATGGACATGTGTTTTCGGAGATACTGTTTTGTAAAGTATATCATTGCTTACTCTACATTTATTTTATGCTAAGCAAAAGATGCTTATTGTATGTCTGTGTAAGATTCGATGGATGGCAGGAAGTTTGTTATTCGTCTACGCAAAAACTACAGAACAGATTTTGATGAATCTATAGGTACAGGCTCAAACATTAGAATAATACATAAGTACCTAGGATATAATTTAATAATTCCACGAGAAAAAAGGTCACCATGTTTTTTTTAAATTTGATATTAGGAGGTATTGCAGTTTTCAATTTCAGATATTCTAATGCGTTTTCATTACGATATACGTAAGAAAAAACCTGTATCTCTCCATCGGAGCCCTGCATGGGCAAACTTTGACCATAAAACAAGCCTTGCAAAACAATTCACACAAGATTATAACTATGGTGCAATAAAGTGTTAGGGTCTGCATGTGAGATGCAACTTTATACCGCGATTACGCAAACTATAGGCTGCAACGATCCGACGATGTGCGTGACATCGTTAGTAAGCAGGAAGGCTGACGGCAAGAAATACTGCTGCGACAGTTTGGACGTGTCAAGCGAATTCTGTTACTTAAGAAGCTATCAACAGTAGCTGGAAAAACACCCGGATCTGTGTTGGTAATTTTGTAGTTTATTGGTTACATATGTAGTTACCTAATCTAAGTTTATTATACTGAGCTTCAGTGATTAAAGTCTTCGTCATGGTTTCTTGGTGGAACAATGATTATTCTAGTGACGATTGACTGCTAATGAAAGGCGTCCTCGTGATCATTATCTACACTTCGTCCACTGCTGAGCCTTTCTTTTGTTGTGCCAATCCCCACGTTCCTGTCAGAATCATCTAGGTTCTACCCACGATGGCCACAAATTCGTCTGCTCATCTCGGCGCTGGACGATTGACACTTTTTCGTCAAGTTTGCGGACGCCACTCGGTCACCGTCTTATTCTACCTATCATCAGTGCGCCGTGCCAGGTGTCCTGCTCAGCTCCATTTGAGTTTAAGTTGCTTCAATAGCATCAACATCATCTTCCTATCATTAGTCAGTCACCTTAGTAAGCTCCTGAATTTCAGTTTTGAATATTGCACATAAACGGATCACTGAACTGCTACGGTTGTTATGTAAACATTTACCACGCATCAACACAACCTTTAAATAACATTAGTTATCTACGAACATTTGCGAATTCGGACGAACATCGTTTGACCGTGTCTGATCATAATGCTTAGAAAACACGACACGCAATCTTGATGTTTCTATTCCAATTGTTTGGGTTGTATAAATCGTTGCGTGTACGTGTGCTTAGCCAGAATGACCGATGACGGTGCCCCGATGACGCATACCTTCGACCTCTCGAAAGTGTCTTGTAAATCTACTGCCGGGTTTAGAAAACATTAGGTAGGTACCAAACTACTTTTATTGTGGATAGGAAATCATAAAATGCCTACTCCCAGCGGGAGGGTGCCAGACTTTTACTGACTAAAACCAACCCGTGTTCCTACAAATTACCTTTACCAGGGCCGCGATAACTCTTTCGAACAATTCCGCAACCCCGACAGGTACCTAACTTCCTACCATGTTTTCTCTTAGACAGATGACAGTTTATAACAACAAATGAAATAAAGGCATTTAAAACATTTCGATCAATTTGTAGTGAAGAAGTCACGCAAGTGAAAGCGCATATCACAATATTGTTTCTAAGTAAACAGAAAGGGAGCGGAGCAAACTGTCAACTCATTTTTGAGTAGTGTTATAAAAATATTATGATTTGTAATTTGTTTTCTTTTGTATGGACAGGGAAATGTGAACATACCGATGACTAATACGAAGTATCTGTTGGTCATTGAAATCTTAGTTTTTGCATAATGCAGTAAAAATGTTCCAGGAGTAATGCCATGCCAATGTCAGCCTCCTAAGTTGCTGTTGTAGTCCTCTCCGAATATTTCAAGTAGGTTCCCATGAGTGGGAAGTGTTAAGGTTCCATTAGAAAAATCACTTATTATTTGATTTCAGAGGTCCTGTAAAAATTTTCATCTTCATAGTTTGGTAGTTCTAAAGATAACTTCTATTACAGATTTTCTTTATGTTCTCCATTGCTTTCTTGTTCATTTACGGAAATGGCAATTAAGAAGCGTGTGCTCGGTGGCATTGAAAACAATAACAGCATCGGGAACTATCTCAGACTCTTTCTACAGTTCGATATAAGTAATATGCGCCACAAATGAAAGCAATCTTAAAATCTAAGATTATAAAGTTTATTTTGCTTTGATATGTTGTGTTAAGATGCAAAGTGTATTTGGATGATTTGCCAGACTAATTTGACCTTGATTCCGCGGTATGGGAGCTGACTCTCGACGGCCATTGTGTGATTTTCATTCACTTTTTACTAAAGAGTTAGACGCGATAGTATCACGCTTCTTGGCGTCAAGTTGATCTTATTGGACCGTCATCTCGTCCTGCACCGTGTATTTTGCTACTAATTCATTAGCAAAAATAAGTAAGTCGATTTGAAAAAGTTTGGTTATATCTGAAAATTAAACTTTTTGCCAAAATTAAATTAAGTTTGACCAAATAGTTCATAACACGGGTGCAAATGATTCGATGCACGTGAAGAAAATTGTCAAAGAATGTCAAAATGACGCGTAATTCTTACTGTAAAACAGTTTTTAATGATTTCTTTGATTGCAAGATATATCTTATTTATACAATTAATATTCAATAGCTTCACAACATATTCGATTAGTGTAAAAACATATCAAGTGCGCCGCATAAATGAGTCCTCGTATTTGGTAACAAGTTTGCCGGAGTTCGAAAACGAAAATCATAAAAGGTTTAGTGACGATAAAAACACTAACAAGATAGTTCCTCTCAATGATGATAAGAGATACACAGTGTGCTCTGGAAACACTATGAGCAGTCAACAAAGCAGTGTCACTGTCGGTGAAAAAAGAGATAAAGTAAAGAATGGACCCGTTTCAGCAAAGTTTATAAAAGATGTTAGGGAAAGATACTTCCGGACTTACTACACAACGATCAGGAAGACAACCAATAGTTTACTGGCAAAGAACCCTTTTCTGACGGAGATCAGTAATGCAAGTGCTGCTGTAACTGTCAAACTCAAGCATAATCTTTTAACAGCGAGGAAAATCGCTTCGGTAGTAATTAATCAATTTCAGTCGGATGTAAGGAGGAGAGACGTTTATTTCGATGAGGTTAAAAGGAGAAAACGAAATATGCGCCACAAAAGACGACGGCCTGGGCAATATCTGTCAGGTTTGTTTTGGAAACACTTGCATACTAGACACTCAAAAAATCTTCCCTTGCTTACTTGACATTCGCTTTAGCTCCTCACTGTTTGTATAAAGATTTATTTTTTGATACTTCGAATGGTCATGGTTATAAACCTGTAATAAAACAATGTATGTATTTGTTGGATTACTTTTTATCAAAATTACTCGTAGATATAGTTTTCAAATGCATTTTCATAGCGGTGTATAGAAACTAATGTTGATTTCATCTTAAAATTTTACATGACTCTATACTTATTCTGGAAAAAGTTTTTCAATGCAAGCATTTCTTTTGACCATAGTTGATTGCTATATGCTACGACAAGTTATTAATGCTATGAGATTTATAAAAATACTATAATTATGCTATAATATACTAAGCATGCCAATTTTGTAACAGTACATAAGTATTTTTAATATTCTAAATAAAAAAATAAATGTACCTATAGTTTCTTTTTCACGTATCGAAACTAATATGTATTTTTATTAAATATAAACTTATATAAGTTACTATCATATAATTACTACATGAACAATTCATAACATAATTATGGCAACTAACAATAGTAATATTTCTATGAACAGATATAATTAATTTTCCTCTGCAGTATTGAATATGCATACCTTTTATAAATGAATATATGGATAATCGTAAAGAAAGGGTCCATACAGGTGAATTTTCAAAGTGTGCGTGGATGTCCAAATCCGAAAAACACAGAAAGGAGTCTCGAGCCCGATTTTAATGAAAACTTAAACTGCACTATTGGATTTTTGAAAAATCGGTTTTCCTAGCCAGGAATCGAAACAATTGGTTTTGAAAAAACACACACCGTACTATAGTTGTTAATTTGAAAAAATATCAGTTACGGTTTAGGTGTGGGTAGGTTTAGTCAGAAATTGAAAAAGTAATTTGTTAAAAATGAGCCCTTTCCTTTTAGTTTTTCATGTGTTATTAGTTCCCAGAATTTGATCCTGAGTGGCGACACTTTTGGATGGTGAATACAGGATGTGTTTTTTTCAAAATCAATCCACGCACACTTTAAAAATTCACCTGTATATACACATAATCACACTTTTACAGTATATATATATCGAAAAACTTTTTAAATAATGATGTTTAATAGGCACAAGTGTAAACTGTTGTACAATATTTGTTGATCGGGTCGAATACGGAAACACTGGGACAGGTGTACTGATCCAAAGCATAGGTCCCGTTACTCAATAACACACAGTTGTAGTAAGTTTGGCAGGTGGAGTCCGCGCTATTGGCAAACCTTCCAGCCGAAGAGCACGTAAAAGTATTCGAGCTAGAATCAGATGAATCCGTCGGACATTGGTAGTCAAAGTCACATAAAGTTGTCTCAGGATTGTAACGAGAATTGTCGGGACAGGTATACACTGTCTCCGTATAATCATCGTTTTCATTTTGAATGCATTCTACATAACTGGTGCAATTAGTACTACCTGGATCAGCTAAGAACCCTTGTGTGGTGCAAATGGATGTTGAGTTTGTAGTGTTGTCGGATGAATTAGAGCTGTCACCTGAATCCGTTGGACATTTGTAGTCGAAATCACATATAGTTGTATCAGGATTGTATAGTGAATCATCGGGACAAGAGTACTTTGTTTCCGTGTAATTGCCATTTTCGTCCTCAATGCACTCTACATAACCGCTGCAATCAGAGGAGTCTGGGTCAGCAATAAATCCTTGTGAAGTACAGACGGAGGTCGAGTTGCTCGTGTCGTCGGTTGTATTGGAGCTGTCACCTGAATCCGTTGGACATTTGTAGTCGAAATCACATATAGTTGTATCAGGATTGTATAGTGAATCATCGGGACAAGAGTACTTTGTTTCCGTGTAATTGCCATTTTCGTCCTCAATGCATTCTACATAACTGCTGCAATCAGAGGAGTCTGGGTCAGCAATAAATCCTTGTGCAGTGCAGAAGGAGGTCGAGTTGCTGGTGTCGTCGGTTGTATTGGAGCTGTCACCTGAATCCGTTGGACATTTGTAGTCGAAGTCACATATCGTTGTATCAGGATTGTATAGTGAATCATCGGGACAAGAGTACTTTGTTTCCGTGTAATTGCCATTTTCGTCCTCAATGCATTCTACATAACTGCTGCAATCAGAGGAGTCTGGGTCTGCAATAAATCCTTGTGCAGTGCAGAAGGAGGTCGAGTTGCTGGTGTCGTCGGTTGTATTGGAGTTGTCACTTGAATCCGTGGAACACTGGTAATCAAAGTCACAAATAGTTGTATCAGGATTGTATAGTGAATCATCGGGACAAGAGTACTTTGTTTCCGTGTAAGTGCCATTTTCATTTTCAATGCATTCTAAGTAACTTGTGCAGTCAGTGGAATCTGGGTCAGCAACAAATCCTTGTGCAGTACAAATAAAAGTCGAGTTTGAGTCACTAGAATCATCGGTGTCATTAGAATTTGTTGTATCAACTGTTAACCCTATTGTCGTATTTGTTGAAAAACTGGTAATAGTCTTATTTGAAACATCAGACGCTCTCAAAGAAATCGTGACATCTGAACTATTTTTAGCTGTAATTGACACCTTATCATTTCTTGTGTCATCAAATGACGTCGTTTCAACAATATCAGTACTATTAAAAGTCGTAGTAGCAATCGTAGTTTCATTTCCATCAATAGTAATCGTGGTGATTGTTGTGTTAGTAATGATTACCGTGGTTATTGTGTCGGTGATATCACTAGTTATTATATCTTCTGTACTATTCGTATAACTAGTTATGTTGGTCACAACAGTTGTTTCAGTTATATTTGTTATATCGTCGTCAACTGTAATAGTCATATTGGTGGTTACAATCGTAATAATGGTAACGTTGTCAGAAGTATCTATAGTAGTCGTGCTTTTTGTAGTATCAGTATTATTTTTAGTAATTATAGAAGTTTCCGTATCAATAACTTCGGTCATATTCCGGAGAGCGTTGGTATCGGTTGAGTAAGTTGTTTCTATATCTTCTGTATTCATAGATCGCGTTATGTTCTTATTAGCAATTGAGTTTACAGAAAATTCTTCTGAACTACTTGAACTACTCGTAGGAACTGATGAACTTGATGAAGTTCTATTGCTTACCGCTGATGTAGAGTTTGAAAACTTTTCAATCGTATTTGCAATATTCGAATGATCACTAATAGAACTTGATGACTCTGCATCAGTTACTATATAAGTCGACTTTAAAGATTCTGATTTTGCTGTTGAATTTAAATTTGATTTTGTACCTGAACTTACAATGTCCGTTATATTTTCTGAATTTGATAAATCATTTATGTCTGTAGTAAGTATTGAATTAGTTGATCTTGTATAATTAGATGTGGCCGATATTGATGCATTCACTTCGTTAGAAGAATTCTCAGTACCTTCAGTATTACTTGAACTTGATGATTGCACTATTTCCAATGTTGATGTATCCGAATTCCCAGTTAATTTTCTGGAACTTGTAGAGTCTGCTGTAAAGGATGAATTCGAAGAATACGCTGACTCTGATAGAAACGATTCTGAAGAATCGTTTGAATTTGTAACGTTTTTAGTTTCTGAAGTTTCAGAAATGTTGGAATAACCGCTCCTGTTTGCAGTATCAGTAGAAATAGATGAATTTACAGTTTCTGAAACAGATGTTTCTGTTATATTTGATGAATTTGAAGATACTGTTGTATCTAAATCAATAGAAGAATCTACTGAGCTCGAGGAGTTTGATAATGATGATATTAAAGCATCCGTTGAATGTGATGAATTTGAACCATTTTCTGCATAAGTAGAACTTGTAGAATTTTTCGTTTCAAAAATTGAAGAATCTGAAGCTTCTGTTAAGTTAACCGAGTTCTGAGTTAAGTCCGCAGATGTCACATTTGATGAATATTCCGATTTTGAACTAGAAGTTTCTGTAGAATCACTTAAATTTTTGGAGCTGGCGGTATCTAAAGTTTTTCGCGCATCCTTCGCGTTTGTATTTTCTGTTTGGGCAGATGAGCTTATTGTATTTGCATTTTCTGATGTGGAGTTGTTCATGGTCGTGATTGAGCTTTTTGAACTTGAATCTTCTAAATTGGACGTCGTATTCGTTGATTTCGTAGAATTTGATTCGGAAGAAATCCGTATATCTATTGCATAGGATGAATTGCTTATATCGGAAGTATCTGTCAAACTGTTTGAATTTAAAGATTCTGAAGAGGAAGAATTTAAACTCACTG
This sequence comes from Mamestra brassicae, assembly GCA_905163435.1. Taxonomy (NCBI): domain Eukaryota; kingdom Metazoa; phylum Arthropoda; class Insecta; order Lepidoptera; family Noctuidae; genus Mamestra; species Mamestra brassicae. Next base: position 6,813,794 of record LR990996.1, on the reverse strand, counting down.
TTTCGTTTACTAAATTTTCAGACGTTTTTGCTGATTTCGAGTTCGATGAATAATCCGATTTTGAACTAGAAATATCTGTAGAATCACCAGAGTTCGTGGAACTGGTGGTGTCTGAAGTTTGTTGCGTAGATTGCGCATTTAAATCATTTGTTTGGAAAGATGAGCTCGTTGTATTTGCAGTTTCTGATGTAGAGTTGTTCGTGATACAGATTGAGCTTTCTGAATTTGTATCTTCTGAGTCGTTCGTCTTGTTCGTTGATGTTGTGGAATTTGATTCAGAAGCCCTTCGAATATCTATCGCATATGATGAGTTGGCAATGTCTGATGTATTTGTTAAACTGGTTGAATTTGAAGATTCTGAAGAGGAAGAATTTAAACTTTCTGTTGCATTTACTGAATTTTCTGACTTTGTGGCAGATGTCGCGTTCGATGAATTTTCAGATTCTAAACTAGAAATCTCTGAAGTATCGCTTGAATTGGACGTGTGAATTGAATCGAGACAAGTTCTAGTACTTTGTGCGTTGGAATTTTCCGTAAGATTTGTGGAGCTCGTTGTATTTGCAGTATCTGATGTTGAATAAATCGAGTTGCGTAAAGCGTTTATTGAAGTAGCAGAGGTAGAATCAAACGTCGTATTTGTTATTTCCGAAGAATTTGATTCAGAAGAAATCTGAATATCTACCACTGATGATGAGGTATTTGTTTCAGTAATATTTTTTGAATTCGTGAAATTAGATGTCTCCAAAGATGTAGTATTTGAATTTTCTGTTGAATTTTCGGAATCTACAGAAACTAATTCATATATTGTATTTGTAGAATTCGAAGAATCCAATTTAGTAGTATCAGAAGCATCTTCAGATGTTGTCATATTAGAAGTTTCTATGTTGTTTATTGAAGAATTGTAATCGGCATGGCCTGTGACGTTTTTTGAGCTTGTAAAATTGAAAATATCTGAAATTTCAGTCTCCTCAGAATTCAAAGAACTAATAGAACTCTTCGCATCTAAATCGAATGTAGAGTTTACTAAAGACGTGGTATTGGCTGAAGAAGAAATCAAATTATCAGTATATGTTAATAAATTTGAAGTGACAACTGCACTTGTTGAATTCGTAAAATTTGATTTATCTAAAATAGAAGCATCTACTGTTTCTGTTAAGTTTGTATAGCTTGCGGACTTCAAAACCGACGTCACATTTGATGATCTTGAAGAATCCAAAACAGAATTTTCTGTGCTGTCATCTGAAGTTCTTGCCACAGTTTCATACAGTTTATCAGTCGTATTTACTGAACTCTCTCTATCAAAGGCTGAAGTTGAATTTGTAGAATTAGTAGAACTTGAAGTGAGTGTGCTCAAAGTATCCGTAGATGTTGTAACATTAGCAGTGTCTGAAGTAGATGAAGACAATAATGTCGTAGTAGTATTTGCTTCAGACGTAACGTCGGTATTTGAAGAATTAACTGTGCCGGCTAAGTTTTCCGTGGACGAAAACTCCATCGTATTCCCGGAGTATGTAGTGGATGCATCATCAGTACTTGATGCATCAGTCGTGTTTGTAGTTCTCGTTGCATTTGTAATGCTCACTGAAGTCTCATTGGCAATAAAGCCTGTTGAATTTGATAGACTTATTTTGTCAGAAAATGACTGGTTGTTACCACTTGAAGAGGTCTGAATCGTTGCAGCGTGAGTTTTCCATGCTGTTACGAATATCTGGAAACAAAGCTGCACATTAAAAATCTAACTCCTCACAAATGAACTGTAAGTTCTACTTTCGTAAATACGTATGAACCGAGTAGCGTTAAACAGTCAAACGACTACTTCTAAGTCTAAGTACCAAATACATAACAGATAAAACAAAAAAAAAACGATTTATTTCAACATACGTTCAAAAAGGACATTCAAATAACGATAGTTTGCGAACTACTTTTCGCCCCGTCTCTAGTAATAGATAACACAGACATTTTACAAATGGCCATATTAGCTGACTACTTTTCCGTACTATATTAGTCAGTAAAAGGCTGTTGCATAATTTGATTTCATTAAATTATCCGTGATATGATAAAGAATCAAGTTTAGATTCTGTTGGTTTTGACTTTAGCAAGGTCGCTGACCGAGAAGCAGAACAATCACTATAGCCCAAATCATGTGGGTTGAAGATAAAGGAGAAGAGAGAGAAAGAGGAAGTTATAACGGGCTATCTAAATAATCAGTTAAAAGTGTCCAGTCAAAACATTTTGTTAAACAATCATTAAATATGATATGCATTCACACATCAAAGAAGCAGGGAATAACTCAGCAAGAATCGAATGGCTACAAAAGGCCCAAAATATTATATCCATTTAACAATTGTTTCGACTTTACCTGTTATTTTATCTTATATTTATTGAAAAGCTTGTCCCAAAAAATAAACACGAAAATGAAAATAGGTAACAAGTAAACCCAAAGGAGAACATGTAATAATTGGGTAAGTCTGAATTTGCTTTTGATAAAATCGAGGTCATGTAGTAGGATGAATGTCGCTTGTTTAGTAATTACAACTAACGGCTAAATAAAACAAAAACAAAAGTACTTACGAGAAATACAGCAATGGTAATCTTTCTTTGCATCGTGAATTTCTAAATAATTTCTTCAAGCACTGAAGATTATATACTAGGATCAAGAGATAATGTGGTTATCTCGTTATTTTAAGTTAACAACATTAATAAAAAGATTGTTTTCATGACGTTTTAGAATATTTCACATTATCTGACTTTGAATCCGATTTTTCCTAACTTATAATTCACAAACAGTCATTACTGGTAACTGTTAGGTCTTGCAACCAAATAATTTGATCGTTAACAGCGGAACTAATAAATCCTTGTGTTCGTACGTAAGAAGAATTGCTGTACTAACAAGGATGTGTTGAAATACAAACTGATCATCTTGAATTATTTAATTATTACACTTCCAAAGATATCTGATTACAACAAAAGGTCTTTGAGATCACCTTTGAATTAATATACTTATTTTAACCAAACTGAGTACAGAAAACAATTCAACATTATCACGCACAGTATCAAAATCTGGTGTCTCAGTCGTAATGATGTATTCAATATTGACATTACACCTACTCGGTAATAAATTACTTATGGCACATTGCTTTCTTGTTTGTGCATAATCAAAAAATAAGCGTTAAATTAAAGCAGTAATGAAAAACAGAATTCGTTACGACAGAGAAATGTAATCGTTGGAACATTAATGACTTTAATTTGTCATTATTTTCGAAGCATTTTCGTTTGTGGCAATCGCCCATTATGTTTTTATGATACAACATACATCACAGTTATTTCAACCCAAGTTTACGTTGTTGCTCACTTAGTTAGAGAAGAGTTTAACACGTTGAATACATAGAAGAGGTCTTATTATTTTGAACACATCATCCACACCCTAGTTTTCACTTTTCATGAAGATACGAAGCCCCAACGGTCCATTAGCCTCAGTTTCAAACATAAATCATCCAAATATCCTGCAGGTCAGATGATCCGAGCAATGGATTAGACCTTAGTTAAGTGTATTGAGACTTAGGGCTGATTTTTCAATTGACAGATAACTTTTACGTGGAATAAATATGGTGGTTTGACTATGTTTAAATACAAAAATTTTTACTTAGGTATTAATTATCTGACAATTGAAAAATCGGCCCTTATTTGACTATTTCAACGTCATCTATCATTTTGCCTGGACTGCTGCTACCGCCACGCTGGCTATGCTATCGAGCTATTTCCTTGCTTCTATACACATCACTGCACTAAATTCTAGATAGTCTAACCTAATCGTACTTGGAGAAGCTGACCCAGTCAGCAGTCAGGTGACACCGTTTTTTTTTATAACCTGTAGTAGCTCTATAATATTCTTATGTGTTGTTAGGTAAACAGTTCGTAAAATTAAGAAGCTGTTCTTGTTCATGTAATTACACACATCTATCCTGGGCACACCCGCAAGTTTGGGGCAGTGCATTTGCCTTTAGCTTGATTGAACAAAGACGTGCCAGGACAAGTGTAGTTGTAGGAAACAAAGGTGTCAGTCCCATTAGGGAACGTTGTGTAGACGCAGAGAGTGTAGTTCCTACATTTTGAGCCCGTGATGACGAACCGTCCTGGCGAAACGCAAGTCACTTCACCATCAGCTATCATGGCGAGAACATACACCACCTGAAAAGGCCAGTTATTTTATAAAGGGCAATAAATATAATACACGGCATGGCCCTAACCCTGTTGTGAAAGCCAAATAGGCAGACGGTACATGGAAAGTACTGCACTACTAATATTTAGCTGTATCCGGCTAGACTGGTCTAGAAGCCAACTCTTCAATAAGATTATGACATGTTGTTGAAAAAATATTGCAGTTACCCATCACAAAAGTAATACTTACAGAAAATATAATGACGATTTTACCCACCACCATCGTTCGGTCGTTCGCAGTGGCTAAATATGTTCTGGCATTATGTGTATTCCATATGATATGTTGTGATATTGATTGTGATTTTAATCGACTTATGATTCGGATCTTAATTAATTTTGATTTTGATATTAATTGTGATTTTGATTTGACTTTTAATTTCGATTTTAATTTTTGATTGTAATTCTGATTTCCAATTTCGCTATTATGTACAGTTTCGATGTGTTTCTGTTTGCTTTTCGTGCTGTAAATCTCATCACGTAATGCTTTTATACCTATTAATTTTAATATTAATTAAGTACTCAAATATTAATGTTTAATAATAGTTCAGTGCTTGTGGCACATCTTATTTGTTTATGGGGCATGCGGTGCTAACCTGTAATAAATTGTTACACTAACCTTGGATATTATATACTTACTTTAAATGTTATCAGTGTAAACAATTGTTGGTTGGCCAATAAAGGAAAATAAAAATAAAATAAAATAAATATTTATAGGAGAACAGAAACAATGGATAATATAGTTAAGATCCCTAGTATTTACCAAGAATTAGTGCATTATCATTTAGTTTGCTTATTAAATCCGTTTATTCGAGAAACCCTTTAGTTACTTATATGCAAATAATTGTCATTCTCTTTGTATTTTTACTTGACCTTAAAAATATAGAGGTTTTTATGACTCTCATTTCAAGTAACGATGAGAATAGCATAGCACTAAGATATTCGGTGCTACCAAGCCGCAGTAAGAAAATCCTCGGCCCTCGGCATACTGGATTAGAACAATACAAGTATTTTTAAAGTAAGCAGCGAAAGTCGTACACATTAATAGAAAAAAGCACAAACAAATATTCGATACATAAATAAAATCTCTTTGATTAAGAATAGTTGATATAATTAAGTTTATTTTCGTCATCTTAACCATCGATATAGTCGCTAAACCTTATCTTATTCTAATCGTTAACACAATAATTGGAGAAAGTCTTTGTAATCAGATAAGAACTTAACATAACCAATGAACTAACATATTTATTGCGTTAGTTATCAAACGAATACAATGCAAATGTTAATTGCCATTAGATTTTTTTATTGGAAAACAAATCTTATTGTAATATCGACGTATAAAATCATTCTTCTTTACAGATTCATGAAATACATACCAAAATTATAATTTCAGCTCAGAATTATTCCAAATACTTCTGTGAACATTTTTCTTAACGGCACACATAGTCCATCGTACACAGGCTGGTTCTAGGATCAAACATCCAATCATAAGGACAGCTGTATTCAAACTGAGCAAACGTCCCGTTGTTCAACAGAACGCAGTAGTAATATTTGCAACTGGTGAGGTCAGACATATCAGCGATCCTGCCAGGTGACGAACAGCTAAACTTCGCATTCTCTCACTTGAAGTTGGTCTCACATAAAGTCGTGTTTGGGTTAAAATTGGTGTTGTTCGGACAACTTTGTCTCAATTGAGTAAAAGCGCCAAAAATATTCACACATTGTATTTAAGTAGAACAAGTCGTGTATTCAGAATCCGCGATGAAGCCCTCATAAGTGCAGATTTTGGACTAGTTGCTCGATTTAGGTTTGGCTTTGACAGTAACTCCGTTGTTGCAGACGTACATATTTTGTCGTTGAGGTACATTTGGACGTTTTCGGGTTGAACACAGACACACTTGGACAGACGGCGTTGCTTGTGATGTAAGCGTCTGTCTGCTTCACGTAGATGCACAGTGTGTAGTTCTTACAAGTGCCATCGGCCTGGTCCGCAAACTGGCCAGCTCCAGTGTCCCTGCAGTTGACAGCAGCATGGGCACACCAAGTGGCACACAATACCTGAAAAATATATAAGTGGATAGTAATAAGGCTGCACAATCCTTAGGGGTGAGACATATTAGTTATGCATTAAAATAATGTGTGGATGATATACTCATATATCGCTAGTTATAAGTCACTCGTAATACGGAGTCCAAATAGTTAAGAATAGAAAAACTAAAGCGTGTGGTTTGGAAGACGACCACCCATTTATATTAACCCATATCGCTGAACCACCAAGACATACATTAAATAAAAACTCACCAAAATGGGAATAGCGATCCCTGCCGTGACCATGGTGTCATATCGTCACTAAGACTGAACTAGGAAGGGCAGATATGTGCGAGTCCTTTTCATTCTTCAAAAAACAAAAGGTTATTATTATTCTAACAATGGGTAATACAACAATCTTATATTTCTACGATCATTTATTTATATTTTTCTTTTTATCATAATACGTCGCATTCTAAACTCAGAATAAATCAATACCATTGCTGTTCATCTCTCATCAGCCATGGGATTAATATATACGTTACCAAAAACAAAATAATACATCTAATCACTAAACCACACATATGATTATTTCATAGGTCTAAAAAATATTACAAAATATGTGAACCGATAAAATGTACTCAAAATGTATGTAGAAACAATATGTTTGATTCTCCGAGTCAGTTGAGTTCACGTGCATCGTTTAAAGGTCCGAATGCGAATAACAGAATAATAGGCACATACACGTGCGTGAGTACCTTGGTGACAAGAAGTAAAAGACAAAAATATAGAGCATCGAATATATTCGTAATTTTCAAACAAAAACAAAAATATAGTATAAGATTTTGTCACGATACCAAGCCCGAAAGTTTAGTCGATAGCTTGCATCCATACGGTATCCCTCGTTATAAGCTGTTAGTCTTGTCAATTAGTACAAGTATAGGTTGCAGTACACAGTGAAGACGCAGGATTGAAAGACGACGTGCTGGGGCAGGTGTAATTGTACTGGGTAAACGTCCCGTCACTCAAAAGTACACAGTAGAAATAAGTTTGACAAGTGGTGTCAGCAGTATTGGCGAATCTACCGGCTGTGGTACAAGTAAATGCAGTTGTGCTGGTGCAGTTGTAAGAAGCATCACAAAGAGTCGTATTAGGGTTGTACAAGGTAGTGGCTGGACAAGTGTATGTTGTCTCCGTATAAGTTCCGTTGATGTTGACACATTCAATGTAAGAAGAGCAGTTTGAGGAGTTAGGGTCGGCGATGAAGCCATCAGCTGTGCAGACAGAAGTTGTGGTGTTAGTAGTGGTGGCGGGGCAAGTGTAGGTAGTGGTGCACTGCCTGAGGGTGGGGCTGAAGAGCGAGGTTGTGGGGCAGACGTAGTTGTAGGAGACGTAGGTGTTGGTGCTGCTGACGTAGACGCAGAGCGTGTAGTTCTTGCAGGTCGCGTCGGCGGGGTCCGCTTGACGACCAGCTCCGGTGGCCGTGCAGTTTACAACGGCATGCGCCTGCCACGCGCATATAGACAGCATCTGGAAAATCAACAGGCATCTTTGAAACATAAATTCTGCATTCTGCTTGATCAATCTCTTCAAGAATACAATCAACTCTTTTGTCAGGACACAAAACGATTCAACATTACTTTTATATGATGTCGACCAAAACTATACCACATGAAGGGGATTAAACAAAACATGATTGCAATGTAATACATTTTTGAAGTAGGTACTCACAAAAACTATAATGATGATCTGTTTAGCCATTTTTTTGCTGTGAATAAACTCTCACCGAATTTCAGGCTTTATACCTTCAAAGATTGTAAAAATGGATATAAGAACTGTAAACATTAATCTGACTGTCACCAATTTTTTTGTTGTACCATTGTTGGATTATCCGATGGATTATCCCCATCATTGCAAACGACACATAATCCACAAAAAAATCCTGAACTTGAATTCTTTCCGTGACGTGATGATGCAATGGCACTTGTTCACATTCGCATTAATATATAAGAAAGTTTAAAAACAGTAGAATAAGTGCAAGAGAAAGATCAAATAAGCGTGGTGAGGTATCTTGGTCTTGGACTAGTTTCAATCTGTCGCTGCATTCAGGATTCCTGAATTAACTCCCTCGCTTCGTTTGTGAGTTAAACTCTAAACACCCTTGCTACGCTCGGGACCACTAAAAAGTGAAAAAAATACTTTTACAAAAAATACAACCAACTTTCAAACAAAAACACTACGTCTGTAAGTCTAAAATAACTTTAATTTTGGAAGTCGGTGTCAAAAACAGAGAAACAAAACTAATAACACCGACTTCCAAAATTAAAGTTACTTTGTAGTGTTTTTATTTGAAAGTCGGTTGTATTTTTTTGTAAAAACTTTTTTTTTCACTTTTTATTTAATAAATTCGGAATGTAAAACTTAATATTACGAAAAATCAGATCCTTACAATGAGCCCTTTCATTTGTCACACGGTACAGTTGGAAAAACTTTTTTTTTAATTTTCTTCTTTACCCCCAAAAGTGACGAGTATGTATTTTCGTTACGCATCCGTGTTTTGGTCACTGAAGGTTGTATGGGTGCCAAATTTCAACTATATCGGTCTAGTAGATTCGGAGAAAATCGCCTGTGACAGACGGCCAGACAGACTGACTACTGAGTGTTCCTATTAAAGCTTCCGTTTTTCTATACAGAGGTTCAGAACATAAAAATTATTGTCATCGAAGATCATCAACGCATCTACAGTATGAAAATAACGACTTGTAATTATTTGGTAAGTAACTAATTTTAATACTGAGCTGACATGTTGCTATCGATATATCGAGGTTTTTTCAACAAGCCTCTCACCCTGTGTTGCCAATGCCAGTGCTATGCCTACCATGACATACGGAGTTAAGAGAGTTGAGGTGGACGCTCATGCAGGAGGCTGTGTACAGGCTTGAAGTTGCAGAGAGATAGCCCATGAAGCGTTCCATGCTTGACATACGGCCAATAGGCATGTGTCCACCGAGTTTGCACGTAATAATTAAATTTTATTAATTAATAACCAATTTGTTTATTTTTTGCCAGAAACTCAAAACGTTTCCCAGACGTATGCATTTAAAAATATGTTAAAAATAAGTCGGTAGAGTATATACCGACATCTAAAATAGGCTGCGCAACGTCTTGGAGACGGTTCCAAGGCCAGTACGCTACGACACCGCTACGAGGGTGCTACGACGATGCGATGACCCGCTACCGCTACCCCTACGCTACGAGATCGCCCCAAGCGGTCTCGTAGCCATCTCCTAGATGTCTCGAATCTCGAACTAGATAATTAATTACTCACATTGGTGTACAATATAAAGTATATACTAACTTACTTCTGCCAGCATGAATGTCGGGAATTATCCTATGGGAACGTACACCCTGGACAAAAAGAAGTGTATGTGCTATTCAGGCTATAATCTATCTCTGTTCCAAATTTCATCCTTGATTAAAGGACAAACATCTATCCATCCAAACGTTCACATTTATAAATAAAATAATAAATAATATTCAAATACATAAAACTATGAGGCGTCAAGAGCAACCAAACTATTCAAAAATAACCGAACCAGCCGTGGTCAAGTGTTGCTAACAGCATTTAATTTTGTATTATAGACAAGCTGTGCCCGCGGCTTCGCTCCTTTCACCAACAACCGTCAACCGTTACCTACCCTACTCTACCTATCCTACATACCTACCCTACATACCTACCCTACATACCTACCCTACATACCTACCCTACATACCTACCCTACATACCTACCCTACATACCTACCCGACGTACCTACCCTACATACCTACCCTACATACCTACCCTACATACCTACCCTACGTACCTACCCTACATACCTACCCTACATACCTACCCTACATACGTACCCTACATACCTACCCTACATACCTACCCTACATACCTACCCTACATACCTACCCTACATACCTACCCTACATACCTACCCTACATACGTACCCTACATACGTACCCTACATACCTACCCTACATACCTACCCTACATACCTAACCTACATACCTACCCTACATACCTACCCTACTTCCCTTTTTTTTGTTTTAAAACCTTCCCTGCACTCTGGCGACCAAAACAAAAAAAGAATTAGCCAAATCGGTCAAGTCGTTCTCGAGTTTTAGCGAGACTAACGAACAGCAATTGATTTTTATATATATAGATAGTGCTTGCCATCATTACCACTGCCCACATTTTAAGATTAAATGGAAATGTGATTCCAGTATAGTTTGGTCCTGCCAGGGTAGCGGAATTTGTTAGAAAAAGTCATCGCGGCCCTGGAACGCAAAGGGCATTAGGAGGAACACTCAACACAGAGTCTGACACTCCGTTCCGCTCCACCCAGAGCGAAAGGCGTCATTTGATGATTACCCACCCTTAAAAAAAATGTACATGTAGTCCACCTGAGCGACTTTAGGATCTATTAAAACACGTGCAAGTGATATGAAAGGGTCCTAGACTAACACGATAGGCATTGCAGGATAACATAAGCCTCCGTTTCTTCTTTACATGCAAAGACGGTTCGTAATATTCTATAACTACGTCAAAGCTGCCATACCACACTAGAGGCGTTTAACTATGGAATATAGCAGACATGGTAGGTATGTGGTATATGGAAGATCGATGATCAAAAATTGTTTTTTTTTAGTTAGTTATATTTATTATATGTTGTTGACTTGCTATACGCTTTGATGCAAACTGTTAGTAGGTAGAGTAAGCAATTGATACTAAATAAATAAATGGCAACATTGAAATCGTGAACCCTAAACCCGTTCCTAAAATTATTTAACGGATCATTAAAATTCACAGCATATGTAGGTTGTTACTTGGAACAACGCATCTGCATTGCATGAATCATTTACAGTTTCAACAATTACACTATATCATTATTAAGATAAGCTTTATTACTCGTTGGATCATTCATTTGTACATGGGTATCAACATTTACACAGTTACTCTGGCAGGTAAATACCAACATTCACTTGAACGGAAAAACCACGCAATGCAGCCCTAAGTCGCAGTTATTTATCCTTTAATTAGACTTTAAGTTAAATACCTAGAGGTAGGAGTTTTCATAGGTTTTGAGTCTTCAAAGTTATGCATAACTAACTTGTGATGACACTCTCTCACTCTGTGAACCAGGGCGTTATGTAAGACATCAGTCAGTACAGTATTTTGCTACTCCTGCGCTTTCGATTCAAAACTTGTGCTGGTGAAAAATATACAATTTCAAGAAAGTACCTATAGCTTTCAGATCTACCAATAGCCTTATGATTGTAACAGCTAAAAATTAAAACCCATTAACCGTCTATAGCCACAGGAGATGTGATGAAGAACTTTATTTATCAGCTAGCTTCTCCAGCGGCTTCCAACTCGTAGCCTATCCCACCTGAAGCAATAATGCTAGCGAAGGAGAAGGTGGGCCGCGCGAGTTAAAGGCAAGGCCTTTGCCCCAACCGCCGCTACAGAAGAAGACGCCCCGGGCGTCGGGAAACGCAGGGCAATCCCCGGCCAAGGTAGGCGCGGGCCTGCGGTCTGCGAAATTTGGGTGGTTCGCTGTCCGATCACCACCAGGCCCGAGTCGATGGCGTGTTATGTTCCTCACGCGCCTCAAAGAGATGTCAGCATAGAAGACGAGGCCCGCTAGGGCCAGAGCCCGCCAGGGTTGCGGAATTTCTTCGAAAGAGTAACCGCAGCCCTGGAACGCAAAGAGCTTTAGAAGGAACACGGATGGGTTTTAGTCAGTAAGAGTCTGACACACCCTTCCACTCTACCCAGAGCTGAAGAAGTAATTTGAAGATTTCCCGTTGTTAAAAAAAAAAGCTTTCTCACCAGTAATTCTCTCCGGGATACAAAAAAGCCTGTGGCACTCAGCGAGATTGTAGCTTATTATCAGTTAAATATTGTTTGTATTATAATAATCCATACTAATATTATAAATGCGAAAGTGTCTGTCTGTCTGTCTATTACCTCTTTACGCTTAAACCACTGAACCGATTTTGATGAAATTTGGTTTAGAGATAGTTTGAGTCCCGGGGGAAAGGACATAGTTTTTATCCCGAGAGTATGTTCTCTTGGGATATTTTTCGACATTCACGCGGGTGGAGCCGCGGGCGAAAGCTAGTATAAAATATATGAAAAAATCAATTTGGCTTGTTTTAGTTTAGAAGTCAAGTCAATCAAGGATTGACGACTGGTACTGCTATAGCTAGGAAATTTCATGTTTGGCGAATTTATCTGGATAGTTGCGACACTTAGGTACATTGCATTAATAATAATCCTAAGTCTACTTTGATAAATTAACTGCGACTCAGATGTAAGATGTAAGTATAAATTACGTCAACATGAGAGGGGAGAACTTATGATTTGGAGGAGTTAAAAGAAACTAATGGATAAAAATATTGTATAGCACTTTTATTAGAAATATAAGTTCATGTCAAGTACAGTACAAGCCATATAAGTTCTTACAACTACTTATTCTAACAATAACAAAATATTGACATAATTTAATTATTCATTTTAATGTAAATAAACTAAGGGAAATCCCAGACTCAAAGAAAGAAAGAACATCTTGTAAAATAAAAAGCAATAAAGTATTATAAAAACATTTTTTTTTCGGTGTCCATTTATACTACTTAGCCAACACAACCTGTTCTTTTTTTAAATTCATTATAAGGACTTTTACACATTCTGCATACCAGTCCCATTATACCCTAACCACATCTGACTGCCAGTAGCTTATTATATTCTTGTCCATCACTTCCTATAGCACAAACTCACGGTAGCTTGCTCTTTATTATCTACAAATTAAATTAAATATTAAAAAAACAGCACATCTTTAACAATATCAAAACAACATACATGGAGAATGAAGGGAGTGGTGGAGAATATACCACTGCACAGTTCAAGTCATTTGCATGCAATGGTACAAAAACTTGAAGACATCAAGTTATCCAGACACAATATGACAGAATATGACACATGAGCCTAGATGTCGCTCTATAAACCTGAACTTCCATATTCTAATCGGGTACTGTACTAGGATGCAGGACGCAGCGTTGGAAGGCCTCCCACAAGGTGTACCGGTGATTACAGATGACCTGGTGAAGGCTGCGGGAATCCGCTGGATGCGAGACGCTCAGGACGAGTGAGTGTGACACAACATGGGGGAGGTTTTTTTCCAGAAGTGGACGTCTTTCTATTAAATTATTATTACGATGATGACAGGCCTATTTAACCAGCAGTGGTACAAGTATAGTTGGTGGTACAGAGGCGTGCGTTAGGGTTGAAGAGCGACGTCGTGGGGCACACGTAGTTGTACGCCAGGTAGGTGTTGTTGGCGCTTATGTACACGCAGAGAGTGTAGTTCTTGCAGGTCGTGTCGGTGGGCTCCACGTACCGCCCGGGACCAGTCGCCGTGCAGTTCGCAGTCGTGTACACTTGCCACACGAAACATGCCGCCTGAATAAACATAAAGAAAGAAGTTGAAGACTGTTACTGACACACCTTATAAAATCCTCGATAGCATCATCTGCCTAGACGTTTCCAAACTATATAGCTATGTTGGGACGGCATCTGGTCCACCAAGATGCTGCTGAAGACCAGTGTTTCACATGGACTTGCTGCGTATCTGACCCCCACATATCCATCCACTACCCAATTTCTAGGTACCTAACATTTATTAAATGACTGACTGTAAAATAAACGTGAGGCCATTTTTGCATATGCAATGCCTTGCATTGCATTTGCAAAAATGGCAAATCTTAAAATATATGACAAATCAAAAAAAATGACAAATCTTAAAATATAAGTAGGTACTAATCTAATCGGTAAACCCAATCTTTTACCAAAGAGAAGCAATCAATCGATCGAGCCTATTTTCGCACTTTCCTTAGCGTTACTACAGCAAGCTAGCTATAATGTGTACTTACAATGATCGTAAGAATAGCTATCGTGGTCTTCATGATGGTATACCTACTGAATACAAAACCAACAAAACGTCATCTTTTATACCAAAAAAAAGTGTTACTTGGCAGAGTTATTAGGCTCAATGAGATTAATATAATCGTCATGATAACAGATAATGGACAATTTGCGGGACAATTGTATTTGTTTATTGCTATTCTTCTGTAAGTATTTCAAAAAAAAATTGTTGACTCTACATATTATGCTTTCAAGGTCCAAGTTTGATAAAAACTCATCTGACCTTGTTGGTTAGTGCCATCAATTCTATGGACTAGTTTACTTTGCCAATGAATATATTACAGCTCTCATTTTCATGTTGACTTGTGTTTTTTCTGTGGGGCTCTGCGAGGAACTGAAATTCGGAAATTCTCCAGCGATTTCAAAATAAAGCTTTTAGAATAATAAGAATAATATCAAATGCAAGGAGCATTTGATATTATTCTAAAAGACCTCAGAATTACATGAGCACCTACAAATAAGAACTGTAAAAGAGGAAATATGACACTGGATTCGCTCACACAAACAAAGAATAACGTCACATAGCCATATATCCCTATGTGAACCAATAACCAAGAAAGCTCAAACGCCACCACATATGAGACTTTACTGAATAAAGCCCAAAAAATTTTGAGAGGCAACTTCTTTGTTGGAAGAATGGACCTCAGCAGTCAATATCCACACAAAAGATCTGCTAAAGGTTAGATAAAAATTGCAAGATAAGTAATGAAAAAAAACCTTGTGTTTTTTCATAAACTTTTTCCAATTTATTCTTTACTAGCTTTAGCCCCCGGCTTAGCTTGCGTTCAAGTTTTATTTTCGCAAAAAAATAGACTGTATAACCGTCTCCAGGGTCCAATCTATCTCAGTATCAAAATCCATCAAAATCGGTTCAGCAATTTAGGTGTGAAAGCGTAACAAACTCACTTTCGCATTTATAACATTAGTAAGGATGAGATTAGCTGGTTTGATTGAGAAGTAAGTAAATGATCTGATTGAAGTACCCTTTTTTTAAGGATGGGAAATCTTACTGACAAACCTATCCGTGTTCCTCCTAATGTCCTTTGCGTTCCAGGGCCGCGGTGATTCTTTTGAACAAATTCCGCAACGATTGAAGTACCCTACTTTCAACACCAAACCGATATACAAACATATCTAGAGAGTTGGCTAGACTTATGGCCTGTTTCACCACCAACGATTAAGTTTCCGTTAATTTACTTGGCGGATAATTCCATACAAATTTTGTTACATTTTCGAATTTATTACTGGTGCCTGTTCGGAGGTCGTGAAACAGGCCGTTAATATGTAGTCTAGACCTAATGTGCCTTCAGGATTTTTCTCTCATTCACAGAACATTGTACCTAAGTGACAGTTAATACCGACACACAATGTAGGTATGAGTAATTTATCACTAACCAAACAAAAATATACGGACTGCGGTTTCGCAATTCAAGTCTCATGTAGGTACCTAATAAATGAGTCGGCAATACAATTATTATGTTAAGGTTCCTCCGCGTAGTTCATTATTATTCCTAATAAAATTAATCCAAATATGTATACTCCACCTGCTTCTCATGTTTCAGGACCGAACGTGGCTACTGGCAGAGCAGTTCAAGTGGCCATATAGTTACCTACTGGTCGGAAAAAAAGAAAAAGTAGATTATTGTGCTTTTTCTTCTTTACATAATAAACATAATAAGAAAAAAAGTACGCCACAAGGTTAAGTCAAAATAGGTCCTTGTTTTACTGCATGTTCTCTACACACTTTGTGTGTTACCTGTATACCTAAAAAGAGTTGCAATGGTTGAGAAAAGAGTTGCGGGGTTTGGCCATTTAAAATATACCTACCTAAGAGCAGCCCTAAGTAAATGAAACCTAAAGAAGCATTTTTATCATCACATGGAAACTGCAGCAAATAACACCATGGCTCTAGGTCTTCAGCCACATCAACTTAGAAACGCCTTTCTATTGCTGAACGTAGGCCTTTATTTAGCAGACTTTTGCCATATTTGGCACTTTTATAAGATGAATTCGTGAACGTAGCATGATGCCATACACTAACAGCAAGGCACCATCCCCGACACCGGAAACCACGTGGTTGTTTAGCATTCCTGAATTCTGTATCACCATTCATCGCTTTCTTCAAAGAGCTGTAGACAAACAAAGTCGGCCATTAAGAGAAGACACGGTTTTACCATTAACAAGCGTAGTAAGCATCTTGATAAACTAGAGTTGAAATCAAACAATATTATCATTTTTATCTCGCAACAACATAGAGATGCGAAATTCATAAGTTTTGCAATAACTTTATTTTGGCGAAGATTTATCGTCGTTTTTTTTTCATTGGGAAATGCGGTCTCTATCACCACTTGTACGGCTCATACTGGCTTTTTAGTTTATTTCAGCTTAATTATTCCAAGACTTGGGGCTACAGATGTTTCCCTGTAAGCTGCCAAACCGTACTCTTTGTTGGCTATTGAAATTCTGACCTCGACTAAACCCTGCGATCTTAAATGTCATGTGACGGTTTAGAAAAATGCTTTAAACCATTTTGCCAGAAGGGGAATTAGCTTTTCCAGTTCTCTATGCCCATGTTTTCTTATTAATCTTGACATTATTATTTATATCGATAACTACATGTGGTTCGTAATTTCGCATCTCTATTTAAGGCCACAAAAGGGAACATCTACTTTAGTTTCCGTAACTTTGTAGCAGAGTAGCATTATACCCATAAAACTGAGCTAATCAGACAACTGCACAGTCGTGAATTATGAAATAGTTATTGTAATAAAATATTTTATTGCTGAAACATCATTTTTATAAAGTGTGGGTGCTTGACCTTTGAACAATGGAAAAGAAATATGTTTGTTTTGTTCTATTTTTCTTTGTAAGTACCAATTTTGAATATTTTAACCACAATTAGGTCTTGGTACCCATAAAATTTTAAATTAGGTACCAGTATTTTTAATCTCTTATTTTAATGTTATTTGTGACGGCAGTCAGATGAGTTCCATGTTTTTTTTTTTAATTTGCCGAGCACTTTAAACTAATATCATAGCAGGTACCTACCTATGCACAGCCCCATACAAGACCACTCTTAGCATAGAACATATTCTAATGATGGCCTTGCAACAGAGCCGAAGGAAGCCTTCATCACATCTCGTGTTTTCATTCGACTTGTTATCTTTCTTCTGAGAAGGTGTTAAAGTCTTAACACTAGATAACGGGTAATTTGTAAGGTGGTTACTGATAAGAAACGACATTTCTTATTACAGGGATTATGTCACGGGGTGAGCAAAGCGATTGAATGTACTACACGAGGAAGATTCCCGAACGACGAATCTGCTGACTGTCGAGGGTACACAATGTGCCTCTTGGGCGGTCTCACAAACTTTACTCAGTACAAGCTTATGTGTCCCATGGGCTCTGTTTACAGCCACTTAGAAGAACAATGCACTAATGCCTCAAACTACAAATGTTTTCCGAATTTCAACTGTACAGGCGTCGGGAACTTTGCCGTACCTGACAATACAGATTGCTCTTCGTATGTTGCCTGCATCGAAGGCTTAAGCAGCGTAGGCACAGCCCGAGTTGTTGGATGCCCGCCGAATACGCTTTTTAATTCGACTGCAGGTGTTTGTGTTAATGATACTGTATTTTCTTGTACAACTCCTAAACTAAATCACGAAGTGATAGTAGTGGAAGAACCACCCACTGGAGTTGATGAAGTAGTGGGCGAGCCAGCGAACAATGCTGTTATTACAAACACATCACTTTCCATAATTTACACTATTATTTTACTACTATCAATGTTAAAATAAATAGATAAGGGCTATTAAAATGAGAACGTCTTCCACCCTGGACAAAATCAGGACAATTACCAAACCTAATAAATTATTATTTAACACAAGAAATAAGTCGTACCTATATCCAAATGTGTTTTATTTAAAAGTACCTACTTGATCTAGTAATGTTGCAGTCAAACTCATAACCAGTCAAAAGTACTTTTAACTAGCAGATATAATCAAAAGTATCTAGTTTTAACTGTAAGCTCTCGTCAATAGTATCAACTTTTGACAGAAAATATAGTCAAAACTAGTTTTGCCCAATGGAGCTGGTTAAAAGTAGTTTTGACAGACTAATTTCGTTAAAATTAGTTTTGACTGGTTCTATCACTCAAAACTTTTAATAAAAAGTTAAGGTTTAATAAATATCCAACGAATAATCGCTCATATAAAGTTTTTTAAGATTAATTTGTGATCGATCATAGATAAAGAATTTAATTTGTTTTAAGTTCCTGGCCTGCAAAACCCACGCAATATGACCTTTCCTGATAAAGGCATCCATTCTAATACAAAACAGTCACTTCACTGACAGTCACTTCTGTATCAAAAAACTGACTTGAATTTTATTCAAGTCCTTAGTTTCAGTGAAGGGAATGGACATATTGCGTGGCCTCAGTAGCCAGGGCGGGAAGTCTCGATATAGTTACCGATCGCCTATCGACCGAATTCTATCGTTATGACCACGGATATCATTGATTTTTATCGAGGAACGCATTCGAGATTGACTGTGTACAGGCGGCCTAACCGAAGTCGGTCGGTAAGCGATCCGAGACTTCCCGCCCAGGTACTTAAATTACAAAAAAAATTGGCCAAGTGCGAGTCGAACTCTCATACGAAGGCTTCCGTGCGTACCATAAGCCGAAAAAATATTTTTTCTTAAATGGGAGCCCCCTTTAATTTTTAATTTAATTTTTATTATTTGTTGTTATAGCGGCAATAGAAATACACACTTTGTGAAAATTTAAACTGTCTACTATTACGGTTCTTGAGATACAGCCCACTAACAGACAGACAGATGGACGCGCGGACAGATGGAAGGACGAACGTACGGACGGATGGATGGACGGATGGATGGACGAACGGACGGACGGACGGACGGGCGGACGGACAGCGGAGGCTTAGTAATAGGGTTCCGTTGGTTACCCTTCGGGTACGGAACCTCAAAATGATTATTCATGGCAATAATATTACAACTCACAGACTACAATATAATCTGCAACCACAGATCACTAATATGTAGCAAGCTATCTGCAACCAATGTAACCGTCAAAAGTATTTTTGGCAAGATTTTCTCGAGTGAAGATCAGCGGCTGTTTTAAAATAAGAATATTTTATTTGTATAAAACGTGGTGTACATTTAAAAGGTGTTATTAAATATAGGTTTAGGATCTGACATGTTTTGCCATTCACTGGCATACTTCATTATTAGCTAATAGATTCCTAGTTCATATTGCGCTGTAATATTGTGTCTAAAGTGTCCAAACGGCTGTACAACATTTGGAAACATTGAAACAGGTGTAATCTTGGCAAAGTCGAGCTGAGAATTATATTGAAGTATTGACTACCTGAGTGAAGCTTTCCGAGAAGACGGACTCGATATATTTGCTGCCAAATACACCTACAAACATTAGAGTGATAGATAAGTAATGTAACACAGACTATCATATGATTGAAGGACTTTGTATACAGGTCATGAAGCAAGATTTAAAAAAATCCAACGTCAAAACAAAATATGACAGTGACATTTATAATTGAGGTTATGTATGTCTATTGGTAAATAGTTTTTTCCAATTTTTATTATAATACTTTATTTATTAACTATACTGAGTAATTAAAATTTATAGAGAATACTGTAGTTAAAAATACGTCACCAATGTATTCGACCGTAATTGTTCCAAGGTAAGCCAATCGTGTCTTTGAGGTTAAATCGTCAGTAAAATTACGTTTTTATTACATAAAATGTATTAATTTGCAGACATTGGACAAGGCTCGCGTGTCTTTGTCGTTCATTGACATCTGTGGAAGGACAGAAGCTTCCTCAGAGTAGTAAATCTAGCGACGGCATTTCACCTCCACCTCGCAAGCCCAGAGGACCTACCGACCTCCTACAAGCATTAGCAGCTACAGTTGGTACTGACCCAACAGCTGCACACTACAAGTAAAATATTGTTTTATTGTATAAAATAAAAAAAAAATATAGTATTCTAGTCATCTGTCTGTCTAGCTATGACACCTCGTAACTACAATTTTTTGATAAAATTTGATTTTATGCAAAAAGTTATAAACAATTATTCTGGAGAATTTTAATTAATTTGACAGAAAAAAATTAATTGAATTGTCCTCTCGCAACAAGCATAAAAACAACCTCAATTTGATGTAACCTCATAAGGTATACTATAGTCTTGTTAGAAGTTATAAGGTTATACCAGATAAAATTAATAAAAAATGTGAATTATACTTACTGTGTAAAACAATTTTTTGTCTCTCCTGAAAAGTTCATCAGTTTGCATATATGAGGTGTCACATCTAGACCGAGACAATATGTATTTTTATAATAATCTAAATCAGGACATTATTTCTACCTACATTCAATATTTATCATTGAGTTTTTAATTCAAAAACGTCATGTTACATTTACAGATATCATGATGACCCATATTTAATACCACTGTCAAACTTCCGCAAGAGGTCTTATGCATTATCAGCGGAAGCTGGACGCAAAGCCGCAGCTTGGATCCGTGATGAACATGCAGACCTATTCACCACAAGGGAATGGGACCCACCCAGCAAGAACAAAACGCCATATTTCAATGCAGACCCTATAATTGAAGCATTCTCTCCTAAACCTATTTATAATGATGCAAGCAAGGTAAGAAAGGACATTACACAGAGGATTACGAGATCCAGATCTTTAAAAATAGGCATCAAATAAAAAAAAAATTAAAGAGTAAACCTGAAACAGATTAAAGCTAAAACAAAATTAGAAAAAATATTAATGTAATTCTGACTAACTATAGGAAATCTAAAACCAGGCATAATTCATACTAGCGACCCGCCCGGCTTCGCACGGATACAATAACTAGAACTCTGGTTCCATGTTTAGTAACTTGGAACTCTGTCATATGTCAGTGTTTTCGCGAAATCATCTTGAGCGTTCATCACATAACTTGAACGCTATTTTATTTTATAGCCACGCGCCGCCGGCCCGCAGGCCGATACCGCCGCAACCGCTATGTCCCTGCATTTTAAAACTGTAATATCTTCGAAAATATACATTTAAATTACATGCATAAAGGGCCATATTTATCTATATTAAATGCACAATGTGTTTAAGGTACTTAATTGGATAAGGAGTAATGCTGTATTGCTTAAAATCGCTTCGTAAACAATCATTGTCTCGTAAAAGGTAAAGGATAAAAAATGGTTATTGTGGATTATCCCTAAGAGATAGACATATACCATTGCGGACTTTTTTGTAGACGTTTATAAGGTGTACAATACTGTAGTACATTATTTTGATCTATCTCATAGGGTTCAGCCAGCATTTGCAATGCAAAAAAATGTGTCGACATCACATTAGAAATAAAATTATCAGTGTTTCTCTACTATATTATGCATGTATTACACATATAAACCTTCCTCTTGAATTACTCCATCTATTAAAAAACCGCATCAAAATCCGTTGCGTAGTTTTAAAGATCTAAGCATACATAGGGCTGACTGGGAAGCGACTTTGATTTATACTATGTAGTGAAATGTAAGTAATAAGACACATCTTTCAGGTCACAGAGGAAGACTTGAAGTACACAATACAAAATGCCCTTATAGATGATTCAGTAACTATATTCCAACTGCTGGGGGGCACCAGTGGAGTAAGTGATGAACTCAAGCTGCAGTTCCTGCAACTGTTGTGTTTCTACAACGAAAAGGAGCCGGATTCTATGGAGTGGCTTGAAGAGAGGTGGTTTGCAGCTAATGTAAGAGACAGACAAGCAGCCACTTGGAGGTTAATATTTTACTCTACTACTTATTTGTGGCTGCTACAGCTAAAGTTGTCCATATCTACTGTTGATGTTACGGAATTTTGTAAAACTCCGAAAGAGTCACCACGGCCCTGGAATGCAAAGAGCTTAAGAAGGAACACAGATGGGTTTTAGTCAGTAAGAGTCTGACACCCCCTTCTGCTCCACCCAGAGCAGAAGAAGTCATTTGATAATTTCCCATCCTTAAAAAACAAAAATACCTACTATAGATAATTGACAAGAGCCTCAACAAACATATATCTGTGGCGACTCTTGTTGAGCAATTGGATCAAGGGCTTGGTCCAGACAGCACTTGAAAATGACAAATTTTTTTAAGAGGTTCCTTTCTCAGGAGCCCTATGCAACAGTAGCTTGCACCTTGTATCAAATACTGATGTGGTACTATTTCTTGATCAGCAATGCTGCAAGTTTGAGACTTGCTATCATTACTAGCACTTTGTTTTAAAATGTTAATATTTTTCTAATGTTCTTGTTTTAAGACTTGGTGGACTCGCAGATCGTATCTTCGAATCAATGGACCCCAAGACGCCAGAAGCATATTGTGCCATGATTCAGGGCATGGCTAAATACTACCAGGTACAGTAACATTTGTGTATTTTTTTGTTGATACTTCTATTCTTTCTCTTATTGTTTGTCTATTTATCATCAAACAATCTACATAGCCTTTTCACAAATATCTTTGGGTCAGCTTCCAGTCTTTGCTAACGCAGCTGAGCACCAGTTAATTTTAAGACTGGTATCAGTTTTTCTGGCTTCCTGCCTATCCATAACAACTGTAAAATATCTTCAAATGACAGCCAAACCGATGGCTTAACCTTTTGAGCGCCAGAGCATAAACGCATCGCGTGCCCCCGACGCCAAGCGACAAATTCGCAGTCCTTTTGGTCACATATTTGTGACTCTTGGCATACAGGGCACGCCCTTGCTTGTCATGTTTACGTGACAATGCCGTTCAAAAGGTTAACGTGATTGGATTGCGCTTCCTCAAGTTGGTCAGTTGGTCACCATAGTTTTTTTTTTTTTGCAAAACTGAAGTTTGTAATTAGAGTGTGAAACTTTTTGTTTATTACTTTCAGGCTGAAAGAGCTCACATGTTAACCCAGGAGGCGAAAGAAAAAGGCATTCCCCTGTCCACTAGCGTCTACAACTCACTGATAGCCTGTGTCGGATTCTTGCGCGAAGGCACCGCGCTGCGAGTTGAATCGCTCCGGTCTTTGTTAGCAGAAATGCATGAACTGGTAAGCAAATGTTTATATAACAGGCTTTTATTTCTCTACCTGTAATGTCCCACTGCTGGGAAAATGTCTCCCTCATAGCCTTCCACTCTCTGTATCCTTGTGCTACTAACTACGAGTGCCGAATAGCCAATGTATTTCAGGTCAGCAAGTCTATAAAAAAAATATTTTTTCAGGGTATATCCCCGAATAACCAGACATTATCATCCTCCTTGCGTTCATTATCTGCCTGGGGTGGTGGCAAGATTTTGCAACAAATGGCGCTTCAGATAGTCGCAGAGTTCAAACGAATAGACATACAGCCTGGCCTAGCCGCCTACTACTACTTACTGTGCCTGTTTTGTAAGGAAAGTAAGTATTGAACACGTCTTGTAGGTCTATATTCTGTGTTCAAAAAAATTGGGGTAGAGTGAGACAAAAACGCTATTCAGTATGAACAGGGTTCGAAATGATAATTATCTTTGATATTTATCAAGATAAATATAGGTTGATAAATTATCTTTGATAAGGATAATCGAAAATATTTGCCACTGGTTAGAAATGACAAAGCATCTAAATTGACATTTATTTTTAAATATTTCAATCTGAGAATATTAAGAATAACCCAGATTTAACTTAGATTTCGAATTTCGATTCTTACAATCCCCGTTCAGTTAACGCAGTTGAGGTTGATGAGGATGATATTCCACTCATAAATTTAATTAACTAAGTAATTATGTTATTTTGATTTGCAAGTTTTAAAGTCACTAAATTATAAACAAAAAGTTAATAAAAGATTACCTTGATTGTAAAATGTGTATAATTTATTTACTAAACTACTTGCTTTTAACGTAATTGTTGATATAAATAAACAAAAATAAATATATATGTAATACCAGTTAAAAAAAGATGGCTTGGCTTAGGTATATCTGTTTGATAATTATCACATTATCATTATATTTCTCTTGAAAATTTCAAACCCTGTGGGTAGTACATGTGTGCTTGCAGACGTTCAGGCTCACATGTACTCATATTAAAAATTGTGCGTTTTTGCCTCCCTGCCTCCCCTATTTCTGAATATAGCATGTGAATTGAGTATTTTACAATCTCCACTTTTGCCTGAAAACCTGACACAATTTCGCAATAAAATAGGGTATGAAAGTAAAAATACTGAATTCAAGGAGTCATTTTAGTTGAAGACTGCCAATCTGTACCTAATATGGTAAAAAGAGAAATTCCAGTTTAACAAAAAGTTGTCTTTAAACAAAAATGTTCGTCATTTCAGGAGGACCCCGTTTTGATATTATGTCGACAATATTAAATGAGTTGGAACAAAAAGAACATTTAGATGCCAAAGAACCTGCTGATACCAACTTCTTTATAACGGCTATGGGCGTTTGCAGTGACCATCTACAGGTCAGTAAAAATCATCAAAAATACCAGTCGATTATTTATTACATCAACCCAGGCTCTGGAACGAAAATGAACTCAAAACTAATGACACAAGCAGTCCAGCAAGTAAACTTCTGTGATTGGTTGAATTAATAATCAGCAGCCGATCGAACCATTTAAATTTTTGGCTGGCGCATCGATAGTATTTCTTTCTAAAAATTGGATATGAAAGCGATATCAAAAACATTGTTTTTTTTTTTGAAATCTGAATTTAAGTGCTTTGAAGGAAGTTAAGTATAATTGTAAATCTTTTCAGGACATTAAAATGGCCGACAGACTACACGCTCTACTAATGAAAGGCGACAACTATAAACTAGTCGGAGATGCATACAAAGAAAGTATTTACTACAGGCACTATGTCACTGTTTCTTGCAGGTAATAATGTCGCATAAAGCACTGTTTAAAATTATATTACCTCTCGTAGTTTTTTTTTTAATAACACATCATGTATGTATGTTTCTGTTTGTCAGACACGCACCATTCGAGAAAACTCTGGAACTTCTAGACACATTGGTACCAAATGTTTATGTTCCTGAACCAACAGTTATGGAAGAGGTAAGTTTTAAATCTTCGGTTCTGCGGCGAAAATTTGACGAGCAACAAATAAGTTATGTACAAGCGATAAAAAAATAAAAAATAATTCACAACAAAATGCCAAAAGAGTTTGTCAGAAGTGGGATTCGAACCCACGCCCTCAGAGAGGACCAGAACAACTCGACTCACTTCAGTGAGCAAGGGAACCTTGAGTCTGGCGCCTTAGACCGCTCGGCCATCCTGACAGCTGACGTAGGTGCTGAAATTATAGCTCTGTATCTAACGGACATACAATTTTGTTTCTCATGTAAACTCAAGTAATTTATGGAAACACTGTTATGAGCATTTTATCGATGACACAGCAAAATTATTTTAAACACAGATATTTGTGTATTTATGTTGAATTGACAATATTGTGTTACTATAGCTACAGATTTATGTGCATAATATGACATTTTTAACTTGCATAGGTATTGATTTTATCTATATGTATACTAGCTGACCCGCGCAACTTTGTCTGCGTCACATTTTTCATTAATAATCAATTCGACCACCGAGAGTAAAAATTAATTAAAGTACTATTAAAAAATAGGGTAATGGTGATAGAAGGGTGAAAATTTAGGGTTGTATCATGAAGGTATGTATTTTTTAATGCCGAATCATAATAAAAATAAAAAATAAAATAATAAATTTTGGAGTGGACTAACTTTATAACTTAGGGGTATGAAATATAGTTTACGTCCCATTCTCAGACCTACTAAATATACACACAAAATTTCATAAGAATCGGTCAAGCCGTTTTGGAGCAATTTGGTAACAAACACTGTGACACTAGAATTTTATATATTAGATCTACACACAATTTTGTTACTAAGCAAAATATAATTATTTAAATCTTGTTATTATGCGTTTAATTTAATAAGCGTTCATACATTGAACATTCGACGCGCACTATACCTATGTATCGTTCCATGAAGAATTGCTTCAATAGTTTGAACTGAACTTTGTAGATGGCTCTGGCATTCACAGTTTGTCAAAGAATTACCTAGATATAATAGGGTATTTTACAGAAAAAATCTAATTAGTCCGTCAGATAGATTTCCAAAAAAATATTGGACACGTATTTTTTCTTTTTTATTGTAAACAAAAAATGAAGACGATATAGTGCGTTGTAAACACGCGTGACGTCACTATAATGGTACAATTGGGTACAATTTTATCAGCGACGTGACACGTGTTTCACTTTTTTGGCAATCTATCTGACGGATTTTTTTTTTTCAATATAATACCCAGTGATGTTGTTTACTTCCGTTTTATCTGCATCCTAATAGGGATAATTAAATATATTTTTGTAGTATACATATAATGAAGAGTTTTGAATCCATCTATCCCATAGGTACTGAGATAGGTCTTATATAAATATTTTGGAAGAAAAAGACATCCATAAATTGGCCGGCAGTTCTATTTTCAGGATAGATTTTCTGTTGCCCATTCGAACAGATATAGATCTAAAGAAGACGGGTGCAAGGCCGAGCGAAGCGAACTAGAAATACCTACGTCCCTTTGGATTCGCTAGGTTCTCTTTTACTACATTCCGCTTGTCAAATTTTTTTTTTTTTTAAATTCTTCATGTTCTCGTATGTTTTATTGGAAGCCAGGGAGGTGAAAGTGGACGCCCCTCCGGCGCCCATGATCGTATGATGAGACTCGTTGCTGGTTTCAAGTTAAAACGTTATTATAATTTAAAAAAACTTACTATATTTATTATGTAAGATACAAATATATGTATATTTCGATCCTTCCTTCTATATTCATTAGATCTCCATCCCAGGAAAACAAGAGGTGAGGAAGGCCACCCTGTTGGGTGTTCTTTCTCATTTAATATACTACTAGATTTTGCCCGCGACTTGATACGCACATATCCCATTTTTCCGTTCCCGTAGGAATTTCGGGTCGAATTATACACCCTAAACCTTCCTCATGAATAACCCCATCTATTCGTGAAAACTGCATGAATATCCGTTCAGTAGTTTTTGAGTTTATCGCGAACGGACAGACAGACGCGACGGGGGACTTTTTTTATAATATGTAGTGACGTATTACACTTTTCTTGACCCAGCTACATTGCGTTACACTCCTGATACTGCAAATGAGAATTTGCAGTGTCTGGAGTCTGACGTGCGTGGAACTTCGTCCCAAAAGATTGTATTGTAACCTTTTACGACGATGTTACTTCTTCCATCATCTTCTTTTGCGCAGATAATAAAGACCCTTGAAGTGGGCGGTGCTGGTGACCGCCTGGCCCAGGCGTGGTCGCAACTCGTCGTGTTCGGGCACGGTAAGCGAGCCCGACTCGTCGAGAGGCTGTTGGAAGCTATGACCAACACCTATCAGGGTCAAGGTAAGAGTTATACAGGTGTAATAATAGTCCTCCATCTCTACGGAGACCAGCCTTCGGCGCGGGAGATAAAATAATGCACAAGTGTGTGCGTAAACACATAATTATGTACTCTATGGTTGCGGAATTTGTTGAAAAAGGTCACCGCGGTTCTGGAACGCAAAGGGTATTAGGAGGAACCAAATAGGTTTTAGTCAGTAAGAGTCTGACACTCCCTTCCGCTCCGCTCAGAGCGGTAGGAGTCATATGATGATTTCCCAAACTTAAAAAAAAAACTTCCTCTTTAATCAATCTTACAATCCGATGGGACAGCAACCCTACACGATCGCGAACGTGCTCTCCGAGGCACGGGGGTGTCACGCCACCAACTTCCAAAGTCCAGGCTGTCACAGAGAAATTCCTAATGGAAGAACCCAATAACACTTTTAGTCCGACCTGGGAATCGAACCTAAAAACCCACGCCCACGCCAAGTACCTATGTAATACAAGGATAATTGCACGATGTTACATGTGCCGTAGTGGAAAATGGCGTGACAGGGCTTTTTTTAAGGGTGGGAAATCATCAAATGACTTCTTACGCTCTGGGTGGAGCAGAAGGGCGTGTCGGACTCTTACTGACTAAAATCCATCCGTGTTCCTTCTAAAGCCCTTTGCGTTTCTGAGCCGCGGTGACTCTTTCGAACAAATTCCGCAATGGCGTGATACGGCTACGAGACTATTTATGTGAACATCATCGGCGCTAGCGCACTTTAAATCACTTAAATATTGTACTATTCATATACAGTCGAACAAGCTATTTGGTATACCTATATGTATAGTATACCAAGTAGCTTGTAACAATGTAGACCTTGAACTAGAACTATTTTAAAAATATGTTCTAAGTAGTAAAATCTTTTCTCTCTGAAATCTGAATGTTCGTTTCTTTCTTAAACTATTAAAACTTAACTATTTTCTTTTTTTTTTTATTTTGAGTCTGTAATTTTCTGATTTTCTTCGCCATTAACATCAATATGAATCGAACAGTCGACTTGTCATCAGATATCACGGGCGCCCATCTTACACGAAGCTTAAATTAAAATAATTGACACAAGTGCCGTTTTCAGAGGAGGAAGTTAAAAGTAAAATGCGTGCCGCCGCGGCTGATATGCTCAGCTTTGGACAAATGACTCCAGAAGAGAAGGAGGCGAAAGACCTTAGAACACCTGTACAGAAGTAAGTTCTAATAAAAATATTTTTCTTAAACTGCTCAGTGATGTATTCGATACTCTAGCTCTTCATGTCGCTAAATTCTCTGGTATGATAATGTTTTTATATTTTATTGTTTCTTCTGGCAACTCAATTTTTGGGGTTCCGAACCTCTATATGGAAAAACGGAACACTTGATCACTCGGTTGTTTGTCTGTCTGGGGAGCGTTCAAGTATTACGTAACGCAATTTTTGAAGATTCTTGACCCTCCCTCTCCCCATGTAACGCGCCGTAACGTTTATCTGCACCCCCCTCTCCCTCCCTAAACGTTACGTATCATCCAAGTGACAAATTTTACCTAAAAGTCACAATTATGTCTACTACTCTCATGTTACCAAATTTTTTAATCAATAAATATAATTTCAAGAAAAATATTGATGTTTATTTTTGTTTGGCAAAATGACCACTGTTTAGTGACTCTGTAACTCGAAAATATGTTTAGTGAGCTAGCGTTAAATAAAAAAAACAATGTTACGTAACGCGTTGTTGTAACGTTTTACAAGACCCCCCCCTCCCCCTAAATTGCCTTA
The DNA here is from genome assembly GCA_905163435.1 of Mamestra brassicae. Taxonomy (NCBI): domain Eukaryota; kingdom Metazoa; phylum Arthropoda; class Insecta; order Lepidoptera; family Noctuidae; genus Mamestra; species Mamestra brassicae. The sequence goes on along the minus strand of LR990996.1, from coordinate 6,784,276 downwards.
CGTAATACTTGAACCCCTGTCCGTCTGCCACAGCCGATTTTTTCTGAATCTTCTTGACCGATTCAGTCGAAATTTATTTAATAAATAAGTTTTGAAGTTTGCAAGAAATTAGATAAAAAATTACCGTACCGTACCGACCCTCGTCTGCGAAACTACTCAGTCTAAAATTTAGAAAAAAATACAGATAAATAGTTCTTTGCCTATGGATTACAGGAAAACCTATAAGATGTATACCTATGGTTTGAAAGTAACATGTTACAAAAATGAGAACGAATATGTTGTAGAAATTCAAACCTGCTTAATGGAGGTGGAACGAAAACGTCACATTTTTCTGTTTTGAATTTTTTTCCTTAATGTATATCAGCTACTCAACATCACGCTTAAATATGACCACCCACTTCTTGAACACCCTGTATTTTTCCCAGCATGCGCTTCTGAAACAGATTTTCTCTAATATACAACAACTCATACAACATTGTGTTTACCTAGATTATCAGCCACAGCAATATGCAACATAATCGAGATGTGCTCCGACACAAAAGACAAAGCCGATCCTCACTGGAAGAGCGTGGAAGAGGCCTTGCTACGACTGCGTCGGGAGGAGGCTGCGGGCGTGCCCGCACGGCCTCAGGCGTTGGCCGAAATCGCGCAGAAAGCGGCCACAGTCGGACTACCGGGCATTGCTGCTGTAAGTAACTAACTAATGACGTAAAAGACTAGACCCTGTAGTGTATATAGTATAGTGTCAGTAAGGCGTTACAACGTCTGTGTCGGTAGCGGGTCGCTTGCTCTCCCGATTGACAAGCTATGAACGCCAAATCCGTCTTAATATGATTCTATGAAACTTAAGGCTGGAAGCATTAAAGGCACAAAAACCAGAGCAAAAAAATAACGAATGCTTTCTTTATCAACAGGCTGCAGTAACATACTTAGCAGAATGTGGCTTCGAAGAGGCGATGGCAGCGAGCGTGCAGGTGCTGGGCACGATGCTGAACCGACCGGAGGCAGAAGTGGAGGCGTTGCTGACGCAGGAACATTCTAGTCTGACTGGCTCTATGCATCCCGCCGCCATGGCCGTCGCAGAGGCGTATAGCTTGTGAGTATCGCTCAGTTGTTTATATTTAATATCACGTCCGTAATTTTACAAAGGGATTTAATACCACTTACCACTTTTTTATTTTCGAGGCGATAGTTAACTCTTTATATTGCTTGGGCCCAGTAGGTAGCCATGTTAATTGCAGCATCGGTGGCATTCATATAATCTACCAAAGTGCAGGTGTAAGGGCACTTGGGGCACTCTTAAGATGAGGCTCATGTACCACTAACCCTATACTAATTCATAAGGGTTGTCAGCCGGCAGACAGGCAGGTGTGTAAAATAAACCCACGTACCGCATGGAATCTTTGCCATCTTTTACCATAAATACATTCCCGGGTATGTATTGAGTGCCCAGGTGGGCACCGAAAACTTCCTAATAAAAAATCTTTTTTAGACCTAATTAATAGGTGACTTATATGTATATTATATTGTCCAGGGCGACCCACTTTCCAAAACCTGACCTCGTTCCTACCTACTTCCTTCCAAATACAAGAGCACAAGTGAGTATTTAGATTACTGTCCCACTTATTAGTCATTGAATTACCAGTTATACAAAAATGGCAAATAAAGATTGAAATAGTGGTAAATTAGTAAGCGAATTAACCGACCTGATGGGTGCCGGTACCTTTAACACCACTACCGACTTTGTCATACATAGACTTTGAAGTTTTCCACTTCACAACCGGGTTGAAATCTCTTTTTCAAACGAACGCCTCCGTCCGTACATCAATTTATTTGAGGTCCGCAAAATATATCAAGTCACACGGGATCATATTTGTAGAGTTCCGTACCCAAAGGGTAACTATTGGGCCCTATTTACTTAGTCTTAAAACATACACAGAACTAAATTAAAGTTAAAGGCTAAAAATTTAACGTTTTTTGTATGGGGGCGAACGTATTTTTTTTTCGGTTCATGGTACGGAACCCTCGGAATGTGCCGGTTTATAAGAAGCTTTGAGGCTCTTATCCCTTGGTCACTTAAAATAAGTACAATGTATCCCAATAGTCTTATGAATCATTTTTATTGAATGTATTTGTTTGCAGAGCCAAAACCGGTGGACCAATCGTACAAGACTCAGAGAGAATTACTTCAAGTTCGGATAGTGACAGCGAATCTTCGTCCGACGATGAGTAATTAATATAATTGTGTATATCAGTATGATTTAGTTTAATAAATGCATTTAGGTATTGTTTACACTTATTACTTAATTTATTTTTATAATTATTTTATTTATTCTGCCAAAATCACACCCTACCCTGTACATATTCGTACATTATACAAAACTAGAAACCCGTTACACAAACCTTACCCAAACCAAAACTGTAATCAAACCCCGTTGCGTGGTTTGAAAGAAGTGCAGAAACGGACAAAGGCAAACAGAGACTTTGTTTTATACTATAACTAGCTTTTCCCTCGACTTCGTACGCGCATATCCCGTTTTTTCCCGTTCCCCTAGGAATTTCGGGAAATCCTCTCTTAGTGCTCCCCTATATTCCCCAAGGAAACTACAAGCCAAATTTCAGCTTTCTACGTCCAGTAGTTTCGGTTGTTGTCTGTCAGCCAGTCATTAACGGAACAGTTTTATATATTAGGATTTTATTAGTAAACGTAGCGAGAATACGCGAAAAATATTCTCATTTTCTGTGTTGAACGTCTTGCTTACTACAAATATAACAGTTCTAAGGACATCTTTGAAGTATACAGTTGACAAATGCTTTCCTCTACTTACGCTGGTAGGAACAGTTTACACAGTGTGAACATTTCCGAAAATGGATCGTAAACACTTTGCCGTTAACTAGTGATGACACAAAGTCGGAAATCAAGTGCTGTGTTGCAATTTAGGATAGTTCTAGACTCAAAAGTAATAGGCTGAATTAATATATGACTCATAATTGCCTAAATGCTCTACAATCTGAAAAAAGTTGGTACATATACATAGTATAGTAGGTACCATGTGGATACTTAGCTTGCTAAAATACTGGCACACTATAAAAACATAAATTCCCCAAGTGCGAGTCCGGCTCGCATAAGAAATGATCCGTACAATAAGGACCAAGAGTTTTGCGAGTGTCGAAAAATGCGACATTGCGAACCTCTTTTTTTTATGGATGTGAAATCATCAGATGACTTTTTCCGCTCTGGGCGGAGCGGAAGGGCGTATCAGACTCTTACTGAATTAAACCCATCCGTGTTCCTCCTAATGCCCTTTGCATTCCAGGGTCGCGGTGACTCTTTCGAACAAATTCTGCAACCCATTGCGAACCCTTGGGCTTGACTCCGACTCGCGCTTGACAGATTTTATAATTTGTTGCTATACTCTAGTATTAGCACTATACGAATACAAATGTTGATGTCTTAATGATTTTCCATTTTTACAATAGAGCGAACAGAAAAACGTTAAAAAAATTGCGTTCCTTGTATGTTTTAAGTGTGGTTTTCATAGCGGCAATAGAAATACACACTCCGTGAAAATTTCGACTCTCTACCTATTCATGAGATGCAGCCCGCTGACAGACAACCGGCCCGGCCAGCGGAGGCTTGGTAATGAGGTTCCATTGGTTACCCTTTTAAAACGGAACCCTAATAACTATCGTTTATCAACATCACCTACTTTTAAGCCCCCATGCAGCCGAATACCGTTAAAAACAAACGAACTTTTCGAAGTATCCATGACAATGTGTCACCCATTTCTCCACATAACTCAGAGGTGTTAAATGTGCTAATTGGTGTCTAACTCAATAACATAAAGAAAGCAGTTACTGTCCGTTAGTCGTGTTTAGAACTTCGTACGAACAACATAGTCTATAGTGGAAATCCAAAATGTTCAGTGCAAAACTTATAAAGGCGTTATTAGCGGTAAGTACATAAACATTAATGTTTTTATATGTATCACCTTGTTTTTTCTTCATCGCTGTCTCTGCTGAGGATCGTGACTCCGTTTCAACTTAACAACGATTTTTCTCCATCTGTTACGATGAGCAGCCTGATGGATGCTGATGGGTATCTCCAGCTGCTCCGATATTGTCTCTGACCACAGTTTGGCTTCGGCCTCATCAAAATAAAAAGTCTTTTATTCAAATTAGGCTGAGAGGTCAGTATACTATTGTAGTCTTTGTCTGAAAGCCAGAACTTTTTGAACGTCAAAATGTTACATTAAGACAGTCCCCCAAAACGCCCACCCGTCGCCATTTCCTAGTGTTTTAGATCTAAATATTTTAGCCTCTATTGTCCCAGTAACAATAAGACGTGCCATGTTGTTGGCACCTCTGCAAACAATGTGGGCAAAGAATCTCACTACACGTTTTAGGCAGATTGAAGAAAGTTGCTATTTATGCATCACTAAACTATGATTATTATAGTTACCTACTATAAAATGTTATTTATAATATGTCATAATTTTTCCAAGATAAGTAACACCCAAATGGTTGTTGAGGGCTTCACTTTTTTCCATTCGCGATTTAAACAAGGATTATATTATTTGTCTGTAAGATTACGATTTGCCGAAAAAAAAGTCACGCGAGATTGTTGTTTGCACATGTATTTCCACGTGTGGTACCTACCTACATGATATAATTTAATTTATTACCGCCTTAACCATTGTCTTTTGTATATCTTTACCTAAACGTGACCCTAATAAATCAATATATTTTTTACAGATATCAATTAACACTAGTTTAGCTGAGGCGTACTACATCAACCCGAATTATGATTGTGGCCAATATGGCTTCACATGTGAAAGAAACAACAGAGTGAGACTATGCGAAGGCACTAAGTTGATTGGCCCCACATTCGTCTGCCCAGTCGGGACATTCTGCAACGAGGAATCTACGGCGGTTTGCGAAGATGCAATCAACTTTATAGACCCAGCATTAACAAGGAGGCTACGTTGCCACCGAAATGAGAGAATCGCAAATCCTAACGTCCCAGGATGCAAGGGATACATCCTATGTGTCGCCAACGGAAACCGCTTCCAAGGCATCAACTTTAAGTGTTCAGGCAACACCATTTTCAACGGCTTTACCCGATCTTGTACCTCTCCGTTAAAATACAAATGTCCTGTCGCTAACACGACCAAGTCGACTCTAGAATTGTATGGTTCTGAAACCCGAAAGGATCCCTACAGCGAGGAGAAGTCTTCGGGCTTGAGCACTCGATTTTCAGGTCAGCGACCCGCATCAATAGAGTGTAAGAATTACAAGTTTAGAGTGACACAAGACGATACTCCTAACAGTGTGACCTATTTCTGTCCTCCTCGACCTGTGAGAGGTGAAACTTCAATTCGATGCACAATATTCTCCAATAACTTCTGTGTTACCTTAGAAAGGGACGACGAAGATCAATTCGTAGTTGATAGCGGTGCACCGGCCCGAAGACCACGAATGTAAGACATGATATTATAGACAATATTAACAATCACGAAGACTGAATGTAAAGAAACAAAATTACGATAAGGTCAGAAAAAAATCTGCATTTATTTATACAGGTACTTTTATTATTTTAAACTTATTTCTATAATGAATAACAGAAGAAAAAATAAATTAAACTATAGACAACCTTATTTTATTTTTATAATAACATGCGAAATCACACGGACACCTTGAGATTTATCTATAATTCAGTAATGAACATATTTCTATACATTTCGAGGCACATTTTCCATGATGTGATGCTGAAGTTACAAAAGACGTAATATAACAAAAATAAACAACTAGCACTCTCCGCTGTCAGATTCTACGCACTTTTTCTTCTTTTTATCGAAAACTTCATCGCTAGCACATTTCTTGATCTTTCGCCGATAAACACTTTTAACTTTAGTACATTCGTAATATTTACTGCAGTCTGTAACATATGGAAATTTACCTACTCCTTCACATTCGAAATCATCTGAACTGACCATTTTTTCTGATTTAGGTTTAGGCTTACTTTCATCATTGATCGTTTCACTAACAGATCCTGATTGCGTGGACATCTCTTCATTTTTCTGACATTTAACCAAATCCTTGTTTAAGTTGTAATTATCTTGGCATTTTAATTTATATCTTATAAAACCATGTATTCTATTTTTAACACAGATGTAATAAATGTTATCTTTAAAGAAGTCACTAAACCGTCCTTCAAATAAACATCGGAACTGGTTGTTTCTTACGCAATGCGATAAGTTTCTCGTACATTGTTTGTTAATCTCGCTGAATACTGTATTGTTTGGGCATGTTCCTAATACAGATTGTAGATTACCTATACAAGTATAGAATTTTCTGCAATCTTTCTTATCTGAATATTTGCCTCGTGCGAGATTCGAACAATTAAAAACTGAAGCAGGGACAGTAATAGCACTAGTGTTTTTACTGCTTGCATTAAATTTTGTACTTGTAAGATTTAGGTTGTGCACACTAGTTCCATTAAATGTTAGCTCATTACTCGTTTTATTGCTTTGTTTATCGCTTTCATTCACATGACTTTGTACTTCTGTCGTAATCGTAATTGTATGATTCGTTGATATAAGATGTTGTTCTAATTCGTCATTGATGGTAATGTTTTGTAATGATAAATTATGATTTGATGAAGTGTTATTTGCTTTTGTATTATTATTTATACCATAGCTATCAACAATATTTTTAGATTCAACTGGGACGTCATCTTTTTTTACATCAATTATTTCAATATTGGCATTTACTGAGCTATTCATTTGCGCATTTTTATTTTCATTAGTGATTATCGTTTTTAATTGCGCTGCATTATTGGGGACACCTGACTCAGCTTGTTTGTAATCTCTTTTAACCGTAGTAAGCCTATATTCAATCTTATCGACTGATTTTCCGTCTTTGGGCAGCAAGGTTTTATTTCTAAAGTCCGCTCCAGATTTTAAGACCGATGATTTTAGATAATCTTCCTCTATAGATGATTCCTTTATTTTAACATTATCTATATTGACATCTGCTGGCATCCAGTTACTCTCTGTATAGTTCACTAACTCTGCTTTATTAATATCCACCGGCCTTGCAGAGGCTATTGACGTATTTTCTGCATCATTTATAGAAATAGTTCCAACTATTATGCTCTCATGATCAATAATATTTTTTACTGTCTTAACATTATCGACTGTTGGGGTGTTGAACATAACGTCACTCAAAATTGTTTCTCCAAAATGTGTTCCACTTTCTTTATCTCCAACTACTTTCATGGTGTCTGGTGTAGTTAGTGAGTCAACAATAGTTTTAGTTGTTATATCACTAATCGATTGAGCATTAAAGTACGTCACTGTTGTCGTTGCATATTGTGACAAATCTGTTGTTTCGATTCCTGGTAAAATATCTTGATCCGTATTACGAGGCGCAGCTAACGGCGTAGTTTGAGACATCTTAGTATTATAGGTAGGTTCAATAGTCATTTGTGCGGATGTAACTTCTACCAAAGGTAGCGATGACTTCGATTGAGAAATATTTTTGCCTACTGTTGACGATACATACTGTGGATAATCTCTAGATTTGATTCCAAATAGAACACCTAGATTCGTCTTACCATTTGCAGCTAACGGTTTAGTCCCCGCTAATAGTTTTGTAAGGGTAGGTTCAGTAGGAATTTGTGAAGCTTCTGTAATAAATTGCGAAGATATGGATTGAGGTATTGGATTGTTATTTACTGTTGACGTCGCATATTGTGGCACATCTAAAGTCTTCATTCCAGGTAGTACGTCTTGATTTGGCTTACCAGTCGCGGCAATTGGCGTAGTTTGAGCAATTACTGTTGTATGCAGTAGTTCAGTAGTCATTTGTGCAACAACAGCTTCTTCTTTTGGTAGCGAAGGCATTGATTGAGAATTATTGATGTTTACTTTTGACATCAAATCCTGTTGAAAATCGGTAGTTGTTTTTCCAGGCTCAGCAAATACTGCTGCGTCGGTGGGTTCAGTAGTAATTTGAGTAGCTGTTACTCCTAGTATAGCTAGTGATGGCATCGATTGAGGAATATGTTTGTTTACTGCTGGCATGACATACTGTGGTGAAACAGTGACTTTTATGCCAGGCTCCAGATTTTGACGCGTCTTATCGAGAGCCAATATTGTTGTTTGAGTAGATTCAGTAATCTTTTGTGCGGATGACAGAGAAGACTCTGTATTATGCTTAGCAGTTTGTGGCTTTATCACTTTTGAAGTTAAGCGTGGAGATTCTGTGCTCATTCTTATATTATTATCCGTCACTACTTCTGGTTTAACTTGTGTCGAACTCGCATTGTCTTTAATAGTCGTAACTTCGTCATAAACCGTAAAGCCATTGGGTGTTGCCGTGTCAGGAATAACACTCCTTAATGAAATTACTGAATTTTGCTGAGTTAACATTGTTTCTGTTGAGAAATCACCTTTTGTTTTCTCTGTCACGTAATCAACAATTGTTATTGTTGATTTTATATGCTTGAGCTCTACAGTCCTAGGAACAGATGTTTCAGTGCTCAAGTATTGCCCTTCTGCTTTATTTATTTCCAATACTGAGAAATTATGCGTTCTTGGTGTTGATAAAACCGTATCCATTATCTCCGTATCTACAATGGGCATAATTGCTTCTGGGTTTTTCTGGGTAACCGATTCTCCAACACGCACTGAATTATAATCAAGAACATTATCAGTTGCACTTATATAAATGCTCGAGGCTTTTGACTCACTTGTTTTGATATTGTCGTTTGATAATGAAGGATTTGAACTTGTCGGTTGCAACAATTCGATAGGCATTGTAGATTTAACGATATCTGATACTGACACTATCTTGATACTCTCATCCTTGTTAGTTTTTTCCGTAGATTCAAGAAATTTTACATTAACGCTATTTTTACCATTGATCGACTTCAGTGTCTCAGTTGAATTGACTGAATTTGTCTGATTTGATGTGTTGAAATCTATATTTTTTGTATCAAGTACATATTCAGCAGTTTTTTCAGTGGAAGGCGTAAAGTGTCCAACGCTTTCAGTTGTTGTAGTAGTTGAATAATTGTTTTGGTTAAGTAGCTTATGATGTGGTAGAGTTGTTGCTGGAATATCTGTGACGTTTTCAAAATGAGTAGTATGTAGTGTTGTATCGACTGAAAACGTAGTACTAGTTTCAATTTTGTATTCTGTTGTAGATATGCTATGAATATCGGCTATATTTGGAGTATTGGTTAATGCCTGTTTAAACATGTTTATAGACTCCGTACTTCCAATTGTGTAAACGGTTTCAGACGTAGTACTTGGAAGTTCAGTAACGTATTGATTTAATGCAGGTGTTGTCTCTATTATAATTAGTGATTCATCATTAGTATTTACAAAACTTGTAGCCGAGGTATTATCCAGATTACCAGATTTTTCAATTTCACTGATACTAGTATTTCCTGTAACATCACTTGGTAATGGTGTTGTCGTGCTGACTACATCTGGAATACTGATAGTCCATTGATCGACATTCAAAATTTCCGGCAAAATCATTGCTTCCAAGTTGTCCGGCTGATTCAGAGACTCTGGGTTTTTAGTTACTGAATCAGTTTCTGCTTTTTGAGTCGTATGATCCATAGAAGTATAACCTTCCGAAGTCTTATGTGCAATGATTTCTGAAGTAAAGCCTGTCTGCGGATTTGTCGCAATATCAGATTGTGAGGTCAAATATTTAACTATTGTATTTTTAACTGGATCTGAACTCGTTATATCTGAACTTAAAGCATTAATCACTGTCGTAACCGTCTCAGCGGTATTTACAGTATCGGTCGTATTATTAAAAAGCGTGTAATTCTTAACATTTTTCATTAATGGCTCATTGGCACTACTGCCGCTTATTGCTAGTGACTCATTTGCTAATTCTATTATAGGTGATATTGATCCTTTCTGAAATGTGTCTGCTGTCGTTATCTCAATGGTAGGGGTTTTCATGGAAGGTGGAAGTAATAAAACAGGTTCTATGATTTTGTGATTAATAATATGTGTACCTGAATACACTTTACTATTTCCTTTAGAAGTATTCATAGTATCGACCGAAATATTTTTTGTTAATTCTCCATTTATCTGATAAATATTATCTGTAACTGTTGGTAAATCTTTAGGTATGATTATTTCTGATGTCTGGGTAACAATTGTTTGTTTTTCTTCAGGAAAGTCACTGTTGAATAAGGCTTCAGATGTTGCGATCGTTTCCGTGGAGTAAATCATGGTGGCTTCTGTAGTTACTAGATCAAAAGTTTTTTCTGTACTTATTTGCGTACTTGCTATAGTCGTGGGTTCCGAAAACATACTATTTGTGTTCGTTTCTGTTACCTTTGCTATAGGAGTCGTGCTGATTATTTCCACAATCACAGGTTTTTTACTCAATGTTGTTTCTAGTTTAGAGTTAAATTGATTGGTAATTATCGTAGTGTCACTAAGAAACGGATTTATGTAATCGTTTGCGCTCGGTTTACTTTGTTTTTGTTCAGCAGAAATGAAATGTGAGTGTAAAGTGATAGGTTTAGAAATATTAACATTTTGAATGGGAGGGACATGTTCCGTTGTCGCTTCCAGTACTATTTTGTTAGAATTGTTTATTTTACCAAAACTATTTTGTTCTGCGATCGTTTGATTACCTGAATAAGTTTTATTGTTTATATCATGTAAGATTAAAGTATTTCGCACAGGAATTGTGTTAACTTCATCCGTAATAACGGATTCTTCACTGGATATAATATCTGTTGATATATTTAATTTATCTGAAACATTTTTAACTTTTATACCATGTATTGTTACTTCTTTATTAGTGGCGAATTGTTCGGTCGTAGTAGCTACGTTATCATTCGAACTATCTAAGGAAGTTAATATATTGGAAGACGGCTTTGTACTCACTGCGCTCGGAGGATCAGTAGAAATTAAATTAATAAGTCCTATGACGGAAGTGACCGTATCAATGGATGTCGATTTATCTGTTGAGGAAGTAATAACTGCTTCATGTATTGATGTTTTTTCAGCATGTTCAAGATGTTTGTTATCAGTGGCGGAAGTTGTTATTGTGTTATTACTTGTTTGTTTATCATTGAAAAAATCATTTGCACTATCGATGAAGCTGGAAATCACACTCGTCTCCGTGGTATTGTCACTGTTAATGCCTACGCGATTCATAATATTTTCAAGAACTTCTAATTTCACTGCCGGTGTCACGTCTTCAGCAATTGGCAAAGTTGTAGCAGTAATATTTTCTTTAAATACACTGAATATGGCACTGGTTGGTGTTGGAGTAGTTACACTGTTAGTCACTAAAGTTGATTCACTTGTATCACTTGGTTTATAAACATCGATCACTTGAAGAGGAGGCGTAGTTACTTCGGGGAAATCACATTCAAAAATGTTATTTTCGTGGCACTCTGTTGTGGCTGGACATGGTATGACGAAATCATCGATCGTGGTGGACACCCCTCCGCCCAAATCCACGCAAATCATGAAATGTGTGGAGTTGACGCAGTGGAAAGCTCGGCCGCTGCAGTTAATATTCGTAGACACTACCGTTGGGATAGCGAACAATACCTAAAAGTATAGGCTTATTAAGCATATTGGTCAAATCAATAAACACTACTTTCAAAATATGTCGTGGGTATTTGATAAAATTGCCTCTTTGTTACATCACTAAATAGGTATACCAACAATTCGACACTCACCAAAATTAAAATTCCTTTTAGGTCGTTAATTTCGAAAGCCATTTTCGTTAATTTAACACAAAAATGGCAAAATCTAGTCGTTTAAAATTTCGTTTACGCTTGTAGTTTATCTCATGAGGTTTTCTCGCGAATGTCGGTCTTCTGTTTCTCCCAACAAATATGAATGACGGCATGGAACAAGCTTTGTTAACATAAGATTCGTTTACTTACATCACGAAGTAGATTAGGCCGACAGGAGGCAAATAATGTTGACACCTTATTTCCTGCGGCTTTTCACTACGTATTGTTATTGAGATAGTGAGCAATGTTTTGCTGTAATTTCGAAAAAAATGTTTAATAGCGCTCTGGGGGGTAGAAATGTATACACATCTCCATACATCTATCCACCTTGATAGATGTAAAGCACAGGAAAAGAGCGAATTATCAAAATGCATGAATAACAGTCAGTAAGAGCAGAAGAAAAAAATCAGTTTAGACATAGCACCAGGGGCCATCAGGAAAACCCTAGAACCTAATTAGTTACCTACCCCTTTTTGGCACACAATAATTTAAACCAGCATCATTCTTCAAAACATTTGAGTCATAGTAATGTGGTGGGTAAGCTTCAGATAACGACGCGGAATTCACTGGAAGAGAGTGATTCAATTTTAAAAAATGCGTGCTTCGTAGGCCAATATGTGTCGACATTATCATCATAAATAATCATAATATAAATTAAATAAAGCTTAATTATTATAATACCACTGCTGCATTCCTCCAAGGGGTAGGTAACAGGTGAGGCAGAGTCTATTTTACCTACCCACAGCACAGAATATATAATAGTACTACGCCCACAGTATAAGCCGATATGAAACGTGATCATGTATTGACGCTGGATCCATTGATTAACAACAATGTTAGCGAAGCTTAGCCTGTCGATGACAAACATAGTTTTTAAATATGTTTTGTTATCTTTGGCCCAGAATTCAACACCATTCTCTAACGCAGCCATATGGTACACTTCATATATACAGGTGATCCCTCATATGTACCTACAGGTGACCGCATGCGGCGCAAGAGACGCCGCACAAAAATTGAAGAACCACACCTGTGGAGGTTTTGCGGTGTTTGCGGTCTCGAGTGCGAATTCTATTTAAAGTTTTCCAGGTTGGCCAGGTTAACGCGTTTCCAGGTCGAAGGATGTCTCTGTGATGGCTCGTATTAAGAAATAAGAATATCGTAGGTAAGTTGTTCTCAAACTAAATCTTTAATTACCTTGCCATTGTTAAGAACATAACACCAACCGCAACTGCATGATGTGACGCAAGAAACTACTGATAGTACTAAACTAACTATGGAATATCTATGACTGTATATTTGCAGGGCCAATAGACATATGCACGTTATGCATGTTATGTCAGATAGGCAGTCGTACCTACCTATTCATGTGCATCCGGATAGTTTGGAAGCCGACCCCAAAAATAATTGGGAAAAGATAAAGGGCCAATCTAGCTGCCGTGCCGTTTAAGATCAGTGAAATAAAAGTATGAGTATAATCATTATAAAATATAATTTACTGATTAATTATATATTACAATAACTTATGCACCTAACGTTTGATATCACAACTTCATAAATGCACCACGCATAGTTTGGTATCCGCACTATTGTTCCACTTTTGTTGTTTACTTACAACATAAATGAGTTCAACCTTATTTGCTATTTATACAGTGACATATTAAAATACCCACCGTTTATTTAGCCTTACGGATTTTAATTTGGTAATGTAGATGTAAGCGATCGCTATTATTAACCACACTAATGTTATAATTGATAAAATTATGGCTAAAATAAACATAGCATATTGTAAACCTCTTTCTTGATCGACAATGAAAGAAATTCCTACTACAAATACGGCTAGAAGAATACCCGAGATCGTTTCTAGAGGGCTGTGCAGTTTCGGCCATTTCCTTGCGCCCACGAAGTCTTGGACCGCGGTTTCCCAACAACAGGATATAGCACCATAACCGAAGCCAGCTATCACACAACCGATGGAGAATGAGTCATGGTTGTCTGCCACTGCTAAAACTGCAACAATCAAAGAAGATATTAGAAAAGAGTAGAATGCTGCTTGTTTCCAGACATTACAAAAATATGATATAACCTATCAGCTGTCCTGATTTTAACTAGCGATAGCTGGATATATAAATCTTTTAAAAATCGTGACATTTGAAAGAAAATAGGTCAAGAAAATGAACTTACCATAGCATCCTACAGTGGATGTCATCAATCCAAAAAGTGCAACGTACTTGAAATTCCTCTTAGGCGTTTGTGCGAGCCATGGTGTACTCATCAGGAAACATACCCATGTGAAGCCGTACAATGTCATCAGGAAGTTGGCGTCCGAAATTGATATCTTCGGGTGCATTTCAGAAGCAATTATAGACAGTGATACCATCGCAACTGACGTTAAACTCAATCTAGAGAAATACAACATTAATGACGGATAGAACTTCCAGCATGACAAAGATCTCGTCAATGGCTTGATAAACGTATCATTTATGTTATACATGAAAAATACCAGTCTCCTTCGTATCGTATACACTCTATACGACGGCATCCACATTCTCCTTTTCATACTAGCGTAGGCGGACTGACAACGAAAACTAAATGAATTAAATATTTTCTCTCTCTGAATATCTGTTACTGGAGATACATTATCATAGGTAACTTCGACTTCAGAATATTCTTTCTGTTCGACACCATCACGCTCGGGCTGCGAGTCTCGTCTTACTTGTTTGCTGATACAATCATCAAAATTATCCCCTAATGTACTCAGTCTCTTTATAACGACACTAAGCCGCTTTTTACTCTTACTCGTATTTTTTTCCGGAGGTTCCTCACTTTCACTATCTTCACTTTCTTCCGGAATTTCTGGAAGTATTTCAACGCCAAATATATTTCTCCTCTTTTCCTCAGGACTAGGTGGTGGCGTAATTGTGGCGACTATATCGCCGTCATATTCAAAATCTTCAGTGTAATCCGGTTCCGTGTGCAGATTATCGTCTGATGGACTTTTCCAACTTTTTTGTCCCATGTCATGTAGTTGTAACTCAGTCGTGTAGAAATTCTTATCCATGCCTTCGTTGCTGAATACAGCGTATGTTTTGGCCAAATCGCTATATCTAGAGAAGGAAATTGGCCTTTGTATACTTTCGTCTACTCTCAGTAACAGGATTGCTGGCAACGTTTGAAGCATTATCCCTCCAAGTACTATGTACGAACAGGAATATCCATAAGTGTCTATCAGTGCCGTTATGATATGGGGAAACGTTGCTTGTCCAACTGCTTGACCGGCGAAACATAATCCACGGATAATTCCCAGCCGACTGTCGTATGTATCAAATACTATTGCATCCACTTGAGCTGATATAAGCGATGATCCGAACCCTGAAAACGGTAAAAGAAGAAATTGGTTAAAAACTACTACTTACACGGCTTATAATCATAAGGACAATAACATAGTTAAAATCCTCACCTCCAAGGATACCATATACAAATGGTTGTAGATGATAGGGAATGAATGCGCAGGCGAGAAGACTAGCCACCACCATGGTGAGACCAATGACCGACATCACTCGGTAACCGATAGCTCCACCCCAGGAGTCTGCTGCTTCCCTGCACCAGCATTCTGAAAATATTTATAAATTTGTAGTTAATCATACAGTAAATGCTCAAGTTGCAGCTGAATAAAGATACCCCACTTAGACAATAAAGGATATTATTAGTATGATTACTACCGGTTGCAAGTAGATATGAACTTGCTTCACCACTGGGTGAAGCGGTCGATTAAGCAGTCCATAACCGGTACTTCAAATGAGGAAGTTTGAGAAATGCATATGCTAATACGATGAATAAATCATAAACCCCTTACGTGTAAGATTGTAGACGAGTATATAAATTGCAGGAGTGGAGATACCGAGCCCTATCGGCACATCAAGTTCATCCAAATGTACTAATATTACTCCATAGGCATACACGAGACTCGGCAGGCAGATCTGTAAAGATAATGATTGTATAGTAGCGATAGATAACCCTTTGTAGGGTATCGGACATGGCACTTCTCAATGTCGCGATTTGTAAGTCAGAGTCATATTCTTTCAATACAATCTTTATTGTACGGCCCTAATTGTGTTATTAAAATATTGACCTATTCCTGAGTATTCGTAGGTTCCGGTGCTATAAGAAGTAGAGTAAAAAGCAATGATTTCTGCCATATTTAATTTTGTAAAAGGGCTCTTCCCATATAGCGCTTTTTGGTCGCAGATATGTTAGAGATGTAACAAGTCGCAACAGTTTCGTAACTGTTATGAAACATGGTGACTGTGTGGGGTTTGGTCTCTATGTGTAGTAATAGTTCGTACACAATTTGACCGGAAAATATTTCAGTAACTTGAAGTAGTCTTTATGTTCACACGTAACGTAAACATTTGTGTAGACTTATTTTTAAACTCTTCGTGTTTAGTTTGTAACATGTGTACAATCGAGTAAAAATGTGTGGTAGCGGCGTGGTCACCATGCTACTAGAATAATTACTTAAAATTTAAATTAACACGAAGTGTCGTAATGTTACGTCATTATTACTGAACAATATACCTATTACTGAAATGTGAATTAAAAGTCACTGTTTCTAAAACTGATTCGAGAAGTGATCAAATGTTAGTACTATAGTAGGCGCCAGATAAATGTGGAATAAAGTATATTGACCTTTCCCTAATAACTGCTCATAGGTACCTGAACAATTAAATATGAATCGTTTTTCATTATTAGACAATGTTAAGGATCACGAGAGCTGATGATTCGGGACAGTTTTGTGTCATTAATTCCGTTTTTCAAATTAACAATGTCAATAAATGTAGGTGGGTCAATGACCGATATTCCACGATTATCAGGCGCCTACTATATACTAAACATAATTAATTATTATTAAGGCCTGTCCAAACGTTTGAGAATCACTGGAAGCAATAAACCATTTTGTGAATTCGGTAACTTTGTAACTACTTCTGGTTTCACGTCGACATATGTCGACATAGTCTAGTACTTAACTTCCTGACCAGTTGTGACTAGAATATTTTCTCTAAATAAAATTAGGTTTTTTAATTATTTAACTATTTTGTGGTTCATTTTTGGTTCCATAATTATAGGTACTATTAAATATATTACAGCAAAAGCTTCCAAGCTCTGGGAATGTAAAAACTGGTTAGTAAAACTGTTAATAGTTTATAAAAACTATTATGTTTATATCATACTAACAGGTTAAATCACAATTTTATGGTGGCGCATTGAAAATTTCAAACTATATGAACAAATAACACAATGAAATTCATTTCCCATGTAGATTTTAACTAAATAAGCTAATTAAAATATGAATAAAAATTTATCCTTCATAAACAGTGATGGCTGATGTTTTCTTCTTATTATTTTTTAACTTGTCAATAACAGAACAGACGGAGAACGAAAACGAATGAACGAACGAATGATTTTTGAGAAGTGGTTGCAGACTAGAACAATGTTACCACACAGCAATGTAACTTTAAAACCAAATGTTACTGTGTCGACTGTTCCCCATTTTTAGTCGTAGCGACGGAACTAAGTACACTCAGCGACCAAAACAGTGTTACTAGAATTAATAAGTGTGGACATATAGTGTCGAATTATTTCGTAACGGCTACCAAAAAGCGCTATATGGGTTGGTTCATACTGAGAGAAAATGACGATGATATGTCTGTTGTCAAATAAATAGGAGATGCTGGGTGCAAATATAATTTTATGATAGCCCCCCCCCCCCCCCCCGAGTCAAGGTACTGGTAACATTTTTTGCGACTTATACTGTACGAGTCCGGCATAACCTTCTGTTCTTAATCTTAAGCTTAATCAGCCGAAAGCCGTCTCATTAAAAGCCTAGCCTTTTCATTGATTCAAGCCGTTTAATCAACGAGACACGTGATATGAGCAAGTTATCAAACAAAACAAATCCTTTTCCAAGTCCATTTTATAGGTTGGTCGGCTATTAATCGTAAACTTGTAAAGCCTACTTGGTTGTGATAGTTTTTCTTTTAAATTCGTTATTAGGTATTTGCCACTACCATACATTTTTTCACGTCTCCAAAAATAGATGATAAAAAAAAAATCATCGCCACTTTACATGAAGGATGGAAAATCATCAGATTACTTCTTCCGCTCTGGGTGGAGCGGAGGGGTGTGTCAGACTCTTACCGTCTTATCCGTGTTCCTTTTAAAACCCTTTGCTTTCCAGAGCCGCGGTGACTCTTTCGAACAAATTCCGCAACCCTGGCAGAGGGGGGCTACCTATCATATTTTTATTTATCAAGATTTCATTTTACCACTTTGTCTGCGTGATTTATATGTATACCATACTAAATTCCAACTTTCTAGTGCTAAGCGTCTCTGATCTAAACTGCGGATAGACAGACAGACGGTCATGGCGAAAAATTAAGGACTATTATGGCCTTTTCATAAAGAAAGCAATATAGCTAGAGACCGTTCGGAGAGACTAGCATATAGTCTATGGATATTATAAAGGTCTCGGTAGGGCCTAGCTAGCTAGACTATTTTCTTACCTATAGGTACGAATTAGTGTAGTAGGTCCTTAGGTAAGTACAGTTAGCAGTCCTGCCTGGAAAAGGCTACGAATGAATCTTGTTTTGTTGTCGCTACTCACCTGCTGCTTCTCACTCAATGAAAGATATAGGTAAGACTAAATTGACAACCAAACACTCTTGACATTGAGAAAATGCAACAGAGGAAGGCGACAAACGAATCAATCACATGTACCTATGTGACAAAAGAAAATAAATAAGTACCTAGACACGTTTGGTACTTATTAATTTTCAATAATGAATGTCACTTAATGGCTTTAGTAATCAATCATATTGTGTACTTACCTATCTACTTAATATACATGTTAATTCAAGGGACAAGCAGACAGGTGGCTTATAAACCTACTTAGTTACTAGAGTTAACAGAACAAAAATGATTTAGAGTAAGTGCGCCAATTATGGACCACCATAAGGATTTTGTGAAATAAAACTCAGAATAATAAAGATTAATCAGCCTTATATTCTTTGAACAGTTCGATAGTTATTTGGTATTAAAAACAATTGTTAGAATTCTTGATAAACATGAACAGCTTAGAAATAATCAACATTTTCTAAAATCTGACATTATTATGTATTTACAAAAAATGGACAAAATATGGACCACATGGTTTCAAATATGGACCATAGCAAAATGGTTTCAAAATTATTTAAAAAAAATGGACGTGTTGCCTAAAATTAAATCAGCCCATTACTATGATTAAACTAATCACTGGTACACAATTCGCACACATAGAAATCAACCATATCTTCTATGCCAGCAGTCTTCATGAGCCCACTGCTTACATGATGCACATTGGATCCATTTCTCTCCATTAGCGTCTTCAGAAAAAAGCCCATTACAATACAAACATTTACCATTTTGGGAACGATCAGGACTTTCATCTGTACTATCATTGACTGAATAATCACTGTTATCAAAACTCGAAGACGATGACTTTCTTTCTTTTGAGATCTTTCTTTTCTTTTGAACTGTTTTCTTCGGCATTTTCTTTGGCGTTTTTTTTGGCGCTCTCTTTGTTAAATTCTTTTGTATCGACGTCTGGTCTTTCCTTTGGTTTTAGAATTTGTAGATGCCATCCTAAAACAATTAAATGAAAATATAGCTAAGTGACTGTTTGGAATATGGACCACTAGTCCATATTCAAAACATGCCGGTGGTCCATATTACAATACACATACATTTCTAGGTTAATATTGTTGCTAAGAAAATTACAAAAAGGATTGGATATTGCAAGTTAATATGAATAAATGTAAAATAACTCACCTTTCTCTTAGATTAATCCACTTTCCCAAACAGTAATATTCGCTGAAATTATGATCTTACGAGGTTAGGTAAAAAATTACATCGCGACTTGATAAAAATCAAAAATGGCTGCCGTGAATACGTGCGAGCTGTCTGCTGATCGGCAAGCGAATAGCGGGCCGCGGGAGGGGTGGAGCTAAGCGCGCGGCGACCGATGGCTTAATACGACGGACGGTTTCTGAGAAACGATGGTAGTCCATATTACGGACCCAGTCCATATTTAGCGCACTTACTCTATTTATCAATGTCTCGATTAATTATGATGCGTGGTTACTTTGTAGGTAGATATGCACTCACATTTTATACTAATCGGAATACCTACCTATTAAAACTTTAATATGTAAACCACAATGTAGTGGACTAGAAACATTATTATCATCATAGCTGCCTTTGAATGTAAAGTATACCTACCTACCTATTTGAAACCACTTGAAAATGCCCCGTACCTACCTACTGCTTAAGTTTAGCAATTATTGGAAAAATATAACAAGTATTTCTGTCAGATAATTAAAAATTTTAAAAACATCGCAAAAAAATCTAGTTCGATCGGAACGATATAATTATTTGATATTTCTTTGATCCCACTATGTAAGTACCTAAGTAGTATTGTCGCGTGACAAGTAAATCACATAACTCCTTATCATCCACCTGTGCTGTGTGCATCTGTAGCACGACTGTTTCTCATACGAACGATACCGCGTGACGTCACCGTGGCATTGATAAAATTCATGGACTCGTAACAACTGAACAATCTGAACCAACGAGCATTGCTTATATGTACAAGTGAGTGCCACTGCCAAAGTAGGTATGCCGTTCGAAGTGGTTTATATTTTTATCTATTCAGCAAGTGGCATTACCGATCATTTTCAATGTTTGACAAATAAAGGATTTCCAGATATTATTCGAAAAATCAAAATAAATAATTATGTAGTAAGTGTTCTAGACAGACTCACGTTCAGAAGCACGACAGATAGCAGCAGAGGCCATCGCCACGTCGCACCATGCGCTCTTGCATTAAAATCCATCTAGTCTTCTTTTTCCTGCATTTTCTGAAGTTGTAAAATGACATTATCCATATAAAATTGCACTAAACGTTACAGTCGTTCAATCACATGATTCGGCAACACTGTTTTACAAACACCACGAACTTTAACCGCACCAAGATGTTTTGAAATGAAAAAATATGTTGTTTATTTTAAAACTTGTAGCCGTAAGAGAGCATATCGTCGTATTGACAGCATTCTATACATCAGTGGTGTTATCAAAAGGCCCCAACACGTAGTTACTTTGTCTTATCTTATCGTCTCAGTGAAAGAAACCAATATTAGTTTCTAATCGTTTTTATTTTTAACAAATTAGCCATGTTCTGATCCATTATCATCCAATCAGAGTTACATTATTGATCAGAGAGCATCTTATTTATACCTTAGCCTTGATTTATATGATGGGAATTAATTGCTTGCTGTTTCTGTTAAGATTATGTGCACGCATTAGACAGAATACTTATGTATGTTGACTATATCTAAAAGATAATAAATGTTTCAGTCTGTTATGCAAATTACGCGCTGACTAAACGACGCATGATGGAACAGTTAACGAAGAATTAAAATCATACATCCCCATTCTTGAC
The DNA here is from genome assembly GCA_905163435.1 of Mamestra brassicae. Classification (NCBI taxonomy): domain Eukaryota; kingdom Metazoa; phylum Arthropoda; class Insecta; order Lepidoptera; family Noctuidae; genus Mamestra; species Mamestra brassicae. The sequence continues at coordinate 6,762,947 of LR990996.1, read as the reverse complement.
TGTCAAAGCAAGATCACAGCAGTGAAGCTGTCTCTTAAATGTCAATTTTGGACGACACTTGTCGCTATAGGTACCTAGGCACCATTTTCCACGACTGTTTAATTCATGCATGTTGTAGGTATCTTCAGAAACATCGTAAAATCTACTTCGTGTCTAATCATCTGTTGACTCTCTCTCTCTTAATTCTTTCGGTCTTTCACCTTAGTAAGTTTTAAGTTTCTAGATTTACTGGCTAGGCAAGTCAATAAAACTAATATATTTAAAAGGTATACGACGCATAATTTGGCATGGTGTTTTATCCGCTCGGTAATGATACGAAGACGATTGTGTTCCAAGCTGTAGCTGTAGGTACCCTTTTTTTATAGATCAGAGCTCCATTACCTACGTGAAAGTCATGGATTCAGGACCAGTGGAGTGTCCATGGAGTTTCTTGCACGTTCTTCTCCATAGCTACGCTACGCTTTGAAACGTGTTTAGCTTCATCTCTTGGGCTGGCCGGCCTTGACAAATCAAAAATGCCTGTAAATGGTTTAATGAATGATGTGAATAGATTCATGCTTTGAAAGAAAAGAAAGAAAGAAAAAGAGTTTATTTGTGACAAGCATGATGCATACAAAAGAATAAAATAAACAAAATTACAAAAGTTATTCAAGTTGTGATGGTATGCGTCACATTCGCGCAAGACGGCCATCGCTCAGCATAATGCTGGGACTCGTGTGCGAGGCAGAGCCACAGCGCTGGTTTTCAGCGAGCGACGTTTACTTTAAGTTTAAGTTTGACTATTTCCAATAGATAAAACAGTAAGTCAAAGCATTTATTTAAAATAAACCCTTAACAGGTAGGTACCAACTTTTGAATTATTGTCAAAGTCAGTCAGTCAAAAACATGAAGGTACTTGCTCGTTCCACAGCGTAGATCTCTATGGAGAAGAACGTTTATGAAACTCCACGGTCACTCTTTTAAACTACCTATTTTGTTACACAAAAATCCTGGTTACATTAACCTTGTTGCTTCTTTATGTGAGAACAATGTAAACGTAGTCTATAAGTGTATTATACCGATACTGACATAATTATGATGAATTAATCGTTGGGTTAGTTCGTTATACAGCTATGATAATGAACTATCTGGTGAACAGAACAAAAATCGAAACTCTAATCTCTTTCTAAAAACACTTCCCTACCTATGTTATGCCTACAGTAACTGATTGTTATTTGAATAAGTAAGCCGCAAAAACAAATACGATTCTCTAACGAATTAATACAGGAAATCGATTTTGAATGTACCTACACTAGAAAATGGAATCTAGGTACACCTCATTTCCTAACAATCTTTAGATAAGTTTTCGAAGGCTGATACTGAGAATGTGCCTTCACATTTCTGGCACACTTTTATTATTTTGCTATGGGAATCGATTTTCGCAACAAACATTTGCTGGAATGGGAAAATCTATTTGGTCCCAGAACAGAGCCCTGTGGACTCCCTGCTAGGGTTGCCAGATGGTCGGGATTCGTCTGGATTGTCCCGACATTTTTAATTTTCTTTAAAATCTCCACACAAACAGCTCGGAAAGTTCAACACAAAATAATATTTTAAATTGCCGCATGCTTTCAGTGATGCATGCACTTGAAATTAGCAGTGTAATGAAATAACAAATGAGTCATCTCAAAAACAGGTTGGACGACCATTTAGTAGTAGTTATAGAACCTTAGAAGTGTTTTCGATAGTGATAAAACCTTTTTTTGGGGTCGAAGCTGAACGTTGTAGTAGTAAACAAGCTATAATATTGTATAGCTCGCTTTACAAACTGTTCAGCTCATTCTGAACACTGACTGAACTCAAATAAGTGCAGTTAAATTAATTATGTGTAACAAAGTTAAGTGTTTATGATATAAAACTGTGGATAACATCAAATAAAATAAATCAAAGCAAAATCTACAGCTATGATTCAAAATACCTTTTATCCACGACACAAATTAGTAAATGAAAGCTGGCAACACCAACAATTTGACAGTGATAGATGTCATCATGACATGACACTCATCGTAGCTGTTTACGTTTTGAATTGAAAACTTTCGATAGCATAGAAAATATTATTTAGATTTTCATTCGTTTTCCCACTGAAGCGTTATTTTTAATCAGCTATTTCCAGTTCATTTTAGTAGTGAATGACTGTAAAGTCGTCATGACAAACCAAGAAGTAATGCAAGAGTATGCTAACACCATAAAAAATCTCAAGAAACAATGCGGTGATGCTGGCATGAGTGAAGAGGAATTTAGAAGAATGTATTTCAGATCTCTTAAGACATTAGAGAATACTGGTCGCCCAGAAGTTAACACTGCGCGTCGTTTTGTTACAAAGTTTAGAGTTTTACTCGTCGTTATTATCCTTGGAGTGTTTATTGTATTGAACCATAAGACTATTTACAGTAGTATTGTTTGCAACTTACAAGAGTATATCTATCCAGGTCTTAAACTTCTGAGGAAGATATCAATTCCGTTAATATCATTGTTTCCATCCTTAACTGGTAAATATATTTATTTACAACTATTCAGGCGATGACGCAAAAACTCCTGGGCAAATACTAGTAAATATTGGTGTTCTTTCAGATTTCTATCATGAGACATGTTTGATCCAAAACCCATACTTTGCTGTGGTAGACATGGACTGCTGGCCATGCAGCACAGTGAGTAATGTCAGAGAAGTGAATGACCCTATCCCAGTCAGCCAGCAACAAACTGCACCTTTCATTTATGAGGTAAGTTTTCAGTTCCTCTTAACCTTTTGAATGCCATTGAAACATATCCATGATAAGCGTTTGCCCTGTATGCCTAACATATTTCGTATGTATGGCGAAGTTTGTGGCTTGGCATTGGGGGAACACTGATGCGTTCATGCTCTAGTGTTCAAAAGGTTAAACATGGAGCCAGTGACACATTGACAATATATTTGGAGGTAAAATCGCATGTCCTCTACCCATATATTCATGTTAGAACATGTGCCGAAACTTGGAAAAAAAAAATGGCAGCGGGGACTATGTTTATATGCATATGCGTTATGCTCTGGTGTTAAAAAGGTTAATGGTGCTGTTATACCATACAACTTCTTAATTTCCAAATCACCTTTTCAATGTTGTAGGTAACATGGTCATACAATTCGTTGTACAGTATGTTAATAGATTGGTGTACCTTGCATATCCAATTCAAATAATTCTGGTTATTATTCACCAGCCACTATCCCAATTGATTTTTGGGTCAGAGCAGCATGTTTTCATCTATTCACCTATGTTAGCTGCCAACACAGGTGAATTGCCTTACCAGCCATACCTAACATAATATATTTTAACTTTTATTTCAGACTGAACAGCAAGTTATAAACATGGAAGCACTGAAAAAGATGTACCTGAGAAACAGGGATACATTTGACAAAGAATCTCCAAAAATCCTAACAAATAATAAATATCACTCAAGTCCCAAAGATTTATTTATTGACAGACCAATAGAAGACAAGAGTTTCTATATCTGGTATGCTATAACAGAATATTTGTGAGCAAAATATTTGTATTATGGAAATACCTATCTAAAAATATTTCTGTATTTCAGGAAATTCAATAACATGAATGTAGCAAAAGTGATTCGTCAAGTCATACCCAGGCCAAAAGTTGTGCCAAAGTTTGGACAAAGTACTGAAAGATTTATAATAGTGGACACAAGTCATCAGAAATTCAATATACCTGACACAGAATGCAGTTTCTCATTTCTACTAGCACTAAGTGGATCTAGAGAAATACACCTAGTACCAGCTGAGGAATGCAAACATCAGTGCAAGTCACTGAAACTTGAACTGAGAGAAACTTATTTATGTAAGTAGACACCCTAGTCCTCCTTCCTTCCAATCATAAGGGGCCTTATCATCATAGAGAAGCTCCATAAAAACTTGTGGGAAATTCTTCTGATTATTTTGTTTACTTTTTGCAGTGTGGTACAATTGGTGGTACTGGAGACCTGTAGTACAAACCTCAATGGGAAACCACACCTTTATTGCTCATGTCGGATCCTATTGCTGATGATGGGATCACACCAAAGAAAACACACAAATGGAATGTATAAAACACAAATTTATTAAATAAATAAATAAAATTAACTAAAAATCAACTAAATGTTCTCATTCAAACTTGTCTTTCAATTTGTCTTTTAGGAATACTGGTACTAAAGATATGAGAGCGAAAAGACTTAAAACTGCGACTGATGTCCACGACCATGCATCACTCGTCGATGACAATGTGTGTAGAGTTTGTCCAGCTTCAATAGCCACAAATGATGGAGGAGCTACACCTGAAAAATAAATATATTATTATATATATTTGAAAACAGTTATGTATCTTGATGATTGATCAATATAGGTACCTATTGTAAATCTCTACATGGATGTGTATGTACAAAAGGCGTATGTTTATATTATACTCTCTCTGTTTTACTTTGATCTACACATAAAACTTCAATACATAGGTACAAATAAAGGTCATCAATCTAAATAGTTTTCTAAACAATGCAACTATACAATGTTATCTATTGCTGCAACTTCATTATAGTAATAATGCTCCTATTATCCATTTATCTATTGTATCAAATAGGCCCGGATTGGTCATCAACTTACCAATGAATGTTCCTAGTGCAAATGGTACTAAAGGCACTCCTATTACAGGTGCTGACATATTAATAAACCAGTTTGGTAAAAAGGGAGTCACCCTCAAAAATATCATGTAGTTGAGTAAATTATTTTTATGCTTCGTCACTGATGCAGCCCACTTTGCAGCTCGTACCGGGAAAAATTTCTTCACCAACTTCTTCCCAAGAATATTTGACAGAAAGAAACATAAACTTGCACCAATTGCTGAACAACAGCAAACTAGAAGTAATGCTAAATAGAACGGGAACAAAAACCCTGAAAGAATACTTAGAAAAATAGATCCAGGTATTGCAAATGTTTGCAAACTGATAAAAAGTTAAAGAAATCAATGATAAATTAATAAGTAACTTATAAATGCCTGAAACCAAGTGCAGGAAATGTGAAAAGGATACAAAATGTAAACTAAGAAGACTCCAAATAATACTTCATAAAAATATTTTTCCTTATAACGGTCTAGTACTAAACCTAAATGTTTAGCATCTTCAAGGTCCCATGGTAAATGCATATGTTGTTTCTCATGCCTGGAAATTAAAATAAAATAACTTAGAGATAGTCAATAAAACATAAAATGATGAAATAATGAATCAAAATTACTGAAAGCTTGTAATATTGCTCACTTACTCTTCTAAATCTGGGAACTGTGTATATAGCAGGCCCAAGGCCAAAAGCGATGATACAAATATTATGACAACCAGAACTATAGATTTAGATGTAGACAAGTCTTCTGCACTAGATGTCACGTTAGACATTGTACCTGAAAGAATACTCAATTTCTTAGGAGTAATTTCACAGCATAATTTAAACAAGACGAATACCAATTACTTAACACTAAGTGGGATGGAATAGAAAATTCATTAAATATTCATTCACTAGCTACGCAATAAAACATAATAAAATAGCAAAGGTACATGAGTTATAGGTTGTACTTGGCAGAGGATGAAACAGTCCAACACAATCAGCTCTTATTGTCCCCATTCTTGGTTTTGTGATGGTGTAGGAAGGGATAAAGACGGTTGAGGAAATGTAGGGATCTTGAATAGTGTCTTGATTATCAGTATCACCTTGAATGTTTCGTCCGTGGGAATTTCGTCTTCTAGCATCATTTGCGTTCATATTTGTTGCTTAAATCAAATTGATTTATTCAGTACCTTAGTAATATAAGTATCCGTAGTTGCTACCTACACTATCTATCTTATATGTTTATTATATAGTAATCACTCACTTTACAAAAAAACATATAGGTTTGATCAAAAATTTACGAGTTCACTCTGACAAAATGATTCGGAATTCGAATCTTCACGACATGAAAATTCGAAAAATCAGGAGATGCATGATTCGTAAATTTTTAAGGTGTTTTGTTTCTCTCTACTAACTGTTTTTAGAAAGAGTGGCAGATAAAATTAATGCTAACTTAACCTTATATTTCAAATTATATGAATTGGAACAGAACAAGAACACTGATGAGGATGACAGTGACATTAGTGACATTACTGCGGTGCTTGTTGGAAAAAAACATCGATATTTCGATGTCAAAATAATAAGTATCGATACTTTTTACACATTGAAAAAAAATCGGTTAACTCAAACAAAAGGCTAGGAACATTTAATGAACGGGCTGGCAGACGCTTAGGCCGTTCATAGAACAGGGTAACTATTAATTTTGGTAATCATAAATTTAAACAACAATCAAGTTCTACTTCGACGACGTAAACCCGCTGCGTGGGGCTCCTATTTTTAAATAAAATAAAAATAAAATATTTTTATTTCAGACCTTGATCCATATGATGTTAGTAATACACGCTACTTAAAAAACTATGTTAGTAACAGACACAATACAACACTACTTTTAATTCATATATTTATTGCGCTCACCTGACGCACCGGGCACATGCACATGTGTATGTACCCAGTGCGCCATGATGGCGCAACACGGCTTATCACTAATGACCCTCACTAATGACCCTTTTTGTCTGCAGGGTTTAAAGAAACTTAACATGAATGGCATGACGGGGAGTTAAGTTCGCTCGCTTCGCTCGCTCACTAGCTCCCGTCATAACATTGAAACCTAACGTATCCGTGTCGGGGAGCCCTAATGTTCCGCTACTTGGCTAGGCCAGCCATACGATATTGGGCCAAATCATTTGCTGTTCAATTAAATGCCGGGATGACGCTTAGGCCACTGATTAAAACGGCGCCAACATTCAATGAAAAGGCTGGGCTGCTAATTAAACGGCTGACCAAGCTAGTTGGCTGCCACATATAGAGTAGTTTTACATTGAAAACTTGAAAATGTTATCGATACTTTTTGACACTTGGTACATCCCTATACGACAATTTTATTGACAGGTAGTAGAACTCTCTTGGCGGGGAAAATAAATTTAAAAACTAAAAACGAAAAAAAAAATGATAGAACAAAAAAGAACAGTCGGTTGAAACAGCCAAAACAAAAAAATATTTTCCCCCGCCAACATAAGCCGACAGGTGGCATCAATCGTGTTTTTTTTATTTTACGAATTTACGCAGACTGTTATATTTTTTGTAGATTCTATGTACCCACACTGATCATGTTCAGGAAAATATTGATTAATCCTTGTCAATAAACAGTAGGAAAGAGTCTGACACTCCCTTCCGCTCCGCCCTGAACGGGAGAAGTCATTTGATGATTTCTCATCAAAAAACCCAAAACCATACCTATGTATATCCCAGGACGTGATCCTTATCAACGACAGACTGACGCGATGTCATATCAAATGACCAATGAATTCCAAGATTGGACAATTGATTTATAAAAGTCGAATGATGCTGTGTTGCAGTCTATAAAAATGGCCCCGTGATCCTTTAGGTATTTTTCGATTGCTTTTAACTTTTGGTGTGAAATAGCTTGCTTATTATGCTGTGGTCTGCGGAAAACCCATGTTGGTATCTAGTTATTTTGGGGGTACTTCTATAATACCAGAGTGGCTGCCTTAGGGGATGGCAAACACGTCGAGCGTGACTACCTTCAAATTCGATTTTCTCGAAAACTACTAAGGTACCAATTCTGTTGTTCGAGTACTAATTAGTACCAATTGTGTACTAATTATTTACCAAATATGGAAGCGATTGGCGTTGGTGGTTCTGCGGTAGTCACGGGCGTGTGGCAAACAGTGTTCAAAAGCCTGACATTTCAAACGTTTTATATTTTTAGCAATAAAATGAAGTAACGTCACAGTAAATAAATAAATAAAAATAAGTAATAGTCATAAGTTCCACCAAAATTCGTTCGAGAAACGACGGTTACTGAAAAATACTGAACAATATAATTAGTTGTCCTAACTCAAATCAGCTAAAAAATGAGCTACTTATACGACTTTTTGTCATGCGAGCTACGATTTGAGGTATGATCGATGATACAAGATCGGTGTTATGTGCAATTTTTTATTGGATATTTGATAGCTTATTGTGATTTTATTTAAAATGTTAGTCTGAGGAAAAACCGCAGACTTAATCAGAAATATACCTATATTTTCGATTTAAATACATTTCGGAAAGAGCAATGGCCTCGCAAAGGTCTGCCGCCCTGGGCCTCGCAAAGATCTATCGCCCAAGGCCTCGCAACGTTAAAGGCCGCCGTTGCGAGCTAATTCACAATTCATCATGCATGTGACCTTAACTCTGTTATTGAAATTGATTTAGAATTTGAGATCAAGCTAATACATATTATACCTATATATAGGTACTCAAATCTCCAATATGTGCATAACTATATCTCCCGAGAATGTTCTTAAAAGACACGTTCACATTTTGCAAGCTTTTACGCTCAAGAAAACTACACACTACTGTAGGAAGTACACTCTTATAATCAAAAGTCATAATATATTAGAGGCAGGTAGGTATGATCAATGATCAGATACTAAGCAGATCGCGGTTCATTAAATTACTGAACAAGGTTGGAATGGACATGTTCAAATTTCTTTAAAAAAACTAAATTAATAGATACCTAACCAGAAGAAACTTCGAATAGATCCACCGTACGTTTCTATCGTACGGTGGATCTCTACGGGTAACGCGTACGCGCATCCTGCGTGGGAGGAGGGATAGGGGACTGCTTAGAACTGTTGGTCGTGACGCCGCGTCTCCCGCGCGGCGCAGAACGCACGGCGACCGCGGCCGGACAACAGCGCATCGTGTGCGCTCGCTCTTATTACCTTCCTTACCAAAAACAACGACTGTGACTGTGTGAGTGATAACCCAAAGTGTTAATGGATTTAACACAGAAGTTTAACACAAATAATCGCCATAAATCATTCGACTGTGACACCGGTGAAAGTGAGCTTTCTAAACGAACATAATTATTCCGTACTGAGATGTGGTCCTTCATGAATACTTAGGCAGCATACATGAGTGTCAGCAAGGAGGTAATGGAAATAATATAAGTATTTGTTTAGGTATAATCAATTTGCTAAAAGAAGTCAATTAGATCTAAATAATGTTTTCCATTTTATTTATTTAGGTATCTACCTACTTACATTATTCTATAAAATTAAGTTAGGAGTCTTACCTCAAAAAGTAGATAGGTAGGTACTTACATAGTCATCATTAACGTATGTTTTTATTGAAAAGTAGGTAATGTAAACAACAGGAAATTTACTGTTGTCTTATAATATATTTCTTGTAAAACATGTTTCGCCTTAGTTTACCACCACTAGGTACTCTTAGTTTAAGTTTTTTATCGATGTCAATAGATTATAGACACCTACTTTGCATTTAATTTTGATTAAGTACTTCATTAACGGTTACATTAGTAAACAACAGTAAAACCTGCCCAGGCCAGCCTATCGGAATTCATACTGCACATATTTTCACCCCTAAAATGGAGGCAATTATGTTGCTGCGTTACTTACATTGTACTAACTCATTAATCATCACACGTTACAGGTAATGCGAGGAGATATACCCAAGTTGTGTTTGCTGGTTGCTACACTGGCACTTGGGTCCGTGGCGGGGAGCGGCGGCGCCTGCGAGCGGGGGCTGAGCTGGTGGGACCGACAACGCGGCACCTGCGTGCCCTGCACCCGATGCGACCCCGCCAAACGCCTGGTCGTCAGATACCCCTGCGAAATCCACAGGGATACTATCTGTCAGTCGTTGAACGAGGCCCAGATATCTCCCTTCAATACACCGAGTCAGGTGCATAAAAAAAACAATGAGTCGAGTGAACTGGTACCCAGTGATGAGGAGTACGAGTATGTGGACTACGATAGTGAAGTGACGGCTAATGACGAAGTGTCGTGGGACCTGCAGACGACCAGCCTTAGCGTGGCCGCGAGCGGCTGTATCGTGTTCTTCGTCGTGGTGTTGGTGATGTCTCTGTACCATGCGAGGCAGTGGAGGGTGATCAAACGAGTGCTGAAGTCAGGTATGATTTGAATGCTACTGTTACGAATGCATCCTTTAACTAGGTCCAAGCCCACATGAAATTGCTACGAGCGTGCTAATGCCAACATAAAAATGTTGCCATTTAGTCACGTCACCGACGATTACAATAATTTAAAAACAAGTGGGATGGTTATTCCACGATCTGGGAGTGGTCAGCGTCTCAATGACAATGGAATCCAACTTTCTCAAATAATTCGCAACATGAGGAACGTTTATATCTATGTAGCAAAGCCTGCCATGATTCCCAAAGAACTCCAAAAGTTTTAACCTTAACTCAACTAAGGGCATTAGAATAAACAGTTTGTAGTTAGGTATATGAGAAGATCTTGCAGCGTTTCTTAACTGGTTTTGAGTTGATAATAAATAACGCAATGCAAAAGGCCCTGTTTTCAAAACTGCCTATGTTAAGCTTCGCGCCTTGTTCTATATTTTGTAATATACATATATCACAACAAAGCGTTTATTGTTGTAGAACAAGATTTTATTGCTAGTCTGACCATTGCATTGGGAACTAGACGACCCACAAAGTTCGTTATACGCTACTGTTGATATTCGACAGACGTCATCGGCGTCTGGATAATAAAAACGACATTACACGGAGGTCGCGCGCGCTGATCGTTCATCCTGAATAAATAAACCACAAATTATGCCGCGTCCAACGTGTTTACACCATGCGAATTATTTATTTAAGCTTTGCTTCTTGTTATTTGGTCGAAATTATACAGGAAGATTTGTTTGCGAAACATTGGACTTTATTTAGTTCGGCAGGATTCGCGAGCCAGGAGGGCTACTCTCTAAGCCCGAATCTGTAGTTTAGGGCGTATTCTAGTCCGTATCATCTAACTACTAAGAATCCGTAGGTGATACGGAGTAAAATATGCCCGCAACTAAGCCCGAAACTACGGACTTCGGGTTTAGAGAGTCCCCTGTAAAATCGGACTGTAGGTAGGTATTGCTCTGCAGCCGTTGATCCTTACTATATACATACCGTATAGCAGATAAATTTACTCGAAATTTGAGATTCGGAGCTGATGAGTGAAACAGTCCATGAGACTTTCTTATGCCAAAACTACTTAGGTTTAACTTGCAAAATGGCAACATGCTGGAAAATACGTTTCCAAGTAGAAGGAATCCCTAATTGAATGCAATCAAAATAATGCCTAAGTAGGTAAAACTAGGCGATTAGACTTTCTAATGCCAAACTTCCTACCTAATACTTTAATTATAAATAAATTTCCACTTAGGTTTATTGTACAAAATAGCTATGTCAGTCTCATGAGAAGACGTTCCTAATTAGTAGGAACCCTTGACTAGACACGATGAAAATAATACCTATTGAAAAGCTGATGATAGGACTTTGTACCTAATGTCAAATATCCGTTAATCTCCGCTTAGATTTAATTCACAAAATATCCCGTCCCTAATCAATAAGAACCCCTGATTGAAAACAATTAAAATAATACTTTAGTATAAGTCGTAAATCTAAGCTTGTATGGCGTAGGCGTAGACCCAATTCTGTGGCAGCGCGCGCGCACCGATCCCATGTAAACAATACCAGTTTGTTTGAACATGTGCGATACTAATTCTGACCTGCGCAGCGGACCGCACGCGTAACAATAGCTAACGGTTTTCGTTGCATTCGGCTATTCCGAAATTAGAACTGTTGTATAGAATCAGTTACTTTCATTAACCGCCCACCTCTATGGCGTTGACCAAAAGATTATGGCGCAAATTAAAAATTGACGATGTGTGGGTACTTAGAAATTCAATAGCAGATTGATTAATAATTTGTATTAAACTTTACAGATGTACAAGATTTGACGGCGAAGCTAAAATTAATGGAGGCTGGAGGTGAAACGACGGCAGAGCCGGTCGTGGCGGCTGACCACCACATCTACTGTAACATTCACCACCTAGGAAAGGAGGCGTTACTTGGTACGTTATAGATGCCTATGCCTTGTTATACACAGTTGCACCATAAACTTTCTAATGGGAGTAATTAAAGGCTCGTGTTATTTTGGAAACAAATTAGCTGCATGAACTTTCACAAAGAAAAAAAGCGTTCCCGAAAAGGGAATGTTTACGCGGTCATAACTCTCAGTAACGGGCAGGTCGAGAGAGTGGGATCCTCTCGGTGCGGTGTCTGGCGCCATTCCAGTCAAGTTTAAAATACGGTCTTGCGTGGGTGTGGGCTGCGCTTGCGTCTGTCTGGCGATGGCGCCGGCATAACATTTATTTTCGATCGGAACGTCCTCGAGGTCAAATCTGAAATCTGTTATCTTATGCCAATATGCAATAAGTGTTTTTATTCCCAAGATGATAAAAATAACCCGCAGTTCAGTCTCAGACACAGTTAGATGGACTTGATGCAAATAGGCATCTACACAGCCGCTGCGTTGTGTTTGTGTCCTACAAAGCCGGCCAGTATTCGAGCGCCTTGTTCCTAATTGTTGCTATATGGCTTCACGATGCGTTGCATGGAGGCCGCGGGATGCCGTCACGCGCGTGTGCTCGATGTCGATCAAATTTTAATGGCTCTGTCGATACATTTATTCATTCTACACTTGATACCTTCGACAACGGTAATGGTGTTGCAATGGACGCTTTCCAAATTGCGATGGAGTGCCTTTCAAAACACATGAAACGTGGGAAGGGATTAGATTAATCCGCCCGTGAATAACAATGCCATATTTTTAGAAGCCTTTTTTACTGCCTGAAAATGGCTTTACTGACAACCTTAATGTTACAAATGTTGTAGCCTACTAAGTTCCCATGTCTAGCAAGAGCTATAATAATTCTAGAAATAGGTTTCTTCGCATCAAAGGTGTAAACAGTAAACTTTAGAAAACGAATGTTAAAAACAGAAGCTTTGAAGGGCGATCATCCAAGCAGAGCGGGCTAGCACCTGGTGCCCCTGACGTAAACAAACGTTTATTTTTTTTTACAAAATTCGTAAAACAGGTCATGCTAAAATTATTTTTCGTCGGTAGTGAGATCAAACTTTCAAAGCCGGCGACTCTAGTTCGTTTATGCATGATTTTATACTATCATCGTCTTGTTAAAATTCAGCAGCTGATTACTTGAACACAGACAAATTCATAACTTTCATAAGCAAATGAATACCTACAGAAATCTCATTCAGCCATTTGTTAAGTTTAAGATACTTGACAAATGGCTTACCTAGAGCTTTCTAAATCTAAAATTCTTTGCATGACAACACATTTTTACTTCGCAAAGAATCCAAACCTAAAAATAAAGTTGCTATCATTTCAGCGCAATAGAAACGATATTTCAAACAAATGGGTAAAAGTATTTAGCCAACTAGGCAACTACGAACTAGGATTATCTTGACCGCTTCGGAAGGCAGGTAATCGACCCAATCTGGCAGTAACTAACGCACGTGTGTTCATTAGGGGGTTATTTGTAATGCAAGCTTGTCGCCGAGGCGACCGCCGCTGCTTCCGCCCCGGGCCTTCACTCGCACCGCCTGGAAGGCCCTCACTTCCTGCTTATACCGATTTTTGACAACAATAAATTTTAATTAACTATAATACTAAATAGGCCCTTTCGATTGATAATTTATTAGGGTATTGAACTGTTATTTCGTAGGTAAGTACCTACTGAAAATGTTCATAAAGAGAAACTTTTGTCTACTGCTTTATAAACCAAACATATTATTTTGAAAAAACAAAACCGAGACTAAGGAAAAGTGTCTAAAAATCGAATGGATTCTTGGAAAAATTTGTTCCACCTTCAATCTTTTCAGCGTTCGCGTGAAAAACATCTAAACGTTTTAACGCTTCATTCTATCGAACAGCCAGATAGCTTTTTTTCTATAAACAGCGGCTATTTTTAACTTTGCTAGAACACAGAATCTAGACAAACGCGAGATAAGAATCATTGCAAAAAATATCGAATGTCGGCAAACTGCGCACTAGAACATCTTAGGATTTCGAAACGGACAGACGAACTACTAGAATAAAGATGCGGGTTGTAGTCGCATGCGCAACCTTGTGCATTGAACTCAATAGCTTATTAGGTATGCTGTGAGGTGCGCGCGGGTCGTGGGATAAAGGATCAGCGGTGTGGTCTCGCTTGTTCGATCGGGGTTCGATTTCGGTGTAATTTACTTTTTCACTTTATTAGAATCGTGATATAGATCGGTAGAAATGTTTGTAGTTACTAGGAAAATTTACTGCACTCTTGTCTTAAAAAAGCGTTGAGTCAACAACAAAATTTAAATCGGAAATATGTGATCAAAATAATTACTTTAGTAGTACCTACTTAACTGATTCGTACTGAAAGTTAATTTACAAACTAAAACTATCATTTGATCACTTCCGTTTAACATTTTTGAGAATTCTTAAGAATCAATACTTATTAACGATTAATAAGTCAATATCTCATTACATTAACACCTACATTGTTAATTAAAGTAGCCAGTATGTTCATTACAATGGACTCGAACAGAATTTAAAGTCAAGTCACGTGAGAAGGATCGTGATCACGGCTAAATCGTTATTGTTGTTTGGGATTTCTTCAGACACGATTTATGTTAGCACTTACACTAACTGTCATTTACTCAATACACTCTAGGCACCTACATACCTATGAATTATGGTCATCGATTCAATAGAGCTGTGGACGACCTAATTAAGGGGGATCCGTAGTGATAGCCCACGATACATAAGAATAATCAATTATAATATATCGCTCTAACTTAGATTTGATGCATATTAACTAGATTTCGGAAGTCTAACTAATATGCATCAAATCTCAAGTTAGACCGATGTATTGATTATTCTTATGTTTATAATTATGTAAATACATTAAAATAATTCGCACTAAACGTTTCCAAACGTCTTTTTTTAATGCGCACAGCAAAGGAGTGGAACTCTGCCTGCGTCTGTGTTTCCGAACGCATACAACCCTAATCTCTTCAAAATTAGAGTGAACTGGCTTCTTCTGGGTAAGCTCGCTCCACCGTCGACTTTGTCTCTGTCATCTATGACCTAGACTAGAGTCAAGCGCAAACCCATATAAAAAAAAATACAATATACTGACAGTGATCTGCAAAATGCAAAAAAACACAAGAGCATTTGAATTTCGCGGGCTACCACTATGCAATCACCTTAAGAATTTAATCATACGTGGCACATACGAACGTTTGTTTTGGGGATGTTGATCATCTGCCCAAGTTTTTGTCAAGTTGGTTGGAGTCAGCTTCAATTCTTTCCGCGCGAGGTACTACTTGTCTGCACCACAACCCAAGTTTACCAAACATCGACTACTACTGATAGTTGAGCATCACGCTCGTATAATACAGTGCAGTAGCAGGAGCCTTCCTACATTAGGTACGTGGCTTCATAGTGGAATGGCCTTCACCATAATCTAAATCTTTCCATTCCATGGGTGGGCTTTATCCTGATGCGAGTTTTAATGTCTTCAGCTTTCAGATCTTTTAACATTTTGCTGTATGAAGCGTCGATAAGCAATTCTTGGACAAAACCAAATTTTCACGCTTTTATCCAAGGAAGATTAAGATTTCAAGGTTTCTCGATAGAAGTCAAAGAAACACTTCATTGGAATTATGCAAGTAATTAAAACAACAAAGGAAACATTCGCGCTAACTCCAGCTAACGCCCGACTATAGAATCGTAGATAGGTGCATACATAGGTACAGCAAGCACTGGCAAGTCTAGCAACTAGTGAAATTTTATCGCTTCCTTGTTTTGAAAGGGCTTAATTAAGAACTCTTGTTTCGGTGTTAGTATTTAAATAGTCTGCAGCTACAACTTGTTAGCTGTAGGCTAGCTTGGTGCAACCACAAAACATTTAATGCGCTACTTATATTTTTGCACATGGTTTGCACTACGTTTATAACACGTAGGTAGTTTTTAAATGTTCCGAATTCTAGAGCTTCATTCTGAAAATCTCGTTTATAGAATAGCTTTTTTCAATATATTACGCGAAACCGGTGTTTTTGAACATATTTGTTCAATTTTCCGTCAATAAGTAGGATGTTAGTTTGTAGGACTCATAGAAGAACTACGAATTATAAAAAAAGATATAATTATAAGCGGATGCCGAAGTAAAAACATGCGTCACGGAACGCTCGGCCCCATTTCACTCAGCGCCAGGAAATGGCCCAAAAGCTTCCTTTCACACGATGTTTGCGCAGTCAATAAATAGATTTCATCAGATTCCTCGCTATCTGTTTTATACATCTATCATAAATATAACTTCAACTAGAGAAGCGAGCTGAAATTACCAGAGCGAGGTACGTAAGTACTCAACTGCGTATAAATCTGTAGAGTTTATGTTGATCACGTTCTAACGGCTCGCATCGGCAAAGATACATCATCTTTAAATAAGTAATCAGAAAATCAACTGATCAGTATCATCTACAGCGTTTATCAGCATTTGCCCGTTACCATAGCGTGGTGAAAAGACCTAGTCGGTCTTCGAATCAAAAAAACAAAACACTAATTTAAAATCTAAGTAGTTAATTCACAAAATGTCCATTTTTAAAGCAACAGATTTTGGCGCCCATCATAATAACATAGATTCCTCAAGTTAAAATTAATGTTTCTATAATAAAACAGAGCCGTAAAGCGTGTTGTATAGTTGGTTATTAATAACCAGGATAGCATGGGAACAGTGGAGCACTAAGGACAATGTCACGATCGTGCACAGAATGGCAAATTCGCAAGTGAATTTCCTTTCCTTTCGGGGCTCCGGAAGTGCTCGTAGGCTCGTTATGGAGCTTATTCTTTAACATGCGCGAGCACACTGTCAATAATACTACTTTATTGTCATCGAAAAATTCCTGCTGTTTTTGTTTTGTGAAGACATCGAACCTTTACTTTATTTTTAGAATTGCATCATTTTGGGTGTTTCCACCGGATTGGATTAATCATACATTTTTTTTTTTTTTATTTTTTTTTTTTTTTAAGGATGGGAAATCATCAAAATGACTTCTTCCGCTCTGGGTGGAGCGGAAGGGCGTGTCAGACTCTTACTGACTAAAACCCATCCGTGTTCCTTCTAAAGCCCTTTGCTTTCCAGGGCCGCGGTGACTCTTTCGAACAAATTCCGCAACCCTGGCAGGCTCTGGCCCTAGCGGGCCCCGTCCTCTTTGCTGACATCTCTTTGAGGCGCGCGTGAAACACAACGCGCCATCGACCCGGGCCTGGTGGTGATCGGACAGCGAGCCACCCAACGCTCGCCGTCCGCAGGCCCGCGCCTACGGTGGCCGGGGATCGCCCTGCGACTCCCGACGCCCGGGGCGTCTTCTCCTGTAGCGGCGGTTGGGACGAAGGCCTTGCCTTTCCCTCGCGCGGCCCGCTTCCTCCTTCGCTAGCATTACTGCTTCGCAGAAGGAGGTGACCGCTTCCCAAGCCTCCTCGCTCCGGACCATGGATTCAACCAGGGCCGGACGCGAGAGGTTGCCGCCGCCGATCGCCTCGACGAGGACACGGCGGTGCTCAGCCCAAGCAGGGCAGACCTCCACCGTATGCTCCACCGTGTCCTCCGGGCGATCCTCACAGTGCTGACACCCGGGCGTGTCCTCCCGCTTAATCCGAAACAGGTACCTCCCGAAACAGCCGTGTCCGGTAAGTACCTGCGTCAGGCGGAAGGTGAGGACGCCGTGGCGCCTCTCCAGCCACTCCTCAAAGAGGGGCCTTACCGCCGCAATTGTGGCGTGCCCAGCGCTGGGCTGCGATAGTCGCAGTCTCCATACCGCCATAGTATCCTGCCGGAGCTCCGTCCGCCGCGATGCAATTTGCCGTGGCAGCGGAGTTTCGCCCCGGCGAAGCACCTCCACGCGCCACGCATAAACGTGCGCGAGGGCTCTCGCCTCCAGATCCCATGGCGGTAATCCGGCAAGGAGGCTTGCCGCCTCGCCGGAGACCGTGCGGTATCCCCGAGCCAGCCGGATGGCCATGACCCTTTGAGCCGCGTTGAGCTGGCGGGCTGGTCGCCCCTTCAGCGCTAGGGCCCACACAGGGGCCCCATAAAGGGCCATGGACCGCACGATCCCCGCATAGAGCCTCCGGCAGGAGGCGTTTGGACCCCCTAGATTGGGCAGGAGCCGCTTGAAAGCAGCTCCAGCCCGCTCCAGTCTGGGAGCCAAACGTCGGAAGTGCTCCTCGAAGTTCCACCGGCTGTCGAGAACGAGCCCCAGATACCTGATTGTCGACCCGACGCCGATGTGAACCCCTCCTACCGTTAATTGGGATCCCGCTAGTGGCCTGTTCCGAGAACCATGAAAGCACATGGCCTCGGACTTGTGCAGGGCCACCTCGAGACCCAATTGCCGGATCCTTCCAGCGACTATCGCGACCCCGCGTGTCATTAAGTCGGCCGCCGCCTGGTGCGACCCCCCCTGTGCCAGAACCAGCGTGTCGTCAGCGTAGCAGACTACGCTGACGCCGCTAGGGAGGTCGGCACGCAGCACCCAATCGTAGCCGATGTCCCACAGGAGCGGCCCCAGAACCGAACCCTGTGGAACACCGCACGACATCTCTCGCCGGTTCCACTCTCCCCGGTGACCGGGGTAGATGACGGCCCTGTCCGTCAAATAGGCCTCGACCACGCGACGGAGGTAGGTCGGCATCCGGTGGTACCGGAGTGCCTCCCTAATGCAACTCCAGGGCAGGGAGTTAAAGGCATTGGCGATGTCAAGAGACACCGCCAAGACGACCCTGCCCCGGGACACCGCATCCCCCGTCGTGAGGGCTCTCACGCGCATGATGGCGTCCACCGTTGAGCGCCCCGTGCGGAAGCCGAACTGGTTCTCCGCCAGATTCGGCCCCACCCTCACCAGGTGCCCGACGAGGCGGTTTGCAATTACTCTTTCAAAGAGCTTGCCCACCTCGTCGAGCAGCACGATGGGCCGGTAAGCGGACGGAGAGTCCGCAGGGCGCCCAGGCTTCTGAATGAGGACCAGTTTCCCCGTCTTCCAACGAAGTGGGAACTGGCCTCTCTCCAAGCATGCGCTTAAGAACCCCCTTAGTCGAGGCCCGAGAGCCTCCAAGGCCAGGACCCAGGCTCTCCCAGGTAAGCCGTCGGGTCCTGGGGCGGTATTTTTGGCCTTCAGCCTGTTTACCGCCACTCTCAGGTCTACCTCAGTCACCTCCAGAGCGTTGTCATCGTCGTCGCCGTCGTCGGTGTGGTCCGCATCGGGCACCGCAGGTGGCGGAGCCATAGGCGGGGGAGTGTGCTCCCCTCGCGAAGGAAACAGAGTGCTCACCACGTCCTCCACCAGCTGGGGCCGGAGACTCTGCGTCAACGGGGGGGCCCAGGTGCGGTGTTTATCCCGCACCATTTTATAAGGGCGTCCCCACGGGTCCCCGTTCAAAGACTCCAGCATCTCCTTACGAGCCAGATCCCTGGCCCGCAGGATTCCCGCTTGGAGGGCGGCCTTCGCCACTCTGTATTCCTCGTACAGCTCCGCCTCCCTGGCCTGCGCATCCGGAAACCGGATGCGGAGCCTGCGATGCCTGGTGTACAGGCGCCGTGCAGCAACGCATGCCTCGCGCAGCGATGCCAGCTCCCGCGACCACCAGTACACCTGGCGGCGGGCGCGTCCTGGCCGGACCCGGGGCATTGCCACGTCACATATTTCTGACATGGTCTCCCGGAACCACTCCGCCTCGTCGTTGATGTTAGCAGGCCTGTCCGGTGGTGACACCCAGGCCTGCACGATCGAAGCTTCCAGGAGAAGCTCCCGGTCCAGCTGCTTCAGCGCCCACCGCGGACCACTCGGGGCCTCTCGGACTGGCGCGGTTGAGGTCTGGGCGGAGACGTCAAACCGGATGTACCGGTGGTCTGAATACGTCTCCACCTCCTCCATGACGCGCCAGTCGACGACACGCGGTGACAGAGCAGGGCTTGCGAACGAAATATCCACCACGGACTCACCCTGCATCCGCACACACGTGGGGACAGAACCCCGGTTGAGGACGATTAGGCCTGTCTCCAGAGCCCAGTCCTCCACCATCCTGCCCCTCGTGTCCGTATATCGGGAACCCCAAGCCAAGTGCTTGGCATTGAAGTCCCCGAGAACGAGCACGGGGAGGGTACGATACCCGGCGACGACAACAACCATCTCCCTAAGGGAGTTGTGGAACTCGGCGAGAGATCGGTTTGGAGAGAAGTAGACCCCCACTACCACAATCTCCCCAAACCGTGCTGCTACGCACCCCTCTCCTCTCCTGACACTCTCGAGGGACGGGGTACCGGCGGCGGCCGACGAAATTAGGGCCACTGAGCCGTTGAGGTCCTCCACCCAGTCATCCCTGGGCGGGACAAAGTACGGCTCAGCGACCACGGCGATGTTGATCGACCACTGCGCCATGCTCTGGAGCAACAGGTGCTGAGCGGCGGCGCAGTGGTTGATGTTCGCTTGGAGGAGGCGTAATGGGGCCGTTATTGGCATTCCATTACGACCTCCTCCCTAGCCCCTTGTGAGGGCTCCACCGCGGCAGGATTAATCATACATGGTTTTATTACAATTAATAAAATACGAGTACTATTTCTGAATAGAAGTGCTAGGAAACCAATAACCTACTATATTTTATTAAGAAATGATTTTAAAAAAATAAGCTCTTAAGCCCTTATTTATTCTATGGGCAAAACATGCATGCACTATGCACTTACACTTCTTTCGCTACAGTCATTTACATTTGAAATAGCACTACTATCATATAGATAAGACGTTTCGTTATTAATAAAAGTGTATCTTAACGTTAAAGGACAACTATTGTTCTCAAACAAATGTACCTAGTTCAAATTCTCATAATTATGTAGGTAGTGCGTACATATTTTGAATTCCTTCGTTTCGAAGATGAACAAACTGAACTCAAATTCAAAGTGTGATGTATCCTTGTAGCTTTGTATGCATCCTTTGAATCGTAGATACGTACCATTTATTAATTTTCCGGACACGTTCGTATATAATAACGACAAGATCAATATAATATAGCAAGAGTACTAGCGGGAGGAAGTCATATCCAATAAAACGTTACGATAGTTCCGTGTTGTGTTCTTACGATCCACGAAACGGTAAAGTGAAAAAAGTCGTTTGTATTTTGATTAAATGTCATATTAATCACATGTAAGCGATAATAACAAAAACAAAAGGCGCGTGCGACCCGTCCTACGCCGCTCTTATCGCGCTACAAATATCTCGTCGCGACATACAGACTGAATGGCACATGATTTATTATGTTTATGCACCGCGTCTTTCGCCTCACAAACTGCTCCTCATTTTCAAATAATATTTGATTTGTTAGTCTCGCGCATCAGACGGAACGAAGAATTGGCGAGCGGTTGAAGGTTAAATCAAATTGAAATGGGAATATTAGCGAGTTGTTTAGTTGGAAGCTTCCTGGAAACACAGAGCATGTAGTTGTTCTCGCACGTTCCGTGTTTCTTGCCAACTTAACTGTTTATATAAATATAAACATAGAATACCGAAAGTTTAAAAATAAATAGGGTAAACCATTTTCTATTATGGATTCGTAATTAGATGTGGAAATCCACGCAGGTGCCGCGAGAGATAAACGTTACAATCGATAAGTTAATGCGTTAATAAGAAAAATACATGCCTAAGCATTAATTTATTCCACTATCTATTCCTTAGAGGGATATAACTTACAAGGAACTTTTTATACCTGTAAGATTTTACGACGGGTTGCCCGCAAATAATATCTGCAGCTGGGGATCGTTTAGAATGCGAGGCGCACGCGCACAAGCCGTAAATTCAAATATGGCCGCTACAAACCGCAATTAGCATTGCCTATATGCAGAGGAACTTTTTATATCACGAATGGATAGTTACGCAAGAGTAATTGCAAATTCTGAGTGTGCATTAATTAAACGGTTTTTTTTTTCAGGTCCGAATTCAACCAAAAAAGGATTGGGCAATGTGTACACACAGGAGAAGCACAACTCTTAAAACCACCGAAATCGTTCTTCAACAAGTCAACAGTACAAATAATTCTTAATTATTCTAAATGACCTCGCACATCAAGATTTTTTAAAGATAAAGAATAATATTTTCATAAGATAAAATATATGAATTCAAAGAAATCTCGTCTACTTTTTAATTATTTCTGTCATTCGTACATTATTTTGTAGTGCGACTTCACATTCTGGGGCGCGCCGCGACAGTGCGTCGCTGCGCTGACGCAGACGATCTCCAAATAGATTTGACCGTTCCTCGTCTAGCACATCTTACACCCGCCACTGATATAATAAGCAGCTATATGACAAGTTAATACACCACTTATTTTTAACAGCATTGTCAAAAAACAAGGGGCTTACGGAAGGAAGACGTTCTTCAATGTCTCTTGTTTAACGTTCAATTATGTAGTCCACGCGTGTAAGAGGTCTTTCAAATATGGATAAAATAATATAATTTTGAGTGTCACATAAATAAAACAATAATTTATTTTGAAATTACTATATTTACCAATAAAGGTACTCATACTGTAAGATTATATTATTGTATTAAATTAAAAACTACTAACCAATATTAAAAACATACCTTACATCTCAAAAATAATAATTTACTAACAAACATCGCACTGAAATGCTATCAATTGGAACTCGAAAATGAAATAATATTATTATCCAATATAACACTAGTAGTAGAGCCCCAATAAGAAATGGCTTCTCCAACTTAAAAGCTTGTAAATGTAGATTGAAACCCTGTATATTTATTTTAGGATTTGAATTATTGACATCTTGATTAACTTATAATCCTAGCTCTATTTCGTATATTGGCAAAAGATTTATATTAAACTGTAAAATATCTGAAAAAAGCGGGAAGACCTCCAAAGATATGAACACAGTAAGGGTTATGATGACGTAAAATAGATACTCACAAACTTAAGTTTAAATATTTGTACATTAAATTATGGTCTAGCTTGACGTATATCAGATTATTTGGGAGAAATGTTTACTGTATTATGTATTATTTGTGGTATCTGGGAAGTGACATAAAATTTCAATTAAGTTTAATGCCTTTGAACCACTCGTCATGCTACCATAAAATCACAATACACAGTAAAGACCTAACAGAAGTCGAAGGTTTATTTTTATTTCCATAGGAAAATGTTACATCTAAAACTAGCATAACAACTCACAGAATATCCCAATCACTTATACGTAAACATTCGATTACCTCGAGATTCTTCACATTAAGATTAGGATAAATGCAATAAAGTCTTAGTTTCGAATTAAGAATACTTAGAAATGTTTATTACTCACCTTAAGTGTTTTACTGCATAGCATTTGCTGTGACCAACAAAATATTTCTAGAACAAGGCACACAAGGATGGTCCCACTTAAATAGTTTTTTGCTTTATTAGCCTAAATATAGCTTCAGCAATACATTATTACTACTTCTCGTATTATTTTAAGTAGAAAGATTATGTATAATTTATGTAATTTTCAAAGCTTACTTTTCAGTTAACGAAAAAGGCTAGAACTCCTTATGATAAGCATGTGTTTCATAATGTAAATCTTTGGCCATACTGATAATGAGGAAAATAATATTTAGTTACCTACTGGCCATGATTTGGTTAGTTTGTACTTTCAGCAAGGCAAGCATTACTGAACTATGGAAAACTGAAACAACCAGCTGACTGAGCAAAAATATTACAAGCGCATTAACACTAATTCGGGTCTCACCCTACCCACACACCGAGTCAATTCGACTACTCCTAAGTAACGCGTCGGGCCGAGGTCGGGAATTTACTAGCTGCTTCGGGAAATGTCGGCCCCGGGTCGGGCGGTGCTGGGCGGCGCCGGCGGCTGGTACTTCGGCACTGGGAACATGGGCCTGGGCTCGATCGTCGACACGCCGTCGAATCTAAAAGGAAAACGTTATTAGACTTTTATCCTATTTTAAAAAGGTATCTATTATTGCTAAGTACTTGTTTAAATCATTGAGGCGGGCTGCCACCGCCTTTTATGGGCTCGCGAGTGCATCTAAATCTCTTGCAGTGTAAAGCTTAAGAGAACTTAGGAACAAATAATTGCAGGCCATGCTACAAACTAACTAATTGAACTGACAAGTCCCTCAAAGTCTACAAAAAATCAAAATGTATGCTGATAAAGTACTATTTCAGAAAATTTATCATTTATATACTTACTTGTTGCTCTTGTACTTGCAAGGGACAGCTTGGTGGGGTTGTAGCGTGACGTGCGAGTGTGTGCGTGCGAGTTCCCTCAAGCATGTTTCGAGGTCTGCTAGCGAGTATCCAGAGCATGTGGCGAGGGCTGCGGGCCAGGCAACGGCGGCACAAGTGGCGTGGAGCTTAGCCTCCTTGGGATCCCGACCTTCCTTACATTCACGCGTCTCGCGCCGGTCCTTGTCCTCTCCCGCGCAACGCTCGCATAGCAGAGAGTGCCGGGCGGTTGCAAGCGCACTCGCCGCGATGATAGATGGCTTGAATTGAAGGTAAGGATCCGCCTCCAGTAAGCAAAGTTCGGCGAGGTACTGTTGAAAGTAAAGTAAGTCTTGGTTGAATGTCAGCTATTTTTATGGTAGGATACTACGAATTTTATTATGACTAGCCAGTAACTGAAGAGGTAGTTGCCCAAAATATTATAGTTTTTGTAGTCAGGTTTGATCCAGAAAATTTGTTAATGAAATGCTACAATGGAAATACAAATGAAAAGAATGCTTTTCAATACTTACAGCAGCTAAGTGGAATGTCCTCTTTGAAAGTCCATTGGATATGCAGTAGTGAGACAGGAATGCAAGGGAAGTCGGCGTTGACAGGTCGAATGACAGAACCTTCAAAATGAGGTGCTCCATGCGCAGAACCTCACGCTTTGTGTAGGTGTCGTCAGTAATGTACACAAACTCTGACACTTCTGGTGGGTACACCTCTTCATATTTCCTGCATAGCAAATTAAGTTCAATTATGTCACTAAAGAATTCATTTAAATGGTTTGATTGTTACTCACATTAAAACAACAGCATCCTACAATAAAAAACATTTTTTTTAAGTGAAATCACTAGTACTCACGCAGCAATATAGGTAGCAGCTGTGCCTACAAGCTGTAGTTTAGTCCTTACTACGCTCATGTACGACAAGAATCGGTCCACATATGACACAGCCAGATGCAAGGTCTCACTCTGCTGGTTGTACTCATCGCAAACTTCCACCAGCCAGTCAATAAGGATGGAACGCATGTGGTGAGTGATATCTGGCTGTTTACGCATGTAGCGAGGGTTGGCTCTATTTTTAGCCTAAAAAGTACAAGTCCAAGTAAATATCGGAAAGAAAACTTTATCAAAATTGTAACAAAACATTTGACACATATCGCCGCCCCCAGAGAAAAAATGATAATTGCAAAATCAAGAGTTTTCAGGAAAAACGAAAAACCGATTTTTGTCTTTAACTTGCTAAGCAATAGATGCAGAGAGATAAAAAAACGCTCAATGATAGCTGTTGTATGTAATACTAAGGTTATCAGAACTGAAGATTTTTAGAATTTAAAAAGTTACTTAAATTCTAAAATTTTGTAAAACTATTAACACTTTGCTTTTTTCGTTACATTCAAGAGATTTTGAGTATTGCATTACTGTTTTATAATAATACTCAAAGAATAATAATGGTTTATTGAAAATTTAATTTAACATTAAAAAAAGTCGCCGAGCCTAAGCGAATTTTCTGAGAACAAAATGACCGAGATTATTATTGCAAAAGTTTTTGTCTTATCTTTAATGAAGGAACTGTTTCACAAATTTCATATAAAATTTTTTTTCAAGAAGCTGTGTGTGCTTCAAAAAGTGATGAATAATATAGCATTTTTATAGGCTTTTGAATAATGGCTGGAAATTCACAAACAAAATTGGGTAGATGTATTAGGCACCTTAGATTTCAAATATGGGATAACACTAAAACTATGGTAATATCAGTAATCATTTTATTATATGGGGGTGGCAATATTGTGTGGCAAGAAAATATTGTATTTGAATAAAATAGCATCATACAATTATTGGTGTAAGACTATAGTAGGCGCCAGATAATCGTGGAATAACGGTCATTGACCCACCTACAATTATTGACATTTTTAATTTGAAAAACGGAATTAATGACACAAAGCTGTCCCGAATCATCATCTCTTGTGATCCTTAACATTGTCTAATAATGAAAAACGATTCATATTTAATTGTTCAGGTACCTATGAACAGTTATTAGGGAAAGGTCAATATACTTTATTCCACATTTATCTGGCGCCTACTATAACAACCAATCCAGAAGGATAGCCTATAGATAGATAATTTTGAAATTCAAGCAGACTAGACCTAAATAAAAACGAGAGTAAAATCAGAACGAGATTTATTTAGCTGTTTTGCTAAATTATATAATGGAACTAGGTCAAAAGGTACATTTTCTAGACATTTGTGCAATAATTCTGCATCCTTTGCAGAAAATTAATATTGCAGTAACATCAAAAAAAAAGGCATTTAATGAAACTGCTTGTTTTGAGGTTAATAGATAGAAAGGACGGCTACAACTTGACCTAATTGGTAATTGTGGCCTTCTTTTATTCATGTCTATATTGATAATACAAGTGGCATAAAAAGTTGACCTTCTACAATCTAATCAATATCATGTGTAAACATCAATGTTAGGTGTTGGTTGCTTTAATTGTTGCCATGATAAACTTTATGTTATGTTAAGCGCAGTGCATATGTTACCGAAGATGACAAGTTTATAATTTTTGAACAGCTTTACCTCAATTTCCTTCATATACTCGTAGATATCCTGTCGGTATTCCACCACATGGAAAAACATCTCCCGGTCAGTCTGTGCAGTAGTAGCATCATCATCCTCATCATCAATGATCTGACTCTCATTCTTTGAGATGGACATAGAGAGCACACTGGTATCCACAACAGACATAGGTGACTCCACCACATTTTTCTTCTCTTGTAAAGGCCTAAGAAATGCAATATGACTTATAAGATGTGTAATGTGAAAATCGTTTTCTCAGCTATGTTGGGGTTGACTTTCAGTGTAATGGAATGCAACTGAGTACTAGTACTCATATTTTACATGGAATGATTATGTGACCAGGACATACCCACAACTACATAAAATTAAATAAGCCACTTAAATGATGATTCTAATTAATCTATAAGTAAAGTTTATTTTTCCTTTTATGATAAAAATCAATCAATTCTGTGGCACTAACCAGGTGTTTCATGGACGACTAAATATTGTTAGGTTACAAAATACAGGTTAGGAAAATAGCAATGGAACAACTTACCGAACTGAGGGCGGGTCTATCAGCCGATCTGGTTTTTTCTCAGCTTGAAGGCACAGAGCTTTCGAATTCTCGTTACTGATGAATATGCTATCTTTCTTGGTCTCTTTAGCGACAAAAGGCTTAAATGTGTGTTCTCTCTTCTTGACCTCTGCCTCCGTTGGCTTGTCTTCGTAAACGCTAAAGGCGCGAAATTGCGCCACGGGTGGTACGATGTTCTTTTCGTTTTTGATCTGGCGCATTGTCCTGTTTTCATCTTGAACTTTGCAGGGTCCATTCGTCAATCCCGGCTAGAAATAGATTGTTATGCAGAAGACAGAACATTAAAACAAATGCTTACCATATTATCTGAGTGTACTCACGAGTTTCAAGTTCCGACTTTGGTTGCACGCAAACTGGCTAAGATCGCCAAGGGCACGACGTTGGTTAGCAGCAAATACATCTGCGCTGTCTTTCCTAAGCCCCAGAGAGGCATTTTCTTGATCTTCATGTATTCTAAATGCCATTGCCCCGCTTCCGTAAACACTAACGAACTACCAGATCAGCTTTAAGCGGGCCACGCGAATGCAGTAATGGCAACCGAAGCGGAAATGTGCAAATAGATCTATCTAGAGGCACATTTTGTTAGTAAATTGTGAGTAGTCTTGATAAAAACGCCGATTTTTTCAAAATACACCCTCAAAACGCAAGCGAAGCGTCAACGGACAACAGACATTTTAGAAGTTTCAGCTGTTGCAGTTTACGTTGATCTTTTGTCTATTGGTTATTCAAATTTGGACCAATGGGATTGCGTGTTGCACCGCAGCAATCTATAGTTTATGGACACTTCTGTCTATGGTTTTAACCGTTTGGCTGGTCGTTCCACCTTTTTTGCTCTATTTTTTTATCCGACCACCGCGGAAAGACAGTAATGTTTTGAAGTCGGGTTCATTCCGAATATTTATCAACCAAATACAGCTGTTGAAATTGGACAATCTGAAAATTTTTAAAGGGCGTTTGGGCTACAGGTATGTTATGTTGTATGTGGTACATTCGCTCTTATTCTTGATCATTATTGCTTTGCTGGTCTTCCCTAAAAGGGTCGGCGTAGATAGCTTTTTGTAAAGGTGTTTTTTGTGTCGATAAAGTACATAAACTTCATATTAATTATTTTTTTTTAATTCACGGGTGTTTAGGTCGAACCGCAAATTCAGACTTTGACCGTGAAGGATAGTTACAAAAGAAAAATATAATAGTAACGAAATTCTTTCTTGAACCAAAGTTTATCATACTAGGAAAATTAATTTACCACCCCGACAAAATTACTAAAAAAAATTCCAAACTTGAAACTTAGTTTGAAAAGCTATTGCGTCAGTTTGGAAAAAAAAATGTTTTTGCCATGCAGCTCTCGCTGATCGTTAGAACTAATATGAGTCTTGTTTCACTGTATTTTAAGAGCGTAAATTACCAAATGACCACGTCAGTTTTACTAAGTTATTGACACTTTTGCGGTTTGACATTGCAAAGTTGTCATTATTGACACTGACACTGTTTCCCTATTACTTACTATACTCTTTGGACACTGTCTTCAGTTCAGTCAATGTATGTAAAACGTAAACACTCAGAGTAATACAGACCCTGTTGGATTGATAACTTGTGATAGATTGTGTGGTTAAAATCAATGAGGTTTAGCTTAATTTGATCTCCATGAATAAAACATCATTCACATGTTAAAATGATAAAGTCTGTTGTATTCCTTTTTATTTTATACTATGGCTGTGATACATGTAATGGTGTCAGAGTGTACAAAAAGGCTGATATTTTGAAGCTTAGGTAAGCTGTACGCTTTTTGTAACCCAACATTCCTAGTATTCGGTTTTCTTTAGTTACTTTTGTCAGATACGTCCATGAGCGACACTTCAGGAATACACACTTCAAGCCATAGTTGAAAGCTATTTTGATAAACACTTTTTCAGCCTTGGTGCAAATAAGACGTCATTATAGTAATTCTTCAGCTTTTTTGTTGAAATTAATCTTTCATTACAGAGAGGAGGTTAGGGATATGTTCCAGCATGCTTACGATAGTTACTTACGGTATGCTTACCCTTACGATGAGCTACGACCGCTGAGCTGTGATGGTGTGGACACTTGGGGAAGCTATTCCCTCACCCTCATAGATGCCTTAGACACCCTGGCTATCATGGGGAACTACACAGAGTTCAACCGGGTTGTTGATATAGTTTTACAAAAGAAGAACTTTGATGCAGATATTAATGTGTCAGTATTTGAAACAAATATTAGAATTATTGGAGGACTGTTGAGTGCTCATCTTTTATCACACAAGTAAGTGTTTTTAATCATTTAAATTATGGGCCATTTTATACCATATGTGTATTGTGTTATGTTAACTAGCCTTAACTCTATACTTGTCTTACTGTCTGCAATTTCAAATATGTTACTAGATAGGGGAAAAATTCTATCAAGATGATTTATTTCTTCTTATAGGCCTTTGATAAATTGTAGCACTTAAGATAATAATATGCTAAGCACAGAATTTAATATTAATCTATTTACACCTTTTTATCTGTTTTTGACAACTAGTAAACAATGTGATATCACATAATGGAAAGTAGGAGTCCCACAGGGTTCCATACTTTGCCCCTAACACTTCACTTTTGTTTCAGAACAGGCACAAAATTAGAACCTGGTTGGCCATGTAATGGTCCACTGTTACGGCTTGCAGAAGATGTTGCCCAAAGGCTAATTGCAGCTTTTGATACCACAACTGGTATGCCATATGGTACCATCAACTTGAGGTCTGGAGTGCCTCCTGGAGAGACTAGCGTCACATGCACTGCTGGAGTTGGGACATTCATTATTGAATTTGGAACACTAAGCAGGCTCACTGGAGATCCATTATATGAAGAGGTATTTTAAATCTAGTTGAGTTTTAGGAAATATAGCTAAAAAACCTCTGACTGTTTATTACTCTTGTATTTTCTTGTTTTATTAGTTATTGAGCATTGAACT
The DNA here is from genome assembly GCA_905163435.1 of Mamestra brassicae. Lineage (NCBI taxonomy): Eukaryota > Metazoa > Arthropoda > Insecta > Lepidoptera > Noctuidae > Mamestra > Mamestra brassicae. The sequence continues at coordinate 6,732,529 of LR990996.1, read as the reverse complement.
GTTGTACAGGTAGCTCTTAATGCGCTGCAAGCATTGTATCATCACAAATCACCAATCGGACTTGTTGGTAATCACGTTGATGTTATGACAGGCAGGTGGACTGCTCAAGATGCTGGTATTGGAGGTGGTGTCGACTCTTATTACGAATATTTAGTAAAAGGTAAATGATCGAGCCTTTATTGCTCGAAAGAGGGTAAATATTATCATGACAGCTATAAGAGATGTGTGGACCAATATGAAATTCAACCTAATTTGAAGATAGAAGATGTGGATAGGAGGATCTGTGCTGATTATAGAGCAAAGAACTTTTCTCATACTGAGATTGTATGGGGACCACATGCAGATATCCACACAATAAACTATTTTAAAACTATGCTTTAGGTTCTAAACTATTTTTATGCATAGGTTCCATTCTATTAGAGAGACCAGAACTGATGTCAATGTTTAAAGAAGCACGACAAGCAATAGAGAAGTACTTGAAGAAAGATGACTGGTTTGTTTGGGCAACCATGTTGCGAGGGCATGTCACTCTGCCAGTGTTCCAGTCACTTGAGTCCTACTGGCCTGGTGTACTAAGTCTTGTTGGTAAGTTTGTTAAAATATTGCATGTGCGAGTTTTAAAAGTACCTACCCATTGGTTTGTGGAATTTGTGTAATGTTCCATTTGTATGTTACTGCCGTAAACATAACTGCTTTATCATGGATGTATTATAGAAATAAATACCACAATTATATAATGACGACACGGTTGGCGCAGCGGTTGAGCGATTGGCTGTTGCGCTGCGTGTCGCGGATTTGATTCCCGCTTGGAACAAATATTTGTAGGGCCTACAGATAGTTGTTCCGGGTCTGGCTGGTTCTGTATGTAAGTTTATATCTCTGTGAACGCACCCACGATACAGGAAAAAATCCTAGTGTAGGGCAAAGTTCTTTGGAAAAAATAAAATATAAATGTACTCTTACTCAGAAACATTACCAACTTTCTGTAGGCCATGCAAGTATTTCTGTATATAATTTTGTGGGGATATTGATCTATGCGCCAGAGAGCAAATGTCGGTTTTTATTGCCAATGAAATACCACAATTGAGAACATTGGAATAAAGTTGAATAGCTACTGAATACTTACCGAAATTCCTCTGTGCCTTGGAAAGCCTGCTAAGCTATTGGTGCCGGCTGTCACTTGAAGATCTTTCTTTGACAGTCAAAGTCAAAGCGTTTATTTCAATTAGTCCATTAAACGGCAATTTTGTACGTCTTTTTACAGTAAAATAATATTATAAAATTATTAAAGTGACTCTACTGTCCATTCAGAAAGATAGATTCTATACAGAAGAACGGACAAGAAACTCCATATGGTATACAAACATTAATTTAATATTATGTGAGGATGATGCACCCAGAGTATGCTACTTATAGGAACAAAGTATTACCAGCAGTCGTAACGAATAGTAAGAATCCAGGGGCTCGTGTTACCCAGTTACTGGGTTGAGGAGGTCAGAAACGCAGTTGCTCCATGCATGTATAATACTGATGCTCAGCAGCATTCGGTCAGAATGGAAGCCAACCCCAATATAGTTGGCAAAGGGCTAGGCAGGGTTTTGATTGATTGACTGAATACTTGTCGAATAACTGCTCCGTTGGTCTCGAAGTCGCAAGCGCGACTGCCGAGCGTGGAGTCCAGGGTTCGATTCCCAGGTCGGGCAAAAAGTGTAATGGGTTTTTCGAAAAATAACTTCCCAATAACAGCCCGGAGTTTGGAAGTTGGTAGTGTGACACACATGCACGTTAAGCCGTTGGTCCTGCGCCAAATCTCTCTCTGGTCGTGTCGGGTTGCCGTCCCATTGGAATATGAGGGAGATGGAAGAGGGAGTGCACCTGTGTTTGCGCACACACTTGTGCACTATAATTATGTCCCGCGCCGATGGCCAGTCTCGGTTGAGATTGGCCGCCATGGTTGAAATCGGTCAGGACTTTATTTATTTACTTGTCGAAATTTTTCTTCAGACTTTTCTTATAGTATACGCGTATAAATTTCATCTATTTACAGGTGAAAGTGACACAGCGATGCGTATTATTCACAACTATCACAGTGTATGGAGGCAATATGGTTTCACTCCTGAAGTGTACAACCTCGGTACGGGAGAAGCCTCCTCGTCGAGAGAAAGTTACCCCCTTCGCCCAGAACTTATCGAATCGATCATGTACTTGTACCGGGACACCAGGGACCCGATACTGCTGCAAATGGGGGAAGATATTCTCAGGAGTATTCAACATTCGGCGAGGACACCTTGCGGGTATGCTACGGTAAGTTAGGGAAGTTCTCAGTTTAAAATTGTCCCTGTTTTTTTAGTTAGTCTGTGTTGTTCCGCTGCTGGAAAAATGTCTTCTCCATACTTTTCCAGCTAACGTTATCTGCTGCCATCTCGGCCATGAGCCCAAAAGGAGCAGAAACAGGTTATGTCTAGAGGTTTGGTATTATTTTCAGACGTCTAGCTTGTATCATAGTATGTGTGTTAAAAACCTCCTTTTAGCTTCGCCGTAGACGGGTAATTATATAGATTATTCCAGATGTATGAAAGTGAAACTATTATGTACTTATACATTTATCTAATTCGGAACATAGTGAAAACTCTTCATTATCGCCAACAATTATTGAGAACATTCTAAATTTTAAATCAGAAGCTAAATTTAAAAAGATATAATCCAGGCTTACCTATCTCAGCCTTAATTCATTACATACAATAGTATGTAATGAATTAAGGATACTTAATACTGATCAGATATTGATTTATCTCATCTTAGCGTACAGGGAAATTCCGAACAGGTCATTATAAAAATTACCTTGTTTCGATCTGGAAATACAATGTAAAACATTACCATCCTTTTTGGAAACGTCGCAGTTAGGTAAAAAAAGCTGACTATAAAAACATAAATAAATTAACTTGCAGATCAAAGACGTCCGCGATCATCGAAAAGAGGATCGTATGGAATCATTTTTCTTGGCCGAAACCACCAAATACCTGTACTTGCTGTTCGACCCGGACAATTTCATCCACAACCCGGGCGTACACGGCACGGTTATCAACACGCCTAATGGAGAATGCATTGTGGACGTCGGCGGTTATATATTCAATACTGAAGCGCATCCAATTGATCCTACTATGCTGTATTGCTGCCACGAAGCTAGACAAGGGTAAGAATAAAAACTACTCGTATTATCTAATTCTATGGACTGGGCAAATAATGTTTTAGACGAAACTGGTTAAAAAATCTGTAAATATCAGGAATCAATGCAGGCAAAAAAAATGCATCATAATATTGACTAATACATTTTTATTTTTTCAGAATCAACATAAGCGAAGTTCACAGAATGTATCAAATACTAGAAGAAGAAGATAATATCAAGTTTATGACGACAATTGAAGGTTCAATAAAAGACAATGCACCAAATGATACTGTTGAAACTCCACAAGAAGGCGGACTAAATGTGTCTGAAGGTGTTAAAAGTGGCACTGTTGAAAAGATTGATCAAAACCAAGTTTTAATCAAAACTGAAACTAGAACTGGGTATGTCAATATTGACGGTACGGAGAGAGAACAAACAAAGAATGAAACTAGTCTAAGAGACATAGTCAAAGAACGTATCAGTAGTTACTATAACAATACTAGCACAAATCAAGAGCCCGATGAGGAAATACCATTTTCTTCAGAAAATAATACTCCAACAACACAATTTGATGTCGATGATATAATAGTTCCGCAAAATCCGCCGGAACCCTTGCAGACGCCTAGCGAAACAAAGGCGAAGGAAACTTTCAAAATTTTACCGAAGGTTATCCAAGACTTCTTGAATAGCGACTGGAAATCTAAATCAAAGTGTGAACCTCAGCGTATGTTAGAACGAATACGTAAAGAGAAGAGGTACCCAGCACACCCAGACGTTGGCAAATATGAGTTGCTGCTGACACCAGCGCCGTCGTTCTTACAGAGGATATCGTTAGCAGGCGAATTTTTGAACAAAAAGCAACTAGAAATGTAGGCAATCATTAGTTCAACCAACTTGAATGTGGTGTGTGCAAGATATTCTTCCTCAAATCTCAATGTGTATACCTACCCATGTGTTTTGTACATATAAGTTATTTCTTTCTACATGTACAATAATATATTATAATGTTAAGCAATTCAAACGTGTTTGTTACAAGAAATAGTAAAGTATGAAATGCTAAAAAAGCGGTTTCAGTTGCATAATTATACAGAGTGAATTTTTAAAATGTGCGTGGATGGCCAAATCCGAAACTATGAGGATTATTGAAAAACGCTGAAAGGAGTCTCGAGCCCGATTTTGATGAAAACTGAAACTGCATAATTGGATTTTTGTTTCGGATTTGGCCATCCACGCACATTTAAAATCACAAATTACCTATATACCTACCTATAGTGAGTACCTACTCATATGCATGAACTGGTTTAATACCTATTTTAATATGAGTCACATTTAGCAGCTATTCATACTGATAGAGAAAAAGATTTGTCAGAATATTATCTCTTGTTTTCTTAGACTACTCGATTGATTCTATACTACTCCAAGCTGGTCTAAGGAAAGGCCAAATAGCTGTAGTCCCGCATGGCCGATACGTCCATAAAATTCCAACTTCTGATTGATTACCAATTTATAAGACAATGGCTGCGGTTTTAGAAAGCCCCGTGAGTGCCTCGCATAGACGACCAGTCTCATGGAAATTACCTAATCTCCTTAGGTTAACGCAGCCTTAGTGATCTTACTCTAGAGGTTTTTAATTAATGGTACCTACCTCTATATTGTCGTTAATATTTATGATATAGAAAGAAGAATAGCAGCTTGCGTCAACGAGACGCAGATGACAGCCTGCCTATTTCCCTATTACTTACTACCTATACTCTTTGGATGACAGCCTGACACCTTTTGACATGGACACAATGAAGACCAGTAAATATAAATTTTAGTAATAGAATAAACACTACATTATTAACATCATAAAAATGCATACGTTCCCTTTGAATATGAGTAGCCGACCAGCGAATCCAAAGGGTGCGTTGAAAGGTGATGCGTGGAAAACACTGTACTCGATGTTCAACCACATGTTTATGTTAACATGTCAGAACTGAAATCTACGATATCAGAGGAAATTACTTTGTCGTCGAAAGGATATAAATTACAAAAATTTATAGGCGAAGGAGCCTACGCTAAGGTACTTATTGGGGTTAGCCATCTTTACTTACATAGGTATTTTTAAGCAGAAGGTACTTTCCTCTATTATCCTCTACTTTTAGTTTCTCACGTACCTAATGTCTCCAGTGTTCTTCAACAGGTGTATTTAACTGAATTCAGTGCAAAAGATGATGGTCACAAGACTTGCCTCGCCTGTAAGGTTATAGAAACGTCGAAGGCTCCAAGAGATTTTGTAGTGAAGTTTTTGCCGCGCGAAATAGACGTGCTCGTACGGCTTAATCATCCTCATCTTATTCACGTACACAGTATATTCCAAAGAAAAACTAAGTATTATATTTTCATGAGATATACTGAGAATGGAGATTTGCTCGGGTATGTTCTGAAGAACGGCTGCGTATCTGAGAATCAGTCAAGAGTGTGGTTCCGGCAGCTCGCATTAGGTTTACAATACCTCCACGAATTGGATATCGCACATCGTGACATCAAATGCGAGAACGTCCTGCTGACGGCAAACTTCAACGTTAAACTTTCCGATTTTGGTTTCGCACGATTTTGCGTTGACGATTGCAACGCAAACATTCTGAGTGAGACATACTGCGGGTCGATGTCATATGCGGCGCCAGAAATTCTCCGCGGTAAACCGTACATGCCTAAACCGACAGACCTGTGGTCGTTGGGAGTGGTGTTGTTTGTGATGCTGAACAAGTCTATGCCGTTTGACGACACGCGAATGCGAAAGTTATATGAGCAGCAGATGGGAAAAAAATATAGATTCAGATCTCGAGTAGGCAATTCTATCTCGCTCGAGTGCAAGACTATCGTGAAACATCTATTGGAGCCCGATCCAGGTCTACGCCACTCTGCCCATCAGGTGCTCAATTCCGAATGGATTGCTATGGATAGCAGGCTTATCTGTGAGTTCAAAACAAAGTCTTTATTTGTATAGCATTTAACTGGTATGTGGCCTTTCATATTGGGATATAGGTAGCCCCTACGTACGTTACCCTGACAAACAGGCTGATGGCTTCAACCATTAGTAGATGTTTTGAATTTTCACCTCATGTGGGTCGTCAGCCTGTTGTTTGGGCAGCTATCCCGCCTCCTGCAGGTCTTCACACATTTGTTAGACGCAATAGTAAACGTAGGTAGATAAATGGATAATGTACCGAATTTTTCTGTTAAGTAACTACAAAAATCCAACGTTGTGAAAGATTTAACAAACTGAAGCACATCCAACAACTTACATGATTAGGTATAATTTATGTAGTATGTATTGTAACATAGTAAAAATACGTACTTATTACTAAATGTCGATAGCTTTGAACGCAGTAGAAGCTCAAGCACTCAGGCGGGCCAGAGAGGATAACCGACGATACTCAATTCCGAAGCAAGGCGACATACTAGACGTAGGCGTACGGAGAGGTTTATCTGTTTATAAGGTAATTACCCTTTCGAATGGAGCCATAACAGCTCTTTCTTCGCATTTGATTTGTTCGATTTTCGGGTAATACATCGATATTTATGGTCCCATACCTACTTCCCCTGAGATCTCTTTAACGTTCCATACGGTATGATTGCTAGTAGTATATTCAGATAATAAATGTTTAAAAAAGTTGTACCTATTACTTACCTTATAACTGTGTACCTACATATAAACAGGAAGTAAACAAATAATTTGTTGTATTTTACAGGCCAGTGAAATGATAAAGGCTCTTGCTACTGTAACTTCACAGCACCACACCTCACCCTAATAAATGGAGGGTAAGAACAAGGTACTCAATGTTTTCGGTTATCCTACTTATGTTAGCGTTAGTCGTTCAATGACTTCCGAGTATTTCCCGTAGACGTTCATAATAGGTTTATCGATATGTCAAAGAAGAGTAGTGATAGGCCAGTGGAGGCCAGTATGAGCACCGCTTTCTAATAAACCAGTAGTCAAACCAAGGCGAGAAGTTTTTCCACTTAGTTTGATCATTGATCTTACTAGAAGTGTAGGTACCTACTTACGGCCAGTCTCAATAACGTATCTACCTTTGATCAATTGTCAAAACGTCATGTTTCTTTTTCAAACATGACGTTTCAGCTACTGTTGGTAGCTAATTTGACAGTTGGTTTAAGGTAGATACGTTATTGAAACCGGCCGTTAGTGCAAAAAAATGTCTTAAAACCAAAAAAGAAAATTATGGCTTCCACCGTCCCACACTTCTTCTCAGGATTTTTTTATTGTACTTCCCGTTATTGAATATTTGAAACTACAATGTATCATAGTCATGATTTATTAGCCGTACCATACGACAATCAATCATTCTACAGTTACATCATTGTGAAGACGAGTTAAAACTTAGTGGATCGGAACAATTGACATTGGCTACACGCGGATACAAAATGATTAAAAAAGTTAATGAAGGATCTTATGCCAAGGTAATTATTATAAACACTAACTATGTTAATTATACATAATTAGTAAGAAAACTGAATTAAATCATATTCAATATAAAAACAGGTGTATCTAGCAGAATACAGAAATCCAACGAAAAACGATAAGTTATCAACACTTGCATGCAAAGTAATTGACACCAATACAGCACCTAAGGACTTTGTCAGGAAGTTTCTACCGAGAGAGATAGATATGTTGATCAAATTAAACCACCCGCACCTCGTACACACTCATAGCATATTTCAAAGAAGATATAAATATTTCATTTTCATGCGGTACATGGAGCACGGTGACCTACTGGAGTACATTCTTCAAAAGGGCGCAGTTCAGGAGGACCAGGCACGGATCTGGGCGAGGCAGCTTGCTCTGGCCGTCCAATACATGCATGAACTTGAAATATCTCACCGGGATATAAAGTGTGAAAATGTTCTACTTACCGCTAACCAAAACGCTAAGTTGTCTGACTTTGGCTTTGCTCGTACTTGTGTCGATAAATCTCTGAAAGATGTTCAAAGTGAAACGTTTTGTGGCTCACTATCCTACACTGCTCCAGAAATATTGCAAGGTGCGCCGTATTACCCCAAGCCAACCGATGTGTGGTCGCTGGGGATCGTGGTCTATGTGATGCTCAACAGAGCAATGCCCTTCGAAGATAAACATATCAAACAATTGTATCAAGCACAAATTAATAAGAATTGGAAATTCCGCTCGCGATATATAGACTGTCTCTCAGAAAACTGTAAGCGGTTGGTAACGCTCATGTTGGATCCAAACTGTCAGAACAGGATAAAAATTGACAATATTATCAACAGCGAATGGATAGCCATGGACTCAAGATTATTAGGTGATATTATAGCGTTATTTATCTAGATAAATAACGCTACGACTATATTAATGAAATACTTGGCTCTGCTTTAAATTTTTAGCACCTGCTTCAGATACGGAAACTCAACTTTGTTTTCATATTTCAGAATGGACACCTCAGGAAACAATAGCATATAAAAAAGCTAAGGAAGAAAGGACACTTCTACAAAGGAAACTCGAGAACCCAGAAGAACTAAAATTAGATAAGGAAGTGTCCTCTGTGCCTGAAACATCTATTAGGAAGGTTGATGTAACAGGATCGACAAACTCGTGGTAAGCACTTCACATTATAATATACTTAATACCTACCCACACTCAAAAAATTCAACATGAAGAAGTAACTACTGGATGTTTCCTATCAAAATTATACCTACCTACCGATATTGTCTTACAGAATTTACAGTTTGTGAAAGGCATCTACGACTTCTAAGAAAGTACATTATAAATTTGAAAAAGTCACATTGGTGCTTGCCAGGTGTCGAACATGCAGCCACGTGCTTGAGAAGCGGTCCCATTAACCTCCCGGCCATCACGACATTCAGTGCTCATACTTACATACACGAAATAAGCAGGTACTTATATTATTTATTTTGCTTTATGTACAGTAGTGGTACATAGGCGGAAATAATACAAAAACGCATTTTCTACCTGTAAATCTCGGGGTTCAGAAGACCACTTTTTGGTCGGTGCTAATATTACTTATAACTGTCACCGGAAAAATGGCAAACTCCCGTAAGATGATAAAATAACTTGTGAGATTGTAAACTCTCGATAAATTGTTAACTGAACATTTGGAATACTTTTTACGCATCAAAATTGACAATTTATCGAGAGTTTACAATCTCTAAATTATTTTATAATCTTAGGGAGTTTGCCATTTTCTGGTGCCATAACCAACAAATTAACTAAAAAACCGGCCAAGTGCGAGTCAGACTCGCGCGCAAATGGTCCGAACCAATCAAATTAGTTTTTACCGTATATGACCATAATTATAGTTAAAAAAAAGGACAATGCGAATCGACGTATGGAAGTTGGACCAAGTGTTGCCCAGAATAAACATATACATATACTTAGTGTTCATTGTGTCATTTTGTTCCTCAGGCCAATAATAATCTTTAACCAAAGCGCCTCAAATTCTGTCCCACGAGACATTTAGCGGCGAAAAATGAACTTAGGTAATATTAATAAATGGACACAACCACTGTTAAATTATATTGACAGTGTAAATACTTTAATTTGATGAATAAATGACATACTGGATGAATTTTTAAAGTGATTTGGATGGCCAAATCCGAAGCTAAGCGGAATATCGAAAAACACTAAAAGGAGTCTCGAGCCCGATTTTGATGAAAATTAAAACTGCATCATTGGAATTTTGAAAAATCGGTATTCTTAGCCAGGAATCGAACCTGTTGATTTTGAATAAAAAAAACAGCCTGTATTATTACACCATCCGAAAGTGTCGCTAATAAGGATCAAATGCTGGGAAGTAATAGCGCATGGCAAACTAAAGGAAAGCGCTCATTCAATCAAAACTCAAAGAGACCCGAGGTCTTTTTCTTCGTGGCTGGCTTTATTGACGGGTTGGAGTGAACACTGACAAAGATGACAGTTCTGACCTCTCTCTTGCTTTTAGTGGCCGGTATGAGTGGCGATTCGTTAGAGCAGACATGCCCAGGAGGAGGACGTAGAATCCGGTAAGATAAGTAGAGAGAGATTTTGACCGTTCTTTTGGGATTGTCCTGATAGCCGTGGTATGGGATATGGAATAGAAATGTCGAATGGATCCTCTGCGAGTTAGCTACAGCTAGAAATGGAACCCCATACAATTATAATAAATACAGAGCAGTAGTGTGTAAATACAGAACAGTGATTGTTACAGTAAAGTAAAATCGTCTTCATCGTCATCTATTATAATTGTGTCAAGGTATAAAACACGGCGGACGCCTTGTAACACCTTTGTGCCTTGCCCACCCTATAAACGAAAGTATCAACAATCTCAGAATCATGGTCAAGAGCCGCACGAGCATCTTAGTGGATTACACATCCTTCTCTCGAGCTCTGTTGCTCTTGCAAATCCACACTCAGGCCGCCCAAATAAGGCAAGAAATAGGTTGAAGCTCTGTTCCTCGTCATTTTTCACTGTAGCCGGTCGATAAAGGCAAGCTGGAGACGAGGAACAGGACTTCTCCCTAGAGATCGGATCTGCGAGGTCGCTACTGCTCAACAGTTCGCCATAAAACTGCTTTGCGGATTGTATCTCTCTTAGTCCGGCTCTTTACGCTTGGCATGTTTCGACAAACATGCTAAGCGTAAAATCTACCTACCTAGGGTTCAATAGGGCGTTTTTTTGGCCCAGCGTGCTTATTTTGCAAAGTTAGTCATGAAAACATCTCAAAATATGATTTAACAAAAAACAATAAATTAACAAACAAAACGTTTTACTTATTTATTTTTCCTGTGACCGTTTTTTTACTTTTTTTTGTGTACATTAATGCTACGATCTCAATAGAAGTGCATTCGTTCCTGGGCAGCACTTGGTCCCGATTCCGGCAATGTCCTTTTATTCGTTTTTCCTACTCCTAATCTATAGGTAGAGGTCGCAGCCAAATAGCCGAATCAGCCGTTTCATTAAAAGTCTAGCCTTTTCGTTTAACTGCGCCGATTTTTCAGCGACCTAAGCGACATCTCAATATCGTTTAATGACTTGACCATGTCACTTGTGTCGCTAATTAAACGGCTCAGTTAAAAGATAAGGGGGGGGGGGATGGTCAATTAATAACTTAAGAGTTGAATACATTAAAATGATGAAAAATACGTTTGAGACCCTTACGATGAGCCCTTTCATTTGATGTATCAACATTTATTTATTTACGTTTCACCTGCGTGTTTGGGTCACATTGGCTTACATAAGTGTACCAAATTTCAACTGAATCGGTCAAGTAGATTCGGAGCAAATTGGTTATGTCAACTGGACGGATCGATAGACACACGAGTGATCCTACAAGGGTTCCGTTTTTCTATGCGGAGATACGGAACTCTAAAAATAAAATGACAAGTCTTCTGTCATCTAAAGGATCATGAATTAAAATCACTCGTGAGAAAATTTGTTCGGATTTGGGTCGGGTCACACATCCGTACATGTTTATGATTAGGTATTAGAACAACGCCTTTATAGCAAGTAGGTTTAATGTGAGAGCTGTCGGTCAGATACTGGTACTTTAGTGAGTTTTATGACATAAAAAATACAAATGTCACTCAAATACGTAAACATAATTTCAACATTTACAATTTGAAAACATAAAATTTGTGAAAAAATTAAAAATGAATTTTACTCCTAGACCATAATAATTATTTTCAACCACAAACTTATACCAGTATGCTCCCGTTAAAAGTAAAAATGAAAAAATAATAATAATTCTGGCTTCGAGAATGCCATAAATGGGGCCTACTACCGAGAAGGTAGAACTAATAACAACACAATCCGATCTTATGGTATTACAAGAAAAAGGATTTATATTAGAGAAAATGATCGGAGAAGGGTCATATGCTAAGGTAATGAAACGATTAATATAACGAATGAAGCGACTATTGTAAAACATATTTTCAAATATTGCATAATCCTGTTTGCAGGTTTACAAAGCGACGCACATGTTCGACGAGACCCGGCACGCGGTGCTGGCCTGTAAAGTGATAGACACGGCGGTAGCCCCACGCGACTACCTCACCAAGTTCTTGCCACGGGAACTTGACGTTCTAATACGTATCAACCACCCGCACATAGTAAACGTGTCAAATATTTTCCAACGCCGCGCTAAATACTTCATTTTTCTGCGTTTCGCAGAAAACGGTGATTTATTGGACTTTATAACACAAAACGGCGCCGTGCCGGAGAACCAAAGTAGACTATGGATGAGGCAGATTATATCGGGGATTTACTACTTACACACTATGAACATAGCGCATAGAGATCTGAAATGTGAAAACATACTGATTACATCAAATTATAACGTGAAACTTACTGATTTCGGTTTCTCTCGCAACGTGTACTCGCGCGGGCACTTCATCCTGAGCGAGACTTACTGCGGCTCTCTGTCCTACGCAGCTCCTGAAGTACTGAAAGGCGTGCCCTACTTGCCCAAGTTGGCCGACATGTGGTCCCTCGGCATTATCCTCTACACGATGCTCAACAAAGCATTACCATTTAATGAGACTTCCGTCAAAAAACTTTATGAGAAACAGGTATTACAACTTACTCATTGATGAGTATGTTTTTTTAAGATTCAATTTTAGTTTACGTACGTTGATTAGATGATAAATAATCAGACTAGGACTGCGCCAAGTGCGCACAATTACTCCATGTTTTTCGGCCTACATTAGTCCCTATGCTTGTAAATTCGTTAGGGGTGGGTGAAGGCGTGCCACGTTCCACCCGTAAATTGCGTCTGGTTGTCTTGATTATATGGACCGACTACTAGCTATTAAGAGGTACCACCCAAATAACTAACTCTTCCATTGAAAGGACTCATTCTCTTTTCAATAACTCATCATACATACTAGCCGTATGAACCGGTTACCTTAAATTAACCCAGCACGTTTATCTGCCAGATGATGCGTAAGTGGCGTTTTCGTACAACTGTGGTCAACCAACTGTCGACGGAATGCAAGCAGCAAGTCACTCAACTGATCGAGCCCGACCCCGCCTCCCGGCCCCCTGCCGGCTGTCTCTTCACCGGACCCTGGATAGCCATGGATCCCAGGCTCACGAGTAATTATACTAATAACTGTGTTATGAACAACTTATAGGTACATATCATCACACCTATTTTTCGCGATAAAGTATTTGGTCAGAGGTGTATAGAACACAGACATTTTGTCTGTTATGTTTAGTCCATAACCATATAAACCTGGCTAAATGGGACCCACTTGATTAATATAACTAGGTCCAAATCCAAGTTCCGCTCGGGCTACTACTGGGGAAATGAAAAACCCAATAGCATTTTGCCAGACCTGGGAATCGAACCTCTGGGTTCTGCATCGACCACTAAACCGACAAGGTGGTCATTTTGATTTCAGAGATGACATTTTTAGAAGAATCCCTGATAAGACAAGCTTACGATGAATCATATAAGAAGGAGAAAGAGTTCGAGGAAGAAAGTGAGGTGGAGAGAATCGCAGAGCTGCGTCGCAAGGGACGCGGGAAAGGTACATTACTTTTAAACTATAAAGTTTAAATTGCACTGCCCTGAAACTGACTCTCTGATAGACTCAAAGAGCTTAAATTAATATTTATGCTTTATTTTTATTGCAGAGGGCTTGAAAATATTGAAACACACAGAAAATATACTTTCTGATAAATCACAACAGTTATTTGATTAATTCCTTCTGAAGCAGTCGGCTTAAATAAAGAACATTAAAATAAAAATGAAAATCAGTAATTGTGTTCATTCAGTATTTATTAAACTTTTAAAATTCTTTATTTTATATTTTTAAGATATTGTAAAAATGTTTTATTACGTAATTGTACAAAGACTTTGTTGTTTTAATGATATACATTAGTGAAATTATTCAATCACTAGTTTTTAACTCGTATTCATTTATAAAGCCTATGGAAGACGAGGGACTATCGTACAGGGCTTACAACATGTATAACATTTGGCACAACGTGTTAGGAACAGGATTGTGGACTATTCTATTGCCTCGAAAATTCTGAAAATCTTTTCAAATTAACATTGTGTTGTTTCTTCAAGGTTGCGCGATTAAATCATAAACAAATAATTTTAAGAACGTTACACACAAATGCTTAATTTGTAACATACAAACTTACTTTTCAGAAGTTTTTTTTTTGTAACCAGGGTAATACTTATTTATTATTACATTTATATTATTATTTATAACACAATTCTTAACCACACAAGAAGACTTAAAGAAACAACTATGTAAGCCGCCTCAATTCTATCTAAGTAAATATATTATAAACTGGTATATAATCTCTTACTACTACATGAAAAATTATTTCCAGGAAATGGAAAAGAGACCAGATTAATATTGTCGCCTTTCAGTCGATTCCTAATAAGCTACTTAATTACTTGTATAAAGCGCTAAGTACGGCAAAAACTTGTAACAACTGTATAATACTTATTATAAAGAAACTTGTTAGTTCAATGTGTTCACTTTTAAATAAATGTTTTCCTTTTGGTATAAAATCATGGAATGTCTATTGCTCGCTTGATAATCGGTTTAGTTTTTCGTTTTCTACTGACTAACTCAACCAGCACACACATCATCAAAAATATTCAGTTAACCATAAAATTAAAGGTAAAATAAATATTTTCTTAAATACACGAATTTATTATATCAATCTCTATGTTTTATTGGTCGTCATTCATTTATTAGTTTTCCAAATCGATAAAACGGTTGTGTAGTGTCAATCCTATGAATTTCTGTGTTTAAAATGTTTATGATAAAAGTCATTGCATTTAAATGGAAAGCTCGATTATTAATTTATTATGACTGACCTTATAAACGAATGACGACCTCAATTAAACCTATAACAAAATTCTTGTTTCCCTCGTGATTTTTGGCAGTTGCTTTCAATATTGGACATTTAGTTATCCGTTTTATACACTACATTATTTTTTTTATTTGAATTAAATACCTTGGACATACGTTTAACTTCCGAGGACTAAGTCTTAAACACATTTTTATTACTTTTAGGGCCAAACGCCAAAATATATAATTTAGCACCAAACACACTGTCGAAATTAGACGAAGACCTCGATTAAAATATTAACTAACATTTAAAACATTCCATTCCACGGTACATAATTTATTTCCACAACATAACCGAAATTCTAGTTTTTTTCAAAATCCATTTAATTCATCTGAACTTCATTTAAGAAAATGCAATAGAACTTACCGCATCCCTACAAATGGGGACGTCCCATATCGATAGCATCTTTGTCAGTAAATTAGTGTTTTAACATTTCTTTACGAATTAAATATATTTACGCTTATGATTATACGTTTATAAGGGCCAACAAATAAGTGGAAATTCAATGTAAGTCATTAAGTGCATTTTTTTTGGATTAGTTAAAATTTTTACGCTTTTTTTGTTTGACCCTATAAACATTCCGTGTAACAATTTATTTTAGTTGCCAAATTTGTATGCGGAGACGCGTCTATAGTTTTATATCATTGCCTAGAAGTATAAAAGTTAGTACACAGGTCTGATTAGGTGTCGGTCAGTGGGTCGTGCTGTTACTGCGCACGCGCCTCGTCACGCGGGGGACAGACAGCCGACGCGACGTCCGCTGCTGCTGATTTTACTTTCATCGTCTGGAAATAGTTGCAACACACCTTATAATAACAAGCTATAGTGCTTCGGAAGTTACTATGACATTCAAACAAGTAACACCCGTTTCTAGAACGATTTTTTTTTTCGAGACGACAAAATTCAAATCAAGTGTTGTGATTGGCTGTTTATTTTATACTAATCAAAGCACTAATTTGCGCTGACAATTACATCCGTAATTTTCGCGTCGAATCATTTCGTTCCAGAAAGCGGGCATTAGTAAGCAATGAGATTTTTTATTTACATCATATTTACAACCTTGAAAGTGTGTTTGTCTAATGTTAAAATATACGAAAAGAAAAGTAACAAAAAATAATGTCGTTAAACTTAATGTTTTTCTACTTTGGTACTGTTACCCAAACCACCAAAAAAGCTTAGCCCAATTAATTATTGCCTTGTTAAATTTTGTTAAGAAAGTCCACAATCACCAAACTACAGTGCACACTCGTTATAAAATAGTGCAGTACAACAAACATACCTCTGCTTCGTTTGAAATGAATCTAACAATAACTCTCGGTGTAAATAATGCTGTCACGGATTAAATCAAATCTTATTAATTGACTTGTATAGTAAGTTGTATTTGATTTTTGATTTTTTTGTCAAATTGTACAGTAATGCTGAGGCCACTTTCACAAGCTACCGGATAGCTAGCAGCGATTGTACCTACTGTAAAAATCTCCCGAAACGAGTAAAACCTTGCATATATCCCGAAAGCAAACCAGGCAGCCTAAGTGTTTTAATAGACCGTAAAGTTTGAACATGTTGACTGTCATTGTTTTAAAAAATCAATAACATTTATCGCATCGAGTTCCCCAGAACTTTGTAACGACATGCAATATTTCTCTAGCGCTATGTCTTTGCAACATTTTGAGTGAATGAGTATCCTGTAAATGTTTAAAACATGTCTAATTAAGTATTGAACTTTTTGCGAATTAACGCTACAATGTACTGATTCCAAAATCAAGTAAAAGGCATGAAATAAAGTCCAAGCCGAGAATGTCTTTCCGAAACCATCAATAATGTCATTAATCTCAAAGAAAAACTTTACTTATTTTTTTATTAATTTTGAAGACATCAAAACACATTGTCTTGAAAAAATAAAGTAAAGTAAGGCCGCGTTTCCACTAGCAAGAAACTTGCATGCAATTTTAATTACATTTCGGTGCACGGTTGATCACATTATACTTCAATAGGCCGTAATGTAATGAAACTTGCTTGCGAGTTGCTTGTAGGTGAAAATGTGGCCTTACATCTACAAAATAAACCCGCGTGGATTAATACGGCCCACGCGTTTTCATATGGGAGGAGGCTTGAGTTCCCAGCAGAAGGAACATTGGCTGGTGATTTAATGAAGTCATTTATTTATTGATGATTCCGTGAGTAGTGCTACAGTATTATATATTAGTGGTGTTAGTGCGGCGACTTACTGGCGAGTTGGTTATGTCACCTGAGCAGTCATCGTGCAGCGGGCACACGAGGTCGCCGAGGTCGAGGTCGTCCTTGCTCTTCTTGCGTTTCAATGAGAACTGACTTTTCTTTGGTACCTGTTCATCAAAACGTCCAAAACTTGTCTCAATCGGCTTAAACAACTTGAAGTTACTTTAAAAAGTTACCCTTTATTAGTTGGTGAAACTTCACAGAGCTTATCTATACAGACTGCGAGCCTTCAAATGGGATGTTCTAGTGCCAATTTTCCATTTCTTTCATATCACTCCTCACACAATCTTTTTTTGGTCTCCCTCTCCATCCATCCACATTTATATTCATAACTCTTTTAGAAACATGCAAGTTATACAACGTGTAACAGAATAAACGCAGGAGTAATTGTATTCATCATTATGAACAGCTTTTACTATGGTACCACCCTGAAATCGCGAAAAAAAATCTGCTGTTCAGTACATTTTGTCGAGTTTTGCACGATTTCATTGTGGTGCCATACTAAAAGTTGTTCATAATGATGAGTAAAATTAACTCTTAAGAGGTATTGCGTTTATTCTGTTTCACTTTGTATAAATAGATAAAGAAACTAAATCAAAATCGGTTCATCCGTTTAGGCGGTACAATTCCACAGATATACACATAGACATTATAGATACACTGGGGGTTAAAACACAAAAAAATATAGCAATGCTCAGCAATAACAAAAAATGAACCTTGTATTTGGTAGTTGCAGTAAGCGGTTGGTAGCCGAGGGTCTGCTCCGCGTTGCGCTTCTGCTGAATCACGTCTCGGCCTAGCAGATCGTTAAATCTACAAAAATAAAACAATGTTTGTCATCAACCACAAAGCCCTCTTTCAGATTTGCTTTCGAAAAACGTCAAATTGTTATTTTATTGCTTACTAGCTACCCTCCGTGGCTCTGCCAGCATGGAATTAGTGCTTTTCCCCCTATTAAATTATAGTCTTTGTGTTATTCAGATGTATAAGCTATATTACTGTTGAGTTTCATCAACATCCGTGTAGCAGTTTTGACGTGAAAGAGTATAAACACCTATCTATCCAAAACTTGTAGTAGGATTATTTTTGGGTAACAACATTCAACATTTAAGAATAAGCGTCAATGAGTTATTTACTAACCTTTTTCCCGCAGTTCTGCTCCCGTGGCCGGTCTTACAGAAAGCGTGCATTTTCCGGGATAAATAGTAGTATGGGACACTTTGCGATAGTGCAGCTTTCTATTAGCGAATTAGTTTTATAAATCGGGTTAGGTGTTTCGAGGCCTTTTACATACAAACTTTACCTCTTATTGGATAGATAGAATACTATAATTAATGTAGTATGTTGATAAGTGTAATATTTACCTCTGCGTGAGGTGCCGCCGCAGTAGCGTCTTGTTAGCTGGAATGTTTAGTAAAGCTGCCAGAAGTTCCGCCGTGAATCGCGGCTCCAGTAACATCAGGCCTCCGTGAACACCTGCCACACAAAATTTGCATTATGATTAGAATATTCTGGTTGTATGTGTAAGTGTTGAAGAAGTACATTGCACTAAGATTTTTTTGAAAATTCAACCTTTAAAGGGGTCGAAAAGGAGGAAAATCGTTGGTATTAAATCTACGCAGATGTGCTACTATGTATATGTACTCGCTGCATCATAAATATTATCGACGCGCGACGCCCGGTTGCTATAGTACTGAAATTACGTCGCATTGATACCGTCGCCGGTTCTACGCTGCGAGCATGTAACGGGCATTACTCTAAGAGTTAATTACTTTTTTTGCAGCTTATATAGGGAGTATGCGGGTACTATAACTGGCAGCACACAAGTGTCAATGGCCATCAATACTTGTTATTATAAGGTAAAAGTTCCGAATTTGCAACGCTAGATGGCAGTTTACACTTTTCCTATGGGTGCAATTTTCAAAAATCCACGTGGATAAGTCGCAGGTTTTATCCCGACTTTTGACTTTCAAGTATTATCCACGACATACTATCATGGTTTCTAGTTACCTGCCCCGCGCAAGTTGGGCGCGTACTCGGCGAGGTCGATCTCCTTGAGCCACTGCATGACGCGGTGCGAGGACCAGCGCGCCAGCAGCTCGGGCGGCACGCACGCCTCGGCCGAGCCCTCCGCGCCCACCGTCTCGCCCTCGGCGGCGCGCCGGATCATGCTCTCGGGCTCGAACTTGTTGTCGCGGAGCACTTGGATACCTGCCACCAAGGTTTTTGTGTTTCAACAAGGATGAGTCCATACGATGCGTTAATGTTGCGGTGCGGTTCCGCACGGTAATAAACGCGAGCTATAAGGGGCCACACAGGCTGGCAGTTCGGTGCCGCAGCGAATCACCCGCCGCCTCGTTTGTCAGTTGTCAAGGGTGCGACGCTACACGGTGGCTCGACGCATGGTATAGCGATTTGTACGTAGGATAACATAGCGGCACCGCACCGTCTGGTCTAATCCAAACTTGTGAAATATTTGTATGGGTTGAAGGATAATCTCCTTACAAATGTCTGGACGTTGACGGCACTTCTTGTAAACGATTATTGTCAAATATACACATATACCCTTACTATAATATTATAAAAGCGAAAGTAACTCTGTCTTTCTATCGCGCTTTCACGCCAAAACTATTGAACGGATTTAAATGAAATTTGGTACACAGATAGTCTAGAGCTTGAGAAAGGGCCTAGGCTTAATGCGAAAAAAGGTTGTAAGGAGTTGAAAGGGGGGGATGAAAAGTTGTATGGAAGTATTGTCATTTTTAGAGCTAGAAGCTAGAAACTTAGTTTTTAGGCTGTTGATTCGATATAAATTACCCTCAACGGTGTAAAATAACAATTGGGTATAGGGGATGCCAACGCGCCGTACACAATGAGCGCTGTGCAGCCGCGCGGTTGGGGTCGGAGCGCGCTTATGTACTTAAATAATATAATAAACTCTTTGCAGTGTAACACTGCAAGTGAGTAGTTACCTCGTCGTATAGACAGCGCGTGCAGCGCATGCGTGACCCTGAGGTGCGCGTGCAGGTCGGCGTGCGTGAGGCGGTGCAGCAGGCGCGCGTCCAGGCCGGCGTCGGCTGCGGCCGCGCGCGCGCCGCACGCGCCCACGTCCTCCAGCCAGCGCAGCGTCCACGCCGTGTCCAGCCGCCCCGCCAGCGTCAGCAGCGGGTCGCCGTGCCCGCCCTGGACGTAAGCACGACACACTCAAACACCATGCGAGAGGAACTAACGGAACGAGACCAGTGGGGGTTGCTGGATCTCGTACATGACTTTGAATTTATTTTTAGGATTTTCTGAGTATGTTTTTTCTTCATCGAAGTAAGTGATTACAAAATTGCAAATTGATTATAGTTTTTGAACCATTTCTTTCCTTACGCATCACAAACTTTAAAAATTACATATTGTGGTGAACAAATATGAATGGACAAAACAAAACTCTTCTCTCTACTTTAGTGTCCTCAAATAGAGATAAAAGTTTTAGTCTCGAGACTTTTGAACCACCCAAGATATAAGCGTGATGTCAGGTTGCCACTAATATTGCGCGCATCGGCACTGTAGGCCGTTGTCAAGGTCCACCTACCATTGACCACCATGTCTCATTGTAAGAAATCATAACCCACTCTGGGCTTACGACGCTAGTAATTATATCCTAGCTACTGACCAGCAGATCAGTCAAAGCGGGCGGTATCGTCTTATGGAACGGATGTTTGCCTAAGCCATAATGGCCCACTATAAACTACCATGGCCCATTGTAGGCCATCATGGCCCACTGGAGGCTACTTTTATGCGAATAATATTGTTGTTACTAACCAGCAGATCAGTCAAGGCGAGCAGTATCTTCTTCTTATGGAGCGGATGCTTGATAGCCAGTTCCTTCTCGATGGTGTGGTGCGAGGCGGCCGCTAACACTCCGCGCGCATCCGGAGTGGCTCCGAGCCAGGCGCGCGCGCCGGGCACGTACACTTCGAGCCCGAGGCTTTCTAGCCAGCCACAGGTTGTCTCGCAGTCCCATTCGCGGACGTCTGTTGTTTCCCTGAAATTGTAATTAATGTTATTTTTTGTTTCATGGTACCGAGTTGTTTTCTTGATTTGCTTACTTATATTGACAAGAGCAGAGTTTTTTCTAAAGTTTTGGTGATGTGATTGGGCGAATAGTTGCTTTCGTGTTGCAGTTGGCAACTTTCTGAACGATGTCAGTCTCACTGGTTGTATGATTTGATTTCAATATTATCAGCCAAGCTAAAGAGATGTTCGTATAATTTTGTAATTTATAAAACTAACAATAAAGTGAGAAGTGAAGGTCTTCAAAAATAGGGCTGCTCTAATTTTTTTTTTATCTTCGTAAGTCGTAGAAAATGTAAGACAGAAACATTCTTTAAATTGTGTGTCGTGTGCTGATCGAAATCTCGTTGATTGATATGAACGTCTTTGGGGGTAATTACGAACAAAAATGGTATAGTTACCAGGCCATAGGATGCGTGCGCAGCCTGGGCGTGGAGGCGCGTGCGGGGCGCGTGTTGTC
This sequence comes from Mamestra brassicae, assembly GCA_905163435.1. Taxonomy (NCBI): domain Eukaryota; kingdom Metazoa; phylum Arthropoda; class Insecta; order Lepidoptera; family Noctuidae; genus Mamestra; species Mamestra brassicae. The sequence goes on along the minus strand of LR990996.1, from coordinate 6,710,706 downwards.
GCCGCCCTCCAGACGTGCGCGCAGCGCGGCCGCCGCCGCCGGACTGCCGCGCCCGCTCGCCTCCTCCTTCTCCGCTGCGGAGTGCACACGACAGCGATGGAATGCAAGCTTTCGTTGCTAGATTACGTACTTATACAGATACTCAACCAGAATTTTCAAAAAAAAGAAAAGTTACTGACTAACCAATGAGTCTTATTTTTATTTAATACGGTAGCATTCGCCTCTCAGTTGCAATCTGTCAAAAACCCCCCTAGGCGACTTTACCTCCAAATATTTCGTCAACGTGACACTTTAGGGCACCATGTTGCTGACATTTTTTGTTTGTTTAAGTGTACTCTAACATGCATAATGTTAGATCGTGCGAACTTTGAAAACAAAATCAAATAGGCGGCGGGGGACTATGCCAGCTCCCATAGAAAAATGTTCGAACCCCTTTCCCTACATTTTGACAGATTGAAAATGAGATGCGAATGCGAACGTTGCTTACAAATCGTGAATTAACCCTCTGATAACAAAGTAATTAATAATAATAAAAATTGGTCGCAGTTTTGAGCCGAAAGAGAATCTTTTAATCACTTTTCATGATGCATGGGTGTACATACAGTGACTTATTTTATAAAACTTAAGAGAAGATTGGACTGAGTATCTGTATGGTATGTAATCTGTATTGTCTTTTTCTTATAAATAATTTTGAACAAAATAGTAAGTCGAAAAGCCTGTGACCTTTTATTTTCGGCCTGCATTAAAAAATAATCAATCTAAAACAAATTTCTTAATACGAACGGACAAAAGCTACATGCATTTTGTGACCCATTGAATTAATTTTAGATAGTTTAGGGCTAAGGCATTACGCAACACATGCTTGAATATTTTCTCTATTATTTTCTATTTACACAACACCAATATCACGACATTGACGTAGGCAGGGAAAGCGCTAAAAAGCTAGCTGATAGGGAACAAATTTTCTGCTGACAAAAGGAAGTTCGACGTAGGGCTACGTTCAGAGGAAAAAAAATATAAATGTCATGTCTTGTTCAGACGGGAAATCCGGAAAACACACGGACACAAATGACGGACACTAATTTTACAAAGCGTGTCGCAAAATCTTGCGTTTATTAAAGCATCTATGTTACATATTACAGAGGAATGGGCCATGTTACAACATAAGGAAGGGGTACATCAGTGTTAAGCAGGATAACAGCCTACTACAACATGAGACAGGGTCTATGTCAGGATCGGGCCAATGTTAAGGTACAAAGCAGTTTCAAACTTAAATTTAAGCGCATAAGGCAAGATTCGACCTTTTTACAGATTACTTGGGAATGATAATAAAACATGAGTAAGGGCTATGTATCAGTGTAAAACATCTGTTACAGAAACATATTAAAGCTTCTCTCAGGATTGGGCCTATAGGCAGGTTCAACCTTATGCTAGAGCACAGGACAGGGGCCCATGTTAAGGCCAAAGCAGGTTCAACCCTATGTTAGAGCGCATAAGGCAGGGTGAGGCCACCATGCGTGAGGTGTGTTGCGGCCTCTACCTAGGTTGGGCACCGAGTGTCCTCGTCCGCGCGCCACCACCAAGGTGTTCTGTTTACCGAACGCTACGCGCGCCTCTGACGTCAGCACGGACGAGCGCGGCAGGGACGAGTACATGTGCGTGTTGCGCTCGATCTGACGCCCGTAGTTCGCAGGCGGCGTCTGGAAATTATACGACTTTATTTTAGTATCGTCATAAACTTGTTTGAATGGATGCATTTATGTGTGTGCATTTATTTTGGTTCAATCATAGATTTGATGCCACCAACTGCATTGCCTTTGACTGTTTGATGTGTTTTTGACTTGACAACGTCTTATAAATTGATGAACGCCGGCTGCACGCACGAAAAAGGATGACTCATTGTAACGTTACGATAATTTCATAAATGTTTTGTTAAGACGTAGTCACGTTAAACTATCGTCCGTAAACCGACTTTACAGACAACCACTTTTTTTTTGCAGTCCGGTTTCTAGATACAATTATGTTTCTTTTTAATTTTTGCAGTAGTTTCTTAACTGTTTATCAGATACAGGACATTACCCTTAAATATAACCATGCACTTCTGAAACACTAAAATTAGCAAAAAAATATATTTGTTTTTTTCTTATTTGGATAGAAATCGACAACTGCTCCTTAACCCTTGTGAGTATGAGGATTTGCGTTTATTCTGTTAAACTCTATAGAATTCAGTCAATCAAGTTTTCTTTATCAATCCAAATTCAACCAAGTACTTGAAGTAATTAAGCTCATAGCATACTCTGGGGGGCGCAGGCCTAGCCACAGGCAATGGGGCGACAGGCTCGGGCGGCGGCGGCGAGCGCTCCAGTATCCCGCGCTCCGCCGCACGCAATCTCACTTCACTTAGTTTCGACAGCAGCTCCAACTTCTGCGTCTCCAAAGACGAACGTTGGAGCATTTCCTGAAAAATAATAAACAACATATAAGAATTCAAAAGGCATTTATTCAAATAAGGCTATGTTTTGCGTCGCGACGCTTCTATACATTTTGTAAGAAAGGGACGTGGAAGAGACATGTCCGCGCCCCGTCTGCGTCTTACGTCTTTTCTGTGTGTCCAGCGCCTAAGAGCTAGCACTTTTTTATTTGAACGTTAGTTTTACATAAAGACAATCCCCCAAAACGTAGACCCGTCAGCCGCTAGCGTCGGCTAGTGTTTTTGCTGGGAAGAAGTGGCGCAACAAACTCCTCAGCAACACAACTGTCTATTAAGTTGGAAGAATTTGAATTTATACAATAGAGTGTAGTAATTAATTATGTAAGAACACAGCAAGTACTTCTGATAAACCATGTTCCTGCCTTTTCCAATTTTTTGGTCGAGTTAGGCCTCACCTTGTCTTGTTCCATACACCTATGTCCTATATTGAAATCACTGCCTACAGGTATTCACTTTGAAACAGCCTATGACCACCAAAATCAAAAATCTCTTATCTAGGCCCACGGTAGTGCGCCAGGCCAAGTTCCAGCCTAACGCACGCAGTGTGTATATTACACGAAACATTTCGAGCTGTTTTTACCCCCCTCATAACTTTGCTTGTAATAATGACGACTTGATAAAACTTGGACCGTTTATTTAGTAATAAACTGTCCAAGGTCCAACTAGGTAATAGGTAGTTCACCTATTTGAAGATTGCTGGAAACTTTTAAAACATTAGGTAAGTTTATTTTCTTTGTTTCCCACGTCAGTAAAAACTTAAATTTTGGTACGCAAGCAAATTTTGAGAACATCTGAAGATATGAATCAGGGAAATGCATTATTCTTAATTTAAAAGTAATTTGATATCATCTCTTACATTTTATATGTTATTATTTATTTACTTGGAAAAAGACATGATATACCCCAAAAACAAAAATGCGAAAAAAGGCAAAAAAAAAAAGAAAGTTCATATCCTCAAAAAATCTGCCTAAGTAGTGAGATCAATTATAGGCCAAGCATTTCAGAACTGCAGAATAGTCCATGACTATAACACGTGTCTTTTGAGAATACTAGTGAACAGAGAGCTTGGATCATTCCTGTCCGTATAAAAAATATGAAGCAAGTTGGGTAGGAACTTGGGCTTTTTCACATTTCGTTTTTTGGGGATTCCATTTATGTTAAGATGAGCACTTTTTAACCGACTTCAAAAAAAGGAGTAAGTAGTTTCTGTATTCGAATTTTATACTCATAAATTAAAAAAGACAGTCCCCCGAAACGGCTGTCCTTTATGACTTTCTATTGTTTAAGCAGAAGTGGTGCAACAAATTCGTCAGCAACACCTATCGCTACATTTGTGTTCCCTACTTTCCTTATGAGAGTTGTCCCTCATTCCTTCGTACATATACCGTCCCCATACCATCAATCACATCAATCGATTTCTCCACAAATTCTCGGTCATTGGGGTGCCACTGCTGAACTGTCAATCAATCAAGCGATCAAAGAAAAATTGGTAAACTATTTCTATTTTTGTTTCAGACTACACACCCGATGTGTGTAGTCTGAAACAAAAATCTCAACTACATAATTGTACTCAAAGGTGATGCTCAAGGATGTGAACTCATTCAAGTATTGTTTAAAAATATAATAGGTACCATGCATTCTATTAGCTGAGATACTAATGTGCAAACTATTTATGTTAGGTGCCAGAATCACAAAAACGGATTAACTTTTAAACACGATGCGGGTGCTAAGTACTCTCGGTAACTTGGAATAATCCTTTATCAGGCAACGAAACTTAAATACGTATAAACTCCGAGTTGAATAAAAGCATTCATAAGAATACTGGAAAAGCTAGACGTCAAAAAGACCAAATATATTTCAGCTTCAATTTTAAAATAAAGAGAGCCGTGGAGCTGTCTCAACCAACTGTGCCACTAACAGGATCTCTAAATCGAAACGTCTAAACAGCATTGAACTGTACGAAATTAAAGTTCAATCCGATAGGAATAGGAATGTTATAGTACGAAGCTGTCTCTACTCGTTTGTTGTTTGTTAATAAAAACGCGTATCTGGCAGTTCGCGCGATATATACGCGCTACACATTGCTCCGACGTAAATGTACTACGGAATTAGAACGATTTAAAACGAAATGTTTATTTCATTCGGTCATAAACACGTTGATTGCCATCTCACCTCTCACTTTACTAGGTGTTTGTTCTAATTCACGTTTTTCTAATAAGGTTTGGAAGAAATCAGTATCGGAAATATGTTCTCGTAAATTATGATTCGTTTTCTTTACAATATTTTAAACTGAGAATCGCGTGATTTCTGCGCACTTTACATTCAAAGCCATTAATTTAATTTAACGGATAGTTTAATCAACAACATTTACATTTTGTTCAATTATTTACAAAGTACTTGTGAATTAAACTGTTCTTAATCTATCACGTTGATGGATCCGTTGGCACTCGCGGGTGGCCATGTGTGGAGGTGAAGCAATCTTTATTTTCTGTGGAGCGACTATTTTATCGAGTTCCAGGCCTGGATGTGACGCACCGTCTCTTTTAGCTTCACTGTGAGATTGAATTCCATTTAATTTTGTAGGTGTCAATCACGAGAATAGTAGAAATACGTATGAATGAGAAAGTGCTTGTAATTATACTCTTTGTGAGATGAGTTATGAGTATTAGCAGTTTTTCCATGTTTGTGGAAACCGTTAAGGGTGAAATAAAAGCATTTTTATTTCTCTTATATACTTATAAAACTAGGGCATTGTTTATCACAATACAACCAAAAGTTAGGTCGCGTCGCGACGACCAAGTTCTCATCGAACCCCATCGATGAGAACTTGGTTGTTTGTAACTTTTACATAATTTTACAACGCATGTGATCACTGAAGCAAGACAAGATGACGGGAGACATAAATCTCTTGTCATAACTCCGTGTGAGTCTACGAGACAATGGACTACATTCTCGCACGATCACTCGACTTGACAACGCGATTCGTGTAATTTTGCATCGACAACACACGCAACGATAGTGATTCGGTCATATACTTCGCATAGTAATCACACGTCATCTCAAGTCTGTAGTAGATACTAGTATTACGCCCATTTAAACTGTTCTCTATATTTAAATCGGATTTGTGTAGTACACAGCCTATAATGCCCGTGATAAGTTTATCGAAAATAACATAAACCTATAGATAAAATCCAACACGCGTAGTACCAGATGGCTGATTCTCTAATTACTTGTTTAGCGATTTCCGAATTTGAATTATATATTTCGATGATACCAAAATTACATGGGCATCATAAAGGTTTATATTTTACAAGGGTAGTTGGCTATATTTCCAAAAACCCACCTTTAACCAACTATATTCGAAAGGATCGCCGAGTCCATGTATCCTTAACGTCCACGTATCCGTGCGGAGTCTATGATACGAATGATTGCTTAATCTGTGGTTCCAAGTGATTGTGTGACGGGCACGTCGAGCTGAATACGATAAAGAGATCGGGCTCCGCCTGAGGCGCGCGCTAGAAATTGTGCGGCCCACACCGATCATGATTATTCAATAGCCCCGTTCCACCGGGATCTAGGCCGTGCTGAATGTTAAACAGTTTACCGTCTTGCCATCATATTTATTAATTCAACTGCAAATCTAAGCTAACAATGTCTCACTGCTTCTCCAAATAGATATACTTTACCAAGACCTGTTTCGGTAACTCAAATTAATCAATTAATTGTAGGCCTTTTATGTAATGTTTAGGAAGTAAATGATGAGATTGTAAAGTTTCTCAGTAAATAAGGGGCGACAAACGCGAAACTTGCGAAGTAGCAAGACAAGCGCACAGCGAAGTTGTAAAACAAGCAAGTCTGTTAGAACTAGCGTGACCTTTGTAGCGCCCAGTTTCTAACTTAAATAGCACAACATTTTTATATGTTTTGCAAAATACCAGGAGAAAAATGCAATGGTATGATTTTGGTAAGTAAACGCGAACAATAAAACACGAGCATCTATTTTTTATAGGACATGCAAAACAAGAAAATGTAGTGGAGTTAAATCTTGTCCCAGTTAAATTTTCACGCGTTTTTAAGTGGAATCCTGCCCGAAGCCGAGTACTAACCCAATTTCAGCGTAACGTTATTTCGTTGCCTCGTAACCTAGTATTTTCAACAAGCCCTGAAATTCGGGTTGAAAATTCGGACGGAATTTTTGTATGCTAGAAGAGCTGGGAGAATGTAGTTTTTACCTTTTGCAGCCTTTGTTCGGCATCGTCGAGTCTCTGCCGTGCGTCCTGCAGGGCGCGCTCCAGGTCCGTCATCTTTTCCGTCTGCGCGGCGATCTGTTCCGACAACACTTGCACCTGAAGATGCAAGCTCTCCTTGTCTGCCTCGAGCCGACGAACCCGATCCTCCGCATCGTTCTGTAATGTTCGTCACACTAATACAGTCACTGTTATACGAAGCTAAACATAACATAAAATCTGCCGTGCAATAAATTTCAGTAACAGCTCTGCTTTATGATTCTGATCATATTTTTACAGAGAACATTAAAATCAACACAAGTTATTGGAACTGTTAAAAATATACCGGGGTAAAACAGTGTTAAGAACTCAATGTGTTAAAATCACATTCACAACAATTATTTATGTGCACTTTGTATACGTGTATACCAGTAGCACTAAATTAGAACGAGATCGCTCGCTGCACCTATTTCTTGCATTCCTTTCCTCGAACCCCCGGTTTATTGACACAAGCTGGCGAGTAGGAGGTATAGTGAATTGTAAGAGCGGAACGTGTATATTAACGCTTTAAGTAATGTCCTAGCTCAATTCTCCAATTGTCTGAATTAAATTTTTGTCTACTCTCCAGTTCCCGTACCTTATTGTAACTTCGTGTGGGCATGGGCGGAAGTGAGGGGTTTGATGGCCACGCTCTGTCGTGCATGTAGCACGGCGGCGGCACCGGAGGCCCGTGGCACCAGCACATCGGAGGCCACCAGCCGCCCTCTGGCCATCGGAAGTGCTCGTAGGAATTCCATCGCCTCTGTAGTTCTGGAGGTGTGTCTTCATTCCGAGAACGCCGCGGTCGAGGCGACGCGCGTACGCTTGTGGGGTGTTGTGGCGGTTTGGATGTCAACGACGACCTTGATTTACGGTCACGGTCTTGCCGGTCGCCAGGCGCACGCCGTCGTCTTTCCAAACTCGCTGCTGAATAATCATCCCCTCTCGCTTCTGACACATGATCGTCTCCTTCGTCCACCATATTTCCGGTAGGCATCCAAGTAAAATCATCATCTCGTCGAGTGGAATTATCCAAACGCCTGCTAGGCGTCAGTGTGCGGTATTCTGCATCACAACCTCTGGTTTCATACTCTTGTTCATCAGAATCGTCACCGCTAGAGGAGCTGGATTCTGTGTCAGATGATCCAGTTCGGGCTGCGGCTACGGCACCGTCTGTCCACGTCGTGCATTTCACTGTCGCCTCATCAGGGCTGTCCGAATCACCGCCTGTCACGAGATAGGTAAGCGATGAAAAGTAAATAAACCGCGCTGGAGCCTCATGAACGACGCGAACTCACCCATCGGAGAGTACATGTAGGAGCGCACGGCGGGGTGCACGAAGCCCGCCACCGCGCGCTCCTGCTCCTCATCGAAGGGCTCCGTCAGATATTCGCAGTCGGACATGAGGCTCCGCTAATGCGACACTGCGCGACAAGCTCTCGGCACGAGTCACCTACGTGTCTCTATTTTAAAGTTTGGCTAAGTTCCAGTAATATGCTACGTCAGTGACTCGTCCGCAGCTCGCGTGTTACGTACTCTCCTGTGGGGGCGGCTCCTCACTGGACTGCACGGAAGCAGAGTCACGTTCAGAGGCTTCTGACGCGGTGGACACAGGACGTTCGCTGCAACCGGACGCTCTCCGAGAGCGAGCTTCACCAAAATTTTCTTCTCTTATAGAACGCGCAACATTTCTTATCTCCGCGGAGGTCGATCGTGATTTGATCGGCCGAGGCTTTTCCTCGACTACGGTTCGATTGTGTAACGCGGCGATGGTGGCAGCCACGAGTGAGCCCCCGCGGCCGAGCTCGCGCATGTTTTAGTTCAAAATGAACGAGGCTTACACGAATAGGGCCGACGCCCGCGCCCGGAAATAGATCGCGGTATATGCGCCTGATGCATTCTGGACACCCTTCTCGCTTTGATCCGAGTTTTATTAGGTTTAAGAAAAAAATAAGGTTTCATTGTGTAAACAAACCCATTCTCTTCCACGTCAGTAACGAACGCGTAGTATGTTAATTTTAAAATGTAATGTTGTACTATACAGCATTTTGATTATGTACACACATAACACACGGCAATAAGGCGTAATGGAAGGCAGCGTGCGACGCGATGCACACAAGCTGGCGCACTCACCGGCATACAGTTGACGCCTTCGTACAAGGAGCGGCGGGCTCGCCCCCACTCGTCATAGTTTTCGAAAGTATTTCCAGTGTAGAACTCGCCATAGTAGGTGCTCCACAAGCTAGCAGGATCAAGAGCCGCTATGTCATCATATTCAACATGTTCATCGGTGAAATCGGGGTTGTAAGGTAATTGCGGTGGGTAGTAGGGCGGGGCGGTTGTCTCCGCCAGATTAAATTCATAGCGGCCCTTACACGAACCCAAACAATTCATATTGGCTCCTTTCTGTGTCTGTATCTACGTATTATAAGCAGCCACTTTAGATGTTTTATTATTCACAAGCACAACCATTTTGATAATTGTTCATTGAATGGTACGAACATTGGTATCACAAAACATCCTATACTTAGTTAAAAGCACAATTTAACCAAGGTTAGGTTTACAATTAAACTTACAAACGAGACCTTTAAAACTCAATTACCTCTACATAACGACAACAATAAATTACAGCATGCCTTCCTCGACTTAGGTAGATACAATTTATTAGATGGAACGTTTACTAAGATAGCCAAACGACACTAAATTATTTACAACATAAGTAATTCAACATTCATTATTTATCCTGATTTATTCAATGTTATCAACAACATCCAACTAAATTCATCTTGAAAATAAGATAACTCCCCTCATGTCGGAAATAGCTCGACAGCTGTTCCGTTGAGAATGTCCGACAAAAGACCCGTTTTAATGTTCCACATAGGGTGAGCGTAAGCACGTGTGTCGAAGCCCTAAAAATAGACACAAATGTTGAAAACTTTCGCGCGCATGGAGCATGAAGCAATTGTTGTAACCAACATAAACGACCTTTCAAACTTTGTGGTGATTCACGAATAAGTAAATGTTACGAGTTACAATGTAAAACATTCTGGGATTTATAAAGCTTTGAATGTTATTACAATCCAAATTGGATTGTACGAAATATAAATACAGCTCTACTCAACAAGTCCGCGTAACCAGTTATCGATTTCATAAAAAAGGTTTATTGGAATAAGGTTATAAATAAGTGCAGGAGATGTAAAGATAAATTCAATGAACGATTTAATATATTAAATCGAAAGACACTGTTATATATTGAGAATCAGGTACATTTCCTCTCGTATTATCGGTTATGCGTCATAGGGAGGGGAAAGTGAGCATTGTCATAATTCCATGGGGAAAGTTTGTAATTGTAATGGACCATAAGAGACAATATTTAAAGAAAATTTATTCGTTATTTATTATTTTAATTAATACAAAATAATACTACAGAGTACGACCAGTCGAATCAAAACACGCGCGATGAAACGCAATGAAATCATGCGTGCACCTGCAAGAGTAATTGCCACAAATTGTTTAGAAAACTGGTATTATACCTACTATTATCCCATATTATGTATGCGACAGAAATCATGTATTGTCTAATAATGAAACATGATCGTTAATGTGCGTGTTCAGTTTCAGAACATCAATAAATTATCTTCAAGGTCTGCTGAAATTTAATTTTCCATCATTCAGTGAAATACCTACATAAATTCGAATTGGTAAAATTAAGGAATAGTCCTCAGAATCTTATCTGAAATAAAATGTCACGAAAAGCACAAAACTGAGGGTGGCAAAGTTAACATTCAATAAATTGGTAGACGAGTCTACGCCGAAAATCTCCGTGATCGCGGCATGGGCCCAGTGAAGCAAACAACTCTCAAACGATTCCGGAATACTGACATTGCATAATTCCCCGGAGTACGTACAACTGGGGCATTCGAAATTTTATATTCGCTACAATCCTATCAAATGAAAGAAGGCCTGGAAGTAAAATATGACGAGGCTCGTGATAAGCTGTAGTAAATCTTGTTATTATGTACCCAAAGATTATGTTAACTTCTATAAGGGCTAATCTCTCAATACTCTGATAACTACTTCTATTATTCAAGGAATAAATATGACAGTTTGTTTGACAGCTTTTCTAAAGAACTCTTTTTCTTTCTTTCCATTTTAATTCTTCAGATAAAAGTAAAACTATTATAATACTACATTTATTGGATAATTAATCAGTACTAACTTTAAGTAATCTATTAGACAGGGTACAAAATTGTATGTTTGTTTTGTATTTGTTTGTAAAGCTCCGGATGTATCTACTAATTCGATTACATTATAATTATTTTACTAGTAGAAAGCTACACTATCGCTGAGTGACTACTTTGAATTCCGGAAAAATAGATGGCTTATATACGACATCACATTTTTTTTTTTTAAGGATGGGAAATCATCAAATGACTTCTTCCGCTCTGGGTGGAGCGGAAGGGTGTGTCAGACTCTTACTGACTAAAACCCATCCGTGTTCCTTCAAAAGCCCTTTGCGTTCCAGGGCCGCGGTGACTCTTTCGAACAAATTCCGCAATTCGCGAGAGAAAGCTATAAGTAAAGTATTATTTATTGTCATATGTTGGTAACATATTTAAATGAAATTTCCTGGGTCCTGGGTTAGTTATAAACTGTATTTCAAGAACCAAGTAGTACCCTTAAATATTTTACAGCTTTAAGAAATGCGGTTCTAAATCTTTTCCAATATCAGAGATTGAGTTGCTTGCCAATAACGTTATGGAAACGTAAAAAAACCTGATACAATATCGACCAATTAATTATGATGACTTTGAAAGCTTTCGTTCTGTCTTTGTAGAAAATATCTCTTGAAAATCATGTAGAAAATGTTGTCTAAACCAATTATTTAGAAATTTATATGTCTCACATGGCACACCAGCTTTTTCGAGATACCTATTGAATAAACTGGCTAAGCATATGCTCATAAGTTTCATACTGAAGCGATATTATTAATCTAATGATCTTCTGGAAATCTAAATTCAGTCTTATGATAGAGTAATTAAGAGACATTTCAGTGAATTGATGATCGCAATGCCTATATCGTTATTCAAAGGGATTCCCCTTTGAATAACGATATAGGCTACCCATTGCTGCCCATTCATCTAATATAATCCCTCAGTTGCCTTTAGCAGACCCCCGAGTAGTCATGGGCCGTATTTATAGTTAAGCTACTAGTTAATAGCTTCAAATCTAAAATAAAAGATCTTGAAATTAACTTCACGGGTTAAAAACATAAGGCAAACAAAAAAGTTTTTTACTGTGCACTCAAATAGCTTTCTGGTCATTAAAATTACCTTGTTTGTTCACAGATCTATTAAAGTACAGCCCGGAATTATTTGAGCAAGCTCGTCTTTTATAACTTAGTAAACGGTTCAGTGGAAGTCTGAGTTGCGGCGTGTGTTCGAAAAAGAAAATATAAAACTTAATGGCAACTTAGCCTGAAGTTGACAGGGACTGACTGCCTGCCGCGGTAGACCGGCTAGCGGGACGACGCAACTTTTATCCTTCTTTTATACTTTGAGATACAATCGATTAGCCCTGTCTGTTATGCTATGACTGCTATGACTCACGTTACCCTATTTTTAGTAAAATGCTACAGTACTCACGGTATAAAATGTTAATGAGAAATGGAGGCAAAAATATTTTTTCGAGTCGGATTTTTTGCGAATCACCAAAAACACTCCGCAATATCACATATCACAATATATTGCAAACTAACAATTAAAAACTACGGCTGGCGACTATTAGCGTTGCGACTGAATGTTACAAACTGCTGCTGAAAATTCGTCACATCACTACGTAAACGCTTTCAGTCATTAGTGGTGCGAAACACGCGCTATCTGAACAAAATAATATTTATGACTGAATATTCGCTCCACTGCAAAAATATTGTGTAAGTATTCGAATAATATTTTATTCAAAGATAAATTACTACGATAGTGGTGTATGTTTTTTTTAAACTTTTATCTACCATAATATAATATACTTACCTTCCTGCCTTGATGCATTAAGTCAGTAACCACTATCACTACATAGTACATAGTATAAAACAAAGTCGCTATTTTTGTCTGTTTGTTTGTCTGTATGCTTAAATCTTTAAAATTACGCAACGGATTTTGATGCGGTTTTTTGTAATAGGTAGAGTGATTCAAGAGGAAGGTTTATATGGATAATACATGCATAATATAGTAGAGAAACACTGATAAATTTAGAGGTTTCTAATGTAATGTCGTGAATAAGCACGTTTTTTTTCGCTTATATTGCAAACGCTGGCTGAACCCTACGAGATAGACCAAAATAATGTACTACAGTATTGTCCACCTTAAAAAGTTCAACAAAAAAGTCCGTAATGGTATATGTCTATCTCTTAGGGATAACCCACCATAACCATTTTTTATCCTTTACTAAAAAATGGTTATTTACGAAGTGATTTTAAACAATACAGCATTAATCCTTATCCAATTAAGTAAAATAAATTGTGCATTTATTATAGATCAATATGCTTTTTACAGCAAGTAATTTAAGTGAATATTTCCGAAGATATTACAAATTTAAAATGCAGGGACGTAGCGGTTGCGGCGGTACCGGCCAGGGGCCCTATAAATAGCGTTCAAGTTATGTTCTCAAGATGATTTCGCAAAAACACTGACATATGACACAGTTTCAAGTTATGTACTATACTTACATTAAACCAGAGTTCTAAAACCGTTATATATTTAAAGTATCTTCATTGCACCCGTGCGAAGCCGGGGCGGGTCGCTAGTTGTACATAAAGTTTAAATAAATAAATAAATACCTACTCGAAGTTTTTTGTTTCGGAATTTCAGTATCAAGTACCTACTGTTTGTGTTTTATTTTTAAGTTCCTAAGCAGTTAGGTATATTAAAAATGAAAGACGCAATTTTATTTTTAAAATATTGTTCTTAAATTTTCCGACTTCCTGAAAGTAACGAATGATGTAAGTAACAAAAACATGACAAAAGAGAGATGAAATGTAAATTATCCAAATAAAAGGAGGAATAAAAAAAGAATGGTAACATTTTACTTTTTTCCACAATAAAATGTAACAAGTCCAGTGTGCAGAACGCGGGTCGACACCCTAGCGGCCCGGTGGGCGGCAAATGGACTCTTGGGTGGGTGACTATAAATATCACTTGTTACTATAATATAGTGTGCCACTTAATTATTGGCTGTTGAAATAGAGAAACGTTATGTTTTCCGCGGGATACAGAGATATCTGGGTTAATCGCACCATTGTTTATGAATTGGGCAAATAAACGTACGGAAGCGCGCCATAACTATTTTAAGACTCTTAACACGAAAAGAACTAACTCGGGAATAAGCAGGAATTTCTTGCGTGTGTTCCACTGTGGCCATAAATTAAGATGAGAAAACATGAAATAGCCATGCCTGTGATCTGGGGAGGGAATGTCGAAGTGTTCTACAGATCACTCGGCAACTTATCTCAACAGCCCATAAACTTCCAGCGCTTTAGCGCCCGTGTTTACATGGGTCGGCTATAACGCCAGCTAGTGTTCGGGGCTCGGCCGTAAACGAGCAGACATGTTGCCTGATGCTTACGCTCATTACCGAATTAGGGACCTTCAAGGCTATCCAATTTTATGTCTTAAAGAAAACCCTTACCTTACCTTAATACTCGTAAATTCCATTCGGATCTAAGGACTATGTGTAGACTTCATTCTATGACTGACAATAATATCAAATAAGATGATTTATTTTTTTATTTTTACCCGACTGCCCCAGAAGGAGGGTAATGTTTTACGAGAGTATGTATGTACTTTTCTATGGCACGCCCTGTAGCCTAAACGGCTGGATAGATTTTAACAATCGAGGTATGATGAAATTCATGTTAAGTGCCGAAGTGAAAAGCCATATTAAGGAATTTTAAAAACAAAAAGCAAGTTGTATTTGTCGCAAACTCGTGACATAGTCATGTGGGGTTTCAATTTAAAGGGTTCGAGGAGACGATTCCGAAACTGTCACTCACTAAAATGTACGAAATAAAATCCCAGTTATAATAAAAATTAAATCCCTTCCTCCCACCCTGTAATCCCTCAAGACTGAAGATATCAAAATTGATGACATTATCCAAAAAGTTAAATTAAATTACCTAATCGAGTTATTCGGGACGCCATCCATAAATAAAAAGTTTACAGACGCAGCCACGGAAGTGAGTTGAGAAACAACACCGCAAGCAAGTGCCCGACATTGATATTTATTTTCCTTTTATTATGTTAAGCATTTTATAAAAGAAAGTCCACTGTCACGGTCGTCTGTACGCGGTAAACTCAAAAATTGGTTTCACCAATGGATGGAGTGATTCATTAGGAAGGTTTAGGTGTATTATTCATTGAAGTTTTTTATGTAAATTGGCTGAAATTGACGGTGAATGAAGAAGTCGGAAAAATCATGCCAACTGCCGCGTAAAGCAATAGAGTTAGGTATAAGTATATCTATCTATCTATATAAATAAAAATGAATCGCTAAATGTGTTGCTAAGCGCAAAACTCGAGAACGGCTGGACCAATTTCGCTAATTCTTTTTTGTTGTGTTTGTTATTGTCAGGAGAAGGTTCTTATGAAAGAAAATTTTGGAAAATCATTTACATCCGGGCGAAGCCGGAGCGGTCCACTAGTATATCTATAAAAATGAATCGCTAAATGTGTTGCTAAGCGCAAAACTCGAGAACGGCTGGACCAATTTCGCTAATTCTTTTTTGTTGTGTTTGTTATTGTCAGGAGAAGGTTCTTATAAAAGAAAATTTTCAAAAACATTTATATACGGGCGAAGCCGGGGCGGTTCACTAGTTAATTATAAAAACTAAATTTCGGAATTAAAAATGCTCTGCCAGCCGTGCGAAGCCTCGGCGGGTTGCTAGTGTAAAACATGATGAATGGAACAGCTGTTTGCTTGTGAGTCTGTGACAAAGGCATACATGACACTTATCTTTGCATTGATAAATAGTCTGTCTGTATATTCTGACTCTTAAAGCTTGCTCTTTCAGGTTTCAGGGACATGCTGGCATAGATTCATTTAAATAGGTAAGTACTGGGTTTTTCGTTAAATAAATAAACTGGAAATCCATTTGTAAATAAATTCAGAGCGAAATTGGTTTTCACTGTGTACTTTTGGAATAGAAGATCCGAAAATGCATTTCATTTTCACAGTATTTTTACGGTTCTGAGCCGATGAAAAACGGAACCCTTATAAGATCACTGGGTTGACTGTCTGTGCGTCTGTCACAGCCGATTTTCTCCGAATCTACTGGACCGATTCAGTTGAAATCATGATCATTCAAGAAATTAGATGAAATATGACCATTCCCCCTTATCTCCGAAACTAAAGAGTCCTAAATTTTGAAAAAAATACAGATAATATTTCTTCACCTATAGATTACAGGAAAATCTTAAACTTAAACGTAGTTGAAAGTAAAGTGTTACAAAACCGCCAAGTGCGGGTCGGGCCACGCGCAGTATAGGGTTCCGTAGTTGCACGTCACAATTGCACCCCCCCTGTCAGCTAAACGGTTAAAGCCAACACTTGACTCTAACAAACATTTGAAAGAAAAAGAGTTTATTTAATTAGCACTTTAAAGCTTAATTTTTCGCAAACGGATCCTTGGATTGTAAAATGGCTTTCTCAAACCCCCAATAATTTTAAACGACCTATCCAACAACATCCAAAAAAAATAATCGCAACTAAATCGCCACCAATTTTTTGTTTTTTTTTTTCAATATTTTATTAAGTATACCACTTTGTAATTAATATGTCTCTGAGCTAAACCGCGGACAGACAAACGGAAAAATGGGTGAAATGGCGAAACTGAAGGTTCCTTGTTGACTACGGAACCCTTTGCTTGCGAGTCCTACTCACTCTTGGCCGGTTTTTCTATAATATAATTAGGTACACTCTTAATTTTCTTTCAACTACCTATGTATCCATAAGACAAACGCACAGTAAAATACGGGCGATACCAATATAATGTGTTTAAGTTCAAGTATTTATCGTTGCTGGTTGTAAATAAACCATTACAAATGGCTGTGCCTTTATCCAATAAAAATATAATTACACTAACTGGCTTTTATTAAGTTGGCCGATAACATCTGACGCAGTCGTAGTAGTTTTATTTTTTACAAGGGCTGTGCTCTATATTTTATTCCACTAGCTTCATGATTCTTTATGATTGTTCACGGATTTCCTACAACCTTATGCTACTACTACTGTTGTGGTTATCTGTAAGTTTTGCAGCACTAGAATAATTAATAATTAATGTTATGATAATCTTACAATGTATGCAATGCTGACGACCTAATCAATAAAATTTATTGTCTAGGATAGAAAAACAAAACTCACCAGATTATTCAAGGTTGAAATCACGACACTGCAAATTTTGCAGACGATGCAAATTTTTTTGGGCTTTATGTATGGGCTGGCCTACCCTTACTGTAGCCTACTGCACGCGCATGTAATATATACTCTTGTAGATCTATTGGTCATATGTCGTTTTAGCAAAACAATAGCTGTCATTGCTCTTTCCTTAATAAGAGTGGCACCTCGAACCCAAAACAATTTAGATATATCGTTTTTCATTACTAAAATGTTAAGGACCAC
Source organism: Mamestra brassicae (assembly GCA_905163435.1). Taxonomy (NCBI): domain Eukaryota; kingdom Metazoa; phylum Arthropoda; class Insecta; order Lepidoptera; family Noctuidae; genus Mamestra; species Mamestra brassicae. The sequence continues at coordinate 6,693,279 of LR990996.1, read as the reverse complement.
GAAGGATGCCGATTCAGGACGGATTTGTCTTTAATTCCCTTTTTTTTAATAAATAATGACCAAAAATTGAGGTCAATGTTCGATATGGCCTCGCTAAAACGCAAGAGCTATAGAAATTCCATACCCTTATCAAGGAATTATCCCAATTATACAATCGTTCGCACTATCCTTAAAATTAATTGGACCGATAAACTTTATGTTTCAAGATTAAATGAGCTGCCAACTAGGAAGCTCATTTATTAAAAGACATTACAGATGTCCGCATGTATCTGTCACAAACATGCGTTTGTATCAATGGATGCATGAGTTTGTCTCCTCCTGAGTACTGTACTTGACCCAATACCCTGGGCTTAACTTTAGAATGCTGTGTAAGTACTTGACCTGTATAGAATCTATTTACAATGCTAAACGACTCTTCAGAGTAAAATGCGTAGAGTTGAGCTCAGCTCTGCTTCAATGTCAATGTTCTTTTTAAGTTGATTCAGAAGTGTGCTTTGAAATCTAATAAATTGTTAAAGGTGTCAATGCTACACGTACCGAAGCTTTTATATGTGTGTTTATTCATTATTTGGTATTGTTATTTTATTTATTTATTTATTTATTTAATAAGAATGTTAAGGATGATTGACATATTTTAATATTTAATAATATCACACACATTCGTATAACCTGATACTCACTGGGCGTGGCGGGAGGCAGGTGGAGGCTTAAGTACGTATTCAAAGTAAAATTTCATCAAAACAATAAATTAGATTGTCGACGCCTTTCTGTAGCTGGCGGCTATATGTCTCCAAGGACCAGATGTCACAAATGTGTCCCATTCGCATATAGGTATAACAATGAAGAAGAACACAAACAGTGGAAATTCACATAACATATTTACAAGTTACAACAAACAGGTCATAAACAACAATATAGTTTTAAAAAACAAAATAACGCACAACATGTATAACAATGAGGCAATAATGACCGACCCGACGCGACAGAGGCGCTCTGAATTTTAAATTACTCTTTGCACAGGCGAATTCGCTGAGCTAGCTCGTAAACAGCCTATGTCGATGACTGCGCAAGGAAACATACCCCTTGTTACGTATTGTCATGTTGTAACGTACACAATATATGTTGTGTTTGGCTTAACTTATTTCAACAAAGAACCTTCCTTTAAAAATATTCTCTCCACCAATATATAGATATCTATCTTCAACTGTGCCACAAGCTATCCACTGAGAAAATTATAAAATTCAGAATTTCATTAATTAAAAACGAAATCCGTGATCGTATCTCCAAGTTGAAGACAACCTAAAAGTTGTTGGTTCAAACTCCTTCAAATTTACATAACTACTACCCAAGTAACGAGAAAGCTTTTCATACAACGATTTGTGTAGCTTCTTCGAAAATGAATAAAAAAATGTTACTGCTAACTTTCCAGACGATTGCATTGTAGCTCTCTACTGCTCTCTAGCTAGATGAGTTTTGAACCTCGCAAATAGTTTTAAGAACGAAATGAATTAACACAAGCCAAACAGTAGCTGCTTATCGACGTTATACATTCATGAAGTTAGCCAAATTGGACCAGTTAAATCCAAACCGATTTCAAGGGGTTTTAATTATGGCACCCTAGCCGAAATACCAACATTGACGCTTCGAAACAAATTGAACGGGATCGGGAATCAGAGTATGCAATAACATTTCACATTCCATTTCCTCTGAAATTGCTACAGCATTGTTTCATTGGGATAACTGTCAAAGACTTAAGACATATGAATACTGGATGCTGATGTAGGACAGAGTTGTGTGGAAAAAGGAGAGGGATCGTTTGCCCAGTAGTGGTACAAAAAAGACTAAATAGATAGATTGGATGCTTGAGTTTGGTTCTTGGTTTACCTATCTGAATAAATAAGTCAATAGCAGCTACTGGTTGAGGAATAATTCATCAAAAGATATGTTATCTGATTCATTGTGGACGGGTCGATTCCATACTGTTCTGCGGAAACGGGTGACAGGCATCGGATGTACGGCGAAGCCTACTTTCACGCCTGTCGCGCTGATGAGGCCAATGCCGAGGGCAGGCCACTTTGGCCTTTATATTTGTTATTTATATTATGTTGTTTTTAGACACTATTGCTCCAAATGGAGTACGAGTATATACTCGTACTTTGCTTATCCTACTACTATTATAAAGGCGAAAGTTTGTAAGTATGGATGTATGTATGGATGTTTGTTACTCTTTCACGTAAAAACTACTGAATGGATTTTGATGAAATTTGGCACAGAGGTAGATTATAGTCTGGAATAACACATAGGATACTTTTTATCCCGGGAATATGTTCCCTTAGGATAGTTTTCGACAATCACGCGGGCGGAGCCGCGGGCGGCAACTAGTTATTTTATATTTTAGGTGAGTTGCAGGGATCCTTATGCAATGTGCGTTATAACCTTAGCAGATGAAAAATTAAAAAAGCTGGCTGTTGGTACATTTGAAAAATCAAAGAAAATGAAACAATATCCTGATTAAACTATAATGTAACCCCATTCTAAAATCTGTTACCCCATTCTAATGTTTCCCGGAATTTCAATTTACGAAAATTGTTTTTTTTATTTTCCTTATACGAGCTGTAACATTCTGCATTGAGGTTATTTTTTTTTTGTGTGAAAATGATGGAGGGCTGGTAGAAAAATAGGGGCCTTGACCCTGGCAGTCGAGCTTATTAAAATAAATGCATGGAATAATTTAATTGAACAAACAATGATATTGGTTAATGAATCTTTTAAACTTTAAATATCGTTACTCTGAACGTTAAAACAGTTATTTCGAGTCAAATACGTTACAGTTTCATTTTATTCATATCTGAATCAGTTAACGTTTATGTACGTCCAATGCAATCAATGTACGACATAGCACAAACACATAGTGTGGACGACGGACGTGATAACACAATATTAAACATTGGGGCAGGGACACATAGTGCTGCGGACACCAATAAGCCACATCAACTATGAAATACCAATATGATACTATGTTGATGCTAACGTGTTGGCCCATATCGAGGGTTCAATTTATAACCTATTATTTAGCAGAAATAAATTCATTTCGCGCTCCCCGCCTGAGTTTTCCGATCAAACGCCGAGTGCCCGCCATTTTAATTGAAATTCTGCTGATGTCGATCCCATCTTGTAAATTAAAAAGTTAAGTTTTACCAATTTCTGCAATAAAGAATAAAACATTTTGTAAAAATCAGCTGCATGTTATGACGTTATTTCCTGAAAATAACGTTTCAATATCATTGAAATGCTATTTACTGTAAGAAGCCATTAAAGAGACAATGAAAATAACGGTCGATTCGGCAAGTTCTAGCTCATAAGCTCAGTATGAACTTAATCCATACGACGTCGACTAAACTAACTACATATGGCTCTCCAGGCAATTCAAGTTTTGATACATTAATTATATCCACCTCATGCAGAATCACTTTTTTCGGTTCGAAATAAGAAAAAATAAGAAATGTTTTCTTTCCAATAAATAATAAGCTTTGCCGTTATACAGCCTCTAAGCTACTTAGGTAATCAATGGAAGTATGGCACAGCTTCCGCCGGCACAAAGGCACAAGAAACGTATAAAATCGGTTGCGGTGCCGTCAATTTTAAATAGGCCAAAGAGACTCCTTGAAAATTCTCCCGGTTCCACGTACGAATCGTTAACTTGAACGATTTTATTATTGGTATAGATAAGAGGCGTGAAACACGGCTCCCGAGTGTGGGGGCGGGAGGCTCGGAGAAATTCTAATTAGCGCTAATGGAACGCGCATTCACCTGGAACTAGTCTGTGGCGAGCGCCTCGTTCCTTGTGAAATTAATGTTAAATATTCTACAATGCACAGGGCTATGATCGCACAAAATTTAACAAGTACTCACAACATCCACGTCAAAGTTATAACGGAACAACAAACTTTACTAACCCAGTTCTTAAGGGTCGTTCCTAATTATGACCTATTCCCGGGAGAATAACCAGCTTAATAAATAGTCACAAATTCGGGAGTTAGAACAAACAATGAACTTTGTTCTTTATTTAAAAGACTAGGCTGACCCTACAAACATCGCAGTATATCGAGTCTTTTCAGAAATACACCGTAAGGGACAATTTGCACTTTTTACAGGATTTTTTTTTTCGAATTGAAAAGTATTTATGATATGAGCTTTCTAAAAATTCTGTTATTCACTCAATTACTAACCTATTGCAATAGTGCCAACCTATATTTTGAGAAAGATAATATTAATGTTCTTTAATTGAGAAAGAAAAATCCATTTCCCGTAAAAAGTGCAAATTCTCGCTTACGATGTGTTTCCTGATAAGGCTCGATATTGTACGCCGAATAACATAACATTGATCGCCTTGTAATTATCCAGTCAAACAGTAGATACGAGACTCTGAAACCCGAGTGTGAAAGCAAGTTTGAGGTGCTACGAATTTCAGCGGTCCGATTACTTAGCTTAACACGTTATTATCTTAAACGGGTAATTCGAATGCTATACCCTCTTTAGTTTACTTGCACGAAGTAGTTACAAAGGTTACATTAAACTTAATTTGTTGCAGGAATTTTGTCGTGTAAATATTGAAATGCCTACAATCTCCAAATAAAACAGTTTTATGCTAAATGTCTCCGAGCAGAACATGTTTTGGTATTCTTTTTTTGCAGAACACCACAAATTCTTTGGTCTTTACATTCGCATCTTTTCGTTTAATAGAGAGGTTACATTATAAATAAACATTCCTGAACGTCTTCTGCTCACTATCTTTAAGTTTAAGCTCATTTTGTCTCACCGGATCAGCTCAACTTGAACAGCATCAAAACTAAATACTTCGACATTGGCACCGTAACTTGCTAACTAGTAAGCTTCTCCAAGGCATACGCTCGTCAGATACCGGTTAAATGGGTTTACTTTGAATCGCGGGGTGATTTTGATAAAAACTCCATTAATTACATTGTTGTGCGAATTCTAATCGCATCCTTTCATTCTTTCTTTCACGGACGGCAGTATTGAATGTCACTGTCATCGTGTGTTCAGTCGCTGTGGATGGATCCGTGCCGATTTGTGAAAAAATACATCAAATATGCTGTAAGTACTAGTTTAATGCAATTTTAAAAGCTCGAATAACTTCAAAACTACAACTTTCAGTATAATAAACACAGTAAATGTTTGTCACCGGGAAATTTTGCAAACGTCGAAAGATTGTAAAATATCGCGTGAAATTGTAAGCTATTTTTTCTTAATAAGACATGGATATATTGTAAACTACTGAATTTGGATGGGGCTTATTGTTTACAAAACGACTTTTTCATAATATAACGAGAAATTATAATCTAGTAAAGATTTATTACAATCTTACGGAGTCTGCAATTTTCCGGTGACATATATAATTCACCGAATCAGAAGTTCATTCACCAATAACATCGACGTTTATTGCAAATAAACCTTAAAGTTACTGGTTTTTGGCAACTTATTTTGTAATAATTGTTACATTGCCCTGTCATTGATCATCTATGTGGGTTTACTTTAAAAATATAATATTATTACATTATAATCCTTACTATCCTTATTAATATTTTAAACGCGAATGTTTGTATGTAACTATGGATGTTTGTTTGTTACCCTTTCACGTCAGAACGGCTGAACGGATCTTGATGATATTTGACACAGAGGTAGATTATAGTCTGGAATAACACAAAGGATACTTTTCATCCCGGGAGTATGTTCCCTTGGGATAACTTTCGACATTAACGCGGGCGGCAGCCAGTATTATATAAAAATGTAATCTTATTATATTTTCTAGTTTACTTTTTTAGTAGTTTGTGCAAAGAACTGATTGATATATACCGAATTGTTAATCGTTAGCTAAGTTTCTGAATACTTTCTAAATATATTATTATAATAACTAACTGAAGACTGAAAAAAGTGTCTTTTCTTTAGAATTAAAGACTATTTCGTAAAATTCCGTTGTTTTTCTTTGTCAAAGTATTCCCAAAGACATAAAAAACGTTATGAATCCTACACCTACGGACGGTTTTTTTTGCCTTTTGTTCCTGATTGAAGATACTTCCGATTGCCGTAATAAAAAGGTGGTATTAAAGTAACCCCGGTGATAGTTGAAAATTGATAACTGCACTTTCTCGAAAAAAAAAAGAACAATTGGACAGTATAGACAAAAGTGATATTTACATCTTTTCTTGTTTTCTTTCGTTCGCATATTTAAAGAAAAAAAATCTTTTAATCCTAAAACTGATAAAAGTAACCCCAGTTTACGGTATTGTTAAAACATTCCCTTTGTGAATACAACACACTAGATTAAAATGGATTGTCATATACCTCGTTAGGAGGCCTAGATAAGCTCCATATTGGTATTCGGTTCCCACAAAGTTATACGCGAACTATTCGAGGCTTACCGACTGTTTTATAATATACCATAGTATTAACAGAGCATGCAGCGTACAAGCGAGGTTAGTTACCCCGTATGCTGTGAGGGAGGCAGCCGGCAATGAATGCCTAAGTGGTGCACACGGCTTATGAGATCCATTCATCCACGAGGTTCAATGCTGGTCAGTAAACAGCGCTTTCATGGCATGCGTGTCACCCCGTAGCCCAGTGTTCATTTGCGAATATCGAATTATTCGAATAATTTGACTGATAATAAGCCTGTTGGTTCATTTACATGAAAATGCATGAGGCATTGAGGATTCGATGCTGATATATATGTACAGTTTGTCCAATTTGCAGGCAAGCAGTCATATATGATTGTATTTACCATGCAGTAACCAAGCTGAAAAAAAGTACCGCGCTTAATCAACAGTACCTAACCAATTCGTTAGCTTTCAGTCGGAACTCGGAACTATAAAGATATCAATCTATTTTCCCGCAACAGCGGTAAAATTGCGCCGGTTGATTGATATTGAGGCTATTTTTCCATTCGTATCAATGAAATCTGTACTGAAACATTTTACTAAGGAAATGTAGCTGTATTCAGTGATATTTTATTTTAGAGAGAAACCAAAAAAATATCAAGAAGATTTTAATTAAAAAGAGCGCGAGTCACATGAGAAAAAAAGAACTGGTGAAAACTGACAGTCATTCTTACATAATTATATGTATACGTCTAATTCTGTCTCCGTTTAGTGTACTTTTAAAGTTTTTCATTTGAAATATAGACAGTCAGTACATCTATAATAGGTATGGTAAAAAAAGAGCGAGTCTTACAGTAGTCGCATAGGATGTGTTACATCTGACGTCTCACCTCGGTAATAAGCAACATTAACATTAAAAGTACCAACTGACAGCCAACTCGACCACTGCGCGCGCTCATTGGTCAAATCGAATAGGGCGCGCTCATTGGTCAAATCAAATAGCGCGCGCTTCCTCGACTTCCTGTTACACACTTCCGTCCCATTTCAGGAAATCAGTCCTACAGATTGCACGAAAGCGAGAGGAAAGACGTTACACATAAAAAAAAAAATGATAATATCGGAGTGATCGATGGCCCTTCTCTAAAAACAAATTTGTTTCATTCAGCCAGAGTCGTTATATCATCATTCCTAAATAAAGTGTTAACCTGTGCGATCCGTCACATAATGATATGTATTCCCTTCGTCACAGGATGTTCATTAAGCTAAAATCCACTGGACTAGTCATAGGCAGAGACAGCTACGGACTGGCTAGGGCGACGGGCTAGGCGAGGGGCCTTATTAATATGTAAAACCATGCCAAATTATAATACAGCTTTTTAGTACCAGGAGCCTCTGAGTTAAGCCGAGAAAGGACTTGGCGAAACAATAAAGCCCGGTTTCCACCGCGAGCGGAATGGACCCATTAATGACTTCTTTTACCTCGCAAAAGAAAACTGCTTAGGTACATAATATGTTTACACCAACAAAGAGTCGAGCGGAAATGACTCAGCGGGCAAAAAGAGCAAAAATGAGTTCGCGGTGGGAATTAGACGACTAAATTGACTAAACTCTTTCTTGGTGGAAACGTAAACCTATTTCATGAAAACGAAGTCCGCCCCGTTTAGCCATTTCCGGCTCATTACCCTTTCGCGGTGGAAACCGAAGAGTGGGCCTTGTTGTTTTACTACGGAACAGGACGTTCTCTAATATTTTCAGGGTAGCACTGTGTTGAAGTAACATTGTTTGCGTAAACCACAAAGCCGTGATCATAATCACTCCACAATAGAGTGTTAACCTGTGCGATCGTCCGTCACGTAACAACGCTCCCTTCGTCACGGCGTGTTCATTGAGCTGAAAGCCACTTGGCTAGTCACAGACAGACAGCCATCGACAAGCTGCGGCGACGGGACAACCCGTTGTTAGGGAACGACAGCGCTCATGCACTACGATAAGGGATCGATAGTCATACGACTGTTTGTTTACAACGGTAATCGGTTGTGAACAGGGGAAACACACTGAAAATACTAATGGAAAAAGTTAGGTAATGGTCATGTTAAAGGGCTCGCCCCCTATTACATGTATGATTAAATGTGTTTCACATCTCTGCGAAACCCCTAAGGAGTAGCGTTGTCAGGCGTCCGGACACAGCCAGGCTTGTTTGCCAAATTAGAAGGTGTCCTTTTTTACATTTTTCATGTGTTGGTTTTCGCTCCGCCCGCCTTGCCTTGTATCGCTAGCACACGCCATAGGAGAGCACCAGGTCACCGCCGGGATGTCCTAAACTAAGTGTGATATGCTATACTTTGAAAGATAATTCGAAAACGCGTCCATTTCACGCAGACTATATTTCTAGGGTTACAACAAAATTGTCGGGTATACTAAGACTAAAAAATGAAGGGCGTCCGATCTTTTTACCCAAATGTCCGGCTTTTAGGTTTTCAGACCAGGCAACCCTACTTAGGAGTATACAGGTGTAACGTAATGTAAAATTTTAAATAATAAAGGAAAAATAACGGTCGTAGCTGGAAGCTAGCTGCAGAACTTTTACAAACAAGCGTTTAGTCATCCACTTCCATTAATTCATGAAGTTTTACGAGTTATTAAGCTACTTTTGTAAGTTTTTCAGATAAATCTGATTCGTATAGCTTACTTAGACTTATTGCTGTTTTTAATTCAAATTATTGTTCTGCAATATGTGTCTACGGACTGATGATTATGCAAAAAGATCAAGATTGTAGAACTTTTTCAGGTAAAAGAGGAACTCCAGGCGGCCTGGTCTATGCCTGAATGACGGTAAACAACTTCCTGTCGAAACCACATGAGTCGTGCAAACCATCCATACGACATGCGTGTAGGTAGCGCTAACGTTCCTTATTTAATATGCCTGAAAAAGCATAGGTACTTTCATTTGTCTATGTATTTCGCCTTATGATATGAATGAAGAGATGCCTCAATGCCTCGCATTTTACAGACGATTCGAGCTTGGACTTGCTTTTGAATATAATAAAAGCATACTCCTGCAAAATTTCATTAGTAATCACAATTAAGTTAAAAGGAACAAAGAGCTTGAGAAGTGAGGCCCGGCGTCGGCTGATATTATACGTAGGGAATAGTCACGGAAGCTTGCTAATTTAATTGTTCATTAATGGCAAAAATGTAGGTAGACGAAAATCAATTATAGTGCATATCGCAAGACCCGCGGTTAATTGAATTGGTGGTTAACTTCAGTTCCAACTTCCACTTGAGAGGTGTCCCGGCAGTCCCGGCGACAGGTAACCAAGTTAGCACGTATACCGTCAGCATTTCGACTATGCGTTGAATATTCAACGATTCGTGATAAGCATGCAAATTCTCCATATTTAGAACTTTCAATATCAAATGTTTGCTTAGGACGAAAAACGATTGGCAAACAAACTGTTTTCGTTAATTTTATTAACTCGCTTGAGTAGCTTCGCTTGTGTTTGACGGCATTAGTTTAATGACGTGCCTGAAAATGTTAAGACAGAGTCGGGAGGGAAGTAGCTCGTGCTATATGTACGCTTGTTGCGAACGTATTCACGTCAGCGCGCAAACGTACCATGGGTGTGCAATTAGTTCCCTTCCGCACACAGCTTCCAAAGCCTTTTATGACCGTCGGAGTTTTAAACGTAAGCGTAACCAAGACTTGCTCGAGCGAGCGCCGGCTCGAAGCGGTGAGGGCGCAGAATTTTAAAAAACCTTTCAAAGTTGTCCTTGATTTTGAACGATTCTGCGTTATTTTTGTGGAAGAATTTCGTGCCCAACTGACTGACTGAAAGAAGACCACGCATATACTAAACCACTAGAGATACAAACATGAGGAAGATATGTTATTATATTCCTAAGAGGGGCCATGTGCACTGAGGAAGGATTTTTCTGAGCGGATCAAAGGGGGTTGAAGTTTGTATGCACGCCGGGTCTTTTTTAATCGGTATGCGGAGTTCGGAACAATTCCTGTAGATACTAGAACACTGCTAACACGAAATTCTTTGATGTGCAACTGATTTTGTACCAAAGAGAAACTGAAATTCAGTTTCTGCGTAGTAAAATATACAATTGGCAGTTTAGCAGAATTATCTAACTTATGTTTTTATGAAGAAATCATTTTTAAAAGCAGTAATAATAAATAGTCGAAACTTACAAGATACATATTTATGAAACACTCATTTTGTAAGAGTGACCTCATTTAAATTAAAAAACCTCCAGTTACAGTTACCTAAATCTACAGTTTTTAATGGTTTCTACCACAGAAATATAAAAAACTTGTTTATTATATCAATGGTTTCTACAGACTATATTCTTGATATTAATATAATTGTAATTCTATGAGGATGTCTGCCTCATAAAATTACATAAAATAACCAGTCTTCAGATTGCTACTGAGCTTTTAAAACGTTATAAATTGCAGACTTCATTCCAGTAGCCGTGTTCTGAAAATAATATGGTTCCTGCAGACTTGTTGAGCATACACAATGTAGAGCTGTTACGTTGCCGTTCACGTTGTTTGCCGAGACAGAAGCTTATCTACGAGCTGAATTGAATTCCGTTTGTGGATACGACTTTAAGATGCCTTCAAAGTTGGACTTCTTGTAAGACAACTTATCAATATTGATCTTTTACTAATGAACATTGGAAAAAGTCTGAAATGTTGGTTGATAAAAAAGTGATGTATTTAATTTGCAAATATTATTTTTTTTGTTGCTATCGCTATTTGTTTTATTTTTATCTGAACGTAATTTGATAGATATTACACGATACCACACGGCATTGTCTGATTAGTTTTCAGCAGATAATAATTTAATTGAATGGGGAATATGTGCAGGTATTGTACGCAGTAGTGCCCCACTCAGATTTTACCAATTTCACGAGTTCACCAGAAGTGAAACGACTCGCATACATTCACAACCTTCATTTTCTATCCAAAGATAAAATCACAGCTCCATTACAACGCAGAGAAAAAAAAACAAAAGTAAACAAAGCTAAGGAAGTAACTTCCTATAGGAACAAAGAAAATAGTACGATAGAACTTACTAGGGCGACAGAGTTGTTGTTCTGTTGGAGCCACCGCAGTATGGCACTGGCGGTCGTGAAGTCAGGTCGTGGGGGCGGGGGGACTGCATGCTGGAGCGAGCTGGCCAGCTGCTGCGCCAGCTCCAGGGCCCGGGCGCGGGCCGCGCGACCTGGCCCTGTCGCCGAGCCACCCGTACCGCCTGCCTCTGGAACATCAAACAGAACTGTATAAGAACACTTGCGAAATGATATACTTAGGCACTCTAACTCACAAAATTTTCACACTCTCTCAATAAAACATTCGAAGATTCGAATTACTAAAATTTTCGTATACAGGGTGATTTTTTGGGACGTAGTTTGACAACTGATGTAGTACAAACTTTAAGATTACAGCTTGCAGTTCTTATTAGAGTTTTTGTCTAGAGGTCAATAACTATGGTAAACTTACACACTAAAATAGTGAAGCAACTATCTCTCGTTTGATTAAGATAAACCTGTAAATACTTAACTCTATTTTGTTTTCAAGTAGAGTTCGAAACAAAATATGTAAATGAAGAACAAAGACGAGGGCAATGACATCACTGCAATATAAGTGATGCAACTAAGTACTATTTAATATTCAAGCAGCGATAAGTTAGCAAATCATTTCCATATAACTACTTACGATGGTAACTTTGTCATTTTCCTTATCAAGTAAACTTTTGTCATACTACAAGTTCATAAGATACACACATTACACTACAACGAAAAACAATGCTAGAAGGCACCAGAGACGGACAAGTAAAGACTCATTCTGAACCTAAAAGGCTTTACAGCGCGCTAAAGCTGCGCAATAGATGGCGTTATTATTCATTACGCAAAAAGTAGACGAAATAAATGTGATTTTGAAGAGAATTTCCCAAAATTATACGACTTTTTTACCGTTTAAAATACCGTAATAATGATATCAGTGCTTGGTAGACAGGTTGTTAGCAATGGTGACCTCAAACATATCAATTTAACCAAAAATCCTGCATCGCGCTATTATGATTTTCACTGCGTTTCGTATAAGACGAAAGAGCCATGTTCAACCGATGGAAGTGTATGTCTTCTGCTGTGTCGATACTTACTGGACATTGATCGCTGCTCAATGCAGTCGCATCTGTTCAGTAAGAAAACGTCACGCATTTCACGGTATAGTTTAACGCTGTTAAACCGGCTGGCTTGTAGCGTGCGCCGACTCCCGCTCGCCCGGACGGCCGGCCGCGTCGGTGAGGCTCGCGCACATTCCCTGACCGGCCTTTGCAATACGAGTTGTTAGTCTAGACACCGGGTTTAGAAGTCTTGAACACTTCCACGAGCAGGCACTGACCACGTCAGGTGCCAGATTTTTGCAATTTTAATTATGAACTTGGTGCAAATCCGCAATCAGAGTTGAAACTGCTTACTGACCAATGACATACTGTCAACTAAGCTACACCTTCGGTACCATATCAATATCAGGCATTAAATTACCGAAAGGTACACCGTCATTCGATATATCGACGGGCTTCAATGCTCATTATTATTATGTACCTATTGTATTTTCGCACTCATGTACAATATCACCTTCAAGTATTTTTATAAAACTCGCTCATGATAATATACGTGACCTCTACCGCATATGCCAAGTTCTGATGCAGCGGGAGAGAATTAACAAACTTTTGCATATACCGTAATGCGGAGTTAGGATTTGTTATTTTTTTTCCATGCGGGGTCTGGCACATGATTGTTTCAAAGCTCTCGTAAACTCGCACAGATGTTATGTGAGCATTCTATTGCACAGTTCTACTGTAGTGTATCTACAAAGGATGGGAGTTGATTCGTTTTTCAGGGAACCTCCATCGGTTTGACCGCCATGGTCTGCAAATGTGGTTGAGTGCGGTGGTCGCGTCTCGCGTCAGTTTGATTCCTGACCTGGATTAAGCCCACTGTTGAGTTAACGCTGTAGGAAATCCTCATTGGCAGACCGATCGTAATTGTAGCTGCTATACCAGTTAGGAATACCACAAGCTCTCCTATCTCGATGTAAAATTATCAACGTTTTCAACTGAAAGTGGATGTCACCTTGTGATAGTTTCTTAACCCTCTGTAGACTTAAACACGCTTAATTCCAGGTAAATTATTTGCATCTATCTAAGGTGCCTACCCGGTACCTATTACAAATGAGCACTCTACTCCTCTTGATTAAAATCTTACTACGTGCCTTTTTCTACTTCTCTTGATTACCAAAGTTAATCAGGAAGAAGTCTCTAAGGCATTGTATCATTTATTCTACACAGGTACCTATTTGGTAAGGCATAGTCATTCTAAGTTTGATATTCAGATTAGATTGTTATAGATTAAGAGCATAAAGATAAAAAAATATAAATCCGAATCTTATAAATCTCCATTCATTAACCACCGTACAGCCAGCATAAGCGCCACGACACAAATCTCTTCGAAATTACTCCACTCGCGCAAATTGCGCGGGGACCGAGTGAATTGCATCCGCCTAGGAACAATGGCGCTTTTGCTTCGAGCAAAAAAAATCTTCATCATTTTACCCTTCGTTATATAATAGTAGGAACGTTGCGATATCTTCATACCGCGCTACGCCACCGCATATAATATGAGGAGCGATTTTGTTTTCAGGATTAAATAACCGGACACGTAATTAGCACATGCACACATGTGACCCCGCATTCACGCGTTTAGAGTAATATTATTGTTGTGGTCTGGCTCGGAGAGGAATACATAGCTAGGCTAGGTAGGAATGTGAAATGTGCATACGTTGCGGTATCTGGGAATCCGTAGCATCTGCATCGCCGAACAAGCGCTGCGTACATATATCCAGCAGCCACCACCTGGTCACGTGCTCGGGTAAATGCCAACACCCCGGCATTGCAATCACATTAAACACTCATTTTACACTTATCACTGTTTAGTACATGCTTTAAGAGTCAGTTATTATTTCGCTTTTCGATCATCACAAAGTATTTCATTTTCGATGACTTTATCGGACACATCATTCTGTATATGCTTTAAGTAAAAGAAGATTACTCTCACAAAACTAATAACACGGAACCCAAAAAATAAACAATAACAGAAGCTTTCATCCGGTATAGCGGAGAAAACATTTTATTACGAACGTATAAATTTTCCCGGTGACCCGTTTTGGCTTCACTCGAAGGCAATTTTTACGTTTGACACGTACGCTGCACTTTTAACATGTTTTCTTATTGAACTCTTAAGTGCCCCTGACGGGAATGTTATTTTAAACGGAATAGTAGTACCTATTTCAAAATTCTTTAATATTTTTTCAGAGAGAAATATTGTTGAAGAGCAGTTAGGGCTTAACGGGAAGCTCGAGAGCGATGTGGTCTCACAAATTTGACAAAATTAAAGGAATGGACTGGCTATGGTACTGTTTTGAATCCTTTCTTTCTAATTTGGTAACGAATAATGTCAGGCAAATCGTTACTTCAACGTTCATAACAAAGTAAAAAAAAATAACTTGACAAACTATAATGAAGAGCTTTTTTGTCTATAAAGGCGTAAACAGAGATAAGCCGCAACCATTTGGACTTAGTGGACGGTCGCTGGGAGATGAAGGGTAGGATTTACGAGCGCTGATGAAAATGTTGAGCAAAAAAATACGAATAGTACCTGTTGAACACACGGAAAATGGAAGAAAAGAACCCACAGAGAGGGTAGTAATTACGAAACTTTCTAAGCTCAAAGAATAAAAATAAATAGAACTAGTGAACGGCGGGAATAAGGCACACCATTTGTTAAAGAGAAAATTGAAGTAGACGTACGTCTGGCAACGTTATTAGTGCTACTGTACTATCTACCTTATTGTGTACCTACGAGCAATAGGTGGTCATTTCGCATCATGTGTGGCTGACAATATAATCGTTGCACAATATAATGCCCCTATCATATCCCTTAAGTTTCTCTATTTAATTCTTTTTTTTAATAATTTTGACAATTTATAATGTTTATTATAGTGTTTTAGATGTTGTTTTTTTTTTATATGTTTAACCTCTTGAACGCCAGAACATAAACGCATCGGCATGCCCCCGACGCCAAGCCACATATTAACCGTACTTTTTGTCACGTATTTGTGACGTTTGGCGTACAGGCCACGCGCTTGCTTGTCACCTATACGTGACAGTGGCGTTCAAAAGGTTAAACAGCTTTTTGAGCCCCAACGTGAATGCAACAGTTATATGTTATATTAACGCTACAGTTACATTGTAAATATCGTAAATTGTAATTCTATTCAAGAAGATGAGCAAGTTTCTATTCATTTCATTCAGACGAAAAAGTTATCAAATAGAAGAATACAATATGAAAAGGAGAGAAAAGATTAAAAAAATATCATGTAAATGTAAACACGAAGAGGAACAACACAAAACCTTCCTAGCAAATATTTGTGAAATGAGGATGCCAGAGATAAGAAAAACGCCTGAAAATTTAATCTTGACGCTATCCTACTGAGATTAAATTCTCTTGTTTGTGTTCATTATACCAAGGAAATATTCCTAGGAAGTATTCACTAGCAAGGATATCGAGAGAATTCTAAAATAAGTAGGTACTAAGTACTATAGTAGGCGCCAGATAATCGTGGAATAACGGTCATTGACCCACCTACAATTATTGACATTTTTAATTTGAAAAACGGAATTAATGACACAAAGCTGTCCCGAATCATCATCTCTCGTGATGTCAATAATTGTCTAATAATGAAAAACGATTCATATTTAATTGTTCAGGTACCTATGAACAGTTATTAGGGAAAGGTCAATGTACTTTATTCCACATTTATCTGGCGCCTACTATAGTAGTAAACATATTACAATGTCCTTAACTCCATATACACACAACCGACACTCGTTAGATATTAGAAGCAGCCTACTTTCACACTATTATTATAGTAAATGCAAAATTTAATCCAGGGTTGATCAACCTTAACAAAAGGATCGCGGTTTCAAATGTGGTATTGTGGTAACTAGGCTAGGGTATCGTAAACTCATCTTGAGTTTTTGATTATTTAACCGACTTCATTTTATTTATCTTTATCTTTGAGAAGCAATATAATGCTTGTGCATAACGGTTGTGTCCATGTTGAGCATTGTTATTATACATTTATTTATAAATGCCAAGACGCACTAAAATTTATTTAACATTTAAATTAAACACTCCAACAGATTAATGAACAGACGATAGTTTAATTCACAGTATTGTATTGGTGGGCGCAAAATTAGTAACCTGTCATTCAGCTTACACCGTTATTGTTTAAAAGCGTGAACAACCGCGATTCTCGATAAATAATAACGTATATAAAATATTACATTCCAATTAAGTGACTTAGTCTTAAGAAGATTAGTGAGTCTGTATTAAAGTAACGGTTAATGGTCATTTTTTAATTATGTGCAACGTAAAAGGAGTAATTAAGTGATTACTTGTAACAATAGCGAGGGACTTGTAACAATTTGACGCGTGCAGAATATTCGCAAGGACGACGACGCGTCCGCGGAGGCTGCGAGCGGGCGGCGGACTGGCGCCACGCCACCCTCTGTTCAACAGTTTGCACCCTCTCCCACGAAAACGTCACCCCTATTTCCTGTAAAGCCTACAATCCGCCTGTTACATTCGAAGATCATTCAAAATTTGCTCCTTACGTATTTTGTACGTAGGTTGAACCAAAAAAACTACGCATTGAAGAGTATCTAAGATAAATGAGCTAAGTGAAGTATAAAAAATTTCTTATATCTTTCGCCACGCCATGTGCCGATACCGTCTTCAAACCATTAATTTTATGGAGAATAGAGACAGGTTTGGTTACTCAAGTTGTGTTACCATACAGGTACCTATTCTGCATAAAAATAAATGTATTTCTAAAAAGTGCATAAACGTTGCGCTTTGCGCTATTAGATCGTCATTTGGCGTATTAGTACCAGATTATGAAGAGACTTATACCCACTCCTGAATACAAGTCTTTATTTAAAACATTATCAATTAAATTATGTAGTACCAATAAATCCTGTCACAATCAGTATGCAATACTTTTCTTTAATGCTAGAAGTTGCCTTCTTTGTTAGGAGTTAGAAACAAATTGTATGAAAAATGAACTCCAGAGAAAGTAAAAGTTAAAAGAAAAAAAAAATAAAGTCTGAAAAAAATATAAAGGCTTTCAAAGCATGGGGTTCAAACCCCCAAAAACTAAAAAATTAAACTACCTGTATAATTCCGAACCAAGACGGCCATTATCACCCTTTTTTTTTTTATTATTACTTGAAGCAGCTGTAGTTTAATAGTTAAAATTTTTTTAATGAAACTCATATTCAGAATTTAAGTTTTCATCAAAGAATAATTTTCATGAATGAGTAAATATTTATAGACAAAACTTTATGTCATATTTCCGGACAACTAGTTTTAAATAGAAGGAACAATACAGACATCAAATCACTAGGAAGTTAAATACTGGGTAAAATGTAGATATAACGTATTTCGTAGTGGTTAACCAAATGGATGGGGTCTATCTAAAACTTAAAAAAAAAATTAAACTAGTATTTATTTCAGCCAGAAAAATAATATATATAACTTATTAACTAATTACATCAGAAATGAAACTGTTCAGCCCTCCTGAAATACATGTTTTTATTTAAGTAGATGTTCAGACTGCAAAAATGTGTTATGTAAATCGGTCACTTATGAAACTTCTAAGTAAAATGGTCAAAACAATTTTGTATTGTATGGGAGCTAGAGATGGGCAAGAGCTGTTCCCAATAATCAGGTTTTAAACCCAGCTGATTGCCCATCTAAAAACGAGTAAAAATACCTAGTAGTAATTTATACCTAGTTGATATCACATCTCTAACGCAACATAGGTACACAAGGCATATTAAGAATATTACTGTATCTATGATTGAGTGTAACATAGTTACAAGGGGATATTCTAATATTATGGTCTCCATTTAATGTGAGTCCTATCTAAACACTTCAGTATCACGTGAGTATTCCCGTAAGGGTTATAACAGGATAAGGAATAATGAAAAACCTACTAGTTTAATCACTGACCTCTTAAATTTTATAGGTTCGTAAAATAATAATATGTGGTCAAATCAAGCAGGAAGTAATCAAATTACAATTTAAATTCATAAGTTTGACAATAGTGAAAATCAATCAATGAAAATTATATTAGTTATTAAATTGTGAATGTGGTGAATCAAAAAATGGATACTTAAAATCATATCTTGGTTGTAAGTATAAAATTTGATGATTACAATATATTTTTGTAAGTAGATGCAGATGGAAGTATGAGTAATATTTATAAAGAGAAAATAAATAATTTATTAGTAAAATACACAATATAACTTTATATGTGTCTATGGAAATTTGAGAAAACAAAATAAGAAAGTTATCATGAGTAGGTAAGTAACTTTTCTGAGGTTAGGTATATGTAGAGTTTTCTACAACTGAAACAGATTGTTCCTTTTACTATTTTTCTCATGGGGGTACTTAATAAGTTATAATACGATTGCAGCCCTGCCCAATGTAAATGATCAATTAAAGACCCCAATAATCGGTGAACCATGAAGTTATCAAAATGAATGTTGGTTGCTTTTGAAGCCTATTAAGCAACAGATGAAAAGGCTCCACTAACTAATTAATCTAAATAATATATAGCCTATAGCACTTACCGGCTATGATCCCATCCATCTGCTGCAAAGCAGCTTCCAATAACTTTGTTGGATCAGATTCTGGCGAAGTCGGGTTATTATCACCATCTACTTCTGTTGATTTTCCCATTACACCGGCCGTAGTTAATTAGGTATCCTTGAAATATGCTACAATTTACTTGGTAACTTTTATGATAGTTACAGAAAGTTTTTCGAAATAATCGAAAAAGTTAACTTTTTGTCAACAAAACTTTGATTTGACATTTCAATAGTTAAGTATTTGACAGAGTGACATGACATGGCTGACATTTTTTTTGTTTGGCAGAAGCAATAAGTTGTGCAGCCTAAGAAAATTAAAAGAAAATCCGTAATCATTTTCATCCCTTTTAGAAAAAATCTCTTATTATTCATTAATATTTGCAGATATAAATACAAATTCAGTATCGAATAAATGAATTAAGAATCTGCTAAGACACAGAACAAAACGGGAAACAGAGAAGCAGATGTAATGATCAATATCCGTTAATTTTGGTTGGTCTGTATGAATATATTGTTATATATTTTTAAATTGAATATACCGAATCACTGGTGTTCGTCAGACAAACAAAAAATAAATACAAAATAAAAGCAAAGGTTGGAAAAGTAGGCTGGATTCCTCAAATTAATAACGAGCTGCGAAGTGAGAGCTCCAAGACAAACTACTAAAACACCCTCACTTTTAAATTATATACTTCTGGACACATCTATTGGCCCACCTTGTATTTTCAGTTTCGTTTGGTCCTAGCAAAAATTTTATATTATGTCGAGCAAAAAGTTTTTATGCAGTTTTGAACCTGGCACATTCACAATTTCATTCAATAGTCTTTTTTTGAATTTCGAACACAATTTAAACCTTTATTTGATAAAACATGTTTTTTATTCAAAAATCAATTGCCTTTAACAAGGCGCATAACCGACTTGTTAGGCGTAGCTCCATGTCGTATGGTATTCTGAATTCAAATTTAAAACAATACGATCGAAAAAGATGGTAAAATGTAGGTATCAGGTTTAAAACTGCATCAACAGTTTTTGTTCAATCTAGCAATCATATTTCGGTAGGGGCCATCGAAACCTAAACTCTAAGGTGGGCCAATAGATGTGTCCAGAAGTGTATATCTAGCTAGTTACTCATACCTACTCACGTGATCGTTGTTAACGTTTCTGCTAACACCCCGGGCGGGTGTCTCAGCTTATATGGCCGGAGCCACAATCCTCCTTAATGGTTTAAGGAGGATTGTGGCTCCGGCCATCGACGGTGAACTTGCTTCACGTGATAATTATGTAGGTATGGTACCAAACACTTGAACTTTTAGCTGCTGCCTGCATACATGTCGAAAATTATCCCAAGGGAACATACTCCCGGGATGAAAAGTATCCTGTATTATTCCATACTATAGTCTAGATACGGTCTACCTCAGTGCCAAATTTCATCAAGATCCGTTCGGCCGTACTGACGTGATTGAGTAGGTAACACACATCCATCCATCCATACAAACTTTTGCATTTACATATAGGGAATATAAGAATAGATTGATCGACCTTGAATTATAATCAAGACCGCAAGGCATGTGCGGTAAAGGAAAATTGTAACTTTTTTCACTATTTTTATCGTTTATCATCTCCAGTACCTACCTAAATAAAATAGTCCGGATTCCGACCTTAGTGCAGCAGGGTGCAGGGAAGATTCGTACAGACGCCAGCACATCAAGCTACAACAATCTGACGAATTTATTGAATAGATGTTCAACTTTATCGCTAAAGCATTAGGTTGAAGGTTGATTGGGAAAATTTGTACCACTCCTCCAAGGGTGGTATGGTATCGTATCAATTTCGATGAACGGGTACCTATAGGTACAGACGCTAGCACATCAACCCTCAAAAAAAAAACCCAAAAAAAACCCATCCGTGTTCCTTCTAAATCTCTTAGGGCCGCGGTGACTCTTTCGAACAAATTCCGCAACCCTGGCAGGCTCTGACCAGCTTGATGTGCTGGTGTCTGTACGTACCATATCCCACTGTTCAATTTCTCCGAATGATGGTCGATCTCATATCACATAAATATTCTAGTGTACACCAGTATACAAACCACGCAGCAAGATAACCGTCCCCTGAAAAAAAGGTTTCTCACTCGATACAGGCGTTAGCTAATTGCGTCTTTATCAGATTACGTATCTTCTAATCAATTTTGCTGTTACTTCTCTTATTTGGGAGCGAAGCTGCTAACCATTGTACAGACGCCAGCACATCAAGCTACAACGATCTGTCAAATTTCTTTTATAGATTTTCAACTTTATCGCTAAAGCCTTAGGTTCAAGGTTGCGTCTGTACTGCCAGCAACGAAAGACGTCCGTGACTACCGCAGGACCACCAACGCCAATTCCATATTTGGTAAATAAAATTAGTACTCAAATGGTACTAATTAGTACTCGAACAACAGAATTGGTAGGTACCTAAGGTGTTTTCGAGATAATCGACTTTGAAGGTTGTCCGGCGTTAGTCACGCTCCGTTCAGCAGGACCACCATGAGCATACGGGGCGTATGCCACAGGTATTCTAAGTATACAAATAATTAGTACCTTACATGTGATTCATTTTGTAAAAAAATCTGAACTGAAACATTTATATTTACCGAGAAATCAACGATGATCACTTTCAACAATACAACATTTTTGATGCACTGAACTATTACATAAGAATTGAAAGCTGCATAAGAAAGTGCTACCGATAGCTATAGTTGAGGTGATAACAATACCTATCTAGTTATAGCGTACCGTGAGCCCATGGCTGCATCCAATGTATGTGGGGGAAAGCACACAGAGGAAGGTGGGTGCATGTGGATGCCGTCAGCTACTTTATCTTTAATTTTTATATTGATGTGGAATGCAATACTGAAGTCGGGAAAAAACAATCATGAAAAGACCATGAAGGTTCAATAGTTGCTAAATTTGATCAGAATTTGTTGGTTCTGGTTGTTTTCTGTATTGGAACTACAAAGTCATACATGATAAAGTTCAAATTCATTTGCAACCAAACATTTTCTGGAAATATAGTTAATTACTCAAAACTCAACCATTTACTAAGATAAAGTAGATATTATGTAGGTATAGGCTGGTTAGAACACCAACCTATTTTTTTCATTCAAGTGGATCCTACAAATGATTCTATTTGATTTGATATTTACATTTAAATTTTATTGGTTTAAAAGTGACTGACTTTGTACTAGTAAGGTACTGCTGGATGGAGAATAATTTAAAAGGGGGAACTACTAACGTCACTAAAATAAAATCGCTTTTTGTATGTCATAGTTTATTAATATTTCATTAGACCCTTTACCAAATTATTATAAAGTAAATAAATAGAACTACATATTCGGTAGTAAGTACCATTTGTTTATAACCCTTAATCGTCACATAAAAACGACAAGAGCAATTTTTTATCAACTGCAAATAACTTTTTCTATGAAAACAAGCATAACAGCCACATTGTATATAATATGTATTCTTCTATACATAAATAAATAACATTCGATTTGATCTCCCAGATTCTAATAGGTATATATAAATTTAAAAATGACAATTTAAAAAATGCACACGTCTAAATAAAATTTGATATTTATATAATGATAATATAATCAATATTCAACTATTGATCTAAGGCACAATCTGCTACAATCTGATATAGTAACTATCACTCATGATTCCAAACTGGTTCCTCGTAAGTAGTAACCCTATGTTATATTAGTACAGTTTGATATTATTTCTCGTCTTAACATTGATATCATAAAGTAACAGAAAAATATCAACGACAAATTCAATCTGCTTAAAGTTACTAATTGCTTTCAACCATGTTAATTTCTCTATCTTATATTACATACATAACAACTTAAAATAAAATTATAATGTTGGTAAGCTGTGTTTTGGTATTAAGGTGAGGATCGCTACACTAAATATTCTGCTTTTATTATTACATATTATATTTTATGGTGTATATTATAGTGTCCATTTAAGATACAACCAAATCTATACGTTATTGTAAGTCACGCTGCTCTATTTTCAAAGTAGGAATCAATTATTTTTTAATAAATGTCAATGTTCAATTAGGAAAAAGTTCCCAAAATGTTACTTTAAAAATACTGTTTGTATCTACACGATTGATGATATAATTTTAGTCAACAATATTCTAAAACAACGTCGAATACTTTACAGTTTATAATTTGTATTACTACCACACAAAAAAATAAAATATTTACTTCAAACCGCAACAATCAACAATGTTATTGCCGCATTGCAAATAAATCAGACAAGAACCGTTGCGTAACATGAGGTTGCAATTAATTCAACAAGTTCTATGTTGATTTTTTAGCAATGCAAACATCCATGTAATAGAAGTTAAATAAATACAACTACATCTTTAAACCTCTGCATTCTGAAAACATTTTATATTTAAGATCTGTTCTTAATTACACCTAGAATCTATAAAATATATTACTCTATTAAATATTAAAGGCAATATCTATCATTAGATATGGACGGATTAAGTAAAGGCGCCCAACGGGGGTTACCGATTAATAATATTAATAGCTCTTATACTAATCCTACACTTGTATTAACATTAATTGCGGCGCGACGGGACCAAAATATATAATAAAACATTCAAGTTCTACATAACCAACAATTGAAACAGCATAATATAAGAATCTCTATAAATAAATATGTGTTGCTCATTTCAGGTAACTCACTAAGTCCATGCAACTCACGGACGGACTACCGCGTGCGCCGACTGCTAACCTAATACCAATGCAATAACAAAACAAGATAAACTTCGTTGGTAAACATAATTTCAGTTCCATCTAAGTCAATTTAGTAAACTTATCAGGCAAGACCACAACCGATATTAAGTACTTAATTGCTAAAGGAATGTAAATCTCAGGTTAAAACAAAGAATGGAACGGATTCACCGATGTTATGAAGTACGAATACGTTGTACAAGGAATGTACCTAAAAATAGGAAATAACATCTAGATTATATGAAACAAAGTACGACGCCTATCTTCTTAATTTCGTTAGTGTTGATAGTCTAAAAAATTGTATTGATTAAAATCTTAATCCTGATTTTGAAACAATTTTTTAAAATGAAAGTTTTAAAGATAATTTAGTAGTATTTGCTACAAAAAATGATGATAAAATCGTTTACCACAAAGTTGAGCATTTTTCTTAAAATAAATTATTTACCTATTTTGATTAATCCATAATATAAGGAGCTTAGAACTCAAATGATTAACCAATCTGCCTGCTTGAAATTTTATATGAATAAATAACGAATCTATCTTACAGGCACCAATAAAAGCACATGCAACTTTCTGTGGAGTATTTCAAATGATGAAAATGTATGTGAACTAATATTATTATGCTTTTGTGCGAGTACAACACTCAACATGCTCCGTGCTTGAGCTGAATTGAGCAAGATGCGCTAAGTATAGCCACTCGTTAATTTGTTGATCAATTTACAACATTTTAATCTAACTTTATTAGTTACTTTTATTTCAAATGGAACTCAAAACAGAAAGTGCTTTTTCACTACAAATAGTAGATTGACTTTTTAAGTACATAATGAAATTTATAATTCTAAGAATGTAAAATATGTAAGTATTTTCGAAAAAAATAAATAATAACAACAAAATAATTTAACTTGTACATTAAGTATTAGTCGTGGACTTGCATCACATGCATTTTATAAAAGGAAACATAAATAAAAACGGAATGTAGAATTTATAATTCCTGTCTGTACACAATCACAATAATTAAACCATCACGGATTATCATAGGCTTTGCCTTTCTATAACTTCTCAACAG
Source organism: Mamestra brassicae (assembly GCA_905163435.1). Lineage (NCBI taxonomy): Eukaryota > Metazoa > Arthropoda > Insecta > Lepidoptera > Noctuidae > Mamestra > Mamestra brassicae. The sequence goes on along the minus strand of LR990996.1, from coordinate 6,668,238 downwards.
CGAAATGTAAAAATATATATTAATTTGTACACTCTTCACCATAAGTTTTATTTTAATAAACATTTGTAAAATTCACTATCGCACCAAAATACTCTAAAATGGATTTTTTTTAAATCACGGTAATGTACAGTTAAGTACTTTAAGACAAAAAATAAATATAAAATATTTTTAAGATAATTTGAGTAGGTAGTTACTTATTCCCCACCAAAGACTGAATAATTTTCGTCAATCTCACGAAATGGAATGTATACGTCATAATTTGGAATGTAAGAACAATTTTTGCTGAATTTCAGCTTATTTTATAACTCTTATTATAACTCAAATTTATTAGACACGATCTTGTATTTAATTTTCTTTATAACCATCTCATATCCCTTTTTATTTAAGTACTAAAATATCCATATAAATATCCTCGCACATTAACTATTTTAACCACTAAATATACCTTGACATAATTTGCACTTTAAAAATAAACAATAGCTTCGGGGGGACGTTCAGCATATAGCATATTCGAAGCACTTCAACATACAGTGCCTGCTCTAAATAAGGAATGTAGTAACACACACAAAACAAGATGAGAGAAACAATAAATTGTATCTAATAACAGTAGATATGTTAAGTATAAGGTGTAGTATCTTCGAAGTGCTTACGGACTATGCACACAGCATACGAGAAGTGCATCATCAAACCAAAAGTCAGTGATCAAACGGCCCCCCAGCAAACAGTCATTGATGGCTCTTGCTCAGCAGGTGGGAGTTGAACTCGTACACGTTGCAGCACTGCTCGCCGCAGATGTTGCACTTCCAGGGGTTGGAGTCACAGTGGCAGCCCTTGTGCAGGAAATACAGGGTCGAGTCCGGGAAAGTTATAGAGCAAAACGTACATACGAGAGACGACGGCAGCATGGCGGCGTCCCCGTGAGTCGACGTGATCACACCGCCTTCAGACGGGGAGGCTCGAGAAGCCTGCAACACAAACAACAAGGCTCAAGTGGGACCTTTTGGCATATATGAGAGAACAACTACTACTCTCTAATCCAAATTCAAAAGATTTTCTTAATGATTGAACTCGACATAAACGTACGCTAGAGCCGCGAGCGCGTCCACGAGCAGAGATGCGCCGGCGCAAATCTTCTCTTAATAAACTTTTTAGCGGTGACACCTTGATCAGAGATGACAGACTCGAGGATACGCCTCGTTTATCGCCGCCATTAGTTTCGCCTTCCCGCATATCGTTATTGCCCGATTCTTCTTGAGTGTTGGGTTCCTGAAACATGAGAGAACACAAAATTAATTTAATTTTTGCTCTTGAAGTTGGCACAATATTGGTACCCAAGAATATGGTAGTACACGGGACTTTTCTTACCTGTTTGATGGGTATCAAAGTGATGGACGGAGTTATATTAGTAGGTAATCCAGCTGAGAGGGAGCTGCTAGCGATTGCGCTGTCGCCGGATTGCGGTGAACTGGGGCCTTCGCCGTTCATGCGCGATTCTATAACACATTGAAGTATGTTAATTTACAAAATCAAAATGGTCATGTATATCAAGTAAAGTTGTAGTATTGATGCGGGTAAAACAAAAGACAAAAGAAAGATAACAGTTGAACGAGATGGCGCCTCAATGAGAATATACCGCAACTACATGTTCTCTTTCATCTCCACCTACTAATAAAAGATGGCAATAAGCAACGAAATCAGTGCCAATATAATTATGTCTTCCCATCTTTAGGGCAATGGAACTCAGCGAATGTAAATGAAAAAAGCAGGAAGGTTACTTTTTGTAACAGAGAAAAAACTAGCGTATTAAAAAAAACATAGGTATCTACATAAATACAAGTGCTTCAGTAGAATAATTTTTCTTTTTTTTCAATATGTTATTTTGAAGTCAGTTGTTTTATTTTGGCCAAATTATGTTTTAATCCAGCAAGCGTAACAGGAATGTTTACATTAATTAAAGTCAAATAATTTCTCATAACTTATTTCTATATAAAAGTAGTATTGAATGCTCAATACTTATAAATGAGACTATCTGATTAGCTTTCATCAAAAACCATATTTGAGCCATTCCTCTATCACACTTCTGCATAAGAGCTTCCTAATTTCCCAATCATAATGTACATTCTAAAGTGACATTTATAATATTTTGTCATAGTTACCCGAGTTGCCTAAATGGTTTTGGCCTGGAGAAAATGTTTCGTTGTTGTCAGCCATAGAAATCTCGACATGTGGGGTCAAGTAGTGCATGGGTGGTGTTGCATTATCCACGGAGCGGGCACCATTACTGTCACCACTATCCGAGTATGTGGCAGCCACGGAAACCGATAGACTGGATCCTAACGCGCCGAGGGCGTTGATAGCACTGGGATCCATTGTCCCATCAGAGTATGCGGCATTAGCGATGCCCGCAGCCAGGAGAGATACTGAGGAGTTATTGCCTGGCCCAGGGTTGTCCAAATCGATGCCATGTCTGTAAAACGAAATACTCATAAAAGGATTCTGCATTACCTGATCATTTGTAACATAATAATATTCACACAAAGCATGAAATGAATTTCGTCACAAGAAAGGTTGCTGTTAGCAAAACTAATCAGTAACGTCCTAGAACGATTCGCGGCACGAAAACGTCACGCCTCTGAACAGTTAGGCAAGGAAATTGTATTACCTGTTAAAGAAATGAACCCTGAGGCTCTTCATGGTGGGAGCGCGATAACTACACAAGGGGCAAGTTTTAACGAGGTCGTGCTGTCCGACGTGTTCGTTTTGGAAGTGCGCACGCATGGCAATTTGGCGCTGGAATCCTCGGTTGCATATTGGGCAATGATACGGCAAACTCTTGGTGTGAGTTGTGAAATGTTCTGCCAAGTGATCTTTCCTGAAGAATCTTTTTTGGCAGACGCGACATTCGTATGGCTTTACTCCAGTGTGCCGCATTTTATGTCGACGCATGTTGGCGCCATTTGAAAACTTCATGTTGCACACGTCGCATTCAAACAGCTTTCTGTGAGGTCGGGGATCGGCGTTTTGTGCAGCTGCCACATTGTTGTTGTCAGGGGAACATTGGGCCATGTGGGTGGTAAGGGCTCGACTACTTAAGGTACTAAAACTATTACACGTGGTACATTTAAGCAATGTACCACCCCTTTTTGGAGTTTCTTTGCTGTTGGTGGCCACCTGAAAATATTAAATAGTATAAGTACTATAGCCGGAAACACTCAAATAAATTCCTAACTGAGACCGTTTTTATGAATCTTGTATCAAATGATCAAAGACATGTTTCTGTGTGTGTGTGTTTCAAGTGAGCTGTGTTTCTGATGTGAACAATAGTTTATAGTTATACTGTTACTACTACTACTCAATCACATGATGCAATTTTATAGCATTAAGATCACTATAGCAACAGTCAAGGAGTCCTAAAGAAAAATTGTTTTCCTCATTCATCAACTTTAGTAGGTATTGATTAGAGAAAATCATTTAAATTTGAAGCATCAATTGGATAGAAGAATGGGTTTTCAGTGAAAGGATAAAGTTTAATTCCATATAAGGAAATATATATAGCAGCAAAATAAGCCACCCTCTACACAAAGAGCATTTACTATCAGAATTAAACAACAATAACTAATCTGAAAATGGGACAGCTATATCATAATAGCACCGAAAGTAGCAAGTCATTAGTTTTAGGTGAAAGTTAACACACAGATAGTTGTTGGTTAAAGGTAATAAACATTTAGGTTGCCACTTCATAACAAGTGGCCTAAAAATGTGTTTGACCAATAGCTCTGATAAAACATACAGTACAACAGACACAAGTTTATACCACATGCATATGGAATTAAATTATAATTTGTAAAAAGAATATTATTTTAAGGTACTGCAGCCAAGAAGTGGCACACCATAGGACAGCAGAAAAGATATGGCCAGTGTTATGTCCAACTAGTTATGGAACTTTCTGGTTTGCAGTTAGGTGAAACATACTATTGAATTATGCATCCGTTTACAAGAAACAAATAGTTTTATAAGGAAGAAGAAGATACACCTGTTTTATTGTTGAATACTAACAAACTTGAAATCAATGCCACAGAAAATTTGCATATAAATTAAGTTATATTATTATTTAGCACAAAAAAATATTTCTAAAACAATTATTTTATTTTGATAAGTACTGTTCTTTTCTTTGCATATTATTTGAATTAAATTAATAATTATTCTATGTAGAAAATGCAGACTAGTTTTCTGATTGTTATTTCCAAAATACATCATATGTATTCAAAAATAATAGAATTTCAATTGTTTTGCAAGGACAACTAATTTGTTTTAATGATACAAGTATGTAATGCAATCCTATAATGATCATTAGAGTATAATTATCACTAATTATATTATCAGTAATGTCAAGCGTTATGGGAAATCCTACTTGGAAAATTATTGTGCATACTTAATGAAGCCAGTAAACCTTAAATAATTAATGCAATGGGAATGCATAAACTAATAAAAAACCAATGCTGTTTAAAGATATTTTTGAAATAGGTACTGTTATCTTGCCCCAGTTATCCAGAGACAAGTTTTGATGTTGGATATTTGACTATACTTTCTCATTTTTTTAGAATTTTAATTTTATACTAAAGTTAGTTAATAAAAGCTGCACAAACCCAATATTATACACTAAATATAAAGTAGTCTCAAAGAGTCAACTTTTTTAAAATAAATCATCCAGTCATTGTTGACATGGAGTTTAAGCTCATCAATGACACTTATCCCTAAACTGATCTGTATCATAGTATGAACGACATACCTACTTACAATATAATAAACTAGGTGGACCTGACTAGCTTACAACTAAGGTACAGTTAACAGATGAGCTTACTAACCGGTTCATTTTTAACTGCAGATAAATTTGGTGACACGGTGCCGGAGTCGGCCTCTGTTTCCCCTTTTGATGACATCACATTACCATGTAGTGGGCTTTCTGATCATCACTCTCCCGCCTTCCAAGACTACGAAAACATAAGCACGTCAAAACAAAAAGGAATCGTTTATATTTCAACGTTAATATACACCATATACACTTAACAACGTCACAAACAGCTTTAAAACACAAAACAAGTTGATTCTCATAAGAATGGCGAGGTGACCCATTTACGAAAACATACGAATTATCTACTCACGTTATATTACTTTTTATACACTATCTATCGTATAATAGCTTTAAAACCATATTACATATATTGTATTAGAATTCAAGTCGCTAAAACACACGATAGTAAATCACAAACTCACGTTAGCTTGATACGTCGACAACCAGAACAGCGGTATTTTAGGGAGAGATCGCTATGTGGCCTAATTCAATGCTTGAGTTCGATGCACAAAATACGTGTTACGCGTATAACTGTAAATGCATAAATAAGTGGATCCCGGTTTAGCTTGTGTTATTTTGGCTTTATTAAGCAATGTCTGTATTTACTATATACTAAGAAGGAATTTCCTAATGAAATTAAAAACTTTTAACCAAAACCATTTTGATAAAAAACCGAACACCTGTAAAGTGTTTTTTTCTTCTCAGAGATTTTTGAGTATGGCAACATAAGACATTTTATGAGGTCAGTCTGATTAGTGATGAACCTCAACCTCTCTCGCTGATTTTCGCAATAGCATAGGTAAATGTACAATTAAATAAACCAAAAATACACTCAGGGTTTCTATTTGAGTTTGGCTAGCGTTATTATGTTTCTGCCCTTTTCATATATATGTGATATCTCTTGATTGTATGTAGAGTATACCGTACTCTATTTTGTTTGCAACAAGACACCGGTTTTGCTTCCCGCCAAAATAAACTAAACGACTAAGCATTTTTTCTGAACGAGTCGCTGTGCGTGACGTTAGCAGAACCGACAGCTAAATTTGAGCTGTCACTGTCAGTGTCAGTTACCCTGCCTGTCCCTGTCTGTAGTAGGCTGAAGGCTGACAAAACAGAAGACCTCGAATATTTTTATCATTGTGAAATACTGTGCAGTTATAATCTCATTAAATAATCAACGAATAACAAAAATTGCTGTTACTATTTCCTTGGACACCAATTTTTAGAATGATCATTTGCTACATCAATAACTAAAAAGCGAAGAAAGTATTATGTTTGGCACGTAAAGGGTAAACAAAAGTTACGTTTTTATAATGTGTTCTTCCAATATTGCATTCTTTTTAAGACAATGGAGACTTTGGATTAGGCTTTTCTTGATCGCGCTTTATGTTGCATTAATTATAGTATTAGTACCGATACTAATAGCCCATTCAATAAACAGTGGGTTTAAGAAATCCGATCAAGGGTCTTTGGTTGGCGGAGGATTTGTTCTTCTCGCCATACCTATCTCCGTATGGCAAATAACACAACATATTGTTCATTATACTAAGCCAATACTACAAAAACATATTATAAGGTAAGAAGTTGTTTTTTTATTAATCTTAATCATTTTCATCACAAAGGTATTCTGTTAAACAACACCAAAAATCAATTAAAAAAAGCTTGGTACTTGCTAACAACCTAATTATTAATGACCTACAAACAGTAAAGATGATTCATTTGTAAACAATGCTTGAAACAAGTTTATTTATGTAGTTAAAAAAAATGGTATTATTTTCAGAATATTGTGGATGGTACCAATATATGCTTTAAATGCCTGGATAGGCCTGGAATTCCCGGAGCAATCCATTTATGTTGACTCTCTAAGAGAGTGTTATGAAGCTTATGTAATTTACAATTTTATGAAGTATTTGTTGAACTATCTAAATGAAGACCATGACTTGGAAGCACTCTTGGAAACAAAACCTCAAACATACCATATGTTTCCCTTATGTTGTTTGCCACCATGGGAAATGGGACGGTAAGAAATGATGCACAGTTATTAGGTTTCACTGCATAATACAACTTTATCCTTATTCTTTATTAGAATTTTGTGCCAGTGTTCAAATATTTATCACTGTTATTTATAACTTTGGCTCTGCACAATTGAGGCAAATCAGCCATCCCTAATTAAAAACATTAGATGTCTTTTTGTTTTGAAATATTTTAAAATATTGTAATTCTTTTCCGTTGATTGAACTTCAAAGTAGAAAGTTCATTGAACAGCTGGTTATTCACAGCTGCTGGTCTACAGATGTTAGGCAACCTTTAAAACCAATGTCATACAATGTCTTTTGAGTATACATTACTGTAACATAATAAATATGATGTTAAGAATTATGCAAATAAAAACCTTTATAAGTACACTTTGTAGTAGCAGCATTATTCAGTTTCAGTCTGTAATATAATGTATAATTGTTGTATATTTTGGTAGCTCAATGACATGATATCACTAAAACAGTCAAGCACTGAGCACACATGATAAAATAGTAGTTGTTATAAATAAACTTAAGTTGGTGATAAACAAAGCAATACAAACAGGTTCACAATTGAGTTATGGAAAACAACAACTAACATAGTAGTACTAATTACACTAAATTACTATAATATTAACATATCTATTTCTTTTCAGTGAATTTGTCCATAACTGCAAGCATGGAATTCTGCAGTACACTGTAGTGAGGCCCATATCAACAGTTATATCAATGATATGTGAACTTTGTGGGGTCTATGGAGAGAGTGACTTCAGCCCAAAAGTTGCCTTCCCCTACATGATAGCTATCAACAATCTATCACAATTTGTTGCCATGTATTGCCTTGTTTTGTTCTACAGAGCAAATAGAACTGAATTAAGACCTATGAAGCCTATTGGCAAATTCTTATGTATAAAAGCTGTGGTCTTCTTTTCATTCTTGTAAGTTTTATATTAAGTTTTGTATTAAAATATTAACTAAAATGTAGGTCATTTTAGTTAATATTTTGTGTTTTTCATGGAACTCATGAATGAATAATGATAAACTTTTAAATTTCCAGCCAAGGAGTAATAATTAACATATTAGTTTATTGCGGAGTGATTTCAACTATTTTTGATATATCAGATTCTGATAAGATAAAAATCATGTCTTCTAAGTTGCAGGTAAGTTTCCCATGCTAATTTAAATAAATTAAAATTTAGAAGCTATAATATACCACCAGTTAACCTTGAAATCTATCTCCAATGATTGTTGAATACAATCTTGTTTAACTACTTGACTTTTTTAAAAACGACTCATAAAACTTTGTCTCATTAAGATATTTTTTTACAGGACTTTTTGATATGCATAGAAATGTTCTTAGCAGCGATAGCTCACCACTATAGTTTCTCTTACAAACCGTATGTGTCTCCACAAAACCCATCGCCATCATGCCTCGGGTCATTCCTCGCAATGTGGGACGTGTCTGATGTCAAGAGGGATATATCTGAGCACCTTGGAGTTGTTGGTATGTTGCAACATTATATGTACATCAAGCTACAACAATCTGTCAAATTTCTTTAAGAGCCCTCATACATTTCGGCGCTACGCTTTTCTAGGTAGATTATGCTGCCGAGCTGCGCGGGCGACCCTTTCTATCAAATCTTCCCCCTCACCCGTGCCATGATGTTGTGAATATAGTACGCTATACTAACCGATCTTGATCCACCGTAATATTTTATATTTTTATACTTTCATGGAAACGTTTAGTTGGTGAAATGGTATTTTTTTTATTATTCTACAATATTATAACGGCTTTAAAACTTATTATATTCATAAAAACTTTATAACTATTACGTAGCTAAAATACTGTTTAAGAGATCCTAAATTCAAATACTCCATAGAAAATTTTGAATAAAGAATCTGCTTATCAGTATTTTAGATAGGTAATAGTTATAAAGTTTTTATGCATAGGGCTATTATTTTCTGTTTAAATAAATAAAATTACAATTTAATTAATATCATTTTATTGGAAATAGTTCTAACATAATTAGGTACATACTTTTGCAAGCTTGCGAAAGTAATAATAAGAAAATCGACAAAGAAAATAAAATCTATGTTTATTAAAAAAGTAAGACATTATGTCTTAAGTTTTGAACCGGTTTAAACATTATGTAAGTAATAGAATATATTACCAAAGCTACAATTTTATTACCATATTTTACTGTTATAATACAAATTACAAATAAAATGATTAGGTATATTTTAAATAGTAGGTATAATTATAAATAAATATCTACTGAACTAAGTCTAAAAATATTATGTCGAATTCTAAATATACTTAGTTGATTGATTACAAAAATATTTCCCGTAAGTGGCCATTCATTTATTACGTAAGAAGATTTAGGGGGGGGAGGGGTGTCGACCATGTCTTATTTTTTCTTACTAGGGGGTGGGAGGAAGTCTTGATAATTCTTACGTAAGATCACAAATATAAACAATTTTAAGATTTGAAAAAGCGCGGGCAACCGCAAGAGTGCCGAGGTGCACTCGGATGCGTATAGGTAAGCTATTTCCATGGCAACGAACCCGCGTTACCCGCACTGCATCTCCCGGGAATTCCCCGCTTGTGAACTAGACTGTCACTTGTTTGCATAAACGACACTCGTTATTGTGTTGATGATTTAATATTGCAGTTAAATAGTTGAATTATTAAAGTGTGTGAACTTTTTTATTGATGTGTGTCAATTAATGTCTTTATTGTGTTTTAATCATGACCTCCTTGTCGAACGCCGATCAAGCGTATATTAATTTTTTCCGTAAGATTCTTACGTAATAAATATTAAACAGCCAGGGGGCAGGGGTCGGCCTATTCTTTTTTTTTTTTTTAATTAGGTGGTGGAGGGTTTCAAAAACTAGTAAAAATCGTATTACGTAATAAATGAATGGCTCCTAACGGCGTAGAGCGAGTTTTTCTGCGGTCGATTATTTCTGGTAGAACACATTTTTCATAAAAAGCCTGCAGCTTTGATACCATTTTTTCTTGCCAAAATTGATCGTCTCTGTGAATTTTAATTACTTTTGACTGCAAAATCTGGACCAGACCATATGGCAAGTACGCAGAAATTTTTATTTGCTATACCTATTCAGTTGACTTTGGATTTGGTAAAACCAATCATGAAAAAGTACTTTTAAAACCTTTAATCTACTTTGTCTGTACGGCTGTCTCAAAGTCCATACCGAAAGCTGAAATCGGACATTTAATTTCAATAAGGCCGTCACTGTATAAGGCATCAGATGAAGCTCCTAAATAACAATGGTCAGGGTCAATAAATAGGCCGCATTTTTCAGCCACAATATTTTCTTGTTGGCTTAATTGTGACAGTGCTGCATTCTGCAATCAGGGTTTTATATATGAGATTCCTTTCTTTTATAGAATTTTTAAAACCCTCCACTAATATAACCTGTACCATACTTGCAGATGAGCCTGAATGGTTTTTGTGCATTTTTTCTGTCGCGAATGCAGATTACACAGTATTTATTGCGAACACCTACACACAAAACTTTTCCTGAATGCTCTCTGATGATTGCAGCAACTCCGGAAAGAGCTGCATAGTTAGTCTTGTATGACCTTTTGCTCCAACATGCATCAGCTTGCACTGAAATCATTGGAATGCCCGTCCGACTAACCTCACTATATAGCTTTCGGCAACTTTCTGCATTGTCTCTTCTGCAGTATTTTGCCACATTTCTGCTACTGTGTCATGCATTTACTATATAAACAGAAAGATTAGGTTAGTAAATCCATAGACGCAGACAGTTCATTGAGAGTGGAGAAACTATTGCCAGTTATAATCACTTCAGAAACCGCACTTGTATTGACATTCATGTTGTCTTTCTTTTACTTGAGAGGTTTTCAAATAAAAATGGAGCCACACATGTGCCATTTTACGTGAAACTTTGATATAAGTCCGGTTTGTTTATCTTTTAAAAATTCTGCAACTTAATTTCTTACTGTGTTTTCGTCAATGGTGTATAATTGTTTCATAAAATACTTGGATTCACCTATAAACAAATGAAATATAAACTGAAATAAGGATATTCTTTTTTACACAGACGAAAGCCCATTTATCATTGTACTTACCATATTGTCATCATCAGAAGCAGGGGTTTCTTCTACATCTAGCATGAAATCATTCAATGATTCATCCGATTCATTATTTAAACTAGTCTCAAAGCGTGTGAATTCTTTGTCAAGATTCTGAAAATATGAGTAATTAATTTGACGATATTTACAATTTGTCTACTAAGACTTTAGACAATTTTAAAAAAAGCATATCTTTATTATCTTCACCAAATGTTGCAGATTGTGATGATTCTGAACTGCTTCTCATGTGACCCTGGCGGACGCTTAGGGTTTCCACGCTCTAGGAATGAAAATTATTTCATAAGTTTTTCGCATGACTGTCTGCATTAAAGTTGATATAATTATGTCACGAGAACACAAAACGGGATAAAAAATATCTAATATTTCTTAAGCTAGACCATTAGCTATACTACCGTCCAAAAGTTAGGAAGCTGCAAGGTAAAATCAAATAAAACGAAACAAAGCCATTAGTATCAATGCATTTTATAAAAGAAAGTTTTATAAAAATCCGACGGATTAAGTCATAAAACACGTTTTGCCAAATACAAGGAATTTGTAAAAACTTCATGAAGTAGAATGATAATAATTTGTTTTTGTGTAGGTAAATAATGTACAAAGGAACTTTTGGACGATGGCGTATAACATATAAATAATTATTAACTTCTCACCATATTTACCGGATCAATGAGATTACTAGACGTTGAAGCGATAATATTATCAAAATTCACACGTTTTTTTATTTATTCTAAAAACAAACAATTTTATTTTACATTTCTATTAAGTAATCTAGATTTATTATGAATTAAAAGTTTTTTAAAGAAAGGTACATAATATTTTACATAAAATACCTACTTTAATAAGTACCTTGCTTTCTCTTGCTTTTTTCAGTAGCTCAATATTTCGACTTTTACGCTTTCTGACGCAAGCGTACTTAGTTGGTTTTCACCATACCGTCCTCTAATAATTTGCTCAACTACAAACAACATAAAATACACACAATGAATAAACACATGATGAATAATGTATAAATTAAGTGGTAATATAATATAAAAACACAATAATAAAGATGTGGATACAACATAACATTAGCTTGTAACGTAACATTTACTGGAGAATCAGTAAACAGACGCTAGTTTGAAGTTTTAAAATTAAATAGAGAAAACTTAAAATGTGAGGATTGATTGGATTGTGGAATTGATCTGTTTCACAATTGAATAACCTCATTAATTATATTTCAATTTAAAGTCATGAATAACTACTTCAAGTATTAACTGCTATTTCATTTGTATGTTGTACCATCATTACCACTCTATTTATTTATTTATTTTTCTCTCTTAGATGTTATAATTATGAAACAAAATACTCACAACGATCAAAATGCTGCGGTCGTAGTTTACAGTGATGTTCAAGCACGCACGCAATAACAAAGCAGCACACTAACAAAATAATTGACGAGCGGGAGCGCGCGAAAAACTGACTGACAAACAAAACAACGCACAGCCGTAACTACTGGTCGTAGAAAGCTGAATTTTCGCATGTAGGTTTCTGGGGGAGTGTAGGGGATTAAGAGAGGATTTCCCGAAATTCCTACGGGAACGAAAAAAATGTGAGTACGAAGTCGCGGGCAAAAGCTAATTATAAATATTATTTATAACAAGATGACCCCGTTGAAATTTGTACCTACCATAACCTAAAATTTATTTGATTATTTTTACCTCTAAACTTTGTAGGTATTGAGGAAAAAAATCAAATAAATATCAAATCAGTCGAGCCATTTTTGAATACTAATCTAATGATCACACACACACACACACACACACACACACACACACACACACACACACACACACATAAAGTTAAAATAAAAAACTAGTTTTTTACTTACTTAATTTTGTTTAAGTAAGTATTTTATGTTTTGGTATGCGTCATGCCATGCTTGCCACGTTGTACGGCAATGCTTATCCTCTGCCCGAGATAAATTAAATCGTAAAGAAATCAATTAAATTTATATCCATAACATTATATTATCAAGTCCTGTTTGGACTTTGGATAGTTGGTACTTACCTAGACTATGATTCAATAGAAAAAAAGAATTGAAATTAATTGAATACGTATGACGCAATTATCAATTGACTTCATCATGGATCTAGTTATCGCAAGTGCCACTGCTTAGCGGGAAGTTCTGGGGTCGATCTCTGGGTCAGTCAGCGGTATTTTTTGCTGTTTGACCCTCAGTTTCTCAAACCAAACAGTTTCTCGAACCAAAAATAAAATGCTGTGAATGTCTGTTGACTATTCATACAGGTGACTCAACTAATCTCAGCAGTTTACGCGCGCAACAACAATTATTCACAATATTTATATTGCGATAGCATTATTTTCGAACTTAACTCTTGAATCAGTCTGATCAATGGTAATATTCTCGCCCTCTGTTGCCTACATCAGACAGAAAAGAGAAAGATCCGAGTAATCAATATGATACTATTTTCTTTTCCAACAGGGAGCTCATTTAGTCGAAGACTTCGAGGTAAATCGATGTATCACATGGCGCGTGGATACGACGAAAGTTCGAGATTAATGAGTGAGCAACCAATACCGTCTAGTTCGGCTCCGAACCTCACTGTAGGTGTAGAAGACCTGGAACCTCCGCCGGTGGAAGTGAGACCATCTGCCTACGGATCGCTAGATAACACTGTATCCGCGATGTCAACGAACTCTGAGACAGAACCTTTACTTGACCTCGATGATCAAACTAAAGACGACCCTAAAGTATAAAATGTGATAAAAGTGATAGTCATTTTGCATATTAGGGAAATCGAATAGTGGCTTGGTGCTACTTCACATTGCTTTATATAAACTTATCGAAAATGCATCACATGAAACAGGTATGCGATTGATGTTGATCACTAAATTGTACATTCCTTATTTTACATGCAAAGTACGAAACGAACATCCTGAATTATTATTTTTTGTTGTTTATTTTATGATGATCTGCAATATATCATATATATTAGTACTAACTATGAATAATAATATTAGTATAAATTGTGATATTTACGTTAATCTGACGATGTAATTGTAATTAATATGTTAAGTTTTAGAAATAAAATATTTGTTTAGCATATGCAATCCTATTTCATTCTAAACATCTCATCTACTCCGTTCCTGGTAGGGCTATGTTTTAGAAGTTATCAGTCAAACTCGGGTTCCGTACTGTACTTTAAAATACCCAATAAGCTTAGCAGTCCGCTGTACCACACAAACATCACAACAAACAATAATTATGAATACAATAGGATCAGATCAGTAAATAAATTATTAGTGATTTTAATTATTTATTGTTCATTTAAACATTTTAGCAACTTCATTAAAAGTATTTTAACAACATGATTATTATGACAATACCGTAAAACTGAATAGAATTCAAAATGCAATAACAGTAAAAAACTTTTAGCTCGGAATGTTATGCTGGAAATATGCTAGCTGTGCGCAGTTAAGGATTAGGATTTTTTTTTTAAATAAATTAATTGTGTAGTCTTAAATTCTAAGTATGCTTAAAAATCTTTAGAAGAAACTTTTCATTATATCAATCTAGAATTGAGATTATTTAATTAATACTTGTTTGATATTCTACTCCATTTACTTCTTATCTAATCAAATAGTAAGTATGTAAAATAAAAGCCTCAAATGAATCTTATAATCGCGATAAAAGTGGAATGTATAAATTCCCTATAAACAATAATATTTTTAAGTAGGTAACTTGTTGATATGCAAATATTTTCGATTATGTATTATGATAAGCCAATTTTATAATTATTTATTAATAGAATTGGTTCTCTGATGAAGCTTTGTTTTGCAGAAATTTTCTAAGGCACTTAGACCAGCCTTTAAGGAATTCATTTCAATTTGGTGCCATATTGTTCCAAGTATGAGGCAGTAGAAGCAAAGGCCAGTAATAAATATTTTAAATAGGTCATAAAATATACTGTGCGGCCAATGACCAAATAAGCCAATTAGGAGAATGAGTATCACTCCTCCAACAGTTAAACATAACGCTTTAAATTTTGATAGGTTGGCCATTGCCTCCTGACAGACTTTAATAGCTTCCGTGCATGTTTCATCAAAATCACAGTAATTCCTGCACGAGCGAATACATTTCTCTTTGTTTATTGTTGGATTTGGTTGTACATGTAATTGTACAGAAACTGCATTGTGGTCCGAATATGAAAATTCTTGCCCAGGGACTCGGTTTGGTAATGGGTTGCCAAATTGTGTTACTATAACCTGAAAAATAAACGAGATTTATTTAATAAAGTCAAAAAAAATAAAAAATCATGTGCGAGTCAGACTCGCGCGGAGCGGGTTCCATTCGGTCAACTTATCATTGTAGTCGAAAAACATCATCCTTCCCAGCCTTTTTTCATCATCAGCCTTTTCCCAACTATTATTGGCGTTGTCAGTCAGATTTTCTGGCTTCTAATATCCCTATAACCAGGACTGGGCAGTATTTGAATTACAAATACGTATTTGGTATTTGAAAAATGACATTTTTAATTGGTACCTATTTGAAATACATGACACAGGTATTTTGTAGTTGGTATTTCAAATACTTCATCATCTGCGTAGCCTTTTCCCAACTATATTGGGGTCGGCTTCCAATCAAACCGGAAAGTTTCCAGTACTTCAAAATAAATTTGAACATAAATA
Source organism: Mamestra brassicae (assembly GCA_905163435.1). NCBI lineage: Eukaryota > Metazoa > Arthropoda > Insecta > Lepidoptera > Noctuidae > Mamestra > Mamestra brassicae. The sequence continues at coordinate 6,652,541 of LR990996.1, read as the reverse complement.
CATTTAGAATCTTATTAATGGTTGCGTTCTGCAGAAAACAGCAAACGATAGCTTTCGTAAGCAAAAAGGCTAGCCAAACCTAACAGTATTTTATATTAAGTATTTTGCATTTTAAATAAAAATAGTTAAAATACTTTATATTGTATTATATATTTTAAATACACGACTTATAAGAATGTTGTATTTCGTATTTTAAATATATGCGAGATAGTATTTTGTGATTTGTATTTTAATTAAAACAAAGTATGTATTTTTCCCAGCTCTGCCCCTATAACGAATTTTAAAGTTATCCACATAGTGAACTCCACAGGAAACCTTTTATTTTCGTTTGATGATGTCACACAGTACAGTTTGCAAGGGTTTCTTTTTCTAATCTGAACTACAAAAGTGACTACCATAGTCTACACATGGGTCACAAATATTCATATACAGGGACGGGCTGGATCGAACTGGAGAGGTTCGTCGTGCGTTGCTAAATCTCTTCGAGATCTTCTACCGCGACATCTTCGAGTTCAGTCCCCTCAATCATTGCAGCAATGTCTTCAAGTACTTGACTCTGCATCTACATTATGTACATACATATTCCTAAGTAATCAATTCGCGTAATGCGAGGCATTTTAACGCAAAATTTGAAATTCGCGTTAAAGCGAAACCGCGCATAACGCGGGGTATTACTGTATGTACAAAATTTTGGAGTGAACTTGAATTGAATTATGGAACAAATTAGCTGTGATAGACAGACAGACATAGACTCAAAACTGAGACAAACCGAACCCAAAAAAAAAGTTAATATATAACATACCTCCCAATCAGGACTTAGTTTGTATAAAATATGATCTATTCTCTTTCCTTCAGGACAAATCTTGACTTGTTTACGGTCTGCATAGCTGTTATTAGCACTGTCGCTAGTTCCCAAGGAATTTGCTTTGACAGAGTCCCTCAAGTCGAGATCTGTATCATAAGGATCCGTCAGTGGGGGAAGCTGAGTCACTATCCTGAAAAGGAAAAAATATTCATAAAATGTAATATGATGCTAAGAAGTACTTTTGCCACCAGTAACGAAAATGATAATGTTACCAAAAAAAAAAGTTTATTACTTGAATGATAAATCTCCAGGTGCTGCATTTAGGTCTCCTGCCAATATAGATATGTCAGCAGGTGCCGTAGTCAAATTAACAAATTCCGCTGTTGAGTATGCTTGTAGCACTCTGTGTGCCAAATAGATATCATCCTGATGATATTCTGCGTGGAGCTATGAATTGAATAATGCGTTGAAGGATAAGTTTTATATCATACTCAAATTATTGAAAAAATAAGTATTCTATAAGTAAGCATTCTATAAACATATTAAAGCAAATGTCACAATTATTGATCTTGGGCAAAGCACCAGGTTAATGTTCACACATACATTTTAATCTAACTCAATTTAGATTCAGTTTCATGGGGTGAAATAGGGTGAGTAGTAAAACTAACAATACAAATAGGTGCAAATATTATCTTGCTAAAGTCAGAAGATGTTACAATTATATCCCCCAGGATTTTAAATTTTTTTTCTTTTGTTACTTGTAAAACATATTTACTTACTACTCACATGTGTGCAATATACATTAACTAATCTTTCTCCAACTTGGATACGGGCAAGACCGATTCCTTTACCTCCAAACCAGTCCCCGTGATGAATCTTGTGAATGTAGCCATTTAAAGGCCACTGGTGAAAGAAGACATCTTGCATCAACCATTTTGAGAATATACATAAGCCTGACCCAAGCACTCCACTGAAATATTAAGTATATTAGATGAATTTAATGTAAATATTACTTAATAGTAGTAAATAATAATTAAAAAATATTTTTTCTTATTAAATTTTATTTGCTTAATTTTTTAAGTATCATGAATAAAATTGATGTTGACAATAACAATTGTGGTACTTCAGACTTTATGATAATTATTCATTTTCTGTTGTGTTTCTATCTCGAGCAGATATTGCTTCTTATAACAAGAGATGGATATTACCTGTAAAAGTAGTGTGAATATGGTAGATTACTTTTCAAACTATTCTTCAAATACAAATAATCGTTTTCACTCCAAACTTCTTGTAAACACACTATATTATGCGGGCTCCTTTTTAAATATGCAGCTATGGCTTCAAAACGCTGCTTTCGATTTTTAGACACCCCTGGTATCCCCCTGTAAATATAGATAAGTGGTCACTAATGCAGAATGAGGCATTAATTACTAAGCAAGCAGACCTTGAAATCAAGTAAGAACTGGACAATGATAAGACTTGATTCATTTTTAATTTGATTGATTCATTTTTAACATTTAATACCTATTTCAAATCCAGATTGCATGTCAATACAGAGGCAATTCAAATTTGAAGGGGTTCTCGAATACTTAAACCTAAATTTATTAATCATTATTTGTTGCTTATACTTAAATACTATTTTTTAAAATGAATTGAAACTATTGAAATTTACACTTTCAATATCTTAGTAGTAACCATTAAGACGGTTTATAGTGTATACAAAGAGGTAACCATAGAAACTTTAAAATTTATGCAGTATCATGCCATTTGAAACAGAAATTCTAAGCGATGAGTTTAATAACTTACCAACAGTTTAGAGTAAAGACATTCAAAGTGAATTCCATATTAACTGAATACTGTCACAGTTTGGTGAACTAGGCGCATGTACCACTTCAAATCCTGTTTTATCTTTGTGAGAATCATAAAAATAATATAGATAACTACTCAGCTCAGTGTGATTCCAAATGGATGGAGTGGAGTTTGCGATGCGATTTTGAATTGAACATCGAATTGACGTCTTGGTAGACGATTTGGCAATGACAGTGTTGACATTGACGGTTTAATCCAGTTGCCAGTAGAAGGAAAATTTTATCTATTTATTCGGAAGAAGTATAGAGGAAGGAATCATCAAATGAAGGAATCAAGAAACATATTTGATATATAATTGTAGTTCTTATTTTGCTGCTGCGAAAAACCTCATAAATATAGTAACCTTGTTAGTAACTATATTTTCCGGGCCGTGGCGCCCTTGTGCTCACAGCTTGTTCAAAGTTTCTAAACGTCTTGTTAACAATTACCGTGACTATAGATGTAAAACAACCGATTGTAACGTTTTTAAACAAAATGTTGCCGTTTTAAGCCCCAAATATACGGTTGAAATCTCGCCTACAAAAATAAAAGAACTGCGTATGTAGGGTAGGAGAGCTGGCAACGTTGCGTCGAGTCACGAGTGACGACGTCAACGAGAGTGCGAGAGTGTGTTTGTTTTAAACCGAATCAAATTGATTATTTATATCGTTTGAAAACAAAGAAAGAAATGTTTATTTACCTTATCAATAGTTTATATAACTTAGGTAGGTTAATACCTACGCTTGGTCGGACGGACCAACTAGAACTAAACCGGCTAAGTACAGTACCTACGCGTCAAACAACTTTGCTCCTCTGAACTGCGTCACAATTGGCAGCGCAGTAGTCAATTTTAAAACCAATCATGACACCGCGCATGCGTAGGTTTGGCGCGCATGCGCGGTCTCGCGGAAGATGGCGCGAGTTATGGCGTCTCAGTCGCTCCTATACGTTCGATGCTTAGTCGTGTCCCGCTTGGTCAATGCAATAAGACTGTTGATGCCACAAGTGTTACACGTTGTTATTATTTTCTTCTTACACTCGCTAACTGCTTCTACGAACGTAACACTTTTTTACGCGATTGCACGTGCGCAGTCGTCACCAAAACCTAACTTCAGAGCGGCAAAGTTGCTTGATTATAACTATATATCAATATCAGTAGGTATATCACACACTTAAAAAATCTTTTCACAGTTTATAGGTACTCTATCTCGGTAAAATCAAGAAAATGTAGGTATAATTAAGAAAAGCAACAAGTCATCAACACCAACCGTTTTAAATAAAATAAACAGGTTTATTTCGGTTTTTAACGGTTTTTTTTTTGTTTTAAACAGATTGGTTTTAAAACTGGCCTTACATCTATAACTGTGACCAAAGGGCTGGTTTTACTTTGGCCAGAGGCTAAGCAGTGCCATACAACGTGGCGATGCAGCCAGTCTCTTGGGCACATTAGCAGTAGACAGCGTAGTGGATGATTGTCACGTTAATTTTTAATAGTATCATGGTTAGTTGAACTAAATGTATACCCATCCAGTGTCTAGGGATCATGTACGTTTTAGAGTATCGTCGCAATTGAGGATTATATTAACTTTTTTGTATCGTTATTGATTCTTTTGAGTGAATTCACTTCACTATTTAAATAAATAATTTTATTTAAATAGTGAAATTCGCCGTGTCGCATGCGACGTTTACCGCGGCGGCGACGTAGCGTTGCGACCAGCTATTCCTGCAATTCTCCGTTCACAGTAAAACGTAGCAACGTCCGCGGCAATACAAACATACGGTGATAACCGTCACCGCGGACGAAGTGGCGCCTGCGGTGGATCCTCCTGCCAGTCTTGTTTGGAAATCGCACAACGCAGACGTCAGCCACCATTAGCAATCGAGTAATCTCTCCCAATGCTCGCCGCGTCCACCGCAGCGATGCCCACCGTGTGCTACACCGCCGGCGCAGTGGCGGACACCGCTATTCTACACACCCCGCACCACGCGCCACGTCACGACCCGCATCTGCATAAACAACATTGTACAGACGCCAGCACATCAAAGCTACAGCAATCTGTCAAATTTCTTAAATATATTTTCAACTTTATCGTCAAAGCGTTAGGTTCAAGGTTGATTGGGAAAATTTGACAGTTTCGGGTAGCTTGATGTGCTGGCGTCTGTACATCGCCATATGTTTGTGTTTGCGCGTGTGATGATGCGGGCCGCTGCACGCGCCGAGGCGAGCATAGCCCGAGCGCCGTAGGCATTTAACGCATACCCCAGCCCCCGCAACGAGTAGCGATACGAAACAAACTACGAAGCGCGGAGACGCGCGGGCCCAGCGTGCAGCGCACCGCTCGCTCAATGAGTTCACGAACTCGAGTAGGTACTAAGTTGCGTCACAAAAAAGAGAAATGCAGTAAATCAACTCGAATGGATTTATAATTTTTTATTTTTTTATTTTTAACCCCCGACGCAAAAAAGACGGGGTTTTATAAGTTTGACGTGTCCGTGTGTGTGTGTGTCTGTCTGTGGCATCGTAGCTCCCGAACGCACGAACCGATTTTGATTTTGTTTTTTTTTTGTTTGAAAGGTGATTTAGTCGGGAGTGTTCTTAGCTATATTTGGTGGAAATCGGTCCAAAATGGCCGACGCCACAAAATGACAAGTTACATATTTTTTCACAACTCTCTCAATATAGGTATCAAATAAAAGGGCTTGAGTAGTAGAATACTATATACTATGACAAATTTCAAATCCAAGATGGCGCAACCAAACAATGGCCACAGAATATATAATAGTACAATGGCGAATAACTTTTTTATATATAATAAGTTGCGTCACAAAAAAGAGAAATGCAGTAAATCAACTTGAATGGACTTATAAATTTATTTTGTTTTATTTTTCTAGTAGGTATGTACTTTTTTAAGGTTGTTTATAGGTTAGGTACGTATTCTATGAACTTGAAAATGATTGAAAAAAAAAAATGAATGAATTGAAAATGAGTAGGTATACTTATTTTTTTTTTTTTGTGAATGTCATGAATACAGAATAAGATTCAAAATCACGCGCCACCGCGTGCCATTTGACCCTACATAAGGGTGCGAAATCTTCATGCTACAGTATAAAAATCAGGCCGTAGGTAGGCACAATTACTTTAGAATTGTCTTACAATTCTTGAATTACAATGTCAATATTGTAAGGCTTAAAGGTATAAATGGTTATTTTGTGTAAAACATTATGTGAAGCATGTTTTGTTAAAAAATAATAAAATATTTTATTTTGTAGTCAAAAATATGCTAATAAATGAAACACTTTAGAAATAAAAATAATTTATTTGCTTTATATAATAATCAGTAAAAATAAAGTAAGAGTCTTTGTATAAGTTTTATAATATTCATCAATATTAATAAATTCTTATAGTGTGGGCAGTAGGGTAACCTAGTTATTTACTACTAGTCCAGTCCTAAAATAATACCGAAATGAAAGTGCGAATTTCCTACGTGAGGCTCACGTAGATCCAAGATGACAGCTGCAATAATTAAATGTTTTTCAGGTGCTAAAGCCGATAGAGAGCTCAAAATGTAAATCCAAGATGGCGGTTGCGATTGTCATGGGTGTCGTTTTCATAGTTTTCGAGGGTGGTAAAGCTAATAGTGAGGTCAAAATGTAAATCCAAGATAGTGGCTGCAAAAATTTTGTTTTGTTTTAAATCATACGTGAAAAGGAACTTCTTTCCTGATTGGGGTCCCCCAACGGCACATTTCATCTAAAGGCATTTCAGGGGCATTGGCAGCATTATTAGTCGTTCTGTAACAATATAATAAATGATGTTCAGTTTCAAATTTCAATATTCATCATCATCATCGGCAGCATTGTTCCACCAACTGCTGAGTATAGGCCTCCTCCCTTTTCTGCAAAGCTTCCCTAGTCTGTGCAAGTCTCATACAAGTCTTTCACACGATCTTCTGTAGATACCCACTTGGTCATTGGTCTGCGAACGCTCCTTCTACCGTTTCTCGGCAAACATGCCAACCATTAGGGCTCCGCTCCACCTGCCATCATTACGTCTAGCCAAGTGTCCTGCCCACCTCTATTTCAGAGCCTCTACCTGCTTTCAATATCCATAGTTATAAGAAAATTTTCATATAATTTAATATTTATGTTACTTACTCCTCAATCCCAGGGTTATTCAAATAAACAGGCTCTAAAGTCATCAATGGAGACACGTTACGCCCTTCCGCGTGCTCTATTGACCTGTAACGCAAAAGTTGATTATGACTTGTTGGTAATAAAAAGTTATTTTTTTTAATTTTCTTTACAAAATATCTCGATTAAACCAGCCTGTTTATAAATTTAGTTAGAGATAAGTAATATTAGTTCGTTACTGTTTATTTATTTATTACAAATTAGGTACACAGTCAGTACACACATATCACTCTGTACTTTTCCAGTATAAGCTGACCTGTCATTGTACGGAAATTATATTCAGTGCGAGATCAGCTTATACTGGTAGTGTAGCTCGTATGTGTCTACCCACAGCAACAATGTTAGTATTTTTATTCTGTGTCACAACACAAACCACAACACAAAAAATAATAACATTTATGGTATCTGCAACGTTTGTGTAGGTCTCGTCTAGATGCCAACACGCAGTTTACTAGTGCCATAATGTAGAAATGTGACAGAATGACTACTTCCTACGAATATAATTATTTTGGTACGACTTTCCATTGACGTCGTCGTATTGAGAGTGGGGGATAGGAGGGGGGGAGGTATACTACCTCTTCTTAAAAGAAAAAGTCGCGGAGACCCCTCTTCGAGGTTTTTTAGTTTTTAATTCTGAGGAATTTTTTCAGTAAATTTAGTGTCGTTTGGCAAGAGGAGGGGGTTGTGGTGGGGAGAGGGGGGGGGGAGGGTTTGCTCCCTCTCCCTTGGCACCACTCCCAAGACAAGGTAACGCACTGTTTCTGAGGAAAACTCATTTAGTAACCTAGCCTCAAAACGTTCAAAAAGTTGCCTAAAAGGCGTAGTAGGGAGCGGGCGGGGCCTGATGGTTTAAAAAAAAACCACGAAGGTGATGGCGATTCTAACCTATCCTGTCCGAGTCGGGGTGCCCCAAGTCCAAGTCAAGGTAAAACGAAACGTTCAACGACGAGAGGTCTAAATAATATGTGATAGGGATTGACATAAATTTTGCTATAATAATTCATTTTCAATAAGTATTTTTTTCTCAAAAAGTACGTGTCTCCGCATGTTGAAACTTTGCGTGCGTACTTATAATAATGTAACTTTTCTGTAAAAAAATATCAAATCCTAACTCGACGGACGTCATTGGAAAACTGAGTCAACCCCTTACTTACAGAAAGCACTGTATCAAACTATGACATGCTCTAAATTCATTAAAAAAACTATAAGTATGTCTAGTTAGGCTATACAAACTTTATCCATGGTATGAAAAATGTTTACGTCTGTTTTTAATGTTTTAGAGCAATGCAGTTGCAGGCCAAGAGCAATACGCATGTATCAAGTAATGATACGGTGGATAAAGAGTAAGTTTTTAATTTTATTTTATGGACAAATTTATAAACAGGCTGGTTTAATCGAGATATTTTGTAAAGAAAATTTAAAAAAATAACTTTTTATTACCAACAAGTCATAATCAACTTTTGCGTTACAGGTCAATAGAGCACGCGGAAGGGCGTAACGTGTCTCCATTGATGACTTTAGAGCCTGTTTATTTGAATAACCCTGGGATTGAGGAGTAAGTAACATAAATATTAAATTATATGAAAATTTTCTTATAACTATGGATATTGAAAGCAGGTAGAGGCTCTGAAATAGAGGTGGGCAGGACACTTGGCTAGACGTAATGATGGCAGGTGGAGCGGAGCCCTAATGGTTGGCATGTTTGCCGAGAAACGGTAGAAGGAGCGTTCGCAGACCAATGACCAAGTGGGTATCTACAGAAGATCGTGTGAAAGACTTGTATGAGACTTGCACAGACTAGGGAAGCTTTGCAGAAAAGGGAGGAGGCCTATACTCAGCAGTTGGTGGAACAATGCTGCCGATGATGATGATGAATATTGAAATTTGAAACTGAACATCATTTATTATATTGTTACAGAACGACTAATAATGCTGCCAATGCCCCTGAAATGCCTTTAGATGAAATGTGCCGTTGGGGGACCCCAATCAGGAAAGAAGTTCCTTTTCACGTATGATTTAAAACAAAACAAAATTTTTGCAGCCACTATCTTGGATTTACATTTTGACCTCACTATTAGCTTTACCACCCTCGAAAACTATGAAAACGACACCCATGACAATCGCAACCGCCATCTTGGATTTACATTTTGAGCTCTCTATCGGCTTTAGCACCTGAAAAACATTTAATTATTGCAGCTGTCATCTTGGATCTACGTGAGCCTCACGTAGGAAATTCGCACTTTCATTTCGGTATTATTTTAGGACTGGACTAGTAGTAAATAACTAGGTTACCCTACTGCCCACACTATAAGAATTTATTAATATTGATGAATATTATAAAACTTATACAAAGACTCTTACTTTATTTTTACTGATTATTATATAAAGCAAATAAATTATTTTTATTTCTAAAGTGTTTCATTTATTAGCATATTTTTGACTACAAAATAAAATATTTTATTATTTTTTAACAAAACATGCTTCACATAATGTTTTACACAAAATAACCATTTATACCTTTAAGCCTTACAATATTGACATTGTAATTCAAGAATTGTAAGACAATTCTAAAGTAATTGTGCCTACCTACGGCCTGATTTTTATACTGTAGCATGAAGATTTCGCACCCTTATGTAGGGTCAAATGGCACGCGGTGGCGCGTGATTTTGAATCTTATTCTGTATTCATGACATTCACAAAAAAAAAAAAATAAGTATACCTACTCATTTTCAATTCATTCATTTTTTTTTTTCAATCATTTTCAAGTTCATAGAATACGTACCTAACCTATAAACAACCTTAAAAAAGTACATACCTACTAGAAAAATAAAACAAAATAAATTTATAAGTCCATTCAAGTTGATTTACTGCATTTCTCTTTTTTGTGACGCAACTTATTATATATAAAAAAGTTATTCGCCATTGTACTATTATATATTCTGTGGCCATTGTTTGGTTGCGCCATCTTGGATTTGAAATTTGTCATAGTATATAGTATTCTACTACTCAAGCCCTTTTATTTGATACCTATATTGAGAGAGTTGTGAAAAAATATGTAACTTGTCATTTTGTGGCGTCGGCCATTTTGGACCGATTTCCACCAAATATAGCTAAGAACACTCCCGACTAAATCACCTTTCAAACAAAAAAAAAACAAAATCAAAATCGGTTCGTGCGTTCGGGAGCTACGATGCCACAGACAGACACACACACACACGGACACGTCAAACTTATAAAACCCCGTCTTTTTTGCGTCGGGGGTTAAAAATAAAAAAATAAAAAATTATAAATCCATTCGAGTTGATTTACTGCATTTCTCTTTTTTGTGACGCAACTTAGTACCTACTCGAGTTCGTGAACTCATTGAGCGAGCGGTGCGCTGCACGCTGGGCCCGCGCGTCTCCGCGCTTCGTAGTTTGTTTCGTATCGCTACTCGTTGCGGGGGCTGGGGTATGCGTTAAATGCCTACGGCGCTCGGGCTATGCTCGCCTTAACGGAAAAAAGCGACGCGCCGCGAGACGCCACGCCGCACGTGACGCGCAACGCCCCGTTTCCCCGTAAACGAGGCCAGAGTATGTACAGACGCTAGCACATCAAGCTACCCAAAACTGTCAAATTTTCCCAATCAACCTTGAACCTTATTATTGTTGTAGCTTGATGTGTACTTTTAACATGAACCAACGGCCGATTTTCAGGATCGATCCTAAAGAAAATAATCGCTTTTTTTTTAATCTGGGTGCTGATTTTTATGTATGTTTTAAAAAATATTGTTAAAAAAGAAGTAAACAAATCATATTTTAACGACTGATTAGTCATTGTAATAGTCTAAGAGCTGGTTGCCACCTCGAGTGAGAACCTATTCACAAGGTTGAATTTTGGGCATAGTTTATTTAGTAAATACAAATACGAAAGCAAAAGTCTGCTAGGATTTGAGAGGATGCAAAACTACTGAAATTAACTTTGATATATCACAAAAAAAAAATTGCCCGTCGGCACAAGCTAGCAGGTATGCTAAGGGAGCGTTCAAGTTTTACATAACGGAATTTTTGAAAATTCTTGAACCTCCCTCCCCCCCACATAACGCGCCGTAACTTTATCTGTACCCCCTCCTTAAACGTTACGTATCATCCAAGTGACATTTTTTACCTATAAGTCACAATAAAATTATGTCTACTACTCTCATGTTACCAATTTTTTAAATTAATAATGTGTAATTTCAAGAATAATATTGATGTTTATTTTTGTTTGGCAAAATTACTACTGTTTAGTGACTGTGTAACTCGAAAATATTTTTAGTGAGCTAGCGTTAAATAAAAAAAAACAATGCTACGTAACGCGTTGTTCGAACACCCCTGTAACGCATCGTAACGTTTTACAAGACCCCCCTCCCCCCAATTGAGTTACGTAATACTTGAAAGCCCCCTTATGTTAAAAGTACATTCTAACACTACTCTATCCCAAATATTTTGTTAGTTATAAAATAAGGGAGGTCTGGCAACTCTGGGATGTAAGTCTATTAGAAAGGCAATAATGCGAAGATGGTTTCAGACCACTAAAACGGGATGTTCGCGAACGAAGTCGCGGGCAAAAGCTAGTCTCTTATATAGCGGCAATAAAGTTAACGAGGAATAATCGACTAACCTATAAAATGTAACTGGATAATAAAAAAATCCATAGAAAATAACTTAACACTAATAAATTGCGTTTGTAACTTTGCAATCTTGTAAAATTTGCTATTTATTTTTTGTCATGGTTAGCGACACGGCTTACTACGGAACCCTTCACTGTGCGTGGCCCGGCACGGCGGCACGCACTAAGCCGGTTTTTAAATATAAAACAAAAACTATAAAAGGAATAAACATTTTATTTTCAACTTTTAAACTGGTCTATTATTTTATTCATTGCATTATTGCACATTGAGGTAAACCTCAATATGTTACCCCCAAATTTGCAAGCCAGTAGAAAATATGGGGAATACAAACTGTACCATTTAGTGAATCTCTTTCTTAATGACCTGGTCAGTTAACACATTTAAAATGTAACCAGAAAACAATACTAACAAATACAACAAGACTAGCTTATTAAAATCGAATAAGCTGCTCATAATATTACCAATATTATACAATCAAATTAAAACGTATATTTTTTTATAACAGATCTGTGATTTATTGTACTTATTTTAATAGGAATTGTTACGTATCTTCTATGTTATACCCTCTCCATATCAAACCGTCCTATTAGAAAATGGTCCTACAACTGAAGGACACTTTGGCGTCGAAGTAATTTACCACATCGCCGTTATTCGGAAGAGAGTGGCAACATTGCCACGTTGAATGGCAATGCTAGTTAGCGAGAAATCTTCTAGAAAAGGAGACGCACGCGGATCAAAACTGTAATTCCCAATACGTTTACAGTATTTCCGCCTGTTCAAGACCTCAATAACTGCTGCAGTGGCCTTGACACAGCCTGCCGTATTTGGAATATAATTTGGAGCAAGGCTGTCGACACAAGTTGCATCCCACACCAGTGGTCAATTTTATTTTCGTTTCTATGCTACTTTTCAAATAAACTATGTCATGTCATGACAATAAAACTATAGTAATTATTGAGCATTATTGTGCAGATGCCAGCACATCAAGCTACCCGAAACTGTCAAATTTTCCCAATCAACCTTGAACCTAATGCTTTAGCGATAAAGTTGAAAGTCTATTAAAGAACTTTGATAGATTGTTGTAGTTTGATGTACTGGCGTCTGTACATTATCAACAGGAGTCTGCTAATAGGATGTTTTGCAAGTAGGACGTTTTGATACAGAGAGATAATACTTACATTTATATAATTATCATTATACTAATATAATTACCGTCGCACTTAAACAAATAATTATGATGTGTACCTGCATAATATCTGCTACTATACTATAGTATAAATAAGCAGGAAATCGTTTTGTACATTTAACAACCCGTTTCTATAACGAAAATCAACGACGAGACAAAATTATATGTATGTAAAGTGATCTGATTGGCGCAACTCAATTTCAGTCAACCAATCACAGTTTCGAAAGACTCCTGATGATTTGTCAGTTTTTTTTTTGCGTGGATTTTGGTTCCAGATGCAAAGGTACACTCCACCGAATTATAGCTAACCTGCTACCTAGTAGCTATCTTATATTTACGCAAGGTGTGTACGACACTCTATGTACTAATAAATCACACCATAATAATACTAATAAATTTTAACAACCTAACGTTAAGGCTCACTCACAACACAAAACACTAGCACTAAACAAATTTAAATCATCTTTATTTTTGAAGATGTTAAATGGATTAAGTATTTGTGGTGTAAATGGGCCTTGGATTGGCTAGCTAAATTTTCGGCAGGCTACTGGATGCAGGTATCGTCAAACGTCGACGTTATAATATCTTCTATTAAATTTCCTAAAATTAACATTTTTGCATTTTAAGTTCAAATAAGAACATCAACTTCAACAGTGATATGTTCTGATTTTACTGACAAATTAATAGGAGAATTTGGAGTAGACTCAGTTTCTTCAGGCACTTCAGTTAATCCAGCTAACTTGAGAGCAGTAGAATACTTAAAACTCCCTTCATCCTTTCTTGGTTTTCTTTCTTTATTAATAGGTGTTGGTTCCATTCCTGCCTCCTTGTAGTGTAATTGAATATGATAATTCAATTTAGCCTGGAACATATATATTTTTCTAAGTTAATTACTGTGTAATGTTTTGTAAACTTTGCATAGGTACTACTGTATAAATTCAAGTTTTTATAACTTAAGAGACAGATGTGTTGCTGGGGAGTTTGTTGCGCCACTTCTTCTTCTCAGCTAAAACACTAGGAAGTGGTGACGGGCGGGCATTTTGGGGGATTGTCTTTAAGTAGAACTTTGATGTTTAAAAAGTGCTGGCACTCAGCCTAATTTGAATAAATGACTTTTTGATTGATTACTTTGTTGCCATTATTCTGGTAATTTTAAATAAAAAATAGCAATCTCTAGTGTAATTAAAAAAATTATGTATAGTATAAAATTAAGTTTGAAATAATTTACCTTTGTTGATAATTGTGCTTGACAAATTGTGCATTCATGGAACATCTTCATATGTTTTACTAAAATATGTTGCTTTAAGTTGCTTTTTCTTGAATAAAATCTGTAATTAAAAAGCATAAGTTAGGAGTCAAATAAATTTTCATGATTACTTCAAGAACAAAAATAATTATTTATTATTATACCTTGGACAATCTTCATATGGACATGGAAATGTTTTCGTAATTGTTCTCTGTCCATGTGTTTTAAGGTGTCTTACCATGTGAACTCTTTCCTTGAATGATCTTTTGCATTCATTACAGACAAACACTGAAATAGAAGAGAAGCTTGTAATGTAACATTTTGCTGTTCATTGTCTTTACTTCAGAAATGATACCTGCAGAAAGCTCAGTAAGCCATTTCATATTGCAAGAACAATAAGAAGCTATTATTAGATCAATTATCAACATTGCAATAAGGTTACAATTTGATTGCAAGTTGAACTGTAAATTTTGAGCCACTGCTGGGTAAGTCTCCACCATATTGTTAGATTGATTATTCTAATATATTTAAATTCACATAATTATAAGTATATATGTTCACCTTCGGCGTCGTCTTCAGCCGAAGGTGACTGCATCAACCGAAGCTCGGCCCCGCCTGGGGCCCGCAACGTAAACCTCGGTTGTATAACAGTGACATTGCTTTCAATTAACGATTTTAATGATTTTAGATGTCGAGGAGTTGACGAGTCTAAAACAAAGGAAACCATAGTGAGGATGCCTTAAAGTATTTTTCTACAAACTATTGTAATTAAAATTGATTATTTTCATAATTATCTCCTACAAAACATTAAATTGTATATATACTATGTAGGAATAATAATGAATTAATACTTACAATTCTTCTGATGGTCAGTTTTTTTATGTTTCTGATATTTGGACCAATGATTGAAAACCAAGTCACACTCCTCACATGTGTATGTTTTATGATACCTCATGTGTCTCTTTTTCAGGTAAAGACTTACAAATGTCTCCGTACATAAATCACATCTGGAATATAAATTGGTTATGTAAGTCTTTGGAGCACTGAAGTAATGGGAAAAAGAAATAATATAGTTATAATCAACCTACATCCCACTCAATGGCTGGAATTCTTTATTAGAGAATCAGTGGCCATAAATCACCAAGCAGGCCCATGAGTATGTGTGTGGTCAGTATTGTGATGTTCTATTTTTTGTGTCTTCCATAGATGGCAGTGGAAGAATGTGGTAAAAGATGAAATAACCATTTTAGTACATACTTGAATGCTTTTAATCCTGTATGTTGATACATGTGGGAACTCAGTTGATTCTTCTTCCTAAAGTGCATTTTACAAACATCACAGGTAAACTGGACAAGGTGAACTGTGTTGAGATGCCTCTTGAGATTCTGGCGATTAGCAAATGATTTCAAGCATTGTGGACAGCTGCAACATTTATTTATTTATATATACTTTATTGTACACCAGATTACAAATGCATACAGAAAATGCATTTTTTTTATTTTAGATCTACTAATAGTACTAATACTAATCACTTGGTACTTAAATTAATGGAAGTTTTTTTTTTTTGGTATTTTTACCTGTATACAACATCATTTTCATGAGGCATATGCACAGAAGTTATGTGTCGATCCAAATGACTTTTGCTTGTGTATGCTTTGTTGCAGTTTGGCTCATTGCAAGGAAATGGTCTCTGAAAGTTTTTAAAATATTTGTATACTTCTATTGTAACTAAAATATTATCTAACGATATGCTTCGACACTTACAATGTTATTGTGGGCTAAAAAATGTTGTGCCAGTCTGTACGGCCTATCGAAATACGACGCACAACCTTCATATGAACAATAATACAACTTTTTCTGTTGCTGTTCCTCCATGCTGCCTGATTGTGCAGAATGCGTGCTGATTTACAACGTAAATATAATAAGTAGTAATTCAAGAATAGTTTAAAAATATCTGCACACAGTCAAAATTATATATGATAACGCTTTTCTTTCGTTGTTTCCACCAATAAAACCATTTTTTAAATTCAACAAATGACAGTACCTATACTTATTCTATTAGAACGAGAGAGTCCAATTATCTGTCAATGTCAATTGCCTAATTGCCTTGACACAGTTTTAAGAGGTACCGATTACCTTACTAAAAACTACCCGTATACAGATTGAATCTGTCAATGTGAAATTGAAAAATCGACTAAAAATATCTTCTCCACAAGACAATGACGAACCTAAATCACTTTTACGAGTAATTTTAAAATGACGTTTTCTCTTGCGTGTCAGTAAGCCCACGAAGCGTATTTTTTATGGCGAAGACGCGAATATGGTCGAGGTTGCAATGGCTTCCAGACATGATAAATAGTTTAATTGGTCGTTTAGTTTTACTAAGACTTGTCAGTTTAGTAAGAAAAACTAAATTTTTCACACCTCTATCAAAATTTCGATTTCTGTTGTTGCATTTGGTGCAACTCTAAATCATTCTATTTTGTCCCGTATTCGACAAATAATGCGACGTAATCTTCGTTATAATTAAACAATAACTATGATTAATTCTTGAATTGGTAAATTTACGTGTGGCTATAGTGTATTTTATTGTGAGTTAATATAAAATCAATCGTTTTATAGTGCATCAAGTCAGCTGACGTACGTAAACAAAGGGCATGTCAATATTTTGTGCAGTGGTGAAACACCTCCAAAGTGATTTGTGATCTAAAGGCTGGATATTTTTGTTCTAACAAAATGGATATAGACGGTTCTTCAGTAACTGGAGAGATTGACCAAAATTTATTATTACAATTCAGTTGTATGAACACAACAGACAGAGATGAACTTGTTAATCAAATGCAGAGACTCTTGGGCCCTAGTGTGAATTATAATACAGCAAGCTTCTTCTTGGACATGAGCAACTGGTAATTACAATTTAGGGTTAGCAAACTCATATTAACTTCAATCAACACATTTCGGTCTACTAATCAGTTCCATTCTCTTACAGGAATTTACAAACAGCAATATGTTGTTATTTAGACTATACTTTACCACCAAAGCTTCCATCTATGTCACTCAAAGCTGCTCAAAACCAGGAAGCTGCAGTGGGTCCTGGTGCTTGGTAAGGATACAATTATATAATGAGGTCAATCTATGTACATGTGCTTTTTAACCATTGGATTTAGTAATTCAAGGAATGGTTGTGAATGAGTCACTGGTACAATGACATTTTGTTCCTCTTTATTTGGAAACTTATTATGAAATTCTCTTTGTTAACTTGTTACCAATAAAATTTACTTTTTCAGTTTTGAACAAAGTTGGAGTATTGCTAATACTGGGGCAGAAGGGTGGCCGGGCAGCTGTAGATTGATACAAGCAGGGGGTGAGCCACTAGGGGCCACCCCGGTCTATGTTCCACCTTTACCTGCAGGACATTCCACTACAGTTACATTAAAGTTAGTAGCTCCCACTACACCTGGCACTCACAGAGGGTACTTTCATTTGGTGACTGAAAAGGGTGACCAAATAGGTGGTGAGTATCTGCAGTTTTTGGGCAACTTATACAATTTATATAAAAAAAATAATTCTCAATAGTTATTTGCCAAAGTATCTTAATCATCAACTTCATAATTATTAGTGGTCTAAATAAACCATTCACTTTCCCTATCCTGTTTGTTGCTTTTTTATTGTATGATTCATATTTTATGCAAATAAACATATTTTCCTGTTATCCTTTATTCTGAAATTAAATCACTCTTCAGTTTGCTGTCTTAGAGATGATCAGTTTTAAGTATTATATGCTTTTTCAACATTACCCTGCATTAGTTCATTAATATAGTGCCAGGACTAATTTCATTTCCATTTTGTTTTAGATACATTATGGGTGGAGGTTACTGTGGAGTCGGAGATGACAATGGCTCTTGTTGAACAACTGGCTGCCTTACCCGTCCCAAGTAGTAATGGCCAGGTATGTTTTTAAAAAGAAGTTTACTCATGTATGTCATGCACATGCATTATACCTATATGAATATGTGAAGCAAAAACTTTGTCCTACCCCTTTTTACGAAAATTATGCAGTCCGAGGAGTATGAAATTTGGCACAGTTAAAGTTTATATAGTGAAGGAGTGCAGAAAGCTTAATATGTTTTATAACAATGCTTAAAAAATTATGGTCGAATGTCGACTATAAAATGCACATATAAAAAAGATCTAAGTAGGTAGGTATATGTCACTGGAAAATGCAGACTCCGTAAGGATTAGGTATAATTTCTCGATATATTATTAAAACATCGTTTTGTATAGGTACCTATGTCACCGGATATTATCAAACTACGTAAGATTGTAAAATATCGCGTGAAATTATTGTAAACTACCTATATTTTCTTAATAAGACAGATATATGGGAAACTATTGAAATTAGATGGGATTTATTGTAGGTACCTATATGTCACCCGAAAATGACAAACTTTCGTAAGATTAGGTATAAAATAACTTGAGATTTCCTAGTAGATAGGTAGGTACCTTAAATAAAATCAAATGAGTGTAGAATTATGAAGAGTTCTGCAAAGCGGAGCATGCATGCATCCTTAATACTTTCGATGTACCTACCTAAACATTTACAAATGGCTACTATCGATCCAAGTGAATTGCAATGTCCTATCTGACCTTCTTGAAGGACATGTCAAACACCATCAATAATATCATATTATTAAGCTTCATTTCTCAAATCGTGAATTTCATAAAGAATATGCACTACATCACAGTTAAATGCATGATTGTCTATTTAGTCTACAAAGTGACTTTGAAGCATAAATACAAGTCATGAAGACAGATAGACAGAGGCCTATTTTTTTTATTCTACCTATTTATTTGTCATATAGAGCAGCAAGTAAATTTGTGTGCAATAGGAAGACCCGCAAAACACCTAAAAAGACAAGAAATATCCATCAACCATTTCTGAACTTTAATTTACTAGGTACTTAGTTCCTAATATTATTTGTTACCATGCATGACTAAAAGAGTGATGCAACATTGTCCATCTTATTATATTTTACCCTATGTGTTGTTACTATATTCATAATTATTTTACTTTCAGATGCCACCACAAGATGACCAGATGTGTTGATGAATGGCAGTCACAAAATATTTTGTAAAATTTTCATTAATCTAACCTTGATTATGTTATTTCTTACTTATATATTTATTTAGGCCGATGCAGGGCTATCTTATGTCCTTCTTGTGAAATAGCCAAAGACACAATATAATCACAACATTATTCGTAATTACTCAGTTTCTTTTTTATTTTGTTTTTACTATTGTAATCTGGTTATCCAACTCATGTATGTCCATCTTTTAACATGGCTGCTGCAATGAAATGGACCTAATGAAAGCCATAGCCAGAGACATTTGTAGTTTTATTCAATATTATTATCATGGGTCATTTTTTTAGGTAGGTACTTAAAACAATAAATAAACGATAATTTCTTGCAGATAAATTCGATTGTTTATTGACAGCCCCTGAATGTTTCTGACTACAGCTTTGGTAAGGCGTCTTTAAGAATTTTATTGCATGTTAAGTAATTCATCAATCTTTGCTATAAAAAATCAAAAAGACTCATAATGGAAGGAAAATAATGTACAAAAATACATTATACACTTAATGTTGATTAGCTGTAAGACAACAAATTAAGAATTTGTTAGATATTGTTGAATTTTACAAAATGTAATAATGATTTTATTAGGATTAATTATTTTTAGATTGCATTGCCATGAATGTAATATCTATGGGGGATTAATTTTATAGTATAAATAAGCAAGTATAACAATTAAATAATATTGCTGAATATTATAATTTTTTTACTTAGTGACACCACTGTATCTCCCTAAACATAGATTCGGCATAATTATTCATTTAGACATTTCATAAATATTTCAAAACAATCATAAAAAAGTACTTTACTTATTAAAAAAAAAATCTAACACTAATTTATTTATTTAATAACTAAAAAGGGGGAAATCGAAGATTTATCTTTTAAAAATAGTAAGTAAATATGTCAAGGCCAACCTTTTTATGAGGTCGGTGCAAACCTATCTGCGGTGCGCGGGGTATAACGATATACGACTACCAAGTGACAACGTTTATTCCAAATAAAAAGGCACTGACCTCGAAAAATAGTAAATAAGTAATAAAGATAAAACCTTTTTCTCTTTTTATATAAGTAGGTAGGTACTTATATATTTTTTCAGTTACTTTTGCCAACGACTTAACAGCGTAACGTCCTAGTGTCTGATACACTCTTAACTTTCTATCTCAAAAACTAGGTACTGCACCGATTTTGATGAAACTTGCTCCGTTTCAAAGTACCAACTAAAAATATTTTTTGCTATCTGACTTAAAGTTTTTGACGCTTCTGAAATTTGGCACACATTTTTAAAACTTGTAAATACTAATAATAAAAAAAAACTGCAATTCGGAGAATATTACATACCTATGGGTCGTATTGATAACCTACTCCTCAACTTTTCAGCCCAAATCTTTGGATCTAGCTACTAATTCACGAAATATAGTGTTGATGTTCTACACCTAAAACTGCTGCAAATCATTATATCGTGATCAATTTGAATGAGTTTGAGATGCCACGAATAGTGATTTTGCCGAATACCTACCGAATATTCGGCTAGGCTCTCGGCCGAAGCGGCATTCAACATTTCGCGGATGACAGGATCCGACCATCATTGAAAGGTGTGGTTACTCCGCCGTCGTGAGCCAATCTATTTCATTTGCGAGTAGGTTGTTTCACAACACGTAGGTATTATTAGTTGTTCCTTACATCAGTGTGTTTTAAAAATCATACTTTATGACTTATCTTACAACTGGTGCCCACCCTACTATGACGTGCTAATGCCTCCAATCCGACGATGTAAAAGGGATAGTGCTATACGCTATGTAATAGCTCTGTCTCTCTTTTGGAGCAGAATCTCGATCGTTTTAAGACTTCATAGTAGGGCCCTTGATTAGTAGGTACTAAACCTGTGCTGATTTTTAGGGTTCCGTACCCAAAGGGTAAAAGCGGGACCCTATTACTAAGACTCCACAGTCCATCTGTCACCAGGCTACAGCCTGATGAGATACATCTTATGAAACATGATAGATAGACAGTTGAAATGTTCACAGATTATGTTTATCTGTTGCCGCTATAACATTATAATAAAATTGAAATAAGATTAAAAATAAAAGGGGGCCCCCATACAACATATTTTTTTTCGGCTTATGGTACTTACGGTACCCTTTGTGTGCCATTCCAACTTGCACTTGGCCAGTTTTTTTGTTTAAAATTCCAATTTTGTGTTCAAATTCAATATTCGGCCGAATATATCTATATATATATTGATTGGTAAAAAAGTAGCCGAATTGTGGCATCTCTGGTTAAAGCAGTTTAAATTAAATTCTCAATAACAGCCAAAATCCGGCTGCCATTTGTAGATCTTTGACATTACAGGTAGTTAGAAGCTTAATTCTGACACCAGTCTTGCAATGGGTATTGTGTTACTCAGTTACTGGGTTGCAGAAGTCAGATAGGTAGTTCCATGTAAAATAGCAGTATTCAGTTGCATGGAAACTCCAAACGGAAATGGCTAGGCCAATTGATATCATTTGGCTTTAAAAGGTACTTTCTTTATTGTGCATTAATTGTGTATAAATTTATAATGACTTAGATAACTTACAATCAAACATAGCTAGCTGGCAGTAGAGTAAACTACACCCTGCCCAACTCTTCAGGGAATACAGATAAAAGTTATGATACAACTAAATTTAAGAATATTGTTACAAATATTTTACAATTACAATTCACATGGTGCAGCTAACCTAAAACTATAATACTATCCTTAACTCTAATACTTTGTAAAGCTAAAATTAGGATGAAATGAATTATTCACTAAATTCTAATAAACTAAACAGCCATTTCCATATCAATTTTAGGATGAGGTTTGTAACCTTTGATGATAAAGTCTTCATACTTGAAATCATCGATTGAGTCAACCTTACGAGCAAACTCCAACGTTGGGAAGGGAGTTGGTATTCTTTGTAGTTGCACTTTCAATGGTTCCATGTGGTTAAGGTACACATGGGTATCTCCTGTAGTGTGGACAAATTCTCCAGCCTGTTGGAAAAAGAAAATACATCATTAACATAAGAAAATACCCTGACCTTTTGGGTATTTTTTCAGTATTTAATTATACTTAAAAACTCATACCTCTAATCCTGTGATATGTGCAATCATGTGTGTGAGGAAAGAATAGCTGGCAATATTAAACGGAACTCCCAGGCCCATATCTGCACTCCTTTGGTAGAGAAGGCAGGAAAGTTTACCGCTTGATACATGAAACTGGGCAAGGCAATGGCATGGGGGTAAAGCCATTTTACTCAGATCTGATGGGTTCCATGCACACATCAACATTCTTCTATCTGCTGGACGATTTCTAAAATCAATTATTGGAATAAATAAATAATGCTAATGGATGAATGAAACAGTTGCGACTGGCCTCTAAATGATGTGCCTTGAACCTTACTTTATTGTGTCAATAACATTTTGTAATTGATCAATTCCTTGTCCACTGTAGTCTGTCTTTGCATCAACATAGTGAGCCCCACTGTGTCTCCACTGGAAACCATAGACTGGCCCAAGATCTCCTGCAATAGAAAATATAAAAAAAATTGAAGAACAATTATTCTTGAGGTAGAAAATTGTATTAATGTGGATTACTTTCGTGAATCTTACCTTCAGATCTATCAGTAAATCCCAAGTTGTCTAAAAACTGCCGAGAACCATTTGCATCCCAAATGTGCACTCCTTTGGAACTAAGTACTTTGGAATCAGTAGAACCAGATATCATCCAGAGTAACTCTTCAAGAACACCTCTGGTAAATACTCGCTTGGTAGTAAGTAAAGGCAGAGTGTTGTTTTTAAGAGAATACCTTTGCATAGCACCAAATATAGATAGAGTTCCTACGCCAGTCCTGTCGACCCTTTTGTCACCTGTATCAATTATTTGTTGAACGAGCTTCAGGTACTGAAACTCATCGTGATTAAGAACAAGATCGTTTGCGAATCCCATATTTACTGAGGTTGTAATATTTCTTACTAGGTTGTTTCTCACTAGCTGTGAGGTGAAACTTTAACAAAAAGGCGCGAAAACTGACAACCGACATTAGAACGACAACTGGGATGGGATTGAGATTGGATAGATTGTCATTTTTGCGTATGGCAAGCAATGCCCATCTCAGTTATGGCTTTTATTTTTAACCGATTGCCCTAAAAGGGTTAATTTTTTTCTAATGTATGATATTTATGTATACCAAGCCCGTTCTAAGTAATTTTTTTTTTGCCGCACGTCGCAATAACCCCTATGAAGGCATCAAAAGTCAAAGGGGAGGTTTTGAAGAGTATTTTGAGTTTCCTGAGTTCTCAATTTTTTTTAGTATTTTCTTCCATTAGTTACAAAATTCATAAGCTGCCTTCCATTATGCCACTCTGGACAAATGTCCAGAGCAAATGCCCGTCTCCCCCCCCCTTTGTTCGAGCCCTGCATACGTCTACGTATATATGTAACTAGGTGCTTACATACGTATGTAGGCAAGTATCTTTGTACAAAACAAGGTCATAATTATGGGGTACCAAAATAATGAGTTGCTTGAGGTGACGACCCTAAAAAACGTAACTTATAGAAAGAAAATAATAGACCGCAAAAGAATTAAGTTACAAGCAACGGTATCGCCATTTCAATCAGAAGAGTGAAATGGTTATGTCACCGGAAAATTGCAAACGGCGTAATATTGTAAAATATCGCGTGAAATTGTAAACTATTTTTTTCTAAATAAGACACATATATTTTACTTATACAAAACGATTTTTTCATAATATATCTAGAAATTACATTCTAAGAAAGATTTATTACTATCTTACGGAGTGTGCAATTTTCCGCTGACAGCTATACCGTTTTTTTTGGATGGATCAAATGATTCTTAGGTACTGACTAAAAATCCGCCCTTGTTCTTCTAAATGCCATATTATGCGTTCTAGGGCCGCGGTAACTCTTTCGAACAACTCCGTAACCCTGGCAGGCACTGGCCCTAGCGGGCCCCGTCCATTACGCTAACATCTCTTTGAGGCGTGGGCATCGACCCGGGCCTTGTTCGTCTTTATAGATGGGTGGCTCGCTCGCCGTCCGCACGCCCGCGCCTACGGTGGCCGGAAATCAGCGTGCGACTCTCGACGCCCCAGGTCTTCTTCTGCTGCGGCGGCTGGGGTGTGAGGTTGAGAATTAGGAATCTCTTAGAACCTCTGTGTTCTGTTGATTGTTGCCAATAGCAACTGACAAACAAAGTGAACTTGTGAACAAAGTACAAAATATTTTTAACATAAACATAATTATTTTATTCATTTAGTAACGGAACTTACGTTTTCAGGATATTTTCGTCGTGATAATCTTATACATTTTTATACAGAGAATCGCACGATAAGTTGTGTACAACGTGAGTTTCTTTTTCAGAGATCAGAACGTTGAATTTAATTCGATAATTTGTTTGTTTATCGTCATACCTATTTACTGTTTGCTTTCTTAGTAGGTTTTTTAAAATTCTGCTGGTCAGATAGTCAAATTCTTAATAACCAAAGACCTATATCTCTTGTTTTGAATAGCACGTAGGTAAATAAAAGATGCCAGCATTCGAAGCGCCAAGTGTCGAATTAGGCAGTGCGCCCCGGACAACCAGCATAGTGGAGCCGTCACCTTCACCGTCGGAAATCTCCAGTGCAAGCTCTCCCGAACCTCCGGTTATACGGGCTACTCCATTATTCAGGTGAATACATTCTTAAGCCTACCTAGGGCACCACAAATTACTTAAACCTATAACAGAATAGGCATCACACCATAATGTGCTCACTCAACCAGTTATTTTATATTTATGTTTAAATCCTATGAAATAGACGGTGACCCTACCTTATGGCAAAAGGTTCGGTATTGCGCGTTCGTAGGAATTCTTAAATTAAAAAAACCTAATAAAGACACTGCGTGGGGGGATCGTGGAGACCCTTAGTCCAGCTGTTTAGCCTGCGCCCAGTAAGCAATGCAGGTGTGCAATGAGGCAGTTTTATGATTTACCCAAGATAGAAACGGATTAAGCTAAAGAAATATAGACTTAAAATACCCATGTGTGATGCTTTGGACTGGTTTTATAGAGCTCTGGCTATGCCTCCCCCTGAGCCAGAACAACCAGCAGGGCAGGATGAGCTGGAGCGGCGTCTGCCAGGCTACAGGCGCATCGTTATACCCCGAGAATTAACTTTGATAGAACTTTTGGTAAGTTATAATCCCTTTATTTTCTTACTAGGTGGTTTCATATATGTACTTTCTGCTCTTTGGATATATTTGATAGTAATGGCTAATTAATTAATACAGTTTTGGATACGAAGCGTCGGGAGAACGTGTATCTCCTAATACCCCGACTCATTCATGGTAAAAACCATCCGTTGCCTGAACAGACAGACTTTGATTGTCAAAACAGGCAATGACGTTTTCCCTCAACAGACTGGTAATTTACATAGACTACGAAGTCCAACGTTTTGACCAAGTCCCCCTGAAGCTCTGTTGCTTATTTTACTATACCTGGATCTTTGTTTTGTCCAGAAACAAAGCAGCGGAGTCACAACAGACGATGAGGTCTTGCGTATTCGAGAGGTCAAGCTCCGCGTGGTAGCGGATCGAGTTGGCTTGAGAAGACTCCACGTTCTGTCTCCAAGACTTCGCAACTTGACGTTAGATGGCAGCGCGCTTTCATCTTTGCGCGATCTTGGGATCGGTTTAGTTCATCTCAAAGTAAGTTTTGGTATTTAATGTTTCGTCAACTTCACACTTGCATTACCTATAATTTATACATTGTTTCATTAAATTCCTTCGCAACATTCTGAACTTTTAGTGCCTACTCATTTATGGATATTAATTGAAAGATCGCATGTTAGCATAAATTATTGCTCGTAGTTTTTGGTATCGCGATTTATTTTGTTTTATTCAATAGCTTTACTAAATTCTAATGAAGTCTTCCTTATGTATCGTCTCTTTTCTACTGAATCAAATAAAAATTCTATATCGTTGTCGTCTAACAGATATTAAGTATCAATCGATGCGGCTTATCGACTATAGACGGCGTTTGGGGACTAGGTGCCCTGAGAGAGCTCTATGCTGCTGGAAACCGCATTCAAGACTTGCAACCTTTGGCCGCCTTGCAGAAATTGCACACACTCAATTTGGCTAAGTACGTTTCTTATCTTAGTACCTGTGATCATAAAAATTACTTAGGGTTGCTCATAGCTATGCGAATGGCGATTTTTGTTGGGCACTGTTCTTGTTTTTGCTACTTAATCTTTGACGTTTTTGGATATCTTTATCATCATCATGAATGTCTTTACCTCGCAGCAATCCAATATCGGACTCGGGACGTCTTTGGACACTGGGGGTATGCACTGGTCTCCGAAGGCTTACTCTAACCGGAACCCCGGCATCTGATGACTTCGACTATCGTACTCGAGTCGCCGCTGCTCTGCCCATGCTGGTCTATCTAGATGACAGACCTTTGCATACCGACATTGAATGTATGTATTTACGACGCGAATTTAATCATGAAAGATTAACTTATTTCCCTGAATACCCTACAATACCCTTTTTTGCATTGGGTATTTCAGTAGGTACCTACTCGGTTCCGAGTGTGTAGAATTAATCATTTGATGACTGGCTACATTCTTGACGTTGCCAAAAATAACTGTGCATGGTAACGGAATCACCAAAATCCATTTCTAATTTACAGCCGTTCTAATTTTTGTGTTGCGTGATGGTTAGCGATTCAGTTTCTGGTCATAAATTCTGGGGTGAAAGAATAAAAACTCAATTCATCGTGATCAGTAAGTAAATGGCAATAGATTGGATTTAATTGCTTGACAGATGGACCTGTCCACATATTGAATGTAAATCGTTATCTCAACATCGGGTAACCGCGTTATATACCTAATAATATCTAGCTTTCGCACAGAGACAAAAATCATACAGTGATTTATTTATTGATGTTTTGTCAACAGTAATGTCGAACAACACTACCAGAAGTAGGAGTTCTTTAATTAAGTAGGTAGGATTTTTTTCCAGGGTTGCGGAATTTCCAGGGTTGCGGATCTTGTCCGAAAGAGTCACCGCGGCCCTGGAACGCAAAGGGCACTAGGAGGAACACCGATGTGTTTTAGCCAGTAAGAGTCTGGCACTCCCTTCCACTCCACCCAGAGCAGGAAGAAGTCATTTGATGAATTCCCATCCTTAAATAAAAGGGTTTTTAGACACCTAACTAGGAAGACCCATATTTCTTGCACAAAGATAAAGAAATACTGTTTTGACCCCCAGACGATTCTGATGGAATACTCGACGGAGGATTGTCGTCTTCGGACAGCGAACCTGAACCAGACCTATTGCCAAAGGTTACTGATCCTCCGCCAGTCGAAATTGAACCAAGACCCTCCACATCACAAGACGTAAGTTTTTTTTCCTAATTCTTCAATAGAAGTGATTCTGTTACCGGCAAACGCCGTGAGATTGTAAAATATCGCGTGAAATTGTAAACTATGTTTTCTAAATAAGACACGGATATATTGGAAACTATTGAATTTGGATGGGATTTATTGTTAACAAAACGATTTTGAACTGCACTTTTGAACTGCAATTTTACGGTGACACCATTGAAATCGCGTGAGTCGCTTGAGTGCAATGATGCCGACGATCTTCGCAAGGTAGCAACCCGGATGAGAGTTGTACAGATGAATCGTGATTGAAGACCAATATCCAGGAGTAGACTGCTGATAACGATGAGCATCTCTGTGATGCTTAAGAACTTACTCACGGAGTAGGAGCATTGTATGCACAAAGTAGGTCCATCGCGTTAGGGATAAATGTATAGCTCTAATGTGTTGCTGTGACTGTGATATGAATCTGAAAGGCAGTGAAAGGTCACGTTAGCCTCACGATCTAAGCTAGCTCAACTACCTACCTGTGGCTACGTGCAAAGTGTCATGTTACATACCTAGGTAGTTTGGAAAGGCAAATGACTAAACTGTGGATGATTTCATGTAACTTTATGAGAGTATGGAGTGGCTTTTGCGCAGACGGTCTGCGTTAGACAACTGGTTAAGGCTAACAGCCAATGCCTCAGCCATCTTCCAATAAACTAGAGAAGAATAGGTGGAACAAGACTGTCATCAATACTTACCTTTTAATGATTTTGTAGGAAAGTAAATACTTATCTAACGTGACGATGTCAGTCATGTCATGATGAACCTACAAGAAAAATGAAAGTTATCAAGAATAGCAAATATTATTTCTGTCTGGAACAGATATCAGTTGGTGATAATATCGGTTAATAGATTGTTTCGATCTGATATTGAAAAGATATGACTCGAAGTACCTACTAGAAATAGATAAGTACCTAGGTACGACTACTTGATGCACTATCCACCTGCTATTTAAAAAAATAGCGTCAATACACAAATTGATTTTATTAGAAAACCCGCTTTACTGTCACGAATGTATAATTTTCGCACTTTGGAGTTTGGACCCCATCTTAATTTATGTTAATATATAATTTAATTTAGGTAGGTAATTATGGTTTTGACCGTGCGGATAATTGCCTATCTGCAAAGGTGGGGCTTTTTTTTTTTAATTTAATATGGGTTTGCTCTTGACTCTAGTCTAGGTCATAGAAGACAGAGACAAAGTCGACGATGGAGCGAGCTTACCCAGAAGAAGCCTGTTCACTCTAATTTTGAAGAGATTAGGGTTGTATGCGTTCGGAAACACAGACGCAGGCAGAGAGTTCCACTCCTTTGCTGTGCGCATTATAAAAGACGTTTGGAAACGTTTAGTGCGAATTGGTGGAATAGCAACAAGGTAGGGATGGTAACTTGCAGTGCGTCTAGATGTCCGATGGTAGAAGGGGGCCGGTGGGATGAGATCGTGGAGTTCCTGGACACTCTCCCCGAAGTACAATCTGTAGAAGACCGACAAGCAGGCAACCTTGCGGCGATGAGCCAAGCTGTGAAGCTTGGCATCCACCAGTCTTACGTCGCCAATGAGCCACAATGTCGCTCTTAATATTGGCCACATGTACTACATAATCGCGCTTTCTTTTCTTGTGTCATAAAGTTATCATTTGCCGGAGCTTCCTTTGATGCGTATTTCCAAACAAAACTAACAACAAACGGTAGGTGAAACGACTGATGATTATTTCGTGAAAGTAAGATAAACACGCATGGCCTATGGGACATCAGGTAGGTAAAGACTTCTTTCTACCTACTGTACTGTGTGTAGGTACATGTCCAAAATCAACATTACAATCACATCAATTCTCGTCACGATCAACCAACCACATAAGGTCGACGATTGCCGCCGCCGAAGACGTATAACGTGGGCGTAACAGCAATTTTAATAATAATAAGCCTACGAAATTAAAAATTCCCTTGAAATGCTATGTTTATGGTCTTCAAAATCTTTTTTAAAAATACCTACCTACAAGTGCAGTGTAGGTTTGATTGTCAACAGTAAATAATGGTAGAAGCCTATAATATTCTCACTACTGGGACACAGGCAGGCCTCCTCTTTCTGAGAAGGAAGTGGGTTGTTGTAATTCACCACACGGGCCCGTGTGGATTGGATGATGTCACATGTCAATATTTTTTTGGTTTTAGAACATGCCGTATCCTCACAATGTTTTCCTACGCCGTTTTGAGAGCAGTAGGGATGGATTACTCTATATAAATTCTGTTCGAATCGGATCCGCGACCTTCTTCTCGTAGATGGGAGACCTTTGGGACTACCACTGCTCTACCACTGAGGCACTGGGCGACCTCTGTGTTCTCTGCTCACCTAGTGATTGTAGTCAATGCAAAGCAAGAAAAGTCGGACGTTTTCAGACCACCTTAATCTAGTTTCGCGGAAAAATAGCAATGGAAAGTGAAAATAAATTATCAAAACACTTACTCGAATACTGGCTCCTACGGACTCCTACCCCACTGCTTTTAGGCACGAAATTTATTTTGTTTCAATTACTCTTTGCGCTAACAGTTATTACCAACACGGGCAGAGAGTCAACAATTCCAATTACAAATTCTTATTATTTCAATTCAGTTTATTTATTTTAGAAAAAATAACATTTATGGTTAGGTACATACATGTTTTTTTAAATAATATAATAATAGAACTAGCCACACAACAAAGGAAGCATTGGATCTGGACCGCACTACTCGTAAATGTAATTTTGTCCACTGCTCCATGAAGAAGCAAACCGCATCCATTCTCCCTAGAGCTGCAGGAAGCTGTTGGGGCTGCCCCGTATGTGGCGCGTAGGAGACGCTATTCTATTGCGATGTATCGCTTGAAAGCCAGTCACTTGAGCGTCTGCAAACATAACTGATTATTGAAAACAATATTATTAAGGCGAATAAAAAACAATAAAATGATATGAACAGCATTCGAAATAAACAAAAGAAAAAGAAAGAAGAGCGAAATGAAAAAAAAAGCAATATGAGAAGAAGAAAAAACTCGGACCGAGAAACAGCCAGACATTCAGACAACCGAGTGATCTTATAAGAGTTCCGTTTCTTACGGATGTTGGCAACCCTAATGAAGTGTATTTTGCACTAGTGCGGAAAAGTCGCTGGTCAGCCCACGTCTATTCTATTATATTAATTTATCACAGCATCATGTAAAAAAAATCCAGATATGCATTTGTCACTGCAGTTTCTTGGCTCCATATCGGCCTCGCCTTCGGCTCGAGCGTCTATTCCGCCTCGACTGAAATTATGAACTTACTTTGAGCAGCTCATAACCCTGTAGGCAGCCAGCAATGATATCGATCATAGGTGGAATGGTTGTATGCGTGTGTCTTTACCATCAACTTATCAATTATAGGCATGAAAGAAGGAAATAATTAGTTAAACTAAACGGATAATTGGATATTAATAATATCATTAACTTGTCATAGAAAAATTGATTCGAATCGCTTATTACGAAGAGCAATATGAACGCAATGAACATTATATCTAATTACAAACTTAAGTTGTTTTCTCAGACTCTCGTCTTAGATTATTTCCTCTGTTCAGGGAGTCCTTAGCTATATCGCGTGTGCATGGTGTTATGAGGCGTTATCAACCGTTTTGTCGGATGCTGGGTACTTTTTAGGTCATAAAAGTTTTTTTTTGTCTAATCAACTTCTGAGCAAATCATTGATGCCTTTGGGGACTTTACTTTAGGTAATTCATCCCAGCCAGTTTATTTAATCTTCAATATTTTTCCAGGATATTCCAGAACCAGATTGCGATGGTGACAATATAAACATGGAAGGCAGTTCATCACGTATCAGATTCTTACGTCGACCAGCAACAACAGAGAATGCTGGTGTAAGACCAATTCACCCAGATCTTCCTATTAGACCGAAGACTGCTCAAGACAGGCGATGCGGCAATGATAATCAGCGAACTAGACTAGAGATACTGCATACGCTTATGGGTAAATTTTTGACTGTTCTTAATGCAAACGATTTTTTAGTATGTCATACTGCCATAAAGCGTTGCTATGTTACGGCTTAAAGGGATGCATTGGTGAGGTTCCTTTGAGCACACACAAGCACACAACATTGACGCATCTCCCTCAGCTTATAGGATACCTTACGTTACGTATACGTTGAAGACAAACTTGGTGCCATGATCGTCGATGTTTCTTCGGTGTCGGTGTTTTCGGGCGTTTCTTTGTTTTTTGACACCGACTTCCGAAATTAAAGTTAATTTAGACTTTGTAGTGTTTATTTTATTTGGAACCAAGTCGTTTGAATTTTTTTGTACTTAAAAAAGTTTTTTATTTTTCATTTTTTAGTGGTGATACCTCACAACTGACATTATTCCATGTTGAGTGGTTGCGCTATTTCCCGATAAGGCGTTACTTTGTGTGCCTTCGGAGTCCAAGTCCAGACCAGCTCATAGTTACCGAAATATCTACTTTGCTTCGGGATTGATATAAATCTAACAATATCTCACTTTACTAGATTTTAAGTCGAGGGGGCCACTTATTTATCTTTGAAGTTCAACGTCCAATGCAAACTCAATATATATAAACTTAACTAAACTCAACGCAAAAAGAATCATCAAGAACGGTTCATAAACAATAAGGTTATGCCCGAATATGTAACCCCAAAAACATGGTTGACTTGTACACAGCTGCGTCACGCCAGTACGCTGTAAAGGGTTACAGCGTACTGGCATGATCTACTCCATTCTACCATCGATCGATTGGTGTGGTAACGCACTTAGAGACCAATGCCATTGAGTAAGTGCAGTTGGTTGAGTTGTTTGATTCTTTAATCGGTTTTATTTTTCTGAAAAGATGATGATTGGCTGGGCAGTGGAAGTAAACTGACATCTCTGGAGCCAGTCTGTGGAAATATAGCGAGAGGTCTGCGTGGTACTACCAGCGTCTATCAACGTCGAGCTAAAGGTACATGTACTTGTTGCTCTTTCAAATACAGAAGTTTCTCTAAAAAATTGCTTTGAAATATATTATTATTTTATTCCTCTTTCTTGAAACAAACACCTTCTTAAGAAAGTTCAATCATGGCTCCACTCCATTATTTTGTGGTGATTTTTATGTACTTAACCCAAAAAATATGTAATGTAAATTATAGTAATGTTGATCGTCATTATGCATCTTGTCTCAAATACGGTCATGGGAAATCTCGCAAGCGACTGCAAACCGTAGCCTAGCTAACAAGACCAATTATTACATTATATTATATTAGTACAAAATAATTCATAGTAAAATAAACATACTTATAAAATATTTAATAAAAAAATACCATGTATAAGAACGTAAATGTCTTCATTTAATAACTCGAAAAGTGGCTGAAAATTATACTTTTGAGTATACTTTTCTTGTATGAAAACTTACAGTAATAATGTTTTTTTTCAGCCATGCACTAGTAAATGTTATTGACTTGTAATAGTAACATTGTTACAAGTTTGTCGTATAGGGTTTTACTATTATCTAGCATCTGCGTAGACCATTGACCGTTAATTTTTAAAAAGACTTGAAAAGAAACTGTTCTAATGAGAAAACTATTCAAATATTTGGAAATATTTTTCAGCCATGCACTAGATTATGAAATCCTCAATCATTTGATGTCAATATCGTATCTACAAGTTAAACACATTATCGTTTTATTGACCGTCGGAAATCATCAATTTTGACTCCAGCGTGGTTCTAACGGATGAACGAATCTTCCTATTTTTGAACAAGAACAGGGCTTGTATAAAAGAAGATAGAGAATAAAAGAATGGATTGTGACATAACTTTTGCGGAAGTCAAAATTATGTTTTGAGTCTATCAATTTTTGTAGACTTTACCAATCACATAATACTATTTCGTAAGAGAGAATCTCACTTTTTTGGTTTGAAAAAATTGCATGAACTTTCACACGGGGCTGTCTAGACGATTTTTTGCCAAGACTTTTTGACTTTCAAATTTATTATAAAAATGATCATCATCAGATATCAGCCGAAAAACGTCCACTGCTGGACGGATGTGTAACGTTTGAAATAATAACAATAGTTCTAATGATCATATGACCTAATTTCATTTTATATACTTTTGTTTAATATGACGATAAAATGATATGATGCATTATTGATATATTATTTTTACCTAATTTATATGGTGTAATGAACATTTTATATATGCACATTTTGAATAATATTCAATTAGTACAGTATTCAGTTACCATAATATTCAAAATCTATAAGTAACTTTTAATATAATTTTGTTTGTAGTTAATATATTAAGAGCATTATACAAATTGAAAATGATATGAAATACTAATATATATATTAAATGTTATTAGAGCAAATGAAGGTTATAATTATGAAATATAACATTAGATCACATAAAATTAGGTAATGTGTTTTTATGGCATATGAAAATTATATCATGTGAACGTTATCTCAAGTGATATTATACTATCTGTTACAATGTATGGTCATTACATACCCCTGGTGGACATAGGCCTCCCCAAAGGGGACGATTGCCATAATCGCCACAAAAATTAGATATGGTATTATTAAAATAGAATCTCGATTTTGACCACATTTTACACCATGCTAAAAATATGCTCATTTGCCTAGTGAAGTAACTGTAGGTTACCCAAATATGCGACCTCGACCTAAGGTAGGTACCTCCTCATAAATGCCATGGAGAGAAAGCTGTGAAATTGTGCGAGCTCTTTGTTAATTCTGCTAACACAGCAGGCTCACGAGTTAACAAGACCTTGTCCTACGATGCTTACTCTTTGGCTTTGAAAATAGCTCTGTAAATATTTAGAAAGCCAGCTATGAGGATTCCATTTATTAGAGCGTGGTTTCTTGTAATTTTGAAGCAAATAACAAATGTAAGACATGTAATATACTAGGTAGTAAATTTGAAGTTCTTTTAATGATTCTTCTGTCTGATGTTGTAACGGAAGTAATTAAACACAGTGCTAACGTTTTCCAAAATACTTTTACTTATATAACTTGAAGCGAGCTGGGTTCTTTTTTGACCCAAATACTAACACAGTGAAAGGTTTGCACATTCGTTATTAAAAAATATATATTTTTCTAACTCAATGGCGGAAAAAATTGATTCAGTTACAAATTTAAACTTCGCTTATTGGGGGAAGTTGGATCACGTATAATTTAAACATTTCACAGTTGTAGCAGATGCGGAGAGAGAGTTTTTGGATCAGACGATGGAAGATGCGTCCAGAGCTGTGGCCGCTGAGATACCGCGCGCTCCAAAACTCGAAGATTGGCTCAAGTTCAAAGAAGAAACTGGGTAAGTGATTCAGATTTTAAGGTTTCACAAAAACATGTACCAACACCAAACCTTAAAAAAGCAAGTGTGGAATTCTTACTACCCTACAAACAAAAACATTAAAGATCCATACTATTATTATTAATGCGAAAGTGTGTCTGTCTATCTGATACCTCTTCACGCTTAAACCGCTGAACCGATTTGGATGAAATTTGGTATAGAGATAGTTTTAGTCCCGGATAGGAAATAGGATAGTTTTTTCCCAGAAATTATCCCATAAGGGGATGAGAAGTGGGGTGGAAGTTTGTATGGCACTCTGTCATTATTAAAACCATGAACCTTTGTAATTGGCACTTGATAAAAAAAAATATATTTTCAAGCGGTTTTGAAAAATTTATATCTTTAAAATAAAAATGTCTGCCCAAGTAACTATTCCACGTGGACGAAGTCGCGGGCAACAGCTAGTAAAATTATATTTAAAACACTGTTTCATTTTTCATCAGGATTGAAATCAACATAGATTTTAACGACAGACCAAAAGCTCCTGACCCATCAAAGATACTTGAACGTCTTGAGCAAATAGAGAAGGAAACGCAAGACAGGTTCAAAGAGGAGACACTAAAAGGAATACCCCACAACACAGAAAGAGGTGCTAGCAGTTCGTCTTATTTGCCAAACAGTGCATTCAATACAATGTCAACAATGAATGATTTTGAAATGTTTCGGGCTGATATGGAGTTATTCACGAATACGAACATTGAATCGCTTTTGGACGATGGCAATGATTTACACTCTGTTAGCAGTGAAAGGGTTGGGTTTCCCGGTAACAATGACGCGCCATCTGACTAAGAAATGCTTTCACAAATGGGTCTTGATATTATTTTACCTAGAAAATCTGTTCTGGGATCGGTTACCTGAACTGTAGACGAACGATTTCATTTTAAACGTGTAGTACATATATGTTTCATTACGTTACATGTACAAATGTGTATGTCTGTATATTTGTGGCTCGATCCAACATGAGAGCAGCCAAACTAACTATAGTGATTCTAGAAAAGATTGAAGAAAATCTTTCTTTTTGCAAGACTATTTTCCATCGTTATTCAACGTTCAGTTTATGTTGGTGGATAAACTTGCAGACTTATTTAATTTGATATTAATTTCGTGACTTATATTTGTCACCAATTCACGTCGAACTGCGAGTCTGCGACAAGTGTAACAAGAAGCAGTACGTAAATATAACAACTTTCAGTAAAGGAGTAACTTTTACTTTACTATAATATCTTTTTTACGAGTATATTTGTAATGGTTAAATATTTTGCACAACAAAGTGGATCGTTGCTGGAAGTTTTTCAAAATTGTGATTGTGAGTGCATTTTATAAATCAATGTCAATCTTCTTTTCCCTTCCCATTTATATATTTTTATACAAATAATTATGAAAATTTTAAATCTTTAAATAGTATGTTATTCTTTATATTTTGATTTATTGTGGAGTAAGCACATGTTTTATGTTTTTGTTGTATAGTTGTAGTGGGCATTCTTCAGACGTATTGTTTGGACCGTAGTAGTTTTGGTTTAAATCATGTTGTTATGTCGACTTTCTCAGAAACGATGTTTTAAAAAAATGCAGTCATATTGACGTCATCATTTAGCATTTTATTTTTCGTTTCATAACTAAATAGATGTTTAATTTAATGCCTCCTTGTGGTCCAAAACCAAAACATACCAACTACATTTTGATTATTTTGTGTTCTAATGTAACATTCATTCATTCATTTGTGACTGCGTCGAAGACTACGTTTTCATTTATCTCCTTTTTAATTTAATTCTAATGTTTGGACTTGATTTCTTAATGTCAGTAGATATAATATTTATCTTCTTATTAATTTATTTCATGTCGATCTACAAGTCTACTTATCGAGGATCTTAGTTCTGAGATTTTTAATAACAAAATCATGGTGAATGCGGTTATTCGCTTGATCGAAATATCATGAAATAATTTTATGGTAAGTGTTTGTTGTATTTCTTAATAAATTATATTACAAAATATCAATTAAATATTATTCATTGTTATGTATTTATGGATCGTTTTATTTCATACTTTTACTAGTTTTTTCCCAATAAAATAACTCTTTCAAGATAATGGACAGGGCAAGCTGATTTTAATGGTTGTTTTCCCGCAGCGAAATGTGTTTGTCTTGGTAATTCAATCGATTTATGAAAAATAGTAAATTTAAAATCAAGAAATGGCAGAATAACAATTGTGATAAACAAAACTCGAAAGTGACTTCGAACCAATCGTTATACATCGCGATAGTTTCGCGCAAAGCGGCCGCGGTCGTTGCCCTTAGCGTATCAACCAGCTGATAGGTATAACATAAAAGGATGCCGCGCGCGATGGTCTGGGCCTCACTCGCCGCGTGCTTGCAGGCAAGTTAATGCCGTATAACTACGCGCGAGAGCTTATTTTACTCTGAACATTTGTTAATCACTTTTCACTTTGTCTGCGCGGCGCCGCTCTGCCAGTAGTACCTACGTCACGTCTTGTGATTTACTATTACTTCTCACGCTTTCGAGTTTATAAATATTTTTTAATTTATTTGAAAACAAAAACATTTTTATTTTTTAAGTTTAAATTTATGTTTCGATAGTATTACTGATGGCTAATCGTTCTGCCGTGGGAAAATAACCATTACAATTTCAGCGTGTAAATACATATATATATTTTGTGTCAAATCTTTACAAGCCAAATTTTAATCAGGTCAGATTGATTTAACATGAATTAACTGCCTACTTTTAAGTGCAGATTATGCACCGAGGGGCAAGCAGTGTCTTATGTCACGGGCGTCATATTGAATCCCGAACGCAATGAACGATTCGAGAGTTTAACTCACGAGCGAAGGAGGGAGCTAATACTCTTGTATTATCTCCCTCCTTAGCTCGTGAGTTAAACAGGACATGCTTCGCTGTATTCAAGACTCTTATCCTGAATGCAACGTGTATTCAGGCTAGCCCATGGAAAAGACACCTTTATCCCTGAGGAACATACTCTACTTTTCACACCTACTGCGAGAAAATTGTGCTCGTACTATGAAGAGAGGTGGCTGTTCAACGCAAGCGGCGCGCGTCGGCCTCCACTGCTAGGAATAGGTCGCGCGTCCGAACCTATGCCCCCGTTCACCGCCGGGCAATAATATTGTACTGAATTGCATAATGGCAATAATGTGATTTGAATTTGAAACCTCATTTGGACAACCCGCGAGCGGCGCCCGTCAGCCACCGCTGCTGACGGGCGCCGCTAGCGGGCTTTAATGACGTACTTTAGGTTAGGTTTGCATAGCATATAATTTGACGTGTTGGTGCAGGTGGTGTGAAAAAATACTTAATATTATAATTATTTACATACCTATATGATAGGTAGTTTAATAAAATTAATACTGGTATTGTAAGTTAAATCCGTTTTGACCGGAAGCCGACTCCACTATAGTTGGGAAAAGGCTAGGCAGATGTCACCATCTGCCTAGCCTATGTTATGATAGTTAATTTCCAAATTCTAAATATCTCCTGCGTTGCTTTTCAATTTCATCCCCATCGTATCGGATGTGCTTTAGACATTTTACGTCCAAAGAGGATTAATTGTGATCGATTCAGATCTTAAAAATAACCCTCATAGAATATTCGATTCGTCCAAAAACAGATCGCGAAACATCGCAGATGTGCGTTTTATTTATAACTCGTAAGTTAGAACTTTTCACTAAACAGAGTCGGCTCTGAGTATTATATTTTTCGTTTAGTTGAAGTGCATGTAAACAGACTAGCTCATTAACATTATTCAATTTAGACGAGCACTACACGGCCGCCTCAAGCTGTGTCCAGATGAAGGTCAAGAATTCATTATCAAGAACTGATTCCGTAAAAATTAAAATGCATGCGTGACAGGTTTAGCTGTTCTGAAGGCTGATTTTATTAAATGACCGTCTAAAAGCAAATAATATCTACAACCTTTATGTTGAAATAGTAAATCCTAAATAGCAAACCTACACAAAATATATATAATTGTCAAAATAGATTAATTGATCGAGACACGTAATGAATGATGACGTTCAAAAATGCCGTTTAATGGCCTAATTGAAATAAACGTTTTGACTTTGACTTTGACAGAAAATCTAATCATTGTCAAACAAAAATCATTGTAAGTAGCAAGTGGTAGCTACAATCAAAGTCATATTACATTAATCAACGTTAGCGCTACAAATCAACGCAGCTGCTGCTAACTGTGAACGAGCCTTTACGTCTTTCCGGATAAACCGCTGAGTTTAGTTGTACGGCGTTCAAGCCACTCAGTCTCTCGGCCAGTCATCTGCGAAGAGGCGGCGCAACTACACGCATTCGGTCTGCCGACCACGGATAAATTGTTCAAAATGAGCCTACATCGTGTTGTGGTGTCGAACCTTCTGACTTTGTACTACAGCATTCAGATGCTCATCGTCTTTGCTTTAGTTTATTTGAAAAATCCGTTCTCTAATCCCTGGGCTCAGAAATTGAAGCTTGAACCACCGGCGAGACTCACAGACCCTAAATATGGAGTGCACAAGTACATCAAAGTTAATGTAAGTATTCCTTTTCTGATATAAATAGAATCTAAGTATTTCTTTTTTCGTAAAAAGCAAGCTCCCGGAGATGAATTTCCCTTGAATGCAGATGCGATAAGCGTGTAAACGCTTTCATAAAACCGTTAATGGTTTATCGAGTAACAGCTGCAATTTTTTCGCACCGGTATCGTTTCATACCATCATATAGGTTCTTGAATATTACCGCATAATTAATTGTTATAACAATGTTATCGGGTTCCTAACTACTTACTTGATATACTATGTAAAACCTTAAAATATCCTCTTACTGTGAACAAGGGCAGGCTCTGTTAATTAAAGGATGTTTTTGGTTTAAAAGATTATTATGATTGAAACTTTAGAAGTCTGCCGCACTGCCGATAATCCTGTTTCTACGTATATTGGATTAATTACCCTTCGGGAGTTAATATATAGGATTAATTTACAAAGTGTGCGTGGATGGCCAAATCTCAAACTTTGAGGATTATTTAAAAATACCGAAACGAGTCTCGAGCCCGATTTTGTTGAAACTAAAACTGCATTACTGGATTTTTGAAAAATCGGTTTTCCAAGCCAGGAATCGAAACGATTGATATTGAAAAATAAAACACCATCCGAAAGTGTCGCTAGGATCAAATTCTGGGAAGTATAACAGATGGCAAAATAAAGGAAAGTGTTCATTTTTAACAATTTTTTAAGATTTAGACTAAACCTACCCACCTAAACCGTAACAGATATTTTTTTCAAAAATCCAATTATGCAGTTGTAGATTCTTGGGCTAATGTTGATGAAAAATAAAACTGCATCATATATTTTTGAACATTTTGTTAGTTGTAATTTTTTTTTTTGAAAATTAAAAAAGTTTCTTAAAACTTTCCTTTAGTTTACCATAAATGTCATTACCAGTGATCGGATAATCGGGCGCTAATTTACCTAGCGACACAGTCGGATGGTGTAGGTACAGAATGTTTATTTTTTTTCGAAACCAACGGGTTCGATTCCTGACTAGGAAAACCGATTTTTCAAAAATCCAATTATACTGTTTCAGTTTTCATCAAAATTGGGCTCGAGACTCCTGTCAGTGTTTTTCGATATTCCTCATATTTCGGATTTAGCAATTCACGCACACTTTAAAAATTCATTCTATATAGAGGTTTTATGAGCGGTTCATAAAAAATCCAGCAAGTACATTGCTGGAAAATCACATGGCTGGCCAATTCAGCCAAATACTGTATTACTACTTTTAATGACTTTATTGGTAAAGTAGGCCTTTCAGTCGGTCACTCAGACAGACACGGAACTGATTTGAAGATAAAGAATCATTCAAGCTACCTATGAGTTATATGACGTGATTCGCGACGCTACAACGGTCGTAAAGAAGATAATACCATAGTTTTCTCATTATCTTTATATCATAAAGGTAGGGAAAAACACCGTCATTGTTAGAGAGACAATTTTGTTAGTTACACAAGCAAAAGGCTAGAGCTACAAAGCGAATCGGCAAATGCAGGGTAGGTCGCTTGCATGCGAGCTGGTTGCAGGTGGAATAGTAATTCCACCTGCAACCGGCTCGCATGCAAGTTGCATAAGATTGCGGGCTATCGACGAATAATTTGACCAATCGCTCAATCGTGCTCCGCAATGTAATTAACCTTGCATGTAAGTTGCTGGCAGGGAGAAGCCTAAGGCTTGGTGCAGCAACGATCTTCGTTGAGTAGCTGATAGGTTTGGTAGTTGATAGATGAGAGCTTAGCCACGAGGATGCACCAAAGCACGCAGGCCTGAGTCCAGCCGTGAGCTGACAGGCGAGTTGGTTGGCAATGAGAGAATGAACCATGATGATGATAGATTGATAGCTTTTCTTCGTTGGTTTCTTTAATATTAGGTAGGTACCTGAATCTTTACGTCTCATACAGGCAGAAGGTTCAATAAATCTGCATTAGGTAACGTTATCTTGTGTCTGTGTCAGCTTAAATTGAGATTTATTATTCTAGACTAAACGTAACGAATTTTCAATTCATATTATATTCCCCACGCATCCCAAAACAATTATCAAGTTTGTCTATAAATATCTTGGGGACAAATATCTATACTTTTTTCGTTATCAATGTCTGAAGTACCTAAGTAGGTAATTGTTGTGAGATAAGTGTCACGCAAAAACATTAGTTATCGTTAGCACAAAGTCCAAATTATAACAATGCATCTTTGACGTGTCTTTAAAGTACCTAAATCACGTAATTAATTGATTACCTTATCTTGATCGAACATGGTAAAGTTCAAAGTTCCCCTACCTTATAAATTAATTGCATTTTACAAACCATAATAACGATAATCTGGCTAGTTAGATCAATAATAAACATTATCACTTTATGATCATAGTTTCTCGCTTCTAATTGTGTAGCCTATCACACCAACGTATATAGAAGTCATTATAATGAAACAACCTTATTAAAGTTTAATTTGTTTCCAATATTTTCTTCAGACATAGTGCGATAAAATGATAGGGGATACTGTATTGTGGTGTACCTACCTTATAAGTACCTATGGTAGGTGCCATAAACTTACAGCACATTGACATTTCCCTAATATCCCTTCGTAGATACCCGAACAATAAATTATGAACCGTTTTTAGGGTTCC
This sequence comes from Mamestra brassicae, assembly GCA_905163435.1. Lineage (NCBI taxonomy): Eukaryota > Metazoa > Arthropoda > Insecta > Lepidoptera > Noctuidae > Mamestra > Mamestra brassicae. The sequence goes on along the minus strand of LR990996.1, from coordinate 6,610,460 downwards.
GTATCGAACCCTTATAGTTTCGCTATGTCCATTTGTGTGTCTGTCCGTCCGCGGTTTAGCTTAGAGGGAGCTTTTAGGGTGGCCCCCATGGTTTGGGGTGTCGTTGGATAGGTCGTTTAAAATATTGAGGGTTGGCTAAAACCTTTTTCATCCGAGGATACATTTGCGAAATATTAAGCTTTAAAATGCTCATTTTTGTTAGAGTCAGTGGGAGAAACTTGATTCTAAACGCTCTGCCAGCTTAACGGTTGTTTTTGGAAATGAATTTAAAAGGAAAACTATCACCGCTACCCAGCCTTAACGAGTTAATGAGTAATAACAAACTTATAAAATGGAACTGGGTAAGTCAAAAAAAATCTAATAATTCCATAGAAAATAACTTAAAATCAAGTGCATTTGTACCTTTGTAATGTTATAATAGTTAAGTAGGTAGGTACTTTTTTCTTTTTTTTCTGGCATGCTTTAGGAGACGGGTAACTACGGAACCTTACACTGTGCTTGATCCGACACGCACTTGGCCGGTTATTTCATTACAAGAGAACGTAAAGGATCACGATAGAAGTAGCTTCAGGACAGCTTTAATCTTTATTTCTGTACTTGATAATAAGAAACTATGTGGGTCAATGACCGTAATTGCACATTTATCTGGTGTCTACCGTATGTTTGAATCTTACATAGATGCAGTTAACTTGGTCGAATAAAATAGAAATGGACATGTTGATGTTCAAGCTTCAGCTTGTCCCATTGCAGGGCAATGACCCTATTCATTCATTTGTGCATTATGCGCGCAGTTATTTATCGGCTTCATACAATACTATGTACTTATATGAACAGATGTAGGTACTAGTGTTCGTCGGGCGTGCGAACGCATAACGTTAGTAATAACAACAACAATTGGTTTCAATCGTGTGCTATGCAATAATATTCTGCCAAACGAGAATACACGAAAGCCGTTCCGCTTTCTGTGTTAGCACGTTCGAGTTATTCCGGCGAGTTGTATAAAGCCAACCAACCTGTTTTCGCATGGCTCATGACCAGCCGTCGGAGAATAGACTTAGCGTAGGTCAAAATAGATCCGTTACAAAAAAATCCGGTAAAAACCATGCCGGCTGACAGTATACTAGCGTAGTAGATAGGTACCTTTTTTTTTAAGGATGTGAAATCTTCAAATGACTTCTTCGCTCTGGGTGGAGCGGAAGGGCGTGTCAGACTCTTACTGACCTATCCGTTTTCCTTCTAAATCCCTTTGCCTTCCAGGGCCGCGGTGACTCTTTCGAACAAATTCCGCAACCTACATAGGATTAATGAGTAAGGCGTGACTAGAGTTTCAATCATCTACTAGCTAACCTAACGAACTTTATTAATTGATTGTGAGATGATATCTTACAGATTTTTTTTCTATCGACATATATAAAGTAGCCTAGGTATTCTGTCCCACTGCTAGGCAAAAGCTTCCCCTCTCTCTGTCCACGAAACTCTATCCAACAGTTACCATTACCACAATTTCGAACAGCTGTTGGTGAGGTTTTCAGGAATAGGAATGTTGCAATATTTCTGTTGATTGAAAATTTTCTAGACAGGCTGGTTTCGCTGAACACTTTGTACTTAGATTTCAAGATCGTCTACGTGGCAGGTAATAATTGAAATGCTCAAACTATGCCTCAAACAAGATATACTATGACTGAAAGTGATAAATAACCAGAGATCGGAATAGGTACTTAGACTATATTTAATTTACCTAATGTTTGTGGAAGTAAATAACATAGAGTTGATAATACCTCCTCTAAAATCCCGGAATCATAAACATGACGATTGTATCCCGGGATTTAAAAAATTGCAAAATACTTGTTGCGCTTTGAATACATTTGAACTAAATTATTATATTGAACTACTAAAGCTGTTAAATTAAATAGCTTTGTGTCAAATCAATAATTTGTAACTATACCTACTCAAAATCCAGTTCATGTTTTTATAATCCCGAGTTTTAATTCTCATGAATTCATGATTTCATTTATGATTCCGGGATTCCGAACATTAGGTAAATATAGTTTACCTATTCCGATCTCTGTTAATAACACAAAAAAATAACATTCAAAATTGCCACCATTTAGGTATTGGTATATTTTTTCAGCTTCCTCCAACGAAAAGAGTGTAGTGTTATCTTCCAGAACAAAAAATATACCTATAAGTGAATTGGCTATGTTTACTCGGATATGAAACCTTAATAATTATCCTGCCATCTGAACAACATAATCATCATCATTTCCACGAGAAAAGACGTCCACTGCTGGACATAGGCTTCCCTCAAGAGTCCCCACATCGACCGGTCACGTGAGTCTCGCATCCAGCGGATTCGGCGGCCTTCACCACGGACACCAGGTCATGCGGTCTCCTTGTGGGAGGCCTTCCAGTGCTACGTCTTTTGGGTACCTACGCGGTCGCCACTCCAAAACCTTTCGACCCATCGACAACCTCAAAATCAGTTCGGTTATGTATAAAATATCCAATCATAGATTTACTTTACTCAATGAGGGTGCTTTAATCGAGTAAGTAGTTACATAGAGAACCTTGGCTTGTTCTTGCCTTGGTGTTTCGGTTGAATAAATCCAAGGTCAAAATGAGAATAATTAGATCCTATTATAACTTCTAAGATACGCTAGATGCGTATCTAGTGTTTTACGTTAGCAACATGATGTAGTTAAAATTTGAATTTGCGATTTGGATTCGCCTTGTCATGGTCCAAAAGTTCGAGACTGCGGATGGCAAAAGTGACGCAATCTTGGATCAACAAAAAAAAGTTGTAAGAAAACTCAAAGCCTTGACAATACAGTAGTATAGTTCTGTGCACTATTTTGTTAATTAATTTAAAACAAAAGAAAGAACAAGCAAGAAAAAACATAAATTAGGGACCTACAAGGCAGATGCACGTCGTGTCTGTGGCAAGAAGGTTCTATTAGAATGAATGAATGATGCTCCAGGGATGGCCAACCGATCGATTATATTTTTGTCAACAATAAAAAATATAAATATGTACGTATGTAGGGTCACCTGTCCAACATTGAAACAATCGTACACAATGAAACTTTGCGATATTTCCAAAACACGACGTTGCCAGATAATGCAGGATAGCAAGAAAGGACATGCTCAGGCCCCCCCCGCACCCGCCCAGTTTGCTAGCGCGCCGCTTGGGAGAGGACGTCTCAGGTGACACATAACGGATATTGCTACAAAAAAGTAAGAATTTTTCGTAATATTTGGTGATTTTTTAGCAAATTATGGAAAATAATTTCGTATTGTTAAATATGACGTTGCATTCTGTACATTTCAAAGTGTCTTTTGACCTAAATCCGTATGAAAATAGTTCACATTTTGTTGCAATTTTCTAAAGGTTATAAAAAAATACCCCGTTGGTTTACAATGAAACGAAAGTATGTTGTATACAATGAAACAGTGTGCCATTGTGTACTATCTTGTTTCACTGTAGGCCATGTAGAAAATAATCATAACGATATTTTTTAAGCATAAGAAACTTCCATGCAGAAACTAGCGAAGAAGAGGAAGATATGGTGATATCTCAAAGTGAAACAGAACTGAGTGACATAGATGAAGAAGACGATGACTCCGATGAAGATTTACCTATGGTAACTGAAAAATTTAAACGAATCGATCGAAAACCCCAAGAAGGCGTTATGGTTGGTTTTGAAACCAAAAAACTTGAAAAATTCTACGTCGCATTGATTACTGAAATAATAAGTGCTAATTCATACGGTGCTTCTTTCTTGAGACTAAAAAACAAGAATGAGATGAAATTTTATAGCCCTGTAGAGCTATAAGCCAGATCTTTCAGAAATAAGACTGACAAACCTAAAGATTATTCTGCCTCAGCCAAAAACTAACGGCACCAAAAGCTGAAACTCGTTCTATGTTTTCCTCTTCGTATATCACCGAAACTAAATTTGCGTTAAAATTTGGCTGTTTATTTATATATTAATAAGAAGTTATACCTAATTATAACGACTATGATTGTGATATTTTTTAATAATGAGACTGCATCTCGTACAGTACTGATTGTGATTCTGATTTGTTATAAGAAGAAGATAAATATTAGATTGTTTTAAGCGAAAAAATACTTAGTATTTGTTTTCAAATTTTGTTATTTTAAATTTCTTAAGACCTGTAAGACAGGGACAGGGCGATTGTTTTTTTGTTAATCCTGAACCAGTAGGTATTACCTCTGTGATTGTTAATGTTTAAGTCTGATTAACATTATTATGAATAAAACATATTATTTTCATTTAAATTTCTTTAATTTACTGCTTACATACTTACCTAGTTGATTAAAAGCATACAAAATACTACCTACTAAAAACAGTTTCATTGTAGATTAGCCCTGTTTCATTGTAAAAAATCAGATGTTTCATTGAATACACATATAGGGACACAATGAAACTAAGTTCATTTTAAAAAAAAAGCTTTTTCATGCATAAGTTATTAAAGTAAAGTAAAAATTTAAAATGAGATGCGATTACTAGTTAAATTGTCTATCTTGGTGCAAAAAATTAGACTCATAACTCGAGAAACGGCAGAGACAGGATGGTTTGAAATTTTGGTGTTTCATTTGTAAACAGGTGACCCATACTTAACAGACTGCGCAACTACATAAATAGGTTAGGTTAATAAATTTACCAAAATGGCACCGCTAACTTAAAATTGAATACTGCTGGATTTTCATTCAAAATTTAAAAGAGGGTTAAACATAGCGATTCCGCTCTATCCCAAATTATTTACGAGTACACTTGAGGAGATATTTAAGACACTGGCAGCCTCATGGCAAACCTAAGGCATTGACGTCGGCAAAAGGAGGCTGACAAACCTCCAATTTGCCGACAACATTGTACTTTTCGCTCCCAGAGCAGCTCTAGAACTCCAGACCATGCTCCAAGAGTTGACAGCTAGCTTGTAGGTGAGACTTGCGATGAATTGGTCTAAAACCCAGCTAACGACCAACAACACGAAGCGTAGGGTCGATGTAGATGGGTAAGAAATACATTAAGTCGATGAGAACATCTACTTGGACCAGTTAGTTTCTTTCGAAAACAGGCAAAAGGAAATCGATGGCCACATCGAAAACGCCAGGAAAAGCATCGGTCCATGAAGACGCTAATAAACGAAGCGCTAACTCATCGACATGTGTATTCTGCACCATCCTAACCTCGCTCAGTCCTGGTCGCTCACCGAGTCGCAAAGTTCCGCCTTGGAGTTTGCCAAAGAGCGATGGAACGCAGCAATCTGGGCGTAAAAAGAGAGGACGGAATTCAAAACATCACCATGGCGGCCAGGCTCAAATGGGATTGGGCGGGTCACGTAAACGGCGTAAGCCACTTGAACTGTGACTGTTAGGCAAAATTCTCCACGTAATGGGTGCTCGAAGACGGTCGGCCCAAAAAGAGGTGGCGAGACGTTCTGGATGCGTATCATGTGGGCTGGTAGATACGAGGAAGCGCGAGATAAGAATTCATCGTCAGCCAAGTTCAAAGAAAAAGGAACTGACGACGCAGCAGCTGTGTGTGGTATATTACACGAACCATTTCGTGCTTTTTTTGACCCCTTCACAACTATATTTAACACTTGAATCTTGAGCCTTAATATTTTTCTCATATCAGGATATCTACAGAACTTGGCACCCATTTAGATCTCAATTCTTTTGTCGCTGAAGTCGACAATCACGCATATTATTAACATTTAACTTGGGGAGCCAATTTACACATTTATGTTTTTGATGCGATTCATTTATATTGTTCACAGGGCACAGTATTACACTATGTTGAGAGCGGTGACTCGTCCAAGCCTCTGATGTTATTTCTGCATGGATTCCCAGAGTTCTGGTATTCATGGAGACATCAACTTGTTGAGTTTCAAAAGGATTATTGGTAAGTATATTATTTAGTTTTGAGTAGATGAGGATTTTGAAAATGTAAATATTAGAAAGCTCTTAAAAACAATCCCTTTCTATAATTACCTATATCAAGTTGTGAATTTTCTCGTTTTAATAGTCTTGTTTTAATATTCTTGTTTTAATAATCAAATGAGATAGTTAACAAAAAAAAAAAAAAAAACTATCAAATTATGTAATTTACAAATCGTTCTAGATTATGAGTGATTCAATCACTCGTAATCTCGGACGTTAGTTCATTAGATATCCGCATAGCAACGATGCTGCACTACTCCTGTCTACTGCCAAGCCAAGCTAGCATAGTAACAAGTTTCTGTGAGCACAGCTGGCTTTTTGAAGTGCGCATTACGCTGTGTACGCAGTTCATTCTGGCTGTTTTTGTTTATTTTAACTCATCCCTCAGTTTTAAATAACTATTTTCCAATCGAGAGGAAAGTTTAGCTACAATGATGGAATTAGAAATTAAATGAAAAGCTACGGGCTAACGTTCTCCACGTTAGCCCCCCCATAAAACGTCTGCTGCCGATTTTATGGCAATATTGGCCATTTAAATGGATTGTATAGTCATCGTGTATCTTATAATACTGAAAAAGCATGTATTCCAACATCCGTCTCGGATGTTGTTGTTCATGCTTTTTCAGTTTTCACCTTTTACGTCACTCATTAGAAACGAAAGCCGATTCTATGCCAGCACTATACCTATTCCTTGTATCATCTTTTTCTATTAACCTGTGTTTCTCGCTCAAACTTTGTGTTTTGCCTTCTTTGGCCAATCGGTAAGAAAAGAGTCCACATCGTCACGCCAGAAAGCGTTTCTTAGTCCTGCTTCATTGACGTCGCCCGTCTTTTGGTCCCCACTTTCTGGCTATCTTGGCCAATCTGTTGTATCATGTGTGTCATCTACAAATTGTTTTTTTTCCAGGTGCATAGCCTGTGACATGAGAGGCTACGGCGATTCAGAAAGACCCGAAGGCGTTGCTTCATACAAGATGGAACTCCTGGTAGAAGACGTTAGGGATCTCATTAAACAATTGGGTAAAATTTTATGTTATTTCTTTCAAAGCTGCCGTAATATAAGCTTATAAAGAATTCATACTTTGCGGCGAAATCGCTTTGCTTATCTTCTAGAGAAATGTGAGCCTTTGCATAAATGAATACTTAAGTTTAATGAAGCTCGTAGCCTAAAGAAGCTATATCTTCTATCCTTTATTCTATTACCTACATTCATGTATATTGTTATACAGTATACATTAGCGCATAAATGGTCTTAGAGTTCACTTAAAATCGTTACGGGTAACATTGGCACACTTTCCTCTATTTGCTTGGTTATTGATATTAGAAACGCAAACATGCTGTACAAATAGCAAGAGTCACATCACAAAGAATCGTGCTGTTGTCGAAATAAAATGATATCACTGTGTTATGTTATATTATGTTATGATATTTATATGCAGAGGGCATACCAGTACGTGTGTTAACGGTGCATACAGATTATCGGACGAATAAGTTAGTAGTTGCATAATAATTTCAGATGTCATGCAAATGTAGATACATATTTTTTCAATTAAACCCAGACATCACCGTGCAAGTCGAAATATTAGTAGGTAAGACAGGTAGTTTTGATACAACTAAAATCACATCACGCAGTATAAACTGGACTTGGTACCTACATTTATCAGCATTTTGTAAGAGGAAATCCTAGCAACAAACACAAAAAGTTTAATAATCCTTACGTCTCCACAGCTATTATAAACTACTTTGTTCTACAGCTAAAGTTTATGAACAAAGATTCACCTCTCATATTTCCTACAATTTTTAGGTCGTGAAAAATGCATCTTGATTTCCCACGACTGGGGTGGTCTGATAGCCATGGAGTTCCGCAACAAATACCCTGAGATGCTGATTGGGCAGGTCGTGTTGGCCAGTGCCTCAAGCGCTGCTTGGGCGCATGAGATTTGGAGCAACCCTGTACAGAGAAAACAGTCATGGTAAGTTTGTACGATTTTCGATTTCTTGACACTATTGTTTGCTATAGAATCAGGAACCAATTATGCTTATGAGGGTATAGTTTTGTAGACCCCAGAGCATGGGAATGCGGGGAAGGGTAAGACTTAGTACGCGTAAGATGTCGCCAAGTTTGGAGGAAGCCAATGGCCAGCATTGGATGTTCGAAGGCTAAAGATGATGTATAAAGAAAATGTAGAATAAATTAACTTTGTATAAATGTAGACGGTTGTTATTTGAACTCGGCTTTTTCAAGAGACCCTGACCCTGTCCATGTCAATGAAACAAGTCCCTTTTCAAACAGTCTGATGCGGTTGGCATCAAATCGGTTAAGTATTGAACTAAAATAAATGCCACCTGCATCAGAATGCTTGAAATGTGTCTTGTTTGCATCTTTGAAGTAGTTTTTTGTGACCGGGTTTTTTGATTCAAGTCAACAGCACCACAGGACCTTACCCGTGGCACAGACGCCAGCACATCAAGCTACAACAATCTGTCAAATTTCTTTAACCTTTTGCGTGTCTTAAGTTACACAGTTCGACATAAGAAAAAATGCTCCAAATGTCTTAAGTTGGACAGTTACACTTAAGGGCTTGGTCAGGATTGGACGATAAAAATCTGTGGTAGACACGCAAAAGGTTAATAGATTTTTGACTTTATAATGCTTCAGCATTAGGTTTAAGGTTTATTAGGAAAATTTCAGTTTCGGGTAGCTTGATGTGCTGGCGTCTGTACTAGGAAATTATTATTACTTATAATTAATTAAACACTTGGTTATATATACCTACGAATAATTATTTACGCCATCTGGATTATCAGGGAGCTAATACATGATTTACATATAAAATAAAGGCTTGTGTTCAAACTCCTACCAGAAAAGTACCTATTTTACTACCAAACAATTCGAAATACCTGCCAGAATGGATAAATGCTCTCCAAAAGGCAAAATTGGTTTAAAAAAAACAACCACGAAGGGGATAGCGGGGTCTGATTCGTTCGCTTCGCTCGCTCACTAGACCCCGCCATCCCCTTCTAAACCTAACCTGTGCGAGTCAGGGTGCCCCAAGTCCCAGGCTCGCTTAGCTCGCTCTTGCATCCAAGTTCTCCTAGTAACAGAAGTAACATTGTATTTCAGGGAAACAAGATTTCGTGAGCATTTATCCATTTTGGTAGGCAAAAAGAATATAAATACAACATGTACAATTACATATTCTGATGAGTGCATAATTATTTTGGAACTTAAAACGTTGTTCTTTAGGCACCTCGGTATAGAGTGGGTTTCATAGATATAATTCTATGGTGGGTTTATTAAATTTTGAAGTTAACATATTTTACTTGGTGCGCATTTAAACTGTAGCCTAAAACAAAGCCTACTTTTTCCATTCATATTTCGAACACTATTCTTATTTCTGCCAGACGCTTTCAAAGTTCCAACGACTCAATTGTCTTCCAGTGACTTGCAGCCAAGGAGATCACGGTACTAACAAACAGACAGACGTTGCGTTCTATTATATTGAGCGACGCAACCAATTACCCATTCCGCACAGACGCTACTGAATCTTGTTTCGTAGCCTTGATCGTGATTTCGCTCCACGCAGTGCCTCAAGTGTTTTATGATTTAAATATCGTCTGACGCTCATGGCCGTCTGGCCTACAAAAGTAATATCAATTGTGCATCATAAATCTATATACAGCAGTCCAGTTAAGATCAAGTGGTTCTCATTAAGAAACATGACCATTGACCATGTTGTGTTGGTAACATGCTCATCAAACATCTTGTCTTTTGCATGTCTTTAGGCATATATCGTTACTCGGATTTGGTACAAAAGAGAAATCATATATTGTGTTACGTTTGGTGACATAACTCTATGGCATTTTGTTAGAATTATTGCCGGCAAGGCTGCTTACGTTATGTTATAATATAAGGTACTTAAGTATACGCTGTATGACGTAGGTACTTCTACGTATTTTGCGGTTAAGCGTCCTTGTGTGTTATGTTTTTTTTATTACGTTAGGTATCGTCATAGATACTTAATTGGGCAAAAACAATTGAAGTTTTGAGATATATTAAATTTATGCTGTTCTTAGTAACGCATCATTATCAGTCTGTATTAGGTAACTACGGTTTTTCATGGGTTTTTCCTTAACTGTCTAAAAGTAGATATATAATAATATTGGTATTTATTTAGTGTATGTCGTAGCCAACTAACTTATCAGCCGTTTAATTGGCGGCCTACCATCCACTTTCGCTAAAAGTTGTATTAGGCGCATTGGCTGGATGTCATTTATTTATTTATTATATACTTTATTGTACACCTCATAATAAGAACAGGACAATCAAACATAAAATAAGTGTGCAATGGCATTTAGGCCGCTGATTAAACGGCACCGTTCAATGAAAAGGTTTGGCAGCCAATTAAACGGCTGATTAAGCCAGTTGGCTGCGACAGATACATCTAATACAGAGACCTATCGACTAGCTTGAGAAGATGTGTAGGTAAGGTACCTACTTAGGTAATAAATGTATCTACCAAACTTTCCCACGCTTTAACTTAAAAAACCACCCACCGAAAACCATTTTTTTCTACGTCAATTCCAGGTACGTGTTCCTGTATCGCGCACCAATAATACCTGAGAAGATGTTACTCATGAACGACCTGGCCATCTTCGATAAAGTCATGCTGTTCCCTGGCAATACCTCCATGGATAAGGAAGATGTCGAGTGCTACAAGTATTGGTTCCGTAGGCCTTGTAAGTATTAAAATACCCGCCAAGTGCGAGTCGGAGTCGCGTACAAAGGGTTTCGAACGAATAATATATTTTTAACTTGTTACTTTTAAACCTTATAAGTACTAGACTTATAATCTGTATTTTTTTCAAAGTTTTATTCTCCTCCTCGAAATGCCCTTTGCGTTCCAGGGCCACGGTGACTCTTTCGAACAAATTCCGCAATCTCTCAAACATCCTGCACCCGTGTTAGGTCGGGCACAAATTGTCCGAAAATTATCTAAGTATTAGAAATTTCTGACGTCCGCCGCTAACGCTCTCGACTCATACATTTTGTTCTAGACCCCGCATACTGTCATACAGGCCAGAACTCTCACAGTATGCGGGCCTGCGGGGTCTTTAATGAGCACAACCACGATGGTTATATTAGTAGCCAACTAAGAGATCCACTTTCCACCTTTCTGGTCTCCATCATCAGATCCTTGCTACCTACACCAACGAATAGTGCCCATCAGAACGATTCAAATGAGACCAAACACGATGGTTATACGCTAGCGAGAGTGTATGAAAAACAGCTTTTCTATAATTCGCTTGAACTCAAAACCATATATATACCTACCTATTATTTACCTAGGTATGTGTTCGTCAACAAAATCGCAAAAAGTATTTCTCTTAGGTATATTTCAGACGTCGAAGTAACTAGGATATGTGTGATTTCTGTCGGAGTTGAGTAAATTTTGTAAGGGCCATTTTTCTTTTCTGGTAGAAAAATTCAGACAGTATAGAATAGCATAAAAGTACTAGAGGGCGCCAAGATATTGATTGCACACGGGAGCTACGTACCTACGCTAGAGCCGCCTCTGGCTTTGAGTCTAACCGCATGAATAGCCAATACCTTCCATGGAGCGACTGTCTATCTGACCTCTAACGACCCAGATACCCAGTAGGTAGGTAACTGGGTAACACAATACTCCTTGGCAAGACTGGTGTCAGACTTCCTGGCTTCCGACCATAACAACTTTACCCATAACCTACATAAATGCATAGGACTAGTCATCGATGTTTTTCCTTTTTTAAAATATAATTAGTGGTTGTATGGGTAACATACCATGTAATAACTAATTGCCGTGGTGAGTGAAATTAATAAGACACTTCAGCAAAGTACCTACGCCAATGCCGTTCTTTTGTGGGCTGTGTTGTTCGGCCTCACTTGTGATGTATGCAATGCTAAGCCAAGTTTCTCAAACGGAAATTGTCCCAAAATTATTGTGATAAATTCACCGTTTTGTTGTTCGGCCTCATTAAATGAGGCCGAACAACAAAACGGTGAATTTATCACAATAATTTTGGGACAATTTTCGTTCGAGAAACTTGGCGAAGTATTGCAAACAGCACAAATTTTGTGCTGTTTGCAATACTTCGCCAAGTTTCTCGAACGAAAATTGTCCCAAAATTATTGTGACAATTTGTCACACGCGTTAGTGAGCTATTGAATGAGTTTCCAACAGCCAATCAAATCACTTCACTTGCGTTCAGTTTGTGACGGGCCGTTATTTTATTTACAGAAAGCGGGGAAAAGGAATACAAAAGACCGCTCATTGTTACACACCACTATTTTTAAGCTCCTACTGTAATTTGTTATGGTGTAGGTAGGTACAATAAAGAGTAGCTGCCTATTTCTATTCTACAAAGAGCTGTGTGCATACTCGTATAAACTTTAGCAAGTTTAGCACCTATCTGCAATGTAATATCTATATTGTGCCCGTAGTTATGAGTAGGTATTTCGTTGGGATGTTTTTGAAACAACAATTGATATAATGACTGATGCATTGGTTTTTGTTTCGTTCGGTTAATAACACCGCAAGGTGAAACAGGGTCTACTATGAAGTCTTAAAACGGTCATGATTCCGCTCTAAGAGAGAGACGGAGCTATACATAGCGAATAGCACTCTCTCTTTTACATCATCGGAGTTGGTCTAGCACGTCATGGTAGGTCGGCTGATTTTTTTCTGCAATTTAAAACAAAAAAGTTTTGTGAGAATTTGTTCACAACATCACTTCTTAATAATTTATTTGTTATTAATTACAAATAAATTATTAAGAAGTGATGTTTCTTATTTTGTTTTCTGGTCTAGGTTTTTACTATTGATCGTGATTTTTTTACAGTTCAGAAAAACTTTAACTAGGTACCTATGCAAAATCTGCAGGTTAAATATTTTATTAATGAATACTTAGAAAATTGAATATGTTTTTTTTAGGATTCCACCTAAAACAAAATGGATAGAAAGATAAATTTGAGCCTAAAATTATTTCCACTATGTTTTATTTTATCGCGTGTTACACGATAGAACCTTAAATTGCAGTTAGGTCTAACACTAGGATATAAATCACTATCCCCATCCACGATATGTTTAACTTGTCCAGCTAAAATATCTACTTTAACAAAATTTAATTTTACAGTTGCCATAACGCCTCCAATAAACTACTACCGGGCTAACTTCAAACTCGACCTGCCAGAGATCGTCGAGCACAAAGAAAACGTGCCCATGTTGGTGGCTCATGCTGCCAACGACATCTACCTCAGCCATGGCATACTAGATACCTTGAAGAAAGAATATACCACCATAGAGACAAGTATTATCGAGAACTGCAGTCATTTCCTGCTACAAGAAGCACCCGATAAAGTTAACAAAGTTATCCGAGATTTTCTGTCGAAGAATAATATTTGAATGTCGAATTTATTTTAGTGTTTTTCTAATTTTGTCACTTAAAATCTTTTAGATCATTGTTTTACAGAGGCTAAGGCTGAATACACACTTGGCTGACGTAACGCGTCGTGATGCCATCAGTGCATCTGACACAGTGCTATCATTGGTGCTACCCAATAAAAACTTTTTCAACACATTTACTCAAAAAATGCATTTACGAAACCTGTGTAAGTACATTGTTCGGAAGTTAATAATTACGCATCATACAATGAAACGTGCGGTAAAATAGTTACTCTCATCTAAGTACCTATTTTACCGCACTCCTTGTTGTATAGCGCCGTGCGTATCCTTTACGGTTTTTATTATTTCTAAAAAAAAAAATTAAACAAGGAGTTTCACATTACTAGAATAAATAAGCTGAATGCTCGAACCTCCTTGGAAGCGCTTTTTCTGAAAACGTTTGTCTCACTTTTTAATACTAAAGAGAAAATGAGACGAAAGATGTAGTTTTGATTTTCACCACGCGCACGTGGCGCAATTTGCAATTTCGCGCTATTTTCTTAAGGAACGTCTGGAGGACTGGACTGTCCGACTGGATATCCAAAAACAAAAAGTTTATTCCATTACCTACTGTACTGTTTTCTCGCAAATGTGTTGAAAATCGTTGTATGAAACACGCGCGGAAATTGGTTTTAACAAACTCGTGACTATGGTAGGTACCTAACATTCGCCTACTCGTTTGTAAAAACCAACTTAACGCTTTAGTAATGATATTAGAGCGAGCGGTAAGTCGCTGGATTTTCAAATAGTTATTTATGAAAATAACTATTTGTAAATCGATGATCAATTCACGGAATTACGCGGATTCGTTTGACTGACCAATCCCGCGACCGACACAACACGTCAGCCACGCCAGCCCAGCCGACAAGTTTTGTGAGTGTCGCAGATTTAGGTATCTACTGTTATTAAAATTTTATATCTGCTTGTGTGTTCGTATTATAAAATAAGTATATTCGAGTTCAAATGTGTGCCTTCGTAGTCAGTGTTTTAATATTGTAATGCGATTGTAACTTTGTGTACCTACTACTATATTGTACTCCCGATAAGTTTGATTAAAATATAAAATACTTGGGTAATATTTTAATAACATTGCTATGTTGTTTTAATTACCTTTCAATTACAAATGAACTCTAGTCTACCTGGTGAATAGATGGATCGATTGAACTTTGATCGCATAATTATTATAAATCATGTACTTACCTGCATATGCGTTAAGTACCTACTTAACACATATGCAGGTAAGTAATAACAGGTAGGTTCCTACCTACCTATTATTTTGTGCATCATAGCTTTACTGGGGTTAACCCAATCGTCAAAGCATCCACAAAAAGTATAATATTCATAAATCTGTTCGTCCGGCAGGACTCCAAAAAACGGTTAATCATACATAATCCATATTATATACTCTTCTCTCGTGAGTTACTTTATGATGACATGCATTCTCTTCATATCAAATTCGACACTCGTGTGGTTAATGATGACGCTCACATAAATTTAATGTAAGTAAGTACCTATGTTCCAAGAAGTGTTTCAAGATTGATTCTAAAAGAAACCCAGGCTTAGCTTGTTTGCAACCTGATGATGTGGGTTTGTATATATTTGCCCCTCAATAGTGTTCCGGACTTGCTTAAAATAGTATTTACTAAATCTAGCTCATTAGCTGTACGTTGTCAGTACACGTAGTATTGACACTGCAGCACACAAGCAGCAATATCGTACCAATACCAATCGTAATAATTCCAATACTGCTCGCAATTCGAACAACTGCGTAGCAGTATCGGAAACACTGCACAGAGTCAGCAGCGTAGTACCTACGGCGAAGCAGCAACGTAGGCCCTATATAGCAGAATGTAGGCCTTGCATAGCAGCAGCGCACAACTTGCGTAGCAGCAGCGTAGCACTTTGTAGCAGTGGCGTAGCACTGCGTAGCAGCAGTCTACGCCGAAAGAAGGAAAAAGGCCCTACGTCTTTCGTAGTATAATGAAGGCCCTGCGTAGAAAGGGGTAGCAGCAGTAAAGATCCTTCGCAGCAATACCGTAGAGCTGGCGTAGCAGCAACGTAGGTTCGATGTAGTCAGTGTCGAAATTGTGTACCTACTGATAGCAAACTTATAGCTACGGGCATGAATATCATTGATGCAAACCAGAGACAAGACAAAATAACTGTGGATGTACTGTACACATACTCGTATGTTACACACGGAATGTCTTGCTAGACCAAGACTAAAAACCCGCCAAGTGCGTGTCGAGCCACTCGCAGTGTATGGTTCCGTAGGTACGCCATGACAAAAATAAATAGAAAATTTTACTATGACATTACAATGTTAAAAATACACTTAGTTTTAAGTCATTTTCTATGGGGTTACTTCGAAATTTTTACCTATTCAGTTACATTTTATAAGTTGGTCGGCTATAACTCGTTAATTTGTAAAGCCTTCTGAGCTGTGATAGATTTTCTTTAAATTCGTTGTATATGCTACGAGGCATCATGATTTTTTCACGTCTCCAAAAAAAACCGTTTAGCTGTAGCTGTAGCAGGGGGACACTTGACTCTAGCAAAAAAAATTTTTTCAAGATTTTATTTTATCACTTTGTTGGCGTGATTAATATGTACTTATACCCGTACCAAATTCCAATTAAACTGTGGATAGAGAGACGGTCATGGCGAAACTTTAAGAGTTACTTGTTGAATACGGAACCCTAAAAACAACTTAATACAATAAAAGACTTGTCGAAAGCCAAAAAAACAATAGAATAGAATACACTTAGACTTTTGAAATTTAAGTTATTTTGCACTTTTTAGTGTTTCGTCTTGGACGTTGTTTTTTGTAAAATGGTTCTTTGCATATTCTCACATTTAGTAAATCTGTTTAGAAGACCACCTATTTTTGATGTGAAATATCTATAGCCGCGGGTAAATCCGATTGTTGGCGTGGCGACGCATGCCGTGGCGATGCGTCGCTACGCTATAAGTACGATGCCCTTCTTCCCCACTGCTCAACTAGATTGCTCAACTGCATAAAGTTGAGAGTGGGTAATACCAACGGCCCAACTATGAATAGTTGAGCAGTGGGTAATACCCGCTGATCAACCAAAACTGCACAACCAGGTATATTTATAGTCTAGAAATAAAAACTCCAAATCTCATAATTAATATACATACTTCACCCATTACTAAGAAATCGTAAAATTAAAAAAAAAAAAACTATTTCTTCTTTCTTCTTAATATACGTCACCTACTACTGTGAAATTTTAAAGTAAAAACAAATTTAATTTCTTCTTTTCTTTTTTGAATGTGTTATCGTAATTTTTCGAAATCGTGCCTAATTGAGATTTCTGATTTGTTAGTTGCATTTTTATGTAAATAATTATATCATCATTATGTATAATATACTTCTTTCTTCTTCTGTTCGCTGTTTTATCTACAGCAAGCACGTCAATGTCAGCTAGTATTTTTATTTAGGTGGTATCTAGGTGTTTTTGTTTATAGATTTATTTATTTTTGAATGGTTGGCATTCAAAAATAAACAAATCTAGCTGTAGATAAAACAGCGAGCATATTGTTGGTTGTTTTTTGCTCTCCTAACATGCTGATTATTTTTATATCTATAGGTAGAGCATAAAATGTTCGGAAAAATAAACTATGTCCTAGGTACTGCTCAAATAGATGACCAATCTAATTGAGCAGTGGGGAAGAAGCAATACGATGGTGTATTTATAATATACCTACAGTCTATCTGTATTTTTTTCCTTACCTATACCATATTTAGTTCCTGTCGTAATCTGTTTCTTTTATGTATGTTACTTGTACAAAATAATGTCCATGTTCCACATCTGCCAGGCGTCCCGTGACGGCTCACAATTTTTTTTATATTTAAAAAAAACACGGGTCGCTAGGTATTCATAGCGACTATATTAATTTTTAAAGCAGAGCAGCAAATCGCAGTTGTGTTAGCCAGTCACTCTTTGAACTAACATCGCATTTTTTTAATGATATGGACGTTTGTAATTCAAGCGGGCGTCATTTCTTTTAGATAGCCAAAGTCAAAGTCAAAACATTTATTTCAATTAGGCCATTAAACGGCACTTTTGAACGTCATTATTTACAGTTCAGTAAAATAATAATATTACATTAATAAAGTGACTCTACTGTCCATTCGGAAAGGAAGATTCTTATGGAGAAGAACGGACCAGAAACTCCATAGAAGTCCCTAGCTTTCCTCCCCCCAGCGACGCCCTAAGCCGAGGCCCGTACCCCACAGGGGGTGCCCTTAGCGTGTAGTCGCTTAGTTTGTAAGTTTTTTATAAGCCCTGGCTGGAGGCTTTAATATTATATTAAGGTCACCACAGGCAAGCCCGATTAAGCAGTCGACAACCTATTAGGCAGAATTGCGAGACGCCACTCACAAAAAAAAAACTCCATAGAAGAACGGACAAGAAACTCCATTGCAGCGAGGTGGCGCTGCTGATGCATGCTCTTTCATAGTAGGCAGTACGGGTTGTTTTTTTTAAGAGTTGTTAACACATTTCCGCAAAATATACTTGAGAGATCGTAATATTCTCTAACTTTCATTATAAATCCCATAAAGAGTTTTATTGGTTTTGCTGCAAGGTAGAAAATATTTTTAGGCTTAGCAACACTGAACCTTCTTCGATTCTCTGTGATCAAGGTCATGTCACAATACAGTCATCCGAATTTGTGAATTGTTGTGAATATTTTCTGTCTCTTTTCTGTAACACAAAAACGCTGTAAAACAACCTCTAACACATAGTGCTGTCTTCTTCTCTCTTGTATCTTTCTATTTGGAAAGTTAATACTTCGCTTCAAATGAAATGAAAGCTAATGGCTGCTGTACTCTAATCACGAAACAGCTGATATGCGTCTTTTAGTTTTCCTTAAAAATTGGTGTTTTGTTTAAATTCATCGTTTGAAATTGCTTAGATGCAACGTTATTCGTGTGACAACTGTGTGTGGATATCAGGGTTGGTGCAGTTCTGTTTTAAAATCGATTTTA
The DNA here is from genome assembly GCA_905163435.1 of Mamestra brassicae. Classification (NCBI taxonomy): domain Eukaryota; kingdom Metazoa; phylum Arthropoda; class Insecta; order Lepidoptera; family Noctuidae; genus Mamestra; species Mamestra brassicae. The sequence goes on along the minus strand of LR990996.1, from coordinate 6,591,994 downwards.
GAAGTGTTCTGTTGTGAGTTTTCTACATTGCTGGCTTTTTCAGATGTCACTGACCATACAGCAAATAATTTTGGATGCTAAGCAACTTGCGGGACGTCTCAAAGAGCGCGAGACTGAAGCTGATGCTTTGCTGACCGAAACTCAGACCGCTTACCGACAAATATATACAATGAAACAGGTAGGTTGTTGCAATGTGATACGAGTACATAACTGTGACGCTCACTCTTGTCGAGTCTTGTCTATTGTCTGAATGCCGAATTCATTAGGCCAAGATCCTACTAGGAATTTCTAGCAGACTAAATAAACCACGATTCTATTGCGATCTATGCGTATTATTAGATATAGTTCCCTGACCTTGTAGTTTGTTTCTCTCATGTTGTGTAAACAGTTGGCTTTCACATAATCTTATTAGCCAGCCTCATGCCTTACTAAACACTAATTTAATACAATTTAAGTGCTATTTTCATAAACAGAATGTTGTTTCTATTTCATTAATGTAAAAGTAAATGGTCAACGGACAACCAATTTTACATAGTTCAAGTTTTTTTTTTCTAATAATCATTCAATGATAATATAAACAAACAAATTTACATCAACTTTAATGTTTATTTTCTCATGTTGATCATCAAATATAAAAAAAACACCCAAAAAAATCCTGCACAAATAGCTGTTGAAGTGAAAGGAATCCATGGTACTGCTATATAAAAGATGAGCTGGCAACTTGTCAGCTTAAAATGGTATGCATAGTTTCTGTTTTATTAACTTACAAATGACTGGCATGCTACTACATAGAACTCGGTCATAGTAATTGCTAACGCCATTAGGATATCATTAAAGTAACTTCATTATAATGATGTGTTTGTTTCCTTCATATCCTAGGCATGGAAGTGAACATAACTTAAAAAATATGTTTATTTTAATATGACCTCGTTTTACATTCATACATACACAAAGTTGAAATGCACACATTTTTACTAATGGGGGCAGGCAGAAACAGCAGAATGCTACTTTTTACAATCCTTAATACTCTTCTTCTGATAAAAATGCTACATCCAACTTAGGTTTGAACTGATATTTTTAGCTTACAGAACATAGCACATTACAGCTACTATCCAGCTATATTCTTATGACACTCCATGACAGGGTAAAATTACTCTATAATAGCAGAAAACAAATAAGGAAGGAAAAATCTATATTTTCATTCTATTATTAGGTACTATTTCAATAAATTAAGGCATTAAGCGGCATTACAAAAGGTTTACTTAATTCATAAATTTCTCAACCAAAGTATCCTTCATTCTTAAGAAGATATAATTACAGATATAATTCAAAAGCAACAAATTTCATTATACTTTTCTCTAACAGATTGAATCAATTAATTTTTATTAGTGGCAAATAGTTCAATCTTCTTATATATAAAATTTCTTCTCTGAAACGGCTTGACCGATTTTTATAAATTTTTTTATGCTTAGTCGGTAGGTCTGAGAATCGGCTACTATCTATTTGTTGTCCACCCCTAACATTTATTTTTTATTTTTTGGACAATTTTTATTTATTTTTATTGTCTTATAATGTGGCATTAAAAATACATACAACCCTAAATTTACACCCATCTATCACCATTTTTTAATAGCGATAATTATTTTCTACTTTCGGCAGTCGATAATTGATCATTAACCACTCAATCAGTTATTCTTGACTATTTATTGGAAATTTAAATAGAATTGAAAAAATATTTGAGTGTTGGGAAGCCTATTTATTGAGGGAGGCTTCAGGCTATATAACATTACGCTACGGCCAATAGGAGCCGAGCATTAATGAAAAATGTGACGCAGACGAAGTTGCGTGGGTCCGCTAGTACCTATACTTATAAAAAACTGAACTTTTCTACTAACTAGTGTAGTAAACTGCTGAAGATAAAAATTCAGTTTTCCAGAATATCTAACTAGTGGTTACACTTTTAGTGATAAGACAGCCCCTGGTTACACACTATTATTATTTGAAGCTCTTACTGTAATTTGTTATTGTGTACAATAAAGAGTATTTCTAATATATTCTTATCAAAGTGTAGTCTGAAATGAATACTTACAACATATAATTTCAACCATTTTCTCATGTTTGTTCAGTTGTAATTTCTAACAAACACAATATTCCAACTGTAGTCATATTACATTTTAGTATAAAGAGGAAGTCGATACTCTAAACGAGGCATCCCGCGAGCGTCCGCGAGGGGCTCTCATCGCCAGTATCGAGCGGGAGTCGCGGCTGATGAGAGACGTACAACGCGAGAACGGAGAGCTGAGGGCGGCTTTGGAGGACCATAGACGAGCACTGGAACTCATCATGTCCAAGTACCGACAGCACACTGAGAAGAGAATATGGGAGTCGAGGATAGACTTCACAAATGCTATCAATGAAAAACAGCAAGAGGTATGCAAAATCTTTCTAAAATTTATTCCTCTTCGTCATCATGGTGACAATCTTGGTTGGTATCTTTTCCTGAGAATGGTATGTTATACACTTTCCCATGCCATGCCCGTGCTAAACTACTATAGGTACTTTTAACAGCATTGCATTTATGTTTATGGTGGTCAAAATAAAATAATCACCTTTTTTCCATCATCTACCTTCCAAGTTAGTTTAACACATTCAGTGCCACCGGCTCACCCTGTGTGTTCACGTTCATTTCATTCCAGTGCCGCCGACTCGCTTAGCGAGTTCAGTGTGTCTCGGTATCTAATGTTTCCAAAACGCTTCCGTATATTCTGTAGTAAATTACAATTTAGACTTAATATGATGTTATTTAATTATTTAAACATTAACATGGTGGAAAAAAAAATCCTTCTGCAATTCCATGAACTCGCTAGGCGAGTTCAATGCCGCAGATTCTCAACATTTTAACGTTTTCAACATAATAGCTTTAACACTACTTATAATATGAACCTAAACAAGAATGAAAGTATCACAAACATCTAGCTAGATAACAGATAAATTACGGTTTCATTAAAATAAATAGTTCCACTTTGGATTTTTGAGTAAGTTGAGTAGTTTTAAGTTGTATTTGTGTACATTATGGACATAATATTTCGTCTAATATCATGATAGTCATAGTTTTCGATTGCACCCGATTAATGATTTTTGATATTTTACCTTACTACAGATGCAATTATTTTTAACATAGTTAAATAGTTTATTCATTACAAACAAACATAGGGGTGGTGCGACGGCATATGGACCAGATGCTGAATGCTTAAAAAAAAAAACACCCTGTATTATTGCACCATCCGAAAGTGTCGCTACTAGGGACCAAATTCTGGGAATATAACATATGGCAAACTAAAGGAAAGTGCTAATTATCCTTAGATTCGATTTTTCGCCATGTTTTTAAGTTGAAACACATTGAACAATCGTCAAATACTTTTTACTTACGATACAAACGTTACAGAGTCTGAGGTAGACACAAAAATAACAAAACATAAATTTTAGTCTTACATAATGTCAGTGAACTCACCTGGTGAGTTCATTCAATTTATATTGTAGTGACGGCGACACTTGGCGAGTCCAACGTGAAATTTATACGGCATCAGCGAAGACATCATGCAAATCGTAGTGACGTTGAACGTGTTAATGAACTTTTGTCAATCAATTGCAGTTGATCAGGCAACAAGCAGAGAGGATTAATGAGATGACAAGCATCATGTACAAAGCTGTCACTTTGGATGAAAATGGTGATGCGAGGAAAGAAGAGGAAGTTTACCAAAGGCTCATTACAGAAAATAAGGTGAATTTTTCTTTGCAATGGAACTGATTTTCATACTTCCTGTGAAATTATTCAAATTTTCCTAATAATTATTCGAGCAAGCTTTAGGTAAGTTCTTGTTAATGATTTGGCTGTTAAAAATTCCAGGGTTTGAGAGAGATGCTGGATCTGTCGAGGAGATACGGCTCGGATCGTCCGTGCGTGCCGCTGACGGAGGACAAGGACGTGCAGACGGACGGGCCGCCGCTGACCGGAGCGTGACGGCCCGCGCCCGAGCCCTGCCGCCTGTGAACCGGCGCCGGCAGCCCCGGAGACGCTGCCTCGCCGCGACACACTCATAGGTAGACAACACACCTCCTGTCCGCACATTTGAAACCTTACAGCACGGACTCTTGTACTCGATAGTGTGTACATACTTACTTAAGTAACTACGTAACTCATGTGTCCAAATCCTTCAGTTTAGATGCAGTACCAATGGATATTATGTGTAGATGTTGGCTTTAATATTATACTGTCCAAATGTAAGTTTGCATCTGCCACCTTATGCTGGCAGCATTGCATTTGGATTTAGTGACAATGATCGTCTTTGATGGTATCCTACGTAACTGTCGGGCTTCTCGCCCTTCGATTCATGACAGTGATCTTGAAGCGTATTGTATGTTGGTTGGCTAACTGTAATACAGTTGTATATACGACTGTGACGCACTTGCTGTGATAAGACTAGCAGGATATCATCCACTTACGACTAGTACTTACCCATCCATGTTATGTGGTGCATCTATGGTTGCAAATGTGATGTTGGATTGAACTATGGTCAGATGTGCGTGCAGGGTTGTAATGATTTGCTAACAACAGTCACCGTTCCAGTATACAACTTGTATTTTATTGTTACTCACAGGTTTTGGATCTTAGGTCTTTTGACATTACGTACCTTTCAGATTCACATTTATTTTAAAAATGTGAGTGTTACAAATTAAATACAGCGAAAAACTACAATGTAGCTACAATGTAATAAACATTTGGTTTCTCCCTTGGTTGTATTTGATGTTAAATATTATAAATAGGAGTATATTTAAATGGCGTTTCCAGTTAGAGCTCATGTTATATCTATATAATGATGAAATGTATCATGTTCACACAAGTCTCTAGTAATAAAGCCATTTTGTGAAACTAAATCACTTCAAATGGCAGAAACTGTGATCTTTAGTATTGCGCTGTTAAGTTGTAGATTGTTTCATTCATTGTACCTACTTTACGTCTAACGACCCAACCACTTATTAGAAGTATTGCATTGATGAATAATCCCACATGACTTCATTTCTCTTTGATTCATATAATATTAGGAAATTAATGATTATCTTCTTAATACCTAATAATAAATGCTTGCAACATCATGGCATGTGTGTGGTTGGACTTCTATTCTTTTTGTTACAATTTAAAAATACCTTAATATACCTACCTACATAATCTATGATTTAATTGTAATACTCGATGTGTACCTACCAATATTATTATGTTTAAAATTCTAGTAAATGTACTGTTTAGCATGATATTAGAACTCTCGAATTACATTTAGAATTAAAGAAATTGTATCTTTAATTTGTCATTGCAGTGCTCTTACGACCTCCCTGATTCCTGTAGGATGTACCTAACAAGAACGGTCGTAGTGAGTATTATCATTACCTAATCACATGTTTACTAGTCAATTCATACGAGCAGATCAAGTACTGTATTTACACTGCATAAGATATTATATTTTATTTCAAGTTGTTGAATTGTAGTTAATATAGAAAAAAAAAATTTAACGTGGCATCTGTTATGATTGTTGTGCGTGCAGATTGATTGCAATACTAGACATCAGTGAAGTATTATTTGAATATGCAATATTGTTTCATGTAATTTAGCGGGATCAGCTTTGAATGTTAGCATAATGGTAGTAGAAGTCGTAGACGAGTCTTTGTAGGGAAATTCGTAAATTCTTAATAATGCCAGAGGCAAACGCAAGCAATACACTATGAACTGTTACATGTAAGTAATGTTTGTTGACGCGATTCACTTCATGATCATTATTTTAGTGTACAATAAGGTAGCTGTGCTTGTCTTGCATTTCATTGAAAACATGTAATGATATTTACAGAGATAGTACTTTCGATACGATAATTTGAAGCCTGGCAAGGTTCATTTAAGAGATTTAAAATCTTAGTTATTAGAAAAATGTAATTGTTATTAAATAAACCTTTGCCTTGATTTCCCCTTTACCTGGTTGTGTGATTTACTTCGTTAGTAGAACAATTTAACCAATCACCAATGAAATTTAAATGAGAATATTATATTAAGTTCTTATTTTCTTTAAGTAGTAGTTAAGTAACCTTGTTAAGATAAATTTAAGAGTGCTTATTTGTGTTTGTAACTGTGTTTTATGGTAATGAATGGCCGACACACACACTTGCACAAATAGCAAAATAAATATCTTGTTTTAATTGCTTTCATTTGTCGATTATCAAGTTATCACACTTAAAATAAACAATTATAAACCCTATTAAAATTTACGGTAAAACAATTTTGGAAGGAAATAAGAGATCTTTGTTGGAGAACTATTTTTACAGTTAATTAGATGTTAAATTATATTTTAAGGGTCCTCATAATGTGGCTCCAGAATATAGAAAATATAATAATTCATATAAATATATATTATTGTATGTTTCTTAATGTACACGCTTGTATGAGGTTAAAAGTAAAAACACATGTAGTTGAAAAATAAAAGATTAGAGTAATGTTTCTGCTTAGTTCATATGCATTTATATTATACCTCAATATTGGGAATCATTATACCTCCTGAGTATTTTGTTATAAATAGATGGTTTCATTTCGAACCTTTAATGTGCTAAAATGTTTAGTTAGAAACAATTATTATTATGAAAAATTTTAAGTGATAAATCCAGTCCACTTGAGACTTGTAATTGTTTCATATCTGGTAATGCCGATTAAATTGGCGAAATGTTTTGGAGACATAGATACCTCTATTACAAGCAATGGTAGAGGTCACTAGTTTTTTCTGCTGTAGAACAACACTGTAGAGCAAAAATAATTAATGTATGTTTAATTAAAAATGTAATTGATAATTATATGATATAAAATCTATCTTTTTCTTTTTATTGTATTAGTTTTAATATCCTATCATGTTCCCCTTCCTTTTGTACAGGTTTTGTGGATTCTGAATAAAAGACGAAAATAAAGAACATCAGTTTTATTATCTACAAATAATTTTTCAATTTCAGTAAACCATGCAATGTCACAAGTAATTTGAGATATATTGACACATCATGATCATGCTATGTTACAATATTGAGAATATTAATGTGTACAAATATGTTTAATTTAACAACAGCTAATTACTACATATTTCAGAATAAGTACTTTTAAATTTTATCAGTTATCTATTACAGCGAAATCCTGACTAAGTTCACTTGAGTCCATTCCTTAAATGATATATAAACAAAAGTAGACAAAAATTAAGTCACTGGCACACAAGTAAATAACAATCTAAGACTTCAATAAGTAGGTAATCAATTACATTATGTACAATTTAATCAGGAAGTAATAAATAAAATCCACAATTGTGACAAAGCAGTATATTTGACAATCTTAATGTAACACAACTCTGTGCAAACCCCAGCTATGCAATATGCACCATTCAGATGTAAGTTATGGATCATACCCTCGTCTGGGTGTAGTCTGTAGGGAACTTAAAGGAGTGCTGGCCGATGGCCTGGATGTTTGGCAGCAAACCGGCGTTTGGTATGATGTTCCATGACAGAGTCAGAGTAACGTTGCTGTGGCCCCTGGAAAATAAAAACATTGTATTAACAACTACACTTTATGCCCATTGTTTACGTATTGATTACAATGGCAACTGAAATTGAGACATTTTTGGCAATATCAATACAATGCTGATAAGGCCATAAAATTATTGATGCCTCCTGGACTTGCACAATTGATTACCTGTGTAAGTGCATCTTTACTACAATTTTTTTCCTTGCCTTGCCCTTATTAGATTGAATACCAGTTGTGAATTACCTATAGTATCAAGAAGGTTAACCTTTAGAATGCCATTGTCATATATACATGACATGCAAGTGCATGCCCTGTATGCCAAACGTCACAAATACGTTACGAAAAAGTATGGCGAATTTGTGGCTTGACGTCAGGGGCATGCCGATGTGTTTATGCTCTAGCATTCAAAAGGTTAAGATTTATATAGAGCTTGTACAGCATTGTTGTAACCTTAACCTTAGCACCAAAAGCAGTATCTAGCTGCTAGTGCATTAAATACAAAAAAAAAACACCATATATTTGATTGATGTACAAACTTAGTTTCAGATGGCTAACACACCATGTACTGAATAAATGGTATAACTTACTTTAAACCATTTCCATCATCCCAGAAATAGTATTTTGTGTTCATGTTCTTGAAGTCCAAGATAGCATTTTCACCTCGAAGGATAATTTTGTCCCACAATACAACCTGATTTAGTTCATTATTGGGTGTGATGTACTCAGCAGTGAGGTACAGGAACAATTGCTTGACGTTCCAGTTGAACAGATGAGAAAGATCCGTCTTGAGATCGAAAGTTAAGAATCCAAGATCATTTCTTTCCCTAGATGCTCCATAATCTGGCACGTTTTTCCTGTAAACATCACTCGGCGATTTAGAACTAACAAATTGAAATACAATCACGAAATATGTTCAAAATACTCACACGACTACTTTTACCGTGTTCATTTGGGCAGCAGTCCTGTAATCCACGGTTAATGTGGACAAAAAACATAAAAAGGTTAGACATGCTAGTACGCTCAGTGTGTATGTAAGTATCGCATTCCCTCTCGTCAACACGGAGTACATTTTAACTTTAGGTTTTTGTCAACTTATAACTTAAAATATATGCAGCGGTGGCATAGAAAACCACTGCGATGGTAAGCGTTTTTGAAATATTATTTGACGTTGCTGACTGATGACAGATTGGACACGTCACAAAACATGTCAGATAAAAGGACTCATTCATTTTCGTTCGGATATCTGCTAGCAATTTAGTTTTGGTCAAATTTGAAAATAAATATTTTGTGTGATATAATATAGTGTAAAATCATCATTGTACTAAGCCCATATGCGCAAATCATGGAAAAATCGCAGGAATCATCACACAATGTTCCCTGTTGGACCTTTCTAAATATGTAAAATATTTTATCTTTTACAATAAAATTTATAGAAATAACCGTTCCTTTGCTTTTTTTTTAAGTTTCGGCCCAACACGTGGGGCTCGTAGCTTAGTTTGAGGCTTGTGTCGATCTATCAAAGGAGAAATAATACGTTGCGTAGGTCACAGCAGGGCCTCAGATGCTTCCTTGAGGCACTCCGGAAAATACTATATATATATATTTTTTGTTAGTGGCGTCTCGCAGTTCAACCGAGGTTGTCGACTGCTTAGCCGGGCTTGCCTGTGGTGGCTTGAATATAATATTAAAGTCTCGAGCCAGGGCTTATAAAAAACTTACAAACTAAGCGACTACACGCTAAGGGCACCTCCTGTGGGATACGGGCCTCGGCTTAGAGCGTCGCTGGGGGAGGACAGCTAGGGACGGGCTGGATCGAACTAGAATTATTATTAAGGGGCGAATTTAAGACTACAGGCTCAGCGGCGTGGGCTGGCTCGAGCAAGGGTCGGGGCGGATTTTGACGGGGACGTCGCGGCGGGCTTCGGCGACGAGGGGGAAGGACGGCGGTCGTGGGTTGCGAAGAGTGCTGGTCTCTTTGCGACTCTCTTGGAGGAGAGTGGTAGAGTCGTCGGGCGTGACGAGGGTATGCCTCGGTCGGCGTACCTTGGAGACAATTTTATTTTAAAGATTTTATTTTATACTTGACCTCGGAAGTATTTTTCAATGATTTCGGCATAGAAAAGAAAGACATTAGATAATTGTGTGTTCCGTTTGACCTCCGAAATCCATTTAGAGAAGTAAACATGAGGAAAAGACTATGAAACATAATACTTACTAATTTTATTTTAAAGAAATAAATATATTTTATTTAATACATCTGTTCACTATGTTATACCTACTATGTATCGAAAAAAACTGCAAAGTAATGTGTTTTATTTAATCAAAGCCAATCGCGCCAAGGGGCGCGTAAGGCAATGTGGGTAGCTACTAACTCTGCTTCGTTCCTGTTTCCTTAACCTATTATGAGATCTATTACACAAGAAAACAGTTAGATCGATTTGCAACAAAAGTTTAGGTTACCATCTAGGTACCCATGTAATTAAAAGTTTATTTTTCCAAAATCAGAATTAAATAACATGACAATAGCAACAAGAACGAAAAATATAATGTTTACGTGTGATAGAAAAGCGTTGTTGCATGGTACACCGCCAGGCACCGAGCGACAGAAACAGGCTCTTGTGACGAAACTGCCATTTCTTTGCTCGTAACAGCCGTTCGTTATTGCATCTCCGTTGGTGTCGACTGCTCTTGTGCACATGTACGTTGAATTGTCAACTGTAATTAAATTAATTCTTTAATTAGCTTCCCTGACACATTCACTGGAAATACAGTAGTGTTAGTTAGCCGGTCTATTCTGCCAATATCTCAGAGTGAAAAGTGAGCTTGAAGCGAACAGCCGGTCGATTCTGTTAACATGTTGAAGTGAAGGCTTGGGTGAATTGATAACGAGGTCAGAATCGACCGGCAGTACTCTTCTACTTTTGGACCACTTCAGTTTTGGCAATAGCTACCATTTTGGTTCTATCCATTCTATATTCCATCATGAGCATTTTTACTACCCAAATTTTGACTTAACTACATAGGTAGCGTCTTCTCAAAAGAAAATTGGGTTTAATTAATGGAATCTAGTTCAGCTCGGTGTGGGGAGTTAGCTTGCACATCATGCGATACCTGCACTCCAGTGCAGGTATCGCATGATGTGCAAGCTACGAAGCAAGCTATTGAATACGAAAGACTGGAGTCTTTCGTATTCAATTTCACTTTTAGTCATCATCCATCATCGTAGATATGATTGGTTGCCTAACCTTTCATTAAACTGCGCCGATTTTTCAGCGATCGGGTTCTGAGTCTCTGGACCTTTGGTTAAATATCGTTTAATGACTCGCCCATGTCACTTAACTGTGCAGTTCAATGAAAAGGCTAGGCTTTTAATCAAACGTCTGATTAAGCTAGTTTGTTACAACAGATAAATAAAATTACTTAGCTAAGCTGCTAGTTGCCTATGAGCTGTGGCTATTGCTAAAGGACCTGCTGCCTCGACATAGAAGAATACTTATTTTAAATCGGTTTAATATTGTATGTACTTAAATGGTATTCACTTACCATGTCCGTCGAAATAATATGTGAACTGAGCGCATACGTCATTGTTAGCTAGTATACAAGAAGCATTTCCCAAGTGGTTTCTCCAAATGTAATTCACGTCCGGCCATGAACCATCATCTAAAATAACAAGAAAAAATGGAAATTGTGTTTCGGAGTGTGCGATCGTAAGACATAATTATGATTGATAAGATACTATAACAGCTATACTATACTTTATTGTGCACCAACTTAAAAAAATCATACACAAATTCTTAAACTAAACAAAAACCGGCCAAGTGCGTGTCGAGTCACGCACATTGTAGGGTTCCGTAGTTACCCGTTCCGTAAGCCATGACAAAAAATAGCAAATTTACTTTGACATCACAAAGTTACAAATACACTTAGTTTTAAGTCTTTTTCTAAGAGGTTACGAAATTTTTACCTAATCCGTTACTAAGTTGGTCGACTAGATAGGACTTAATTAGCTGTGATAGTTTTCCTTTTAAATTCGTTATATATGCTACTACCAGGATTCTAGTCTCAAAAACAACCGTTTAGCTGGCACTTGAAAAAATGAGCACTTTTAAGTTTAATATTTCGCAAACGGATCCTTGGATAGAAAAAATATTTCCACATTCCCACAACATTTTTGTTTGTCCTATCCAACGATACCCCACACCATGGGATAGACGGTAAAATAAATCCTTTAAAAAAAATCGCCGCTTTAAGTGTAGGGTGTACCTACCCTAAAATATTTTTGTTTTTCAAGATTTTATTTTACGACTTTGTCGGCGTAACTTATATGTGTAACCATACTAAATTTCAACTTTCTAATGCTAATCGCAGACAGACAGACAGACGGACATGGCGAAACTATAAGGGTTCCTTGTTGACAACGAAACCCTAAAAACATACAATTGCAACCTGGAATGGTTAGAAGATAGCCTGGACACAAAATGGGGTTGCACTTAGGGTTACCAGATGAAAAAATCAAAAGTCCGGAGAAAAGGCCTGATTTCAAGACAAACGATAGGAACACCAAATTCACTCACAGACACCCTGAACTCTTTAGGAGGACTGATCTGCTTCTGGAGGGAGGTCGGGTGGTTGGAATGACGGCCGCCATGGCCCACGCACAATGGTCCAACATCAGGACTAAGTGCGGAAACCATACCCCAATAGATAGAAGGCTTGATTTCCATTGAAAAATCCTGAGATTTTTAAGACAATAGGTATTTCACGATTATCAGAGATGATGCGTATTTGTCAATATATATTTGCAATTACAGCCCAGAATGCAAACGTAGAAAGAGTTTTTTCTATCATGGAGGCTCAATGGTCGAATGAAAGAAACCAACTAACGGTGTCTTTAGTTCGAGCTATACTTTTATTTCAATATAATTTGAAGAGTTTAACATGTGGGGCATTTTATAAATAAATATTAAGTAAGTACCTATGTTAAAACTGATTAAGTACCTACTTGGATAAATAAGTATTGATTTTAATTGTGCAATTATTACTAAAGGAAGATTATATTTAGTTTGTTTAACTTTTTAAGAGATATTTAAAATGGAAGCTGTATTTTATTGAAAATTCTGAAAATCCTGAGATTTCATGAGATTTGCAAAATCCAGCCGCAATCCTGAGACGAGTCCAAAAATCCTGAAATCTCAGGACAAATCCTGAGATATGGTAACCCTAGTTGTACTTGGTACAAATATTAAGTTTACATAGAACAAAAACAAACAGAAATAAAGCAACACAAAAAACTAAAATAGATACATAAAAACATATTAAATATATAAGTAAGTAAGAAAATAAATATGTAACAATTATTAGGTAAAATTACATCGACAAAGGAATCAGAGTGACAAGTAGATAGCACACTAATAATTATCAGTAGTAGGTAGGTCATCTTTTTATTGAAATTGCAATAAAAATTAGCATGGAGATTTATCTAGGATATACCCATAAATAGTAATTACTTAATTAAGAAGACTGTCTCATAAATCGAACACATCGAAAGTGTGACTCGCTTGCTAACTGACAGGTAATTCAGTCTGATAATATCACAGAAAATGCTGTTAAAGCAAACCCCTTTCCAAGGCAGGGCAGTACAAAGTCCACCATCACAAGTAAGATACAATATACTACAATATATAATACTTTGCTTCAATAACGTCATAAGTCCGACGGTATTTTTATTTAAATAATTGATAATTGAAACCGATTTAATTTTTCCAAATAGTGTCAGAAAAAAAAATGTCGGACTTATCACGTTATTGAAGCAAAGAAGCGACATGAGCTATATTTCATAAACATACACGAGACGACGAGTGGTTCCACGCAGGGCACCCCGCTGGCGAGCCGCGTCGAATCCTGGCACGTAGCGTTCAGGAATATACTGTCGTTATTCCATCTGGGGCCCAGCCAAGTGAATTTGAAGCATCGTCGTACTAGCGTTTCTTCACTCCTTTCTGTGGTTTCGGTGTTGTCCGAACTTGCCGCTATAAATACGGCCCCTGAAGTTTTAAAGAAGAATATAGGATTAGGTTTAGAACGTTTTAAGGTCGTCCTTTCTTTGTCTTAATGTCGAAAACGAAATAGGGTGATCAGTAAAAACTGACTTTTTTAGATTTAAATGAATCACTGCAACCCGGACATGGCATGCGTGAGATTTGTTTTGTTCATGGCCTATCTAAAATGACTAAATTAAGTCATTTTAGAACACTTACACGACACGATGATGCCTATCGAAATTATAAAATGATATCGAGACATCCTTCTTCAATCATAACGTCCAGCAGAGGAGAGATATTGATTCACAAAAACACTTCTTTAAATGTTGAAATTATTGCAAAATTAAAATAAAATCAATCAGCTTATTGTTCACAACACTTTACTGTTTATTGTTTATCGAGACGGATCACTTTACGTCGACTGATTCCTAATCACACAACAATTTAATCTTTGTTACAATTATCACCTTTATTCATTACCGGTGAAATAGGACTGATTTTAAAAGATTAGATAATTCTATCGTGATATTTTAAGTCGCATTACTTGATAATATGAATGTTAATAATTCCCCGTCCACAAGTACATTATTGATTATTGAGTGCCCTACGGAAGAGCGACGACCGGATATGCGAATAAAGACTCGTGTCGCATAGAAATTGACCTAGAAAATATTTGACGTGTGATAAATCCCATAATATTTATTATTTTGTGAATCGACGACTCGTAAAATACGTTAAACCGTTTGGCCCTGCTGTCATTTGTAAGTCCTTCTTTGACAGTCGTTACGGGTGGTTAAGAATCTGTCAGATAAGTGGTCGCTTCATGTAAATTGGCTTTCTTCAAAGTGGTTGAGCCGAATGGTGCTAGCGCAGGCATATTGCTGAGCGAGCGCCGTCAGCTAGGACTGGTCATGTCTCAGCTGCCACGTGTGATTTTAATTATTTGTTCTTTGAATTGTTGCTTTTTTGTTAACTTCGGACGCTTATCGCGTCCGTCTTTCGCGTCCGTCTTTCTACATCGTTCTCACATATATGTATCTATGTTTGTATAATATTTAGACGAATGACGTAACCATATCATAAAAAAAAACATTGATTTAAAAGAGTGTCCGTGGAGTTTCTTGCACGTTCTTATCCATAGAGATCTACGCTTTGGAACGTGCAAATAGCTTCATCTCTTTGGACAGACCGACCTTGACAAATTAAAAGTGCCTGTAATGGTTTAATTGAAATAAATGCTTTGAGTTTCGAGTTTAAAATACTGGCTATGCGGCTCCATTCAATTAGAGTGGAAGCTGACTCCAACACAAATCTAGGCATGAGGATGAGATGATGAGTGTGTAAAACGTGTTTGTAGTAAAATTCTAAATGATCTATTTCTAAAGTTCGTAATTATCCAAATGCTTGTTCAAGTTGGAAGCAATATACCTACTTCTAGTTATTGGAAGGCCCATTTTCACTAGTGAATGAACTTTTACGAGCTTTAAGCGAGACAATATTTTGGTCGTTGACTCGCTGCGTCGTAAAAGTTGAGTGCGGGAAATAAGTTTGTATCATGCCGATGGGTCGATGGTATCTAAGCATTAAGTATTATTAGCACCTACCTACTAAGTAGCCAGACAAATATCTCAGTGTCCTCACTTTGCTATGATTTTTATCATCAATATCACTAGTTACTATTTCTACATATTATAAACTAAATCCGCCCTAATCTGAACGCGGTAAACTCAAAATTTATTGAACAGTTTGTCATACAGTTTTGACCAATGTCCGGAGTGATTTATTAGAAAGGTTTAGGTGTAGATATAATTAATTATAGTTTTGTGTTTTTTTATATCTTTATTGATTTTCGTACATAAAAATGATGATGACAATCCCATCGTACCTTAAGTTTTGTGTTAATTAGCTGAATTATGACGATGCTTTTCCTTATTCTGATAGCTTATCAGTTGATCAAAACAATAATATTCTAAAGTTGAATAATACTATTCACTTGCTGACATGTTGTCATAGTGACAAATTACTATATTTTGACACTAATAAGTTTGTTAGTGGTTTTAAATTAACTCAGGGAGCTTTATCTCTGTCCGGTAAATGTAGACATATGATTGCTATGTTGATAGCATATAATATTAACGAGGTTATAGCTAATATAACAAATAGTAGGTTAAGTGACGAGCCTGTGTTGTCTAGTTGCACTAACAACATTGGGACTTATTATTCTGATTCCTTGTGTTGTACGAAGGAGGACCCACCTATAATATCAACATTTTTGGAGGCCTCTACTAATCAGATTGAGTATTCTCTTCCTGATGGAACCCATACAGGCATTTTAGACTCCTCAATTGTAGCTGTGGAGATTACTCCGGATAACTCTTTAAACTGAAGTGCAAGACAACAGAAGTTACCCCTTTTAATAACCAATTATTATTAGTGAATAATAACAACGTATCTTCTGGCGATTTAGTTCATGGTAAAAATCCTAAGGGAGGGCAACACACTTTAAAATTATTTAATCAAAATATTCAAGGTTGCGCTTCCAAATTACTTGAAGTAGAAATGTTTTTAGAAAAAACCAGGTTTGATGTAGTTTGCTTAACTGAACATTGGTTAAAAGATTACCAAGTAGAATCCATTAATTTTGAAAATTATTGTGTAGTTAGCCATTTCAACCGACAATGTATGATACATGGAGGATCATTAATTTTAATTAAAAGTTGTATTAAGTCTAAAGAAAGAAAAGACATTGTTAAACTATCGGTTGAACACACCATTGAATTGTCTTGTGTTGAGCTAGATAAGCATGTTGTAGTATGTGTCTACAGACCTCCAAGTTACCAGAATCTATCTGTGTTTGATTCTGTAATGGAAGATGTGTTAAAAAAAGTTAGTACTAGCAATAAATCAATAATTATATGTGGCGACTTTAACATTAACTTACTAGAGACAAACTCAAATAGTATCAGATTATTGAGTCTATTTAAATCATTTAATTTATTAAATGTTTTTATTGAACCTACTCGAGTTACAGCTACTTCTGCGACTTGCATAGACAACATATTTTGTAATTGTGATTACTTACATAAAGAAATTGTAAATAAGCTGCCCTCTGATCACAGTGGACAATCAATAACGTTTTGCACCTACATTCCTTTACAAAAAATTTAAATTAAATTTATACCGATAACAGATAAAAATTTAGAAAAACTTAATAATACTTTATCCAGTAAACTATGTGTCCAAAGTTTTAATAACATAGATGACCCAAATGAGTTTTACGCCGAGTTTTTTTCATTACTAAACACTGAATTTAATGACACTTTTCTAATTAAGTCTAAAAGTATTTACACTAAGTTTATATTTAGTGATTGGGCAACTCCAGGCATTCGCATAAGTAGGGAAAAGCTATACGAACTATATGGCCTAAAGCAACATGTGAATAATATAAGCTTTCATAAGTATGTTGCGAAATACTCAAAAACATTTAAAAATGTATGCAAAACAGCTAAAGCTCTGTTTATTAGCAATAAAATAAAATCAGCAGATGACAAAATAAAAACTACCTGGAAAATAATAAATAATGAAACTGGTAGTAAGAAAAAGCGTGAAACTGAACTTAATTTAAATACTGTACATGGCCCCATAAACTCAGATGCAGAGGTAGCTCAGGAATTTGAAAACTTCTTTGCTGATATTCCTCGTAAAACGACAGAGGCTCTTAACTCGTCACCCGCGCTCTCTGCTGCCATACTTCGGAAGAACGTCAAGATATGTCCATCAGAGTTCAAGTTTCAACATAAAAACCCCCAGGCCATTATAAAAGCTTTTAAAGATCTTAAAATTAAATCAACAGAAGATCTTTGGGGAATGTCTGTAAAAGTCTGTAGATCTATAATTGAAACTATTGCTCCCTACTTAGCTCTCATATTTAACTCTAGTGTGGATCAAGGAGTATTTCCTGATCTCATGAAACACAGTAAAGTCGTTCCACTGTTTAAATCGGGCGATAGTCATGAACCCAACAATTATAGGCCGGTGTCAATCCTGCCGGTTCTCAGTAAGGTGTTCGAAAAGTTAATGCTTAATCAGACGTTACTTCACTTTAATAAAAATTCCATCTTTCATGAACAACAGTACGGTTTCACCAAAGGGCGTTGTACAACTGACGCCGGTGTCACCCTAATAAAGAACATCTTTAACGCCTGGGAAGATTCAAAAGACGCCATTGGAATCTTTTGCGACCTCTCGAAGGCGTTCGATTGCGTTAACCATGAGACGCTTTTGTTGAAACTCGAGCATTATGGGATTAGGAATACATCCCTTGATTTGATTAGATCATACTTGAAAGACAGACAGGTTAAAGTCCAGGTAAACGGTGTAAACTCACTAGGGTCTGAAATGACAATGGGCGTTCCGCAAGGTTCAACATTGGGTCCATTCCTCTTTTTAGTATATATAAACGATTTGCCCGAATTGCTTACAAAATCAACCAAAGATGGTATTATTTGCTGATGACACATCATTGATATTTGGGATAGACCGACGGTCACTAAGTCTTGATGATGTCAATAACTCTATTCATCAGGTCCAACTTTGGTTTACGGCAAACAACTTAGTACTAAATGAAAAAAAGACCAAATGTATTAAATTTACTTTACCAAATGTTAGAAGCACCGAATGTGACATCGTATTGAATGGACAAAAACTGGAATTTATTGATCAGACGGTTTTCCTGGGAATCACTTTAGACGAGAAATTGCAATGGGGACCTCACATAACATCTCTTGCGGGGCGGCTAAGTAAGTAAGTAAGTAAGTCTTTATTTCTGAGTATATGGTACATTTAGATCTTACATTTAACATCGTTTCACACATACTACCATTGCTGGTGTAGAAATATATAATAATGCCAGGAATACACATGCAAATTAAAAACGATTTCACTAATTTTAATTACAAATAGATTATTGTTATTATTATTATTGATGTATTCATTTATATATTATAGTTATATCCAATAAAATAAAATCATAATAATATCGAAATAAGAAAAATAAAAAAAAAACAGAACAAAAAGCATGACTACAATAAAAAAAATTTAAAAAAAAAATACGTCAGAATTGAAATGTCAAATAAAAATTACAATGTCAAATAAAAAAAATACAAATGTCATTAATAAAAATTACAATGTCAAATAAAAAATTACAAATGTCAAAAATAAAAATTACATTGTCAAAGAATTCATATTTTGTCAAAGTACTAAAGTGATCAATAAAATTATTTCAAAATGTATAATTTAAAAATTCATTGACGGAATAAAAACACATGTCCAAGAGCCAAGTAAACATTGTATGCTTAAATTTATTAATTGGTAACATTCTCAGGCCAGGTGGTAATTTATTATAAATTTTAACAGTCATACAACTGGCATTTCTACTGTATAAATGCAATCTCTGAGCGGGTACTAGTAATTTACCGGCATTTTTTTTGTTAAGTCTTTCGGAGACTTGCTCATTCAATACAAAAAGATGAGGATATTTTTTTACAAATAGACAAACTTCAAAAATATACAGACATGGGAGTGGGAGAATTTTTAATTCTTTAAACAATGGCCTGCAATGGTCAAGATATTCTGCTCCGCTAATGGCTCTGATACATTTTTTTTGCACCTTGAATGCTCCTTCCACATCCACTGAATTACCCCATATCACTAGGCCGTAACGCAATACTGATGAAACATACCCATGATAAGCATTTAGGACGGTTTTTTTACTGGACACTAGTCTTAACTTGCGAAGAGCATATACAAACTTATCGAGCTTACTGCATACTCTTTCTACATGTTCCTTCCAGTTCAATTTGTTGTCAATTACAATTCCTAAAAATAAAGCTGATGGTTCTGGTTGCAGAATTGCATTGTTATGTCTGATTGGTGTTGGTATTACTGACAAGTTACAAGTTTGAAATTGAATTATTTTGGTTTTTTCAATATTTACATGAAGATTATTGTCTTCTAGCCATCTTATCACTTTAATTAATTCATTATTTGTATCATTTTCTATGTCAGTTTTGTTGGAGCATTTTATCGTTAAAGTAGTATCGTCAGCAAATTGAATACAATCATATTTTAAACATTTTTTGAGGTCATTAATATATAATATAAATAATGGCGGACCCAGTATACTTCCTTGCGGGACCCCAGCGCTATTGATTTTTAGTTCTGAGCAATATGTCTTCCTAGTATTATTCTCTATCCTAGAAATAACAGTTTTCTGTTGGCGATTAGACAAATAGCTTTTAAGCCAATCCTGCGCTTTGCCTCTGATTCCATATTTCTCTAGCTTGCAGAGTAATCGTTCGTGGCAAACAAAATCGAATGCTTTGCTCATATCTAAGAATACCGATAAAGTTGACATTTTTTTATTAAGAGCTTCGGTAATTAGTCTCACTAAAGAAAAACAGGCTAGAGTCGTTGAACTGTTTTTCCTAAAGCCAAACTGGCTTTCCACGATTAAATTGTATTTAGTTACAAAGTTATTGATTTTATCATGCATAGCTTTTTCAAAAATTTTTGCAAAGATTGGGATCAGTGTAATGGGTCTGTAATTGCCCATATCAGTACAGTTCCCCTTTTTGAAAAGTGGTTTAATTATAGACTCTTTTAATCTAGATGGGAAAACACCTTCTTCGAAAGAGAGGTTTATTAGGTGGGTAAGTGGGGATGCTATAATTTTCGAGCTTAATTTAATTATTTTAGTGGTTACTTCGTCATATCCAGTAGAATTTGTATTATTTAATGAATTAATTATTTTAATAATGTTAATTTCATTCACTGGAGTCAGAAATAAAGTATTTATATTATTGTCAATGTTAATGTTGTTAATGTCATGATTTTTACTGTTGTTTTTTTGTGTCAGCTCAATGAAATGATTATTAAATTGGTTACATATGTCATTAGGATTGTTAATTTTTTTGTCAAGGATTATTAATTCATTTATAGAGTTGTTATTATTAAGTTTGTTAAAATTATTTTTAATGATTTCCCATGTCGCTTTGCATTTGTTTTTAGAATTAGTTAAAAAAATATTGTTGTTTATCTGTTGTGATTTTGATATGCATTTTTTTAAGATCTTAGTGTAATTGAGGTATTTCTTTTTGTGATAACTTTTACTTATAGCATCATGTTGATATTCGTAATATAATGCTCTCTTTTTGATGCATGATACTTTCAAACCCTTACTTAACCATTTGTTTTTTATGGGTTTATTGCTCTTTTTAACGAGGTTTTCGGGAAAACAAAGTTTATAGAAGAGCGTGAATAGGTCGTGGAATGTATTGAAAGCCTTATCGCAGTCTGTTTCTTCGTAAATTTCAGTAAAACTTAAGGCTGATAAGCAATTTAAAAATGTTGTTCTATTGTCCTTATTATAATCCCTTTTCTTTTCATACCAGAATTTTATAGATTGTGATTTAATATTAGTCTCTTCAAGGTAAAAAGTTAACGATTGACCCGTATCGTGATCGGAGAGGGCTAAATTATGCGTACTGCATTTCAAATGAAGTGCGGGAACATTACTGGCTATTTGGTCTATGCTAGTGTTTTTCCTAGTAGGCATTCTAACATGTGGTGAAATATTAAAATTGTTCAGAATGGATATTAGTTCTTTTGAATATTTGTTGTCTTTTAATATGTCTATATTCCAATCTCCGCACAAAATAATATTTTTTTTAACTTTGCGGGTTAGATTACGCAACAATACTTCAAGTTTTTTAAAAAATATGAACACATCAGAATCCGGAATTCTATAAATGCACACTATAGTTAGATTATGGCTCAGTATTTCTGCGCCACAGCATTCGAAACAAAAATCACTGGCCAGTTTATCAGTTATCGGTAACGGACTAAAAATTAAACCTTTTCTTACCAAAACGCATGTTCCACCACGTTTTTTCCCGTGTCTTGAGTAACAAGCAGCTAAGTTAAAATGTGTAAGTGCTAGATTACTTTCATGCCCTGATTTTATAAAAGTTTCACTCAGACAAATAAAATCTATATGTCCAATCTGATTTTCTAAGTCGGAAATTGTGATTTCTATTAAGTCAATTTTATTTAAGATCCCAGCTATATTTTGGTGCAATAGTATAAATTTCTGTTTTCTCCCAGAACTGCGTCCACTATCGATAACATTTTTACATAAGGGGGCGAAAAAGAGATTTTTGGGTTTTATTTGGCGATTTTGGAGAATTGCAATAGTCATATTCATATTCTGCTGGGTAGGTCTCAATATCAACAAGTAGGCGGAGGAAAATACTATCATAAATACGTCTTAGACCGAGTTTGTTCAATTTGCCCGTATTAAATGAGAATGTTTCATCGGAAAGGTCACGATTACTGTCAAAAAAATAAGCATAATTATGATTTTCTATGTCCATATAAAGTAATCTATTAAACATTTCTACTTTATAATTGTGTATCAGAGCCCCTTGCACATATGTAGGGCAACATAAAATAACATTTGTATAGGTTACGTTTTTGAGAGTGTCTCTTATTAACTTGACCAGTTCAACAGATTCACCGGTACCTTTAAAATCTTGCTCACCAATCATAACGATGCAGTAGTCATCTAAGCTATAGTGCTGTATCTTATTAACTATATTTGATATAATGTCTTTTATACTACTATTACGTGACAGGTAGTGACAGAACTCGAAGTGTCGGCCAAAGGTGTTTTCCAATATTTCTAGTGTACCGCTATGATTGCAGTTACTGAGAACGCATAGTTTCCTTTTTATCCTACCGTCTTTTGTTACCACTTTTTGATCTTGCGGTGTCTTCTTGTGTTGATTAATTTCCTTCTCGATATAATTGCTATACTCGGTAGATTCCGATGCCTCCGTCTGTGTTTGATTATCCTTGTATATTGGAACAGACACAGCAGGGTTTGCCTGTACATCAGATATGGATACAAAAGATTCTGATTTTCTGTTATAGTCTATCTTTCTAGGAGACTCTTCAAAATGATCAGACTCTAATAATATGTTTGATCTCTCAACACAGTCCTTTTCATTGTGGCTGGATGAGTATTCTTGACCTAAGGACGCCATTCGTAGATTGTCTGTAATAGAACTTCTATTTTTTTTTCGCACGGACAGTAACTTCTGTCTTTGCGACTTTATAGGACTGGTAAAAATTTCCTTCAATGTATTAATATAAGCTTGCTGTCGTAATACTGTTTCTTTAAGTTCATTGTTTTCACATATCACCTTGTCCAACTCATTTTGTGTCAATTCAAACTGTTCTTTTAACTGTGATATTTCAACCTTCATTTCTTCTAATTCATTTTTGCTTATACCCCCTGTTGAAAGATCAAGACTTCTTGTATGTATGTCCGAATTTGTTTTGTCCAACGACGTGTCATTCTCAATACTCAATGAATCTATTGACTTTGATCTGAACAACTGCTTACGTCGTCGCAAAGTCACGTTGTGGTTTATTTCTGAAGACATGGTTAGAAATGATACCAAACAACTTTCAAAAAGAGTTTACGAATCGTGGGGATCGAACTCGAACCACGCCGTCCCAAGGTGTAGCTATGTTTTAACCGGAGCTATTTATACAGTTATGAAGAGCGGTAAAATAGTGCACCGGAATGTAGATATGATTTTTAAGTGGCGGTTGGTCAACTATGATTCATGCATGGAATTTTTTGCTGTTTCTTTGTTCACTTGCTTTTAAAAAATAACACTTGTTTACTTATTTGGGATTACTCGTCCACTTTTAAATGTTGATTAAGAGATTTTCATAGTTCATTCGTATTAAATTCACTGTTTCACATTTGTTCTTACCGTTTATCACTATTTTCGTGTCACTGTTTTTAGTTTTATACGCCGTCACTTTTATGCTTAGATAATATGTTCAGTTGTAGTTTACACTTATTTTTACACTTTAGTACTCAGAAAAGATGAAAAACAGGAATGTAACTATTTTATTATTATTTTTTTATACATAACTTCGCAGGGATCGAACTCACGACGGTAGGTGGTGGGGTGTAGTCTCAGCTAAGCTCAGCCGCTTATGCTGTTAGAAAGATAAGACAGTTAACAGATGTAGAAACCGCGCGCCTGGTCTATTTTAGTTACTTTCACAGCATTATGTCGTACGGTATTTTGCTGTGGGGTCGTGCTGCTGACATTGAATCTGTATTTATTTTGCAAAAGCGTGCTGTTAGAGCCATTTATAATCTTCGTCGCTGCGATTCTTTTAGGGAAATTTTTAAAAAGATTAATATTATGACAGTACCTTGTCAATTCATTTATGAGAATATTATGTATGTAAGAAAAAATCGACAGCTCTTTAACAAAATTAGTGATAGACATCATTTTAATACTAGAAATAAAAATAATTTAGATCAAACATTTTATAGATTAGCCAAAGTACGAACATCTTTCATGGGGTACTGTGTTAAATATTACAACAAAATACCTTGTGACATATTAGAACTAAATGAAAGAAAATTTAAAACTTACATTAAAACCACACTTTGTAAACAAGCATATTACAAACTAGATGATTAATTAAAGATAAGAATGCTTGGAAACATGCTGGTCCTGCTCCATAGGACAATCGAGGGTGTAGTAGAAAAAGTCAAACTTGTTTTATTTACTGGTGTACTTTCAGGTTTTTAATATGTAATTTAACTCACACACTGATCCATTGTTTTTAATTATATTGTAAATATGTGAGTACCATGTCCCTTACTAGCAAACTTAATTTTATCTCTGCTGGTATTGCTTTGTTGTACCTATAGTATATAAGTGTGTGCTGTATATTAGTGTAATGTTGAATGCATTGTGCTCACATAATATAATCAATTGATCAATGTACCTATGTATACAAAATATTGTAAAACTTATATTTGAAAAGAGTAACTATGGAGTTTCTTGTCCGTTCTTCTCCATAAGAATCTACTTTTTGCGAATGGACAACTAAAGTCACTTATATTTTAATTTTAAACTGTAAATTTATTTACAGTTTAAAATATATTTTATTTTAAAAAAAGTGCCTTTTAATGGTCTAGTTGAAATAAATGAATTGACTTTGACTTTGATGATACTTGGATATCTCCGAAAAAAAACCCCCGATAAAACTTTAAAAAGTAAAATATAAAATGTTTTGATCCTTTTACTTTAATATAGGTACGATTCTTTGGGCACATGGGTTAGGTACATTTTACTTTTTAAAGTTTTTTTTTCGGGGGTTTTTTAAATTTTTAAATTTAATTTCATGCTTTTTAAACTTAATTTGCCTGTTATGTACTAAATGCTAAATAAAAAATAATTCGTTAGGTCCTAGGTACCAGTAATCACCACCGACTGACCGGACCGGACCGGACTGGCCTGTTGGTCGAGTGGTTAGTGACCCTGACTGCTAAACCGGAGGTCGTGGGTTCGATTCCCACCCAGGACAAATCTTTGTGTGATGAGCATGATCATTTGTTATGTGTCTGGGTGTAATTTGTCTATAATATGTATGTATTTAAAAATATATTAGTATGTTTATCAGTTGTCTGGTTGCCATAGCACAGGCTATGCCTAGTTTGGGATCGGATGACCGTGCATGTGAATTGTCCCAAGATATATTATTATTATTAATCACTCCACTTTCCTCATCAATCTAGGGCATTGATCAGATAAAATTAAACAATATTAGTATAGACATACATACATAACATACCTACATACAAACAAATCTTTTTATTTTCATTTCGTTAGTTAATATTCCTCATTCCCTTTCAATATAGTGTACATTATTCTACAGTCAAGCCCTTTCATTTGTTACCCATATTGAGGGAGTTGTGAAAAAAAATGTAATTCGCCATTTTGTGGTGGCGGCCATCTTGGATTTGAAATTTGTCATCGTGTATAGTATTCTACTTGTCAAGCCCTTTCATTTGATACCCATACTTAGGGAGTTGTGAACAAATATGTGATCCGCCATTTTGTGGCGGCGGCCATCTTGGACCGATTTTTATCAAACATAGCTAAGAACACTCCCAATTAATGCAGCTTTCAAATAAAGCTTTTAACACCCCGTCGTTTTTGCGAACCCCCAAGGGTTCTTGAAAAATCATGCCGGTTGGAAACTTGTAATGTTCGCTACCCGTGCGAACCCGTTACCAGTGTTTTTTTTACTGTTGATAGGCATTCGTTTGATCACTATCTCACCTGTTGGTAAGCGATGATGTGGTCGAAGATGGAGCACGTTTGCTTAGAAGTAACCGATTATTAAGTAAGTAGTTTGTTCATATTTTTCAACTTATTTGGCGAATCTTATGGGGCGGACAACTGCATTCACGAGCGGTCTCCTTGGTACTTCTAATAGCAGCTCCTAGTTTGCAGGCGCGTTGTGTTTCACGCGCGCCTCAAAGAGATGTCACCATAGAAGACGGGCCCGCTAGGGCCAGAGCCTGTCAGGGTTGCGGAATTTGTTCGAAAGAGTCACCGCGGCCCTGGAACGCAAAGGGCTTTAGAAGGAACACGGATGGGTTTCAATCAGTAAGAGTCTGACACGCCCTTCCGCTCCACCCAGAGCGGAAGAAGTAATTTGATGATTTCCCATCCTTAAAAAAAATCTCCTAGTTTGCAATGAGAGAGAGAGCTTCATTCTCATAGACTCTTAGACGTCTACATTTGGTGGTTGATCGCAATCGATAGGCTCAACCCGTATTTCCTTGGTACATACATTTAACTGCTAGATTTTTTTGGTGAACTGGGTCTATAATACACCGTTGCATATTTCCACCTTAGGAGTACACAGATGTGATGGTGGGTTCTACGAATTTTTGAAGCGAAAACTAATTTAAGCGCACTTTGCGCTCTTTATTATTATTTATTATTTATTATATACTTTATTGTACACCTCATAATAAGAACAGGTCAATCATACATAAAATAAGTGCACAATGGGCGGTCTTATCGCACAAGGCAATCTCTTCCAGACAACCTTTGGATGGATTGAACGAAGGGAGATAGATTTAGGGCTGTCAGTGTACAAACGTTTTAAACAATACTAATTAGATATAATAATATAAAATACATAAATACAATACCAATTTATATACTAATACATATCAAATATATAATTGAGACAGGAGCGGAAAAGTTAAAGTGAAAGGTAATGCTCCTTCACCGTTCTTTTGAACTCTGGTAGCGTTTGGGCACGCCTCACTTCTATGTGTAATGCATTCCACAAACGAGCCGCTTGTATACTGAAAGATTTGTCAAAGAAGGAAGTGGAATGCATACGAATACTTAGTTTTAGATTCTCCGATGATCTCAAAGACCTAGAATGTGTGTCACAGAGGAACTGAAAGCGTTCTTTAAGATAGAAAGGAGTAGAAGGATTAAAGAGTACATTATAAAGTAGAGAAAGTATGTGGGCATTCCGACGAAGGCGAATAGGAAGCCATTTGAGCTTAGTACGAAATTCAGATACGTGGTCATACTTGCGCAAGCCAAATATAAACCTGATACAGAGATTTTGAAGTCGCTCAAGCTTGTCCAATTGGTCTTGAGTGAGATCAAGATAGCTGTCATCAGCATAGTTCAGGATAGGGAGAAGAAGAGATTGTGCTATCGCAATTTTAGTGGTGATGGGAAGAAAATTGCGAAGACGCCTCAGGGAGCCTGCTGAAGCAAATAGTTTACGACTTA
Organism: Mamestra brassicae; assembly: GCA_905163435.1. Lineage (NCBI taxonomy): Eukaryota > Metazoa > Arthropoda > Insecta > Lepidoptera > Noctuidae > Mamestra > Mamestra brassicae. The sequence goes on along the minus strand of LR990996.1, from coordinate 6,564,647 downwards.
CTTCCTGCAGTTGCTTAGTTCAAGAAAGAGTGCTGTCGATATAAATTCCCAAGTTCTTTACAACGTGACTTACAGGAATGGTGGTGTTATTAAAAGAAACCTGGGGCAGTTTCGACCAGTCAATCTTAGAGACCGTCCGGGAACTACCGACAACAATGACTTGCGTTTTAGTTGGATTGATCTTCAGCCCAAATACAGTGCTCCAGTCACCTATTCGAGCGAGGTCCCTATTTATCGTTTCAATAGCATCAGATAACTCCCCGAGAGGGGCTTGAGTGTAAATTTGAAGATCATCAGCATACAAGTGGTAGAAAGAAGAAAGTCGTTGAGAGATGGAATTAATAAAAAGTGCGAAAAGTAGAGGAGATAACACGCCACCCTGCGGCACACCAGCAGAGGCATCACACCAAGAAGAGAATGATTCCTCAATGCAAATACGCTGTCGGCGGCCAAACAGGTAACTATGAAACCAGTCAAGTACTGAAGGAGATATGTTAAAAGAGTATAGAATGCCGAGCAAAATGTCGAAGTCAACCGAATTAAAAGCATTGCTAAAGTCAAGAAGTGCCAGAACCGTTAACTTCCCCATTTCCATGCCAGACCTGATATCATCCGTAATATGCACGAGTGCTGAGGTAGTGCTGTGTCCAGGTCGAAAACCAGATTGGAAGGGATTCAGCAGCTTGTGCTTGGAAAGGAATGTGCTGAGTTGTTGGTGGACAAGTTTTTCAAGGACTTTGGATAGGAATGGGAGAATAGAAATGGGACGATAGTCAGAGAAAGATGCAGGATGAGATTTTTTAGGTAGAGGAATAACCTGGGCATCTTTCCAGGCTTGCGGAAAGACACTACTGGAAACAGAGGAGTTGAGGATATAAAGGATAGCAGGAAGAATGTTATCAAGGATAGGTATAATCATTTTACGGCTGACACAGTCACTACCCACAGCGTTGGATGTTATCGTTAGAATACTCTTTTTAACATCACAAGCAGTGAATTGACTTATGACAAAAGGGGAATAATCAGGTATCGGAAGATTTGAAAGATGACTTAGTGTAGCAGCTTTGGTGGCCCTATCCAATATGGGCGAAGTAGAAAAATGACTATTTAGTAAGTTGAAGTTTATGTCTTTAGGAATCGTTTCCTGAGACTTTCTCTTTCTGAACTTTGACGGCACGGTTGGCGCAGTGGTTGAGCGATTGACTGCTGCGCTGCGTGTTGCCGGTTCCATTCCCTCACGGAACAAATATATGTATGGCCTACAGATAGTTGTTCCGGGTATGGCTGTTTGTTTATGCAATTTTGTATGTTTGTAAACGCAACCAATATTCAGGAGAAATTACTAGTTTGAGGCAACGTTTTCTAAACTAGAAAAAAAAAGAAAAAAGTGATTGAAACTGAACAGTCTCAGGTTTGTGACGCTAAATCGGGTATCCTCGGCTCAAATTGTCATCAGCCATGTTCACTGTCTAATCAAAATGGCATCGTTTGAAGAATTACGCTCTATTATTATTTACATCACTTAGTATCATTACATATTATAAAACAAAGCCTCCCAGCTCGTCTGTCTGTCCGTTTGTACGCGATAAACTCAAAATGTACCGATCGGATTAACAATACAGTTTTCACCATTGGAGTGATTCATGCATGAGAAAGGTTTTGTGTAAATTGGCTGAAATATGTCGATGATTATTGAAAATTTCGGAAAAAATATGCCGATTGGCAGTTCATATACGCTCTGCTACCCGTCCGATACCGGGGTGGGTTCATAGTATAGCGTATATTTTAAAATTATAATATCTCGTATTTTTTCACGTGTAATCCTGTGCGCTCACCCCTTTTTATAAACCGTTTGTTTGTCAATAGTTGCTCTTCCATACATAATACTGATACCTAACACCGTAGTTTATATAGCATTTTTCTTTGCTATAATGCGGGCACATTGTCAATTTGCATGACAGTACGGCTAGCGGGACCTGCAGCGCGGCCGGTGCATGCCAAAATGAAATTATTCTCCGGTCCCTCCCGCGCGCGCCATCGGCGAGCGATAAGCCGATTTCATCTAACCTCGTTCAATCAGCGAGCACTGAAACCGAATACATTCGTGCAGATTTTCAGTAGAATAGAGATAGCTACGGTATAATTTACAATAGATTGGTACTTTCTCATTTTTGTTTCTAAGTACACCTATAGTACCTAGTCTTTATACCAAAACTTTATGCTGTCCTGACTATGTTTTGAATTTGTGTACGATGTCTTTTGGTGTTTTTTGTTCCATCAGATATTGAGTAACTTATTATTTACAGTTACCTAAACATATACCTAGCAAATAGGCAAGAAGAAGGAACAGGTAAAGTGGGTACAAAAGTGATGCTCATTTCTACAAAAATCTCTTCAACTATATCTATCATATGTATCAGCAAGCACAATAATTTCGTCCGTGGATATACATACCTTCTAATATTTTTGTGACTGTGTACATTAAGTATTTTTCTGCAGTTTTGAGTTTAAAATAAACTCCTATCCTCAAATATACAGCGTGTATTTGTCCTTCGTATTGTGAAGGCTCTTCGTGTTTGTCTGACACTGGGCGAGAGGTGCAAGCTTTATATTTCCCGCCAACAGCAAGGCACACTTGGTCACCAGCGACTAAAAGGATAGGAAAATATACCACTGGACAATATTTGTTTTGAAGTTTCTTCAACGCAATTGTTCGTAGCTGAAGATTTTCTATGACTGCATTTTGAAATATTTTAAGAATAACTCACGTCGCCATAATACATTTCTTTTTATAAAATTTTACTTGTAACAGTCATAATCGTAATCATAATTGTTTATTTGTTAGAACATGATCGGTATGTATGTAACATGGTCTTAAGTTAACACAAATTTTCTCATCATATTCTAGCACATGGGTGTACAAATTTATATAGGTTACATTGGTAATTTAATAATAATAAAAGTCACAATAGTATCATAATTGTAAAAGCTGTAGGTAGTCAAAATTCACAAAGAGAAGTCAGTTAATAATAAAATAAAAATTGAATTAAATTAAGATATCAAAGTGTGATTTAAGTAGTCATTCAAATTATAATAGCATTTGTTACATACAAATTCTTTAAATTGCTTCGTAAATCCAGCTAATTGTAACTGCCTAATTGACTTTTTAATTTTATTATTAATTTGCGGGTCTCTACAGAATATGCTCTTCCGCATGAGAGCTGTCTTTGCTCTGCGTCCGCGTAATCATCATATAATCAGTCGAGTGACTTTTCAGTAGGTACCATACTAATTTGGAAAAGCGTCAGATAAATATAATACATAATGGACCTTCTGTTCGAAACGCAAAAACAATATAAACAGATACCTACAGGTCCACATAAAAGGTATGGACAGATTACTGACAAAGGTATGAGTTTTCGAAACCTGATAACATGACAAGCAGACAATAAGCCTTCATCGGCAGACCCTCCATTACAGCTCTAGCTAAGTATAGTTCGAACTGTAGAATATAATATTATGAATAGAGATGACATGGCTGTCTATAATGGCTATCAAATATTAGGGCACAAATATTTATCATTGTGTCTTAGCGCAGCAAGAATTTCAGCTTACATCTTCATTTTTGATAACCTAGTTGTTCAGCGTGTTTTCGTAGCTCGCATGGAATCTTTTCCATGTATAATAAAATTGATTAAACGCTTTTGTTACGACTTGCATAACTATCAGTCTCCCAGAATTTATTGTTACTATTTGGGGATGCTTCGTGTGCGAGATTTTTAACAGCGTGCTCTGCATATTCTGTTCAAATTTATGTTTTGTTATTTACTTTATTACAATTTACTTCTATAATGTAAGTCGTATTTTCTGCTTCTGTTAGGTGGTACACTTTTCCTGCTTTGTGATAATAACAACATACTGCCAAAGTCAATCCAAACTAAGCGTAATGGTGTTTATAAAATGACTGGCTTTTGCTCGCGACTTTGTACGCGTTTATCTCGTTTTTCCCGTTCCAGTATTTTTTTCTCGTTCCCGTATAGCCTACAGCATTCCTCATGAACGTGGCTTTCATATGCAAAATTTTCCAAATCCCGGTAGCTGACTGGTAGTTCCAGAGATTAGCGCGTTCAAACAAACAAACGAACTCTTCAGCTTTATTAGAGTATATAGATAAAATATATTTCGTATTTGAGGTGATAACTCTATATGCTTACTTTTTCATTCCCTTTATCGTCTAGGTATTTTATTTATTTATATTAAAAGGTACCCCAATACCCCTTTGTTTAAATATTTTAAAGTTACGTACGTACTAACATACCGTTGAGCTGCTGGAAATCTCTGCTGCTCGCTTTCCACCTAGTTGTTAAGGAATTCTATATTATGTACCCTTCAGTTACCTAAATACGAGCTCAAGTAAAGGCCTTTAAAGATATTAAAAATTAGCAGAGGTCAAACACGATAAAAAAGTACAATTTCAAATTCTAGGTGAACTTATTAAGTTTACAAAACAGCTTCCATTAATCTTAGTTTCATAACTTCACTTAAAGGCCTTTTTGTTTTTTTTTGGCCCTCTGCTTTGTATGAAATGGCTTTAATTAAGATATCATGGGAAATAAACCTTTCAACTCTGTGAAATATTAGTATCTGGATCTTGAATAAATTGGATATTTTTTCAGTCGAAGAAAAATTTTTCTCATCATACGTCTGTAGCAGATCTGTATTTGATTATTTTTTATGTGGGAAGCAATAAGTACACCTACAAGGGACTCCACTATGAAGTGCCAATGCTATCATGATTCCGTTGTGGGAAATTAATAGTGCTATGCGTCTTGTATAGCTCCGTCTCACTCCCACACTAGAATCGTGATGGTTTTAAGATGTTGTACAAGGGCACGAACCCTCAGAACACACCCTCCAGTTGAGAATGGCACTAAATTAAAGTTGTAGATTTGACTCTTTCAAATAGTGAGGCTGTTCTTTGCCGTAAACAAATATTCAGGACTCCTATGTTAGGTAGGCACAATAGGAGCTCTTAAATCACACCGCCATAACTAATCTTTGCGAGCCTGCTAAGCATGGCGATTTGGGCAATAATTTGGTACCTATGGACGTTTACCGACCGCTCTACGGGCATTTGAGAATTCATATTCAGTACTAGATTACAAGCTGCAGCCAATAAGCCATGGACAAACATTTCGAATATTTAGCTTTCGGCTTCTGATTGTTGTAAGAGGAAATAAGGTAAGGTACACATTATTTGTTTATTTGTTTAATAGTATAGAACCCACTTAATCTAAGCAATACATGTACAAAAGTAAAAAATACATTCATGGAAGCTATCTACAACTATAGCTATAGGTAGGTTTACAGTTATGTACAGGAGTACTAATCATAAATAATAATTATTTACAAAGCAATTACTGAATACAAAGTAAATTGCGTTACATTTTATCTCTAATACACGTCGGTAAACATTACCTCCACGTAGGGTTTACAAGCGAACGCATCGCATAGCGCCGGGCTCACAAAACTTTATAAGAAATACAACTTCAGAGTTTTCATGTTTCCACAAAGGCTATAAATCCCACGGTTCTGCTGCTTTTGCACTGTTTACTGTTCACCTACTCGCAATACAGTTTATCACGTGCACTACAACAACGCATTCACAGTTTAAAGTTTCGTTTCTCGTGCAAAAGTTACGTGTTATCATCACATACACTGGTGAACACAATTTTTAACTTATAGTCCGCACTTATTGATTTTACATGCAATATTTACTGCTCTACTTATCCTACGTAGGGGAAGGGGGCGAATGGAGGCTGGTAGTATCCAGGGTATCCGGGAGGAGGGGCAGTCGCCTGCACTGGAATCGATGACGTTACGTAGGAGGTCAGCACCGTTGGCACAACTTGAGTGGTGAAAAGTGTCGTGTATACCGTCTTCGCACCAAAAGTTAACTTCAAAACTTGACTATTGGTGGCAGTGACTTCTGTGTTCACAACGACCGGTGTCGATATAAGAGAGAATTGCTGCGGGAACAGTGGGTTGATTGTTTGTAAAGGTAGTGCAGGAAGACTGCTGGTTCCAATTTCATATTCTGTTTTCGTAATGGTTGCTACTGGTCTAGAGATAGTGCTTTGAATTGTGTTCTTGCCGTCAAACACTGGGATTACATGAGACTCGTATATTGTCTCGTACTTGAGAATAGGTTTGGATGTAGTTACAACGTCAGGGATTTGAGCAGCAGCTGCGGGATTCAGAAGTCTCAAGAGAGCCAGTTGCTGAGCCTGTTCTGGAGTCAATGCGGGAGTGGGAGGATTGGGAGATTCGGTAACGTGGTTGCCCTTGTTTTGACCGTGAGCTTTCTTTAGTCTCAGATGATTTTCATGTATTCTGTATTTATCTACTTCCGTAAGATCAAAATCTGAACCAATGTTAGCGAGGTCTAGATCAGGTGGGAATACGCGTCTCGGCACACCGTCTTCATCTTCATTACTGTCTCCAAAGTCTAGCTCCAGATGCAACTCGGAACCAGCCTCATCCAAACGGCTATTAAATTCTTTCAGAGTTTTGCTTGGGATAAATTGGAAGAAGTCCATAGGGGGCAACGTTTTAGTCGCTGTAACGAATCTGGTTACTTCATATGTTTGGATGAAAGTTAAACTACTAGTCAAGTTTACGTCTCTCACTACGGGCAGAATGTGTGTTTTCAACATGTGCTGAGTTGTGCTGAATGTTTCAGTAACGGTTTCTAGCGGCGGCGTTTCCATGTCTGAAGATAATGTTATGGCAGGTAAAGTTGCTATGCTTGAGTCTAAGAGATTGTGGTCCTTTTCATAAGGAGATGCTGTCGCTAATATGTTTTCTGTCAACGGTTCGTTGAGAGAACTTTGCGAATTGACGACCAACGTGGGTTCTATACGCTTTTCAATGGTAGAAGTTACAGTAATTATACGAGTGTTTTTGACACGTCCAACCTGAAAATAAAAATATGGGCGTTAAACAATTTTCATTAAAATTAAAATACGAGTACATAAATGTAAAGCTGAACAATGATTACCTGGAAGGTGTAAGGAGACCTGATAGTAGCAATTTCATAGTAAACATCTCGGAAATCAGCGGGGGTAGATATTTCAACTTTCAAAGTTTCCACTGGCGGGGGTTTCTCAATAGAGTTGTCTTCGGTGTCATTTTCAAGGAGAGTACCAGGACCGCTCTGTGAACCTGATAATTCTAAATCATTATCAGACCTTGCTTGCGGAGATATATCATTGGTTTGCGTATCATCAAGAAGCGGATTTGAATTAGGCGTTGTTTGTTGTTCGTCATCAGTATTTTGTTTGCGAATCGTCACTTTAGGCTTTGGACTAGTTTTGTATTGCCAGCGTCCGGATCCTGGGGCCCGGTTCAACTTAAATTTATACACACTGGTGGAAGCAGCCGGTGTCACTTGCTCTACAGGTGTGGGTTGAACCCGAGGTTTGAAGCCACGTTTCGACTGGTTGTCGTTGTTGCTCTGGGGCGTCACAGTCGTCTTATGTCCTGAGTTACGGTTGCTCTTTCTTCTGTTGGTAAAGGATGAGGTCGCTGTTTCACTGAAAACAGAGACGGTTGCCAGTTGAGGCGTATTCACGGGACGACCAAACCGTGTACTGAAAATAAAATTATTTACAATTGCCGATGATCACAATCATATTAACGTCTTATACAGATGAAGCTCTATTCGAAACTTCATTAAGTCTTCTAACTAATAGCAAGCTTGAGTTTCATGCAAATGCAATTATTCATCTATTTGATAGGATAGTCGGCAATAGTACGACGTTTGTATGTGTAGATATGATGCTATATCTACACAAATAAAGCATGCTTTAATATTAGGGGTCCTGTACATAACGACTAGTTTAGGGCAAGCAAACGTACATAAAATAGGGCAAATATGGGCAAGAACCATTATGTACAGGGCTTACAAATATTTGAAAGTACTGAAGTTACCTTTGCGTCCTTTGTGAATTGTTTCTATTTTTGAACTTTTTGTTCTGTGCAGGAGGCGGAGGAGGAGGGCTGTGAACTTCACTTTCGGGCTCTTTGCTCTGAGCTCTGTGACGATTTTTGAACGAGCCTCCACCGTTATTCTGTCGTCGAGTTGTCTTGCTGAAATTGGTGTCGTCGTCAATTATCGATGGCGTTGGCTCCAAGTGCTGTCTGTGATTCTTTGATATGGAAGGTCCCACGGTCTTCAATATTCTATGGGTAGGACTGGGAGATATCTTTCCTCTATGGCCAGCTTGAGGAAGTACTTTTGAATTGCTGTTTAGCACTTGAGCGTATTTACCAGATATAAAAGTACCAATCACACTAGTTTCATGAACCGTTGTTAATCCGTCTTTAACGATAGTGCCTCCAAGAGTTGTTACCAGGCCGAGAGGATGGTCATCATCATCATCCGGAGGTGGAGTAGGTTGATGCCTGTTTTTATGACCGTGTTTTGGTTTTTGACCGGGTACCTTGGACGGGCGTATGTTGATGACCTTGTATGTTTCTTCAACAAATTCAGACGGCTGGCGTGACAAGAAGTCATATTCGGGCTCTCCGATATTATTATTCGTAATTAAAATTGCAGGTTCCTCTTCAGCTTGGCTAGATTTCACTGCAACAATGCTACTGACTTTGGAACTAATGATCGATGGTGGAGGGCCTTGTTTAACTTCGACTTTACTGCTTACAATGTTGGTCACAGACTTCACTCCGTCGTTTTTCTTGTTTTTGGAACTGTTCGACTGTTTATTTGATTTCGGCGCAGATTGTTTAGGAGAGCTACTTTCGACGATTTTTGAGGGACCAGCGACAACTTCTACTTTTGTTATGATTTGTTTTTGTTCTTTTGCCGCTGATTTAGGTACATTTGCAGCTGATTTGGGTACGTTTGGAGATTTGTTTTCTTTTTTCGGTGGGGAAGATACTACTGACACAGCGCTGGATAGTACTGCTGGAGCGGCGGGTTTATTAGTTTTGTCTTTATCAGATATTTTGCTTGGCTTGATCGCTTCAGGCTTGATGCTTGTCACTGATGGCGGAGGTGGTTTTGTTTCGATTATATTTTCTTGCACAGACTTTTCGGTTTTCGGTGGTTCTGAAATTTTGCAAAAAAAAAACAATTGTGAGTTCCTTTTTCTAGAAGAATGACATTTTTTAAAATGTATTTCAAGTCAAGCATAAACATAGATAATAATAATATAATATAATATAATATATCTTGGGACAACTTACACAATAAAAAAAAAACATTTTACAGATAAACCAATATACATCAGAAAGAATCAATTAAGTAGAAATAATTAAGAAGCGACCTGGTGGCGGTGCCGACTGAGGCGAGAAGACCATGACTGTGTTGCCAATCGTGGTGGTGAAGTCCAGGAATCCGTAGACTGTCTGCGTGAGGAAGTTGTCAGCTGGTGCGGCGTTGATGGGTTTTCCTTGCCCATCGTAGACTGGTCCATCAGCTAATACTACGCTATCTGGAAATCAAACAAAAAAAAAAGTTAACATGTTATTTTATGCATTGTTTTCAACGAACGCAAAGTGGTTTGATTACTTTCTAAACTAGCTGATATACATATTGACAAAAGGGTAATACCACCCATCTTTCATTTTATGTACTTTTCTTATCCCTGAACATATATCTAAAAATAAATCAAGCCAACTTTGTACTCTGTAGCACGTCAAGCTCGCTTACGAGAGTTTTTATGTTGAAAACTCAGAACAGAATGTATCGATAAAGACGAAAAGTCAGTAACGGCGTTACTTCGGTGCCATTGGCTGGCAAATGATCTGTGATACTACCTTCATATGGCTTAAAAAAGAGAGGCTGTTTACAAACAAAGTCATTGGCAAGATACGAGTATAGTTAAGCTAATGATGTGTGAACGTTAAGAAAAAGTTGTTGATATGAAAACAAATGCTGAACGTCTCGCCTTGAATGTGGGCGTTGACTAATGACTTGGGTGCCTTTGGGTATGTGTTATAAATTGGTAGCTTTCTGTTAATCGTACAATACAATATTCTAGTAACTATATACGAAAATACGTCAACATAGATAGCGAAAATTTCAGGGTGATTGGTAACTAACATAAGAAAAGTTTGGCTGATGTTTCTCTAAAACAAAGACCATTGAAAATAAGGTTGCTTTCCGTAACATAGATTCAAGCGCTACAAAAAGGGTTTCGCAAACTATGTTTCGAACCCCAATCTGCCACAAATAATTAAATGAGTTCCGCGAACCCATTTTTCTGCGACAGGTTAACGTTTAGTGAAAAGAGCGTGACCGTGTATCTAAAGCGTTTTCAAATGCAAATAGCCTCCCATCCTTTTATATCGTTTCAACGTTTATAAAGTCATGTAAAATAAATGTATCTCTGAAATATCGTTCTGTATAATACTTGGCACCCTACGTATTTCAGCGGAACGTACTAAACTGACTCCTATATTCGAGAGCGCGTAACAATATAAAATTTCAATTGTGCCTCTGGCATTGGAAAGTGAGTAACAAATTCCAGGATCGTGTCGCTATATCCTTGTTACTTCCGCGCCATTTGCTGGCAAGTGAGCTGAGATAGTCCACCTTAGATACGGATCGAGGCCCTCACTCGCCCTCCACTATTCCAATCTATGTACTTTCAATTACTTTGCCCTAAACCTTTCTGTGTTTTTTTGTCCTTCAGATTCACGTTCACACATATTCTCGCGAGATTTTAGTCAGTAATCCTTATTCATGAGTTCTCGTATTGACATGTTTACTCTATTTACGCATTCTGTAAGTTCTATTCAACTTTCTCAAATGTGTATTTACAAGAGTAATATGAATTTATTGGAATATTTTCGCCATCGCAAAATATTTATGGGGAAATATTTTCTAAACAAATTCACTAACAGAATACCTACCTCCTATGGTACCCCGCCAAAGGAATTCATGATATTAGTTCGGTTATTGAAGTAGTTTTACCTATAGATTGCCTGTTATTACTATACAACTTAATACATAAAATGTATTTGGAAATTGCTTATCTACGAAAAAGAGCTTATTTATGTGTGAAGAAGTTATTTCATCTCTTTGTGTATCAGGAGCATTTATTTATGAAGTTTATCCTAATAATATCTCATTTCTCATAAATCTAAAATAATTATATAACAAAAGCCATACTTACATAAATGGGCGGTGACCGCCAAAACAGCAATTAATCTTAGATCCATGGCGTCTGGCTTTATAAACTATCCGCAAATTAGATGGATGACTGGTGGAGACGCACTCGGGCTCCGTAGGACAACCTCATTCTGTGTTGAACCTGAAACAATTGAAAACAACTATAAGCATTTTTTGACAGATAAGGAAAGTAAATAATAATAATGTAACCAGGATTTTTGTAGTACAAAACATGATTTAAAGTGGGTTTCTTGCACATTTTTCTCCCTAGGGTTTACGCTTTGGCACTTGCAGCTTTATGTTTTTGACTGACTGACCATGATAATATAAAACGAGTACTACTATCTATAAAACTTGTTTGTAAGTCGTTATGAAATTGATTGAAAACAGAAAGGTATAACATATGTAGGTACGGGACTTTACACCGATAAATGGCTTTTAGTAGATTAACTGCGCTTCATTGCTCAGTTCATTCAGCTAGGAGGAAAAAAGGTAGATCTAATCGCTCTAACTGTATCGAGCAAAATATCATGTTGTTAAGGGAGGGTGTGGAGTGGTGTTGTTTTTAAGTGGACCTGATGAAATTGTTTTTTTTTTTGAAATGCGAAAAACGTTAACAACGCAAACATTTACAGAGAGAGAGGGACAGTTGTATAAGTACGAGTAGACGTACATGTTATTTATTATGTTTATGTTCATATGAATGAATACGAAATCAACCTGTGAACCGCAACGCACCGACGGACAAAATAATCAGTCGATATGCAAAATGTCGGGCCGCGGTGACCCGTCTCATTTCGGCGGCCGACCGATTTCATTGCACAAAACCAATACAAATTTTAATATAAACATGTTTGCCCGATTGCTCATTGCCTCCGTAATTATTATGGCATGCCCAACACATTAAAACATTGTTATTTTAATTCAATTCAGATATATTTTATCGGCTTTCATTTACGCGGGTGACAATTTTACATTGATTTCGTTTGTGATTTGTGTGACGAATCGAAATTACGTATTTGTTTCTACTCGGTGTTGTTCACTGTCAGTTTGCCTGCATACCACAAAGGGGGATGCCAAGCCGCCATAGTGATATAGGCCCTGATTGCCCACAAGTAACATCTAATGCATTGGGACTTCTATAAACAAAAGGACAAATAAATAAAGTACAATATGTGTGAATGTCAAATCAATGTTTTGCAACAAATATTTATTTTTTCCCGGATTTTAAATTGGCAACCTAGCAAATGTCTGTTTATTTCGTTGTATCGTTTCAATATTTATTATTTATTAAATTATATAATGTAATTAAAAAATGTTACTGACTTGTATCGCGTCGTGAATTGAAGAGTTAATTACGTAAAATTTACATATATTTTTTTACTAAATTAAATTTCTTGGGCATCGCAAGGCCTAAAATCGGCATTTCCCTTTTCATTTGTACCAAGTATACAAGCCGGGGATTTTTTGATTTAAACATTTCCCGGCTTATTCATAAAAAAACATATGCTTTTTTATTTCTTTGCTTACTTAAAATACCAAGTAGCAGATTGTTTAGTAAAAATTCTATTGAGAATTTGAATTTGGAATCTGCCAAACAGTTTTTACTAATCATAATTACGTTTTTTTAATAATGAATAAGTTTGTTCATATTTAAATCATTCATGCGAATCCTAACTTGTTGAAAGATTATTTCATATCTTTATTAAGCTTTTAACTCCCTTCCAGTCATAAAACGTTGTAGTATTTCAGTCTCGCCTGTTTATAAAGCTGTATAATTTACGATGTTCCCAATGATTGCGGCTGGCAATTCACGATTGGCATCCTTTGTGGGGTTTTGGCATTTGAAGGCGCCATTCGAGGGACTAATCTTAAGGCCGCTAACATTAGTGGGAGAATTCTAAGAAATATGGGCGGCTACAGATTGAACTCGTGAGTCATTGTTTGAATAATTTGAAACGTGGAGATTTTATTTCAAAATATATCCGGCTTTGTTCTCTTAACGAGAAGCAGTATACTGTCATGTAATTAAGTGCATACCACACCTCTTCACGTGACATCTCGGGGTGGCTTAGCTCTACGTATTTAGGCGGATGCGTCCAAGCCAAATTCCCGGGCAGATTGGCATCCATTGTGCCTACCACGGGCTCAGACAGGGCTGCATAGCGGAACGTATTGAAACCATTTGAATGCTTAGTGAGTTCCGATTGTTGGCACCGAGTGCATTGCAATGGGTAAGAGAATTTATAGAGTATTATTATGTACCTACCGACTTGCTCTGAACGCCTTGCTGGCGGATTGTGCTCAGTCAGTCGACGTTCACTATGTTATTTGAATAATTTTACGACGCTTATGTGATTTGCTCTAGTCTTTTGAGACCACTAAGAACAAAATATATTACCTAATAGACGTCTATTTAATCGGACCTCAGACATAAACTTTAAACAATTTTCCTTTATCAGACTGGCTTTAAACAATATTCGACATTTGAAAGTCCTGAAAATTGAAAATAACCTTCAAATTATCTTTCAATACCTGACAGTACCTCTATCATATACGATGAGACATGAATAAGCAGCTATTATGTACGTGCTCGATCATAAGACAGGACTCGCTGAAAGAGCCTGCCTCCTTTGTGACCGCGTTGAGGGTTTACTATAGCCTCCAAGCTTCAGCTGTGTGTGTGTGTGTGAGTGCGTGAATGGCCGACGGGAGGTTGCAAGTGTTTGCTCGCGAGATGGCGCGGTGATGGAGCAGTGATGTTTGTGGCTCCCTCCCGTCTGGAACTATTCAGCCGATGCTCCTATACAAGGTAGGGTTAGCGTAAAAAGGTTGAGGGTTTAATATTTTAGGTGAAATATTTTTAAATTATTTTTAGACATTTAAGTGCCAATATTCTACTAATTTTTAAGCAAAGTTTGCATTCGCTTCTCAGTCACAATCGTCAAAAAAGCCTTAATATTTATAAATTTTTGACTCAATATTTAAAAAAAAATGCAAAATTGGCCCTCTGGTAGATCCAAGCTATCAATGATAACGGCTCAAAAAAATTGCAATGTTTATTAATTTCTAGTTGAAGAAAAAAATCCGAAATGGTGTGTTGATGAACATAAGAGTCTTGTTGGCTAAGTTGTAAAATAATAAACGTGTGCAATTGATATTCGGCGAAAACTTGCCAAAGTAAAAACTAAAGCTTAGAAACACTTACACATGAACATAAAGTTGACGTAACTTACTCTTATGTGCCTAAGTGTATTGACACACACTAAAAGACGGAACTCAAAGTCTTGTCTAAGTAAAGTGCAACATGTACTTGAAAACGAGTTGCTCAGCCATAACGAAAACCGGTGTAACTCGTGAACGTTTATCTCTATTGTGTATTGTCAACGTAATAGGTGTAACTGCGCTTTCCGGAATTAGTGGTAAGGTGCTGTAAGAAGGCCGTGGTGTTAGATAATTTTGTTAGGCTTCATCCTGTACATATTTGTTTTCAAATATTCACAAGTGCATTGAAAAAATACTAAAGAAATAAAAAACGTTTGCGTGAATATTTAGAAATAAATACCTACTTAAAAACAATCCGACAACAGGTGTTTTTTTAGTCGTCAGTTGAGTTTTATCTGAGAAATAAAAATGTTGGTCTGACAGTTTTTGTATAACAATAAATTAAACCACTACCTAGTCTTCAGATTGAAAATATTTGTTTATTGAAAAATCAGAAAGTTAGTTTGTTTGTAACATTTTCACGTCTAAATCACAGAGCTAATTTTGATGAATTTCGGTCAGAGATAAATGGGTCCCCGGAGACGGTTATATACTTTTTTTTGCGAAAATCTATAATAATGCGAGAGAAAACGCGGACAAGAGCTAGGTGTTAGGTATTTTTCCTTATTAAGTGTTTTGTGTTACAATGAAAACATTACATGAAAATAATATTCAACAACTTTTCCCCTTATTTCTATTTCTATTTTAAAGGGTCAGATGTGACGACACGGCCCGTTACTTGGCTCCAAAACGTGCCCTGTAAGTCACGAGGAACAGTAAACGTGACAGAAAAACTGGGTGGTTATTGAAATAGTTCAATTACATAAGCCGTTCGATTTCTTCAGAAAAACAGTAAGTAGATCTATTGTGATAGGCCCTTTTAGTAGTGGAATTCTGAAAGATCGCAATGCTCTCTGATGGAGTGCGGAAAAGGATCAGGGATGATTCTGTAAAAAAATATGATTCTATTTAGTCCGTCAGTTAGATTAACGAAAAATATTGGACACGTATTTTTTATTTTATGAAATCAATAGAAAAATACGAAGTTAAAACGCACCAAAGATGGGGGCTTGTAACGTCACTTTCCAGTAAAATGTGTACTGGTAAGTGACGTCACACGAGTTTTCAACGCACGGTGTCGTCTTAATTTTTTGTTTACATGACAAAAGAAAAAATACGTGTCCAATATTTTTCGATAATTTGGAAATCTATCTGACGGACTAATTAAATTTTGTTTAAGTCAAATACCTGTTATGGTTTGTCGAACGTAGATTTAAGTTGTTTCTAAAACTCCGTTTTTGTTGACGGTACAACCTGTTTCTGACCAAGTAGACAGCCGGTCGGTTCATCCCTCTATTCAAACAAAATTTAATGAGGCGTACGCCCATACAGGAGTGTGCGCACTACACGACCCCGCTTGATCCGTGATAATTATACGCACTGTTACCAAATCCGTGATTATAACCATCATAAATAAAAGCGCCAATACAATTTTTCATGAAGCAACATTCATAAACGAGTATTCCGAATTATTATCACGCGTTTGTTGCAATAATTCAACGAAATTAAATTATAACAATCGTAGCTCGCAGAAACATTTTTGTTTCGGAATGCCGATCGCGTCCGCTGCATTTTTATTAAAGATGTTGATTAAATTTTACAATTATTTATGCGAGTTCCATTATTCGAGGCAACCTTAAAATTGCACAAAAGAGCGGAAGGCAATGAACGGACGGAAGGTAACGAGTGCGAATATTTTTGTTCTGACTTTCTCACAAAAGTTTACCTAACAAGCGATCGCTAATGAGGTTTAATTGAATTACGGGAAATGCGAGTTCAAAGCGCAATTATCGCCACAAGGTTGCATTAACATTAAGATAAACATTGCACAAAAATAACATGATTGTTATAAAATATGAATGTCAGAAATATCTTACTGTTATGGTACGTTATGCATCTGCATTGCAAGTCATCTCCGGCCGGTCGATGGTGAACAAATCATTATGAATAGCCATCATCGTTTCCTTTTCTCATCGTGTAGTGTTATAGAGATATACCATGTATAACTTTGAGTTTCGTTTCATACTATTAAGTCTGTTTGACCTCACATAATGCATTAATGCTTAATCGTTTCCTTCCTAAAATTTTAAATATATCCTGTAACTATGTAAGCGCCTTACCCGAAGCTTAAAAAATGTTTTTAAGTCCTATATTTTGGTGAGTAATCAATCATTTACAGACTTATACCTAAAACCTTCATACAGATATTATGCTCCTGAAAGGCTAATGACCGCATTAAGCTCCCAAGCATACCTACATACATAAAATGAGATGAGAGTTCATCGCCCTATCCTAGAATACACTCTTCAACTAACTAGTAAAGTAGTCAACTATTTTACTCAGGTGTACGTATTATGGGGACGTAAATCAGGATTTTCTAGAATGTTTTACGACTTTCTATTCAGTACCGAAAGCGTAAGCCTCTTTTCAGATTTCCAGACGTCGTATAAAGGCTTTAATCCGCGCCTTGGAAATGTAAGGATGCGCGACAATGCATCATTTCCACACATTGCTTATGAGGAAAAATGTCTCCAATCCTATTGCTCACCCTCCGATAAAGTTTGCTTACAGATAGACGTCTCTCCCTAAAAGCATATATTATTATTGTTCAAATAACTCAACGGAGAAAGAATATTTCGTTACAAAACCAGCAGGAGAATGTACCTAGCAAGGTATGGAAATATTTGGCGATCGTTGTCGATAAACTAGAGACGAATGTTGTCCGATAATTTATGTTGGCAACCGTGCCTATTGTCGGACAAACAACGCGCAGGCCCGTGGCCAAATTTATATTCCAAGTTGGGTGAACAAGGGCTGCCCGCAGAATGCCTTCCCCACTGAATCCGATAAAGAACTTACTAAGCAAAACTGATACAATACAAATGACCGTAAATATATAAAGCTTCATGTTTATTCTTTGTTTGTATAGAGTTGTGTACAGAGGTGGAGAAAGTTTGCTATGTAGTGTGGAGAGTCTGAATTAGATGCATTTGTAGCGAAGGTTTTTGATTCAATAAAACGCAAGGATACGAGTGAATTCTTAGTCCGCGCAGAATATTATGTTAAGTAAACAAGCTCTCGAGGACGAGCACTGGCGTACCCTGCTTCCAATTCTACACTTCGTCATTGGGGACTTATGAATAACTTTTGAATGTTACGAAAAAGTGCAATCTATATTTTAAAAACTTTTCTGTTACTGAGTGAGTGATTAAGTAAATGACAGACAACGCACAGCCAAAACTACTGGTCGTAGAAAGCTGAAATTTGGCATCTAGCTTCTATTCACTCCGTAAGGGAGTACTAAGAGAGGATTTCCCGAAATTCCTACGGGAACGGGAAAAAAAGGGATATGCGCGTACAAAGTCGCGGGCAAAAACTTAGTGAAATTATAAATTAACTTGACTTTTAGTTTTGCAATAAAACATAGTTCATGAGCAGAATAAGCGATCATTAGTTTTTAAGCACCTACCTAGAATTCTTATTTGTTAACACCTCATGTAGTAGACATGGATACATTACACGTAAATTGAGTATCGGTGCGCAGAATCTTAACTATTGCATTAACAGTTGGGTCTCATAATTACCATTCATTATTTACGCTCAAAAACTAAACAAACCATTCGCATTCCCTTTAACAATGACATTTAATTTTATTCTAACATCTTTAGTTCAAATCCAATCTTCTGCTGCTGCAATTGAACAATACAACTTGCTTACAACGAGCAAGTTGCGAGCGTACATTAGAAACTCATTCATTCTAAATCAGCAGTTAAGTTGATTTCCGTGTAATAATCTGCGCTGCATGCGAGTATGGCAACTAGTAGGTAATAAATAACGGTTTAGTTGGGAAAGCACAATTTTCCAGATGAGAACGAGCCGAGGTTGGGACGCGCCGCGCCGTTTTGGCTGCATCCCAGACACGTTTTGCATTTTATTCAAAACGTTGACGTGGAGGATAAAGTTTTATTATTTTACTACTTTGACGTGATCTGACTGTACCTGAGTGACGGCGTACCTGCTGATGTGATCATATTCAAATCGGAAACCTGTGAACATTTTTCGAATTCTTTGCAGTTCCGCCATTTTGTGGGGAAATTGGAATTGAATGTTGGTGGCTATTCCACATAGATGTGAAGATATGTTGATGTTCCACTAGATGATATTGACAGTAATGATAACAATGGATTTTGTAAGTCGCACCAACGGCTATGGATAAAAGGAATAATCTGCACTGGTGGGTGGGTGCTGACTGGTGTTACGGGGCGTACTGTAACATGTTACAAAGCGAGCATTCGTGCAGTCAGTACGTGGAAAAGGGCACGAACATGTGCTTTGCGTATGTGTTCTGTTTTACACGGATTTTAGGACACAGCGTAACATAACATGCACGCTGCGAATGTTATATTAAGGCCCGTAACACCGATCAGTACCCAGCTTAAGGCCCAATTGCTCCAAAACTTAACTCAGAGTTAGATGCTAACACTAGGTTAAGTAAAAAATAATTCAAACATAATGAGCCTTGTTGGTTTTTCTCTGTTATAACTGTATCATCCAATCCATCAATTTTAAATACATAAATGATAAGCACTTTAATTTATTACAATAAAGAATTGGTATGTAACAACTGCATAAGTGACTTATCTCAGACAACACACTTAAATAATAATTATCTCATTGTCTCGTTTACATTGAATGCAAATTGTGAGCATATGGAACGAAAGGTTCAACACGAACATGTTGAACATACCTGATGACTAATGGAACATGTTCGAATACCAATGTGTAATTGTTGATAGTTAAATTGATCATATGGACGAATGGACGGCTGACCTTTGAGTTCCCTTCGCCGTGGCCGCAGATTAGTTCTTGTCATTCAGTTTTTAATGGGGATATGATATAACTTAACATATTATTGTTAAATGTACCAACACGGAATGAAGTCATCTTGACAATTTATCTCATGTCTTAAAAGTTTTTAAGGCTGTTGGCTTGATATTTAATGTCTCTTTTTTCCAATTATGAATAAAAAGCTCAAACTGAACATAATCGAGAATGGTTACTAGGAAAAATGGCGACAGAATCAATAAGAAGAAATATTATTGAGTGCTCGCCGATTAAGGTTACGCGCTACGAATTTGCTACGCGGCGCTACGCGCTGACCATTGAACCTGCTACGCTTTTATATACTATCGATATAGATAATAAGTACGGAATTTGGACGGAATTAGGACGGATTTCGGAATTATTTCTGCCGACAGACCTCTACTCACTGCTGGACATAGGTCACCCCAAAGTTATGTAGTTTTCGCATTCAGCAGACTCCCGCTGCCCTCACCAGTAATTTGAACGGTTTCTTATAATCTATATGTGATACCTTAAATTAAACTTACATTCACCATCGATGTGCTATGGAGCTACATATTTACTTACCGACACTGTTAACTAACAACACAAACCAAGAGTTGAGCTATAAATTTAACTTTACGAGCCCTAAAATTCACTTCTCGCCTGTTTGCCACTAATACCGTATTACCAGCAAGCAGTCAGTGAGGCATTGTTGCACTAATGAGACGTAACTATGTTCATAGTATCCTATATTACGCAACAATTTCAAGCTATACTAAAATGTTAGTAACATATCCGCTTCGGATCCTGGGAACCTTGCAAGCGCAAGTACAATAGTTCAAATGCTAAACATGCATCAGTTAAATGTGAAATTGCAAAACAGAACCGTGAGTAACTTCCTCAATGAGCGCAAGTTAAAATGGTGCTCCTTGGAAGTTTCGTAAGTCGAGCCCACGGGCCATGAGGCATTCTGATCAGCATCGCGGCTGTGAGTCATGGGCGAAGCACAGGGCACGAAGGCGCGCCGACACGGCTTACAACCGAGATAAAGAACAATAGATACTAACTGCTACCATCACTACTTGCACCCACCTACGATAAAACCTCACATTATTTGAAAAAATACACTTGATCGACGTGACCTCGCATAAGGTTAGCCGAGGTCACATTAGTCACAACATTATAATACGCTGGGCGGGAGTGGTACCTAATACGCCTTGGTAGCAGTCAATTATATGGCTTAGCCAATATAATACATGCTTTTTCGGATTAGACCGTGAAATATCTGCAATAGCTATTTTAAAGCTCATTAATTTTGACATCATTGTTTGAATTCAAAATTGAGAGACTCAACATGTATTACTTAAGACACAAAATATAAATTGTTATAATAGCTTTTGTATTTCCGCGAAACCCCAGAAGGAACAAACAACAATACAAACCAAACAAAATAATATTTTACCTAAAATTAATTCAGTAGTTGTTTACAGGCGTCAGCATATTAGGACAAATAGGTAGCTATCCCGAACAATTGTGAGGCTGTTTACAGGTTTCCTAATAAAAGCGGTCGAATACGACCTTCTTGTTTATGTATTGTGAGTTAGAAAACAGAAGCACCTAGAGCGAGGTCTGGGAGGTATTGTGGCTCTAACAATGCGATCGATGCCGTCCGCGGGCGCACCGCACCAGACAAAGGACAGGGGAATATTGTTTGTCACAAAATTTATTATAGCGGTGGACAGAGTGGGACGCGGCGAGCTACATATACGATATATCAGCGGCAACAGTAACGCGCCTGAACACAAACATATTTACGTGCTGCGCCCGATTGTGGCCCTGCACTACTGTTTGTAATGCTGAAATACTAACTATGATGGTGGCAATGGAGACAAATCATGGCTACATTGTTTCACAGAATCATTACCCAAATCCGCTGCGAGAATATTGTGTTGTTACCAAGAGTTATAATGGACACCTCCCATTGCTTACCAACGTGCAATCATTATCCACATTGTCTTGTAACTATGCCAATAATAAAGTAAGACCATGAACACTACGTATGAATTATCCACGGAGACGGTAAGGCCTAGACTAGACGGCGGCGGTCGGCACATTCCCTTCACACCTTCGCGATAATGAGCAAACTTAGGTGTTAAATAATACTAGTATTTACTGATAATAATACGCTAAACGATATTTATTAGCATTAAGTCACGAGTAAAGATACTCGTATTAAAAACAGGATGTATTGCAATTGAAAGTCGTATTGTCTTAATAACGTTCGATATTTGCAATTTATTATTCACAGAAGAATGTTTTAATGAATTTGAATTCTTTACTGCCGCTTTTTATCGTGATATCGGTAAAATTAATTTCGAAATTAAAGTTTGCGATCATGAATGCATTACACGCTCGAACTTAAAATGGACGACTGTAAAACATTAATATTTTTCAGTATGACTGATTCACACAAATCTATATTTTGTATGAATTTAATCCATCACAGTATCAAACCTTTTCAAAAAAGAGCTGTTATAATGGTGACTGAAAAAAAAGCAACATAAAAAGCCAGGTATGGCAGTTTTAAAGTAAATAAAGCTACATTCCATCATTTTAGCTCCACCACTACAGTTACATACAAGCAATTTAGACGGTTTGTAAGAATGCGTGTAAAACGAGCGTTCACCCCCGGACAAACACGGGGTCTTCGCCTCGTTTACTGCTTCCCTTTATAAGTCAATTCCAAGCCAATGGCGACTACGCGACGTGTTTGCACCATGGTATTATGTTTCTTTGCTATTTTCGATTGGCATAAGTGTTCCTTTGTCTCTGCTATATGTTGTTTTCTTTTGTATTTTTCGTAAATTGAAGCAATTATTTTTGGATTGGTGTTTTATGAGTCCATTTCTTGTTCCATTCAGTTTATTGGGGTCGGCTTCTAGTCAAACCAAATACAGCTAGCTAAGTACCAGTATTTTGTATGGATTGACTGCATAACTAAGTAACACGATTAATTGTCAGATTTTAGAGATTCTGACTACTGTACTAGTAAACGATCTGCGAATGACAGTCAGGACTAACGGCGACACAGAGTGGTTTCGAAATTAAATGGACGCACCCATCCATGGCTCGACCTTATTAAAACTTTTTATTTTTAACCTGCCAATATATATATATATTTAATTAACTTTATTATTAACTTTTATAAAAATAGACATAGGTAGGCACCGCCTGTAATAATACTTATAGTATAATGTTCTTCACCAGCTACTTACAGGATTCAATTATTATTAATAGTTTGATTCGAATAAATGATTTCGTCTGAGGCTTCCTAGAAATTTCATCTAACTAGGTAAATAGATTGTCATACAAAGCTAATTAAATTATGATGTTATAATATTTGTTCATTACGCAGGTACTTGTAGTAGCCGCTATTGCTATTGTTCAGAATCTAGATTCATATTATAAAGTAGTCAATTTATAGGATACAAAATTAAATACTCAAATTCTGGTAAGTACTTTTTAAGTAACATATACCTAAAATGAGTTAATTCAAAAGCACATTTTGTTGTAAATAGCACACTCAGTTGCGAAACGCCAAAAATGTTTAAAAATCGTTCGTGTTGAACTTTGTTTCACAATTGGTGAGAACCACCATTAAGACAGCGAGACGATGGGATGAATTGTCGTAAAAAATAATTAATTAAGCGTCCCCAAATCTCGGCTACGAGGAAGGCTGGCATTCTTTTCCACATTAACATTCTTTTAGTGAATTATTCATGTGCATTTAATTGAATAGCATTTAAATTCATTAGTCTTGCTCCACTTTTATCTAAGGAGAGTTTTGCCATTATCATTTTTGGATGCTCATTTTTCATCAAAGGAGGTGTGTACTGCTTTAATTCGGAAGATTTTGTTGACCTTCCTCGTCTTCCTCGTTTGAATAAAATGTTATGTAGAATTAGAATACAAGCTGAATATACGCCAGAGTTTCTAACAATTGGAAATTCATATTATAAGGCACCTATTTAAAACTGCTCTACCTAAGCTCAAGTTATTTCAAGACTGACTTTTAGCACCCATAATTCAGTTTCTAAGAGATTTACGACAACTGTTAAGTTAAGGCTATTAAAGGCTCAAGGTATCGTCTCCTCATCATAAACATGGGATAAGTCGCTCCTCCGCCGCTCAAAACTGCCCACGTATCCAACTAGATGGCGCTAGTCGTAAATATAACTCTTAATACCACGATATCCTAATAAATGTCGGGGCAGAGCTCTTATGATGTCACGTTACTGGTAGAACACCTGAATTTTACACAGTAGCATAGTAGCGATGCTTATATTACATTATTTTATCATCTATGTATCTATTTTTCTATCTTCTTTCTTCTTCTATAAATAAAAATGAATCGCTAAATGTGTTGCTAAGCGCAAAATACGAGAATGGCTGGACCAATTTCACTAATAATTTTTTTGTTGTGTTTGTTATCGTCAGGTCAAGGTCAAGGTCATGAAAGAAAATTTTGAAAAAACATCTACATCCGGGCGGAGCCGGGGCGGTCCACTAGTTTCAAATAAATATGACAATTGTTTGGTGTCTGCTCTTGAGGAGGATATTCTTTCCATTTATCTGTTTCAACAAAAATTTTGAATTTTAGATCAGTGAGTGGCACGCCGCGGCTTCTAATGGGTGAATAATACCATTCTTTCCGCGGTATCCCGTAATGGAATCTCGAATACTTCTGCATTCTTATTATTTTGACGTCCTGAGTGCTTCGCCATAGCGTAAGACAAATGGTGATTTAGTTCTCAATGAGGCTAAAACAATAATTGAAGTTACCTGTGTGGGTAAATACTGACTAAAGTAATAAACTTTGAGATGAATAATAGCGAGGGTAGGTAGGAAAACATCCAAGTTATATCGCCTATCATCGCAAGTTTGTAACTTAACAAACGAAAGTTGTCGGCGAACTGCGAACAGATGTAACAATTCTATTGATCTTCTAGAATGGCGAGGTTATCAAAATAGTTAGTTATTTGTTTTAATATCGCTTTGTCAGTGGCTTTCGAAAGTTTTGTTACATGGACTAGATTAGTTGGTGTGCCTATAAATCGTACAGTTTGAGGAATCACTTACATAGTAAATAATACACAATGCGGGCCATACACGTTCAAGTAATTTGATCAAACTGGCTGGTTCAAACTGTTTGATCAAATTAATAGTCAAACGAATTTTCATATTACTTCATGCCATTTGACAACTCACTTTTGATCAAATTTCCCACAGACTTTATTTGCAATTTTATGAAACTATTTGATCCAGCTTGTTTGATAAAATTATTTGAAAGTGTATGGCCCGCATACATACATAGGTACATTAGGTACGCACTAGTGTTAGCTACCTACTTAAATAAAACAATATAGAGATGATACTTGTTTATTAAAAATGTGACCCTTTTTATTTTTCGCGGTATCTATTTGGTTGTTTGATCTCCATATCAGATAAAATGTTTTGTTTCCTTGGAAATCCTGTTGTAGTTTTGTTTATAGAAATGAAAACTTGGATAGATTTAATATATAAGTGGCAGTAAATGGTCGTCTAGATGTTTTATTCTGATTTGTAGTTTGCTATTTCCTTGGCGAGGTTAACAAGTTTCCATATTTTTCTTTTCTATAGCGGTTGCTTACGAAGTAGAACCTTCACTTTGTTTAGTATTATTTTCCAAGTGAGAATCGTGGATTGGATGCAGTTTGACGTCAAATGAAGTTGTTTTCAGATAGTGTGTTTGGCTACGTAACTTCATGAAACCGAGTGATTGTATAAGCTTCTCTCCTGGGAGTCTAAAGAAGGTTTGTACGCTCTATCTTTCTCTATACATAATTATATAAGTGAGGGATTATAATACCTTTTGTTAATCTTTCAGTCCTAAAATAATCCGCCAAAATGTTTTTTAATCACACTAGTTAGGTCCCTGTTGGGCTCCTTCCAATAAACCTGAGCCATTTGATAAATTTATGAGTAGATGTCAAGTAGGTAATGAGAACTTGACCTTTCAGCACAGTGAAATTGAAGAGGTTACACGTAAAATGCCCTTGACCCCTCGTCGGGCTTTTCCGTAACCCGACGTAGTCTTTACCGAATAAGATAAGAAATGTTGAATGTTAAAATCGTGATAAATCTCTAACGTCTTGCTTGAATTGTTTATTTGATTTGATCTATTGTTCGAGTAAATACAACATCTGGATTTGTGGATCGTGGTAAATCGCGTCTGACGTTCGGTTTGAAACATGTTTTCTATTTATTTCAAGGTATTTTGTATTCAGGTTGAAAGAGTTACAGAAGCTGTTTAATCAGTAGTTTACATATTCCTGTTGATTAGTAGCAACAGACTATTTCTAAGTCCACATCACACATTTCCAGCGAGTGACGGTTCACAGTTTTATCTTTTAGTTTGATTTAAATTATGATAGTATTTTTTTTTAAGGACGTGAAATCATCAAATGACTTCTTCCGCTCTGGGTGGAGCGGAAGGGCGTGCAGACTCTTACTGACTAAAACCCATCCGTATTCCTTCTAAAGCCCTTTGCGTTCCAGGGCCGCGGTGACTCTTTCGAACAAATTCCGCAACCCTCACAGGCTCTGGCCCCAGCGGGCCCCGTCTCCTATGCTGACATCTCTTTGAGGCGCGCGTGGAACACAGCGTGCCATCGACCCAGGCCTGGTGGTGATCGGACAGCGAGCCACCCAACGCTCGCCGTCCGCAGGCCCGCGCCTATGGTGGCCGGGGATCGCCCAGCGACTACGAAATTATGACAGATTGCGTTGATATTTTCGGTTTTAAAATAGTGATTTACTTATTGACGTTTTAAACGTATCATGGGAAACAAGTTTCTAAATTGTAGTTCTCGTCTACATCATATGTATTACCAGAGGCATTTGCATGCTAATGACATTTGTACGATTACGATTAAGTTCTCTCATTTTAAAGATGTGGGAACGGTAGCAATCCTCGCTGCATTTCTTGAGATTATTTGTAATACTTTTGACATAAACCTGAGATAATTTGTAATACTTTGATATGATCTGTATTGGGGTCAATGATTGCACCAATGTATAAGTGGTACCTTTCGTGATGAGTAAAATAATGTTTACCTCAGATGTTTTCATTAATTCTTGGGACGATTACCAACTGAATGGAAGAAAAACATTTTGTGTTATTTTCTATCCCTTGTTCCAATGAGCAACGACCTTTGAACATCTTCCCACATTCGCCGGCAAATTATAATTTGTTATCTTTGTAACTTGTGTGTTATTGTTTGTCAAATCTGATAAATATAACTTCGAACTATTTCCCATGAATTTTCCTTTTAAAAGGTCATTTGTGGGCGTACAATTATTAGAAGAAGTCGTTGCACGTGGTTTTTGTAAGAAGTTTTATCCACTTTCCAAAGAGAAACATCGAAAATTATTATAGAGTCTCCAAGTAAACTTGAATCATTTTATTGATTAACTCATCTTCTAATTATTGTCTATTCGAAGACTCACAAACAGACTTTGCTCCAAACAATTACATGTGACGAGTCTAGCCTTGCTTTTAATATGACAATGACAAGATAAACGTTTATATGACATTTACTTTAATTGTGATGGGTATAATTAGTTTAGCTGATTAATTACGAATATATTGTATCTTTTTGTCAATCAAGATCAGATTTAAAAGCATCACGACCTTCATTCATGAATTCTGCGAGGTCTTATCACTCAATAGTCTCTGTTGATTGTCTTTCACGTCATCATTCGTGCTTTAATAATGAAAATATTCACTGCGGGTTGGAAATCTAAACACAATTGTTTTCATATAGTAAATATCACGTCGGCAGTGTATGGTGTCGGAAGTAAAAGTCATCATCACTTCCTCTGGAGGCGACTTAGGGACTCATCAGAGAATGGGCAGCAGCATTCTCTGTGTATTGCAACAGCTACACTGCGATCGCCAACCGGCCGGCCAAGCGTGGCGTTTAATGGCAAACCCCTCCTTTGGGGGAGGCCTAAATCCAGCAGTGGACGTCATTCGGCTGATAATCATGATGATATCGACAGCTATATAGTAAGTGGGTGGCTCGCCGTCCGATCAGAACCAGGCCCGGATCGACGGCGCGTTGTGTTACAAGCGCGCCTCAAAGAGATGACAGCATAGTAACAGGGGCCCGCTAGAGCCAGAGCCTGCCTGGGTTGCGGATTTTGTTTGAATGAGTCACCGCGGCCCTGGAACGCAATGGAGGAGGAACATGGATGGTTTTTAGTCAGTAAGAGTCTGGCAATCTCTTCCGCTCCGCCCAGAGCGGAAGTAATCATTTGATGATACATCCAAAAAAAAAACGATATAGTAAGCATTGTCTAAACTGCTGTTAGAAAAACAGGTTATTCTGGGAAAAGGAAAATGATCAGGCTGTCACCTACTTCATAGTTATACTAGATCAAGGTGATAACGGGATATAATTATTGTAACCACTGCCCTGAGAAGAGCCGTGGGCAGAGTGGCCTAGAGGCAGTGCGTCAGTGAATCCAGCAAAGCTTTCCAGGACGGGCACGATATTTAAAAATAGTTTAAGAATAATAATAATGTCGAAGCTGTCGTTACGCGGTTGCTTCTCGATACGGCTCGTATTGTGAGGAGGTTCCTTTCTCTGGAGCCCTAACCACCGGTAGCTTGGACCCTGCTCCCGACACCGGCGGACTACTATTTTTTATATTTTTAAATGTTTTTTTTTTTTACAACTGTTTTATAAAAGAAATATTTAAAAATGTAAATTTATATGTTAAGAAAATGAAATAAACGGAATAATAATTTAATAATAATAATTTAACAATGAAGAATACGAAAAAGAGAGATTTAATTTTTTTGACCTCTAAAAAAATAATGAACACAGATAAATGCGACAATGCCAATACCCAAATCCGTGTAATATTCGCATGTTTAATGCATGTGCGTACATTTGGCTAACATTAGCCGGCCGAGATTACAATTGCTCATGCTAATTCGCGTTAGCCCCAGACGCCTGTAACATGCGCTTTCAGCTGTAAATTGTGCAAACTATCCGTATAATGTTAACTGAATTTGATGAGTTGCGTGATATCATTGTATTGGAAACGTTAATACGATTGTTTCGATGGAGATTATTCTCGAGAGGATATTCTCAATACTTGAAAATTTTGAACGAGTTCGGGCGTGGTGCAGAGTTTGATAGCAATCGCAAATCAATTGATTTTAAACGAGATTAACCCGGGTAGAAGTAGTCTAAGTCCAACACTTAAAACGCGAGAGTGATTTTGAATATAATTTTTCGTAAAGCAAATTTGGCTTTCAGACACGTTCAGCAAAAAATAAACTTTTCGTGAACGCTTGGAATCATAGATATTAGAACTGAATGTAACTCATAACCAGAAAAAAAATCCATTTGCAAAAACGACAATCTTTCACGGACTGACTACGAAACCAATTCGCATATCCTCTTCATGTCCTTTTTCCTTAACAAATCTTTTCGAATATTTTGACCACAAACCCATATGAGAATGCACTGCAACCGTACTAGTCACGTCTCCCTTTCATTTGCGGTTGCCACGTATTGGCCCATTGGCTTCGTTCCCGGTCAGGCATTCTCGTTACTCGCTCAGCGTTTTGCGGTCCGAACACCACTCATTCAAATAAGCTGGCTTATCTGCATTGAGGGTGACCGTGAGTCTGCGGGACGTATGCTTAAAGTAATGATACCAATCGTTACGTGATCGTTAGTCCTGTATTCACTTCGACGATTGAGTTTCAAAGGCGTAGCTCCGTATTGAGTGTGACCAATTTCGCTGAACTTTGAATAAGCTAGTCCAACTGGGGTATCTTCTTGCAATTAGGGATGGGACTAATGTTTAAAGTTGTGACTTATGATTATTCTACTTTATAGTTACACTGTACTCAAGATTTATTGGCTCATCCAATTTCGTCTAGTAGTTCGTGCTCTGCTCATTCCGATAGTGTAATTTAATTGACTATAAATGTATACAGGGTGATTGGGCTTGGATCGAATACTCTCGATAGTGACATAATCATTGTCAGTGACCGGAACGGCTCGAGTGGTTTAGAGATCGATACAATTACGCCTACCAGGCTTTAAGCAGCAGAGGATGATTTATATATTCGTTCCATCTTATTTGAAAAATTAGACGAGGTCTGCAAAATCTTTTAACCACATGTTTTATATCAGTAAATCCTACCATCTCCGGTTAAAAGTTTAAGTACAATCTTTTATTAGATCTGTCGCATGACTTACAGGGCTTAAAGTATTCGGGACCAGTTCGGATCTCGGGCTTTCCGTCAATACCGGTCACAGATCACAGCAGATGGATGGCACTGATAAAGACACCCGACCTCTTACTTTCCCAGTTTTTGTGTAAGTCCTCGATCCCAGGAGGTTGATATGGTTACCCTACTTACTTTATCTACCTGTAGTTATTTGCTCCCGCTTCATAGAGCGCAAAATCAATATTAGGAATAGAGTAAGTTAATTAACTCGTGTTTGCTCATGGGGCTAAGTGCTTTGTATAACTTGAAGCTATAAAAACAGAACTTTCACAAAAAGACGACTGAATGTACACAAATGCAATTTCAAATCTGACTCCGTTCTACCCTCTAATCTGTGGCTACTTAGTCGTAATTGAAAAACGTGGCAGTAAGAAAATTCTTTTTATTTATGTGGGCATAACGAAACGTATCTAATTTGTATAATAATCACGCTTCCTCAAACAAAATGATGTTTTATTCTTATTTGCGAGGAGAGTAACAGCACCTCTGGCATTAATAACAAAAGCTATGGCCGCCGTTAAGGAAATTTCGTTTAGATTATAATCAAATGGCAACGTAAACAAACTTTTCGTGCCACGTGACGAGCATCGGAACTGCTCGGGACGATTCTAATTTCACGGCGTGACGAAGAGGTCTCCTCATTTTCCTGACGGTTGCGGATATTTTCAATTTTCCCGACGGTGGCTCCTTTTTATTAGTTGTTGTTTCGCCTTGAATACTAATCGCTGAAGAATTAACATTCACGTGACATCTCCTTTGCTTATCCGAGACGTTGTGGCCGAGCCGGGGTTCGCGTCCGTTCTAAACGGTGCAACATTAATTTGTTGTTTGTTTTTGATGCTCACGAGTTCCCTTTGTTCTTGGAGAAGTTTTTCATTAATTTTTTGTGGCCGTTCTTTTCTATGTAGTAACCAAATACCTCAAACGTCAATTTTAACCTAATTACATCTAACTTCGATAGTCTGAAGATGGATGAGAAACCATTTAATTACTCGCGTATTAACGTGACGTTAGTGACGTAAACACCGGGTATCGATATAATAGTTTATCCATCGACAAGCGTTTTAATTAACATGGAGGTTATTACGCCGATGTCACTTGCCTTCACAGAAACACGTATAGATATTCTGACGCTGCATCCATTTATTAGCTTCCTTGCCAAGTTATTATGATATTCACTTTGCTCGCTTTAACTTCAGCAGAGCGTATAAAGCTTGGGGTTAATTACAGCTTGTATTTATGTTTGCGACTTTATAATATCCAATATTGCATGTTTGTTTATTTGAGTTTCTTTCGCTACGTTGATTTTTATTTGATGTTTTAGTTTATAAACGTTGCAAAACGCTTTAATGGATTTGTATTGCAAAAAACGTTCATAGATTTTGCAACGTTCGATGAATCAAAAAGTAGTTTGCATATATTAGACGCAGATAATGCATTCGGCTATAAATTCAGTGTAAGTGCGGAAATAAGGTGACGGTTAGTTCGTGCTGGGCGCTCCGCTAGACAGAGCACTTGCCCGCGCGGCTGCCGCGCCAGTAAAATAGCAAGTTGACTGGAATAGTGCTGGCGGCGTAATTAAAGCTGAACTTAATCTCCTGTCACCGTTTCACGAGCTGAAGCCCCGCGCCCACCGACTTAATTAGATTTTTGATGAATTGTTCCACCCAATAAAGGATACACGGACTGTTGTGCACAAACGTGGTTTGGTATTGTGTGTGTTGGCATGTAAAGCTAGTTAGCAGTAGGTACAAGTAAGGCTTCGACTATAATTTATGTTTCTACGAATAAATCTTAAAAAAGTGTGGAACCGTCTAAAAGTAATGAACTACCAAAACTATTGTAATACTAAAAACTTAAAGGAAAATGTACTTCTAAATAGTCTAAATCGAACGTATTGGCACGATATAAACAAGCGTTCAACATCTGGATCCTTATTGAATGTTCAATCGACCGTGACTCCAATGGTATTCGAAGCAACGATAAGTGGATCGAGTACTTTTGACGTCGGCAAGTAGAACCAGTACAATGGCTGGGGATCTCGAGCGGCCCGGGGAACTTCGCAGATAACCTCTGCCCCAATATTTTGATTGAACCGATGTAATACTCCAAGGTCGACATCATTGTACACCCATTGTGTACGAAGGCTCACTCGATGATCCTATTCAGAACAACCAATTATACAGACCGGACCATATTGAAACCAATCCATCATTCCAATATAATAAATAGTCGTAAACAAAAGGTCCCCATTGTGAAATCAATTTCAACTCGATATATTACAATAGGCCTCGTGCACGTGGAAATAGAACGCCCCAATTTAATATCAAACAATGTGAAAACCTTCTGTTTAGGTCACTGAAAATTAAGGTGAACTCCTTAATTTTTACATTGAATACGGTAGGGAATGTTTTTTTCGCCGAATTGAATACAAGTTGGGGGCTCGGGGCTCGCGACGGAACACTTATCGCGGCTCGAATTACGATGTCAAGGAAACAAAAATACATTATTTATGAAACGCTTTATTATAAGTTACATTTAAGGTGAAGTGAACTATATAACAGTAAAGTGTATCATGCTCGGTTGGCATCGCTGAGTACCGCACACGATGATTCAATCAAGCCAATCAACAAGATTGACTTATTGATTCACCATGTGAGGTATTTTGTTTAAAAATGTATGACACAAATTAGTAATTGATAGTAACTGCATAAAAAACTGAAGACATTGATTAATGGCAAAGTTTGACCTAAGTCTTGATTATAACAACATTGATAACGATTGATTAAATGATGAATTAACGTCACGTTTTTGTTGAAAAACTAATTGCGTTAAAAAATTACCTGTGTCAGCGCTGTGTGCAGTATAAGCGACAAGTTTGATGAATATTCGAGTTAAAAAAGGTCATGAATTAGACAGGCAATTGTACCGTTTAAGAATTGCTAGCAATCCGTCGCGTCACGTCGTATTATCGTGTGCATCAGTTAACGCCTCGAGATGACCTTTTATTTCAAATTTCATGTCGTCTTCTTGTTCAAATTAACTGAGAAGGACACTGAGTGTAAAAGTACTTTGATTTATTTTACAAATGAATGATGTGCATGAATGAGTTACCTGATGGTATTTGTTTTGACACGTGTCTTATAATGTTGTAGGTATGTAGATTGTTTTTTAAATAAATTATAGAGCTTTTTTGCAGTTATTTTACGATAATATTTTTGCTTATAGTATTTTTTGGCGTTCTTGCTCCTTGTCTTCACTTTTTGTCAAAATATTGTTCACATTTGGAATCATTAGGGACTATAAAAATCAATGACGTGATATTTCACGTTCCAGTTAACATAACCCAACCTTCGCAAAAATTCTTTATAGGTGATGCACTGCCGATTTTCATTATCAATAAAATCTTCATCACACAACTAATCTCTTCCTTAAATTCCTTTCAAAAGTATTGAATAATACAGTCATTATGGCATAGCCTCGTCTTTAGTATTGAAAAGTCAAGGGCGATAGTAAATTTTATTGTTTACTAAATGCTGTTCAGCATTTGTGTTGGAACATTATTTCAATTGCAGAGCAATCGATCATTTATGTCAATAATTGGATGTACGGTGTTATTATTATTGCTGAATAGTCAATATTATGTTTGTAGGTAATTATAAAGCTGTCAGAATTTTAAAGTGTGTGTTGGAAAAATTGTTTATTGACTTGGAGAGTAGCATACTCTGGGTGCATCGTCCTCACATAATATTAAATTAATTTTTGTGTACCAAATTTTGTTTTCATTATTTGAAAAGAGTAACTATGGAGTTTCTTATCTGTTCTTCTCCATAAGAATCTACCTTTCCGAATGGACAGTAGAGTCACTTTATTAATGTAATATTATTATTTTACTGATCTGTAAATGATGACGTTCAAAAGTGCCGTTTAATGGCCTAATTGAAATAAACGTTTTGACTTTGACTTTGAGAAAAATGGAGCTCCTTTTTTGTGTGTGTTTGTTGCTCTGTTATCGATAAGGTACTAGATGATGAGGTATGTAAAAACAAACATAATTAATTTTATGGCTTGAACTTTACCATAAACACGAATTCGATTATTTGATTATCGAGATAGCACTTTTTATTACATATCGAAAAACTTTAGCCAAATAACAGTAACTTATTATCTCATCGAGGTTAAGACTAGTTTTATTTTTAATTCGTGACTAACGCATATGAATGAGCATATAGGGCTTATTTCCGTCGTTCACCATGAGTCGTGCACAGCCTTGCTCCCATGCTATGACACGTAATTCCATTCACGACTCTCAACCAATCAAATATTATTATTGATGCGAATCGATTATCTGAATGCTTAATGCAATTATGTTCAGTTAAATCCATTTGTTGAGGACAACACCTAGCGATTATCTGCGGCGATAGCGTCATTACTGGCAATACATTTAATAGGCACGGATTGAACATCGCAATTTCCTTGATGTTAATATCGAAATCTAAAATGTACGGTCTTGTCTTGATTGATCAATTTAATATGGTAAAAGGACACTAGGCTAAACGAAGCGATTTGTGTTATGGAAATTGGAGTCGTAAAAAATTTAATAAAAAAAAAAAAAAGTTTTTTTTTTACAGACAAGCAAAGTTTTCAACTTTACAAAATGTCCTCTTTCCTTGACATTTAAAACTTGAAGCTTTTCCGTAAACAATATTTGCTAAAGTACGAGCATGAAGCTAATGAAACACCCGCTTCATGACCTCCTTCTCAACGGGCAACGTTAAGACTGCAAGACCGTCCTCAAAAATCTAATCACTTTTTCAATATCCGTCGCGACATCTGCACTCATTAACACGCTGTTTCTGACTTCGCCTCTCTTACAGACTAAATTAAAACTACATAAAGAAACTATTATTAGACTTTTAATTGCTCAATTCAGTGCGACGATAAAAGGGGTCGCTTTGGCGCTGCTTTGCATACTTCGTGAAATAAGCACGAAGGAAAAAGCCCGACTGTATTTTTCATCTTTCTTGGCTAATAGATTTTTTCATTCAACTTACGGCACCGAGAATAAATGGGGGGATTTTTTGAATTAAAATTTACATAAAGAAATTTCTATTAAGATGAGGGTTAACTGGAAACTTGCTCCGGGGAATCAGTATTTAGCTTAACTGCATTTATGTGTAACTGTGAGTTATTAAACGCGAGTTAATGAATTTTATATTCAGCCATTAACAGCACATGTTGCTGTTTCGTTGAAAATGCTTTGAATAAAGTGTAATTGTGTAAGTAAGCATTAAACGTTAGTACAGAAAGCTTACAGTTTAACCGGAGTGATTTACTGACTTTTGACCCGAGATTTCTTAATAAACCTCTGACGCAATAATACCAAGAGCTTTATTAATGTTACATTATTAATTTGATCTGGTAATTTTTCACGTTGATGTGAGATAAAGTAAAACAGAATACTTAAATTTATCTGCTTAATTTCTCGTGTATGACGCAAACAGAAATGCGAAAATAAACATTTAAAGTAATAATTAAAATAAAGCTGAAGCGTTTGTTTGTTTTTCTTTGTGTTTTCCTTTTGTTTACATTCATGAGGAATTTTTCCGTTCCCGTAAAACCGATAGGCTATAGGGGAACGGAATACGCGCGTACGAAGTCGCGAGCAAAAGCTAGTTTGTTTAAAAAGTACGTTGCAGAACTATAAACAAAACTATTTAATGAAGAAAACAAACACAAACGCACTCACATGCATAACAAGAGCTGCTTACGTAAACGTGTATTATTTACATTTCCTTTTACATAATTATATTTCCCGTACAAAGGTCTTCCGCCAAGCTTTTGGTCTCTCCGTTATCTTGTATTTCTGTAAGTTAATCCTATTGCAGAAAAGCTATTCAGTAGTCTTCTAACTCCATATACGCAGTATATAAAGGTATGTATGTATGTATTTGCCTTTGAGAGGGCACTAACGAGGAGGTTGGCTATCGACTTCACTGTATTTGCATACGCAGTGCCCCGGAACGTAAAACGGCATATTACAGGTTTTACAGAAAGAAAAGCCACGGGAAAATGTAGGTAAATAATGGACATTGGAGTGCAGCTATCATTTGGCTAGTTTGTGGACGAAGTATTTTTGGGGTTTTGTTGTTACTTATTTTACTTTACTTTATTACGGATCCGAATAAAATTGAGCTTGATATAAATGATTTTAACAAAAGATCCCTTATCCTAATACATCAGGTTGTTAAACAAACTTGATTGTGTTAACATATACTTTTGTTAGTGCATGAAAAACGCTGCTGTGCATCTTCATACTCCTTGATTTGTTCCTTTTAAAAATCTGCATACCAGTTGCCTACCAGCAGAATTGTCAAGGTGAAGAAACCTTAGAGTACCTGCACTCATCCATTATCCGTTACCAAGCGATACATTCTCATTCAGGGCCGGCCCTACCATAGGGCGAACGGAGCAGCCGCTCCAGGCGCCAAGTCCCAGGAGACACCTCAGTAAAATTTTATTATAGCATAGTTACCTACTTAATAGAAAAATACAATCTTTTAGTTTATTTAATTTAATCAGCCTCATTTCTTAGAAGCTTAGTCTCTGTTCCATTTCACGCACAACTGGTATATGTTAGGGGCAAGCAAGGGGGGCGCCATAATTGGATCTCGCTTCATCCTAAAACTTGCCTCAGGCCGCATTGATTCTCATACACATGCTTCCGAACTGATTACCCGCCAACACTCATAGTGCCACATAAACACTACAATTACCTATTTCTAGAAACATAAACACTAGTCCAGTCCACAAAGAATGCTGCCTTGTTCAACTGAGTAATTATTACGCAGGCACTTAAGGTCGAAAGTAAGACTAGCCACTATTAGTCAGTAGCTCGTAATAGAGGCGCATCATTACACGAACGAGCACGTTACATGAGAACTAGGAAGAATTACCGCGCTGCGGTCTATTACCCGACACCCTATGGACATGGCTGGCTGGCTAGGGATGGTGCACACTTGACGTAGAAAAGCGTAGCGTAGTTTTTGCAGCCAATATTTATTTATTTATTTATTTATTCATAATAGTTAATATTAATAAATTATTATTTTATTTTTTATTAATATAGTATCGTTGACTAAAGAAAACAAGTATACCTATAATATTTTTTTGAGATCGCAGTAACTACGAAACATCACCTACTATGATCCTTACGTTTCATACATGTAGGCCACGCTCGTAATGAAAGTAAAAAATAAATTTAAAAAATTACATTTTGATGTTCTGAAATTTCTCAGTGACTTTCAATTAAAATGAAATTTTAAAAGGGTTAGTTACAGCAAGACGACTCACGTTTGAAAATTTTAAAAACATGGGTAATTTTCATAATATTTGGTAGTGAAAACTATTCTGCGTAGCGTTTCACGAAGTGGGCGCTAGCCCTAAGAAACTAAGAAATAGAAATCCACCCTCAAGTTTTTCCACCTCCATGATTCATTTGGTTAAGTTTTCTATTTTGTTTTCCTTTTCATTACAGTCTAAATGCTTAGCAAGCAGGTTACCCTACATAACGTAAATCTCCCCTTAAAACGATGATGTTGCTTCATATATTTATTTAATTGCGATTTTCCTTGCTATGAATTAATTTATCTCTTACTAAATGATGTTACATTTTATAGAAAAATAATTGGAGCGAATATGAAGATACACTACATTTATAAGTCCCCTGTTAACCCCTACAAGTATGTTTGTTATAGGAGTGGGTCAGTAAAGCAAAGGGAAGGTTTATAATGCACGTAATTTCTCCACTGGCAGAAGAGATTAAGCCCTTTCGGTGTTGCCATTTTAAAATAGTGGAGAAGCCATCTAAAAGTAATTACGAGAGGTTCGCTGCAACGGCAAGATGCGGTCAGCGCCGATATTTGATACAGCGGGGAAAACATGCAAATGAAAGGACCCCCGCTTTACTGCACAGCCCGAAGCATCACACTATGGCGCAGTATAAATCATTATTTTAAGCTCTCCCCATTCAAGCATGAATACACGTTAGGTAATAGAATGCTTTCAATGCAGGCACTTGAGCATCGTTCAAGCGGTGCGTCTAATACTTGAAAATTATGAAATACTATTCGTATTTCGCAGTCAATACGGTTATACTCTTCATCAAAAGTAATGGGCCTGTCGTCGAAGAGAATGAATGCGTTATGACTCAATTTGAAAAGTAAATAGCGTAGCTGCCAATTGGTAGAATTCAGTCTGAACTAAAAGATACTTTGTATCCTTTTGAAGAAGATTATGCCCACTTTGTTTTTAGGAAGAAAAGGAAACAGCCACTCAATTACTATCGGTAAACACAACGAACCGTTTTTGGGATTTAGAAACCGGGCATTAGAAGATAATGTAGAACTGGGTTATGGAGCGGGCGGTAATCTAGGCGTTTATTCATCGTCACGCGTGACAGCGCGGTCGCATCATTATTCGTAGCCATGCATGTTTCAAGAGATCATGCTTTACAACATGCGCTGCATGGCACAGTGAGGCTGGCGGCTGCGCTAAGGGCCCTTAAGGCTCCGCAATTTACGTATATGCAAGATTTGCGATGCTTTTATTAAGTGCACTCTGCATATTTTCTGACATACTTTACCTATACTTAACTGTTGACATAACATGCGCACTGTTGACGTTTGTAAATGCACATACATTTCAGTCATTGCCTTCATTTGCACTGAATACTATTGAATGAGTATTATTATGTAATTATGTTAAACGACTGAATTCTTCAGTTATGACGATGTGATGTTAACAAGCCGTGACTACACGTCCAACGATTGTGAAATATGGCATGTGGCACTCCATATCAAGCGTCGCTTTTGTGATAGAGCGAGGGTCATCATCTGTTTCGATTCAAAAAGTTACACCAAAATGAAGCCGCAGTTTTTGCTCGATACTGGGAACAGTTGATAGCTGACAGAGTAATGCCAGGTCGCCGGTCGATGGCAACAACGCGGACTGTCGTTCATACTTGATCCGCATCGATTATCCAGGTTCAATACTGGCGAGCTATTCTAGCCCGGCTGCCCTTTGTTGCATTCCATTGTTGGTCTGTGAGGCTCGCGGCCGTATAAGAGACACTCTCGACTTGGTATATTGCAGGCTTGTCGCCGGCGAGTGCTCGCTTTGTTCGTGTAACAATCGAGAAGCGATCGTCAACTCGTTTGATCGCAGATTAGGTGTTGTGATATGTCTTGACTTAACAAGGTTAGAGATTGCTGATTTTGAACGATTTGTTATGATTTGGGGCCGGTTATTTTCGGTCCAATTTAAGTGTGATTATGGTCAGGCCTAGCTTAATTTTATCTTGCAATTTTCGTCTACTGCGTTGCATATTTATTTATATTTCTTAGTTGCTAATTTACATAAAGCTGCTTTATTCACATTTCAACAGTAAAGTAAACAAATCTCCTAATGTTGCAAGCAAACAGATCGGAAATTCGGTAACATCGGGAGCATAATGTTTGATTCAGACAATACGGCATGCAGACGAAACAAGACGGCGCAATCAATCCAATAATTCACAGCGGGGCAACGGGATGCAATCGCATCATAGCGTTGGGATTCGCATCAGCCCCCGGTTCATTTGGCGGTCATTATTCTGGGGCACGTCTCCGCGTCACGTCCGTCGACACCATGTCACTCATTGCTCAGTTGTTCACCGCCATTTGTAAAGCAGTCGCGTTAATTCCGCGTGTAGAGCACAATTATTACAATTTGAATTTCGAATAGAAGTTTAATTCTGAATTAATTGCACTATGGAGGCAGACAGTTTCAGTATTCTACTGTGTTTGTTATTTGGTACACTGGAAAAGTTAACATTCTTTGTGTAGATACATTTCTCTTTTTATCTGTTTTTAATTCTATTTTAAATTTCAATCTCTTTACACGTGTCTTTGTCTAAATATAGAAGTTATTTGAGACTCCTTCCAATTAATATATACTTTAGTCATAATAGTATGTTCTCGAATACAAAAGGATCCGCTGATGTCTTGTTAATCGGATCTCGAATGTCAGAGCGAGCATATTAATTAACCCAAAAATAATTATGCGAAGATTAAATTAAATTACTATTCACGATACAAAGCTTATTGGAAAATCTATTGTGCAGCCTTCACTAGTTGGATCAGTGATGAAACATTTGACATATCACGTAGGCATACTTCGAGCCGTAATTAATCAGTAGTCCATTCACGAATACGAATTCGCAATGTAGATGCTGCACTCATAATTTTGCGTGAGGATTTCAGTTTTCAATTTGTAGAGCCAGAAAAAATTGACAACGATTCCTAGTAAATTGACAGTTTACTGAGATTAAAACAGTCGATCATATGGGCAAAGTAGCACTTCGCCGTGACTTCATCTGTGCGGATTTATTAGGTAGATACTTCATGAACTTCAACATCCACAGACCGACCTAAGCAAGCATTGCTTAACCTTGAAGATTGACCCGTGCGGCTGTTATTATTTAGCCGATTTTTAAGTATTTAAATTGGCAAAAGAATGAAAAGAATGGCAGTGGGACACAATAAGCTAAGAAAAAAAAAATATTGGCAAATATTTTGTCGTTTTAAGACGTGCGTTTGACAATAAGGCCACCCATGGTATGTGTTTTAGTTTTAAGTTTCCTTTTTGTTTTACTTTTGGTGTACAATAAAGTATATAATGAATAAATAAATAAGCCTTAAGGTGACGAACACATAATTTCCCAGACTATACACTTTATACCTAGTTTGAACGGAGCTGCCATCAAATAAACTATAAATGAAATATCGAAGAGATGATGGATTCAAGAAGCAATATTATGGCTCAGTAAAATACCGATCATGTCGAGACACAATAAGTTGCTGTTATTGCGTACTATAACAGTTTGCTGGTACATTTTCTTCTTTATTCTGAGACTATGAATGATCTTGCTTTATAGCTGAACCAGCTACATCAGATTTACTCGCTGATATTTTATACACGGTGTTTCAAAAGTGCTATTTAAGGTCACTCTTAAATAGCACTGTCTGAGCGACAGTGCTATTTAAGGTCACTCTTAAATAGCACTGTCTGAGCGACAGAACATCACTGTTCTGTATCTGATATATGTACAGTAAAGAAACAATACCTGTGTGATGGACAAAACCAATGACAACATTTATATAGGCGATGCAAATCAAATAATTCAGGTAAGGGATGTTGAACATCCACACATGAACAGGAGTTCATGTGATACGCACGAATCGCAATTGCGTGATACAACTATAAATTGGAAGTGTTATCGAATTGAGTTTTGATTGTGTTTCCGTAGCCGTATCGAAATGTAGGTCGTTGTTACACATTCGACACACGCCAGTCTCGGCCCTTTACACTCCGCACGTCAGAAATCATCCACTTACCCTTTATACAGCTTAGAATTCGGCGTAGAAAGTATACCTCGTTTATTATGAAAGGAATATAAATATGTTTATTCCGAACTCCGATAGTCGTATTTCAAAATATTATGCGTTCTTCGCACCCAATCAAATGTGAAATATGGATTATTGTGATTTGTGACGTCTGGGAGTAATTCATCGGATTTCTATTTGGATTGCTTGTGTGCGAGATTGAATTTTCTTCGCTTCGACTTATGTTCATCAGTAAATCGAAAGAGTAAAAATAAAACAGATTTATTCATAAAGAAATAACTACACGAATAGTTTAAATATTGAGAATCTGCTAAGCAGTGTTTAACTATGAATGTAGTTAGATTCCATCATGCCGTGGACAGCGATTTGAATGATTTTTTTTATGTCCAAAAGATTTTTTTTTGTACGCATTTGTACATAATTCCGCGTTTTTGCTTGCAAACCATATGTTTACGACTTTCCAATTAATTTCAAGTAACACTATTTTAGATATCTATGTTAATTTTCTTAAGAGTTCCAAGAACGCCACAGGCCCACAGTTCAGTCTCAAACGTTACTTGTAGAACTTAATCAAATATACCTACGGTCATCTCCTTACGACTTAATATGACAACATCCGAAACGCTCAAGCAATCCTTCAATAATAATCCCAGTGATTACTACGCGTCTGATTGCGTACACTGGAGATAATTTGCACCTGCGAGCGTGATAGGCACTACACTTATGGAAATGAGCTTATAAGCTGAATGCAAACGTGCTATGATTTGCTTTCAATTTTGTATATGGGTCGCGATGATTGAACCGTCCGTTCCCTCGTCTGCAAGCCATCTGGGTGGAATTTCGATGTCATTCGTTCGCTGCCACTCAAATCAATACTAGATTTTTGTATGTTTTTCCTCGTCTTTTTTCAGTGATACATGGAGGCTGGATGTTATTTGGGATAGTGTTTTATATGAGTTTTTTATTTTGTCTGTGTTTGCCAGGCTTACTGATGGGATATAGCAATGTAACCGGTGTAAAATCAATACACAGTTATTGATGGTGTAATGGGAATGAAAATCGTATCTTAATCTGTAGCCTAGTTATCGCGGAAACCTATGCAGACCCGAAAGGTGACCATACATTTTATAATAGATATAATGTAGATAGAGAAGATTATGTCGTTCTAATGATCGATTTGCTGACAGTATTTTACAATTTAAACACACATTATTGGACCGTGTGCTAGAAAATAAACACGGAAAATTATTATCGTATTTTCCTAGCTTGTAACAATGTGTAACACGCTGAATGTCCACAAATAACTGTTTATTTTGGCGATGCACTCTGTTTAGTCTGTTTGTAAATGAATTTTGATATCCACTAGTTGTTAGTACATAAATCCTGAAACACATTAGTAATGTTCGCTACAGTGTTACAAAGCACCGGATAATTACATAAAATATTTCGTGTTGCTGTATCAAGTTGCTGCAACAGTTTGAATTGGAACAGCTTATTATAAAAGTTAAATTGTCGAGCAATTTAATTATTTGATTGTTATGTCCTTATTAAAGCTTTATTGTTTGGATATGATTTATGTAACCTACATGGTAAATGGTTTAGATTTTCATTACTGAATTAGAGGCAGTAAATACGACTGTATTAAGTTATTTATCTTTGACCGTGATATATGCGCAACTCCTTTTTTATTTACCTGTAAATTATACTTAAATGTAAATTAAATTCAGATGCAATCACTGTAGTTTCCGTGCTTTAACTTCTATCGTATTAACCTAAATGACACTAAAACACATATTCCGTACATTAAATGAACTGAAATCCATTTCCAAAAGCTGCTTCAACTAATTAAGATTTCAGAAATCCGAAGCGCACTGAACCTCGTAACACGTAATAATCTAATATAATATCTAAGGTATGCCCTAAGCGGGTATTTAGACCTAATCTATGGAGATTTTCTACAATTATCGGACTCAAATCGAGGCGTGGCCGAATTTATAACCGCATAAATTTTCAACCAAAAAGGCTTGAGTTTGCGTTATATTAAACTACTCAACTTTAGTACGCCGTAATTCTAACCGCGAAACGCTAAAAAAGTTGCTACAGATGATATCATTGTAGAACCTTGCAGTTTACTGCTTTAATATCCCCCCCCCCCCCCCCCCCCCCACACACACAAACATACACACTCCAACACCACACGACTCACACTTTTCTACACACTTACTGCAAGACGCTATAACTCCTTATAATTTTTGTTTTTGTTTAACTTTTGCTTTGTTAGACATATTATTACGATATGTTACATTGTATTTTTTGAACCACGATGAAAGAGATTGGCCTCCACGACACAGGGAATCCTAGTGTGGAGACCAGTGATTTATCTGATTAAATCATGTATTTTTCTGAAAAATAAAGATTATTATTAAAAAGATTATTATTATTAATAACCTGGCATAATTATTCTTGGGTCGTGAACGGGCGCCGTCAGTGGTCATCCCTTAGTTGCCACTGGCTCATTTTAATATTTGATACTGTAAATTGCTTTTTCTTT
This sequence comes from Mamestra brassicae, assembly GCA_905163435.1. Lineage (NCBI taxonomy): Eukaryota > Metazoa > Arthropoda > Insecta > Lepidoptera > Noctuidae > Mamestra > Mamestra brassicae. Next base: position 6,520,929 of record LR990996.1, on the reverse strand, counting down.
CTTTACATTGTTCTCATACATAGAAGCAACAACAGGTTAGTGTAATCAGGATTTTTGTAAACATAAAATAATTTAAAAGAGTGTCCGTGGAGTTTTTTGCACGTTCTTTTCCATAGAGATCGACGCTTTGGAACTTGCAAATAGCTTCATGTTTTTGACGGACTGACTTTGATAGTCAAAGCATTTTGAAATAAATGCTTTGACTATGACTTTGAATACTCTTCTACATTTATTACTTGCGAGTTTTCTTTTTAATGTTGACAACTGTACAATGAACCTACTGAAATGTCACAAGTGTCATACATGTAAAAATTGACCTTCAGCTGCATAACCTTTTCACCCTGACTGTACATTAAACCTGTTACATTACGACATTACATTTCATTGTGACAATTACATTATAATAACCATTTCACTGAAATATTAATCGTCCCGCGATATTTTGCGTTTGTGTCGCAAATTACTGTTGTACATTTTATTAATGATTGTATACTTTTCGATGTTCGTTTAATTGAAAAGCATTTTATCTAACGTTTTAATCTTCTGTAATTAAATTGGTTCCGTAGGATTCGCTGCACGAGGTCGGAAGACTTACTAATGAGAAATGAAATTGGTGTTCTGGATTACCGTTTTTCAGTCGGATGCTCTATTTGTTTTAATGGAATTAGTGAATTTTGTCTGAGATTGGAAAATTATTTTTTCGTTATATAAGGTGATACCAATAATTTCTACATGCAGAAATTGTTTTGGGGGTAAGCGAGGCACATATTTTACAATTGAAGCCTATTTTGATGATACACATGAACATCCGTCACTGGCGTAGCACAGAGCAGCTTGGCGTAGCGCGGCGTAGCACATCGTAGCAAGGAGTGCATTCTTAGCTTCAGTAATGGGGTTTTCCGTATTTTTCTACATTATCGTGAAGAAATACCCAATTTAAATGTTAATTCCACTAATAGACGTCTCAGAAATAGCACACAAATAAAGTAAATAAGTTTAAAATGTTTCCTCGAAAGTCAATAGGCGAGTTAATAGATCGGGGTTGGAAGCCTACTGGCGTCATTACGCCCACCGAGTGTCAGGTAAAGTTCCCTAATTAATTTCATTACAACCTTTCGTAATTGGATGCAAAGGGCAGAGGGGCTGTCAAAATTTTAACATTTTAAAAGGGCACTGTCGATACATTTCTATGCTGCCATTACTTTTTAGTGCCGGATTTAATTAAATAAGAATACTTACAAGTCTCTAAAGGCAATAAGATAGCCAAATTCGGACGATTGATTTGTACTACTGTGTGACTGTTTGTTTATGTGAGTTTAATGTTAACGCACCTACATTCACAGTAAGAGGCAAAAATAGTCACCTTTTAAGTTCTACTTCCTTAATTAACAAAGCTGATAAAAACAAAACTCAAACCATACCTGAAACAAAAAGAAAAACTTCATTAAAATGATTCATTAAAGAAAACATAAGACTGGTTATACGAACCCCATTGCATTCGAGCGAGATTCATAATGAACTTATACCTGAGTGCAATAAAACAAATTTTACGTAAGTAAGTTAAAACAACAATAAATAAATTGCGGTGGCGGCCACACAGACGTAACACTGGGAATAAAACTCAATTAGAGATTATAGCGTTTCGCAGTTTTACCCCATTTTAATGCACTCCTGTGTTTGTGCGAGAATCCAGTTATACGAATTCAAAGTTTGAAAACAGGATTGGTTTATTTTATTGACTTTATTGCATTGTTGTGGGCTTTGTACTCGATTTTTAGTCACAATAATATTGCTGTCTCGTTTAGTCAGGAATCGTGGTAGTTTCGAAATAAACAGTAAAAGCATTATTAGGGGACTTTGAAAATTATTCAGAGATTGTGCTTAATTTATAAGCGTTTTTAGATTATCATTAAAACGCACCTTTATTTTTATGTTTATGCGTTTTTCGTCTCAGAAATAAAGTTTAAAATCACACGTTTTGACAGACTTATTTAACTCTCTTTATTAAAACAAAAATATAAGTTTATTTCCTGGTTTTAAAATACTCATTTCGCTCCCGTAGTTGACGCTTATTTTTCTCATCTATATAGAAATGGCTCAGTAAAAAGTTATCTATACTGTATGTTATGTGCTCGCTCGTTTTCACGTACATTTGGGCTGTTAAAACTTAGCGAATTATTGTTCGTATGGCCGTTACTGTTAATACTATGATTCCGTTAAATTCTGCTCTATAAGCTGGTCGGATGTGCTCCTAGACCACAGTGATAATGTGCTGGAAAACAAATTGTGTTAGTGTTCGTATGTTTATGATGATAATAGATTGGTCCTTGTTGAGTCGTTAGTTAGAACTTACTACCCTGTTTGCTTAAATGATTTATTTTTCGACTATTAACACGCAAGCATATTCATGGTTAGTGCATTGTATAACTTAACAAATGCGAGTTTGTACCTACTTGATTACATTTTCTCGGCATAGGACAAAAACTAAATGAATTTTGATTTTTAAATCTTGTTCTTAGGTGTGTACTATACTAGGTGTAAAGATGGGTTCAAAAATAATAACGAAATAAAAATATTAACCACAAATAAAAATTTGATCGTAAAATAAAATTTTCGCTCCCACATACATAGTCGTGTGAACGAGATTATTATTGGAACGATAATGACCTGACCTCATACGTCGGTTCTCTGAAAACAGACGGTATTATCTTTGTCAATATCCGATAGCTTCCCAACCCTGTTTTCATAGTGATCACACGACAAAAATAGGGAAAAAAACAGTGAACCGAATCCGGAAACTAACATAATTTATCATGACCGAACAAAATTCGAGCTATTTTTGGACACTTCGATTTTCATCCCTAATCGGTGCTAGTGGTCGGTTTAAAAAAGAACGCCCGGTTCACGTGCACTGTTGACGTTACCCGGTTAAACTCGGGTTTAATCGGATTACAGAATTCTTTCACGGGTACCGATCGTGATCCCCGGTTCAACCGTCAATAATCAACTCTAAAGCGAAAGTAGTAATTAGTGTCGAATCAGCAAGGCACAAAGGCTGGCTTTTATTCCGTATTCTGCGGTTTTGAGATGCTATAAAACCGTGATTATGAAGTGAAGTTAACAAGCGTGAAATCTGAATAATTTTAACGCTGTACTAAATGTTTCTACAAAGTATTACGTGACAGCCCTATCCGTTGCAACTTCATAAATATGTTGATTTATTTTGAAAGGGAAACTCCTATTCACTATTTTAACTACGTATTTAATTCTTAATTAAAGGCAAGTCACGTCCCGACACATTATTTCACCATTGTTTTCGAAGGCGTCTTAACAAGCTGGCAATACGAAATAGCAACTCCATCGCCAACGCAATAGGTAATAGGGACGTCTATCAGAACCGACGAAGCCAAAGAAATTACTTTGAACGTTAACACCGACTTGATTGCTTTCAAAGCGTAGTTTCCTGGATTCCCTTCAAAAGGACGCAGTGTTGCCGCTCGAAAACATTTCGCTGGATGCAGGCGACTAAACGTGACTACGTACACTGACAAAATTATTCAGATTCCCTCCACTGAATTACGAGCAGCGGCTCAGCTCACTAGTTATCCATCTTATTTTAGCAATTTACTGCTGCTTGTAGAATTTGTGTAAAAAGTTGCCGTTTCACTCAGCCGCTTGGGGCGCAATGGTAGACGAGTGACCTAGAATGTTAAGTGTAATGATACCGCTTTTAACTTCGTCGAAAGGAAATTGAGGCGCAAATATTCAGTATGGAAGTGTTTAATCACTTTGAGGGACACCAGAATCATTATTCAATTACCGACACAAAAAGCAATTTAAATCGGAAACTGGGCTGCTAGTTAAATAACAAGTTTTTTGAACTCGCTTGAATTTCAGCTCACCTTGCTGTTGATTGCGACGATGCAGCGATTTTAAAAACAACAATTAAGTCATCGATGCTCACTTTTGCGTAAATTATTTTCGGATTACGGAATGTTTATTGAGTTATCGAACACACCGTGGTTGGTGTCTACATTGTTACCGCAAGCGACGCGGGTGGCTGGCGCGGAGGGGGGAGGGGGTATTAACGCAATTTACGCGAAAACAACGTTCATAGCATTCAAATGTGAAATTGAAAACTGGCGAGCTTCGCGCAGTTCGTAGTGAGATTAACTTAACTAAATTATACAATCAAGTGCATTCACTACGAGCCGAGCGCCGCGCGCCGCGCGCCGCAAAAAATATCGCTCCGTGTCTCCCATATCATTCAAATAAGCACAGACCATCCTTCTCGACTTAGATATTTCATATGAGAAAAATGCAGCTTTATCCCTCTCTTGCGAACCTTTACTGCACCCGGTGGACACGTTCGCCGATAAAATAAACACTAAAGCTACGTTAGTTTACAGATTCCTTTCATACAGTATCATATGCAGCCACATTATACAGCACATTTTCTAAACAAATTGTTTTATCTCTACTTCTTAAGTGGATCCGCTCCGTCGCACACGTAATTCTTCTCAGTCCGCATACAAACAGCCCCTAAGGAGGCGACAATCCTCGCCGCAAACAATAAAAATATGTATAAAAATAAATTTGATAGTTCCGAACCGCGGACCGTGAGGAATATGCAATGGGCGGAGCGGGTTGCCGAACATATTTCGTAAAGACGTTACTGTACGAACTTGTCAGTGTTTCGAGACGAATGCATCAATCCAGTTGTCAATAGTCTCATTCATGTGAGGAATGGCGTCATCTTTGTGTCGTTCCGCGAAGATGAAAATGGGGGGTGTTGGAGAAATATGGGCGCGTGTTGAAACGTCGACTAGTAAATTGCATTGTGCCGCGACGCAGGCGCCGACGTGAAATTGGATTGCAAACTATCCAATAATTTCGATCGTGATTTTCGATGATGATGGTCGTGACAGGTATATTTGCAATCACGGGGACTAATGGGTAACTGCATTTCGCCAATATCACACGTATGAGAATGTCGTATGATTAGGCGTACGTGGCAAATATGGTTTACAGATTTGAGTATCGTCGAAAGTATTTATTTGCAGTTTATTACCGTTTAATTATTCAATAATGTCAGGTTAATGAGATTTTAATTTATACTATAGGCTCTGTAGTATTAAATACACATAAATATTTATAAAGACAGGCTCTAAGTCGTCCTAAATGCATGACACCTTCGGGCTTGAATAAGATTAGCGTGCGCACAAGAACAATGAGTTATGATACTGTGCATACATCAGTCACTGATATTGTGCAGATTACCATAACAAATTGAGTCATTCAACAACTGTCGTAAGTATAACAAGTCGATCAGTCTCCTGGCGACAGGAATAGTAGCTGACAAATTATGGCCAAATTATGAAACTTAAATCTGTGTGATGAAGTCGTAAATTCGAAATTATCTCCTGGTTGAACAGTGATTTATAGTTTTCAGGTAAAATAGAGCGATTTGTGATCTTTTCTAAGCCAAGCTAGGTGCAAATTGTTGGCTAACGAGTAATTATTAGTCTCTCACAGCACGTGGGAAGATCCCACGACTCACATAGCTGGCTTTGATCGAGTTTACTTTTTAGCGATAAGGTACTCTGCTCGAGCATTCACTGGGCAGAGACAATGAGTGCTCGTATTGTTTCACTTACTTTGACGTTTCTATTCAACTTGGTTTTGATTAATGGTTTTGCGAGGTGCAATGTACTTTAAAGTTGCAGAAGGGTCCGTTTCTAAATATTATTGCTGCTATTGCTACATTACTTAAGCAAACGCCCTGCGCTGTGAAAAATGGAAATCACTGTTCTCAAGGAGAATTAGCCTTTTCGTTACACCTCTGTGAGCACAGATTAATGTTTAGATTGTGTTACAATTATACCGATTATCTAGCTAATTTCCTGTTACGGTGTAAAGGATATGTTCGTCATGATTACGAGCAAGAATCTTTACAAGTGCAGTTTGTTCGATATCTTGAGCTTTAATGGTTTAATTGCTACAAGATGTTTGTGTTGCTTCATGAAATGAGAGTACTTTGTTGATTGTACTTGAAGATTGTTAGAGCGTAGCGGAGATACTCTACGATCAATCTACAGTTTCTTGAAACCACGCAGTTGCATTGAGCTACGCATTCTTGTAATTTCTAAATGCATTGCTGCAACAATTTATTGATATATCCCACTTACGATTAACAATGTTTAGCATACAATAACGCATTAAATGCAGACACAGTTATGTTCGGATATCGTTTATATTTGGCAACAGGTTATAACAAGCAGTTAGTAAACAATTAATAATGTTTAACGAGTCACGTAATTGCGATATCGAGCCGGGCTTTGGCATTGACGGTTTAATTGTCACGATGTGAAACTACGCCTGGTTTTCGGGATTTTATGAACTTCTATGAACATGCGTGTAGAAAATCTGAGCTATCGAAACAGTAGTAATTTAATGCCAATTCATGAAAAATCAAAATAAAAAATGTTTATTTCGTTATTACACGTTATACAGTTGGTGGCGTCTCCTTTTAAGCATATAGATGCCTGTACGGATGCATGTTTTATATCATACGAGTGTAATAAGTTACAAAACAAAAGTGTAAATGAATAACTAATAGTCTAATTCTAGTTTTATAATAAGTCTGCTGGTGTGTATGTGTGTGTGTGTTTGTGTTTCTGTGTTTGTGAATGTCAAGTGGGTACTTATTGCTTTTTTCATTTTCAGAGACACACTAACTAATCGATGTACAGGTAGTCTTTATTATTTTTACAGCCATAGTTCGCCAAGTTATGATGTCTGGAGAACATAGGTGCCCTAAGTAATGTGTAATTATTTCATTTGATGACTTACTGAATTACTTTCCAGTTTAAGTCATAAAAATACTAAGCCCAAAATATACGAATTAAAATACGACGCAAAGTCTAAGTATTTCCGGATCTTGCCAAGCAAAAATTCTTTCTTTGTCCGACCTAGAAAACCGATTCAAGAATCACACGCTAAGAAGTCATTTTTATGGCAATTAGACTAATGAGGAGATAGATTTTTTGGCAATTTCCGTCTTAATATTCAATGACAAAATATTTTCGTATTTAGTTGACATTTTGACTAAAAGCATTGTTATCGCAATTCGTTTACGCGTGGCCGACATCGTGGCAGTATTTTATGAAGTCTGAAAGGCATGTTTTTCATGCCAAAGAATAAAATGTCTGTTATTTTCCTATTTTTATTATTTGTATAGCGTGTTGTCTAATTCGTAGTTTTATTATCTTTTATGTGGTAATCATTTTTATGTCTCCAATTTGTATTAAGCTTCACATCACTTCATCAACAGAATGTAAAAGTTCAGAGTTTAGCTGTTATGGCAATAGAGATCTTCCACTATACATTGCAGTGACTAAAAGCGTTCTCAAGACCATGTATCTTCTTACCTCAACTATCAAAGTTTGATCAAGCAAACTAACCCTAAAACGACGCAGGAAGAGATTCGTCTTTCAACAAATGTTTAGACTTAAGAACAAGCCGAACAAATAGCGGCGCAACTCTACAATCCTTTTGTTACATCGTATATTTGTTTACCAAGTTTTTGAGCCAAGGATGCGGTGCCGTGCGCCGAACATAAATCACTGTTGACAAGTTGCCTATTTTCACAACCGTCGTCCTCGGCACTCGGCAGTGTCTCGGCAAATGCCGAACGTTCGGTATGCATCGCTATGCACGATAAACAATGGGACAATTGCTAAACATCATTTGTTTACTTCGCATGCACGATCAGCTTATTTATGCCCGAAGGGACCAAGGACTCACGAATCCAGTAAACTAATCGCTTGTCGTCTCCGTAATTAATTAATTACACAATGCACCGCTAGGTTTCTTATACGCAGCCGTTTGTTACTTCAAACAAAAGACGTGCTCTAGTGTAAAATACGCGATTGTTGTGCAAGCACATCGGTTTAGGTGCGTTCTACAAGGTTAAAAATTTAATTAATTTGCATTTATGAGTCGCATGGAGGTTAGTTATAATTAGCTGTAATTATCTGTTAATCTAACGTAATTTACGTCATATTCCACTGCATTTGTTTGTACAAGAATGCATGTATGATTACTGAGAACTTTTAAATGCTACGTCTATAAACAAACAAATGATCTAACCTTAGCGATGGCAAATGCCACAGGTATCGTGGTAAACCAGACAAAGATTTAAGTTATGCGGACCGTCTGTCCAACTAGCATGTCAAATATGTAACTTCAATAAAGCCTTGAAATGTTGTGGACAGTTCTGGAGGCAGAGTCGCCTAATCAGAGGTCGGCCCGCATGGCAGCCGAAGTCGGGAGTCGGGACAAAACACGGCAATGGAGTTACATCTATTATTCCAAGCGACATCTGTTTTTGAAGAAGAGTACACAATGGATTCAGAGGCAACAGAACTGTTGTCGGGGCTACACGCTCGGTTGACTTATTTACACGTCGTGTGTGGGAAGCGTTACTCTGCTTAGAGCCTAGGTGAGCGTCTGCTTAGTTTGTTTACTTATTAAATAGACGCGCTTGTCTCTTGTACGTTTGTGAGCAGCCACAGAGGATGTTTTATTACACGGTTGTGTCTATTTGTTTATGGGATTGTACCCGGGTAGGATTGTTTCACTGATCTTACATTTTTATATGTTGGGGAGACTTGGGTGAAGCCGTATGGGTAAGAGTTTTAAGTATAGCGCATTCGTATCAGAACATAATCGTATCAAATCAATGTGGCATCAAGTTCTTTCGAATAATCCTTTCTGCAAAACAATGTAAAGTTCAAGAGTAGGAAGGTATTGCCTGATTTCTGACAGCATCACATTGTACCCTGCCATCAGTCATGCATTGTATTCCTATGCTAACAATGCTTCAATAATTTGCTCGAAGCATTTGGATCGGATCAGAACTCAGGTCAGATTATTATGATCTGACCTGAGTTCTTGCTCGTTACAATATTATGAATGGATTACACACTGTTAATGGTGTAACTATGGTAGCTGATTTCTCTTGGAGATATACTACCTACTAGTTAACATTTGAAATATTTTTCTACATGGTATAATTATTGAGGCGAGTTTCGACTGAGTTCATAATACACTCTATTTTGGAAACAAGAATGTGGCTCTATTCAATATGAGGAAGTTTTTAGCGAAAATAAACTGCACAACTTTTTAAGTTTATCTAAATCCACATCTAAATTAATAAGCTGAGAATTCGGTGTTGTCAATACAGCGGAAAGGTATCAACTATTGTATAACGTGTTATTCCGGATTGTATAATCTTACAAATTTGTGTTAAAAAGGTTCCGATATAGATAACAAAATTGGAGCGTCGCAGAATTAAAGTCCATACAATAGATGTTAAGGAACAATGCAGATAATATCTATGAAAACAAGGGCTATCCGCGACTAGTTCGATTATATCGTACAAGACCTACTTATTCGACATTTACTGCACCGAACAGAATCTGTGTACAATGCTGTTTAAATCTAACAACTAATATATTTAGGTATTAAACTTAGCGTGAAGATGTGATAATATTTGTTTTGAAGTACGTAATGCTTTGGCGTCTTCGGTAAGGTTTGTTTGGTTTCAGTAAATATTGTTTCTAGAATGCATGTGCTAACGTGGCAATTTGTGTCCTATTATGACTATATCTCTCCAATGAGATCATGAATTAGACTTGACCAGGATTGCACACAAGCGTGAATAGTATTTAGTAACTCAGTTTCATTATGATGTTATAAGTTTCATAAAGTATAGGCATTATTGCATTTCCTCTATTGAAAGAGAGATTCATCCTCTGTTATTGGCCAGCACTTATGCAAGGTGATCGTAGTATCTTATAGATAAATGCTGCACCTGCTACCCATTTTATTGGCACACAAAGTATTAAACTATTCTAGCTTTCAATGTGTTAGATTATATTATCAATGTATGATTTCTCTAATTGAAAGTACGCGTAGATACGGCTATTTATTCCACATTATCGCAATATACGTTTATATCCCTTTCAGGATTAGCAAGCATTCAAGTGTCTAACGGTCTTAATGCGTGTCAAAGAGCTCAACTAAACGCGGTCTTAATATTCCTCTGTCTAGATCTCGTTCCTAATATATGGGTTTACTAATAATGTTTATTATTATCGTTTAAAGCTGTTAATAAATCAATTTTGTGTGCGTGAGTGGAGCTGGGAATCGCTGTTTGTTTGATGTCGCACGTTTGAAGGTTCTACGATAAATCGAAGTTACATAATTTGCTATTCGTACTAAGTTTGCAAAATAGGTACTTTAGTATGTAATACATGTCTGAGGTAAACAATTCGGCAGCGATCGTTTAACGCGATAGCAGCGTTTTTTCAACAACTTTCCTTCAAGGTGAAGCCGCGGGCGAAACTCTGTAGGTAGATTTCAGCACGTAAATTAAACTTTAATTTATCAAGCGTCTGTATCTTGAGTTCTTGACGAAAAATCCCATTTGCATTCTATTACGTGAGACTGACAGAGCGATTTACTTGATTTAGAAAAAAGCATTTATTAAGCTGTCTCCATCTCAGTTACGAATAACGTATGTTTTTACGTTTATTTAGGTACTAGTTTTAAAATACATTTACTCCGAATACGCATTGGACCGTTAATTTTATGGTGTTCAATAACAATACGCATTAAAGGATAGTACGGAAAATCGCGTTTAATGTTATAAACGAATGGAATCGCAGGTACGCTCTCGTGCGCTCCCCTGTTATTTCACTCGTTATGAAAATTGGACCCGTGATGCGACCGTATAATTTTATGTCACGTTATCCAATAATTTGCAATATTATTGCCGCATTCGTGAATTATCTGTCGTATTACATGTATAAATGTGTGTCATAATTCGTAAAGGCGACTGCGGCATAATGGAACGCGGTGTTATTGTTTGTGGAAATTGGATTAAAGTCTTGGTAATATTTTAATACTTCCGCAACGCAAAGTTTGGTTTGGCGGCATCTTCGACAGCCGTTGCGATTATAATTAATGGGTTAGCTAATAACGGCTTTTAGAAGGGACGACCGCTTCACGATCTTATGTAATTGTTAGATTCGTCAAGGAATTTTGGCAGATTGCCAATGCACCATTACCAGTGGGGTAATGGTGCTTGATGTCGATGAACTGACAATGTGTCATAACTGTTGCACTATATCAATCACAAATAGTAATGAGTTCTATTTATTGCGCCGTGAATGACACACACTTATGAATGACAATGACCTCGCAGTATCTATTATTATGACACTGTATTTAGTTTTCAATTAACCCACTAAAGGGCACTGGGCGAATTTTTAGGTGACAAAAGGTATAGAGAATTAGTATCTACTTACGTTTGAATAACCGCGTAGACGACGTATGTAATAAAACATAAAAGGAACCCTTATATGATCACTTGTTTGAATGTCTATCTGCCTGTGTCTCTGTACTTGCTTAGTGTTTTTTGACACCAAAATATGCCTGAAAGTTTCTTGAGTCGTAAGTACAAAACAATAATAAAGTCGTGTCTCCTAAAAGCCTCGGATCTCCAGCATCGAGCGGTGGCAGACGGCAGCGATCGTATGCGTGTCAACCAGAGGCTGAATAATGACATCGGGTGACATTTAATTTCGGATACAAAAGGCTCTTTATACTGTTTACCCTAATCCGTTTAGCCCCCTTCGCCCCTATATTGACAGTCAACCTTTTAACTCCTCCCGCTTAATTACATTGACGGGATTATCATCGGGACCTTATTGGTATCGGTATTGGTATTTGGTATCGATATGTTCGGTTATTAGTTTGTCGGTTTCGTTTTTGGGTATAGGTTTTAATGGAGGGGACATCCTTATGTTTATGTTAATGTGTTACGCCCTTTTTGTGTTCGGAATTTAAAATAGTATGGAGAAGGGCTTTGCCTTGATATTATGGATGTATGAGTATATGTTTTTACAGTAAAAGGGTATTTATAACAACGAGTATAGGTAATATATGCAAAATATAATAAGGTTCGGAGCGATGTTTTTAATGTCGCACTGGACTCAATTGTAATCGTCTGGAAAGATAACAATACTGGTATTTTTACTTAGGTACTCTAAACAACTGGTAGTGAAATGGAATATAGATGATTAATTAATGTTGATCTCCAAATTCGAAATCCCGTTAAAATTCTAAACTAAACCGTACGAAATTGAAATGGCTCCAATTACAACTGTAATTAAATTTCAGATGTAAATAAGAGTATTGTTAATTATTAATTGGAACGATTCAGTGAAATTCTCTTATAGAATTTATACCATAGATTGAATGTTACATGATTAAAATTAATTACTGAGATCAAAAGCGTTGCTGATTTGAATTAGAGCTGCTTTATTGTTAAACTTAATTATTAATTATATTTTTTTTTGTCTACAATTTGGGTGAAAATTGAAATGCTATTATTGAACATTCAATTAAATTTTGGCAGGTGATTGATTTTTAACATATTTCCGAACGCATACAATCCTAATCTCTTCAAATTAGAGTGAACAGGCTTCTTCTGGGTAAGCTCGCTCCATCGTCAACTTTGTATCTGTCATCTATGACCTAGACTAGAGTCAAGAGCAAAGTTATCTCAAATAAAAAAAAAAAATGTATACTTTCCGTCACGATTATAGTACATAGTAGTGTACCATTGATACTATCTAGTACGCTTTGGATTTTATATTCCTACTACTGTTTTTAACAAAAAACCGTACTCATAAATGTAATCTTGACTTGGGCGTAGGCTTACAAAACATAATAATTTAGAGAATTCTCATAACGTTCTGTTTTAACCTTTAGTTTAAGAGTAACCTACGCTTTAGCTGGCAATAATAGCTTCACTTAAAGTTCATTTTAGTTACGACATTTGCACTAAGCTTTTTGATACATTTCTTGGTAAAATGGACTATTGTTCTGTAACTGTACCTCCCTATCGATTTTGTAAAATAGCTTTAAAGTTTCGAATACCATATTTACTCAAGATCCAAGATGAAAATGATAATATTTGAATATGAATATGGGTTAACCGAGTGACCGATAAAGATTGAAAAGGATTTCATTAAATAATTGTTTAGTTTTATGAATGAACTATCATGAGATGAAATATAATACTTCTTCGAGAACTTTAATTTAGATCCCGCCGTAGGGCTATCCTTAATTGAAATAGGATCCCTAAAATATTCAGGCTAGAAAACCTACTTATTTATAAAATCACGAACTTGACTAAGTAGGTAATCATAATAAAATATTTTGATAGCAACTGCCTTGCAAATTAATTCAAATGCTTACCTTTATGAAGTATACTTCAAGAAGGCACCTCTTCGTGGAAACTGAAAAAATAAAAAATATTATGTTAATCTTTCAGTAAAATATACGAGATATTTATTTGTCAGGTTGGCGTGGATCAAGGGAGATTTTTTTGCCCAATTAATATTCTAACTCTGGGCACAGCTTTGGGGCACACTCAGATACTTATTTTTAGGGCGCACGGAAATTAATTTTCATATCCGTGGTTCGGCCAGATTGGATTTTAAAGACGGATGTTATTCGTACCTTGCTACTTAAATTGAATCTTCATTTTCAGCTGAGACGGATATTTTTTTTACAGAATTATAAATTTGGCATGAATATTCACTTGTTGCTAGCCAGTTCGACAACTGATTACGAAGACATGTTATTATTTTCATTGCTATGAAAATTCTGGAATACTCAAAATCTGTAAAAGAGTTAGGCTTAATACTTAAAACCTTTTCATTTAAATGGATAAGCGATTCCAGCGTCTTTCGATATTCCACATTTTTTGTTGGAACTTAAGATATTTTCTTTGAGATCCAATAAGTCCCCAAATGGTATATCAATATTTGAAGGACAACCTACCCTTTAGTGGGTATCAGATAAAAGCTAAATTTTAAAAGAATTAAATGCTTTGATTCATTCGATCAGCAGTGTCACGTGGTGATAGGCTTGGGGCTGCCAGTGTCACAACATCGAATAATTCATGAGACGTTAGTGATGTGCTTAAAACGTGGGACGTCTCGTTTTAGGCGATTAGTTACCTACGTTTAAAAGGAATAATTCCTGAGTCCTTTAGATAGATTATCGAAAAATATTTGACTCCGAGTATTTTGGCTTTATCAAATCAATAAAAAATAGACGAAGATAAAACGCATCAAAGGCGTCAATCATCAGGAATGGCGGCTTGTGACGTCACTGTTAGGTAAAAAGTGAACTAAAGCGTGACGTCGCGCGGAATTAATTTTTGTTTACGTGACAAAAGAAAAAAAATGATAATGGCTTGAAATCACAAGTGATTTCGCATTGCTAATTTCACGCATATTCCATATGGGTTTGCCAAAGTTATTGAAATTATTTTCCGAAGCAATAAAGATATTTTGTAGACTAGGTGCCGCGTGATAGGAAACCCGAGAGTTGACGCCTTAATACTGGATTTTACGACAGGTTATTGATAACTAGAAGCCTAGCCTAGAACTACACTTCTCATACCTGTTTCCTATTGAAAGTTTGAACTGGCTGTTACCGCATAACTGGACAGTCGACATAGAATTTATTGAAAAAATAAATATTCAAGGAGTCCTACCAAGTGCGCCACGATTTATCAGGCAAAAGAACGTTCACCTGAATGTTGAATTGTCCGAAGAACTGTTAGATTACCCGAATGATCGCTGACAGTTAGTGACTTTGTCTATGCCACAAGTTCGGTTTCCCGAATCTTTGGAGACATCACTAGTGACGTCGCGGCGATAGGGCGGCGCTACCAAGGAGGTGTTTCTTTGACGTTTTGTAACAACGTTTCAAACCATTGTGCTATTATTATGCAAAACTGTGACGACTGCCGATCGCAACAAATGTTTCTAGCGAACACTGAACTACATTTCTTTGTGTTTAAAGGTTATTAGAATGTAGGTCTCGATGTAAACATTTTCAAGGTTGCCTCGCTGTTTTGAAAATTGATTACATTTAACTGAAGCCTTATTTTAAGATTTCGAATATACTCGATCGCGTTAACTGAAACGTTCACTTATTTGATAGACAATTTTTATAGTAAAAAAAAATATATATTTTAAATTTTCCGTTAGCGTCACCAGACTGCATTCATCCAGTTTCAATACAGATTGACGTTTACGTTAACGCGATAAATTTGCGTTAAGAATTCGTTTTTTAATATACTCGATCGAATTAACATGTTCAAGTGATAGACTATTTTTATAGTAAAAAAGCGATTTTCCGTTAGCGACACCAGAGGGCATTTATCCAGTTTCAATACAGATTGAAGTTTACGTTAACGCGATAGATTGCGTTTACTAACTCGCATGAAGGGCATTGTTCTAAGTAACGCAGGTGGATGAGAAAAGGTTTAACTTGGTTTGTGCTATTTTGTTTGATATGTTTCTGGCTTGGTTGAAATAGAGTCTGCATAGAGGAGACGTTGCCAGGGTTGTTGATGATGTATGTTCTTACAAAAGCTGTCAGAGAACCGTAGCGCCACACAGAGCCTAAAATAGGGCGACGTTTTGATTCAGTTAGAAACATGAACGCGATACAACGGTTGAGGTCGAGGTCTGAGGAGGTCGATACAATGTCCATCCAGAAATTAGTAAAGAGAGAATTTAATTAATTGAAATTAATTTTAAGTCCATAGACAGAAAATATAGGTGTCGACAAGCCATGAATTGTTCAGAAAAGCAATGAAATATCGTGCTAAATTACATATAAATGGAGGGAGAATCCTGGCACAATGCCTTTGAATGTCGCCCCATTTCTTTCAGTTGACAAGTGCAAAATGCGTGCAAGCAAGCAGTTGTCTTATGTTTCTGGATGCACAGGGAAATGGTATTGTGTAAATAATACAGGACTTAGATTTATGTAATTTTTTTTCATACTATTTTATTTCTTTAAAGCGAACCGGATTGGTTTCTAGAAGTCTTAGCAGAAAATCAGCCTTTTTCATTTTTTTTAAAGATATGATTGAACGAAAAGTAACAAAAAAAAATATGGTAAAAATAACAATATGGGTATTTTGGTATTGTATCCAATTTATACATTTATTCTGGTAAAATGGCAACAATTTAATTTTTCACGAAAATCTGTTATATTCCGACAAATCGACCTCCCTAGCTTGACTATAACTTTAATACTGAATACTTCACATTGATTTTATTCAATGTCAAGTACGTTGACATTGAATAAAATCAACCTTTCAATCGATTATTCCTTTCATTTGTCAATTCTATGGAATCGGTAATTGAAATGAGTCTGTTCGAACTTTAATAAGTCACCACCAGATTGAATGTCACTCACTCTCGATAGTAAAAGGACAACCTTCCAAAGTCCCCTTGATAAGGGCATCTGTGGTTGAAACTAATACGACATAGTTTTGTCTTCAAAACTTAAGGCTAGATATTGAATTCGAGAAAGGTACTTCAATACTGAATACATCGAGTATTGGCCCAAGCTTTGTAATATCAATTATTTGTTACTAGTTTAAGCCTACGGCTTCGCTAGGGTGAAAGTCAAAAGTTATTCCAAGGGATCATACTCTCGGGATAAAAGTATTCTATCTTCGAATCCAGCAGGTCAATAGGGTATTGTACTGAAAAAATCTAATTAGTCCGCCAGATAGATTTCCAAAAAATATTGGACACGTATTTTTTATTTTTTCACGTAAACAAAAAATGAAGACGATATAGTGCGTTAAAAACGCGCGTGACGTCACTGTGATGGTACTATTTTTACCAAATTAGATCTTTTCAGTAGAAGTAGTGGTATTCAAGGTAAGATTGAAGGGAACTGCCAGAATTTTGTATGGATGTATTGATAGCTCCCTTCACCTAAGTAAAATGATGAGATTTTTATAGAAAAGCACCACTAAACTACCCGTGTGACAAGTTTCATCGAAATCCGTTCAGCCGTTAAGACGGGAAGAGGTTACAAACAGACAGACAAACGTGGTTACTTTCGCATTTATAATACCTCTATTAGTATTGATAGTAACTTGAAATTCAAATTCTGAGGGACTTAAAGGACTAATATAGGATAATGTTTAATCTGATTGCCCTCCAGGCGTACCTAGACTTCGTGACTTGGCGGACAAGTATGTAGGTGTACAACACCTTAAGTTCAGAGATTGTTATATCGAGAAGGGCATAAGAGTGGCAGTCGGCTGCTCTATGGTAGCTATGTTGCTGTAAACGGCGTTTACTGCATTCTTTGTGGTCAGAGGGTCAAAGGATACTGTGTTGCTTTTACGATTTGCTCAAAATAATACTGCACTGACTTGAGTTAAACGACTGACTCGATGGTGTGAAGCAATCATTGAACTTCTAAAATTGTTGCTAGCGTCGCGTCGTATTCTTTAACGATTTCAGTTTTTTATGCAATTTCATGTTTGCCAAAAGGTTTAAATATACTGGGTTATTCATTCAAAAGTGCTGGTCATATTTAAACGTAATGTTCTGTATATGATCTAATTTAAGAAATCATTACAAAAAAAGAACTAGTATATACAACCTGTAATTTTTTTCGCGATTTCGGGGTTAGTCCCATAGTAAAAGTTGTTCATAATGATGAGTACAATGACCTCCTAAGAGGTATTGCGTTTATTCTGTTACACCTTGTATGTATTAAAACCTGACCACAAAAAAAAACAACTAAAAAGTTCCAAACAAATCACCTTTTAGCAGTCTGATGCAGATCTGTGATTGAACTAAATGAAATCTGTGATTGAACTAAATGAAATCTGTGATTGAACTAAATGAAATCTGTGATTGAACTAAAATACATGCCCATGGGGATATAATTATATCAATTCAAATTGGAGACACTATCGTATATTTTATTCAAGAAAAATAGGACTTTAAGACTAGCAAACTAGATTTGATTGAAAGAGTTAAGTAGGCCATAGTAGTAGCAAAGTTGCAGCTACTCGGTAAAAGCGCATTAGTTTCTAGACAAAAAAAGAATTGACAATATTGAATTATTAAAATTGCATTGTGTTTATTACCAACTCAATATTCTAATTGGTGTGTCTGAGGTCTTGCGTCGATTCTCTTATAATGAACAATTTGTTGAGAAAGCTTTTCATGATTCTTATTTCCTTTTTTTCAATTGAAAATAATTTAAATGTCACAATAATGCAGCGATATTAAGTTGGTAAAATTAAAAGCAGGCATTAAGACATAATTAATTTGCTTACTGGGAAATTCATACAAGCCCCAGTAATTCGAGCACGATGAAAGACCCTTTTAACACGACTGCCCAAAAACAGTGTTATGTTTTTTTTTATAAATGGTTCTATCTGTGGAACAGTTTAAGAATAAATCCTCTGATAACAGCAACCAGTAACAAACACAATTTTTCTTTCATAACAAAAAAACACAGTTTTGTTAGACACAACATTAAAGTCCAAACAAAGAACAATACAACCACCTCATTATCCAACCCTGTAAATTACATTATCATTGAGGCATCGTTTCCAAACAATATTTATATTTGATGTGAACCAGCTGCGAGATTGATTACGTCACAGACATTATGAATAACACAGTTAGAACGCGGCACGTTAGTTTTGGTAGCTAAATTACAGTGTTAATTGTAATTGTATTGTTAATTTATAATCCTAGTAACACATGTTAATATCTCATAAGTTTGTCTGTGTTCTGTGTGAAATGGCGTTAATTTTACTAATGAACTTTGAATAAATTAGATGTTGTGACGTTTGAAGGGAATTTGTCTTTGTCTATGTTTGGGGGTTGATGCTAATTACGGAATGTTTTGCTGATCGGCTTAAATTTTGCGCAACAATCTCACCCGTACGCACAAAATATTTTGGGAAAACTTTCATTGTCCGGAGGTACAGTTAAGGAATAAAAATAATAGTAGTAGGTAATAGTAGTCTTCTGGAGACTGAAACGTTAACATTGTTTGAATATTAATTACAACTACGACCAAAGTTATATCGTGGTTCAAAATTACCCGAAAAAGAAAACGGCTACTTCATAGACCAGGTAAAGACCTAATATGATATGATCGAGCAAAAGAAAAATTATCTATAGTCCACCTATTCGTTTTTTTGTGTTTTTCTTTATTTATTCCAATCCCCAACAAACCACAATCAACCCTCGTACATCACGGCCAAAACCGAAGCTTGAAAAATGAATTGGTAGGTACAGATAATTAAATCAGTAGCCATGAGTTAAGCTCGCCTGCGGGGCTAAATACCCAGGGACGCGGATCAGGCGTGCCAATCAAACAAACGGATACAGATTGATGTCCTGCCCGTTCTGCGCCGAAAATAACGGGACATGCATTAACCATGACTACGCATTTATTGGACGAATTCGGATTGAACCAGCTCGCTAGCGCCGGTTTGCGGATCAAAGGACTATGGATGCAAATGTTTTGTTTAGGACTCTATTATGGTGCTTGTACACGGTGCAAGTAACTGGAGCTAGTAAAGGCGCGGGTTATTTGCGCGAGCAGTATACATGCACAAGTTAATCGCTTGTGCTTGTACACGTTGCAAGTAGCTGGAGCAAGCAAAGCGCGGGCTACTTGCGTCTCTCTTCACGAAAACAAAATTGTAACAAACAACATTACACTAGTGCGGGTAGTACGCGCGCGTCACAGATCGCGTCGGTTACTTGCGCGGGTAGCTCGCGTTGAACATGCTCGAGTCGCTGGACCCGCTCACCACCTTTCCACGGAGCATATAACCTGCGCAAGTGCCTCAACATGCACCGTGTACAAGCACCATTAGGGGCTGATTTTGCATCGGGAAAACAAAGCAAAGTTGTTTGGAAAAAGGGGATAATAAAACTATAGTTTAATAAACATTTTGTCTCGCAATGGAGGAGTTGGAGGATCGAAGTGCCAAAATTTCTATTAAAAAAAGAAGGATCCTTCAGTCATTTGCTGTATCCATTAACTGGACCCTCATGATATTAAACATCAAATACCTATAGAAATTAGGGAGCTATAAACAAGGATAATTAAACTGTTTCCTATTTATTTGATACTTGACCTTTTATTCCACGTGTTTTGTTAAGAAGCTTAGTAGTCAAATCTTTTGAAGCGGAAAGCATTAAAGGGGCTAAAAAAGGTTTAGATATGTACATCCAAGTGGGTTTGGTTATTTTTTGCTAACCAAATACGTATAATTAGGCAAAAAGATGCACGATTTGCAACGCCTTTGCAAAGATTATTATCCTTATTACGTAATTCTTTTAAAGCTAACTGTTATTAATCATGAGCTGCACAAAAAATAGTAAAGGTTTTTTTGTCCCGTTTGAAAAAAACGTTAATCGTATTTGTAAACAAAGGTTACGTAAGAATGATATAAGTGATGTTATCTGATGTTTCTGGGAATTTGCATTCAAATTATCAAAGTCATTAAGGAACACAGTCGGTTAAAAATAAAACCGCATTCTATACATTGAGTCAGATGAACAATTCCTTGATTATTTATGATTTTTTTTTATTGCTGTTTAAACAAGGAGTTTAGATAATAAGATTAATTAAATATGTAAGTACGTCGTTGGAACACGGCAAATATTGTTTTCTTTTTACGACCTGATTCCAACGTTTACGTTTTCTTTTACCTTTTTCTTTCGTTGTCTATAATTAAGAATTTCTGTCCAGACATTAGCTCTCGTATATAACACCTACGCTAGATCGTGAACCTAAGTTGTTCATAAAAGAGACCAACTGGAGCCGACTTCCTTCGCCAAAGACAAAGCTATAAGAGACGGGAGAAAACAATTCAAAAGTTTCAAACTAGGAATGCTTAGACGTTTTTTGTTAAGCAAAATGAGACATTGCTCCGTCACAATTCATTTCTTATACAGACAGCAAATATTTCTTTATTAAATTCACAGAAAGTACCTACACTATTTTTCATAACTTAGCTGTTCAATAGTATTCAGATTTCTCAACGTCTTTATTCGAAACTAACATTACTTCGTCGATTCATTGGAAAGTGACTTACTCGAAATTGAATTCGATTGTTCATTCGTAGTCTAACAGAATACCCTTGGAGGTTTTAATCAAAAGATTTGTAATAAGTTTTATTTACGGTCCCACAGCCCCAGTTTCGATTACTGCAGACTATAGTCTCATTTTGTAACTTCATTAAGGTAATGTAATATCATGAATTATAATTAATGCCGTGTTTAACAATAGTGGGCAGTGTCAAGACAATCTCGGGTCACGACAGATGGACAAACCTTCATGGAACTGCGTTTCAAGGTTCATGTCAAATGTCATGACTTGGAAGCCGGATCAACAGGTACCGTTGAGAATAAATTAGATCGGATTAGAAGTACTTGAGGATATTTTTAGTACTTATTTGCTCATTGCTTAGGATTGTCAGCCCCTGACCTTTATTGTGTAACTAGTGAATGACAGATTTACCATTTGTTTGAGTCGAGCTGAGTTATTTTGCTATTTTAGATCAATTTATTCATTTATCGAGTTCTTTTGCATTGTTATTATTAGTTGATAGGTTGAGATTCTCTATCGGAGACGCATAGTTTATACTTGGTTACGTTGAGAGCAACAGATTCAACAGTTTTTTTTCTCTTGCCGTACTAATTTTGTCCTCATCAATTCAAGTATCTTCTACTACATCTAATTAATAATTTATAGCTCCTCATTAATAAGTTCATTATTTTGTAAATGGACAGTAGAGTCGCTTTATTTTTATACATATTCTTTTAACCGTAATGTTGACGTTCAAAAGTGCCTTTAATGGCCTAATTGGAATAAACGTTTTGACTTTGATTTATACCGATACACATTATGCTCTGTGTAAATTAATTATCTTTTACTTTCTTTTCTTTATTTGTTTGAGTGAAACAGAGCTATTTTTATCATTCAATATTTTCATTGACGATTGAAGAGGATTTTTGGTTTGTGATTTTCGTTACTAGGCTTCGCGTGGCGTTCCCGATATGTATCCTCGAGTTTTTGACATTATGCCAAAAATCGAGGCAATATTCCTAACTGCAGATTTGCATTCACTCGAAATGAATTTATAATTATTATATTAAGATTTCTGTTGGCGCCAAAAGTTTAATGAACCAAACGGAGCAATAATCTAGCTACTTTACTGTATTGTTGAAGTATCTTATTGTTGTACAGTAAGTCATTAAGATAACAGATTAATATACTGCTGAGATTTGCCGCCGATAGCCACCGCTGAGACAACTAATAAACACGATTCAATACAAATGTTTGATAGTATCGAGGTGGCCACTAATTTTTAATCACGGTACAGTTAAAACAGAGGTTTACTGTTTCGAATTGAACCTTTCTGTATTGGAAGATAGGGGGGCAATTTAAGTTATTTTTAGCTTTCAAGATTTTGGCATTCGCATTTCATTCGAAATTTGTCAAAAAATAGGGTAATTATAAAAATAGGGTGACCGAGATCACGAAGAATAATTAAAAAAGCTGGTTTATTAGTGTGGAGTTGTTTGTTAAGAAGAACGTAATGAAATATTTTTAAAGATTTCTGTAAACAATTAAGAGCTGTCAACAGTAACGTTTATCGAAATCTCTACAAATTCGCAGTTCACGGAAGACTTTATCAAAGGCGACTAATTACTAAAACTTTCAAGGGCTTTATTAGCTGTCTAAGACAATAGTCGATGTTGAGTACGTTTCACCATATTGAACGATTACTAATAACTTATACATAAGCGACTTCAAACACAAGCTAACTTTCGGTGTTGTTCGTGTGTTCAAGGCGAGTATTGTATTGTCTTGATTCAGGTTGGTGACTAAAGCTACGTCTAGCATTTATATAGCTATTGCCAATCACCAGCTCAAACAAGGCAATGGTAGATGGTTGGTCTCAAGTGGTCATTTAGATGGAACAGCCAACAAAGCAATCAGCCTAGCTTTTTAGCAACTATTTTGGGTTGACCTCCAGTCAAAGCGGATGCAGCTGAATACCAGTATTTTACATAGAGTGACTGCCTACCAGACCTCCAAAACCCATTAACTGTTACCCAGTTAATGGGTTGTGGATATGGAGGTGGAAGCCACGGAACCTTTTGGCAAGACTGGTGTTAGAGTTTCTGGCTTCTGACAATCCGGAACTGACAAAATCTACAAATGACAGTCGGGATCAACGGCTTAACGTGCTTTCCGAGGCACGGAGGAGTCTCGGTATGTAATGAGTGGCCAACCTATCCACAGGCATCCTCTGGAAGCATGTTTAACTTTGTAGATCAACCCATGCGACTGTTATTGGCTAAATGCCACGAGCTCCGCTGGTACAGCTTACCACTGGTCAGAATTAAGACATGAGCTACAAAAACCGCCCTTGATGCTTCGAAATAAAGACGTTGTTAAGGTACCTACCTTATGTAATGAACTGTGTCTGATTTTTCAGGTTGTCAGAAGAGCTATTTTGTGAATGGCAGGATGCATTACAGTAACGTAAACTTTCAAAATGCCAATACGCACGATGATATGGACGACCTTTACAAAATATTATTTTATAGGCTTAACCCACGCCTGCCTTGAATAATACCTACATGGAAAATAAATAACTGAGAGTAAACAATGAATTTTATTATTATGCAATTCGTTACATCAATTACGATGTTCGTTTATTATTTAATTGTTTAACATTGACCCCAGAGAGGTAGGCCATGTGTAGAGCGAATGCAGAACATGCGCATACGCCCCTATTCGCAGGCAGTGTGGCAAGGTATGTGGGTAGATGTACTATTGTTCTAGCTGTGACAATATAAGTATTGCATGGTTATGGCAATTGCGAAAAGGTCTCGGATTTTTAGTTGCTGGATTACAACATGGACGAAGTGGTTGATTGTGCAGTAGGAACAACATGCACGAAGGCAACCCATGCATATAGCCGCTCGAGAAACCTGTGCATCTTATTTCCTACCATTTATTTATTTATTTGGATCTCCAACAGAGGATACACAGAACAACAAAAGGCACAGTGATACAGGTGGTTCATTTACGTGTGCTCCTTCAGTTATAGGAGACCACAGCATGCACATCTAACTAGGTTTACAAAACAGAATAATATTACATACACAGAATTAAATTATAAATAGGATAAGATCATTCCATTAGATACATTGATATTATAATTGTGAAAGTTTGGATGTTTGTTAATAAATCTGGGTTTGGATGATACTTAGGACTTTACCTTGAATTAGGACTTTGTTAACTTTTTATCTATGGTATGGTAGTACTACCATGTCTAGATTTGTATTCCCGAGGGATTAATTTCGAATTTCCGCCGCGTGCAGTAATTAGTAATGCATAAATATTAAAAGCGTATGGTATGATCATTTCAAAACCAACCTTAAATGGCTCTTTAGAGGCAAAGAGAAAATCGTGCATGAGTAATACGCGCCATCAAATTTAGCCCTCTATTTACAACCGCCCATAAAATA
This sequence comes from Mamestra brassicae, assembly GCA_905163435.1. Lineage (NCBI taxonomy): Eukaryota > Metazoa > Arthropoda > Insecta > Lepidoptera > Noctuidae > Mamestra > Mamestra brassicae. The sequence goes on along the minus strand of LR990996.1, from coordinate 6,496,432 downwards.
TAATTGCATTTCAAAGCAAACCTTTGATTTTTGATATCAGATTTAAATTCCATGATAAAGTGCTCGTGTGCCCTTTGTTCTACAATACAAGTTCAAACAAAGCGGTATTAATCAAACGAGTATCGAAATTAATGACAAGAACTGGCTACTGGCCAGTTACTGTCCCGCTGTACTGGACCACTCGTATCTAAATTAAATTCATGAATCAATTGTTCCTGTGACAGGTCATTTGCTAAATGTACTTACGTTTGCGGGCTATCAGCTGTTATCGTGATTACGTTTAATAACTGGCCTGAATACTTTGGTGGCACTAAGTACGGAGGGTCATTCGTTGACAATGAACTCAAAATGTCTAATAACACTTAATTGATCGGTGTACTTGTCATTTGAATGGTACGGTTATTATTATGGTTTGTTTATATATTTAGTTTAATGATAGAGAACGGTGTTGAGGATTGTTAAATGAAAGCTACTAGTCATTGTTTTTAATTAATTTCATGTTGATCAAATCATTCTTCTATTTTCGTAACCCTAAAATTGATTGGTGAAGAAGCCAATTAAAAGCTTCTAATATTGGTATATTTGCAATAAGAAATCAGACTGTCTATACAATAATGTTAAACAGAATCGTCATTAAATTAAATTAAGGCGCGGTTTCATTAAAATGAAGCAACATTTACAAGTATACGCCTAATATTTCAATGCTAAATATGCCATCGAGCACGTCCTTATTGTTTTGAAATTCGTACTCTGATATTCTTTTGTTCATTTTAACAGCAAAAGGTTATAAAAGAAGAACACAAAGCAGGCAAATATCAAGGTGATACATTGTGATATTTACTGAGGGTGTGTTTGACTGTGCCGCCTCCCATAGATAGTTATTTTGATAAACAAGCAGTGTAAATTTGCGATTGTTATCGAACAATATAAATCAATTGGGTACTGGAATGTATCAACGCTTCAGATATGCCAAATGTAGATTGGACCATAGAGATGTATTGGTCCGTACTTGATTTAGTATAGTTTGGTTGTTAGTTGATTTTATGCGAATCTAGGTATTGTGGAAAAAATGTTTTTGGAACTTTCCCGGTTTTTTCCACTACAAGTGGTTTCCACCTCAACACATTTCTACTCGTTTATCACTTAACTGATTGTGGACCCTGGTTGGCAACTTTTGTAATGATCTAGGTTTAATACCTTCGACTCATCTCAAACATGACAGTGCCATCGTGGAGCCCCTTTACAACATATGCGTCTCCTCCTTTGCTGTCCGTCATGCCATTTTCAGTATTTTAAAGAGCCGCCAAGTTAGATAAATAATAGTCGGCTTAAGAGTCAGTAGTCAACGGTACGAAACGTCAACGACGAATCCCAACCGTATTAATTAAATTTACTTCTTGACTATAATACTATGAATACTAGTATTCAGCCGAATCTGGTTAGACTGGAAGCCGACCCCAATATAATTGGGAAAAGGCTAGGCAGATAATGACTATAAAACATCAATTAAAAGTTGCGAACTTTAATGAAGCACACATACGGATAGCTCATGTTTAATTACTGAATTCTAATTGATAACTCGAATAGGTCGGAATTGTCACGGTATCGTGTGTTGTACGAGTAACGTACGAGTCACGACTTCACTTTAATTTATGGGATTCAATCCGCGCTGGTGACTAATTAGTTGTTTTGTTTGATATTCAGAATGTTTTGCTATAACAGTGAATTTGTTTGCTAAGACTTGAACACCCCGTTGACTAGCTGTGGTTTAGTAAAATGCTCTTTTAGTGAAACCTATCTACCTCTATGGGGCAAATATATCGTATCACTTAAAAAAATGTTGAAAATCATTCGTTATATAAAACACATTTAGCGATACCTATGGGCAAGTGTATTTTCAGAATCTGTTTTAAACAATATGTTAACATACCCATATTTAATTTAAATAATAATAAACATTTATTTCACATAAAATCTATATTTCAACACACACGCACACTAAAAAACAATTAATTGACATAAAAAAAAAAACAAAAATATTAAAATAAGACACACAAAAAGAAAAACAGTTCAGGACACAGTTAAACACATCAAACAAAAAAAAAAATTAAATCACTGTGGGTTTGTTTCGTTATATTTCCTTAAGTAAATGTCTAAGACATTGCAAGTCTATGGAACCGATATTTTTGGAAGTTTGTCGAGTGCCTTAGTCACGATGCTATTGTGAAAAATGTATGCAAGTTACTGCTTAACAGTTTTCAAACTATTTATGGCATGAATAAGCATTTGAAGGTTGTCACTTAAAAGGTATGGACAGTGAATGGTTTCCTTTTGACAACGGGGAATTGTTAAATATTCTTTTATTTTGAAATTTTTATTTCCAAATATTAGTGAGCAAATAGTGCTTTGTCTCGATTGTGAAGTATGCAAATACAGATTTATTACTGAATTTTGTATAATTTTAATTTTAACAATCTTTGTGGATGTTAAACTAGTCGCTTGATGGTCGAGTGGTAGTGACCTTGACTGCTTAACCGGAGGTCGTGGGTTCGATTCCCACCCAGGACAAATCTTTGTGTGATGATCATTTGTTCTGTATCGGGTGTAATTTGTCTATATGTATGTATTTCGAAATATATAAGTATGTTTATCAGTTGTGTGGTTGCTCAGGCTCTGCCTAGTTTGGGATCGGATGACCGTGTGTGAGTTGTCCCAAGATATTATTATTATCCTCTTTACTGTGTCTCATATAGCTTAGCCTTGGTTTTACTATGCTGTACTAGCTTGCTGTAACATATATTTGTTGGACACTAAAAATATTAAAATTTAAATTGATATTTTGAATATTGGAATTTTCCAATCAAATAACTTTTAAGCATTTTATTTCCTATTGTCAAAACTACGCAAAGTTATGAACGTAAAAAGTAAACAAACAGTTGAATGACTTACTCGATTCGCTGGTTGAACAAAATCGAGTTGTTTATTTTTTTGATTCTCTATTGTAGTGTCGATCAATCGATCAAAAAGTGTCGGTTAACAATGTAGTCGAGTAGGTATCGGTACTATATCGATAGAAGCGAAATGTTTGAAGAATTATGTAATGGGGGACCTTGAAGCTTGACCCTAATCGTGATCCGCGGCTGTGACCGCGTGTGGCCCAAGTGTGAGAGGCAGCGATTGTAACTCATAATTTATTTGAATTTATCCTTATGGCCTTGATTGCAGATTATTCTAGCAAGAAACTTCAGCTAGAATGTTCTTAACTGCGCGCAAATTTAGTTTTTAACAGGACATGGTTGATTTATTTTGTTGAGTTTAAAAAATTGACACAAATTTTATGTTTTGTGTAAGAATGTCCTTTGTCTATTTAATGAAATTGCTTTGTTTGAGGAAGTCTTTTTCAGTACAGTTATGACTTTGCACTTAATTTTAGAGACAAAGAATTTGTACAATGTAAAATTGTAGACCATTTTTTACGGGAAATGTACAGCTATCCGAACATTGGACTGAAATAACTAAATTGCTCTTTCGTTTCATAACTTGCACCACAATAAAAAACAAGAACTAGGAGTAGTCGTGATCATATGCATTTCGAGTCATAACTTATGTCCAAGTTTACGTCCACGTCCAGTTCAAAGCCAAGAGTGCCGTGACAGATAACTGTAAGTGTTACGAAGGGCACACCCCAGTAAAAGGCATGACATAATAAATTGTCGTATGTTACGGAAATAAAGTCACCTTGAACTTTTGTCTGAGTAACATAGACAAATGGACTATTTTGTCTTAAACCTACATTGTCATGTGCATACCTAATTGAAAGTTCCAATAATTTGACAGTCCTTTTGAGAGTTTCGACATTAACAAATTATGCCTTTAGTAGTGTATGCTTCCTTATTGTTGGTTTACGGATAAATTATTTGGCTTTGTTCATTATTAATTATTGCTTATGTTTCTGGGAAGGTTTATAATTAGGTTTGGTTTCGAACTAATTTGCCTATTATAAAAGACTAGTTGCCGCCCGCGGCTCCGGGCGCGTGATTGTCGAAAATTATCCCAAGGGAACATACTCCCGGGATAAAAATTCTATGTGTTATTTCAGACTATAATCTACCTCTGTGCCAAATTTCATCCGTTCAGCCATTCTAACGCGATTGAGTAGCATCAATCCAGCCATCCAAACATCCAAACTTTCGCATTAATAATATTAGTATTAGTATGGACTATCCTATGTCCTTTCCCGGGACTCAAACAATCTCTATACCAAATTTCATCTAAATCGGACCAGCCGTTTGCGCGTGAAGAAGTAACAAACACACACACACACACTCAAAAACTTTCGCTATTATAATATTAGTGTGATTAATAATCGTTTGTAATTGTACGTACGTACGAAATATCTATTTGATTGACGTCACAGGTTTCTACGAAAGGCAAGTAGGTAGGAACATACTTAATGGTGTTCTGGCAATGTCAATGTTTAATTATTAATTAACATCTTTCTGTGACCTTGTGGTTGAAAGTTGGACTGATGTTTACTTTAAATATTCATCTCGTCACAGAAGTTTGACTGTGCTTGTTCTAAAACAGGATCCATAAATGTTTGTTCTTCAATCGCTGAATATATATTATGTATGTGTTCATGAATTTAATGTCTTTGAACTTGTAATTTATTTTAAAATAAATAGCACAGAAATAAAGAGACAAAATCGGGTGTTTTTTTTTTTTTTTTTGTAAGCAAATCCCTTGGATGCGAGAAGCACAGGACAGGTCGATGTGGCGACTTCTGGAGTGGACTATGTCCAGTAGTGGAATTCCTTCGACTGAAATTATGATGATGAACGTTGGTAAATGAGCTCGCAGGATATTCGATCGTAGTTACCGCCCATGAACAACACAAAAAAGGGAAATACCGACGTTTAAGTTCCAACTATTGATAGGTATTTCAGTCAAAAAACGATTGTGCTCAACTAGCTTAACCTATTGTAAACCTATACAGCAAAGTCATCAACAACTTCTGGCTCTACAAAGTGCTTGTGCAACATTGAACTTTAAAAGAACCACTTTAAAGTTCACAATGAATTCTGGAAGGTTCTTAGATAGTGAAACCAGTATTGCACGTAGTTACAGTCATGCACAGTCATAGCATTTTCTCACGAAGATGGCGGACAAAAAAGAAGGAAAAACTGTTGTCAACAAAAATGCAGTGATTTGCTGTTTTTTATTGTTTCCGAAGTTTTGAATTAATTCAATTAGGTTCAGGTGTTTCCTTGATAGGTATTGATTATTTATATTATTAATAAATAGTGACTATTGGCTATTTCGGAATCAGGGAAAATTTAAAAAAAAAACTGCGGTCAAGTCTAAAACAGTGACATTATTTGTCTATTTGATACAATTAATAAGAGAAACTAAAATCTTCGAATAAAACGTTTCGAGTAGGTTTGTTTTTTTGCCTATTGTTGCCATTCTTGCTTCTCAAGCGATAACGTTGTTTCTATATCAATGTTTTTTCCTTTTAGAATCAAATCACTTTCTCATTTAAGTTACCTACCGTTTAAAAATTGTAGCTGAAGAGATAGTGTGAAAAATCTTACGGTCGAATTTTGTATTTTTTTCGTCAAGTACTTTATATAAACTTAGTTCTTGATCTTCAACCAGTATCGTTGGCTTCTATAAATAGTTATTTTTAGACTATTATCGACTTAATTACTTGAATTAACCTTAAGACTCTAAGAAATTAATATGCATGCGTGAACGTAAAGGTTTTGGCGTTTCATGCCTCGTTTATCTCACGATCCTGACACAAGATGACACGCACGTGTCGGAAAGGTCAAGGGTTCACAGGTTATCAGTGAAGCTTTGGTCACATTCATCTTAGCTGGGAATTCACACCTATAATGAGTAAGGAGGTTTTTTTATGTTGACACCTTTAGCCCGGGAAGGAGTAGGCAGAAGTGTACATTGAACTACACTATGGTTTTTTTACTAAGCTTGTTATACTTTGCCACTGCTGGAAGTAGGTTTCCCCTTGATATTTTTAGGTATTATATCTTCACTTCAAACCAGCCTTTGCAGTACCGAGGCATGTAGGTCGCCACCTCTTCCACTCTTCCGATAAATATGAAATAGAATTATGCAGATGTAAAATATTTTTTTGTACTTATAGGACTTCGAGGAGGAGATCTGGAAGATCATTCCCTAAAAAGCTACAGTTTTGATGAATGTCGCTTATGTCAAATTGTATTGCTACGAGTACTACTATCGTAAAAGCTGGTTTAAAATAGACGCGAATAGTTTGATGTTAAAGTACCACTTATTTTTACTGAGCTAGTTAACGCTATATCTCAAATTTTTCACGTACCAATAACAAATTACGAACTTTACACCCAATAGTAATTATTCTAGTTAAAATACAGAGAGAAATCATGATAGCCAATTATAAAGTAACATGATCCAAACCGTTGTTTCTGAAGTAAACTTTAGGGTTTAATTACCTTTAACATCTCTATTCGTTTGTACTTTATTTAGGGTAACATGGAAAACCTCAATTATAAGATAGGTATTTAAAATCTCAGCTACATTTATTTCGTTGTTAGATTTTCGAACATTCGCTTATGTCAAATTGTATGAAAAAAATAGATTTTGCGTGAGTGGCACTAGATGGCGCTTATTAAGTTTCAATACAAATTTAAATTCGCTTTAAAAAACTCGCACTAAGGCCACTGTTAAGTATTGTATGAGAAGATTTTTCTATATGAGCTTTCCTTTGCCTTTATGAATTTCGATAATTATAAGTTTTTTTTCTTGTTTCTCTTAGGTATTAACCTAACCCTTTTTTAACTAACTCTTTTTTTAATCAAATGACTCTTGCAGTAGATGTGAAAAGTAAAGTATACTCCTCAGGGATAAAGGTGTCTTTGCTTTGGGCTATGTTGAATCCCTCGCTGCATTCAGGATTATTGTATTAACTCCCTGGCTTCGCTCGTACTCCCGAATCCTTCATTGCGTTCGGGATTCAATATGACGTCCGTGACACAAGACACTGCTTTATCCCCTCGGTGCATAATCTACTATTGTATTCCGATATGAAGTCCAAGCAAACAAAGTCGCGTACAGAAGCTAGTTTTTTATAATAGCAACTGTTTCCTTGGAAGGGTAAACTGGAGGATGTTTTAAGCAAAACCACATTTTACCAGCTATCTGGGGTACTCTCGGGTTACGTAGAGGTTATTTTAGCACACCTACATACATTTCTCCAGTAATGTGGGTCTGAGAAATTGCTCGAGGAAAAACCCAATACCACTTTACCGCTCAACAGTCATATTTTGTGACCACTAGACCAAACTGGCAGTTGGGGCAGGTCGATACATAAAATACCTCTTTGAAAAAACTGTAGGCATAATATTAATTATTGTATGTAAATTTTAATTTCCCAATTTATTTATTTGCTTTACACTTTACTAGCTTTTGCCCGCGACGTCGCCCGCGTGGAATAGTTACTTTGGGCAGCCATTTTTATTTTTCAAAAACGCTTAAACGTATGTTAATTTATTCTTTATCAAGTGCCTAAAAACAAAGGTTCAAGGTTTTATCTGATGACTCCCATATAAACTTCCATTCCCCATTTCATCCCCTTAAAGGATAATTTCTGGGATAAAAACTATCCTACGTCCTTTCCCGGGACTCAAACTATCTCTATACCAAATTTCATCAAAATCCGTTCAGCGGTTTAAGCGTATAAAGGTGACAGACAGACAGACAAGTATGGATGCGCACCGAAGTAAAGAGTTGGGCTTAATGTCTAAGGTAATATCAAATATGTATATTTTAATAAACATATAGTTTTAGCCCCATTATATTAAACGGACATTGTAACACGACATTTTAGGTGTCCTCTTTCTTTTTAGGTGTTCCAAACGTCCTTATGAAGAAACGGAACCCTCGATAGGATCATTCTTGTATCTGTCTGCCCGTCCGTCACGGCTAATATCTACTACGTTCCAAATCTACTGGAATGATTCTGTTGAACAAGCACAGAAGGTAACTTTAATAAAACATTTTTTGAATAGGTAAATTCATTTTAATTAAAGTAATCTTAGGTGCAGGTTATTATATTCAAAATACATTTTAGTTACACTACATAACTTTTATAGTTACACTTAAGTTATTAGGGTTACATTAATTAACACTGCAACTAACGTGAAGCTTTGTTTAACAAACGCATTACACGATTTAGACTTCGCTTTGCTAAAGTTTCGAACAACTACCTACAGAATATGGAAGTGGTTTGCAAAATACTAACAAGTATATAGTTTGCAAAATAAGTACGAATTTGGATCAGTTTATTTTGGGTCTGAAAACCTGATGTTGAAGAATATTTGATAATATTCTATTCTATACAAGGTGTAACAGAAATAACGCAATACCTGAAAATGGATCATCGCGGAAAAATCGGTCATTTTATTGAGTTGTGCGAACATGAAATGGAGCGTTTTTTTCTGGCTTGGTCCCTTGGTAAAAGTTGTTCACAATGGTGAGTATATTTAATATTTAATACGCAATACCCCTTATCAGGTATTGCGTTTATTCTGTTACACGTTGTATAAGGTGTAACAGAAATAACACTGAGATTGCGATGGAAAAACTCGACTGCCCCATACATTTCTGTGTATGTACTCGTAACTCGACAAAATCTACTGAACGATAAGTAAGGATCGATAAGTGCGTATTTCTATTGTGTAACCTGTATCGTGGTGTAATTACGAGAAACATCTTCATCAATAACCATTATTAATAACTAAACTCAAGCGAAGTGCTTCCGTAATGCTAGTTATGGATTCTAAAAGCAATTTGCTTTCTATTTTATATATTTCCGTTCTTGTTTTACTCATTTACTGCAATAAAAAGCTAAGAGTACTCTTTTACTCATTATTGTTTAGAATGGAAGAAACAAAAATACATAGAAACTATGGCGGACGCAGCAAAATGAAAAAAGTACGGAACTTTGTGCACGTATTGTGTCATTAAATAATAAAACAACCAAGAAAATGTTTATGTTACATTAAATAGGTATATAAGTTATAATTGTTGTTTTTTTGTTTAAACATTAGTTTAGAGCGGTTCAACTAAAGGTTGGACTTTTTAGTTTAATTTGTAAAGTATAAACTTTCACGAAATAGTCTGTTAGAGACAAGATTCTCAAAACATTTGTTCGTATAAAGTTTATAACGTTAAATAATATATCCTTAAATCGGCTCAGAGCAGATGAATATTTGAAAATCATAAAGGGTCTTTTCCTGAATGAGGCAAAGCCTGAAGCCCGCAAAGAGAAGCCAACTAGTAGCTTAACTTCTTCGCAGTTGCTATGAACTTTAGGACCGCCACTTCCAATCTATAAATAATAAAATGGCTCTTTACTTGACTAAAAGTCTGATTTTACATTTAAGTCTTTACGGTTATAAACGTGAACGACACATACCGTAACAAACATATGTCACCATTAAATACCTACCTTGACGCCTAACCTGTGTATGTTCCTGTCGAACTTAGCAGTCTATGTGCCAGTTTCTGAATTGAAAATATGGAAAGTACAAAATTCTCAATTACGACCTTTTTTTTAAGTATCATCAAAATATGATAATTTCAAATTTTGATGATTTCGATTTTGATTTCATATTTCAGAAGGAAGTGTCAGACTCATCCGTGTTCCTCCTTATGATCTTTGCGTTCCAGGGCCGCGGTGACTCTTTCGAATAAATCCCCCAAATTACAGGCATTGGCCCTAGCGGGCCCCCAATACTGACCCTAACCTTACTTTAATGGCAAAGTTAGGTAAGTGAGGTAAGTGTTTTAAAAATATTCAACTTGAAATCCTTCATTCAGTAATCGGGGTATTACTTCCATTTAAAAGAACAAAAGCCATTGTATTTTCAACCACATCCAGTGTAACTATTAGCTGTTGGGATCCAGGCGAGCGAATTAAAGTATTTGTAGTGCGCTCTCGCTATGTGTACCGAGCGCGGTGATACCTAGCTCTGACTGCAGGCACAACGCATCTCACGGCGCTCAACTCATCGGGGTAAAGGCGACGCCACAAAGAGGGGATTTAATGTACTTGAGTAAAACGAACTGAAAATCGAGATCGAATTGCATGAGTTTTGCTATGAAAGGAGGTAGTTCGTTGGACGGTAATATTCCTAGAAGTAGGGTACTCGCAATATCGCTCAATTTAATAATTATTTAAAAGTATGAATTATTAGTTGTTTAGCATAAGGTACATGAAACATAATGGAACACGTAACGCTAAAAACATAGGTTATGCTACGCGAGTAACGCTATTTTGATAGGTTATGCTACGCCCGTAGCGCTTCTTGCGTAGGTTATGCTAAGCCCGTAGCGCTTCTTGCGTAGGTTATGCTACGCCCGTAGCGCTTCTTGCGTAGGTTATGCTACGCCCGTAGCGCTTCTTGCGTAGGTTATGCTACGCCCGTAGCGCTTCTTGCGTAGGTTATGCTACAGGCGTAGCGCCACATGCATAGTTATTGTTATGCTCGTAGCACCAATCACAAAACGCTTCGTGTATATCGTTGCAGTATTATACATATGTACCTACCATTTAATTTAAAATTGCATTACCTGCAGCATTAAAGGCGGTACCCAAACAATAATAATTATTGGCTAATTTCCAAACCAAGTTAAAGTCGAAGCCGCAGCAATTATAAAGATATCGATCCTGTCTGGCTTTTAGTACTTAACTGCTATTTTTGTTCGTGCGATTAGCCGCAATTAGCTTCGCGCCAGTAAGCAAGCTTCGTAAGAATAGCTGTGAAAGGGGAACGGAAAATACAAGGGCCAAACGAATAGCTAAATTGGGTTTTTATTTATTAATTGTGATGTACAAACGCCTGTTTTGATCGGTTGTATTTTATTTGGAACCTATTTTCCTGCATGAAACCAATAAGCATGAAATAAAAACAATTTTATCTGCAAGCTCGGCTCAAATATACACTACGACATTATTCATTTGTCATATGTCTATTTAAAAATACTTTCAGAAAAATTTTAGTTGAGCCATTATCTGGAAAAATAACTTAATCATCAATTTCCAGGATTTATTGAACTGAAACCGTTTTGTATTATTACAAAATTTGATAATTTTTTACATATACGTAGTTGCACCAGATGATTTCATTTCGAGCCCGAAAAATAAATCCACAAATGCAGCCATTGTGCAAAAACCTTTACCGATCCGGTTTTCCGTGTGCACCGTGTGTAAATACGTTTGTTTACGGGATTAATCAGGAAACTGTTTTGTCTCTAAGTCGGGTGTTACTTTACATTTCGACTTTGTAAACTTTGATTGCATCAGATTACTGCGTCGGGTTCCGTATGCGCCGTAAACAAGGATTTATGTTGATTTGATCGTGTGGTTTTGAATTGGAAGGCGGTTTTAGGTTTTGTGTTAGGAAATTAATGCTTAGAAAGTGTGGAGATGTTAGTTTTGATGGAACGTTGTTGTGAAGTTTTTGCGTAAGTTTGTTACTCAATCACGTCAGAACGGCTGAAACAATCTGGGTGAAATTTGGTAAAGAGATTGATTATAGTCTGGCACATATGCGCTTATATCCTGGGAGTATGTTCCCTTGTGATAATTTCTGACACGAATCCATTGGCCGCTTGCCTTGGCAAATACGAAACCTAGATACTTAAAAGAATTTTGAATAGTGTCATGGTTGAAACGGAAGTATGGAAGACGAAAATATGCTGCGCCAACCTCAAATAATATGGGACAAGGGTGACGACACAAAAGTGTTGCTTCAAGGCGTAGTTACCTATCACATTGATCACCTAACCTCCTCATTCCTCAGTCACACTCCCAATAATAAAATCACAGTCATCATCATCATTTGCCTAGCCTTTTTCCAACTATATTGGGGTCGGCTTCCAGTCAAACCGGATTCAGCTGAATACCAGTACTTTACGTCTCCACGTAAAGTACACGGTAGTTCTTGGCAAGACTGGAGTCAGATTTACTGGCTTCTGACAATCCGTGTCAACTGCCAAAGATCTACAAATGACAGCCGGGACCAACGGCTTAACGTGCTTTCCGAGACACGGAGGAAACTCGGTATGTTAAGATGGTCACCCATCCACAGACCAACCTTGGCAAGCGTTGCTTAACCTTGAAGATCGACCTGTGCGGCTGTTATTATTTAGCCATGAGCTCCTAATAAAATCAAAGTATACCATATAATTTTCTAATAAACATTCAACCTAGCTTCTGATAATAACTGCTCCCTCTTGAGAGAAAGCAGTAAGTAGCATCGTATTACTATGGAAATCAATATCTTCTGTGGGCCACTTTCTGTCATAAAATTGCAATTATGCTCATTAAATTCACTGTACAAGTTTTTATCTACCTGCACATACAATTAATATTATTAACTATTTTATGATCTGAAAATACGACGCGTCTTGTTCGAAATAGGTTTCTGTTTTCTATTGGTGTCGAAAATATGTACGTACAAAATATACGGGTATGAGAAGGTTATGATTACACCATTTTTAACCAGAGGTTTGAATGTGAAAAGAAATTAGAATTACCTGCCGGAGTCTGTGATTCCTTGAAGCTATAACCTGGGGGTCTTAAATCATTGGTAAATAGGTTACTTCTAGGCAAGGGTGCTCCATCGTCGTCCACAATATCCCTTTCCATCAGGTGAGATTGTGGTAAAAACGAGCTAACTAATAACAAAAAAAAATTGGTACAGTCAACAAAGCTATTTGGTATGCAGGCAGCTAATTTACAACTAGTTTTAAACAATGTTGTGAGTATGCTGAGTAGACAATGATTGTACACCACACTCGTAAGTATGTCATAAGCTTAAAAAGTTATAATGCACACATGAGAAATAAATATTGGCAGTGCAGTGGAAAAGATAACATTTCTGCCTGTATACCAAATAGCTTTGTTGATTGTACATTTTTATAAATCCTCCTCATGCGCAGAGCATTCACGTAATTGCTTTGGGCAATTTAGCAATACAAACAAAAGTTGATCCATAAAACACCACTATCTACCAACTTATAAGTGTAATCAAAAGGTCAACACCTTTGGCAACTGTAATTAAATATGCGATAACAGTAGTTTTAATACCATTACACTCCATAAACGTGTCACACAAATCATTTGTTGTGAAAACTTATTACCCTACGGACCTACGTACGTACTTAGGTGCAATTACACTAGAAACCTTGGATAATAGAGATAGTTAGTGTTCTAAACGGTCGAAAAATAAAATAAAACAATCGTTAATTACAATTGCGACACAAATAAAACTTAATTACGCCTTTGAATGGGCTTTACATGCTCTAATTCTAAATGATAATTCTACCATAATTTATTTCATTATGAATCTATTCCGCAGCAGTTTAAACGCGACCACATTATTTCTGGAAATGAAAGTTAAACTATTCGTTTTAGTTTGGGTTTTATAATGTAAAACATTCCGGCCGAGCCCGCCGTACGTTTTGTTAGAAATTATTGCACTCGGATACTTGGATTTACGTATGCGGTAAGCTCTCAGAATGGGTTTTATCTTGCTAATTGCACAAATGAGTTATAGTCTAAAATAAACGGGAACGTATTTTACTAATTAGTCGTGCAGTTAACTTACGGATTAGTTCGCTTCTGATATTAAAATATTTCTGCTTAAGCTACGGAACACAAAAATGTTTTTCCCTTTTGCGAACTTAAAGAGAAATTTCGTGTTATTGTGTCAAGGATCAACATGCTTACGGCGAAAGTTTCTTAAGTAAAATCGAAAGAAAGTAAAACCTTACAAAGATATCGCATCCATCTACAGATTTGACAACATCGCGCTTTCAACATTCAACAAAGGTTGATAACACTGCATTTACTTATTACGTTATCGAACGGACACTTGGCCATGACTCGGAATGCATCGGAAAGTTATTGACTTTTGATAATGAACAAAACCAGTTTGCGGCGAGCTGACCGAGAGCCCGCGGCCTCGTTCAATACCAGATGGACGCATCACGAAGCTGTCCCCATGGCCAAAAAAGTCCCTGGTGCAGCATACATTAACATTTCTCTTAAAGCCCACACGCGGTCACCGCGCACCGGACGCGAAGTGTAAAGCGACCCTGTCCGTACAACCAACTTATCATCGAAACTCACCTCGACTTTGGTAAAAGGCAAGTTTATAGTAAGCGACAGGTCTCAAGTTTGCGGGCAGAAATTTGCCGTAACCTCTTTGTGGAAGTAAAAACTGATAGTAGGGAAAATTATAAAGTCAATTTTACTTGATAAACCGCCCAAGAATTTTATGGTCAGGAATTAACAATAACAGTTAAATTTTATGACCTCGTTATCTTAAATAGGTTACTATCTTGGTGCTTTTATTTGTTGCTATTCTTTATTGGGCTTCATTATTGTTTCTGTAAACATTTATTAAGCTCCTTTTTTAAAGTTGATTTATTTTGTTGTCTTGTCAACAAAATAAATAGTAGAAACTTTCTAAGTTATGGTAGAGACGTAAACGACAAGAACATAGTGCGGTACCATATCGGGCTCAACATCGTCACGTATGCACTAACCCAACATGTAATAAGCATTAGAAATATCAGCCGGTAAGTGGGCGCGTATACCTACTCGTAAATAATAAAATTACTCGACGGAAAGCTGCGGTTTAGCGATCACGACTAGTTTCGCAAAAGCTGCAGCAGCAACAAACGCAGGTTTGTTGTGCAAGATGCTAGAAACTTTTTTATTTTACCTTTTTCCATAATGTACGCAACAGGTCATGTCCGAATTTGGTTCGGTTATTGAATTGATTGCGATAAACTAGGCAAGAGATTTTATACCATGCTGTGTTCTACACCTAGCAGTTTACCGCAAAATTTCGCTCAGCACGGGCGGCGCCAGTAGAAACCGCTTGTAAATGAGTTGTTCCTGCTTATTCACTGTTTATTTTCTCTTAGCAATGCAATTAACACTTAGAATTGTGTTCGTAATTATAAGAGTGAAAACAGAAAAGAGAAGTAAACAATAATTGGTTTTGTTTAGTTTAAGCACGGTATTCTAGGATTTTGTTTTGTTTCTAAGGACAAACTTCACTCAATCTATCAAGGACTCAATCTATAGAATTAATGACAAATATAGCTGTTTGTTTTCTTTTCTATAGATACAAATGCTATCAAATCGCGACTTTAATTGCTCAGGCAAAAGTTATCTGACCATTGAAAAATAAGCCTTAAATGCACTAAACTGTATTTTTCTTAAAGCAGTTTTATTTTACCGGAACAGTATTATCGCACATCAGAGATGATATCGATCCAATTTGCAGCATTGTTTATTGTCGTAGTATTTTTATACAATTTGATCTGCCTCATTATCACACAAAAAGAACATCAATAAGTGTTGCGGCGGTAATAAAGTAAGTCTGTCAGTAATGTGACGTCAGTAGCGTATGCGCATGTAAAGTGGCGATGTTCCGACGAGATTATGTTATTTATCTAGTGAGGGGAACACACGCGTCACTTTCTCGCCACGCCGGGAAGGAAGCCATTGTTCTCCGGCCGGAGGCGTCCGCGCCGGAGTTATCATAGCACATCACTCAACACGTACACATAACACCCCACATTTACATACCTGCACAATTTTAGCTAACGATGAACATAACAAGTTTGTTATTCAAATTCACGTTATCGCAAACGCTCAAGTCCAGTATACAATGCACGAAAGCTCCACTAATGTATTCATAGAGGAAACTGTATTTCGTTAATGACAGTATTTGAGTTAACATCGCCGGACGGCGCTTTCAGAGCGCACCGTGTAATTTTCTTCGAGCGGACAACTTGAAAATTGTCTAGTTTGGGTGAAAAAGGTATTTCTCGCTGAGAATTTCTTGTCTGGCAATAAACTGTTACTTGTTTAACGTGGATGAAATGAGAGGATGCGAGACGCGTCTAAAGACTAGAGATAGTTTTCTTAAAGTTGGTTAGGGCGCCGGCGTCGGCGGCGTCGGGTACGGGCGTGCATTAATAAAGAGATCTACACCTCCGGGCGGCAATCTCGGGCTCCACTTGCAACGCCATCTCGCGCCGACCTGAGGATACTTGCATGTTTCAAAAGACTCATCCACACTGCTTCAAATCCACCGAACACATCTATCATTTGTGTCCCAATTTTGTGTACCATGAATGATTGATCATACATTTCTGTGTACATCATTTAAATATTAAAGTCATCAAAATACCATTCAGAGTGAAAGTGGTTCCACATGTCTGTAAATAAACGATTATCCAAAGTATTTAAGTATGAGAATTAATCTGATGTGGGACGATTTTGAAGACGAGCTCACTATCATTCCGTTCCGAATAAACTCACGTAAAGATAAAATAAGTTAGTGACAGCGATGCGTAACGCTTGTTTATAGAATATTTTCTCTGTTTGACACAGAAAAGTGAAATTATATTTGCTTACAATAAATTTCAACTTTTTGCTCACAAAATTTTTTTTCCTCTTTTTTTTTCAGGTAACCTGGTACAGTGGCAGGAAGATTATGGCTACGAAATATGTAGATCGTTATGTAACGAAAACATTTCCAGTTTTGTAGAGACATGTGGAAGTTATTAAAAAAACCGACCAAGTGCGAGTCGGACTCGCGCACGAAGGGTTCCGTACTGTTATCTATAAAAACGGCAAAAAATTACGTTTGTTGTATGGGAGCCCCCCTTAAATATTTGTTTTTTAGCATTTGTTGTTATAGCGGCAACAGAAATACATTATCTGTGAAAATTTCAACTGTCTAACTATCACGGTTCATGAGATACAGCCTGGTGACAGATGGACAGACGAACGGACAGCGGAGTCTTAGTAATAGGGTCCCGTTTTACCCTTTTGGTACGGAGCCCTTAAAATGGATCTCGACTAGGGATGTTATGGATATGATATTTGGGATCTGGATACGTATATGGATATAGGAATAAAATTGTATCGGTTCCGGATACGGTTACGGATATGTAATTATTTCGGATTGTCCGTTAGTTTCGGATAGTTACGGATATTAGTTTGATTTAATACTTAACACAAGACTTTCTTAATTTAACTATCAACTCTTAAATAAAAAACTAACTAGTTATGAAAGAGGTTATGTTATGACTAGAAATAACAAACAAACTGCAAGATTCACGCGGCGCGCGAGCGGTAAAGCAAAAACCTGTCGAAACATGTTGTTTCATTTAGACTCCGCCCTTATACGAAACTTGTGAAACGGTTTCGGTTACGAATATATTTTTATTTCGGATATCCGATAGTTTCGGTTCCGGTTTCGGAGCCCCATAACATCCCTGATCTCGACCTATCCAATTTAAAATCCCTAGTTGTCTCTGTATATGCATACTCAAAACTTTTCAATATCCAAAGATCCATATTCCTCGATGTATTCCTCGAGCAGTGTGGACACGGCCGCAGTAAACCGGGTCTTAACGAGCTGTGTTCCGGTAAGCAGCCTCTAAACTCCACTCACCCCTTACAAAGTTAGACAAATAGATTGTGCAGGAAATAGCCGTGTTCCCTTTTTACCTTTACCTAGGAGACATTTTGAGTAATTATCGTCATTTTGTAGAAGAGTAGAAGTGTTTTTAGTCTGTTGATTCGGTTTTCTGATATATTTGAATTAAAATAATTAAAAATTTTTTTTTCTTCAGTTTCTCTCCCGTTATCTAATCACAGAAGATATTTTCGAGTGTTTGAGATGAAAAGCATCTATAATCTTCGGAATGGTAAGCATTTTAAAAATCATAGATATTTCTAGAGATTAATTATTTACTACCAATAATAAAAAAAATAATCTCTTAATATATATTTTTTCATTTGAATATCTACCTTATAAAATAAAAAATAATCCGAAATCACATCATTATTACATCTGCGCATGTTTACTTGGTCAACCAGACCTGGTAAAGAACGACAGTCACTCTCATCAGAAATGAAAATGTGTCGACTCATCAAATTTACCGACGCTACACACAGCAGATAGGTACATCAAAAGTACATCCGTCACACCAATCACGATCAATAACCCATTACATCAAGACCGTCGCAATACCAAACCAATCAATCTCACTTCATATTCCTTTCCAATAAAATAATAATCCCGTTCGTCATTATAGCTCCACGGATGAAATCCCCCGCTCTCATAAAGAAATCGGAAGTCCGATTAACAATGAAGTCCTCTTAATATTCACGTCAATTGTGATTACATATAGGCACGTATATATTGAATGTTTGATTGGGAACCGGTGGCGAGGGGAAATGCTCCAGTTTCCCGAGTACATTCAAGCTGAAAAGGAAATTGAATGGTCGTTATGAACGACTACGAAGCCTTCATAAATTCGCCAATTGATGGATGATTAGTACGTATTTATAGAATGTTGACCTATTTTCGACGAGGCCTGCCATTGTGTTGTTCCTTGGGAAGCAACTGCTTTTGTTATTTGAAGAGCTTTATCAGCAAGAATGTTCTTGGAAGACAATTTTAAATCAGCTTAGAATTTTACCCAAACTTGAACAGTCTATTGAAATTACAACACGAGTGGTTTTTCGAAAGGCTGTAGGTTCGGCCACCATTAACCTTATTTTAAACCATAATTGTTTTATGTAGGTGTCAATAACTCGCACGTGATAACTGCCCATTTACACATAAGTACTTAAATTATTTTGCGAAATATTGATTGTCTAGAATTACTAGAGTGTAGTTCCAAATTTCTATCTTGGCATTGACTTTCGAGTTTTTTTTTACCTTTTGCAACGATTAAGTTTTAGAGGTAATTGAGGGTAGTCACGGAAGCGTGAATTGATACGTGCGGGCGGCGCGTGCGCATTGAGAAACCGTTGACGAAACGTTCAAATTGAACGATAAGACAAGTAGTGGGCGGGGTGAGTACTCCATGCGTGAACTGTGACGTGTATTGTGAATCTTCGAAAGTCCAAGGTGGAGTTAATAAGTAAAGGAAAGATGTCTTATTTATCTTGATAATTGTTATTAAAGGTTTTTCGCTAAAATTTATCTAATTATGATAACTTTCTTTTTTGTACGTTGTTTATGAGATACATCAGAGTTTTCATTTTTACATGTTGTTCATTAATAATTAAAACAATAAAGCAAAACAACTAGAAAGGATCATTTTATATTTGATTTAGAATTAAGCGTTACCTACTTGTCCTTGAACTAAACTTAGTAGGCAAAAAATAATTAGCTATGCACGAATGTTCATTCAAAAAAGGCCTATAATCCTTTTGGTACAAATACCTCAAACATAATCGGCTCAGACCGTATTAACCTACCTCAATTTTAAATAAATTAAAATTCTCTAACATCAGACAGCCGAAGGACAGAAATAATTATTATAACATCAACACACAAAAGCGAACCTTTTCACTGATAACCAGATTTATATAATCCGACACCTTGAAAAGAATTACCTACTTGCATCCGCAACTTCCCTTTCCTGCGTTGTTGTCTATAATCATATTAATCATAGACTAAAGAGTGGAATCAGTCTATCAAAACCATTATAAGACGCCGTGAAGGTTGACTTCTCCATTTTTTGTTCCAGAATATTTAGTTCGGACGTAAAAACGCAATTTGGAATGCAATTATCTGTTGTGGCAACACTATTTCAGTGTTTATGAACTGTTTAGCTGGTGTAGCGTGAAAAGTATTCCTATGGTGTTGCTTGACCTGTTTAGAATATTCATAATTAGTTGTTTTTTTATTTAAGTAAGATACTCGCGTAAAATCCGAAAACACTTCTCAAAAGCCTGTCATTTTTAGGTCTTCGTCATAATAATTATGAGTTCTCTTAATCAGAAAGATTATTATAAAACATCATATTTATTCGTTTATTATTTTAGCTTTATATAATTTGATTAGTAATATATATATTATTTGTATATTTTTCCGAAACTGAATTCTATTTAAAATTTCATTTATTTGTTGTAGGGACACCTATCATAGCGTAGTATTTTCAACCCAATGGTTGACTGGTAGAGAATGCCTCGTTGCATTAATTCCGCCCTTAAACCACTATTGTACATACAATTTAAATAAATTAATAAATACTCGTTTTTTATGACATATGACTGTTGGATACCGTTACAGGTAAAATAATTTTTTATTTTTTCATTAATTCGTCAACTTTATGTTGAGTCTTTGCCAACCGAAATAAAGTTTTTATTATAATTAAACCTACCTAAAAACAGCCCTATTTCGAAAATATCGTCTTATACAGTTTTAACAGTTTACTGAACAGTAATTTGATAAACAAACAAGTGAAACTAGTCGCCTCTACTATCATTAACTTACAACCTACTTACCTACTCCTATGTAACGATTATGTCAAACCAACTATACTCGCACTTTCTATAACAAAAGAGAAATGGCCGCTCTTCACCAAATATTGATACCGGGCTTTTTAATACCCGATTTATAACCATCAAAGTGTAAAATGAATGAGTCAAACATGTCGAAACAGTGGTTTCACGCCATTTGTACCCAACATATACCATTCATGTCGATGAGACGTGGTCCGAATTTTAACGTAATGGACACTGGTTTTACATATCGTTTTTTGAAATACCAGCTTCGAAATGATAATACAATGAATTAGAAATTCTTGGAAGGTTCTTTTAGGTATGAGCTTCAGATTATTTTTAGACAAGCAATGGCATTTCGACATTCAATAGAAATTTTTTGGTCGTGTCTTCTCACTGTGATTCTTGCATTTTTTTTTGTCCTCGTGTTTTATCGTCTGTGTTTGATTAAAATATTGCATAAGGTTTATGACCTTTTAGTACCTAAAGATCTACTTTTTTATGACCTAACCCCCAACCCAATCTAACCTAAAGTATGTAATTAGTAAGGTCACAGAGAGTATAATACTAGAGGTCCAATCTAATACCTTTAAATGAGCAATTCTTGTATATTATGTTATATATAATCTGAATCTCGGAAACGGCTCCAACGATTTTCATGAGATTTAGTATGCGTTAGGGTTTCGGGGGCGATAAATCGATCTAGCTAGGTTTCGTTTTTAGAAAACATTTGCCAAGCTCGGTCAACCAGGTACTAGATATATAATGCGACAAAGTGGCAACGATGAAACGACGCGATTTTAGCATAAGAAAGAATTGCTCTAACTATAAATATTTCTTTTAAAGCCTGTTTGTGCACAGCATTCTCGCGACGCACCTGTTTGTGGAAATCTAAATGCTTACATTTTAAATTGCTACACTTCAGAATGAGTCATTCTTATCAGTAAATCTATTCCCACAACGTGCGTGCAAGTTGTCAACCACATCATGTACCTAAGTCATGTAACATGTCACAAAAAAACCGCAACGACAACGATTTCACTAAATGTCTCATAAAAAAATTAGACATTCGTCAATGTCTGACAATTAAGAACTTTCAAATGTTGATTGTCAAATGTTTGCATTTGATCAATATTTTATGATAAATAGTCGTTATGATTATGTGCTTAACAGAACTAGCAAAAAACTTTGTTTTAAAATGATAACATTGCAATAAGCAAGTGGCTGTTGTTTTTTTTATAAGCACTTACAATCATATTTTACGATATAATTTGCGAGTTAGGTAAACTAGCTTAAGCTAAGCTAAATTAGCCTAAGGCACTCAGGTATACAGGGTGGAGACGACGATACGACAATAAATCAAAACACTAGCAATACTAGTTCATACGAATATGTTGTCTTTTATCACAGATTTGATGTCACTAACTGCAACTGACTGCTCAGAATAGCTGTCACTATCCTTAACTAGATGTTTTGTCATTTTATGTAATTGGAAAGTTTATTTTTAATTTCAGTGACAGGATTTATAATAGTTTAAAATATTTCTACGAACCGGTATTGCCAGTGTTTTTCTTTATTGCCGTATCGATATCTCCACATTGTAGAGTAACTTTCTGTCAGTGAAAAAAATTCATAATCGGATCAGTACTTCTAGATATTCCCCCTTCAAACAAACGAATAAAATTACATACATACAGAATTTCTATTATCTCTAGCATTAGTCTATGGTAAAGAAGTTAAAAAAAAAGATAGGGAGATAACCAACCTCATTATTTCGGTGATACATCTGAGTGAGCTCAACTCACTCGTACATCAGGAAGGTCCATCACATTTTACAAGTACTCAGTATGTGGTCATGCGTAAATGGGTACATGATCACCGAGTGTAAGATAAAAAGAGGTCAGCGAGGTGATTCGTCACCCATGTCTCTTAGACATTGACCCACAATGTCCCCTGAATATTAATTACACGATTTTGAGGATATTTTCAAAGAGACGGTACAGAAGTTGCAGTAAGACATTGTTTCTGGGAATTTTTAACTGAGGCTTGTTAAGCAAGTTCCAATTATGAAATTAGAGTAGTGTTTAGTTAGAGTCTACCGTTTTGTGTTATACCTATTCATTACATAAAACAATGCACGCACAAGTTTCGAAAATTTCGCGAATTCATAAATAAAACATACTTTATCGCTCTGGTTCTTTACATAATAATTTAAATATGTAAACTAGAGATGCTTCGTTATATTATTTGTTTGCAGCGAAGAAATTCATTCGATATGGTTATCAACCGCGTAATTTATTATTCTTTATTTTTACTTCCAACAGCTGTGCAAAGTTTTATGCAATTAATTTCATTGCTAAGCATTGAGAATCAGAATTTGTTTTGTCTTTTGCGCCACCGCCGCCCGCGACGATGTTTTGAAATTATCTTTATTCTTTTTCTACGAAGCATTATACCCACTTGACTGTTTGCGAAGTTTCTTAACTATTTTATATGAACAGTCTCAACGACGTTCACAACGGTCTTACACATTATGCTTTATTATATTACCTAGTACAGTGATTTGTGTAATACATAAATTGTTCTCATTCTACGAGTAGAGCTAGTTTTGCAAGTGACACTTTTACTTTTTAAAGTTCTCGAGTTTATGTGACCACAAGTGACATATCAGTCTACGTTGTATCTTGAGCGAATTATCCTGAGTTGTTGCTTCACACTTGGGCGTGTCTTCACGATTTAAGCTCTTTATAAAGTTCATACTCTTCGGTCAAATCCCTTTGTTCCTAAGGTTGTTGCAACTAATAATTTTATTAAGTTATTAGTGTTGCTATCTGCAGTATTTCACCTTATTCTAAAACGAGGATTGCAATGAATCTTGCAGCTTTATTTACGCAAAAGAATTACCAAAAAGCTGTACGTAAATGGTCTCGCAACGCAAGCTAAGTTTGTTTTCTTCGGATGTCAACGTCTATGGGTGAAAGCGTTCACTTATGTCCCGTCATTCCGTTAAAGACGCACATAATGACATTTGCGTACGAGTTTGTCACATCCATGATTACGTATAATGAACACTTCACTTTCGCCAAACTTTTCTAACGATGTATTTGTTCTCATTTCATTGTAACTAACACCAGTTTTGTATTTATGCAAATACTTTTTTGTTTAGCACTAAATTTGTGTTAGGCGAAGAATGTTTTAAGACGTTATTATGCAAGGTAACTAGCCGTGGTTTTAATGACAAAACATTTTGCGTCTTGTGTGAAAAGTAAAATTGTAACGGTTATGATGTACAATATGGAAAATGTGCGTACTATCGTGATGTAACCAGCCCGTCACCAGCTGATGACAGAAAATGAATAGCGGCGACTCACATCTAAAGCTCTGTAGACTTCTTTCTTTTTCTTATGTAACAATGACATCATGAACCTCAACATGTACCTAAACTTTTCTCAACTATATTGGGATCGGCTTACAGTCAAACCGAATTCAGCTGAATACCAGTATTTTTGACGTGACAACGTCTAATAAATCGATGAACGCGGCTGCACGCACGAAAAATGATGACGTCATTGTAACGTTACGATCATTTCATCAATGTTTTGTTATGACGCTGTCACGTTAAACTATCGTCTGTAAACCGACTTTACAGACAACCAATTTTTTATATCATATATGAACTAAAACATATACATCGTAAATCACAACATAGGGTCAATATGTAAGGACTAATTGAAGGTGATTTGATTAGCGGATAACTACTTTATTCCTCTGGACGTGTGTGGCCAACGCCGCACCATATTCAGACAAAAAATCTTCAATTAATTCAGTTCTCAGCATTCTACACCGTATTAATTAGTGGAATTTCAAGGCGTTCCTCACTTCGTTACACTCCACTTGCTGGTAAAACTACATTTTTGCCGGTGTATTGCACGTTACACGAATAATTGGAGGATTTTCGTCACTTTTCCAGTTTATGTAATATTTGTTTCCTGTATTTGAAACCGTATAGTGTGTACTAACAGGCCAATTATATTTATCAATATTGTTTTATTAATTAGTGGATAGCTTGTTGTTAGGTAATAGTCGTAATATCTAATGGTTTTTGGAGAGAAACTATACACATATTTAAATAGTTGCGTTGTGAATTTTAAGATCGCTAGACTGCATTTAAAATTCGTTTTTGATTATTCTTTCATATATGTTGATATGTTAAGTCATACAAGATATTTATTATGCAAGCCCATTTAAATTGATTAGCATGTGATATAATATAAACAAAAAAACATACAATTATGTAATTGAAACATGATTAGGTTTGTTCACAAAAAATATGATTAGCAGATTCTAAATTCAAATACTTACTGTAAGTCAGTTTGAAAAAAAAAAATCTGCGAATCACTATTTAAAATTATTTAATAACAAACTTGAATGTAGCTTTGTTTAATAATGTAGTTTTTTAATAAGTGTGAGTTTGCCAAACCTAATAGGTACCTTTATTAAAAACAAAACACAGTGTTAGCACCTTGTTCCCTCAAAAGCGTAGCGCTAGAGATATAAAAGCGAACAAAGGCATCTGTCGACTCCAACTTTGTGCCGTCGAAAAAGTTCCTCGGGTACCCAGGACCGTAAAAGCCCAACTATTATAATGATGTGACGCAAAGAGGCCCTTAAGCCATGGATATGATGGTATATTTAGTTAATGCTCGGCTTCTATGCAACAATATACGTAGTCGTGGAGAACTGTATTAGAATTTAGTGTTAGTATCGCTTGGTCTATCTTGAGGATTCTGCTTTAATGAAGGTTAAGTTTGTGTGACTTCTGTGAGGATGTCCAATCATGCAGCAGGTAGTACCTACCTATATTACTTGGGGATTTAGGTTTATCGAGTTTGAAATCAACATTTTATTTCTAACGTTTGTACATTGCAAGAAATAACTGAATTCAGCATTCGATAAACTGACTCTTTCAATGACTTACAAAATACAAAATTTCAGCTTTAAAACGACATTTCGATGGCAAGCTCTTCTATATTTGTTATCAAGATTAAAAGCCGAATGGACTCGAAAACGCGTCGTCCATATTCGGATTGTCACTTGCAATTTCCGTGTATGGTATTGAGACGGAACCCTCGACCCGTCTGCTCCTAGGATCGTTTTGTGTGACCTCGCCTTTACCGCTCAATTTTTAAATGGACATACCTACTCGTGTCCACCGCATTATATTTGAAGCCATATGGTGTATGATAAAATATATTTTGCGCTAAAAATATGGTCGTAGTTAATCCTGTAAGCATTGCCATTCTGCTTAAAATAACACGATTTATTTACAACCAAACTCACATGTATATTTTCACAAAAAAAGAACAAAAAAAATTTAAAAGCGCCTTTTAATCTTCTTACCTTGAAGGTCGAAAAGCACAAAAAAATACAATTGTAATGTACTTAAGAGCGACGAAAACATTTAAAACGTTGTCAACTTAGCGCTAATGTAATATTAAGTACGTTTACACGGATGTTCAAACATAATAAATCATTTTTGTTCTGTGCCCGTACCTGCACGATGAAAAAAATATACATTTTCCTCCTTTCAGCCCTTGTTGACTTGCGCGTGATGTGAAAGCCACTGCCTCGGATTTGGGAAACAACATTAATTTATGAATCGGGCATAAAATATGTGATGATTATGCAATATTTTGTAGCTCACAATGTTTCGACCCTTTTGAAATTCTAATTTCAAAATGATTTGTTTTATATCAACGTATTTCTTTTTCATATCGATGGTTTTTGTATTCGGATTAGACGTTAAATCAATTAAATAAATGTAGGTTATAAAAGAAAGATTATAAAAACTTTAATATAGCTTTTGATATTTTTGAATCATTAATATCAACAAAATGCGCAACCTTAAACGTAGCATATAGCGTATTATATTAAGCGCTTATATTAAGTAGAATATTCATTCTACTTAATATAAGGAAAACATGTAATGTATGTACTAGGTATCTTAAAATTATTATCAAGCTTCTGTAAATTAAATATCAATTTACATGATGCATTCTGACAGTTGTAAGTGCATATCGTTGTCAGTAGGTAGTTGTTGCCTTTACTTACATAACCATTCATATTGAATGAATGAAAAAATCGAATTGTTTATTATTTTTATTCAACCTTGAATACCTCAAGAATGAAATACTGTAGGTCATTCATGTATCGTCTTAATAAAGTAAAGGCAGATAGAATTGTTTAATAAATTAATAAGAAGATGTTTTAATGAAATAAGACTTCGCCAAGTTTTACTCTGCTGGGATAACCAACAGGTGGGTAATGTATTGCCGTGTCTGGGTCGCCAGTATTTTTTTTTTCTTTTTCTTGATTTCATATGAATCGGTAAACTCTTTGTTTTGAAACATCAATCAATAGGTCACGCAAAACATGGGTTCTTAACCAAAGACAATTATAATTGAAAATTTTCATGAGAATGAACAACTAGAAATGGTATAGTACTAAGAGCACACATCATTAGCCATAATTTATTTTAAAACAAAGTTTTTTTTTTGAAGAATCCTTTTTCATCCATAAATTCTTTGTGAAGCAGCTGCGCTAATGCTTTTTTTTTAATTCTCTCATTGTACACTGTATTTCAAATTGGTTACGGTTATTTTTTACCTTAATGCTTGTAAAACTACGTTCCAGATTGCCTGCGTCTATATTACCAACTTTCTCAACTCACATAAATTCTTCCTACAATTCTAGTTTAAAATAGTTAAGCGCAATTTTATAGATGTGTTTTCTGTACAAGTTTTATAGGATATGCTCGCCAGCGACACTATATACTATTTATGTCAGGCGACCGATCATAGAACGCGTTTTAAATTGTGGTACCAGGATCGTAGTAAATTGTAGGAGTAGTTAGTACCGTTATCTTCCCCATTTGTACGGAGAATTAACAGATGGTTCGGTGGTCTTCTGGTTGCCGTTGGACGTTGACCATTGACAGGGTTCACCCCTTCATTATTTAGTTTAATCCATCAATCTATATGGGATTCCCTTTACGAACAGTCTCCCTTTTACTAGCTCGGTCTTTGGTTTGACATAGCTTCCTCTTGTTAATCTAAACTATTCCATAAACGTTATCAAATGCAAATTATTATTTAAATAGTAATAAAACGTTGTGTACCGATATTACAAAAATAAACACGAACCACTAAAAACTTTTTAGACAGCCGTGTAGTTTTCCGTGTGGTGTTGTTGGCTGCTATAAAAATGATAAACAACTGAAGTTGGACCACAACGTCACATTTCAGTAGATGATGTATTCCAGCAGTAAAGGCGATAACACAACATTATAAATGATATGCAACGCATTATGCGCATACTATATGAAATATGCACTGACAGATAAAATTGATAAGTGAATGCGACGCTCCTTAGAATGTGGTGCTTTGAGTTGTTGTTTGCGTGCAGAAATAAAAACGTTTTAACATTTATTTAGATATTTATTTAGTTACTCCTATTGATAAATGTATTGTCAATAAGGAAACACGACTTCATAAAATGATGTGACGTAAAACTTGAACGATTTGATCGAAAATTGATTGCCAATAAGATTTCGTACGTACGAAGGAATGAAGAAAGTTTGCAAATCCGTATTCGAACGCTGTTTAAAAACAATTGCCAATCATAGAATCTAGACGTCCTTTTTGCGCTTAGCTCTTGATTTATTCTCAAGTACTTTTTATTCAGCCCGTACTGTTCCATTGTTGGGACCCCCTCCCTCTAAATCCTTCTAGGTATTTTTTTCCTAAGCCACCTCGAATCAGCATTTAGATTGTCTTGTCACCTCTACTTAGGCCTCTTATCCTCAAGCACTCACTATATGGCGATTATTGTCCAGCGGTCACTGTATATGACCGGCCCAAACCTATTTTTGCCTGGCAGCCTTTTTTCCAACTATGTTCCTCGTTTATGAGCGCAGCTGGAAGTTTCTTTTTCTGTCTGCTCTTTTTACCCCAAGAATGCTGCGCTCGTGAGTTTAGATAACAATAATTCATTTCAATAATTTTATTACTGTTTCGTTTATTTGTGCATAACAGAATCAGGGCCATTATCACGGTCAGTGATTATAATAAGAATCTACTGTATTACGGCATTGCTGAGATTCTGCACAGACATTAATTCAGCGGTAATGCTAACATTTTTGTGGATAATTATTAAATGTTTCACCTTACTCCAGTACCTCGGGCCGCGGTTAACGTGCGTAGGCTTTCAAAAGATTAACAGAACAAGCCCAAATGGAATATTTGGAAGCCTTTTGATAATAACATCGCCTTTTATATTAATGTATCACGCTTTTTATAATAACGAGATTTTTCTCTTTTGTTTTACCAGTAATACAGTTTTCTCATTTTTTCTATTAACGAAACTGTCAAAATGTAGGATTAAATAAAATAGTATGAAAATAATGTAGAAAAGTGGTCTCATTTCGGGACTTTATGTTCGCATTAGTGTCAGAAATATTCAATGAACATCTGGGTACTTTTGTACCCAGATGTTCATTGAATATTTCTACTGCTTCTGCTATTTAAAGCTTTGGGAAAAAACCCAAGTTAGTTCATGAATTTTTTATAACTTAAATAAAAGTTGACTTTGGACAAGTAGGTAATTAAATTATCATGCAAGTTGTGATCCAAGTAAATAAGATAATCTTCAAGGCAACAGAAAACTGTCTTGCCTACCAAACATTTTACGTCTTGTAAGTGAACCAAAAGTGTTATAATTAAGAAGTAAAGCATGTTTATTCATTTGTAAATGGTAATCTCTGAAAGTACTTATCCATTATGAAAATTCGTTTGTCACGGGCAAATATTTATCGGTAAATTGCACTATTCCTGTAAGAGCGAAGCTTCGGGAAAAATCTTAGTCTCTCATAATACTTAAAGCCCAAAAAAGACAAAAAAACCGGCCAAGTGCGAGTCGGCCTCTCACAGGAAGGGTTCCGTACCATAAACCGAAAAAACTGTTTGTTTGTATGGAAGCCCCCTTTAATTTTAAATTTAATTGAATTTGATTATTTATTGTTATAGCGGCAATAGAAATACATACCATGTGAAAATTTTAAGTGTCTACCTATTAAGGTTCTTGAGATACAGCCCGCTGACAGAGAGACGAACGGACGGACGGAGGGCGGAGGCTTAGTAATAGGGTTCCGTTGGTTACCCTTCAGGTACGGAACAATAAAAAGAACATTCAAGATCCCATGTCAAATAATTCAGGTCAATAATTGAAAATAAACGTGAACAGTCACATAGGTACTGCGGACTCAATGTCGAGACGTGGTCAGTAGCAATATCTCGTTTCCTAATTTCCCTTGGGATGCTGCCTTGCTTTCTCGACAGATCGAAGTGTTCTTACGTAGTACATGTCATAGTGCGACTTCTTATCGAGTTATCTTTGTAAACAATGATGAGGTTGAGTGTGTTATATGTGTATGTTGCAGATGTTTTGATGTAGTGCGTGACATGAGTCACACGACTTGTCTAATAAGTTTTTTGGTTGACGTCTGAAGGGATCGCTTATTTGAGAAAAGAAATAGTAAGAATAATATTTACGAAATATATGGGAGTGCCATGCGCTACCGATATGTCATTGCCACATGCTGTATATGATCTACAAAGATTGTCATTTTGTCTAGGTCCTCAGATTAGAGCTTTAGCTAATTTAATTAATAGATGGCTAGAAAATCAACATTGAGTTTACCTAATCCTAACTTATAATATAAATTAGAAAGTGTTTTTTTTCGTTACCCGATGTTGATGTTTTTGGTACCTACTAAGATAGGCGAAACCATAGAGACGATATGGGCTACTTTATAGCGAGCAAAGCCGCGTTCAAAAGCTAGATTTTGAAAATGAATAAGTTTACCTTTGCTGGTAATACTTTGTTCCTATAAGTAGCATACTCTGGGTGCATCGTCCTCACATAATATTAAATTAGTTTTTGTATATCAAATTTTGTAAAACCATTATTTGAAAAGAGTAACTATGGAGTTTCTTGTCCGTTCTTCTCCATAAGAATCTTCCTTTCCGAATGGACAGTAGAGTCACTTTATTAATGTAATACTTTATTTTACTGAACTGTAAATGATGACGTTCAAAAGTGCCGTTTAATGGCTTAATCGAAATAACGTTTTGACTTTGACTTTTACTTCGAATGTTAATAAAAAGAATTCTCAATTGCAGTACAAACACACAACTATACAAAAATATTTGATTAAATTCTTCTCACGTGACAACAACAGTCAGAAGAATAGATTTCAATTATTTCGTAGTCTAGTGGTTGTCTTATTACAAGACTGAATTACACTCATTTGTTGTGACTAAAGTATAATTAAACAGATAATTATGTACTTGGGTTTTATTATTGTTGCTATATACTATTGTTTGCGGTTTGTTGTAGGTATAACTTCTATTGTCAGTATCTAATTTTCGCAAGTTGTTAAAAAGTTTTATATCGGATTCCTAATTCAAATTTGACCATTTTTTTTCGGTGGTGAAATCTTCAAAAGGCGCCTGGCCTTTTCAGGCTTACTCATAAAACAATTCTAACCTTATGAGTAATTTAAGTACTGATTCAAATTCTCTTAAGAAATGTTTTATAAATAATCTACCAATAAGTATTTCTTATTAAAATGTGGTTACTTTTTAATGAATACGCCATATAGTTTTGTTCCTATCTATCTTAAAAATAATAACGAAGCTAAAAAATATTTATTAAAACCATCCTGCATTATTTTGGTTTAATGAAAAATGTTCCATAGCTAATAATAGTTCGTTCTCTTGTGCTTTACTCCGTTCCGGGTAGAAGCAGCTTTTATGCTTTGATCTCAATTTTTTACGAACGAGATATAGTTTCGCCGTAAAAGAAAAATCGCAATTTTGCTTGATGAGATTTTTTTTGCCTGCGTCGACATTCTTTGAGCACGAAAAAGGATCTTAGCTTATGAACAGCAATATTATATTTTACTACACGAAAATACAGGCGGAATTGTACCGTGTTGAAAATATTATGTAAAGAGACCAGAAAATATAATTTAATAAACATTTTCAATAGACTTTTTATGGATTACAAAAACTTGTCAATCAAAATCTAGGTCATGTTGTGATCCGGAAAAATAATTAGATTAGGTATTTCTAGAACTTTTTATCTGGTATTCATCCATTGAAATTGCAGATTGATTTATGAGGCAAAAAATAGTGCAACCAATAAATAGTTGAAAAACCCCAATTGCTTAGACACGCAATTCAGCCTGTCAATGTATAGTTAGCCTCTCAACTTGGTACTTATTCTATGTAGTAACAGCTTATTAAGTTTTTACTGCAAGTCGAAGAACTGTTTTTGTGAAACGATCAGTCAAATTGATTCACGCACTATTTACTTTAAGTATATGAAACACCTTTTGCATAGCTTAGTAATACACTTCTTATATTTTGTTTACCATTTTTTTCACGGAATTGTAGGTAATAATTCCAGGCAAATCGAAACCAAACAAAGTAATATAAGGCGGCACTCAAAGCCACGTCTGATAGTTACGTGTCGGGTTAAAGATCACACAGTTTCTCGGAATTAACCGATTTGAATTCGATTTCGATTCAAATCCGTTTCTAAGCCACGGAATCTATTTAAATTGAGGTGATAGAAAAAATGGCGGCTTATCGTTGTATGATCGGCATTTTGTATTTTTTTAGAGTACTTATATTATTTTAAACATGCTAGCTATTCAGTATATTTTGTAGAGCTATGCACACATACATTTATGGGGCTGTCGATTTTTTTTCGCGATTTTGGGTTTGGTCCCGTAGTAAAAGTTATTCGTAGGTTAGTTATATAATGACTCTCCTTTCAGGTAACACTTTGTATGAATTCGTTTTATGAAAACAGCAGCATAATGTATGTTGAATGCAAACGAATTCTCGTAACAAAATAAATAATTATTAACATTGCTTTATAAAACGAAAAATATAGTTCTCTGCA
The DNA here is from genome assembly GCA_905163435.1 of Mamestra brassicae. NCBI lineage: Eukaryota > Metazoa > Arthropoda > Insecta > Lepidoptera > Noctuidae > Mamestra > Mamestra brassicae. The sequence continues at coordinate 6,464,001 of LR990996.1, read as the reverse complement.
GTCATTACCGGTGGAATTAACGAAATAATTTATGAAATCCAATTCCACGGAAAGCTTAAACGGGTTCAGTGTAATAATGAAGTCGTAGAAACGGGTTAATATTAAAAAAGAACCCGTTGGAAGTTCGAATAGCCGAACACGTGTCGTGCTTAGCTGAAATCCGTTATCGAGAACGACTCTCAAAGGATTTAATTTCCTGTCGGCGAAATGAAAATCGATTAGTTTGATTTCCGCCGGCCACCGGCGCCGGAGGGTCGATAGTTTCCGATGTAGCTCGTGCCAAATTAAATAAGACACGCTAGTTCTAACTGGGACACCCACCTTGCTGCCATTAATTATGTGGACTCAATGTTGGTTTTGTATCTCGAACGTTTCATTTGGCGACTTTTAGATTGGTACTACGAAATGGTCAATGTTTTTCGTGTCTCCTTTTTTTTATTGCTTTTTTTTTAATTTAAGGATGGGAAATCAAATGACTTCTTCCACTCTGGGTGGAGTAGAAGGGCGTGTCAGACTCTTACTGACTAAAACCCACCCGTGTTCCTTCTAAAGCCCTTTGCGTTCCAGGGCCACGGTGACTCTTTTGAATACATTCCGCAACTTTTTTCTTTTGGTTATCGCCAGTTTGTTTTGAATTGTGCTGTCAAAAAGGTTAACGGCCGGTCTCAATAACGTATCTATCTCATGTACGTCATGCATATATCTTCGTCATTTTTGCCTTTTAAACATGACGTTTCAGCTACTGTTGGTAGCTAATTAGAGAATTGGTTAAAGGTAAAACCAACCGTTAATAACTTTGGGTTTTGTTTAGTTGAAAGTCGGGCTTAGACTTGGTAGTTGCGTTTAGGAAATTATGACTAAGATGGAGGTTGACTTGGTTTATACTAAAGCGCAAAACATGATATGGTTTGGTTGAGGTACTTACCAAAAATACACCGTGAATGGCACTTCAGATTATCTGTAATAAACAAAAACAGTAATTAGATACGATACATAAAGCATTTGGTGTTGAATCAAATAAGTAATATCTGTAGATGATTTATATCTCAGTGCATGCTAGTTATTACACCTGCGTAGGTATTTAATTCGTTCATAATTGTTTTAATGAAGCAATAGAAAATTAACATAATACTGTATTACGATCAATAAGGTTAAGAAATTGATAGCAATTTGTTCAACTAGTCACAAATATCTCCTATAGCTATTCTAAATCGTTTCCTCAATTCGAACAAATCATTTTGTCAGCTTTTTATTAATCGACATTAATTTAGGGTACTTTTTAGTTGCTATGGTGACTGAGTCGAGTGGAGTTCCTTCAGAATATAGACGTATGTATGTCTTGAAATGAAAAGGGGTATGCAAAAATCGACCTAAATAACTCAGCATCAAAACAATACATAACATAGTAGAATCTCTCACAAAATTGGGCGGTTCCACTAAACATTTTCGCTTCACATAAACGCTGATAATTAACTTTGTCACTTTACCAAAATTATCTTTGCACGTCGCAGTATATCACGGTTCACGGGAAAGTTAATATTCAGTTTAAACTGACAGGGCCTCAGGGCGTTTGTGACTTTAGCGATTAACTAGTGAAGATACCTCCGGTGGTATTATGATACTTAACTATTGTGTAATCAAGGGAAAGATAAACGATAATATTTGCGAAATAAATAGAGTTGAAAGTGGCTTGTCAAGAATGTTTGGTGGTAACTGTCATTTGGTTGTATAATATAGAGATAGGCAATCATCCGGGTATTTAACCTGATTATAGGGTTTGAAACACATGTCTAGTTGCGTGGGCTGGATATGTTTCTGTTTATCCAACATGAAAGCTGACTCGATGATATTTTTTTTTGCAGTATTTCGATTGAGTGATGATGAGCAGTGTTCGGATAATCGGTCACTAATATACCTCAACTTCACTTTTATTCCCACGAAAGTATAATACGGACATGCTTTTCAGAATCCCGGATCCCGGAATTGTTCGAAATTGCTGAGATTGTTCTCGTTGTGAACTCGTTGTGAACTCTCATTGTAATTTTTTTAAATTTAAAAAGCCGATTCTAATGGAACTTTTAATTTACAATGAAAGTTTTTTCATTAAATTTGTTATAGTTGTATTTACAAAATTGTTAATTCCCGGGAATCCGGGATTACTTATTTATTCAGAAAGGAATGTCCATATTATTCTTTCACGGGAAGAAGTTTACGTATATAAGCGCCCGATTATCCGACCACTGGTGATGAGATAACAATCGCTTTGTGAATTATTTAATTTTTCAGCATCTGCATGAACGATCCTAAAATAACTGTTCAAAGAAGCTTTGTTAGGTATTTCTAATTTTCGCTAGCGTCCATATTTGAAACTTTATTTTAGAAACTAGTATTTGTATTTTTGAAATTCCAAATCTTATTTCTAAGCCTTTATAGCTTCAAAGGAGTTTTTGTCAAGGCTTAAAAATTCATTTCGACAGTTGAAAGAAACCCTTAAGCCCTTTGAGGGTGGATAGATAAATCTGTTTCTTTATAGGTTTATTCATTAATCACCCTAAACCGATTACGTTGAAATTTTAACAGACATTGTTAAAGAACCCTTTTATATTCAGTCTTATTGGATTGGATCGAAATATTTTTTTGGAAAATTCACAGACTTTTTTTTGTCAATACATTGCTGATGTAATGGGTCAACTAGATCATGATACATTTCTATTACTATTACATATATACCGGTGAATTTTTCAAGTGAGCGTGGATGGCCAAACCCGAAATTATGAGGAATAGCGATAAACACTGAAAGGAGTCTCGAGCTCGGTTTTGATGAAAACTAAAACTGCATCATTTGATTTTGGAAAAAATTGGAAAAACTTGGTATTCCTAGCCGAATAGCTTTCGAATCGGTTTATATTGAAAAAAAAACCAACCAACTCACCAACTTCACCTACTGCTAGGTACTGTAGTACTTAGCAGTAGGTGAAGTTGGACTGCGGGTGATGAGGATGAAATGAGTCCATTTTCAAATATACAACCGATTCAAGATTTCTAGTAAACTGCAGGATAAACATTTTTTCTAATAATTCAATTCAATTTATTCGCAATAAGTGTTGGTACAATTTCGGTCTTAACATAAATAATTACCTACAGATCCATAACACTTAGTCATAATAGTGTGACATGCAAATATTTGGGTTAATAGTTATTAATAGTTACACAATATTATTAATTAGATATAATTAGTAAACATAACAATAAAATTGAGAAATTGATCATATTATTAGATTAAATTAAAAAAGCAAGAAAATAATGTATTATTTATGTCCGAGGGAGATTGTGATTATTATTAATTTTTCAACATCTTATTAAATATGTCGCTTAGTGAGTAGAAATTCCTTACCAATGGCCATAATGACTGGCCTGTTGGTCGAGTGGTTGGTGACCCTGACTGCTTAACCGGAGGTCGTGGGTTGGATTCCCACCCAGGACAAATCTTTGTGTGATGAGCATAATCATTTGTTCTGTGTCTGGGTGTAATTTTTCTATAATATGTATGTATTTAGAAATATATAAGTATGTTTATCAGTTGTCTGGTTGCCATAGTACAGGCTTTGCCTAGTTTGGGATCGGATGACCGTGTGTGAGTTGTCCCAGGATATATTATATATTATATTATAATTTAAGGTACCTTGAAAATCTATTAACTGGTACGATTTTAATAGTGTCAGGTATAGCATTAAATATGCGACCACACATTGCATAGCTATTTGGGTGTAATTTCTCTATAATATGTATGTATTTAGAAATATATAAGTATGTTTATCAGTTGTCTGGTTGCCATAGTACAGGCTCTGCCTAGTTTGGGATTGGATGACCGTGTGTGAGTTGTCCAAAGATATTATAAGATATTATATTAATATTACATTTTTAGTATATAGTGCTGTCTTAGGAATTATGAACAGTTAGAGATTTATGCTTCATGATTAGCTGTGACAAATCTTCAGGTGTCTTTATAAACAATTCATCCATAGATGCCAGAGTAATAGGCATTTACCATAGAACCCCCTTGTCACAATGAATATTGAAATAACAATAATGATGTAATGCCTGTCTATATTATGAAATATTAATCGTGTTAATAAGAAGAGGGGTTGCACGATGAGTTAGGAGGGTGCATTTTAAAGTGGGTTTCGCACAAGAAAGGTGTCGTGCCCGTAACCCCTTAGGGGTTACAAAGGTTAACGTTCGCTTAGTGGCATAAATAAAATATTATTTCTTTAAACCTGAATGAGTTTTCTTGTAGACCTGTTACGAAAATATCCTTTGAAGAAAATACTTTGAAGACCTAACATATTTTTTCAAATATAAGTGGTAGGTATAAAGGGTTTGCAATTATTTTTGATTAAATGAGGCCATTTAATCAAAAATAATTGCAAACCCTTTTAAAAGTAAATCTACAACATGAACCTCATTTTATATTTAGTTTTGAAAACATTAATGAAAGAACTTAGCAACCCATAAAAGAAAACACAACCAATAAAAAGGATTAATTGAATTTAAATAAGTGCTTATCAATTTTATTCCATGCAAGGGGCACGTATTGAAATCGTTAACTATGCTTGATTACCAGTAATTTGCTGCAAGTATAATTTTCTAGTATTTCAATAAAACGTCCGACACTCAATTAGTGTGTCAGAAGGGAAATAATTCAAAGACATCGGGCGATGGAGACATTTTAATGAAACTTAAGTAGTCACTTAAGGAATGGGCTCGTTGCAACGATATCGTGCAATTGTAACACCATTGCATATGTCACAGGAAAATTGCAAACGCCGTAAGTTTGTAAAATATCGCGTGAAATTGTGAATTAAGTTTTCTTAATAAGACACGGATATTTTGGAAACTATTGAATTTATTGTACACAAGGCGATTTTTTTTTAAATATCGAGAAATTGTAATCTAATAAAGATTTATTACAATCTTACGGAGTATGCAATTTTGCGGTGATATATATATGTACATCTATAAAAAACTTTAGTGTTTTTTGTACGGCAAATTTTACGGGTGCATCAACAGTAAATCTTTGCCGAATTCGATAGCGGTTGCTTCTTCTAACTTCCGAAAGTAACGATCGTATGTGCGGAGTTAGAAATTCACGTTGTGTGCTTCGGCCCTTAGTGATCAATGACATAATATTAGTTGATATGTATTTATGTATGTAGGTATATTTATGTATATTATTTGTACACGGGTTCCTACCCTCAATGCTGATCTCTCTCTGTCACTCAAAGGTTTGGTGGGTGAAAACTCAACTTTGAGTTAAGCTCGCCTTTGTACATGGACTTTATTATGACTGTTTTATAATATAAGTTGTTTTGTTGTACAACAAACTGTCAAATTTCTTTAATAGATTTTCAACTTTATCCTCAAAGTATTAGGTTCAAGGTTGATTGGGAAAATTTGACAGTTTCTGGTAGCTTGATGTGCTGGCGTCTGTACAGTAAAGAATTAAGAATGAATGTGTTTAAAAAAAAAAAGGGAGGATTATAAGTTGATATTAGGCATAGCAACTAGTGTTTCTATAGCCATTGCAAAATTACTATCATTCAAACCTGTGATTTACTGTAGATATATCGTTCCCCAACAAAGGTTCGTGACTCTACTTTAGTGTAAAATCGGAAAATAGCGTGTCGGTGTTTATCCGAATACTCATGAGGGCTTTAAGAGTTATGTCACCCAAAACACCATTGCTGATCTATTTATAATGCGTTAACAAAGGTAATTTTCTTTGAGTACCTTTGTAAACAGATTTCCATTTTTCTGTGACAGCTAGGTAAAAATATGATCCGTATTATCATCATGTTACGACTTACGAGTAGGCATTTCTGTGATCTGCTTGTCTTGTGTTGTCTGTGTCTGCACATTACAATTTTATGTAAAATGTATAACAGTTGTAGTAGTAGTATAGTAGTTTTTAAAAACAGTTACTTTTCTTAATGAAGATGTACATGAGTATGCATGAGGTAATTTAAGTACCTTTTTTTTAGGATGGGAAATCATCAAATGACTTCTTCCGCTCTGAGTGGAGCGGAAGGGCGTGTCAGACTCTTACTGACTAAAACCCATCCGTGTTCCTTTTAAAGCCCTTTGCGTTCCAGGGCCGCGGTGACTCTTTCGAACAAATTCCGCATCCCTAGAGGTATATTTCAGTGTTTTTTCGGTACATACAAATTAAGGCAGCCTGTAGACAAGCGTCATCATACAATTTGTTGTACAACAGCAAATAATTATCAGAAGCAAAGAGTAAATTAGAGGCATATAACAGAAACGCACGCACAATTAACACCATAAATATTTCCACGCCTTTCCATTGGCGACAGTCTAATCAGCTCAGTAGTCCATGAGATAGCCTCAATTAGACACATAACTTTCACTTTCACCAGCGATTAAATAATCCAATCGTTCCCAAACCGATCACATCTGATCTGTTGTCATTTTTCTAAACAAACAAAATGATAAGTTTCCGCGTTATCTCCGTTATGCATCGATACGTAATAGTTACGTAAGCAGAGATGCGCAGGAGTTATGCTAGAAGTCAGAGGTCGCGGAGAGAGTGGTGATTGACCCTGTCGCGTGGTGACGTCACCAGAAACCAGTCCTGCCAGTGATATTATATAGGTTTACCACTTAGGTCGCTGAGAAAGTTACAGTTGTTTATTTACTATGTGACATTTTGCAGCGGTACTGGAATAGTGGATTCCGATTTGAGGTGGGTAAACATGATGGTGTTATAAAGTTATTATATACCATACTAAAATAATGAAAAAAAACAGTTTATTCTGCTGGAAAAGACGCACAGAATTACTTAAAGATAAAAAACTTAGCAACTAGAAGTATAACAAAACTAAATAAAAAACGCATCACTATCAGCCCATGTCAGGGCCGGACATTAATTAAACGAGTCTCTGGTCACACCACAGACAAAACAGAACACAGTTACAATTATATGACGTCTGTCTTCACCGAAGGGTTAAGCAAAGGTTTGCCTATAGGATACATACAACAGTTACATTTTAGGCGAGTCTATTGTCATTAACCGAGCACATATCTAGCCACCAACCTACTATAAAAGTTTTAAGTATCACGTTTTGAGTCTATAGACAACAGAACATTAAATGATATTTATTTTGTAAGTAGGCTAAACATAAACTTGTACAAGTCAATATTTTTTGGTCATTTTTAAATTAGATGAGGCCGGTGTTTCCTAGCTGACTACCCTGAGAAGAAACACCGAAACAAACTCAGAGGTCAAAGTCTCTTTTAAAGTCCATACAATCGTACGGGTCAAATCATTTGAGAATCATTCATCCGTCTACTGAGGTACAGGTGCCAGCACATCAAGCTACCCGAAACTGTTAAATTTTCGCAATCAACCTTGAACCTAACATTTCAGCGATACAGAAAAATAAATCTATTAAAGAAATTTGACAGATTGTTGTGGCTTGTGCTGGCGTCTGTACGACAATTGGTACAATCACCACACATGGCAAAGAGACTGGTGATCACAATACATATATTGTTACTAGCAGACAGGACGACATTGCTGCCAATCATGACAGGTTATTGATCAATTGAATCCATCGGCCTGATGACGATAATGGATACAAACCAACCTATTACCCGCCACCGAGACTGGACCAGTTCCGTTTGACGTCAAGTAAATTAAATTAACACATTTTTTCATAAAAGAGTAATTACTTCAATAGGATATATCACATAATAGAATTCAATTACTACGATACTAATAGCAGGCATAATAAGAAGAAATCCTTGACAAATAATACTAATGAAATAATAAAAAAAACATGCGATACAATGCGACAACTTAGATTTACTAATAACTTAAAATTACTTCAAAGTTTTTTGTCAACAATTTGTCAGTACATATTTCTTGACCTAATTGTAACTAAGTTATTAGCCGTTAATTAAAAAGCGACACTGGCCTAAAAATGGTTTGGAATGCCGATAGAGAGGTCGTGGGTTTCAATCTGTTGAGCTATTTCTTTGAAGTGGATTGTTTATTAAGTCTTAGTATTATTACTTCTTTCAAAGATATTGATGATGGCGGCTCATCTTAAATGTCTTAATGTTTACTTAGAAAACTTTCCTTTTAAGAACTTTTCAACTTCCCGGAAATTATGAATCATTAATTTTAGTTTTCTTCAAAACGTTAAAAGCGTCTAAGTACTATTTCGGAAATATAATTACATCCCTATTAAGTTACTTAAAAGCAAACTTTAGCCTTTCTATATCAAATATTTGTAAGCGAGACTTCTCAGTTACTCGGAACATGGCTATACTCAAACAGTTATAATACTTATGCGAAGTCCCGACACTGAACTTGTTAATTAAACTTGTTTCATTCAATGAAACTGAGAATGAGTTCCAAAAATTAATCACCGAGTGCCTATTTGAATAAGTCTGAGAAAAAGAAACTTCTAAACGGGCGGACTTTGCGGAGAAATTAAATTTCATTCTATTCGCAAAGTGAGGCTGATTAGCATAATACAAGGCGAGATGAAAACGAACGATTCACCTGACGCTCGAGAGCAAGCCGGCGAAGACTTACGGAGACGACCGACGAGTGAAGACGCTACGATTTGCACCTCTATAGACGACAATCGCATGAATTTGAAGAATACGAGTTATGGCTGCCAATTGGCAAAAGAAAATTGTTGGATTGGTACAAGCGAAGAGAGGCTCAGCAGTGGCCGAAGTCGGGAAGTTGATGATGATGATGACTGTCTACCAATGAGGCTCTCCCTCTGTATGTATTTCAGACTGTACATGTATGTCGTTGGTAGTACTTATATAACACATGTAATAAGTTGTAAATAGCCGAGGCGTACAATCCACATGTGTAATGTGGAACCTGAAATAGATCTTGAGTATAATGGGTAGTAAAGACTTGCAGTTTAATCAACAACTTGGTGTGAAGATCCGGAAATATTATTTCTTAATTTATTTTAACTGACTGGCTGCCTATAATAATATTAGTATCCAATGAATAATAAAATTTTACGAATATAACATGAAAAGTATATTTTAGTGGTCTGCACAAACACACAAAGAAATGTAATCAGCAACAAGCGAAAGATAAAATTTTATAGATTTTCCTAAAAGACGCAGACTGTGGGGACGTTTGGACGCCGACATTACAAGGTAGCCGGGAGCTTTGTTAAACTTCCAAAGAACATTGCTTCAGCTTACAATAAAAAATAAAACTGGAAATGTTATTTTCAGAAAACACTGCACCTGTTACACGGAGCTTTAAACCATATTCCGGTGTTGAAATCATTCATTTTATCGTGCGTACAATTATTAAATCTATCGAGGCTACGGTGTAACGTCGGCCGTGCGTGGTCGAGGGACACACATGTCAGAATACTATTATAGTTTGGCGCGGTCCCTTCCGGCCCATTATGTCAGTTCCATAACTTATGTATGTCGGTAGGTCCGCGACCGATCGAACCCTTTTAATTATTTGATCCCAATGTTATATAAAATTCTTTATTGTCAAAGTAATTCGTTAAAACTTGTGATTTAGTTTCAAAAGGCGGAATTGAATGGAGCACCGGGAATCCGACTTCCAGTCTGAAAATTTTAATGAGAAATTCGTATCTCATTGCTTTAGAAACAGCTATGGAGGGCGGCAATCTCTCGCGTCAATTATTCTGTCTCGACCGAAGTTTCAACTGTTTCAATGAAATTCCTTTCGGCAACATCTTATTTGTCTGTCCGGGTCCAAATTAAAAGATAATGTGTTGAAGTTTGGCCGTTTTGAAGTTGTGCGGATGGTGCAGATTGGAATTATTACCTGGCCGTTAGGGCCGGCCGACCGAGGGCCGAGACTTAATGTTAAAACTCCGCGATTTATTTCTGAGCCCAGATGCCGACAACAATCACTATGATAAATTGTTTTTGTGCGTGACTTAAAATTTTTGCAACCACTTCCTTAGAAAAAGTTTGTTTTAATGTTCATTTGTAAACAAATGGCCGAAAGTTTTCGTCTCTAATTCAGCTACAGAATATTTTTTTCGAGTTGCGTAATTAAAACGCTCGGATATTTTTGCTTTAAAATATTCCTTTTGCGATTCTCTTGTGATAAAATGTACAGTAATTTATTTCGTTTATTCCAACTTTCGTTATCGCATTGAAGGAACATAATACAAGAAATTGAAGAAACTCGGAAGACCTTTAGAACGAAAAATTATATCAGATTGTACGTAGTTGACACCTGTCGCAATTTAAAACATTCGTTTCCATTCGTTTTTGATATACCTAAAGGAAAAACGTTATAACGATAAGAACAGCTACAGTAAAATAAAGAAAACAGCAATTGAAAACAGTTTAATACTTATATTTCGCGTAGCTTTCCGAGGATCAATACTGGAAAAACATTATTCTGGTAGTGATCCTGTGGAAACCACGCGCGACTATCATCATACTGTTAATTTAAAAAACTGGCCAATTGCAAGTTGGACTTGCACACGAAGGGTTCCGTACCATAAGCCGAAAAAAAAATTGTGTCTTGTGTGTTTTAATTTTTAATTTTATTTCATTTATATTATTTGTTGTTATAACGGTAACAGAAATACATCATCTGTGAAAATTTCCACTTTCTAGCTTTATGCAGCATTCAGCACGGTTCATGAGATTCAGCCTGGTGACAGACATACGGACAGTGGAGTCTTAGTTATAGGGTCCCGTTTTTACCCTTTGGGTACGACACCCTAAAACTGATCATTCATCAAAACTTTATACAAAACTACAATAAAAACCACTACACGGAAGCTACACACTGCATACAAACAAATGCACTAGACTACATTAGTTTTGACAGGCAACAATAATTCATACTAAACCACAATCATAAACCACAAAGGGTTTATATCTCTATTAAGGAACAGGTGAATAATAAATTAAATTAATTGTTAAGACAAGGAAGCGGTGTCAAGTCAAATAAGATCGTTGGGTAATGTTCTCTGTTTCGTGACATGACCTCACGTTTGCACCTCAGTTTTTGTTATAGCTATACAATACATAGGGTTAATGTATATACAGTGAGTATATACAGGTTGACTTTTAATTCATTGGCAACTTTTCGAGTATTGAAAGCATAATATACTCATGAAAAACATTTTTTTTACAGTATCAACTCTGAAATATTTTCTGTGTATCAGAATAGGGTATTTGACTATAGAAATCTAATTAGTCCGACAGATAGCTTTCTAAAAATTGAAAAAAAAAAACAAAATATAATCATATATTTTTAACCCAGGCAACATTCCCTGTTGGACATAATGTACTTACAGCAGATTTTTTTTTTCGCAATTTTAGTTGTTGGAAGGTTGTTTATATTTCAATAAATCTACCTAGCCGTTTGCTGAATACCAGTATTCGTAAAGAAAGAGAGAGAAAGAAATGAAAGAAGAAATAAAAATATTTATTTGAGATAAATGAAAACTATCTGATCTCCACGATTGAGTTACGAAGTAAAGTTTTATCCTCCATAATTACCATTTAAATAAAATATCACCCTGTACTAACTGTTTGGTATCTCAAGGAACCATATGTCTATCTAATGTAGTACTCGTGTGTAAGTTTCCTCGTGTCTTCCGGATTTTTAATTGGTACCTTTGACGTGCTTATCAAGCGTTTGTCTTGTATTATATAATTATGTAGAGCGTTATTAATAATAATTAAAGTGTTTAACTGGCTTGAGCCTAAATCGTTCTGAGTAATAATCGGCCTGTTCATACTCCGCCTTAAAATTATAGGCTTCTGACAATTACGAATTATTATCTCACTTTTTTGTTTTATTTGTTCTGTTACCTTTTTTTTTTGTCTTAATACTCATACAGCCTTATTCATAAAAAAAAAATATGACTGTTACATAGCTAAAATACTGATAAGCAGATTCTTTTTCAAAATTTTCTATGGAGAATTTGAATATAGAATCTCTTAAATAATATTTGAACTAAGTAACGGTTAATAAGTTTTTATGAATAAGGGCCTTATTATTTTAATATTTCGTTGACTTTCGTTCTAGGGGCTTTTTAATATGAGACAGGTGACAATCTGACAATTCGGCAATAGGTCGTGACAATCTGTGAATTTTGTATGTTTCTTTTAACATTTGCAGTCGAGAAAATGTGTCAATTTTGTATTTTATTTTGACACATATGTCTACTTGTGCGTTTTACCGTCACATTTCTTGACGTTGTATATCAACAGCTTCATTTGTGGCCATGGAGTTGTGGTTCGTATTGGTCTCTAAGATTATTTCTTAAACCTTCACATACCGTTTAAACCTTTTGGTATTCCCATTTTACACGAATGCAGTGTAGTCTCCAAACCGCTAAACACTGCGGTTGCTCCATCCGACTAACGTTCTCATTGTGGCAACAACAACCATTGCAATTCTTCCTCTCTAAAAATAAACACGGAAAGTAAAGAGATCTACTTTCTATACCTTTTCTTCCCATTTACGAGGTGAAGTAATTAATTAACTTCGAATTAACATTATAATTATATTTTCTACGTTCGTACTAGATCCGTAAAGTGACGCATGGCATGGTAACGGATTTGTAATGTAAATGAAATAATTAGAATTCTGCGTACGTACCTACATACATGTGTTGCGGAAAAATACGAAAATAATATAAAATGCTGTTAGTCGAATGAAGGATGTATGAGAGGTATTGTAGTCGAAGTGACAGGTCAATACAAAAGCTTGTGTTTGTATTAGTCATCACTAGTTTAAGGATCTTGGACATTGCCGTTTCTAGTGACACTGAATAGTTTACATACTTCTTCAAACAAAGCTGGAAACATTCTGTGGTTACTCACAAGATACTGAAGATATCCTGGAGGACAATATTGTAATCTTGTATTAAAATATAGGTATTGAGAAAAGAAAAAAAAGGTTCCGACGAATTGAGAACCTCCTCCTTTTTTTGGAAGTCAGTTAAAATAAAGTTCACGCCTACGATCAACAGTTGCTTAGTCTACAAGCAGCTGTGTGATCACAACAATAGAACTAGTCGGGGTCATCGGTACCATGAGTGGGATGTTAGTTACCTTTTATGTATCCCTCGAAAGATGTAAGAGCAGAGTCAGCATGAATGATAACTTTGACGGCACGGTTGGCGCAGTGGTTCAGCGATTGACTGCTGCGCTGCGTGTCGCGGGTACGATTCCCGTCCGGAACAAATATGTGTTTGGCCTACAGATAGTTGTTCCGGGTCTGGCTGTTTGTGTATGTGACTTTGTATGTTTGTAGTTAAAAGTACCCACAATACAGGAGCAATCCTAGTGTGGGACAACGTTTTTTTTTTTTGACGAAATACGTCCGTGATGCGATTTACTGTCAACACAGTGTATCGCATCACCAACGTGTTTCACGGTACTTAACATAATACCAACAGGGTCATTTAGCACGACTCTCTGATACAAATTATATATATGTTTTTGCTACGTCCAAAGGTGGACATCAACACATCCCTTGAAAACATGAAGTTGGAAAACGTGATACCTACAAAAGGGTAGAAACATACGTTCGACATGATTCGATACTAAGCATATTAACTTATGTTCTACATAATTATTTATACACCGGATACATCGTGCGACTTAACAACACTATCCGTGACTCAAGGCTCTATTATGTCCTGATAATTATAAAATAAATCAGTTTAAGTTATAAATAAATGCCTGTACAAATGATGTCTGAGCTAAATTTAGTTTAGCCTTAATCCAGCCACGATTCTATTCGTGATTATTAAATAATGACTGATTAAAGGCAAGTTGCGGAAACTGGACTGTAGTTTTCAAGGTCGGTATTATTGTGTTCCTAAAAAGTAGGTAATCTAGAAAATAATGTTGTACTTTTAGAGCTAGGACGGCCTTGTCTGACATGAACTGTAAGTACGTGGTTCCTGATTTTAAAAATTTAATAGTCGTTGGTGGGAAGTCGTGCAAGACTTTCAAGAAGTAGATTTTTGAGGCATCGAGATTCTTTTTGTATGGAAAAAATAGTTGAAGGTAAACTTATTTTTAGTTTTAATATAATATGTTAGAGTCTCATGATAAAAATTCAAAATATGTTACGTGAAACTGAACCTGACTTGGATTTGGTGTTCAACATCACGATTATTTTGTAAGTAAAATGTACCCAGAAATTACTCAAGAAAAGCAATTTGCCTTATTACTTTTGTAGTTATAACGAAGTCTATCACAGCTTGTGTAGTCCAGGACAAGTATATGATATATTCAATGATTGGGAAATTAGAAAACATGTCGTAAAGGAATTCAAGAGTTCATACCGTGTGACCAACCATTATCATTATTTCTGACAATCTAATAAATACCATATCATTATTAACACTATTATTTCACATACCAACTACTCTTCCTGATACAATTACTTAGTCGCTTGCAACACGAACACTCGAGGAACGAAAAGGTCAAATGGTCAAGCAATTTTCACATTTTGTGCCCGTTAAGCATTAAAGGAATGTGCCTTTAACGCTTTACGGGTACAAGCTCATTGAGATTCATCAACATCATCATCATCATCATATCAGTCGAAAGACGTCCACTGTTGGACATAGGCCTCCCCCAAGTTTCGCCATAACAACCGATGGCGTCTCGCATCCATCACCTACCCGCGACACTTCATCGGTCCACCTTGTGGGAGGTCAAACGCTGCGTCTTCCGGTACGCGGTCGCAACTCCAGAACTTCGGCTCCAACGACCATCTGCTCTGCGAGCAATGTGCCCTGCCGCTGCCACTTCAGTGTGGCGATCCTTCGGGCTATGTCTATATTGAGATTGCAACTTCCAGAATAACCAGCCTATAATATTCTCACTACTGAGACACAGGCCCTCACCTTGTGAGTGGGAAATTGCTGTAATCTATGCGTAAATGCGTTTTATGCGTTTCCAGCGCAGATAGCTAGATATCACCATTACTTCGAATATTTGGTTCTATGATATACTAGTTTGCTCCTTTCATATTATAAGAGCAGCGGAACTGGCAGATCTGCAGCCCTACTATGACGTGCTAATGCCATCCAATTCCGTAATTTAAACGGGATAGTGCTATTTGCTGTGTATAGCTCCATCTCCCTCTTAAAGCGGAATCATCATCGTTTTAAGACTTCATAGTAGGGCCCCTGCTGCATAGTAATTAAACTGTTAATTTTCAACAGCACTTAGGTTTATGGAGTGATAGGTAACACCACGAAGTAGGTGTTATGGCGTTACATTCCCATGGCACTGAGAATGCCGTGTTCACCACTTACAGTAGAAAGTTACAGGAATTGATATTCGACCCCGAGAACGGTAAAGTGTGGTGATAACCACATTGTATAACGGTGTTCAATGTTTCCTTAAAACTAAATATTTGCATAGGAAATAGATATTTCAAGCTTATGTTTCATGAGGTTACCGATTTATGGTGCCAGGAGTTGAGCTTTGTAAAGCGTCACAAAAACTTGGTCGACATTCGCAAAATGGGAATTGAAACTTGGACAAACCTTTTCAACCTCTTCTTGTAACGTCACTTTCCAGTAAAAAGTGTACTGGTAAGTAACACACGAGTTTTCAACGCATTGTATCGTCTTAATTTTTTGTTTAACTGAGAAAATGTGTCCAATATTTTTTGAAAGCCTGTCTGACGGACATTATATTTTTTTGTCAAATACCCTGTGTATGCATTTTTCCATGTTTTACTTTCGGAAAATATTTTAACATTTGATCATTTTAGTTTTGTATTTTATATATGTTAAACAACAATAAATGATATTCTATTCAGTTCAGTTACCACATGCAACAAGCTGGTTCGTATGTCCACATATCCAACACTCTGATGTACGGAAGAAAGCGGACTCGTTGCGAGCGCAGCCTCCACTAATCGGAGAGAGCTACAACTCTACAAGTGACACTATTTATCTAACGCGCAACTTTATCCAACTGATCACGAGATTACGATATCATTTAGTTCCGGTTACGTCATATGTGGTCTATACTAGGTTTTTGTAGAACTATATGTTTTATTTTTATATGAACATTACAAGTGGTTTTGCAAAAAACCTACAATCGACACACTTCTGTTTATAGATGTTAGTACGTGAGTGAAATAAATACTGGTAATTTCAAAGTCAAGGATTTTTTTATACCTAAAACCAGTAAGTGCAAGGTATATTCTAGACTCTTTGACGTTTGAAGATTAAAAAATATATGTATGCTTTTGTTTGTTCACTTGTTCGTTTCTTTGTTTAATCATTTATTCACAGCGTCCTCTGCAAGTAGGTATTTATTTAAAGAATATTACTTGTGTCATTGATGAGCAATTTGTAAGTAAATAATATTCATTTAGTATCAATGCTCATTGAATTGACCTACCTGGTACTAGGTATTACGTTAAAGTAGTAATGTAATATTAAATAAGCGCTATTAATATTTGTACTTAAATTTTATGTAACATCGGTTGGGTCTTGACGTCTTTCGGCTGAAATGATGATGATCAAGGATTTCGTGCTTTAACATCATGGCAACAGAGTCTTTTTTATAAATAAACTAGCTGCCACCCGCGGTTCCACCCGCGTGAATGTCGAAAATTATCCCAAGGGAACATACTCCCGGGATAAAATATATATGTGTTATTCCAGACTATACCTCTATACCTATACCCCTGTGCCAAATTTCATCAAGATCCGTTGAGCCGTTCTAACGTGATTGAGTAACATACATCCATCCAAACATTTAAACTTTTGCAATAATAATGTTAGTTTTAGTATAGAGTATCTATTACTAATATTATAAATGCGAAATAAAAAAAGTAATTTACAAAATACATTTTTTAATTTTAATGTATACTTAAAACAATAATAACGCAAAATATGAAAAAAAATACAACACACCAATTCACAAGGAATGTTGATACGAAAGCAAATTAAGAATCTCGATGCGTGCGCAAACGCAGAGGTGCAGTCGCGTGCGTTGAACTCTTTTCCACTAGAGCGAGCGATCTAGATCGATTCGCCGCACTTTGCAACTAAATAGTACCACGTTACGCAAGTGTCATTGCCGAGATTTGCATCAGTACCTACAGTTACTGAGTAATAATCACCATAGCAATTATTGTATAACAACTTTGGAAAATTCCTTGACAGTTGACTTAGAAATGTTAACGGGTTTACTTGTTCACAGGATGTGACGACGGCTTTGTAGTTCAGGAGCTAGGTTACTGTTGTTAACCGCAAAAAAAATTGAGCTTCATTTTTAAAATGCAGAAGATTTGGAACAAAAATAAAATTAAAAAATGGAGAATTCAATTAAATTTTGTCTGATTATTATATAAATAAATTCTAAAGCAAGTGACATCACAAAGAAAAACACTTCCCGATTTCTAATATGTATCATATAATTGTATTACAGCAACCCATTCTAATGAACTCTACCATTTATTAGACACTATTGCCTCCGATGACTTCACAATTGCTGCACTTAAAACGTAAATAGACATATTATTGTCGTTCATAATGTGCCTTAATCAACATAAAAAACAATAACTATGGTGTTCGTAAACGCTACTCACATTACCTATACAAAGGACTTTATATTAAAGATTTAGGTCAAGGAATGACAAAGGATAATCTGAGATATGCTTTTTGCAGCGGAAAATTATGATGTGGCAATAAAGTAAACGTACTTATTATTGTTTTTGTCTTATTAAAGTAAACTCAGCAGCAGCTTATAATATATGAATTAGTCACAGTAGTCTAATAATTGTTGGTTTTCCTCATTTACCGAAACATTGAAGGCTTACAACAAAAAAAAACAACAACAAAGGAGCATACAAAAATTAAGGCGATACAATTTTATTTGAATTTACTGTTTCAAAGTTTTGTGTTAAAATATTTTTCTAGCTAAATTTATATTTCATTGTTGAGGGAAAATTAATGCAATGACATATTTAAATAGGTTACCTAAGTACCTAAGCAATTATGATAAACAACATTCAAATAAAACTATTTCTAGATAACATCAAGCGCGAGTATTTTGACATATTTTATTAAGTAAATTATTAATCGGTGAATAAAGTATTCAATTGGAAACAAAATGAGTATAACAGTCAAATAAAATTTATTTTTTATTATACTAAACGACAAGTGCCTATTAATTTCTATTATGCAGTTAACATTAAAAAGAGAGAGTGGTAGCCTAGTAGCAATGATTGATTGGTGATTTATACCATGTTTATAGCAGTCATAACACCGTCAATCTGTTGTATTAAGAGTGATAAATTATACCGTCTAAACGTATGATCTTAAAGCAATTACTTCGGCTTTCATAAACAAGATGTATCGATGATGATTTTGTGAATGACGTGGAAAAAAAACAAGGCGACTCCTGTACTACCGCATCTTAAATAATATCCTGCAATCAATTATTTCAACTTTCCTATTTTTTATTTATTATAATTGAATAACATGAAGAAACTGCATGTAGACTCCCAGACTTCTTGATTGGAAATAATGTTTCAATGAATATTAAAAAGCTTTTTATTATGCAACGAGTATTAACAATTTCATTTTATTTTCAACAATATTTACGACTGAGCTGTGCCTGTAAAGTATGTTAATAGTTATGCGCTATTTTGGAGTAAAATAATAATTTGCAATAATAGGCAATGAAAAATTATTTGCTGTGAGTTATTTAAACAGTGGGCGAGAAAATTGCCCACTTAAACGCTGCATTGCGTTAAAATCAATTGAAAGTAGTGCCATTATTTTAACCGTTTTCCCGTTCAAATGTCACCACTTAGCAGTAGCAGATACTTCGAGAGAGACCAACGCCCATGACTGGGTTTAGTGGACTCTCGGTGTAAACATTGTCCAAACAGTAAAAAAAATAACCGTTCCAAACATGGCTAATACGAAAACGAAACTTAATAGACGTGTTGCAGCTGCTAAAAGGGGTGGTTTGTTGAAATAAGTGGCCAGTTTGCTTCGTCCCGGCTGCCCGTTTTAATCAAGTTGGTTACGAGGCAGAAACATCCAGCTAAGAGCTCGCACGGACGTCGAGTGCACTTTGAAAGCGGCTGATTAAGTCTCACGACGCACTGGGAGTCTCGCGACGTTCCAAACTTGCTTTTTGTTTCGATCGGGACTTAAGATACGGACTTAAATAAGTTTTCTGCGCGCGACGATTTACAACGATTGTCCTTTGTTTGCACGTTAATGGGAGATGTCATGAAGATAGGCAGGTATGGTGTGGCTCATATTACGTTTACTACATTTTACATGTAATTGCTTATGAAGGAAAAACAACCATGAGACTATTGTTTAATTAAAATTCTTCTACCGTACAGTAAACTGCATAGTGCACATTCATGGTAAATTGAAATTGACAGCGTCTTTTTTTGCTGTAGCAAGCTAGATGTTTCGCGTTGTTCAAGTGTGTGGCTTATCGTAGACCGCAATAGCTTATTGCAGCCTCTCCATTAAAACAACAGCCTTTCATTACAAGAAAAGCTTGCCAAAACAACCGAGTTCTAACTCCAAAGTAATATCTAGTTCACTAGTGCTGTAAGTACAACGTGACGTGCCAAGCAGCTGGTCTATAATTACCTTAGTTCGGGTGTGCCGGCCGGACATCGGGCGGCGCAACATTCGACTCCTTCTCCTCACAGTACTTACAGTGCAACCATTCGACATAATCACTTGGAGTTCGGATGACATATGCCGTATTAGATGGAGAAGTAAACGATTCAGATAAAGGGATATTGTTGAATATTTTCATGCTTGTTTTGGCTTGAAAGATTGAGGTAAAGTGTGATTTGTATTTAAGATAATTTCTTATTCGTGTCGATTGACTAAAATGAAATTATGTCCGTGCTAGAGTATTTGGAAACTTTTACAGCTCTATTATTGGCATCGTTTAAATCTTGGTGGTAATAATCATAGTTAATCTTAGACGATGCTAAATTTGTTTTGGTAGATGTTCGTATGAAGTCGTATTTTATAGACTAATCATTAGTAAATTAACTAATACCTGTAGCTTCAAACTAAGTTTAATTTGAATTATAGGAGAAAGTTCCTATTATATTTCTCGAAATCACGATTCTTAGACCGCCTTTCTGACAGTAACATTCTAGTTACTTCGATATTTGTATTATAATTTATTAACTCGTAAAATAACACAGCAACAAAAGTGGAGGGCACCTTTATGTTTGGACACAGACAACGTTATTTACAACGAACTAACAATACTTAAATTGTAAACAAACCGTTGTTGGTGTAAACTGCTGCAACCAGTTTTATATTGAACAAATAAGACAGACAGTTAATTCAGTTGATCATCTGCATGTTGCACATAACATAATATGTAATACGTTGCGTCTTGAACATCGTTATGGTATTTTGCTCTTAGATCTAGGTATCGATGAAGTGCTAGTACTTTTACTTCCTTAAATGTACAATTCACTTTCGCCAATGTGTTAGAAAGCATTTTCTTCTTGTACGAATGAGTGTATAAACTGAAGGAACAACTTTGTACCTAATTTGTAAAAGTGAAAATAGACTGAAACATAACTTATTTATTTATTTAAACTTTATGTACAATAGTGGTACATGGGCGGACTTAATGCATCAAGGCATTCTCTACCAGTCAACCTTTGGGTTATAAAGACTATACTGTGGTAGGTGTACAATAAATAAAAATAATATTCAAATTGAATTTTAACATTTCGGAGAGAATATACAGATAATATATATAATAGTAATAAAATACATAACTAACTTCTGAAGAATTGATCCAGAATACTTGGAAAAGCTATCGTGAAGTGTGCAAAATATTTACGAAGTTGATCATCATCATCGTTACAGCCGAACGATGCCCACTGTTGGACATAGGCATCCCACAAGTTTCGCTATATCGACCGGTCCTGTGCATCTCGCGTCCTACGGATTTCCCCGATCATTACCAGGTCATCGGTTCACATTATGGCCTACCAACGCTTTGTCTTCCAGTACGCTGTCGCCACTCCAGAACTTCTCGACCCCATCGACTATTTGTTGTGCGAGCAAAATATCCTGCCCACTGCCTCTTAAGTTTGGCGATTTTTCGTCCGAAATGAACCATGCTACTCGTATAAACCTTTTCAATCTTGTTAACACATTTTAAATTATGTAAGTGTCTACAAGTAACACAGAATCTCAATAAATTTTCGATTATTGTTGAAGCCGTACAAATAAAACTATATCATTTTCCTCATACCGACCACATGTGAGCGAGTTGCACTGTTATACAATATATTACTTGCATTGAATAAAGATTGAGTGAGAGTCGGGAGCGTTGCCTCCTTGATTACGTCGAATACGTTTTTAAACAATTTGCTTGATATACATAAATACCGCTCAACGCTTATGTACATAGTATAAAAGATGCCTTGCTTTTATTATTTAAATTCACTGAACAGTACAGTGAATTTCTTGAAGGTATTTTTTTGTAGACTTGCATTTTGATATTGTTGAAATATCAAAATATTTTTGCTTTCTCATGATACTTCTTCCGTGTAAATATTGATATGATTGTAAACCGACTTTAAAAAAGGTGATTATACTCCATTCGATCGCATCTTGTTTATATGTTTGCTGTCTGACTGCAGAGAATAAACTTAATTTGTTTACGTTAATTTCTGTTAAATCAAGTGAAATGTGAAAAAATATATAAGTGCATCCGAAACCGGAGAAGTTATGCTAAAATTATGCTAAAACTACCGATTATTAAAATCGCAATCACCATCAATACAGATGAGCGTCGGATAAATTCCCTAAAGGCGTGTTCCGTGAAGCGTTTGTCGCTTTCATTGGAAAGTCGCAGAGTCCGGAACTGTTGGAACTGGACGAATGGCGTCGCGTGCGCAGACATGCTCGTAACTCGCCGCATTCATAATCATCTTGAGAGCATTGTGATTTATTTCTGCGGTTTTTATATCTTTTTGTATATCAATATTGAATTAAAACATTTTTTTTGCGTACAAAACTTGCGTAAAGTTATTAAGTAACGTTTGCTTTAGCGTCATTTTTACCCGACTACTGCAGAAGGAGAGTAATGTTTTTTTGACTTTTATCTTTAAGAATAGTTTCTTTAAAATGCAAATATAAAATCATTTATTTACATAAATAAGGTAGGTACAGAAGGTAGGTGAAAAATTATTATAATATTCTGCTTTTAATTTCGGCGTGCAAATGTAAAATTAAGTTATTATTTGATATTGTTATTGAAATTAAGTATTGATTATAATCATGCAGTTTTCTTAGTACGGCGTTTAATGTTAGACATTAAATAAATCGTGTTAATGATCTTTTAAAAGTTATTTTATAAAGAAATTTAACTAAACAGTTCTGTTTGCTCTTAGTAAGACATGGTGTTCGATGGATAAGGTTAGCTCCTGGCAAACATGGTGTTCGTTTGATAAGACTAGCTCCTGGCAAACATGATGTTCGTTTGATAAGACTAGCTCCTGGCAAACATGATGTTCGTTTGATAAGGCTAGCTCCTGGCAAACATGGTGTTCGTTTGATAAGGCTAGTTCCTGGCAAAACATGGTGTTCGTTTGATATATCTAAATCTTATCTTTATGTGCATATAGATAAATAAATAGACTACATAACTATACTTTTGTGCTATTTTCACTGAATAGCTTTTTGTAACAAACAATCAAAGTCCTTGATAACATGTAATATCAACACAGATGTTGGAATGTTGAAAATATTACACTCAGAAATACAGCATTGCACTAGGGACTGGTATGAATTACTCTATTTGTATTCATAAGAAATCATATTATGTTCCATTCCTTTCAGTTATTATTCCAAAGTTGAAACAAGGTTTGAAATTGCTTCGTCCCTTTAGGTATATTTTAGTTTACACAGTTTTAATCTAATGTATATTCTAATTGCGATCTTTATGCTGTGTTATTGATTCAATAAAAGAAATAATATTTTACATTGTATAAAATACTTAAGATGTGGGATACACAAATAAATGTATGGCGCATTCATAATCGTGTCACCGCAATGACGAGTAGACGTGCCAACATTGAATATAACGTACATACTGAATTTGGTTGTTTAACTTAAAACCCCAAGCTCTAAATTAGTGATCATAGTGAACACTACATCTGCAACTATTAATACACCCTAAAACAATAAAATATCATAACTAACTTTTTCCTGAAATGAAATAAATTTTTACCAACTTTTCGCGCCGCTATGGCAATGACGCTCAAAAAACTGATAAAAATATAGTGTGAATTACTTTTAACAAAGTTAAAAACTACTAGTCGCAAAACGCATTCGCCACTACACTTACATTGTAAGAAAACTGGGGTAATAGTATCCATTCAATTAAACTATAATCGGTTTAAACGAAACAAAATATCTTCAGAGCGCACGCGATCTCATAAACTTCCACAACCGAGTAAAGTGCATCGAGTGAAAAATATTCTCACAATATCAAAGTATTAAAGTTGCTGTTCATCAAATTTAAAAGTTATAGTGGAGGTGCTTCTGCCTCATTTTGTTCTAGCTGTATAAAACTGTATGGTTCAGGTCGAACCGTCGAACTTGTTAAGTAACGGAATGGACAGACTATGTAGTCCGGGTACACTCGGCGAAAGAGTTTGCAGGCTAACCAAGAAGAGAGCGATATGCATTTTAGGTGTCCATAGACACACTTCTCACTTCTCCTTCGTGTCGAGTCGATGGTTAACTTTTATATTTTAGTGCTCAGTAAGTAATTTATAGTGTAGCAATATTAGTAGCGTTTATGAGGTCCTGAAAGATGCAGATTTATAGTCATCGCATTCAAATTGGCTATCAGATGGGTTTCTGGCCCTTCCTAAATGCACTTTACACACACCAATTGAGTGCTTTCAATAATGTAACCCACGGGCGTTTACTATTTATGTTAAGTATGTGCAAATTGTATTGCATGAAGGATTTGATCACGATATTATGCTTAATGTCCTGTTATGGTAGTGCTCTACTTGGCAATTAGGTATCATTGATAACATGGCGAGCGGGTCATGTTATGCACAAGAAAGCCAGATATGAGCTGAAAATAGACCTGGGTGTATTTATATATTGTCACTCAACTCAGAGAAAAAAGAGCGAATAAAAAACGAGCTATAACTGTCTACTTGATTGATTTGATGGTAAGAAATCACATAGAATTTGGGTATTCTCTTTGTACAATAACGACTCTGCTTAAATACATGAATTTGCCTGTAAGCTTGACTGTTTCGCCGAGTGTACCAGCTAGTCTGCTGGCTCCCAGTAATCTCGAGTCGAGATTAAGTCTCGAACTTTACTAGGTATCGACTATCGACTTGCCATTATTTTGTGTTATCCGCTGTACAAATTGGACGCAATTTGTAAGTTATTCCAATAGTCGGTTCTCGAATATGCCTTTTGTATTTTAGATGAAGCTCCGCTCTTTATTTCAGAGTGATTTAGTTGATTTTATTCGCGATTTTTATCTTCATAAATGTTTTCTTTACATAGTACCTACTTCTTGTATTGGAAAACTTTTTGCTTAGATTCTTTTGTTGAACATTGAAAACAGTATCTTGCATTTATATACATCTTGCATTTATATGTATTGCAATACAAGTAAATAACTGAACCATTAAAATACGTAGGAACATTTGTAACTCTTTAAAATTGCTAACTCTACACCTCTTTTTATTACAGGTGCGAACGTTCGGCAACTTTAAAAAGCCATTAAGATTTGGTAGTGTTGACTATCAAATCTTAATGGCTTTTTATCAATCATCTCTCATCTTACATACATTTTTGTGGGTCAGTGATGTTTGTAAGTAAACATAGTACGATGACTAACAAACTTGTTATAACTCCTTGAACTTGACATAGATTCTGTATAGAATAAATCCTTCTGCGAAACCTGTTCATTCGCGCGGATTTGCAATTGCCTGTTGATATTAATGGTGACTGTTGAGGGACTAGTTAGCGTATGCATGTTTAAGTGTGCTGCTTGATTTCTTTATTGTATCCTGTCGTTATGGAATAATCGACAGAGTGAACGCCTAGTTAGAGGTGTGCTGGGAAGAATGTGTTGTTTGTCGGAGTTTTTGTTAGTTACGTAAAAAGTTTGTTTATGTTTCGCGATTGATGGTTTGTTTTCAGGAAAACCTTGTAGCTTTGTTAGTTGACACATAGATATTAACGAACAATGCAATTTAACTTAGAATCTGGTATGATTTTATTTATTTTTTCTTTAAATAAACAACTTAGTAAACTTATTAATTAACACCAAATTTTACAAAAATTCTTGTAAACGTTTCATCGAAGAATCTTTTGTTCATCGAAAAACGTGTTTCTGTTGACTTTGATCATATTAATTGAAGGGAGTCAAGTTATGGCTTCAGCCTTCAAGACTCTGTTAAGTTTACACGTCGATTTTCCTCCTATTATGCCGTTAGTACCTTTTTATTTATTTAATTTCAATGTCCAAGCTCGGTCAAAGACCTGAAGTTGCGTTATTTGCATCAATAAAATATAAATTATGTGATTTATCGTTTACATGATTTGAATATCGGTATTGTAAGATTAATTGAATATTCAGATATTTGATGAGAGTGAATATTTAATCAAATTATGTGACTATGGAGTTCAAGATGGTTTAAGGCAGGTCATCATTCTCATGCCCTTATATGATGATAATTTTATTTTAACTTATTGCAAATGAAAAAGTAGTATCGAGGTTATTTACCTTTCAGATTTATTTGCATTACGAGTGAGCGCGTTTTTTAATAACCACAAAAATAACATATTACGCGTTTTGGAAAGAAAATAAACAAAAGCAATGGTTATTTGGAGCGTCCATTGTGAAGAAAAAGTAAATTGAATCGTAGGTCTAATTGCTTTTTGCTTTTCCATACATCCAAATATCTTTTCATAGACAAAATACTGTTTGTTTAGAGAGCCTCGGTGGAATGGAAAACGTAGTCAATTTTCTGCCACTGGATTAATTGCGGAATCGCAATCAAGACTTTTTACTATTTTTGTATATTTTTTCCGACGTCGAGAGATGAGAAACTTTCACTGGCTGTGTCCAGACTAAAAAGTACAGCCTTTTAATGAGGAACTTCAAAAATAAAAGAAATGCGGTCGGACGATGTCGCGGGGAAGAGCTATTGAAGGCTTACTCTTAGATTTTTTGTTGGTTGAGGAAAGTAGGCGCACGACAAATTCCTTCAGGTTTCTTTGGTGTGGTGTATAGGCGATTTTTGAGCGGTTAAATTTTTCGTATAGTCACGATACTGTTGCTGTGCTCACGTAAAGGCGACAGACAGGCGTTTCGCGACATTGCTACAGCGATGCGGCAAGAGGTTTGAAAATGCGTAAAATTAAGATCATCCGCATATTCGCGATAACAAATTGTCATAGGCTGTAGTCTTTGAAAATTTGTTATCGGATTGTAGTAGCATGCTTGTATGGTGCTTTTTAACATCAAGTCTTGTTGACTTTAACAAACGTTACACAAAGATATATCGCTGATTCTTGTATGGCATCTAAAGATATCTGCAGTTATACAATATATCATCAAAGGAATAAAATATTAAAATCAAAATACGCATATCTACATAATTTCATTAAATGCTCATTTAAAATATAAATTCGACACTAAACGGTATTGATGAGTCACGTTATTCGTGAAGATGTATATTTATAAATGGAGTTACGATTTGCTATTAGATAACACGTCAAATGTATGGACTGAGATAATTTAATGACCGAATATGACCAGGGTCAATTATCGTGGCCTGTTGTGTAAATAAATGTTAATTACAGTAATAACATACATATGGGAAATCATTGATTGATGTTATTCGTGTTTTAGGATTGTAGGTTTAAATGTTTTTTTTATGAGAATAGAGCATTTTATAGTCATTTCTAAAGTGATTCATTGTTGGCTCGTAAAATTTTATGTACCAAAATTACACATATTTGCCCGAAAATTATCCCTGTCTTAAAAAGGAACCGTTAAAACGATTAGTAGAACCTTATTTAGAACTATCACAGAACCAAAATAAATTAAGGCTCCACGATGTATAAGCTATGTTTATACATCGTGCTATTAAAATTCACAAACTGCAAGGACAGGTTGAACGTTTTCCTAAACTGTTGGCTCCATGTAAATTTCCAATTAGTCGCTTCGTTACTAGGATATCAAGATGGCTCCAACGCCACTCAATTTACCTAAATTAGTTTGGCGCTTTTTAATTTAAATTATAATTTTGAGACGGTTTGAGCTGATGTTGAACCGGTATTCAGTGCAAGAGCAGAAAATAATAAACTAAAGCTAAAGTAAATTCTCAGCGAAATACGGTAAATATTGTGCAAAAATAGTTGTTTACCCAAATAAGGGTGTTAATGAAACTTGTTCAAAATAATTCGTCTTTTTATTATTTCTTTTATTGCGTATTTTTAGCGCCAAAACCAGTTAACACTAGACTTGAAAGTTAGGGACTAAGTATATTATAATCTTTATTTGCATCTTAATCGTCATTCAAGCAAGACTAACTTAAAACTACTTTTGCATAATTTTTACGTTCATGCAATGTTCACGTAAAAATGGTACAAGTGTACTATTCTTACACAATGTTGCAAAATAAGTGAGCCCACAGCCCACGAACATATTTGCGTTAAATGGGCATGAAGTGCACTGAGCGAGTTAGTGGTGTTGATTGTGTATTCAATACAGTGTAACGAGATTGTTTTGTTTTTTTTTTGTTGGCTTGGACATACTTATAAGTTTTCATAATGTACTAGTTTTTGTTTACGACTACTTTCACGTTAACAGGTTCAATGCCCGTACAGCAGATACAATAGATACACAACCAGTGAAGACCACATGTGGTTCGTGGGACTGTGAAACGGTTAATATATATTTTGACAAAAAAAATATCCTAAAACTGTCTCCGAGCTCCCATCTATAGCTGTAGCAAAATTGATTAAAATTGGTTCGGAGATTAAGGCGTAAACGCGGAACAAACAAACTCATTTTCGCATTTGTAATATTATAGTTAGGATTTTCTGAACGAACGGGTTTTCAGTTCTTTAGAGTCCGTGTGAATTGGTGCCTCTAGAGTACGCTTTTCTCTATGCAACAAGAATTATAAGTGCCTGGTGTTAATAATGTAGGCCCTGGGGCTGCGGCCATTAATGACGGGTTGAAGAAGAAAGCTCACTGTAATAAAATACTATGAATGCGAACTATAATAATGGTGGATATCATTGATTGTTTCTCATAACTTTCATAAGCATTTCTCTAAGGTTCATTGCGCAACTTGAAAATTACCCATCAAGGAGAGGCCTTTTTCTTTTATTTTCGGGGGGAAATCTTCAAAAAGCGCCTGGAAAAAGACCAGGGAGTGTGAGATTTTTACCTCACTAAAACAACCCCGGTGATCACCATCAGCACATTGAAGGGGCCCCGGTACCTCTTAAAAGACCACTCCGAAACCCCCTCTGTGCAATGCTTGTTATGGCACATCCCTGGGGATCTAGGAGAGGCCACCGTTACGATTAATTTATTTGTAAAGGAAATACAAAAAGCTATAAAGCAGTAGCACTTTAACATATCGGAATATCTTTACATTCGGTTAAGAATTACGTATGGGATCACTAAGTTTGAATTTATTATGTTATTCTTAATCTGTGTCAAGTAAGCGTTGTATTAATTCAAGTGCCCAAATGCAGGTTCTTCCTTTCAAGTTTAAGTTCAAGATAAATAATCAGCAATTCGTACAATAGAGCCAATAGGGCAATACCATGTGACATACTTGTACAAAACAACATTTTTCAGTACTCAAAGCAAAATCATCATGATACGTCATAACATCCAAATCACTTGGAGCACATGAATATCAGAGGGTTGCCCAGCACAAAAAAAAATGCTGGCTTGTTAGTTAACAACTAAACATTTATATGTTTAATTAAATCAATTAGAGCCAACTAGCAATACTAAGTGAGCAGACCCTAAGCCCCCATATTTTAGCCCACTTTAGGTCACTTCATATTGGCAATAACAGGTCGCATGATTGTCAAATCACCACATGTATTCCAAGCTGAAATCACTAACTGGACTAGGAGAACATGAACATAGGAAGGTTGCCGAGCACAAATCGTATGGGAACAACGCGCTCATTGAATACGCCAAGCGTTAATGTGAACGCCGCTTTGCTGGCTCGCTAGTTATAAATGTTTATTTATGTTAATGTTCCGCGTAAAGAATGGGAATGTAAGGTTCTGGGTGCACGCGATTTCTCTTACAATGTATTTCGCATTGCATTTTATCTGCAGTTACTTTTCGTTCAATTAAATGGTGATTAAGTTTTGTTCGTCGTCTTGCAACTTTGTGTTAAGGCGAGGCTTTTTATTAGGGCAAGACGTGATACATTTTCGCCTTTTTTAAAGAACGGCAACATTATTACGATATCTCTGTTGTTGCAGATGTTCATTGGTCACTGTGACCTGTAGCCGTGAGGCTGACTACCTGCTATATTTTGACCCAATACCTTAAAAATCGGGAGTTCGCTGGATGGGAAAAGCACAACACCGGTCGATATGTCGACGTTCGCTGGATGGGAAAAGCACAACACCGGTCGATATGTCGACGTTCGCTGGATGGGAAAAGCACAATACCGGTCGATATGTCGACTTTCGCTGGATGGGAAAAGCACAATACCGGTCGATATGTCGACGATTGGGTGAGGTACATATGTCTAACATTGTAATCTTTTGACAGAAATAGTGATAATATTGATGAAGCTAAAAATAATTCATTTAGCTAGAAAGAAACTAAGAACTCACGAACGATTAAACGAATAATATTCGAAGATTACTATTGCGTGATTAGACCTAAAAGTTACGCACGGATTTACTAACATCGTAATACTACATGATTGTTAACTAATAGCCTGAGAGCATAACAATAACCTGATTCTCTTAATTGATTTTTGTTAGACCCATTAATTAGTGTGTGTTTGATAACATAATTATGGGTTTTGGCTTTATAAGATACAACAACGGTAATATCGGAAACGTTATCAAATTGTTAAGATAAATTATCATGCTACTGATGTTATTATTCATTCATAACAGTTATAAATGACATTTATAAATGTTTAAATAGAAAGTAAATGTAGAACACATTGCAACATTAAAAAAAAACAGTCCACCGGTATCGGAAACAGGGTCCAAACTACCAGCGGTCATATACAGGCTTCAGAGAGAGGAACCTCCTAACAATATGTACCGTATCCAGAAGTATCGCTTTTTGATTCAAGCCCTTGATCCAGCTGCCTTACGAGAGACTCCTAAGTTGTTGATCGGAGCTCGTAGCTATTAAGCTATTGGCTGATACACCTATCGGTACAATTATTGCCGAGTGTACATACCAAATGTCGACAACAATGCTATTATTAATATTATCGTAGTTGGTTGTTATATGATCAAAGATCGAAGGATAGTCTGTTGCCTGTTCGTCGAACTTTGGTTATAAATCTGTATTCATGACTATTGAACAAGTTAATGTAAATTAACATTATTGTGCTGCAAAACGCATCGGCACGAATAAAAAAAATTGGTTGTCTGTAAAGTCGGTTTACGGACGTTAGTTTAACGTGACGACGTCATAACAAAACATTGATGAACTGATCGTAACGTTACAATGATCGTAACGTTACAATGAGCGTAACGTTACAATGAGCGTAACGTTACAATGAGCATAACGATACAATGAGCGTAACGTTACAATGAGCGTAACGTTACAATGAGTCATCCTTTTTCGTGCGTGCAGCCGGCGTTCATCGATTTATTAGACGTTGTCACGTCAGAAAAAATTAATTGTACTTAGTTAGCAGTCGTGTACGGACGTAGAACAAAATTCGTTCACAATGGAGAATTTATCTTTTCAACCTGTCACTTGTAACAAAAAAAAACACACTGGATCCATAATTAATACATTATTGCATGCTGATCCTGAACCACAGCATGCAAAGTACATTAATTTAATTAATAATTAATTTAATTAATGTTTTAATTGCATTAACGTAATTGATTGCAACCGACAGATGGATGGATTTGCACAATTTAAATCAATTCGTTACTGTTTGCAATTGTTAACTAAAATCTGGGTCTGTCGTTTTTAGACTAGAAACCGGTTTTGGTTATTGATTTAATGCCTAAATCTGCCTGAATTGAGATTAATTTAGTTACAAACGAGAATTATTTTGGTTGCAATAGGTGTACAGTACCTTTTAGACGCTTTAGTTAGTTGGTGTCGTGCAATAGCGTTTTAAAAATCAGCAGAAATGTTTTTGTTTGTAAATGAACAAGCTATTTATAAGCGTGTTTAAACATTAACATCATAATAACTTGTTTTACAGTACTGACTATGTAGATAATTTATGTACTGAACCTTGGATCAGTATCTACCTACCTACCCATACCTACTTTATTTATTAAAATGAGCATCTCTTATGATCTAAAAGCAAACAATAATTAAGTTTTGAAGACCCCTGCATAATTTCATTCGAAAGTTCCGACCAAATTATATTCGTAATCGAAAACCCTTATAAATTGCAATCTCTTAAATAATTCAGTTGAAAAAAAAACCAAGTCGCGATGTTCGAGTGTCATCCCACGTTTGGTGTGAATGCACTTTTATCCCGCTGTTTATTGCCCGGGTTTCTGCCCTCCTCACTTCTTAAAACTGGTTGCTAAAGATCCCCTTCGACTTACGTCATCGACAAAACCGATGTTTTTATTTTTTTGCCAAAACTAACGCTAAAAATAACACGGTTGATACAAAAGGCGTTGGGCTTA
Source organism: Mamestra brassicae (assembly GCA_905163435.1). Taxonomy (NCBI): domain Eukaryota; kingdom Metazoa; phylum Arthropoda; class Insecta; order Lepidoptera; family Noctuidae; genus Mamestra; species Mamestra brassicae. Next base: position 6,432,016 of record LR990996.1, on the reverse strand, counting down.
ATTGTATCGAATTACTAAACACCGATTAGGTATATCGGAATAATCGTTGATGAAATAGTGACCCCACACTGCAAAGTTCTTTGCTCCAAATTCCTTACTAATAGCAGTCTACAAATAAACTAGAGTTTGGGCGAATAATTACAGTGCTTGCTGTTATGCTCAGCATAAACATAGTCCTTTGGATATGCAAAGCAGGCAATGCTCGGGTCATGTCGGTGATGCTCGCCAATTTTCAGAAAAAATCGCAAATATAAGCCAGTGAACATTTTTTTCGTGTTTTGTTACAGTTAAACGCAGTCCAATACCGTGTCTTTTATAAAAAAAGTTATCTCTTTTTATACCTTTCGCTTATGTATTGCCGCTATTATAAGTTGTCAAACATCTGTGGAAAGTAGATATTGTGTTAGTTAATCTAAAGTGTCAGCGATCGCGAACAGTGACTTTACTCTCACTGCGAACTTCGTAAGACGTACTTTACAAAATAATAGAAGTTAACGAAATAACGAAACTTTCTAATAAAGTGTAATAGAGAATTCTATGGACATCGAAACTGAATAAATCTTTTGAGAAAGTGATTCCAACTCTAACCCCTATAAATCGTGAAGGCAAACGTTTGACTCCTAGACGACCTAGGGGTTCGTCAGGCTAAGCTGGGTTACCCAGCCCTAATTTCATCCATGCCAATTTCGTTTAAACCGTTTGTGTGAGTTACAATTCTTACTGGAATATTAATGAAAATGTTCATAATTTTCGTATCTTATATCCCAGACTTGCGGTTTGCTACTTTGGGTATCAAAATATTTGTCCTAAATAAGGACAACTTTATGGACTGGTTTAAATTACTTTAGAATAGGTCTTGTATTTTACTCCGGGCAGATATTAACATTTTCGATTCGGACGAAAATTATTACAAATAAACAAACAACGAATGTAAAAACTAAATAGTAATTGCTAAAGCCGTAGTTATCATTTTTCTTTAACTACTAACTATTTAACGCGTTAAAAAATGCTTACTTTTGTCACAAAGTTTTTCTTATAATTTTATAGTGAAAATAAATTAAATTAAAGTGGAAAAACTTCCAAACCTACTATTTATTCCACGAAATCCAAACAGTAAAAAATGAATGATCAAAATCGGATTACAATTGTCGTAGATTTCGTTGAACAAAAAGGTAACAAAAAAAGAGAGCCTCCTCCTTTTTTACAGTCGGTTAAAAACTGTAAAGCTGCAAAATAGTCCATCATTCCAAAACTTACGACCTCTGGGCTGACGTCTTTTACACAATCGTTCCCCAGTCACACGAACTCGGTCTAGATTTCTCTGGAGTGCCCTCACATGACTTATGAAGGCAATCTTGAATATGCAAGATCACTGCATCTTGTTATACCATAGACGTTTGCTTCGCAAGCTTAACTTGTGTATAAGGAGAGATAATCCTTTTACTGCATTCAATGGAGATTATTCTATAAATCAATCATCAATGTCATGTTCTGCTTTGCGGTAGAATTCATATATAATTTTAGTTAGAAGAGTTTTTCATTTTTCATTTTTGATCCATGGATTGCGTTGATAAAGACTTTTTATACATATTTATAGGCTTGACTTTGACCACTATTTCACCTGATGTGGTCGACGATGGAGCACACCTGCCTAGAAGTTACCTATTCACTTATGACTTGAGGACTCCCAGGTTGTAGTTATCAGGAAACACAGACTCCGGCAGAGAACTCTTTTGATAGTCTCATGCGTTTAGAAGCTATACTCAAGCCTCGACGATTGATATAGTATGGCTTGGGTATGGGTAGCCCAACACCAGCACAAGTCGCCACAAGGGTAGAAGACACAGTCATCAAGGCAAAGAATGATGAGCTACCCAAAGAACCACTTCCTGGAAGGATTCGGTTATCGCAATAATATCGATGACATAACACGATTCATGGAACTATTTAGTGATGTTCATTGTTCACTAACAAAAAATTATAGGTAATATTTATGATGACGAGAGTGGGATGCAAAACAATTTGTTAACAAATTTATTGTGAACTGTGATGTCATCGTAGTACTAACGATAATACATTGTGTATTGACAATAATCCTGTGATTGTGGAATCCTTCATATACTCAAGCTAAATCTGGTGCTACTCTCACAAAATAATCTCGTGTGTTCGGGAAGTCCCACAATGGCAACTTTACCCTAGTTACGGAATATATATGTAAGCCCTAAATTTTTTTTTCAGTGTCTTAAATTAGAATGACCGAACCTAAGAAAAACAATCTCCATTTCACCCACTTTCAAAGAAAATAAATAATTTCGCACCGGTACGTATGATTGTGGTTACTGCAATCATAATTTCAAATAAAAAACGACAATGTTAATTTTTATTTCCTGCAGATCATCTGACATTTATCTTACATTACGGACATTATAATAAACTTTTATGTGCAAGCTCCTGTTTTACAAGACAACCATGTTATAATTTGTGGAATTATTTGGATTGAAGAAATAAAAGTACACATGACAAATAATTCAAGTTTGCAGGTAAACATGAAACATAACTTGCACGACGCAGGGAAATGTCATTGATGCAATGTGCGTGATAACTTTTAATGCGTAGCACGCTCTCAGACAAGCGATGCCAAAGATGTTGCCAGCACACGCATCTCTTCTTAGCAATCTTGAGTTTATTCATTCACTGACGGACAGCGCTACAGCCTTAACAATTGGCTTTCCACAAGATTTTCTAATATGACAAAAGCGAGTACTAGGAAAGGATTTTTTACATTTATTCCCGGAAAATGTAATATGGGATGAAAATTTGTATAGAAGTTGGTATTTTTTGCAGATTGGAAACCCTCCACTGGTAATGGCTCCGCGAAACCACCATAATTTGAAGTTGACGTGCACACTAATCTCATTGACCTACGGTACTTGTATTCCTTTTTGCCTGTAGTATTATGTAGCTATTTAACCAAGGTGGAATGTCAAGAGCAACGCAGGAATGCATCCGTCGACTTGACCGACTTTGGACCTAGTTTCTTCTTTATATACACTGCGTATAGAACAGCAGCCTTGCGCCTTATTAGTGACTTACGACTAATAATATTGCCGGTTTACGATGAGAAGTACAGATAATCTCTTCAGTTATTACCTAGAAGGGCTGGTTGCTACAGGTTAACGAATAAAAACTTCGTTGTCCTTGTCTTTAACACTGCGAATACAGTACGTTACTATGTATGTATGTAAAAACACGTGTTTAATGTCTTGACTGTACGAGTATGTTTATGTATATGTATGAACTGTCTAAGCCTTTAGGCCTTGAGGGGTTAGCAAAGTAATATCAAAACACGAGGTGTGTCGGTACCCCTTAAGCTAAATAGTCCTAAGAAACTTACAAAGTTTCCGGTTGATCGCCTGAGAGCACATATTGCTTGTTAGGGACCATTTGACTTCTAAACTGGAAGGGGATTATGTGATGCAAATTAAAGGTTCCTAAAAACTTTTTGTTTTTAGAATGAGTTCACTGGAAACGTCATTTGGACCTTGGGAACATAAAAGTCTAAGAGGTAATAAATTACTTGAAGACCCTAAGAGCGAGCAAGAAATGCAAGACTTTTTTTGTGTTATTTTTCTCGCGCACATCACGAGAAAAATTCAGAGAAATATATCAAAACTATTTTTCCACGTCTCCGGTTTCCGAATACGCTCTTAATAACACGTTAGTTGATAATAATACCCAGCCACACCACACAAAGTTAAGTGACAAACATTTATGACAAATATTTTCGAAACGAAAATTTTCAACGAGTTGAATATGGGGGAAATATATGGTTAGAGTGCTTGGCCCCGATTCGTCTTTAGAACTTCAATTTTCCAAATATATTTCTGGAGTGAATTCAAAACTTGTTCAGTAAAACCTCAACTGTCACATACATTTACGCGATATATAAGTTTTAACATTCAGCACGTGACTAAAATATCTCGGGAGGAGCAGTGAACTTCGTTGTGGGTGCATTGACTTCCTCGCTCACCGTACCTACCGCGTCCTCGAGGACATTATACAATTTATGTCAACGTTAAAAGCAAGGCACTCCTTGCTCATTTTATTCCTCTTTTGTTTTACTGGATAATAACACAAAATTAAAATAATTACTCTATAAACAAACTACATAATTGAACAAAAGTGTTGTAAAAGTCATCTTTAAGTACTCGTATATTGTTCTTCTTTTAGGTCTTGTTTCTCAGCGCGTATTTACATAACAAGAAATGTTCATTCGAAACTGAATCAAGAACTATATTAAAATGGAAGTTCGATTTGCAAAGCTTATTTGAATATTTATTTGTTTGGAAAATAAATACAGTACTGAGCTGCACGCTGGCTTACATTTCTTTTATATATTGAATTATAATGAAATGTAAAGGAATGTATGACACACCTCCTTTGTTTTTGTAACCTGTAATAAAGTAAGATTTTTTTTTACATGTTACTTTGACAGCAAGTAGCTTATTCTGAACTAGCTTTAACCCGGGACTTCGTACGCGCAAATCCTGTTTTTTCCCGATCCCGTAGGCATTTCGAGAAATCATCTCTCAGTGTTTCCCTACACTCCTCAAGAAACCTACATGCCAATTTCAGCTTGCTACAACCAGTCGTTTCGGCTGTCTGTGTGTGTGCGTTGACTGTCAATCACTCAGTAACGGAAGAGTTTTATAAACATATTTTGATTGATTATGACGCTGAAATAAAGGATAGAGTTTTTCGTCTTCAAACAATCAGCCAATAAATTCTTCCTTTTCGTTCTTAACTAACCTAAAACTGACCATTGTCTTCCAAAGATTTCTTCTAGACCTAAACAATTGGCCAGCCGAAGACGTCGAAAAGAATCGCGTGTGTAAGTATTACGTCGGACTTTCGCTTCGCTTTGTCGATCGCCATCAGGTCGATTCGTCTATTGAGGCGTTATGTATAATTAGTTGCGTCAGTCCCGCTACGTGATCTACCGGTCCCATATTCTCGCGTGCTGTGAATATGTTATGATTGTTACTTTCACATACCGGTACGAATCTTCGGACTTGGATTGAAAATAGTTCCGATGTCTGGTGGTGTACGGTTTTCTGCTGTGTTTACGGTTTGTATGATGTTGCGGTTTTGTTGTTACAGGTGCGTCACTAGTCCTGTTGTTTGGATGTTTTTTGATTTGGTTTTTTTTTCGGCGGGATCGGTATAATAAAGGTATGAGACGGTGTGTATAATTATAAGTAAATTACTGGCTTTTGGTGCAGTCATTACTGGGTTTTTAACTCACTGATCGTTTTTTAGTGGTTGGTTTTATATGTAGAGCAGAAGCTGTAATTCACCTTTGATCTGGCTAGCTAGATATTGCTTAGTATCATGATAATTAATGATTTGGTATATGTATGATATTAATTAAAAAAAAAACAGCAACTAATCTATAATCTAAATTATAGGTTGTTCCAACTTTTCTTTTTTGTTAGTTTATTCTATCCCACTCTTGGGCAACCTGAATGGTTGCTCTAGCGACATTTGTGTAGTTTGTCCCGCCTTATCTTGCTTGGTCTACCGCAACCCCGTCTCACTGTCGTTATCGTCCATTATGACTCTAAATGTTTCAAAAACTCTAGAACTAAACTAAATATTTTACAGTCACGCTTAGTTGACTGCAACACTTACTTTCGTATGTCAATCGAATTAGAACGAACGATGAGCTCAAGGCACAACGTTGTCACTGACACACATATTTATTTAGGTTATGTAACGTAACGAAGACGAGTAACGTAACGCTTGTAATAGTTATAATAACCGTTATAACTGCTATAATTGTTGCTGACATGTTTTGATAGCTTCGGCGTGTGTTGTTGTATTTTATTGCTTAGTGAATTTAACTATTGTGTAAGTGATAATCAAGGGCAATGTTGCAGTGTTTATTGGTTTTTATTTGATAATGTGACACCTCTGTTTTTGTTGCAGGCGGATGGTAGTTATGGGCCATCATTGTAACGTATGGTTAAGTAACATAATGATTTTCTAAATCGTTTCGTTATTTTGCTTGTTTCTGTAGAGGGCCATTTAAAACAAATTTTATATTTAGTTTTATATTTCTGATCATAATAATCGTTTCTGCATTGTTTTGAATTCATAAGATATGCCAACTAGTTATTCAGCTATAATAACCATTAATGACGTAGATAAAATCAGTTGGTTCTTACCCTCGTTCAAAATAACCCCGCTCTCCCCCATACTTGTTATTTTGATACTGTCGAGAATGTTACAGTCGCTATCATATTTGTTTTGTTGGGAATCCTAGGTACCGCAAAACCTATACAACAGTGGGTGTTTGTGTCGATTCTGCAGTGCGATTCTGTAAACATCTCACCGTGAAGGTTTGAGTGAAGTGATCACGACATGAGCTGCAATCCATGTCATCAAGATGGCATGATAGTTCACTTTGCGCTTACTCCACTTGAGTTTTCTCGGTAGGGGGTTTACAGAATCGACCGGCTGTAAACATGTCGAAGTAAAGGTTTGGATGAAGCGATCACGAGGTGAACTGTCAATCCATATAATCAAGATGTCACGTGATCACGGATCGAGCTGTCATTCCATCTTGATTAAATGGATTGACAGCTCCCCTCGTGATCACTTCACCCAAGCCTTCACTTCGACATGTTTACAGAATCAACCGGGTAAACCAAACCATCGTCAATTAAGCCATGTTCTTTGCAGTTATGGTGTTGTAAATAGGCAGTCACTGTCATTAGATTTCGTGTACGATAGCACTGTTTCTTCGAGGTCGTTACTCCCACGCAGATGTTTTCCAGGCAGGGGTAGTGAACTGCGTGGGTTATGTTTACCAGTTTCTCAGTACTGTTATAACCTTTGTGGTTTCACATTTTGAGCACATCCTTCCTTCACTTAAACAAGTCTTACGTACTCACTTGAGCATGTCAATGAACATGGGTTTATGAATCATTATTATCTCACGATTACTTAAGAACGATAAGTCTCTATATAATATACTATGACTGAGTTAACGTGGAATATATGTAGATGGTAGATACAAACTCAAGGGCGACTTAGAGTCGCACAATTAGTCACCTTTTTAAAAAGGGTGTTAGATTTGTGATTAGTTTAACCGAAAACAACCCACAATTTCTGAAAAACATTACAATAAATTGTGTAATCAATCACATAGTAACTCCGCCCCTAAGACGACCCACTGATCGATCCTCCGTAGAATATGGACCATTTCGGTTCACGGGCTTCTAACAAATTAACTTCAGTTTATGATTTCAACTTCTAATAGGTTTCTACATTATAAAGTTATGACAAATACTTTTTGCGTTAATACTGAAATATTTGTTTCATTGTCGTTTCTCTTCAGGATTTATTAATTAAGTTTAGATTTTTGTATCTGACGTCTTGTTTCAGATTGTTGGAGGCTCCCGCAAACAGGTACAATGTGAGAACCCTTTTTAAAATAGATTTTTTTCTCAAGATATTTTTCTCTCCTTGCGTAAAATGTTATTGATGTCGCACCCTTGCTTAACCAGCCGTTTATTCAAAAACCTAGCCTTTTCATTAAACTGCGCCGTTTAATCAGCGACATAAGTGACATGGGCAAGTCATTAAACGATATTGAACCAAAGATGTCACTTAGGTCGCTGAAAAATGGGCGCAGTAAAATGAAAAGGCTAGGCAACCAATTAAACGGCTGTCTTAGCTATTTGGTGCGACATTTACATCAATAAAAACTCTCCTTGTTCTTTCCCATTTGCCAGTTCCTGGCAAGGGTCATGAATGATATTGTTAAAGAAGAATATTCTTTGAATGAATGCAAATAGTGTTTACTTAATCAAGATAGCGTATATGAAGCTTAGCAGGTTCTACTGGTGAAACAGGGGCATTGGGTCAATGACGTATTTTCAATTCGCAGACCGTCATTATTGATGCATAAAAGTGTGATCTTTGAACTTGAAACATATTTAACGGTACATTGAGCTTCGCCCATAGAATTAATAAGTTGTTTTGTAGACTGTTTAATAGATTTCAACCGATTTTTTTAAACGTTGCTCTAGTAATTTCTCCTGCATCGTGGGTTAACAAACATACAAACTCACATGCACAAACAGCAGACCCGGAACAACTATCTGTAGGCCATACAAAAGTTTGTTCCGTGCGGGAATCGAACCCACGACACGCAGCGCAGCAGCCAAACACGCTCAACCACTGCGCCAAACATTGCATTCCTTTTTGGGCTCCGCCGCAGTAGGGTAATAATTACAGAATATAGAAAATAACTTCCACTAAATCTTATAGTTTTTTCGGTGTATGAAGGTGCATTTAAAGTCTAAGTTAATTTACAAAATAATATTTTATGCAATAAAGTAGATTCTTTTGTATTTAATGTGAGTGATTCTTCAGCGATTCCTGGTGACGATGACCAACGTAATCTGTGACATCAGTTTGGACACAGACTTCATCGATTTGCGCTGTTGAAACTACGGTTTCATCCGATCAATGGACGCAATGGCTTTTGTTAACCGATCAGACTAAATGTTCCAGCATGTTAAGCATTTTTGTATTCGTTTTTCAAATGTATATTTAGCGTAAAATTGCCACCAGGGTGTTTGTTTATTTCTTTAGATCTCCAACAAGGGATTGTAACGTGTAACATAAATCACAATGATGAGCATGGTTATTTAATTTTTTTTTCATAGTTAATTTATGTATGCCTATCTATATACACATACATGAATAACGCGATCTACTCGAGTCTATATATATATAAAGGTGTCCGTGAATACAACATCTTTGTAAGTAGGTACCCAATTTGACAGTTGACAGGATTAGGCGAATATGTTATCATAACTAAGTAAACATGTCAAGGGACTTTGTTTTAAATAATGCTGTTTAAATAAACAGTCATACATCGACACTTCACAGTGCGATAATTTATAAGTTTCTGATAGAAGGCCGTTGAAAAATATTTTTTGTGATTGCTAACGTTAGATCCCTTAAATGCAATGTGATGGAAATTTCCATCAACCAATTCAAGGACTTTTCACGTTTCCACAGAGTACAGGGTCTTACATACAGAAAAAAAAATTGTTTAAATATTAAAAATCATTCATTTAAGGGTTAATAAAACATGGAGCCATTATGAATACAAAAAGTAAATATGTTCTAAACATATTATACTAAAGGAAAAACACAGGTATTCCGATTAATTACTACAGAAAATTATTAAAATGCGAGAATACCAGAATTATACTGTTCATGAACATGACAGTAGCAATTGCCAGAAGTTATAACAAATTATAAGGTACTTGAACAATAGGTATATTTATTCAACACGTTACGAGCTTAAATAAATCATTGATCATAACCGTCAATTATTATGAAGTCGGTAATTTTTTGTTCAAAATGTGATCTTATAAAAAATTCTAACGTCAGCACTATCGATCATCGCTAGTCAGACTTCTAGATATTATTAAGATACTATTTTAATAGTTTTAATGTATCTACCTATTATTTATTTCAATCTCGACTGCCTGGTCCACCAAGAGGTTGCTAGCGCTGCTACTGAACATGAGGTAGGTATAAGGGTGGGTTCCCAGTTGGGAAAAGTGGTACTGGGTTTTCTTATGTCCCCAGTTTTCCAAGAGTTTCTTAGTAGCAGCCTGGTCTGTACTTGGTGGCAATAGCATTCTATTCTGCAAATTGAAGTCTCATTAGACTTCAATGTAACTAGATAAATGTGTGTAAGTACTATTATACACTCGTATAGTTCACCTCGGCCTAAGTTTTCGAGGAATATGAGCGTGGTGTTATAATAAATTGTTACGCCTTTTATTCATGACTATATTAAAGTAATTCCTGTATGATAATTGTAGATTTGTTGAAAAAAAAAAGGTAAAACGGCCAGTTAGCAGTCGTCCGAGCACCCTCCGTAATTAACTCTTCCGTTTGTTTCATTTTCCTCAGTTCCTTCGCTTACCCGACAACTTCGCTCTACTTACACAATCACGAAGGCACACGCACTCAAATAGAAAACAAACCAGTTCAATTTGAACGTTACGTCTCATATATCACCGTCGCAACACAAAACGGTAACAAACTAACAACTAGTTGCTAAAAACCCAAAAATTCAAAGTACACTATTTAAGGCATTGTGAAAAACGTTACCCTTCTTTACACAAGCAGTCGAGCAAAAACAAGCAAGGTCTCGATATAACCACAATTAGTTCACTGATTAAATAATTAATTCTAAAATTGTGTCATCGTTGCAAAACAGTACAAGTGCAGTTTAGAAATCTCTGTTTAACTATTAAAGTTACTTCAACGCGTTTTACCTTCGTTACTGGCCTTTGTAGTAACTCGTGTATGAAATATTCATAACGTTGTAATTAAACTATTTGCAATGCCATTCTGGTTATAAAAATACTAGTTTTGTCTCTAATAGGCATGTAATGTAAGCCGTTTGCACTTTGTCTATTATTTTGAACATGCACCGTGTTAGGTGGATGATTTATGCGAGATGCAAGCGAGCATAAAATGAACCACTAAATAAACTCGGCATAAATTATGTGAGATGTTAGATCAGAGCTGTGTGCGGTCAATTTTGGCAAAGAGCTTGTAATTGAGATGAAATGTGATGAAGTTTTTATTTAAGTTTTAACAGCTGCATTGTTTTCTTTTTTATTTTAATGTTCGTTAATATTTTTATTGGTTAATTAATCAGGCACTAATTGAAATAAAATTTAATAACGTTGTGATATTTTATGTGCTCTAATTATTTTATTTCAGCAATATAATCAATGTTTATAAGGTGGTTATAAAAATGAAGGTACCTACAAACCAATTTATTGATCGTAAAAATAAAGGAAATGAAAGCCTTGCAAAAATAATGATGTAAACAATTTTAATTTAAATAAATATGTATCTCCGTCAAAAAATAATGTTATGAAATTCGAAAAATTATTTTGAAATCAAATTATCATTAATGATTTAATTTTACAAAATAATTTATTTCAATTTTTCAAAATAAAACATTCCTATTGTTAGCATGCGAACACGATCACGAAAAAAATTAATTAAGTAATCAATTTCTATTTCCGTTGCCATGCCAACGATCCAAACAACTATAATTTTGAATATTACCATGATTGGTCACATTGCATAATGCGATTCTTTTCTCGTGACAGTGAGAGTATTTCTAACATTTTGTAGGTCGCCATCATTGTATTGAGTAGCACATCGAACACCGAGCGTGGGATATTTAGAGCAAGTGAAAACTAGACACACTTTGTGTTATTTTAAAGACAAATGAACTTCTACCCATAATTACATATTTAGGTAGAAGTTCATTTGTGTGGAAATTACTTAGATTGCGGTGGCTATACGTGTAAATGGTTAGATTTTCATTGTGTTTGGTCAAGTTATTTATAGAAGTTTTTTTTTCTCGATTTTAAATATTATTTGACCCAAAATTAAACCTACATTAAACTTCAAGTCTTCGTTGTCTAGATTTTCATTATATTTTAAATTTATTTGGAACGTTTAGATTTATTTAAAAAAATAAACAATTTGGAAGGTTTAGAAACCCATACATTTTAAAACAAGATGTAATGGTAATTATGAAGGTTTTACTGCCGAAACACGTCTGAAACTAAAGGGTTAACTTGAAGGTCGTAATTTTCACCTGAACTAGTAAAACTCGCTAATAAGTTTCGACGGTTATGGCTCAACGATGTTACACATTTAGTTCGAACCGTATCGAAGTTTCGCAGTTATGAAATGAGCGAAAAAATTCATTGACTACCGATTGTTACAAGCATGCTAATTCGAACGAAATATTGCAATTGTTTCAACATTCGCTAACGGTTAACTATTTTTCCCGAATTTTATTTCTTAAGAGTTTTGTTTTCGACGAAATTAAACTTCGATTTCTAACTTCATTAAAACGTTAGTCTGATTTGAAATATGTTCACATGCTAATTAACTGCGTACAATTAGTGCGTCAATTAAAATTGTAATTACCGTAATTTTTCTAGCCATTTAAATGATTTATGAATGCTTATTTTAATGTGTAATCACTTAGGGTGTAGGGTTTCTTTCATTTAAGATAATACGGGGCTATGAAGATTCGCACAATTTTTATGTAACCTTCAAAAATTTTTCTTTGACAACACAATACTCGATCAATCAATAATTTTTACTGCTCCTTTAATTTATTAAATATTTTTCACTACTAAAATGGCTTACCAATAGACTAATAACCCATTGTTTCAAGACCTAGTCAACCAACCAAGAGTTTAGACCAAGCCTATTAAAACACCCATTCACCGATAGACAGTTACAAATTAATATTTTTTGTGACAGCACTCATCCTAACATTGAAATAATTTGTCAGCCGGTACCGGCTCTCCTAATCACAGCTTTCTTCGACTGTCGCCGGAGAGAGCGCACCGCTATTTTATTTTAAAGAAAGTTTATTTTTCTCTACATTTATGAATCGTCTATAAAAAAATACGACTTACCGTATAAATGCCAAACAAAACACAATCACAATATAATTGGCACAAGAAAGTTCGCAAGTTCACAGTTCACAGGTGTAGCGGCGCGCGATCTTGACGCGGTCTACGATTCGAGGTTCTAAGTTCGTTCTCGGCCAGTGTCGTAGTTGCACTGAGCGTTCGTAACGGAAGAGCAGTGCGTGGTTGCGCTCGCGCACGCTCACCTAAAAGTAAAGCCAAATACGCGCGCGTACGCCACACCGCGTAAATCGCTAAGATATCACTGTCGATTTAACACCCTACACTATGCGTCGTATGCGCGCACGATTTATTAAGGTTAAGGATAGAAAAGTGCCCATTAACGATAGTGTTATAGGCATAATTTTTGCGTAAACCGATTCGATATAGCGTGCCTAAATAGCGTGACTCGATTTTAATGCTAATTGAGTTTCAGTAAGATACAATTGGAGCGTGAGAGTGTATCTCGATGGTTAGAGTTCTTAATTAGTAAGTAGCTGTTCGAAGATGAGTGCTTACGTGTGCTTGTGAAAGATTGTATGTTATAATTACTTTTCGAAAACCTGTGTGGTATCACAATGCTTGTATCAAAAAAGTTTGAGACGTCTAAAACAAAGTCCAAAGTAAGTTGAAGGACCTGTGAGAGGTGGCAGATGATGGATTCCTTTCCCGAGTGAAAACATTGTCGCTTCGTCGCAATCCTTAGAGGCTGATGAGAAAAATGACAATAAAATCCTATTAGATGTAGGTCGTGAGTGTGGTCGCGAGGATACGTGCACTGCCAGAGCGCACAGCTAAAGTACTGGGCGACTGGGGTAAACATTAGATCAAGAGCGATGCAGAGGCGTTTGCTTGCAGTCGTGCACCTAACTAAGGAAATCCTTACAAAGAACTGTAATAAGTATGCATTTGTAAGCATGGCTCATGCATTTTCTATTGCAGTTCTACGATTAACGCATGAATCGTCATTCAAGATCATTGTCCATAAGGTTGAAATTACAGTGTTTCTTGACCTAAGGTTAACAAGTTGTGCGTTCATTTTCAATAGCAGTCGTTATTTAATTTCTAGATTTTCTCAAAAGAATACTAAATTTTTATCTTTGGATTGGTAGTTTAAGTTAGGAAAAAGAAAAACTGTAGTGCCAATTCTATAATTTTTTAAGCAACGTTCTAAAATGTATGAAAATTGAGGTTTTTTTGACAACTTACGATTGACATGCGGATGCGATCGTTGCTTAAAACTCTGATATTACAGGTAAATATAATACTGTGGTGATTTGTGACTAGATTTTATGAACATTAAATGGAAGCAATCAATAAAATAATGGACATTTATCCCAAGATGTGTAACATAATATAACATCGTAATAAAAATTACGTAGACCAAGAAAATATTGTCACCACATCAGAGTGGCTATGCTGTGGTAACGATCAACTTGCGACACCAAACCTATTTTGACTCGTGTGTGAAGAAATTTAAACTAGTACGTTTAATATCGATTACTCGAACAATTTTGGTTGTTATAAACTCTACGTGAACATATTTCTGAACGTAATCGGTCATTGCGCAAATCTGTGCGTAGAAAATATGAATTTGATTGGTTATTTATGACCATTGTCGATCTAATGAAAGTTTTACACTACTCAAACAGTATTTCAATCCGATAATGATTCTTTCGAAATATTCGCATAGGTTGGTACTACGTACGACTTTACCACACTATTTAAAATTCAGCCATATATGTATTTTGTAGAATGTCTGAGTTGCTTTAGAACAAAAAAACACAGTAACCATTTTTGTACCCAAATATTCATTTGCATATTTTTATTTGACAACTCGCTGAAAACCTGGAACGCGAAGTTTTTTATTAACTTTTACCCGGGATTCTTGATGAAAAAATGAAAATGTTGATAAAAAAATAACCCTGTGTTTAACCATAGGTATAAAAGCAGACTAGATTTATAACTGACGGTTTGAGGAGGGTTTTATTCTTTCTGTAAAATGTACCTATAGGTAAATATAACTCAATGTATACTTTTTCGTTTATTTTATCCATATATATTTATTTATTTATCAAAGCACACCAACATCAACTTAAATCGGCATTTCAGTAACCATGCAAATAACAGGTGTGCATGATATTGACATAATGAATATTAGAGACAAGAAGAAAAAAATAGAAAGTGTGTCCAAGTAAACCTAAATACAAAACACTACAAAAACAAAACAATTATAGCTAAATAGACGTACATTGTTCGCACTGTTAATAGAGGGAACGTAACGAAGCGAAACTCATAAAAAAACTTCGATAGGGTAATCCGTCAAGTTGGAGCTTCCATAATAAAGCCTTGCCATACGTGTTACGGGCCATTAAAGGCGATATTTAAAGTGGATATAGGCAATTGAAAAATGCGATGATGTTGCTTGCTATCGGAAGCTTTGAAATCGGAAGGGTAACCAATGGAACCTTAGTATTAAGCCTTCACTGCCTGTCCGCGTGTCACTCAGCGGGCTGTATCTCATGAAACTTCATAAGTAGATTGTTAAAATCGCACACTGTGTTTATTTATTTTGCCGCTGTTACAACAGATAATAAATAAATAAAAAAAGGTTATACAGCGTTTATAAGTATACATATTTATTCTTGCTCAGTAAAATTCTGAGCTCAATTTGTTGTTTCAATTATTTACTATAGGAACTGTAATTTTATAAGGTGTGTAGGCAGAATGCAATGGTTATAATCTACTTACCTCGATTGAGAGTAATGATAGCAACCGTCTAGAATTGATTACAGTTGTTTGGAAACATCTCAAAGAGACTCTTTTGCGGCTGCAGCGATGTTGTTAGCCATTGCGAATTTGTAAGAAAAAAAATTAAATTTTGCGAGGAAGTTTATTAAACTCTAGTCATAGTTTAATAACCCTACCTCGTTGGTCTAGTTGTCGTAAGCGCTATTGATAACCAAGAGGTTCGGGGTTTGATTCTCAGTTTGGCCTTTTATTTTTTCAGCTGAAAATTTCAGAGTAGCAGCCAAGTGCCTGGATTTGTGCCCTGTTGATGGCTATAGTTTGATATTTTATTTTTTTAGCATTAAACTGGTTTTAGTCCCCAATAAATCGAAAATAAAATTAATAAAATTAAGCCCTATGACCTAGACTAGATTCAAGAGGAAACCCATATTAAATAAAAAAAATACAAATGATCCTATAGGGGTATACCTAAGATTTAAAGCTACAAGTCTAAATAAAATAATTTTATGATCTTCATTATGACTTAATCTACGTAATGGCTCAATTATGTGGTTCAATACTCATTAATATTATCTACTCATATTAGCTGTGACTAATTTCCTAATCATAATTATCTAATTTCCTTTCAATTTACTTAACAATTAGGTTTGATTTTTTTTAAATTGAATTACCAGCAGTGACAGTTTGTACGGATATATAACGAGCTTTGTTTGTTTTTTAATTGAAAAATTGTGCGTTGTCTTTGATCCTATCGTTCTTTAGAATTGATTACTAATTCGCTGTATTTATTGGTCATCATGGCAAGTTATGTCATTCACCGGTAATACCACCAACGTTGGTATCAAAAACTACAGTTAGTATATATTTTGGCTGCCACTGCCAAACATTGTCATCTACTCAGCTCAGCACAGATAGCGTGAGCATCAGTTGTAAATGTATCTGGTATCTTTTGGCCTACCTCTGTTCTACCTCCTGCTTGATAAGGAGGGAAATGGAAAATATTTTCTTCTTAATCTCCGCTGTACGTCAAAGTGTCGTCGATGCTGGTTTTTAGGGGGGGGGGGGCGCTGTCCGTCTGTCTGTCCGTCTGTCACCAGGCGGTATCTCATGAACCGTGATTGTTAGACAGTTGAAATTTTCCCAGATGATGTATTTCTGTTGCCGCTATAACTACACATAGTATAAAAACAGAATAAAATAAATATTTAAGGAGGCTCTCATACAACAGACATGTTTTTTTGCCGTTTTTATAGATAATGGCATGATTACTGAGTAAAAAAAAGGGAAAAAAAGAAAACCCGTCCGTTTGTTTAATTGGTCGTATCATATTATCACATACAACTTGTAACTTTGACTTTGATTTAATGTAAACAATGTGTCAACAATTCCACATTATTTTGCACTTTTATAATTTCTTTTCCTTTTTTTCTTTTCGCCACTTTCTAGATAACCTATAGCTTTGTCAATGATATTATTACTATTATTGGCTTAAGAGATAATTGTTATCATCTCGCTATCAATGTTCAGTGTGTTTAGTGTATTAAGCTGTTGAGTTTCCAAATAAATAAATAAACCCTTCGTGCGCGAGTCCGACTCGTACTTGGCCGATTTTTATTTTCATTCACCAACAATGGTTCCAATATCTGTGAACGTTGCGCTCTTCTTTCTTTTTGGTATTTACTGTTTTCGTTTAATTTGCCTACAACATTTAAGCGTTTTTTTTTTTTTACTAAATAGCGGCCACAGTTAATTTTGTGACAGAAAGTGTTGAAAATATTTTAACTTTGCTACTTCAGCTTAGAAACAATTATTTATGTTATAATTAATATACCGAAAAATAAAACAAACTATAATTATAATTATTATTTTGTTTTATTTTCTGTATATTCAAGTCTTAAAATGTGTTTTGTTCTTCTTAGTTATTGCTATTTATATCACTTTATCGTTCTTTCTATACATATACATAACCTATTGACGAAGCTCCATAAGAGATAAAATAATCTTAAGAAAGTTAACACAAGGGTATATAAGCTACAATATTATAGGAATATATCACATCAGAGCATAAAAAGATGGGAACACCACATGTAAAAATAATATTAATATGTGAAAGTACCTACTGTTGGTTTAAAGCATTAAAGTAACTAGAACTTCCTATGGACCAAAACTCAAGTTTCCACTGTTCAAAATGCTAATTTAACTAGTTTGACCCGGAAAATAGTGGGACGCCGCTGTCCGTGAGTTTAGCTTAGGTACAATATTAGTAACCGGCAAGCATTTTAGTTTAATACATTTTATAGACAAATTGACTTTTGAGACTAAAGACTTTATAACCTAATGCGAGTATTTTCAGAGCTATAAAATAATCTTCTATACTTAAATCTAAATCAATGTTATTAATAGGTAATATGGTTTACTTGTACCTTGGGTTTGGTCATGAAATCAATAAAATAAAATCATTTATTCGTGTGTTTTTTGGGTGATAAACAGACGCCAGCACAGGCTACCCGAAATCGTCAATTTTTCCAATCAACCTTGAACCTGATGTTCAAGATGAACCTGATGTAAAACTAAAAATCATTTCAAGAAATTTGACAGATTGTTGTAGCTTGATGTACTGGCTGTTTTTTTAACGATGGGAAATCGTCAAATGACTTCTTCCGCTCTGGGTGGAGCGGGAGGGCGTGTCAGACTCTTACTGACTAAAACCCATCCGTGTTCCTTCTAAAGCCCTTTACGTTCCAGGGCCGCGGTGACTCTTTCGAACAAATTCCGCAACCCTGGCAGGAAAAATCCAACCGTTGGGCTCACACTATTACTTACATGCTTCATTATCTATGTAAAAAGTAATCTCTGGAAGTATTGAATGCTTCATTAGAATGCCTTGATGCATTAAGTCCGCCGATGTAACACTATTGTACATAAAGTTTAAATAAATAAGTATTGATTCCAACACAAAGTTGTTACTCACAGAAAGCTACACTATAACTGATTACTTTTTATACTGCTGAAATGCTTGGTTCCTGTGGGATACGCCCCAAGTACGAAGTGGAAACCCAGAATGACTAGCAGCGTGGTAAAAGGGAGAAGAAGAATAGAAGTACTTAGGAGCGACTGAACTTTTCCCAGCAATGGGACGACTCCACTTTTTTTTTTCTTTTTGTCATGAAATGACTCCTTCCGCTCTGGGTGGAGCAGATGGGAGTGTCAGACTCTTACTAACTAAAACCTTACTCTCCCCACTCCTCCTAGTGCCCTTTGCGTTCCAGGCCCGCGGTGACTCTCTCGAACAAATTCCGCAACCCTGGCAGGAATTCCGCACCCTGGCAAGAATTCCGCAACCCTAGCAGAAATACCATTGTGAAATTCCACAAAAACACGCTCATAATGCCACTATGAACAAGTTTTATCTATACTTACTATTAAAAGAAAGCTTGTAAGACCCGCGATGACAAACACGGACCACTTTTCAAACAACATTTGTTATTATGATAAGCGGTTTACAAATCACTTAAGAATAGATATCTGTTTATTTAATCTTACGTTATGGCCCACTTGGTGTCAGTTTTTTGTTGTTACTACTGGTCTTACTACTCTCTAGGATTCTCTATGAATTATTATTATGTAAAGCCAATTTAGTTTTGTCGGAGAAGGCAATACAAAGGAAAGAGTGGAAGGCTATGGGGAGGGGTTGTCCAATTTTCAATTTTCCGGTGACATATATTAAATCACATACTCAACTGTGTCTCACTGTCTCACAAACAACTATGAGCTCTATTTAGTAACGCACTTTATTCAGCCATTTGTTAAATGTAGGCAAATTAAACGGAAACCGTAAAGACTAAAATTAAAAAAAGATATAAAAACCAGCAGCGACGACACTGGTGTACAGCGGATAGTAAGAAAAACAACCTCAAGACCTCAAACTCATCTCACCCACTGCTGAGTAGACACCTGCGACCACTATAGACAATGAAGCAGTGCTAAACCAAAACATTAAAATGAAATTAGAACCACAATATCACCCAGCCATAAGCCTTTCAAAAGATAAGATAACCAAAATCTTGAAGGAGTTTTTAACAACAAGAATGGTTCTTCAAAAGTGGAAAACACAAAAATACACAGAACATTTTCATGGCTGAAAAGTTTATCAAAAGAGCTGGAAGTTGGCTATGATTTATCACTCTAAATTGATTTAATGACTAACAGACGACAAGGCGGTGGCACCAACAGTCTCTCGACCGGAGTTTCGAAACTTTTACCTTACCGATAATAAATGAAGCAAGTTATGACAGTTGGGATGGAATCGTGACCGTTTGTGCGTGCTGTCAACGACTCCTGCTACACCGCCGGGCCGAACAAAGCAATTAGTGGCGAGTGGTACTAATATTGTAAATGAAGTTGAGGTTATCGGTGTAAAGGCATCGGTGTTTGATACGGCTAATTGCGAAACGAAGTTTTCATCGTAATTGAATACTCACAAGCAAGCCAATATTTCGCATTTTTTAATTTAAGCATTATTAAAGTTAATAAAAGCATATTTAGTGTTACTTAATAATGAAAAAGTTGTATGTGAAACATGATAACTTTTTCCAACTCTCGATTATAATGTTCCAAAACTTGTGTTTCTTTCACTTCTAATTTAACCCGGGTGAAACAGGTGTATTATTTTATGTGTAGATAATAGAGAAGTATGTTTTTCTTTTTCTTTTTTTAATTTTTCTATTATTTTATACATCATTCAATACAATGATAGCAATGGCATTGTTAGCAACGTCATGAGTTCATGACATATACATTTCTGGATCCAGCACAGCATTGTCAGTTTAAAGGTTGGCAATATTCCGCGTTAGTACGAAGAGAATGATTCACAAACGCGGTCGAATAAATTAAGTCTAACGCGATAGATGGCGCTACTTGTTGATACCACAGTGGAAGCTATGAAAGAATAACATTAATAACATATGGCACAGTTAAATGCTGTATTTACCATTCATTCAATAGCAAATAAGGAAAATGAATGTATGACTAATAATGTCAATCAAAACTGTTCTAAATAATGAAATTCTACCAGACATCAGTTTGCATGATCCCTTCAAAATGGTTGAGCTGAATGGTGCTGATGCACGCGTCATGTTCGTGAACGGGCGCCGTCAGTGGAGACTGGTCATCCCTTAGTTGCCTCTGGCTTATTTTAATTAATATTTCATAGTGAAAATTGTTTTATTCATTCTTTTCTTGTTCTCACATATAGAAGCAACAAGGTTAATGTAACTAGGATTTTTGTAAACATAAAATAGTTTAAAAGAGTGTCCGTGGAGTTTCTTGCACGTTCTTTTCCGTAGAGATCTACGTATTGGAACGTGCAAATAGCTTCATGTTTTTGACAGGCTGACTTTGACAATTCAAAAGTACTTGTTAATAACCATTAACAAGTACTTTTGAATTTGAAATAAATGCTTTGACTTTGACTTATGTAAAACTGTATGAGAAATGTTTTAAACAGAAAATAAATGAAAGTAATACTGCCATCTGATTCTGACTGATCTGAACACATGAGAACTTTAAGCATCGACCAAAATAACTTAGCGTTACATCCTAATACTGGTGACTGACACACAACGCATAGCCGAAACTCCTGGTCGAAGAAAGCTGAAATTTGGCATGGAGGTTCCTCGGAGAGTGTAAGGGAGCACTAATAGGATTTCCCGAAATTCCTATGGGAACAGGAAAAAACGGGATAGGCGCGTACAATCGTGGGCAAAAGTTAGTTACAGTATAAGAATCTTGGACTTATTGAGTAACTGAACAGTACGTGTTGCCTGTGTCGAATGGAACTAAAACGTAGTCGTTCACGTTGGGTCTCAAGGTTTATGGTCATACAGAGGGCTCGGAAATTTCTTGCGAAAACGATTCAGAAATGAAGAGTACCGCTTTCACAGTGCGTGGCATATTTTCGCAAAACAGAAGGTGTTGTGGTCGGAAAGGTTCCGAAGTGAAGACGCGGCGTTGGAAGGTCTCCCCGCAAGTTGGCCGATGACCAGATGAAGGCCGCCGGAATCCACTGGATGAACGAAATGAACAATGAACGGAACGGGACGCACAGGACTGATCGATATGGCGAAGCTTCGGGAGGCCCATAGGCCTCATAGACATAGACATATCTAGCAGAAGTCATTCTGTTGAAATGATGACGATAATAATGAGTTCATCTACTTTTGTTGCTGACTGTACCGATAGATTCATTATTGTTGAGTAATCGGACAATTCCAGCATATTATGACGTTTTTTCCTTGACAAGGGACGTCTGTTAGTTCCGTTCCCGTATACATTGTTTGAATCTCAAACTGGGTAAACGGAAATCATAAACTAACGTAAATGATTCCTTATTTGGTTTAGTCACTATGAGCTATATACGCACGTACTCTAGTAGTGACCGATTTATGGTATGCGCTACTGTGGTAAATCGATGGTTTGCCTTAAAAGGTGTTTTTGTTGTGCACAAATGACTAATTATATGATTTTAGTGTATATTTCATGTATTGATTTTATTCATGTTAAATAGTTTGACTTTCGGGACTTTCCTCATTTGTTTTTCATATTAACATAATGTCATATTGCTGTGCATTTACTTTTCTTTTTGTAGGTATGCGTCATGCTTGTCGTAAATAAACTCTTTTTCGTTCTTTCTGTGAAAAGACCCCCAAATCATTCGAGGCACTCTTTTTGTTTGTGTTTGTTTTTTTTTTGTTTGTTAGACACAAATAGAAATATGGGTTGTATTTCCTTTACCGCGGATTTATCACATTTACAATATGTTTTGATTTGTATTCTAGATGTCAGAAAAGTTTTCTAATCCGAAGCTGTGATTTTTTTCGTTGTTTACTTTGTTTTTAAGAAAAAAAATATTGTAAGATGTGACGCTGTGATTACGACTGAATAAACATATTTGAAATGCATTTATATATTTTTTTTTAAAACTGTCATGCAAAATTTATTTTTTTGCTAACTCTACTTACAATTTCTTGGAGCGCGGTGGAACTAAAATATTGAAATATTTTTTTGCTAAAATTCTTTGGAGCGCAGTGGGATCCATGTATGAACATTAAAATTAGGAGAACAATGGGTTTTGGACCACAGTGGAACTACCCTTCGCAGTATGGGTCCAGGTCATCTCACCACCTAGATAAACACCTTAAAGTCGGCATGGTCTCTGTTCTGATTCTGGCAGTGAATTTAATAAAATATCTCACCTGTAGTTTCCTTTCCTCATACTAAATATTTTTCGTCCGAGTAAATGTGTTTACAGAAAAC
The DNA here is from genome assembly GCA_905163435.1 of Mamestra brassicae. Classification (NCBI taxonomy): domain Eukaryota; kingdom Metazoa; phylum Arthropoda; class Insecta; order Lepidoptera; family Noctuidae; genus Mamestra; species Mamestra brassicae. The sequence goes on along the minus strand of LR990996.1, from coordinate 6,409,397 downwards.
ATGGCAGAAAAGCAAAACATGCATGTATTAGTAAATAAATCATTTTATTGGCGGATGAGTCTGTATTTAGAGACCGGAAAGCGTAAATGGCAAAGTTAGCGAGAGATTGTCTTATTAACTCATACAGAAAAGTCGCGTTACACAGAGCTTCCATGTTTGGCCGATACATTATTTTTCATTCGTTTACAGTTTTTATGAGACGACAGAGAAAATAATGTTAGTGATCATAATATCTAACCAAGTCTAAGGGCCTTTGCACACGGCGTTTTTATTTAACACGCCAACGACGCGCTGATGACGCGCGCTAACGCGCTTCAAACCCAATTCAGACGCAGAGAGTAAATCTTTGCACACGTACAAACATTTAGTGGCGCGTTTGTACTGTTTCTGCTATGACTCTCCGACAAACAACGCGATACAGACGAGTTTTAAACTTTCTCGCGCGGGTTTGTATCGCGTTGTACGCGCGTTTGTATTGATACAAATGCGACAATCTCTTTTTTGGTAATTTACAGCGCCGTGATCGACGCCGCGGAGCCGTGACGGTGCGTATAAAATACGCCGTGTGCATAGGCTTTAACTAGAAGCTTCGGAGCATAAATATTTTACATAACACACACACACACATTTACACACACACAAATATTTTACATATTTTTCATTTTTTTTTTATTTTATCTATCATGTACGACCCACTCGTTAAAATGATTCTCTTTAGTAAGATGGGTCGTCAAACTTTCGTTCGACAAGTTCCCCGTTCCATGGTTCTACGGATGTCAGGGTTGAATCATTGTACGAACTGCAGACTCATTTGTTCATGATAATCATTTTATCTGAACGACGACCACTACTGGATATAGACCTCTCCAAGCGTAGCCAAATCGACACAAACACACGTCGCTCTTCAGCTGGCCGTGTGAGCTTCTACAGAAAATATTGAAGTAATGGCACTTCTGTAGGATTAAGTAGAAGTGAGATTCGATCAACGATATCGACTTTTAAAATGTTCAAAACGTTTCTGATTGATGAGAGAAGTTTTAGCCAAATTTCACTGGGAGCTTTTGACAATCGTTATCGCTGGTAGAATGTCACTTCGTTTAGAGCCCCGTGTGTCCCCGAGCAAGACGTTTTAGTCGATATTCCCTTGACGCCAATTAAAACAATTCGGTGCAATAGTCACGCGTACCTTATCCAATGTTACACGTACGACACGAGTATATCTCACGATTGGTTCATCCGGGCTTGCCATTTATACTTGATTTATTTATGATTGAGTGAGAACGAAAATTGGTCCATGTTTCCCAGAAAAAAACATTCAATGTTATAATCTAAACTACTGAAGCAATATAACTGTATTTCTCAATCATAACTGTTCTTGAGAAATAAAACGCAAAGGGCTTTAGAAGGAACACGGATGGGTTTTAGTCAGTAATGTCTGACACGCCCTTCCGCCTAGAGCGTAGAAATCATTTGATGATTTGCGATCCTTAAAAAAAAGGGACTGATCACGTGACTTTTCTATGGTGCTTGTCAACCCCATACATTTTTACCTTTTTTTCAAAGCGCTATCGTTGACATCTTAGACATCCCTAGGCAAAATAATGCTTTTTATAGGAACAATAGGGATGTAGCCTGGGTTAAAAAAATGTAATTCTATTTAGTCTGTCAGTTAGATTATCGAAAAACATTGGGTAAGTATTTTTTATTCAATCAAAAATTACGAAGATAAAACGCATCAATGGTAAGGAGTGGGGGCTTGTAACGTCACTTTCTAGTAAAAAGTGTATAGGTAAATGACGTCACACGAGTTTTCAACGCACTGTATCTGCTTATTTTTTTGTTTACGTGCTAAAAGAAAAACACGTTTCCAATATTTTTTGGAAATCTATCTGACGAACTAATTCGATTTTTTTTGCCAAATACCCTATAATAAAGACTTTTTCGAACAGAGACCCTACTCTTGAAATCTCTGAAATATAGTTATTATTAGGATGTTATGTTTATAAAGTGTATTGTACCTACAGTTACGTACTTGTGGGTTCGATTTCTGCTTTAGCTGATGCTGGGCGGTATATGTTTCTGCGGTTTGACTGTCATAATAATTATGGTATCTAAATCATGGACAATGAATTATAATACCTCTTACATTCAATTAAACCGATTTAATAACAGGAAAATATTCAATTTATAATATGTTATAAGTATATTATTAGTTATTTATAATACTAGTGTGGTAAGTTGGTTTTTACAAACGAGTAGACGAATGTAAGCCCGAGACGAAATCGAGGGCTTACCATAGTCACGAGTTTGTAAAAACCAATTTCCGCACGTGTGCCATACAACGTTTTTCAACACATTTGCGAGAAAACAGTGCATTATAGCATAGTCGCAACAATCTTTGACATTCCTAATATGAAAATAGCACGAATTTGCAAATGGCGCCGCAGGCGCGTGGTGAAAATAAGAACTATTTCGCCTCATGTTCTCTTTAGTATTAATATGAGACAAACGTTTGAAGCAAAAGCGCTTTCAAAGAGGTTTGATTATTTAGCTTATTTTTTCCAGTAGATAATGTGAAACTCCTTGGTAGAATTCTTACATTTTTTAATGTAATTAAAAAAAACCGTGAAGGATACGCACGGCGCTATACAAAGAGGAGTGCGGTAAAATAAGTACTTAGATGAGAGTACCTATTTTAGCGCACGTTTCATTGTATGGTTCGTATTTTTTTAACTTTCGAACAATGTAATAGTATACAGCCTTCGTAAATGCATTTTTTAACAAATGAGTCGTATAATATTTTACTTAATATTTTCTTGTTCTGTTTGTAATTATGTTACATAGAAGACGTAATATTTAAATGAAACTCAGATGTTTGAATGTTTCAAATTTTTGCCAGTAAATAAATTAAATTGAAAATATAATTTATATTGAAAATATAATTTATTAACTGCCTAAAAATGTGACATTAATTGCTTATACCTAATAAAAGAGTACCTAAATGAAACTAAAAATAATAATAGGTATTTTAAAATTCATATTCGAAATCACAAACCTTGAAAGGCAAACATGACGTTTTAGCTACAGCTGTTGGTAGCTTATTTGACAGTTGGTGCGACATCACTCAGATAGGTTAAGGTAAACAGCGTTTTAAAACCCAGATTTAAATGTAATTAGTCTGAAATCGTAAACCCGCCTTGTACATGTGATACTAGTTAATTTAATGGTCGTGCCTTTTATGTTTCAGAAGAGGTCTTTTCCGAGTAGTGGTACAGCAATAAGTTAGTTTTACTTTAATAGCTCAACTATTATAAATGTTTAATAATTTGAAAGATATGAATTCTCGGATGGTTAGTAATTAAATCAATTTATTTATTAAGTACAAATGAAGTAGCAACTGATTTTTTTTAAACTGGCGTACAATCTGCGTAATAAATAGGGATAAATAAATATAAATCTACATTGTTACGAGATTTAATTACATGGAATTTGGATACCTAAACAGCCAATGGCTGTTTGGCTACAAAATTGCAACAAAATTATTTCTAATCATTTTTAGTCATTATTAGGTCTAAGGTGAATATCATAACGGAAAAATAAAAGATGAACAAAAATACTAACTTTCATATCTATAAAATCTCAACCGCATACAAGTACAAGAACAAAAGAAATAAGATGTATATATAGAAATAATAATAAACCAGAGAAGTATAGTCTAGAGAGGTTTAGGTTTTACATTCAATTTCAAGGAAAAGATGTATCGCTTACATACATACTTATAAAGTAAAGGCAGTTGATTAACACTTAAGATTCCGTAACGATATCAATACAATTTCAATCAAACAAATAACAAAACTTAATACATAAGCAGCTCAGTGTAATCCGATGAAGATGTTGAATTTACCAGCGAACATCGGCCGGATTTCATTCTGGGCTTACCACCAGGACAATTGAAATTAATAAAAACTGGGCCCCCAGAGCTGTTGATTTCTCGAGACATGTGTGCTGTAAGCGCTACGTCTAGGAGGTACTGCAACACTTCTGCAGGATCAGCTTCCCCCAGTACCGTGGGGACAGGGTTTTTCAAGCCGAGCAACGAATTCGAGGCAGCTGTGCCGATAGCGGTGGCGATTGCGATGACGAAGATAGCGGCTCTCATCTTGTGCAATCCTGAAAAAAATTTCATGTTTAGCTCATTTTGCCTTCGCCTATACAGCGTATAGGTAAAAAATAATGTTTTTTTTTTTTTCAAAAACCCGACCTGCAAAAGCTACTAAAAAGTAAAAAAAACACTTTTCAAGCAGTCTGATGCAATTGTTGGCATCGTGTCTGATCTATGATTGAACTAACATACATGGCACCGACTGCCTCAGATTGTAAGAAAAGCGGAAGTTTTTTGGAACATTATTATCGTTTTCTGCGGTCGAGTTTAAAAAAAAAGCTTTTTTTTTATATTGTGTCTTTATAGCAGCTACAGCCGGTAGATTCTCTAAACATGTCGAAGTGAAGGCATGGGTGAAGTGATCACGAAGTGAGCTGTCATTCCATCTTGATTATATGGATTGACAGTTCACTTCGTGATCACTACACCCAAGCCTTCACTTCGATATGTTTACAGATTCGATCGGCTGAACACCACCCTTAAATATGACCATGCACTTCAGGTACACCCTGTGTAGTGGGGCTGGCTTCCCACCTCACGGAATTCAGTTTAGTCCCAGAATTTTATAAGAAGCGACTGCTACACAACTTACACAACTATAACTAACTTTAACAAAAATACAACATTCAACATTTTCTTACAAACACTGTTCCATGTTTTAAAATAGCTGAATGAATAAAGTATAAGAATTCCACTATATATTTAAATTAATAAAAATATGGAATGAACAAGAATTCGTTATTTTTCCAAAGTTTAATTCGTTATTAAAAAAAATATTACCTTGTCAATGCTTTAACCAGAAACAAAAATGTGTGTGTCCTGAAGAAATATTAATTTTCTGAGTATTTATTTTTTGACGTTGTCCTTGTCACTAGACGGCACACTATAGACTATTTTGAACCTGTAACTGAAGCACTTTGAGGTAATCGTACAAGGTAAATTGTTTCAATACTTACTCATTTCTGAAAAACCGGTGCCTATTGTCATTCAGGATTACTCATGATGTACCACAGAGCATTGCGACGCCTCGGCGATTATATTCTAGAAGCGGCATTGTCAAAACTATCCATACGAACCAAACTTGACAATGAGTATCTCCGTTTTGTCAAAATTAACAGCCTGTGGCAATTTCCACTGTGACTAAAGCAGATCGTCCACCGCCAACTAAACTAAGTTAGTTTAGCTCAGCCGCATAGCTGAGCCTGTTTTTCATACATTTGCGTCCAGCTGGTATAGTTTGCGGTGGCCGCTCATGTACGAAAAACTGGCTCAACTATGCGAGCTAAGCTAAACTAACTTAGTTTAGCTGGCGGTGGGCGTTCCGCTTTAGGGCGAAGAGGGCCTCGTCGTATCTGTCAAAATGTAGGGAGATTGGATGTATATTTGACAGATTGCGACTGTGACGCAAATGTGAAAGTTCCATTTTAAGTACGGGAATTACCCCTCTGGTTCTGAGGTGAATATTTGTTGTTATGAACGACATGAACGTGTCAAATCCTACTTTAATACTAACGTTAGACAGGTTTTCAGGTAGTAGAGTTGGCAACTACTCAACTTCAAATTCTTAATTCAGAAATTGGAGATAAAATATTATTGGGCACAAAATATTATTTTAAATAAAGATGCCGTTTCTAGTCACTATTAATGATTTGTACTGATTTTCACTAGCCTCTACTCACGGTTTCACCCACATGTAAAGTTCTGTACAAACTTTGTCACCCCTTTTTAATCCCCTTCGAGTTCGAATTTCTAAATAGCCATCTTTATTCGTAATAACTATCATAAGGAGAACCTTAGTACAAAATATCAGTCCAAGACCTGGGCGTTAACGAGTCAGTCCCCACTTTTCTTTTTACATCTATGGTAGCTTCTGCATGCGACTTCGTACGTGCATATCTCGTTTTTTCCCGTGCCCGGTATAACCCATATCCTTCCTCATGATTGTGGCTGTCATATACAATAAGACTGTTTGAATCTGTCAAGAAGATTAGTGCGTCAAACAGACAAACAAAACCTTCAGCTTTATTATATGTATTAGTATAGTAAAGATTATAGTAAAGTATGAAATTAGGCAAAATATTCTTGAAACCGAAACCGAACGTCATTATTGTCAGTTTGAACGGGTATTGGTATAGGTTAATAAGCCACGTAGGATATTTTAGGGCACAATTATGTTAGCAAACTCATGGAAATTTAATCGCTTAACATACTTATATGTTAGAGTGACTGGCCTGTTGGTCGAGTGGTTAGTGACCCTGACTGCTAAACCGGGGGTCGTGGGTTCGATTCCCACCCAGGACAAATCTTTGTGTAATGAGCATGATCATTTGTTCTGTGTCCAGGTGTAATTTGTCTATAATATGTATGTATTAAATACATACATATTATAGACAAATTACACCTCACAACAAATACATTGTATTTAGAAATATATAAGTATGTTTATCAGTTGTCTGGTTGCCATAACACAGGCTCTGCCTAGTTTGGAATCGGAAGACCGTGTGTGAGGTGTCCCAAGATATTATTAAAAAAAAAGTACAGCACAGCATAGTATTATCAACCTGAATTGTTCTCACAGATCCCCCAAAGATCGCCAGCCATCCCGGTTTTGAGCGGTCTGCATCCATCCGCTGCCAGCCACCTTCTTCAAATCATCGATCCATCGTGCCGCAGGGCGTCCCACACTACGTTTGCCCGTACGCGGTCTCCACTCTACCACATGTATCCATCTTTACATATAAAATGTGGAAATAAAACGAATTGTTAGGTTTTATTACTATTTATTTCTCATAATTTACTTTCCCTTCACATGTTAATATATTACAACAATCTGTACCTACTTTGGCTTGCTCAAATCTGTTGCTTTTTAATAATTGAAAAGATCAAGGTAATCCGGGTGTGATGTTGGTACAGACGGACATCCTCCTGACTTGTATTTGGCTACACCACCGGGACATATCAGATTATTGATTATTCCTCCAGAATGGTTGGGAACATTAGTCATGTGTGACGTAAGCATTACGTCATAGAGGTACAGTAACACATCCGCAGGAGTAGCTCCCTCCAGTACTGTGGGGACTGTAGTTTTGATGAAGAGTGGCGAATCAGTGACAGCAGTGGATACCGCGATAGCGAAGGTGACGAGGAAGATAACTGCTGTCATCTTCTGCATTCTGTAAAATACGGTATTTAAATTATTGTAAATTCTACAGGCTTAATTTTTCAAGTATGCGTGGATGACAGATTCCGAAACTATAAGAAATAGCGAAAGATACTTCATGAAGTCTCGAGCTCGATTTTGATGGAAACTAATAACATTGGATTCGATATTCCTAGCCAGGAATAGAACCAGTTGACTTCGCTATTCCTCATAGTTTTCGATCTGGCCATCCTTCAAAAAGTCACCCTGTTTAAGCTATTCCGGAAAAAGAACCGCTTGAAATCTACGAGTAGTTGACCCTGTCGCTAGCCAAGTCTGGAACAGACGTAGTGATCATTCTGTGACCTGAGATACAGCCCGCAGTTTTTTGCCCGCGATGACACTCAGATTGTAATTACAGACTTCACAAATTGTTTATCTATTATTACAAGACAGAAAGAAAATAAAGTAATAAAAGAAAGACAAGACAGAAAGAAAAGAAAGAAACAAAACAAAGAAAAGAAAGAAACAAAAGAAAGCAAGAAAAGAAAGAAAAACTGTTTATTCACGTGAAAGTCACGCACGTACATAAAATGTTGTATAACAAAAGCCTAAAAAACAACAAAAAAAGTGGTTATATTTTCAACAATGAGGTGATAAACACCTTATTTCTCTGGATGAACAGGCAGGGTACACTAAGAAATTCCTGAATGATTAAATATTAGCTTCTGCCAGGCGCCTAAGCTCGCATGGAAATCCAAAGAAACCACGGCACCAAGGAAACAAACACTCTGAAAAATATCCTATTACCAACAGCAGCTGAAACGTCATGTTTGCCTTTCAAATATGACGTATCAGCTACTGTTGGTAGCTAAGTAAGACGCAAAGAAGTAGCAATCAGACGGTCAGACATACATAGTTACTTTCGCATTACAATAATAATATATGTATGGATTATTAACAATTCCACTTTCGTTCAAAATAAAATAAAGGACATCATTTGTCATAGAAATAATAAAATCAATAATTAATTGACTTTAAGGAAAATTAAGTGGTCAAGAAGTATCTTTAATGAATAAGGTAAAGCATAACTTACCGAATAAACTCTTTGTGATCACAAACAAGAAGGATGAGTCTGGTAAAAGAACTAGATGAGAACCAGCTCCTGCGAGTAATGTTTCACGTTACCACTGGAGGACACACAATATACAAATAAAATGTAACTTATTACTAGGGATGGAATAGTATGAGGAAAATGTATAAATTACTAATTGTCTCCCTTTGTGACATTATTGCCAAGTTCCTGTTGTTGGTAGGTATAGTTTAATAGTGCTACTCATTTAGGGAATTACCGTAAATATAAAGCCCAGTGTCTTGGAAGCAAACATTATTATATTTTATGTAAAAATGGTTTTCAATCATTTATAAACACTGTCACCATCTTCCATCAAAGGGACATTATACTTGGAGCCAAAAAAATAGGCATATCCTGAAATACATAGCTCAAATAATAATAACATACAAACTTGTGGATTCTGAAGAACCGTGTTACAAGTAAGTGTCCGACCCAGTTCTGGAAAATGACCATGTCACGTCGTACTGGGATTGGTCTATCATCAATGATGGGAGTATTGTTGCTAATAAGCCGGATATTTATATGTAGTAGGGATAGACATCGGTCTAGTCCAGTAACATCGTTTATCCTTGTGCGGCGCGCTACGAATAGCGCGCCGCACAAGGATAAACGATGTTACCATCCCACATGACGAGAATCTCGTGAAAGCTGAGAAAGAGAAACAAATTCAGTATTTCGAGTTAGCACACGAGGTTGTCGACATGTGGAATGTGGACTCGGCGGTCATTGTGCCGATTGTCGTTACTGTCAATGGCCTGATGGCCAGAAGCTTCAACGACAACCTGTCGAAGCTGGCGTTACGCGGTTGGCTAAAGGGCCTGATGCAGAAGGCAGTACTCCTCGATGCGGTTGGTATAGTGAGGAGGTTCCTTTCTCTGGAGCCCTTACCAGAAGGAGGTGTCTGCTTCCCAAACCTCCTCGCTCTGGAAAATGGTATTAACCAGGGCCGGACGCGAGAGGTCGCCGCCGCTAATCGCCTCGACAAGGACACAGCGGTGCTCAACCCAAGCAGGGCAGACCTCCACCGTATGCTCCACCGAGTCCTCCGCCGATCCTCACAGTGCTGACACCCGGGCGTGTCCTCCCACTGAATCCGAAACAGGTACTTCCCGAAACAGCCATGTCCGGTGAGTACCTGCGTCAGGTGGAAGGTGAGGACGCCGTGGCGCCTCTCCAACCGCTGCCCAAAGAGGGGCCTTACCGCTGCAATTGGCGTGCCCAAAAGGCCGCTAAGTGTCACCACAACAACCGGTCCTGTGCGTCTCGAATCCATCGGCTACCCGCGACCCTCACCGGGTTATCGGTCCACATTGTGGGAGGCCTTCCTACGCTACGTCTTCAGGTACGCGGTCGCCACTCCAGAAATTTTCGGCCACATCGATTATCATGTAACTTAAAGTATATTACTATATGTCGGAATGAAACAAACTGATACATTAACATTTTTTTATTTCCCATGTATTCCAAAAACAATCTAAACCAGTATATAAGACACTGTAGTGCTCGTAAGTAAACATTGAAAAGTTGGTACATTAGCTCCTTTTTTCAGAATAATGTATAGCGGAAACGGATTATAACTTTTATGACATAGCATTTTAATCTTAATTACCCGGTATCAAAATATTCAAAAAAATAATCTGGTGGTGCTGTCGTTACGGGGGCACATAATCCAGTATCAAATTTACGCATACCAACAGGACACTTCTTTTCAATAGTTACGGATTCTTGTTCGTTGAATTCTTCAGACATGGATGATGTAAGCACTACGTCATAGAGGTACAGTAATACCTCTGCAGGAGTAGCTCCCTCCAGTACTGTGGGGACTGAGGCTGTCAGACCAACGCCTGGGAACTTGGCTGCAGAGGAGGCGATTATCATTAGGATGAAAACAGCTCTCATCTTGTGTATCCTATAAAAATAATGAAACGTAATTTTACGTTTGAAATCAGAGAATTCCGCGAAGGACTGGGCAGTGTTTGGCGCATTTCCTCACCAAGTTTTACCTGAAGAAACATCTCGTAGTTTCAAATTAATACGCTCATGTCCGGTACCAAAACAACTGATTAACGAAGCCATTTTATTTTATGAACCACTTAGATTGTTCTTATCTGTATATTTCTCTATTTTTCTTATTTTTACAGGGTTTGGACACCCTGTAATAATAGAGTGTCCCAAAATTAACGCATGATTTGAATTAGCCGACATTTTTGCGGTTAAGTGTTGGCAACCCCAAAAATTTAACAGTTTGGTGGCTGATAGTTTAGGGCTCGTAAAAATGGAGTACTATTCGAGAGAGCAATCTTTCGCATTGCACAATTCTTATTTTTTTATTAATTTTGGTGGTCAAAGTTCAGAAATCTATCATTTCGGTAATCAGAATTGGACCCCTAGATCATGTGGATTCTCGCGACCGGCCCTGGTTGAATCCATGGTCCGGAGCGATGAGGCTTGGAAAGCGGTTACCTCCTTCTGCGAAGCAGTAATGCTAGCGAAGGAGGAGGCGGGCCGCGTGAGGGAAAGGCAAGGCATTCGCCCCAACCGCCGCTACAGGAGAAGACGCCCCGGGCGTCGGGAGTCGCAGGGCGATCCCCGGCCACCGCAGGCGCGGGCCTGCGTTGGGTGGCTCGCTGTCCGATTACCACCAGGCCCGGGTCGATAGCGCGTTGTGTTTCACGCGCCTCAAAGAGATGTCAGCATAGAAGACGGGGCCCGCTAGGGCCAGAGCCTGCCAGGGTTGCGGAATTTGTTCGAAAGAGTCACCGCGGCCCTGGAACGCAAAGGGCTTTAGAAGGAACACGGATGGGTTTTAGTCAGTAAGAGTCTGACAAGCCCTTCCGCTCCACCCAGAGCGGAAGAAGTCATTTAATGATTTCCCATCCATAAAAAAAAAGAACATGTGGATTAACAGCACTGGAATTCTTTTTTTTGGAGTTTTTTAAATGAAAGGTCTAAAAAAGGCCACAACCACCAGTGCTTTGAAGGAAGATATTCAACGCTGAATCAACGGCATTAAGCCACATATAACTAACCACATATATACGAAATGGTTATGGAAAATTTCGACAAAATAGTGCGTGCTGTGCTATTCTACACATAATCCTCCTATTAGTCCTTTATGATTTCATAAAAAAAATACAATTTTAAAAAGAAAAACTGTTTTTTCTAGTTAAATCAAATATACTTTTGACTTCGTACGCGCATGTCGCATTTTTTCCGATTCCCATATAGTCCATAGCCATCCTCATGAATGTGGCTATCGTATACAAAAAGAATTCGTCTGGTAGTTCCAGATATTAGCATGTTCAAACAAACAAACTCTTCAGCTTAATGATATTATTATTAGAATTGATAGGCCTTGCAATTTTGTAAATAATATCTGCCAAATGTCCACCTTCCTATTGCTTAAAAATGCGATAGCTTTTTGTCGTGTTTTTCATAAAAATTTCGTTGCTGCGCCGTCTTTTTAGAACCAGTGGCTTTCTTAGCTCAACAGATTAATTTGATAAAGTCAATCAAGGAATTCTAAAAACGGTAGCAATCACGGCCACAGTAAACAGCAGCACCTGCCACGTGGTTTCTTTAAAGAAGACTAATGAAATTCATCATCATCATCACCATATCAGCCGAAAGACGTCCACTGCTGGACATAGGCCTTCCCCAAAGGTGGGGGGGGGGGGGGGGGATTTGCCATAATCGCTACGCTTGGCAGGCGGGTTGGCGATCGCAGTGTAGCTGATGCAATGCACAGGGAATGCTGCTGTACATACTCAGGTGAGTCCCTTAGTCGCCTCTTAGGTAAGACACCCACGGGAAGTGATGGGATGGTGCTATTAAAGTTACTCCACTTAATTAGTCGGTCGAATTGTATTAATTTACGGATCTATCGTGGACCAAAATGATATTAGTTAAACAAAATGTTGTAAAGAATTTGGTCATTTAACAATTTGCTTAGGAACTTTCGCAACTAACTATTTAAATTAATACAGTACTCTTGACCTTAAAAACTATCCAAAATAAAATTGCAGCTGTATAACTAAATAAGGCTACCAAAAAATTGCAAAATTGGGTTATAAATTGAAATGGTAGCGAAACAAAGTTGTAAATGTCACCGGAAAATTGCAGACTCCGTAAGATTGTAATAAATCATGTTTAGATTATAATTTCTAAACATCGTTTTGTATACAATAAATTCCATCCAAATTCAAGAGTTTTCAATTTATTCGTGTCTTATTTAGAAAAAATAGTTTACAATTTTACGCGATATTTTACAATCTAACGGCGTTTGCCATTTTCCGGTGACATATACAGCCAGTTTGGCCACCCTATATACAGCGCGTTACAGAATTAACGAAAAACCTGAAAAGGGGTCATTGTACTCATCATTATGAACAACTTTGACTATGGGACCAGCTCCGAAATGGCGAAAAAAAAACAGCTGTTCAGTACATTTTGCCGAATTAAGCACACATAAATGTATGGGGCAGTCTATTTTTTTGTGATTACAGTGTATCATGTAATATTTTCTAGGATATTGATTTTACTTTCGACCCGTAGCCTGTTATTCTTGCCCTGGCCGAAAATAACAATCGACAGATATTTTATTGATAGAATATACGAGTACATTAAAGTCTTATAAAGACGGGCGGACGTTCATTGTGTCGTTAATAGTCTGATAGCTAGGAATCAAAGTTTTCCGGTCTCCCCTACGATGCAAAAAACAAGTGTTTCATTATGGCGAAAATTAAACTTACAAAATTTAGATAAAAAATAAAATGAGTCGATTATATAAAACAAAATATTACCTGTTGTAAATCCTTTATGACAAACAAAACATGTTTAGTTCTGTAGATGGTAATGTTCTACGATGTTGTGAACACCACAAACTATATTTGTTAATGCTGTTTCAAGATGATACAACCTATTATAATGAATAATAAACTGTGACTAACTACAAATTCAGAGTAATAGCAGGTATGGTAATGTTTCAGTGACTAATGTTTGAACCCGTATTAGTTACAAAATATTCCTAGTTGTATAATTTAATAACTAAATGGTTTATATGGATGTCAAAATGAAACGATGTACTAAATCACATTTTTATTTCAAACATATTACAATAAAATGATTATTTGAATTAAATATAAAAAGGAGAAATAAGCCACTATAATATTACCGTTTCTCTGTTTGTACATAAATAATAAATTAAATCAATACATTTATGTTATTAAATAAATAAAATGACACTATGAGCAACTGCTTGCTCTAGTCGCTTGATCTACGAAAACCGCTTTGACTGTTTTTTTTTTAATTTTTATTTTATAAGAAAAACTTGACTTAAAGCTTGGACATAAAGCGGCCTATGTAAAATTATAACCATTGGTCGTGCGGTTGACAGTATTAGCGCACTTAAAATAGATGGTAAAAAAGCAAGGAACGCATTTCATTGCAGTCGCAATCTGCCAAAAATGGAGGGAAATTAGAGGCGTTTTTGACAGTTAGCGACTGCGATGCGAATGTGAACGCTCCTTTAAATTACGAAAATCGCCCCTTAAATAACATTTCCAAATATTAATACGAAAAAAAGTCGAACTCTATTGGTAAGGCCGGACACCTACCAGACTTGAGTTTAGGCATACCACCAGGACACCTCAGACCATCAAATATTTGCAGCCCTTCGGAGTTAGTCTCAAATGACATGTATGAATTAAGTACTACGTCGTAGAGATACAGCAAGACTTCCGCAGGAGTAGCCCCTTCCAGCACTGTGGGGACCGAGTCGGAGTAGGGTAGATTGGTGACGGCGGCGGTGGTGGCGATTGCGATAACGAAGATAAATGCTTTCATCGTGCGTTCCTGAATAAAAAAAAGAATATCATCATCATCATATCGGTCGGAAGACCTTCCCCAAGTGTCGCCATAACAACCGGTCCTTTGCGTCTCGCATCCATGAGCTACCCGCGACCCTCACCAGGTCATCGGTCGTGCTCGGAGTTCGTAAGTAGGTCCGCAAGAGAACCAAGGTTACCGACATAGCCCGAAGGATCGCCAAACTGAAATAGCTGTGGGCAGGGCACATTGCTCGCTGAACGGTTGGTCAATGAGGCCGAAAAGCTTTGAAGTGGCGACCGCGTACCAGAAGATGCAGCGTTGGAAGGCCTCACAAGGTGGAAAAAAGAATATGTGTAAACAATATTTCAAATCTGTCGCTATATAATGTAGTAGCTTTAGTTTCTAATGTAGTTAGGATTTTAGCTGACGTATTTGTACCTACGTTTTAGCAATAATTAAAAAAGGACTTATTTTTAACATTTCAAAACCCCGACTAGTCAGTCGGGGTTATGAAATGTTAAAAATAAGTCGGAAATAAGACTGACTGAATGACTTTGATTTGAGCATTAAACAATCTGGATACTTAAAATCGGAATTCGAGAAAATTAACTAATTTTGGAACAATAAACTCTATAGTAGCAAAGACAAAGTTCAAATTCCGTTGCAAGCCTTACTTCTTTACAGCCTATATGTACAAAATGGTCAATTAAAAATCAACTTTAAGTACACATTCCAAAACTCCATGCTTGAGTGGGTAGTGATGGATTGAAATGAGCTCGAATTATAAGTTTAGGTAAACTTTCGCCTCAACACCTGTTAACTATTCAACTCAGAACTTCGCTTTAATCAAACAAAATATATAAGTACCTGAAATGAATCCCTTTTGATCACAATCGCAACTTGGTTTGTCTTGATTTACACAATTATTACAAAATAGAACAGCAATATTGGTTTACGTTGTCACGGAACGGCACGAACAATACAAATAATAATCACTTCTAACGTATGTTATGAAGAGGTTCAAGGAAAATACGAGTACATAATATGTCTCTGGTACTGGAGCACTTGGCCATTGGGCTTTGGCCGATTTTAAATTATTTATTATATTGTGAAGAGGATATCCTTGGCTCCAGGTCTCTGGCAGACAAGGTAGCCTTTGGAAGCGTCTGGCGAAAACTAAAAGAATTTGAAATAGGAATGTAAAAATATGTTTTGTTTTCTTTTGGGACTCCGGTGCCAGCCCCCATTGAAGGCTGACGTAAAATATATTATGAAAGTTTAAATCTAAAATATAGTTTTATTTTATAATAATATCACAAGTAGCACTAGCGTGGGTCCGCTAGTGTTACAATATGTACATATTACACATTTTTATTGTTTTATAATTCACATAATTTTTATAACGTATGTTTATGTGTTCCGTGAGTGTATCCGTAGCGTCACAGGTCCTATCAGAATACCAGCGATGAGTTTTTTTTTTTAATAACGCAGCATATGCTGAAATAGGAATAAATTCATGCTGTTCTAGCTTATGTTAATTGTTTTTTATGACTGTTAGTTTTAATTTATTTTACTTTCTGTTCGTTTTGTGCGAGTCCTAAATAAATATTTTTCTTTCCTTCTTTTCTTTTCTCGATGGGTTATTATGGTTTTATTATGAAATAATTTTGAAATATTCATATGTATAAACCAATTTTAATTACATTCTCAAATATTTGAATGAAAAAAAGAAAAAATAGCCCACCGGTATCGGGAACAGAGTCAAAGTGCTCTCCAACTCTTTAAAAGACTTCATGGCAGACAAATCACTGCTCCAATACAGTCCCACTCAGTCACGATGCGTTCAGTGGCTCACTGATGAGAACTTTCCTTAATTCGTCTCGTTTTAATTTAAGACCTGTATTATGTACCAACCTATGACCCACAATAAAGATATTAAAGTTGAAGTTAGAGTCCAAGCTACGGTTAGGGTGGATCTTGGACTTGGAAGGGGACGGGAACTTGGCGGGAAGGGAACCACAATACGAGCCGTGCCCAAAAGTACGGCTTTCTGAATCAAGACCTTGATCCACTAGCCTAAAGAGAGCTTCTTAAGGTGTTAGTCGAAGCCCGTGGCTACAAAGTCATTAGCTGACCGGATTATCGGTATGGCGATTGGTGAGACAACATCTTACTCGTCGACAACCTCGTGAGTCAACTCAATATATAATGTTTGTATTTAATTAAATATCAATCGTTTTTTATTCACCATATTGCACCTGCCACTATTTTCTGCATCACCCAAAGGTTGACTGGTAGAGAATGCCCATAGCATTAAGTTTGCTTCTGTACATTTGTGTGCGTAAAGTGTTAACAAATAAATAAATAAATATTATATATATATACTTGATTTCCTTTCCTTTCTTGATGCGGGACGATTATGTCAACAATCGATGCCTCTCGATTCAGTCCACCGCCACCACTGTAACACTGATCATAATGTGATATTGCCGTTACAGAGAACTGGGTAGGGTACAGTCCACAAAGTTATTTGATTGGCAGGCAGCTAAGTTGCAACTACTTTTAATGAAATATTGTGAGTGTGCTGAGTAGACAATTATTGAACACCACACTTGTAAGTACCACCACACTTGTCATAAGATGAAAAAGTTATAATAATTATTAGAAATAAATATTGGCAGTGCAGTGGAAAAATATTATTTCGCCAGTATGCCAAATAGCTTTGTTGACTGTACATACCAGCCTGTAGTACGCCACTTCCGATTCCACAAGATTGTATTTCAGAGCAAGTTGTTGATTAAATTATCCCAAGGGAAAAAATATATATATTTTTTTGTAACGTGAGTTTTTATTTGTTTATTTTAAAATATAAACAAACATGTGCATGAAAATTTATAAAATTGAAACCACCAGTGTAAATAAAGAAAAACTATAGTAATATAACATACCATTAATAGTAACAACATAATGAGGTATCTCATTAGAAATCGGAGGTGCTAATGTGATAAAAACTGTAATGTTTTTTTAAATAAATCAAAAGGACCTGATTAAAACTATTACAAAATAAAACGAAGTGCAATGATAATACATTGATAATACATATTCTTTATTGTATCAAAAAATTAAACGAAATACATTGTAATTGTGCACCAATTAGGCATTTTTAACACTTTTACATTTTGTTAGTTGTACATTCATCGGTCGATAATTAAATATCAGTGCCCATTAAACGGAATTAACTGTGCTCCTCCGACCGTACACTCAATGCATCATAGAAAATTGACAAATCAATTTTATTTGTGACGGTCGAACATTTTCCAGACTTTAATTTAGAAGCACCACCAGGACATTCGTTTCCGTTGAAAATACCACCTTCTCCGTTATTGTCATGGGACATGTGTGGCGTCAGCACTACGTCATAGAGGTACAGCAACACGTTTGCAGGAGTAGCTCCCTCCAGTACTGTGGGAACTGGGGGGGCGAAATCCAAATTGGCGGTAGCAGTGGCGATTGCGATAATGAAGATAATTGCTATCATCGTCATGACTCTGGAAATATGAAATGGTGACGGTTACCACTGACTAGCTTCTGACCGCGGCTTCACACGTGTGGTGTATTAATAAAAAGTATGCTGTGTCATTCGCTAACTATGTTATCCAGAGGCTCTAGACATGTGATATTCTGTCAGCGGTAGCGTTAAAATTGTAAATAAAAGCGAAAGGTCACTCACTCATTCATTCATGTACTGATTAAACACAAAATCTCGAAAACTACTTCACCTATGAAGATGAAATTTGTCATGCAGGTAGATCATGACTAGGAGACGTCAGCTAAGAATGGTTTTTAGGAAATTCCCCCGTAAAGGGGTGAACTAGGGGGTTTGTATGGAAAATCTTATGCTACACAAACTTCAATTCCTTTATTATTCAAGTAAATTGGTTTAACAATTTACTTGAATCCCCTTATCTCCGAAACTAAGTCTATAGTATTAAAGAATCATTTTACAAAAAATATATTCGTTCGAAACCCTTTGCACGCGAGTCCGACTCGCACTTGGCCGGTTTTTTTTCAGGCCACTTTGAACGATCATAACTTCGGTTGGAAACGAAAGTATGCCATCTGTATACCAATCTCAATGTGAAAAAAAAACAGAAAAACCGTTAAACCTTAGACACTTAGGCCCTTATTTATAAAAACTTAGTAACCGTTACTAAGTTAACATACTGTTTAAGAGATTCTAAATTCAAATTCTCCATAGAACATTTTGAATAAATAATCTGCTTATCAGTATTTTAGCTATGTAATGGTTATATTTTTTTATGAATAAGGCTGTCAAATTGTAATATTTATGCAGAAATAAAATATAAAATTTTTACCTTTAGTATTTTTTGTCTAGTTATCCCTTGTAAAATTATCAGGAATGTATTCCACACAGAACTTTGTAAATGGTTTACACAACAAGGATAATCACTTCTTGCTGGCACTAGTCTAAGTGCGATTTTAATTTATATTTAGAGTTTTATATGTTGCAATTAGTATTAATCATTATTATTCACTGTATTAAATGACGTGATTTTTGACTTGACATAATACCCTGTCCCCTAGATGGGCTGACTGAGGGCGTCCACACTAGGCCGGCGGCATCACCACGTTGTATGAAAATGTTTATCCTCTGTCCAAGGTAAACCCCCTTGGGTCTCACAAACTGTGAATTAGGTGTTTGGATAGATATTTAAATAGTGTGTGGGCGCTCCCCACGGTCAAAGAGTACTAACTCCAAACGGCACGAAAATATAACTGTTAGTACCAACTAGGCTGTTATAATTATTAATTTCTTTATTTTATGCATACTTAATTTTTACACTGAAAATTACATTAAAACAACTATAAACTAAAACACATATTGTGTTCGATGAGCGGCCTTATCGCATTTCGTGGCGAGCTATATATTTGAGATGGCATAATGTGCAAGAGTATCGACGCAAGCAGCATCCAAGATAAAGGCCTACCTATAGCCCAATGAAATTAAAACATTCTAAGATTAATATAACGACGGAGGAAAGTTATGTGCCAAAGGCAAAATCAGCAAAGATCAAGTCGTAGCTCATGTAGGCCATGGTTAACGGTATCTCGAGAAGCTAATTTCAAGAGCGAACGTACGGCATGACTTATTAAGTTTCCCCTTCAACTCCTGCAGGTTTTCTGAGGACTCGAAACATAGATCATCAGCGTCCATATTTCAGTGTTAAGATCGTATGTAACTTTGGTGTGAACTCTTATTTCGGTAAGATTCAAAAGTTTTCCGTAATTTCGGAAAAGGATATATATGCCTTTTGGATTGCTCATTAGGGTCTCTTCCACAACACCCGGAGCAAAGAGTGCTGAAATACAACCCTATTTTACTCTGCAGATGACTTGGAAGAATTCCGACTCTACGATCTTCACTGCGACACAAAAAAACAAACTGTCGTGTATGAGATGGATCAACCTGATGAACTTAGTCTGTACATCCAAGCTTTTGAAACACAATCCAAAGCGCTTCGCGATTGTGCTATGCCCTTCTCTCGAATAGAGAAGACTGCCTTGCAGGTGCCTCTGTTTGGACGAAACGAAAATTGGGTCTCAGGCTGCGTTTTTTCGGACTACTCATACAGTCGATTCAGGTTTCTGGCATAGATCTTTCCCGGGGCTGATAGGAGCTTAATGCCTCATACATATTATTACACAAGTCCAAAAATCGATCGAGTGCTAGTGGGACTCGTACACCATACGTTCCGTACTATTCTGAAAATTATTGCGATATTTCTTGATTTTAAGGCACAGTTACCCTAAATGTTTAGCGAGCGTAGAAATAAGAGCCATTAAGAAACCATGGTGCGCGACACCAACACTTTTCCGATTTTTAGTCAATATGTCAGACTCTTACTGACTAAAACCCATCCATGTTCCTTCTAAAGCCCTTTGCGTTCCAGGGCCGCGGTGACTCATTCGAACAAATTCCGTAACCCTGGCAATGCTTTTATGTATTACAGGTTGTATTATACCTAGAGCGAAGACACATCTCAGTCTTAACTTCTCGTCGTCGTGGTTTTCGTTGTCGTTTTGTCCTCGTTCTCTTCGTTTATTTTCGTCTTTGTTTTTTTCTCTTTCTTCTCTTTTTCTAGTCTTCTTCTCTTTTTCAGTCTTTTGTTTTTTAATCTTCTTCTTTGTTTCTTTTGTTTCTATTTGTTGTTTGAGCGACTATAATAAAATATATTCTGTGAACATTTCAAGGGTCTATTAATTTAGTCCCTAACAGACAGCCCTGTGGCAGACAGCCGGACTGACAGACAGTATAGGCTTGGTTATGGGCTTCCTGTTTTCACCCTTCGGGTTCGGAAACTTAATTAAAACGGGATCAGTCATATGTTTTGTAATTAAGAGTTATTTCATGCAAAAACATCTAAGAACTTTCCTTAAAGTCATAGGAATTATGAATGACGAATAGGAAGGCCATTTTCTCCAAGATTGAAGCCTTTTGAAGATCGACATCAAGGATTTTGAGATTACCAGAGAAACCAATTCAAAAATCTATGAGAAGAAGACGACAATATGATTTATTGTTGTATGATAATTTATACTTCCCAATTTTTTTTTTTGCATTTTGCAAATTTGAAAATATTTGTGAAACCAGACGTGACAGAATTCTTTATTATTTTTTCATGATAATTCTTTCCATTATAAACAAGAATTTACAACTTTCAGTTGAGGCATCAAAATTGTGAAAACCGGAGTAAATAAAAACATTTATTCGTGTCGGTAAATTTTATTATGACTTATGTGTGTTATCCCCATGATATTTCTGAATAATGGGACTCCGCGACGAAAATAGGGGATACCTGTTTGTTTTCCTACAAATTGTACGCCTAATTTGGTATAAAATATTTTAATCAATAATAATTTAATTCGAATTTATTTCTAAACATTAACGGCCCGTTTCAATAACGTATCTACCTTTGACCAACTGCCAAATTAGCTTAAACGTCAAACAGTCAAACAGCTGAAACGTCATGTTTGAAAAGCAAACATGACGTTTCAGCTATTGAGACCGGCCGTTAGACATGCGAAACACAGAACTTGAAACCTAAACTCGTTGGTACAAAGAAAAGGATCGTGCCGAGCTCTAGAGTTTTTTTTTAATACTGATGGGTTTGTGTTTGACCACTATCTCACCTGTAAGCCATGATCTGGTCGTTGATGAAGCGGCGATGAAGAAGAATCCACTGCTGTGCCCAGTACAAAATTACTTATTTACACATGACTGATCGTACTGAAAACCAGCATAAAACTAAATCAAAGACGATGGCAACTATTTATACGATACTTAAGGTGAAAATGTATAAAAGCCTTAAATTAAAAACAGCAAAATTAGTCATGTAAATAACTAAATTCCTAGATAAAAATCCAATTTTAGTCCACTGCAGTCCTTGCACGAGGACAGAAATAAGTGGCCAATACCCGTAGTAATAAGAGCAATTAAAACATACAACAACGAGTCAGGAAATAAGAAGCGAAATTATGACGAGTAACTTTAGAATATTGCTATAGAATAGGGGCGTTATCGCGTAGTCCTACAATTATTAAGATAATTATATCCATACTACAGAGAGAACATCGTTCAGAAAAGTATTTAAACAAATTCCCGCAAAAGAACTTCACATTACATTTTCTGTCACAGAAAAGAAATGGACAAGTCAACTCTTTACTTCGTTTTGTTTATTGCATTTTGCGGCAAAGGTAACAACAATTTTTTTAACAAATATAATTTAAACTATATAATTATGTAGTTTTGGTTTGGATGGGTTACAAAATCCTCTCCATATCTATCTAAATAACTTAAAAAAAACAATCTGCTTGGTTAATATTGTGGTAGCAAGCGCCAGTTCTGAGACTTAACTTTCGTATTCAATCCGGAGGAGTAAGCTGTTTAACTCCCCCGCGCCACCACCTCGGGTCCTATGTGATGGTGGGCAGCGGACTTCTCCAAGTGCGCCAAACCTGGACCTATTAACACCTTGCTAAATTAACCAAACCCTTCGGTGTTAACAAACTCACAAAATTACAATATAAACTTTTTTCCAGACGTCTTATGCAAAAAACGTCAACACAAACAAGATGGGGGTAAGATTGTAGGTGGAACTGAAACCACCATACAAACGTACCCTTACCAGGCATATTTGTTGCTCTCCGATGGCACGGATAACTACCAGTGTGGTGGTTCCATTGTCAATAAGAATTACATTGTCACTGCTGCCCATTGCCTTGCAAGGTATGTACTAAGAAGGCTGCTTGCTGGAAGGAACCACGATGTGTTTTTAATTTATTGGAACGTCTTCGACTCGGTCTCTAGAGCTCTACGACCTTTACAGCACTTAGGCAGACTATATATTTTCTATTGGCCTTAAACTATAATTTCATCATCCCTTTGCTGAGCAGTCGTATAACGATAACCGGGAAAACATTATGCTCAAAACAAACTATACGACTATTTTTTCAACGTCACTTGGCAAACTTCGTGTTTCGTGAGTGGTCGGATTTTTATTGGAAATAGAATAATTATAGTTATATTATACACCCCATACGGTTTTACTTCCAAAAAGAGATCCATGTTTTTTTTACTTAAAAATTACCCTACATCAGTCCCGAATAGTGTACTTCCTTCTTTTTTTTTGTAACTAAATGAGTCTTACCACAGATAACTTTTAAAAACGTTCACAAAATTTTCATCATCATCACCATCATCATATCAGCCGAAAGACGTCCACTGCTGGACATAGGCATCCCCCAAGTGTCGCCACAACAATCGGTCATGTGCGTCTTGCATCCATCGGCTACCCGCGACCCTCACCAGGTCATCGGTCCACCTCGCGGGAGGCCTTCCAACGCTGCGTCTTCCGGTACGCGGTCGCCACTCCAGAACTTTTCAGCCAAAATTTTACCTTGTTAGAATAACGTATGCTAACAGAATCTTTTGTCAGAAGAAAATTTGCTAGAATAATAAAAAGTGATACACATTCTTGTTTCAGAATACAATCAATAAAAGTCCGAATAGCCAGCACTCAGCGGTTTAGTGGGGGCTTGGAGTATAATGCGACTTCTTTCAATTCCCATCCGTTGTATGATGCCGCTACCAGTGACTATGACGTCGGGGTCGTCAGAATTGCTGAGGGCATGACGTTAGACGGAACAAACGCCAAAGCTATCGACATGGTCGGGTTCGGATCCGACGTTGCTGATGGCGAGGACGTCGTCCTGACTGGTTGGGGAGCTACCAGCGTAAGATATCTGTTTGCTTGCTTTAAAAAAAACGTAAATTAGTTGTAGTTTTTTTGTAGATATCTCTTAAAATATTATTTACTGGTTTTTGGTAGGAAAACCCTTACAGGTTTTTCCCAGTTTCTAAATTGAGAATTTGAAGTCGGAAACTGGTCTAACTCTACTATACCATGGAGACTTGTTACCATTTAGCATTAAAGTTCTCAATTTCAAACTCTTATTTCGGACCCGGAGGCGTATTTAAATCTTCTAAAGTTATGTGTGAGTAATGCCTATCTTTGCAGGAAGGTGGAAGTACAACAGACACGTTGAATGTTGTAACAGTACCCGCTGTGAACAGAACGGGATGCAATGAACTCCTTGGAGGTGGAGTCACCACCAGAATGTTCTGTGCTGGCACTCCCGAAGGCGGAAAGGATAGCTGTCAGGTAAGTAGTTTTAGAGCAAATTACTATAGTATTTTTATGCTAACAAGCAACTGCTTGTTAGCACAAAAACACTGGACCAACTGTGGACCAACTGGTCCACTGATGTGGCCCATCGGATTCCATTCAGTACCGGTGAGGTTTCGCAATCTGAACCATATGTAACTTGTTAGACAAAACATAGGAAAAAACCGGTGAAGTGCGAGTAAGACTCGCAAACGGTAGTTTTCGTAAAATTCTATCGGCGAGAGGCCGATAGTGTGGGGAATGTGATTGTCAAAATGAATTCCAATACATATTAATTCCATACAAATGAGCTCCAATTTGTATGGGATTGACATGCGCTATCTAAATGCCGCGTAGACAAAGTTACATTTTGATTGTGAATAATCATTCTCGATGGTAATAATCTTGGAGCCGACGAAGCAAACCGCGGAACAACTGACCGACATAAAATATTAGAATATGATGCTTTCTTATAGGGAGATTCCGGTGGCCCTGCAGTGGTTAACGGCCTGCTGGCTGGTGCTACATCTTACGGCTTTGGTTGTGCTCGTCCTAATTCACCTGGGGTCTACACTCGCATAGGAAACTATAACGTTCGGATTTACTTGTTGAGGAGGACAGGCGCCTAAATTCAGATTCGAGTGGTGAATTCCATTTGCGGTTTACTATTTTTTTGGTTCATTATTTAATTTATTTCAAATGATTTGGACTATTTCTATTATTCACGGACAAAAAATTGCTTTACTTAGTTTCTAATAATATTTCTTCTAAGCAGTGGCTGATTATACAATTTTTTTTTGTTGGTTGATATCAGTTAACATCAAAAATTTTTGATTGTTTAGGTTTGAAATCTTACTTATTGTTTTTTACTTGTAATCTTAGTTTATTTCTAAATGGAATTCACGTGTTGTATTGTTGTTCTATTTTTAAGTTCTTTTTTAATTATAATAAAGGCACTGTTAACTTTATTTATTATTTTATTGTCCCTAAAAAACTTAGTCTTTGAAAAAAAAAACACTCAAATTTTCACATTTCAAAATCATTTTCCATTACGTTAATGATTCCCCAAACTATTGCGTTCGTCATAAACATTCATACTTCGACTCAAGCTGTTGATCAATTTGTAATTAACGAGTTTATCGAACGATGGAAAGTTAACAGTTATAATACCTCATATTACTTATGAAACTGTTAATGAAAGCTGTAATTTTATTAATGATAACTTCACTGTTCTTGAATTCGTAATCGACGGTGCCAATTAAAGATAAACACAAGAAATATGTGTTTTTAATGTTAACATAAAATATTGTTCCAATCATTTGTGGTTTGAAGAAGAAACTGAAATATAATAGATAAATTAGCGGTCCCGACAGACTTTGTCCTGTACGAACGTTTGTTTTGTGTAGCATGACCAACAATTATAGAAATCGATTGCAGCGCCACCTACCGGATCCAATTGTGGATGTAAACCATTCTCGAATCCACTGGAACATACACAAAAATTACATCAAAATCGGTCCAGCCGTTTAGGAGGAGTTTATTCACGTACACACGCACAGAAGAATTATTACATTAAGATTTACCCGTATAATAGTATAATAGATTGGGTGGGAGTCTAAGTGTAAATAACAGATTATTTTCACTTAGACTCCCATTCGGTCCCTTGTGCTCCGCCCAGAAGCACAAACGCTTCCTGGGAACTTTACAGATTTCGCGAAGCAACCTCACTATTCGAAATATTTTTGTCCGTTTATCCTTATTTCATACTGGCGGAAATTTTATTTGTCAGTATGACGAAGTTAGCGATACATACGAACTGTAATGAATAATGGGTATCAGTCGTAATTTTGACGTGACAACGTCTAATAAATCGATGAACGCCGGCTGCACGCACGAAAAAGGATGACTCATATTTGTAACGTTACGCTCATTGTAACGTTACGATCATTCCATCAATGTTTTGTTATGACGTTGTCACTTTGAACTATCGTCCGTGAACCGACTTTACAGATAACCAATTTTTTGGAATTTACCATGATTTACAGTTTAAACAGTAATTAGTAAGCCGCTACTACATGTTCCTTACATAACAATGGACGAAAAGTTCGGTATCACCTACTGTTACATCATTCACGACAAAAAAAAAATGCAAATTCAGACCAGCGCGAAGTGAAACTGGTAAAAAGCAAAACTTTTCTCTGAATGACAAAACTCGCAATGAATACTAACACGGAATCCCTTAGCATTTAAATGAACGAGACCTACCGAGTTCCCGTGTTGCCGAAACTTTTTTAATTTCGCCGAAAGGAGCCAGGTGGCCAGCGCACGTCAGTTTCAATTCGACAGACAATCCCCCCTCTTCGCTGGATTCTCGTGATAAGGTGAGGCACTTCGGGAACAATCGGAAAGAATCGCTTCCTTATAATTGAGATTTCGTTTTTAATTGTGATTATATTTGGTCCGGTGAGTTTTTGAATCTATAACCTTAAATATTCTTGTCGAGTTTTTTATAATGGAGGTTCACTCTTTGGTAGCTATAAGGGTTTTTGAGCAAATCTGATAGCTGAGTGTGGTGTGGTGTGGTGTGGCTAGTTAAAAGAACATCGAAAATATGAATATTTTAAAAGTTTTAAATCCGATATAAAATTACAAAAAAATAAAGGAGATTACATTATTCAGAGTTATTTATTTGGCCTGTCGCATAATGATAGGTAAATCTGACGGAGAAATCGTTGCCTTTGGAAACTGACGCCGTGTCCTACGTAGCTGACTCAACACGAACCCGATTCGTTGACACGCAAATTCAATGCGATGCGTTTGGTCACGCAGGCCACTTCAAAAGGTATCAACTGTTTATTGTTTTCGCGCAGCGTTAGTTCTGGTCAATTTTAAAAGGATATTTCGGGTGGATAAAATTTCTGCTGTGCACTAAATAGCATGTCATTAAATCATTCTTATTTTTCATGATATTAAAATCATTTATGTAAAGCATAATTTTTTTAATCAATGCAATACATTTTAAACTCATTTATTTGCCAAAATCACTAACACATCACAATGTTAGTGCAGAATTAACTTCGTAAGAAAACTTTTCACCTCAAGCACTTTTAATAAGCATAATACCAAAAAAATTTAAACACTTTCATTTTACGCCGCTTTTTGTTCCTGAGTTCATAATGTATTATTAAACAGAAAAGCTTGAGCAGTACAGTAGGCCGCGTTTAGTCGCTACTGTCTGTTCCAAACTGGACGAGTCGAAAGATAAATGAAAACGTAATTAAGCACAAGGAAAACTTTTAGGAGAGCGTTAAAAAGTTCTTTAGCTTCGGCTGCATTATTTATTTCTCTTTCAGGGTAATCTTGTTAGTATTTGTTTGTTCTTTATTTTTATTTTTCTAATTTATGCCTTGTCTGATGCAGTGGTGTTAACTACTTGGAGGAGGGATTTTATTTAAATTATATTTTATGCTCAAGACTAGGTATTTGGTGTTGCATAAGTGTGTTCGATATTGAAATACGAGTAATGAAACGCAAAGGTTGACCGTTTGAGGTATATGCGGTGGTGGCAGGTGGAGTAGGCAATGACTGAGTAGTGTCCAAGGATGGTTGGAGGAATGTTCGTAGTCCGGCAGCAAGACGGGCAGACGACGTCGTTGCTATTGCGGGTAGAACTTGGGTGGGGGTGAACTTGGTTGGTGGAGGAGCGTGGGGTTTGGTACAGAAAATGAGAGGCCTATGCCCAGCAGTGGGTGAAGTCCGGCTGTGGATGATGATAATGTTGTGGATGATGATAATGTTGTGTTTGATTTGTAAGTCAAATGAACTGAAGCCACCAGCTATTCATAAATATATTATGCAAGTACCTAGCTTCCCGTGGGTGACGTAAGAGGCGACTGAGGGACTCGCCAGAGAATGGTTAGCAGCATTCTCTGTACTTTGCAACATCTAAACTGCGATCGCCAACCCTAGGCGTGTTGGCGATCGCAGTGGAGATCCAAGCGTGGCGATTATAACAACCCGCCCCCTGTCTGGGGGAGACCTATATTCAGCAGTGGATGTCTTTCGGCTGATATGATGATGATGAAGTACCTAGCTAAGTACCATTGTTTGTAAACCACATCATAATATAAAGGCATAATAAAGTGTCTTTGTTACTCTGTATTTTTGTTAATTTTAAAATAAAAAAAAAAGTTTATTTTTGTGAAAGAAAACATAACCTTCCTCCTGGGATGGTTGGGTGAAAAACCAAAATCGATTTACGTGGTGTTTTCCCTAATCTGGCAGATAGAAACAGAAGTTACAGGTGTAGCAAAAATAAATAGACTGGAAATTATAAAAATAAATTGTCAATTCAATTTTAATTGAGCAACTTGTACACATCCAGCCAAAGAAACAACAAACTGAGTAATTCACTATCCATACAGTTTCATAAGTTGCTCACCTATATAGAAATTATCTTAATTTTCCCACCTTTGCGGGCAGAAAGTAATCCGAGCGCAACAAGAAAAAGGTGGGATTTAATTGTAAAACAAAATTACTGTGTTACTAGAAACCCGAGAGTTACCGGGTAAAATGGGTAAAATAAATGCCGCCGAAGTCAACCCTAACCCTTTTTTATTTACAGTTTACCGTTTCACGTTCCCATTACCGTGTAACGTTAGTATTTTTACCGAGAGACGTATTCGACGAAAACGTAAACAGCGTGATTATATTGCGGGTTGTGTGTACCGGAATTGATTTATTTTTGGTCCTCACGATTATTTTTTTGATAAACTTTAATCTGGTTCCTGAATTGTGGTTTGTTCTTCTTGTTGTTGAACTAACTTTTAGAATTTTAAAACGATAAAATATTATCCCTATCCAGGGGGGCTACTTTTTAAGCCCGAAGTCCGTAGTTTCGGGCTTAGTTGCGGGTGTATTCTAGTCCGTATCACCTAACCACTAAGAATTAATGACAACACGATTTGACAGTAACTGTCAAATCGTGTTGTCATCCATTCTTAGCTCGGGTTCGGAACTAATCGTAGGTTCGTAGGTGATACGGAGTAGAATACGCCCGCAACTAAGCCCGACACTAAGGACTTCAGGTTTAGAGAGTAGCCCCCCAGATGTGAAACATGTATTATTGAGCCATCCTATTTCTATAAGTTTTTTTATTGCGGACCAAACCTTGAAATCACGAATAAAAAAACAAACATTCGGTACATTCTGTCTAGTGAGAAAAACGTAATTGTACGGGAAATTAATTATAACTACAATTACCGCTTTTCAGGTTGCTCGTAATTTTTTACAGCCTGTATACCCGTCAAAAATTACCGCAACCAATTTGTGCTGCCAATTTATTCGTACGTGACTCTCAAAGACATATTTCAAAGATGAATTCTCGTAAACGTCAGTAAACACGACATTACGCCAGCCGGGGCAGGCCTTTGCCCCCGCAGCACAATAAAATACAATATTCGTTACTTCATCTGTCATTCATCATGAGAGACATCGTGTAAATAATGTGCTGCATCCAATCTTGTCCATTTCCGAATGTGCACTCATACATAAATTGTTTAACAGCTTACGTTCGGATTGAACAAATTACATGAGTTATTTACTGTATCGAGACTCGTCATTTGTGTTTCAGATTTACGTGCGATGTTGCTAACTGTTCGAAATAACGATCGTAGTTCATCCATAAGTATTATTTTTTAATTAGAGCAGAGTAGGCCAGTCGTTTAAAAAATCTTAGGACCCACAAGCGTTGAATCTCGGAATGTTGTATGCTTTCTGAAAGAAGACTTAATATACCTTTTCTGTACATATTTTATCAGGTCATCAAAAGGAAGATCTTAACGGAAACGGTAGTATGAGTTATATATATGTAGATATTGAAGTAATTATAGACGTTTTATGAAAAAGAAATCGGTAGTTTAGCAATACTACCTCCCCCGACTGTAACACAAAAATTACAATGTCTAACTTTTTGGGAAAAATTACCTTTGTTTGAAGTGCGGATCTACAATTTTTTTTAAGGGTGGGATATCATGAAATGACTTCTTCCACTCTGGGCGGAGCGGAAGGGCGTGTCAGACTCTTACTTACTAAAACCCATCCGTGTTCCTTCTAATGCCCTTTGCGTTCCAGGACCGCGGTGACTCTTTCGATCAAATCTACAGAGCTACGGTTAAACTCAAGTTGTAGCAAATGTTGCCTACTTCGAAAATGAACTGATTGATTTTCTCCGTGGAATGCACCATTTAGGAGAATTAAACCTAAATCTTAAACATTACCGAAAATTAAGAAGTTTTCTGAGCAATACGCGGCCGGTATTTCGAAGTTGAAAAATTGGGTAAACACCCAGGAGTATTTTAGTTTTTTTATTATTCATTATTATCATCCTAAAAAATCAGGATAGTGCAATTTGCGACCTGACGCGTTTAATCTGTCTACGATGGCTGGCCTAGAAGGTAAGTTCTAATACTTAGAAATTAAAAAAAAACAACCGACTTCCAAATAAAAACACTACAAAGTCTAAAATATCTTTAATATCGGAAGTCGGTGTCACAAAACACTGGTATTCAGCTGAATCCGGTTTGACTGGGAGGAAAAGGCAGATGATCGGAAGTCGGTGTCAAAAACGAAGAAACAAAACTAAAAACACCGACTTGAATTTGAAGTGTTTTTATTTGGAAGTCGGCTTTTTATTATATTTGTAAAAAAGTTTGTTTTTCACTTTTTAGTTGTGACACTAATTACCCGACGGCATTTTGCTTACTTGGACGACGTAATTACATCATCCAAGTAACAAAAGAGGTCTGTCTGCTTTTGATGGAAAAATGTCAAACGGTCACATTTGTTCTTCAGATAAGTTATCGGACGATTGAAAAATCGGCCCTTAATCATGTTACTTGTATTATTAGTATGTAAAGACATAACGAGAAGATCGTCATGTACTGTAATCGCTAACACTTCCGTACCTCATCATCATCATCTTACCAGCCGAAAGAGGTCCACTGCTGGACATAGGCCTCCCCCAAGAGGTTGTCATAATCACCGCGCTTGGCAGGCGGGTTAGTGATCGCAGTGTAGCTGTTGCAATGCACAGAAGCACAGAGAATGCTGCTGCCCATTCTCTGGTGAGTCCCTTAGTCGCCTCTTACGAAACCCACGGGAAGTGATGGGATGGTTCTATTCTTTTACGTCCGACACCATACGGAACCGCCAGATACTGGCGATACTGGCGTACCTGCCAGATATAAAATCAGTTATACCAAAAACAAAGCATTTAAATATTTCCGGAATTCCCTTAACCTATTAATAAGTGCTTTTTACTTATTCTCTATAATTGGTTAACAAAAAGGGTATATTATTGAAAATTCGAATCAATAACTCATTTAAGGTTCTCTCACTCAAGATCTTTGAAAGAAACACAAACAGTATCGATTATACCTGTTACGTAGAGCATTGAATAGAACATTCAAACACATAATATATTTTCACAAAATCGAAATTTCAATACGCCATTATACAAGAGAGAGAAATTCACTTTACCTACAAAATAACAGCTGTATGTTCAAAACTTATTTATTATTATTATCAAAGAACATTAATTGTTTACATAATCACGTTATGCACTAAGCTTGCCGGCATTGTGGAGGACCTCTGATCTCTCAACAATAACTTGCAGCTTCGCAACGAGACCGCCCATTAATGTTTTCATGTATTCAAATGTACGTAAACCTTATACGAAGACTTCCCACGGGGCAGGTATTGAAGTAAAGGGTCAGTTCCACTGTTGCCCATGACCATCGCGTCAGTTTTTATGAAAGTGTAGGCGGCTTTATCGTTACAAGCGAGTATGAATCCGCGCAACAGTTTTGTACGTGTACAACAGCACTACGTAAGTGCCTCTTTGTGCAAAATGCTCATCAACATCTTACGCAGCAATAGAATCGCACCTTTATACTGGTACTACAAAAGCTAACTGACCTGAACATAATTTTGCTTTAACCAATATCTTGTAAGTCAAAGAGCCAAATTAGGGAAACGTATTTCTGAGATGTTTGATGATATCATACTACCTAGGTAATAAATAAAATATTCCATAACTTCTAGTTTACACAGACAGTCTTTAATTAAATCCATTGGCATTTTTTCTGAACGTAAAAGTAGTCATGAATTTCAACAAATTTTATTCCAGATTTACTTTGAAAAAGTAAAGTTTTCCTCATACGACACAATTCGCGATAAACGACAATGTGGCAATGCTACAAACCATTTTTTAGATATGTTTCTGTCTGATTAAGTATATATTAAAGGACCATATAGAAAGGACGAAATCAGAAAACGACTCACGCCACTCAATGCACAATTACCTACAGCTTAGTTCCCCTAAGACTAAAAAGCCGAAGAAGATTTCTTGGATGCGTGAGTCCATCTACCCGCAACACCTCAGAAAAATGTGAACTTTGGCGGGAGAAGCTCAAACCTCCTGATTATTTCATCGGGCCGTCGGAAAACCTCCCACCTGGGAATGTGCTACCGTGGCCGACCTGGAAAACTCTACATGCACTCCGCACCCAGGTCGCATTAAAGATAACCTCCTCAAGTGGAGATTCTTGGATGACTCCAATCTTCAGTGTTTGTGTGGCGTCGCTCCGCAGTCTATGGCCCACCTCTTGTCTTGCGCCGCATGTCCTGTCACCTGTACATGTGAAGATCTTATATGACTGCGTCAGCGTACGGTGTTGCCGTTGCTGAGTACTGGGCCAAGCATAAAATTTGAAAAGTGTATTTGCCACCAACACGCTAATACGATGTGGCATTGCGCTTGTGTAGGTAGCCCTAAATTCCTCTACAGTCTCATTTTTCTTTATTCATTACAGGGTTTCATCTTTCATCACGATTTTTGATGTTTGTCTTACACGTCCACTCAAAAATAATTTCCAATCCCCTGTTCTAATCCACCTTCGCAAAATGAACATAATATTTAAACATAAAACCATTCATTCTTGTTATTATTCTCTTAGGTCAAAAGTACCTAATTCAGAGCATAATTACGTACCCACTTTGAAATATTTCTTTTCTTTTCACTTTTCTTTACCGGTCTCGTAATTAGCTCCCCCGTAACAAAGTACGTATATATCTTTTGAAACAAAAAAAAATCTTTTCTTAAATTCTACGATGGGTAAGAGTAATCAAGGTCCTAATGATTATAAGACATCGTTTAGTTATTCATCATGTAATAAGTGGGAGAGAATCTTGTAAAAGATTTAAAGTGACTTATTATGTTAGGAGACTGTCTTTGATGGCTGTGTCACCCACTGAGAGCTTGTAGCTCTTCTTTTAAAATGGGTAAAGTCAGTGACATCGATTACTTTACAAACAAAAAAAAACAGGATATTAAAAACTTCACTAATAGACCTTTTTGTTTCACATTTAACCTTTCTCTAAATTTTTTCAGCCATTGAGATGTGAAGAGGTAAACAGACGGAGTTATTCTCACATTTATAAAATTAGAATGTTTTTTTGCACAAAACTATTCCAATATGCCAGTAATGCATCAGATTATATGTATACTTCTGTGTTCTTTTTTATTTAATATTAAAAAAAAACCGGACATGTGCGAGTTAGACTCGCGCACCGAGGGTTCCGATTGAGTCTTGATTTTTTACGAGTATACATTACCTACGGATACATCAATGTACGTCACGGTAATTTCATCAATATACAATACATATTATAAAAGATTAAATTCCTTATTTTCGGTCTTTTTCCTGTACTTATACTGTAAGATCTATCTTATTGGAAAATTTCAGGACTGCGGGTCAACGGGAAGTAGGTACCCTATAGGTTTTGATTCCCTTGCGAGCGTCAAATAATGCACCATTAACGGAGCTTAAACGGACTTATCTTTAGATTGCGTTGACTTAGAAGTTTGGTTTTTTCACTGCTACCTCTTGTAGCTGTTCTGAATAGTTGGAGTTAATGTCAGCTTGATTTCTTTACGCGTTACTGAGAAAAAAGGTCTTAACAGACAAACAGACGTACAACAAAGTGATCCTATAAGAGTTCTGTTTTTGCCGACTGAGGCACGGAACCCTAATAAAAAGCAACGAATTTTATTTGATAAACTTTGTTTTTTTAATAATGCAATCTAACTGGTTTCATTATCATACGTTCACAGTAATTGGATTCCGAGGTTTTCATACTATATGCGCTAAAGGCACTCCACTATTACGGTGATGAACAATAACATCCATAACTTTGGACTTATGAGGGATAATTGGTCAAAAATATTTCTGTAGGTTAAAACTCGGCTTCGAATATAAGTCAAAAAAAGGTCTCTTGTTCTATCTTGGGTTTTAACAATATTAATTTTGGGTTACCTAACATGAAATTGATTATCATCATCGATTAATAAATCAATGCCTATACGCTTGTACAATTGTATACACCGTTTTCTTTTCTTTTTATTTTGATAACACGAATAAAATATAATATTTTTTATTTAGTCTAGATCATCAATTACACGACTGAAATGTTCGAAAGACAAAATAAATAATGGATCATGGACTCAGTAACAATCGATTGAAGTTCTCAGTCGAACATGTTGGCTAAAAGTTTTAACAAGACAATGTTACTTCTGACCCGAAGACGGATCCTACAGTTAGACCTCGTCTGGAACAAACTGAACTTAGTTTGAAAGTCACTGATTTTAGATTCAGAGACTATTGACCAACTGCTGAAGTGGTTGGAATATTATATTACAAAAACCTGTTTTCATAACTGAAGATGAGATGCTTTGTTAATAACAATATTATTTTATACGTGTTTGTACATAAGTGAGGAGCTCGTGACTACATTATAACAGCCGCACGGGACGGTGTTCTAGGTTAAGCTACCTTTGCCGAGGTCAGTCCTTGGATGGATGACCATCCATTACATACCGATTCTCTCGAAAAGCACGTTTGTCTCGCCGATCATTTGCACATCTTTGACAGTCGTTATGGGTTGTCAGAATTTAGAAAATCTGACACCAGACTTGCCAAAGAATATCGTGTTACCCCAGTACTAGGTTGTGGACAACACATAGGACGTCACTCCATGTGGAATACTGGTACTCAACTGTATTCTGTTAGACTGGAAGCCGAACCCAATATAGTGGGTAAAGGGTGGGCAAATGATTGGTGTGTTTGTACGATGGGAGGCATACATACAGGTAAATTTAAAAAAAACCAAGTCCAAGTGCGAGTTGGACTCGCGCACGAAGGGTTCCGTACCATTATCTATATAAACGACAAAAAAAAATACGTTTGTTGCATGGGAGCCCCCCTTAAACATTTTTTATTTCAATTTAAGTATTTATTTTTAAAGTGAATATATAACTAAATATTCTGTGAATATTTCAAGCGTTTACTTGTTGCCGTTATCAATATCGAGCAAAAAAACACGTTTGTTGTAAGGGAGCCCCCTTAAATATTTGTTTTATTCTGTTTTTTTAATATTTTTTGTTATAGTGGCAACATAAATACATCATCTATGAATATTTCAACTGATACAGCAAACATATATTCGTATTTTGCTGTGCCCGACAGTGTCCATAATGATCACAATTTCTTTTTTAAATTAACCACCTAAGTACACATTGTGGAATGCAAATAAAGTATTGGGTATTGAGGACAGACGGACGGACAACAGAGTCTTAGCAATAGGGTCCCGTTTTTACCCAGAACGGAACCCTACAAACACGAGATCTTAACTTTTTTTTGAACCAGTATCTATACCATCCGTTGATGAAGGTACTCTCTACAAGCGTGATCCAATGTTGTTGTATCCTTTCTTCTGGCTCTGCATGCCTTACTTCACTAAAACAATTTTCCAAAACTATAAACACAGTTTTCATTACCATGTCATACTGTAACAGAAGTAGTATGTGTAATATTAATTATCCATTAAACCCTGCGGAAAGTTCGAGGTAGGTGAAATAGGAGCCACGATCTCATTATCCATGTTGGATAATTTGAGCCACAGCTCACCGGATTAATGCGCTGAACTCTCCTAATACTAGAGAATTATTTGGAGGAATAAGCAAGGATACTAGACTGTAATTTACATTTCTCATCGTCTAGCAAGCGCTACCTGTTTTACTGTTGATTTCAAGTTGTGTTGTGAAATTATCTTATTTTGTTCAGGTATCCCTATACCTATAGTAAAGTCCCGCACACCTCCACTGAAAATGGGAGGATCCTCCTAGCAGGCGGTTATTGTGTCTGGTGGGCAACTGCCCGATATTTGATGTTCGGACTGTTGTATATGTTCAAATCGCACGGAGAACTTGCAGGATTTCGTTGTTAGTTTGTCGTAGATGGCGCTGCGGTTCTTTTTGTTGCCGTACAAATTTCGTTTCTTAGTTTTTTTCATGTGATGCCGCTACACAGCTTTAGTCATGTATTTGACAACCTTGACACCCTGTAGTCCCGGTCCTTTGGTAGGCGTATGCAGAGGCCCCGTTTGACATTTTAAATATTATTATGACACAAAATTGCAGTTAATAAATTAATTGATCTGCAGATCCATTTTAAGACCGATTTGGTTTAATCAAGGCTCATTTTCATTGCTACACAAAATGGAGATGACTATACGACAATAAAATATGAAAACACTGGCAATACTGGTTCATAGGCCTATTTTGAAAGTATTATAGATCCTGTCACAGAAATTAAAAATAAATTTTCCAATAGTGACTACTATTCTGACGAAATATTCCAAGCAGTCTGTTGCAGTTAGTGATCTCAAATCTGTAATAAAAGACAACATATTTGCATGAACTAGTATTGCCAGTGTTTTGATTTATTGTCGTCTACACCTCGTATAGGGTTCGCATTCGGGGTGCGGAAGATTTCTGGAACGCATGGGGCTCGCATTTCGGGACACTTCCTAAGAAAATCGTACGGGAAATCCTCACAGATGCTGTTACCTATTGACCGCTTTAGCGATATGTCTTTGTCCCCGAATTCTGTATATATATAGGCCTGTGTTATCGACCAATGAAAATCCTTTATAATGTCGAAAAACAAAACACGACGTCACTCAAATAGGTACAATTAATTATAATCATAGATTCTATACATATCATGATGCTAGTAAGAATACTATGCTGCAGTCATCGATACATAGAATTATTCTGAATTCTAAACTGTACTCAAAAACACCTATCGACAATTAGACGTCTGATTGCTTTTCTACCAAATTTATTCAGTTAATTTTAATTTACCACAATTATGTTACGTTTTAATTCCTTCGCCTAACAAGGAATAAAGTTGTAGATATCCAACAAAAACATGACAATGTAGCTTCCCCAGTAACTCACCACAGTCTCCTTACATTTTTCATATCATAACATCTCGAGTCTATCAAGAAGGCTGCTGTGAAAAAGGTGAACGACTTTATCTCACCGATAAGATATTTAATTTCCTCTCCTCGCTAGACAGATGATGTAAGAAAATGACATTCCATTTTAGGTATTATGACATAAACCGAGTTAAATGTAGAGCCTATTTGAGACGTGGTTTAGGGGAAAATACACATTTTCTGTGATGTTTTTAAAACTTTTTGTTTTGATGTCTTAAATTGTTAATGTTTATTAATAAACCAGCGGCGCCCCGCAGTGTTAGCCGCGGTTTATACATATATATATAAAGTAGCCTATGTGTTAATCCAGGGTGTCCTGCATACCAAATTTTGCAAAATTAGTGATAGACATCATTTTAATACTAAAAATAAAAATAAATTAGATCAAACATTTTATAGATTTGCCAAAGTACAAAAATCTTTCATGGGATACTGTGTTAAATGTTACAACAAAATACCTTGTGACATATTAGAATTAAATGAAAGAAAATTTAAAACTTGTAATAGTTTGTTATATGCTTGTTTACAAAGTGTGGTTTCACTTTGTAAACAAGCATATAACAAACTAGATGATTAAATTAAAGATAAGAATGCTTGGAATCATGCTGGTCCTGCTCTCCATAAGACGATCTAGGGTGTAGTACTGGTGCACTTCCTGTTTTTTTTTTTAAATATGTATTTAAACTCATACACTGATCCATTTTTGTCAATTATATTGTAAATATGTGAGTACCATGTCCCTTGCTAGTAAACTTAATTTTGTCTCTGCTGGTATTGCTTTGTTGTACCTTTTCGTATAAAAGTGTAATGTTGGGTGCATTGTGCTCACAAAATATAATTAATTGATCAATGTATGTGTACAAAATATTGTAAAACTTATATTTGAAAAGAGTAATTATTAAGTTTCTTGTCCGTTCTTCTCCATATGAATCTGCTTTTTGCGAATGGACAACTAGAGTCACTAATATTTTAAATTTCAAATTGTAAATTTGACGTTATAAAGTGCCTTTTAATGGCCTAGATGAAATAAATGAATTGTCTTTGACTTTATCAAAATTGGTCCAGCCGTTTGCGCGTGAAGAAGTAACAAAATACACACACACACACTTACAAACTTTCGCCTTTATAATATTAGTGTGATTGGTACATACAATGTTAGTCGATATTAACAAAGTTCTACAAAAACTGAAAACATATTTGAACGAGTTGTGGCTCCATATTCTAAGTCAGTTTGAACGAGCTCCACTTGACTCATTCGCCATGACAAGGCAAAATCTTTCTAGTCATGACTTGGAATATACTGCCCAAATAATTGACTAATGACCACAATCTAGAAGCATCGTTTGATAAATACGCGATGTAAGCCATTTCTTCATTCAGTAAAAATACTGAAAGGCTCTAAGTGTAAGTATATCATACTCTCTCACAAAGAGATGCAATTTGCATAATAATAATTTTTTATTGAAAGCCTTCGGGCTTGCAGATCGGCTTGAAAAGCTCGAACCTCAATAGCTTAATATTTCTCACAGAATTATTGTTCGAGTATAAGTCTTCCACCTTTTATACTCCACTCTAAATGGTAAGTTTTATTGTTATGATTTTATTATCAGATGAGAAATGTACGTGAAGAAAATTTTATTTCAGAAGGTGGGCTTTGTTAGAAAATTACTTTGCATGAAATTGAATTTTGATCATGACACTGTAAAGAAATTGGAATAATTTTAGGGCTATACACACGTATCAACCTACATTGTTACGATTCTATTTATAACCTTCATTATAGGATTTTTATTGTGCTTAAATTCAAACCTGAAAGTACATGTATGTAGGTATGTATGGTCCTCTATGTTGATTTCCACGTTATCGACCCCATGACATTATTTCCTAGCGTGTGCCCTATTATGGCTCAAATTTCTTTTTAAATACGCTTAACAACTAATGCAATAGAGCTATAAGAATAAAAATGTCTATGAGTACCATCTTAGTCGTGACTTTCTTTACTCATTTATATTCAAGACCTTACTTTTACTACCCTACCTACCTACACTTTTACTCATACACTAATGAACCCCAAGCCCTAAAGAAGGAAGGGAAGTGAGGATTTCCTTTTTCAGACGAATATTTTGAGAAATGAAAACCAAAGCTACGTGGGACAATGAACGAAAGCCCTACAGTGCGGCGACTTGCCGACTTACACAAAGACGATAGGAAGCACGTTTGCTTTGGGTTTTAGAACTTCGCCTAATAACAAGCCGGGCACACCGTCCGAATTTACCTATTGAAATAGTTTGCTAATCGAGCTATTCACTAATAGTTAGCCACAATCGGCTCAAAATTATTAATTGTCTCAAAAGTAATAACATTCTCCAGTCTATTTCCTGACAAATTCACAGGAAAACCATCCCATAAAGAAAAAGAGCTCCAATAAATTTAACCATTTATAAAATATGCAAATCTGCAAGGCGATGTGAAAAGGCGGGGAAAAATAAAGTGGCCCGGCCAATCATGTTCGTAGATATCGAGTCTATCGCGGCGCTAGTAGCCCGTGGCAGTTATGAATGACCAGCTCGAAGCGTTGCCTAAAAGTCACATTACGAATGAAAAACCGCAGGATTGCCGTAATTGAAAATTCCCTGTGTAATATACGACTTGCAATTTCAGAGTGGAGCCGCTCCCACTCGTCCTACAGGGCGGCGAACATTTTTCTTCGCTCTTAACGATATTATTTAACGCCACAAATTTTACCATTTTTCTTATGGCCCCCCAGAACTGCTAGCAATTTCATTATGATAATCGCGCATAACCTGCGCTATTTTATACAATAACCGTTCGAGACGGTGTTTTGAATAGAAATTTTAAGTTGGCACTCTTAATAAATTTTAAGGGATCTTTTAAGCTTACGCAGAAATTCGGAGAGGACTCATTAAGGTAAACATCACGAAATGGCGTTTGCTAAGAAGTCAAAATGTAATAGCTTTTTCCTTGGGAAATACTCGAGTAGGCTCTGAGGGAGCTGAGTAAATCGTAGGTAGGTAACTTTATCTGTTTACAAAGAAAAAGTAATCTGGTGCGGCAGGAAAAATGTGGGATTCGTAATGTAAATTTCTGAATAAGTAAAAATCGAAAGCAGGGAGATGCAATAAAAAGAACCGCTGTCAACCCTTTGTTTTGTTAGCTGAACCCACAGGTGGTAAGGAATGTTGGCAAACAAATCAGGAAGAGTAATCAGAATGTCCCAAACCTATTAAAAAAAAAACTTTTTTCAGTTCCCTTTGAAACGTTTCTATCCGTGTAAGACCTAAACTATCCGACACCAAGTTGCGTGCCTAAATTATTTCCTACATCTTTAAACAAAGAGGAAAGCACTTCTAGCGTAATGCCACAGTATTTTTCTTTTACGAGATTCACAGAGTCCCATATGGTGCCAACTGAAATTATGTGCAATGAATGTGTTGTTATCACTACTGAGGAAATAGTGATGACATTCATCATCATCATCTTCCTGCCCTTATCCCATGCTACTTGGGGTCGGCGCAACACGTTTTTTTCTTCCATTCTGTCCTGTCAGCCGTCACGCTATCACTCCCTTTTCTTCCGAATCACTTCTAACACAATCCATCCATATTTTTTTTGGCCTCCCTCTTCCTGTCCATCCATCCACATTTATATCCATCCACGGTCAGACATTCAGAAAGGTAGAATTTTGTAGAAAGTTACATTAAGAAATGTAATTCACCTGTGTTGGAAGGCCTCCCATAAGGTGGGCCGATGACCTGGTGAGGGTCGCAGGTAGCTGATGGATGCGAGACGCGCAGGACCGGTCCTTGTGGCGACACTTGGGGGGAGGCCTATGTCCAGCAGTGGACGTCTTTCGGCTGATATGATAATGAGCCATTGTTATGATACTTTCCTACACGAATCCATGATAAACTGTTACACATTCCCAATATAAAACTCTAAAAACATACAACTATCATACCTATTCGAAAAACCCAATTTCCTAATGTGCCACTATGAACTCTGAACTACTAACTCTCGACTACAATTTCGGAGCAAGATGGCGCTAGCGTAGGTAAAATTTAGAGTTAATAAGGATACGATAATTGCACTACACTGCGGAGTAACGCTGCCGCTGCATCGTAAAACCCAACGTTAGTTGAATTAACTTACCTAATGGAACTGAGCATTGCTCGTTTTATGTGCGGAGTGAACACTAAAGTTGAAGATAATTATAATCATAGAGAAGTAAGGAAATGGATTCTTATGACTCCTCTTTAAAAGGTCACAACATAAGGTCTTAAGGTATCTTCAGGACTCGTGAGAGGTGAGTCAGACATAAAAGTATCAAAGGGATGCGTGAGATGTAAATAAACGTAATGTCAGGGGTATTAATTGTTTACGACCCTAAGGTTAGGTAGGTTACTTGCAGTGACGGTTAAATAGTTTTAGCTTTATGAAGTTTCAATTTGCAGGGGATTTTTCGAAGTGATAAACATTTCATTCTTATTCATTTACTGTGCACGCGGTACGGTTGTGGAATGCACTGCCGCCTGAAATTAGGGACTGCAAAACTCTTCCAGTTTTTAAAAGAAGAGTGAAAGAACACTACCTTTCGGTACCATCATAGTTGCATATTTAAAGTATATATTATTATTTATCTTATATTATTATTTAGGTATAAGTATGATATCAATTTTAGTCATATTTATGTATAGTATATTTATTTTTTGTTGTCTTTTTCTATGTAAGCATAACTTTTACACACGATGTCTACATCCCTTTTATTCGACTCTCCTCTGCAGGTATGCTGGAAGAGATTTCTTTAGATATAAGCATCACCTTTGTACCTATTTTTCTGTTCCCTTCTTCTTATCTATTTGTTAAATGTGTGTACATTAACTGTTATAATGTTAATAAATGTTAAATGTTATAATAAAAATATAAAACAAAAATTAATAAACATTTCCTTCTTTCTGATTTGACCCACTATTAGGTATCTAGTATTTCTGATAAGATTAAGTACTTTGTACAGTCAACAAAGCTATTTGGTATGCAGGCAGCTAATTTGCAACTACTTTAAAACAACGTTATGAGTGTGCTGAGTAGACAATTATTGTACACCACACTTGTAAGTATGTCATAAGCTTAAAAAAACTTTTTCCACTGGACTGCCAATATTTATTTGTGCAGAAACTTACGTTACGTAAACGTTTAGTACAAATAAATATTGGCAGTCCAGTGGAAAAAGTTTTTGTTTTGGTTGTACACCAAATAAATTTGTTGACTCTACAAGTGATATTGTGAAAGTATAAAAATAAATTAGGTAATGTCGCGGTGTCTATGTGTGCTTGGCTGACATGGTGGATTAGGTACCTAACGATAACATTCCGACGAACCCTCTTACTCCATTAGTTTGCTTCTCCATGTTCATCAACTCTATGTTATACTTTGTTTTGCTGTGCCATGATAACCCTATCTCGTCTTAAGTGAGATCAATGTACTCCCTCGTAATTGCGCTTCCTGAAATATTCGCCTATCGTCGGCTTCAGTTCACCTTAATTAATTCTTTCCTTTTCGTACTAAAGTAACAGACGTCGGATAATCCAATATAAAGTGTGAGGTCGTGTTTATTGTTGACTTTACGTATTTTTAACTATCAAAAGATCTGATTATTTAATTAGGTGTGAAACTAAGAACTAATTACCAAACCGCAAGCGATCAGAAATAAAACTTTTGATTTGGTTTTTGTTTGCAATATCTACTCTGATAGAATCAATACAACATTTTTTGAAGTGAAAACTTCTTTAGGCGCGTTGAGCACTTTTTGGGTGAACCAAAATCATGGAACTCGCGTTATCGTCACCGAAAGCTTTGGGTGAACAAAATCATGGAACTTGCGTCATCATCACCGAACGCTTTAGCTTCCGCTTAGTTTTCACTTCTATCGGCAGTCCCCAAAGACTGCCCTGTGTGTTTTTTTGTTGTAAATTACATTTAAAAGGGCTTTTTCATTACTATTAGCATCAAAACTAAATCAATCATTCCATAGTTAAAAGTTTAAAATATTTAAATAGATTTATTTTCGGTCCTAATGAGCTTTTACAGCCTCCTTTAGCTTTTACACAGGCCTCCCATTTAGCTCAAGCGAGGAGAGCCACGTGCCACCGCTAGCGATAAGAATTGTTTCATGCCTTAAAACTCGTCATTAGCGGGCTAATTACAGAAGCGAGCTGTTGCTATGCCCTGAGATAAAATAGATGACAGAGGGGAGCCAGAATTAACCGTAATTAAGCTGAACGAAACTCTTTCAGAAGAAAGGAAAAAAACCGTTCTTAATTAAAACGGGAGACTCCAGAAAAATGCCTTATGTTTTAAATTATTACCGTTTTTTTACTTTCAAGTACCGCTTTCGAGTGTCTAATAAAATTGAAATACATTAATGGCACCTAAAATTCTAAGATTGCTTTTAATTAAATTTCAAATCTTTGAAACTTTATTGGCACTGAGAAAACAGTTGAAAGGCTTACCAAAGAATTTATGATTGAAAAGTTTTGAAAAGAAATATAATACTTACCTAAATATTTTTGCTGGTTCTTGTAAAGAGCTCTAGAAAATATAAATTGGAAGTTTAGTACTTTTTGTTTCCTCTCAATTATTTGAAACCTAATCACTTAATTCAAATATTTTTAATTTCCAAAATTCTATACTTTTTCTAATAACACTGATTTATTTCTTAAAAACAATACATACATGTGACAAATTCATAGTCTTACTTGAAACAATAAAAGCATTATAATAAATTAAAACTTTTAATTTGGGCTTGATGGGAATTTCTTGGGGCTCTTAAAAGTCATTCGT
Source organism: Mamestra brassicae (assembly GCA_905163435.1). NCBI lineage: Eukaryota > Metazoa > Arthropoda > Insecta > Lepidoptera > Noctuidae > Mamestra > Mamestra brassicae. The sequence continues at coordinate 6,365,127 of LR990996.1, read as the reverse complement.
TCTCGGTTACAAATGACCAATTCGTGACCGGGAACTGGGAGCGATCATAAGGCTTTCCATGGGGGGGTTAGAAACTTTCGGGAGAAAGTAACAGTATCTATCAACTCGAAATTGAAATGATAACGTTTATAAAGTTTATGTTACTTAATATATATTTTTAAATTACAATAAATGTACATTACTAACTTAAAGCTATTTATGTCTAGGTACTAAACCTGTCCTATATACATATGAATATATAAAAACAAAATTCACTTAGGCATCGAAGTATTCCTCCGCATCGCTTGCATTCGGAAACGTGCCCAAAAGACTGGCAGCATTGCCGCGTCGAATGGAACTGCTAATAAAGTTGGATTTGAAGCACCATGCACGTATCTAAAATAAAATGGCCAGAATACCTAAGAATTTCCTTATTCATCAAGGTACTTTGAAGTCTGAATAAAAGGCTCTTGAAAATCCTCTTAAGCAACTATCGCAATGAGATTTCAAAAGGAATATTTCCAATTCCAATTTATTCCTATCCACGCACCACCTTTTCCTTGTCTGCTCCAAATCAGTATTTCTTTAACCCCTTTCAAAAGTCCTACCCTCATAATATGCGAGGCCGCTAAAACTAAGTTAAGCCTTTATTGAGATTCACTTCTGAGGCAATTCACCCGCCTCTCTTTATTACTTTTTTACAATGGGAAATTGCTCATCGCCGCCAAGAGAAAATAGTGAATGGCAAAGTCTCCTTTGCGTTCAATTCTTTTATTTATTCAGAGATTTAATTTTCAAGGACGGCTCTTAGTAGGGTTGTTTATGCTGAATAGGATTATCGGATGTTCCTTTTCATTTCTTTGTAGTGAGAGAAAATAGTCTTGTTTTCTTTGATGGCCGGACGGAGGGACGGACGCTGTAAAAACAATGGAAGGTGAGGATGTAAACGGTCAGTACCGCAAAACGGGGTGGATAGAAATTCAGGGGTGAATAGAAACGAAACTTTTATTGGGATTTTCACTTTAATTCCATACGAATAGTTTCTCAAGAAGCACACATTAAAAAAAAAATTAAAACACTTGGGTTCTTCGTTGTTGCAAACACCACCACCCATCAAAGTTTCGTTTTTATTCACCCCTGCATTTCTATCCACCTCGTATTACACGGTAATGGTTTCTTTTTGGATGAAATTGGGAGTTTATATTGTTGTAGTGCTACAGGTTTTGGATATAGAGACGTATTATGTGTGTGATGAATTATTTGTATAATATAAAAAAGGAATATATTCCAATAAATATGGTACAAGTTGCATTACATTGCGGGGTGCCAAGATTTCATGTGAGCAATCGCTAGAATGAGCCCCATAGTATAATTAAATTTGCGTGCGAGTGTAGGCTGTTTTTAAGTAGTGACATATTTTTTAACAGGAGAATAAATAGGTATGGCTGTTTGATTCAAATCCAGCCAGAACAATTTTTCTGTTAGCATGATTTCCTGCCGCAGGCAACCATGTTAGTATCAACCAATACCACTAAAAGGAATGACCTTTACTTCAATATTTAGATTAACACGTGTTCCATTGTTATCCGGAACGGAATGACAAATAACTTCATTTAGAAAACATTGCAACATTCACTTCAGCCGACAACGATTAATGTTTAGTATCGAGACCTTGGCAAGTCGAAACCGAATTTCGCAAGACTATGTACGAATTTGTCAGAAGCCATAGATCGGCACTAAAATATAGCTGTCAATTATCACGATATCGGTTAACGACATGACCGATTCGTTAATATTTGATAGTGTGCGTCAACTACATTTTCAAGTGTTCAAGAACAAAGTCCAGACGAGACAGTTGATCTGCAGTGAAGTTTCACTTAAGTGTTCTTAACTTTTAATTGGCATCGTCAATGCACTCGAAGTGAAGACGTACTTTTATTTTCTAATTAATTGATAAGCGTCAGTAATTTCTTGTGAACTTAAATACTTATTATGTCTGATGAATTCTTGGTAGACATAAAGTTAGTTTCATCAGATTTGGGAATTAAGGAGCTAGTGTTCTTGTAACTTTTAAGAATAGACAGAAATATAAGTTTAAGTTAATCAAATACGCGATTCCTGAAACCTGAAACTTCAGACTTAAGTTATCCAGAAGCCTAATTTCTGTAATCCAGATTTAAGTTAAAGATTCAATGGAAATAGGTGGCCTTATCTCCCCTTTTAATTTTCTGCTTTGACGAAATGAAAATACTTATATGTAGCCACCATGTATTATCAGACCATTAATAACTCGACTGAAAATAAAATGTCTAATAGCACACCTTAATTTGAAAACTAGTACAGTAAGCATTTGCAATAACGAAACCAAGTTCATCCATATTTCATTACAGTTAAGAAAAAAAGACCGTCTGTTTGACGCATTATCTTTGGAGCTTGCCTAAATTGAATAGTAGTCGCTACCTGGCTTAATAGGTACAAGTTTATGTGGGCCACTTGTTAAACTATTCCAATAAATATTGAACCCCTGCCAAACAATGCACGATTTTGTACAAGGCATGCAAAAAGCGTAATGTAATTTATAGTTTGACTACCAGAGGGTGAGACAATAATCGAATCGGATCGAACCGAGTTGCTATTTTCATTACTAGCTTTGGAGGTGAAAATCGCGTCAAAAGTTAGTGTTTATTCTCTTCATAATATCATTTTTTAATCCCTGGAAGGGTTAGGCAGAAGTGTACCTTTAAAGGACTGACATTCGCCAGTTATGTTAAATTCCGATGTTATAGGGGCGATCCAACTAACATCAACTAGACAAATACCCATTGTTTTTATCTACAGTATTATTGTTATTATCTATCTACATATCTCCTAATATTATAAAGCAGAAGAGATTGTATGTTTGTTTGGATGAACGTGCTAATCTCAGAAACTTCTTGTACGAATTGAATTGTTCTTATAATGTTGGGTAGGTAGCCTATTTATCGAGGAAGGCTAAAGGCTATATAACATCTCGCTACGACTAATACGAGCGGAGCATTTTTGAAAAGCAGACGAACTTGCGCAGATCAGCTAGTATACATATATTATACTTCGGGCTGCTTGTGAGAACTTCCAGATGAAAAACTCAATAACACATTGTCTAAATCTTTTCATATTTAACAGCGGCGCTTGCAACTTTAAGACCAACTAGACAGTGTTATTCCCTAAGTAAAACTTAAACGACATTTTGTTCAACATTGTTTTACCTTTTACAGTAATGTTTAACACTAATGTTTTTAATGTTCTGTATAAGTTGACGTAAAATGATTTATTACCAGTTGAAATATATCATGCCATAACCGAGTTTTATATGGGTGTATAAATTAATAGTTTTTTTTAATGATTGAATATGAATTTGTTTTAATTATCACTTGGAGTTTTGTTATCAGATTTGCTTTAAATAACTGCTTACGGAATTTGTGGTACTAATTAATTGTAGTAATAGAGGTAGTTTGGCTTGGAAGATTAATTGTTCAGGTAGAGTTATATATAAGTTTAAGATAAGATCTGTTTTGGGTATATTTTCAGAAAGTTCCTTGTTTTGATCTGAATTCATATTAAGACAAGGAAATAATTTGGAACGTACTATGTAATCTGTTAAATGTAGTTGTCATAATAAATGTTTTAAATTAATGTCCTTATTCATAAATCAAATTTCATTTAACGTCTAATAATATTTGGTGTATGTCAAATGAGCTGTGTGCTAAATAAATCACTGATTAGGACTGCTAAACGACATTTTGGCAAACCAAGATGAAAAACTGCGTGGCATTGAACAGGCGTGTGCAGAAAAAGCAGAGGGAGAGCTTTGCCAAGCAGTAGGTCGTAAATAGTCCCCTATGTATTACCTACCATCACTTCCCGTGGCTGTCGTAAGAGGCGACTAAGAGACTCACCAGCGAATGGGCAGCAGCATTCTTTGTGCATTGCAACAGCTACACTGCGATCGCCAATCCGCCTATCAAGCGTGGCAATTATGACAAATGACAAACCTTTGGGAAACATATGTCCAGCAGTGGACGTCTTTCGGCTGATGATGACTATGTTAAGTACTAAGATAACATGTAAAGTATCACGTTTTGAGGTACAATTACATTCATACGATGTTTTTATTTAACTCGAAAACAAAACAGTTCATAATCAAGCTACCCATTCCTTCAAAACACTGATGGCAACGGTGTTGCATACTAGATTAATATATTCAAATATCAATGAATTATTCATTCTAAAATTGCATCCATACCCTCATTGAATACTCTATCATAAACAGGTTTCTGAAATACTGATCGGAATTCTAATCCGGTATAAGCGATTTCGTTTTAATATTTCGTAACTTTGAGTCACAGAGTATCTAGGAGGGGCTCGTGGCTAAATAACAACAAACGCAGGGGTTGACTTTCTGCCAAGGTTGCGGAACTGCTAGGGTTGCGGAACTGCCAGGGTTGCGGAATTTGTTCGAAAGAGTCACTGCGGCCCTGGAACGCAAAGGGCATTGGGAGGAACACGAATGGGTTTTAGTCAGTAAGAGTTTGAGCTTCCGCTCTGACTAGAGCGGACTCCTTCCGGTCTAGGCGGAGCAAGAGGGAGTGTCATTTGATGGTTTCCCATCCTTATACAAAAATTAGGTGTGATTATCTAGGTAAAACGACCCTTGTCGATGTCGGTCCACGGATGGGGATACCATTAATTAAATACCGAGCCACGGACCCTTCTGTGACCATGGAGGGGTTCGGAGAGGTTTATACCATCCGTTGGTCCCAGCTAAAGATCTTTGGCAGCCGCTACAGGAAGTCAGTTACCCAAAGATCTGACACAAGTCTTATCATGGGGTACCGTGTTGCCCAGTTGCTGAATTGTGAAAGTCAGATAGTCCATGTAAAATACTGGTATTCAGACGGCCAGTGATAATCCTATCCTACTTCCTACTAATATTATAAACGCGAAAGTTTGTAAGAATGGATGGATGGATGTTTGTTACTCTTTCACGCAAAAACGACTGAATGGATCTTGATGAAATATGGCACAGAGGTAGATTATAGTCTGGAATAAAACATAGGATACTTTTTTACCGAAATTCCCACGGGATCGAGACTTACGCGGGTGCAACCGCGAGGCTGCCACTAGTTCGGACTAAAGCTATAAAGGTTCGGTTACACGCTCAATCTTCTTTACGCAAACAGTTTGTGCAAATAATTGGCGCAAAAACTGCATGGTGTGCTAACCATTGGTACGATATAACGTTTTGCTGTTTTAACGCACATGAAGAATTGGTGCAAATAAGATTGACCGTGTAGTCAAGGCTTTACAGCCGAAACTCGTGTTCAGTGCAAATTGCACGGGTACCAATATTGTAAGTAATGATGTCTTAAATCGGTGGTTCCGTGCTCTGTGCTTTAAGTAGTCCTTGCAATTTTGACATACAATTGGGTTCGGTAAAATATAGGTGGTTTTTCACCACCTCTTGATAAATTCTGGTTAAGTTACTGATCAGTGAGATAATGTTATGCTGTTCCAAATTTAACACTAGATGATCTGGTGGGCAGCCTTTTCGGAAACCATAAATCTGGTCATTATAAAATGTTTGAAATAGTTTCCTAATACCAGATTTAAGATAAAATTAGAAGATAAGATTTGCTAAACCTGATTGTAGTTTTAAGCTCGTAACATAATTTTAAGTACTAGGTACTAATAGTATCATTAAGAAATTTTAGTTTAGGTTTATTAAAATTGTAGGTATACATGTCAGTTCTGTTGCAATAAAACTTACAAACCAACCTACATGAGAACACCTCCTTCTGCGAAGCAGTAATGCTAGCGAAGGAAGAGGCGGGCCGCGCGAGGGAGAAGATGACCCGCGAAGGCTTTAGAAGGAACACGGATGGGTTTTAGTCAGTAAGAGTCTGACACGCCCTTCCGCTCCACCCAGAGCGGAAGAAGTCATTTGATGATATCTCATCCTTCAAAAAAAAAAAACCTACATGAGATGGCTATACGTAGGTACGGATCCCCCGCACATGATGCAAATTGAGGTAATAAAAAAATAAGTGGCCCATTGAATGGGCTGGGCTGGGCTTATTCTCTATAAGTCGTTTCAAATGCAATAACTGTATTCCCCTATTTATCTCCAAAATAAAACGTCAAATGTTTTTGTTTCAGTTCAGTTTTTTTACGCACTGTGAATACTACTTTCTACTTTATACATATGAGAAAAACTGTATTTTTTAACGGATAAATGATGAAACTTAGCACATGTTTCACCATTACCTGGATGAGTCTTAGGATTTTATCCCAGCAGTATGGTCGATGTGGAAAAAATAGCTAGTTCTGAATAGAAGGAAATAAATTTTCTTTCCTTTCGTCCTTGCTCGGCATTTGCATTTTTGATTTTTTGACTTTTGCCACTTAAGAAGTAATATAAAATCAAAGTCAAAAGTTATTTATTCAAAGTAGGATGAAAATTAGCACTTTTCGAATGTCAAAATTTACATGAAGACAATCCCCCAAATCGCCCAGCCCGTCAGTCACTAGAAGAGATGTTAATAGAGCATGCAAGCAATTGTTTCTTCGTTCAAAGCTTTTTCTGATCTGTAAAGCCTGAAATAAAAAAGTTTTTCTGTAATAAACAGTTACAGATCAAACTTATTTTATAAACATCCCGTCACTATTATTTAATTAAAATATCCCCTATGACTCTGCTGAATAGAATGTTGTCAATATTTACAACACGTATACATTAAATATACATAAAACAAGACAATATTTCCTGGTTATTGTCTCTAACTAAGCTTTGGCCTTTGACCGCTATGATAAAGGATCAAAGGGGAATTTGACATAACTGGTGATTATGGCAATTTCCTCGTTGACGAGACGTTAGAAGGTCGATGTTCTTAGTAAAGTCACTCAAAGCGAAACCAATCCTGTATATTAAATTGTATGGAAGCTGAAAAAAAGTATCTTGAACGATATCGTTTTAGTTTTACTGAACGTGAGTTGTAATCTTATGTACTGCTGTTTGTGATTTTTTTTTCAAGCTTTTAGGTATTTAACTTGCCTTGCTAGTGTGTGGTATTTTGTTTCATGTTTTTATGTATCGGAAATCATCAAATGACACCTTCCGCTCTGGGCGGAGCAGAAGAGAGTGTCAGACTCTTACTGTCTAAAACCCATCCGTGTTCCTTCTAATGCCTTTTGCATTCCAGGGCCGTGGTGACTCCGTTTGGATAAGCTAAATGTCCGTGTTGTTGTTACGTTTTGTTGTTGGAGTCCATCATATTGAATTAGTCTTAATCCAGTATGATGGACTTCCAAAGATACCTTTACACCACCTTATTGATACCTAAATAAGTTTTTAAGGTAGTATCATGAAAGAAACCTTAATAGTTTCGAATGCAGATGCTTTGTCAATAGAAATGTGACAGGTCGTACATTACGTTTATAACTACAAGAAACACTTTGAACTGAAAATAACTTTTTAATGTAACTGCCTTGAACTTGAAACTTCAACACTAATAACACGTTAGGTTTAAAGGTCGCTCCAATACGGGTGACTGATTGATATCTTATCGTCGCAATTATCATACTAGGACGCGCGGTCAAAGTCATAAACCGCGTTTATCTCTTAATCAGACACTAAGTACCCATTTTTTCTCTAATCAACCAATTAAAGACATCGTGTACGGTCCGAACATAGAATTAGAACCTCAATATTCCAATGTTTTTACCTTGTTGGCATTAACTATTTGAAACAAGTATCAATTAAGTTCGAAGTGAGACTATTAATTATTTTAAAGGACCACAGAGGTTTTAATGTTACAGAGAAGCGTAATCAAGTGGCTAATGTTTTATAATAAAACCTTTATGACCAGGTTAAGACCTTCGGTTGAGGATAATAAATGTATGGATCGCTGTATGATTATATGGTTGAAGTTTATGGTCTGTTCATTCTTTTGTAGAGCAAACTCATAATTTATTGCAGAGCATGAAAGTGACTTGGTTCTTGTAATTATATTGCAATATATTGTGAACTGCTTTTGTTTAAATTCTAGATGTATTATTAAATTTGCAAGTCAGTAAGTTGTGCCTTCCGTATTCTCGCATTATTTTCTAAGGTTGGGTTTTACTAATGATGTATTATTAAAACTTATTACGCCTCTATTAACGTCAATTTGGTCAATTACTATTTCTGTATGTGCCTATTATGTAGTATGTAAATCTATGAATTTTAATAGAACTATCACTTGTCATGGGCATTCAAATTAAGTAGGTACCTAATATCAGGAATTAAAATAATTGTGATAATAATAGTGGTTTAAAACTATTACCGCAGTTAATTTGGCAATTACTTACTTATAAATATTTATAAACATATAAAGGTATGCGGTACAGAGAGTAAAGTCCCGCATACCGCCACTGAAAATGGGAGGATCCTCCTACCAGACGGTTATTGCATCCGGTGGGCAACTGCCCGATAGTTGATATTCGGACTGTTGTATATGTTCAAATCGCATGGAAAATTTTGCTTGCGCGATGCAATATTTCGTTGTTAGTTCGTCGTAGATGGCGCTGCGGTTTTTTTTGTTGCCGTACAAATTTCGCTTCTTAGATTTTCATGTGGTGCTACATCACTCCCCTCCGGAGACCGGAGGTCGATAGTGGATGAGTCGTCCGTACATCTTGAGATGCTTGCCAGGCCAGTGGAAGGTTGGTTCCAGTGAGTCGAGAACTGTCTACGGTGCCCCAGTGAGTCGGGGTGATGTATCCCAGTGAGTTGGGATGAATTCGCAGGCTCCAGTGAGTCGGAGTGGTGCTGCTGGCTCCAGTGGGACGGAGCTGTGCGGGTTTCATGTGGTGGCATTGATGCCGCTACAAACACATATATAATGATTTCAAAGATGTTTTTAAATAAGTGAATTCTTAGCTATGTAAACTGAATTTGTAAGTAAATAAAATAAAAATCAAGAACTTCCGCGCGAAGCAGTAGTGAAGCTGAATGTTATCATCAAAGTGCTAATCAATAGTCAGTGAGCATTGATGGTGTATTGAGCCAACCATTGGCCTAATGTACAATTCGTGTTTCTATACAATAGCCACTAATTCTCGTTGCGAAGTTTTTTCTTACATTAGAAGTAATATTTATGGATATTCATTACTGATATGATGATATATGTGTGAATTGATGTGAATAGGTAAATTGATTTTTATGTACGTGAGTATAAATTTTGTGTTCCAAGATTGTAATGTTCATCGGTTCAGTAGTTTGACTTCAGATTCATTATTTTTGTTGTTGCAAAAATCGTGATTTAATTTATATATTCATAGTTTTGGATCTGATTTTCTGTCGGAAGAGCGTGAAGAACAAATTAGGAGGTATATATTTTGTAATTCATCATTATAACAGCCGAAAGACGTCAACTGCTGGAAATATGCCTCCCCCAAGTGTCGCCGGCTACCCGCGACCCTCACCAGGTCATCGGTACACCTTGTGGGAGTTCTTCCAACGCTACGTCTACGCGGTACGCGGTCGCCACTCCAGAACTTTTTGGCCCCATCGAGCATCTCTTCTGCGAGCAATATGCCCTGACCACTGGCAATTCAGTTTTGCGATCCTTTGGGTTATGTCCGTTACCTTGGTTCTCTCGCGGATATCATCATTCCTGAATCGATCACGCAGGGAAACTCCTCCCTTTGGGTGAGGTTCTACATTGTGAGCGACCACATTTCTGTTTCATAAGTCATCACTGGCAACACGCACTGGTCATAGACCTTCATCTTGAGTCACTGAATATTGTAATTAAAAAATGAAAAAGGGGTTCTGTAGTGTCAGAAGCCAGAAAATCTGACACTCGTCTTGCAAAGAGGTATTGTATTAACCAGTTACTGGGTTGTGAAGCTCAGATTGTTATTTGCTCCAGGTAAAACACTGATTCAGCTCCATCTGCTTAGAATGAAAGACGACCATAATATTCTTGGGTAAAGGCTAGGCACATTGAGAAATGAGAATGAAGATCGTCTCATGAGATCCCATGACGTCACTTTCGTCAAGTCGTGAGGAATCATGTTAGCTGAATGAGAGACAGTTTCCCTTTTTGCAATTGCATTTACCTTATTGGCGTGTGAAACAATATTCAAACACACGACTCAAACTTCTCAACAATAAATACATTTCAAACTTCTAACATCACTTGACAATGTACAAACCAAAGCGCAATACAGGTAAATCCCTGTGGCTCTGTAGCCTGTTTTCTGAACTACTCTGTGCATGATGCTGTCGAACTTATATTATTTTCTAGAGTGAAGTTGCGTAGTTTATTCAAAGTTTTGAGTGCAAAGATAACAAGAGAAGTGTTTGAATAATGTAAATGTTCATCTATGAAGCGTAAGGCGGTAAGTCTAAGGTGTTTGCTCGGCTCGTGTAAGTATTAACAAGCTCTTTGTCTCGTGAGGTGAGCAGAGCTGGAAGTTATATTAAAGTGGGTCCTTAAGCCAGACTGTAGCTTAAGAATGTACTTGACTACTTAAGTTTTTTGTTCTTTTGCAGTCCAGTGCAGTGGAGTTAAATATCTTATTATTAAGTGCCAGTTTTGAAAGATTAACTAACGATTTGTGGGTTTTTTAACATTGATTAGGTTTTTATATTTTGTTACAATAATTGTTAATATGTGTGACAATAAAAACAGCCGATTAAATAACCAAAATGACATATTAATTTAAAAACACTAATGACAACTTTAAACTCACTAATTATAAAACACAACTTCACTACTGATCACTTTAATCGCACTTGAAGATCGCTTTCGAAGTATTCGCTTGTATCGCAAATCCAATACTGACTCGGTCGCGGACAACGCGCTCCTTATATAGGTCAATTAATTCTAGAAACTTCTATCGTCGAAGAATCTGGAAAGTACTCGTAACTACCGCTGCCGACTGACCAGATATCAAGAAGTGTAGAAAGTTCTGGCATAGAAATGTCTAGAAGGTGCTACTCGATACTAGATGGCGCTAGTCGTAACTAATGTCGATATGTACCCGGCATTAATTCTGGCGCGTAACAATATCAATCATGAACTGTGGTCGAGGAAAGCATCTGTCGGAGGCAGTAGATAACTTTGTGAACACAAAATTCTAAGATTTCACAAATTTTAAGTTAACTACTTTTTAGATAGTTTATTGATTCTGGTCCCTGGTAACAGATTATATTCAAACTCTACGAAAACATTCCAAATAACAATAGACACCATACAATTACTGGTTACCTATTGAAATGTACAGACATATCAATTTACTTATATTAAACTTAACAGGTACGTACTGCTTTGAAGATTAATTGTGAAGTTATTCGTGTTGAGAGATTTCGGGCAAAAGGGACTTGTAACATAGGTATGAATGGGTAATGTAGGACGATACATACATTAATTTAATTTGTTGCTACCTTCTAGGGTTTTGTTATTAGTTTGTAGTATTGATATGTACACGAAGTTTGGGAAGTAATCTTGTTATTGGAGATAGTTAGTTGGAACTTGAAACTCCTGAAGCTTTCTCTGGATAATATCACCGTTATTGAATAGGAGTTGGGAATTGAAATCTTATTATTTTTGTTTCTGGATAATATCACACAGTGTTACTATACTAAAGGTATCTAGACCAACACACACTATGACTTAGTTGGATGTTTTTTTATATTCGATACAAGAGGGCCAATCTTCTAATTTTGAAGCAACGTTCGCATTCGCATGTCAGCCGCAATCTGTCAAAAATGTATCAAAAATTGAGACTTTGCAATTTTTTTGTCAAACTCTACGTTCATATTACTCAATTTAAAAAATCAGCCCCTGGACAGTTTAAAAGTACCAGTAAATCGTTACCTGATTGAAATAAATGCGAGCGATTGAGTTTGATTTCAACAATGTTTCATGCATCATATGTATTGGCATCCATTTTGTCAAAAACCCGATCAATGCAATGAATAATTATGATTACCATTAAACCATCAAAATGAAATGGATAACTGATGTGAATGTTTTACCGTAACTGTCACTGTCACTTAAAATATACAGAATCTGTCAGAGGAAGGAAAATACGTGCCAATTTACCAAATGATTTTTTATAAGATTGTCTTCGTCACAAGGAAGTCTTAAGCAGACAGGCGAGCCCATCTATCATAACAATCGAGAAATACATTTGGATTTGAATACGAATTCAACCAAATATCAAGTGTTTTTCTTCCAACAGATTGACAAAAACGTGAAAACAGGGTGAAGATATTTCTTTTATGTTTTGTTCTTTCGTTAGCAAGGGACGTAAGGGCTCTTAGCTTTGCTGCAATGAGAGGTACTCAAGGTTAAGTTGTACTTGGTGAGGTCAGTACGTGGATGGTGACCGTAATTGAGACCGTTCTGTTCCTTGAAGCGTTTCGTTAACAATTCTACTGCCTTTTACTAATCAGTTGCCCGGTAATCCAACAGTTAATAATAGTTGGTATAATCTTGGAATGTCAATATTGTTCTGTAAACGGGTTGCAAAATACATAGAGCAGAGCGATTTATTGGTTTACTGGAAGTGCGCTATTTAATTTGGTCAAAGAGAACTATATTTTTTTTTCTTTAATATATCTAATGTTACAGCGGAAAGTCCAATCGACATATACAGCGTGTATCAGATTAACTGCAAAACCTGAAAATGGGTCATTGTGCCTATTTCATATTATGGTGAATAACTTTGACTATGGGACCATGCCTGAAATCACGAAAAGAAAATGCGTTTAGTTTTTGATTTGTAATTTTTTTTTAGGTTGGTCCCGTATAAAAATGTCCACAATATTGAGTTAAATGATCCCTTTTGAGGTTTTGCGTTTAAAAATCAAATGCAGAACTCAAAACAAACAGGAGTTGTTCACAAAGCTACATAAAACGAAGCAACATACAATGTTTGCAGTTAACTTGCCGCACTTAATCTTCTTAGAGAACACGTTAAGTCGGCTTAAAGTAAACCGGCGCCGTTAAGTATTGGTCGATTTATTAGGCACTGGCTTTGAACCTTGACACGAACGTTGGATTAGAGATTATTTTATGAAGAAGAGCAATACTTCTACTGAAAAAATCTAATAAGTCCGTCAGATAGATATCTGCCAACAAACTGCTTTGCATTTTGGCAGACGTAATAATTATATTGTTAGCAATGTATTACTGTGTTATAATCAATTGATCAATGTATGTATACAAAATATTGTAAAACTTATGTTTAAAAAGATTAACTATGTAGTTTCTTGTCTGTTCTTCTCCACAAGAATCTACTTTTTGCGAATTGATAACTAGAGTCACTAATATTTTAATTTCAAACTGTAAATTTGACGTTCAAAAGTGCCTTTTAATGGTCTAGTTGAAATAAATGATTTGACTTTTGACCTTGTCTTTGTGAATAAACTCTTTTTCATTTAAATTTTTTTATAATATTTTTTAGCAGTCAAAAAATATGTCTCCAATTTTTTTTATAAACCATTTGATTTTCACAGACTAAATCGAATTATATTTTTTCTACCTAGTAGAATCCCCCATTGTTAGTGTGTCCATTACAGGTCTTATCAGAATACCTGCGCTGCGTTATTTTTTTTTTAATAAATGCAGCATATATTTTTTATATTTTTTTAATAGATAAGATGGGCCTTTTTTGCCTCGAACTTTTTGCGGCAAGTTTTATTAGTCAGTTATTAATTTACCTAATTTTTATGTTTATCCTGTACAAGTAACATATTTTTTTTTAGATTTTCGGACGTCTATATGGAAAGATCCGTATAGGATCACCCGTGCGTCTGTCTGTCTGGCTGGTTGTCTGTCCGTCTGTCACAGCCAATTTCCTCCGACGTTACTGGACCGATTCGGTTGAAATTTGGTATACATATATGTACATTTACGTGACCCAAACAGGGACTTTACTTTTTTTTGTAGTTATTTAAGAAATTAGATGAAAATTGAATCTATCTCCCAAATTACAGTACTGAGCCTAACATTTTGAAAAGATACAGAGAACCAATTGGTTAAAATAAAATGTAACCATAACCTTTCTTACATAAATAATTGCTTTCGTCGTTGATCTAGTGGTCATAGGCGCTACTATTTAGTAGGAGGTCTTGGTTTCGGTTCCCGAGTCGGGCAAAGTGTTTTGGGTTTGTCGGACCGGACTTTGAATTTGTGCCCGGTCGATTGCAATTGGCTTGCCACATGGGACTTATACTGGAATATACATACATAACTGGCGATTGAATGTTTAATATGGGTTACACCTCTGCTTAACCCTCTGGAGAATACGGGCGTGAAGAACAGTTAATGTAATAAGTTGTAATGTCGCGTTACATTTATCCGTAGAACTCTTGAAGTGGGGTTCCCATCATCGAAGTATCTGTTAGTAGAAAATTAATAAAATAGCACCTTGAAAAACAAATATTGTTAACGAAACGTGTTTTGTCAGCTTTAATAACAAACATTGAACTAATTATTTATTTAATTAATTAGCGTATGAAGTGTAGGTATGACAACAAGCTCCTGTTTTATATCGTGACGAGATGTTTACTTAATTAATGTGATTATTTGAGTGTTACTTTATCTAGCTATGGAAATTATAACGTAAACATTGAAAATATGTTTGACTTTCTTCATTTTCAATTGAATTCTTGGATTTGATTCAAGTTATGGCAATTTTAAATATGCTGCATGAAAGGTTTCAGTTGAAGTGAAAAACATAGTAGGTTATTGTTGGTATTTGAACAAAAAATTACCTGAAATTCAGAATGTATGACATTGAAACCTAAAATATAATGTTAGGTATAGTCAAAATGTTCAATCAATCTCCGTGAAAGGCTCTTCAGAACTTCAGACTGTTTAATATATATTTTTTTATTCAATATATTTAAGTAAGAAGCAATAAAAAGCACTTATAGTATTTCGCGTCCTTAAACATCTAGACGTGCAATAGACGACAATTTTATTTATCTTTAGAAGCTTGCTACCCAACAAAAGATAAAAAAGGTTTGATCGAAGGTTTTATAAAAAAAGTACGAATATAAATATTCTAACGAAGATCTATGAAAACGATGGTTTAAATTGGTTTTTTATGGGCATGCATAAAATGAACCGCCGATAAAAAAGAGAAAAACCTGCTCTAGTAAATTTTAGTTTACGGTACAATTCTCTGGCAGTATTGGCTCCATAAACATTCGCATGCATTGCTCCAGCGGATATAACAATCGGAATAATGTTCGGCTTTACGTAAGGCCATTTCCCGCATTTAAACTTTAGTCTTACCGACCAATATCAGCAATTTGTAACTCTGGGAGACACGGTCTGCTATGTTTTAGCCAACAGTTTTATGTAAACTTCATAATTATTGTAAAAACCGGCCACTTGGCCGTTTCGGGCCACTCACAGTGAATGGTTCCGTAGTAACCCGTGTCGTAACCATGACAAAAAATAAATAGCTAAATTATACTTTAAGATTGCTAAGTTACAACCGCACTTAGTCTTAAGTAATTTTTTATGGAATTATTACGAAATTTTTAGTTCTGCAGTTTCATTTTATAGATTATTTATTATTATTATTAGGTTAGTCGACTATAACCTACTCGTTAATTTGTAAAACCTACTTAGCTGTGATAGTTTTACTTTAAATTCGCTAAATGCTACCGTGAATTTTTTCACGTCTCCTAAAGCAACCGTTCAGCTGGCAGAGGAGGGGGGGGACACACTTGACTCTAATAAAAATTAACAGTTTAAAGCTTATTATTTCGCAAACAGATCCTTGGATGGAACAATGGTTTTTAGTGCTAAGCGTCTCTGAGCTAAACCGCGGACAAACAGACATACCGACATGGCGAAACTGTAAGGGTTCCTTGTTGACTATGGAACCCTAAAAAGCGACAAAATCGTTTGTAGGAGGGGATCTCGGAAAGTACTATATGATTACGAAAACTCTTTTACTTATATAAAAAATGCATGTTTCCTTTGTTTGACTAGTAAGTAATTAATAAAACGGAAGTTATTGTGCCTAGTTAACTATTATTTTGATTTTACGTTTGTATAGGCTCATCTATGTACCTATCACGTTGCAAAAGAAGTGAAAAACATAAGAAATTACTCATTCTGTTGGTTCACGATTCCAATTAACTCCCATGAAAACTAAGATGTCCCCAAATGTTATTATAATATTATTTTTTTCCAATTAATTAATTAATTAATTAATTTATTTATTAAAACTTTATGCACAAGTAAAATCACTGTACAAAGGCGGACTTAATGCCTTAGGCATTTTCTACCAGTCGACCTTAGGGTGGTGCAGAGACAACATGGCAGGTGCAATTTAAAAAAAAAATAACTAAAAATAGAGAGAAGTAAAATAAAATAAAATTATATATACATAGATGCATACATACACTTAAACAAAGTTATTAAGACGTAACATATATGGTGATATTTGTTACAAATCCAATAGGTTAGCCTATGTAGGGCATAAGTCATGAAATTACTAATTTTCCATTCCTTTTCATTTGAATCACTGTTATTTCTAGGTATGTAATTACATTCTTGTGGTGGCTACATGTGCTTGCCAATCATTCGCAATTCTTATTAAATGATCTTATCTGAAAGCCAATGATTCGTTTTGTACTTTCCGGGATAAAATAATACAATGTACCTGCCGATCTTGCTTCTTCACCATGTTTTTTCAAACTAAAATCTTCTTGTTAACATTTCAACACAACTGCTCAAAAAATGTATTTTCGAAGCCTGTATACATTGGAAGCGCTTTTGCTCAATACGTTTGTCTCACTTTAGTAATAAATAAAAAGCTAGACGAAATATGTAGTTCTAATTTTCACCACGCGCACGCACAAATGGCGCCAATTTGCAAATTCGCGCTATTTTCATAAAAGTAACGTTAAAAATTGTTGCAACTTTCCGACTGACATCTAAAAACAAAAAAGTTTGTTTCATTACCTATTGTACTGTTTTCTCGCAAATGTGTTGAAAAACGTTATATGACTCACGTGTGGAAATTGGTTTTTACAAAGTCGTGACTATGGTATGCCTTCATATGATGATAAACTCTTTTCAATTGTATGTGTTTATTTTTCGGAATTTTTCCGAAACATAAAGTAGCCTCACATTCGGCGATAGTATAGCTTTATATTAGTAATATAACGTTCCTATTCGGATTAGTACATCCAAAGATTATCTCAAACACATACAATTTTACCGTTTTTATAATATTCACCATTCTTCCACCCCGTATGTGAGAGGCGCACCTCCGAGGCGACGTCGGGCGCATATTAAAATTGATTGCGTTCTGAAACAATTGAAACCGAAGTCTGCTCAAATTGAGTTTGGAATGTGCGCATCTAGCTCCTGAGGCTGCACCTGTGAACTTCATACTTTTAGAAAACTGGGATAAGCGAGGACGCAGAAGAGTTCGTTTGTGTGGGTGAATGTTTACTGATCAGCCGGTTGATTCTGTAAAAATCTCACCGTGTGATATCTTAGGTGAAGAGAGCTTCCAGTGAATGTCATTCCACCTAAAGCTAGAGATTGGCAGCTGTTCTTGGATGAAGTAGGCATGTGTATTTTGACAGCAATTGCAATTTCCGCTATCAGCTAAGTTATTAATTTATGTATGTTGTTTATTAAGTAGTTAAATATTATCTTGACAGCAAAAATATAACCGCATTAAATTCTTCCGTAATATTTTGTTCTTAGTTTGTAGAATTGCTTTATCTTTTCTTCATCCTCAAAGCTTACTCAACATTTTCTTTATTTAGTTATGATATTGAGAGGCTACCGATTCATACGGAGTTTTAAACTACGTGGGAAGGAGTTACCTGGGATAGAATTTCAGTTTCAAGAAATATTCGAAAATAAATTCACGATACGATGCGCTGGAATGAAACCTAAAAATGGAAATAAAATAAAAATTCTAGAATGTGTCAGCTTATTTTCCCGCATGCACTGAAACTGGGAGACTGTGAGAGGAAAATGATTTTCAATGTTTTCGTGTCATTTAGTTTGGTCGACGAACCTTCGCTGAACATGTATTTCTACTTTGTTATACCTGTTAAACTGAAACTAAAATATTGGACGAAAATACCTGAATTTTCATGAAATATTTAGTTTTAATTTTAATAAAAGCACGTCTTCTTTTTGGGCAAATGGGCGGCATTGCCATTCAACGTGGCAATTTTGGTAGCCTTTTTGCTTTAATGACCAATGGGCACTTTTGCCTTTCGCTACATACTGGCTCTTAGATTATTGACGTGACAACGTCTAATAAATCGATGAACGCCGGCTGCACGCACGAAAAAGGATGACTCATTGTAACGTTACGCTCATTATAACGTTACGCTAATTGTAACGTTACGATCATTTCATCAATGTTTTGTTATGACGTTGTCACGTTAAACTATCGTCCGTAAACCTACTTTACAGACAACCATTTTTTTAATATTCTACAACACAAATCTAGGCATTAAAAAGATCGACGTGTGTTTGGTTATTTAAATGGCGCAGCATTAAAACAATATTTTAAAGACACTAAAAGGACCGAAAGAGAGCTAGGGATATTTTTTACTGTAACTAAAAAGTAGATTAGTAATATTTCAGACTGCGTTATAAAGTTTTAAATCTTATGCATCTTAATCAGAAGTGAACTAAATTCAAAATAGCTATGTTCATCGCTTCTTAGTTTTTCATGTGGCGGCATTGATACCGCAATAGACCTTCTAAGCATGAACCAACAGCTTCAAGAACTTTTTCAAGCACAGAGGAATCTCGTATAATAAGATAGTCTGCCATTCATGGTCCGACCTCGCCATGCATTGCTTAACCTTATAAATCGCCCATACTGTTATTATTTACATAATCTACTAATGTTTATGTACTAAGGTACTTATCCGATTAATTGTTATGACTTAACATACCTTCTATTTCTTTACCAATGTCACACAAGTACTTATTGTGTGTAGGATGAATAGACAATCACTGTACCTCTCTCTTAATAAAAAAAAAACTTATACCTTGTCGATTACCTTTAAAACAATTGAGCAAAAAACATAGAAATGTTTGTTTGAACGTATGAGAACAAACAATATAGTGTTTTTTCTTTGGTAAAACACAAAAGATGGCGACATATGCTTTGGCATTAGTCTTAAGTAAGGGAAAACTGTAGATAATGGATACAAATAGCGGATTTGTACGGACTAACATACCTAATGCGTAGGTTCTACAGCTGCTCAACTTTGCTTGTTCTGTTGTATCCTTCTATGAAAGAATCATAGGTTTTTATTTTCGCTTTATATCTTTATTACTAGTGGACCGCCCCGGCTTCACCCGGATATTAATGTTTTTTCAAAATTTTCCTGACAATAACAAGCACAACAAAAAAAGAACTAGCGAAATTGGTCCAGCCGTCCTCGAGTTTTGCGCTTAGCAACACATTTAGCGATTATTTTTTATTATATAGAAGATGGAAGATAGAATAAGACTAGCGCACGTCACGCGGTTTCACCCGTGTGGTTCCCGTTCCCGTGGGAGTACGGGGATAAAATATAGCCTATGTTACTCACTGATAATGTAGCTATCCATCGCTGAAAGAAATGAAAAAGAAATATTAGTATAGATATATTTTTTTAAGACGTTGCCCCACTCTAGAATATTTTCCTGTATCGTGGGTGTATTTACAAACATACAAACTCACATACACAAACAGCCAGACCCGGAACAACTATCTGTAGGCCATACAAATATTTGTTCCGTGCGGGAATCGAACCCGCGACACGCAGCACAGCAGCCAATTAATTGCGCAACAACTGCGCCAACCGTGACGTCTAATTGGGAAGTCGAATTAATAGAAAATTTGCTGGTTGATTGTGGATTATCCAACTCTTTATTTATCAGACCCCAGGTATGATGATTATAGCAGATACCTTTTAATGTCTTCAAGATTAAATCAATTTATGAATCTTTTGACTAGGATGCATTCCAGCGCAGTTCTCTTTTGATTACCACCCCTACCAACCAACCACTACCATCACTACCACTACCATCATTTCAGCCAAAAGACTCTCCACTTCTAGGCATAGGCCTCCGCCAAGCATCGCAAGTGATGAGTCATAGCCACCATGGACCCGTTGTGAGAAAAGGATATTCGCCCTATTAAGTTCCGTCTCTCTCACACAACGGAATCATGTTGTAATTGGGACGTCATTGCATCACCGTCTGGTCATAGGTACGCGGTGGCCACTCCATGAACTATGGAGGTATGCGGTACAGAGAGTAAAGTCCCAAACAGTTCAATTGGAAAGGGAGGATCCTCCGACCAGACGGTGTTGAGCCTGGTGGGCAGTTGCCTGATAGTTGATGTTCGGACTGTTGTACAATGTTCAAATCGAACGGAGAACTTTGCTTGCGCGATGCAGGATTTCGTTGTAGGATAAATGCCGTTGTGGTTCTTTTTGTTGCCGTACAAATTTCGCTTCTTAGTTTTTCATATGGCATTGATGCCGCTACAGACTCTTCGAACTGTACTTAAATTATTGTTGCGGTTCATTCATTCCATGGTGTGTGAAACATTTGATTACTTTAATAACGTTGCCCAATTGGAGTTGAATTTCAGAAAGAGGTGAGATAAGGCTAATTAAAGTGAAATGAGATATTAATGTCTCTGGTTGCACGGTGGGCTCAGCATCCTTTCACTAGTTGTGCAATTTTTCTATAATTAACAGATTACGTTAGACCTAAATGTGGTTTTATCGACTAACTGTTACTCGTACCTATGTATATATCTTACTACCTACTGACGTATCGTCATTTCTGAATCGTCAGACTAGCTTTGCTCGCGGTTCTTGTGGTGCCGTGCACTTTTTCGGGATAAAATACCTTATGCCACTGAGATATGTCTCTCAGATCTTTCAAATATTTTTTCTTTTTAATTAGTTTAGTTTTAGCCTGAGGCCATACTCACTGCACAGGAAATCACACACATACACACATACATATAAATCTAAACAACAACAATTTTCATTTTCATTTTTAATCTCATGTCTTATTAGGTGATTTTTTAAACCTTGAACCCTAAGCGATTAAAAATGAGTATTTTAGACTAATATGTGAAGCCTACCTAAGAATAACCAGCTATCCATCACAATAAACACTCCGCCGTAACGGAAATGCTCATTATTTCTTAAAGAATGTGTCACGAAATAAAATTGAACAAAATGTCCGGAGTAGGGTATAAAGTTTAGGAGCAGTACACCTGAGCCGTTCTTTGTGACCTTACAATGATTGATTATGACAAATACGCCCAAGTACATGGTCCATATGGTACGTACACGATTGAAGATTCGTATTTAGATAAGCAAAATGAATTACATGCTTTATTGCTAGGTACGTGAGCACTTTTCCAGTAGCCTACTCAATTTATTTGTTATTTTTTTTTCGGATTGGCAAGCAAATGCGCTTCTTTGTTTCGTGTAGGTTTGTGTTTAGAGTGATGTTGATTTATTATTAGAATTAAGTAATTGTAATTGATAGGGGTTTAAGTGGGTACCAGAAAATGCCCGACGACATCGCGAGAGACCCAGGTGAAGATGGCGGGACGAGCTTGACGCCTATCGGCCAGATTGGTCCACACTTGCCCAAAGCCGGGAGGAATGGAAGGAAGAAAGGGAACGGCCCTGCAGTGGGACACAACCGGTAAAATAGAAATAGAAATAGAATTGATAGGTATCTTGTAAGAAGTTGTAGGAACGTAATAAGAATAATTATAAGAATCATAGGTATGTAAGAATAATTATAAGAAAGAAAGAAAATTAGCTTATTTGCGCCAAGCATGACGCACAAAAGTTATGTAAGTTGGGAAGATATGCGTGACATTCGCACAAAACGGCCATCGCTCAGCATAATGCTGGGACTACACATAACACAATTGGCAGGCATTACCATTCCCATATAAGCGGACTACTTTCAGTATTTTACATGTACGAACGAAGCAAAATTATCGACGCGTCAAAAATGAAACGTAAGTGCTGCGATTGGCTATTAATTCATTCAACCTGTCACAGTACAACACCTAATGCCCGTGTAACCATTTGACACAATAAATTTGTGAAATTTTCATTTCAGAAGCAAGCCCTGAGACTTGCGACATCAAGCTCCTGGCATTTGTAATCTGCCACCTCTAACTGTGTAAGTAGTGTTTTTAGGATTCGATACCTCAGTTGGCAAAAACGGAAACCTTATAGGATCACTTTGTGTGTCTGTCCGTCTGACAAGACCGTTTTTCTCAGGAACGCGTGGAGAAATTTAGCTGAAATTAATATCAAGTACTCAGGCCTGTTCCCCCTTGGAGCAGTGAAAAGATCAAACGCATAGGGTACTTTCCGATGACCTAGATTTATGAAATTTGGCAAGAAGATAGATATTACAGTACAGGAAAAAGTCTGAAAATTGGGAATGTATAGTTTTATCATATAATTTTTTTTACGATTACAAACTTATATTTTCGGTTGAAGAATTGATCGTGACGTACATTGATGTATGGGACAAAACAGTTAAGTTTGACCTTCAATCTTATCTGCTAAATTTTGCCTACATAGTTTATAAACTTCCGTAGGTAATGTTCACTCGGAAAAAATCAAGACTCGATCGGAAACCTCGGAGCGCGAGTTTGACCCGCACTGGTCCGGTTTTTTTTTTTAATTCATGACTCAAGCCAAAACTAGGTACTTTAAGTAGGAAGGCCTGTTTAAAGAAACTTTTACCATCAACTAACTTTCCATCCTACCATTTTTATTTCATTTTCCACTCGATTCCACTGCAGAACTACATAATAATGCTTATGGAGCAAATCCAGCAGTGAGTCTGCAGTCTGCAAGTCGGCGTTATCGGAGTAGTCTGCAGGTTATCAAGAACTTGCAAAGTATCGGCTGTGGGGAAGTTGAACCGCTCTTTTGTTACACCGGTTCCGGGTGTGGGCCAAGTGTTGAGCGTAGCTGATTGGCTGTACTTGTTAGAATTTTTGTTGTTCTACAAAATAGTATTTTTGTTTGCATTAGCTGTTATATATATGAAGACTTGGTTGATTTTGTGTAATGCATCATGTTTAAAAAAAGTTTTACCTAAGCTTTTGGTATCGTTGATAATATTGTTTCTTGTGTCACCATTTGAATCCTTGTAATAAGTCTACAGGAGAATGTAATTTAAATGTCATAATCGAACGAAAATTTTACTATCGTGTTTTGCGAACGATACGATTGTTTTTTCTAAGAATTGATGATTTACTAAGAAGTGCTCAAGTTTAGCAAAAGTACGTGAAATTATCGTAATCATCTATCATCTTAATCCAACGGCCGGATTAGCTCTTGGCAAACAGAAGAAAAACTCGATACTACTCACTTTTGAGTGGCGTAGAACCAATTTACTATTTTTTCAGAAATGTTGCAGATCACAGTTTTCACTCAAAACTTAAAAAATACTTCGTACTTTTTAACTTAGCAATACTTTCCAACGTTAACGCCACAGAATTATAACATTTACAGTGGCAGCATAGAAATGTAAACGAATAAAATAAATAAAATTGTTTTCAAAGTCAAAAAGTCAAAGTATCAAAAGTACCACATAGACACGTTTTTCGGGGTCAAATCAAATAAGCTATTATCGCCATCATCATCGCATAGCCTATAAACACTATGCTCATACAAAAATGTGAGATTACATTATTCTCAATTGCAGCTCTATGACCGATGTCAAAACCTTAAATGTTAAGGTTTACCACCAATTGTTGCCAGCATAAAATTATATACCTACCAATATTATCAATAAACGATGATTTCACAAATCCCTTTTTGGTAGTTCACGCTCGATTTAATACTAGATATTTCATTTATTTACTAAGTGATAGTGCAGATTGAAATAGGTCGTCTATAAAAGCGACTTGACAGCATGTCGGTGGCTTAGGCTATGTGCTCTATTCCCAATAGGTTGCAACAAATTGCTAAATATACAGCTTTGGTTGTTAGCTAAACTTAGTAGCGGCTTTAGAATGGTGTATGCGAGGGAGATGGCTTTGAAAAGGATTGTTTTGAACAGGTGAACAAAGAAGTAGGCTGGCTAGTTAGAAAAAACAACAGATTGATTTTCTATTCCTATTCTTATGACGTAGGTACGTGCACCAGTCAATCAAGTTCCCATATCTTTCCAATCAAAAGAAAATGTAAGGACACAGTCTTGAGGAAGGCCTTTACCGGTAACAGAGCGCAGCATAATATCGCGATGAGTAATCGCAGCGATTTGCATTTATGGCTGAATTATTAAAATATCGTAACCTCCGACATTATTTGCGGCTGCAACTCAAACCGCATCCTAAGATACAAAGGCTCGATAGCAAATGTGCCCTTTAACCTTTATCCCACGGCGCTTGGAGCTCGACGGGAATGCAGCATCGTGACGCCCGGACAATTACAGTTTTCAAGCACAGCTTGCACGTACTCGAGTAAATCACTGTCTATTAAACCCGCACCAGAAACTGTCTATATTTAGCAACCTCGCTTTTTGACACCAAATTGGTTTGCGGTCTCTCCACGCCTATCTAAATTCATACGCCACTATTAATAAATGTGACAGCTTCAGCGGATAGCGCACTGTGCATACGAAACTCAACGTTTGCAACGAAATTAACGCTAACTCAGAAGTTGGTTTGTTTGAATCCATTACGTGTCTAGAATGGCTTATAGTATGGAAGCAATAATTCATACGGACTTCTATATCTAACTACATTTCTCAAAGCTATCAAACTTTACCCCGTAGACAATCCAATCGCGGGGGGAGTTTAACATCGACTTTTGCATACAAACTTTGCTTACAGATTGTTCGTGCAATGTCAAAGTGATCCAGACAATTGAACCAATTAATCGGTTTTCGTGGAGTTGATATTTGATTAATGTTGAACCGATTATCTACAGATAATATCGGTATTTGATTCTACAAAAGAAGTATGAAGATCAAGTTGGACGACTTCGTGAGTCTCTGGATCGTGGAGTGATTTGCTTTCTTCATAAATCTACTTTTGCTTCAATGGGTTGATTGCAAAACTTGGTACTGTTTTGACTGCCCAATCATAGATTGGTAAATCATTGACATTTCGTTTTTCAAGTCCTGTCAATTACCAGTAAGCGTGCTGATAACAAGCTTCATTAAATAATGCAAAAAAATCAATAATGTAGATATAATAATACCAGTAGGTTATTACCAGGCGAATTAGATAGCGGTTTGAAACTGGACCAGTTTGTGATAAGTGCATGTTGATTAACATTTTGGTGTAGTTCATTTTAGACTGTCTTAAAGGCTTGACCCAAATATTAGTTATTAGTGGTTTAAATGGCAGGCATTAAAGTAACTTGGAACTGCTTGAACAGTTTCAAGGTTCCGGGTAGAAATTGTTTTGTGTTGTCTATCAGCCGTTCTTGATATTTTAGCCAATAATATGAATAGTTTGAGCGTAAATTCTGGAAAGAACTTGGAATAGTGATTGTTTACTTGAAATTACTTAGTAAAGCTGTTATGATTTGAAACAGATGCTTCAGGTTAGTAAATGAATGGCTTAAACTCCATCTCCTCTTAAGTAGCAGTCATTCACATCAACACAAAGTACCAGGAAACCAGAAACATGTAGCAGTTAACACGCCTGAAGCTTACCCAACTAACTCATTGAACTCAAACTTTTGTTCGTACCACGTGTGACAATGTTGCTTACACTCGGGCTCATAATTTCAGTGTTGGTACTTTATTTCGAGCCATAAAGCGTGAGATGACGTCATAAGCGACCCTACACACCGCCAACAATGTGTAAAACGATAAAGTACAACTGTGAATAGTGTTGCCAACAAGACTGATGAGGGGTGGAACGTCCTGTGGAATAAATGCTGTTTTTTTCGAGTGTTGGTACAAATTGAAATGAAGATGCGTTTGTGGATTTTTATTAGGATGACTTGTTGTAAAAGAGGGAGACGGAGCGATACAGGAGTAATAGTACACTCCCTTTTTCACTATTGAGTCATGATGGCATTGACACGACATATAGGGAGGGCAGACACTATAAAATATTTGTTGTATTTTGCCACGATATTCAAAAAGTTTCAAGAGTACCCGGACCTGAGTACCAGGACCCTAAATTTGATACACAAATTCTAAGTTATAACTTGGGGTTGGCAAGCGATACCCTCAACGTCGCCCCCATCATTATAGTAACTAAAATCGCCTTCGGCAAAACGTGGCTTTACTAGTATACGTCTCTCCCTGGGCTTAGCAGACGTGTCAGTTATGTACATATATGTATGTAATGTATTTTCTATGAAACATGTCAGGGAGTATAATGCCTCGGGGCCGAAGCGATCCGATAGAAAACCCCGCCTTCGCTACGCCAACGCCCTGGGCTTGATTCACGTTTTAGCTACAAGTTTTGGAAGTCAATATTGGTAATTAAGTAGGTTTGATAATAGTTGATAATAGGATTATGATAAACCAAAAGGACTGTTGCGTGAGTTATTCACGTCTTGAATGATAGGGACAAAAATACATGTGCGTTCAATTCGAAAAAAACAAACCCCTTTTACGTCCCAACTGACTTCATATCCATCCTTCTAAGTCCTGAAATCTGCTATAACGATTTAGGTGTGAAATAAGAATGGAACTATTCTTAACTTTATTAGGTCTAAGTTAGCTGCCTTCATACTTTCTGGACTTTATCGCAGACGTTTTATTTGATTGCCGTTCGATACTGCAATAAAAACGATAGCAAATCCCTAGACGTAACACAAAGTTCGAGGATTGCGAAAATATATTACTACGTCGACTTTGTTACAGAGTATTTTCAATTTTTCGCTACTAAAAGAAAAGTTTTACTGGGAAACCTATTTATGAATAAAATGCTTTGTTATAATTTTTTGTTTTCTCAGTTTTTTTTTGTAGAATTTGTGCCAATGGATTTGGTTTGTAGATTTTATCTGTTTCGTACTCAAATAGTACAAAAATAACCTCCTATTGTAGTGAAAAGAAAGCTGGCTCGGTAGCGCTCTTTCCTCCCAAGTCTTCCCATAATGAAGTGTGTTAGTTACGCGACATAATAAGGTCAAGTCTGACTGACATGCCCTTTAACATAAGTATCTACTACGTACACCCTTAGGGTGTTACCACACCAACCAATCGATCGTCGATCGATGCCATCGATCGACATTGATCGATTGGTGTGGTAGCTTTGGCTGATCAAAGGATACCGGGCGATAAACAATTGATCGAACGCCGATCGATGCCATCGATCGACGTTGATCGATTGGTGTAGTAAATTTTAGAAACTATCGATCGACGTCGACTAATTCATTCTACTATTGATCGATGGCGTCGATCGACGATTGATTGGTGTGGTAACAACCTAAAGATGGTTGGTCTTGTTATAAATTACACTAATGACCAAAATTCCCAGTTCTTCTCCATACTAGAGTACTTCCTTTACTGTATTAGACTGATTCAATATACCCCCATCAAGCCAACATAGGGACTTTTTATGACCAACAAATTGTTTAGGCTGAATACAAATCGAGGTGTGCCATTTAACTGTAGATTTGAAAGACCATCAATAACAAATCAATAAAATGGAATTATTCAATCGTTCTTGAATAAGACTCGCAATGGAATACCAAGATGTTTTAGAAATAATTTATCATCTATTTTAATTAATCCTTGAAAGGTCTTGTAGATTCCTTATTATGAATAACATGAACAACTAGGTGTGTCTGGCATAAACCTAAGCACTAGACTTGTGTCTGTCGTTTGTATGGCATTGTAAACTTGTCTAGAATCGCTTTACAAAGGTGTAAAACATGTTTTACCATGAAGCTTCTGTTAAACGGAAGGTAGGAGTTATGAGCTGTTAAGTTAACAAAGAATTTATTTTGTTTCGTTGGTTGCCTGGTAAAATGAAAATAAACCTAACATTTGATACTACTTTGTTGTTTTGTCCTGTGTTCACGTTAGGCTTACTTTAGGGTTGAGCTGAATGGTGCTGATGCACGCGTCATGTTCGTGAACGGGCGCCGTCAGTGGAGATTGGTCATCATTTAGTTGCCATGGGCTTATTTTATTATTTGATACTGACAATTGTTTTTTCTTTCTTTACATTGTTCTCACATATAGAAGCAACAAGGTTAATGTAACCAGAATCTTTGTAAGCATAAAATGGTTTAAAAGAGTGTCCGTGGAGTTTCTTGCACGTTATTCTCCATAGAGATCTACGCTTTGGAACGTGCAAATAGCTTCATGTTTTTGACGGAATGCCTTTGACAATTCAAAAGTACCTGTCAATGGTTTATTTGAAATAAATGATTTGCTTTTGACTTTAGGGTCTCCGTTCTTTGGTCGTCGATGTTCGGTATAAGAACTTCAATTCTCAAAAATGTATTGACTGCCTTTTGTTAGTAGACTTCGGTGGTCAGTTTACAAAACCGGTCAAGTTCGGTTGGACACTAAGGGTTCCGTACCATAAACCGATAAAAAAAACACGTTTCTTGTGTGTGACCCCCCATATTTTTGAAATTTAATTTAATTATTTCTTGTTTTTACAAACAAAGCTTTTGCTAAAGTAGCCTACTTCCGGTTCCAGGATCCCACTATCTCAGTACCAAAATTACACAAGAACAACATAAGAATTCTCATTCCCTTTTTCAAAATTATCAACTTTATCATCTTGTAAACAAAGTCATCCATTACCACTTCAGTTCCATTATGATCCTTGTCTCTATTGTTGACCAACACCCTGTCTATCCTATCAATGCTTGGTCCACGTATCCATTAATATTTGGTCGTTTAATTAACGTAATATCTTATCAACTCCGAGTACGATCTCCATGATCTTACATAGTTACCAGCAAATGTACGTATATTGTATAGGTGTATGTATGTATGTTGTAGCCAGATCATTGAATTTGGTCTTTTCTTGAAGAGTCCGGTTTTTTCATTAACGTAACGTATTAACGTGACTGAAACGTCATGTTTGAAAGGGAAACATGACATTTCAACTACGGTTGGTAGCTAATTTGACAGTTGTTCAGAGGTAGAAACGTTATTGAGACTAGCCGTAAGTGCTCACCGTTTTGACGATATGGTTCCACTACTCAACGCTAGTTGAGCTGATAGCCCGTTTTTGACGATTTGACACGTTGTTTTTGCGAAGAATCATGACGTCGTCGCGGCGTCGCGGTCGGTAAACAACTCTGTTGCTTTAAAAGTGAATAAGATAAATTGAGGAAGAAAGTGAATTGGAATAAAATGAAGATAGATAATTTAAAAATATTGTTGTTGGGTGTTGCTGTATTGTTGTTTTTAAATATTGTTATAGTTGTGTTTTTTTGTTTTAATAGTCGATGAGCAGACAAAATGTCAAACATTATGATGGCTAGCCACATCATAAAATGGCTGATTCTACGGTATGACGACAACATGTACAACTTGGAGTAATTCGACAGTGTTAATAGTCAAACATACTGATGATACTGATACAGTTGAATATTAATTTGTAAATGTATCTGCATAGCCGATTGTTTACATTGTCTCCTCTTATCATCCGTGGCAGACATTTGAGTGGTTGTCTCAGTAAACGGAACATTATGTAATTTACCTAATGACGAGTTATGTATTACGCGTAGGTTTATTTGGTTATTATATACGATCTTCGTGACTGATAGTCTTAGTATGCGGGAAAAGTTAGATTATTTATGAGGTCACGTTGGTAGATTCCTTTTTGGGTTTAATCTAAAATTATTGTTGATTCTTTTGTAGTTTTATTATTTCCTTTTGTGATACATATCTAAGGAGGTCACATATTAGAACTGCTTAGCATTTTTACTTTAGATTTATATTTAATCTTAGTTTAGATTGTCCACAGTGGCTATTACATGTCTATGTAAGGTAATGCATAATGTTATTTTAAACCTTTGTCTTGTTAATCACTGATAAGCCCTATATGCTCTTAGTTTTTGGTTCTTGTACTGTAATGGCTTGTGGTGAAATAAATAATTTTTTATTATTAAAATCTAGTGATAAATATTATTTTGTGGAAAGTTTCTATTCATTCGGAATTCTAGGATAAGTTTATGAAGCTATACTGGGAAGGTAAATCAAAGGTTTTTTTTTTTTTTTTGTGAGTGTCTTCTCGCAACCTATAAGATTGTTGACTGCTTAACGGGGCTTGCCTGTGGTGGCCTTAATATAATATTAAAGCCTCCAACCAGGGCTTATAAAAAAACTTACAAACTAAGCGACTACACGCTAAGGGCACCCCCTGTGGGGTACGGGCCTCGGCTTAGGGCGTCGCTAGGGACGGGCTGGATAGAACTAGAATTATATCAAAGGTAACCAAAACATCGCGGTAGCTTAAATTCAAAACCAAGCTTCTTGGAAAGTGGGGCTACTGTCGACTATGTTTAACATCCATCCATCAGTTTAACACTATAGTAAATAGAGTATTGGTAAACAATAATTTCGACACGAACAGATTAGTGCTAAAAT
The DNA here is from genome assembly GCA_905163435.1 of Mamestra brassicae. Taxonomy (NCBI): domain Eukaryota; kingdom Metazoa; phylum Arthropoda; class Insecta; order Lepidoptera; family Noctuidae; genus Mamestra; species Mamestra brassicae. The sequence goes on along the minus strand of LR990996.1, from coordinate 6,334,519 downwards.
TTTAGAGTACTGACTCTTTGAGCCAGTGATCGGAACCGATACTGATACCCTGCGTTTGAGTCCCATTTTTTTTTAAATTTTTGATAAACCTCATGATTGACCACAATCTTTTCTGATAGAGAGCGTTGATTTGATCGATGAAGGACTAGGAGGGGGTTACTCATAAGCAAGCGTGCTTCCTTATGAGTAACCTATTCGCTAATGACTAACGGCCGGTTTCAATAACGTATCTACCTTTAATCAACTGTCAAATTAGCAACAGTAGCTGAAACGTCATGTTACAAATGAAAAAATGACGTTTCAGCTACTGTATGTACAGTTGGTTAAAGGTAGATACGTTATTGAGACCGGTCATTGAAGACTCCCGGTTGTAGCTAACAGGGAGTATTATAGACTTCGTCACAATCGTCATCTGTAAACAGACAACTGTTGATCTAATATTTTTTCGTCAATCACGTTCACAATTTTTTATTTAAGAAATAAGCAATACGCTAAATGTATGGTATCGGACGCAAAAGAATAGCACCATCTCATCTCTTTCCGTGGGTGTCGTAAGAGGGGACTAAGGGAGTCACCAGAGAACGAGCAGCAGCATTCTCTGTGTATTACAACAGCTACAGTGCGGTCGCCAACCCGCCTGCCAAGCGTGGCGATTATAGCAACCCCTTTAGGGGAGGCCTCTGCCCAGCAGTAGACGTCTTTCGGCTGACGATAATGATGAATACGCTAAATAGTATCCAAATTCTAAAAATATTATTAATAATTTGAATCGAAACAACAACAAAAACAACTTACACTCCAGTTGGTACATCTATAAAGGCATGTAATGAATAAGCAAATAGTTCCAGAAAATATTGCGAAGTCGTACTCAATTTAATGAAATTGCGCAATGTTTTTGTCATGTTTTTCACAAAGCTTGTACGTGAAATTGTATGTTTGTTTGTAAATCAGTTAAAAGGGACTTCAGTGTGGATTCACTGTGAACTGGGACTATGTAAAGTTGACTGTGAAAGTCACATCTGGCTTTTGAAGTTGCGAAGTGCGTCCGTTGTAAATACATTTATTGTTGTAACAACTGTTTTGTTTTATACCTGTTTTATGGCTTTGTCGGTACCAGGATTTCATGGGTTTCTGATCGTCACCAGTGAGCATCTCGACTTTCATTAATTAACCTTACTTACAGCAATTATTGCATCCTGTCATGTTTTTTCTTCAACTATTATCCTCATTGGTCTTACAACCTTTCAAAATCAAAAGTCATTTATTCATATTAGGCCGAGTGCCAGCACTTTTTGAACGTCAAAGTTCTACATAAAGACAGTCCCCCAAAACGCCCGCCCGTCACCACTTCCTAGTGTTATAGCTGGGAAGAAGAAGTGGCGCAACAAACTCCCCAACAACACATCTATCTGTTAAGTTCAATTTTGTAACTCTGAAAGTGTCATTGTGCACGGTTCTAATTGGTAATTTCCTATAGAGAAGAACTAGCAAGAAACTTCATGGTTAGATACTCTTTAGCCTCAGCCCTTTAAAGATTAGGGGGCTCTAAAGATCTTTTATCTGCAGAACAAAAATGGCGATGTGACATATTTTTACACGACAACTGTCAAACCGCCATTTTTATTCCGCGGATAAAAGTTATTTGACAGTTGAAAAATGGGTTAATCCTTATTACCATGGTCATTCCCGTTTATAGTACAAATCGATATCTGTTGTAATCACCTAAGTTTGAAATCCATCTTCATACACTATGTGGAAACTAAAGCAGACAATATTTCAGTTGATTACTCCACCTTCATCCAAAGATAAGTATCGAAGTATATTGCGTTGGAAGTAAGTGGATTGTCTTGTTTTGTTTTGTGCGGCTGCCCGCATTGCCCTTTGTGTGTGACGTTGCCACAGACTCTACCACACCCGTGCAAGTAAACAGGGGCAATCAAACTTGCCGACTTGGATCCCTTGAGAATCGTGCGGATGGATTTTATAAGTTAAGTGTTTTTGCATTTCTTCGAATTGAATGTAATGGATTGGGTAGATTGAAACTTATTTTCTTTGGGATTTAAATCGAAATTATCTTATGAGGTTGTTTTTAAATATCTTAGGTGCTTGTACAAAACATAAGTATGCCGTTTTGCGTGCATATAGGGTAATTGAAACTACCCAAGGTCCAACAGTTTGTTGGATCTTTGAAAAACTAAACTCAACAAAAAGTAGATACCTATAAATAATTACGTGTGTTCACTCCTAAAAGCAACTGCAATGAGATTAGATAGCGAAACATGTGGGAGCCGGCACTAACATAATAATTCCAACAATTCGTACGAGTTCATCCAAAAGTGAATATGTTGCGGAAAACCGGAATCTTTTGAATCAAACGAAATTCAGAGCTTTGCTGTAGGCCAAACAATTTTCATATTCAAAAAGAAGGAATGACTAACTGTTTGTGGATTCATTTCACACTTGGTTTCCTTAAATTGTATTCACCGCAAAGGCTATTCATACTTTAGTTTGGCTGGGGGAATTTATATTTATGCTTATTCACTCTTGGTAATTTTAAGGTTGTGTTGATTTTGAAATAAAACATAAATACATTATTATATTATGTTGACTACTCTACCGTGCTATCGTAACTACCGTGTTACCCAGTTAATGGGTTGTGGAGGTCTGGTAGGCAGCCGCTCCACGTAAAATACTGGTATTCAGCTTAATCCGGTTTGACTGAAAGCCGATCCCAATGTACTTGGGAAAAGGCTAGGTAAATGATGATGCTGACTACTTTAATCTGGTATAAGTAGTAAAAAGATTTACCATTCATTTTATTGTTTGTTGATTACTGAAACCAATCACGCAAATCAGAATAAATGCCCTTCGTACCTAACTTATTTATATACATATCCTTAGGGCTGACAAAATAGACATGAATTAATGCTGATTTGATTTGTTGCTAAAATTCGTATATAATTTTTACTTGTTATTCTTTCGTCCTTGTCACGCAAAACGTAGTTTCTAATCATCATCATCATCATCATCTTCCTGCCCTTATCCCATGCTACTTGGGGTCGGCGCAACACGTTTTTTTCTTCCATTCTGTCCTGTCAACCGTCACGCTATCACTAACTCTCTTTTCTTTCATATCACTCCTAATACAATCCATCCATCTTTTCTTTAGCCTCCCTCTCCCTGTCCATCCATCCACATTTATATTCATAACTCTTTTAGTTACGTGCATTTCATCCCTCCTCTTCATATGACCATACCAAGATAAGCGGTTCCCTTTAAACTTTTCTGTTACTGGCGCCACTTTTAAGCTACCTCTAATGAACTCATTCCTCACTTTATCCATTCCCGATACTCCACACATTCATCTCAACATTCTCATCTCCGCTACATGCAATCTTTTCTCATCCGTCTTTTTCACAGCCCAACATTCTGATCCATACAGTACGACAGGTCTTATCACGGACTTATAGATTTTTCCCCTTTAACTTGAGGGGCATCCGTGGGTCGCAAGTTGTTCCAGTGACCTGTCGCCATTTAATCCATCCTGCGTTGATCCGGTGCTAATGAAATACATAAAGTCAATTCGTTATTTGCGTTACACATGCAATTAATGTTTATCATATATTTTATAACATTTTAAAATTATGCATCTTACATTTTCTGCCTGAGAAATCCAATAAAAGTCCAGTCAAAACACTGCCTTATATGGCAATGAATCTAATACTGCTGATAAATCCAACTGTTCCATCGTTAAAGTCGACAATCAGACACTAAACCTGTCACTACTTCCACCCAGTTCTGTTCTTTGACACATTACGTGTGCGTGCGTCAACACCGACGCACTGTGACGTCACGAGCGCTGAATGCATTAGAGGTGGTTTGACTGCACTGGCTTTGATGGAGCGTGCATTAAGTTGATTCCGCTGGCTTTTCTGTGCGCAAAATGAGCGCGAATGACCTACATATCTCATGATAATATCAGATACCGAGCTTGAATCATAAACTCATTCTCTGGCAGTCAGATAAACTGTCGGTTAGAAGCAAGACGTTTTGCACAAAAGTTCCTGAAAGAAGTAAGGTTTAGAGGGATTTTTGAATATTTCTGCCCTAAAATGTAGGTAAATGCTGAAAGAAGAGATTTCCCTATGCTAATAGACCGCCCATTTTACACTTGATTTTTGTGTTTTTTAAGAGGTGAACTGTAAAGCACTGTAATTAATAAATAAACTGTCATACAATTCATCCACTTTTTAACATAGGGGATGATTGTATGGCAGTTCGTAATTTTTACTGATAGCACGGCGTGTTTCTTAATGAAAAGCACTGATTTTAAGAAAGCATCGGTTACCTTTAACAATTTTATTATTGATCCAAGCTTCAACAACGACGCACAAGAAGGACGCAACCTTACAAATACGATTACTCTGCATGTTTTTCTGCGTAAATTTTAAATACAGTGCTTACAAACCATTTCTATTTCAGAACTACTCAGTGCAATAAAATCATAAAGCGCTTTACAACTTTACTGCTCAAACTGAGGCTAATTAGGTCAGAAATACATCGCTTTTTATAGCGGTCTAACGTAGCCAACAGAAAACTAGTGGTTTGTGAACTGACATGGCCACGCTCTGACGTGGACGCAGTATGAATTGACTGCCTCAACTTAGTTAGTTCCTAGTTTGTTTCTATTGTGATTTGCAGAAAATATTTTAGTGTAAAGCTACACGTAATTTTTGCTCTCGTTTTTATGTAGTTTGAATATATATTTGCATAGCAAAAAAAATAGTGTGTACCCTTAATTCAATACCTTTTCTATCTCAAAACAGAACCAGTCACTTTATGCCAAAGGTTTACTATCATTTTTTTTTTATAGCCTGAAAATATTGATAAAAAAATTTAACAATTGAATACAATCAAGTGCGTTGTTACAAATCCAATCAAATCCTCTAAAGGCAGCATTCTTAGCGATAACAATACCGGTTCAATTATGAGACTACTGTGCTAGTCGGAAACTAACTTGATAACAGTTTGTTGAGAACAATCGCAGTTACCCTGCTATCTACACCATGAGGTATGCCATAAACGGACCACTATTTGTTGGCAGCAACTGTTTTGTTGCGAGCGACTGTGTCTCGTTGCGATTAGGGTGGTCTAATTTTGAAAAGCTTTCAGAGTTCCGATAATTGAGCTTCTTTTATAAGATTTGAGTTATTGTCTTTGTCAACACATTGTAGTATATCAGTGATAACGTATATCAAAAGCTCGAGATAGAATAACACTTAATTTAAGCTTTCTTCAAGCTGTTTTGTTGAAGAGCTAGTCCTGGCTCTTACATTGGTCTCATTTGAAGTAAAGCCTTTGTTTACGTAGATTTTTTAAACGATTGGTAAGTAGCTATGTGACTGTTCTTTTGTGTGTTGTGTGCTGTGTCTTGTGTTGTGTGTGTGTTGTGTATTAAATCGAGTCCCCATACATCTCTGTGCACATAACTCGACAAAATGTACTGAACAACTGATTTTTTTTCCGCGATTTCAGGTTTCGTTCCAATGTAAAAGTTGTTCATAATGATAAGTACATTGACCCCTTAAGATATATTGCGTTTATTCTGCTACACGCTGTATAAATAATCAGATTAGCCGTCATAACGTCAAGCCCACTGTTGGACATAGGTCTCCCCCTGTTCCTAGCATTAAGCGGATTACCGCGACTTCGAAAGCAAAAACATAGATGATTCCATAATCTCCCGTTTGTTTCTCATCTACCCTGAGCCGCCTGTGTTCGGCGTCATCTCAGTTTAGATATTAGCTTAGGATAACTTGTATTAAGACGCTTTTGCGATACGCTTAGTGTTACTGTTGAACTTGTGTACCATGGTTTTAGTTTAAGTTTTCCAGGATTACCGGAACAAAGAGATTATCGATAATGTTATCTTTTTATCGATAAGGTGTAGAAAAAAGAGCCTTTTGGTGCGGTACAGTAATAACTGAATCATTTTCGACCATTCATGTAGACTTTTCCCCTTCGATAGAAACGACTGATATTTGATCTAAACGTTCACCGCAAAATGAAATGTGCTGGAAATCTCTCAGTGCAGCGATCTGCGTTTTACTTAATGCAATGCTAATTAAGATGCTGACCAGTCTTTTTAAATGTTTTTGTTTTTGTTGACTAAGTTTGTGTAAAGGCTAATTCGAGGTGGCGCAAGAAAACAATGTCTGGAAGGATATGGGGAGGCCTTTGCCCAGCAGTAGGACACAATAGGATAAAGAAAAAAAAAAAGTTCGTGTGACGTGGTCGAAGATGGAGCACGTTTGCCTAGAAGTAATATATTCACTATGAGCAACTCCAGGTTGTATAATATCAGCTAATTCCTTCTGGTGTCCTATTTTCTCCTCGATTTTCGTCTTATTCTCCTTGCAACATATTACAAGTAAGAACATGATACACGTATCGAAACAACCACTTACAACTTGCAACTCCCAATGGACAGAGTTCAAGCAGACACCTCATCACACCTACGACCTACGTGCCTTGTTAAAGAGCTGCTCTCTGTAGCAAACTCTTGACCCGGACGCCTGACGAGAGCGTCTTGAGATGTTGATCGAGTCCCTTGGCTATTATAACGTTGACCGAGATGATAATCGACAGTATGTTGCCTAATTTCGTCTTGTGTGAGATAAGGTGGTTGAAAAATCATGTTTTAGAGTAGATTGGCTGGGTTGTGTTCTAAATCCTCTTAGGTATTGTCAACCCTTAGTGAAGATTACATGAGAAAAGTAATAAGCATTTTTCTTTAAGATTATCATTTCAAGTATTTAAGTAGGGTACTTAAATATACCGATACCCGAGTCATCGTGCGCCGCGATTTTGAAATAAAAAATTAAATGATGACGGCTACCTATGCCACAAAGGTTCTATTCCTTTTGGTTCACATATGAACTTTTGTGACCCAAACACGGACGTGTTATGTTAATATATAAATTATGGTACTCCTATGGGGGAATAACTAGAAATTTTCATTTTTTTTTTTAGACTGTACCGTATGACTTATCAAATGTACTGGCTCATTGTGAGGGTTTTAATTATATATTTTTTCTTAATTTTAAAATAAATAGTGATGAAGTTATTCAAGAAATTAGATGATAAATTACTTCTGACCTTATCTCCGGAACTCTTGAGCATAACATTTTGAAAAAAAAAAATATAAGCCTTCACCTATAGATTACAGAAAACCCTATAACAAGTCTTTACTGTTAAAATAACATGTTATAAAATGAGATTCGTTCGGAACCCTTTGCATGGGAGTTCGATTCCCACTTGGCCAGTTATTATTCGTCTTACTCTAGGTACTTAACGTATGGAACATCTCTCTTTCTTTGATACCTGGATAAAAATTAAGTGATGATAAAAGCAGGCCACAATTTCCAAGTTGCTTAAAATATTTTACCGACCAGTTCAAGTAGTTAGTCATACCAACAGCAATAATCAATGTTCAAGCTGACTATAGTAGGCGCCAGATAATCGTGGAATAACGGTCATTGACCCACCTACAATTATTGACATTTTTAATTTGAAAAACGGAATTAATGACACAAAGCTGTCCCGAATCATCATCTCTCGTGATCCTTAACATTGTCTAATAATGAAAAACGATTCATATTTAATTGTTCAGGTACCTATGAACAGTTATTAAGGAAAGGTCAATATACTTTATTCCAAATTTATCTGGCGCCTACTATAGTCAAAAATGGCCTCCAAAATATCAACAAAAAGGTGTCAAAGGGAACACAAGACACTGAGGTTACGATTTAAATTTTTATGTAGATTTTATAGAGAACAATAAAGTTTAATCAGAAACCTTCGCATTTAAAGTTGAAGTTCATAAGAATAACATTTGCCTGATATAATCGAAGCACAATAGACAGGTAGACTTCTTATACCTAACAATGATGAAGAATGATAATGTCTGTGAGAGTTACAGAGTTATACAGGGTGTGCCAGAAGTGCGTGATCATATTTAAGGGTGATATTAGGTAGCTAATATACATTATGGAAAAATATCAAAATATAAAAACCGGCCAAGTGCGAGTCGGACTCGTGCACGAAGGTTTCCGTACCATCATCTATGAAAACGGCAAAAAAAACACGTCTGTTGTATGGATGGCCTTAAATATTTGTTTGATTTTAATTTAATTATAATTTTTAAAAGTGAATATATAACTAAATATTCTGTGAATATTTCAAGCGTCTACCTGTTGCCGTTATCAATATCAAGCTAAAACACAAAAAAAAATCACGTTGGTTATATGGGAGCCCCCTTAAATATTTATTTTATTAATTTTTTTAGTATTTTTTGTTAAAGCGGCAACGGAAATACATCATCTGTGAAAATTTTAACTGTCTAACTATCACAGTTCATGAGATACAGTCTAGTGACAGACGGACAGACAGACGAACGGACAGCGGAGTCTTAGTAATAGGGTCCCGTTTTACCCTTTGGGTACGGAAACCTAAAAATGTGACTTAGTTAAAAAATCGACCGCTAACAACGACTTAAAAGTTCCGAAGAATAGATTTTAAAAGCAGGTTGATGCAGCTGGTAACATCAAATTTGTGATTGAACAAAAGTTAATGCCACTAAATGGAACAAATTGCTTGAAAAGTCTTTTCTTCGGAACTTTTAAGTCGTTGTTAGTAGTTGATTTTTTTGAAAAACGTTTTTTTTTTTTTTTGCTGTTTTCCCTTAATGTATATCAGCTACTTAATATCACCCTTAAATATGACTACGCACTTCTGAAACACCTGTACACCTTAGTAAACAAACTAATACTTTTATTGGTGTACGTGACTAAAATGAAAGGGGCGTTTCAAGTAGGATATGTTGAAACATAACACGGGAGAGAATCACTGGATCGTTAAAACAATATTTGTCCTAGTACGGAAATTAAAGCCGGTCTACAGCGCAGGACGCAGACACTATAGTCGCTTTTTTTATTCGTCTGCGTTTTGTATTTCACAAAAACCAAGTGAAAGCCATTTTGATTGCCACCTGACATACAGCAATAAAACCGCTGACCCTGTAATACAGTAATCTGATTCTTTTTGACCAGTCATAAACAGATTTAAGACAAAAATATATATTTTTTTGCAAATGCCAAAAGATCCGTAGATAACAGCCATAAAATTATATGCATCTTCCACTTGACAGTAATATAAAACTGGTAAAAATATGAACAATGTTATAAATGCGAGGTTAGGTGGCTGTATGTCTGAATAACCTGCAATTCTCACTTTGTGTAAGGTTATATCACTATACATAATGTATTCAAGAGAAACATAAATGTCTAATTCTTCCTTATTCCGCAAACGCATTATTTTGAACAAAACAAGATTTGTTACTTTGTAACATGTTTAGTTTTGTTATTGTGCATTTTTCTGTCTAGAAATGATAGTAAATGTTGGATTTGAAGTGTTTTAACGAGGGTTTCCAGAAAAACTTCCGTCACCAGTTGGTACCACATAGGCGTCCTCTTCATTGAAAAGTGACTTTGACGTCAACCTGACGTTGATGTCAATTTAACAAATGTAAGCAAACATTGGCTTTTGACAAGTGCTCGAACCTGTACGTCGGATTGTTGAGCTTCTCAAAGTTCTGAGTTGAGCTGCACGAGAACTGACAAATGCTTGCACTGTCTGGACAGGTCCACTCAAATCTGTGTGGCTCTTTCCTCAAAAGATCACCTCGGACATTAACCTACATGTTTCTCTTATGGCTCGACATTTGCATTGTGCATTCTTTAGTATTATAATAATTTAATGTTTCAACATGTAACCATTACTTGTAAATATTTACTGATTTAAAAGAGTATCTATGGAGTCTCTTGCAAGTTCTTTTCCATAGAGATCTACACATTGGAACGTGCAACTAGCTTTATGTTATGGCTGACCGACTTCGACAATTAAAAAGTGCCTTTAAATGGTTTATTTGAAATTAACGCTTTGACTTTGACTTTGACGCCTCAGTGCTCGCACCACCTGGTGCTCGTCATTTCAGAAACCTTCATTACTGCAAGCAGGTGATAAAAATTATGTAAGTTACCTACGTTGTAAACTATATTGTTGTTGAGTGGCCATTTAGTGAGCTTTACGTTTATAACGAATAAATTGGCTAATTGTTGTTTTCGAACTTTCTGGAAATCTTATATCTGGCATTTTCAGTGATACAATAAAACTGTTTTAAAAGATATTAAAATCAGACAAATAGATCAATTTTCTAAGTAAAACATGACTTTATTACAGCGACACTAAAGTCTTTGTTTAGATTTTATCCTCGATCAGCGTGAAAGATTACTGCGTGAGCAATTTAAATATTATAATTAGGCAGGTTTATTGATTACATTACCTTACTAATAATTCTGTCATAGCACGTACCGCAGCCGACGAAAATAATGATTATGTTACAAGATAAGTATTGACACTTACAAATTGACATCTAGCGGAAGTAACGAACGACTAACTACGAGTAGCACAACGTTGATACAACAGCCAATGTGGTCGTATTACACTATCTAATAATCACAAGAATTAATGACTTGGAAAACTACAAGCCCTTTAAAGGCATGTATCATATTCCCACCTGTCTAAAAACTAGACCATTTTGCTTTTCAAATAGTGTTCACATTGATCTAAAAATTGTCCAAAATCTTTTTTTATCGCCTGTACCGTTCACGCCAACCATTTTTAGGGCACAATAGTGCACAAAACAAGAGTTTAATACGATTGATAAGGGCCCTGATATATGAATAGGCCTCGATAAATAATTCATTCGCGCAGCGGAGCCAAAAATACACTTTTTGTTAGGAAATTTACAAACGAAATACATTATACACTCAATGATATAAATAAATCATTGAAACTGTGCTTTTATCTAATAAAATTAAATAAATTTGACAAAAACATGTCACAGCAGTTAGTTAAGACGAAAAATGTAGGGATTTAATTATTATTTTTATGCGACCATGTGTGACCCTGTTACAATGGGTACAACAAGAGTTATGAGCGATAATTGGAGACCGAACGTTGTATTTGGAGGTTCTTAAAATTTTGTCACAATAATTGGTTGAGAGTTGAATGTGTCCTGATTAATATTATTAAGTTATTATTATGTATCATTCATTGGGTAAGTTGACGTCAACTTTTTTGTTGATATAAAAAGGTCTGTCACTATTACTTTGAATTAAACGTCAAGCCCTTTAAGCTCGAACGAATTTATACTTATCGCTTCCCTTATAAGCTGATCGGAATCACAATGTGTAGCAGTATTAGCGTTCCGTGCACAAACATTGCTTGGAGCCACATGTAGCAGTAACGTGCCTGGTTTAAACATGGGGATGAGAAAATTAAAGATAAGAATCTATGTACAACACATGAGGACGAAGAATACAAAGGCGCGATTGCATTCGGGAATCAAGTTTTGCCAGCATGATGATACGTAATTTGATATTTAGTTGGGATAAAATTCGGCATAATAATATTCGCATGTAGCAACAGCGTCATTTAGTGGTGAGGTTAGGTTATGGCATGATAGGCACTCAATTAAAAACGCTAAGTCTACTGTATCATGCATGTCATATATCGATGTAATCTTTGAAAATTATACTAATGACACAATCATACGAAATATAAATGAAAGGCCTTTTGCATACCATGTGATTTAGGTATTGTTACTGCAAAATTCGATAAAAGGCGACTTAGGAATACAGTTAAATCATCTTTTGCAAGCGGTGTCATAAACAATTTGTTTGCCAAGATTATGAAATTATCCTTTATGACCAGTGATGGTCCCGATTATTGCAAAACGATGTTCAGCTTTAATAGGGAGAGGAAGAAAATTACATGGATAGACGTGTGAGGAACGTTATAAAAGAAAACAGAGTGGTACGGTTGACAAGACAGAATGGTTAAAGATAACGAGTTCGGCTAAACCCAAGTGACAAGGAATAAGGCCTGAAATATGCTTTGTTCAGCAACAAACAAAAGCCAATCTATATAGCAATGCATTAAGCAATAGATAAAGCAGACTAACGACTCAAAGACAACAAAAAATCCCAAAAAACCAAAACCCAAAAACAAAAGCTTTGAAAACAACCAACAAAAATTGGCAAAACACCAGTTAAAAGTAAATATCGGGATCGTTAGCCAACGTAACCCGTTCACGTGTTAGTGACCGTTTGAAAACTCCCGTAAACACGTAGCCAACAATAAAGCTAGTTTGACGTTCTGTCGTGGGTAATTGATTTACGTCCGCGTGTGGCTGGTATTTACGAGTTACGGTCGAACCTATCGGACGTGTAATGGTATAACGTTATCGAAGTATTAGCTGGGTTATGTTATTTGTAGGGTCAAAAGGTGTGGTGGGTAATGTCAAGGTGAGTTTTGATGAAATTATACAGTACAAGGTCAATGTGGGGAATACTTGGGACTTCTCTTGGATTAGTACTGATTCGTAAGTATCATCAATATGTATTTCCCCCGTTTATGAACTAGTGTATGAACCAGCTGCTCTCTAAAACAGGAATCATAGACGTGGGCAAAAAGGCTACCAGGGTCAACTGGCGCAGTTCATGACCACTGGTCAAAAAATGGGCGCCAAGGCATGGTCTTCGTCGCCGAGACCGGCTCAGAAAGCAGTGGCGAGATGACCTGGACGCACACCACGAAGGCTGGTTCGAAGTGGCGTAAGAAAAGAGTCTGGAAATAAATGGGGAATCCTTTGCCCACCAATAAGATATTAAAGCCTTTAAAAAAACATTAACTAGTATCAAAGGCAATATTGTGCATGCGAGTACCTAGATGGATAAAGGAAGCGCGTAAGACTATATGGAATCTCCATCAGTGATCACAATCTGCTGAGCTGTCCTGTGGTCATCCACTGCCAAGCTAGTAACCTAACAGCATTTAAGTAAACCTGGCTAACAAATTACAAAACAACCTGTCAATTATAAAGAGAACTATGGAAATAAAGTCATGATTTGCTTGTTGACACTGTTTTAAACTTTATTGACACAGCTTTAATATTCAGCACTGGATTTTTATGTCCCTACATAATGTTGACATGAATATTCATTCAATCGCAGTTCAATTCATATCACCAACAAAGTAACAAATTGATACACGAACAAAAAATGTAAATCCATGAAACGACAGGAATTCTATTGAAAATTCTTACAATGTAAGTACAGTAAGTATGTTGGACAAATTATCAGTCGCATAAAATTTTAGTAGTGAATTCCTTCGGCCACTTCAGTTCGGATATTAAACTTGAGTTAATTTATTATGTAAGTGCTAATACCTAGCGTGATTCAGATTTGTTCCGTAGGCGTGGTCTCACGGAAATATTAATGAACACATTTAGAAATTACAAATAGAATAGTGCTTTGCTCGGAATCGGCATGAAAAGTCATGTCTTGGTGACAAATGTGCGTTTCAATTTATGCGTTTTGGTGTTTGCCTTTGTGACACTCGTATTTTACTAAGAATTGTTGAGTTGTTAGTTTACTTAACTAGCATAGGCTTAATAAATAATTTTGCAAAACCTGCTCCTCTAAAACACTAACATTAAATAACGTTTGTACAATTTCCGTGATTTACTAAGTAAATAAGTTAAGGCTTCCTCAAGGGACAATGTTAGGGCCCATGGGTAACTGATTAATGAATTGGCATTCAATAAGTTTTCATCTTATTAACCGGAATTATAATTACTTTTGTTCCGTATAACCCTGCAGTTAATATTAGACATTGTTACAATACTAACAAGTAAATTAACATATTGCTAATCGCTTTTTGCACGCAGGTCGTAATACAGTTATCTTCGGGCACAATCATAACAAATACAACAAAGCTTTAATATTTGTGCAGAGGAACACCTACACAGAATACGTGTACCCATGTGCATTTAATAGATATAATACGGACGGTTCAAAAGCGACGTGTGAATTAACGTTACGTGCCCGGTGTCCAGCTCAAAGGTCCGTTGAATAAGAACTTGGACCCCCTCCCCACGAAATTAACCTCGGCGACCGACTCCCACAGTATCGCTCGATATTTCGCAATATTATTATCATTGCGATTTGGAAAGGCACCTAATATAGGCAGGATTTCCTATTATACTATTACAGTATTATCCGTCTAGATAAATCGGAAACGATCGGAAACAGCACGCCCGTTTGATATTGACAATTATTTCGTGTAATAAATGGCCTGTGTCGAAATTCAACGTGTACTATTGGCGTGCTCCTAGGATTTAAATCTCAGACGTGATTGCGTTAAAGAGATAGATACATGGTTTGAGATATCATGCTTTACGAGCCGTTGGTAGGGTTCGCATGCTCTTAATTATTAAAGTTTATTTCACCGCCCAATGTTATTTGTTGGTAATTACGGCGGCACTCAATGGATTTTGCGCGAGAGAAAAACAATTGCGTTAATTGTGGCGTTGCGGTAAATTGCTTTAAAATATTTAACTGACCGGTTTTGTTTGAATGCATTTAATGTTTGGCATTTCGTTAGTTCCCGCAGGCACCTGCCGCGCGGTTGCGCAAGCGCGCCTCGCTATGCGACCGCCACCGCCTCTCCTACTTCCAAAGCACGTGCTATTCAAATTGAACGTTCCAATTTTAATTTCAATTCCGTGCGGCTGTTAACTGAATGGCAGACAGTGATTCACTGTTGACAACTAGCTGCTTTTTGCAATAAAACTTGGGCATGCAATGGCGGTGTCACTCCCATATGCGATACAACGTAATTTGGATATTTACGCCAGACTCAAAACAATTAAGAGTTTGATAAAGTTTTTAAGGTAATTGTTCTCTAGTCAATTGCAGTTATCTTTCTGACAGAACTTATTGATATCTCAGCTATTGTTGTCAGTAGATTAATGGTTCAGCTGCAAGTTCACAGCGTTAGATAGTATCGACGTAATTGTAGCGGACTGGTTCAGGGTAAAATTCCTAACGCCCGTGTAACCATTATAAGATCAAATATTATGACATTATGACACACAAATCCTAAATAATTTGTACTTTGACTTTAGGTTTGAAACTGGAACAACTGGGTGTTGCGAAACCACAGCTATTAGGGTACCCGAGAACCCGTACAACCTTGATAGAGCGCCTGTTACTTAATTATTATGCCAGCCGAATTTAATAGACGTATATTTTTGTGGTTGAGATAACATTCTGTATCAATAGTTCCAGATAAACATTCATAATTTAGTGTTATTGGACTTTAAAGGTATATTACGTAGGACAAGTCATTGGTTTTAGACCAAGGCCAGATGATGTGGGTATATTCATTTAACGTCTGGGTATATGTTCTACGTTACGAACCTAGTAGGTGTGACTAATCCACGAGATGTCTTTCACAAGTATTTATTACGTTTTTCCGAGATAGAGACGATTCAACAATTGCTCCACGATGCGCATCTCCATTTCTTCAATAAAATAGATGGAATACACTCGGATTAGCGACGTCTTATTTAGCTATAAAGTTTCTGGGAATCAGCGAAAAGATAATTTAAGAGTGACTGTTGATAGACAGCATGTCTTCTGATGACATATCATGTCAGAAAAGTCGCCATCGTTCCACATCCACGACAAACTGCTATTATACCTTCACAATCCTGCTGATTAAAGTTCTTTAACCACTAATACTATGACCACCTGTGGATAAGGTCATCCTGCGCCGATATATATTTTGCATTTAGCATAACTAGTAGATAAACAGACTGTTCTAGTTCACGGATAAAATATACCAAAATCAAGTAACAAGTAGGTTAATCTTTTTTCTAGTTTGACCAGAAATAAGACCTTAGAGCAAGAATCGTGTGTTTTTACTTGGGGTTTCCCACGATTCTTGGTATGGCGTTAGAAAGGAAAGTGGTAAATTTGATGAACGTTTCAAATTTGTCGAATGAAAATTTATCTTATCCATTTTTATAAATTTATCTACGTATACGAATGACAGGATAGTCAACCGTTGTGACAAAGATAGAAGAATATTTTATTAATTCTTGCGAATCAGGTGTTTATTTAGGTAAAAAATAGATTATATTTTCTCGTAGCCCCCAAAAGGTGAGGCTCCAAAAATGGCGCAATATACTCGTAGTCTTTGAGTGACAAGAGGTGCCATTCACAGGTGTGAATTCTGACGAGATTACTTGAATTATGTTCTTATTCGAATGTCAATCATCGTAGTGACTATTCAGTGCTTGCTTCAATCATGTTATATTATTTATTTGTTTTTTTTTGTTACTACAGATGAGACATTAATATGTTCAGACAGATGCATCACATTCGTTGTTCGTATATTTAGCACGTTTAGTCATTATTTTAAGATCTAGAGTTAACTTAGGATCAGTATAAAGTTTTGCGAACTGATAGTAATAACTGGTAGAAATAATGATTGTCTCCGGCGTAATTTACTCAGTTTAACGACCCGCTTGCCATTTTAAGCAATTGGGAAGGAAAATATCAAATGCGAGACTATTAAAAGTTTAGCTGTGTTTAAATCGATTCGGTTTTCAAGCATTCATAACATTTCGGCTCAAAGTCAACAGGTGGCCCACTGGTTGGACTTGACTTAAAATTGTTTACTTTTTTGGAAGTGTTATGAGAACTTATGTAAGGCACTTAGACAGGAATGCTCAAGTTATAAACTTGATTTAGTAGAACTGTCTGCTTAGCTTTTGTTCGTTTATTTTGGAAGGGCAAGAACGAAATTAATATTTTTATATAAATATTTTTTTAGGTTTGGGGGAGGCCAAATTTTAGCCATTATCATTATCAGCCGAATGACGTCCACTGCTGGACATAGGCCTCCCCCAAAGGGGGGTTTGCCAAAATCGTCACGCTTGGTAGGCGGGTTGGCGATCGCTGTGTAGCTGTTGCAATGCACAGATAATACTGCTGCCCATTTTCTGGTGAGTCCCTTAGCCGCCTCTTATGACACCCACGGGCAGTGATGGCACCATCTAGTGCTATTCTTTTACACTACTATAACTGATTACTAGACACGAGAAGAATATGGATTGAATTTGTATTTAATGCAAGTCTTCGTGGGTTCCTAGGGATACATCGTTATTATCATCTGCCTAGCCTTTAAAAAAAATATATGTTGAGGTCAAATACCAGTTTAACAGGGCATAGCTGATACCATACCGTGGGTTCCCACGAAAATACTTTTCACTGAGAGAGCCATTACCTAGTACATCCTTATGCTGTATTGCCGATCTCACAACAAGACAACCCAAAATACCAAACCGTTAAAACACCAGTATTTCTTCGCAAGAATCTTAGACAGCGAATGCACGCCAGTGCAGCCAGTGAGGCTCCGTAGGGACGCCGCAGACTACAGACTGACGACACTGGCATGTCTGCAGTCTGCGCTCTACGGTAAGTGCTTATTGCAATTCACGTCGACTTGCAAATCTGTTCTATTTTGGGGACTCTCCCTAAGTGTGAAGAAACTTAGCCTTTGTGATAGAGTAGAAATAATCTGAATAGAAGATATTAAGCGGTCTTGTCGGAGTATGTCTTCCTGCAAACATCATTGCAAACTTGACGTCAGCACTGCGTAGGCTACTAAGCAAATAGTCATTATTTTAGCCTGGATTCCTTCACTGCTAGGTATAGATCTCCGTCAGGAGGACTATTTATAGATCTCCATACTTTTTCAACAAATTGGGTCAATCATACGTGCACCCATAAGACTACTGATACATAACCATTTTGCAGAAGTCATAGCTTATTATTTTGCTTATTCTTCAAAGCAATATGGAAATAATATTAAGTTTTGTTATTGAGGTCCGTAAACAAATTATAGCTAGATCGTTTATTACTTAGAAAACAAAAATGGGAAAAGTGTATCGTGACCAACGAATCTGATAAAGTAAATTACAGTTTTATCTGAAATATAAATAATTTCCTGTTTATAGGTAACTTTTATTTTTATCTACCGCCTACGGACTTAGGTTCAAGTATTTCACAAATTGTTTTACTTACCTATGGTAAGAAATTATGCATCGCTCGAGATTTTGTCCCTTTTTGAGGTCATTGTCCCGTCACATTTATTGACGTGCTTAATGCAGCTCTATCATTAGTTTCGTTGCGATCTTGAATGGTGCTGGTGCTTGTGCACGATGGGCAACTACGGACGTGACGCATGTCCTATAAAGGGGCTCCACACTAGACACTGCGTTTTTTTTTTATGGACTAGTTCCGCAACCATTATTGGCGCCTATTCTATATCTATTCCTCGTCCATACCAGTTCTCGCTTAACAGGCCTCTCGTACTTTCATGCTTCATACTGTGTCTTTCTTTTATCCATCACCATTTATCCTGTGGGTGGGACTCCCATTGTTTTGCTACTTTTTATTCTTTTATTTTATTTATACTTTATTTTTGTTGAGACACTGCGTTTAGGATGGGTGAAGAATGCCTCATTTGGCTAGATTAGTTTTACAGTGGCCAAACTGGGTCGGTTAAAGATAATTCTGGTTTGCTCAAGTACCCACTTGAGCAAACTAGGGTCTAAGAAATTCAGAAGTTTCGGTTTGTAGCACTCAGTAACGCAGAGTCTAGCTGACTAATCCGTTCCCGACGATGACTCAAATCCTCAATATTACTATTTAAACCCGACACATAGTTAATTAGGTTTTGTTTGTCGGGTTTATCTTAGGGACAGGCTATTATTATTTATTTATTTATTTAGCTTTAATTACTCTCTGCACTTACAGTACGAACAACACGTACATAATACATTTTTTTAAATTAAAAATTAATAAAAAACTACAGAATAACAAATTATGCCCGCTAATGCCTTGCTAAAACGAAACAGTACATTCAAAAACTTTTACACAGAATACCATCACATATTAACCCTATTCTACAGTGTCGCCAAGCTTTAGTGGCGGATCGGTGACAGCCGTCATTTTGTGTAGTGAAGGAACCTACTCGTGAGTCGTGCCAAGCTTGGCATACCTCATGAATATGTAAGCGCTCATCAATGCTCTGGCTCAAGATATCCGATTTTCCGCTTGAACTGTTTCGTTAAGGCTGTTGTGTTATATATTTTGTATCGTACACGGAACTCGTGTGGCTTTGCGTCTATTTTCGATTAAAGTTTTGATTAAAACATAAGAATATTAATAAATATGAGGAATGGTTTCGAAGCATTTCTTTTGTTTTTACTTTACGCTGATAAAAATAATATTACAATGTTACACATTTAAAATAATTGTAAGTATTCATTTATTTATTGGAATAGATGAAAACCACACGATTATGTTATATATCAATGGATATAATAGCGTATTTCATCAGTTTCATAACTCTCTGATGGGTTCAGCTATATACAGGAACCTGTAAAAGACACGACACAAAACATTACCCAAGCTTTGTACGTAATTGTTTGTGTACCATACTCACACATTATCCAAATTCTTCATGCCAAAACAACTGAACACTATACAAGTCCCGAAAAAATATTAATAATTCCTTTAAAGCCTTTACAGTAACAATTTAAAAGATACCTCCCACGATCTCATATATAATTTAAGCCAAATATCGATCTTTCACCAGATTTCAGCATCGTTCCGCTAATAATGGGTATTAGGAAGAAATTACGAGCATGCTCGTATCAAATGTGATTTACGATAACTGGGGTGGTTTTTGATGGACAGTTTAATTTGAAGACTTAGGGTGGCGTCGTACTAGCGTGTTAAGTTCGTGCGGCGGCGCTAGTGCGATGTTTTCAGTCGTGGCAGAAGGAGGGGAGAGTTGAGTCACGAGGTATAGCGGTGGGTAGTAGCATCATAGGGGACGGGGCCTACTAGGGCCAGTGCCTGCCAGGGTTGTGGAATTTGTTCGAAAGAGTCACCGCGGCCCTGGAACGCAAAGGACATTGGAAGAAAAACGGTTGGGTTTTAGTCAATAAGGAGTCATTTGATGATTTTCCATGCAAAAAAAAAGGAGTAACATCAGATTGTTACGATGGTTCTGGCTTGTTCGAATATTGATACAAAGAGACGGACTGACAAATGAAATGCAAAATGCCTTTCGCTCCTGTTTTTAAATCTTACCTCACTGCTATTTATTAATACAAAAGTATGGATGCATCCATCCATACTTTTGCATTTTTGTTACTCAATTACGCCAGAACGGCTGAACGAATATGGATGAAATTTGGCACAGAGGCAGATAGTCTAGGAATTTGTTCCCTTGGCATAATTTCCTACATGCACGCGGGCGGAGCCGTTGGCAGAAGTTAGTAGTTTATAAACGACCTACAACAGTGGTTGGAATTTAAAATTAATGAATACAGTGAGCATAAAAACTACACACGCCACATCACCTCTGGTTCTTGTTAATATTATTTTGGATGTTGCTAGTTTTGTAACCTGAAGCATTTTGTAGGGTTGAACATGTAATTACATTCGTATTCAAACAAAAATGTAGATTGTTATAAAATGTACGTCGGCTTATTGTTCGTTTTTGTATGTACTATTAACATAAGTCAAAAATAAATAAAAGTCGTAGCAATGGAATCAAAAACGAAAATATATATGAACATAAAACACAACTCTTTTTCAAACTCAAAGTATTAAACACCTCATGTAATACTGTAGGGAATGCAATTTCCTCCACGAACTAAATTTTATTTAACAACTATAAAACACTGTTAAAGAGAACAGTACTCGAACGATATACGATTATAGAGTTCCGAACTCCAACTAGCCACGATAACCGACTGACAATAATTAAGAACAGTCAAACTTTCCCGGACCATTTTCTTCCGTGTAGCTAGAAACTTTAAAATTGCTTCACCTTGGTTCAAGCGATCTTCAGTTCACGTTGAAAAGATTCAAAGTATGCTTCATTAAAACTGCGTTGGGCATCGACAATGGACCAGGATCTCAGGTCTCGGATGTAATTAGTGGCAGCCTGCCGAGCCTTTAATACATTCTTAATAATCCGTAGCCTGAATGGAAGCTTAATAATCATGAACTATGCCTTTCATACAAATAGGAATAATTAAAAACAATTCTAAATGAATGTTGATATTTATTTTACGTATTATGTTCACAATCTTATTACCGAAAAGCTTGTATTTTTAGATGGCCGGGAGAAAATCCACGTTCAAATATTTAACGGGGCAGCGGACGGGCCGTTCCCGGTTTAAGCTGAAATTATTTTCAATTTAACTAGTGTTCAGTGCGCCAGCCCAGATTTACTGCAGATAACGAGTGTATGATTAATATTGAAGCGCCGGCTGCGATGACTGTGATTAACGACAAGCAATCAACGGTTCGAATAATTCGGATTTATTCGGCTTATATCGTTTTTTTATTAATTGGTTCAGAAATGTTCACAAGGATTTAATTAAACACGTTGACGTCCCCGCGTATTTTAATTTTCGACCGAGAAGCCTTTGGAAAATGATTTTTAATTTTAATATTCCGACGGAATGTGGTCGACGAAAGTATCTGTTGAGGTTTTATCGACGTTGACGTACAATGCAGCACATCTTAAAAAGTTGGATTATTCCAATTTTCCCGGTTAATAAGTGGATTAACTTTGGTTGAACCGATTTCAGAATCCAATCTTTTATGCGGTAAGCCTGACAATATTATATAAGTATTTTTTTATTATCATATATTAAACCAAAAGAATAAACTCTAATCTTATAACAACCTAGCATAGTTATAGATCAATAAGTAATTTAATTATATCATAAACTATTTAATTGACTTTACTAGAAAATGTGTCCATTAGCACTTTCCTGATGGTCTCTTTTGAGGCGAATACACTTCGTTCCGGTATTTATTAGGTACTCTTGAGCTACATTACACTATTCACTAACATAATACTAATAATACTTACTCGTTCGGTTCGGTTCGGTTTTGTTCTTTTCAGTCTTCTCACCAGATTGCCCTGATGTCCACATGCTGATGAAGTCTCTTTTCGTAAGGTTCTGTATTTATAAAAAAGCATTAAAAAAGTCTCAAATATTAGGTTCTGATGGACATCATCATACTGTACCATCCAAGATCTAAGTTGCGTTGACAATTTCCCTGATCACCATTTTCAGGAACCTTTGCATGGGTAATTTATTGGTCTGTTTGGTACAACCCCTCAGCTGAATACCATATGCTTACCATAAGCTTAAATTTGCACCAGAACTTGTCTAATTAGCTACAATTTGTTCTGCACTGACAGCATGGAGTATCCTCCAAACAGCCATTTTTTTTAAATTGCAGATAATTTAATTTAAAAACTATTTCCCTTCGTTCAACTCGTGATGTTTGAACATTGTCTTCTAAGCTCCACCTACACAATACATGTGACTCCTCATTCATGCAGCCCAGCTCTATAGAAGCAAGCCTTACGACGAACAAGGGTGTCGACACAGTTTGCTAATCTCTTAAGCCTGGCCACCGCTGTTCTTTGACGGATTTCCTCATTGCAGACGTGATCCCTCAAAGAGACTAAATTTAACACTTCTGTGCACTGAAACTTTGATATTATGTTCGAATGGGCCCGACACCTCGGTTTCATTGTGTTCGGATATCTCGTATTCAGAGATTGCATTTATGTTATGCTTGAGATTCTTATACTACCTCTAGAAGTAATTTCCTTTGTTCATTACATAGGCAAAATAAAATATATATTTATTTAATAATGCCCCGGGTTTTTAAATTAATGCGAATTATCCTTTGAACCATTCAGTAAGATAGCAAGGTAATTGCAAATAACTTCCAAGTTTAATCTTAACAACAGTAAAAGACAAAACATTTGTTTTTCGTAATAATTACGTCATAATCCTTTTGTGAAGTCACGACATTTATAGCAGCCTTGCTATTTCTGCAAAGTATTCGAAATCAAAACATCAGAGATGTTTTTGCGACGATCAATTTACTGTATCATTCCACGTAAAATGAAAGGTCCCCTTTACATTTAAAACATCAAAATATTCTCTCAATCCCATGGAAATTACGAGACCCATTTTACGAATGCAATAAATATTTTGGGGGTCCATCGTTGCGACGATCGAAAATTCGGGGCACGAAAGTTGCATGTAACCACATAACAACCTTTTACAATGTCATGTTACAGTATCTATTTCATACTCGAAGCGTGACCGGAGTTGTCAATCGGCACTTTTACCGTCCAATTCGGTTCTAATTCAACTAATCCAACCAATCACGTCGCCGGAACGCGAGGATTTACAGCTGGAATCGAGTGGACAAGTGCCCTTGTTGGAATAACTGGAGTTCTCCGTGTTGTCCTTTTAAAAATTTGCATTTGAATAGTATGATGTTAGGGTTGAGGTGTTTTATGTGTTTGTAGTTTAAAAGAGTACCTTGATATTAATATAATGAAGTAGTCAATTTACCATGAAGGTTCATTTTTTTTCCAAAGTTCACATTTTATCACAATGTCACCTGATGGAAAGTTATAATAGTAATAATGACTTAATAGCCACGAGCCTCGACCAACACCTCAGGAGGCTCTCGTTATGCTGCTAGAAAGGGCCTGATTCAGAAAGCGGTACGTCAGGACACGGCTCGTATTGTTAGGAGGTTCCTGTCTCTAGAGCCCTGACCGCCGATAGCTTGGACCCTGTTCTTGATACCGGTGGGCTACTATTTTAAATGCTTTTTTTATAATTTATTTTGAAATTTTAAAAAAGATAATTGTATGTAACTTTAAATGAATACACGGAATAAAAATAATTCTTTATTATCAGGCAACTAAGGCCCATAGATACAAGCATCTTATTTACTCCTGAATTGAAGATACCCAGGTTGTTGCTATCATGAAACACAGATTCCACTCATTCATTTATTTGTACTTAATGAGCACTGGTCCCTCATAGATGCTGAACTGTCTGAATTCCACTGACAGAGAACATATTGTCTTCGTTAATTAGGTCATCAAGATGCCTGTCAATGCCAGATTTTGTAATTAGCGCAATTATAACTCAGTAGTATGTCAATTGCGTTGTGTAACTTTGGATGTGCTCATCATTTAACCCAATAAGCTTGGTAATCACTAGAAGTAATAAAATGAGCCATAAAGAAAAATATTTTTTTGGTTTCAATTACACATTATATCAAAATGTCTTATATACCTAACTTTCATTTAATCAGCTCTTAATTTTTTATATACACCAAAGCAAGTTATAACACACTGAAAATGAAGTTCATGTATAAAGGTGAGCTTAACTCAAAGTTGAGTTTTTTTACGATAAACCTTTGAGTGAGCGTTGGAAGGCCTTCCACTGGCACACATGGTGGACTGATGACCTGGTGAGGCTCGCGGGTAGCGGATGGATGCGAGACGCACAAGACCGATTGTTGTGGCGACACTTGGGGGAGGCCTATGTTCAGCAATGGACGTCTATCGGCTGATATGATGATGATAATAAAAAACCGTGAATTATTTAGCGTTTCGTTTTCACGTCCTTGAATGCCAACAATAGGCGTAGTAATAAATAATCGATATTGAAAGTGCTATTAAAAAATTTACCGTAAATTACTTCCTTCCAGTTTCACTTCTAGCAGGATACGTTTATTAATAACTTTAACACTAACCATTTTAAGTAATTGCTCATAATTTGATTTAATTACCACACATTTATGTCTCAAAATTATCTAAGTAATCTACATCATTAAAATTCTCTGCAATGTTGCTGGTTGCTAATTCGGAGTCTTGGGAGTAACAGTTTATGTATAATAAATCTAAATGTTAACATTCTATTAAAATTGATGTTTAAAACTATAGTTACGTCTTCATTATAGTCGGAAAGGTCAATAAAAAAATATAAGGAACTAGCAGACGTCACGCGGTTTCACCCGCGTAGTTCCCGTTTCCGTGGGAGTACGAGATAAATTATAGCCTATGTTACTCGCTGATAATGTAGCTATCCATTGCTGAAAAAATTTTTCAAATCGGTCCAGTAGTTTTTAAGTTTATTCTTTACATACAAATATACAAATCTTTCCTCTTTATAATTTTAGTATAGATAAAATATTATAGAAAACACTTATTCGGACAGACATAAACGTACAGCAATAAAAACAAAGAGTCAGAAAGAATAATAGGAACAGAATTGTGCTGAGCGTGTCCTTACCGAAAAGGTTACCATCTCAGCATTTGCTGGGCGTCAGACACCCAGCACTAGTTTTCAATTACCAGTTGGGGAGATGATGTCGTCTTAGCATTGAGAACTCCTGTTTCTCCATTGAGAAGTCCTGTTTTGGTACCAACCTCATTGCTTAAGAAGTGTTGTTTATTGTGTATTTAAACTATGGAGATTTTTGTAAACTAGTTAATTTAGAAAACGCAAACAACATTCTAAAGTAACTTTAAGTATACAAAAATCCATGTTTCATTTAATGTGGCTTGACGTGATCTTTTTTAATGATTTGCACTAATATACCGATATATAAGCTGAAATCTCGAAGAGGGGTACTCTTCGAGATTTCTCCTTATGTTTTACTATAAAGTTCTACGTACCTGTAGTAGCAAAATATTTATTAAAGTGGTAATAGCTGGGTCACAACGAGAAATAAAACTGTAGAATGTAGATAGACGCCACGCCCACTTGAAGAAATCAGCTGTATACGTCCACATTAATTTTTCTCAAATTTTCCTGCGTCACCTGGAAGTGGTCTAAACTATTGATGAGCGAGTCAGCGAGAAATACAAAATATTAATTTTCGGCCGTCATTATTTTGTAAAAGGTACAAGATCTTTTAAAGTCATTTGGGATTTCGTAATAATTGCGAAATAGGTACGCAAAATTTCAAATGTGTAGGTCAAATATTTTTTAAGTTATGGGAGGATCAAAGGTATGCCGAAATGGTTAATTATATGTGCATAAACCTCGGTTGGAGCGTCGTTTTTTTAAAATGATTTTTACTTTATTTTATTTAATGTTTGTGTACCTGGTGGACTGCTGTCATAATTAATGTATTTTTTTCTTCTTTCCCTTGCTACGCGAACTTGGCTGGCACACTACCTTGTGTCTCGGCTAAATAATCATAAAATTATATTATCCTTTGCCTGTGTACATGTACTCCAAGGCGCACAACTATCTACAAGGTATTTTCAAATATTGGTTTATTTCCTAGATTTATGACCCGTAGTCGAGCATTTATAAATATTGACTCAACAGGAAATACAAATGTTGAACTCTGCAGAGAAAATATTCATGCAAGATGTTAAAGGGGCAAGTGCACACTTCTAGTCGAAACACTGATTGAATCTACGAGTACATCGTGCTTACTGAATAAACTTAGCATAGCGACACATTTCGGTGTGTTTACAATGCTTTCAGAATTCATCAATAACTCACGCCTTGTTTCTGAAAAAAATTACCTATGCAATGCAAGTCAACATAAGCGATTGACTGGTTTCATATTAATTAAATCACACACCATACAGCACCCCATTTAAATATTTATCACAATAATTTTGTAATCAAATTTTGCTCTGGAAACCGGTCTTGAATCTAATACTGCAGTCATGATTGTCTCAAAATACTGCCATAAAAACACACTCTGCACTGACAAAACAATAGCTTCAAGAATTTGAATTTTTGATGACACAATTCGTATGACCACTTACAGATCCATTTCGAAGAAGCACAATATGGAACTAAACTTACATACTCATAAATAAATAAAAATAGTCGAAACCCATTCGGCCAAAACGTTCTAGAAAGCGGTAGGTGAATAGGAGGTCACGTATCTACTGCAAATCTTCCATATGCGGTATTCCAGCGACGTCGTTTTTACATTTTTCTGGAGTCAAATGCATTTGTGGAAATATTGTTTTAAGAGATTGGGTCCCATTTTGTCTATCTGAATTTGCTTGCTACTTTTCTTTACGGGCTTATTCCCAATTGCGAAGAAGCCATTGCTTACGCTGGAAAATGCTGTGATATGGTTTGTGAAATAATGTGTAGCATGTTTTGCTCCCTTCTTTTTCTTCTTATTGTTTTTTTAATTTATTTTTGTATCTTTGTCTGGCTTTGGTAGATCCAATGTTTACGGTAAACAAAATACGAACTTTTTTTTTAACCCTCCAAAATGGAAGAGCAGTCTACCGTCGGTATCATAATTTTTAATCCGGTTATTTTAATGCATACCAAAAGCCTTTAAAGCAATTGTATATGTTTTTTTTATCACACCTTTGTTATTTAATTTTCATTTCCATCGTGTGAATGTTTTGCACTTCGTGCGTTTAAGTGGCGTAACCCATTGCCGTTTTTAGAGTACTTCACCAATTTGTTTTTTGACGAGTATTGGCGCATGCGGTCCGGTTTTTTGCCCTTTGAAATTGCGATTATTTTACTTTGTGCATTTATTGTTCTATTTTCATATATTATTAAACAGAGTCAAATGCACTATCTTTAACTCAAACTAACCTCATTTTATGTTAAAAAATTGAGAACCTCCTCCTTTTTTTGAAGTCGGTTAAAAACTCAATGCGTCTTAACACTTCAACCCTCTTAAGCGTAACACTTAACCATTTTAACGTTAACTATTCATTTCCTCTATAAAATCTCCGAGCAAGCTTTAATCATATTAAAACCACGGCTCCTAAATTATACATGCCATTACTTCGTCCTCTCAAGATTTACTCAAGGAGCCATGTAACGAGTTACAGCAACAGTTACATTTGGAACCTGTAGCGCTGAATCCCGCCGCCCCTTCAGAGTGGAGAGCCCTACTGGGCCAGACCGGAGCAACGCCAGTAAAAAATCTCCAGCTTTAATTGGATTGCCTTTTATTAGCGTAATAAAATTGGATTTACTCAGTCGAAACCGGACGCGTTTCGGCGCCCCGTTGTTTCGTTTTTCCCAAATGGAATATTTGAAACGAGAAATGGTCCTTTGAGGCGATCATCCAACGCTTCTGAATACAATCGTAATGATTGCTATTGGATTTTTTTTCGAGAAATTATTTGCGGAGCCATAATTAAATGGTTGGCTAACAGAAAGGGTCTCTGTAGAATTGTCTGTTCTGGCTCTATTTCGAGTTTTTGACGACGTTTTCAATGATCTTGAGTGCTTAAGAAATCTGATGATCCCTTTATTGCTTTGTCGTCAGACAATTTGTCGACGCTATTTTATAAATTCATGGAGTGTTAACTTTAAAATATTCTCGGAAAGGATATTTCTGAATCCGATGTTTTTATGGGTAATTATAGCATCCACCTGCTCTGTCTGTGCAACCAAATAAGATGTATTCTTACCAAAGCTTACTCTGCTCTCTGTAATTTCTTATTACATCGTAGATTGCGCAGTAGGATTGCACAGAGGGGGTTCGCATTTCGGAATGAGCTCAGTCGGTGTGCTATTCCATCAATGAGCACCAATTACGAAATGAAGCCCTTTGGTAAACTCAGTGGGTGGCTAGTCGGCTTAATCTATCTGACTTTATATTAAAATGAATACCTACGTGAAATATTGAGGGAGAATTGGTTCTAGCTGGTTACCTTTTAATGTTTTATGTTCACTTCATGGATTTCTGTCAGCCAGTCTATAAAATCAAAATCAATAGTAATTCATGCAATTGATTGAAATGTTAAATGAGTAATATTAATTGACTATAAAATGTTTGTTATCTGTCCATTTAATTATGACGTCATCATCATAATATCAGCCGAAAAACGCCCATTACAAACGGCCATAGGCTGATGGGATGGTGCTATTCTTTTACGTCCGACACCATACATTACCACCACCATTATGACGTGCCAATACCATATTGATTCCGTTGTAAAAAGAAATAGTGCAATGTGTCTTGAATAGCTCCGTCTCCCTCCCACACCGATATCATGATGGTTTTAAGAAGACAATAGGCATAATGCAGATTACCAATAAGGTAATCTGCATTATACCACTGCTGGGAGAAAGCCTCCTGTGTGCTCAATTGTTTCTGTTCAGTGTGGGGTACAGTCAGCGACAATATTTGATGAGCAAGTACATAGAATCAAAAGTCGTCAACACCTAAAACGTCAATAGTTACTGAACAGCTTAGGCCACAAAATACGGTAAACTGATCAATATTACAAAATTGGATTAAACTTTTATAAAATGAATATTCTAGTTCACCGACTTTTCTTTGTTATTCCGCACATGGTGCACTTGGGACATTTTATATATTATGGAAACCATGTCAATACGTGCATAGAGTCATGCAATTATGACCATTGTGTTCAACGCAGTAGACTGTCAATTAAATTCATAAAATATTTTTTATGAAAAATTACAAATATTCGAATTTTATAACATTGATTTGTTCACCGCATTTTGTTGCCAAAGCAAAATTCAGTGACTTGTTGTTATAAGGTGTGAACGACTTTCGGACCTTTTAGATGTTCATCGCATTTTGTCGCTGACTGTACCATTCTTCACTAAGCAAAATGTTATCTTTCTTGCACTATTAAAACGGTTCAAATTGCCGTAAACTTCCTCGCTATTAGTCTAACAAGGCTTATGAGGAAGCAAGAAAAGGGCTCAGGATCCTTAAGGGCTCTAAGCAAGGTGCTCAAGCGAACTCTTGGGTAGTTTTTGTATTTCCTTGACGACCCTTTGTTACTTTTCGTAATTCGTCATACATGAACGACTTGGTTTTAGAACCGGTTTACTCTTATTATCATCTCCTTTATTCATCATTCTTACTTATTTATTGCATTTTAAAATATGTCTTAATAAGACAGTTTTAAAAAAATATTTAAAAATGTAAAAAAACGGCGGTCAGGGCTCCAGAGAGAGGAACCTCCTAACAATGCGAGCCGTGTCCAGAAGTACCGCTTTCTGAATCAAGAAGCCCTTGATCTAGCTCCTTAACGAGATCCTCCTGAGGGGTGGTTCGAGGCTCGTGGCTATTAAGCCATTGGCTGACACGACTATCGGTACAATGAATGCGGAATCCATTATTGTTAGGCTCGTGTTTTACCAAAATTTCACCTGATGGAAAGCGATGATGTAGTGGACAATGGAGCACGCTTGCCTAGAAGTAACCTATAAATCAACAGCCTAGGCTTTACCTAACGGGAAGTATAGCCAGACAGAGTTAATGAAGACGTAAATTCAGTTGTAATGACATAAGCGTCCATACCCAACCTT
This sequence comes from Mamestra brassicae, assembly GCA_905163435.1. Classification (NCBI taxonomy): domain Eukaryota; kingdom Metazoa; phylum Arthropoda; class Insecta; order Lepidoptera; family Noctuidae; genus Mamestra; species Mamestra brassicae. The sequence goes on along the minus strand of LR990996.1, from coordinate 6,304,317 downwards.
TCCACCATGTAAATTCGCAACCCCAGATAGAGCCGTGTAGGCACACAATAAAACACCAGATAAAATCAACGAAGCGGCACTGGGCACTGGCAACAATATATCCAGTTCCACGTTCGACTCCAATGTGTCTATTTGGCAGAAAAAATATAATTGGATTGTTCCTGACGAGATAAATTGGAGGTCCGACACAATGTTATGCATGGCTCAGCCATTTATTGCCGTGATAAAATATATTACGAAAGGTTTCGAACACGAAGGGTTTGGGAGGAATCAAATGTGACCCAACTCGATTGGCACCGGTGTTACGTGTTTAATTTCTGTTGTAAACTTCAATGGTTTTGAAATTGGTTTCGTTTTGTGCTTTGTTCTGGTTAGTCGTTTTATTTGCGTCTATCGGGCTTAAAAAGCAATGCAAACATCATCATCATCATCGTCTGAACCGAAAGGCATCCACTGCTGGATCTCTGAGGCTTGGCCTCTTCCAAGTTTCGCCATATCGAACAGTCATGTGTGTTTGCATCAGATTTCCGTAGCCGTCACCAGGTCATCGGTCCATCTTATGGGATGCTTTCCAACACTGCGTTTCCGGTTCGCAACTCCAAAAACTTAGACTCGACAATCTATTCTGCAAAGCAATGTGCGCTGCCGATTCAAATGCAATCCTGCGTGGATGTTTCACTTCAAGTAATTGAGATATTGAGTTTTCGCGTATTTAAACGCACGTGGGTGCATAAAACACTTCATTTAAACAAGACCTGAGCCTAGCCTCATGAATTCTGAATCCTGAACCAATTTCCATTAAATATTGTCTTCCAGCCATTTCTAAGTCAAGTGGGCGTTCTCAAAATAGTTTGTACATCACTCGTGACGCAATAAAGGACTTACAGATAGCTTTATAGCTCAACTCCTACGAAAGCCACAATGGGCCGATTAAATGTTATATATTAAATGGCTGAAAAAGTGCTAGTACATTTTATGTTCCTCTATTCTTCTCTTACTGGCGTCGACAAGGCTGGGTTGGCACGTCACTATCAATTTTCTTTGTCAAAGGATGTATGATATACCAGAAAAAAAATGTTTAGTACTGGGTGTCTTATATAATCAGTAGTAAATAAGTGGCGGATACGATTAGATTTGTAGAATTTCAATGACATATTTATTTTTTACTAGTTGCCGCCCGCGGCTCCCCCCGCGTGATTGTCGAAAATTATCCCAAGGGAACATATTCCCGGGATAAAAAGTATCCTCTGTGTTATTCCAGACTATAATCTACCACTGTGCCAAATTTCATCAAAATCCATTCAGTAGTTTTTGCGTGAAAGAGTAACAAACATCCATCCATCCATACTTACAAACTTTCGCGTTTATAATATTAGTAGGATTCGCATGCCGCCTATACCTCAATGTTTTCTCGGTATTTTATTCGCGAGCCACCTAGAACAGCCCTTTTGGTAATTTTATTGTCTAGGGCATCTCGCCGTCTCTTCCTATGTAGTTTTTTTTTTAATTTCTAAAGGTATTTGATTTATGTCTTGAATTTTAAACTCCTAATACTATAAAGGATGGCAAGGACAGACACTGGTGGAGAGACATTGTAAAGCAGAAATTGGCCACTTATCGGGGGATTCACGACCCTCAGCAATGAGGAATACGACGCGAGGAGGAGGAGGAATACTATAAAGAAGCGATTTTTTTTTTTAAAGAAGAATAGAAAATCTCTTAACAGTACTGGCTGGAACTAATTCGATTCGATTATTGTTTTTATACTTATATATATGTATTGTGTTTTATGGGTTTAAGTTGCCTGAAATAAAGGATCTATTATTATTATTAAAAATATTTACACTTATAGAAAGCAACATTTTAATCTGAAAAGAAAATCCTGTGCGTTAGGCCAAGGGAGCAGAAACGGGAGAAAAGAGAAAAGTTTACATTTTAAAACGCGGTGCCACCAAAACTCTTCAAAACCGTTTACAATTAATATGTATCGTTCGCAAAACAAATTACTTGATCCCTCATGATAAGTGTTACGTCTCCACAACTTTTCTGCTTTAATTTTCCAAGATAACTGATTAAACTTGATATTGTTTTTCTATAGGAAGCCTCGGGAACATTATCTTTAGCGTAGCTTCTGTAAGATTAATGATAATGGGTTCACAAGGCGCGAGGTGACGTTTACCCGGAGCGACGTCGCGGCAAAAAGAAAATATTAACAGTTTGTTAACGCTGTGCCGGCAAAGTGCTGGGAAAAGTTTGTGTCCTCGGAGTTAGACGTTATCTATCACAGGAGAAAGTGATGTTTCTGTTTTGTTATCTGTTTTTTTTTGAGGTGTACAAAAAATCTTGTAGGAAGGTAAATTCAACTATACAATAGCGGTTACGATTAGATGTTGACAACTGCTTTATATTGTAGCTTTAAGATAGTTTTCTTTGCGCAAGTGTTACTGCTGTTGTGTGATTGTGCTTAATTCAAAGTATTGAATAAAAGAAAAAAAACATGTTTGTTTGGCGCACATAGATAAAAAACAATCAAGCAACGAAAATAAGGAGAGTTCATTTTAAAATAATAACATTGTGTGCCGCACAGCTGCACCAAATAGGTCCAGGGCCTTGTTTAAATAAAACTTGAAATTCGTTTTTTATTTAAATAAACATAATTGTCACAATTTTACGACAGGTGTTGTTCAATAAAGCAGATAATATATGAAATAAACTTACAAAATTGTTGAATTGTCAGATTGTCGCTTGTCACCAGTCAGTTTTAAATAGGCCCCAGTTCAGCCAGACAATTAGTAATTGCTAGACGCTAGGATATATGTACAGCAACAAAGATATTTGGTATGCAGGCAGCTAACTTGCCAATTTCACAATTATTGTATACCAGACTCGTAAGTATGTCATAAGCTGAAAATGCTATTATGCACACATCTATCTATCTTATATATATATATAAAAATGGATCCCTATTTCCCTTGGTCACGGCATCACCCGTGAACGGCTGAACCAATTTCGCTAATTCTTTCTTTATGGTATTTGTTAGTGTCAGGAGAAGGTTCTTATGTAAGAAAATTTTGAAAAAAAATATACATCCGGGCAAAGCCGAGGCGGGCCACTAGTTAGAAATAAATACTGGCAGTGCAGTGGAAAAAATAATATTTTTGCCTGTATACCAAATAGCTTTGTTGACTGTACATATGGAAGGTGGCATCATTCTAACATGAGTAACGTAGATACATTGTTTGTTTAACTTCTGCTCTTACAACACTGAGCTCAAGATAAGTAATTTCAAGCAAAGCTGTCTGCGATGAGTCAACAGCAATTGCCAGCAATCACTATAAATTTTCTCCCTATTACGACGACACATCACTCCAAAGCAATTTCCTCTAATTGCGTCCTACTCATCATGCTCACCTAAATAGCCATAAAATACTTAAACTCACGTAACATAATTAAGTTTCTAACATATCCTGTTGCTACAAACCTGTTTGAACACGGAAAAACTGGAGCGAAATAGTGAAAGAAAAAAAGGTTTTCGAGGTAAGCAGGATGCTACTTTAAGGACAACCGATGACTCGAGAGGTTTACGTAAATGGTAACTGGTAGGTAATTGCATATTCTATTTAATAGCTCTATGGTTCCATTAACGTTTACTTTTGCGTTTGGATTTTCTTGTTACAGACTATCGCGAGAAGTTGGTTAGAGCAAAGGGTAAATTTTTGCGTAGAAAAAATAGGAGAACCTTCATCTGTAAAAAGGTTTTTGTTACAAAAGTGCGCCTAGATTCTGTTTAACTGGTTTCTCGAGAATAGGCATCCTTAAATCTTAAGTCCTTGCCTAGGTTATAGGTCCTTACTGAGCCAGGCGGTCTTGCTTCGCTAAAATGTAGATAAAACAGTTATCTAGTTCTACAAATAATTAATTTTACATTATTTTAAGCAATAATGTTTTAATATACAACAAATATTATTAAAATAATAAATAAACTAAAACTTCCCGTGGGTGTCGTAGGAGGCGACTGAGGGACTCAGCAGAGAATGGGCAGCAGCATTATCTGTGCTTCTGTGCATTGCAACAGCTACACTGCGATCATCAACCCGCCTGCCAAGCGTGGCGATTACGGCAAACCCCCCTCTTGGGGGCGGCCTATATTCAGTAGTGGACGTCTTTCGGCTGGTATGATGATGATAAACTGTCACTTTTACATAATATATGATTCATCATATCAGCCACACCACATAGGCCCCTCAAGGTCATAGGTCACGTGATGTGTGAAGTAGGCGTTTGGACCTATATGCATGATTCTGATCAGATCTTATTTGATTAGGTTCTTCCCTGATCCCCATTCTTTCCTGTTACCACCTGCTTAGAAAGTCAAACATGTATTTTCATAATCTCGTCAGCTCAATAAATCCATATCTTTATTAATTCCCTCACTTTCCCGTTATACTTCTACATTATTTCATTTTATTTTCCTTCATCCAGTTTCAGGGGTTCAGGTCAGTGGCCTTATTGTGAATATCAGCACTTTTCTCATCAATTGCTCGGAGGAGCGTAGTGCTCGTTGCGATAAAAAGATTGATTTCAAAGGCTTCCTGTACCATCGCGAACGAAGAACCAAATAAAAATAAATCTTTATATATAAATGATTGTTGATAGCCTTTTACATGATTTAATAGGTTATTTTTTATAGATACTAAGTTGTATTTTTCTGGTATGAAGACCTACACAATTTTGAACGGAAATGCAAGTTTATTCTATGGTCTAAGTTAAAGTTTATCTTGGAAAAGTGCTTAAAGTTATGTAAAACGAAATACTTTGCTACACGGCTCGCTCTATATTGCTTAAGCTGCCTAAAGTGCTTCCTAAATCTGAAAAACTGAATCTACATTTTACCATGACTACACAAAAACCTTCGAAACAAAACAGACATTCTTGTTATTCTCTATATGTTTTGAAAGTCAACCGAGTAAAATAGATTACTATAGTGCTCGTATATCTCACAGCGCGTCACTAGTGAGTAGTGATGTACCGCCGCCATTTTTGTAGCTAACGGTTTATCAGCGGGCCCACAAACGACGTGAAACCGTACTCAACAACACACAACACAACACTACAAAGGATTGTGGTGATACAAAGGAGAAAGGGATGTTTTCAAGAAAAGCTGTTATTGAATAAAAGTATAATATAGGTACTCGTATTATGTATTTACTTTGCAGTATACCCTATTTTCAGCGTAAAATCTTGGCACAAATATAATACAAAGTTATGTTTACTGCATGTAATCAAAATCTTTACAAGTTAATAAAATTGTAGTGTCCGTTTGTGATATTAAAACAACAGCTTTTCACTACATAAATGCAGATGTAAGAATAGATTTTGATGAGTAAAAGTGGTAGTTTTTTGCTATAGCAAAAAAACATCATTTGTTGTCTGCTGTCTGTTTGTTCTGGCTATTCTCCGAAACGGGTGGACTGATCTTAACGGGACTCTCACAGGCCGATAGCTGATATTAGGAGGAATAACTAAGGCTTTGTAAAAAGATTTAGTTTGGGAGTACCCCGCGCAAAATAAATGAAACATGAAATTGATTTTCGAGATTTCAGTGACTTTACTCACTTCATAATGATGAATACAATGACCCATTTTTAGGCATTGCGTTTGTTTTATAACTCTTTGTCTGTGCCAGTTAAATAATAGATACCATTACATTTCACTCATTAGTTAAAGTATGCGAAATTTTTAATATAGGTACTAATAATGCTTACGTTATTCTCATTACACTCAAAATATGCAAGCACAACAATGTTTTGACCAAAGAGCATAAATTCCATTTAGGCAACAAGACTACTCAATATTGCATTAATAAACATTGAAATATAATGTAGGTGTTTTAATTACACACCTTAGCTTTTAATAACCGGAATCATAATTACTAGGCACGACTGTCGGCAAAGGAAATAGCGTCCAAATGTAAAAAATGTGTATTTGGAATAACTTTAATTAGTTGCACTTTGGTTTATAGCTGGTTGTTAACTGTGTATTTAACTAGAAATATCTGGGTACTTATTAAGTTGATTTTATTTGGACTGGAGCCAAAACCAATAGGGTTCGTCCATACAAAGCGATCGTCGCGAAAATACGCGATCGCCGCGTTCATTTCTTTGGCAACACCGGAAAGCGCCCTTAGTGGATGCGACGATGCAATCGGATTTTTCCGTACAAATGAACGCGACGATCGCTTATTTGCGCGACGATCGATTAACATTAGGACGACGCCATTAATATAATGTAAAACATGATTTTTAAGATCTGGACTCGATGTAGGTAAGTGTGTGTAAGCTGAAGGTTATTTAACAAGCTACATCTTGAAAGAGTTGTTACTCAAAAAGTAACAAATGTGTATAAATATAATATAATGTACAAATATAATACTATATGGCCTGAGTCTTGTGACAAAATAAGCAGTACCAGCTGTTACTAACAATGTACCAATGCCACTTTGCATACCAAATCCCTAAAATAATGGACAACTAATGGAACTTCAATAACATTAGTACAATTACACGTACATGAAAACAAATAAATTGTCACAGTATCGATTGCACCTGTATTCATTAGAAATTAATAGAATATATCGTTATCAATCAATTAGATCGCTGAACTTGAAAATTTGATTGCTCTCTGTCAATGACCGAGTTACGGTACAGTAGGCTGCACGACAGCAGTAACAATCCATATAAGCTGGCCTCCCGTTCTATTCAAATTTAGTGCTTTGCTAGGCCAGTTGAAGGTCAAAGTATTACCGCATAGTTTGAGATCGACTGTACAAGCGAGAGTGCAGCTAAAATAAATGTTGCAAATTAATTAATTGATTGTATTACATAGCGTGAATGGTTCGAATTGTTATTTTGATTGTAATGAAGGCAATAAAACTGTTAGTCGGGCAATTATGGTGAATAAAATGTAAATTGTGTGTCATAAACCGCTTCAAAAGATTTTGTTGTACTTAAACAGTAGCCTCTTTGGTCTAGTGGTCGCCATTGTATGGCGTGCTATTCCCGTGATCATACCGAGGACCCTTGCACAGCATCTGGAAAAGTGCTGCTTGGTTTTTTCATTATGAATTTCTCAGTGGTCACAGCACTTAGTCTTGATTTGTACTCGGTTTTTGGCAATAGGTTCCCCACTTTAAACATAAGTGGCGAAAAGTACACGCCTTAGAAATACACGCTTGATGTTATGATGCCAAATATGTAAGTATTAATTTGACACTTTCTTGTCTTATAGGTACAGTTCCTATAGTTGTCCTGTTTTGTACTTAGTCCTACAATTATGTCAATAGTCCACGCAGATATATTTGTAGACTTTTGACATTGTTTTAGTTGATGTCACGAACGTTTCAGTAAAGATATTGTGTGATACTCGTTTTTAGATGATGTACATCAATACAATTGTACGAGTATCACACAATATCTCTTTTGGAACTCTTTTTAGATAGGATAAATAGTGTTTTCCATCTTTAATAGTTTTTTAATTAATAGTATTGTACTCCATCTTTTTAATCAAACTGTACCAAAAAAATAGGCTCAACTTCTATGTTTAGATCACTTTAGGCGTTCAGTTTATATCAGCACTCCCTATGTTAACATATTGCTAATAAGATAGTAAACCCAATCTATCCAAAAAAATAAACCGAAGTTATAAAGGCACCGCCGTTTCACTATTTTAATTAGTTTAATTGTTTTTTTTATTCACGTCATTTAATCAAGCCCAAAATAATATTGTTGAAATTAAATTCTGGCGCTATGTTCAAACACCTATTTATTGCATTGATTAGTAAATAATTTAGCCAGAATGAAACTGGCAAATTAAGGTTGCAGTATTTAGATACCACCTTTGCCTAATTTTTCAAAAAAAAACCAAGCGATATGTTTTGCAAAATATATGTAAGTAAAACTGAACCGCATTGAATCTACGAAGTGTTTATCCAAACTCTCCGATTTTTAGCTAAACCATAATAAATATAAGTACATACGAGACGCGTGCGAACGTAAATTGCAGTTGCAAAGCGAGATGCGCCCTCTCAAAGCATCCCTGCACTAATGAGGAGGCGAGAGTGAAAATTTTCCCTCTTGAAAAGAAAATTTCAACTCCCAACTATCTTCCCACTAAACGTGCGCTACATTTTTAAATGCGTCCATTACGAAATATTTTTTACTTCTGTGTGGGTAAGTACTTTAGTGGTAAGTAGTTCTTTTTTTTCCTATGAGACGTTTTAAATTTAAAAGCCCTGCCAAAAGCCTGTCAATATTTTTTTTTTTTTGGTGTGTGTAATGACGTCACGATGGCAAAACGAAAACAGTGATTTTGCGTAGTATAAGGACCTAAGGTTCTTTCATCATAATGACACATAGATTACTATAAAGTGTGTAATGTAAACTTTTATTGGTATATAAGTTTTACATAAAATATGAATACTCCTGAACGTGTAGCCGCTTAAATTAGAGTTAACTGTTACATGGAATTGACGAAAAAAGGCAACTCAAATACTGTCTTATTCGTCATCATCATTATCTGGCCCTTATATTAATTAATTTGTGGTCTTCACAACATGCTCAAATATATTATATGTCGTTGATTTTCCGACTTTTGTCACTGCATGAAAAATTATATCACCGTTGAAACCTTTTCTGGCTGTAAAACTCGAGCTTGGCCACTTTTTTTTAATTTACGGCGCTCTCAGACAACGAAGCAGGAATATTTAGGTTTAAGGCTCACTCGTTTTACGACCAACCCGATGGGCAGTAACTGCTGAACGAAATTAAAATGTACTCTAATTTTCTGTACGACACTGGTTTTTGTTTTTAATAACAGGATATTTGTAACATAATTATAAGGTTCGGATAAGTCTCTATAGGACAGGAATAATAACTACAATTTTGTTAAAAAATTTATATTTTCCTAGAAAGTGCCATCATAGTTAGGAGGTCAATGAACTTTGCGAGTGTCTTTAGTGCATTTCTGAAATAGTCTTTGATTTTTAAACGACTTCAAAAAAAGGAGGAGGTTCTCAATTCGGTTTTTTTATGTTACCTCATAACTCCGTTATTTATGAACCGATTTGATTTTTTTTTCATTTGAAAATATATACGTTCCGATTGGTCCCATAGAAATTTATTCAAAATCGGTTTAGTACTCTGGTTTTTAAATCAAAATAGCTGGAGTAAATAGAAAATTGGTTTTGCTTTCCTGTGACTTTCAGTTTCAGTGGTGTTGTTAGATGGGGTGCCACTAATTTATTATTTTATTTGGAAGTCAGTTTGTATTTTTTTTTGAAAAATTGTTTTTTGTCTTCTAAAGGTATCTTGAATGTAGTTAGGTATCTGATTACACATTAATATGATAATGTCATGTTAAGGACTTTAATTAAGTAATTAGTAAATTAACCACAATGACCACGAATAGGTTGATACCTATTCGTGGTCATTATGGTTAATGACTGACTGATGTCAATAAACGCCATCCACCACTAGAGGTTTAAACCAGCTTATGTTTATGGCTTAAATTCTTCAGTTTATTTTTAAATCTGTGTTTGCTTTTGACTGTCTAAGGGCCGATTTTTCAGTAGTCAGATATCTTTTACCAGAGAAATAAATATGGCAGTTTGACAGTTTGTGTAGAAAATATGCCAAATTTATTACTGCAAAGTTTAAGTGAAAAATTTGACCTAAATCATCCCAAAAATGTTTGTATAGTTGACCTAAAAAGGACGAACTATTCTAACTGCCGACGTCTGCGTCTTGGGAACCTTATTGATGATACAAAGTAGGCTTTGGACGCACTATGATTAAACGATTTTGCTTATTCTGAATAAATAAAAATATTAAATAGTTATACGTTATTCCTTATTCAGATTTCACGGGACCTTTCTACGCTAAATCCATTTGTTTTTGTTTTTTTTTAAACTTGTTTCGCACTAGGAATTTCTCCTGTATCGTGGATGCGTTTACAAACATATCAACTCACGTGCACAACAACAGCAGACCCAAAACAACTACAAACCACACAAACCAACCAAGCAAATATTTGTTCCGTACGGGAATCGAACCCGCGACACGAAGCGCAGCAGCCAATCGCTCAACCACTGCGTCAACCGTGCCATCATTTTAGCATGGCCATATTGATCATATACTAACTAACATATATTGAGCCGTCACACTTCTCCATCAGTCGAGATTTCCATTATTTTGACTTCAGTAGTCGAAAAATAGTTCATTGTTCAAGTTTCTACTCAGACAGGGCAGGCATTTGCAGGAAAGGGCAATGACTGCTGAAACAACTTCACCGAATTGTTTTTTACTCTTCGAAGTATTTCAAACAAAATGGTAAGTACTTATTCTTGGGAATGGATGAGCTGATTTTAGTCAAATATATTACGCTTGCGTAAAATACAAAGTCTAATAAAAAACAAAAAGAGTCTAAAGTAAAAGTAGAGAACATTTTCGAAAAAGCGTTCAGAAAAGCAGAGAGAATATGCATTTCAAGTTATATTTCTTTATTACTACAGAGAGTGAAAAATCCACTCAGTCTTTTTTTCTAAACACTTCTTAGAAAAAGTTACACCTTGAAATCTTACGTATGCAAATTAAGATCAATGAACTTATTTCCAAAAATAAGAACTTGCCAGTGTGTATGAAAGGCCGTGAGAAGTACATGCTCTTCAATCAAAGAGAGTACAGAAAATTAGGGTATGCAGTTATTTCGTGGTGCACCTATACCTCACCTCACCCCACCCTTGCCTCACCTGTACCTGAAATTCATTCTTTTTCATATGATAACAACGCTTGTACGCGTCTCAATCGCGTTTAATGCAGTCTAATCCCTAAGACCAACCACTTAGAAGGACGATAAACCTTCATCGACTGCCCTTAATTTTGGGTGTTACTTGCTTAAACATCAAACTTAAGGGTCCCCTACCTAAGTAGCGGTGACTTGAGATCGTAAAACCGACATAGCCTGAACCGGGTAGATTTACTGGCTGACGTACTTCGAGCTAGGTTAGAATAAATAAGTGCCATGTGTCTGAAGTGCCAAACGATTATGTTGGTGGTTAAAATGTAGTGTTTGCTTTCTCGGTTCTAATTAATATTAAGGTAGGTAAGTTATAAGAATATCTGCCTGGTGACCTGACGTACAGTTTGTCAGACGGTTTTGTAAAAAGCTTAGTTTAGGCACCAGTCTTCCACAAATTATTTATAAAATTGTGTCTGTAGACTATTTAACTACTTATTCTGTTATTTGTGGTAAGAAATAAATAAATAATTATTATTATTATAAATTATTATTATTTTGTAAATTTGCGAGGAAAATTATTTATTTTAAAAGTCATGCTTTTTAAGACCCAGGGCCTTACGTATTATAACCAGATTGATTCAGATGTCAGATAGAGAGACAGACCTGTACAAAATGCATCTACACTATCCCTATTTCACAACCGAATAATAACGAAATTGACACGTTAAAGCAATGGTGCTTTTACAAGAGTAATTTTTTGAGCAATTAATGCTGGGCGTATAGATCAATCTGGAGCAATTAGTAGAGCAATGCGCAAACGCGGCCCTGGAACGCGAAGGGCTTAAGAAGGAACACGTATGGGTTTTAGTCAGTAAGAGTCGGACATGCCCTTCTGCTCCACCCAGAGCGGAAGAAGTCATTTGATGATTTCCTATCCATAAAAAAAATAAAATAATGCGCAGCAACTTCAATAAAATGCGGCAATTGTTTTAGCAATATTGTTTCTAATTGCTCCATATTGGTCTCACTATCTTATTTTTTTTCATCGAATTTGCTCGTGTATTGCTTAGTTTCTTGAAGTTGCTCCATATTGCTCAATGTTGTCATTGCAAAACATATCGTCAAATTGACAACAAGCGTCAATTTGCCGTTGCTGTAAATTGCTTGATATGTTGTGACGTCACAATTGACCAGTATTGCTTATAATTGATCAATTTTCATTGCCTGAGAAAACGCACCATAAGGCCCTTGATTGTTTAAGTCACATTTATCGATACGTTAACATCTGTCAAAATATTTTACGGTGACCATCGGCAATACTGGGTGCTCATGACGTCATCCTAGTTAGTCACTGAAGATAGCCAATACGAAACTAGCTGTTTGACAGTTAATCATTGAACACTTTGCCAAGTGATCTTCACTATGAGCTGTCAACTGAGATACGCAATAGCACCGCAGATTACCTTCACAAAACGTTTGTGTCTCCTACAGACTAAGTACATACTTTTTTTAAACATTTATGACTAAAGATAGATAGAAAGCCCTGCAGCCTAAACATGCTTAGGTAATATTTAATTGAATGTAATCGGCTAAGTATACTTTTATTTTGACATTGCAACCATAGTCATTGCGTATTTTACGTTGTCGAGCAGAATAATAGGGAATATGCATGCAGTCTTTGTTAATTGCATAATGAAATACTCTGGTAAACAGTTGTTTTTTTTTAAATACCAGCAATGAAGTAGCAAAGATGACAATTAGAAAGAGAAGTCCGATACGAACTCTGACGTCAAATACCATGTCACCTTTAAAGCTGCTATAGAAAATGGCGTCTTCGCGAGAGAGACAGATAAATTATGATTCTATTTACAATGTTAGTATTATATTTTGGATATTTTTACGTAAACTGTAGGTCTATAGATAGTAAATATTTGTTTATGCTTATTCCCTATTTAATTGTGGTGCTGATCTAGATTTTATTTATTAACAGACACTATCTCTCACTAACAACCACTCAACGAACTCGACCAAAACATAATCTAACAAACAAAACGAAAACCACAAAACCATTTTCATACAAAAGACTTCACACATTTGCAATTTTCCTCTATCATCAGCTTATCCGAAGCATTTATTTGATACTCCACACTTCTACAGCATAATAGCCTTGTAAACTTTCGATAGAGGTGAGCACACAATTTTAAGAGCTTCACTATAGAGCTGCGCTCAGGTGAATGACTTCGCAACGACGCGCGACGGTACTACGGACTGTTCTCAATTTGTACATATTGCATTGGCGTCAGATAAAGTGGTGGATGGAATAAAATTTGTTGGAGTGTACGTGCTGATCGCGTGGTATTCGGAGCATTTATTTTTTTGTATTTTGGAAAACTAACATACCTATCAACAGTGTAAGTATTATGACCAATTTATTTTATCAGTCTATGACAAATGAACTCACAATATGATGAAAATAAGAAAAAAATATGCCTGTACCATAATTTCATCTGAAACTGCAAGACATGAATAACGTTACATAAATATCAACTGTATTATAAGAAAACAAAATGACAAAATACAAGCAGAAAAATATGAAGTGGGTGACAAAGTAAGTCCAAAATCTATTTACATATCCCACAATGCATCTAGAGCACCACACAATTTAACGTTTAAAAACGAAACAGTAGCTAGTTACTCAGTATAAAACGCTCCAAAAGTTAATGAACCAAAAGTGGGAACACACCGTCAGACGAACAGATCCGCCGGCGTCGGCTAATTTGATGAACTGCTATTCGTTCCGGGGATGCATCTCAAAGTGATATGTCTGATTACAAAAATGTATGCACCATAATCTAATAACACGAACCGCACTGAGTCCGCCATGTTGGACGGCGGATCTCAAACATTCACGTAGACTATTGTTATGAACTTATGACAGTTTTAGATTTAATCGAATTAATTTAATATTTCACTCGTGAAAATTAAGCTTTTCGACTACAACCACGTTTATTTATAATGCAGTAGATGCCATAATTCTCTCATTAAGTGAAAGGGATAAGTAGTCTGCCATTTGTCTTTTTTTTTCATTACTAAACCGACCGGTTTTTTATCTGTCGAATTCATTTTAAAACTTTCAACAAAGTTACAAGTTTTGGAATTTAAAGTGCTAAGTGCTAATTGTTGTTCTGCTATCTGCCTGTCTCTAATGCTTCTTTTATTGAATGGCGTCGCTCCGTACCTCAGACCGCTATCAGCATGCATACTAGCTGTCCTAAAGGGGCGGTTTTACTCAGTTTGGGACTCGCTGCTCCAGAGAACTTCGCCAATATTCACACAGCGCTCTCGTTAGAGGCAGCCGGTCATTTGCTTTTTGAATTTCCATCGGTTTAACATAATTTCGACGTATGATACGAGCCGCACTCCGTGATTTTATCGATGCTGTATTTTCATTGAAAATTTAATTTTTACTGCCGCTTATTAGTCGGAAAAGACCGAAAATGGACGCTTTGTGGTGAGATCCAATTATCCGGCCATACCATAACGTATAAGTGGGCTCGTTGCATAATAAATGCATTATGTTATCAATATTGAGTGCTAAAGCTTGCTTGTGTGGCAAAACTAGAGCTCAATTTGTGCTGTATGCCCACTTAGAATAACTAATTCAACCGGAATTTGATCAATCGGTTTAAACTGTTTGTTGTTCTAGGTTGCGAAATGTTTTAATTATAATAATTTAAAGTTTCTATACAAACTCGCGGTCTAATGTTCTGTTCCAAAACTTGAGTTAAGAGTTGTGATATCCTTGAGTTAGCGCTTTATCTCATCTTCAACAGAATATCTAAAAACTTTCTAAGGTCGCAAACTGGTGTGGTTTTAATAATAATAATAATATATAAAATATCTTATTACAAGATCATTACGTGATCTTCAAAGAGTTCGGTCGCTGTGAAGGTGGTTCTTGTATTTCAAAGGCGACAACTTTGCTCTTAAGTATTAAACGGTTTCAAAGCACGTGTACCTTTAAAAATGTTCACACAATCGTAATTTGTGTTCACTTATTGTTTGTTCTTCTTTGCGGAACCTTTTAGCGTTTCGTTGACGTATTTCGAAACGTGTTGATTTTATGAGTGTAAATAACAAGGAAACAAAGTAAAAAACCGAAATGTAAAAGTTCAAAGACCTTTTATTAATGTGAGCTTCACAGGAATGAAAAGGTAAGGAGTTTCCCTAATTTAAATAATAACCCGAGAAAAAAGGTAATTTTCGCAGAAATAATATTGTGAAAAACAATAAATCTCTGCGCTGGCGCGTTCATAAACACGCGCGCGCAATCTACGTTCGATATAATGCCTTTAGCAGCCTCACGTTGCCGAGGTATATCCATCCAATTTGGAGAGATTATGTAAAACACGCCGAATTGTTTGCGTTTGTTTTATAATAAGGGCACACGTCGGTGTAATAATGTCATAAATGTTACATGACGGGGAAAGCCACCGGGAAGTGTGTACCTATATTAAAATTCCGCCATTTGAAGCGACAAATAACTGCCTCTCTCTGTACTTAGAGTATTATGATCATACGCACTTACGCGTACGAAAATACTCTTCTACTCTACGTGTTATTTTGTTTGTAGACTAACTATAGTAGGCGCCAGATAATCGTGGAATAACGGTCATTGACCCACCTACAATTATTGACATTTTTAATTTGAAAAACTGAATTAATGACACAAAGCTGTCCCGAATCATCATCTCTCGTGATCCTTAACATTGTCTAATAATGAAAAACGATTCATATTTAATTGTTCAGGTACCTATGAACAGTTATTAGGGAAAGGTCAATATACTTTATTCCACATTTATCTGGCGCCTACTATAGTTCCAGTTTATTTATGTACAACTGAGCGGCGTGGTATATGGACGGGTGTTTAGCGACACTTGCTATAACTAAAGTTCCCGATTTGACCCTTATTATTTATAGAGAGAAGTCCCAGCCTTAGGGGCGTAACTTTCGAGTGACCAACCTTTTATTTCTAGAACATCGTGAACGATGGAAAACTTAGAAGACAGTGTGATTTTCTGTTCCCAATTTATTTTAAAGCAAAGTTTAAGGTCTCATAATATGAAAAGTTGGAACGAGTCCTGAATAGTTTTTCAATGTGATTGTCTTATTAGTTTAATCTAACAGTGTCCTTTACAGGTCATGCGATGAAATACATTATTTCGATCACAAACATTAATTTGACTTTGATAACAATATTTTAATTTTTGTAAGATTTATGAGTTTCATATTATTATTATAATAATTACAGCCTTTGTTCTATTAGTTTGATAGCTACTTAATCAATTTAAAACGAGATTGATTTCGATATCTCGACTACGTACTTACTCGGTTTGAGCCTTATCATAAGCGGTAAGCGGCACTTAGACAAAATTGAAGTAGATAATAACAAAAGCATAGCATTAAATTGTCTATTAATTCTAAGTACTCTAGGATTAGACCGATCACTTTAGCCGATACCCTCTTATCTAATGATAGCCTGGTACAGTGAAATTGAATGTTAATTAGTACTTAAAGGTAATGCAATTTAGGTGCCTACTTATCTTTGGAGAGATAAAGTAGAACTGTTGTTTTAAACGTTCTAATACAATGTGAAGTGCTTTTAAATACACGGTTGGCGCTGTGGTTAAACTATTGGCTGTGGCGCCACTTGTCGCTGGTTCATTTCTCGCACGAAACAGATATTTGTATGGCCTACAGCCTGTTCCGGGTCTGGCTGTCTGTGTATGTGAGTTTGTATGTTTGTAAACGCACCCACGATACAGAAGAAATTCCTAGTGTGAGGAAAAGTTTTCATTAAAAAATAAAATAGGAAAAAGTATTACAGAATTGCATCTCCAAAAGTACCTATTATGCTTACCAAAATGATTGCCGAACACCTACAATGATCTAACATTAGGAGCTGGACTAAGTGTGGAAACCACACCCCGATAGATAGATGATAGCCAAAATTGTTGATTGTGACAAGCTCATCAATGAGTTTAGTTCAATCATAGACATGAATAAATAGATTCAAACTTGAAAATGTATAGACGCCAGACACCTGTCAAATTTTCCCAATCAACCTTGAACCTAATAATTTAGCAATAAAGTTGAAAATCTATTAAAGAAATTTGACAGATTGTTGTAGATTGGTGTGCCTGTACAGTGGTCCTCTGATTTCAACAACTGGCTGGGTCGGATTAGTTTTCATAAAAATAAAATATCCTCCTTTACATAGATTGGCGAGGCTTAAGTAAAATTGGGTGGGCCACATTTACAGGATGCACGAGGATAGGGTCCAAGATTTTCACGCGGTGGGTGCCTGAAGACGCACGTCGCAACCGAGGCAGGCCTAAAAAGCGCTGGCGTTACGATTTGGACTCATTCCTGCCGTATTGCTGGAGTAGGCAACAGATAAAGTTAGCTGGAAAATATGGGGGAGGCCTTTGCCCAGCAGTGGGACAGTATAGGCATAAAAAAGTGGCACTCCGGGAGTGCCGACAGAAGTCAAAACTTGAACTAAAATGCCCAACGCGCCTCGCGATCCGCTACCGTCGCTGAACACACGCTGCGCCGTATCGTAGCGAATCGATTCTAGATATAAAATCTTAAATATCTCGAAAACGGTAAGTTAAATCACAAACATAACCAATATTTGGGCTCCCTTTATAAAACCCCGTAGAAAGATCCATAAGACCTAAATTCATAAAAAAAACTTAAATTTACCCACGATTCCCATACTACTAGTAGAATACTACGTTATACACAGAGGTGGCGGTTACGGTAACAGTGTCGCGAGTAGGATAGTTTTTTCCCATCTCAATGAATGCCCAACGCGCCTAAAGAAGATTTCGTCACTTCAAAAACATTTTTGGTTGGTACTAACTAAATATAGTACAAAATGGTCTTCAAATACGAACTTAAACCAAAAGACAATTAGACAAAATTTTCTACAAAAAGACATAAACCCACTACATTCTTGTTAAGTGGTAAGATAAAGCTTGTAAATTAGTCGGTTTGTTAAACGGTCCAAGTTTTTAACTACACACAATAGTATGAAAAACTATTTGGGAACTATCAAAGTTCGTGGAGAATTACCGCTTGCAAATTGCCAGTAATTTTGAATGAGAATGAACTTTGAAAATTCGTGTGAAGGAAACTCGGTGCTGCTCGGGTTAATTCGTATTATGACTCGGATGATACTCGTAGTAAAATATTAAGGAGCTGCACTGAACTGTTCAGACGGGATTATTTTAACAAAGCGGAGCTATATTTATGGTGAAGTTATTTTTTTAGATGTGAGATAGTAAAAAATATTGAGAAAGTTAATGCTATATTATGTTTAATTATTGCTATGAAACTAGAAGGATGTGTTTTATTTTCGGGATAACAAATGATTTCAATTTTATCAGCGACTTATTGATATTAGAAAAATAATCGCGTTAATATTTTCGATATATCTCTGTAGGTACCGAAATTCATCAAAAACGGTTCAGCAGTTTTGGCGTGAAAGTGTTATAAACGAACAAACACACTTTTTCATTTGTGAAATTAGTTACTTAGTAAATTGCCTACCTTAGATAGGTAAAATCCTAATCCTAACTGACATAGGTACCTACGTCAAAATTATAATATTACTATATTATATAGCCATATTTAATTAAATTGAACCTCAAATGAATAATAAAAAAAACATAAGGACATAAATCTCAAACTTAATAAGTGCACAAAGAGTTATTCTCTCCAAAATTGGCTGAAGTTATATAAACTTTTTTGTAAGGTCCCAAACGTGTTATCATAGCTTGCATTTACGTTAGTTCTAAATTTCCCAAATGCAACATTATTTTCTAAATCCTTACTATTAAAAATATTTTTATTGTACAAGTTGTAGTAGGTATTATTACAATTATATGTTTACATTAATTGAGTTCGTTTAGTGTTGCACAAAGTGTGTTATATGACCTAAATACCAGTTGTCATGTGTAAAAGTTTATAAATTTGTTGAAATCATTTCCGAAAGATTTATTAGTTGTATACTAACTCATTAAGATTTTTTATGTTTGAGTTTTCATTATAAAATGTATACTCACATAAAAGCATCTCATAAAAAAATTCACCGTAATACCAATATTTAACAATAAAAATAAATCTAGAACGAGGCTATAACGCGTAGACTAACTTAGTATTCAGAAAACCTACACAAGACTAATCTTTAGATAATATGACAACAGAGTGTATAAGAATGCTCTCGACAGCAGTAATATTGTCGAGAGCATTTTTATACACAGTTTTATCATATTATGTAGAAACTTCTGATCTTTAACTTAATAGTTTATTTATTGTGTAGAAAAGTCACATTTTTTTTGTATATTTTTTAGATTCCATTGTAGTTAAGTACTTGACATATACTACACACACGTACGTAATCTACCGGGTAAATACGCAAAAGAAAATAAAAAAAATATTTTCTTCGTCTTTCAATTTCGAGACAAAAATCTAATTTTAAAACTGACATCCCAAAATTAATATCCCCTTAATTAATTCATATTCGAAAGCATCGAAAAATGTCAAAACTGTCTTTTAGAATATTTATAAACATTTTCTGAACTGACAGCTTAGTTATATAAAAGCTGTCACGAAAGTAAGGCCATACTATGGAATAATTAATAACTTTCGTAAGCTTAACAGTTCTTTAAAGGTTATTGAGCAAACAAAGTTCTCCTTGTTAAGTTCCTCGGCTGCTTGAAGAAGTCATTGTTCTATACTTAGCACGTAGTTTTAAATCTTTAAAACTTATTTAGAATCTGGATTGGTGTAATGTGTAAGTTGGTTGGTGTGTCTATTACTAATTTAAGGGCTGATTTTTCAGTAGTCACATAAATTCTAACTAAAGAATAAATAATTATGACGGTTTGACATATTTTCCATAAAAAAGCCATTTTTATACATCGAATAAAAGTTATCAAATGACCTTAATGTCGTTTAGTTTTAGGACTATAGACAGTGTAGGTACATATCTTATATATCATATACTATCTTATACTGTCTTATGAAAGAGGCTTTGCCCGCGTGAAAATCGAAAATTGTCCTAACAGAACATACCGGGATGAAGTATGTAATTTATATTCAATTTTAGGATATGGCAAGTTTCATTAAAATCTATTCAGCCGTTAAGTCACGAAGAGGTAACAAACATACCAACAGAGTTACTTTCGCATTTATGTCAAAGTATGGGCGAGCCTTTATTTTATTATTGTATCTCATACACCCTACGATGGAAAACGAAGTACATCAATAATGAGTTGACATTCAACCTTTTTGTTACAAGAAAAATCGACTCACGAAACCAGCCAGAAAATAAAGAACAATACAAATAAATCGGTGAATGTAGCTTCAAATAAAAAAGTATGAGCAATACTTGACTTTCTTTTACATAAATTCACATTGAGAGTAACATTATCCATTACCAACAGTCACAAAGCGTGAAAAGCTGGATTTTTGTAGGCTTGCACGGTGACAATGTGAAAAGACTAATGGGGTGCGATATCGAGTTTCTGTCTGCTGAATATCAAGGGATATTACACGCGAATGATCAGCCCGAGGTGGCGAGGTTGTCACTTCATAATACTAAAGTAATACAAAAAATGGGCAAGACGGGATTTTATAGAGTTTCTGTGAGTTGCGCCCAATGTGAGTGTCTAGAACAGGAGTCACATACTGGTGTGCCCAAGTTTCCATCATCATCGTCCACTGCTCCAAAGTCCACATCGACCTGTTTAGTGCGTCTCGCATCCAGCGGATTCCCGCTTCCGTCAACACGTCATCGGCTTACCTTGTGGTGGTTCCAACGCTGCGTAATTCATGTGCCAAGGGCCCATACGCTACAGACACCGCTATTAACGAGGCCCCTATATTGAGCTCAAGCTATCTGAAAGTACAATAGACTCACCAAGAAGAAGATCAGCGTATTGTCTTTCCGTTTCAGAACAAAAACCTCTTCTCTCAAAGAATCTATAATCACAACGCTTGCTCAGATTGTCTTTCTTGTCCAGGATTCCTTATGATGTATTTTTAAGGTTGCATATATTAAAAAATCAAAACTTTCTCGAGCAAATTTCAAAAGAACAATAAACGAAATAACAAAATTTAAATGACCAAATGTATGTGACATCAAATGAACGACTGATCAAAAGTTGCTAGATGTAATTTTAAAATATCAAATCATAACTAATCAAATTTTATAATCACAAATGATTGGATTGAAGGCGGGAGCTTGGCTCCGCTTCGCTCCCACCTTAGCCTTCTAACCTAACCTATCCGAGTCGGGGTACAACCGATCTTGTTGTGCAAAGGCTTTCTGTATCAGACAGGCGCTATTCGCTAATATTAATATTATTTTTACCTTTTTCAGTTCTTCTTGGATACATTATTAATTATGAAATGGATTACCATTTGATAATAAATAATTTATCCAGAAATCCATTTTGACCTTTAAACGATTTGGTCAATATTGTAATAAATAATATAAACATTGATATTCCAGACTTTGGTCAGCTGAACTTTTGATCAAATGACCATCGTTATTTTAAACTTTGTTGATTTGTACGTTGTTCTTTTGAAATTTGCTCAGAAAAGTTTTGATTTTCTAATATGCAACTAATTTTTAAGCATGTCAGTGATATCCAAGATTTTCTTTGTCTGATTTTTGTTACATATATAAGACTACTTTTATTAAAATGAGGATTTCATATTTTAAATACTATTCTAACTATATACACTTAAAATAAAAATAAAAACTCCTAACTAAAATATGGCGTCAAAAAATTCGTCCGCATCGCTATCGACTGGAAGTGAGCCTAATAGACTGGCGGCATTACCACGTTGTATGGCAATGCTAGTAGCTACTAGAAAACTGGCTAACCGACTTCCTTGAATAGTTTGGACATTTCGACCACAATTGGAGTGCCAAATGTGGTCAACTATTTATGGACATCAGTTAACCAGTTCTACAGTATCCACATCCCAGTTTAAGAAGTCTCTGCCGCTAGGCTATCTATCAGAAAATGAAATATAGTTTGAGCTAAAATATTCTTCAAAGCCGCTTTTTCATAAAGCTTGATTTATTTAGGCACACTATTTTCCCCTTCGTCTGGGTCAGATACTGTATAACTTATCCTTTTTAGAATATTGGGAAGACTTCTTTATTTGGTTTGATGAATGTGGCAGCCCTAGCGTTTGCCTTGATCGTGCAAGAGTTATATCTGCCTCCGTTTATTTTATTTTAATTTATTGACTAAAAATATGTAGCCGAAACATGATTTATTACATCCTTACATTATTTTTTGCGACTGTTTATTTTTCTTCGCATTTACATATTTTTTTGCGAGAAAGTAATGTACTTTACGTAAATAGTTACATATATACTAAATGTCAAATTGCAATAACTTAGTCTCCACACCTTAAATTCCAAAAATATAATTTGATTTCAACAGTTAAACGTGTCCAAATATTACGGCTATTCTTATCTTTCCGAATTTATCTGAAATCAAGTTGACATAGACATTTAACTGAGAATTTACTAAAGTATTCGCACTTAAGGATAAATCTGATACCGCGAATATCGCGATAAGTTTACAAACAAGGGTAGGTATTTGCAGCACAACTAAACCAAATATCTCATGAAGAAACGTCTGGTTAAGGCACATATTTAACATTGAACACCGAAACATAATAGTAGGTTCGAAAAAAGAATAAGGGGCGTTTCTCGCGAGTGCCACCGTACTATGTGGGTAGGTTCGTAAGATATGGCCGCTTGAGCATGTATGTCACGTGCCGGATTATAAAAGCTTTTTCCAATTCTCCATTGTAGGAGCTCTCGGGATCTCGCGGAGACCACGTAGGCGCTATATCTTACGCTCTCTGTACGCTTTTATTTTAACGAAATTTAGCCCACTCCCTTGTCACTGACGATTACTTTCCATTGTCTCGCCGAGAGGGTGTAATACCGTATCAAATTGGGAAATATTGAAAGAAAACGTGGTAACCGATCCAGTTGTATTGCGAGCTCGGATCGGTTAGCAGTTTGTTTTGTTGACGATACAAGGATAAGAATGTTTCTATTCATGTCCGATCGCTGTAAAAAGACTTTGAATTAACTACAAAATTGCCCTTTGCCCTTACTGGCTTCGGTTTTTGGGACAAAGGCATTACAGAAATTATTCTGTTTTTATTCGGTGCCTAATCTACATATTACCTCGTATCCCATTCCGAAATACTAACGCGAGGGCAAATAAAGTCATAAAATTACTCACCAAAAATAATATTATTGGGCGCGAACGTGTTTTTTTGTGCTGTCGCATCCCCACAATAGAGGGTGCGCTGTTTGTTGTCCTCATTCATATAAATCCGGAAAAAATAAAACAGATATTAAGGGCGCCCTCACCGTCCGGGCTTCCCGCCTCGTACATTAGTGTCCTCGAGAATGTCCCCATTCTTATTCAAATATTTCCGGCAATTTGTTTGTCGGTTTGTCCTATCGTACAGAACGTTACACAATAGGTTAAGACCGTAAATGAATTACTCTTTAAATCTCTTAATTTTTTATATTAAATATGACATGCGTTCTATCTTTCTGTCGGTTTTGAACTCATTCTGCCTCGTTCGGATATCAATCACGACTTTTAGATATAAATCCTGTAAACGGGCGTCCACGTTGTGTATTCTGTGTTTTATTTCCGATTGGAACACTGCACCTCATGCATTTTAAATAGGAAATTCAATTTTAACGATGTTCAAATAGGCGAGCGGTGTAAAACTGACCGCGGACCGCTCCCGTAAAAGCATTAACCACGGCAATAACAAACAAGTTCCTTGCCAAAAAACTTGGCGAATTTATTAATGCAGTCAAGCTGTATTACTCGCGCAAACCGATTCCTTTGTTCACTAAGAAATACAGAACTAAATCTTATAATACTGTACACTAAAATTTTGTTTTCTTGTTTTGGCACGATTTTGTTCCAAAACTAAGTATTAAACGAAGCTATTGATTGCAGTTGCATTAATTCATTTGCAGTTGTTAAGTTTAATTGCAACATTAATTAAATAATGTATTTTTAATGCGTTTGCCTTCAACTGCAGGAAACAGGAAATGATCGTAAACAATCTCGATAACTGTTCTATCATTTTATAGATCACTACACTTTTATTATGGACTTAGGTCATGAAAAAGATTTTTATTTTTTAAGTTTTAGTGGTACCCCACACCTAACAACAACACTGGAAGTCACAGGAAAGCAAAATACTATGAAGGCCACCACAAGCAAGTCCGGTTAAGCAGTCAACAAAGACGCCACTCAAAAAAAAAAAAAAGAAAGAAATTTCGCAAAAATATTTCGTTTACTTGGTTGACATATTTTTTCCAGCTATTTTGATTTAAAAACCAAACTACTGAACCGATTTTGATGAAATTTCTATGTGAAGAACCGGAAAGAATTTTTCAAATCGGTTCATAAATGACGGAGTTATGAGGTAACAGAATAAATACATACGACCGCATTGAGTACCTCCTCCTTGTTTTGAAGTCGGTTTAAAAAAAGAAAATACAAAACTCATAAATCAAAGTTTAATTTTACTGGAAAAATCTTCAAAGTTATTCGATAAATTTTACTAATTTGTAAACAATCTCTGTGATTAACTTGGCCTTTGATGAAAACTATAAAATATTTTTTTTTTATTCAGATTGATTAGCAACATAATTTATACTTAACGAGTTGCCCAGTCTTGCCAAGAACTACCGTGTTACCCAGTTAATGGGTTGTGGAGGTCTGGTAGGCAGCCGCTCCACGTAAAATACTGCTATTCAGCAGAATACAGTTTGACTGGAAGTCGACCCCAATATATGTAGTTGGGAAAAAGGCTAGGCAGATGTTGAGTCGCCCGATATAGAAAATTAGACCTGTCGCAACTAATAGCACATGGATAGGTATGCGAAATATTCCTGAAATCTTTAAAAATCTACCACAGAATCGGAATTATAAAGTTCCCCATATTTGCAAGTGACACTGCGGCGCTGGCAATAGCTAGACTAAAAAGTCAAATTCAAAAGTCATTTATTCAAATTAGGCTGAGTGCCAGCACTTTTTGAACGTCAAAGTCCTACATAAAGACAGTCCCCCAAAACGCCCGCCCGTCACCACTTCCTAGTGTTTTAGCTGGGAAGAAGAAGTGGCGCAACAAACTCCCCAGCAACACATCTGTCTGTTGAGTTAGAAGAACTAGCATTTATACAAAGGTATGCAAAGTACCTATTCTTACAAAGAAAACAATACAACAAAGGTAACACGTAAAAACCTAAAACTAAATAATTCGCTACTTGTAAGCTCTCTTCATTCCACTTCACTCCATTATGCCAGCATAATCAGACAAACTCAAGCATAAAAACAATATTAAATCAAACTGACAATCAAATTAGTCTCAAAGCATTCCCTAGGTTCACTAACCGCTAAACACAATCACAACCTTAACACTTTATCAAGCCCTGATAATAGCATATGGCCTAAGACCACGCCTAGGTCTAACCCTGCATGCTTAATTCCTAGGAACTAGATAACACTGACAGTTACCGACCACGCTTATTAGTTATCCTAAACAGTGGTCGGCTTTATCTCAGTGCGTAAGTTAAACGACAATGTTGTTCCAAAAGCTTTATATAAGTTAACTTGTATAAAGTACTATATGAACTGCAATTTATGACCTAAAAGTAGAAATCTAACTTAAATGTGATATCGATAATATATCAATCCTATTTTGCTTCTCAAAAAAAACATTTTGTTTTTTTGTCACCATTTTAATATTAATTTTTGCTAAATAATGTTCTTTTCTGGTGTATATGTGTGTGTTATATCGTATTTTTAGTTCTTATTTTTATTTAATCCAATCTCACTTCATTTCATTTAAGTATATATATATAAGTTAATTTTAAGTATAAAAGATTATTGATATTAATTTGAATTGTTATCCATCTTTATATTTATTTATTATTGTATAGGTAGTGAGATCTAAATACAATAGGTACTGTGCTTATCTTAGATTTAGATGTATGCAATGCATACGTGTTTGTAAATGATATGTACTATGAATCAACGTGTATCTAGTTAGTTTGCCTAAATAAATAAATAAAAATAAAAATCATCATCGTCACCAGCCGAAAGACCCACTGCTAAAACACTAGGAAGTGGTGACGGGCGGGCTCTTGGAGGACTGTCTTCATGTAGCACTTTGACGTTCAAAAAGTGCTGGCACTCAGCCTAATTTGAATAAATGACTTTTGATTTTGCTTATGAAGGCTTTGATTTCAACTTTTCGCAGTTGTGCTAAATTCCGACAATACTTTGCCAGCACCTGCTAAAGCCTAGCTGTTATTTCATAAACAATTAGTATCAATTAGTGATTTCTGTTTGGCAATATCAACTATCAGATATGTGTCTTGTTCTGGTTAAATATTAGCATAGTTACCTACGCATGTATTCGAAGACCTAATTAAATCTAACAATCGTCATTAGCTTTCGATATATTTGCATAAATATGCGACTGGCGATGGCTAAGACCAGTTCGTGCCAACAATGAGCTTGTAGTCACGACCTCATGATCCTTGGGATGTCCTGGCGATTGACAACTGTCGCTAACCTAAGAAACCTTTCTATTTATTGCTATGTGGGAGGAGACAATAAAGTAATATTATAATTATTAAGATTACGTAACGCAACTAATTTAGACTTTTAATATTATTTTATTGTTGTACACCTACAACGGTGTAATCTTTTTAATTTTAACCCAAATGTTGACCGGAAGATAATACCGTTTAACGTCCGCCTATATTCATAAAGTCTAAATAAATAATGTAAACATCTAAGCTCATTAAATAAAGACGTAAGATGGCTCTTTTTTGTCTTCTCTGAATTAAGTACGGATCCGATCAGAAAATTCTTTCTTTACTACATATTGCTGAGTGCTATGTGCCAATTTTCATCCCAAAAAATGCACTTCTGTAAGCTAGGTCAGGAGAGCAAATCCGCAGAGAATAGCTAGTAAAATACGTACTTATGTCGCATGAAACTGTGTTGGCTTCGACCAGATATCGGCTTAGTAAGTTTCAAAACTAGGGTACCCAAATCCCTAAATAGAATTGCCGGACTAGACATTTCATTTATCCGCAAAAAAGGTCTAAGCTCCACGAATTTCACACCGAAAAGTTGGCCTAGTAAAACTTTGATATATCCAGCTAAAAATAGTTGTTTGGCAAACCTGATCAGGGCCTTAACCCTAAAAGCGAAAATAGAGCCTAAAATAGAGCGCACTGGAAAACTTGTCAATGCTACCATGCCATGGGGCTTTGGTATGTAAATGCTGACAAAATCAGCCGTTGGTTCCACTCTTCAAACGATAGGCCAAAAGGTTTTTTCCGCTATTGGATGGCAGGCGTGCCCACGGCAAAGGTTTCAATAGCAACATACTGTGATGTTTGTACTTATCAGAACCATGATACGAATGTCACTGTTTTCTAAAACTGAATGGTAAATAAAAGGTTGACTGAGAAGATTTAGTTTTAGGTTTCTAAGTATTTTTTTTTTAAATAGTTGCAAATTCCAGTGAAATCGAAAATTGTCGCAAAATTCAACTTGAAAAATTCTCAAACGCGAGTTAGCTGTTGTGAATGAATGACAGTGGTTGAATTACTCTTTAACAGCCAATCGAATATCTTTATTAGCGTTGAATTTTGAAAAACTGATGATTTGGCTGGCTAAATTTGAGTCACCAACGGAAAAACAAATTGAAAAAAAAAATGGTTGTCTGTAAAGTCGGTTTACGGACGATAGTTTAACGTGACAACGTCATAACAAAACATTGATGAAATGATCGTAACGTTACAATGAACTTAACGTTACAATGAGTCATTCTTTTTCGTGCGTGCAGCCGGCGTTCATCGATTTATTAGACGTTGTCACGTCAAAAATGCTGTTAACTTTTTTAGAACAAAACTGTCACATTGAAAATGTTTTCTGCAGGTTCTAAAAACAATTTATTAAAAGACCGTTTCGATTTTAAATATACCAGTTTGTTCGACTGATGAATGGTAGCAACAGTCCAATATTGTAGGTATCATATTTAGGTAGTTTGAATTTATAATTGCGACACCAATTAGTTTTCACCTAGTTCATGTTACTTGCAAAATTTAAACAACCGGAATAAAGGTTATTATTAAAACTCGTTTTTGATACGGTCAGCATAAAAAAAGAAATGTAAAATCAAATTCAAAAACATTTGGGCTGTAAAATTATTTTTTCTTCTATAGCTGAAGTAAATTATAGCAGATGAAAGAAAGAAAGATCAACAGTTTGTCTTTGAATTGAAGTAGTTACTACTAGTATTAATTTACTTTTTACGACCCATAAAACACAATTTATAAAAAAAAAATTGGTTGTCTGTAAAGTCGGTTTACGGACGATCGTTTAACGTGACAACGTTAAACGATCGTCCGTAACAAAACATTGATGAAATTATCGTAACGTTACAATGAGCGTAACGTTACAATGAGTCATCCTTTTTCGTGCGTGCAGCCGTCGTTCATCGTTGTCACGTCAAAATAATTAAGTAACGTTTAGTGCTGTCGTTACAATCTAGACATAACTCATTAAGTGATTATTATCCAATTTGAATAATCGAGTTAACTAAACTCTGAAAATGTATGCCAAAAGCAAGTTCGATCCTTTTTGGTCCGTATTTTAGATGAGTATCGGACTTCCTCTGTACAGGGAACGGGCGTGAAGTTTATGTTTTTTTATTGCTTATAATTATAGTGTTTTGTCTGTCAATAGGATGACTCTCCTTTTTCGTGCGTGCAGCCGTCGTTCATCGATTTATTAGACGTTGTCACGTCAAAATAATTAAGTAACGTTTAGTGCTGTCGTTACAATCTAGACATAACTCATTAAGTGAGTTAGTACACCATGGGTATTATTTCCGCATTATGTTTATATTATTGTATAACAATATTTAGTTCCGTTTCGCTACGATTGCTGTGACTAAGACAAGCAATGGAAAATAAGTATGATGTCTCTTTAATATTTATATAATTCAAATTGTGATAATTATGTACGAACAATGTACATATAGTTCACGTGATTTTTTTTTAAAAAGCTTCTAATGTACATAGTTTCATGGAAACTTAGAGCAGGAAAACTTAGAGCATGGAAACTTAGGTCCTGAGTAAGCTGTAATTCGTGTTTCCATTATTAAAAAAGCCTTGAAAAACAACCCAAAATCCCGCCCGCGGTTCCGCCCGCGTTAATGTCGAAAATTAACCCAAGGGAACATAGTCCGGGAATGAAATATCTTATGTGTTATTCCAGACTATAATCTACCTCTGTGCCAAATTTCATCAAGATCCGTTCAGCCGTTCTGAAGTGAAAGAGTAACAAACATACATCCATACATACAAACTTTCGCGTTTATAATATTAGTAGGAAGTAGGATAGGATACACAATAATATCACTACATCCAAATAACAACAAAAACTACAATAAAAAAACAGCCAATTTCAAAATAAAAATACGTATCTTTAAACGCTTACAAGACCCGTATCCCGTATAAAGCAGAGTGCATATTGCATGAACTCCTTTATACCGACAGAGGGTGGCAATGGCTACAAATTGAGTGTGCGACGTGATGCCAAGTGTTTACTAAGCGATACGCGGGTAAGGCAGCGATCGATGAGTAATAGCCGTTCGTGTGTCGTAGGCTTTACTTGTAAATGCGTTTGTGAAAAAAGAGACTCGAGTTCTCCGTTGCATGTGGAAATTTTTGTACGCACCATTATGCAGGAATGCGGTTTTTGTTGGACTGTAGTGTCAGCCTGTTTCGCTTTAACTACTAATACAAGAGGTATGCTTGCTTGTCCCGTATAAAGAAGAGGGCATATTGCATGAGCTTCTTTATACGGGTTTTTGGGGGACTGGCTTCTTATAAAATTTGTCGATCAAAATGTTGTGGTACTCAACCTAAATTGAATAAATGACTTTTGATTTTACCGGGAGAGGGTGGCAATGGCTACAAATTGAATGCGCGACGTGATGCCAAGTGTTTACTAAGCGATACGCGGGAAAGGCAGCGATCGATGAGTTATAACCGTTCGTGTGTAGTGGGCTTTACTTGTAAATGTGTTCGTGGTGAAAAAATGTTTGCATGTATCCTTGAGAATGTGGTTTTTGATGGACTCGGATTTTATTATCCTGTTTTGTTTTTGGTCATGTTTATCTAAACTACTAAAACAAAGAGATTCGCTTATAGGGAGTGATCTCTGGAAACGGATAGAAAGTTAGTATCGTTGAGTGCCGTAAATGTTACTTTTTGTCCCACAAACATGGCCGATTCCTGTGAGACAATCAAGTCATGGCCAAAAGCTAGTTCATTATACAATCGAAGTGATACTTACCAAGTTGGCAAAATGCGATTAATAAGCAACAATCCATGAAAATCTAATAACCAGACATTTACACGGTTCTAGCAGTTGTTTATGTTAACGTTGCGTGATGCAAAAAGTGATTCTGATTTTGTATTGCGCAGGAGTGGTGTTGAACTGTATTTTTAAAAACTACTAGTGTCTGTTTTTCCTTGACAGACTGACCGTATTAAGGACATTTAAAGTCGTTAAAGATTATTGTCACAAGAAATATTAGAGTAAAATTTTTAAGAAAACCCTGCAATTATTTCTCATGCCTATGACTGCTTTATGTTTTAATTTTGAAACGAGAATAATGTAGCGATTTATAAGCCAACGGTAGCAATTACCAATTAATTTAAAATTATGATTTGTCACACTAATTTCATGTAACTAACGACTGGGTAAAGTTATGTCTAATAGGGTATATTAGTTGAATTGAAACCAATCGGCACGTGTTCTCAATTACCTGAATAATATTACTAAACAAATGGAAAAGTTGCTTACAATTTATTTTTGCCCTATTAAGGACATAAATCATATTTTATAAGGTAAATTGGCACTGAATCAACTTTTTCTCTAGAAAAACAAAACTGTTTTGTATTTAGTTTGATTGAAAAGATAATTGTCTAATAAGAAACTGTCAAGATTAAATAGTATTGAACTGTTATAGATTACTTCGTTGGTCTAGTGGCAAATATCATTGCTGACGTCTTGGGATCGATTCCGGGTCGGGCAAAGTTTTACTGGGTTTTTCCGTCTGGAATTTCTCGGTAGCTTGGAGTCTGGCTTCGTGCTCGGTTGGTGACAAAAGACCCTATAAGGTTCATGGGGCTCAAATAAAACGCCTCTGGGAATACTTTCAGGAGTGTGAAATTGTTCATGAGACAAATTGTGATTTGTTGTTAGATATAACGTTTTAATTCTATAATAAAGTACAGACGTTGTCCTGTCCAAACGTTTGCTTTGTGTCTGAGGAAAAATTATAGATATCGATTGCAGCGCCACCTACCGGGTCCAATTGTGAATCTAGACCATCCTCGAATCCACTCGAACACACACAAAAAAAATCATTCAAATCGGTTCAGCCGTTTTGGAGGAGTTCACTGTCAGCACACGTACAGAAGAATTATATATTTAAGATGTGGAAATAAGTACACATACGAACGGTTTTAATACTGTTTTCAATAAGAAGATTGTTCAGTTCATCTTAACTATAAACCTCAACACAAAAGAATCACCATTCAAACACCAGTTTTCAACATCGAAAGTAGTTCACGAATCACGAAAACAAACACTAAGGCTTGGCACACACTCACGTTCAAATCGCAACTCGCAACGAACGCCAAGATTTATTCGCTTCTCAAAATTCGTAGTCGCAACACAGAATCGCGTTTACATGGCAGACAAATTAGTTGTCTCGCTTCTGACAGATGAGGGAATCGGTCCGGTGCAGTGTGCATCTGACGGTCGATTTATGTCACGACACGAATGTAAGATTTAGCACCAAGTTGCGATTTTAACTGCGATACTGCCGACTGAATAATGACGCAAGTGTGGGGTGACTTTGATTGAGAATTGTTAGGACTTACTAGTGTAAGTTTTGTCTGTTTTGGATTGTTTAAGTTATAATTATAACATAACTGTAGTTTATTTCAAACAGTTAAACTAAAAATAGTAAGGTGACAAGATCGTTATTTTAATTATGTATCTATCTGACTTATTTTTCCTATGTTACTACTTGTAAATAGTTGTCAAATACCATAATCCAATCTTCCAATCGTCTGCATGCTTCATTTGACATCTTTGTTAAATAAATAAATAAATAATATATTTTTTGGTATGTCACTGAACTCCTCCTAAACGGCTGGACCGATGTTGATACATTTTTTGTGTGTGTTCAAGGGGATTCGAGAATGGTTTAGATTCACAATTGGACCCGGTAGTTGGCGCTGCAGTAGATTTCTATAATTTTTCGTAATACACAAAGCAAACGTTCGTACAGGACAACGTCTGTCGAGACCGCTATTTTACCCATAAGTTCTTAAAGTAGTAGATTTTGAAGGGAAAATACAAGAAAATGTTGAAGACAACATATTGTAAGGCATCTCTTTTATCAATAGCTTATGCAAACGTAACTATCTTCTAGAACCAAAACAACACCAACAATAGCACACACACAAACGCTACCAACGTTTAAAAAAGTGAAGGAGCATTACCTCTCACTATAATTTTTCTTCTCCTTCCCCATTTATATATTTGGTATTTATTAGTATATTATTTAGTATTGTGTGTATTTTATATTATTATGTCTAATTAATGTTATTTATGATGTTTGTACACTGACCGCCCTAAATATAACTTATTTCGTTCAGTCCATCCAAAGGTTGTCTGTAAGAGGTTGACCTGTCCTGCCAGGGTTGCGGAATTTGTTCGAAGGATCACCGCGGCCCTGGAACGCAAAGGGCTTTAGAAGGAACACGGATGGGTTTTAGTCAGTAAGAGTCTGACACGCCCTTCCGCTCCACCCAGAGCGGAAGAAGTCATTTGATGATTTCCCATCCTTAAAAAAAAAAAAAAGAGGTTGCCCTGTGCGATAAGACCGCCCATTGTACACCTCCATCCTCCATTTGTAATGAGATGTACAATAAAGTATATAATAAATAAATACCAACACGTTCAATAAAGCAGCCCTTTACCCCGTTAATTCTTACTGCAATAAAATTAGAAACCTTTGTACGCCAGTGAAAACATATTAATGTGCCCGACGAAACAATGAAAATAGCTTTAAAGCGTCACCCAGCTGAACAATGGAGTTTTAAACGTTTGCTAAGTGTTGCAGAAAAGTCAGGGCGAGGACAAAAGCCATAAGTTCTGGCTGTCGAGGGCGTCTTTGGCTGAAGCTGAAACACGTACGCTTTGAACTCAAGTGATACGAAAAGCATGGCTTAATGTCTTTTTGTATGTGAAACGTTTGATTATTCAACGGGTTTAGTAAAAGAAAGAAATGTATGTTTAGAGAAAGGCTTGGCTTAAACCAAAGAGAGAAGCTGCAAGAACTATAAAGATTTTTTCTACTATAAAAGCTTACAGCTTGGAAAATAGAATGAATGTGCAATAAAGATTCATTACAAGAACTCAATGGGGAGTCGAATTAGAAGTAACATTCATTGAATCGTTTATATAGGTTCATTTTCCCGGTTTTATTTTGTTAGGGAAAAAAAAAATGTTTGTATGATTGCCAGAGATCGGAATAGGTAGACTATATTTACCTAATGTTCGTGGAAGTAAGTATCATAGAGTTGATAATTTCTCCTGTAAAATCCCGGAATCATAAATGGAATCATGACAATTAAAACACGGGATTTTAAAAACATGAACTGTACTTTTATATGTTTTTTTTTAGATTATAGTTACAAATTACAAAAGTTACAAAAGAATCAAAAGAAGAGTTGTGCGACAACAAAGCTATTTAATTTTACAGTTTTAGTAGGTACGGAACTCTAAAATCATAATAAGATTCTTCAATACAATATTTTTGTTCAAATATATTCAAAGCGCAATCAGTATATGCAATTTCTTAAATTCCGGGATACAATCGTCATGTTTATGACTCGGATTTTAGAGGAGGATCAACTCCATGTTACTTACTTCCACGAACATTACGTAAATATAGTCTACCTATTCCGATCTCCGATGATTACGTTCAAACTTAGTGGTACAAAATTGCAATCTAAGAAAATTTTTATTATCCTCTGTAAACTACTTTGTCAGTCAATATTTACTCGATTTTTGCCTCCCCTTTCTATGTACTACATAAATTATTCACTCTTATAAATTGATTGTATGGACTTTAAAAGAGGATCTGACCACTGAGTTTGTTGCCTTGTTTCTTATTTGTATTGACGATGTAACGCGAATATTTTGTCAAATGCGCCAAGTGAAGTGGTAGCATCAGAGTAGTCACGTAGGAAACCGGTCTCCGCCCGTAGTTTGAACTGACCAAAAAAGATTGACTTGTAAAAGTGTAATTTTAACGTACATTCAAAATAAATATCATTTTTCATTTAAGGCCCAGGCATTTTTTTTAACGATGGGAAATCATCAAATTACTTCTTCCGCTCTGTGTGGAGTGAAAGGGCGTGTTAACTGTTAGACTCTTACTGACTAAAACCTATTCATGTTCCTAAATAAAGCATTTTTGCCCTTTGCGTTCCAGGGCCGCGGTGACTCTTTCGAACAAGTTCCGCAACCAGATGCATCTGCATGGTATCGGCTTTTAAGACTAAGTTTTAAACTAATGTACTATAGTAGGCGCCAGATAAATGTGGAATAAAGTATATTGACCTTTCCCTAATAACTGTTCATAGGTACCTGAACAATTAAATATGAATCGTTTTTCATTATTAGACAATGTTAAGGATCACGAGAGATGATGATTCGGGACAGCTTTGTGTCATTAATTCCGTTTTTCAAATTAAAAATGTTAATAATTGTAGGTGGGTCAATGACCGTTATTCCACGATTATCTGGCGCCTACTATAGTGCACCTCAGAAATATGCATTATTAGGTACAGTACCTAATTATATTTTAAATCAATCATAATCCAAATTCAGAAGTGAATGGTATCAATCAGCCGCAAATTACTCATACGTCTTAGCAATACATGCATTACCTACACAATTTTCCCTATAGGTATGGTATGCCTATTTATGTTTCTGTCTGTCTGTCCCAATAGGTTCTAACTGCGGTGAATGGATTTTGATAAATGGCGCGTGGAACAATTAGTCATGATCCCGCAAGTGACAGACGCTATACATTATGCGCCCATTATAAAAGATAAAATGGTTATGGATATTTTGACTCGTTTTTGTCGGCTTTGACTGATAATGGCTGTTTTTTTAGATAGGCTATAAAAGAAATAGTATTTGGTTTCAGTTATTTGCTTAGGTTCTTCTTTCATGTAGCACACACTAGTATTTTAAATACCTATTTATGGTCGAATGTTACCCATGTATTAGGAGTCTGTGTCTCCACCATTCTCAATCAATTTTTTTTAATGTCTTGCATAAAAAGCTCCTTTCTCGGTAGATAGGAGCTTTTATGGCCTCGTATGTCGTAGGACTTTTTATGTTGTTTATTTATTTATTCTTACTTAGTTATTATTATTAGTTAGGAATTCATTTTATTTTGTTGTTTGGACGTGAATAAACAATTTTCTTTAATTATTTTTGCAATTTGTGGGTTGTTTACGTTGTCATGGTGTCTAAGTCGAGTGGAGAGGGGAAAGTTTATTTCTGAAGAACTTAAAATATTCATCATCATCATAATCATACCAGCCAAAAGACGACCACTGCTGGACATAGGCCTGCCCCAAAGGGGGTTGCCATAAAAGCCACGCTTGGGAGGTGGGTTGGCGATCGCAGTGTAGCTGTTGCAATTTACACAGAATGCTACTGCCCGTTATCTGGTGAGTCTCTTAGTCACCTCTTACGACACCCACGGGAAGAGATGGGATGGTGCTTTTCTTTTACGTCCGACACCATAGATAGGTACAGAATAATAAAAATATAAATTTAAAAAAGAACTTAAAATATTGGCTCTTGTCTATATATTGACTTGGTCTGACAGCTACTGATGTTAAACCTGCAAGTATATATTATATTTAACCTGCAAGTATGTAATTTGTGTTAAAGTGACGGTAGTTTGCTATGTGAATTGTCTCAGGTGGCCGGGGCAGTGACCTTTACTGCAACTACTTCTTTCCACTTGGGAAGGTAAATCTCTCAAGCCCATTCGTCACTACCTATTGCTTTGCTACGTGTTTTAACGATGTCAATCAAATGAATCATTGTAGTATAATGTGAAGGTAATATTTTTTTTTCTTCATTCTGGTAAAGACAAGTTAGTTTGTGGTTTTAATTTTCTAAGTAAATAAAGTAAATATTCAAGAATTGCTTTTGCTCGCGACTTCGTACGCGCATATCTCGTTTTTCCCGTTTCCGTAGGAATTTCCCATTCCCGTTTGCCTATAGCCTTCCTCATGAATGTGGCTTTCATATTCAAAATAATTTTACGCAATAAGTAATTTGCAATTTCTTAAATCCCGGGATACAATCGTCATGTTTATGATTCCGGGATTTTACAGGAGGTATTATCAACTCTATGTTACTAACTTCCACGAACATTAGGTAAATATAGTCTACCTATTCCGATCTCTGGTCATTAGAGGGAGCGACAGCCTTTGTGACTTCTACAACCCAGTAACTGGTTAGGTACCTAATATACCTCCTTGACAAGACTGGTGTCAGATTTTTTGGCTTTTTACTATCCGCAACGATTGTCAAAGATCCATAAATGACAGCCAGTAGCTTAACGTACTTATAAAGACACGGAGAACTCTGGATGTGGTAGCCCATCCACGAACCGACCTCGGCCAGCGCTGCTTTACCTCAAAGATCGAACCGTGCGTCTATTATTATATAGCCACGAACTTCTCCACAATGCTCCTTGACATTAATTATCTCCCAATCCAACAAAAATTAATAAATATTCAAATACTCCACAGCCATAACAAAAACAAATTGAAAACTCTTTAGCATAGCCCAGCCCGCAAGTTGGCGGAACATGTCTGACTTGCTAAACATCTGTTGCATATAAAAAGGAGAGCTGTAATCTGTTTCAGTTTTGTCGCTTCTTGCTGTACTGCACGTGGTCAGAGATATCGCAAAAAACTTTGTGTGAGCATTTTTGGTAAATGGCTGTATGATTTAGTGGATTCGGGACGCTTTTTGATAGGTTGAATGTTATAATGGTTTTTTGGTCGTAAAATCATTAGTTAAATGAAAATATGAAAGGTTTTTGGGTTGGACAAGTAATTGATTGATTGATCGGATTACTCCAGCAACTGCAGAAAATGGTATTTCGTCATACTGGCATTATCCTGATTTAATTAAGGCTTTCGCGCTCTTCAATACATCTTTATTTGACGTCAATTCAATAGTTCTTAATCTACTAATATAAAATAATCTTAATATCTCTATATAAATCTACATCTAAATAAATAGGGCCCAATAGCTAAAAAGTAAAGGTTCGCAATTACAGCAGCCCTAATATGACGCGCTAATACCGTCCAATTCCGATGATGTAAACGGGATAGTGCTATTCGCCATGTGTAGCTCCGTCTCCCTCTTTGAGCGGAATCATTATCGTTTTAAGTCTTCATAGCGTAATAAAAGTGTAATTGCAAAATAGTAACAAAAGAATGCAGTTGAAGTATAAGATACGCAATGACTTCATAAAGGTATTCGAAGATGATGATGTTGAAGATACCTATGTATCTTGACTGCAGACTAGGCAGTGAGCTGGCCGTTAATGGCATACAAACGATCGATTTGGAGTAAGGTGGAGTACCTACCTGGGGCTGAAAAAGTGATATCGGCCGGTTGGAAAGGGATTTAAGTTCAGAAATAACTTCGACTGGGCTGTATTGACTGAGAAAATTATGGCATATCCCACACGATCAAAACGAGGCATGTCTATTAGCAAAACAGCAGTCAACGCCAACGGTCTACTACGTTGAAAGAGAACGGAATAAATTAATATTGACAGCCAACTTAAGTGTCGGAAACGTTTGATTTCCGTAAATAAGTACACATTTCAGGAACTAGGATCGAGTTTTATAGTGCAATTTAGTCACAATATCTTTTGTAATAATGCCTTTTTTCTACTGAATAAAAAAATGCACTCAGTTGACAATGAAGTCAGCTATTAAATAATTATTGTGGACAATAACAGAGCAATTAAGTTTTAGTAAGATATTATATTAATAGTCTATTCATACATAGTTATTATTAATATTGATACAGCTGAAATATTAACAGCATTCGATCATTTGTTACTGTCTAAAGGTGTGGCCATAGAAATTACGTTAATTTTATGACCTTTCGGTTTCTGGTTATTAGAACTGGTAGTATAAATTAAGTCGTGGGCCTGCGGACGGCGAGCGTTGGGTGGCTCGCTGTCCGATCACCACCAGGCCCGGGTCGATGGCGCGTTGTGTTTCACGCGCGCCTCAAAGAGATGTCAGCATAGAAGACGCGGCCCGCTAGGGCCAGAGCCTGCCAGGGTTGCGGAATTTGTTCGAAAGAGTCACCACGGCCCTGGAACGCAAAGGGCTTTAGAAGGAACACGGATGGGTTTTAGTCAGTAAGAGTCTGACACGCCCTTCTGCTCCACTCAGAGCGGAAGAAGTCATTTGATGATTTCCAATCCTTAAAAAAAAAAGTATAAATTAAGTGTTTAAAGCCCATTCTGTTTTCCTTATCTAAAGCACAAATTTAAAATGAGGTGTTATTACGTATGGCATAATTTCTATGAACTACAATTGCTTCTTCTATTCGGTATAAAATTAAAATGATAACAGTGGATGTTTTTTTAATGCCAAATGAGAGAATGCAGAATGGAAGAAAAACACGTGTTGCGCTGACCCCAAGTAAAATGGGATAAGGGCAGGAAGATGAATATGTTAGGATACACTAAGTTAGTTATTAGTCTAGTTGTTTATTCGTTTATAAGTACCTACGCACTATATTGCAATTGCATTACATAGTGAAGAAATAAACAACAAAATGGCAGAACACGCAGATGATGGCGGGATGAGCTAAGACAAAATTAACAACGAATGATCTACATTAGCCCTGGTCCGAAATAAATGGAAGTTATGAGGGGAGGCCTTTGGCCAGCAGTGGGATCATACTGGCTGATAGTAAGCAGTAACAGTAACCAGGATGCCTTTATGAATAACAGAACACTTCTTCGTAAATTCCTACTTTTGTCCTCAGGCATAGCCTGCTATTGGTTTTGTTTTAAACCTAATTCCAATCTATGTTTAATTAATCACTGCATAAGCTCCACCAATAATTATGGATTTACCGAATATTGACACGTTATTTGTATTTAATTGCGTTTAATGGGTACAAAATACGTCGATTTACATTCAATATGAGGCATCATTGGCTACTTAATATAATTAAGTACCAATAAGCCGGTTTGGTGAGCATTCTGTATTTTGTTTTATTTATGAGAAGCTGTGCTGATGGCGTTGTAATATTTTAATGTTCTTTGGTAAAAGTTTTATTGGAGATAATCCAGAATTAAAAATGTACCCAACCAAGTGTGATATTTTACAGTTGATCAACTGTAAAATATCGCACTTTATTTAAATACAGTGTCATGAGTCCACTGTTTAACCGACTTCAAAAAGAGGAGGATGTTCTCAATTAGGTTTTTTTTTATGTGTGTGACCTCATAACTCCGTCATTTCTAAACCGATTTGAAAAAAATCCATTTTTGTGTGAAAGGATATACTTTCCAATTGGTCCCACAGAAATTTCATCAAAATCGGTTCTGTATCAAAATTGGAAATAATATGTCGTCCAAGTAAACGAAATTGCGTATTCTGCTTTCCTGTGACTTTCCAGTGGTGTTGTTACGTGTGGGGTACCACTAATAAGTAAAAAAAAAAACTTTTTACAAAAAGTACAACCGATTTCTTTTTGTAAAAACTTTTTTACAGTTGTAGGTACTTCGAAATCGAATAGCCAAGTTCCATAATTCCATTCGACACCTCTTTTTAGGGTTTAAGTTAGGAAAACATGTCATTAGGAACCATAAAAGCAATGTATTAATGAAGACGGTAGTTCATTAATACATATCTACTAGATAGTAGACACATAATAGGTATCTATAGATGTACAAGAATAATAACTCAACAAACCGGTTCTTATCGAAATTAAATCCTCGTACCTGAAATCGATCAAACGATAATCCGCTCAGCGAAATACAGACGGATTCATTTCGGTCCATATCGAGTATAATCGATTTTAATTTCTCAAACGATGCCGTAGACCGTGTAGGTTTTGCAGAATAATCAGCGTTATTATATTATGTATTACTGGTAACCTTGGTTACGAGCAGAGAAGAGACAATCGCTGCATAACTGGTGGACGCACCCAGGTCGCCGCAATGTGAATTATAGCAGGAGTCGACGGAGGAAGGCCGACTCGTCACGCCTTGGGTTAAGGACAGT
The DNA here is from genome assembly GCA_905163435.1 of Mamestra brassicae. NCBI lineage: Eukaryota > Metazoa > Arthropoda > Insecta > Lepidoptera > Noctuidae > Mamestra > Mamestra brassicae. The sequence goes on along the minus strand of LR990996.1, from coordinate 6,263,894 downwards.
AGGGCTCAAGAAGGTCAGTGGCACACTGATAGATGTACTATTTAATTGTGGTATTAAGTGCATAATATAGGTATATAATGCAATGAAGGGTCCTTTTGTTAGACAAAGAACGTTGATATACTTCCTAATAATATTATAAATGCGAAAGTTTGTGAGGATGGATGGATGGATGGATATTTTTTACATTTTCACGTCAGAATGGCTGAACAGATCTTAATGAAATCTTGGCACAAGTAGATTATAGTCTGGAATAACACATGACATAGAAAACTATTTTTTTTTGGGATAATTTACGACGTTTACGCGGGCGGAGCCGCGAGCGGCAGCTAGTACCTCTATATTTTAGGTCATTTCCTTCACTTGAATCAGTCAAATTGACAGTTATAGCTTCTAGAACCAGAAAAAATGTCCAATTGACGCTAATTGAGGGTTTTTCCGTTGTAATGGCAAGTTCTGCATTTGAGGAAGTTTCCATCAAAAAGACTTAGATTTAAGTTTAGTATAGTTTATGAATGTAGCTGTTTTGATCTCATTGATGAAGAAAAACATGCATTTTTAATTTTTTTTATGAAAATACCAAGAATCATTCCGTCGTAACTTCTAGCTAATTTCCGAACGGAAACCCGATTCACATCAAAAACTTTTTAGACACGCATATGCTCCAATTTCTTGTAAATGAGCATCGAATTTGTTCTATTTAGTCATTATAATCATGTGAAACCGAATCTCTTTATTTACAAAAGGCGAACGGCAGGGTTGTATGGGAGTTTCGTACACCTAATAAAATATCGTGTTTTGGGATATTTTTTGTTTTAATTGGTAGTCAATACGACAGGCAAGCCCTTTTAAAATTCTTAGATTTTTAGAAGTTGGGACTTAAAAGTTATAACCAGTTTTATTTTTGAGGTTATGTCCCAATAAATATTATTACGTGTAGGCACATAACATTGTTTTGGTGAAAAAGGATATGTTCTAGATAGCTGGTGCTATCTTTGTAGTGTTTTGCTTATCATTAAGTTGGCAAATTGACATGAGAATTGTAACTATTCAGTAGGGTGCTTAAGAAGAGACCTACGTCCAGCAGCGGTCTGCAATAGTTTGATGATGATGATGAAGTGCTGATGGAGTTTTGAGTGTGGGTAAATAAAACAACTTTGTTTTTGTAGGAACTTACATATTTTATTTTATTGTTCTTATAATTACTTAATCGATTCTTAATTTTATTTCATCTAAGAAAGGGGCAGGTAGCTCAACTCAACGTAAGAATAGCCAGATAATTTGCTTAATTGCTCAGATGCAGTTACAAACCACAATCAGCAAAGAACTGAACAGAGACTCGGAAAGATTTTCCTAACCTGTCAATAAAATAATTGCCAATACAAAAAAACATTGATGGCGAAAATAATTCCTAGAATTAAATAGTTAATTATTCATTGTAAGGTATAATGTGTAATTGGTTAATTATATTTACTGTTATTTCTATTTTTAAATATATTTAAATCTTTTAATTGCTATAATTAATTAATCCGGACTTCTAAAAATACTAATGTTACATGAAAATGAATGGTTTAGTTGCCTTAATAAGTGGTACAAATTCTATCACAGAACTACAAAAAAAGTATGTTGTACGAATTCTGCCGTTCGCCTTTGGTTACATTCAATGAATTATAAACTACTCGAATAATAATTACAATTGCCGAACTGTGGTCAAGGGAAAAGCAAATGTTAATACTTAATTAATTTATTCGTGTTTACTCTAATTATAGCACACTTAATTTAATTATTCATGTAAATATAGTCCAAATAATTTTGAAGCGAAAATTTGTATTAATTTGATTTGAGCGATGTGTACCAGTTTTTGCCGGAGTAAACCTTAACTATCGAATATATAAATACCGATAACCATTTAGAAGATATTAACCGCAATCGCTAGAATAATCTTTATTATCGGTATATGGACCGTTGAGCAACTGTTCGACAATTTCCTGTGCGCAATGATTTTCGATTAATATAGACGAAGTATTATTTGGTCGAATATTTGTTTCGAACTAGTAACTTAGCTCTAAGTTTAATAATTATGTTGTCAGTGTAATTTAAATTACTTTATGGTAGGTATCATGGACAAATATTTATTTGAAAGGAATTCTATAACATATATCCTCAAACTTAATCGGTTATTTATCTATCCGCTAACCGCCAACCAATCAATAGCGTTATGTCAAATAGCGTTAACGGACAGATAAACGACCAATAAAGTACCCCAGAAACCGGGTATAAATAGGTAAGTTAAAATATATTCGAATTTGAGTAGCAGATATATAGTACCGAACGTTTATCTACTTAAGGGTTCTTAAAATTGTTTTAATGGAGAATTTGAATTAAGAATATCCTAATCAGTATTTCAACTAGGTAATCATATGGTAAACTGTTTCTAATATAATCTCTCTCTAATAAGGCTGATTAATTATTTAAAGCCGAGGGAGTAAGTAGGCTCTGAAAATTGACCATTCTAATTTCAAAAAACAGGTACAAAGCGGTCCCAAATTTTCGTAGGTTTAGAAAATAGTAATATCCACCACTGCAAGCCCAGAAGTAATTTTGCTCCGCTTTGGTATAATTTCTGTACATTCCAATTACACAATTGTGGGAAGGAGAATAAACTAAAATAATACGAAAAAAAAATAATGTAAAGGCAGCCGTTAAGGGAGACAATGGAACTTACTTAGGTACTTATTAAGTACGTTGTACTGAAAATTTGTGAAAACATTGAAATAACGATAACATAACACACATTAAAGCAACGTAATCGCCTTAGATACACCCAGACCTAACGTGAGTAATCATCGAAGCGTTTATAATAAGTAATAGGCAAGTCTCGGTGGGAGAGGCATTCTATAAGAAAATGAGAGGAGCCATTCATTGGTTCGAAAATACGTTCAATGACAACCACTTATGAGTATGACACTCCTTTGTTAAGATTTTATGAATAATGAGCCTGTAACATAAAAGGCTAAATGTTTACTGTAGTACATTTGATTTCTGTAATGGTACCCATTTGTTACGCAGAGTTTATGTCGTGGGATGTTTGGATGATCTACTGTTTTTGTCTGTTTATAGTGAGTACTGAATATTCTATTGTATTTTAATGAGTGACTTGTGACCTTTTCGGTATACGTTTAACATCTGACTATACCAACATTGACACAAATTGTAGAATAGAGAGGAATAGGTACACCTTTGTACTATGTTAGTAAGGATTGCGTCACCCTGTAGAATTTTGTGAATAGTGATTGTAGTAAGGATACAAATGAGTTCACAAAGAATTGTCTAGCCGGTGTTACCCCCAAAGGTAACATCGATATTTGCAATTCATCATCTGCCTAGCTTTTTCCCAACTATATTGGGGTCGGCTCCCAGTCAAACCGGATTCAGCAGACCTTTGTTTTACGTGGAGCGGCTGCCTACCAGACCTCCACAACCCATTCACTAGGTGATACGGTACTTCTTGGCTAGACTGGTATCAGATTTTTTGGCTTCTGACTATGCGTAACGACTGCCAAATATCTACAAATGGCAGCCGGGACCAACGGCTTAACGTGATTTCCGAGGCACGGAGGAATCTCGATATGTTACGATGGTCACCCATCCACAGACCGACCTCGGCAAGCGTTGCTTAACCTAGAAGATCGACCCCTGCGGCTGTTATTATTTAGCTACGAGCTCCTCCAATTAATTTTGTATAATGTACCTATCAGTTAACACCCAGAGCTAGTAATGTAGGTGGTCGCAAGATAAACCTTAAATATATTGTATTCCTAGAAAAAGAGCCGTTCAATTTCCTCTCAAACGTTTTAAGTTCACACGTGCACCCTGGTTCATATAAGTAATTATAAAAATAAGGCAAACAAGGTGACCCCGAAAACAATCACAGATCAATAAGGGATTTCTCATAAAATGCCAGACATAACAGATGGCCATCCTTAGGCCATCGCACTCCTCAAGACACTGGAAATGCCAGGAATGTATGATTAAGGTGGAGCCTCACGATGCAGTCCTTTGGCCGGAGCTGGCAATTGTAATGGCATATTTGCCAGAAACATTGATATATAACAGCACTGCAATAACAGCGTAATTTTTGACAAAGGTTATCATGACTGTTTCGTATATGGGTTTATTTTATGTTGACGGAATTAATAGCTACCACAATATTCATAAAAGCTTTAAGAGTTTACCACAAGCATTAAATTTATTAGTTAGCCCTTGAATAAGATCTTAACATTTGAATATCACATTGATAATTAAATTTTTTTGATTATGTTGCGGCATCTACATAATATGTGAACTAAGAAAAAGACCTGACCTCACACAATACATTACACATCCAACATCGCCCTATCAGAGTTATCTGTGCGATTTGATCATATACACAAACAGCCCAATAACAACCATTAGTTAGCCTACAAGATACAACACTCGTCTGGTCAGAGGATCCTCCCTTTTCCTACCTCTATAATTTCTCATATTATACAGCCTTTGAAAGTTAAGATCCATGTTAATTTTACAACCAGAGATTTGGAAAGAAAGAAATAAAACTCAAATTTATAACCAACACTTAAAATTTCTCTACATTTTGACAGATTGCGACTGAGATGAAATGAGAATGTTGCTTAAAAATATTAGAATGAGGGTTTTCTAAAATGACGTACTGGCAGCACTGAGGCGTCAGGTCTAGGCACCTGTCAAAATGCTGTTTTTGACAACGGTTAAATTGACATCAGCGTCATGTTTACGTATGGACCTCTCGCCTAAGAGGCGACATTTGGTGTCGTGAATTTTCCTGAAAACTTTAATTGGCCCTCTTGCCAGTGGAAAAAATTTGAACATACCTCATACTATTTTCAAACCTATGTTTAAACACTAACAACCTAATAACTAAGTAATAAATGATTATTAAGAACCATCACAATATGCGAAGTCACAGTACCTGCATACCTCGTAAACTCAATACAGTTGTACTATGTTAGAGATTGAAGCGTATCTACAATTATGCAAACGCATGCGATGTTAATTTGCGGTCATCGCGTATGTAAACAACACAGGTGAATAATTTCATAGCCGTAACCATGCTGGTTGACGGATGAATGAGAGGAAGGGAGATGGGTAGCTCGCTGTCTCTTTTAGTTTAGGGTTACACATAGCTTTTATAAGGTAGGTATGTATGCCATGTGTGTAAATACCGCAATCTTCTTAACCAATCGGTTTAAATCACCAAATATATACTGGACTCATGGAGTTTGAAAATAAGAAACAAAAAACATTTACAGAACGTTAGATCCGTTTCTCATAGCGTACGTACTATACGACCTCTTTATAAAGATCTATTCACATGTTTTGATAGTTGGCTATTTATAATAACGAGAAGTGAATATTACTAATCGTCAACGCGTTTCTGTGACCGTCTATAGTTGCAAGAACTTTCTTATTATCTGTTATGCTGGCACTTCACTTGGCGGATTTGGCCAAACATTTGCATCATTTCGTCGACCGTAATCTAACTTGGCGTAAGGGACAAATTGCTACTTCTCAGGAGAGCCTAAAAACTTTTTTTTTTTTGGAAATGTGATCATAACTTTTTTATTTTTTAGGGTATATTGAAGTGGTTTATGTGGTTCAGCCTAACTTTTTGGCCTTTAAAACTTGATATAATCTACTTTCCCATTAAGGCATTAGTTACAAAGATAGCATGTCCCTTACGTCCAAAAAAATAAAAAAAATGTCCATTAAGCCCTAACTTTTTTTTTGCACACTATTTTCAAATAACGTAAGACTATCAGCACTGTTAAATACAATCAAAATGGCGTAAGTGTTTTATCAGGTAATTAAAGTTTTATTATTAGTAAATAATATAATATAAACAAGCAAAGGGTAATGAAGTAAAATATAAAAATACCAAAGTGTTTTTTTTAATATTATAATATTTTTAAACTCAAAATTAACTCTTTGAATCAATACAAACATAAACACTTCCTGAACTTTAATTTTAACATAATTATTATGATTATTTATCCTTTTTTTATTATTAATTATTTATATTTACTTCTTATTATAATATTTTTATTTTAAAAAAAATGTTGTCTCAACTTAGCCATAATTTTTCAATAACTATTGACATTAGTCAAATAAACTAAACTAAATAATTAAAAATCTATTCTTCTTCATCATGAGTGCTTTCATCATTGTCACTTTATAATAACTTGTCTTCTAGTTGCTTTAGAATATGGAAGTTTTAAATATTCATGATGATAACATTTTGGAATAGTTCCATCAACACACAACTTTTTTAGATCATTATACTTTTTCAAAGATACTGGGAAGTCTGTGTTGATAAAGTTGATTAATTGAAACCATATTGATTCCACTAGGCTTGCTTTCTATATTACTTACTTGCTTTTTCTTTACCTACACTCTTTTTTTTTCCTTTTCCTTTTCCCTTACCAATTAATGTATTTTTTTAATCAAATAAAATCTCAGTCGCATTAGTAGTTTCAATCATACTATATTTTACTTCCATTTTTTCAATATTCTTCTTTTTAAAAGTGTCAATTCTTAAATCTCTTAGTCTTAAGTTTTTGTCTTTAAGCGTAGATTTGGTAAAAGTCTCAGCTGTGACTGCTTCAAAATTTAGGAATTCACTGTGATCCATCACATGTACATTATAAGGTCCAGGCCTTTTCCTAGAACTCTCTATGAAAGATGGCCATTGTGAAGGGGCCCATACAATTATCTTCTGCACAGCTTTCTCAATAGTGGCATGCATTGAGTCTACTGGCATAAATGTATGACCAGGTAAAAGGTAATTAATTTGTATGGTTTCCAAATTTACGGATGTTTTTAAAAAATGGCGAAACATTGCAAGAATAGTTTTGTTTTTGTTTCGGCCAGTGCAGGAATCACAGTATAATAATAACTTGCAATACCCTCTTTTATCGACCTCCTGTAAATATTTATAGTGCCTATCTCATTACTCCCACGTTTGCCATCACTTTCACCCCATACGAAGCAATATCCCTTTTGAATCCAACTTTCGTAAACCGTAAAACAATACACTGCATACTTACGACTATAATACAAAAGCATACTTTCCCCATATGGGGTGTTCAGAACTTTTTGTAAATCAAAACTGGCTACTAAAACCTTGTTACCCGGTATATGCAATTGTTGATGAAAAAGAAATCTAGCTTTACATGCTGCTTTTTCTTCCATGTGTTTAACAAATACCGCATTATCTATCTCTTCAGGGTTATTTTCCTTTTTCGTACATAAAAGGCATTTATCCTTTTTTGGCACGTGGAAGCTGTAATTGTACTCATTTTTAAAAATATTTACAAACAGACGTTCACTCAAAACTTCCTTCTTTTCTTGAAGTTGTTGCTTTTTATATATTGTGTACAAGTGGGATACATTTTTTAATTCCTGAGATAGATATAAACGTTTTGACGATTTTCTGCAGTAGTGTGATGGTACTGCAGGTAATTTTTCTATGAAATCCCTTGCTGATTTATGTGTTTCTTCATTATATTTAGGAACTACGTTTACCTTTCTCGCATCTAGTTTAGCTAGTCCATCGCCATCTACGTTACCTAATGTATATATTAAGTATTTCTGTGATACATCAAGAGTCTTTAAAAGAAATTGTTGACATACTTGACGTCTACCTTCTCCTTCATTAATAAAATATTCATAAGTTATATGTCTTCTACTATTTTCTTCCTTAGTTTTCTTTCGTTTTACTGGTACAGCAGAGCTACAATGAATTATCCAGTCTTTTTTTCTCTGGTTATCTAATCCCCAGAAATATTGGAAAATTGATTGCCTTCTCGTCTCATGAATTTCGTAACACTTTCTAGAATACTTGCCTTCAACGCATGGGTTTTCTTTTACCGACCTAGCTTTTTTTAATGAACCAGCTGATGTAAGGTATTCTTTCCCTTCATTTCTTAATTGTTTGTTGTTTTGTAGATGAAATTTGACGTAACGTACATCTTGAATATAGATTTTATTGATTTAAAGGACGATGAGAAACAATGTAGAATGCCATCACATGAGCCTCAATCCTACTAATAAGTACCACTTCATAGGAGTTTAGTACTTCAGATAAGGCCAAAATATAAAAAGAAACTCACAAACATACATACATGAACCCTAAAAACATAACACTACTTTTATTGGGCAGTCGTGTAAAAATAATTATAGGCATGATTTGTCAGCAATAGTTAGGTACTAAATATTACCATCGTAGCATGCTGGAGTTTAAATTTTACTATTTTAATGCACATTACGTATTTAGTACAACACAAAATAATCAAATCCCATTTCTATTCAATTCAAAATCAAATGAAAATTATCTTCCTCACATCTGGGCATGCATACATACATAGAAAAATGCACTTTAGTATATTGACATAAGGTTCATGAACTTAAAACTACGTTAAATTTCGAATTGTACGTTACATCAAATTAACATTTCAGCTAACGTTTTAAGTAGACACAGGCCTAAATTTAGTTTAAACTACTTTAAACTCATTTTTATTCTATACCTAATTATTAAACGAAAAATGGTGAAAGGCAAAAGTAAGTACATCATTGAATCTTCCCTACATTTACATAATACAAATAAAATAATAGGTTAATACTTACCGCAGTAGTGACTAATAAGTAATAATATTTGGTTCTCTTTCTTTTAGCAGTGCGCTAAAATGAGACGGATACTACTCTCTAAAATTGCTTCAAATACAAAACAAAAAATGCGTGCATATTAACGTAATGGACAATTTTACTTGAAGCATATTGACGTAAGGGGCGCACGGGCATTCAGACTCAAACAAATAAGTTACTTAATGATGTAAGGGCCACCAAGAAATATATATTTTTTGATGTAAGGGACAGTTAATACAAAGTGTGTATTTTACGCCAATGTGATAATTTATTACGAATACATACGTCAATCGCATTTTTACTTTTGTCCGATACATCATGTTTTTGTTTAAAAAATGATTTAGGAACGTCATTTTTCTGTGGCGTATCGGACATTTTTTTCAAGCTACAGCGATGTTATATATGTATACCATTCGAAAGAGCGCAAAAATCTGTATCGGACTGCATTCAAAACTCATTTTGAGCAAAATGTCCCTTACGCCAAGTTAGATTACAGCCGACGATTTGTGCAATACAAAATTACCCTTATTTCGAATTGCATAAAGTATATTTTGTTCTGAAAAAGTGACGCAAATGTTTGGCCAAATACGCCAAGTGGTGCATTAGACCATTCTTGCGAGAGCTACCAACAGTGCGAAGCTTCTTTAAATAAATCTATTCAGTCTGCCTAGCCGTTTCCAACTAGGTTGGGATCGAACTCCAGTCTAACCAGATGCATCTGTATATTTTACATTAGTGTCACCTTTCTTACTCTCTTTTACTTATCTTTAAATTATAATAACATGATGACTTAAGTAGGTAAGTGTTATTAGAAATGTCACACATATTGACACAATATTTTATTTGTGGGAGACTGGTGCCTAAACTAAGTCGAAGCCTGTATTTCAGGACACCTAAATGCTTGAGATTAGATAAAGTAAAAGTAGTTATCAGACAAAATTATTATAATAACCGAAGAAAAGTACATTCAAAAATATCCAAAACCAAAATAGACAAAAACTATTAACCCTCAAACTGTAATCAGCTCATCCAGATAAAGGCAAACAAATCCCATCCACACATTGCTACAGCCAACATAAACAAGACATAAATGATTTGATTCAGATCGACGCTATCTCTAGATGTAAAGTGGGACGAATGAGGATGTTAATTTTGTGATAATGGGTCGACCCTGAAATTATGGATAGGCGAAACATGATCGAGAGCAAGATGTTTTAGAATAGAGTAGAATAGAAAGTTTTTATTTCAGACCGGTGTCCATAGGGTTAACAATTTCACTTAAGTTCTAGTGTTAGTAGGTTACAGATACAGATGAAAAAATACCGCACCCACCTCCGCAACATCGGGGAATCCCACCGATCCGTGAATACACTGAGAATACTGTTACACGAGTCATCAGGGATGCACATCTATTTCTAATAACGGCGGCAAAACCATCAAAATTACTATCTGCAAACATCCCTGACGCACTACTACGGCACGGCAGCCGCAGCAGCACCCTCAGTGCATTATTGTATTGAACGCGTAGGTCGCTGTAGGTCCGCTGAGTAAAATTGACCCACAGGCTGCACGTGTAGGAGGACTGACAGTAAACTTAAATTATACCTTAGATCATAATCATCGACATCATTCAATCATAGCTTATTTAATGGTTTGACACATAGGTAGACTCCATGTAAAATTCTGGTATTCAGCTACATCCAGGTGGACTGAAAGTTGACAACGATTTTGGCCATGATGGCCAATCTCAACCTAGACTAGCCATCGGCGCGGGACATATTATTGTGCAACTGTGTGAGCGCAAACACAGGTGCACTCCCTCTTCCATGACTCTCATATTCCGATGGGACGGCAACACGACACGATTGGAGAGAGATCTGGCGCAGGACCAACGACTTAACAAGCTTGACAACGATATACCTACTTTAGAAAAGCTATATAGATGATGATGACAAACTTATAGTGTCTGAAGATGACTATGATCCAACTATAGTAGGCGCCAGATAAATGTGGAATAAAGTACATTGACCTTTCCCTAATAACTGTTCATAGGTACCTGAACAATTTAATATGAATCGTTTTTCATTATTAGACAATGTTAAGGATCACGAGAGATGATGATTCGGGACAGCTTTGTGTCATTAATTCAGTTATTCAAATTAAAAATGTCAATAATTGTAGGTGGGTCAATGACCGTTATTCCACGATTATCTGGCGCCTACTATAGCCGATTCCAGCAACTGCGGATTGTCCGATTGATTACGGAAATTTCAAATAAATTGGCCTGTGTAATTTTATTCTAATAGCCTTCATTCCTTGAACAGACACTTAGTTAGGCACTTCATTTGTGGAAGTAAAGTAAATTATCATTCAAATTATCTTTGAAGAAATCTGGATTTGAATATGAATTCTGTGAGTAACTTTAGGTATCGTAAAAAAGGAATTGAAGAAGAATTCCCACGTACACGTTAGAAAAAACACGATCTATCACAGAAAGCCTAAAAATAAATTCTCTAGGTAACACCACTTGAGGAGTCGGCGTCTAACCTCTAGGAAATGTGAGGAAAGTGATAAATTTGTCAGGTAAGCCTGCGTGTTCAGAATATGGGAGGGTACAAATAGCACGAAATATTCCACGAGATTGAATCGCGGTTCTAGGGGAAATTACGCAGTATGTTGTTGGACATCCCAGGGACGGCTGTGTGACAAACTGTTTATGATTATTTGTCGTACTAACATTTCTCTTGTTTTGTCGGCCGAAGTGTTGCTTTGTTTTGGTTCTGAAAATGGTGACGTATCCCCATTTTATGACAATGGAATGTACCTATGTATTTTTCTTCTTCTCTGTCCAATATACCGAATTGTTGTCGGTATAACATCGCAATTAGCGATAAGACTGGCCATTGTTATCTATATCTATACATATAATAAAAATGTAACGGATCGCTGTCTGTACATGTAGGATATATGAGAAAAAATATTATTGAGACCTTTATCAACGCAAATAGCACCCAAAACAATGGTTGTTAGAATTTTTGTCTGTTTGTCTGTGCATTTGTGCACGCTAATCTCAGAAACGGCTTATCCGATTTAGGTATGGTTTTCACTAATACATTTTTGTTATTTTAGTTTGTGTAATTTCATGTCAATCGGTTAAATTAAAAAGTTATGCCAATTTAAAGAATCACGTCGAACAAATACCCAAACGACGGTGTTCATAATCCAAAATAAACCTAAAGAAATATCCAAAAATGCTGCCCAAAGTCACTATTCCACGCGGACGAAGACGCGGGCATAAAGAGTATTGATATTTAATTCTATTCCATTCTAAGGAGGCAAATACTTTTTCACTGTTTTGTGTTTATTTGCGATTTACTAATATCACCATTGTAATATTGTATTTTGATTCTTCTTTTTTGCAAAGTCGATAAAAATTCTACTTCCGCATACATTTCTGTGCATAACTCGTCAAAATTTACTGAACAGCTGATTTTTTTTTCCGCGATTTCAGAGTTGGTCCCATAGTAAAACATGTTCATAATGATAAGTGCAATGTCCCCTAAAGAGGTAATAATAATAATAATAATTTATTTCATAAAAAAAATAGTAGTACAATCTTTTACAAGGTAGAATGATAACTTAGGGATAATTTAACACATAGGTAACAATACAAATTTTATAATCTGATGTCCTAGCTAGGTTACTTAGTAGCCTGTATTAAGGACAATCAGCTCTCATTTCCCGAAAAAGGACAAAATTAGTGCTTAGACTGTTCACAACTAAATTAAAACTAAATTAAATTCATAAAAGTCCAATACTTAAATGTGTGTATGTGCGTGTGTGTGTTTGTGTGCGTGTGAGTGATGGTTAGTGTGTATTATGAATTATTTTATTATTACAAGAAGAGAAGAGATTCGGTATCCGCGTAGTTTTTGGTAGAAAGGAATTCAGTAATCCGCTTTTTGCAAGTCATTTTACAACAAGTTTGCAGTGGAATTATTGCATTTAATCTATTATACAAAGATGGTCCCTGATAAAAAAAGAATCTTTTTGTAAAAGTAAAGTATGTATGAGGTACAGTACATACCCTGTTTCTTCTCCTGGGTATTGGCGGCCGATGTGCGACTGGAACATAAGTGTGCTGTTGCAAAATAGTGTTGAGTATGAACATTTGGCGAACAGTAAGAACCTTGCATTTCTGGTAGAGGTCAAACGTAGGATAAAGTATTGGTCGAAAAGTAGCTACCTTCAGGACTGCTCGCTGCGCTACTTCGAGAGGCTTGAGAATTGATTTTGCAGCACCACCCCAACTTGTAATACAGTAAGAGATTACAGACTGGCACATTGCGTAGTACACGGACCGTATAACATGGACCCCTAAAGAGGTATTGCGTTTATTCTGTTACACGTTGAACAACCTTATGCCCCACTGTATGATAAAAAGTTAATGATTGTTATGTTATGGCTACCAACATTTAAGTATTATTCTACGTTTACTTGCATGTTTAAGCTTGGTTTTTGTACTCGAATGTGAGAGCGTACGTTTTTTACTTTACGAGCGTCAATTGACATTATGAAAGTAGGTGCATGGACCACTCATTATCATCATCATATCAGCCGAAAGACGTCCACTGCTGGACATAGGCCTCCCCCAATTGTCGTCACAACAACCGGTCCTGTGAGTCTCGACTTTCACCAGGTCCTCGATCCACTATATACTACAAAGAATACAATCCACAGTCAACAAAAATTCGCAGCGCCAAACTCTCTACAGTTTAAATATCTGCCTAAGTATATTGGGGTATTTAACATGGAGCGGCTGCCTACCAGACCTCCACAAAATGGGTTGTAACTGGGTAGCACGATACTTCTTGACAAGACTGGTGTCAGATTTTCTAGCACCTGACTTTCCGTAACGACTGCCTATGATCTACAAATGACAGCCGGGACCAACGGCTTTCCGAGGCACGAGGAGTCTCGTATTTTAATATAATTACCCATCCACAGACCAATCTCGTCAGGCGTTGCTTAACCTCCGATTAAGGATCGACCAGTGCGGCTGTTATTATTTAGCCACGAGCTCCTCGACTGTTAAAATAGCTGAAAAAATACCCACCAGAATTCCAACCTGCCACTCAAAAATAGTACCTGTCGGAACGGACTTTCTAACTAAGATATTGTTATACGTGTCACCTATATGTGTGTGTAAAGCTGTCCACAGGCACATATACAAGATTTCCATAAAGTGCGCTCGGTATAATGTTATCCAGGAGTACCTAGTTAATAGTTAGACGAGTGACTTACAACAGGGAAACACTGTTGGGAAAGTTGGACAATCTTATGATACAACTCTTAAGAACTTTTCTTATTAGGTATCGAAACCAAGACACGTATTGATGATAAATGATATTTATTTTGCAAGTAGGTCAAACAACACTTTTAAACGTCAATTTTTTTTGGTCATTTTAAGCTAGATGAGGCCGGTGTTTCTTAGCTGACTACCCTGAGAAGAAATACCGAAAAAAAATCAGAGGTTAAAGTCTCTTTTAAAGTCCATACAATCTGTACTGGTGAAATCATATGAGAACCATGTAGGTTAATGTCTGAGGTGGCCTTTTGAGGAAAGTGCCACATAGATTTGAGTGGACCTGTACAGACAATGCAAGCAATGACTCAAACTGCCAGACTATCTCAAATAAAACCCTTATATGGCGGGCGATCTACGTAGTCCTCACATTGACAATACGATATATGAGAACCATGCAGACCAGTGTCTGAAATGATCTTTTGAGGAAAGAACCACACAGTACGTAGATATGCAATGCGATGGTTACGGAATGTTCTAGACCTAAGTCATTGAGTACTAAGCTCGTGTGCGATTTTGTGTTAATGCATAATAAAGTAGATATACCATAATTTGCCAGCACCCTACAATTAGTCGAACGTAAAGGGTGGGTATCAAAACAGCACAATTTCCAGAAAATGTTAAACAAAATTGCTATGTAAAGTACAGTTTATCTATTAATCTAGCATAATTATACAGTTCAGTTTTAAAGCCGCAAATAACTTGCAAAAAGTAAGTAATTTTACATTTAAACCGCTTTCTTGTTAGTTGCGAAATAATCAGCGCTTTCCATCCTTAATGGGCATGTGTCACGAATGGGAGAAGACAAGTTTTGCGCTGGACGTACCTATATAATGCTGCAAGTTTGCCGTTGACAGCTCCAACTACGGCTTATTACACTGAATAAACAAGTCTAATGGGGGATATTCGGAAGCTGACACTTGAGTTTGTGTTATGTTAAGATTTTGCATTTGTAATTACGGTGTTTTAGGGGGAATACGTTTTATTATTATTAAGGCAAAACGGACGTTAAGAATTGAAAGGAAGAGGCGCAAAGTTTGGTGGGAGGTCTTTGCTTAGCAGTGAGTGCTTCTGTTATACAACAATTGTACGTAT
Organism: Mamestra brassicae; assembly: GCA_905163435.1. Classification (NCBI taxonomy): domain Eukaryota; kingdom Metazoa; phylum Arthropoda; class Insecta; order Lepidoptera; family Noctuidae; genus Mamestra; species Mamestra brassicae. Next base: position 6,248,719 of record LR990996.1, on the reverse strand, counting down.
GTGCGTCACTTTTACGTGAATAAACAGTTTTCTTTCTTTCTTTTTAGTGGGACAGTAAGGGCTAGTAATCATAATAAGACAGGACGAATGGGCAATGTGACTGATAACTTCAGGCGAATGTGTTCCAGAAGATGCAGTGATAGAAGGCCCGGAAAAGTGGATCACCTGGTGAGAGCCGCGGGTCAGAAGCACAGGATCAGTCGATATGGTAACGGCCTACGACCCTGGTCCAGCATTAATCGTATTTCCGCTAAAATTATGTCGATGATGTTTCTTTAGACCATGCAACAGCCACGATTAAAAAAAAAGTATCATACTACTAGTTACTACCTAAACCCGCCTTTTTTGATGATAATCCTCTACATTTTTTCAGAAATCACTCTACGAAATCGGCAATTTATAAGGTGGACGACATTTCTAAAATGACTCGACTTTTTCTATCAGTTTCAAAATGTAGTGAATGCGAAGTGACATCCAACGAATTCCCTCACTATTTTCCTTGATGTTTCTGTCGACATGTTCGTCGCTTGTCGAGTTCTATATATACGTTTTTGACGATACTTCGAGGGGAAGGTGTACATATAGTATTCATAGTATGGAGTCGCTCTACGTTTGATATACATACAGTTTGGTGTGGCTCTATGGTTGGATCGATTTAGAACTTTCTACGTCTTTCTATACTAATCACTATTATATATCTACATTGATAACAGTGATAGCTGTTGGAAACAGAGGTAGAAACTGACTGAGTCAACTACTGAGAGCCCAACGATGAAGTTGAAGTTTAAAATATTGGTCACTTAAACTAAGTAGATTCATACATATGTTTACAAGAAAATTAGCATTTGCATTTATAGAGCAAAACATTTACTATTCAATTCATACGATTGTAAGTAAATAATATTCGGTATAACATCATTCCGAAGGGACTAACTGTCATCGAGTTCAACTAATCCGATTGGATACAAGTACTATCTTGCTTATTCAATTGGTATCAATTAATTAGCCAATGGCGTTGATAGCCTGAATTATAATGGATTCTGAGTCCGTTATCCAATGAGGCTGAATATAGCCATGTCAGTTCCCGCCAAGCTGGCTTTCATGCAAAGTTTAGTAAATAATTAAATTCACGGAATTGGAACGTTTGTCTTTTAGGGTGAACTGTCTGGAATAGAATTGACATGTTGAATGGCTATGTGTATGGAAATAGCTTTCTGAACATTTTTGACGGAACCGTGTTGCTAAAAGGTCTTATCTTAACTTGCATTAGAGTACTGATTACATTGAACTGGCATCTTTTGGGATAACTGGTTCCATAGCAGACCTCAGCCATCGATTTTAATTAAGTGAGATGGAGCGCATTGACCGAAACAAAAATGGTGTAGGTGAAATAAGATTTAAATTGAAGTACACAAAATAAAATATAGAGGTCTACAATCACAAGACAAGACAACGTTTTTAAATGTAACAAAACTAATTCCCCTTTACATAAGAAGGCATCCTCTCCACATTTCAAATTCCATTCAAACCCCTGCAAAATATGGCGGCGGTCGAGCAAAAGAAGGCACAATGTAACTTTTGCAAGTGGATAGCGTTTATCGAATGCACTTGGCACAGCATTTTGCTGACCGCGGCATGGCATGCATAACCAAGTAGTAGTCCCTGTCTGTGGTAAACAAGTTCAGTGAGACAGAATAAATGTTCCAATGTTGATACATCGCCGACGAACGCAAGTGGAATTGAAATTTATTTGTCCCATAAAAGTGCATTTTTCTAGTTCGCGGGGCACTGAAATGGACAATTGTCGCGGGTTTATGGTGCGTTGTGGTTGCTGGGATGGTTCTGGATGGAGATTACTTTGTAAAGTGAAATTTTGAGCTCAGGATGCTGTGTGCTGGTAAAGTCTGCATTGGCGAATAATAAAATTTTGGGAAAGAATCGTGAAATATGTGTTAAAAATAATCAGTTCATACGTTTACGTGCTACAGTGTCACAGAAAAACACACAGATGCACACGTCAAAAGCATAACAATCCTCTTTTTGGTTCGACAAATAAAATGTTTTATTAATTTATGTATCGTAAACGTCTAACCATTCTTTACATTTCAGCCGATAAGAATCAGATAAAAGAACATTATTCTCGAACAAAATGTCAAAATTAGTATTCCTGCTTTCGTTGTAGACTAAAAAGACCGACAGGCTGGGTTTCCCCTCGTTACTCGACATGCAATCGGAGGGCGGTCTGGGTTTTGAACAAAAACGACGTTCCGACCACTGTGATTCTACTTACATGTAACATAATAACGAAGGTATATCTCAAGTAGTATTCGATTTAGTCTTAACAATCTTAATATATATATATTTATTGTGTACGTGTGTATGTCACTGAACTCCTCCTAAACGGCTGGACCGATGTTGATAAAATTTTTCGTGTGTGTTCAAGGGTTGGTGAGATGGTTTAGATTTACAATTGGATCCTACCGGATACAATTGGATCCGGTAGGTGACGCGGCAATCGATTTCAATAATTTTTCTTCATACACAAAGTAAACGTTCGGATAGGACAACGTCTGTCGGGACCGCTAGTTTTATATAATTTTGAACACTGCAGAGTTATTTTGGCTTCAGGAAATATGTATGCACTCTGTTTTCAATAAATCAAAAATATGCCATGAATAATTCTTCTTAACAAAAGTAATTTTGCTGATTATAGAATAAGATAAAAATAACATTAATTTGAAACAGAAAGTAAAATAAATAACAGTAAAGTATGAAACAATTGCTCTGAACGTGGCTCATACCGAAAGGGTTACCATCTCAATATTTGCTGGGCGTCAGACACCCAGCGCTGGTTTTCCTTTGGTACCCCGTGGTGACACACGGACGAGGGTAAATATTCGTAAAATAGATACTTAATTAAGAATTGATATTATGGAGGAATAAAGATGGACCTGGTGTTCTCATTACTCTAGTTTTATGCAGTAAAAGAGTAGTTAGATTGGTACAAGATCTTCAGAAACAGAATTTCGAAAATCGTGTTTGGAAAACCAACTTTAGTGAAACGTTTGACGGCATAATACCCGTACTTAGCTTTTCGTGGAAAACAAAGCTGTATCTAGTCTAAAAATCTTAGTTATTTAGTGGTCGTAGCTTCACTGTGGTTGTGGTTTTCCTGTACTTTTTACTCAAGTCTGGTGGTTGCATGATTTTTTATGGTACCACCAACGCTATAGGTAGGTAGGTACACGCTGCTTCTGATAACTCTATTGTGAGCAAGCAATTTACTTCCAACAAAAGACAGAATTTTCCGAGAATTGGTTCGAAAAATATGTGTAACAAGTTATCGATGTTAATTAAGATTTGAATACGTTAACACAGTTTTCTTTCCCGTTATGTAATCTTTGTTGGTCTATTTTTAATGAGTTTGGAATCAAAAGAATCCTCTTGAAACTTATTTTACGAGCTCTTAATATGGTTCTAGAACACCTGAAGTTTAAAAAATAACACATTATAACCTTACTCTTGTATTAGCTGACCTGTTTTTGTACTTATGTAATACTACTGAAACTTCAGGTGTAAAACGTTAGTTTTCAGCTATAAAACATTTTCAGACTTCAGCACCATCAGGCCTGAGAGCTGCGTGAAATATTTACAGAGTTTTAGAACTTTTAATGCTTTTATATTTTTGTTCAACACTTTCATGTCAGCAAGTATGTAGACGTTAACTTAAGAAGTTTAGGAAGGGCGCTATCTTTACAGTGAAAAGTGACTTCTTATAGGTTTAAAACTTCGAGATCAGCATCATCATCATCATCATCGTATCAGCCGAAAGACGTCCACTGCTGGACATAGGCCTCCCCCAAATGAGGGGTTTGCCATAATCGCCACGCTTTGCAGACAGGCTGGCGATCGCAGTGTAGCTGTTGGAATGTACAGAGAAAGCTGCTATATATTCTCTGTTGAGTCCCTTAGTCGCCTCTTGCGACACCTACGGGAAGTGATGAGATGGTGCCATTCTTTTACGTCCGACACCATACAGAACTTCAAGATTCTATAGTCTTTTAAGACTCGAGGCGATTCAATACATATCTGCGTACCTATTAATGCATACATATCTGACAGTTATCAGGCATTGGTGGCCTTCTGGTGATAGCTAATTATCGTACATATCGATATAGCTGTAGTGTTCACGAGTATCATAGATACATATAATATCAGGAGTCAGACCAGCGATAATATCGTGGCAAGTGTCCAGTAAAAGAAAAAAACCTGTCTATAATACAAATTATTAAGTAAAACTATTTTCTTAATGACGCTAGGCAAACTTCGTGTTTCGTCAGTCGTCGGATTTCTATCAGAAATAGAACATAGACAATGACGAGGGACATTAAGAAAATAGTTGTAATGTACAGTAAAACTTTTTTCTATATTCTATTTCTGATAGAAAAGCGACGACTGACGAAACACGAAGTTTGCCGAGGATATTAACGGCCGGTCTCAATAACGTATCTACCTTTAATCAACTGTTAAATTAGCTACCAACAGTAGCTGAAACGTCATGTTACAAAGGCAAAAATGACGTTTCAGCTACTGTTGCTAGCTAATTTGACAGTTGGTTAAAGGTAGATACGTTATTGAAACGGGCTGTAAGAAAATAGTTGTAGGTACTGTACAAGTTCTTTCATATATAGCTTCTTTCCATTCGCTTTTCAATATCGAAACACGAGCCTCAGACCGCAACTAAATACCTTCGCCGTATCTGCATAAAACTGTGCATACATTTTCGACAGCATCATATCATGCAGCTATCTTACGTCGGCACGATGCCGCATAAAAAGTAAAGGTGAGCTTGAACAAAAGCCTTATCGTTTGAATGCACCCTAACAGCGCTTTTACCTTTGGCTTACATTTTAACTAAAGCGCTTTAGTGCTATCGGGCGAATGCACAGAATCCAGCCATTAAATCGCCAACAATTGGAGTCGAAACGATTTTCAACCACTTACGTTGCCCCGGACATTTTCGGCCGGCCACTAACATTTTTCATGCAGACTTGGGATCTGGCACAATTCACAATCTAAGGTACCTACTGTAAGTAACTGTGAATAATTTATTTCCTAGAGTGGGTCGAGATAGGAGATTCGTAAGTAGATAAATGTCTGGACGTTGAAATATTAGGATTAATGCAGCTTTCCGAGAAAAATGTAGTAGTTTTTGGTACATTCAAATTGGTGTTGAAGACTATTCGGAATAAAAAAGGAATCATTATAATACCATCATTTCTATAAAAAAAAACAAATAGAATAAATCAATGAAATTGCGAAAACAGCTATGATTAAACAATCTCTAAAAATATCATCTGCTATAAAATTTCTGTGAACTCAAAGTACGGTAGAGCTGAAGAACTTAGAACCAAATTATCTTGTTCAGGTCCAAAATTAGCTTCAGAAACACAGTAATGAAATTGTTTATTGCCAGATTAACATCCTAATAGCACACATAAATAAGAGTAAATAAAAATATGTGCGTGTACTAGTGTACACACGTAAGAAGTGAAACTTCTTTATTTTGTAAAACAAAACACAAAACAACAACAAAAACAACACACAACAACAACTATAACAACAACAACAACACAACAACAACACAACAACTACCACAACAACAACTATCTCTAATACAAAAAACGGTCAAGTCTAGTGGTGGGAGTAAGTCCGCTTAAACGACATGCTATCCCTACTCTTCGAATCATCCGTGGTAGGGACAAGAAAAAGATGGCGTGTAACGGAAAAATGTGACGCGTAACCGAGAAATGTGACGGCAATTTAGTTTCCAACGCCGGAAAGTTTCAACATGACAAATGCAAACTTAGACGCCGCGAATCATGTTATCGGCGTGTGGTAAGACTACCACCTTTGTAATTATCGCCGCTTATTACTTAGACCACTTGTCATAAATGCTAGCGTTGATAACGACTTTGTTCGAGACGTGACGTTGTTACAACAGCCAGAGATGATAGTTACAAGCCAAAGACACGAACAAGATAAACTTATTACACTGAACGTCAACTTTGATATAACACGAATTTGTACCGTTTTCATTTGTGCGTTGTTCTGATCAGTCTTTCGTTAGTCTTGTTTTGTGTGAATCAGAGTGTAGCGCTGAGGTGGTGTGTAGTAATAATACTTCAGATGTAACGACAAAGGTATATTTAACCGTCAACAAGGAATATGCAAAATTTAATGTTCCTACAAAACACGTAAGCTATGACTGAACTCCAGAGTTCAAGGAGTGTTCTATTTAACTTAGAGGAGTCTCGTTACAATATAAATAAGTTCCTAAAGAAATCGTGTGGAGGCGCGCAGGTCGCCGTCATCTTATTGGAAGATCGTGCAGGCCGCGTCGACGGCTGCGTAGGCGTCTCGGCGATCGGTTGTTTTGATGTATTGCAGCATTTGCAGCTACAAGAGGATGCTTATAATCTTACGAGTAGTTACGCTAATCTTGCTGGTTGTTGAGTTAAAATGGCAGATTGTGGATGATTTGAAGAGTGACAGCTCAGATGGCCAGGTTTGACAGATTTATGATGTTGGAGAAATCAGACACCAATGTTCATTTTGTTACTGTTATGGGCTGAAACAATTGTCAATACTAAAGCAATGTAGTACCAAATAATCAGACTTATTCCAAAAAAATATTATAATAAAAAAAATTACGAGATGCTGCCACTATTTTAGTAGAGGCTTTTAGCCTAAAACGTCACACCATTTTGGTCTGCACTAGGGAATTCCTGGTACCACACGTTCATTTTAAGTGTACAAAAAGGATTTCAATATTCATCATGCATACTTTTTGTAGATGACAAAAAGTTATCGAATGCCATAAATTTTCCCAAAAAAACAAAACTCAGTATGTCATTTTGACTATTTAAGAAACGACGTTTGGTAAACGCCGTAATTTTAATCAAATAAATAAAGTAAAATTATAATGTAGCAAAATTCTGAGTGTTTCCCTTTCCATTTATAAGGGACAGTGTCAAGACGATGTTGGCCAAAAGACCTGCGGACGACGCGGTCGCGCAGAAGTTGATATGCTACGCGACAATGGTTGTATTGTTGATTTACTTCATGAAGTTTGTAAGAAATATGAGGAAGCAACGTCCTACAGAGGAACACCCTTCGCCCGCCCCTCGTTGCACGGGACTCTACGCACATGTCCGAAAAGAAAGTCCACACGCACCGAAGATATCGCACGTCGACTCAGGTAGGAGTGATGGACACAAGCCTAGGAAGAGGCGACACCGTATTCCTACTGAACAGTGGATCGCAAGGAGTTCGCCGACCTACAGTACCGACAGCTTCAGCAATCATACTGACGCTTAAAGATTATAGAACCACAAAAAAAGAATTGTAAAATTGGAAAATGATTTATTAACTTGTTTGTAAAAAATGTCCAAGATGATTTTGTATGTCAATACGAACTTGTAGCAAATTAAATATAAACATGAAATTATGGAATTTTATGGAAATTGTAAAAACCTCTTTTTCAATTTAATTATGATAAGCAGCTAAGGTCACTACACTCAAAATCAAAATCAAAACTCGTTTATTCAAATTAGGCTGAGTGAACACTTTTTGAACTATTTGCTATATTACCTTTTTAAAACTTCAAGGGAAAGTTTCATCTTCCTCTGTTTCTATGTGATTTATCTCGGATCCCGTGAGTCGTGACTGCACCGTGACGGGACGGGTAATAACTTTGATTACGGTTCAGCAACGGGCTTATTTGTCAAAATTACCGGGATTCTGCCGTGACCGGTCTCGCCCTACACGTGTTATTTTGATGTCGTTTACGTCATTATGTTATAGACCAGGAGACGGATTGGTTTCTTAGGATTTCTTTATTTATATTTACTTTACTGTAGACCAGAAAATGCATTAGGTATAAGAGGGAGATGTGAAAGGTGAAAAAGAAGGAAACTGGAAAGGGCCAGGCAAAGGACAAGGCAAGGAGTGTGGAAAAGAGCCTAGCAGTGGAACATGCCAGGCTTTTTAGATAGAAATAAGGTGAGGATACCATCACTTCCCGAGGGTGTCGTAAGAAGCGACTAAGGGACTCACCAGAGTATGGGCAGCAGCATTAGCTGTGCATTGCAACAGCTACACTGCGATCGCCAACTCACGTGGAATTATGGAAAACCCTCACTTTTGGGGAGGCCAATGTCACGCAATGGACGTCTATCGGCTAATATGATGATGATGATTAAGATAAAGATAAAATAATTAATATACTTTCTCTTCTAGGTAAATTAATGTAAAAGCTGTGTTACAATGGGAAAACCATTGATATGAAAATGAATGAACGACGACATGCGAAAAAACAGTCCACAGATAACTGTGAACTGTGGATCCTATTTCAGTTCCACAAAAGGAATAAACCTACCAACGTCAAACCAAACTACTAAGCGATAGAAAATTAGTACTAGCATGAGAACAAACACCGAGATTGCATTGAAACCATTAAAATTGCACCCACAAAGTGAGATTTAAGTCAGACGAAGAAAGCTGGCTGTTCTTAATTGCGGCATAGTAATTTGCGGCGTGTTACTTAGACTAATTAACAGAGTCTAAAGAATGGGGACAAGTACACACACGTATATACATACCTAGTTGGGAATGAGTGAGGTTTGATAATTTCCTTTGAAGTTCGCATGAGTGTATGTGTGTTGTGCTATTTTTGTGTTTGACGCGTGTGAGTAAAATTGTGCTGAGAAATATGTAGTTAACTACTGTGATTTTTATTTTTGCTGTTTATTTCATTTTAGAATATGAGTAGGTATATGATAAATATGATTAACCAATATTCTAGAAGAAGATATGTAAAAACAGAACAAAATAAATTGAGATACCTATACAAGGTACTAATGTATTTTTCACATCACCTGCACAAAAACGTCAAATTATATGCAAACCTAACCTAAAGTACGTCATTAAAGCCCGCGGTGCCCGTCGCCTCCGCTGCTAGGTGCAGGTCGCGCGGTCCAAGTGAGGTTCCAAATTCAAATCACATTATTGCCCAGCGGGTTATAATGAAATTCCGGCGGTCAGCCGGGAGCACAGCTTCGAACGCGCGTCCTGTCCTAGCGGCAGGGGCCGACGTGCGCCACTCGTGGCATCACCTCTGTTCATGGCTTGAGCACATTTTCTTACAGCAGGTGTGAAAAGTGGAGTATGCTCCTAAAAGATAAAGGTGTCTTTGCCTTGGGCTAGGAGCATTCAGGATTCTTGTATTAACTCTAAACGCCCTCGCTTCGCTTGGGTGTTAACTCAGGAATCCTACATTGCGTTTGAGATTCAATATGACGCCCGTGACATAAGACACTGCTTTATCTCCTTGGTGCATAATCTACTATTTTTCATTACTAGATGTCCCGGTGAACTTCGTGCCTCATGGGTACAATTTAATTGAAAAAAAAATCTCCTAAACGATATCCTACATCTTCAATACAGAATGTATGTATTGAGGAAAACAAAAAAAAAAAACATATTGGTCGAGATATTTTCCAGTTTTTGCGAGACCAATGCAAGGCAATTGATTACATAATTTTGTTTTAGATTAACAAAATTAAACATCGAATCGAAGTGCTCATGAACCACATATTCACCGACCCAGGCACCCACATTCCCACACAATACCAGATGTCCAAAGCCAATCGCAACTGACTGACACAAATAACATAGAATTTATTTCTGCTAGGCCAGCTCTCGGTCTATCGTAGGGCTCACAAGACACGCTAATCGTCCGCTAGATAGTTGTGAATCACGTTCTCAACTCACGTCCTAGAGACTCCTCGTCTGTTGTGACATGTTATAATATCGTGCTTCGTAATACCTACGTGTTATTATTAAAGAGCAAGAGTTGGGAAATCAAAGAAGACTTGTTTTAATTGTGGTCATTTTCGTTTCTGTTTGGTTTATTTATTTACTAAAACTTTATGCACAAGTAAAATCACAGTACAAAGGCGGACTTAATGCCATAGGAATTTTCTACCAGTCGACCTTAGGGTGGTGCAAAGACAACATGGCAGGTGCAACTTAAAGGTTGCGGAATTTGTTCGAAAGAGTCACCGTGGCCCTGGAACGCAAAGGGCTTTAGAAGGAACACGGATGGGTTTTAGTCAGTAAGAGTCTGACACGCCCTTCCGCTCCACCCAGAGCGGAAGAAGTCATTTGATGATTTCCCATCCTTAAAAAAAAAGGTGCAACTTAAAGAAAAATTAAAAATAGAGAGAAAAAATAAAATAAAATGAAAAACAAAGTTATTAAGAAAAAAAGAATCCAATGAATTAACGCTGCGATGTATTTATAGTTTATGTAGGTCGGCACCTATCATTTACATACCTATTTAACTAAAAAAATGACGCGTGATTCCTGTGTATGATTAGATATACTTTAAATTTCCTCTCTGTCATTTCGCTTCCGTATATGTGACAATGTGACAATGCGACAACGATGGGACAACGTTTTTTAGGAGATAATTAAGAATGGTGATCACATCGGTGTCATACTGTCGCGTTGAGCCCATCTTGGCGAGCTCGATCGGTCCAGCGCCATTACTGAAATAAAATCGATGGAAGTGCCTCAAATGCTCCTACACCTGCACCATTAAGAACTTCATGAATGCTACTATATACGTTGCCACTGTATAAGGCAAACAGTATAAAGGTGACAACCGAATCGAAACGAAGAAGATTAAAATAAAAAGCCAATTTGCACGAATTAAATTGCAATACCTAACTATTATTTTACAACACATGCCATCACTGTAACCCAATAAGTGACACATTTCAAGATAGATTCTCCCCAATGAAATTGCTGAAGAAAATCTAATAAGTGGGGGAAGCATTACAGGATGAAAGTCCCGCGAGGCAAAGTTGTACAGGTGGGGCATTAATCTAGTACTGTGCGGAGCCCGAGGGCTTAATGATTCTCATGATCGGATTTCCCCTTTCCATCAATATTGCGAACTTATAGGAACGGGTGGAGAGGAATTAGTTTCAGGTTGGTTAGTTGTCAGTTTATTGGCTACGTTTTGTAGGGGATGGTTCTATGAAAACTTTGGTAAGGACGTTGTATGAACGTTTATTTAGATCAATGGGCTGTGAGAATATTATAATCTTATGTCATAATAAAGGGGTAAATTTGTTTGTATGATCCGATTATGAAAATAATACATGAATAAAAACAAATATTTTTTTTTTAAAACAAACACATGCTAGTTTTAATCCCGAAAAGTGTTTTCTTCCCGTGGGACAGAGTAAGTTGTAGCTATAATCAATTTATAAAAACAAATCATTTATGTTTTTAAAGCAACATTAACATAGGCTACTTTTAATCCCGAAAAGTGTACTCTTCCTGTGAGACAGACAACGAGAGCAAGCCGCGGGACAAGCAAGTTATAGCTATAATCAAATATAAGCAAATAATATATTTTATTAAAAGCAACACTAGCATAGGCTAGTTTTTATCGTGAAAAGTGTACTCTTCCTGTGGGACAGACAACGAGAGCAAGCCGTGGGACTAAGCAAGTTATAGTTAATAAAACAACTTCACACACGGAACGAATTCAATTTCTAATAACAATAATTCCATAGACTCCCATCAACCTGACAGAGTTCCTACATTTGACAGATTCGCGCTTCACATGATTCGTCTCCATTTGCCGAATGAAACTATGAACTTAGTAAATAGAGAAGCAATATTTGAAATATCTTAGGTCAAGTGAAACAAAGTAAGCAAGAAAGCAATACTAAAATATCAATGCGACGTCATTATACGTTATGTTACGTTTACAAAAGGAACTAAGGAAGGTGTTGACATCTCAGATCAGGTAGATTACCTATAAGAGATGATTATTTGACTGATACAAATAAGATACTCAGAAATTGGTAAAAAGTCGAAAACCCAGACTTGTGTTTTCTGCTAGGACCCCTTTAACGCATCTCCATTGGAGATTAATCTTTGAGTGTAATCAAAAACTTACGATGCATACCTACTTGCATTGATGCATGTCATATCAAAAGAATCGGCTCGATTAATTTTAGGGCTCTACTCAATGAAGCCAGGTCAGTGATATCGAGGTTTTGTCATTGTGATCAGTGATCACCCCAATATCATGTCAAAGGAAGGTCGAAATCAAAGGCGATATAAAATAATATAAGTAACAACAATATAATATAATATCGACCCACTGTTATATATATGAAGCATATCATTCAGACTGAGGTATCCCTGTTACCACAGACGTCTAGTCTAGCATGATTTCATAGCTCAAAATCAGTTGCAACCAAAATGCATAAATTGAACCTAACGTACCCGTAGTCGTGAGTTCAGCTAATTGTTAGTTACCTATGCATATTCTAGATTCAATTTGTAACATGTGGCATTTCCCACAAACAGTTGGCTGGCATATAACTAACGATATATCTAAAATGCAGCGGGTAACACGCTAACTGTGTATGGATGAGCGGATGTCAATGTCTAGGCTCCCTAATTATATGTTAATTTGTTTGTTCGACTTGTTACAAAGTCAGTTAAAGGTGTCTAAAACTTAAAAATTATGTTTTCGTCAACCTTAAAAGGAAAAAAGAACATTGATAAGACTCCTTTGAACGTCTGCTACAGAGGTTTGATTTGAGATCTGTGCAACTTGGGCATTTGAATTTTGGCATAATAAAATAACTCTCAATGACGCACAGCCGCAATCAGAATAGTAATTAAAAACTAAAAAAATATGGTTCTAATAATATAATGATTGTGAGTTTATGGCAACGCTTTCTGCGGAAATATAACACTTTGGTAAAGCAGTAGCTTTACTTAGTTTTCACATACATATGACCTTAGATTTATTGATCCGCAAACCAGCACTCTCTGTGCATTGCAACAGCTACACCCCCCCCTCTTGGGGGAGGCCTTTATCCAGTAGTGGACGTTTTTTCGGCTGACATGATGATGATGAAACCCTTCATTAACGCACCGACACTTAAATCATACCTCGGGCAGAGTGTAAAAGTGCCAATTTTGAAATCCCTTCATCTTTATTGTAGGTAAGTCTAACGTATTTTTACAGACGAAGAACTACAGAGGAAAAATTACTGATAAAAATTTTAACTGAATCGGTCAAGATTCGGATCGAACTGGCCTGGAATGATTCTGTAAGGGTTCCGTTTCTTCATCAGGACGTACAAAACCCTATAAAAAACAAAAGTTGTGCGTATCAAGTGGTGTTATGTAGTATCTGCCCATCCCTATGGGAAAAAAGACATGACCTTATATATGTTATGTGAATGACTGGTAAAGCCACTAAATTCCGCTAAAGTTTTTCACGCCACTGATTCCGTCACCACTCACAAAATAATTAACCCCTCGAAAAAGTAACCCTACAATACATTTACTAGTGCAGTGTCCGGGCCGGATACTCCGGACAGTGTCACTGGCACGGTGCGGTTGCGGCGCAACTCCGGACCGCAACTACTTGCGTTTGACGTCTGACACGGGACGATGTAACTTGTATCCGCGTATAGTTCGTAAAGAGCCTTAATGCGAACTTTCGGTGGTATGATATTCTAGGAACATTTGTTTTGGAGTTGTTGCTGATGGTTATAACACTGGGTAGTGGTAATTATTGTGATATCTGTCGGGACGCGGGAGCCCGCTGCGGAAAGTAAGGACAGGTCGATGTGAGGACGTTTAAGGGAGGTCTATGTCCGGCATTGTACGTCGTTTGGGTGACATGGTGATGGCGGTGGTGTAAATCTGTAGGTAGAGCTTTTTTCGGAGTAGCTCTTTGAGATATTTTTTAACTACCACCGTACTTGCCACCAAGCAGCAGCTTTCTAATTTGACAAATTCCAATTTTAAATTTACCGCCAACACGTGCAAGTTGACAATGTGCTAACGTCGTAACAACCCATGTTCATAAAAACTGCATTCCAACAATGGAATCGGCAGTAATGGAGGCTTTAATTTCTGGGATTTCAAGACACGTAGCGATGACTGTATTGACCAGCACAGTCAGTTGCCGTTTTCCTGCCCTTCATCATCATTGAAATGAAAATGACGAGGGTGGATTACTGGTACGTACCTATTTTACAATTAAGTATGTTATTAAAGCTTTTTATTCATGTTAAGTTTAATGAAGTCAACAATACATCTATCACGCAAGCTGTCGTTGCCTATAATTGAGTGTGCATTATAGGATAAGGTTAAGTGGGCCTGCGGACGGCGAGCATTGTGTGGCTCGCCGTCCGATCACCACCAGGCCCGGGTCGATGGCGCGTTGTGTTTCACGCGCGCCTCAAAGAGATGTCAGCATAAAAGACGGGGCCCGCTAGGGCCAGAGCCTGCCAGGGTTGCGGAATTTGTTCGAAAGAGTCACCGCGGCCCTGGAACGCAAAGGGCTTTAGAAGGAACACGGATGAGTTTTAGTCAGTAAGAGTCTGACACGCCCTTCCGCTCCACCCAGAGCGGAAAAAGTCATTTGATGACAAAAAAAAAAAAAGATAAGGTTAAGTGTACCGTTGTTTATTTCTGTAAGTTGTTAACATTACACATTTTGTAACACTCGTTGGTGATCCTTAAATAAATAAATAAAATCTATAGGTATTTTACAAACCTGTTTGTAGATTAAAGAAAGATAAATCTAAAAATTAGCTATTTACTACGAATAAACGTTTTATTTCAAGCAGGCATTTTTTAAAAGTTTACCCCAGAAAATTAGGACAACGCGTGTCTCAATTCGCAACGATTTTTAGACCTTACGTAACAAGCTAATGTACTTAATGATAGAAGAAGGTCGGACCACTAATACTTTGACCCTAGACTCACTCTGGACATTGCTTTAACTGGGCCGAGATAAAGTTAGGCTTATTCTACGAATGTAACGGTCGACAAAACCGCAAGGCGTCTATCTAATTAGTGGTTCTAGAACAAACTGGATTGAAGATATGAATCATGCTATTTGCGGCTTCAGCAAAAATTATCAATAGATGGTTTTTGCCGTGTTAGTTTTACTTTTTTCGGTTGTTATTTCAGTTTGTATTCAAATACATAAAAAAATAGATATACCTCAGCTCAACTTTCACAAGAAACAATTTGATTAGAGGTAATAATTTTTAGACAACCTTATAAAAAAATTGTTAAAAGACTGTAAAAAAGTTTTTCTTTAAACCTGCAAGATATTGTATGGCTTAATCTCTGAATGAAGTTAGTCTTCAATATTTAAGTTCTTACACAATTTATTATTTTAAAAATCTAATAAACCATACCCACTAAAATACAGCTAAATTTTCTCCTAACCAGTGGTTTCCTTTAATCCATCAAGGCAAAAAATGTACGTTCTTTGTCGCCTTAACCAGCATTCAAAGTCCACGCAACGCTATCAGAGACAGGGGCTCAAAATTGTTCAATGGCACGAGCAATAACCGTTTCAGGCTAAGATATGCAAATGAGGTTAAATTGCATGTGGCGGTCGCACGAATACGGCCCGTTTTACGAAGTGCTACACCGTTTCGGTGCCATTTAACCCGTTGTAATTTACAGTTTTAAAATATTCGTCAAAATATGGTTCGGTTGAAGGACTTTTCGAGCATTTTGTGAAAGAAAATTGTTACTGGGTTTTCTTTACATTACAGTTATTATAAAAAAATGCTTAAAAAGGCTTTATGTATGACTCAGTTTTTGTAGTAGGCATAATCATTTCATTTTAAGCCCGAAGACTTTTACTACTGGATAAAGGCCTCGCCCTAAAAAACAGTGAACTAATTCAATGCAAATAAAGTCAATGCAAATATCGTTGATTTTATAACAAGAAACCGTAGAGAGGAAGGAGGAATTTAATTTGATACGCTACTGAGATCCTGGGATGGTTTCCGGACTCAGGGAAAAGTGGTTTTCTCAGAAGCAGCTTGGAGTATGTATTGTAACCCGCTTGATGGCAATACATTTGTCTGACAATATGTGGATTTACTAGGGGTAATTACACCTCAGTTTGACCTTTCGGGGAATACAGGCCTAATACCATGTTATATACCTTTAGATATTTCTAGAAAAACATTCCTATTTAAATCTCTTAGACGACATAACGACGTTGCATATAACTTTGAAACTTTTCCTGCACTCCGATGCATGCTTGCAAGTTATAATTAAAGTTAATGCAGAAATAAACGAACGTGAAAATGTTTCCGATGTCACAAAGAAACATGCGGGATTTTCTCGGAGGAATACGTCTTTCTCATAATAACGTTTTTATACTTGGCAATGAAGTTCGTGATGGCAAAAAATAATAATTGTAATTAAGGTAGTATTTTTATATAATTCAGAATATTCTGTTGTAGGTTATGAAATGTTGTTCTTCACGATAGTTTGACCGGGCTTGACTTTTTGTTACCCCAAAGTGCTTATTAGAATCGTATATTTGCGCCACAATCGCTGCCTATAAGGAAAGGCAGCTGCTTCACGGACAAAAAAAATAGGTACAGTGACTTGTTTCAATAGAACTTGAAAAAAATTATAAACAAATGAAAATATGCCAGTAAATACATAAATATACTTTCATTATCGTCCGTATTCCATTGCTTGTCAAAACCCATACTTTAACAGTTAACTTCATCTCTTGGTTCCTTATTCTACGGCCAATCTGTCGGGAATAAGTCCAAATCATCACGTAATTTTTTTAGGTCTCCCTTAGTTACATATGACGACTGTATTTAGGTACCATCCTGGCCCATTTGCCTTCGGCATCCTGTAAATTCCGACCCGTCCAATTCCACTTTTGCCTCGCAGATTAGTCTCCAACATCTATGTCAGCCTTGGAGTGTATAAATGTGTAGCGGATTCGGTCTGTCTGCTTGATTTGCTGAATGCTAAGCTCCATAGTTCTTTGGCAAACCTTGAACTTCTGAGCCTCGGTCAAAAATGTAATCTGAGTGCTATTAGGTTAGGATAGGCAGGATTCATATCAGCCGGGGATTGCGGAAGTCGCTTACGTTCCCGCGATCCCCGGCGTAGGTGGGAGATGGAACACCGGGGTGGTTTTAGTCAGTAAGAGTCTGACAGACCCCTCCACCCGCTTTCCATGAGGATTTCCCCCCGACATCAAAAAAAAAAAAAAGGCAGGATTCATATTTCTTCTACGATTAGGTATTCTAATTTATTTAGGGTCGGTATCTTCTTCTTTCAAAATCATCATCTGCCTAGCCTTTTCACAACTATATTGGGGTCGTCTTCCAGTCAAACCGGATTCAGCTGAATACCAGTATTTTACGTGGAGCGGCTGCCTACCTGGCCTCCACAATCTGGGTAATAAGGTACTTCTTGGCGAGGTTGGAGTCAGATTTTCTGGCTTCTAGTCAGAAGCCCGAAAATCAGTTTGAAGTTCAGTTTTTGGCAGTCGTTACGGATAGTCATCCGTAACGACTGCCAAAATCAACAAATCACAGCCGGGACCAACGGCTTAACGTGCTTTACGAGGCACGGAAGAATCTCGATATGTTAAGATGGTCACCCATCCACAGACCGACCTCGGCAAGCGTTGCTTAAGCTGGAACATCAACCCGTGCGTCTCTTATTATTTAGCCATGAGCTTCTCTTCTTCTCCTTCTCTTATTTTAACATACTTATAATATTAATTTGTTGTCATCTAAATCGCCTTCTTTGTAGTCATTCTCACAATTTTTCTTCATTATCTTTCTCATTGCATCATGTCACAGGAAAATTTAGATATTCTGTTTTATTCATAACCCATCAATCATTCTTGTGTCTTTCTGTACCTGTCCAACCACTTACTCGTTGCCTTACATGTTCCTCTCAAAATTCAATACACCAATGAAGTCTACAAACCCCAAAATATGAAATTTATCTAGTGTACGCTGCCTTTACTCCGTACACCTCCCTATTCCAAAAACAGATTAATATCGGCTTTATCAAAGCAAATATCCCGTACAATTGCATGATATACAAGGGACGTAGCTTCTACAGTGCGTCTCAAAGCTTAATACTAAAATAGAGCCGAAAGCCGACTGGCTCTAATTGAATAAAGGCATGCCTCCACAAGAATAGCTCAATCTGTTTCCATTAGAGGAGAGCAATAACGTGGCCAGTGGAGAATCCATCAATATTGCTCGCTCGAAGTCTACTGACTGCTCCAACTGTGGTATCCTCTATTACTGGATCGCTTCGAAGTTTGTACAAAGGCAACGGTATTTTTCTCACAATTTGTGTAAGTAGTTAAAACTTTCTTGGGTATGTGATACAGAGTTAGTGGGGCGCCAAAAATAATATATCGGTTCGTTGTTCGAGAATGTTTGTGTTTGTTTAGTTGGGATGTACAAGATGGCTTTCAGAGGGCCATTTAGGCTTTATTATTCGTATGTATTTAAGAATTATAAAGAAATATCAGGAATAAAAAATTAAAAAAAAATGCTAAATTTGACAAAGCCGTTTTATTTCTGTCTCAAACACCTGAATGCCAATTCAACTAATATTCAAGTCAAGTTCGAATTCGCATTTCAGTCGCAATCTGTCAAAAAAGCCTCATTATTCATAAATTTTTGACAATAGGCTACACGGGAATGAGAAATTCCTACAGTGGAATAACGGGATATGGGCATACGAAGTCGTAGGCAAAAGTTAGTCTATACATATAATAAAACTAACTCTGTCTATTTGTTGCCTTTTCACGTCTAATCGGCTGAACAGATTTGAATGAAACTTGGAACTCGGGTTGACCATGTCCTTGATTAGGGTATAATTCCAATGCCGAGTATGTCCCCATGGGTTGTCCGACTCTCAACCGGGTGAAACTGCAAGGAAAAGGTAGTTTGTTTACAATGTGTAATAGATTAAACGCAAAACCTATAAAGGGGTAATTGTGTTCATCACAATAGTCCATAGTAAAAGTCGTGATGAGTACATTAACCCCTTTTTAGGTTTTGCATTTATTCTGTTGCACACTGATTTATGTTTTTGTCTAAGTTAAATGTTTAAGAGCTCAATTATACGAATTATATCGTAAATTAAATTTAAAGTTAATTCCAAGTTAGGTAAGATGTGAGATTCGGTGATCATTTACAAAGTAGATTAATTGTGATTTGTACTCAGTGAGTACTCAGTGATTGGTGACAAACCCAATGACAGAATAGGTAATTCCGCGAATTAAACAGGTAAGGAATTCAGCAATTTGCCGACATAATTAGCTTTAGAATTAAGTGCTTTCGACATAAATGTTCCAGTTTTGCCTTATCATACGCTTAGCCAAGTTTTAGCTCATGTAGCTGTTTGAATATTATGTCAACAGAATCGATATTTTGAGATAAAAATGACTTTGAACAGCTGCTTTATTTCTTAAGTTTTCTTGGGGACTCTCTTTGACCTGCATTCTACGGTATCTTTTCAGCCACTAATAAAATGTTGAGAGAATAAATAGGCACCGTTGATTAGGTACTTAAAGGTACTATAGAGCTGGCTAACCGGCTTTCTTGAATAGGTAAGGAGCAAAGCGTCCGGCGACGAGATGGGCAGACGACATTGTTGCCATCGTGGGTAGGTACAGGAAGATTAGCTCAAGAAAAGAGAGGCCTATGCGTAGAAGTGGGCGAAGTCGGGCTATGGATGATGATGAAAGCTCTTATGGCCAGTTTCAATAACGTTTCCACCTTTAACCAACTGTAGCTGAAACGTCATGTTTGAAAGGCAAATATGACGTTTCAGCTACTGTTGGTAACTAATTTGACAGTTGGTCAAAGGTAGAAACGTTATTGAAACCGGCTGTTAGTCTCCGTGCCAGAATCTTTTATTCCTACCTCGGCGCCGAGGGCGACGACACCCATCTTCTAAGTTCCTTTGCTTTACGACGACCCCTAGCAGCCTTATTCCACACGTCGTTGAGATATAGGTACGTTATTGAGACCGGCCGCTAAAGTACTTAAAAAATTGGTTGTCTGTAAAGTTGGTTTACGGACGATAGTTTAACGTGACAACGTCATAACAAAACACTGATGAAATGATCGTAACGTTACAATGAGTCATCATTTTTCGTGCGTGCAGCCGGCGTTCATCGATTTATTAGACGTTGTTACGTCAAAACTTTGATCGAAGAAATATTTACTGCTCTAAGTATGGACATAATGAAGCAACCACATTAGTCCGCGTGACATCCCACCGGCTCTTTAACCATCATGTCACAGTCTAATTAAACCAGTTAATTAAGTGCAATCCAATATATGGGAATCTGATTTGTGTTCGACGCTGGAACACGGTTATAATTAAGTACCTAATTATGATTAGCTATGATTTAATGGTCTGGGGAAAACAGCTGACTGACAGCATTCGGTTTTTTTCGAAGATGCGAAGAAGCAAAATCTCCTTTCGGTATACACCAATTTAATATAGAGAAGATGGCCACCAGTTGTATGTATGTTTTTTGTTTATGGCTTTCTTTATATTTTTTTTTAATAAAAGATCTAAATGAAATATCTATACTTATATTATACATTTGAAAACAGCCTTGTCTACCAGTATATCTGTTTGTTACAGGCACATACTCATTGTTTTGTGTAGTGATTGTTTCAAGTTTTATCATTGTATTGCTAATAAAAATTGAGCAGCTAAACCAAAAACTCACTAAAGAATAAATCAAGAAAAACAAATACAAATCTACAAAGCAAAAAACTAGTAAAAGTATGCGTAAAATGAATAAGTAAGTATTACTGAAACAGAATACCAAAGCTCAGACAAACAGAATTTGATTGAAACATATAAAAAAGAATAGCCAATCAAATTCGTCTAGACATCATTTTGTGAATACCTATAAGTCTATATTCTCATTGATTAGTTTTTGTTTGTCTAGTTTTACAGGTTTATTTGCAAAGCCAAGCAATAGCTTAATCAAAGACCTAAAGTTTACTCGTCTAAATAATACACCGTCAAACATTACGCGCTCCAGTTAATTCTGTCGCCAACGTAACTCTATATTATAAGGGGGTGCAAATATAAGTTGACCTCCCCTGTCCCCTGGAGGGTCATTGAAGATAGGAGAGTGCGGAAGCAATCAGATGAAGTGGCGGAGATCAGGTTCAATGGTTCGAATTCACAGCGGTGTTTAGGTTACTAATACGCTTGGCAAACATGCTTCGTGATCCGCTTACTCATAGTGAGAGTGTGGTTGTGGAGATGTGTCATTATTGAATACAGCATTTCTTCAGCTATGGCTGTGTTTGTATATACGTACATACGTCTGTGGTTTCATATGATCTTCTTCTTGTCTTAGTTATAATTAAAAACTCTAAGTGGTGTTCAAAGGTTCCAATTAAAGTCTCCACGCTGTAATCACACAGTTTGCGTGTTTATGAAAAACATTTTTTTTTTCATTCTCAATGTAAAAGTTGTTATCTTGTAACATTCTTAATACCAGCTTAATATATCAGTTCCCTAACATAAATATAATGATTACGTCATTAGGTACCATAATTTGTTGCTACGCCGAAAATGTTGAACAGGAAAATAATTTTATGCCTACATATACATGTTGAAAAAATATTCGAAAGAAATCTTACGAAAACATAAAATCAGGTTAGACAAAGAAGATATCATTATGTAGCGAACATTCAAGCAACATATGAAGTTAAGGAAACCGTTGGCTCCGACGTTAAATCCATTGTCTTACGTCCAACGGTATATTGCAGTAATAAATCCTTACGGAGAGATACAAGGCAAGAAAATAATATAAATAAAATGTACTTGTTTTGACATCTTGCAAAAGCTGCCGCTTTGGAGTCACAGCTGTCTCGTGATATTAAAATGTATGCTAACTTGAGTGTCTAATGACCGCAAGATTTAAATCTCAAGGCGGGATACTTTTGTTCCAGCGTCGGACTTAAATAAGAAAAGTTTCTTTTATTTTCTTTTGTTTCGTGTAAAGAATGGAAACGAACTTTGTGTAAAACAAAAGCCGATAGTTTTTTAATTATATCAAACTAGTGATGGGACGTTACTTTGTTTTGCGATTTATTTTCTGATACGTTTGTATATTCGTATATTATATATATATATTTTTTTTTTTATATAGGTAATCTTGCTGAGGTATGAGGTAAATTGATACCCATACTGGGTTGTGCGGGTAATATACTGGTAGTCAGCTGCATCACACCAAAGCCAGAGTGAGAGCCGACACCAATATAGTTGGGAAAAGGCTAGGCATTGCTATATTTTTTTTTAATATTTCGTTTGCACAGGCATAGCACAGGAGTAAATGAATATTTTTAAAAGCTCCTGGCAAAACGACAAAATTTCAGCAAGGTAACAATATTCATTACATTACGCTTTTTAACGCAGCTCTTTATGAGACTTTATTGCATCATAAGATGTTTTAAATATGGCTGCTACATTTTTAGGATTTTAAAATACCGTTTAAAAAAACTCTAAGTGATTTAATTTTAGAATCCTCGTATTTTTCAATATAATTTTCTATATCTTGTATGCAAAATAAAGGTATGGCCAACGATTTATAACTTAATATTTATTTATACACAAAAATAACAGAGAAAAATAGACACAACTTTTGACAAACTGCTGTACAGTTAGGTACTATAGGTACACATGGACGCAAAGTCGAAACAACAATAAAAAGGTGTACTTACACACAAAATATCTGATGATGGGCTCAGGTCGCCTTGAACACCAGGTTAGCATGAGCAACGCAATTAGAAACATTTTTATTTTTTTTATTTGAGATGGGTTTGCTCTTGACTCTAGTCTAGGTCATAGATGACAGTGACAAAGTCGACGATGGAGCAAGATTACCTAGAAGAAGCCTGTTCACTCTAATTTTGAAGAGATAAGGGTTGTATAAGTTCGAAAACACAGTCGCAGGCAGAGAGTTCCACTTCTTTGCTGTGCGCATTATAAAAGATGTTTGGAAACGCTTAGTGCGAATTGGTGGTGTAGCAACAAGGTAGAAAAAGGGGGTAGGGAAAGGGGGGTATTAGTTAGGTTGGATATAACTCAAAATCCCAAAAGTACCTTTGATACAACAAATAATTATTTGCGTATACAGGCGCCTTGGTATAACCTATGTATATTTAAAAACCAAAAAATGACATTAGATTACAAGGAAATGTAAATGAAAACTCAAACAATAATAGTCAGTATAAAATTTTAATAAACTCTAGAGCAAATTCTTCGCAGTTAGAGACCTAACTTTCTCCGTATGTGAAGTGCTAAGAAGTAATAAGATATTAACTCAGACGGCAAGCTCCACAGCGGGCGAAAGAGATTTCTTTGAAACCTGTACCTACTTGAAATCGTCCAACGAAACTTGAGAGGGTCTTGAGGAACGAGCTTCTATCTTAATAATCTAATACGAGCAATTCTTGTATATATGTATATATATATAATCTATAGAACCTCGTATATATAGAATCTCGGAAGCGGCTCCAACTATTTTCATCAACTTTTGTATGCAGGGGGTTTCGAGGGCGATAAATCGATCTAGCTAGGTTTCATTTTTAGAAAACGTTTACCAAAAAAAATTATCGGTCATACAGGTATTTATCTTATTTAAACGTCGAACTGTTTAACAGGGATTCTCTGAATAGAAAGGCAGTATATCATATGTAATGTATGTATGTAGGTATTATAAAATAATTAGGATTTTATGAGTTTGTTTGTAATTTGAGTATAATCTCCGGAATTACTGCACCTATTTAAAGAATTTTTGATAGTGGGTTCTAATGGACATTACAGAGGGGGATAGAAGAGGCATTTATGGGGAATAAGCTTATCACTAAAAAGATTTCTATTGCATAATTATAAGATCCAACAAAATTGGATAAAGAAACTACTGCAGGTAGTGTTAGAAATTTACGGATGTTATGCATATCCAGACCGTAAAATAACAAAACAAAAATATTGATATACCTAAACTTATATTGCATTACTTATTATGACCGCAAGGGTCATTGACTTTGATGCAACGCGAGACAGATCGAAAATGTATGAATAGAGTAAAGTGCATCATTGTTTAGAGATAAGTTTGTTCCAAACCGCAATCATGGTTTTCATATAATAGGCACTTAAGCTTTGTGTTATATTTTAAAGAATATATTCGCAAACGATCATTAGATATAACTGCGAGATTGGAGGAACCTAACAAATGATTCGCCACGCTAACAATGGAACCTCACTCCGCAATACTTGTAAAAGAATTCCGGAATATGTCTCGAGATACTTTTAAGATAATTTTCTGCAGCAGGTATGCGAGCCAGGTCTTTTATTCGAAATACTAAAGTAGGAACTTAAGTATTTCACGTTAAGCAATTTTCACTGTAATGGCTAGTATATCTATGTATTTTTGTAGAAGCAAATAAAATTGTTTTATTGTTAAGATTTCAGTTAAGGCAATTTCATAACGACTTACTAAGAATTTATACTTCACTTAGGCCCAAAAAGATCCAACTCAATCCACTTGGCATATAGTGCCACTTACCCCTGTTATATAGGTACATAGTGAAATATTTTCGTAGAACTTTATTCAGACACGACCCATACCACATCTATTTCGGGACAAATACACATACATGACCATGTTTCGGGCTACAAATAAGTCACCTTCCGACTAGAAAATACGAGTACATCGTTGGTCTACGGTTTTGCCCTATTTTCAACGAACACTGCTCGTTGATTTGTAAAGAGGGAACCGGCGAGTGAAACAATGGAATAAAAAAAACGAAGTGTTGGGGATTAGACCAGCCAGCATATTTTGTAGATGTCAAGGACTTTATGGCCTAGTACAGAATTTTCCAATCCGAATGCTGGCAGACTGGAAACTTTCGAATACATCGGCAACTCTGCTGCCCGGAGCAGCACACAAATCACAACTATTGTAGGTACTCTCTCATGTTTGTTTGCCGCCAAAATGCAGCGACGCCATTTTAAAAACAACGCTGTCGGATTAATATGAGCTGAAAATAGGATAAGTTTTAACGAATTGTTTTAAAATTGTTTGGTTAGAACAATAGTGGCGTAAATTGTTTTCGTTTGATGCCTTTGTCGTGGTTAATGTGTATGGTTGTGAGCTCTTTACAATGACGTTGTTAAATAAAACGTGGAATTCACGGCACTGTTCCCAGAATTATCGGTAGGCAAGAGCTCTGTTTAACGTCTTTTGTTTTAATATGCGATGCAGTCACCAACTTTTGGATTGACTTCGTAACTAAAGAAATACTGACTTTCGTTTTGCGAGAAGGTTTATAAAATAGCAGTGTGATTGATATAAAATGATGGTTAGGTTTTAACGTAATTTTATCCGTCACACAATGTTTTTTTTATTCTCATCTGTGACTTGGCGATGTGTGTTGACACAATAAGCTAGGCAGTAATTGGATGACATTATTGGCAGAAGGAATTGTTGGATATTCTTTTCATGTGGGTACATTTTTTAAATCCTGTGGTTTTATGTAGGGACACCAAATAAAATCTTCACCACCAAATCAGGATAAAAAGTTAAAAATATAAAAATTCAACAGCTAAACATGACTCACGAATTTTCATTTCCAACATCAAAATTTCTCCGTAAAGCTAGCTCGTAAGATGTAAAAGACAAATATGGCTAAACAAACCATATCCTTGGCAGTGTGTGCCTTCTTTTAAAGCAAATTAAATATGGATGAATGAAAATGCCACGTTTATGAGCCGTCAGAAGCGGTGCAAGCTTGGGAGACACACTTTGATGAGTTACATGAGAGAGAAAAGTTGAGATTTTGTATATTCAAAAATGTTTTATTTGATACACGCTGTATAAATATTTTTGCTTACAGGATGCGCTGTGTGAATTCTTTTTTGGTAAAATTATGGTGCTTTTTGAGAAGGATAAGAACGAAAAAAATCATTCGTAAAGTAACATATGCATGACAATAAAGTCAAGATTTAGTTTGTTCATATTCTCGTTAACATGATATTCGGTAGATTTTAAATAAACGTAGAGCACGTTAAAAACTTTTGTTTGATTGGAAAATGCTAAAACTGTTTGCAAAACAGCCATAAATCAATCGTTAAAATTTCAACCAAAATACGAAACACTCAACTTATTAGGCAAACAAGGAAACATGGTCTTGTACGTAGCTGCTAGTGTTCGGATACTAGCAAATCCGTCAATATTGTACCTACCTCCATCGGCACTGTATGTTGATTTGTCGGACAGAGACCAGTCGCTTTCATTACTTAAATGGAACAAATACGATCTGACTACAACTCCA
Source organism: Mamestra brassicae (assembly GCA_905163435.1). Classification (NCBI taxonomy): domain Eukaryota; kingdom Metazoa; phylum Arthropoda; class Insecta; order Lepidoptera; family Noctuidae; genus Mamestra; species Mamestra brassicae. The sequence goes on along the minus strand of LR990996.1, from coordinate 6,222,413 downwards.
CAAGCCTCCATCGACGAAATCCAAACGCAAAATTCTATCAGCAAATCTAATTCTGGTATCGCTCCAGATTTGAAGGGCTTATAATTTTATGAGTAAATTGTTCCAAAATTAATTAAGATTCGGTATTGGGAAGGCTTTAGGAACTGTTCTATTTCTGGTTTATTGAATGGTAATATCGAGTAGGCATTAATTAGGGGAATAATGCCTATTGAAAGTTTTGCGGTACCTGCGTAAACACTCGAAGTATATAATTTTGTTTGTCCCAATGAGCTTCATGTTGGGTTCCCGAATCGCTCCGATTTGCTTCTAAAGGCACCAGGCCGGTTGGCCTCAAAAAGATACGTAACAAAAAAACATAATAATATAACATACAAAAATATAAAATAATATACATACATGCAATAATTATAATTTAAATCATAATGAGTACGTTACATTAAATTTAAATACTATAAATGAAGAACACATAAAACCAGAATACAAACGTTACAAAAAATTGGTTGTCTGTAAAGTAGGTTTACGGACGATAGTTTAACGTGACAACGTCATAACAAAACATTGATGAAATGATCGTAACGTTACAATGAGTCATCCTTTTTCATGCGTGCAGCCGGCGTTCATCGATTTATTAGACGTTGTCACGTCAAAAACAAAAAGTCAAATTCATAAAATAATAGTATATAATTAATATGTAGTATATAATTTATTATAGTCTCCGAGACTACAATAGATATACACAAACTGTACACGTGCACGCACTATGCAAGCACACGAACACATTCACACAGTAGTTCGCTTCTTAATCAGTACTTTTGAGTGTACCTTGGTGTCAAATTGGCCAGCTGTATTAACTTGTTTTAGATGTTACCACCGACATTTTTGCTTTTTTTACTATTGATCTCATACGACGTTATTGTAATTTTACTTATTCTATTCTATTATTATTTGCATGCTTCGTCATTAGACAATGGTAAATTTACGTTAATATTTAAATGTCATATAAATGAACTGTATCATGTTCTTATGAGAAATAAAGATTCCTTAAACCTAAAGATGGCGGGACGACTTGGATGTCTTCTTTAAGAATTGGAAGCAATGGATGGAGGCTTTTGCCCACCAGTGAGACAGTACAGGTTAATCATTTTGACTTTGAATTTTGATTGACTTTTGCAGTCACGCAAATTGCAAATACACTAACACTATAGCAATCAAGCGCAGTATCGCCAAGTAATCAAGAACAATATTTTAAAAGAACTGCAACACAGTGGCGCACTAGCTATGCACTTTGTGTCCGTCAAGTTTTATAGCCGATATAAAATTTTCCAATTCGAATGTTGGCACCCCTCGCCCGCATTACTTTGTGGGGTTGGTCACAAATCAAGTTTGCCGTCCAAAGCCGCCATCTTGGTTTTTCAAGACCGTTTACCCGTGAGAGATTGAACGTTGAGTTGTGCACTCATGCACCGGGCTGCAATCCAGTTGATCTCACTGGCCTATTACATGCCCCATCTGTCACAGATTTTATTCAGCATTTTTATTTTTATTTTATTCAGTTAAGGGCATACGATCTCACGCTTTATAGGAGTTGTTTGATTGATTTTCTGTTTTTATTTTGTTCATGGAATTCGTTTCGTAGTTAAGTTGGAAAATAAATCCTTTATTCCAATCATTTAAATTTTATCAGACATACCTAACTTTTTTTTAACAACCCAGCTAGTCGTATTCCAATGATACTCTTAGGTCTGTCCCAAGTAAGTATTGCTTTCTTCATATATGAGGTCATTTGATTTGTGGATGAGCCAGTTACCTTTGATTTGATAAACTCAACTTATACCCCTACAACATAATTATTTATTTATATTCCTTAGTTTCTATGAAAATAACATAATAGTCCAACTAACGTCTACACTGACGTCGATCATAAAGTAAATGTATCAAAACTCGGAACCATATAATCAGGTGTCTGCAAGTTTGAGGCGGTCACTCTATCACACCGAAGTAAATATTCCATTAATGGTTACTAGGGGTCGGCTGTAAAGCAAGGAAATGCACTCCAAACTAACAGGCTGTGACGGTCTAATCTGATCCCTGTCATCTTATGACGTAACGTCGTTAGTGACGTCACAAGGAGCTCCTCGAGGGGGCGATAACTGTTTGCCATGTTAGATCTGTTTAATGTTGGGAACAGTTTCCTAACATGGGGTTTAAGGCTCATGTTGCAAAGTTTTGGTCATCACGTCTTTAGGTAAAATTGTTGAATAGATCTCGCTTACGGTGTAGCTAAAATGGAATGCATAAAATCTTTTCATAACACAAAAGCGCACAAACAATTCATTTATTCAATTCACGAGTAAAAAATGCACGTTACAGCGTTTTGAAATCCAGCGTTTATGAAATCCGGAATGAAACCCAGTTTAATTTAAAAACAAGTATCGTTATTAAACCCTTGTCTCAAGGTGCTGGAGTGAAATAAGAGCGAGATTGTTTCATCACGAGTGTGAATTTATAAAGTATACGTGAAGTGAAGAGGTAATGCAATGGAATTCGCGAGAACTTGCACGCTGTTCGTGTGAATTAATATGAATTGGAGTTACATAAGGACCTCGAATAAATACCTCGCGAGTGTTATATAAAAAGGTGTTGATTGTGTTTTAACCGACTTCAAAAAAAGGAGGTTATCAATTCGACCCGTATGTTTGTAATATTGTCAGAATTGCACAATTTTTGGATATGATAGTCTATACCAGCTTTTAAACATATGAGCAAAATTTCATAAGTGTATGTATGATTTATGTATGTTTGTATGTTTATCCGCGCATGTCTCAAAAACTTAGAGTTGAATTGCAAAAAAAATATGTGGTTGGTGAGGTATACCGATATATAACTACTAAGTGACAACTTTATTCCAAATATATCCGGCACCGACCTCAAAAACATAGTTTGCATATTACTTTAGATTTTTAAAATATACCTAATGATTTCATTTCTCCCTTTTTAGTTATTAATTTCCTGAATAACAGTTTTGAAGTCGGTTTTTAGGGTTCCGTAGTCAACATGGAACCCAACCGTCCGTCTGTCCGTCTGTCCGCGGTTTGGCTAAGAGACGCTTAGTACTAGAAATTTGAAATTTGGTATGGGTTACATATAAATCACGCCGCCAAAGTGGTAAAATAAAATCTAAAAAAAAAATGTGAGTGTACCCCCTACACGTAAAGTGGTGAAGGTTTATATCGTCTATCCCATGGTGTAGTTGTCGTTGGATAGGTTGTTTAAAAATATTGGATGTGCGAAAACCATTTTTCGATCCAAGGATTCGTTTGCGAAATATTAAGCTTTACTAAAGTAACTAATTTTTGTTCGAGTCAAGTGTCCTCCCGCCCCCCCTCTGCCAGCTACAAGGTTTTTTTTGGAGACGTGAAAAAACTCATGGTAGTAGCATATGTAACGAATTTAAAAGGAAAACTATCACAGCTAACTAAGCTCAAAAAGTTAATAAGTAGGTTATAGTCCACCAACTTATAAAATGAAACTTATAAGTTTTGAAAATTCAGACAGTTTTGCCACATGAAGTGGCTTGTTGTTCTTTTGTATAAGTTGTGTAAAATATTTTAGCCGATGTCAGCTAGTTCGATCCAGCCCGTCCCTAGCTGTCCTCCCCCCAGCGACGCCCTAAGCCGAGCCCGTACCCCATAGGGGGTACCCTTAGCGTGTACTCGCTTAGTTCGTAAGTTTTTTTATAAGCCCTGGCTAGAGGCTTTAATATTATATTAAAGCCACCACAGGCAACCCCGGTTAAGCAGTCGACAACTTCATAGGTTGAACTGCAAAACGCCACTCACAAAAAAAAAAAATAGTCGATGTCATAAACCAGTGATGTGGCTCTGTTTCGGACACGAGTCCCTATGTGATGCTGAGTGATGGCCATTTTGCGCGGATGCATATCTTCCCAACTGCATAAGTTTATTAATTTCGTGTTTACTCGTTTATGTTATGCGTCATGCTTGGCGAATAAAACTTACAGTTTTCCTCCTTTGGCTATTAAAAAGAAAGTAGGTTAAACATAACACTTTTACTTGCCAACCTTTTTTGGTAATTTCAAGCCAGATGAGGCCGGTGTTTCCTAGCTGACAACTTTGATAAGAAACACTGAAACAAACTCAGAGGTCAAAGTCTCTTTTGAAGTCTGTAGCGGCATCAATTCCGGCCACATGAAAAACTTAGAAGCGAAATTTGTACGTCAACAAAAAGAACCACAACAGCATCTATCCTGTCAGCGACGAACTACAAACGATATCCTGCATCGTGCAAGCAAAGTTCTACGTGCAATTTGAACATATAATACAACAGTCCGAATATCAACTATCGGGCAGTTGCCCACCAGACACAGTAACCGTCTGGTCGGAGGAGCTCCCATTTCAGTGGAGGTATGCGGAACTTTACTCTCTGTACCGCATCTACAAGTCCATACAATACGTACCAAATCATATGAAGTGGTTTTTTGAGGAAAGTGTCACACAGATTTGATTAGACCTGTCCAGACAGTGCAAGCATTTGTCTGTTATCGTGTAGCTCAAACTTTAAGGAGCTCAACGATTTGATGAACAATACCAAAGTTAGATTTGAATAGACCGCATAAATAGCTCAAACTGCCAGACTAACTAAAATGAAACCATAATATGGCGATCTACATGATCCTCACATTCACAATACGTTATATGAGAACCATGCAGACCACTTATTTAAAGATTCTCAAGGCAAACGAGAACAGAGTTTCATAAACCTATCCTTTAAAGCAATTGTATATCAGCCGCCAATATTTACGTAATAAGAAGATGGAACATATCCTTTTGTAGCCCTTCTGATTGTTACAAGTATAATATAAACAAGGGCTAATTTGGGCAGGAATGTTCAAGACGAGATGTCTTGAACATTTAATGAACGAAACTCAAAGAACAATGTTACGTTGATTTGCGAGTCAAAGTTGTTAAGAGTGAAAATTGCCTGGGGGTTAGCGTTCCATTGGTTTATTTGTTATTTGTTACGCAGAAGTGTGTGGGAGGGCTGTGTGTTGGAGAACTGGGTATACATACAGCCCTCGATGTTACCTTAAACTTTTCTATTGGTCGTGTTTTTAACTTTTAATCAGAATACTACGTTGACTTAGCTTCTTTGATATGCCCAGTGTCATCTATCATAGAATACTAGTATTTTACGTGGAGCGGCTGCCTACCAGATCTTCACAATTCATTAACTGGGTAGCAAGGTATTTCGTGGCAAGACTGGTGTCAAATTTTCTGCCTTCTTACTATCCGTAACGACTATCTACAAATGACAGCCGGGACCAACGGCTTAACGTGCTTTCCGAGGCACGGAGGAGTTCTCGGAGTTTTAAGATGGTCACCCATCCGTCCGTGTATCTGTCTGTCAGCGTGCTGTATGACAGTTAAATTTTTCACAATCTTCAATTGCCGCTACAAAAGAAACGGTAGAAACGTTATAGTACCCATGGAATCTTTCATGTATCAGTCCGACTCGCACTTGGCCGGTTTTTCACCCTATTCCCAGCTAGTTTTCGCATTGTGACCTATCCCATATCATTTTATTATATACATTATACCGTCTGTTTGTTTGTTGTATTGTCTCGTGTATTTGATTTAAAAAGTTAATCTCTTAAATCTTGCCTTACCTTATTTCAACAGTGGTCAGGAGCTCTATCTTCAGATCACATGACAACCAAACGGCTAAGATACACAGCGGCCATACTCATCCTCCTATTTTCCTAGCACAATAATGGCACTCGGTACTCTTTCATTGAAAATTTATAAGTTTGTATCAGTATAGTAAGCAATTTCACCTCTAAATTATAATATATTAGTTTAGATGAAATATTATACATATGAAACAATTAATTCAAAGCATTGCCATCTCATACCGACTGTAACAGATACCTGCAAACACAGAGGATAGTGTTCAAACCATGTCTACCTTGTCGAACAGCCAGACATACAGTTTACAGAGGCAGGCATTAACCGGATTACTTGCTAGTACCTACAGAAGCGTGATACATTGAATTGATGCTATGGTCCCTAGATTGGGATAAAATAGGCATACCTACTGGTCCTAGGATGTGTCTGGCTTTTAGGCTAGTTTTGACTAGAAATCCGTTCTGAGAAGTTGGCCTATCACAGGCAAGGTGGATGATGAGCAGAGATCGGAATAGGTAGACTATATTTACCTAATGTTCGTGGAAGTAAGTAACATAGAGTTGATAATACCTCTTGTAAAATCTCGGAAACTAAACGTTACGTCGAGTTTTGTTTACTTTTTATCGGTTTGATATCATTTGACTGCGGAGTTTGGCTTAATAATTTCTTTTTATTCTGCATTGCGATCACGAAATAACTTTAGCAAGCTATTAATAATCTAAAAATACCAGTCATTCATAGCCAATAGACGTACAAACAAACCAAACCAAAAAAGCGCTTTTTAGAAAACATTAATTGCATGCTTACATCCACATCGATAAACAAAGTGGCTATGAAAGCCGGGCTTTCATGTAAAGGCAAGAAATGTATGAGTATCGCTAAAAGCCAGATCTATCAGCGAAGCGATTTCTGTGGTCGCTTTTGCGCTGAATATTAAACTCTAAAATAGATCAAAGATATTTCCGGAATATTGCTGGTTATATTTGATTTGATACAAGTTTTAATACTAACATTTCTTTAATAATAGAAAGAGCGATGTTTTGATGTTGAATTTTAAGAATTAAAAATAACGTTAACTAAACTTAAAGCTCATGATTTGTCATGGTTGAATTAGTTTATGGATGACTAGCTTCGGCCAGCGGCTAAGCTCACGGTAAGGTTGGAAATTAACTTAATTAACCAATATACACGCTGAAATTTTAATGGTTGATTTCCCGCGGCAGAACGATTAGCCATCAGTAGTACTATCGAAACATAAAGTTAATCTTAAAAAACAAAAATGTTTTATTTTTTCAAATAATTAAAAATATTTATGAACTCGAAAGCGTGAGAAGCAATAGTAACTCACTAGACGTGATGTAGGTACTACTGGCAGAGCGGCGGCGTGCCGACAAAGTGAAAAACGATTCATTAATGTTCAGAGCAAAATAAGCTCTCGCGCGTAGTAATATAGCGTTTACAATTTTCCGGTGGCATATACAGACAAAAATTGACAATAAAACTGATATGATTTGACTAGAATCTCGTCCCGTCTGTAAAGCAGCTTGCTATGCAATGGCTCTTCCATGCTTGTTTATACAAGCTAGAGCCATTGCATCTTCAACACGTGCTTAACAGACATCTTTCCCACCACTTCCACTAACAAAATCCAGGATATAATATTTACATTTGCATCGCAGCCTCTTCCTTACATTTGTCGTGAGGTTAAGTGACTGTCGTGCCGACGGTACTGGCCAGGCCATTTCCGTAGCTGCCGGAACTGTAGTCTCCACTAGCCATTGTTGCTGACCGTCCGGAACTACTGTCCGCCTGGTACATCATGTGAAGATTTAGAGATTATGAATTATATTTCTGCTAGAGAAGAATACTATTTGCAAAAATAGGAACCGTAGACAGTCTAAACTCGGGCAAACTGACAGTATCTGCTGCCTTAAAGTCAAAGCCAAATACCTAGATCTCTGTCAATAGACATAGAAAAAAACATCGTAGCTATTTATACAATACACACTAAGGGGTAGGCATAGATAGTAATTCTTTTTAGCCCGAAGGTATAAATAAGGCATTCTCGACAAGTCATGAGAAAGCCTCATTTAAAAAAAAAAAATAATTGCACATGATGTTTTGATAAAGGAATACAATCACAATTAATATATATATATATAATCACACTAATATTATAAAGGTGAAAGTTTGTGAGTGTGTGTGTGTATGTTTGTTACTTTTTCACGCGCAAACGGTTGGACCAATTTTGATAAAATTTGGTATGCAGGAAACTGACACCCTGGATTAATACATAGGTAAATGCATAGGGTAAGACTGCGGGGGGCAGCTAGTACATTCATAATTTGAAGACATTGCACCGACCAGCACAGCTGGCCCCGCATGGCTTACGGCTGAATTCCTCTCAAGGAAAAAAGGCCTGTGTCCCAGCAGTAGGAACTAAAAACTGCATAGTGATAAACTATATGTGCATTATTACACCGAAAAGGTACATGATAAAAGGCAAGCATACACAGAAGTGATATTAATAATTAAGTTGTCGAATCTATATCAAATGTCAGATCACATACCACATAATAACATTAGATAATCGTGACTTCCTTTACAATATCAACTTACCTACAGTGATATTCAGTCGATAAAAAATATGATTTGGATATCAAGTCGGTATGCCACTATTGTTAACTCGAGTGAGGTTATGAAAAAAAATATGCTTGCGCTGGTGGCACACACAACGAGTAATTCTCTGAAACGTTAAAACTTGGTAAATCGTGTGATGGTATCGGAGTGAATAATACCGCAAATATAGGATTTATTCCTATTTATATATTAATATTATAAAGCGGGCGAGAGCTAGTATTAAATAACTTCACATCATGTATAACTAGCTGCCTCTTGCGGCTCCGTCGGCGTGAATATCCAATATTATCCCAAGGGGTCATACTCCCGGGATAAACAGCATCTTATGTGTTTTTTCCAAACTATAATCTACCTCTGTGTCAAATTTCATCAAACTCCGTTCAGCCGTTCTGACGTAGTTAAGTAACAAACATCTATCCAAATATCCAAACTTACGCGATTATAATATTTAAAAAAAAATTTGAACGCTCCTGAGGCCTTAGTTTGCATAACTATTCCATATGTTCAAATTCTGTTCTAAATTCGCATGATACTTCAAAAGAGCGTAGACAGAGAGACAAATTGAAATAAATATTTAAATGAAATTAGCCAGAAATATTCTTCCAGCATGCATGTCCTACGGTTCGATACTAAATGCGACTTTCACGGGTATTTATGTATGTTACGTATAGTTTGACATCACCATTTCGGATAAGCAAGGTGGCAAGCTATATTTTTGACAAAATTCACGGATATCCTTGATGTGCAAGCTGTAAAATAATGATTTAATTTCACACATCATTGAATAATAACTTTGATCGTTACAGTAACTTCGTCGATTCTGTAAAAAATCTCTGACACAGAAGCAATTACGATTTTATCTTCAAAGATTCAGCAGTATAACGCCTTCAATTTTATTATTATTATCTTGGATTTACTTTGAAATTTACAATGAACTTATAGCTTTTCTCAGCTTTTCCAAGACCGTCCGAAAAATCATGGTGAGTACATTCACCCTGTTGCGGAATTTGTTCGAAAGAGTCACCGCGGCCCTGGAACGCAAAGGGCGTTAGAAGGAACACGGATGGATTTTAGTCAATAAGAGTCTGACACGCCCTTCCGCTCTACCCAGAGCGGAAGAAGTAATTTGATGATTTCCTATCCTTAAAAAAAATAAATAATGTACATTCACCCTTTGGAAGAAACCTAAATATATTTATTTATCCTTATTTCTTGTATAATGTATGCTATGTCTCCACAAACAAAAATTCTTAATGAACTAACACTGATACACCTACTTAAACTAAAACAAACCACAATACAACCACATCGCCGAAGTTGCCGACCCTCGGTGACGTCACAAAAACGGCGCCATTTAATTCGGGAACTATTGTTATCTATGTCGCGTCAGTTTCGTCCACTATTCAGAAGCACTCATAAAGACGGTTACAGACAAGCCACACATTTCCAACGACTTGGCTGGCAACCGCAGATGTCGACGAACCAATCGACTGCTGCCACTGACAGCGACGCGCGTCGGCCTGAATTCTTAACGACATGGCCGTCCGTCTGTAACCGACCTAAGGCTTGGTATAAAGTGAGACAGTTATAATTAATAGCCTACCCTAGTTGCTGTCATGTCGTTATGAACACGAGCACGCAAGGGAATTACCAAGAAAACCTGGGGTTTGAAAACTATCGGTACCGTAATATATCTTGCGAACTAAACGTGTGGCTTATGAGGAAGAAAATTCAAGGGCAGGTATCTTGTTCGGTATATTCAAGGTCGTTTTTCTGATAGTTTTAACAAGATTAACCTTGGTATTAAAAGTTAACTCAACATCAGCTATGTTGTACTTAGCAAACATTCACTTTGAATCGATATCGACGTGCAATAGTGAAAAGCAGGAAATAAAAAAAAACAAAAACCTGAAAAAGCAAATCCGAAAAAGCTTTTATCATCAATTTATCTCTGACTAATCCGCAAATGTATCCACAAACAGCGCAATGTTATTTTAAACAAATCTAACATAATCTTTTAGGACGGATTCATCGCTTATGAAAAAGCGCGATAAACTTTTTCGCTCCCGCGAAGTCCCCAAAAGCTTAGTTTAGAACTGTAATTAATTTTTAATCCGGTATCCTTACTTTGCGGCTTCACATAATAAATTAATTTTCACCAGCGTTCGGATGATAATCAGTTAATTCAGCCTTTTGCAACAAAAAGGATTTCAAAGCGGGAATTGTTCTAATTAATTATTTGAGCTCTGAATAAGGGATGATACGCTAAAGAAATGTTCCCCACGTTCGCGTGGTTACCGCATGATGAAATGTCGGTTTATTGTGTCGTGTTACACATGATATTCAATTATTTCATTTGAGGATACCTACGTCGAGGCAGATGGTATGTCTATGGCTTACAAGTATTTAATGTCAAGAAGGTGTGAAACATTTGACGTTATTATTATTGTACCTATGTATCTTTGGGTAATGCTCACTTTGTTTGCTTCATCCCTACACATTGTTTGCCTTACTGTGTATGTGTGATCGAGTGTAAGATTAGGCACCTGTTATGTATGATCATACTCATATGTCTCATGTTTGAGAAGGTCTCCAGACAGCATTTCTAAACATTTACGGACAAACTACCAAGTATACACGTGTATGAGACATTAGCTGAATTCATGTAAATTGTATCTATCTCCCTTTACACGTGTCTGTTCGTATCTATACAATTGGAACGGTCAGTTTTTTTGTCCTGCGATCCATTTCACGATATCGCTGGCGATTGATTGGAAGATTGGAAGGTATGGCGCTTTGCCGACTGTAAAGGACAATATCATATCGGTTTTTTCAACGAAAAAAACATAAAATGGCTATGGCAATGTATTTTCAAACAAGTGTCCTAATTCTAAAGAACTTTACAAGCAAAATAGGTTCTTCAATCGAAAGTCACAATTTAAACTTTCAGCAATTTTAAAGCTATGAAAAGGGCGTAATAAAGTTATTTATTTGGGTTAAAAATGGAATCCATTCCTTTTCCAAACCAAAGTAATTAAATAGCCCATTTCTACACCCACATAAGAGTTTCACCCGCAAAACGTATTAATGACAGATATTACAAAATGGCCAACGGCAACGGTCAGCAAATTTTACGATGATGGATTGAAAATGGCGCACATGGCAACCGAGTCCCACATGAATAAATTAACGCGCTTATTAAAGTCACAGGGATTATGAGGGCAACTGACCGTTGACTTATTGCACAGTTGAGTTATGATTTTAATACGTTTACCGTTGCGTGCTAGTGTCGCGTGTCAAACCAACGTGTTATTAGTGATCAATTGTAAGGCTTGCCACTTCTGTTTTTTCATTGCTCTGTGGTTACGAGCTGCTTTTTGTTTTTCAATTTGCTAATTATAGCTATATGGTGCTTGTTGTTATGTTATCCGGTCACGCGGTTTATCGAAACAAGCATGGACTGCCTTTATTGTCAGGGTTAAGTTATTATGATTTTATTCGAGACTTTATTATTGTCACGCTACTCACCGTCATCAGTCTTTCGTTGGACTGTAAGCACCCCTTTCACGACGAAGTTCTTTTATTTCGTCGCTGCGCTTCGAACTTCAAAACTCCAATTTTTACGTGTTATGTCCAAGCTAGAATGATCTCTTAGCTCAGCACTCAAAGTGCATGCTGTAAAAGAGCTCTATGTGAAAATAGTTTGATGGACTTTCGCTTTATGCTCGTGGCTAAGTCGGATAGTAACTCCGCCATCCGCCAACTTTGTATATCACCGACAAAGAGCACTGAATCAAATAGGATCACTACAGCGCTTAAGCACTTAACTACCAACTTCAATCCCTGCAAAAGTCCATAGGATTATGTGGGAGCTCAATGTTTGCAAATAGTCAACACTTTAACGATATCTTTTAGAGCGATTTGCATCAACAAAACTAAATCAGTCTTCACAATAACCGCATTGAATTTTAAATTATTAATTTAGGCGTGCTGCTTGTCTCGAATATAGTCCCAGCTTATGAACTAAGTTATAGCTTGTCGGCAATATTTGACACTGATCGCTGAGATAACTTTCTGTGTTTGCCCTGCCCTAGGTAATTAATCGTTACTATTTATCGTTTTGTACCAAACTATTTCGAGACCACGTGTTGTTCGAGAATATTTTACATATTTTAGGCTGGTCTGGTTTATAGGTACTTCCGAATTAGCGTGCATAATAGTAAATCGATTGCGACACTGTTGCAACTGCCTACGGAAAATTGTAACAAGCTATTGGCGAGAATTGATAGCTGGTCAGAATTTTAATGAATTCGCTTGAATTAAATTGTCTATCCTTAGAGCTGTGTGCCAACGATAAACATCTACTTTAGTGGATCTAGAGCGCCATCATTAATTACTTTGATATGTCACTAGAGCCACGCGGGCACTGTACACGACGCATGCTTATATTATGCTACTCGGTCGTTTGTTTTAGCATATTTACTACAATCTAGCTTGTTACTGCTGGCATACTGGATGAAGGGATCCCAAGGTGCGCTGTATTATTTAGATAATCTTTGTATTATTATAGCTCTGAGTGGAGCGGAAAGGCGTGTCAGACTCTTACTGACTAATACACAAACAATAATGTTCCAACCTACCGAGCTTGAAAAAATTAACAAGCAAAACCTGGTTATAAAGAAAAATAACACCTACCTCATAAAAGCTTTACAGAGTACATTAACCACCCGACTAATCGAATGCATTATCGTCACAAACCTTATTTATCGATATCGTTGCGACCATCAACATCCCTTATTGCCTGCACTGTATGCGCTTAAGTTTTTTTTCACAATCACGTCGTTAACTCGACTAGGTACATTATTTATGCCGTTGTATATGACATGGCAATTAACGAGTGGCTAGGGAACATATTAGCTAGTTGGGTATGTGAAATAATGTTTGAAATTGGAATACTAGAACAGAAAGTAGATTTATTTATGTAAGTAGTTTGTAGACAGCCTTAAAGAAGACGTCAGTTTTGAGAAAGGTTTGGTCTGGTTCGGTCGAGTCCTCAAAATAACTATAGTTTTTAGGGTAACCAACGGAACCCTAATACTAAGCCTCCGCTGCCCGTCCGCCCATGCCTTCGTCCAACTGTCTGTCAGCGGGCTGTATCTCAAGAACCGTAACAGGCAGACAATTGAAATTTTCACAGAGTGTGTATTTCTATTGCTGCTATGACAAAAAATAATAAATTGAATTAAAAATTAAAGGTGACTCCCATAAAAGTTTATGGTACGTTCACTCTTCGGTTGAGAGTCCGACCTGCACTTGACAGGTTTTTTTATCCATACTAATATTTGAGAAAGAGACTTAACTCAAAGACTCAAGACAAGTTAATGGCTGAACAGATTACTCAACGTGTGCCAAATTTTATCATGCACTAGCGGTTCCGACAGACGTTGTCCTGTCCGAACGTTTGCTTCGTGTATAACGAAAAATCATAGAAATCGATTGTAGCGCCACCTACCGGATCCAATTGTGAATCTAAAACAGTCTCAAATCCACTGGAATTAAAGTACTAATATCAAGAAGGGTGAAAATTTTGGGTTGTATGTATTTTTAATGCCGAATCATAAAAAAACAAAAAATTAAAAAAAATGGGTTGGACCACTCTCATCACTTAGGGGTATGAAATATAGTTTACGTCGCATTTGATAAGAATCGGTCAAGCCGTTCCGGAGGAGTTTGGTTACAAACACGAGAATTTTATATTTTAGATAGAATAGGACACAGGATGCTTTTTATCCCAGGAGTGTGATCCCTTGAGAAAATTTTGAATTTCACGCAGTGCCTATCATCATTTTTCATCTTTCGCCCATCAGTCGTTTAATGCTGAACATATGCCTCCCCAAGCATCGCCACTTCGACCATTCCTGCAATGTTTGTAACACTGCGCTCATGTCTATTTCAAATAATTATTTTCAGCGCTAGAAGGGTCTGGCATCTGCCTACGTTACTATAAGGCATGTATACTAGGCAACATATTTTTAGGAAATCAGCAACGCTCGTACTAAAATCCCCACACTAAAACCAAACATAGGTACTCTGTATCTGATAAATTGTTCAAAACATCAGTTCAGAAACAAGAGGCTGTACCTAATACCGTTCAATACGTTGACGTGAACTGTGCTGAGCTCGTTTTAATTAAACTAATACGTGATACGGTACACGACTGCGATACTTTACACTTCAATGCTTTGTGCTGTTGAGCTGCGATCGCATGGAAGAAGTGTAGATAAAGACGATGTCAGGATTTTACAATAAAGTGGAATTTGTATTGATTGGAACGAATTTTATGGAGTATTATGGCGATTGGTAGCGAGTATTGGATTTATTACACACGTTTTTATATAATGGTTATTCAACAAGTGTTAGTATTGTACAATACTTTCGTAAATTGAGCGCGTTTGCTGTGTTACGTTTTCATAGTAATTACGTAATCGCTTTTAATATGAAAAAGTCTCTTTTTACCCGACTGCGCCAGAAGAAGGGTAAAGGGCTTAAAACTGCACTTCACTTAAGAATTAGTGCAATCGGGTATGACGACTTTCTTGTTTTAGGGTTTTTTTCATTTCCAAATTACACAGAAACGCAGTCGCGCAACTTCGTTTGCTTCACATTTTCATTAATGCTCCGCTCTCCTATTGGTCGTAGCGTAGACATCCTCGATAAATGGGCTATCCAGCACTAATATAATTTGTAAATTCGAACCAGTAATTCATGAGATTAGCGCGTTCAAACAAATAATACAACTCTTCAGCTTTATTAAATTATAAATATAGATAGATATTAGGAAGAAATTATCTTCTTAAAAAAACAAAACTCTCATGGATCTTACGAACTATCAATCTGAAGATAGACAGCAGTAGCTAGAGCACGAACGAAGTAGACTAACAAAAAACGACGAAAAACGATCCATATCACCGTATCGTATAGCTTTTCAATCCGAATCACAATCACTAAGACAAGACAATCCGAGCCAGTGTATCGGAGCTTAACGTCGTGATTACTCTAACATATTGTATCCGCTGGAATGTGAACAATTCAGTGACACCGTAGCATTTTAGCCAATTATTGCACTCAGATTAATGCCAATTTGTGGACCGTTAACGATGTGGCATCGATATTGGGTACATGATTGTAAGGTATTTGTTGAAATCTTTTGATACTTTGTCGTGTAGTAATTTAATTTTAGTTTAGAATTGGTCGTGTGTGACTTCTTATTGATATACTTGAACGATCTAAGTGCCATTAAGGAATTTGGTGACGGAGTATTCAAACCTCCCCGGTACTCTTTGAGCTGGTAACCGTCGCGCCATACGCCTTCAGCTGACTGACTCATCTTTTCATCACGACATGGGCTACCCAGCTCTATTTAAGCAATATCCAGCTTATTTAGTATGATACAAACCTTTTATTCGAAGAAGAATGCATTCATCCAATAGAATCCATCAAATAACCTCCAAAGACAAACTTTAATTGCAACAACATCTCGATTAAAGTTTTACTTTTAAACAAAACACGATACCTTGACCAACAATTAACTAAAGAATGTTCAAACAATCACACAAAGGGCAGAATACATTAGCTTAATCAATGAAATAGCCATGCATTAAGATCACTAAATCTCTGCCGGAACACATCAATGTACTAGGAGCCCATAAAACATAGGAGTTACCACGAACTCTGCGTCTCATAGTTTTCAATCAATTGTTAACAACTAGCAGAGGTTACAAAGTACATTAATAGCCTTCGGAATGGATACGTGATCATTGAGGAGATTTACAAGCATTCGACGAACGATTACGGCGAACATAAAAGGTCATAAAAGTTCATTTTATTTTAATGTGTACTGTACTACTGTGCGAATGCAATTCGGAGTGTTTTATATTTAGATTTTGGGAAAGAATTTTATACAAACGTATGGAGGAATTTAATATTGTTTGCTGTGTGAAGCGGAATGCAGTTACGATTTGTTCTCGATACCATTTTGCTGTCAACATTAACTGCTTGATTTATTGGTCCATAGTTCCATACAAATTAATATTTTTTTGTTAAAATGATTCATGAAACGAGTCACGCGCAATACTTTTGTAAGTGCATAGAATTCCACATCTCAGTTTCCTTTTAAATCGATCTCCGTCCATAAATAAGTTTTTATCATCATTATCGACATCTCTTCCCTGAGCTAATCACCACGTTCCTGTGTCAGCATCATCCAGGCCCTACCCGTGATGACAACAATGTCGTCTGCCCATCTCGCTGCCGAACAAATGCCAGTTCTTCGTCTTGACGGTTCGTCTTAAATATTACTAGCAGAAAACAATAGGCCCGTTGGAACGCATAGTACCTTGGTACCTTGTGTATTGCATAGAGGTTTCTGGAAATTAAGTACGAACTACCATAAAACCACATTAACCAGCATATCAGACTTTAGAGACCATAACAAGTACACACGTCATTGCATGAACAATTCAAGCAAAAAAAAAACTCCGAATAATTTATGCTGCACAACAATGTGCGTAGTGCATTTACTTAGGTAAGTAAAAAGTTCGCGTGTGCATTGAGGCTCAAGACTTTAAGCTGCTTTGCGTTTACTTCATGTTACACTGACATACAACTTTTATAAGCTTGTGGAACGGAAGGAAATATTTCACTGTAAAAAAAAAACTATACAATATTTTCACCTTGTACTGCTTATATAATTTATGTTATGAAGGTAGTAAATTATAATTATCTCGGAGAAAATAGAGCCCTTTATATGTATGTACAGGTTTAAAAGAAAATTGTTGTCCAACATTAAAATCCAAGTAGAGACAATAAAGGGAGTAATTACATATTCTTATCGTAATCACAATGTACCTAGAATGCCATATTTGGTGGTATGGTCATGTTCGGTTAGTTAAGTGTCCCTTCAAACTCCAGTCCATGCGACCGCCAGAAATTGTGAAAAAAATGTAAAAGTAAAAAAAATACGAAATGTATGGAAATTAAATATGTTTCTTACAGTTTGCGAGTGTGATGCTTCAAAATACAAGACTTGCCCCTATACGGTCGAAGTTATTTTTATAGCAGTCCATTGACATGGTCTACTATGAAATTTTATAAACTCAGCAAAAAGCGATGAATACATTTTTGTATATTAACAACATGCGAGTAATGAGGGCTTGACATAAGAAAACTAACAGGCTTTGTTAATCAGTGCATATATTTGAATAACTTGACTTTCATTAAGTAGGTTCTTATGCTCGGATTTGAAGTGCGGTTGACGTGGAAAAAAGTAGGAGCACTTTTGTATGTATGCAATAAAAAGAAAAACTTTCAATGACTGTACTGGAATTCTAATGAAATTGGAACACGTTTAGGTATATATGTTGTCACGTTCCTTTTTCTTTAGCTGTTAGGTTTTAAAAGGAAACGCTGAAGTTTAAAATAAAAAAACGAATATATTTTAAAAGTTAAAAAAATCCGATACGAGGGGGTAGGCCGGTCAAAGATCGGACCACGTAGAAGGCTGTCAATACCGCACTCTCCTGCTTGGTGCCAGTCGGTGACGTCGGTGATGGCTTCGGAGTCAGTCTAGCAGGGTGGTTCAGTGCCGGGTGCCGGTCCAAGGGGGCCGTCCAGTCAGCCAGCTACGCTGATCTTCAGCCGTGCAGAAGTTCCTGGAACCCCGTTCCAAAATGGCATTAGCACCTTTTCTCGCTAAGCCTCAATTGCAAGCCCTTACAGAAAGAGATTTGCATTTACTAGAAGGCTAGTCTAGGTTCAGTAGGCAATAAGAAGAAAATACTATTCAAGCGACTAATTCCTAATGAGCACTTATAGTAAGCAGTAATAAAGGGAAAGTAGAATTAAGGTCAAAGAATTGGTGTTAGCGATAGTGTACATCTTGAGTTACTATTTTTACAAAGGTATCCTAAGGATATCATTTAAAAATTAACCGTTACAAACGACCCAGATAAAGGAGGCTTACAAGGACAGTAACGAAGTTAAATCAAATAGTTTGTCCTTTTAAACATAAAGCATAGAAAGCAGCGGCGGCTACACACATATCTAACAGATTAAGAAAACAAAACAATGATTCAGATTGTACAACTTACCCAGTACGGGAAGAACACTAGGCACTTACTAATTACTTCAATAACCAAATATGTTGTATATTTAGATAAGGTTTCTAGGTGGTTTCCAGTAACTATAATAAAATTATATGGAGTACGAGGGAGCAGAGGTATGTACTGTTTAGAAAACTTAGTATGCGTGGTTCCTCGATAGCCGATTGAGTGTCCGTTTGTTCATAATTTAATTTTATTTGCATCAAAGATAATTAAATTGATATGTAGATTTAAACAGTTTTAAATATTTAGAAATTAAGTAGTAAGTAAATCGTGACATTGTCACAATATAATATAATATTTATTTCAGACCGCAGTCCATAGTTTAAAATATTACAAACCAATAAACACACACTTAAAAATTAAAGAAAATACTTAAACGCACATACAAAAACAGTGTTATTGAACATAATAAAATGACGGACGATGTGCCGTCATCCAATGCCACATCATTGGGTTATCCATTCTGTCGGCCAGAATTGCAACCAAGCTGTTGGAGCTATCGCGCACTCGCCGCATCAGGGATGCTATTCGTGTCCGTATTATAAAGTAAAAATCGGACACGCCTTACTCCACGAACATCCCCGATGCACTGTAAAAGCGCGGTGGCCGGTTTTATGTTAACTTATTTGACAAAAAAAAAACAGCGACACATATTTTATAAGCCTGCCCTTAACTTAATGTTAGAAAAATATCAAAATCTTCCATCACTCAAGAAGACCTAAAAGCTGTCTCTACATTACAGCTTATATTAGGACAGACGTACGACATTAATGCTATGTCTCATTTTAGTTTTCTCGGTAACGTAAACATTTCTTTTACATTCCTTTTCACAGTAGTTTTTCACACCATCATAACACGAACGTTACGCAACAGTGAATACACAAAGACGTCTCCACTAGCTTTGTAGACGCGGCCGTGTTTTCTTTTTAAAGTCGTTTAATAAAAGGGCCAGATGTGTGGATATAATCTCGAGACCGTCTTGAGCGTCTCCCGTTTAGGTTAGAAATGTGAGAAATTTCCCGTTGAAGTGCACTCCCGTCTTCCCAGGATGCTACGAGCGTTCTTTGCACATGTTCTTTGCACGAAAACTCTTTTAAAACTCTGAATTATTATACCGTCTCTTGTGGCGTGACTTAGTACTTCGGTAACAACCTACTTGTCCCGATATTTCGTGCAAATTGTTTATGTTAGAACTGCTTGATCTTAAATGTTGAACTAACGTGTCTGTATTTTGTGCTACGAAGTAAATGTGATTATTCTATTCACCTTTTCCATTGGTAGTCTAAAGGAATTGTAATTCGGAACGAGCAAATGTCAAGTAGCCCTTCATTTTAAACCTTTAACAACAAGATAGGAACATTTGTAATTAGTTTAGCGAAAATAAAAGGCACGAGGCAGGGCGAGGGTGGCCGTTCCTCTAAAAATTTTAATAAAATGAAATAAACTTGAAATTTTAAGATCCACTTAGGAAGTTTCGAATTTCAATCCCAAGAGTAAACGTTGGACGAATAAGAGATGAAAATAATACTTTATGGGACTTGTGAAGTTAGTAACGGTAGCAATAGAAGAAACTGGAACAGTGATTAGTAATTCGTAATGAGACGCCAGTGAGGCGATGTTATGCTTTTTGCTTTACTGTGTACCCCTGACTGGGGACCGTCAACTTGAGGAAATCCCAGTTGTAAACATTTCCCCTGCTACGGACCACAAGTTGTTTTAATCATGGTTTCCTGTTTTGTATGGGTAGCGGCGTTAAAGAAAATTGTCAACAGGGAAAATGTTTGTTTAATTTTCGCAGTTTTCATTTAAAAGTAACACCGAAATACAAGCTAACTAAGGCAGTGACGAGAGCCTGGATGAGGCTGGCACAGGAACGTGGGGATTGGCACAAGAGAAGAGAGGCCTATGCTCAGCAGTGGGCGAAGTCGGGCTGCGGATGATGATGATGATGAGGCAGTGTGTACAATGAATTTACTTAACCCCGATTTCAAAATTGAGAATTTAAAGTTGATTACTTGTCAAACTCTAATATAGCCTGAAAACCAGCCAAATTTTGGGCATCATAGTAGAGTTTGACGGGTTCTTAACTCGAAATAATCAATTCAGAAACCGGTCCTTAGTCGCCAAATAGGTGAATTATACCTATTGATTTTTTTCTTTAGACGGTTCAAAATTGTTGTGATAAAAACAAAAGGTGTCCTTAAAAGTCAAAATTTCACCTACTTCATAACATTGGCCTAAATTTTCAACCAAAATACATGTCACATGTCCAGAGTTTTTGCTAAAAAAAGTCTGCAATCGAAAATCAGTGTGACAGTCTGTTCTACTCTACTAACAACGGATTGTAGATGTCAGATTATTGCAAAAAGACGTGAAAAAAAGATGAGATTATGTTTTTCGGTTTAATATTCAGCTTACCTTGTTATGTTCAGGTAGACACGCTTTAATAACCACCAATTTGCTTGCACAAAGATAATATCTTTGTCTACTTGGAAAACTTAATGAACATGATAGAAAATGAGGGTACCTATTTCCTATCAATCAAAGTAATATTTTCTGAAAAGCAGGCTTTTTAACACATAATACTATTACACATAATAAATTGAAAAACTTTACTTGATAGACAACCTTTTTTAACAAACAAATAAGCCTTCAGATTCGAATAACCTATTGTATCTTACATAATACCTAAACCTGACATTAACATTCCAACACAAAACAAACAGCCTAGCAAAAAATCCGTGCGTCAATAAAAACTGAATGACATTTGATTAGGTCAGTTGCGCTCGCCGTAGGGTGGTGTAACGCGTCGTGGCGGGTCCAGTTGGCTTGACAGTCACGAGTCAAGCTCAAGGTTGACGCCTCACCTTAACCCTGATGCCTACAGTGCTTTCGTTATAATTTTGTAGATAAGAACGTAGAGCGACTAGATGTGGTTAATTTCAGCCAATAATTTTGAATTTTTACGACGGTTTTTTTTATACTTATTTCTACGGACGGACGTCCGATAGTTAAGCGCTTCATGTACAATCAGCTTAATCTGGTAACACTGGGAAAGGAGGCTACGATGATGATGATGAATTTAGAAAACACAACCCTGTTTTTGAAGGCGACCACTGAAAATCAGCGCCGTGCCGTGGGTGGGGGACCCGGGCACAGCATTATGCTGAGTGGAAGCCCTTTTGCCACAACCACAACATGCATCTACTTTATACCTACTCATACTTTTGTTATTTTTTTATTATTTAGTTTTTACCATCGTTTAGGGTTTAGTTTAAGAAAAGTAAAATTATGTATGTGGGTAGGTATGTCGTTTTGTGGCAATTAAATACTTTTTCTTTCTTTTTTCTTTTCTTTCTTTCTTTCTTTCTAAGTTTGCTAGTTTATATTATATCCCATTAATGTAATAATAAGGGGCGTATTTCTGGCCATAAACCTGATTTCGAATGAGAAATTCCTAAAAGTCAAACGCTTCGTCCGACGTGAGGATCGCTAGATCGGATGCACAGCAGTTTAACTTTCTATAACGATATCAACTAAGATTAGTTACTTTGTCATCGATATTTTGATAAAATCCTTTATTTCCAAATGGCAACTATCTCAGTATATTTTTTCAATGACACTATTATTTATTGTTTTGGACGTATCCAGTATGAACCTATCTGTGTCTAATAAATCGAAATACAATGACTTGATTACAATTGGATTATTTAAATCTAATTTATAGTGGGCAGGGATTTATTTCGTATTCACAAATAATAAAGAATGTAGCTTTACATTTATCGTTGCGCCGAATCAGTTTATCGATTCATTTGATCTCGATTAACGAACCAATCGATATGAATTTCAAATCAATCGTTAGGACCGAAGATTAACATTGAAATAATCTGAAACGAATAATTGAAATCGATTTAGTCGAATTTATTTGATTATAATTGCTAGGATATTCGGTTATTAGAAGAGTTTGTCGACGTGCTAATTTTAAATCCGGAAATCCTTGCATTCTGAAGGTTTCTTATTGTATGTTATTAAGACATGATTGCGACTTTAAAAAAATATCGTCGTTTTTTTATTTTGATTTCCAATTTTTATCCGTTAAGTTAGAAGCACATTTTCATTTCTTTATTTATGCTAAGACTAATCACATTTTTTTTAACCCAATTTATTTCGAGCCGGCTAAACATATAATACCTTCTTATATTCTTCACGAAATATTGTAACCGCGAGCCAAGTTTCATCTAAATCCGTTTAGCCCTTATGACCTGAAAATATAACAAACAGACCAACGAGACAGAGTTACTTTCACACTAATAACTTTCACATTCATATTTGTGTAAGTAAGTCAATCAAAATATTTATCTCCGCGAACAGAGCCAAGCGCCGAGCTTGTGATTTATATAAAGCCCTGAGACAATAACCTGTCAAAAGATTACTAATAAAGAACTACTTAAGTATGGCAGATTGTTCGCTCGTCATCTGCTTATAAACTTTTAAACAGTATAGAGTTTATAGCGAAACTTGCTGCTAAGACGAGTCTTGTAACTTACCCATAAGTTGCTAGAATACTTACTTACTTTTATAAAATTATTATTTAATATTTTTTTCAGATGAAGGCTGCGAGATGTAGTGACACTTGGGAGAGGCCTGTGTTCAGCAGTAGAACTCTTTGAAATAATGATAATGGTGTTTTTAAATGTTTATTTGGGAAAGACAGACAAAAAAGTAAAATAATTTATAAACTACCAGTACTATTAATTAATAACGCAAACAACATGAAATTAATTTGCGCGAGGCCGAAAAGGTCCTCAGCGTATGCTGCGATATTTAAAAAATATCACAGCGCTGGTATTCTAATAGGGCCTGTGTGATGCCACGAAAACACTAATATTCAGATACAAATAAAATAATTATTAAAAAATAATGTATAAATATGAAACAATTTTAAAAAAATAGAATAAAATACACACATACAATAAATAAACCGACAGACAGTCAGGACAATTAGTCGCAATATTGATCTAAATCTATTGAAAAATGAAATCTATTGAAAGAAGGAGCTTCTTTCAATAGATTTCATTTTTAATAAATAAAATTGCTGTTAGACATTACGCTATCTAAAACGATTTGATTTATTAAAAGTAAAAACTAAATACTATATGTAGCAGTACCAGTCATTTTAGAACCATCATTGAGATTCTAAAAATAGTAATTATAATGTTTGTCTATCCTCAAGAACTTCACGATAATGACGTAATAATTCACCAGAAAAGCCAAATGTTTCACACGTCATAAATCCATAAAATCGACTAAAAGTGCGAAGCCATTGACAAGTCAAAACAGATTGTCTTCAAGGAAACATTAACTATTCAGCGTTAAAACGCGTGTAGGTCACAAAATCCTTTGTAAAATCACAGTATTAACAATAGCACGCTAACTTAATAAAATAATCTGTTTAAAATATTTTATTACATCATATAAACAAACTTGTGTACAAGGTCTTTGTTAACGAAGTAACAGTGGGTTCGTGACTCCGGTCGCGGGGGAAAATCACGATTGGCTTACATCAGATGGTTACATTTTAGACTATAACTATGGTGAATTAACAAGCTTTTGTATAATTTACATTTATTATTCACACGATATCTAAACATAATTATGGGGTATTAAGCACATATAAGGCTGTAAAACTAAGAAAATGGAAAACCGCTATAGAATTTAAATTCTTTCACGTCACTGCTACATGGTCAAATGCACAAAAGACCGAACTACTGAAATATTATACAAGGTGGAGACGACGATACGACAATAAATCAAAACACTGACAATACTAGTTCATACGAAAACGTCTTTTAACACAGATTTGATATCACTAACTGCAACAGACTGCTTGGAATATTTCGTCAGAATAGTAGTCCTTGACTAGTTTGAAGCTTTTTTGACGTTTTATGTAATTGGTAAGTTTATTTTTAATTTCGGTGACAGGGTTTATAATATTTTCAAAATATTCCTATGGACCAGTATTGCTAGTGTTTTCATTTATAGACTCGTGTGGTATCAATGTCTCCACATTGTATATAGAGTTGCAAATCTGAATAGGCCATCTGGTGGCGAACCGTAGGATCGAATGTGAGAAGCACAAGACTAAACGGCTCTGGAGAAGACTAAATCCAATCCAGCGTCTTTGGCTTTCGGGAAGATCATATCTAGCAGTTGTCGTCTTTAGAATGAAATGATGAGTTTGAAAAAGTAACCACAGTCTAAATACACATGTTCTTCCTACTTCTACGACGAATTGCAATTTTTGAAAAGGATTTCGACTCTGAAAAGTATAACAGAATTAATGCAATACCTGGAAATTGGACATTGTAATCATCACATTAACAACTTTTTCTATAGGACCAACATTGAAATCGGACAAGTGCGAGTTAGACTCGTGCACCGAGGGTTCCGATCGAGTCTTGATTTTTCCGAGTATACAAATTACCTACGGAAGTTTAAAAACGATGAAAGCATTCTCATTGCTCTGACAAAAAATATAGCAGGTAAGATTGGAGGAAAACTTTGTTGTTGAAAAAATATTTTCCCGTACATCAATGAACTTAAGTCACGGTCAATTCTTCAACCAAAAATATAAGTTTGTAATCGTAAAAAATGTACTTTTATATGATAAAACTACAAATACCCAATTTTCAGACTTTTTCGTGTACTACTTGTACTTTAAGATCTACCTTCTTGTCAAATTTCATGACTCAAGGTCAACGGAAAGTACCTATCCTGTATTTTAATTCCCTTGCGAGCGTCAAAACATACGCCATAAACGGAGCAAAAACGGCCTTATCTTTAGATCGTGTTGACTTAGAAGTTTGATTTTTTCATTACTCGAAGAGGTAGCAGACCTGAGTATTTGATTTTAATTTCAGTTTGATTCCTCCACGCGTTCTTGAGAAAAAGGGTCTTGATAGACGGACAGACAGATACAAAACAGAGACAAAAAAGTGATCCTATAAAGGTTCTTTTTTGCCGACTGAGGTATGGAACCCTAAAAATCAGCTGTTCATTTTGTCCAGACATGCAAACAGTCGATAAATTTTTCGTGATTTCAGGTTTGGCGCTATAGTAAAAGTTGTTAGTTGTTTTTCTGCGTTATTTCTGTAACCAAATACCCCAAATGGCTTTAACGTAATTACCGATGATGGCATTACTTATTGTGTCAGGGTAAGTATTCCCCTTGCACTATGTAAAGAACCAACCCCCTAACTTGTAAGGGACATCGTGAGATGTGACCAAAGATTATGCTTGAATGGGATGAGTAGCAAAATCAATAAAGTATTGGACGTTGTCTGCTATCACCAGTAAGGATTCTTATTATTCGTAGTCTCTTCGTACCCTCTGAGATTTCATGGAGTAATCTAGAGCCAGGCGTTTTTTCGACTGCTGGTTTATTTTAATATTTAATACTTATTTATTATATTATTGTATGCAAGAGCGTCTAAGCTTTTGATTATACGAATACTAACTAGGTACTAAGCCATTGATCTACATCTTTCTAATCAAGGTTTAAATCTCGCTAGGTAGTTAAATTTAATAAAATTTATATTACTTTCGATTTTTTTTAAAGATAACTTTGATTTATTGCTCCAAAACTTTTCAATCGAAACTTTTTACGATAATTGAGATCGCAAAAATGTAGGAAATCTGGAACAGTAAAAAGTGAAATGTAACGTAAAACAATCCATAAAAGTAGTTCCCTTTCATTTAACTTCACCCCTTTTACTTTGGGGAATAATAAAATAATGGTCGCAGTAATGTCATAACATTTAAGAAAAGGGGGTTCAGATCAAAACAGCCATAAAAACTTCCATAGTCATCCTTTGTTAACATTCACGGAGGGGCCTATTAGGTTGTAGAACAAAGAATTCCAAAGTTGTCCTGGACCCCTTGGGGTCTTCATAGACCTGCAATCTATAATATAATATTTAATCATTAATATATTTCTGCAGTGCATCAGGTTTGTTTGCACAAGCACACGCCAAGTCTGCCTCTTTGCTCTGAAGAGTGCGGGTCAGATACAACTCCATCCTAAATACCACAGCGGGGAGGTACGATTCTCCTTTGTTAGGTGATGTTATTCGAAGATGCTTTTCCAACAACAGCCTAGACTCTAAATATATTATAAGTTTACTAACATAAGAATAAGTTATCTTTTTGTTTGTTAACCCATATAAATGTTGCATGTGCGAAATATTTTTTTTTTTTTTTTAAATGTGGATCGACAATACAGAATCTCGTTTAGGCAGGTTATTGCAAATGTACAAGTAGTTACCAATTTAAGCTTCCGATAATAGTTCAACCATTTTCCAGATAGTGAGTACATCTGTAACAAATTGTGTCATTAGATGCTGAAGGTAAACGGATGATACTGGTCCCCACAAAAGCCTAGATGTCTTCGGAATTATATGTAAAAGTTGATTATAATTAAAATACATATATAAGTTGGGTTCTAATAAACAGCATAGACCCAATATAAACATTCACCACGGGGTTTCCGAGACAAAAATGTTTGGGAAACTCAGATAGACTTTACATACAAAGAGTTACACCCAAACAGGATCCGACAATGCAAAACAATAGTACTTCCTCCTACTTCTTTATTAGAGGTGTGAACCATGATGTAGCAATCAAAGCGGTGGTGACAGACACTTCTAGGTACATTCTACTCTATTGCCATGTCATCGTGTGCAGGAAGATGAAGTCTTAAAAATTCGTAAAATGCCAGTTCTTAGCGGTCTTGTCCAAGGTTGACCATTGTGTACTGCAATGACAATGGCCTGTGGGTGTGGTTCATATTTAGGGTTGATTTAATTGCTACTGGTTTATAATTTATTCAGTGTGAATGTGAGCATACTGGGTGTGATGATTGTGGGATGACATAATCATTGTCGTGTTTTGATGTGTGTCTTTTGTGAAGAGAAAGGTGTTGGAGGCGGTCAAGATATTTATGTCTAAATGAGATAGAACTTACAATGTAGGTATGGCAGAGTAGACGTCATCGGCTCTTTTGGCAAGAAAAAAATGTTACTGTCAATATAAAAAAAAAACCGGCCAAGTGCGTGTCGGACCACGCACAGTGTAGGGTTCCGTAGTTACCCTTCTCCTAAACCATGCCAGAAAAATACTAAAAAGTACTTAACTTTTATTATACAAAGTTACAAATGCACTTGGTTTTAAGGTTTTACGTCAGTTCCATTTTATAAGTTGGTCGACTATTACTCATTAACTCGTGAGGCCTAGGTAGCGGTGATAGTTTTCTTTTTAAATTCGTTATATATGCTACTACTATGAATATTTTCATGTTTCCAAAAACAACCGTTTGGGTGGCAGAGGGGGCATTAGACTATAACAAAAATTAGCACTTTAAAGCTTAATGTTTCGCAAACGGATCCTTAGATATAAAAATAGTTTTAGCAAACCCTGAATATTTTTAAACGACCTATCCAACGATACCCTGAAGAAGACATGCACGCTAAAAAAAAATTCAAGATTTTATTTATGACTTTGTCGGCGTGATTAATACCCAAACTAAATTTCAACTTTCTTGCGCTAAGCGTCTCTGAGCTAAACCGCGGACAGACAGACAGACAGACGGACGGACATGGCGAAACTATAAGGGGTCCTTGTTGACTACAGAACCCTAAAAATGAACAAACTCCTTGTGAATCATAATAAAGAATTCAAGTTTTGTATGTTTTTTAAATTTATTTAAAAGCTATTGATAAGATATTTTTGAACATCATTTCTCAATACAATCTTTCCAACAAATTAATCAAAGCTATCAAACTTCGAAATGAAACCTTTATTTTTCTTTAAAACCACGTAGCCGAAGAAACTTGCAAACAGAAATAATTTAAAATTAAATTAAGACATGTTAGGTACGAAATTAATTCTAAGTATACACTTATAATAAAGTTGGAGGCAGCCCAAAAACCAAACGAAAATTAATTAACTTTTCGTATTCGGTATCAATTAGTAAAGTTCTGTGCCGATCCGTTTTCTAAACATAAGGACGAAGCCATTCGGCTAGATGCGTCACTCCCAGACTAAAAGGCACACAATGTGAATTTAATCAAACAAAATTAAATTATATTGAAGTGAATTATGAAATAGTTACATTCTTTGGAAAAACAAAACTTATAAAAAAAATCACTACAAAGTATTAAATAACTTAATCGGTTGTTTCTTTGTATTTTAACACCGACTTCCGAAATTTTATTTTTGTAAAAAAGTATTTATTTTTCACTTTTTAGTGGTAACACACACCTAACAACACCACTGGAAAGTCACTGGAAAGCAAAATACGCAATTTCATTTACTTGGATGACATATTTGTTCCAGCTATTTTGATTTGAAACCAACTACTAAACCGATTTGATGTAATTTTTACGGGGACCAACCAGAAAGTATATCCTTAACAAATCGGTTGATAAATGACGGTGTTATGATTTATGAGTTAACCAACATACAAAAAAAAAAACATTAAACCTAACTGAGAACCGCCTCCTTTTTTGAAGTCTTTAAAGGTGAGCCTCCAAACTTTCCTAGGTGACACCGTCCTAGTGAATCAAGATTTTATCTGCTTTTCATTTTATGGGTTTGTATTATTTTACCTATACTGTAAATAAGGAATACCTGACGTGATGAATAAGTCTGCTAGGGGTCGTCGTCAAGCAAAGGAACATAGAAGATCGCCCTCGGCGCCGAGGTAGGCATAAACTACTCTGGCTTGGAGACTAAGAGGCGTTTGCGAGTTGCACCTGTTTGGCCTGGGTAGGCAACTCAAAAAGAAGAATGGAAAGTTAAATCGCTGTCCTTTGCCTAGCAGTGTTACAACACATGTTACTAAGAAAATTAATTGGCTACATTGGTGCCCAACTGCATGACTAATTTTCACTCAGAAGCGTAGCTTTTCACTTAATTTGTGAGCCTAACGAATAGCATTCGCTAATAAAACAAAACGCATCCCCACAGTCCCACATACTAACATCCTAACGTTATTGTTCTGAAAACAATTCCTTGAAAGTAAATAGTTAATTTCTTCTATTTATCTTTTCTAGTTAAATAACAAGCATTTCGTGAACGAGAACGCTTTGTCGAGCGCGCCTAATTGTTTACGGGAATGTTTGGTAATTTCTTTTGTTTTACACTGAGATATTGGATCACGAATTAAAGGTAGGGCACATAAGTTTAAGAGTCACCTTGAGCTATTCTTGATATTAAAATTGTAAGGCAAAGGTAAATTTATCAATGAGTCTTGCATTTTAATTTGGAAGCAGGAGAAACTGGTGCTTCGAGTGGTAATGAAAAAAAATGCAATGGCTGAGTTGTATATTTTTTGTACTTTCATTTACTATTTTGGTTACTGGTTACTGTCTGTGTGATCCCGCTGTTGGGAAAAGCCCCCCATGACTTCTAACAGTTTCGGTCTAGGGGAAGTGTGTACAATCGGTTGCTAATTTTGAATTAGATCGTTTGGGGACGAGCGACTTTCTGGGAATGTGGTTATTCTGGGTTGTAGTTAATATTTGTAAATAAAGGCGTGTATTTATTTAACACAACATGCATCATAATCAACAAATAAACCACCTAACAACAAAATTAATCATCACCAATTACGAGTAAATCAGGGATCAATTTTGAGCACAAAATTATAGGAAACTTTATTAAAACACGAGACATCGTCGATCAAGTGCTGATTATTATAACATTACGCTATGATAGTTGTTATTTAATGTCGGCGTAATCTTCGGTGATGAGTTTTACGTAATTTATGGCGGTTGAAGCCGCCGCCCACGTGCGCAGGACCTCGGTCTAATGAGTGCGCAGCCGTGAACCTAAGGCCATGCATGCACTGATGTATTTTAGTAGCTAATAACTCGATAATCGTGTCGACTTGATTTTGGATACTATTTTGATTAGGAATTTTAGGTATAGTTTGTATTTCATGACTCCTACAGACAGATAAGATAAATAATTTTAAAGTTTAACATTATATGGCTTTCTACAGCTTGTAATATTTAACTAAATAAACCAACCGTCCTCGTTTACCGCTCTTTCTACAAGAACATATACGTTGCATTTCGTTCATAGACAAGCAGAGTCTTTGCTTTTTATCTATGTACTAGGTATGTAATATAGTCATTGGCTATGGTAGGTAGTTCTGGGGATCTTCACGACTGTCTTCAGCCATTGGGTGAGCAAAGGGTCAGATCGTGACGGTCTAAATCCACACGTGTCCTTTTTACGACTTCAGACTACCCGTATCCTGTTTAAACATAGATCTACGCTTGCCACACCAACGACGTAAACGTCTTAAACGAAAAATATAACTGAATTATTTTACACTAGCAACCCACCCCGCACTTTTTCCGACTTCTACAACAATCATCGTTATATTTCAGACAGATGACACAAAAACATAATGAATTATGCTCCTCATAAATCACTCCATCCATTAGACAAAACCGCATGACAATCCGTTCGGTAGTTTTTGAGTTCAACGCGTACAGACGGGTAAACATACTTGGCCGGAGAACTATTATTATGTTACATTGTTGAATGTTCAACCGTTAATGAAGTTAATCCTCAATAACAAGTAGATAAATAGGAGGCTTATTTGCATATCACTCTTACATTCCCTGCCAATTACATCTGTTAATGTAACACCTAATACAATGTAGTAAGGACCAATAAATAGCTATAATTTCAACCTTTTATGTTATCTATCTGTGGCATTTACAGTTGCCATCTTTTCCCATATTTTGTGAGCTTAAATGTTAGCACAGCTCGTTAGTTCGATTGTTCGTGCACATTCCAAATTGGCTCGTTTAGTATGAAACTTAATATAAGTATTGGAGTTTTAATACTGATTTATTTTTGCTATAGAATAGATGAAAGGATATTGCCCTTTGAGGCTTATTTGCGATGGCTTAGTTGATATTTTATTAAGCTGTTTAGGAAACAAAAGGTTGGGGGATGATCCAGAAATGTGATCCGAAGTACATTGTAGCGTTTTGCAATAAAACATGGTTTCTTTCTATTTTCTTTGTTGACCTAGATAATAGAAACGACTATTTTTAGTTCGTTTTTTTTCATGCAAGTGTAAATATTGTAATAGGTAGTTGTACATAAATCGGCTAATTAGTTTCAATTGCAATTAAAAATAACAGTTTTACGATTAAATAAGAGCCATTCATGTTTCCTCGTATAAGCGACCAAAACATTAGACATATCCAAAGCTTATCTATTCACGGTATTAAGTAGTTATTGATATCATTAGAATCGAGCATGATCCAATTTCATTCCTTTAGATAAAAATCTCCTCATGCAAATTATTTGTCAAAAAAAAATTGATTGACATATTCATAGGGCTGCAAATGCCTCTACAAGAAAACAATAGAACAATGGCCAATATAATTAGGCATGTTTGTTTATTTCCTATAGTCTGCTTCCGTAAGGCATTTTAAATCATTTAAATATGTACTAATGGTAGGTTATTGGCAGTTATTGTAGCTGCATGATTTAAATGGGTATGTGTATCGTGTGGGTAACTATAAGTCCTTGTTTGTTAAGTTTTAATGAATAAGTATTATGTGATTTCGATGTGGGAACTTGGTATTGTTTCTCACGAATATACATAAATTGCTACATAAATAATTGATGCAATGTTACTCGTTTTGAATAAACAGAACTTTGTTTTGAAATGTGGATCTGTGGGTTGTATCTCAGTTCCCATGCTTTGCTTCTCAATCGCAAGAAGATTAGAGAAGTTTGGTGAAAAAAAATTTCGTAACAAAGTAAAAATAAAAGGTAAAAGAAAATCAGCCAGTCTATTCTGACGACATCTCACCGTGTAAACTTAGGTGGAGTGAGCATGAATTCCATCATGTTTGTATGAATTGACAGCTCACTTCATGTTCACTTCATCTAATGATGTTAACAGAATCGCACTACTGGTTCTTTTGGTCAATTAAATTAACTTTATTTTCAAAAAGTTACAACAACCTTTACTTAGTTTACATGACTCAACTAATAGATACTTATTTTCTAAGAATCCAGAAATACCCAATTACCAAATGATTATCCTACAAAGTAAACATTTTGGTACTTGCGAAACCAATTCACCCTGACTATTACGGTTAGTAAATTTTCCTCGGTCTCGGTAGGTATACAACGTAGATTACATAAGCCGCTTTACAATAAACCCATATTTAAGTGTATATATTATAATTATAGTAATGTATAGTTATAAATAGATATTAATTTATAATGGAATAAAGTCCCGATTTATATTTAATCAGATAAACTCACTTGACGAATAATCCAAAAAAGCTTTAAACATGCCTAAGTTTAGCAGGTAACTGGCGATGGTATATGCTTAACAATTGAGTATTCAAGCTCCCGTAGACACGCGACAATGCAGCAACAGGATTTAACTGAAATTGTTGCGTCGTAGCGACTGTCTGCGGGAGCCAATTTTATTTATGTTATTTATTGAGGTAAGGCCTTGCTCTTGACCTCGATCACGCCTGATGGAAAGCGATGGATGAGGTCTATGATGGAGCGAGCGTGCCCAGAAGATGCCTGTTCATTATTGCTTTGAAGACAGAGACGGGTTATATGTGGAAAGGAACACAGACGCCGGCAGAGAGTCCGAGTCCACACTTTGGCTGTGCGCGTAATAAATGTGGAGGAGAAGCGCTCAGTACGACTGGTCGGCTTTTTTTGTGAACCAAGAGTAGATTAACAAATATTTGAACGATGAAGCCTGCGTTGTTTGCAGTGCATGTTATTAAATACCTTTCTGCATTTGTAGCATTCATTTTACAGGTACAAACTGACAAGGCTTCGGATTTTGGCTGTTATTTGAATACGTGTATTTTTATACTCGTATTTCGTACCTATAAAAAAGGTACATAATGTTAGTTGGGAAAACGCGTCAACACGATGTTACGGGCAGTTTTTCAGACATTTTTTGTGGACTGGGGAAAAAATATTACTATTTCGTATAGAATTTTTTGTTATGCTCGAAATAGATGTAACCACCTATGGACAGTACTAGACTATTCTCTGGTTTGTAGATTTGGCGCTAAGGCGTCGAAGTACTCCTCCACATTGCTGCTACTCGGAAACGAGCTCAGAAGACTGGCAGCAATCCTACTTGGATTTGCAATACGTATTGTTTGGGTAAAGAACGAGCCGACCCTCTCTCTGGTCACGGAAACTGTTGATCAGTCGTCTAGAAATATTTCTCTTTCTAACCCAAACGTTGACTGGAAGAGAATGCTTTGTTTCATTAAATCCGTCCACGTTTACCACTTTTGCACATAAAGTTTAAATAAATAAATAGTAATATCCTAGAGATGCACACTCGGTCATAAGGTTTCAATGCAGATACACCGTTGTGTATATAATATAGGTACGCTTTGACAATTATAATACAAGTAGGTACTCATTATTGTCTATATCCTGTTATTAAAATATCGAATAGATTTGACAAATGATCTGTGTAACTTGCATGTTAATTGCGTTTGTAAAAACACATTAACAGTTTTTTGCATTAACTGTGATAGATTATATACCAATACGTAATGATCTGCTGTCTTAATCTAGTTTAAATTACTTATTTTGATAGATTTATTTTAATAGTAGGTAGAGAGTACTTAACGTTTATTGGTTTCAGACCAGTAATATCATCATCATCATCATATCAGCCGAAAAAACCTCCACGGCTGGACATAGGCCTCCCCCTAGAAGGGATGCTTGCCATAATCGCCCCGCTTGGCAGGCGGGTTGGCGATCGCAGTGTAGCTGTTGCAATGTTCAGAGAATGTTGCTGCCCATTCTCTGGTCCCTTAGTCGCTTCTTACAACGGGAAGTGATGGGATGGTGCTATTCTTTTACGTCCGACACCATACAGAACAGTAATATAATCAAATACATTTCTGAAATAACATGCTTTTTGATCTTTTCCGGACAAACCCACAACCCTATTTCCAACCACTACGAATCCAAAATCCTTTTTGCGAAAGCCAAAATCAACAGTGGCGACCACCGAGAACGACTCAAATGATTTGGAACCAGCTTTAAAATTAATCAAAAAAGAACAGCAAAGCAGTAAGATAAAACTAATATTGTTAATGAAGAGTCTTTTTCAAATTATGGCTATTTGTACAGTAACTATTTTCACCAGGAATTCTAAGCAACAATCGCCAACCCATTTAACGTAAAATCAAACACAGCAGACGTTCTGCAATTGACTTATGTGTGCCAATATATTAGGTACAAGCAGCATACGGGTCACCGATCAACATAATTTACGTGGCGATGCATCTGTGCCCTAATATATGGCAAAACACTTGCCGACATAGCGCAGAACTTAATGGTATTATAGACATAACTCAGTCCTTCATGTCAAATGCACACTAACTGCATTCGTGGCGGATTTGCATATGGTGTAAACTTAGCCTAAGTGATCGGAGTAGCCATTTAATGTGGCGTGTATGGGTAAGACAAATTGTTGGATGTCGTTAAAAATCTGGTTTTGATTTGGTTAATGGGTTTGTTTAAATTAGGTACTCGTTCATTTATTTTGAGTAGGTATTGCAATTACGTATGTAGATAAATTACGGAATACAGAATTTATCAACCAATAGGATTCCGAATCGAGATACTAATAGACGGTAGAAGGACAGAATATACCACAAACTTAAAAGCAAAGAACAAGTTTTCAGGACACACAAATAAAAATAAAAAGTTAATTATTTTTTATTTAAAAAAAAATTCACCACGTCTGCCCCAAATTGGTCAAGTTGCTAATGTCAATCCCAAATACCCGGGAAATTCTTTGATTTTATTACTTGACCATTAACACTGATCATGACAAAATCGAATTAATAGCGATTAGTACTAGTACTTAGTAAACGTAAATTCAATTAACAGTTAATACCACATACCTGATGATACTAATTCGATCATAAAGATTGGACAATCCAGATTATTTTGCAAATCAAAGTGTGACGATATTCAAAATAGAGGCTTACCAAAAATATCTGTGACCAATATCTGACAGGTGGTAAAAAAACAATAAAACAGCAACACAGATTGCATTCCACAGCCAGAAATCCTTTTTATTTTCGTCAATCCTTACTGACCGTGCGCATGTCAGTCCTCAGTCCCTCAGGCTTACAGTTCATTCCGTGCACTAACGATTTCGATATTTTCAAAACAATATTTTAGTCTCTTTGCTTTGAAAGGTAGGCTTGTTACCTACACGAAACTGAAAAAAATACCATGCACCGAAAACAATATATTCTGGGATGAAACCTCGTTGTATTTTAAAAATATAGCTTTAAAAAGAAAATGTATTGAAAAATTAATCTATAAAAAACTGTAATTAGAAGTGCATATTTGATATTGTAAAGAAATTTATGTTTTTTTTCCCCTAACCTATTATTGTGCAGCAGTGGGGCTGGGCAATAATTCGTCAGAAACGAGTCTAAATCGTCACGCCAGCGTTTCTTCTGTCCTTAGAAACGCACTGCGTGACGGTTCTGGCCCATCGGTCTTGATGTATTCTGTAAGAGTGACCCACCCAGTCTCATTTTAGCCTCGCAGACTTGTCACCAACGTCGACGATGCCTGTCCTAGATCGTATTATTGTGTTTCAGATTCGATCTGTGAGTTTGATTTTTAAAATGCTACGCTTCATCACTCTTTTGCAAACCTTGAGTTTGGACTTCTGAGCCTCAGTCATAGACTAAGTTTGAGCACCATAGGTTAGGATTGGATACACATGTCGACAAGTTTGCGCTTCAGTGAGGTAGGAAAGTTGCCCTCCATCAGCGCCTTCATGAACCAGTAGCTAGCTCCTCCAGGCATTCTCGACTCGACGGTTGATCTCTTTGTCCTGTCTGTTGTGGAAAGAAACTAGCTGGCCCAGGTAAACATATTCGTCGACAAAGACATATTCGTCGACATTTCCTGCCCATCGACCTCGACCCCATATTTAGCAGCACTGGTCATGGCTTTAGTCTTTGACCGATTCGTCGTCAGTTCAACCTCAAGCCTTGCCGAGCTCAGATCTGCCGAGGGAGCAAAAATAACGATGTCATCCGCAAAACAAAATAATCATTAATGTACGATTTTCGATGAATATTAAGCTTGACTAGTGGTCAAATAAATAAAGATTAGTTAATAATAACTAACATCATCATCCGCCAAGCCTTTTCCTTACTAACTATATTGGGGTCGGCTACCAATCAAACCAACCAACCTCGTAAAATACTGGTATTCAGATTGAGCTGAATACCAGTATTTTACGAGGAGCGGTTGCCTACCTGACGCATACAACCCTAATCTCTTCAAAATTAGAGTGAACAGGCTTCTTCTGGGTAAGCTCGCTTCATCGTCGACTTTGTCTCTGTCATCTATGACCTAGACTAGAGTCAAGAGCAAACCCACATTAAGTAAAAAAAATAAAAAAAAAACAACCCATTAACTGGATTATACGGTACTTCTAGGCAAGACTGGTGTCAGATTGTCTGGCTTCTGACAATCTGTAACGACACTTAGTTACTTACTTAGACGATTATTTAGCCACGAGTTAAATAATAACTAACAACTGATCGACCAAAGCATTTCAACGAAATTTTTACCACAATTTTAAATATTGTTAGAGTTAACTACGAATCAAAACACTCGCCCTTGGTGATTAACTCTTATTGACTTCAAGACAAAGCATTCAAATTGATTGATGGTCATTGCAACTAAACCTTCCAAAGTTCATTAAAATCTAAAAGTACAGCATAATAATTATCGGAACAGGCTTTAAATATTGAATGTATGTTTTGATAAATGGTTGCTTACGTTTGATATTAATTTTAGAATTGATTGGCTTATTAACAATTGCTTAGTTTCCTGCCCCGGGCGGGTTTGGGGTATCTCGATATGTTTTCGTGTTGACTAGTCAAGGTAACTTAAACGGTTTATTATTGACGCCCACGTTCATTTGTGTTTTAATAATTAAATTGTTAGTGATAATAATGGAAATTATTCAAAGTGAAGTTTTAGTGGGATGCAAATTGACGGAATAAACTGGTTATTTTTTTTTTGTCAATCTGACTATAATATTGTATAGAGTCTACACTTTTAGGGCTTAATAAATCTTTGTGATTAGTGAGTTAACTTAAGCAATGATAAAAATTAGTAAACACAAATATAACATCATGCCTATATTCCCCGAAAGGTTTGACAGGAGTGCACCAATGCTAATCCACTTTACACCAGCAATGTTCAAGCCCCGTGTTGGGACGAGCCTACTGACATCAACCGATCACAAGAGAAGTCATCACACAAATATCCGTTTAATTTACCTCACCTTCAAGGCGCCAAAGAAATCGTACTATGTTTATTCATAAATTCTAATCTGAATAGCTTGTCTTATAAATAAAACCTTCAATGAAAATTCTTAGGCAAAATAAGCCATTTGACGCCAATTTTGAATACAAACAGAACCATGTAGAGTTTGTTATGTAGTTACAAGCGTTAAGGTAATATCAAAAGATTTACCTGAATACCTAAAGGTAGGCCCAGGTCATGGTTACTATAAACTACTATAGACTACCTAATAAAATGCATAGAACGCAGTAAAAGATTCCAATCAGTTGGTGTCAGCGTAAACATTACTTCATTTAGCCGCATCCCTGCTCAAGTATTAGATAATTGACATTGTCGATGATTTAAATTAACCTCATGGTGTTTTATTTGATTAAAAGATAAATATTTATTGCCATATTTGCTGTTATGTTTGTCTTGATTTGAATTGAGTTCTAGATCTTCTTTTTTTATGTACTCTTTTGCCTTGGCCAGGATCCATCCATATTAATTGGCCTGGGATTTGATCATGTAGAATAATAGTACAACAATCATCATATCAGCCGAAAGACGTCCACTGCTGGACATAAGCCCCAAGGGGGATTGCCATAATCACCTTGGCAGGCGGGTTGGCAACCGCAGTGTAGCTGTTATAATGCCCAGAAGCACAGAGAATGCTGCTGCCCATTCTCTGGTGAGTCCCTTAGTCGCTTCTTATGACCACGGGAAGTGATGAGATGGTGCTATTCTTTTACGTCCGACACCATACAGAACACAGTACCTACCACAATCCTTTCTCTTATTTAAGGAAAATTTACGTTATTGTTTGCCCCTCTTATACGTCACAAATATTGAGCTTTTTAAAACATTTAAACATAAATATCTTACGATACGAACTTAAAAAACATCTCAGTTTACTTTTCTATGAAAACCCATCAATAGTATTCTCCGTAGCAATACATTTCAATGAAATCAAGTTATCAATATCTCGCTTAGTACCAATCCGATTACAGCAAGTAGGTATAAACAGGATCGGGAAGCCAGAGCTAAGCTCACAAAGCTACTTGTTATCAATAAATCAAATCCCTTTAAAGCCAACTCCAGAGCATTGCGTACGTCATTGAGGCGTATGCCGTTGTCAGTACGACGTACCTACAATCGACGTGTCGGTTCCTGATCGGGCTGATATCGTCACTGACAGGCAGACAATGCAACCCACGGATTCATACAACATACCTAAACGTACCTGTCGATGTTATCAATTAGCTTATCAAACGATATTTTCAAAACGGTTGGGGTGGGAAATGTAGGTGAATGTTACCGTGGGCTTTGGAAAATTGTATATTGTTAATGTCGTTTAATCAGGGCATTTTTGTATACTATTAATCAAGCAATTTTTAACAAAAAAAAAATACAACCAACTTCCAAATAAAAACACTACAAAGTTTAAAATAACTTTATTTTCGGAAGTCGATGTTTTAGTTTTGTTTCTTCATTTTTGACACCGACTTAAGAATGTAAAGTTATTTTAGACTTTGTAGTGTTTTTATTTGGAAGTCGGATGTATTTATTTGTAAAAGTTTTTTTTTCCAATTTTTAGAAGGAAAGAAAGAAAATTGTGTTTATTGGCATTATAAAAAACAGAAACACCATAGGGGGGGTTTAGGTGTGATATCTACTAATTACCCGACGTCATTTTGCTCACTTAAAGACGACGTAATTACATCATCCGATAAACCAAAAGTAAACAAAATGCTCATAAAATAAAAACTGCTGGACCAAACTGAATATTTTTTTACGGGACCAAATGGCAAATATACCGCGTCGAACGAAAAAAGTGGTGTAAATATATACAAAAAAAAATACTCACCGAATTGAGAATCTCCTCCTTTTTTGGAAGTCATTCACATCAAATGCTGCGACCTGGTGTTTTATTTTGATGGCCCGGTACCGGGTCGCGACCCACCAAATGGGAAACGCTGCTCTATACTAATATTATAAAAGCGAAAGTTAAGGATGTTTGTTACTCAATCACGTCAGAACAGCTGAACGGATCTTGATGAAATTTAGCACAAAGGTAGATAATAACACAGAATACTTTTGATGAGTATGTTCCCTTGGGATCATTTGCGACATCGACGCGGGCGGCATCTAGTTTTACACATTTTTAACGACATTAAATACTAGCGGACGTCACGCGGTTTCATCCGCGTGGTTCCCGTTCCTATGGGAGTACGGGAATAAAATATAGCCTATGTTACTCGCTGATAATAAAGCTATCCATTGCTGAAATTTTTTTTAAATCGGTCTATAGTAGGCGCCAGATAATCGTGGAATAACGGTCATTGACCCACCTACAATTATTGAC
Source organism: Mamestra brassicae (assembly GCA_905163435.1). Lineage (NCBI taxonomy): Eukaryota > Metazoa > Arthropoda > Insecta > Lepidoptera > Noctuidae > Mamestra > Mamestra brassicae. The sequence goes on along the minus strand of LR990996.1, from coordinate 6,182,109 downwards.
ATTTTTAATTTGAAAAACGGAATTAATGACACAAAGCTGTCCCGAATCATCATCTCTCGTGATCCTTAACATTGTCTAATAATGAAAAACGATTCATATTTAATTGTTCAGGTACCTATGAACAGTTATTAGGGAAAAATCAATGTACTTTATTCCACACTTATCTGGCGCCTACTATAGTAGTTTTTAAGTTAATTCGTTACAAACAAAAATACAAATCTTTCCTCTTTATAATATTTAGTATAGATGTACCCGGACAGAGGTGTGTGGAAAAGGGCGAAGGAGGTTGTTGCCCATAATTGGGACCAAATAGGCTAGATAGATGCCAAGATAGATCTTAAACGATTTTGTATATGCATGGTTTAGGTACAGCTTATACTAAATTATTTAAACCAGGTTTACATGCTCTAATACTCGTTTGCGTCATGTTCTTACACTTCACAAATCAATTGTGATCAGACTCACAGATTATCATAATGCACTATGACATATTGATCAAGTTTATGCATAAATACGAGCCCTTACTTATGTAGATATAATTATGTTCTTTTAAATAAATACGTAGATTTTAATTTATTGTTATGGAGAATGAGCTCATGAAATGCCTTTTTATTACTATTTTATACAGACATTATTTTAAACCACCATATTTATTATTCCAATAAAAATATTATCTCGGTATTGAAAACCAGCCCTTGGTCATATTTCCAACAATATTTTGATTTTAAATGTATTATTAAGAAAAACTAGTTTACAATTTCACGCGATATTTTAGAATCTTAAGCCGTTTGCAATTTTCCGGTGACATATATAAACTGTGAAAACGACCTTACAAAGGAAAGGGGAACTCGTAAGTAGGCAGGAAACTTAACTCCCAACATCGACCCATTAGATACCTACTTACCATGGCAACTATAAAGGTGTGGCTGAACTTGATACATAGAAAAATTAATATGAAACTTTTTGTAACCATAATAATTGTTATCATTAATCAGTAATAAATTAACTTTTTGCTAATTAAAATAATATTATATGCTAATCAGACCATTAACGCATAATGTCGCGTGAATATGATCGATAAACTGCTGATTTAAGATTAAATAGCTCAGATTTAACCAGCTTTTTACAGGGTTGCCTTGTTTAGTAGGTGGGTGACCCTTCTACCAAAAGATAACCAACCGCAGGTTTGTGTAATGAGAAAATGTGGACGATAATAATATGTTCTAATTTAAATATTATGTGTGAACTTAACTTCTTGCTTTCTAATCTTTAGTATTAAGTTTAGCACGCACGGGTAACATTTTGTCTGCGTGACATTATATGTCTCTCCTCCGCACTTTTGAAGTGCAAGCGAGGGAGAGATACTGTCGCAGTGACAAAAGTCACCCGTGCGCGCCCAGCCTTCGAGTTAGAAAAGTTCTTTACTTGAAAATTCTCAATTCCTGAAACCGAACTTTAATTAGGTTTTTTCATAAAGCAGATCAAAAATGACATCAATTCTAGAAAACAAACGTCAGTTAGTCTGAGCGGATAATAGAAATAAACCGTGCCAAAATTTCGGGTGTGTAATGTTTGATATAAGTATATTTAATATAACAATGAATGATATAATTATCATTTGTTAAAATCATCTATTGTAATAATATCGTATACCTCCATAAGATATTATTTCATTTCATATAAGCTTCAGTGGATTTATCATACACTTAAACTAATGAATAAAAGATGTAATGTTCATATTGTACACGATTTTTTTTATCTAATGATCATTTTATATAATTTTATCGAAAGTGATTTCGGTTTAAATTACGGTCGTGACCAAGGAAAGTCGACGAATTATACAAACTGAACGTTATATTAAGTAAAAATTATGTAAAATCTTGTAAGATCTAGATAAAGTAAACGTTATGTCATTCAAGCGTTATAGCTTTTGAAAACAGACCAAATGTTCTTATACTAAATGCGACAAACCAAATTTTCAGGGCAGCCGAAACTTGTACGGCAATTTTTTTTTTCGGCTGATGCTAAATGCCTTCACTAACATGACAACCCTTGATTTTGTTATGTCACACAATCCTACCTTTACATAATAGGTAATTTAAATAGACGTCACGTATAATAGTAAAAAATCTGAAATACCAAAGCATGCGAAACTTTTAGACCAATCTTGATAAGATAGATTGTTAATATAATAAAGATATAATATCTAGTTTTTAGTATCTGTTGTCAATCTAAAGCAACCGAAACCCAAAAACTAACCGAAACTAAACCATAAAGGTTTTTATTAATTTTTATGGCATAGCATAATTTATTATGCTATGAAATGAGGCCCATTGCAGATTGGTAATGTCATATGACATCGAATTTTGCTGTAGGACACAATATTGTCTTTCAACGTTTTGAAATTGAGAGTAGTTAGTGACGAAATAAATAAAAAAAGTGAAGTGCTGGTTTGAGATCCGCGGGAGAAGAATATCTGGAAGAACTTGAAGAAGGTCTTTTTCCCAGCTGTGGGACAGCTGTTTTGTCTAGATTCGAATATCGAGCTCGTTACCACTGGGCCACCACCGGTCTCAGTAGAAACTGTTCACTTTTATGATTTACGATGATGCATATAATTATGACTAATCTAAAATGAACCCCATAGGTAGGTAGGTAGAGATAGGTAGGTAGGGTAGATAGGTAGGTAGGGTAAGGTAGGTAATGCATGTATGTAGGTAGGTAGGGTAGAAAAGGTAGTGTAGGCAACGGTTGACGGGCCATGACGGGAGCGAAGCCACGGGCACAGCTTGTGAAATATAAAGAGGATGAGTTTGTTTGTTTGTTTGAACGCGCTAATTTCTGGAAAAACCAGTCAGCAATAAAAACATATTTTTGTATATGATAGCCATATTCATGAGAATATCTATAGACTATACGGTAACGGGAAAAACGAGATATGCGCGTACAAAGTTGCTGTCAAAAGCTAGTAATAATCATTATAATCATAAAACATATATTTAATAAACATGTTGTTATAATATTATGCGGACATAAAATATCAAAGAAACATGTCATTTTAATTGGTCACGTTTAAATTAATATTGAAAGTGATTAATGTCTTATTCGGGTAGTAATATGTCACAACATTATTAGAAATTAAACACTATTGGCATAAATCATAATTCAAAATGCATTGCAGTTTAATAAGTTGTCAGTCGTTAACAGCTAAGTTTTTTTTTTGGGTTTATAAATGTCTGTTTATTTATTAGATAACAATTTTCTAGTTTAAAACTACATTTTCGTCTTGCTTGCATTGCTTCGGGGTTGAAACAATAATTTATTTATATTAATAATTATATATATTAATAATTTATTTTATAGCCAGGATATGATAGAACTTCAACAGTTGCTAATTATTAATTTCAGATAACACTGTTGAAAGCCTCGAATTTCTAGGCCAAAATATATTGCTTAAAATAAATTCTGTTATTATATTTAGTTTACAATTATGAATAGTCTATCTATGAGAGGAGATCTGTCTAGACGCTTAGTTGACACTTCGCGTGACCCAAGGGCTGGCTTTTACCTTGGACAAAGGATAAGCATTGCCATACAACGTGGCAATGCTGCCAGCTTATCAGTGGCCAGCAATGCGGAGGAATTATTCGATATCATATTTTAGACTATTTTTAGTTAGTTAAGAGTCTTTTATTTAAGCATATATATAGTAATAGAAGGGATTGGTCGACGTGTCGACGCATGGTTGGAGGTTTTCAGTCTCTTATTGCCGAACTCATGGCCTCACTAGGTCTTTTTAATATTCCCCATTATTTTTAGGATTCCGTACCTCCAAAGGAAAAAACGGAACCCTTATAGGATCACTTTGTTGTGCGTCCGTCCGTCTGTCTGTCTGTCTGTCAATACCCTTTGTCTCGGAAATGCGTGGAGGTATCAATATACTCAAGTCGACAGTCCCTTAAAGCTATGAAAAAATCAAACTTCTAAGTTAACTTAAAAAAAAGATACGGGCCGTTTATGCCGCAAAAAACGTATATTTTGACACTCTCAAGGGAATCTATATACTACTCGTATACTCGGAAAAAATCAAGACTCGATCGGAACCCTCGGTGCGCAAGTCTGACTCCCACTTGTCCAGTTTTTTAACGCTGGAAATCTTCATGGATGACTACCATCCTGGGGCGTCTATCATACTCTTACTGACTTAAACCACAAGGTGTTCTGCAGCTACCATTGGCACCGTAGTGCTTGCTTAGAATATTCCCCGTGGATTTTCCTACAGAAGACGATGTCAAAATTGCTGTCTGGGGAGTTTCTTGCACGTTCTTCTCTATAGAGATCTATGCTTTGGAACGTGAAAATAGCTTAATGTTTTTGACTGACTGACTTTGAAAATTCAGTCAAAAACCTGTAAATGGGTTATTTGAAATAAATGCTTTGACTTTGGTTCTCGTAAAACCTTGAATGAAAATAAAAACCAGGGTAGTCCCTTTTTAAAGAAACCAACATTGTGCAGACAAAGACTATTCAATTTAGAAGCTGAGCTGTATTTAAAGTACAGCTAACCTACTTATTTCGAGTTTTGCAAGTATCAAGCCGGTCTCGTCTGTGAAAAATTTAAAAAGAAAAGCAAATAGGTAAACTTATCTGTGACCCAAATAGGTTGGGGTTTTAAAACACGCTTAACGTTTTCTTAGGAGTCCTGGATTTATTTTTCTTAATAAAGTCGTTGGGTGAAAATGTGTTGTGATTTTTCGCTGGTATGAAAATGTAACAATGTAATTATACTACTACGCTTATTTTCATAATGAGCATAGTGGATCAACACCTTCATTATTATTTTAGTAATTATACAAGTATACCACCTTAACCAGGGAAACGCAAAATGTATACACAAAATCGGTCGTGCCGCTATGGAAGAGTTCAGTGACATATAAACCGTACAGGAGAATTATAAATAAATATAACGGTAATTTGATATGGCTACAAATTATAACTTTGTTTATAATTATATATATTTTTTATTATAATTATAACTTTATATATATATATTTTTGGACTTATTTTTTAGTATTTTTTACCAATCAGGCATAAATTGCCCGTTCAAATCCAGTCTTAAGGTAAAAGTTATTATTCTTCAGCACAATTCCTAAGTAACTAAAGTGCTACTAATTATCTCGCTCATCAACTGATATAGATCAGTAGCTAAGCATGTCACAACCTCTCTGCTGACACCGAGATGTTATCTCACATGATTGAACGCTTTTTGTTATATTTTTAATTAGAACAAAGTAATAATTAACCGGCTAATATAGGTACCGTATAGGCTAGTATAGATACCGGAACACTTTGGAGGAATACTTTTTGTCAGTGTTTTTTCTAAAACAGTTTTTTTATCAATAACGGTGGACTGTTGGTCAAATTACTGCGTTTAAGTAGGAAAACAATGATACTGCGATTTTTCGTGGCAATTAAAATAGTCTGGCTCTATTCGATTTTAATTTAATTTGCTTTGTTGCAATTACAGTAATTTATTGTTACTGTTTCCAATTGTTGTTTTAGGTAATTAAACTTTTTTCTTGTCTGTTAATGCAATTTTGTCATTATTGTGATAAATTAGCTTTTCCTGTGGCTTTGTACACGTGCAAGAGTCGTGTATTTTTCATGATTTTGATTTTATATCCTGTGACACCTAGCTACAGCATAGCATTCTATGAGTGGAAGATTTTTGCAATCGGTTGAGTACTTCCAGTTAAACAGTACACTTACTTTCAATTTAGATAGTTTCTAGAACTGCAATATTCGATTATTCAAATAAACTGACAAGTTTGAAATTCTATAATTAGGTAGGTACTGATCTGATTACGGAAATTCTTGAGTATCAAGAATTATTGTCGTTGAGTATCAAGCTTCTTTAAATTCAGTTTTTTATGGGGTTAAGTCACAGAAGCAAAACCTTACAACATAATGAGAGGTAAGTACGAAACAAAAAACATACAATACAATAGCAAATACAAAGAAAACGAATTAAACAAATGACGTAAATCTAAGTATGTACAAACTGAAAATACTCAAACTATTGGGCATCAAAAAATCATCCAATTCACTGTGAATGGGACAAGTGGCAACACTGGCAGCATTGCTACGATGAATGGAAATGTTGATTCTTTGACAGAAGAAAATCCCAGTCCTCTGGTCACGTGCAGAGACGACTAGCTGTTCAGAGAATTGTATTGAAACAGTGATAGCTGCAAAAGTTTGTTTCTGACCTCTTCTGACAAACTAATAAAGCATCATAATCATCATCATCATCATCATATCAGCCGAAAGACATCCACTGCTGGACATAGGTCTCCCCCAAATGGAGAGGGGATTTGCCTAATCGCCACGCTTGGAAGGCGGGTTGTCGATCGCAGTGTAGCTGTTGCAATGTACAAATAATGCTGCTGCTCATTCTCTGGTAAGTTCCTTAGTCGCCACCTACGACACCCACGGGAAGTGATGGGATGGTGCTATTCTTTTACGTCCGACACCACACATACTACCTAGATTCTCAATAACTTATACGGAAATAACGTAACTCACACCAGCTTTCGGTATATCTACGGGCACAAAAAGATCACGTGTGCCATTTACCTCCTAATTCAGCCGTAGGTACTTACCTTTACAATAACAAAAATATAAAACAGTAAGTCAAATTGGTATAAATTATACAACTTGTTTACTTATGATAATGGAACATTCGTTGGCTCCATTTATTTTGGCAACAATAATATTATTTTTAGTTTAAATATTCAGTTTCGCCTTAATTTACTCCAAATTGTTTATCAATTAATTGGCGTTAGATGTTGTTGAAAAGTTCTATGGGCCGGTAAAGTTTATTAATACAAGGGTTAAGAAACTCCCTTTGGAAATAGTATGGATGTGTCTAAGAGAGATTTATAGTTGAGATACGATCCCAGGTTTAGTCTTGGGAATTGGAAACCTAAACCAGGAATCGAAATTAATATAAGTAAACTTTTAATTGTATTATTTATTTACGAGAACATATAATTCAAAACAAAATTAATGCATTGTTATTATAATGCAATCACATCACCAGGAGATTCTTTTTTCTATTTCCAGGGTCCCCCGAAACGTCGCGTGTACCCCATAGGTACACTTTAAACGTCACGCCGACTCGCGCCATTGGACATTGGTTTTTTACATTTATTTGCACTTGCAACACGATCTGGTTGTATCATTCGTCAAATGAACTAATACTTGACCAGTTTTAGTAATATTTCGGATGGGAACAGCACCAGACCGAACAAAAGGAATGAAAATAAAATGAGTCCGTGGTTCAGTGACGCGCGACGCCATCTTGTCGGAACTCGTTAGAAATTGTGTTGTTTGTGTGTGAATAAAAATAATCGTAAGAAATAAGTCGTTAGAAATTATATTTAATATTTCGTATTGAATGATGGTTTATCGAAAAGTGGTAAAAATGTCAGTGAATAAGTAACGAAAGTTTTGTTTGCAGTAATTTTGCTACGGGTAGCCACCATATTTAATTATGTTTTAATGATAAATATGATTGAATAGTGTTTGAAATACATATAAGTATCCAGCTTATTAATCTATGATCACAATTTAGCTAAAAATACCAGTAATATTGCGTATTGTCGTCGTAATCGTATTTTCAAAAGTTTTTGTGATCCTCGGTCATTGACTCCGCCACTAGTATGGCGCGTGTGCAGTGTAAACAAACGTTTTTAATGGTGTAGTTATTGTTTCTAATTGAAATTAATAGTGTGTAAGTGGATTTACATATATTGTGCTGTCGTAATAAAGTGTTTTGGTGGTGAATGTGTGGGTAATTTCGACTACGATATTGTGATAAAGTTTTGGGGATATACGAGCGAAAATTTTCCAATTGGAAAATATCACATCATGGCGAGAAAAGGTAATAATTTATTTTTTTAATAACGTAAAAGTATATTCGAAAATTTCATTAGGAAGCTGGGAAGGTATAATACACAGTGTGTTAATGGCGGTATATTGATAAATTTTACATTTTACCGAAGGCCTACCCACAAAATTATCATTGCATGACGTAGTAACGTGATTACGCAAAACTACTTAAAATTTATTTATTTTAAACTTTATGCTACAATGGCGGACTTAATTAATAAATTAAAAGCAATGACAGTAAACCTACTAAAGCAACAGACAATTTCCCTTGCGTTTACTGTTTAACCTATCCAGTGGCGTAGTAAGCGGATGTTTGATCGTGTAACCCACGCGCCACTGAGCGTACACAGCCTTGTCACTCCGCGTTAGTATTACTAAAACTATCGTGTATTTTGTTCACTATTTATTGTTGCTACCCGGTTTACTTGGGATTAACATGTTTGATTATGTGATTTTAATTGTTTACCTATGATTAAACGTGAATAAGGAATGGCTTTGTGGTTTTGGAAAACATCTTCCTGATGTTAATTTGAGATAGGTACCTAAAGTGACTTTCTTATTGCTCTGATTTTTTTTTATTTATTATTTATTGCTGGCATTAGTTTGTGCTCAATAATAGATGTGGGTAAAACGAAGAATCATAAAAAAAAACATATTTTTTTTGTGAAAATACTTTCACTGAAAAAAGATGACTAGGCTCAGCATGACTATTCGGTTTCGAGAATTAAAGAATTTACACAAATACATCAATACTAAATTTACAAACGGTAACACAAACCGATAGCCTGATTTCCACAACAGAAAATCGATAAAATTCTGTCATAATAAAAAGTATGCACCGCTGGTGAGAATGTTTAGGTATAACCTTTTTCACATAAACAAGGAAGTCATCCATAGTCATCATATTCCTTCGTACTCAATATGGGAAATTCATAAAATATGAGCCGTCAATTACCCCCATTATTACATTTCATATTCCCGGCACAAATGTCAATGTATCAAGCCGATATTTTTGCGGCTTTTAAAAAAATTTGCTCGCACCACTATTTTTTGCGCCAATGCATTTTTAAAAGGCTTTGACTCGGGACTTTTTAACCAATCCAATCACTATTCGAAATCGTATTCCATGTTATTTTTATTGTGTTTCGTGTTATAATTTTAAGTTTGTAAATCGTTTGTCGATAAAAATTAATCATATTATTTTTTTAATACTATTATATATTTTTAATACGAAAATATTATGGAAAAATCTTTATAATTCTAGAAAGCAATCAGCAAATTTTAATAGTAGGTTTTGGTACCAAACGACAGTGATGGGAGCGGCAGAACAGTGAACAAAAAACATAAAAAGTGCAGATGGAAACAGGATAAATGAGAATAAGACGTATTAAACGTATCATGCATGCAGTCATAAGCTACGAATGTCCTTGTTCAGTCATTTTGAAAAAATCATTATTCGCGCTATCAGATAATTATGATCTATTCATTTTATTTTCACATTCATTTTTTTTCTTTTCATTCATTTATTCAATTATACCTGTACTGCTCACTAAAAAACAAAAAGGAAGATAGGTTCTGCAATTAAAAATTCACATTCGAAAGAAACTTCATCAGACAAAGGCGACATTAAAGTCGCATAGCTAGACACACATCTAGGTATGTTAGTTTCTTTAAACGTGGTACTAATTAGAAACTTGGTCCTCAGCTGAAACTGGGATGCATTGCATACTATTGCAGGATTTCACAGTCAAACTTTCACACATTACTGAAATAATGTTCAACAACACTTTCTTTGGCGGAGTTCTGGAATGGGGACAACATTAATAGGGTTAAAACTTGGCGGTTTGTGTGCTGTAAATGTGTATAAGTTTAAGTAAATTAATATTGCTTTGGTGATGCAATTCCAACTTAAAATAATTCCAGTCAGAAATTGAGGATTTTACTTGACATTCTCTATAAAAGATTGACAGCACAGGAAGCGAAAGATGTTTCTTCTAAATCCTAAATAGTTTGTATCGCCTTCCCGCTTAAATCGCCGAACCGGTTTGAAGAATTTTTGTACAGAGATAGATGGGACCATACAAACAGTTATAGGCTACTTTGAGGCAAGCAAAGCCCCGGATAAAAGCTTGTAAGTCTATAAAAGTAGTTCCAAAAAACAAAAATAGGACTCCGTGAATGCTTCACAATTCTACTACTACCCATAGAATCTACAAACAATTACCACAACACACAAAGATATATCAACCAAACCCAAGGTCTTACAAAAGAGCACAGTAGCACCTTTATTTACTACGCCTCCTACCGCAAATACATGCAACAAACCAAAGTACACTGTCCTACAATTCACGAACACTGCAAGCACGGATTCACAAAACAATTATATCACGTTCAACGTGTACCAACGACAATGGCAGAGGTTTTGCAACATCAAGAGCAGGAGATCCGTGAGTGTGCCTGTAAATAACGATCGGGCCATGAAACGAGATGACGCTGTTAGACGATAGTAAAAAACTATATGGGGAAGCCGATTATGGGTTTGTTTCGGTTTTTATATGGGCTTTGTAAGTACTGTACTGTAAGGGTACTCCGTAAGTTGATCGCTCTGAAACTGGGGGGCTACTCTCTAAGCCCGAAGTCCATAGTGTCGGGCTTAGCTGCGGGCGTGTTCTAGTCCGCATCACCTAACCACTAAGAAATTATGATAATACGATTTGACAGTTACTGTCAAATCGTGTTGTCATTAATTCTTAGTTCGGGTTCGGAAGTAATCGTAAGTCCGTAAGTGATGCGGAGTAGAATACGCCCACAACTAAGCCCGAAACTACGGACTTCGGGTTTAAAGAGTAGCTCCCCTGATCCGCGCGCTGTATGTGTCACCGCAATATTGTAAATACCGTATCTTTATAACTGCTCCAGTGAGATTATGACCTCTGTCTTCAATAAACCATGAAACTATTATAAAAAAACACAAATGGTGATGGGAGATCGTATTTTAAATGATAGGTTCACAATAATAATATCGAGATTTTATAATATCTTGCATAATAGTTTGCAACAAGCCAGTGATATGTCGATGTCGGATATTTTGTCTATCTGGGATCTATAAAAGACTATAAGTAATAAAAATAAATTAGTAATACATTTTACCGAATATTCAAGGTATTTATGTAAACCACCATTTGTTCAGGTGTCAAGTGCTGATAGAATCATTGTCGAGTAATATGCTACTTGTTTTTATGGAAATTTTATTTATTGTGCAATTCAGTCAAAGCAATTGCGAATCCTCAAGACCAGTTCACAGCAGTCACAAAATTTAAAAAATCCATGCCGGCCGGTAGTTTTGTAGCAGCATCAATAGCCGCCACATGAAATACTAAGAAACGAAATTTGTACGGCAATAAACAGAACCGCAACGCCATCTATCCTGTCAACGATGAACTACCAACGAAATCCTGCATCGCGCAAGCAAAGTTCTCCGTGCGATTTGAACATATACAATAGTCCAAATATCAACTATCAGGCAGTTGCCCACCAGACAAAAACCGCCTGGTCAGAGGATCCTCCCATTTCATTGAAGGTATGCGGGACTTTACTTTCTGTACCGCATACCTCTATAGTTTCATAGTTCAACACCAAATTGTGCAACAAATGAACCTTAGCTTATCATCTTACACCGCAAGCCCAACGCGTGATATTTGAACAATTTTAGTATTTGCCGTTAGCACCATAATTTACTTAGAATAATGCTTCGCACGGAATTTCATATTGCACGGTATTTGTATAGTTTAAGCCTACGTCGCGCTACTTGTATGGAAAGGAACCACTTCGGTAGGTACATTTTCATTTGTCAGACATGTTTTAGAATCTTCATTTAAATCCTGCAGGTATTATGGCTTCGATAAAACTACCAGAAATGATTTAAGGGTAAAATTTTTACGAACTCATGTTGATGCCCCAGCTATTTCTTAGGTTGCAAAGGGATATAGGTATTTTCGAACATAAATTTTGTTTCGAAAAATACTTCTATAAAAAAGGCTCAGGTGTATGAATGATAAATAATTTCCTTGAAATATCAATTTTAAATCATACGGCTCCCTTCATAATTCAGCAAAAGTTTGAGGCAAACATCTTACAGCCGAACGACAAAAAAAAGTAATTGAAGCAGAATTCCTGCACAAGTTACGTGAACGGTCAGGGATTAATAAAACAAATGTTCCTTCAGTTCTCTTCATCATGCTCTTAATAGACAAACTTGGGATGTTTTTGTTAGCGAAGTTGTTACAAAAGTAGAACATAAGTTTACCGTATTCAGAGTCCAAACAGTACTGAAACAATACAGTTATTCTTCCGATGTTAGCTACGATAAACCGAACACGAATTTTCGATTTTAGTTTTACAATCCATTGCATTTTATAGCTGTCGTTTCTATAACATTAGTTAATGTAACGTAGAAATATTTTAATAAAACTTGAAATCTTTTGCTATCGCATTTCCTGTTTTTGACCTCTTGTTTTATATTACTGTTACTTCATATTTATAATAGTTTTTGGACTGCATTGTTAATCAGAAAAATAGCGGCAGGGTTTTTACAAAAAAAGCTTGACAGGTTTATGAAAATCCCCTGTTCAAAGTGTTTGATGTCAACATTCACACAAAGGTTTCCCGGAATCAGTAGTCCATCAATGTTTTTTTCTCGACATCCGAAACAAATGAATAGTGGTATTATTCCCAGAATTTCGTTAGTGCGCTTTTATTTAGTTGCACATAGGTGAACGCCGCTTTCCGACTTTATTTTGTTTGTTGAACTCGCAAACACTATGTTACTAGGCACGCATGGCTGCGCTGTATTGGACGTAGTGAAAATTCAGACTGCCCTGTTTGGATGTGAAGTTTGTTGATATTTGGACTTTTTAACACGGATCAAACTTTTGTCGGCTTTTAGGTACTGTTCTCTATTCCGTCTAAAATAACCACATGGGCTTCCCAGATAAGGCTGCCTTTGCCTCGACGTTCTGCCAAGGTTATCGTTCCTTAAAATTCGAGCTAACTGCATGTCTGGAGCAAGTATTGACTTCAAAGCCGAAGGGCTCTGCCGGTTCATACGGTCAACATATCACCGTATAAACTTAGGTGGAGTGAGCATGAAGTGAACCGTGAATCCATTTGATTTGTATACATTGACAGCTCACTTCAAGTTCACTTCACCTACGTTTATAAGGTGAGATGTTTACAGAATCATCATAGTAAACATCGACTTTATCAATATTACCACTATATACACAACAAGCTTTTTTATCTTTAACAAGAGACCTAATAGGAACATTTGTCATACATAATTGAAAACTTATAATAAATCCCAATCACAAATGAACCACAATACAGGAAAAATAATAATCATTATCATAAACATCAACATTAAACAATCCTTGCGGTATTTGAATAAAGCAATCAATTCATTATTGTGAAACTTATTGAATATTAATAGAAACATTCACAAAAGCAATCATAAATCATATATGCCAATAAAAATCGGTATCAATCAATAAATTTTAATAATATAGACGTAGGCGCGCAATTTTGTAACCGTGACGAATTTTGACGTCCACAATTGTTACAATTTAATGATTTTAATAATTATTGGTATTGCGTGAATGATATTAAGAAGAGTTCACATCAGGTTTTATTTAGTTCATTAGGAAGGTGTGCGTTTATGTTCAGCTTGTCGATTCTGTTAACATGTCGAAGTGAAGGCTTGAGTGAAGTGATCACAAGGTGAGCTGACAATCCATACAATCAAGATGTCACGTGATCACGGAGTGAGCTGTCATTCCATCTTGATTATATGGATTGACAGCTCACCTCGTGATTACTTCACCCAAGCCTTCACTTCGACATGTTTACAGAATCTATCAACGGTAACGGTGCAAAAGTGTGTAAGGTTTGTAACAAGTTGCGTTCTGTAATCCTGTCCCCTCTAGAAAAAGGTATGAGTTTATACATGTATACAGTAACGGCCGTTCTCAATAACGTGTATACCGTTGACTAACTGTCAAGTTAGCTACCAACAGTAGCTGAAACGTCACGTTTGCCTTTTAAACATGACGTTTCAGCTAATGTTAGTAGTTAATTTGACAGTTAATTAAAACTAGATACGTAATTGAAACCGGTCGTAAGCCACCAATATTGAATAGTTAGTGGCCGAGATGTTATGGTGAATTTCTTCTTCGAAAGTAAATCGAATGTTAAAAAGCAGATACAATTACTGAATTTTTTCGTAACTATTACAGCAGGGTGGGCAATACATAAATTAGTACGAATCTTTCAATAAATTTTTTCATCATCAATTAATTTTTAAATACACCCGAGGAAAGTCTGAATACAGTGGCCGAAGTCATATCAACTTCAGAATATTCGATATTGACCATTCGCAATCAAGTGAACACACAGCTTTACTGAGAATAAGTTATGATATAAATATATTATATTAACAATTGAAATGTACGCGTAGTGCGTGTGCGCTTTAAATTTAATAGTTGTGTAACTATTAATAATTATAATTATTGCCAGAATTTATTAGGGAAGGCTATTATTGCTGTATATGTGGACATACTTATTGTTTGACTTTGAAATTATTTTCAGGGACGATTTTGAACAATAGGCAATATAGTTTTTAAATTCGAGTACGTATGCGTACACGCATTTAAAACTCACAAACACTTCCGATTACATAAGAAAGTATTTCAGAGCAAGTAGCTGATGGATAAGGATAATCCTGGCTACAAGGTTGTGTCTGTGTTAGTACTCTCAGCATAATTGTTTATGTTATTAGCATCACTTACAAATTGGCTATGTTGAAGTGAAGTGTTTAGACCAGTAAAAAAATACTTGAAAAGCATTATTTTGTATCCTGCAAACAGTGGTGCAATAAATGTGGGGTCGGATGAGATGTGAACCAACCCAATGAGGTCATAGTTCACCGTACATATAGATTGCGGAAAGCAGTTCAACTTTGGCTTGGTATTTTCAAGAACAAAATGCTTCTTGTTTCAATGCTTCTAAAAATGTTCTGGCTAGTTTAACGTATCTTTAGCGAAATGGAAAGAAAGAAAGAGAGAGAATTTCAATACAAAAAGTGTGTACCTACTTTTAGTATACAAATTAATGAATTTACAGTTATTATATCTGTGACTAGCTTTTGCCCGCGACTTCGTACGCGCATTTCCCAATACCGCAGTAATTTCAGGAAATCCTCTCTTAGTGCTGAGCAAGCTGAAATTTGGTATTTAGGTTGCATGGCCCCATGCAACCTAAATGCCAAATTTCAGCTTTCTACGACCAGTATTTTCGGCTGTGCCTCGTCTGTCAGTCAGTAACGGAAGAATTTTATAAATGTATAGGTAAGTATGTGATAACCAGTTTTTTTTTTTAAGGATGGGAAATCATCAAATGACTTCTTCCGCTCTGGGTGGAGCGGAAGGGCGTGTCAGACTCTTACTGACTAAAACCCATCCATGTTCCTTCTAAAGCCCTATGCGTTCCAGGGCCGCGATGACTCTTTCGAAAAAATTCCGCAACATGTGATAACCAGTGCCATCTGGCTTTGAATTTAATAGACCGGTTTTTATTTATTTACACATACAACTTGCTGAAAGCTAAGATATAGTTTATTACTACAGAGCCTGAACCCTTGTTCCATACCATAACTTACGAAAACGTTGAACACTGTAGTCCGTTCTTCTCCATAAGAATCTACTTTTTGCGAATGGACAACTAGAGTCAATTATATTTTAATTTTAAACTGTAAATTTGACATTCAAAAGTGCCTTTTAATGGTCTAGTTGAAATAAATGAATTGACTTTGACTTTGACTTTGATTTATTTATTTACTCTTCTTTCTTGTACCTACATCTTTATTGTACGCTAAAATAAAAAATACAACATATATAACAGAATAAACGCCTAAGGGGTCATTAGTAATACCTCTTAAGGGGTCATTGTACTTATCGTTATAAACAACTTTTACTATGGAACGAACCCGGAAATCACGAAAAAAAATCAGATGTACATTTTGTCGAGTTATGCGCAAAGAAATATATTTGTATGTAAAATTGATTGATTTGACTTTGTTTGGACGTATCAATTTTAGTTTAGACAATGTTCCATACTAAGTATGGCTAAGGTTGTTGTACGTACTTATACTTCTGCTTCCGTCTACATCACAACCAAAGTTCCTATTTCTTGCATATGACTGATTATTAGGTATGACTTCATTAATCATGATTGTAGTGTCCGACTCACAATACAGCCCTGATTTAGATCAAATTTTATTATTTTATTATTACGGAAGGCGATAAGAATCTAATATTTAATATATTGGACGTAAAAATTACAGCTCTTGTAAACAATGTTGTGTTAGATTTTGAATAAATTATAGTTACAATGACATGGTCTTGCGCTCGATTCGTTTTATTTTCTTGCCTAATTTGACCTTAATTTTTTATGTTTTACTTTCAAAGGCATTTAGGTAATATTTTAATGTAGACCAGATTATTATCTATTCTGAGAAGCTTTTGTCTTTGTTTTTTTTTTAATAAGACACCATTTCTTAACATAGATTTGTAGAATATTTTGCCATGGCATTACACTCTTTGCAAAACGAATATAAATAATAGAATTAATCATTACCTGAATATAGTACCCAAATACTATTTTTTTGTACAATTGCTGTTTTAAAGTTTGGTGTACTATCGGCAAAATTGATTCGTGATAATTTTCAGAAATGATTTACATTATTATTACCATGGGATTTCGATTCTGAAAATGCCCGTAAAAGGAATAACAGAGTTTTTTTTTGTTATATACTGTATAAGTAGTAATTCTAGCCGACAGTAAACAAATACAAAAAAATATTCCTACCATGCCAAAAAATATACATTAATTTAACTAAAAATGTACTTTGTTGAACACAATGATCAAAATGCACGCGCTAGTTAGTTTTTGAATATTTAAAACTTCCCAAGTGCACCATGCGCTGTATAAAACAAAAAAATAAAGTTTTGATGTTTCCAAACGAATAAATCGGCTGAATGCGTCATGAAAGAAGTTATATTATAATAAAGTAGAACCAACGTTGTGCCTATATATAGCCATGTTTTTCGAAAATACTGTTCCTGTCGTAAAATTTAATTATTTGGGCATAAATAGAATTGTTTCTGAAAGGATTTCCCTCCAGTTTGTAACACTAAATAAAACTGTTCAACTTTGTCATGCACGTTGTTTTGAAAACGTATGAAAAGCTGAAATAAAAGTTGGGAAGCCATTCAAAACATGTTGCTGAGGCCTTAATACATAGAAGCTATCAAAGTTAGAATGTTTATTTCGCAGAGAAAAAGTTGCAGCATAACGTTTTTGTCAAAGGTTTGGATAACGTGGCACTGTCCTCACTGATTTAGAAACAATACGGTACTCTTTCGACGTTGCGCACTTTTATATGACTTTTCTGTAGAAAAAATGGACAGTTAGCATTTGATTGTAACTGTGAATTTGCCAGTAAAGGCGTGTAACTGCCTTTATTTTGCTAGGACATAAATTCAGTGTCGTTGTTAGAACTTTGAAGTGTTGATTGTACATCATCTGTTGTAAGTTTAATTGCAATTGCAATGTGGAAGGTAAAGTTAAATGGTCATTATTTTCAATCGATTCAGCAATTACGTTGATTGCGTTGTTGTTGATGTTGTTGTTTTTGTTGTAATATGCATCATTTTAGTAGACAATAATTTACGAATATTATCTAATATTTTTTTTACTGACACGACTTTACAAAATTCCTATTCCGTCGTATTTCACCAATCTACATACTTTGTAATCTCTTCATCGTACGGTTGACTGGTAGTAGAGAATGCTTAAGGCATTAAACCCTGGTTTCTGCTAAAGTACTATCGACCCGTCATAAATTAAACTCAAGTCAAATCATGCGATTGGTTGTTGAAAACTTATTGAAGAGATAGAGATGTTTGACAATTTGTCACAATAATTTTGTGATGTTTTCATACGAGAATGTTGGCTTAAATCTGTGTACCTTTGTGTTGCATGAAGTTTTAATAAATAAACGGATGTAGGTACTCAGAACGAAACACACTTGAAGAGATTTGAACGGCAGTTCCCAATAAAAAATCTATTCGTTTGTTCTTTTGAAAGCATGTCCGGTTCAAGGGCTGCCCTCTTCGCTGGTATATTGCTTGAAATTCTGCTTTTTAACAAGCTTCTGTTGAACTTTCCTTGTTTATTCATTGCTAGAAAATATTGTACGGTGATGGAGTTTTTTTATATGTTGAATATATTTGATATTGCGACAGTTCCGTAAAAAACGTTTATTTATTTATTGCTTCTACAAACGACTCGGGGAGGACGTAGTCTTTTTTACTTTCTTTCTATTCCTCCTAGTTGATTGGGGGGGAAAGGGCTCAAAATCTATTTGCGGATTTAATAATCTAAAAAGTGATCAGGTGTCATCAATTGATACTGTTCTATGTTAACTTAATGCAATTATGACTACCCTTATGTCACCTGGGGCCATATGGTCGACACCAGATAAACGCGTGAATAACTGTCATTAACCCTCATACATTTATTGACATAGTTAATTCCGAAAACGTCCTAACTATCCTTTACTTTTTTCCAATAAGGAAGACCGATTCATGATATATTCTCCGGGTACCTATGCAGAGAAATTAAGGAAAGGGCAATGAACTTTATTGCAAATTTATCTGGCGCCCACCATACTATGATGTATCCATATTCCAGTGTGGGAGGGAGACGGAACTGTACGAGATGCATATAGCAGTATCACTTTCACAGCGGAATCATGATGGCATTCTGTCAGTTTGTTACCTCTTCACGCCTTAACGACTGAACGGATTTGTATGAAACTTGGCAGACGGGAAGACCATGGTCTGGGATTGGTTACTTTTCGTCTCGGGAATATATTCCCTTGGGTTAATTTTGACGCGGGCAAAATCGCTGGCAGAATCTAGTGAACTAAATGTTTGAAAAAGTTAGCTAAGTTAACATTCCCGGATGACTGAATATGCAAATTAATTAAATCTTTACTTACTGCTTATAATATTTTTTAGGAAAAACGGAAACCTTATAGGATCACTTTGTTGTCCGTCTCCATGTCCGTCTGTCTGTTCGTCTGTCAAGACCCTTTTTCTCAGGAACGCCTAGAGGAATCAAGCTGAGATTAATATTAAGTACTCAGGCCTGCTACTCCTTGGATCAGTGAAAAAATCACATATTTTGATGCTCGCATGGGAATCAAAACCTACTGGGGTACTTCCCCTTGACCTAGTTTGTCATTTAGAACCCGTTGATTCTCACGTTAATGTCTCGGAGATCTTTATCTTAAAAGCATTGAACTCCGTGTGACACATTCAATGAGATCGGACGATTATATTCAAATAACGCATTGTAGGTATAAATTAATATCAATAGTGTTGATTTTATGCTATAACACTGTACAGGTCGGTGTGTTACCAACCTTAAGAAAAAAATAAGTTAGATATATATTGATTTGGTAAGCCCCATTCGAAAATACTTTTAATTTGTAAGGAGTTTTTGCTAGTGCTACGAATTTCTGAATATTTATTGTTGCATTGAGATCACATTGCATGCGCAGGGCACATTGCTCGAGAAACAGATGGTCAATGTGGCCGATGACTTCCAGTACTGTTCTGAAAAAATAACATCGTGAAAACTTAGGTGAAGTGATCTGTCAATCCATCTAATCAAGGTGGAATGACAGTTCACTCCAAGCTCACTCCAACTAAGTCTTCGTGGTGAGAGGTTTACAGAATAGGCCGGCTCTATCGCTATTATATAATAATCTCACAGTGATAACATAGGTGAAGTGAGCTTATGGACCGCCGCGGCAGCCACTCACTCGCCGACGCCTTTGACGTGCGCACATATCGGTCATCTTTATAACCAGCATCTACCTATACCAATACAGTCTTTTCAAGCATCGAAGTAGTTTTACTCAATAGCCAAGACCCCCAGCAGCACACCTGGAGCTTGACACTCAACAGTGAGTTGTCATGCCATAGTATCAATAGGGTATTTTACTGAAAAAATCTAATTAGTCCGTCAGATAGATTTCCAAAAAATATTGGAAACGTATTTTTTCTTTTTTCACGTAAATGGACCAATTATATTTTTTTATTAAAATTTTATTGGAATAATAACTCATTTAGTAATGAAAACAAAGAAACCATTAAATGTAAGGACATTTAATGATGTTTTTGTTTTCAGAATCAACTGACTTGAATTATAATAAGAATCTGCTGGATGCGAGACGCCCAAGAAATGGTGATTATAATGGTTTAGATAAAGGGAAGATGCTCTGGCATGACTCCTAAGATGACGCTGAAGAGACCAGCTGGTGTACGTGCCGTGTTTCCTGCGTTGGTCGTCCCGATCTCTGCTGGCAGCCCTAGTCTTCATGGTCTCAATATCAGTTTCCATAACGCTTCACAAAAATAAGATGTTATAAAAATAGCTACATTTTAGTATAAAAAGAGATTTAGTCACCTTAAATAAATTAATTTCCAAATGATACGGGAAGCGACTTCAACTGATATTATTAAGTTGTTAGGTTCATCTTAACAGCATAACAATTTACTAGCAATTATCTTAACTCAAATTGAGCAATATTGCTAAAATTAAATTAAATTACTGTTAATTAATTCAGCTAAAGGAAGCAAAGACCAAAATATTCTTTAATAGAGTTATTCTGTGAATATTTTTTTTCTGAACAATCTTGCTTTTTTATGGCAAGAATAGCTGATCATTAAATTCTAGTTTTACAAAGACTACTGCTAAAATGTTAAAGTAGAATGTAATGTTAGTTAAAGTTAAGCCTTATCGTTGTTAGAAGATCCAGCCAGGTGCGAGTTGGACTCGCTTGAAAAGGGTTCCGAACGAATCATATTTTTTCTTATTGTGATTGTTTAAGTGTAAGTTTAGCCGATTTGGCATGGCGCAGAAAAATCGCCAATTTGGCATTTTTGTTCGGACTCATGAATGGATCAGCTATCTGAATCATGATACCTGAGTTGGTAAATAAAATATGACTACGTATACCTTGTGAATACCTACGCAGACCTCAACTACTGGCCACACCGGTGGTGAGAACTTCTTACAGACAAAACACTTATCTGATAAGAGCGAGTCGTGCATTCAATGCGGCCTGCCGGGAAGTTGACATCGATCTTTTAAAGACTGGAATTTGTAAAATAAAACGAACTCTTTCCAATAATTTTCGAGCATTTCTTGTTGTTGAAACACTAACTTTCTTCGACTTTCAGAGTTTATTTCATTCATGTACTTTTTGTTTTTTTTTTATAGTTTATTCTAAATAATAGCTTATTTATAAAATAAAATATCAATTTCTACAAAGCATTAAGGAGTATTTTTGGATGTGCACATATTTTATAGTGTAGTATAGTATAGTTATAGTGTGGTCTTTTTTTATTTGTTGGTTTGTAAGTGAAAACTTGTAATTGGCCTTCATTATGTTAGAATAAGTAAGCATGCCCACTAATTAGCTGTAAGTTTGCCGAATAAAATAAAATAAATATACATTACATTTGAGACCCTCAAAGTGAGATGTCGCACGGTGGCTAAAGTATTAAAATCTTTTTCTAATTTGTTCCCCATAAGTGACCCCATAGTCGATATTTATTTAACGTTACTCGTTTCTGTTTGAGTCACAGAAGTTCATATGTGCACCTCAACTGAATCGGTTAAGTAGGTCGGAGTTCGACAGATATACTCACGGATGATCCTGAGAGGGTTTCGTTTTTCATAAATATACGTACGGAACCCAAATTAACCCATAGCAGCTGTGCGCGTAACCTGAAACTTCTCAATCACCTTTTATCGTAACCCCGATTGTAGTTTCTGAAAATAGATAATCGCGGCATCAGAAATTAAACGCCAGACAATAATTGGCTGTTGAAAATTCATTCAACCAATCGCAGCACGTTTGAAATTTATCCACATTAACCTTGCAATAGTTAACCATTTTCTGGAACTAAACCAATACATAATTAATAAATACATCATTCATGTTGGTATATCTACATAGCCCAAAATCTGAAGATTGTATAGTAGAGTTAGATACGAATTGTAGAAAAAGCGAATAAAACGACTGCCTCTACCTCCTAGGTACATGTTCTTTTAATATCTCATTAAATAACTATGATTTGATGATTGTGTTTTTGACGATCCGCTGTGTGTTTAATACTGTTCGTGATAAACCTTTTCGGTCTAGTCTTCTGTCGGTCTACTGTACGTCGGAATGGCATTCAATCGATCAACTGTTAGTCGAACTAGTGTTTTGTCGGCCAAATGACTGTCGAGATAGCGTTCTGTCGAGGTAAACTCCATCGGCTTACTGTTCTGTCGGTCTACTGCGGGTCGGTAAAATGATCTGTCGAGGTTCGTCGGAGTAATGAGGTACAATACAGAAACTTGGCCATATTCTACCTTAGTTATCAGATAATAGATTGATGCAAGTCCCAATAATTACTCTCAGGTGGCGCCACACGTTTCAGTTAACTCAATGGAGGATGCAGCCATTTGTACGTTAATAATATTCAGTGTGATCTAATCTCGGGCTATAAATCGATGACCGTTCAACATAATTGATTATGATTGCGCACCGAGTGGATTGCTCGATATTGGTTTACACCTAATCTGGGTAACTATTGTGATGGCGTGGGAACCTGGTGTGATTGGAGTGATAATTATTAGAAGCAAATTCGGTCTTTCTAAGGAATTTTCGCATTTGTATCGCAGGTTCCATGTATCAAAAATACCTAAGTTTTATTGTGATTTGAATTTGAACGTTTCTTAGGTACGAGAATAGCCTTCTCAGGGCCAATTCTTCCAGTGCCTGAGAGGGTTTCGGAATATGTTCACCGCAGCTCTGGAACGCAAAGGGCATTAGGAGGAACACGGATGGGTTTTAGTCAGTAAGAGTCTGATACGCCCTTCCGCTCCACCCAGTGCGGATGAAGTCATTTGATGATTTCCCATCCATAAAAAAAGGACCAATTCTATTAGTTTTAAGTAACTTGCGCATTTGCATCGCAGTCTTAATTTGTCGAAACGCCTCATATTTCATATGAATTGGCCCGTCACATTGGGCCATAACAGGCCTGTTCAATTGACCAAGCAGCTGGTCCAAGGCCTCCTATAATTTTTGCACTCAATTTGGGCAACTGCATGGCGTGACGCGCCATGCAGTTGCCCTTGTTGTTGTCTTTTCGGTATAAGTCAAGTAAATCCCTCCATCTTTATCTTGGACTGCGTGCGTCAGTGACGTTATATTAAATCTAACAGCACAATAAATGACAGCAGCTTTGTTATTATATTTTGAATATTTTTACCAAATGGCCAATGGCTTTCATTGTCCATCAATTTATTAGTGAACAAACAGTATTTACCGTTCCTGAATTTTGAATTCATCGAACCCGTTTATACCTACCTAAAACTCCACTAATTACAATAACCACGATCTAATAATTCTGTATGCCACAAAGATTAGGTACAATATTGCTACAACAGAAATCAGTAAGCCGTTCTAATCGATCGGAGCCCACGTCAATAAAATTACGTAGACCTTCGTACAGCGAATTGTAAGTCACCGAGTTATTATGAAAATTGATGGATTTCGCAATACGCACCCCTGTAGGTACGTACCACATGAATACCCGCACTCATGCTGAATATCAACGTGTTTACTCCCATTTTCTATTATGAATAAAGCCCGCAAAGCTGCGTGATGGTATTATCGAATTTCCCATCATCGATAAACCCTTTTACCTAAATAGCATATTGAGTATTCAACTTCGTCCCTACATAACGTCTACGGATCGTTTCCTCCTGCCAACGGTTAAATGTTCGAGATCAGGTAACCTTATGAGTTCGCTGTGAGGGACTCAGATGTTCTTTGAAAGTTATAACGTCATAATAGATCTCAGGTATCAGCTGTGCGCTTCAAAGGGTAGCCTGAGATAACGAGGTACCTATTCATTCGATGGCTCGCACAATCTAATGGTTTCTATGTGATAATCGGTAGCTACTTCAGCGCTTTTAGTTATCCTGTTCTGCAAAGGTGCTGAATAGCAGTGTCGGAATTTATTTCTTGAAAACCATTTTGAAAAAGAAAATTTATTTATAAAGTGTAGCATAAAGCATTAAAATGAAACCGGTTAAGTGAGGGACAAAGTTTGTTAATATTTAGGTCTTATTAGTGACAAGGTACAAACACGAAACATGTTGGACAAAGGAGAATGTGATATCTATTACGTATAAGATGCAAAGATCAGTAAAATATGCAGTAGAGACTGGTAATAACTTCTGCTCGAACCCATTTGCAACTGAAACACTCGTAATTTCCGTTCTTACGTAAATGTTTATCTAAGACATAACTATGTTTATCTTTGGTGATAAATATAAGCAAGTTAGCGAGGTTGGTCTCCTTATCTGCCCACACCAACCACCACAACCACTTTCCATGATCTGGAAGTGACAAATGAATGAGCTATCCAAGTAGTAAAATACTAGTCGGATTAAATACATATGAAGTCCAATTGTTAGTGTCGATACTCGACAAGCAATGTCATACGCTTGTCAAAATGTAGGAAAATTTAGGTTTTTTTGACGTTTTGTGTCTTCGACGTACGTCTGTGTTCTGTATGAATCGGGCGTAAAAGAATAGCACCATCACTTTTCGGGGCGTCAGAGGCGACTAAGGGACCCTTCAGAGAGCAGCATTCTCTCTGCATTCTTCTACACTGCGATCGCCAACCCGCCTGCCAAGCAAGGCAATTATGCAAATGCGAACGCATCGAAGATACAAACTAAAATAAACTCCTTAGAAATAATCGTAGACACAAACTAAAAAAACTCCTAAAAATACGAGAATTGTCCTTCTGGTAACACATTTATAATGTCAGTAACATCTTCATGACATGAGTTCACAAAGTTCACATGTAAACTAAAATCCCGCCAATTTAGAAAATAAATTTTACCAAACCAACGCGACGGTTTCCGTTGAAAGCAATCTGCAAACATTCACAGTTTCACATTCACCGTTTTCAGATAGCAACAACATTGTTTCAACTGCAGTGAAATCAAATTGTTTTCTGATCTCTGCGAAATGCGCAATTATCTGGGGACTCGACACAACACCTAACGTATGCACATTTTGCTTACCTCACCATGCAGAATAGCTTTACTGAGAACTAAATGTGAACGCTAAAATGCAACTATTTACTGTAAGAACAAAGATTATGAATATTTTAACGTGAGATGCGACATTTTAGCCGCGTAAGTTAGAGGTATGTGAATGACAGTTGTAAGTGACAGTAAGTACGGTTGTTTAGGTAAATTTATGTGTTGTAAACATAGTCTTTTTATGATATTTTCGCTGAAACTTTCTTTGAGACGGTAGTAAAATTGTAAACAAGGTTATTACGTAAAGTGTGACTTGAAGTTTACTGAAGTTATTAGTGCTTACAAAATTTCCAACAAAAGGAATCTTATTTCAATTTGGAAAGGACACACTTATTATGTTTATTTAGTTATAGTTGAAGTAAAATGAATGGTCAAATGAATTCATATCTTTGAGATAAAATCTTTAAGTGATGAATTATTGACATTATTATATACATACATGAAAAAGTCAAAATGCATATGCCTGTATCTTACACAAACATTATACATATAAACACTTGCTACTTTTATGCAAGTCACAGACATATGTGTATAACGGCCTCAATACAAGTCTCTTTCTATGAACTGTCCTTTCTACATCTATATCGTTAATAGTCTTTGCGCATGGTGCTGACCATTTACAGACTGTATTCTCAAGGGAGTCGTGAATACGTAATGTGATAAAACGATGCATAGTTAAGGGAAATTGAAGTGGTACATCGCAGACTCGGGATAACCACCCCTAAGTTCAGTCGTTTTCAACAATCAGGCATTGATTGCATCGATAGGAAACTTGGGTGACTGGGAAGATGGGAGCCATAACTTGCCGGTATTGGTGGCATGAATGCTTTTACAGGTAATGTAACTTGTGGAGAAGTTTGGAGAAATTTATCGGTTTAAAAACAAAGTTATTTAGACTATTGTCTGCTAATAAGGCTTTGTGTGTGAAGAATAGAAGTTAAAGTTTATAATCATATAATATAAGGGTTTTAGCGATAGATAAAGAACGAGTTATTTTAAACATCTTTCTAGTTTGATTTGATATTGTTTTTATGCTTGAGTTTGTCTGTTTATGCTGGCATAATGTAGTGTGCTAGCCTACAAGTAGCGAATTATTTAGTTTTATGTTTTACGTGTTACCTTTGTTGTATTGTTTTCTTTGTAAGAATACTGACTACTAACATACCTTTGTATAAATGCTAGTTCTTATAACTCAACAGACAGATGTGTTTCTGGGGAGTTTGTTGCGCCACTTCTTCTTCGCTGGGAAGAAGTGCACTTCCTAGTGTTTTAGCTGTAAAACACTAGGAAGTGGTGACGGGCGGGCGTTTTGGGGGACTGTCTTTATGTTGAACGTTGACGTTCTAAAAGTGCTGGCACTTAGCCTAATTTGAATAAATGACTTTTGATTTTGTAACAGAATGTGCCTAAACGTGACGCTTCCTTGAAATTTCACCCTTAATTCTTTTCAATCCGAAAATCAAATCGCCCGTTTCTCTTCATTTTAATTATGTAGTCTAAAACTAATCTATGATCTACACACAGTTAAGTGTATGACGTTGAGTGGTGACTATGAGCAAGTTGATCGATATTGTGTACAAGAAACTAGCCCGAGTTATTTCATATCGTAACTAAATGTCGAAGTTTGGCATTCGTGACACCCCTGTTATTAATGACGTGGTACGAAGGTGTAGGTCGGTTGTGACGTCGTGCATTTGGTTTCTTTTTAACGGAGTTTGTGAATGACCTTTTTAAATGACATTCTAATGGGAATGGAATTGAATGAGTGACATTTGGGAATGCTAATTGTACAAATATGACAAAACGAGGCTTGTATTTCGTGAAAGGTTGGGCAAAGGTGTGTGTGTACAATTCCGTTTCTGATGCGAAGGGAATATTTTTACCAGCACATTTTACAGTATATAGATCGATAACCGATCGACCTTGACACGTTCAAAAGTGCCTGTAAATGGTTTAATTGAAATAAATGCTTTGAGTATTTTGAATTATGGTACTAAAATTATGGTAATAATTTGTTTTAAAATGGCTATACTTAATGACCTATCAATTATTTTCGTTAAATACCGAGATCAAAAAAAAAGTGTTCTACCCATAATGCCTTGATAGGTATGATATTATAGGTAGAACATAAAATTGTGACATTACTATCATATATTTCCTGCCTGCCTGTGTGCCTGGTTTAAATACAATGCAAACTCCTAGAGCGATTACTTGCGTTTGAGGGCACCGTGAATATCATCAAATGACTCCTTCCTCCTTGGGTAGAGTAGAAGGGAGTGTCAGACTCTGACTGACTAAAACCCAACCGTCTTCCTACACATGCCCTTTGCGTTCCAGGGCCGCGGTGACTCTTTCGAATAAATTCCGCAACACTAGCAGGCAAGGTTCACCTCTGTTTAACTCTTCAAGGAATACTGGTGTGATATTATATCATGTAAGTGTCTATTAGGTAAATAATCGTTTTCATAATTAATCTAACATCCCTGCAGTTAGTTATAGCAGGCATATTATTTTGCAGACAGTTCCTGGGGATGATATATGCGGTATTAAAATAAAACAT
Source organism: Mamestra brassicae (assembly GCA_905163435.1). NCBI lineage: Eukaryota > Metazoa > Arthropoda > Insecta > Lepidoptera > Noctuidae > Mamestra > Mamestra brassicae. The sequence continues at coordinate 6,154,289 of LR990996.1, read as the reverse complement.
CTAATAGCTGGCTGGCCGCCGTTTTAATAATTCTGCTGTTCCGGGAATATAGTACTCGTATTATTTCTTCTTCAACGTGCAGTGAAAACTCAACATTTTATTCAATATTAACTGATTATGATAATAATTAATAAAACAAATTAAAGTTGCGTTCATAGGATTAATAATACTCGGAAAAGTTATGTGATCGAAAAAAGCATTTATTAAACATTTTGTTTTCACATAGTGGGATTTTTATTAAATAAAACCATAAGATAATAATAACTGTTGGCGGTCCCGTCAAACGTGAATCTGAACCACCCACGGACCCAAACACACAAAAAAATTCATCAATATCGGTACAGCCGTTTAGGAGGAGTTCAGTGACATACACACGTACACAAGAAATATATACATTAAGATATTCCATATTAAATTTGACCTAAAGAAATAAGAAATATGGTGACCCAATGTGCCGCGTTGCCGAGAGATTTGGAGGAAAAATACATAAATTTTTCCATTATATATGTCCAAATAATACCTACTTCTTACAAAATAATTTCAGATTTAATCCAAAGTCTGGATCTGCCAAAGCTATGCCGTCTTTCTAATGCCGATACTAAGTCATGGCATTACTCTACCCGAAATTAGGTCTAAGTCTAGATTTATAAGCTAACTAAGTTTAAACCTAGAGCTAAATAATAACACCTACACAGGTCGATCTTCAAGGTTAGATACGCTTGTGAGGTCGTTTGGTGATACTGGGACCCTTCGTGCCTTGGAAAGAACGTCAAACTTTGTTCCCAGCTGTCGTTTCGTCTCAGCCCGCTTTTGGTCTCATTTGTCTTTTGATCCCAGCTGACTTTTGGTCCCATCTGTCTTTTGGTCCCAGCTGACTTTTGGTCCCACGCGATCTTTTGGTCCCAGCTATCTTTCGAGGATATTTGACAGTAGCCAGAAGCCTAAAAGTCGATGTTTTAGTGGTGATCGCTTCATTATAAAAGAACATGATTCCGGTGTGGAAGGGAGACGAAGCTATACAACGCGCTTCTGCCAGGGTTGCGGAATTTGTTCGAAAGAGTCACCGCGGCCCTGGAACGCAAAGGGCATTAGGAGGAACACGGATGGGTATTAGTCAGTTAGAGTCTGATAGTCCGCTCCGCCCAGGGTGAAAGGAGTCATGATGATTTTCCAACCTTAAAAGAAAAAAATACAACGCGCATAGTACTATCCTTTCTTCAAATTGAAATTAAGATTAATTTCTTTTTTTTTTTTTATTTCTTTATTTAATTTTTAATATTATAAATTAGGTACTATATTTTTAATTTAAAAAAAATGAGAAAAATAAAAATTTATAAGATGGCAACACACGTCATAATAGGAGGAAGTTTGATGACTAGCGATTATTTTAACCACCGACATGCGACATAGAAATAATCACCTTAGAAATCACCGCATAAGCTCGTAACATTAAAATATTATAACCAACTAACGCCTTTAGCAGTATTAATTACAACTAGCCCTGTGGTAACGACTTACGATCTAATAGAAATGCGAGTGTCGTGACAAACAAGAGTCTGAAGGCAAACATCACCAGGTTTCCTCATTCCTACGTATTTATGTTTTATTACCTTTACCAGACAGACAGACAGAACAACAAGAAAATCCAAAAAATCTTTTTTTGTGTTGTATGATCCTTTTTTATCACCCTTAATCCATTTTTGGTATTTTTTTCAGTGTACAGACAAAACCGTTCCTATTGCTTTATGAAATGTATAGATGACGAGTTCAAAATCGACAATAGGGAATAAAATAAACAAGTTAAAGGTAGATATGACCTCATAATTTCCATAAAAACTAGGCATTTAAGACTGGTTAAACAATGTTCTGAATTTCGTCCAAAATATTCTAAAGTAGGTACCATCTCAGAATTATACAGCTTTCGTTTACACATTATAATACAACGTGATTTGTTTATCAACTTTTTGCTCGCATAACTCGAAGAAATTAACGGAATAACCGTTTATTTCTTTTTTTCATTCTTGATAGTTGATTTTTAAATGAATCGTGTCTTAATGCCTGAAAAACACGTTAAATAGTAAACGTAGTAGTAGTAGATTATAACTCGTAAACTATTTCTAGCATTATCTTAAACCTCACTGAGTCTGCATAAATTAAATCAAGCGTATTTTACTGTAGAATCAAAACCCCCAATCATTGAACCAGATAATAATTTATTTTACACAAATCTAAGGCTTAATATTATTATCTGATCTCGATCCCAAGAAATCACTGAGGCGTGAAAACAATTTAATCATGGAAGCCAGGAAGACTACCCTCGTATTTAAAGGCAGACAGGCTTCGACGATACCTCAATATCTATATTAAATAATATCATTAGCCTTTATCAGGGATTATTGGCATTAAGATAAAAAAACTAGACTAAATATGATAATAAAATTTCTGATGATATTGAGAATTACTTATTGGGACTTATTTAACACATTAATTTAACGATTCCGGGGTTGGTCCCATAGTAGAAGTTGTTCATAATGACGAGTACAATGACCCCTTTTCCGGTATTGCGATTATTCTTTTACATGTTGTATAATATTAATTTAGATAACCATATCAAAGACTTCAATTAACCTGTTCGTATGTAAGACTCGTTGTTTCACGCAAGACCTTGTACAATCGTATAAACAAGGATATCCTGAATTTCTAAGCAGTCGTAGGTGGATAGAAACAGATGACACAATTACACACAAGTTATCGTACGGATATTCATTTCGTGTTCCTACCATAGTTCCAAATTGCCTTTACATAAATACTACCTTCGTATTACTCACCAGTTTTTACAAACATAGTATGTTCATAAATACAGCGTGAAAAAATCAAGGCATGGCAGAATAACAATTGTGATAAATAAAACTCGAAAGTGACTTCGAACCAATAGTTATACATCGCACATCACATTTTTATGTTTTAAGTTTAACTATATGTTTCGATAGTACTACTGATGGCTAATCGTTCTGCCGCGGGAAAACAACCATTAAATTTCAGCGTGTATAAAACATCCCGGATTTTTCTTAAGGCAGAAGTTTTCTTGTTCCTTTTTAACCTTTGTCAATTTTGTTGTCCTACTGCTGGAAAAAAGTCTTAGCCTCTTAGCCTTCACTTCTCCCCGGTATGTTGCATTTTCTACCTAATCTCCCGTTGACGCTTCTTAATCGTCACGGCAGCATTACCTAGACCTCCATCAGGGACTACTCTGGCCAGAGTCCTGATCTATTCTACATACCTATATGACCTCCCAAGCACACTTCAACTTAGTCACCTAATACTCGCATAATTTTTCATTTCACACATCTGTATGAAAATCCTTCCAATAATAACGACTACTGCACCCCAGACCATTTTATTCGTCATCACCAGTAAACTCAACCGTTTTATTACCTGAAACTAATATATTTCAGCCATTTTATCGCACCAGGGACAGACCCCCTGACCCTTAAGACAGCCTGAGCTAAGTGTTCTTAGTCAGCAATTCAGATCGTCAAATCGAACGCTAATATTTACGACTACCCGCACTCTTCATATTTCTTTCACTTTCACGGTTCTATTCATGCAAGCTTTGCGATTTCCGAGACCCTACTCCTAACTTTTGGGGACCCGTATTTGCTTATAAGCGTTGCACATACTAGGAGGATCACGCGGTTCTACTTTCGAATTTTTTTCCATGACTCATTTTATTTCTTCTTCTGTTCAGTTCTGAATTTTTAACTAACAAATTCATACTACCCACACTAAGTTTATTTTTAATCTGGCTTATATTTCTCCGTAAAAGCCATATTAATTTTTGCAACCATGAGAGTTATTTTTCTTATTATCAGAAGACGGTCGCATTGTAAAAAATCAAAACATAAGTAAATTGGCTGCACCATAACCTATTATGGCCACCATAAAACTGACAGTAACATATCACCAGTTCTTTCCAAAGGGCCATAAATGAGTGATTATGTTCCAAATATGGCCACCTATAAGGAATGATATATACATAAATATACACATTAGTACAGCCATTCTCGCTAATATCGTGCTTCGCTGACAACTACCGGCACGGAACGATCACGACATTGCATACAATAGGATTCCGTAATGTGATCTCATTTATTTCACGTCTAGTCTAATAACTCAACGGTCCTGTATTCAAGGTTATTTTGAGCAAATAATCTAGGGAAATAATGTTTTATTATGTTTTTGTTGGGGAGTTTTATGGAGCTTGATTTCCGGTTTGGATTTATGTTTTTGTTAGAATACTATGAAGTTTATTCTTGGTGGGAAGTAATTTTTGAGCCATATTAATCTGTACGACTATATTAAGACCATGAAACCAATGCTTTAATATTTATATGGTCTATACATAATATCTGAAAAAGCCTAATCTTATTTGCCTGCTGTTTCGAGGATGTTAGTTACTAAACTACCTTTAGGTTGAGGAAATGAATTGCCGCTGCTTGGTGTGTAACCCTTAAATAAAGTTAATGATGTTCGAATTAAGTTCCAATTAATAATATTTTAATTAAGAGGAGTTTGTGTCTAAATCTATACTTTATATATTTTATATATAATCTATACTATATTTAATTGAATAAAGCTGAAGAGTTTGTTTGTTTGAACGTGCCAATCTCTGGAACAATCAGTCGGATTTGGAAGATTAATAAATAAGATAGCCACATTAATGAGAAAGGCTATGGGCTACGGGAACGAAAAAAACGGGACATGCGCCTCCGAAGTCGCGGGATAAAGCTAGACTACATAAATAATAATAAATATCATTTACTTTATAACTGTTTTTATGCCTTGTTTTTATTTGCTAAGCATCATCTGATCTTAGCCAACATAACTGTTTTTATTTCAACTAAATACTCGCAATGTTTCAAAAGATATAATATTGTTTAGAAAAAAAAATAAACCATCAATATTATTAATAAAGCAATATTTTATCTATTTTATTTTCCAAATTTTTGTCGATAATTTTTGGTCTAGTTTCACCCATTTTCGTTTGTGCACATTATCTAGGAATACACTGTATATACATAAATTGCTGCTGTTAAGATGTTGTTTTATTAAGTAATGGGATAATCGGGCGCTTATATACCTAAACTGCACTTCCATTCCCACGAAAGTATAAAACGAATACATCCCAATTATATGTAGTTTGGATTCGTTGTGAACTCTCATTGTATTTTTTATTTATTTAAAAAACCGATTCTAATGGAACTTTTAATTTACAATGAAAGTTTTTTATGATTTTCCATTTGTTTTGAATAAAATAAAGATACTAAATCAAAATAACCTGTGCTATAATTTAATTACGTTTTGTTATAGTTGTTTTTACGAAATTGTTCAATCTCGGGAACCCGGGATTATTTATTTATTCAGAAAGGAATGCCCATATTATTTTTTCACGGAAAGAAGTTTAGGCATACCTTATCTGATCACTGGTTATTATACCATCTTTAGATTGAGATAAAGAAATTTCATTGCTTTGTGCGATTATTGAAAGCGCATCGCTATCTACTTACACAATACATTGAGTAAATTGTGTAATTTAAAACAAGCTAGAGTTAATTCCAAGAAATAATATTAATATTAAGTTATCATTAAACCATTTCAATTATTATTATGCCTTTATTATTAAGCCATCGCCAGCACACTAAGTTTAAACTCAATTTATTTTTAAGAATACAAAGTGAACATAAAGTTGCTATATAAATAAAACCATTATGAAATTAAGCGAAGCAAAGTTGCTGGGAACCTTTTGAGTAAAGATAAATTCTATCAAAACTAAATATAATAACAACAGCCTAAGGGACTGACCTCAATTTTCTTGTAACAAGAATAATTATTCAGAGATAGGGTTAATATCAGCTGCAAGACTTGGGAAAGAAGAATAGAAAGCTAGAAATATTAATTTTATTCAGTTCACCCCTAGCTGGGGTGAGTTGACTGAATAATATCTAATTAATAGCTGGACATAACCCAATCACTGCTGTACCTAACCACTTTTGAAAGTCAAATATATACCTCAATGGTGATTCAAAATCTATCACAGTTTCTGAAATTAATTAATTAATTTTTATGATGAGTGAATGTTATTCTTCCCAAAAACGTAGTTAAATGAGAGTTATTTTGCACCTAGAAACATACAGAAACAAACACACTACCTACTTATATTTACCAAATTCCAATGATCAACTATGGTATCACAATTTCATACGTATATATCTTAATAAGAGTTTAACCCAATACCTATTGTGGTTGTTCATCATTGGAACAATATTTCTTTTGTATAAAAACAAATTGAGGGAGAGGCCACACGATGAGGTGCGCTGTCGCACCGCCACCATTTTGCCGCATGAGCGATTCGACTTCTCAGTCATGTAAATATTTAGGCTCGTTTCGATGATTTTGACCAGTGGCCAAATTACATAATTTTGGCCAAATAATACTTTTAACATAATTTGGCACACTTGAATGTCATAGCCTAGGACAAAAGATATTTTTTTATTCCGGCTTTACGTCACGGACAAAAACTAATAACAGAATAAATAAAAAAAATCAGACAGCACGTGTACATGTTTCGCAAAAGAACTAAATACGAAATGAGTTTTCGTGAAATTAGTTGAAAACCAATCAGTTTTCCCTTTTCCGGGAACCACTTTTCACAAGAGACTACGTAAATCACTTCCACCCACACTTATTTGCGTATTTAAGATTAAACACGTGTAAAACTAGAGGCTCATCTATTCATCATAAATCTCCGACCGCAATCCCCGCCTAGTAACAAATTAAACCCGTAACGCTATAAAACAGGGACAAATTAAACGCGTTCTTAATGAAAGGGATATTAAAAAAGTAGTTCAAATCTCATAAAAGCTCTCGCAATTTACGTTGCAAAGAGCGTTGCTATTATTAAATTGTCATTTACATTGGCGAAGCTGCGAACCCTTTTTGCACTTGTGCAGTGGGCCGCACAAACACTAACGACTTGAATATTGCCGCAGAATCTTCCGAGGATGGCGGCATTTGCATGCTAACAAGCAGTGCTACGCTTTCTTTATTAATTGCTCCGGGTGTACCGGCAGAGTGCTTAAAGTTGCTAATGCTGTGACACGTGGGAGTCGAAGTCGGGTAAGTTATGAGGGGTAATTTTGGAATAGGGATGTTGCCGGTGTTAAAAAAAATATGGGTCTATTTAATCCGTCAGTTAGATTATCGAAAAATATTGGATGCGTATTTTTATTTTATCAAATCAATAAAATTAACGAAGATAAAACGTATCAAAGATAAGGAGTGGGGGCTTGTAACGTCCCTTTCCAGTAAAAAGAGTGCTGGTAAGTGACGTCACATGAGTTTTCTACGAACTGTATCGTCTTCAGTTTTGTTTACGTGACAAAAGAAAAAAATCGAGTCCAATATTTTTTGGAAATCTTATATATATATATATATTTAACTCTATTTGCTGACATCGAAATTATTTAGTAGGTATATCACAACGAGATTGTAATAGCTTATACGTTTTAATATCTATTCTAATTGCATTGGAGCTTCATAGTTAATTAGCTATAGAGTCACTAGTGGCAGTGAAACTTTTGAAATGTCATTTATCATATAGAATTTTAAATAGTACCTACTCGTTGAAAAGTGAAAGCAAAACGATTCATTTATTCAGGCCGCATGATTGTCGAAAATTATCCCAAGGGAACATATTCTCGGGATAAAAAGTATCCTATATCCTAAGTATGTTATTCCAGACTATAATCTACCACTGTGCAAAATTTCATCAAAATCCATTCAGTAGTTTTTGCGTGAAAGAGTAACAAGCACCCATCCATCCATCCATACTTACGAACTTTCGCGTTTATAATATTAGTAGGATTATGAATCAAAAACAGCTTGCAGGATTTCTAAAGATACAATTATCTTTTGCTCACGACCCTGGCGGTTTATAGCAGGCAATACTACAGAAGGTGTTTGGTGACTCAATTGCTTGTGTTTACAGGCAGGCGGTTAGTACCTCAGTATCTATACTTACGTAGCTTCAGCACGTAACCAGTGCCTGAGACGTCCATCATTACTATAAATCATAGTTACAGCTGCCAAATTGAAACTCTGACCATGTCATTATTAATATAACAAATGGCTGACAACTTATAATAACGAGTCAGCAAACTATTACAAATAAATCTTACAACACATTTATCAATGTATTTTCAGCGAACTTCAATTAAAATGTATGATGTCCAATAAATGTATCAGTTTCGGAGATTGAAATAACAAGGTGTGTTGTGTTCCAGCGCTTTTGTTATCATTCGCCCGTTTTCGCCTCGCATGGACCAGTGGACAAAGAAGATTATTTTTATTGCACTTCAAAAGGTGCAACGGACCGAATATGTGTGGAATTGAGAGTAAAATCGATATGCCGAGGGTTGTATTTTCACTACGGTAGCGGATCTAGGAAAATGGATCGCGATCCAGGTTTACGTGGCATAGATAAGGATTAAAATACTAGTTTAAGTGGAAATCTCTGCGCGCTCCGGATTTATAACGGATGCTGTTTCTGTTCTGATTTATCGATGCGTGTATTTGAATAGATTTGAAAGCGTTGTTTAATTTAATGTTATTATTAACTATTAAACAAATAAGGACTATAGTTTTAGAGGTTAATAAAACTGATAGTGCATTTGATTTCAGATCAGATTAATGAAATGATGAATACCTATATTACCTACTAATCATATTAAGATAACTTTAATGTTTTGGTTTAGGACCACTTTGAACTATTGAACGACTTGGTTATTGTAACTTTGGAATTTCGAATTGAATTTAACAATTTTACATTTTTAATAATTTATTTCTAAAGGTTTTATTTTTTCTGTAATATTGCCATATTTATAAGTCTTTAAAAAAAAAAACAAAAATTATTGCGCGCAATCCAACGTGGATACAAATTCTGCGTTTCAAAAGACAGATCGTAGATTCAATCCGCAATCCTTAATTTTTGAATAACAATCAAACAGACGCCCTCACAATTCGTCGACTTGGCCCTATTTATCACATCCTCCAAACAGTTTGCTTAGCTGACAAATTACGAAACATTAAAATTAATTTATGTAGGTACAAATATTAATTTGTGACACTAACACCCTTGTCAGGGGCACACAACCTTGGGTCCTTTCCGTAGGGATGAACGCCTTGTGGTGGACAAAGCCGGGGTAAGGAAGGCTCATTCACACGAATTTCTCGCAAAATCCTCTCTGTCACATAAAGTGCACTATTATTCATACAGTGGGTAGAAACCTAGTTCAACTGACGCAGATCTCTAGTATGATAAATTGAGAATTTCTGGAGCTACGCTTTTTAAATTGGAAAGGTTTTATGTTGAAAAAAAAAAGGTTTTGGTGTAATTGAATCCGGAATATATCAAAGACAGAATATTTTCTCGTTCACGTAGGTAGTGATTCATTTTGAATTTCTTAATTTCAGTTTTTGTTTTCTTTATCTGCCATATTTTCCTCCTCTCTAAGTTCCCATGAAACAAAGCATGATCACTTAATTTTTTTAACTTTTCACATTGACATATGTATATTCTACCGATAGACAAGAACGTTCATAGAAGCCTCTTGTTCAAAAACTGGTAAATTAGAACTAAAATTCGCTGTAGCGCTAAATCTTTATACATCGTCTAACTAAACAGAAAACAGGCAGTGCTGGATCGCTAGCACTGCCTGTTTTTTTCTCGCGAACAAAACTTCGGAACCACCAGGAATTTTATGGTGCTTACGCGTTTACGTAATTAACGTGTGACAACTTCAATTCTCTATAGATATTTCAACGAAGAAGTAATACAGGTTTTTACCTCCAATTACTTCATAAGACTTCATACTCTTAAGTAGAAAATTAAAAGAAAATGAATTGTTATGCATTTAACTCATGATGCTAACATTTCTTGGTGTATTTTTGTAGTATCGAAACACGTATGCAGTCATATTTTGTGAACGTTGACAAGTATTTAATTAGTAAAAATAAAGAAAATAAAATAAAAATTGATAAATAGAACAAACACTTGATAAATCACCACGTAGGTAAATGTCTGTGTTTAGTCACATATTTTTACCTACAACCGGTTTTATAATGGAACATCTGAATGTTTTAGTCAGAAATACATGAATAAATGAAGCATTTTTTATTGTACTATTACAATATTATTCAATATTTATTAATTTGAACAACACATAATTTTACTTGACTACTGAATCAGTATTTATGTCCAGGTTCACGCTTTGATCCGGATTATCGCACAATTAGAGCCGCTCCGTACACCACATAAACGTCACATCTATGTAGTAGGTACATAATTATAAATTACTAGTGGCCCGCCCCGGCTTCGCCCTAATGTATAATATATAATATTATATTTTTATAAAATTTTCTTTCATAAGAACATTTCCTGACAATTTAACAAACACAACAGAAAAAGAATTATCGAAATTGGTTCAGCCGTTCTCGGATGATGCCGTGACCAAGGGAAATAGGAATTCATTTTTATATATATAGATATCGATGACTTTCATTTGATTTAACAAAAGAGTTGCACGATAAGTTGTAAATTCAAAAATTTTGAACTTATCGTGCAACTCTTTTGTTTCATAAATACTTTAGTTCGAGCTTATCGTCAGGCCATGCTCTGAAACTCTTTGAAATTATTGTAAAAAAATAGACTACACAGTTAAGCATAGTTTTTAATAAACAGGCCTTTTCACACCGTATTTTAAGCAAAAAATATGCACAACTAAGCACCGGGGGTTAGGTTACGAATTGAGAACATCTTCCTTTTTTTGAAGTCGGTTTAAAATAAATCGATACGTCACAATCCAAATGTAAGTTAAGCTGTTGAAGACTCATTCAACCCATCACAGTTAGATAACGCCCGTTTGTCAATTTGTCATAATACTTTTGCCATAATCACTATACAAAAACTTACTCAAAACAAAAATTACTCAACTCCAAACGTAACTTATCGAGTTCGTAAAAAATGTAGCCTTTTACAAATGAAGAGGCTTTCTGAAGAATAATAAGTCTCATTTGTATTTAGGATCTCCTGCTTTTTGTTCCACAGGCGACGCGGCAAAGGGCCGGGCTTAATTCACTAAAATTGTTACTCTTCATTCCCCTTTGTTTGAGCATAATGGTATACAAACGAAAACTTTAGACAAAACTACGGCAATTTGTTTGTGGTTTTCAGCCAGTGGGTTTGCGTGTTAAAAGAGATTGATAAATATTTTGGCGTTACTTATACGTATTGCGAGGCATACTCAATTTCTGTGATTAGTAATTTACCGAAAACCAGCTTTTGGGGTTTTTCAGCAAATATTTATCTCATAAATATATATGTCATCGGACAATGGCAAACACCGTAAGATTGTGAAATTTTAAACTATTTTTTTCTAAATAAGACACGGATATATTGGAAACTATTGGTTCGGATGGGATTTATTGCATACAAAACAATTTGTTTATAATATATCGAGAAATTATAATCTAATCAAGATTTATTACAATCTTACGAACTCTTGCATTTTACACTATATTATAGTATACATTTCTGCTTCACCTAAAGAAAAATTGGTTTTTATTTTATTCAATACGAGCTTTTAATTGCGGTTTTACTACTGTAGCCTATCCCAGAGGGACTGTACATTTGTTTGGGATTAATAGCCAATAGACACGAGGTAGTGTAAAATCACTGAAATACTTTTCGTTATCGATTCAGTGGTTCCCAGGATTACCTTTTACAAACATTTATAAATCATCATCATCGTCATCATCATCATCATCATCATCATATCAGCTGAAAGACGTCCACTGCTGGATATAAGCCTCCCCCAAAAGGAAGGGGGGAGGTTGCCATAATCGCCACGCGTGGCAGGTGGTTGGCGATCGCAGTGTAGCTGTTGCAATGTACAGAGAATGCCGCTGCCCATTCTCCGCTAAGTCCCTTAGTCACCTCTTACGCCACCCACGGGAAGTGATGGAACGGTGCTATTATTTTACGTCCGACACCATACAGAACTACACTTATAAATAAACAAACATTTTTATTTTGTTTTTGTATTGTTTAGTTAAAGTTGCGGTTTAAATAAAAGTGAAAATGTTCATTTTCTCACCAAACTTTCATAATAAGAGCCCAGTCTCCCAAGAAGACATTAATGTATTCCCAGTGTCTTTAAACTCGATATTAAAATAGTGTTTAAAATTTCCTTTGGCATGAGGACAGGCGAATGAAAAAGTGCACTTTTATGCCACGACGCTGTATTTCAAAGAAGCCTCGCTTATGAATCTGACGTAAGAAAGAAAGGTGGCGTTATTGCAACTTTGATTAAAGAGTGAGAAAGACGAAAGATGTTGCCCAGTCTAAAAAATATTACCGCTAACATTTTCGAAATTCAACACTCATTTCGCACACTGCCGCAAAAAATAATTTCGTGCACTTAAACCGAGGCGTGCTTTAATGAAATATTTTTTTCATGTTAACATCGTCCTTTCTAAAGAATGATTCTGGACCAGAACACGCGGTTGCATCTTTTTATGTTGCAATTTAAATTAAAACTAACGGGCTGTGGATCCTGAAAGCACATACGGGCATAAAATGGAGGCTACAAAGAAAATCCAAGCCCAGCCAATTCTTAAAATGTGCTGAATTTGTAAGTCTGACCTTTATCTTGAAGTAGGTACATTTGAGGCAACTAAACACTTAAATCATGTCCAGACGTGGCCCTTATGTACCTGCCAGCCTTTATCGTCAGGCCTGACGTCCCCTTAAGTTATTTTATGCTAAACTGAGGAGCAACAAAAAATGTACAGGAGAACAGAAAATTCAATGGTGGACGTAGAGTTACTGATGTGTTGGTTGTTACTATCTCAATACTCGTTACTTTTCTACATTATTATTTAGTACTTAAGGACTTTCATGAAAATCATGGGGATAGCTCTGATTAAGAGCATGGTGCCTATGCATCACCAAAGTATTCACTCGTTTCTCTTTTTTGCTTCAGCATCAGACCCTAATATATGTATGTATAACCTATTCATGGAGAACATTGAAATGAGCCCAAACACGAAGCGTCTACTGTACCTAAGCGAGGAGTTGGTATTCCGAAGACCTCAGGTCATGCTGAAGCATCTATTTTCTTGCAATACTATTGAAATAATGGAATACCAAATCTCGCTTCGATCAGATCCGTGAAAGTTTTTTACATCCTTTCATCAATCATATTAGAGCTGATGATCTTCAAACGGCTGAACCGATTTTGATAAAACATGTCTAAAAACCACCGCTAGAAAACCGGCTTTAAAATAAAATAAAACCCCATCCAAATTGGTTCACCCGTTTAAGAACTACGGTGCCACAGGCAGACACGCATAGAGGTCAAACTTATAACACTCCTCTTTTTGCGTCGGGAGTTAAAAATGATCGATGCTAAAGCAATAAAGTGTTCCACCTAAAGATCCCAATTATGTTGGCGTAGGTAAGTGTAGCTTACCCGTCCCCTTTGCTTCAAAGCAACCCTTATCTTAAAGTTGACCCGAAGTAGTTGTTGGCTCTCCCTTAATTGACTTTAGCACGGAATAATAAACGGTTGAGGTGTTCTATAGGTGTATAGATACGGCTACTTCCTGATTCGTCACATTTCTGATTAGACAACATGTCAAAAGTAGAAAAAAAAAAATTAGCACATGTGGCGTTTTGTCAAGGTTTTGATATCAATTCAAGATTCGTTAACTTTCAAGGATCCCTATATGCATTTCCGTTTGGTCAGCCTTTTGTTTCATAAGTACAATCAGGAGAACATTTACGGGAATAGAGTATGAAGATCAAAATTTTGCCACTTGTGTTCAGTTGTTTTTAATACTTTTAACATGTTGACAAATCGGGAATGTGACGAAACGGGAAATAGTCATAGATACAGTTGGGTTGATGTTTGAAGGATGTCTTTATTGACTGGTCAAGTAAAATAAAGCTTTTCTGGAGTATGGTTTCTAAGCCGTAACAATGCCAGCCCATGCATTCTTTGGGTTACAACTTGTAACTATAAATCCAGGGCGGGCGGGAAGTTTCGATATAGTTACCTACCGACGTGTCTGTGTTAAATTAGATTCCAGGAAAACTAGTAAAATTATAATAAAAAGTTTGTTTGTAAGAAAGTACCAAATTTGAAACAAGCACTTCGGCCGCAAGTTCTTTTTTACCCCCTTAAAGATTGAATTCCCAAAAATCCTTTCTTAGTGCTCATCTATTTACATCATATAAGGAGGTCTTGTGCAAAATGTAATTTTCCTAGTCCCAATAGTTTCAGCTGTACGTTGGTATGTCAGTCAGTCAGTTTCCTTTTTAATATATACTCTATTTACTAATAATAAAGCTGAAGAGTTTGTTTGTTTGTTTGAATGCGCTAATCTCTGGAACTGTCGGATTTGGAAAATACTTTCATGTGGAATGCTATACAGGAACGGGGAATTCCTACGGGAACGGGAAAAAACGGATATGAACGTACGAAGTCGGGGCGGTTGCAATAACCGCCACGCTTGGCAGGCGGGTGAGTATAGGTAACAGTTTTCACTAATTAACTAAGTAGTCTAAAATATATCAAACCATCAAAGTACGCACTAAAATTGTCGGCACTCAGCATATATCATTTAAATACAATATATCATTACTAACATGCTACCAAATTCGAATTTGTGCGTTAATTACATCCAGAGCTTTCGATTAGAGGTCATTATTGCAATCGTTTTTAGTAGTTCTATTAATTTATAGATTAGTCTTTATGATAGGTTGGTGTAAATTACAAATTCTAATTAATATGGACGAGTATTTTGATCGCGAAATTATTGAATACTAGCCAAATTCTGACACGTAGATAATAGTTCTACCGTACCGAGGTTCCGACTGCTGTTATTTCGGAAAGCTCTCTAGGCAGGTACAAGTTTCAGAAGGGGACGCCCCGTGCGTCGGAAGTCGCAGGGCGATTCCCGTCCACCCACCGTGGGCGCTGGCCTGTGGACGGCGAGCGTTGGGTGGCTCGCCGTCCGATCAGAACCAGGTAGGCTACTCTCTAAGCCCGAAGTCCTTAGTTTCGGGCGTATTCTAGTCCGTATCACCTAACCACTAAGAATGAATTACATGTTTTGTCATTCATTCTTAGTTTGGGTTCGGAATTAATAGTAAGTCCGTAGGTGATACGGATTAGAATACGCCCGCAACTAAGCCCGCAACTACGGACTTCAGGTTTAGAGAGTAGCTCCCCAGGCCCGGGTCGATGGCGCGTGGTGTTCCACGCGCGCCTCAAAGAGATGTCAGCATAGGAGACGGGGCCCGGTAGGGCCAGTGCCTGCCAGGTTTGCGGTATTTGTTCGTAAAGCTCACCGCGGCTCTCGAACACAAAGGGCATTAGGAGGAACACGGATGGTTAAAAACCAATCCGTGTTCCTCTTAATGCTCCTAATGCGGAAGGGAGTGTCAGATACTCCCTTCCGCCCCGTCCAGAGCGGTAGGAGTCATTCGATGACTTCCCATCCATACAAAAGGCAGGTACATGTTTGACCACCTAGCCGTTGGGCTTAATTAAGTCTGAGAATATTGAAGTGAAATTAAGGGCAACTCTATTTTATTTTTATTTTATAATAATATACACTTCTCATCAAAAAAATCGAAACACCTCGCAGTTTATGATTTGATAAGGATTATCAGAAAAATGTGTATATTTAGGAATAAATGTAAAATGTCATTTAATAGTGAGTAGTATGAGGTTTTTAAATCCTAATGTTAATGTTCTAAATTCAAATTAAGTCTTCATAGGTTTCGTATTTTGTATAATGAGTAATTTTTACCCTGTATGGAATATGAAGGAAATGGGTAAAACAACACGCGTAAATGAAAAAAAATGTAAGAAACGTTTATTTAATAACTTGTATTCCCTCCGCGAGCTCTTATTACTGCTTCCATACGGTTCTTCATCGATCGGATGAGAGTCACGATCACATGTTGTGGTATATTATCCCATTCCTCTTGGATTGCATTTTGCAGCTGGCTAAGTGTTTCTGGGGCTGGATCTCTTGCTCGAATTCGTCTCTTTAATTCATCCCATAGATGTTCAATGGGATTCATGTCCGGGCTTCTTGCTGGCCATACCATAATGGAGATACCGACTTCGGTAAGATAATCTCGTACGACGCCCGCGGTGTGAGCTCTAGCATTGTCGTGCATGAATATGAAGTCGTTGCCAATAAAATGTGCATAAGGCATCACATGAGGTTCAAGACACTGTTCGATGTACCGATGAGAGTTTAGTGCAGGCAGCCGTGGCCCAGATACAAAGGCAAGTTCTGTCTTACCGTCGGCGCTGATTCCTCCCCAAACCGTCCACGAACCGCCACCATAGCTGACCTTTTCTTCAATGCAGCATTGTGCAAAGCGTTCTCCATCTCTTCTGTAGACCTTGTTCCTTCCGTCGTTACCATACAGCATAATTTTACACTCATCAGAAAACAGTACTTTGCTCCACTGAAGGTATGACCAAGTTAGGTGCTCGCGTGCAAAGTTAAGGCGCGCTCTTCGATGGTCTGCAGTTAATTTCGGCCCATTCGCTGGCTTATGCGGTGCCAATCCGCGTTCCTTCAACCTTCTTCTTATTGTAGAGTCACTTACAGCTACTCTTCGTACAACGCGAAGCTGCTGCTGCAGTTGAAAAGCGTTAAGGCGTCGATTTCATAAAGAGGTTGTTATAATAAATCGATCATCTCGCTCAGAAGTGACCCGATTCCTGCCAGATCCTGAACGGCGCGTGAACGAACCAGTCTCCCGATAGCGTTTGTAGACTCTATGAACAGATGATAAGCTTAGATGCAATCTTGCAGCCACAACACGCTGACTAAGTCCAGAATCCAGCAATGCCACCACTTGGGCGGCTTCTGCGGGCGAAGTATCCATATGTTTTAGAAAAAAAAGTTTTTTCAGACGTCCCAAAGTCACAGTAAATGAAATAAGAAACAAAAAGTTTAAAGACAAGCGCTAATTTTAGTTTTTAAACGAGAAACGTACTCCAACCCTAAATACACATTTGTCTCAAAACAGTGATTAATTTCATTTATAGGATAAACAAATGAAATTCTAATTTCGAATTTTGATTTTTTTCTTCTTACTGTAATGACCAAACTGCCAGCTACACAATAATGTTTTTTTTTCATGGAATTAATTCTCTTTTGTAAAAAATTAGGACAAAAACAATAAAAACGAAAGTGTTTCGATTTTTTTGATGAGAAGTGTAGTAAAGTGAAACTGTGAAAATATATTTTTTTTGTTTTAGTACGGAGCCTGACATCTTTTGTGACAGCTAATCACAGTTAGTGAGCTAGAAAAACAAAATACAATATAAGTAACAAAGAAAATACGCGTGTGCTTGATTTTCGCAGTGATTTTTCTTTTGCAAAACAACCTCTTTGCAACCTTCATAGATTTGTGTAATGTGCTTCTTTATGCAGTCAGACCAAAGTATACCTATGATTTTGAGGGAGATCCGTAGTGGTAGCCCGCGAAATTATATAGGTAAGTGGTAACCATAAGAATATTCACTCATCATCATCAACTTTAATTGGAGGCATATTAACTAGATATGGGAAATCTAACTAATATGCATCAAAACTAAGTTACAGCGATGTATTGGTTATTTTTTACCAATTAAATTTTTTTACAAAATATGTACCTATTTGTTCTGAATGGTGTCGGACGTAAACGGTTAGCACCATCCCATCACTTCCCGTGAGTGTCGTTAGAGGCGACTAAGGGACTCACCAGAGAATGGGCAGCAGCATTCTCTGTGCATTGCAACAGATACACTGCGATCGCCAACCTGCTTGCCAAGCGTGGCGATTATGGCGAACCTTTGGGGGAGGTCTATGTCCAGCAGTGGACGTCTTTTGGCTGATATGATGATGATGATAATAATGCATCAAATCTAAGTGAGAGCGATGTATAGATTATTTTTATGTTTATAATTATGGAATTATATACTTGTTAGTGTCATGGATCATATGTTGATCAAGTTACAACCCGCAAATTCAAAAAACCACAAGAAAATTTTAATAGCGCGATCTACCACCACGCAATCACCTTATACTTATACTAATGTTAGAAAAAGAAAAAATATACTTCAGGAATCTTGCTAACTTACAAAACTGTTTCAAAAGGAAAAGAACATTTTAATTGCAATGTTTATCTTTAATCGCTCCCTATCTAACCTCAGGGCCTTCCAAACCTCATCTGTCGCCTGCGTCTATGTTCCCTCTGTTTATTTATGGTCAAGATGGCGCCACTGCGGTCGCCGCGGTGACAGATGACCGTCAAAGAAAATGATCTACACCCGAACGTGTAGGCATGCGGTCAGGCAGTTGGAAACGAGCCCGAATTCCGTGGCGACCTCAGACGATAAACATGGCGCGGGTAGATCAACCCTTTCTGCATTAGGTACTCGGCGTAGGAAAATAAAAGTAAGCATATTCTCTTCTTTATGCTGACTGTAAAAATAAGGCAGCAAATTATAACACTATAAGTTAAAAAACAATTGAGGATATAACTTGTTCATGAATTTCTTAAGATTAAAAGTCAATCAATTAGTGTCTTATAATGGCTTTTATTGTAATTATAGTTCAGAATCTAACCTATGCAAAAACATGATTTAAGGCGAGACACGTCTCTAAGCTACTATTTACTACTACTAATTAGTTTGAAATCAAAAGTTTGACTTAAGCAGACTTTATCCACAGACAGCTCTAAAAAAAACATTAAAAAGTTATTTTAAAACTCACCTTCCCTAACAAAACAATGTTTTAATTCTTTTTTATATTAAAAAATAAAAAGTTTTCAAAGCATAGGTTTTAGTAGACGTTGACGTGTATCCCTGCCAGAAACTTATGAGGCCATAATGTACCTAGAGGATACGAAAAAGAGCTACGACAAGACACAGCATTATCACCAGCGCGGACAAGAACAAGTCTCTAATCTTAGAAAGGTAAAAGACATTCCGCAGTCTTCGTCGTTTTATAATTCAGGCGAGCGCGCGGTCGAGGTACAATCCGTTCAGTTTTATCAGCCAAGCGTTTGACATGTGAGAAATTTTCATCGAGATATTTGTGTAAAGTTGGCACGGTAATTCCACAACGGTGAATGCAATTTGCTTAGTTGTAACCTCTTTACCACCGCCCCAACTGTCGGGAGGGAAAGAGGGAATTTCTCGGGGGATTTCTCATTTCAAGCTCAATTTAAAAATTTGTCTAGTATCGCTATATTATTTACTTTAATATTTTCTGCAGACATTCTGTAAACATACTTCGGTAGGTAACAGAAATATTTTGACGACATAAAAGTTAATCCTTTGTCGAGATATTTTTGTGAGTACACAGTAAATGTTCTAATTTCGCATTTTATTTCGATACACGTCGTAACAGACATCGTAAAATCAATCTTAAATGAACAATATCGTCCTTGTTAGCATGAATGGAACGTCCGCACGAGTTAACTCGTGACGTCAGAAGGTAGGAAAATATTTTATTGAAGTTATTCACGTGAAATATCGGAAATGCTTACGTTAAATCAGAAATGCTGAATGTCGTTCGCCCCATAGGTATCATAGGTAATGAAGAGCAATAAACTGGGCAATAATTCTCCTAAATGTCATAGAGCACACGTGTTCCACTCTATTGGGAAGGCTTAAAGGTCCACTAAGGAAACCTTTGTGTAGTAGTTCGTGAACCCCATTCGTTATGCTGTCATTGTAAGAAGTGTATGATTTGTGGACGAATATCGGGAAGTTGGCTCAACTTTTAGTAATATTATTTACTTAGCTTCTTTCTGCCAACGGCTTTGTCCACGTGAACATCGGGAATTATCGCAAGGGACCATACTTCCAAGATGAAAAGCCCATATAAGACCAGCTCCTATTCCAGGGTGTGGTCTATCCGTGTGCCAAGTTTCTTTCAAATTTGTGTAGCCGTTAAGACGTGAAGACGAACAGGCAAACTCATAAAGTTTCTTTCGCATAATATATAATATTATATATATGATTACTGGGCAAAATAAAAGAAAAGTACTTAAGCAATAACCTTGACAGGTACAGTAGACAATTTGGGGAGAATTTGTCGTCTAGCCAGGAAAATTAAGAGGGCTTTGAATGCCGACGTAAATACTCTGATTTTCTTGATAACATTCTAATAGTATTTCTGTTATAGCCATAGTGATTACATAGTTATTATACAAAATGACTGGTCATTATATATAATGACTTAAATGTGTAGAAAATGAGATAATTTTTTTCTTCTGGATATTGTTCATAATATCTAGTCAAAGATAGTCAAAGTAATAAATACAGTCTCGTTTGATGATGCCTAGCCAAGTGGCGAAATGAAGGACACAGGAAGATTTAGGGCACCCCGACACGGATAGTTTAGGTAAAAAATTGAAACAAAACTTTTTAGGTTAAAATTTAGTATCGTTCGGCAGGAGGCCCCTCTCCCCTGGCACCACTCTTAAGAAAAGGTAATGCACCGTTTCTGACACCCTTAAAACACTTTAAAGTTGCCTAAAAAGGCGTTTTTTTTTAAATAACCAAGACAGAGAGAGAGGAATCGAAAACGTTTTAACCTAACCTGTCCGAGTCGGGGTGCCCCAAGTCCCGAGCTCGCTTCGCTGGCTCTTGCATCCTAAGTTCTTCTAGTAAGAGTAGTAACATTGTTTATCATTACTTTATCCTAGTCTTATAAGATAGTATTTAAATTGCTAGAAATATTTAGTAACTTTGTGTTAATTATCTCTTTGTTCAAATTGATTACATGTTGTATATAATGGCTGAATAGCATATTTAATATCCAGATTTGTTACTTACTTATTTTTTTTTTTTAGTAGAGCGTGACCTTATGTGGTACCTTTTTTGGCAATTTATGGCTTATACAAAGCGGAGATGACGATACGACAATCAATCAAAATACCTACTGGCAATACTAGTTAATACGATTATGTTATCTTTTGTCACAGATACGATGTCACTTAATGCAACAGACTGCTTGGAATATTTCGTCAGAATAGTAGGCACTATCCTTAACGAGTTTCGAGTTTTTGACGTTTTATGTAATGTCTTTATTTATTTCGTTGACAGAATTTATAATAGTTTCAAAATATTCCTTTAATCAGTATTGCCAGTGTTTTCATTTATTGTTATATCGATGTCTCCATATTGTACAATTGCTCAGTAACAACCACACTTGAAGAGTAGAGTAGAATATTATTTATAATTATATTTATAATTGTAAACCAAAAGATGTTGTTACACAACTGTCTTACAAAAGTCTTCATTTCATGGCTACAATGGCGGTGTTGTCGCCAACCAAATAACGGAATAAACTTAAAATCAAAGTCAACACTAAAGCTAAAATAAACCAATAACTTTCTCGTATCAAATTATATGTGGAACCTTTTCCAAAATCCCCTCTGTCCACCATTTTTCAAAGGCAAACTTATTTAAAAAGAGGAAATCCTTTACGGTGCTACTTTAAACACGTACTCTTGAGGTCCATGTTATCTCTTCGACGGATAGAGGTCGTGGCTTTCTTTGGTGTAAAAGCTCATTCCACTATAAAGCTTTAGGGAGCTTCTTTGTAGGTTCACACCATGTAGGTAAATCGTAGATGACTCTCCCATTTGGTACCATACAGTCAAAGCGTTTATTTCAATTAGGCCATTAAACGGCACTTTTGAACGTCATCATTTACAGTTCAGTAAAATAATAGTATTAAATGAATCAAGTGACTCTACTGTCCATTCGGAAAGGTAGATTCTTATGGATAAGAACGGACAAGAAACTCCATAGTTACTCTTCTCAAATAATGGTTTGACAATATTTGGTATACAAAAATTAATTTAATATTATGTGAAGACGATGCAAACAAATGAAAATCGTATCTCGCAGGTTAAGCTCCTATATTCTTAGACCACATTTCCACCTACAACAATCTCGCAGGCTCGTTGCATTACACATTCTGTAAACATACTTGGGAAACAGAAATACTTACACAAAATAAAAGACACACGCATTCGAAACAATCAAAAAGACAGTAATAGTTTGTTATTTATTGACATTAATCTAAAGTTTTTTCGTTATCATGGCAACTGTTTTGATTGAAGATGTTTTCTTCAAAAGAATTTAGAATATAGGCTTAAAAGTTATGTTGGTGGTGTGTTTATTAACTATGGCCACTGCGCACTAAGTACAATCAGGTTGAGAGCGAGAGTGTATATAACTTTCTCAATTACGTTAGCGTAAATATTCGCTCATGTCAAAGTGAACAGAAATAAAATAAGTTTTCCGTTATAGTCACCAAATGGCGCTGATTCAATTTAAAAAGAATGCAAATGGAAGGTGAACGCGATCGTGTACATACATTTAAAAAACTCGCACTACAGAAATACCCGTTAAAAGTATTTGACCACCAGCGTTTTATGAAGTCAATACTTTGAGGCCGTCATCTGACATAAACAATGGTGGACTCATAGACCATAACATCTAAAACAGCCGTATTACGTTTATGGAAGAGCTAATAAAATTACTGTGAAACTACAAAGTGCCTTTTTCTGGCAAAATACTTTTGAGTGCTAGTGTAGATATGTTCATTATTCACGAATACATGGCACTCTCGCCTCCCATTAGGCAATAGACAGCCAGGCTTGTTACAGAACAATATCATCCCCTCCGAGTTAGCCCGACACTAGTGATCCGTGAAAACGAACATCGATAACCTTTCACTGTCACACAAAGGGCGCATTCAGCCGCGAACGGACGAAATTGATTTTTGCTCATATTGGACTGAAGACTACGGGACACTACACCGTACAATTTCAACGTACAAAACAAAGTTTACTATACAATCTACAAGCTGAGAGAAGCTAACGGATTCTGTTGCGACAACGGTTTTGACAGGACTCTTTAACAAACGGTCCGGTTTTCCATTTACGTGCACGTTTGGTATTGACACGTGATGAAGCCGGTCCGGGGTCGCTGACAAACAAAGAGTTTTCAGGCTTGTCATGTGACCAACGATGTCAAGGACACTTTGAATGCGTTCCTGAATAAAGATGTTTGGCTAATAACTATCCAGCTCAATCATTCGACACGTAGTTGTGAACAATGTTAAATGTTGTTTTTTCATGTAGTCCCCTTATTAAGTTTCAACAAGCTGCACAACATAGAAAATTGTGTCTGTAAGTAAAATGATTATCGCATTTTTTTTTTTCATATGTAATTGTTTTGAAGTTTGATATTCTGAAAATTTTGCTACATACCAGTATATCGTTGAACAGCCAAACCTAGTTATTACCCATGACGTGAAATAGGTTGCTTCAAGACTACCGTAAGTACTGTGAAGGTTGCTTCAAAGAGTAACCATAGCCTAGAAATAATTCTGGTTGAATTTGAACACACATTCTTTGGAAGAGACAAAATCGCCCTACCATAGTCTATAATTCGACGACCTGGACAACTAGTGCAAGGGATGGTTTGAGGTGGCTCGGGAAAAAGAATTTCTGCAAAGATTTGGGATCATTTTCCAGAAGTAGTACAGTACGGGTGGAATAAAAAAGAAATGGAGACAGCCGTAGACTGACCAGGTTTTTTCGTATAACGTAAAAGTGAATCTTTATAGGAATACATTTCTATTCTAGAGTTAGTTCGCTAATTATTTATATTTACTGAACTTTGTCCTAAAGAAGTACAAGTGTGTACATCTGCTTTACAGTGCCCACCTCTCTCTATCATTGAAAAAGTTAATCGACCGTTAAAATTCTCCCCAAGCTCCAATAATTAACTTTTAATAAAGCCAATATGCTACGAAATTAAAGTAACTTATTAACAAAAAGTCAACACATTATTCACGTGTTTAATCACCTGATGTTTTTATTACCGTGCATATGTTTTGACAATGTAAATTAAGTTCAATGAACGAATATTGATTACCAAATGAATGTGCAATCAAGCGCGAGGAGTAATTTTGTCCAATACAGTTCGGGACAATCCGATTTCTGGGTTGTCGTATTAACTGGGTTATTATGAACGGCCGTGTTTTGAGAATGAAACTAGGTATAGGTATCCTGGTATTGATATTTTATATAGGTTAAGTAAGTGTATCTACAGGAATGACAATAAACAACTTTAAAACTAAGTAATTCATTGAGTAACTATACTCAATCACTATAACTAGTGCTAGCGTATCGGCACTTCGTAGCCGTACTACGAAGTGCCGATGTCATCATGATTCCGTCGTGAGAAAGGGGTTATGCCAATCGGTCTGTATAGGTAACTCCTTTTAAAATGCTTCGACCCTAAAAATCTTTATTTTTCATTTGTCCACTCTATTCTAGACTTTTGTAGCACTGTATGGAGCCCATGTTTTAACATTCATATAAATAGAATAGAAAGAATACAAAGAAGTTTTTAAAATCACTTAACTTTCGCAATAATATTTGCGACGCTGCATAGGCATAAACTGGTAAGTCTTCGTAATAGACGTAATATGTTCGACATTATTCAATTGTTCAAAATTTTAAACTCGTTGACCGATTCACCATCTTTACTTGGTAAAATATCACTAAAAGCACACGCTCGCCTACCCGTACGCCCCTCACGTACAAAACCACTTTTTGTTCCTCTTCGACTAAATAAAACATACACCCCTAACTCATTTTTACACCGTTCCACTAACAATTATAATAGAGATGATAGAGATTTTTTAAACATTTCTCTCATTATCCTGAAACTAAAGCTAAAAAGTAGATATGTCACCTAATTGAAACTTACCTTCAACTGATAATGGCATATGTTTCAGTGAACTCATGTTCTGATACAAAAATGAATATGTATTTCTAACGCGTCTTTCCTTATTTGGAGTTTATTGTACTTATTTTTACCATTATATCACATTATCGGCACACTAAGGTATATTGTAAGCAACTAATTGTCTTAAGAATTATATTGTTTGTATATGACTGTTTGATGCCAAAATAAAACAAAAAAATACAAAAACTCTGTCTCTCTCTCGCACCGAAATGATGGCGGAGCAGTGATCCAGATAAAAAAAATATGATACAACTGATCCAGACAAAAAGAAGAAGGAAAAACAAACAAATATTTTGCAGTTCAGTTTAACTCGTAAAAATTATTCCATATTATTTTGTCTAAAAATGTCGTGTTAACAAAAAATATTGTTTTATTAGGGTTATTAAGTAAATACCCAAAGTTTTCCATCAAGAAATTTATCCAAGCGGAATGGAATGGGTGACTGTCCTTTGAAGCTTGAAATCTTTACTTTAAATTTAATATTAATCTACAGAAATGGTGTCAAGGCTAAAAGTAATTAGGTACCATATTAATAAAAATTAGTTTTTTTTTGTTTCATAATTTTTATAGCATTTGTTTTTAGCTTTTTGAATAAAAAAAAAAGTAATGTAAAAAAAACTGACTAATTTGTTTAATTAATATCTTAAAAGGAAGAAATAAAAGTTATCTTTTAAAAAATCTAAAGTAATTTGCCAACTATTTTTTGAGGTCGCTGCAGCCTTAATATTTCTAGTAAACGTTGTCACTTGGTAGTCGTATATAATCGGTATACCTACCACAGCTGGCAACGACCTCAAACAAAATCTTAAGATTTCTGAGATATGCGCGCACAAACATACATACATAAACTTATGAAATTTGGCAAACATGTTTAGAAACTGCTATAGACTAACATATACAAAAACTGTGCAATTCTGACAATATTATGTATCAGGTTGACAACCTCCTTTTTTGAAATTGATTAAAAGTATAAATCAAAAAGAAAATGGTTATCATTGTAATTTACTACCGACACTCATTTAAACAATCCCCAAAAAGTTTATTTCAATGCAAAACGCATAAAAGCTAGAAGTAACACAAAATAATATCGTCAAGGTTACTTCAAGGTGCTAGTGCCGATCACAAAACTTATAGTTATTACCCTTACGAGTTTTGACCCTTTTCCATTTCAATTTACAGATGTGTCTTCAATACTCAAGGGGGTGATGCGACGGCCCCTTTGAAAAAAAAAAGCAATAACCCGAAAAGGCTTTAAGTTCTTACGCTTTCAAAATAAACTTTAGGGATGGCCCCATTCTAGGTGATAAAAGAAATAAAAAGTTTAATGTAAAAGATAAAGATAGAATGCACTTTATTACGGAAGATTAGCCTGGAGATTGGTTTCAATGGAGCCAGCTCAAAGGAGTGTTCAACCAGTTTTCTTTTACAAGTTATTTTAAGCTTTGGTAGTTGTTTTGATGGAAAAATTGTTGGATTAATTCTTGGTCTTTGGTAAACTGTTTTGGACGAACCGAAAAAATTGGTTGTCTGTAAAGTCGGTTTACGGACGATAGTTTAACGTGACAACGTCACAACAAAACATTGATGAAATTATCGTAACGTTACAATGAGCGTAACGTTACAATGAACGTAACGTTACAATGAGTCATCCTTTTCCGTGCGTGCAGCCGGCGTTCATCGATTTAATTGACTTTGTCACGTCAAAAAAATGTGTTAAGAAATCTATGTGATGTTGAATGAACTAATTTTATTTGTAGTATTAGAATATTAAAACCAAATCAAAGAATAGATGCAATTTTTCACAATAGAGGCAACTCATATTTTGCCAGATTTTTTAGCCGAACCGAAAATAAAATTAATGTTTTATTGCTATCATTAAAGTAAGCAACAATTCGTGATTCGGATATCTATTCAATTTCTTATCAAAAGTAAAATTTGAATAACGGCATTTGGGCCGAGTTTGAGAGGGGACTATTGTGAAAGTTCTTGATGAAACTTCTCTAATATTCGAAGTGGAAATTTATTCTTTGGCTGCCATCGAGAAATAAACTGGGCTCTCAGTGTGATTGAACCAAATTTATTGGGAAATCGAAATAAAGTATCGGGACTGTAACGGGGAGGCTCGACAAGCGAACATTGACGAATTGGGTCGCGGTAATAAGTGACTAATATTCTGTGGCAATAATGCCGATTTTGCCGATTCCTTTATTTCCTTTCTAAACATGATTACTTACTGCTTGTTAGAGATGTAATTCTATATCATTACGCTCAATGAAGCCTTTCATATATCTATGTGGATGGGTAGGTCAATTTAGTTAGATGTAGGTAGAGCAAAATATCGAAGATCAGAGATGGACCTGGATTGAATAATAATAAGTCTAAAGGGCTTAGGTAAGTAAAGGTGAGGGTGGGCAAAAGAAATAAGAAAAAAAAATGCTTCTGATTTGTTTATTTGCCAGTTCATCATGCACATTTCCCCTTATGTTTAGTTTCGTTACTTACTAAATTAATTATCAAAATCCTCAATGTTATAATGAAATGCATTATGGATCTACCTTTAATATGCAAAACTTTTTACTAAGTACTTACCCACATTCTGGCTTAATTGTGAATTTCCCACACACGAACTAAGAGTGTTTTGTTAAACAAATTTTATAGAGCTTAACAGGTGCAAAGTTTGAGGAAAATTGCATACAGCTTGCATAAGTTTACGTATATTAAAACTACTAAATTAAGGGGTGAGTTTTACGTAGAATACGGAGTTTTACTCCAACAATGATTATACGTGCAGCCAGGGTTGAGCAGTATTTGAATTACTTGTAATTAAAATACGTAATTGAAATACAAATACGTATTTGGTATTTGTATTTCAATTACTTATGACTTCAAAATATATTTGATCATAAATACATTTAGCAATCTTATTAATGGGTGTGTGTTTGCAGAAAACAGCGCAAGGATAGCCTAACCTAACACCTGACAGTATTTTGTAATTAGGATTATGCATTTTCAATAAAAATAGTTAAAATACTGTATTTTGTATTTTAAATACACGACCTAAAAGTATTTTGTATTTTAAATACAATGCGAGCTAGTATTTTGTAATTTGTATTATAATTAAAGCAAAGTATGTATTTTGCCCAGCTCTGCGTGCAGCTACGTATGTATAATGATAATTTGTGTTTGCTTTTTAGGTAGGTAGCTCGTGTTTTATATCACTTAGTGTGTAATGGATGAAACACTAAAATATACACACGTATAAACGGTATCGCAAAAGACATGAAGGAAAAGAAATGCGTTCCTTGCGAATTATGTGTGGTATGTACTGCATATAACTTTGAATAATAGATTGAGGAATGATGTGATAAGGGAACGGTGTGATTCAAGGTTGGATGACATGCGACTTATAAAAGGTATTTACTAGATAGACATGAGTGGAAACGGGAGAGGACACCCTAGAAAAATATAAACAGATTTGGTTGGTGATGATCTTCAAAAAGGTCAGGTGCGTAGTACTCGTAACTGGTGTATTCTCGATTAAAGATAAATTATATTTTTCTACTCTAATTTGCTTATTATATTGTACAGCAGTGTTGTACTAGTTTCTTGTATTGTACCAGTATTGTGCTTCAAATATTTCCCAAAATCTAAACTCGAATCCAACAGCACTTCATGAAACATTTTCAAAGATTGAATATCATTGACTGTCGAATTCGATTTAAAATATCTCGGATCGCGCATGAGAATGAATAAAAGTCACATTTCTGCTGGTCTGATGTGGCGACTGAGCTCTTTTTACTAGTATTTTGTATTGAAGTTTAAAGCAAATGGTGCATTCTACGAAATAACGGGTTTGTGAGTAACTTGAATAGCTCATTTGAATTTAAATGCGTGCGTGGAGGATGGACAGATGAAGCCACGCGGCCAGGCTGCCATTGAACGAAATCCCTGCAATATTGAGAGTCGTTCACGTTTTAATCACAGTGACACTGCATTTACGAATAACGATCGTGTTTAATGAATTCGTTGCAAGAGTTATTTTCAGAGGAATCACGTTTGTTTGGTAGTTTCATGTATCGAAACGTTTTGATTGTTATTTTTTTAATGAATTTCTCGAATGAACGTGTTAACGACCCTTGTTTAAAATGGTTGTTCCTGACTTACTATAGACATGTCACCGGAAAATTGCAGACTCCGTAAGATTGTAACAAATCTTGATTAGATTATAATTTCTCAATATATTATGAAAAAATCATTTTGTATACAATAAATCCCATCTAAATTCAATAGTTTCCAAAACATCCGTGTCTTATTAAGAAAATTTGTTAACAATTTCACGCGTTTTACAATCTTACGGCGTTTGCAATTTTCCGGTGACAGACACAAAGACATAATCGAGGTTAAAGAGACTTTCCCACTAAGAGCGGAGACGCCGCCGCGACGTTGATATTTCCATAAAAAGCAAGCGTACCAATAAGTGTTCCCATACCCATACGCAAAGTGACGCATAGAAACAGACGGACCATGATAATTTTGACTGTGTCCTTGACAGTTGAAACTTGCGCTCAGTGCAACTGGAGTAAACTAGAATATTATTTGTAACGGCGACTAGTCACCGGGTGGCGCGGTGATTCCTCTGTGAGTTTTTGTTGCAGGAGTATCTACAAGGTCTTTTAGTCACGAGTGAACAAGCTACTTCTAGGCAAGTGTGTTTCATCATAGAACACATAATCACTTATCATCAGGTAAGATTGCGGTCAAACGCGGTCCAATCAATAATAAAAAAAAAGTTTTCCGAAGCTTGGAAAACTTGGAGATATAATACGTGTTTTGCGCAATTGCGTTATTTATATCGTTTAGATTGATAAGTCTTATTCAAACGGTATTTACTATGTAGAAATATGCGTAGAAATCTACCAATTTCATTCCAATTTCTATAAGGTACGCAATGTAAGGTAATGCTACGAAAATCCGATTTATGTAAATAGCTTACAGGTGGATTCCATCTCACATTCATTTACACAAGTACTGTATTCATAAACATAAATTCACGGTTGTATTGCCAGAAGGAGTGGGTAGGAACGAAAGGCCTTATTCATTAAAATCTCGACGATGTTTAAATTTTTGTACACAATTTGAAATTAAGACCTGCTGATGAGTTGCTAAATTGTCACGAGATTTGAATAAAAAGGATGGAATGGTGTTTAGGTGTATCGAGACAATGACATTTTCGTCACACCTTGTTCCGGAAGACGCAACGTTGGAAGGCCAAGATGAAACGATGACCTGGTGAGGGTCGCCGGAGTCTGCTTGATTTGAAAAGCACAGGACCGGTCGATGTGGTAACGCTCAGGGGAGCAGTGGAACCAGTGGAAGTCATTCGACTGATATGATGATGAAGATGATTTCGTTAGTAACTTTTGACATTCATAGAAAATTTCTTAATCAAAATTCAATGCTACAAAAATTTCAGCGTAAGCACGATTTTCATCGAATTTTAATTATAACAGTGGCTTGCTCCTGGCTTTCTACACAACAATTTGAAACGTTAAAAATAGGCAAAAACGCACCCTGATTTATGACTCGGTTTCATTCGTTTTGATTTACGGTACCGCCGCGCGAATATTAAAGATTCGTATTGATATATTATTCCTTTATCCCCATTCTCCCCACTGCTATTTACGAGAATCTCCCCTACCCTCATAACTTCCATCGTCCTTTTTACGGTGAGACTTGTAAAAGCAGCTCGGGGTTTTCATATTGCAGGTAGCATAAATATAACCATGATACCTATGTTCCGTTAAAATCAAACCCGGTGATTAAATATTTGGTCTTTGTTATGGATATCCTCATTATTTGTACGGTATTCAAGTGGGGGTCCTTTTGTTTGGTTGTTTTGTGATGCGAAGTTAGAAAAAAAATAACGAAACCGGCAACAATATTTTTAGCCCACCTTTTATAAATAACATTCTGAATTGTTCAGGCGAGTGGAGGCGCTCGTGACTAAATAATAACTACCGAATTTATCGATCATCGAGGTTAAGCAACGCTTGCTAAGGTTGACCCGTGAAAGGGTGACCACATATATAAATCACATAGGTATCTTGAGTTCTCCTTGCTTCGGAAACACGTTAACTCGTTGGTGCCGGCTGATATCTATCCTACTAATATTATAAACGCGAAAGTTTGTAAGAATGTATGTATGAATGAATAATATTATGTATGTTTGTTACTCTTTCGAGCAAAAACTACTGAATGGATTTTGATGAAAATTGGCACGGAGATAGATTATAGTCTGCAATAACACATAGAATACTTTTTATTCTGGGAGTATGTTCATCTGGGGTAATTTTCGACATAAACGCGGGCGGAGCCGCGGGCGGCAGCCTTTTTTTTAAACCTTTGCGTTCAGGGGCGCGGTGACTCTTACGAACAAATTCCGCACTTTGGCCCTAGCGGGCCCCGTTTCCTATGCTGACATCTCTTTGAGGCGCGTGTGGAACACAACGCGCCATCGACCCGGGCTTGTTTGTGTTCGGACAGCGAGCCACCCAACGCTCGCCGACCTCGTCGCCGGCGCCTGCGGTGGCCGGGGATCGCCCTGCGACTTCCGACGCGCGGGACGTCAGAAGCCAGAATATCTGGTACGTGGTATCCCGACATCTATTGGATTGTGAAATTGATCAGATAGGCAGTCGCTTCATGTACAATACGGTTACATGTAAAGTTGCAACCGGTTCGACTGGAAGCTTACCTTATCTTACATACCTTGATTATTATTTAGTATGGGTTGTTCGGACGATTATATTACAGACATATATTATTGCTTTACACTGGGCGATAGTAATTATTTTTTTTATTTGAGTTGGGTTTGCTCTTGACTCTAGTCTAGGTCATACATAACAAAGACAAAGTCGACGATGGAGCGAGCTTATCCAGAAGAAGTCTGTTCACTCTAATTTTACTACACCTCAATTTTACTTTACATTTTTTGCCCGTTTTATTTGTACCCGTGCAGAGCCGGGGCGGGTCGCTAGTCAAAATACTCGTATATAGGAAGAAGTCGAAAAGTCGAAAACAGCGTCGTCCGTATTCGACGCTTAGTCATCAGCCCGTAATGGAGTACGATTGGGATCTTTTCATTTGCAGTGAGCCATGATCAATTCCGCCCTCCCCGATAGACTTATAATGAACACGAAAATTATATTATATTTCTGATTACTCTATTGTTCCAGAGATTTTGATTAAACGGGGTTCCGCCATTCCTGAATTTGTACTTAAACCCAAGACAAATCATTTCGGATTAACAAGATTTCTTGTATAATGCTGATTAAAAAGTTTAATTCGCGCTTATTAAACCCTTGGAGTAATTAAAATACTTTGTAAAGGAGTAAATGTTTCGTAAATAGAGTTGTTTATTATGAACAATGGAGATATTTTTATATCGTTACTATTGCGGTTGTACCTATTACTTGAAACTTTTTTAAGTCGTATATCAAGTAATAGTTTGGAATTTTAATAGCTGTACAATTTTAAATAACCAACATTTTTATTTATGTATAAGTACATGAACAACAATACAGATAGTGACATCCAAAGCGTTCTACAGTGCAGTCTTTACGTATACTTTATTCTACACTTCATAATAAGCACGGACATAAAAGAATAGCACTTTCCCATCACTTCCCGTGGTAGTTGTAAGAGGCGACTAAGGGACTCAATAGAGAATGGGCAGCAGCATTCTCTGTGCATTGCAACAGCTACACTGCGATCGCCAACCCGCCTGCCAAGCGTGGCGGTTATGGCAACCCCCTCTCTTGGGCGAGGCTTACTTCCAGCAGTGGACGTCTTTCGACTGATATGATGATGATGACTTTGATAATAAGCACAGGCAAACATTTATAAAAGCAAGTGTACGATGGGCGTAAGCCCAGGGCAATTTCAAACAGACTACCTTCATCCAAAGGTTAATCCTTACTGACCGAAAAGAGATAAGAGTACAAACATTAGCGTATTGTGAGCTTTGAGGGTTATGTAGGGGTAATTTAGCCATGGTTGATATTATCCTATAGTTATTTTGGCATAAGACGAATAAAATTGTAACTCACAGTACTGTAAAGTGTAGGTATTCTCTCTTATGTTTATTTTCCTTTTTCAACCTACTTCAAAGAAAGGTTTTCCATCCGGCTGTTTTTTTTTTTTTATTGTGTGTTACCTCTTAACTCCGTCCTTTATGAACCGATTTAATTTTTTTTTACTACTCTGTCAAGAAAGTACCTACACAAAATGTTAGTTATTCTTCCAAATTTATTTTATCGCCTTCAAAGTATGCTCCTTCAGAAATTATACACTTACGCCAATGAATAATCCAATCCTCGAAACATTTTTTAAACGCTTTTTCCAGAATGGTGTTCAGTTCTCGCCACGAAGTGGTAATTTGAGTTTAGGAAAAAAAAAAAAGTCGCTTGAAGCCATATCTGGTGAATAAGGTGGTTGCTCGATGGTATTTGTTGAGTTTTTGGTCAAAAAATTTGTTCACAATGATGGCGCATTATCGTGGTGCAAAATCTGCTCCAGCAGCGGTCTTTAGTCTAAAACAGTGAAAAAAAGTGCTTGTGCGTGTGGTGAGGAGCGTCGGTGCGTCCCATGACGCCTGCAGTGACCAAAAAGACTCAAATCTTTTGCCAACGTTGAAGACATTAGTGACGGCGAATCGAAAGGTTAATGCTGCATGCTGCATACTTGCGTCGTGCTAATTCGCATCGCATTTGCAAGGTCTCGTAAATCATAACCTACATCCTTTATCAAACACCGCACCCTCATACAGTCCACTATTTTAAACCAGCCACCCAGGGATATTTAGCCATCAATTTTATATTTCCGCCCAAGTTAGTTATAATAGTGTTAGGCGTCATAATCATTTTTTGGCAATGCTTTGATCAAGCATGGAAGTAAAGCAACATAAAAACAATGTTTTCATTATAAGAAAAATATGACAACAATTTAAATACCTAATACTATCCACCTCATATACCCCAGAAACCTCGTTATACACGTGAAATAACCACCAACTTTTTTAGCTCCACTTAAAATGTTTATGACCACATTCTAGGATTCCATATTTTTTTATAAGTACCTCGTCTGCGGAAAGAATTGCCACGGTTATACCGGTTTACGATTCACAAATGTTTTAATTAAAAGAAAATAGACCTTTGGGAAGATCAATTACGGGACCCCCTTGGTTTAAATCACGACATAAATAAGGAGGGAACCCTAATACCTGTCTGTTTGCGTAGATCTACGGATCCATGTTCGGAATTGCTGCATCAATGTTTTGATTGGGATTTCACAAATGAAAAACTCTGTAGAAATGTTCATATAAAATTCTCCGAAGACATTCTTCGTGTGACACAATGACACTTTTCTGTACTGAAAAATTATCAGTATTTGCCTACATGAAACCTAACTCATACTTCGGTATATAGTGTTTTACCTAGACGTTTTATATATATTTTAAGTTTTTCTGAATAAATGTCATATTAATAATATACATTGTTTTCTTCTTTATGTATCTGAAGTTTACCTAGAAGAACATAGAAGGAAGAAGAGTTTACAGGAAAAATTGCATATATGCATACCTATTGCGTATTGCATATTGTATTTTTTATTATTGTAGGCAGGTAAAGAGAAGATTTAAATCTTCTCTTGTATACCTACCTATACATTTCGGATATTATACTCAGAAAAAAGATTGAAAGTTATCCTGATAAATTCAAACGTATAAGGAAAAAACTTACACGTGGAAGCAATAATAAAGGTTTTTTTTTGCAAAAATAAGAGTACTTAATTAATGTAAGTATATAATATATCTAACTAGTCTTAGTGTAGTCCTTGTAATTCACGAATGAACATTAATTTCACCTCATTGTTTAATCTTTTCACAGTAATTGAGAGATTTTGTTTGGAAAATATTCTGTCTGATTCATGAAACTTTAAAAAAATAAAAATATCTTTATTTCGTTTGACTCGTCTTAAAAACCTTATGAAGCGGGGTTTAACGCGCGCTTCTGACATCATCATATCAGCTAAAAGATGTCCACTGCTGAACATAAGCCTCCCCAAGGGGTTACCATAATCGCCACGCTAGGCAGGCGAGTTGGCGATCGCAGTGTAGCTGTTGCAATGCACAGAGAATGCTGCTGCCCATTCTCTGGTGAGGCCCTTAGTCACCTCTTACGACACATACGGGAAGTAATGGGATGTTGCTATTCTTTTACGTCCGACACCATACAAATCGTACACCATTGCTCCAAATGTAACAACTATACTAACCAATTGCCTCCTACCGAAACCGTGAGGTGTTACTAGTTGCCTTATTTAAGTTAACAGGCACTTTATATAGATTTATTGTTCCATACATTATGTATGTTGTCTGTATGAGTGTTGGGGGAGAAAATGTATGGCCATTATAGTTTGTATTCGCGTAACTACGTGGGTTTTTTTTTTAGATAAATTGAGGACAATATTTTTTTTGGTAAATGGACTACATGTCTAGAAATATTTATGGTTGGTACTTAAAACTGAATTATAGTTCTAGGTCATATGACAATTTTATATATTGTTATCTTGTGATTGTTATGAAAAAGTCTACTCTTCAGTGTGACGTCGGTCACTATACCTATTGTGGCTATTACAGTTCTTTCATTAACACATAACTTAAAAAGTATCTACTTAATTTGTACTTTGAAATACAAGTTTGGTTTAAACCAAGTATAACGGTTCTAGAGTTTCTGCCATAGCAACAAAACACAAATAGAATATTACCACAGGTTTTTAACACCTAAGTTTTTAATACTTAGGTGTTATAAACCATTAATCAGGCGCTAATAAAAACTTATTACCACAAACTCCTTTATCTCTCGAAATTATCTCAGTCCTTGAAACATTTATTATTTCAATACAATTCCGAGCTAGGTATATTAACTTAAAAATACTCCTAGAACTGTTGCGGAGGGTTGTTCACGTCAGGTCCACCTGTCAATTACAGAAGAACAGCTTCCCCTAGCAACCAGTTTTACTAGCATATCTGGAAACGTTGTGTTATTTAGCCGTATTGTTGTACCCGAATATATCGATAGATATACTCTTTATTAAACAACGACTTAAAAACAAGGAGGAGGTTCTCAATTCGATTGTATTTTTATTTTATTGTTACCTTATAACTCCGTTATTTATAAACCGATTTGAAACAATCTTTTTTATGTAAAAGGATATACCTACTTTCCGATTGGTCCTATACAAATTTCATGAAAATAGCTAGAAAAAATATGTCATCCACGTAAACGAAATTGCGTATTTTGCTTTCCCGTGACTTTTCCGTGGTGTTATTAGGTGTGGGGTACCACTAAAAAGTGAAAACTAAAAACTTTTTTACAAAAAAATACAACCAACTTCCAAATTATTTATACCTACTTTGTAGTTTTTTTTAATTTTTGGTTGTATTTTTTACACCATAAAAATAACAATAAGGGTCTAAGGTAACAATGTAAATAATGTAGTGTCTCTGCTTGCCCGCTTGCCCGCTAGGTGTTGAAAGTAAATAAGAGTATTTATTTCGAAAGATTTATGAGCCTGAAATACTAGATAGGGTTCCGTACGTTATGAACCGTAATTGGTATACAGTGAAAATGTTCATGCCGATACAACAGTTCAGAAAAAACATTATACAGGAAACGTATTTTTTTTAACCCGAAACCGCCGAATTAACTACTGTTTCTTATATAAAAATATATCTTAGTTAGAGCACAGAAATCTCGATGTTTTGTTATATCGCCCCATCACTAGATTGTGGACTTGAGAAGCTGGGGTCGGTTGTTAGTTAAGTTTAAAGGAATATTGCTTTAGCACTGCACTAGATAGATTCAGCCAATTATTATCCTCTTAAGTTGTGATAGTGTTGGTAATAATGTTACATCAGGTGATTTTTTAACTGTCGGTTCCTATGATCGTGATATACAAACTATACGTTTATAGTTCGTATATCACGATCATAGGAACCGATCCGTAGATAAACGGATAAACTGACTTAATAAAATGTAGTTAATATTTCGTCAGCCAATTAATAGTACTACTTAGAGGTGTGTCAGAGGGGCAATGTTCGTGTTTTAAAGGGAAATTCGCTTTCGTAGGTATCGCAGTTGCAAACTGTCAAAAGCACCTCTAATTTAGGCAAAATAGAGGTGTTTGTAAACGACTCAATTCGCTTGTATATTTCTATAATTTTTAGAGTTTCTTGGTCGTTTTTCTCCATAGACATCTACGCCCTGGAACGTGCAAATAGTTTCATGTTCTTGACGGAATTACTTTGACAATTCAAAAGAATCTCTTAATAGTTTATTTAAAATAAATACTTTGACTTGACTTTAAAAAGTGAAAAACAAAAAATAATAATTAAAAAAAACAAATAGAACCTACCTCCAAATAACTTTTTGACATGTTTTAAATCCAACACAAGAATTGATTATAATATTAATATTGCTACTTAAATTAGTTTAGTTATTATTATTAATAAGCTCACACACAACTGCCAGGGTTGCAGAATTTGTTCAAAAGAGTCACCGTGGCCCTGGAACGCAAAGGGCTTTAGAAGTAAAACGGGTGGGTTTTAGTCAGTAAGAGTCTGACACGCCCTTCCGCTCCACCCAAAAGGAAGAAGTCATTTGATGAATATGCAAGCTTAAAAAAAAAGTGAGGCTAAGGCGATTGTCAAAATGTCAAAAATTAATGGGATTTACAAACGCTGTCGAAATGTCTCGTGATCAATCGCATTTCAGCAATTGTATTCGCTAATATAATAGCACTTTTCTTAAAGCATCGGTTTTGCAAAAAGTAACATTGCCTTAAATTAAAGCAGGGTTATCTCCTATTGATTTATGATAAAATTAAATAACAAAATCTATTGGTACGAGCATCGCTGACATTTCTCGTTGGCGCAGCACTAATCTAATCATTTTAAACCAAAATGTTACGATAATGTTGTTAATTAACTGATTGTGATAATAGCTTAATTGTACTGAAATCGATTAAATGCAATAATGGCTTCACTACCGGATTTTCGATTATGGCGTTCCTATACACATTAAGGCGGGCAATCAGACGCGACGCGATGATTAAAAAAAAACCGTTGTTTTTGAGCTTTGATGGCAGTAGTTGTGTAGTATATTAAATGCGAAGGTGAATTTTTTGTTACGCGTTCTCGCCTTAATCGCTGAACCAATGTTGATGTATTTTGGTACAGAGATAGATGAGACTCTCGAAGCGGTTATATGGTACTTTTTTATGAAAATCTTTATTAACGTGAGTGAAGCTGCGGGGAAAAATCTATAGGTTAATTTATTATTTTGTCATCTGAACTCTTGTAACATCAAACACGTGCTACTGTTAGAAAACGAATAGTTAAATCAATGTCCAGGCAATCATTGGCCAGCATCGATCAAAATCACAATTATATATTTCAACAAATGCTAACTATTTGCCACAGCCTGTTGAATAACCATAGAGTATTACTTGAACAATAAAAGAAAAATCTAGAACAATCAAGGAACGCAACGTTATCCGAATAAAAAGTCGTCTGTACAAAGCGTGCCATATCCAAATTTCCATCCGTTGCCTTGTTTCTCTCATTCCCCGCACCGACTGTACGAAATAAAATCGCCATGAAGATGGAGAGCGGGTAATTTAAAAATAATGCTGCAAAAATACGTAGGAATGCGAATTTGGAGCAAATTGCTGTGCGGTTAGATCAGGCGCCTGATGGCGGTGGGTTACACCGCCTGCCAGGGGACAGTTAGGATTTTATTATGTTCAACGGATAGTGGTTTAGATTATCTTGTGGGAGGGATAGTGTAATGATGATGACGTTTATTGATGTGTTTTTTAAATATAGTAGGTATAATATAATCTTCCAACTCGTTTTGTTTAGATACAATTTATTTACATTAAACAAACTATAATAAATGTACAAGTAATAACTAATAAAAACAAAACGCATATTAAAAACCAAAAAAAATCATCGGGCAAAAAAAAATTCATCCACATCGCTGTCAATGGCAAAAGTGCCCAGAATACTGGCAGCATTGCCGCGTTGAATGGTTTGTTTTATTGAACGATCGTAGAGTGTATGCAGAAGACCAATAAAAGAACATGAGAGAAATTCGACTAGAGGTATAACTGGTGAGCTTTAAAACTTAGAGAGATTAAAACTGATGAGCTTTGCAAAGCTTTTGCATTTGGTCTGTGGAACTGCTTCAGAGGAAACTGGTTCGAAGCCCTAAGTAGTCGACATAAACGTGAGTTTCTAGTCAGTTTATAGGTATTAGGTAGGTACGTATTATATAGGGTCTGTCTCAGAGTTCTGATCTTCAAATTACAATAAATAATCAAGCAAACATGAAAAACACTTAGTATTATGTTATTTTTGTTACTGTCAGTATAAAACCAACTGTAACATTTATTTGAAAATCTAAAAATATCTAGTTCTCGCCGAGAAACTTAGATATAATGCCTCCCGACGTATACATCCATTCTCCCTTGTCGTTACGTTCCGCTCACAAATCATTGGACGCGACAACACGGGACGACGTTGCGACATTTTCTTACAAAACTCCCTTTTATTGGACCAGGGCATCATATTAAGTAAACAATAAATTATAGTGGAAGTCACACAAAAAAAAAATTGTTCTGAAAATTTTCGTTACTTGTGTCGGTAGACATTTTTTATTTTGTTTTGGTTGTGAATGTGTGTGTCTGTGTTTGTGTTCATTAATGAATTTTGACTGAAGATGGGGCCCGCTAGGGCCAGAGCTTGCCAGGGTTGCGAAATTTGTTCGAAAGAGTCACCGCGGCCCTGGAACGTAAAGGGCTTTAGAAGGAACACGGATGGGTTTTAGTCAGTAAGAGTCTGACATGTCCTCCCACTCCACCCAGAGCGAAAGAATTCATTGATGATTTCCCATCCTTAAAAAAAAAGACATTTTTAATTTTGTTTTGGTTGTGAATGTGTGTGTGTGTTTGTGTTCATTAATGATTTACTAACAAAATATGGGCATTTCAATAGTCTGAAATAAACGAATTTTATTTTTTTCATTTTTATTCATTGGAATTTTAAACAACGTCCTAATTTCCGAAAAGCGGTAGGTATTACCTAACTGAAAAAATAATTGTAAAAATTTTTGAAGTAGAGTGTTGGCAAAATAAATAAAAAAAAAAAAACAAAAGAACGTCGTAACAGGCGTCAAACCCTAGAAAGAAATAAACAAAGAACCATTGCTGATTGCTTAACAACAAAATAACACCAAGTTCTACCATTTTTCGTCTCGTCAAAATTACACAAAGCTCACTTTATATTACACTGACGCAAACAAACATAAAGTAAGTCGCTTCGGCGTCAGATCCTCAAGCGGTTATAATCTCGCTGTAGCAAATTTCGAGGGAAGATAATCAGTATTCTTCAACACAGCAGAGCTAAAGTAAGCAATGATTTATTATATTAAAAATCCTGTATTATCCCTTAGATGGGACGGGCTGACTCCGCTGGTCATAAAGAGTTCCCGGATTTAATAAAATTTATTCAGCTGGGTACTATGGGGACCGACAAATCATAATTCTACCGAAATACATACTTATTTAGTCGGGACGGCAAGTTTTAGAGCTAGTAAAGTTTATTTACGCTGGTGCTCGAGAGAATACGCTGAGTGGACGGCCCGAAACTTAGTTTTGTAATATTTGACCTCTTTTTTAACCCTAATAGTAAACGAGCAATTTACTTTCGGCTGTTTTTTTTTTGTTTTACGTGAGCGATAAACACAACAGACCTCTCAATTTAACATCACCCAAAAGTAAGTTTATATTGAAAAAGAAAATATGGTTAATTACCTACAAGTGTATATTAACCCTAAAAATACAAGCTCATTTCGTGACTTACTTAGCATAAATTGAAATCCATTTTATATACAAGCTGAATTGTTCATGTGTGCGGTGATGGCCAAATCCGAAACTATAAGAAATAACGAAAAACACAAAAAGGGGTCTCGAGCCCGATTTTGATGAAAACTAAAACTGCATCATTGGATTTTTGCAAAAAATATTCGTCGGGGTTTAGTCAGACATTTAAAAGTTAATTGTTAAAAATGAGCGCTTTTATTCCTTATTAGCGTCACTTTCTAATGGTGTAATAATATAAATGTTGTGTTCTATTTTTTTTTAATCAACCGATTCGATTATTGGTTAGGAATAACAATTTTTCAAAAATCCTATGATGCAGGTTCAGTTGTCATCAAAATCGGGTTCGAGACTCCTTTCACTGTTTTTCGTTATTAAGTACTCATAATTTCGGATTTGGCTATCTACGCACACTTGAAAAATTCATCCTGTATAGGACAGTTTACATTTTAAAAATTGCAGTCTTGTAAAATCTCGTAATTTATGCTCAGATGATAATCTGGTATTCAGAAAATAGTTAACATCTTTTCGATTGACGTCGAAACCTACAAAAAAGTACAACAAACGAGTGTATAATGAATATGCAACCAAAAATTGATTGAACATTCAAGTGTTTTAAACCAGCTTCAATTAAAATTAAGTCGGCCAAGCATATTGTAGTAAGCTGATTAATTTCTCCGTGGAGGTTCGAATGACGCAATTTCTTTCGGGTTCTCCACCCTTTTCAGAGGCTTAAAATCTTCAATTTAGCTCAAAATTAATTTAGGCTGTTGTGAAGTAATTGCTTATTAGTGTCAGCATTGCTTTGACCAATTTTAGTCTAGACCCTTTCATAAAATTCAAAGGCTACATTTGAAAAAAGAATGTTTATTTTTTTTACTTTGAGCAAAAAGTTGATTGTTAAAAAGAGGCTAGTCTCGTTATGGGTGGAAACACGTCATAGATTGCGATATTACACTGCGAATGGAATTGGCTAACCTTAATAGTCAATTAAGGGGAATTAAATAGTGCAGGAGAGTGGTGATGGGCTCTTTAGTTACCATTAACACGTCAGCGCAGCCATAATTGTTATGGTAAGCTATGGCGTACGTCCAACCTTGTTTTTATGGCAAAATTATCAAGAGTCCATTATTGCTCGTGGCATATTGGCATTATTGTGCTTACTCTAATCAGTAATGCTTTATTTGTGTGACACATTTTTTAACTTAAATTACACGTTAAAAGTAATTCATGGCAAAAAATAATTTGCGATTATTGAGTAATCAAAAGTCAAACCAGTGTGCACAACAAATAGTCTACAAGTTCAGCATTTTTTTTCTAAAACAACTAATCCCACTGCACATTCGTATACGTACTGTCATAGGTACACAGCAAGTTGACCTCACTATTGTAGCCTGGCCATTGTTTGATATATTTTATACACATCATATCTAACGAACACACATGACCTCGTTGAACTTTTCACACGGCCATCATGATTTTTATCTGAAAATAATCCTGTTTTGAATAGTTGCATAGTTTTAGCATATTTTTATGGTTCCATGCAAACGTACGAACTGAGTGAAAGCCTTTTTCTGCCTATTTTGTGCAAGAGAATCCAATGTATTTTGCAATATAAAATCGTAAATTTTTGATCACAGTTGAGTGTTCTACTTTTAGACAGGGATCCCTTTCCTCTATATCTGGATCTCCTTTACCTGTCTCTGGACTTATATCTACTTGAGGTGGGGTGACTTCTGGATCGTCTCCTTCTATCTCGTTCTCTGTCTCTACTTCTACCCCTACGGTCTCTACTGCGACTCTTCGTGTCTGTACTCCTGCTTCTCCTACTTTTTCTATCTCTGTCTTTATTATATTAGGTTTTTTTAAACTAACGTGTTAATTTTTTAGGCTTGTTTAGCAGTTAAATAAACATTATAATGAAAGTTAGCAATTATTCTTTCTTAGAGATCCTCCTCTGACCAGCAAACTCAACAATTAGACATGTTGAGGTTGATTTGCGGTAACAATAAAAAGGGCAATTCGCGTTTTATTATCACACAAATCACCTTGCCAAGAGTCGTGACCGCAAAGATTCCTTGATTCCAACATCAGAGCCTACAATTAACCTCAAGCGAACGCTTATAACGAATGATTTCATAAATCACCCAAATTGCCCTTTATTACGCATCTTACATCACTTTAATTGAGACAACCGACGCAATGAGAGCCGAATTTTCGGCAATTTCCTTCGGTCGTGTGAGCATTTCATTTTGAATGTCCCTATTTAATTACTTGCAATATTAGTACGTAATTACTACTTTGTTCCTTAAGACAAGGCTCGGACGAGTTGTTGGAATGAGGCGCCAAAGCTAGCGTTCCTAATTTGAACCGTGGCGGCCATCTTTATGTACCTTCTGATTTATAAGATAGGGTTTGAAATAACGATTCTAGTAGTTGTGATATGGCTAGTGGGTCTATCGTCTTAATTTTAATTTCAGTGACTTTGAACTGTTGTTTTAATTGAGTTTTTCAAAAAAATTAATAGGTATAATGTGATTCGTCCATCCATATTTTTCAGAAAAGATTTTTCAATTTAAATTGAAACAATTATTTAAATTTAAATTGAAAAATATTCTAGATTTAGGTTAGCTTATCTTTGAAACGGTTCTGATGTAATCAATTGCGAAACTATTTGACTAAGCGGA
The DNA here is from genome assembly GCA_905163435.1 of Mamestra brassicae. Classification (NCBI taxonomy): domain Eukaryota; kingdom Metazoa; phylum Arthropoda; class Insecta; order Lepidoptera; family Noctuidae; genus Mamestra; species Mamestra brassicae. The sequence continues at coordinate 6,110,623 of LR990996.1, read as the reverse complement.
GATGACAGGACGATCTTGACGTTTCGACAGGATTGGTCCATACTTGCCCAAAGCTGGGAGAAACGATAGGAAGAAAAATAAATAATATACCTGGTGTCCTTTTCCTTGAGCTGAGTTAACACAACGCAAATTGCTTGCTAAACTAACACTCAAACAGGTCAAAAACTTCGATACAGTTTAAATGGCAATTTATTCAGGATGTAAATACACACATGCATATTCATGTCATACATCCTTCTATTTCCACAAATTTTGACAGAAACTGATACGACACATATTCAATGTAAATTTCAGGTCAGCCCGTTAATAATGGTGGCTTTGTAAGCTTTAATTAACGTTGTTGCGTTTTTAGAAATTATCAGGCGCTTTAAAATATGCAACACTATCTTCTGCCAGCGGGCTTTTACAAGAGAACATACATTCGGGATAAAAAGCAGCCTATGTGATATTTCAGACCATAATCTGTATCTGAGCCAAAACATCGATTCATCCGAACTTTCACATTTATAGAAGAGTAGTACGATTCCAGACAGATTTTCAAATGAACAAGTGTAAAAAAAGTGCGAGTCGGACTCGCTTGTAAAGGGTTCTGAAAGGCTCGTATTTTTGTAACATGTTACTTTAACACTATAGACTAGAATTTCAAATCATAGACTTCTTATAGTTTTCATGAAATCTACAGGTAAAAAACTATTTATTATCTGCTCTTTTTTCATAATTTTAGGCTCGAAAATAGGGGGGGGGGGGAATAGTAATTTTTCATCTTCTAATTTCTTGTATACCTTACTTAAAATTAATAAGCCCTTTTAATTGATTTGTCACGCGGTACAGTTTGAAAAACTTTTACTTGGAATTTTCTAGTTTGTCCCCCAATAAAGACACTCAAAACTTATTTTGTTTACGTAACGCGTTCATGTTTGGGTTACACAAGTTCATATGTGTACCAAATTTCAACAGAATCGGTTCAGTAGATTCGGAGAAAATTGGCTGTGATAGACAGAGAGACACCCGAGTGATCCTACAAGGGTTTCGTTTTTACGGATGTTTGGAACCCTAAAAACACGTAACACATAATTATGTGACGTTCCAAAACGTGGCAACTCTCGGTGGTATAAAGAAAATGTAAAGATTTCTTGCGTTCAAGTTAGCATTGTTTTTGAAAAAGCATTATTTATTAACTGGTGATCTTATTAATGTATACTATATACAATAATGTATACTAAATACTATATGTATAATACTTTTCAGCGGTAATAGATGATTTGAGAAAGTCTTTTGTGAAAGTGATTTTTTAGAAACCATTTTGGATTTAATAGGAACACGTTGGAATTAAAATAAATCTTCATATAGATTGTATGTCAGTGAATCATCGTCTCATAGAAAAAATGAACGCAGCAGCCTCAACTCGTTTAATAAAAGGCTCAATACAAAATGATGTTCCACAAAAACATTAACGTACAAACCCTTATGTCGTGGCCAGATCATGGAATTGAAATGGAAAATATCCGCTGCCCACATCATGATACGGTCAGGCCAGATCAATGATAACCTCAGCGTTTAATTATATCAACAGCTACACACGGTTAATTCATGATATGGTCAAACATTATAGTAGGCGCCAGATAATCGTGGAATAACGGTCATTGACCCACCTACAATTATTGACATTTTTAATTTGAAAAACGGAATTAATGACACAAAGCTGTCCCGAATCATCATCTCTCGTGATCCTTAACATTGTCTAATAATGAAAAACGATTCATATTTTATTGTTCAGGTACCTATGAACAGTTATTAGGGAAAGGTCAATGTACTTTATTCCACATTTATCTGGCGCCTACTATAGTGATCATATTGTAAAATAGTGACATTATATGTGGCCAGTAACACAGCAGACCCAAAGAACTTAACTCTGTCCCCAACTGTCCCTGAGTCACTAAAACCAAACTTGTTAAGAACACAACCTTTAAAGACATGGACAAAACGGCCATAGTATCACCCGAAGAAATAGTTTCATACTATCACGGCATAATATGGGCCATTAAGGCTCTGATAATGGGTCACAGGTGCTCCTACGACGAACGTTACCGGATCCACGCCCGGTATGTTAATATGTTTTTAATTGCTTTTCTATCCCCGAACTAAAGCAGTTTCCAAATGCGCCTTAGTCGTAAATCACTGCTGCTGATTGGGATAGTTATGATTTTCAATATTGGTGGTGATGTTATTGAAGGAGTCGGTAATTAGCTAGCCTTTTTGTGTGGAAACAGATTATTTTAATATTTTTCTCCGATGAAAGTGTACTGCAGAGCGATGGATTAGAGCCTCTAGTTAAAGTTACGTTTTATTGGTGATAACGATGGTCGCAAATATAATATTCAAGTATGTAGCTATTTTATTTACCCACGTACGTGTGTCACTGCGGGGTGCCAACTGAAAACCAGCGTCTGACGCCCAGCAAATGCTGAGATGGTAACCCTTTCGGCACACTCAGCAGAATTTTACTATATCATTGTTATGTTTAATTTTTTTTTTTGTTTTACTATGTGCTTGTTGCTGTTGTGTTGTGTCTGTGTCGAGTAAATGTTTTCTATTTTAATCTATTATTTATTCTTATTTTAAACTAGCGGAAGTCACGCGGTTTCACCCGCGTAGTTCCCGTTCCCATGGGAGTACGGGGATAAAATATAGCCTATGTTACTTGCTGATAAATGTAGCTATCCATTGCTGAAAGAATATTTCAAATCGGTCCTGTAGTTTTTAAGTTTATTCGTTACATACAAAAATACAAATCTTTCCTCTTTATAATATTAGTATAGAGTATAGAAGTATATATTAACCACATGACTTTTCGGTAGTCATGTGGTCAATCCTGAAACTTTTAGTATTTCTGTAATCGTTATCGCTGATAGAATTTCACTTTTTCTAGAGTAATATAAAGAACTTTAGTCCCTAGCCCCCACAATTGCGATTCTTGAAATCTATATACTTATATAAATTAAAGCTGAAGAGTTTGTTTGTTTGAACGTGCTAATCTCTGGAACTACCAGTCGGAAATGGAAAATTCTTCTTTTTGTATATAAGTTTTTTTTTGTTAGTTTGAACGCGCTGATCTCTGAAACTGCAAGTCGGATTTGAAAAATTCTTTTTATATATTATAGACAAATTAATGAGGAAAGAAAAAACGGGATATCCGCATACGAAGCGGGCAAAAGCTAGTGATAAAATATAAAGGATTGCCTCACGTGACATTTCGACAGCTTTGTCAATTCCATAAAATTCACTGAATGCCACTTGTTTAGAGCCTTAGAGGCTCTAGACAAGTGTCATTCTATCAGCAGTTGTGAGGCGAAGGCGATTGTCAAAACGTCAAATATATATTGGATTGACAAAACCTGTCGAAATGTCACGTGAACTGTCCCTTATATTTGACATTTCGACAATCGCATTCGCTCATCGAATGGAACTTTGTCTAAAGCTTCGACTCTTTATAAAGTGCTAAACGATTACCAAAAAGTTCAAAACGTATAGGATTGAAAAGCCCTACCGTAATGTCAGTTATCAATTCCTTCCAATAAAACTTTTCGACAGTCGAATGTAATTTCGTCTAGACTCTCTTAAGTTTGGCTTGACATTTTTTGCCGGTTTTCATTGGCTTATAAAAAACCAGTCAAGTGCGAGTCGAACTCGAGTGCTGAAGGTTCCGTACCTACCTATTATACCGCCATAATAGAATTGGTACCATTTTTTATTGGTGGCAGGCGTCCACTATGTACGTATGGGGACACCCTTTAATTTTCAACTGTTTTATTTTTTTGGAATTTTGACGGACAAGAGAGTGATCTTATAAAGATTCCTTTTTACGTTTTGAGGTACAAAACCCTAAAAGACCTTTGAAGATACGAAAGTGATCTCATCAATTAATTACCGCAAATCACACATAAAGAAAAACGATATTCTGCTGGCAACATTGTGTCACACCAATGTTGATATTGATTTTCTTTTCAGCCCAAGCTTTCCAACTCCCTATCGGGTATCAGCTGCATCTTATCCCATGTAAGTTGTAATAGGCAATCCAGTGAAATGGGTCATTGTGGCTCTGGGAGACGATGGCGTGTATGTCGTTGTGGTCAATGTTACTGCGAACTGTAGTGCTGTACTTTACACGTATGTATATAATTAAACGTAATTAAAAGTAGGCTTATCGATTGTCGTATACGAACAATTAATCAATATTTAGTCAAATATAATAACCTAGTTAACAATTATATTTTCGAGTCGTTTGGGGTTGAAACTCTTAGACTGTGGTGTCCGAGTGCTCATGCGTTATTTAAAGAACTTCCTAAACGCTTAGTTGACACTTCGCGTGACCCAAGGGCTGGCTTTTACCTTGAACAGAGGATAAGCATTGCCATACAACGTGGCAATGCCGCCAGTCTTTTGGGCTCACTTTCAGTCGATAGCAATGCGGACGAATTTTTTGACGCCATATTTTGGTAAGGAGTTTTTATTTTTATTTGAAGTGTATAGGTATAGTTAGTTTAGTATTTAAAATATGAAACGTACATGTTTATTAATAAAGTTCTCTTTCATATTCAGTCATTAAGTTTTTAGACTACGGAAGACTTCAGGAACTCTTAGTCTCGTAACATAGCTTCATAGATAAATGGTGCATCATGAAGCAACGTTATCAAAGAGCGAAGTTGTAGTTAAAAGCGTATGTTTTGATAAAGATATTAATACCTAACAGTAAATGTGGCAGCGCAGTAGGGTTGACTGATGTAGGTGAGCATAATGACGTTGTAACATAACTGGGTAACTTACTACTTTTTTATTGGACAAGCCCACCTCACTATTTCCAACAGCTGTAAACCCGGAAATCAGCAGTTCAGTCCACCAGAATAGCAACAAGACGACGCAAACACACGCTCGTTCTGTATGGTGTTGGACGTAAAAGAATAGCACCATCCCATCACTTCCCGTGGGTGTCGTAAGTGGCGACTAAGGGACACAACAGAGTACGTATGGGCAGCAGCATTCTCTGTGCATTGCAACAGCTACACAACGATCGCGAACCCGCCTGCCAAACATGGCGATTATGGCAACCTATTTCCAGCAGTGGACGTTTTTCGGCTGATATGATAATGATGACACGCTCGTCGAGCCCCGGTAGAGATACGATTCAGCTGTTTACGTATTACCACGTGATAATTTTGGTCACGTAACTAACACGCTTTTCAGCTACCTACATAAATGTATCAATGACGTAAGCAACCGCTGCGTGGGAGCCTCCTTGTCCTTGTCCTCCTGAGTTCTATTATTAAACCGTATTTTTCCAATGTTCTAATTCAATTCCCATTTCAGTTTAGGCTCATTGGAGTGTAACAAAGCTAGTCTCCGGGAGTCGGATCGAGGGAGTTGCGACCACGAACCACGACAGGACTCAGCACTCTCAACTTTGTTCGTTTCATGCGTAACTCTGAAAGAACTTAATTTGTTTGACACATACATTTTAATGCCGCGAAACATGACACAACTTCACAATTAAATGGTTACTGTGTGCCTTTTTATTTGGGTTCCAGTTTTAGAAAGGTTTAGGTAAAGTTCTCTTTGCCATTTGGAACGAGAAGTATTTTTGGAGGCAGCTATTTTTGGCCAGTTACATATTTGAATAGGATTTTTTTTTAGGTTGTACTTCTAATAACGTTTTAGTAAAACAAGATAGAATAAGATCCCCTTATGTTAATAATGTTTGTGATAATCTGTTCAGGAAAAATACAATGCTAAAATAAAGCCCGTCTCAAGAGGGGAGTAAACACATCAGGAATATTCTTGATGTAGCTTTTCCAGGTGGGGAATATGACAATCATCTTTAAAGTCATTTCATTTCATCAATCATCTTTTTACGAGTAGCAATTTTTCAGGAAATAAACTCTAAATCTCGTTAAGTACGCTCAAGGGTGTAAAACGTAGGGCTTTTAGTAAAATTCAATGTCAGCAGCATATTCCGAAAGCAGTCGGGACTCTCACCGACATATTAGCGTCAGTAATTTACGGATAATGTTCGCGTAATTTCGCCCGGGCCACCAACCAAATCTATGGCCTTTAATAAACGTGAACAAACTCTATGGAAACAATTATTTAACGAAATTACTGCTTTACATGATACCCTTAATGAAATTACAAACAACGCACCGTGTACGAAGATTTAATTTGACAACATAATTAATAATTATGTTTTAATTATGTCGGTTTTGTTGAATTACTATCGCTGTGGTCATATTTCGTGTAGCATCTTGGGTTTAATTTGAGAAATCTGAATTGTGTTAAATTAAGTTACAGCTGAATAAAGTTGTAGAAAGAAATCTTGAGCAGATTGAAAATTATCTGGATTAATATTTCAAAGTTCAAAGTTATTTCTCTGAATTAAATGCCTAGTTACATTAGAAAGGAACTTAATTTAAAACTTGCAAAAAATAGTTTGAAGATATGGAAATTGCCAACACTTAAAATTACTGAGACACACTTGGCGCAAACGTATTCCATCAATAATCACAATGGAATACCATTAAAACGGAACGATGGGAGGGTCTCGGGAGAATTTAAGCAAATCCCGTCTCGTGTCCCCGGAATTGTTGAGCGAGACACGATCCGCGTCCAAATAGTACGGGCCCCGGTGAGCCCACGTTAATACGTGCGTTAATTGGTGACCCCCAACCCGCCCCGCCTCGTCTCTTCTCGCCCCACCTCGTCTCATCTCACCCCCGTCTTGCCCTCGCATTTCCTAAGGGTTCGTCTCCCGTTAATAAGAATCTGACACTAACAATTTATCAGAATTGATTAAATTTACTTTACGTTATTCCCTTTCATTGTATTAGTGAGCTTAGAGATTTTGCCTTTTGGATAAGTCTACTATTAAGACTCGTTACGTTATTCGAGAACCGTTAATCCTACAAAATACGCCAGCTCAATTTAAAAACAAAAATGTCGTCTGTTCACACGTACGGACATCCATTAAGGCAAACGTTTTGATGAAGTTGGCGAAATCTAAACAGAGCTGACCGATCAAGTGACAAAAACCGCCACCTAAAGCGGTGATAAAGCCATCAGTCTTGATCCGTTGTCTGTCGGTGTGTGTTGCCGCAAGGGCTGACGGATCGCGTATTGTCAGTGGTCGTGGACATTTTTCGCGTCACTCTGACAAATGAAATAAGAGGATTGGTGTGACACCCAGCCCCTCGAGTGCTCGGGAAATCATATGCCGTCGTGAGGCGAATATGGGATTCGTGTTTGTGTTAGTTTTTATGATAAGAAAAATGTATTTTAACGGCTTTGTTTTCTATACATAACTTGGTACAAAAAATGTTTAATATTTTTTCTTCTAGTGGATGAAACAATACAAATAGAGGAGGTTTTGGTTTAATTAAACAACTAGCTTAAGTCCGCGGCGCCGCTCGTCTTAATATAGACTTTCTAAAAAAAAGTAGCCTATAGCCGTCTCCAGGGTCCCATCTAGTTGCGGAATTTGTTCGAAAGAGTCACCGCGGCCCTGGAACGCAAAGGGCTTTAGAAGGAACACGGATGGGTTTTAGTCAGTAAGAGTCTGACACGCCCACCCAGAAGAAGTCATTTGATGATTTCCCATCCTTAAAAAAAAATAGGGTCACATCTATCTCAGTACCAAAAATCATTCAAAATGATTCAGTGCTTTAGGTGTGAAAGCATAACAAACAACAAATTCATCATCATCATCATCATCATATCAGCCGAAAGACGTCCACTGCTGGACGCCTCCCCCAAGTGTCGCCACAACAACCGGCCCTGTGCGTCTCGCATCCATCAGCTACCCGTGACCCTCACCACCTGGTGACCGATGACCTCATCGGTCCACCTTGTGGGAGGCCTTACAACGCTGCGATTTCCAGTACGTCGCTACTGTAGAATATTTCGACCTTTCTTTTCGTGTGACTGTGTGATTTTTTGCCCCATAGACCATCCGGTCAATGGGGCAAAAAATCACACAATCACACAAAGGTTCACAAATTCACTTCACTATTATATCACTTAGGATAAAAGTTACAAGGACATAACTTATGTCAATATCAATATTAAAATACATTATTCGAATTAATTGTACGTGGGACCAATAAAATTACAGGGACTGATAACACATTATTAGGTATAACAAGAATAAAAGTTCGTCAAGAACAAAACTTGAAAAAATATTTTCATAATTACATCTTTAAACCGAGAGCCACGAGAAAGAGCGGGTCCTTTCCGAAGTAACTTAATTCTAAGCTTTATGAATATGTTAGTTTTAAGTACGGCTTAATCCGACAACGTTATTATACCTTTTACCGGAGCGCAGAAAGTAAACTGAGTTGTTTATCTATGTTAGACTTCAAACGTGATCTTTGTAAAATGGTAGTTTTTTTACCGTTAAGCGGCGTATCCACTTGGCAACATTTGACGCGCGACATGATGCATAACATGTTGCTCATCATGTTTAACGGCAACGAGCAACGCTTGATTTAGTATCGTTTTCAAATTGTGCGCCAGCTGGCGCTGTTGTGCAACGTTACCTCTTCTTCATGATCTTTCGTCTTGCAAAATTTCATGAATCTAGGTCAACGGGATGCACCCTATAAATTTTGATTCCCTTGAGAGTGTCGAAATATTCGTTTTTTGCGGCATAAACGGCCGTATCTTTTTTTAGGTTAACTGGGACTGTAGACTTGAGTACATAGTTTTAATTTCTGGATACCTCGACGCGTTCCCGAGATAAAGGGTCTTGACAGACATGCAGACGGACGGACGAACGGACAACAAAGTGATGCTATAAGGGTTCTCTGTTTTCATTTTAAGGTACGGAACCCTAAAAATATAAAAAAAATAAAACGACTACAAAAACGACTCGCAAGTTCCGAACATATGACTTTTCAAGCAGTCTGATGCAGTTGGTGACATCAAATCTGTGATTGAACTAAAGTAAATGCCACCAACTGTAACAAACTGCTTGAAAAGTAATTTCTTCGGAAATCTTTAGTCGTTTTTTCTCGTCGATTTTTTTTTTCTTTGTGTATTTCAGATACCCAACATCACCCTTAAATATGACCAGGCGCTTCTGGAACATCGTGTAGAGCAAAAAAAAGGTTTTCTACTTTTACAGGCGGCGCTTGTCCATGTAGTTCAAATTGACGATTACCTCAATGCGATCGAGTACACTCGCACTTCCGTGCTCTCGTCAAGCCGCTTGAACACGCTAAGAAATTTCACCGTATCTGCTGCAGATAGGATCAATTCATTATTTATTTATTTAGCTTGAATTACTCTCTGAACTTACAGTACGAACCAACACGTACAGAGAGTCATAATCTAAAAATTGAAAAGTTACACACATAGGTATTAAAAATTTAAAAAAAATACAGAATAACAAATTATTTACCAATAATAAAAACAAATAATTAATTGCTGGAAATAATAAACAATAATAATAATCAAATAATAAAAATAGTAATAATCAAATAATAAAAATCAAATAATAATAATATGTCAATCATAAAAACATTTAAACACTAAAACAATCTTTGAATTTCTTTAGGATTTAGGATTATGTACACGACAAGAATTTGTCTGATCTAGACCCGAAAACTTCTCGTGTCTACTGCAGACAAGATGAATAGGAACGTGTAAACATTAAGATTGTTTTCGGGTAGTTGTTCGTAGGGTGTGATAGACAACACAAGTCTGTTTTCAATTTTCGTTTTTTTTTAAGTGAGTCGTTTTAGTTAAGTCGAGTCGTATCTTTATGAATTTCTAACGTTTTGTCCCACAATACGGGTCTCTCTACCTCCTCTACTAAACTTATAAGTAACTCGGTGTCAGTCATTTTTTTTGTTTCCATCCGCTACAACTTGTCCACGCAAACAAACGTACAGAAACTACCAGATCACCTTACCTTTTTTTTTTAAGGATGGGAAATTATTAAATGACTTCTTCCGCTCTGGGTGAAGCGGGAGGGCGTTTCAGACTTTTACTGACTAAAACCCATCCGTGTTCCTTCTAGAGCCCTTTAAGTTCCAGGGCCGCGGTGACTCTTTCGAACAAATTCCGCAACCCTGGCATGCTCTGGCCCTACCGGGCCCCGCCTCCTATGCTGCCTCCACCGCACCGCAGCAACGTTCACGCGTCGTGTCCAGCGCAGACAAGTTCTTTTTCCTGATCAGCGCCGAAATAGTGTACACAGTTCGTTTGTAGAAACGACACGAATTCTTACATAGGCCCGGTGTACTCGATCGGTGTGCACTATTCCAAAAACTACAGAAAACTTAATTCAGTGACTGGCCTGTTGGTCGAGTAGTTAGTGACCCTGACTGCTAAACCGGAGGTCGTGGGTTCGATTCCTACCAGGACAAATCTTTGTGTGATGAGCATGATCATTTGTTCTGTGTCTGGGTGTAATTTGTCTATAATATGTTTGTATTTAGAAATATGTAAGTATGTTTATCACTTGTTTGGTTGCCATAGCACAGGCTCTGCCTAGTTTGCGATCGGATGACTGTGTGTGAGTTGTCCCAAGAGATATAATTATAAAAAAGAGATATATAATTAGTATTAACGTAAAAGAAAACTGCGTTTTAAACCGAGTTCACGATCAGAGCAAGGTAACCGGTGGTAGTAGGATTACTGAGGATGAAATTATCCAAAGCTTCGCATCGCTTGCCCAACACTGAAATTAATTGTTAGGGCTCCCAGCAGATAATTTAATTTTAGTCGTTTTTCGGTTAGACTAAGTAAACAAGACAGTGTACAAAGTAATTACGTAAAAACACGTCTATACATATTTTTGAAGGGATAGGCAGAAGCATAGTTTTTTTTGTTTAGTTTTATAAACGTTGCCTCACACTGGAAATTTCCTGTATCGTGGGTGCGTTTACAAACATATAAACTCACATACACAAACAGCAACAACTAACACAACGAACGCACGGAACAACTATTTGTAGGTCTTATAAATATTTGTTCCGTGGGGGGATCGAACCCGCGACACGCAGTGCAGCAGTCAATCGCTCAGCCACTGTACCAACCGTTTTTATTCTTTTTTTCGTGAAGTTCATCTATTTGTTTTCACCAGTTATTTTGGAGTATCATTTAATAGGAGACGATTACAAATTGCGAAGAGTACAAATCCAGACCCCAGGTGACATTCTACATGGAAAACTCAATAACTGCTTCCCCAACCCACGAATGTATAGGACCCCGCTTATCAATAGCTCCATTTAAAAAAAAACTTTATAGCTACGGGCCCTATGTAACGGTTCGGAACGTTAAAAAAAAACATTTTACTAAAACGGTAACTACCTATAATTAGTTTATCTGAAGTACTTGTGAAATTCATAATAACAGAAAAATACGAAGATCTAAACTTATTCTAACTCAACTAAGATATGGAATTAGTAAATCCTTTTTTTTTAAACTTAATTGAACTTAATGCCCGGATAAATGTAATATATGTTCTAATCCATTATCTAAACCCAAGTTCCAAACCCTTACAGCTGTTGAAGCTTTATCGATTAACAATAAATTAACACTCTAAAAATACACACTTTCACATCAATTTATCATACCTGCCTAGTATTAGGATAAGAATGACACTGTAGAATTTCAAAGAAAACTCCGATCAAATTAAGTTTATCTGCAATTTTAAACCGTCTTGAAATAAACTCATTAACCATAACAAGTTGTCCGCTTTATTTGATAACAAACTCAGTATCCAGTAAGAACAGGAAGATACAGACGGGCCACAAACATAAACTAGAAATAAGTACGTTTAGATGGAGAATCTGATTTAACAGAATAATGTTACAAACCAAAACAATACAATCACTAATGGTTAGACAGATTTGTATTTATAGTACACCTATATTTCGCTAGGCATGTTCTATGTCACAAAGGACGAGCCTAATTACAATATAAATAATATAAGTGACCAGTTTCTGCCCGCGGCTTCACTCGTGTAAAAATCTGTAATCATCCCAAGGGATCGTTCTCCCGGGATAAAAAGTACCCTACGTCCTTTTCCAAGGTACTATTCCAAAATTCATCGCCATTGGTTCAAAAATTTAGACGTCAAAAGGAAACAAACTGTCAGACAAACAGACAGACGGATAGAGAGAGAGAGAGTTAGACATGGAAGTTTGAATACATGCAATATTTTGAAATTGGTAATACACATATCCGTACCGTAAATACTTTTCCGAGGTTGTAACGCAGTAGCAGTTCATTAATTAACGCCTTAATTAACTTCCCTGAATAATTTACTTGATAACTGCAGTGTGGGCCAATGAGTACAATTGCAGGTACGTAAATAATAATTAAACAACTTTTGAGAAAATATGAGTTTATTTTTTCGTTACCATTCATAGTGGCTGTCCAATATTTGCCCAGTAGCGGTAGCCAATGTAACCAACTAAGAGCTCAAGTGGGCAACTGTTTTGTTACTAAAGAGTGGTTCTAAAGTTGTCCGTCTAAACTAGCAGTAGGTAAGGTGTACAAATGACCGCGGAGCGCCGTCGCCGATATTTTTTAAGAAAGCGCGTTCTTACATCTCTCTTTTTATGATTGTTCTTCTTTTATTAGAGTACTTTTGTTTCTTAAGTGAAATTTTCTAAGTTAGAAAGGCGGGGCTTTCGCTGTAAATCCGTACTTACTCTTTGCGTCGTAAAAGTTAGGCGATTGAAAAAATTGCTTCTTTTGTGCGACAAAATCGCTGTTAAGAATTGATTTGCCTTTGATTCGTTATTGTAAGGTTTTATATACTTTAATGGTGGGGCAAAATACATGCTTTGGTTGAATAATGAAACTGAACGAAGCAGTATAAATTCAAATAGTTTAATGCCCACGATAATGGTGGAGCTAATTACGGTTCAGGCTCACACGCCACTGAACTAAAGAAAGTGGAGTAGTTATAAGCGCGCGCTATGCAGAGCTTGTGCAGAAACATAAAACTGCAAGGCGAAGTGGATTGACTAATAAGATTAACATAATTACGCGCGGTGACTGCACGCGAACCCATAGCTTTTCATAATTAGCTGCCGTTGTTATAACATTCGTGAGTCGAATGTTGGCTGAGCAGAATAAACGTACATACAAGGTGTTTCGGAAGTGCAAAGTTATATTTCAGTGTTGCGTTCTGTATCTTATTAATATTATAAACGCGAAAGTTTGTAAGGATGGATGGATGGATGTTTGTTTCTCTTTCACACAAAAACTACTGAATGGATTTTGATGAAATTTGGCACAGTGTAGATTATAGTCAGGAATAACACAGGATGATTTTCGACAATCACGCGGGTGGAACCGCGGGCGGCAACTAGTTTGATATACAGTAAAGACACAATAGTAAAAAACGTCGCCTTTCTCAAAAATCCCAACCTCAAACAAACACTAAAAAGTAAGAAAAAAAACACTTTTCAAGCAGTCTGATGCAGTTAATAACACCAATTCTGTGATTTAACTAAAGTAAAAACGAGCAACTGCGTGAAACTGCTTGAAATGTGATTTGCTTGAAACTTTGCAGTATTTTTTTGCGGTTGAGTTTCTGAAAAAAAAAACAATGCTTTTATATATTTGCTATTGTTTCCTTAGTATATATCAAATACAGAACGTCACCCTTTAACATAACCACGCACTTCTGAAACATTCTGTATAAGCATAGTATACTACATATTTACATACTCGTACGTTAATCTAATAATATCCCGAATGGAATGCAAATAAAGCTGGTTTTTCCCTCAAGAGCTTTGTAAAAAACTACGTTTCCTTTTCGTTTGAAACGTTTACAGTTGTTAATCTTTGTAGAGTAACTTCAATCGCGACATCGCATCGGCAAGGTCCGTCTGCAGCTTTGATAAATTTATTTAACCTCAACTCGAGTTAAACGAAATACTCAGCGGAATTGCAGTTCTAAATTAATCGGTTTCATTTACTAAAGTTGTTAACGTGCACTGTCAAAACACACAGATGCAACGTTAGTGTGTTATTAATTGTTAATACGTACACACGTACATATTTCAGGTATTTAGTTTAGTTATCAATTATCCTACATTATTCTACTGCTGTATATATGTTCTGTATGGTGTCGGACATAAAAGAATAGCACCACCCCATCACCTCCCGTGGGTGTCGTAAGAGGCGACTAAGGGACTCACCAGAGAATGGGCAGCAGCATTCTCTGTAGTTCTGTGCATTGCAACAGCTACACTGCGATCGCCAACCAGCCTGCCAAGCGTGGCGTTTGTGGCAAGGGGTCCTTGGGGGAGGCTTATGTCAAACAGAGGACGTCTTTCGGCTGATATGATGATGATGATCCCACTGCTGGACAAAATACGGACGGATAGAATTTTGTCCAGCAGCGGGATCCCCAAGACTTCCAACTATTTTGGTCCAGGACTAAAGTGGGCTACTGCTCGTTTGTTTGTGTGGCTCGTCTTCTTAGGGGTCGCTGCACCTTTAACTGTGTCAGGACTCCACATAGTGGTTATTTTGGGCTCACGGCTCATTGTATATAGGCAGACAAGGCCAGCCTAGTCCCACATTAGGAGATATTTATTTTATATTAAGCAATTTATTAAATCTAAAATGATCAAAATGAAACCTGAAAATTCAAATCAATGCATTCATTTAGAATCTGAAAGCTCAACAACAAACTATCAAATATCACCCATATCATTTCAAAAGCATCACCAATTAATACAATACAAATTAATCAGTGTAAATAAAACGGGATATACAAATCAATGAATGGACGCCCTTAAACGCTCGTTTGAAAATACATGCGATATAAATTCTGGCAACAGTACTACATTCGGATCGATGGTTGGCCGCTGAGCAAATATTCAATAAGGGAACCTATGTATTGTATTGCACCCGCGATTCAGTTTGTTCACTCTTCAATATACCGTTATTGTTTTGGTCGTATTGAAAACGGAATCAAACAGTACAAATTGCGGAGCCATATTGTCGCGTATGTAGGTATGCTTTCATTCGGATCTAGTGTTTGGATTGACGGATCAGAAAGTTTACCCGTTATACCTTTGGAGTTTTTGATTCGTTTGTTGTACTTTTGACTGGGTTGGCTTTGCAATTCTGAAGTTGGTTTTGAGATTTGTACGAGTAATTTATAGTTCACTATCCAGTGGCTCAAGTCAAGAATTAAGGAATGTTTCGGGAGGATGTATTCCCGGGATAAAAGTATCCTATTGCAAGACATTGTACCTGTGTGCCGAGTTTCATTTAAACGTAACTTAATGGTGTGCACTAGCTTTTTCGCACGACTTCGGTCTCGTCGTCTGGCATGACCAAAAGGAACCCTACATTTTGCGGTGTTTTACTTAGAAAATAAAGAGATGTCAGCATAGAAGACGGGGCCCGCTAGCTAGGGACAGAGCTTGCCAGGGTTGCGGAATTTGTTCGAAAGAGTCACCGCGGCCCTGGAACGCAAAGGGCTTTAGAAGGAACACGGATGGGTTTTAGTCAGTAAGAGTCTGACACGCCCTTCCGCTCCACCCAGAGCGGAAGAAGTCATTTGATGATTTCCCACCCTTAAAAAAAAAAAAAAAGCTGAAAAAAATTAATTCGGAATTGATCAAATACATTGTTTTGAATTTAATTCCTAAATAGAATTAATGAATGGATAAGTACTCTATTCATCTAACGTGTTTGTTAAATTTTAAATTACTAATAAATTGCAAGTTTCGTGTATAATATTGTTTATGAATTAAGTTAATTCTCCTGTTCTTATTATGAGGTGTACAATGAAGTATATAATAATAATAATAATAAGTTGAATGATGTTTATTTATGTATTTATTTTAACTTTATATATATAGACGGAATTAATGCAAAAAAGAATTGTCTACCACACACCGTGCGCGAGGTGTACAGCAAAAAAAAAACAAAATCGATGATGATGATGTTAACATTGTTATTTCGATAATTATGTACATAATACTGTATGGAATTTAACCTGTTCATCGCAGTTTTATAAATGATCGAAGTGAATATTTTTTTGCGAAAATAAGTACCTATTTGTAGCGTCATCAAAAAAAATGAAAAATGAAAAACTAAGAAGCGAAATTTGTACGGCAACAAAAAAAACCGCAACGCAGATGGCGTTGCGGTGAACTACCAACGAAATCCTGCAACGCGCAAGCAAATTTCTCCGTGCGATTTGAACATGCACAACAGTCCGAATATCAACTATCGGGTAGTTGCATACCAGACACATGAACCGTCTAGTCAGAGGATCCACCAATTTCAGTGGAGGTGTGTGGGTCTTTACTCTCTGTTCCGCATACCTCTATTATATTTACTGTCAAAACGAAATACCTAGTAATTTCAGCTATACCGTACTTTCTATAGAATTAACACTCAACTTTCCATAATAAACAGTATTTACTATTCAGAAGCGCACAACTTAATTAATATCATCCGTCAATAGGCATTGAAAATGCACTAGAGCTGGGCTATTGAATAGAACCAATGGGTATTAGAGTGCCACTCTATTCATGCATTGAATGTAATAATGTTCTAAATTCTAGTAGCGTTATCCCAGGCTTTAGAGTTCAACAGTTGACAAGCAAATAAATTATTAGCCTGTCTAGTTACTTGTCCAGTGTCTATGCTCACCACGGTAAATGTGTAGCGAAAAATGAGAATAAACAGGGGTGAAATGAAACGGTTTAGTAGTACAGTTCATACTGCTAAACCGTACTATCACTGAGTTTAGGGTCTATGGTACCACTATGACCAGATTGTTTTTATAGCGGCCCCGCAATGTTGTAATTGGTTCAAACGGAGTAAACGTTGCGTAATACAAACATTATATGAAATTATTTTGATTTCATCATCATCGCATCGCCTAGCCTTTCCCCAACTATATTGGGGTCGGCTTCTAGTCAAACCGGATTCGGCTGAATACCAGTATTTAACGTAGAGCTGCTGCCTACCAGACCTCCACAACCCATTAACTTGGTAACACGGTAGTTCTTGCCAAGACTGAAGTCAGATTTACTGGTTTCTGACAATCCGTAATGACTGCCAAAGATCTACAAATGACAGCCGGGACCAACGGCTTAACGTGCTTTCCGAGCCACGGGGGAAACTCGGTATGTTAAGATGATCACTCATCCACAGACCAACCTTGGCAAGCGTTGTGGATCTTGAAGATTTAATTTTATTATATTTTAATATTATTTAAGATAACAATAATGTGCTTATGGAATAACGATCATGTCACCTTTTATATCAGCCTCAATAAAAGGAAAGTGACCTCCGGTTATTAACTCACACTAAAACAATTTTCCAAACTCATCAACATGAATAAGGGTACCCCATCAAACTTAAAAACCCAACTAAAACATATCGGAACAAACTTTAATACTAGAGTAGTTCCCGTAATTTTCGGCAGGGGGCAGCACTAGAATTTTATAGTCGGGACAGATGGAAACGTCAGTACGCTAGCGGGGTCTCCGCGTTATAACATTTGGATTTATTCAGACGTGAAATTAAACAAGCCCCTGAGCGCCCCCTATCACAATTTATGTTCGCACTAGATTGTAAAGGTCCAAAAAGCAAGATCTGACTGTACCCTCATTAATTGGAAGTGGCGTCATGACTGGCCTGTGTTTTGTACTTGATTTAAGGACTGGATGATTTGAGTCTACCGTCTAGTTTGATGGGGAAGGGTCCTCATTAAGGAGATTTAATTGTGGAGTTCTGTGCTTGGTGTCCTGTTTTTAATTAAAGGGTTTTTGGTTAATGTTCGTGGGCTACGGGCTGACTTCAGAACAATAATTTAATGAATTATATAAATCATTAATTAGAAAGACTTAAGTCTCCACCAATCAGTCTGCCTAGCCGTTCCCTAAGTATGTTAGGGACGGATTATATGGAACAGCTTCTTAAATATTATATACGCAACCCAATAACTACAAAAAAATAATATTTTCGGAAGTCGGTGTTTTTGGTTGTTTCTTCGTGTTATTACACCGACTTCCGAAATTAAAGTTATTTTACACTTTGTAGTGTTTATTTCCATTTGGAAGTCGGTTGTGTTTTTTGAAAAAAGTTTTTTATTTTTCCCTTTTTGGAAAGTCTCAGGAAAGCAAAATAGAAAGAAAAGAAAGAAAATCAATTTATTCTGCCGGAAAAAACGCACAGAACACTAAAAACTAAAAAACTAATCAACTACAATAATTATAACTAAAATAAATAAAAACTGAAAAATAACACATCACTGCCAGCCCATGTCTGGACCGGACATTGACCTAAACGTGTCTCTGGTCACACCAGCACACCACAGACAAAACAGAACAAAGTTCAGCAGTTGTCCATGGCATGACGCCCGACTGACTGACAGCGATAACAAGAAAACAAAACAACAATAAAAATTTTAGACAGAGAAAGTAATTGTAGAAAATATACATAAATTCAAGTTGTGCGTCGCATCCGAGCAAGAATCGGTCATTTGCCATTGTCAAAAACAAGATACAGCTAGAAC
This sequence comes from Mamestra brassicae, assembly GCA_905163435.1. NCBI lineage: Eukaryota > Metazoa > Arthropoda > Insecta > Lepidoptera > Noctuidae > Mamestra > Mamestra brassicae. The sequence goes on along the minus strand of LR990996.1, from coordinate 6,092,061 downwards.
CCTAGAGAGGTCCTCCCCAGCCAGTACCTACATCATTCCATTTAATTTTATTTCCCTTAAAAAAAACTTCCTTGAAAAGTACGTACTTACATTTAAGCTTTAACGAGCCTCTTTCTCGTACATTGTCCTATCACCCTTCAGCCTTGTATCTAACTCATGCCCTATAATATCGCCCTCTGTGCATCACGATAAGGGTGCGTAACTTCGGGGTTGCGAGAGCCTCGTAAATATTCATTATCCTGGAAACATTGAACTCTTGTTTAAGAATAACACGGGCATCTTCTTTCCAAGTTTATTAAAGGGAGCTTAATTTCCATTACTTGAAAAGTTTTCGTAAAATGGTTAATTTTTGGGGCAGTTAATATCGGAGTGTGAGTTTGTTCGCATGTTAGGGAACACCGTAAGCTAATTTTAATGCCCACATAACTCAACTTTGAAAAAAATTATGATTTATCTATTTTTTAAGAAGAAAAATGGTTAAAAACACACCGTCCAAAACATCGCTACCTACGTTTTTCGTACATTTGTTGTAGACATATATATATGGTAGGTGCCAAATAAATTTACAAAAGCGGTCATTGACCCACCTACCTACCTTTATTGACATTCTTAATATGTCTGAATAGACATCTATTGTGATCCTTTACATTTTCTAGCAATGAAAAACGAATCATAATTTGTTTTTCGAAGAGATATCAGGGAAAGGACACTGAACTTGATTGTAAATTTATCTGGCGCCAACCATACGCCACGACATCGCAACGTACCACGATGCGACGTCGTATCGTGTATATGTGGCCCTAAATTTACTAAAGGCGGACCTGAGAATTCAAACCATAAACTCCAAGAAAAGAAATGCAAAACCTGAAACCCCAACAAATATTCCCGAAAAAACCTACACATGAACAGATTTTATGAAACTAAAACCTTTGTATCTCCAAATCCGTTTTCAGACAAAGCTTTAGTTTCAATAGGTATCACTATTTTACTGTCGCCATAACTTTTGAAACAAGGGTCTGTAGTTATACTAACACGGGAAATAAACAAATCCCATAGATTTTGTGGCGTGCCAAGTATTTTCTCCGCCTTTATCCCTGGCGTATGCCTTTTTGTAGGATTTTGTTGTAAACACGGTGTGGCGTGATAGCATCTATAGCCTTCGGTTTTAGGATAATTACGATGATGTAGGTGTGGTAAAAGGGTGCAGACAGTGCGATAAAATAAAGCATTAATTTTAAGTCAGTTGGTATACTTGAAGATTATTTATGCCTTGATTTATTTACATTCTAAATCTGAAATATACAAAAAAGTAAATAAATCAGCAGTTTATATCGCATTCTCCTTCATTTTTCTCCCTACTTTTGGAAAAAAAAATTTATTTATTGAGTCGAATGCGCAACATATTGAATTTATCTGTAGTTTTTTTGGCCGATATGGTATTTGTATTCCATGGAAGCTACAGCCAAATTATTGTTTTAGTATAAACCCTAAAGCGTATGACGAACACAATACTCTGTCGTCTAGTCAAAAGCACAATAATAATTATGTTCCTAAAGTATGACAAAAGTCATTCTACTCCATTTGCGACAAATATAGCCCTAGGCCCATACATATTTCGCGACCTATACAAAAGTTATATTATATATATATTCTTCGCAATAACCATAAAAACATCCATTCCCATACAGGTTACGAAGTCGATGAAAGAAGCGAAATAACTAGCAATCAAATGCTATTTATTGGCCCATTGTACTAAACTCGAACATTTCTGCAAGTCATGGCCATGAGAGGTGCTTAACGTTCACAATTATTTTTCTACCACAATTCCTAAGGACGAACGTTTTAGACTTAATAGTGTTTGTGACGTAGAGGCCTTTAAAAAGTGACATTTTGTCAGCGATAACGATATGTGAAAATATAAATATATATACACGGTGGAGACGACGATACGACAATTAATCAAAACACTGGCAATACTATTTCGTACGAATATGTTGTCTTTTATGACAGATTTGATGTCACTAACTGCAACAGACTGTTTGGAATATTTCGTCCGAATAGCAGTCACTATCCATGAATTTTTGACGTTTTATGTAATTGGAATGTTTACTTTTAATTTCGGTATAAGGATTTATAATAGTTTCTAAATATTCCTATGAACTAGTATTGCCAATGTTTTCGTTTATTGTCGTATCGTAGTCTCCATCTTGTATATGAAAATATGAGTGAAATGCGCTACCGAAATGCCACGTGTTCAATCTCAAATATATATATTGATCTTTTGACTATATTTATCGCTATAGTATGCCTTCGTATCCAAAGCCCTAGATTTTAGACAATCGCAATGCCAATTGACCCAAACAAAACTTTTATAGAAGAGCACCTAAGGGTTTTGTTATGAATTACGTCAGCATTGGCGCAACATCAGAATGTTGTGTTAATCAATTCATTTCGTACAGTGAGATGCGAATTCTGTGGTTAAACAGATAATTTATTTATTACTTGAATATTCATAAGATAATGGATCTGTCCTACTAATATTAACTAAACCAACAAAAAGTATCACACATAATTTTTGTTGGTTTAGTTTAGTAATAAATAAATAATCTGTTTGACCAGAGAATTCGCATCTATTTACGCACTGGCACACTGTGTGAAATATATATATAACGCCAATGCTCACGTTATTCAGTGTGACCGTTCACACTTATTTAATTCAACAGATTAATTTATTAATAACAGAAATTATCTTCTGAACATTACATTTTACTTAATAAACTTTAATTCCAGTAACAGTAATTTCAATAAAGCGCGCACGAGCGATAAAAAAACTTCGAGCGGTTGGCATTATAGTGCTGTAATTGGCATAAATAACATTAATTAGGATGTAATGCAGGCCCCAAATTTTAGGCATTCTGAATTAAAGAACTTAAATTAGCTATTTGTCGATTACAGTTGAGCTGAGAAAAACCTCAATTTTGAGACATAATTGTATATGGTTATGCAGCCTTTTAGTTTATACTTTAACCTAGCTGGAAATGAAGCACCTCACCATTTCAGTTGTAGTTTTAGTACACATAATTTGTCAACCCTGTAAATTACCATGTACCTACTACAATGCTTTTATGATGAATAAACAATTAATTTTTATATTTATAGTTTACCTAGAAAGCGTTTGGGTGGAAGCGTATCGTAATCTCTCAGGAGATTATTTTTTTAATTAGTTTTACATATCACCTATGAACTTCATTCTAATGCATTATAATTTACTTACTAAAGTTTCAACAATTACGTATCCACGATCACGCTAACAACTCCCTAGCCGTTCGCTAAAGGATAAAGCGCACACGACCGATAAAAACTTCCCGCGATCGGCATAATAGTGCCGCGATTGGCATAAATAACATCAATTGTGATGTTTTCTTTGCTAATGTCGTCCCGAGAGCAGTGTGCGCGTAATGTGCGATGCCATTAAAAGTACATAAATACACGATCGTCTCAATAAATGTCACGATGCTGGGTAGTTTGCTGTTGTAAATAAACTGCAGGCTGCAATCTACAGTGTTGCTTTTTATGACTGCTGCGAGTTCATTACGGATATAAAGTTTGGATTCGTTTAGTTTGAAACGTTTTTGTTGGATTGTGTAAGATGACTAGTTTGTTTACTGTGTTGTGAAATTGTTGTGGTTTTTTAATAGGATTAGATTATTTTACGATTTTTGTAAGGAAACCTTAGGCTTCAAACAGAGTGACATTGCCAGAAATAGAAATTGTTTGGGAATGTTCACTTGACGTCTGGATAGTACCTCCATGTCACTTCCACACATTTTGAACTTTTTGGATTACCAAAAAGTCAGTTAGTAAGGTAACTATTAACGGCCGGTCACAAGAACGTACCTACTTTTGACCAACAGTCAAATTAGCTACCAACAGTAGCTGAAACGTCATGTGTTAAAGGCAAACATGACGTATCAGCTACTGTTGGCAGCTAATTTGACAGTTGGTTTAAGGCAGATAAGTTATTGAAACCGGCCGTAAGTTATCTTATAGTTGATCATTTTGTCAATCGCCTCTTGGCGTCTTGTATTATGTCAATTAATAATGTCTTCTCCAAGCAAGGAACTATTATTACAGAACAATACATTAATGGACAACAGCATTAACTTTCAGTTTTTAATTTTTAGGTTTATAGGAACAAAAAGTATTACAAACTCTCGACTGATGGCTAGCAATAAACGAATTAACATGTTTATTGTACCTATAGATCCATATGACCTAGAACTTTCCAATATAAAAAGAATCAGAAGGTACAATAACGCAAAATTATTACAATATTTCATTGTTAAAAATAAGTACCCATACATTACATTTCAATAAAAACTCCTAACGGTGCTTTGGCCAACTGACTTCGGCCCATCGTACTATAATGGTCCGGGATTCCAAGGTTCAATGTCTTAGTATATTTTGTGAACATCTTACATCTAATCAATTTCAAAAAACTATATTCACAGTTTGTCTGTTTGCAGTGCGTTTGACATAATTGTAATAAATTTATCTATGGAAGCTTTCACCTGGTTATAATTGTCAATTACCTTGAAACGCTTAACTAAATAAACATCTGGACTGTCAAGTTTGCGGAATTGGTTCGAAAGAGTTACCACGGCCCTGGAACGCAAAGGCAAACGCAACATTTGAACATCTTTGACAGTTGTATGGGTAGTCAGAATCCCGGCCAGCATAGGCGCGGACCTGCGGACGGCGAACGATGGCTTGCTCGCCGTTCGATAAGGCCCGGGTCGACCGCGCGCTTTGTTCCACGCGCACCTCAAAGAGACGTCAGCATTATAGACGGGTCCCGCTAGGGCCAGCGCCAGCCTGAGTTGCAGAATTTGTTTGAAAGAGTTACCGCGGCCCTGAAACGCATTTGGAGGGACACGGGTGGATTTTAGTTCCTAAGAGTCTGACACTCTCTTTCACTCTGCCTACAGAGGAAGGAGTAATTTGATGATTTCCCATCCTTAAAAAAAAAACAAAAAGTGTAAAAGGAATTGAAATGTTATAAGGCATGGTCCTTCTACAATTCCTTTCATCACGACCCTAGCTTGAAATTTCCAACGGTTCGGTAGCGTGGTCACACAGTAATAAACATAAAACATGAAATTAAACTCATGCGCGATGAAAGCCATAAAACCTTACATATTACGAACTATAGGCAAAATGCCAGAGGTTTTCATTTCAGAACGTACTAATGTACTTTTTTTATAATAACACCGTTCTTAAGTGTAAACTTCATCATTTTAATGTGACAGTAGTGTGTGTATTGTAAATAAAATGTTTGAGAAATTTGGTGAAAGAAGTATTCAGTACGGTTTCGGAAGTATGAACACGCAGATAATGTATTGAGATATCATTGCTAATGTCTGCTGAAATGCTTTTCCTTGTGGTAAATGTTCTGGGTTTATTGTAACACATATAAGCGGTATGTTTTGTATTTGAGATGCCTTACATCAGAACTCAATTCACGTTGTATTGCTTCCACCGATTCAAACAATTTTGCTCCGATAACGTGACATCAAAAGTCATTTATACTGATAGTATGAACTAAAAGGCTCAAACATGTTTGGAATATTAATCAGGACCGAAATGTGAATTAAGCCCAAACTTAAAACAAAGAACTTCTACCACGCAATTTGCTCATACTTATTTCTTATACACTTTAATTTCTAACTTTTTATCCAAGCTTTAGCTAAATAGCTGTAATCAAATAACAGCACACATAGCGATAATACAACAATATAAATTAAATACGATTTATCGTAGCGCCTCTACGGCGTAGCACCGTAGCGCCGTAGCGTTATGTCTACGAGTCACGTTTTGCTTTTAAAACCTGAAAGTGTACTAAATCTGTTTTTCTTTTATTTTAAAACTGATTTATATAGTAATTTCGTGCGTCAAGGGTGAGCGATAACATTGCGTGTCATAAAACAATATTTTGAATTTTCAAAGGCTTTGCGGCAAATAGTTTTTTTGACGCCGAGTTGTAAATGTCGGTGATTTTTCTTTGAGTTTAATATTTGAATTGTTTTTATACCTCTCTTATTGTATTGGAATACAAGTAAGGTACCTGTGCCCAGCCCCGTTCAGCCGAAACCTTCAAAAAAACTTTTTAACCTTGACCAGAATACTGAGGGGAAAGTTTGGCAACACGTACGATTGTAAATCAGTGTTATCAGTACGCGATAGGCTCAGCCGGAGTACACCGTAAAAACTTATTTTACATTGTTTGGCAGCATAAAATATCCATTTAAATAAAAGCAAAAAATATATATTTCGAAGCTCATTTTTCAGCTTTCATCGTCAGACTTTTAAACGTGAAGATGTTTAGTATTTTAACATAAATACGCACAATAATTTTACACCTCTTTTAACATTTCGAGAGTACATTAGTAACGGCTGAGCACGGACCCACGTAACTTTTTAATTGTTACGAGTAATTTATCACTTAAACTAGGAGGGCTCCTAACGACCGCGGCCCAAACAAAAGGCCCCATTATATCGCGTGATTCTAACTCTCACGAAAATGTACCAAAATCCAACTAATTAAATGTTTACTACGCACTGCGAATACCCTTGTTGCTACCGCCACATTGTTATTAAAAATACGATGTAAAACAAAATGACAAACGACTGCTTTTTACCCAATTAAAATCTACCAATGGTACACGTTAGTCGATGTTTTAACAAGCAGCTTAATGCTTCGTGTTGTTCTCAATACGTCTGGTTTGGGGTTGCGTGAATTATGTTATAATTACCTGAGGACTATCACGTTGGAAAACAGAGGCAGGGTGAAGTCGCGTGCACTCCAATACGCTCCCCTTCACTATTGTTATCACAAACCCAACCCACCAAGTCCGTTTTCTAAATAAACTACATTAACGCAAACTGACGCGTTACGTAACATGAAAACAATGAGCAAACCCAAACGCGGTACCATTATAGAGTCGCGCTTTTCTTCGTTGAAAGGGGAAAGAAAATGAGTCGATAAGGGGTTTATTTGATGGGCAATTCAGCAGTTACATTCCGGCGGTATCGATTTTTAAATTCTTTCAAATAGAATTTTATTTAAATGAAATAGTACAGAAAAAGGCTAGAGTTAAATAAATGTGTAGTGGGCTATGCTATATTGATTGATTTGGGGGTGCGTCAAAAGGCCACGAGGTTGAATAATGGCGCTTTTTCAGAAAATGAAACACGGAGACGTGATTAAAGAGCTTGAGTCATGTAAGCCGGGAAACCGCACCCCGGAACGCGCCCGCGCAAAATTAATAAGCAGAATTACTCTTCTTTACCGTGTCATAAATTACATTGATGGTGGCTGGCAACACTTAGAGAAGCCATAAAAGCTAGCTTTATTAAAATCAAACAACAGGTAAAATGCGACATAACATTTCAGAAATATTTTTATTGAAAGCTTGATAGAAGACTCAATAAAATGGAATATCGAAATTAAAAGAAACGGCGAAGAATAAACGTCAGAAGCAAATCATATCTTCATTTTCATTCAATTGTATTGTCTTGTTCATTTTTATTGTGAGCGTTTTCTAAGCTATCGGAGTATTGTCGGGACGTAAGAGGGATCCTATTGTGGACTTAAATCAACGAGGGGCGGACGCGGCGGTATGGTTAGCAGAAACAAAAGGCTCTTTCTAAAATCAACGTCGACGCCTTCAAAAGTGTCACTTGACTGGATTTCCTTTCGTTATTCTTGCATGAAATTGATGGTATTTTTTGTGTCGATTTTTGGCTAGCTTGAATTGTTTAAAGTTGTACTTGTTTACTTTATGTTTTATAACAGTAACTCGTCAACTCACTCTGAACCACTAACGGCCGGTTTCAATAACGTATCTACCTTTAACCAACTGTCAAATCAGCTACCAACAGAAGCTGAAACGTCATGTTTGCCTTTCAAACATGGGGAAATTAGTATTGGTTTCTATTGCGGATCACCAATCAACTATAAATATGTCAGAAATAATGTTTTTACGATTAGCACGATGTTCTAAGAGTATATTTCTGTTTTACGCTGGTGTTTGAAATAAATGAAACTTACCCAAAAATCCATACATACGACATGTTTGCCTTTCAAACATAACGTTTTAGCTACTGTTGGTAGCTAATTTGACAGTTGGCCAAAGGTAAGATACATTATTGAGACCGGCCGTTAATGGTCGGTCACGTGGAAAATTGTCATGAACACGACAATGCACACGAATTGGCATAGCAAATTGTTGTTATTAATTTACAGTAAACTGTTTTTTATTGCCGCCTTTGACTGATAGAGAAAGCTGGTTCTATCTCAGATATAAATACTGTTACTATTTTTAAAGTTTTTCATAATTCCTAAAAAATAAAAAAAACATAAATCCTTTATTTCAAATAGATCATTTACAGTCACTTTTGAATTGTCAAGGTCAGTCAGTCAAATAGATGAAGCTAGTTCTGATCACAAGATCACAAGATCAGCAAGTTGTTCTGCAGCTAAACACACTCATCGACCCTATCTTCAGCGCGGCAGTTGCACGTTCCAAAGAGTAGATCCTATGGAGAAGAACGTTCAAGAAACTCCATGGACACTCTTTTTAAAATAATCGTTTTGAAATAAACAATGCGTGAAATTTTACAATGCAATATATCTATGTAATCTGCACTATTTAATATTTCTTCCTATCACCGGCCTCTTAGTTGATTTTTACGACACTATGGGGAAATTATTATTAATAATAATTATTATTATTGAGGACCATCAATCAACTATAAACATGTATGTCAGAAAAACGTTTTCACGATTAGCACGAGCTTCTAAGAGTACAGTTCTGTTTTACGGTCGTATTTCAAATAAATGAAACTTACCAAAAAATCCATACTAATATTATAAACTAGCTTTTGTCCGCGACTTAGTACGCGAATATCCCATTTTCCCATTCCCGTAGGAATTTTGGGACGAATTATACACCTGAACGGCTTATGAGCTAACCATGTCATAGGACAGAGGTTGCTTTTATCCGGGAAGTATATTCCTTTGGGATAATTTCGACATTCACGCGGGCGAACCCAGCAGAAGCTAGGATGGAATAAATGTCATAATATCAACATTTTTTTTTCAACGTAAATTTCTGGCAAAAAAAATTGTTGATATTAATCAGGCATTCAAAATAAAACAAATATTTCGTGGCCAACTGTAATCAAGATAATGTTTATTTTTTAAACAAGGAAGGCACGTGAAGTAATCGCCATAAAATGGCAGATAATGGGGCCACTAATTAATGAAGCAACAATTATGACACTGAATTTTAAAAGCGCTACATCGCGTGTCGCACGTTTGTCCTAAATTAGATGATTTTGAACGCAATTGTCTTAACTATGCAGATAAGGAAGAGCGGAATTAAACGGTTAGTGTTGAAACAAGGTTTGTTTACTTATTTAAACTTTATTTACAGTAGTGGGACTTAATGTTTTTTAATGTAATTTCTTGCACTACTGGTGATTTCTCTAGCATGTAATACTTGTCTTCGACATTTCGTTAACTTAAATAACGCCTTTTTGTATAAATGAAATCATAGCTATTAATACGACCATCGAAGAGGTATATATAAGTATTACCTTTGAGAAGTTTGCACCCACGTAGACCTCTGCAAATACAATATCTCAAAGACTGCTACAACATATATAAGAGATATTTCTTAGAACAGCCCTGAGCTCAAAACGGACTGCGGTGGACAGTAGTCGCCTTTTCTGCAAGTGTTTAGTACAATACTTGCATAAAGAGAGACTTACCTTCAACAACATTTTCAAAATCCCACGTTTTTTACGTACGGTATACTTGTAAATATGGAACATCAGGTTTTAGAAAAACTTCGGCTTTGTTGAGTGTAGTCGAGCAGTGGTCGTCCATGGGTCATCGACTCCGAGTTACAAGTTGTTGGTCTGAGGTTTGAACTCAAGCAGGTAATTAATCCTAATATATATTTAATTCTTACATTACTGAGTGACTGACTGATAGACAACGCACAGCCAAAAGTACTGGTCGTAGAAAGCTGATATTTGTCATGTAGTTTCCATGGGGAGTGTAGAGGAGTGTAGGAGGGAAAAAACGGGATATGCGCGTACAAAGTCGCGGGCTAAAGCTAGTATTGTATAATTTATTTCAACACCTGTTCTTGTTATATGGTGAACGAACACATCGTGAGGAAACTGGCATATTTTAAAACCAAAAATTCGAAGACATAACGTGTCTTCTGCTAAACCGCACTGAGCCTGCGTAGTGGATTAATTCCATTCAAAGAGAAGGCCTGTGACTCAGCAGAACATGTCATTAAAAAAAAAGTATGTATAAACCCTTTTGACCCAATCCTTCATCAATTTTTAAAACACCTACGTCAAAAGACATACCAGATTATTCAGTGGTGACAGCGTGGGATGTTAAACAGATCAAACACGGCTCTTTCCGCACAATACGACTGAATAAATAGTCGGTACATCGAACATACAGTATTTACCATTCATATCCGATAACTCACATGTTGTTTAATTCAGTTTCAGTCGAACGACAGGTAGTAAAATGCACACCAATGAAATATCATGTTTTTGCTGTGAAAACGTGCCCAAATCAGACGGAATAACAGAAAAACAGAGAGCAAAGAGCTCTTAATTGATTCAAGTGTCAATTATAGTTTCCCTTTGATGCTGTAGTTGGGTTTTTGTTTTTATTTTCATGTGAAAATGTTTGTGTCTTCATTTATAACCAGGTAAGTTAGATACTTGTTTGATTTTGGGGTTTCTACGTTTTTGAAAGTTAAATTACAACTGGCCTCCACGACACAGGGAATCCTTGTGTGGAGACTAGTGATTTATCTGATTTAATCATGTATTTTTCTGAACAATAAATATTGTTATTATTACTCTCTTAATTTATTTTCCTTACATACTAATTTACATTTTTAAATATTTCTTTAAAAAAAACACATTAAAAAATAAAAAAACATTTAAACATGTAAAAAGTAGTAGTCCGCCGGTGTCGGGAGCAGAGTCGAAGCTACCGGTGGTTAGGGTTCCAGAGAAAGAAACCTCCTCACAATACGAGCCGTATCGAGAAGTACTGCCTTCTGTATCAGGCCCTTTACCCAACTGCGTAACGCCAGCTTCGACAGATGGTCGTCGAAGCTTTTGGCCATTATTATGATTATTATTTTAAACATCAAATAAGTCACATTTAGAATACTAGACAAACGACTCTTCCGTCCTTTTGCAGCTCCAAACATCACAAAACAACATTAAAAATGATTATGTCGTCTCTCACTTCAGCCAATTAAATTTTTTCATATCTCGACCGCGAGAATCGCACCGAACCACGACACCGATGAAAACGTTATTTTTTTAGGAACGTATTTTCATTCTGTTAGTGAGTTATTAAAGTTGTGTGCGTCGTAAAAACGGAATGAATAAAAAGTCGGCCACTCCTCGAGTGATGTAGGCGCTGCATGCAATGCGAGCAAGTTGACAAATGAGACTGGCTTTCACTGTATTTTTTTATTATTTTTCCCCGGAATCCCTTTTTTAATGAGGGCGCGCTGAATGCCTTATCTATTGCGATTCATAATCCGCGATAATAAAGTCTCCCACCATTTTTCACAAGTCGCCGTTGAGCGCAGCTTTCAACACTTTTCCGTTGTTTTGAAATGCAAAATGTAATAAGACTATGAATCAACGAAACAAGGTAATTGTGTGGAACACTCCAACGCAGGATATTGCGAAGACAATAAGAATAAAAGACAATAAACTAACTCAATATTTCATTCAGACAATAGAAATCGAGGCCCCTATCTTTCGATGACTTCTAATAAATAGAACGCCTATATTGGCTTAAACTTGGTCTTCCTCGAGTTTGGGAGGTCGAAAATCCGCCCACTTATCTTTCAGTAGATTTAGGTTTATTTCAATAAGGCCGTTTCTACATTTACCATTATCCACTTTAAACACATTCAAGTTATAAAATTCACGTAGCCATGTGTAAATGTATAAGGAATAAAATATGCATAAAATCAAAAGTACGGATACATCAAAATGTCATTCATATTTATTTAAATGTCGTGAAATATTATCAGTTTACTGACCGAGCAAAATTATATGGATATATGTAAGTATAGCTTGTTATTATATCCTTTTTTTTCAGATTTTTTTTTACTTTTCGTTCTACAATGACTCCAAGTGATAAGAACGTGTTTCGCGCAGAGAACTTGTAGTGAGTTTTTCATGCTATTGTATTTTGACCACTGTGTGACCACTAGTATGTACCATACGAAATATTATTCCAGCCTCATCTAATATAATTTGACAAAAATATGACGTGTACAAGTATGTAGGTATTTTTGACCTATTTTTTTTAATGATGGGAAATCATCAAATTACTTCTTCCGCTCTGACTAAAACCCATCCGTGTTTCTTCTAAAGCCCTTTGCGTTCCAGGGCCGCGGTGACTCTTTCGAACAAATTCCGCAACCCTGGCAAGCTCTGGCCCTAGCGGGCCCCGTCTTCTATGCTGACATCTCTTTGAGGCGCGCGTGAAACAACGCGCAATCGACCCGGGCCTGGTGGTGATCGGACAGCGAGCCACCCAATGCTCGCCGTCCGCAGGCCCGCGCCTACGGTGGCCGGGAATCGCCCTGCGACTCCCGACGCCCGGGGCGTCTTCTCTTTTTGCGGCGGTTGGAGCGAAGGCCTTGCCTTTCCCTCGCGCGGCCCGCCTCCTCCTTCGCTAGCATTACTGCTTCTAGGTATTTTTGACCTATAATTTTATCTTTGTCATTTACCACTCGACCAGCAAGAATAAAGAAGGGGCAGCTAAACAACTGCAATAGAGAACCTTACAAAAGTTTACAAGTGTAAAACATAGATTTAGAGCCATCATTTGGCGATGGCTGCTATGAAACATGATGGATTTTCAACGCGGTTGAAAACTTTCTGTTCAATATTTATGATCCACTTTTCTCTCTCAAAGCGTAGTGTTCATACTCCAGTGTTTGCCATTATTTCATTTCTACTTCACATTTTACGCTGCACACATGTAGGTATAATCAGAATAACGAATATAGTTTGATTTTGAAACTGTGGTATCGATTGGCTTTCTTGATTTTGTATGTTCAAAAGTCAATCCCAGCCCATTGAGGGTTTTCAGAAAAATACACAATACCAGTTGGCGCCATTTTGGTGAAAAGTGCTCCACTTTTGAAACGTAACATAAGTATTGGTGCGGTCAAGTTAGCTCATTGAATTAGGGTGAGGTTAGAATTATTCGCATAGAGCTGTTTTGTACGTATGTGTATTCGAAACACCACTATGAATGACATGTGAAAAGTCCCAGTTATCGTTATATCTCAGAAACGGTGACTCTTAGGAGATAAACGTCAAAACAATTTTATAGATAATTACATGATCTACAATTTCAGTCTGACCTTTTTATGATCAAACTTATCGTTTGCCCATATTTGCGAACTTTGACCTTGATTTTTATTTTACAAGTTTCGGATCCATGTGGACTTATCACATTTCATTTGTTGTCCCGAACATTCGTAATTTTTTTCAGCTCTATGCGATTTTTTGTAACCTCGCATGTCCAACTTGACCGGCCTATATGTTATGACGTGAAAATGACGTTGACATCCATTTAAGTAATGTCGGACCAAATGTATTTTTATTGGTTTTTGCTGCCACCTGGTACATATCATCTATATCTATACTGATATTGTGAAAGTTTGGATGTTTGGATGCATGGATGTTTATTACTCAATCACGTCAAGACGGCTGAACGGATCTTGATGAAATTTGGCATATAGGTAGATAACACATAGGATATAATAAATAAAGATATAATAAAAATAACACATTTTTATCCCGGGAGTATGTTCCCTTGGGATAATATGCGACATTCACGTGGGCGGAGCCGCGGGCGGTAGCAAGTTAATAATGAAACATTTTACAAGCTTAACAGTTGAATGTTAGCTAGTAAATCTACTGGTTATGTAAGTGAAGTGAAAAAAGATCTCATAAAAGATCTTTTAATCACAATTTGAAGAATTTTGAAGGTTATTTCTAATCCATTTCTGCTTTTTTTATGTGTGAAAAAATTGGTATCTTTGTACAACAGGAACAACACGGAGAATGTTCTTCAAATGTCAAAATGAATGGTATTGTCATTGATTACGTGTTGCTGAAGTCTGAGGACAATTCTCGGAGTGTCGAAAACATCTGTAATTTTCCTATATTTTGATATACAGGGTGTCCCAAAACTCAACGTCAAGCCGAAACGGGGTGACAGGATTGATCATAACCATCACGAGAAAAATCTGAAAAAAAATCTATCCCATGCAGTTTAAAAATTATGGGCATTTTAAGAAAAACCTAGAAATTTGATCAAACTGTACCATTTTTCGGTTATTGTGGTTATTCTTTTTTATTTTTGTACATTTGAACTTTGGAAACGTAATCCTAAATAACATTTCTAGAATCCCAATAAAAAATAATGACACAATTGCCTCAAGTTTCCGAGAATTGAGACTATTTGTTAAACTACGAATTTAAAATTTTCAAGATTCGTCGACTTTGACAGGCCCTCCTATAAAAAAAATGTACTAGAGTGCCTTGGCAAGTGGCATTAAAAGTTGGCGCATTTAATCAGAATTCTAAAATGGTACAATACTTGTTAGTTCCATACAATAGAAAAGAGTAAAAAAATTAAAACCTCAAGTAACCCGATTTTTGCTATCTCATTTTACTCAGTTAAAATGTTTTTAATTCACACAAGCTCTAGGTAGGTTCTTAATTTTAAGACAAAATGATGAGAGAGATGGATAATGGGTATGTTCGCCATGAGTGAGCGAGACAGATAGTGACGCCACTTTTACCAAAGTGAAAAAAAGTTAGTAAAATTAGTAAAATAATTAATACGAATACGAACGTGCGCAGTAGACGAATGAGCGAAACGTACTAACTGGTTGGTGTCGGACTGGTAGCGTAGCCATTTGCTTGGCTGAAACTAGTGCGAATGAAACAGATAGATGCCATAGCATCTATCTGTTTCATTCGCACTCGTTTAAACGACGCATCTCCGTCTCAATGCGTGGCGTCACTATCTGTCTCGCTCACTCATGGCAAACATACCCATTATCCATCTCTCTCATCATTTTGCCTTAAAATTAAGAACCTACCTAGAGCTTGTGCGAATTAAAAACATTTTAACTGAGTAAAATCTGATAGCAAAAATCGGGTTACTTGAGGTTTTAATTTTTTTACTCTTTTCTATTGTATGGAACTAACAAGTATTGTACCATTTTAGAATTCTGATTAAATGCGCCAACTTTTAATGCTACTTGCCAAGGCACTCTAGTACATTTTTTTTATAGGAGGGCCTGTCAAAGTCGACGAATCTTGAAAATTTTAAATTCGTAGTTTAACAAATAGTCTCAATTCTCGGGAACTTGAGGCAATTGTGTCATTATTTTTTATTGGGATTCTAGAAATGTTATTTAGGATTACGTTTCTAAAGTTCAAATGAACAAAAATAAAAAATAATAACCACAATAACCGAAAAATGGTACAGTTTGATCAAATTTCTAGGTTTTTCTTAAAATGCCCATAATTTTCAAACTGCATGGGATAGATTTTTTTTCAGATTTTTCTCGTGATGGTTATGATCAATCCTGTCACCCCGTTTCGGCTTGACGTTGAGTTTTGGGACACCCTGTATATTTGGCATTTGTTGTCGCTGAGAAGATAATGCAACTTGAATATTAACGCATTTTAAATACGACATTCGGCCTAGTTTACGTCAATATATAGAGGTATGCGGAACAGAGAGTAAAGTCCCGCATACCTCCACTGAAATGGGAGGATCCTCCTACCAGATGGTTGTTGTGTCTGGTGGGCAACTGCTCGATAGTTGATATTCGGACTGTTGTACATGTTCAAATCGCACGGAGAACTTTGCTTGCGCGATGCAGGATTTCGTTGGTAGTTCGTCGCTGGCAGGAAAGATGGCATTGCGGTTCTTCTTTTTTGTTGCCGTACAAATTTCAGTTCTTAGTTTTTCATGTGGCGGCATTGATGCCGCTACAAATACACTCGTTCTGTAAAAATGAGACCTAGATAAAAATGGTTAAGTAATATTTATATTTTAACTTTATTTTCTAAATATAATTCGGATCAAGCAAACAACGGTCCAGAAACAGTAAAGTACGTAAATTAAATTTATGTTAGGAAACCATATACTACGCATAAAAAGTCTCTAATGGGTCTTGTCATACTTATTTTACCTTTTAGTACAAAAATAACTTTGACGCAGAACAAATTCACAAAAAAGCTGGTATTATTTTTTATGAGCTAAATAAGTATGTGTAGGCATAGGTATTTTTATTAAGGTATTCGGCGTGTGGGTTGGGGTTGATTTTATTATTATTTAAGTAGGTCATTTTAAAAATAGAAATGAGGTGCAATTACCACTCACACATTATTTTCAACTGCTTATTTAAAACTCACGAAAGTGCTACGCAGTGCCTACGAAATGGTGACGTCACTGCTACGCCGTAGCTCTTGGTATTTTAGCTAACGTTTTCATAGCATTATAAAATGATGGTTACAACGTGGGCTGTAAAAATATATGAAACTCTCTTATTAAAAAAAAGAAACGGCGAGCTCAACAAGGCAGTAAACTGTTGTCTTTAAATGTTTTATTTCTACAGCAACCTAGTATGATAAGAGCACATAATATAAAGGGAATACGAGTTTCACAGTCAAAGCAGGCAGTATAAACGACAATCAGTCAAAAAACGTATGACTACCTCGACAGACAATAGCGCTTACACAAGCAAAACACGGACTCGTACTTTATTCGTCTCTCCAGACGCCGTAAGATTTTTATTATTATACTTACCCTTTTTGTAGTAACACACCGCGCGGGCGTATTCGCTGTAAGGAGCGGTAATGACGCGCCGAGCGTGAAATACGCGAACATTTCGGTACCCTGGAAATGGAATGCACCTGCCTCCTTAGGTTTTATGTGAAGTTTCCTCACCTTCTTACGATGCTGTGTAAGGGCTGCCAATATCACCGTCCTCACTTTGTGACCCCTCATAATACGAGTAATACTTCTTGAGAGGGTATTGAGGCCCGAGTCGCGCCGCCCCTAATTTTACGAGGCGACTTGTACTTCAGTTTGTTTCTTGTTGATGCTATAAGAATGTTTGGCATTAACATTTTTATGATGTACCAACTGTTATTAAGACTGCCAAAGTTGATTTGGTAGTTTCGCATAAAGGCTATCCCTTTTTATGCGAGTTATTTTGTGTGGAATTTGTTAATAATAGTTTGCTTGAGTTTTTATGTTGTTGTGGTATTATGTTGTGTGTTTATTGAACTTGTTTACTGAGAACACCATGACCATGGTGACATTAAGTTCTATGCCATTGCACACATAAATGTGCACATATTTTATAGTGTCATATCCAATTCAGAGAATAAACTTTAGATACGATATATATATACTATAGACCTATCTATACTATATCTATACTGATATAATAAAGCTAAAGACTTTGTCTGTTTGAACGCACTCATCTCTGAAACTACTAGTCGGATTTGGAAAATACTTTTTGTATATGATAGCCACATTCATGAGAAATGCTATACGGGAACGGGAAAAAACGGGATATGCGCGTACGAAGTCGCGAACAAAGCTAGTGTTATGGTATGAGTTCCTTGAAATAACTTAATGCAAGATGTCCAAATAGTATACAGTGATGTGCAATGAAGGATGTTTATCCACACTCGGCATTAATTGAATGCGAGTGAACAAAGAAGAACAAATCATGATACCCTAGGCTAGCTGTTTAATTATACAGTGATACGGGCCGTCCAAACACCGTACAAGAAACATGGCATTTTTAATGTCTCACGCACACAACCGCTGCTGAAGATTACAAACTGCGTGGCTTGGGAGGAGTTTGTTTCGGTGTGGACACTACACCGGCTTACTACGGGCCAAAATGTGACGTCAGAAAAATGTGTGCTCCTCCCTGTCCTTACATAAGTCACTGGTTTATCTTTGAAGTTAACCGTCCAATGCAAATCCAATCTAGCGAAGTATATAATTAACGTAACGTCAAATAATCGTCAAGATCGGCTCCATAACGTCAAGTTATGCCCAAAATTGTAGATAACCACAAAAGCATGGTTGACTTTTACACATCTGCGTACCCCTTCACAGCGTACCGGCGTGATGTCATGTTATAAACTGGTGTAAACAGTAAACAGACATGCGATTTTAGCAATCTCGGGAGATTTGCTATCATTTATTGAAAAGTTCCGTCCTATCTCCTAAGTCCTTCATCAGATCTTCACGAAATTGGAATGGGAGCATTCCGGAAAAATACGCTTCCAAACAAAAAAATAATCATCTAAGTCGGTTGACAATTAGTGAAAATATCGCTGAACAAACTTACAAAAAAACATTCAAATTGAGAACCATCTCTCTTTTTTTTTAAACCGGTTAAAATAGGGCCATAATCGGGTAATAAATTGGTTCAAACCTACCAATTACAAGTTCTGAAGAGGTAATATCGAGTAAAATAGTACTTATAGTTACTTCAAGCTTATTAAACACTCACCTAACTTTGTAGTGCAGGTACTAAAACTGCGTAAAACTTGTTTGAGTACATTGTACCTATATGAGCTTTGCGAAAATATATTAAACAACAAAGTATGTTAGTAAGTGGTTATGTTTTTAGTAGTTGCTTTTAACTGAGTACCAATATGAATTTAACAATTTAAAAATATATACTTAGCGTAGTTCTAAATATGTAAGATGACAGAGATGCGGAGGAATACTTTGACGCCTGAGTGTACTTTGTTTTTGTATATGTACATACTTAGGTTTAGTATACTTAGATGTATAATGTATCTAGCAATACCCTAAGTATATGCGCACCTCAGAGATGTCAGCATAGGAGACGGGGTCCGCTAGGGTCAGAGCCTGTCAGGGTTGCGGAATTTGTTTGAAAGAGTCACCGCGGCCCTGGAACGCAAAGGGCTTTAGAAGGAACACGGATGGGTTTTAGTCAGTAAGAGTCTGACTCGCCCTTCCGCTCCACCCCGAGCGGAAAAAGTCATTTGTTGATTTCCCATCCTTAAAAAAAAAAAAATGGATGTATTTATTGCTAACATCAAATCTAGTTGCAAGTACAAAAAGCATTGCACCTGACCGGTGATGTGGCGTCGTATCGGGGATACCTGAGTCCAGAAGTGGAGCTCTTTCGAAGAAAATGTTGTTTATTATTGTAACTATTCAATAATGTGTGCTTATTTACATTAAAATAGTTTCATCGTCTTCTTAACTTTATCCTACAAGTCTTTATATTTCTTAGTTATCAGTTCCCTTTTCTAAATTACTTAAGACCAAAATTGTCACAGGTTACATTTACAACAACAAAAAGTTTGAATTAGCCTTCTTTAATTCTTTATTGTCACCATAACGTCTTATATTAATTCAGTGATTAAAATAGTTCATTAACAAAAGCGAGCTTAACTCAAAAATGAGTTTTCTACCAGCAAACCTTAGAATAATAGAGAGAAATCACAATAGAGGGTAGGATCCGTGCACAAATTTAACAATACTATATTTTTAATCATCTATAAATATACCTACATACATAAACATATATATACATATCAACAAATATTAGCCTTCAAAATATATTTACAAAAGCCAATTATACATTTAATTTATCCGAAACTTAGAATCACTTTCATAAAACACGACTTATTAAGACAATGTCTCTATTCCTGTCTATAAAACAGCTTAATACCCCTCATTTCAGCTTGTACCCTCTCTCATAGCTCCGGGGACCATTCGGTCTCAGCTGGGTCCAATTGAGTGACAAATAGAGGCACAACTTTATGTATTCATGGCCAACTTTACACTTTTACGTTTTATTACTTCGCGTTTTAGTACAGAACTGTACCTACTTGAATTAATGTAAATGGTTAAATAAAACCAATTTGTTGTAACAGAATAGTTTTTGTTTGTTAACTGTTAAAAGTTTGAGTGTTTTTAGCTGAGTTTGAGCTTGTTAGTTTTTAACTAGAGTCATCTAGGTCCAAGATTATTGTGAATGTTATTTAAAATAAAAACAACCGAAGTATTCCGGTTTCAAAAATATCTTAAAATATAAGATCTAATAATAATACTACTTCTTGTCTTTCTTTCGTTCATGAGTGGACATTTATGACACCCTTACCTGATGCATTAAAAATAGCATTTGATACTTTTCTGAGTTTGAAATAGTTGGGTGATTATGATTTTGTAATCAAGCAGTTTCAATCGCTTCTTGTTCTATTCATAACTTTATTTACACATCTGGAAGACAAAGTACTATAACATAAATAGGCACCTATATTTATCACGACGAAGTACCACGCAACAACGCCCCCAGCAACTGTAACATCATATAAGTTACAGCTCCCACGCAAGCGTCGAAGCATAAACAGTAAACACGTTCTAAGAGATTTACACGTACTTCACACACCCTCTATACTCCATAAAGGCAATGAGGATAATAAGCAAAAAAACAGTTTTTTGTTCACTGAACACAAATCTTGCTTAACAATCCCCCACGATGTCCACAAAAAGTGGGCGAGTTAGTCCACGTACGGCCACAAAACAAAATAAAACGTTGGTCTAAAACCACAATATGTTTCCCCTGATATCTTTTGTTTCGTTCGCCTTTTGTTCTTTGAATAGCAATTGGGATAATCCAATTTCACATGGACATTATTGCGACACTATTATACGGGGACCTATTTATATTAGAGCGTTTTAGTTCTAATCTATCGTCATTTTAAGGGATATTGCATAGTTAATTTTGCCTTGACGAATATAGTGAAAGACATCCCCCGTATAGCTTTTGCGTTTTAGTAAGGCAATAGCGGTCATTCTCCTTCATTTCTTGACATTATTTCTTCAAATATGGAATTATAGACTCTGAGCCGTTCTGAATCGACATCTATGCTTGACATTTTCAACTTTTGGAAAACGTTTTTTTTTTTAACGATGCGAAGTCATCAAATGACTCCTTCCGCTCTGTACTGTGGGGAGCAGAAGGCAGTGTCAGACTCTTAGTAACTAAAACCCATCCATGTTCCTCCAAATGCCCTTTACGTTCCAGGGCCGCGGTGACTCTTTCAAACAAATTCCGCAACCCTGGATGGAAAACGATACGTTAGTATTTTTTTATTGATCGCCTTAAATTTATACAAAGAGTTATTTAGGAAAGGGCAATGACTGCTATTGTC
Organism: Mamestra brassicae; assembly: GCA_905163435.1. NCBI lineage: Eukaryota > Metazoa > Arthropoda > Insecta > Lepidoptera > Noctuidae > Mamestra > Mamestra brassicae. Next base: position 6,070,665 of record LR990996.1, on the reverse strand, counting down.
AAGCTGTCTTCACCAAGCAATTAATGGAAGTTCAGTATGATATACTATACCTACATAAACAATAAGTAGATAATATGAGGTGGTGGTACTATATTCTCGTAACAATCCGTCAAATCTTTATCCTGTTTTGACATGAGGGGAAAAAACATGGAGTGTTTGTGCATGTGAGATTGTTTTTGTAAAAGCGCGTTCAATTCAGGGAAAAAAATATATAGCGGGAAACAGAAGCAAACAAATAAATAATATTTTGTTTTTCCTGATAATTTCTACGGATTGTTGAATGAATCACAATTTACTATTAAACGTTCATTACTAAAAAAAATATTAAGATAAAATCGTGTGTTATTATTTTTTCAGTTCCATCGTTAATTCATAAATACGATGACAATATTGTTCGTAGTTTTGATTTATTTTATAAATGTTAAATTACGACTTGGAGAGTTTTCAAACTATCAAATTTTGATGCGTTAAAAAGTATTCAAAATGTTTAGTTGACAATTCATCAAGAGTTTACAATCTCTCTAGTTAATTTATAATCTTACGAAGTTTGCAATTACCCGGTGACATTTACATATCGACCTCAAAAAGTTGGTAAGAGAATGATAATCGTAATGTTTTGAAAGCTTAGTTTTTCAATCGCCTAATTTTCCTGCTGCAAATTTGAATACCTCAAACCTGCATACGTATACCTATTTACAAATACATATAAACTTTCCACGAGTTGAGCATGTCCCTTTTTTGCGTGTAAAAGCAGGATTACAAAATTTAGCTCTGGGCGGTATTTGTTTTGGACTGTTTAATGTTTCTGAAGCATTTTTTTAGCCTCTATTTACCGAAAACAAAATATACATCATAATGTAATATGAATATTACGTAGGTTTACATTTAACCCGTGGCTTTTTTCAGAAATCCTTAAAATGAGAATGGAAAATATTTAGCGTTATTTTTGGTACACGTAATGTACAGTAGGTATTTTACGAACTATACTATGGAGTCAAACAGCTCCATATTATTTATAATATTCAAAGACATCCAAAATAGCTTGCACTTATAACCCATCAACTTTGAAAGCAAGAGTTAACAGGCATCTTCTGGGTACGCTCGTGTCGACCTTATCAATCGATTTCCGTCAGGCATATTCAAGTTCAAATGCAGTATTTTTACCGTGTTGTTATAGCAAATAGTTGTTCATCATCATCTTCCTGCCCTCATCCCATGTTACTTGGGGTCAGAGCAACACGTTTTTTTCTTCCATTCTGTTCTGCCAACCGTCACGCTATCACTAACTCCCTTTTCTTTCATATCACTCCTCACACAATCCATCCATCTTTTCTTTGGCCTCCCTCTTCCTGTCCATCCATCCACATTTATATTCATAACTCTTTTAGTTACGTGCATTTCGTAATACATACGACTCGGGGCCGGCTGAGTCGTCCTGACGCGGGGGTACACGAATCCACGCGGCGAGACGATTTTGGACCGCCAGGCACTTCTTCTCATGCAACCGAGCGGGTGGGCGGGTTGCGGATAGCCCAGCTCCGGCTGGGGGACCGCCACCTGACTACTGGGAGTCGATCTCCCAGCCGGAGTGTCTCGAACGAGACCCTGGACAGGAGAAGTTTCCCGAAAGCCAAATCCCAGGCCAAGGGTTAACCTAGTACCCCATTATCCCTTGACTTACCTACTTCAAATTCTCACTCCTTCCTTCTTCCTCTACTCCCATCGGTCCAGAGGAAGGGCAACCTCGTAATCCAAAAAAGCCCAACAACCTCAACCTAACAATGAAGCAGGAAGTCAAAGTAGCTACCCAGGTGGGTCCCGGCCAAGCCGGGGAATCCCATGCCGACTCGTCGGTCAGCCCCCATCGTATTCCGGGAGGGGGCAACCTACTGCCGTTAGAGGACGCGCCTTCAGCGCGTCAGGCTGCTACTACAGCGCCAAATATACGCACAGACTCGGCTGCGGTACACGCGCCAAAAACACCGAAACCGGCTGCGGTACTCGCGCCAATAAACACTCGGCTGCTGCTCAAGCGCCACAAACTACCCTGACCAAGCTTTCCACGAGCGCCTGGCAACAGAGTATCGTCCGGAACAGCTTTAGGAAAAACCCTGACAATGACCAGAAAGTGACGGGTAAGGCTGCCGGTTCAGGTGGTTCCATCCCGACCCCAGCGGGCGAAGTACGCATGCATCAGCGTGTAAAAACCTTAGCTGGGGAGAGGAAATACGGCGACCGGATGGTCGCCCCAGAGCAAGTACGCGACCAGCCGCGAGTCTGCGAGGGTTTAACCCAGCGCGAAAAACGGCCGGACGCGGAAACGCGCGACCGGGGACGAGTCCGAAAGGGGAAACTCAGCGCGAAAAATCTCCGGAAGCGTTGGAACCCACCGGAGCTGTAGGCCAGAACCCAGACCGACAGAGACGCGACACCGAAAGACCACCGAGAAGGACGAGGGAGAAGCGGCTTCGGGCCCCACGCGGGGATAACCTGGAGCCTAGAAATCTTCCGGGCACCTCCAAACCACAACCTGAACCTAGCGGCTCGGGTGCGGCGAAGAGGGAACGTCCGGATGATACGGCTTCGCCGAACACGCTTCAGGGAAACCCGAAACGTGTGAGGACCCAAGCTGCTCAAGGGGAGCAGAGAACCTACGCGCGAGCCACAAAGGACATTCCGGCGCGACTCTCCGTAGCGCTCTCCGCGGCTACCCTCGGGTAGCGGACGGCACCGTGCAGATGTGGTGCGAGGACGACAACTCCCTGACCTGGCTTACCCTGAATGTGCCCAAAATAAGACTCCCAGACACTGACCTGACTCTGACCGTCATGCGACAGACCGACGTGCCTACCCGTGTCAGAGCTGCGCTCTTCGTTCCCAGGTACAATGGGGACATAGCGCGGCTCCAAAGCATTCTGATTCGTCAGAATACTTGGTACGACATCGGGAGGTGGTCACTGTACAGGGCAGTTCAGGGTCCATATACGTCAGCTTCTACCCCAAGGCCCAGCCCGCTGACGTCAGGACTGACACCGAGACTGTGACTGAGACCACAGAACCGACCCAGACAAACGACCAAGACATGACCAGACTGGAGGAGGAAATGGCGAGAGCAGCGATGGCTGATGCAGAGGTAGACTCTGCGCCACCTACATCACCAGGGTGGACATCGCAGTTGCTCGCATCCTCGCCGACTCGAGACAACTGGCCCGGAATGGAGGAGGGAGGGAGACTGTCCGATGGATCCGTCTCCTCCTAACCCACCACCACCGTCGACGTCGCCCACACCTAACACCATCCAGATCATACAGGCAAATCTCCAGCATAGCCAAACTGCCACCGCTAGCCTGCGCAGGGCGCTGGAGGTGCAACCACGAACAATTACCCTGATACAAGAGCCGTGGATCAGAAATGACAGGATATGCGGCCTTGGAAACATCGGAGGTAAACTAACACTCAATACAAGTAACACCAATAAACCACGAACCTGCATATTCACACCTAAAGACGTACCTATTACGCCACTAACTCAATTCTGTTCCAGAGACCTGACAGTGATCAGGCTTCAAACCGACAATAATATCCCAGATCTTGTACTAGCCTCGGCGTACATGCCAAGCGACGACGAGAACTGCCCACCTAAAGAGATGACTGATTTGGTCCAACACTGCTAGAACGCCAACCTGGACCTCATCATCTGCACCGACTCAAACGCTCATCACCCACTCTGGGGCAGTGAAGTATCGAACACCAGAGGTGAGGCACTATCCACATATCTTTTCTCGACTAACCTTAACATCGTAAACCACGGCTCTGAACCCACTTGGGTCACTGCTAGGGGACAAACGATCATAGACCTAACGCTGGCCACAGATAATGCGACAAAAAATATCTCTAATTGGCGTGTATCCGACGAACCCTCTTGCTCTGACCACAGGAGAATTCGTTTCACACTAGTAGCCAACACAAAAAAGCCCGCACCCAAACGAAATCCGCGCCGAACAAATATACCTCAATTTCAAAAAATGGGCACCAGCTGCACCAAGCTCCAATCACAGACCCCACAGAACTAGAAAACACGGTAACAAAACTAACCGATTACATAACCGAAGCATATCACACGTGCTGTAAACTAACAGCATCACACACCAAGGGTAAGGGTAACGCCTGGTGGAACACAGAACTTAAAAACTCAGAAGTACACTTCGCAAACAGTTCAATAGAGCAAAGAACACTAGACAAAACAAATCAGAACCGCCAGGAAAACTGCTTGGCGGAAATTCTGTGAATCCATAGAATCAAACAACGAAGCCGCCCGAGTAAGGAAAATCCTATCAACTGAACAGGACCGCACTCTCGGCGCACTAAAGAAACTAGATAATTCATACACACAAACAGACCAAGAAACCAGCAGAGTCCTTCTGGAAATGCACTTCCCAGACTGTAATCTTCTTGAGGACAGAGTGTGGGCAGGCGGATCAGGACGAACCCCTGCTGACCAAGACTGGTCTACAGCCCGGAATATAGTAACAGAAGATCGAATAGCATGGGCTATAAAGACCTTTCAACCATATAAATCCGCAGGACTAGATGGCATCTTCCCAGCCATGCTACAATGGGGGGAGAGCATCATAACACCATGGCTGCTAGCAATCTACCAAGCCTGTATAGCACACAGATACGTACCCCTAGCATGGCGCGAAGTGAAAGTCATTTTCATTCCCAGACCGGGAAAAACAGACTACACACAACCCAAAGCATACAGACCAATAAGCCTGACATCCTTTTTACTGAAAACCCTGGAGAGGCTCTGTGACAGATACATTCGGGATGGACCCTTACGCCAATACCCACTACACAGACAACAACACGCCTACTCCGCGGGGAAATCAACAGATTCTGCGCTGCACAGCGTGGTCTCAAAGATCGAAAGCGCTATAAACCATAAATGCTCCTCACTGGCTGTCTTCATTGATATCGAGGGCGCCTTTGACAAAACCATGTTTCAGAGTATTAGCAAAGCCCTCGGAAAGCATGGTGCGGACACGACCCTGAGCGGCTGGATCACAAACATGCTCAAGCAAAGAGCTGTACAAGTCACAATAAATAACACAACAAGGGCCATTGTGGCGAAGGGCTGCCCCCAAGGGGGAGTCCTTTCACCATTACTATGGAACCTCGTCGCAGATAATCTAGTTAAAAGATTCAATGATAAAGGATACTTTACCGTTGGCTACGCAGATGACATAACCATAATAATAAACGGAAAACACGAAAACACGATATGCAACCTCATGCTGGCGCATGAGGTTGCATATCGTGTTTAACCTTGAAAATAGTAGAGGACTGGTGCAAAGAATATCAGCTAGCAGTGAACCCCGCCAAAACCGAACTGGTCCTTTTCACCAAGAAGAGGAAGTTACCAACACTAGAATTACCACGGTTCTTCGGAACCACCCTCAGCCTTTCAACTGAAACCAAATACCTGGGCATATATCTGGACAAGCAGTTGAATTGGGCGAAGCACACTGAATACACCACCACAAAAGCCAGTATATGCATGTGGCAATGCAAACGCATGCTAGGTAGAAACTGGGGTATTAGCCCCAATACAACCCACTGGTTATACACCACAGTTATCAGACCGATAATCACGTATGGCTCCTTAGTCTGGTGGCCCAGGACCGACTTGAGCACAGCACAGAAAGACCTTGAGAAGCTGCAACGGCTCGCCTGTGTGGCAATCACTGGCAGTATGAGAACAGCACCCACTGCGGCCCTGCAGGCTATGCTGGGACTGCCACCACTGCACCTTATAGTGCAGGAGGAAGCGGCCTTCAGGCTCAGCACAGCTGGCACTTTAGGTAAAGACTCTAGAATCAAACATACACGCATCATGGAAGATGCCGTAAAACGACAACCCATGATGTCATCACCCAATGACAAAGCTCAAAAGATGCACCATTTCCAAAAGCACTATAACATAGTGCTAACAAAAAAATCGGATGACCACTCAGGTCCCAAAGAGCTGAGAATCTACACTGATGGATCAAAGACAAGTACCGGAACCGGAGTTGGAGTTTACTCCAGCGACCTCAACATTAGAATATCTAGACCACTAGGAAAGCTCAATACCGTTTATCAGGCGGAATGCGTGGGCCTGATCCATGCATAGAAGCCAGGGGAGTCACGGACACTCATATTCGTATACTCTCCGACAGCGCCTCAGTTCTCCAATCCCTAAATAGAAACTACACCACCTCGAAACAAATACAAGAATGCCACAATGCACTAGAACGCGTCACGGTGACAAACCGCAACACTGTGACGCTGCAGTGGATAAAAGGTCACAGCGGATCACTAGGAAATGACGCGGCCGATGAACTGGCCAGGAGGGGGTCTGGTACGATGGCTGTTGGACCCGAACCCATAGTGCCACTCCCTTTCACCCAGCTGCGCACGTGGCTACAAGAACATAGCCACATACAAGCAGAACGCTGGTGGGCCTCGGCACCAGGCTGCAGGCAGTCCAAGGAGACTATACCACTCCTAAACAATAAACTTACCAAGCACCTTCTGCGAGTGGATAGGGGCAGCCTGCGAATGGTGGCGGGGACCATCACCGGCCACTGCTCACTGAATAAGCATTTCCACACAATAGGTATAACAGACAGTCCTCTGTGCAGAGCATGCATGGAGGAGGAGGAAACGGTGTCGCACGTGCTCCTTGTGTGCACAGGCGTCGCCGACATACGTAGACAAACGATAGGAACACCAAATTCACTCACAGACACCCTGAACTCTTTAGGAGGACTGATCTGCTTCTGTAGGGAGGTCGGCTGGTTGGAATGACGGCCGCCATGGCCCACGCACAATGGTCCAACATCAGGACTAAGTGCGGAAACCATACCCCAATAGATAGATAGATACGTGCATTTCATCCCTCCTCTTCACATGACCATTCCAAGATAAGCGGTTCCCTTTTAACTTTTCCGTTACTGGCGCCACTTTTAAGCTACCTCTTATGAACTCATTCCTCCAATAGTTGTTATAGCATAAAAATACTCACTCTCTCATTTAAACTAAACACGTCAAAAGTGTCTAGGGATCAATTATATTTTGAACTATAAAAAATATCCAATTAATATAAATGGAATCTAGTGGTGCAGGCTGGCTTCTAACTTTAATTCCTATGTTTTAAGTTAGCAACTTATCCCTAAGTTTTGTAAAAATTAAGAAAGATTGCAATTTTTGCAAATTGTGGACAGTTCACTTAAGTTAATGTCTTCAATGCAATGGCAAAAAAGGCTAAATGAGGATTTTTAAATTTTTTATTTTAAAGATAAAAAAATATACTATATCACATTGGACGAGAAATTACAATGGGGCCATGGGGGCATTTTCTGTTTAATTAATGGTTATTAAGATTATTGTAAATATGTGAGTACCATTTACCCAAATTTCTTTACAAAATGAATAACTTTACCTCTGCTGGTAATACTTTGTTCTTATAAGTATCGTCCTCACATTATATTAAATTAATTTTTGTATACCAAATTTTGTAAAATCATTATTTGAAAAGAGTAACTATGGAGTTTCTTGTCCGTTTTTCTCCATAAGAATCTACCTTTCCGAATGGACAGTAGAGTCACTTTATTAATGTAATAATATTATTTTACTGAACTGTAAATGCTGACGTTCAAAAGTGCCGTTAATGGCCTAATTGAAATAAACGTTTTGACTTTGACTTTATAAAATCTGTGTTTCAACCATTGACATGAATCACACAATCACAGCGATTTGGCATGCTTAAAATCAGATCATCAAAATCAGTTCTTCTTTGGAGCATATCCCATGCGTGCTCAATTGGGTTGAGGTCTGGCAATTGAACAAGCCTCGGCAGAACGTTAATGTGAGCATCGGCAAGATTGCGTGTGACTACTCTAGCTGTGTGTGGACGTGTATTGTCATGCATTAGTCGAAACAAATCACCCAACCGGCTTCGCAAAGGGATGGTCACGTCTGAAACAATTGTTTCCGCATAAACCTGAGCAATGAGGTTGCCCCTGATCCCAATGAGATCGGTTCTTCCACCGATCCAAATACCGGCCCAAACCATTATTGTTCCCCCTTCATATGAATGAACATTTTACCAAAATTTCAAACGCTCTTGGCGTCCAGAGGTCCTCCAAACTAGACTACGTCCTGTATTCGGGCTCATACCGAAACGACATTCATCGGAAAAGCAAACACAACGCCAGTCTTCTTTCTCCCAATTTCTGTGTTCGCGAGCCCATTGTAATCGCGCCCTACGATTGCAGGGTGCTATAGGTGGAACTCTCAGCGGCCTTTGGGAACGCAGACCCACTTCACGTAAGCCCCATACTGGGGCATTGGATAAGTCTGCATGTGAGTTTAGTGTAAGAATATAATTGTATTTTGTTCCGGTAGTTATAAGTACTAACATTAGTTTCTAAGTTTTTGTATACTAACCAATTAATGGACTCTGTCTGAAGTAACAGATTTTTATTTTATTTTATTTATTTAAACGAATTGGGATGGTTTGGTCGCTTATCAGCAAACTTGAAAAGCTGTGGAGCCTCATAGCCAACATCGTGGCGGTCATGGTACGATTCCATCGAGCAGTATTTTGGATGTACCGATCCTGTCTGCGAGTGGTGATGCGAGATCATCCTCTATGTTGCTCGACCACACTGCCCGTGATACGATAGCGTGTCCAGAGGCGGCTTATGACGCTCTGTGTAGTGCCAAGAGCGACAGCCGCAGTAGTGCCTGGAACCAGCTTGCAACATTCCGACGGCTCCCATCATCTCTTCTGGTGTTAAATGACGTCGTCGCTCCATATCGATGCAATTTTTTTCAGTTCCGTTGCAGAAATTAAATATGCTATAACACAATTTTATAGGAATTCTGATTGGCAGTAGACTTTCTATTTTTAATAAAAAAATTAAAAAAACTATTTATTCAAATACTGAAATTTACACAAAAGAATCAATAATAATCAAAAAAACATTAAATAATAATCCTCAATGGCGACGATACTCTAAAACGTACTTGAGCCCTAGACACTGTATGTGTGTTTATACCTAACTGGTTCATTAGAATAATAGGGCTCCGTTAGCAACGCCTCGGGTACGAAATCCTAGAACAGGGAATGTTTTAGAACCAACAGCAGATATAAAACTAGTTCGATCCAGCCCGATCCCAGCTGTCCTCCCCCCAGCGACGCGCTAAGCCGAGGCCCGTACCCCACAGAGGATGCCCTTAGCGTGTAGTCGCTTAGTTTGTAAGTTTTTTATAAGCCTTGGCTGGAGGCTTTAACATTTACATTAAGGCCACCACAGGCAAGCCCGGTTAAGCAGTCGACAACCTCCATAGGTTGAACAGCGAGACGCCACTCACAAAAAAAAAACAGACATAAAATAACGCAATCTTAAATCTTTCCATCGCAGTCATTTCGTTTCATACGCAGACGAAAGTTTATTATTGCAACGTCTTGTCTTCCAACTTCCATTTATTATGCTTATTCGTAGATATAGTTAACAGCCGTACATATACCTACGAGCGAGTGATATCTGCGAGCGCAATCCAGACTCAAGCGCCAGTAGTTTTCATTACACTAAAATAAAAGAAAAATTAATTTCCCCTCTGCAGACTTGATATTAAAAACGGATAGGTTTATTTTATTTTATTTTCAGATAATACCAGTACCTACAGCAAGACATACTTCGAACATGTGATGATAAATATCAGCGACAGATTTTTGGAATTGAATAAACAAACACAAGTCATTCTACAAAAATATCTAGGGAATGGAACAGTTGGACAAAAGTCCTGATTGATAACATACAACACTGCGTTCACCTGGGCTATACAGAACGTTACCCAGAAACACATCCAAGCACTTCTGAAGTACCCTGTACATGCTAAGGGGATCTTGATGGAGATGCTTGCGCATCGAAAGGAACTTGATGGGTATCTTTTTTGTTTTTTTAAAGGATGGAACATCATCAAATGACTTCTTCCGCTCTGGGTGGAGCGGAATTGCGAGTCAGACTCTTACTGACTAAAACCCATCCGTGTTCCTTCTGAAGCCCTTTGCGTTCCAGGGCCGCGGTGACTCTTTCGAACAAATTCCGCAACCATGCTTTATTTCTACACTAATACTTAATAGTATCGTTTATTAGTTTAGTATTATCTTACCGACTTTAAAATGTAGCTATTTGCAAATTCATGATACTCAAAATCAGAATGAATTTGATAAAAGAAAGATAAATAACATTTTTTTTTTTTTTTTTATCTCGGGGGGGAAATCCTCATGGAAATCCTCCACCCTGGGGCGGGTGGAGGGGTCTGTCAGACTCTTACTGACTAAAACCACCCCGGTGTTCCATCTTCCACCTACGCCGGGATCGCGGGAACGTTTGCGACTTCCGCAATCCCCGGCTGGTGCCGGCCCGCCTCTGCGGGCCACATCGCGTCGGCGAGGGGAGTGAGGTGTTTAACTCCCCTCGCTACGTCAAAGAGGGGCGCACGGGAACACCACGCGTCGCGGGCAAAAGCTAGTTATGTATAATTCTCAGATGTTTGATGGACAGTCAAATAAGATTTAAAATGTGATTGCTTCAGCAAAGCATTTCGTCTAGACACCCGAGTGATATGTCTTAATATCTGAACGCAGTCGCTCTTCATGACGAACGTAAATTTAATAGTTGAAATCCGAAGTTCATATCCAATTTACTGCAAAAGATATCGAGTTGGTAAGTTCTTAAATAAATGAGCAAAAGTTTCTATGGAATAATAATTTGAGATAGAAGACGATTTATTTGTCATCGACCTTTTTGTTGAAACTCTTTGAGAATATTAATCGAAGAAATCAAAAGTTGATACTGAGTTTAAGCTCGGTGCTTAACTTTAATACCTACTGATGAGAAGCCCGAACTTCACTGAACTATAAAATGAAGTTGATTACGAACGTGACCTAGGTAACGCTTAAATTTCTTGATTATATGTTTTGAATAATTTTAAAATTATTATTAAGAAGTGCTTGATCTTCAATGCTATTTGCATCGAAGATCAAGTACTTGTTTATTTGTCTCAGAAATCGTAGCTTTATTTGAAGTATAATTGCGCCTTCATAGTCCTATTTGCAGTACCTTTTTTTTAAGGATGGGAAATCATCCGCTCTGGGCGGAGCGGAAGGGAGTGTCCGACCCTTACTGACTAAAACCCATCCGTGTTACTCCTAATTCCCTTTGCGTTCCAGGGCCGCGGTGACTCTTTCGAACAAATTCTGGCACTGGCAGGCACTCTCTCATTTCTTTGAGGAGCGCGAGCCACCCAACGCTCACCGTCCGCAGGCCCGTGCCTACGGTGGCCTTCTTCTGTTGCAGCGGCTGGGGCGTAAGGTTTACCTCTCCCTCACGTGGCCCGCCTCCTCCTTCACTAGCATTAATGCTTCGCATAAGGAGGTGACCGCTTTCCATGCCTCGTCGCTCCGGAGAGGTCACCGCCGCCTATCGCCTCGACGAGGACACAGCGTTGCTCCGCCCCAGCAGGGCAGACCTCCACCGCATGCTCCACCGTGTCCTCCGGGTAGCCAGTACCTACACCTTCTCTAACCAGCAAAGTCGCCGTCTGCTTTTGTTTGTTTTTCTGCTTATTTCTCATAAAACACAGAACAGATTTTGACACGATTGTCATTGATAGAAAGAGCGATAAACGGGAAAATTTGTGATATAATTTGCACCCGTACAAAGCCGGATTATCCGATTGTTAGTAATTAATAGTACTAGTGGAAATCAATAGTGAAGTTTTATGAAATAGTTATACATTAACTTTATGTGTAACCTTGCTTCGTTTTCATTAAGGTCATATAAATACTCTTGGCGTGAATGCTAAACTACAATACTACAACCCTAAACGATTAAGAGAGATTTTATTACTATAGCTTTCTCGAAAATAAAACTACACCCAAATTGCAAAGGCCCATTGACTAACAACTTAAGTAACAATTACCGAAACGTAAAGAGTACTTCCTCTATACACGGCGCCCTAAAAACGAGAAACTACTCGTAAGTGGTAATAAAAATCCTTCGGCACACCATTAACGCAAGTTGGAGCCTACAACCGACACCACATCATTAAAGGTGCTGTAATTTCTCACACGTACCGGTAGACGGAAAGTATTTCCAAATTTCGCCAAAGGGCTCCCGTAAATTGTGATTATCTTTAGTATAACGTTGCTACCAACAGAACCACTCGTAGTATTTTATGAGGAAAGCCATCTGGGTCCTCGACTGCTACAATAAATTCAACGCACACTGTTATGTCTTTTTCATGGACACCGAAGATATAAAGAAAGAATTTTATTGCGTTCAAAATAATATTTTTGGGACGTAAAAGTAACAGCTACTTAGGAGTAATATACCCATTTAGGACGGCATCGCCAGCAATATGGACGATACAAACAAGTACGATATAAACGTTCCGTGATTATTTTTGTAAAAGTGAAGGAAAGAGGTTGTTTTGTTGCGAAGTTGTCTTCACACTAGAAATATGTTTTTGAGAGAGTGCCGAGGGAAGCACTCTTCTGTTAGATAATGGACGTTTATGACTTGACGCGGAGCAGCGTTGATATTCACGCGGCAAAGCTACATTTCTATCTAAATAATGTTTTTTCTAAAGGTACCCTGATACGAAAAATACGAGGGTTTGTAAAAGAAACTTGACCTTTTCCGTATTAATTAGAAAGAAAGAAAGAAAAGAGCCTCTCTATCATCTTTTGTCAGCGATACGAAAACATGGTGAATTATAGGTAGCTCACATCAAAGGAGGAACCATTATTCACGCGTTTGGCAAATATGTCTCCAGGCGCCCGCCCCACTCGGCAAATACAAAAGGAATTACTTTTATTTTTCGTCTCAACCGCAGCATGTTGCCTTATGATAAATCACTTTCGCGCTACTGCAGGAGCGTTCAACAAAAACATTTGAAACGATCTAGTTCGTGGCAAAAAGGTACACATTCGTGAAACTGATGCTCGCTTTATCAAAGTTAAATCTGTGCTCTTTTTCTATACATATCATTTCCATACGTGCTGCGGAAAAATGTAGAAACTCCTATGTATGGACTAGTGAGTTTTTTTTTTATATTTCGTTCTGTTTATTGAATAGTTTATACGATACTCGTGTTCATAAATAATGTTGAAATGCTAAAAGCCGTCATTTTAAAATTACCTGCACTCCACAAAGAAAGGCAGCGTTAATAAATAAAGTTAAAAAAGTGTGAAACCTTTTTACACGAAGCCAGTGGCGACACCTAGTTAGTTTATTACAAAGGAAATGCTTCACTAAAACAGTACTTCCTGACTAAGCAGGGCTGCGGCCAAGTTTACATTTAGCTAACAGAACAAGCAATTTCATTTTACAGCAGAATGCAAAAGACAGGCTCTGCGGTTATTGCAATACATTGCCTGCTCCCCGTAGATTCCATGCGATAACAAAGACATCGCACACAATGTGTTATCCTCTGTTATTGTGTCCAATGAGAGTACTAATAACACTGTGATATTGCAAGACGGAGATTTTATAAAACGAGACTGAAACGTTATTAAACTGTCAGATGTTTCAACATGACTGTTTTAATATAGGGAAAATTTTAATAGGTATTATTTGAACCCATATACAACCCTTTCCAGTATCTAGGGATCGGCCTAAAAATAATGAAAGCAAACAGCCAATATCCCTAAAACGGCCTACGTCACACCAAATTGAATGGCTCAATTACGACAAAAACACATAGCGGAGACACTTGCGAAGTTAGTTATTCAGCAAAACATTATTAAGGGCAACATGTCGGGGCGACCCAAGTTCGTTGCTCCACGAAATATGTAGAAGACCGCACACGAAAACAGGGGGAGCATATTTCAGTAGTCGTTGTGTTACATTCGTGTCAATTATCCGGGAGTTTTGCCCGGCGACGATTGCGAGTTACGGCCACCATTTAGCCGGTCGGGCGCCGATCTTGTGATACTGTACATTTTGCCTGCCATCAGTAATGTATGCGCGTTATTAAAGAGCCGTTGAAGCGATCCCACGCTTAATGTCTCAATTAGAAAACAGATGCCGCGCGCCGGATTGCGGATTAAAGCTTTTTTATTTACGCTCAGTTTTAATCGCTTCGCTCCACCAATTTAAACATGTTGCTCGTTATAGCCCGATATTACTGTAAGATGTACTTTTTCGGAACGGTATAAAAGCCACATTAGCTTTTATCGGCGACTCGTATATAAAGTAGTAGGGTTATCCCCCGGTCACTTTTTCAAGCATCCGATTTGGAGAAAACTGTACGTGGTAGCAATTTATGAGAGCGATAATATCTGGATATAAATTCAAAGGATAACAATAAGACCCTTTATTGCCCCCGTTGTTTTCACAAAAACGATTCAGCGAACGACGTGGAGTTTTTTTGCGAACATAAAAATTGGGTTACGTCATGTTCCTTGATATACAGATCTTTACGTCAGGAGTTTTTATTGCTCTAGGATATACTGTTAACTGCTAAGTGATTTGTACCTAGGATTTCCGAAAAATATATTATTGGTCACATAAATTTCCAAATAATAGAACAAAATATTTACATAGATCACTTTCTTCTATTCTATGGCTTTCTCCTGTATATTTTGGGTGTTTTCCCGGCTTTTGTGAAGTTGCACCAAAAAATCCTGTTACCAGGTTCCTGAAGTTCATTTTGTTATTTTACTGACAAATTGTGTGTAAAATTACGCAAGTGACACATTGAAATTGGGTGATAAAAATTGAATATTAAACTAAAAGACCAAAATATTTGAAAAACATCATAATTTTGAAGTGTGTAAATTTCACTCGTATCCAAATAAATTATTCTTGGAGGTGCCCGCGTCATATATAAAGAGCACACGGATATAATGAATTCGCTTACGAAGCGTTACGGTCCTCGGATCATTGAATATAGATGAGGGATCAAAGGAAATTACGAGTCCACGATAAAATTTGTGCTGCGCAAAGAAATTCCACTTACTTCCTGTAAGGCACACTCGTTTGCATACCTTAGACTATTTTGGATACTAAGTTATCAATCAACAAAATGCATGATGAAGAAGAAGCTGAACAGAATCAATTACGACTACGGATGAGTTCGAAAAGGATGAAACGAAATAAGTCTTGGTAGACAAGAACACGGATTAACCAGTAACACCCGGAGATGCGGTGCCGCAGATTCAAATTTATAAATTAACATATAAATCGAAAAGATTTACCCTAAACAAGATCAAAGGAATTTGTCCGATGCTTGGAGAGGCTGGGAGGCTGCGAGCCTGGCGTCTGATGACTGTTTATGGCGGAGCCGCCGAGCCGAGTGCGTCAGAGGTCGAGCTCTACAATTTTCCATTTACATTTTTGTACCTTTTTGATGGAAAAACTTGATCATTCCATATTACGTGAGGGTATATTGATGGGGTGTATGAATTTGCGTTGAAACTGTGTTAGAAAATTGTTCTTTATTCTATGCCCTCTGTTTGCATTGCTCGACGTTATGTACTGAATGCAAAGCCATGTCACAATGCAAATATGGGTTACAATCACAGGTTGCAATCATTTCGACATGAACTTTGATGATTACATCAGCCAAATGACATTTCTGTGTGCATGAAGTTTGTCAAATGCCAATTCCATTTTGAAATCGAAACGTATAATGAGCCGATGAACCTGATATGCGAATAAAGGCACAAAGTTAATTACGATTTCAGCCCGTTCGGCGATTTTGCTATTGGTAGCTACTGAATTACAGTTTAGTTAGGCCTCAAATTCTGTTTGAATTTTTGCAATGTTGGTATAGATGTTGATGTCAATAATATCATTATTAAAATTGCTAATGGTTGGTTTGGAAAATAGGTAATTTCAAATAAATTGTATGGCAAAGATATGAAATCTTCAATCTCTTGAATCTTGCTTTCTTTAAATGCCAATAATTCTTTATTTGTGTATTGTATGATATTATTCCCAGTTTCTACCATAGTAACAATTACAGATACTCAATATAACAAAACTCTTCAAAATATGTAGATAATAGATTTAAGTAACTCCCTTTACTTAGACCACGTAGTAGATCTAATACCTCGATCGACTCAATAACCAATAATATAAAACGGAACGACTCACAAAACAATCTTTGGTTCCAGTTACTATAGAAGGGTTAGTGGGGGCGTGTTTGTACATTACAGCAGCAAACAATCAATGAAAGCAATCCAATTAAAAGGGACCACTTGGCTTTCTTGCCCAAATGTTTCCCATAATCATTACGGCCAAGTACGTATTACGTCTCGGAAAAGTATCGAATGCCTACGTGGAATCCCTTTTCTTCAATTGGATTGGTACTAAAGAAGATATTTCTGCATATAAATAGACCTCATTATGTTATGATTTATTCTAGTTATATATTTTGTTGGTCGCCTTTAATATTAATGGCTTTCGCAAAATGTTTGACTTTAATAACTACGCTGAATTGAGATTTACGACGGTTTTCGTATCATTAAATAATAAAAATTAAGTCTTACATAGTATTATTTGCCTTGAATTAATGAGTCCTTTGAAGACTTTAATTGAAACACTCTCAGTTTACTCAGCGTGTTAATAAAAGAGAGAAAAATAAATATTTTGACAGTGCAAAGTAATTTTATATGACAACGTCGTACATGTACGTGTTTATTATTTTTCAAGTTATCTTGACATCTCGGCTCTTAGATCCAGTGGAAATATTCTGAATAACTCACGCATAACACACATCATATCCAGGATTTTCTTGCGGGAAATAAAGCTCCAGTATGAATACTTGTATAAATAAACCATTCCTTACAACACACCAAGTTTCACCATAAAAACGTGCAAAATAAAGGGAATAAACCAAGAAAGAGGCGTTTTATACGTATCTATGATTTACGATTAAGGCGAATAGATATTTGCTGTTATTTTCTGAGAGTTATAGACGGGTTTCGATATAATACACAATAGGGATGTAAACTATGCGCGACCACGTAACGATGTGGCTGTGTTTCAATGTGCTCTCGTTGAGTAAAATAAACAAGAATTAAATTATTCAATGCCGTGGAGGTAAACAATAACGCATAAGCTTTTTTCCATGGCTTCACTCCGTGTTTGTATCTTACTGGAACCTTCCATTTTTTTGGGATGTAAAGTAGTTTTATCACTCAGGGTGTAGCTCATCATCCGTTCGTACATCTAGGCAACCGAGCTCCATCGTCAACCTCATCGTCGCTTTCCATCAGGTGAAACTGGTCAAGCGCGAGCCTGTCAATAATAAAAAGTACCTAAAATATTTTTTTATTTTATTAATTAAAACTATATATATATAAATTATTTATTATTTATTTATTATATACTTTATTGTACACCTCAAAATAAGAACAGGACAATCATACATAAAATAAGTGCACAATGGGTGGTCTTATCGCACAAGGCAATCTCTTCCAGACAACCTTTGGATGGATTGAACGAAGGGAGATAGATTTAGGGCTGTCAGTGTACAAACGTTTTAAACAATACTAATTAGATATAATAATATAAAATACATAAATACAATACCAATTTATATACTAATAAATATCAAATATATAATTGAGACAGGAGCGGAAAAGTAAAAGTGAAAGGTAATGCTCCTTGACCGTTCTTTTAAACTCTGGTAGCGTTTGGGCATGCCTCACTTCTATGGGTAATGTATTCCACAAACGAGCCGCTTGTATACTGAAAGATTTGTCAAAGAAGAAGAAGAAGAGATACAGAAACAGTATCCATATTTTCGTAATCGAATAAGAAATTTTACAGATTACATTCTGCAAACAATATTAGTAAAGCACAGTTCTTTGCAATATTTTACGTCCGAGTTCAGACACTGTAGTGCCAACAAATAGAAAAGGTTAAGAATCACAGGATTATTAACCTTTGCTATCTATTGACACTCAATTTCTCATATCTTTCGAGACACGCTATGAAATAGACATTAAAAATCGTCTAGACACACATCATAAAGCCCTTTAAAGTGTAGTCTGGAAATGTTGACAAACAGTCTCGGCACAGCTTTTCAAAAGATAAATAAATATTTGTATTGGAAGCGAACAGAACTGCAGTCGGCAGAGTACTTTTTGCACTGAGGGTATGGGAACTGTTGACCAAAACCTTTTAATGTTTCAATGGTATTTTTTTCTAGATGTCACCATTTACGAAAAATGTCCCTTGGCAGACGTATAGTAGCTTTAAGTAATGTTTTTTCTTACTCCTTCGATATTCTATATTTATTGATTTCTTTGCAAGATCGAAGGCGGTTGAATCGTTTCTCCGGGAGTCTTCGAGCTTTATTACCTCGGTGCTTTTTAACCGACTTCAAAAAGAGGATTTTTGTTTGTTACCTCATAACTCCGTCATTTATGATCCGATTTGAAAAAAAATATTTTTCTTGTGAAAGGATATACTTTTCGGTTGGTCCCATAGAAATTTCATCAAACACGGTTCAGTAGTTTGGTTTTTAAATAAAAATAACTAAAAAAAAAACATCCAAGTAAACGAAATTACTTATTATGCTTTCTTGTGACTTTCCAGTGGTGTCTTTAGGTGTGGAGTACCACTAAAAAGTGAAAAATAAAAAACTTTTTTACAAAAAAATATGGAAGTAGCTTAATTGTATTTTTTTTTTGTAAAATACTTTTTTCTGGTGATCGACACTGTTGGTTATGGGCTATGGCTTTCAAGAGTTGAAGTTGAGTTGAGTTGAAATAGAGTGGCGATCTTGTCCCTTAAATACAAACTAGTTTGTCATGAAATGACTCCTCCTGCTCTGGTCGGAAGTCTGAAAGGAGTATCAGACTCTTTATTTTTTAAGGATGTGAAATCATCAAATGACTTCTTCCGCTCTGGGTGGAGCGGAAGGGCGTGTCAGACTCTTACTGACTAAAACCCATCCATGTTCCTTCTAAAGCCCTTTGCGTTCCAAGGCCACGGTGACTCTTTCGAACAAATTCCGCAACCCTGGCGATGCTCTGGCCCTACCGAGCCCCGTCTTCTATGCTGACATCTCTTAGAGGCGCGCGTGGAACACAACGCGCCATCGACCCGGGCCTGGTAGTGATCGGACAGCCACCCAACCAACGCTCGTCGTCCGCAGGCCCGCGCCTTGGCAGGGTGG
Source organism: Mamestra brassicae (assembly GCA_905163435.1). Classification (NCBI taxonomy): domain Eukaryota; kingdom Metazoa; phylum Arthropoda; class Insecta; order Lepidoptera; family Noctuidae; genus Mamestra; species Mamestra brassicae. Next base: position 6,051,411 of record LR990996.1, on the reverse strand, counting down.
CTGGGACCCAGCGACTCCCGACCCCCGAGGCCTCTTCTGTAGAGTACCAGACTCTTACTGACTAAAACCCACCTGTGTTCCTCCAAATGTGCTTTGCATTCTAGGGCTGGCATCACTTTATAACTATTCCGCAAATGCTCGTCACCTACCAGATATTTACTAAGTTTAATGAACGCTGCCATTTGTCGAGGCTTCGCTAGCTAAAAACTGCTTAGACTAATTACATAAAAGAACACACCCCCTTTGTTTTAAAAACCGAATCTAACTCAACAATTCTGACTTTCAAAAGACCTTAACTGAAACTAACCCAGCAAAAAACATAAATTCATTAGTCCTCTTAATCATGACCAAGTTTTTGTTAAATGTCACTGTTTAAGGGAGTTCTTTCGAGTAGGGGAGGCTGCGGAGGACCGGGACAGATGAGATGCATTAGTGAATGACATGAACGATGCTCCGAAAAAGTCACTTAACCTTGGCGACATGCTTGATGAGCTACGATCAAGGTTAACAGCTTTTGTTAAAGGAGCTTTTGACATTGTTTTGTAGAAGAATATTGGAAAGTTGCCTTGATGGTATTTCGCGATAGCAAATGCGGTTGGCTGAAGCGGTCATCATCATCGTAGTATCAGCCGAAAGACGTCCACTGCCGTCGGTCCACCCTGTGGGAGGCCTTCCAATGCTACGTCTTTCGGTACGCGGTCGCCACTCCAGAAAGCGGTGCTTCAAAGTTTTTGGTCTCAAGTCTTATTAAGTATATAAGTTCGAATATGCTGCACTACTAACTGAAGGAACTGAATGAAAACTGTGGTACGATCTAGGAGATCCTATATTCAATGGTTAGTGACAGGAGTTGGTTGATTTATCGCGAAATTTGAAAATTGTGAACAACATGTAAAATAAAAAAAATGGTATACAACGTTACATTTCTACGCGTACCTTTGGGAAATACCAAAGTAATATTCCAAAGACAGTTCAATCACCTAGTAGAAGATGAAAGAAAAGGTTATGTTTATTTGACCTCCATCAAGGTCACACATAACCTTACAGCTTTGATCAAGGAAAACTCGCGTATTAAGACTTCAATTTGGAAAAGTAATTCATTCAAATACAATAGGTACTCAATATTCATATGTGAGCCCTTCAAGACGAGTTCCCTTCAGTGCCTTAGAAAATTTCATTTCATCCGTATGTAAATATACCCTCTTCCTGGGTAAAATTGGTTTGTATTGGCCCACTGATCTAAGTCTTATTGAAATGAATAAACAGTTTACAATCAAAAGGTAACAGAATTTTGGAACGTACCTTTGTTTAAAAAATATTAAACGTTGGAAGGCTTCCTTTTGTTCTGGTAGAATTATTGAAATTGATATATTTTTGCTCACAATAGCTTGGTGAAAACTGTGAATATGTTGAGTTTTTGTTAATATTGTGAAGATTTTTTGTTTAACCGTAGGCACCTCTCTATTTTCATGAGCTACCTACCTTTATTGTTTTGTGATTACAATGGATATGATCATCATGAAACCTTATTTCATTTCTATTGTACTCGAAAAAAATAAAAAGAGGAATCATTTTGTGCTCCATAAAATAGCTTACTGAACTCTTTTCTAAACAGGAGTGACTTTTAATTTATTGGAAATTTTTCAAGGGGCAAAACAACTTCACTACGACATGAACTCCAAACCATGAAAAATCTGCTGTTCACTACATAACTCGCCAAAATATACTGAAACAGCTGTTTTTTTATTAACCTTCAAGCGGGCGCGTGGTTTTTTGAAACGGCAGCGGTCATGCATAACCGAAGCGTTACCTACAGGAGATTTGCGGGATTTAGAACATCGATTAATTAATACTAATTTGTTATTTATTCAGAAATTATCTAATTTTCAGCAAGGAAACAAAATGTTTCAATTTTAAAACAAAATCATAAAATTAACCACTTTCTTTAGATTAAGAACGACACTAACAAATTATGCACGCCCAACCAAAAAGGTTCGTCCCTTCGGGAGTTTTGTTGTTTTACTTAGACGTTTTTAATTTTTACTAGCTATAATAAGATCGAATAATTGGTATCGTTGTTTATTATCAACTCTGGTCTAGAGTACTTCAGAAACAGTCGCCTCGTCAAGGTAAAAATTACAATAAGGCGCGTGAAGTCGTTGCGACGTCCATGCCGCCTCTTAAACATATGCATTCTGTTCCCTTCTGGAGGCTCGGAGATGGATGGAGTGCAGTAGTTTTCGTGCGTAGTGGACGAATGATAGGCTACTAGAAACGATAGATACTTGTGACTAGAAATCTGGATATTATAAATGAAAATATTTCCAGTGCGGTCGATTCGACGGCGCGCGACCGCTTGGTAGCAACACTGCAATCTTAATCTTTAGATTGCAGTGTTGCTACCATAGTGAAACCTACCTCCTCCCGAAAGATTTGTTAACGAATCAAACAAGTCATCCTGTACAATAACAAAGTCCTTGTGACACACCCCATAAGCCTCACCAAAGATGAAGTTTCCAATATAACGGGAGTCATTCATCAAGAGTAGCCTTAAGTTGGATAAGCGTTGTATAAATAATTCGCAAAAATGAAGGTGCTTCCATCATAGAATAAAGATGAGAGCACATAGGGTAGGATATTGTCCGTCTCAAGGAATATCGATCTACCTCTCACAGGCCTTTATCTCCGTCAAATAAGATGGCTCAAGCCATGATTGGATGATCGTGTGCACCCATTTTAGGTCCAAACTGCTTTATAAGCGAGAATGTATCGCAACATTTTTGAACGGGATAAGAAAAATAGGGGCTATAAATATGCTTTTACTAAAAATGGAAGCCTATTTTGTGCATAAATATTTTGAAGGCATTTTCATACAGAAAAGCAAGGGTAGAGGGTACGAGTAGATGCAATAGGTAAAACTTCAGAACTGAATTATTTTTCAGTGCAAACATATTATTAACTTCAAATTCCAAGATATACAAAAATGGCCTCGATCATACGACCTTTACTTAACTTTAATGATATAATACAGCACATTTCTGTACTCAATCGATCTTCAAAATATTCGTTATCACAAAGCAGAACACATAGACACTTAGGCACGTTCAATACTTTTGAGATCGACGATAAAAGATTGCGGATTAAGACAAGCTTAGATGACGTTGACCTTCCTGGATCTACTGAGAATTCATGTACCTACTGTTGTATATAGTTGGATGTTGATAAAACAGACAATTTCAGTGGCTGTCCAATATACCGTACTCTCTCTTAACGTTTACGAAATGTAACCATAGCTAGAACGCCTAGTTTCCAATCTTAAACCACAATTTAAAATTCTTCATTTCATTCCGTTCCACCTGACCTCTTTTTTTTCTTTTTCTTAGATCGTATGCAGAAAAACGCTGAACGTGGCCATACCACTGTAGGCGTTTTTCAGTGATTTTTTTACTCTTCAACTTGTATCGACTTTTAAACCGTCTTCCTTTTCGTTTTTTTTATGTGTGTACATCGATTACTTCGATGTATGTGATTCTGTTTTCGTTCGATACAGACACTTGCCATTTGGTCCCGTAAAAAAATATTCATATTGGCCCAAGAGTTTTTATTTTATGAGAATTTTGCTTACTTGTTATTTACGTCGATGATGTAATTACGTCGTCCAGTAAGCAAAACGACGTGGGGTAATTAATATCACAAATAAAAAGCGAAAAAAAAACTTTTTTTTTTTATTTCAACTGATTTCCAAATAAAACACTACAAAGTCTAAAATAACTAATAATTTAAATAATATTAAAATTTGGTTGAACACAATAATATTCACAATATGAAGTAGGTTTTATTCCTCAAAAAATTCAACAGGAAATATTTACAAGTAAATACTCTCAAGGACCTACCTATCCCCGCTTAACCCACAAAAGATATAAACATGATGGCACCCGCACCAAAGGATTCGCCGTTCGACCCTCAAGATGATAAACAAGTATGGCGGCCAACCCATAAACTGAAAGTGACATTAGCGAGAATGAAAACGTTACACGTGATAGTGCGACCCACATGAGTCAAGAATATATGACAGTTATTAGACAGATAAGAAACAGAAGTACTTTAATGAAGGTGTAAATTGTCCTGGCTTCTTTTCCTGCTTGTGTCGTAAAAGACAACATAGGATTTCTCCAGAAGGATTGGAAGTTCTGTAGTGGTATCCTGAATCAAATACAGAACAAATAAAGGGAGTTCAATTGTACTTTGACATTTATTTTGATCATGAAAGCGTTATGGAAAAGGGATTCTGCGTTTCGCCTTGTATCACTCCATCTCTTTCTCACAACGGAATCATGGTGGAATTTGCATGCCATAGGTTCTGACATGTAATACCAAACGCAGTATGAAACTGTCATGTGATCCCAAAATGATAAATTAGAAAGTCGGCCCGATCATCGCCGTCCAGGGCCGTAGATAGTTATTAGTTAATTTATTTTGGTCAAATCCTTTATAACTAAATGCTGATTTATTATTCATTTCATGAAATGATTGTATTGCACTTTAAATCACCCCTTGCGATGTTTATATAATCATATCAAATACATATTTTTGTGAAAGTTATGCAGAGTATAATTTTACGGTTGCTCGTTCCTTAAGTTTCTCAACAGCCTTTGATAAGCAGTGTTCGAGTGTTCGAGCAAAACTGGCACTTTTTATGTGTGAAAAGAGTTTATAACCTTTTTACAACAAGTTCACCTTCTGTTTTCAACTGCAAGAAGTTATAAATAACAGGCGGCAATGTCGCGTGACAATTTTCAATTAAACATGTTCGTAGGCCCCACCCGACACGTCACACTGCCGTAAACACGTATATTAAATAGCGTGAGGGTTTTAATTATATTATTTAACTTAATAAAATTATGACCCCCCATGTGTGCGTTGCCCTGATTTAAGTGACCTCGGTTTATTGTTTTAAATAATGATGTGTGAGTTATGAACTTCACTTTCTACCTGTGGAAATGACTGACCTGAAATGTAACATAACATCAGGCATTTCCTGAAGAGGAAGTTCACGATATATGTAACTTAAGAATACCCTCATCCTGCCACGAAGTTACCTGAAAGGGAGAATAAAATTAGATTTCTAGATTGGAAGGCGTGCTAATACACAATCCATGCAACTGTGTGATAGATAATAGCCCAAATAGTAAAATCGTTATATTTTTAACCGACTTCAAAAAAGGAAGAGGTTCTCAATTAGACTGTTTTTTTTTTGTTTATTGATATTTTCGCCAATAGTCAACCGAAATGGATGATTTTTTTTTGAAGAGCATTTTCTCGTATTAGTCTCATTTCAATTTGGTGTAGATCTGATGAAGAACTTCGACGATAGGCAACGGAACTTAAAATCAATAAGATCTAGGAAAGTGATATTTAACTATGAGCTGGTCTAAACTTGAACTACGAAGGCAATTGGAAGGAAAACTTGGACACATCTGCGTACCCGTTCACAGCATACCGGCGTGATATTTTGTTGTAAATTTATTGGTGTTGTCAATAAACAAACATGCGATTTCAGCAATCCCGGATGATTCGTATCACTTTTTGAAGAGCTCTTATGATTCTTCTTTGTTTAAACAAAATAAAAACTTAGCATAAAATTTTTTCTTACTGAGGTCGTGTCCGTGGCCAATCATACGTAAACGTTCACCTATGCCAATTTGTACCAATTTAAATAAAAAAAAAACTATTAAATTTACGTGATTGAGTACGTATAATAAATCGCACCAAGGCTACTGATTAAAACAATACCCAACAATACAACGTGCCCAGGTATAAAAATGTCACAGAATTAAATTTATTTTTCAATATAAATATCAATACGAAAATCTCATGAAAAATAATAACCATCACTGTAAAAGACACTGTGTGCCTATTGAAGCAAACATTTTATAACGACACCCATCCAATCGGCGGAAAATATATTTTTTTCTGGCAACACCCTCGTTAAAGCTGTCGTTACGTTGTTTCTACGCACCCCAAAGATATTTCCGATTCAATGATTACAAGGAGTCAATTTTTAAACAATGTCAGCAACATTGCTTTGTGCTGAAAAAGATACTTTTGTTCTTATAAACGTACATAAACGAGCATCGTTTTATTTTTCATTGATACTTTATTTTCTTTTATTTTTCTGTGATTCAGGAAATGCGTGTGGTTATGAATGAGTCTTGATTAGAAACGTTTGTAGGAAGTGAAATCTTTTGCGTGAATGACCGAACAGGTAGAATGTTTTGGGAGTGGCTACCGAAGACTGGAAGAGACAGCGTTGGGAGGCCTTTCCCACAAGGTGGACCAATAACGTGGCGAAAGCCGTGGGAGTCTTTTGGAAGCGAGAAGCCGAGACCAGCTAATGTGGTGACGCGTGGGGGAGGCCTAAATTCAATCATTTAATAATGATAGGTGCATAAAATAATAGCGCATACGTTGATGATACACTGTAACCCGCCAGAAAAGTAACTTCTAAAGAACTATTTGCATTGTTTCCCTCTTCAAAAAGCTTAGTTATTGCAGCAATGTATGCAAAAGAGCGAAGGACGAAATTTGTGCATCAATATGGGCCAATGTGTAGACCATACAGCCAACTTTTCTATAGCCAGGGTTGTTACGTGTTGAACGTAATTTGTTCATTTAACTTCAGGGAAATTGATCCCATAATTTTTCCCTTTCAGTTCGTCCCTATTCAAGCGTCGAGATTAGGATCGCGAGATACCCGACTCACGTGAAACTACAACTTTAACTCCGAGGATCCGAATATTAGCGACCGCGACAAAATACCTCCATGTTTACTGGTATAAAGTTTTAATCAATCGTTGCAAAAGGTTCACTGTATCCATAAAAACCGCCCAAGTAGATTCGAGTTGAACTCGAGTGCGAAAGGTTCCGAACGACTGTTTTTTTTTTGGATAGGATTTAACTGTATAAATACAAAAACTTCCTATTTTTTTTTTAAATATCCAAATCCTAATCAAAAACACTGATTGCACAGCAGAATAGTTACTTCAAAATATTATTATTTTAGCAATAATTTGAGTTTGAGACGCATCGCTATTAATTGAAAAGCGGAGCTTTTTTCATGAAATGATAACTTCAAATCAAACTTGGGCGACGGAGCCTCGCTACGCGGGGCCCCGTGTTTCAGTCTGCAGGGTTTAAAAGAACCTAACATGAATGGGACAGGAGCTTTTGAGTACGAGTTTAGAAGTAGATTTGGTTTGTTTGCATTACAATCATTATTTTGATGTAAAAGTATTAAATTTATGTAAATAAATTGGCGGTTGATTAGTTTTTTGGAACGAAGTTCCTTATCGCGCGTTGTGAAAGACGGAAAAAAATCATACGAAAAGTTGTAACGACACTTTTTTATTAATTAAAAACCGGCCAAGTGTGGGTCGGACTCGCGCATGAAGGGAAGACGGACAGACAGGCGGACAGACAGAAGGACAGACAGGCGGACAGACAGAAGGACAGACAGACGGACAAACAGACGGATAGACAGACGGACAGACAGACGGACGGACAGACAGACGGACAACACACGGACAGACATACGGATAGACAGACAGTCAGACAGACAGACCGACAGACAGACGGACAGGCAGACGGACAGACAGACGCAGACAGATAAAATGGGACCCTATTACTAAGACTCCTCTGTCCGTCTGTCTGGACAGAGGAGTTTTAGTAATAGGGTCCCATTTTACCCTTTGGGTACGGAACTATAAATAAAGAAGTTTTTAAAATATTCGCATAACTCTCCCCTATAACATAATTTCACTATAGGATTTAAAATTATGTCACAAGCTAACTGCATTGTCATTCACACCAAACGTGTATGCAACATTTCAGCTCGGTTGGCGATAACTGCGAGATGAGACCATATGTAACTAGGCAGTTAAGTTTTTAATAAAATATTGTAAGATTCTCATTAAGTTAAGAAGATAACAGAGATGTGACCATACCTAACTAACTCGGCAGTTAAGTTTTTAATTTTAAAATTCTTCCGTTACTGACTGAGTGACTGACAGACAAATAAATTTAAAAGCAAATAATATTTTAATTTTACAATATCAATGCGTAAGCCGTGCGTGTTCTAACCTATACGCTGTTGTGTTTACGAAGTCGAGAGAGTATTATATATATTATATATATACACACTCTTAGAAAGGAACTTGGTTCCATCCGGGTGTCCCTTGACACCTCTCAAGTTTTTTTTTATGTGCATTTAGAAATAAGTATTTTTTATACATGTTGTTATAAAACCATACACATCTACATCTACAATCTTGTACATTCATAAATATTTGTTAAGTTTATATAATTAGGTTTAGATAAAATGTACAGTTGTTTGTTTTCCAAATAAAATAAATAATTAAATAAATCTTACAGTTATAACTATATCAGTATTGCCTCAGTAGTTTCGGAGATAGAGGGGATTATTTTTTATCCATATTGGATACGGACGTTCGGAATCCTATAAAAACATTAATTCAGAATGAAAATACATATGAGTGTGCATAAGTCAAGACCTTAAATTATTTTAAGCCAGGCCACAAATTAGAATCTCACTTAACGTCAAGAAAATCGATCCCTCTTCATAATTGTTTGACGTTGCGCTCAAGTTAAAAGGCTCTTTAATCTCTTCGCTGCAGCGCTATCGTCTAGGCCATGGCCTGGCCTTACTAATGGCCCACCTGCCTATCTTTATGTCATTCCTGTACACTACAGGGGTCGTGTGAGTAATAAAAATCACACATAAAATATTTATCCTTTACGTGTTCTTATTGATAGCACGTTATAAAATTTATGAAGTTGTTAACTTTTATATGGTCGATATCGAGTAGTCGGTACTCGTGCGGACGTTTACCTTAATGGCGCACATAAAAATGTTTCTTGAGAAATATGTGATTGCGTATAATAGTAGTAGGTGATATACATTGTAATGTGGTACTTACGGCTTTATCGGAGTTTCTTTCATAAAATATGCAGACCTTTTTGCCAAAAGTTCTGATAAAGATGATGATAATGTTTGCAAGAAATACTTAAAAAAATATTTCAAGAGAGAACTAACCGAAAAGCTTTTAAAGCAGTTTTATGCCTCATTGGTGTAATACTGCTGGGCCTCCCCTTTTTTCTTCCAAAATACTCCATCTTGTGTGATCTCTGGCCTTTGACCCATCATCATCACCATCAAGTCGTCACACCATTTTCGCCGCAGCACATACCTATCGTTGAATATTTATTATGTTTCAGATCATAACACAATAAAACACTTGCAGATATAAAATAAACCATAAAGAACAACCTCCCTGTTATCAGTACGCGTACAAAATCTAATTTCCATTTTTCACAAATTAGATATTCAATCTAGAAATGGTACTGGTCCACCGTATCGCTTAGAAATCACCAAACATAAATCTGTGCCCAGCCTTATCTGGCGGCCATGATATATGTTGTAGTTGGCGACTTTTCCCCCACGACCCACGCGTTCGTTATAGTCATAACGAGACTAATTTATCGTTTTGTTTATTACCTCATTTCACCTTATAAAGTGAGCCGTATGGAGGACACACCTGGACACTAATAACGTCTTAATGAAACCTGGGCTCTCAAGTTTGTTGGCAGCATGTGCTTGAGCGAGCTTGAAACTTGTCATCTCATAGAACTTTGAAGATCTAGTTTGCGTCGGCTAGCTTTTACCTCTACTATGATAATCTAGATTCGTTTCAGAAAATTATCATAAAAGTACTCGTAATATAGTTTAAGACAGAACTGATATTCCTGTCCCCGCAGTTCTTTAAAACAAACTGATGAAGTCTGAGCAGGGCGCACTAGTGCATAAACACAATCATCCGAATGATACTGCTCACATTATTCAGTCTCTCCAATAAATTGCTGCTCATGCATTAAACATTCAGGTCCTCTTAAATAATAAGAGAAGCTCCACGAAGGTACCATTGTTTATTCTATTCTTTTTAGAGGCTCAGATTGGAAAGGCTTTTTACACCCATCCCATTTGCTGGGTCTAGAGAACACGTTACATTCCCGTATTGGGATGGAAAAAAGTAGGAAAAAACACTTTATCTTCAAATTCCCTGTTATTTTCTTGAAAGGTACTATAAAAAATGTACGTAAAACATTTACGCACCATAAATTTTAACATTGAATGTTATTTGTGGCCATTAATGAAATTACTGAAAGAAATATATTGGACATTTGGTCCCAACTGTGGTCGATATATGTGGTCCGGGCCGTTTACAAGGAAGTTGCGTGTGAAATTTCAATTGAAATAACACGAGGTTACATTTAGATTTGGCTACCGAGGTATGTTTGTTATCAGAATGCAAGGAGTGAATCTGCGATATCAGTTTCAAGTAAGGCGCAATAATGCCACAAAACAAATTAAAATATGGAGAAAATATTTTATTTGAACAAAAGCACAAATCAAAAAACAATGATAAATAAATGAAAACAATGATAAATAAATCCTAAATAATATCGCATTCGCATTTATAAATGAATTTCAAAAAAAAAAAATAAACGCTTTCACGGCTAAATCGCTGAACCGATTTTGATGAATTTTGTTGCAGAGATAGGGACGCTGAAAACGATGATACAGTAGGAGACGATGACGTTTATTTGAGAAAATCTAAAGTGACGCGAGTGAAACCGTAAACAAAAGCAAGATATTACATAAGTCAACTGAATATAAACTACTTCATAATGACACAAAAGACAACCACAACTGGTAAACAAACAAAGAAATAAAACGCAAACAAGAAAACAAGGAAATCTGTTGGTTTATTACGAAGGTAATAAACATTAATGAGATTCCGAAAGAGGTGATTGAAACACCAATCAAAAAGACGAACATAAAATATTGTGATCGTGAGTTTTAATTTCATGGACGACTAGAAATGAATGACAGTCTTGAGCCAATCGGAAAATCTGTCAGTTGAGGAAAAAATTGACTGATGAGTTGGATAGATACAAGGCTGGATAGCTTTTTTTTTTAGGATGGGAATCATCAAATGACTTCTTCCGCTATGGGTGGCGCGGAAGGGCGTGTCAGACTCTTACTGACTAAAACCCATCCGTGTTCATTCTAAAGACCTTTGTGTTTCGGGGCCGCGGTGACTCTTTCGAACAAATTCCGTAACCCTGGCAGGCTCTGGCCCCAGCGGGCACCGTCTCCTACGCTGACATCTCTTTGAGGCGCGCGTGGAACACAATGCGCCATCGTCCCGGGCCTGGTGATTGGACAGCGAGCCACCCAACGCTCGCCGTCCGCAAGCCCGCGCCTACGGTGATCGGGGATCGCCCTTCGAATTCCGACGCCCGGGGTGTCTTCTTCTGTAGCAGTGGTTGGGGCGAAGGCCTTGTCTCTCCCTCGCTTGGCCCGCCTCCTCCTTCGCTAGCATTACTGCTTCGTAAATGTTTTGTTCGTTCTTGGGATCATTAGAAATGGTCATCATCATCATATCAGCCGAAAGACGTCCACTGCTGGACATAGGCCTCCCCCAAATGTCACCACAATAACCGGTCCTGTTCGTCTCGCATCCATCAGCTGTCCGCGACCCTCACCAGGTCATCGATGCACCTTGTGGGAGGCCTTCCAATGCTGCGTTTTCCGGTACGCGGTCACCACTCCAGAACTTGTCGGCCCCATAGACCATCTGTTCTGCGAGCAATGTGCCCTGCCCACTGCCACTTCAGTTTGGCGATCTTTCGGGCTATGTCGGTAACCTTGTTTCTCTTGCGAATATCAGAATTAAAACAAAGCAATGATAGTGGTAGAAATGGTAAAATAAAGCAATCCAGAAAATCAATCAATCGGTCCGTCTGTCACCAGGCTGTATCTCATGAACCGTGATAGTTAGACAGTTCAAATTTTCACAAATGATGTATTTCTGTTGCCGCTATATCAACAAATCATAAAAATTAAATTAAATTATGAATTTAAGGGAGCTCCCACACAAGAAACGTGTCTTTTTTCGGTTTATGGTACGGAACCCTTCGTGTGAGAGTTCGACTCGCACTTGCCCGGTTTTTTTTTGACACTTGCTTCTATCAGCGGCTCCGGCGCGTTACAGTAAAAAAAAAAGTAAAAAAAGTCAAAACGTTTATTTCAATTAGGCCATTAAACGGCACTTCTGAACGTCAGCATTTACAGTTCAGTAAAATAATAATATTACATTAATAAAGTGACTCTACTGTCCATTCGGAAAGGTAGATTCTTATGGAGAAGAACGGACTAGAAACTCCATAGTTACTCTTTTCAAATAATGATTTTACAAACATAATCCCAAGATGAAAGTAGCCTATATGCTTTTCCAGACTGATATCTGGATTGAATTTAGCTCAGAGATAGATTATAATTTATCTCTGTGGTTTTCAGCCAGATCCGTATAGCCGTACTGGCATGATTGAGTAATAAACATCTATCCATCAATACAAACTTTCGTGTTTATATGTATACTAGCTGTCGCGCACAGCTCCGCCCGCGTGAATGTCGAAAATTAAAAGGAACATACTCCCGGGATAAAACCATCCTATGTCCTTTCCCGGGACTCAAACAATCGTTATACCAAATTTCATCTTAATCGGTCCAGCCTTTGGCGCATGAAGAAGTAACAAACATACACACACACTCACAAACTTTCGCCTTTACAATATTAGTGTGATGATAGTGTAATAGTGTGAAGTAGTTTGATTACTACCTAATTGACGTATTTTTCTTTGCATACCTATATAACCATATATCGGTACTTACTGATATTTAGCAATAGTTTTTACAAATCCATTATATTATGATCATAATTCTATTTTTGAAAGACTCAAATTTCTGCGGGCTGTTTGTGTAGACCAGACGAAGTTAAAAAAAAACAGAAAATCATGTTGTATTTTTTTGCGTACGACTTATAGGTACAGTAGCCCAATAAAGCAAACCAAATTTGCCCCAGGCTCTCACTGAAACCCCTGAACAAAGAGTGGTTTAGATAACGAATATACAAAAACAAATAAAACTCCCTTCTTTGTGTCCATTGTTCGTTAGCTATATTTTTATAATGTGACCCTATGTGACGTCAAAAATTTGTTATTTTTTAAAACGCTAAAGGTAAATACAGACTAATGTATCGAGCTGTGCTAGAACACTGCTCGACACAATGAGTCTGTATTTAAAAAGGTAAACCTCCAAAAGTAGACCTGTGGAGTAATACTTCTAGCAACAATAAAAAAAATAAATAAAAAAACGAACTCTTTTTTCGCTATGCTATTCCTCTTTGCAAACCCTATCATTTGTTTTCCATATCTAAGGGGTAAAAAACTATTGGTCCTCTGTTTTTGGGATTCCGCCATGTTGGTTTTAGAATGAGTCTTAGGTGGATCATGATTGTGAACGGCGAGACACGCAACACATTCGCGTATCGTGTTGTGAGGCATCACAGCCTCCATCTCCGCATTCGTGCAATCGGAGGCGAAGTCGACGACACAAGTGACACAACACAGTACGCCACGTCACAATACGTCACAACACGTCAGCAGTAGAATTCCCTGCCAGAGTCTGTGTTACCTGAACGCTACAACCTGGGAGTCTTTAAGTCAAGAGTGAATAGGTTACTTCTTAGCAAGGGTGCTCCATCTTCGACTACAAGATCGCTTACCATTAAGTGGGATAGTGGCCAAAGGTTCCTATCAATAGTAAAAAAATACAATACGCAACGACAATAAACTCGAATATAATGTACATATCTCTACCAATACAAAAGTATGAACCCGCTTCTGGAACGTCACGTCACGCAAGTATGTTTCTACCTTTACAATTTTATCTATATTTACAAGCGTATTAATTTGGGTCGCAACATAATGATATGTTTCCGGTGTTTCGGATTTAATTTGTTATTGTTCTGAAGATAAAAGGCTATTATTTGTAATGGTGTGTTTCTATGTATTAGGTTAGGGGAAATAAAAGCTATATGAAAGCTTCTTTGTTCAATAAAAAAGCTCTGTACGTTAATTTTGTTTATTTGGGTTTGTTTATACGGCTTTATATTATATATATTTATTTTTTATATTTCTTTGGACTTGTATACCGAAATTTTGTTCTTTTAAATTTAAATATATATTTTAACAAATATTTGCCTAAGTTTCATACTGCTAAAATAAAATTGAAACAGAAATTGCTTTGTTAATTTATCAAATTAAATTCGTAACTGGGGCATCAAATGCTTGCTGATGTCAAACACCGAGAAACCGTATTATTCGGAGCCCTAATTCAATAATCAGAGTGTTCCAGGCCTAGCTCTTGTCTTGAACTGTTTATAAAGCTCACAAATTAAGCTACGAATTTAATCATATAATTTATGACTATTTGTTCTGAAAATTCTTGATGAATAATTCTTCAAGAATTCAAAGAAGCTTCTGTAGCGACATCATTCGCGTGAAAGTCGCGGGAAAAAATCCTTTGTCCATACAATCCTTTTCCAGGTACTTGGTCTATCCATTTGCCAAGTTTAATCTAGATCCGTTTAGTCGTTATGACGTGAAGAGGTAACAGTCCAATAGACAGAGTAATTTTCATATTTATTTTTATACAGTGTGGATCTTACTAGGTAGTAACGAAAATGTTTAATATTTACCCTTAAAATTTCCATTTTCTGTAAATATGAACGTTAATTTCATAGCACCATTAATTTTCCTACTTACCTAATGAAAAGTACTGGAAAAATTTAAAGTTAAAATAATTACAGCTGTCCACAAATTGAAAGGGGTAGTGAAAGACTTTATCAAAAGTCAAAAGTCAAAAGTCAAAGTCAAAAACGTTTATTTCAATTAGGCCATTAAACGGCACTTTTGAACGTCAGCATTTACAGTTCAGTAAAATATATTAATAAAGTGACTCTACTGTCCATTCGGAAAGGTAGATTCTTATGGAGAAGAACGGACAAGAAACCATAGTTACTCTTTTCAAATAACGACTTTACAAAATTTGGTACACAAAAATCAATTTAATATTATGTGAGGACGATACACCCAGAGTATGCTACTTATAAGAACAAAGTATAACCAGCAGAGGTACTTATTGGTTTTCTAAAAAAAAAAAAAAATTAGGTAAATGGTACTCACATATTTACAGATAATCTTAATAACCACCAATTAAACAGACAATAAAACACAAAAAAGAAACAGTATACCCATCTATAAAGTTAATTCATAAATCAACCAGTTTGATTTTGTCTACACCCTTGATTGTCCTATGGAGCAGGACCAGCATGTTTCCAAGCATTCTTATCCTGAATGTAATCTTCTAATTTGTAATATGCTTGTTTACAAAGTGTACTTTTAACATAAGTTTTAAATTTTCTTTCATTTAGTTATTTCATTTATGTTTTAATTCATTTCAAATTGGGTCATTTTGTATCATTATTGATAGGTAAAGCGTAACATTAGTGTTATTATACTTCTTAAATTCCAATTATACTATTTGGCAGTCTCATTAAAATAGTGAACACAAGACCGATAGCAGATATTCGAGTACCCCAACGTGTCGATATAGACAAAGGGCTGCTGTATTTGAATTTTAATCCGCTTGTTATTACAATCTAAAGAATTAAGAAGGAAATTCAGTACCACTTTTTTTGAAAAATTCCATCGCTCATCAACGTTTTCAATGCAGTGAATGAAAGACATTGTCTTGACATTAATGAATGAAAGACATTGTCTTGACATTAATTAATGAAAAACATTGTCTTGACATTGGTTGTGTCTTTTACTAATGTCCTAAACTAGAGTCAAGAGCAAACTCATCTCAAATAAAAAAAATAAAAAAATATTACCAGTCTTGCACTTAGAAATCATGGGCACCATGGATTTCGCTAATATGCGTTTTTTTATCAATATTAAGCTAGACCAGTACCACCAAAACCGTTACCGTACCGTGTCACCCAGTTAATGGGTTTTGTACGTCTGGTAGGCAGCCGCTCTAAGTAAAATACTGGTATTCAGCTGAATCCGGTTTGACTGGAAGTTGACCCCAATGTAGTTGGGAACAGACTCGGCAGATGATGATTCAGCTTGACCAATGGTCAAAGAAATAACTTTTAGTTATAAAACTATTATTTAATAATTAACAATTGATGTAGAAAACGCATTTGACTGGCCTATTGGTCGAATGGTTAGTGACCCTGACTGCTAAACCGGAGGTCGTGGGTTCAATTCCAACCCAGGACAAATCTTTGTGTGATGAGCATGATCATTTGTTCTGTGTCTAGGTGTAATTTGTCTATAACATGTATGTATTTAGAAATATATAAGTATGTTTATCAGTTGTCTGGTTGCCATAGCAAAGGGTCTGCCTAGTTTGGGATCGGATGACCGTGTGTGAGTTGTCCCAAGATATTTTTTTTTCCTTAGCCTATGGTGTTCCACTGCTGGGCAAAGGCCTCCCCCATATCCTTCCAGACATTCTTTTCTCGCGCCACCTCGAACCAGCCTTCGCGGTGTGCATCCAAATCGATATTATTATTATATATAATATATATTTTATCTAGGTACTTTTGCGTAATCAACGGCGGTTGGAGGATCCTCCTTATACAATGGAGGTTTGCGGGTATCAAATTCAAATTTAAAATTGTTTATTTCGTTATTACACATTTTACAATGTTGTACAGTTGGTGGCGTCCCCTTTTAAGCATATTAATGCCTGTACCAGGAGGCGCCGCTCTTTTATATCATACGAGTGTATTAAGTTACAAAACAAAGTGTAAGTTAATTATTAATGTAATACTATAGTAGTCTAATACTAGTTTAACATAAGTCTGTTTGTGTGGGTATGTGTGTGTGTGTTTGTGTTTCTATGATAGAGAGTGAAAGGGTGTGAGTGCATGGAGGTTGGTTTATACGGAAAGTGGTTTGTGTATATGGGAACAGTTTAATTAATATTTAACAACAGATTCTCTGTTTCATCATAACATAACTTGTTAATCCAGTTAACCAGCAAAGATTTGCATTCTTTAAACTGTTTAGTATAGATATCTATAACTTTGTTTATTTTATTATATAAGTAAGACGAGCGTCTGTCGTACTGAATTTTAGCAAATTCTGTTTTTACCAGTGTAGTGCAAGCAACATTGTGTTTTCTTCTTCTCGCTAGGGTATTGGAATCTAGAGGTAGGGTTTTATGTTTTTTTAGTAGGTACTATGTTTACAATATATAATTTACGGACTGATAATAAGTTACTAATTTGGTATAGCCCACAAGTCGGAAAGGTCCTCTTTTTGAAATACATTACTTTTATTAATGTCCGTTGTGCTCTTCCAACATCAAGAAAACGTGTTTTGCATGCGCCTCCCCAAACAGAAATACAATATATTATTACTGATTGAACTAGCGAGATATACACTTCATTTAGAAGATTTTTTGATTTGCCACTCCTTGGGACAACGTGTCGTAATGTTTTAAAAAACCAAATGAACTTACGTATTCTCGCAATAATTTGTTCTATTTGAGAATACCAGGACAAGCTTTGGTCCAACGTTACACCCAGATACTTGACATGGTTGACTTAAGTTATTATTGGACAATTGCAATTGTGTTTTGACATACTCGTACATTCATGTATTTTAATATTGAAATCATGTTCTGGTTGGACGTTTTTATATATTGAGAAACAGATGTAATTAGTTTTGCTCGTGTTTAACGTTAGGAGATTGGTTTGTAGCCAAGAGGCTACTTGTACCATGCCGTTTTCTGCATTGGCTTTGGCTTCAGCCCAGGTTGAGCCAGTGAAGACGATTGCGGTGTCGTCAGCGTACGAAAAAATGTTTGCTTTATTGATTGACATATTACATAAGTCATTCAAATAAATGAGGAATAGGGTAGGTCCCAAAACACTTCCCTGGGGCACTCCGCAACATCAGTTTCCCCGCTGACACAATTTAATAGCTTAACCTTCTGTTTTCTGTTTGTTAGATGATCGATAAATATAGCTAGTTGTGTTTCTCTAATACCAATTTTTTCTAATTTTTGGGTGAGGATGGGAATAGAGACCGCGTCAAAGGCCTTTTTTAGGTCTATAAAAACAGATAGGCATCTGGTTCTTTTGTCGAGTTCTTTTAAGTTAAAGATGTGATAGCATCTTCCGTAGAAATACCGCGTCTAAAGCCAAATTGGGATGGAGATAGAATATTGTTGGTTTGAAGGGAACTTAATAATCTATTATGTAAAAGTTTTTCTAATAATTTTGCTATGACAGGAATAACGGAAATTGGTCTGTAGTTGTTAATATCGCTTTCCTGCCCACCCTTGTATATGGGGGTTATTATTGATTTTTTTAAAGTGTTAGGGAAGATGCCTTGTTTAAAACAAAGATTAGCCAAATGTGTTATAACTGGAATTATTTCAATTTTTACATATTTTAGATACCTAGTCGAGATATTGTCCCATCCTGGAGCGCCGTCTGATTTTAGAGAGTTAATAATAGAGTTTACTTCATCGTCATCTGTTTCCAGAAGAACAAAAGATTTAGGGAGACTAGGTAAAGAATGAAGATATAGGTTTAGGTCATTTTGGGTTACATTTTGTTGGATGTCATTTGCAAGTTCGTTACCAATATTTGCGAAATGTTGATTTATTAAGTTTGCTGATTCCATTGGTGATGCTTTTAGATTAATTAATTCAGTATTAGTTCTAGTACTTTTATTTGTATAGATGAGGGATTTCAGGTTTTTCCAGAGTAATTTACTATTGTTCAAAGATTTAGTGAGAAGGTTTCTTTCGTATTTTCTTTTTAATTTTTTTATAAGGCTGTTGCAGTGGTTCCTGTAACGAGCATATGTAATTTTTTTAATTTCATTATGGGGGTCGTCTCGAGACTGTTTTTGCAGCTTATTGCGATTTTTTATACATCTTAATAAGCCTTCTGCGATCCAGGGTTGTGTTGTGAATAGTAGTATTTGTTTTTAGTGAGTCAATAAGTTCTTGGATTAAACATTCCGTTACATAGTTAGGATTTTCAGAAAAAAGCAGTGTCGATAGATTTTTTTCTTTTAAAAGATGTAATGCGCTTTCAAAATCAATTTTAGTAGTAGTTGTTGGTGTAGTTTGGCAATGTTTTATTTTAGATAGCGATGAAAGGTTGTACGGTGGTCTGTAATAGTAGTGCGTATGATGGCAATGAAAGCAGATTGTCGTTTCCTGTTTATTTTGAATATAAAGTGATCAAGACAATTGGCTTCCCTTGTAGGTAAGGTGTGACCAGAAAGAATGCCATGACTCGATAACATATCCAGGTATGAAGTTCTATTTTTATATTCATATGTTTGCTCAGTATGTTTATGTGCTTAAAAGGAACAACATGAAGAAGACAGACGCAAAAATATTACCCCAGGGTGGTACCAGCTGCTCAGCAGCTGGAGAATCCACCACGCTCCCTTCGGGAGCGTCATGCCCCTCGTATTCTGGGGAGGGCAACGAATGTCGTAATCCGCTTGCCAGTGGCAACAAGAGCCGAGGAGGCTCCCGATCCAAAACGTCTTTTGAAGACTTGATCGGATTTAATTTTAGTACGCCTGACAAGGTGTTGGGCGGGCGTGGTGCGAAAGCTCCCGCCAAATTGTGGAGGAAGAGACCGCAGACGTGTGGGGTCGATGTAGGGTCAGACTCTGACTCCGCATCTGGCGTCAGCGTCAGCTCACCGAGCTCGGAGCGAGAGGTAGGAGAGGCTGTTGCAGAAGGCCCGGGGTTATTCCGCAAGCGCCCCAGACCGGAGAATGACCGAGGGTCGTCCTCCAACGGTGAGATGGCCTCGGCCCGGAAAATCCCCACCAGCAGGCGGGGCAAGGGCCGAGACGGAGGCAAGGGGAGGGGGCTCGCATCCCAGGAGGCAGCCCAGCGAGCCGTGAAGCTCGCCGAGGAGAGGCACCACCCTGGAGCGACAGGTCGGAGGGCTTTCCCGTCGGAGTCTTCCAGTGGTGAGCCGGACACGGCTGGCGGCCCCGATAAGGAGCGCCAAGCTAGGTTTGCGGAGGTCGTGGGGGCCGCTGTCCGCGATGTGGCTTTGAAGAGGACCCAGGCCTCTAAAAACAAGGCCATAAGCGCGGCGTCGGCCTCCATTCTGGCGGCAGCGGAGGCCAGCTACAGCTACAGCGGTCCTCCGGCAACGGACGAGATGTCCAAGCTGCGGGCAGAGGTCGCCCGCCTAGCGGCCGCCACGGAGCTTCTCCAAAAGGAGAATGCAAAGCTCCGAGCAGACCTAGCCGGGCTCCGTGGAGTCGGCACAGAGGAGGCGCTTCAAGGGGGGCGCAAGCAGGGACAAAGCACGTCCGCGCCGGAGGGGAGCCAGGTTCTGAACCAGGTTCTGAATCTGGTGCGACAGGAGTTGGCTCCCTTCCGGGAACGGTTCTCTACGCTTGAGAAGATTTTGTTGCGTCCCCAACTAACGGCGAGCCAGAAGGCCTTAGGCAAGACGACGGCTTCGTACGCGGCCGCCGTGGCTGCCAAACCGAGGCCGATCGGTCAGGCTAACAGTGCGGCCGAGCCGGCACCGGGAAAACCAGCACCGGCTAAGAAGAAGAAAGGAGGGGCGGCTGCACAGGTGGCGAAGGCTTCAGCGCCAGCGGTGCAACAGTCGGCCCCGGTTACAAACTCTCCTGCGGCCGAAGCCGGATGGCAAGTGGCCGGGGAGAAGAAGAAGGCGGGCAAGGCAGCCAGGACGTCCAAAAAACGCGAGCGGAAGCGGCGGCGCAAAGCGCAAAGTGTAGCGGCTAGGCTCCGCGCCCCGAAGACCGCAGCTGTAGTGGTAACACTACAGCCAGATGCGGTGAAGAGGGGCGTGACGTACGGTGACGTGCTCTCCAAAGCGAAGCAGGAGGTGAACCTTGGAGAGCTCGGCATCGTCGGGGGCCTCCGGTTAAGGGTTACCATGACTGGGGCCCGAATGCTGGAGATCCCCGGGGCAGCCAGCGGCCCAACCGCCGACGCTCTGGCCGAAAGGCTACGAGCGTCCTTGAATGCGGACGATGCCCGAGTATCCAGGCCCACCAAGTGCATAGATATGCGCATTTTGGGCCTGGACGACTCCGTCACGGAGGAGGAGGTGGTGGCCGCTGTCGTCAGGACAGGGGGGTGCTCTGTCGAGCAAGTGAAGGCAGGCATCATACGTCCTGACCACACGGGCATGCGAACCGTTGTGGTGAGCTGCCCCGTAACAGCGGCCAAGTTAATTTCGGAGGGCCGAAGGCTCCTGGTGGGCTGGGTTTCTGCGCAGGTCAAACTGCTAGAGCCCAGGCCTCTGAGGTGCTTCCGCTGCCTAGTGGGCAATCATGCGGGAGCCCTCTGCACCTCGGAGGTGGACCGCAGTGATCTTTGTTTCCGCTGTGGTCAGCCCAGTCACAAGGCCGGCTCGTGTAACGCCACGCCGCACTGCGTTGTATGTGCGGCAGCTGGCAAGCCGGCCGATCACTGGGCTGGGGGCAAGGCCTGCGCCCCACCCGCCAAGGCCGGGGGCAAGAGGAAGCCCTCCGCCACCGCCGTCTCTGCCGTAGCAAACGCCACCGCCATCGCCGCCGCCGCCGCCGCCGCTACAACTGCGAATGCCGCGGTGGAGCCCTCACAAAGGGCTCGGGAGGAGGCCGTAATGGAATGCCAATAACGGCCCCATTACGCCTCCTCCAGGCGAACATCAACCACTGCGCCGCCGCTCAGCAACTGTTGCTCCAGAGCATGGCGCAGTGGTCGATCAACATCGCCGTGGTCGCTGAGCCGTACTTTGTCCCGCCCAGGGATGACTGGGTGGAGGACCTCAACGGCTCAGTGGCCCTAATTTCGTCGGCCGCCGCCGGTACCCCGTCCCTCGAGAGTGTCAGGAGAGGACAGGGGTGCGTAGCAGCACGGTTTGGGGAGATTGTGGTAGTGGGGGTCTACTTCTCTCCAAACCGATCTCTCGCCGAGTTCCACAACTCCCTTAGGGAGATGGTTGTTGTCGTCGCCGGGTATCGCACCCTCCCCGTGCTCGTTCTCGGGGACTTCAATGCCAAGCACTTGGCTTGGGGTTCCCGATATACGGACACGAGGGGCAGGATGGTGGAGGACTGGGCTCTGGAGACAGGCCTAATCGTCCTCAACCGGGGTTCTGTCCCCACGTGTGTGCGGATGCAGGGTGAGTCCGTGGTGGATATTTCGTTCGCAAGCCCTGCTCTGTCACCGCGTGTCGTCGACTGGCGCGTCATGGAGGAGGTGGAGACGTATTCGGACCACCGGTACATCCGGTTTGACGTCTCCGCCCAGACCTCAACCGCGCCAGTCCGAGAGGCCCCGAGTGGTCCGCGGTGGGCGCTGAAGTAGCTGGACCGGGAGCTCCTCCTAGAAGCTTCGATCGTGCAGGCCTGGGTGTCACCACCGAACAGGCCTGCTAACATCAACGACGAGGCGGAGTGGTTCCGGGAGACCATGTCAGAAATATGTGACGTGGCAATGCCCCGGATCCGGCCAGGACGCGCCCGCCGCCAGGTGTACTGGTGGTCGCGGGAGCTGGCATCGCTGCGCGAGGCATGCGTTGCTGCACGGCGCCTGTACACCAGGCATCGCAGGCTCCGCATCCGGCCTCCGGATGCGCAGGCCAGGGAGGCGGAGCTGTACGAGGAATACAGAGTGGCGAAGGCCGCCCTCCAAGCGGGAATCCTGCGGGCCAGGGATCTGGCTCGTAAGGAGATGCTGGAGTCTCTGAACGGGGACCCGTGGGGACGCCCGTACAAAATGGTGCGGGATAAACTCCGCACCTGGGCTCCCCCGTTGACGCAGAGTCTCCGGCCCCAGCTGGTGGAGGACGTGGTGAGCACTCTGTTTCCTATGCGAGGGGAGCATACTTCCCCGCCTATGGCTCCGCCACCTGCGGTGCCCGATGCGGACCACACCGACGACGGCGATGACGATGACAACGCTCCGGAGGTGACTGAGGTAGACCTGAGAGTGGCGGTAAACAGGCTGAAGGTCAAAAATACCGCCCCAGGACCCGACGGCTTACCTGGGAAAGCCTGGGTCCTGGCTTTGGAGGCTCTCGGGCCTCGACTAAGGGGGTTCTTAAGCGCATGCTTGGAGAGAGGCCAGTTCCCACTTCGTTGGAAGACGGGGAAACTGGTCCTCATTAAGAAACCTGGGCGCCCTGCGGACTCTCCGTCCGCTTACCGGCCCATCGTGCTGCTCGACGAGGTGGGCAAGCTCTTTGAAAGAGTAATTGCAAACCGCCTCGTCGGGCACCTGGTGAGGGTGGGGCCGAATCTGGCGGAGAACCAGTTCGGTTTCCGCACGGGGCGCTCAACGGTGGACGCCATCATGCGCGTGAGAGCCCTCACGACGGGGGATGCGGTGTCACGGGGCAGGGTCGTCTTGGCGGTGTCTCTTGACATCGCCAATGCCTTTAACTCCCTGCCCTGGAGTTGCATTAGGGAGGCGCTCCGGTACCACCGGATGCCGACCTACCTCCGTCGCGTGGTCGAGGCCTATTTGACGGACAGGGCCGTCATCTACCCCGGTCACCGGGGAGAGTGGAACCGGCGAGAGATGTCGTGCGGTGTTCCACAGGGTTCGGTTCTGGGGCCGCTCCTGTGGGACATCGGCTACGATTGGGTGCTGCGTGCCGACCTCCCTAGCGGCGTCAGCGTAGTCTGCTACGCTGACGACACGCTGGTTCTGGCACAGGGGGGGTCGCACCAGGCGGCGGTCGACTTAATGACACGCGGGGTCGCGATAGTCGCTGGAAGGATCCGGCAATTGGGTCTCGAGGTGGCCCTGCACAAGTCCGAAGCCATGTGCTTTCATGGTTCTCGGAACAGGCCACCAGCGGGATCCCAATTAACGGTAGGAGGGGTTCACATCGGCGTCGGGTCGACGATCAGGTATCTGGGGCTCGTTCTCGACAGCCGGTGGAACTTCGAGGAGCACTTCCGACGTTTGGCTCCCAGACTGGAGCGGGCCGGGGCTGCTTTCAAGCGGCTCCTGCCCAATCTAGGGGGTCCAAACGCCTCCTGCCGGAGGCTCTATGCGGGGATCGTGCGATCCATGGCCCTTTATGGGGCCCCTGTGTGGGCCCTAACGCTGAAGGGGCGACCAGCCCGCCAGCTCAACGCGGCCCAAAGGGTCATGGCCATCCGGCTGGCTCGGGGATACCGCACGGTCTCCGGCGAGGCGGCGAGCCTCCTTGCCGGATTACCGCCATGGGATCTGGAGGCGAGAGCCCTCGCGCACGTTTACGCGTGGCGCGTGGAGGTGCTTCGCCGGGGCGAAACTCCGCTGCCACGGCAAATTGCATCGCGGCGGACGGAGCTCCGGCAGGATACTATGGCGGTATGGAGACTGCGACTATCGCGGCCCAGCGCTGGGCACGCCACAATTGCGGCGGTAAGGCCCCTCTTTGAGGAGTGGCTGGAGAGGCGCCACGGCGTCCTCACCTTCCGCCTGACGCAGGTACTTACCGGACACGGCTGTTTCGGGAGGAACCTGTTTCGGATTAAGCGGGAGGAAACGCCCGGGTGTCAGCACTGTGAGGATCGCCCGGAGGACACGGTGGAGCATACGGTGGAGGTCTGCCCTGCTTGGGCTGAGCACCGCCGTGTCCTCGTCGAGGCGATCGGCGGCGGCAACCTCTCGCGTCCGGCCCTGATTGAATCCATGGTCCGGAGCGAGGAGGCTTGGGAAGCGGTCACCTCCTTCTGCGAAGCAGTAATGCTAGCGAAGGAGGAGGCGGACCGCGCGAGGGAAAGGCAAGGCCTTCGTCCCAACCGCCGCAACAGGAGAAGACGCCCCGGGCGTCGGGAGTCGCAGGGCGATCCCCGGCCACCGTAGGCGCGGGCCTGCGGACGGCGAGCGTTGGGTGGCTCGCTGTCTGATCACCACCAGGCCCGGGTCGATGGCGCGTTGTGTTTCACGCGCGCCTCAAAGAGATGTCAGCATAGAGGACGGGGCCCGCTAGGGCCAGAGCCTGCCAGGGTTGCGGAATTTGTTCGAAAGAGTCACCGCGGCCCTGGAAAGCAAAGGGCTTTAGAAGGAACACGGATGGGTTTTAGTCAGTAAGAGTCTGACACGCCCTTCCGCTCCACCCAGAGCGGAAGAAGTCATTTGATGATTTCCCATCCTAAAAAAAAAAAAAAAAAAAAAAGGTATGAAGTTCTATTTTTATATTCATATGTTTGCTCAGTATGTTTAGGTATTATATTAATATTAATGTCACCAGCAATAATTATAACGTTTTTGTTTTGAGAGTTTAGGTTGTCAAGATGGAGTGCCAAAGAGTTTATAAAAGGTTCCGCGTAAGTGTTTGCTGGTGAACGATATATACCAAAAATAACACTATTCAATATGTTTAGTTGTAGACATGAAGCATGGCTAAGCTGCAATTCTGTGACGCTGGCTTTTAAGGTGTCTTTGATATATACCACTACGCCGTCATTTTAAACTCAACATCAGTCACTATCTTTAGAATTTGATGTCGTACGAACTATGAACACTACTCTTTCACTCCCATAGTTCCAGGACACACTCAAGCCACCAACACCACAAACACCTGTTAGTTCTAAAACCCTTCCCTTAATACGGATTGACACGTAAATTTCAAAGTTCATGCATAAACAATACGAAGGGCTTCAATTAGTGAACTTAAGACATGAGTAAAATGTTTATATTATGTAGATGGGACCGGCTTATGTCTTCACGGATGTCGGAGTTTGCTTTCATTACTTTAAGATTTGTAACGGTTCAATGAGTTTCGATAAGGTGGAGGAAAGTACCTATGGGTTGCTAAACGTATGTTTTGTTTTGATACCCTTTGTATGATTGCACAAGCTTTTGCCTGCGACTTCGTATATAATATCCTGTTCCCGTATAGCCTATCTCATGAATGTGGCTATCATATACAAAAAATAATGTTCCAAATCCGACTGGTAGTTCCAGAGAATAGCGCGTTCAAACAAACACTATTCATTTATTAGTATATGTTATATATTATAGTATATAAAAAAAAAATATATATATACGTAAATAACATGACGCCGTTACTCTCCAAAGTTGTCATCAAATTGCGTTTTAGCAAGGCGATAACGGTCATTGACCTACGAAAAGCTAGTAAAGAAAGAATAATATTTATTTAGCACTTACATGAAACACGCACGGTACATAAAAAAAATAAATAAAAAAAAAATGAGAAATGTGGGTATGCTCAGAACCAAGTGTGTGTCTCACGGCTGTACTAAAAAGGTCCATTTCAGCGATATGTCAGACAGACTGATGCTGTCTGACACTGGTTTTCTAATGAACCTTTCAATGGACGAGTGGCGGCGGTAGTAGGGAAAGGGCGATGACCGTTATTAACATCCTAAAACAAAACAACTATACACCACTTTCTTACACATTGTCATGTTTGATTTGAAATGTAATATGAAAATTTGAAGTAACAACAGTACGAAGGCTTCAATTAGTGAATTTAAGACATTAGTAAATGTTTATATTATCTAGATGAGACCGGCTTATGTCTTCATGGATGTCAGAGTTTGAAGACACGGTTGGTGCAGTGGTTGAGCGATTGACTGCTGCGCTACGTGTCGCGGGTTCGATCCCCGCACGGAACAAATATTTATGTGGCCTACAGATAGCTTTTCCGAGTCTGGCTGTTTGTGTATGTGAGTTTATATGTTTGTAAATGCACTCACAATACCGGAGAAATTTCTAACGTTTAAAAAAAAAAAAAAATTGCTTACATTTGTACCGGTTCAGTGGTTTTCGATGAATAGGTAGAGCTAGAACTTTTGTTGTTACACCCTTATAGTTTGGTTCTGTAAGGTATATTTTCCTCAAAATCGTAGGTAGGTAACTATACCTATTATATTTTAGCAAGGCAATACCATTTTTGACCAACGTACACCCATACTCAGTCGAAATACAACGTGTAAAAGAATAAACGCAATACCTCTTAAGGGGTCGGTGTGCGTTTATTCTGTTACACGTTGTATATACTGATCCACAAAATTAAAAACCTCAATCATAATCCTCAGACCTACTTGGTTTTTTTATTTGAGTTTAACACAATCATCTTTGATTTCAAATCAAATCAGACAAATTGTAGTACAATCATCATGATCGAAAGTTGCCCTACATAATCTAATAATGTGCGAACTTTCTCATATTTGCAAAATATAATTCAAAATTTGTAGAATTAACACTCTTTTGCATAAAATTTCAACTAAAACTATACGCCATAAATATATTAAACTAAATTAAACACGAATGTTTGCTTAAGACAGTAAATAAGAGCTCATTAATAAAATAAAGGCTTCTAATAAGGAGCAACATTACGTTTTAGAAGTACTTAATCAATCTTTTAATATCGCAGCAAAAATATTGCATAGTACTTGAACATAAATTATGTTCAAGTTATATGCAATCTTTTGATAAACGATATTTATTTCTGTACATTTGAGAGGAGCTCGTGGCTAAATAATAACAGCCGCATGGGTCGATCTTTAAGGTTAAGCAACGCTTGCCGAGGTTGGTCTGTGGATGGGTGACCATCTTAACATACCGAGACTCCTCCGTGCCTCGGCAAGCACGTTAAGCCATTGGTCCCGGCTGTCATTTGTAGATCTTTGGCAGTCGTTACGAATAATAATATAATAATAATGAATAGTCAGAAGCCAGATAATCTGACACCAGTCTTGCCAAGGAGTACCGTGTTAACCAGTTAATGGGTTGTGGAGGTCTGGTAGGCAGCCGCTCAACGTAAAATACTGGTATTCAGCTGAATCCGGTTTGACTGGAAGCCGACCCCAATATAATTGGAAAAAAGCTAGGCAGATGATGATTTATTTCTGTACATTTAATTGCATAAATAGGTATGTATCAGGAAAATAATATTATTATAAAACTAGATCAGATCGCTCTACTCTAAAAACACCTAAACAATCACAAAAGTCACATTCTGTAGTCCAGATCGATTGTCTTTGCGAAATTCGTTCGAAACAGTCACCGCAGCCCTGAAACGCAAAGGGCATTAGGAAGAACACGGATAGATGTTAGTCAGTAAGAGTCTGACACACAGTCCGCTCTGGGCGGAGCGGAAGGAGTCATGTTTTGATTTCCTATCCTTACAAAAAAAAACATCGATTAATAAGAAAATAAAAAATGTGGCAATGATTACAATTTACAATGATTACTTGGGTACAACTTTGCTATCAAAAATCATCACCAAAGCCATTTAAATGATCGTCTCGTGCAGTAAAACAGTCCACTTATAAAATTGCTTTAAACTTTTGTCTCAAAAATAAGCTTTTGATGTCTTTATCTCGAGTCTGGTTAGTCTTGGCTTTCGAGTCCCCTCGCGATAGGAGCAAGTTTAAAGATAAACCATAATTGAAATGTCAAGAGCATTCTTTCTGTAACTGTTCAGTATTACGCGGAGTTGCCAAGTTACGATACTATACAGTCCCCGGCTCTTGTTACAACGTTCACAAAGAATCAATACTTATTATAGGATAACAAGATTAAAAAATTGAGACGGAATTCATAAAAAGTAGCTCAAATTTCGCTAAATATCGGGTTGCTTGGGAACTGGGAATATGAAATTGGCAGGGTTTATTTATTAAAGGAAAACGTCGTGTCTTTGATGTAGATTGAAAATATATATATTACTGAAGGAACCTAAAACATGTCATATTGACGTGACAACGTCTAATAAATCGATAAACGCCGGCTGCACACACGAAAAAGGATGACTCATTGTAACGTTACGATCATTTCATCAATGTTTTGTTATGACGTTGTCACGTTAAACTATCGTCCGTAAACCGACTTTACAGACAACCAATTTATTTTTCATGGAACTTTTTTCCAGTACCAGGAACGACCGAATTTTAGACACGTACTAATAAAAATAAAAGTTTATTGGTTACAGAATAACACGTCTCGTTTTTTCTCTTAATGGAAAATAACAGAGCTGTACAATGGTTTTCTCCTGCAATTTCCTGTTTATCTCAAGACTGAAACGAAATATGATCAACCGGCGGCCGTCCGGTCCGTGCCAACCGTATTTATTTGTCTTGTTAGTGCAAATCTATTGGAAAAACGACAATAGCACAACACACAAAGCTACATAAACAACTGACAGATAAAGATTTATATTTTTACGTTTTATTTGTAGCAATTTGTTGTTGGCAGTCGAAACTAGCAATACCTTTTATTGGATGATAAGTTTCTATTACATAAAAAGTTATTTCTCTTTTTGTTTATCTTTATCTGGGGGAAGCTAGTCTTTTCCCGCGGTTTCACTCCCATGGTGTATTTCTCAGGAATCAAGATTTTTGAAGTGAAAACTTCTTTAGCGGCGTTGTGCACTTTTTGGGATGGGTAAAAAATGTTAAACTCGCGTCAGGACACGTGACCTGATTCGTAAGACGGAGGGAGAGTAGACCACCGGCGCGGCGCAGGAGAGGAATTAATATCCCCCTCTCTTTCTACCGCGCGTCGAAAATGTATGCCTCAATGCTGATTACCTCCATTATAATGTAATATTATCATAGATTGATTTGTATATTTTCAATAAAATCACCGCGTCTGTAACTTTGCCAGTACACAGAGTCATAACTATGAGAAATAAAAAATGAAATCAACATTTGTGTTTCTGTTTATGGCTTCATTCAAATATTTTGATGTTTACTTTTAGAATAATAATTTTGGTACGTAAGAGTTTTGAGTAATCTTCTATCAATATTAATACTCAACATCCAGTTTGGCTACCCTACGTATGTAGGGTAGCCAAACTGGATGTTTACAAATGTATTTCGCCACCATTTCAATATATGGCCGTTTTTGCATTTTTTTAGTAAAGAAGCCGCAATTTTATTTTGGATAGTTTTTAAAGCCAGGACTACTGTATTAATTCCAGTAATAAAATTCGAACGTTTACAAGCAGATAGTAAAACTGCCGACCTTTTTTCAACAAAATTTTACTCGGAAAACGTGCCCAATTCGGTGATCGAAATGAGATTTGCTAAAAAATGAACACTGTTCGGGGGAAGAGCATACCTTGCTGATCTACGCAAGATCACTTAATCCACTTCTACTGACTAATTAGGTGGAGTAACTTCACTATTCCTCTTAAAAAGCGCACATGGCAGGAACTGCCACTGTGCCTAGTGATCGCTACCGTTTTTTCGAATTTCGAATTCAATACTAAATTCTTTATTAAATTTTATTTTTTATTTTTCTATTTTTTACTTCATAATATTAATTGATTATTAATTGTAGAGCTAAGAAAACGACTGGTTATAATATGACAGCGCCGCAAGCCATTCACCATGATACACAAGTGGAAGTTTATTGCGAACGTTTTCTAGGCAATTAATCTAAACTCAAAAGACTTAAAACTCAAATTATTTATTTCAATTAAACCATTTACATGCACTTTTGAATTGTCAAGGTTATTTAGTCAAAAGAGATGAAGCTGCACGTTCCAATCGAAAGTGTTAATTAGCCTCCAAAGTCACCAGATTTGATAGACCCTGATTTTTTACGGAGTTCTATAGGGACGTTTTATGGTATATTAATACTTAAAGCAGAATATTTTTAATTGTTACTGGGATACCCAAAAATATTGCAACAATTTGATGAAAAACACGACCAAATACGACAGTATTTTGATTGACGATTTGGCCAATATTATTTACCGCACAAAATCGCAAAGCCTGTATAATATAATCATGGAAAAATATCTGGACATCTTAGCTTAATAAAAAAAAACCCGATATAAAGTTGTATACATCGGGTTTGGCCATCCTGTATTTGTGATTTAACGTTAAAGAGCACAAATTTAATAGTATCTTGTAAAAAAACTCAAATGTAACGTTTGATTTAAAAGTCATTTTCGATTGTGTGAATTATTTATTTAAAAAAACTTTATATTTAGGCCATGATCTTTAGAAAAAATGTGTTTTTTTAGAATATGAGTTCAATGTGGAAACAATGGTTCAGCTCATCTTTCTCACGGATTGTGCGGTATTGTGTTCATTCAGATCCTTTAAGAAATCATAATTCAAAGTGACTTGTAAACTAAAACGACAATTTCATAGGTCAAAGCCTTCTTTGTATGTCCTGTTATTAGAATCAAAAGCAATGGGATTGTATCTGTCTTAGAATGCGCTGAACCCAATAATAATAATATATAATATAATATATCTTGGGACAACTCACACACGGCCATCCGATCCCAAACTAGGCAGAGCCTGTGCTATGGCAACCAGAAAACTGATAAACATACTTATATATTTCTAAATACATACATCCAATCCACTTTGAATTTACACACATACCTATTTACTAGTTCCTAGAGAATACAAAGCATGAATGGTAGAATTTCAATGTAAGGGGAAATTGAATCGCAGTGGTAGTTGGCAGTACCGATGTATTATATACTTCCAATAGGTAGGTACCTGACCATTTACATAGTATATCGATTAATGAGGACACGGTTGGCATAGTGGCTGAGCGATTAATTGCTGCGCTGCGACTTGCGAGTTTGATTCCCGCATGAAACAAATATATGTATTGCTTACACATAGTTGTTCCGAGTATGACTGTTTGTGTACATATTTAATTAATTAATAATTAAAGGAAATTATCGTTCTAACGGATATTTAGAATAGATGCCATAATCCAATGAACAAAAACAGTACATATATTTATAAACTAACAATTTGTTCAACATCACACCTTTTTTTTTTTTAAGGATGGGAAATCGTCAAATGACTTCTTCCGCTCTGGGTGGAGCGGAAGGGCGTGTTAGACTCTTACTGACTAAAACCCATCCGTGTTCCTTCTAAAGCCCTTTGCGTTCCAGGGCCGCGGTGACTCTTTCGAACAAATTCCGCAACCCTGACAGGCTCTGGCCCTTAATGTGTTAAACAAATAATATTGATTGCTTGATTGTCACCCGGAAGTTCATTAATTTATATTGGATAATAACATTGGATCGAAATGGGACAAAATTCCAATAGATTTATACCAAAGTTTCGGTGTACACTGCTGTGATCCTTAAATTCATTTTTATGAAGTAAATTATTCGTTAAACAAATTCATTGATATTTAAAGTGTTACCAGTTAAAAAAAAGAGGTAATAATTAAAAGTTAAATAATTTTAGTGGAATTGCTTTCCATTTTTTTCATACATTTTTAAACTTTCTATACTTAGTGGTTTTCAAAAAAAATCTCAATTTTCAGATATCA
The DNA here is from genome assembly GCA_905163435.1 of Mamestra brassicae. Lineage (NCBI taxonomy): Eukaryota > Metazoa > Arthropoda > Insecta > Lepidoptera > Noctuidae > Mamestra > Mamestra brassicae. The sequence goes on along the minus strand of LR990996.1, from coordinate 6,019,109 downwards.
ACTATTGGTTTGAAAAAAACCTAGGCTAGCTGGTGCTACACAACAACAAAATATCGCAATTAGTGCATGGAAAAAAGAGAGGCATTTGCCCTGTAGGGTCAATAGTCAGGAATAGGCTGAAAATAAATTTGACTACTATCCATACTTCCATTACAATATTTACTATAAGTGCGAAATTTTGGTTGGATGGATATTTGTTACTCAATCACGGCTGAACTGATCTGGATGTAATTTGGCATCAAGATAGTTTATATTCTGGAATAGCATAAAGACTTTATCCCGGAAGTATGTTCCCTTGGAATAATTTCCAACACACACGCGGGCAAAACCGTTTGGGCAGAAACTAGTAAAATAAAATCCAAAAATATCACAGCTTGACATCACATAATACGCTAACCGATTTCTCAAGCCCGTCACGTGCCGATACCGGTCTGTCCGGCCCCGTGTAACCGCACACGGCACAAATCTCCGACATTTACTGCCATCAACCGGACGTAGAGGAGAAAATCCTATTTCTACTTTCTGCAACATAAAGTGCATTTTTAGTATTGAACAAATTTTGCGGGTTTGGAGCTAGAAATTATTGATTTATTACCTGCATGTGAGACTTGTTTTATGGGTTACGTTTGTCTAGCGCTAGTTGGTTTTAACAAATGCCTTCTGTAAATATTTTTTTTTAAATTATAAATGCGAAAGTAACTATTTTTTCTCTATCTGTCTGTTTGTTTATTACCTCCTCTTCACGTATGAACGGCTGAACTGATTTAAATGAAATTGTCAAACGTGTCTATTTTTTTGTTAAATGGCTTACTAACTTATTGAGCTACCGGCTGCGCCATGTTATGTTGGGAGTCCCCTGACTCCCGAGTTCAATGCTGTGTCCCTACACAGCATTGAAACTCGGTGGTTGAGCAAAGACTGGTTTATTGCACTTCATTCATCTACATAGTTCTCCTGCCTACCTTCACATGCATTATTATAATTATATATAAATATTAATATGGAACAATCATTTCTAGTAATTTACTTATAGTTACAGTGTGTGCATGTCCTAGGAAAGATCTGCCTGTATGTCAAGTTATTAAGACATTGGAATTTTTTGTCAGGGGAGTATGTTCCCTTAAAATCATTCTTGATATGCACGCGGGCGAAGCCGTTGGCAGAAGCAAGTATAAAATAAATCTAGCAAAAAGCTGAAATTCGAGCAAAACGTAAGGTTCCAAGAAACAGTCTCAATAAATAAACTGAAATGAGACAAAGCTGCATCATCAAAGAGCTTCACAACCAAACTCAGATAAAACAGCAATAAGTCCTTAAACATCCTGAATAAAGCCAGCTCAAAGGCAACCATGATTAACTCTCAAATACTGCCAGTGTACGCACACCATCCGTCGTCGGTGCTCCACGTTATAAATCAATCCGGCACGGCTTTCAACCTCAATACAACTGCTATTGATAATTAATAGACCCCGTTATTTAACGAAACCAGCTGAATAAGAAACTGCTCCATTGAAATCAAATTGGAATTGATGAAGCCGTCCTGGGTTCCTAAGTTCCGCCCACACCTCACTTTACTTTGTAAATAATGTTAAATAAGATTGCTTTGCTTTTAAATTAAGTTTTTGGGTGTTGCTGATTGCTTACTTAAGTAGGGATGTGATGAAGACAGATGAAATTCGACCTAAAGTTCTTAAACATAATATAAACACGTGTAAAATACGTCAGAGAGAACCGCAATGTACTTTTCTTTTAAGGTGTCGCACGTGAACACATGCGCAAGCTGTTCAAAAAGTCGGAGTTCGAAGGAGTCACCGCGGCCCTGGAACGCAAAGAGCTTTAGAAGGAACACGGATGGGGGTTCTAGTCAGTAAGAGTCTGACACGCCCTTTCACTCCACCCAGAGCGGAAGAAGTCATTTGATGATTTCCCATCCTTAAAAAAAAAAGATGTTCAAAGAATCATCACAGCGTTTATTTGTATGTATTTGTATGCATAAGTATCTAAATCTGCCATGTTCCGTCTCTGCCCACCCAAAACTTTACTGGTAAAAATATCTAAGGCATTAAGACCGCCTTTGTACAATGTATTTTACTAGTGCATGAAGTTTTAAGAAATAAAATAAAACAAACAAGTGTAAAACGATTTGTAAAAATAAATATCACCCTTTAATGATTGATAGGATCGGAAAGTCCCAAAATATGGTAAAATATGAAGCCGTAAACATACCAAAATATACTCCCTAATTTAATGTGGCGCCTTCAAAACATATCTCAATAAACATGAAGGGTTCGAACCGCAATACTACGGTTGCTCGTAAAAACGTATAGGTGACAACACATCCCAACGCATAAAGCATCGAATTTATTCCCGATATAAATGTCGTGACGTGAAACAAAAACAAAGACCTTCCGAACACGCTCGGTTATATCTAGAGGGACATCTTCATGAAAATTGTACATGGTTATGGATACAACGGAAATTACCTGGTCCAATGACACATCTATAGTTGTTGCGTTTTAAATTAGCAATAGCGGTCATTGAACTACATATATAGACATTTGAATTTCAGTCCAATTCAAGAACCGACTTGTCAATAATCATCCTCAACATTTTCATTGTTCGGGCTCAAACGAAGAGATGTGCTAACGACGGTTATACTTTTAAAATTGTCTATGACATTTCCTGTACGAGTAATTAGCATGCTGAATTTTTTGTAACATAATTTTCGCCTTAATTTCTGACGCGGACTGTTGTGTTGCTTCTCTTACCTAAGTATGTGTACTTGTCTTCTTGTCTAATATGCACGGAGCTAGAAAGAACCAATTCCATTAGAGAATGATCCCTTTTCTGCAAGCCCGATCCAAAGGTATTTTGATCCGGTAAAGCATATTGTGCTGAAATGCATCGAAAATTCTTTGACGTTGCAATTCTTATCGCTGCACCGGTTCGCTTTTAATTTGCGAGAATCCTTTTCGTCATTTTGTGAAGTCGATTTTGCTAAAGTATGAACTTTTCGTCATAGAAGCACTTTGGAGGAATTTTATGATTTATTAGTCTCATATTCGCTTACGGTAGTAACCTTTGTGAAATATGAATTCATTGGCATCAAGGATTTTTGCAATTCATGTGAAAGGAAATGTAAATATTAATTTTCGCAACTGAATTCGGTGGAAGTAATGCCTCTTTACTTATTTGTACCAAACAGTAATATTGCAACAAGTGGCTTTGAAGTAAATTAAAGTTTTTTTTTATGTTAATAGCTTGTTGTTATTTTCATCAGTCTCTGTGAAAATGCACGCGATCTGTTAAATATTATTATTTATCTCATTAAAAATTGTGTTTGTTTGGCCAATACAAAGTCAGCATTAATCCTCAGAAGCCAATCTTGCAATTTTTTGCGTGAATTTAAATAATCTAGCCGTGGATTTGCTCACGTGACACCACAAGAGACTTGCATTTTTTTGGGATAAAAATCTTGCCTATTGTATTCAACAATTGCTTAAGCTTCCTATCAGTGAAAGAATTTCATAGTTGAAATGACACTCAAACAAACTCTCACTCAAAAAGCCACAGACAGGCGAGACCGTTTGATTGGTTGTTTATCACTCAGGGCTTAGCGAAAGGCATTCGGCGCAAACACCGCCCGAGCCATAGACACCAGTATTGGGTTTTAGTTTCTAGTCAACGGCTCCGACAACAATGGCCGACTTCAATCCATTTCCGGACACAAATCTCGCACCGCCGACGACGTTGACTTTACTCGAATATCGAACTGGATCTACGAATCGTGTTTACGGTATTATTTCTGGACTGTGTCCGTTGTGGTTGGAATTGATACTTCGTTTGGGTTTTAATGTTCACTTTTTGTATGCGGTTTTGGTACTTTTCGGGTGTTTTGTTCATTTGTTGCTACAGGATTATCTGGTTTACGCTGAGAATTCACGATTCTGAGACGACACGGTTGACGCAGTGGTTGAGCAATTGACTGCTGCGCTGCGTGTCGCGGGTTCGATTCCCGCACATAACAAATATGTGTATGGCCTACAGATAGTTGTTCCGGGTCTGGCTTTTTTTGTATGTGAATTTGTATGTTTGTAAATGCACCCACGACACGATACAGGAGAAATTCCTAGTGTGGTCCTATATATTCCTAATATTCTTTTGCGTGTTCCTTGTTCGTAATTTCCACCTATTTCCTAATCTTTTTAGCCGACTGTCTTCGGTCTGTCTGTCAGATTGTTATGTTTTCTTACTTACTATTTCCACCCAATTCCTTCACTTCCCATTCGTTTAAAAAGACATGTCTCAGGGAAACATCACATGCCCACTAAACTTAATCACCCAACCATTTAACCGAATCACAGAACAATTACATAATTAAACACAATTAGGGAACAACACTAAAACGACACAAGACTGAGAGAACGAAACTACACAGGACTGAGAGAGCGTAACATTCTCCATTGTGCTTACGAAAAACTGTCCATCTAATGAAATTGGACTGGACGCGGGACGAACGGCCTTAAATAGATAACATCTCCAGTGAGTTCGGAGACTTAGACGAGGATAATTAGTTTAATGAACGCCCAGTATTCCGAATAAAAGGGGATTGTTTCTTTTACTCCGGATTTATCGTCAGATACTGTTGAAAAACAAACGTGATTTTATTTCGGTTGATTGCGATTTTATCTGTGTGGGATTATGTTATGTGATTGTTTGAAGCGCATGTATGAACGTTCTTTGGTGACTACTTATTTTTCATTTGCCTATCCTTTAACAAAATATGTTGAGGATTGCCAATATTATTATGACCTCCCAATTACTGGAAAATACAATAAGTACTCTTTAGTAAAACTGTCTGTCAGACTTGAGGACTTAAGAAGAATTCTTAAATGACTAGGAGGTATTGTCAGACAGATGTGATGCTGGGGAGTTTGTTTCCCACACACCACCACTTCCACTTCGTCTTCCCAGCTAAAACACTAGGAAGTGGTGACGGGCGGGTGTTTTGGGGGACTGTTTTTATGTAGAACTTTGACGTTCAAAAAGTGCTGGCACTCAGCCTAATTTGAATAAATGACTTTTGATTTTGATTTTGATTTTTGACTTTAAAAGAATATACCTGTTGCATCCAAATAGCTTAATCAGCCGTTTAAGCCTTTTCATTTAACTGCGCCGACTTTTCAGCTACCTATGTGACATCTTTGGTTCAATATCGTTTAATGACTTGCCGTGAAACTTATGTCGCTGTTTCAACGGCGCAGTTCAATGAAAAGGATAGGCTTTTAATGAAAGATTAAGCTAGTTGGCTGCGATATATATAATAATAACTAATATTATAAAGAGGAAAATTTTGTATTTTTGTGTGTGTGTATGTATGAATAAACTAAAAATCTACTGTGCCGATTTCATAAATTCTTTCACCATTGGAAAGCTACATTATCAGCGAGTAACATACCTATATTTTTTCTCCGTATTCCCAAGGGCACGGGAACTACGCGGGTGAAACCGCGTGACGTCCGCTAGTATATAATATAACCTTACCTAAAGGACAAGGTCCTCCTAATTATCCTTAATTTTTACATTCACTTTGTGGACTCTCATAAGATATTTTCATTTAAAATACTTATTGATTCCCATTTCGTTCTATAAAGCCCAAGTAATTACCGAATGACGACGTATGTTTACTTTACTATGTGAAGTCACTTTGAACCTCCCTCTTTGATGTCGCGAAAATAAATATTTAATGGATCAGACATATTTGGTAATCGTTTTCTCTCAAAAATGATGTAAATAAAGATGTCATATGATGTAAATAAAGATGTCAATGTAAAAGACTGGCTAGGTTTTTCCACAGGATCTTATTATTTTCTCTTTCCGTTCTGCTTACTACCCACAGGGCTCGATCTTTAAAATGAAATAAAACAAATGTTTAATTGATATTAGCACAATTTTTATTTTATTTTAAAGAACATTTGATGACATTATGTCTTGAATATAATTTCAGCCAAATGGCCGCCGCGACTCCACTGAAGGTGGTGTAACCTGGTGGACCAATTTTGGATGTCATTTTCACATAAATAGGGCTCAATCTCATGAAGAACATGAGTTATGTTGGTCTTCAGGGCAGCAATTGTCTGTGGTTGTCAGCATAGACTTGAGATTTCACTTAGCCCCACAGAAAGTAATCTAGCGGTGTAAGGTCACACGATCTCGGCAGCCAGTTGATGTCACCACCACGCGAGATGACGAAGCCCTCGAAGCTGACGAACTTCTCATCCAATAAAATTAATGTTTGATAGTAAATTTAACAATTTATTCACGTTCTTGAAGCGTGGAAATTTCCATGGTGAAATGCCACGAATAAATATGTATTCCTGTCAAATTTGCTGCCACTTGCTGTCGCTTTCCGAGATGGCCGCTATAAACTGTCAAAGTTCGAGCACCCCTATTGAAAAATCGTTTACATTCTTTTTCATTTATTTGGTTTCTGTACTTTTCAGTTATTGGCAATTTTTCAGGAGGTTACTTTCACTACAACATCAATTTCACTTCAAAGTAAAGTAGGTACGTTAAGCCGTGGTCCCAGGTTGTTATTTGTTGATCTTTGATCTTGACGATAATGATTATCAGAAGCCAGGAAGTCTTACACCAATCTTGCAATGTGGTACCGTGTCATCCAGTTACTGGGTTTTAGAGGTCAGATATGATAGGGAGTTACTCCATGTAAAATCCTTGTACTCAGCTGCATCCAAATAGACCTGAAACCTACTCTAAAATTATTAAGAAAACGTTACGTAGATAGATCGATCTATGTTAGCATAACTCAACAACATGTGGAGAAAATTCACCCTGTTTATGAATTTATAGAGAACTAACTTTTCCCCGACTTCGTACGCGCATGTCACGTTTTTTCCCGTTCCCGTAGAAATTTCGGGAAATCCACTCTCTATGCTCCCCTTTTTTTTAAGGATGGGAAAATCATCAAATGATTTCTTCCGCTCTAGGTGGAGCGGAATGGCGTGTCAGACTCTTACTGACTAAAACCCATCCGTGTTCCTTCTAAAGCCCTTTGCGTTCCGGGGCCGCGGTGACTCTTTCGAACAAATTCCGCAACGAAGTATGCTCCCCTACACTTCCCAAGAAACTCATATGCCAAATTTCAGCTTTCTACGACCAGTAGTTTCGGCTGACCGCTGTCTGTCAGCCACTCAGTAATGCTAGAGTTTTATATACAAGTATATTGATTGATATCCCACGCGTTGAGGCGTTGTCTCAAAGTTGAAAGAAACCTGTCCAAAACATCAAAATGTCACATCAGACTGTCGACCCCCTAAAACACGAATTAAAATTGTTATTCCGTAGCACCTCCCCTACATTACCGGATTATCTAGGTACCTTTTAGGCCACAGCTGTTATGCCCCACGCTAAAATTACGGGGCTCTTAACTGGGAAGCTTATTACCCGACTTAGGCGAGGAAGGTGCTGTGTTAACGACCCCCTCGTGATTTGTTTGTACAATTCTACGACAGAGCCTATAAATAGTAATGTCTGCATAAATGGGTCACCGTGTCAGAGACGGGATTTAAAATCCGTGAATATTAATGGTTACCATAATCTTTCGGGAGTTAGGCTTATTTTCGACAGAATAAAGATCGTGAAAAATGATCGTCTACTGTAACCATCAGATATTTATAAACCTCTTTTGACAATCAGCTAAATGCTGATTCTACGGAAAACAGAAGAAACGTGTTTCTAAAAATAACTTCACAAGAGACAAAGGAATAAGTAAAGGACTGTGGATTTGAAGTGCATTGCTTGTTACCTCAAGCACTGTTCCAAACTGGAACAACAGAAAATGTAGCGATTTATGTATTCACCACATTTTTCTTATTAGTGCCAGCTAACAAGCAACCAAAAAGTATTTCACTTGAATAAATTCTTTTTACTATGGATTCGTCAGAACGACAACATAATAACGTCAAAATATCTTATAACGTCAACTTAGCTATGGAAGTTTTATTGACCGTTTATGAATATAGAACTTTATAATAAGTTTATTACTACTTATGAGCATTTTAACTAATGAACGTTATAAACCTATTTTAAAGTTTTTTTGAATAAGACTGGGGCATGAGCTGGATGCAAGATGCACAGACACCCATCGATGTGGCGACACTTGAGAGAGATTCGGCAGAAATGAAGATGATCTATATTTCTAAGTATAACTGGAATAATTCACCTATCTAACTTACTGACTGCTTAAACTTACTGACTTAAAAAATGCCACGCACTGTATCAGACTGCGTTAAATAGGGTAATTTAAACTATAGATACTTACTTATATTATAAATCTAGACTTCTATATCTACACCTTTTTTTTAAGGATGGGAAATCATTAAAAGACTTCTTCCGCTCTGGGTGGAGCGGAAGGGAGTGTCAGACTCTTACTGACTAAAACCCATCCATGTTCCTTCTAAAGCCTTTTGCGTTTCAGGGCCGCGGTGACTCTTTCGAACAAATTCCGCAACCCTGGTTTATTTCTACACTAATACTTCCTACTAATATTATAAACGCGAAAGTTTGTAACTGCGGATGAATTTTCACGCAAAAACTACTGAATGGATTCTGATGAAATTTGGCCCAGAGGTAGATTATGGTCTGGAATAACACATAGGCTACCTTTTATCCCGGGAGTATGTCCCTTGGGATAGTTTTCGACATTATAGCGGGAGGAGCCGCGGGCGACAGCTAGTAATATTATAAATGCGAAAATTTGGATGTTTGAATGGATGTTTGTTACTCAATCACGTGAGAACGAACGTTTAGCCGAAACGGAACTTGATGACATTTGACACAGAGGTAGATTATAGTCCGCAATAACACATGAGATTTATCCCGGGAGTGTCTTCCTTTGGGATAACTCAAGTCGGTTGTTCTTTAAGGTGAAGGCACGTGAGCACATTCGCAAGAAGTTGGTAGAATCATCACAGCGTTAATTAGTTGGATTCGTTTTTTCTTAATAACTTTGTTAATGTGTATGTATGTATCTCTCTCCTCTCTATTTGTTTTTCTTTAAGTTGCACCTCCCATGTTGTCTCTGCACCACCCCAAGGTCAACTGGTAGAAAATGCCTAAGGTAATAAGTCCGCCTTTGTGCAGTATTCTACTAGTGCATAAATTTTTAATAAATAATTTTCGACATTCACGCGGGCGGAGCCGCAGTTGACAGCTAGTGAATTATTAAAAAGCTCACTGACCCTAGCAGCAGTTGCCGAAAAAAGGTATACTTATTATCTTATACCTATCTATTTATCTATTAACTAACACGACGCAAAAGTAAAGCGAATCTTCTTCAATAATTCACACGTCTGAACCGGGTGTTTAGCAAATCTCACGGCTGGGTATTTTTGAGCAAAGTATAATCTTGAGGTTTAATATCTATAGATCTCTCAAAACATTCCTAGAAAGCTGTGAAGTACCAACAGGTTTATTTAAGAACATGAGCATCCGCTAAGAAAGGTTTTTTTGGAATTATTAACATTGTATGAAATTTTCAACCACTCGGACTAAGTCGCGGGCTCAGCTAATTTAAGAATATCTTCACTAGGAAGTTATTTTTACTACAGGTGAAGATCAATATAACGTCCATTGAATGTCCGTACATACATACCGTCCATATGAAGAGGATCACAAGGGAAAATTGACATCGGCCTACTCAATTCTGCGAAAAGGTAAGAAATATGAAGGAATTTATTTTATATTATACCTTCAGTCAATGATTAGGGGCGGGTCGTTTATTAAAATGCTATGCGTGCAGACGTGTTATGTAGGACACGGTACATAATTAAAGTATATGCCAACGTTAAGGAAATTGCAGCTAGAACTAGTAAACGGTTCGTAGAAATTAAAATCGATGAAGTTGACCGATATGAAAGTGTTTTCGTTTAGTTTTATGCGATTTGAATTACTGAAAATCTAATACCTTTAAACGAGTAATTCTTGTATATATATCTTAATTTATATATTTCTTGTGTACGTGTGTATATCACTAAACTCCTTCTAAACGGCTGGAGCGATGTTCATGATAGTTTTTGTTTGTGTTCAAGGGGATTCGAGAATGTTTTAGATTCACAATTTCTATGATTTTTCGTCAGACACAAAGCAAACGTTCGGACAGGACAACGTCTGTCGGGACCACTAGTTTATATATTTAATCTAAATCTCGGAAACGGCTCCAAAGATTTTCATGAAATTTAGTATGCGGGGGGTTTCGGGGCTGATAAATCGATCTAGCTAGGTTTCATTGTTAGAAAACGTTTAACAAAAAAAACCAAGCTAAGCTCGGTCATCCAGGTACTATTACTTTAAGCGTTAAAACAATTAAATTTTTTGCCCGCAATTACCTAGGTTTCTAAGTATTGGATGATGTTTTAAAACTGTATTATCTACCTATGATGCCATCCATTAATAGATATTTACAACTCACTATAGAAGGACGCGAGGTTTAATATAGTTACAGTGACATTTGGGTTAAACCCATAATAAAAGAAACCAACATACCTGCATTCCTTCCTTCATTGTCACAACAAGTAACACAATAAAAAACCAACAAACAAATAGTGCAAAGTGTGAAAACTCACAAACAACACGGGCCCAAAAGCACGTTTTTCAAATTCCACGTGAAAGAGAATTTTTCGGGGGGAAATTAAGAAAAATGCGGACAATGCTACGGGACGGAGTGGCCTTAAATAATAAAACACCAGCGAAATAAAGAACTATAAACTATTCAAAACCATTTCTGCTACTCACGTGTCTGTTACGGTTTGTCGGCCTTTCCTGTGCCTGTTGTAAGGGATAAAAAGCTCTATCCCTCTTATATATTAGGGCTAAGGTCCCGTGGGTCCGATTTGCATTCCGCAATCAGGTGAGCGACGAGGGTCTAAGATTCACACATCTCAACAATTCAGAGTTTGTTGTTGACTGATTTTGTACTGCGGAGCAAAATGTTGTTTTACAACACCAATAAAAGCGTTGTAAGGAAAACTTGGCAACGTTTTGTTTAGACTTGAAGCGGAAAGTAATGTATTTGTTGTACTTAGTAACAATGGGGTGTTTTATTACTTTTGTAAGGAACGAATTTTATGCATAACACGAAGTTAAATGCTGTTTATGCAATGACAATGCTGTTTAAAATGGCACTCTGTCTATGAAGACAGATTTATAGCATTAACAAAACAAGCAATCTCATTCTGACAAAATAATTATAAGCTAAACGCTGACTTAATCTCTGCCGAAACTCCTTATCGCCAAATAAGCTGTCGCCTACAACTTGCAAGACTATAAAACTGATCTTAGTTTTAAGATTCGAAATTTTATCTGTGCTAAGTTAGAGCTTTCATTCGCAGACATTTCGGAAAAATAATCTCAAGCACACATTAAAATTTTATTTTAGTGCCGGTGCTGAAGTTTTGATCAAAGCTATTCTAGCCAAATAATCTCGAAATATACTGAACGTGAAGACGTCATAAAAATCGAGTTTATATGTATGTATGTATTGTTTCTGGTACACACGGTGCTTTTAATTTCGGATTATGTTCCGCACCGTATGACGTCAGAAAAAAAGACGCAGCGATCGTATTTTGTCTTCGGCAACCCTGAATTATGTTCTCTAGAAATGGATCGCCCCCATTTCTCACATCCCGTGTGTTCTACTGCCAAGCTGCAACCTCGGGTAGGCTGCTAATGTCGATACTTTTCCCGCATCATTTGTAATGGTCTATGGACGAGCTTATGTGTATTTTGGCTTGATGTTAATGATGATGATAACGCAGCTAATAACAACGTTTTGCTGTACCTGTTTAAGTACACTTTTAACTTAAAGTTAGCTAGCTTCTGCCAGCGTCTTCTCTCGTGTGAAAGTCGGGAATAGTCGGCACTTGGCGGTTTAATTAAGCGTGAAATCGGTCGCATTTATAATGCAAATCTGGATAGTATTCATGATGTTTATGTTATAAATAAAACTTATGTTTCAGACCGTCAAAAAACTTAAAATATGTGCGTAGGTGTCGTTTAAATAATATGTTCAACTCAAACTAAAAATCATTTATTTGCTGGAATATGGGTGAAATACATGAGATGTTACAAACAACAAAAGTTCTTAATGCCATAATCTACCTCAAACGGTGTGCAAATTTACATACATGCAAGATGTCAAATAGTATTCATCCTTAATTAATTATCCATGACAAATTTTAATATTAATAATAGTTAGTACATCCTTATTACATTTTTCATTTATAAAATCATTTAATTTATAGTAGGCTTTGTTAATTAGATATCAACCCTTGCTCTATACTCCTATTTTTTGTTGGCAATCAATTACTGTTGTGTAGATGTTAAGATTAATTATTATTCCAAATATCCTTCTCTACTCCTACATCTACTCCTCAATCAACACAACCGACTTCATTCAGTTTCCACATACCACTGTAATTTCTCGTATGTTTTCGCATGCAAAGATCCGCCGAAGGGCATACTGATAAACGGCCGCTTAGGCGTCGCGACATGCGTGCGAATATATCGCTGGAAATATTTCATGTTTAATGTCTGTCGGCTTCCCACAATGGTACACGATCATTCCAGATTCTTTGCTAGGTTTGTAAATAGTACTTGACGAATAAAGTCGGATGAATGGGTTCGTTGTGTTCACCGTTTGTTATCGTTTTATTTTATTCAGCATGGATTTTGTTACCGTCTTTAGTCCAGTAGGTAATTTACTTATTTATAGGGTGCCGAACGTCCATACGAAAAAACAGAGGGCTTACTATGAAGTCTTAAAACAATCGAGATTCCGCTCCAAGAGAGAGACGGAGCTATACATAGCGTATAGCAATATCCCTTTTACATCGTCGGCATTGGATGGCATTAGCACGTCATAGTAGGGCACCAGAGGAACACTCGTGTATCGGTCTATCACAGCCAGTTTAATTGGAATCTACTGGGCCAATTTTGTTCAAATTTGGTACACCGTTCAAATATGAACTTTTGTCAATCAAACTCAGATTGGTAACGCAAATGAATAAGGGAGAGAGAAGAAGGAAGAAGAACTTTGTGGCATAGCTACCCGGCAGCCATTTTTTTTTTCGGCACACGATGAAATCCAGGTATACACAGGCTGTTCCAGAACTAGCGTGTCATATTTAAGGGTGATGTTGGGTAACTGATATACATCTGCTTATCCTTTTCCCAACTATATTGGCGTCGGCTTCCAGTAAAACTGGATTCGGCTGAATACCAGTATAAGAAAAAATATCAAAACATACAAAACAAGATTAATAAAAAAATCGACAACCAAAATGACTAAAAAGTTCCGAAGAAATGACTTTCCAACAGTCTGATGCAGTTGGTGACATCAAATCTGTGATTGAACTAAAGTTAATGCCACCAACTGTAACAAAGTTCTTGAAAAGTCATTTCTTCGGAGCTTGGTAGTCGTTTTTTGTGGTCGAATTTTTTCAAAAAAATCTAGTATTACCCTTAATGTATACCTATCAGCTACCCAACATCACCCTTAAATATGGCCACGTGTTTCTGAAGCACTCAGTGTATATGGGTAGAAATCACTTAAACAAATAAAAAAATATTGCAACATGGTGCCCTAAAGTGCCACATTGCCGAGATATTTGGGGAAAAAGTCACTACATTGTGTAATCGGTAATCCAAAAAATATCGTATCGTATACAACAAGGTTCCATTCAAAAAGGTTTTTTTATTTATTAGATTCAACATTCAAACTTAAACTTTGATTCCATTGCTCTCACTAAATGCTAAGAATACAAAAATACAATACTCAACCGCTCCAGTTACTAAGCTATAATATTCCGAGTACGATTGAATCGAATGAAGGTAAGCTGAAGTTACTCTGCATCGCTCAACTGCATAACTAATGTGAACCAGGGTTCCTTGCGTGTCACATATACTCCATATTAAGCCATTGGCGGTAAATATTTAAGTAACATTCGTGAATGTTCCAATTAAGGATGATTAAATGCAATTTGTAATACTGAAGATAGTGAAAGGTCTTTGAGTTACTGGAAATCGATCGATAGTAGTGTGTACAGAATATGTTAGTAAGGCTGATAGAGGAGGAGAGGAGAGGTTTCATAAATAATTTAAGAGTAGGTTTTATTTGATGTCCGTGTAGCGGCTTCAATGCCGCCACATGAAAAACTAAGAAGCGAAATTTGTACGGCAACAAAAAGAACCGCAGCGCCATCTACGATGAACTAATAACGAAATCCTGCATCGCGCAAGCAAAGTTCTCCGTGCGATTTGAACATATACAACAGTCCGAATATCAACTATCGGGCGGGACACAACAACCGTCTGGTTCGGAGAATCTTCCCATTTTCAGTGGAGGTATAGGTACTTAGACGTAGGTGGACTTTACTCTCTGTACCGCATACCTCTATATCCGTACGCCTACACGAACATATTAACTAGAAAAAATATTGTATGGAAGACCTCAAGGGACTAGTTGGTTATTTGGTTTAAGAAACTTGGGTACTTAAAACGGATTCAAATGAATTGTTACACTCATTTTTAAAAGACACCGAGTTTGGTGTGGGGAATATTTCCGCCCGCAGAATCGCCAGACGACAGTGGGCAGGGCACATTACACGCAAAACAGATAGTCGCTGGGGTCGAAAGGTTTTATTCTTCACAGGGTGGTCCTATGACCAGGTGAAGGCCGCGGGAATCAGCTAAAAGCGAGACGCACAAGTAATAAGTTTATTCATTGAGTAGTTTGTACATGGTATACAGAGTTGTCTTATCCACTTAAAGGCTATAAAGAAAAACCAGTACAACAAATACAAAATGTGCCATAGGACTCCCTTTCCTAAACTAGGCAGGAAACTTGTCTGTACAAGACAGGTCCATGTGGCGACACTTGGAGGACGTCTATGTCCAGCAGTATACGTTTCTTGACTGTAATGATGAAGATGATAAGATTATTAATCACCTTTGATATCAACCTTTAGAAGAAAGGCGATGCGCGACACCTTCATCCCCACCGGGAAATCACACAGCTAAGTACCGTTACCATCGCAATTACAGATAATGTACCAAAGTACATATAAATTCACAGCACACTTTACTTCAACGACCGAAATAATGCAAAATATTATAAGGGAGCGTCGTGAAACCACTCGGGGGTTCCGTAGAGCGATAATGTTCGATTAAAGATGGTTGTAAAATATTTTACGATGGCTGCCAGCTACCCAGTGCCATTGAGACGCACTCCCTTGCCAATTATAACCGAAAACTGCAGATGTTGAGGTATTTATTTACAAGGTTAGGTTTTTAAATGTATCGGGAATTGAGATGCTTTATAAAATTACGATTAGGGCCCATATACAGGGTTTTTCCAAAAAAGCGTGGTCGTATTTTAGGGTGATGATTACCTGATATATGTACGTTCAGGAAAAATAGCAAAAAAAACTGACAAAAAAGTTCCAAACATTTCAAGCAGTCGGATGCAGTTGGTGACATTTAATAGAACTCAAGTAAATGCCACCAACCGTACCAAACTGCTTGAAATAGTCGTTCCGTGGTCGTTGTTTTTTTTTTAAAGTCACTTTTTTATTTTGTTTTTTTTCCTTAATACCTTTACCCTTAAATATGACCACACACTTCTGGAACATCCTATATATTGCTTATATTATGAGTTTAGACGTCATCCAGTCAACGCCGCCGCGCCAACTGTCACTGGGTACCAGTGCTGTGGCTGTGTCTCGCACATGAGTCCCAGCATTATGCCGAGCTGAACTGAGCTTTTTATAGGTATGCGTCATACTTGGCGCAAATAACCACTTTTTCTTTCGTTAAATGCTTTTGAAAGTTGGTGATGTTCTGCAGAAAAGTCAGGTGCGTAAAACTTACAACTGGCGTGCGTCTATGACCAGGTATCTAAAGGATAGGGCGGATGGGTGAGGGTCTTAACAAGTGGCTTTCTCCAGTTTCTACCTACCCGCAAGGGAAAAGTCGTTTATCCGCTCGCCAATTTCTTTGGTTTCAGAAAGAGTATTAGAATACCCAATCTAAAATTATTCAGGGCACCTAGAAGCCCCAAAAAATTACGTTTGTCAACCTAGTCATACTTTAAAGATAATAGCAACGTGAAGGATAATGATGGGAACCTATCTGGAAAAAACAAAGATGTATGAAATAGGGTTCCCAGTGTCGTATTTTTGACAAGGAACCTTGATATGGGTAGCGTTTTCATCCTGGAGAATTCTTCTTAATTAATTAAAATTTTACACGCCAGAGAAGCCGAGCACTTTCTAAGAAAAAATATTAATTAGCGTTGCCACATTAGGAAGGCAATATCTTTACTTATTTTTCTATGAAAAAGTTAAAGAAAGTAGAAATAATACAATTTATTTAGCACATACATACATACTCGTACATGAAACACGCATGGTACTTACACAGAAATAACAACATACTATTTTTATTATTTCTATGTAAGTACCATGCTTGTCTCATGTATGTATGTGCTAAATAAATTTTATTCTATCTTATTTCTTCAAAAAGTAGTCTCACTCAGAAGGTCCATTTCCAGCGATATGTCAGACTGACTAATTCGGTCTGACGCTGGTTTTCAAAAGACGAGTGGCGGTTCATTCGTTAAAATATTATGTATACTATACATATACATACTTTATTTTGATGACTATAATAGTCATCAAAATAAAGTAAATCACACTAATATTACAAAACGAAAGTTTGTGAGTGTGTTTGTTTGTTACTTCTTCACGCGCAAACGGCTGGACCAATTTTGATTAATTTGGTGTGCAAGAAGCTGACACCCTGGATTAACACATATGTAGGCTACTTTTTATTCTATTTTATTTTCGACATTAACGCGGAGTATCTGATAAACCACGTGAAAAATAAAATAAAAGTGATGAAGATATTATACGAATGTGTATGAATGTACCTACTTGTATTCGTATAATGTGTTCATAAGTAATAATCAAGTTCTTGTTTTTTTTTCTTGTTAAGTTGTCTTGGTAATTTTGAAATAGATTTTTTTTTTTCAGTGTACGTAAATATGTCAAAAAAACTGTTGGAAACATAAATTTATCATCAAAGACTTTTTTGAATAAGTATATAGAAAATATTCCGATCACAAGATCAGTAAACGACATCGTCTTGCAGATGACATATAATTTAATAAAATATTGAAAGAACATAATTAATGTGCCATATCTAAAAAATAGATTACTTGTCAGTGGTAGTCAAGATTTTGCTTCAGGAACATTTTCATCATAAAATATTTTTATATAATG
This sequence comes from Mamestra brassicae, assembly GCA_905163435.1. Taxonomy (NCBI): domain Eukaryota; kingdom Metazoa; phylum Arthropoda; class Insecta; order Lepidoptera; family Noctuidae; genus Mamestra; species Mamestra brassicae. Next base: position 6,001,752 of record LR990996.1, on the reverse strand, counting down.
TTTTAGACAAAAATCATTCAAATACCTATCTAGGTACAGAACCCGATGAAACACGAATAGGGGCTAACCAATTAAAAAACCGTAAAGTGCGAGTCGGACTCGCGTGCAAAGGGTTCCGAACAATTAATATTTTTTTAACTTGTTATTTTTAAATCATAGTGTTTTTATATGTTTTCCTGTAATCTATAGGTAAAGATCTGTATTTTTTTTAATTTTAGGTTCAGTAGTTTCGTAGATAAGGGCGCAAATGGACAAATTTCTACTATTTTTTTTTTAACTTCGTAATGGAAAATTTAAAGATATCAATATCGACATTTGTAATCATTCGATATTTTAAATACTCGGCATTTCAAGCTGAGACATTTTAAACTTAGGTCATTGTTCAGAACATCGAAAATTTAAATATATAACATCGATATTAATTTTTTTAATGTTTTTAATCAATCCATTGCGCAACTGTGAGCGAGTCGTCCAGTAGGTATTTCATACAAAGTTGAAATATCCAATATCTTAAAAAATCATTACAGTAATCGTTCGTTAGTACGATTACTTTTAATTTAATCAAAATGAAGTAAATAAAACAGTAGTAATGAGTCGACCAATATGCGGTATGAACATATGTGAATCAACCGTAGTTATCTCTTATATATAAAATTCTCGTGTCACAATGTTATTTACCATTCTCCTCCGAAACGGCTTGACCGATTTTTATGAAATTTTATTTGCATATTTAGTAGGTCTGAGAATCGGCTACTATCTATTTTTCATACCCCTAAGTGATAAGGATTGTCCACCCCTAACATTTATTTTTTATTTTTTGGACAAAATTGTATTTTTTATAATGTGGCATTAAAAAATACATACAACCCTAAATTTTCACCAAACCCCTATTTTTTTAATAGCGATATTAGTACTTTAATTATTTAGTCCTCTCGGCCGTCGATAATAATTGATTATTTACCATTCTACTACGACCAATAGGAGCCGTGCATTCATGAAAAATGTGACGCAGACGAAGTTGCGTGGTTCAGCTGGTATTATATATATGTTATCATAGAGTAAGTCTTTGTATGTAACCGACGCGACTTCGACTTAGTAGAAAGCGATCGACGTGAACATTTATTCGGTAAAACCGGACGGCGCCCTCTTTTGGCCCGACGACGCATTTGGGTTTTCCTAACAAACGATCGCGACGGTCTCGTACTCGCGCTATGATCGCAATCTATAAGACGCTGGGCACACAAAAAAGACGTAAGACGAGGACGGGGCGCGGACAGGGCGCAGACGGGGCGCCGTCGCGACTTTTTATAACATATAGAAAAGTGGCTCGTCCACGGACGTGACGCTGGGCGCCGCGAGAGATGACGGTTTTCAACCAACTTCATTCAGCCGTCCGACTTAATATTACAATTAAGAAGCATTGCTATTTTTTTTAGAGTAAATTTGAATAAAATAATATTATTTTAGCATTGGTGAGGGAAAAAAATTGCCGAAAAAGTTTGGGGAATTTCCCACAGGTTGGCAACGCTGCGCGCGAGTCCCGGCACTTTTCTGTGTGTCCATGACGCATTTGTAATTTTTTTGAATAAACACTTTAAAAAAAATACTCAAAGACAGTTTCGTTCCCAAAATAAGCGTTTGCAATAATTTCATATGGCCGTCAAGAACAACCCTCCAGAGCGGCATTCATTCCATTTATCTTCGCCGGTCCACAATCCCAGTAGACGCTACATTTACTCGCTTGCTTATTACTAAATGCACATTTGTCATTTAATTGCAGTTTAGTACGCCGTATTAGTATGTTATTTTGTTTTAAATGAAGTTAGAATTTTCATCCAACAGAGTGACTTGATTCATTGGCAATCGTTCAGTCAATATTCGCATTTATAACGCAACAAATTTGGAAACAGTTGATTAAACATTCCCAAGATAGGTCACGAAAAAATATCTGCTATTTCCTACAATAGGTTTCGAGTGCCGCGAGTTAGAAATATGAAAAATCAGCAGTGAACTGCTGATTTTTCATATTTCAGAGTAAATCTAATATTTTGTTAATATTCTTAACTTTCACCGATGAAATATATCAAATTAATTAAAAGTCAAATTGCCAAATGTTAATGGAAATAATGATGAATTTTTCAAAAATTACTTAAGTAGTACCTACTTAAGTAGGTATAGTCAACAAAACTATTTGGTATGCAGGCAGCTAACTTGCAAGTACTTTTAAACAATGCTGTGAGTGTGCTGAGTAGACAATTATTGTACACACACTCGTAAGTATTTCATAAGCTTAAAAAGTCATAATGCACATATCAGAAATAAATATTGGCAGTGCAGTGGAAAAATTTTTGCCTGGACACCAAAAACTACCATCAGATATCGATTCTGAAAATATCCCTACAAGGAACAACAGGGATTTTGTTACATACTGTAAAGCTACAACCACCGTGCTTGTAGTAAACTTTAGCGTTCTAACAACTAACAACCAATGTTAGAATCGGCTTCGTCTTACTGGATCTAACTAAACTCCATAACATACTTATTGTACAGTCAACAAAGCTATTAGGTATGCAGGCTGCTAACTTGCAACTACTTTTAATCAATGTTTATTGTAGACTCCAAAAACCGACGATTAACAACATCTTGTTCCTTGCAAATACTTCATTTTAACCTTGCTCAAAAGCCTGAAACCCATTACGGAATTGTATTCCCCATTTCGGCTATCAGATCAATAATAGGCGATGATTATAAATCCATAGGATTATAATTACGAAGTCAGTAAACAGGTTTACGAGCGAAATGCTCCACAACGGCAAAACGCTTGAATAAACATGAATCATGAACGGTTTACGGCATTGGAATTCGACCGATATCAGCCTGTAGGGTTGGCATATTTAAATTGAGATATCTGCTGCTTCAGGATTATTGCAACAGCTGATTGATTGAGGAAAAGTGGCGGCTATTCTTTTATTTGAAGAATTGAATTGAGTTTTGTGTTTAAGGTTCCCAATGGTATTCTATTTCTAGGCCGTTTGTCTGTCAGTCTGTCACAGGGTTGTATCTTTTCATCTGTATTCAATTTCCAGCTGTCACAAAAATGTCCAAGGTTATGCGCGAGTTCCGACAAGGAGTACCGTGTTACCCAGTTAATGGGTTGTTGAGGCCTGGTAGGCAGCCGCTCCACGTAAAATACTGGTATTCAGCTGAATCCGGTTTGACTGGAAGCCGACCCCTATATAGTTGGGAAAAGGCTAGGCAAATGGTGATGTTATGTGCAAGTTCGACTCGCACTTGATCGATTTCAAAATAAGTACTGGGGCTCTAGATTAAGTATCATCATATCGCCGATCATCATATCAGCCGAAAGACGTCCACTGCTGGACATAGGCCTCCCCCTAGTGTCACCACAACAACCGGTCCTGTGCGTATCGCATCCATCGGCTTCCCGCGACCCTCACCAGCTCATCGGTCCATCTCGTGGGAGGCCTTCCAACGCTGCGTCTTTCAGCATATCGCCGATAGCGACAGCCAAAATGACAAAATTATAGTGGTTGACGTTATATTACAGTCGCGAAAGTTAATTCCATACATTATTTTATTTATTTTCGACGAATCTTAGGAAGAATGAAGCAAGTTATCAAGCGTTGACGAATAGAGAAAAGTTACAGGTAATGTTTTGAAGACTTCAAAAAACAGTCATGGTAGGTATTTCATACGAAGATACTGCTAACTGCCAACCCTATATTAGGGAGAACATCCTTGGATAATACCTTTACATTTAGCGGTTCACTTGTTAATTTCGTTTTGGGATGGGTTTGAATGATGTGGTAGCAAATGCGTTACGATTGATAGCGTTATCACGAATCAGTAACATCAAATTGCTTCAGGTTGGCAGGTGGATGATAGTTTCATTTATTGGTGTAGATAACGATGGACCTTTCCCGGCCGACAGAAAATGTATTTCGATTTCGTTTGAAGAAGCAATTTTGTTCCGCTTTGTCTAGTTTGAATAAATAAATTATAAATGCGATTCTGTTTGTATTATCAATGCAACGACCATTTTAAAGTGAAACTTTTATTACATCGTCTCAAATTTTGTGGTCTGTGTATCGCATGTCGCGTGACGGTCGGCCGCGGAGTAGGAATAAAGTGAAAGGCGCTCGTCAGAGCAGCCGAGGCCAATATGGCGGCGTCTATAGTTCCATCAGCTGACCGTGTAGTGTATAGACTATTACTCATTTGTGCTAGTGCTCCACGCTAATTTGTTTGTTTTTGTCAGTGTTTTTTTATACCTTTAATGGAATATTATTCCGAAAATTTTTAGTTAAAAATCTATAATGTGAAAAAAAGTTTCACTTTTACCGTGGTTTCATAAAACCACACTATCCTTTTGTTTTGTATAACTTAATTATTTGTATTGAAAGGATTGTCGCATTATTGTTGCAACTCGCCTGCTTGTGAAAGCTTTTAGACAAGTTACTGCCAGCTAAGCAAGCAATACTTAGTCCGAATTTTTCTATAGATTAATTGGAATAACAACCTCAAGCAAATTTAAAATTACACTCAGTATTATGCTAGTAATCTACAGTAAATTCATAATTATATTACATTTACCTATTGCTGAAATGTCCCTGATAAGGGCCCTATGTGCAATATACTTTGCGATCGTAACTCGAAATGAAAGCATCAGCATAAAAAAATAAAAAAGCCCTTTAATGGGTCCCCGCTCGATGGGCCTCATAAAATATCCTTTGCTTTACTTCTATGAGAAATTAGCTATATCATATTTTTTTGAATTCCCATTCATGTTTTTGTTACCCTTTAAAAAGGTTTGAGTCACAAGCCCTCTATGTAAAAGCAATATTAGGTACTGTTACGAGTATTTCAAAGTTAATATAGCTGTTTTTGACTTCATGCATTCGTGGTGTTCACAAAAAAATCTTTATTCAGAACGCGTGACAATCGGTTACTTACTGATAATAGCTCGACATTTATCAAATACTTCAAGCTCAATTTAACGCGGTTCTGAGCTTAGACCTGACACGAAGTGGCTTTAAACCTTATCAACCTTCTGGTATCGACACAATTAGCACGGTACCATTTGCATACAAAAAGAACACATAAAGATAAGCAGTATTACACCAAGAACTGTCTTCTATCACGTAAACATTTCACCCTCCCTTTCAGACACAAATCAGGACAATCTACAAACAAACGAACAAACAATGGATGTTTAAATCACACCGTCATGTTTAACGTTGATAATATAGCCAATCACGGAGTTTCGATATCCATAATATTCGTGGATCGCGAGACGAGGAGGCGCGTGATCCGAATTCTGGAACACCGCGCGATAACGCCTGTCGAATCGGATTTGAATATGAATAGAATATTAATGAAAAACTTGTTCCCGACTATCAAGAGTCGTTGCTGATTTGTTTTGCTTGCGCATCCCTCGTACAGATAAGAGTTAAGCCCGCGAGAATAGATTCCCTACGAATGGGGAGACTTGGATTATCTCGGTGCGTGGGTGTGGCTGAAAATGTGTAGGTTACGTAAATAATTTAGGTTTACTACATTACATCTACGTGAGCGATAAATTTTCGTTTACGTAAAGTTAAATAAGCTGTGGAGATGACGCTCGCTTCAAGGATTTTGTTGTTCTATTAGGATTTAGGAGGTAATTGCGTTACACGGAAACGGTCTAATTATAGTTGTTTCCTGATTGTTTTGTAAACAAGTTTCCATCAACGAGAAGCGAATTATGTGAGCTCAATAAGGAAATGAAGTTACGTTCATGCTACACACGAAAATTACGTTATTTTGTTTCAGCGTCGCTAGAATTTGTAAAAAGCTTTCGTAAGTGACCATATTTGCGTACGTCCGGTGCAGGCTCTCGAACTCACTATTACTATGTGTACATATGTATATGGTTCAACATTGTAAAGTTTAGTACAGTTTCAAGTCATCACGCCAATTCTAATCTTGACGTTATAATATGGAGACCAACGTCACCACGTCATCACGTCATCACGTCGGGGTCACCAGTATGGAGGTATGCGGTACAGAGAGTAAAGTCCCCACATCTCCACCGAAAAGGGGAGGATACTCCGAACCAGACGGTTTTTCTGTCTGGTGGTCAACTGCCCGATAGTTGATAATCAACTGTTGTATAGTTCAAATCGCACGGAAAACTTCGCTTGCGCGATGCAGGATTTCGATGTTAGTTTGACGTAGATGGCGTTGCGGTTCTTTTTGTTGCTGTACAAATTTCGCTTCTTAGTATTTCATGTGGCGGTATTGATGCCACTACAATAAAAACAAACATATGTAAGTTATCATAGTATTTAACTAACCGTAGTTCACTGTACGTGTCGGGCCACGCACTGTAAAGGGTTCCGTAGTTACCCGTCAACCATAACAAAAAACAAGTACCAAATTTTATTGTAAGATTGCAAAGTTACACTTTTAAATAAGAGAAAGTTTCTGAAATTCTTTAGACATACATTATGTTGCAATCAAAACTTTTATAGTTTCCGCCAACCTATAGTATTTTTAAGAGACCTACCCAACGGCACCTTAAATTATGGAAAAGACTACAAAAAAAATCATCCCCTTTACGTGTAATGGTAGGTACCTTAAATACAAAAGAGTTTTCCAGATTTTATGTAACAACTTTGCAGGCGTGATAAATGTCTATAATCATGTCAATCAATAGCTTCTGCTTCGTGTCGAATACGTACGGATGGACAAAGCGAAACTATAAGGGTTCCTTGTTTAACTACGCAACCCTAAAGACGATAAATTTATAACAGATTAAGTTCTGTTTATATTTAGTCATCATACTAAAGTCCTCACAAACTCTATTAAATACAGTTTTCCGTTTACTTCAAAGAGTCCACAGCTCAGTAACTGAGGACTATCTATCCAAATAATCTTCTCACTAAACTGCTAAGTTCAATTTCACAACTTTTCCTTCAATTTCATTCGCTCTTAAAGAAATCGAGTCATTTGAAAGTTTTCTGAGTATTTAGTGAATGCTTCCCAGAGAAAATAAAATTCATAGTAGGTAATTAAGTAGTGAGAACTTTTCGGGGTGAAATAAATTTTCAAAAGCCGAGAACTCGACATTGAGCAATTGCCATACTTTATGCTAAGCTACGTTTTTAATTACTACTGAGCACTTTTAAGTTCACCGCTGTTACTTAAAAGGCGTGCAAGATTTTTCATACACAAAATAATTCGCCTTTAAATTGTATTTTTATTTTTTAATTCACTCGACTTTATTTTTTTTAATAAGTACCAATTTAAAAAAACAATTAAATTTATCACAACGCTTGTTTCATTTAGGGCTGATTTTATAATAGTCGAATAACTTTATTTCAAAGATAAACATTCCATTTTTATTCTATATATAAAAATTATCTGAAGATTGAAACATCGGCTCTTAAATATATTCATTTGTGTAATGAAAATTAGAGCTAAATGCTTGAAACTAAAACTGAAATAAGAAAATAATATACTGAATTTCTCAAATTTTTCTATCGTTCGAAAACTATTCTTGTACTTACCACCAAAATAAGGGCTTATTTTATTTGCTGATGAAAAATGCATAAGTTTCGATCCTCCCTTGCTAAAAGGAAATGGTGAAGTGTCACCCATCCCTTGGTACTCGGAACCATCGGCAAATGGAACATGTGGGTAGCAGACAAGTGATTTGGAAACACCTTTGCTGTTTCTAGTGGAGTTACTCGGAAATGTTACATATTTATATGTTTGTATTCATCAGAAGTTTGGGAAGGAGCGTATTACTATGCTGAATAGGAGTAAGGGATCTTTGAAGTGTGTGAACTATTCGTAAGAAGAACAAACGATGATACAAAATGGCGCAGGAAGGTTATTTAGAGGATAAAAGATTGAATAATGCATGTAACTGACTAAAACAGGAAGGCCTTCTTCAATCATAAACAGGATCTCCTAAACTAACACACGTGTTGCTAAAATAAACTTTTAAAGATACCTATTTATCAAACCAAAAATTTCCATGGAGTCTTGTTGTCACTCGGAAAAAATATCAATTAAAAATATTATAATACCATGACATAATCATAACACGACTCCTGTATTCTCCGATGGTCCAAAGGTGCTTCGATCCACCCACATTTTGCCAGGAGGAAGGAACCTTCATCATCATACACAAGCCGAATTTGCTCACAGCTAAGCATGGGTCTGCCAGGGTTGCGGAACTGCCAGGGTTGCGGAACTGCCAGGGTTGCGGAATTTGTTCGAAAGAGTCACCGCGGCCCTGGAACGCAAAGGTCTATAGAAGGAACACGGATGGGTTTTAGTCAGTAAGAGTCTGACACGCCTTTCCGCTCCACCCAGAGCGGAAGAAGTCATTTGATGATTTTCCATCCTTTAAAAAAAAAAAAAGATAAGCATGGGTAGGCCAATCCCCACGTTCATCTGCCAGCTTAAATTATCAACTGGTCTTAAATCCGGACTCCAGGTTCCTATCACCTGAGATTTAAAAATATGTTTAAAGCTTTTGCTTGCAAATTAACTATCTATTTAGCAAAACTTAATCAATACTGCGACTGATTTAATTTCGGTGCTGTGTAGCGTCGTGCAAAACGTGCTACGATAATGTGAAATCAACCTTAACATCTTCATAAGCAATGACCAGTTACTAACGGTCACCGTTCAAGCGTACTATCATAGAATAAGGAACCCATTTAAGATGCATTTAGCTTATATTCCAGGCATAAAATGCAGCTATTGATTGAGGTGCCATTCTATCAGCGAATACGATTGTCGAAATGCTAAAACTTTAAAGCTAAAGCTTTTACAACAAATTTTTTTTTTAAGTCGATTTTGACATAAGCGAACGTTTACATTGTTGACGCGAACTAGTTTAACACCACTCCGTTGTAGGCATTTACATATAATACATTTTGAGCAGGTATTTCTCTTCTATAAGTTCTTAGTCTATGGTGCAGTATATGTACTTGTGTTGTACACTACGGTTATAGCCATGTAAACCGTGCATGCGTACTCGATACGGTTGTTCATGCATGCTTCGTAGAAACCACTTAGGTGTAGATACAGGGTTGACTTAAGACGTTACCTAATATGGCAAACAATTAAATTAATATATTGTACTATCTACTATCAAGTTTATAAGCCTCCTATACAGAGGGCAATCGATTTAATGAACATCTATTTGAAGAAAAGTAAAAACAAAACGTTCGTTTATAACTTTCTTTGATTTAAATTATTTAAGTACTGAGAATTCCAATGCATATTAAAACAATTATTCCCATTTATCATCAACTCAATGTCCACAAAATATCCGCATTTAAAGGTAGCATTTCGTTGACACAACACAACACTGCCTGTGCTGTATATATTGTGTACATTATTTTGTATATCGTCTGTCTGTGAAATGCTCATTGGTATTCGGCGATCCGTGACGTACCTTGGGGTATTTGGGCAAACAACGCGGGCATTGCGGGCAAACCTTCACGCTGTTTCGGTTACTGTCAACAATCAAGCATACAGTTACAATAACATGTATTATGCCCTGTCTTTAGGGCAAATATTATATATTTAAATGTATATTCAAACAAAGGAATCGTTTGATGTATGTGGTTGAAGATTTTGTTTACGGGTTTTGTAAGAATGAGTTTTGTGCTCGGGACATGTTTTTGTTTATTGTTTAATTAAAGCTCGGTTTGCATCTGAAGACACCGTAAATGAAAAGCGTGAAATGAAAATATTCAATTGTGATTTATTACTGGTGTAAGCAGAAAGGTGGTAGCGAATGTTTTATACTTTAGTTCGCTGCGAGAACTGAAACTTTATTTTCCTCTCGCCAGTAAACAGACTTTTAAAGATGGTCAATTTCAAGATTATGTGTTAGTGAGTAGGTATACGGGGCTTGGAAGCTCTTAATAAGTTCTTTTTATACTTTATTAGTAAGAACAAAATTCTTACGATCTAGCCTAAAATACTAAATTAAATCTAACTTAATATGTTACGTGATAGATTATGTTAAAACTAAGAAACCATTTGCACTTTTACATAAGTCCGTAAGTAGCACTTTCTTAGAGTCTGATATGATTTATCGAAACACTATGTTCATGTGTTGTATGTTTAGCACAACATTGTTACTATTATTCATTCGCTTTGTACACTACACTAATTCAAAAGGTTTAGTTATTTTTAGCCTACACATGAAGCCTATGTTGTCTAGCAGCTGGATTGCCTCAACATTCACGTGTCGATGAAGCCTGTATTCGTTTCAGCAAATTTTTGGATAATGGTGGTGACAAATTCCATTTTAAGGTCACGGTGAAGGTCGTCATTTCTTATGTATCAGGGTGCATAAACCTAAAACGTGAGTTAGGTACTATTACTCAGTTTTGTCATCCTAAAATTATTGTAAAGCTTGTATACAAAGTGTAACATAATTAATTAACGCTATTTAAAAGTCATCTGTTCAGTACATTTAGTCTTTTAAATATTGTTTACAGATAACCACGTAAAGAGGAGCTCATAGCTTAATAATAACAGCCGCAGGGGCCGAATTACATGGTTAAGTAAAGCTAGTCGAGATCGGTCCAGAAGTGGGCCACGCTGGTTGGGTCGCGAATGTCATGCGTAGCAGTTCTCGCGGCCCACCCATCAAGGCGAAAGTAGGTGCACAGGCAGAGTTTTTAGTGGGTACAAGCCCCACATAAACACATCGTCTCCCCGGACGGCGTGGAATGCGTTAGGCAATTTCTTCGCTCAAAAAGAAAAAATAAAAAAGGTCGGTCCTTAGATAGGTGACCATCCAGTACCCACATACCGTGCTAACTCCTTCGTGCCGGCTGTGGTATCCGAAGCTCCATAGTCTGATACCAGTCTCGACAAATGTTACTCAGTTACTAAATTGCGAAGGTTAGGCAGACATTCACTCCCCGTAAAATACTGGTATTCAGAGACTGGACCCCAATATAGTAGTAAAAAGCCTTGGCAAAAAAAACCATGTAAACAAACGGATTCTACTCCTGTTTTCATAATTCGATTCCAGTGCTAAATAATTGAATCACCTATACTTTCGACCATTATTATAATAGTTCATTTCACCTGTTTGTGTTGTACTAACTTAATTACTGAATACCAGTTATTATCGGCATTTTACCATAATGCTGTTAAGCTGCATTAGACTTTAAGCCGCACTATTAGCGTAACCCCATTAGTTTTTAGTGTTAACGATTTAAAATTTACATAAAATTATGTAGCAAATGAATATTACAAACAGGATTAAGGATAATTTAAAAAGCTTTTGAAACGACATTCAATACTTATAAAAATACCTATTTAAATAATAATTACTTGCCATATCTATGACGGAGTATATGTTGAGAACTGCTGCACCGATTTGGCTGATTTTGTTTTTATTGTATTTGTAATTCAGGACAAGGGATTCTATTGCGATTGTCTAACGCCAAAATGCTTGGGACTGACAACGTCAATCTAGCGTATGTCAATCTCATAGGCGTGCAGTAGCTTACAGGAAGGGTAGGCCAGCCCATACATAATGCCTAAAAAAACTCACCACATTATTCAGGGGCGCAATTTTTTTTTTGGGCATTATGTATGGGCTGGCCTACCCTTACTGTTGTAGCCTACTGCACGCGCATGGTTAATGCCACATGTTTTTGACTTTTCGCCATCGTTATGACTGCCGAAATATCATTTTTTCTAGAGCTTTAGGTTTGTATGGAAAAACATATTCACCCATACAAAACAGATATATTTTTAGTAATAATACAGGGTTTGTTTTTTTTCAAAATCATCCATTTCGATTCCTGGCTAGAAATACCGATTTTTCATAAATTCAATGATGCAGTTTTAGTTGTCGTTAAAATCAGGTACGAGATTCCTTTCAAAGATTTTCGTTATTCCTCATAGTTTCGAATTTGGCCATCCACACACACTAGAAAAATTCACCCTGTATATGTATCGTTGTATATATATCACCGGAAAATTGCAAACGCTGTAAGATTGTAAAATAAGTGAAGTGTAAACTATTTTTTTCTTAATAAGACATATTTATATACAAAACGATTTTTTCGTAATGTATCGAGAAATTATATTCTAATCAAGATTAATTACAATCTTACGGAGTCTGCAACTTTCCGGTGACATATACATAGATAGAGTACCGAATTATAAGTATACCATATGAAATTAATAAAAACACAACACACAATGCATACTTAAAGGGAAAAACCAATTCCCCATTCATGCATAATTCAAAAAAAAATATCTACGTAAACTTCATTACAAACTAATTACAGTTCATAAACAAAATAACAAAACACACTGCAAAAAAAGCTAACAGAATTAAAAACCTGCTTTTCATGTTATGTTTCCGAGACTTTCTTTTATCCACTTCAGAGCTTGAAAGGGGTTCGTTGAAAAAAGGCAAGCGTTATGCACAAAAGAAAAATACACTCAGGAACAAATTTGTGTTAGCCTTTTAAATAAACATCGCGGCTTCACGAATAACAATAGACATGTAATGGGGAACAAGAATGTATTAGATTGAAAGAATTGTTGTATTAATAGAATATGGGCGGGCCATGAGATCCGCGAGATACAGTTTTGTACTGAGATGGAAAGTGCAATTTTTAAAGTAGACACGCTAACTCTGGGCCCCGATGCTTGTAAATAATCGGCTCATTTGCGATCAGACATAGGATATATTCAATGAATTACCGTTCGAAAACTTAAATGCCTATGGCTCGAAAACCATTCTACTTCTATTTATATTCGAATTAGTGTTTATGTTTTTTTTTATTCATAATGTGCCATTAGGTTTCTAACACAATAAAGTGGTTCTGATAAAAGATAGCGACTCTGTGTTGTGGAAAACCGGCCAAGTGCAAGTCGTACTAGCACACGAAGGGTACCGTATCATACGCCGAAAGCCCGAAAAAAACATGTTTCTTGTATGGGGAGGGCCCTCTTCTATTTAATTTTGATTTAATTTTTATTATTTGTTGTTATAGCGGCAAAAAAAATCACCATCTATGAAAATTTTAACTGTCTAAATATTACGGTTCATGAGATACAGCTCGTTGACAGACAGACGGACGGACGGATGTACGGACGGACAGCGGAGGCTTGTAATAGGGTTCCGTTGGTTACACTTTGGAACCCCTGAAAATGACTACATTTGACACATCTTCTGTACAGAATACTCTCCCGAAATGTGATACTTCTAGTTGACTAAACTTGATTTCTTAATCTCTTCTAGTGACTTTTGAACTTGATACGATTTGGAGTTGCTAGATGAACCATTTTGATTGACTTCTCTTTTACGACCAATAGGTATAATATAGCTAACTAAGAGAAAAATACGCTCACTTGTTAATACACTCCTACATAAAAAATCCGACACCTATTTCTTAAAAAACCGCAACCAAAAAATGAAGCCATCTTCTTCACAAAGACTCACTACACCCATTAAGTTGGTGTAAACATAAATAAACACCCTTAATACCTCCAACGCCGTGGCCACAGACCAAAGTCTAAATATTTGGTCGGAGGCAACTCGCTTATTACATTTCCTCGGAGTCCAGCCCGTACCTGCAAAATTTAATTGTACTCTCCACATACGTCCAGATTCCTAAAACCAATGTTCCATACACAGCCTAGCGAGATTAGGTCCGTGCTATACGAACACACTGAAAGGTGAAAGGCGTAGCCTGCAAACGAAAGGAGACGTTTCCGAACCATTTACACACGTATAGATAGTTTCAAAAGCTCAGCTTGGACTGGTTCGAATGCCTTTACACCCGTAGAGTTATTTCTTCAGACCAACATTCATTTTAACTGATGAGAATATTCCTGTGTGCGCTTTTTAGTTTCGTGATTATTTGGTTTGTTCGCTCTGCGATTCTATTATTTTAGAACGAGTAAACAAAGCTTTGTAAATTAATCTGTTGTCTGTTTGTTTGCACAAAGAACAAGCGGGTTTAATAACCTTTCATTAGATTAATTATTTGTATACAACTTAGTTGAATGCGGACTGCGTTTGTGTATTATCTGTATTGATTTCAACTGCAGTGAGTTTTTAATTAACGGTTATGGTCGTGATAAACATGTTGTTTCGAAATAAATGAACGGACTGGTTTAAGAGCTTTGTTTTTAGCGGACTTCAATGAGAATGAATTGCAATATCAATTCACCATTAAGGTAATGAGCTTAAAGTTCATTTTGGCGTGCTACAAAAACACGTGCAAAAGCATTTAGAGAGAAAATGTCGACGTTGAAGCTGTATAGAAAAACACCTTTTCCAATCTCGAAATAATTTGTGACGTCAATACGAAAGTTCAAAACGTTAGCACATAAACTAGTCCCCAAAGCAATCTACTGAACTAACATTTGCAAAACAAACTACGAAAGCGATGTTGCAATCAATAATACAATCGTGTCACATATAGTTAGTAGCAATTCTGGATTGACTCTCGTTTTTCGATACGACTCTCAAATCTCGAATCGAGACTTGCAAACCTGGATTCGTATTAAGCTGCATTTCTCGAAATATAACGGGGAAATCAATTTGGTTTTCGAGTAATATCAGGACGGAACCTGAAGGTACTGTGAGTGCTCGTCGACTGTCGAGATGGAGGTGACTTTAATATTTTTGTCGAGTCGAGGTCGAGACGACAACTCCGTCGCTTTGCAAGAAGCTGCACGGTAATCAGGAAAATTATTTACTCATGTCTACGAGGCTGGTTGAGAGTACACGTAGGGTTCGCGCGGAGGTTGATGCTGCGATGCTTTGTAAATGTTTGTTTTGATACTTGATTTCTTTAACTCGTGAAGTTTAGTTTTTTAACTTTAAGCAGTCATCAAAACGACCTTTATGATTCAATCAATCTGTGTAGTCTTTTTCCCAACTATAGTCCTTCTGACCGATTTCGCCATCGGCGCAGGTCATATTATAGTGCACAAGTGTGTGCTCAAACTCAAATGCACTCATTTTTCCATCACTTTCAAATTCCGATGGGACGGCAACCATTAACGACTGTAGAGAGATCTGGCGCTGGACCAACGGCTTAACGTGCTTTCCGAGGCACGGCGGTGTCACACCACCAACTTCCAAACTCCGGGATGTAACAGAGCAATTCCTAACAGAAAACCCAATGACACTTTTAGCCCGACCTGGGAATCGAACCCTGGACTCCACGCTCGGCAGTCGCACTTGCGACCGCGAGACCAACAGAGCATTTACTATTGTTTTCCTACTATATTGGGCTCGGATGCAACTGGGTAAGATTTCTGGGTGATGTGTTTGGTATATGTAGAAGCAACAGGATTGAGTGGTCGTTTTCGTTTTTTCTTATGTCGCTTCTCCACCACCGGTCAGTGAAGATGATCAACAATTTCCAGTATTTCACGTTACCTTGAACTTACCTTTTTTGTTTGCCTTTTTATTAACTTTAGTTTCTATAGATAGTACCTTGATATTTTCATATTTGTTTTGTCTTATTAAATTCATATTCATGCCACTGTTGGAAATATAGGCTACCCCCAAGTGTCAAGTGAAAGAATGAAACATGTATGGCAGTAGTAAGAATGTATTTCACATCATTTTTATAAACGAGATTTTCACCGTCGGCGTTCGAGTTGTATTAGGACCCAATGGCTTAGGCGGCTTGCGCACTGGCCGGATCTCCGCCGTGGGACCTGGAGGCGAAAGTGCTCGCGTCACCACACAGGTGGCGCGAGGCCGCGCGGGCGCGCGGCGAGCTACTGACGCAGCGACACTTGGAGTTGCGTCGGTCGCAGCTGCGCGAGGTCCTGGTGGCGGAATGGCGGGACAGGCTTTCGAGTCCCTCCGCCGCCCTCAATACCATCGAGGCCGTCCGGCCAGTGCTCGACCTCTGGCTCGGGAGAAGGCACGGTCCCTGTCGTTTCATGCGACGCAGGTCCTCTCGGGCCATGGCTGCTTCGGGAGGTTCTTGTATCGCATAGGCAGGGAGCCGGACGCTCGATGTCACCACTGCGTCGACTGTCGGGAGGACACGGCGCGGCATACGCTGGCAGAGTGTGCAGCTTGGGAGGAGCCGCGCCGTGCCCTCACCTCTGTGGTAGGCGGTGACCTTTCACTGCCGGCCGTAATTCATGCTATGGTCGGCGGTGAGGAGTCCTGGGACGCGGTGGTCTCCTTCTGCGAGACAGTTATCGCGCAGAAGGAGGCTGTGGAAAGGGAGAGGGAGATCACAACCGCTCTCCCGGCCCGCAGCAGACGCATCGGGCGTCGGAGGAGGGCATACGCTGCTCTCTTCCGGCCCCCCTAACTGGGTCCAGGGGCGGCGGACTTGGGGATGTCCGTCGCCCCCCATTCATCCGGACCCGAGGTGGCGGCGCGTGGTGTTCCCGTGCGCCCCTCTTTGACGTCGCGGGGGGAGTCTAACACCTCACTCCCCCCGCCGACGCGAGGTGGCCCGCAGAGGCGGCACCAGCCGGGGATTGCGGAAGTCGCATACGTTCCCGCGATCCCCGGCGTAGGTGGGAGATGGAACACCGGGGTGGTTTTAGTCAGTAAGAGTCTGACAGACCCCTCCACCCGCCCCAGGGTGGAGGATTTCCATGAGGAATTCCCCCCGACATAAAAAAAAAAAAAAAACAGGACCCAATGGCTTGGTACGTAACGATGGCCGGTCGGCATGTGTTTGTTTCCATCGAAGAGGAGAAGGCCTTTAATGTGGGACGCAACCTGTGTCGATACTCTTGCACCATCCCATCTTCCTAGTTCATCATGTTGTGCAGGCCGCTGCCGCTGTGGCTGCGGAAAATCTCAAGTGGCGTAAATATAGTAAGTAACCTTATTGGTCACTATATTTTCGAGCCGTTAAAAACCTCGGGTTGTGGTGCCTTGTGCTCACAGCCTTTTCAAAGAAATCTCGAAAGAGCTGGTTGATACTTCTCGTGACCCAAGCGCTGGCTTTTACTTTGGCCAGAGGCTATGCATACGTGGCAATGCCGCCAGTCTCTTGGGCACACTAGCAGCTGACAGCGTTGAGAACAATTTTTTTGTGGTATAGTTTAATTTTTAGTTGGTTTAGTTTATTTTATTTGTTTACTAGTGGCCCGCCCCGGCTTCGCGCGGATGTATTCTTTTTTTAAATTTTCTTTCATAAGAACCTTCCCCTGACAATAACATACACAACAAAAAATAGGGATTTACTTTTATACTTCGCTTCTTTGCTTCAATAACTTGATAAGTTATTTCACAGTACATTTCATTTTTTTTGGACGTTTTTGAAAAAATTCAATCCGTCACGGCGGTTTCAATTTTCAAATAAAAAAAATAACCGTCGGACTTATCACGTTATTGAAGCAAAAAGGCAATACATAGATTTTAGTATTGCACTGCAACGAGAATTATTTTGGAAATCTCTATACATATGCCTTACATTCCAACAAACAAAATATAAAAAATGTCCGCTCAACTTAATTCGCTTTCTTTCCTGCCAGCCCTGCGACATTGCTAGCAGAATGAAGAGCCAAGGGAAATACGCTCGGGGGACGCTTTGTAAATAGTCACCGCAATGGCTTCTTGCAGATTAATTTCAAGTGAGAGTGCATCGCGAGACCATATTGAAAGCGAGAGACCTACGGTGTGTCACGACTAAGTGGGAGACATAATATCAGCCACGCAATATGAGGAATATTAATATAAAATTTGTTTGAGCCAGCGGCTATGTTCCTGTGGCCTACTTATATATACAAGAACTTCTTGAGATAACTTAACAGCTTGGTATGACAAGTACACATACCGCACATTTGATTTTTGAAGTGAAAACTTCTTTAGTCGCGTTGAGCACTTTTTGGGTGAACAAAAATCATGGAACTCGCGTCATCGGCACCGAACGCTTTGGGTGAACAAAAATCATGGAACTCGCTTCATCGTCACCGAACGCTTTAGCTTTCGCCACCACAGAATAAATATACCATCTAAAGACTGCTCCGCATGTTTTTTTTTTAATGTTCGGATACCTACCGAAATAAAAAAAAAATTGATACTCACAGATTGCCATAAATTCTGTCTTGTTCTTTTTTTTTATCTGTTTTCATATTTGTATTTTCTAGTATTATGATTTATGTAAGTGTGCTTTTGTGTGTTGTGTTTTCTGTTCTTGTACCAAATAAATGTTTTATCTACCTATCTACATACTATTGGTGAGAAAAAAAAATGTGATCAGATCGGTATAAGAGATTAAAACCTGAGAGAGTATCATAGCAAGTGAAAAACCCATCCCGGGTGTCTAGAAAGTTATAATATATATTTGAAGAACATTAATTATAATAGGAACTAGATTTTGGCAGATATTTTGCTTGCGTGACAATCGGTAATTATCCCACAATAATGTGCCTCCACGACAGCATCGCTTACCATCAGGTGAAGTGATGGTCAAACATGAGTTTACTCATCATCATCGTTATAATTTTACCCGAAAGACGTCCACTGCTGGACATGGGCCTCTAACAAGTGTTGTGTGTGTGTGTGTTGTTGTTGTGTTTTTGTGTTGTGTTGTGTTGTGTTGTAAGTGTTGTGTTGTATATTGACTGGCCTTGTGTTTCCCAATACCATTCTGGCGTGGCGACCGCGTACCGCCACCCAAAAGGTGGACCGATGACCTGGTGAAGGCTATGGGAATCCACTGGATGCGAGAGTTTATTCATAATAAATATAAATCCCATGTTCTGCCAGTAGTAGTTGTAGTAGTATCCAGCCAGTACTACCACTACTACCACTATTGTACATAAAGTTTAAATAAATAAATAAATGAGGAATATTTCATGAAATTATTTCATTCTTGCATGTTTCATGGAGCAACAAACATGAAAACATAAACACTTTTACATTTATTATAATTAGTTTGGTTTGATATTAAAGCAAGATTGGAATGCAGCTTTTAGGAGTGAGTGTATTTACTTGTTTTGATTCATAAGAGAGAATATTCATCAGAAGTGTTTTCTAGAGAAACTGTAAATATTTTCGCTACGAAATGAAAACATTTTTCATAAATTATAAATGCAGCACTAGCTCCGAATTATTGTAAAAAGTAGAAATTAATAAGACGTTTTTTGAACTAAGTAAAATTTGCTCAACTTATCTTTCGATATTTATTTTCAGTACAAGAGTAAATACTTAATTTTTTGTCATGTCAAGTTTCAGTTTTTATTTGTCTCAGACATGTTTACTATACACAGAAAAGTAATATGCCAATGTGAGCAATCATAACTTACCGACATACATTCTAGAACATTTCCTATATTTACCTATAAATTGTATATTGAATACAACATTCAAAATTAATACGAACTCCATCAGATTAATAAATAGTCACTAAAGTCAAACCAAATCATCAACTTCTGAATCACCGTCCATTACCGCTGTCTTTGATGGTAGTTCCAATCACACAAGTTTCTAAGGCACAAAGCTACTGGGTCTCTACTGATACTCAGGATTGCTTACAATGCATTCAGTGTTGCCAATAGCTCCGCACTGAGCTTTGTGCGACGTGACTGCCAGATATCAGTATTATGTGCTGGCAATACCATGCCGTCTATGGACTAAGAGACTAATCGCTGAGTCGTAATGGTGGAATCATTTGTGAGGCACTCAAGTGAGTTTCTATTGTATTTTGAATAATATTAAGTACCTAAGTACTAGCTTCTTAGTGATTTGTCCCAAGGGAAAGTTTGTACTACTCAGATAAAAAACGGTTCTATGTTTTAATCCAGGTCAGGGTCTACCCATATACCGCTTACCGCTTTTGATTATAAAACACACAGACGTTCACATTCATAAAATAAAGCCTACTCCATCCTATTTCAAAAAAAAGCATTATTATTTTGAACAAAAAAACATTTTATAAATAAATAAAACAATCAATTAAATTGGTGCCGATGTTGACAATTTGGAATCACCACCGCTGGTAAAATTTAAGTTTGTCTAATGCCTTAGGTATGAATAATAATCTTTTAAAATCGCAACTCTCAAAAATACATTTTTTTAAGGATTATCAAATGACTCCTTCCGTTCTGGGTGGAGCGGAAGGGAGTGTGACTCTTACTGACTAAAAGCCATCCATGTTCCTCCAAATGCCCTTTGCGTTTCAGGGTCGCGGTGACACTTTCGAACAAAATCCGCAGCCCTGGTAGGCTCTGGCTCTTGTGGGCAACGTCTATTTTGCTGACATCTCTTTGAATCACGCGTGGAACACAACGCGCCTTCGACCCGGGCCTGGTTCTTATCACATGGCGAGCCACCCAATTTCTAACTCTCAAAAATACTATGAAATAGAATATAACTGTATTCAGTTCTATTTCGGGATAGCGAGATCTATAGAATTCAGTGACCTTTAATGAAGTTCGTATATTTCAAAGCTCAAATAAAAGTGACGAGAAAAAGCCAGCAGGATACAACAGTATTTACACTCTTAGCACGGATCCTTTAAAAAAAAATGCTTGTCTGTAAAGTCGGTTTACGGGCGATAGTTTAACGTGACAGCGTCATAACAAAACATTGATGAAATGATCGTAACATTACAATTCTCATTACAAAGAAGGATGACTCATTGTAAAATGAGTCATCTTTTTTCGTGCATTCAGCCGGCGTTTATCGATTTATAAGACGTCATTGTCACGTCAAAAAGTAGTTACCTCCAGAACATACATCTTCCTTATTGCAACTACGCAAGTCCTGACACAGCCAGCTCAAAATGTAATTTCCACCAGTTTCGTATTCGAAGCATTGTTTCTTAAACTACATGGAGATAAAACAACCAAAACGCCGACATCTGTGTTTAACAACATAATCGCAGCACTTTAATTTATCTCTGAACGTTCCAACTTGAAACCAAAACTTTTGAAACCAAACAACTTCTTCATCCTATCGTTTTCCCGGTTTTTGGATCCGCTATAAATTAAATAATTCCCGTGTGTAAATATTACAGAGTAAAAGTCGGTCTGATCTGATAAAAGGGATAATGAAAGCAATTTTTCTGTCTCGCTAAGCTCGTTTAAAAAAAATTTTTTTTTTGTGTATCTTGTGTATGAGTAGGTATCACCTTCATTAAAACCGGTTCATTAATTTCCTAGAAAACTTTGCGGGTTTGTATGAAATACCATGAGGTGTAAACGCTTTTAACCAAACCCGCATTCACATACTTTAAAATTTTAAACCTTTTGCTACTTTTAAAAGTCATCACCATCGTCATCTTACAGTATCCTCAATTTGTGGTATTCCCCTCGTTGGCAATTCACATCCATCTAATGCCATCTCTTTAGCAAAGACCTTCGCACCCTGAAAGTGACTCAACTACACGCCACTATAAAACACGAACAGTAGTACGATAACAGTAACCCTCCCAAACACATCTCCCGAAGTTTTTAAAAGGCTGATGTAGGTACATTTACAGAAAAGCATATCCCGTTTTTTCCCGTTCCCGTAAAAATTTCGGGAACTACTCTCTTAGTGCTCCCCTACACTTCTCAAGGGACCTACATGCCAAAATTAAGCTTTCTACGACCAGTAATTTCGGCAGTGAGTTATCTGTCAATCACACAATCAGCTATAGTAGACGCCAGATAATCGTGGAATAACGGTCATTGACCCACCTACAATTATTGACATTTTTAATTTGAAAAACGGAATTAATGACACAAAGCTGTCCCGAATCATCATCTCTCGTGATCCTTAACATTGTCTAATAATGAAAAACGATTCATATTAATTGTTCAGGTACCTATGAACAGTTATTAGGGAAAGGTCAATATACTTTATTCCACATTTATCTGGCGCCTACTATAGGAAACACCGGCCTCATCTAGTTTAAAAATGACCAAGAAAGATAGACGTGTAAAAGTGTTATGTTTAACCTACTTGCAAAATAAATATCACTTATCATTTATTACTCAGTCAGTAACTGAAGCATTGTATATATTAGGATTAAGTATTAAGTACTACAAGAGGTGAGCGACGTCCTTTTAGCTAATAACAACTAACCTAGAAGCGCTAATCCGTCTGCTAAGACACAATAGCAATTTCTGGGAAGCGATTATTGGAAACTAATCTACTATCAAGTATCTAGCTATCGTTAGCGAATTATGGATAGACTAGTGGCAGCCTCGCGGTTTCACCCGCGTAAGTCTCGATCCCGTGGGAATATCGGTATAAATCGGTATCCTATGTGTTATTCCAGACCATAATCTACCTCTGTGCCAAATTTCATCAAGATCCGTTCAGCCGTTCTGACGTGAAAGAGTAACAAACATCCAACCATCCATCCATCCATCCATACTTACAAACTTTCGCGTTTATAATATTAGTAGGAAGTAGGATCGCTCTTCATCAGGTGACATTGAGGTCAAGAACAGGCTCATCAGAAATAAAGGTAAAATTCTGACTTGGAGGCCTTTTCCCAGGAGTTCTTAACTGACTGCAATTGGAATAATAAATACAGAAAAAAAAACCAGCAAAGCTATCAAAGACAAACAGAAAGCGTCTACAAAGTTAAAAAAAAAACTTAAATCTAGGAAAAACGATCCTCATAGCACACACAGTACTTTTAGTGAAATGAAAACTTCTACAACTAAAAATGATCTCATATAAGAACGTGGCAAACAAGAACAAAAATGAATACAGCGTACTAAATACAATTTCATCTATCGAAGAGCTCTAAGCAAACAAAGCAAAGATTCGTTTCATGTTATTTCCAAAGTTTAATTTAATCAAAGTAAAATGTTTGAGGAACCAGCAGGAACGTAGCTTGTTGCAAGTACTCGCGGGCCTTCTATAACTTTGAAAGGTGCTACAGTACGAGGAGCCACTTCAAACTTTGAGTATTCACCGTGATGATGAACTATGCAGACGTTAAATTTGATATTTGAATAAACAGGTTTGTTTATTTCGAGTCTATTCACCCTCCTTGGTGTGTCTATGTTTTTGCTTAGATAGCTTGCTTTGTGAATGTTTATTTACTCTTATTGTTAAATTGTGGTGATGTATAACATTATCACTGGATTTATTTAGAGTTCATGCACTTGGTACAAAACGGACTTAATGCCAGGCATTAGGTATTCTCTACTCTCTTCGTTAGCGAAATAGCAGATGCACTGTTTAACCAGTTGGATTATTTGTGAATTTGATCAAAACTTGTATTTTTTAAGATTTATTGTATCATTGATTTCACAATATGTTAATCATTATGAAAATTCAACCTTTATTGAAATTAAACAGGTCAGTGAAATACAATTGAATGTACCCAATTGACTGTTTTATTATTTTAAAACGTTAAAATATACACATCGAAAACTGGAACAAGATTACAAAAATATATTAACGACTCCCTCAAAAGAATAACAAGAGAATGACCGTAAAAATACTCTTTATTAAAACAAACGGTTACACAAAATTACAATCTAAGTTTACCTAACTTAAACACGGTGGATGATTTCAAACAATAATTTCGTTTTCTGTCGGATTTGTTGTTACATTATATAAAAATAAAACTATTATTAAAATAATAGAAGTAGCTTAGGATTTAATAATGTTATTATTTTTAATAGTAATGATTCTATTTGTATATTGTCGCTTCGTCCTCCTCTTTCTTTACGGCTTGGATGAGGACCAAGGACATGACAGCATTCACGACCTGGAAAATATAAAGTTGACATTATTAAAAAAAAAATGACATTTCATGATAGTTACGGACTGATGCTGCGTTTCAGATAACCTGTGGACTATATGAACTACATAACTTCTGGGTTTCATTAAATTCCATGCAACATCTTGCGGACCAAGACGGAGATGTAATGGTGAACTTGACTCCTTCCAAAATGGTTGGACCGCAATGGCAGAGGAAAGACGATATGAAAAGGTCAATAACAGACTTTTTAGTTGAGATGGTCCGAAACAAGACTTGATAAGTTCTGCTGTTATATTAATGAAATGTATTAAACTATTATTTCAGAGCTTTGTGCTCCACTATCTGCATTTGTTCTTTTGTCTACGAAGTATTTTGATTTTACATAATACATACCAACTATTTTTTCTTAAGAAGACTCGGACATATTGAAAACGATTTAATTTGGATGAGATTTATGGTATACAAAACGATTTTTTCATAATATATCGAGAAATTATAATCTAATAAAGATTTATAACAATCGTACGGAGTCTGCAATTTTCCGGTGACATATAGGTATCCTATATACTTTTTCATTATTACGCAAAACTTGCTATAGTAACAAAAAACATCGTGAACAAGAACCTTCTCAAATCTTACATGAATTTTGATCAAGACTAGTCCTTTATCTTGTCATGAAAACCCAACAAACACCTACAAGCCCAATCGAACTTTACCATTTACGCGAAAACACGCTAATCAAGATATTTAATTACAATAAAAGCCACAATCTCCCTAAGAATCTTCGAAGTTATTTACCCAACTTTATAGAATAATCGAGTATAATAACACTACAGAACTTTCTGGGAACTGTTATGTTAATATAATTATATAATGTCAACGCGGTACCTGGCGTTGCTAAGATCCTGAAGTCGTGAAACTCATTAAGCTGTTACGACCAACGTGTCTTGGGAATTCTAGTTTTACGAGGATATATTAAAGGCTGGTGGATGTCACCCTGGTTGAGTTTTATAGTGGCTGAATTAAGAGATTATGGTGAACCTGTAGAGTTAGATGCCTTTATTTGTTTTAGTTGTCATTACGGGTTGTCGAAAGCCAAGGGATTTGATTTTACCCATGCACGAAATTTTTACCCAGGCATTGTGCTTAGCAGTAGAATTCCGGAGTCTGTGTTTTCTCATTGCTAACACCTGGGGGTCCTTAAGTCAAGAGTGAACCATCAAGGTGATATGGAGGTCAAATTTATAATAATAATGAAACCGGTTGCAGGGTTATAAAGGTCAGATGGCTTCTGCCACCAGATTCGCCCAGGCGTAAGTTCAAAATAATTATAACTTGATAAAAAGATGTCCTATTTCAGAACATGGTACTGTGTACCAAGTTTTATACAAACCTGTTTAGGTGTTAATACTATCTACATATATATACTAATATAATAAAGCTGAAGAGTTTGTTTGTTTGTTTGAACTCGCTGAATCTCTAGAACTGCCATTTGGATTTGGAAAATTATTTTTTTATATTATAGCCACATTCATGAGGAAGGCTATACAGGAACCGAAAATTCCTACGGGAACGGGAAAAAACGGTATATGCGCATACAAAGTCGCGGACAAAAGCTATGATTCCTTTTTCTAGTCTCATCATTTGATTATGTGTACTATGTATGTTTACTCTTGACAACACAACTCTGCTACAGCTTTGTATTCGCAAGCAAAGGTACTTTCTGGTTTCCGAGAATTGCCAGTATGCGCGAATAGATTAAATTATACAGCGTGGTTTTATTTAGTCTCGGTTTTCTCTCAAGAGACAAGATAAGCATGAGGGCAACTGCATCATTAGAGTCGTATACAAAACTATTTCCAGTGCAATAATGTTATCTCTTCCTTTGCATCGTGATATTATTGTAGCACTGTTTGCGCCATTTCGTCTGTAGGTAGGTATGCGTACTTTTTTTTCTGGATACCAAATATAACCTTTTCGTGTTTTCTGAATTGTGTCCAGTTTTAATTAATTTTAATTCTTTATTGTACACCATAACAGCTTATATTAATTCACAGTGATTTCAATAGTTCATGTACAAAGGCGAGCTTAACGCAAAAATGAGTTTTCTACCAGCAAACCTTTGAGTGATAGAGAGAGATCCAGTTAGTTTTTTCTGTACTGTCTTAGTTAAGTTAGAAATAACCACATTATTTCACTGATCTCAGGTATGTATACAAGTACTGGCAACCAAGCTATATAGTGTACAGCTTAAATGAAAAAGGCTTAAAAAAATATTGTGACTGTGCTGAGTTGGCCACACTTTCCACTCACTCTCAAAAACTTAAAATTACTTTCACAATAATTCACTTTAAAATTGAATAAGAATGTGGATATCCACAAGAGGAGATAAAACCGGCCGGTAGCGAGTCGAACTCTTACAGGAAGGGTTCCGTACAAGTAGCAGTTTTTAGTAGGATATAATTTAAATTAAAGGGGGCTTCCCTTTAATTTAAATTTATTTTAATTATAGCGGCAACAAAAATACACACTCTGTAAAAAATTCAGCTGTCTATTACGGTGCATAAGGTACAGCCCGCTTACAGACAGACGGACGGACAGCGGAGGGTTAGTTGTAGGGAAAATCAAAGAAACGAAACATAAATTTATTTGTGGTGTGGTAGTACTAAAGGGCTACTAAGATGTCAAAAGCACCATGTTGCGCCAATCTAATTAAGCTCAGATAAGGCCAAGAGTATGATGACTGGTACCTTATATGGTGGAGAAATGAATAAGTTTACCTGCGTACCATATCTTTAACTTGTCCTACTATATAAAATAAAAAAAACTTTAATTTCCTGGAAGTTGCTTACCGAACCAAACCCCTTTTCTAATTTAAATGTTATAACCAGTTTGGGCACTATTTTTGCTTGCAAGAACTTTCACACAAGTAAATTTCTCCTCTTACCTCTCTTCTGTTCTTTTTTTTTAAGGATGTGCAATCATCGAAAATCTACAAAAAACCAGTGTTACTTACGGAAATCATGCAGGAAGCAAGGACAATGCCAGCTAACCAACCAGTCTTGCCTTCCAGGTACCAGGTAAGCTCATCAATGCATCCGTGGAAGTAAGCGTTGCCGGTGACTGAGTCCCTGCATTCAGCGGGCAGGGGCTTGTTCAGGTTGATGTAGTCCATGGGACCGTCGGCTCCGCAGCATCCGATCTGAAGATAGGTGGACAAAATAATATTAGGTATGTTTCAAACATAAAGACAGGAAAAAGTTGTATGTACGTATAACTACTTATATGCTTTGTATACCAAACATAATGCCAACCATAAAGGTTTCGAGAGACAGGCCCGATGCGACGACGCTTTTTCGCGGCAATAGATCTAGGCTTGGAGTCTCTATGAAAAATCATTGTCGAATTATCTTGTCACGCCTGTCTGCTGTCCGCACACTGACATTTACAGTTATTTTCAGTTGTAGAATCATAATATTGAAATCACGATTAGATAATCATGTGCCATCGGATGCAATGAAACCTGAATTCGTAGAATTGACAGTTGATACAATTTAGCAAATTCTATGATTCAGCTCAGTTGATAGATAAACCACAAATCACAGGTACTAGTTAACTACCAATAATACTTTCCTACAGAATAAACGGAGCATCAAGCCTGGAAAATGTACCTAAATGATTGAGCAGAAGTTAAAAAAAAAAAAAATAATGTCAGTCTAATTTTAATAGCACCCTATCAACAACATTAAAACGCTCCAAAAACTCCTTAAATATTTATAAGACTTTCCCTTCCCAATAACCAATCAATCGACCATGTCAATTTCACACCTAAACAGTTTTACTGAGCTTTCAAAGGAAACTTGTCGAAAATAAAGCCGGTTTCGACTGAAACATGAAATCTCGACAATCGTGCGTATAACAGGCATCGCTCGCGATCGAAATCGATTCAAAATTAAGTCAAATTTGGCGGGAGAGAGTTTATGATTGGAGCAGTGTGCAACCGGGCGCAGAACGTGCCACATAGGCCGATTTGATTAGCGCCAGTATCCCGGACCGCTAGCTTTGAGGCTTAATAGCGGCGCTTCTTTAGGCATATTTTTCAATATGAAAACCTCTTTTTTAAATGTTGTTACTATCTCAGAAAAATAAACAGCATATTGAATACATGATTTTGGCAGCAGGCAATATTTTTTTTTTTACCGTTATATTTACCTTCACTAAACTCGCATAATTTTGTTTACCAAACGCAAACATTTTCTTTGAAAGTTAATAAAAAAAAAACGATAAGTAAACTTGAAAATGTATTTAAAATATATACATATTTTTATTTTTCCGAAAATTTTGATAACAGTTAATGCAGACTTTATGAAGTTGAACGTCAAACTCGAAGTCATTCAATCTTTTTCCAAGCGACTGTACACAAATAGTAGGCCCCGTAAGGGTGTCCTTTCTGTGCTACGGTTTCGTCAACTGCCCATTCGGCAAATGCGTTTTGGTGTTTGCTTCGTTAGATGTTACGGTTTTGTCACACGTTTTTGTAGCCATAGTTTGACGAGAGAAAAATCACGACCGATATTCCTTTTTCGCGACAAAGTCGGGCCATATGTAAATTTTTTTGGTCCGCCTGCTTTTTCAGTGCTAGGGGCAGTGCAACGCTGAACGATGATCTCAGTGAGATATGAAATTGGAAAACCCGGTTCAAAGGATATCGGACTATAATTACAGCTTTTTGATTCCGTTGGTTTTACTATCGAATGATACGGAGAAAAATACGGGTTGATTTTAAATTTTCGGTACATTCGTTGGTACCTTGATTAACGTGAGCCTGAATCTGCCTACACTGGGACCTAATAACCCACTATCCAGTATGACATACTTTTCCGATCAATAATTTAATAATTTTAACAAAAATATTTAAAAATAATATATAAAA
The DNA here is from genome assembly GCA_905163435.1 of Mamestra brassicae. Classification (NCBI taxonomy): domain Eukaryota; kingdom Metazoa; phylum Arthropoda; class Insecta; order Lepidoptera; family Noctuidae; genus Mamestra; species Mamestra brassicae. Next base: position 5,973,093 of record LR990996.1, on the reverse strand, counting down.
TTTGTATTTTTCCTACATAAGCTCGAAGTTATAAATAGGTAAGGTAAAGTATACTTACTCCTTCTTGCACCATCCTCAATATCTCCCGACTGCCTTCATGCTGAGGGTTGTTCATGAGCCTCATGATGACATCCCTGATCAGAGGCTGGATGCTGGAGTCGTAAGTGGAGAAGTCTAGAACCACGCAGGCTCCCACCAGGCCGAACACAAACAGAGCTATTTGTGTACCTATATACTGTGAAGAAAATAAAACAAATTTTATATGCCTATAGAGTGACCACCTTTTTTAGTTTATGACTTAATATAAATTTAACATCGGCAAAAAAAGAAGATGAAAAGGCAAACTCCTAAAATAATTTAAAAAAAAATCTGAACAAAATATACAGACACTTCCAGTACCTTAGAACAGTACCAGGAAGTTGAGGATATTCACCTATAAAAATCAAATTGCTAACCTGTTGCAAAGGCCTAAAGGGAAAAATAAAACCTGAACTGTGCATAAAGGCAAAATGCTCTACACGAGCCAATTAAAAACAAAAAAAAAACTCTCCGAGCTTTTCACATGCTGACAACAGGCAACGGATAAAGAAAAAGAAAATAAACAAATATATACATTCTGTAAATTTACTGTGAAGCTTTCGTTGAAGTTATACATGTCTTGACAAGATAAGAGATATTCATGTGAAAACTTGGCAGACATTGAGATAGCCAGTCTAAGATTTGTTACTGAGTTTATAACTATACGCTAATATTGATACGACTCGTATTTGTCTAAATCCAAAGCAATTGTTACTAACCCAGATAAGATCAGAATTTATACGCAGAAATATATAGAATTTGCGTCAGTTGTTTTTCGTTCAAGGAAATCTAATACGGTGCCAAGAATTTATGCTTAGATTAAATAATAAAGTACATCGTGCTGGCTATGAGCTACAGAAATTTATAAAATTTATTTCAGAAACTTGAGAAATCTTATTTTATTTTCATTACGAAATATTTAAATTTGTCGCTGTTCGTGGGCATAAATCGGCCAGCATCATTGCACTATCCATTTTTATAAACCACAGCGTACTACGCACGCTGAATGTTGCTTATAATATATTTTCCCTCTTATGTATGACTATATGTTTATAAAGCCTAATTAACAAAACTACAACGTGTAACATTATAAACGCAATACCTTAAAAGGGGTCATTGTACTCATCATTATGAACAACTTTTCTACTATGGGATCAACACTGAAATCGCGAATAAAAATCGACTGCCCCATATATTTCTGTGCGCATATCTCGACAAAATGTACTAAACAGCAGATTTATTTTTTCGTGATTTCGGTTTGGGTCCCATAGTAAAAGTTGTTCATAATGATTAGTACAATAACCCCTTTTCAAGTATTGCCCTTATTCTGTAACACGTTGTATAATAAGAACTATATTAAAAATAACTTACAGCATATAGCAGCATGACATTTTCCATCAAGGCAGACCCACATCCAAGGAAGGCGACGACCATGATACCAAGGGACGCGATGAGGATTATGTAGATACCGATGAAGTACTTTTGCAGCTCGAGAATACGCATCCATTCGTTGAACCCTGGCTCGATGCAGATCCATAGGCAAAGGGCGAAAATGGACACGCCAAACAACTGAAAAGGGGAAAATGTTCAAGGTTCAGTGGTAAAGCAATCATATTGGTTTTACACTTCGTGGGCCCGATGATATGTTGTTTGCCTCTTATTGAGTCGTTATTGAGAATGGCTTTTTGTGTCGGAGCTTATTTACTGGGTCTCTTTTTATTACTGGTGATATTTTCAAAAGCTTTTTCGAATACGGTTTTTGTAGTCGACAGTTAAAATAGCAATCAAAAGTCCTGATTAAAAACTTTTCGTTTTATTCTGCATGCGGCCATTTATCATAACCATTTGCATGTATCATAATGTAATGTTACTTTTGATCAATAAGGTTTTCTTTATTTTATCGTGTGCTTGCTTTTTTATGTATTGGACTGCTTAAAGTCTTACAATCTCATTGTATCCATGTAATAACAATAAAAGCATACTTATAAACTCGGATTATCGCATCCTTACATTTTAACCCCCGTTAAACTGACCAGGAGCCATTCAAGTCAAACAAGTTTGCAAGCAATGGACCACTAACATTTCATTGTCACTATTGTAGTCTTTAACCCGTTACTGCTGTGCTTCCTAACAATTTTAACACACGTTTACTTTTAAGCGACCACTTGGTTTAATCATGCTATTAAAATAATGTAACTTTAAGATATTTGGGAAATAGCTTTTGAGAATTGTCATTGCGAACTACAAAAATGTATCCTTACATTTAAGGGTTGCTGCAAATGGTAAGTTTAAACTAAAATATGTAGTCAAGGTATATTCGATGTGGTTCGTCAAACATTAAAATTACGTGAGTAACTTAACATTTATTTAATTTCATTGCATGAAAGTCGATTGTCAAAGTTTGTTCGTGTATGGCCTGTTGAAGTCAATGTGGATATTTCTGCCTAATCTGTGCGTTGCTGTAATTGTTACTTCTGACGTGCTTTTGACGTAAGTTAAGGCCAATATGTTATGAAACAACTTTATAATTGATACAGCGATATTTTCTACAATTACGCGTGAATCAAGTGTGGTAGAAGCAACCCTGCCTCAGTGTGTAGGGTGTTGTGTGTATACAACTACGAGTGGGGTGATTATATGAGGATGTGTGCGTGAAACTTAACTAATACACGTCCTTCTAATACACCAATAAAACAAGCAATAGATAAGTTGAGTTCTAAAAGTTTTATAATCTCATTAATGCTCTGAGTGAGTCGTCAAGCTTTATACCAAACATCTTCAGATCGCAGGATTTCTTATAATAGCTTTGTTTTTGTGTTCCAAATAGCCAGAGATAAAGCTAGGGGCTATTGTCTGGGTAATATTTACTCCACCTACATATATTTGTATACAGGATGGGGACGTTGTTTGTACAAGACAAGAGATCGATGTTATCGGAGTAATCCAGACGTTTTATGGTTTTTTACTTTGTTTTCTTAGCTCAGATTGTTGTTTTAATACCTTATTATTGTTGTAATGTGGCTTTATGATAGCGTTATAAAGTTATTTGTGATAATGTTTTGATTCAACGGGAAGTAATGGTAATGTAACTACAAAATAAATAGATTTAAACAATATTTGTTTCACAAAAGATACTTTATTTTACGAGACTATTCAGACCTATTTAAACCGCTTGTGTAAATACGGACAGTAAAATTCCATCATCATCATCATCATCATCATCATCAACTACGTTTTACTTAAAACATGGACAATTATAACAGTATTATTGTAAAAAAAATATTTTCCTTATTTCTTATTCAAGTCCCGCTATAAAGGTCGCGATATTTTGTAAATTTTTCAACATTTTTGATACGAAAATAGTCAATAAGTAGATAAATAAAACTTCAAATTCACACTAATGCCGATCCCCATCACACAGGAACAGATCGCAAAGGAAGCAAGGTGAGTTCAATGGACTGAAAACTAACGTTTACAGTTGTTTTGAAATGTTTCGTGCATTTATTTTGTCTCTCTGTGTCCAAAACTCGTCTCGAAATCGTCCCGTCTACGTCTCCCCTTCGTTCCCTATGCAAGTTTTCACTCACCCTGTATGTAAAACATTTGGGCACATCTATTTCGTGCCAAAGTTCTTTGAAACTTTAACAATATTTAACCTTTACGTCACTTCTTTGTTATTTTGTTTGTCTTTGCTCCGGGACATAATGAAATTGGTCGGATACCCAAATAAAACAAATACTCGTGTAAGGCAAAATTATTATGAATATTCAAACGGAAAAATGTTGACCTTGTTGTGGCCTTAAACTAATTGACTGTCTATTTTCGTAGACATTTTCATTCACCTTTTAGCGCAAACATTCCGGAATAACTCTTCGTGACAAGAGAGATCTTTTGTGAGGAATCGAAGGTACAGGATACATATAAAACATGTAAATGGATTCTGACATAAAATATTACAGCAGCATTAGGTACTCCTACACTAGGTACAATCATTCAGGTCTACGTTCAGAAGATTAATGAATGTGTGGTAGATATAAGAAACACTATTGCAAAAGGAAAAGTAACAGGGTATGTACGAGTAAAAATAGCATCTATAGAATCTGTAGGTAGGAGGAATAGAGAACTAGAGCATAACCGCGCGTCATTATACTTTGTCTGCAAAATGCGCCGTCGAGACAACAGGCCTGTTCGCAATCCATTAGTATCTCCTACCAAATGATGCGGAAAGTTGACTTGCACGCCAGTCACACTTGCTTTGCAAAAATCGCCCTTAGTGTTATGACATAAAGGTGTTGTTAGTGTCAAATTGTTATCACTGACGTGCAAACTTGTTCGTCTGGTGCAAAAATCATTATAATTATCATAGTGAGACCAATGCAAGCACTTAATGGTGTAATGATACACGCCTATTGTATAAAATTACCAAACAATGTAACATTAATCTATATTAAATTAATCATTTTGCCTACAACCTAATTGCTATGCTGTTTAAAGGTTTAATTTTAATGTTACATTGATATAATATTAACTTAATATTCATCTCTCTGAACTGAATCTCTTTGAACTTTTAGCATGTACCCACTTCTTATACAGCTGTGTATGTACTCGTAACTACAATTATTGCCTATGTTATTGGAAGTCGTCTTGCTCTTCTACATACTATAACAAATACCTGTAATCTTATTGCATTGCCCAATCTCCAATCCTGATTTGAAATTCAGTCATCTCTTCCCTTAATTAGCTGTTTCGTAATTAGTTCATAAGCCAAGGCAAGCAAGGCAACTTTCGTAAATAATTTTAATAGCTTTCAAAAAACTAATTAAAGTAACAACTAAAAGAATGTTTGTTCTCGTAAACTCGAAGCAACTTCTGCATGAAGCAGAAATTTTAAAAATAGATAAAAAGTCAAGCAAGCTTCTTGATTGTAAAAAGTTTCCGAACGGATTGTATCAGCTACCCCTTTTCTTGAGAATACAAAATTGTTTCTTTATTTTTGAACGCTTGAGTTCTAAATATTATGGATAACGTTAAAATATTATAGAATGACGTTTGGGTAAGTTGAAATGGTTCAGCCGGTCTATTCTGTCGATATCTCACCGTGTACACTCAGTTGGAGTGAGCGACAAGTGAGCTGTCATTCCATCTTGGTTGTATGGTTTGACAGCTCACTTGTCATTCGCTTCGCCTTAGTTTTCATTTCAACATGTTTACAGTCGGTCGATTCTGTAAACATGTCGATGTGAATGGTTGGGTGAAGTGGTCAAGAAGTGAGCTGTCAATTCATGTAATCAAGATGGAATGACAGCTCACTTCGTGATCACTTCACTTCGACATGTTTACAGAATCGACCGTCTGAATCGCACTGCATATGAGTTATTTAACCTATTACCCTTTCCCCGTTGTTCCTATCTGCTTTCATAGAAAAAAGGATCTTCTTGACACGCTCGTTCTATGAGACAGACAGCGCAGGCTTAGTTATAGGATTTCGTTGGTTACCCTTGGGCTACATCATCATCCTCCTGCCCTTATCCCATGTTACTTGGGGTCCTGTCAGCCGTCACGCTATCACTAACTCCCTTTTCTTTCATATCACTCCTATCAAAATCTATCCATCTTTTCTTTGGCCTCGTTCTATCCATACATTCACATTAATATTCATAACTCTTTAAGTTCCTTCGGCTACAGAGTTCTAGAGAGTGTAAAATTCTGTAATTGTCAGATTTTCACCAGCCATCTGGATTTTCTCTCATCCCCGGTCGATTTTATTAAATAGCCCTAGGCTTAGACTAAAGTAACCTAGAACTTGTCTAGACATTCCTTTTCATCTATCTCAATTTACCCTTCAAGGCTACAACTTCCAAATAAATTGACTACATACAACTTTATAGGTACATTTGTGTCCTACAAAGTTAGAAATCATAATAACAAAAGCGGATCGTCAAAAAGCAATTCTTTCTTCAGTACTCCTAGTTTGGAAGGTTTATTGAATTAATTCGGTTCTTGGATCCTAGTGAACATTGATATGAATCTAAAAGTAATGTCATAAGAAAAGTTTTAGAGTGTACGTAATGAACCTACCAAAAATGTGTAATAAAAGACACTAGTATTGAGATAAACCAGTGTTCTTTATTTTAAGGCTGAATGGCCTCAAGTTAAAAAGAGTGTCCAAATTCAAGTACCTTGGGCATTTCATCACCGACGACCTTAAGGATGATACAGACATCGGGAGGGAGCATAAGGCACTGGCGGGCGGTCAGAGGTAACATGTTGGCCCGTAGATTTGCTCGGTGCTCTGACCTAGTAAAAATTACTCTTTTCAAGGCCTACTGTCATTTTTACAAAGGCACAATCTATGGGTCAACTACACTAAGAGATCGCTGGATGTCCTGCGCATACAATACAATAATACTTTCAGGATGTTGTTGCGACTGCCCCGTTTCTGTAGCGCCTCAGAAATGTTTGCCGAGGCCCACACAGACGGCTTTCAAGCCATAATACGTAAAAAAACTGCATCGCTGCTGTGCAGAGTGCGGAGTAGTCCCAACTATATCCTGAGAGCTGTGGCGGAGAGCTATACTCCAAATATTAGGATTTTTATGCGGAGGTTTAAGGTATTTGCGTAACGCGTCCGTGTTTTGGTCACAGAAGTTCATAAGTGTACCAAATTTCAACAGAATCTGTCCAGTAGATTTGGAGAAAATTGTCTGTGTCAGACGACCGAGTGATCCTCCAAGAGTTCCATTTTTTACGGATTTCAGAACCCTAAAAAGTAGCCTAGATGTTGTCTATCTCTGCACTGTCTATATCATCAAAACCGGTTCAGCGATTTAGGCGTACAAGCGAAACAAACTCTCTTTCGCATTTTTAATATTAGTTAGGATATGCCGTTAAGTCGAATCAAAAGAATAATCCGGAATGTTTTATTGTGAATTTGTAATAAAAAGAATATATTTAATTACCTGATAGTATCTGATAATAAAAATCTTAAAATATTATATACCTTTATAATAAAACAAGCTTTTGCCTGCGACTTCGTGCGCGCATATCGTTTTTTCCCGTTCCTTCATGAATGTGGCTATCATATTATTATATATATTCCAGAGATTAGCGCGTTTAAACAAACAAAGAAACGCTTCAGCTTTATTATATTTATTTATTTAAACTTTATGTACAATAGTGGTACATGGGCGGATTTAATGCATCAAGGCATTCTCTACCAGTCAACCTTTGGGTATAGACTTATAAAGTTAGTGAGCACAGACAAAGGATTTTCACCCCTGGCTATGACAAACGGGAAGTAAAAGTTTTTATGCAAACGAAATATCGAGCGTTATTTCGTTGTTTCATCATAAACATAACCAAAAAGAGAAAACATTTTCCAACAGAAAAATCTATTTTCAGACAGCTGACAGTCATCAAAGCAAGTACACGCAAGTTTGCAAAATATTCCGGTCGGTTTAAAACAGGAAAACGCGGGTAAGCCGGTGTAGGTACCAACGATAGTGATGACGTCATTCAATGAGTAGTTGTACTACCGCCCGCAACCACTTTGAAAGGTAAGCGCCTTCAAGAGTTGCGGAATTTGTTCGAAAGAGTCACCGCGGCCCTGGAACGCAAAGGGCTTTAGGTAGAAGAAACACGGATGGGTTTTAGTCAGTAAGAGTTACGCCCTTCCGCTCCACCCAGAGCGGAAGAAGTCATTTATTGACTACCCATCCTTAAAAAAAAGCGACTACAAGAATCTAAAACTTAGCAAAATACCTACGTAAAAAATGCGTGAGTGTCGTGGAACACTCGGTTGGAACGAAGTTCCTATCGTTGTATATTATTGATAAACGTATTATATTACTAGCGTCTGAGGGCAATTAAAAAAAACGCAGAAATAACTAATGAATTGAAGGAATGGATATTTTGATGGAGATGTTTTGATTGGGGATTAAGAATAGTGTCACCCTATGGATAACCATCTACACTAAAGAAAGGGTCGTGACGGAAAAATCTTACACTTTTTTTCGCCTAGCCTCGATCCGCCAAGTCCGTACCTTGCGATAAGGAACTTCGTTTCAATAAGTTTTGCACGAAAATGCGGCATTTTTGCAATGCATAAGTCCAACGCATTCTTGACCGGTTTTTAATATTTTCTGTTAGCTCTACATACATAAAAGTTTGATGCTTTAATGTTTATTTTTTATTTTTAGAAAACAAAAACAACGCACAAAACTTCGAAAAAAGCCTGCTGACAGGCGGACGATCGGAGAGCTATTGCTAAGCCTAAAATATATGCAACCCTAAGATATAAAAACATTGAGATGACTATCAACCGTCACGCAGCACTCGCAAATAATAATCAAGCACTGATAATATAAACACTCCAAAGACATAAATAATAAGCAATCACCTAAACAGCCTTTCGAAAAAACACCTAAAACATTACTTTCAAAAACCAGAACTAAAAACATAAAAAAACAGTAATTTATATCTGGAAACGTTACCACAGTCGTCCGAGGTCGCGATATGGCAATAAACTTGGAAATGATGTAAATTTCACATTATTTATATTCATTTAGCTACAAACGAATTCAGTTATACATTTTGTAATCGCGCCAGAACTACGTCTGGTTTTTACTCTTTTTAGAGAGTAAAAAGACGCTGTTTTTTGGAACGTTAAAAATTTATAGGGTCGTAAAAACTTACGCGGTGCTCGTTCCCATGCCAGAAGTGGGATCTAGGTACGAATATGACGTTACAGAGTAAGTTATCTGAAGACCTAAGTGATGTGCCGAGAATTATGGCGCTGTTACTATCAATTTGTGTAGGCTGTGTGCCAATAATCGGAAAGTTAATTTTTGTACTTAAAGAACGTTCAAATTCAAGTCACAATATCATATCATTGACAATCGATGTCAAAACCTGACGAAATTTAGATAATGTTTGCAACTGTTATGCGAATACAAACACTCCTTAAAATACGAGAATTGTCCCTTCCGCTGTATTAGTTCAGAAACAACATGGTGGAGCATACGGAGGAGGTCTGTCCTGCTTGGTCGGAGCACCACCGTATCCTCCTCGAGGCGATCGACGGCGGAAACCTCTCGCTTCTGGCCCTGGTTCAATCCATGGTCCGAAGCGGATGGGAAGCAGTCACCTCCTTCTGCGAAGCAGTAATGCCAGTGAAGGAGGAGGCGGGTAGTGAGAGAGTGAGGTAGAGGCAAACCGCCGCAACAGAAGAAAACGCCCCGGGCGTCGGGAGTCGCAGGGCGATTCTCGGCCACTGTAAGCGCGGGCCCGCGGACGGTGAGCGTTGGGTGGCTCGCCGTCCGATAAGAACCAGGCCCTCAAAGACATGTCAGCATATTAGACGAGGCTCGCTAGGGCCAGTGCCTGCCAGGGTTGCGGAATTTGTTCGAAAGAGTCACCACGGCCCTGGAACGCAAAGGTCTTTAGAACGAATACGGGTGTGTTAGTCAGTAAGAGTCTGATACTCCTCCCAGAGCGGAAGGAGTCATTTGATGATTTCCCATCCTTTCATCATCCAAAGGAATTTTAAATAGTAGTATGTATAACTTCTGATAATGTCTATTTCTGAGACGTTGCCATGTATCTGCGCTTATCAGGGATGAATTAGCCACTAAAATAAACGTTGAGGACGAATGACGCTATTTCATCCGCCAATGTTTATTTTAGACGAGTTGTATCAATTACAGATTCAAACACTATGCTTTATGTTAAGAATAAATGCTTTATCTATATTTATTTATTTTATAACTTCATGCAACTTAAAGGTTTAAAACTAGGCTTAATGCCCTTGGCGTTCACTACCAGTCAACCAAGGCTATCAGTATACATTTGTATATTTAAACAAAACAATATTTAAACCAATCCAAATCCTACTTATCAATGTTTAATGAAACGTCACTACAACTCGACGGCAATAGTTTTATGAAAAATAAAACAAAATTTTACAAATTCATCTACGGAAAACCAAACATGGAAAATATAGCCCGTCGCGTTTCCGCTTCAACTAAATATTACTTCTCAATTTTTTCGCCTGCGCTTAGCTACAGGCGAGCTCAAACCTTTTTAGAGCGAAAAAACTATTATTCCGGTCGCAGTGTCCCGGTTTTCCTCGGTAACAGCCGTCAGTCCCGGTTCCCATTGTATCTCCTTCGAGACACCTGCAAAGCTGGAATAATAAAGAGTTTTACAACGTTTCAAAATGGGACTTTTTCTCGCAATTCAACCGCAACGTGCACTTAAGGGATTTGAATATCTTATATGGTACGTTTTATCTGTTCCACGCAACTCCCCGCTGAATGAATTCGTCTCAGCGCTTTAAGTTCTTAAACAATTCCTTTAACGTTTGGGTAAGTCAAATCGGCATAGTATTCATTGATAGTTTATTCCTGATAAATATTTGATGCGTCAAACTGAAATGAAATGTTTTTCGAGAAAAGAATGTGCAATACTGCTGCTACAACAATGACATGGAAAATGAAAAACAAAAAATATAATAAGCGTGAACATTCCTTTGGTGCAGCATTGTTTTGTTCCATACCCTCGCAGTATTTAATCTAATAAAACGAAAATTCGAAACGAGTTTTATTGGTTTATCTACGAGTATCTATCAAAACAATAAAAACTATTTCACTGGTATATATTAAAATGTGGGAACTCGCAAAATGGAAATTTAGTTATGACTGAAGTGGTTTAAATGTTTTTATTGCGTCGACTGGACTAAAGCGAGCGTTGGCTGTTGCTGCGATTTTATTCTATTGAAGAATATAATGTAAAGAAGAGCATAATGAATGAGGTTATTGAAAACAAATCTTAAAAGTTTTATCTCAATGAATAATAAGGACTATATGAAGCTATAGGTATAATATCAGTCAGCTAGGACTGGTCATGTCTCAGCTGCCACGGTTTATTTCAATTATTTGTTCCTTGAATTGTTCCTTTTTTTTACTTCGGACGCTTGATCGTGCAAGTCTTTTACATCGTTCCCACATATATGTATGTTTGTATAATTTTCACACGAATGATGTAACCATATCTTTGTAAAAAACATTGATTTAAAAGAGTGTCCGTGGAGTTTCTTGCACGTTCTTCTCCATAGAGATCTACGCTTTGGAACGTGTAATTAGCTTCATCTCCTTGGACAGACCGACCTTGACTATTCAAAAGTGCCTGTAATGGTTTAATTGAAATAAATGCTTTGAGTTTGAATATATTTATTAGTGTAATCGCTGTTACTGTCAAAGTATAATTTTATTTTACTTCGAAATAGGCGTTACTAAGGAGCAGAGGTTTGCAATGTTACCCACAGTGCAAATCTCTGCTCCTTACGGCGAAACCTGCATCACAGTATTGTTATATTAATATGATTTGTCCCTCTGATACAATATCCATCAATATAAAAGTTGAGCTTCTCCTAACCCCACAGGGGGTGCCCCTAGCGAGCGGTCATTAAGTTTAATTTAGTTAGTATACCCTGCCTGGTGGCCCTAAATTCATTTGAGGCCACCACAGGATAGTCCGGTTAAGCAGTAACCAGCCTTAGTGTACTGAAATGCGAGTGGTCATCGTCAAAAAAAAAAACTTTTACAAAACTTAGTTTTTTATGAAGGAAAACGCGTAGGTTTGTTTCATACAGTGCATTTAAACATTCGCATACAACAGGAATGTAATATCTATTTAGAAAACATCCCAAAATTGAAGTTCCCTACAAATTTGTGAAATAAGAGTGCAACGAAGAACTTGTACCTTTTTGTAGTACTGAAATAAGTTGAGTAGAAAATTCTAGGAGCAAGTTCTGCTTTCCGTTTGCCGGTTCTTGTACGGCTTTTAATTTGTCTGTCGTTACGGCAACTTTTATTACATGCTTACCTATTTGTTGGAACATTTCGTGTGCCTGTTACTCGGAAGTATAATACAAGTTCGTGTTTGAAGGGACTCATTTCGTTGCCAAAAGTTTAATCATAGGTTACCTCAATGATCTCAGTGACGTCATCAAAAACTTTTGTTTTACTAAAAGTGTTGTATGATTTTGTTCTTCGGAAGCTAAATTTGATTGGACGAATACTTCACCACTTCTGTGGCATAGTCGATGACAGTGCTGATAAGTAACACCGGCTGCAGGTTCTGGAGCACAGAGGGCCGGAAAGTAGTAGATACTCTTTTTTTTTCATGGTTTTTCATTCGTTCCTTCGACTCACCCTTGTATATGAATGTATGAAATGAGCCTAGTGGTCAATATTTTTTGGTTCAGTGTTTTGCTCACTAAAGTGGACCACACACACAGAAAGGAGTACCTACTGTATTTTTGAAGAGAGCACGAGACAAATCATTATGCCACTCAGATAAAGGCAGTATGGTACCTACAAAGTCATGACAATTAATCGACAAGTCTCGTGCTTGGCTACACAGTTACATCTACAAAACGATACAAAGTATTGCAATGTTATATTCTTTGTGTCAATTCAATAAATCATTTACTCTTTCTTTTGGCTTCGTCCCGAAAACCGTAGTACGTAGTCAGGTGTAGTCAATTCTATGACACTGACTGATGTGTTTTTAGTTAACCAAAACTGCAATTTGTAACTGTTTCAAAAGTTAAACGTTAAGATTTTATTTTTTGTAGTTGTTAACTGCGATTTAGTTCGCGTTATGGTTTAAATTGTTTTATTCTGATTTCTGCTGCTAACGTTGGATTCTTTTGCAAAATAAAACTGTGAATGTGAGTTTTGTGTGCTATTACCAAAATTCTTAGGTATCATTTTGTTAAGAAAAACTCAATGTTTCGCAAAAGTTTTATGATTTTTGATTACCTAACATACTTGTGACTATTGTTTAAAATTATTGCCCTTGTAAAATAATTGTGGTGTACGTATTTTTACCTACGTACCTACATTTTTCTAGGACCAAATATTGTTTTTGCACTGTTGTGATTTAAAATACCCACCTATGTTGACGCACAATACAGAACATGATTTTCTAGTAAATTATATATGATGAATATTTTATTTATTTTGTACCGGCCAGTGTGTTTTGTTTTGCCTAATATTTCGCCAAGTAGTACAAAATATAAACAATGCTTGTTACGCCTAAAATGTTATTATTTGTTAAAGTTTATTGAATTTTGGTAGAAAACAAACTATTTAGTTATGTTTATGTAAACAGATGGTCGAATTGATCCTATCGTAAATAAGTGAAACTTTAAACAAGCATTAATTCAATTTAATTGAGCAAAGGTACTATTAATACTTTATAGTTTGTACACAATGAAGTAAATTCTCATGATTAGTTGTTCAAACCAAAAATTGCAATAAAAAAATCTATTTCCTAAAATTTTCGGGTTTTTGAAAAATTTAATTAAAGAACTAATATGCTTATATATCATAAAGTTAAATTTCAAAGTATAAGCTGTTTATGGATAGGTCATGAGGAATAGCCATCCCAATTCCTATTTTCAATGAATTTATTTCTATTTTAAATCACTGTGGAGTGTCAGATGACAGTCCCATCAAAAATAAAATAATGACTTCTTTGAAAAGGATGTAGAGGAAGTACTAAGGACATGCCAGACTCTGGTAACGTGAAGAGTGGAGTAACTGCTTGCTGATGTCAAAAATACCCATTTAAAATGGTGGCAAAAATTGAATCCAAACTATTTTACCTTACAACTAGAAACGGAATATGCCATCCCGTTCCCACACCAGCAAATATCATAAGCAGTGATCGGATAATCGGGCGTTAATATACCTAAACTTCACTTTTTTTTCTCACGAAAGTATAATACGGACATGCTTTTCAGAATCCCGGATCACGGAATCGTACGAAATTCCTGAGATTGCTAAAAATATAGCATATAAAATATAGTTAGAACTCGTTGTGAACTCTCATTGTAATTTTTTAAAATTTAAAAAGCCGATTCTAGTGGTACTTTTAATTTAAAATGAAAGTTTTAATGAGAAATGATTTAGTAACAGGCCAGCCTTGACTACTTAGGGAATTGAAACAAATTGTAATTTTATGTGTAGCTCCATTTATTGTTCAATCCCGGGAACCCAAGATTACTTATTTATTCAGAAAGAAATGTCCATATTATTCTTTCACGGGAAGAAGTTTAGGTGTATAAGCGCACGATTATCCAATCACTGCTCATAAGGCATAAGTTCATAACCCAAAATTCAAAAACACATTTAATTGATTCAGAGAAACATAATAAAAGCAAAACTAACAACAACAACAAATAGTTTATAACTTGCTTATGGCAAGTTATAAACTATTTGTTTAACGCTTTAATTAATGCTGCCATTTTAAAAAATAACTCTTCAGTAAACGGGCTGAGAAATGAGTCGAAGCGTAGTCTTGATGTGTTTATTCAATAGGAAACGATTATATGAGAGCATCTTGGAAAACGCTTTTTATTTCCGCGTTTCGAGAAGACTGCATTGAAAGTGTTATGCCCGGTTTCTGAGATTTTTGCCGGTCGTTTATCTGTCCGTTAACACTATTTTCCATAACGCCATTGGTTGTTTATGGTTACCGGAAAGATAAACGATCGATAAAGTACTTCATGGGGGCTACTCTCTAAGCCCGAAGTCCGAAGTTTCGGGCTTAGTTGCGGGCGTATTCTAGTCCGTATCAACTAACCACTAAAAATTAATGACAACACAATTTGACAGTTACTGTCAAATCGTGTTGTCATTCATTCGATAGTAGTAGTTCGGGTTCGGAACTAATCGTAAGTCCGTAGGTGATACGGAATAGAATACGCCTGCAACTAAGCCCGAAACTACGGACTTCGGGTTTAGAGAGTAGCCCCCCAGAAACCGGGCATTATTCAAGTTAAATTGTTGTGGGTAATAGGAAAGCTTGATTTTGGTCGAATTGAAGTGTGATTTATTTATTAACTTTGTTCTAGGTCTTTGCATGAACCTCAAATTCTTACGATAAGCCCTTTCATTTGATATGTCTCACGGCCCAGTTGCAAAACACTTTTTTCTAATTTGCCCCCACAACTGACCTCATCTTCAAAATGTATTTATTTAAGTAACGCTTCCGTATGAGAGTCACAGAAATTGGCTGTGACAGACGGACAGACAGACACATGAGCCATCCAACAAGGGTTCCGTTTCTCAATACGAACATTCGGAACCCTAAAAAAATGTACAACTTCGAGCTGATATAATCTAAACCAGAGAAAAAGACCAAGTCAGTACCTATTAAAGATCCACTGTTAGTAAACTCTATGATGAACTCTCAATAGTGCTGATTTACTAATAGATGTCCTATTTGTGATACCAATCTGTCTGGAGCCGGATATTACAAAACAGAGAATCTATGGATACAGCTACCGACCTTCTCGAATATTTGTTGCTTTTCACAGGGGTTTGTCCAAGAGAACCACGCCTTTAGTATTTTATTGTTTACTGTTATAATTTTATATAATGTAGGTATTTCATAAAAAGTGCCAAATCCTAATTATTGAATAAATTTCAAAGTGGTTCATTCATTTGCAAGAATAAGGACAAGCGAGTATCTATGTTAACGCTCTTAACATCTTATGCAAAACTTGTGGTCGCCGTAATCTGAACATAATTATTCACTGTGAATCACCTTTAGTTGATAAAGAAACCTGCTCCCCTACTTTGACTCGTTCATCATGAATTCGTTGAGAAAAGAGGATAGTGCTACTTATCCATTCCATCTTTCTCTCTCTCACAGCGGCATCATAATCATAATGGCATTGGCACGTCATCGGGTTTTTTTTTTTAATGGGAAATCATCAAATGTTTCCTTCCACTCTGGGTGGAGCGGAAGGGCGTGTCAGACTCTTACTGACTAAAACCCATCCGTGTTCCTTCTAAAGCCCTTTGCGTTCCAGGGCCACGGTGACTCTTTCGAACAAATTCCGCAACCCTGGCAACAATCAGACCCTTACCGACCCATCTGACTAAAACCCATCCGTGTTCCTTTTAAAAACCTTTTGCGTTCCAAGGCCGCGGTGACTCAAAAATTCCGGAATTTTTCAGGGGGCTGTCGTTGTTTTTTTTTTCTGATATCCAGTATTGTCCGTGTATTGAATTTTGATATGTGTCATTAATGCAACTGTTGCATTAGTTAAGTTGCTAGTTCATGTGACGACGATTGGGGAGGCATTATGTCGAGCACGAGACGTCTTTTGGCTGAAATAATGATGATGATGATGATGAACATACATTAAATAAACCTAACTAGCCTACATCTACTTACGAAAGTAATAATGAGAGACTAAATCATAAGTTGACAAGCATAACCGCGGCAACAACTAAGTAACAAAATCCAACATTCTTGCAATATCTAGGACAAACTTTAATAGCTTATTCCGCTGTATTTAGCGCAGATAGATGCATTCAGCAATTACGTATGTTAATAGACACTGTTCCATACTACGTTAGTGCTGAACAATTGGGTTAAACTCAAGCCGTTTATGTAATTCACAATCTTAGTGTTCATTCTTGCTTTTGCTGTTCTACGCTTTAAAGACTTGGTGGGTTTTGAATTTTACAATCGCAACATGATATTCTAAAGCAGGGATTCCCAAAGTGGTCGATATCGACCCCGTGGGGTTGAAATCGGTTTCCCAACGGTCGACATAAGCGAAAACTGATTTTGGGGGTCGAAGAGGTTGAAAATCTACCCCTATTAATTAACACAAGTCCTTTTTTAAACTTTCAAGATACTATATAAGTTATTTTACGTGTACCAACTTGTTATAAGAATGACTAATATTTTAGTAGGAAGTATCACTGTTGTACTTTTAAAAAACTCAACAAGTTAAGCGTTAACAATTTCGTACAAGATGAAAAACTCGGCAAGTTTTTAAATTGGTAGGTATTTTGTAGATGTGTAATACATTAAATTGCAAAAATTGCCAGTCCCACTACCTTGTTGACTGCATGATGTTTTCTATTGTAATTTGTGTCGTGCGATACTAAGATAAATTAAAAGAACCAAAAGTCATTCTCATGGCAGCAATGACACCAAAGAACATCTCTCAGATATTTTCAAATATTTAGATTGACCTATCACGACTCACGACCGAACGCAGGACAAAGTTCTAGAAAATTAGTTGGGAAAGGTCCAAATTGGACAAGTTTGCATCAAGAATCTAGAGTCACTAACATGATCGTGTGCGTTGCTATAAATGTTTATACAACGTGAAACAGAATAAACGCAAAACTTGAAAATTTGTCATTGTACTATTTTAAAATATAATAGACCCAACCCCCCCCCCCCCCCCCCATTGTGTGTGACTAAATGTAGGTACTGAACAGATGATATTTTTCTTGCAATCAAAGGTTTGGCCCCTCAAGATTCTTTTGATATTTGTTGATAATCATGGATTTTTTGGGGCGCTTAAGTTGACTTGTTCTTGTGAAAATGTTAAACGAACTCCTTTGAGGAAGGGATGTAGTATTAAGTGGACTTATTATTCTAGATGTAAAAAACGTGTTGAAACTTCTGTTTTAAATGCAAAGCAACGTATTGGAGAATTTGTTGTGGCTATGGGTACTCCAGACATTATAAATAACGACCATGCCGCTAGGGCTTTTGTTGGACCCCTTTTCAAGTTTTGCGTTTATTCTGTTACACATTGAATACATGAAAGTGTATATATATATAGGTGTAAATATATACTGAATGGCTTTACCCAGAGCCCGATCGATTCGGATCCGCCACTTACTCAATTAATGGGTTGGGTTACCTTTCACCGTACACAGACACAGATAGGAACACACCGTAACAGCTAACCGAATGACCACAGTGCTGCAATGTGCAGAATATTTAGCTCAACAAAGAACAAATCATGCTGCATAAACAAAATCCACCACCAATCAAAAACCAGACTCAAAGCACGGTTGCATTCGTCTTGGCTAAAATCCAGAAGTCAATTATTCGATACGAAGTGAGTAACTTCGGCAATTATTTCTCATTGCAGGAACACCTTAACGAGTGCTCAGGTGCGATTCAAGTGACTCTTGAAGCCACGAGCCGCAGTTTTTGGCGCTGGTTTCCTCTCCAATTTATAGTGAACAGCTCGGGTGATTAACGTGGAACTGAAGTGCTGCAGATGTTTATTGTTTTGCTTAAGGGCTGCTGTTTTTATTGAATACGGAGAAGGGGAGAAAAATGAGTTTACATTTTGGGAAAAAATAATTCGGCTGGAAATTTGACGGGACTTCCAGAGGTGTTATGCGGGTTTTGTCTCTACACACGTCTGGATTTTACGATTTCTTAGTAATAGAGTTTTAGCAGCAAAATTTCGGGACGAATTATACACCTAGATCTTCCTCATGAAATATCCCACCCATTGGTGAACCGCATGAAAATCCGTTCAGTAATTTTTGAGTTGATCGCGAACATACAGAAAGACGCGGCGGGGTACTATGTTTTATGATATGTAGTATTTGTATATGGTTGTAACAATGACGCAACGATGTTAGCCTAGCTCTTTGTTTAGTAGCTTTGGAGACACGCTGCAATTTAACGGAAACAATGGCAAACAATTTAATCCAAAGTTGCAAAACCCATAGATTCGGCAATTAATGACAATCATATTTGTTAGACTGACCTTTTAAGAAGAATATGTATATTTCTATAGAAGTACGCCAGACCACTTGAAATAAAACTTCTTTTACCATATAGAAACGCCCACGAGTAGTCCAATTGTGTCCAGTGTTTATTTTCTATAGTAGAACAGCAAAAGGGTTTTCATATGAAATTGCTATCATTTCTGTTTCTATACAGACATTCGAATAAACTTAGTCAGAAATAAATGCTAGAAATATATTTGTACTTGACCTTCCTTCGTCGTAATGGTGTCTAAATATCGAAAGTTAAATGAAATAGTAAGACTGAATAATAAAACTATTTGTCCAATTGAATCACCTAACATCAGCTGTCGTCGATTTAATTTTACCAACGTTTCTTTTCATTATTTTGTAAGCTTTTGACACGATGAAAGAGGGAGTGCACCTATGTTTGCGATTGCGGAATTTGTTCGAAAGAGTCACCGCGGCCTTGGACGCTAAGGGCTTTAGAAGGAACACGGATGGGTTTTAGTCAGTAAGTCTGACACGCCCTTCCGCTCCACCCAGAGCGGTAGAAGTCATTTGATGATTTCCCGTCTTTAAAAAAAAAACTGTGTTTGCGCACACACATGTGCACTATAATATGTCCCGCGCCGATGGCAAGTATCCGTTGAGATTGGCCGCCATGGCCGAAATCGGCCAAGAGGACTTTATTTTATCCTATGAAGGCCAATGAAATTTTCTATATTAATGGGTCCATTTTAAAAGATTTATTTTTTACTGTCTTCTGACAGCGGCTTTGCCCTCGTGAAATTCGAAAATAATCCCAATAGAATATATACTCCTAACTCCTGAGACAAAAAGTATATATCTACTATGTCCTATTCCAGGACTTGGACTACTCGCGTGCCAAGTTGCATCCAAGTTCAGCCTTTAAGCCAGACGTGAAGAGATAATTAAAGGACAGAATTACTTGCGCTTTTATATATATATTTTTTCTTAACTTGTCTCTTCCTACATTTCTCCTTCCTGCCTTTAGTAAACAAACCACAAACAAGATTTGCCCATCCTCATCTAACTAATTATCAATAAATTCATTAATAGGTCCCCAACACGGCACAGTATCAATTCATTGAAAACAAATCAATTCACCCTGTTCAGACCCTAAGGGCACACATCTACGCAATATTATTTGATCTCATTAATTAAGTGGGCTCAATGCCCCTTGTGTCAAGAGCAAGTTGTGGATTGCTAAGTTGCAAGGACCATAGACTAGGGAATCTACACGCGTAGAAAGGACGAAATCTATCTTTTTCTAGCCTAAACCCATCCCTATTTGGTGAGGGCTCTCCTCGTTATCCGTCATTTATTGCTTGGCATGTCTGTGCTGGTCATTTAAGTGTTGCCCCTTCAGGTTGTTGTTTACGACGGGCATGTAGGTTTGGTAGAAAGGACGTTCTTGAAACCTCATTTCAGAAGCACTTTACATACAGCTAGAATAATTACCTACTTTTTCCCACCATTAGTCTTTGGTCACGTTTCCAACTGCAAGCAACTTGCATGCAAGTTTAATTGCATTGTGGGACACGATCGTTTGATCATATTACACATCGACAGCCCGCAATGATATGCAACTTGCATGAGAGCTGGTTGTAGATGGAAACGGTTCTTAAGACTCGTACTTGAATTTAATTTAATACAAAGCCAATCTAACTCCTCCGTGCCTCGGAAAGCACGTTAAGCCGTTGGTCCCGGCTGTCATTTCTAGATCTTTGACAGTCGTTACGGATAGTCAGAAGCCAGATAATCTGACACCAGTCTTGCCAAGGAGTACCGTGTTACCCAGTTAATGGGTTGTGGAGGTCTGGTAGGCAGCCGCTCAACGTAAAATACTGGTATTCAGCTGAATCCGGTTTGACTGGAAGCTGACCCCAATATAATTGGGAAAAGGCTAGGCAGATGATGACAAAGCCAATCTAAATTTCACATTAGTAAACTTCCATGAATATGTTATTTCTGTAGACGTATTAAAAAAAATATTTTACCATCTGTACATTATATATACAAACGCCCACTCCAAGCTCAATTATGTCGTGTTTATTTTTTATAGTGGGACATCATATGAAAATACTATCATTTCTGTTTCTATAGAATAGTTTTCATTAGAATTCTAAGACTCGTGCTCTCAAGTCTCGGGTTCACAAGACAAAACCTAGGGATGTCAATTTTGTCTTGAGAACCCAAGCGATAGAGTACCTACAAGAGAGTATCGCTACGGTGCAACTATGTATGTTTAAACTTTGTTCAATGAAAGGCAATACCTGGTAGGTATTAAATTGCATTATTTTAGCGAAAATCGTTGTCGAAAAGTCAAAAATGTATAGTGATTTGCGACCAATTTGCGGTAAGGCTTCGCGTAAACGGGCCACCGACTAAAGCCAATGGTGGCTGTCGCGCGCTTCGTCCTTTGGTAAGTACCACGCAAACGAAGGTGGTCAGTGGCTGCCACGAGTGGTCGGTGGCCGCAACAATTTGTAACACTCTCCTGCTGTACAGTCTCACGATGTATTCGCCGTTTTTAGGGTTCCGAACATCTGTATGGAAAAACGGAACCCTTATAAGATCACTCGTTTGTATGCCTGTCCGCCTGTCACAGCCGATTTTCGCCGAATCTACTGGATTTGGTACACAAATGTATTTCTGTGACCCAAAGACGTCATCACAAAAAAAAAAAAAAAAATGAAAATTGGGTCACTTTTTGGGAGTCAATTTAAAAGTTTTCAACTGTACCGTGTGACATCAAATCAAAGGGTTCATTGTAAGGGTCTCGATGTTTTTTTTCAATTTTTTTAAGTAGCGAGTTGTAGCCACGATGACATGTCGCCTACATTTAGTCACGAGTAGACGCCACTCGTTACACGTTTGTGGCGATTCCATACAAAACGTGTTAAAAATCATGTAAACAGCTTGTCGCCAGCCACCGGTGGCTGAGGTCGGTGGCCCGTTTGCGTGGAGCCTTAATGTCACAAGGTCAATCCTAAATTTTTTTGCAATCGCTTGCACTGAAAGAATAACACTTTTTGTAAAGTCTTATCGTACGCCTCGAATCTTTCAAATAGTATTTGTAGTGCATGTGCAGCTCTGAGCGCGCTTTATCGCGTTCGGACCGCAAGTGTCGCTTCTGCACATTCTTATTCTATAACAGTAGGTACTTGCAAGTCCAAGATTTAGTGCGGATGCCCTCGCCACGTGTCGCTAATGTCTGTTACTTGCCACTAACTTTACTACTTGTATAAATTATAAACAAGATGAGCCTGTGGTCTGATTTTGACAGTTTCGTGGTGGTGGTAAATAGTTTTAAGTCGAGAGAGGATTTACTGCAACAACTTTCAATGTTGCTGGATGTTTGGGATTGCTGCTTTGAGGGGTGTGGTTTAATTTATAGTTGTTCAATTTTAAACTGTAAGATAAAAAAATATATTTTTATTTATATTTTTTTTTTGTAACTTTAATTTTAATTTGTAGAAAATAACTCTTAATGTTGTTTTGTAATGAAAATGAAATAAGTTTATTTTAATCAGTGAATAACCTAACCTGCCTGACGAGTAAAGTTTAGTAAGAAGTCCAAGATAACATTAACAGTGAATATGTAGATATAATATACGTTATTTTACAGATGCACATCAACCTAAAACAATATGTCAAATTTAATTAATACATTTCCAACTTTATCGCTGAAGCATTAGGTTCAAGGTTGATTGGGAAAATTTGTCATTTTAGGGTAGCTTGATGTGCAGTAAGAGTAGGTGCATTGTAGCTAAAACGTCCATACATGACAGGTAGGTTTTAATGTTAAACATTTAAACCTAAAACAACGCTTACAGAAAAACAATTTAATCATAAGTACCTATGTACAATAAAATTATCGGAAACAAAGCATTAATCATCGTCTTCTCAAGATAAAACCAGGAACTTGGAAAACGGAAGCTCCACCATTACAAAAACATCACTCACACACGAATTATTTATGAAACTCGTGAATCATTATGTATGACTGCATACATGTATCTACTCGTACTTGGAAAACAGGACAGGCCGCTTATCAGCAACTGATAACACATTCTTTGTACAGGCCCTTTATTTTAGGTTAGTTGTTGATAACGCGTTGTAATCAATATCGTGAATTAAATAAAAATTCCGTGTTTTTGGAGCATGAAAAATTTGAAAATCTAAGGGCCACTGTTTGAAGCACAAACAAACAGATTTTTTTTGTAGATTGTATTCTGACAAATGAAACTCAGTTGATTTCAGGTGATTGCAAAACATGGTTACATAAAACTCTCAGTACTGTATTAAAAGTTTTACTGAACATTGTAACTTGTTCGAATCTTTATTGATGGATCAAACCTGTCAATTATATGATTTCCTCAATTAAAAAACTGTTATTAAATCGATAAATTCACTTAAAGACCTTTGATTTTATTGTAAAAACATAACTTGTAACAAATAAACGTTAAAGAGAAACCTGACAAACTAAAGGAGTTGATTTCAAGTTAGAATTTTTTCCAACCTAAAGTATTCCGAAACCAAAAATTGTTCTCATTGCTAGCAGACTAATTAATTATTGGTACCAACGTATCAAGGACACGACTATAAATACAACCTTTTACATTTCCCGTACAAGGACAAAAATGGCGGACGTTATTCGGTCACTAATCTGTACTAAATTCACTGTCAGACGACCTATATAAACTTTTTTTTTTTGAGATACTAAATATAGCGAAATTAGAAACGCAAAGTGAAGTTCTAGATAACATTCGATATGATAATCACAAATCAAAATACTCACTCGATTGTGAGCGAAAACAAAAGAAAAGGTACAAGTTTAAATCATACGTATTTTTACGAATCAACACAGATAAACGTGCTATTAGAATCCACGAATTAATAAGTACTAAATTAATAAATTCCCTCTTTAATCATGTAGTATGTGTATCATTCTGATGTACAGTCAACAAAGCTATTTGGTATACAGGCAAAAACATAACTTTTTCCACTGCATTGCCAATATTTACTTCTAATGTGTACATGATAACTTTTTAAGCTTATGATATACTTACAAGTGTGGTGTACAATAATTATTTACACAGCACACTCACAATTTTTTTAAAAGTAGTTGCAGGTTAGCTGCCTGCATACCAAATAGCTTTGATGACTGTACAAGGTAAGTACATAACTGTAAAATTTTATCAAAATCCGTTTTTGACGTGATAAAGTTACGAAAAAAAATGACTTATTGTGACGTTACGCTCAGTGTAACGTTACGATCATTTCATCAATGTTTTGTTATGACGTTGTCACGTTAAACTATCGTCCGTAAACCGACTTTACAGACAACCAATTGATTTTGCGTGAAAGAGTAACAAACATACATGCTCACAAAATTTCACATTTAGTTAAAATCACACACACAATTGATGGGAAGAAGAGTAAATAAGAAGGTAACGCAATATGTTTATAGTAAAAAAGCTAGTGAAAAAGGAACACTAAATAATGTGGGTGATCTTTGTTCATCATTTCATGTTTATTAACTAGTTATCACGTTACCTACATGTTACCTAGTTTAAAAAACCATAATTAAAATTTATCGCGTGTAGCCCTATAAAATACGTGAGTCATAAAGCCCTGTTTACACGTTACTAAACGGTGCATGAAAAATGTCACGACTGGCAATACTGGGCGAGTTGCTCGCGTGCTAATCGGTGACCATCACAATGAACGAAATACATAATTGAATGATAACCGAAAATGGAACTTCGTATCTTGAAATTACCGGTACATTTGTCCTAATTAAGTTTAGCACAGCACATGTACTTAATTACAACAAATCATACAATTGTACGCAGGATTTCACAATAGATTAGTAGTTCCAATTCTTCGTAATAGAAGTCCCATTAACGATTCACATTGTGAGTCATAAGAGTACATCAAAGCACGCTCACTCACTAACTAAACAAACGTGACATGAAAAATTAAGAAACCTAATTCCATTATACTCATAACGAACTATTAGAGCAACGTTTGCAAATCGACACCCAAAGTAATTTCCCAGCACGAGTCTAGAAAATGAAACGGAAAGGCGAGCAACGTTTTCAATTTGTGCCATAGGTACTCACCCACAATACGACGTTGAAGCAAAACAATGTGTACTTCATACAATAGATCTGGGACTCCAGTTTTCCCACCGCTGGGCCTTTGCCCTCTCCCCTACCAGCTCCGGCCATCTCACTTCAAAAGCACTCAACACCACAAACAAATTTATATTTAAACACTAAAACAGTGTTGACCATTCACTGGCTCGATCGAATCGTAACTACTAACTTATCAAACCAGATAAACGTTAGCTAGGTTATCTATGTTTGCTAAGATAAAAACGTACGAAAAGATAATACGGTATGAATTGCCACACCTGTATTGTTGGGCATGCAAGCGTTCGTCATTGTCAGTGGGTTAAGCAAATTTGTACTTTGTAGTCATAGCACATCGTAGAATCCACCATTCTTTTTCCATCTATTGAACTTCAATTTTCTCTCAAGAGGCAATATATAGTCAAAATCTAGTAGATGAATAGACATTTTTTTTTCTCGAATAAATAAACGTCTTTCTATATTCATATGAGAGAACGATCTCGGCCATTTGAATATTCTTATTGTATCCTCATTCGTGGCGATTCTTTCCTCAGCGGTAATTTTATAAGGGTACCCGGCCACGCTTATATATCAAGTCCACCGATATGGGATTCGACCGAAACGTGTTCGAAATCCGATAAACGGATTCAAACTATATACGAAATGGAAGCGGCCGGTATAAGCTGTAAACATAAATAAGGAAGATCTACTACGTTTTAGAAAACCCCACGCACGGACCGTTCACCGTAAATCTTACACTTGCAATGTTATAAATTTAAGCATTCTCGTACTGTATTCTACAAATCTACAAGTACGACTTCCGAAAATACTATTCGAGTCATTCACTTGATAAGGTTGGCAAAAGTGGAAACGCTACAGTCTCCTGTGAAACAATATTCAGCGAAGATGGAATTTGTTTGTTTTAGAAAATGTCACATAATAAATTTTATAAGCAAAAAGCAAATTCGGTTTAGCATATTATTTGGCTCGGAGACAAAACTAAAATTGAGAAAACATTTTCGTTTTCATTTATTTCGCAAGACCTCTTCATCTACCTTATTTATATGGAACAAAAACTTTCTGTAAAACACAACAAAAACTAACTGTCCTTAAAATACAAATCAAAAACTTTTTAGTTCTTCACATAAAATGAACTCAGAACGCACTAAAGATTTCGTCTATAAATAAGACGATCCTGCCAAAACTTAAAAATCCGGAAAAATATAAAACGAATTCGGAGAAGAAAATGAACAATTCTTTGACAGCACTCAGCGTGTCTATAAAAGTTGAGTTAGCAAAATTCGGAATCGCTCGTAAAATCAGAAGTTCGAAAGACAGCGAAATTACAAAGCATTTTATCGCGCTTCCAACAACAAACACATTTACCGCTGACTGTTTCCACCGTGTAAACAATGTGATGATATTGCACAAACAGACAAATGCACGATCACTTTTTCAACTCCACCCTTAATACACAAACCAAGAAAACAAAAAAGTCCGCGGTTAGTAGAACATTAACTTCTGCAGCAGTATTACTACCACAAATATCCGCCTTGAACATTTACTTCCTTATTAAAAATTATCAAATCTAACTAAAAGTCTAGTTTCAGGTGGCCGAGGATGTGGTGCACCAGTTAGGGCTCAGGACGCGTCATGGTTTTTCTTCAGTGACGTTGTGGCCGTTTTCATAAGTGCCAGGACGCGAAATTTGCGATATGGCCGTTTGAAAGACGTTATAACTTGTAAGCTGTTTTTTGCTCAATTACCGTTTTCGGTCAACATATACACAAATATACATTTGTAATTTAGGTATAAAATCAAGAATTGAAATGCATCATTCCCTTTACTATCGATTCTCAGTGCATTCAATAATTAATTGTAATACTAACCTAGCCATGGCATTACGTCACTTTCTTTGTTTTTAACGTGTTTTATACCCAACTACGGCAAAGCAAAAAGGAAGGGTTATGGTTTGAGCAGTCTATGTATGTACTTTTGTATGCCATAGTGCCGACTGCCAAATAAAAATATTTGTATACTTGTGATCGTTTCTTAATTCTTCCGGCCTCATCTAGTTTAAAAATGACCAAAAAAGATTGATGTTTAACCAACTTACAAAATAAATATCATTTAATCAACATTTGGGTATCTGCTACTCAAATTCGAATCAAAAATCTGCTAACCAGTATTGAAAGTAATCATTAGCTTCAACCTTCTTTATCTTCATCAAGATAAACTCCAATCTCTTCATCTCGATGTATTAGTTACCGACAACATTATCCAAAAGTAGCTTTTGCCCGCGACTTCGTGCGCGTGGAATAGTTATATTACGGACGTCGAAATAAATAGGATATAAATAAATAGATAAGTTAGATACTAAGGCTTGATGTTAAGGGAAATTATATACCTAATGGATAAGGTTTAGATTTAAATAAATAAAGACTGTTCATAGCAGGGATTTTATGTATAAGCAATAGTGTAGGGATTGTTTTAATTTATGTTTAATAAAGGAAGATTGTAAGGTGGCACAGAATTCGGTCGTAACACGCTTCGAGCAGGTCTGAACCTGTCTAAACAATAGACAGATGCGCTCGCCTCTGATTGGTCAGCGCTAAAACGACTCGAACTCCGCGCCACCACCCGCGCTCTGATTGGCCGAGGCCTAAGCGCCCACGCTCACTACCTGTGTAAGTAGGAAATAAGATAAAAAGCGAGTGGCTTGCCGCGCTCGGTCATTCCGTCATTCGTCACTCAACCGTCAGCAGCAAGCCAGCCCTGGGAAAATAAACAAGATAAAGAAGTTCCGAAGTTTAATTCAAGAAAATACAGTCCACCTCGTCATTTGGTCCTTCGAGCCGGATAGCAGATAGAAGATAGAAAACCGCCGGTCGAAACGAACATCTACAATGAAGACTAGAAGCATTTCGGCCAAGGAAAGTGAATCCGAATCGGGCTACGATAGTCGCCGCCATCTCGCATTCGAAGAGCCGCCTAGGTCGCCGTCGACCATCGCGTCCGCGCTCCCGCGCCCACCGCATGGTGCGCCCGCGGCTGGGACCGATCCCGCCGCCCCCGCGCTCGCGATCGCACACCCCGCCACGCCCGCGGCGGGGAGAGTTGCGCCGACGACGTCCGATGGCGCCCTCGCCGCGCCGGCTCCTCGCGTCCCGACGGGAAGTAGAGCCACCGCGACCGCGACCGCGTACGACTATGGTGAATCGCTCGCCACACCATCCACATCGCGTTACCCGTTGACGCGCGCCGTGTTTCGAACCCAGGAATCAGTGAGAACTATGACAGCTGCGCACGATGTTTCTGTGAGGGATACAGTAAGTACGATAAGGTCCAGAAGATCGTACAGTAGTGACGTGGCAAGAGTGAAGAAGGCAGAATACGAGGCACAGAAGAGAATCGCTGCGATAAGGAACGAGCAATTAGAACTCGAAAAAGCACTCGTCAACAAGCGACTCGAATATGAAGTGTCGACGATTGAGGCAGAGGCAGAGGCTCGTGAAGAAGGCTCCGTGCACATGAGTGAAGACAGGGTGGACGAGTGGCTTCAAAGTGTTGACCGAAGTCGCCCTCCAGTCGCGGATCAACCGCAGAGAGAAGCGCAGTTTCCGCATCCCGCCGCCATGCACGCCGCCCTCGAACCTGCCACTTACGTCGAACCCGCCGCACGTATCGAAGCCGCCGCACCTGCCAGGAATGACCAGAAAAGGCAACGGTCGACCTCGCGTTCGCCTACCAGAGGAGAACGCCGAGTTGGAAGAGGAATAGAACAGTTGGCCGACGCGTTGGAAAAAATGATTCACGTACGCCCGCCGCCGCGACAAGTGACTGAGCTGCCCACGTTCACGGGAGCGGCTACTGAATGGTTGCCATTTAAGGCGGCGTACGACGACTCGTCGAATTTGTGCAAATTCACGACAACAGAAAATTTGGCAAGACTACGCAATTGCATTAAGGGTGAAGCAAGAGAAGCTGTGTCCGCGCTCCTATACTCCGCGTCTGACCCGCAAGTGATCATGAAGACACTAGAACAGTATTACGGGAGACCGGAGATACTCATGAATCGAGTGATGGAAGATTTGAAGAAGTTACCTCGACTCACGGGTGCGGCCAGTGAATTAAATTCGTTCGCAGTGAAACTTCAAAACATAGTGTGCGTGCTTTCCAAGATGGACAATCGTGGGTATATATGGAACCCGATGCTAGTTCGCGAAGTTGTAGAGAAACTGAGCCCGCACATAAAGTCAAGATGGTGCGATTACGCTTCTGAAACTGCGGAATCGTCGCGTGAACCGGAAGTGATATTGTTGTCCAGATTCCTGATGCGGGAGGCTGACCGAGCCATGAAATACGCCTTCACTAGCGCGACGCCCGCACCCGTCCAGAAGAAGGAAATGAGAAGCGCGCCACAATTTAACGCCAAGAAGAAGTCGGGTCGGGAAGTAGTTTACGCGACATCGGGAAAGGAGGAAGAAAGAAAACAAGAGTGTTTGTGTTGTGGCAGTGATCACGAGGTACCGAAATGTGCAAAGTTCCTGAAGATGAGCGTTGATGAAAGATGGGATTGGGCACGTACTGCCAAAGTGTGTTTCAAGTGTGTGACAAGACGCCATCGACGCGAACATTGCCGAGCGAAGCGATGCGGCAGAGGAACCTGCAGCCGCCCACACCACGCGCTGCTGCACAAAGATCGAGAGGAGAGAGAGGCACCGCCAAGTGATAAGCCAGATAAGTCAACTGATACCGAGAACCCACACTCGCAGGAAGCGGTAATGACCGTCTCCGCGTCAAATAATGTGTCGCAACGCGTATTGCTGAAAATGTGTCCCGTGTTATTAAAAGGGCCCGGCGGGCAAATATCGACGTTCGCCCTACTGGACGAAGGCTCAACAATATCGCTCGTCGACGAAGAACTAGTACGTCGTTTGCACATAAGCGGACCGGTCTCTACTTTACGTATCCAGAGCGTGACTTCACAACAACAAGAAGAACAAAGCCAGGAAGTCAAGTTACAGATACGTGGCCAGAGCGGTGAATTCCAAGAACTACGCGCACGAACAATGAAAAACCTGCGACTTCATGGTCAGACGATGGACAGGTTAAAACTCGAAAACTTTCCTCACCTCCAAGACATACAAAGCGACGCATTCTACAGAGAAGCTACACCGATGGTACTGATAGGTGCGGACAACTGGCACCTAATAGTCACGCGAGAGTTACGCATGGGCAAGAAAAATGAGCCTGCAGCATCCTACACTCAGTTAGGATGGGTGATCCACGGGACTGCGCCACGCACCACGCTGAAGGAACAAGAGGGACAAGTCGTGCTACATCTATACGATGTGTCTGCAGCGAGACAGACAGATGACGTACGTCGTATAGAAGAGTTAGTAAAGTCACACTTCAGGATTGATGCCC
The DNA here is from genome assembly GCA_905163435.1 of Mamestra brassicae. Taxonomy (NCBI): domain Eukaryota; kingdom Metazoa; phylum Arthropoda; class Insecta; order Lepidoptera; family Noctuidae; genus Mamestra; species Mamestra brassicae. The sequence goes on along the minus strand of LR990996.1, from coordinate 5,942,822 downwards.
TAGGAGTTTCTTTGGCCAAGAAGATCAAACCCGAAGATCAGAAGGCAATGAACGCGGTTCAGGGAACACTGAGAAAAGTCGGTGATCACTTCGAAGTCGGGTTACCATGGCGTGATGAAGACGCTTCGATGCCCAACAACTACAGCTGTGCCCTGCGAAGATTAAAGATATTAGAGAAGAAGATGGATTCATCACCAAACTTTGCAGCACAGTATAGCACTCTGGTCAAAAACCTACTCGATAAAGGATACGCCCAGGAGTGCAATGGAACGGAAGAAGGAAGTAAGAAAGTGTGGTACCTGCCGCACTTCCCGGTTGTAAACCCGAATAAACCGGGCAAGATACGTCTAGTGTTTGACGCCGCACATCGATACAGTGGAGTGTGCCTAAACGACTATCTACTGGAAGGACCTGACCTCTTGAAATCGCTGCCAGGAATATTGTTTCGATTCAGAGAGCGTCCAGTAGCCGTCACGGCAGACATACAGGAAATGTTTCTCCAAGTGAAGATAAGAGACCAAGACCAGGCTGCGCAGATGTTTCTCTGGCGAGGTGAGGAACGTACTAAGCCGCCGAAGAAATATAAAATGACCTCGATGATCTTCGGAGCTTCGTGTTCACCTTTCATCGCGCACTCAGTACGAGACGCCTACGCAAGACTGTACGCGCAAGAATACCCTAACGCCGTGCAAGCTATAACAACGAGCCACTATATGGATGATTACGTAGACAGCGTGGCAACGGAGGAAGAAGCAATTAAGACAGCGCGTGAAGTCATTAGAGTTCATCAGAACGCGCACTTCAATTTGAGAGGTTGGTGCTCAAATAAACTCAACGTGTTGAAAAGTATTACACCGGAGAAGCTGGCACACGACACAGAAGTAAGATTCGGACAACGAGAACAAAATACGGACAAAACACTAGGCCTACTTTGGCAAACAGGCTCAGACGAGCTAGGCTTTAACACTGGATTGAGTCGGCTGTCACCCGAAGTGAAAACTCGAAACAGAGCGCCGACTAAACGAGAAGCCCTTGGTGCAGTGATGGCAGTCTACGATCCTCTAGGACTCATCAGCCACTTCACAGTCACCGGCAAGATCGTGCTCCAGAACTTGTGGAGACACGGCATCGGATGGGACGAGGCAATCCCAGAACAAGACGCGCAGCACTTTGAGGAATGGATACAAAGTCTGGACGAAGTAACGAAGCTTCGCATCCCAAGGTGCTACGATAAGGGCCCAGACGACCTCATGGACCTGCATATTTTCTGCGACGCTAGCGAACAAGCATACGCAGCTGCAGCCTACTGGAGAATCCAGAAGAAAGACGGAAGAGTGGATGTGAGGCTGGTCGCAGCAAAAGCAAGAGTGGCCCCCCTGAAGCTAGTTACTATCCCACGACTAGAACTACAGGCAACAGTGATCGGCGCACGACTGGCGGAGACTATAATAAAGGAGCACCGTGACAAGCCCAGAAGCGTGATCTATTGGACAGACTCACAAACCGTCCTACGATGGATCGAAAAAGACGCCGTGAAGTACACACCGTTTGTGGCCCACCGCCTGGGTGAAATCGCGGAGCTAACTGACGCCAGCCAGTGGAGATGGGTACCCACCGATCACAACGTGGCAGATGACGCTACACGCCCTAACTACACCACACGAATGAAACCCGAAGACAGATGGTTCACCGGTCCCGCGTTCCTGTACAATGACGAAGAGTTCTGGCCAAAGGAGAAATCCAAAGAAGACACTACCGGAGACGAGTCAACGTACGTGATAGTCGAAGAAAAAAGAGAACGAGAACGACCTTCTCACCTGCCAGACATAAATAGATTCTCTTCTTTCGAAAAATTATTACGAGCTACAGCCATGCCATTCCTTTTCAAGGCAAAGTGTTACGATAGGTCCAGCCAAATGACCGTCGACTTGATCGAAAGGGCCGAGAAATTATGGCTGGAACAAGCACAACTGGAAAACTATGCCGATGAAATACAGTTACTTCGAAAAGGAAAGCCGGTACCCAAGTCCAGCAGTCTGTATAAACTGGACCCTTACCTAGAGGATCATATTCTCAAGGTCAGAGGGAGAATCGGACATGCGGCAGTCAAGGAAACGAAGAAAACCCCGGTGATCTTACACGGCAAACATCCGTTCACACGGCTATTGGTAGAACATGCACATCGCAAAGCTGGGCACGCTAATAACGAGCGTGTAATCAATGACTTAAGACAGCGGTATTGGGTCGTCAACCTACGCCCTACAGTGCGAGCCATAGCACAGCGATGCCAGCTCTGTCGAATAAGAAAAGCTACGCCAGTGAAACCAGTTACGGGAAACTTGCCAATGGAAAGAATCATGGAGACGCCGCGGCCCTTCACCCACTGCGGCACCGATTATTTTGGACCGATAACGGTAGTCATCGGAAGAAGACACGAAAAACGATGGGGAGCCCTGTTCACCTGTCTGACTACGAGAGCAGTGCATCTGGAATTAGTGTCGAGCTTATCTACCGACTCGGCGCTAATGGCCATACGAAGAATGGCAGCTCGACGAGGTTGGCCCAGAGTCATGTACTCAGACAATGGTACCAACTTTAGAGGGGCAGACGCCGAACTACGAGCGGCGTACAAAGAGTGGACGAAAGATTTCATTCCATTCGGACTGGAGCAGCGCATGAAATGGAAGTTCATCCCACCAGGAGCGCCGCATATGGGGGGAGCCTGGGAACGACTGGTGCGCTCCGTTAAGGCGGCGCTGGGAGCGACGCTGCACCAAAAAGCGCTAAAAGAAGAAACACTACTGACGCTGCTGACAGAGGCCGAGCACTCCATAAACTCTCGACCTCTAACCCATGTCTCTGTCGATCCCAAGGATCCGGAGGCCCTCACGCCTAACCATTTCTTAATAGGTACCTCCTCGGGCCTTCCCCGTACCGGGCCTTGTGAGGAGGCCAGCCGCAAACAATGGAGAGCTGCCCAGGCGCTCGCCGACCATTTCTGGCGGCGCTGGGTAGACGAGTACCTGCCTACGCTGGTGCCCCGGGGGGCGTCAGACGACCAACGACGACCCCTTCAAGTCGGCAGCTTAGTCGTCATCGTCGACTCCTCACTCCCGAGAGGAACGTGGCCTCGAGGCGTCGTGGAGGCTGTCTACAATGGTCCGGATGGAAAGGTGCGGTCAGCTGACGTCAGAACTACAGCGGGCGTCCTACGACGTCCAGTTACGAAGCTCGCCGTCCTTCACGTAGAAGATTAGGCTACGGTAGCCCTGCGCCGGGGGGAGGATATTACGGACGTCGAAATAAATAGGATATAAATAAATAGATAAGTTAGATACTAAGGCTTGATGTTAAGGGAAATTATATACCTAATGGATAAGGTTTAGATTTAAATAAATAAAGACTGTTCATAGCAGGGATTTTATGTATAAGCAATAGTGTAGGGATTGTTTTAATTTATGTTTAATAAAGGAAGATTGTAAGGTGGCACAGAATTCGGTCGTAACACGCTTCGAGCAGGTCTGAACCTGTCTAAACAATAGACAGATGCGCTCGCCTCTGATTGGTCAGCGCTAAAACGACTCGAACTCCGCGCCACCACCCGCGCTCTGATTGGCCGAGGCCTAAGCGCCCACGCTCACTACCTGTGTAAGTAGGAAATAAGATAAAAAGCGAGTGGCTTGCCGCGCTCGGTCATTCCGTCATTCGTCACTCAACCGTCAGCAGCAAGCCAGCCCTGGGAAAATAAACAAGATAAAGAAGTTCCGAAGTTTAATTCAAGAAAATACAGTCCACCTCGTCAAGTTACTTGGAGCAGACATTTTTATTTTAAGATTATGAAGTTTAGTAAAGTTTCAGTCAATGCTACTGAACAGAGAAAGAATAGATAGAAATAGATAGTTTAACAAATTTCCAACGTGATTCTTTAAATTGGCATAACTTTTTTATTTATGCATCGATTGACATGAAACAAACACTAAATATTAAGTGAAGCTTACACTGTATCAGTGAAAAAACCACATCTAAATCGGATAAGCTGTTTCTGAGTGCTTAGCGTGCACAAACGCACAGACAAACAGATAAACAGACAAACAATCATAACTGTTTTGGGTGCTATTTGCGATAAAGGTCTCAATAGTGTTTTTTCTCATATATCTTCCATGTACAGACAGCGATCCGTTACATTTTTATTATATGTATGTTTAGATAAGTTTTCACCGCACCGTGATGAATATTGAAAATCGTCTGATCCTAGGTAACTTGAGCCAAATCGGTTTTGAATGAGAGTTGCACGCAAACTTTTTCTTACCAATACTTGGCACAGAAAACGGTTTTGGAAAAGGGGTAATAACATAAAGGCGATATAAAAATACCTACCTTAATCGTAATGATCATTTGTCAGCTCGTTGTTTACACAACCGCGAGGAAACACTGAATTCTCACTTTTCCGTTCTAGACTGGGGTCCATTTCCTTACCATAACAACCAACGGCGCGGCGGAAGGCGCCCGTAGCTTATATGAATTCTCCTACAACGACATAATGTACAGCGCCCAACATAACTTAAACCCCCTCACCCTCCTCTTCATCAAGACTAACAGACGACAAAGGAAAATCATCACCGTCTTCTCAGCTCCAGTTAAAATTGACGTCTTTATGAAGAAACATATAAGACTGTACTGTTATCGGTTCATTTGTTACCGTAATAAGTTGTGATCCTCCGACGTTTGATAGGTTTCTTATTGAAGGAAATGTCAATATCTGACGTGAATATATTCTTGCGACTTTGTCAGACAAATCTGTGTTGAATGAAATAATAAAATGTCTCCTATATTCCTCGGTTTACTCACAATAGCAGGATCATGTTACATTTTGTGACAATGTTCAGTAAAGCATAATGTACTCCTGACACTTGCCTAATGAAGATTAAATCTTTCCTGTGTTTAGGCCTTTGCTTTAATGAGGGTATAAAATAATTAAAAACGTAATTATGAATTGGGGCGATCAGGGGAAGTGTCCGAATAAATGTAATTAATATTAATCTGTGTTTCGCATCCCTTTAAACGTAAACTGACAATGATATGTTGTGCTTCTTTAATCACAATATCTAAGCATAAAATGTAGCTGTTTTAGTGCCTCCTAATATTATCTATGATTTACAAGTAATAAAGTTCGATTTTAACGTAACATTTCACTAAAATCCTTGCTTGTTGAAGTGAGGAATTAACGTTCGACTAAACACAATGTTGCCATACACAAACCAAATCTCAAGAATTGTGATAACAACCAATTCGATGCAGGCTATTAAAATAGTTTGCTTAAACGTTGGAAACTGCCCGTATTTGATCCAGCTGAACCTCGCAGAAGTGTGTCAAAGAACTAATAGACATTGAATCGAGCACATTCTTCCACACGTTCGGACAAGGGCTAATATCCGGTGAGGAATGTTTATAGTCAACAAACATGGACTTAGTGCAAACAGATCCGACCCGTGGGCCCTCAGCGTAACTTCGCCTAATTGTTTGCCAGCCGCGAACTTTGTTACAAATGGTTGCTGATATTCGCTTTACGAGTAATCTACGTTGAACGCGAGAGCTAGATTAAATTATATTTCTGTCTACAAAGAGAATAAAATTTTATGAGTGATTATAACTGAGTTTAGTAAAGCTTCGTATGAAACGTCACAGTAGCTAGTCAAATTATAACTTTTTTGTGGAATTTTCAATTGGGTCCTTCGTAAATTCACTCTCAGGACTAAATCAATTGAGAAACCCAGTAGTTGTGTGCAGAACTAAGCACCTTAAACAAAGAAAAAGTACAGTTGAAGGAACTCAATCCGATCGTTGTATAAGAAAAGTAAACTTAAAACTGGAAGACCATAAACTTTTGGAATACATTACACCTCGACCCGGAGACTCCGACTAGGAATTGATTCGCAGATTTTATTCAAACTAATCGGATTCGTATTACGAACGATTTTGCAAATTCTGAAGGAACGAATTCAAAGCCACCACGGACCCGTCCATTGAAATTAATACTTCGGTTAAACAGATTACCATTTTCTACGTACTTTCTGTAAGGAATTTCTCCAGTTGAAAATGGTGAACCGTCTTAAATTTCAATTTCTCTTAGTAAATTGAGCCACAGCAAAACGTTGATATCTACATTGCTCATCTTATTTTGCGGAACACTCGATTTTTCATCGCGCTGCGTTCTCAAGAAAGAAAATTTTGAATTCATTTTAATATGTGAGAGCCATTCAAAATTACGATAAGTATATTACTGTGACATGTGTTTTTTTTTGCAGCGGTTCCAAACTCTTTTTTATAATTGGCAAAAACTTAATAAAAATTGTTACGACATACATCAATAATTACATGTTTTTAGGTAAAGCAAGCCCGTCTATTGTTAATAGAATTTTAAATTTTATATACATGTCAATATTATAAACTACTATTGTGTATTTTGAATTTATCAGTAACCATATTACTATCGCTGTCAGTTCATTTGGCATCAGTCATTTACATCTTGCCACACAAAATATGATTTTCATTAATATTGTTCACTGGATCCGTCAATTGAGTCGTATTTGCAATAACAACAAGCCAGTATATCGTGAAGCTTATTGGAACGTCGACGATCATAATTACTGGATGCATCCGCATTGCACCGGGAGCTCATATCCGTCGTGCAGCAGGCGCTGCCTGTCACCGGTTGTCATTAGATTTGTTATTAATAACATTTCCTTTAGTTTTATTTCAGCCTTTGTGTTAGCGTTTGTGTACTTATAACGTGTGAGCGCTTATGAAGAGGGATGGCAATAACTTTTATGTTTAATAACATTCGATTTTTTCCGTTCAAACATTATTTTATTAATGTACCTACAAGCCTAGACATGTCTATTTTTATAATCTTACCTGCCTGTACCATATCGATCATTTTTTGAGACCTCAATTCCAAATTCTCATTACTTCTTACTGCCACAAAATCAAGATTATTTTTGGAACTAATCAGCTCAACTAAATTCTGAGTCTATCAAACGTAACGAGAAAAAGATTTCTTATTGAATACCCGGGCGGCTTCCATTTTATTGGTTCGTACGTCATGAAGTGGGCTCATATAAAACCGAATGCTCCATCCAATTAGTTTGGAACATCGAATGCTCAGCCCGAACCCACTAGTACCAATATCCGGCATTCAATGATCTAAGGATTGCCAAGTGGCCTACTATGTAAATACTAGTGAATGATGGAAACCCGAGGCATTATGGGGAATAAATATACCCTTGCCCACGAGAGAATCCTTTTAAACGGAATCAAATTATAGCTCAGGGAGTTTTTGTGGGAATTATTTGAAAAAGGCGTGTTTTGGTTTTCCTGTTTTGCTGAGATTTTTGGTTACAGCTGTTTACCTACCTGCTTTTTAAGAATCCTACGAAAAATGGTTCTTATGATTGATTGATGATTGTACAACTAATTATAAGTAGATTTTATCTGGCCATGACGCCTGAAATAAGTGGTTTGTTTTTGTTGTTTATAAAACAAGGGCAATGTAGGTAGACTTGTTTTTCGGGCGGTCTTAAATGTGATAGAATTACCTAAATGTTTTACATACAAACATTTATCCTTTATGCATTTATGAAAAATAAAAAGAAGTGATTAACAAACGTAGCGATGAAGGGTTTAAATAAGAAAATTATGAAGGATATTATGATAGAGTAACTTGTCGACTGTGCGGTAATAATTAATTTCCTCGACAGACTCACAGTTGAACGGGAAGACAAACAATTAGTTCGTTGCGATTTTATTACATTTCAACTTGGTTATGAAACTTAAAGGAGAATATAATTAGGTACTGTTTTACTTGTTTCATCTTCTAAAACATGTTATGAACTGCTATTTTTGGATTTGAATAAAGTTGCATAACATTGTTTGTGTGGCATTTTCGGGTTTGATTTCGAGAATCGTAACAATTCATTGGAAAAAAACGTTGTGCAAAATTGATTGTTTTGATGTTTCATAATTTTTTTTTAGAAACTGTTTGCTAAACTTTTATAATAAATTTAGACTTTTAGTTAGTAAATTTTGCATGGAAATAACGTTTATACTTGCTATGGTATTGATTTTAGTGCAATCACTGACTTTATGCTACCAACTGCATTAGAATGCTTGAAGTGTTTTTTTATTCATTTTTTTGCGTTCGGGTTTCTGATAATAATGAAATCCTTTATTTTTTTGGAATTGTTTCTTGACTGTTTTCAAAATACAGAAATCACCCTTAAAATATATGACTATGCAATTCAGAAACATCCTGCCAATTTTAGACACACTTAAACACAACAACTTTTTAGACATTTTCCATCAAATCTATTATAAAAACCTCTCCACACGTACGTAATTCTAAACACGCATTTAAATCACTATTAGCCGGAGTTCCGTAATCGCCTGGGAGTTAGTTTCCTAAGTGGAGATCAATTAGGCCAATCGAATACGGCGTGAAATGGCGGGTTTGCGGGGAAAGCTTTGGTAATAGACTTATGGGAGTTACCCTGCACGTTCATCTATACGAGCAAACAACCCCCATTAATAGCAAAGTTAGTCATTAAGGAATGTTTTGATTGATGCGCAAACTTGGTGGTGAGAATTTTTAGAACGGTTTTGTCTTTGAACAATTATTTATTAATGTATTGGTCGTAAGTCAATTTAATTTAAATGTACCTTAACATTTTCATGGCCACTGTTTTATGAAACAGTTTTGGCTTCTTCTAGAAATATTTTCTTGAATAACGTCACTTACAAATAGATAGCGACATTATTCTTTAATACATATTTAGTGTATTAAAGTAATATTAAGTATTTATAAACGTCCTGATAATTCTGTTACGCTACAATTTAAATAAAATTGACGCAACCCTAGCACCTTTAGCAGAATCCTGTAAGAAAAGCCAACAAAATAAACAAAGAAAACGCAAGAACTGTGGCGTTATTGAGCGTTTTTAAACATAATTGATTGCGATAACGTAATCGTTCACTTATATCAAAATAAGGTTGTTATTGTCACCAGATGGCGCTTATACAATTTTAATGCACGGTTATGACCAGTGATCGGATAATCGGGCGCTTATATACCTAAACTTTTTCCCGTGAAAGAATAATATGGACATTCCTTTCTGAATAAATAAGTAATCCCGGTTTCCCGGGATCGAACAATTTTGTAATAATAACTATAACAAACTTAATGAAATTAAAGCAGTGGTTATTTTGATTTTGTAATCTTTATTTTATTCAAAACAAATGGAATATGTATAAAAATTATAATGAGAGTTCACAACAAGTTCTAACTACATATATTTTGTATGCGGGCATTTTTAGCAATCTCAGAAATTTCGAACGATTCCGGGATCCGGGATTCTGAAAAGCATGTCCGTATTAAACTTCTGTGGGAATAAAAGTGAAGTTTGGGTATATTAGCGACCGATTATCCGATCACTGGTTATGACAAATGTGTACTAACACATTGAAGTTTACATTAACGCGATTTAATAAGTCTAAAAAAAAAACTGTCACTCAAGACGACTATTTCAGTATATTGCCTCCTGGCTAAAATTACTTTTAAGTCCTATTGAAATACTTTATTGATCTAGTAGGTTCCCAATTTAAATTAGTTAGTACCCCTTCAATTCTATAACATAGAACCCAAAAACTTGTAGCGGTCACAGATGGTGGAATACACAAATCTTAATCTACTCCAGACCTTCCAAGAAGTGTTGTTTGGAAACTTCGAAGCAAAGTTTGTGACCTTTTCACACAATTCCTGTTGAAAATGTTTAAATATTAATTTGAATAATGATTATTCGTTTCTCTCTTAAGAGTCCGTCTGTTCGTCAAATAAGTTGTTAAGTAATATTCTTTGTTTGGAATTAATTAATTTCGAAACGTTTTATTGTCTGTCTGTATTTTGTATTGTCTTACTCACATTTGGTATAGCTTAAGCAAATCATGGGCGTTTTATGCGGTTTAAAGGTTTTCGCAGACTGATGACGCGAAACTGCGACTACTATGCGAACGCTTTTTCATTATATTTGCCATTAAGATGATAGGTTTTTTTAAATTCTTTCTCACCTTCCAGGGATTTATCCTTTGACGCTTTGCCTCAAAACTGAAATGTTTTCCGATTCCGATTTAAGACTATTCAATGCCTCGGAAAGCACGTTAAGTCGTTGGTTCCGGCTGTCATTTGCAGATTTGGCAGACGTTACGGATTGTCAGAGGCCAGTAAATCTGACTCCAGTCTGGCCAAGAACTATCGTGTTACCCAGTTAATGGGTTGTGGAGGTCTGGTAGGCAGCCGCTCCACGTAAAATACTGGTATTCAGCTGAATCTGGTTTGACTGGAAACCGACCCCAATATAGTTGGGAAAAGGCTAGGCAGATGATAATTAACTGGGGAACTGCTAGGTTATCTCTGATTCTTTTCCGATCTTTTTGTGGCTTTGTCTTATACGATCATGTTAATTTCATTCAGTAGACCAGGGGCCCTACTATGAAGTCTTAAAACGATCATGATTCCGCTCTAAGAGGGAGACGGAGCTATACATAGCGAATAGCACTATTCCTTTTACATCATCGAAATTGGATGGCATTAGCATGTCATAGTAGGTCAGCAGGATTTCTCAAATTCTAAATATTATTTCTGGGTTACAAAAAAATATTGTTAGTGAATCAAACAACAACGAAATAAGCAGCTACAAAACACAACTTTTACATATTTAATAACATCACTCCCTCTAAAATAGAAACTAAATAAAAGCGAAGTAAAACCGTTATTTATTGTGAACTAAACTCAGTGGAAATACGAGAGAACCAATAGAACTTCATTAGTTTGAAAGGCGCAGGTTATAAATCTCAATCTCGCCGAATCGGTTCAATATAGCATTAGGTTTAGGATCAACGTCTACAGTACGACTCTGTTTGTTTGTTGTTCGAGCATTTGTTTTAACCGACTGTGGTGATAAAAGCGGTTGTGAGTTTTTGCACAATAGCAAAATTGTGTATCCTTGCTACCGGAAAATTGCAGACTCCGTAAGATTGTAAAAAAAAACGTTTTGTACACAATAAATCTCATCCAAATTCAATAGTTTCCAAAAAAGTCTTATTTAAAAAAAAATAGGTTACAATTTCACGCGATATTTTACAATCTTACGGCGTTTGCAATTTTCCGGTGACATCATCAAGGTTTTACAAAATGGCGTATTAAGTAGATAGACGGATAGGCGTACTCGTACATCCTTCACAAGTGACATTGGCTTGTAATATTTGTTAAAAGTTAGATACTTTCATGTAGGTTCCTAACTAACTGATGACACACAATATATTATTGCAAAAAATGCCATATCACAGAATACTTAACATCGTGTTGGAGTAAACCTTTTGAAAAATCATTCATCAAAACACTCCCTTTTTCTTATAATATTTTGTCAATTAATCCTACTTAATTAACCTTTAAATGAGAAATTCTTGTATATATGTAAAAATATAATCTGAATCTCGGAAACGGCGAAATTTTCATGAAATTTAGTATACATGGGGTTTCGGAGGCGATAAATCGATCTAGCTAGGTTTAATTTTTAGAAACGTTTACCAAAAAAAAACCGGTCATCCAGGTACTTCATTGTTTACATTATTCTTACACGTATCGATTAAAAAATTAACTACTCGCAATCGACTACTTGACAGCTTGAAAATGATCCCAGTGCTCAAAAGGAAGTTTCAAATTCTTAGATATTTTTTTTCGAGCAACTAAACCTCATTATTTCAATTTCCCCCTGCAGACCCATCTCCAAACCTCATTCTATACACATGCAATATTTCACCTACATCGTAATAATGCATTTAATAAGACAGGCTTCCCCTACACAGTGCCTAAGTAATAAGTTTCTCGACTAGACGGTGGGACCTCTATTTGGCATCTTGCCCAGCCTCAGTGTATGTAACCTGCCTCGGTCTCCATCAATTCTGATGCAACGGCTTGCTATCATTATCCGGTATATGCATTGCTAATTTCTAAATTGTAGAACTGGAAACGGTTTCAAATACCCATGTTTCGTTGGTAAATAAATAGTCTTACATTATAAACCGGGTTTTATACTTTCAGCCTTATTTGGCGCAAGTTCATCTATTGTGCTGTGAAAGTATTGCCATCTGTCATTTTGATGATTTTCAATTGACTATTAACTAACCATTTCAAAGATACAAGTACATTATATAACTATACAACGTGTAACAGAATAAACGCAATACCTCTTAAGGGGTAATTGTACTCATCATTATGACCAACTTTTACTATGGGACCAAAACCGAAATAGCAAAAAAAAAATCTGCTCCATACATTTTTGTGCGCATTACTCGACTAAATGTATTGAACAGCTGTTTTTTTTTCGCGATTTCAGGTTTTGTCGCTACGGGGTGTATACCTACCTCGTAGGGTTCCCGTACCCGAGGGGTAACCAACGAAACCGTATTAAGTACTAAGTGTCCGATGTCCATCGGTCTGTCTCTCAGCGGGCTGCATCTCATGAACCATCACAGGAAGTATACATTTTCAGAGTGTATTTCTGTAGTTAAAATTGAAATCCAAGAGGAAAATCACGCAGGACACGTGATTTTTTCGGTTTATCGTTCGAGGAACCCTTCGTGTACGAATGTCCGACACCGTAATATTCAAGTACCAAAATCCAAAAATAAAACTTGTACCTCAAAATAATCCTTTATGTACAATTAAACGTTAACCGGATTACCGAACCATACATAATTGATTAATTAATCAATTACATTTTCGGTTCGTACCTAATTGAATATTAATGTTAGCGTTTAGACTTATCAGAGATTAGTAATAGATCCAGAACATGCAATACCCGTGTACATAATATATTATGTAATTGGTATGTCTCTGTCGTGTTTAAATGTTCAATCAGTTTAACTTGTATCTGAATAATTATTAAGCTAAAACCGCCTTTACTTAATAAAGAGTTTCGAACGTTTCTATGTAAAACGGAACCGTTTTGAGTCACTCATATGTCTGTTTCTCTGTCTCCCTCCCTAATCTCCGAAACGATTGAGTCTATTTTTTTTTTTAAATATAGCAATTTCTTTACTTAGATTACAAAAAAGCCTATTAGAAATCTATGGTTTTAAAACAATATGTTTAAAAATATAATACATACGGAACCTTTTCTGCACGAGTCCGACACGCACTTCACAGGTTTTGTTTTAGTACCTTTTTTATTATTGATTAGCCCACGTTTGACCAGAATATCACGTGATGGAAAGCGATGATGTGTTCGAAGATGGAGCACGGTTGCCTGGAAGTAACCTGTTCTCTCTTGACTTAAAGACCTGAAGGTTGTAGCTTTCAGGAAACACAGACTTGAGAACCACTCCTTAGCTGTATGCACAATGAAAGTATTCCCAATAGGTTTTGTGCGTATGGGTGGGATGTCCACACTCCTAAGAAGATAAAGGCCGGATTCTGAATTGCGTAGTTAGAGGTAAGAACTTCTCAGCGCGCAGTAGCGGCATTAACGCTGCCACATGAAAAACTAAGAAGCGACATTTGTCCGGAAACAAAAAGAACCGCAACGCCATCTATCTTGTCAGCGACGAACTACCAACGAAATCCTGCATCGCGCAAACTAAGATCTTGATCATACACAACAGTCCGAATAAAATTATCGGGCAGTTGCCCACCAGACCAAACAACCGTCTGGTCAGGGGATCCTCCCTTTTCAATGGAGGTTTTCGGGACTCTACTCCCTGTTCCGCATACTTCTAACGACATGTTATGCCAAACTTCGCAGGTTTTTAGGCTAAAGTGAAGTTTGACAAATATCCAACTTCCAAATCTTTAAAATTCAGAAATCGGGAGACACTCATAAATAATTTAATGAATACTCAATGAAAACAATTCCCAGGAAGTTTGGCTTTCCTTCCTTCTATTGTTAAGCCAAATAAGACAAAAAATCTGCGTGAATCTTCACCGTACGGAATATATTTCTCACAAGAATTGAGATCGGAAATAAAATTTTCGCCGAATGTGGCAGAATATCTTTTGACGAAAATCTAACTTGAAGAATTTGATACCTAATAGTCATTCTGCATGATTGCTACTATTCTGTATGGTGTCGGACGTAAAAGAATAGCACCATCCCATCACTTCCCGTGGGTGTCGTAAGAGGCGACTAAGGGACTCACCAGAGAATGAACTGCAGCATTCTCTGTGCATTGCAACAGCTAGGCTGCGATCGCCAACCCGCCTGCCAAGCGTGACGATTATGGCAACCCCCCTTGGGAGAGACCTTTGTTCAGCAGTGGACGTCTTTCAGCTGCTGTGATGATGATGAGGATGATTGCTACTTGCTGAAAAACTCATAAGCTATAACAACATTTAAGAATAACAGGAAACGCAATCCAATCAAGGGGTTTGAATCGAATGCATTGGCATCAGAAGCGTATTAGCCTTGCTATACTCAGAATGAAGCTATAGTAGGCGCCAGATAAATGTGGAATAAAGTACATTGACCTTTCCCTAATAACTGTTCATAGGTACCTGAACAATTAAATATGAATCGTTTTTCATTATTAGACAATGTTAAGGATCACGAGAGATGATGATTCGGGACAGCATTGTGTCATTAATTCCGTTTTTCAAATTAAACATGTCAATAATTGTAGGTGGGTCAATGACCGTTATTCCACGATTATCTGGCGCCTACTATATGTAGGTATGGAAGAAATTAAAGCAATTACGCTCACCAAGGAAATTGTTCAATATCCGTGCAGTGTTTCTGCACCGCAAGTGACGGTAAATCTAGTTGATAGACACAGACACACACACAGCGAGGCGGACAATGAGACTGTAATTACTGAGTATATTCAGGATACAGGGTGAAGGTTAAACAAGGGTTTTACTTAAAGGAAATGTAGTAGGTGCTCATGAAAATGAACAACTTTTAGTATGAGACTAAATCAGAAATTTGAAAAATAATGTGTGTGTACACAGTGCAAAAATCTGCTATAACCAATTTTTTTATCGAGTATGTACCTAACATCGATCAAAACATTGGTCAAAGCAAGTTTTTCACATAGCTTTTGCCCACGACTTTGTACGTGCAAATCCCGTTTTTCCCGGTCCCGTATTTTTTCCCGTTCCCGTATATAGCCTTCCTCATGAATGTGGCTATCTTACACAAAATTGGTTGTCTATAAAGTCGGTTTACGGACGATAGTTTAACGTGACAACGTCATAACAAAACATTTACAATGAGCGTCACGTTACAATGAGCGTAACGTTACAATGAGTCATCCTTTTTCGTGCGTGCAGCCAGCGATCATCGATTTATTAGACGTCACGTCAAAAAAAAAAATCCAAATCCGACTGGTAATTCCAGAGATTAGCTCGTTGAAACCAACAAACAAATTCTTCAGCTTTATTATAAGTATAGATTTCACAGTTGGTTACATGGTTTGTTTGTTTTCTTTAGTAAGAACTGTTACTCCCATAAAATAGGTTTCTGGTTAACCTAAAACTCCGTATTCCATAGTAATAACAACATCCTCATCTGCAACGGATGTGGACGCTATTATTGGTTTATAATGGCGCGATCCATCCAGCCCCATGGAGATAAGGGATAAACGGCCTTAATAGCTTTTCCCGTAAATGGGAAAAGTTGGCAAGCTTGGGAAATTGGGCAGTTTGTACCTATGCTGGATTTAGATAAGAGTGTTTTATTAATTTAAAAGTGTGTTTAGTTCAGCCGGTGTATTCTGTCGACATCTCACCGTGTACCCTTAGGTGGAGTGAACGCCAAGTGAGCTGTCATTGCTGTCATTCCGCCTTGGTTTTATGGTTTGACAGCTCACTTGTCTTTCACTTCGTCTAAGTTTTCACTTTGCCTAAGTTTTCACTTCGACGTGGTAACAGAATCGCACTGCTGGACTGTACAGCGTGACTTTTAATTCGTAGGCAACCTTTCAGGGGATTAAAGTACTCATGCAAGTACTCAAACATGGAGTAAACTCTCATCATCATCATTTCAGTCGAAAGACGTCCTCTGTCGGACATAGGCCTCCCTTAAAAGTCGGTCACCAGTCGTTTTTGTCTCGCATTCAACTAATTCCCGCAGCCTTCAACAGGCCATCGCTCTAACTTGTGGGAGGCCTTCTAATGCTGCGTCCTACGATCTGTTTCAATAACCTACATTTTGGAGATAAGAAAGAAACATCTTGTTTTATAGGCAAACATGACTTCAGCTACTGTTGGT
This sequence comes from Mamestra brassicae, assembly GCA_905163435.1. Lineage (NCBI taxonomy): Eukaryota > Metazoa > Arthropoda > Insecta > Lepidoptera > Noctuidae > Mamestra > Mamestra brassicae. The sequence goes on along the minus strand of LR990996.1, from coordinate 5,926,506 downwards.
AACTAATTTGACAGATGGTCAAAGGTTACATTTTATTGAGATCGGCCGTTGGAGTACGCGGTTACCACTCCAGAAGTTATCGGCGCGAACATCTGTTCTGCGAACAATTTGCTCTGCCCATCGTCACATCAATTTAGAGATTCTTCGAGCCATGTCGGTAACTGTTTCAACTACGGATATCTTCTTTCTGATTCGATTACGCAATGTCACTGCAAAAGGGTTAACTCGAAATAGGACTAAAAAAATCGAATTACTCCGTCAGATAGATTTCCAAAAAATATTGGAAAGAACGAAAAGAAAGAAAATTGTGTTTATTGGCATTATAAAAAACAGAAACACCATAAAATTAAACAAAATAAATAATGAAAACCAACAATGCCAAAGGGCCTCAGCTCAACATAATGCCCGATGGCAACACAAGGTATACCAACTGACGCTGATTTTCAGCTGCAGCCCACGAGTGCCATACGTACGCTCGAAAACATAGACACGTACTTTTTCTATTGTCACGTAAAAGTAAATGTAGACGCATTGAAAAATCGTGTGACGTCACTTACCAGTAGGTATACTTTTTACTGGAAAGTGACGTTACAAGCCCCCACTCCTTGTCTTTGATACGTTTTATCTTCGTATTTTTTTATTGATTTGATAAAAAAAAATCGCATCCAATATTTTTCGATAGTCTAAGTGACGGACTAAATAGAATCATATTTTTTTTTTACCCAGGCAACATCCCTATAGTGAAAAAATTTAAGTAGCAGTGCAATGCATTTATGTTACCTACTGTTTTCTCCAGCATCTTTTGCAAACCGGTCATATGCATATTGATAGATATTACCGGATTATCTATCCCAATTCCCAATATAGGGGAGTATATATGACTATCATGTTTGGCTCCCTCGCTTTGTTCTGAAACTATGTGTGTTGTATGTGCTCCATCGAGAACTTACAGGTTTACTTTATGTCGGTTTGTTCTTATAACATGAAACGAAATACATGAAAAAACACTCTATACTCTATTTTACCATTTAGAACCGATAAATAGGGACCTTGGAGACGGTTAATGGTTGTAGGCTATTTTAACGTAAACGAAGCCGGGGGAAAAAGCTAGTTTCTAAGAAATAGGTTCCTAATAGCCATTTACTAAGAATCATTTGCATAAATACACTTCCCAGATACCCGTTTAGCAGCTGTATCATCAAAAACTTTCCTTCAGCAAATAACCTCTTATTTACCATCGAGATTCAGTATCAGATAATCTAGAATTCTAGACAATCATCACAGCTTTGTCTGAAGAACTTTTTAAGAAAAGTAAGCAAGAACCCCTCTGAAACTCTTGAAGCTCGAAAAGGATTCTGTCTGATTATTCAAATTTGAATATCCTTCACAAGACAAACAATTGAAGCAATTCCAGCGAAAGATACACAATTAGGGACAAGTCCAACTGTAGAATAAATATTCTGTCTTTTGGGAATATTTTCATCGGAAACTAAAACATTTTCCCTTTAACTTCTGAGGAGTTTCGTATTTTGCACGGGTTTTTTTCCCTTGTTTTACTGACACACAATTAAATTGTTCCGTGCGAGTTGTCAAGCACACGGGGTGTTGCGTCTACACGGCTATTATTTTGTCAATAATTTTATGCAACTTGGTAGGACTTTTCTGTGATAATAATTTGGATTCTTACAGCCTTATTCATAAAACTTTGTAACCATAGCATAACTAAAATACTGATAAGCAGATTCTTAATTCAAAATTTTCTATGGAGAATTTGAATTTAGAATCTCTTAAACACTAAGTAATTTTTAAAAAGTTAGTGATTTGAATCGATATTTGAATAAGTATGTATTTGAATTAAAATATCTTAATATTAATTTCTGATTTTCCTATAAAAATAATTATAACTATTTATTTTAATAATAATGATTACTTGCACTCTATTTAATACAATCGTATTTTATTTGTTCTTTACAATTTATTATTTTATATTAAATGTAATGAAAAAAACAAAAAATCCTACTTCATAACCGCAAATGAAATCTCCGTAAATCCGCTGAAAGCTTAGCAAAAAAAAGAACACATCGTAAATAAACCACGAACCATTTAAATAAACCAATACGCCAAAAGCTTTTTAACTTAAAAGTAAGCGAAGGCCACCTGAGAGCGATTTCCCAAACATATTGATCCCTATTACACTTAAGGAGTTAAAGATAACCGCTCTTGATTTCCAAATATTTAGGCAGGGGCCCAGTTATGGGGCCCGGGGCCCTGGGTCCCGATATAATTGCATTCCGTCTCAATCGGGGCTCTTGTGCTGTATTAAGTGAACCATTACTCGGAGTATCTCTGAGTCCATGATCGACTTGTCAATACAGGATGTTCTTTTGTTACAACGAGAAAATTTATGTACCAAAAGCATTTTATCCCGAGAGTATTGCGATAATTTTCAGCTTTTACGCTGGCTTCTGCCAATATAATAACTGAATATAATTAACTTTTAAATAATTACTGGCTTCTGCCAGAAATTAATTAATAGTTAATTATATTCAGTCTCATCATCATCATCATATCAGCTGAAAGACGTCCACTGCTGGATATAGGCCTCCCCCAAGAGGGGAGGGGGTTTACCATAATCGCCACGCTTGGCATGGCGGGTTGGCGATCGCAGTGTAGCTGTTGCCCATTCGTCGTTGTAGGCCGCCGTCTTCCGTTTAAACAGACGGTCCGTCTAGTGTGAACTGTGAACACGCACGTCAGGCCACCGTCTTCCGTTTAAACAGACGGTCCGTCTAAGTGTGAACACGCACGCCCAACCGTCGTCTTCCATTTAAACAGATGGTCCGTCTAAGTGTGAACACGCACGTCTGGCCACCGTCTTTCGTTTAAACAGATGGTCCGTCTGAGTAGGAACAACCCTTAGTTTTAAAATTGGAATGCAAGTTTAAGATTTTTGCCAATTCAGGCACTGCTTCCTGTTAAATCTCTTCTTGTGAATAATTCAATATTACACGAAATACCTCTTTGTACAACTAGATTCCTACAACTTCAGTTACGATGTCTTTTTTTCTAAAAACAGGCTTTCTTTGAAATAACTGGGTTGAATAGAAAGACCAGTTTAATTAGAATCTGATGTAACGTTAAAGTGTTTCACTAATGCTTTTTTTGTATGAAGCATGCATGTAGCTTAACAAGGTGAATTCCCGAATTTCTTTAAGATGCAGGAGGTACTCCAGAATTTAAACGTACCTAATTTAGTCGAATACTCGTAGCAGCAACAAAAGTGGGTTTTTTTTTTAAATTGCGGCACACCTTCATTTCAAAGTATTTCATAACAATAGGTACATATCTCCAAACTGGGATTATCCTACTACTATTATAAAGGCGAAAGTTTGTAAGTATGGATGTATGTATGGATGTTTGTTACTCTTTCACGTAAAAACTACTGAACGGATTTTGATGAAATTTGGCACAGAGGTAGATTATAGTCTGGAATAACATATAGGGTACTTTTTATCCCGGGAATATGTTCCCTTGGGATAATTTTCGACAATCACGCGGGCGGAGCCGCGGGCGGCAACTAGTTCTATTATAATTACCATTTAGTTTACCGGCGTGACGATTTGGACTCTTCATGACAGACTGGCTGGAGAAGGCAGCAGATAGTGTTATCTGGATAAATATAAGGAGGCCTTTGCCCAGCAGCGGGACAACAAAGCTAAATAAAATAAAAAATACCATTTATTTATGGAAAATGACGCTGACTTAGATTTCCTTCCCCCATGACAATTTGTCTCCAAAAATATCAACTCAATAAATCTCATGTCAAAAAGTCACCCTGTATATAGGTTTTCGATTGATTGCCTTTGTAAATGTTGGTCCTGTATTGGGAAACCATTGATTAAATATTTTGAATGGATGTAGCTGGTATATTTGTTGGTTTTCCCCACGTTTTAGATACAGTTACGTGCAAACTCTACATCACCTGATCACGTCTTAAGCAGAAGTTCGGTCTTTTTCAGTGATTAGCACACAAAATGAGGGGTGATACAACTGCCGGTCGATTCTGTAAACATGTCGAAGTGAAGTGATCACGAGGTGAGCTGTCAATCCATATAATCAAGATGGAATGACAGCTCACGTCATGATCACGTGACATCTTTCTTGATTATATAGATTGACAGCTCACCTCGAGATCACTTCACCAAAGCCTTCACTTCGACATGTTTACAGAATCTACCGGCTGATTTTTATATGAATACGTGTAAACTCTTTATCACATATTTGTACCTAAAGTAGAAAAAAACTAATATATTTTAGTGGTAACACAAAAAAAGGGAAACAAAGCTTATATAACATTTTAGTATACTCAGAAATCAGTCACAACAATAGTACTTCTTTTAAAAATATTCTAGAAAAGCTAAAACAGACCATCCTTTAATAATTTTGTACCAGGCATACTTCGGAGAAAGAAAGTCTTAATTAAAATTTGTAGGTACCTTAATACAAAATGGCGTTGACCTACTAACTTAATAAAGGTTTTTTTGGAAACGAACCTATTTTGTTATTTAAAAGGTTAGTTATTACGTTCTTTTGTATTTCTCCCTTCAGGCGGAACAGAATTTTTCTTTGCCTACCTAATGAAACTTTAGACCTTTATCAAAGTCTAAATAATAAACTCGGTTATATTTTGGTTCTCTAAGGCTTTTGTAAATGAATTCTTTAATTTAAGTATCATTTCCTGAGTCGGAATTAGAATTTCATAGAAATAAATAATGTCTGGATAAAAAAGTTCTTTTAATCTTTTATAGCAAGCTAATGTCTTGTATTTGATTTTCATTGTTTAATTAAACACAGTAAAAAATTGTAAACATTAAAAAAAAATACTTAGAAAAGCCGTTCAAAGTATTTATGCTATCGTAAAAAAAAACGCTACAAAACATATCTCACTAGCATACAAAGCAATAAAATTTTACTGAAGACCTCATCTCTTCGCAATTTCGAACAACGTCTGAAAATAATAACATGCAATAAAACTCTTTGGGGCATACACCCTACATAAAGGGCTGAACAAAAGGACCGGTGGCTTAATTAAATACAACGTCAGAACATTTCGGAGGCCATTTTAATGTTATTAAAATGTTCGACGGCTACTTACCTTGCTATTTTATGATGTACTCGAAAACAACCGAGATTTAATTTACCAACCTGTATAATCAAATGGGTTTTGATCGTGGCCGCTTACGTTTTAATTTCCAATTTTGTTTTGCATTAAAATCCCTTTAAATGATCTTGTTTTCTACAATGCGTTTAATTCATTGACAATATTTCAATGAGAGATTCCTTCTGTTACTTTATAATTATTTTCATATTCCTTTGTTTATGTTTGGGACACTTTTTAAGCCGCTTAGAGTATTTTATATTTTTATGGGTATATGTTATACAAAATGTGAATGTACTTGGACGTGTTTTTTACGTTTGTTTTTTATTAACTAGATTTTGTTCCCAAAAGCCTGAAATCTAAATAAATAAGTTACTACGATCAAAGTTTACATGTTTTTTTAAAATTTAATTTGGGTTTGCTCTAGTCTAGGTCATAGATGACAGAGACAAAGTCGACGGTGGAGCGAGCTTACTCAGAAGAAGCTTGTTCACTCTAATTTTGAAGAGATATCCATGACATCAAAGGGTCTATGTGATAACTTTATAGTACTATTTGAACTGAAAACTAGTTCACAATTTTATTCTGACAAGCAATTAGCATTAACAAGCTCAAACAAGGTTATGAAATGTCAAAAGTCACGCAAGGTTCTGAGAAAACATTAATTTAATTTACAAAATACAACTTACCTGGTTATTCATAAAACCTAATAATGTCTTATTTAAAAATACTAATTGCGTAGGTAGCTTATTGCGACTTAAAAAATGAAAAAACATAAAAAAAAACAAATTTATTAAAAATTTCTGCTAGCGGCTGCGCCCGCGTGTCTGTCGAAAATTATCCCACGGGACACTCCCGGGATAAAAAAATCTCTTTTGATAAGATAAAAACTCTGTGCTAGTAAATAAACATTTTTTTAATTGTTTTCAAACGATATAAACAATCAATTTGATTCGGTTTAAAACCAAACTCACACTCTCGCACTCTCGTTGACGTCGTCACTCGTGACTCGACGCAACGTTGCCAGCTCGCCTACCCTACACACACATGCATATACACAGTTCTTTTATTTTTGTGGGCGAGTTTTAAACCCTTTAAAACGATTTATATGGGGTTTAAAACGGCAACATTTTGATTTAAAACGTTTTTAATCGGTTGTTTTACATCTATATTCCAGACTAAAATCTATCTCTGTTCCCAGATCCGTTCAGCCGTTCCGGCGTGATTGAGTAACAAACCATCCAATATGCAACCATAATTTCGCATTTACAATAGTAGTCGGATAAACAGATACACTACAAGTAGTATTCATCATCATCATCATATCAGCCGAAAGACGTCCACTGCTGGACATAGGCCTGCCCCAAGTGTCGCCACAACAACCGGTCCTGTGCGTCTCGCATCCATTGACTACCCGCGATCCTCACCAGATCATCGATCCACCTTATTGTCCATTATTCGGTAATTTAAAAAGGTAAACAAGACGATTTGTGCTTTTCTAAGGAAATATTTGCCTTTAAGGTTTTTCACAAGAATATTATAAGGAGAGATACCTGCCTAATTAGAAAAAAAAAACTGAGCTAGGTTCAAGCTTACTTTTATAGGATTAACATAGATTTTATAAACAGAAAATGTTATTTTTCTTAGGCAGGCTATACCAGAAAATCTAACTAAATGTTTTCTTTATAACTGATTTTGAAGTAATGCTTTAAAGGACGGTCGTCAGTCTTCATAAGTCGTTTATGATTCAATATACTATCGCTAGACTACACTACAAAAGGAACGATTCTTATCGCGCTGTAAGTAGCTAACGATAAGGAATTTATTCGAAGTGAATATAGTAGATACCAATTTATAAGCAACCGAGCGAGCAATATCAAGATGTTGCAAGGAGTGTCCAAGGTACACGCGAAAAATACTCGCTAGACGCCCTGACACATGTGTCGGAACATAAAGAACGTTGCAGACACGAAAATAAAATACAATTTGTGGAGCATGCGGTGGCACCGTACACAATGTCTCGATTCGACTCCGACCGTGTACACAAAGCCCAAGGTACACCTACCGCCACCTAGCGGTATAAAACTAAATGTAGGCGCGGCTGCTGTTTGAGATATGGCGCAATTAGCCTTCATAACGATATAATTTGTTAAATTCTATTAAGCGCTCTTTATTTAATGAAGCATCGCTACAACTCACGAATTTGTGAAGTAAAAACATGCAAGTACTTATAAGTATGATAGTCGTCGTCGAAGGTAATAACGCTGAACTACAAATATTAAGTCAGATATTGGCAATATCAGCAAATTTAAGATTAGGAGCGTCATAAATTCAAACGTCATGAATAGAGCTAGTTGGTAATACTTCATATATTTTATGAGTCCCGTAGACGTGTCTATCTGGATAGTAATAAAATGCAGGGAGCGACCCTCGACGGAAAGCAGTAATATCAAGTAAAATAGTGTCTAATACTATGACATCGCAGTGAGCTGACAGTAAATTCAACATTTATATTACGTATAGGTACAGTCACTGGCGCTGGTAGTCCTTATGCTCCGATCTTTATGTGGTCAAAAGCGGTGTCCAGTGAATCCCGTCGTAACTTAGGCGTTACACTGTCCCTTTTTGGATTGCATGCCTCGCTAAAGCGCATGCAGGTTTTATGTCATCACAAATTATTTTAGACGGCCTCGTTTCTATAAGCGTTCATTACGGTGAGATGTCAATCCATATAATCAAGAAATCACGTGATAACGAAGTGAGCTGGCATTCCATCTTAATTATATGGATTGACAGCTCATCTCGTGATCACTTCACCCAAGCCTTCGCTTCGACATGTTTACAGAATCGACCGGCTGGAGTGGCGGCCGCGTACTGGAAAATGCAGCGTTGGAAGGCCTCCCACAAGGTGGACCGATGACCTGGTGAGAGTCGCGGGTAGCCGATGGATGCGAGATGCACAGGACCGGAGTCAGTCAAAGCGTTACTGGGTTTTTTCACCTGAAATTAATGAAGCTTCTGCGTTTAGTTATATTGATAAAAAATAACCACCCTCTTTTTTTAAGTCGGTTAAAAAGGATACATTTTTGCAACTCTCTTGTGTTTCAGTCTCTCTGATGCAAACTCTCAACTCAAACAGAAATCAACTGTAAAGCATGAAAATTGTCCCATTACTAATAGGTAGGTACTCGCAATTTTATCCACAAACTATATGAAACTTTTTTTTTATCACAGAAAAGCTTTTTTGATGCATCATTTTTAATGTTCGCAGAATTCATTACATATTTCGAATCACGTTCGTGAACGTGCATGTTTAAGTTTGACCAATTTTTTGTGATGTTTTATTTTTATTAAAGTGGCCATACTTCATTCATGCATTGCAAATTACGATTATTGAACATTTTAATTTGAATGTTTTAGATTTAGGGGATTCGCTCGATCAGCTCGTTTCTAAATGTACTTGAAATTCTCTCGGGCTTCATATGACTGTACTTCTTGCAGTAACTAGAGTAGATATTTGATTTGACTTGTAAATTTAGTCTAATATAGTTTTTTACTAGTGCGAATTTTGAAAAATCAAATTGATTATTCAAATACAGTTCTGTCTTATTTTCTTAGAACTAATTCTAGCTTTCATCACCATCATCATCATCATGCCCAGGAAATTTTGAAACACAAGAAAATAAAAGGTTGGATATTCATACAAAATTATCATCATCATAGCAGTTGTAAGACGTCCACTGCTGGACATAGGCTTCTTCCAAGGGGGCGGCGGGTTGGTGATCACAGTATATAAGTAGCATACTCTGGGTACATCGTCCTCACATAATATTAAATTAATTTTTGTATACCAAATTTTGTAAAATCATTATTTGAAAAGAGTAACTATGGAGTTTCTTGTACGTTCTTCTCCATAAATATCTTAGAAACTTTTCCAAATGGACAGTAGTCACTTTATTAATGTAATATTATTATTTTACTGAACTGTAAATGATGACGTTCAAAAGTGCGTTTAATGGCCTAATTGAAATAAACGTTTTGACTTTGACTTTGACAGTGTAGCTGTTGCAATGCACAGAAACACAGATAATGCTGCTGCCCATTATCTGGTTTTAAAAGAAAACGTCTTTGGTTTTGGAAGAAATTTTCATCAGCTTATCAAAATCCTTTAAGAAAGTTGTGCATCCACATGGACAGAATGAAGTTTTTTTTATTATAGTACTACATCTTCCCATCCTGTAAAATATACATCAAGAAGGTAATATATAATAAAGATTTTACACACCTTCTGACAACTAAGTACCTTACAGACACTTTATATTTCTCCTTCATTCCTAAATCAAAATGAGAACTATTATTCTGAAAGCAGCTGCAAACGCTCCCATGAGCCAGGTTCCCAGGTCACACGATATTTTGTTCGTTACACTGGTAGGAAAACCCAGTTATTATTTTATTAGGTATTTGGATAGTGCTGCCTTTAGGTAGTATTAGATAGGCATACGTTAAATGGGTAGATTCAGGTGAAAAAGTAGGCACTTCACGACCGTTTTTTTTTTCGTTTCGGTAAGTACGTACCCGGATGGTGGTTCAAAGAAAATGTTACAGTGAAATCAATTGTAGGTAGTACGATGTTCACCGAGTCACCAAATTTAAGGCCAAACAGCGGACATTGTGAGATTTTAGTAAAAATATGTATGGAAAAACATCATCATTTTTTTTTCACTTCATTCAACAGTAAGGTACTTTTATCTTAATAGAACGTCTTCAACACCCATGTGCTACAAATAAAGGTCACTCCTAATTATCTAGAAAAAAAGACGTTAAAAAAAATTTCGTATGCCCACAGAAGTGTAGTTCTAAACTCAACCACTGCAACGCCTAAGGTGACCTCTGTAGTGAACTAATTACAAATCGCCAAATCACAACCAAACAGAAAAGTCAAAACAGCTTCAAATCTCACACACCTAATCGATACAAACATAGAGAACCCACTGGGAACACCACAGTATTGTAACCGTCTTCCATACATATCGAAATCAGAGCGTTCCATTTTACCCCGCCGGGACACTGATGTAATCATAGACCGATCTTCCGTTATGTTATTTATCTTTTTTTCCTTCTTTCATGCAACGGTAGAGACCCGGTGTTTGTCTCATAGATTTAATATGAAACATGTCGTGAGATGGAGATTGAATGATGTGACCCGAATAGAATGTACGTTAATAATATTTACTGCACTGGTGACCCAGTGTTAACGACCGCGACTTACGAGTTGGTCGAAGATTAATTGTGGAATTACGTCATCTCTACTGCTCTCAAAACGGTAAAGGAAAACATCAAGAGTCAACATGGCATTTCCCAGAATCAAAAATAAATATATTTCGATGAAAACGGTTGCTGAGAGCCGTATATTTAATCTCAAAAATAATAATTACTCCAGTTTTAATTTCAAGTCATTGGTTTCTGTGTTGTGTTGTGGTTGATGTGTGTGTGTGTGTTTTATTTATTAAAAATTTTGTACATTGGACATAACGTACAGTATAGTTTCTTTGAATTCATTCGATTGATGTTTCCGAATGAATGCAATGATTGAGGAATTTGTATTTCCACTTCACATGTTATATAAAATGAGCTTACTCCGAAATCAAATTATGATTATTTCAACACCCACTGCATTGCAATTATTGGCCATTTTGTATGTTCACATGTGAGGTTCCTCAAAATACTAGATACTAGCTGTTGCCCGCGACTTCGCGTCGCGTTTTCCCGTTCCCGTATAGCCTATAGCATTACTCATGAATGTGGCTATCATATACAAAAAGAGGTTTCAAAATCGGTTCAGTAGATCTAGAGATTACCCCCTACATATGTACAAACTTACAAAGTTTACCTCTTTATAATATTAATATAGAAAATATATAATATAAAAGTTGACAATTCGATTATATGTCCTATACTCCTTATCTATTTTGCCGAAAAGACCATGGCAAAAGCTCATGGTATCAAGGTTTTTTTACATTTAAAATAAACACATTCATATCCAATTTCATGTTTTTTGCATCATTTAGACCTGGTTTTTAATTTTGGTTAGGTTCAATCCGTGTTTATTTTATTCACTCCAACACTGATTCCACACAAACCTACTCCAGACGCCATTAAACCTACTGTATATCGGAACAGGAACATATACAGCATGTCCCCACTTCCTCAAGAGCCCTTAATCGCCCTAACACTTCACCCCACATCGTGGAACTCAAGTGAGCCGAGTTAACTTCCAAGAGACATACTTTTTTCTAACTTAAGAAGTGTACCGGTTGTGTTCTGGGAATCCTTGCTGATATTTAATGCTGACAGGAGTTTTTTACGATTTGAAATGGGAAACCTAAAGCATGTAAAAAGTTCAATAAATGATAAAGATAACTGAAAAATAAACGGTTTAGAAAAAAACGCAATTTTAGTTACGTACCAAACTCGTAGTGTAAGCCTTTAGCACGTTCAAAAATAGATTGTTAAATAACGTTCCTGGGGTTAAGCTGAAGAAGAAAAATCTTTCAATGATAGAGATTAAGTTCTTTAGATTGTAGATTTCAATATTGATTGTAAAATCAAAATTATAGAACTACGAATCTGATTACGAAAAAAACTAAATTAACTGACAGAACGTTTCACTATAAATATGACTGAGTGCCGAAGGCTACTGTTAATCCAGAAAAATGCAATTTCCTTTGGTGCAAGTAAAACCTACAAATAAGTTTGATTGAATTATTTTTTTAATGTAATGACATGCCATCTGAATTGGAACTGTAATTGTAATTGCTTGTTTATGTAAATTTTGCACGCCATATATTGGCAAAACATAGCGCATATATATTAGACAATGTACCATCTGCAACCATTCCTATGTTCAACAAAATAAATTACTGATTGATTAAAAAAAAAAAAGTCCTTGTTTGGTCCTAAGAAATCTCTTTCAATACCTACAGTATTTTTATTTACTTTATGCCCAGTTTGACGTGTGCTCACGTTTTGTTCCTATATTCCGAGAAGTGAATCAAACGTTTTGATTGGTTAATTGTATGCTCGCCAAATGAAAACGGAATCACAGTTCGTAGAAAAAAGGATTGCATCTAGATTGCTGTAAAGTTCTCATGAGCACTAAGTGACGAAAATATTTTTATCGCTGTATTCGTAGCAAACAATTTTTGAAATTAAATTTTGAGCAAAATGATTTTGTATATTAATATTTCGTGTTTAAAAGTGTAGTTTCATTTTCGAGATATAAAAGTACTACATATTCATAAAAAAGTTATATTTATGTAAAAGTAAATAACAATATTATAATTTTGTGTTATGATGTCGTATGGCGTCGCATGTGGAAACTTGTAATTGGCCATATTTTGTTTAAACTTTTACTTACTGTGTTTGTTTAGCTGTAAGTTTTCCTAAAATAAAATAAATAAATAATATCGGGATTTTTTCAATACGTATGTTCTTGATAGTGCGTAATTGAAAACGCATAATTCAGTATGTTTACAGCAGTTTCAGCCCAGTAAATATGTGTCCCGTGGATAGCAATAAGCTCGCCTCCTGTTACATGGGAATTAAACATAACTAGCAAAGTTAAAGTAGAGTTATGCATATTTGTATGTGAGAATTTAAAACGTTTTAGTTGTTCGTGTAAATATAATATAAGTTAAAATTAATTGCAACAAAAAATAGCGCACAGACCGCTTAAAATCTCGCCGAGCAAAACCTTCCAAAGCGTACTTAACAGCATAGTAAGCGATAAAAGCGCTTAATTCCCAAGTCGTTACATTGCACCAAGATCCGCTAACGTGATATCTTGGAGCAGACTGCATCATTTCAAGGAACTGTTTGAGGCGTTGGAGCCAATTAGACAAAGGTATTATGTAACTGACTGAGTAATTGACAGCTACTATTTGTGCCTACATTAACAGGGTGTTTTAGAAGTACATGGTCATATTTAAGTAAGAGTTCATTTGCGCCAAGCAAGACGCAAAGCAATAAAAAAACGAATAAAAACAAAATCAATAACTAAATAAAAAATTCTTTATTACTGAGTGACTGAGAGACAACGCACAATCGAGACAACTGGTGATAGAAAACTGAAATTTGGTATATAGCTTCCCTACATTCCGTAGGTGAGCCCAAAGAGAGGCTTCCCGAAATCCCTACGGGAACGGGTCAAAACGGTATTTGCGCGTACGAAGTCGTGGGCAAAAGCTATTTAATTATAATTAAAGTTAGGAAGAGAGGAGCTAAAGAAACAATTGCAAAAAAAAAACATTGTATCAGAAACCCCTTTCAAGCAATCTGATGGAGTTCATGGCATTAAAATCTGTGTTTGAACTAAAATAAATGCCTCAAGTTTAATCGTTTTTGCGGTTGGTTTTTATACACAATTTTTTTGCAATTGTTTCTTTACCGTATAGGTATCAAACACAAAATGTAACCCTTAAATATGACCATGCGCTTTTGAAACACCCTATATACCTATATAGCTCTAGAAACCTGCAGTACCTAATAGATTTACTCAGTTCGGGCTAAATGCTAGGTAACAGACAAAGCCCATAATTGTATTGGATCTTATTAAATACCTAATCACTATGACAGATCAGGCAAGTAATGCATTGTCACCAGGCAAGCACCGTAAGTTCACTTGCATCCAGGGTTGCGGAATTTGTTCGAAAGAGTCACCGCGGCCCTGGAACGCAAAGAGCTTTAGAAGATACACGGATGGGTTTTAGTCAGTAAGAGTCTGACACGCCTTTCCGATCCCATCCTTAAAAAAAAAAAAAAAAAAAAAAAAACAGTTCACTTGCATTGTTGCGAACAGCGTTAGTTAATAATTCATCTCACAAAGTGCAGTCGCCATAATAGTATTTTTTTTAGGATACTTGACGGAAATCAAGTATCTTGAGAAACCAAGATTTGTGATGATTTCCCAGTAATGACCAAGCCATAATTTACTCTAGGTATGTACTTAACTGTATTATGTCACAATAAATTATTGTGAGACGAATCCTACTAATATTATAAATGCGAAAGTTTGTGAGGATGGATGGATGGATGGATGTTTGTTACTCTCACGTAAAAACTACTGAATGGATTGTGGATGGGAATGGACAGTGGTAGATTATAGTCTGGAATAACACATAGGATACTTTTTATCCCGGGAATATGAACCCTTGGGATAATTTTCGACAATCACGCGGACTGAGCCGCGGGCGGCAACTAGTGTAATCATAAAGCTTGGCAAATCAAGTTATCAAAATCATAAGTAATTTATTCAAATTAGGCTGAGTACCAGCACTTTTTGAACGTCAAAGTTCTACATAAAGACAGACCCCCAAAACGCCCGCTCGTCTCCACTTCTTAGTGTTTTAGCTGGGAAGAAGAAGTGGCGCAACTAACTCCCCAGCAACTAATGAACTTATGGTCACCACAGTAGTTTTTATGAGCCAAGAAAGACCTGCCGTAAGTAACCATAAATTACCGCTTTAACACAAATTCTTACAGTATTATAATACTTAACTTAAAAGTCTTCACAATAGACTACTTAAATACTTAATCCAGAGTATATAGAAAGTCACGGCATAACCAAGTTTCTACTCTAGTACCTAGTTTTAAGTACTTAGTTAATTGTATTTTAAATAGCCAGTAGTATTCGCAGTCTGCACTGGAGTGAGATAAAAACTTCGTGAGAGAAAATCGCTTTCACAATATTGCCAAAAGTTTTGTAGTTTAAATAAAGCTCTATAAGTCGGTAGCTCCACGACAAGCGCCAAGTCAATAGGATCTCGTTAAAACTTGCCCGTAGCTGCAATGTGTCCAAAACTTAAGAGATGAAACTACTAAATACGGGACTTTACTCCAAAATAAAAGTATCATAATCAGAGATCGAAATAAAATCAAATAAAATCCCGGAATCATGACACTTAAAACCCGGGATTATAAAAACATGAACTGGACTTTGAGTGTAGTTACAAATTATTGATTTAAAGAATCAAAAGAAGAAAGAGTTGTGCGAAAACAAAGCTATTTAATTTAACAGTTTTAGTAGGTACACAACTCTAAAAACATAATAAGATTCTTTAATATAATAATTTGGTTCAAATGTATTCAAAGCGCAATAAGTAATTTGCAATTCCTTAAATCCTGGGATACAATCGTCATGTTTATGATTCCGGGATTATAGAGAAGGTATTATCAACTCTATGTCACTTACTTCCAAGAACATTAGGTAAATATAGTCTACCTATTCTGTTCTCTGATCATACTTGTCATGGAGTTACACCTAATTTGTTTTGCCACAGAAACCAGTTTGGCTATATTTTTGTTGTGTAAAAACACATTGGTTTAAGACTCTGATCCCGTTTCTGGTCCAAAATTGTAAATTGCGAAAATTTAATGTGACAAATTATCAAACACGCGTTATCTACTGAATTAAATTACTGTTTTGTGACGTGTCGACAATGATTTCTTTCACAGAAATAAAGCGTAATTTTTGTGAAGAAATTATCAAAAAGATTTAGAAGAACTTAACATCTAACATGCTGGTTCTGTGTCACCATTGTGAAAACTTAAGGCATACGACACCAGGAATTCTGACGTCGTTGCTAAGCACATTTTTCCTTTAAACTCTACCAACACCATGCCTTGTTGCATGCTGAAATACGTTTCTTGTTTAAAAACTCTTTCCTTATACCTAGGTAGCAACTTTATTTTTTTACTTGACCTCCCGAAAGATGGGCAGTTTGTAGTAGTTATACAGTGTGGAGACATCGATACGACAATAGATGGCAATACTGGTTCATAGAATTATGTTTAAACTGTTATAGATCTTGTCACCGAAATTAAAAATAAACTTTCCAATCACATTAAACGTCAAAAAAACTCTAATAGTCAAGGATAGTGACTATTATTATAACGAAATATTCCAAGCAGTCTGTTGCAGTTAGTGACATCAAATCAAACAAAATAAAAGACAACATATTCGTATGAACTAGTATTGCCAGTGTTTTGATTTATTGTCGTATCGTCCTTATTATTTCTTATTGACTCAACCTGAACCTTCATTATTGATTGTTAAATGTACGTAAAACAACCATTTATTTTTGCTATTTTTTTTCTTCTATCCGCACTATTATAACATAGTTAATAATAAGATTTATTGTTCTCAAGTAAGTGAGGATTGTCTTAATGAAAAATAAAGTTCTTTAAACCGAATTGTAGTCAATTTATTTAACTCTTAACTTTATTTTTAAAAGCAGTACCTTAACATCCGCAAAATTACCTCGAAGTGTCTATACTTAAAACAAAAAGAGTACCTGTAAGTGATGACTATTCTCGATCCAAAAACTTCCGTATTCCATTTACGGCGCGACAAACTTTTGATTCATTACCGCCAGAGTGCGCGAGCGTCAACCCCGCAATGCCTAATGGCCCGGTGTTACTTTCAAGTTTTCCCATTTTGTTATTGTTACACATTTTTCAAGTTGATCCCATTTGTTCCTGTTCCCTCTTTGCACTTTTGGCGGAAATAAAAGTTAATAATAAAGTGGAACTAAACAGAAGTTTCGGAGACTTTGTAACTACATATTTGTTTGCGGGTTGAAGTGAGCTTGTACGGTTGTACCTACGTGAGTGGAGTAGCATCTATCAAGTGACACTTTTTGTGTAGTTTTCACTCGGTTTTTCCTCAAGGGTATTCTTTATAACATTATGAACTTTTTTACTTCTTTGGTGAACTAAGTTTATTGTCTACTGGATCGTATACTCTTCGTAATGACACCTTCACGTAACTATAAGAAAAAGAAGCCTTCCCTTGTGCATGGACGTGCAGTAGGCTTTTGGGCGTATGTGACTGATAATCCTAACGAATATTATAATTATATATATTAACATCTAGTATTTAAGCTAAGGCCTATAATAGACAGTTAAGTCAGAGAAATTTATAGTTTTAATAAGGTCACTGTTAGTCACTAAACAACAAAACAAATCTATTCTTGTAATTTAACCTAGATTTATCGCTATCTATCTGTCTGCCTCTGCATTGCTATTTGTATAATACCAGTAAAGGATCGAAGGTCAAAGGTCAACATGATGGATAATGTTGGCAATGATACCAACCATTTTCTCCAACATATGAAAGTTGAACATTTTGGCAAGATTCTCAATTTCAAGAGAAAGATTCGGGTAAAACTAGGAAGTTGTATCTCATCTTGTGAAATAGAAATATAAAATATATAGGTACCTACTACTGTTATTTATTACAGAGTAGTTTTCAAATACGAAGAAAAAGGTTATGAAACGAAAAATCCACTATCTAAATTTACATCGATAAATTTTCCAATGCAATCCGATAGATAGACAGACAGACAACGAAAACAAAAGATCGCAAAGTTTATAATATTCATTCGATGGTCACATTAGATTTTATGTCGCAGAGCGCTCCAGCAATTGAGTCCGTGGCTCCGGACATTTCTATAATGCTTTACCGAACCCGGTATGAATGCTTGAGCACGAGCATTGTTCCAACAGTTTTATTCTATTACACGACTAAAACTTTAAAGAGGGCTCTCCGACTGGGACAGCTATAAGCACTAAATCAAAACTTTCCCGTTAGGGGGCGCTTCTCCACTAGTACGAGTGAATACGTTCGGGGATGGGTGGGCTTACCGAATCATCCGTTTTCCATACAAACTCTTTGAAGAACAAGCGACGATGGGAATTGCTTCCGGAGAAGTTTTGGATAATATTTTATCTTGATATTACTAGTCTAAGATGATACATGATAAGAGAACACGGACTCACAAAGTCGTTTACCGAAGCGAATTGCTCTTTAATTACTTCTTATTGTAATCCCTACGTCCAATAGAAGATATTGAGTTCCAAAACATTTCCCAAATATGAACTAATATTTGTCAGAATAGTTCTGACCTGAGCGAATAACTAAGTTGGAATAGAACATTAGACAGTAGCTATTTGTCAAACTAAGATTCGATTACGTAATCTGAATTGCGAGACCGTAGTCGAAACTAAGCAATATGATTAAGGAGAAAGTTCTATTCTACAATAAATCGAGAGATCGGATTAATTCGTAGGAGCAATAAGTCGTGTAACTAATAGGTACACTATCATGGCTTCCTGACCGCGACGGGGACCTATTAATAAATGTCACACACATAACGAAACCCTTCGTCAATTAATAGTTGTGTCGAAGACAGGATTCCTTTCGTGGTCACGCGTCATTAGCGAATGACATTTAGAGGTACCACTCGCTCTATTTCTTATAAGTTCTTCTGTAATGAACGGCTGAGTAAGTTTTAATGATGGCAGCTTTACTTTCGTCTAACATGATATTTTGCGCTTAGTGATAATGGGTCTGAGACTGTCTTTTCTTATTTTTCTTTCCTCACTTTTAAGGGTTCGTTGAACTCGTGAGGGGCAGCGTTGACGTCATCCGGGCCCTAGGGTTTGGCGTGGTCTCAAAGTTTCGGAGGTGTCGTAAATCAGTCAGGCGCCAAATTAATTGCTATACCTACTAACTACTATTTAACACGCATATAAACCGCTGCTGATTGTGTTGATGCCTTAATTAGTTTAATGTGATAATTAACGTTACGTTTTAGAATAAATATATCCAGTGGTAATATTAAGGCAATAACTAATTCTGAAATTGAACAAACCACTCTCCTGAATATGAATTAATCGAGAATTGCTGTCTTTTAACAAACCCTATAAGAAAACATACATTTTATTTACCCCAAAAACATTAAATCAACCATTAACTTACCAATTCGTCGCTTATGAGAACGCAAGTCGATTTGCCGATAGGGAGTCGTAACTCGTAAGTTTATTTCAATGAACATACGCTCGGTAATGGTAATGAATGATGGAGGCAATCAATCAATTGATTAAAATCTCGTATTTACTGATAACCATCCGCTATTGAGCATTACGTACGTCTGCTGTACCCGTAATGAATATGGTCCCTAGTTTAAGCAACATGGCAGCTGGATGGGTGCTCAAATTAATGGAAAATGCCGGAATTAAAAATAATTATTGTGGTTAAGTTAATAGCTTTATTTAAAAGGTAATTCTGTGGTGTAAAATATTATAGTGAAAAGTTAATAAATTGTTAATTGGGTCCGTTTAAAGTAAAGACTTTATTGTTATTAAATAAAAGCTTTATGATCGGATGCAAGTCAATTTTGGGCTCCAATAATTTTCATCTATACTTTGTAATTTTACGGTGTATTGTAGTGGCAGGAAAACGCAAAAAAACTTTGTAAGTACCAACCTAAAGCGCTGCTTCGGATCAATACTATGCATTATATCGATTTATTATATCAATAAAAACAAATGAATAAACCAAATCTAGAGGTAGTTGTGTCATTCATTTATTCATAATATTTTTGGCGAACACTAAAATACCTATGCATTCTATTTTTAAAACCTGTCCCTGTGGGAAGTATCAATTTATCCTTTTTTTACTTTTATTTATTTATTTAAAGAATGTAGGTAACTGTAACTTATTTGATACATAATTAATTAGGTACATAATATGTAAATACTTTGTATAATACTAGATGAACCTGTTGTCGAATACACTTAAGAGCGAATTTATTTATTTTGTAAGATCTAAGGTTACAACTATGTTATGATTTGGTAACGCAGTCGTTTTACAATAAATTATAAATTTCAAAACCTTTCGTAAGCAATTATTTAGTACGTTTAATTTATAATTCATATTGAGAATCAGTTTCCTGCAATTCACACAAACAGTTGAACCTATTTAACTGTATAAGAATACCTAAACTTCAAGTACAACACTGAAACTTCGTACCAGTACTTACCTGCACTTTCTATTCTAAATAAAATGTATTTCTTTGGTGTACAAAGTTGTATCTATACATTTTTCTCAGGAGCTCACCGACTGCAAGTTCCACACTGATTCAGCTCGATGCCTGTTCCTTGTTCCAAGTTCTTCGTTGTTGTATTCATGTTAAAGCTTTTCGATTTGTTTAGTTTGTAGTTTAGTTGTAATAGCTTCTGATTGGCTGGGTTTTTTTTTACTGTATCGGTGGGAGCTTCTGATTGGCTGATGTTTTCTTGTTGCACTATCAGTTCTGTGGAAATCGAATTTTGTAAAACGTTGTAACAAAAAGAATACGTGACATGTATTCAAATATACTACTTTACAGATTTAGGTTACCGACATAGCCCGAAGGATCGCCAAACTGAAGTGGCAATGGGTAGGGCACATTGCTCGCAGAACAGATGGTCGATGGGGCCGAAAAGTTCTTGAGTGCCGACCACGTAGCGGAAGATACAGCGTTGGAAAGCCTCTCACAAGGTGGACCGATGTCCTGGTGAGGGTCGCGGGTAGCCGATGGATGCGAGACGCACAGGACCGGTTGTTGTGGTGACACTTGGGGGTGGCCTATGTCCAGCAGTGGACGTCTTTCGGCTGATATGAGGATGATGATGATGATGACAGATTTAGGTAAATACTTTTAACAATAATGTCAAAAAGTCGATGTCAATTATTGTTATTAATTTTTTGTTTTTTTTTAAGAAGAGTGCTGCCATAATTAAGAAGAAAATTAGACGTACCATAGGTAAATATAGACGGCACGGTCAATTATAAAAGCCGATAAACACTGTTAGAATGTTTCACAATTCTTCATTTCTTTTTGTACGATCAGTTAGCTATTTTTATCAACCATAGCAAATAGAATACAAGAACTTTGTAACGTAGATATACTTTAGAAAACAACCTTAAGTGAGAATCTAGGCAAAGAATAAATAGACGAGACTGTTTCTATTTAAGGAACCATTGCCCAGTTGGAGTAGTCTACATTATTTCAGTTTTAGAGAGGGTTTTTAGAACTTCTAGGTAAGACTTGAATAGAATAGAAGAAACTATGAGAATTTTGGATCTAAAAATGAAGGAAAATATGATAAAAGCATCATCATCATCTGCCTAGCCCTTTCCCAACTATATTGGGGTCGGCTTTCAGTCAAACCGGATTCAGCTGAATTCCAGCATTTCACGTGGAGCGGCTCTCTACCCGACCTCCACAACTGGGTAACACGGTACTTCTTGGCAAGACTGGTGTCAGGTTTTCTAGCTAGACAATCCGTAACGACTGCCAAAGATCCACAAATGACAGCTGGGACCAACGGCTTAACGTGCTACCCGAGGCACAGAGGAGTCTTGGTATGTTAAGGTGGTCACCCATCCACAGACCGTCCTCGGCAAGCGTGGAAATATGATAAAGTCACACTAATATTATAAAGGCGAAAGTTTGTGAGTGTGTGTGTATGTTTGTTACTTCTTCACGCGCAAACGGCTGTAGCAATTTTGATAAAATTTGGTATGCAGGAAGCTGACACCCTGGTTTAACACATAGGCTACTTTTTATTCCGGGAGTATGTTCCATTGGGATAATTTACGGCATTCACGCGGGCAGAGCTGCGGGCGACAGCTAGTATTTAATAAATATCAGTGACGAGGCAAAGACATTTGATAAGAGGCAAACAGTTTCACAGCGACACGGCCGAAGCTGTTAGCTAACTCATATCACATGTTGCACGATGATCTGTCTCCAACCCACTAGATATACACCGTCTGCCCGTGATTGATGGACGGTATATTAAATAAACCGCACCAATATTACATTTCAAACATATCGGTTCCTTCAGGCAAGATTGATGATCCCCCGATTATGAAGACACGAACAAAACTCTGACCTTGACAACGGAAGAACGCTTCTTGCAAGAAATTAAACACCCAGCTCTATTTTCCAGGGAGTATTCCGCTGTCATCAATCAAACGTTATAAAACCATTACAATTAAAGTGATGAATGTGTTAAGAACGTATTTAGGGGGGGATTCGCGGTTATCCCGCCGCGCCGCCACGGCAATGTTAAACTTCTGATTTGTAAGGTCGCCTCCACCCACACTGGAGTCAGAAAACAAAGAAATATTTCACTCGTGTAATGGATTGAAGTGAGCTTCAAACTTTTCACATTCAGCAAGTTTTCGAACAAATTTATCTCTAGAGGAGCGGGGCAAATACATCAAACTTGAGGCAATTTCAAACACTTGTTTCATGAGAACGTTTACAAGCAGACCAAATTAATACTCTTATTTTGTAGTCAGGACGCACTAGCGATGGTTAGCTATTAGTACCTAGTAATGAGAGTTAATACCAGGCTTGCTATCATTATCTAAATACCACTTTCCGAAGTATCCATCTGCGCAGTTAACCACAGAGTTTAATTAATAGCGTAGCAAATTCAATGTTACGAACCTACCTATCATTCAGACTAAAATTTACGTTAAACTGCTAACTTGATCTAACTGTGTAGGTACTCCATGCTCACTAAAAGGAACATCTATCATGAAAAGTGGTAAAAGTCTATAGACTGAGTTGGCAAATATTTTCGACGGTTTTAATGTGTGGCGTTGAGATTTATACTCCCTAAAAGTTGTTTGATATGAAAAGGCAATTATTTATAGAATGTAAAAATAATCATGATAACGGCCAGATTATATGTGAACAATTGGAGTAAAAATATTATATTTTAGTGTTTGATTTAATTAAGATCGTGGGGCGAAACAATAACGGAATGTCTCGTTTTCCAAAATGGAGTATGAAAAGCCACCCACGATCGGAAATAATTGTTCCCTTATAGAAATATATTACAAAGGTTTTAGCATAATGATGCTTAAGTGTGATTTCGAGTAGGTACAGGAAATCATTATTACAGTATTAAAAGGTGTGCTTTGATAAAATTGGCGGTATTTTGTGGGCGTTTTTGACTATAGAATATGTGAATTGGGAATATTTTTGGTCATGATGAGATGTAGGTACAATTTATTAAACAGGGGTTTCTGCTTATCTAGCCAAAACGGGTACAAAGCGAACTTCAAGTTTAATATAAAATTAAACAAAATAAATAGTTATTCTATTGCGACGGAGGTACCTATGGGTCGAAGGCGCGTTGTGTTCAACGCACGCCTCTAAGAGATGTCAGCATAGTAGAGGGGGCCCGCTAGGAGTCATATGACAATATATAATCCTTAAAAAAAGTACCCATATCTATAGGTATCTATCTAATCTAATCTAATACCTTTAAACGAGCAATTCTTATATATTTATATAATCTGAATATCGAAAACGGCCTCAGCGATTTTTATGAAATTTAGAATGCAGGGAGTTTCGAGGGCGCTAAAGCGATCTAGCTTATTATAGATTAGGTTTCATTTTTAGAAAACGTTTACCAAAAAAAAATACGAGCAACATCAGCAAAATATTTTTTAATTTTATAATCAGTCTTAGACTCACGTCCCAAACACAGCAGGGTTGAGTACCACAGTGCAGTTCTTGGGAAATTGCAAATGGTTAATTTTAGCATGTCAAGTTCTACTGGTTGCGGGTAGCCGATGGATGTGAGATACGCAGGACTGGTTCTTCTGGCGACACTTGGGGGTGGCCTATGTCCAGCTGTGGTAGACGTCTTTTGGATGAATGATGATGATGATGATGAAGTTCTAACGCTGGGCAAAGGTCTCTCTCTCTCCCTTTTCCACGCACGCCTGTCCTCTGCCGTTATGGGCAAGTCGTTCCAGTAAGAGTCACGTGCATACAAAATTCACCTAGGCACTTTTCAGTCATTACTTCGTAACTTAAAGCAGAGACCATATCATATTAATAATGTAGCAAGAATTGAGCAAGTATATCGCAGTCTGCGAGTTCAGGTCAAGTTAAGTACAACAAGTAACGTGTGGCAAGGGTTGGCAGTGATAAAACTTTCACACAATAAAGTTGCCTGAAGAAGTAAAGTTAGGATAACTTAGGATAGTTGATCTCGATGTGTCGCGGTCCCCCGTTTGTTTTAATGGCAAAGTTCTGATTTATCGTCCTTGGTTCTAGCCAGGATCAAGTTGCGGTCACACTTTCGAAGACGCTTTTAAATCAAATTAAGTATTCACCTGAGCAACTTTGTGCATTATGAAGTAATAATTTTCGAAGTTCATTAAGAAGATGTTACGAAACGTTTATTTTTAGAAGTTTTAATTGGAGATTGCCATGGTGATCGATATAATAACGACTTGTTAAAATATTAGTACGCCCACCAGTTTATAAAATGCAAGAGATCTAACCTTAAAAAACATTTTCGAAAATTCTTCACGTTATAAAAAAAACCTTTTGGAAAACTTATTTTGAAAGCATGGTTGTAGAGGTCTGAATAGTCATTCGCTCCACGTCAAATACTGATATTCAGCTAAATCCGGTTTGACTGGGAGTCAATATGTAGTTGGGAAAAGGCTAGACTCTGAATGCCTACAATTACCTATTAGGTAAAGAAGAAGAAGAAAGAAAACACCTTTATCCCACCAGAAATGACGCAAAAAACACAAAATTAAAAGAAAATAACTTAACAACTAACTAAAAACGAAATAAAACTTGTTTCAATGACGAGCTGTGTCAGGACCGGACATTAACTACCACGAGGTACATCCTCTTAATATATCTACCTAAAACAAACCCAAGTATATAATTATGAATGTGAGTGAAACACACCAGCCCTAGAGGCGTAATACTATCCTGTGTTAAAAATTAGATTAAGTTAAGTGTAAAAAAGTACTGCCACTATGTTTGGTATATTTCATCTATCTATGTAACTTTTTCAATCTCTCAATAAAGGAAAATCCATCCGAATTTCCCAAAGACAAGTCGAAACATATCACATCTCACTCACTCCCTACAAGTTAAAACAAAAAACGGCTGTAAAAAAAAACAAGAGCACCTGAGGGCGATTGTAAAGGACGTGGGGTCTGTTTATTCGGTGCTTACACTCGACTCGCCATCAATCACTCGGGGGCCAGTTTTTAGGGGCCCACAGCTCCCCGGGGCCCAGGACTGGACTTGCAGTGGACGTCCCTTGACATGTACGGGCCAAAAAACTTGCCGGCTCGCCATTGGGATATGAATTAACGTGTTTTTCTTTTAAGGGTTTCGATTTATTCTTTTAAGGGTTTTGGTTTACCTTTTTGGATAAATCCTTTTATGTTTTAAGATGTTTTGGTAGGTTGGAAAATACGGTTAGGTATACTAAGTACCTATTTTACGGTTTATTGTTAAGTCTCTTAGTGAAATTCATACAAATACACTGCAGATGGGTTGGCTTTGGCTACGAAACTTAGTAAAAAGAAACAGTTTGAAGAATTAAACTAATAAATTTAATTTAGGAAAGCTACGCTTTCGACTTTTAACTTCGTTAAGTTAACGAGTAACTTGAAAGATGTCAATGCACTGAAATAACCTTTTGAATGGTTCTTGTTTGATAGGTTACTAGTTAGAATAATTTTATTAGATTTCATCTAAAAGATTATTCTACGAAATATACAGATATGTCTTGGGAACATCTTTTACATGCAATCTAATATGATGTGTTTCTTCGAGTACCTAAAATTAATACGTTTTAGTGATAGTGAAAAAAGGTAGGAATAATAGAATCATGCAACTTACACTCATCTGCATCCTTTTTGATTTCAAGCCGACCCTAATATAGTTGGGAAAAGGCTAGGCAGATTATATCATCGTAAATTTCAGCCTAGAATGTCCCACTGCTGCGTATCATATGCCTCCTTATCTTTTTGCCATACTTAGATGCACAGAACCTTTTTTTTTTTAAGGATGGGGAATCATCAAATGACTTCTTCCGCTCTGGGTGGAGCGGAAGGGCGTGTCAGACTCTTACTGACTAAAACCCATCCGTGTTCCTTCTAAAGCCCTTTGGGCCGCGGTGACTCTTTCGAACAAATTCCGCAACCCTGGCAGAGATGCACAGAACCTGGAACCCGGTTCTGTGCGTCTCATATTCAGGCATTTAAAAACAACCATCTTAATCCAATTTATCTACCCATTTAGAATACACCTGCAAACTTACTGAAGATCAAATATCGGTAATAATCAACCGGAAGTATCGTGTAAAGGTAATCCGGATAACATAATTGTCTATTTAATAACCCCGTTGAACTTATTCAGGTCCGATCCTCGCCGGAAGCGGAGCACATTATCAAAACATTAATCCTTAGTTTACCTCTTTTAAAAGACGCTAAAATTAATTGTCCACCCTTTTGGGTTAACTTTGTATTACAGTTAAATATTGTGCTTTTATGTTATTGTAACCGGATGATAACAAAAATTTAATTCATCGTCACTAATTCAAATGTCGACATTAGCGTTATGTATTTTAAGTGACCATCTGGATTGAAAAGGTCCTAAAAATTCAAGGGTTGCAATAAAATTTGAACATTATATAGTTCATTGTTCTAAAAAGAGATGGGGCTTTTTGGGCCAATCTTTATAAAAAAAAATTAAAAATGAATCGCCGTATTGTATGTTTCTACTTTAAAATATCATTAGTCAGATATTTGGAATTCTGAATTCAAATACCTGTAGGTATTGTAAAGAGGATATCCTTGTCTGCAGGTCTCTGGCAGACAAGATAGCCTTTGGAAGCGTCAGGTGAAAACTAAAAGAATTTGAAATACGAATGTGAAAATATGTTTTGTTTTTTATAAGACTCTAGTTCCGACGTTCGCTAAAGGCAGATGCCAAATATATTTAAAGTTTTAAATCTCCAATATCGTTTCATTTTATAATAATCACGATAAGTAACACTAGAGGAGTCCCTGGTGTTACAAATGGTGGAGGTCCGGTTTTTTCCCGCGTGTGCAAGGCGTGACATTGCATGAAGAAACCCCCCATATAATAAAAGTATCTTAGAGGATTGCTGTATGATTTGATAATTGAGTCAGGCGCTGTACCGACGCCTGGAGTGAAGCTAAGTGTTTTTTTATATTATGAGAAAAGATTGTGAAACGTCAATATGTTAATGTTTACCGGCATAGACCGAGTTTGTTTTGAAGATTTTTTAGTAGAGTTTAGATTCATCGCCACCGACGGTGAATGGCGAGAGAGCGATTACGCGCTCATATTAGGCGCATTTTTGCAAAGCGCAGCAAAACATTTTTATAACTACACATACCATGAAGGTATTGATTTTGATGTGTTGTGTGATAAAATTAGAAACGAATTCCCGTGCAAATGCATGTCATGTAAACAACGTGCACAAAAGGCATCTTATGTTGAAACGACGACCGCCGTTGTATTGGAAAAATGCGAACGACAAGATTTTATAGATGTTGAGAATAATACACCCTTATATTCTAGCGTGATGACGAACGTCTCACAAATTGAAATTGAGGAACCACACTATGATGACCATGATGACAATTGTGACGATGATGAACAGAGCTGTGGAGAAAGCAGCCTACTCCATGATACAACATTTGAGCAAGATTTGACGGATGAAGATAAGGAAGCGGGTGTGTCTATTCCAATATTTAATAATAGTTTGATTCCAGAAAATCAAGAGAAGTTATTGTCGGAACCTCTTTGTAATCCAAACAACGAATCCAATAATTGCATTAACATGGATGACATTTTTGAGGATAATGGAGTCGAAGAATCCGTTGTATTGCAGACCGAACCGAAGGAGATGGTCCAATACGAGGTTTAATTCCCCATGATGTCCAAGGATTTAGATGAATCCGACATTCTCGAGGGCTTAGCTATTGAGTCAAATGGTTGTAATACAATAATCTCAAGTAATTTGATTTTATTCGACGGGGACAAAGCAAAGACCCATGCCACATACACAAATATGTCTTTGAATATTAAAATTAAATTTTCTCTTAATGCCCGAGCTAAAATAAATAAGATAAGGGTAAGAAGAAAGAAATTCGAAACAATTTTATATAATTACAAAGTCAGGAAACGTAATATTTTGAGAATTTTATAACTATTTGAGTTTCCACTTTTTATACTAGGTAGATTTAGTATGTTAGATATTTTTCCAGATTTCTGCTGATCTCTTAGCATTATATTTTATTAAGTTCGACAGTGTCGACACACAAATAATTTTATTATTTAATTTCATTCATAGGTTGTCATAAAATGAAAAATAATATGTCATGTTGTGCTATAGTTAATATAAAAAGCACATGTTGAACAGAATTCCATGTATGGAAGTGATGATTTATACTTCTAGGCGACAGACAGTTAGGAGTATCAAACTACGTAGGTTGTATATGGGCCTTTTAAAAAAATATTTGTTTGTATCCGAAACTATCATCGGATGAGTTTCAAGTTCATGTAAATAGATACATTGATTAATGTAAACAAACCATTATTTTAGTGTTTTTTGTTAAATAGTTTATTAATCAGTTTATTCTTTTTCATGTGGATACTGAAAATGGACTCGTACGTGCGTGAGGGACGCAGCCGGCCGAGGAAGAGAAGGTCACTTGTTCAAAGATGAAGACAGAATGTTATAGTCAGATAGGCTGAAGTTACTCCAGTTTGAAAAATATAAGTTAACTATAGGGAACTATGGCCCATCCTGAAGAGAGGGGAGTAAGAGGGCGCCATGGAGGTTGATGCCAACTCTGCTTACGGGGCATAGCCTTTCGCAGAGGGTGACTAGTTGTCACCATTGGTTCAACTGATATTGGTGACCCACAGTTGTTGGTTAATGTCAATTAATAATGTATATTTGATTTTCTTTGTTATGTGCGGATCGCTGGAGTAGGTTCAAGAGTTAGGTATATTTATATTAGTATGACCTTCTTTTTCTCTGACTCGATAGCGTCCGAGGAATTTAAAGTTATAATTTTATAAATTATAGATATAAATCCCATCTGGATGAATGTGAGTTTTCACATTATTTGTTAAAGCAATCGCGATGTGCCGGAGCTTTTCTAGCGGTTTTGCCCCGGCAGGGCTTCGGTATGACTGCGTTGTTGATAAGCACAAGTGGTGCATGGTAAATTTTAATAAATTAATTGATCGCAGGTCATAGTGTAAGCTGCTTCTATAGAAGCATACGCACCCCTGTTCGTCCACATCCGCTTATAGGTAGGGACATCTTTTTAGGTATAGGTAGGTTACACTTGACCCTTCCAAAGATTTGGAATAGATGATTGCGAGGCATTTCCTCTTATCCTCTATTCGTAGGGGCGTAGCTCATGTAAAGAGGATATCCTTGTCTGCAGGTCTCTGGCAGACAAGATAGCCTTTGGAAGCGTCAGGTGAAAACTAAAAGAATTTGAAATACGAATGTGAAAATATGTTTTTTTTTTTATAAAAAAGACTCTAGTTCCGACGTTCGCTAAAGGCAGATGCCAAATATATTTAAAGTTTTAAATCTCCAATATCGTTTCATTTTATAATAATCACGATAAGTAACACTAGAGGAGTCCCTGGTGTTACAGTATGTATGTAATGAACTTTTTAACCAATTTTATTGAGATACAACGTGTAAGAACCCATCAGGGCAGTCGTTTATTAATAAATACAAACATATTATACATACATTCATAAACTAGACAGTTACTACAACATGCACATGGTGCGCTATAAGTACATACATACATACTCCAAAAGCTTCGTTAACATTGAACGAATACTGATATTGGAGGTATTTCTAACATTCCTTTAAATTGAATAATAGTACTCTAACTTCTACTTACGCATAAACATTAAACATTTATAGCTCTTCCAAAGAAGCCAATTCAATACCTAATTATAATTATGTCATTATTAGGTCTTGTTTACAACCGTACCCACACATTTTCGTTTCGGGTAAGCTCAACTAGTTCATACAATATTACCTAACCCTAGTCCCCATCTTAAGCTACGTCTTAAATCAATTATTTAATCTATCGACTCCCACGTGACGCCAATAATCTTTGTAGGCGAAATTTAGCTCACGGGGAACCTGCCTCGACTACACAGCAAACCTGAAACGTAATTATTGCAGGGTGACTCAGAAGTTTGTGGTCATATTTAAGGATAATGTTCTGTATCGGATGTAGTGTAAAGAAAAAATAGCACAGTAAAAAAAATACTTTTTTCAACAGCGCCGGACAGGTCTACCCCATGTTGAACGGTGGAAACCACAATGTGGGTCCCAAAAAATAACCGGTGACATCGCGGCAGACCTCAGCGAAGATGGCGGGATGAGCTTGACGTCAATCGACAGGATTGGGCCAAACTTTCCCAAAGCTGGAACGAATGGAAGGAAGGAAGGGAGGTTATTGCCCTGCAGTGGGTCGGGATAGGCTTAAAATAATAATAATCATCATCAGCCGAATGACGTCCACTGCTGGACATAGGCCATAATCGCCGCGATTCTTCGCGTATCGGCTTCTCAGCCGCTGTCTCTGTGGATTGCAACAGCTACACTACGATCGCCAAAATAATAATACAATTAATATATTATTTTTTTTAGAAAAACTCAACCGCAAAAACGACTAAAAAGTTTAAAAAAAAACACTTTTCAGGCAGTCTGATGATGTTAGAAGCAAACTCAAACAGCCACCACGCATTCCTGATACACCCTGTAAATTTCTTTAGAAACGTGGGTGTTTCGAAAAAAACGAAAGTTACAGACGCAAAAACGCCTACACTCAATTAACTTGTTATAATATTTCTTGATTTGTTTTACTTTAATACTGGCCTAGACGTCGTGTCCTCAATTTTTGTAGTCTTTTCTTTCATGTAAACAAACTTTACAAATGTCAGTGTTATATTCCAACGTTGAATCTAGAAGGATGTTAAAATGATTGCGTAATCTCTACCCTTAGAAACCAGTTTAGTTATCTCAGTTCAATGCTGTCAGGGACGAAAGGGATACAACTGCATAAACCTTTTAACATTACCCCGCCAGCCAGGGTGTATTAAAATGGCCTTCGTTTATTTTTTTTGAACTTCAAGCGCAAATATACAAAGGCGGATGCCTTAGGCATTCTCTATCAGTCAACCAAGAGATGGTAAAGAAGTTAGTCAGTTCTATCTCCTTGCTGAATGACTTATGTCGAACCATAGCATAAGCCTCTCTGATTGGCTATCTATTTTACCATAGCTTGCGCTATTATCCTGAAGTAATTAAACAAGATCACTTAGTCGGTTTTTATGCCACTAGGACAGGAATTCCTTGTCGGTTTCTATATTTTCTGATAGCAACAACCTTGGGGTATTTAAGTCCAGAATGAGAAGGTTTCTAGGCAAGCGTGCTCTATTAATAATGATATTTTCCTTTTTATTTCCTTTTTTTTTAAATTTTGTTGCGGGATCCAGGACAGTTGAATCGTTTTTCCGGGACGCGTCGAGCTTCATTGACTCGGTGTTTTTTTTTGGTGGTTGCCACTGTTGATTCTGGCTTTCAGGAGTTGCAGTGGTTGGGAATGTGTGGCGGGCCTGTCCCAAACAAAAAAGCGTGCTCTATCGTCGATCATATAAATGACACATACATCATATTATTATATTATTATTATTATATCACCGCTTTCCATCAGGTGAGATTTAGTGTGTAGTTTTTGCCAGGCTTTTCACGAAACACGTCTTACGTTCATCCATAACATATTTAGTCCCCCAACATCAAGAACTTCGTCACCTTTACTAGTTCCACCAGCTTACCTCATTTCATATTCGATCGCAAACTAACTTTAAGCAAAGCTCTTTCCACAGTTCACTTGGCGACTTTTAACTTTTGGTCTAGTTGCAGTGTGAGTGTCCATTTTAATCCAAGATGGCGGTTTTTGAACAAAGCTTATTTTCGTAAGTATCAGTTTCGATAAGTTTTTGTGGTAAAATTTTGTGTTCTTCGTAATTAAATGTTTGTTGTTTGTTACTTTGGAGGTGCTCGTGGCGTTATAACAGCCACACGCGTCGATATTCAAGGTTAAGTAATGCTTGCCAAGGTCGGTCCTTGGAAACTTACAAGTACTGATAACCCAGTCTTGTCAACGGATATCGTGTTAGAGCGTCTCTGCGCTGTATCCGATCCGAATCCGAGAATAGTTAAAATGCATACATTTTTTTTTATTTGCAAAGTAAAATACTTTACTAGTTAACAATTATGAAATAATTTTTAAATACCTTCATCAGCGATGAAGTTATAAAGCTTCAAAGTTGTCAATTAGAAAAATAATTCCGATACCAACTCTGACGTCAAATACCATGACGCCTAGACAGCTGCCATAGAAAACGGCGTATTCTCGAGAGGGACAGATATAATAATATTTGTTTAAAATATTTATTTCTCGTTTGTTTTTCGGATAATTTTGATTATACTTTCATTGTTAGTATATTTGTATATTTTGAAATAAACTGTTTAGATAATAAACATTTTTTTCTTGCATATTTCCTATAGTCGGCCCGAGGTAGCGTATTTATTACTTTTAGAAGCCGTTCGCACTAAATCCGAACTCCGTCCGTCCGAATTCAGTACATTTACAATCAGGATACAATACGGAACTCAAATTCGGATTCGGATCAAATGCAGTGCGTAAACACCTCAACTCAGTAACTGGGTTATTGCAGTTAGACAGGCAGTGGCTCCGCTCCATGTGATATACTGGTCATCATCATCACATCATCATACCAGTCGAGAGACGTCCAGTGCTGGACATAGGCCTCTCCCAAAGGGGGTCATAATCGCTTGACAGGCGGAATATACTGCTGCACTAGACTGTTAGTCGACACCAAAATAGTCTGGAAATGGCTAGGCAGATTAGTTGCAATAAAATATTTTCAAGTAAGAATGGTTTTGTATTGATTTTGTAAAGTTTTTTCTACCAGTTTACTTAGGAACGCTGGTCTATCTACGTGGTTATTTTTAAATTAATCAATGTTGTTGAGGACCCCTCAAAGCGGGCTCAAGGTCCTCCAATGTCGGTTTAATTAAAATTACAGGAATTGGCTGAGAAACAAAGGCGTAGTTAAGCGTCCTTGATGTGTGACAACAGAAATTAAAGTAAACGTTTTCTTTGTACTTTAACTAGCTGGTACCTATTTATTCTAAGTAAATAATGTTCATGATATACTGTGTTCTTTATTACTTTTATGTTAAATAGAGATATATTTACTTAAATAATTATAACTTTCAAGACTAAAGAAAATCGCAACAATCTTAATTCAAACTTTAAGTTCACAACCAAAAACATTCAACCAACTTAATTCGAAATTATTGAACAAAACAATTTAATTTCTAACAGTTGACGTTTGCTGTCACCCACCTAATCCGAGAAATCACGAAGTAGCACGAAGCAGAGATCTCCCGTTCGTATTTCAAAGTTCAGTAAACTAATTCAGAGTCAACGAATCCCCATCCAGAGCGACACTCTTCCAAATTCGTATTCATTTTCGTACACAATTGAAGTGGCCATTTTAATCTTGTCGCGAGGTTACTTAACAATTTCAAAAGCCCTGTCGACAATACCTGTATAGAAAAGTTCTAGTCCCCTAAACTCCCCTTCGGAAATGCCCCTAAGAAAATAATTAACATGATTGAATGAAAGTTCTCAGCGGCGAGGATACCACAAAGGGCCTAAAAGGTCCAGTGAATCGTTACTGTAATTGAAAAAGATTGAAGTGAGGGGAAGTGGACATTGTTCGCTTTAGAACTACGTAGTATAGCGATGTTCGTAGTTCAATAAATATAAAAAGTATAAAAGCGTTTCTCTTTGAACATAGTCATGTTGCACAGGGAAGTGCCTGTTTAGTATGCACCGGATTATTGTAAATAGCGTATGATTGTAATAAATCTTGCGAGATTCAAAGCTTTCGTAATATTGTGACATTTCAACTATATGTAATTAATCCCACACAAATTCGATTTTCCCCAATATTTTAGTGTCTTATCCCCAAAGGTTTAAAGGTTTACCCAAAGGGTTAAACGGGGCCCTAAAAATCAATAAGACACTTACTGACTCCGCTGTCCGTCCGTCTGTCTGTCTGTCTGTCTGTCACCGGGATGTATCTCATGAACCGTGATAGCTAGACAGTTGAAATTTTCACAGATGATGTATTTCTGTTGCCGCTATAACATACAAGAAACATGTTTTTTCGGCTTATGATACGGAACCCTTCTTGTGCAAGTCCAACTTGCACTTGGCCAGTTTTTTTATTACACGCGATTTATTATAAACTTACGGATTGCAATAATCCGGTGACCGATTTATATTTGTAAAGCTTAATCGCACGTTTTGGCGATGTTGTGTAACATAGGTGATATATTTTCACGAGCTGTGGTTTAACACATCATACACTCAACTTAATCCAGTTTGATATTGAAGCTCATTTATTTGCAAAATTTTAACGCTCTGACAGATTTTTGGAGTATTCCTCTAGCTAGCCTTATTTTAATAAAACAAGGGTTGTTAGTTTTTTGTAGTGCAGCTTTATAAAACATGCTTAAATCGACATTTTTGAACACAATTACTGTAGCTAAAGGTGATAAAGCATTTTCACATAATTTCTATGTTATTTATTAGCTCTATGACAACGAAAGTTCAAAATAAAGTCAAAGTCAAACAACAAAATAGCACGCCTAAATATTTATCTTTTGATTTAGTCTCCCTTGATTTTTCAAAACACTTTGGCAAAATTATCGACATTGACTCCAGTCTCCAATTACTATACAACAAAAATGGAATAGGAAAACTCAAATAAACTTGATGTTTTTGTGTGTTTGTGGCAATACCTAGTGATTATTAACTTTGCCCTGAAATATAGGTACATTAAAACACCCAACTACTTACATAAAATGGATAATGACCAGAGATCGGAATAGGTAGACTATATTTAAAATGTAAGTAGTTGGGTGTTTTTATGTACCTATATTTCTATAGTCTACCTATTCCGATCTCTGATAATGACTGACGCGTCACATTTTCAACAGCGGAAGTAAAAATGTGAACGCGTAAATATCATGTCCCACTAAAGCCGGGCAAAGCGTAGAATAGCTCAAGCCATTTATTTACAACATTTTCATTACAGGCTATTATAAACCAGAACACGCCCCCACCCTTTATGAAGGCCTTAAATGATATTTAATTAAACATGTTTAAAATCTATTTTGATAAACAAGCTGAAATTATTTGATACTTGGCGTTGTTTACTTTTGTATGGATAGCACCAGTCTTGCAAAGGAGTAACGTGTTACCCAGTTAATTGGTTGTGGACTGTGGAGGTCTGGTAGGCAGCCGCTACACGTAAAATACGTGGTAGCTGAATCCGGTTTGACTGGAAGCCGACCCCAATATAGTTGGGAAAAGGCTAGGCAGATGATGATAGCTTTCGAATGAGCTTTATGTTTTACGTATCCAGGTAATGTACCTAATATTGGTTAAGAGCTCCTCACGGTATTTCATATAAACACGCAAGACCTTATTTGTGGATATTAATGAACCGATTATAATGAAACTCTATATTGCATACTTATCGCTAAACAGTTTACTGCAAACTTATTTGAAAATGATTTTAGAAAGACAGCGAGAGCTTTAATAGAAGAGTTTTAGTTTTATAGAATGGAAAAAATTGAGGTTCTTTTTCTCTCTAGCTACACAAACGAATCTTAGGTTAGTTCTTTGTACACAACAGGGTAATTCAGACCTAGAAAAGCTTAGAAAGGTAGGTATAACAATGACCACCTTAACATATAGACTTGTTTCAACAATCCATGTAAAAAAGAAGACATACATAGGTATCTATTAGATACATATTCAATTACTAAGATAATATTGACAAATGCAGAGTTGGTACAGGAGGCAAAACAACCAACGGCATACTTACTAGTTCTTTTGCCCACTGTACAAACTCTACCATCGTCAATACGATCTTAGTAATTGTAATATGTATCGTATCCTTAGGGAAATAGATTCAATTGAGGGTAAAAAATAAGGAAAACATTGCCCACGTGTCTTAACTTTTTACATGTTCAATGTTCGTGTCAAGGGTCATCGGAAATGAAGCAACTGTTTTACCGCGGAGTCCCTCGAGTTTAACTTTGAATATTGTTTCTTATCCTCGTAAAAGTATTTCTCCTTAAGGGAAGATTTTAATAATGTAATGATAACCTCTTTGGTAAGTCGCTATAAATATTTTGGTCGATAAGATATTAATCTTTTTCTGAGTAAAAATAAGTGAAGTCAAAAGGCATGTTATTGAAGCAGAAACACGCTTGTATGACTCATATAAACACAACAAAACTCCGTAAAAAAACAGTCGAAAATATTTATGAAATTGAAAATGAAGACAACATTCGAACTAAGAAGGTCGGTTGATGTATTCAATCCTAACAATAATAATATTATTTAATAAGTTAGTTAGTTTGTTAGATGGGACTCTTGAGACCGTTATAGGCTGCGAACGAAGTCGCGGGCAAAAGCTAGTAAATAATAATTAAGTGCCAAGTAAAGCATTTTATTCAGGTAAACACTCAAGTTTCCTCTCGACTCTCTTTTCAACGTCCTTTAATGAATTCCCAGAAACTCAGACTCGATACAAAGACTTTTATTTCTACAATATTACATCGGTTCATTGATTTACGACAAAAATATTATTCCATTCCTTATTTCCATTTCAAAAAGTCACGGAGAGATTGCCTAACTTTACTCTTAAAATGCGACCAAACTCCGCGACATGAAAAACCTTTTATTTATTAACACAGTTCATCATTCGGTACAGTTGATGTAAAAGAAATAAAAACGGGTGACAAACAGCTTTAACATGTTCGCACAAAAACGTACAAGTAAGAGAATAATGTATTCCAGAAATGAAACGTTGAACCTTTGTAATATTTTAAAATTATCTCGATCGGGGTGAAAATTCGGTAAGTGTGCGTCTAATATTCGAGATATCGAAATTCGAAATTTCGGATAATAGAGAGGCGCGTATTCCGATCCGTGAGCGCTCTCGTCTCAGTCTCCCGAACCCGACCAAATGTCGTCATCAACATTTACTCCGACCCCTCCCGGCCACTCTCAACCTCCGGGCATGCGCCCATAATACCGTAGGGTAATCAAATTGCGATAATATGCCACTGCACTTGAATCATCTGCGGTGAAAATAAGTTTTTATTGGGTTTGACATGTAATTTCATAGAATAAATCAAGACATTGTACGTTTAAGTGCACATAAATCAGCTAGTTATTTATCTTAAACAGATTTTTACGCCTGGGAAAAAAGTAGAATAATTTGTTATTAATTAATGCATTCATACCTTATTTTTAAATCTTAACGTATTATAATCAACACTTATAAACACAAAATGTTTTGCCGCCAGCCCGTGCCGCAGGGCGCATGCGCCAGTTCAAAACGACCCGCAGTAAAACGACGGGTCACGTGACTTGACGCGGCATTCGCTCGTCGCTCTTCGGCAGTTGTCGGCGAATCTGCCCGGTGAGCGGGTGTGTCCACGCGCGTCGGAACGAAACTATCACATAAATGTCAAATGAAATTATTTCGAAAAAACATAGTGACATGTGCTTCGTTATAACCTAAACATTAACAATAACGTTCTGTTTATAGTGTTCGGTAGTGTTATTCTACGTATTAGTCGTTTTTAATCTCTGATTTTGTGTAGCGAAATTTATTACCCCGGCTCTATTCGTGATTGTGTTTTCGCTAGCTCCTAAACATTTCTGGCGGCTCGGTTTTGCTTTTACGTAAATGACTGTACTTGTTAGGAACTGTTTGAAATAGTGTTTCGTGCTGATTAGTAAATAATAATTGTTTGCCGATGTGATACATACATGATGGACCGCGTGAGTGGCGTGTGTAGGTTCGGAGGAGTGATGTCGGCAGTAAGAACCAGGACTGGTCGCAGTAAGCGGCGCCTGCCGGGTCAGAGCCAGCTGCCTGAGGACCTGCCCGAGCCCCCGCGCCGAGGTCTAGGCGCTATTCTGGTCCTCGCCTGCATACTTGTCTACCACAACTGTTTGTACTGCGGTTTCGTCTTCGATGACATAAGTGCCATAAAAGAGAACAGAGACTTGAGACCACAGACTCCAATTTCAAACATTTTCCTCAACGACTTTTGGGGGACTCCTATACATAAGGTAAGGACATCGCCTTATTTACGCTTTTGTAAATAATCCCGAACATTTCTTTAAGTTTTATTGCTTTTTTTTTTGTTTTATTTTTTGTTATTAATCCTGCAAAATCCTTTTACATAATATATCTGTTCCAGTCAGATCTCCAATTACTCCTCGAAAAATTGTACTGCGAACGAACAGTGAAACGTTTTTTAATAAAGAATTAACAGAATAATAAACGAATCCTCTTTTCGTACTTTCATCACTTCCTTCCTTAATTACAATTTCACGGTAATTGAATAAATGGAGTTACCAGTTTTCCGTTTTATCTTTACTAATTAATCAAGTCTGAGAGACATCGATATTAATTAAGAGATTAAACAAATTTTCAATCCAATACATTATTTAGCTGATATGGTAGTTAGGGCTACATTATGATCTATTATAGATCCTTTGCTATTGGATTTCTAATTCGTCATTAGTCAGTATTGGTAATTAGGGTTGCCACCCGTACTTTTTTATAAAATATTGTACGTTATTTCGGGCAATTGTACTCAATACTTTATGAGAACAGTAAAGTACGCGAAAATACTTTATTTAGCATCATATGATTTTACAAAATAACCACTCTTTATATAGAAATATGAGAGATTTGGTACCAAATTTAACAAAAGAAAATTGTCATGCATGCATGACATATTGCATAAATTCGTGAGACATGCCATGAACTTCTTATCATATGACATAGAAAATGTAATTTTGAAAATGTATGCTCATTTTCCACATTCTGCTGTAAGAAAGAAAAGAAACATCTGAATCTGATAAAAAATAATTACTTATTCACTTTAACTTAAAATAAATCAAGACAAGAAAGATGTGAAACTGTTTAGCAGTAATTATTATTTGTTAAAATTGCAAGGTAAATACAGTGCAGTATAAGCAAAATAATTAAGTAAATAAATCGTACTTTATTTTGACACTATGTATTTTTTTCTACCTTTAATGACCAATGTACTTTATTTGTTCAAAAAAAAATGTGGCAACCCTATTGGTGATTGACAATTTTACTAACCACTGCTGATGGAGCGGAAACCTGCTAAAAATAAGCATCAGACAGAGTAACTGTACTGTTGGATTGATACGCTAATTTGAAATGCAAATGCAGCCATTTTCGTACGTTGATCATAGCTGGATAGACTTGGTAAAGAAACAGAACTTCATATTTGCAACTTTACTCCTTACTTCTTACACGAATTTATAATCAGGTACTTTCATCACAATAACGGTTATGTAAATGCAATTTATGAAGTTATGCCACTATTCTGGCCAAAGATGGCCGTACGAAAATGGTTTATGATATGTACAATTTTAAAAAATGTCGCTACATAGTTCAGTGACTTGCCAAGATTACTATATCTAAGTCTTGTGCAGATTTTTGAGCTGTATGCTCAAAAATGAAATGAAGCTGAATGCTTTCAGCACGGGAATCGTATCTATTGATATTAAATACTAGGTATTTTACTCTATTGATATATATTTATCTATTGATATTAAATACTAGAGATTTTGGTGTGACAGAAATAGGAAGAAAAAAACATCGCTTTTTTGAAATGTAATTTCTGATGTGGATTTATCTTTTACCCTTTTCCAATTAGAAAATATGATTCTAACACATTTCCAATAGCAATAATTCTAAGTGGACATTCGTGTGCATATGTCTTGCTTTTTATGTATCCCTGTAGATACCTAATTATCTTTAAACATCAACTTCCCCACTTTCTTGCAATAACATAACCCAACGAAACTGAATTTGTTTCTGAATTCTCTCTAAGATTATTGTTGATCAAATCAAAATGAGTGCCAGTGTTTACTGACTTACCTACTTGAGATTTTTACAGACAGGAGAAAGTTAAAATATCTAATGAATAATACAATTACTTTTTGCTTTTTACCTGTCAATACTCCATTTTTTCATAAGATTGTCAAAATTAACACAACAACAAGAAGGTTATGGTGCAAAAAAAACGTTTTATTAAGAAAAACAATCCGTATTTGCCCTGATCATTAGAAAGATACAAACCAGAACCCTAAAAATAAAAGCCTTACAATCCAATTGAGTATAAATGATGTTATTTTATTTCGTCCTCACTGTCATTTATCACGCACTCACGACTAATGTATTTGCACGAACATGCAAATATAATTGGTGACCCGAAACACTGCGACACATTACTTCTGTATGAGAGAGATAAATCAACCATTTACGCGCAGGTAACCAGGAAATTTATGGTTGTAATCATCATGAATGTTTCAACCTTGTACATTAAGCCTCGCACCGATTTACTATCAACTATACCGTTTCAACTGCAAAATGAAATCACATCACAAACCTGATTTCGTGTTCCCAACCGAGATTTTGGGAATCATATAAATTCTGGGCAAACAAAACAAATTACAATTGCTGAATTGTATAATAATACCGTACCGTACGTACAACATTGTGTTCCCTCGAATGATCCTGAATACATAGAAGCACTTTAAACAAATAATTTGCGGTTCCCTAAACATTTCTTACTTCGTACCCTGAAGAGTTTAATGAACCTTGGCAGTTACTCCCACTGAGAATTTCAATAGCCAGTCTTATTGTATCGGATGTTGTGTGGATCCATCTTACGGAATGGTTATTTTTGAAAACCTCTTAATGCCTATTAAAGAACAATGTGAGCTTGCTTCGGCGGAGGTATTGTAAACGGAAAGTGTAATCAAAGTAATCGCTCCTCTTCCCGTTTGGATATATTCTGCGTGAAACGTTGAATGGAATGTCAGGGGAATGGGAGTACACAAATGACTTTGCGAGACTCTGCTATAACTGTTTGTGTGATTTGTGAATAAAAATAAGAAAATCTTAATTGCGCTAAGCTAACTCTTGGGTTTTTCAAAATAAATGTGTTTTGCATACGAAACACTTTTCATAACGTGTGTTTATGAAAAGCTTTTCTTAGATGATAAGAATAGGAAGACTTTCATTTTGAAAGACAAAGAATATCCGCCGACAAACTGTTACGCAGTATGGTGGGTGTATAAAATGTAAAAAATGTTTGGTCCAGAATAAACCATTTATTATTATTATTAATATAAAAAAGCACCTAGATACAATTTTAAGAACTTACATCTAATAAAACAAGTGATAATGATAATAACTGGAATCCAAATAAAAATCAAAAAACCGTTAACAACCGATGCATTTCTCTAAAAAAAAACCGATATCGTAATCGAGCGCTTAATTTATTCATCAACAGATCCGGTTTATTTAATGAGGTGAATGAAACAGGCCCGTGATGACACTTTCAAGGGCAGGACTAAACGACATCCATATGAAATGCCTTGAGATGTTAATTTTAAACTGCATAACGAAGAGAGACAAAGTTAAGGTCCTTCCTCACCTGGAGCATTTGCCTGTAATGTAACATTTCAGATTCGATTTTGAGCATTACATTACAATACTGCCTTCCTGACTGACGAGCATTCGCCTGTAATGTAACATTATTTTCATTTATGTTAGAAGTTGTATCGAAATATTACACATTGTATATCTTAAGTTGCGCACTAAAATGCTCGGTTCTGTTCCCTCACCGATGTAATGCTCGACTCTGTAACGTTACATTACAGGTGAATGCTCCAGGTGAGGGAGCCCCTTAACACAAAAAGCACAACTACAGACGTTCTCGAACCCTTCGGAGAAAAAAAGCATGTCATGTATTATGCACGAACATGAATCGTGTGATTTTACTGTCCAAATGTTTTAAAGCTTTAAATATTTATCGTAAACCCAGCCCGAGATAAAATTGAGTAGCTCGAAAGATTTTTTCATTCACGACTATTTCTTTTACAAGATTTCATTTACAATTCCTGTCACAGGGATGTATTTTGATTAAATCGCTTTACTACTTGCAGTGCGGATAAAGTAATTGTATGTCAGATAAAAGGTCACTGGAAGATGTATGGTTGGTTTCTGAAATAAGAGCTAAACAAGTCAAACAGAAGACGATCGCCTTTAATAGCTTTAGAACGTAATTACGACTTGTGCGAGGTAGAGAAAACTGTAAAACGAGAGACTGATAAATGTTATTTATTTTGTAAGTAGGTTTAACATAATACTTTTACACGTTAATCTTTTTTGGTCATTTTTAAACTAGATAAGACCGGTGTTTCCTAGCTGACTACCCTGAGAAGAAACACCGAAACAAACTCAGAGGTCAAAGTCTCTTTTAAAGTCCATACAATCGTACGGGTCAAATCATATGAGAACCATGTAGGTTAATGTCTGAAGTGGTCTTTTGATTAAGGTACCACACAGATTTGAGTGGGCCTGTCCAGACATTGCAAGCATTTGTCAGTTATCGTGTAGCTCAAACTTAGAGCTTTAAGGAGCTCAACGATTTGAAGAACAATACCAAAGTAAGGAAATTTGGGTACACCGCATAAAGAACTCAAACTGCCAGACTAACATGAAATGAACCCCTATTGCGATCTACATGGTCCTCACATTCACACTGTTTTTGCTTGTAGTCGAAAAAATACAAATTTGAAGTTCGAATTTTGTATTCGAATTTCAAATTATTAAAATTTGGTGGTTTGGCAATGAATATTGAATGGCAAAAGGGAAATGAAATTACGGTCCAAAATATAATTTTCTATTAAATCGAAAATGTGGTTTAACCAATTCATCAAACTTTTATTCATAATACAGTATCCCGTGAATGCTGAACTGTATCGCTATACATAAATCCTTGTATGCGGTTTCTCCTCATGATTGACGTTTTCATCTGCTTATTTTGAAATTCACGTCAAAGATGACCAACGAAAATCAGCTAATCATAAAGTTTTATTTCTTCTCATGACTTTTTCTATCTGATGAATGCTACTGATCACGAAAGTCCTTTATCAGGTATTTAATGTCTCTTTGATTGAATTACCCGTGTTTTTGCAAACAGCTTAAGCGGTTAGGAACGAGGAAATAATTGTGCTCGTATTTTTCCTCAATTCTTAGTTTTCTTTTGATTGTTGCTGATATTTTGTCGCGGTATTTTTGGTGTAATGTGTGTATCTTCTAAAAAGTACCAAACATAATTTTACACATTGACAGACAGTGTATTAAAAAAAAACAAATGTTATGATTAGTTTTATACTGACTAGCAGATTCTAAATTCAATTCCTCTAAGTATAAAGAATTTTAGTTTTTTTTTTATGAATCACGCCAAACATAAATATATGCTTTTACCACCATTTGCGTAAACAAAAAGATTACCCCTAAAACCGTCATGTTTGATTTCAGCGTGACGACGTAAATCTATTCGAATGTTCCATAATCCGGTACAATCGAGCAAACACAATGGACGGGGTATTACTAAGTATTTAAATAAGAGATTAACGCCATTTTACACGTCAGCTTAACGAAATCCTGAGTTACATCATTCCCAAAATGCAAATAAGCTATCAAGAGGTACACTCACGAGCAAGCGTACATTGAATTTATGAAAAAAGAAGTTTATAAAGGGGACTATATACCTTTGTGTCATTCTAAGCTTCGTCCACAAAATCTTTTCCTGTAAGTAATAAAACGATAAGTTTTGTTGTAAATTAAATGACTACTGCGTATATTCTTACTGTTACCGAATTACAAATAAGTATAGGTATTCGGAGGGTATCTTTAGTAAAATGGTCGGCGGCGTTGGCTTGTTTGCCGGCCACATCAATCAATGTCGACAGAGCAAGTTTTTCGTTTGGTTCCGTCGAAGCGTCCGCGCTGTTTTTGTTTACAAACTTTCAGGCTGTATCACTTTAAATATTAACTTTCTTAAGATTTGATTAATACCACGAGTTTCGCCGAACTAGTGAGCAAGAAATGGAATGAATCATAATGATCTTTGTTCTTAACGCGTAAGCTATTCATCAATTCATGGCATTAAAGGATTTTTGGTTTGATTTTTCTCACAGCACCTTATAAATCGTTTTCATTTCTTGAAACTTAATTGCATACCGATGCAAACGATATCAACCAAATGGACCGAAACAGTGTAACAAATGATAGGATTGGTGACAAATATCACTCAATTTTGTACATTAGGAGTTACATTGTATTTCCCTGAAAGAGTCTTACCTCCTATAAAAAAACGGCCAAGTGCAAGTCGTACTCGCGCACGAAGAGTTCCGTACCATCACATCACACTAATATTATAAAGGCGAACGTTTGTGAGTGTGAGTGTATGTGTATGTGTGTATGTTAGTTACTTCTTTACGCGCTTTTTAGTATTTGTTGTTGTAGCGGCAACAGAAATACATCATCTGAAAATTTCAACTGTCTAACTATCACGATTCATGAGATACAGCCT
The DNA here is from genome assembly GCA_905163435.1 of Mamestra brassicae. NCBI lineage: Eukaryota > Metazoa > Arthropoda > Insecta > Lepidoptera > Noctuidae > Mamestra > Mamestra brassicae. Next base: position 5,881,967 of record LR990996.1, on the reverse strand, counting down.
GGTGACAGACGGTCAGCGGAGTCATAGTAATAGGGTCCCGTTTTACCCTTTAGGTACGGAACCCTAAAAACATGTCTCATCAAAATCTCAAAACATAAAGATTAATCAGTATCGTATCGTGTAATCTGAAATATGTGTAATTGTTTGATCGAACACCTGCTGAACAAAGTTCAGTTTCGTTGTCGACAAGGGTGACAATCGAGAATAAATTATTCACCAGAACAGAATAACATTTTATATTGCTTATGCATGGAATATCAGGGATCCAGCCACTCGATTATTTTATTCCACGCCCGCCGATGCCAATGCCGATTTATGAGAGGTCCGCGTTCGTTGATCCACAGTTTTATACTATTCGATTTTTATGTTCCCTGTTAGTAGTTTTTTAATGTGATTTTTTAATACTGTCAGAAATCTACGATAGATGAAAGAATACTTATTTGAAAGACTAGCTGCGCCCCGCAGTGTTACCCGCGCAGCTAGTATATATATAAAAAGTAGCCTATGTGTTAATCCAGGGTGTCAGCTTTCTGTATACCAAATTTTATCAAAATTGGTCCAGCCGTTTGCGGGTGAAGAAGTAACAAACATACACACACACACTCACACAACTTTCACGAGCATAATATTAGTGTGAAGTTACTAAAATATTGTGTAAAAGTTATTAAACCGTTTGTCTACTAGTCTTTCGTCTTTTCTCTAGAATTTGAGAACTGTTATAAAAAAATCAAGTCAAAAACCTACTGGCACTTTCACGTGTTCAATTTTACAACACAAGACCCCGCAACGGTTTTTTAAAACCGAGGAGAGTTGCTTCCCGAGTTAATCTTTTAAGCCCTCTTCCTGTTACGAGATAAATGTGTTTTTCTACGTGAGGTTTTTCTCAAGGCTGCACCTAATTCACTTTTACAAAATAAAGGTTGTTTGACCTAATGAAATGGAGGAAAAGGTTGGTGCGCACAATACCTGCGTAGCAATAAGTTTCCGCACAAAATATTCAGCTCCCAACAAAATGTTTCACCCACTGATAAAATTAAGGTAAGGTAAGTATTTAATGTTCCTCTGCAACTATTAAGCAACCAGTACACAGCCACACACTCAAAACGGCGCGTGTTTGTCCCTATTTCTGTCATAAAAGTTTCAACCCCGGCACTTATATGGGTGGTTCCGTATAACATAGGTAGTTATTATTTAGGGAGCGAGTAGTGAATTACAACTTGCTTATAACCACCGTGGTTAAATAATACAACAGGTAAATATGTACAAAGAGTTTCGGGCTCGCGTGACCGGACACTGACGTGAACTTCTAATTTCTACGACCTTTTCAAGAAATTCATTTGTATGTAAGGGACTCGAGTAATTTATGAGATCGCGTGGACTTGGTTACACGAAGCGATTAAACCGTTAAAATTGTTTATTAAAGTAACGTTATGTGTAACGTGGTAACGTTATCATTTGAATACGTTATTGTCATTTGAATTGCTAAGTTTACAGGTGCTTTCATTCACTGTGATCATATTGTTGATAGGATGACTGTGTTTATTGATCCAGCAAAGTGTTGTTTTGTTAATAAGATTTAGAATCAACTAGAACATTATTCAATTCAGTTAGGTTATAGTAGGTATGAATTCCTATTACGTCCATCTTGAAACACTAAAAATTCTGAGTACGAAAGAAATTCTACAAACAGTAGCAAGACAAACAGTACAAACAAACAGTACAAAATATTCAAACAGTAGCAAGGCTTGTAGAGTAAACTCCATAAAATGTCATCAACAGGTTATCTCACAAAGGAACTTTTACTTACGCACGGTACAGATAAAATGAAAATTACTGGGACATTACAGAAATTCGAAAAGACCCATCAGCGAATAACAGAGGTATAACGAGTTATTGAAATATTTTCAGTAAAGAAACGCCATCAGCAGCGTTCAACGTAGTAATCATTTTATCTTTGTAAATATTTGGCTGAAGCATTTAAAATGCTCGCCAGTGTTTAACTGAGACCCCGAATGTAACCACAATTTATGTAGCTTAACAAGACTATCTACCAATTTAAGCTGGACGTCGCTTCCAGCGATTTACATACGCATTTTTATTTATTTTTGTTTCGTTGGGCTGTTTCGTACGGTAGGCTGATAAAATTTTGTTGGAACATCATGAGCCTTGTGTTGAAGTCCGGTGTACAAACAGTTTTTACTGTATTAGGACTTTTCCGTGTAAGTACTTACTGTTACCATACTTTTTCATCCAAGAAGCATGGCTGTGATCCGGTTTCTTGTGTGATGATTTTATTAACTTGCTATAATTACTTGAGAACTTTTACCTGGTTTCTAAGATCGGCATCGTAATCTCATTTCCAGGAATCTACAGGCGTCGGTGGTTCCAACGGTACAGTCTTGCCTACTTGCTTGCATGAAACTGCGTATGTTATCCTTTGGGCTCCTCCCAAGAGCCAATAAGGCTTTGTCACTGGCATCTATTTCAATTAACACTTTTTTGCCGCTGAAACTTAGCCCTTCCTAATAATTACGATTATTGAATTTCCATAAATGTTTGAAACAGACGCTGTCGGCTTGTTTCTGGTTATCTGCTTTTTTTTTCTTCTAAACCATAAATAAAAGGAGCGAATAACGAAGAAGGTTTGCGTTTATAATTTGCATCCATGCAAATCCGGGGTGGGTCGCTAGTTTAATACAATTGAGTCATTATGTTTTATAGGTGTCGCATCACATTCACTAAAGTGAACAAAACTTGAGATTAATTAAAAAAGAAAATACAGGCTATTTGCAAACTCAGTACTTACCTTTAATAAGCATAATAAAACCAAACAGAGACTCGAATATTTTTCACGAAACTGATTGTGATATTCATGTCTTACTGTATTTTAATAGGTAGCCATTAAAACAATATTCTTTTTTGTTCCATTTTCGTTTTAGCAAAAAGGTTATAGGCGTGTAGGTGTGTTTAACTGCGCTCAACCATTAAACTCCACGTAGAAAAGCGCAATACATTTTTCTAGAGTTGTTTTTGTGTTGAAGATAAACGTGCAGCCAGCAATGTCGTGCGGAATTGTACGTAAAATAAATTACTTTTGCTAACAAAAAATCAAACTGGGTGTTGAATATGTAGGAGGCTTTTAGGTGGGTTTTCTTTCAGTTTATGTAAACTACGAAAGTACCTTTTCCAGCCTAATATTGAAAACTCACGCGTCATCGGCCTTGAACGATATGCCACAAATATTTCTTTCTAACACCCCATTATTACCTACCTACTTTATAATGAAAGGTAGCATAGCAACTACATTATAATATTACCTTCGTGCTTACAGGAATTTATTCGCAGTATTATGTTATTACGACTACCTTTTACGACTTTGCTATTTTCTAAATATGGATGGACAGGACACATACAATATGTATAAGGAGAGACAGAGTGATTTACTGCTGATGAATCTTCTAAGATATTAGACCGGTACGTACTGCCCAAAGGGAGAGTCTGGTCATTGTTTAGGTCTCATATAAACAAAAAGCGTTCAAAAGCTCGTTGCTTCGATGATATTACCAAAGCCAGGGATAAAACCCGGCCTGCCAGGGTTGCGGAATTTGTTCGAAAGAGTCACCGCGGTCCTGGAACGCAAAGGGCTTTAGAAGGAACACGGATGGGTTTTAGTCAGTAAGAGTCTGACACGCCCTTCCGCTCCACCCAGAGCGGAAGAAGTCATTTGATGATTTCCCACCCTTAAAAAAAAAAGGGATAATACCCGGAGGCATAATACAGGGAAGTATTATCATCGTTATCATAATTTCAGCCGAAAGACCTCTCCCAAGTGTCGCCTCATCGACTGGTCCTGTGCGTTTTGCATCCAGTGAAGTTCCGCAGCGTTCACCTGGTCATCGGTCCACATAGTTCAGAACCAAGCCACTCTAGAACTTTTCGGACCCATCGACCATCTGTTCTGCAAGAAATGTGCCCTGCCTGCTGTCACTTAAGTTTTGCGATGCTTCGGGCTGTGACGGTAACCTTAGTTCTAAGTGGAAGTAAGGCAAAGAATTATGGCAGAAAGGAAAGAAGCCCTATTCCCAGCAGCAGTCTGATATAATAATGATGAATTTACTCGATTATTGGCCAAGCCTCGGCTATATCAAGAGCAGCTAGATTCAACCTGCAGCCCCGCGGGCCGCATGTGGCCCGCCAAGCTTTTCCATGTAGCCTTGTAGCCTAGAACATTATTGATGCTATATTAAATCAGTGTTTCAATGTGAATGTATCTCTCTATTGATTCACTCCTCGACGATGTGCTGAGACTACTCCCCACCCACTATCAACGTAAAAAAGTTGGCTCGGCCATATGAAAGCGGTCCTTTGGCACAAATTTAAAAGTCTCATTCATGTAGATACTATTAGAAATGTAGAATTTTATTTTACTGTAGCTTCTTGCGGCCCATCATGACAATAGTAGAAGCGCAATGTGGCCCAGAGAGAAAAATGGTTGAGTACGGCTGAACTAGAGTGTAGAGCTTTGTATACTCCAGGCTGTTACTAAGAAACTCATGTTACAAAAACCAATCACACTTTAACCTGTGGCTTTTATCAGCTCCTATTTTATAGTCCCATCAAATTATTACCAACAACAGGACTCCATAAACATCTACATGTGGTTGACAGGTTAACACAATAGCCACAAAATGTCCCGAACAATAAAAACATGGCGAACAGATCTCGCTTGGAGTGGCCAGTGAACAGGACATGCGTGACCCGACATGCACTGCCATGTCACCGCCGATGACAACTTTTTATGTTTCATTAACTCATGTACCACCATTTGCATGCCGGTTATTTATGAGTTCGGATGAGTGACGTTGTTTTCGTGGATATATTGTCTTGGATACACTTAGTACGTAATCATTCTTTACAAAATAGGAGGTAGGTAACTCTTACAAAAAACCCATATTTTTTATGTTTTGTTAGGATAACGCCCCTTTCTTTTCTGAAATTACCTCTGTTTCCCGCACACTTTTCTGACTTCAGGGACCAATTTGTTATAACACCAATATTATAAACAGCCTAAATATAAATATATGGTGTTTCCCCCAAAATGTATTTCATTGTACTTCGAAACTTCAAGTCATCTCTCGCCGGCGAACTCTACTTCCTCGTTTCCATTAGACGCATGCACAGAAATGAAAACTTTATCGCCTGCAGTTAAAGATTATTATCGCATCGCTGGGAAACGGGATAATCAACTCCGCATATAAGGTAAGATAGTCCCCCAGGCGAATTAGCAAACGCCCCCCGTCCCCCGTATATGCGTAAACAGCAATTTCGTCCAGTAATTTGTAGTATGCATTAGTGGCGTCTTATCTTAACCGGTATTCCGGGATGAACCGGGACTGGGAGCCGGCTGTCTCCGGGACAAACAAACGGAGACATAAATCAACGTCAGCACAGCAAGTTTATCGCGCCTTCGAGCCTCGCCCCAGGACGTGGACGCGCGATCCTTTAATGTGTTTGTTCTGTAGAAAAAGTTCCCCTTCCAACTTCTATGCAGATAACAGCACCAAGTTCGTTATTTAAAAGCTAATAAAGTTCGCTGTGACTGCCTCTAATAACGTTATTACTTGAACAATTGGTGATCAGCGGCGAACCGATTCACGTCGTGGTTTTAAAATTAACTACCTTTATCTTCCTCAAACAGTTTCTTTGGTATCTCTTCTTCCACAAATTCCTTGAGTCCTTATAGTCTACAGCTACATTATCGTGTGTAGACTCTGTAGACGGCAAGGCGCTCTTGACCAAACAATTTGCTTACTCCCTATTAGTACGAGGGTGAGTTTACCAGGGAGAGAACACGTCAACAAATTAACCCATACACACTAGCACATGACACACATACAACAAATAAACACACATAGAAGCAATCCCTAGACGCGGTCAGTATTACTGCAACAGAATAAATACTTCACATACTGTTTCTTAGTGAATACTCCGACTAGTTTTCATATTCATGAGAAAATAGTAAATTCTAAAATGTGGAGTGAAACACGGAGGTATCTAATGAGCAAACCACTACCTCATACAAACTGGATTATTTGGACGAGTTAATCTAATAATCTAAAAGTATTATTGAATTTGCTGAATCCAGAATATCTCTTACACATTTTATAATTTGATATCGAACAAATGGCTTTGTTCTCATACGCGAACTAACCTATTTTGAGACCAGAACGAATGGTACGTGCCTGTCTGAGAATTATCAGGACTCTGGTAGAAGAACATACCTACGAGTTCAGCCATTCTTAACTTATAAATGTTACTTATTTTCACGTACTTGGTCCCAAAGGAGACGAATAAAACTAAGCGATATCGACACTAATTTTATACAAGTAGGGAATACTTGTAACAAGGTACCATTACGATGGTAGAATACAGTTGCTACTCTGAAACTACCACAGAATTGCCAGAGTATACAAAGATTTAAAGCCTAATTTAACACTCAAAAACCTAAAGGAATATTTTGAAAATTCTAAATTAAATTTGATTAGTTACATTACGAAAGCAAAAAAGTAAACGAATAGCCTGAAAAGGATTTAAATAAAATAGTCTAACAGAAGTAATAAATTAAATTAGGTACCTACTTCAGCAAATATTAAAACGTAGAAATAGAAATGTCTTAGGAAACCAGGCTCTCAAAATAAGTGGGCTTGTGTAAAATGAAATCTAAAGCATAATAAAATTTTCTTTGAAATGGCTGGAGTAAACAAATTAAGATTGTTAATAAGCAGGGCCTAATTAGAGCCTGTCTGTAACGACTTCGAAGTTACAGACATAGTTTATAAATATTAATTTCTATACCTAAACTTTAAATTGGTAAAGGATTGTAATATCATTTTTTTTTGTCATAAACGCTATATTTTCTACAAGTAATAAAAATGCATGAACACAAGTGTAAGATCCGGCAAAGTAGATGAAAAAATGCAATGTCACAAAGCACCTAAGAGGCAAATCCAAAAACATTATTATAAATTACGGGCTTTATAAGCACTAATATTCTAGCATGAGAAATAATTAAGGATGAAAACATAGTAAAATGTAGACTTTTTTAACTACAATTGTTAAGTATCCAAGTGATTAAAATTAACGATATTATACCTCTTAATTAAAGAAAATAATTTACGAAATAAGTTCCATTACTTTACCTAAAAGCTGTCTACACTTATATAAATCGCACAGTCGTTATATCTCACTATTAAATCATTTAAAGTGTGAACAAACACGAAGAAATTTTACGTCGACTTTATCAATACTTGAAATCGTAGTTCCTTTTGTGTTTGAACACAATAGTGGGGACTTGAACAAAATATATTCAATTGCTAACTTCACGTAAGACAAGGTTGGTGAAGCGGGCATTGTGAACGAAGAACCTACTGAGATACTTTGCCTTATACAGAACTTCGGAAGTTTTCCTGTTCGGCTCGAAACATTTTTATCCAACAAGTAACTTGAAAGTTAATTCACTATCCCATGTACTTACTTTATGGTGTTGTTCGAAACGAAATATCTTTCTTTTCACTTGACTTTTCAAGTTTGAAGGTCTTCTTTAATATATTGCTCTTTTTTGTTTTACAACAACACCTTATTATCGATTTTAAATTGAGCATGCAAACAATTTAAAGTATGCTCCAGGAGAAAGACAATCCCATTTCGTCGTCGTTCATCATTCAATCATTCTAAATCAGAAATATTCCTTCTGAATTCCAATTCGGTACGGAATTCTGAACTAACAGCGCTATTTCCAAATGCCATAAATTCACGTTCTGAACAAATAGAAAACGCCGGCGGAAAAATGACATTAGAAATCCTGTCAAACGACAACATTCTGACAAACGATGTATGGAACGATGAAACGAGACACAGTATGACAGTAATCCCGGATATGTCATTGGCTAAATAATTATGCAGGGGCGCAGTTGTGCTGTGGGAAAAAACGACGTTTATTTTCATTTAAACATCGATGTGAACATGAATGCAGAGAAAAGGATGACTATTAAGATAAATGTAATGCAAGGACGGGAGAAACATAATGTAACGAATGAGATAGATAACGGTTAACTCATCCAGTTGGCACAGTCTGTGCTACTAATGATGTTTTCTCATTCATACTGGAGTATCAGATATAAGATTGCACACCTATTTCAATACACTAATAATTATTAATATTGATGATGATGATTATGATTACTAGGTACTAGAAGGGATGTCTTAAAACAAAGCTGAATCTATGGAACAAGAAAATATTAAGAAGCCAGCAAATGACGAGGAAATAAATTATATATAAATCGAAATATTCCCTAAAGTTTTCGGGATTGATGAAGGAGTATTGCGTTGAAACAAATTAGCAATAACCAATTACATTTCTTAGAATTAAAATTAAAAGTAGCCACTAAAATCAAAGTTAAATTATTTATAAGTAGAAACAAAACGTTGCCTGCTAAATATTACGGAAATTTTGTTTCAGCTGGAACTTACAGAAATCGAAACATTAATGTTGCGATATAATATAGTTACTCGGTAGACAGATAGCTACAGCTGCCCTACTATGACGTGCTAATGCCATCCAATTCCGATGATGTAAAAGGGATATTGCTATTCGCTATGTATAGCTCCATCTCCCTCTTAGAGCGGAATCATGATCGTTTTAAGACTTCATAGTAGGGCCCCTGGTGTTGATATTTCATTTGTATGTCACGTTATACCCACGAGTTACCGACAAACAAAAGTTTATGTTTACAATAATCTGTATCTGCTACTGGTACTGAGATAAGTCAAATAATACCGCCATTTGTCATAAGCGGATCAGGAAGGGAGAACGACGTTTCAGCTATAGATACGGATACATCTGTCCCTGCGTCTGGTGATTATTCAGTTTATCTCTCTTTATTTTAACCGCAAGAAATTTAACTGTCTCAAAAATAACGAGGGCTGTATTTAAAATTTATTTTCCGAAAAGCTAAGGCGGATAAATTGAAGATGCTAAATATGGAAGCAAAACCAAACCGGAGCCATTATGTGGCTTAACTGTTTCAAGTCTAGCGCAGTCCAAACCGAGGAAGAAATAGATCTCCTTATTTATTTGCGAGTCGAGTGTCTCGAACTTTTAGCTCGTTATCTACACTATTTCAACGGAGCACTAGCGACCATTAGTTGGAACTCGGTCGAACAGTAATTTCGTGTGTTTGACCATTATTCACAATTTTCAAGCGACAATGTTAGCATTTCTAGTGTACATAACTGATGTTTAAATCGGCTGATATTGTTTGCCGTTTTTACTTTTGACACATCCTTTTTTCTGTTTGCATAATCTAAATAAAATGCCTCGAACAGAATAATTTTTTACTCGTGTTTTTGTTGCTATTGTTGCTTTGTTTTTGCGTTTGTTTTTAGTCTGTATTGCAGTAGGTGTTTCTTTTTGCCTTCATTGTTAACTGATTGATCTTACTGCAAACGCCAAGATCAATTTGCCTTTTACGGGGAACTCTTTACTTGAGATGCGGCACTTATGTTCTGTGATTTCAAATCACTTTGTTAAGGCAAGTGCCTCGTCGTGAAGCGGTCGATAAGATGAAGAATCCTTTCTAATTTAATTAATTTTAAAACCCTATCAATCAGACATAACTATATATTCTCTTAACATAACTTTCACAGGACAGACTAAGACCATTCCCAAAGACGTACAAATCCTACTATACAGGCCTCTAATCTCCACAAGTTCATAATTTCACAGTAGTTAACGTAAATTTAATACGAAACTACGTCGTAGTGCTTAATTACCAAGTTAGTACGAACTGTATGTCTTACCTACATTCTCTTTTCCCTGAGGGTTTCAAAGTTGTCTTCAAATACATGAGCATCGATCAAAGTGGTGATACCGGGGCTTATTGCGTTAATTCGTACGTAATCGAGGGATTAAAGATGTTATTTGTGCATAAGCGATGACTGGTAGCTTGCCAATCGGCTAGCTTATTGATTACTGATTGCTGTTAATTCCTGAACTAAGGTTATGGTGAATGGCTTTGGTGGAGTGACAATTGATGATATTGTGTCCAAGAAAAACAAGTTCATACATTGAACTGAAAATAACCTTAACAAATAAGCTCACATAATTTTCAATAACGGGATGCAATATTGAAGGCGCAAAATGTGTTTTCATAAATTTAAAAAAAAAAAACAGACAAAACAACTTTTACAAGCATCATTGTCGTATTTTACATCGCATCTGTCAGAGGGACTCTCTAGTTATGATTCTACTGCAAACCACTGATCAAACAACAATAGAACATGCAATTCTTTCTCAACCATAAACTGCATCCGACCACATACAAAACATTGCACTCACCGAACAAAACCACGTTACAAGCTTCGCCTCCACCATAAAATATGGAACGTGTCATCACGATCCTCAGCTTAGCGAACAGAACTGCTGGAGACATCGATATGACCTACTTTAGCACCAATAAAGCCACATCCACATACTGCACTATCACACAAGAACATGCTATGTGCACTGAATACCTACTTAGATGCAGAAGGTTGGCTTCGTACAACGAGTGAAAACAGGTGCACGTAACGCAGCATACGGAGATCACTAACTATGTAAGCCATCATCATTATTGGAATGGCCTTCCACTTGGACAGCTCCTGTGCTTCTCATATGCAGTTGATTCTTGCGGCTTTCAACTAGATCTTCGGTCTACCCTGCAGGAAGGTCATCTACCGCTACGCCCTTCGACACGGGGTCATCACTGTAGAACTTTTTGGTCCCACAACAATGTGCCTTGACCTTTAAATAAGGCAATTGCTCTCAAACAAATAGTAGAAGCTAGGGACGTCAGACGTCGACGATACGTAGAACGACTGACGTATTACAAAGTTTCATAGAATATAAGGCCTCATATTCTATAAAACTTTGTAATGCGCTCAAGATCAAAGTGTCAGCACTGAAAGCTGACGTACCTTGTAGGTACGTCAACTTTCAGTGCTAAAAGGTCTAAGAGCTGTGCGTGCGTTTTCTCTCATCGTTATGGAACCTAACTTCTGCGACCATACCTATCTAATAAATGCAATGTGCCCGTACCTAGCCCGACCCTGTTACAAAATAGGGGGGACCAGAATGATACACGGTCCATGGAACGCTTCGCACGGGTGCGTGGTTTCATGACGTCATTGGTATATGGCTGGCTGGAGAAAAACTTGTTTTAATTGCGAAAAGTGCTCTTAACTACGAAGGTGGCTTTGGAATGTAGAGATCATATTTCTACTACTATCATTCAAGCTCAGGTATAAATAGATCTAGCCATGCACTTAAACTTTTTGTTTTGTTAAGGATATGCTATCCGCCATCTTGGAGCGGCGGCCATATTGAGATTATTACAATAGTGTATTGTCACCAGAACTAAAGGTGTACGCAAAATTTCAGCTCAATCGGATACTAACAAATAGTCGAAAAATGGTTTACAAATTTTGACCGACATCTTTTTTTTAAGGATGGGAAATTATCGAATGACTTCTTCTGCTCTAAGTGGAGCGGAAGGGCGTGACAGACTCTTACTGACTAAAACCCATCCGTATTCCTTCTAAAGCCCTTTGCGTTCCAGGGCCCCAGTGACTTTTTCGAACAAATTCCGCAACCCTGGCAGGCTCTGGCCCTAGCGGGCACATGCACTTATACTTAGCAACCATATGAAACTGATACTGTCCATATAAAGCTCCTCATCATATCATTGACGTATCGCGATTGCTCGATTGCTAGTCTATATGCAAATGTTAGATAAAACAATGCACAAAAGTGGTCCTGAGAAAACAGCTAGAACTCAGTCCTACGACCACAACGTTCGAATAAAATCCCTTAGTAAAATAAGGGTAGCTGTGATTGCAGCTGTAGGTCCACAAAAAATAAAGCAATGAAATAGAAATTGCCCGCGGAGGCACCGAGCGTCGAGCGCTCAGAGCAAGGTATGGAAACAAAGCAATAAGAGTGAAAGAATTATTACAGGTTCTTAAAACATTTCTGTGCAATACGGCCGTCTGGTAAAGAAAAATAAACAACGAAACATATGTATATACCGAAATGCATCATTTCACTCCACAAGCATCAAAATAATAGCTTACATTCGCAGCCACCATTACTCTAAGCCGGGTTCAGCCAAAATGATTCCAGATTTATCAAAATCATGATTCGCCCATTAACCACCAGAAACATTATACGACCACAACATTGGTAGCTATTAATAAACGAGGCAAGCTATTACAGATGGGGTAAATCTCCCAGTTGTTGGCGCCGAGGCACAATAAACCAGGCAGCTGTGCCAAGGCGCACTGCCAAGCAAGTTTAGCGGGGTTCCCTCCCCTTAGACATCGTGCGCGAGCGTCATTACATGGGTCTTTTAGGTGACTTGTGCGCCAAAACAAGGATTACAGACTACCTCATAGTTAGTGTTCGTTGCGAGTTAAAATTAGGGGCTTGAAAAGATGTTTAGCATGTGCTAGAACAGGGAAACTAAGCGTTGGTAGGTTGCCATGCGATCATCTAAAATTCTAAACAAACGACTTTGTGTTGGCACATCATTGGGGACTTCAACTTTCAAAATGGTAACTCAACCGGTACTTAACTAAACCAAAGCTTCTCTTAGAAAAGGATTCATTACCATCCAATTTCCACCACCTTTCAATATCTGACTGAAAACTATTTCTAAAATCAAGTTACTAATTCCATTCCACACACTAAAACGTTTTTATTTCGATCCTTCCACTCCGATATACAACAATTTACCACCGTCAGGGTCAGGGTTTATGCATCATTCATGTTTTTATCGCTGTACAAGTACCATTCATAACTTTATCATACACACGTACCAGGAAAGGGGTTCTAAACTTTGCCGTGAAACACTATCTGGCTATTTATCGTTTCTTGTTATTGTCGCGAAACTTGCTGAAGTCTGCTTCGCTTTGTAAACGGGGTGATGTGAGATCGGTTGTTGTGTTCTTCTCGGTTTTTTATTTTTGGAATATTATGAGTAGTACGTTTATAGTTAGTTTCTACTCTAATAGCATTAACAGCTTTGTACTTTTGCATGGATGAACTGTGTGTATCATTGGAAGGACTATGGTTGCAGGAGTAATTACAAGCCTATCATCATCTTCCTGCCCTATCCCATATTACTTGGGGTCGGTGCAACAAGTTTTTTTCTTTCATTATGTCCTGTCAGCCGTCACGCTATCACTAACTCCCTTTTTTTTCTTATCACTCCTAACACAATCCATCCAACTTTTCTTTGGCCTCCATCTCCCTGTCCATCCATCCACATTTATATTCACAACTCTTTTAGTTACGTGCATTTCATCCCTCCTCTACCTTCACATGACTCACCAAGATAAGCGGTTCCCTTTCAACTTTTCCGTGACTGGCACTTCTTTTAAACTACCTCTAATGAACTCATTCCTCACTTTATCCATTCTCAATCCATCTCAACATTCTCATCTTCGTTACATGCAATCTTTTCTCATCCGTCTCTTTCTTTACCTTATAGGATTAGTTTACAAGCCTATGCGATAGTAATATCACAGCTTTGTCTCTGACATGGCGATGCTGCTAGTGTGATACCTGTCCTTAAGTGGCTGTGACCACTTACCATCACTTGGACTATCGACTTGGCTGTATGTAATCAAAGAACAATGGTAGAAAGACCCAGGTGTCAAGAACAGAGTCATTCAAACATAATTTCAAAGCAGACACAAAATTCTCAGTTTAAAAAACAGATAAAACTGTGATTGTTATACTTGCGAAAATAACTGGAAACTTTATTTCAACTGAAAAAAATCAACACAAAAGAAGCAGGTGACCTGTTTATTCTCCTAAGTCCCTTTGCCAAAAAGGAATTTTGTCCGCTTCACAGTTAAGATCCGAGATTTCCTGTCCAGAAAAGATATATTGAGCTACATTTTTACGATATTTTACTTGCTTTCCTTTTCGACCGAATATTGGATTAGGCAAAAAGGGATATAGTGAGGTTCTAGCTCATCTAATCCTATTTGTTTGAGTGTTTTTTCTTCCTGACATTACACTGTTTAAGGTCTTGTGACGTTTTATGAATGGGTATCGATGGAGGACGACAATATATGTATTTTATTCGGGACACTATGAGTTGGCATGGTCAATTATAAAATATACTAGCTTTTTCCAGCAGCTTTGCTCTCGTTAGTGAAACCTATTACCGTCTCGATGGTCTTTTCTATCTTTGTACCAAAGATCAACAAAATCGGCTCGACGATTTAGGCGTGAAATCGTAACAAATAAACTCACTTTTGCATTCATAATGTTAAATATAATAATAGTATTCTTGCCCAATTTGTGGGTTGGAGGATCCTTTTAAGGGTCCTCAATCTGCAAAACGGAACCCTTATAGGATGACTTTGTTGTGCGTTTTCTGTCTTTCATTCTGTCCGTCTGTCAAGACCCTTTTTCTCAAGAACGCGTGGAGGAATCAAGCTAAAATACTTTGGTCTACTACCCCTTGGAGTTGTGAAAATGAAACTTCTACGAGTAAGTCAACGGAATCTAAATATAAGGCCAGTTATGCCCCGTTTATGGCGTATGTTTTGACGCTAGCAAGGGAATCAAAACCTATAGTCCCACATACCTCCACTGGAGAGGAAGGATCCAACCAACCAGACGGTTGTTGTGTCTGGTGGGCAACTGCCCGATAGTTGATATTCGGACTGTTGTATATTTTCAAATCGCACGGAGAACTTTGCTTGCGCGATGCAGGATTTCTTTGTTAGTTCATCGTAGATGGCGCTGCGGTTCTTTTTGTTGCCGTACAAATTTCGCTTCTTAGTTTTTCAAAGGCGGCATTGATGCCGCTACAGGTACTTCCCGTTGACCTAGAGTCATGAAATTTGACAAGAAGGTATTAGTTATTACCTTGTTTATTAAATCTATGATTATTACAGTGCAAGTAAAGGAAAAAGTCTGAAAATTGAATGGGAGAACGTTTAATGTTGCTTGGTATATTTTTGTCTGAGTAATGAAAGTGCTTTCATATTTTTATAAACTTTCATAATGTATACTTAGTCAGAAAAAAATAAGACTCGATCGAAACCCTCAGTGCGCAAGTCAGATTCGCACTTGTCCGGTTTCTTTCAATAATGAACACATCCTACTACTATTATAAAGGCGAAAGTTTGTAAGTATGGATGTATGTATGGATGTTTGTTACTCTTTCACGTAAAAACTACTGAACGGATTTTGATGAAATTTGGCACAGAGGTAGATTATAGTCTGGAATAACATATAGGGTACTTTTTATCCCGGGAATATGTTCCCTTGGGATAATTTTCGACAATCACGCGGGCGGAGCCGCGGGCGGCAACTAGTATTAAATAAATTAGACTATGAACATAATGCTATCATATTACTGTGTTACTTTAAAAACTGTTTAATGCTGTTTTGGGGTCTGCCAAAAATTCTAGTTATTTTGGTAAAGTATTTAGTTTTTATGAGTCAGGCTCAGAACGACTTATCAACTTAAACTCTCAATTGCAGCAATCATGGCCGTTTACTTTGCTCTACTATTTACTAGCATCAGTAAAGTTCCAGTAGAGCTGAGTGAACGAGGTTAAGAGAGTTGAATTGCCGACTGCTCCACAAATTGTGTTCACTTCCACGTCGTGTTTGTTATTGATTTTTATCAAAAGTTATTTGGAAGGTCAAAAGCCCTTGGCCACGTTTCCACCTGCAAGTAACTCACCTTGCAAGTTTAATTACATTGCGGGGTACGATCGGGCGATTGATCACATTATACCTCGTTAGCTAGCAATGTAATGCAACTCGCATGCGGCCTGGTTGCGGGAACCATAGAATTATATTTATGAAGAGAGCTTCTGTCAACGTTTCTCCCATTACAACTTAGAACATCCCAAAACAACTTAACGGTAAGCCTGCTCGACAAATAATACGGAAATATTAACTTATCTCTCTCCAGGGACCCATCCCCTGCAATTAGAAGTCCATCCTTCCAGAACTTTCTGAACATAGGGCTGTCAAAATGTTTACGATTACTGCCGTAAGTTGTTGAAACCACATAACGAGGCTGCCGACCTTAATGTATAAACTACCCACATTATATTTAAGGGGCAGATGTACGACTTTATTTGATTTTAAATTGAATTTCCCGTCTAAACGGTTAGTTGTTATTTATTGAAAAAAATATACGTTTGACTAGAACACTTTTTCAATCATTCTACTTATATGGTAATATTTTAAATAGAGCATTTGACTAAATAAAAAAAAATAGACCGTCAGATAAATTTTCATAATATATTGGACACGTATTTTTTCTTTTGTCGCGGAAACAAAAAGTTAAGACGTTACAGTGCGTTGAACACTCGTGTGAGTACACTTTAAACTGGAAAATGACGTTACAAGCCCCCACTCCTTATTTTTATACGTTTTATCTTCGTATTTTTTTATTAATTTGATGAAATAAAAAACACGTGTCCAATATTTTTCGATAATCTAACTGACGGACCAAATAGAATCATATTTTTTTAACCCAGGCAACATCCCTATTTGACCGTCTATAATTTACGGAATTTTATTCTATGTCTAGTAAAAAAGATATGGATGGTGTGAATATTTCCATTTTAGTCCCTCAAGGTCGTTGGCGGCTGTTGTCGTCTTAATGTCTAAACTACCAACATTATATTTAAGTTGTAGATTCCTCGCATTGTCAGGAGTTCTAACGAGCTGTAACTACTTACCAACTGGGATAGAATAAGCTTCGCGTAATGCGATTCTGAAAGGCTTATTTTCTTGCCATCTAGACTAGAGATTATCTCTTGAACGGCTTGGCTGCACGTAGCTGGAAAAGATGGTTTTGCAATAAATGAACAGCTGAATTTATTGTTAATAGAAACAGCCTTATTCATAAAAATAACTCAATGGACAATTTGAATTTTGAATATGCTAATCAGGAATAAAACTATTTTTAAACAAATATCTGCTATAAACTGAAACTGGAGATAGTACACGTCACGGTAAAAAAACCGGCCAAGTGCGTGTCGGCCTCTCGCACGAAGGGTTCCGTACCATTATCTATAAAATCGGCAAAAAAATCGTGTCTGTTGTATGGGAGCCCTCTTAAATATTTATTTTATTCTGTTTTTTAGAATCTGTTGTTATAGCGGTAACAGAAATACATCATCTGTGAAAATTTCAACTGTCTAACTGTCACGCTTTATGAGATACAGCCTGGTGACAGACAGACGGACAGCGGAGTCTTAGTAATAGGGTCCCGTTTTACCCTTTGGGTACAAACCCTAAAAACTACTCCTTTTTCTAACTGAACAACCCTAATCAAATATTTTTTTGTTTCAGGTAAAAACAACCACTGTTTCTGCTAAACAAACAATAATGTTAGTTTTGTTTCGCATTATGAAATGGACGCGAATAAGGTCAGTATACGGTTACTGTAAGCATTCAACTGAAAACTATTGTGGGAAGAAAAACTAGAAAAACGTCACAATGAAGAATCTTCGGAGTTTGTAACTCATATCAAAATAAGTCCCAAGTTAAAGTGGGTCGCTCGCAACATTGTGTCACTGTCTCAAAATTGAGTTACAATACTGAGAAAGGGGAAACTTTAGTCCTTTTCAGTGGCACGTTCGAAAATTGCACATTTGGCGCGGATGTACCGCGCACCGACCAGGGCCGGATCGGGCACTCGGCGCATCAGTCATTGTCAACAAAGTTTATCGCCTCTCTCAGCAAGCGAACGGAATCGCCCAAATGTGTTTGTTGTGGTCTCAAAACGAACTCGCAGCGTCGCAAAATACGGATAAATTGCATCTGCAACTGCAAAGTTGTGCATTTCTTGTTAAATGTCAGCTATACAGCGTTCGCTCGACTTTCGAACCTCTCGAGTATTAACTTCTTAAAGGTTTGCGGCGACCACAATGTTGCTCCATTTGCATTTGTTGAGTTAACGTTTTCAAATGCCTTGCTTTGGACAAAGCCATCAGAGAGTACCTACAAATCTAAAGAACTTTCTCGGCCATTTCTTTAACTTACAAGCGACTGTAGCTTTGTAGAAATTACAATAACGAATTAGTTTTAAGAAAAAGTGTAAAAATAAGCCAGTAAATGAATTTCGTTTAAGTGTTCTCAGAACCCCGCCGTCTTTGCCATACCTATTTCATTAACATGGACAGCGTTTCACGCGTTAAAAAATCAATTACTTTTAATGACTTCTAGAATTTATAGCCAACGTCGAAGATTATTACTATAAAAACGGGCAGGTTTTGCAAAAAGCGACCGACGTGGAGTATATATTCCCATATCCATACTGCGGTTGAGTTTACCGAGTCTGATTGATCGAGAGCATTAACGAGAAGCTGCACAAAAACTATTCACAAGCCATCTTCTGTTCTGCATGAAAAAAGACAGAAGCGAATCTTGTGACGTCAGACAATCATGGCTGCTACCCAACACGCTCGTAAAAGCGTGCCCTAATATAAGATAAAACATCGTTTGACAGGGTTACATGTAAGGCACAACAAACTAGGGAGATCGATAAGGCTTACTTGAGTAATGGAAAGTTGAGGAAGCAGCCTGGCGTAACAGTCCTGACTGACTTCTGGGGGGGACTTCATTAAGTTGGGCTCAAGCTGACGGAGGATCAGCGGCTTATTGATTGCGACGCGGCCCACGGGGCTCATCCGTACGGTCCCTGACCGCATAATCTAAGGATTACGGAGGGACACAGTGGACTGTGTGTCAGTGTGTAAAACGAAAATTAATAGCATTCTGCGGGGTGTGTGATGCAGAAGTATTTGTTGTATGTATATGTTTTGTTGAGGTCCCTCGCTTTGTTGAGTGAGAGTGAACTGTGTTGACTTTGAATGTTACTGTTGCAATCAATATTTAATTCAATCTTTGATAGAGCCTTAGGTTGGCAGGTAGGCCGAATTACCATTTGAGATTCGATGCATGTAACTTGACTTTTCTGAAGCCTCAATAAAGCAACCATAACCACTTTATCTAAAATGAGACATGATAATTTCAACGACTCATTTTGCTATTACACCTTTATAAAACTATATACATATATACATCTCTCTCCAAACACCAAAATATCTCATATAATAAGTTCTTGTGAGATTACCATAAGCCCAACTCAGACAAACGAATAATCCAGAATATACAACGGACGCCATAACAAGGTTAGTGATGTTCTACTATTATACAAGTTGATCTACCTACAAAGTTATACGATTCACAAAAGCCCCGCCGTAATCCGTAGACTCGATATTTGAAAACGCAATTTCAAAACTTCACCTAACGTTTGAGTTGATGCTTTGTTAAAATGAAGATATATGTGAGGTTGGAACGTCAGTTTGCATGCCGGGATTCAGGAAAG
Organism: Mamestra brassicae; assembly: GCA_905163435.1. NCBI lineage: Eukaryota > Metazoa > Arthropoda > Insecta > Lepidoptera > Noctuidae > Mamestra > Mamestra brassicae. The sequence goes on along the minus strand of LR990996.1, from coordinate 5,862,492 downwards.
CACTCTGCTGAAGATAGTTATATAGGGTGGAGACGACGATACGACAATAAATCAAAACACTGGCAATACTAGTTCATACGAATATGTTGTATTTTATCACATATTTGATGTCACTAACCGCAACAGACTGCTTGGAATATTTCGTCAGAATAGTAGTCCTTTACTAGTTTGAGTTTTGTTGACGTTTTATGCAATCGGAAAGTTTATTTTTAATTTTGGTGACAGGATTAATAATAGTTTCAAATATTCCTATAGTTCACAGGAATATTTTGAAACTATTATATGTATTGCCAGTGTTTTCATTTACTATCATATCGATGTCTCCACATTATATATCATGGTATACTTACTTTGAAAGAGGAAATACATCACTATGATAAGTTTTCGTAACAATATTTAATAATAATATTTTTTATTTTCTAAGGTCGACTGGTAGAAAATGCCTAAGGCATTAAGTCCGCTTTTGTACAGTGTTTTTACTAGTGCATAAAGTTTTAATAAATAAACAAATAATTCAAATAATTTCATTATCACAACAATTTCGATTTTTCTTTTACATAAATTAACTTTTATGAAAAATGGGATAGCATTAGTTGCTCATATGTTTTCAAGCACTTAGTTATAATACCTACACGTAAGATAGTAGATAGGAAACAATACGTTTCTCATCTATTAAAGGCCCTTCGCGCATTTGACTCGTGTCAATTAATCGAAAATTCAGTCACGTACTAGATGACCCACCGAATTGTCCTCGATAAATGGTTTAATGTTCCAAACCCTATTTAAGATTGCTTATCAATGCAAAACTGCCGTAATCTCATAAACCAATGACTTACAAAATGTAGGTTCGTAAATGAGTGAAAGTGACAGCTCAAATAATTCCCTAAGGCTTGCTATAAACGCGTCGACTAAGCAGCGATTATAGTAAAGATCGGTATCTAAATTTAAACGCCCGCAAGAATCCTTGTCGCGCTCTAATCCCGAAGATGGAGCGTTTGGCGGCGCTCTGGCTTGCTCCCACCGAGGCTTTATTGATAGTGAGAGCCCCGGGCCCCGGGCCCCGGGCTCAGGGCCCCAGGCCCCGAAGCAAGAAACCCCCTTCTAGAAATAATAATTATTCACGTCTAAAAGCGTACTTACTAACGTTAGTAGTTGGAATATAGGGTATTCAGATCACAAATCGTGATCTGAATAACCCTATATTCCACAGTTAAACCATTCGAGTATCAGATTATTCCTCTGTAACCCCATAATATACTTAATTATTCAAAATTTTCGTTCAGTTTATACCTCTGTTTTTCAATCCAAGCCACTTGTAACCATTCTTTCTTCGTCAAGTCATAAAATGGTCTACTAATAACATTTATAGTTTTCTATTCAAACATATATTTTTTTTTTTTAATTAAAGTCCTGTATAGTAGTCGCATACTCATCAGTAGCATCTGTTCGAGTGTGTAAATAAACAGAGCAGTTCAATATGAACTGCTGATTATAAGAAGCGGTTCAGTATGATCAGCTCATTATAACAAGCTGTTCAGTATGAACTGCTCATTACCTTTAACAAGCTGTTCAGTATGAACTGCTCATTACCTTTAACAAGCTGTTCAGTATGAACTGCTCATTATAACAAGCTGTTTTTGCTTTCGATGTCGAACTATAATATGTGGTTGGCAGGTGGTTAACTATATTAATATTTTTAGTGTTAAAGAAATAAAACTCGCAAGTAGGTCAAGTTTAAATATTTATTTCTATATTATTCAAATATTGTTTTATAAGCAATGATACATTTCTTACATTACTATTACTTACATTTTCACTAACCTAAATAATAGAATATGTGTAAGTAAGTTTGTAGGTTTAACATTCTATAATCATTTATTCGTAAAACTAAGATCGTTCTTATTTTATCTTACTGACAAAACACTTGATTTTCTTTACACCATTTATTTAAGCAAAACACATTTTTTAAGGCACATATATTGGTATGATACATACAACTTATAATGTCAGATGAATCTGAATAATTACAACAACAACAACAATACAACAACAATATTTATTTGTTCCAGACTTTAACCTTACAATTACTGTGGCACCTTAAATAACATTTTTTTTAATTAGTGGCAAGATACAAAACTTGTGCAACTGGGCTTAAACTAGGAGGATTCCTGTGCTATAAGCACCAGTTACTTCCGTCACCACCGTGGTCGAGCTGGCATTACAAGTGTGGTGCGGGTGAAAAGTAAACATCACTGTAGGTAAGTAATACAATATTATGATACTATTTCATTGCTATTGTACGTAAGTATTATCATGCTTATGTGTAGTAACATAATTGTGTGTGTGTGTGTGTGTGTGATTGTGCTGTGTTGTGTGTTTGCGCGCATGTGTGAGTGAATATGAGTGCTAATGGGCTTGAGTGGCTTTATTTTATTTTATACTTTTTAGTAGATTTTCAGTATTATCGTAATTTTGGGAAAGAAGAAAGTTATCTATGGTAAGTTTAAATTTTTTAATCGGTAAGTTATGTAATTGTGTATTTTTACTTATTTTATTATAAAGGTATGGACCCATGTAGTATGGTTGTCTCCTGATGAAGTCGGTTTTACACGGTTTCAGATCAAAGACTAGGTCTTGCCTACGTTTGTTTTTCAGGCTTTCCGGGTCGTAAGTTGAGCCTTTATGGCTTATAAGCAGAACCCTTCTGATATAAAGTTGTCGAACCGTTAAGACCATACAATCCTTATATAGTTGCTCTGTTGGGAATTGGAAGTTTTTTTTGTGTATTACTTTCAGAACTGCACGCTGTGCTCTTTCTAGGTTTAACATATGAGTTTTGTGTGTACTGCCCCATATAGAGATGCAGTATTCTAGTACTGACTGGCACAGGGATAGATAAATTGTTTTCAACAGGTTCGAGTCACACACCCTGCGCAACTTCTTAAAGACTGTTATTAACTTTCTAACCCTGGAGCTTAGTGTTTTCACGTGGTGGTGGAAATTTAATTGGTCGTCTACTTGTATACCGAGATATTTTACACAGTTTGTTTTTTCAATAGGAAGACAACTGCATTCTCTGCTAGTGGTCTGATAACAGGTATGTGCTTGTATTTCTACCAATTCATTTGCAGATGGTGGAGGCTTCTTTATCGAGAACATGAGGTATTTTGTTTTTTCTATATTTAGGGTAAGTAAGTTTAGGTTAAGGTATCCAAGAACTGTTCTCAGCCCGACGTTTGTAATGGCGGCAACCTCTGACCATGTTTTCCCATGGAAAAGGATTGCCGTGTCGTCTGCGTAAGTTATTATTTGACCATTTTGTAGATTTAAGTTACATATCTCATTTATATAGATCAGAAATAAACTGGGACCGAGCACACTCCCCTGTGGTACACCAAAGACTGAGATATTTGCAGTATTACTTATGTACCTGTCAATTTTAACTGTCTGAGTTCTATTAGTTACATAATCCGTAAATAATTTAAGAGGGGTTCCTCGAATGCCTATATTCTCCATCTTCTCTACCAGCCTGGGAACAGAGACGGTGTCAAAAGCTTTTGCTAGGTCTAGAAAGACTCCTATGCATTTATTTTTTCTGTCTAGTTTACCTGCAATATGATCTGTTAATTTTATTACCGCGTCTTCTGTTGATTTTCCAGATATAAAACCGTATTGGTTTGGAGAAATTAATTTATTTTTATTTAGATAATTTATTAGTCTGCTATTCATGAGTTTTTCTAATATTTTGGAAAGTATTGGGAGTACTGAAATTGGTCTGTAGTTACCGACACCGGTTCTGTCACCAGACTTGTAGATTGGATGGACCACAGATAGTTTAAATAGTGTGGGAAATGTTCCCGAGTTAAAGCTTAAGTTAGCAATATGAACAATAGCAGGGATCAGAACATCTCTAGCTAATTTAATTATCTTGACAGGTATATTGTCCCAACCTCTAGCGCAGTCTTCTTTTAGGTTTAGAATAACTTGCTCAACTTCCTGCTCATCTGTTTCAAGCAAAACTAAAGAGTCACACACTTTTGGGTCATTCCTATTTGTTGGGATGTCGTTAGGTGCGTTTATCTTGTTTGCTAGGGTTTCACCTACTTTAACAAAATAGTTGTTTACAGTGTTTACAGCCTCTTCTGGTGTTTCTTCTAGTTTGAGTAAGTCTAAGTTAGGTTCACGTGTTGAATTTATATTTGCGATTTCTTTGATTAACTTCCATGTTTCCTTTGGGTTTTTTGTATGTTTCTTTAATTCTGATTTTTCATGAGTATCTCTTACTTTGTTCAGTATATTGTTGCAAAAGTTGCGGTATCTAAAGTAGGTAGTTTTTAAAGTGTTATTTTTGGGGTATTTTTTATGGTGCAGATGTAGTTTGTCCCTATGTCTTATGCATCGAAGTAGACCTGGAGTAATCCACGGCTTAAATACCATTTTACGATGAGGAACTACGGTAGTGGTTTTGTTCGCTTCGATTGCGTTTTTTATTGTATCTACCAGGTATTGGACCGCAGAATTAACGCTATTTATTGTGTAAAATATATTACTATTTGAAAGGTGGTGCCTTATTTCGTCTGCTACTTTTACATAATTTATCCTTTCTTGAGTTTTATTTAAAACTTTACGGGATATGCGTGATTCTAGTGTGAGACATACAGGAAAGTGATCGGTGACAGATGATTTTATTATTACAATATTCGAGTTACACTCGGTTTTTATGTTTATATGGTCTAAGCAGGTTTTGTCTCGGGTTGGAAGGTTGTGTCCCGGCAAAAGACCATGCGTGGCAAGCATATTGAGATACATATGCGAGCGAGCATCCATATTGTCAGGGTTGATATTTAGGTTTATGTCCCCAGCCAAAATGATTGTACTAAAAGTCGATAGAGTTTTTAAGATACTATCACAAGAGCTAAGAAAACTATCGATGTTTTTAATTGAGGGAGATCTATATATTGCTATTATGGCTACTTTAGTTCCGAGTTTTATGACTACGCAGTTCGCACCTGTAAATGGTGGTTCGTTCACTTCATGCATCAGTGTTGAATGTATGTAGGTTACGACACCTTCGTTCTGCGTCACACAATTTTTAGTCGCATAGCTGATGTAGTTACGCAGAGGTGGAGGTAGAACATTTTTATTCATCCAACACTCTGTCATTATAATTATGTCGAATTCCAAACCGATATTTGCAAGAAAAACGTCGAACTGTGACATATTTCGACCTATACTTCGAATATTTTGCGTGATTATAGTTAAGTTTTTATCTGATTTATTTATATATCGAGCGGCACTACCTGTTTCACACGCAATGGAATTGGAAACACAGTAGTTATCTAGTTCGGTATTTATTTGCTGTGTACACATCACTTTTGTGCAATTATAATAATTAAAGACTGACTTATTCGTACCATGAAATATAACATAAGGTTAAATAATATTTTTAGGAAACTTCTATGATGTGAACCTGCTTTCCTATAATTAGCCATAACACCCATGCGACAGATAAATATGTATTTTAAGAATTGTTTGTCTATTTTGCAATTAGTAGTGTGTGGGTAGTAGAATTTTAGATAAATATGTATTTTTAGAATTGTTTGTCTATTTTGTAATATGTAGTGTGTGGGTAGTTGTGTATGTGTATTTGTGTAGTTTATTATTATGTAAATAGTGTTACTCTTTGATTGCTGTAATTTGTATATTATGTTTGAGCTACCATGATATGAAGATTTTGTAGTGTTATTAAGACACAAAGTAAACAAATAGTTGTTATGAACTACATATAAGATAATTTTGTTCAATATAAAACTAAGATTAGGAGACTCATTGAGAACAGAAAATGTTTTACAGACTTTACGTAAATGAAGAGACCATCCAGTATTCAGTCATTGGCTATTTTTCAGGGAAGCCATTTGTTCAGCTGATTTTATTTGGATCTGCTTACTACCTACTGCTTTTCTTGAATAGATTTTACCATTGGTTGCCCAACAGAATTCATAATCATTTGACTTCGCAAAGTCTCTCGCTAGAAAATGCAACCTCCTGGATTTAGGCGTTAAGTTGTCTGAAACATATATTGGCTGTGGGTCATTGGTGAATCCCATGCATTTGGTGTTTAGTTGATCCTGCTTGTGCAATGTGTTGTATTTCCTCACGGCTGTTATTAATTTTGATTTAAGCATGGGAGATGTCATTTCAGCTATGACTATGTTTGACCCTTTGGTCGGTAGGCGATAGATGTCTCGTATATCTGACTGTGACATACTCACGCTCACGGTGTGGGCCATCTTAAGCACCAGGGCAGCGATAGAATCCTTGTTTTCGTCTGTGGTTTTCGGTAGATTTTTAATTTCCAGTTTTGAAAGTCTTGATATGCGCTGTAGTTCGTCAATGGATTCTTCCAGGGTCTGAATATGGAGGTTGTACTCATGGTGTTTCTGTTCCAAGTTTTTGTATTTCATGTCCAGCTCAGTGCATCTGTTACTTATGAAATCCACAGACATTTCCATTTCTGTATTAGTACTTTTAATGTTCTGAATTTCTTCCTTAATTGATTCGTGTTGATTTTGGACTTCAGAGATCTCGCGCATTATTTTGGACATGGTGGATTCTTGATCTTTTTTCCAGGACTCAAACGTAGACGTGAGTAATGACTTGATTTCTTCTTTAAATGTACAGAATTGGTGTTCAAAATCTTCTGAGCCTGGGTGCCGGCGTTTTATGCGGGTTGAAATATTACTAAATTCCTGAGAACTTGCTTTAGAAACATCAGGTTCTGAGCGGCAGATGTTCCCTTCTTGAGCCGATGGAGGTGGTGAACGATGCATTGTTCTGCGTAAACTCAATGATTCACCTTACGTCACTCGTCCTTCTGTTGCGTAGGTCAGTGTACCGGTAAACGCGTTTGTCCTTGGCAGCGCAGTCAGCTGGTCAGAAAAAGATAGCAATTATGGCCACTGTGCTCCTCTTGCGGGGATGAAGGCGGGCGCGCGGAGTGTCTGCGCAAGCGGCCGGTTGGAGAAAGATAGCAATTATGACCACTGTGCTCTTCTCGCGGAGGTGAAGACGGGCCCGCGGGCTCTCGGTGCCGGTGGCTTGGTGGAAAGAGATGGCAATTATGACCACCGTGCTCTTCTCGCAGAGGTGAAGGCAGGCGCGCGGCGCCGTATGATTCCACAGGGCTTGATGTGATTTTGTGGCAAACTAAGCACTTATACTTTCCACTAAGAATTAAAGTCCTGTACGTAATTATTTCGCACTTTTAATATTTTAAACTAGAATTTGGCACGCGTCCACTCTCAACAACGGCAGCGACGAAAAAAAGGCTATATTATATAATGTCAATTGACATTATATAATATAGCCTTTTTTTTATATAATTAGCCACACACAATGTCAAATGCTAATTGTTATATAATGTCAACAAACTCGGGCAGTTCTTACTTTCTAAATTGTATACATTATTAATTCGGAATATATCTTTTATCCATAACACTTTTTCGTTTCCTTTCGTAAATATAGATTTATTTTTTAAAAAATCCCCAAAGATTGCTTGATAATTAAAATATGGTACAAAGCCTTCGTTCCAGTTTATTCCTCTGTTTTTTTCAATCCAAGCCACTTGTAACCGTTCTTTCCTCGTCAAGTCATAAAATGGTCGTGGTGGTTTTATCAACAGTACTTGTACGTGTCCTTTGTACATTATTGCTATTTCTTTTGGAATAAACTCATTTTCTTCACTCTTAAACCCTTGAACATCTACGATGACATTCATGATAGTTTTCTCACAATATTACTCAACGGCTTGTATTCGAACAGTCGATCGTTTATTATTAAACAATAGGCAGATGTATTATTTTGAATATCTTCAGAGCATTCAATTTCTAATCGCACGTCAACTGGTCCAGTTTTAAGTGAATCGTTTTGTCTTGAACAGTCAATCACAAAAAGTGGAGCAATTTCTTTAAATTGGTCTAAGCTAAGCAATGGATCAATGCCTAAGTTGTAATACGACTGACGAAAATTAGCATACATTTCATATAATATACTGTATTTACCTTCATCAAATTTCAGATTAAGTGAGTCATACGGATAGTATTGAGAATTCAAATATAATTTAATATTGCTTACATTGCAGTGATCAAATATAGAAGAACTTCTAGTTTTATTATTTTTTCGAGCTGTTTGCAAACCAAATATTACAAACCTCGGTTTTTCTAGCTGGGAAGTTGTCTTTACTGACCAGGAATGTTTTGTTGTTCTTGGAAGTAATGGATATTCATACAAATCCCAATTTCTAAATGCTATCTGTATAGAACGATCTCTCTCCAAGCTTTTGAGCAATAACAATTTATTACGATCAGAAACTTTAATATGCGGCACACGCCATTGTATTTTTTGTATATCTATTTCTACGTTATCATTTTTGTCTATAAGCACACAGTTCAATGCTGAGCTGCTTCGTTGTAAAATAAGTTCATGTTTACAATTGATTATTATTTTGTTGTAATCTTCTGCAAATCCCAGTATTCTGTTCAATGGCACGATAACACTAAAATATTCGTTTCTTAATTTCGTACCACCTAAGTTCCATCCCCAGACTGCTGCAGCTTTACTTTCACCTTCATTCATTGAGATATACGATTTTAAGGTGGTTGTAATACCAACATTTTTAATCCGATCGATTTCAACACCATTTATTTCGTATCTAATATCTTGAAACAAATATGAAATGGGATTATTTATAAAATCAACATCTTTTTTTACTAATTTTCCGGCTGCATCTTTAGTTGACACATTTACATATCCTTCTATGTAAATGGAACTACCTGACGGCAATACATATAAATCTTGCTGTTGTATGGGTATTCTAATTTCATCATTTTCTTTAAAGCTATTATTGTATGGATTGTAACTGTGGATCTCATAACCCTCAATAGAGGTATCATATTGTGGTAAATCTGTAATTTGAAGCATATTATATTTTAAAACCGATATCTTGAAGAAATCTTTTGTTTTCCTTTGAAACTTTATTAATTCTCACTGCACTGACATGTCTCACTTCTTTGGATATTGGCAGTCTTATGTTATATTTCCCTCTCTCATTAGGAGTTTTATTAAGAACAAGCATGATGTTGGTATGAATAAAACGAAGGAGGTTACTTTAAATAGGTAATAAAAAATCCTTTTTCAACACTAGTGACTTTTATCACCAACAACGAAAGAATGTATGCGTATGAACTAGCAATGTCATTTATATTTTTATAGTTTAACGAAATTTGGAGACGTAAGAAATAAAAATCACTCACTTAATTAATAAATTCCTTTATTACTTTTCCAAAATAATTTAAGAAATTTTAAACATAAGTGTCCACAATTATACAAGTGATCATGTTGTACATTTTCATAATTGTACTGAATATTTTTTCCTAAATATTTTATTAATTCTTTAGGTGGTTTTAAGTTACCATAACTGTCAAAGTATTCAATGTGATCGTATATTTTGGTATAGGCTACCCAATGAGTGCCAGAGTTTTGAGAAATATCAAGATTAATCACTCCACATTCTAATGGTAATGGGTTACCTGGTAATTCATCTCTCATAAATACACCTCGAAAGAATGGGATACTATTTGAATGCTTCAATATATCAATATTAGTTAAAGCTCTATTGGGTAGCCGACCATTTAGTTTTTTTTCTTTGTAACAAAAATTCCTAAACCTTCTTTGTAAGGCTTAAGATGTAATCCTTTTCCAATAATTAAAGCTTCTATTTGCTTGTTGTGACGTTCCGATTCAAGCAACTGTTTCTTAGCTGTTTTATATGAATTAATAGCTTTCGCAATCCCAGCAGCACCCCCAGCCAAACTTCCAGCGGCAGATAAACCAGCAAATATTGGTACTAAAGGAAGAAATCCTCCAGTTTTAGGTACTGGTATAATTCTGGGTAATTTTATGGGTAAATCAGATGCAAATTCATGAGCTGCAGCGCAGGCTAATTCCATTAACGCTTTCTTACAGGTGGGTTTTAGTTTCTTGATGTGTTTTTTGGTATGTGATACAATATTTTTAAGGGTTTTTCTAAACCCCGCTCCAGATCTTACTTTATCCATTTTTAAAGATGATAAACCAGCCATTTCTTTATTGCTTGTACATAGTCCTCGTGCTTTTTTCATTGTTATTATATTTTTTAATTATTTTACATAAACCTGAATTATAAAGTATGTCTTTATTGCATTAAGAATAAAGTGGAAGTGAATAGATAATTGTTTGTAAAATGCTTAAATATTGTTCAGGAGTTATAATACATTTGATTTATCAATCCAGCTATTTTCACTGGTCGGCAGCCCCAACCATTTAACATATACTCGCTTTCCTTCTCGTTTCAAAACTTTTTCAACGAGGTATATGTCGGGATGATTGGTTTTCTGAAGTTCTTGTGCATAAAATGCGCCTAGTATTGGTCGACATCTACCATCTTCTATTAAATAAGTTGTTGGATTTGTTCCTTGAATTTTTGTTATTTTAAATATTTCAGTGGACCAGTTGGGATAATAACCTTTATCAAAACATCCTTTATATTTACTTACTCTCACAAAATCTCCTACACTAAATTTCTTACATTTCACTTTTTTTCGAGACTGAGCTGCGTCTAAGTATCTTTGAAGTATATTTGTTTTATTCCTTTGATTTATTGAAGCAGGTGACTGACCGACAGTTCTATGAACATCATTGTTGTACTCATGTAACTTTTTTTCTAACATACCGTTAAACCATTTATAATTTCCATTCAAACTAAATTCCTTGTATAGTTTATTCTTTAACGTTCTTATTAATCTTTCAACAATTGAGGCCTTTTTAGTAGAATAAGTAGAATAATGATTAATTTTATACTTATTAACAACACTTTTAAATTGATCATTGTAAAACTCTTTCCCAAGATCGGTTTGCAAATTTTTTGGAACTCGTCCTGTTTCTATTACCGTTTTAAACGCCTCTGATACCTGTTGCTTATTTTTTTGTTTAAGTGGAATCGCCCAAACATATTTTGAAAAAGTGTCTATAATCACCAGTATGTATTTATAACCTGCATTCACTTTTGATATTGCTTGCATATCCATCAAATCTGCTTGCCAAAGGTCATCTATATCTTTAAGTATTACACTTCTTCTTGGGAAATTAACTCTAGCGTTTTTATGGATTTCATTTATGACGTCTATTTTGCTCATAATGCTTGCTTAACTTCCCTGCTATTTCTTTTAAATCAATGGTCTTTTCAATGTTATTTAATCTGCTATTTAAACCACTAATTAATTTGTTCAATTGTTCTATTTTAATTAATATTTCAACTTTGTTTTTTATTACTATCTTTGCAGCATTCAGTTTCGGTTGATTTGTCTAAGATCTCAATATGCTCAGAGCTTATTTCATTAAAAGACAGCGACGTTTGTTTTGTATGAACCTTCATGGTTCAGACTCTCTAAATAACTAAATATAAAATTAGATACAATGCTTTTTATTATTTTATTATACCGGCTTCTTTTAACTCTTCAACAATTGATATAATTTCATTGTCATGATTAGTATTACCAGCGTTTTTTGAAGCCATTAATAGTCTTAATCTATCGATTAATTCATTAGGGTCATCCCAATAAACATAATCTGTATTACTCTTATACTTTTTTTTCAATTTAGGTAAGTAGCCACCACTTTTTGACTTAATGACTTGTTCTGCATGTTGAATGTAATTTTGTTCAGAAAACAAAGGTTTTATGATTTGACGGTATTTCAAACCTTTATCACCTTTTAATTGGCCGTTTGGATTAAAGTCACGTTTGTGAGCATTTGTATTATGGAGCATATCTTTGTAAACAATTTTATCAGTTTCAGTTACCAGACTGAGGTCAGGTCTATTACGTAGTAAAAGTTCTTTAAGTCCAGGAGTTATTTCATAATGTTTGTCATTAAGTGTGGCTATAATTGATTTTAGGGAATTGTTAACGTTGTTTGTAAAAGAAAATGATACTTTAGAGTTACCCATCATCAAATTTTTGTTTTCACTTCGAATCCCGAAAGGTACATTCATGTTATTATCATAGATTTCAATCATATCTTCTTTATTAAGTGACATAAATGTATCGTTCTCGCTATCATCACCTGTGCAGCTAAAGGATGCAGAACCATCATTTGAATGTTTCTCTATAAATCCTTTGAAATTTTCAAAATCTACGGGTGAGCTACATCTTCTCATTATATTATTATCACCTTCACTCGTATCCAATATAGTTCTATTCTTATCATTAACTTTAATTAAAGTCTCTAGAGGATCTGTTATTGGCTTAAAAAGCTTCTTAAATTTCAAATTATCGACATCTTCTGCATTTTGTATTGATTTAATTTTATTTTTTATACTATCTACGGATTTTATCAATTGTTCTTTTATATTGACCTCCATAATGATTCCCGACAATATCCAACCGTTATTTACAGATTGTAGACTACGATTGATATTTTTTTTACAGTATTATGGTTTTTATTATGTTTGCTCAAAAGTTACGAATATGTCAAACCCCTGTCTATATCTACCTTCATTTAGAGAACAATCTTTATTTATCAATACAAAGTCAAACCGATCTTGCCATATAGTAGAGCAAAGTTTTTTAAATTGAAGCCACTCCATATCCGTATTTACATGTTCATTATAAATATGTTTTAAGTTTATGTCGTCTTGTTTAAAGATTAACAAAAGATTAACATTATCTCGTATTAGTTGTTTAGGTATTTTGGAATAGGTTTGTGATAAGTAAAAACAATCTATCTGTTTGTATCTCCCCATTGCGAAGTAGTTACGAATATTTATTTGATTTTCACATGCGACATCGTCGAAAATCATTATTGAATTGGTTAAGGCGTCATTAGGATGTATAACTTCTTTATTATCATGGAAGATAAATAACTTTGCATTGGGTATGCACCGGATGACCTGTTTTAAAAAACAATATTTTGGCTGGAAAGCTGTCTTCGAGTATAAATAAATATGCTTGAATTTTACTCCATTTTCATGTAATAGTAAATTAAGCATTATATTAGTTTTTCCACAGTTAGATGGACCGCATATAATACATCTTATAGTGTTAGGTAAGAGTGTGCTATGTCTCACTTTTTGTGAATGATTTTCTAATTTTATATTATTTATTTTAAAAGTATGTGATTGCTTAACGAAATTCATTGTGAAATGTGAGGTAATAAGACATGCCCCGAGTATATATACTTCTTATTTTACTAAAAGGTGCTATGTTTTATTTTTAACTAATTCTTAACTTGTAAGTAAAGTATGAAGAATATTGTACTAAATCTTTAATTAGACAGTAGTGTCCGATAGAATTTTTTTCGATATAAAGTAAATTAAAATGATTTTTTCTTCTATTTTGCGTTGCATAAAGAGGTCCGGTCACAGTATTATTTTGTAGGCCATATATATTTAAACTGATGTTGGGATTATTTTTTTCTAACGTTTTAATATCATTAATCGTAGGAGGAAATGACATTCCCTCAATATTTAAAACAGAGGTATAATGGGGGTATGAACTTGTTCTGCATACATTAATTTTAGCTGGGTATAATCCAGCAACTATACTCCATAATAAACAACAATTATCTTTATTTTTAATATTTATACAACTTTTAGACTGCTTAATAGCTGACGGCAGTTGTATATAAGACCCACCTCTCATAGGGGAATACTTGTTTACATTAATTTCGAGATGACTCATAGAAACAAATGTCCAACCAGATTGACAGTGCTGGAACTCGGTTAATTTATTATTTAGTTTATTTATTACTTTGATTAATAATTCATTCAAATCAGTGTTCTTATAAATAATTTCATATTTGGTATTAAACGACTTTAATTGTTGTTCGTCTGATTTTGATAACATAAAATAGGCAAACAATTCGAAATTCAATTTTATGCAATTGTGTTCATTAAGTGACATTTTTATCAATTCTGTTATATTTATTAGATGATCACCCAGGAACGCCTCTAAACCGAGGTACTCGTCTTCCTGAGTGACATTCAATCTGTATGTCATTAATCTGTTTTTGAATGCTGTTGCAATAATATGAATATCTGTGAACTTGGTATTCAATAAACAGTTTGCTTTGTGTATATTCGTTCTCATATGATAGGAATACTGATTTTCTGGTATTTCAATTTTACATTTATGACAGGTTATTGACTTTCTAGGGCTCGGAGCGTTGATTCCTTGCAGACAGGTTTCGTTCCAGAGAGGAATTGTGCCGGAGACTAATTTGCGAAGCGTTTTTATAGGCCTAAAATCACGTCATTCAGTCCAAATTTGTAAAACTGCATACTTGCAAAAATTGTCAATTGCGTACACGAGCGTATTTATCGTAGCGGTTAAGGTTTTAAGTTTACAGCGTTTTATATAAGACAAATAAAAAAGCGATTTTGAATCTTGTGTAGGTACTCACTTAAATCAACAATAGGGGAAGCTCATACCTACTTACAATTATAAAAAATGTTTGTAGGTTGTTGTTTTTTTGCTGAATGTTTTCGACGTCGATGACGGCGACGGTACAAACGCTGCGGTTTGCACGCTCGCATGCAACTCCTAGACATGTGGAGAAGTGGAGATATGACGAGTCAGAATCTCATATTTCGGTATACAAGAATAATCTTGTTTTTATCTTATAATTTTGAACCTTATTACAAAAATCAAATAAATCTGAACAAGTATAAAATCAGTACAATCTCGAAAAAAATAATCACATCATCGCTAGCGTTTCTTCACCAATAATGTCGGTAAGTAAATTAGCGACACTTTTATTAAATTAATTATTTTTTCGCAATTTCTATGATAACTTACATAGAAATATAATTTTAGTTTTTATGAATAATGAAGTTGGGCTGCCGATATTAATAAGTAATCATAATTGTATATTAACTTATCTTATTCATTCTTATGTTTCAGGAATCCGAGCAACTTTTTATTTCAACCCCGTCATACTCACCGAATCCAGCACCACAACAATTACGTCAAAATGTGATGAACTATTTGGAAAGAGAGAGACCGTTTATATCGTACTCTCCAATTTCCCCACCATTGAATCAAAATCGGGAGAGAGAAACATCACCCCAGTTAGAAAAAAGGTTGAACAGCGCCAATACCACCAGGAAAACCGTCAATGATAAAAGACGAGGGAGCAAAATGATGTATTCGTATGTTAGAAAGTATGTAAAGGGCCCACACCGTAAAATAATACGTATTCAAATCTTTGAGGGTGAAGAACTCAATGGTTCTAAATTATGCACTTGTAAAGCTAAAATATGTGCTCAACATATTGTTGATAATATATTTACTGATGATATATACGACTGTGCTAAAGATATGATAAATAAAATTCAAAAGAAAATGTAGTTGCGTATGTACAATTTACATTAGACATAATGGTTGTAATGTATAAACTATGTATCATTCTAAATCAAATGTAATTAATTAGGTATTAATATAAACCTAGATAATAAACAGTTATAACGAATTTATGTATTTTAATTGACATTATAATACTACTTAGATATAAAATAGTAAGTAAAACCGAGCGTAGCAATAGTATGATAATTAGACACAGAACGCCAGCTTCCTAAAACGAGCGATACCTCACCTCACGCACACATAGATGTGGGACGCATGCACTTGCGCGAGTGGAGATTGTTCGTTGCGGCTGGCATGCATTGCTGAGATCCCTTTATGTACACATCAATGTGTGCGTGCGCCCGTTTGCGCACGCTGTAGGAGTTGTAACGTCCTGTACCTATTTACTTTGCGTCTATGTTGCTATTTTGTTTTGATCGGTCTCCTTATAAAGAATTACTTACATTGCAAAACTCATGATTAATGGTAAACTACTAACATACGATGACTTTGCCTGCCATATCTTCTCAATAAAATTTGTGGGACAAGGACAGTGAATAAACTTCAATGACAATTTACAATGGATGCGTTTACATATGGGATGAGCATTAAAGCCCGAGTTACTTATAAATAGCTTACAATCAGTTAAGACGACATTGCATTCTTACAATTCGTAGTGTGAAGGTTCTCGCGAAAAAATATTAACATTACAATGTTTAATCCATTAAAATCTGATTTAGAAGGCATTCGTAAAATTATTTGCAAGAATGCTAACGGTGAAATTATATTTACTCAAGATATGCAGACTGACCTGAAAATACCGAATGTAAGCTCATCTAATCACAAGGATAGTGATACAAGCCAGACAAAAGAGTTATTTGACCTAGAGATGATTCAGTATCTTATAGTCAAGACTGAGGGCCATCATGAAGATGTTCGTACATTTGTTCGAGTTAGCGACATACAGACTGATCGTGGAAAATGTAATGCAAGCTCACCAAAACCTAGTGAAAGTAGTAAAACAGAAACAGCAGACACAGCTCTACCTGATTTAGAAGATGTTTTATGCTACCAGATTCAACCAGGAAATGAACTTTTTTTCTTTTAAACCGTTTTATCTTCACTGTAACAGTGTAACAGAAAGACAAAAAACCTGATGCCAGCTGTCAAAGATAGGCTAAATGTTGTGTAGTGCGTTCTGCAAATTGACCAAAACAATGTAAATATCCTCTAATAAATTATGTTCTACGATATTTATTGTTTCATTTACACAAAATACCTACCTCGATTTGGTCTGCATGATCTTAATATACTTCTTATACCAAAACTAGGACGCAATCTAGTATGTTATATAAACAAATAAGATTTGAGAACAAGAGCCATTTCACAACGAAGTGTGTGTTAATTCGAACACAATATAATTTTATCTACACAATAACTATACATGAAGCCTGCATTTTACACAGGTAACTAGATGCTACCCTATATAAGGTGTCGGAGGAACACATCTGTGCACATTCCACTCCAAACTCGTTGATGTCTGAATAGACTATTCCTACTGAATGATCCATTGATAGGTATGAAGTGACTGCTCTTTTCATTCTGAATAGACCATTATTACTGAATGATCCATTGATTGATATGAAGTGACTGCTCTTTTCATTCACATGAAACTACTTTCAATGTATTTAGTCAAAGTCTCATTTCGAATAGTGAAATATAGGAATACTCGAATGGTTAAACTGTGGAATATAGGGTTTTTCAGATCACGATTTGTGATCTGAATACCCTATATTCCAACTACTAACGTTCCCAGCATTCCCTCTCTCACAAAATACGATTGGATGTTTTTATCTTCGCTTTTATTTCCTCCATGTAGATGAAAGGTAATATCTACATAGCGAATACTGTATTTAAGTATAAAACCTTGTTCGTATAAGAGGTATAAAAAAAATATTACGTCTGGTTATTGCAGTTTGGTATAATAAAGCGACTATATGTCTTGAAAGATGTACGCTCGTAGATTGAATGGGATGCAGACTTGGATAAAACATAGTGCCCAATTCTTTATTGTTAGAAGTAAGATATCCTTCAATTACTGGGACTAAAGGCCTGGCTCCGGATTGTTTACTGGAAGCCAGATAAATGATAGCAAAACGTTGCTAACGTTGTGTTAGGGGACTGGAAATGTACTACCTGGGATTAATGTAATGTGTACCTATTTGGGACGTATGTGGGCGTGCGTTATAAGGGACGATGTAGGTACTTAGACATGTGACAGAACGAGATTAATAAATTTTGTGGTTTCTGATGTTGTCATTAACGTTATTAATTTTCTTATATTTTTGTATTATTAAGCTTATCGACTGTTTATTATATTTATTTCAACTTGGAATTTTTGTTCACTAGGTAGGTTCACTTCTAAGTAGATCACCAATGAACTAGTTCATGGAAGATCCCCCGATTTTAAAATTAAGCCTTTTTGATGTTCAGTAGTTCTCAAACTCTCTCTCTAGTTCAGCCTGAAACCTATAAAAAAATCCGGACAAGTGAGAGTCAGACTCGCGCACCGAGGGCTTCGATCGAGTCTTGATTTTTCCCGAGTATACATTACCTACGGAAGTTTATAAACTATGAAAGCAAAATATAGCAGGTAAGATCGAAGGACAAACTTAACTTTGTTTGTAAAAAATGTTCTCCCATACATCAATGTACGTCACGGTAAATTTTTCAACCGACAATATTAGTTTATAATCGTAAAAAATGTTGTTTTATGTGATAAAAATATAAACTTCCCTATTTTCTGACTTTTCCTGGACTTGTACTCTAAGATCTATCTTTTCGCCAAATTTCATGAATCTAGGTCAACGGGAAGTACCCTATAATTGTTGATTCCCTTGAGAGGGTCGAAATATACGTTTTTTGCGTCATAAACGGACGTATCTTTTTTACGTTAACTTAGAAGTTTGATTTTCTCACAGTTTCAAGGGACTGTAGACCTGAGTACATGGTTTTAGTTTCAACTCGATACCTCCACGCGTTCGCGAGATAAAGGGTCTGGACAGACAGACTGACGGACGGACGGACAGACAGACAGACAGACAACAAAGTGATTCAATAAGGGTTCCGTTTTTTCCTCTTGAGGTACGGAAACCTAAAAATGGCTTTAAAGTGGAGTATGAAACGTTCTTAAACAAAAATACTCAAACCAGGAATCCATACTGAGGAGCAGCGTATGTACTCAAATAACTAAGATCAGAATATATAAGACCTGGAAGCAAGAGTAGCATCCCCGTACCATACACATGTCATTACTCCTATTCTTGTCGATTTTTAAATCAAACAGCCTGTTTTATTTTCATCCGTAAAGCAACAAAATTAATGCTATTTCCGTACCCATTTCGTACCTAATCTAAACAAACATCTAAGTGAACGAAAAATTAAATCTTATATCCAAATCTCTCGCCTGTACTACAACACATAAAAACGTCCTTATTCCGTACGAGTTCGCTAAAAATATTCTCCCTCCTTCCGTCCTAATAAGGGGCGTTCGCCTTAAAAAGTCCCAGATCTACCGTTTGCGAAGACAAAATAGATTACGTAATAGGTCCTTGTTATACCGTAAGGCGCCCTGTAGACTGGTGTATTCTTTCTTAATATGTTTTATAAATAATATTTTCTGTTTTGATGTTTATTATACAATTATAATAAACATCAAGACACACATTATTCGGTGAGCTTGATGCCAAAAGAATGCCTTTATAAAAAAATACACAACGAAAGAACAATTAATTATTCTCTTTGATGTCAATATTTATAAAATTCTTTTACATAAACACAGTCGAAGAGATTAATTTTAATTCTCATCACGCGTTTTAAAAGACAGCGGAAAAACAAGCTCGTTGGTTAATTAATTGTTGACTTAATTGATTTCACTAATTGATTAGTGAAATCAATGACTTATGCTACATCCATTGTGTAAGCCCACTCATTGATCACTTCGCAGTACACTTTTGGCCAGAGAAAACGAAACAAACTAGGCGTGGAAAGTGCAAAACCGGTTGAAGTGCAACTTATAAGCTGCCAATGTCTCTATCCAGCGTATCTAAACTAATAACTATCTTAAGATGTGAAATTGATTGATCTGTTAATATTATTAATTATGTCTATAAAAGATATCTGGGACAGTAGAATTGAATACTCATTATTATGTAAACCATTTACGAGTAAGTTACAGAAAATATACATGAAGAAAAGATATCATTAGGGTGAGGCAATTGGTGGCCTCAAATATGGCCTTAAGGCCTTCATAGTGGGCTTAAAGTACTATTCGGGGGATATACTATTTCGATTCCATGCTATCATGATTCTGTTATAAAACATTAGCTATTCGTCCTGTATAGCTTCGCCTCTCTGGCAAAATGATGGATTTAAGATGTCATAGTACCGGAATTGATTACGAAAATTCGTTCACTGATAGTAAGCTACACTATCGCAGAGTGAAAAAAACCGGCCAAGTACAACTCGGACTCTCACACGGAGGATTTTTTTTATTATTTGTTGTTATAGCGGCAATAGAAATAAATACTGTGAGAATTTCAACTGTCTGCCTATAGCGGTTCTTGAGATACAGCCGGCTGGCTGACAGACGGACGGACGGACTAACAGCGGAGGCTTAGTGATAGGGTTCCGTTGGTTACCCTTCGGTACGGAACCTTAAACAACAAAAATGTTCGGGCACTGTCGGGTGAAGCCACGGGAAAAGCTAATGCTTATTAATTATAAGTTGATTAAGGCGCTAAGCCAAACCCCGACTGGAGTAATTTAAAAAAATGCCGTAGTAATTCATCATGAAAGCTATAAGTATTGTTTGCTCCAACTGTGACCCACTATTGATTAGGTACGGATTATACCTAAGTAGATAAAGTTCTGAACTAGCCAACAACGCTGGCGAGGAATCGATAGGAATTCAAGCTATTTGATAAGCGAGTTCTAAAGCAGGGACTAGGTCAAAGCGTTCATACGCTGGATCGTCTCATATTTTAAAGGAATGTAAGGTAATAGTGGTGAAGGAAAGATGGATGGTTTCTTGAGTAAAGGATTTTTATTTTTACAAGCTTTTATTTAACTGGCACCGTTCGTATGTATGCAAGTTGTCGGTCAACTCTCTCAACTCAACGGTTTACTCTTAGTCAGTAAGAGTCTGACACGCCCTTCCGCTCCACCCAGAGCGGAAGAAGTCATTTGATGATTTCCCATTCTTAAAAAAAAAAAGTTGTCGGTCAAAATTTGTAAACCATTTTTCGACCATTTGTTAGTATCCGATTGAGCTGAAATTTTGCGTACACCTTTAGTTCTGGTGACAAGACACTATTGTAATAATCTCAATATGGCCGCCGCTCCAAGATGGTGGATAGCATATTTTTTCTCAACCCTCTATATGGGTACCAAATGAAAGGGCTTGAAGATCAAAGCTTGTTTTTATATTAATAAAAATTGGATAATTTAGTATAAAGTACTGGAAAAAGAACTCGAAAAAAAACAAACACAACGATAACTTTAGGTTGGAATTGTTGGAATTATAAATTCAAATAAAGTAACATACCCAATATTACCTCTTCATGATATTTAGTTGTGATATCGTATGTATTTTGAAATGCACAAAGCAATGAACATTTAACTAACTCATTCACAAACACATTACCACGAAAATTACATACCATATCTTCAACTACACACAAGCCGTAAGTACCTAAATAGTTTACGAACTTGACTATAATTACACGATGCATATTAATGACTAGCGAAATACTATGACACTATAATGAAGTTAAATTGACTTAATTTTGTTGGCAACTTCAATTAGCGAGGCACGTTGTTTACGTCGAACGTGGGCTTTATTTAATGCACAATCATTTTTAAATTGAATTAACAACACCATGTACGTAGTGGGTGGAAGGCACTTTTGTGCAGTGTAAATTTCTTTGAGGGGTAAAAGCTTTGCATTGGTTTTAAGGTTTTAAAAACATTTATAAAAAAATAAAGGGTATACCAATTCTCAGTATTTTGAAGGAAATCATTAATCAAGAGCTCCTGGTTAAATAATGACTGCCACACGAGTCGATAATATTTGTTCTTGTTTTTTTGGAATGAGTCTTGCTTGGCGCAAATAAACTCTTTTTCTTCGTTCTATCTTTGAGGTTAAGCATCGCTTGGTAAAGTCGAACCGTGGATGGATAACACACCGAGACTCCTCCGTGACTCGGAAGGCACGTTCAGCCAGTGGTCCCGACTATCATTTGAACATCTTTGATAGTCGGCGCGGGTAGTTGGAAGCCAGAATATCTGACACCAGTCTTGCCAAGGAGTACCTATCGTGTTACTCGACTACTAGGTTGTGGAAGTCAGACAGACATTCGCTCCATATAAAAGACTGGAAGCTACCCCAACATAGTTGGATTTTTTTTTACAGAAAATCAATACACACACGTCAATATTTTTGTTACTAAATTCTACTACTACTACTTTTATATGATACTAGCTTTTGTCCGCGACTTCGTACGCACATATCCCATTTTTCCCGTATAGCCTATATAATTCCTCATGAATGTCGCTATCATAATATAGAAAAATAATTTCCAGTTCCGACTGGCAGTTCTAGAGATGAGCGCGTTCAAACAAACAAACAACTCTTTAGCTTTATTTTAAGTATAGATAAGTATAAATATTCAGCAGTCTATAAACAATCACTACATCTCTATAGTATTGTTCCATTCGGGAAATAAAACCGAAACTCCCCTTTTATAGTTCCTTACAATATCAGCCATAACAACATCATAATAAAAGGGGGTCGGCTGCACACAAACACTGAAACACACGCCATTTCACAAGCCCGTCAAACAACGAAAACAACTAGTTACATTTTTCAATAAACGTGAAGTAATTGTGGCATCGGAAAACGCACAAAAAACCAATTATGTACGAACGGTTAATAGTTGGATAAGTTAATGCTCCCACAACATGCAAATAGCATTAAAATATCGGTGGAAAAGCCAATTTAACTCGTAAACTTTAATTGATATTCATGAACTCATAATGGGAAATGTAGCTGAAAACGCTGTCGAAAACTTCCACTTCGCAGAGCCTCTAATTATGCTTAAAACGAGCACCTGAGCCACGAGCCACGTTCTCCGCTTCGTTATCTTGCTCGCTTACTGGCTATAATTTTTTATTTCCACTCAAATTATGAAAATAAGCAAGATAGTTAAGTTAAAAATTAGCTTTCGAGGCAAGTCTTAGCATCGAATTAGTCTATGAAGAAAATCAGTAGCTAATATATTTAAGTCTTTGCCTTTTACGCTAATCTAAAAGGGGAAAATAAATTGCTTTATTAACAGAATTCACAGTAGTCTACAAAATCAGTTTCGAAAGAAAATCCGTAATATTATCTACTCCTGCTATCATCCCCGAACCTTAAATTAAGGCTAACATCGGAAAAAGTTCATCACATTACTGAAACGGGGTCGATTTTTCAACCCCCGAACTGGAAATCAAAGGAAAAAACTCAGGATACAAAGATTGTATTACAGTGAGCTTAATACGAAATCTCGATGAAATACTGAGATATGAAATAGGGTGACTATTGGAAATAAAGCCTTTCAAATCTTCAATATATTCCACTTTATAAATGAACCCATTATTATTCTTATTTTGCATACTTATTGTTACTCGCATGCCCAAAGTTTATTGTTTCCTTTGAGCCCAAAGGAGCGAAGGCGTTACAACATCAATACCGATTCGACTGATTTTACGGAAAATCGAAGGTTCACATGGCTTACGTTCCAATTACCCACTGCTACTACCCTTCAAGTTGTTGACCTACATACCCCCGGTTTGTTTCCTGAGCCAAAACTCTCAGATCACGAACCTCTTAAGCAAATCAATTCGATCCTTATTTTTATTCCAGTAAAGTTGTTATTAGAAGAACAAATTGTCGCGCTTCAAACGATTAATATTCAGTAGCTTTTTACTGTTCGTACCTATCAATTTGTTTAATAAATGACACTTCACACTTCTGTTTTTTTTTTAAGTTTCCACAATCCGGACGTCTGTCATCGGCTCTGCGTTTTTCATTTGTATATTTTTGCATGTCTGCACACTGTCTGTCTCGGTCGTATTCTGGTCACAAAAATGTAATATGAGCAATCAGAAAGCTTGCCGAAACTGGTTTAAGGTCTATATTTCTAACTGGTATCCTTTTTTTTAGAGCTGTGACCTGGGGCCCTATTATGAAGTCTTGAAACGATCATGATTCCGCTCTAAGAGGGAGACGGAGCTATACATAGCGAATAGCACTTTCCCGTTTACATGTGGTGTTGCATCCCATTACGTAGCTGTTCTCATAATTTAAGGAATATTCACATCGCAGTCACGAACTGGCTTAAACACCTCTCGTTTCCCTACATTTTGACAAGTTTATAATATTTATTGTCGCCGAGATGATATTACGACTGGAATTTGAACGCATATTAAAGTTCCGTACCCGAAAAGTAACTAACGGAACCCTATTACTAAACCTCTGCTGTCCGTCCGTACGTCTGTCAGCGACCAATATCTCAAGAACCGTAATAGGTGGATAGTTGAAATTTTCAGAGTATGTATTTCTATTTCCGCTATAACAAGAAATAAAAAATAAAAAATTTAACTAAAAACTAAACGGTATTTTTTTCAGTTTATGGTATATAAATAATGGAAGTGTGTAAGTGGTATACAATATATAGTCGGTTTTTAGTACTAAATTGGCATTCAGTTCACAAAGTGATCAAACAGGAAACGGTATGTGCCATTTTGTGGTTCTGTTAGAACAAATCACATTGAATACAATAACAAACAAAAGGATCCTTGTAAATGTAAATTGTGTATCTGTTTTCGAAGCTGACTGTTATGATACTTATGATTGACACTGAAGGAAGGTTTCTGCTTTCCTTTTATGTGTTGAAGAGCAAACAATGTAGAGCCTCCCTCAAGCGAATGTTCTTGGAAATAATTACATCCCCTTATTAGAATACAGTCAGGTTTAGTGAGTAATCCTTGTTAGTTCAGAGCTACACTTGGTTCTTATTTTTTGCGAGTAAGTAATGTTTTTTTTTAAAGAAAACTAAGCAACAAAGCTCTCTTTGTATTACTGTACGGTCTCGTATAGCTTTTCACATTTTTCTGGGCTATCCTAAAATACTTTTGCTCGACATAAAAGCAGTTTTGCTAAAGCAGAACATTTTTCAAAAATTCAAGGAAATTTTCGTTTCCATATTTTTCTTTGCAGTGAAATCTGCGCAATGTCTTTAGATATCTCAGTATAAATACGACGTATAATTATCTCCATTGAACAGGAATTGCAATCATTTTTTTTTTTTTTTCGGATCGATGCGAACCGCTCAAAACAACTTGTTAAGAACCCCGCTGACAGGCAGGACTCGACAGTGTGACAACATTACGACATAATTTTTATAGAAATTGTTT
Source organism: Mamestra brassicae (assembly GCA_905163435.1). Lineage (NCBI taxonomy): Eukaryota > Metazoa > Arthropoda > Insecta > Lepidoptera > Noctuidae > Mamestra > Mamestra brassicae. The sequence goes on along the minus strand of LR990996.1, from coordinate 5,837,536 downwards.
TTACTAAACAGCAACTTTAAAACTAGGTATTACTAAAAACGCTCGTCACATCGTTTATTCTAAGCTTTGATATCTTCAAAATTGCTTTTCATGTATGTACATACCTATATTATACAAGTATTATACGTAAAGCGTTATTAAATCAGTGGTATACATAATGGCATTAGGTACTTACAACGGCTCGTCAACTCGTTAACTGCCATCACCAAAACGTCGTTAGTCGATAATTTATTTAAATTGACGCGTAAAAGCATCTAATAAAGTCTGTTTTATGAGTGATTTATTACTTTGAGTTGTTTTTATTACGTTTTAGGTTTTTGTGCGCTAAGTTTTTTTCGAGTTACAACAGTCGCACAGGTCGTTCAAGGTGAAGCAATGTTTGCCTAGGTCTGACCGTGGATGGTGACCATTCATTACATACCTAAACTACTCCTTGCCTCGGAAGCACGTAAAGCCATGGGTCCGGGTTTTCGGTCGAAGATTTTTTAGGCCAACTTGCGCTGCTCCGCGTAGAACTGGCATGTCAATCTAGTTCAGGGCTAACTTTACAAATTTTCAGAATATTCTGTTTTGAGAAGCTAGTGAAATAACTAAAAGTATTTTTTTATTTGATACTAGCTACCACCCGCGGCTCCGCCCGCGTGAATGTCGAAAATTATCCCGAGGGAACATAATCCCGGGATAAGAACTATCATGTCCTTTCCTGGGACTCAAACAATCTCTATACCAAATTTCGTCTAAATCGGTCCAGCCGTTTGCGTGTGAAGAAGTAACAAACACACACACACTCACAAACTTTCGCCTTTATAATATTAGTGTGATGTGATGCGTTTGCTTTAGTTCGTTTTAGCCAGGGCTAACTACGTTCTCGTATTTGTGTAAGACCATTCTGCAAATCTGTTCATCATTCTGTAAACTTAGCCCTGGACTAGACCAATATCCCAGTGCTAAGCGGAACAGCGCAAGTGGGCCTTACAGTTGTTACGGTGGTCAAAAGCCGTCACAATTTGATTTTTTTTTTTAAGGATGGGAAATCATCAAATGACTTCTTCCGCTCTGGGTGGAGCGGAAGGGCGTGTCAGACTCTTACTGACTAAAACCCATCGGTGTTCCTTCTAAAGCCCTTTGCGTTCCAGGGCCGCGGTGACTCTTTCAAACAAATTCCACAACCCTGGCAGGATATCGTAGGGACTTACACTCATAATATCAGTTGGAAGTAGATTAAGTGCGCTTCCAATACATAATATCAAATGCAAGCAAAAGTAGAACAGCCGCTTAGGAATCATTCGTATCTCATACAATACAGTTCATTGGTCATTAACTTGTACAATATCCAATCAGTAATGAACATAATTCATCTTATATAGAACAACAATTGTATTATTATACCAACGTAATCTCAAGAAATAAGACCCTGCGTTGTATCCGTACCTACCGTAAAAGTAAACATCGAAAAATAAAATACAATACAGAAACTAAATTAAACATATTTCTAAGTAAATCTCCAATCCAACCGTTATGCCTCTCAGGTTGCTTCATGAAAATACATTTGTGTATTTCTAAATCTTGTAATATTTACACACCGTTGGATATCATATAGTCCCTTGGGCGACCCTTAGTATCAAAATCCGTTGTTCCCGCTCACTTGTAACTAAATAATTTCACAATCCACAAGGGGAGAATGGGGTCATACTACTCGGTTGATTAGTTATCCCCTTGACCGTTGATAAAAATTAAATGAATATGTCGCGCGTGCTGGTCGGGGATGACAAGTTATGAAGGACGTTACGGGGAGGGTTATAATGACCTTTTTAGAGGACAAGGGGAAGTTGCGGCTAGCTACTCAACTGACAGTTGGATTTTTGCAAAGATATTGGCAGATAACATTACTGGAACCAAAAATTTTTTTCTTTCTTTCCTTTTTTTCTTTTATCTTATAGCCTGTGAAAAATATTGATACGGAAGCTAATGTGATAAGTTAAGCTAAATAGTTACCGTTAATCGCAACTATTATTAAATAACAAATAATAATAATATCGACAGGTTAGTGCTACGTGTGTCCTACCAGCTTCCTTGTCCAATGTCATAATTTTGTCGTCCTAATTCGCAAAACATTTTCAAGATCACGTACAACATACCTACCTACGTACTTTTCAAACCCCGCATTCCCATACAGTCCACTAAAAAACATTCTTAAAATATTTCGTACAAATAGTGGTGTTTATTTATTTATTCATAATAAGCACACCAACAGCACTGTCACTTATAATTCAAATAAAAATACATTCAAAATCGGCATTTCAGTAACCATGCAAATGACAGGTATACATGACATTGAACATAATGTATATAATGTGTTAGGCGTCACCATATTTTTTTCGTCATAAAATGGCTGTAACACGGAACGGAATTGAAATCAAGATTTCTTTTTTTTTTCTTTGTATAAACCTTGTTGGCTGCAAACACACCACTTTTCCTTCTAATTTTCTTTTAGACCTTTATCAACACAATGACAAAAAAGTGAACTAAGTCATCCTTATCAACAAAGTTCTCAAATAACTTTTAATATTTTTTTCACGAGTCAGGTGGGCCAAAATGGAATAACCATTAGAGGTGAACGCGTTTCAGCATTTTATCGGAAATAGACTTAACGATGACTTTCGGGCTTGAAACTGAATTGAATATTTATGAGGCACCCTTCTTTTGACGCTCGACAGACAATACTTAGCTACGCAATCCTATTTCATATTATTCTCGAATGTTAAGAAAGGATCTTAACTCTGAAGTAGAATATTTTAAGGCAGGAATACACAGCAGTATCTTGCACAAAAATATGCAAGTTGCTTCGTAACGTCATCTTAAATTTATAGCTAAACACCGAAAAACAATGGCGTATTTGGAAGAGGGTTTTGGAGGTTTCTACCTTGTGGGGGCACTAAAGCATATGGTATTTAAAACAGACTGAAATAAAATGATTTTTGTTTATTATTATTTGAATTGTTAAGGCACAATTAACTGCAAGCTACTTGCATACGCATGTATGTTCTAACCTTTAAAAGCGTGTACTTATCTGTTACATAGACTCCAACAGAGATTGATGAGGTAATCCGTTTCAGTAAGGAGTTTATTGAATCAAAATAACCCAACACAACGTAGGAGTATTTCTTTCGTATCGGTGACCTACATTTTATAAATCCAATGTAAATAAGTAATTGGTAACCATTACTCCATTATTTATGAAGGCACTAAGTGTTCTTGTAAAAGAACAAGCATGTGTAGCTTTTGTAGAAAAAGCGTCACTTATTTTGTAAATAAATTATGAAGTTAACGTTATTATTACAATTTCTTCATTGCAATCTCTTCCTCAATTTGCCGCAAACTGCTGCCCGTGGCTCCGCCAGTTTATAATGACTACTGCCCCCTGTATAGATGAGACGGTGTTATTCTGATGTATAAGCTGTATTACTGCAAAATCCGTTCAGGAGTTATTGCGTCACAGAGTTGCTACTCTTTGTGTGTTTTTAACTAATAAAAATGAAAGACAGACCTTGATGAATTATTTAAAGAAATCTTATGACCGAGTTAATTTCTTTATCATCCATACTTCCATGCTAATATTATAATTGCGAATCTAACTCTGTCTGTCTGTTTTACCTCTACACGTCTTAAGGATTTGGATGAGACATACATAACACACGAGTATACCATGTAGGTACTGGAATAGGATTGAGCATAGTTTTTCAGACTGAAGTGGTAGTGAGCAAGGCACATTGCTCGCAGAACGGTCGATGGGACCGAAAAGTTCTGGAGTGGCAGCCGCGTACCGGAAGACACAGCGTTGGAAGGCCTCCCACAAGATGGACTTTGACCTGGTGAGGGTCGCGGGTAGCTAATGGATGCGTGACGTACAGGAGCGGTTGTGGTGCGACACTTGGGGGAGGCCTATGTCCAGCAGTGGACGTCTTTCGTCTGATATGATGATGATACCTTTTATCGCGGTAGTATGTTTCTTTCGATTATTTCGACTTTCCCGCGGATGAAGCCGCTGACCGAAGCTAATTTAGATATATATATTTGAGACTAAAAACTAATCAACACAAAATTCAGGTAAGTAACCCTTGTAGCAGTTGTCTGATCATTGTTGAGGGTTAACCCTTTAAGCTCGGTCACTGACCGACGTTGATCTCGACTGTAGTCTTAGAATGTGATGGACAGATCAAAGATGATGTTGTATCTTTTATGTTCTGTTCTGTGACGTCATAATGTAAAGCTTAGTTACAAGGGTTGTAATGATTTTGAGATTAAATGGATTGAGCTGTGGACAGGAGGTTGTTTAAGGTTCTTGTATTGTTATAAAATCGTTTAATTATGAAACGTGATGAAACGCAACTAGGTTTGGGAATTATATGTAAGTTTGAGCCGTTCGTCGCCCAAACACTAGGACCCTCAAGTTTGTTGTGACATCATCAAGCAGTTAGTCGACTCTTCACGTGACCAAACGGCTGGCTTTTTTTTTTCAGAAAAAAAAAAGTGTTACCATCCAATTTGGCAATGCTGCCAGTCTTTTGGGAATTTCTTTCCATCTACAGCGACGCGAAGAATTGCACTAGGGGGATAAAAGGGAGAGGCCCTTTTGGTTCTGCTCGTGCATATATTTTTTTTTAAAGTCTGTATTTATCGGTTAACGTGAACAGTAAGTAACTCAAATGTACGTTTGATTGAACTTTAGCGACTAACGATTTTTTGCCGCGAGAACAGTTTTAACCATGTAATATGATTGAGATTGGATTGGTTAAAAATTGTTAAAATAAATCCTAAAATCTACCGAAATTTATGAACGTCACTAGTCCGTGGTAGGTACACAAATTGATAGGCTAGCCCACGGCATTACACTGCCAATTATTCCATATTTTTTCGGGATTCAATTATAGCCAATATTTTTTTAAATAAGCTTATCTGGTAAAGTTTGGTTCAGTGGTTTTAATAATTGCTTCAGGCCATATTTCCTCTTTTATCATATTATTTCGTAACTTAAAATGGAATATTATTTTCATTTGGTACGTTTTTTAACTCTTATTTATATTGGAAACGTAAATAAAATATTACTTTTCCGTAAAATAATATCAGTCATACATTTTATATGATTTTCTCTCCATTTTTAAACGACTTCAAAAATAGGATCAGATTCTCAATGTTTGTTACCTCATAGCTCCGTCATTTATGAACCGATTTGATTTTTTTTCATGTGGATGGATGTACGTTCCAATTGATCCCAAAGAAATTTCATCAAAATCGGTTCAATAGTTTGGTTTTTAAATCGAAATAGCTGGACAAAATGGAAAATATATCATCCAAGTAAACGAAATTGCATGTTTTGCTTTCGTGACCCAGTATCTGGGTAGCACGGTACCCCTTGGCAAGACTGGCGCCAGATTTTCTGGCTTTTGACTATCCTTAACGAATGTCGAAGACCAATGACAGCCGGGACCACCGGCTATAGGTATCTACGTGCTTTCCGAGGCTCGGAGAAATCTAGGTACGTAATAGATGGTCGACCATCCACGAAACGACCTTTGCAAGCTTTGCTTAACTTCGAGGATCGAACCGTGGTCACGAAAATAAGTCATAGAAAATCTTTTTTCAGTCACACAATAACCTTTCACATAATAACGCTGGAACAAGTTCGGGCCAGACCCTTTGTTTGTCATGTAAATATCTGTGCGTCTTCGACTACACCCTTTCACCTTACATACACAGTAATGTTTGGCAAGGCTAATTTGCTACCATATTGAGTTGTGCCTGTTTGATATTTGATATGAATTAAATTGAAACTGTTTATGCTGTAATATCAATTAGCTTATACATACTGGAGACATGTATCAGGCTTCTGATACCACATCAATTACTGTAATGTAATTTCGTGAGACCTACTTACAGCTCCTTGTAGTGGAGCTCTTCCGGTAAAGTAGGTCGTACGACTGTTCCTACTTATTTCTGTGATCGGGTATTTAAAACCAAATTCGGTCTAGCGAGTCATATTAGGGCACACGCTAGGAAGTAGTGTCATGGGGTCGCCGTTGTCTAAATCGGCATGGAGGACTATATTTCTGCTGCTGAGCGATGCTGTGTTCCAGTTTGGGTATAGGTAAAGGATCCCACTATTCTGTAGTTATGGTTTTGGACGTTAAAGACTAGCACCATCCAATCACTTCCCGTGGATGTCGTAAGTGGCGACCAAGAGACTCAACAGGTAATAGGCAGCAGCATTCTCTGTGCATTGCAACAGCTACACTGCGATCGCTAATCCGCCTGCCAAGCGTGGCGATTATGGAAAACCCCCCTTTGGTGGTGGCCTGGGACGTCTTTCGGCTGATGTGATGAAAGGCTCCCACTGCACGGATATGCAACGACAAAAAAAAGCAATAAGTACAATTATATTTTTTTGCAATTTGACAGAATTTGAATAAAACCTTTGTGTCAGAAATTGTTCTATCTGTAGAATCAAATCTGATAAGTGTACTGTAGAATCAAATCCTCACTTTGTCTCGTTGCACCTGTCTAGTGGTACCTTAACTATATTATTAGTGGCAAAAGAGACTTATCAGCGTTGTCTCTGGAATGCCTCTGTATTGCTAAAGTCAATAGGCGGCGGTAATCTCTAACTATCAGTTGGGTCCTGGTTTTTCGCCAACTAATAATATATAGGTTATTTATTCTTGATATACTATAAGACAAGTACCCGATAACCGCGTAAATGAAATAAATGTGGTAAAATTAAGAGTGCGTCGTTTCTCTCCATGTTCCTCGCAATGTTGGCCCATACCAATAAACAAGCATTTTATTTAGTGAACATTTTGGTTGAGTTGACAACGTAAAAGAATTGCCCGCGAAACATTTTCATTTCGTAGTAATCTGGTGCATTGCCAAAAGGTACATTTTCACTCTACGGAAATGACTATAATCATTTGTTCTGCTTTAATAGTGTTACTAAGCGAGAAATAACGTTTGTTTTAACCATAAAGTTTTTTTCTTACATTCAGTTTTTACATTACGAAATAATGATTGAAAGTGAAACAAAAATACCTCAAAAGCTTTAAGTATAAATTGCAAACATTAACCAAATACAGTGCGCAAACCCAATTTGGGATACAATGTGATTGTTTTAGTTCCATTTCCCCATTAAGAACTTATTAGGGTCCCTGTTATAGCAAAAAGGCCTTGCATCCAAGCGGGCATTTGTTAGGATGTAAATTTATTCAGGAATACAAAGCTCGCTCAGTGTAACAAAAACTGTATGAGGGTAATGTCGGGGAGACATGACCTCGCTGGATTACCTACCGCGAATTTTGAAACACCCAGCTAATTTCACGGCATTTGTCTTTTTTGTGCATTCACGGTTAGGGGAGTTTAGGACAAATTGGCTCACTTACTTCTGTCTTTTGATTTTAGTTTTTGTTACTCGGAATTAATAATGGGTATTTGTAACCGGGTTCTTCTCCTTGTTAATTTTGTAGCGGAAAAAATGCAAATCTCGTTTTTGTTGCTAAAGAAAGCTGAAATGCGTTTAGGACGAGTAACAATGTGATGGAGGGAAGGGTAAATTAAATTCGTAGCGGGTTGATAAATGGGTCACCTTACAATCCACTTCATTTGAGCTTGTTTATAAAGTTATCCGAGGGTTTACGAATTCTAAATTGTAATATTGTTTAATAAATTGTCGCCTTGCCATCTATTATTTTATTTTATCTGTTAATTGCAAATTAGCAGTGCAACAAAAAAAAAACGTGTGCGTCTCGGGACGCCCGACAGAAGTGATAACTTAAACTAATCTAAGTTGAACTATTTAATATGGGAAGCGCTTGTCCGAAATAGAGAGAGAGAGGAAGAGCCTGCCTACCGCTGCCGTATGCCGAGAGAAAGGGAAGCCAGACAGACTGGCGCCGTACGAAGCGGTTTATCCTCCCATAAGAAATTATCACTCAACAAAGCAATTCTTACAAAAATAATTCTATCCATATTATACACTATATCTATACTAATATAATAAATTTGAAGAGTTTGTATGTATGAACGGGCTAATTTATGGAACTACCAGTTAGATTTGGAACATTGTTTTTACAAATGATAGCCACATTCATGAGGAAGGCTATACGGGCACGGGATATGCGCGTACAAAGTCGCGGGAAAAAGCTAGTAGGTACATAATAAACTAAAGATTTGGTAAATATCTGCCATAGAATGTGTACCTATTTATTAAATAGAACTATTTTACAAAAAAAAACAGAAAAAAAATCCCTTACCTAAATTCATCCATTCGAACAATTAAATTAACGTCGGTCAAGTAAGAAGATCAAAGCGAAGCAGCGACAACAAAGCTTCCGCCATTCTGACCGCGCTCCCAAACTTATGTTCAAATATTTGTTTATGGTTACAAATCAATTCTCGTTCCCCGCTCACTATTGTTTCATCCGAAGTAACATAGAGCTTAAAATATTTGCGGCCCCCGAGGCATGGTCTGCGGATGACAGCATAATAATAACCTCTCATCTCTCCGTATTTCCTAATTGGTATTGGTCCACCGAAACTAGTTTTTATACAAAACGATCAACGGAACACGATGCCGGTGCCGTGTGGTCTTCGAGCGCTGGCAAGCCAGGCGAGCGTACCCACTCTCGACAGGCTTTCCTGATACCAGGCCACACATATCGGTCAGCAACCAATCTTGCTGATGCCTTGGTGCCTGGGTGACTCAAGGAGTGCAGGCTAAGGAAAATTGTCCTGCGCAACTCCTTGCGCACAAAAGGTCTTGGCGTAGCTTCGTCTGCGATCCTGGTACGCTAATCTGTTTAAGGCGTAACGCGTTATCCCCGATAAGCAGTTGCTTCAGCTCTTGGTCTTCCAGTTGCGCTGCAAAGCTTCAGCGAACAAAGAACAATGAACAAGAAAATTCATATGCGTGATGAGACAGTATCGTGTATACTAAAAACCTTATCTAAGGCTCCAGATCAATCAATCAAGTAATACGTACCCACGAAGGCCGAACGTATTACCAAAACTCGTTCAAAAAGCTTTTAGACAAAAGCCGAAATTGCAAAGCTCGAAAACCTCCCTTTGTTTATTATCTAAATGTTCTACCAATATGTGAGGGGCAGTAGATTAGGGTGCGCGGAACTTTCGATTTACGCAGTTAAGCTATAGTTTGTCCCGCGCCGGGAATTTAGTTGAATAGTCAATCGATTTACGACATCCGATCTTGGCGCCCCAAATATATTTTAGACATTCTTCGCCGACTAATGCTGGAGTGTGCGGAATACCAGACGATTTTAAGTGCTCGGAAATGTATACAGGGAAAAGTGAGTCTATACAAATTTGGGTCTCGTACTACTATAGAATAGTAATGTAAGAGTAGAGGAACACGCCCAAGGAGTTCGGCTACATAAAAATACATTACGTACTCCAAACAAAAAGCTTTTTACGCGTAAAAGGCGAATTACGAAGAGCTCACTTCGCTCATTATCTAAATATTCATAACGTTCGGCGAACTATACAGCCCGTTCTAAAACGAGGAACCCCTTGGCGTTCCATCTTGGTGTTTCCATTTGCAATGTTTTGTCTTTTGTTTCTTGTGAGAACTACATCCGCTTTGTCTAAGCCGGGCCGTTTGTGGAACATGCAAATATTTACCTAGCCGAGGTTTCTACTTTGACGTTCCTACATAATTTTCTGACATCGCAACCCTTGTAGAGGGTGGTTTGGCCGAGTTTACTCACAAAAATGTTCTGACTTTCGGTTTAGTAGTTAAACAAATTAGTGTCTGTCTACATTTCCGCAATATTAGATTGCTGTTTTAATGTTTTCGGAATGTTCGCTTTAATTTCTCTTTGGGGAGCGTGATTGGATGGTTGCTGATACATGGGTATCAGTAAAGTTGGGAACTTAGTAAATTATTCATTCGCGGCGGTCCTGCATGTGAGTTATGTTCACCTGACGCATTGGAATTTTCCAATCTCACTTTATAGACGGAGGGGCTCTAGAACATGAAAATATGTAGGATCCTGTATTTTTACGATCGATCTCTCGTATGGAAGGGACACTTGGAGATTATGTTCTGGGATGATGATATGGCCATTATCATACGATGTACGACCACAAAGTTGTGTTTAGTGGTAAACTAGCTAAAAAAAAACCACCGAATTGAGAAACTCCTCCTTTTTTGGAAGTCGGTTAAAAATACTTACAAATAAAAAAGTTCCTACAAATGATTGCTTTATCCTGTAATATCCTGTAATATTTCAAGGGGCTACACCAAGTACTCGTAGACATAAACGACTGACACCTATTCTTAAATATTAAAACAATATGTTACACGACAATCTTTCGTTTTAATATTCGATATACGTAAAATAATGATCATGTAAAAATAACCAAGTGGTGTTAGTTAGTTGTTCATGTTGTATGTATTCTTCTTTTAGGAATATTAACGTCTATACTTTAACCATCCTGTATATGTCACCAGAAAATTTTAAATGCCGTAAGATTGTAAAATATCGCGTGAAATTGTAAATTATTTTTTCTTAATAAGACACGGATAAATTGGAAAACACAACGAATTTTTCGTAATAAATCTGAGAGAAAAATTATAATTTAATAAAGATTTATTGCAATGTATCGGAATCTACAATTTTCCGGTGACATACATAAGACAAACGTAGGTTGATTCATAAAACATCAGCAACCTTATCTTTAAAAAAAATACGTGTACCTACGCTCCAATAACAAAAGCCGTACATCATTCAACTCCAAACATTCTCCTCAGAACTCCGAGTCAATTTCTCAGCCATAAGAAATCGAACAAACTAAAATAAATGGCGCATAGTTGGAACCTCTCACGAGATGAAATTCCGGGTCATCTCTACCCTTGCCGATATGATCAAATATCTCCGTTTGCTTATACGACAACGAACACTGACATACCTAAGACCCTTTAAGATGTATAACCCATTCGCCTTAAAATAGAACGGACCTTTCTGATATTTCCATATTTTCTATAGGGGAAAGAAGGGGAAGACAAACAAAGTGGACGGATGTTTGACAATTGACCTTAGTGGAATGAGAGTCAATTCACGGAAACGTGCTATGTAGGTCAATATACAGGATGGGTTTTAACTCGTTGGCGTTCTTTGAGGTGAAAGTAGTTTGGAATAAAGAAAGAAAGAAAAAGAAAAAGAAAGAATAATATTTATTTAGCACTTAAAAGAACAATTACTGCTCAGTCATCTCTAAAGGTTACATGGGGCGTAATGTAACATGTAACAAAGCGAGCATTCGTGCAGTCAATGCGGGAAAACGAGCACGAACATGATGCGAATGTGTTTTGTTTTACACGGATTTTAGGAGACGGCGTATTTTATTTATTTATTGATTAGGATCGTCAACATTGCATACACTGTGAAATTATCATGCCATTATTAATAAATTATTCTAGTGCTGCAACACTTACAGGCAACCACAACATTATTATATAAAAAACTACTTCTTTGAAAGAAAACGCGTAAACGAGAGATTAATTGGAATTCGAATTATCAATGTCTTGATCCATTAAGTCCGCCCATGTACCACTATTGTACATTAAGTTTAAATAAATAATAAATATGATTAAAAGTACATGTAGAATATGATCATAACATGCTCGCCGCGAATGTTACATTACGGCTCGTAACAACGGTCAGTACCCGTCTTAATATAGAACAGACAAAAAGTAAGTCCGTGGTAAATAAGTGCGAAATTCAATTTGATAAAATCTCGTTTTGTGCAAGTAGGTAGGAATAAAATTTACAGGAACCTCGATGAATACTGTCCAAATCCGGTAAGCAGTATATTATTTGGAGATATGCTCATATCGCAACTGATTTTGGTAATACATATAAATTTATAGAAAATTCTTCACCCGCAGATCTCTTAACATCAACTGTTTCTTATTTTGTCAAGTTATTATGAATACGATTGTACTGAACAACTGATTTTATTTTTTCATATTTGAGACTGAATCTCGTACTAAAAGTTGTTGTGTTGATACTTATAAAAACTTATAGATACTATATACAAGCGAGTAGTAAATATACAAACGTAAGGGGAGGGAAAGAACTCACAGGGCATCGAAAAATTCGTCTACATCGCTGTCAACGGGAAAAGTGCCCAGAACATTGGCCGCATTGCCACGTTGAATGGCAATGCTGATTCGTTGGCCAAAGAAAATGCCAGCCTTCTGGTCACGTGAAGCGTCGACTAAACGTTTGCTGATTTCACTGAAAACTCGATGAGCACTCGAACCCCATGGTCCTAGTGTTTCAACCCCAAACATACTTATTCTTACTTTCAATTCAATCCCTAAAATATTACCAATACATTAAAAGTAACCCTGTATATCCTAAAGTGATAACACATATAATTATTTACATAAATATACCTATAGACCGCAGTAATTATGCCCGGTGGAGTTAACACCATAGTATGTGATATGTACCTAGTGTTTATCTACTTATAGTCTGTTCATTATCAAGTTCAATGACTTCCTATCTTCACCCTTAATTAGTGGTTTAGCTGTTCTAGCGTAAATCAATAGGTATGTTAAATAATTAGTACTTAGAACTATACGGACAATAGCTTTTTTGAAGTGATAACTTCTTAAGGGACGTAAACCGCTTCGAAACGTAACGCGTTACGGCGCCAGTCTGTCTGGCTTCCCTTTGTCTCACGCATACGGCAGCGGTAGGCAGGCTCTTCCTCTCTCACTCTAACCCACAGCGCTAGTCGTATTTCGGACAGACGCTACCCATATTAAATAGTTCAACTTAGATTAGTTTAAGTTATCTTCTGTCGGGCGTACCGAGACGCACAGGTTTTTTTTAGGATGGGAAATCATCAAATGACTCTTTCGGCTCTGGGCGGAGCGGAAGGGAGTCTCAGACTCTTACTGACTAAAACCCATTCGTGTTCCTCCTAAAGCCCTTTGCGTTCCGGGGCCACGGTGACTCTTTCTAACGAATTCCGCAACCCTCTTATAGCTAGACTGCACGTTGAATTTAAATTAATCTAAGAATTAGAATTAGACTGCCTAATTGATCTAATGTCGCAAGCGCTACTACTGAGCTTAAGGTCCTAGGTTTGCTTCCCGAGTCAGTCAAAGTGAAAATTGGGTTAGTTAATCCATTTGGAATTTATCAGGATAAACGTTCCGGGAAAAATAGACGTGATATTATGTTATCAAAATTCCTTTATAATCAAGTAGTTTTGTCTAAATACTGTAGCACTTAAAACCAAAAGGGAATATTCACCTTAGAAGACGTGCAACCGACTAAGGTGTTTGTGCAGAAGGCCGAAGATCTGACAACTGGTTAGCTGTTAGGATACCATAATTCAATATTCCTTAGTAATTGGAGTTTCAGTGGGGACATGGTCGTCGCTCTGTGTGAAATATACTGTTATTCTGTCGCATCTTGTTAGATTGGATGGCAACCACAAAGCTGGGATCGTGATGGCGGCACCTGCATGACAACGCTTTCTACAGGGTGTTCCAGAACTGCGTGGTCATATTCAAGGGCGCTGTTGGGGAGCTGATACACATTAAGAGAAAAATAGCAAAACAAATAAAAGATCCTTTTAAAAAAAAAATATCGACCAGCAAAAACGACTAAACATGACGTTTCAGCTACTGTTGGTAGCTAATTTGACAGTTAGTCAAAGGTTCGTTATTGAGACCGGCCGTTAGTCAGTTTAACCCTCCTTGGTATTCCTTTTCTCTTATAGCAGTACACAAAGTTTCTATGGTAACCATTGTCTTTCTTTTGGTACAGACAGAACTAAAACTAAAATACCCCAATAGTAAGACCAGTTAAAACAGCGAAACATAATAAACCATTTATATAGGCTAAAATGTATTTAAAGTTTAAACCACGAGTCTGTCAAGGGATTGAGGAAGTGTTGAAGTTTCTTTGACAACGGAAGCTGAAAGGAAATACATTAACAGAGTACAAGCGATATCTTTCTGCGGCCGTTTGAGATGTTTCATTCCCAGTAATGTCTTAATTTCTTGTTTGAAGAACGGATTGGTTCAGGGAATTGTTTATGGTATCTTTTGTTAAGTGGTGCAGAAGAGCTAGACTTGTATCTGCCTTGAAAAACTTAAGCCTACCTACCGATTTTTAGGCAGCGGTAGACGTGGAGCCGCAAGTTTGGTTGAATTTAGTTGCAATGTTGACAAATCATCATCATCATTCACGCCCACTGCTGGACATAGGCCTCACCCATGTGTCGCCATAACAACTGGTCCTGTGCGCCTCGCATCCATCGGCTACCCGCGACCCTCTCCAGGTCAACGGTCCACGTTGTGGGACACTGCACTGCCGACTGCCACTTCAGTTTGGCGATCTTTCGGGCTTTGGTTCTCTTGCGGATACTATCATTACTGATTCGATCGCGTAAGGGAACTCCGGGCATTGTTGACAAATACTCAACTGCTTGCTTAATTCAGACATCGGGGGTGAGAACGATCAATATAACTCAGAAATCAGATAATTTTAATCTAATGTGTCACATACGAAGTCTTCATAAAGTCGAAGTCTCACAAAAATATATTGGTTTAATCAACATATATAAAAAACTGCAATTTTCATAATTATAAGTGAACATACAAACATCATTCGTTAATCATTAGCGTTACACCAAATTAATATTATCGAAAGTCTGACTTTATTCTGAACACGAATAATAATATAATTAAAAACCGCACAATTTGGGAAGTTAACCGGATTTACACAAATAATATTATTTTACCACAAAAACGAACCGAATCTCCGCACCGCAACTAAATTAGTTATTTAATATCAACAGAGCAAAGTGGACTAAATTGCCTTTAGTGCTAACATCATACTTTAGATATATTTTTAATAAGAACACTTTTCCTATCATATTTATTAGATTAATATAAATTTCATATTAGGTACTAACAACCTAATGATTTCTACGATAAGCTTTTAGTATTTTCTTTACAATTTTCAATGTGATCATCGTTTCCTTCCCATGAAAACGACAATGTCACTTATTGCAATAACATCCAGAAAAACGATTGTTAAAATATACTATTACTCAATATATCCCATGGGTTCATTTCAAACAACACTGAAATCCGTTTAAAACCTACTTGCACGGCTTAGAGTGCCATCTAGTAGCACTAATTCGAAACTATAAATACTTGTACTATTCGAAAAACAAAAAAAAGAACAACAGTTACTAAAAGGTGTCACCTCACCAATACAAAGAGCTACACAAAGGTTTCCGTAGCCCATCAACACAGCTATTTTACTTACTTACCTACCCAATGTGTTTCATTTAAAACAACACTATTCTTGTAGGGAACGTGCACAGCGTGGACTATGCCATCTAGAGGCGAAAATTCGCAATGTTGCCCTATAAATACTTGACATTAACGCTTCTGTGCTGACACATTAGTTCCTGAACGTTTCCTATATAATGTTGTATAAGTACAGAAATAGTCCGTATTTCTGTATCTATCAATCGAAGTTCACCTATCAATCGAAGTTTGTGTGTATGTCGCAGCCAGTCCTAACCTTTTCATTGAACAGCGCCGTTGAATCAAGCGGCATAAATGTCATTTAGCCAATGCGTTTAATACAACATTTAATGAACGGTCTGACATATGCTTAGGCCGTTCAAAGAATAGAGTAACCGTGTAACGAAAATTATAAAATTTTAATTTTGAATAATATTTATTCAAGTAAAACACTTAAAATTGTCTTTAAAATGTTCGTTCGTAGACTTGTCTAAGTATGTGTGTCGAAGCCATATTGCAAAATTGTCCATTTCATGAAATAGTTGATGACCCAACCTTGATTAAACAAATTGGCTGAGACGTATACACCGTTATGTATGTATAACAGTTCCTTCCCCTTGATACTTACTAATAATATACACACTTCCCTTTCCAATTAATTTAGACATTGGCAGAATAGTCAAAATCGGCTTTGCTGGCTAAATAAAAATTAAGAATAGAACGCACTATTCGAAAAATAAAATCACCAGTTACTAAAAGATGTCACCAGACCAAAGACAAAGAGCGACGCAAAGAGTTCCGTAGCCTATCAACACAGATCTTTTTGTGCTCTATGATTGATGACCCGCCGCCTTCCTGCCGTTGACGTCGCCGCGTCGGCTCGGATGACGGTATTGACGCAAGATTCCTTCAGGCTTCTGTTTCATCGAAAATGATCTGCGGTGTCATTGTGAGATGGGAAAGTCATAGTTTGTCTTTTGTTTTTAGAGGAGTTGGCGGTTTTGATTTGTGTGTAAAAATGATATGGAGTGTGCTAGTTTTAAACATCATCTACCTAGCCTTTTCCCAACTATATTGGGGTCGGCTTCCAGCCAAACCGGATTCGGCTGAATATCAGTGTTTTACGTGAAGCGGCTGCCTACCAGACCTCCACGTTTTGAACAAGCTTAAATTAATGGTCTTTGTCCAGGAAAGCATAGCATCTAGTAATTCCACGGCATTTATTGAACGCTACGTCAAGTGTGATCAATATGGCCCTATGACAGAAGATACAAAGCCCCACAAAGTAAAAAAATAACTGATTTCGTAAAAGGGGAATATGTACATGGCTTAAATAATATCAAAAATTGGTTTTAACGTATTATTCTTAGTCACACCGAAGTTACTTTATCATAGTTAAAAGTGGCCCGCTTAATATGTGGCAATTAATATAAAACGGCAATTTCCTAACAAGCATTACGCTGACAAAAATCCGTTCCTTTTAATAATCCTGTTCAGTAAAATAAAGCTCTACTTCAGTTCGAATACAACAAAAACTAACAGGGATAAAAGTAATAAGAATTTCTATCAACCCCTCATTGACACAATGTTGGCCAAAGAACTCTTTTGAAACAAGCACCCCACTTCATTATTGGCTTCAAACTTCCCCTTCTATTTACATCTTCACACAATACATCCCACTATTGAATACTCACACACAAACATAAATTCACTGTACTTACTGCAAAAGCATCTTACAATATTAGAAAAACTTGACATCAAAACATGAAATGTACAAAATACATTTCAGAGACGCGACGTAAAATGATAACATTCACAAATTCCTTGCAATGCTCTAAATCAAAATGTTTTCAATATTCAGCGAGGAACATCGACCGACTTACGCCATATAATTTGTATACTCCGATTGACTTTTACATACCACACAGTACATAGAAATACTTCCACTCCAATATATTCACACCCTCCCAATGCGATTACTCACAAATTCACTCGATTCCATCACATCAGATTTAGAAGTGAACACAAATTAAGCCCATACACACATACATGTACTTCCATCTACATTACCTACATGTGTATAATATTGAAATAAAAAAATCCTTTCACTTCACGAAGGAGGCACATAATAAAAACTTATTACACACTGTACGCACTCTTATTTTCGCAGTATTACACTCTCAGAGACTGTAATAAAGGACGTAAAGTATTATTGAGGCAAAAAGCTCTTTAACTCTTAAATGAAAGCTAAAGCAGTACTCGTGCCATGAAATCTGTTGTCGAGCGGACGTAACCCTATATTGTACCGTAGATATGATTTATAATGCTTTTATATACAGAAGCCATTCGATGTCACCGACCTCTCAGTTTGATCGATGTCTTTGTCTTTCTCCCCGTTATCTCAGCGAGACAATACAACCGCCCTCTACACCGAACTTCCACTATCCTTTGTTGAAATAAAAGCATCGCTTAATTGATTTCTTCATTCGTTCCTTCGCTTTCGAATTTCCCGACAAGTGAAAACTGTTAACTTTTCTATAACAATGGAGATCTGACGTTTTGGCAGGCCGGGAGCTCGGACGTGCCAAACTACCGATGTGCTTTGTGTAGCGCAAAATAGACCACACGAGCCCGGCCTGCCGAATCGGGCTTGCAAATGAAATCACACGGAAAATCCCAAAGGTTTTCCTATTTTCTTTCACGTTTATAGGGCACGTTGTACGAAGTGAGAAGTATGATTTATAACCGTTAGAAAATAGAACACAAAACTTCGTTTGAATATCAATCATTATCACAATAATGTATGTATGTATCCCACACGCTATTACGATCCTTCATTCATTAATTCATATTGGGTTCCATGACACAACAATAGACTTTATTCTTTAAATATAGACCGTTTTGAAATTAAAACCACATGGCGTATTCTCATAACAATTTCACACAGTATGAACACTGGCCCGCCAGATTATCTCTGCCAAATCTGACAAAGCAAATATATTGTGCAAATTCAACAGAGCATAAACAATGCATCCGCGTTTAAACGACAAAACACAAATAAAATGCTGTAGTAGGTCGGCATTGCGCAAAAACTTTTCCTATTAACGACCTATATACGACGGGCAAGTGCATAATGCGTGTGTTATAGCACTACTTAATGTTTATAGCCGACATTGATGTAGAATTTATTATAAGTTATGAGCCATAAAACCTTGAATTCAAGTTTTCAATACACTATTATTTATGGACTATGGAATCCGCTAGCCATCGATTGTTCCTGCAAGGCGTTGTAGTAGTTCTATATGAGTTATAGATACATAGATTTTCATACAATTCGGCCATTTCCTGGATTGCCGAAGGACGAATATCATGTTCCGTTAATCCCATCTCGACGCAGTGCTGTAATCGAAGCCAACTCGCTAGAAGCCATGCGTACCGGAGGCGTAGTAAAACAAGGACGGGGGACTTGGCAAGAGGGCGTCCCATCTATGTTAGAAAAACTTTTTCTATCAGCGACACAGAAAATTTATTGCAACAATTTTACTAGCTCAGCATTATATCGTGACCGCTGCGTCTGCCATAGTGGTTATTTTACTCATGCAAATTCGCAATATTGTTTGTTTTGAATAACATCCGCTGGATTTTGTGGTCGCGGTTCGAACGCCGCGGGAAGGTCAATGATCGCTCGTTATGTCGTGAAAGCGAATATACGCTATTATGTGTTAATCACGTGGATTCCATACATTTTCGGATATTCTATTACGTGTAATGGCAGTGCAGATACTCTGGTGTGTCACCTCACCTCACCTAAACAGGGACTTTCACAGCAATTAAGCAGCAGCGCAGGAAACAGGAGTAAATTCTGTAGGTTTTATTTTGAAACGAAAACAATGAGCACCAGCTGTGCACACAATTAGATTAGAGGAATCCTGCAGTATGCACACTGAGACGTTAGAGGTACTTGTTTTTCATTAAACTTCGCTAAAGGCGCTGCCAACAACAGAACGCGCAAGATATTTTTCTTTTAATTTTATTTCCACAAACTGTGAACCGACTGCCAGCGACTGCTTTGACGAGATGTTTCCACATTTGTTAATCACGAACGTAATAAACGTAGAAGCGTATTTGAACGCATCAAAAGACGTCTAAATGAATTACGAGTGACGAATTCATATTTTACTTTGATTGTGACGGGAGCACGTACTCCGACTACTTTAGAGAGTACTTGTGTGCCCTTCGCTTTTGTTTGGCCTTTCATTAATTACAATTTACTTTACACAACGCAGTTACTTGAGATGTCGCGACAATTTAATGTATAATTTGCAGGGTTTGCGTGTTATGACGCGACCCTTTGGCGCGCTGGGTCACATACGAAATACACCCTTCGCCGTCCGTAGTTCACTAATTCGTTCGCGGGCCGGAGTGAAATGTACCACTGTTAAAGGTCCCTATTAGATTTTATATAGCTATCATCGTCGCCATTACGTAACTCCTTCGAGGGAGCCCTCTCACCTTCATTAAGTTTAGTGTTGCGCTCGTGCCTTAATTCATTATTCCTAAGTATGGCATTACGAGGGAAAAATGTTCGACAGTTGAGTCGATAGCTGTTTTACATATAAATAGTAGGTAATTACACACCCTCCTTATTTGGAGCTATTCATGTACGCGCATATTTCGTTTCATTACGAATGAATCGATCGGATCCGGTCTACGTTATAATAAAAATGTATGGGGAAAATTGTGAAGCGTATTATACTTCTTGATACTGTTATTACGTAACTAGCTCTGACCCTCAACTCCGCCCACGTGCGTGCCCATTTTTCAAATTGTTGACGTCTTATGAATGGAATATTCTGGAGTCAAAATGCTTAGTAATGCGAGTTTTGAGTCGCTTTAGAAATGGGAAGCTGTGTATGAATTACGTCGTTTTTTGTGCTTTTGTTAAGCTTTTGTATTATATTTATAAAGTCAGCATTTTAGTCCTTATTCAGCTCATAGGTAGCTATGTATATGGATTTAATAAATAGAGATCATTGTAATCGGCTGCTTATGTTTACCAAGCACGTCGCGATAGAAAGGAAACGGGTTATTGCGGTGTCTCACTTCACAAGTAGTTGCTGCAAATCGATTTATTAAAATCATGCTATATATGGACAGGACATAGGTATACAGGGTGTTAATTTATCTTACCTAATTAAAAAGCAACGCTTAACCTTGAAATAAAAAAACTACTAAGTACTTACCAAATAAAAAAAAACCACAAAGTTTCACCAAAAAACAAAACTATTAAAGTAAGTAGACATAATCACTTTCAAAACATTGATTTCAAACCCTTAAAATATTAATGACCACGTACGGCTTACGAGGAATTGATTTCTTCGTAAATTGTTTAGCGTCATTATCCACCCACGACTTTTAATTGCTCTAGTAATTATTCCTAGACTCTCATGTAAAACTTGGTCTAGTATAAATCGAGACACGTACAGGTTTAGTATCTATGAAGAAGTGGTGACTATAAATGGTTTTGATACCATAAAAAGAAGATCAGAAAATAAAACACGATGCTTTTATTCGGCCGAGGTTTACATACCTCCTTTAGTACACTCAGATTTTGCCAATAATGCCTAATTCATCATCAACCGAGCTCAAATCCAGACTTTCTGTTGAATTCCAAATGGAAAATCCATCAAAACACTTTGCCCTATCCTGGAATCAAACTCAAGGCCTCATGCTATGTGGATTAGGAAGCATATCCCACTTTTTTCGTTTAATATGCGATTTACTTTTTCACACCATATGCACAAAAACGTCAAATTATATGCTTTGCAAACCTAACCTAAAGTACGTCATTATAGCCCGCGGCGCCCGTCGGCCTCTGCTGGTAGGTGCGGGTCGCACGACAAAATGAGGTTCCCTAATGCAGTGGACGGGGGCACAGCTTCGGACACTGCTCCCAGTAGTGGAGGCTGACGCGCGACCCTCGTTGTGAACAGCAAAGCAACAAAAAGTAGAGTAGGTATGCTCCTCGGGGATAAAGCTATCTTTGCCTTGGGCTAGCTAAAATAATAATCAGGATTCTTGTTTTAACTCCTTCGCCTCGCTCGTGACTCTCGAATCCTTCATTGCGTTCGGGATTCAAAATGAATTTACGCCCGTGACATAAGACACTGCTTTGTCCCCTTGGTGCATAATCTACTATTACTTAACTAACTTCAGGCCAAGCATGCCTTTCCAATAACATCAAAGAAAGCCAAACGAAGAAGCCAAAAAAAAAACAAACAAAACATCACAAACATTTGAGCATGATTGCCACAAATGTCAGTAAATGTTTCCTTCCCTTTTCCCGCTTATTGACAAGAAAACAAGAAGCCTTCAATGAACGCGGCGAAATTCCCCGCATGTCGTTCCCATACCTATCGATATTTCTACTAAAGGACAATTTCCCCTGTGGGGTTTTTGGTAAATCACTAAAATAACACTTGGCCAACAAAACGGAGTAACTAACGGAAACGACTCTTGAGTTGCGAGAGGAAATGACTTAAACCCGGAGAGTCGGCAAACAATCTCTTTTTGCTCCGAATGCGTCCGCGACTGATTCGAGGAATGTCAACATTACTAGTTTAGGTTCCTACTGGTTTTAACTTCGCTTTTGTGACGAAGGGGAAATTGAAATTGAGAATTGCGTACTGGTAAAGAGGCGGGGAGTAGGTTATTTCTAGCATCTTCACATTTGCCATGCCTTTTGAAACCGTAATGAAGGCCAATTCCACTATTTTTTAAACCACTTTCGTGAACACCAATTACAAAAAGTCAACCGCACCTCAAGCACGCCATTTACCTTATAATCTATTTTCTTTAATTCTGGTAAGTGTAAATGATTCACCCGTTCCATTTAAAGCCTAACAATCATGACACAATTTATCTCAATATTAGAAAGGCGAAAGTAAGCCAGTCTCATCATCATATCAGCCAAAAGACGTCCACTGCGGCACATAGGCCTCCCCTAAAGGCCCAAAGGGGGGAGGGGTTGTTGTTTGAATTGGCGATTGCAATGTAGCTGTTCAGCTGTTGCAATGTACAGAGAATGCTGCTGCCCATTCTCTGGTGAGTCCCTTAGTCGCCACTTTCAACACCCACGGGAAGAGTTGGGACGGTGCTATTCTTTTACTTCCGAAACCATACAGAACACGAATGCAAGTCAGTCTGTTGTTGCGGAATTTGTTCGAAAGAGTCACCGCGGCCCCGGAACGCAAACGGCAGTAGGAGGAACACGAATGGGTTTTAGTCAGTTAGAGTCTGACACTCCTTTCCGCTCCGCCCAGGGTGGAAGAAGTCATTTGATGAATACCCATCCTTGAAAACAAAAAAATAACTAGTCTGTTGGTTTTTTACCAGTTCACGGCTGAACTGATTTGGATAAAACTTGGCACGCGTGTTGGCCATGATTATTACGTAGAATACATTGTGTCCCTGGGAGAATGTTCCAATGGATTAATTTTCGACTTTTACGCGGGTGACGCCGCTGGCACAAACTAATGTAAGATGAGTGTAATCATTCGAAACTGTTACGTAAATATGACTATCTAACAGTCGATTTTCTAGTGTGAAATTTTGACAAAAAAATCGTGGAAAACTGGAAAATATTCATCCGTTTGAATGACATAGCCGAAAACACTTTTGCATCCTACACTATTAGTTCGCAACCATTTTGAAAAGTCTTCTTGTATGTACCTTGCCAAGTTTTCAAGTTTCGGTTGTGCTAAACAGAATCCAGATTTAATTCCATTAGGCACCGGGGATACGCCACCTAGTTTTAAACTACTTTGCATTCATTCAACTTTACAATATAAAAACCACTAAGAAATGGGACTTCACAAATTGATCGTAACTTCCTCTTTTTGTGTATTTATTTTTGTTTTTAAAATATTAGCACAGAAATGAGACTACTTATATTTATATATATAAAAATTACCATCGTCATCAGCCACTTAAATATGTGTATGTCACCGGAAAATTGCAGACCCCGTAAGATTGTAATTACTCTTTATAATTACGATGTCTCGATATATTATGAAAAAATAGTTTTGTATACAATAAATCCCATCCAAATTATATGTATATCCATTATATAATTTGGATGGGATTGTTTCCAATTTATCCGTGTCTTATTAAGAAAAAATTGTTTACAATTTCACGCGATATTTTACAATCTTATGGCGTTTACAATTTGCCGGTGACAAATATAACTTCAAGTAAATGTAATACACTTACCAGCACTTCGCTCGCGACTTCGTCCGTTTTCTGAAAATACAATATGGCCGATATTATTCAGTGATAGTAAAGCGTTCTTCAGGTGAAAATATTTTTAAAATCAGTCCAGTAGTTTTAGATCGTATTCATTACATATAAACATACAAAAAACTAATATTTTCTCTTTAAAATATTAGTGTAGATGACGAAGACCAAACCAAATTTGAGAGGACTTTAAATATAGTTCCGAATTTGACTTTCTTCAACTGAGGATTTTAGTCCGTGTGAAGAAATGTAGGTACGTTATTTAAGGCGACAAACATTCTTTAATTAAAGAGTTTTAATACTGAGAAGACGTGCAAAACGTCTAATTACTTTTCACATAATATTTCTTCCTAGAACCGTTTCAGCTCGTGGCTCTTTGATTACGCGAGGCATCCCAGCTTGTGAGCTCGTTCTTAATAAGTTATTAGTTGACATTTCTTACGTTTTATTTAACAAATAAAAATTAAGTATCGTAAATTTGAAAATAATATATTTTTATTAAATGCATTTTGAAAGTACATATATATCTACGATACTTATAACAGAAATATTTTTTTGCTGTCCGTTTTTCGGTTTGACAGTCTGTTTGTAAGGGCTATACACCATAACGGCTGGGCCGATTTTGACCAGCTTTCACTGGTAGACAACAGATGTTAAGTAAGGAGTAACTTAGGCTACTGTTATTGATGTCAGCTTAGGATATTTTAAGTAATGTTTTAGTATTTTACGTAACTTAAATCAAGTTTTGTAATTTAATATTAATTTTTAATTTTATAATTCAACTATTTAAATCTTATTAAGTCTCAATTTGTTAATGTTAATTATTTTTTAACTATTTTTGTTTAAACCATTTTTAATAATTACAATGAACCACTCGCTCTAAGAAAGTTGTGTGTAAGCCGCTTATTTACACAGGACCCTCGATGCCATAACTTATGTGATTAATTTTGTAAATAAGCTGTTGGTGTGCCTTATTAAATAAATAAATACTGTTATAAAAAAGAATTGGGGATCCCTGCAAAAAAATTAAACACATGAAATTGTTAACAGACGCTGACGAAGTCACAGGCAACTGCTAGTTACAAATATTTTTTTTCATTTACTCTCAGATACCAAAGCTTTCATAAAATGCCCCTTATCTACAACATGCTTTACACAGTATCGTTTAAGTTTTCTCGGAAATTAAACGTCAAAAAGTATGACGTTAATCAAAGCATTTTCTTCTGTTTTTCTTAAAGACTGAAAAATCTATAATATTGCGAACAGTACGATAAAGCTCCGTAAGTGAGGGAACTATAGGCAGTTGGTTATTTATTATTTTATGCCTCTTCCAGTGGGATGGAAGAGGCATAAAGGGCAGGGCAAAGGCCAGTAAAAAACTACATCTTTCTAAAAATCTCTCTCCGGCTAAAATAAGGAGGTGCGTTATGCCATCGGTACATGGTGCGCACAGTTAAGAAGTGGAATTTTCTGTCGGAGGCTGCGTTTCCAGATAGCTACAACCTGGAGGTCTTAAAATCAAGAGTGAATAGGTTACTTCTAAGCAAGCATGCTCCATAGTCGACCACATCTTCGCTTACCATCAGGTGAGATTGTGGTCAAACGCGAGACAGACCTATAAAAAAAAAATTACTCGACTTAAAAAAAACAACCTGTAAGTAAACGTCTCAGGACGTTCCTGAGTGCAACGCGCTTTGCTCGGTCAACCTGCTAATTGACCGGGCAGGGCACTGTTTGCTTTGACGCCGCACCTGCTATGTTTGATGTGGAACCCTAAAAAGTCAGTAGCCAGAATAAACACATTGTCAAAACAACGCCACCCTACGACCGGCTTTAGGTATAACCATCGGATAGTGAGACTTTGACCTTCAGGTTTTTGGGTCTCCATAAAAGTACATACACACGTCCGCCACGTCACCGTTGAACATCGGCGCCGAGTTGCCATGTCGGTTTTCTACCGGTTACACTTCGGGGAGTGTGCGTGGGACCTGCACGATTTAATTTCGCCTAGCCCGTTCCATCATCGGAATACCAACACGTACGCCACTGGGACACGCTTCACATCCCACCCGAATGCATTTTTTTTTTGGGAAAACTTACATGGTGCGTACAGGTGAGAAGTGGAATTCCCTGGCGGAGTCTACGTTTCCTTGTAGCTACAACATATTTTTTTTAAGGATGGGTAATCATCAAATGACTTCTTCCGCTCTGGGTGGAGCGAAAGGGCGTGTCAGATTCTTTCTGACTAAAACCCACCCGTGTTCCTTCTAAAGCCCTTTGCGTTCCAGGGCCGCGGTGACTCTTTCGAACAAATTCCGCAACCCTGGCATGATAGCTACAACCTGGCCGCCTTGGTTTAAGTCAAGAGTAAATAAGTTACTTCGAGGCAAGCGTAGTCTATCATCGACCTCATCACCGCTTTCCTACAGGTTAGACTATGGTCAAACGTGAGCCCAGCTACAAAAAAAGTTGGCGATCAGTCAAAATATAATCTAGTTATGAATATTAGGTCGGCACTGTATGCACGAAAACGAAAGCATTTCGAAAAACGCGATCATGACACAAAAGAAAAAGATTTTTCTTTAAAAGGTTGGTGATCAATTGGACCCGTTTGACGTCTGAGGACGATGGGTGCAACGCGCTGTGCTTGGCGAGTCGGTTAATTGTCCGGAGAGGGTGCTGTTTGCGTTGGCGCCGCGCCTGCCTGTTTGTCGACTACGGCCTGATTGTCGCACACATTGTCTACACCCTGTAAATAAGTTTCAAGTGTGGGCGCTTCTTAGAGGATTTCTTGGTTTTTTTCAATTTGGTTTGTTTAATGCTTGAGTTTGTCTATTTCTTATGACTTAATGGAGTGTGCTAGCTAACAAGTTTAGTGTCAATTAGTTTCATTTAATTTGATTTACAGATATTTTGTTTTGCTGTGTCATGTATTGCAAAATTCTTTGCATGCTACTGTTGTATTAATTCAAATTTTTAAAACTTAACAGACAGATGTGTTGCTGGGGAGTTTGTTGCGCCACTTCTTCCCAGCTAAAACACTAGGAAGTGGTGACGGGCGGGTGTTTTGGGGTACTGTCTTTATGTAGAACTTTGACGTTCAAAAAGTGCTGGCACCCAGCCTATTTCAATAAATAACTTTTGATTTTGTAGGTCGTTTTTATGTGAGCTGTGGTGTTTGGAGAGTCGTTAGTACTTTGTCATCCTAACTAATATTATAAATGCGAAAGTGAGTTTATTTGTATGTTACATTTTTGATGAAGTGTGGTACAGAGAGAGGTACTACAGTTGGTTATAGGTTAAAAGCTATTCAATTACAGTGATGAAACCCTCGAACGGTTGTTGCTTTTCAACAATATGAACTCGTATTTCGCTTGTCGCAATTTTTTGTTTTATGTTGGCTTCTTTTATTCACTTAATAAACCGCAGATTTTGCAACCTGGATTTCAAACCTAGGAGAGAGTAAGTATAGTTAACATATTATTCTCGTCTATAAGGTGACTTTGCCAAAATTAAAACGAAGATCTACAATTTACCAAAAACTCCTCAAAATTATTTACATAAAAATTACACTTTTCACAGAATAATTCATAACTTATTAATCTACAACGACAGACTTCTGAGAAATAAATTATACAAGCGTCTCCCCACAAGGTAGATATTTTAAGGCTTTCCTTTCTCGTCAATTTTTTATACTTATACAAAATAAGATCTTAACGAAATTACTTGAATGCTTAATGTAGATCTAAGAAATATCTCCTTTGTGTATGAAGAAAACTCAAGACGTCTCCGACTGAATATTTTCGAGGCTTCACATGCGGCCCCAAATTTCAGTGAACCGAGACACTTGGAACGAACTTAAAAGTATTTGGAAAGTTGTGGGAAGTCATACGTGCTTCGTCGTATCTTATGTCAGCATTATCAGGGATAATACTTTAAGACGGCGAGGTGGACAGACGATATTATTTATGTATTATTATTTATTTACATTATTGTCATCGCGGGTAAAATCAGCCGGTCGATTCTGTAAACATGTCGAAGTGAAGGCTTGGATGAAGTGATCACGAAGTGAGCTGTCAATCCATATAATCAAGATGGAATGACAGCTCACCTCGTGATAACTTCACCCAAGCTTCCACTTCGACATGTTTACAGAATCCTACGAAAAGAGAGGCCTATTCACAGCAGAGGGCAAGTTCGGGCTGTAGATGATTATTATAATGATCAAGAACAATTTTAAGGTTACAATGCACTGACATATACAGGGTGTTTGAGAAGTGCGTGGTCATATTTAAGGGTCATGTTGGGTAGTTGATATACATTAAGGAAAAAATAGCAAAAAGAACAAAAATACTTTTTTTCAAAAAATTCGACCAAAAAAAACGAGTAAAAAGGTCCGAACAAATGTCATTGTGTTGTTCGCAATTTTTTATTTGATGCCACCAACTGTAAAAAACTGCAGCTAAGGTGATGTTTTCGGAACTATTTATTTTGTCGTATTTTGTATAATATTTTTTTTTGGTTTTTGTTTTTTGTTTTCCTATTTTTTCCTTATTTTATATCAACTACCCATCATCAACCTTAAATATGACTTGGAATACCCTGTATAGAGGTACAGAAACGGCACTAATCCGTCACTGGGTTGTCAGATACGTAGTCGCTCCATGTCTGCATCAGGTTAAACTGACCACAAGAGTAAGAGAATTTCTTTATCAGCTTCCTAACATCACCCTTAAACATGACCACGCACTTCTGAAACATCCTGTATTTGTTACCTGTTGGTAGTTGTGAACCTGTAGCATCTCACTTGTGAAGAAAGACCTTACCCAAGACTCCCTGATATCATACTCCAAGGCAAGTGTGGACCATTGATGTGTAGGTAAAGTACTTATTTGCATTAGTTTTTTTGAAAATTTGTGAAGATAATCACAAAGGCGTCGTCTTTTTACAAAAATAATTTATTAAAAAATTATTTGAGCTAGCTGTCTTGGCACTCAATGAAATATTAATGTATTATAATACGATTCAAGTAGTAACAGACGAATCCTCTAAAAGCCCATTATTCTACGTTACAAACGTCTATTTTACATAAATAATTTACACAAATTATGCTTGCGAAGTTGTTTTTACGAATCATTTGTTTCTTCATATAAAAATATTAATCAGAGCCCCTCAATACTTTCTGTCTCGAAACCCTAAAAACAATAGGGCTGACTGCACAAAAGATAAAAAATAAAAGCGTCTGTGATACAAAAAACAAAACTTTGAAAACATTGAATAACAGTGCCTAAATGTTTTGTTTACACAATGACGAATTTTAAATTTTATTTTAGTTAAAATTTTATTCATTATAAGAAATCTTAATTTTAGTCTGAAGACTTTGTTTTGATAGCTCAACTCTGCGGCCCTATGGTAGGCGCCAGATAAATGTGCAATAACGGTCATATACATTTATTCATCATCATCTGCCTAGCCTTTATCCAACTATATTGGGGTCGGCTTCCAGTCAAACCGGATTCAGCTGAATACCAGTATTTTACGTGGAGCGGATGCCTACCAGACCTCTACAACCCATTAACTAGGTAACACGGTAATCCACATACATTTATTGACCTTCTTTATTTGAAAACCAGAAATACAGACATATAGCTGTCCTGAACCGACTTTTATCGCGATCCTTTACGTTCTCTAGAAATCAAAAACGGTTTATAATTTCTTTTTCGGGTATCTACGAAGGGATACTAGGAAAAGGTCAATGGAAAGTCCATTGACCTTTTCCTAGTATCCCTTCGTATTGCAAAATTATCTGGCGTCTACCATAGTGCGAGTCTTTCATGTATTCAATCGTGTTAACGTAAACGTCAATTTGTATTGTAACCAGATAAGCGCCATCTAGTGATAATAACGGGAAATCTCTTTTTTCTATACAAATTGATATAATTGAACGTTTACGTTAACGCGATTGAGAAAGTTTAAGAACTCGAACAAAAACCTCAGAGGTTATTCATCCAAGTTTTCTTTGCACCACGTATACCTGTCGACTTCAATAATAATTAGGTCGGACTTAACCGAATACGAGTCCACATTCAGTTTAATCTGACCTAATTCCCTCTTCATGTCACTCACTCAAACTATACGATCCCTGTTATTGTTCCATTTCCAATTAGAAACACAATTACAAAAAATAATTACAGGGCTCCCGCTTATCGACCAGACACCGGCCATTAAAAATACTGAACGAATTATATATATTTTCCTTCGCAGCGAAACACGAGAATGTCACAATTTGGACAGGTAGGTAAAGCGAAACTCCCTCAAACACATTAAAGCGAGTATTACTCCCCAGCGTGTTAGGCAATGTAGATAAAACATTAATATGTATGAGTACCGTAGCCTGTTTGTGGCGACAGCTTAGATTTTCAGACGTTCTCAATGAATAAAGAACGTTGGGTGTACCTGCCACACAGGATAATCAGCCTGAATGTTCCCACTGCTGGGGATGGAACATAGGACTCCTCTCCGTGAGAGGGAGTTGGCCTTAATAGGGAATATGCATGAAAAAAAAATTGTTATCTAAACAGTTTATCTAAAAATATACAAAAATATAATACTATCACTGAAAATAGAATCGAAATTGACAGAAAAACAAACGAGATATAACTATTTTTAACAGATATATCTGTCCCTCTCGCGAAAACGCTGTTTTCTATGGCAGACGTCAGAGTTGGAATCGGACTTCTCTTTCTAATTGACAACATTGAAGCTTTATAACTTCATTGCTGATGAAGGTATTTTAAAAATGATTTCATAACTGTTTATTGGAGATAATAAGTACAATGTTTTGCACGCTTATTCCCTATTCTCCACGCGGACTTTATGCGTATTGGTTAATGGCACGTCGAATTTTTCTAGAACGTGCTGGCTTCTTTTCAATGTTTTCCTTTGCCATTTTGAGAGCAGGGGTGGTGAAATCTCCTAATCCGCATTGCTGAGGGTCGAGGCCCCCACGAATTACTTTTCGGACGATCTCTTTCCATTTGTTTCGGTCTTCGGCAGTGTGTATGGCTTCATAGACGTTTTTGTTGGTCGGATAACTCACACAAAATAAAGCCCTTGTCTGTGTTACCCACGACCTTCAACTCCTAATTCAGGGCCGTAACTACCTAGCCATATCGAGGGGGCAGTGGCTCCCTAGATACTTGAATACCTACACGCTTGGCCCAATGTTAGGGCTAGCAGTAAAACCGGCATAAATATTGCGAATTATCAACAGCCTAGCATTTTTCCAACTACTTTGAGGTCGGCTTCCAGATGCGGCTGAATATTATATCAATATTTTACATGAAGTCTGCCATCGGACCACTCTAAGCCAATTGCGGAATATTGTGAACCAGGCTCATCAGATTTAGGTAGTTTAACACACTGGCATATTATTTATGATCACACTCGTGCCTCTTACGGTTTAAAATACAGATATTTGCGAACATAATGGTTGATAATAATGGTACAAACAAGGAACTAGCATTTAAGCTACGTTACGACCGGTTGTCTGCAGCCATCTTAGGGTCAATCCTAGACTATCTAACTATATATTTAAAATGATTTAATCAAAGTTGCATCTGACCTAAGCAATAAATTCCAAGAGTGTTTTTTACAACATAAATGTACATGTAAATTGTACCCGTGCGAAGCCTTCGTACGGGTACGGTATTATGCCATGTACATAATTATATGCGGACGATAAGATTTTTTTTTCAGTCACGCGTCATCGGCAGAACGAATTTGGATGTAACTTTGCGCACAGGTAGACCATAACTTGAATGTTTTATGCGTACCTACAAACTCTGGCATAATTTTCTACTTTCACACGGGCGAAGCCACAAGAACTTCTACGTATATTATAAATTTATCGAGTCTGTGTTTACGTCCACCATAAACTATTTTGGTCAATGTTGGCATTAGTTGGGCCACTGTATAAAACCAGGGTTCCGTATCGCGTGACTTAGACGCGATGCTATCAAGCCAAGGGCCTGTTATCAGTTCGGACCTGAGCCAGGAAATAAAACATTCACCCCAGTAGTGATTACCAAATACCTTTAGATACGGTGACTACAAAAAAAGATAGAAAACAATGGCTTCATAAAAGAGAAATTCAAATAAAGGGCTGTTTATTTTAATGTGTCAATCTACTGTGAAGGCAGTTATTAGTACTCAAGTCTAATAAAATATTTATAACAGACAGAAACTTTTGCTTCAAACTAAATTGACGTCAATTAAAACTGTTGTAAACCATTTGCTACGCTTTTATTACTACCGCTACGAATTTTCGTAGCTTCACCTTGATGTCATAGGTACAGCCAGAAAATTAATTGTTTTCCACTTTTGACAACCATTCCCAGTTAATTGAAACTTTACTAAGGTTGAAACTATCTAACTAGACTAAGCACCCAGGTCAGTTGCACTACAGATATAACCTCCTCAAGTGGAGGTTCTCGGATGGCCCCGATCTTCAGTGTTTGTGTAGCGTCGCTCTGCAGTCCATGACCCACCTCTTGTCTTGCGCCGTATGCCCTGTCACCTGTACATGTGAGGACCTTATGGCTGCGTCAGCGAACGGTGTTGCCGTTGCTGAGTACTGAGCCAAACATTAAATTTGATAAGTGTTTAAGGTGTGATAAGTTGCCACCGACATGCTAAGAAGATTTTTTTTTTAAGGATGGGAAATCATCAAATGACTTCTTCCACTCTGGGTGGAGCGGAAGGGCGTGTCAGACTCTTACTGACTAAAACCCATCCGTGTTCTTTCTAAAGCCCAGTTCCAGGGCCACGGTGACTCTTTCGAACAAATTCCGCAACCCTGGCAGGCCATTCAAACTTACGGTGACCATTACTTAATTTTCCTGACTGTACCTACAAAACAACTGAGTAAAAAGTATCTATAAGCAAACAATTTTCTCCATTTGATCACGATCTAACGCTGAAAACTTGGAAATGTGATTGTATTGTTACGTAGGGACAGATAGAACTCGGAATACGATACCAAATGAGGCCTAACGTCCATTTTGACGGCAAATTGAATACGAATAGTGGGGAATGCCGTAAGGCTCCGGTAAATAGCGACTTGCAAATAGATAGGGACGTCGAAAACATTTAGGGACTCTCAATCCACCCTTTTGCCTTTTCTGCAAATTAAATGAGGATCCACAGTTTGCGATATAGCATTTAGTTCGACTGCGAATTCAGATAGGTTTAAGCTTTAAAACACTGGCCAAGTGCGAGTCGGACTGGCGTGCAAAGGGTTCCGAATGAATTTCGTTTTTGAAACAAACTATTTTAACACAATAGAGTTCTTATAGGTTTTCTTGTAATCAAAAGGTAAAAAACTATTAGTTGATTTTTTTTTCAAAATTTTAGACTCGTTAATTTCGGTGATAAGCTGGAATGGTAATTTTTTGTCTAATTTCTGGACGCCGAAAAGTGCCATACTCAAAATTTATTTATGTACGTAACGCGTCCGTGTTTGGGTCACAGACACATTTCAACACTATCGGTCCAGTAAATTCGAAGAAAATTTACTGTGACAGACGGACAGACAGACAAACACCCGAGTGATCCTATAAGTGAACCGTTTCTTACGGATGTTCGGAATCCTAAAAAATGAATAATGTTGTCAGTGTTGTATGACGGGAATTATTTGGATATTAAGTTTCATTTTTATTAAAACGTTTGTAATATTCAATATTCATTAAAATATGTAAACGTAAGATGATAACTTACGATATACATACTTCGTCACGACTTATAGCATTATGTTTTTAGAAAGACGTCTAAGGGTTGGTACTTCTGTCAGTGAATATTGCGTTCCACCTCTATTTCTCTCAATTATAGGGATAACGCAGTCCACATTGCCCTCTTGCCTTTTTTTTAAGGATGTGAAATCATCATGACTCCTTCCGCTCTGGGCGGAGCGGCAGGGAGTGTCAGACTCTTTGTGACTAAAACCCAGCCGTGGCCCTGGAACGCAAAGGGAATTAGGAGGAACCTAATTCCCTTTGCGTTCCAGGGCCGCGGTGATTTTTTCGAACATATTCCGCAACATGCCTTCTTGTCTGGAACGGTCTTGATCGATTTATAGACAATTGGGGGAGGTCTATGTCCAGCAGTGGACGTCTCTTGTCTGTATGTATTTCGTGTAAATTCGAGTACTAAAATATTAGAAACACACAAGCATACCATTGTGTGCAACCTTTTTATTAATACGTAGAACATTACCATAGCTTCGGATATGGTGATCCATTTATCACAATTGACTCCAACATAAAGCTTGGAGATAACAGGTGATACATCGCACTCCGGCTTTTTGTTCACAAAGCAGTGTTTTGTAGCGTAGCTATTTATATTTGGTGTTTTAGAAAAAAACATAGTGCGCCGGAAATATTTCTTGTTTCGAAAAATTTTAATATGTCCAGGAAATGCCATTTTATTTTGTGAATTGCAATGCTTGTTATTGTATAACAACGTACCTTTTTTTCGGGATGAACTTACTCGTTACTTCGACCTCGCCTAGTGAAAAGTGATGAATCTCCAATCAAGCACAAAAGATATGTTTTTACTCTTGCTTCGAAGTTTGATGGGTTATAAAACACAGACACGGTTAGCAGACAAAGAGGTGAACGCTTTGGCTGAGCGCATTATGCATTTAGAGG
The DNA here is from genome assembly GCA_905163435.1 of Mamestra brassicae. NCBI lineage: Eukaryota > Metazoa > Arthropoda > Insecta > Lepidoptera > Noctuidae > Mamestra > Mamestra brassicae. Next base: position 5,803,186 of record LR990996.1, on the reverse strand, counting down.
ATAAACGTCTAACGAAATGCATGTTTTTTAGGGTTCCGTACCCGAAGTGTAACCAACGGGAGCCTATTACTAAGCCTCCACTGTATCTCATGAACCGTAATAGGTATATTTTCATAGAGTGTGTATTTTTGTTGCCGCTATAACACCAAATAATAAAAATAAAAATAAATTAAAAATTAAAGGGGGGACTCTCGTACTAGAAACGTGTTTTATTCGGTTTATGGTACGGAACCCTTCGTGTGAGAGTCCGCACTAGGCCAGTTTCTTAACTTAAAATACAGTTTTGGCAATGGTTGTAATTTTTTAAAAAAAGGGATCTTTAGGGAAGTTTCATCAAGTTTCGTTCAGCCGCTCTGACGCGGTTGAGTAACAAACACCCATCCATCTCAACATCCTAACATCGCATTTGCTTTTTTTGTAAATTTATTTTGTTCTCTTTATTTTTTAGGGACTTTTATCCTTCTAAAGCATGTCAGCCCCATCATAACCTAGCCTAATTTTAAACAATATTATAAAACTAATTACATGCAAGATTTAGCATAATACAAAAAGTGTAGTACAACTTTCGCATTTATAATATTAGTATAGATACCACAATACAAGGTTAAAAGGCAATGAGGTTACAATACAAAATAATAAAAAAACTCGTGCAAATCCTCTTTTGCGGAACAGGGAAGGGTAACTCGAGAAAGACTTTGAAAGCTTATAACTCCTTCCTGTTTTGGGGATTCAATTTATTTTTCCCTTAACTTTTCTTTTTAAGGAAGCGTCAAATACTTTATCGCTTTAAAAGTAGTTAAATTGACAAGCAAAGTTAAATAGATATCTAATTCTTTTTAGTCATTGTATAATGTTATAATTTTCCTTTTATTATAAGTTATACCATTAAAGAAAATTTGCTGACGATTCTTTATAATAATATCAGGTAGTGTATTAGAAACTACGTTATTTTATTTCGATAAAAACATAAAAAAATATTCGTTCTGATTGCCATTTAAGTAATAATCATAACTTTTGGCTTTGTCGTAGTCGGGTAAAAATTACTTTAAATTACAGTAATTTTTAGTTTACTATTATTATATTATTAAAAATAATACAACAGTAGGTACAGTCATTTCAACCATATTCCGTACAAGCTACCGCCCGCGGCTCCACCCGCGTTTATGTCGAAAATTATCCCAAGGGAACATATTCCCGGGATGAAAAGTATCCTATGTGTTATTCCAGGCTATAATCTACCTCTGTGCCAAATTTCATCGAGATCCGTTCAGCCGTTCTGACGTGAAAGAGTAACAAACATCCATCCATCCATCCTTACAAACTTTCGCGTTTATAATATTAGTAGGATTATTTTGACTAACACTAAAACAAATGTAACCTACAGTTACAGGTAATCTTCGAACGTAATTATTATTCATGATATTAAACATGTTAATAAACTGGAGCCGCCATCAAAACTTATAACATCAAATTCAGATAGTTATAATATAAATTAACAGCGATGTTCCAAAGTAATTAAAATACCTGTTAACGGTCACAACACGGACTAATGACAAAAGTTTTTAGTTTTACGTATTTCGGGCCGGATTTTAAGCCTAGCTAAGCCATGTGCTGAACTAAATGTGCCTGTCTGGGTATTTGGCTAGTTCAAATTAAATAGTCAACTGGAAGTACAGGTAGGCTGTTCTGTATTACGTAAGCATCAAAGGGGGTAGGTGCTTATTTTTGCAGAAGATGCTACTATAGATTTTTGACGAAATATCTTTTGAGACCGATAACATGACATGCTCTCTGTGACAAGAAAATACAATCGACTTCCAAATAAAAAAACAACTACAAAGTAAAAAATAACTTTAATTTCGGAAGTCGGTGTTTTTGGTTCCGATGACCCCTTAAGAGGTATTGCGTTTATTCTGTTTCACGTTGTATATTGATGATAGATGTCGGTTTGATCAATCTTTCAAAACACATCATAGATTCTTGACCTACATCCTCCACCACCAATTCAAATAAGTCAAATCTAATAAATGTCCAAATTCTGCCCATCCAACAGTTGATTTAACATTGCCATCGATGCAATAAATTTTATGCACGAATCCTGTGTCAACTTAAATTCAATTCGGTGCATTTGCGAGCCGCGCGCTTGGGACTCAAGACGGGCTGGCTCTATACAAGTAAATAGAATTGTTTCAATAGGAAATAGCGCTATATAGGCTATGTAGCAGCGCTTTTAAAGCACCGCTATATAGCTTGTTGGCTGTATTATAGAGTCAACCTAGTTTGCATGTCGCATATTTATTGCGCCGCGTAAACTGTGACGGTATTTTGTAGCGATAAATGAATTTTGAAATGCATTTTTGAAGCTTGGATTCATACAAAGCTTCAAAAACGCATTTCAAAATTCGTAGAAATAAAAAAAAATATAAAATATAGTGGTGAGTCAGCGGCTTTGTCTTCGATATTGTATGATGAAATGTAAACGATAAGAAATACGATGTTAAGAGGAGGCCAGAATATGATCAAATTTAGTTTGAAGGATGGAATCTGTAATGAAGTACGTATCTTGCCGTTTGTATCCCTTTTGCAACAAAACGTACGACGCTTGATTATAACTAGTTATAAGTGTAAGCGTTTTTTAGCAATTTCTGAAATAACTTTTAGCTTCAAAAGCAGTTATTTGACGAAATAAATTATTTTTTTTTAATCAGTGTCTTCTGACATAAAACAGCAGCTTACGGGATAACTCACAATAGAGCGCAGTTTATTTTAAGGCCTTAGAGTCCTAAAACTTCTAAGTTCCTAACCGAAACAAATTGGACCATTTCTAGCAGTAGCGCGGGTATAATAAAGACCTAAAGTTGTCTTTATACAGTCTCAAAATATCTCAAAGCTCATTACTCTTTTAAATATTTCAAGCAAAGTATCAAGAGTTACGTTAGAATTTTATATTTGTTTTGCGAAACATGTTATAAAGTTTCATAACTTCCGAGTCTTGTTAAAAGCAGCTCTTATGAGTCTCAAACAGAATGCCGTTAAATGAAGCAATTGTTCACAGAAATGGGTTCCCATACGAAACAAAGTTAACATTATTCAAAGTAGGTACTGACTTCGACTAAAAATAGACCACAATTCCGAACTCGTAAATAAACTAAATCGCCCAGGTAAGGAAAACGTAAAACTCTTTTAATAGCCACATAAAATGAAAAACCTTACGATTCAGAAAGGATATTGGAATATCCAACATTCAATTGTCCCAAGACTATTGTTCACATTGAAAGGATTTCGAAAATATTAGCTCACGAAGATTTGCCTTTATCGACAGAACGGAGGCTCGAGTGAGCCCGTCAATGTCATTCCCGAACCCTCCCGTATAGAGATATTGATTGCAAATGAGATTAAAATGTACGTACTGATCAAACCCTTTTGTGTGAGCTTAATTAGTTCGTGTAAGCTCGATCGCCTTCAGGACGAAAGAAACAAAGACCCTTTTATAATTAAAATATCCGTTTTGACGATATATTCGTTTATATTACACATAAGCTCACAATGGAATGTAGTTAGGATTATGAGGGACTTTATAAATAATGGATATAAAATTCTTTCTATAGGATTTTAATAGCAGCGGGATTTCAAAAGCAATTGAGGATATAACAAAAGAAAATAAAGGGCAACTAGGAAAGGCTGCTCGCTGTCAGAACAATGGCTAGTGCTAACACGAGCAGACAAATGGAACACACAATATTGGACATTTTACCTCAGAAAATTCACTGTATCCCACTTGAGGCCGCGACTGTTCACAAGCAGTGCGAATGTGCTAGTCATTTCACACAAACGCTGCACAATATCGCGTCTCCATTGACTGGAATCCAACTTGGAGCACATAAAGGGCATCGACGACAAAGGCGCTCCGCTCAAGAAAGAAATGAGCTCGAAATCATAGAAATTAAATTTTGTATCTCGGAAGAAGTTCGCCCTCTCGCGGATGCCCCGCCGTCCGCTTTGTCCCACCAGACAATACCCACCGAATAGCGACTCCACTCATATTTCATCCGAATAACAATGACCGGTCTTTTGCCTTATCCAATCTTCAATACTAGATTGAAAAATAACAACGTCCACATTTACATACAAATGAAATGGGAATAGTTAATACAAACAGCTTTCATACGACATTCCGCCCACACAGTCACATACTGCCGATTTCTTTGAATGTGCTGCGGTGAAAACAATTGCGCTCCACAATTTATTACCCAAATTAAACGACATAGGAAACCTTTCTGTACGCCGTCATTAATAACGTCTAATTTACAATGTTTAAACAAAGGATCTCACATTGAAAACCCACGAGTGCGGCCCGAACGTCATTATCCGTTCGTCACTTGACAACAAAGGTCGGCTCGTCAGATTGCAAATTAAATTAGAACATCCAGCCGATCCTGTTTATGTACCCTCTTAAATGTAGAATTTTAAGGGGATGCATGATTAATTCATGAATCTTTGCTGAGTTTGACCATTCAGTTTACATTTTCAAACCAGTACTCTGGACGCCGTTTTGCATTCCCTCACCATGTATGTTGCATTTATTCACAAACCACGTGAATATTATGCAAGTTTAAGAGGCGAAGCGCGCGGCAGCGATTAGAGGAGTGCTGTTATTTATAGGTCTGAACTCGATCCATTGGTGTTTACCAGCAGCGCCCATTGCCCCTCGTAAATCGTTTAAAGGTTGGGCGTTCTCTATCGTCAAGATGGATGCCCTTGTCAGACTGATATATTTACTGTCCGCCACATGGTCTCCCACCCCCTATCTACTGTTTAACATGTAACTGCTGCTGCTTTAATAAATAGCCTTCATGAATAAATGTTTAAAAAAGGGAGACCTTTTAGGCAGTTAATTTTCTCCGCGGCCAACAAACCCTCAAATGCACAACGAGGGTGAACTTGTGACTGACATGTAAATCTACTGGGCTGAATCAAAGGGACGTTATATTTCGTACTTGATACGAGAATAAGAGAAAAATAAAACACATTAACAATTAGCACACATTTTAAGACAGACATTAACGCGTTAAAGGATTAGCGCCAGTCAGTCAGATTGTGGTGAAAGCCTTAATGTTGCTCTTGTACGTCAAACGAACAAGAGAATATACGAATAAGTAATAGCGAATATGTGTGTTGCCTCCGCGCCCGACGTAACATACGTACCTAAAGTGCGGTATGGCATATTACCCATTTCTCATCTAAATCGTGTGACTTTTGGCCCTTACGCGCGCGTAATGTAGCGCACTTTATCGTCAGTAATCCTGCCGTTACGCTCTCCTTCTTTACTTTTCAGGAACTCTGTAGAAAGAAATGAGTCGCTCACAATACAATGTTTCGTGTAGAAAACAATAAAGGCAAACAGAGGCAGCCGTAAACCGGCTTTAAAATATTGAACCACTTCATTTTCTCGTGGCGATAGCTATTATGGGCTCAGCTCATAAAATCAAACGTGTTAGTACACAGTATAGTGCTCGGCTTATAAAGTCCCCCGTCACGTAAAGTTTTTATTCGTTTGGAGCCTAATGGATTTCCTTACCTTTTTATTATTCGATAAACACGACAGGCACACGGTTGATTTGAAGAATCTCTTTGAAGCCGGGAGCTTGTCACAGTTAGACTGTGCTTATGTTGCTCAGCTATAACAAGGGGCTGAACCTAAACCCTCGTTGAATTTGGCGGAATAAGCCGCAAACTTTTGTTATTTCTTTAACCTTTTCTTTAGAAAAACCCTTTTAAGTGTGCACGTCCTGTGACTGTACTTATCCATTTAAAACTTGCTTCGCGGTTTCCTGATCCGGTAAATCAGATTCATACCCTCTAACACCCTTGTCGTTAAATATTTTCTTACTCTGATTTATATTCCATTTGACGGAGTGTTCCGAACGAATTCGGATCGAATACATTTTGATATATGTGGGTCGTGTATGAGTATTCTAAATTGATGAGGACAAATTCTACCTCGTACTGTATTAGTAGATATACAGAGGGTTCGAGAAATATCTTCAGATGTTCGCAATCAGAGTCAATATCCTTCGGAGGAAATATTTTCATTATTGATGAGCGCGAATGTATCGAGAGATTGCTTTGGCAGGACTAGATACAAATTATATTTGTCTTTTCAGTATTGTACCAATGCCTTCGAGATTTTTGTAGACCCAAAAAAGGTTTGAAAGTAGGTATGTATTACGATCAGAGAGAATAACAGAATAATCTCTTTAAAATAAGTGTGGGTAAATAAGAGATATTGGAAAAACTGTCTTGCGCCGACTTAAGAAAATTGAGCCAATATTTATATCAGCGTCCCACACATTTTTCGGCGACATTTTTTGGTTTGGTGTTATTTTCGGTGCGATGTAAATAAGCCTCTATTTCATTTTTATCAGCTTTAATAAGTTCAGCGTGCAAGATAAAGTGATATATCTACATGTAAAAATGTTTTCACAATATAGGATACTGCAGGGTTGGGACGTTGGGGTGCGGAGACAGTGTCCCTTTGCCCTAGTCGACCCTTGTCACCATGTCGCATATCTGTCCAACTTAATTTTAACACCCGCCCTTCATTGGGAACCTCTGAAACGTCCACCGGCTTAGAGTAAACTCCTTCCGTTTGCTTTATCGTAGGAAATCTGTTTTCTCTAAGACGTTTTGTCTTCGTTGTGATGTTAAAAGAACCATACGAAAATAACCATTTTAAAGTGGTATTTATTGTGTCTATGGTAGGCGCCAGATAATTGTGCAATAACGGTCATTGATCCACATCCATATATTTATTAACTTTATTAATATCAAATAGGTACAGAAATAAAGACATAATGCTGTCCTGATTGGACTTCTATCGTGATCCTTTACGTTCTCTAGTAATGAAAAACGGTCCATAATTTACTATTTTTTTTTCTACGAAGCGATATTAGTAAAAGGTCAATGTACTTTATTGCAAGTTTATCTGGCACCTACTATACATTCACAAAATAAAATCTAAAGTTATGTTCTCTCTTTAAATCTAATCAATATTTCTTCAATAGTGTTGAGATAAGCTCGATGACAATTTTCCATTTGACAAAAATTCGAAGGCAAGTAACAATAGAGCATTCACACTATCGACAGACACCGCTCGATATCGGAACTATTCAAATTTAGTTCAATTGAATTCGCAAGTGAAATGAACACGACGATAAATTGGCGCTGAATGATGCTTATCTGTCTCCCTGACAACACTGCGGCACTCTATACGGAGTTACACGCTTTTACATTCATACTTTTTGTTTGAACACTTGACTCAACATGGAACGTGTTTCCCCCTAAACAAGTGACGTAATCGAATCGATTCGGGAATAATGTAACTCAGAAAATAGGGTATCGGAAATGTCTGAATGAGTCTAGGATTTTTTATTGTTTACACAGTAAAATACTTATTTAGTCATCATCATCTTCCTGCCCTTATCCCATGTTACTTGGGGTCGGCGCAACACGTCTTTTTTCTTCCATTCTGTCCTGTCAGAAAATACTTATTTAGTACCCGATAATATTCACAAACATGAGTTTATAAACCGAAAGCTTCTACATTCACGTTACACAATGTTGACCAAAACGTATTCGGATAAATTCCGACGACGTATTCGCTCTGTACAGAATATGGCACAGCCTACCGCTGTCAAATCGATTCAATTCGCAACAGACAGGAGCAGAGACCTCCCAACTGTAAGTGATTGCACGATCCACTGCATTGAGACCAATTTTCCCAGCCGCAGTCATACCACGGAGTACGGACTATTTGAATCGCTTACCTTAGGGATTCCATTCCAATCCTGAGCTCGAATTCCCAACACCGACCGAGCTTGATCAATATTATCTTTTGCCTTCATAAGTATTTGTTAGAATTTTTTCCTCGGCACCGGCTATACATTTAATAACTGTCATCTTTACGACCTAATATTCAACATTTTTTATATATCGAGCAACATCTGCTAACCCTCATTTCCTTTTAGCTTGCAACATTGTGGGAGGAATTTAGTCGAATGACGATGTAATAAATTTCCTTCGTATGATCCATAAAGCTACGGACTACGGAGAGACCCTCTCGAATAACGTCCGATATGACGTAATAAAAGCGTCTCGATGAATTAACTGATTATTTGCATACGGTACGTGTGCGAGCATGTTGCTCTTGAGTTTATATTCAATTAGGGGCGTCGGGAAGTATCTTTAGATATTATTACGTACTTGATTGCGTGCTATCATTGCTCGGTTTATATCACCTATTATAAGACACTGTATCAAAATACGCAAGCAAATATCAGTCACAATTATTATAAGTAATGAGTGAGTGAAGTGCTTCTGGCTTTTAAAACTTTTTTTTAAGTTTGAAAAGCCAGAAGCACTTCACTCAGTCATTCATATTGTCGCTTTGAATAAACTAGCTGAGGATATTGAAATAAATGGCAACCCCGCAAATATAAATAAAACCACACACAGAACTTCTATGAAATGTTGACGGACAGTATCAGCTTTTAGCTAAATTGGATTGTGTGATACCAATTGCAAGCGTATGCATTGTGAAGCGCTTGATTATAGCGGCAATGTAGATTGTATTACAATTTAGGATTTATGCGAACTCCGCTTTATTCAGCGCTCACTTTAAAGTGGAGAGGACTGCGAATTTATTAATTGGATTATTTTCCCCACCCTATTTTTCTGGCGCCAATTTTTATTATTGAACTTACTTAGTTAAGTAGTTAGTATGTATGAATCTTGCAACAGAATTTCGGAACAGGTATCTATAACTGATTGAACTGAAATTTTGCGTACACGTTCGGTTTAGATGACAATGCACGGTTAGCGAATTATAATACGTATATTATACGTATTAATTATTATTCTAAATCCAATATGGCGGACTCCGAAAGATGGTGAAACAATTATTTTTCATGCACACCTATGATATGTGTCTCAAATGAAAGGATTTACCGAGAGAAATACGAAAAGGCTTGTTTATAATAAGTTTTTTTTAAATCAATTATTTTTAACGATTGTTTTTAGAAACATTAATACCCGAGTGAGTTTAATAGGTCGGATGTCTGAGTATCCAGCAATATGAGCGTGTCGGTAGCTAAGTCCTTTTCAACGGTAATCCGCTGTGACAGACAAATGGATTGAAGGACAAACGTGGATCTGAATTATTTATTGCCAATTTCGCTTCACTATTTCCGATCCGAAAAGGTATTTTGTATTTATATATATATGTATATGAGATGTCCTTCCAGGAAATCTGACACCAATCTTGCCTAGATATACTGGGTCACACCAGTCGCTGAGCTGTGGAGATCAGATAGGCAGTCGCTCTGGAAGGTCACCTGACCTTGGTTAACTGGAAGCCGACCCCAAAATACTTGGGAAAAGGCTAGGCAAATGATGATAATGAGATGTCCTTCGTACCTTCGTCGTAGGCTGGTGCTAAGAATAGATGACAAAGGGCAAAGGAACAAAGGACTTTCATGATATATCTATGAATATCAATGTGTTGAAACTATTTGGAACTTATAACTGAAGAGTCAGATAATTAGATGAACTTCGAAGTTACTTGGAGTCATGGAAAAGTTCCGAACGCTCTGTACAGATTTGTTGGTAGAATATCGATTCACGAAGCGAGTTTTGGATCGAACATAGTACATTGACAAGGCGAAGAGCAAAAAGTATCTCGTCGGATTAATAGAAAAAAAAACTTAGGTACATTTTATCAATTCCGCCTCCCTGCCCTCGTCTACGGAGGTACCACTTCCATATTTCTCTGATAATCACGACGATATTGCAAACTTCCATCCACTTTACCGAAGTATACTTTATTTGATCACCCAAAAACGTTATTAAATATCGCAAGGAAGGCCACGATACCTTGTAATTCAGGGATCCTCAATAACAAATTGTTGGAGTTATTTCTAGTGGGCCGGTAGGGAGGGGTCCGCGGCAATTTATTTTTCGGTCGCGATCCAATTATTTTTGGGCATGTTAGTGGCGCATAAATCTGTGGACTGGCCCTTGTGCACGCACCTACGCCACCTTCTAATAGTTCGGACACGGAGGGGAGGGGGGGGGGGCTAATGCGATAAGCGCCAAGATTAATTATTTACCAAAAAGCCGCGGGCGTGGTGTTTACGTTTTAGGGAAGTAAAAAATGGTGGCTCCCAGCAAACCTGTCTCACAGTTGCGGTATTAATTTTACTTTACAGTCTTCCCTCCCTACTCGTATATCTGCAGTTAGAACTTTTAGAAAGTAAACTTTAAGACGCTGCAAAGAAGTGCCGTAAATTATAGGAAGTATTAAAGGAGGTGATTCTTCTTCAACTCTCGTGTTGGCACGATCCATTCGAGTACCAATATTTCATATCGTGGCGAAAATATTAGCGATTTAGTAGATATACCTAATGATGTCTGAACCCTTTCGAAACGATGACACTAATGTACTCACATCAAACTCAACATGAATAGGTAAGCAGAAAAAACAAGCAAAAATATATGTAGGTACCCCAGCCACGTAGAGTGTCTTTCAATCACAACACAATGTCAATTAGGACATCGAGACCTTTCTCAAATGAAGGTCTTACAAAAATACTATATTCTATATTAAGCCTTACCTTTATAACTAAAATAAGTAATGTACAAACGTGATAATAAAACCCAACCCATCTCACACAAGACAGGGGCAGAGAGGTCACATTTCATCTGAAAGCACGAGAACTTTATTCAAAAGGACATCAAAGAAAATCGAGAATCTGAAAGTGTTCTGTCTATTCTGTCTTCCAAATGTGTTGAAACCTTCGTGGTACCTACATGATATAATTCTATATAGTACGAGTAACTAGCTGACCCACGCAACTTCGTCTGCGTCACATTTTTCATGAATGCTCGGCTCCTATTGGTCGTAACGTGATTTTATATAGCCTGTAGCCTTCCTCGATAAATAGGCTTCCCAACACTAAAATATTTTTTCAATTCGAACCAGTAGATCTTGGGATTAGCGCGATCTACCAAACAAATAGTCAAGAATAACTGATCGAGTAGTAAATAATCAATGATATCGACCGCCGAGATTTGAAAATAATTAAAGTACTAATATTGCTATTAAAAATAGGGGTTGGTGATAGAAGGGTGAAAATTTAGGGTTGTTGCATTATAAAAAAAATAAAAAAAGATTTTGTCCAAGAAATAAAAAAAAATGTTAGGGGTGGACAACCCTTATCACTTAGGGGTATAAAAAATAGATAGTAGCCGATTCTCAAACCTACTGATTATGCATATAAAATTTCATAAAAATCGGTCAAGCCGTTTCGGAGGCGTATGGTAATTAACATTGTGACACGAGAATTTTATATATAAGAAAGATGACAATTTATTGAACGGCAAAATCTGTAATTATTTCGAGCTATCGGTACTGACATTGTGAATGAAACCTACATATATATCTAGCATAAATACTGAATGAAAAAGGTCTCCGTCAAAACAATGATAAAAATAACACTTTTACACTTCAATCTTTTTTGTTATTTTCTATCGGCCTCATCTATATATCTATATTTCCGAGCTGACTGTATAGTATTTTTATAATGATATATTCAATTTCTTATAGCAATTGAAAGATGAACATTTATGTATAAGTATAAAGATGGAGCCATGCAGTGGAGGTATGAAGTCGTTGATTGTACTGAAATCATTGCATCACATCACATCGCTTCAGCCGATCTGTACATAAACATATTTCGGTTTCATCTCATAGTTAAAGTAGGTTAAATATTCATCAGTACACTCAACCTCTGAAAGATTTCCAGTGAATCAAGTCACTCTGCATTTCTAAAAGGAGACATTTTTTCTAGCCCCTCTAAAAATATACATATTTTACGTATGTTTTATGTATCATGTTAAAGTAAAGCACCTTGACCTATCCTTTTTCAAAACGAAGGGCGCAAGCTATTTAGGTGTGAACATAAAATACATTAGTGTACAGAAATGGAAGAATATTTTACATGTATACTTTGCAGTCACTTTTCTACTTACGTTATTTTGTACTCAAAAAGGTAATTTCATTTTGTTTCAGGTAAAGATGGCAGTCATTTAGTTCGGAGTGCTCGTCATAGACGTAATAAGCTCAAGTCCAAATGTGAAGTACCTACATATTCAAACCTAATGTAGCTGTTTTATTATTTTCAGTACATTTTCAGCTCTCAGTTATATCATGGTACAACTATGTGTTTATATTTTAGCGAGACTATTTAGTAGGGACCGGGGAAAAGTGGATCTTGTACTGTAGCAGGGGTGGCTCGTAGTTATAAATAAAATACTTATTAAGACTATAACTAGGATTGTATTCCTTTTAATTAATTAGGTTTCCACCAGATAATGGGCAGCAGTATTATCTGTGCATTGCAACAGCTACACTGCGATCGCCAACCCATCTGCCAAACGTGGCAATTACGTCAAACCACCCTCTCGGGTGAGGCCTGTGTTCAGCAGTGGACGTATTCGGCTGATATGATGATGATGATGATGAATTAGGTTTAAATCTTCAATTGATCCGCGTATAGCCCTGACAGCCTCTTTTCATGTCTCTATTATATGATTTGAATTCGTATTTATCTCATTTTATTCCTAATGTGCCTCATTATCCATCCAATCTTCGAAAGAGATCCAACCAAAGAAGTCAGCTCTCAAAGTACCTACATTATTAAATTTTTTGTCGGCCTGAACTGTCTCACTGCAGAGCAAAGTCCTTCCTTCTATTTCTCTATTAGTTGGGCTTCAATTCACTAAAAAGCCAGCCAAAGCGTCCTGCAATCTTCTCCTCGATCTGTCGTGACCTGTCAGGGCTCCAGTCTTGCGATATGGCCGATGCGGGCCCACTTACACATTTAAAAATCAAGTAGTTTCAAATCTCAAATAGTTTATTGCAATCCATAATGTACACATAAACAGGTGGTAGAATTAATAAATAGAAACAATTATGGACCCTGTCGGGCACAGCAAAACTTAAAATAATTAATTAGGAGAGAGGAAGAGCGTTTTGTTAACTTTTCTTGGAAAATGTATGTTTAATTTTTTCCTGTTCATCTTGTATCTATTATTAAATATTTTATACATATTATTAATTATTATAGTTCAATTTCGTACCTGTTACTTAAATCACAATATACTAGATAAACCACACCGACCTTATCTAAAAAGGTTACAACGCAAGGTTAAGACTTCGGAGATAAAATGTTTCAATCTAAAAATTAATTATTTGCCTCAACGCTTGCCGAAATTCTATCCATATAACTTAATTAAGGAATAGGTAATGGAGTTTATAGCACCATTATTAATCTCTCGATGTACTCTCGTCTTTGAAAGCTCCAAATAAACCAAGTTTAAATAGCGCTTATAAGTTATCCGCTGTATCTTTGAAAGCTAGTGGATGAATTTCGATTTTGGGTTTACTTCAACCTTCATGTTATGAAGCGAGAAGAGTTTTCTTCACATTATTTCGATGTATTAATTAAGACTTTATGGACTAGAGGAACAACTCCATGACTTTTTCTATCACTCAACCTTTTTTTTCCTTTTCAAATATCAAGATAACAATGAACAAATGTGTTTATGATTCTCTTTCTTAAGCGTTCTGAAACTGCTACAAGAAGATCGTAAAGAGATAATTCATTTTCAATACAGACATAATTGACGACACGGTTGGTGCAGTGGTTAAGCGATTGGTTGCTGCGATGCGTGTCGCGGGTTCGATTACCGCACGGAGCTAATATTTGTATGGAGTACAGATAGATAGTTGTTTCGGGTCTGGCTGTTTGTGTATGTGAGTTTATATGTTTCTAAACGCACCCAAGATACAGGAGAAATTCCTAGTGTGGGACTATGCCTTCAAAAAAATTCAAAACTTTATGCACTAATTAACCGTGCCAAGGTAATAAATTAAGTCCAAGCAATAAGAAATTGGAAAAATTCTTGTGGTCGAAAAAAGCAACTAACTCCACTCCAAGCCAATAAGTACCACATTTAAAAACATCAACCCTTATAAACCACTTTACCAAACTTCGGCATCAATTGCCTTCCCGAATCTTCGGCCCCGAATAAAAACGACCCGTAAACATAATTAGGGATGTAATGAGGCCAGAGTTATAAATCTAGTGGTAGCAACCCTGATGGAAGCGGCAACCAATGGCCCACAACCCAAGTCGTCGGTCAAGGGCCGTCATTAATTCTCCAGCCATCTTATTACGCCACTAATTACCTATTTATCCGCATTTTCTCACGAGTTTTCTGAAAGTGAGTAATAACATTTGCGGGTAGCCGACGTAAGCCATTTCTTTTTTTTGGTTTACCGAAGAAAGCTGCTTTGGTACCCTCTGTGAATGATTCTGAAAGGCTAAGGGTAAATCTACTTTAAGATGCTACATTTCTGTATGTTGTACCGCATAAGCCACAGCTGGAATTGAGCATATCAGTAAAGCTTATAAGATCAGCTCTCGCCAGTGGCTACGCTTGTGTGAAATCTAAAATGATCCCACGCTCTTTTTTATTCGCAGCATTTATTGTAGGTACCACTGCTGGGCAAAAGTCTTCCCCAAGGGCTACCGGAGTGGTAGGCCTGGTGTTTCGCCTCCTAGAGGCATTCTCCCGCAAGTTTCTAAGTCATCACGCCAGCGTTTAGTCGGCCTCCTTCAGCGACAACGCCCGCTTTATAGTTCTTTACTCATCATATCAGCCGAAAGACGTCCACTGCTGCACATAGGCCTCCCCTAAAGGGGTGGGATTTGCCATAATCGCCACGCTTGGCAGGTGGGTTGGCGATCGCAGCGTAGCTGTTGCAATGCACAGAGAATGCTGCTATCCATTCTCATGGCGAGTCCCCTAATCGTCTCTTACAACACCCATGGGAAGTGATGGTATGGTGCTATTCTTTCACGTCCGACACCATACAGAACATGAGTGGTTCTTTACTACCAGGATAAAAAGTATTCTTTGTCGTAATCCAGGTCATGTTGTAGTAGAGTTCTCAACATCCTATTCAGTACCACTGTTGAGACCTGATTGGTTCACAGACAATTTAACTTCAGTTTCAATGTTTGACAAACCCTCTTGTAAAAAAGAATTTCAAAAATTCTCAACTTTAAACTCTTAATTCAGAAACCGAGGCTTTCCCTCGGTTTTTCAAATGTATAAAAGTAGTAGGAAGTTCACTTTACTTCCTCTACCACAAAATACAAAATATAATGGCACTTCAGTAAGAAACTGTTTTGCAATGAACAATTTAATTTTACGCCAGTACATTGTATCAGCGTCGTACAAAGCCTCCAGAGATCCTCTTATAAACGTTTAAACTGCTTATTTGCATGATAAACAAAATCCGTCCCCCTCAAGGACGTTTCATACAAAACGTGATGACATACTCTCTCTTAGTTATACCGCCCTGGTAGACGGAAGGGCTCATTAAATCTTCCGCGCTAAAACAAACGAAAACATTGTCTTGATTTGTGAAGAAAGGAATGTTTTGAAACTGAAAAATCAGTCTTACGAATCATCGGAAATCATTGGTTCATGAATAGATACTAGATTTTATCATTATTTATTTATTAGATTCCTAGATTTGGGCATGCGTGGACTAATCCTGCCAATAGAATTTTTGAAGAACATTTCAAATTCATAAAAAATAACAGTCTGTATTAATATATAAATTAACAATGTTCAACCATCAATAATAAAACTAAGTCGTTGTAAAAAAAAGACAAATTAATAACATACATCCCCTTTACGTACAACTCTGCCTAGCCCTCGGGGGAATACAGGCTTAATGCTTTAATATATGTTGCTGTATAATAATAATTCTTTATCATCAGGCAACTAAGGCCCATAAATAAAATTAAATATACCAAAAATAAATCTCTAATCTAATCTTGCCACATAATATAACTTATAAACTAATACACACCAAGTGACGGCGATGGGTTACGTTACGTTACGTTACTGCGCGGTGTCGCATAGCCTGTCGCGTAAACGTCGGTAGATTACTTCGGCAAAAACTCCTCCTTTAGGAACGTGTCGAAACCCGCACCACAAACGACTTGAGTTTGTGTTGTGACGCTGCTCCAATTTCTCGACCCTCAAGGTCCAGTTGGTCTTCACCTTCATGTACCCACGATCTCCACAACCTTCGTGGAGTGATGCAGTCGGGACACATACAGCAACGTCGAAGGTATCGCTGGACGTAGGAACGTATTTGGTCCTGTCAGTCCAGCACCGCATTGATTGCGACAAGTAGGCTTCTTCTTCTTCTGAACTTTGATGAAGCCATCCTCATCACACTCTTGCTTCGCTGGACAGCGCTGTATCAGATTCCTCTGAAGGGTTTCACAGCGACCAATATAATAAACCATTACAGTGTTGCCAAAGAAGCCTAAAATATCCACTTACAATTATTAGGTATTAAGAAGTTTCGAGAACTTTTCCTCACTATAATCTTCTGCTAATACTTCTATCTTCAGCTTACAGTTCCAACTTCTTGTTGAAATCTAATTTGCACTTAATTTAGGCGTCTCTGTCCTTCGTAACTTAATTATTTATTGACTTCATTTTAAATAGAAATCAAGTTATTTGTTCATCTTAACGCCGACATAGACTCTTGGCTGACGCATTTTAATTACTGGCCAACGTTTGATGTCGCAATTCCTTTTCAGGAGCTTTCTGGTGCGCGTGTAGGTAATTAAAAAAACCGGCCGAGTGCGTGTCGGGCCACGCGCAGTGTAGGGTTCTGTAGTTACACGACCCGTAAGCCATGACAAAAAATAGCAAATTTTACCATTATATTACAAACACTTAGTTTTAAGTCATTTACTATGGGTACCAGTAGTGTCATAACACTGGTACTGGGCAATAGTTACGAAATGTTTACCTAATCAGTTACATTTTATAAGTTGGTTTACTTAAGAAGTCTACTTAACTATGATAGTTTTCCTTTTTAATTCGTTATTATGCTACTACTATAAAGTTTTTCACGTCTCCAAAAGCAACCGTTTAGCTGGCAGAGGGAGGGACACTTGACTCTAACAAAAATTAGCACTTTAAAGCTTGACATTTCGCAAACGGATCCTTAAATGGAAAAGTTTCACACAACCTCAATTTTTCGAATGACCTATCCAACGACACCCTACATCATGGGACAGACGATAAAAAAAAATCGTCACTTTACGTACCCTAAAAATTTATTTTTCAAGTGTTTATTTTGCCTCTTTGTCGGCGTGATTAATATGTATAAGAACCCATACCAAATTCCAACTTTCTAGTGCAAAGCGTCTCTGAGCTTAACATGGCTGGGACAGACACACAGACATGGCGAGACTAAAACTGTTCCTTGCTGACTATGGAACCCTTCCCAACGTACTGTAACATTTAAAAGTATTTTTCCTGAATATAAATAAAAGAGTCCAATATAAATGTCAGTTACGACGGCACTTTAAAGTATAGTCTTTATATCCTAAGTTCGTAGCAACTGAGAAACTACGGTGACCTAAGGAATGAATATATTCCACCCCCAAAGTATGGAATTATTCACTGAGACCAAAATCCGCTTCCCACTTAATCCTACAGTGGAATACGTAAATGTATTTATTATTAACTAGTTATCCGCATCTACCATTTTAATGAAATACAGATTTATGTAAATTCCCGAGCACCGCTATGAATCGTGACGTAACTACCAGATACAAAATGTTTACTTAATTATTGAAACCAAAACCTCGCACTACTGCTCCATATCCCTACTATGTCTGCCTCAAATAACTTCGTCAAGAAAATAAATATTTAAGCAATATTTCGCCGTTAACTCAAAGACTCAAAGAAAACATGACATCAAACAATTTGGCAAACATTGCGAATTTCCCGGCACGGCCACGTCAATTTCTCGTGACTCAAAAATTATTATGGATCGTCCTTGTTTTATTATAAGAGAGAGAGTGATTTCAGTGGAGCACTAGTGCGGCGACCGGCGCGGCGTATCTCGGAGACCGTCCCCGTTTTTCGGTATTTCCCGTGGCGTCCGTAGGCCACGGCTACTACAATTTTTATGAGTCAGTCGTGCTACACTCGCTTTTATTTCTTTTTCCTTTACAAAACGCTGTGTGGGAAGCGACGAGATCCCATTTTCGGCCAGCCGGCATTTTTGCAAATTTCGATTCGCGGCGAGTTAGAAAAATAAAGATTTCACACGTGCCTTTCGTCGAGTCCCGGTTCGCTTTTATTTTTTACATCCTATCGTAACTTCAAATAATCCCGGAAAGCTTTTTGTTCCGAACGAAACATTTATGGCACTATATATTCTTTTTTACACCTAATCAAGAATCTAATAAAAATGTACGTAAATATTTGTATAGGGCTTCCTTTTCTGTAAATAGGAGGGAAGCCGAACAATTTCCAAAACCTTTCCGGTGCGTTGTAACGTGATACTAAACTTGGTCAATCCGTATAATGCCATGGAAATCATTTCTGAATGTGTTAATCCATTGAAACGGGGCAGTTGTTATTGTGATCCTTAAAATGCTTATCCTTACTATATTATACTATATATTTATTATATTATATATATTATTATAAATGCGAAAGTAACTCTGGCCGTCTGTCGCGCTTTCACGCCAAAACTACTGAACCTTAAATGAAATTTGGTACACAGATAGTCTAGAGCCTGATAAAGAACAGGCTACTCTTTAATGCGAAAAAAGGGTTGTAAGGGGTTGAAAGGGGGGGGATGAAAAGTTATATGGAAGTATCGTCATTTTTTAGCTTGAAACTTTATTTTTTAGGCTGTTGATTCGATATAAATAAATATAACATTCAAAGTTTATTTATACGTATGTGTCTTATTTGAAAAAATATTTAGCCTAAATAATCAAAAATGCTACCCAAAGCTACGTCCGCGTGGAATTACGGACGAAGTCGCGGGCACAGCTAGTAGTTCATATTAGCGGGGTATTAGTGTACAATAAGGAGGAGAATCTCGGATCATTAGTGTAGATTACGCGGAAGCTCTTGTTATGCATTCCGTGATTGGTGTTCTCTCGTTACCTCGCGGTTTTGTCGGCTCCTCTCACCTCTTTGAGTCGGGATCAAATGTTTTACTCGGAGGATATGCGCATTATGATAAAAATTGCCAGTGATTCACTACGTCCGCCTCCCGGCTCGTGTTATTATCACCTCGCTTTGATATAAAGGTCTTTGTTGTAGATGTGCCTTATTGGCTGAATAGAGGACGTTTCCCGGGAAGTGGGAAATACAATAACGAACTTGTAGAAGTAGTGAATATTTTATTATTAACTTCAGTTACACGTGTATGTTAAACTTCGGTAATTATGTATTGATTTTGTTATTTTGGTTTTGGGTATCAATCTCTTCGATCGTGATCGTTTAAATAAGGTAATGCCTATATTTATGAAAACGAACTGTTCTGAAAATAAATGTCATCATATTACCTGTCCGATCACGCTGATATAGATAGGCAGAGACGAGGCATCTCGGTGCGTGGCAACATGCTAGCGAGGCGGTTTAGCCTCTGTAGTGACGCTGTGAAATCGCAGCTCTTCATTAGTTACTGCACAAACATCTACACGGTCGAGTTGTGGGCTAACTACACCAAAGCTGCACTCAGCGACATGCGAGCGCAGTACAATGATGCGTGGGGCGCCATGTTCCAGCTGCCTCGGTGGTGCAGCGCGAGCGCCAGGTTCTGAGAGGCGCCCGGCTGGCCGGCCCTGCTGAGGAGCCGCTCGGCCGCGGCACGCTCCTCCATAATAGCTCCGCTAACTCCTTGGTGGCCGCGGTGCGAGACTGGGACAACAGCCCTCTTCATCAAAGGTGGCAGTCCTACCATACGCCGATAGCATGATTCGCGGCGTCTAAGTTTGCATTTGTCATGTTTTTGCAACTTATTTTTTATTATTTACTCTTATTTATGTGTGTTATTTGGATAACATCCATCTGGCTATAAACAATTTCATTTGAAATGTTTTTAATATCGATTCAACTATCATTATATTTTCATCTCATGGCGCAAACACAATGACGTGGTATCGTCATTGTGTTTGCGCCTTCTCATTCACTTCAGCAATATTTTATCTCAAAACATTGAGCTGCACTATCATCACAATTCAATACATTTAAGGCCTATTCACACGCCACAATACCTGATCGACGAAGACAATGCAACGGAAAATGAGCCTTACGTCAACTCCATTATGGTCGCATATTTCCATCTGTTCCAATTTATCCGCACAATAAAAGTGTTTGAATCCGTTGTTTTCAGAAATGAGAGATGTGGTCTCCATTGTGTACGCGGTATGGACCAGCACGGCGACCATTGTGGGCCAGCACTCCCGCGCTTTCATCTCGATCACAATAGGAATCTTATCTCAGCCAAGTTTTATATCGCTACGTTGATTTAATCTTAGTGGACGCTGTAATGAACACTTTTTATCTTGGAGACATTTTTTTAATGTTGAGCTTTGAGCTTTTAATATGGATTTCGTGGAGCTTTATACGACTTAGGGCTCATGCACACGAGGACGATTCGTGTTTTTTGACGAATCGTCTTTTTACACGATTCGTTTGTTTTTTTGACTACAGCAATATTTTTTTAATGCTTGTGTTCACACGCATCACGAATCGTGAAAAATTACGTACAACGGACACGTCTTAAATCACGTATCGTCTTTTAAGAATCACGTTCGTCAAAAACCATGAGTCGTGAAGATTTAGTGACGGATCCCGCCCCGCCCATCCATCTGCGCCCACACAGTTCAGTAGGTAGTTCATCCAATTCAGAACTCTGAAATACGAAATGAATGTGAACATCAATTCGGATATTTTGACGAATCGTGAAAAAACACGAATCCGTATGCAATGTGAACGTCCCTCCGTCATGACGTATCGTGTTTTTTGACAAAACGCCAATGACGGATCCCGTGTGAATGCGGCCTTATTATATTTGTTCTGATTGTTAGACTACATCATACCACCACCGTCCGCCCTTGTTCCATGTGACATGCAAGACATTTTAATCTTCCATTCTTCTCAGACTTTCCACCTACTAAACCACCACACAATATGTCTTATAGATAATCAATAAAGACAATTTCCACCCAATTCTATATGAGTATAACTTGCCTTTTCCTTTGTTACCCCACTCGACATAGTCCTTTCTCTCCCTATCTAGTTTCTAGACGGTCTTACTAAAGGCACTATGTGATTATAGTCCCAAGCCTCTTTCTTTTCATTTCCAGCCTTTTTCAGTAGTTACCCTTTGATGTGTTTTGTAACCAAAATCAATGGCTTTGTTCTCTCGGTAACTAGCTGTTCTTTTCCAGCCTTTACCTACAAATCTTCCTTTCAACGTTGTTACGGTTTGAAATTCAAGATAACATATTCCGCCTTGGGCTATCCGAGCTTCAAAGAATACCTTAATTACGATTCTTGTAAGAACAAACGTAGATGGGTAGGGTGGGACGTTTTTAGGATTCCGTGATAGAATGGTAAACATAAACGCGGTACGATTTTCTCTGTTTGTCGCAGCTGGTATTTGAAGTTATGAAAGGGCTTTACTTCTTATTCATGTCGACAGATTTTTTGGTTTGGGTGGCTCATAGATCTCTTTGGCTGCATGTTTTGGGGCACAAAAGGCAAGGTGGGGCATGGTTTGTAACTCGGCTCCTCATCCACAACCTGCGGTTGAGCCGTCACGGTAGCCCCACTAAGCGAGGTTGGAATTACACCTTCCTACTTGCATTCTGAGGCGGGAGGAAGGCGGCAGGGACTTCTAAGTGGACCACGGAAGGTCAGACCCTGCAGGAAGATATTCACTTGGTGATGTTGGCTTTACTTAAACAACGTTAAGGGCTAGTTACTCTATAGTCAGATTACATCTACTTTTATTTGAAGATGTTATTCTTAGCGATTTGACATATTTTTTATACGTAAATAGAAAGCCTGTTCAATTGCCAATTTAATTCCCGAGATAAAAGTTATCTGATTATTAAAAAATCAACCCCAACAATAGTTTGTCCTAAATTAGCCTGTTAAATATTTTGTAACTTATGTCTTAGTTTCTTTAAATAAACTTTTATTTATTACTTGTTATGAAAAATATTAAAAAAATACTTGTCCCATAAAAAAAAAATACTTTATAAATTGAAGAATACTTTTCCGGACAATGGCAAGGAACCCTCGGTCCTCACAATTTTTCGTGTTTTTTATCTGACAACTGACAAATCTCAGAATATTCGAGATTACAAATGATAGGGAAAATACTGAGCACCTAATTAAGGGAAGCTGAGTTAAGCCACCCTAATTTCTTAACATTACTTTTTTACACTTTTTTCTTTGGAAAGATGTTGAGCCGGTTTGCAATCAAAAGGGGATCTAAGAGTTATTTTTAATACTTTTGAAAATTGTAGTCTACGGAGATTGATTTAATCAATTATGTATTCCCACGTGATAAGCATTGTTCCCAGCTTATCAAAACAGGTATTTGTACAGTCAGCGAAGTTATTTGGAATACAGGCAAAAATATTAATTTTTCCACTGCACTGTCAATATTTATTTCTAATTAAAGCTTTAAAAGTTATAGTGCTCACCACTATAACTTTATAAGCTTATGACATACTTACGAGTGTGGTGTACAATAATTGTCTACTCAGTACACTCACAACATTGTTTAAAAGTAGTTGCAAGTTAGCTGCCTGCATACCAAAAAGCTTTGTTGACTGTACATGCAGGTTGATTTCTAGTTCATTGGAAACCTTTCAGGGGAAAAGTACCTGCTCATCAAAAATTAATAACTTTTACCTAAAAAACAACACTGAAGTTGTCAAAAAAAACAGCCGTTGTAAATAAATATACTGAACAAGTTTTTTGACATATTTTACCGTAGATAGCACAAGCTGTTTGTTTTTAGAAGTCGGTACCTACTTTCAACCACAAAAAGATTGTCCATGAATTAAGAGTCACCCAGTACAGCCTGTATGTGCAAGCAAACAAAAATACTCGAATGTGTGGAAATGAAACTACACAAACACAAGATGAACGATCCATTACGAGGTCTGTACCTTTCCATGTTCATCCCGCCATCAGACATTAGGCACTGCGCCAACTGTAACACATGGACCGAAGGCCTCACAGAGTCCCTCTACTTAGGTACAGTTTCATAAGGCCAGGACCCATTAAAAATGTTTATTATTGTTTTGTTTCCATGTTGTCGTTGTCAGTCAGTCGGGCGTCATGCCATAGACAACTGCTGAACTGTTTTCTGTTTTGTCTGTGGTGTGACCAGAGACACGTTTTAATTAATGTCCGGTCCTGACATGGGCTGATAGTGATGCGCTTTTTTTCGTTTTTATTTATTTTTGTTATAATTGTAGTTGATAAGTTTTTTATTTTTTAGTGCATCTGTGCGTTTTTCCGGCAGAATAAACAGATTTTCTTTCTTTCTTTCATTAAGTTTCAAGCATTGTACAGCATAGCTAACATTTAGTTTAATATAAGCCGTCTGCCAAAAATGACGAACTTTCCTACAAAGTTATATGTATGACACCATTGGGGGATGAAAGGTGGTCACTAAACAAGAAACCCATCTCTGATGCTCAAATTTTTTTGTTGTCTAAACGGAACTTGTACAATATTTTAAGCTTCTATACCCAAAGGATCGTTATTAGTCAGTAAATGATTGAATGTGATAGTTTTATAAAGGACATAGATAAATACATCTACTTAAATAAGAAAATTTTAATTGCAATGAGTGCTATTGAAACGAATTTTTCTATTAAAAGTGAATTCGACTCCTATAAAAAATAAAGCAAAAGTTAGTTCAAATCACGCCTTAAATCCCGGTGGATTAAATACATAATTTATATTGTATACGGATTATGGAGTGACTTCATAGAATACCCAGCACAAGTACATACATGATGCAACGTGGATGAAAATTATAAATTATTTTATGTTAAAATGCTACATTTAAATTACTAACTGCCGCCCGCGGCTCCGCCCGCGTCATTGTCGAAAATTATCCCAAAGGAACATACTCCCGTGATAAATTCTTTGTATTATTTCAGACTATAATAACCTTTTGCGTGTCTAAAGTTACACAGTTCGACATAAGAAAAAATGCTCCAAATGTCTTAAGTCGGACAGTTACACATAAGGGCTTGGTCAGGATTGGACGATAAAAATCTGTTAAGACACGCAAAAGGATAATACAGAGGTAGCTCTGTGCCAAATTTCATCAATATCCGTTCAGCCGTTCCGGCGTGATTGAATAGCAAACATCCATTTATCTAGCCGAAAATCCAAACTTTCGGATTCATAATATTAGTATAGACATTCATTTATTTATTATTGGGTACACCAACAATACATACACAACTACGAGCAAAAAATTAAAACCAAAATATGAGTGCTGGTATTATATGTAAACACCGTTTACACCATATGTACAACATTAATGCTAACAGTCTAAAATAAAATAAAAGTATTATTAGATTAAGGACTAACCCAGTAACTGTCATGCATAATGAATTGCAAATCTGGATTATGTTTTTCCGTTTTTTTTTTCACAAAACAAAGAAGAATAGGTACCCACTCTTGTAATGACTTATCCAAATTGCGAAAACCTTTTACAAACATAAACCAAAAAATATTTAACATGACTATTTTCCCCTCTGCCCTCCAGTTAGTTACTTTATCCTGTTTTCCCTTCTCAATTATGTTACGGTATCATGTTTTGTATTTTTAATAGGTAGATACAAACTTGAGCCGTTTTCATTAAACAAGTTTCGGGATTTACGAAACGGAAGGATGGAAATTACGTTCACAAGCATCGATGCTATTGAACGCCGGAAAGTTCATTGTTACCCCGGACAGGTATATAATATTACCGGATTCCATCAATCAAAACAAAGGCTCAGAGTGCGAAAATCAATTCAGCTGTATTAGCATTTCGACAACGGGAGGAGATTAAGAATTTCAACGTAAACGAAAAACGAAGCAATTACCGATCCGCGCCGAGAACAAACTTTGTTTTACTTGAAAGGAATTAATATTCATTAAAAAATCTTTCTCGGCATCATTCTGTTGAAACTTTGTAATCAGGCTGTCAGGGTCTGCGAGCGGCGAGCTCGGGCACCAGCGCGCGCCTCGTCAGCGAATTTAAGACTTTAACTGCAACCGGATTTTTTCAGCTCTCCAATTCCAACAATCTGCTTCAACTTTTGCACATTGAACTCTCATATCCGTCAATTTTAAATTGGAGTAGCTGCTCTAGACATTTCACTGGGAATTTTAATTACAAAAGTAATTTAGAATTCAAACGAGTGATTGCGTATAATATTTCAGTGAACTAAAAGCAAAGCGTTGGGCCAACCGTAATTTGAAACTTTCCGGGCGGGCCCGATCATTTGTCGGAAAATTCCGGAACACCCGACCTCACGTTTGAGCTGTATTTTTTCTCTACACCTACGCTCTATGAATGATTCCTATATTTTGTGTGTAAATAATATTAGATTACATAGCTAATTTTGGCTCAATACATCGTGGTTCTAGCGTGTTTTATGATAAACAACGTTTCACAGCTAATTTTAGTTTCAAGTTGTCAAAACGTCACAAGCAGCGGTCAACTTGTGGTTGCGTACGAACTCGTAATGTTAATTATGTGGCGGTTTAATCGTGGCATAAACGATTTAATTGTCTGCTTTTAACGCGAAAATCAGCTTACGTATTCTGAGTAAATCCCTCAGGTACACAAATAGATTACGTATAACCAAAAGCTCTGATTTTCAGCATTGAACACCGCGTTCCTTTCAATTTGGGAATGTGCTTACAAAAGGGAATGGTAGACCGTTATTCCCTTTTGTAATGGTATCAATCTATGAGAGACAAAAGCAAGGCAGCCGCCATTTCACAATAAATTAAATTGCCGATACCAAACGTAAGTAATGATGATGCTTCGATTTACGCACCGTTTGCCACACAATTTCTTTTAGCTATCGGTCCCACAACGATGACAACGTTCATCAAATTGATTTATCGCAATGTACCTAATAGTAATCACACTCATTTATTTTAGGTCTATTCATTATTTATTAATTAATGTAAATTAGACTCTGACTGAAATAGCTGTAACGCGCAGATATATGTAAGAGATTTTTTTTCTACCTCATTAAGTAAATCTGTTGCCGGAATGTCTCATTGGAAATAAGTCTTTTCAAGAAGGTACCTAAACGTTTATTTCTATGGAAATTCTCATTACGAAGCCCCAAAGCTGGCACGTGTACGCTTCATAAGTCAAGGTATTGTACCGTTTTCCAATGAAATCTTGTAAAATAGAAACATAATACGAAATAGCTGGTGAAGGCTAATACGTATTTTCCGCCGCCCGACCCTAAGCATGAAAAATTGTCGGGACGGAACGCGAAATAACTTTTTATATTATAGGTACTGAAGCCTTGAAGGGTTGAAACATCGACGGTCGGATTCGCAAACAGTACATAAAGATCCCACGATCTCACGTTCTTTTTGGGATGAAGCTGTGAAGGGACATCCCGTGATGATTCCCGGGCCCCAGTCGCCGACTGAAAGTATCCAGTGCGGCCCGCGGACTTGCCACTCCCGCTGTCCGCATTATTAAGTGATTCCGCTGAAACAAATCCACCCGGAGTATTTTAAAAATGTTACCATCGAAATATATTTTTCCATTTCTGTGACAGCTTATTTGTGAAAGTTTAATTATACGAGCAAAGTATACGCCTCGGGTTGTTTTCAATATTTTCCACCGAAATATAAAACGTTTTTAACAAAGAGCTGTGTTTCCTTTTTCATTTTTTACTGTCATCCCCCGTTTTTTTAAGTGAGTAATGATGTCTTCTGTCGTATAAATCTACAAGGAATGCAAATTTCTGAAGAAGAGAGGACGTTTATAGATTTACTCGATTTTTTGTTATCCGTACATTCGCTATCAATAAATTCGTTTTTTTTAATCGATTGATTCAATTGAAACCGTGTCCGATTCTTCTAGAATATGTATAGAGTTCTTGACCTTTAACAAGTGCCTTAAATCTACATAACAAATAAAACTTGAATTTTAGTAAGTTCAAGGTCAATTTGTTTTTTACGTTTCAATCAGTCAATATTTGTTCTCTGAATCCATTTCTTAGATTAAACTAAAATATCACATCAAAGGTCAGTCTGTTTAATCTAAACATGAATGAAAGAAGAAATGAAAATAGAGAATGCATTAAGTCCGCCAATGCACCTTTTTTTCGGTGGGAAACCTTCAAAAGGCGCCTGGACTTTTGAGGAAAAAGACCAAGGAGTGTGGGATTTTTACCTCACTAAAACCACCCCGGTGATCACCATCAGCACATTGAAGGGGCCCCGGTACCACTTAAAATACCACTCCAGAACCCCCTCTGTGCAATGCCTGTTATGGTACATCCCTCCGCCAATGTTCCTACTGTACATAAAGTTTAAATAAATTCGAACTAATATTATAAATGGGAAAGTGAGTTTTCTCGTTTATTCTTAACGCCTAAATCACTCAACCGATTTCGATGAATTTATATGTGATGATAGATGGGTCTCTGGGGACAGTTAACGTAAACAAAGCCGCTAGATCCCGCTCGGTACAGCTAGCAAATAATAAATGTTACATTTAACTCTAACAACAATGAGGAAACACAAAACATTCCTCAAAAAGTCACTTACACACAGGAAGATTAACACCCGTTCTCTTTCATCTCCGCAAATTGAACATAACATAACACAAAAACTCATTAATCACAATTTGCGAAAGTTACACTAAATAAATGAAAATGTACTGTGTCTGCATTATTCACACAAGAACATTACCACACAGTAACCAGATATTAAAAAACCGTACTGAGTTACAAGTTGTTAAGTACGAATTGTCAAGCCGTCTTCGCCTGAAGGCAGGGAGAAACTCGGGGAAGGCATATCAGTCCCCTTACCCTCAGGCGAATGGCGCATTCACATCACTCAAATCGCAGACGTATCACAGAGCTTGACTTTTACTGTACTATTCACTTGTGCGCCAGTTACTTTGAATAGAATCTGTCAGACATCTTGATTCAGTCAAAATGGGTTAGTACATTCTCTTGTCCGGGACTATCTCAGGTTTAACGTCAAGGCTTTATTCCAAGATTTACGAGCGAGGTTATGACCGAGGATCAAGTCTAATCTTTTCCCCAGCCATCAGTTATCACAACTCAGTTGGTATGTTGACTATCAAATGATTATCTAAGCTTACTTCGCAGTCAATTATCGTGCTTACACGCTATGATTAAGCCTAATTTACACATGTGTAATGAGCTCGATTAGAGACTTGATACTATTCGATTTACGGATTAATAGGCTCGTTTTGGAACCTGTGATTATGTGTATTTATCTTATTAATTGTCGGACTTAATACCTATAGTTCAGAATGTTGAAATAGGCTGGACGTCAAAAACATTATCTGGTAACCGCTGAAAGCAATTTGCTTTTAAAAGGGGTCTAAAACCGCTAGTATATTTTTATAGGAAAAATAGAAATAGGTACGCTGCCCCGGCACAATATTAATAGCTAGTGGCTAGAATATAATATTTGTAGCAGCCTCTCGTTCAGATATTATAAGAAGTAATTTAGTTGCTTGATGTCCGTTTAGTTTATCTCTGATGCCTTTTTAGAGGGTACTCACAAGCATAAAGTAGGTAGTAGTCGAAAAAAAGGAGAATCCTGCATCGTCTTTGGATTTGGAAATGTAATTGATATTTACGGAAGTTACAATATCTATAAATCAATTGGAAATTGTAAGGTGCTATTGTGGTTAAGTGGATATCGTGGTTTCGAATGGCCGATGGGGTCGAAAGGTTCTGAAGTGGCGACCGCGTATCGGAAGAACTGTGGAATCCGCTGGATGCAAGTAGAACATGACCGGGTGACGCTTGAGCTTCCACGTCGCCTAGGCCAGTAGTGGGCATCAGCTAACATGATGATGATCAAACTTTAATTATTACGCAAATTTCTAAAGCCAATTTCAACAATAACCGTGACCGCGATATTCTTGTATTTTCCATGTTATTTTGATACTCGATAAACTTAACTTTACCTCCATAATATCGAATGGAAGCCACTCCAGTTCAATTCTGAGCTCTGGCCGTGTTTTCAATAAAGAAGAAAATAAAGTTAACCCAAAACCGAAGACGTAGTAATGCTTCTATTTAGCTCAAAACATCCGGCTCTTATTTATTCATAAATAATAATTTCGTAACTAGAGGATCCTGCGACTCCATCCACAAGAGGGTTTCAAGAAAACAAGTACAAGTACTGCTTAGTATGGAACGGCATAAAATAATGAGATCTAGCTACATGTCAGTATAATATAAATATACAATATTCTCTACTGAATAGCGGGGTATAAGAACAATAATTGTGTCATGGACTTACCATGACACAATTATTGTTCTTATACCCCGCGTAAGACGTTAACACTGAAAATAATTTTTCCTTCGTTCGTTGTTCGTAATTGTTAGCCAGCCCCCCTACAGCTGGACGAACGCCCCCCATGACTCGACTCGACTCATGACTATTCCGGCCCAAGGTTTGGACGAACCATTGGTTATTAATTTTGCTAGCTCGTCCAACCATCTTCCACGTCATCTGTCTTAACGCCAAATAGTAGTTATTTTAGCCCACCGCTTATTGAGCATTCAGCAGACGTAGTGGCTTCGACGAGTTCAAGCAGATACTAAAATCAAAGTAGATGATATCCTACTAACCTACTCGACTCGCCCGTGAATTCATTCTAAAAAGTGAATGCGTACGCGCGGAACAGTAAGTTGTCCACAGATGTTCGCAGCCCCAGGGGAGAGATTACTCCAGTGAAACATGCAGGGAACCGCGACACACTTCCACAGGGGAATTTATTCCGATAAATAACACTAATGCGGAAGCAAATGGCATTGCGGTGAGCCAAAAATAGATCTAACTTCAGATTCTGACGTCATAAACGGCTGGCATTTAAGATCCTTGAAGGAGATGTGTCAGAATGGATCACGCAACTTTGAAACAAATATACCAATCATTTATACAACGTGTAACAGAATAAACACAATACCTGAAAAGGGGTCATTATACTCATAATTTTGAACAACTTTTACTGTTGGAACTGTAACTCCGAATACGCGAAAAAAATCTGCTGTTCAGTACATTTTGTCGAGTTATGCGCACATAAATGTTGTTGCGTTTATTCTGTAACACGTTGTATGTAGATTCACCTAATAGGTACTTACTACAATTTGGCATGTATTGCATTTTTAACTAACTTCATTTCACTAAACGGTGTAGTCTTGCTACTGTCTTCTAATATTATAGCAGAAGCCACATCCCCTATAGGTCTTCTCTATCAGGATCGTTGGTCTTAAACGATCTTGTGCTATATTTATTTATTTAAACTTTATGTACAATAGTGGTACATGGGCGGACTTAATGCATGAAAGCATTCTCTACCAGTCAACTTTTGGGTTATAAAGACTATACTGTGGTAGGTGTACAATAAATAAAAATAAGATTCTATATCTAAGTTCAGACGTAATCCAGCTAGCTCTATTATGTTCTTTGGATATCACACTACTGAGGCTCCAAACTGAGTGATATCAATAACGATTGTGAGGCGTCATACAAATAAAAAGCGATCATAGTGCGAATACACGATCGTAGCGTTCATCTGTCGTCGCGCCGACAAAGGACGCTTCTCGGCTTTACAGAACAAATTAACACGACGATCGCGAATACGTGTGATGGTCGCTTTCCATAAGGATAAATACCTCAAAATCTAAAATGTGTGGAATGACCTCGTGCGTTTCGGTCGCACATGCAAACATTTTAAACTTTTTGACAATCGTTATTACTGGTTAAATATCACATTGTTTAAGAGCCTCTTGTCTCCACCGTCGCAAAGAGTTTCAGCCTTGTGAACTGAAAATAAATAAGTCTGTATTGCGGTATTGATAAATCCGATCTCTTCAACAAATTAATTAATTATTTCAAGGCTGTCTCGACCGTTCTATACTTGGTACTTTTCCAGAGGTTGTCATTGAAATTAAATGTTAATTTATTGATGAGTAGGTCGGTTATGTCTGTGATCTATTTTATTAAATCTACTTATTCGTGAACCAAACCAGGACGTGGGCAAAAAAATGCCAGGCTGAAATGGGACTGGGCGGGTCACATCAGCCGCATGCATAGTGACCGCTGGGCAAAAGTCTCCACGCAATGTTTAGGGGGCCTATGAAGATTATTAATTGTATCTTTAGCTGCCCTTGAAACTTTAACCTAATTACAAAACCCACACCAGTGTTTTATGCATGTTCAGTATTAGTCAACATTATCTCTTCTATCCTACTAAAATACCTATTTCTACTTTCCTTCTCATTTATACTTCTATACTAATAATGACTGACTGGCCTGTTGGTCGAGTGGTTAGTGACCCTGACTGCTAAACCGGGGGTCGTGGGTTCGATTCCCACCCAGGACAAATCTTTGTGTGATGATCATGATCATTTGTTCTGTGTCTGGGTGTAATTTGTCTATAATATGTATGTATTTAGAAATATATAAGTATGTTTATCAGTTGTCTGGTTGCCATAGCACAGGCTCTGCCTAGTTTGGGATCGGATGACCGTGTGTGAGTTGTCCCAAGATATTATTATTATTATATTATAATTACTAATAATATAAATGCAAAAGTTGGATGTTGGGATGGATGGATGTTTCTTACTTAATCACGTCAGAACGGCTGAACGGATCTTGATGAAGTTTAGCACAAAGATAGATTATAGTCTGAAATAACTAATAGGATACTTTTTATTCCGGGAGTGTGTCCCTTTGGGATAATTTTCGTCATTCACGCGAGCCGCGGGCGGCAGCTAGTATTATAATTTTTAAATGTGGAAGTATGTAAGCATTGAAGGATGTTTGTTACTATTTCACGCAAAAACTACTGAACGGATTTTTATGAAACTTAACAGTAAGTAATGTAGCTTATAAGCTTTATTATTCTGATGTATAATCAGAATAACACATATGGTCATGTGAAGAGGAGGGATGAAATGCACATAACTAAAAGAGTTATGAATATAAATGTGGATGAATGGACAGGGAGAGAGAGGCGAAAAAAAAGGTGGATGGATCGTGTTAGAAGTGATATGAAAGAAAAGGGAGTTAGTGATAGCGTGAAGGCTGGCAGGACAGAATGGAAGAAAAAAACGTGTTGCGCCGACCCCAAGTAACATGGGATAAGGGCAGGAAGATGATGGTGAATCAGAATAACACATAGGCTATAATTTACAAAGGAGCGGGCAGAGTCCCAGGTCGCCCCTAGTCTTCTTAAGATTTTTCAGTAAACATCTGAATTTCGTAATTCTTTTAACTTAAGTACCAACTATCTGCCTTGCCTTCGCGTTGCCAGCGACAAAGCTCACTGGCACTCCTTGGAGGAGGCTTTTACGTGATTCAAAACAAATTTAGTATATACTCTTTTAATAGATTGTAATTTGCATAGAAAAAATTAAGCTTTATTATTATTATGATATTATTATACGCCTTGAAACAACTTGCAAACCTCCAAATATACAATTTAAGGCAAAAACCAAGCATTAACAGACGATAAACACAAAATCAATTTCTATTCCCAATGCGCCATAACGATAATTTGTTGATATTTTGATATTAGAAATTATGCATAGTTATGCAAATCATACGCATCGGTAGCCGAATGGACGCCATATTTAACATTAAATAATTATCGTGTATAAATGAGATACATTTGAATAATATTCTCGTTATTTCATGCTTATGTGTGTTCAATATGAGCTTGGCAGATAGATGGGATTAGAACAGCTTTGATATTAATTTTAGTACCTACTATTGGAGTAATAGAAGAGCTCGTGGCTAAATAATAACAGCCGCAGTCGCTCTTCAAGGTTAAGCAACGATTGCCGAGGTTGGTCTGTGGATGGGTGACCATCTTAACATATCGAGACTCTTCCGTGCCTCGGAAAGCACGTTAAGCCGTCGGTCCCGGCTGTCATTTCTAGATCTTTGGCAGTCGTTACGGATAATAACGTAAAAAAAAGTAGGCAAAGCCAGAAATCTGACATCAGTCTTGCCAAAGAGTACCGTGTTACCTAGTTAATGGGTTGTGGAGGTCTGGTAGGCAGCCGCTCCACGTAAAATACTGGTATTCAGCTGAATCCGGTTTGTCTGGAAGCCGACCCCAATATAATTTGAAAAAGGCTAGGCAGATGGATAATATTGGAGTAATTGCTTTTCTCTTACACGGCTTCCAAACACTAACAGTCGAGTATCAAAGCCGTCATTCTTAGATCACGGGTATTTGATATGTTTAGGGTTCTGTTCCCAAAAGATAACCAATGGAACCCAATTACTTAGCCTCCGCAAAAATGTGTAATTGTCGCCGGAAAATGGCAAACTTCGTAAGTTTATAAAATAACTTGAGAGATTTTAAACTCTTGATAAATTGTCAACTGGACTGGGATTTGGAATACTTTTTGACGCATCGAAATTTGATAGTCTATAATCTCTCGAAGTAATTCCGAGAAATTGACTGACATAAAATGGCAACCAATCAGAGCACAAGTCTATAATTTATCCGTTTTCAAAGACCAATGAGGGGCCAAGTTTCCAATTTAACAATCACGTCAAAACAGATAAATTGTAGACCAGAGTGCTGATTGGTCGCCAGTTTATGTCAGTCTACAATTTCTCGGACCGGCACGGAGATATTATAGAATACAAGATTATGATTCGTATAATTGTAGAACAAAAATTTTCATTTGATAATTTATGGAGAGTCTTTTCTCTCAAGATATTTTGTTATCTTACGTATGTAGTTTGCAAATATCCGCTAAAATAATCATATTTTAAATACTGCCCCTGCCCACATAACTGCCATATTAATTTTGATCCGCTGATGATAATTTCGTTTGAAAATTCCATTTCTTTTTTGAGAATTGAGTATGACTTTCTCGAAGAAAGTTGCTTAATTAGATGGGCAGAAACTGCTTGACTACACCTCTCCGTGACACCCTGTATATGTCACCGGAAAATTGCAGGCTCTGTAAGATTGTAATAAATCTTGATTAGCTTACAATTTCTCGATATATTATGAAAAAAATGTTTTGTATACAATAAATCCCAACCAAATTCCATAGTTTCCAATATATGTAAACTACTTTTTCTAAATAAGACATTTAGAAAAAGTAGTTTACAATTTCACGCGATGTTTTACAATCTTACGGCGTTTGCCATTTTCCGATGACATATATATATATATATATATATGCTTACAGGTAGAGAGTGATACTGCAATCCACTGACATCCAATCTTTTGTTTTCTGTCTATGTCTCGACTAACATAGCACGCATTAGCAACTGGCTCGATACGCCGTGAATATGTGAAATGCAATCCATTCCCATTAATTGTTCTACATATTACCGCCACATTCAGTCCGCGGCCATGTTGCAATGGTGTGCAAATGGCCCAATAACTAAAACTTAACGTATCATTATATGACGCCATTTTACCTAACATCGTATGAACACTTGCTCAGTTTTACGTGCTTAGAGTTTATATGTAAGTGAAGTTTCCTCTCGTTTGTTCAGTGTTCAATATTGTCTTTATATGTAGGGTACCAAAAATAATTGTGGAAAAAATGTTGGTTTTTCTTATCAAGTTATATTCTGAAATATCATCATCATCATCATCTGCCTAGCCTTACTCCCAACTATATTAGGATCGGCTTCCAGTCAAACCGGATTCAGCTGAATACCAGTATTTTACATAGAGCGGCTGCCTACCAGACCTCCAGAACCCATTAATTGGGTAACATACAACAATAGTCTTGCCAAGGAGTACCCTCCTTGGCAAGACTGTTGTCAGATTTACTGGCTGCTGACAATCCGTAACGACTGCCAAAGCTCTTCAAATGACAGCTGGGACCAACGGCTTAACGTGCTTTCTGAGGCGCGTAGGAAATTCGGCATGTTAAGATGGTCACCCATCCACAGACCAACCATGGCAAGCGTAGCTTTACCTTGATGGACCCGTGCGGCTGATAGAATTCTAAAATATAATGACTGAAATTAATATATTAGTGGCATGGCATTAAAAAACTATCCAGAAAAAAACTGCGGCTCTTCATTTAAAAAATGGATACCGATAACTTAAAAAGTTGGCCAATTAAATCAAAATGGTGGCAAAACAAAGTTTTGTATACGTCGAATCTGGCCACCCTTTACATATGACGCCATTTTACCTGCCAGTGACACACAGCGACAGTACACGTACTTATTTCTACGTGCTTAGTGTTTATATATCAGTGAAGTTTCTTCTCGTTTGCTCCGAAATAGGAGCTGTTTGTGCTAAAATACGAAGAGCTTGAGCTTATCTATAGCAATAGCTTGCGCTGTGACGGCGACTTTACCAAGTACACAGGTCACTGACCCCGCACCTGAGAACAAAATTATAGTAGGTATCACTTTTTTATGTTGACGTTTCGGGTGATTTATTAGTGCTTTCAAACTAATGCAATTTTAATTATGAAACTTGAGTTTCAGACTGGTAAAGCGAGTTTTAAAACTAAATAAATTATACATGCAAGCCAACTAAAATGCAAAAACGGTTGACAAGAGATAATTCTTGCAATGATAAATATGATGACGTTAACTAGACAGAATTTAGGCATTCGGAGTTGGCGCGTAAAATAGGTTTCTGAATTGAGCATTTGGACTGAAACTGATAAAACAAAAAATTCAAGACAAAGTCAACTCGAAATTCTTAATTCAGAAATCGGGGGATAAACACGTTCCATATTGTTTTGCCTTTTTCTGAAAGGTATCTAAAAGACAGCAAAATATTGACTTCCATCTTTTTAAGATCTTTTTGAGTAGGTACATATCTACCCAATACAAAAATATTAAAAACATAAGCACGTCCTCAAAAGCAATGAGCTCATCATTGATCAGCCAAAGAAAGGCCGGTCGCATTGTCCGTAAAGCAATAAAGCGCTTATTGAAATCGCTGCAGGATACCTGTTCTAATAGACGCCTTAACGGTCGAGGAATCAAGCGCACGTGAACTCAGGGAAACAAAACGAAGGATTCCTTTGCGAAGCGATCCGTACAAATTTGAGCTTCAATTAGATGAAACTGGGGCGTGGCGGAGATTAGGATTGAAGAGGTGGGTGGCGAGGGGAAATGGCTGCGTATGAGGAGGTGCACGATACCTGCCTTTGCCTTGAATCTTAAAGTTAAGATGTATGGGCTAGTCAATGAAGTTTCTTCAGTATCAGCTCTCTTTTTTCGAACTTGGCATTAGTCCTTGTTTCTTAAACAAGGAATTGCTCATATAAACTTGACTATAGTAGGCGCCAGATAAATGTGGAATAAAGTATATTGACCTTTCCCTAATAACTGTTCATGGGTACCTGAACAATTAAATATGAATCGTTTTTCATTATTAGACAATGTTAAGGATCACGAGAGATGATGATTCGGGACAGCTTTGTGTCATTAATTCCGTTTTTCAAATTAAAAATGTCAATAATTGTAGGTGGGTCAATGACCGTTATTCCACGATTATCTGGCGCCTACTATAGTCGGTCGTGTGGGGCATTTTACATCATATTTTTTTGAATGCTATAAACTATTATATAGCGTCAACATATTCTTCCGCATCGCTGTTCACTGGTAATGGTGGCATTACCATATTATATGGCAATGCTTAACCTTTGTCCAAGGTAATAGCCTGCCCTTAAGCCACTCGAATAATTTACAGTGTTTCTGACGCTATTCTCAAAATAAACCTAAGAAAAAACCGGTCAAGTGCGTGTCGTACCACGCACAGTGTAGGATTCCGTAGTTACCCGTCTCCTAAACCTTGCCAGAAAAATATTATTACATTACAAAGTTACAAATGTACTTTCTATGGAATGATTATGGT
This sequence comes from Mamestra brassicae, assembly GCA_905163435.1. Classification (NCBI taxonomy): domain Eukaryota; kingdom Metazoa; phylum Arthropoda; class Insecta; order Lepidoptera; family Noctuidae; genus Mamestra; species Mamestra brassicae. The sequence continues at coordinate 5,766,057 of LR990996.1, read as the reverse complement.
TGTAAGTCATTTTCTATGGAATGATTAGGAATTTTTTACTTACCCAGTTCCATTTTATACGTTGGTCGACTACTACTCATTAACTCATTAAGCTTAGGTAGCAGTGATAGTTTTCCTTTTAAATTCGTTATATATGCTACTACTATGATTTTTTTCAAGTCTCCAAAACAACCATTTAGCTGGCAGAGAGGGGGAAACATCGCTGCTTTAAATGTAAGGCCGCCACCCAGAAAAAAAAAAATTACATATGTTATTACATATGTTTACACATACCAAATTTCAACTTTCTAGCGCTAAGCGTCTCTGAGCTAAACCGCGGACGAACAGACAGACGGACATGGCGAAACTATAAGGGTTCCTTGTTGACTACGGAACCCTAAAAATTTACATATTAACAAAAAAAAGCCTATACATCCGTAAATATTTACCGAGCTATATATGCTCCTAAATAGCAGTAACAGTTTCCGTGTAATAAACGAGGAGTCCCGAATTCGCCCGAAGGAACCAAACAATAACATTTACTATAGATCAGATGCTATCTCAAAGGACGCTATGTTATTCGACGGCGCCCAGAGCCAAGATAACACTGTTTTAGATTATACAAACTAATTACAACTTAATTGCGAACACAAGAAAGTTACTATTTGGTTATCATTGAATATATTACTGTTTATTTGACTGGTTTATGTAGTTTCGTACGGTTTGGGTATTAGGAATTGTCTAGGCATTGCATATTCGACGTCGTATAAGGGTAATTTCAGGCGGAGATGACTGAATTTTATCTGAATGTATAAAGTATTGATTTATCCACTAAATTCTACGAGTAGGTGATGTTCTTGAAAAGTTCTTGCAGGTACCTATATTTTATTACCAACGTATGAGTTAAGAATGAATTAGACCATACCTACATATATAAAATACTACTATACAAAGAAATTCTGTATAGAATTTCTTTGCAGCCTTCTGGGGGATTACTAGATGGAATAAGTAGTATTTTAGTACTATTTTATTTTTCTCCGTTGAAGCAAATATCCTTTTGTGATCTACAAGAGGGCGTTTGACAAAGCGATGTTCAAACATTTTCAATAGTTCAAAATGTGTGTAATTGACATCATCAGCAACTCGGTTGCAATCTATCAAAATCACCTCTTAAAGGGATGTTGCCTGGGTTAAAAAATATGATTCTATTTAGTCCGTCAGTTAGATTATCGAAAACTATTGGATAGGATTTTTTAAATTTACCAAAATAAAAGGAAAATACGTAGATAAAACGCTTCAAAGATAAGGAGTGGGGGGCTTGGAACGTCACTTTCCAGTAGAAAGTGTACTGGTAAGTGACGTCACACGAGTTTTCAACGCACTGTATCGTCTTCATTTTTTATTTACGTGACAAAACAAAAAATACGTGTCCAATATTTTTTGGAAATCCATCTGACGGACTAATTCGATTTTTTTAGTCAAATATCTTATTTCCTTACATTTTGACCGATTACTTGAAAATCATAGTAATTGGCCCTCACAAATGTCACGCTGAAAGACTTTCACTTATTCTACGTTTGAAGCATAATTGAAACATTGACCAAGTGCTCACGTATATAAATAAAATTAAACCGAACAAACCATCGTCTATGACAATTTATTCAACAAAAACCTCATTTTTTCCCCATTCCACACCACCATAGTTAAAAGTTAACGAGCCACATTTATATTTTATCGTCGAAGCGCCCTCTATCATCAAAGTTCGCTTGGCATTCACTTTGAGATTTATGACTGAAAGTAAACGCTGGAAGATGGTAAGATACCGATTCGTTTTCTTTTAGTAGTTAGCTTTCGATCTTAGGAATCTGGGCTTTCATTGGTATCCTTAATGTATTTTGTTTAGATGTGTACCTAAAAGTAATATTGTGGTTCTTTTTTACTTAATTATTATTTTAATTACTAGTTGCCGCCCGCTGCTCCGCTCGCGTGATTGTCGAAAATTATCCCTAGGGAACATACTCCCGGGACAATCCTATGTCCTTTCCCGGGACTCAAACAATCTCTATACCAAATTTTATCCAAATCGGTCCAGCCGTTTGCGTTTTGTAGAAGTAACAAACATACACACACACACTCACAAACTTCCGCCTTTATAATATTAGTTTGAAATGTGTGATTTAGCTAGTTTAAATCATTTGTCCGCGACTTCACTCGCGTTACAGTAGCCAATAACCGTCTCCATTGCGGAACTTGGTCGAATGAGTCACCGCGGTCCTGGAACGCAAAGGGTATTTGGAGGAACACGGATGGGTTTTAGTCAGTAAGAGTCTGACACTCCCTTTCACTGCGCCCAGAGTGGAAGCAGTCATTTGGTGAAATACGATCGTTAAAAAAAACCGTCTCCAAGCATCTACCTCTGTACCAAAATTCATCAAAATCGGTTCAGCAATTTAGGGAGTCGGATTTCCAGTCTCTTCACTACAGGACAAAGACTTCGCTTTCTCTCTTCCATTCCTCCCGGCTTTGGGCAAGTGTGGGCAAATCCTTTACATAGGCGTCCTGCTCGTCCCGTCGACTTCGCCGGGGTCTGCCGACATGTTACCGGACATTTTGTGGGACCCACATTTTGGTTTACCTTACATTTATCACCTTTTGAAAATATATTATTTCTTTCAACTTATTTGCTCTCCTCTTCGCTCTCAACGTTATCGTGTTGCTGTTATTGTTGCATGACGTTATTTACAAAACACCTGAATGGACACCTAACTGTAAGAATGATGATATCTTCAATGGCAAGTCTTGGGAATGACGCGACAATGTGTGTATCATTGTGTTACATATTGATGAGACAAATAATGACCAGACGCACCTATTCTGTTGTTGGGCGAATTCACAAATAATGTACCTATTGTTTATAATGTAGTCAAATATTCATACCAATATTATAAATTCGAAAGTGTCTGTCTTTCTGTCTGCTACCTCTTCACGCTTACACAATGAAACCGATGAAACTTGGCACTTGGCAAGTGAAACTTGGACCGAACCGAAATTTGGCACAGTTTGAGTCCCGGGAAAGGACTGGATTTTTTTAATCCCAGAATCATCCTTTAAGGGTGTGAAAGTTTTTTATGGGAGTCTGTCATTATTCAAAATAAAACCACGAACCTTTAGGCAGTTGATAAAAAATAAATAAACGTACCTATATTTGAAAAAAGTATCTTAAAAATAAAATGGCTGTCCAAAGTAAATATTAAAGCCGGACGAAGACGCGGGCAAAAACTAGTATTAATATAAGGCAGGTTAAGCGAATTTATCGCATTGGGGAATGAAATCAAAACCTATACTGATAGATGTTAGATGAAAAAATAAATGTTTTTTTTTTTGTTACAGGTACACGCATAATCTAGCTTTTACAAGGAATCAAGCGCTTCTACCGGCGTATAATCTACAAAGACACTCCATTCTACGAGCTAAGTTCAAGTAACATTAAAATCCTGTCACCACACATTTGCTTTCACAAAGAGCCATAATTTCTACTCAACTCCAACAGTACCTACGAAGGGATGTTCTACACACATCTCGTAAGGCCGCGTTCTCACCAAACGTCGCCCGCCGACTGAAACTGTATGAAAAACAAAAGACAGCCTAGATTGACTTTTTTTCATACAAGATGGATACGACGATACGACAATAAATCAAAACTCTGGCAATACTAGTTCATACGAATATGTTGTATTTTATCACAGATTTGATGTCACTAACTGCAACAGACTGCTTGGAATATTTCGTCAGAATAGTAGTCAGTATCTTTGACTAGTTTGAGTTTTTTTGACGTTTACGCAAGTCATTGGAAAGTTTATTTTTAATTTTGGGTGACAGGATTTATAATAATTTCAAAAAGATAAAACGGACCCACTGCTGGGAATCAAGCCTCTTCTTCGTATATCCCACTGCTGGGAAACAAGCCTCCTCTCTATCTTAGTCTGGCCCATAGAGCGTCTAGATAAAACGGGCCCAATGCTGGGAAACAAGCTTCCTCCCTGTCTATCTTAGTCTGGCCTATAGAGCGTCTAGGTAAAACGGTCCCACTGCTGGGAAACAAGCCTCCTCTCTATCTTAGTCTGGCCCATAGAGCGTCTAGATAAAACGGGCCCACTGCTGGGAAACAAGCCTCCTCTCTGTCTATCTTAGTCTGGCCTATAGAGCGTCTAGGTAAAACGGTCCCACTGCTGGGAAACAAGCCTCCTCTCTATCTTAGTCTGGCCTATAGAGCGTCTAGGTAAAACGGTCCCACTGCTGGGAAACAAGCCTACTCTGTGTCTATCCCACTGCTGGGAAACATGCCTCCTCTCTATCTTAGTCTGGCTTATAGAGCGTCTAGGTAAAACGGTCCCACTTCTGGGAAACAAGCCTCCTCTCTGTCTATCCCACTGCTGGGAAACATGCCTCCTCTCTATCTTAGTCTGGCCTATAGAGCGTCTAGGTAAAACGGTCCCACTGCTGGGAAACAAGCCTCTTCTCTGTCTATCCCACTGCTGGAAGACAAGCCTCCTCTCTATCTTAGTCTGGCCTATAGAGCGTCTAGGTATACATAATTCAGTGTGTATTCGGCCTTACGTAGGTATATATGAGCCGCCATTCACCACACTTTCAACTGTTCCCACAGACCTCAACAGTTTTTGCCCCTGTTTCCAACTAGGTCTACGCTCGGAACACTTTTTGTCGACTCAAATACGTTTGAAACATAATTAGTTAAGCTTGTTGAATCATTTGACGTTTCTCTATGGTTTGAGTCTAAATAAGGACAGCAAAAGATGTTTACATCGGTTTTACCATAAAACATTGTTCTCAAATCTGACTTACAATCGCTGTCTTCAAAACTACCTACCGCAGTATTGATTGAAGTCAGTTTGTGGTTAACAAAATCCTCCAAAAAACAAAAATGTGAAAAAACGCCAAGTTCCCCTTCCCCAAAAATAACAGTACCTAGTGAGATCAATAATAGGCCAAGCATTTCAGAACTGCAGGATAGTCCATGACTCTAACATGTGTCTTTTGAAAATACCAGTGAACAGCGAGCTTGGATCTATCCTGACCGTACAAAAAATATGAAACACTCGAAAAATCGTTTTCTTAAAATTATGATTCTCTATTATCAACTTGGCAAGTTTTTACAATCAATTTAATAAAATTTTACAATCAATTTAATAAAATAAAAACTTGCCAAGTGATTATTACAAGCAAAGTTCGAGTTAAAAACAGCTCGAAATGTTTTTTGTAATATACACACTGCGTGCGTATATTACACGAACTTGGCCTGGCGCACTACCGTGCGCCTAGATTGATGCTAAACACATCAATGTATATTTAAGCCATGCCTATTTACACTGAAGTCCCAAACCACCTCATTTCTTTCTAGAACTGCTTCAAATTAGGCTCTACATTAAGTTTTTAAACAACATAACATGACGCCAGTACTCCCTAAAGGCTTTGAGCAGAGTTATACTTTTACACACCCGCATTTCACTGCTATGATATGGCGAGCCAATTGCCATCTACCGGGCACAATTCTAGAATCCAGTACTGCTAGTTAGAAATTCTAGTTGGAATAGCCCAACACTTTGTCCCAACCGAGAATCGAACTAAAGACCACGCTTTCCTTCGTAGCTCATACGACTACTAGACCAATGACGCAATCAAGTCTCTCCTACAGTTTCTATTCATTTGAATTCCGTTTGAGACTTAATTAATAAAGTTCATTAAGTTAATTGTATATTTTATTCAGAGAAGCTAAGTAGGCTGTTATATTTTGTTATTCGGCTGGTATTTCGTCGCCTTAATTTAAGTCCTAATTATTATTTCAGGTGTCAGTAAAGTGTATAAAATTGGAGCCTAAATTAATGAATAGAAGAACGGTGTTGTTAGCTGCCTAATTAATGACGGACTTACTCTGAAAATATAGGTTTTATTGTAAATTAAGAGGGTAATTATGTATTTCTGTAGCTGAGGTCTCATGTCAGGCTTGTTGAGGTTTTAATTTAGTACCTAGTTAGTTGTTAATATTGCCTCCTTTCATCTTAGGTCTTGAAAACCCAATAATAATAATAATATCTTGGGACAACTCACACACGGTCATCCGATCCCAAACTAGGCAGAGCCTGTGCTATGGCAACCAGACCACTGATAAACATACTTATATATTTCTAAATACATACATATTATAGACAAATTACACCCAGACACAGAACAAATGATCATGCTCATCACACAAAGATTTGTCCTGGGTGGGAATCAAACCCACGACCTCCGGTTTAGCAGTCAGGGTCACTAACCACTCGACCAACAGGCTAGTCGAATGAGTGATAGCAATGAGGGTTTTCAGGAAAACCCATCAGTTGGCGCCACTTGCGCGAAGGGTCTCATTCTTTGTAAACGTTCTATTCTATTCTATTTTTAATATATGGCAATCAAAGCCGATGACGACTATTCTGCCAATGTCCCTAGTAAATTGAAGAAGCAAGTGCACAATATTTTAATGATTACGAGAAAACGACGATTGATGCAGAAAGTAATTCGATTCTTCCATGGATACAGTTGATCAGGTACTTGATGTGTTAGTACGGGACTGAAACCTTGTAAACGTTACTGAAGACTTAAACATGACGCTCTAAAACGCCTCAACGAATGTATCAAAACATTTTGACAGGTGCCTACATGACGACTCAGACCCCACGTCACGTCTTTCAGAAAACCCTCATTTTAACTTAGGACTGGTTTTCACAGTTATCTGTGATAGACATTATCCAGTTAAGTTAATCATAATTTGTCAAGTGTATACGTCAATAGTTTCAATATATTTCTTTACTTGAAACAATTCAACCTCTAAGGTTTCTTCTCCCAAAGTTCCAGCTTTCCGGAATTTCAACCTAATATCATTATCAAAGTGGATCGTAAAAATCTTTTATACTTATCAAAGGAAAGTACAAAACGCTTGAAGCGTGAGAACTTCATAAAATCCTCTATATTGCTATATCAGCGAGGGCTGCTTTAAAGCAAAGAAAAAAAATACCTTACCTAAAATTTTCATGAATAAATTATGCTACTACAATCACTGTAAATTACATATCGAACACAGGTTGTTAGTCTTCATGGCTATTCAGTGTCCAAGGTCAAGTTTATAATAACAGGACACCCAACAATAAATACTTATAGCCATTCATAAAATGTTTTGACCTTGTACCGGTCAAAATTATATTATTTACTGGACTTACTTTTGTATTCCAAGTCGTGTGGTAATGAAACTTCTTCTAGTCATCAAATTGACAGGTATACCTAGTTTGTTATTGATTTATCTAGAGAAGCTAATATCGATGATAGGTCGATAAACGCTTGCTAAGGTCGTTCTGTGGATGGGTGCCCATTCATTGCACAACGACACTCTTCCGTACCTGGGAAAGCACGTTAATCTGCTGGTATCTTTTGCCATTTGAAGATCTGTGACATTTGTGAGGGGGGTCAGAAGCCTGAAATCTAACAGCAGTATTGCCAAGGGGTATCGTGTTACTCAGTTACTGAGTTGTGGATTAACAGATAAGCAGTCGCTCCACGTAATATACAGCTGTATCCGATTAGACTGAAAGCTAACCCCGATAGAGTTGAAAATAGTCTAAGCAGATCGATTGAATCGAGCGTTTTTTCCGTTCGAGTGGAGGTCCTTCAAATATCCTTACTTGGACTATGCGCCTTAGATTTTCAACCCTTACCAGCATACGTAGTTTTTATGAGTCCTAGAGTAGATTGATTCCGTCCATTCCCCGCTATCTTTAAGGCTTAATCGCGACCGTGGTCGCCGTTGGTCGTTTGGCTGGGAAAATGGCGGACAATTTAATTTGTATGCTAATATATTGTGAGAAAACCAACGCCAACTACTCGTACATGCCTTGAAAAACTGAGTTCGAAGAAAATAGAAATATAAAGGCGACTGCGGTGTTTACATTGATGTAATAGACGCTAACGACTGTTCGAGCTAGCTTATTATTGTACTATTGTGTGTATAGGTATTCTCTAGTGACTCACTGTACCTTCAATACAGGTATACCTCAGGTTTACTTAGTTTACTGCTGTAATTTTGACTGTTTAGGGCCCATTTCAGGTCAAGGCCGGAGTCTACCTATCATTATGCCTTATTAAAGTTTGTGTTGTTAACACAACCTCAGCTTAAAAGAGGTAACTGTTGCTTCTCCATCAGGCATCTTCCATTAAATTATGAATACAAAAATCTTTTTATAAAATTGCCAACGGCTCCGCCACTTCCTTAAAAGGAAAAAAAAACACAACACCAAATTAAACGGAATCTTGATTCTCTTTCCCTCCCAATATTTTTCTTTGATTAAGATAAGAACATAGAACAATACTCGCAAAATGATTTTAATCAGCACGAAAGAAAGTCCCCTGAGGAGAGCCGAAAGGCCGACAGGTGCTCGACATAATGAAAATGACCCGCTGTCACTAAAAACAACAGTTGATCTTTTCTATTAAATTACTGTCATTACGAAGTAGTAATTTTGGCGAAACGAATTGGCTCAAGCGCCAAGGCAACTTGATGTTATCGTTGGTAAGTAAGCTGGTCGCCCGGATATTTGAATGTTTTTACACAAGGTTTGTCCACTTCTCCTTTATTGGAGGGAAACGCTGACGCAGTTGTGAGCAATCGCTTTTAGAAGCACTCCAAAGTAATTCTGACGTCGACAATAATTATGAGAAATCAAGTCGGACGGAAATGCAAATTCTTATATAATTTTTATCGGATAAAGATATTTTAACTTTGCATTCGAGGAAAATGTGAAAATCAATGTTTACTTTTTATACTTCTTACGTCGGAAACTCATTTAATAAGTACTTTGACGAAGTAAATGAAGTGAAGCGGTGTATAATTTTCATATAGATGCACGAATTTCATCGTAATTGCTTCTGAGATTTAAATTTACATTTGGGGAACTTTCAATTACAATTTTAACTTGTTAAACCGTTTATTTTGTTATTTGGTATGTAAATATCTTGCTGGAACGGTTATTATGATATCATTTTCAGTTTGCTCCATCTATTTTGCCGGGGAACCTGTCAGGACTATACGCGAATACGTGAAGCTTTCATAAAGGGTTGTCGATCAGGAAAACAGTATGTAGCCCGTAACAGTAGCCGTCTAGGATACAACGTACCTGACTGCCTATCATATCAAACAACTGAAAAGCAGTAATAAGCAAACATGAAATATACAAATAAAAAGGGTGTTTTACTCGATTATAGCCTGTGGTTCATTTATTATGCCTAAATCGATCAGACTTCGTGGATATGGGTGAAGTATACTTCACCGCAGTCATATGACCGCGGTTAGTGACCAGGCTTACTAACCCTTATAGATATATCATAAGTGAAATCGAAATTGAATTGTCAAGTAAAAATTGCTTATGTAAGATGATCGACACTTTGAAAATGGTGTTTGTCAAATCTTTTTAACGGGTAACTGCAATACTCCGCAACTGCTTACTCTGCAATTGACATTTAAATTTCATGAACTAATGAAAAACATTGGTTTCTACCAAGGGAAGTGAGGGATAGGGCCATGGTCGCTATTGCTAAACTAAAACGAAACAACTATAGTTGCTTTGCCACATTTTTTCAGATTTTAATAATATTTTATTATTTATTTTATAAATGGTTAAATAATAAATCGCCGCTATTATTTGTAGTGGTCATGCGGAATCTGGCGTGGCGGCAAAAGGCAAAGCTTGTATTCATTAATAATTCGCTGTAAATGGTTTGTTACCTACGTCAATAATTCTTAATTGAATATTTAAACATATTACCGTCATCGTTGCAGTCGCGTTAACATGGCATTATTTACGAATCGTCTCTTTTATTAATAAAAGAAAAACGACCTACGAGAAAAAAAAATATTCATAAACCTCAAAATAAAAATAACAAAGGTACTTAACTGAGAAAAAACAAACAGGGCAAGTTAATATAATAACATGAAAATAATGTTTTCGACAAAAGGACTTATAATATCATTAATGGAAGCCAACTTTAATCTTAGGCAAAGAGACAGTGACAACCAATTAGCTACTCACGTAGTGTAAAAATAAAATAACTTCTAGGAATGATAGTAATTTATCTTCGGAAATGTCATGACATTTCGCCATTTTAGCGTTTCAAAACGATGCTCGTCGAAGTTAACATAGAAGAAAAGAAATATCATCATATCAAACCGTGCCGTGTTTGGATTACAGCTTGCTTTTGTCAGCAACTTCGTACGCGCATATCCCGGTTTTTCAGTCTCATAGTTATTTCCCGTTCCCGTATAGCCTATAGCATTCCTGATGAATGTAGCTATCATTTACAAAAAGAATTTTCCAAATCCAACTGATAGTTTCAGAGATTAGCGCGTTCAAACAAAATAACTCTTCAGCTTTTATTATATTATAAAACCAAAACATATAATATAATTATACAAACAACTGGATCCGTCCAGTAGATTCGGAGCAAATTGGCTATGAAAGACGGCCAGATAAAGTCATGAGTGATCTTATGAGCGTTCCTTTTTTGACGTAACAACGTCTGATAAATCGATGAACGCCGGCTGCATGCACGAAAAAGGATGACTCATTGTAACGTTACGATCATTTCATCAATGTTTTGTTATGACGTTGTCACGTTAAACTATCGTCCGTAAACCGACTTTACAGAGAACCTATTTTTTCATAGGTATGAATGTTCGGAACCCTAAAAAGATGCAAGAATGCATAAAAAGATAGGTTAATTTCGCCATATTTTCTAATGCCTAACCAACCAAAGACCAACAAAAGACTACCTCAATATATCCCACAAAACATTACAATAGTTACAACCATGCACTTAACTCAGTACCTAACCTACATTCTACACAAACTATACTAAGGTACGTCGACCAGAGATATTCTAGATGCCATAACAATTACGTGCGGGCGCCAATATCAGGTAGTGTTATAGCTCCCTGACTAATCGCCTTGGCACAGTATTAGCATCGCTTTAACTGGAACACCGGGCTACATCGGTTCTACGTCGGATCGTCTTTAGCTGTTAAGTGAAACTAAATATACTTGGATGGGATTAACCTTTAGTGGGTGATAGAGGTATAGATTACTGGTAGATCCAAACAAGGTCGTTTACAAAAAGTATCCTAAGTTCTATTCCAGTATAGAGGCTATGCGGTACAGAGAGTAAAGTCCCGCACACCTCCATTGAAATGGGAGAATCCTCCGACCAGACGGTTATTGTGTCAGGTGGGCAACTGCGCGATAGTTGATATTTGGACTGTTGTATATGTTCATATGTGTAGAGTGTTTGCTGCCTTTTCAATGTACAAAACGCACCGTCAACGTGTCAAGAAACATACGTGTCTCAAAAAATCTTGTTAAGGCCCTAACTTGACCGCGATGAGCGCAGAAAAGTGAAAAAAGTGTAGGGCGGTTTTACATTGTAATACCCTTAACATTTATATGTGGAATCATTTTCCTATGTCAGGATACAGATTGCCATGTTCAAAAAAGATTTTTCATCAGTTGCCCGACGCTTTTAGGTTTTTGCGTTACTATTCGTGTTTTCAATTCTAACAGAACAAATATTCATACGGCCTTCTGCTGGGTTTTCGAGTTCGCTTTAAAGAGATTGGAACCTGTAAATACAGCCACGAATAGGAAAATCTACATACTGGTTTCAGGGGTATCAGACAAAGGTGATCTTATAATCCTTGCACACAATATTGTTACGCGCCAGAATTAATGTCGGGTACATTAAGTTACTACCAGCGCCATCTAGTATCGAGTAGCAGAACTAGTAGAGTCAAGTACCTTCTAGACATTTCTTTGCCAGAACATTCTACACTCCTCGATATCTGGTCAGTCGGCAGCGGTAGTTACGAGTACTTTACAGATGTTTCGAGATTGGAAGTTTCTAGAATAAACTGACCTATATAAGGAGCGCGTATTCCGCGACCGGGTCAGTATTGGATTTGCGATACAAGCGAATACTTCGGAAGCGATCGTCAAGCGAATAAAGTGATCAGTGGTGAACTTGTGTTTAATAATTAGTGAGTTTAAAGTTGTAATTAGTGTTTTTAAATTAAATTGTCATTTTGGTTATTTAATCGGCTGTTTTTATTGTCACGAACCCCAAGCTCGTAACAATATGTAGGTTTATTGAAGATTTATTTGTCTTCCCTTTGCGAAAATTTTCAACGAGTAGCTTCTCTGTACGAAGTACCAGTCAACATATTGCGGATTATCCGATTCATGTATTATTACGATTATCTGACTTTTCTTGCCATCCGTAATCTCTCATCTCTGTCGAGAGATTAGAAGATGAATGAATACGAGCTTAGATTGTTCGCTTGCCTTCATATTTTTGCCTGTAGTAATCATTTTTTGTACTTATCGAATTTTGTTTCTTTGCGAAACGTCATGTATTACGAATAGCAAGATAAGAAAGTACACGACCCACTGCCAGGGTTGCGGAATTTGTTCGAAAGAGTCACCGCCGCCCTGGAACGCAAAGGGCTTTAGAATTAACACGGATGGGTTTTAGTCAGTAAGAGTCTGACATGCCCTTCCGCTCCACCCAGAGCGGAAGAAGTCATTTGATGATTTCCCATCCTTAAAAAAATAAAAAGTACAAGACCAGTTGCGCCAGTTATTTTTAAGACCCATGTAATAAGATCGAGCGACTTGTCAAAATGTAGAAAAACCAATCAAATCAGTGTGCCATCCAACGTGGCAATACTGCCAGTGTTTTGGGCACTTTTCGATAGCGATTCTGACGAATTGAGCTCTTCCTTATTTTTAAATAGCTTATGTAAATAGTCTGTAAATTAACAATGTTTAGTTATCAAATCAGTATATCATATATTACACTGCTAAACATGAGCCTCTTCCAAGTAGAGCCAGAACTCATGGGCGGATCTACGGGAAGGGCTAAGGGACTCAAGCAATGTATCTTTGGTAGTCTATAACCGAACAAAGAAATTTACGAAAAGGAACCCAAGGAGGCTTGTTATGCATTAAGCAACATTACTTTGCTAAAACCTACCCTCAAAGTCAAGCCCCAAACGACAATCCTGGATCCGCCCCTGCCACAACACCCTTACTACGTTTAAAAGGTAATTTAGACAGACTGTACGCAGAAGGTGACAAACCTTGTCTTGCCAATGGAAAAAACCCAACACCGCTTTTCCAATCTTACAAAGCACGACTTAAAAATGATATCAAGAAAATTAGCACCGGTCTACATTTCGAGCCCAACTAACAACTAAATAAAAAACATTTTGATGCCAATTTCCCACGCTACCAGGAGCCGACTGGGGCAAATAAATCACGCGCTAAAGCTCTGAGGCGATGTGAAACAGGAACAACTTGCACGTAATGTTTTAGTATTGCAGTTTACGGAACATTTGTAGGCTACAAGAATTGTAGAATGTTTTCACTATCACTGAACTGGAATCTTCATTTCTATTTATTTAGTTTTAATTACTCTCTGCACTTACAGTAAGTACCAACAAGTACAGAGAGTTATAATCTTATTAGTAATTAGATATTGTATACACATACTATTATTGAATATCAAATTGGATTAACAACAACTATAGTAAAATTTACATAAGAAATCAATAAAAACAACACAGAGATAAAAAAATACAAAAACAATACAGAAACAACAAATACTTTAGATAGCAATCAATAAAATCAAATAATTAAGTGATAAAAACAATAAAAAATAATAATAATCAAATAATATTTCAATCATAAATGTACATTCAAACACTAAAACAATATTTGCATTTTTTTTGGGATTAGACGAACATTGGAGTGGAATATGTCCACATCCGGATGCACATCATACCAATTGCCGTCCACTGCTGAACGTAAGCCTCCCCCAAAGAGCGCCAACCATCCCGGTTTTGAGCGGTCCGCATCCATCCGCTGCCAGCCACCTTCTTCAAATCATCGATCCATCGTGTCGCACGGCGTCCTATACTACGTTTGCCCATACGCGCTCTCCACTCTAACACATGTATGCACTATTGTTAATAATTGCAATAAGACTCGACCACTTGCTCTGTCAGTTTTCAAGTTGGTGATTGTCTTTTCTGATAAATACGAAAGTGGCATTCTTACTTGTCATTCTAGAAGAACATATTCTCAACTATGGCTTCAAGTCTAACAGGATCCGCCCTGTCCTCGTCGAGACGATCGGCGGCGGCGACCTCTTGCGTCCGGCCCTGATTAAAGCCATGGTCCGGAGCGAGGAGGCTTGGGAAGCGGTCACCTCCTTCTGCGAAGCAGTAATGCTAGCGAAGGAGGAGGCAGGCCGCGCGAGGGAAAGACAAGGCCTTCGCCCCTACCGCGCACAAGCCCTGGGCGTTAGGAGTCACAGGGCGATCCCCGGCCACGTTGGGTGGCTCGATGTCCGATCACCACCAGGCCTGGGTCGATGGCGCGTTGTGTTCCACGCGCGCCTCAAAGAGATGTCAGCATAAGAGACGGGGTCCGCTAGGGCTAGAGCCTGCCAGGGTTGCGGAATTTGTTCGAAAGAGTCACCGTGGTCCTGGAACGCAAAGGGCTTTAGAAAGAACACGGATGGGTTTTAGTCAGTAAGAGTCTGTCACGCCCTTCCGCTCCTTCCAGAGCGGAAGAAGTCATTTGATGATTTCCCATCCTTAAACCGTGACACTCCTTGGAACGACTTGTTTTCGGGTTTTAGTCTTCTGACTTCCTTTAACGATCAAAGTTATTTTGAATAGCGCTCAAGAAATATGAGTTTCACTCAAAGAAGTGATTTTTTTTTTCGATACTTCATCTTTTTCGTTACTTCGATAATAAAATAGTGCGACCTAAAACCCATCTTGGTACGTACATTTACCAACAGTTGCACACTCCTAACCTTTCAGGGCATTTATGTTTGAAATATGTAGGTACTAGGTACCCAGTGTACCCATGTGTCCGTATTCCAAACATTTCAAATGATTGATCGTGTTTTAAACGGGCGGGCGTGCGTCTCTGCCATCGATAGTTAAAATTAAATATGTCACGGCGATCCATCAAAATTGACACGCGTTCGAAATTGTTGGCCGCGTTCAATCTGAACCGGTCTCTGTTCATTTTGGAGGTTTTGCTGGCTATTATGCTAGCTTTTGAGTCTTGAATTATGGTAATTATTGCTTGGTAATTAACGTCAATTTTCGTAGTGTATTGTCGAGAATAGAGCTTTGAAATTTTCTGAATATTGTGATCTGGAAATATCTCATCTCATTAATCTGACACAATGGTCAGTGAGGAATAGAGAATCCCTCGATAACTTAAAGCTACGTGATAGCTTAACTTATCAGTATTCTCGAACTATGCATCCTTGTTTTCTAAGTTACACTGGCACTCAGACTTATCCAAACTAAAAACTGGCCAAGTTCCAAAAGACAGAACTAACCAAGTTGTAAATTATAAATTAAACTGTTCCTTTAAGCGTGAAAAGACCAGTAAATCAATTTTGAATATGATATAAATTGAACAAAATGACCAAAAGGTAGGTAAAACGTTAAAAATCAAGTCCCTGTGTAGATCTACCTACTACAGGAAGCTGACGTTTTGAGGTAACCAGAGATCTAATCAATCAATATAAATATGTCGTACACATATCATAGAATTGGCCATTTCATGACGTGGCCGAATATTTCATGAAATGATCAGTGAAAGCGATATTTCAATCCACGTTTGGCCATATCATGAAATGCCAGGCCACATCATGGAATGACAACTTCAAACCTAACTAAGGCGACGTCTGTCTGCAGGGTTTAAAGGAACCTAACATAAATGGTTCGAACCCAACCGATCCGTGTCGGGGTGCTCTATGTTCCCTCAAACCTAACCTGAACTAACCTCGACAAGTTCATGAAATGGCTTTATTTTCTTCAGCTGGCGCGTTATTATTAGCTTTTTTTATCGGAATAATTATCCGCCGCCATGACACCATAAAACAGAACGATATCAGTGTTTCTCATGGATAATGTAACTATTTTACGATATGATTTCTGTTTGCCCATATCATGAAATAGCCGTGTGTAGCTTTGGATATCGACAAACGCCGAGTTATTCATTGATCTGGCCAGACCATATCATGACGTGGGCAGCGGGTATTTGGCATTTCATGAAATGGTCGGCCACATCATGATGTGATCAATTCTATGATATGGCCACGACATAAATAAAACTCTTGCATTACTGAGTGACTGGCAGACAACGCACAGCTGAAACTACTGGTCGTAGAAAGCTGAAATTTGGCATGTAGGTTCCTTGGGGAGCGTAGGGAGCACTAAGACAGGATTTCCCGAAATTCCTACGGGAACGGAAGAAACGGGATATGTGCGTACGAAGTCGGGGAAAAGCTAGTATATTGTAAGCCGGATAACTGTGATCTGAAAAGACCTAGGATTATGGTTCATTAATGTGTAAATGAAACATAACCCTAAGTGAGATAGGTGAAAGAGATTGGGAACCTCTTTGGTTTTAGATAATAACTTTTTCAAAAACGAGCTGAGAGAGAATGACGAGAGTTATTTTTAATATATCTTAATATATCTTGGGACAACTTACACACGGTCATCCGATCCCAAACTAGGCAGAGCCTGTGCTATGGCAACCAGAAAACTGATAAACATACTTATATATTTCTAAATACATACATATTATAGACAAATTACACCCAGACACAGAACAAATGATCATGCTCATCACACAAAGATTTGTCCTGGGTAGGAATCGAACCCACGACCTCCGGTTTAGCAGTCAGGGTCACTAACCACTCGACCAACAGGCCAGTCTATCGGTAGAAAATTTAGAATTGCTCTCTTTTTCCTTTTGAGACCTTGGTATTTGCGAATGCGTACCAAGTTTAATTAAAATCGGTTCATGTATTTCCATGAGTAAGGACCTAAAAGTTCATGTGAAACACCATGAGGAATAAACTTCTTGTGCTCAAACAGGTTTATCCTCGAATTTTTCTAATGGATTTTCCACGAATCTTCTTGCCTGCCAGGAACCTTTATTTTTGTGTTTACAGCCGTATGTTTGAATTTGGTGACTAGAAGAATCCTTATGACATAGGTATTTTTTTACATTCGTATTCGTAACTTTAAACAGAATCTTATTTACCTTTGATACTTGATATACCTCACATCCAGAATGGCAAAATATTTACAAGCCCAGACTTTCTTGTTAATGTTTTTATGTATTTCATTGGTTTTTCACGTATTCGAGCTCGTCGTCAAACGTGTTATTAACATAATTTTATCGAAGATATATCTAGAAATTGGAGTTTATCTTGAGCTTCTAGAAAAGTTTGAAATGTCTTGTTACTAGGTCCTCGATAAAATATTAACGTATTGATTGGTTTTTGGCTGTAAAATAGAGAAACAAAACAACTACAGAAGCAGTATCAAGGCTATTAAATTATTCGTTTCACTCGAAAATATACTCACTGTAAACGTATCTGATCACTTGATATTTTTTATAATGTGTACTTGAATAAAAGAAAACCTCTCAAGGAGTCATCGTATTAACAAATCATCATTATTAACAAATTTTACTATGTGAAAAACTCTAAAATACGAGCTGTCGCATATATTCGACATACATTTAAGTGCAATGTTACCGAACAGCTGATTTATTTTCTTCTCATTGCAATAATGAAATAAAAAATTGTGAATGTAAACCATCAGAATCGAAATAAACAACTGTTAATTCTAATACCGAAATCAAACCGCACCACCCGATCGGAATGCGGACCTACCAGCCACAGACACAATTCAGTCGTCACTTCTTGCTATAGGTAAACGGTTTCTCTAACTTGCTAAACGCAAAACAGCTACAGATGGCTTGTTTTGTCAAGTAAATCGCCACTCTGAATCCATTCTAATTAGGTAGGACTTCAATGCTGTTAAAAATATGGGATAGCCCCATCCCATATTTTTAACGTTCTCATTATAATCTCAATGTCAACCTGTCAATAATCCCTCTAAGGCCCACTTGCGCAGACCACAGTTATCTTTTAATTCAAAGATAGTTGCTAGCACGAGACAAAAGCTTCCTCCGACACACAGAGGCAATCCAGGGTAAGCCACCCTTTAGAAGGTTTACCCTGGATTGCAGAGAAGCAAACTGTGGGAAGGTAAGTATCCACCGCCTCACGATTTTATGAAACCCAAAGAGCAGTTGCCTCCAGGTAGTGAATTGCAGTGGCCTGTTTGGAAAGCTTTGAACCGTTTCCGTACCCGTAGGCCGCTGCAAACACAACTTGGCAAAAGGGGGTTTCAAAAACCCGTTGGATATTCAATGTGAGTGCGGTGGTCAGAATATGAACCAAATAATAAAGTGCCCCAAGTGTCCATACACCTGTACTTTGTGGGACTTAATTAATGCCACCGACATGCTGAAATTAACTTAGCCACCTACTGGGCCCAAACGATGAGTTGACTATCGACTCGAAAAAAAGAAAAAGCACGAGGTTAAATAACAAATATTTCATCCTCCGGCCCCGTGGTGGCCTTACTTTCTTACATGTTGTCAACTTTTTGACATAGCATCGAGTAGCATATTAACTGATAATAACCGGAGTTGGGGACTGAAAATCCAGTTGCATATTATTGACTGCCTTTAATGCTGCACAGCATTAATATCCATAACATAAATAAAAACGTTTTCGCATATTGTAATCACTATAAAAGCCTACACGAGAATTATGTAAATATCCGTTGAGTAAACATAAATTGAATTAATTGTGATCATCCATCAAAGTATCTTGGATAACATAAATTATTGCTTATTCTTCTTTGTGAAAAAACCTCTCAACAAACATCGAGAGATATTTTAATGTCTTTCTTAATTTTTCGTCGAAGACAATGACAAATTGCTGTTTAAAAATGTATAAAACAACGTTTTTATTTGTCTTTAGAACGTGTAGTGAGATTACTTTAAAAACATTACGTTGCGTAATGTTTTGATGAAAAAATACGGCTTTTTTCCAAACAAAGCCTTTGATTTACAGTAAGTGCAAAATAAAGTAAAGATATTTTCAAGATTAGTAAAGTTTTTGGTACGAGCTACCTACATTTATATACTAAAACAGAATCGCAAAGTATGACTGATTTGAAGTTGTATTTATTCAGATCTTTACCGTTTCATTTTACGTAATGAAGTCTATCGGAATGGGACGGTATTCTGTCTAGTAATAGAATAAAATATTATATTTGCGCTACTTCTCAATTTATCAGAGGGAAAGGGGCTACGAAACGTGGGTACCTACTTTCCTTCGGTAAGGCTTCCATCGAAAAGAATCGACGTGACGACTGTTCGATGGGTAATAAACGATCTCCGAAGAACAATTTTTATATTGTGAACATTGTAGCGTCACGCCTGTTTTCGAACGTTTAACCATTTACATCTTTACTTATATTATAAATGTGAAAGTAACTCTGCCTGTTTGTTTGTTTGCTTCCACTTCACTTCTTAACGGCTCAATGGATTTGGATAAAACAAAAAATTGTCATCGCATCGTTGTTGCATTGTCGCATCGCGCCTATCCACTGAGGGCTTTAACCCTCTACGTAACTAACTATAGTAGGCGCCAGATAAACGTGGAATAACGGTCATTGACCCACCTACAATTATTGACATTTTTAATTTGAAAAACGGAATTGATGACACAAAGCTGTCCCGAATCATCATCTCTCGTGATCCTTAACATTGTCTAATAATGAAAAACGATTCATATTTAATTGTTCAGGTACCTATGAACAGTTATTAGGGAAAGGTCAATATACTTTATTCCACATTTATCTGACGCCTACTATAAAAAACTGTCCAAGTGCAAGTTGGACTTACCATAAGCCGAAAAAAACATGTTGCTTGTATGGGGGCCCCTTTTATTTTAAATTTTATTTCATTTTATTATTTGTAGTTATAGCGGCAACAGAAATACATCATCTGTGAAAATTTCAACTGTCAACTATCACAGTTCATGAGATACAGCCTGGTGACAGACGGACAGACAAACGGACAGCGGAGTCTTAGTACTTAATACCCTAAAAAGGTACCGAACGATTGACGATAAAACAACCTTTTTTAATCATGGAAAAGCAAAGCCAATTTACTGCCGCACAAACAGCCAACATCCAAGGAGTAAGACGA
Organism: Mamestra brassicae; assembly: GCA_905163435.1. Classification (NCBI taxonomy): domain Eukaryota; kingdom Metazoa; phylum Arthropoda; class Insecta; order Lepidoptera; family Noctuidae; genus Mamestra; species Mamestra brassicae. The sequence continues at coordinate 5,745,811 of LR990996.1, read as the reverse complement.
AGCAACAAATTCAAAAGAATAACAGTTTTTAATTGCGTCCCCTTATTTTCGTTTCTATGACTTCAGTTTTTTCTTACGAAATGAAAAAAGTTTCATTGTATTAACCCCCGGCGTCACGTTTGAACAATACGCGTCTTTATAAGGTCGCAGCTTCTATTTACTAAGGCAATATGCCTTTCATTTTCCATTTATTTTGTTACTAGTTTCTGCTAACGGCTTTGCTCGCGTGAAAGTCGAAAATTATTCCAACGGACACTACATTCTCCCGCGTTTTCTATATATAGTCCTCCTAACCGATTTCGGCCATGGCAGCCACTCTCAACCGCGACTAGCCATCGGCGCGGGACATATTATTTTATTTTACATTATTGGGACAAAAAAGTTACAAAAGGTATGCCTGAAAAAAATATAAACAAGGTGAACGTGTAACCCACACAAATATAGGTAACGAACTATGTAGTTATATAATTAAAAGCGTGCGTTAGTTGTAATAATTATAGTGCACAAGTGTGTGCGCAAACACAGGTACACTCCCTCTTCCATCACTCTCATATTCCGATGGGACGGCAACCCGACACGACCGAAGAGAGATCTGGCGCAGGACCAACGGCTTAACGTGCTTTCCGAAGCACGGGGTGTCACACCACCAACTCCCAAACTCCGGGCTGTCACTGAGAAATTCCTATTGGAAAAGTCCAATGACACTTTTTGCCAGACCTGGGAATCGAACCCAGGACGCTCAGCAGTCGTGCTTGCGTCCGCGAGACCAACGGAACAGTCCGTGTTTCCTACCACGCGTAACAAGTCTCATCCAATTCCGTTCAGTCCGAGAGGTAACAAGTGGACAGACAGTCAGAGTTAAATCCGAAAGGATTTATAATATTAATGTGAATATTTTTTTAATACACTTGCTACGTTATTTTTGGCCCGATGTGTATTTGAATTTGTAACCTTTTAATATTTAAATGTCTGCTTTTGATAGCGTTTTTTATTGAGAGCGTACAACTGTAATAATATCACATTTTTCGAATAAAATATCAAAGCGTTGAATTCTTGGAAAACTTTTTATTCGAGTGTTGGTTCAAATGGAATCACGCATGATTGTAAAGTTTTGAGAATTCGTTTATCCAGACACAATGAAATTGTGTAATATAAATCGTTAAATTTACGAACTTCAACGTTCATATTGTAAAAATGATTTAACTTACATTTATATATGACAAATAAATCTAAAAGTTTAGTACTTACTTATTTGTAGATTGTAATCACAGTTTTCTGTAAGTAGTCAGTTAATTATTAACTGAAGAATAAATATGACTGACATACATAATCTTTTATAAAAAAACCTTAGTATCCGCCACTTTATTCGCCTGGTAAAAGTCATCTCACTATGGAAAAATTGGTCTTAAATCATACTAGTTATTCTGCAATACCTACTCTATGCTAGCTTTTTCCAGCGCCTTCGCCCATGTCAAGCTCGAAAATTATGCTAAAGGAATGCACTAGTTGAATAAAAAACCGGCCAAGTGCGAGCCGGGCCGGACTCTCACACGAAGGGTTCCGTACCATAAACCGAAAAAAAACACGTTTCTCGTACGGAAGCCCCCTTCATTTTTTTTAATAATTTGTTGTTATAGCGACAATAGAAACACACTCTGGAAATTTCAACTGTCTACCTATTCCGGTTCTTGAGATACAGCCCGCTGACAGACAGACGGACGAACGGACGGACGGAAGCTTAGTAATAGGGGTCTGTTGGTTACCCTTCGGGTACAGAACCCTAATAAAAAGCATCCTATGTTCTAATCCAGGTCATTGTCTACCCGTGTACCACTTTCAACCAAGTCGTTGAGGCTTGATTGATAAAGAAACATCCAAACATACACACTATCTCATTTATACCATTACTAGGAAATAGAATTTATATTGGAAGGACCGAAAATAAAATATTATACAGCCCTTTGAAGCGCTTCCTCGTTTTCAATAAAAAGTCCAATTTGGTGGAGTCACTCACGACAGTGTAGGAAAACTGACACATCGTTACGTGACGATTCAACTAACAGGTATATTACACTGGCGAGAAAAGGGAGCATAGGAAAGAATTGTGCCATTTCTTCGTTCATGAATGAGGAAAAGGTGTTTGTTTGTGCTTTACCTTTGGCTGGAGGAAATTATTACTGGATCCATTTCAGGTGATTGCGTTGTAGTAGCCCCCGAAATATAAATTTTCTTGTCCACAACCCTAGTAGTACTTATGAAATGATTTTTGATGGAGGACTTACCCCTAGCGACTTTGACATACCGAACAAAATAAACAGTTATTAAAACATATTTATCTTCGTAATTGTTACAGTATATTCGTAGCTCAATCTATGTGTAATACGGAGACCTAAATTGCTTTTTTCTCTATGTAATAGCTGGCAGCCCCGAAACCAGGGATTACGCAAAGGCGACCTTTCGCTTTGGGCGGTTTTTCCGCCCCAGCTCTTTGGGCGGGGGCCTTGCTTTAGACGTTTTTCTTCCCTTTGCGGAAAAACATAGCACTTCTTTATACCAAAACAGAATAACAAACTTTTTTGTGGGTTTCAGTTTTCATAATTAACAAAGCAATTTTATAATTTTCTGTTACAACACGATTTAAATTTGGATACTGGTTCGTTATTTTAATATACATTTCCATAATTATATTTTAACCATAATTTTGATAACAAACAGCGAAATATTAGGTATCGTGTAATTATTATAATTATACGAGTATCAAATGTGTTTCCCAGAAGTAGGTGGTAATAGGGAGTTATTAACGAATCCCTGGATCATTGTAGAATTTTTGTATTCGAATAAAACTGACACAATAATTTTACACACAAAACGTTGTTGGTAGATTACATACTGGCTTAATCCTACACGCTCATTTGTTAAATAAATATAGGTAGATAACATTTATTAAGTATCAGCAAAACCCTTGGACCTTTGATAGCTGAAAACGAAATTAAGGATGTCTTTAGGATTCATTCGTCCACTTCGATGAATAACACCATAATAGTAGACCTCACAACGGTTATAAAGAAGGAAAATATATTGCAAGCTGCCAGGACCTACAACAAGGAGAACCGAAATAGTAAACTAAACACCACCATCCTGCAGATTGATGGTCCAAAACTCCCGGTATACGTCTCCGATAACCTGCCTACTAAAACTAGGAAATTATTTTTCCTGGCCAGAGAATTTGCCGCTCTTCATCAATTCAAACACTGTTGGTCAGCTCATGGCAAAGTTTACATTCGCAAAGAGGACGGGTCGAAACGGTATTGCATTAACTCTGAAGGGGATTTACCTAAGACTGTTGAAATATGACTAGGAAATCGATATATGTCTTCCCTAGATCGATGTGTAGGTACTTGCATCTTAATGTGTGCTCACATATATGTTATAAATTTCTTATTATGTTCTGTTTGTTGTCATGCTTTGCATTTTTCTGTTTTTATTTTATTTCAAGGTTTAATTAACTTAATTGTGACAATGGTTATACCTTTTCACTCACCAAAAATCATTAAGCACCAAATACACATATATACAAACACACACCTTTTAACCACCAGTAAATTACACCCTACATTGCACCCAAACTGCTCTCATACTTCTTTAAGCCACGCTACCTTCTTGTCCTTGTTATCTGGTTTGCGTCCCATCCTTATTAACATTTTTAGATTACAGTGTGAACACTGTAATCCAAGACCTCATATGCCGTATTGTTCCTTCCTCTCTGAGCACTACCTAAGTTCGAACCACTGTTATACTTACCGTAATTATTCGATAATCTAACTAATATTCAAGATGAGCTGGATAGCGTCTCAGTAGCCGACTCTGCTACCTGTAACATAGATGAGTGTCACAAAATTGCTAGGTCACACAAAAATGCACTAAAGCTTGTATGTCAAAATATAAGAAGTATAAATAAGAACTTTATTGACTTTACTGCCTTACTTGAAAGAAGCGGAACTACCTGGGATATAATAGTACTCACCGAATGCTGTTTATATAATTCCCCGCCACTGCCTATACTTGACGACTATACTTCCGCGGCTACGAGCAAACACAGCACACAAAATGAAGGAGTGGTGGTTTATTTTAGGAACCACCACCCGATTTCCGTCACGGAACACATACTTCAGGATGCAAACTGTCTTGTGGCGAAACTTGATAAAGACACAGTAATCATAGCTATATATCGCCCTCCCGCATACCGAAATGTCTCCCCGTTCATTCAATCTTTAAACGATCTTATTATGTCTATTTCCTCCTATAGCAATGTTATTGTGATGGGTGACATCAATATTGACATCTCCGATAGTACTAGTGACTCCCGTTCTACTGAGTATCTCACTATGTTTGCATTTCACGGTATGTTGCCGGCACATACGCTTCCCACTCGCCACAATTCTTGCCTAGATCATGTCATGCTAAAAACAAAACTCCCAGCTTTTTCGTTTATCGCTAACACCTCAGTCACTGATCATGATACCGTTCTATTTTTCATTCAACTCTCTAAACCCTCAAATACCCTTCCATTAAAAAGTAAAACAGCAAAAATTATCGACTACGTTAAAATTGAACTAGAGCTTGATCAATTCGATTTCAGTCCTCTATACAGTCTCCATAATGTTAATGAAGCTACTAACTTCTTTATCAATACGCTACAAGTAATCATACTACAAAACATGATTCTGAAAGTTGTGCCATATCGAAAACGGCTGAGAAAACCATGGATGACCCCAGGGCTCTTAAGATGTCTCCGAAACCGCGATAACTTGCATCTCAAATTAAAGAAATCTTCAGAAAACGAGGTTTTAAAAATTACATTTAAAAGGTACAGGAATTACTGTTCCATATTACTCAAAACTGCTAAACGTAACTACGATAAAAATCTTATTAATAACGCACAAAATAATAATAAAAAATTATGGGAAGCAATAAAAACAATTACCAACACAACTAAACAAAAAACACCTGCAACCGATCTATTGTCGTTATCGGATCCTAAACGTTCTGTTAATGAAGTCAACACTTATTTCGCGGGTATTGGACGCTCACTTGCTGAAAACATATCCGTACCAGCAAAATCCTTACAACAGGATGATATAGAGAATCATAAAACCTTTGTCCTCTTACATACTGACAATTCTGAGTTGGAACTCTTGATTAACGCGCTTAGGACTGATTGTGCGGTAGGCTCCGATAACGTATCGGGTACATTTCTTAAAAAATTTAAGCACTTGTTCCCCACCTCACATATTTCTATAACCTGGCATTCAGTACAGGAGTCTTTCCTGATGCATTCAAGCTGGCAATCGTTCACCCTGTGCACAAGTGTGGGGACAGAGATAAAACTCATAATTATAGACCCATATCAATCTTACCTACACTATCTAAACTGTTAGAACGGCTCATGAATAATAGACTCGTCAAATACCTTGAGCAAAATCATCTTTTGTCTTCTACCCAATACGGTTTTCGTTCAGGAGTCTCTACCAGTAATGCGGTTTTAGATCTCACGAATAACATTGTCTCTCATCTAGATAATAAACAGTGTGTTATTGGCGTCTTCCTAGATCTGGCAAAAGCCTTTGATACAATCTCAATTCCCACTCTCATTGCTAAGCTTGAGAAGATTGGTATCAGAAGTGAACAGCTTTCACTCTTCACAAGTTATCTTACAGGAAGACGCCAATGTGTAAAAATAGGTGACTGGATGAGTGATGAACTCCCTATAACCTACGGTGTCCCCCAGGGTAGTATCATTGGTCCGACCTTGTTTCTCATCTATATTAATGACCTCTGTCGTCTCAAACTTTCTAATGGATTCATCTTTACCTATGCCGATGATACTGCCTTAATATTCCACGGGTCTTCTTGGGAGTCGACATTTCAATACACACAACTGGGACTCGACATTGTTACTGACTGGTTGTCACAAAACATACTCACTCTAAATGTAGACAAATCTAAATATCTTACCTTTTCCCTGTCAAAAATAGGTAAACTTTCTTCATCACATTTTTCATTGATTGCACATTCTTGTAATCCATCACTACAAGCACCATGCAGCTGTCCCCATCTAAGTCGCATAGAGAGTGTTAAGTATTTGTTTGTCCAAATTGATGACTCGTTATCATTTTATAATCATATAGACCTACTTACCTCCCGACTGCGCAAATTGATATTTATTTTTAAGAATCTTCGCCATGTGGCCGACACACAGGTGCTTAGACAAGTTTATCTTGCTCTTTGTCAGTCAGTTGCACAGTACTGCATAGTTGTTTGGGGTGGGGCATCAAAAACACATTTGTTAAAACTGGAACGTGCCCAAAGAGCAATCCTTAAAGTGGGTTGGTCCCTCCACTATCAATTTCCTACTACCGAACTTTATAAAACTTGTAAGGTCCTCTCTATTCGGAAATTGTTCATTTTAAATTTAATTCTAACAGTCCACTCCCGAAACTCATATAATCCCGAAAAGTTCGAAGCCTTGAGACGAAAGCATACAGTGTGTTCGTCTTATTTTGTTCATTCTAAGTTAGCTCAACGATTCTTCTATTTCCTTGGTCCTTATGTGTACAACAAAGTTAATACAATCTTACATATGTACTCAATGGTCAAATCTAAATGCAAAATTACTGTAAGGAACTGGCTGCTGGATTTGGACTATGAAGGTACAGAAAGTATCATCCAAACTATTAAATAAATAATAAAATAAAATATAAAAAATTAACATACCTCCCACTTAATTTTACTAAAAAGCAGATATTTGCACAGGACTTACATGCACTAACACAAAACATCCTCACACATTCACACACTACACACACAATCCTACAATAATAACACTTCACAAATATAACCATACTTCTATTATAGATTAAGGTATCTCTCTTTCAGAATTGTTATTAAGCAACAGTGTATGTATAATCGGAATTAAGATGCCGTAAAATATGACCATGTTAATAGGGGTGTGAGCCTGGAGATCTGTCATACAGGTCCCGAACCTAGTACAGACTCCAGCTCTCACAAAGGTTCTAGCATAAGGCAGAATAAGAAAAATAAATTACTGTAACAATGTACCTTTATGAGAGAAATAAACCATATTATTATTATTATTTTCGGTTTTATGTTTTTTTTTTTTTTCTCAGCTCTTTGGCTGGTTTCGACCACATTTACGGGCCAAGCCAAGTAAATGTAGCATGTGGGTTTTAATTCGTTGTGTGATGGGGTCCTACTTCGTTCTCTTCTATCTGCATGAATTTCCTAACAATCCTACATGTATTTAGAATCGCAGCCTTTTGTAGTGTTATGTAGAGGTTTTCTTTAAGGTCTAATAATTTTAAACTATGGAGGAGATGATTTGGAATAACGCCTGTAGTGGAAAGTACTATTGGAACTACATACACCTTTTCTTGTCGCCAGATTCTCATAACTTCATCTTTGAGTTCAGCATATTTACTTATTTTTTCAGTGATTGTCTTCTGTATGTTGTGTGTATTGGGGACTGCGATGTCTATCAAGTAACTAATTTTATTTATTTTATCCTGTAATGTTATATCCGGTCTATTATAGTGTATGGTTCTGTCGGTGAGAATGGCGCGGTCGTAGTAGAGCCTATGAGTAGTATTTTCTAGAATGGTTTGTGGAGTATAGTTGTAGTAAGGAGTATTGGTGTTTTGTATGAGTGCGTGTTTGAGAGCTATTTTTTGATGGATGACGTTTGCAACCTGGTTATGCCTATGAGTGTAGTCGGTCTGCGTGAGTGTTGTGCACGCGCCAGTAATATGCTGGATGGTTTCTGGTTGAGTGTGACACTTGCGACATTTATCGTTTGTTACTGTAGGGTCTTTAATTATAAATTTTCTGTAATTTTTTGTGTTAATGATCTGATCTTGAATAGCTATTATAAATCCTTCAGTTTCTGGGAATAAATTCCCTATTTTAAGCCATTTATTGGACGCTAATTTATTTATGTGGGATAGTTCTAGGTCATGAGGGTGCCGCCCATGAAGCACTTTCTTCTTCCACTCTTCAATTTTTTGCATCTGTGGGTCATCATTAGTAGTGCTTTCTGATTCGTTTTGGCTACTTAAATTAAGTGGAGTGTAATTTAGATCGTTTATTACTATGGCTTTATGTATGGTACTGGTGCGAGATTTTGTGTAAAAGAATGTTTTTAATCTACTAACTTGTTTCCGCCAAAGGTGCTGGATGTCTATAAGGCCTCTCCCTCCGTGCTGTCGTTTGACGGTTAATCTTTCTATGGCTGATTTCGGATGCAAGTTATTGTGTTTTGTAAGTGTTGTTCGTGTAGTTCGTTCTAATTGTTCAGTGTCTGTTTTGGTCCATTTTATAACTCCAAATGAGTATGTTAATACGGGGATGGCAAAGGTGTTTATAGCTTTAATGAGATATTTAGTTTAGTGTATTTTTAATTCTTATATGATCGAGTCCTTTTAATTGCGCGTACCCTAAGTATTTATACAAATCAGTCGGTTCCATTGCTGCTATAGTATCGGTGTTGTTCACAACATAGTCTCCGGGTCGTACCTTACCTCTCAAAATGTGAAGTGTTTTGCATTTATCTATACCAAACCGCATATTAATATCCTTACTGAACTCTGCTGTAACGTCTACTAATTTCTTCATATCTTTTTCTGTTTTTGCATATAATTTGATGTCGTCCATGTAAATAAGATGTGATATTGTTGTTTCCTCTGCAGTGTGCTTAAGACAATATCCAGCCTTACATCTCTGAAGTAAATGGGACAAAGGATTTAGGGCAAGACAAAACCACATAGGACTCAGAGAATCGCCTTGGTAGATACCTTTTTTAATAGATATCTGTCGCGTTGTGACAATGTGGTGGTTGAAATTTATCTGTAATGTAGTTTTCCACTGTAGCATAATACGGCGTAAGAAATCAATTATTTTTAGGTCTATCCTATAAATCTCTAATATTTTTATCAACCAGGAATGAGGGACACTGTCAAAAGCTTTTTTGTAATCAATATACGTACAATGGAGGTTTCTGTTTTTTGTGCTGGCGTGTTTATGTATTGTGGAATCGATAATTAGCTGTTCTTTGCATCCCATGTGGCCCTGCCTGCATCCTTTCTGTTCCTCTGCTATTATATTATTGTGTATAATGTGTGAGCTAATTTTTCTTGTTATTGCTGAAGTTAATATTTTGTATATTGTGGGAAGACATGTTATTGGTCTGTATTGAGAAGGCTCAGGTGAATTTTTAGTTTTAGGTAGCATGTAAGTTATTCCTGTTGTTATAAAGTCAGGTGTGTGCTGTTTTCCCAATATGATATCTGTTAAATTTTTTGCTAAATATTTATGTAATGAAGTTAACTTTTTATACCAAAAATTATGTATTCTGTCTATACCAGGCGATTTCCAATTATGTAGTCTAGCTGTAATGTGTGTAATATCTGACTCTGTTACCTCTATAAACTCCATTTCATCAATACCTCTCCACTTTGCATCTTCGTCCGCTATCCAAGATGCTTCGTTGTTGTGTTGTATTGGCTCTTCCCAAATACTTGACCAATATGTTTCTAGTTGCTCTTTGGTAGGTAGGTTAGATGTATCAGAACTATTCTCGTCATTTGTATCGGTGTGGGGTTTGTTAAGGTTTCTATAAAATATTTTTTCGTTTGTGGAGAATATGGCGTTATCATTTTTGCGTTGTTGTGCTTTTTTATATCTTCTTAGTCTATGAACTTTAAGTGCTAACTTTTGTTTTAAGGTATCTAAAAATTCTTCTGGTTTTCTGTTACTATTTTCATGTCTGGTGTGTGTAAAACTGTTCCTAAATATAGCTTCAACTCTCTTTACTACTTTATTTGATCTGCTACCATTGATATATTGTGTGAGTCTGCCGCAATCTGCTCTTAACTTTTCAATATCGTTAACTAACCTTTGTTGCCACCCTGGTTCTGTATTTTGTCTCACTCTTGTGTTTTGTGTATGGTCTGTGATTTTAAAGTTGAGCTCTTCAGATATAACTACCGCTGTGCAATATATGAGTAAATGAATGTCTAACAGATGTGCGTCGTCAGAGAGAAACTGATTTAGTATATGCTCATTGAATAAGTTTACTAAACGAAATAGGTTAGGGGTGTATTTAAGTTTAGGTAGCTTTGGTCGGGCTGCTGGGTCCATCCCAGAGTAAAGAGCTATCGTGCTTCTAAATTTGTCATGTATGTCTTGGACATATATATCTGTTGTAAGATTTTGATTTTCGACTACTAAGGTTTCAATATCGTTTTCTAGCGTCAGGGTTAAATATTCGGTTTGTGTAGATATATGTGATGTTTGCGTAGAAAGCTGGGATTGGTGGTATGGTTGAGATTGGTTATTAATAGGTTGTGATTGATTAAGCGCTTGTGGTTGTCCTTGAAGAGTATTTTCATTTATATTTTGTGTAATAGTGATATTGTCTGCAACATTAACTGATTCTTCCTGAGATAATTGTGTTCGTACTTCTTCTTTTAATTGATCTATTACTTCTTGAGATAGAAGTTTATTTCTGACTATAATTCTTCTCTGATCTGAGATTCTTTGTTCTGTAACCGTGATTTCTGGATATTGTCGGGTAAAATGTGCATGCAGTTGTTGTCTGTAAGTGGTCATATCGGTCTCTAACTTAGTTATGTATAAGTAGGTTCGCATGATGAATACGTTTACATCTTTACTCCATCTCATGCGAACTCTTGCTTTTCCAGCCTTGGTGGACGCGGGTAGGAAGGTAGATACCTCCCGCGCAACATTCAAGGCCGGTGTGGGTGGAACAGTATTCAAACTACTAAGGGGGGGTGACGATGGTACGAATGGCGACGATGTTCTTGAAGGTGTGTATGACACTGTACTGGGACTGTACGGTTCTACAGGGGTGTCTGTCCTGTTAGTAAGTCTGTCACCATCGCCACTAATTTCGGCTGTAGTATCTTTATCGGTGGGAGCCCGCCTGCTCAACTCCTCACCGCTGACGGTTCGCATGCTGAGACACCCAGCGTCAGCCCCAGGTGCGCCCCGGCGATCGCCCCCGGGCAGCGGTCCTAAACGTTTTCTTTTTGAACGGGTCTCCATTTTTTATGGGTTTCCAGAGCCACGTTAGCCACGCCAGTAATTTCTCATTCGTGTGTCCGCCCCCCACGTGATTAGATGGTCAATCAGGACGTGTGGTTGTTTAGGGGGCTTATTATTATTATTATTATTATTATTATTATTTTGTAAGTCACTAACTTATTGAAAATATTTATTACAATCAGACAAACATAATATAACTATATACTATCTTAAAACTATTTACATCTACTAAACCTAAGTATGTACATATACAAAAATAAAGTACACTCAGGCGTCAAAGTATTCCCCCGCATCGCTGTCATCCGGAACAGTGCCCAGAAGACTGGCAGCATTGCCACGTTGAATGGCAATGCTAATTCTTTGAGTAGATAACATAAACACAAATACAACTTCCAAGAAAAAAGTTTTTCCATCTTTAATAAGGCCAACATTTCCACTCCAATCTATTCCTACATGCCTAAAACAGTGGAAATTTTCTACCCACGCAAAAAGAATTACATTTCAAGCTTTTATAGAACAAGAAAACAAGTTACAAATCCACATTCGTTCGCCTCGAGGCTCCGTTAGAGTCGATTTACACATTACCGGAGGCTATACAGCAAATTATGTATGCGGACTTCGAAATGAAACAGTATACTTACTTACTTAAAATAAAATGTGCTATCCCGAGAGGTCTATGCGGTAAATGTTGCTGAGTTACATTACATTTTTCAATTTATTACATCACTAGCTTTTGCCCGCGACTTCGTCCGCGTGGAATAGTTACTTGGGGCAGACATTTTTATTTAAGTTTCAGTCAGTGTTTCTGAGATTAGCGTGCACAAACGCACAGACAAACAGACAAAAATTCTAGCAATCATTGTTTTGGGTGCTATTTGCGTTGATAAAGGTCCAAATAATATTTTTTCTCAAATATCTTCCATGTACAGACAGCGATCCGTAACATTTTCACTATATATATAGAAATAGATTTTGCGGCCTTCAAATTCAATAATTATACGTTCGGGTTGGTTACTCAAGCCAATACAGGTCTTACGTAAACTGAACTTTAACGTGTGTTCGTAACAGAGCCTCTATTGATAAACCATTACACAAACAAACTACTAACAGGTTCAACAAGGTCAAGAGTCAAAATTAATTTACAGTATCAGGTATCCCGTAAGCAAATATGCCTTGGAAAATTGATCGCCTTGCGACCTTGCGCAGGCCGATGTGTGTCAACCTTTAGACGAAGCCCAGTGATTCTGTCACCTCTGCTCAGTCGCTGTTATTACATGGAGACAGCGACAGACATTAATCTCTTGAACAAATATAAGGCTGTGTTGCCATCTGCCAGTCGTTTTATGACAAATAGTACAAAGTACCAAGATGGTGGAGAGTTTGAAGATGTCGGCGTCGGCTAATTGATTTAATTCCGCGTTCAGTTTTTATTTCGTTTATTTTGTTTTATGCATGTTTCTGTTGATGGTGTTAACGGGAAACTGAAGATTTAATTATAAATGTAGACTGCTATCTTCGATTTTATTATTATTGGATCTGGCCGTGAAGTATTTGGTAAATACGCAAAAAGAATAATGTATTTACTAAGATATGAACAAAATATTTATGAGACATGGACCGTAAAAGAGGTCTTGTTTATACGATTTATATATCCGACAATCCCGTTATGATTAATTACTGCTTATGTTATCGTTGTAGCCCTTATATTGAACAGAAAAAACAGGCCATTAAGAACAATTCGTTTCGTACTGAAAATAATTAATTAATTTTAGCAAGCCCAGCTGCCACTTCTATTACAAACCATATTAAAATCAATTTCGTTCCAGCAACCAATGTTTCTTTATTAATGCATCAAAAAGCAGGTATTTGTATTCGAACAATGGAACGATAAACATTAGCAGATAAAAAAATCCCGATTGAGCATGCTTCTCCCCTCGAACATTCGCAAGTTGTCATCCGTGACGTATGATATGGCGGGAAAACTGACGCGTTGGGGTGCCTGACGCAACGATAGGGCACAGAATAAAAACGATACAGAAGAACGATTCACAGAGCACTGGCCACTGCTAGAGACGATGACGTATTCGATTTTTTTTTTTTATAGACTCTCGTTTGACCACAATCTCACCTGATAAACAGAGATGATGTGATCGACAATGGAGTACGTTTGCCTAGATGTTACCTATTCACTCCTAACTTAAAGAACATAAACCATATTTAACTTTTCTTCTTCCATAGAAACCAAGCTTGTCGGTAAGTTTCACCGTTTACTCAATGAAATTGAAATCCCGTGACAATTCTGACAATGGCTTTCATAAACGAAACTTGTACTCAGCTCATATTTATAACAAGAGCTTGCAATATTTAATTTATTATGTAGATATCAATGCGTCTCTCGTCGTAGTCGGTGCTCCGCTGATTCCGTGCTCTCTGGACTGCTTGATTCAAACGTTCGTAATTATGAATTTCATTTTTTAACAGACATTTCGGACTAATCGGAAGTTCATTTGCACGTGCTGCACGAGTAGTCTTATGTGTGCGTGCTCTTTCCATGGAGCCGACATTCTGTATGTATTTACTCTGTGGCTATGGTGCCCGACGCCCGGCTGTCTATTATTTATCATAACCCATCAATTTGTTTCGGTGACTGATGAACGCGCACACCGCAGACCGCAAGCTATACGCCAGATAATCGAGCGTTTAATTGTGCTCCCCGCTTTAAACCGAGCACATCGTGACGCTCGCAATATGCAGAATGTGGTGTCATTTAAAATTTTCATATACATTTCCTGAAAGCTCTTTTAAAAATTTGTGTCATACCTTTTTTATGCAACATGAAAAATACAGATTTATTCACTTAGATAATTATACCGTAGGCGCACGTTTTATGTACTTAATAATTTAGTATAATTGTGCTTAATTTTTATTATGAAAGTTTGAGCAGAATGGCCCTTGAGTGAAGACGAGTAGGTAGCTTTACGACGATTTCTCATTTCGATGGTAGTACTTTGAGAAACATAGTTATAGATAGGGGGAAACAAAACCTAGCATTTGTAGTAACTACAACTTGTAGATAATCCCATTTCGCAAAGAAAAATAGAGTTGCTAAAACAAATGATAAATAATATTTATTTTGTATGTACTTAGGTTAAACATTACAGTTTTACATGTCAATCTTTTTTAGTCATTTTTAAACTATATGAAGCCGGTGTTTCCCAGATGACTACCCCGAGAAGAAACACCAAAACAAATTCAGAGACAAACAGCCCAATCGACTGAAATTCAGAGTGACACTAATTTAGGTAGAAATCATTTTTAAATTGACGTTTGTACACGTCTCTCAATCACACAGGCTCCAATAGGAGTCCCTCATTCAATTACCTACCGCAGTCCGTACGATATTAACCCATGGAGAATTAGCTAGCAAACGGACCAATCCCGAAGTTAACGCGCGCGGGTCTGGGAGCCGAAGTTAATTCGTAATATGTGCAAACAAATGCTTCTCTTCCAATCGTATTTAATGGTTTGCATCCTTTTGCAATTCCAATAGGAAAATAAGTATGAAACAGTATTTTTCTAATCGAAAAATATACAACTAACACGGAAAACAAAATCAAAATTCATCGAAAACAAACGATTTATATCAATTGTAAAAAAAATTACTTTTCGTGAAAACGCTGTTTCTATCGAATCTGCATGAGCCTTTGACGACAGAGACCACGTCCGACTTCTTTATGTATTAATTTTAATTTATACATAAATATTAATAATAAAAATAAAATAATTGCTTATTTTTTGTTTTTGTTATTATGCATTCCATAAACGTTAACTAAACCAATGCTTTTAAAGTAATCCTATAAAAATAAGCCGTTATATTTTACGGCAACATAACTTGCTGAAGTTGAATTTTCATAACTGTTGAACTTTTCCACTGTTAAACTGTGATGGTCATTAAACTTTTGAAAAACCGAGGCACAGGTTATGCAGGGACCTCTAATAGGAACTCGTGACAAGTTATATTTATTAGCACCCATATTGTTGGAGGTCAGTGGCGGATCCAGGATTGCCGTTTGGGGGGACTTGACCCCGCTGAGGAAAGGTTTTAGCACACAAAATACTCAAAAAGAACATACATTTTTTTTTGCTTACCGCGTAACAAACCTCCTTGGATTCGTTTTCGTAAATCCCTTAATGACTTCGTTAGATTATGGACTACCAAAGATATCTGGGTCTATTGGGGGGGCTTCAGCCCTTCAGCGCTCCCCCTGGATCCGCCAATGTTGGAGGTGATATATGTGCTCCCATTATGGAACTACCTCCACCTGACATGGAATTTCATTTAAAGAAGAAGCCTCCCATATTGCTCCGTTCCACTTGCTAATTTTGTTAGACGATGAATCATGTTTATGAGACAGCCACATTTTTGTGCGTGTAACTCCGAGCTCTATAAAACTGATTTATTTATTTATCATTTAGGCCGAGCTTGTGTGATGCCTCTGTGTGTAGACAGGTTGTTGTGGTGGTTTTTGCTATTTTTCATGTAAAATATGTTTGGTATTTGTAATATCAGATTTACTTTTTTCAGTGTGCGTTTTTAGTAAGTTGGATAGACACATAAGCTATTTTTTTTTGTAACGGCCTTTTTGTAGATCTTCGTATTTTAACACCGACTTCCGTAATTAAAGTTATTTTATAATTTGTAGTTTCTTTTTTTATTTGGAAGTCGGTTGTATTTTTTTATGTAGGTATTAGCCCACACCTAGCGAGACCACTGGAAAGTCACAGGAAAGCAAAACATGCAATTTCGTTTACTTACTTGGATGATACATTTTCAATTTCCTCAAGCTATTTTGATTTAAAAACCAAACTACTTAACCGATTTTGATGAAATTTCTATGGAACCAAACGGAACGCATATTCTTTCACATGAAAGAATTCATGAAAGGTTCATAAATGACGGAGTTATGAGGTAACAAACATAAAAAACAACCGAATTGAGAACCTCCACCTTTTTTGAAGTCGGTCAAAAATGGTTATCTTTTTGTTTTGTAACGGCCATTTTATAGATCGCAGTGAATATAGATAGCTTGACCATTCTACCCCTAAAACCTAGATTTATTGTACAACTATGTAACTATTTTGGTTTACAACAAAGAATATCCTACTCTATTTATTTCTGTCCTTCATAATTCAATAGACAAAGCTGAGTCCGTTTGAAGAGAACGAGATCTTTCCTTCGACATTTTACTTCATCTTTTCACAAATGACGTTCACCACTTATCAACACGTCGAACTTAGCGCCTTAAATGCTATCACGCCCACTTTTGATAATGCGCCCATTTATGAATGGCCAACAATTAATGCCGTCAATAAATAATCCACTGACCACACCCGATTTTCACGAGAAATAATGCGTTCATTAAAAGGGTGGGTGTGGCTAGTGCGTAAATCGTGTGGTGATTATCAAAGAAAATAACAACTCTTTAAAAATAAAATCCAATACATTTAGTCTATTTCTTCGGCACGCCTAAACGACTGGATTCATTTCAACAAATGAGGTATCATTAGATTACTAGTAGTTCATTAGGGTAGCGTTAAAGTTTGCTTAAAACTTCAACATTCTTACTATGTCAAAGTTTTAAAGGACTATCCTCTAGTCAGACCGACAGACGGACAACGGAATGATCCTATAAGCTACTAGAGGATGATAAAATTGCTCCTTTTCATAGAGGTTTGATAGAGAAACTATTAAAACATGGCCGGCTCATAGTGAACTTTTGTTAACCGACTTCACAAAAAGGAGGAGGTTCTCAATGCGGTTCTATGTTCTTTTTTTTGTATGTTTGTTACCTCATAACTCCGTCATTTATGAACCGATTTGATAAATTATTTTTTTGTGAAAGGATATATTTTGCGATTGGTCCCACAGAAATTTTAGCAAAATCGGTTTAGTAGTTCGGTTTTTAAATCAAAATAGCTGAAAAAAATGTGTCATCCAAGTAAACGTAATTGCGTATTTTGCTTTACAGGCAAGCAAAATACTTTTCAATGTTGTTGTTTAGGTGTGATACCACTAAAAAGAGAAAAATAAAAAACGTTTTTCCAACAAAGTACAACCGACTTCCACTTAAAAAAAATACTGACCAACTTTCAAATAAAAAAAAACACTACAACGCTACTGTTGGTAGCTAATTTGACAATTGGTTAAAGGTAGATACGTTATTGAGACTGGCCGTTGGCGATCAACTAAACTTGGGCCAAAATCAAATAGTTGCCACAGAAAGAAATAAAGAAAGAAAAATATTTTTTTTGGCTCGCACAAAACAAACAGAAAAGTAAAATAAATTAAAACTAGCACTCTATTACCTTGGTAACAATACATAATCAGTTTTTTCGCTTCACTGTAAAGTTGAGCGGTGATGTTTACTAAGGGACGATATTATGTAATCCACTTTTCACACAAATATAACACCTGTCTAAAGTCCCGGCTTTCCATGAAAAGCACTCGCGTGTAACGGAATGAATTATCCCGGTATGAATGAGAATGAACCCGTACATGATGTTATTCGAAGATTTTGATTCACACAACACATACCTACGGAATATGAGTACTGGCGAATCATATTGTTTTTTTTTTTCTCTCTCTCTTTGTCTTTCCTTTAAGTAGCACCTGGCATGTTGTCTCTGCTGGTGCAGAAAATACCTAAGGCATTAAGTCCGCCTTTGTACCGTGTTTTTACTACTTTTTCATAGAAACTTTCTAGTTCTTAATCTTACCCAGTTTCTGGGTTGTGGAGATCAGAAAGGTGACTCCTAATTAATAAAGGTTCTTTCTGAGTCAGACAATTTCAAAAAATTATATTGACTGAAGTCGTTGGCACTTAGATACCTATTTACAATGTATATCTACTGCAGTGTGTTGAGCTAAATCGATCTAAAATACGTAGATCTTTGATAAGTATTACATACGAAGTTTTTATGCCGTCGCTAACTCACTAAAAGGTTTGAGTGCGTACTTTAGTTAGCCTGGATAAATGAATGTCAAACTTAAAGAAGAATTCGTAGTTATAGTTAGTAGATTAGCCTGTTGTTTAGGTTTTATTGCTAATTTAAAACGGTTTTTGGAATGCCACAATGATATTTTCACTATGTATTTAATTTTGAGGTAAATAACAATTTTCTTATCATAAATCAATGTTTTATTCGCCTTAAAAAGAACACCTTTAAAAAAATGTCACCTTGAGAACCATAAAAATGTAAACAATTTTTCAAACCATAAGTAAAAAAGAAACACACTTTCAAAAAAAGAACACGACCCTGGAGTAACTAATTAATTCTTCACGATATTTTTAATTATAAAACATGCACTGCCAGTGACATTTAATTAAAACTAAAGTTTTTCTTTTTTAATTAGCGGCTAAATGGAAACATCCGTGGAGTTAAATAAATTGACACATTCAAAGAAGTTTAAATATAGCTGTAAAGTTATCTGTTTATTACAATACCTACCTATTTTTATAATAAATTAATCGGTTCTTTCAACTAAAGGCCATTTTCTAGAACGAAAAAGCTTATGTGGCAAAATGTCGTTAAATGGGTTTTCAGCAGCCAATAACATCAGCTGGTTTGCGTTGATTTTACGCGTGTATTTATGTTGTCTGTCTAAATTGGTTGTTCCTGATTACACTGGAAGCCAACAGACTACCTGGTTACATTGTTACTTCTCCTGGTTTTGGTGAGGAAAAATGTGAAGTGACCATTTCAAGTACCCAATAACATAACTTTTCAAAGTTAAGCCACTTTGCTATACCCCGCCATATAATTTGTACAGCTTCCGATGTGGTTGAATGACAAGGGATTCTTCAACTGCTCTATATTCTAGGCCCTTATTCATAAAAAACTTATTCTCCGTTTCTTAGTTAAAATACTGTTTAAAAGATTCTAAATTCAAATTGTCCATAGAACATTTTGAAAAAAGAATCCGCTTTTAAATATTTTAGGTAAGTAATGGTTATAAAGTTTTATGAAAAGGCTGTTGCAGATGTTTATTTTCTATAATATCCGTAATACCTGCCACAGTTGAGTGTATGTCTACCAGAATCAAATGTTACATCAAGGACAGAGGGATTTCAAACGTATTTCTATCTATCACCTATTTTTAAATGGACCGTGGTTAGCGCTCCTTAACTTGGCAAATTTGTCAAGCCACTTTGCTATAGTTCAATAATTTGTTCTGTATAAAAATCTCTTGTTAATTATCAACATAGTTTAATTTATTTTAAACATATCAGAGGGCCTAGCTTGAATGTTTTTGACGTATGTTTAGTAACGTCACGTAAAATTTAACTAAAATTATAATACTCGTTTCGTACATAATATTTTCATATTTGGAATTGGACACTATATTCATATTTTTGCATGATACAACTTGCGTATGTCACATAAAATTAAACCGAAATACTATGGGCTTGTAGTTCATAATTCACTTATGTTCACGATACTTTAAAGTTACCACTCGTCAAAACATTCGTGCCGTGGCAGTCCTGGCAGATATTAATTTACAGTTTGATTACATTTTCATTAATTGGGTTTAGGTTATACTAGTTAATCCAATTAACAAATAGACAGTTTGACCTATTAATACTTTAACAAAACAAAGGGAATTAACGAATTCGTTAATTGATCTATTTGATACTTTTACAAATCAAACGTAGACACCGAGTTAGAAATAGATTAATTGTTCTATTAAAAATAGTTTTACAATATAAATGGAAAATTGGTTAATAAACCGTATTTAAAACCACGCCCATTTACAACTGGTCCAGTTCGACTAGTTCTGGAACTAAAATAATACCAAAATAATGTGACAAATGGTCAAATGCTGATGGATATATTAATTTTCAACTGCCAATCGTATCGCTTGATAATTCCGGTTTAATATATGATGCGTTGACAATGTCTTTCCCGATACCGGTTGTTAATATCTATAATTTTCAGCAAAACTAAAAATAATTTGACCACTAACTCATGTATCGACTTTGTCGTTGTGCATTTTAACCTTTTGAACGCCATTGTCACGTATACATGACAAGCAAGCGCGTGCCCTGTACGCCAAACGTCACAAATATGTGACAAAAAATACGGCGAATATGTGGCTTGGCGTAGGGGGCACGCCGATGCGTTTATGCTCTGGCGTTCAAAAGGTTAAGTTAGTTATAAAGTGACCATTTGTATTAAATAGGCCCTAAAGAAATATTGGGTGCAATATAATTTGAACTTTGTCACGTATGCCATAGAGTTTGTACCCCCATAAATTCTAATGTAAATGTTTCTTTGTTTCCAGGAACAATCACACAAGTCGTACCGTCCCCTGACGGTGCTGACCTTCCGATGGAACTACGCCATCCATGGCCTGCAGCCGGCGGGCTACCACCTCGTCAACCTGCTTCTACACGCCCTTGTGTCGCTACTGTATTACAGGTATGGCGGATTTGAACTTTTTATACAGTTATTTTCATATGTATGTAGGCCCTTCATATAGACCCAAGCATCTAGAAGTAGCTCTGACTTAATGAAAATCTTATCTCATTAAAAAACGACTTGTTTTGAAAAATAATGCTTCGGATTAAAATCATTGATCGAAAAACGCATTTCAACGAAAATTTGTTTCACAATTTTTTATTAAGTAAACTACGAATCAAAAATTCCTCTCTTATCTATTTATTTAAAACTCCGTACACTGTGTTATTAGCAATATTGTAGAGTATGACTCAGTGCAAAATTAATACTATTAGGTACCAGAAAAAGCAAACGTTGAGTTTAGTTTTTTTGGAATTTTCTGGCACCACCAACAGTATTATCCGGATCCCTTTTTATAATTTGTTCATATCTCATCATCCCTTTATGTCTTTTTACAAAACCCCAAGGTAGGAAGCATGGCAGCGTTCCGTACTTCAGCGCATACATAATTTGAATATGCAATTAAAAGCCCCATGCAACCCTAAATTCATGTAACAACTAATTACATACCGTCGAGATTTCCTAATTTTCATAACAACACAAACTTCCACTGTTCTGACTTCAACTTTTTGTTCTATAGTGAGAGCAAATTCCAACTTTTGATTGTATAACGGAAAATCGGCAGAGCGCGGTCAAATTCAGTTCTCGTTAAAACTCCAATGACTTTATCACCTAAATGTAATTGATTAAGCAACGCAGAAAGGCTTAATTGGATGAGAAGGCCTTTCAAATCTCTAGTGCTTGAGAGAATGAATAATTATTTCATATTTATCTACCCTCAGGGGAATTGAAAGAGTTTTAATTGAAGGAGACGCTGTATCATGCCCGGTTCTTATGTAAACAGAAATTGTAAATGGTTTTATAGGCCGAGCCTGAGTTGAAAACTAGGTAATTATATCTTTGATAGTTAATCTTATTTATTATGCAAAGCTATAAAAGATTGATTAACCTTTTTATGTGAACGTAAATATGTAGATACTGTATTCTATTTGAGCCGCTCCAAATAAAATACTGGTATTCAGCTGAATCCAGTTTGACTGGAAGCCGACTCCAATATAATTGGGAATAGACTTGGCAGATGATGATGATTCTGTTTGATTTTCTTTCCTTTGTTCGTCTCCACAAACAGTTAAATTCGGTGCTACACATTCGTTTTCTGATAAAAAAATCAAGCAATCGTAGAACCAGACTATTCTGATTAACATTTAATTTTATAGATCGATCAATAACAAACATTCACAGAAAGTATATCCCTTAAGTAGTTTATAACAACTGTCCCTTACGATGACGTAACATTGATTAATATGAAAGTCCAATCAGAGTTGACCGGCCTTGTTAACCCGTAATTGATAATTGAACAGCAAAACTTTTAATTGTTAGGACTCAATAATCCACTGTTTGAGCCAAAGTAGGCGTGGGTTATTTAATTATTCAGAACAATATACCCCTGATCGGGTGGTTTAGGGTTGTTTGCGCCACCAAAGAGTGAATTTTAATTTATTTTTGCGCGGTAAAATTGAGTTAACGCGGCACTGTGAGGGGTTGAAGAAAGGGTGTGTCGTGTGAATCCCGGCCGTGTCGAGGTTTTTATTTTTCAAGTCTGCTCGTTACCGTCCCTCACAAATTGCACGTACAGCCGTATACAGATGTACGATTCTGATTGATACAAAGAAATACTGGCTTAAAAATTTGTTCCAGCTCTGTTTCTCTGTTTCGAAATATTAAAATCGCGAATATTTTTCTTTTACACATTGAGATGTAAATTGTAAACATTGAAAGAAATTCGGTGAATAAATGAGAAGTATACATTACGTAGATACTTTACATTTAGGTCGCTGTGACCTAAATCCCTTGTTGTAGCAACAGAGAGTCGAAGAAACAAACGACCTCCAATTAAGATCGCATGAAAGTTAACTGTAGCACTAAAATACATAATTAATTAATGTAAACGATCTGGGAATGTTCATTTGATTCGGTTGTTATTGCTTTTAAGATAGGAGTGTAATAGGATGGCAGTGTTGCTACCATAAATAAGTAGTTACGATTTGGGTCAGCCTGCAGCGCCGCGGCGGCTACGGGGGGCACCAACTGCTCCAGTTAAGCCAGTTTTAATCAGGCACCGTGCGCCCGATCCCCTTAGTTACTGCTAATTACGGATACTTGCTGTCCACCGCCAACTTAGCCCGGCTTATGCTCAATATCCAATTTGCCAGCATAATCCTATTAACGATTTTCGAGCTCTCATTATTATTCTAGTCCGCCGGACTTGTAACAGCGCTGCGGTTCCCATTTGTACATATGTATTTACAACTTCCCTTTGATAACAAACCCATGTAAACTGTTACGATTCGATCACAAAGTTCAAGTGAAAGGAAAACTTTTGAGTTCAAGTCGCCGCGGTTCCGTATGTTGAGAAGGTTCGCTTTTGTGCGAAACTATTCGTTAAGAGTACCTTTACAAAATACAGGACCGCACATGAAAACCATAACTAAATATTGGCGTACACTAGAACTGCTCCAGCCAAAATGTGCCAACATTCCAAAAATATTCCACCGTTCTTTACATTGCGTTTGGGCGGCAAATATCGTTGGTATTTCTACCCTTTCGGGCTTAGTGCGGGTCGTGGGGACGGAGCACTACTGCCTGTTTCCCTAACGGTGTCCTGGAGGTGTTAAAATTCACACGCAAATGACGCATTCAGAGCCGACAATAACGTGGTAACGAAGCTCGAACATCATTCTAATCCGCTGAAGTTCTGACTTGGAAAGCGGCGAGGCCGTTCGACTGTTTTCAATGCAGGTAAACGTACCGGTACGACACACGTATTGCTAGCAAGCAATACTCTGACGACAACAACTTGTTTACGCCACTAAAAGTTTTTAATGTGCTTAGTGCCGCGCTCACTCCAATCATATTAGAGTATCAAGCGGAAATTTTAGGCTGCCACATTATTTGCAACTCGAAAATGTTCAACTTCAAACTTATAATGGAATTACTTTCGAATTCATGGCTCGCTGCCATTTGCATGCGGAAACCCTAATTTAGAATGTAATGCATGTTGTAATTTAAAACTTCTTGCGTTTACCTGCGTTACAGGCCCTGAGGATGCAAGACACGTAAACACAATATGTTACAGAAACAGCTTACTATAAACAAAATGGCTGAAAGAGATAAAAACTGATGGGAAACACGAGACTAGAACAATTACCCAGAAAAACAGTAGGTAGAGTTAATAACGTTAATATAAATTAATGAAATATTTCTTAAAGTTAGATATAACCGTTAAACTCTCGCCGGAATATATAATCAAAGCAACTCGAGCCAAAGTAACGGAATAGGCAAACAAGAGAATTTGTTACGTAAGACAAGAAGGCTGTTTGGGCCATTCATAACGTAATGGAGCGAGAGGCGCCGGAGAACGCTAACTTTTTACCGCGGAGTTAAATTAGTTTTTCATAGTACCCGTACATCTTCTGTCATATACTTACTCACGGGGCTTTGTCTTATCCTCGCGTGCGAGTAATTAATCACATTTAGTAATTAATTTACTCGTAATGCGAGTGTATCGTTCGTTATTCAGGAATAATTGAGCCATTTATTAATTAAAAACTCCCTGGATGCGTTATTATGGTTTGAGTGTGGCGGTGTCGCTTCTCGTTCGTATTGTATCTGTGGTCCAATGAAAAACGAATCGTACGGGAGTGAGCACTGCGTACGGGAGCAAAAATGTAATCAAACAGATGGAAGGACAAAAAAAGTTACCCTAACAGCGCCCCCTATTTGGCAAACCCGTAAAAACCTAAACGTTAGGTACGTTTCGCTGTTGTACACATTTGCATACGCATATTTGGTTTTACTCAGTTTTATTAACTCGAAAACGTTTTAGTATGAAGACTTTATATCGACAAGCTTTAGGCCCTTTTAGATAAAGAGTTATTTCGTTCATGGTTATCATGAATTTGAGTCACCTCTTCCATAAATAATTTTGAGTTACTGGCATATCTAAACATTTCCTTTTAAGATCAATAAAAGTTGTAGTCGTTAGAACTTGAAATATCCACAGTCGTAACAAGTTCCTTTATCAAATATATCTTACCGCGGAAGTATGCAATATATCTGCGCACGCCACGAAGATAATTTAGACATTTGAAGTAAGCACGTGACGTCAGAGCCGTCCGCCGTTAACCTGACGCTGTAACCGCTCCCAACCATACACATAAATCGCCCGCGAAGATAAAACTAAGAACAAACAAAAGAGCGCAATAAATAGAAAAATATAAGAGTAGTAAAAGTTATATGACAAGAACGTAACTGCTGTGACGATTTGCGATCCCCCGGGTTCCATTACAGCTACATACCCTTTATTGCTTCCGTATTTTTCTCGGTTTACATGGTACATGCGGTGTGGTGACATCGTCAATGCATACATTATGTCTGTTTGATTGATTGCTATGTGGTAACACGTAGCGTTTGGCGGGGCCCACGCCTGTTATCAATTAGGGCAATATGTGAGTCGGCCGATCCGTGATTGTAGAGGGCTAGGCCGATGACGAATGGTGCTTAATTATCGACGGTACTTCGTCATTTACTCTGGTCATGTTTTGGTAATGTTGGGATACAGGGACATCGTTCTACGGATGTTCTTCGTCTGTCTTCGTCCCTGTATCACATCACATCACACTAATATTATAAAGGCGAAGCTGGACCGATTTAGATGAAATTTGGTATAGAGATTGTTTGAGGCCCGGGAAAGGTCATAGGTTAGTTTTTATCCCGGGAGTATGTTCCCTTGAGATTATTTTCGACAATCACGCAGGCGGAGCCGCGGGCGGCAGCTAGTAATAATCACATCACACTATCACACTAATATTATAAAGGCGAAAGTTTGTGATTGTGTGTGTATGTTTGTTACTTCTTCACGGGCAAACGGCTGGACCAATTTTGATAAAATTTGGTATGCAGGTAATTGACACCCTGGATTAACACATAGGCTTTTTATACATATATACACTCGGGTAACACCGCGGGGCGCAGCTAGTTTGTACAATAAATACCATCACTTTTTTACAAAACATGACATATCAATTTCCATCTCTTTTATCATTATATTCTAAGCCTCTGTGTATGTTACCTGTGTTGACTTTCAGCTCTATATTTGTACAAAAATGTAAGATATGTTTACCGTTATTTTTACTACATATGTGCCATATTTTTCCATCTGAGTTGGGAGTAAGATAAACGAGGCGTTACTCCAACACTTCATTTGTCAAAGGCGGCTGAAGGGTGTGCGTGAAAGTGATGAACACCCACTTTTTCGCGGTATCTGTCGTTAATTTGAATTTGTGTCTTACGAGCAACAGTGACAAATCACGTGAGGCGACATATTTCAAAATGTTTTGAGTAATTTGTGGAAAAAATGACTTGATATTTTGTTTTACTTGTTTATTTTTAGATTCTGGTTGGAAATACCAATAAGTATCAAATTGGCCATAAAACAGAAAGCTTTTGCTACCGGTTTCTGAATTGAGAATGTGGAGTTAAGAACGTCCGAACTGTAGCGATTGTGGTCGTATTAGTCTGGGTGCTCAAATGTGTCCCAATTTCTTGCAAATTTGCTCTATTTTAAGCACTGGCGTTTTAAGCTAGAAAAACCTGTTCTTTGCAAAGCAAGATTGCTTTTCCGAATAATTTCGCACCAATTAAAAATTAAGTCAATTGTAACGCGACACGACCATAATGCGCGGCTTACCCGAAGGCAGAGTCACCATGTAGATATAGGTGTAGTTAAACTCACTAATCGATGTACATGTCGAAGTGAACTGTCAATCCATATAATCAAAATGGAATGAAAGCTCACTTTGTGATCACGTGACATCTTGATTATATGGATTGACAGCTTACTTCGACATGTAAGTAGAATACTACTTGCCGCGCGATGGAAAGGCAAGGCCTTCGCCCCAACCGGCCGCTACAGGAGACGACGCCCCGGGCGTTGGGAGTCGCAGGGCGATCCCCGGCCACCGTAGGCGCGTGCCTGCAGTCGGAGAGCGTTGGGTGGCTCGCTGTCCGATCAGCCCTGGAACGCAAAGGGCTTTAGAAGGAACACGGATGGGTCTTAGGTAGTAAGAGTCTGACACGCCCTTCCGCCCTTCCGCGCACTCAGAGCGAAAGAAGTCATTTGATGATTTCCAAACCTTAAAAAAAAGTCCAGAAATTAAAAATCGTGGATTTTTCTCATACTAAGTTTTACGAAAGCTTTGCTCGCTGCAAGTTCAAGATTTCGGTCTGTTTAGGTAAAGTTTCAACACTATGTAGCCCGTAGCCATTTTGAATAACTTAGAAAGTACACAGTGCACTTAAAAGCCAAGTCAGGAACCTGGTGCTTATGAATCTTAAGTCTAGAACGCTCCTGAAAGACCTGAAGATTAGCGATTCTAAATTGATTGTAATTTTTTTTGAAGTCGGTTAAAAATAGCGCCTCACATTCGCATCTCAGTCGCAATCTGTCAAAAATGTATGGTCCAATATTTTTTAACTTAATAGAATCATATATGTTTTACACAGACAACATCCCTATTACATGGTTACTGCGGGGTGACGGTTGACACAATGGCTAAGCGATTGGCTATCTCGCTGCGCATCGTAGGTTCGATTCCCGCACGGAAAAAATATTTGTATGGCCTATAGAAGGTTGTTCCGGGTTTAATTGTTTGTGACTATGAGTTTAAATGTTTGTAAACGCACCCACGATACAGGAGAATGTCTAGTGTAGGGCAACGGATAATAAAATAAATTGCAATAACTATAAAGGCAGCATATAGGTCTGTCAAAAATTTACAATACTAGCTTTTGCCCGCGACTTCGTACGCGCGTATCCCGTTTCTTCCCGTTCTCGTAGGAATTTCGGGAAATCCTCTCCTAGTGCTCCCCTACACTAACCTAAATGCCACGACCATTGGTTTCAGCTGTGCGTTGCCTATCAGTCACTCAGTCATATATATCAATATGTATAAAACCCTTCCGTTACCGAGTAAAGTAGTAACGGAAGGGTTTTATACATATTGATATTACAGACCCAAAAATATTCGCTTCACAAAATCAAATTGCAAAGCAGAGACTAACAGAAATATCCGCACACGCATTCCAAGCCAGAGTTTGTTGCCAAAAGCTTTGGTAAGCCAAAAAAGAGCACAAATATTTTACTATAGTACAGCTCTCTTTCTGCCAAATTGAGAGTTATATGGAAACTATTTTGTGCCTGCGACCTCGCCTGCTTCGAAAATCATCGCAAGGAAACGTACTCCCGGTGTAAAAGTATTCTATGTCCTGCTCCAAGGTCCAGTCTAGCTCTTTATCATAATCATTATATCAGTCGAAAGACGTCCACTGCTGGACATAGGCCTCCCCCTAGTGCTGCCACAACAAACGGTCCTGTGCGTCTCGCAACCATCGGCTACCCGCGATCCTCACCAGGTCATCGGGATCCCACTTTGTGGGAAGCGTTCCAACGCTGCGTCTTCCGGTACGCGGTCGCCACTCCAGAACTTTAGGCCCCATCGACCATCTGTTCTGCGAGCAATATGCCCTGCCCACTGCCACTTCAGTTTGGCGATCCTTCGGGATATGTCAGTAACCGGGGCGGTGTCGATGATCTCTTTATCACAATAGGGTATTTTACTGAAAAATCTAATTAGTCCGTCAGATAGCTTTCGAAGAAATAGAAGACGACACTACGATAGTACAATTGAGTACAATTTTTACCATCCTAATGACGTCACGTGTTTTCAACGCACTGTATCGTTAATTTTTTGTTTACATGAAAAAAGAAAAAATGTGTGTCCAATATTTTTTGGAAATCTATCTGACGGACTAAGATTTTTTTAATAAAATACCCTATTCATCAAAATTGGTTCCCATGGTTACGGTGTGAAAACGTAACGAAGAGTTAATTTAGCATTTATAAAATTACTTACTTCTCTCTGCCAGTGTAACGTCCGCGTGAGTGTCGAAAATTATCCCAAGAGGACCCAGGATAAAAAATATACCGTATCCCTTAGGACATGGTCTACCCTTGTGCTAAGTTTCATCCAAATCCCATCAGCTAACGGCTTAGGTGAAGAGGTTACAAACAGCAAGACATATAGACAGACAGACAATTTCATTCGCAATGATAATATTAGTATGGATATCGATGTATGGAAAGACTGTAGATGAAACGTATTAACTATTCATTGCTCAGTGAATGTTGACATGAACTAAGTCGTACGAGCGCCGAGCTACTGCAGTTATCGAACTTTAAACTGCCAGTTAGCGATTAACGACGGCCAAAAATGCGAGGACATGACAGGAAGTTTTCGAGATATAGTTTAGTAGTTATTAAGCTGTACCGATTCAGTATGTTTGACTAGGAACCGAAGTCCCTGATATGTATAGCTATTATGTGTAGTAGTAGGTAGTCTCATAATATTCAAGAATGTTATCACGAATGTGATAACATTCGATCACGATAAATGTCGATTCAGGACATCTTTATGTCTTTATTTCTATTTTCGGAATTAAGTATGTCAATAAATGTAAGATGGGTGACCGTCATTGCTAATTTATCTAGCGTCGACAACACTACAATAAAACTTTAAAAATGCTGGTCAATTGCGAGTCGTTCTCGCATTCAGTTTTGTTTCATTTATTGATAAAATAAATAATAATCATTTATTTTTTCTGCCTGTATACTTAGTATGTATGTATTTATGTATCTATTATATTTTATTATCATTAAATTGGTTTTTGTCACACCAATGTCAGCCCTGTTTCATGTCCAGACAATTACTGTCCATCCCAGGTTGTCTGGAAGAGATCGCGGAATGCGATAAGGCCGCCCATTGCACTTATGTGTTTTAGTGTTAAGTTTCCTTTTTGTTTTACTTTTGGTGTACAATAAAGTATATAATAAACAAATAATCTACATTTTTTTTGTTGTAAGTGGAATTCCGTTCCATTAGGAGACTTTTTTTCTTGGGGAAAAAACCATTCAAAGTCAAAGTCAAAGCATTTATTTCAAATAAACCATTATCAGGCACTTTTGAATTGTCAAAGTCAGTCCGTCAAAATCATGAAGCTATTTGCACGTTCCAAAGCGTAGATCTCTATCGAGAAGAACATGCAAGACACTCTTTTAAATAATTTTAAGTTTACTAAACATTTATTACAAAACATTCCATTGGTTACCCTCGGGTACGGAACCCTAGTGTTTTAAATAAAAATATAATGTTGCCAACGTTATACGTAGCGCGAGTCCAGCCTATCCAAGAACGGGTACATGACATATAAGGAATCATCGGCTCCCAACAATCAAGGCTTAGTTAAAAAACATATCAATGTAATAACACTTAAATTGTTACCATAATAACCAACCTAGAAAAGCAATAACACTTGAATCGTTAAAAAACATCATTAGGTTTCCACCATTTTAATTTCTGAGAACTTGCCTTCGTCACTTTCCAATTGTAAGAATGGATTGTTAAAATAGAATTTTAATCAGAAATCCATTTTGGATTATTTCGTAGAAATAGGCACTGTAAAGTGAGTTTTCTAAGAAAACTAAAACATTTATGCATTTGAAGTGTTGAAGGAAAACTGCCACCATAGTTGTTTCGTTTTAACATAGTAATAGCGGTCATTGCTTATTCCCTACTGTTAAAAATAAACGACGTATTGTGTTCGTGAAGGTTTTGAAGATCACGATAGATGGAAAAAAATGCAAGTAAATACATATAGGTAAATTACCCAGTCGTAACGCAACAACTCCAGGAACAGGGAGACTCAACCTTCGGACCAGCCGAGCATTTCTACAAGAACTAAAATAACTGTCAACTTACACGTGTGCAAATGTGTACCTCCCCCATAACATGTACGTCGCGGTGGAGGTTAAAATACCCGCCTCTTGAGCACGAGCCAGTTTAATTTCATTTCATTACGTATGTATACGTACCTACTTTCTAAGTTAATCTCAAACATCAGTGTCGTCACGTGAAGGAAAACATTGTTGGAAAACATGTACCTATCAAAGGTCTGGTCTGGTTTAGACCGTACAGTAAGCAAGCAGGGTGGTAAATGCGGTAACCTTTTTAAGATTTATGTATGAGAAAAAAAAACACTACGTACAAAGTACAAATTAATTTTATGTTTTGATTGTTTCTTCGGTTTTTAACACCGAAAGTCACTGGAAAGCAAAATACGCAATTCCGTTTATTTTTTAATTACCGATTTTGAAGAAATTTATATGGGTCCAATCGGAAAGTATGTTCTTTTACATAATAAAGGAATTTTTCAAATCAATTCACAAATGACGGAGTTATGAGATAACAAACAAAAAAAACAACCGAATGAAATTATTTTATCAGTCATTATTATTTTCGAAACGGCAAAGTGATCACGTGATTTGATCACGTGACATTTCGGTAGTTCATCATGCTGTTCATGTCAATCCAATTCCAATAGGGATTCAGGATAAATTGGCCAAAGATTAAAAAAACTATGCATTTTGATATTTTTGTCAATTTATATAAGTTACCATTAAAAAAACAAAAAACTCTTATGATGAGAGTTTTTTTTTTGTTTTTTCGCGATTTCAATGTTAGTCCCATACTGAAAGTTGTTCATAATGATGAGTACAATGACCGTTTGAGAGGTATTGCGTCTATTCTGTTACAGGTTATAATATAATCTACATCTATACTAATTTAATAAAGCTGAAGAGTTTGAACTACCAGACAGATTTGGAAAACTGTTTTTGTATATATAATAGCCACATTCATATGGAAGGTTATACACGGAAATTCCTATGGGACCAGGAAAAAACGGGATATGCGCAAACGAAGTCGCGGGCAAAAGCTAGTAACAATATAACTAAAAAGTTAATTTCCAATTACTATACTGCCAAGAAAGGAAAGGTTGAGTACCCTGATAACGCATCAACTGTAGCCAATCACACCTGAGTTCCGTTTCACACGCGATGGATAATGTCCAATGATAGACACCCCCTTACCCTTCGCAAATTGTTGTTCTCAGTCGACCCCCGTGCTAATTAATAGAATAGGTGCGGGTTTAGTGAACTGGTTTTGTACAGGGTATTTCAGTAGTGCGTGGTCATATTTAGGAGTGATGTTCAGGATTTGATGATGGATGATTTTTTTTATAATTTTCTTCAGTGTTTCACACGATTATATTTTGTAGTGTGCGTTTTGTTTGTCTGACAATTTGTTTGTTTTCTTTCTTATCTATTAATTAATATTCTTTCTTTTGCTTAAAGAAATTGCACACCTGTTGTAAGTGTTCAATCTTTTATTTTAAACGCATTTGCAGCAAATCACACCTATTTTCTGCACTTAATAATACAGTGTAGTGTGTGGCACGCGACGTGTCGTCTGATAGACAGCCACTACCTTCCGCGAATAGCTATCGTTAAGTAATCCACTCCCCACATGTAATTAACCATAGTTGAGCTGCGTTGATAACATCGTTGGACGATTGACAGCTTAATTCTAGAATAATACGGAATGCTGAAGTGTTACTGGATTTTTCCGTCAAGGAGTTGCTTGAGAAGTTTCGGTGGCAATAGGCTCGCCTTCTATGATGTGCATGTACTTACGTAATTCGCCTAAATGAGCTCGTGGCTAAATAATAACAGCCGTACGGATCGGATCCTCAAGGTTAAGCAACACTTGCCAAGGTCGGTCTGTGGATGGGTGACCATCTCAACATACCAAGACTCCTTCGTGGCTCGGAAAGCACGTTAAGCCGTTGGTCCCGGCTGTCATTTGTAGATCTTTGGCAGTTACGGATTGTCAGAAGCCAGAAAATCTGACTCCAGTCTTGCCAAGAAGTACCGTGTTACCCAGTTAATGGGTTGTGGAGGTCTGGTAGGTAGTCGCTCCACGTAAAACACTGGTTTCAGCTGAATCTGGTTTGACTGGAAGCCGACCTGAAGATAGTTGGGAAAAAGCTAGGCAGATGATGTATGAAATTATAATACAACTCCACAGGATCTAACTACTATCATCCTGGCTTATTGCTGGCTATGGTCTACCTGTATTCCAAGTTTACGTCAAGCCCGTTAAAACATTGAGGCTTGACTAGTTAATTATCAATACAAACATACTTCTAAACGGACTTTCACATTAAAATTAGCAGAATGGCAAACTTAGATAGTATTTTAAATGTAAATGTGAGGAAAATAGGCCAAGCATTATAAGTATTACTTGCAAAATAATTGTTCAATGTTTTGTATTTCCGCTTCAATGCTGTTGAAGTAATCAAATAATTTCTTTCATACCACCCACAGAGCCATTACCGTAACACTGAACTAAACAATTTTGTATATCCATTGAAAATTCCTCTCGAAACCACGATACAAAAGCGTAGTAGGTATTAATAATCGCTACGACAGCGCTACGCAGCGCTACGAAGTGCTACAAAAGTACTACGAAAGTGCTACGCGGCTCGTAGCCACGTCAGCGGCTCGACATATTTTATACAAGGTGACCTACGAACAGTTTCAGCGTTATCGATATTCCGAATGATCAAGATTTTATCGATAAAAAGATCTGAATAATCGAGTGTTGTGGAAAATTTATTCGAAGAAATTTTCAATAGAATGGATCATAGGTGTTTGGGAGGATTTAGCGGCTAAAGGACGTGACGTAACGTTTTATTTGCAATCCATAAATGTCTTGTATTTTTTTGTTTACACTGCAAAAATATTCAGGAAATGTTATATTATTTCTTGGAAGTTGACACCGTTTATGTCAAAATTCCTCTTAGAGTTATTTTCAAGATGTAGAGAGTAGATTTTTGTAATGTACATTATGTGACCAATATTTAACCGACGTAATGAAAATCAATGAATAATTTAGTTAAGTGTAGTGTCTGCTGACACAGCTTGTAGAATTTGCAAGACGAAACGACCTAAAATTATTATACAACCATACTAATTTAGCTGCTACTTAAGATGTGTAAGCAGACACTACACCAAATTAAATTATTAATTGAGTTTCAAATTAAATATGATGAAAACTACGTAAGGTTTCATCATATTTATATTTTGGTTATTTACGTAACAAAAAAAAACACACTGGAATAAAAGTGACTGTTACTATGTTTTCAGTAATATAAACGTTCGCTTTTGAAAAGTCACTAACCATCAAATTCCACGTAATGTCGATTAATTTCATAATTATTCATAGAAACACAAATAATTTTGTTTATAATCTACTATTTTAATGATCACAGAATCCATACATTATACGATAAACAAAAGAACACGATCCGTAATGAATAATACCTCTGCTAGTTAATTCCAAATATTGAATACATCGGATCTACATTAATTTAGGCCTTTCAAATGTAAATGAACATATTTATAGGCGTATTCGGAGTTCGGAGCTCAATGGATCATAATTTATATCACGTTTACAATATCTGGTGTGAAGACTTTGCCGTCTAACATCAAACGAAGCCTCACATCAAGAATATGATTAAAGTTTTTTATGGTAGCAGTACTTGCAGTAACTTACTCATACGTCGTTAAGTCGTCTCCAAGTAGTTTCATTAAAAGTTTCGATATAAAACGAGGAACATAAAACAGATCGTCACAATTACGAAATAAGCTACTATCGTCGTCGCCACAAGCGTATCGATTGAGAGCAGCTCATTAGGTGCGCGCTTCGCGAACAAACTAGCCGTAAATGTTTTTTCACCAACTTCGCAAGAGATTTCGTCAGATTCGCAAAAAGTCACTAACGAGCGCCTTAATTCCGGCAGAAGTTAGCCGTCGGGAGCACCTTCGCCGCGTTAGTCTCAATTAGCCGTTGTTCCACCTCTGCGGCTAAGTTGCGGTCGCATGCCACCAGGCGGCGCCACCGGATAAACTTGCCCAATTATTGTCATTCGACTTCCACAATTCACACGGTCAGGACGTACGGAGCGCGCTGTATATTTCACGAGACAACGCAAAAGGCGGCGGTAAAAATTGTCGACTCAATTTTAAAGTGCTGTTGATAACTCAGTTGACAGTCCCTGGCGGTTTGTTGTTACTACCTGTTCCGGTTCTGTTATAACTTTCTCAATTTCGTCTCTCAATGCTACATTGTATTTTGTGTTCCCATAAATACAGTTGAACGTTTATTTTTGTTTAATTTACTCCGATGTTCCTGAAGGTTAACTAACCTAAATAAACGTTTGGAAGCTGTGTTCGCCGTAAAGATAATGACTTGATCGTTCGATCCTTGTGATTAAATTATGGTGTCGCCCGGGCCGTCAATGTGATGGGTGGCCAATTTATGACGCGTAATTTACTCCGTTCGCCTCTGAGAGGGCATTACATCACC
Organism: Mamestra brassicae; assembly: GCA_905163435.1. Taxonomy (NCBI): domain Eukaryota; kingdom Metazoa; phylum Arthropoda; class Insecta; order Lepidoptera; family Noctuidae; genus Mamestra; species Mamestra brassicae. Next base: position 5,710,769 of record LR990996.1, on the reverse strand, counting down.
GGTCCCGGGTGATATTACTAAGTGACATTCGACATTAACTTGGTTTCTATCGGACATCACTTAAGTCGTAGATTATAGATGGGTGCTAGATACTCAAGATTACTTTTAAAAAAAGCGAAGACGTTAAACATGATTGGGTATTTTATTAGATTTATTTTTTATTTTATTATTACAAATGTTGTAATAAATACTTAACAAATCATATACACTAGAAATAAAAATCCCTAACTAAATGAACCCTAAAATATGGCGTCAAAAAATTCATCCGCATCGCTGTCAACTGGAAGTGTACCCAAAAGACTGGCGGCATTGCCACGTTGTATGGCAATGCTTATTCTTTGACCAAGGTTAAAGCCAGCCCTTGGGTCACGCGAAGTGTCAACTAAGCGTGTTGAGAGATCTTTAAATAAGTTATGCGCACTCGGACCCCAAGACGCGAGAGTTTCAACCCCAAACAGCTCGAAAATATAACTACCAACAAGTTTATTATATTTCCGCCGCTTGAGGTTCTAGGGTATTTGACTAAAAACATCGAATTAGTCCATCAGACAGATTTCAAAAAAATATTGTTTGTACACGTATGATTTCTTTTGTCACGTACAAAAAATGAAGACGATACAGTGCGCTGCAAACTCGTGTGACGTCACTTACCCAGTAAACTTTTTACTGGAAAGTGACGTTACAAGCCCCCACTCTTTATCTTTGTTGCGTATTATATTCGTAATTTTTTTAACCCAGTGTCCTTCCCTATTGTGACACTTGGTCTACTGACAGTTGAACTAATAGAAGTTCCTATAAAGCTGATAAGCTTAAGAAGCTCCTAACATCAAACAATGTAACTGTCACCGGAAAATTGCAGACTCCGTAAGATTATCTTATAAAGATTTATTACAATCTTTATAAGATTACAATTTCTGGACACTTCCACTTTATCCTTGTCTTATTTAGAAAAAAATAGTTTACAATTTCACGCGATATTTTACAATCTTACGGCGTGTGCAATTTTTCGGTGACATAACTAAATCAAACATTTATGAGGGATAAAACGATCAAATAAAAGAAAAACATTCGAACAATCGTTTTGAAAACATATTTTTTCAATGAATCTTTCCACAGAAATGAGGCTTAATAACAGAGCCAACGTTAAGCACCACCCAAAGTGATTTCTAATCAAACTTTACCCTGCGTTGTCATGCTAATCCGTTCCAAACAAGTCATTAAAGTTTTCCTTATACAGGATGTTTAAGGGTGACGTTCTGTATCTCATCGTCATCTGCCTATCCTTTTCCCAACTATATTGGGGTCGGCTTCCTGTCAAACCGGATTCAGCTAAACACCTTTTTATTTTACGTGGAGCGGCTGCTTACTAGACCTCCACAATTAACTGGGTTACACGGTAGTTCTTGGCAAAACTGGAGTCAGATTTACTTGCTTCTGACAATCCGTAACGACTGCCAAAGAACTATAAATGGTAGCCAGGACTGACGGCTTAACGTGGTTTCCGGGCCACGGAGGAAACTAGGTATGTTAAGATGATCACCCATCCACAGACCAACCTTGGCAAGCGTAGCTTAACCTTGAAGATTGACCCGTGCTGTGACATTCTGTATCTATAATACAGTAAAGAAACACAAAAAATTACACGCAAAACAAAAAAAAAAAAACTGTTTAATAACTGGCCGCAAAAAAACGACTCAAAGTTTAAACAAAAATATTTTTTCAAGCAGTCTGATGCAGTCGGGTGGCATAAAATCTGTGATTTGAACTAAAGTACCACCATTTTAGTACCTACTTCCTATAATACTACCGCATTAACTGCTTGAAAAGTGTTTTTTTTTTACATTTTGGGTAGTTTTCTTGGAGTTGGGTTTTTATACAAATCTCTTTTTTTGTTTGCCCATTGTTTTTTTGAAGTGAAAACCTTTTAAGGCGCGTTGAGCACTTTTTGGGTAAACAAAAATCATGCAACTCGCGTCATCGTCACCGAACGCTTTGGCTTTCGCTTAGTTTTCACTTCTATCGGCAGTCCCCAAAGACAGCCCCGCAATTTTTTTTTTTTTGAGATTGGTTTGCTGTTGTCTCTAGTCTAGGTTATAGATGACAGAGTAAAAGTCGACGATGGAGCGAGCTATTTTTGAAGAGATAGTATGCGTTCGGAAACAGACGCAGGCAGAGAGTTCCACACCGTTTTTCTTAACTATAAGTATTTCTAATACAGAATATGACCGCGCACTTATGAAACAGCCTGTATGAAGTAAACATAAAAATCCGTCTATTAAAAGTTTGAGCGGGTCTGACGTGTGAGCGTGCGTGCAAAATGAAACCACAAAAGTTTTCACGGCTCAACGCTGCTTAGCCAATAGAAATAAAGCGCTGGAAACGCTAGCAATTACCTTTTCAAACATTTTTAAAGGTTTTATTTGTATGTGAGCGTGGGCTACAGTTCAGGTATTGAAAAGAAATTGAAGTAAAACATTGCTTTTAATTCTTTGTGTGGGAAGTGACCGGATTTGGTACCTAGGTTTTTGTTGATTTAAAAACCTAAAAGTGGGTAAATATGTTCTTTTTAATGACGATACTTTTTTGTTTTAAACTATAAACAAGCTCATTGAAACTTATAAAAAGATGGGAAAAGTAAAAAAAATGAAATATATTTTCGGGAATATGAAATCAGTTTTAAAACTAACGAAATAGTAAACAAACACCGCAAAACCGCACATCATTGTTATTTTAATTCAATTTATATTTTCCCTCAACACTACACCACAAATATTTTGGCGTAATTTCCCTCCAATCCGTCCGAACCAAACGCTAACCGAGTATCCGTCCATTTGTAACTGATACCGGTGATACACCGCTCTTGGTTGCTAATAACCCAGTTCAAACAGTTGTAAATATAGTAGATAAGGGCCACAAAAACAGAGTAATTCTAGAAGACCGCGACATCACAGAATAAATAGATGAATGTACAGAAGGATGATTCCTTATAGCGAGCGAAAAGTCACGCATACGGATATAGGAGGAAGTATTCATCATCATCTTCCTGCCCTTGACCCTAAATGAAATGGCCGACCCCACCTAACGTCTGCTTAGGGTCAGCGCGTCTTCGTCCAAAAAGTAAGGTTTTTTAAATAACTTCATCCGTGACGATGCTATAAACAGTTAATTAGAAAGAGAAGTCCGACGTGGTTCCTGACGTCAAAAGCCGTTTTCGCAAAAAGGACAGATATTCGTTTAAAATTGTTATAATATCACATAGTTTTTCGACCAATTTTGATTCTGTTTTCACAGCATTATATTTTTGTATATTTTTTGAAGAACTGTTTACACAATAAATATTTATTACTTGCATATTCCAAATTGTCGTCTTCGCTATCACTGAATCATTTGTAAGCGCAATCGCAAGCAGCATTTGTTTAAGAGCGCCACACGTACGCGTCTATGTATGCGAGCGTTTTCGCTGGTTGTGTAAAGCGAGCCTTCTGTGGCCTATCTTCTCCATAACGCCATATTCAGCCTGTTTATCCATCCAGTGACCTAGTTATTCTGTTACAGGGTGTGCGCAATGTTCCTGCCGGAGTTTGCGAGTTTTGTCGCCGCCATCTTGTTTGCCGTTCATCCTATTCACACTGAGGCGGTGAGTTACCTATATTATTTTTATAGTTGTAGAGTAGCTTGAAGAGTGTCTATCGTGAGTGATGAGTGGCTCTTTGGAACTATGTTGTGTTGAAACGTGGCTTTGACGGAGATGTTCCTTTTACGCCGTTCATGTCTTTAGCTTTCTGAATTACAGTATCTTGAAATGTTGGAAAAACGTTAAGGCATAGTACATATAATTATATACTGCGATCAATATGACTAGACGATCTAGCCTCATCTTGAAATGAACTGATACAATCGCGCGAAACGAAAACTTGTCAGGTCAGATGGATCAAAATGTAGATCAGTGACCATAGTGCGAGTTTAAAAAATTGTTACTCGATCCCGTAAATATAAACTTCTATTTATACTAGAACTGTATAAGCGCAATATCCGAAAATCGCTTTTTTTTATCATTAAATTTGACATAACCGAACCTTTACGTTAATGCGATTGAGTAAGTTTAAAAAGTCGCTCTAGGTCCTATGATGAATTAACTGACTCGGCTACTTATGCCTTTATTTTTTCCAAGAGATAATAATATTCTCTAAAAGTACAAATAAGTATCCCGGGATACGGGGAAGGTCACGACTTCCCTCTCTAATATCTCTGTGAAACTCGGTTTCCCTACGAGTTATTCACACATCAAACGTCAGCCGCTTTATGTACGGCACATAAAGAAACTGTCAGAATAGTCAGCGGAGCCCTAAAAATAGTGAAGGATATTGTATCCTTCTCAAGTTATTGAGGTAAATGTTGGGGTTGCTATGGCGCCAATTATATAGCCACGTATAAATGTATCTCGATTATTCATCTCATAACGATTCCTATAATTTGGGTCCATAATAACGAGGGCATCATTTCTCTTCCATCTAACAAGACACTCGAAAAGTTATTTATCGACACATTTTTCACAAAAGACGGCTTAAAAAGGTCTTAATGGAAGCCTAATTAAATTTGGTCGCAATCAAATCAATTTCGATCACTGCATCCTTTATTAAAAGTTGCCTTATTGGCTGGAAAATCTTTTCTTAGCTTACGCTGCTTTATTGGCGACTAAAAATATATTCGACCAAAATGTTGCATCTACCCACCCGCTTTGAAATGCTTTTAAAACTTTGATCCGACCGTATACGTCGTATCGGATGGCATTCGGTTAATATTCATTCCAGATATTAAACGTTTTGTGTTCGAAATAACAACACACTGTGTATGACAGTATCCGTTGTGAATTTTTCGATTCGACCGCATATTTTGTTCGACATTTCATTCGTTTCGTTGTTTTCATTCGAATTCTTCATTATATTTTAAAGTGTTTTGCACATACGAACGGCTTTTATTAGAATTCGGATTGGTTACTCAATAATGTAAATGGTTTGATGTGTAGATGGATAGGCGACCCCAATATAGTTGGGAAAAGGCTAGGCAGATAGGACAGATTAATAGATATTATTTTTATTGTACCTACAAATAACAATAAGGGCTTTAAAAGTAATAGTGTAACAATGGGTGGTATTATCGCTAGTAGCGATCTTTTACAGACAACCTAAGAATTTGGTCATACCTACTTATTTTTTTATTATATACTTCTTTGTACACCTCCTAAAAATCACAGATTTAAAAAAAAAAACACCGTACAATGGGCGGTCTTATCGCACAGGGCAATCTCTTACAAACAATCTTTAGACGGACTGAACGAAAGAAGTTAGATTTAGGGCGGTCAGTGTACAAACACTACACTTACACGGTCACTTACGTATACTTGTAACTGAACAAGGCATTGAAGACTACCTTTTTTTTAGGGTTCCGTATCCTAAGGGTTAAAACATGACCCTAACTAAGACTCCATCATCCGTTTGTCTGTCTGTCACCAGGCTGTATCTCATGAACTGTGACAGCAAGACAGTTGAAAAAAAAATCACAAATGATATATAACAGCAAATAATAAAAATTAAATAAAACTAAAAATTAACAATATAACCATACAAGAAACATGTTTTTTTCGGCTTATGGTACGGAACCCTTCGTGTGCAAGTCCAACTTGCACTTGGCCAGTTTTTTTTAAATATTGCAGTTAAATATTTTTCTTTTTTACATGTTTTTGTTTTTTCATTTATTTCTCAATAGTAACGAATTTGAATAACTATGTTTGACATTTAAATTTGAGTTTGCTAATGTTGATAGTTGAATTCCGTTGACATCTTTGTATTTTTCATCTAATTTTTTATTTAATTTCTCTTAACGTATATTTATGCTTGAAATTTGGGGGTGTTAAATTGTTAGCATATAAGCATTTTGGTTTTGTAAACTGTAAGGTTGTACTGTGTTTTTTTTAATAAATAAATAAAAAGATCATGTTTGGCCACGGTTATGGTAAAGTCGTTGATCTCAGATCTCAATTACATATGCAGGTGCGGTTGGTCTTTACAACACGCGAAGGCTTATAAAGTGTTCTAAAAACGAGAAAAATTTTTGCCCCCGGCTCAAATTAGTTCGTAAACTAAACTAGAAATTCGAAAAACCGTTCATATACCAATATTGAACGTACGTATATTGATACGTACGATACGTATATTGTACCATTCGTTCGTATTGGTGTTTTCAAATAAACTAGAATGTTTACAAAAACCCGTGCTGCTGCAAACAGGATAGTAACTAATAACATGATTTGAAAAACGCGAGCACTCGACTTTGCTCCGAGTTACTACAGCATTTTATGTTTGACAACAATACCAATGCCGGGTACATTATCTAAAAAAATTAAAACACTAGGAAGTGGTGACTTTTTGTAAACGTTAACGTTCAAAAAGTGCTGGCACTCAGCCTAATTTGAATAAACCACTTCTGATTTTGAAATACTTATTTACAAAAAAGTAAAAATTCAGTTTGATTTTATTTATTTAAATTCAGCTTCTTCCAGCCTAAAAACTCAATGAACGATTTTCGTAATCGATTCAGTAGGTACTCCGAAAAATTAGGTTCCATTTTCAAACATAATCACAGACAACACGTTTATTTTTAACCCGTTCATTTTTATTTTCAAATCATGTATCTAAATATTCAGCCAGTAAGTATATAACACTGCATTAGGAGTCCGTCGGTATGCACCTACTTAGGTATTCGTGCATTTTATGTGAGGATGCTAGTGCTAGGCCACTTTGTTCGTTTTACGATGCCTATTTCTTTCGGTGACAAGCTCTCTTGTATTTCTGTCTAGTGCCTCGCTGTAGGAACTGAATCGAATAATGTTTTATTCATATTGAAGTTGATATAATGTTGCTAGTATAGTAATGGTAGGTAAAAAAAAGTGAAATTGGTAGATTAATAGCACTAACCCAGACTTCTAGAATCGTAAATGGCTATTGAAAGTGTAATTTGTACGTAGGTACTCGACTACCTATACATTGGTACAAATGTAAAAACCATTATTGTCTCAAAACGCACTGCTTCAAATTAAAATAATCAATGAATATAAAATTTTCCGTTACTGACTGACTGACAGACAACGCACAGCCGAAACTGCTGGTCATAGAAAGCTGAAATTTTGAAGGTACCTTCCTTGCGGAGTGCTAAGAGAGGATTTCCCGAAATTCCTACGGGAACGGAAAAAACGGGATACGCAAGTTTGAATTAAAAGTATGATTCACCGGTCAAAATTTTCAAAAACAAAACATGAAAGACAACAAAATAAGCTTGTTTAATTTTCAGCCACAACATAGATTATGATAGATTGCATAAAACACTGACTTACTAGACTGTTTTACAAGAATCCATGTATTTAGAAGAAGAAGAAAAAACTAAATCAAATAAATGCAAAGGAAACTCGCAAATCCTTTTTATAAAAAAAATGCTGAGTTTAAGCCGGTAAGTAGTACTTCGCTCCCTAGCTCCGTGCATCTCCGGATAAAATTAATTTTATGCTCGACATAAAAAAAATACGATTTGATGGCAATCGTGTGTTGAGCAAGCGTTTTCAGAATGTTTTTCTGTTTATAGCTCGAGCGTCGAACGATCTGATTATGTTTTTGCTGTAAACCGATTGGAAAAACGAAGTCCTCAATTTATTTGGTTGTATCGTGAAACGTGTTGTTTTGATGGGGTGGTTCTCTGAGGATTTTTATGCTTTTGCACATAACATTAGCAGAACCACCAGATTTTTAATCACCCGCAAGAAAGTAAAAACTGCCGATAGAAGTGAAAACTAAGCGAAAGCTAAAGCGTTCGGTGACGATAACGCGAGTTCCATGATTTTAATTCACCCAAAAAGTGCTCAACGCGCCTAAAGAACACAAAAATACAAAAAACACAAAAATCACCCACTCACTCAAAAATATCCCAGGGGAACATAGGAAAAAAATCCTAATCCAGGATATGGTCTGCCCTTGTGTCAAGTTACATCCAAATCCTTTCAGCCGTTAAGAGGTTACAAACAAGCAGACAGACAAACTTTTACTGGGAACATTTATAATATTGGTATGGATTTAGTAATCTACTTTTTAGATTATCTAGGTAGAACAAGATTGGGCACGCCACAATTGCGGCGGTAAGGCCCCTCTTTGAGGAGTGGCTGGAGAGGCGCCACGGCGTCCTCACCTTCCGCCTGACGCAGGTACTTACCGGACACGGCTGTTTCGGGAGGTACCTGTTTCGGATTAAGCGGGAGGAAACGCCCGGGTGTCAGCACTGTGAGGATCGCCCGGAGGACACGGTGGAGCATACGGTGGAGGTCTGCCCTGCTTGGGCTGAGCACCGCCGTGTTCTCGTCGAGGCGATCGGCGGCGGCAACCTCTCGCGTCCGGCCCTGGTTGAATCCATGGTCCGGAGCGAGGAGGCTTGGGAAGCGGTCACCTCCTTCTGCGAAGCAGTAATGCTAGCGAAGGAGGAGGCGGACCGCGCGAGGGAAAGGCAAGGCCTTCGTCCCAACCGCCGCAACAGGAGAAGACGCCCCGGGCGTCGGGAGTCGCAGGGCGATCCCCGGCCACCGTAGGCGCGGGCCTGCGGACGGCGAGCGTTGGGTGGCTCGCTGTCCGATCACCACCAGGCCCGGGTCGATGGCGCGTTGTGTTTCACGCGCGCCTCAAAGAGATGTCAGCATAGAGGACGGGGCCCGCTAGGGCCAGAGCCTGCCAGGGTTGCGGAATTTGTTCGAAAGAGTCACCGCGGCCCTGGAAAGCAAAGGGCTTAAGAAGGAACACGGATGGGTTTTAGTCAGTAAGAGTCTGACACGCCCTTCCGCTCCACCCAGAGCGGAAGAAGTCATTTGATGATTTCCCATCCTAAAAAAAAAAAAAAAAAAAAAAAAGGTAGAACAAGATATCTTCTGTTTTCTAAAACCTGATCCCAGAATAAGGAATGATGCACTGTTCTTTACGACTTCACAACTTGGTAAGGTTCCAAGTTTGAGGTCTGAGGTCCTTCAAAGAGAGTTTTCAAAATTGTCAAAGCAGTTTACGAGCATGCAGTCTATTTTATGTTCCTTTCTAAAAATACGTTTTTGGCGGTACAGTAGCTGTGGCAATAACGGCTACCGACCTCCATCGGTACCTAGCTACTTTATGGCAATACACATCAACTCGTATGGCAAATTTTACACCCCGTCAGGTGTGAACTTGATGACCTTTAAACTTTTCGTTTACGTCAGCATTCCAATTAGAAACATTATGTTTTTATTGTGTCGTATTTTATATTGCATACGAGTACGATTTATATCCGCGTTGGGTTGCCGTGTTAAAAGTGGCATGAAAAAAGTAGGTACCTACAACGTTCTCAATTTGAAAATATAGTTCGATTTTTTTGTTTGGTATGTAGTGACACCTCGTTTTATATCTACCATTTATTTTATTCATTTTTTTGGCGCCAATTTTCGCAATTTAATAAAGGAAGAAATGTTATCTAATAAATCGTTTTGTTGTGAGTATACTTGTGAAGCTATTTCGTGTGAGGATCTCAGAATAGAGGCAATGTGTTTGTATATTGTGTGCTCCCTGTAATGAAGTCGTGAACGCGACACTACTGCGGCTCCGTACGTTGGTAAGCCTTAACCAGGTTTACTATTTTTATAGACTGTGCGCGGTCGCTGCCATTTTCGCAATCTTTACGGCGACTCATGAACTTGTCCCTTTTTTTCTTCGAAGCTCGCGTTGTAAACTTGAAGGTTTTACTTCGAAACGTCGTAAAAGAGTAATCTGCTGGCCTGTTAGTACCAACTATGCGTTCAATGTGGCAGGTTGTTAGGAAAACGTCTTGGGGAAACACGATTCCATCTATGTAGTTTTTGCATCTATGTAGTACGTACTGGATGACGCAAATGCACAATGGTGTGACGTGCGAAAGTTTTTAAAACGTTCGCAAATCCGTCTTTTGGCTTTGCAACGGTTTTGCAAATTGTAATAAAAATCCAGTCAAATACTTTATCATGGTGAGCTGTCAATTTAAAAACTGAACTCGTTTCGTTTTATCGGCAGTTGGTGGCTCGCGGACCGTGCTTGGGACACTGTTCACAAACTATTTTCCAATCAGTATACAGACTAACAATTTATATTCCCTCTAATACTTATTTTTTTCTGACAGGTGACGGGCGTAGTAGGACGAGCCGAGATGTTATCGTCGCTATTCTTCCTCGGAGCACTACTGTGCTACGCGCGCGCTTCGCAGCGGAGAAGATACACAGGTACTTAATATAAAAGAAAAAATTATAATGTCGATATGATTGTCAATGGCTACTGAGATGAGGTGAAGACTGGGAACTGATGTGAAATAATGTATGTCATACATTGGCTTCAAGCGAAATGGAGGGCCTCTATAAATGTAGCAAAAAGAACGTCAATTACTGACATGACCCTGAGATAGTTTTTGTAGATAAAAAGAAATAGGCCGATGACAACTGAATTATGGATTTTACAATAATCCAGTTGAAAAGTTCATTGATTTTTGAATTATTAAGTGATCTCGTTTGTTTTATAAATGTAGCAAAAAGAACGAGTCAATTTCTGACAAGTCCCTCTTATATCCATGCTCCCTCTGAGATAATTTTTGTAGATAAAAACAAATAGGCTGATGACAATTGAATAATGGATTTTACAATAATCCAGTCGAAAAGTTCATTGATTATTGAATTATTAAGTGATCTCGTTTGTATTCTAAGTATGCCACAAGACTTATCTAGGTACCGTGTCATTGTAATCATCATCATCATTACGAAGGTACAACATAGTCAGATGGTATTAGACACGATGACATAATGGAACTATAAGTAATATTTGATGACTGAAAAGGACCAGTAAATGTTTTACCTAATCCATTTATTTAGGCTTGAAATGTGTGCTCTCTAGGACGCCATTTACGTCTTAAGAGCACCCATTTATTATTTAGATAACACGAAAACGTGACTCACATGGTACCTTCCTAAACTACACTTAGTAGAAGGAAATACTCGAAATATTCGAATCGTCTTTTAATGTTATACCGAGAAACGTTTTGGGTGAATGTCCTGAATTCCCGATACAGACTTATTTACCTCTCATACTTTTATGTATACATCAGGCGTCAATATTATGTACTCGTGTTATATGTATTTAAGTAGGTACCTTAGGCTGTGTGTAGACTGGAGTCAATAGGAATAGGAGTCAAAATAATTTCAACCCAACTCAAGTATCGCGTGTAACATTTGTAATTAAAACCGGCCAAGTGCGTGTCGGGCCACGCGCAGTGTAAGGTTCCGTAGTTGCACGTCGCAAACGGATCCCGGGATGTTTTCGCACACCCTCAGTATTTTTAAACGAGCTATCTATTGACTATGCACACGATGGCGACATAGTTTAGATTTTCGCTGACCTGTTACTGCTATTTGTAGCTCTATGAAAACAATAAATTATGCGTTCAATTGCAACGAATGGATAGATTGAGAAAAAATAAATAGCTAGGATAGGATCCTGATCAAACTCTTCTGTTTTTGACTGTCAAAACGCTTTTAACGCTGGTGTGAACACAGTCTGAGTCCTTGAACGTAGTTCCCCGCATGGAAACATATTTTATTTGTTTATCCCCAATGGGCACAATCTAAATTATTCAACAATCAGTTTCCAGTCTCTAAAGAATGAATGAGAAAAGTTTGATTAAAATTCTTTTAGTTTTTACGTTTTAGTTCGACGTGTTTGCTGTATTATTAAATAAGTTAGTTGTTAACATTTTATCATTTAGAACTTTAGTCCAATATTAGAACTTTCAATAAATGAGATCTTTACTTAGCAGAAATATAATAGTAGATTAATAGAAAAGGATATAGGTGCCCACTGAATTTTTATTTATTTTGTTTATAAAAATAACTTACATGCATGTTTTGCCTTAAAACCATAAACTAAACCCTAAAATGTTAACAAAAATATAGGATCAAACCTAAACTAGGATTTAATCACAGGTTTATTTCATGTTTAGCACTTAACTTATCCAAAAAACATGGAAATATTTCTAATTAGTTAGAAAAATATACTCACAATAAGTATAACGAAAGACACCTTGCCAATGATCATAAGATATAGAGGCCGTTGCATCATTTAGAAACCCCTTCCACACCGCAATAGAAGGAGTTAGTTCATCATTATAATGACACTATCCGTCTATACAACATTGGTGTTTTCAGATTGGCGCTACGTCGTAGCTTGCACGGCGTGTGTCGGCGTAGCGATGCTGTGCAAGGAGCAAGGCATCACCGTCACCGGCGTATGCGTCGTCTACGAGCTTTTCGTAGCACAGAAGGTAAGACCGAACGTTATTTTTGCTGATTCTTCGTTTTGTTTGTGTCTATGTTACATTCTGTCAGCCAATCTGATAGCCAAAAATTCTGATTCAGTCTTTCCAAGGGGTAACACGGTACCTAGTTACTTACCCAGTTAATGGGTTGTGGAGATCTGGTAGGCAGCCGCTCACGTAAAATACTGGTATTCAGCTGAATCCGGTTTTGACGACCCCTATATAGTTGGGAAAAGGCTAGGCAGATGATGATGATATGTTACATTCTGACCATAATACACTTGCTATTTCGTAGTGGGTACAAAAAAATTAGGATAGGAGTTGTGATCTACGATTTCTTGTGGTTATAACCTTACCCTAACCGTACGATTATGGTAAGGATGGAAGGTCTTGTGTAGTAGGCATATGCGTATAGTTGATTTCATGTGCAAGCTTGACTCAAAAGTTGAACATTTCCCAGCAGACCTTCATCTTTCATCATATCTTCCGTTTTTTCTTGATCTTCTTCCCAAAACCATAAAGCGTCAATCACGCTCTACATTTTGAACAGTATTAAAATATACCTTTATTTAATTATTCTCCGCTATAAATACCTAAAGCTTCTTATATACGTGAAAATGAAACCAGGGAAGCCGATATAACAGGCAAGAATTATTTTCTATCGGTTTTTTCCCGGCTTCACCACAGAATTCAACCAGCTGGCTTCAGAGGCCGTCCCGTTTGACGTATTTAATTTTAATACAAAATCGAACGGCACCTCTAGTGCTCGAACCAGACCGCTTTACTTGCTTGTTTTATTTTTAAGCCTCTATGATTTCCCCCGTTATATTTACGCTCTTGGCAAATAACTCAGAAGTGTTTTTGGCGTAGTTTTAACATGATTTTACAGTGTAGGTACAAAATTCTTGACATATTATGTATACTTATGAAATCGTTTGTCCTGACTGTCTATCGACGCACTAAATCTTCTAACTCCAGGAAGCTGTTTGGTAAATAGTTTATTTTTTTACGTAAGCATCCGCTATGAAAGGACGATTTGGAAAATTTAACCTTAAAGGGGAAAATGGACTTTGTTCTTTGAAGTTAAACACATGAAAATTTTAATTTTGACTTCGTCTGCGACCGCGGTAACCGACACTACTTGGGCGATGTCGCAGGCAGGCACTAGTTAACTATAAATAAACATAAAACAAAAACTCGAGACTAGAAGTAAAACTTTAAAATATATGTGTCCACTACACTGTCATAGCCAGCAGGCGTCAGGGCAGACTACGATGAAGTTGCCAGCCCAATAAAACAAATAAACAAGGGTCCACCATTTCGCCCTGGGCCAGAAACTCAGGCAGTCAAAACAACTAAACTATCTCCGCAATCTCTTACAGCGTCGAAGTTCAGGTGGCATCAGCCGCTGGTCGTGGGTAGACGCTTGGGGCAAAGGTGGGGGCTGGGGATGCGCCTGCGGTGAGGCAGCCAGACGGGTGACCACCGTGTGCTGCGCCACCCTGGCGTTGTTGGCTGCCAGGTTGCATGTCATGGGCGCACAGTTGCCGGTCTTCACCAGGTTCGACAATCCGGCTGGAGCTGCTCATCCACCCGCAAGGTATTTATATTCTCTTGTGTGTTTCTTGTGATACCGTTAAAGGTGCTTCTAAGAGCGAGTTTTTTATCCGTATTTTACTCCTTGTCGTCTTTGATCGTTCGATAGTTTTGATTTCTAAATGCGAGTTGTTCGCCGATTTTTTTTAACAAAATTTTACAATAACCCACAATTTTTGACCACTGGTTGAGTCAACTACGAATAAACAAACTCACATTTAGAAATCACAACTGAATCTACTTCGATCAACGGCAAAAGATTACAAAAGAAAAGTACCATAGCATGAAGTTTGAAAGAGGCAAATAGGAAAAGAAAACGTGTTACGAAACATGGGATTAAGCAGAAGGGTTGATTAAACCTTTAAACAAAAGGTCTCCACCAAACTGTCCGTGGGCAATGCACTAAACATTAATATAAGAAATCTCTCACTAATTAAAAGACCCACCAGTGTCTGAAGTGCGTTTTTTAACGTTCTCGATCGCGTTAGCGTAAACGTCAAGTTGTATTGGAACTGAATAAGCGCCGTCTGATGACAATAACGGAAAACCTTTTTGTTTTCTATACAATTTGACATAAGCGAATGTTTACGTGATCGAGTACGTTAAAACAACTCACACTAAGCCCTCAGTTTAGCATAAAAATTGCCAGCAAACTTCTCTCAAGTTGATAGTCTACGTCACTCTTCATTTGATCCCGTTTAACCACCATCAGCTCACCAAGTTGTTAAGTGCTTAATCGTGTATTCACGAACATATCCTCGTTACTCTTCTTTTGTGACCGGACGAGGCAGTCTGCGTCTTTATCGCCCAGTAATAAGGATAATTGGCTTTGACAAGCACACTATCTGCGAAACGGCCGGTCGCAAGCTAAGCCACATTAATTTTATGAGCGTCCCCGTTCCTACGCCATTGTTCAAGCGGTGGATTCTTGGCTTATGGTGGTATTCACTTAAGTAAACAAAGCCAGGCTTTGTATCGTTTAGTGATGTTAGAAAGTGCTGTTTGTTTGGACTTCGGAGTTGCTGTTGAGTTTTTCTCATCAGTGAAAAGTTCTTCCCCTAATTGCTTATGTCGCCATGGGTATTTTGTTAAGGCAGAGTTCTTCAAACGCGATGTCGCAGCCAAACAGCTTAATCAGCCGCTGAATTGGTTGCCTAGTCTCTTCATTTAACTGCGCCGATTTTTCTTTGGTTCAATATCGGTTATGACTTGGCCATGTCACTTATATCTCTGATTAAATGGCGCAGTTCAATTAAAAGGCTAGGCTTTTAATGAAACGGCTGATTAAGCTAGTTGCGACGGCAACATTGGTTTAGGTCTTAAGTATTTCACTAAGCCTCAAATCTCTTGTTTAACCTAACAGATCATACTGCGATATAGTAGGAATGTTCGTCAAACATTATCTAAAGCAGGTCTTTGTCTGCCACATCTCTGGTACGGTAACATGTAGAAACTGGAAGCTCTCATAGATACCTCCTCATCTTTATATGCATATAATGCTCTTTAACTTATTTCACAGCATCATTAGATACACTGCTCGATTCTCCTCTTCAAACGTTACAAAAATTTCTATCCCCTTACAGACACCTCACCTTTGCCTACCTGCCAGCCCTAAACGCCTGGCTGCTGACACTCCCCGAAGCCCTCTGCTGCGACTGGACCATGGGCACGGTGGCTCTGCTGAAGTGCTGGAGAGACCCTCGGAACCTGGCCACGTTGGCGCTGGTCGTCATCATCGTGGCTGCGACTATACACGCGCTGAGGACGAGGTCGTCTGCTCTTTCTATGGTAAGTTGTATTTAGAGATATATGGCCCTATCTATAAAAACTAATTTGAATAAAGAAAGTGCTAATCAGTTTAGACTAAGGATAGGAGTAATTTGATGATTTCCCTTTCTTAAAAAAAAAGACTAAACATTATGATAAGATTTTTTTATATTTCTTTTAAAAAGTTCCTTGCTCGTTTTTCTGTACACAATTTAATGCTTTGGAAAGTACAAATACTATCTTCTTTCTTATTGACCGAGTCCATGACAGTTAAAGTGCCTGCAAATAGTTTAATTGAAAGTAATAAATGCTTTGACGTCGAGTGTAAACCACTTGGTTGATTGGTTCGCGTTTGCATTTGCACAAAAATACAAACACATTTATATTTATTTTTATTTGGAAATTAGCGATGTAGCTGAATATAGACGTACCTTTTTGCTTCTCTTATTTCTTTCAACCACTTGGCATTGATTGGTAAAGTGTTCACATCCGTTTTAAGAGTTGCGCAAAAATAAAGATAAAAGACAGAAAAAATAAATAAAAAGAGTTTATTTGAACCAAGCACGCACACAACAGGATACACGACTTTCTTTTCGTTTTATCCTTTCAAGTTTTATTTCTAACTAACCAGTTCTCTTTCTATTTTCAGGGTCTAGCACTCCTCGTCTTACCATTTCTACCTGCTTCAAACCTTTTCTTCCCTGTGGGCTTCGTGGTGGCCGAGCGGGTTCTCTACATGCCTTCGATGGGGTGGTGTCTGCTAGTGGCCCATGGTTGGCGACTCCTGGCCAAGAAGAGGGCCAAGCTGGCCGCCAGCGCACTCATATTCCTCTTACTGGCCTTCAGCGCTAAAACTTACATGAGAAATTGGGATTGGAAGACTGAATATTCAATATTTGCTTCAGGACTGAAGGTAACAACGATTTTGAAGAGGAACTTCTTCATAGAACTTTTTATAATTTAGACAGTGGTGCTAAAGTTGAAGTATGTTTTCAGGTAAACCGTAACAACGCCAAACTGTACAATAACGTTGGACATGCCTTAGAAGCAGAAGGGAAGTACGCAGAAGCGTTAGAATTCTTCAACACAGCTGTCAGTGTGCAACCAGACGATGTTGGAGCCCACATCAATGTTGGCAGGACATACAACCATCTAGGCAGATACCAGGAAGCTGAAGATGCATACGTCAGAGCCAAATCTCTTCTACCAAAAGCCAAACCTGGAGAATCATACCAAGCAAGGATAGCGCCTAACCACTTAAATGTATTCTTGAATCTTGCCAATTTGATCTCTAAGAACGCCACCAGGTTAGAAGAGGCAGACATGCTGTATAGACAAGCGATCAGCATGAGAGCGGATTATACTCAGGCCTACATTAATAGAGGAGATATTTTAATCAAATTGAACAGGACGAAGGAGGCCCAGGAGGTTTATGAAAGGGCTTTGCTGTATGACAGTGGGAACCCTGATATTTATTACAACGTAAGTATTCTGATGATTAACGACTAGGGTAGATATATTCGCGTGACGTCACGCCTTTGTAATATTTTTACCCAAACGCGACGACACAAGCCCCTACTCCTTTACTTCTTTGTATTTTTTTATTGTTTTGACAAAGTAAGACTGACTAATTAGAATATTTTTACCCTGAAAACATCTCTTTTGACTGCTAATCTTCCAATAATGATATTTTTCTAAGATTAGCTTAGCCCTGTTTCTGAAAAAAAAAAAGAATCACTTGCCTTTAATTTGCGACACGTCGTTTTTCCGAAAACCAGTGGTTACTGTATTAAAAAATTAGCCACAAGTTGATGCCATGAATGAATACATAATAACCAACTGCCTATTAAATTTTCAGCTAGGAGTGGTCCTCCTAGAGCAGGGCAAGCCGTCCCAAGCGCTGGCCTACTTGGACAAGGCGTTAGAACTGGAGCCGGAACACGAACAAGCTCTGCTGAACTCCGCCATACTCCTGCAAGAACTCGGAGCCGCTGACCTGAGGCATCTGGCCAGGCAGCGTCTCCTCAAACTACTTGATAAAGATGGTAAGTAGTTTTTCTAAATCAGGTACGGATCACTGTCCACAGTCAGACCATGTCTCTAGAATTGGAACAGGGGTTTACAAACTGGAACAACTATTATCCTATTTGGAAATATCCTTTAATATTGGTACAGCTCCTATCATACTGGAACAGCCTCCGTCATATTGGAATAGCCTGATTCATGTTGGACCAACTTCCATTATATTGAAAGCAGTTCTATCATATTGGAACAAGTTCTATCAAACTGGAATTTGGGCTATGACATAAGATCTGTACAAAAATTGTTCTGTTGTCTTGAACTCCCTTGCTATTTGAAATCAGAAACCTGGAAATGTTTTTTTCTTTTTGGCAGGCAATTTTTCCACAAAGTTATAGAATCAAAAATCATTGAAACTTAATCGCAATTCCGCCGTCTTCCAGTATTTTCGATGAAAAAACATTTACTAAATACATAATACGAACGACATTCAAATTCCAGCAACAAACGAGCGAGTCCACTTCAACCTCGGCATGGTGTGCATGGATGAGGGCGACGCCGAGTGCGCCGAGCGCTGGTTCCGGGCCGCCGTGCACCTGAAGCCCGACTTCCGCTCCGCACTCTTCAACCTGGCGCTCCTCCTGGCCGACAGGCGGAGGCCGCTGGAAGCCGCGCCCTTCCTCAAGCAGCTGGTCCGGCATCACCCCGACCATGTGAAGGCGTTGGTGCTGCTAGGGGATATTTACATCAATTCTGTTAAGGATTTGGATGCGGCTGAAAGTGTGAGTATAAATGGGTTCTAGATAACGTCAGGATATAGTTAAGTGTACTCTCTCTGTGTATGTGTGTGTGTGTGTCTTTACTTAACTATTAGCCAGGTAAAGAGAAAAGGGGTCTTCTTATAATCGGCCCCTCAGTACTATGATCTCAATCCATCTAGTTCTTTATGTCACGGCTTGAGTCAGGGCCTAGGGAGTCTCTAAAGGTTTCTGTGCTACTTTTTAGAGACTCCCAAGTACGGGTAACTCATATCTATTTACCGTCAGCCAACTTAGAATTCGGTTTTAAGAATGTATGCCAAAGAACATTATCTTCTTTAAGAGAACTAACAAAACATATTATTATCAAGTTCAACACTGTAATAAGATGCCTGTCCCCACATTCCAGTGCTACCGGCGTATTCTCGAACTGGAAGCGGACAACGTGCAAGCTCTCCACAACCTATGCGTTGTGGCGGTGGAGCGCGGCAAGCTGGCCGTCGCCGAGGAGTGCCTCACGCGCGCCGCCGCGCTGGCGCCGCACGAGCACTACATCCAGCGGCACCTGGCCGTGGTGCGAGCGAGACGGCAAGCCGCCGCCGCCGCCGCCTCCAACAAGACCCCCCCCAACACCGCCGCCGCGGCCACCGCCACCACCGAGGTGCGAGCGAGATGGAACTACATCCCGCAACAACCCCCCGACCCGCACGAGACCGACGACTCATAGCCTATCGTAGAATACTAATGGAAACGGAACGTGTAAATAACATTTTGCTTAGGAATATCTTCTTCGAACACCAAACGGCCAGTCGCGGTTTTATCTGCCTATCGATTACTTTTATAATTTCTTCGAACAATCAGGGTATTACCTTCTATCTGACTCGGACATAATGTATTGTATTTCAACTTACTTCCGCTTCATTTAAATTCGTTTCCCTTTGAAGATATCTAACTTACGATACCTACTAATAGATTTTGTAACGGTACTGAGCGAAATGTTTACGCCAAACGATATAATAAAATTATTGATCTCGTAGATAAAAAAAACTTGATTTGCATAATAACGGCGTTTCGTGATATTAGTTAAAGACATCATTAATTATAATTGTGTATGCCATATATAAATAGGTATTATGTAGAATATGTTTCAACGAGCTTTTGTCATTAGCCCGGTATACGGAATGTATGGACAGTTACAATATGTGTGTATTTAAAAATAAATGGAAATAGCAAATAGAATGTATAAAAAACTGTTTGCAGTAAATTAATTATCTAAGTTTCTCTAGTCACGATGCTCGTTT
The DNA here is from genome assembly GCA_905163435.1 of Mamestra brassicae. Taxonomy (NCBI): domain Eukaryota; kingdom Metazoa; phylum Arthropoda; class Insecta; order Lepidoptera; family Noctuidae; genus Mamestra; species Mamestra brassicae. Next base: position 5,690,941 of record LR990996.1, on the reverse strand, counting down.
TGATAAAAAATTCTTTGGTTTAGAATATGAAATACATTGCATTGTACATGAAATTAAAGTTGAATGACCCCGTGCTTCGATTAGGCGTGGGAGTAGCACTAGTGTAACATCCCGCAGCGCTGCGAACCCATTTCTACTAACCATCATGTAACCTATAGCTGACCAAACATTTGTATAAAAGATCAGTCATCTACCTGTTGAAGTTATCGCATCTCACCGTCCAAGAAAGTCTTTGGAAAGTCATCAGTGAACACAGTGGGAAACGATCAACACTCATTTTGGAAAAAAAATAAAAATATTCTAATTAACTTCAGTTTGCTCTCGGAATGTATCTGAGTATTCTATATTCTTTGTGTTCGGGATTCGTACTTACTTTTAAATTCATCTCTTTGAAACACACTGCTGTTATGTTTTCTGAAACTTTTTCTAATGAATTTGGGTCTTAATTTTTGTACTAACATGGTAGGAGATGACAATATAACTTAATAACTACTCAAAAGGTTGAGGTACGTTTTAACTACAATTTTTCCTCCCAATCATGTACACTGAGTGCCTAAGTATGTACCTATAGAATTTTATAATTTTCTTAGAAAATAATTGTAAGATATAATTGTAATTCTTTGAGGATTACGTTTTAAGTTTGAAAACTATTTCAGCAGTGTGTTTTCTGTAGGTAAGTCGCTGTCTTTTGTATTTAATAATCCAATTCGTTAGCTGGATATACAACCTTTCTAAAAAATAAAATAATATTATTTTCTTATGTATTCATTAAAGATATTACGTAAAAACATGAAAGTGATCGACCGTTATTAGTATTAGATGTGAAAAAATGTAATGTTGTTAATGTTTTAAGATAAAAAGTAACTTTTGTAAAAACTGAATTTTTTACAATGTCTTGAAACATTTCTTGTGGGAACTCTGTTATGAGTTGATGAATTCGTAAGGACCCCGAATATTGTAACTATTTGTCGTCAAAACGTTTATTTTTATAAAATAAAATGTTTCAAATGAGTTTTTCTTTATTTTATTTCTAGCTCCCAAGAATCATCCCGTTCACTCCTTCAGTCATCCTTAAACTTAAGGTGGAACTGGCAGATCCAGGAGGGAGAGCTAAGAGGCTCCAGCCAGAAAATACCCAGATATCATTGGTAGTCTAAACCTAATGAAGTCAATGAGAAATTTACATAAATATAAAATGTCGTGTACTTTTTTTACTTTGCTAAAACCTACTATCAGTGGAGTCAAGCCCAAACGACAATCCTGGATACACCCCTGGTCGAGGCACACCGGCACAATTACGTAGAAACGTCAATAAAAAAAATACATGGCGTATGTAAAGAAGTCACTCTATCTTCACGACGTAAGGTATACATTCCTTTCAAGATAATTAAACATTGATTCGCATACATACTACAAATGTTGCGCTTGGGTTCGGACGAATGCGCGCGTCTGCGAGCGATCACTAAGAATAGTGCGCGGGCTACGCACGCAAACTCAAGCGAATCTACGCAAATCAACCTGGCAACTGGGAACAGAAAGTCCCCGACTACTACTTAAATTGATACACGTAAAAACGAGCGATTGCACACATATCCATGAGATTTTGACGCTCCGCTTCGACTCTTTTCGGCGTCACTGTGCCTTTATGGGTCAATTTACATTGCCACGGAATAGCCGGTCATGCGACTGCCAAGTGTGAGGTCCTGCGCTCGATTCCGAAGTCGGGCAAATTCGTCGTTCCGAAAAGCTTACTTTTTTATTTTCAAGAAAAACTAAAGATGCAAAATTTATACCGCAATAAAAAGTAATACAGCGCCATCTATACCGCTAGCAACGAACTACTGAACGAAATCCTGCATCGTGGTATCAGAGTTTTCTGTGCGTTTTTTAACATAGGTATACAACAGTCCGAATATCAACTATCGGGCACACTAGATCACCAGGCTGGTCGGAGCATCCTTCCTTTTCAATGTATGTTTGCAGGGCTTTACATTTTATTCCCAGGGATGGCCTAAGCCTTCTAGGCGTCCCGGGCGAGTGACGCGTTTGACGATCTTTTATATTTTTTTTTATTAAAATAACTTATTTTTAATTTTGAACCATATTAATCATTGAGTTTATAGAAAACTACAAACGTGTGCATTTATTTTAAGAGCGACGCCTTAGGACGACACTTTTGGATGCCGCCTTTGGACGACGCCTTAAGACGACGTCTTAGAAATACTCCTTAGTACGTCGCCTTGGTACGACAGCTTAGAACAACACCCCTTAGGATGATGCCTTAGAACGGCGCATTAGTACGACGCCTTCGGACGACGCCATCGGACGTCGCATTAGGATGCTTTAGAACGAATCGGAAGACGTATTAGGACGCCTTAAGACAACTCCTTAGTTCGACGCCTTAGGACTTCGCCATAAAACGGCGCCTTAGAAGAACGCCTTGTGACGACGCTTTAGGACGACATCTTAGGACAACGCCTTGATACGCCTTGGAGCGACACTTTAGAACGAACTCTTAGGATAAGACACCTTAGAGCAACTACTTAGTGCGACGACTTGGTGCGATTCCTTAGAACGACGCCCCTTAGGATGACGCCTTAGAACAGAGCTATAGGACGACACCTTAGGACGACGCCTTAAGATGATGCCTTAGGAGGACTCCCTAGTACGACTCCTTAGGACGATGCTTTAAGACGACGCCTTAGGACAACGCCTTAGGACGACGCCTTGGTACGACGCCTTAGGACGACGCCTAACATCTTAGAAAGACGTCTTACAAGGACGCCTTGGTACGACGCTTCAGAAAGACGCCTTGGTACGACGCCTTAGAGCAACCCCTTAGGACGACGCCTTAGAGCGACGCATTAGAACGGCGTAATAGAACGACGCCAAACAATTAAGAAGAGCAAAGAACACTAGACTCCCTGTAGACTGGGAAACGTACAAAAAAACCCAACACACCTTTAAGAAACAAATCAGAACCGCCAGGAAAACTGCTTGGCGGAAATTCTGTGAATCCATAGAATCAAACAACGAAGCCGCCCGAGTAAGGAAGATCCTATCAACTGAATAGGACCGCACTCTCGGCGCACTGAAGAAACTAGATAATTCATACACACACACAGACCAAGAAACCAGCAGAGTCCTTCTGGAACCGCACTTCCCAGACTGCAATCTTCTTGAGGACATAGTGTGGGCAGGCGAATCGGGACGAACCCCTGCTGACCAAGACTGCTACAGCCCGGAATATAGTAACAGAAAATCGAAAAGCATGTGCTTAAGACCTTTAGACTATAGACATAAAGACCTTTCAACCATATAAATCCGCAGGACTGGATGGCATCTTCCCAGCCCTGCTACAATGGGGGAGAGCATCATAACACCATGGCTGCTAGCAATCTACCAAGCTTGCATAGCACACAGATACGTACCCCTAGCATGGCGCAAAGTGAAAGTCATTTTCATCCCCAAACCGGGAAAAACAGACTACACACAACCCAAAGCATACATACCAATAAGCCTGACATCCTTTTTACTGAAAACCCTGGAGAGGCTCTGTGACAGATACATTCGGGATGGACCCCTGCGCCAATAACCACTCCACAGACAACAACACGTCTACTCCGCGGGGAAATCAACAGATTCTGCGCTGCACAGCGTGGTCGCAAAGATCGAAAGCGCTATACACCATAAATGCTCCTCACTGGGTGTCTTCATTGACATCGATTCGAATCAATTCAATTCATTTATTGTTTGTCACAGGTGGAAAAGCAGTTCTTATCATAATAACGTAAAGATCGCTGTAACATAATAATAAATAATAATAAATAAATAATAAATCTTTATTCAAAATTCAAATTATTACAATAGAATAATAATAATCTTAGATATAGGTAGAACAATGTTAGATGCCTGTACTAGGAGGATCCTGTATCACAGGCGGCAAGAGCTCAACAATGTACTAAGAATCTCATAAAAAATGTTAATAATATTTACTTAATATTAAAATAGTAACTGAGTAATATTAATTTATTTGATTAATCTAATTTGATTATTTAAACATATGTCACATATAATTTATAATAAAGACCATAAATGGATGGTTCTAGCCACATGAGTAGATAATATCTACTCATGTGGTTCTAGCTAAGTTTAGTTTTCGTTAAAATGTTTCTAACACTTAATTATTTACTCATAGACTGGAAGGTGAACTGTTAGCGTCAGCAGAAATTTTAACTGGGTTAAACATACCCATTGGGCGTACAATATCCAATAATATCATTCCAAATTTATTTTATCATTAATATCAAAGTTCATTGTAATTAATTAATCATGTCAAAATACATTAAAATTCATCAATATTATAAGGTACCTACTCATGTCAAAATCATACATTGATATTATTGCCTATGTCAATATCAATATCGTTCATTAATATGTCAAAACTACTGTAAAAATTACATTATCATTCATAATATTATTTAGTCATGTTTTTTCATTCAATTACATTGTCAGATTCAGATATTCAGATTTATTTATTGTTTGTCACAGGTGGAAATTCAGTTCTTAATATAATTATTGTAACATACCCATAAGGTGTACAATCTTTAAATTTACAATTAAATAGTTCAAATCGTCATAGTAGGTACACAAAATCACCACGGAAACATAATATTACCTAAATACCACTAGAGAAAAAAATAATTATACATTCATTCTTTGTCATTTGTCATAATTAATCATTATTCATTATTATTGCATTATTATAATAATATTTAATATCATTTTAGTCAAGACATTTGTCATTTAGGAATTCATTGATTGTGTAATATACTTTCTGTACCAGCAATTCTTCGAATTCATCGAGGGCGCCTTTGACAAAACCATGTGTCAGAGTATTAGCAAAGCCCTCGGAAAGCACGGCGTGGGCACGACCCTGAGCGGCTGGATCACAAACATTCACAAGCAAAGAGCTGTACAAGTCACAATAAATAACACAACAAGGGCCATTGTGGCGAAGGGTTGCCCCCAAGGGGGCGTTCTTTCACCATTACTATGGAACCTCGTCGCAGATAACCTAGTTAAAAGACTCAATGATAAAGGATACTTTACCGTTGGCTACGCAGATGACATAACCATAATAATAAACGGAAAACACGAAAACATGCTATGCAACCTCATGCGCGCCTTGAAAATAGTAGAGGACTGGTGCAAAGAATATCAGCTAGCAGTGAACGTTGCCAAAACCGAACTGGTCCTCTTCACCAAGAAGAGGAAGTCACTAGAATTACCACGGTTCTTCGGAACCACCCTCAGCCTTTCAACTGAAACCAAATACCTGGGCATATATCTGGACAAGCAGTTGAATTGGGCGAAGCACACTGAATACACCACCACAAAAGCCAGTATATGCATGTGGCAATGCAAACGCATGCTAGGTAGGAACTGGGGTATCAGCCCCAATACAACCCACTGGTTATAATCACAGTTATCAGACCGATAATCACGTATGCCCCCTGGTATGTACGTATGGTCCCTAGTCTGGTAGCCCAGGACCGACTTGAGCACAGCACAGAAATACCTTGAAAAGCTGCAATGGCTCGCCTGTGTGGCAATCACTGGCAGTATGAGAACGGCACCCACTGCGGCCCTACAGGCTATGCTGGGACTGCCACCACTGCACCTTATAGTGCAGGAGGCAGCGGCCCTAGCGGCCTTCAGGCTGAGCACAGCTGGCACTTTAGGGAAAGACTCTAGAATCAAGCATTCACGCATCATGGAAGATGCCGTAAACCACTCAGGTCCCAAAGAGCTGAGAATCTACACTGATGGATCAAAGACAAGTACCGGAACCGGAGTTGGAGTTTACTCCAGCTACCTCAACATTAGGATATCCAGACTACTAGGAAAGCTCAATACCGTTTATCAGGCGGAATGCGTGGGCATTATCCTAGCGGTCCATGCCATAGAAGCCAGGGGAGTCACGGACACTCATATTCGTATACTCTCCGACAGCGCCTCAGTTCTCCAATCCCTAAATAGAAACTACACCACCTCGAAACAAATACAAGAATTCCACAATGCACTAGAACGCGTCACGGTGACAAACCGCAACACTGTGACGCTGCAGTGGATAAAAGGTCACAGCGGATCACTAGGAAATGACGCGGCCGATGAACTGACCAGGAGGGGGTCTGGTACGATGGCTGTTGGACCCGAACCCATAGTGCCACTCCCTTTCACCCAGCTGCGCACGTGGCTACAAGAACATACCCACACACAAGCAGAACGCTGGTGGGCCTCGGCACCAGGCTGCAGGCAGTCCAAGGAGGCTATACCACTCCTAAACAATAAACTTACCAAGCACCTTCTGCGAGTGGATAGGGGCAGCCTGCGAATGAAAGAAAGAAAGAATAATATTTATTTAGCACTTACATGAAACACGCACGGTACATAGAAATAAAATTAAAAAAGAAATGTAGGTATGCTAAGAACTAAATGTGTGTCTCACGGCTGCACTAAAAAGGTCCATTTCAGCGATATGTCAGACAGACTGATGCTGTCTGACGCTGGTTTTCTAATGAACCCTTGAATGGACGAGTGGCGGTTCATTTGAATCCATCTAATATAGTTATATTCTTACATATATCTACATATAGCATCTAAATAAAGTAAATAAAATAATAAACAGATATAATTGAAACAATGTGTATGAATGTGTTTGTGTACGTGTAATGTGTTAATGAATACTTAGAGAAACAAATACTTGAACCCAAAACAAGCCACTCGGCCAATTACAACAATAACAAAACTTTTCACTGTTCTTAATATTACGCTGTGGCGAGCCCGGTGACTCACAAAGCGATGCAAACCACCGAGCGCGTCAGACATACCACGTACATTTTATAGGTACTCAATCGAAGTTACCATGATAGTAACCCGTATTTTTATGAAAATAATTGATTTAAGACAAAGAAATTTATTTAACATGTTTCGGAGGTTTAACGTGAAAAGTTGGTAATAAAGTGCGACGGAAATTAATGGAGGGTAAGCGTTACTTAATATCTTAACATAAATGTCAATTTTCTTATAGCTTCTAGTAGGTTCGAAGTGTTTGACAAGACTTCTTTTCTGTTCCAGTTTTGCAAGGTTTCCAATCTTTCAAGATACCTAACCCCATTTACACAAACAGAAGGTTCTACCAAGTCGAAGTGCGCCGCATGACCCCAACGCGTCGATTGCACGTCACAGTCACATGTAGACCAGGACCATTGGGTAAGTAGGACACATAACACACGTTCGAGGTTGATCTGCAAGACAGCTGGTTTTGAGAAAAGATGTAATGCGTCCGTTTGTGTCTCCCACAGGTCTCACAACAGCGACGGCACACAGGCGACTAGGAGACCACGGCAGCACGTAACTTAGGAGGCACAACAGGAGGAATATGCCGGTCGTGATCGATGAATGGTGACGGGGACCATCACCGGACACTGCTCACTGAATAAGCATTTCCACACAATAGGTATAACAGACAGTCCTCTGTGCAGAGCATGCATGGTGAAGGAAACGGTGTCGCACGTGCTCCTTGAGTGCACAGGCGTCGCCGATATACGTAGACAAACAATAGGGACACCGAATTCACTCACAGACACCCTGAACTCTTTGGGAGGACTGATCTGCTTCTGGAGGGAGGTTGGCTGGTTGGAATGACGGCCGCCATTGCCCACGCACAATGGTTCAACATCAGGACTAAGTGCGGAAACCATACCCCAATAGATAGATAGATAGACGACGCCTAAGGATGACGCCTTTGGACGAATGATTAGGACGACATCTTAAGACAACGCATTAGCACGACGCCATACTACGTTTCAAAAGTACCTACGGCTTAAAAGACGGAAATACCCCGAATGACATCGTCATCCCCAACTTGGAGATGACGTCATTCTTCTAGGTTTTTTCCGTCTTTAAATTAGCAGAAATATCATTAATATCATTTTACTACCGCAGAAAGGATTTCGTTGACATCTTGTAAAATTCCGTTAATTCATTTAAATTCCTAGTAAAGACAAAAAATCGGACGTCTGCGCTAGTCTGACGGAATTCTGAATCTGAATTCCTTATCAGGAGACCGGCCAGTAGAGGCAGTTAATAATCCCCGTGAATGTCCGCCCCTTGACTTGCTCGATCCAGCCGCTGAGCCTTAATTTGTCAAAAAGTAAAATTAATGTTCAATACCTGGGCTGGGTTGAACATTAATTTTATTTGCGTGATGCCCTAAGCCGAACCTATAACCCTCAGGTGACCGTTGTGTGCCGTTAATGTGTACCTTCTTGTCTCTTAGTTTTTAAGTGTTTTTGTATCCTTGAGGCTTTTATATAACCTTTTGAATGCCAGAGCATAAACGCATCGGCGTGCCCCCGGCGCCAAGCCACAAATTAGTCGTACTTTTAGTCACATATTTCTGACGTTTGGCGTACAGGGCACGCGCTTGCTTGTCATGGCGTTCAAAAGGTTAAATTAAGGCCGCCACCGGCAAGTACGGTTGAGCAAACGAAAGCCTCATAGGCAAGCTGCGAGGCCTCACTCATAAAAAAAAAACGCAACCGGGTCCTTTCGGGATAACTCTGCCCGGGATACGTACTAAACCAATGACCACGAAACCAATGTGGCCACAATGAGTATCTACCACACGATATATGATTACGATTTTGTCGACTTCGTTTGACAAGGCTCCTTGTGCAAATTAATACAATTTACGCAAGTTTTGTTGAGCAAGCGGGGCCCCCATATCGAAATAACAAGTTTCGGTGTGGTGACAAATGTGGCAACAGGTCTACCCGATTACGGCATTATAATCAGTCTCAGGGCAGGCAGGAACTATCAAGGTTCTTCAGTAGATTTGAATGGGTTAAATAAAATCAAACATCAATATTTGTGTAAAAGATTCACTATATTGTTTTGTACAGTGAGCATTATCAATTTCAAAACAATATCGTCCCTATTACACGAAGAACGGCTTAAAATATTTTCTCATTTTCCTTTCCACTAGACTTTTAATACGACACGGTTCTAATTTCGTGGAATTGCTTAAATAATTGCTTAATCGTGTAAGACAGAATCAAAAAACAATAATTTGAAAATAAAAACAGTCAAATGATATTTAACAAGTACAATAAGCAAAGGGATATTCTAGCATTTATTCTATCGACGGTATTGGAACCTAGATGTCCTACAAGTTTAAGTACTATCACGGTTTTGCAGTCCTTTTATATGTACACATAATACATTCTCTTCCACGATGTAAAATGGTAAAACAATCGAACGACTATCGGGCGACTAAACAATTTAATTTAACACAAGAATTCACAATTCTTAACAGTTTACAATATTTTATTACATGGTGTATGTCATCAAATCAAAGATTCGAATGTCTTTATAGTATTTTTCAATTTAATTTAAACAAGGTCTTATTACATAAACGAAATATTAATAACATAAAATAATCTAAGGTCAATAATAAAGGAATATAATTTATTAACTATACATTTTCTCATCACGAATAACAAACTCTCACTCACTCTTGCTTTTCGAACTTACAACTAAATTTTCTAACTTGAAATACTATCCACTTAATTTAATTTTTCTTTCGATGGACTTTTTAAACCTATATTTTGTTCCGTATTTTAACTATTGCTGTTTATGATTCAAATTATAAGGCCCCTTCCAACCCGACCTTAAAGATAGTTGACAGGTTGCCCCGTCAAACTTCCTTCTTCTCTTCCCATACTGCCATCCGTCATGGTTCCAACGAATCCACTTTATGATCGCACCTACAATTAGAATATTCGACAACAAAAACAATGTCGAAATAGAAAACTAAAGATAGTCTAACAACAACAAATTATACTTATTATTTCACTCAACAAACTGCCTTGAAAACATTCTCATAATTAAACATACTCAAAATCAAACCTCCGCGTGGATTATACGATTAAAAAGGTAAATAAAATGAAGCATTCGTCTCATCGAATATCTGTACAAATGACCAGTCGTTGTATAAAAATATCCGATTATATCAAAATTGTAGGCAAAAGTTAGGGGTCGACTGTAGCTACAAGGTTAACGTTAAAATGTGAGTGCACAAGGAACAGTTGGTGAAGACGACATCTAAATTGGTTTACCACTGTAAATTTATCACATGCCTGGTATAAAACGTTAGGTTTACTTGGTCTACATTGATTTTCAACCTTAGTAACGTTTAAATTGAGTGGGGTATTGTTGTCTTTATGTGGTAAAACCATTTCGATGTCGCCTATAAGTTCCGACTGCTTCCATGGCGTGCACTGGCCAGGGTCCCATCGGAGCTGGGGTGTGTGGTTCACTTGTACTCCTCTTCAGTATCGAAGTCGCCGTCTTCGTCTACCTCGGCGACCACTGCTTGTTGCTGCTGCGTTAGCGCTAACGGGCCTTTCTTGTATGCTGTCATTTCCTATAAATAAAACAGGTTTTATTTTAAGACATATGGATCGCTTGCAGCTAACCGAAATGTGTTGGCAAAGGGATATGGAGACATTTTCCCAGGGGAAAATCGCTAGCTAGAACGTCTACTACTAGAACAAAAATAAATATGTGTCCATGCAGTGAGAGAGCCTAAAAATAGATGGCGCCACATGTACCGAAGTAAGAGAGCGTTGGCTTAAAAAAATACGATATTTATGACTCTATAATCGACCTGATCAAACCCACTACTGAGTATGTCTAGTATATAAATGCTGCTGATAAATTCATGTGTTCCTTCCATATAGAATGATGTTCATTTGCAGCCGTAGTGTATTTTTATTAGCGCCCAGAAACTCTCTCGTCTATTAAGTAAATCTCATTTTACAACGCAAAAGTCATAAATAAGGTAAAATCCAATGAAGTTCATCAAAGGCTCTCTTTATTAAAGAAACCTTGCATTCCGGACGCACATTTTTTCATACCCGTCCGCCATCGCAGCTTCACATAAAGGCATGATTCGCACCTGCCACCTAATCCGCTACTATAAGGAACCTTCTACCTTTTGTTATATTAGAAACATCTTGATATATTATGGGACAGGTGATACTGACAGACCATAAGGAATTTTGAATTCGATATTAGAAATCTGAGGATGAAGGAATATTTCGGGAATTTGATAAAGGGCAAGCTTTTACTTATGGCATTTGAAAAAGAATATGAGGTCCTCTAGCAAAGGTGAGGAATGCGTCAGCATTATTTTCACTGCTAAAACATCAGTTCACAGTCTGGCTAGAAACAGCGAAATAACAGCGATTACAGTCGACTCAAGGAAGAATTTGACTTCTAAGTGTTTTCATTTTATTACGAATATTTTGACTGCGTATGGTTTTAATTTATTAAAGTTAAAAATTAAAGTAGGTACTCGTTTTCATCGCAATTTATGAGATGGACCGAATTCACATCAACTGAACTACTGAATCTTTTAATTTGTTCATCCCTACAATTTGCGCTTAGTCAGATGGTCCGGTAGTTTCGGCGGTCATACACTTATTCAAGTGAATTCACAAACCATAACACCACAATATGGCGTGTAGAGCTACATTGACGATACAAGTACCTAAAAACACAAACTATAAGATCCACTCACCCGATCATATCTTGCCTTATCCTGCTCCGACAGACTCTCATACTTGGACTTGGTCTCAGGCTCGGCGGCCGCCCAGCGCCTGCCCAGCTCCTTGGCGATGTCTCCCATGGTGTACTCCGGGTTGTTAGCCTTCACTTTCGAGCGCTCGTCGTTGCAGAACCAGAAGAATGCTGATCTGTAAGTGGAGGGAGACTTTTAGTTATTGGTTTTATGGTTAGACTTACAGATAAGTTCCTGTTAGTGATGGGAATTTATGGTTATGAAACGAAGATTTACGGAGTCACGGCCTCTGTTCCTATATTTGTAATTGTTTTAGATTCGTTCAGAGATTTCTGGCCTATTTGTAAATAGAGAAGAAATCTTTAGTGGTAGCAAAATTGAATTGATTTTGAATTTTGGCTAGCTAGGATAATGGCATATTTATTTGCAAGCGGAACAAAAAAAAGGAAAGAGTAATGGAATCGTGAAGAAGTCCTGAAGGTGTTTTGTTATCAAGTTTTTTACAATTTGGTTTTATCATGTGTTTTTTTGCAATTTTAAGAAGGCAGTTAAACACAAAAAGCGTGTGAGGCTGAGCGAGTGGAGAGTGAGTTTAGCCTGTGTCATCCTATCTCTCAATCCTTTGGTCATTTAACCTAAGAGCGGTTACGCATTGCACCCGATACGAATCCGTGAAAATACGGATATAAAAAACTCGTAGCGAATTTGGATATTGGTTTTCGCACTTCATCCGATTCGAATTCGTGAAAACAAATCCAGAGTCTAAAAAACGCTGACTGAATTCGGATATTGCTTACGTACTCATCCGATCTCTGATCCAAATCCAAGCCCCGCTCTGTCATGCCGTGCGGAAATGTCCGATTTGAATCCGAGGTTATGCGAAAACGTTTATACAAACAGTACGACGGCTAATTCGTTCCGTCAATATTTCTTCCTAATTGGAGACCCACGGATGAAATATAGAAATCGGATGACGGGAGTCGGACCTAGTGCGTAAACTACCATACAAATAGTTCTACGACTACTTTGGAACGTATTTTCACGAATTCGGATCGAATGCAGTGCTTAACAGCTCTAAGGAGGAGCAGAGTACGATCGTGAAAAATGTGCAGAAATAATTCTCTGCCGTGTCAATTACTGTTATTTAAAACATACAAAGAAGACGTCCAAAGCTTTAAAAGCAACATTGAGAGAGCATAAATATCACAACAGGTTAAAGAAAAACTCATGACCATAACTCACAGCGATCGCTTGGGCGCGTTAGGATCCTTCATCTGCTGTCGCTTGCGCCCGCGCACCTTCATGTCTTTGGGAGGCACGTAGGTCTGCATCTCCAGGTCGAACCGCCTCTTGTCCTGTTCGGCCATCTCGTGGAACCGCTGCTTTTCTTTCTCTGACATCGTCTGTGGGGTGAAAAGATATGCTCAGTGAATCAGGCGATTTATCTTAGAGCCGGTAAGTATACCAGCCAGTCAGTCCTGTACTTCTACCAGGGAAAAGTTTGGTGGAGTGAGCTTGTAATGAACTGTCATTCCTACTTGATTGCATGGACAGATCTCTTTGTGTTCACTTCAACGAGTTTTCACGGTGAGTTTTTTACACAGAATCTCCTGACTGACCTGATTTTCTCCTTCATCGTTTTTAGACTAGTGATGGTAAAACTGTAGAGAAAATACAGAAGCAAATAATCCGGCTTTTATATGGATCACTCAAACATCTGTTTCCTAAAACTATGTTACATGTGTAATGATTGCGATGATTCTAAATTTACATCAGACAGATTTGAAACAAATAGTTTATTTATTTATTATATACTTTATTGCACACCAAAATTAAAACAAAAAGGAAACTTAAAACTAAAACACATACAATGGGCGGGCTTATTGCATTCCGTGATCTCTTCCAAACAACCTGGGATGGACTGTCTGGACATGGAATAGGGCTGCTGATAAATCTGGCGAATAGGGCTGGGGAGTTTGTTGCGCCACTTCTTCTTCCCAGCTAAAACACTAGGAAGTGGTGACGGGCGGGCGTTTTGGGGAACTGTCTTTATGTAGAACTTTGACGTTCAAAAAGTGCTGGCACTCAGCCTAATTTGAATAAATGACTTTTGAATTTTTGAATTTTACCTACTTTAAAGTGAAAATTGAGTGCATTTTTGAATAGGACCTAAAACCAAGTTTTTCCGGAAATCCCTTAAGATCAGAATCGTTTTTTACCTAAATTTCAAAGCCAATAGAAAGGTACTTCATACACAGTTCATCTTTAAATCGATCTTGAGATTGAACATCAGAGACAAAATCCTAAAACTCACGATTGTCCGCACAATGTGTTGTTTCATTTACATGTGTGAGTGATTTCAGTTATTTATGTGGGTTTATTTGGCACTTAATATACTAATATTGTGCCAATTCTTCAGGTACAATATGAATACCTAATTATCAAAATTGAACAAATGGGGAATTTAATGAACTTTCATATTAGGCCAATTTTTTTGCTAACAATTTGTTTTTACACAATAAATAAAAATATAACCTACAAGATCGTGAACCAGGATGGCTAGATTTAAGAAATTATCACACAGCCAAAGATTTTGTTAATTAGTAGCATGACTTAATCAATACAAGACATGAACAGTTATTATAAAAACTCTTTTGTTCCATTGTATCGATTCAGTGAAAGGTTAAACCATTGTTTATTTTAGCATCATTGCTATGTTTTGGTTCCCTACTCCATAAGAATTATTTGCCAATTCTGAATCATATTGTAATTTGAATGACCGTAGTTCCTGTATGAACATTGTAGCACAGATTAAAAATCTTACTACTACTATAAATGAGAAAGATTGAATGGATGTTGTTTCAATCATGACAGAATGGCTGAACAGATCTGGATAAAATACAGAAATAGGTGGTCTGGAGTAGAATTCCACTGAATTATTATTATTTCTTTTTTTATTTATTATTTCCGACATTCACGCGGGCGTAACCGCTGGCAGAATATAGTTAAAAATAAATATGTAATCCACAAAAAACTTACATTCCACCTCTCAGCACACTTCTTCGAGAAAGCAGCAAACACAACATTCTCATCAGGATGTTTCTTCTTGTGTTCCTCACGGCACGTCTGAACGAAGAATGCATAAGCTGTCATGCGTCCCCTCGGCTTGTTGTAGGCCCTGGCCCTCGGCATCTTCTGTTTAACGGTGGCTTGAGCCTGGGCTATTAACGCCTGCTGCTGAGCTTGGTGCTGCAACTCCTGGACATTAAAGTTTCATTCTATGGTTTCAACTAATTCTAACTACTAACACGCTAAAAAGAAATTGAAGAGCACATGATACAATTGGATAGGTATGAGCTATCTAATTGTATAATGTGCTTGTAAAAAGACATATTTGCCTAAACCCCCATAGGTTGAACCAATGCAAAAATGCTGCTATTACTCAACCAATCTATTACTATCTTACTTTTTACTCAAACAGTCTTTTAATTACTATTACTCAAACAGTCCAAAAACCTGCAGTGTGAAAATTACAAAGTGTAGCTTTACTTTTGTACCTAGCCAAGTATTATTATCATCTTTTATGTTTGAATCTAAAAAGGGTTGTATTCTCAAGCACAAGAGAATGTTACTGCATCATCTTGTCTTCCAAAACAGAAATACTTCTTAAAAATCACAAAAGCAAAATATTGTTTTGCAAGTATTACCTGTAGGGTAGCAGATTGCCGTTGTAAGGCAGCTTGAATTTGTTGTTGTTGGACAGCTTGTAACTGTTCATGCAGAGTTTGTTGTTGTTGCTGCAGAGTTTGAGCTACTTGATGTTGCAAAACTGCCTGAGCTTGCACAATAGCTTGAGCCTGTGCTGGGCTCACTTGAAGAGTCTGTTGGATACTCTGCTGCAGAGCTTGTTGCTGCTGTTGCTGCTGTTGTTGCTGTTGCTGCTGCTGTTGTTGTTGCTGTTGTTGTTGCTGTTGTTGTTGTTGCTGATGCTGCTGTTGATGCTGTTGCAACATCTGCTGCAAAGTCTCTTGCTGACTTTGCTGCTGTTGCTGCAAAGTCTGTTGCAGTGTGCGGTTGTGCTGTTGCAGTGCTTGTTGCAAGTTCTGTTGCTGCAACTGTTGTTGCATCTGATTCTGCTGCTGTTGAATTGCCTGATTTTGTTGTTCCTGCTGCAGAGTCTGGTGGTTCTGTTGTATACCATTGGCTTGCTGATTATTATGTTCCGAGTCAGGACTTGACTGACTTTGTGGCTGCAACAATAGACAATATGTATTTATAGTTTAAAGTAAAGTTGTTCTGGAAAAACATAATAGTGGATCTGAAGTTTAACCAGCCCTACTCCACTTATCTGTGGTTCAGAGCGGCCAGGAACTATTAAGATCATAATTATAGTTGGTTTTATCAAAGAGACAATATTAGTATAATTAAATAACTGGAATAATTGAACCAGTATTTGCAGGTTTAGTCTTTACAGTACCATGATAGAAGAACTAGTGTGATAGACGTTGGACTCCATTGCCCAAGCAGGAAACTGGCCTTGGAAACCAACCCATTGAATGTCTAAGCGAAAGGGAGGATCTTTGACCTATTGTTATTGTTCATCGGCAGGGTATCATGGCTCATACACGGTTACAAACATTTAGATTGAGGTAAGTACCAAAAGAAGCCATTTCACCAAATAAAAAAACTGAAAAGTTCACTACTTCCGCCTCAAGTGAGCCTCGGTGCTCAGGTATATTTAATCTGAAAAAAATCTTACAACCAATATGCAAATACGTTCATCTTTGGAATTTTCTTGTTTATAGAACTCGCAAAATGAAGTCTCAACTAACGAAATTTGTTTTAGGTATATATTCGTTATCTAAAGAAGAACATTTAAATTGTATGCAGTACCATATTTTTTTCTAAAATGCGATGCAGATGTTGTCAGATGATGTGTGAATCTGCGGCAGTCGTTTCAATGTGTTTCGGACTCCTGAAAGCGAATCTATCCACGATAACCGCGTTTTTTACAGCACTGCATGTAAATTACCCAGTATTAAGAACATATTGTGTAAACAATTTTAGTGCTGAAGCGTAGGGATCTACAATGAAAACCTTGCATTTACATAGATTTCTCTTGAATCAAGAAAACAAGAATTTCTTATTACCTGAAAAATCTGTAAATATTTTACAGACGACACACTATCCTTGACAATGACATCACACCCTTGACCTTGCCAAACTGTCAGTGACATTAGACTGATTTTTTTGTCAATAGTGCTGCTACGAGAAAATCAATCGAAAACTCACATGGGTGCATTGAGCTTTATCCCTTCCGGGAAATTATTTTGAACCATCTACCTAATTAATATTATGCTATTAGCTCGGCTGTAACATACAATTATTTCAGTAATACATCCAGAAATGATCGCCAATAACGTGAATTACGTGAGAAAATGGATTGTTTCTGAGTCTCGGAAATATAAACCAGTGGTTTTTAACATTCATAGCGAAACGAATCAGTAAAATCAAAATAAAATCATATCGGTCGTTAGAATTTTCTATTCTTATCGTCTTACCCGTATTTCCCAAAAAGATGAGCGTGCCTAGTTCGTTATGTTATAGGGACCGAGATGTTATAAAAAATAAGTATAGCTGAAAATAAACCATTGTAAAATATTCTAAGGACAACCCTAGCAGTGTCTGGGTCTGGCAGTATCAGCAGTTCCTTTTTCAAAAAAAAAAATAAAAACAGACCGAATGGTTTTGAAAGAAAAGAACGAATGAATTCTATTTTTTTAAGTTGCAGTGACCGCTCGTTATCAGGCTTTTTGAAAATCAGACAGAGTTAAAAGAAAAAAAACTGTTATATCTATAATTCTGTGAAATATCATATTATATGACCGAGAATGTTAAAAATTTGAAGTAGAGTAAAAACCTATGAACCTTTAACCTTAAAATTAAACAAAGGTAATCTGTTCTTATTTTATTAGTTCAGTGGTTTATTTATTTAATTCTTGTAAAAAACATGTCAATTGGAATTTTTATTTTTGCTTTGTCTTTTAAAGTTGCTTTTTGGTAGAATGATTAGAGTATTTTATGGTTTATTGGTAGATTTCGCTTGCTCCAACAAGCTAAATTGGTAAATACAATTATGTAGTTGTCTGGCAATAGGTGAATCATCAAAATAAACGTTTCTATTGAACAGCAAACAGTAGATAATACTGATGTTTTATATTATAAGATAATAAATCAATAAGTAAAATTGATAACCTATACCTGGAGTAAGTACCAAACAAAAGTATATTTACTTATGTGAATTAAAAATGTAATGAAAAGTTGCACAAAGCACTGGTGTACAAAACATTGAAAAAGGGGCTAGGTTTAACCCATAAGTATAGTAACCGATCGAAAAATTCTCTTTTGCTTTGTTGTATTTTTCAGTTTGCCAATAAAACCTTTTCGTACCGTAGGAGATGAGGTTTGTTGCGACTCTACCGATCCAGATGCATACCACCATGGTTGTTGAGGCGATTCTTCTCTCGCATTTGAATTTGACATTATGCGGTAATCATAGCTCGGAGTTGAGGTATCGCCGCCGTTGTTCGAAAATCCACCCGTCATTTTGTATGTGTACAGTTGATGAGTTGAAGCAGCAGTGCTTCTTGCGATTTCCTCATGTAATTGTTGTTGATGCTGTAGTTCACCTGCGCCACCCGGCCACCACGAGGCATCGTCGCGCGCACCCCAAGCGTCCCCCGTCGCGCCCCGATCCCCCATGTTACAATCGTAGCTTGCGGTCAACCAGTTATTTTATGCCTCTTTGGTCACTTTAAAATGTTTCCTGCGTTCCAATAGCTGTTGAAATCATGTCCTTTCTCTAATATTGCAAATACTGGAGCATTAAGCTTTATGTATTGATAGATATAAATTTTCACTAAAACACTGTCACTTTTCATGCAAATCGGTTTTTATCACAAAGACTCAATATGATTATGTATGCCACATTATTTTTTAATCAAATTTATTCCATGGAAATCGAAAACGCACAAGGTCTCGCGTGTTGTTTAATGAAAAAGCTACCGGCTGTAAGTTCCACTCCACACGCGTACGTTTTGTCTTCGTTTGTACTTAAGTCAATAAAGTTGGCAACGTCGCAGAGTCAGACGCCAAACAAGTGCACACGAGCGCCCTCAACGCGCAGCGGCCATTTTAGAAACGTTCGAACATATACGAAAAGAGACGAGTGTGCACGAACTGGCAACAAGCTCGTCCAGCAACCGGTCAATAAGACGATTAGCGCAGCCTCGGCTATCCATGTTCATACTGAAATTCTTTTGTTTATAATTCAAGTAAATCTACATAGGTACCTTTAATGAGAACCTCTCACATTTTACTAAATTAAGAATTTATGTCATTGAAGTAAGATTTTGAAGACGATTGAGGATAAAAAATATGTTCTTAATTAAATAATTGAAACTGTTATTAACTAGAAAATTGAATACAGCCTAAAGTACATAGGTATGTAATACGTTCTTTGAAGTATGTTGAGTCTCTTTTCTATCACACGATTAATATAACATACCTAAGTACCTCCTACCTACTTGTAAGCTTCTAAGCTTTCAAGGCCACGGTTGTACCTACGGGTAAAAAATCGGTCATTTTTTATGAAAAGCGGCAGACGTATGCAGAATCGATAGGTATTTTGTGATTTACAACTTATGACTGGAAGAAATTGTAGTTTAATCTTAGAATTTACTGTAAATAGTTCAATTTGTATAATTTATTGTAAAATAAGTGAAGTATCCAGCGAAAATAGTCACATAATCACAATTGGTGTCGTCTTCCTTCCTGGTAAACACCGCTCGAGGAGTTAGCTAACAAGTCTCTGGATGAGAATTGGTGTAAGTATGCGAAACATAGACAGCACCAGCTCTGCAGTAGATTGAATTTCGAATTGTTGATTTATTTTATCTTTTAGGCCGATTTCAACAAAGGATCAGTATGTTTGGGAGCTCATCGTTTGTATTGTGGGTTAGTCCAGCCTAGCCACGAGGATAGATATATATGTACCTAATGTAATTTATGAATTAAAAAGAGGCTAAAAAATAAGGCATTGAAAGCTGCTTAGTAACGGTAGGTTTGTGTTACTAAAAGCCTTATTTAAACCAAAGCCTTATTTTGGCCTTCGTTAAATTAAAATTTGGATTAAAAAAAACACAAATATCGTGCTTACTTTAGGGAATATTATTAATTTCTCTAAAATTGGAATACCTACAGCCCTAAAATTTCTTTGTGTAAGCTGAGTACGTCATTCCCAGCTGTATAAATGTTACTCTGCTGCCTAGTTTACACCTATCTACCATATCTTTACCACTTCTGTAGAGCATTTATGGATTATTCCTCGTCATCCGCATCTTAGCGGCGCGGTGCCTGTCTAAATATTTCTCAGAGTAACATTTTTATGAATAATTTCCTTATTGTCATAAAAGTAGCATCACATTTTTAATTTACAGTAGCATGTACGAAGTAGAAATTGACCGGCATAGTTCAATCAACAGATAAAAAACGTGACTTTATTGAACTTCCTTTTATATTCTGGTGCTCCGTGACCACAATAAACTTTGTGGGTTCCATCGAAGAATAGGCCAGCTTTTGTTATATATTAAGAGTATCTAAGATTTTTTCTTTAGTTCCCAGCAAACCCTGCTAATAAAACGGTATATAATCATAATCCTTCGAAAATACTGCTATAAGTTATCAAGGTTTCCGTTTAGAAGTATTAAAAAGTGCGCTCTGAAGTGATAGATCTCGTGACTGGACTGATCCTTTATAATTGGAAAGTAAACCAATTTATGGATGATTTTGGGCGTTCTGCTCACACTATTCTAAGCCATAATGGTTTCTGCAACTCGATCCTAACTTTAAGAATGCATGTCAATATTAATTATTTTAAATTAGAAGGATAAACCATTTACAGGCACTTTAGAACTATCAAGGAGTCAAAAAGCTGTAACATATTCGTCATTCCAAAGCGCATCTGATTAATACTTGTCGATTGGGAAATTTTGCAAACTGTTTTTGATCTTAAGTTCTATACTTACATAATGTAACTGACGATCAACTATACCTTTTGTTTAGCATATCACACCCCCGGTGCGACACTGTCACTTATTCAAAAATTGCAATAATGAGTTAAATATGTAATAACTGTCCTAAAGCACCCTTTACTTGGTGCGATAACGTTACTTTCGTAGTACACATAGTTTGACGTTGTAGTATAATATATTCATTTTGTCTAAATCTTGAAAATCATTATTTTTTGAGATGTCAAAGTTTTAAATGCTTCTCCTAAAAAATTGCTTTTTTTTGCAAAAGTGACAGTGTCGCACCGGGGGTGCGATATGCTGATAGGAGCCTTTTTGTCTTTTTATATTGTTATTTTCTAATCACTTAATTTTATTTTGTTGTTTGTCTTGTACGAGTCCCAAATAAAATGTTTTCTTTCTTTCTTTTCATTCAACATTCTACTGGCTATCAGTTAGAATATTTATACTCTTATTAACAGGAATTAATCAAGTTTTAAATGTGAACGGCACGACATTATTTTTTTTAATTATGCCACCAATAATATTTTACCAATTTATTTTTGTATTTTCAATACAGATAGCATCAAGCATAATTATGGCGAAGTGAAGAGAGACGACGAGGAGTGCTGCATCATGTGGGACTAGTGCTGGGAAGAGAGAGAGAGAGGATTTAAACTTACCGATATGATGCATACTATGTGGTTATTTCCACCATATCCAGACTTCTTGTGTAATTACTAGAGTAGAAATAAGTAGTTAAACATAAAAAAATAGTAAAGCAGATAGATGGAGTACAACAAGAGGAAGAAGAAATTTACATTCTTACGAATAAAAGTTGATTTTCTTTTTTTTTAATGTAGGTACACAGTGTTCAGGTTCTATTTTTTAGTTAGTTTTTTAAATTACTTCCTAATTTCAAAAACTGAGAAAGAATCTTGGCTTTTAAAAATTGAAAAAGAATATCAACTTTTATTCGGCAGAATGTAAACTGCTCACTTTCGATTAAAAAAAATGTATTATGCACTAATGTTAGGAAGCTAGTCCCATCGAAAAAAGAAATCATAAAAAGAAATTGTAGAAAAAGAAATATTTTTTTAAGATGTACTTATCCGAAAAAAAAATATTCATGGGGTATTTTCGGATACCCCAGGTATGAGGAATCATTTTTTTTTTATTGACGCCCCTGTATAAAATGTTATCTCATGACAGAGGAGCGCATTTATCGTGTGCAAACTCTGATCTACTGAATTTCCCAATAGAAGTATACGTAAGTACCGCAAAACATTTATTGTTCGTCGACTGTAAGATGCGAACTGCGCAAGGCGTAAAGGACTGAAAAAAAAAACCTGGAAAAATTGTTGTTGGAAGAATTTAAATACACATATGACTTGTTGGCAACCAGACACAGTACATATTATTTATCTTAAACTTATTACATTTATGCCAAATGTGGTTTCAAAAGTGTTTTGGCAACGATTTTATAATTAATACTTACTCATAGAATGATTTTATGTACAGACGCCAGCACATCAAGCTACAACAATCTGTCAAATTTCTTTCATTGATTTTCAACTTGATGTCTATAGCATTAGGTTCGAAGTTGATTGGTAAAATTTGACAGTTTCGGGTAGCTTGATGTGCTAGCGTCTGTACCTAGGCATAAAGAAATATACGCCTAATTCATTTTAGACTGCGTCAATGCGTCTTTCCCATCAAGGGTCATTAGTCTTTAAAAGTTATGCCCCCACCCTTTTCAGAAAATGCCTGGTTTAACGCCGGTTACGTGCCGCAGCTGTTGCAAAACATATCGTATAAAACCGAACTCTATAAATTCTATTCCATGTCGGCTAAGTAATTTGCATTCATGTATGTGTGAATAAAACTATCATTAGGTACTTCCGATTGTTATTGTTCCCAACATCCCAATAATTTAGTGTACTTACCTACCTAATTATTATTTTTTAATTAAGAAAAAATGTATACTACTACTATATACCTAGTGCTTACTACTACTATATACTACTGTCATAATATACCTAGTGCTTTACATACAAAGAATTAATAAACTACACGTAACAAGACTGTTTACATAGGTACACAATAATAATAATACAAATCAATTTCGTTTAATAGGAACTTAGTTAAATCTTGCAAAAATCCTACTTTTTGCTAACACTTAAATCTTCAATCTACTTACCTACCTATATCGAAATAGTTTACCGTGACTACATTCTTCTACAATAAGAACGATAACTAACTAGTTACATAGTAAAATATTTTGATTAATTTAGTTCATTCATTATTTCATGTTTTAACGCTAAATCTGTCGTATATTAAACTAGATATCAATAAACAAATATTAGAAACTGAATTACATACCTACATGTTCAGAAATTTGTTTACTAAAGGTACAAATTTACAAAATCTTTCCATTGATGGCTTAATCGTATGAACATTGATAACTACCTATTACTTACCTACTCTGACATTGTTATGTATACATATACGGTTGTACATATAGTATCTGTCACCTTACTTCGGCACTCGGCAGCCATTTGCTTACAAAATTAGAATGTAAAACTATAAATATCGTTTCGAGCAGAACACTGAGACTATTTAAACCAAAGAAATAAGTAACGTAACAAAACTTTTTCGTTTATGATCAAATGAAATGGTTAAAATAGGTAATATTGAAACTCACCGAGTATTGTGTTTATTATAAACGAGCACACGATTTCAGCGCTTATTACGTAG
This sequence comes from Mamestra brassicae, assembly GCA_905163435.1. Classification (NCBI taxonomy): domain Eukaryota; kingdom Metazoa; phylum Arthropoda; class Insecta; order Lepidoptera; family Noctuidae; genus Mamestra; species Mamestra brassicae. The sequence goes on along the minus strand of LR990996.1, from coordinate 5,667,466 downwards.
GGAACTTTGCTGCGTTCGTCGTAATGAATACATGAACAGACGATGTCAGTGACAAAACATTCCTATTGGCTTAAGTTAAATGCCCCGCCATTTTTCAGCCAATAACTGAGCTAGCCTTAGCTTTATTTTTTGTTTATACTACAATACATAGATACGTTGTCATATTGTATTCATGCACACATTCACCTAAAGAACTGTTTTCGTTTCGCGGTTCGAATCGTGTTACGCCAAAGTAGGTGCTATTCACCATTTCAATAATGCCCTATTTTATAGGTGCACCGTAACTTGAGGCGAGTGAGTGAGTGAGTGAATGAAATGACGAACTAGTAATAATAAAATTGTAATGGCGATGCCATCGGTCGGTGCGGGATACGACGAGTGCGAGTCGAGTCATTTTTATTCAGTGGCTGCAGTTGAGTTTCTTAAAAGCACCGTGGACACAATCAATTCGTGTTAATTATAGTTTTTTTTTTTGAAGTCACCTAATAAAAGAATCGAATACTTGGACAAATAAAACGATTGAACAGTTGCGAAGTAGCAATGGACAATTTGTTGCATATGTGCAGTGAATAAAGAAATACCGTTTTCCTAAAGTGATCGGTGTGCAATACACAAACGGCCGGGGATTTGTTGTGATGATTTTAATTGATTTAATTAACACAAATGTTCTGTGTTGTTATAAATCATAACCTCAATTGTGTGTCATTGTGAATACGTCGAACTGTTTTCCATCGCCTGGTGCGAGGTGTAATAGAAGAGTTCATTTTATTCATTATATATGATTCAACGGGAGTATCAAATGAACAACGGGTTTAGTACAGGAGAAGAAGATTCTAGAGGTAATTCTGACCAAATATGTTGCCTTATGGATGACGGCGAGAGCTGCCGACGACCCGCAGGCAACGCCTCGTACAGCAAGCGCATACAAAAGACTGTCGCCCAAAGAAGGCTCAAACTTAACATTGACCCTCAGGTATGTCACCCACATTTTTATTTATTTTTAACTTTCATCAATAACAATCTTGAGTGGCTTGAACAAAATTGCAATTATTATGTTGGCTAACTGAATTCCATATGTTATTTACAGGCCAGGCACACTTACATTTGTGATTATCATAAAACAATGATACAGTGTGCAAGGACAAAGCAAAGGAGGCCCAAGGACTCGGAGGATGATAGTAATGAGGCAGAGATGGACTCACCTGAAGTAGACTGGTTTCAATTACAAGTCAACACACTGAGGAGATATAAAAGACATTATAAAGTGCCAACAAGGCCAGGCTTGAACAAGGCTCAACTTGCTGATGTAAGTATTGCATTACCAAAAAATCCCCTATTTATGAATTTTAGTGTTTATTTAATGAATTCCTAGAAAAACCTTGTTTATCCTGTAATATGATTCATTCAATAATTGGTTTTATTTTTCCAGGCTATCCAAAAACATTTCAAATCATTACCTGTGAATGAAAAGGAGATAATGACTTATTTTATTTATATGGTGAAGACAAATGGTAACAAGTTAGACCAGAAAAATGGGATGAACTCTGATTCAGTGTAGAATAATATTTGACTGTAATTTATAGCTGAAGTGTGTAGTTTTAACATAGTTTAATAATTATTATAAATAGTTTTGATTTTATTTTCTTCTTAAATTTTCAATCTGCATTCTACAATTAAAGCATAGACATATAGATTGAGAATCAGTTGCAAAGATATTTGAAGTATATTACTTCATGCCAAATTGTGAACTTGCTTATCTCCCTAAATGATTTGAATGAGTGAATGTTTATATTGAAAATGTATTATTTTATTATTGCACACACTTGTACTCACTTCTGCATCCACATGAACTATTCTATTTATTTTCTTGTTAGTGCAGTTAGTTCATATTTTTTCTGTATTATACTTAAACCTTTCAGTGTCAAATGTTATGATTGTTTATTGACGAGGGACATGCAATGGCTAATATAATACTTTTAAGAGAGATTATAATAACAGGAAGTTTTAAAATGTAAATTTATTACATTTTATTTAACAAGTACATGTGTATTATTTAGAGTCTTCCTCTGAATCTGATGAAATTTCTATCCATTGTGAAGCTCCTTGCTTTGTTTGTATTTCTGCTGTTTGGGGTGTGGATGCCACAACTGTGAACAAATGTTTTTTTTTAAATACCATATATTACCAACCAAGAAAGTATTACTAATTTACAACCTAGTCTCAAGGATGAGTACTGACCATCATATTTGCTAGGCTCTGGATCAGAATCTGCATCCATAATATCTTCATCAACCTCATCATCAATATTATAATGTTTGAGTTTGATTATCAAATCCTTTTTACTCAAAGACTGCAAGTGATCTTGTGTTATTACATCTGAGAAGTTGATCTTCACTCTTTTTTGTCTGAAAACAAAATAAATCAATTACCTAGGTATATGGGAAAATACATTTTACGCTATTACAATGAATCTAATTACGCTACTTAGGATTGTCTCAGTAGCATGTTTGGATTTGCACCTGGAAGTGAAACAGGTTCACCCCTTCTTTCAATAGTCCTGAAACATATCTAAAGAAGTGTGGAGACACCGCTGCCTACCCCTAAATAGATTTGAGGTGTGATGTCATGTTCATCATCTTCCTCGTCATACTGTTAAACCAACTCATTTGAGGTTGGCGAGCATATCTTCTCTGATACATTTCTATTCACGGTTTATGATATGATAACCTTTTTAGCCATATCATCTTTCACACTACTCACCCATTGTTTATTTGGTCATCCTCTTTACCCATTTATAACTGAAATATGAACTGCTGGAAAATCTCATTACAATTGTAATTTTTCTTATTACTACTAAAATTCTACGAAATGTCATTAGTATTTAATTACCATTCGTAAATAATGTAGAAAACCAATATACCACTGTCAATGATAAGAATTGTAACTTATTTTGTGGTTAATGTTTATTTATTCCAAATAGATAAAATTCATTTGTAGGACCCAATGTTAGGTACTGTGGTAAGGACTGTAGTCTGTAGTTTAAATTACAAACGATTCGTACCTAATGAATGATGATTCTGCAGCTAAAATTGTTTTGTGCATGGAATCCTAATTATTTTTTTAAACCTTGTACCTAACCTGAGTTATTGCTATCTGCCAGTGAAAGTCCCGTCAAAATCTGTCCAGCTCTTTCGGAGACTAGACGAAACAAACAGACAGAACTAAACACAAAAATAAAAAATGTTCTTTTGTTATAACATTTTAAGTGTTGTATATACTTGCATTTATGCATATGGTAAAACGCTATTATTTTGGAATTACAAACAAAACTTCAATTTTATTTCTTTGTATACATGGAGTATACTACATTTATAAGTCTGATAGAAGGTTTCATAAGCACAATAAATAAAATTCTTCTTCAATGAAGAATAGTTCTACAATATGTACTAGAAAAATAACAGGTTTTAGTTAACATCATTCCTCTGCTAGACTTAGGCTTTCTCAAATGACTTCTTCAAACCCAGTATAACAATAATCATCCTTTAGGCGACGTCCATAAACAAATCGATAATCGTGCTAATATTCGATCGTCGCGTTATTTTGTTCGGCATAACCGGAAGGCGCCCTCCATAGGCGTGACGACGCGATCGGGTCAGTCGTTAAAATGAACGCGACTATCGCTTATTCGCTGGATGACCGCTTCGTATTATTTGGCATCGTCCTAAACGCCTTAAATTAATTAAATTGACAATCTGTCAAGTGTGGCCCTTTAGTTACTTTAGTACATAATGGTTATGTACCCACTGCTGGGACACAGCGCAGGGAGGGGTTCCTGTGAGAAGAAGAAATGAGACGAGGACCAAGGCTTCAAGTACCTGAGATTGTCATCACTGATGATAGCCTGCTTCACCAGGGCAACAGCTTCTTTGCACTTTTCACTAGCCCCTTGCAAGGCTTTGCGGACTACACCAGCACTGGATAAGGCAGCTCCAGATAAGTTCATCACACATATTTCCTTGTACTGGTTGAACCCCACTATGAGAAGTCCTCCACATGGGGTTGTACCATCATCTATGCTGCTTGTGCATACTGACTCTTCTAGGAAGTTTGGGTCTGCTAGTAGTATGCTGAAAGGTTTGGAATTATAATAATAATAAAACATTATATTTCGGACAACTAAAAGATCCATAAATTGTTAGTAACAGTTTTCACTTAAACACTATTGTTAGTAACTTAACTCAACAACATAATGAGAGGACCACCCATCCACTAGAGCAAAGGAGTAGGTACTAGGGTATAAGTCTTCTCACAAATTCCCTTATCATTTTAGAGGAAGTATCTGCCGCCACGGCCTTCAGGATGCTATTGCGACTGCCCCTTATTCTGCTCAGGAGTGAAGCCGTATGCATAAGTTTTTTTTAGAAAGTAAGTAATTATAATAATAGTTTCTATTGACATAATTCTTGTGAATATATAAATTCAAGATATAAATTCTTGTGAATATGCCTACTACTTTGCTCTCTGCTAATTACTTTTGTTAGTTTATCAGAACTAAGGTCAGTCAGTCACAAGCCCATCACTCCATTTTATTTTACTAACAATATCCTTGTTTGTGTCCATGACCATTCTTTCACCATAGTGGGAATAAAAGAAAGTTTTTCTTTTGCATACTGGCATATACTGTAAGTACTGTACTTCCTTTGCCAAAAGAAAGCTCATTTATTTATTAAATGTAACAATTTATGTACACTTATTAAATAAAAAGATAAGACGGAAACAGAAAATAGGTACAAAGGTGGTGCTTATTTCTATAGAAATCTCTTCCAGCATACCTACGAAAGGAGAGTTCAGTTAAAAGAGATGTAGACATCATGTGAAAATAATTAGCTTACTCGGTTTCAAATATAGCTATTGTTGTACACACAGGATAATGAAACAGCACAGTAGGTATAGGGTCCTTCTCTGTAATGTCATGTATGATGACACTGTCCCCGCTGCGAGTTATATCAGGCCTCTTGAAGTGTGCCAAGGCTGTTACAGATGCTATGCTTGCACATTCTATGAGGTTTCCATCGTGGTTCAGGATTTTGATATCTACTCTTAGGGACCAGACCTGGAAAATGTTGAAACAGATGTTATTTTGGTAGGTAAAAAGACCAAACAATCAACAAGGTTTTTTTTTTGGGTTTTAGAACCTGAGAAAATTTGTGATTAGAAAAAGAGGTTGTGGGTGTTATGGGGTGGTTGTGTGTGGTTGTGGTTGGAAAAGGATAAAATATCTTTATTTCAATAGCTTAAAAATTAACATTAGGTTCCATTTAACCTTTTGAACGCCAGAGCATAAACACATTGACATGCCCCCGACGCCAAGCCACAAATTCGCCATACTTTTTGTCACATATTTGTGACATCTGGCATACAGGGCACGCGATTGCTTGTCATGTAAACGTGACTGGCATTCAAAAGGTTAAGTAAGAAATATGGAAACTTTTGTTAGGAAGTTCTGCTCTAAGGATCTGAGGTGCGTCTTTATTAGAATATTAAAAAGACAAATACAATATTCTATTGATGGCAATCTTGGCTCAATTAGCTTAAACCTTAACATTATTTATTTTTTAGATTGTAAAATATTTGGTGAAATTGAAACAATTTTTTGAAGATTTATTTCAATCTTATGGAGTCTACAATTTTTCAGTGAAATCCACAAACAATTGCAACATAAACTTGTTTTGCAAAACTTTTGCAATCCATATCAGTTTCAAATCTTACCTTTTCTTCAACAACAATACACAAGGACTCGAGGTCAATGCACTTTGAATCCTTATAAGCCTTTTCTAGCATTCTGTTCAAATGCACAGCAAGGTCTGTCTGCCGGCCAGCTTCAATGTGTGGGGCGGCCATTGGATTCATCTCCACATTGATGTACAGTAAACCCTCGTTTGGTCTGATTTGTTTAGGCTGTACCACCTCACATGATACTTGTGCAAGGACTCTGCAAGATTAAAAAAAAAATAATTCAAAATAAGAATTTAACTCTCAAAGATTTCAAATTTGTACGTTCCTAATTAGAAGTCATATATTTTATTGCATAGAATGGAAACAAGACCTAATGAAAGAACAAAGACTTCAAGTATGTTTACAGGTTTATACAAACTTTATCATTTTGCATACTTTGTTTCTCCCAATAATACAATACAACTGCCGTAATCGGATCCGAAAGATATGTTCAATGTTCTGCTTTCATTGTAAGTTCTGCCGTCTAAACGCTGAAATCAAAGCATACCTAGTTGAAATAACGTAAAGTGTAAATAAACAGTGTTTATAATCAAATTAAAACTGCCTTACATGTCCTTGTGACACTATTTTATTGACAAAGTTCTTTTCACAGTTCGACAAATATACGTCCCTCATATTTTCAGATTTTTAAATAATTTACAATAATTATTTTTAGAAATTAAATTATGATTAGGTTATGTTTAGATCACGCTTTGACAATATTTGACAGTGACAGTTCGTTGAGTTTGTTTTTTCGTTCGGTGCGTTCAAACTTTCATTTACAACGCTCGTTGCTCAATGTAACAGGAACCTTTAACGTAAACATGAATGCGTAATATTTTGCTTTCATTTTCTGAAACATCTAATTTGACCTTAATATTTAATGAAACGTGCAGAATTTTCTTAAGTGTCTGAAAATGGACATTATCTTGTTTTTTTGTTATGGCAATAAAAAATACATGTGCGGGATTTAAACATCAATTTCCAGATTTGTTGCCTATCTCCATGGGAATATGAACTATACTTCTGATAGAAGGAAAGAGGCGTGTTTCACACATTGATTAAATACAAACGGTTAAGATGGAATGGTATCCTGGCTCATTGTATTATTGTCGAAATAAGCCAAGCCAACAAAAGTGTATCCTGTACTATCACATATAACTAGATATCTAATATGTAGAATCTTTTAGAATATCAATGTTCATATTATCAAAGCAAACACACATTACGTTTTAACTTAAGTTACTAATTAGTATGTACCTACATGCCTATTTTGATATCATAAATTCTGTTTCAGGAAAATACTTACGTATTCTGTTGGTCAAAACAACAAACAATATTATAGGTACTTTGTTTTGAAAACCAGTTAGAAATGCAACAAAGAGTAGGCAAACACAAACATTTTAAATTACTCTAAAATGTATTGTAGGTAAGCAATATTTATGATGGGGGCGATTATTGCGATGACGGGAGACCGTTTAGTGCACGTTCACATTTAGGTATCCTACGGAAAACTTTCGGTAAAACCAAAAATAAAATTGCCAGTTCACATGTCGCGTCAATTCCAATGACGGTCAATACCTTTTTTTATTCGAATGCTGTAGGAGGGTAAGCGGGAGAAGTCATTTGATGATTTCCCATCATAAAAAAAGCATAACCCTGGGCGAGATTTTTGCGCACCCCTTTTTACTCGTGGTGAGCCCGGGGGACGGGGTATAATCGATCATTTTAGCACCCCGCATCAGAAATACTCTGTCGACTTATCCAGGAATGGTTATTCACATATTTCTGGATAAGTCGAAGTACAAGCAGTTGGATTGGTTGTGATGTACCTATACAGAAAATCGGGTTAATTTTTAGGTTAATGCTAAAAAGTTAGAGGAAGGATTAAAAGTAATTTTAGCAATTTGGATAGATTTTGCCTTATTCACTAATCAAAATTTATCGATCGCTGTTGCATTTGGTAAACTCTCTCATGTGGTTTTGCCGCCCCTGGCCTCCAACCGGCTTAGTCAGCTACTGGTTCCTTATGGTGCGGAGCTTGACCCCCCGAAGTAAATTCCTGGCTAAGGCTTTACATAATAGCCAAATAGCCATATGATTCAGAAAATCACGAATCTGGGAATAATGCTGATTATGAAATAATTGTCAAAATTCGTTCCGGAACCATCGGGTATCGTTTGGTAACGCACACATACTCACATAGATCACGCAGCTTTGACAATTTACCGAGTAACTCGTCGTGCCGTCACCCATTAACGAGCTATGATTATTTACCTCTATATTATTGCCTTTGCCAGAATGGCATAGTATGGATGTGCCTTTCGTTTTTTTATAGGTTCTGTTTTTTAAGAATAGATTTTTTTTTTACTACACTCTCCCACAGTTGAGAAAAGGCCTCTCCCAAACCTTTTTCTTTCCCGAGTCAGCTCGAACCATAAAAAAATATTGGTTTAAATTACTAACAAAAATGAGGAGAATGTCTGGTTGGTCTAGCACGCAAGTCGCAAGCGGTACTGCATGAGATTCCCAGTCAGGCAGTATGTAGCCCGGAGTCTGGATCTGTGACCGATTGGTGGGAATAGGCGACTTAAAAATAACTGGTGAAATGTGGGCGTCCTTTTGGTACTTGAGTAGGTACCAATATCTAAACCTTCAGGAAATACAGACGTATTCATATTATGCTGAATGTGGAATGAGGGCTTTCTCATAGCTTGCACTCTGAAAATAAGAACTAGGCTAAAACTGATAAGAACGGGACTATTTGAACTGCCGTGGGAACAAGATTATGTCATACGCTTATCTCATGAACTATGCCAATAGAAATAGAAAACATTAATAATTCGAAACTAATGCCTCCTACAGCAGCATACAAAAGCATATACTGACCCATAACAGTCCTTTCCCATAACCATGAACCCGTGAGAAATTTCCAGCTGCTATCCCCTGCAAAACTTCCCTATCATTACGAAATCGCTAACTTAAGCATTCTATTGATTTATTTATTACAGTGAATGTCAATGTTAATCCAACGTGCATTATCGTGGAGAGGGGGGACTGTGGTGGCAAAAGGCAAAGGCCATGTCAGTGGCGCATCCTCGCAGTCGGCCGCAGTGACCACTTGCGGTCGCCATTCGACCACCGACCACCAAACCAAATGCGTCCTAGGGCGGAACCCGTCAGCCTCATTATGCCATGGCCGGCATAGAACTAATCATATCGTCGATATGTAACGCCACGTTCTGCGAAGTCCCTTACAATGAAACTTATAAAGGTGACTTTTTATGGCAATTTTATTTTTTGATTGGATGCAAAGCAAATTATTTCAAAATCAATTTGTTATCTATCTAGACACGCGTTGCGCATTAGCTTGTATAAGGCAGGTTAAGGCCAAGCGTAGGGACAAATAAAAAACTAATTTCTTAATTTGTTAAGGACCCGACTCTTTGGTGGCAAAGGACACGAATTTCATGAGTTTGATAAAGGAAGTCAATGGAAAGAATCTCAGAGTAACGACGTATAACGTAAGTTTAAGTGCACCATTTCTAATCGGAAGGCAGTGGTAGCCGAACCATGATGCATGTCTTTTTTCTGTTATGTTGTCTACTGAAAGGCCTGAATTGTCTTGAACTCTACCTTGGTACAGGCCACCACTCCCTACCTGCGCATTATATATGTACGCGTCTTGTGTTGGCGAAGTCCTGCCTAGTACCTATAATACGATGCGATTTGCAAGGAGGATGAGTCCTGAGTCCTGATGTTTTTACGCGATTACAGAACACACCACTAAGTTGGACAGAATATCAAAATGGCACGGTGGTCGGCAAAGGCGTGGCTTTCACCATCATGGACATATTGCGGAAGAAATTTAACTTCACCTATGAAGTGGTTGAGCCCAAAAGAAACTATGAGCTGGGTACCAAGATAGGTGACGACTCAATAATAGGACTTCTAAATACTAGCGTAAGTTTTTGTGAAGGGTAATGTTTAGTTTTTCTCCATAATTATGATCCCAATGCACTTGGAATTGAGTTCTGATCAAGAAATGTTCCAAGCCCGATATAATCCGAAGTTTGATGGCACATTCAGCTTTCAGAGCCCAAGAAATTACTCTTTTTAAAATAAACTTATTTGCGACACTTCAATTATTTACAATGCAACAGATTTTACATCAACTAGCGAGCTTCTCTACGTCATCCCAGTCTATCGTCTTTCCCTAAACCTAAACAAAAATAAAAGCCTCCCTAATAGTTTGATAATTTTCCTAGCAGAAAGTTGACATGGCCGCCGCATTCCTACCAACTCTGATAGCTTACCGGGAGAAGGTGTCGTTCTCCATAGATCTGGACGAGGGTGTGTGGGTGATGATGCTGAAGAGACCCAAGGAGTCGGCTGCTGGGTCTGGTCTACTCGCGCCTTTTAACGAGCTTGTATGGTAAGACAATTTTTTTTATTTATTTTTTTATGTATGGGAAATCATCAAATGACTTCACAGAGTCAGACTCTTACTTACTAAAACCCATCCGCGTTCCTTCTAAAGCCCTTTGCGTTCCGCAACCCTGGATGGTATGGCAACTATCGGTTGATTTTTTACGGGAACGATTTTTATAGGTTTTGTATGCATCTGCCCTTGCCTTAAGTTACATCCTAATTTCTGGCAGCCTCGCTTGAATCCCTTTTCATCGTTATTTTGCCAGATACCTGATTCGCTTTGCATCTCCCTATTCACTCCATTTTACGGTAGTTTTTTTGCTATACCTCTTCAGACTCCTCTAAACCTTATCTATTTGTAATATCTTAGTCATTTTTCGATTATACTAGTTCTTGTTAACACAATAATCGCTCAGGTACCTGGTCCTGGCTGCGGTGCTAACCTTCGGACCCTGCATCACGTTCTTCACGCGTATACGAACCAAGCTGATCACGGACGACGAAGGTGTTTTGCCTATAAAACCGAGCTTTTGGTTTGTCTACAGCGCTTTCCTCAAGCAAGGCACCAATTTGGCGCCTGAAGCTAGTAAGTACCAAATTTTAGTTAAAAAAATTGCTCATCAATGTGACTTTACAACGTGTAACAACGCAATACCTCTTAAGGGGTCATTGTATTCATAGCAACTTTCACTTTGGGACCAACACAAAAATCGCGAAAAAAACCAAGCCCCCATATATTTAGATATGTTTTTTTTTAAACGCATTTACTTAGGTGTGCTGACCTTTTACAAATCTCACTATCGCACTCAGGTTTGCTGTTAGAAAACTCAATTGTGGGTTTAACTTGTCTTTGTACATAAGCTGCCGTTTTATTTTGTGGACAATAAAGAATAACAATACCCACTTACAACTTTTTTCGAACTTAAGTGCGAACTTCTGGTATAAATAGGTAAAGTTGGCAAGTAAGCTAAATACGCAACTAAGTAGTTGATTTTTCTTTTGATTGTGCTCTTACAAGGTATTAATTTACAGAAGATCAATAAGCATATAGTAAAAAACTCGTAGGTATGTGGTTTATAAGTAAGTACCTATCTACATAGGTAATATATATATCAACCTTGAAGTAAATGACAGCAGGTCTAAGATTTATTTACCCTAAACCAAAAATATTGATCGAAATCACGACACAGAACCTAAAACATAATGTTTGGTTTCCATCAAAATGATGATACGAGCATTACAAACTAGTTTTATAACTGCGGTCAATTCCTACCCTAGATCGTATCGCTGCTAATGGTTTACGTAATCTATCACTTTTTGTCACACCCTTCCAACTTTTCCATGTGCGACATGGAAAGTAATCACAAATGAAAATGGTGTTAATGATCGTTGTCAAAATATTTGTCAGGTCATCCTGATTACTGTTATTATGTGTTCTTGATTAATGATGACCTTTGTATGGTTTTCTTTAAGTTACTTTGCGTGTTTGAGATAGGAATCGAATATTTTTTCATATTTAGCTATCTGTCTAAAACATCTACCTATCTATTAATTGCTGAAAGTAATCTGCCGCTATTATGAATATTATGTGCTATGGCCCACATACATAATAATCAAATCAATCCATAAAACTATAAAGTATAATGCGCAAAAGGCGAGTGATTCTGCGGATCGTCACGGGTTCGATTCGCGGGAATCGAACCCGTGACGATCCGCATTCATTAGTATAATAATAATTGAACATTCACTAGTATAATAATAATTGAGTAGATAATTAATTAATTAAATATAAGATAATTAATTAGATAATTTACTGCCAGCTTGTGTCATAAATAATCAGTGACCGGAGTAGGCAGAGCTATTTTTGGTACCTATCTACTTACAAGGTTGTTAAAAATGAAGGCTTTCCTTTAGTTTGCCCAGTAATAATAACACTGGGCAAACTAAAGGAAAGCCTTCACTTCCCAGAATTTGATCTTTATTAGCGACACTGTCGGATGGTGTAATAATACATGTGTTTTTTTGAAGTTATACTTCTTTTGGCGCGATGGAGAAAACTGATGAGTGTGAATTTTTACGATGCGCGCGCACACCGACACCTGAATTCTACATAGTGAAGTTAGTTCTAGGTAGCATGAAAATCGATAACTATGTTCAAGTTGTATGTTCTAGTATTTTTTAATTGTCTTTTGTTTCTTTTAAGTTTGAATTTCGAAGAAGAATGTGGTTTTAATTTCGAAATAAAGCGCCAAAATATAAGATACAAATATTTTGATAAAAGTAATTGATTAGACACTAATTTTTCCCGCGGCTCAGCTCCTTTTATTCTATCCTAGAAGATTTTATTGGAATATGATGATTTTTCGAAGACAAAAAACAGCCTCTTCATGAATGAGTTTTCTTAATCGGATTTGTATCTACAGTAGAACGGAACAAAGAATTTTACCGTTTATAATAATTATTAGTATTGACTATTTTAAAAAAAGGAGTCTCGTAACTTATATGTCATTGTAAGTAGGTACCTACCTACCCATAAACTTCTCAAGTACACACCATCCAGAATAGAAAGTTGGTAGGTATTAATTTCAAATAAGTACTACTCACAAAACATTCGAATCAAAAAAAAAAATTTGCATGATATCTGCCCTATTTTATGAACAAACAGTTTTAAAACTTTGAAACGTATCAGTTATTTAGCATAATAGACTTAATTGGCGATCGTTCGAACGCAACAAATTGAAGCTGAAAACAATACAAATATTTTAAAACTTTTATATTTTTTTAGTTGTGAATGTTTTTTTTTTCCATACGCCAAAGAAGTATAACTTCTAACGCGTGTACAAACATAAGTACACACACTCTTTCTTTTTTTTTTCATAAGCGACCGGTTCGATTCCTTGTTAGGAATTCAATTTTTCTAAAATCCAATAATGCAGTTTTAATTTTCATCAAAATCGAGCTCTAGACTCCTATCAGTTTTTTCGATATTCCTCATAGTTTCGGATTTGGCCATCCACGCTTTAAAAATTCAGTATACATTTGTGGTCATTGGCCCGAAATAGGTCTACCTACTCCGATCACTTCCAACTGTTTCGATCCAGGATTAGCGTCGACCTTTGGTTGGTATAATCTTGTCTAGCTCATCCCGCATTCTTATCGAGAGCAATCCAGAGGTTACTTCTAGGTAGTGCTCCATGACCGGCCAAATCATCGCTTTCATTAGGTGAGATTATAGTACAACCGCCAGCCTGTATTAAAAATTCGGAAAACCAAACAATACCGTTTCATAATTTCTAGACACAACCCGCGTACTCTTCGTGACCTGGTGGCTGTTCATGATCTTGCTCTCAGCGTTCTACACGGCCAATCTGACTGCCTTCCTCACTCTGTCCAAGTTCACCCTGGCCATCGAGAATCCTCGGGATTTGTACCAGAAGAACTATCGTTGGGTTGCTTCGGCTGGCAGCTCGGTTGAACATGTCGTTACATCTGTAAGTTGGTCTTGTTATATTTTTATTTATTTGATAGCTTTAGGTTCTTCATCATTTGCCTTGTAACATCACAAGATTTTCAGGTGGGTAGACACTTGAAAATTCAGTGACCTTCACCCTTTATAGGACGGGTCATACAAAGTGGCCAGTAAATTAGATAGTCACTGAAAAGTCATTTTCTCATAGGTTTTATTTGTATATTAGACCTTATGAACATTTTCGACCCGCAGGGGAAAGGTATCAGATTTGAAGGTAGAAGCGTAGTTTTCAGGACACCGTCGAAGAATCTTTCTGATCTTGAGACCGGTAGCGGATCTGTAGCTACCTCCTCTGCAAGGTCGACCTACGATCTTTAAAAAGTGGTTAGGACAGACTGGATACGGAAGGTGGAGGACCGGGTGTCGTGGCGCAGCTTGGGAGAGGGTCATGCCCAACAGTGACCTGCGATAGGCTAAATTAATTGAGGTCATTTTAGACCGCTTTCACATTAAAGGCTAAAGTTTCTAGTAGTTAATTTAGCTTTTGTTTCTCATAATTTGAAGGCATGTGCTTCTGCCGCGCTGCTAACGTCCTAATGTGAAAGCGGCCTTAATAGCAATCTGCCCAGCCTTTTCCCATGTCAGGTGTCGTATTTAACATGGAGCGACTACCTACCTGATCTCCACAACTCTGTACCGAGAACTGGGTAAGACAGCCGGTCGATTCTGTTAACATGTCGATGTGAAGGCTTGGGTGAAGTGATCACGAGGTGAGCTGTCAATTCATACAATCAAGATGTCACGTGCTTTCACTTCGATATGTTTACAGAATCGACCGGCTGATGTCACGACTATCTAAGGTACTTGATATACCTACAAAGCGTTCCGGGCGCGCGGACAGGGTGCTGAAAATGCATGTCTATCCGCGCGCCCGCGTCGCCTAAATACCTAGGTATATTTCGTTCCTCATACTCAATTTTACGGATTTGGCCATCCAACCCTAGGTTCTTGAAAAAACCGGCCAAGTGCGAGTCGGACTCTCACACGAAGGGTTCCGTACCATAAACCGAAAAAAACACGTTTCTTGTATGGGGGCTCCCTTCAATTTAATGTTGATTGTTTGTTGTTATAGCGGCTATAGAAATACACTCTGTGAAAATTTCAATTGTCTAGGTACCTATTACGGTACATGAGATACAGCCCGCTGACAGACAGACGGACAGATTGACATACAGTTCTATCAACATAACATTAATAATCCTTTTATCTTTTACACAGGAGGGCGAAGAGCTGTACTACTTGAGCGCAATGATCAGCAACAATAAAGCGAGGTTCCTGTCAGTACGCAGCGACAAGGATTTTCTCGAATCTGTAAAAAAAGACGTGGTATTGGTCAAAGAACAGACCGTTGTCGACCACCTTATGTACAACGACTACACGTCAAAGAAAGATGTCGAAGAATCTGAGAAGTGCACTTATGTGGTTGCTCCTAAGGCGTTTATGAAGAAACAAAGGGCGTTCGCGTATCCTGTTGGTAGCAAGTTGAAAGGTTTATTCGATCCTGTGTAAGTATACTTATTTTGATTTCTTTTTGTTTATTAGCAAGTCTAAAGAAAGCTTGGTTTCCGAGTATCTTATTCTTATGTTAAACATTCTTCTTCGGTCGCCTGTCTGGGTTCGATTCCGGGTGGTTATTTTTAGAGTTCCGTACCTCAAAATCAATAGAACGGCCAAGTGTAGGTTTCCGTAGTTAGGTACCCGTCTCCTAAACCATGCTAGAAGAATAGTAAAATGTAGGTACATACTTAACTATTATTACATTTAAAGTTACAAATGCACTTGGTTTTAGGTAATTTCTAACGAAGTATTAGGATATTTTTACTGATCCAGTGCCATTTTATAAGTTTGTCGACTGTTTGTTTGTTTGTCATTAACTCGTTAAGCCAGGCGGTGATAATTTTCCTTATAAGTTCGTGATATATCCTACAACCATGATTTTTATACGTCTCCAAAAACAACCGTTTAGCTGGCAGGGGGTGGGGACACTTGACAGCTTTATATTTCGCAAACGGATAAGGATAGGTACAGACTCGCGCATCGAGGGTTCCGATCGTGTCTT
This sequence comes from Mamestra brassicae, assembly GCA_905163435.1. Lineage (NCBI taxonomy): Eukaryota > Metazoa > Arthropoda > Insecta > Lepidoptera > Noctuidae > Mamestra > Mamestra brassicae. The sequence continues at coordinate 5,651,672 of LR990996.1, read as the reverse complement.
GATTTTTCCGAGTAGGTATAGGTACTTACATTACCTACGGAAGTTTATAAACTATGAAAGCAAGATATAGCAGGTAAAATTGGAGGACAAACTTAACTTTGTTATTGAAAATATGTTCTGCCAGACATCAATGTAGGTACGTCACGGTCAATTCTTCAACCGAAAATATAAGTTTATAATCGCAGAAAAATATTTTTTTAATGATAAAACTACAACATCATAATTTTAAGATTTTTCCTGAACTTGTACTGTACCTAAGAACTATCTTCTTGCCAAATTTCATGATACTAGGTCAACGGACTTCCCGTTTTTGATAAACGGCCTTATCTTTAGAATGCGTTGACTTAGAAGTTTGATTTTTTCACTGTTCCAAGGGGTTTGACATTCATTTCAATTTCAACTTTATTCTTTCACGCTTTCCTAAAAAAAGGTTCTTGACAGACGGACAACAAAGTGATCCTATAAGGGTTCCGTTTTTGCCAACTGAGGAACCCTAAAAAATGTCACGGAATTAGTTAAAACTTAATCTAATAATTAGCAGATTCTTTATTAAAATCTATAGAGAATTTTAATTTAGAATCTGTTAAGTAATCGGTACTGAAACTAATCATTTAGGTTCCTACTTAGGTTTTGTTTCTGAATAAGCCTGTTTATTTCGTAAAACATCTCGTTATTGTAAAATGGCCTTTACTTACTTTTCTTCTTACCAAGTTTTCCATGTTTTAGACTAACCCAGATATTTCAAGCTGGCATACTGGATTTCCTGAAGCGTGCAGACCTGCCCAGCACAAAGATCTGCCCGCTAGACTTGCAGTCCAAAGACCGCAAGCTCAGGAACAGTGATCTTATTATGACGTATTTGGTGATGGTCGCCGGATCTGCTACCGCTGTTGCCGTTTTCGCTGCTGAGGTTGGTATTCCTACATATTTATTTTTGTAACTTTTATGTACAGCAGTGGTAGGTACATAATTTAACTTAATTAATGTAATAAGGCATTTTATTGTTCTGTAGAGCAGAATTACTGCGAACGCCAATATATTTATCATAGTGGATATCCACCATTAGATGTAGCTATAGAAACATACTGGTTCTGTCATACAGGTATCTCAATCCTCATTTATGCTTTCCACTAGGCAATGATCAGGTCAAGAGCGGACCTACCGTGCCCTGTATGCCAAACGTCACTAATATGTGACAAAAAGGACGGTGAATTTGTGGCTTGGCGTGGGGGGCACGCTGATGCGTTTATGCTCTGGCATTCAAAAGGGTAATATGTGCTTGTCTATGGCACCAGTGTACAGGTAGGCATGAAAGAGTCACCGCGGCTCTGGAACGCAAAGGAACACGGAAGGAACACGGATGGGTTTTAGTCAGTAAGAGTCTGACACGCCCTTCCGCTCCACCAAGAGCGGAAGAAGTCATATGATGATTTCCCATCCTTAAAAAAAGGCATGAAAGAGTAGGTACCTACCTATCTACGTTCTGATTCAACACCTCCCATTTTCTAATGTTACAGATATTTATTAAACGTTACCTCTCCGGCAAACTAGACAACAACAAGAAACTAAAGAGAAAGAAATCGAAAATGAGCAAGAAGTCGACGAGCTACGATGACAGTCGCCCCCCGCCTTACGATTCCCTCTTCGGAAAGAATCCGCGGTTCAATGTCGAGACTACCCGCACGAAAATTATAAACGGCCGAGAATATTATGTTTATGAGACGGCAAGTGGCGAAAAGAAACTCATTCCTGCTAGGGCTCCCTCGTCATTCTTATACAGGTCAGACAAATAAAGACGAACGTTGGAATCGTGAACGATTCTCGCTGCATTAGAAAAAATAAATCGTTTTGCGTTGTTATAATATTGGGCTCATGGAAAATACCTTTGTAGTAGAATTCTATTCTTCTATCGTAAGCAAAATTCGATGTTTTCTGTAGCTATAATTAGAATTAGGAAAAATACTTACCGTACTCATTTAGTTTAAGTGTGTGTTTTTGTGAATTAGTTAAGTACGATAACACTAGCACATAAAAGCACGATAGTTCACGGGGCAGAACTTGTAGTCTATTCAATAAAGAAAATCTAAACAATTTGTTGTTTCAATACATATTTTTATTTAATTGTGAAACACATTTCACAATTTAACATTCATTTCCTGTCTCAACAATTTAGTCATGTCCGTATGTATACATAAAAGTAACGCGAATGTTTTTTTTTACAAAATGTTGCATAAAAACCATAAAAAAGAACAAAACATTAAATTATACAAAAAGGTACAATTTTCATTAGGTTAAATTCAATTACCTTCGGCTTTCGACAAAGTGCCATTCTATCACCGAATGCGATTCGAAATAACAGAATATAAAACCTGATGTACACGGGTACAGTTAACGCTAGAGTCAACTAGCGTACTACTCTACCAATTCCAAATGCTCTACCTGTTTCAGTAGAGTATCTGTCTACACGTAAATTTATATAGAACGCTGCGTACGTCGCTCAAATATCACCAAAACAATGAAACAAGTTTGTAAAAGTTCTAGTCTACTATACGTATACATGAGTCTAAAGTGTACGATAGAGTGGGCGCCGTGGTGGGGGAAGGCAAGTGGTACAGCAGCTTGCCCGCGGGGCTATTCAATCCACTCTTTCAAGTTGTAGTACTCTATTCTGCCAATGCTGTCTACATTAGTATAGTAAGTAGCACAGTAAGTACTCTACCGTGATACTATACCGTTTACTCTACCCGTGTACACCAGGCTTTAGGCATTCATCACTTTACATTTCGACAACGTTTGTCGTTTTGACAGTCACCTTCGCCACGTTACCGCTGATAGAATGTTACTTCCCTAAAGCCCTCTGGTAAAACTTACAAAAGGCATGACGAACACATAAACATAAAAACAATGTTAGCAGCACATTATTTGATTCTTCATAATAATATTGAGCAGTGACCCAACTTCCAGCCGTCACATCAATCATACAAGATCACTAAATATCCGAAAATAAAATTAAATGATCCAATTACGTCATAATTTACATTGAAATCTAATCCTATACTTACGATAAAATACAAATCTAAAATGATTATTCATTCAACACTGTGATTTAATGTAGGGAAATATAACAAAATAATAATTTTGTAGATTCAAAGACAACTCATAGGTACACAACGGCGCGGCACGGTGAAATGTGAATTAAACTGTCGCTGGTTTTTTGTAGTAGGTAAATGTTCGAAAAATTTACATAGTTGGTGCTACGCTATGCATGTGTTTTATAATCTTTTTTTTTAATTCGAAACACCAACTCATGGTATGCCATTCATAACTGTTGACTCATTATGGTTTCAAGTAGAAAGTCATTCTGTTTGAAGCACAACAAGCCCTTATTTAAATATTGAGAAACGGTTATTAAGAAAAACCGGTTCAAATAAGGGAGACATTTTAGAAAGTTATTTAAAAAATTGTTCAAACCGAAATATAAACGGTAACAAAATTAATTAAATTTCAAATAGGAACTTTTCAAATGGAGATGGTCACTCCAAAAAGTTCAAATTGAATTATGAACTTAATTATGATGAAAAAAATAGGAGAATATAAAAATTCACTCTTAATTTTGGGGCACAAGTGCAATAACTTTTTGTTTCTAAATTGTAATTAACTAACTATGTTATTATTGCAAAGTTACCCGAAAAATGCTCTAACGTCATCATCTATGAAATGCTAGCCTAGCGCGGCCATTACTACTTATAACTACAAAATTACATCACATTATTTAAGTAATAAGAAACCCTTGCTTATAATAAAGAGTGTCAGATATTTGTAAATCTACAAAAAAAGGAATATTTGTTTAGATAGGTACTAAAATGTTTTACTTTACTGCCCAAAGGGGAATTAATTATAGGTTTCACCTAGTCATAGTAACAATCGAATTGTGAAAACCGATTTTACGACAAGATATTCTAAAAAGACTGTAGTTGTGGTAGAAGTAGGAAATTTAATGTACGAGTCTTTAAAATTTTAAATCTGTGACTATTTAATTTTTATTTCTTCCCTATAAACTGTCTATTACAAAACCAAGCAGAAATTCATAACAAGTATGTAATTTCATTGAAGCTGCCTCTCTTTACTTAACGTTTGATACCATCGAGAAATGCTTAACATAATTGTCAAATACATATATTTAGATAATATTATTTGCTATAGATAAGATTGTTATAACCAGTGTGTTGCGTCATCCTCGTGGAAGATCAGTATCAGTTCATTGACATCGTTTTCCTCGTAAATTTCCTATAATTTACAATGCTATTTATTATTGTATGTATTACAAAAATAATCCCACCAAAAAGATAAAAAAAAATATAATATGCGTTTTGTACTTCAGGGATAAACAATCCAAAATTTATAAAAAGCCGATCGGTGCATAAATTCAACGAGACGTGCACTTTAAGAATTAAACAAATACAAAAAAAACATCATTTTATGTTTGCTAAATCGTAGCCTTATTTCAGCAATTTTCTTAAAAATCGGATTTTTGAATAAAATTATACAAAATAGCTGCAGAGACTATCGTGACTCGTGATTGCTATGATAAATAATATTATTTTACTGTTGCCTTGAAGACATAAATTATCCATACAATAGAAATTATCTTATAAACTCACAGTGCAAAGCATTTAACAATACTATTTTGGTATAAACAACTCACACCCACATATTAGTTGTGAAATACCTCTAATAATACAATATGAAATTAAATGTGACTTATCCTAATTGCTTAACGTGAAAAGATAATTTAATAATTTTATTTTTTATGCGTTTTTTGATGTCATCAGTTCAAGATCGAGAGGGTTCACTTAAAATAATTTATTTATTAATAGTTTATAAAACGCTTCATTATTCCTAATTTTTAAGTCAACAAAAAGCATGACATCCGGAAAGTTTATCTGAATTGTAACTAAATTAATTTAAAAACTTTTTAAAATATTCAATGTGTTAAGAAATATTATAAATAATTTTATCTAAGTATCTGCAACAATTTAGAAAAGGTAACTACTTAATTTAAAAATATGAAACGCGCTACACTAATTAATGAAGTTACACCTTGGTAATGGTGGCGAGATGTATCGAATTTTAGTTACAACAGCAGCAAATGAGATGGTCGTGATGATGTAAGATGACACGTTAGAAATTCGTAGTTTTCCTATAATGTTAGTATTATAACAATGGAACTAATTTCACAGCTAATGTGTAGTGAAAGTGACGGGGTTAGTCCGTGACAGCTCGGTCGGGCCGGCCGGGTGTCAGACCGCGAGTCGACCGTCCACCATAGGCGACGGGAGCAGGGAACTAAAAAAAACACTCTTATTAGATTCCCTTTCTGACAAGCGAAACAGTTTTGTGGGGCATTATTTATTTATAAGACAAGAATATGTAAATTTTATGTGAACGAAGAAGAAGATGCGTGCTGCTTTTTTATTTATCAAATACCTTAACATAAAATATAAAATCAATTTAATTTGTCTATCTTAGCTTCTATTTAGCGGCGTTTTGTCTACAGTATTGTACCGACAGACATAGTAAGTGCATTTAGTTTTTTTTTTAATAAAGAAAAAATGTCGAGCTGAATATATTATGTTTCACAGTAAAACATTTCGCGGTGCGCATTTAGCTTCTATTTAGCGGCGTTTTGTCTACAGTATTGTACCGACAGACATAGGAAGTGCATTATGTTGAGCTGAATATATTATGTTTTACAGTAAAACATTTCGCGGCGCGCATTTAGCTTCTATTTAGCGGCGTTTTGTCTACAGTATTGTACCGACAGACATAATAAGTGCATTCAGATTGTTTTTATAAAAAAATGTTGAGCTGAATATATTACGTTCACAGTAAATCATTTTAGTTTTTTTGTGCGCATATAATTTGAGCACGAAAAATCTAAAATCAATTTAATTTATTTAACTTAGCTTCTATTTAGAGGCGTTTTGTCTACAGTATTGTACCGACAGACATAGTAAGTACATTTAGTTTAATTTTTATAAAAAATGTTGAGCTGAATAAGTTGCGTTTCACAGTAAAAACACTTTTGATTTTTCGTGCGCATATTATGGTGAAACATACTGTATGTATTTGTATATCAATTGTACTTTTTAACCTTAAATAATACTTAGAAATCTGTCGGAAACTGTATATTTTGTCGTGCAATCTCCTGGTTGCTAGATAATACTTCATTCCAATTAAGCCTCAAAATGTACGTTAAATGCAAGAGTGTCAACTTACAACCGATGTTGTACTCTTTGGGCTTTGTAGGAAGACTCGATATTTTCTCGCAGTTTCTTAACATTTACACACAGTAAGGTTGAAAATATTTGACCAAGTAAGATACCAGATAGCAGCTTAACTAAATTCCGATTATTTGAATACCATATTATATAAATAAAATTGAAAAATCGATTAATTACTCAATTAACAACATTTTCAACATCACTGCGTTTGCAACAACTACACTACATTAATTTACGACAATCCATAATCACAAATAGCCGTTAGTTACAACGAGATATCACCGATAACATATCGGGAGATCGATAATACCGAATAGGTCCATCGCTACTAAGTTCCGTCATTGTTACTCTACTAACCCGCACTCTAAAGCTTCTAGGTTCCACGTGGTGGCTTGTCGGCCGGGTGCGCCGGCGCCGGTGGTGGAACACATAGATTCGGTCCTAGAGCCCATGGTGCGCTGTCGGCAGAGGTACGGCGTTACTGTGGGAGAGGGTGTGCTTTGCTCCTGGAAATCCTGGAATTTTAATAAGAGTCGGTATTATATGAGGTTGACCGTTACTCAAAATGTGTACAGTGTCATCAAAATGAAAAATAAATCCCCATTTTTTTATAGTTTGCATACTTAATCCTCATATTATTGGCTTGTTTACAGACAATGTTGTCCAGCCAATGAAGGTGTGTTAACAAGATCCCATCATGTTCCCGTGTGCATTTCTAAAAACAGGTGATTCAGAATTTATCAAAATTGACACAAATTTATAAGGCTCACGTGTTTACTAATCTATTACAAATACAAGAGACATAATATGTGATAGCTATCAGCTCAAAGATAACAAACAATAGTTCTAAAGCAACAAGATTTATAAATACGCATCGATATACTTCAGTTAAAGTTTCTATACTCATATTTTTAAGTGCATACAAAAACTGATACTTGGCTACAAGTACTTTATAAATACGTGTGATAACTTTGCATATTATGTTTAATTACCCTCAGTGTATTGAGTTCGTACGACGTGTTCGAATTATGTTCTATTTCGATTGTTTATATTGTTTTACTCTTGATATAGGTGTGGAAAAAATGCGTGTGTATGTCTACCTACTAATTATATATTCAAATAAATACCTACATCTTGTCTGGTAAAATAAAAACACATGCTATACGTCTAAACCAATTTAATACTTTTCCAAATACTCTACCTACTGGGTGCGTTCGACGAAAGTAAATATTTACCTTTATATCATTTCTGAGTAAATTGCCATCGGTCAGACAATTTTCATAGTTGATATAGGTCGTAACAATTACGTGTCCTTCGGAAAATTTGAAACAATATTGATCAGACGACACAGCGGTCGCCCAGTGCTTCTCAAACGATTAATAGGTTCGCTACGACAATTATCTTGAGAGAACTACAAGCTAAAAGGCATTCCACTTTTCTTCTAGACATCACATTGCTCTGAACAGCAATTTTAATAAGGCAGGATGTTCAATCTTGGAAAATTGACACTTAATGTGATCTACTTCTGTACACTGATATTAATGAAGGAAGAAATAAACTTTGTCCAGGAAAAGGAGTAGGTAATTAAAAAGGATTAAGGACTGTGTATTAGCCATTACACCTTATAAATATTTGTGCCCATACCATTTCACCCAACTGTGAACTTAAGATTAATACAGATATCCATCATAGTAGTGTGTAGTTAAGATTATTTCTGTCACCAATAGTCATGCAACTCAATGGTTTATGTATCCTTATTTACTCGTAGTTGCTCTTTATACAAGTTGAGTATAGAATCGGAGAACGGCTAGCTAGGTCGACTCTCATCTAAGGAAATCAAAGTCCAATAAATTGTAAACATTTTACTATTTTTATAAATCTTTTACAACAAATGAACACAGCCTCGTTAACAAACATTTGGCATTAATACAAAATCACTTATGATTTAATGAACCTGTTATAATAATAATACAACTATATGATTCAACAAATATCTTCCATACAAATTTATCTTCTATACATATAAAATATAATTAATCTAACGATTTCTACATTAGTTTTCATTGAACATCTTGATACCGTTCGACTTGGAGAAGGTCGGGGTGTTCTTTTCGTTCGCTTTCAACGAAACCATCTCCTTGAACAAGATTTATCGAACCCTTATCGTTTCTAAAGTGAAAAACTGTAATTGAAATACAAATAATACTGCTAAGTGACTGACAAACAAACATAAAATTAAAATAATGAATTTAAATTCTTAATTTCATTCGAAACAAAAAAAAAGTAAAATAAAAGAATTTGGATTAAAAAATAAAAAGCAAATAGTATAGCATAAATTCATTTTATTGTTCTGTCCATGCATAGTTCGTGAAGTATAGACAAGATATATTTGACGCTTCAATTTGATAAAGAAGACGTGATGAACGAAGCGTAATTGTAAAAACATTTACGTTTATTTACTAGCATTATTTGCTTAAGAGATTGTGCTTGCCCAGGCTTTATACAAACATTGTCAGCAATTGCAGCAGTTACTATTTAATAAAGGCTATAAAAACATAACCTTTTTACACTGTCCCCAATTTTCGAACAGTAGCTTCTCGGTCTTTTCCTAAAGACTAGTACAACTATTCTTTGGTCCTAAAGATATTTTATTCAAAATCGATCTTTTTTACACTTTATACACAATATACATAATATGTACAATGGGTTACTTCAACAATTTATCCCAAAACCAATTTAAATTGTGTGATGTATTTTAACACAATTTACAAACCAAAACCTTTTTTCAAATAGGGGTCACTTTACAAATGAACAAAAAATGCTTTTTTCAAATAGGGATCACTTTTTGTATGAAACAAGATTCCTTTTTCAGATTAGGGTAATTTGAAACCACTTTTTAAATTCTTTTTTGTTGACGATATGTATTGTTCATTTAATTTACAATAATTTAGCTGCCCTAATAGGCCAAATTAGAAACAGTAATTCATTTTCCTGTCAGGTAAGGATGGAGGAAGTTGGAAAATTAGTAAAGTCAGCTAGGTTTGTATGTGTTAAGCTTGGAGAATTGCTTAGAAGTTTTGGTTAGAACCCTTAGTGTTTGTACTGTTGTTAAGGCGGTGGCTAGCTACTAAATAATGTCTTCTGGCAAGAGACGCACCTGTTGGTTGGGCCCGCAACATGTTGCGTTGTGGCAGAGGTCGTTCGGCGGACAGTGTAGCGCACAGGGCGCTTCTGCGGACGCTCCGCTAATTATCTGTAACAAAATACACGTTGTTTATAAACTTCCGTTTAGACTTTAAGCGATAATTACTATGATATATGTGTGTTCAAGCTTTAGGATAAGATTTTTAGCGGAAATCATCAATCAATCATAGTTTATAAACTTCCGTAGGTAATGTATACTCGAAAAAAAAATCAAGACTCGATCGGAACCCTCGGTGCGCGAGTCTGACTCGCACTTGTCCGGTTTTTTATTTTATAGTAACAATCAAATTCTAATAAAAATCAGACGATTGCGGCGGGCGGCGTCTGCAGCCCCAGTCCCAGTGTTGCAATGATTTTGTATTTCCAAACAATATCGAGGACGTTTTGTGTAATATTATTAAAATCTAATCGGATTATAACCTAGTAGCACCTTCAGATAAGAGTAGAACTTGCAAACACAATCAATAATTTCACGTTATCGTGATAATTTAACGAATAATCGTTGAAATATTAATGCTTTATGGTATGATAATCATATTTGGCATAACGACATTAACGACTTCATTTATTAGGCTCTAGTAAGACTAATAAAAGACGAAATTACGATTTTGAAGATAAGAATCGTCGATGGTTGTCGCTTTATTTTCCAAGAAAAGTTGAAATAATTAATAGGCTAATTTGATTACTATCTTACCGAGTGCCAAGAGAGATGCGATCTACAATTCTGCTAGCTATGCGTAGAAGTACCCTTTTGCAGTCTGAGGCTTGTATACTTCGTGAAAACTTAGTTGAAGTGAGCTGTCACACTCCAAATGATGTGAGTGATTAACATTTCACTACAAGCGGACTTCATCGAAGTATTCAACAGAAACACATGTTACCTCATTTCCACCGATAGGCAACTCGACGAACTCAGGCTGTATGGTGGTCGAATGGATGCCTTCGTTGTGAAAGAACTCTTTCACCTTCTCCGCAATCTTCATGTACTCCGACAGATTTCTACACCTATAAACAGAAAGAAATACCATATTTAGTAAACTTAGTTTTAAAGTTTGTTTATTTGTTTTACTTCAATCTCCCCTTCGAGTGTTACAATCGGAAATTGTGGGATGTGGGATGATTTCCGATTGTAACGCTTAACGTTCCAGGTCTTGGTCTACTCAAGGACCAAGTTTCATGCAAATTGTTTTAGGCGTTGAGGCGTGTTAGATTAAAAAAACATCCAGATTTTTTAATTTATAATTGTTAGGTAGAACACCACCCTGCGCTCCAAAACAGGTATCATTGACGTGGGCAAAAAAGCTGCCAGGCTGAAATGGGACTGGGCGGGTCACACCAGCCGGATACATAGTGACCGCTGGGCAAAAGTCTCCACGCAATGGGTGCCAGAGGATGGACGGCGTCGCCGAGGCCGGCCCAGTAAGCGGTGGCGAGATGATTTGGATGCACACCGCGAAGGCAGGTTCGAGGTGGCGCAAGAAAAGAATGTCTGGAAGGATATGGGGGAGGCTTTTGCCCAGCAGTGGGACACAATAGGCTAAGGAAAAATAGGTAGAACTGAAAACGAAAAATGTAGGTAACTCTGCGAACAGGCAAAGGCATTTTCCTGATGACCTAAACTGAGTTGATTTATAAATGCAATGTTGTGGTCTGCATAGTACAAATAGTGATGGTGATTCTCATACCTATTTCATAATAAATTATCCTTATTTATACCGCTAATTACCTACTATTAAGAGTAATTAAATTCGATAATATACATACATTCAGTACATGACCATTTTCAATGATTTGAAAATAAGATGTTTTCCAAGCGGTATTCTCACACAATGACTATATAATTTAAACAAAGAGCATTTATCATTGATTGTTATTTCAACACTCGTTAGTATTGCTCTCGCTTTAAATTATACAATGGTGATATGGGTATGTGTACATTGCTGAATGACCTGACCACCCTCTTGTGTTACTATTTTGTGACTTAAGTGATTACAAAAATATATTTAATATCCCTAAAACATATATTTTAACGTATATTTAAGTATTTGCCTCATAGGCGGACATAGGTGTAGTCTTTTTAACCCAAAGGTTGACTGGTAGAGAATGCCTTGATGCAGTAAGAACCCATAGTTAATTAATGATTTTGTGTCGCTATTTTAAATAGAAACAGGAAATATTTGCGGTAGATAAATATTAAAAAAAGTTTTGAATACACTTAATAAACTACCAAACGTGACAAGAAAAGATTATTTGAAAAGTAAAAATAACATACACAACGAAAATGACCGAATATTAAAATGAATAAATCTCCCAAGATATTTAAACTCTGCCATATTTCAAATGACAGCTGCTAAATCAAGATGCAAAACAATGTAACGCATGAAATTAATTTTATCTGTTTGGGGTCAATAATTTAATAAAGAGGCTGACACGTACAAACAGTGTAAAATAAAGGCGCCAGCGCATTGGTTCATTGACATTGATTCTGGGACAAAGACTAGTTTGGATTGGCTGGCTGCCAAAAGCAATTTATTCGTGAAACGTTTTTCAAAAACAAACATTACCGGGTGAGCTGGAAAATTACTTTTATATGAAAAAATAAATATTTTCAACAGTTACACACTTGAATACGCCCACGACCCGTTTCAGAAATAATTATTAAAAATATATCTATAATTAAATTCCTGAATAGGTACCTGTTATCTCCCACGACCCGTTTCAGAAATAATTACTAAAAATATATCTATAATTAAATTCCTGAATAGGTACCTGTTATCTAGTAACTATATGTATTTAATCCATTGATTTATAAATAGCTCATTGTGGTACATTTTGTGATGTTTACTCTCTAGCTCCACAATCTGCCCACACATTCTTCATCAAGCTTAAAGACAGCACTAATATTGTGTTTAAAATTGTGTCAAGCTTTTCATTTTTATGAAATCACGAGACATTAAATTTTTAATCATCGGAATCCTGGTACTAAGCCTCCGCTGTCCATCGGTCCGTCTGTCTGCCAGCTGTCTGTACTGTATCTTATCATCATCTGTCTAGCCTTTTCCCAATTATATTGGGGTCGGCTTCCAGTCAAACCGGATTCAGCTGAATACCAGTATTTTATATGGAGCGGCTGCCTACCAGGATGTCTACATATCTTTTATTCGACTCTCCTTTCGCAGGTATGCTGGAAGAGATTTCTTTAGAAATAAGCATCACCTTTGTACCTATTTTTCTGTTCCCTTCTTCTTACTTATTTGTTAAATGTGTGTACATAAACTGTTAAATAAATAAATAACATGGTACTCCTTGGTAAGACTGGTGTCAGATTTTCTGGCTTCTGACTATCCGTAACGACTGTCAAAGATCTACATATAACAGCCGGCACTAACAGTTTAACGTGCTTTCCGAGGCACGGAGGAGTCTCGGTATGTTAAGATGGTCACCCATCCACAGACCAACCTCGGCAAGCGTTGCTTAACCTTGTAGATCGACCCGTGCGGCTGTTATTATTTAGCCACGAGCTCCGTACTGTATCTCATGAACTATTATAAATACATAGTTTAAGTTTTCACAAGGATTGTATTTCTACAGCCGCTATAACAACAAATCTAGAATAATGTAATAAGGCTAAAGAGTTTGTTTGTCTGAATGCGCTAATCTCTGGAACAACCAGTCAGATTTTGGAAATTATTTTTGTAAGTATATGATTAATGGGATTCATTCGTGCCATATTCATGAGGTAGGTTATAGGCTATACGGGAACGGGATATGCGCGTACGAAGTCGCAGGCAAAAGATAGTTTTAAAAAAAATATAAAAAAACACCATTTCGTTTAATTGTGATTTTTTCTGTTTATTTTTTTATTTGATATTTGTTTGATCTTGACTCTAGTCTAGGTGATGTATCGTATGGTAGATTACAGAGACAAAGTCGACGATGGAGCGCGCTTACCCAGAAGAAGCATGTTCACTCTAATTTGGAAGAGATTAGCGTTGTATGCGTTCGGAAACACAGACCGACGCAGGCAGAGAGTTCCACTTCTTTGCTGTGCGCATTATAAAAGACGTTTGGAAACGTTTAGTGCGAATTGGTGGAATAGCAACACGGTAGAGGTGGTAACCCTCAGTGCGTCTAGATGTCCGATGGTAGAAGGGGGCCGGTGGGATGAGGTCGTAGTGTTCCTGAACACTCTCCCCGAAGTATAAGTCTGTAGAAGACCGACAAGCAGGCAACCTTGCGGCGATGAGACAAGCTATTTATGTTAAGGATTTCCTTGTGCATATCGTAACCTTGATATTCCAGATGTATACTGGCTGCGATTACCACCTATCGTCAGGCAGACCATCTGTCTCTGTGGCAATAAACGACAGCCGGGAACGTGCTTTCCAATGCACGGAGGAGTCTCGGTATGTTAAGATGGTCACCCATCCACAGACCGACCTCGGCAAGCGAGACCATCTGTCTCTGTGGCATTAAACTACCTATCTAAGCACGAGCGAAACGAAATGTAATAAAAGTCATGCTAATAACAAAGTAGCATATTATATATTTATACACGCTACTATGTACATCTGAACGTTGACACAGTCTCTTCGGCGGCCTTATCAGGCTGCACTAAAAGGCTTTGCTTATCACGGCGCCGCCGCCGTCGTTATTGACGCGTGCAAACGACAGACTCGCTGTTGACTTGCGGAGGAAAAGTTTCGACTGTTTAGATAAATAAAAATGTCGAAGAACTGTTTCAAAAGCGTTTTTTCGCGGATTTCCTAGGGTTTTGCAGATGACGAGGGTTAACTGAGAAAGATTTTGTAATCATACGAGCTAATATCTTGATTTTTGGGTAAAAATCAGCTCGTCTAAGATTCATCGTTCATCGTGAATGGCGGCGATGAATATCATTATGAAAGTTTTGCACTGACAGAGGCAGTGATGAGATGGTTAAGCTCTTTCTAACCAACCCGAATGAAGACGCTATGACTCTTAGATTAGGTACCTAAACTGCATTAAGTTCCTATCGTCCTAAACAGGCAAAATAAAATAAAAAAACCAGTTTGACTCTAATGATTACGAAAATCTTGCGCGTTCCAAAAATCAGGTCTTTTGAAAAAATCCTAACCATTTCACGAAAAAACGATTTTACAATGAATCCTGCTACATATTATGAGTACAAACTATGACGTACTTGACCCAGTTGCAATAGACAGGTTCTGATTTGAACGCTAATGTGTACAATGTTACGTTGTCAATTTATGTTGGAATAATATTTAGTTCACAATTGAATGTAAACAGACATTGATATCAATGAAATGTGGTAGGGTTATAAAAATGAATGAATCAGAATGTTATGTATGACAGTATCTTATTAGTTCCTTATTAGGTACCCTAGTGATGTAGAAATACTCAGAAATACCTAATACAGCTGTATATACAATAATATATTATGATACTAGCGACCCGTCCCGGCTTAACAAGGGTGCAATTGATAAAACCGCACCGTTATAATTAAATCATTTTGTGCAAACCAAACCTTCCTCGTTTATCGATGTTTCTATTAGTGAAAACCACAATCCGTGGACGGCGTGGCTAGAAGAAGTAAGCGGAGAAATAGATTGTAGCAGACAGCGACTTAGCTATTTGGAAATCTAGAAGTCTCTGTTTTTCTTGCCAGTCTATTCTGTCGTACTCCTGGACAAGACCTGCTCCCACTTATCCACACTTGCTTTTTCCAGCTTTAGCGGATCTTTCTAGTGCGTCCCGCCATCTCTTTTGCGGTCTGCCACGACGAATCTCAGAGTATTACCTTTCAAAACCATGTTTTCAAAGGGGGATGCCAAGCCGCCATAGTGATTTAGGCCCTGAGTGCCCACAAGTAACATCGAATGCATTGGGACTTCTATAAACAAAAGGACAAATAAATAAAGTACAATATGTGTAAATGTCAAATCAATGTTTTGCAACAAATCTTTATTTTTTCCCGGATTTTAAATTGGCTACCTAGCAAATGTCTGTTTATTTCCTTGTATCGTTTCAATATTTATTATTTATTAAAAAATGTTACTGACTTGTATCGCGTCGTGAATAGAAGAGTTAATTACGTAAAATGTACATAATTTTTTTTTCTAAATTATATTTCTTGGGCATCGCAAGGCCTAAAATCGGCATTCCCCTTTCGATTCGCTTTTTATTTAACAATATAAATTTCCCCTAATCTAGGTACTTTACCAGTCGTGAAATGCAAGAATATTTTAATAAGGCAAATAAAGCTTTTTCCTTAATAATACCGAGGTCAATTATGTCGCTCTATTTCCAAGCGTTGTTGATTTTTTATGAAAGGGCTACACTACAGTAACTCAAGACTTTTCACTGAAAGGAGGTTTGACAGAACTCTTTATGGCAAAATGAAAAAAAAAAGCAAAGAATTTGAATAGCGTGCCGTCTAGCCTTATTATAATTCCTAATTATCCAAATCGTGCCAACATTTCTTCATGTATTTTTACTGGTACTCAAGTTAGCCTAGATTTCATACGATTTTATTTTGTCACGTAAGTAGTTTGGAGCTATTGTCACAGGTTATTTTTTAAATTTTAGTCACAGGAAAATTATGCCTGGGTGTTACCCACTATAAGAATATTTTGGGATTGTTATTATATCATACATGCGTTTGTTTAGTATCAGGAAAACTGGTGCAGATTTCCTTTTAGGGAGTTAATGGAGTGCCTACTTTTTAGTGCCTATACATCTAAACCTAAAATTGATTAAACATAAAATCGGTAAAATAGATTATTGATTTACATTTAAAGTACGGTTGTAAAAGGTGATCTTTGGAATCACTTCTTTCACTGATGAGAAAGCTACTCTATCATGCAGAGCTGGGAAAATACTTGCTTTGCTTTAATTAAAATATAAATTACGAAATACTATTTCGCTATACTACTTTAAAATATTTTGGATTTCATCAAATTCAGCAAACTTTTTGAGGTATTTTAGCAGTGTTTTTCATCTATGCCTGTTACATTAATTGAATTTGTTCATCCATTTAGGACCGGTAAAAGCTCGAAAACTGTCTGACATGATCTTTCATTACCATCAATCATCCCTAAAACAAATGAATGACAGACCAAAACCAGAGTGCCAATTCTACTCATTTTCAAGCAACGTTCGCATTCGTATCTCAGTCGCAATCTGTCTAATATTTATGAAATATGAGTTGTTTTTTTTTTACAGAAAACGTTGCTTATTTAATAGTAGAATTAGCAATTCAAAATCCAAAAGTCATTTATTCAAATTAGGCTGAGTCCCAGCACTTTTTGAACGTCAAAGTTCTACATAAAGACAGTCCCCCAAAACGCCCGCCCGTCACCACTTCCTAGTGTTGTAGCTGGGAAGAAGAGTGGGCGCAACAAACTCCCCAGCAACACATCTGTCTGTTAAGCTTTTAAAAACTTGAATTTATACAATAGTATGCAAAGTATTTTACAATACATGACACAGAAAATAAAATATTCAAACTGTAAATCAAATTAAATTAAATTAATTGACGCTTGGTAACTAGCACACTCCATGCCCTCTGGTTTTACCCGCGACCTTGTACGCGCATATCGCATACCGTTTTTTCCCGTTCCCGTAGCTTTATAGCCTTCCGCATGAATGTGATCTATCATCTAAAAAAAGAATTCTCCAAATCCGACTGTTCCAGTGATTAGCGCGTTCAAACCAACAAACTGTTCAGCTTTATTAAATAAGTATAGATGTAGGTACTATATAGATCCTGTGCTTTTCAAACTATAGAGGTTCGCCCTAAACCCTGATAACTAGATGAAGAAAAAAAAATAGTTTTTTTATCGTTCAGGCTCATTAAAACTCTTAATAGAAATAATAAGAGGTTTTTCTTTTATGTCTGACTTATTATAATGGCATAAGTACGTAACTACTCACACTATGATGAATTATAATATTGTGATTGAAAAGTGTACCTTCAAATAATGGTAAATAATAAGAATTATTTATTTACAAAATTACTGTATTTTATACATTGTATGATTAATTCAACAGTATGAAAACAAAGACTTTCAGGTAATACGGAGAAATGTATCTGACGAAGCAGATGTTGGTATCTATTTTTAGTACCTACTTTATGTAGTGTACCGTTGAAAGGTTGACTTTTGTTTCCGCCATGTTACTATAAATTGTCTGAAATGAAGGCCGTCTTTGTCTAACCTAAAAACAAAGACAGGAACAATTTTTTTTTTTTCTGCACTATGACGTTCCATTTTAGCATAGCAAAAGGGGTCATTGCCTTTTCCTTAGAATCTCTTTCTAGGAGACCGAATAATAAAAACGTATCGTTTCTCATCAACCAATATGAATCACATGTTGAGGACCACAGAGGGCGATTAAGGACGGCGCTTTATGCCTTCATATCAGTTTGTGGAATTAAGTATGTCACTAAATGGCAATGACCGCTATTGCATTCCTAAAACGAAACATCTATACTGCGTTTTCTCTCACAAACTTTTTCATAGAGTTTGTTTTTCGCTCTGATTTTACTTGATAGCCACTTTGACCCCTTTCCATTTAAATAATGTCTCTGCTTTGCTATTTAAAACCGTCACAAATTCACAACTCTTTTGACCTCTATCTTTCACATGTTTGTATCTTTTGGATTTCAGTACATTCCAGTTTTAACCGACTTAAAAAGAGGAGGTTATCAATTCGCATGTTTATATATTTTTTATGTATGTTCGGGCATTCTGTGCTGTATAAACAGATTCGCAAAATTATTTTTTGTTCGAAAGAATTTATTCCGAAATGGTCCCATTTAAATTCCGCAAAGATCTGATGAAGAAATTCGAAGATAGACAATTAAATTGTTATAAAATGGTTGGATTGTTGGGGAAAGTACCCACTAAAAAGTGAAAAATAAAAATAAAACTTTAATTTTGGAAGTCGGTATTATAAATGAAGAAACCACACCAGAAACACCGCCTTCCAAAATTAATGTTATTTTGTACTTTGTAAAAGTATAAAATAACTTTAATTAAAGATGCTTTATATATGGAAGTCGGTTGTATTTTTTTGTAAAAAGGATTTTTTTTTTCTGATACAGAACAGAGAACTGTTGGATGGTTTTGTTTATTTCATAAAGCGTGTACTGGATGCGGAAAGCACTTGAGTAAAAGGACGTATTTCAGCTATATTAGTCCTACGTATTTGGATGACTTGGAGAACTCAAATAAAAAATGCTTGGTAAATATTATGTAAGTATGTAATTCTGTGTATTCGTATATATTTTTTTTTTACCAATCAGATTTGATACTTGGTAATTATTTATTCCGGAATTCTATCAAAACACCTCATTCAAAATCAAGTTCTTCTTAAGCTTGCGTTTCGCTACGATTGCCCCAAAAAGAAAGAAATTGCCTGAAAACGACCGCGCCGCTAGCTGCCTGGAGCCTTCAATTGGTTTTTATTCAGGTGATTTAAGTTTCAGATTAATGTTTTCTAAAACCAAAATTCATGACACAGCTTTTTTTCTCAAGTTGCTTTTATAATGAACCAGGTTTATGGTATTTTATAGTCCCCCGTGACTGATCTATATAAATAAAAATGAATCGCCGAAATGTATGCACGCGCATAACTTGGGAACGACTTGAACGATTTAAATGATTCTTTCTTTGTTGTGTTCGTAATTGTGAAGGCGAGGTTTGTATGAAATAATAAAATTTTGAAAATTAAGAATATCCGGGCGAAGCCGGGGCGGGCTACTAGTTTGTTATAATTATGGTATCTCTGTTTTTCCTACAGAGAAAAATAGAGGCTAGTCGGCAACTTATCATCTTACGCGGTACCAAACAAATTGAGAGGAAGTGTGACTAATTCGGTACATTTCATTGAATGAATGTTATGAGTGACTGCTTGTAGCATTCGATTAGAAACTGTTATTGGTGCTTGCGAACAATACGCAATTGTATTCTATGTGTGAACATCAACAGATGTTTTGTATGACAACAAAATACACATTGCAAATTGTATTGTGAAATAAATGAGGCCAAACTCACTTTAATCAGATCGGGATTGCAGGAGTCTCTCCCAAGATCTATACAACACCAGATTCATTGTCTTTCACGTTACTTGGTTAATTATTTTAACTTTTAATCTCCCAACAAACGCCTCCTTATTATTCGCCCCATTTTGTTTAAATAATTCCTAAACACAACCATATTTTCTTTGATACCTCTCACTCCTCGATATTTTGTATTCATTGCACATGCGTCATTACTCCACATCAACACATGAATCTACTTAGCCTTTTGCCTGCCTATCTGATCTGTGAAGATCCCCAGTACCCAGTAACTGGGTATCACGATACCCATTGGCAAGACTGGTGTCAGATTTCTTGGCTTCTGACTACCTGTAACGACTGTCAAAGCCGGGAACATCAGCTTATGTGTCTTCCGATACATGCAGCCATTAACCGACTTCGGCATCACACATAATTTTATAGGTCCATTATTTAAAAACAGTTTACCCACCTAATATGTGCACTGGCGATGATTCTGTCCCCAGCAAGCTGCCACACATGGAACTCATGTACTGCGAGCACCCCATCGACCTTTTCCAACAAGCGCCTCTGTATCGCGTCCACCTGTACAAATAAATAACGTCAGAACTGGCTTATCAACAACCAAACAATCGGAACAGCCATGTTTACTCGCGTCGAGAAAGTAGCTTGTGTAGAAGATTTTGTTTTTTTTTTTTTGAAAATGGAATGTCAATATTTTTGACAGATGTTTTATGTTGAAGGGTTTATGGCTTGTGTCGTTGGAGTTTAATCTTTATGTCACTATAGTTAACCCTTTGAACGCCAGAGCATAAACGCATCGGCGTGCCCCCGGCGCCAAGCCACCAATTCGCCGTACTTTTTGTCACATATTTGTGACGTTTGGCGTACAGGGCACGCGCTTGCTTGTCATGTATGCGTGACAATGGCGTTCAAAAGGTTAAAGGTATGTCTCGAGGACATTAGGATAAGAACCAAAAAACAATTGACATTCGGAATCCCCTATTGCCTATGAGAATGTGACTATGAATTTCATAACATACGAGTAACGGTTGGGCAGTAGTGTACCTATTCGCAGCATTTCTACGTTTACTTTTGTATAAAGTCCTATGACATAAAAGGGCTTATGGCTATCAATCGTGTGCAAATTCAGACTCCAGTCTAACCCAAAAATACTTTGCTCGTCCTAGGAATCGAACCCATGGCTTCATGCACAGCAGTACCGCTTCCAACCAATATACCAACGAAGCATTCGTACGAATTATTAGGTATTGAACGAATTAAACTTGGCCCAATTCGGACCTGTGCTTGCAACCCCACAAGACCTTTTCGATAGAAACGTGTGTTCAATTTATTGTGGTACCGATAAACAGCAAGGAAAAGTCGATCGGAAATAGGAGTTCCGCATTTCACTGCAAACAATGTAATTGTGAACAATGAATATTTTAGCAATTCATTACAAGGTACATGCACCCGCTGGCAGGTGTCATGTTGCAAGGTTCAATTCTTATCACCCAAAACTCAGCAACAGTAAAAAATATCTATATTGTAAGTAAAAACATTGTAAACATTTCGTAGACTGTCCAAACAGAACATTTTCTTACTAATTATCTTTCAATGTCTGGTAGCAAAAATTGGTCAAGGTCATGTCAAGCAAATATTGTTGTGCTTTTTTTTTCATTTGTAATTTGAAGCACATAATCCTCCTTGGTGTTTCTAGTGCTGAGGAAGAATTTGCTAAATACAATGATGACCTGCAATCTGATTAATGCATGAAAAATAAAAAATAATCTCCATTTCAGAGTTCTTGAATCTTTCTATCTGAAAATATGCTACCAAGAGACTGAAAAAAATAAAAGTAATTAAGTCAAGCATTATCTTTTCAGCTCATTGGCGTATAACAGACAGATTCGTGTTCAGTAGTGATCAAATAAAGGAATATGACCCATCAAGAATCTCAAATACTCCACTGACTACGAAAGAACAAACTTTAGCTTTGTATTCGTACAACAATGTTTACCAGCCAGCAGTAAAGGCCGCGACCACATCCTACGCGTCTCCAAGTTTAGCAGTTCCCTGCAGTGTGGACCGCTCGCTACAAGATCATTATTTATTGCATCTGAAATCTTGCCTGTACTCTGCCTTGAGCGTGCTTTCTTTTCGCCCGTCCCCGAATCATGAACCTTTCCAGATTACCCTTAGATGAAGGGAGGAGGGCTAAGAAAGAAAGTTGTCGAGTAGATATCGTTGTCAGCGATAAGACCGCCATAGTACCTTAGCCTTGTATTCGTATCAACAATGTTTGCCAGCCAGCAGTAAAGGACTGTTCTTGGTTCACTAACGGCTGGGGATCGCGGCCACATCCTACGCGTCTCCAAGTTTAGCAGTTCCCTGCAGTGTGGACCGCTCGCTACAATATCATTATTTATTGCATCTGACATCTTGCCTGTACTCCGCTTTGAGCGCGCTTCGACCGTCTCAGAATCGTGAACCTTTCCAGATTACCCTTAGATGAAAGGAGGAAGGTTTATAAAGAAAGTTGTCCGGTGGATATCGTTGTCAGCGATAAGACCGCCATAGTACCCATTTTTAGTTCGAGTAAAGGAGTTGTGCAACTATTTTTGGTGCATAATAAAGTATATTCTATCTACCTATCTAATTAATGTTTAAAAAAATCTTACCTGAATATGAGTTGGCACAGTTTGCAGGAGAATTAACGAAGACTCTCTGAGAAGCGGCCACACGGACGCAAGTATCAACATGACTAGCACTAAACTAAGGGCTGGGTCGATGTAGTGCTTGTACTTCCAATCCGTCAGCCATACCACTAAAGCTGATCCTATAACGATTATGGAACCTAGAACAAAGGAAAATAAATGGTTAAACTATACTACTATACTATATTTGTCTATTTTCGATTGAGTTTTTATAGAAATAATTGTTGCTTGCTAGTATTTTGTATTAAAACAGCCTTAAAAGCTTTTCGTACGCGCATATCCCGTTTTTCCCGTTTCCGTATAGCCTATGGCATTCCTCATGAATGTGACTATCAATTCCAGAGATTGCGTTCAAACAAACAAACTCTTCAGAATTATTATATTAGTAGGTATAGATTTCATTGGCTTCGGCCGTTCTGTTTAAAATCAATAAATAAATTAGTGAACAAAATATTAAACAACTACATTTTATCCACATTATATCAAAAATAAAATAATATGGGTTAATAAAAGGGGTTAAGAAAACGCCATATGACAGTCCCAGGTGTTCAGCGGATGAGTTAACACATGAAAAGCAGGTAGTTACAGTCCAAAGCATAAACAGTGATAACAATTTGAAATTGACAGTGCAGTTATTATGTCTTGGCAATAACGGTAGTTTCATAATAAAGTGTTACCGCTTTTATGTGCTGTTGACTACGATATACTATAAAAGTTACAACACAGTCGATCATGAACCATTTACCTATCAAAATAACGATCAGGTAGATACAAAAAGTCGTTAATGTCGTTTATCGCCCAAATTTCGTAATTTCTCTCACAGTGCTAATCAAAAGAATGTACACCTTGCTACTAAGTAATATCAACCTTGAAAGTAAAATAATTGATAAGTTGACCGATGATCAGCGTATCCGATCAGATTACTGTCGTTAACGATAACACGCCTTTCGTGAAATTGGTACAAGGTTACTACTGTTTCGCGTTTGTTTTTCTATCAAAATAATGTCAATGACAGTCAACAATGGGATAAGCATATTATTGTCAAAAATCGGTTATTCACGGACACGCCTTGGTTATGGTGATTTCATTTTATTTTTATTTTATAGAAGTTATTAGGTGACTTACATGCAACAGGTATAATACACAAAATAACAGAAAAATAACAAATTCAATTTTCAAGTCGTTGTTTTTCAATGTTCCTAAAATATTCCTTGAATAGGTACCATTTCTACGGCCGTGTTTCCACCTGGAAGCAATTCGCATACAAGTATAATTACATTATCACCATACCATGTTAAGGTACGAGTTGGTAACCGACCGCAGACAGCAGCAGCAGACGACGTGTCGTTGCGACATGTCGTGTCGCTGCGGTCATGGTTCCGAACCCATCCGCAGATGGCTGCAGTAGACGGCAGCGCCGTATTCCAGTGAGTTCTTAATGTTCCGTGAGACAAGAGATGTACTATTTACTTTTGTATCTTTTGTTAGAAGAGGACGAAGACGACGATGACTAGTTTTTGATTATACAAGTATGTGTAAGTATTAGACAAAAAACGTCAGTCAAGCCACACATCCAATGCACAGACAGTGCAGGATATTGGGCCACCTGGTTTATAAATTTTTCTTCCTCGGAAATGGAAAAATAAATCATTTTTTGCGTAAGATTTTACGTGTCGTCGCTCCAGCGCCCGTGGCACTACTGATCTGCGGTCGGGCGACATGTCGTCTGCGGTCGGGCGACGTGTAGTTCGACGTGTCGCTAGCTATGAAGTGTATTTCATAGAAATACATTGAAAACAGTAGTGTCGCAGCGACACGTCGTCTCCTACTACTGTCTGCGGTCGGTTACGAATTCGTGCCTTTACGGTAGCCCGCAATGTAATGCAACATGTGAGTTGGTTGCAGGTGATAAAGCGGCCTAATATGTTTATAGTTGAGCGCATCACAGAATAAATCTACCTATAAAAAATCGATTGGCAGAAAAATCTAACTACTTCGCTTGACCTTGAATTATTCCAATGTCATCAATTTAACCAGAACTGTCCTTGAAAAAGAATAAACTTTCAAAGGCAAAGAACTTAATGGGCCATAAGTGGATGCGATTTCCTCAAGTCAATTGCCTTTATAACTTCGTGGAAAGATATACTTGGGCCATTCTACTTCTAGAGGGATAATTTGCTATGACTGAAGCGACTGCGTTACCAAAGAAGAACAACGTTGTTACCTCATACCTTCTACTTCTCTTCTCTTCTCTAAATATTATAAAACAAAATCGCTTTCTTTCTCTGTCTGTTTCTACGCTTACTTCTTTTACACCACGCAAAAGATTTTGGATAAGTTTTTCAAATAATAAGAGCCATAAACGAGGAAGGTTTGTGTATATGATTTGCACCAGTGCGAAGCGTATTTAATAAATTAAGTAGCTCGTCATGTTTATGTCACCGGAAAATTGCAGACTCTGTAAGATTGTAACACATCTTGATTGATTAAAATTTCTCGATATATTATCAAAAAATCGTTTGTGTACAATAAATCGTTATTATAGTAGGCACCAGATAATCGTGGAATAACGGTCATTGACCCACCTACAATTATTGACATTTTTAATTTGAAAAACGGAATTAATGACACAAAGCTGTCCCGAATCATCATCTCTCGTGATCCTTAACATTGTCTAATAATGAAAAACGATTCATATTTAATTGTTCAGGTACCTATGAACAGTTATTAGGGAAAGGTCAATATACTTTATTCCACATTTATCTGGCGCCTACTATAATCATCTTTTTGTGTAATATAAAAATTCAATATTGTCCAATATATCCGTGCCTCATTTATAAAAAATTGTTTAGAATTTCACGCGATATTTTACAATCTTACGGCGTTTGCCATTTTCCAGTGACGTATACGACAATAGGTTCATCAAATAGCGTATTATACACTTAACATTTTTTACACTAAATACATAAAGTAATTGTTTTTTCACTAAGGGTTCATGTATTTGTCCGTCGAAAAGTAGAATGGCCCATCTAAAGCAGTTGACGTGCTCCAATTTTTTCTAGACGGCCAGTGCCATTTATTATGCACTAGGTTCCTTTGACCGGCGCGCCTTTGAATGCGAAATCTTAAGACTTCAAAGGTCGAGTTAAACTTGCAAGACCCGATCAATAGCTTCAACAATAGCTGTTTATAATAACACAACAACGTAGCTTCTGAATTATACAATAGTTGAAGGAGAATGTGGTGTTTAATTTATTTGCTTCCTTTGAGTAGCTCGACTACCATGGTAGTGTGACTAAGATATAAATAAATTGGCTCGCGTAGCCTATCCCACAGTACAGAAAAATATAATTATATTTTAATTATATTTGGCTGGGAACATACATACATACGTTTTCGGGACAAAAAATAGCTCAGTAACGGTGTAGTATTAGAGGAGAATTTCTGGAATCTGATCAGTATTTCCAGAGAATACTCTTGAAGTACTGATCAGATTCCGAAAATTGATAGATTTTTATATAATTTGATGTTTGTATTCAAACATCAAAATAGTGACTGAGTGACTGGCAGACAACGCACAGCCGAAACTACTGCTCGTAGAACTGGAGAAAGATATGCGCATACGAAGTCGCGGGCAAAAGCTAGTAGTATTAGAAACAAAATACACCTTTAAATACTTATTATTAGTAAGAATAATGTCAGCCAAAGTATGTGTGAAGATAGGTAGATCCAGGAGGAGATTATTAGTTGAATGTTGTGTCAATAATACACTTCATTATTGTAATCAGTCATTATATTAAATACCTAAGGTCTCCGATAAATTGTCAGACGCATTACTTTTAGGGATCCTTTAATTAAGCACGCACACAAGTCGATAAACAGCGGCCATTGACTCCTTCAGTTTAATTAACAAATTGATGTGCAATCATGCCTATCTACATAATAAACATACTACAAAGAGTCGGTTCGTCAGTCAAAGGATACGACTTATAAATCGCGCACCTTTTTTAGTTTCAGCTTTTCATAAGTGCCAGTGACAATAAATAAAACAAATATAAATAAAATAACAATAAATAAAACAAAAATAAATAAAATAACAATAAATAAAACAAAAATAAGTAAAATTAAAATAAACACAAATTGAATACCCATTTTCCAACGCATCACAATTTGTGTCTCAAGTTAAGAACTAAAAAAAACCAATTTATTTATCACACAATTACTCGTCTTTGATCTATGCTGTTAAATTTAGTGCGCATTGCCCTATTTAATTACTCACGAATTAAAGTGAGGCGTGTAAACAATATATACCTACTGCTACTAGTTGTGGTACCCAATCACGATCAAAATAATACTAAATAATCAATTTAAAACAAATAAGTAATTATATAGCTAACACCATCGACAAAAACCATTCAATTAAGTATTTTATGGACGCTGAAATGAAAAATGAAAATTTCCATGTTAAATTAAACATTAACGTGTTTTAATTAAATGTTAACAAGAATACAACATAGACAATCAATTTTCTTTTCAATTAAGTGGGAAAATGCAGCATGTTTTTTATTCGAGTTTGTCATGGCTGAATCGGCAATTTCCTTATCGAAAGTATTTAGTCAATGTCAAGGTAAACTTGTCTATGGATCAAGTGCACCAAGGTTTAGTACTAACCTAGAAGAACCTTCGTTGGCAGTGAATGGAGAGTAGGACAGTAAACGTCACAGTATATGACTTGCGTTAAAGGGTCAAGTTACTATTCGGTATTGGTTTACGTTCTGTTTAAGAGAATATGTAGGTGGTATACATCAAATTACAATGAAATACGTAGCCAGATTTATAGAAATCTTCACTCAGGGCTAATTTGTCCCCATGGACAAACTAGCCCACACAACCACCTTTTCTTGCCCCATGGCTATGGTCTATTATTATGGTTTATTATCTTTTTGTCGGGATTCAATCAGACACTGACATCTCAGTGTCTTTGTGCGTAGATGGAGACCGAAGAAATGGTAGTTGTTGTGCAAAAGAAAGATGATAAACTAAGGTTAAAAGGAGTCGCGAATGGTGGTGAATAAGAATAAGACACATTGCACTAACCCCAGATATAGTGGGATAAGGGCGAGGATGATGATGATGAAACGGTGACACATTGCGCTAACAAATCCCAAAAAAATAGGAAAGATCTAAATAGCCCCGTAAGGCGTGGATCCATTAGACTCGTGGACACTTTAGCCCCCGATTATTCTGAAAGTGAATTAGGTTAGAAATAGATTAAGCTATTTTTATTATCCCACACAATCTAGACTCAGTTAAATAAATGTTTGGATAAATATCAACTTTAATTTTTGGCAAACAAAGTTCGAAGAAGATTTTGGCACTGAATGGCACCCAGTTATGGCAGTATTGATAGCAATTTATGTAACAATGATACTTGTATGTATCTAGTTCAACGCCTACGATATTTAATAATATACTTCCCCGTATTTACTTTTATGACTTGTGTGGGAAGGGAGAAATGTCTCAACTTTCAAAGAAAAAATGTGTAGGTTTTCAGAAAGCTAGCTAATGGAATATACCAAATGAATAAACATAGACATCCACCAGGTTGTGGTTTTCTAGGTACCTAAATACATTCCTACCTAGTTGAATGAATTCTCTGAATTTGTATTAATCACCTTCTCAACGTAGGTATAAATATTTATATTCGTAAATAACATTGTGGTAAAATCGTTCGATGTAGTTTAATATTTATTTTCCTTTTACATTTAAATAGGCTTATTTTAAATTTCATTAAAATCTCCTCTTAAATACTAAAGCTAATCTTGGGCCAGCGGGAAAAGGTATTTGATTCAGAACTGAATCTGCCCAGGGTGTACAAAGCTGCTCCAGGGTAGTGGAATTTGTTCGACAGAGCCACCACGGCCCTGGAACGCAAAGGGCTTTAGTCAGTATGAGACCGACACGCCCTTCCGCTCCATCCAGAGCGGAAGAAGTCATTTGATGATTCCCATACTTAAAAAAAAAAATGTGTGTACAAGACTCACTTGAGAATCCTTACTCATAGCTCTTTCGACCGACAGTATATTAAGAACACTTCAAAAATATTTATTCGATACCAAACTCATATGGATGCATATTCAATCACATGTAAACCTTTACAAGCTACAAATAAAGTGAACGATCGCTTTTCCGGATCGATGGTGTGAATTTCACACGCGATATCGCAAACAGTCGATAGAGTTAACCACTAGTTCAACTAAACGTTTCTAGGTTAAGGCAATGTTCGTTGACCTAAATGTTACACTGCTCTGATTAACACCAGGTACACACGGGTTCCATTCGAGAATTAGGTTTTGCTTTAGTAATATATTTACGCCTCAGGTGTCGAACTCCTGGACAGTGATAATTACTCTTTCTACCTGATTGGGGTACAGTGAGTCAGGTTTTCTCCGCAAAAGAGTACGGACTTTCCTCAATATGTGTGATTGTAACTGTACTAATTAGGTTAAGGTTATATCTGAGTCTTTTAATCTGACAATAAGTTGTTTATTATTAATATATTAATGTTGAGAAAAATCCGTACTACGGATTCGAAATATGTTATGTTTCAAGTAAAACTCAACCGAAATCACCCATTCTTCATAGGTGCACAACATAGAGATCGAAAAAAAATATCGAGATAAGCGACAGGGCTCTGTATGGTGTCGGACGTAAAAGAATAGCACCATCCCATCACTTCCCGTGGGGGTCGTAAGAGGCGATTAAGGGACTCACCAGAGAATGGGCAGTAGCATTATCTGTGCATTGCAACAGCAACACTGCGATCGACAACCCGCCTGCCAAGCGTGGCGATTATGGCAAACACCCCCGTTGGGGGAGGCCTTTGTCCAGCAGTGGACGTCTTTCGGCTGATATGATGATGACGAAGTGACAAGGATTACTTACGTGGTCTCTTATTACTCGCTGAATAGATGCAATTAAAATCCGCGTGTAGGCAGTCGTATCTAACTTTCTCTTTTATATTTGATTTGTCTTTGTACAGCACGTAAAACAATTTCTATTTCTATATTGTGCTTTGAGAATAACGAGTGAAAAACTAAACTGACCAAGTTGATGTTTAAATAGATGGATGTGTTATGGGTATTTTGTAAAATTGTACTAAACAACAATGTACTGACGTCATCGTACCCACTTTGAAAATGTAACAGCTAATGACGTAACTGTGTCATCAGCTACCTTTTTGTTGAAGCCGCCTACGCAGTGACATAGTGGGTATTGACGGCATAAATAAATAAAACGTATTTCCTTCAATTTTACATGCAGCTGGTCTGGTAACAGTGAGGCAATCAATTGCACGAAATTTTCTATGAGCAGAAGTCATGGCATGATACTCAATACTTTATTGCATTGCACTATAGTAGGCGCCAGATAAATGTGGAATAAAGTACATTGACCTTTCCCTAATAACTGTTCATAGGTACCTGAACAATTAAATATGAATCGTTTTTCATTATTAGACAATGTTAAGGATCACGAGAGATGATGATTCGGGACAGCTTTGTGTCATTAATTCCGTTTTTCAAATAAAAAATGTCAATAATTGTAGATGGGTCAATGACCGTTATTCCACGATTATCTGGCGCCTACTTTAATTTTTTTATCGATTATGAAAATTCAATCATAGCGACGCATTAATTATTCTGATGAACTTGGTAAGCCCCGGACACTGATACAAACGAGTTGACTCAGAGCTTTCCATTTTGTAATTCCACATACTCACCATAAACAACTTTATAATAAGTACCGCTTTTTATTTGAATAAAACATTTTTGATTGCCTAACACAAAATAAGACATAATACCATCGCCGAGCAAGTAACCAAACAAAAGAATCACTCACCTAAAGCATCAGACAGGATATGCAAGAACACGCCCTTCATATTCATATGTCCAGGATCGTGGGCCGCTCTGCAAGGCGTCTGCTTCTTATTATTTGCTATTTTCTCCGGTTTCGGCGGGACCATTTCGTCAGTCTCTTCGGTGTCAGTCGCGTTATGGCCCAGGGCCATGTCTGCATTGCTGTTGACTATCTCTGTGAGATGTCTCACGTTGGCTGGCGGTGGCACCCCGCCGTGGGAATGACCGTGACCTCCGCCGTGATCTACGATAGAAAAGTTTGGTTTAGGAACATTAGAGTAAAATGTCAATGGTAGTGTATCCCTTTTTTCATTATGAAAGAGAACCGAACGATTGAGTTCCGAATTTGGTGTGGTTCGCGGTCCAGTCAACTTTGGGAACCTCTTCTGTAAATGTTGTACCACTACAGGGCAAAGGCGTCTCCTAGTTACTCGTATGCACTATGTTGGTAAGTACTCATTTTTTGCGCAGTGTACGTCTCGGCCATCTCGCCACCTATTTCGTCCATCAATATTTAATTTAGAATTACTGAATGAACTGCATTAGGGAAGGAAAAGGATCCTTCAAGACAAAAACAAATAGAGAGTACTTCAAATGTAGAGCAAACTGTATCGGTGATTTTGATAAGGTAAGGCGTCGAGTCTTACTCGACTTTTGATTTATGTGTGTGATCCAGTCTACTCTTATAATGAAATTATGAGTTTTAGAATATTTTTGCCTTGTCTTGCAGACATGGCAAAAATATTCTTGAAGCTTTAGAGGCTTTGAATGCAAACCTCTTCATAGTTATAATATGTAGGCAAAAAGAGGAGTTTTAAGCCCTACTTCTGAACTATGCTCATAACCACGCAGAGGTATTCAGCCAGGTTTACTTTAGGTTTAGAAGCTTCGTGTAATCAAAACTTTCGAGCGAACATGTTTGTGCATTTTCCGAGTATGAGTGCGCTATTTGAGAGTAATTCTAAGAAGCTGTTTACAACTTTAGCTTTGACCATAGCTTCCACTCCGCGGTACTTCGATATTCAATCAAGTCAGATGACTAATGGGACAGAACAATAATCCAAGATTGGACAACATGTAGATGACATAGTTTCAATATGAATCATGTTTAATATGATTATTACAGCTAAAACATACCATATCCGAACGTTTTCGATAACTCGAACCGGAAAAGATCGGTTAATCGCTCTTCAGAGGAAGTAAAAAAGCGAACGTTAGAAAAATTCCAAATTCGACTTGGATGATGTTTAAAAACAAGTAATAAATATTTATGATATAGGTCCAAGCCTGGACCGGTCGTAAAGAATGTTAGCATTGTGACGCAATGCCAAGGTCGATATACAGTTAGGTTTAATTTACTCTTGGACTGCATCTCGAGAAGGTTGTAGAGGTCTAAATTTATTTAAAAAAAAACTTTATTAGGTTCGGATATAAATTACTGCTAATAAAACTGGCTGTAAAGAAAGATGATTAAGGTATTTTTAAGCACGCAACCGTAGGTATTGCGTGTAGTTCAATGGTTAAATAGTCGTATTGGTACAAAACAATAAAATTTAGGCCCGGGAAATAGCGGCACGCAGGACTATAGAACGAAGTTAGAATACGGAATCGATGTCTTTGTGTTTCCGTTAACTTTTAAGAAATCGGTGAGTCATCTCCCTTTTAGTTTAGTTGGGTTTTTTTAAATATAGAGCTAGAATTTTGCGCGTAGTACTATTTATTGGTTCTTAATTTACCTACATTTATTTACAAATATTTACTTTAGATCGATAATGTTCGGTTAAAGGAGGCAAATATGTTAATCAATAGGTGTGTACTACTACACATTTGGAACAGATCGGTTTTATAGTTGGTTATTCGGCATTCCACAATTAACCATTGCGAATCGTGATATTATTTTTTAATGATTGTCAAAGATACTCAGCATTGGGAGTTTGTTGTGTGTTTTTCAGACTAAATAATTACTTAAAGTAAATGTCTACTCCGACTCCGACATAGATAGCCAAATCCTTTAATCTTTAAAGAGTGCAATAATCTATATGTTAGAAAAGCCGATTGTCGATAGCGAGGTGTCAAAGTCAAAGTCAATTCATTTATTTCAACTAGACCATTAAAAGGCACTTTTGAACGTCAAATTTACAGTTTAAAATTAAAATATAAGTGACTCTAGTTATCAATGAACTTACTATGCGGTCAAAATGAAAATAAAATTGACTTGTTTGGTGTAAAATTGCAGACTCCGTAAGATTGTAATAAATCTTAATTAGATTATAATTTCTCGATATATTATGAAAAAGTTGTTTACAAAAACAAAATTGTTTAAAAAATTATACAATAAATCCCATCCAAATTCCATGGTTTCCAATATATCCGTATCATAATTAGATCAAAGAGTTAACAATTTCACGCGATATTTTACAATCTTACGGCGTTCGCCATTTTCCCGTAACATACAATGACAGTTTTGAAGTAACATCAGGCAAATCGCGCTCTGAACGACGTAGGCAGTGGCAATTTCAATTGTCATCAACTGGTTGCCCCCTTTTTTAAAGAATTTTAATGCGATTCCCATGCTTTTAGGCTTTTTAATATCTCTAGAATTTTGATTTGAGACTGTTCTATTTATGGTAAAATCGCAATAGTACCTACTCCTGCGCAGATACATCACATATAAGTTTTAACCAGGACACCAATTTAAACAAATCCAAGATTTTCTTAAGCATAAAAAAAAACTCACCATGGAATAAAAACAGCCCCACAATATTGAGTAGCAACCCGAGGGATCCAACAGCGACTAGCAGTTTCGCGTCGTGGATCATCTCGATCGTAATGATCCTCTTCACAGCCTCCACAGTGATGCTGAAGCACAATGCAACTAGGAAAACTGCGTTGACCAACGCGCCCAGTACCTCGGCGCGGGCCCACCCGAATGTATTCTTTGACCATTTCTTTGGTGACATCTGGGTGGAAGAAATGTAGTGGTTAGTTTTTATGTTGGCTGTAGTTTATCACTTGTGGCTCCAATCACAATCCTATTGTTAGACTATACTATTGCACGTGTAACCGGGCACACCATTTATGCCTGGAGGCATAATTAGTTTGGTTTACTTGTTAATGCTTGAGTTTGTCTATTTCTGATGGCTTAATGGAGTGTGCTAGCTACCAAGTGTCAATTAATTTCATTTAGTTTGACTATTTATTTTCTGTGTCATGTATTATAAAATACTTTGCATACTACTGTATAAATTCAAGTTTTTAAACTAGGAAGTGGTGACGGGCGGGCGTTTTGGGGGACTGTCTTTATGTAGAACTTTGACGTTCAAAAAGTGCTGGCACTCAGCCTAATTTGAATAAATGACTTTTGATTTTGGAAGATTACGAGAGATACGGTATTTTGGGGGTGTGCGAACATCGCGCCTATCTCAAAGCAATGAGGGCCCTGTATAATATTATATAAGTGTGTATGAAAGAAAATTGACAAATTAATGTAGCGAGGGACGTTTCTTGCGGTTTTATTAAACAGTCTCCTGCTTCATAAAATAGTTTCCAGTTGTAGTTGAATTCGAAACTAGTGGGGCAAAAAGGATGAAACTAGTGGGGCAAAAAGGATGAAACTCGTGCACGGGATATTCCTTGAATCTCAACTTAAAAGTACGCAATGGAGCTCGAAAGCGTTCGAAGATATTTTCGAATTTTGTAAGATGAATCAGATCCTTGTGCTTGATACGGGAGTTTACATTATTAGTAACCTACCTTATATGTAATTATGGTGATGTCATGCGACAAATCGGATCATTGAGTCAATATTATGACTAAACCGCTGTGTGAAAAGCGATGCATTCGTGAGAACGATCTTGTTTTATAAGGAAATTTTTACTTTTCCCCACTTTGCTGGAGACATTTATATAATATGTATATTCAAAGAAGGAAAAGATCAAATTATAATATTTTTTTGTTTCTTGTTTGTGTGAAGGTGAAGTAATTTATTATCTTATCTGTCTGTGCGAATTTAAATTAATTGCATATTGAAAAACAGTTTCTAATTAACTAAATTACAAGCAGTAGAAACTTGTTTTTACTTTTGTATAGACCTTTTCAGAAAAAACCTTGTGTGAAAGGTCTTATTTATTTTCCAGACAAACAGTACCTTAATTATGTTTGTTTCAAAACAAAACATTGAAATTCAAGTTTAACACATCGTTTATCTAAACATTTTCATAAATAATTAAAAGAAAACATTTACAATTGTCTTTTGTCCAACAAATAATTTTAAAATAGATACTAAATACGCAAAATTTTGAACAAAGGCAAACATGTCAACATATTCAATATTAATTTAACTTTGAAACAAAGACAGACATCATCAGTTCAAATTATGTTAATAGAACAAGAAAACTTACCTTAACTGATAAAAATGCAATGACAAGTGCAGCGACATCGCTTAACATGTGAAATGAGTCTGCTACGAGAGCCATAGAGTTGGTGATGTAGCCGACGATCAGCTCCACGAAGAAGAAGCCGCCCGTCAGCCATAACATCGACAATAGTCGGCATTTTTTCCCTGTGTATCTTCCCATGGTTTCTGTAGGAAAGAAATCGGAATTAATATCCCATTTTGTACTGGAAGGCAGATCCATGCTAACACAATGGATTATAATATTGTTTGGTCTGTAAATAAGAGTAGCCGATGTAAAAAAGATGCGCTTTTTTATCTATGTAAAATTTTCTTTAATAAGTATATTGTGTGTTCATAAATAAATAAATAAGAGAGATCACTAATATGCTGCACCCAGGGCAAAAATACTTTTAAACTGGAAGAGTTGCATATGCAGAGGGCTTTATAGACATTATTATTATTTTTTCACCAACTTATTCTATTAAAATCTTTGTGGACCCAATTAAGAGCAAACTCAAGTCAATAATTAAAATGGCCATTATAATGAAGTATTTGGGATAACAAAGAGATAATATAATGTCACAAATCAGCTAAATGTGACTAGGACAGTGAACAATCCTGTTTAGAAACTAAATCATGGTAAAAAATTATAGAATTAATTAACAATAAATATGATCAGGTGCAGCATTAGAAAGTGCAACACTGAGTAATATAATTAACTAGCTGCCGTCCACGGCTGTGCCCGTGTGAATGTCGAAAATGATCCCAAGGAAACATTCCGCACTTAGTCCTGATGTTGGACCATTGTGCGTGGGCCATGGCGGCCGTCATTCCAACCAGCCGACCTCCCTCCAGAAGCAGATCAGTCCTCCTAAAGAGTTCAGGGTGTCTGTGAGTGAATTTGGTGTTCCTATCGTTTGTCTACGTATATCGGCGACGCCTGTGCACTCAAGGAGCACGTGCGACACCGTTTCCTCCTCCTCCATGCATGCTCTGCACAGAGGACTGTCTGTTATACCTAGTGTGTGGAAATGCTTATTCAGTGAGCAGTGTCCGGTGATGGTCCCCACCACCATTCGCAGGCTGCTCCTATCCAGTCGCAGAAGGCGCTTGGTAAGTTTATTGTTTAGGAGTGGTATAGCCTCCTTGGACTGCCTGCAGCCTGGTGCCGAGGTCCACCAGCGTTCTGCTTGTGTGTGGGTATGTTCTTGTAGCCACGTGCGTAGCTGGGTGAAAGGGAGTGGCACTATGGGTTCGGGTCCAACAGCCATTGTACCAGACCCCCTCCTGGCCAGTTCATCGGCCGCGTCATTTCCTAGTGATCCGCTGTGACCTTTTATCCACTGCAGCGTCACGGTGTTGCGGTTTGTCACCTATGTTATAGTGCTTTTGGAAATGGTGCATCTTTTGAGCTTTGTCATGCTCCCAGATAAAAACTATCCTATGTCCTTTCCCAAGACTCAAACTATCTCCATACCAAATTTCATCCAAATTAGTTCAGCGGTTTAATTTCTTGATAGTGAATCTTGCTTGAAAGCTTTATAATTTATTTGAAATTGCTTGTTTAAGTGTGTGTTTCATTTTGCAATATACATATTATTTGTTGTTCTCAAGTCAAGTCAAGTCAAAGTCAAAAACGTTTATTTCAATTAGGCCATTAAACGGCACTTTTGAACGTCAGCATTTACAGTTCAGTAAAATATATTAATAAAGTGACTCTACTGTCCATTCGGAAAGGTAGATTCTTATGGAGAAGAACGGACAAGAAACTCCATAGTTACTCTTTTCAAATAACGACTTTACAAAATTTGGTATACAAAAATCAATTTAATATTATGTGAGGACAATACACCCAGAGTATGCTACTTATAAGAACAAAGTATAACCAGCAGAGGTACTTATTCCTTTTCTAAAAAAAAAATTAGGTAAATGGTACTCACATATTTACAGATAATCTTAATAACCACCAATTAAACAGAAAATAAAAACACAAAAAAGAAACTGTAAATTAAATTATGTTTGATATTTTCTATTATATTGTTGTAGTGAGACATTTAAAGTTTTTGTGTTTTTATCAGCTACATATTTGTTTGCATCATTTAAATAAATAAGAGGTCAATGTTCTGCCTCTTTAGAAGAAACCTTTCAGCTGATGTTATGGACAGGCTCACAATATTATTATGTTAATATTGTAAATTACAATAGATTTGAAAAAGGCATAGAACATTTTCATTGTTTGGAAAAAGACAAAGAGAACACATGGGTGATATTTTTCTATTACTAACGATATTTATTTAGATTGACTGCTAAACTTACCTTATTATTTTTGATGGCTACACTAGTTATTATAAATATTAAGAACTTATTATCACAGTTCTGAGATCAGTGATTTTTCAGATCAATTTCCACTTATAAACCATTGCACTGAGTGTACTAATCACTACTGATTTATCTCACAATGAAACACATGTTTATATATTCTGTTAATGTTCTATACCTTGGTATCATCACTAAAATACTTAGAATACCATAACCTTAGGGCATTACACTTTTCCTACCTAATATATTCTAAACGGGCAATTGTTTATTCATATCAGAAATGATCTTTACAGCGAAACGTGCGTGAGTCATGCATATTTCCAAGATTTGGGGTCAGACACCCATGACAAAAAATACACTTACTTGGTATTAAATTCCTGAGCTTCGGTAGCGACGCTAATCTTCCATCAGGTGCTCATAACTTAATGATACACTAAATATGCACACTCATTTCACAACAATAGGTTAATGTTCTAATACAATATTGATTCTATTCTAGCCAGGCATAAACATAGAACACCGCGAATACTTGATAACATAAACATCTAACACTACAGGATAAATCGAAAACAAATATCTTTTACTGTTGACCGTTGATTTCTGTGGAAATAATCCCATAGAAATGAAATTCTAATGTGAAAGCTGATGAGTTAACCGTGGCGCAACAATTCTTGGTTCACTTATAATTTTCCTGTAAAGCCAATGAACAAAGGACACAGATAAACGTTTAGCGCGCCGTGGATTATGTTATTTCACTTTATTGTAGCAAAATTTATGACGAATCGCTAAGCTCGATATGCCCCAGCGAATTCCACACAATAATCTGTTTGATCGTGCCTGCCTGCTGTCAATATGTCAACTCAAATCCGATGTTATTCGAATGAAATTCAACTAAGTATCAAAAATCGACTACACAAATTTTCATCTTTTAGGTCTTTTACACACTGGCAGGTGCTGAACGAATGGATAAAAAACATAAATTATTTTTGTAAACATGTTTGTTTTCTTTTACAATGGGGAATAATGGTACCTGTATATACAATAAACGTATTTGATTTGATTTGACTACGCATGAACTTCTTGTAACATGTCAAGGCTCGATCCATTGCCAGCAAACAGTGTAGGACTAGGCTAGGTGATAACCTGATAAAAGTCCCATTCATCTACAACGATTCTTCCCTAAAGCGTCTGAAACAAACATACTGTTCACGCTCATGCAAACGTAAATCAATTCTAAAAGTCATGATTGAAGAATGATTGATGGTGAGTGATGGAATTCAATCGTCATTATCGTAAGCGTAAACTTAGAATTATCTTAAATATAGCGACGACATGTTATTGGCTGATATACGGGAGTCGAAACAGGACTAGGACCCATTCCATAAACATAAAAATCAGACCTATTCACTTAAAAGTCGTGACTAATCAAATATCCAGATTTTCGTCAATCAATTTCATGGAACCACAGTCCTTTAGGCATTAAACGATAGGTTATCCGTCAATCACAGCCTTGACTGAAAAGAAACAAAACCTATCGTTAATAGGCGCCAGACGCGTCTCAGAATTTTTTTTAACTCGCAAGTGATTAACGGGTTGCTTGTGTCAATGTCAACTTGTTTATGTAGGTATTTGTGTTTTAGTCGCCCCCCGTGGCGTGATGATCGGCTGCGGCCATGGTCTAAACATCTTCCATGCAAGAATTCAAATTATGATTTTAAATATCGAACATAATTTTGATCCTCGATAATTTTGAGTTAGCGGGTGTTTTAACTATTTGTAAACTGATTCCTAGTGGATATTGTGATATAAATTGGTATAGTTTTGTGTCCACCTGGAAATATACGGAAAAATTGAAACAGGCGCGATGAGCTGAGAATTTTGTTGTAGTATTGACTAACCCACTCGAAACTTGCCGAAAAGGCCGAATCGACATATTTGTTACCAGATACTCCAAAACCATTAGAATGTGTTACATCTGCATTATAATGCTAAACGCATGTACGTAAGACTAGGCAATATGGTCAAAAGACTATGGACTTCCCTTCCAGGTATTTAAAAAAAACAAATAATGAAAATTTTCTGATGTCAAAGACTCGGGTGTCAATGTCTATCAATTTGTCAATATGTCAAATCAATAAATTTGCTAGCCAATGTCAGTAGATAGTATAACGAAAATATTAAGAATTTGTGATGTTTTCTTGACGAATTATTTGCTTCAGTAACTAAAATTAAATTGGAATTAGACAATTTAAAGATGAAGCAATGGCAATTTCCTTAGAATAGTGAAATTATTTTTTTCCAAACTTAACCTTGCATAATGGCCTTTATGAGGTTTATTGGTAAAACCTGTGGCTTTATGGGATATGCTTTACAAACAGCCTGCATTACGCATTGTACATTCGAATATGTTGGAGACTTTGTCATGGTAAGTAAAGAATATACCTATCAGAACTGGCCGACAAATTGGATACAAACACTTGTGTCGTATTACATTTTTTTTGCTCATTGTTGCAGTGCTCTGGTCCGTCAATGGAGCCCACACTTCAAACCAACAACGTACTGTTCACTGAACATATATCTCCTCGAGTTCAACGCTTGCGGCGTGGTGACATAGTGATATCTAGGAGCCCTTCCAACCCTAAACAGAACATATGCAAAAGGATCACAGGCCTTCCCGGTGATCGCGTTAGAGGTAACTACCCAAAACGTAACCAAGTTGTTCCTAGAGGTCATGTATGGTTAGAAGGTGATAATTCTGGTAATTCTGCTGATTCAAGGGTATATGGACCTGTGCCCGAAGGACTCATTAGAAGTAGGGTAGTTTGTCGTGTTTGGCCATTAGATAAGATTA
The DNA here is from genome assembly GCA_905163435.1 of Mamestra brassicae. NCBI lineage: Eukaryota > Metazoa > Arthropoda > Insecta > Lepidoptera > Noctuidae > Mamestra > Mamestra brassicae. The sequence continues at coordinate 5,611,925 of LR990996.1, read as the reverse complement.
CCTTGTTGTCCCAATATTGAGCCTGGTATACTAGGAATGGCTAGGTTGATATTTTTGATTTACACTAAGTGCTCAAGTGATGTACATAAAGTTACCATAGTTGGTGGCAAGTAAGGTTGCAAAAACAGGTGCCTTTTCCCTCTTCATAGGAATCTGAATGATATTATCATGTACTGTTATTTGTTTGTGATAAATGTTGACAGCAAAGATATTACACTCTATGTAATGTTTTTCTACATCTATGTTTTCTATAACTAATATGGTATTCTATTATGATAGGTAAATTATATTAGTCTACCCACAGACTTTATTTTTGTAAATAAGTGTGAGTGGGTCAAGGACCACTGTTGGCTCCTAAATTGTAACCAACTATAGTCTTACTAATAATATTTAGTAAATCGTTTTTTTTATAGAGCACACAATGTGCCAAGTTTTATTTTTACCAATGTGTTTGTTTGGTTTGATATTGATCAGATGATTGTAGAGGTGGTAAAGTAATGAAAAATATATAAAAATGTTATAAAAATAAATAATTTTATTTAGTCATGAGTGTTTGTATTTCTATTTCTAAGGGTTCACTTCCACTGTCTTTATTGATTGAGGTTCCATTGTAATTTCAATGTATCTAGTGGCGCTTATATATATTTTCACATTCATTTGTCTTCTTCGTCTGAAAAAAAAAAGTTAAGAAATATTAATTATGAGCAGTTTGATTGTTCAGGAATAACTTGTTTTACTTCTTTTGGGTATTTATTGAATGATCATGATTTGATAAAGACCCTTAAAATTCAATGAACTTTTTAACAACTATTCTGGCTGCTCCTGCTTTTTTTTCTTTTGGCTTTTATTAAGGTATTACATCCATGATCTATTCTATAGGAATGATACATTATTCTTGGAAAAAATTGTCCTATTGCCCTAGGCAATAATCTGTTATTGATTTTTTATAAATCCACTGTGCACTGATGATATTACCTCCAACATCCAAACTAGGATGTAACATGTTTCTATGTTCAAAAATGTTCTGTGGCATAAAATTACTATATCATAATTATTATACAAGTGTTAGTACCTGTTCTGCATCACAATTATGAGATTTCCATTTGTTTTCCTCACAACAACGTTTTCTATGCTTGCAAGACTTCTTTGTGCTACTCGAACTCTTCTTGAGCCTCTTGGGATAAATTTAGAAAAGTGGCCCAAAGCATAAAAGATTGGCTGCTTGATAAATTCGTCATCGTCTCCATATACTAAAATAGGTGCGTCTACGAAGTTGTCTACCCAGTTAGGACCTCCATGGGGATTTAAGGCCAGGTTCCAGTCAATCCAACCAACAACATAGTGGTTTAAATCCTGTTAAAAAGTTATAAGGTAAATATCAACTCAATTAGAGTAAAAAAAAACATTTTTAAACATACTTCCAAAATGCTTTTCACATATCTGCCTGCTCTTCTCCAAGATCCGTGAACAACTCTTTCAGAGTTCCATGGCATTGACCCTGAAAGTTTTTTCAACACATAAAAGTATTGTATGATTTGTATGGTATAATATCAGGAATAGCCAGGAGTAGTGATGGTTGACAGGACAGAATGGAAGAAAAAAACATGTTGCGCCGACCCCAAGTAACATGGGATAAGGGTAGGAAGATGATGAATATCAGGAATAGTCTGAATAGTATCATCAATTTGCAACAATCTAAAGTTATTGTTAAATTATTCCCGACCACTGTCTGCTAAATAAATAGACAAGAAAAAATGTTATGTATGTCCTAAAGGGTAGTGACCTGGTGTCCTGAAATGCAGGTCCCAAGCCTAGTTTAGGCAGTCTCCCACAATATACTTATTGTGTACTATCGTTTCTTGGAAAACTTGTATAATCTAATATGTATTGTTGCAAAAAAAGTTTTTATTATTACTGTAGCATAGATCATTGCTGATACTGGTTCGTAGTACTTGAGGTTCTGTAGTTAGTCAAGTTAAATACCAATTTCTGAATAATACCTTCACAAGCTTCGGTAGCAAGAAGAATTTTGCCCGGATACCTCCTTTGTATGGCAGTTAGTATTTCTGGCGGGAAAAAGTTCCCATACCAATGCACAGCTACTCCATCCATGTAATCAATTGATTCTGGAGCTGCAAGTTCCATCTATAAATTCAAATAATACTTTTAGGCTTACAAAATAAGGTTTATTATACAATGTCAGTGGCTAATCGCTCTTAGTGGTCTACTTGAACTTAGATACTAAGGTTGATTATGGTGTTAGTGTTTTAATAAACTTGGCTGTACTTACACCTGCCAAATATACAGGTAGGAGATACCGTTGGTCGTCAACGGCAATGATCAGCGTTTCGTTGTAACGGGAATTCTTTATTGTAGGTCCGAGGTTGTCGGCTAGCCAGCGACCCTGTAATCATAAGATATTGTTGTTGTAATCAATAAATTCTACCGTCTACCAGCGCTGCTTAAATTGTCGTTGATCATTGGCCACATTCGTCTAGCCTTCTTTGTGGCCTCAGGCTTAATTCATCAGGATCAGCTTTTGCTCGTTGACAGATATTGTAGTCCCCTTGGTTTATTTTTTTTTTGAGGATGGATGTCATCAAATGACTTATTCCGCTCTGGGTGGAGCAGAAGGGCGTGTTACTGACTAAAACCCATCCTTGTTCCTTCTAAAGTCCTTTGTGTTCCAGGGCAACGGTGACTTTTTTCAAATTCCGCAACCCTGGCAAGCTTTGGCCCTAGCGGGCCGCGTCTCCTATGCTGACATCTCTTTGAAGCGCGCGTGGAACACAACGCACCAAGTCCCCTTAGCTTAGCATGTTCTTTTACGCAGTAACGTGCGTAAATTAAGAATGACTACTACAAAATCTTGTCATCCTCCCAGCTGGACATTTTCTTACAAACATAAATGTTAGCCAGCCGTCACTTTATTGTTTCCTGTCTCTTGTCTATCGATTGTTCCTATTCTAATTCATGTATTTCAAGTTTTTACGTACCAACTGATGAGGGAACCATCCCAGCGAATTGAACTGCACGAAAGGTACGATGCCGTTGATCGGCTCATTCGTTGTAGTAATAGCCCAAATCTTCACGTTCGCTTTATCGTATTCCTCGATGAAACTGAAATGAGACAAATTCTGCACTTAGAATAAGGTAAAAAACAACTGAGGAAAAGAACTCGTCACCCATCTGTTCATTAATAGGGTCCATCCGCCTATAGAACTTGGAGAGGTAGTATAGAAGGGGAAAGGGAAGAGCATATGCTCAGTTAATTCTGTTTCTGCAGTACTATAATACTTCAGTGCCTATAACAAATTGAATCCTTGTGCTAGCGGTAAGGAACCTGTGTTATCAGCAGCAGTTAATGTCTTTAAGACATGTACCTGGGTTCTATTCAGTAATAGAAGTCTATCGTGTCGTAAAATTAAAAAATGCTGTTGTGGCAACGAACTTACCGTAGATGGTAATCGGCGAAAGCCTGGTAGTATTGTGGTCTCAGTTGCGCGAATCCTGTGATCCTTTCATTGGTTTTCATCCACACTGGCGGCGACCAGGTGCTAGCAGTGATCTTTATCTCATCTGTCGCTACTCTTTGAGCCCTCTTGATCATTGGCAGCTAAAATTTAAAGCGCTTTGTTAATGAAGTTTAGGTTTAGAACTAAGTCCCTTTAATTATCAAGGGAGGTCACGAAAGACACCCAGTTCCCCGTTCCTGACTTCAACATTTTGGTGTACCTAAGGGCAAGAGTATGATGAAGCGTGAAGCTTAAGACTGAAAGGTAGCGATGTAGGATTGCTGTGGACGCCCTCTGCTTCAGCTAGGATACAGGATCTTAAGTTAAGCAAGAGTATGATGATATGGGTGATTCCTGTACTTCATCATTAAGTTACTCCTCAAGGGTCGATGCAGAAATTGTGCTTATGACAACTGACTCAACAAGAGAACTATCAGGTTGCATTATTTTTTTAATGCTGTTTTTACATAATTTACCTTCAAAAAGAAGTCATGTGACGTCAATGAGAAGTTCGATAGGGTCGTATCATGCCAAGGTGTTTCAGCATACGTGTAGGGATACTCTGAGAAGTCGCAGCCAGCGATCGGTACTCGAATCAGATTGTACTCCAGTCCTTTGGTGCCGAAGTATGAACTGAAATTACGAGACAATCTTTTTTTTAAAGGAATGATGACCTGCACTGATGGTCTGTAATATCTCCAAATAGCAAAGTATTTTTTTTAATATTCGTGAATGCTCTTAATAATGCTCTTATTCGTGTTTGCTATAAACATCTTGCTATAACACGACACGACTATCAAGTATTTATTTATCAACCAAGTAATTATGGATGTCTAAAAAGCTTAGCAATCAATTTGGAGATTATTTATTAGATATAGAGCAAAATAAAGAATTACGTAAAATGTTTATAGACTTCGGCCAATCTTACTCGATACTTCTAGGCAAGCTCCGTCATCGACCACATCATCGCTTTTCATCAGGTGAGATTGTGGTCAAACGCGAGCCCATCAATAACACCTACATAAACCATGCCAAGATAGAAAAGCGAGCAAAATTATTGATCTCGTTAAAATCGAAGTGTTCTATGTCTACCTCATCATTAACTGTAATAGAGCTCCTGAACTCGAATGTGAAAAAGTTTATATGAAAATATTGGCGCCTTACGTTATAAAGTTCTCTTGTGCAGCGTCGGATAGTTTTCTCCAGTTTATGGCAGCAGCATCGGTGACGGACCCACCGAAGCCTTCAATTACTTGGTAGCGGACGCTTGGGTAGACTCTGAGTTCCACGTTGCTCAGTATTTCTATGACTGTAATGTGAAGGAAGACAAAAAATGGTGTCATAGTAAGACTCTTTGGTATTCGTTTTCCCTCTGCCTACCGTTATCTCATCATTGGATCTCATCGTCATTCTTCGTCGTATAAGTATGTACTGGGTTGCCGAGACATCTAAGCCCAATAAAAATGTCCACTTCGTTTTTTGTCGTTGCGACATTAGTGGCAACGAACACCGGCAATGTCTCTGGTATCTCTGATAGGTAGGTCCTATTGCAGATTATTTCCACAAATTACCACTTTTGTGCAACTGGACACTATTTATTAGCATAAAACACACGCCAAGCGGATCAAGTATTAAAACCATGTTTTGATACGGTAGAGTTTGCATATCAAAGATCCTCATTACTTACATTTATCATTTAATCCCTTAAAGTGGCGTCATTTTCGTATCCATGTGCTTATGTAGGTACATTTGTTCCTAATCGATGCAATATTCCAAAAAGATCATTTACTTCAAAGCTTCAACCTATAATAAGTTTTGAACCATGTAGATTATACGTACGTCCAGGTCTATCATCCTCCTCGTCCTCATCGTCCTCTTCTGTAGTGGGTGGTGGATCCAAAACTCCTCCACCTTCTGGCCATTCAGGGACAGGCTCTGGTTCTGGTTCAGCTTCCAGATCTCCTGGGTCATCCTGAGGCTCCGTTGGTGGCACTGTTTTGATGTCGCCGGAACTTTTTTCGAATCGCTTGCCAGCCTGTTACAAGTATTTTGGTTTAAATGTTTCTAATGGGTATTCTATTTACTCCATCCTTGTAGGTAACAAGTATTCATAGGCACGGCTGATATAATTTGAAAGCTACCAAATCAATCATCATCTGCCTTTCGATGACGTTAAGCAAGATTAGAAACACAACAAACACCTGATGAATATATTAAAAGCAGCTTAGTACTTGACTATCTCGTGTCGGGTTTGAGAAAATTATCTACTTATACACATTCTTGCCGCACCTATGTACGTCTTCGCCTACAATGCCCAAGTCCTTTATCGTCGACTATGGAAGTCGACAGCGAGATTTAGCCTCTCCAATCGTTCCGCTCTTAACTTGATCCTTTGCTTCTCTCAACCAAGTTTTACCTACTAGTTTCTTACCTTGCGTTGTTAAGTCATCAATCCCCACTATATAAAAAATACCCACCGAATTGAGAACCTCCTCCTCTTTTGGAAGTCGGTTAAAAACAAAATCTTACATTGGTCGACGTGTAGACCACGAAGGTGCCTCGAGCCGGGTTCACTCGTGTGATAGTGTCGCAGTAGGTGGCGTTGCATACGCAGACAACTGATCTACCTTCAATTCCTAGATCGCGAGCGGCACACGGCAGGTCTTCTGCAATTTAATATTAATGTTTGTTCAGCTAAAATTTCCATCATTGACACCTACTGGGAATCCATCGACTCAACAATATGAAGAAGAATTTGCTGCCATCATTTTTGCTGAAACGGTTATGGGCAGTCTCATATGATACTATTCAAACTACGCTTGTGTTACAAATTGTAGCTAGCCATGTTGATTGATACGAGTAGGCCTTTCATGACATACCTACAGCAAAAGAAGTTGTGGTTTCGGTCAAAATGTTGGCAGGGTTGTTCCTGTGGCAATAAACAATGATAAGTATGTCGGTAAAAAGTACCAATGCAGTATTCAGGTAACTACATTACACTTCGAGAAACACTTACGAAAGTCTACAGACAGAAGTGCTTTCAAATCAGTTTCAGCTTTGACTTATAATGAAAGATGATATACCTACTCGTACCACTAATTAACTACTATCTATAATTCAAGATTAACCTTATAGAGCTGTGTTTGTGGCAAATTAAGATGAGTCGTCGACAAGATGTAAATAAGAATATATTGTTCTATTTAAGTATCTACTTACCACTGCCTCCTACCGTGAGGAATGAACATAGTATCACTACAGAGGCGATCAACCCCACCACGTCCCTGAAGATCGCCATCTAAAAATCAAGTTAGGTTCTGTAGAACATGATACCACGAAGATCTTGCTCGATTTCTTTTCGATACAGGTTCTTTTCTGTATTAAGTACCATAAATCAATCGAAAGATGTTCAGTTTTGGACATAGGCATCCACCAAACATCGGCTCAATGGCTCTGTCCTGTGCAAGGTCCACTTAAAGTTAGAAAGAGATATGTACCCACATACCTAAGCACTTCTAACGCCATGATTCATCACCATACATGATCCATCAAACTACCATGTTTGTTTATCATGGTAATCAATATTCGAGATATTTTATATCATGCATATTTTGATGATTTGTACTTTCGCACTTTTACCTAAACCTACTTAGTTCCAGCTCTCGAGATATTTTCTCTCTCTTTGAGATAAGCAGTATTAACAGATAAGTACATATTCTTAGTTGCTAAGAGGTTGATTCATGATTATCGCTTGGCCACTAAGTAGATATCCACTGACATATTTCACTTTCTTTCTCGGCAATTTTATGGGGCAAGTGGACATAGGAAGGCCCAAAGATGACCCTAGTTTCAAGACTAGCTAGGTCGCAATCTCTGTAAAGCGGTTCACAAAAATCATTTTGTGTCCTATTCTGCTGGCGTCAACGGTAGAGGGGTTTAGTATTACCCAGTAACTGCGTTGTGAAGGTCAGGTAGGCAGTCGCTCCATGTAAAACACTGGCATACAGCTGCAGCCGGTTAGACTGGAACCCGACCTCAGTATAGTTGGGAAAAGGCTAGGCAGATGATCATGGGCGTGCAGTAGGCTACAGTAAGGGTAGGCCAGCCCATACAAAATGCCCAAAAAAGAACTCACCACATTATTCAGAGTTGAAATCACGATACTGACGATGCGAATTTCGCATAATGGCTAAAAAAAACATTAAAAAAGAAACATTTTGTTTCGGTCTTTTGTATGGGCTGGCCTAGGTACTCCCTTACTTCTCCTAAAATTGTTTGTCCGAAAATCATTATCCATAACACCTTTGCTATAAACTTCAGTAACCATAATGTTCAAAATCCCGAAATTTTGTTTGACAGAATTATCTTTAGTTCTAAAAGTATTCCTGTCATAATATCGAGTACTATAATAATTGAATCTCCTAATTTTACATGAGCTAAAGTCATATGTCCTGAGTATTGTGTTAAATAACGTGTATTATTCCGAATGTTCATTTATAATATTTTTTTTAGTCCTAAAACATTTGCTAATAAATAGGTTTTAGTGACAGAAACGAATCGCTGTAAATCCGACTCCACGCAGTCTTGTCTGCCCTACCCCTAGAGTGTAATTTAAAATTGCGTAGGCGCGAAGGGGCGAGGCGGGCTGCGAGTTGAGGAGCAGGTGGTTGTAACACTCGCCTTCGGCAGCAGCTTCGGCTTCGGCCGCAGCTTCGGCTTGCTGGCCGGCTTCGCCGGCCAGCCTCAGCCGCGGCGGTGAGCTTTACAATCAATCTGCGACAATAAACTCGCATGGGACCGCCGGAGCCCCGCAGCGCCGGAGCCGTGACAGAAACCATGCCTGCTGCATGTTGCATGCTTGCTTGCATGCTGAATGCTTGCTTGCATGCTGCATGCTTACTTGCATGCTGTATGCTTGCTTGCATTCTGCGTGCTTGCTTGCTGCATCCTGAATGCTTGCTTGCATGCTGCATGCTTGCTTGCATGCTGAATGCTTGCTTGCATGCTGCATGCTTGCTTGCATGCTGAATGCTTGCTTGCATGCTGCTAAGAATATTTTTATGATAAATAAACATTATGTAATTTGAAGTTAGGACTTATAACTTTTTATTGAAAACAGTTTTATGTCTTTTGTATATTATTGATTGTAATTTTTATGACAAACGAATTTAGGACATATAACATTTAGGGATTTCAATGTTATGTGATATTATGTGATATTAAGTTCGGGTAAGTTATCATTCGGACAAATGATGATTAGGACAAAAAAAGTTATGGGACTTTAAATTATGGATAAAAAAGTTAGGTGACACAATAGAGAACCGCTGGCCTACCCTTACTGTAGCCTACTGCACGTGCATGCAGATGATGACTGTTGTCGTCAACAAATTAAAACGTGCTTTGGTCAAAATATAAAGTGGGTTTGTTGTCGCTGCAGACTAGCGACAACAAACACTATTACATTTTAAAAGGACACTGCCGCACTCCTTTCTGTCTGCTCGCAATGTTCCCAGAAATTCATAAAAAACCTCTTATAATTTTTGGTATCTGCCGTGCCTCAACACTGATTTCTTGGACCAATAAAATTTTCCTTCTAAAAATAAAATCTAAAACACTTACCTCCACGAATATCACTAACAACTGAATGTATTTTGTTGACCGGACCTTGAGTATCACTTTATATCTTATCGTGAATAATTTGGACATAATCTTGGGCTGATTAATAAATATCTCTAATTAAATAACTTTGGTATTTGATCAATAACATACGATACTTGGGTTCATCATTTAGTGAAAATCCTGTCTTTGATTCCTTGATGGTCGCTCTTTATGGAATTTGATATTTATGTTTCCGAATGTAACTCTTCCGTTTAGATTCGCTTTTTTAAATAATTTCGGAACTCGGTGTTAAAATACGAAGAAACAACCAATAACATCGACTTCCTAAATTACAGTTATTTTGTATCTACTTTGTAGTGTTTTTTATTATTTGAAGTTTTTATAATCCATCAGGACGAACGCTTTTTTGGTATTGTCCTGATTCCCAGATGGTCCCTCTTTATGGAATTTGATAAATGAGTGTTCCAAATTCAAGTCCCCCGTTTCAATTCGCTTGTTGTTGCTAGTTGTCTGTTCGCTAGTTGTCTCACAAATATAATCCATCAGGGCGAACGGTTTTTGATATTGTCCTGTTACACAGGTTCTATCTAGCATTTAGGTTATTGGCCAAATCTATAAGTACTACGTTGGAAATCGTTGCATGTAGGTACTTCGTATATTTTATTTATTTATTGAAACTTTTGCTTAAAGGCAGTCTCACAAACATCATCGAAAAGGTCGAATGTTCTAATGTCTATTTTATATCAAAATATAAAGTGACCATTTTTCAGTCACCTAAGGATCCCTAACAAATATAATCAAAGTGTGTTTTATCTATTGCTTGTTTTAATATAATTTGTGTAAGTATGTTGATTGGATGTAAACTAGATAACTAATTTAAATGTTCTTATGATAATCCTAATCCGGATTTCTTCATGGAGGTTGATTACAAATATTTTCGTAGTTATCGCGGTCAGGGCGTCAAACCGATAAAAAGACACTTTGAAATAAGAATACACATGATTTTATGAAGACAATATAATTAAATTTTCATACAAATCTTTAACGTAGTATTATCTTTAAAATACTGTACACTGTCGGCTAGTATTGTAAAAAATCATTTGCTATGTCGATTGGGAAGAAATCAACAAAGTAATATTCTTCAAAAAACTTAAGAGAGACAAAACTATATAAAATAGAAGTTGCAGCCAATTGCAAATGATTGTCTCCAACTCCGCCGACTAATTCTTTTTATATTTTCATATTGATATGGCTGATTGTCGATATGAAAGACTTGTATAGAAGCAAAAACCGCTTACAAATACTAACTGAAAGAAATGCGCTAAAATTATTTTATTTACACAACACGACCTAACGATATCTATATTGAATATTGCCATCGGCATCAAACAATTCCATGTTTATTAAGTTTAGTAAACTACATTCGACTCCGATGCTGCTGCACTGGGCTCGAATAACTTGAGTTAATCTCATTTCATTGAGTACATATTAACATTAAAAATATAAAATCACAACAGGGCAGATCTCTTTTAATAATTATTGAACACGCCGTCGTATTGCAAATAGAAGACACCAAAGTCGTCATAATTTTGATAAGAATTGTGAAAAAAAGTAATTTCGATCAAACAAATCTTATTACAGAGTATTGAACAAGGAAATCTACAGTTGCAACAAAAATTAAGTTTTTCTTAAGTACTAAATATGTGACAACTTCACGGATAAGTTCCCGAACGACTATCGCCATATAAAAAAAGAACCTTAAAGCTAGTCACTTTACAATTTATCTAATATAACTCTATCAAATAAATACAAAAATCTCTTATTTTTATTATCTAAGATAATATTTTCCTACCTCATGTCTTGAAACTAAACACTATTTAATGCACATAAACTTAACACTGTGTAAAATTAAATGAGCGCACCATAGCACGCACGGGAGGACCCTAAATATATTTGACTAAAAGAGAGATCAAATCATTGCCACGATAACATATTCATGCAAGTATGTCGAGTAGTGTGGACACTCATTTGTACTTTGAAATTGGAAGCAAAAGCGGCCATTATTGCTTTACATTAGTTTCATGAAAATAGAAGGATGTGCAGTGATTATTGTAGAAATGGAAAACTGTAGGAAGGGTCTGGAGGGTAAAGCTGCCTCGGAACGCGCAAAGATAGCGTCCCACTACAAAGAAAAATGTTTCTGATAGTCAGATATGTACATTTGTTGGTACCACGATCATACAAGATTTGTCAAATACTTTCATATGATACAATTTTAGATCTGGTAGACCGTGTGAACACATGGACACTATTAACTTTACGTACATAACAATAGAATATGTACAATGTAGGTACAATACCATACCCTAAGTACCTAGTATTTAATGTGGCAAAGACTGCAATAGTAAGTCAAATCTGGCAAAACGTACATAGAAACTAGATAAAATGCTATGTCTCAAAAAGACCTAAAAATAACAAGGCAAAATGAAATAATATTTAAAGCATATTAAAATACTCGAAAGAAAACAATAGATGCCAAATTATAAAATAATGAAGATACAATTTCTACACTAAAGGACAGAAAGACATGGACTGGTTTAAAAAAACAACTAAATATTGCAAAGGGACATTGTACCACGAGCACTTAACTGAAAAAGAAATAGGTGTCGTAACTCTATATATATATACTTATTAAACCTATTATTTTCATGGTATACTACACTAAAGTTTAACCTTTTCACTTGTGCATTATCTTACAATTTTCTCTTCAACGTTTTAATGCAGTGAAAAGACTAAATATGCTCAAGTAATTTATGTTAATGTAACATAATTATAGAGGCACTGTGTGTATTCAAATCTATATAAATTTATATGATATTTTTTACACGCGAAGTATACCGAACGATATTTCGTATTTTAAGAATTATGTAAAATATTATTGTTACTCTCTTTAACGTGACAGAAATCATTTTATAATCGAGAGTATTACGGAAATCATAACGTGACAATTAAACCTACTTATTATAGACGAGAGCCTATATTGACGACACCGATGGATCAGTTGCCGATTAAAGGGATCAGGACTACGATAGACAATATTTAAAATTGAGCTATGTATAATAAACACTCAGTTACAAAAATACTTGTAGCGTAATTTTCAGATCACATTTTGCTATTTTAGGTTTAATAACAAATATTTTTATTTTCGAATCTAAAGAGAAAGTGTACTAGTAGGAGTGAAATTAGGATAGCACTCGTTTTGCGCGGAGACTACATACTAAACAGAGACTGGTCTTCCTATATTAACCGCCCGGCGCACGCACACATACTAAAAGTCCTACGTCAACTTCTTCGATGTTTCGACGTTTTTGAACTTCATACATGTGCGTGCGCCGGTTGACGAACGTAGCAAGTCAGGTACCCATGCAGATAGTCCGCGGAGGCTTGCGTAAGGAATGGTTGTACGGGAGGCGTTGTGCGGTGCAGAGCGCGTTCAGTCTTTGACCAGCCTGTAGATGTGATGCTGCGCTCCATGCTCACTGTTCGACACTTCAAACACAAACGCGGCACATAATAATGTCTCTTGCGTATCTCGGTTTGACACCACCTGTGGGAAAAGAGAGGTCATGGTTTAGTACATGCCAGCTAGCTTTTTATCTCCTAGTCATCCGGGTCGAAGCACCTAGTATTATCCTAACAAGATATACGGGTAAATAAGTTCGCTTCTTCTAAGCTGAAGCAGATCAGGGTAGAGACAGGTCGGACGACAGAAATCGTCGTTGAGTAAGCTCGACAAACTGACTTGATGACCAAGAAGGGTTCATGAGGGAACGGTCTTGCATATTATTCCTGTGTGTAACCTACATTTACAAGTGAGTAGTTTTAAGCGTGAAAGGCACTAGAAAATCATTGTGTAGTGGGACAGAAAATATGAAAAAGAAACGTATGTTTATTTACTTTTCAAAGTTAACTGACTTATCAAACCGTGAATACCACTTGATTATTCTGGTTGCGTAGTAACATGCCCCACATGCTCGTGCCATTAGAAGTAAACAAAGCCGATTAAATGCACTCGCCGTTTAATTGCCAAGTGGCGCATTTTTACTGACTATTGTGTAGCAAAAACGTAATTAGAAGTAAAGGTGGGTTTTCCTTAGTGGTTAGTTAATAGAGAGCTGCTTTTTCAAAGAAGCGATGGGCATCGGGCATACAACTGTTTCTGTTGATCAGGTAACGGGTAAAGTGCATCAGCCATTAGATACTAAGGGTGTTTTAAGAAATTCCGTATCGGTACCAAAATATGCAAAATGGTCGGAGGTCCTTCAGGACTCAGTTTCCGGGCAAGCGTTCCACACATTAACTCGTGCAAACAAAAATCTATAATGGCGATCAAACAGAAAAGGAGCAGGGAAGGCAATGAAGCTCGGTGATTCCCATGAAAATTATTCAATTGTTTTAAGATCCACAACGAAATAAACCTGAGTTCCTAGTATGAATATTTGACGTATAGTATCGTTACCTAACGTACGTGAAAATTGTATATAAAAAACTATAACCCCGTAGTATTTTGGTTTAATTCTATTCGACACACTATTTGTATCATATAAAAATATGAATATAGTCTCCAATTCAATTTTTTTTTTGTGCGGAACGAATACATATTACTTATATAGTTATAGTAAATTTTTACAAACATACGTGCTAGGCCCTCAGAAAAGAACATTTAAGGAAAAGAGGTTCATTCAGTTCAGAATTTGTATTATACAAAATAAGAATACCTATGTTTTTGTTAGTTTAATTAAGTTTCCTGTTTCCTTCTCTGATTCGTTAACACAGTCTACGTTCTCCTACTCCTTACTCTACTGTCGCTAGAAGAAATTTATTTTCAATTTTTTTAAATAAGCAGTAATTTTGTGCTCTTGTCTCTGTATGTTATTTTCTCTTCCAAGTATTTTTGTGTCCATAAATATAAGGTATACTGGTATTCATCTGAATCCGGTTTGACTGGAAGCCGACCCCAATACAGTTGGGAAAAAGGCTAGACAGATGATGATGAAATATAAGGAAGAAAATAAGAACCATAGCAGCACATCCCGGATTAAATCAAATCAGTATCACTTACCTGTAGTATAGTGAAGTTTTCTAACACGCTGTTCATCATATATTTCTCTGGCAGATGCTTCAGCTTGTGTATGAAGTTGACCATGTACTCGCACATGGGCGACCTGTGGATGCGGTACACGAAGCGACCACCTTCAAAGCGCGCGTATTCCGTTTCCACCTTCTCCACCACTTGTTTGCCGAAGGAACAGACTTTTGTGCTACATGTTATGGTCATGTTCTCGTTGCTTTCGTACCTGTAATAAGGGAGATTATTCTTTAGATGTTTGAAACTGAGGTCCCATTAAAATAGATGGACAAACTTTTAGAAATCATTCAGACCACCAAAATAAGGACAATGGTAAAAAAATAATTAGAAAAACGCATTAGATACTTTCAAGAAAAAAAAAAAAAACACTACAAATTGTTGGGTAGGTACCCAATGCATAAACACATCTGTCTTTGTTATCTCATAATTGTGATACCTACTACAAATTTGCAGGCGCACGTGACCACGTCAAGAACCTCCCTATAATGCATGTGTTTATCCTAGTGTGCCGAAAAAATATATTATTTTAGGTCAAAATAAAATCACTTTTATCAGTGTTTTTTTTTGCTTGGATATCTTTGGATTGACGTACTGAACGCTGTGTTAAAATTTATTCACCTATATTTATGGGACCTTATATACCAGCGATATACCTAGAGGTAAATAATTTTTCAATCACTTTTGTTCTTAAAGTTTTTTGCTATCCGTAAGAGGTCGGGTTTTGGTTAAACAATCATCCATCATGTTTTGCCTCCAAGACAGTGTCTCTCGATTCGAAGTCTCTGCTTTCTCTTTCATTTTGTACAAAGCCTTGTATCTAATAGTATACATAGGTACATACTCTATTTTCTTGAGATGATCTCTACTCATTTTTGCACAGCGGTTGGTTTTGCTAAGATCTCAAATATCTTGACTGTCTTCAAGAGAATGTCTTTCGATTCACAGTCTCCTTAGCCATAAAAAAGATAAAAGGCAACATTTTTCAAGATGGGATGGACATCAAGTTTCGTCAATGTTATAAAACATTGACGAAACAACAACAGCAATGATGACGAGTTTTCCTTTATTAGCCTTCGGTTTTCTACGGCTTGGCATGATATCAATGTGTGTATCAATCAATACCTCATTTCATTCCGTCAAGTAGACGTAGCAGTTTGGAATAGCTACAATTTTATCGCATTTTGTGGCGTCATGGTCGTAAAAATAATATAATTTAGCATTATTTAATAAGTACCATGTGTCTTTTGACGCATAAAATACAGATATTACGCGCTTCGATGGCGTAACCCTATACAGAAACGTTTTGCATACGCAAAGTTGGGCAAAACCCAAAAACATTTCCGTTATTTTTCAAAATAGTTTGAAAAAATTATGGAATGTTTTTATTCAAAATATTGTGGAAGTTCTTAATTCAAAATTTCATAAATTCCTAATTCAAAATATAATTATCTTAATTCAAAATAATATGTAAATTCATCATTCAAAATATACTTACACACTAGTGACCCCGTAGAAAGCTCCTGGATCGTCCAGGTTATTTGTGTTGAGGTCCGCCCAGAATTTGACCAGGAAGAAGGCATTTCTGGGACCCTTCTCATATAACTCTTTGAGACCACCTTTCTTCTCAGGGAACTTATCGTTAATCTGTTGCACGTCTACCGACTGCGGACAAAAAAAGGAGGATTAAGATAAAAATTGGAACAATTTACTATTGTATATAGTTGTGCTTCCTAATTCCATTGTTTAAGAAAAGGATCGGGGTTTAAAATATAACTGTCAATTTGGCAGTCTTTTTAGTCCAACCGCCTTTTCCTTTTAAACGCAATTAAGTTTAAGTAGCAGTGTTATCTCTAAAAAAAATCTCTTACACAAAATATTGAGACAAGGCCTTATAGAAAAAGGGAAAGTAGCATAAAAGTTTATTTACCTCTAATAAAGGATCTGCGTATGTAACTGTACCACCTATGTGAACGAATAGATGTTGCGCCGGCGCCGAACTGGGGTACTGGAAACAAAACAAAAGGTTATGGTTAGTAAAAAAGTCTGGACTATCAGCCGTATTGCAAGGTACCATCCGTACTTGGAGCCCTAGTCGTAAAAACTCTTTGATCATATACATAATATACTTAGTGTATACTGATTCGCAGATTGTTTATTCGTAAAGATTTATACAATTTCAATTAAGAATCTGCGTTATTTAAAATAAGCATATGGTTCGATTTTTTATGAATAAGCCTGTTAGTTAATATCCTGTCTAGTCGTAGATAGTAAGCGCTTTTGCTTCAAATTTAGCCTAAGCGCACAGCCAAAGGGTGGAACTCTCCGTGTTCGGTATTCCCTACCACCTTAAACCCGGTCAGCCTTCAAAGCAAGAGTTCTGATCCATCAATTTTGGTCCGGCGAGATCGAGGTTAAGAGCTGTCCTTCCGAAAAATAAAAAGAAACACCTCAGTGATCACACAGGTTGAAGCTATGTACCTATGTTTGAAAAAATTGCCGCTAAAAATGGTCCTAACTTTTTTTTTATCTAGAATTCAAGATATTTTTTCTCAATATGCTGATAAGTAGTATTTATTTAAACATAAACTTGTAATGTCAGTCAAAGCGAGACAGTTACAATTTATTATTTCATGATACAAAAGTTCAAGGTGCGTTACTTTCAATTTGTTAGTGAACGCTGGCGGTCCTTTGGTTGTATTGTGGTATATATTTAATATTATTATTTTGTTTTATTGTTTCAAAGGTCCAACCAAGGTAATGTTTGTATTCGAGTCATGAATAGGAAATCTCTGAAAACGCAAATAACTGCTTGAGGCTCTAGACAAGTGACATTCTGTCAGCGGTAACGTGGAGAAGACGATTGTCAAAATGTATAGGATTGATTGACAAACGCTGTCGTAATGTCACGTAATCAATCTATACCTACTAATATTATAAAGAGGAAAGATTTGTATTTTTGTATGTAACGAATAAACTTAAAAACTACTGGACCGATTTGAAAAATTCTTTCAGCAATGAATAGCTACATTATCAGCGATTAACATAGGCAATATTTAATCCCCGTAATCCCACGGGAACGGAAACTACGCGGGTGAACCGCGTGACGTCCGCTAGTTCCTTATAATTTGTAATTCGACAATCGCATTCGCTGATTGTATGGCACTTTGTCCAGGGCCTCTGCCATGTTGTTTTTCCACCACCTGTTGACTGGTAAAGAATGCCCAAGATATTAAGTCCACCTTTGTTACCTTTTTGCATGAAGTCACACCTATTTCTGATATAAGAATTAAGTTGAGTACCTATTAGTCAACTACTGAAAATCGACAAAATTAAGCATTAACGTAGGGTTTGACGCATTCTTGACTACATATGCTCCATTCAGAAATCGGGCCTGAATAAATAACTGAGCTTGAAACACAGTTTCCGTAGGTATCTCTCTAGAACTTGGGATTTCCAAGTCAGTATTACGTCAGCCTCAGTCAGTCGCCAACCACAGACTTAGTGACGCTTTTCCGATTTGGAGGCGTTGATGTTATTTGCATGTCATTTTCCTCGGAACATCGAAGTATTTGTGGAAGCACCTACTTCTTGCTTATTGTTACCCCATGTTTTCTGGTAAATAGTTGACTGCCCAGAAGTAGTACTACTCTAAGTAGTACCCAATGGTCTTTGCCGGGACCTTGTGGGTGTTCCATAATGACGTCAAATCGGCAAGGGCCGTTAGTTTAGTCTTTATAAAATAATTCTTTGGATATAATCCAAAGAATTATTAATTATTATTGATATAAGAATTGTTCGTCCGAAATGTCGTTCTTGTTCTACACTAAATGGGAAGACTCCTAGTCTGCCACAAAATCTTCGGCAAGGTGCGTTAGTTTATCCTACAAAGACCTACTGGCAATATATTCAGCACTAAACGGGAAGTCTTCTAGTCCTTAAAATCCTTCCCTCAAGATCCCTTACAAACCGTGCATTTCATCTAGAAAAAGAATTCAGGAAAATAATTATCGACATAATCTACTGCAAGGAATGTTAGTTTAGTGTCCTGCAAAGACCTGCCAGTGGTATATTCTGCACTAAAGTCTCCCAATCCAAAAACCCTTACCGTTTCAGGATCCCGCGGGTGTTCGACGAAGGCAGAGAACTCGACAAGACGCAGCTTATGTGTGGCTATAGCGCGGCCCTCCCACGGCGGCGGCGGCGCCACGTCGGTCCCGCTCGGGACGCCCACGCCGCCGACACCAGGGACCCCTTTGTAGCCCGCGCCAGGGAACGGCTTTACGCTGGAACAAAGAAAGGGTTCTATAAGTTACGTGTAAAGTGAGGGTTTTATGTTTTATGCAGTAGTGTTTTTGTGATCACCGTATCAGCGAAAAGGACCGTCCAGCCTTTCATAAGAATCGTTCAAAACTCTTCTGCTTGCATTCATAGTTGACAATAGAGGTTATGACCTTTCGATCAACCATGTCAGCGAAAACAAATGCTCATCTGGATATGTCCAGCCTTTCATAAGAATCGCTTCAAAACTCTTCTACACTGTGCCTCGTGCTAAATGCAAGTACCTAACTTGCATTTAGCAAAAACAGTGTGTGGTCGCGCGAATTAAGCTATATAGATAAAATATACTTTATTGTACACCAAAAATAGTGACATAACTCTTTTAAACAAACTTAATTGTCTGGGTAAAATGGCGGTCTTATCACTGACTGCAGTATCTACCTACAAGACAACCCTAGGTTGTTCACGCAACACGAAAAAACTTTTTTACAAAAAAAAACTATAAAAAAACAAGGTATAAAATACATTTAATTTCGGAAGTCGGTGTTTTTGGTTTAAAGTTTCTTTTTTGACACTTGTTAGTAGTACGCCTCACCTAACAACACCACTGGAAAGTAATAGGTAGGTAAGCAAAACACGCAATTTCGTATACTTGGATGATATATTTTCTATTTCTTCCAGCTATTTCGATTTAAAAACCAAACTACAGAACCTATTTTGATCAAATTTCTATGGGAGCAATCGGAACGTATATCCTTCACATGAAAAAAGAATTTTTCAAATCGGTTCATAAATGGCGGAGATAGGTTGTTCAAACATTAAAAAATACAACCGAATTGAGAACCTTCTTTTTTTGAAGCCAGTTAAAAATAACGTTTCTGGATCTGCAGTCAGAATTTAGGTATTATTCAGATATTGTTGCTTGGTCACAGAATATCGAAGTAAATCTGGTAATAGTATATTGGGTCAAGTGCTCAGCAGTCCGTGTCCTGTTTAACGTCAAGTCAGGAATACCAAGACGCGTAATATTTTGTACAATCCTATTCACTTCAGTAAAGTGGTACAAGTTATTGGGAGAAACTTATGAACTCTAACTTAACTACTATGACGTGCTAATGCCATCCAATTCCGATGATATTAAAGGGATAGTGCTATTCGCTATGTATAGCTCCGTCTCCCTCTTAGGGCGGAATCATAATCGTTTTAAGACTTGAAAGTTCAAAATAATTGGCAAGATACTTACTCTTGTGACGGTCCAGCTTGTAGACCCGGTTGCCAAAATTGCTGTAAAAATAAAATAATTTATTAACATTTTCATAATTATAACTTCAATAAAGTAAGCTTTCATGTTATTATGCTCAAGTTGTTAAATTCTACACACATCACTTGAAGCATTATTTAGTTTGTGAAAACATGGAGACATGAATGTGTTTTTATTATTTCACTGTAGTGCACGCCCTGAACAAAGTGTCTATAAACATGATTCTTTCTATCATTATTGAGTTTTTTCAATAAAGTTTTAGTCCAATCCAATAACCAGTCGATTATTTTCAATATGGTAGAAAAAGAAACAAAAATGTGAGTAAAGCAATTTCATTATTCGATTGGTGTTATTGTCGCCTATTCTTTACTTAATACGTGCAATTTGGCAACATGCCTAAATAGTAGTGAAGCAACACAATTTAAAGGCGATTTAGTTTTATTTTTACTAGTAACACTAAGGCATGCCTTTTGCAAGGTGAGTACCGTATGGTGGTACGCAGGGTGCGGTAACCCGGCAACGATCTGTGCGCTAGATAGTGTGCTCATGGACTGCATGGCCTTTTCCTTCATCACCCCACCATCCTAAACGTCATTCATTTGTATATTTTAATACATTGTATCTTCTGTCACATGTTTTATGTACCGAAATATTCGGTTCTAATTGAATCAAAAGTACGACAAGAAATATCACTAGTAGAAACGAGTGTTTCATCTAAAAAAATGCTAATTGATATGGGTCTGCCTACATAAATACTGAGCGGTATTTTAAAAGATACTAACCACTTTGAGTTTGGCCTGTATTTCCCGTAGTTTTCGTCTAGCTAGCACTTGTATGTGGGAAGAGACTTGTTTTCTCGTGCGCGTTTTTCCTGTTCTGAGTTTTATATACCTTGCTATCAGCTCGTTTCTTCCTGTAATGTAATAAAAGTCAGGTTAGTCAAAGTCTTAAAATAGTATAATATTTTTTTTTAGGGTTCCGAACATCCGTAAGAAACGGAACCCTTTTAGGATCACTCGGGTGTCTGTCTGTCACAGGCAATTTTCTTAGAATCTTCTGGACCGATTCTGTCAAAATTTGGTACAGTTATGAACTTCTGTGACCCAAATACGGACGCGTTACGTAAATAAATACATTTTGAGAATGGGTGAAACTTTTGACGGACAAAATAGAAAATTTAAAAAAAAAAAATTCAAACTGTAACGGAACTCCGTAGTTACTCTTTTCAAATATAAGTTTTACAATATTTTGATTTTGTATATATTGATCAATTGATTATATTATGTGAGGACAATGCACCCAAAATAACAGTAATATACTACTAATAGGTACAATAAAGCTTATATTAAGATTTTTACAAGACCAAAAGCGTGGTGAATTTCGGACTACATAGAAAAGAAAGACTCGACATTTCCGTATGTGACCCTAGTAGTCCAAAACCTTCTGGCTTCAATGTTTTCTAATATCTACTTTCTGGTGTTTGACTAAAAGAAAAGTTTACACAATTTAAAACACGAAAATTTCTCGGAAAATGTCCTAAACCAGAATCCCGAAAGCCAGACCGACTAAATTTCAAACGAATTCATTCAACTAGTTACATCGAGATTGAGTTCCGAACGTTAAAGCTTCCGCATTTATATAATAACAACTGTGAGATATTTCAATTTAATTAATAAAAGAGTTAAAACATGTGCCAATTGCCCGCGGAATATTTAACATAGCTGTTTCAGACAAACGCGTAGAATGCAATGCAGGCACAGCGCTGCCGATCCTGTTATGAAACAATTTTCAAAATATTTTGAATAGCTATTTTCAATCATTGAAACTGCAGTGAACAGGAATGCGGGGTGGATCGTCCGAAGTCAGTGCAAACTGGTATTGTGAAATAATTTTCAGTTGGTTTACATTGAATAATGTTGCCGATAAATATTTTAAATTGTATCCTTGTTTTAGTACAAATATAGAGTTTATTTATTAAAAAATAGCTTTTGCCCGTGATTTCGTCAGCATGGAATAGTTACTTTGGGCAGCCATTTTTATTTTTAAGATACTAATTTTTCAAAAACGCTTTAAAATTTATGTTTCTTCTTTATCAAGTGCCTAAATAAAAAGGTTCGTGGTTATATCTTCAATAATGACGGACTCCCATACAAACTTTCATCCTCTATTTTAACCGCTTCAAGCCCTTTTCTCTCGAAAAAAAGTAGCCTATGTCCTTCTCCAAGATCTAATCGATCTTTGTACCAAATTAAATCTAAATCGGTTCAGCGGTTTAAGCGTGAAGAGGTAACAGACAGACAGACAGATATACACACTTTCGCATTTATTATAGTAAGTATGGTTATAGTATGGATTATTTTTTTACTTAAATTATGGTAGCGCTAAGATGGTAACATTAGAAAGTGTGACATTTTGTTGCTGAAATCAGCTATACATATTTAAACCAGCATATCGAGTTATTGAAGCAACTGGTTATAAAAAAATCATTCAGTTTCACCCTCGTCTTTTTTCCCTATTCGTAAGAGCCTCCTTAATATTCAACGGCTTTGTAGCTTTACTGTTCTCAGCAAAGAGATGTGTATAATCACATCACGCTAAGATTTACAGAAACGTCTGTATGTTTCAAAGAATGGCGCAAAATCTTAAGGAAGTCGCGTGTTGTGTCAAGAAGGTGTACCAAATCATTCTAATGTTACCTAACTGGTCAACTAAAGACTGCAACTAAGGAAACTGCAGAATCGCTAAACGTATTAAAGACCATCCATAAAGAAAGTGATCACAAGCCAAACGTAACTTTGTGACGAAATTTTAATATACATCATGTATTAATTGATGGACACGATAGAGGAAGAGCAGGTCAGAGCAAAGTAAATTGAAATCTCATTGAATTCGGGGAATGCGATGGCGCCGAGGCGTTGCTGGTGCGAATTTAATTAACCCCTTGCTGGCTCGTTGAGGCGAATGCGTACGTATACCTACCGACTATTCGTACGAGTATCGATTAACACTACGAATTTGTCCATCATAGAGGAGATGGTGAAAAGGGGTCGGTTGATGACGGCTTTTAACGATGTGAAGTGCTTTAAAAGATTGATAACTACCTAAGTTGCGCTACTTTTGAGTTTTTTATTGACCCCCGGTTTCTGGAAATAGTTATCGACCCGTCACAAAGTAATCCGATAGGTTTATGGGAACTCATTCAGTTAATCCCAGCTAGATAAGGCTTTGACAAGTCACAATAATTTTGTGATAATTATCGTTCGGAAACTGGGCCTATGACATCTTAGCGATACTTTACAGTAGTGCCAAGATTTTATTTGCCCATGTAAGCTCAAGGAAGTTTGTTTGTGCTTATAACATGTTACTTTTGCGAGCGGATATATCTCAATAAAAAACAAAGTTTCCTGCGTCTGTTATTGCCAATAATAACCTCCATCATAATATTCTGCATTGCGCCTTAAATACCGCGCTACAACACGGCCCCCACTACAAGATTAAAGTAATATCAGTTATTTTTATATTAAACTAGAATGAAAGCTCAGTTCTTGAGAAGGGAACTCTTCAAGACTGTTAAGTCAAACATTCTTGAAATTACTTCGAAATTATGGCACCGTCGTAAACTTTTCACGGCGGGTGTTAAGCTAAAATTAGTAAGTGCGGCCACTCTAACAAATTGCTGTTAGCACGAATTAGTAAAGTGAATATACACGTCGTATGTTATCTGCCGTGACTGTGTGAGAGTAACTTCCACTTGTGACATACGCGGCCGCGAATTGAGCATTAAGAGTGCTTTCACCCGAAACGTCGTGTGCATCCTTCTATAAATAGTGCGCTGCAGAGAAGGATCAAGCCGAAACGTTTCTATTCCACAGTGAATAGAAAAACAAGAGATCATTATTTATTAGTTCGTTAGTTGGCTAATTTGGTCCATTGCCAGCGCGACGCGGCCACGCTCTCGCGCACTCCGCGAGGAAATTGTGCGTGCGCGCTGCGGCTACACTATGAATATTAACTATTTTCTTTTTGAACAGCCATTTGTTGTTACTATCGTCCATTTATAATAACTTTCTTGTTTATTTACAAATGTCACAATTTTAGCTGTTCCTAATGAAATGTAGGTTAGTTGTGAGGACTTTTATTTGTTATATTTCCCGATCCTCGTCTTACGCCGGGAGCATTTTGAAAAGTAATTTATTCGACAACTGGGGAGATATTGGAGATCCATCAGAAATACATTAACGTCGTACCTGAGGCATGACTTCGCGATTGTTTTTGCTTATAGAGCTTTTGCCCACAAAATATATTTCCATCAATAATACCAGTCTATTAGGCGTGAAGTTTGTGCGTACCCGTGCATACATTTTTGAGAGTAATGATCTCAATGTTTTGTTCTACTGTACCTATATTCATTTTCCTTCAGTTCAAAATTCTATTCAACTAACGCACTTAAGACCCAATTATAAACTTTAATGACCAGTATTAAATTAATATTATGACAAGGCCTATAATTTTATGTTTAAATGGCATATTTTAGGCCCATTTTCCGTGTGATTTAAGCTAATTATCAACCACTACCCCACCGATCGACATCATGATTCGGTTATAATTAGATATTATCTAAGACAATTAGGGTGCCGCCAACAATGTGTTAATAGGCAACAATTGGGTATTTTAATAACTTGGAATAGGTAAGGCCTGGCAACAATATTGTACTCATAGTAACTAGAACAGTTCGTCAAAAATGAAGACCTTTGAATGACAAAGGCTCTGCGAAAGATATTGGACTTTGTAGAGTTACACGGGCGTCGTAGCAGAATTTCACGCTGACCCAAACAGGAGCTATGCGGAGCAAATCCTCACGGAAAGGGTTGAGTTGCGACAGGTCTAAGGAGGATTTCTTGGGAGACAATCGGGAGTTATGCCCGAAGCGGGCGGGGCGCTAAACAACGGGCGCGGGCGGCCCGCCCCTTCTTTATATTTTCTTACTGCGTTCGCCGCCTAGCGGCGCGGCCGGGCCCCTTACA
The DNA here is from genome assembly GCA_905163435.1 of Mamestra brassicae. Lineage (NCBI taxonomy): Eukaryota > Metazoa > Arthropoda > Insecta > Lepidoptera > Noctuidae > Mamestra > Mamestra brassicae. Next base: position 5,587,082 of record LR990996.1, on the reverse strand, counting down.
CGCTCGCTCGCTCACTAATTGCGCATTCTTCGCATAGTTTAGCCCTCCCGACGAACCCCTCGCCTGCCACCCCCGGACCACGTGAAGCCGTGCGCCGACGAAACTTTCATACTCCCAGGATATTGAGCGGTTTTGAATGTCTTAACTCACGAACGTGCTGAGCACTAGCTTTGTCGGCAAACTGTTCCCAACTAGAGTCTTGAAGACCGCGTGAGTCGAGCGCCTCCGCCACGTGTATGACATGCCGCGCGCCGCACTCCGACACTAATGTAATAACGAAGCTGATAGCTCAATACAGTGGCACACGACTCGCACGAGACCTACTATTGGATATCTAATGAACAGTAGGACGTCGTATCGTCTCAGGATAACTTTTATCGGCACTTGACTTCAGTTGTCATAACTTACAGATAAAGGTGCCTTGTGTTTGTTCTGCGCTTTGCTTTTATTTGATCAAGGAGCTGTGTTACTTAGAACATTTCCAATACCGGTATTAGAGCATAATCAATGGAAGAGCATTTTACTGTGTCCCAGGTCAACTTTTAAGGGCACCGGGTGCAATTTTCGATTCTGTAAAATCTCACCGTGAAAACTGTGAAAATGAAGTGTTCTGTCAATCCATCCTATCACGTTGGAATGACAGTTCACTTCAAGCTCACTTCACCTTTTATTTCACGGTAAGACTTTACTGAAGGGACCGGCGGCAGCTCGACCTACATTATCAAAGAGCATCCACTCATCCAAAACAAAACATCATAATTTTCAAACCATTCAAACAGAAAATAATTTCCCCATTATTCTTTTAATAAACACACAATAATATCACCCTAAAAGAATGCGAGATTATTGCAGCACATGACGTTCAAGCAAAACAGTGTCCCGTGGAACGTCACGGCGCAAGGGAGAGGGTGGTAACGAAACGGACAAGGGTGACGCACTTTTACGTAGATTAAGCGGGAGGACACGTCCTCGAGTAATGTGGTCATATATTGTCCGGGCGACGCGACGCGTGTCCGCAATTATTATCCACACAGATAGCCATTATCAACATCTTTTGCACATAGTAATAACAGTTAGACATAGTTGTTTACAAATAGAGTCTGCGTTTTTGCTGTGACAAAGCTTTCTGAATTAATTAAGGACTTTGATAGTTTTCTTGATGTTTGCTGTGACATAACGACATTTGTTAATGTGTAGTTATGTTTTAGATGCTTGGCACAAAAAACCCCTCATAATGAACGAGAATTCCTACATCAAAGCATATCATAGACCTAACAGATGCTGGGCATTCCCCTAATTTCCCCTTCCGCAGTGTGAACCGTAAGATTTGAAGTAATTTAAACATCGCATTTCTTTACGCCTATTAAATCACTTAAGGTGGACACATCGCCTGTGGTAAATTTGTTTAGCAATTCCATTTGGCACCGCGACGAGGCTGAGCGGGCAGTCCTTTAATTAAAACCGGGACGTATAATGTTGGGCGCTTGACGCAAACTTAATGTGCGTCCGGCGGCGTTGTAATGACACTACCGCCCTCTGATAATTGTCCTATGTCAATTCTGCTCCATAGCACCCGTAATATTACTTTTCGGAAAGCGTTATGGAACTATTCTCCTCGGGTTAAGCATGCAGGACTCTGACCTAACCCACTTCGTGAAGTGTCTTATTCAAACTATTATTTCTTCACAATACTTCGTAAGTAGGAGACAACCGCGAGCCCTGACAAGTTGACAGCAGCCAGGAATAACAAAGCCACGCAGAAGAATACTTTACGCCTAACTATAAAATACTAAAGCGACACAAGCCGTTTCCTTCGGCAGTTAATTTACTGGAGGCAAAGCGTTGCTTTTATGTAGCAATCGTCACGTTCGCGTTAACGAGCTTTCTAAGTTAACAATGTAACGTGAAAAAATTTGCTCCTGCCGCCCTTTCATGAACTGAGCTTTCATTTTAATAATCGAGGCTTATTGAGAAACAGTTGGGGGCATTTAGAAATATTTTTGTGGCAGTCTAAATATATGGGACATAGCATTCATTGCTGACTAATTACCTCTCATGTGAGTAAGTATTTGTACACGTGAACGTTGAAACAAAAGGCTCGCGACAACACATGGGTTCTTCGAATTGGCGACATGGTCCGATCAAGGGAGATAATAATTGTCGGTTCACGTCTTTCCACGGAATCCTATTGCGCAAACGGCTTTGTCGGCCGAGTTCAATAGGTACTACAGTGGCTTTTGTCTCGTGCCACAGCCATTGTTCATTTTCGGCGGAGTGGCCTTGATATCTCTCCATTATTTAACTTAAGTGACATATAGGTAAATCGATGTGTTAGCGTCGGCAGTTTTAACATAATTACTTCATGTTTTTGCTTAATATTTAGGCCTATCTTGTATGGAAGATCCCCTTGTTTTCAATTCTAAAACCTTTAGGCGTGTCGTTGTCCAAACCAGAATCTTTGCCTTTATCAAAAACAAAATTACCGTCTTTATCTAAATCATCCTCTGCCATCTTAGGTCTCTACAGTTCAAGAAAGAAATCTAAATCATTTGAAAGCTAGTTGCCTACAAAGACTACTAGCATGTTTGGACTCACCGTACATCTTGCCCTCGTCGGAGAGAATAATTTTGCGTCTGCCGCACGGCGGGTAGATAGCCAGGGCCTCCTGGAAGCTCTGCTCAATGTCCGGACTCCATACTCCCTCCGCATCGGCCGCGGACATGTCCTGCGAACACGCTTTGTTATAAAAACATAACTTATTTAATATCGAAACAATGTAGAATCGATATAATTTTCCCACTATAGGTAAAGACGAACGTCGTAGCAAACACGCTAACACTGAATGTTTTGGAAACAAGAAAGAAAAAACAAACGCAGTGAAAGGAAGCAAGGTCTTTCCGGACAATCCAAGAGTTTTAATAGATGAAAAGCTTGGAAGTCCACTAATTACGGCAATAATGTAATAAGCTACATATCCAGCGAGTTTGGGAACAATCGCGTTCCATGTAACCCTGATGTTCTAATGGAGATGCTTCAAGTAATAGCGAATTCACATACCCTAACAGTTTTCGGCAAGTGCAACTTTTGTTTTAGTGCCAGCAAATATGAATATTGTGAACCAAAAGTTTCTGCACTCTGTTTGTGTCCTTTATTTGTAGGAGTGTTATTGTTTTGATGATTTACATAATGATCAGAAGTTCTTGATTTGATCACTTCTAATTTATCAGTAAGAACATTTCCCTTAGGAGTTGCGCCGCACAACTTGTTCCCAAACGCACTCTCTCGAATCTTGGTAGCATTAACTGTATCGAAAGCTTGTTACGCCCCAATGAATCGAATCTTACGATACGATCATTAATCTTGTAAACTAAATAAGTTTCAAAGATAAACTGTTTCTATGTTAGCCTAGTCCACTTCCAGGGAAAACGAAACAAATTCAAGAAGCCTTATTACAAGGAAACTAAGTAGATACACTGAACAGATGTACTTATTATGAACATTTGTAAAGATAGTTTGCTTACAGACTGTTACAACTCGAGGAGTGCGTCATTGTAATTAATAGACTCGCTTCTATTCTCAAAAGAAAATAAAAATAACGCGCTGCCCTCGACTTGGTCCAACAGGCCGGATCGAAAACATCGTGAATCACTGTTCCTTGAAACTACTTGAAACGTAGCTGTTTCTGGATTTGTTAACTACTAAGAGTCAATATTTACTTGCAATTTCTCACAACCAAGCTTACTAATATTGTTGTGTTTTTGTAACAGTTTAAAATTTATTTCGTTATCAATCAGCCGTAGTGATCTTTAAAAATCTATTAATGATCTGTTTAATGTGATTGATAGTGCAATAAATACGATTGATAATTAAACACAGAATAAACCACTTGGAATGACTGGAAATCTTTTTTTTAGTTCTAGAATTTCTCGGCCCAACACGCATGGATGAGTCAGCCGAAAGATTTGGTGCAAGTCTGAACACGAGATGTATTTTATGTGTTACTTTACACGATATGATAATGGCTACTAAAGTTACCCTTGGGTGACCTGCAATCGTAGCGCAAGTGCGTGCGACTGTGAACTATACGTGTACTTTATGTCCTATGCAGATCGCAGCTGTGTGTGTTAATGTTTACACGAACGCACACGCTTAAGTACCCTCTTCTAATCCGGACTTCACTATTACTTCTACAAACAAAGCTCCCGCGGTTGATGACTTACAAAAGGGAAACAAGATTTACTAATAACCGTGCAATAAAATCTAAGAATGTGAGTTCAGAGTACCTATAGTTTAATGAGAGACTGGCAAAGATACATGAAATTAACGATTAACCTTAAATCCAGAAGGCACAAGAGTTCCAATTCTAACAGGGATTGTCGGAAATAAAGATAAAAAAGAAAGATTAAATAAGAGACGAATCAACAAATGTAGGTTTGCTAGAAAAGCTAATTACGTAACATCGGAATGAATTCTGCGGAAACCCTTCTGTCACGAAAATGAAAAACAAAGCTTTTCTTACGCAATACAGCGACGGCTTCCAGTCTAACCGTAAATAGATGAATCTCGTGGGAAACACCCACCCATCTTAAGGTGAAGACCGGCGTAAATATGTGCTAATATTAACGGGCAGTTAAAATCGACACGTGTTCAGCGCTTCGGTTGGCGAGTGACCAGCAATAATCATTAAATTAATGGGATAGTAACGTCTGCTCGGTCTGCAGCAGTTAATCCTTCACACTGGAAATGGGATTCGGATAACTTATTCTAAAAATGGAATTTGGAAAGCAATGGAGTCGGTTGCAGATATATCTACAAAAGGTGTCGCTGCTGACTCAACCGGTGTCGTGCCTACAGATTTATATAATAGGCAAAATCTCCTAAAAATGGCGCAGTTGGCCCATGACTAGGGCTTGGAGATTGTTGTGATAGTTTTATATGTAGATATTCCACAGTCCTTACTTATCTGTGTCTTATCGGGCAGCTGACTAAGAGATACTTAAACCACATGCCTGATAGATAACGCCTCCCTTATAAGTGTGCTTCACTTTCAAAGCATTCAAAGGCATTATTTGTCTTAGGTTATTTTGGTGGGAGGGTACTCTATCACCTTGCTGAATGTTTGCAACCTAGTGCCAATTCTACTAATTTGATCATTTTTTTAAAATTTTTGACAAAAAAACTCTAAAGCTTCATACATTTTTGACGGATTGCGACTGAGATGCGAATTGGAACGTTGCTTGAAAATTATTAGAATTGGCACTCGGATGATATTGATCGCATTAAAATATGTCACCTTATTATAGTTATAGGCCAAGCCTTTCCTCAACTTTGTTAGGGTCGACTTCAAGCTTGGACTAGTGTTAAGACTAGTATTATTCCTGGAGATGGGATTCCTTCATAAAATGCAGCTGAATATAAGCTTATTAAAAACATACTCGTACCAAGACTCCACGAAAAGAACGTAAAGCCGTTAGTGGCTGTCATTTGAAAATCTTCGACAGTCGTTGCGGATAGTCAAAAGCTAGAAAATCTGACACCAGTTTACCAAGGAGTATCGTGTTACTCAGTTACTGGGTTGTGGAGGTCAGATACGCAGTCGTAAAATACTGGTACTCAGTTGCATCCGACCCCAACATAGTTGAGAAAGGTAGAGTGACCTATACTTAGTGCTATTCTGTAAAAAATCTCATTGTGCAAAACTTAGATGACTTGAAGCTCACTCCAATTAAAAATCTCATCGTAAAAATTATTTTACGATGAGATTTTTACAGAACAGACTGGCTAAAACTTCTACGATTATCTCATATGTAATATCTCAAGATCACCATGTCTTGTTCTTGCAGCCTTAGCTTAACCTACGTATACTCTCTCAACTCTGTTTCCGTCTTTCTCTCTAAACAGTCCATTGATATTTACCTTCTCATCGTCGCTGGCATCGCCGACGTCCAAGTGCTTCGCGTCGGCGCCGCCCGAGCCATTGGTGTCGGGCGCGCCGGCCGCCGTGCTCCACGGGGACGCAATGGTGCCGGCCGCGAGCGCGCCGCTCGCTGTAATAGAGGAAATGGAGTGGTTATTATTGGTGGAAGAACAAAGATTAGCTGGTGGAAGAACGACGTTATACAGGGTGAATGGTTATTGAGTGCTTTCAACCCAAGTTGTACCCCTAGTTGTCGGGGTCAAAATCGTTGCATACCTATTAGAGGAGGAATAACTATAGGTACATTGGTGGAGGATAGTATGCTCAGCATTGAGTGGAGAGCAATGGTTAATGTTGGAGAAAGGATCTGACAATGAAACAGTAACAGAAGCAAAATTAAAGGTTCAAAAGGACAAAACACACACAAACACAAAGAATTAAAAAAAATTAAAGCATTTACAGGCACTGTTGAATTGTCAACTTCAGTTAGCGGCTCCAGCAATGCTATGATTAGCCCTACACTAAAGTAAACCAATAATAGGTAGCTATAAAGAGTTAAAATTGAGTGTTTGTAGGATGGTTTGTCTGAAAGTATTGATTCAATTACGAAAACAAATCTACGGTAATATGCTGAGTGCCAAGGAAGTTCTACTTTTCACCCCGGAAAAATGCAAGGCTCTTGTGAGATACAGGTACCTAGTGAAACCGCGGTAAAAAATCATAGGAAACTTATCTATCTAGGAGGAAACTCTACAAATAGATCATAATGAATAACAAGGACCTGGAAAATAATGATGATTTGGATAAATTGTAGACGGTTATCATCATTGTCCTCCCGTGTCTACCCACTGTCCTATATTCTGCTACACTCCTCTTTGTGATTGGTACAACGTTAAGCGCATGCATAGATAAGCGAGTCCTCGCTTTTTCTTATCCATAAATATTATCAGTATAATAATATTAACATTAACAGTACCTATAATAATATTAGTTGCTTGGTAAGATAGATTCAAAACCAATGTACCAACATTCAAATAAGTATGAATTTCCCTTCAAAAAAACAAACTCCGACTGTTCAACAAAGCATTAACATTACACGGTAAACTAAAAAATATTTTATCACTTTCAAAAGTTTCAGTACAACTTGAGTGTTTTTTTTTTAAATAAATCCGTGAAAAGCATTTGTGTCAACAATCACGAAGTTTTCCGACAAGCGATAACGGATTACATAACAATCAGTATCGTACCCTGTAATCGTGTGTAGATATAATGTATATGACCGTGAATTGTATGACTTGTATGACGCACCCATGAACGTAACGCAAGAAAAGTATCAATTTGACCGATTCTATCATCTTTCTAGCCCACTTTGTCCCACTGGATAAACGTCTCCCTCTCCCGTTTCCACACAACTCTGTCCTTTGCAAGTTCGGACTAGTCTTTTCGGTGGGAGTCGATCTCGTCCCGCCATCTACGCATGGTCTACCGCGATGTCTTCTTCTGGCATTTAATCAGATCGATTTATTGAAAATTTCTTTAACAATACCTACGGTTCCCTTTACCTATAACTGTGGCGGAACACTCAGTTTGAATGTAAAAGTAATGAAATAGACGTTAATTAACCGTTGTAAAACAATCGGTAACAAGGTGATTTATAAGGTGGTGAAAGTTAAAACATTCGAATCGAAAAATCTAGAACCTTTGCGCTGATATTGTAAAGTTATCGAATAGCAAACAGTCAGCATGCCAAACAGATTTTTCAGCTGAAAGGAAAACTGTTTACATTAATTAAAGTTAAGTTTTTAATCAAAAGAGTGTCCATGAAGTTTCTTGTACGTTTTTCTCCATAGAGATCTATGTTCTGACTTAACTGACCGACTTCTTGACAGTTCAAGAGTGTATGTAAATACTATAGCTGTTGATTTAAAAAGCCCTTGAGTTTGATTTTAAAATCGCTATGCTTTATAACATTCTCAATTAGCATTTTCCCTAAGAATTTACCTCCAAACAATATGAATAAAATGATGAACATTATAGCTAGTAATGAATGGATTTGTCTGGTACCTACACAAGTCTCTCGGCTCGAGTGCCTCTGACGTCAGAACGTTGTTTGTTTACCGTGTCGGATGCTCGTCTTGTAAACTTCCAATCGTATTGTGGCCGATACGATAATACAACGGCTAAACTGTGGTTAGTCCGCTCCATTACTATTTTTAAGGAATTACTAAAAGCTTTGCAAATTCTTGTCAAGTTTTCGGACTGGTGTCCAGTTGTTTCAAAAGCATTTTAATCAACATGAGCTTAGATCTACATTTGAATTGATTTCTCCATTTTTATTTATAGAAACATTCAAATTAACATCCAATTTACATAATTTAATCGTGTAAAATCGACATTGTCTGTCGCCAGAATGACATTTCTAAAGATTTATTGATCTACATTTCGTTAAGAAAATAAAACTGGCAAATGAAGCCAAGGAATACCGACTTCAAATTTTCATAATACCAAATAAAATCTTTGTTCCCTCAAGATCGGGGCGAGCTCGTAGGCATTCCGGAAATTTTCATATTTACTGTTACAAATATGCAGGTACGAAACATTTACAATATAAATATAATATCAAAACGGAGAATTTCTTTATGAAGATCGGATCGAGAGTCGAGAGTAAAGTATGCGCCCGCCTGCCTTCGAGACGAGCTGTCCTCCTCGTTACTTTATAAATCCTATCTTTACCTACCTACATTCCGGCTACATTTATATCGAACATTTTCCTTTACACCCACATTTCAATCTCCTTATCCTACAGACTCTAGTTTTCTTGATAAAAACAAAGTAGGTCGCAGCGTCTAATTAATTTAGTCTCTAGAAATGTCATTTCCCAATAATGACACCGGTACACTGGTAAAACCTTGCAGCTTAGTATATTGTGCTGTCAATACGCCCCACATTGACGCAACAAATTCGCATTGTCTCCGTCGCATACTTATTGAGAAATCGTCTTTATAAATGAGAAATTGACCTCTTTATAATCCAGGACGGTTTCTGCGAACAGTTTTATCAATCAAAAATATGCTCTAGAATATTTATGTTTTTATCTATACGCTATCACGCGTATAGGTATTTCCATAATGGTGTGTATTATTATCTATTCACAGTCAATAAGTCTACTTACCTAAATGGTGGAGCGACAACTCCACAAGTTGTATCAAGGATCGTCAATTAGGACAATTATTATTCAGCAGTGACTAATTCGAGCGGAGCGCTCGCGGTTGGCTGACAAAGGGCGCATCGTGGACGTGCAATAATTAAAATAATAAAGCATGGCTGTTCATTGTGCTGATATGACAAGTGCCCGCAATAAGTGGGACCCTCGCTACGCCGTGGGGTCGACTCTTGATCATATTTAATCGGGAGTAGGTACCCGACCTATCTATTTCATGCGTGCGATTCATACTGTTGTGCAATATTAGCACTGTTTGCGATTTTATTTATCTGAACTCATGTATTAGTCTATTGTTATGATATGAAAGAGGTTACTACTAATAATAATAATAAAAAAACCATTGTCGAAATAGAAAACTATGAGGGGTCAAATATTATTTAACACTTTATGAATAGGCATTATGACGAAACCGGCAACATAACTTCAATAAATTCATAATAAGACGATGAACCAAGATCAGAACTAGGTTAAACTCTCCAGAACATTTATAACATATCCGAGTGGGCGGTACAAAAGGCATACGCTGTATTTATAGACAATGCCCGCAAAGTACGTAGGTACCTACGTAATATTAGTCACTTAGAGGTAAATGACAAAACTGTTAGGACACCTACCCGAGCATAATAGTTACGCATACAGAAACCTTTGTAAGGCAGATGTTTATACATAGTTTTATTAACCGCCCCACCTACAACACTAACTTTATAACGTGAAATAATAACTGTTTGCAAGAGCAAATATTTACAAACTTTCAAATTTTAGCAGCGATATAGGACATTGACTTTTTTTCAAATTGAACGTCAATTTGTGACTTTTCAACTTAGTTTCCAATTGGATTTACTTTCATTGCTGCCTCGTTTAAGTCTTTCAGATTTCAATCGTGGAATAATATTTCAGTGAGCACAGTTATGCCCAAAACTATGAGCAGGGTGATTCTGTAACTTTATATACACGTCAAAACGGGGTTATATACGATTGTTGTGTTTGTACATATGTGTTGCACGCGATTCCTGAAACAGGAATGCATTTAACATCAACAATGGAATAATTCCGGTAATTTAATGCTGTTTGGCCCTTCCATATCGCGTGTACTTTTTAAAATCTATAAAAGCACCTCTGTTTTTGTGGCAACACGCTTTTTTACTGACATTTTCCTATTATCCACTTATGCAGTCGCAACATTCGCAACCATTCTAGACCTTGTTTGCTAATTGCTATTTATTTACAAGTTATAAAAGGAAAAGGTTGAATAAAATGGGAAAGTACATGAAAAGTTAAAATTATCAAAGAGCAATTAACATTTAACGACGTCAATAAAACAAAATACAGTTAGCATAATGGGTAGTAAGTAAATTATATTGTCTAATTAAGTTTTAGCGGGCCTGTTGCGCGGTTTCAATCGCTGGTACATTTTGATCAAGAAGCCTTTCCTGCTATTTTTGCCATATTCAGAATTCACTCACTGGTACTAGGTACACAATACAAAAGAATAGACAATTTTATTGAAAGTTCAACAAAACAAATGTTGATTTTCATACAAGTTTGTGGTCGAAATACCGTGAACGGTATTTCGTTTGACTACTCCACTGCAATCAGACACATCAAATTAACTTCATATAGGTAGATTTGAAATGTACAGATATGTTTTCAGCATCAGATTACGCAGGGCTGCCAATTATAGGATTTCCTGAAAGCAGTTAATTCCATTTCTAATAAATTAGCCGCTAGGCGCGTCAAACTGCCCTATACCTAAGTCCGTTAATAGAATCTAAATGTTACATCTGAATATTAACACTACCATAATCGAATGAGAAGTTTTTCAAGCTTGTATCAGAAGAACTACTTACATATTTGCAGTTCCGTAATTCCGTAGTTAACATCGTTTTATCTCTGTTCTGTATTCGAGCGCGCGGAAAATAATAAAAAACAAAATCATGAATCGTTATGGGAACAAAAAACGTTTACAGAGGTGGTAGCCCTAGTTGTTGGGGTGTGCGACGCGGGGGTGAGGCCCGGCCACCTGTGAGCTGCCCGGCTACCGGCCGAGGGTTGCGCGCCAAAGTATGTTAATTAATTTTCGGTTGACCGTCCAGTGCTCTACGGGTTTGCTCAAATCGGCCCACCGTGCGGTTTTCGTATATTTTGTTTTCACAAAAGGTCAGTCATGTAATCCAACAATATTGTTAATACGGTCAATGGAGTTACGCGCTGTTCCTATGTGGTGTGCTGGTAAATTAATTAATTAATAAGTTTTCAATGAAAAGTTTATGTTTATTTAATTAATTTTGTTATCTAATGATGACATATTCAAATATGGTACCATGCAGTAACATCAATACAATATCACGACAAATTTGTCGCCTAAAACAACTGGTTGACAAAACATGCGTGTATTTAATACATAATCTTCGATTTTACCGTCGTCTGAGTTCAATTAATTATTCAAAAGCGTAAACCGCTCGGAAATGGGGCAATGGGTTTTTATTAATTCCTCTTCGGAATATTAAAGTGGGATGGGATGATTAATGATTCAGCACGATTATTATGTTTATTAAAATGTGCGCGTGCGATGGGTCGGTGGTGGCGGTGGTACAATCGCGCCGCATCACAAAGATGTTTACCGGTCGGCGTGAATGTTTACAAACGCGGAGTGGACACACAAAGGCGTAGTGCGTAGTTCCTCCACGTGGCGCGTGCACTATGCACTGTCTACACTATGGTGTACACCTCAAGTCGTCATTACGTTGTGCAGTGGCCGCAGAATGCCACACGATGCTGTAACCCTCTCGCTGCCCAACCGTATCTATCGTCGGCAATCCGCAGCCACCGCGTCAGACGGCCAGCAATATCGCAGATCGACTCATACGGAAACGTCAAACGTTATGCAAGCTAATAAAAATTGTTTGCTGCTTTGCATGGATTGCGATTTACCTACGTAGCATAATATTATGTGCAGTGTTTTCAGTTAGGTAGGTACTACAAAAAGAAGTAGGCATGGGCCAATGTATGTCACACACATAATGACGAATTTGTTCATTGATATTTGGACTTAATGTTAGATGCGAAATACTTTGTCACGACCACGAGATAAAGACGATGAAGCAACCAATCAAATGCCCAATATACTTTTTGGCACTCTGACCCTGGCAACAGATCGGGATAGCATTTGGTAGGAGGCAAAAAAATATAATGATTCACTCAAATGATTCAACTTTCCAAGTAATGGATTAGGAAGCTAATAGTGTAGCGCTAATATTAACAAAAAAGCTTCAGCACTTCCTACTGTCAAAGAGAATAAAGATACACATGAAAATTAAATCATTAAGCCGTTAAATTTTGCAATGATCGATGCCAATTTTTTTAGATTTCAAAGTAACCGAATCCCCGAAGATGATCAAGAGATCTCACCTCTGAGTCACGTAGCCGCTGCTCGCCTGCCAACATCGAATAATACTTATACAAAGCATAGGTATTTATGTAGATTGCTACGCCAATTTAGACTTTGATTCAATACGACAACAGATCCCAAGTGAGCGTAGTAGAAGTGAATCATCGAACTCGCTCCGCCAGCTGCGAATTAGACTCAGATTGCAAGTTCTCAGTGAATGTCTTGAGTTCTCGAGTCATCTTGCAACATTAGCCGTAAACATAAAACATTATCACATTTAATGTGTACGTGTAGCGAGGCTTCGTGTCGACGAAAAAATCTGCATAAGTCGTCACAGAATCTGTTCACGCTAGGCAAAAATTTTGTTACCCTCACGAAATCGCTTTTCATGTCAACTTTGCGTTTCTACTGTGTGATGTATATTTAGAAAACCTTTGTCTATTACCTACTCCATGTGAGCAACCGATTTGTTGTTTTCCATTTGGTCAATGAAGATATATGCCACTTGATACGCTATTATTTCCTGAGAACACCGTAAAGTGTCTCAACTAAGACCTACAGCTTTGGTATGAGGGATAGAAATTGGCAATTTGATTCGAAAGAAAAGAAAGATTGACCTACTGACATGGCTTTTAAATATAAGAACGAGCATTCTGATTTATAAGTCACTCAATATCACGATGAAGGAAGAGAGAACAATGAGTTCGAAACGGAGGACCTAAAGCAAAAAGGTCGAAAAGTGACAATCCATCAACAGTCTCCGATACTTAAATCTCATAAAACGACACAGTTTCGGACATTACATCCGAAATCATTCTAGAACAGCTATTGCTACCGTGTCTACTGTAAACAGCTATTTATGCTCAAGTGTCACGTATAATGTTCAAGAATCACGCGAAGGGCTTCGTTACAAGTATTTATTTTGAATTCGCAAACATAAACATCCATTTTACTTTTATCGATCTTTATAGGTATAATTATAACAATATGTGATTCGATCGTGGGAAAAGGAGATAAGTAACTGTTTCACTATTCACCCTTTAGAAATATGCACGAGGTTCTTTAGCCTTTGTTATGCGGTTTATATAATCTAATGAGTAAATATAATTAGCGAAACGGGTTTGTTTACATAATGCACATGTGCAGCAATAAAATATGCATAAATTATGGGCAAAGTTCACAGTCTGCTGAATTAATATTATAGGTATTATCACAAATACTTAATAGCTATTATTTAGATTCTACACTCAGAGAACTTGTGGGTGGAATCAAAAGATTGGTAGAGTCACCTTTAATGCCAAGATAGGATTAAAAGAAGAAAGGAAAGGAGTTGAAGACGATAATTTGGAAGTTGTCGAAATAAAAGAAGATAAAGAAGCTTCCTTTACTCACGTGAACACATCAAACGTTTTGGACGACACGCGATGTATCATGTTGTAACAAAATAAGTTAATCCATGCACAAAAAACAGGATCCTTCCCAAAAAGTTGGAAGCACCAGTCCCGGCGAAAAAATGTAGGCAAATGACTAACATGAAGCATACAATCTAATTGGTTTTGGGTCCTCTGAATTTGACCCTTCTTGAACATATCCAATAAAGCGAGCGGGATATTACTCAAATATGATATAGATGGCCTGGTAACAAAGAGATACTTATGAAATTAAGGCGATAAATCAGCGTGGTCTGAGCGAGGCGGGCCATGAATGAGCGCAGGAACAACGACTTATATGTAAATAATGTCGTATGCCGACGCCCGACGGCCGCTCGCCTGAATATAAAGTAATATGTCACAGGACATAACATGCCAAGTGATCGAGTGCTAATAGTCCTAGGGACTTCCACGACATGCTTATAATTGATAAGCTACAAGTCTGCCAAGACAATATTCATCGAAAGAAAGTTGTATACTTTCAAGCATTGGTTGTAAAAGGTGAATGGTACTGCGACGATTGGTTTTGCAAAACGGACGTTCAAATTACTTTTCGTATGGCGTAAATGAGAGGCGTCAGCGCGTGACGTGGCCGCAACCGCCAGAGATAACAACTCACTGTAGCAAGTGTCTGCAGGCAAGCACAGAAGCGTTAAGCGATAAATGTATGGCTTGGGTATGAAATAACCATTAGGTCGTTTAGACTACTTGTCTGTTTGTTGTTCAACGTTCTCTGGAGCATTAGTTTTACTTACCGAGAGGTAATATGTAATAATGGGCCCATTATGCTGATTGCTGTTTTGTAAAGATTTTTACTTTGTCTCGTCTTTGTTTTGGAGAATGATTGATAGCGTTGACTCAACATGAGCGTTTTCTAATAACTTTTGATTTATATTATAAAGCTATTTATTAATAAAAATTAGCTATCCAGAGCAATGTTTAGACACATTTTTCCCACTCAGTTATTCTATTGTTTCCTTTGTTTTTTTCTAGTCAATGGTCAGTGCACGGCGATCTGAAGTAATCGACATGATAGTTGAGCAGCCACACTACAGCGAATATGTAGGTCTGCTACGTGCATAGCGTACTTGCCTTACTATACTAATAGCTAATATTGGTTGTAAAGTGTTGCAGAAACCGGGCACAAAAAAAATAAGTACCAAGAGATATGCAAATGATTGAACCATCTAAGTTTCAAACATATCTCTCTACTAAAATGTATCCATTGGCGAAAACAGCTCAGCATTACTATTCAATAATATGCATGTCTCAACATAAGGGAAAAATTCTAAAAACTCAACCCATTCAATATATTTTGATCTTTAATATTCCCTGTCCGTGCAGTGTTCAAACGTGACCTGAACTCTTTCCTATTGTGGTTCAATATCAACGGCGACGTCAGAAACAATGAATTCATGACCAACTTCCAGCAGAGTGCGTGAGTTTGGAACGCCCGCCATCTGAATATTGAGTAATAGTTTAATGTACATATTAAAACGTACGAACTAGGAACAAACCCAGCCAGAAATGCATCGACAAATATTAGTTAGACATCGAGATGTTAGATCGTGTTTGTTTCATTATGCTACAGTCTCGCGTATGTGTAGGTACCTAATGAAGGGAATCTGAGAGCTTTAGCGAGATCAAGGTGCGCTGATAATCGAATTAATTTGAACTGCACTGAAGCCAGCTATGTTGCCGACAGAGGGCTTAACTAAGTTTATGTGTATGCTAGGTACGCTCTTAGCGCAACAAGTTTGTTGAGAACATCTTGAGTGCTTTGAAATCGGTTAAGCCATATAGAACCGTTGAACTGTTGTGTTCAATAGTTTGGCTGGTTTGACTCTTCACTATGTGAAGTCGAGCGTCAAGAGAGATACTGTGTTTCTCTAATTCATGTTGTATAGGGTCGTAAAGTGATTATAGCCGGTGCAATTAGTACTAACGGTTGTGGTGGCCTGCCCAGCTGCGTAGTGATGGCGGGAGACAATTGCTGCCGACAATTCGCGAGGGTTCAATGACCACTCGGACGATGCAAGCAAGACGCGCTCAAACACAACGATTTTCTTGTAGAAAGTTTTAGCGTTGTCGACGTGGAACATCTATGTTTTAGCAGATTCCTCTCGACACTTTATTGATAAGCGGAAAATTACATTTAACTTTTGGTTTTTTCCTGAGGCGATGTGAATAGGCAAGTAAGTAGTTCCAACGTGACACGAAGTTCTTTGTTCGTCAGTTGGTGGTGAATCACATGTCCAAGCCACACTACTTAACGATTTATAGTGGAGTTGAAGAAATAAAACTTGTGCAAAACATCAATAACAGGAAATTAATTTATAGTGTAAATCACATGCCTATAAGTTATATCCCTAGTCAGGCAGGGCAGCATTGTGTCCGTTTACGATTCTCACAGTAATTATAGTTGCCATAGTAAATCAGTGCAATAATATTTCTCGACGGTATCAGGTATAATTGGATCGCAATGCGAGTAGCATCTATGCGGAAGAACGGGAGCAACATCTCTCGTTACATTCTGTGTCTTATTCTAAGAACACCATGGGAATACATCGGCGTGCTTGAAACAACATAAATAGCAACCTGCACATAGAAGTCATTGTTCAGTATCACAGCTTTCATATAAACTATCTTTTAAATTAATGTCTGCACAAATTTTCCTAATTATAGTCTGGGAATTAAGTAAATAGAAATAAGAAATATTTGCTTAAGTCTTTCACATACACGTTGGTAGAGACGATTCTTATCATAATGAGTAAGTAACTGGACTTGAAGCAATAAGATTTAATAAGCACACAATTCATCAAGTTGCATCACGAATTTCCCCTTCCACCATAAGAAGAGGAAGTCCCCAAAACAATAACAAAAGCCTGTCACGATGCAGCTTTGAAAAGCAAAGCACACCAAAATATTTCCATTAAAATCGACGGAGCACATAAGGTTAAGTGAAAAACTTGGAACAAAGGCTGGCGTGGTCGGCTCACTATTTAGTATGCATTTGGAAAGGAGTTGAGGCGAGAGCAATAAGTTTGAGCCGCGATTTGCATAGATTGTGGCGGCGCGGCGGCGGCTCGGCGCGGGCGCGTGTTTGGTGATTTACTTGCGAAGCCGCGTGGGCGACGCCGCGCGGCAAGATAGCACCTGAACTGCTATTATGATGACACCTCGGGGAACTGAACCGTACTAGCACAAATGTTGCTAAAACTGTGTGGATTATGGTAAAAACGGCTAAAGTAAGGGCGGAATTCGTTAGTTTTGACTTCTATGATTTATTATCTGTCTTATTTGACTGTAGTTTAGTTTGTATGTAAGTATTTAGATCAGATCAGGAGTTGCTGCATTTATTTCAGGCTTTAAAACATTTCAATTGCATGCATGGTTCTAAGCAATGCCTAATGCCTAATTATTATGTCAATAAAACGACAACGCTCAAAACAGTATGGTATTTTGGCCCAGAATGTGCAGGGATAAATTGAACATATTATTTCATAACTATTAACGTCCAATATGAAAATAGTCGAAAAACAAATAATTCAGAAGATCGGATTTAGGTTTCGGCTAACTATCAAGAAATGTAAAACTACAAAAGTGCCTACAAAATTATGCTAAAACCAGAAGACTTATTAAATTTTATTTCCGTAGTGGAATCGCTGCTACAAGTTCTTACCATTTTCCTTTCCATTTTTGACGTTGAAAACAACCATGTGTTAAGAAAATTACAACACAAATTAATCCACATAAGGGAACCTAACACAAAAACTAGTTGCTTATATAAAGAAACAATAGTAACTCATAATCATAAGTGGTGGCTGTCTTGTAGGCTCAGCCCGGGTGTATGGTGCGCCGAGAAGCCTGCTTGTGGTTAAATTACACTCATTTACCGCAGCAACAGCGTCCGTGGCATGTGCAAAATGTTGCCAGCGACGATTAGCAGAATTCCTGCCTTGCAATAGAACATATAAATGCTAAAAAACAAGGCCCTTGCGACACACATATGTACTTAATGACTGGATCGGTTAGTTGTTTTGTTGATTTACCATTTACGTTCATCATTCCCTTGTGTGATGCATCAACCACCTACCGAGATAATGTTCTGTCATTCTGTCAGTTTTATTTACCTGTATAGATGATTGAGTAAGAATCTTAATTAGCTGTAGCGAAGTATTAGAAATAATCAGCGTAGTCTGCTGTTTGATTTAATGATTTGCAGTTGCCATGTTACATAATAAGTTCGCTAATGGAATTGATAGCAGTAATTAGAGAATGAGCGGCTGCGACAGGCTGTGCCCGCGGCACGATCCATGGAGTTTCGACACAGACAATCACTGGCGCGTTCACTATGCGGGTTATTATAAAGTGCAATTGTTGCATTCAGCACTCGCAGCGCATCGACGATACCTAATTTTATCTTTAACACCCGCGTGTTTTAGCGACGGCAAGTTTCACTCATTTATTTTTAAATCACAGCTCATTGATTTATTTGTTAGTATTAAAGCCAGACGCTGTTAAAAATAAAAACGTTTCTGAAGCCCTTGGAAGAATAATTAGCATGACTGCGTGAAAATGAACGGCTCGAACTTTCCTTGTTCTTGTAAAAATGTAGCTTGAGCGATGTGACGATAACCACAGTTAATTTAACAAATGGGTTACATGATTCAATGTTAGTTAGCGGATGAAGGTCGTCAAACAAAGTTCATGTTTTGTGGTCGACGTCCGTAGAACACAATAAAGATGTCGTCACAACCTCACAAGTTTAGTGGGCATGGAGCCATGGACGTCATAAACGTTGTAACGCTGTATCCCTCTATTCTTACCTAATACTTTTCAATGGAGTGTGCGTGTATAATTGTTCGGACACCATCATTGATAACAATTACAATACTGGCTCTACGTCAACTGAACAAATCACGATATCACCGTAATCATAGTATGAGTGTATCTCTTTATAAGTTTTCTGTGACGACAATAGGGTATTTTACTGAAAAAATCTGGTTCGTCCGTCAGATAGATTTCCAAAAAATACACGCGTGACGTCACTTCTCTGGTAAAAATTGTACCCAAATGTACAATCATAGTGACGTCACGCGTGTTTTCAACGCACTGTATCATTTTATTTTTTTGTTTACGTGAAGAAAGAAAAAAAATACATGTCCAAATTTTTTTGGAAATCTATCTGAAGTAATAAATTTTTTTCAATAAAATATCCTATTACTAAAATGAAACCTGGAAAGTGTGGCTTACAAAGTTCTATACTGTTTTTATGAAGAAAATACAAACTGAAAATATTGGAAAGGAAAAGGAATTTATAGATGTACTTACATGAGTAGTGCTAGCACAATATATAAACATCGTTAAACTACATTGTGTCTAAGAAAGCCTTGCTATTTATTTGGTGTAGTTCTAAAGCCGTACTATGAATTGCTATAGCTAATGCTATCATGATTCCGAGGTGTCAACGGGACAGTGACTTTTTTTTTTTATTTATTTAATATGGGTTTCCTCTTGACTCAAGTCTAGGTCACAGATGACAGAGACAGTCGACGATGGAGCGAGCTTACCCAGAAGAAGCCTGTTCACTCTAATTTTGAAGAGATTAGGGTTGTATGCGTTCGGAAACACAGACGCAGGCAGAGAGTTCCACTCCTTTGCTGTGCGCATTATAAAAGACGCTTGGAAACGTTTCGTGCGAATTGGTGGAATAGCAACACGGTAGGGATGGTAACTTAACATTCGTCCTGTATAGCTCTTCTTCTCTCTCAAACCGGAATCATGATCTTTTCCAAGTTCATGGATGTCTGTATCTAATTGTAAATGTTCTTATATCTACTTAAAACATAATTCATGAAAACAGCTTCGCACTGAACCATTTTATGAGAAACTTAGAAACCATGAGTGAATTAGATATCCTTCTTTCTTTAAAATAATCCATTCATCAAAGATACTTCAGCTTCATCAATCGCTGGTAAGCTAACATATAATTAACCGTATTTTTAATTACAGTAATTGTCGACTATCACGTCATATATCAATACTTCATCGAGACTTTTATATCAACTCGTGCGCAGATTACACGGATCATTACATACCCGTGAGATATCTAGAACTGTATTGATAAAATTGAATCGGTAATCCTCATGAGAATCTTTTTTGTCGATGTTAAAAGGATTAGTTGTAAACAAAGCCACTGAACTCACAAATCTTAATTATCTATCGTCGAGTCTATTGCAGTTCCCAGAAGTATGACTAAACAAACATTTTGAGCATTCCAACGTGCTTGAATATTCTTCAATCGATTAAGAATTCTATAAGCTCAAGTATCCGACGGAACTTATTAATCTCAGCATTGATCGCACTCCTGTCCCAGGACTTTATGTGCTCATTTATCGTTCTTACGTACAAAAATGTATTTATTTTATCATTCACTTAGGATTTAATTCCAAATTCTTACAGATTTATGTGTCCACATTCGGAGGAAACTATTTTAATTAGGCTCTTTTTCCGTCCATAATATTTGATAATGACTGTTAGGTGAGGTTAAAAAACCTAGTTCTCTAAATAAAATGTTCTCGTCGCTTCTAAATAGCATTCAGAAGATTTTATTTTACGCATTTCCATTTTTATAGTCGTGCAAACACGAAGCGTCAATCCACACCCTTACGTATAACTGTAAAGGCGTCGCGCCCGGGCCGGTCATGGGCACTGTGCCAGCAACAACGGTGTTTCTCGCCGCTTCCGAACGAGTGTCGCTCCTCGCTCGACCACTTGTCATTCAACGGCCGCCGATAATTGGTCTTTTTACCTAATGATCATTAAAAATCGAATAGATCAGCGTTATGCAATCGATTAGCAACCAGACAAAGAATCGAATTAGGAATAAGCCGTTGAGCAAAATCGGAATTGATTAATAACAGTTTTTGTCTCTGTTTTTATATCGATTGTAATCGAGATTTTCATTGCACTATTTAAATAAGTTGTCGGAGAGTTCATACAGTTTGTTCTGGTGCACTAGACATTGTAAGTAGGCCGAATCGATCACGCTTCGATTGGAGTGTTGAGCTTTTGCTCCGACATAAAGCATCGTTAAAACTACTTGTTTGATCTTTAACCTCCGCCGGTACACAATACATGTACAGAACATCTGAACATGACTGCGTTTGCTACGTTAAATAATTACCTACAATATGTAAATTGTTAATGACGGACTTTGAGAGCTTAAAAGCCCATAATAAAAAATTTACATATTTAACACACAATTACTGAGCGTTATCTCATAATTTGTCTACGGTTTGTTGGCTTGATTATGATTGCGATGTCTTCGCATCAATTAAACGATAAGAATACAAACAAGTTTTTATAAACAACAATACTAAAGTATCCGAGATGGTTACTTAACAAAAACATGTGCTCGCTACAACAATGAAACAGTAGCCCTACAAAGCAAATTCGTGTCGATAAGGTTATTACTCGCTCATAAATATAGCAGTGACAAATAATGTTTAAGACACTTAAGCAGCTCGTATCAGCGCAGGGGACATGACGTAAGTACAAAGGGTGCAGGCGTCCAAGTTGTCAAACGAGAAGTTTTTATCGGGCGGCCTGTCGGCGTTGAATAGAAATGAGCCTTGAATAATGCATGTGTGGTGCGGCCGCGTCCCGCACCTCTCCAAACTGATTTGTTGCAACCGACGTTGCAACAACGCGATCACGCTCATACACAGGTGTTTACGTTTATACCGCGATTGTACGATGTACGATGTGCCAGTACGCCTCCACTCCATGTGTTCCAACTCCGACCGACTCGCTGACACCGCATTATGTGATATTAGCAACGTTGTTATACGACTCTTAACCGACTGTGAGAACATTACTGCTGAATTCTATAACAACTTGATAAAAGGATATTAATAAGCATGACCTACGTTGCACTATACAGTGTGATGTCGGTAGTTTGGCTCTGTGACTCACGACTCCATTACATAAAACAATGTTTCGTCAAGTTGAGCGTGTAATAATCCTTCGCAACTGTTCAACGCGGCAAATAGAAAAACGTAGAAGAACATTTTCCGTTTAAGGATAGCTAATCAAAAAACTGCATTAGAGTTACCCAGCTTGGCATTCAAGCGTAGGTTTAAGTCTGAGCTTGTGAAACACAGATAGTTAGCCGAGCGCCCCGAGGCAGGTTTCACTTCCTGTGCCTTAAACCCATTGATGCGGCATCAGATATGAATCTTTTTTCATGCAATATAGTAATACAAGAATGAAATTCTGCTGCAGGTTTGTAAATATGCAGACTGGAGTGATGGTTAACTATTGAGTGTTGTGGCCACTGTCAACGTACGTTTCCGTAAAGCAAAATACTACTCATTGTTAATGTTTTAAGTTGCTGAAAATTAAACGCGTCGGAGTAGCTGGTACATGGAAGGAACGGTACATTCACTGGCTGCGTTCAAAGCGGGAATGAAGCGAGCCATTTGTGGCCGTGCTGAGGTTCTGGTTTGCTCCGCCAAGATGGCTATGTTATAAGTCGTAGAACGCAGCCCAGTACACATTTTTGCGCAGTTACCTCCATTCCTAACTAGAAACTAACTGGCTGTTTGATTTACTGCGAATTTACATAAAAGATGCACATCGCGGGAATCGTGGTGAAAATTCTGAGATTAATCTGTAGAAGCGACGAGAAAATATATATTATCTTAAAGATTAGAAAGCTAAAACAGTATATATTCACATTATAATAACAGCCTATTCAACTATTCATAATGGAGTAAGTAATATAGGTAACGCAGAATGATAAGTCCATCCGCAACTGTATCGGAAATATCAAATTCAAGATTTTTATCTGCTCAGACATAGAAAGTTTCAGTTGAAAGGAAAGCTGCGTAGGCGCCTCATTAATTTGTACCTAGTTATTGAATGACTATGTGCAATTCTATTATGTTTATACTTTTTAATAGGCAAGTACATTAGTGATTATAAGGCTCAATAAGTTTAAACTTGCGATGTTTCCTCAGTGAGTGGACTAAACAGGTGTTACATGGCTATAATTAAAATGACATACAATAGAACGCTATTTACAGCTAGTATATTTGTGAAAGAAGATGTGGAAGTGATCAAAAGACCGTTCATTACTTCACTAAATTGCTTTTAGTTATGTATTGTTGCATTAGTTTCTGCTCGCCACATTAACTTTCGCCTGGACTACATAAACTACATTACATTAATAAAGGCTGACATTTATTTAATTCTTTATTTCTCAACTCTGTGATGAAATGTATCTGGTTTCCGTTTTCAAGATACAACTCGACTACTTCAATAAAATCAAAATGAAGCGACGCGTATAAATAAACAGGAGAGCATTCTCAAAGGAGTTTTCCTTTTTTGTCTATTCTGATTTTATTTTTAGTATGTCACTCTAAGATTTAACGGCAGTTAGATCGGATTATAATATTGTCCTCTATTTTTCAAAGAATGACAATCTTTTTCGGTTTTTGCGTAAAAGATGGCTGGGATATGTCATAATTTTAGGAAGACTTGAAAGCAACAAACAATACTTGTCTGATATCGCCAGACATTTGCATTGTCTTCGATTTGGTATACTCGAAATATTGGCAACAAGACTACTTAAATTATATAATAAATAGACCTCCCCTCTCATACTAGATTCATTCAATTTTTTTATAATTTTAGGGATCAATTCAAAGGAGGTTGTACGTATTGGACCACGTCGTGTGACAAGCTTATGATAAACATGAAGATGGCTCATAATTTATGCCTAAGATTAAAATCTTGTCAGACAAAAAAGCTCGAATTAATTGGAACTGAAAGCTTCATAAAGATTGATGTGCACTTGTGCAGTAAAAAACAATCTTAAAAACTTCGTAACATTCAGGTAGATTACTTTCAGTTATACGAGAAGCAAATATGACTGAGCTTTATAAATATTAGATAAGATTCTGGTGAAGAACCTCTTTTTGTCACATCTCTGATATCCAAACATTGTGGTTGAATTTAAGAAAAATAGTTAGTCACCAATTCACATAATTTATTTATTTAAACTTAATGTACAATAGTGGTACATGGGCGAACTTAATGCATCAAGGCATTCTCTAACAGTCAACCTTTGGGTTAAAAAGACTACACTGTTACAACAAATAAATATATCATTTAAAAATAATTTTGTTTCGGAAAGAATACACAAATAATATATATTATACTAAATAAAATACATAAATATGCTAAAATAATAAACTAATAAATATGATATTTAATAATCTTACTGATTAAGAGAATTCATAATAATCATGACGAAGAACAATTAAGAAGCCAAGCTTTTAAGAAGAATAAATAGATAATGTGATCTAAGTTATGATACTTATCACTATTTCGCTTCTCTTTTGTCATTTATGATCCCAATTCATCCTCTTCTTCTTCAATCTTTCCTACTTTAAATATTCAGCTCACCTAGAGCATCAGGAGCGACAGGAGAATCTGTCTTGGGTTCTCATTTATGTTTCCTCGTACTTCCTGCCAACCCGAGGACTAATTCTGGTTTGGCAATTGGCGTTACTGTTGCATAATTTAGTTGATTTTGACAAGTATTTGATAGTGATTGTCGCTGAGATGATATTGCGACTTGAATTTAAATGTTTTTTATTTGTACGAGAATTGGCTTTTCGATTTTTAATAAGTAAGTACATCATTTTATTTTGGGACCTATAAAACCCTTTCCCAGTGATCTTTTCATTCAGAAAGCGTCATCCCAAGTTTTCCAATGACTTTGTAATAACACAAAGAAAAGCTAAACCGTTTATATTGATGAACACAGTTTAGTTAATAACAGAACATATTACTACTGAAATCAATGTATTTAATAATAAATTTAACGCAGATAGCTGCAGTTATGGACTCGTTTTATGTTTCACAAAACTTATTACCTACACCTAAAGATATTATGTTCTGTAACTGTCATAAAAGTGTTCATTTGACCAACATTCATTAAATAAAGTGGTAAATAAAATAATAAAGTATAATATTTGCGTAGAGGTCTCAAGTGAACGGATCTATTACAATGCCACGGTGAGAAAGCTCGGTTGTGTCGTGTGCTGCGCCGGCGCCGCACAATGCTCACGTTTGCGACATCGGAATCAACATCGTCAGCGCTATGTGTATCGAACTATAAAAGGTCAGGTTAAATAGCAACTGGCAAATCGCAATTCACTTGCCGTTTTCATTCCGGACATTTTTTACTATAATTATTTCCAATACTTTAACTTATTGACTTGTATTTGCAAACAATGTTAACATTACTGCAGCCAGTTAAATGTTTCCTTATACCTACAAATAAAACAAAATATAGAAGACATAATCCTTAACCAGTATTCATTAAAGGACCAAATAAAACATTGAAAGAAACAATATAACGGCCAGACGACGTCTGGTTATGTTCAGTGTGGATGACGGCTGAAGATAAGAATGAATTAAATAGCTAAAGAAGAGATAAATGAGGTACAATCCGTTAGTGAAACTGAACAAATAGTTGAGAACACCTCTGTAAACAAAGCAGGTAGAGCCAAAGGAACTGTTTTAATATAAAAGACCGACTCACGAAGAGGACCCGACGCGGTGAAAGGTAAATAACACTATGAGATATAACATAACAATGAAGTTTTAATGAACCACTGTTTCAAATTCTATTCAGCGGACTTTTCCGCTATTGTGTGTCTATTTGAAAATAGTTCAGCTATTCAGCGTCATAACAATTAAACGAAAATGAAATCGTTATAAAAATATTGTTATATGCTCTTCAATGTAATTTATTATTGTTAGTCAACAAAAACGACAGTAAGTTCGTTCGAGGATCAAGGCGAAAGAAAAAGTCAAAGTTATCTAGTGTGAATAGATACTTGGTGAACACAATAAGCTCTGCCCACGCGCCGATGAATCATGCTTATGCGCCCGCGCCGTTGCCGCAACACACACAGCAAGAACAGCAAAAACATTACCTACTTTTGAATAAGTTCCCTTTCTCTTTCTACACCTCCGAGCGTGCACCGCGTTCGGCGCCACTCGTTGTATCAATAAACAAATGAATCATTATCAATACATATCTAATAGATTGACTTTGACCATGATTTGAGTCAATGCTAACCAAACTAGCGTCATTATCATTACACAATATTTGTTGTTTTACCTTATAGCATAAGGAATGGAATTATTTGGGAACGATACTATTGAAATAGATACAGATCACAATCAGATCCATGAAGATAGTGAAAATATTAGGTCTTGAAAAGATAGCGTCTAGGAAGCAGTTAGTCTACAAGTAATATTTGGGGACTCAACTAGAATTGAATAAAATTAACATAACTGATACAATAACGTTTCAGAGTACTGTCAGTCAGTATCCGCTGAAGAAAGTTTTAAAATAAAGTCCATACCGGAGACGAGAATGTTTATAAGAGAACACGCCAAATGGCACATAAACGTTTAAAGTGTTGTAAATTATTTTCTTAATC
Organism: Mamestra brassicae; assembly: GCA_905163435.1. Classification (NCBI taxonomy): domain Eukaryota; kingdom Metazoa; phylum Arthropoda; class Insecta; order Lepidoptera; family Noctuidae; genus Mamestra; species Mamestra brassicae. The sequence continues at coordinate 5,560,594 of LR990996.1, read as the reverse complement.
TCGATGGCATGATGACAAATAAAACGTCCTTTCACCTGGGAGACAGTTTTGGGTGCGATTAAAAGAAAGATATTTAAATTTTTGAAATACTGCATGCAGTTCGGAAATCATATCAATTATTTCAGCAGCTTAATAGAGCAACATGCATTTCCTGATCACATTACACGTGGCATACAATTTAATCCCTCTGTTTAAAATGTAAAATTTACATTTGTATAAATAATTACGTCCATTGCCCTGAATACAGAAAATGCTATTGAATTGCAACTACATATTAAAACTCGTGCAGTGTCAATTGAACCAATGAATGTGCGTCGGTAATACCGTGCCTGATTTCGAAATGTAAGAGCGGAACTGTACGATCAAAAGTTTTTTTTGTAAGAAATCTATTTACTTATTACATTGGACATTAATTTATTGTCGCATTAACTGACCAGTCATAGCAGCCAATGCGTGACGAAGTCGAACGAGTGGCCATGAAGTGCGTAGAGCGACTGGCCGGTGTGATACGTAGAAACGGTGACTCACAGAGAGAGACCAGAAATATGCATTACTGTGTACCAGATAAGGACAACAGATTTCAGAAAACAGGTTTAAGATTTCGAGTTTCGATCCGATATTCTCTTGTCTGTGCCAAGTAGACTCCGCTTGAGTAACGCTGCCGTTCACGAAACTCGGGGAAGTCGTACATTACAGCTTTTTATTTTTATTCGATTTGATACTGTTTAACAATTAGGATTTACTTTAACTGGCCTTCGTCTACTTCTCGATTAATGGTTGTTATCGTAATTAGTCACGGACCGGTCTCGATAACTTTCCCAGCCTGCTTTAAAACGGGTATTATTGTAAATTAGCAGATTTTGTTCTTTATCTTATCAAGTAAAGGTTACCTACTGAACACTTTCTTTATCAAGACATGGTCTGTGTCGTGGTGATGTCACCACTACTTCGGTGCTCTTATCTTAACGACGATAAAACGTTAGTTAGGAATGTTCTACAGACGTAAGTTAGCTAATAAAACGCGTAGCGACGAGGCATCCCGTCATCACCGCAGTTATCTCATCTAATGAAAAGGTTATACGAAGCTCGTGTTATGAACACAGTTCCGCGAAACTGCGAAAGACAAATAAGACTGCACAAAAGCAGATAGTATAGATGTTGTAGCGATATTGTGTCAAGTCGGCGGCGGCATATCAACACGTGTTTCGCGTGTGATAATCAATCGGTGCACTGATCGCTGAAGAAAGTCTCGAGCTACACGATTACAGGAATTTTCCGACTCGGTGGAAATGATCGCGTCTCGGTGAATCATTACATGTTTTTACCTCTACCTCTACGTTGCCCACAGAGAAAACGCGCGTTTCTTTCATGTTCATAAAAATAAACATCAAAGTTGACGTTTAATTGGTATTTTCAATTTTGCGGGCGTTCCTTGTAAATCTTTAGAACAAATCACAATGCAGTAAGTAGTGCCAAAAAAGGGACAGTCATAGCCAAAGTTGTCCCCACAGCTGTCTTGTAAAACGTCTCTGTAATTTATTGAGTACAAGCTGGCGTTTAAAAATATTCAATAGTAAATCTTAATCACTTACATCAGCGTATTTGTCCGTCAAAAAAGTACAACGGTGCCTTTAACGTTAATGGGTCTATTTTTAATGATAATAGGTTGCCGATAATTGTGTAGTAGGATTGACGTCACGGCTTGTTGGCAACCTAAGCGGTCTATAGGAAAACATGCAAATTTGTTGGCTGATTCCTTCCACTATCTTCCAACTTGTCTGTGTTAGTATTGTTATTAGATTGTGATGCCACAGATTTATTATCTCAATTGTGTTGGCTCGACGGTTCCATACAATTTGAGCATGTGAAGTTTGTATTCATTCTTTAAAATACCTCCAAAAACATCAACCAAATTATCTATATAATAGAAGCAAACACGGAAATATATCGATGATTTGCAAATTAACAGCATGTTAATAATGTTTACTTATAGGCTCGGAATTTCCATATAAGCAAATTTATCTAAGTCACATTGCTGTGTGACTAATATGACATACAGAGAGGCTATACAAAGATGACATTACTTATCTTGACATCGTCAAATATTTGCGTAAAAACTGTGTTCCATTAATGCCGTAATTATAAATGTGTTCCAATTAATATGCTTCGAATATGTTCTATAATAAAGATAATGTTTTAGACAATGCTCTTCCTAATGTTGCAATAGAAGTGAACGCAACAGATGCAGCGTGTGTGTCGGATTCGGATCTGTGAGACGCGGTGGCTAGGTTTTAGTTGCATACAAATCGGAACAAGGTATTATTTGATCGTGGTCCAACAGTCGTTAAGGCTACTGCTACCGGCCTGTGCGGCAACCGGTTTGTCCACTTCCAGTGCCGAAACGACGCCAATCATAGCCTTTAACACCAGAGCCGGAGAGCTTTTTATTATTACATCTCTTTACGAGATTATATTATTATTGCTTCCTCGCTTTTCTTTCATTGGGTCATACGTATGGTTTCATTAGCGGATTTAGTTGGAACATAGGGCAATAATGAAAAGACAAGTACTAGGGGAGGTGAAGAAAGAGCAAGTCGCTTGTAAATGGTAAATGTGGTTGCCGACAGTGCAGCTCTGACGCAATTTTTCAGTACTCGTTGTTCTATTGACACAGTTAAAATGACAGCTTTTATCAACGGATTTAAATTGATCCAATGACAATAGTGCAGTTGTTATAGGTTTCTCTCAATATTGTAATTTATTCTGTAGTTTAGTTTCTATTTCATTTATTGTTGTATTTTTTTGGTTCAGATGATTGCAATTAAATTGGATTACGTATTAGTATTGAGAAAGGAGATTGGAAGTATTTGTTTTAGTCATATTCTGATTGCAGATGAATTCCAGTTATTTCTTCGGAACAGTGCTTAAGCATTTAATTTCATTTGCTCGATTTGTCACGCTTCCAGAGAAATGTGATTTTTAATATTTTTGTTATTGTTAGTTCTTGCTAGATCTAGAATATCTTTAACAATATCGCCTTGTGTTATTTTCCTGGTATGCAGATATATTTTGAATTCCTTCGATATAAGCATTGTTTTCTTAAACATGTAAAGTGTTTATTAGTACAATTGTAATACGATTATACAATCATTGGCAGCAATCACTAAATCTCCTCGCAGATGCCGAAATTATCGCGTGCATCGGTGCCAATAGCTGTCTGATTGATGGCTGATCCGGCGGGCATTTATCCATTCGTGAAACCGAGTAGGCGGATTGACAGCAAAAATCAAGAAAAAGGCTAATCAAAATAAGTCGAAAGCGCTCCCAAATCGCAACTTCCTGTGGAGCCCCTCAAATTAGCCGAAAGCGTAGCAGCATCAGCCACTGGAAATTATCATGTGGCGTGCTGGAAATTGGCGTGCAACTATACGTACCATTTTAGAAATGAGTAATTGCTGTCGAAATTTAGCGCTCGAGGGTGCGCACCTGCGGGCGCTGAGATTCATTCATGAGAGGAGCGAAATAAAGCGGCGAGAGCTCGAGAACAATCCGCGGGCAATAATAACAGTTGGCTTTTCTTAGAAACAGTGTGGCGTGGAGGCTTCGACGGAGGGTGTGGTGGCGTCTCGCTCGCACGCCTGGGGAGCGAGCGAGAGGGCGTGGGCGGGGCCGGCGTGTTATGTCACGCGGGCGGCGAAGGCGTCGGGAGTGCTGTGCTGCACGCTGCACGCTGCATCCGCCACACTTCCCGACTCTTCATTACTAACGCTTATTAAGAGCGAAGCCGCGGAGGTCAGCACACATAAATATTAAGTCAGGTGCTACCCACAGACCCTCATCACTACCACTCAAGTAATATTCGGTAATTAATTGGATGCAATCTGTCGTGCAGTTCGTATGAGGAAATGATTGTGTTATACAAGTAAGTACACAACATTCAAGCTGATAAGATTCGGGCGGCTACTGATATCGGTAGAGATTGCAAAGAACCAGATTTTTAAGTAGATACAGAAACAGTTAAACTAAATTATACATGTGTGCCGAGCTGTTTGTATTACCATAATTAATGCGGTATCGATTGACTCGAGTACCTTCAGTACAAGAGAAAATAAGATAATATGTTTGACGTAAACAAGCATGTTGTATGTAATTTACATTCTCAATAGCTCAAAGGATTTACATCAATGGATTGTTATTGAATTAGTTTCCATGTCATTTATTGACCGCTATAAATGCAGTGAGTCTAATACGATCATTACCAAACAATATATGCGGTATTCCCATACAAAAGCTCATGATTTATATTCATAGTTTGATTACAAGTTGTCAGCTCTGGGATGTATAAAGTATTTTATGTGAAAATTACCGGTGGGCACAAATGAAAACATTTTTATGCATAAATAAGGTGCGTTCGATAGAAACGGCACGATTCAGCCGCGTATGGCACAATGCGACGGTTTTATTGCACGAGCCAATGGTGAGGCGACGTTTATAAATCATATTTTTATGGTTATTCTTAGCGATAAACTCGACGTTTCTAGCGTTGATGCGAACATTTTGAACGCGTGTGCACCTCAGGCAACCGGTGTTAGGCTGTTGACTGTTCCTATGCGCGGACGCCATGTGCCAAGTGGAACTGTGAATCTTTGACATTGCCCTAAGCTGCCAGGAACACCGACTTGTTACTACAATGATACAAACAAGAACAGAAAACTAAGTAGCATAAAACGGTCTTTCTATTGTGGCCGAATGATTAGTCATAACTAATCATCACTAACAACAATAAAATGATTAATTAGCGTAATTACTAATTCATTCATGTCGGTTAATTTATGAATTAGAATCTGAAACTTCAATAAACATCAATTGCATTGAAGAGAGTAGAATGAAAGTAGGTTGGGCAGGACTTTCTTCTGTAGACCGCGAAATATCGACGTTAACTAGCTTATAAAGATTAAAGTCCAATCTAATTGGCTAAGTGCTTAGATTATAGTTGCAATTAACAAGGAAAATATGAGCAAAAATATTAAATGACGTCTTTTTAATTTGCTTGTATCAAAACTTCCTGCATACGCATTTCAGAAACTCAGGGCTTCCCGTAAAACTGTGTTTGTAAGTACCGTGGAAAGACACACTAATGTTTTTATCCTTATAGCAATATTGTGAGAACCGGTGCTTAATCCTAATCAGTTCATTTATCACATCACGACAAGCAGACAGCATGCTGTTTAAAAAATGATCTTTCGTGTCTACAATGACATGAAGGTAAAAGTTTGTTTAATGTTTTAGATGATTTTGTGAAGCTTCAGTTAAAGCGTATGTAGAACAAACACACACAATGATTTAAACAGGCATTTTTTATAGCAAAAAAGTCAATTAGGGTTTCCTTTAAAATTAGTTTAAAATAAGATTTTTAAATTGAAAACTACAGCAAACGAAGTAAACAAAAGTCTATTTCTTAATACTTTTTATAAACTTCGGTCCATCGGATGATCGAACAAACAAGGTTTCAATCCGTTACCGAAAAAAAAACAAAGTTTCTGTCTAAAAAAGTTAGTGATAGTTCGTTGTTTAAACTAAAATGTAAATAAAAGAGGCGTGTCGTTCCATTAATTTTGAATAACTTACATTTAAATGCTTTTATAGAACGAAAATTCTACGTAGGTATACGCTTCTTCCAATTTATTATGTTCTAGATCAAACTATCGACCAAATACCTGTCTTTTCATATCTGAATAAAAAAACAACATTTTTGTCCCAAAAAAGTCAGTGGTAGTCCGACATTCAAACTAAAAGTATTACTAGCTATTTACCAGAATATTTAAAAAAAAAATATACTAAAAAGAATATTCTAAATCCTATTTTATGCAAGCATCGTTCCATTCGGTCAAATAGTTCTTTCTTTTGAATCCATAGACGAAAAAAAGAACAACGTTTTTTGTCTTCAAAAGTCAAATATAGTGATAGTTCGATGTTTAAACTGAAATCTAAATCGATAGGAAGGCTATTAATTTAAAATTAGCTAAATAAGCGTGTTTCCCTAAACAGTTCGGCAGTGGAGGGTATTAGTGGTGTATAAATTGGCCAATCAATCGGTTCCCGAGTCCCGCTTCGTTGCAAACAACCTGACTGTAGCAATTAGAGGGGCCTATTTGTATTTCCAGCCAGTGTATACCGACTACAAAGGGAAAACAGCCAATATTTACATGGTATGCTATTGGAGAGTATCCATTTCACCACAAAGGCTACAGCGTCGAATTTGTTTTGTTAATCAGTAGAGTTCAATCAAAATATCGGTATTGAATTGTGGCTGGTGTCTGTGTTACTACTTTAAATTAAATCCTATTAATGAATTAAGAAATATAAATTCATGATGTGTTAAGGTTTTTTCACATTTTTAGTGATAAATACTTAAGTATAGTGGAATATGTTAAAAAAAAACAGTAAATCGCAGACCGAATCAATCATCTAAATGTAAACTAAAATGAATAAACAGATGTAAAATTTTCTATTTGTTTGTCGGAGGCCATTTCTTGAAGTTCTGATCCGACACCAAGAAGAAAGAGTTCATTGATCGAAATCGAAAGCTTCAACTTTGTGTACCATAATTATGCTGCTTTTAATCCCGGAAAACTGCACGGAAGATTTGACCATGGGAATATAAAATAATAATATTATTTTACGGAGAACGACTTTTCATTAGGAACTTAGGATACGAGTATGACAATATCTTCAACCACCTGAAAATTGAATGTACAGTCTATTTGCATGCCTTTAATGACTCGGTAATTGAGTGTTATTAAATCGAGTACTACCTACTTATTATGTGATATGATAAGATAACAATTACGGCATAACATTATTTGTGTTTTGGAAAAGGTTCGAGTGGAAATTAATAGTTCGCACCTATAAAGTGAAACCGTTACTAAACGAAATTATTAAATTTTATAGAGGAGCCAATATTAGAAAAAAATCACTGTTTTTAGATAGATGGCATTGATACCTCAATTCATGAAAATTTTCGTTTAGTAACGGTTTTACTTTAAAGGTGCGAGTTTTTTTTTTTACATGGGCTCATATTTGAACACTATCTCACCCGGAGGTGGTGAAAAGGATGGATTTGGTCAACGGTTGCCTACAAGGAACCTTACCTTTTAGGAAATACAGGCTGCGGCAGGGAATTCTACTCTTCGACAGTACGCACAACGAAAATATTTCCCTAAGATCCGAAAGCCATGTTTTTTTTTTTAAGTCTAGGTAGATAACAACATATAGCATAGCATATTGTGAAATGCTCTATGTTGCCGTTTTAAAGACCGGTTCATTTAAATTACTTTGCAAGTCATTAAAAGTCAATGATATTAAAATTTATACCGATCAACTGTCCTATCGGATGATGAAAAGGTATTACATCAATACTTAGATCTTAAAAGTCAACTGTGAAATTCGCAATTTGGCGCGAAACGATTTACCTAGTATTTATAGTATGAGAATCCATCTAGCAGGAATAAAACGGATAAAAATGAAACTGTATTTCCCGAATGTTTATGAGAGGAGAGAGAGGGATAGCAAAAGATAAAGTAAAAAAATATTTTGATATTATTTCTCTAGCATATACAGTACAACAATTCTAAAACATGACCACGCACTTATGAACACCCTGTATAACTTTAACTTTTAATTAAATTATTTTTTTATTATTTGTTGTCATAGCGGTGTCACCGGAAAATAGTAGACTCCGTGAGATTGTAATAAATCTTTATTAGATTATAATTTCTCGGTATTTTATGAAAAAATCGTTTTGTATACATTAATTCCCATCAAAATTCAATAGTGACCAATATAATCCGTGTCTTATAAAGAAAAAAAAGTTTACAATATCACGCGATATTTTACAATCTTACGAAGTTTGCAATTTTCCGGTGACAGCGGCAATAGAAATACACACTCTGTGAACATTTTAACTTTCTACTTATTACGGTTCTTGAGATACAGCCTGTTGACAGACAGACAGACAGATGGACGGACAGTGGAGGCTTAGTAATAGGGTTCCGCTGGTTACCCTTCGGGTACGGAACCCTAAAAATCAAAGTGACTAAAAACACTTTGCCCGAGAATCGACCCCAGGACCTCATGCTCAGTAGAAGCGCTACTGCTACTGGACCAAAGAGACAGAACACTTTAGCACATTTCTTAAACCGAAATTATGAATATTTATTTCACCTCACATTTTATAGCCCGTGTTTGCCCTACTGTTGGACAATGGATTTCCTTTCATTCTTCATCTTTTCAAATACAATAAATCTGGAAGTTTGGAATGTCCTGATTTCTCAATGACGGTCAAACGTAAGACGAAGAATGAATTCTTGATATGAAGAGAGCAGACTTTTCAGTGAGAAAAATAAGTACAGGCAACAAAAAAATATGTTTACAGTTAAACAGGTACCAACTTAACCAGGTACATGTTGGTAGAAACATAATTAAATGAATTATTTACCTATCAACTAATTAATGCAATGCAAACGATAATCATAGAAGGGGTATTATTTGCCCTGGGGCAGCACAGGCCAACAGAATTATCTATAACAGGCCGTGGTGGAAAGATGTTTAGGTACATCAAAACTGAAAAAACCGGCCAAGTTCGAGTCGGACCATAAACCGAAAAAAACACGTTTTATGTTTGGGAGGCCCCTTCAATTTTTAGCAGCAATAGAAATACACTGTTTGTGAAATTTTCAACTGTCTAGCTATTAAAGTTCTTGAGATACAGAACGCTGACAGACAGACGGACAGCGGAGGCTTAGTAATAGGGTACCCTTCAGGTACGGTACCCTAAAAAGATCCAAAAGCAGGGAAAACTGCAGACAAAGCTAGTGAGTTTATCAATGAACCAGTGAGGGTTGAGTAGTGTAATAGAGATGTTCCTGATGGACCGGAAAGGGTTGAGTGCTTGCGGAAGGCAGAGAGCCGAATGTTTTAGTGTGCCGCCCGTTCGGGGGCTTATGGCCAAACACGGGATTACGGTTTACCGCTGAATTAATTATTTGTTTAACTGTACTACATCCTATTGTAGAAACACAGGAGAATTGTGTAAAGGAAAATTTGGAGTGAAATATGACAATAGTTAAATTTCACTCCAAATCTGAGCTATAATTAAAAATATTACTACCCACTTATTTAGAGGTAAATTTGTAAAATGCTTGATTGTAAAAGGTTATAATTATTTAGTAGGACCTGCTGTGGCCTTTGTGCGATCGCGTTAGCGTAAGCGTCAATTTTGCACCAAAACTGAAGAATGCTGTCTGACAATAACTGACCTTTTTCCCGTACAATTTGACGTAAGAGAACGTTTACTTTAACGCGATCGAGAACCTACGTTGAAAAACTCGCACTAAGCTCTCTGAGGACATAATGCAAGTATCTAGGCAAACGGCAGTGCGCCAAGCCAAGTTCCGGCCTTACGCATTCAGTGGGTATATTGCACGAAACATTTCGAGCTGTTTTTACCCCATCATAACTTTGCTTGTTATAATCACAACTTGATGAAACTTGGGCCATTTATTACTATCACCTTGTTGATTACTGAAAGTCAAGTTTTTTTAAAATAAAATTTATTGTAAAATCAACGTAAGAAGAAAAAACTTTCCAAGTTCATAATAGAGAATCATATTTTTAAGAAAACGACTTTTCAAGTGATTCATCATTTTTATGCGGTCAGGAAAGATCCAAGCTCTCTGTTCACTGGTATTCTCTAAACACATGTTAGAGTCATGGATTAATCTACCGTTTTGAAATGCTTAGCCCATTATTGATCTCACTACTTTTGTAGGCCGAAGTTTTGGGGATAGGAACTTGGCCTTTTTGCGCATTTTTGTTTTTTGAAGGATTTATACTTACTCGATCGCGTTAACGTAAACGTTATCTCAAACGAGAACGTTAAAACTCGCACCAAGGCTACAGATTCGATTACGAAAATGATTTCACTGATAGATAGCTTGATGGGTACCTATCAAAGGCTACTTTTTATTCCGCAAACAGGAGCGAACCCAAGTAAAGATCAGATATAAGGAGAAAAGGTTTAGATTTCCTTAATATAAAAGTAGAGAAAGTATAATCGATACTTTAAAAAAAAGGGTTACAAAAATTCCTCTTCCTCATTTTAAATGAACGATAATACATTCTCTAGGTAGAGTACTATCTTTTCATATAGAAAGAAAAGAGAACATGGACGAACAAAATAACTTAATAAAGCAAAAGATAATTCAATTCTTAGTGAATGGATTGCAATAAAAATCCGGCCAAGTGCGAGTCGGACTCTCACACGAAGGGTTCCATACCAAAAACCGAAAAAAAAAAATACTTTTCTTTTTTGGAAGCCCCCCTTAATTTATAATTGAATTTAATTTTTATTATTTGTTATAGCGGCTATAGAAATACACACTGTAGGTACAAAATTTAACGGTCTACCTATTACAGTACCTACTTGAGATACAGCCTGCTGACAGACAGACGGACGGACGGACAGCGGAGGCTTAGTAATAGGGTTCCGTTAGTTATCCTTCGGGTACGGAATCCTAAAAATGACCTATTAGTACCTAGGTACACCGTCAAGTCACTAGCACTTATGAATGTTTAGGATAGATCTTAGTAATAAATCGAGTTATGTCCCTGAATGCCATGTGCTTGGCTTAATGATGAGCCAATGTAATGCCTAGGTACCTGTGTTAATCAAATCAGACTGAGTCCTTTCTCCTGAGGAAGATCAATATTCTATCCCTAGATCACTGTGATAGTGTGACTACCTAAGGGATAGAATATTGATCTCACTGATCTCATGATACAATATTGACTTCACTCTAATATTATAAAGGCGAAAGTTTGTGAGTGTGTGCGCATGTTTGTTGCTTCTTCACGCGCAAACGGCTGGACCGATTTAGATTAAATTTGGTATAGAGATTGTTTGAGTCCTGGGAAAGGACATAGGTTAGTTTTTATCCCGGGAGTAAGTTCCCTTGGGATAATTTTCGACATTAACGCTGGCGGTAGCTAGTCATCATGATATATGTATTTTGTAAGGTGGGTCAAATCTATTTCTTCATTAGGCAGCTTAAGAGAAATACACACTTAGTCTAAATTACATAATTTATGAAATCATCAAGGTCTTTTCTATAATATAGACTGGTGCCCTATACTATGACGTGCTAATACCATCAAATTCCGACGATGTAAAAGGGATAGTGCTATACGCTATGTATAGCTCCGTCTCTCTCTTGGAGCGGAATCTTGTTCCTCGATCGTTTAAGACTTCATAGTATGCCCTTTTCCCTTAATTTCAATCGAACCTTTAATTCCTACTAATGAAAACAAATAAATCTCGGTTATACATTGAAAATAATTTCCATACAAAATGACAATCGAGACTTTTAGAGTAAAAAACACAGCAAAAAGTATAGTAGTTGTAAAATCTAAAAATTAATCAGCCGTTATCTTCCTTGATCATCGCTATTAACTTTACCATTATCAGTAGGATTCTACGAAAATCATAAGCTGATAAGAAATGTGTACAATTACCGAGTTTCCTCGCACCAGAGGTGTTCTCGCGAAATATACTTGTTTTATCTTTAATTCATTTATTATTTAGTCTATATCGGTTTGGAACACAAAACCTAGGGTAAATTAATAAAAAACTGGACGTTACCCCTTTGGTACGTTCCTACGTGCGGGATTATAGGCGTTTAAATCTAATGTTAACTTTCTAATTACAATGATTTGTTATTAAACATATCCTTTATTACCGTATTTCTTTCTTTCCCTTTTTCCTAATCTTTCCCGTATATTTTTTATTTCCTTTTTTACTTTTATGGTGCACATAATAAAGATTACACTATTCTAACTTTTTAAACCTCTGCATTTGCAAACGATAATTTTGTTCCGCTTCTCCAAATCCCTAAAGAAAGTATACTATTTTTTTTTTTAAATGTTGATTGAAATGATTTCATTCAAATAATTATAATGTCGTAATTTTGAACTATCTTACCAAGATTAGCGTAGTACCCTGCTGGATGCATCGCGTCTATTGATCACCGCAAACTTTCCATTTGTCACTTACCTAAAACGAATACAACATAACGTAAAGTTTAACACAAAAGAATAAATTAAGTAATGTAAAACAAAACATGGTTCAACAAACAAAGCCTGTAACATAATATCGCTAACTAACTCTGTAACCCGCTACGAACCGCGAATAGCAACGCTGCTACGCTGTCCGCTAAGCGTCCATCTATGCAACATTTCTAGGCAACTAGCTACCCAGCTCGCTACGGAACTATAGTAGGCGCCAGATAATCGTGGAATAACGGTCATTGACCCACCTACAATTATTGACATTTTTAATTTGAAAAACGGAATTAATGACACAAAGCTGTCCCGAATCATCATCTCTCGTGATCCTTAACATTGTCTAATAATGAAAAACGATTCATATTTAATTGTTCAGGTACCTATGAACAGTTATTAGGGAAAGGTCAATATACTTTATTCCACATTTATCTGGCGCCTACTATAGTTATGTATCACACTAAGTAGTACTGCTACGTAGCTTGCTACGCAACTCGCTACGCCGCACTGCTACGCAACTCGCTACACAGCATTGCTATGGAACACGGCTACGCAACATCGCTCCGCAACGCGCTACGGAACACTGCTACGCAACATTGCTAATCAAATCCCTCGAAGTAGCGATTTTGAGAAGGGCTCAAAGGTGCTTCTGTAGTCACTTCGTTTTAGTTTTAGTAAAAATTATCATTATTTATTGTTAAAATTACTGATAGGTAGATGCTTTTGTGGAATATTTCATTTTCCATCTTTCATTATTTTCTGAACTATTTCTAAGTCCAAAACTTATTTTTTTTGATACCGCTATGGTACCTCAACGGTTGGGTAAGTACTTGTGAGGTCAAAGGGCATTAAAAATATGAAAAATCCAGTAACAATTTAAGTTAATGTAATTATTAGGTCATCCACGTTATTTAAAACCATGGCATGGTATCATTTAGCTTTGGAGCTTCTAGCATAATTTTCCGTTAAATTTCATACCTCAACCGACATCAAACCGTCAAAGTTCGCATGAAGTGACCAATAATAAATTAATTGATATCATAAATTATTATGCAGTAAAACCAGCGTAACTCGGCCTTTTATGTACGCATAATTTTAGGAAATATTTAAACCATAACCAACAACAACGATATTGCACTTAACCAGTCAACATATGTATATCCCATGGTTTCATCACGTTTCGCAAAATCATTTAATAATTACACTGATTAATTAACATATACGAATTATATAGACCGCAGAATGTACCCAATAACAACGAAACACGCGTGCAGTAAATAGGTACAGTCACGAGCAATGTCTCTCATAGATAGTCATCGCATCAATTATATTCATAATCCATTTAACGCTCAAAGTGTATTAAATAAAATATAATGAAAATACAGTACAATGCATGAAAGAATATATATATGAATTGCGAATACTATTGTGCGAATAAAAACACTTCCACGTGTATCTTCATTACAATACGAGCAGTTTCAGTTTCATTTTTCAGCCCTGAACCAGAGATTTAACTTTGAAAATGTATCGAACAAAATTTCGCAGCGTCCAGCGAAACCGTATTGGTTTTTGCTCTGAACAGTTTGGCTGCGAGTGTACAATTCTCAGTTATTAACAATAATCAATAACCGCACATTATCTACAGCTACATAGTACACAAGCGACATGAAATGGTAATCGACGTTCGATTTCACCTGTTTCACATAATTCTCCAATATTATTTGTGTCCGATGTGCATGGAATATTCGGCATAGGGGCCAAAATTCATGTTGCAAGGGCTGCATATTCGGGCGGAGGCATGCGGAGGCGAGCACACGTGGCTGCCACGGCTGCCTGGCTCGGAATCTGACCAAATGCCCATCGGAGCTCGATTGTTAGCTAAATAGCAATGGCTTATTTATGAGCTGTACTGTTTGCGGTCCACGCTACAACTACGTGTTACTGGGAGCGGAAGGAATTTTCAGGATTCAGTGAATTTATCAAGTGATAAACCAGTGAGTGGAATAACAAACACAAAGGAGCATTAAATTAAAATGTGCCCGTGTACCGTATGTGCGGAGAATGTATCTACATGTACTACTCTGATGGCGATTTCGCACATTGGTTTTCACATGGTAATTTGACGTCCTGTGCTTCAGACCGAATGTAGTACAATGAGATAAGAAGTATTACGAATTGTCTATTACCTACGATTTACGCTGTTTAAGCAAAGATAATCCTCATAAATAGCAATTTGCGTCGTGACAAACGATCTGCGTTGCGTCGCTTAGTTTGGAAATCGCGTATAATGCCGCTATTGTTAATTATACAAGTCACCGCGTCGCTAAACATACGATTTATTGTCAGCTAACTGGAACGGCAATACATCCCGCGTGAGATCTGTGCGCTGTGTGCTGTGCGCCACAGTCACGCCTTCGCTCAATACACTAAAACATTGAAAAATTAAGACTAATTATGATCGTCTAGTCGCACGCGGATCTTGTCACATCCTTTCAAGAGATTAACTTTCCAAAATACGACATTTACTCGCTTCCATTTAGTCATTACTAAATCGATATTGAAATCTTAATGAAGCAAGTAGGCGGACGAGTTATTCTTATTTACAGTCACATATCGATAAAGCTAGTTTACGATTTGAAAAATCGACATGTTGGGCTCTCAACAGCGCAGTAATGTCTGTCGAAGTGCGATCGAACGGAAAGATAACACCAATCGGACTTCAGATCTGACGGCTACGCTTTTTGGTCGAGAAAAACTACCGGCAGCGACCTTACCGCTTTACTTACCTAACTTATGCTTTTACTTATCGCGATATCAAATCTGGAGCGGCGATTAAGAAACAATAGGACATTAATAAAAACTTGTACTAGAGCGAGGCATGAAACGTTACGATTCCATGAATTTCGTGGAATACCTTTTCGGTTATTAACATTTTACAGAGAGTCGTCGAGGATGACGTAAAGGCGTAATTAAATGTTGGGCAAATGTTTGATTTGCTTAAAAGAAGTGAAATAGTGGTGGTTACAGGTGTCAGAGCTGTAGAGTTGGCTGAGGCTGTATATCTCTCAGTAAGCACCGGACAGAGGCAAATAAAACAATGGAACAATGAAATACGCGCGACTGAAGCGCGCCTCTGCTAATGAACTGCCGCGCCGGCTCCGAACGCTCTTGGTATTAGACCAACATTAGTTTATGTTGAAATCACTCATTAATTTACTCCTATTTTACTTTTGTTTCATTGTGAAAAACAAAATTCGGCCCAAAGGTATTACGGTATTACGGTAGAGTTGATTAAATCCTCTGATTTGGAATCCACCTTTTGTTTTAAGCGAATAATATCAGATTTACGGCATTTCAGAAAGTTTTAAGCTTTAGTACTTAGTTGAATCAGACAATTCTTTAGTGTTCCTTGTATGGTCAGTCTTTTTATGAGATTTTTGATTGAAAACATCATAGTTAAGAAGAAGTAGTGTCCTTTTCAATACGGTTTAGTAACAGATAATAAAGAGTGAATGCACAATAAATAAGTTGATTGTTTCGAGCCGCGAGTCTCAAGAGCGCTCGGTCAGCGCGCGGTGCTAGATGAAAAAGCATCAGTCGAGGTCCAGCGAGGAATGCGCGGAATGGAGGGAGCATCCGGGCGGCTGCGATTGTTACCAGTTATCACTGAATGTTTTCCACCGGGCATTTTGTGCCGCTACAAAAAACCACATAAAGGGCGGGCGCGGCTCGTTTGAGACGCCGCCCCTGTGGGAAAATCGTCGCCAGAAAACTGCGACGCAAATAAATTATAAACTCTCTCGTGTGGAACGCGATGTCGCATATGTGGGTAGCTTTATGCGAAACGCATAAAGCGTGCTTTGTTAAAACTGCAACTATGTGCGGGAAAATAAAAACAAGCCGCAAGAACCAGATGAAGTAGCGTTTGTGATACAAATCGTCGGCGCAATCGGCCTTTGTAAATGTCGCGTGATCTCACGGCGGCGAGGAATCATTAGCGAAAACGGAGCATCCCGGAATAGACTGACAGCGGGACGATTGCAGCGCCCGTGATGGATTACGGGAGCCGACCGGGTTATTACCGCCCGCCGCTTAATATCCACACTCGGCGGGAATTACGAGATCTCAAATTAAAAAAAAAATATCTCCACGTATCAGAGGTGAAGTCCGGTCATGCACCATGTATTTTAGCATACACGTGCCGTATACCTAATATTTAAATCAAAACAACAGGTTTTATATCACCAGAGTGGAAAATTTATTTTACAACCTTTATAATAAATAAGAATAATTGAAATTCTCCGTAAATACCACGAAATTAATTAGCCGATGAGTGTATAAAGTTAAGTCACAAGAAGCTGGCGACACGGCTAAGTATGAGTGCGGGACGGCGGGGCCGCGGGCACGTCGCTCGCATTGAAAACTTGCAGAAAATGCATTTGCGATAAGAAAAAATTCAGTCCGTCGAGCACATATAAGTGCAGCATGGCGACGGTGACATTCCATGGGGAATACTCGGCATATCGAGACTTAAAGTAACCATTTACCGATTGCAGATACGCGATGGCCGACCGAGTAATCTGGTCAGATCGCTTCACTCGCATACTTGTTGCTACACATAATTTTTAACCTAAATAAGTAAGAAATACTTGTCTCCATGGTGTATTTAATGAGGTTGCGAGACACTGCGTGGTTCATGACAATTTACGGTTTCCATTAATTGGCTGACAAAAACCGCTTTTATAAAACCAATTTGCTCTATAGAGGAGCTATAAGAAAATAGTACAACTCGGAAGTAACGACACTTGGAAATTCAAAGTTTTCTATGAGTCAGCTACAAAACAAAGTTTCTCGTCCATTGTGGACGGAACATCTTTACTTAGTCCATCATTATAGGAACAAAGTTACTGTTAACGGTTAGTCTCGTCGTGGAATAACAAAAAAGCGGTCCTGTAGTATCGCCGATGTTTCCGTCCTGTTCTCGCACAGGACTTCCATTTAGGAATGAGCAGGATGATAGTGAGTTTTAATATACGGCCTCTAATGTGAGTTGCTTTTAATTTATCGTGCGACAGCCGCGCTGGTCGGCGGCAGGAGGCGCTACATCAATCTTCCGACGGAGAGCGGAGAGCGGTGGCTAAACACTCAACTCCACGTTGAATACAAATCATAGACTCCACTAATAAAATCACTGATTTACTGAATTCACAACTGTAAATGGACATGTACTAATGGTCGATGAAATATTTTGAATAGACACATTCAAATATTTGCGGGCACGGCTTTAATTATAGAGATAAATTGGCGTATTAATTAGTGATATATTTGGTTTGTTAAAACCAAATTGGTACGTTTGTTTGTCATAATTCAGTTTTGTAAAGAGTAAAATGTGTCAGTCTGTGAAAATAATGGGAGATAATGTTGTTTAAAATTACAAAACGCGGCTTTCGGACCACAGGGCTGGATACATACAGGGCGGCGGCATGTGAAAATCAATATACAATCATGTCTCTATCCAACACACCTGTCCACTGCATCATTAAAATTTGTAAGTTCATTGCAATATTACATCAAACGTATTTAATGAGGCTTTAACTTTATAGGTAAATGGAAACACCGACAGAAGTACAACTTGTTCCTGGAGGATACATTTAGCAGCAATAAGTAACGGTTTTGTGTCCAAGCTCTATTAAAAATAAAAAATTTATCTAACTTTTAATCCATGACAAAAAGAAAGAAACATTCAAAAAAACTTCAATCTTTTAAGCTTTGATCATACATAACTTTTGATTACCGTAATAACTAATGAACCCATTTCGATGTAGATGCGTATTTTTAAAGCTGTTTCAAGATCAACCATAAAATACGATGAATAAAATTGACACGCTACAGTGCGTAGGGGTGAACCTCACGGCAAAAAACGACCGGGCGGCTTTGGCCACAAAGCGGAGCGAGCCAGCCCTAATTTTTGAGTGTACCAACTAAAAATATTAATGAATTCACGTACCCACATGAGTAATTACTACAAATCAATTGAAGGCAGCTTACTGCGTAAGTATAAATGAGCTGTGTTAAAGTAAAAGGGGTTTATAAATTATGAATTTATGAATGTAGGTACCTATCGGGTTGGTAATTTATTTATTAAAACCTTACACTTACCCTACAAATTAAAAGCCCATTAATTTTGAATTCTATAACCAAGTATCACATACTTGGTTGATTTTCAGGTGGAAAGCATTGGAATAAATAGATTTTGATTCAAAGGAGACACAGTCAGAAGTTAATTGCAGACACTTGCTAAAACAAAGAAGTTTCTCTAATTAGATTGATAAATTAGAATGTTTCCTTTAGCCGATGTTGTGTTGGGACTCCGGTGTCCGTCGCAAGCGCTAATGAAGCAGCACAAAAACTTCTAATTGTTCGGTTCGACATCTGCCCCGATCCGATATTTCCATTAGACCGGCGCAATTTGAAACTGAACATTTTTCGCAAAAAGTTATTTTTTTAAGCCAGTGCTACACTGGAGAAGAGTAACGAACACTTAAATTTTGTTCGGTCGGCTATTTTTATGCTACAAGTACTTCCGAATATGATTACTCCTAGTTCATGACAAACAATTCACGATTTTGAATACCAACGGCACGTGTAAAGTTACAGTTGCTATTCAGATTCAAACTCTATGAAATACACAATAACATTGAATAATGAAAACATTTCATGTCATCTTCACAAAATATCTGAAGTTGGCCAGTTTAATCGATGTTTCTAATAATAAATTCGTAGTCAACTTCTGAGAATATAACAAGGAAACACAATACATAATAATGAGCTCGAACAGTGAAAGATGAATCTACAGTAACAGTGTAGCGTCCATCGCTTCAAAATAAATAGTCGTCGGGTATTCTGAACACTTTGTTGTAATAGACTTTGGAGCAAATTCAATCGGAAACTACGTTAAAACTACAAATTTGTACAAGACAAAAGGTCGGTTCTCTCACAAGCCGACAGACAATCAAAGCGAACACGGGCCCAATTGCGAAATAAAACGTACAAATAACAAGTTTAATTAAATCGCCAAGACCGACCCGAGCGCTCCGGGAACAATTCCAACTATAACGATAGTTTAACAAGTGAACTCAAAGTGAGCTTCATATCGAATTCTACCTGCAATATGTAGTGCACTCGATCGAGAGAATTATTTGTTCACTGCGCTGTGATTTCGTTTTGGAACAATCTAAAGTTGAATAATGTTTTCGTATGAGCGGAAGCATAGGAATTTTCATAAAGGCGAATGTAAATGAATTTATCATCGAAACTTTTCATCAGGTTAAATAAAAATAATTTAGGTAGATTGGCACAGTCAAAATACATATTTAATTTTTTTTTATTCGTTCTGTGCCAAATAGTATTTAATACTGCTCACACGGGCATAGTTAGGTTTCACAGTTTCAAACGCAAGAAAGGGTTCATTTCTTTGCTCGTTTTTCCGTATCACTTAATTTAACACTATACAGCAACTGTAAAACACTGCTACTACAAAAAGCGTGTGTTTATCTATAAATATATCTCTATCAATGAAATGAAATCAAGACAAGAGCAAGCTCGGCTCATCGATAAAGAAACGGCCGGGAACCGGAAGCTGTTTGCCCGGAGGCTGTACTGTAGCGGCTGTTTTATGATGTGCTGTGTCATATTATGTTGGTAGACTTGCTCTGAACTGGCTACAGGCTGTATTGGCTATTTGAATGCTTTTGAAAATAGAACTCTGGCTGAAACATCGTTTTAGATTGACTCTTGGTGTCTTGGATACTAATATTGGCGCTTTATTGTAAAAAATAGAAATAGGCACGGATGGGAATAGATCGTATAATGGTCGTACAAGGATGTTCTATGATCCCGATCAAAATTTTACGGAGTTGTTTCTAGTTTCTACACGCGGTAAAGTTAATTAATACGGCTTGTAGCTAAATAAAAGCGTACAAGAAAGACATAAAATACTCCTTAACACATGAAACAAATAAAACTGTTTCAAAAGGTTCTGTCCCGCCTCGATTGCGCGATCATACTAAACTTAGTAACTGAATCTAACGCTCGTAGTTTTTATGTTTTAATTTCGCTATGCCATAAAGCGCACTAGACACAATTTGAGATCTTTCTCAAGGGAATTAAATCCATTGGAAACTGGTTTATCTGGTTGCGCATTAACAACAATCGATCCGTCTCGTTGGCTCTAATAAATGTGTACCGCAAGTGATCATTCCGTTTTATGCTAAAAAATCTTTCTCATTTGCAAACCAACAGCCACGTTCAAATATATTTTATTACAGCACCTCCGTTAAACGTGACATTTATTACATTAATAACTAATGTTTTCATCTTACATTTTCTAACAACGTGACAACGCGGGAAAAGTACCAACATGTGCGTCGTACCTCGTTAATATTGTTATATTAATTACGCACGTAAACATTTCTGGAAAGTGTTATACAAAAGTACAAGTGACACCGATTTCACACAGCCATAATCCTCATTTGTCACTTCTTTGGAGAGCGAAATTAAGATAAATAAGAGGCAAGGAGTGGGTCCTTTCGCTTCAATCCTCTTGTCGCTCGAGAAGGTCGGATGTGGCGTGTCAATGAAACAGAATTTGGACTCTATTACTTCGATGATACAGTTTGTTCCACCAGGACTGAGTTGGTAGTTTCACGCGAGAGTAATCCACAAATAGGAGTCCAAGAATAGAGCGAGGCTACTGGACACTCGTCGCAATCATATCTCCAGGCGGTGCTGTGAAAATTTTTAACGTTTACATCTCTCCATGACTCAATCATGTGTCATTTTTTAAGGCAAAAGGAAAAATGAGCAATCTTACTGAAAATATCAGAGACCTTGGCTGCTATTTTCGGTAATGAACCTCAAAATCTGAGGTGGTGAAGATTCTTTTGTTTTAAAGGACTTTATTGGTAGCTTAAGCCGATTTATCGTGACAGGATTTGAGCGGAACTCGCACTTTTCCCAACAGTTTCGGATTAAAGATATATTTCCATTAGATCCTGCACTGATTCTCTCTTATGAGAAGTTATTCATTTTGCTTTAATTCGTATTATGATATTCATCTTGGCTCAAATAAACTCTTTTTCCTTCTTTCAGAAGGGTTTACAAGTACCGTTCGAAGCCGTCGGACTTCAACTGAATGTGAGGATATAATATTAATCCTACTAATATTATAAACGCGTAAGTTTGTAAGTATGGATGGATGTTTGTTTCTCTTTCACGTCAGAACGGCTGAACGGATCTCGATGAAATTTGGCACAGAGGTAGATTATAGTCTGGAATAACACATAGGATACTTTTTATCCAGGGAGTATGGTCCTTTGGGATAATTTCCGACATTAACGCGGGCGGAGCCGCGGGCGGTAACTAGTAAATAATAAAATGTTTATTTCAATTACATAGATCTTCAACGTACGATATTTGGAGATCACCTTTTAAGCAAGAAGATTCTTGTGTTAGTTGACTCCGCTCTTCGACAAGGATATGATACTATATTCCTCTATCCGACGGACAGTCGAAGCATACACACACCAGCGAATTTGCGACGCTCGAAACTTACAACTTCCTTAAACGTAAAGAATCAATTTATGAAAATAAAAAGAAGGACCTGTGCCCTTGGTGCGTGTGACACGATATTGAATGAAAAGTTTCGTGGTCGGCGAGATTGTTTGGGGATTAAAGGAGTGAACCTTCCGCAGGTCAATGTGGCAGGTAGCTGTTACCGCTCCTGGGAGCGCCATTCAATATGCGGTAGGGACTGAACACAACGATCGAATTTGACAATAAATTATTGTTGTATTATTTATTTATCATTCATTTGAAGAAGTAAAATAGAACGCTAATAAAAATATTGAGTGTTTTTATAATAATTATAAAAAAAAACAATATTTTTTAATTATTATAGTGAAAGAGTTACATTTTGTGGCAAGTGATTTTTGACGACTCATTCTTAATTAGTCTTGGGATGAAACCTTTATAAAGAGTTGCAAGATTGACTGCTCTTCTTATAGTTTCCTCTGTTAGTTATCTAATCTATCTATCTAATACCTTTAAACGAGCAATGTTTGTATATATATAATCTGAATCACGGAAACGGCTCCAGCGATTTTCATGAAATTTAGTGTGCAGGGCATTTCGGGGGCGATAAATCAATCTAGCTAGGTTTCATTTTTAGAAAACGTTAGCCAAAAAAAAACGAGCAAAGCTCGGTCATCCAGGTACTAATTACTAATATTGGATAATCTTGTGTAATTGGAAATTGAATATTTCATAATTATAAATAAGTATTCAAATTCAATTTAATACTTTTCTGTCTTTTTTGTTTCAAATGGTAATTGTGTGACAATGAAATCAAATATTTTTCTATAGTTTTCCTTGTTATGAATGTTTGAGTTGTTATTACAACTAATTCATAAATCCGAATGGTCTAATTGTAGTAATTGTGCATTATTTGATTTAGTTGCATGAAATAAATTATATGATATTTAACTATAAACTGAAGTAAGCAACGCTAATCGAGTTTTATAATACTCCATCCAATATAATTTTAATTTGTACTGGTCATGTTGAGTTAGTGTTAAATAATAGATAACTTATTTATGAGCCAATTCATTACCGAAATAGTAATCTGAGTAAAACCTAATATTGGAAATACTATTAGGTAAAATAATGTAAGTGTACTAGAGCTTTAAGATTCTTTCAATTAAATTGTAATAACTTTTGATTATGATTGAAACAAGGTTTGATTGCCGTCGGGTGAAGTTTAAGAATGTTTCTTCACGTAGCTACTCCTGTTTGTGTTTAAGAGACATATTTTGACATGGCATGCATGGGTGTCACCTCCACATTAACATACCTAATAAATATTTAGTTCTTTCTTCTCTGAACATTGTTACACGATACGAGTTTGTGTACGTGAATGGGCAGGGCTATACGATTACAGCATCCGGAGAGTGCATCAACTCAACACCAATTAGCTTTGCATTAATATGCCACAGTTTATTGTACTTTAACAACAGGAATAACCCTTCTAAATAAAGAGGTGATATTAAGTTTGAAAGTGTTTTATTGCTGGCCATATGTGAAAGAGTTGAGGGTATTAAAAAGAAAAAGTTTAATCAAGGAACATAATAACCGTCTGCGAAAGGGGCAAACGATTCCAAATTCAATTTCCCTAAGACGGAATACGTGATAAATCGTTCTGAATCGGCCATTAGATGCGACGCGGCGTGAGGGCCTGGAGCGTCAGCAGTTTACACGTCTTATTGGTTGTCGTGCAGCTCGCAAGTTGTCGGCTTCGCCCGCGTCGCGACGCGCAATAAAAACATCAACTGTATTGACCAAAATAACTCTTGGCACTCGAGAGTCCGACAGATACTGTAAGTGAAGCGATCTCTAGAAAACTATATACTTACGCAGCACTTTGCAGTATCAAAGACTTTGGTATACAGACAGAAAAGATAAAAGCTTTTTACACCAGCATAAATTTCTAATTTTTTAAACTTATAAGTAGATACCTACGGCGTAATGTCTAACTTTTGTAAAAAAGTTTGCGTCGGATTTCTGACTTTCAGATCGGCTGTACCTAATCCAGAAATTCGATTGCTTTCGAAGATTTTTTTTTTTTGCTCTGATACCTAGAGTACATCCTAATTTTAGTCACAATATTTTGCAATTAGTGCATTATTCGATGTTACCTCGAAAAATATTGCAGTCAGAGGACAGTGGACGCTATTCCAGTCAGAATAAATATTATAGTTAATGTTAAGTTTTATTCCTACCAAATAGTTTAAACATTAACTGAAGTTATTAAATAGATTAATTAAATTAAGCAAATAAATATTATTAACACAATTTAAGTAGGTACTACTTAAGGGAGGAAACATTTACAATTTAATTTTAATATAGGCTTTTAATTCCAATTCGCTTTCACATGAGGTACCTACTTAAAATAGGTAATTTGAAAAATTATTAAATTATTAAAGACCTAATTAATATCATCTTGATAAGTTGCCTTCTGGGTTTTTCTACAGTTATAATAAATAAAACCATCTATTGAGAATAAAAAAGTTTCGCGGCTAGTAGGTACAATTTACATTTTTTTTAAATAAATAAATGGGTGCTGCTATAACGCTTTTATACAGCTTATTTAGACAATAAAAGATTCTGAAATAGGTACCACTATAAGAAATCGGCTGTAAATTTGCAATTTTAAATTGCCGGCGGCACGTTGTTAATTTTAAAATATTTAAGTAGTTATTTTTAAACGAATCTTTATTAAATTCGAAAGAAAGAAAACACTATAAATTATCAAAAATTAAATTATTAAAAAATGTTTAAGAACCTAGGTTTAGAACTTATTTATTTCGAAAATTTTGAAAAAAATCAGAATATTTTAAATTTGCAGCGGATGATAATACCTACCTAACCTATTTATAAAAACTGAATAACGAGGTACGTGTATCTCAGCCGCATTAGTTCACCAAAAATAAATATTTTTACATTAATCTCCCTCAATCAGACTTAAGTAATTATCGGTGAGTCCGACGTTAAAATCCTTTCAAAATATATTTTAGGAAAAGAGAACACAATAAAAACTTTTAATTAAGCGGCCCAAGTCATTTACTTTGATTAATTAACCATAAAATATTTAATTTATGCACGAACTTTACTCAACTATGTTAAGTATGGACGAAAGTATGTAAGGAATTTTATTGTTTATTTACTATATATTTTCAATAAATACTCACGCCTTGGGTAAAATTTCGAATAATAACAGTCCATGTCACTCGTATTTAATTTCACAGCATCGATATTAATTTCACTGTCAATTTGTTTACCATTCACTCGCGCGTTACATGTAAAACGTTTGACATTTCATAAAATAAGCTGACAAGTGACATCACTGCGCGCAGAATACGTCAAATCGCATGCAGCCACCAACGCGACTGAAGTGTATCGCAGGCGAACGATACCATACCGCGTCTTTCGAAAATTGCGCCATCCCAGTAAGCACACTCAAGCGAATTCAACAACACAAAAGCACCTTGAGCACACTTCATTCCCGACAGCTTGCCTAAATGCAGCTGAATCCTAAAACTAGATAATGTTTACATCGCGAAATGCCGACACCCGAACGACCGGAAGTCGCAGCGAAGCAAACACGACAACTATGTAAAATATTGCAGGATCGCGATCGCATTGTTGACATTCCCTAATAAAAATCACTTATATCTTGACTTGATTGTATGAAAAATGTATCAAAAATAATTTTTACTCACCTATTATGGAGGCCGAAGATGAGGTGAACGGACGAATTTTGATTAAATGTCAATTTAGGAGTAAATTTAAAGAATATACTCTTATTGGTATGCGAAGAATGGCACAAAGAATCCCGACAACGCACGCGACGAATGCGCACCTCGTTTGCGCATATGCTGACACAACTTCACGGACGTTACTCCCCTTGCCCCGCGCTCACCCGGTTTTCTTTGCATGTGTGCGTGTCCAGAGTGGTCAAACGTGAAATTTTATACACGTATACACCAACACATATACATTTAGTACCTGCCCTAGCTCCCGAATGCCGCCATCTTTGATATGAAAGAGACGACGCTTGTTTCTGTCTCTTGTTTCGATGGCTTGTAGCGCCATCTAGTGAAAAACTTGTTGTAACTAAAATACTAACAGATGGCTCTGTTAAGAAAATATGATATTAGTCATCTTGTTTACTTTTTATTTGTTTATTTTTGTATATAATTCTATACAGCTTTTCGAATGAGTTTGGTGTTTTGAAATAATAAAGTAGGTATAAACAATTTACAAGAAAGTTCTTTCTTTAATAATTTCAGTAAAATTACAATTTTGGTGTTATTAGAAGTTATATTGATGTGTTAAGCGGTGTTACTGTTTTCTTTCTAGAAATTACTAATAAACTTCTGTTGCACTTTTTAGTTCGTTACTCATATGCCTCACAGAAAATAGTAATGGTTGATGAGATTATTCTTATCCAACAGGTACGTTTGTCTTGCTCTTACTGATAGATACAGCATTTTCTAATAAAAGTGATGTAGTTGTAGTAAAAATTGCTGTGTAGATGGGTATTTCATTGATAATTGTCTTTTATTTATCTCGGGATTTGGCAAAGGCCTAGACAACAAAACTACAAGTTTTTATGAGATATTTTATTGTTAAAAACAAATGTCTGCCCACAGAATCGGACAAATGTTTTATTCGTTTAGCAGATTTAATTTAAAAGTAGATACGGTAACTATTAAAAATGTATTAATGTTAACATTCATTGAATAACAGCAAAAACATAGTCAGTCATGATACTATAACTTTAATAATACCTATTCAATTCTTAATTACCTACCTTAACTTCTAAATAAAAAAAAAATACTGTATAACACAATGTAAATGTACCTATCAAATTCTTGCGAAAGTCAATAATTTTGCTCATCTATGTTATTATGTATTTTTATGTGAGTAGGTAATTGATTTCTGTGCTTTATTTCATAGGTACATATTATTACATGCTGCCAACTAGGATTAATTCTAGAATAATACACAGTCCTAAATATAATATTAAAGCATTTAAATGTATAGATAATAAATTTCAATAAAATACAAAACGTAGTTTAACAACTTCTACCAACAAAAAAGTTAAAAATTTAACAACGACATAATTAATAGGTAATTATCTCAATAATCAATTCATTGTATGTCATTTAATACATAATTTACTATTAAATTTAGTTTAATAGTTAGGTACCTACTTAAATTTATTAATAAAATTTTATGTATTTTTGGTAAGTAAACAAATTTTTCACATTGCGTTTCTTTTATTTTGATTGAATGAAATTAGGGAACATACATTTATATCAATAACGGGATACATTAATTGCAAAATACTGAAAAGGTGGTCCTAAAAGATATAATTTTATTTAAGCACTAAGTTAATTGGGGCAGGCACTAGGTACCTAGTATTGCAGCGGGTTAAGGACTAAACTAAGTAACAACGGTGTTTAAAAAAACTAGGTTGCTATTACATATCTATTTCTAATGTCTTAAGAAGTTGACAGATGCATTAATTGGATACCCTGTCCGTATAAATAGCATAGAACATGGATTCACCAATTAATACAACTTTAAATACATAGGTACATTTAGGTACTACCTATACTTGTAACTTGCAAGTGGGTAATCGCCAAACAAATCTATTTTTCACAACTAACACTACGGTTTTGTTATTTACTCAGCTTTTAATGTGCATTACAGAACCTGATCTTGATCATTCAGATTTTTGAATAGTTACACTTGTAGGGAAGTATAGTAAAGAAAATTGATGGTATTTCCCTCTCACTTTTTGTATTAAGACAGTGGGCTCAAATTGAAGGGTTTCAGGGTGTGGCACCTGAAACCCTTCCTAGGTATAATGAGAGGGAACTCTTAAATAAAAATAATACTCGAATCGGTAGTCCATTATTTTTAGTTAAGATATGTTTGGTTTGAATACATTGTAGTATAATTAATAATAATAATAATTTTGGTCCTTTTCAGTTATAGAAGAATTAATTGAACAAGACATTTATTTTAGGTACCTAGATAATAATTAATATGTAGGTACGTTTACGGAAACGGCGGTTATAACTTAAATGTCGCGGCTCACAGGGTGCTTTATCTAGACTATTAATCAACCTTGTGACTACAATTTGATAATTAAGTAGGTACATAATAAATTTGTTAATGTCACTGCTGATTACGAATCGTCATGTTGAGGTGACTTATACCTATTCTAAAATCTAGGGACTAACCCTAGTATCAAAACACATTTTGCCTAGACGTTGTCGGTGATTTTTGGGTCCTTTTCAAAAGAGAATCCGAATTAAATGAACCCATTACCCACATTATTTTAATAATTCGCTCCTTTCAAAAATAAAAATAAGTAATAAAAAAAAATAAAAACCAAAAAAATAGTAAAAAATCATTTTATTGCACTCGTGGGAAAACCAAACAAAACATTTGAACAAAACAGTGTTATAAATAATGGCTCTCCTGTCTGTGTATGATTGATTTTGTATTTACAAGGCACAACTGATTTATGCTGCTTTTAGAGATTCATAGAGTTTGTTGCAAACGACTAAAAATATTGGATACGCTAAAAATAAGACTAAAGGTCCGTAGCCAGAAAGGATCGAAATTTGGAAGACTAAAAAACTTAAAATACTACACAGTCATTTTAGTGGAGAGTTTAATGACACTTTAATTGGCTACGGCCTTGCTCCCAGTAAAAAATATTATGCAATGTGTGGTACATTTCGTAAGCGCCAATAATAATTACTGTATCTATTGTAGTGTTTGCAAAGAGAGAAACTTCAAAAGATCGGTAATCTAAGTCCAATTTAAGTATCTTTTGCAATTTTAGTTCAAGGTTCTGTACATGAATTTCAGTTTCTATGCACTATGACCAATAGACCATCTTTATGGTTCTTAAACGGTGCAGTTTGTAACTGATGAAAAACTGTGATATTACATAGTTAAAGCACAAAAAGAAGACAAAATAAAACTGTTGTAGGTATAGCTAGTCTCTACTTCTTAGAGCTTAAACTTCTTCCTAATTATAATAGCTTTAGTAATTATTGTATTTGAGTGGTTGTCACCAGAAAGCCTGCAGAACACACTTGGTCACTGAGTTTCCCAGGAATAAAATCTTCCATTGGTAATGGGCAGTATGGCTCAGGCATCTTAACGTTCAGTTTATGGATCAATGTTGTAAAACCTTTAGGATTTTTTGCAGCAGGATCACAAAGTACCCACTTATTATAAAATACATAAGGCAATTATTATCTACTTTAATTTTATGTCTATATTATGTAATTACTATTCAAATACACTTTATTATCTTCCTGAATTAATAGGTAAAGTCCCAAAATTAACTAGGACTCTATAGCTACTTGGTAAAGCTTGATCAAACTTGACCCAAAAATTGACAAGGAAGAAGGACCACTATTTCGGTCTTAATAGCAGTATTCTACATAGGAAGTTCAGTGGACTGTTTCTGATTTTATTTGGTTTTTACTAACAAGCTTTTATTTCTTACATTTCAAGATAAGAAATGATTAACGAATTAAAATACCGTTAAACGTATTAGTTATGCACATGGCGTTATTAAAACGACAAATAATAATTGCTTTTAAAAACAGTGGAAACGTGTTCCTAACCTGTATAAATGTACCGAAACTGCCAATACAAAATTTAGAATGCTGACAATCTTTATTTTTTGCTTAATGTATACCGTAACTATTTTATACATGATGTATAACACTGTATGTACATACATAATTATGTATATTATTGGAAAGACGTGTCAAAACATCTAGCTATACATAAGTACATATTTTACAAATAGTAATCAATGTCACTGCATGTACTAACCCCTTTTTGGTGTGCCAAAGCATAAGGCTACTTATGAAGCCTACAGCGGGATTCGTTCATTAAACAATCATTAACCAACAGCCATTTAAATATACTTTATTTGCTCACAAAATCTTTTAGCGGAGACAGTACCTAACTACTTCATCATTTATACAGAGTCACGCGAAATCTATAAAAACTGATGAAGCGTCACGCGAGATGCATCATGCGTTAGTCTCACTGATCGGTGATAGATTTGTAAGCGAGTAAACGATATTTTTCATCGAACATTTTAGATGGTTTTACCGAGGGATTTTCAGTAGGAGGACAATTATACCGTACTTTTTCAAGTACAACTTCCTTAGTTTTCTATTCAAATATCCATATTCCGTTACATGTCGCTGACCGAATCCATTCACAATCAAATTATGTATGTACACGTTCAGTTCGCCTTACTGTGAGTAGGACACACCACTTGGAGTTCGTGCAGAGGGAGGTCGCGGACCACAATGGCGTGGAATGCCATGTTCGAAGTCGCCAAGATGTACTCACACACCGAGAACCATGTGAATGCTGTAAATGAAAAAAAAATATTTTATAGACCAGACCCTACCAAGAATTCAACATTTAATTGGCACAGGATATAAATAAAAAGCTGCTACACACTGCATTTTTTCAGATTACATATAGGTTACCTATAGCCAAAAGTGTTGTACAGACGCCGCACATCAAGTTACAACAATCTCAAATCAAATTTCTTTAATAGATTTTCAATCTTATCGGTACAGCATTCAGTTCAAGATTGATTGGGAAAATTTGACAGTTTCGGGTTGCTTGATGTGCTGGCGTCTGTACCTATAAGGGTTTCACCCGATTGCTCTTATATATAACCACTTTAAAACACCATTTGGGTAACAGATTTATCTTTCGATTAGCCACTATAAAACTGAATGCTCTATGTATATTGTGTCTTTAACACTGGATAGTGTTAAATAATAAATAAATAATAAATAATTCAGCCTTAGGTATCTAAGGCTGAACTATTTCCGCTATAAAAAGCTAAAAGATAATTTAGGGATGAAAGTTTTATCTTATATTTAGGAAAAACAAGTGCTATAAACAACCGGTAAGTACAGCTCTTATTTAAAACATAGTTTATTAAAAAAAATACAGATTTGTTTGAACGATTAGTACCTACTATGATACAAATACTATGATAGAAAAACAGGCGTTATGGCAAGATATAGGTATGTAGCCTATATCTTGTCATAACACCTCTGTTTTCAGAGAGTGAAGGCAGAGTACCGACAGCCTGGATGTGTTGCTATAACGTGGAGCAAAGCTTGTCTATACTCTATGCTAATTTTATAAAGAGGAAAGATTTATATTTTTATATTTAACGAATAAACTCCATTCTACATTATCAGCGAGTAACATAGGCTATATTTTATCTCCGTACTCCCACGGAAACGGGAAATACGCGGGTGAAACCGCGTGACGTCCGCTAGTTTTCAATAAACCGGGAACACATCCGGACTCCCATTCATTTCCATCCATTTCACTCGCCCTGGGAATCGATCCCTGCACATAATTACTGTTTGCAATATCGGAGGAACCTTTCCTATATTTATATTCTTAAGAACATCTCTATCGTCTGTAATTTCCATTTATCGAGGTACATTTGAACATAATTTTGTCAGGTTGCGACTAAGATGGAATTGCGAACGTTCCTAATATCTACGGGATTAGTCCTCTGATCAGGTCCTGGTGAAACGAGCAGATGTTAAAAAAACTCTTTTACAAAAGAAAAACTGTACTTTTCACAAACAGCGGGAAAATACTTAATACTTTATGGATCATCAATATTCTGAACTAATAATGTTCTGTACAGTCGATCGCTATGACATTTGTTCTGGTTCATGGAAAGGTCACAGCCCAAATAAAAGATAAATGAGCAATAAAAGGTCACAAACTACTACCACATCGATTGATAGTTAGGTATAAGGTAGTAAGGTACCTACTTGAAATCCTATGCTAGACTACTAAAAAACCTACTCGTGGATCTACCGAAATACCAACATACATAGATTTACAATTATTTAATTAAAATTAGGTTCCAAGAACCAGTCAATTCACTGCTAAGATCTTTAACTTACGATAACTAGATAGTAAGTTAAGTAAGTATCTAACAAACGATTTATCTAAACAATAAACCGCAAACAATTACCTAACGGCCGGCACAGCAGTCGATGTCGCAAGAAGAATATAATGAGTCCCACGGTAGCAGCCACGGCGACGTAGAACAGCGTCCACACAAGCTTGTTGGTCCTCACCGGTTCCACGATATGGCTAGCGATGCAGCCGACCCGCGCGCGGCACATCATGTGCAACAGGGCCGCTACCATGAACACTATGAATATCTTCTCGTGAACGACTGGAACACATAGAATTGGGAATGAAAATCGTGCGTTTGGTATGGAAGAATGTACCTGTGATGGGTCAGCAGATGACGTAGGCAGGAGCCTTAATTCTGCGCGTGATTGAGATGAGACTGAATAGTTAACGATGGAACAAAAGTGATGCAAGTCAGAGGCTGGTCGTAAAACAAAATCTGTAGAAATCACTCTTACCCTTGTACAAGAAGGTACAATATAAATCTCCAAAAGAAAATGTAAGAAAAAAAATAGTTAGCGTTATTGTTTAAAAAGTAAATAAAAATTGGCACTTACAATAGTTTTCCCTATTGGAGATATAAGTTACGCCTGTTAGTGCAAATAGCTCTATGTAATTAAGCCAATAGCATGCTCTCCCTAATTTGGTCGCTGCATTCCGAGCCTGGAATAAGAAATGTTAGGATTAGTATGGACGACGCTGATTGGTTGATGTCACAACATCCACCAATCAGCACTGAGTCCGTGTGATTGATTAGAGCCCACTCCCTATCACGGGGAGGAGGCTTGTGTCCCAGCTGATTATGCTATGCTCCTAACAGCCTTCCTTGTTTGAATTTACTTGGGGCAGAACGTCTTCTTCATATCATCTCTCCTTCAAATTCCAGCCATACCTACACATGTATTTCATACACACCATCCATCTTCGCCTCGGTCTTCCTCAACTCTTCTAACCATTTTACCAAGGCAAGCACCTGCACCTCCCAAGATATGATCAAGCCCAATGAATATATTTTAATCAAGCCCTGCTATACAGCTTGCTAAATACTGGTCCGATAAAATTTAATTTTATTCAATGGTTACGAAAAGAAGAAGACTTAGAAGTACGCATGACTAATGTACTTCTGATTCGTCTGTTTGTGCATCATAGGAAGACCGGACTATTTTTAAACTTCCATTCAACCTAGATAACTTATTTACGTTGTAACCTTTGAAGTTCAAAGGTGAACACGTAAATCGTTTAAATTAGAAAAGACTTGGGAGCTTCCTTGCTTAGGTTTTGTAGCCTACTTCGGTAGGTTTACTATGTAAATGAATGACGCATAATCTAGATACGTATTAAAATGTCTCCCTTATTTAGCAATCCTACTTACTTCACCCACCTACTTCTAGTCTGTCATAGAAACGATTTGGAGTTGGAAGCTTTAAAAATTGCCCCAAAAAACAAAAATGTGAAATACGGTCAAGTTACAAGGTAGCCCAAAAAATTCGGCCTATAAAAGAAGTGAGATCAATAATAGGCCAAGCATTTCAGAACATGTGCGTGTGCATTAAAAGCTCCTTTTTTAAAGTTAATTATATTTCTACGAAATCAAGGACTAATTTAGGAAATTATTGTGAAAACTTCATGGTGAAGATAAAAAAATTTTGTGAAATCTATGGTGAGAAAGTCGTGGTCAATTAACTAGAACACTCAATCTGCTAACCTGAGAAAATACTGTAACTCTTCTCTCAAAATATACTAGATATATGTTTTAATATTTTTATGTGGAATAAATTGTGTTGCATTCGTGAAAACTATTCACAAATGTACAATTGATTTTAACGGTTTAATTGGATTTTTTAAGGTTTATTTAGAACACTCAATCCTACTATGGTGCAGTCGCAGTGTTTCAAAACACTACAACTTTGCCTAAAAAAATTCTTAATATTCTTACTCTGTTTGACGAGTATAATTCAGACTCAATTTGTTAAACCTTGACGTAAAACATAATAGTTAGAGAGTAAATAAAATTATACTTTCTTTTCAACGTCCCGTTTGAGTGCTCTATATTTTCGAGTTTATTTACTGAACCCGAGGTTATATAATTACGGAGGCCATACCTATCAGAAATTGTGAAGATGTTTACTTTTAACAAACATCAACTTTTTTACATTTCTAAGTGAGAAAATTGTGTAGGGTGACATAATTTTGTCGGATACATTTTTCGAATTCACAATTTTTTATCTTCTCCATGAAGTTATCACAATGGTGTCCTACAATTTTCCTTGATTTCGTAGAAATATAATTAACTTTTAAAAGGAGCTCTCAATTCACACGCCGTTTTCAGAACTGCAGTCCATGACTCTAAAATGTGTCTTTTGAGAATACCTACTAGAGAACAGATAGTTTGGATCTTTCCTGACCGTATAAAATGATGAAACACTCGAAAAATCGTTTGCAAGTCCGGTTAAACAGTCGACAATCTCAAAGGTTGAACTGCGAGACGCCTCTCAAAAAAAAAGAAAAGAAAAATCGTTTTCTTAAAAATATGACCCTAATATCAACTTGGCAAGTTTTTTTCTACAACTTCGATTTTACAATTTAATAAAGAGTGCGCACAAGTTTCGTCCAGATAATTATAGCTAGACAAAGATTGTCACTCTCTTTAAGCCTGAGGATGTCACCGCAATCAACTTCCACATAGCGATACCTTTATCGGTGGTTTGGCTGGACACGTTTGCTAGCCAGAAATCACAACAGCTAGGTGATTTGTTACAATGCCTCTGTTGATAAAAGGCCTTCACCTACCACGCGTGTGGCTCATTTTCAGGCTGAGATAAAAAATAAGTAAAATCAAGTTACCTTCTCCTCGGTAATAAGAGCAGTACGCTCTTGATGATAGCTGTAGTATAATGAGCCTATTAACAGCCTTGGTCCTAAATGGAAAGCTATGCATATCCTCCAAATGTACCTCTGCGGGCTTATCCCGGTAATCGCACTTATTGACGGCACTACATTGTAGACCTGGAAAATGAAAGGATTGGATTAAAACAAATCATTTTTGCTGTATCATTGCTGTGGCGTAGAAGTTTTTAAATAAAGAAACAGAGAACGGTCTTAGAGAGTCGTCGGATACCCAATGTGAGTGCAGTGCAGTGCCCCTGTTCAGAACATGAGCCACACGTCGGAGTGCCCCAAGTGCCCATACACCTGTATTTTGAGTTTAATGAATGCCACCGATAATGCGATATCCATGCCACTTCTGGGTCCAAACCATCTAACGAGTTAACCATCGACTCGAAAATACAAGAAGAAAACTAGCTAGCGAGTAAGAGTAGCTACTCTTTGGTCACTGGGTCACGTGCTTAGAGTTTACCAACCGCCTATTAAAATACAACAACGTTTCTAAGTATAACTTCTCGCTAATAGGTGCTTGCTTGCTAACATGCTACGGTGGCAACTTAACCAATTGATCAGACGCCATGATTATGGCCATGGCACGGCGGTGGAGGAGTTGTAGGTAAGTCAGATTGAGTCTAATTCAGTGCTATACCTAGGTAACATAAATTCGTAACTATGCATCCTACCTACCTACTAACCTACGCTACATAGACAGGGCAATATTTTTCGCCTTTCCCCAGTAGCTCAAAGAAACTTTGTTTTATCAATAGAAATTCTTCTCCAAATAGGATGAATATGCGACGGATTTGCATAGTTTAATTCAGCCAAGCCCGTTCCATCATCGGACCACAAGACGTACGGCGTCACCGGTACATCACATGGTGAACATCCCACCCTCCTATAAAACGTTTTGGGAACACATTCATTGTGCGTACAGCTAAGGAGTGGAATTCCCTGCCAGAGTATGTTTCCTGATAGACAACCTGGGAGTCTTTAAGTCAAGAGTGAATAGGTTACTTCTAGGCAAGCGTACTCCATCTTCGATCACATTATCGCTCGCCATCAGGTGGGATAGTGGTCAAACTCGTGCCTATCAATGGTAAAAAAATGAAACAAAGTCGCTACTGCCTCTGTCTGTTTTTCCGCTCATATCTACATCGCGCAACGGATTTTGAAACGGCTTTCACTAATATAAAAGGCGATAAACGAAGAAGGTTTGTGTACATTATTTTAACCGTGTAAAGCCGCAGGGGAACAAATAAAAATACCCATGTGACCCCTCGATGTAGCGTGGGTATCGTCAATAAGAAAACCCTTTCGCTGCAAAACCGACCTACGTAAAATTTATGATGCGGCCATGATATAACAGACCCAGACGACTCATAGAATAAGTTCATATGCTTGTACGTATATATGTAGGTATTAGGCACTGCCAGGCACGGCCGAAGTCATGCACATAAGTGCAAGAGACTAAAATAGGTTCTATTCAAGGCATTATCATAAAAATACTAATCGAAACTAATAAAATTAGTCTAACACGTGAGAAAATGCAGCAAAGCCTTGCGTAATACCTAAGTAAATAAGGAATAAGTTGTGAAGGGTTAAACTTACCTAGCTACGGTTATGTAACTAGTTATTTGTTTACGTAATTTAATTGATCAATGTAAACAATTAAATAGATGTAGGTATAATAAGTAGGTAGCTACACGTGCTTTTTTACCCACTACCAAGGTACCCAAAATGATTTTTCTTAGGTAAATCAGCACAGCATTAAGTCATCGAGGAGAAAGGGTTAAATACTCACCCTACAATGTGTTTCATGTATGTCATCTGCTTGAAACATAGACGCTGTCACATAACAAAATATTAAAGCACCTAATGGAAGCCAGAGTGCAGCTAAACATATTTCCCTCAAAGCACATGTCCAGAGCAGTCCCTTCAAAAGGAAATTGGAGATTATTTCACTGCTTAAACAAATAACATTACAACTTCAGCACTTAGGTGGTATAACGACCTTATATTCCAATACTTTAACACTCCTATTTACATCACACTCTTCGTTTGTGCGTTCGTCGCCACGCACATCCAAATTTGGCGGCGACTGTACTTGTGCGTCATTTACCATTTTATCTTTCACTCACGCAATACTTTAACACACTGCGATCACATAGTTTTTAACAATACCCATGAGCCTAGCCGTGCACCTCACTCAGCGCTGTAACAACCCCCATTCTGACACATTTGTGAAACATCGACGTTTCATGAATTAAAAATTACTTCAGTCGGATCGATATCTGTTAGTAACTATTGATAAAGTTAGCAATGTAAAGCTTTCTCGTGTTAATTCACAAATGCAATTGTAACAGTAAAAAGCACAATGTTACAATTTATGTGGATGAATTAAGGCGTGGATTATATGAGGTTATTTGGACATGCGCATTAGGCCCTGTGGAGAGCGGCGAGGGTTTGTACAATAGGTAGACGTACACCCTTTCATAATGCCTTTT
The DNA here is from genome assembly GCA_905163435.1 of Mamestra brassicae. NCBI lineage: Eukaryota > Metazoa > Arthropoda > Insecta > Lepidoptera > Noctuidae > Mamestra > Mamestra brassicae. Next base: position 5,523,446 of record LR990996.1, on the reverse strand, counting down.
GTGATAACCCGATAGGTATCTTTTTGTAGTTTGTCGTTTTGTAAAACAGTCCTTGGAAATAAATATTTTCATCAATTTACCTACCCTAATAATTAATGGTAATTGGTAATTTTTGATCAAGTTCTAGGTAGTAGGAAAAGTTATCTTCTACTTGTTGGTTTCAAGTCAAGATTTTTATCCGAGTACCTAATACGAATTGCGTTTTGACAGCTTTTGTAAATAAAATGTCCATTCATCATTTACCGTCAACCAATGTGAATAGGAACGGAGGGATGAATCGAAACAAAACTTTGGTAGGAATAATTTTCACTGTCATATCATATTACCTATTGGTTTTCTAAGAAAGCAACGTAGTTTTTAAAGTTAATTTTAATAAAATTAGAGACCGTAAATGCTGCATACAACTTTAAAAATCGTAAAAATCGCCTTCAACGTTTTGTTTCGATTCACCCCCATTATTTAACTATGGGAAATCATCAAATGACTCCTTCCGGTCTGGGCGGAGCGGAAGGAAGTGTCAGACTCTTACTGACTAAAAAACATCCATGTTCCTCTAAATGCCCATTGCGTTCCGGGCCGCAATTCGATTTACTCCTGCATTCCTATTCACCCCTTTTATAGGTATTTATTCTTCAGATAAACTTTAAAACTGACGATTGAAAAACCATTCTTCAATAGTCAAATAACTTTGAAAAATCGGTTTCCGAACGTAACAGTTTACGTCTAGTTTAGTGATGGGATTTTTTGACTTTCATAGGTAAGGTACTTCTATATTCTGAGTTATTTTTTTAAATAAGTCTGCATTTCACTCACATAAATATAACTAAGTTAAACGTCTTTTCAAGATCAGGTATTTTAAGGGGATTATTGTTCTACATTGTAGGTTTAAGGTTTAATTAAACTTTCAAAGGAACACACAACACAAATAAATTAGATCGAAATTTATGTAAAAAAAAAACAAAGTTATACATAGTGTTACATAGTGAATACACAAGTCTGATCTAATCTTTTCTTAAATCTGTGAATAGAATCATCGACATAAAAAAGAAGTCGAATTGAAATTGCAAACTCCTCCCCTAAATTAAAGATACACATTTAAGTTTAATCTAAGCTACATATTTTATTTAAATAAAACCAAAGTTATGTACCAAACTTAATTACCAAAACACTAAAGATTGCTGCATTGAGTGCTGCAAGCATGGTACGGAACCTTGCAGGGAAGCTTTGATAGTTGGTACTTACGATAGATCGTTCCTTGAATGTACCCATTGATTTTCAAAGTTCTTTCAGTTTTATTTTAACAATTTTTCTGAATTATTTTTAATTTTATTTGTTTGGGAAAGTTTGTTGCTATTTTAGTCCTAAATAGAATTGTTGTATTTTTTTTGATAAAAAAGTATATTGAAAACCAAATTGCGAACTAAATAATTTTGATTTGATATGAAGAAAATCTTTGACAGCCATGAAGCTCAATTTCTGTCAGACAATATAATTTCTTTTTAATCACTGTAATTTATGGTGTGAAGTAAAAGAGTATTTAATTAACTAAAAAGTTTTAACTAGATTTTGTTTTCCGTATTATGTGAAACCACTGTACATCACTAACAACGGACGTCAATCACTAAAATGTCATTTCAACTTGTCTAATGTCATTTCTCGCCGCTCAAGGAATCAATCGCTCGGTGTTTTACTATGATAGTATTTCCTATACGTAGTTTTGGTCGTTTTTGTCAATGAAAAGTTACAGTTTTAGTGTGAATAATATGACTTTTTACTGACGAAATTGTTTTGAAAAGAATAAAAATGGAGTTCATGAGGCTTTGGTGGTTGTTCAGTTTTTGTACCGTTCAGACGCAAGGATCGACGCACTGGATGGTCACCGAAGGTGGTCTGATACAGCCACGGGTATGAATGCCATTTCTTGTAAAAATTAGCCCCTGCCAGTGTTTCTTACTGATTAACTACCAATGAATAATTAATGATAAGCTGTACAAACAGCATTTGACCATCGTATACTTATCGTTATACTATGTGTTTATTCAGCTAGTTGAAGCAAACGTATCGCTAATGAACTTTACCTTGAACATAGTTTTGTTGAAATATTAAAACATGATCAATGCCACATAAACCAACTATAATGGAAAGAAATGACATTACAATAGTCTCCATAAGTAGTACACTATTACACTCTTCCATGCAGTGGCGTAGCTAGTCTCAAGGGGCCCTGTATCAAACATTTTTGGTCGCCCCGTTTTTAGGGTATTGTTTTTTAAACAAAATAGGCCCTACAAGCTCAGAACTGTCTTGGCAGGCCATGAAGGAGGTGACACAACTAAATGTATAGCTTTGCGTCCACACGTCGGGGCCCTTATAACCCGGGGGCCCTGTATCTTTGATACGGCGGATACAGCGGTAGCTACGCCCCACGCTTCCATGGCAGTCAGACCAACATTATGGTAGAAAGAAAATAGTGTTAACTACAATAATATGTTTTTTCAATAATCTTGTCTGCCCGCTGGGATTTCCCATTGGCAAAAATAATGTACTTCCATAATCCATACAAAATATCATCAGTTCAAAATACTTTGATAGTACTCACCTTGCTAATATAAGGAACTCAATAAAATGAATACAAGATTTTTATCAAGTAGATATTAAAAATAAATTATAGCTGTTTAATGAGTCCGTTTGTGCAAAGTCTCAATCAAATTAAAATTGACAACAATAGTAAAAAAAAAATCTTTGGTCTCTTATTGTAGCTGGATTCTCCATTTGAAATGGCAAGGCCTTATGACTTACTGGCATTTCTAAATCAGGACACTCGTTGGGACAACATTATGAACATACACCACAACTTGTCTCTAAGACAACAGATAATAAGAGGTTTGTGGGCGGAGTTGGAACGAGACACAAACATTCACATGTTACTGAACGAGGATGACTATTGTGTCAGAGCAGGTCAATTGAACACAATAGACTGGTATACATCCTCTTTGGAAGAAGGTAAAACAAAGATTGGCATGGAACAGTTCACACTTCGGCATTTGAATTATGGTGATGCTGATGTTCCTGATTGTAAGAGGATCTCATCTTTGACATTCAGTATGTGCGTGTTTGAACACTTGGAGGTATGTTTTGCATCAATTTTATTGAACTTGGAGGATTTTTGTTGAATTAATTTGTTTGCTTAAGTACTTAAATAACTGTGTTATACAAATTCCAGAGCATGAAACAAAGAGAAAATCTAAGTGCAAATCCAGAGAGTACCTTACCACAGCAAATGTCGACAAAAAGCTCTGATATTACAGAAATGAGTGTAGATCAATTTGGCCACTGGCTGGCTGGAGTTCTAAGGAAGAATAACTCCTCATGGCTACATTATAACATGGCTTCTTTGTACTGGAGGGTCAGAGGAAATGCTCCCAAAGCTATTGAGTGCAGCCGAAGAGCTGTGCATTATGCACCAAGGTAAAACAAAACAGAATATTTCAGTCTGATAGAAATTTGCCATTGTTGTTGTTATTTAATATTAAACGGAAAACTATAACATAGTTAATTGTCAACCTGACCTTATTCTATTATCATTGTCCTCTAGTTTGAAATGATGTAATAACAACTGTTTTCTTATGAACAGATTAACATTTTTCCCTGTGCTCTGAATATCAATGGTATAAAAGTCTCTGTTTAGATTAGAAATTCTGAACTGAAACTTTTTTACCAATTTTAGAAATTGGTTATCAGTTGCTAAAACTTTTAGAGGTATTAAAAACCAAATGAATTAAGAATTTGAGACCATGATCATCTTCCTGCCTTTACCCTATAACAGACAAGCAACTTTAAATTAGAAATTTGAGATGGATAACAAATTTTTAATATACAATTATCAATGCTTAAGTTCACTCTTCAGTTGGTGGCAATGTTATTAAATAACTGACCCACATTTGTTTTCATTGCAGGGAATACAAAGACATAGCTCTTTTGAGCATGGGACTAATTCTCCACCGCAGTAAGGTCACTGAAGATGCCGTCATTGTCCTAGGAGCAGCAGTAGATCATGACCATCACTGCCCCATCAATCATTTCATACTAGCCAATGCCTTTGCTGTGGTTGGTGACTTCAACAGCTCGTTAAAACACTTTGATACTTGCCTGAAGCTGAATCCTTCATTTGAGCTGGCAGTGAAGCATAGATATGCCATGCTGTGTCATAAGTATATGTTGGGAAAAATACAAGTTGTTAAAGAGTGAGTATTGCTTAGTTGGATTCATTTTTATGTAGGCAAAGGGAGTAAGTAGGAAAATGACTGAACTGACTGAATGAATGACATTTTTCAGGCCTTCAGGGAACAGATTACAGATAAGTATGATGCAAGCTTTCGCAAAACTGAAAATAATATCAATTAAATCAAACTAGTAGTCCACAATTCAGTAGCCCCAGCAGACGAAGATCGCCAGACCATTTAACTGGGGTGGCACCTGATTTTATTGTATCAGACTTATTTCTTATTCAAATGTTTCAGAACTCTAAGCAGACTACGAGGAGAATTGACACAATATACTGATAGAGCAGTTCACTGGCTCAAATCACTGGCGGCTTTCTTAAGGACCATGAAACATGATGACGAATTTGGTAAGACATGAACCTCTTTTCAATATTTATTTAATTTTTTAGTAGAGAATTATATAAATAATATACTGTTTTACAGATTACAGGGATTTAAGCAAAAACTTAGATAAGATGACAGAATTAACGGGTTTGAATATGAAAGAATTGAAAAAAGAAGGAGAGAAGTTTTCGCTGGTACAATACTTCTTGGATGGACCTACCTACAACGAAAATTGGTTAAAAGAAAAAGGTGTCCATGCTTTAGACTCGGCACATAACTTACAAAGATTAATAAAACATATCAGCCGGCACGCCAACCTTGGAACAGATATTGTTTACACTGTACCGCAGGGCGGAGATTATTTAAAACTTAGTGATGGGCAAATACTGAAGGAAATTGGGCCTACACCGACATTCCCGGATTTGTTCCCAGATTTGGCTAAAGGTATGTTTCATAAACCATTATAAACACGGTGCCTGCATTTTAGTCGTCTTACAACGGCAGCCCACTTCATCTGTCCAATGACATCAAAACGTTCATAAAAAAAAAATATTATTCATTATCATGTCTCATGAAGTAGTTTGAAACATCCTGTAGCGAGCGCAGTCCGAGCGTTGTGTTCCGAGGACGGCGCGGAATGGAACGGCGATATTGTTTTATATAAGAATGTCTATTATATAATGATTTATTAAAAAAAAAAAATTGCGCCTAGAGGTAGTTTATGTCGGATACATTAAGTGGGCCGCCTTTCTAAGACGACTAAAATGGCATGGTGTAGAAATAACCGCAATGCGGATGATAGTCCCATCATACCCTAACTAAATACAGAAATACTGCTATTGATTACACTTGGGCCATGAACTGAACAAACTTTTGAGATTATCACCACATGGTTGAGTGAGAATTCTGTGGAATGAGCCTAAATCAAGTTGGTTCAACCTCAAGACCTCACAGTTCTTCAATAGGTAATTTGTTTTCATCTGGAACACAGACGTTTGACGAAAGTTTTTGAAAACAGTAACCATAGAGTTTCTTGCTGGTTCTTTAGGAAACAACTAAATGGAACCATGCCCTAGCTTCTGATAGTTATGTGCCCACATATTCCCATGTGAAATAAAATATTTTTAATGTGAATTTCAACGATTGCATTTAAATTATTGTTATAGACCAGGGCTTAAATATTTAAATTATTTTGTCTTTTAGAAATTGCAGCAAATGCGGTTTTTGATGAAGAGATAGACACATCTAAGGGAGAGAAATCGAAAAAAGAGAAAGAGAAATCAATAGTGCCCGAGTCTTTAAAAGAGAAATCAGTAGTGCCTGAGTCTTCAAAAGAGAAATCAATAGTGCCCGAGACCTCAAAAGAGAAGTCAATAGTGCCTGAGTCTTCAAAAGCTCCTACAAAGGCAAAAAAGACAGAGCCGGTTATGCCGCCGAAAAATCCAATAGATATTGAAGAGAGTATTGATGAATATGATACAGGGATGATAATGTAAGTGATTACAATGTTTATTTTTACTGGCATTAATAACAGAAGAATTCAGGAAATAATGTTATGTATGTTGAAGTTCGGAGTTAAATAATGTCAGGGTTGATCTTCAAGGTAAAGCAACTCTGGCCGAGGTCAGTCCGTGGATGGGTGGGTGGTTATAGTAACATACCGAGATCCTTCCGTGCCTTAGAAAGTTGTTAAGCTGTTTAATGCGGCTTTCAGTTGTAGATCTTTAACAGTTATTATGGGGAGTCAGAAGTCGGAAAATCTTACAGCAATCTTGCCAAGGGGTATTATGTTACTCAGTTACTGGGTCGTGATGGTCAGATAATAATAATAATAAATCTTTATTACGAGAAATAGTTTTAACAGGTAATCTCCTTACATATTTTAAACTTAAAATTAAATTTACATTTAATGTGTCAAAGGAGTGTTTGGCATTCGTACTAGGATTACTCAGCATCACGATTGCCGTCACCTTCCTCTATAGGAAGTTGCTCCATTTAAAATACCAGTACCTACTTAGCCGCTTCCGGTCAGACTGGAAGTCAGCCCAGGATAGTTGGAAGAAGGCTAGGCAGATTGTATGTATATTTTTTTGTGTCATTCGAAGTTGTATTATTTGAGGAATGTCAAAAAAAAAAAATACAACCGACTTCCAAATAAAAACCTCTACAAAGTACAAAATAACTTTAATTTTGGAAGTTGGTGTCAAAAAACTTAGAGATCATTCCAGAAACACCTCACCTCATTCGCTATTTAGTGCTGTTACCCCCCAACATTCCAAACATTACAACCAGTCCATATCCATTTAATTATCTATCTCTCAAGTTCTTAATCAGATCTTTACGAAATTTAAATGGGGCCATTTCGGAATATTACCTCTTTCGAACAAAAAATAATGGAAATCCGTTTATATTTGATTTGCTTATTGTTTAATTTTGATGGCCCTGGTTTATCACTTGTGGCGTCGAGTCACAGATCTATTATTAAATTCTACCCTCTGCACGTGTAAGCGGGCACACCCTTGAGGTTGTCTGATTATGCTGGCATAATGGAGTGTGCTAGCTTACTAGTAGCGAATTATTTAGTTTTAGGTTTTTACGTGTTACCTTTGTTGTATTGTTTTCTTTGTAAGAATACTTTGCATACTTTTGTATAAATACTAGTTCTTCTAACTCAACAGACAGATGTGTTGCTGGGGAGTTTGTTGCGCCACTTCTTCTTCCCAGCTAAAACACTAGGAAGTGGTGACGGGCGGGCGTTTTGGGAGACTGTCTTTATGTAGAACTTTGACGTTCAAAAAGTGCTGGCACTCAATTGAATAAATGACTTTTGGCTTTGATATATGACGGAGTTATGCCCAAATATACATAAAAAAAACATCAGAATTGACAATCTCCTCCTTTTTGAAGTCGGTTAAAAGTGTCTCTATTTATGTATGTACGGCCTTTGTTATGAAACAATGATTATGTCATACATAAGTGCTTTTAACCTTTGCCTTTTTTACTCGATAAACAGTCCCTTGTTATGTCTTCCGAGATACAGGTCTGTAGTAAGTTGATAACAGAACCATTTTTTGGTATTGGTTGGTCTTACCAATTTTGACGTGCTTGTTTCTTATTGTTTGAATCATAGGGTTCACAATTGTACAAATATTACTTATTATTCTTCTTCTTAATAGTAGGAACTTTTTATTTTCTAGATATCCACCTTCATTAAAAATAAGTAGGACCAAAGAAGAATTTGACAAGGATCCAGAATGGCCAACAAATAAACACTGCAAAGACTATTCAGAAAATTTCCCAGAGAACTTGGAAGCTGTGTATCAAATATTTTTACCATTTGAGAACAAAGGAATAAGGTATTTTTAAATTTTTTACTTAGTTCATGCTAAAGGAGGTAGTTGTGTTAATATAAGTTGTAGACTAAAAAAGTGTTTAGGTCCGTTTCAGACACTGAAAGTTCTACCTTAAAGTTCGTATTGTTATTATTTATTAATAAAGAGTGTCTTTACGCAACACTTCATCATTGGATTTGTCGTAACGTTGACGCTGCGTACACATTGCGTAGACGTTGACGCTGCGTACACATTGCGTTCACATTGCGTAGATGTTCCGTAAGGGCAGACTCGTACGCAGGTTAGCGGGGCATGTTTACATCGCGTTTTTGTTACGTATTCGTTCGTCGAATTCAAATACTGGATGGCTGAATGGATTAGCCAGATTATAATTTCTTATCTTTGTGACTTGTTTCACAGACTTGGAACAATGCTGACTGACAAGATCGGTGTGCCAGCTAATGTAGAACATGAGCTGCCGTGGTTCCCGCCGACTTGCCCCATCGACAAGGAGGCAATTATGTTTACACAGAAGAAATCGCAAAAGTAAGTTTTAGGAACCTGTAGACGTCTTTATGACATAGTGCAAGACGCTGCTTTGTAAATAATTAGCAAAAAAGAAATATTCTTCCTTCAATATCTTCGCAGACCTTCCTCCAAAAACTCTTTTGTTGGTTAGAAATTAATTCGTGCAAATCCATACTAACCTATCAATACAAAAAAAAGGAATTTGTAATATCAAAATAACAGAGGGTTCCGTAGTCAACAAGGAACCCTTATAGTTTCGCCATGTCTGTCTATCTGTCTGTCCATCCGCGGTTTACGAGGATACATATTAATCACGCCGACAAAGTGGTAAAATAAAATCTTGAAATACAGTTTTTTTAAGGTGGCTAAAAAATAAGTTTTATTCACGCTATAGATTTCTTTTTCTATAGATTTTTAAGCACTAACTTGTAAATGCTAAAAGAGTTTCTGTCCCGGATAATATTATAATTGCCCTTTTATATAATTTGCCTTTATAAACAGTCGAATAAATCTAAAATTTTGTTCATTTATTTTTTTGCCTGTTTTATGTGCAAAATAGTCCCTTATCAAAGTCACAGGGGTCCCCTTATCCCGTGCACAGGGCTTCCGATAGGCAAATGGTTCCAGGAATAAGATAAGAATTTCCTATGCAAACGGAGCTGATTGTTCGGCTATTCGGGCTAATCTGAGTTAGAACGAATAGGCACTTATGTTTTCACTAGCTTCTGGCCAGCGGCTTCGCCCACGTGAAATTATTCGGAAATTATCAAAAGGGATAAAAGTAGTAGGTATATGTGCTAATCCAGACTATCATCTTAATTCTTTTCCCAATTTCATTCTGATCCGTTCAGCCGTTCTGACGTGATTGAGTACCAAACATCTATTCATACATTCAAACTTTCGAATTTATAATAGTAGTAAGGATTAAACTTAAATGAGATTTATTTATTTCTAGGCCACAGATCTTTAGTGACGTGATCGTCACGGAGCACCTTCGTAACAAACTGTTAGAGTACGTCGGTAATGGCGACGTGGAGTCGGTGCGTCACATGCAGGATGCTGAGGTCGGCCAGCGGATATACAGCGCTATGCAGAAGGTAAGACTTATCAATGCTCAACCAGCCTCAATATCTTTCGAAAAAGAGGCTATTTAGACTTCGATAGGTACTCGTCTATACAGGTTATTCCAGAAATTCTTGGTCATATTTAAGGCTGATATACGTTAAGTAAAAATATTAATACATTACATAAAAAATGAGACTTAAAAAAAAAGACCACAAAAAACAACTATAAAGTTGTTAAGAAATGACTTTTCGCGATATTTACCACTACCAGATCAGACAACCTAAGGACTATCAGTCCATGATAGAACTTGAAATAAAAAGGGGTAGTCTGCGGTGACCTGCTTTTAAATCAATGGATATTATAAATATAAGTCGATATTTATCGTCTATCATAATAGACTATTACCGTCCACTCGTTAATGCGTGAGCGAGTCGAACAAATTTCTATGCCCGATTATATTATAGCCGCCACAGCTGTGTGGCACGTGTTGTTTCACATTTGCCAGTCGGTATAGGATTAACATCTCGAACAGGTTTGGCCACCACACAATATTTTGAGCATGGCAATCAGCGTGATAAAGCGGTTCAACTATCTGAATAAATTCACATCAACTATCATAATGTGGTCAATGATGGATGCTGAACTTTTAAAGACAGGCAATATTTCAAGCTGTGCAGTTTACTCCTGAATTTCTGTTGCTAGGTGACTCAAAGAAAGAAACCACTAAATAAGCGAAAAGAACGGTCATAATGTGCACAATGTGTTGTCGATGTCGTTTCTTAATCTTCGTATACAAAGCGAAATGCGTGTTCTAATGGCTGTAAATCTAAAATCCTTTACGACTGACTCAGAAAGACTACGAAGCAAAATTCGCTACGTAGAACGTATAGGGGTGTGTGGAACAGGGTGTAAAGTCCCGCAAACATCCTTTGAAAAGTTTAAAAGGGAGGATCCTCCGACCGGACGAGTGTCGTGTCTGGTGGGGCAACTGCCCGTTACTTGTTTTTCGGGTGGTTGTATATGTTCGAATCACGTCGAGAATGTGCATACCGCGATGTAGAATTGTTTGACGTCATGTCTTTTTGTTAGGATGTGGCGGCATGCGTGCCTCTAAAATTATACAAAAGTGCGTTGTTGCTGCGAATTTATATGAATTTTTCCCTTTTTTTCCTACAGAAACTCGCTCCAAGATGGCTGATGTACACTCTCTCATCCCTCTACTGGCGCGTGCGTGGCAACAACGTAAATGCCTTGCACTGCATCATGACATCCAGCCGCAAGGTAGAGCCACGGTTCAAGGATATCGTGCTGGTGTCCTTAGCTTCTATGTATTTGGAGATGGGCTACTTTGATGAGGCTCTGGCGGCGGCTGAAGAGGCTTTCAAAATGAGTCTTTATGAGGTTTGTTTTGTTTCTGGTTTCTAATACTAATAATAGCCTTTAATCAACAATCTTACATTATACGTTTTTCTAAATATTTAATTTTATTACTAGACACCTGTTTCGCGAAGATTGTCTTGCTTCCCAGCATAGGCCTCCCCTAAAGCTTGCCACATAGTGCGATCATGTGTTTTCCTTCTCCACATAATGCCTGCTGTTATTTTAATATCATCCTCCCACCTACGACGTTGCCACCCTTTTTTCCTTTTGTATTGTCTTGGATACCACTCGGTTACTTTCTTAGTCCATTTATTTATTATTTGTTCCTCATTATGTGACCTGTCCATCTCCATTTAAGTGTTTAATACAATACATCACACTTGTAACGCCGGTCTGTTTACGAATGGTTTCTAGTTTTATTTTATTTCGTAGTTTAATACTACTTGTGCCTTAATTAGATTTAAAAAAAAAAACAGGTGGCTGCTATCAGCAGTAAAATATGAAAGTTTTGGTTAAAAGTTGACTGGCGCGAGTTTTTACTGTAGATAATGTTTCTTGTTTTTTGAAAAGATTTATTTGATTAAAATTGTTTTATTTGTATTCTTAATTAGATATGTGTTGATTATATTAGATATTACTTAATTATTATGACATTATATACTCTGACATTACTGAATTATTGAATTGAATCTATGACATTACTTACTTATAATTTTTTAATTTATTTAAGTACTTTACATAACTTTTTTAATTTGAATTTATGACATTATTAAGGATACCTATTATTTTAAATTTATGACATTTTAAAGCATATTGATTTGAAGTTATGGCATTTTTTAAGGCATTAATATTGAATTTTTGGAATTTATGAAATTGTATTATTTTAATGATAAATTTTGCATGCCTGAATTGGTACGACGCAGTAGACTGCGCATTTACTTGACATCTGGAAATGTATTGATTATGTACTGTGTTGAGCAATAAACATTTGAATTTGAATTGAAAAGACAAAAGCTGTGCTCGCGTCCACGCTCGCGTTAAAATTTCCTATACACGTCTTCAGGGAACCATCTATCTCTGTCCCAAAATTCATTAAAACTCTCTTTTTTCACCCAGCCATCAACAAACTTCATCCTAGCCGAGCTGAACATGATCAAGAAGCACCGCAACACACACATGTTCCACCTCAAGCAAGTGGTCCGCGTGGACCCTGGCTTCATGGGCGGGCTGGCTAGGAACATGCTGTATGGCTGGGCCTGTTTGTTCCGGCAGGTCAATGTACTGCAGGACTTGGGTATGTATGACGTGGGGAATTGGAGATCGTTTTGGTGTTGTGTATGCAGAATAGTCTGGTTTTTTGCCCTCAGTAGGACTAAGCTTCGTTACATCGACTTAAAATCCCTGGTTTTTGGATATAGATAGATATTCCCATAGCTAGGGACCTGCTGTATGGTTGGTCCTGTCAGTTCCGGCAGGTCAATGTACTGCAGGACTTGGGTATGTATGATGTGGGGATTGATGATCGTGTTGGTATTGTGTATTCAAAATAGTCAGTTTGTTGTGCCCCAGTAGGACTAACCTTCGTTACATCTACTTAAAACCCCTGGTTTTTGGATTTAGATACATATCCGGATAGGTAGGAACCTGCTGTATGGTTGGTCCTGTCTGTTCCGGCAGGTCAATGTACTGCAGGACTTGGGTATGTATGATATGGGGAATTGGTGATCGTATTGGTGTTGTGTATGCAGAATAGTCAGGTTTTTGTGCCCTCAGTAGGACTAAGCTTCCTTACATCCAGGGATGCGGAATTGTTCGACAGAATTACCGCGGCCCTTGAACGCAAAGGGTATTTGAAGGAGATCGGGTGGGTTTTAGTCAGCAAGTGTCTGACACTCCTTCCCTCTTAGCCCAGAGCTGAAGAAGTCATTTGATGATTTCCCATAAAAAAGGTTCCTTAACACGTTTGATTTTGGATATAGATACACTAGCAAATAACGCAGTTTAGGAACTTAACAGGTGATTGGGCGATCTTTTACAGACCACCTTTGGACGGATTTGACAGAGAAGGAGAAAAGAGACGCAGGTAGTTCGTGGTACTATTTACATGTATAGAATATATAAGTAATAACGTTTATGAAATATAATATTTCGCATATAAAACCAGATAAATATGTACTTTAGAGACCATTGCTGGACTAGTATAGACTTTCTTACACGTCTTCCCCCAGATCTCCCAGGCCTTCAGCTCATGGTATTGGTAAAAATGTGGGGTTTTAGTGATGAAGGTGGAGTTTGACATAACCCTACGTTCTCCACTAGACGGGAGTTAAAAAAAAACCTTCGTTACCCGGCCCTAGTATTGTCTTATCATCTTCTCTCATGGCGCCATGTGTAGCTCATGCCCTTAGAATATAAATTCTAAGGGGCCGTTTAAGTATTGCGCAAGCAGAATCCCCCTTAGATTGTTCCTGGAATAAAATCAGCGATACTCGACCACTGCGTTACATACTTCCGTCCCATTTCACGAAATAACTCCCACAGATTGCAGGAAAGCGACAGGAAAGATGTTACACATAAAAAAAAAAGAAAACAAAAATTATATTTAATATTATTTATTACTATTGTTGACGTAATCACCCCGCCTCCCTGTCCCCCATATCATCGGAAATAAGAAAAATAAAAGGACCCCCCACCCCTTTGGTGCTTACGTAGTACGAAGCAGTGTTTAAGTTTTAGTGGTGCTGTCTTAATATATTATTTAAATTCAATACATTTAGAAATGATATAAAAAAAACATTTTCAGAATTCGGCGAAGGCGATATATGCACACAGGTAGAACCAGGGATGAGTATGGTATGCGAAAAGGACGGAACGAACTGCCATCTCACTAATATACAGTGCTATGGTCACGAACGTGGTAAGTAAGTTATTCTTAAATATATATTTTACTTCATACATAAATATGGGATTTGTTGAATCTGTGGACTATGACTGTTGAAATCAATAAAAGTTTCTACTAACATGTACTAAAACCAAACTCTAACCTTATTTTTCTTAGTTACGGTAGGCGCCAGATAAATTTTCAGTATAGCAGCACTAATGCAGCCTTTTTCTTAATATGTCTTCGCAGGAGCCTGAACAATTAATTATGAATCGTTTTTCATTACTAGAAGATGTAAAGGATTACAATAGATGTCTATTCAGGACAGCTTCATGTCTTAATTTCTGTTTTTGGAATTAAGAATGTCAATTAATGTAGGTGGGTCAATGACCGTTATTGCAAATTTATCTGGCGTCGACCATACCTCATTTTTAAACTGTGTACTATAATTTTAAAACAGCTTTTTCACGAGGCGATATAAATCTGACAAGAACATCCTTTTTTAATTGCATAGCGATCGAATCATTCAATTAAAACAAGCCATCACTAGAGACCCGCGTGATTCGAACAAATGTTCGCAATCCGAGTTTTTTGATCAACTAAAAGTAGAACTTACTCGCCTCATGTAGACGCTCCTCCACTCGCCTCTCAACTAACACTCGCCTATACCGTACATAACATATTCCTTCCTAATTGTCGCAGAAAGCAGCACTTTAGTCAGAATGCTTGAACTTAAAGACGATAATATCCAGGGTGCGCCGGTTGAAGATATGAATGACGGGATTTTCGACCGATTTACTAAGGAAATGCCGAAGGACCGGACGGATAAGGCAGCCCATTTGAAAAACTTTGAAGCTATGATGAAGACTGTTGGCAAAGAGTTGAAAGGATGCGGCGATAGGGGATGCGACAGTAATTTTTGTTTTTATTTTTAAATTTAATTTATTTTTGGTCACTTGCCTTGTCCAAGTGTTCTATCGACCTATACATCAGTCGAGGTTAGAAAATTCGAGTAACGACGGAAATAACGAAGGAAAATTCAAGGTAAAAATATAAAGCTTAAAAATACATCAAAACATGCTTTATCTGTACTGAGATTTTCTGTTCTGAGAAAACTAGCTATTGCCCGCGACTTCGTACGCGCATTAGTAGGAATTTCCCGTATAGCCTATAGCCTTCCTCATGAATGTAGCTATCATATACAAAAATAATTTTCCAAATCCTACTGGTATTTTCACAGATTAGCGCGTTTAGACAAACAAACAAACTCTTCAGCTTTAGTATAGATGTGAAAATGTTTCGTAACGGCCCAGTTCCACTTTCAGTTTAATTTTTTAGACCATAGCGACATGAATTTAATTGTCGTATGCAATCATTAATATATCACCTTTTTAAAGACTTGTAGGATTACACTGTGTTTGTATGTTGTCAAGGTATTCAGCCTGAAGATTTAGAATTAACCGAAGAGGATTGCACTTACCAGCATTTGGAACTAGGGTATTGGCTGCACATCATCAGTTTCAGGGAGTTGCTTGCTGATGCAGATTTAAAGTAAGTGTTCTTTTCTTAAATATGAGGTAGGTTTACTCTATCATTCCCTCTGTCAATAGAAAATGGGGATTGGAGAAGTTGAAATTTGAGGGGCCGAACACACCGCCAAGGCGGAATGCGTTCTGCGGTCGAGTTCTGCGTTCCGCATACACATGCGCACGCAGCAAACGGTCTAGAAATCTGGAGTTCAGTAATCTTTAGCAGTGATAAGACGTCACGCGCTCTTTTTACTGAAAACCAATTATTGTCTCACAAATCATAAAACGTTTGTCTCTCGCTAATTCAATAAACTTTTTGATCTCGTCGGGCATCGTCCTTCCAGCTTTTGCAAAAAAATGGAACTCTGACAGAACGCGCTTTCACTTTGAACGCCGCGGTCTGACTGCTTTTGTGTGTGTGTAGGATTCTAAGCCATCGCATAGATTACAGTGAACGCGGAACGCTGAACTCGGAACTCTACCCGCTTGACCGCGCGCAGTGGGGCCGGCGGCGCCTGAATAAAATAACGAGCGATTGGGAAGGCTAATACTCAGCAATATATATATATATTATGTATATATTTATATTGGTTGATGTTGATAGTTAAACAGTTTGGCCCGCATACAGTCAGATTTACCAATCACAGATTTACATACCACGAAGCACAAATATTTTAATTCAGCATTCGAGTTGATAATACATTCAACAACAAACTCTGACACACAAGAAAAAGTTTAAATTCCTTTGCAACCCATACTTTTTCGGGCCTTTGGAGTACAATTGGTCATTTAAAATACTGCTTAAAATACATAACGTTAGAATCGATATTTGAGTTAGTGGTGATAGATTCAAATTATAACGAGTTATAAATTCAAGGATAAGTTCTTTATATGCTTATTACAACTTAAACACACATTTTCTTAGCTAGACCACCACTAAACTATCGCTCTAACCGGTTTATTCTGTATATCTCACCGGGAAAACTGGTGAAGTGAACTTGAACAGCCGGTCGATTCTATAAACATGTCGAAGTGAAGGCTTGGGCCCCAAGCCCCAAGCCTTGGGGTAAAGTGATCACGAGGTGTGCTGTCAATCCATATAATCAAGATGGAATGACAGCTCACTTCGTGATCACGTGACATCTTGACTATATGGATTGATAGCTCACCTCGTGATCACTTCACCCAAGACTTCACCTCGACATGTTTACAGAATCGACCGGCTGTACTGCCATTCACCAGTGACAATGTCACGATACACTGATTGACAGCTCACTCCTTGCTCACTTCACATAAGTTTTCACGGTGAGGAGTTTGTAGAATACCACTGCTGGTCAGAAGCGGGATAAAATACCATTTTTGACATTTCATATATAAGGACTTGAATCTATAGCTGATTCGTTATACCCAGGTTACCATCCGAAATCATCTCAATGACACCATCCAACAAGAAGGTTCCAGAATGCCGTCTGACCATCGAGCCGTCGAAGGATTTCTTCATAGAGAGGTTCATGAAGGTCAACACCGAAGGTTGGGAGCCCGTGCTTAGTATGATGCATCAGTTTGCAGAAGTGTTCAACTACTATGACTACGTCGCGCTGGGAGCCAAGATAGCTAGATATGTGGAGTTGGTAAGTTCACGAGGTTTTAAATAAAATGCGATTAATAAAGTGAAGTTTTTATTTAGTTAGTAACATAAGGTATTGAGCTTTACTGCGCAAAATAATCGATTGACGTTATTGATAGCTACAGACAGGAAATTGTGTCAATACCTAAGTTTTGACGACAGAGCGCCGCCAAGTAATACTAACATCTGCTTGTGTTCGAGCCCATCGTCGACTTGTTACAGCCTACTCGAAACGACTACCAGTGAAGCTGTGATCCAGCCTACTATATTTTATTGAGGGACGTCATTGATTGACTTTTATGGCTGAGGAAACAGTTTTGAAAAAAATTAAAAATACAAGTAAAATCGAGTAAAAATAAAATTAATAAGTTATATGAAGTTGGGAAGATATCCGTCACAACTGCGCAAAGCGACCATCGCTCAGCCTATTGCTGGTACTCGTGTGCGCGAGTCACAGTGCCGGTATTCAGCGGCAGCCGGCATTTTCTTGTTTCGTATGATGAATGTCGTATCATCTCCAGCACCCAGAATGCTGGGCCGGCGCAGCAGTGGCGGGCTGGTGGTGCGGCGCGGGGGGGCGCGGCGCGTGCGCGGCTCGCTGCCTGTCCGCGGCGCACGCGCGCACGCCGCCCGGACACGCGCCGCACGCCACGCGCGCGCTCACGGCGCTGCTGCACATGTGAGTATCTGTAATGTTACGATGTTCTGTTACTTAATGATGAAACGAACCACTGAAATAGAAATATGAAAATTATTTATTTAACTTGTTCCTAAATCCTTAGCAGATCCCATCTGTCAGATCCTTAAAGTCAGATCCCCCTCAGTCAAATACCCATCACTCAGATTCCCGTCGGTCAAATAAAGCTCAGATTAGGCTCATATTTTACTGATACTTGTACTTCTCAATGGACGACTACCATTGTTCGTCAATACAGCGAAAACGCAAGGTCATTTTTACCGCAGACACGTAATCTATATAATTATTACGTGAAGTATAGAACAGTCTAGTCTTACTGAATGTCAAAAATACTTTAATTATGGTTGAAGTCTGAAGTCAAACTGAGAAGAGGTTAATATTGAAATTTATTTATTTATTTGGAACTCCAACAAAGGATACACAGAACAACTTAAGTCACAGTGGTACAGGTGGTTCATTTACGTGTGCTCCTTCAGTTATAGGAGACCACAGCATTCACATAATGAATTATGGCCGAATTTCGACCCGTTTTGACTTTGACCCTTAGGCGACCACTAGTTTTGATAATTAGGTAACCAAGCAGGCATTATATTTCATCAAATAATCCTTAATACATAATCTGCTTACAGACAAAACAAGATTAAAGATGCTAAAGAAATCTCCTACCTCTCGTTCTACACAAAACCGAAGAGCCGAATAGAATCGTTCCTCGTGGCGGTGTCTCATACATACTTGGTAAGTGAACTTGCTATAAACTTCTAAAATAATAACAACTTTTTACCTACATATTCTGTATAATTTCCAAATATTCTGTATCCCATTAAGAAGACAAATTGTAGTAATAAGAAAAAGGGAAAAGATATATTCTGTGTAAAGCTGTATTTATATATTTATACTAGCTTTTGCCCGCGACTCCGTACGCGATATCCCGTTTTTTCCCGTTCCCATAGGCATTTGGGAAATCCTCTTAGTGCTCCCCTACGGAGTGTAGGGAACCTACATGCCAAATTTCAGCTTCCTACAACCAGAAGTTTCGGCTGTGCGTTGTCTGTCAGTCACTCAGACAGTCAGTAACGGAAGAATTTAAATATTAGTATGATGGATAGTTTTTAGGTCGAAAAATAAAGTTGCTTAGTAGAAAACTTACCTATAATATTTAGGTGATGCCAAGTTTAGGTAGTCCGTAGCTTCCCAGCATCAGCTCAAGTAGACCTGTCTTCAGTCTCCGTCACCTGCAACCATCATTATGGTTATATGAATAGACATAAATAAAACAACATTTACAGAAAAAACTAATTTCAGTATGACATCAAATACATTGAAAAAATGAATTTTCTAAGCCACACATATAAAAGTTAGATTTACCCAAAAAAAAAAATCTTAATTTAACATCTAATGGATTATTTTACAGTCTGAATACGAGCCAGCAGTGTGGATGTACCGATACTCCCTCACTTTCGACGAGAAGTTCCTCCCGGCCAAGGCATGCCTCCACGCGACCATGTGTCTCATGCTCTTCGGCGAGGCGGCTAAGGCGAAATCTGTGGAAAACTGAATCAAACGCATATTAACGATATTCCTTATACCAAGTTTACCAATTTGTATAACGACTGAAGCTAAGCCAAACGATCAATGGTCTTTCAAATTGTAGTAGCGGTTTTAGCTTGGGATATTTTGTGTTTAATATTTTCTAAACTTCGTATTAAGTAGAAACATATCTTTAGATATTGGATTGGTCTTTATTCCTTTGTTATGTGGCTGCTTCATACTGCAGCAAGGATGTGGTTTTCGATGTTGTCAACTTATACTAATTTTTAACCATATTGAGATGGGTTTCCATTATACTCGGAACGCCTTACCATTTAATGATCTCAGATCCCCAAGAAAAATCTCAGCTGAAATCGCTAGTCTTTTTAAGATCTAACTTATTATTGTAGTATGATAATATCAACAATTTAACTTAATAATATAAGCAGTAATCCCGATTGATGTTCCATTATTCACTTCATACGTATACCTTTTCTCTCTTTTAAATGTGCAGACGCGATCTGTTTAAAACAATTATATATTAGTACATTACATAAGTGTATGATAATCATTAATAAAAACAATGTAAGGGCTGATTTTTCAATAGTCTAATAACTTTTAACTAAAGAATAAATTCGTAATTCTTTAGTGCACACCAAAACAACTTATATTACAGGAATATTAAAGTTAAGCGAGCTTAAGCCAAAGTTGCGTTGATGAATAAGATTGTCATATTTACTGTAGGTACATCACAAACCCATTCATCATCTGCCGAGCCTTTTCCCAACTATATTAGGGTCGGCTTCCAGTCAAACAGGATTCAGCTTTAAAACAGCAATTGTTATTCTTCAAATAAAAGTTATCTGACTATATTATCTGAAAAATTGGCCCCAAGAAAACCAGTTTACCCATTTATTGGAAGTGTCGTTAAGATATCGTGACAATAGTTATAAGTTAGAAGCAAATGATTGTGACATAATATTCAATAGATTTGAAATTCGAGTTTTGGTTTAATTTTCATTGGATAAGTTTTTATTACGATTTTGGTGCGTTGCCGTTGTCTCTACTGCCCAGCTTTCCTATTGGTCTGCTTTATGTGTGTCTATGGCCACAAAGAGCAATGGGGTCACCAAATGTGGCCAGGGCCGCGTTTCAAACTGCAAGCAACTCGCTTGAAAGTTTAATTACATTGCGGTTCACGATCGAGCGATTGATCGCATTATACCTCGGTAGCCTGCAATCCAACTTGCAACGTGCATGCGAGCTGTGGCCCTAGCGCGAGTTTTTTGACGTACTCGATCGCTTCAATTTGAACTAAAACAGCCGGTCGATTCTGTAAACATGTCGAAGTGAGGGCTGGGGTGAAGTGATCACAAGGTGAGCTGTCAATCTATACAATCAAGATGTCACGTGATCACGGAGTGAGTTGACATTCCATCTTGATTATATGGATTGATAGCTCACCTCGTGATCACTTTACCCAAGTCTTCACTTCTATATGTTTACAGAATCGACTGGCAGGATAAGCGCCGTCTGGTGACAATAAAGCGCAGGCCACACCGCCAGCTAGCGAGCGAGCGGTAGTTTGGGGTGTGAATCGAAGTATGAAAAGAAGTGAAACGATGCTCGCCCGATTTTTATTTCCATACGATTTGAAATTGGCGAAAGTTTACGAACGCGGTCGAGGACGTTTAAAATCTCGCACTAAGTCCACTGGTCACAGGTGTAAACATGGCCAAGGCTGGAAAAACAACGGGAATGTATGCTTAATCGAACTTTGGAAATAATCATTATATTTATTTTTGTTAGAATAGTAGTGCAGCTGTAGTTGTTTTCAGATTGCGAACAAATAGTAGTGGTATTTCATTTAAACGGAGTGACTTCAGTTCATTGGCAATCTTTTTGGGGGTAACAACACATGAATATGAATAACTCAAACTAAAGGACGAACTCTCAAATCGCGAAAAACAATCAACTCCTCCCTACATTTTGTCGAGTTGTACGAACAAAAATATACTGAACAGCTGTTTTTTTTTTGTTTCGAGACGGAACCGCTAATATTTTTTTTTGTGTTTCGAGATGATAACAATGTCAATGAGTCCTTTCATCACATCTCAAAGATTGCTAATTAATTAAAAGTGACTCAGTATTTTAATTAAAGTTGCCGAATAAAGAGTTCATATTTTTAATAAATTTTAATCATAGCTTCATAGATCAATCATGCTTCACACATCAATATAATCATAGCTTACTGCCCCATAATATAATCCGAGAACGCAACGTTAGTCGACACTTGTGTTTATTATTATATAAGTTCAATTTTCCGCCTAAGATCAAATGTTGAATCATTCCTTTGCTGCCGTGCTCATTGTTGGTACAAAATGTTCCACGCCGTAGTTTATTTTTAAAACCGCTTTTTGGTTATTAAACTAGTCATAGTAGTTTCCTTTATTATAGTAAGTGGTCGTTTGTTATACGTTCAGAAGTACATCAGGTGCCCTACTATGACGTGCTAATGCCATCCAATTCCGATAATGTAAAAGGGATAGTGCTATTCGCTATGTATAGCTCCGTCTCTCTCTTAGAGTGGAATCGTGATCGTTTTAAGACTTCAAAGTAGGGCCCCTGTAAGAGCAAGTTTTTTAAAATTACATGTTACCGTGTATTTTCCTATTTTTTTTGCTGTTACATTTGTTTACCTAAGACTGACGTGTTTTCAATTCCAATAAACTTTCTGAATTGCATTTATGTGTTTGATTTCTGGAAAAATCCCGAGTAACCGTTTTGTTGGCACGAACCTGTTAGGGGCGTAAATAGTATGTGCAAGCAGGTCCGAAAGAATAATGGGGTTGAGTGGCCAGTGTGCACCGAACGTTCTATGTGGTCTCTGTTAGTTGAGGAGAAAGTTTTCTAACGGACGCCCCGCGGTGTCCACTCACGACAACATTCAAATTCCTTGGAGATAAATGTAAAAGCGCAGGCGCTGCGCGGCGGCTGCACGTTTACGGCGCGGTCGCTAATACAACTGCTCCGCGTTTGATGCTTCCTTGGTTGGCGCGATCAAATACCTTTCATAGAAATGCTCCCTTCCCCCATTTGTTCCCCAATTGCGCAACGAATGCGTAAATTGTTGTTCAAGTAACTGCAGATAACATGTCTTTACAAGTAGACACTAGCCGAGGGAGCGTGATGGAATGCATAAGCACTCTAGCAACCTAGCCAAAAGTAGCTGGAATGCAGCCGGTCGATTCTGTAAACGTGTCGTAATGAAGGCTTGGGTGAAGTGATCACGAGGTGAGCTGTCAATCCACATAATCAAGATGGAATGACAATTCCTGATCACGTGACATCTTCATTATATGAATTGACAGCTCACCTCTTGATCACTTCACCCAAGCCTTCACTTCGACATGTTTACAGAATCGACCGGCAGAACACCGTGGCGTTTTGATCAGTAAGAGTCCAGATCCCTGCACCCGCCCCAGGGCAGAGGACATTCATGAGTGTTTCCACATGTAAAAAAATTAAAAAGTAGGGACTGACTACTTCTTGTGCCTACAATTTGCTGATTGTACCTACTAATAGTAGTAAAACTAGCTTTTTGATAAATGTTGGCACTATTAGCGAAAAAGATTAGATTGGTACCAATACCGACCTATTAGTATCGAATGCGCTGGTTTTAGCTGTCGCTAGTCATACTTAGAGAAAATATGCAAAAAAAGAAAACGAAAGAAAAATAAAGCAAACCGAGAACGTGGTTCCCTCCATAACGCACACAATTTTATTACAATTTTAGCACACAATAGTGACACACTTTAAAAACTGGCAAGGAGCAGTAAAAAGGTATGATTCTGATGGTGACTACCCATAGACTTAAGGTGATACTTCTTTAAGGTGTTTATACAAATACTATGAACTCGGGCATTAGAATCACACCTTAACACATCCGGGTCGCTAGCCACAAAAACATACAATAGGATAGGTACACACACAGTTTAAAAATCAATTACGATCAAAAGTATTCCTTCCCCCGGCGCCGGCGCAGACCGTTGAATGTGAAGCTCCGACAACAACTATTAGAACACGCACAAGAGTATATTCGTGTTACTAGTCCTGTGCAGTGCCCAATAGTTGTTTTGGGCTTCAGGCTTTCGACGACTTCCGATGTGGTGGTGAGAGCTGGAAAAAACTTTTGTTAAGAAAAAAAATAAAAAATGTAAGAACACACATAAGCCTACATGACACACAGTGCAAGGAAACTTCTGAAGAAACCCTGGGCTTTAAAAATATACTTAGGCCGAGAATGACCGAAAGCAGTGGTCGATTATATTAACAGGCTATGAGGTAGATTTTTGTTAAAATATTTTAATCATGATTCTTCAGCAATGTGCCCGAATACTGGATCAGCTCGTGTTGTAATCTAAAGGCATTTTGACAAAAGACAACCGTTCAAAATCGAGTCCTGAAATGATCCTAAAGACTATTTTTCATTCATAGTTTTAAAGGCAAAGCTTTTTAGATATATGTATACGAATATTATTATTTTTTTTCTGAAAAAGCTCCTCTTCAAACGGTTAGCAAGGGCCTTATTATATTTACGTAATTATTTATCAAATGATGTGAAATATAGAATAATGCAGGTATATCTTCACTTTCGGATTATAATTCACTGAATTTAAACTAAAGACTTTTAAAGAAAGTCTTGTAATCGATTCTACACGCGTTACAATAATAACATCCTCTGTGCTACGGCGTAGTTCGCAGTGCTACGCCGTAGCACAGAGGGATGCGTGACTGCGCGAGTTCTTGAGCGAATAAACTAACTTCTGTGTGCAAATTCTACATATTTTTAAGCCACGTTCGCATTTGCATGTCAGTCGTAAACTTTCAAAAATGTATAAATATTGAGGTTTCTTGACAGATTGCGACTGAAATGCGAAGATTGCCTAAAAATTTTTAGAATTGGCCCACTCTTAACTGCTCCAATACATAAGATGCTCTTGAAACTAATGAAATAATATAAAGTTACAGATTTAAAAACCTAAATTTAACCTTAGGTGGCACATTTGTATAATATTTATTTAAACTCTACAGTAAATTGGTTACTAAAATAAAAAATAACATATATAACATACACATTATTTTTATTTCAACGCAGTACTACTTGCCACAGTTCATTCAGGAACATAATATACAAATTTGTTTAAGTGTGAAGATACGCTTTTAAACGAATTTGAGTATTTTATTTACGTACCTACTCGCATCTACTTAAAACGAATCCGAAATCTTTTATTTAAAAAAAAACAATTACAACTGTAAATTTCTGTGTAGCCATTACAAAGAGCATAGAGCTTTCGAAAAAAATAAAATAAAATAAAGCCGAACACATTCCAAATAAAGAGCAACATGCATAATATTTATAGTAACGGCACAATGGAAACGTGATGGATGATAATTTGTGAAACAAAACCTTTCAATCCAATCAAGATAGATAACGAAATGCATTGAAGATTGGTTTTCATTTTCCTGAAATAACTAACGAACTAACCAGAGCTGTCAAAACCGATATACAAAAGGTAACTAAATATCCATGCACCATCCACTATTCTCCATTAATTGATGGATTGGCAGTGACTGCATCAGAACAGAGTAATAGTTTATTTTTCAATACCTTTTAGTCTGTCCTGTTGTATTCTTTATTTTTTGGTTAGCTTTGAAAACTGACACACTGAAATGATAGTGTCACATTCTATTATACAACTTTGATGGATATTTCGATGGATTTGTTTTGTAACAGTTTTTAAAAGACGGTATTTAATTATTTTTTTAACATTTTGTCATTCCTGGCAGGAAAGTTAAGTAAAGTTAAGAGGCAAGCCTCTTAACACCATTTCAGATACTAATCTGCATGGCCCTCATATAACGTAGGTACCTATAGTAAATATGAGGACTATGTAAGGCATTTTAATATTTTTCGTCGGAGGGTTGAGCTCCTTAGAGTTCTGAGTTCATCAACACGATAACTGAGAAATGCTCGCAATGTCTGGACAAATCCACTTAAATCTGTGTGTTACTTTGTTCAAAAGACCACCTCAGACATTACCTACATGGTTCTCATAAGGTCTGACTAATGCTTCAAGTGTATGGACTTTAAAGAAACTGAACTCAGGGTTTGTTTTAGTGTTACTTCTCAGAGTAAGTAGTAAGCTAGGAATCACCGGCCATATCTAAATTTAACTGACCAAGAAGATTGACGTCTTATTTTTAATATATTTAGCAAATAATAATCATCAATTTATTTATACATGTACATAAGTGGTAAAAGGGTTTATTATCTGTATTTAATAAATCTGACATGAATACATTCTATGATAATTTAATTTGACATGTATAAGTATAATAAATCTTTAAATTGTTATTTGTACTTTAAATAGTGTAATGTTTTAACTTGAATTTATTTTAACACTCCCTACTGAAATAGTTGATTTGTGAGTCCAGTGTCCTATTAATTTACACACCATCTGGTAAATAACACGGTGTATCTATCGACGATTATTTGTAACACCGTTATCAAGCTGTACCTATTTTGCAAAAACAAGATTTCATTTTTTGCAACAAGACACTCACTACCAGTCAACCTTTGACTAAACTATGGTTGGTATCTTTTAGAAAGCCTGAAGTCAAAAGTCAAAGTCAAAACGTTTATTCCAATTAGGCCATTAAAAGACACTTTTAAACGTAAACATTACAGTTAAAGAATATGTATAAAAATAAAGTGACTCTACTGTCCATTCACAAAGGTAGATTCTTATGGCAAAAAACGGACAAGAAACTCCATAGTTACTCGTCCAGCATAGAGAAACTGAAAAAAGCAACAACTTAGATTTTTTTTGTTTTTTTTTTTTTTTAAAACGGCTGCCTCTCATTTTGCAACTACAGGCTTTAAACTTGCAATATTAAGTAAACCTCTGCGTACCAGCCTACACTTTCTAATAATACCACTGGTGTTATATTAAGTTATATATAAGAGGGCATAAAAAGTTTGGGTTTTTTCTTTTAAGGGATATCTCTCTACAGGTGAAAAATTACCATATTTTAATTAACCAAAATGTGTTTTAGTGTGGGTTGCTTCCAATTAAAATTTCAAAACTGTAGTACTCGATAACTATTGAATGGACTACCTAAGAGGTTATTTCTAGTTAGACTATGTCAAAAAAGTGCAATTATTATTAAGGTAATCAACTGTACTATTTTTGCCTTAAAAGCTGTCAATTAATCCCACTAAGTAGTTTTAATACGTATCAACAACAACAATGACATGAAAACAAATAGATTATTTTGATATAAAACAGCAAAATAAAATATCACTTACCAACTTACTTGAAGTCTGCTTTAAGGAGGTGACAAAGTGTTAACGATGCACCTACTAGTAAAAAAAAACACAAAAAGCTTTTGAGATGAGAAAAATGTAATAATCTATATTGATTTAGAGTATAAAAAGCGTTTCCTAAATATAATAATTGTATTATGCTACTTCGTTATGATTTATAGCTACGTATTTTTTTTAACAATTAAAATTGATTAAGAGCGATTTCTTTAGAAAAGATATTGATCGTTCGCTTCTGTAATTGTATGTGCTGAATATAATTTATGAAGTATTTTATTTATTATTTTACTTTTTAAATATTGGCGTTGCCTCTTTTTAGGCTTTCAGTCACACAAACAGTAAAACACAAGAGAATATGTAACACATAAGGAATTAAAACATGTGAATAGATGGTAAACCTCCAATATTCATAATAAAGTCGTCGTTAGTCAATTTGACAAAACGAATTAACTAAAAACCGGCGATGCCATTTTCTGTCATGCTGAGAAAATACAATCAAAACAAACATGCAACAACATTTCTTTACAAATTAGTGTCTAGTATATAAAGATCTTAATAAAGTGAGTGAAACAAACCTTTTAAAGCAAACAGCTGGCTTGGATAGAGGCCAAATATAAACCACTCA
This sequence comes from Mamestra brassicae, assembly GCA_905163435.1. Lineage (NCBI taxonomy): Eukaryota > Metazoa > Arthropoda > Insecta > Lepidoptera > Noctuidae > Mamestra > Mamestra brassicae. The sequence goes on along the minus strand of LR990996.1, from coordinate 5,496,261 downwards.
CCGTGTTTAGATCTAAATATACCAAAAAAACATGCAAAAAGAAACAACTGCTTTACAAAATAAGAAATACCGAATACACGAAAATATTAATCAAAGAGTTTCGTTTCGCAAGAACATCTTCACACTTATCTCCAGTTATAATAAATATATATGAATTAAAAGCTCCAAACGGATTGACAGTCAATCTATTTGAAGCTTTTGCAAAGAAACATTCAGATAATTCCTATGACATTCACGTTTATATCCTTTAAATTATCATTGAAATTCGTAGATAATCTAACAACTAGATAAAAATATGGATTAACAAAATAAAACAAACGGATTGAAAGCGTCAACCTATTTGGGGTTTTTGGCGAAAAAAAATTCAGATAATTCCTAAATATATAAGTAAGTAAGTCCTAAGCCTCCTTCAAAATCTTCGTAATTCCTGGTGCGGTTTCTTCTACTTCGTAGACAATGAATAGCCCGCAATAGCCGCTGTCACACGCACAAGAGTATAGATTTAACTAATCTTGTGCAGTGGCCAGCAGCTGCTTTGGGCTTCATTTTACCAACAAAACCGGAGAGCGAAGACTGGTCTGTGGATCTTCTAAGCGGACGGAACCACGGCGATAAATAATGCAATTTAATGGAGCTAAAAATGCACGTTAACAAATCAACCGCAAAAAACATAAGTAGTTTATTCATTTAAAAGTAAAAAGTGTAAACATAAAATAAAATTCTTAATTTAAAATCAACAGCAAAACAAAAGTTCAAAGATTTAAAAATAAAAAAATGTACAAAAATAAATAAGATAAGTACTTAATTCAAATTAAACAATTAATAACTGTCAACACAAAATCAACAAAGCAGATTAATTTGTATCATCCATTGTAATAAAAAAATATAAAACTCTTGCCTAAAATAATAATCTGTGCGACAGTTCGGTCGGATAGGTAGCAAAAAACTAAGGTGACTAAGATATCGGATGGCCGAGCGAAGCCCCACGCGGAGGAAACCATACTACCGGCTTAAGTTAATGCACGCATACGAACATTCGATACTAATACCGTAGGTATTAACGGTCACATCAGCGCATTGGAATATATTTCGTAAAAAAATGTTTAGAACCCTTGTCGCGCCGATTAAATCATTGAAGGACCAATAGAAACGCGGTCATGTGAAAATGACTTAGTTAAAAATTAAATAGGTTATTTGAAAACTTTATTACTAAGTTTTTTTGAATTGGTTTATTAATTGGTAGTTTATTTATGGAAATAGCTAATTCTTTGTACATCAATATTTCTCTAATTTATTTCTTATATTAGACTTTTCATTATTAAGAAAATTTTGAAAATTGCATAATATAGATTTGTGATTGTATGCCTTAGGTATAGTTATTTATGTACTTTTTCGATAAATTAAGTACTTAAAAATCGGTTATAATTACAGGCCTTGCTAAAATACAAATATGTATTTTTTTATTTGTAACAAATATCTGTAAGTATTATAAAATCCAATAGAAATAGACGCTTCAAAATAAATACATGTACACAGCGCACAACTCAACACACTTTCAGATATTAATTATTTGTTACTATTTTAAACAGTTGTGTAACCACCAACAGAAAAAAAAAACAATACCTACAAACTTGTAGTAAAAATAAACAAATAAAAACACGTAATATAACAAATTACTTACTGGCATACGAATAAAAAAAAACACTAAAGTGATTTTAAATATAACTTGAATTATCACTATTTCCATTTTCCAAAACTTGAACAATAAAAAAAAACTATTAAGTTGGAGCGACGTCCGTCGCCAGGGTAGGTCGGGGTGCGAATGAACACGGCAGGAGACTACATTACGAGTTGGTGCTCGGGCCTATATTATGTCCTGCCTCCACCCCTAGCCGGCTTGGCGCATGTCAAAGGAGGTTGCCCGTAAGTAGTTAATGCGTAGGTAGGAAGACCTAGGTAAACTTCATTAGAAAGGTATGTGAAATAGAAGTATCTATAGCTGGTTTTGAATTATTGTTTTTTTTAAACATGACTCAGTCACACGAATAAGTCCTTTGCTTTAACTTTTGGTTTTAGTTCCAGAACCGGCTCAACAATTCCCAGTTTTTTTAAACACTCGAAAAGTTTCTGCTATTTTGATGCAAAAAGTTTCTTAGGACTGAGAGCACCTAATTCTGAAATACACTGTTCAAAAAAGTGTTACTTTGCGTTATCAAACTTAGAAAAAAATCAAAGAAGCATGAAAATTGTTTTGTTATTTTAGTTCTTGACGCGTGTTGACATTTTAACCATATTCTATTTTTATATTTTGAATATTGTGCGAGAGCCTACTAGGAAACGATGACGTTGAGAGACTTAATCAATGGCCGACATTCCCAATGTGTGGGATCCGTTGTCGGTAATATCTAATACATATTAATAAAAGATGTGTGCGGAGTTTTTGCGGACGTTCTATGGATCCGGCTTTAGTTTTTAACCGACTTCAAAAAAAGGAGGTGGTTCACAATTTTGTTGTATTTTTTTTATGTTTGTTACCTCGTAACTCCGTCATTTATGAAACATTTTGAAATGAAAAATTATATTTTTATTTTATCAAATTTTATTAAAATCGGTTCAGTAGTTGGTTTTTTAAATCAAAATGGCTGGGGAAAATAGAAAATATATCAACCAAGTAAACGAAATTGCGTATTTTGCTTTTCTGTGACTTTCCACTGGTTGTAAGGCGTACCACTAAAAAGTGAAAAATAAAAACATTTTACAAAAAATACCACCGACTTCCAAATAGTTGAATAGAATTTCTTTAATTTCGGAAATTGGTGTTAAATTACGAAGAAACAACCAAAAACACTGACTTCCGAAATTAAAGTTGTTTCATACTTTGTAGTGTTTTAATTTACTTGGAAGTCGGTTGTATTTTTATACCTAGGTTTTGACTGCCTAGTTATAATAGATCAGATTTACAGTAACAGAAAACAACTTAGTATAATGTCCTTCCCTTAGACAAAATCAATAAATAAATTACACCTTTTTAAATTTACTATGGACATGAACTTTTAAATTTTTATTTCTGTAATGTGCGTGTGTTTGAGCAAAACATTTTTTTTTTCTTCCAGTTTTTTTTCATTAACGTAAGGTGCATCTCGATCGCGCTTTTCAATTAGACCACAAGATTAGGCAGGGGCGCTTTCGAGGCTTTTGCGCCACTTCGTAGATTGCATTTTATTTACATACTTACCTGATATTTAATTGATATCATTTGATTTTTACTCTTGGTTGTAAAATGTAGATTTTGGGCTATGGGGGCAGTAAGCTACAAGATTGTAAAATTATAACTTAATTAATTTAAGTAATTATTATTATTAAACTGTATTAATTTAGTTAAGTGTGATGAAAAAATCCGCAGACTTTTTGCTTACTGATTTCATTAACTAGCTATCAAACGTAATCCTATGTGAAAATAAAACTATTTAAGTACAATGTAAATAGCCATATTAGTTTTCTAACAAATCCACCCAGGTCTAATACCTCAGGTAAAAAGAAAAACATAGAAAAGTGACATTATCTGGTAAGTAGTGACAGGTCGTCGACGAGGCCGGTCGGAAGCCCCGCAAATGAGGTCGGCGCCTCGTTCATTACAGGATTATGAAGTAACCGCCACAAAGATTTAAACCTGGAGGCCTAATGCAGGCGCGTAGGTATGTCTACCATGAACGACGTAACGATGTTTAGGTTTTGAATAGGAAACCGCTTCTTAATAAAACTTTTCACTGAATGAAATAACTTACTACTAACATATCAGTCCCTCCGTATTTATAGAGTTTCGTACTCAAAAGGTAACCAACCGAAGCTATTACTATCCGCTGTCCGTCCGTCAGTCCGTGCGTCCGTTCGTCCGTCCATCCGTTTGCCCGTCCGTCTGTCTGTCAGCGGGCTGTATCTAGGTAGACAGTTGAAATTTTCACAAAATGTGTGTATTTCTATTACCGCTATAACAACAAATTTTTCATTTAATTTAATTTGTATTAACAAATTAAATTAAATGAAAAATGAAAAGGGGCTCGGGATCCAATACAAGAAACTTGTTTTTTGCGGTTTATGATACGGAACCCTTCGTGTGAAAGTCCGACTCGCAATTGGCCGGATCTTTTCCCATTCTTAACTTTGAATATTTTAATTTTTTCTTCGAGAACGAGAAAACACAACAAACAACATTTTGCTAAGTAAGTTTAACCAACTTAAACTGAAGGAAGTTGGTTGGTATTCCAAAAAAAATTGTGAAAATTCTAAAACTTTTCAAGTTATTTGATAATCCTATGGAAATCGATTCGGAAGATTACTTAGTACTTATAGTCCAGTCAAATTACGCCAAAAATTAGGCAAACTTAGCATTAATTCTTAACTCCGATTTTTTGCCGTTAACGGTACAGTGTAGGCAGAGAAGTATGTTAAAACTAGCTGCTCGCGGCTCCGCCCGCGTGAATGTCGAAAATTAAAACCTAAGGGAACATACTCCCGAGATAAAAAGTATCCTCTAATGTAGTAAAGTGTTAATCCCGGTCATAAACTATATATGTGCTAAATTTCATCCAAATCCGTTCAGTCGTTTTTGCGTGAAAGAGTAATAAACATCCATACATTTAAACTTTCGCGTTTATAATATTAGTAAGGATGTGTCCAGCGAAAAGTTGGACCCCGGATGCTTGTTTTATTTAGTATTTAAAACATTTAATTTCAATTATAATTCGATGTGAGAAAATCTTGACTGGCATGTTTGTTTAGAGCATTTGTAGAAGGGATGGAGTTTTACAAGTTGAATAGTAAATTAAACATTTTTAATCCGTGGAACTATCCTATTTTACCAAATAATGTTATTTTTGGGTTTTGTACTTCAAGCTAAAAATTTACTACTGTCTTTTATAAAAATACTTAATTAAATAATCTTAATTCGCTTACCAACAAAATTGAACATTATCTGTTAGCGCAAGTTATTAATATCAGTTTTTTTACGATAGCGATTCAGGCCAAAATGTAACTGACTTAAATAGAGTTTAATTTTAATTTGTAGTCCATGTTTGACTTAATAATAAAACAAATTAAACACATCTGATACATTTTTCAAAAATCCGTATTGTTTTTAAAAAAAAATATATATTTTTATAAATATTAAAAAAAAAAAAAATATTTAATTCGAAGAGAATAGGTAAAACTAATTTACTTTGTCAGAATTAAATATTGATTGGGTTAAAATGACTACACTGTGGTAGGTGTATAACAAATAAAATTCAAAATAGAATTTTGTTTCGGAAAGAATACACAAATATAATACTTACTTATAAAAAACAAATATATGCTAAAATAACTCATAATAATCATGACGAAGAACAACTAAGAATGCTTGCTTGTTTTTCCTAGCTTTTATTGAAATAAACACATTTGTGTTTTTTTCAGAATGACCGGTGAAGAGGTAAGTTCAAATACAAGATTCAAGAAAAAAAACAGAGTTAGAATTTTTGCAAGGGCAAAGCTAATTTGACTGGACTATTATGCAATAACAAATTAAATAAAAATCCAATTCAGAGGTTTTCTCATTTTTTCAAACCATTAATAGAAAGCCATTAGCCGACTTATTTCCGCTGGCGTCTGTGTTAGTTTTAGTACAAAATTGCCGTGCTTCCTCTTTTATTCAATCAACGTTTCACGCTTGCAGTGAAAACTTTATAGTAGTCCTCGACAATTCAATAGCTGGAAAATGAGCTGGACTTACCTGTGTATAAAATAATGTTTTAATTGAGTTTTGGTTTTCAGGGATTAATTAAATTATCATGTAGGAAGAAAACATACAGGATTTGAAAGTGAAAAGAAAACAGTTTAAACAATCATAAAAGATAGGTTTTTGTGAATTTATTTTACCGTTATTTTACCGTTTTTTTCTTATATAATTATAATCCTTAAGGTTTTTCCCTACAGCGATAAATATAAACGTCGATAAAAAAATTCCAATATGGGTGGGTTAATTACACCCAACCCAATTACGGTCCACGGACACAATAATGCACCGAAATCGAAAATCATTAACTTTGTGTAAAACATTACAAAGAATATTTACTTGCTTTGTATTTAAATCAAAATAATATGTTTTGGAAAAGCTTTGTATTTCAATTTGACCAGAAGCTTTGAAAATAATGTGAGTAAAGTACCTCGAAAGTAAAATATTTTCAATTCAACTTTAAGAATTAAGGTAGATATAATTTGCATATAGTGTTCAATTTATTGAAGATAATTTCTTCTGATAGATTGGAAACTTCAAAGATTGGAAGGCCAAGTATTGTATTTTAGCGAAAATACAGATGGAGCTCCTGAACAGCTGATTATAAAACAATATTTTTAGTTGACGACAATAGTTAATTGTGTATGTAAATCAAGTAACCTGACAAATCCTAACTGTTAGGATATAACTGAAAAAGAGCTGAAAATCACACAAAATATCAGTTACTACTTAGAAAAATGAGTAATAAGTATTATCTAGTTATAGGAAGCTCGATGAAGTTCATTAATTTTAAGTTCTTTAAGAAAATGATTAAAAAAACTCATAGCTTCGTGGTACTTTTAGAAGCCCTAGAGCAAGTTTGTTTGGCAGCTCGTTAAGCTGTTAGTATCGGCTAAAGCTGCTAGATGGCGTTACGAGTATCACTTGAATGAACAGAGTTGATGAAAATGCATGCTGATCATGGTTTCTGAAGAGTTAATAAGTATTTATACCAGTAAAATATTTAATATTTCAGCCAGCAAAGATTTTGATTTCATCTTTATCTTCTATGAATTTACTCAGCTTCTCTAGGTAAGTCCTGGTTAAATTAAATAGCAGATAATTATCCATACTGAGAATAAAATACAAGTATGTACGAAAGTAAGTCTGCCTGTCTTCCTCTTCACGTCTTAACGGCTGACCGGATTTTGGATCAAACCTGGCACATGGCAAAGAAGATAAGATAATCCCGGTAGTGAATTCTCTTAGTATCATCTCCGAGTTAGATGGCGAAGTCGCTGGCAGAATAAAGTAGTTTAAAAAATGCGTTGTCCTTAAACTCATCTGAAAGTTATAGAGTTCTTTTAGAAGTGATGAAACATGTTTGTGTTATTTTTACGAGTCTACGGCTGATATTTCGGTAAAACTACGTGTATCAATTCTTAATCTTAATTCTTTACTTAATTAATAGCCAATCAAGCGATACCTATCAGCCGGTCTAATAGGTAACAAAACAGGACAGGTAGCACATTAGACACCCGAGCCGAAGCCCCGCTGCGGAAGTACCTTCCTGTCACCCGACACCCCGCACCCAGGCGTGAGGCGTAATGATACGAGTGGTGCGGGGACCGGCAGAGAAGCAGGCGGTGTGTGTGGCTGTCTAGTGTTCGGTTGCATGGTATGTTCGGTTTTTTAATTAAATTATTTAATCATGTTTTTTTTTATGTGTTCTGAAAGTTTTTTTTTTCGTGGGTATTGCTGTAAGTTATGGTTGGGTAAAGCCACCATAATTATTTACAGCATTTAAATGACGTCCTATAAATAAATAACTGTTGTACGTTTTTAAATGGTGACTTTAAATTCATTGGCAGCATTTAAGTTAAAAAACAACTTTAAATATTGTTTTTTTTTAATATTTGCACGTCCTGTAAAGCTTTGATGGATTCACTGAAGAGCTGCTTCCAGGACACTCTGTCTTTGTCACAGTATGTCCTGTTATCAGACCAGCTCTAATCAGACCAGCGAGTAGGTAGGCGGTCTTTTTAAGTCCACTTTTCCAACTACTACAATTTTTTCAAGTTATCTGGTGATATGAACAAAGTAATTTAGGTTTCGTTGGTCATATCTAATCAATTAATTTTATGAAAGACTACCTAAAAAAATGTTTTGGACAAAGTATTTTGGTAACACAATTGCAGAGATTGAGTCTTGCCCGGAAACATTTCCCTGAAGTAAGTAGGTACTTAGGTAATAGGTATCCGGATATTTTATTGATAAACTAAAAATACCGTGAACAAAGACCCGCCAGTCATCGTATTATTCACTTTCTATGAATAGACTCGTGTATACAAATGACAAGATAATTGACGATACAATGGGCTTAAAATAAATATTGACTCTACAACCATTCGTTTCTCATAAATAAATCAATGAAAACCATAGCCAGAAAGGTATTTTTGTTTGTTGATAGTTAAATAAATGTGGGTACCTAATTAATACCTATCGATTATTTCAATGAAAAAGATTTTAAAATAACTTGAGAGATTGTAAACTCTCGATAAATTGTCAACTGAACATTTGGAATACATTTTTACGCATCACAATTTGATAGCCTATAATATCTCCGTGCCGGTCCGAGAAATTGTGGACTGACATAAAAAGGTGACCAATCAGCACTCTGGTCTACAATTTATCTGTTTTGGTGTGATAGTTAAATTGGAAACTTGGCACCTCATTGGTTACGCACGTTATTGATGTGAGCTCACATCTCAACAGATCAATGAGAGCCTCTAGTCCAGTTTAACTGTCACACGAAGCGGATAAATTGTAGACTTGTGCTCTGATTGGTCGCCATTTTATGTCAGTCCACAATTTTTCGGAATGATTTCGAGATATATATATTCGACTATCAATTTGAAATGCGTAAAAACATTTTCAAATGTTCAGTTGATGATTTATCGAGAGTTTACAATCTCTCAAGTTATTTTATAATCTTACGGAGTTTGCCATTTTCCGGTGACATATTCATTTTAATTTAATGAGATAGGTATAGCGCAAACTTTTGCCTGCAACTTCGCCCGGTTGATAGTAGAAAGTCATCGGCAGTTGAATCGATTCTCCAGGACTCATCAGGCTTTATTCATTTTTTTATTCTTTAAAAATTCATGCAACACAAAGGTGCTTTTCTGGTGGTCAGTACCTACGCGTGATTCTGGGATGAAGCCCGTCAGAGTTTGTCCTAACAATTGATTCAGGTTTATCCGTGTGCCAAGTTTCGTTAAAATGTCTTGAGTCGATGAGCGTGATTCAAACATCTACGACGCGTTCAAACAAACAGATTCTCCACAATTTATTGACGAGAGCGTAATAAGATGATGTGTCTATGCTTGGTGCCAAATAAACTTGCAATAGCGCCCATTGACCCACCTACATTTTTTGACATTTTAAATTCCAAAACCGGAAAAAAGGACATAAAGCTTGTAGCGGAATCAATGCCGCCACAAAAAAAACTGAGTAACGAAATTTGTACCGCAACAAAAAGAATCGCAGCGCCGTCTACGACGAACTAACAACGAAATCCTGCATCGCGCATGCAAAGTTCTCCGTGCGATTTGAACACATATAACAGTCCGAATATCAACTTTTGGGCAGACACAACAACCGTCTGGTTCGGAGGATCCTCCTCTTTTCGGTGGAGGTGTGCGGAACTTAACTCTCTGTACCGCATACCCTCTACAAGCTGTCCTGAATCAACATCTATCGAGATCTTTTACATTTTCTAGTACTGAACAACCATTGATACTTAATTTTTCAGGTATCTATGAACAGATATAAGGGAAATGTCAATGTCCTTTATTGCAAATTTATCTGGCGGCAACTATACTACAGGAAACCTCGTTGGTCTCGCAAAGAAACTCGCGGAAGAAAGAAAGAAAAATAGTTTATTTTTCCTAAACAGACACAATGTCGTGGTCGTCAGAACGACTGCTGAGCGAGGGATCATATGTGTATTCTCCCCATCTTAACGTATAGTGCACTAGTTTGGTTTTTGCCCAACATCCAGAAGTCCAAGCTCAAGGTTTGCCCACGGGCGATGAAGCGTAGCAGTAATGATAACCTGTCTGAGCGTTTCAAAAACGTAGCTCAAAAAAATGCAAGACTGAAGTGGAAATGGGCAGGCCATATGGGCACATATGTATATCAGAAAACTCTGACACAGCTAGACCTGACCGCGGCAAACCGAGGACAAGAGGGCAGGACGCCTCGCATGGCTCCCTCAAGAACAGGCGTGAAGAAGCACAACGCAAAAAAAGTGGAAGACCTTTGCTCGGAAATGGGATTGTTCAAGCTAACAAAAAAAAAAAAAATTAAAACTGGTTCTATAGAAGCATTAGTCTAATCGCCGTGTTTATTTAAATAATATTTTAGTACTACAGAATAATTTACGTTAGTAAACCTAATATAACTTTTCTTCCCATTTGCGGGTGTCATTCAAGGGGCTCGTAGCTAAGCCAAAAAGGCCACATGGGTCGATCTTCAAGGTTAAGTAACGCTTCCCGAGGTCGGCCCGTGGATGAACGACATATCGAACCCCTGCGTGCCTCAGAGAGCACGTAAAGCTCCGGCTGACATTTGTAGAGTATCTTTTACAGATAAAAAGCCCTAGCACGTATAGGAAGTGATATCAAGACAAATTATGAGGATTGATAGTCAGTAATGAATGAAGAATCAAGCTATTGACGTTTTTGTTTTTAATTTTCCGGGTGCTCCGAAGCCCGAAAGTCTGATAGCTAGTGCCAGTCAGTACCAGTGGGTATCGTGTTAACCAATATCCGGGTTATGTTGATCAGGCAGTTGCACCTGACCCCCCAACCCCCTGGCCTTCAGCTTCTTCTGGGTAGATTGGAAGCCGGCTACAACAGCTAGTTGGGAAAGGTCAAATGTCATTATCGCTTACATTTTGTTTTTGGATATTTAAGGAATTTAATTTTTGGGATAAGCCCTCCACACTATTCGTAAAACTGCAAAACTTGAAAGATTGAACCACCAGAAAAGCACTGAGACAGTGAAACTCTACAAGTTCCGGCGAAAGAAAAGAAAAAGAGTAAAACTACAAATTTTCACGTCCAGGTTAGCTGTCTTGTTAAATATAAAATAAGGGCTTATTTTTGCCCAATAAGGTAGATTTGGATTCGACACACCAAAAAACCTACCGAAGTTAGATCAACCATCCGGATAGACACGATATTGCAAGCACTTGGATATTGCGAGGGGTCGAAAGATCAAAGTTTATGAATGGAATGGTACCTAATTCTTTTTTTTTTCTCATCTTTGTAAACTAGTAAGGTATTACGTAAATGTAACCTTACAAAGTGAGCAGGAACTTTTTCTAAGTTTTGATAATGTTCCCATAATCTTACTATTATCAACTTTCCCGGAACACTATCCTAATCAATCAAATCTAAAACCTATGTTAGTGTCACAGCGATCAAATTCCAAAAGCACCATCATTGGTAGGTGGTCGGAACACGTTTAGCCACCTGCCGCACACCCCGCTATAAATAAATCGACCTTCAGCTTAAAAATAGACGCCGATCCCTCCCGAGCGAGGTCGGGAAATTGGGTCACTGGAACAGCTATCTCATTCACGCAGTTACCAAGCGGTACGAGTAACAGGGACGAGGATAAGATCTGCAGCGTCAGTGACGTTGCCGAGCTCGTTCATTGAATTTTACAGGATGAGACGTTCAGCCTTGGTGCATCGCGTTTAGTTATTCTTAATTTTTCGCGGCTTATTGGTGGTTAATTGTAATTTGATATGGGATATGGAAAAAATTCTTTACGTGTTTTGTTTTGGTTTTCGGTGGTTGATTACAACTTTATGCTGTTTATTAATTTTCAAATATTTATATTATAATTCTATCAATTTTTAAATCACTTTTAGAATTTCCTGAAGGATAATTTCAGGATTAATGCTGTATATTTAGCTCCAGAAGCAGTGGTGACGTCAAACACGGGTGTGGCAGAGACCCATGACGTCACGTGGAAGCTCTGACGTCAAACCGAGCCCCTCTCGCCCCTCCCGCCCCGCTGACACAGCCGTGGGCCCCCCGCACAAGAATTGCTTGTACAGCTTTATGGGTATTGTTTCTACGTGGCCCCTGCAGCTTGTCTGCAGTTCTGAACCCGGAAATAATTTTAGACTAATTAAATAAATGGCATTATAGTAATCAACAGTTAATGGGTTATAATTGGGAAGCAAATCGGAAAATTACTGAAAATAATCCCTTCATCATACAGCCTTCAGAAAAATACTAAAGAAGAGATTTGTCAGATAGATTCTAATTAGCTGTTTTCACATCAACTTGGCCTTGGCATCAACTAAGCTTGGCCATTATTAATTTTACAAATCTATTCCCAATTCAAACGAAAATAAACATGATTTTGGTAATAAGTACGACAAAATGTAAGAAACCAATACTGGCCTTGTAACCGTAACTTTAAGATTCGTGTTGATAAAAAATTCGCCCTTGCACGAAGCAAAAGCAAATTCCTTACAAAAGTAACCAACGCAAACCCGGCCGTCAACGAAAGGAAACATTTCTCACGAACCACGAAGCATGGAAATATCGCAAAAGAGGATCCAAAATCATTGTATTACGAAGAAAACCTACTTTGCACTGTACAAACAAGCACCTTACAGAAAATCGGGCACTTCGTAATTACATTGAAGTGCTCTCCAATGCACCAAGATGAATTTCTAAGTGCTACTTATTTAACATAGATGTCTTAGGAGCTTCCACATGATTAAGTAGGTATAGGTAGTACTACTTTGTTAGATTATCTAAGCAGATTATTACTTAACGAGGAAAACACTAACTCATTTAGCTTTTAACAAAGATTTTACATAACGTTCTTGAGTCATACAAATACTAGCTTTTGCCCGCGACTTTGTACGCGCATGTCCCGTTTTTTCCCGTTCACGTAGCAATTTGAAGAAATCCACTTTCAGTGCCTCCCCAAGGAACCCTTTTTTTTGTGAGAAATCATAAAATGACTCTTACCGCTCTATGGCTCCTCCGAGTAAGAGACTCATACTCTTCTATACTCTACTACTTCCGGAGTGGAAGGGAGTGTCAGACTCTCACTGACTAAAACCCATCCGTGTTTCTCCTAATGCCCTTTGCGTTTCAAGGCCGCGGTGACTCGTTCAAACAAATTCCGCAACCCTGGCAGGCACTGGCCCCGTATACTGACATCTCTTTGAGGCTGCTGACATCTCTTTGAGAAACCTATATTCCAAACTTCAGCTTTCTACGATCAGTAGTTTCAGCTGTGCGTTTTCTGTCAGTCATCCAGTCACTCACGGAAGAGTTTTATACAACGTGTAACAGAATAAACGCAATACCTCTTAAGGGGTCATTGTACTCATCATTATGAACAAATTTTACTATGGGACAAACACTGAAATCTCGAAAAAAAAATTACTTATTCATACATTTGTGCACATAACTCGACAAAATGTACTGAACAGCTGTTTATTTTTTCGTGTTTTCGGGGTTGTTTCCATAGCAAAAGTTGTTCATAATGATGAGTACAATGACCTCTTAAGAGGTATTGCGTTTATTCTGTTACACGTTGTATATATTGATAGTACCAAACACTGCTTCAGATCAAAATTTGGAAAAACTAAACAATACTTTGGCTAGTAAACTAGGTGCTCATAGTTTTAATAACATAGACGACCCTAATGAGTTCTATGCCGAGTTTTTTCTATATTAAACACGCAATTTAATGACACTTTTCCTCTAAAATCTAAAAGTATTTACACTAAGTTTTTACTTAGCGATTGGGCAACTCCAGGCATTCGTATAAGCAGGGAAAAGCTATATGAACTGTATGGCCTGAAGCAGCATATGAATAATATAAGTTTTCATAAGTATGTTGCAAAATATTCAAAAACATATAAAAGTGTATGCAAAACAGCAAAAGCTCTGCATATTGGCAATAAAATAAAATCAGCAGACGACAAAATAAAAACTACTTGGAAAATAATAAAAAAGAAACAGGTAGGAAGAAACAGCGTGAAACTAAATTTAATTTAAATACTGTACATGGCCAAATAAACTCGGACGCAGAGGTAGCTCAGGAATTCGATAACTTCTTTGCCAATATTCCTCTTAAAACTACAGAGCTTCTCAACTCGTCATCCGCGCTCTCTGCTGACTTACTTAGACAGAATGTAAAGGTATGCCCATCGGAGTTTAAGTTTCAACATACAAACCCCCAGGCCATTATAAAAGCTTTTAAAGATCTTAAAATTAAATCAACAGAAGATCTTTTGGGAATATCTGTAAAAGTTTGTAGATCTATCATTGAAACTATTGCCCCCTACTTGGCAATATTTAACACTAGTGTAGACAAAGGAGAATTTCCGGATCTCATGAAACACAGTAAAGTCGTTCCATTGTTCAAATCGGGTGATTCTCAAGAACCCAAAAATTATCGGCCGGTGTCAATTCTGCCAGTTCTCAGTAAGGTGTTTGAAAAGTTAATGCTTAGTCAGATGTTACGTCACTTTAATAAAAATTCCATCTTTCATGAACACCAGTACGGTTTCACCAAAGGGCGTTGTACAACTGACGCCGGTGTCACCCTAATAAAGAACATTTTTAACGCCTGGGAAGAGTCGCAAGATGACATTGGAATATTCTGCGACCTCTCGAAAGCGTTCGACTGCGTTAACCATGAGACGCTTTTGTTGAAACTTGAGCACTATGGGATTAGGAATAGAGCCCTTGGTTTACTTAGTTCATACTTGATGGGCAGACAGGTTAAAGTTCAGATAAACGGTGTAAACTCACTAGGGTCGGAAACGACAATGGGCGTTCCTCAAGGTTCAATATTGGGTCCATTCCTTTTTTTAGTTTACATAAATGATTTGCCCCAATTACTTAAAAATCAACCAAAGATGGTATTATTTGCGGATGACACATCACTAATATTTAAAATAGACCGACGTTCACAAAATCTTGACGACGTCAATAGTTCTATTCATCAGGTCCAAAATTGGTTTACGGTAAACAACTTGGCTCTAAATAAAAAAAAACTAAATGTATTAGATTTTCTTTACCAAATGTTAAAAGTAGCAAATGTGACATCATATTGAATGGAGAAAAACTGGAGTTCATTAATCAAACGGTTTTCCTAGGTATCACATTGGACGAGAAATTACAATGGGGGCCTCATATAACATCTCTTGCGGGTCGTTTAAGCTCAGCCGCGTATGCTGTTAGAAAGATAAGACAGTTAACAGACGTAGAAACCGCACGTTTGGTCTACTTTAGTTTCTTTCACAGCATTATGTCGTACGGTATTTTGCTGTGGGGTCGGGCTGCTGACATTGAATCCATATTTATTTTACAAAAGAGAGCTGTCAGAGCCTTTTATAATCTCCGTCGCCGTGATTCTCTTAGGGAACTTTTAAAAAAGATTAATATTATGACAGTCCCTTGCCAATTCATTTATGAAAATATTATGTATGTGCGGAAAAATCGACATCTTTTTAGTAAAATTAGTGATAGACATAATTTTAATACTAGAAATAGAGACAAATTAGATCAACTAT
Organism: Mamestra brassicae; assembly: GCA_905163435.1. Classification (NCBI taxonomy): domain Eukaryota; kingdom Metazoa; phylum Arthropoda; class Insecta; order Lepidoptera; family Noctuidae; genus Mamestra; species Mamestra brassicae. The sequence goes on along the minus strand of LR990996.1, from coordinate 5,480,887 downwards.
TTTTTAGATTAGCTAAAGTCCACACTTCTTTCATGGGGTATTGTGTTAAATGTTACAACAAAATACCTTCTGACATATTAGAACTAAATGAAAGAAAATTTAAAACTTATGTTAAAAGTACACTTTGTAAACAAGCATATTACAAATTAGAAGATTACATTCAGGATAAGAATGCTTGGAAACATGCTGGTCCTGCTCCATAGGACAATCAAGGGTGTAGACAAAATCAAACTGGTTGATTTATGAATTAACTTTATAGATAGGTATACTGTTTCTTTTTTGTGTTTTTATTTTCTGTTTAATTAATGGTTATTAAGATTATCTGTAAATATGTGAGTACCATTTACCTAATTTTTTTTTTTAGAAAAGGAATAAGTACCTCTGCTGGTTATACTTTGTTCTTATAAGTAGCATACTCTGGGTGTATCGTCCTCACATAATATTAAATTAATTTTTGTATACCAAATTTTGTAAAATCATTATTTGAAAAGAGTAACTACGGAGTTTCTTGTCCGTTCTTCTCCATAAGAATCTACCTTTCCGAATGGACAGTAGAGTCACTTTATTAATGTAATATTATTATTTTTACTGAACTGTAAATGCTGACGTTCAAAAGTGCCGTTTAATGGCCTAATTGAAATAAACGTTTTTGACTTTTGATCTCAGATCAGTCAAATCTAAACTAACTTAGAATAAGGGGTAACTAGTTAATGACGCTGTCCCTACGAACGATATCTCTAGGCAGGACAGATGCATATAGCTCGGAAGCTCGGAGTCAATCCTGAACTGATTGTGCGAAATAGGTGCCTATACTTTGATCGTCCCGTTGACAAAACAGTCGAAGTAAAAGTATAATAGCTACCTATTTACCAATAATGTTTTAAAAAAAAAATATATTTCTTTATTTATTATAAGGTCTTTTACACATTGTGGATACCAGTCCCATTAAATCATAACCACATCCGACTGCAATAGCTTGTACAAAAAATATAAATATAAAATTTACTTTGATGCCATTAATTCAACAACACAGACACTTTGCTACCTTAGAATTGGGTTGACTAAGAATCACATTGAGTGTGTATTTATGTTATTGTTATTAACCTTTAATACGAATGTAAGTTTTCAGTTTCCATGTATAATTTTATTTTAATTTTAGTTTCTACTATTAAGATTTTTAACTTAAGATAGCTATGTATCTAACAATCAACTGATTGTCTGGCTAGACTACATGACTTAACAACTGTTAAGGGATCCAAATCAATTGACGAGGTTCAAAAACAGAAAAAAATATGAGAGTTTGCAATGACCAACCTTCGTATGTTTGTCTGACTCGCACCTGGCCGATTTTTCATTGTTTAATTAATTTTAAAATTTCGGAAAACAAATGAATTTGTACTTATCGCTTGTGTGTCCATTTACAAGTTTTTAGAGACAGCAATATTAAATATTGTTCCATCCAATAAGTTCCATAGAAACGAATGATAAAATTTATTTATTTTTAACGAAGTTTAATAACGCCATAGCCTGTAGCTATCGCAGTATGTTCCAAGAACATTGGATATAAAATATACTTTGACGTCATCTGGCTTTGCTATACTGAATTTCTATTTAGTATGCACGATATCCAAGAAACGAATCGATACCTGACGGTCGACACTGGATTCTAGAATTTCGCTTTGGAACCTAGCAGAAATATCCCAGATCATTTTCAACAATATTACTTGTTAAAGGCCAAGTGAATATGTGTCTAGTACATACGAGACGTTCTATATGGTGTCCGACGTTAAAGAATAGCACCATCCCATCTCTTCCAGTGGGTGTCGTAAGAGGCGACTAAGGGACTCGCTAGAGAATGGGCAACAGCATTCTCTGTGTTTCTGAGCATTGCAACAGCTACACTGCGATCACCAACACGCCTGCCAAGCGTGGTGATTATGGCAAACCCGCTCCCCCGCAACCTGGGGGAGGCCTATGTCCAGCAGTGGACGTCTTTCGTCTGGTATGATGATGATGATGACTTATAAGACATATTTTGAACTTAGAGGTAGACCATCAAACAGGTGGTTGAATGAATCTTGAAGAGTCATCTTAACCGCCCAGCCTTTTCCCAACTACGTCACCTTCCAGTCTGACTGATATAATTTACATGAATCGACTGCCTATCTCCCAACCACGGCACGGTTGGTGCAGTGGTTGAGTGATTGAATGCTCAATCAATTATCAATCAATCATTTATTTATTTGCAAACATGGGTATTGGTACATAGATGTTCTATTTTACATAGTATAGTTCTCCATATTTTACCGTCGCAAGGGCATGCAAATAATATTTAATTCACAAATTAAAATCAAATAAAAAATAACCATATAAATTTAAATCACAAAAATTATAAATTTCAGATTTAGTTAAATAAATGTCATGTTAGGGTGGGTCACAATAAAACAATAAAAAGGTCGAACTGGTTACGCTAATAAAAATTATAAATGTCAAATTTTGTTCAATAAATGTCATGTTTACATTACAATAAAAAAATATATATCTGAAAAATGTCGGAGTGAGATGATACAAAATAAAATGCTGCGCTGTGTGTTGCAGGTTCGACTCCCGCACTGAACAAATATTTGTATGGCCCATAGATAGTTGTTCCGGGTCTGGCTGTTTGTGTATGTGACATTGTATGTATGTAAACGCACCCACGATACAGGAGAAATGCCTAGTGCGGGGCAATGTTTAAAAAAAAAGGTGTGCACAGTCCAGTGCCTGAATAACACGATAATGACTGTTACACTTTTGGGCCCATAAAAACACTCACTCTTAAAGAATCAAATAGAATAGGCTAATATTTATCGATGTACACTGTTGTTCATATCTTTTATTCTTATTTGTAATTATTAAAAAAAAACAATCATATTATCACATTAGTATCGTAGAGGGCGGTCTTATGGTCCATGATTCCAGACAAACATCCTTAAGTTAAGATGTGTATAATTGAAGGAGCTCGTTAGGAAGGTAACAGACTTATAATCTTAAAAAAATCTTGCAAGAAAAGTTCATATTAACTTAACAGTAGTTGAATCGACGGTAGGTGCTCATGGCTAAATAATAACGACTCCACGGGTTGATCTGCAAGGTTAAGCAACGCTTGCCGAGGTCGGTCTGTGGATGGGTGACAATCTACATATCGAGATTCTTCAATACCTATTAAAGCACGTTAAGTCGTTGGTCTCGGCTCTCATTTGAAGATTATTGATAGTCGTTACGGATAGGTCGGAAGCCAGAATTTCTGACTCCAGTCTTGCCAAGAACTACCGTGTGCCCTATAACTCTGTTACTAGGTTGTGGAGTTCAGATGTTCAATGGAAAATACTAGTACTTAGCTGAAACTGGTTAGACTAGACACTGACTACAACATCATCATCATCATCTGCCTAGCCTTTTCCCAAATATACATATATTGAGGTCGGCTTTTAGTCAAACCGGATTCAGCTGAATACCAGTATTTTACGTTGAGCGGCTGCCTACTAGACCTCCAAAATCCATTCACTGGGTAACACGATAGTTCTTGGCAAGACTGGAGTCAGATTTACTGGCTTCTGACAATCCGTCAAGACTGCCGAAGATCTACAAATGACAGCCGGGATCAACGGCTTAACGTGCTTTCCGAGGCACGGAGGAAACTCTGTATGTTAAGATGGTCACCCATCCACAGACAACCTTGGCAAGCGTTGCTTAACCTTGATCGACCCGTACGGCTGTTATTCTTTTAGCCGCGAGCTCCTCAAGAAGCTGACTTCAACATGGTTGGAAAAAAGCTTAACAGTGCAGCAGCTGTATCTAATGTAACATTATGAGAGGTAAAATTTCTTGTTTGAAGGAGCTAACTGATGTCTTGACTAAATGATATTTAATATTAATTATAATATTAAATAAATACCTTTTTTTTCAGTTTTTTTTTTGTTTTCATTATTAAATGCAATAATAATGATTAATTTTGATGAATTTTTTTCTCTATTGGTAATTAATATTATGTTTCCGTGGTGATTTTGTGTACTATGACAATTTGAACTATTTAATTGTAAATTTAAATATTGTACACCTTATGGGTATGTTACAGTGATACATGTTACAATAATAATTTTAAGAACTGAATTTCCACCTGTGACAAACAATAAATAAATCTGAATCTGAATCTGAACTTCTGGAAGTACTCCATCAAGAGAGATTTTGGTCAAACGCGAGCCTATCAAATTCTATCAAAAGCTAGATATAGATATGTCACCGGAAAATTGCAGACTCTGTAACATTGTAATAAATCTTGATTACATTATAATTTCTCTATATTTTACGAAAAAAAAAAAAATGTAAACAATAAATCCCATCCAAATTCAATAGTTTCCAATATATCCGAGTCTTATTTAGAAAAAATAGTTAAAAATTTTACGCGATATTTTACAATCTTACGGTGTTTCCCATTTTCCAGTGACAGATATTTAATAAAATTGTACTCTTTATCAGTTATTATGTGGAATTTTTTCGAAAGAGTCACCGCGGACCTGGACCGTACAGGGCTTTAAGGAACACGGATGGGTTTTAGTCAGTAAGAGTCTGGCACGCCCTCCCGCTCCACCCAGAGCAGAAGAAGTCACTTGATAATTTCCATTCCTTAAAAAAAAAAATGGGCGATCTTATATCTAAAAGCGATCTTCTGCAGACATCCTTACTTATTGCTTACTTTATTTATTGGAAAAATGCTCAAAGAAACACATTTAAGATCGTGCTAAGGGCGGTCTTATCGTTCAGCGATTTCTGACAAACAAACCTTGAGATAATTATGTAGGTTTAAAAACCGGCCAAATGCGAGTCGGACTCTCACACGAAGGATTCCGTATCATGAACCGAAAAAAAAACGTTTCTGATATGGGAGCCCCTTTTAATTTTTATTATTTTTTGTTATAGCAGCAATCGAAAATCGAAATACACATTTTGAAATACAACCCGCGGACAGACAGACGGATATACAGCGGAGGCTTAGTAATAGGGTTCCGTTGGTTACCCTTTGGGTTTAGAACCCTAAAAATGAGGAGGCTTGTCCGGGTAGCTACAGAATATCAATCTGCCTAGCCTGTTCCTAACATGATGGGTCGGCTTCCATTCTAACTGGATGCAGTTGAGTACCAGTATTTTAGTACCAGTACTGTAGCGACTGCCTATCTGAACTTCACAACCTAGTAACTGGGTCATTACCCAATCATGTCATGGGGTTCCGCATACGGTAGCCTAGACAAAATGTGTGTGTAATGTGTGTGACTGTCAAAGATCTACAAATGAAAGTCGAGACCAAATGCTTAACGGGATTTCCGAGGCACTGAGAAGTCTCTGTATATTATGATCTCCCGTCTAGGGACCGGCCTTGGCAAGCGCTGCTTACCCTCAAAGATAGATCCATGCGGCAGGTAGTAACATACAAAAGCCTTGGTAATAACACAAAAGTGTGACAAACTGCCAAACGCGCTTTAACTGTTATGTTTGTTCATATGATTTTTCAGTTCTTGAATGGCCTGTTGGTCGAGTGGTTAGTGAGCCTGACTGCTAAACCGGAGGTCGTGGGTTCGATTCCCACCCAGGACAAATCTTTGTGTGATGAGCATGATCATTTGTTCTGTGTCTGGGTGTAATTTGTCTATAATATGTATGTATTTAGAAATATATAAGTATGTTTATCAGTTGTCTGGTTGCCATAGCACAGGCTCTGCCTAGTTTGGGATCGGATGACCGTGTGGAGTTGTCCCAAGATATTATATCACTATTATCATTTTTCAACAGGCAATCTCGCCGTGTCGATAATTTCCTCATGGAAAGTGGTGGACAAAAACGTAGTTTTTTTGAGCTTGCAGGGAAAGTTCATATTCACTTTACAGTTGTAGAATATGGGATTTAAATACAGTAAGAGGGAGCAATTTATATCAAAATTGCTGATGTTTTTAATTGATCTTCAATTTTTTAACGGATGAAACTCGATGTACCTGTATGTAGTTATTTTAAAATCATTGATATGTTTCAATAACTGATATTTTTATTGATAGTCAATTAAAATGTTCGCCAATTGATCCCGCTGATTGAACTGGAATGTTTCCGAGAAAATATGAAATGGAGAATTCTCGCATATCGTTTGTAATAAAAAAACAGTTACTTACAAATAATTGATACACGGAATATCCGCTTGATTGAGTTTCAATTGCACAGAACACTTATGTTTCAGTGAATTTTATTTCCCTTGCTTTTCAACGTCAAAAATATTGGAAATTCATAGATCATTGCACATATACAAATTGTGAATTTGAATGAATTTTATAATTATAACTTTATTGCAAATATTGGAATTAATGCAATCGGAGGATTGTTTTTTGATTCGTTCAAGTGAAATACTTTAATAAAAACTAATATGTAAATATGAATCTCTTCAGATATTTCGTTTTTCATGAAGCCTTCTTTTAGTTAGTTATTTTTGCAGGATTTTATGGAGAAAGAATTTTATTTCATTTGCATTTCGACATCAAGAATATTGGGCATTCTGATGTTATTGCACGGAACGCGTATTGTGTTAATTTGAATGAATTTTACAATTAGAACTTGATTGCAAATACAGGAGAATTAAATCTACGATTGGATTTTCGATCAGTTCGGTCAGGTGGAATATTTTTTCACTGGAACGAATCGACACAGGGGTAACTTTTTCTACATTTTATGGGGAGAAGATATTATTTCGACATTAATATTGGGAATTCAGATATTATTGCACGGAACACTTATTGTGTTAATTTAAATGAATTGTACAGTAATAACATTATTGCAAGTACACGCAAATTAAATGGATTGGATTTTCGATTCGTTCAAGTGAAATACTTAATTAACAAGTCATAAATTAGAATCTCTGCTGTTATTTCGTTTTTGATAAAGCCATCTTTATTTTAGTAAGTGATTTTATGGAGAAAGGATTTTATTTCGTATGCATTTCGACATCAAGAATATTGGGAATTCTGATGTTATTGCACGGAACGCGTATTGTGTTAATTTGAATTAATTTTGCAATTATAACTTAATTGCAAATACAGGAGAATTTAATTTACGATTGGATTTTCGATTAGTTCAGTCAGATGGAATATTTTTTCACTGTAACGGATCGACACTTGAGTCTTTTTTTGGGAAGAGGATTTAATTTCGAGAATTCAGATATTATTGCACGGAAAACTTATTGTGTTTATTTAAATTAATTATTCAGTAATAACTTTATTGCAAGTACACGCAAATTAAATGGATTAGATTTTCGATCAATTCGGTCAAGAGGAATTCTCGTATTTTTTCAATAACAAATAATAACATTCGTTATTTTATTTTCGATTAAACCTTCATTTTTTAGTGTATTTTTTTCAGGATGTTATGTAGATTCAATTCTATTGAAGATTTATAATGAGAAGTAAAGGCAGGTCACTTGATTTTGCGTAGACAATGGAATACAGTCAGCTGGTTGGGGTTTCGAGAAAGTTCTCTAAGACGAAACGCAGTCAGCTTACTCTGTCAGATGTTGGAGGTAAACGTAAGACAAAGACTTTATATTTATTTATATGGGTCAACTTGGTATAGACCAAGTTAATTAATACTCATATTTATAGCAATATGAGTATGAATTTTATGTTTACTTAGTTAGGAGTTTTTGTTTTAAGTGAATATTTAGGTAGTTAGGTAAGTATAAAAAACGAAATTGTTGAACTTTTAAAAGGTAATCTAAAATATGAGTAATGTGATCGAATTGCTATGTTCATTCTCTCTTTGAGTCAAGAACGAGGGGGCAATTCTTGTATTTTTAAGGAACGTTTGTATTCTGAACTTGCTTCCTTTATAAAAAAAAAGGTTTATTCATTTACATACTAATCTAACCAAAAGATTTGTTTACAAACTGATAAGCGGATTATAAATAAGGAATTTATTTTTTTAAATCGAGCATATGTTTAGGTTTTCCATGAATAAGCCTGTAAATCCTATATACCTACTTTTAAAAAGTTTTTGACATTGAGTGTCAAAATATGTGTACGATTTGATTTTGACGTTTGCCATACACAAAAGTTGAATGTAATAGAAATTGTGAATTTTTAAATTACGAGAATTGGCACTATATAAGGTCCCATTAAAATAGGTGGACAAATTTATATCAGCGTTCAGTACCTCCAACCAAAGATATCCAAGTAAAAAAACACTCATTAAAGTGATTTTATTTTGACCCAGCATAATACTTTTTTGGCATACCAGAATAAACACATCCATTATGGGTAGGTACTTGACGTGATCACGTGTGCCTGTACATTTGTTGTATCAGAATTATGAGATACCAAAGACATGGATGTGTTTATGGGTAACCAACATTTTTAGTGTATTTTCGTCAGCTGTTTTTTTTTCCCAATACTTTGTTTTCCTTTGTCCTTATTTTGGTGTTCTGAATGATTTCTTAAAGTTTGTCCAGCTATTTTAATAGGACCTTATATAGTTCGAGATATGGTATATTTATGAGAATTGGTGTCTCGCAAATGAGCGATTAGCGGTGACCTTAGCATGACATGCGTCAAAAATATGTTTTATTATAACGTAATTATGTACTTCCTGGGCATGTAAAAATGCCTCAAATTTTTTTTCCGTTTTTGGGCTTGACAACGTTGAATTTATATCTATTTTTACTACTTTACAATCGCTCATTTTGATTAAAAGTCAAAATAAATAAAACAGTTTATAAGGGTAAGTCCTTCGTACTGAACAAAATAAATATTTAGGCCCGTTTTGTCTGCGGGGAAGTTCCAATGCGTGGGCGAGTCTACAGAGCTACGAGCCAGACAGCGCGTAGGCGGCGTAGCACCGTAGCACCGTAGCTCCGTAGCCCCGTAGCGTAGTCGCTCGTAGACCTACACGTGCTTCCTATGAAAGCTACGGTTTTAAAACTTAACGTTTTCATGTTCCTTTACTGCAACTTTCTCTAATTTTAATTACTTACCAAATCCAAAGTTTTGTAGACAGAGATCCTTTTTAACGAAAATCATGCCAATACAATCATTAATTCAAAAGTCTTTGTAACTAGAAAAGTTGAACTTAGGTAGAAACTTCCGCAAAACTTTTTATTCAAACATAATTTTTGTGTTCCGACACTTGTTCGCGGGAGCCACGGGTACGGCTGCCACCTACGCGATCGTCGGTCGACTGCTGGCTTCATCCCGCACGAAATTCCCTTCAGGAGTTAGGCTTGAATGGATCTGCGCTGTGATTGGTTGGGAGCGAGTGACGTCATGGCGAAAATCACAATGATATGGGCTTTTGGCGGTGTGCGGGGGCTGATCTGTGTGTGTGCGTGAGGCCCATGAATGGGCGCCTTCTGCCGCGCCCGCGGCGTGCCTCTACGTGACGTCACCAAATGCCAGCCTCCATTATGCAACCCCGCATCTGAAATAGAAGCGAGATGTTATTAATAACTTTCAATGCATTGCTGTACTTAGAACGCCTATGTTTTACTTTTTATTTGGAGGGTTTTGTTTTGAATGCAATGGAGTTACTGTGTGTGCTTATGTTACGTGTAACAAGAAAGTAACGAATTAAATACCTAGTCCAGTTTAATTTTTATACAGTAATGGTACACACTTTAAATACAGCCATTTAAAATTGTTTGTTCTACTGAGTTTCTTCTTAACTAACTTAAGATGGATAAGTAACAATAGAATTTACCTTTGATTTAAGTTTAACTATGACCTAAAAATAAAAATCAAATATTAATTCTAAGTTCCTGTTTACGATTCATATTTGATTTTTATTTTAAGGAAACAAGAACTAACTAACAAGATTTATTTCAAATTAAATTTAGCTACTTGATACATTAAAGTGCAAATCCACACTTCATAAATACATCCTTATCTCCATCTCCAACCCGAAATCAAAACCCAAAAATAATTAATCCGGCACAATTCAACAGCAGCATAATTTGACCTTCGAACTTTGCCCATACAGGCTGTTCTTAAAATAGGTTGGATGCGACAGGGTGCGTCCGGTGGGTCAGTGACCGATGCTGGAGGCTGGTCCCCCGCGCCGCCCGCTACCCGCCACCCCGCCGTGACCCGGTCACGGTGCAACAAGTGGAAGTGTATCGACTCTGCCCGTTTGACATTTAGGAGGAAACTGAAGGCGACTAGGCTACCTGAAATAGATTGGGAACTATGATTATAACGGCAAATTATGTACAACTAGTTTATATATTAGTTTAAGTTTTGATGCCATGGTTAAAGGTTTAGGTACTTAGTTATTTATTTTAAGTGTGAGTATATAGTTGGTTAAAAGATTTTGTTATACTTATAAATAAAAGATTAGATTACATTTAGATTAACGTTTTTTATGGCTGTTATTTGTTGCAGTATTTTCATTTTTTTTTATTAGCAGCCTGGTTTCGACATTGGATAGGGCTTGTGTTGTTCAAAAAGTCATGGGGATGAATGAAGTTGCAGTAAAATAGATAAAAAGTATGTGGTCTCCATATTATATGTTAAAACCATGGATGGACATTCGATGACCTTTGTCTTTATTTTTTTATGCTTCATAATTTTTTCATGAAAACTGATTATTATGTAGGTACATCAATTCAACCATTGTCCTGAAAAAATGCTTTAGTTTAAATATGAACAAAAAAACTACTTCATAAAATAATTAAACTTTTATTTTTCAAGTTTTATGAACTGCAATCAGATTGAATTTGAAACTCAATCTCCGCCACTGGTTCCGAGAGCAAAAGCTATTCTATTGCAAAAGTAATTACAGCCTTTTCCAGTAAAAGCTAATAAAGGTGAAAGGTAGAATACATCCGGACCTTATTGAATGAAGACTGCGTTTTATGAAAATCTATTTTCCTTACATAATATTTTCTGAAGAGCTAGTGAAAAATATTAATGTAGGCGTTGATCAAGGCGAGTTCTAACTAAGGCGTAACATGGAAACTGAACATGTAAGGTGACTCTCAGGTACAATGAGAATTCTGGGAAATGGTTCTAAGGCTAAGAGAACCTTGTTTAGGATCAAAGCAATGCTGATGATTGTATATGGGGCAAGACCATTGTCTGAGGCTGTTGTTTTTCAATTCCAAACTGTGGAATACTAATACTGTTGTGAATTGTCTAATAGGAAATAGTATACCACCTTAAATTACACACAGCAGTCAGCTGAACAAGAACTTACCGTGAAAAGTTAGTTGAAGTCTTCTTAATGTCAAAAATCTTCTTCTTCTTCATGAAGTGAGTTGTCATTCCAATCACTTACAGGTAAACTCTGCATGCACACAAAACACAAAACGCTGTCGTAACTTATAAAAATAGAAAAAAAAACTTACAAAAAACTATACTTACATACCTATTTATCAAAGTTGCACTGAATTAAACTGAATAAATAATTTAAACTAAATCATAACAAATTAAACTACACACACACAGTTCGCATGGATGGATTTGCGTCCTTAAATGCGTTGGTGGGCGATCAAATATCGAATATAACACTTATAAAAGATCGTTTTTAGATCACTACACTGTTTACGCTTGATTTCATTTCATGAATGAAATCTTTCGGGTTATATTAAGAACTGCAAATACGTTTGTAAGGAATCAAGTTGCGTGGAAGCGTGGGAAGATTTCTAATTTTATTACAAAAATAATATGATCCAACGACTCGTGACGTATTCCAGGTATATTCCGATTGATGGCGTCAGTTGAATGTCGTCATCAAGGTTATTTTTAAGAAAAAATATTCCATCTTAACGTGGTAGGTACCTAGGTAACGAATGGTGGTCCACCTGATTACAAAGCGGTTACGGCACAATTAGATAAGAAATCGAATTGGATTGGTCATTTATTCGAATCTTATACATTTAACAACTACTACACTACATGTAGGTGTAGTGTGATAGCGCTTTAAAAAAAAACTAAAAGAATTCCTATTGAGTAACTGTCTATATGCTGTAGAAGAACTGTAATTTTATTGAATTATTTTATTGTTTTTGTTTTAAATTTTAAGGAGTTGGCCAAACTGCTTTATGTAAATGTCGAAATGCTATTAAAAAAAGGTAAAATAATTTGTAATTGTTGATTTAATTTATAAAATTCAAATGTTATTATTATATTGTAAATACTGTATTGTGTATTTTTATGTGTAAATTCCGATACAAAATTACTTGTTTATGAATGAAATGACTATGACTACGACTAACAGAGTTTTAATTCGTATTTTTTTAAATTAGTTTTAGTGGAGACTCTTCTCAACCTAGATTTCTTTCGTCGGAGAATAGGTGTAGAGGCTCGCCATCGATAGCCCTAGATACTTCCATGTATTTCTGAATCCAAGTTGTCTCGCCAGCACTTGTTAAATAGGAGTCATCAAAAAGAAAAAAGTTAACAAATCTTCATATCCTCAATTAGGTAACTGATCTGAGTTTAGCTCGTAGAACATTAATGAATGTAGTTATTATTAATTAAGTTGTATTTACATTAAAACCTACATCTCAATGACGTTTCCAGACTACGACCCCCAAAACACCAAAACCCTCTGCCAAACAGAATCGACTTCAACCATTTAAACACAGGGTGTTTCATCATAGTCCAGGGTGAGCCCATTCACCGCCAAGGCAAGTTAGTGCGTCACAGGCAGCAAGGACACTTCCCAGCCTTGCAAGCATGGGCCGTACTATTTGAACGCCCTGTATTTTAGTCTGATGGTGTTGGCTATTTTCGTTTTAAGTTGAAACGTGGTGTTACTTGCTCATATGTCCTATATTGGTTTGGTGAGTCATCGATTTTTTGTTAAACAATGAATGGTGTTGGTTGTTCAAGGTCGTGAAGGGGGCTGGTCTTGTTAATTATTCTTGTTAGAGTAGAAAACTATTCTATTCCAGTTGTATGAAAGTAGGCTTCAAATTGTAATCTCTGAGGAGTGTTTATAGCTTTAAAAAGCTTGAAGTTATGACATTCTTTACATTAAATTTCTGTATTATAAATTGGATATCAAACCCATACAAGGACCGTCATGACTTTGCAAAAGCCCACTTAAATTAAATGTTTGTGGAAGTCCTTTTCATATTAATTTCTTGTTTAATTCAGAAACCGTAAAAGACGTTTACCTATTACCAATTACCATCATAATTACATTTATTTTTATCAAATCTATTTATAGCCCAACAGATCATTCATGAGTCAGTCGAACGCAGGTGGAACCATGTTCGATTAACAAGTCCGAGCAAGAATGAACGAGAACGCGTCACCTTGCGTGCTTCGATTCATGAATAGAGGCTTGCAACCCGGGATGACCCAGTTTTTGACTCCATAGCGTGGACCGGGAACACCATAACGTTGTAACAGCCAACTTCCTTGCTAGGCGACTCTGACCACTATGTCAGTACTGCTTGCAATTGTTATTGCCTGTATAATAAATGGGAATATATACTTGTTGGGATTGAAGGTATGCTATGACGTCAGTCGGTGCGGAGGGGGGTTGCAGCGATAGAATTAGGTCAGTTTCATTCTGAAACAGGTTTGGCGAGAACGGGGTGAGGCAAAGCCGCGGGGTGCGGCTTCAGCTCAATCGCGAAATTACCAGCAACTTATTATGGGAGTCCACTAGGAAGTAGATTTAAATTAGTTACACGATTATGTGCTTTAAAATTAGGCAGAATAGTCATAAAATTGCACAGAAGGGTGTTAAGAATCTACCTAGGCTCTCGTTACATTGTAAGGTTCCCAAAATTATTTTCTTCCGAGGTAGCTTCTCATGAAAACCGAACATAATACAGCTCTCAATGGCATACGTTCTGGTTTATACATCATAGCTTCTACGAAACGATATTTCTTTGCAGTATATATTACGTGGAAATCATTGCGCTAACCCCTGAACTTTTGACATTTGAAACGTTATTTGCTTCAGGTCAGTTTATAATATGATTTTGAATAGCGGTATGGCAACAGCTAACAAAGGGGATGTTCTATATTTCAAACATAAAGTGAGATTTATACTAAATTCACATCTACTATGTGTGTTCTTACCAAAAATAGGCTAGGCTTCGTACATAGCTTGCTCATTATTTGTAAAACTTGTATTAGGTACTACTTTTTTTAATTTTTTGCTGTTGATAGGCAATCGTTTCACCACTATCTCACCTGATGGTAAGCGATGCTGAGGTCGAAGATGGAGCACGCTTACCTAGAAGTAACTATTCACTCTGGACTTAAAGACTCCCAGGTTGTAGCTATCAGGAGTCACAGACTCAGGCAGGAAATTCCACTCCTTAGCTGTACGCAAAATGAATGTGCTAGCTCCGGTCATGGTTTACACGAGTATGGAGAGCTTGTGGCGCAAAAATAACAGCTGTATGAGTCGATCTTCCGGGTTAAGCAAAGCTTACCGAGGTGGTTCGACGGATGGGTGGCTATCCATTACCTACCGAGACTTCTCCGTGCTTGTACTTTAAGCCGTTGATCCTGTCTTTCATTTGTACATCTTAGACAGTCGTTACGGGAAGTCTAAATCAGTAAATCTGACACCAGTCTTGTCTTTCAGTACTGTGTAATGCCCAGTTACTGGGTTGCGGTAATCAGGTAAGTATTCACTCCCTGTAAAATACTCAGCTACATCCGATTGGACTGAAAGTCGACTCCAGCTAGGACGGGAAAAGGCTAGCCTTCCAACTAAAAACGTTCAGTCGTTAGAGAGAGAGATATACACCCAAACATCTTAACTTTCTAATTTTTAAGCAGGAAAAATAAAGAGGTATAGGCACTTGTTATTTTTTTTAAGGTCATCTCTGGAAGGAGTATTCAATTTCAAAATTATTTAAATGATAGCAAGCTTAATTATGCTTCGAGATAGAGGTCAACCGTCGAATCTGACTCGACTTGGCGGCGTTCGGGAAGCTACGAAGTATATTCTCGTCTCACATACCACAGTGTTTCAAGACGAAAGTCACCAGTGCATGTTGCCAGTGATGACTTATGGAACCGAAACGTGGTCGCTCACAATGGGCCTCATCAAAGGCTAAAAGTCACCCAAAGGAAGAGGTCAATGCTCTGAGTTTCCTTGCGTGATCGATATCCGCAAGAGAACCAAAGTTACCGACATATCCCGAAGGATCGCCAAACTGAAGTGGTAGTGTACAATGCTCGTAGAACAGATGGTCGATGGGGCTGAAAAGTCCTGGAATGGCGACCGCGTACCGGAAGACATAGCGTTTGAAGGCCTCCCACAAGGTGGACCGTTGATGGCCTGGTGAGGGTTGCGGGTAGTCGATGGATGCGAGAGGCACAGGACCGGTTGTTCTGGCGCCACTGGGAAGAGGCCTATGTCCACCAGTCGACGTCTTTCGGCTGATATGATGATGTTGAAGCTTAGCTATTAATGGCAGGCAGAAGCTACTAGTTAACGAGTCGAACTCGCGCACAAAGGATTCCAAAAGAATCATATTTTTTTAGCATAACTCTTTAAAATCATAGACTTCTTATAGGCTTTCTTGTAATCTATAGTACCTGGATGGCCGAGCTTCGCTCGGTTTATTTTTTTTGGTAAACGTTTTCTAAAAATGAAACCTAGCTAGATTGATTTATTGCCCCCGAAAACCCCTGCATACCAAATTTCATGAAAATCGAAAATGGAGACGTTTCCGAGATTCAGATTATTATTTTATATAAAATAATTTGACCTATTCCCACAATATTTTACCCGTTGACATTTACCGGTCATTGGAAATAGGTTACTTAGCCCGTAGGAACACTTTTAAACTATGTTATCGGAGGTTGCACTGCGACTGCGATCCATACTAATCGAGTTTGCGTCACGGCCGAGCTGACGAGGATAGTTCATTAATAGGATTTCAACAACATGCAAACCTTAATGCAAAAACATAGGTACATCTAGCTGATGAAGTGGACCGGCCTGATGCAATTATGTTGCATTTTATTTAGTAGCAGTACACCACAGTCTACCCAAATTTTATGTTTTTAGATCTTTCAGTCCATCTAAAGCAGTGGTTCCCAGCCTTTATTTGGCCAGGGACCACTTTGATTTCTTTGTTCTAGCAGGGACCAGAAATCAAGAAGAAAATTAAGCTGCGTTGATCTAACAATAAACTTCATATTCATACATATTCAAAACTTGTTTCATTACTATTAATTATTTGAAATTCAAAATCATTACTATTGTTTTCTATGACAATGCTCACTACTTTGGCGTGAGCATTATCATAGAATACGCAACATTTCTGATAGAAACTAAAAATCAGTTTTTATCAATGACATTTTTGAGGTGAAAAGATTGAAATTTTAAACCTTTCGCGGACTATATTTTGGCCCATGCGGACCACCAGTGGTTCGCGGACCACAGGTTGGGAACCACTGATCTAAAGGTTGTCTGGTAGATATCGGTGTCACCGATAAGACTACCAGTGTACCAGTAGAATTGTTTGAGTAAGTATACATTTTTGGTGTACAAAAATGATTTATTGATCTATGTATATGTCACCGAAAAATTGCAAACGCCATAAGATTGTTAAATTGTAAACTATTTTTTTCTTTATTTAGACACGGATGTAATGGAAACTTTTGAATTTGGATGGGATTTATTGTATACAAAACCTTTTTTTTTCATAATATATCTAGAAATTATAACATAATAGCAGAAGTGTGTTTATTTTAATTAAACAAAGATTACCAGTATTATGGGCCGTAATAATAACGTACAGTGCCGTACGGTACCAGTTATGTTACTGTTACTGGGTCGTTGGGTTCCGATAGGCAGTTCCTCCATGTAAAATACCGGTACACAGCTGCATCTGGATAGACAGGAAGTCGATCCCGATATAGTTGGAAAAAGACTAGGCAGAATCGTTTGTCACCACTGCGTGGTCTGCCCCGAGGACACGGCGCAGCAAACGCTGGAGGAATGCTCAGCTTGGGTACAACGGCGCTGTGCCCTCGTTCCGGCACTTCGCGTGGGTGATTCTTCGCTTCCGTCTGTAGTTCAAACCATGGTCGCCTCTTTTACGAAGAGGTATTGCATGCAATGGAGATGGCGGAGAGGGAGATAAAGCATACCTCTCACTCCAACCGCACCAGAAGGGCAACCGGGCGTCGAAGGGCGCTATGATCTCCGGCCACAATACAGAGGGGCTTGCAGGCGGCCTACTTGGGGCTGTGTCGTCGCCTGACCAGCCAGGCCTAAAAAACGTGGTGCGCAGTGCCATGCGCGCCTTAAACGACATATCCAACGGACACTTCACACCATGTGGTAGACGATAAAAAAAAACATCGCTACTTTACATGTTATATTTCAAGATTTTATTTTACCACTTTGTCGACGTGATTAATATGTATACCCATACAAAATTTCAATTTTCTAGCGCTAAGCGTCTCTGCGCTAAACCGCAGATGGACAGACAGACGGACATGGCGAAACTATAAGGGTTCCTTGTTGACTACGGAACCCCAATAACGTTCATATTGAAGTATTTTCTATGGGTTCTGACTATTCTGCCAGTGTCAAGTCGTAATATCAGAGGACCAATATTCTACTAATATTTAAGCAACGTTCGCATTCGCATGTCAGTCGGAATCTGTCAAAAATGTAGGGGAATTGAGTCTTTATGACAATTTGTGACTGACATGCGAACGTGGTTTAAAAAAATTAGTAATTAATAATACGGGATTTGCTCCTTTGGACTGTGTTGCAATGGGCGATAACGGATTTTAACAAGCTTTTCTTGCAACTCAATTTTGAAGCAGATATCTTCAACCGATTGAGCTGAAATTTTGTATATACGTTCGGTTTGGAAGACAATGAATGGCTAACTGTGTGCCGTCATTCTAAATCCAACATGGCGGCACACCCAAGATGGCGGACTAGTAATTTTTAATGCACTCCTACAGGGAGTAGCAAGCTTTTATATCATATAAATTGTGTAATGACGTCATAAGTTGATAGTAAAAAATTTAAAGTTTTTTATTTCTTTTTAGTGCATTTAAATAAAAGCTTGTTTTTTAAAAGGGTTTTTTACTTTTAATTTTTTTCATGTTATTTCGTTAAACACTTGTAGTGGTGGTGACAAAATATGTCTGTAATAGATGAAATAGTCACACTGATGCATGGTTTAACTCCTTATGACATAGACTGTTTATAAAATCTGAGAGTAACCTATACTTCGAAAGCTACCGCTAGAAGTAGGAATCTGCGGTAGGTCAGTGACCTTTTCTGGCCACGTCGTATGTATCACTAATATGTAGTTTGTGAAATGCAAATAACATTTTCTCGTGGCACTTTCCATACAACAAACAAACATCCAAATAACAATGCTATAACTACAAAACCTTTTAAATCAATCTATCATCCAGAACCACTCAGGTCATCCATCATTTAAAACACACCTGCATTTTGATACGTTTTTCACAGAATCCTGGTGTGACGTCAAAGTGCAATATCCCAAAATAGGTGACCCGGATAGAGGGTAGCGATTCTCTGTGCACGCAGTATAGGAGCCTGACGTCATACGCCCCCCACTTCGTGCACAACCCCCCCCTCAGAGGTCAACACCATAGCACCTAGGCTGCCTGCTTCGGCTACAATGTTAAAACTTAAAGATCGACCGGCGAAGATTGGCTGTGGGACCGTTGCTAGGTGGTTTGCATGAAAATTATAAAATGAATAATGAAATATGTGTACTTTCGGATAATATATCAAGCCGTGATATTATGGATGAAAAACAAGAAATTTGACCAATTTGCGGGGGTTTGTGCACTTTATAAGTATTCTCAATTATTCATCTAAACTTTAGATCAAGAATTCCAAGTGATTTTCCTGAGATTATAATAATAATAATCTTTGATAGTCGTTACGGATTGTTAGAAGCCAGTAAATCTGACACCAGTCTTGCCAAAAAGTACCGTGTCACCCAGTTGCTGGGTTGTGGAGGTCTGGTAGGCAGATATAAAATACTGGTATTCAGCTGAATCCGGTTTGACTGGTAGCCGACCCCAATATAGTTAGGAGAAGGCTAGGCAGATGATGACTTAAATCATGCTTGACCTTTGCACTACCTATGTGTGGGCGAACTCGAATCAATTTTTCAAGTAGGATTCAAGTATACACGTGAACTTATACAAAGATCACAGGATATTATTTGTTTTGAATAGAGTAAGTATTACTGGTTAAGTGGTTGAGCGCTTTGCTTTACGTTGTACGGGATACGTTTTTGATATCTGTGTGGGACAAATACTTGACTAGCCTTAAGATAGTGGTTCCAGGCTAAATTTTTGTTAACCTAAATAGCGATGCGGAGGAATACTTCGACGCCTGAGTGTATTTTGTTTTTATATATGTTCATAGTTAGGTTTAGTAGAAGTAAATAGTTTAAAGATAGTTAACGAATTACTAAACGAAAATTTTCAAGAATTGAGGTATCAATGCCATCTATCTAAAACAGTGACTATTTTCTAATATTGGCGGTTTTACTTTAAAGGTGCGATTATTTGGTTTGGTATTATATATACGTTGGAAATTAGTAGGTACTGCAGTAGGATGCAGGCTGTTTCAAAGGTTTTGTTTTCCATCAGGGAAGTGCTGCCCTCTATTGGCATTTCTATCAGCCAAACTGCATGTTTAGTGAGTAAAACCATACCGCCCCGAAAAAAATACGTCACGGTTACAATATCACGTAGGTACCCATGGCACAGCACAACCAACATAATAGGTGGCGCTATACACAATAAGCGGTCTTGCTGATTATACGAAAAAAACTAAGATAAAAAGTTATCTATTTTAAGCTCCACTTTTTTTTTACAACTTGAGAAAGAAAAAGTAATACACTTTCATTCGCACTTCAAACAACGCCATCTATCGGAAATTTCCCGAAACTCGTTACCCGGGAAAGCGTCCAAGTATCCACGCGGAAAAAAATATCCAACAACGTTCCGTTGTATAGTTCCCTCGCTTTTACACAGATAGCAACACAGTGACAAAGATGGCACTGCCAAAATGGAGGCCGTGGGCGGGAAAATAATACAATCAAATTTTTCCCTTAAACGGGTCAGCGCGATTGGAACAAAGAGTATGGTAATTTACGAGTATTACCACTATCATCCTTGAATTAATTTCACGTTTGCATATGGGAATGAAACTGATTTTACGGATCGTTTGGTTGTTTATTGCAGTCCGTACATTCTCTACGGGAAACGGTTGGTGTTGTGTGGTCTTTTGAGGCGAATTTAATTTTCGTATTTAATGGGTCGGTTTTGAATTGTTTATCACGAGTTAACGAGGAATAAATTATTTTCGGATATATTTTTTTAGCAATAGTAATTTTCTCACATTCTACTATACGATTGACATTATTGTCTGGGCATTTATGTATATCAATACTAATATTTGAATGCAAAGTTTGAATGGATGTTTGTTACTCAATCACGTCAGAACTGCTGAACGGATCTTGATGAAATTAGGCACCGAGGTAGATTATAGTCTGAAATAACACATAGGGTTTTTAATCCCGGAGTATGTCTCTTTGGAATAATTTTAGACATTCACGTGGGCGGATCCGCGGGTGGCATCTAGAAAAATAATATACAATCTTTTGTTCATATACAAAAAAATACTTAGGTGCCTGCCCGAAATTAAGTTGGCTTAGTGTTTAAATTATTACATATTCTGCGGTAGACAGTTATTCCATATTTATTTGAAATTAAACATGACTGAAAGCTAACGAGCACTCGGAACGCGACTTTCGATAAAATTAATTAATATTATGAATGCTGTTAACTGAGCCGAATTTAGGTTTGTATCTACGTAATATGATATAACTCGATTCGTCTTGATTTACATTATGTTTGTGTTTTACCGAATTTGCCTTGTTCTAGTAAATTTTTTGTGGGTGTGAATTGGAGAACCCAAGAGGACATTAGAAATAGTAATTATTCTGTTATGTTACAAACTTATATTTGTAATAACTTAGCAAAACTATCAAGTGGGTCTTTTTCAATATTGTATTCTTCTTAATTATTTAGTTCAAAATATATTCAAAAACCGGACGGACAGACAAACGAACATGGCGAAACTATAAGGATTCCTTGTTGACTACGGAACCCTAAAAATGGGTACAACCACCATCTATCCTAATCAAAACAGTAGAAAAAGAAGTTGTGTTGTTTGTTAAGAAAGATTAAAAATGAAAATAAAATAAAGAGATAAAGGTAAGTTCAGTTCTCGTTTGATTACAAAAACTCCTTTACTAGTAGAAACTATTACTATCATGCTACTTACAATTCCGGAAAAATGCACAGTTCCTTAAGATACGCCACTTGAGCATAGCCGCAGGGAGAACTTAACGTAATATGAAGGCAACAAACAGAGATGCTGTCTGTAAAAAGCACAGCCATGCCAACTTAAAAGAATACATATTCAGGCAGACATGACTCAAGTCTCAAGCCTCAAGTTTTACGGAAATATCTTGTATAAAACCTTACAAGTCGAGTTGCATCTTTATTCGCGGGCATTCTGCAGAGTACAGTGAGTCACAAAGCAGAATAAGTTAAGCTGTGCCGTGTGTAACCACGAGCATTCCTCTCGGGTCGGACGAGCTGTGGGGAACTAAATTAAATTTTTGTTATGTTGTTCTTTGCAGAAAATTCTGTTATTTGATGCAAGATTTATGTGAACTGGTTCAAGTTTTCTTTCGGAATCATGTGGCTTACTTACGTTGTTGCGTTTACTCAATTCAATTCAATTCAAATTCATTTATTGTTTTTCACAGGTGGAAAAGCAGTTCTTATCATAATAATTTAAAGATCGCTGTAACATAACCATTGGGCGTACAATATCTAATAATCATTCCAAATCTTTTTTGTCATTAATATCAAAGTTCATTGTAATTAATTAATCATGTCAAAATATATTATCATTAATTAATATTTCAAAATCTCATGTCAAAATCAAACATTAATATCAACTCATGTCCAGATAACAATATCGTTCATTATAATATGTCAAACTCAAAACTCATGTCAAAAATACATTGTCATTCATTAATATCAGCTAACACATTAAATAGTCCACAAAGTCAAATTCAAATTTAATAGTCACACATACTTACTTTATTTCAATGTTTTTAGGTTAATATTGAACAATGTAAAGAAAGAAAAAACAATTTATGGTATCAAATATTAACATTAGCCAGTGGCAACTAAGGGATGACTCCTGACGGAGTCCATCCACTGACGGCACCCGTTCACGAACATGACGCGAGCATCAGCACCATTCAGCTCAACCCTTTTGAAGGGAACTGAATGATTTGATACACGCGCCACCATCAGCGAGACATTGGAGTGAGGATGACACACCAAGTGGGAAATAGTGTGACGGCCTTGTCCCAAAAAAAAAAACTTCCATGTTGAACTTATAAAAAACGTCACAGGAGTACCTGCAGTAAAGTTGAAAACAGGAGAAGAGCTTCAGGAATAGTTTTAGCCTGACTCAAATATAGAACATTAATACCTTTGACCTAGACAAAACGTCTATTTCCATACAAATATTGGTTATGTTGTGACAGTCGGACTCGATTTTCATTCAGCCAAGATCTAGACATATTTAGGTCTTCGTAAATAATACTTTAAGCTACGATGATTTAGAATATCGCAATTTAGTGATAACTGATAGCCATGTAACTGTGAAGAGTACTAGTCTCTTGTTAAGAATGTGTTAGCACCCTATTCATCATCTGCCTAGCTTTTTTTACCAACTATGTTAAGGTCGGCTTACTGTCAAACCGGATATAGCTGAATACCAGCATTTTACGTGGAGTGGCTGCCGAACACACCCCACAACCCATTAACTGGGGAACATGGTAGTTCTTTGCAAGACTGGAGTCAGATTTACTGACTTCTGACAATTCGTAACGACTGCCAAAGATCTACAAATGACAGCTCGGAAAGCACGTTAAGTCGTTGGTCCCACCAATGGCTTAACGTGCTTTCCAAGGCACGGAGGAAACTCGGTATGTTAAGATGATAATCCATCCACAGACCAACCTTGGTAAGCGTTGCTTAACCTTGAATATCGACCTATGCGGCTGTTATTATTTAGCCACGAATATGTTAACTCCCTATTGAGTTAACAAATTGTTTACGTTTTTTTACTATTTGATGTCTATGTTTACGACTTTACTGTGGAAGCATGCAGGTAGCAAACCGTGCCAGGATCTGTGTTCAGAGGCACGCCTTTTAAACTATCCGTTATTTTTGTTTTTATTAGGACCTAAATAGTTTTAGGCCCTACCACAAAAATAGCTGATGGGCTAGTGCCAATAGTGCCATGCCACCTCCTATAAATCTCATTTTGAAACTGGATTGAACCAATATTTTACAAATCTGTCAGCTTTGTATCGAGATTGATGCTCAAACACAGACGTGAATCGATTTCGGGCCACCTTCAACCCACTTTTCTCAGCCATCCATCAAGAACTGCACAAGGAGTGTTTCTGAATACAAAACGTAAACAAAATGCCGCTTGATTAGGCAAACGTAAGAGTTTTCCATATGTGATTGTCGGTTCATCTCCCTCGAATAATACTACCATCAATCTTCCAAATCCATGTTTATATTATCCTTTCTCTTTCCCCAAGGGGGGTCGTCATTACGTCACAAGGGTGCGTGTTTTATAAGTGTTTTATTTATTACACAAGTGCCACATAAGGAGTGAAAATGTTTTTTAAGGTGTTTTTGATTTATTAGTCCGTGTTTATTATTAGTTTTTGGAGATTTTTGAATTTGCGCCCTAGCTACATATGTTTTGTGATAGATACTGTAGAGTTCGTCTTTTATCAGGAACTCTGTAAAGGTTTTTGAATTTGATGGCACATCTGTCTTCTATCTGTATAAATAAAAATGAATCGCTAAATGTGTTGCTAAGCGCAAAACTCGAGAACGGGTGGAACATTTTCGCTAATTCTTTTTTTTTTTGTTGTGTTCTTATGAAAGAAAATTTGGAAAAAAAAATATAGGTACATCCGGGCGAGGCCTTGAACAAAATAACTTAAAACTGTTTTCGAATTTCATAAAAGAGACTAATGTAAGACGGCTGTTTATAGAGATTTTTTAGTTGTGTATAAGAAATTAAATTAATAGCAATATGTCAAATCGCGAGTAAGACTATTATTTACAAGTACCGTACTCCTATTGTCATAGTACCAATCTGTAACATAAAGGCCATTATTTTTCATCGTTTCTCGTGTTCGAACCAGCTACATGATTTATAGCTTAGGCAAAAGGCATGTGAAAATATTAGCAGCTGACAAAGCTAAAAGGCAGCGAGCTTGGTGTCTCATTAACTTACTTCCAGTATCAAACCAATACAGAATACTTACACCATCGATGAGAAAGCTTACGACCGTTATGAACATACAATAAAAAATTCCGCAAAGCTCGTCCCATCGTCGGAATCCAAGACGTATGGAGATGCGCCATCGGGACATGGTAGACAATCGTTTTGGGAATACTTTAATTATGCGTAAAGTTTAGTGGAATTTCTTGTCGGAGTCTGTGTTTCCTGATAGCTGCACCCTGGGAGACTTCTAGTCAAGACTGAATTGGTTATTTCTAGACAAGCGTGCGCCGTCGTCGTCTGCATCATCGCATTAAGTAAGATTGTTGTCAAACGCAAACCATTCCTGTGGCGGCTGACATGACCTTTGAATGGTAACTTGCAACCGTTTAAAGGTCATGTCAGCCGTATAATAAATAAACCCTGTGTCACTAGATACTATAAAACAAAGTCCCTCGCCGCGTCTGTCTGTCTGATCGCGCTAAACTCAAAAACTACCGAAAAGATTTTCATGCATGGTTTTCTCCAATGGATGGGGTTATTCATGAGGAAGGTTTAGGTGTATAATTCGTCCCGAAATTCCTACGGGAAACGGGAAAATAGGATATGCACGAACGAAGTTGCGGGCAAAAGCAAGTTATAAATAAAGAATAAGAAAAACAGTCCTATTAGCCATTACCGATGGTCGTTAGTAGGAATAAAATAATGATGTTGTGATCCCAAAATATTAGTGGACTATCATATTTACTTGGGTATTTTTACTATAATGTTTGTATGTATATTTAGTTTGTGTCTTATTTGTACGTACATAACTTTATTCATGTATCGTTAGTCGGTACAGGCGATGGCAAAAGTTTATCTGGTTTTTTAACTAATTAATTATTTACCTTTCTCAGTAGCGATGTTAGAAGTGAACAAATGAAAATGCGAGGACGTTGAAAAAACAAACGATATACTAGATTATCCAATTCAAGTAAGAATTTTTACCTGAAAAATATATGATAAATCCAGCATTTTATGAATAACGAGTAAATAAAATACAGGATTTATCACAATTTCTTATCAAACGATAAGCCGTCACGGTATGAAAAATGAGATAGGATGCGTTTCGATCTCACTTTATCTAAGATTTTCAAAATCTTTTTCGATATTCCGATATCACGAATAGGGGATATAACGAATCAGATTAGGAGCGTGTTGGTTTAAGAATTTGGATGACACTGTTTTATATGCAAAGGAAACATTTCTTCTTGGAAAATATATCGTTTTCACGTTACACGAGCTTTCTTTTGTTAGAAGAGAAAATCGTAAAACGATATTCTTGATGTTGAGAAGAAATAACGAAATAATTGAGATGTCACTCATTCACCCTTTTTCAATAGTTACTACTAATTAACTCATCTGAGATAAATAGCTATAGAATTCAGAAAATAATCTAGCAATGAGTGAAATTAAGGTTTAGATCAAGAAAGTATTAAGTAAGAAAGTCAAGTTTTAATGTTGATTGTCGCTGTTTGTTTATTCGTTGCTTGAATTTGAGGGTTTTGAATTGGCCTTCCTTTTCTGAATTGGATTATCACCTTTGCTCGCGACTGTATCCAATATCAGAGTTTTCATTTATTCTGGTGACTTGTCGTTTTTTTGTTTATCCAATCATTGTCGACGTTTCCATTTGATCATGGTATATCTATTTCATTGAGGTCTGCCCTCGGGGAATGTTCTGTATTTGCCCTTTATTATCTTACTCACAACCTTTGTGTTCGGAACTTTTTGATTCCTCTAATATTTGTTTTCTGTTTGCCTTTGTTCGCAATGTAAATATTTTTAGTGAAAATACTGACTGAATTTTAAGTGGTCATGTTTTTAGGTGTGGAGTCGGTTAAAAGTAATTTGTATGCGAGTTTTATGTAAAGGTCAATACGGCGAATAGGCAATAATTTGAATAGGGTATTGGATAAATAGCTTTTTAATAGGAATTTTAATTTAAACCCCAAAGTTTTCTTTCAAACGTGTTATCATATCGTGATATACATCGTTCAGTCCATCCAAAGGTTGTCTGTAAGAGATTGCCCATTAAGACCGCCCATTGTACTCTTGTTTTTTAAACGTTTTTACTATGTTTGTGATGAGGTGTACAATAAAGTATATAATAAATCAATAATAATATAAATGTTGTTTTAAGTGCCTACATGAAAATTTCATAGCGTACCTTGGAATTAAGTAGTTACTCATACAGATTTTGTCCTTAACAAAAAACGAAAATCAACAAAACATTTATCATAAGAACATTCAAAGAAAATATGAAGGGAAATAACCTTTTATGTTTTACAAAATTTTGCTAACCTTTACAAAAAGACTTCATTTGAGAGATTTATCTCCGAACGTTTGAATAAGAGTAATATGTATCAAAAGAGATGTTCTATCGAATATAAGAGTGTCTTCGGAAACGAGTTCAGAATTAATAATGAAGCTGTAATGTATGTACGTTTAGGATTCGTGAACGGTACGAGTCTTTTTCATATGATACCTACTTACTTTATACTGAAACATTCATGAAATACAAAGTAGGTAATTACTTACTGTTGGTCTGTCTTTAGGATGGGTATTTTATGTATTAAATTACTTTAATTTCGGAAGTCGGTGTTTTTGGTTGTTTCTTCGTATTTTAACACCGACTACTGAAATTGAAGTAATTTTATACTTAGTAGTGTTTTTTTTTTGAAGTCGGTTTTATCTATTTTTTTTTGTATTTTTTTTTTCACTTTTTGGTGTAGGTACCCCACACCTGACAACACCACTGGAAAGTCACAGGAAAGCAAAACACGCAATTTCGTTTACTTCGATGACATATTTCTCCAGCTAGTTTTATTTAGAAACCAAACTATGGAACCGATTTTGATGAAATTTCTATGGGACCAATCGGAAAGTATATCCTTCAACATAAAAAAAATACAACCGAACTGACAACGTCCTCCTTTTTTTGAAGTCGGTTAAAAAGGAGACCAAAGAAGGTTCGCGTTGAGCGTCATAGGTCACAATTACATGCCATATGAATGAAGACCGGAATAATACACAGTTGTTATATAAACCAAGGGCTAGTAATTATTTAAATGTATATAACAAAATTTTATGAAAGCTATGCCTGTATATTATATATATAGCTTTGGGAACATAGCTATGTTCTTACCTTAGGAATACGATAGAAGTTTTACTTCTCGGAATAGAATAGAATAAAATAGATTACTCTTTATTATGTACACCATTTACGTTACAGAAAATATAGATGAAGAAAACATTACATAGGGTGACACAATGGGCGGCGTTATCGCTAAAAGCGATCTTTTCAAGACAACTCTTGGTTGTATTTTAAAGATAAAAGGAAAGACAGTACTGTAGGTGGTCTTAGGTGTACTATTAAAATAAACAATAAATACATTAGATAAGAATATACTATAATCATTATGAAACAGAAGTAAAAATAATTGAAGAGTGAGGTAGTGATTTTTGACCATACTTTTAAAAGTGGACAAAGATTGAGCACGTCTTACCGACACGGGCAAGGCATTACATACCGCACCGATTGAACCGTAAAATATTTGCCGTAGAAGCTGGTGGATTGCATCGGCATCTCTAGTCTCAAGTTTTCCGATGAACTCGATGACCACAGAGATCTATTATGTGTGTCAATCAGATGAGATGTCAAACAACCGACCCAGCCCTTTTCCAACTATGATGGGGTCGGTTTCCAGCCTAACTGGATGCAGCTGACTAGAGTACCAGTAGTGTATATGGAGCGACTGCCTATCTGATCTTCACAACCCAGTAACTGGGTAATACCAGCTGTGCGATGTAGTGACGTGACTGCTTGACGTCGACCAGGAGAGGTTCTTGATTGCTTCATGCGACTGGCCGAAGGTGCAGTGTGCTTGCCAAGGTCACTAATGTGGATTGAGGATGATGAAAGGCTGGGGATGCTGGAAGGAAACGACATTAGCTGCATGCCGGTGGTCAGGAAACTCGTAGAAGCTGTGGGTACTGGCTGGCTGTATGACTCGCTACTCGAGTGATGATTGGCTGCACCAAGGCTGCGCTGACGATTTTTGTCGAGGGTCACCAGTATAGAAGTATGCGGAATAGTCCCGCACACCTCCATGGAAAAGGGAGGATCCTCCGACCAAACGGTTGTTGGGCCTGGTGGGCACCTGCCCGATACTTGATATTCGGACTGTTGTATGTGTTCAAATCGCACGGAGAACTTGGGTAGTTCGTCGCTGACAGGATAGATGGCGTTGCGGTTCTTTTTTTTTGTTGCTGTACAAATTTCGCTTCTTTCCCCCGCTACAGCGCTACAGCGCTACCTTGGCAAGGCCGGTGTCAGATTTTCTGAATTCTGACTATCCCTAACGACTGTCATAGATCTACAAATGATAGCCGGGGCAAAGGCCTAACGTGCTTTCCGAAGGATCGAAGAGTCTCGGTTTATAACTGATGGTCACCCCATCTACGATCCGACCTCGGCAAGCGCTGCTTAACCTCATGGATCGAACCGTGCAGCTGTCATTATTTAGGCACGGGTTCCCCAATTGTAGAAAACTGTTAGATAAAACATATCTACTTAACAGGCTCTCTACAGTATGGAACCATTTGGAGCATTTTGCAAGTTAACCAGACATCTAAACAGTCAATGAATGTTAATTATATAATGGATATTCATTGAAAAGTGCATATTTCCAATGAATATCCTACCAGTAAATTGTAATCGAAACTGTTGCAGACATGTTCAACAAACTAAGCAGTATTTGGATCGGTACAATTAACAGTATTGACATTCGCATGTCCAGTGAAGTAACTGATTGACATAATCCAATTCTGCATTCCAAAATAAATTCTGAACGTAATTTCATTAGGATTCTCAGACAAGCAGACGTTAACTACAATGGCCACCAGCTTTAAACTATTTCCCAAAGAAAACCAGTCCGATTTAATTTAGATTCAATCTTTAATGGAAGTTAACAATGAATCTCTTGACGCCCGCTTTGTCCTTTGAAGAATGGAAGCCAGCTTGCAGCTTATCAGTGCAGTCACTGTTCGCTGTAACTTTGAAATGCCGTCGTTTGCACTGTTCTAGGCAAGCTTGGAGATCGAAACAATGCATTGTTTTTCTGTTTAGTTGTGGCACTGACTGTGGATTGTGGCGCACGAAGGGTTCCGTATCTATAAAAACGGCAAAAAAATCACGTTTGTTGCTTGGGAGCCCTCTTTTTAGTATTTTTTGTTATAGCAGCAACAGAAATACCTACAGAAATACCATCATCTGTGAAATGTCAACTGTCTAGATATCACGGTTTATGAGATACAGTGTGGTGACAGACGGACAGACAGGCAGATGGACGGCAAGCGGAGTCTTAGTAATAGGGTCCCGTTTTACCCTTTGCCGATATATTTGTAGATTACTAGCTTATCTGAAAACAACGAAGTCTCGCTTACCTTTTCAATAAGTTGCTAAACCCCTTTTGTGGCTAAAACATTCGGGTGCAGGACATAATAGTGGCACTACATCTACCTGAAAATCATCCGAGTTGTTTGTGCTAAACTCTGAAACACAAGTAAAACTAGATGGTATTAGTTCGTAGTGTTCGTTCACAGACAGAGTTCTCGTGTTCACACAGTTCTCTGCTATTTTTGGACGGCGACTATTTTCGTGCCGTAGTGCGAATGAACGGACTCACATACATTTGTAAAGACTAAACATTTTGAATTTTTGTGTAGTGATATTATTAGTTATTTATCTCTGTCATTTAGAATGATTATAGTGAAGGAAGAATTCTTCAGTGATTTTTAGATTTTGATGTAGTAAAATAAAAAAAAATCAGTCGGTTAGTTCTTTGACCCAGATTTGACCAACCGGGCTTAAAAATTCAGAGATCATACCAACTGGCTATATAAGTCAGTAAATCTGTTGGTCAGTTAGTAGTATTCTGACAATGAGATGGATATTAAAGGCTTATCAAAGCCGCTAATCAATTTATTTAAGATGTTTTCAACAGTTTTGACCTTTTCAAGAGTTGCCAGAATACGTAGTCTGGGACCACGTTTCCATCTGCAACCAGCTTGCATGCAAGTTGCATTACATTGTGGTACCGAGGAAAAATGTGATCAACCGTGTGATCGTGCCCCGCAATGTGACGAAAACTTGCGTGCGATTGCCACGTGGTCTAGAGCAGTGTTCCGCAAACTTTTTGTGTTCAAGGTACATTTAGGAAATCGGAAAATTTTGGAGGTACACCATAAATGAAAAATCAATTTTTACGTAAGGGGTGCCAAGCCGCCATAGTGATTTAGGTCCTGAGTGCCCACAAGTAACATCTTCGACTTCTATAAACAAAAGGACAAATAAATAAAGTACCTATGTGTAAATGTCAAATCAATGTTTTGCAACAAATCTTTATTTTTTCCCGGATTTTAAATTGTCAACCCAGCAAATGTCTGTTTATTTCGTTGTATCGTTTCAATATTTATTATTTATAAAAAAATGTTACTGACTTGTATCGCGTCGTGAATAGAAGAGTTAATTACGTAAAATTCATTAGGCCTAAAATCGCCATTCCCCTTTAACCAACATTTATTATTTTCAACAAAACAATGTTTATTTATAATCAACAAACCTAAACTTGATATTGCAGAAAAGGTATTGAATGCGAAACATGAGCTTGTTTAATTGAGCATAAGAGGTCCAAATTTGGAGTAATCATTGACAGGGCTGCTCTCATCTCTTCGTCGATACCTTTTTTTTGGTTTTTATTGTGGTAAGGGTAGAAAATCTTATTCACATAAATAGGTCGTTGCAAATGGCAAAAGTATTGCAATAGCGTGCTTAGAAAGCTGAGGATATCATTTTTTTACTCATTACCAAAAATGTTCTTAATCAGTTTCTGCGGCTGTGTAGGTAATTTTCTTCCATCTATCTATTTAACTTTAAGAGATAGCCGTATTTTTCCGATGCACACCAACCAATGAGCACGGCATACCGGTGTGCCGCGGCACACACTGTGCGGAACACTGGTCTGGTCAATAACATCCAAGTTGAATCTAGTTTAATTAATTTCGGAGGGATTTGTTTGTTGAACGGTATCAAACATGGATTGATTGATAAATATCATAGTGATCTTATGTGTACTCAGATAGTTCCAAAATTATGCCATGGGAAAATATTCCTAGGATAAAAAGTCTATGTCCTAATCTAGGATATGGTCTACCCGTGTGTTAAGGGTGGGTAACAAATGGACAGAGTTACTTTCGCGTTTATATTATCACTAGCTGCCGCCCGCGGCTCCACCCGCGTGAATTTCGAAAATTATACCAAGTGAAACTACTCCCGGGATGAAAAGTATCCTATGTGTTATTCCAGACCATAATCTACCTCTTTACCAAACTACATCAAGATCCGTCCAGCCGTTTGCGCGTGAAGAAGAAACAAACATACACACATACACACAAACACACACTCACAAACTGCTGCCTTTATAATATTAGTGTGAAGTGTGATAAACGCGAAAGTAACTCTGTCCATCTGTTACCAATGGAAGTATGGTTAAAAAAATTATGGTGATGTTAGGAAAAAATTTTTATTGATATATTTCTATTAGTATAATTATATCAGTGAAGTGATATAAACAGAAACTATCCGGCATTAAGAACAAGGGAAGAGCATAAAGGTACTATTTTTTTTTTCTTTCATCTGGTTCTTAAGCTAAGTGCTTTTTATCATTAGGGATTACTTGAGAACATTGTCTTAATCATTTTCGGACAAGAACCGCGATAAAACTACTGAAAATGGTAAGTTCTCAGTAGTTTATTACTAAGGACTATAATTTCGTAAGTTCTTTTGAAGAAAACTTTCTCTACTCCAATCGACTCAGTCGTCACGACAATGGGAAAAAACCAGCCAAGTGTGTGTCGGGCCACGCACAGTATAGTGTTCCGTAGTTACCCGTCCCGTAAGCCAAGGCAAAAAAATTGCAAAGTTTACTATGACAATTCAAAGTTACACTTAGAATTTTTCCCTAATCCGTACGGTGCAACACACACATTTCATAATTGCACTCCCATCAAAATTGAATTGTAATCAATTTACACTCATTTTACATCAGTCAGTTCACATTCGGAGCACGTCATAGCAACGCTTCATTTAGTATTAGTTAAGGTCGTGAACTCAATACACTATAACAATATCAAGTGTAATACATAGTTTTACTGAATTTAATTCAACATCCCTATCAATCAGTAAAAGACCTGCGATGACAATCGTACATAATCAGTTAAATTTTATAAGTTGGTCGCTTATTTCTCGTTAACTTGTACAACTTACTTAGCTGTGATAGTTTTTCCTTTTAAATTCGTTATATATGCTATAAACTTTTTTCCATGTTGAGTACGGAACCCTAAAAACAAGCGATGTATTGATTGAATTTAATTGAGTCGAGAGAAGGAAATTACTTGTGCGATAGATATTCCCTACATAACTGTAGTTATGTATAACTGAGTTCGTAATAAAAAATCACAAAAAAGTGGTGTTTCCTTTTGAATTTCAGGCAAAGCGCATCGGATGTAGAAGTAAAAAAGAAAAAAAAAACAATTGCGACTGCTTTTTAAGCAAAACGATCTGTTGGCAATGGCTGGAAAACTAGCAAATAAAAAGAACTAAAGCTAAAGGTACTTTTTCAGTTCTCTCGTTTGCAAGTCCACTTTAAATAATTAGAGGATCTTCTCAGGATGTTCAGTAATTTTCAGGTGAGAGATGGATTCATTTTCAACTGAAATAATCACAATTAGTGGGTGTGGAATGGTATTTTAGAAAATTACGCCCACCTGTAAATTACATAGATCGTCTGCCAATTTGACCGTCTTAAGTTTGAGTAATATGATTCTCCATAATCTCCTTTATTATTACTATTCCACACCCACTACGGGCCAGGCTACATTATAACGTAGCCTAAAAGTCTGCAAACTAGTCTTGCCAAGGAGAATGATGTTACTCAAACTTAAGATGGTCAGATTGGCAGCCGATGACAGGTGTTCAGCTGTATCTTGTTAGAGCGGAAGTAGACTGAACAATATTTGGGAGAAGGCTGTGCCGGTGACGGTACGTAGCCTTTAATGATGAAAAAAAAAAGAAAAAAATAGAGGAAGAAAAAACTAACTATATACACTAGCAATAAAAGGAGCTCGTGGCTAAATAATAACAGCCTTACGGGTTGACCTTCAAGGTTAAGCAACGCTTGCCGAGGTTGGTCTGTGGATGGGTTCCGTGCCTCGGAAAGCACGTTAAGCCGTTGGTCCCGGCTGTTATTTGTAGATCTTTGGCAGTCGTTAGAGTCGTTACGGATAGTCAGAAGCCAGATAATCTGACACCAGTCTTGCCAACGAGTACCTTGTCACCCAGTTAATGGATTGTGGAGGACTGGTAGGCAGCCGCTCCACGTAAAATATTGGTATTCAGCTGAATCCGGTTTGCCTGAAAGCCGACCCCAATATAGTTGGAAAAAGGCCAGGCAAAAAAAAACACTAGAAATAAAAATAAAAACTCCTAACTAAATTAACCCTACAATATGGCGTCAAAAAAGTCATCTGCATCGCTGTCGACTGGAAGTGTACCCAAAAGACTGGCGGCATTGCCACGTTGTATGGCAATGCTTATTCTTTAACCAAGGTAAAAGCCAGCCCTTGGGTCACGTGAAGTGTCAACTAAGCGCCTTGAGAGATCTTTAAACAAGTTATGTGCACTCGGACCCCAAGACCCGAGAGTTTCAACCCCAAACGGCTCGAAAATATAACTACCAACAAGTTTATTATATTTCCGCCGCTTGAGGTTCTCTGCAGCCGCAGCGGCAGCGCCAGCACAGTACGAAGAGCTAGGGAGATGGGATGGCGCAAGAGTATCGATACAAGTAGCGTCCCACACTAATGGCCTACCCATGAAGAAAAATAGTTCATGAATATTTTATATAATAATAAATTGGTAACATTTTTACAATTCGTATAAGGAGGGAGAAACTCATTGAGCATCAAAAAATCCGTCTGCATCACTGTCAAAAAGGAAATTTCCCAAAATACTGGCAGCATTGTCTCGTGAAAAGGTCACGATAAACCAACTGGTGACATTTTTGTTTTGTTTTAAATTTATTTCTATAGTTATGTTAATATTATAATTTCTTCTCAAAGCTTTATTCCCTTAGCTCTTGAATTTACGAATTAACGTGTGAGATGAACGGATGCAGCTCCTCAATCGTATTTATTTAGTGTCCGTTATTTATTGCACAAAGCCCGGATTCGGATGCGATTACGTATACAAACACTTCGTGGAATAGAGCTGCAAATTGATGCTGCTGTGTGTCTATAGCTTACTAGTGTTTGAATAACAAAGTTACCACAAATTTTAGCCAGAAAACTAAAGTTTTGGAGGCGCTCGCTCTTTATGTGTTTGCGAAAGACGCAGAATTAAAAAGAGTTTATTGTTTTTAAAAAACACCACTTTCCGGAAAGTGTTGAAATTCTGTGCCAGCTCAATTGAAAACGACTAAAATTAATGAATTTTTATGAGGGGAATCATGACGCCAAAATTTCGTTGAAATCTTGTTCTTAGGTTGTCCTGTGTATTGTCCCATAAGCAATATCCGGGACATTTCTTATAAATTGCATATTATTAGCTTTTCGTAGGAAAAATAATGTCGAACCCGAGTGCAGTGCCAGTTACCGGGCCCAATTAGAATAAAATCATCCAGGGCCCCACTGAAACACACACAATAAACTTCATCAAATCGGTACAGACTTTTAGTACAGTGACATACAAACGTGCAGAAGAATTATGAATATGAAGATTAACGATCTGCCTTTGCTTCGCATGAGAGCAATTAAATTTCCTGTGGATTATCTGAAAAAAAATCTTGCGTATAAACCTTGTCCTGACAATCACAAACACAACAAAAAACCAAATCAATTCGAACCGTTCTCAAGTGATGCTCCGTCATACACGTAGCGATTGATTTATATTTATTTAAATAGATGTAATGTAGATATTATGTTCATCACACATATCTCAAACATAATCGAATCGTGTGAACGAAGATAGCAAGTTAAGGAATAGCGGGGCAGTTAATCAGACGAGACAAAAATAGTATCCGCTCTGCAACTACAATACGTAAGACATACTGTTTTAGCATCGGACGTGCCGGGTGGTGGTGACGTCAATATCGACAGAGGTTGTCCTCGCTAAATCAACAGAAAATTTTAAAAGTAGGGTGCAACTTAAATTTTACAGCTCTTCTTAACTGAAAAAAGTCAAAAAGTATTTAGCTTTAAGAATGTCGAAACTAATAAAGGGAGGTAAAATTGTCTCTGTGTGTAGGTGGTAATCCTAATATAACGCGATGGACTTGATTATTTGATCGGCAAAATCAGAAGGCACCTTCTGTCAGCGTGACGGTGCGTTCGGATTTGCTGAACGCTTTGTAAATATTAGGACGACGCCTGAGAGTGATACTGATACTATCAAGAATTCTTCGAAAGTGGCATTATTGCTTAGTGTCTTACTAAGCCACTTTACTTTATACTCACGGCTTCTGTTGGATGAACTACAGGGGCGAAGCCGCGAGAAAAAGCCTGTTGTTTAATATCATGATAGTCCACTCGCTTCGTAACATGAAAATTATGAGTAGACGACAGATTATTTTCCTAGTGTTTACTGCGTTCAATTTAAATTGACAAGTTTATGATGGGCCCGTAAAATAAACAAAAACCAGGCGCTTTTTGTTTATTTTCCCGATGCACGTCGGTGGTCCGTCAACCAACCCGTCTGATAGAGATAAACTTCTGATGAAAACGCTTTTTTTGTGATGCAGCTACCGTGAAAGTTTATTTTTAGCCTGAAACGTGTTCCAGAGCAGTTAAAAGGCCTCCCCGGATGACTTCCAACCATGTTTGTCCCGCAAATATGTTATCAACATTACAGCCTGGGGGGTTTTTAAGTCAACTATGAATAGGTTATATGTAGGCAAGCTAGCTCCATCATCGACCATATCATTGCTTACCATCAGGTGAGACTGTGGTCAAACGACGGCCGATAAAAAGGACGTACAACTAAAACCAGCAACGCATTGTAAATTTGCTTCCAAAAATATAAAAATCTTCAAGAAAATCCTTCCCAAAATCTATTAAAATCTATTAAAGCTTCATGAATAAAAGAAAAATCTTTGCTGAAAATTGCGGTTTCGGACGATCTCTGTGTGCTATATTGTCATCCAGTCTAAGATTCATAGCGCTAAATATGTGGGTCGCCATTGTTTCCCACAGCCTGACTAATGTACTTAGGGGTTACACGAGTCAGGCATTATCTGCTGGTTTACTGCTCAAGTTCTGCACTGAGGAATAAATAGGCTGTGGCTTGGGATACATGTTTGATGGAGGTTTTCGGGAAGTGTTACGTGTCATAAACTTGACTAATGCGCTTGACATTACACTACTTATGTAGCTAGTAGGATATTTCTATCGGGTTGTGATATGAATATTTTTTTGACGTGACAACGTCTAATAAATCGATGAACGCCGGCTGCACGCACGAAAACGGATGACTCATTGTAACGTTACGATCATTTCATCAATGTTTTGTTATGACGTTGTCACGTTAAACTATCGTCCGTAAACCGACATTACAGACAACCAATTTTTTATTAACTTGTTTTGTACATATTTGCGTTTTATCAGTCTCTTCCTATTGTTGCATTAAAAATTATATGATTGGCGACATCACAATTCTTATTTTGTACTGTGGCTAGCAATATCTGTCTCTTTTGTTTTTAAATATTTAAAACAATAAGAGCGACTAAGAGCGGCTTTTTATTTGATTCGTAATTAACTTAATCAATATTTACAAAAAAGTGTTTAAACGTAAAAATGCGTTTTATGATCAATCGTTAGCTTTACCAGCGGTCAAATAAATAACTGTTAGTCAAAAACTTATAATAAACTATGTAGTTGCCGCCCGCAGCTCGCCCGCGTGATTGTCGTAAATTATCCCAAGGGATCATATTCCCGGGATAAAAAGTATCTTATGTGTTATTCCAGACTATAATCTACCACTGTGCCAAATTTCATCAAAATCCATTGAGTAGTTTTTGCGTAAAAGAGTAACAAACATCCATCCATCCATCCATACTTAGAAAATTTCGCATTTATAATATAAGTAGGATTACTAACTAATTGATCGACAGATTCACTATTATTCGAGTTAACTTCGGACCAAAAACTCGCCCTTAATGATGAAATATCAGAGAGATACATAGTTCTAGATTTGACAATAGAGTTGGCACTGTCAATAAATTTCTCCAATTTAAATTTATGTAGTTAGACGTAAACTCAACACCTAAAACAGTAAACAACACAACTAGTTTCTAGACTAAACATACAAATTAACAAAGTTCGTGCCTTCAATTACAGGCTGGTGAAACCCAAGTCGCCAATTGGCGGATTGGCGGTTACGAAGCTCGGGCAGTCACTACTTGTGCCTCGGTTTGAGTTCTGGCTTTAATGAAATAGCAATTCGAGTCAAAACAGTTTGGTGAAGCGAAGTGCAATATCATGTAATGACGTGGTTCACTTTATGGTTCGAATAAGTTTGGTCTCATAACACTAGCCCTAGCACAACAGCTTTACGGGCTTGGCTGTTAAAATAGCAAATGGAACTTATTATTTCTTAATTTCGGTTTGGTACCTTAGTGTTAACTAACGAATTTTGTGATCTATTTGGAATCAAAGGAAGTAGTTATGCTAAAGCAAGATAGTCTCTTGTGAGTAGCATTGATGTTTGTGTCGCTTAGGTTCATATTTCAGTTGGTTATCTGTAATACTAAGATGACAGTGAACACTATTGGGAGTTGTATAGGTCCCAGGTCCTTGATCCTAGGAAAGGCAGTGGCACAGTGATCGCGTGCTGCCGTGCACAGCGAGGCTAAGGGGAGACCCCTTTACAGTCTCCCCAGGGATGTGCCCTAACAGGCGTTGCACAGAGGGGGTTCCGGAGTGGTCTTTTAAGAGGTAACGGAGCCCCTTCTATGTGCGGATGGTGATCACCGGGGTGTTTTAGTGAGGTAAAAATCCCACACTGCCTGGTCTTTACCCCAAAAGTCCAGGCGCCTTTTAAGGTTTCCACCCGAAAACAAAAAAAAAAGGCCTCAGGTCCTTTAGGTTTATTGCAAAGTTCACTCGGCCCAAAAATAAAAATGCTTTACTATAATTAACTTTTAACGGTCGCGAACAAGTGAAAAATAATAGAGTTTATGCTGGAAACAGCTGTACCTCCTACTAAAATTTGCTTAAAAAATACCTCGAAGAAAAAGTTATAGCGTCTTTAAAAACGTATAAAAATGGCGTCAGCTTTAGTAAGATGTCTTCATTTACGAGAATTCCGATAAAGTTACTACATAGGCAGTTAACATCGGCCCCAAGACATAAACGAAGTCATTTAGAAACTTGAACCAACTTGAAACACGTACCATGAAAGGAGAATCCTTAGAACTGAATGGTGAACTCTGTCCTTGTCTTTTATTTGTAAATGAAAGAGATGGAGAACGATAGAGTTTCTATTTAGGTCAGTAGGTATTTGGCTTTCGCGTAATATTTAAGTAAAATGATACATTATTATCTCTTTCAAGTCAGTGGTTCGGGTGTGTTGTCTCGATAAGGACGTTAATGTTCGCTGAATTTTCTGCGTTGAACTCGGAATAAAAGAAAAACATGATTAAACACGGAATATATTGCCTTTGTCAGGTCAACCTTTGCAGATTCCTGGTACTGCAAATTCTCATAAAGTTGATAAACTCGTTAAGTCCTTTACGGTAATCTCTATTTCGAAGTTGGTCCTCAGAAGAACGAGTGACTGCAAAACTCCTTCAGCGGGTTTAATACCAGGGTTGTGGAATTTGTTCGAAAGAGTTACCGAGGCCCTGGAACGTAAAAGGCATTTAGAGGAACACGGGCGGTTTTTAGTCAGAAAGAGTCTGACATTTCCTTTCGCTCCGCCCAGGGCGAAAGGAGTCATTTGATGATTTTTCTACAAACCAGTTACTTGGTAACCCGATACCCCTTGGCAAGATTGCTTATAAATACGACTTTCGAACTTCTAACGTCCGTAACGTAGTAGTTTATTTTTTTCTGTAGTAGGTACTATAGTCTGACACTTAGTGTCAGACTCTTACAGACTAAAGGCCTCATTTTCCATACATTTTTGACAGAGTGCGACTGAAATGTAGATGCGAACGTTGCTTAAAAATTTGTAGAATTGGCCCGCAGGTTATTGGTCCACTTTGTTTTTTATTATTTAGGGCTACCAATTTTATTCATAGACAAAGGCCCGCGTGTAATGTATATAAAATTAATTTCTATAGCTAGCACCTAGACAGAACTAAAAAATCTCTGACGCGACGCCTTGAAATATTGTATTCCGACTTTGTAAAGATTCTATTCTTACCAGAACGCGTGTGTAAAGTTAGAAACTAAGTTTCAGCGCAACAATGTGGTTTCAGTATTTGGCTGTATTGAAATTTTTCTCATCTGTTCAGAAACCAGCTGTTCCTGAAATAAGATATTCTGATTTCAAGAGATTGCAGCCGAGATTTGTACTTAAACATTATGTTGGTAGTTCGGGAACATGAATTGCTCTGGATTATTGCGAGTTTGATTGCTAATACGATTCATCTTCTTCTCCAAGTGATATAGTGGTCAAACGCGTCCCTATCAATAGTTAAAAGAAACTTGCAAGATTCATAGTTTACCTGTGTAAACTATGATTCTAAATACAAATATCACAATAAACTACGTAAGAAGGTATAGTATTTACGTGCCTAGTTACAGAAAACACACACAATATTATAAGACGAGCTTAGTTTGACCTAATTAGGATCTTATTTCGTCTAGTTTTCTGGGAACTACATAGTAGCTCTATATTAACATCATTTTCTTATTCTTATTGTTTTGAGGGCTTTGGAGTATTTCACAAATTTTATATTCCTATCTAAAGTATGGATTCTGTTTCCACGGCTGATAGCTGTATTACCGAAGGCTGACGAGAATCGAAACCCATCTTTTGTGTATTCAGAGACTGAATCAGATTTTAAAATAATGAAAACTTTTCATAATCTTTCCAGGTTTTTCAGCAAAAAAAGGTACAAACATGCTTTACCTATGTAAGTATTTTATAAAAACTAGCTTAAGCCCGCGACTTTGTATGCCCAATTTCAGCTTTGCAAAACCGGAGCGGGTCGCTAGTTCAATTAATAAACGAAAAAAGAACTGGTTTAGGTACAAAATCATATTTGATTTTTTTAAATATTAATTAGGGCTCGAAGCCTTTTAAATCGACTTTAAAAAAGGAGGAGGTTCTCAATTCGACTGTATGTTTTTTTGTGTGTTATGCGTTCGTTCTGCCAATTATGAATGGATTTTGATGATTCTTTTTTTTTCTTATTAAGTTTGCTGTTGATGAACTCTGGTTGTAGGTATTTGTTTGACGTGATACCTAGATGTAAAATGTTCTTAGTATTAATACATTTTAAATCAAGAAGAAAAAAAGTTATTACAATATGTATTCCATTTGCACTAGCTCGAAAATGTTTTTTTCAATCTTATTTATTTTTATGGAACACATACTGGCAGTAAGTTCTCTGTCGTCTTGTTTATGAGTATTAGGAACTAAATACACTGATGACAATAGATGTTTACGTCAACCACGTCTCGAGCCAATATCGGACATTTGGACAGTACACTGTAGGTATACATACTTTTTATTTTAATAGATGTCCGTATTTACATCGGTGGTGAAGTTTCAAGGCTTTTCTTTCGGCATGTATTTTTATCTAAATTTATATTGAAAGGTAATCTTTGGAAGTACCAACATATTCAAAGTCAAAGTCAAATTCATTTATTTCAACTAGACCATTAAAAGGCACTTTTGAACGTCAAATTTACAGTTTAAAATATAAGTGACTCTAGTTGTCCATTCGCAAAAAGTAGATTCTTATGGAGAAGAATGGACAAGAAACTCCATAGTTACCCTTTCAATTCGATTACGAACATTCTATCTACACTAATATTATAAAGAGGAAACAATTGTATTTTTGTGTGTGTGTATGTTTGTAATGAATAAACTCAAAAACTCCTGGACCGATTTGAAAAACTCTTTCAACAATGGATAGCTACATTATCAGCGAGTAACATAGGCTTATTTTATCCCCGTACTCCCACAGGAACGGGAACTACGCGGGTGAAACCGCGTGACGTCCGCTAGTCACTGATAAAAAGCTGTAGTGTAGGTTATGAATGAATGAATGACTCATCATCTTCATCTCAGCCGAAATATGTCCACTGCTGGACATAAGACAAGTGACAATAATAGGTAAATAAGAATATTGGACTTAAAAATCCGAACTTATACTCATGCTGCAGTAAATGGTAAAAAAATAAGGAAACTTAAATTTAATTTTCGTTAGAGGTGGTGATCTCAATTTTACTCTGACCATTAAAGCTTTTCTTTCAATGAACGGATTTTGAAAATCCATTCTAGATTTTTTTTTTCATAAAAACCTCGACCATTTTCACTAAACCTTAGTATGTCAGTCCTAATGCCAGCTATCACAAAACATGTTTTTCCGCTTAAAAATATGATTAACACGTTCAGACCGGCGTGTACCACCGGTGGAGCACGGAGTATTTGTTGGCACGGCGAAGTGTACCACCGGTGGCCATATGAAGATTTGCGCCGTAGGATATAAAGTACCTACTCATGAGGTGCCGGTCTGAACGTGTTAAGAACCGAACTAGTTTTTAACGTAACCTCATTCCATGCTTTGTTGTGGCTATTTATATGATTCCAGGTCAATTTTAATGATCTCGTAATATGAGAACTTGGTGATTTATTAATTTGGCTGTTTACTCCTTTAGAATTTAATAAAGTCTCATAGCCAGTAGTAAATAAAGAAGTCTATAGTCAAGATTGTATTTTTACTTCTATCTTTACTTCTAGGGAAGCATGCTCCATCGTCGTAGTCGACGATTGAGCACGCTTGCCTAGATCATTGATGCGGAATTTGTTCGAAAGAATCATCGCGGCCCTGGAACGCAAAGGGCATTAGGAGGAATACGGATGGGTCTAGTCAGTAAGAGTCTGACACTCCTTTCCGCTTCGCCCAGAGCGGAAGGATTCATTTGATGATTTCCATCCATAAAAAAAAACTTTGCATCATCGCTTTCCATAAGTTGACATTGTATTCAATTTCCCATCAGCAATAATTCTTCAAACTGGAATGAACTAACGTCAATATCACTTCATTCTATTTTTAGGCAATTGTGCCGTTTTATACTATTCAGCGGTCTGCCAATGTCACGTACCTATGCCTTATTGGAGCGCCTGACAAATGTCAAAGACACACTATGACAGCAGCACTCGCTTAATTGTCTTAACTTTCACAGGGATTTCTATCCCTTACTAACCCAACAAGTTATTAACTGTATCGATCGAAAAATTTACCTCGTATTTATAACATCCATTGTCCCTCTCTCTTTGATCAGTAAAATCATGCAAACTTGCTTCTCGATTCTTCTTTGGACATCGGCTCCATATTAAAAAAAATGAACAAAATAACTTTCACAGGTTGATTTTATAAAATAGCACTGCACGATAATAATTTTATTTAATAAAGAGTTAAAATTATTTGCTTGTAAAGCCTGGATATACTTATCCGATCACGAGAATTCGTTCATTTCTTGAAAGCTACGTACACTATTCTTAAATAACGAATGAAATGTGTTTGTAAAAATGCTTGATTTCTGTGGGACTATCATACCTATAATGCAAAGTTAAAATATTTTTTTTTTTTTGGTACAAAATACTGTTAAAATGTAGTAATACCAGGTTTACAGGTCCTGTAAAACTATGTGACAATAGCAACAGTTGTATCGTTACCGGTGGCTCTAACTGTTACGATGCCGCAATTACAAATAGTTGGAACTCGTTCGTTACACCAACTGCGATCCTCCACAGACTTTAATTAAAATCACGTTTGTTTACTTTATGACAAAGCTGCAGTTTTTAATGAGGGCCGTATTTTTTATTCAGGATATAACCCTGTGGGATTAATAATATTTATTTTATTAATTTGTTGAAAATCACATATTGTGTGTATATACATACACTTAAATTTTATGGATAATGCCTTTGTAAAGAAAAAATGAAATGTTACAAAAAATAAAATCCTGTATGAACAATTTTCAGCATGGGACCAACTCCGAAACATCAGCATGTCAATAAAACGGTAAGAAATAGGTATTTCAGAGCGAAAAGTATTATTATAACTCTGGATTCAACAAAATATTGTCATGACTATATGAGATTTATTATGTAAGCTTAATAATTGAATTATTTTATTGATACCTATTAGAGCCAGCGTTAATAGTATAGAATTTACGGAATCAATCTTACTAGAGTTGATAAATTGAAGAGCGATTCTTAGAATACCGCCATTTTAGATTTGATGGTGCACTTTCAATAATAACGCTAGCGTCGAGTTTGTTCAGGGTGGCAAACTTTGCAGTTTCGATCGAACCTACATAGTGTGAAATTCAATCCAGCCCCATTTTAATTACTGCGTTGCTGGCTTGCACTAGCTAGCTTAGGGCAACTATTGGAACTTTTAAGGCCA
The DNA here is from genome assembly GCA_905163435.1 of Mamestra brassicae. Classification (NCBI taxonomy): domain Eukaryota; kingdom Metazoa; phylum Arthropoda; class Insecta; order Lepidoptera; family Noctuidae; genus Mamestra; species Mamestra brassicae. Next base: position 5,436,734 of record LR990996.1, on the reverse strand, counting down.
CTCAATTTAGTGCTCTGTGGTAGGGATAGGTTGAGTGTCTACTGGAGCGGAAAGAGAGAGGTGCGGAGTGGAGCTGTGCCAATATTAACCAATGGAATCGCATAAAATCTTCACTCCGCTTCGGTGGATAGGGATTTGCGAAATACTTTAATAATTCATACAAAACCGGGAAGCGGCGCGAAGCAGCGGAGCGGGGAAGCGGAGTGGAGAAAAGGAGCGGGGAAGCGGAAAAAAACGTCCGCCCGCTCAAATTACTCGTTGCGTGACCTCTGCACAGTCCGCAACTCCGCTCCGCACTACTCCGTTGCTCCGCTCCGCTGCTTCGCTTCACGTTAATAGACAGGCAGCTTTACGTAGCAAAAAGCACTAGCACTTAGGTAACTACACAGAGGTGCTCGTGGCAAAATTATAACAGTCGCACGGGACGATCTACAAGGGTTAAGTAACGCTTGCCGAGGTTTACATACCGAGATTCCTCGGAGCTTCGGAAAGCGCGTTAAGCTGTTGGACTCTTAACACATTTGTAAACTGTTTTCGACCGTCTTAACGGGTAGTCAGAAGCCAAGTAACCTGATAGTCCTGCCAAGGAGTATTGTGTTACCCAGTTACTGGGTTACGGAGCTTAGATAGACTGTCGTGTCGTGTAAAATACTGGCGCTCTACGGGTGGACGGAAAGGCGATCCCAATATAGTTGGGAAAAGGATAAGCAGTACATTGACTTAAGTAAGTTTCATAAGAAATGTTAATTTTATATTCTTCGTTTCCTACTCTCTCTCTCTCTACTAATTTCATAATGATCTTTTTATTTACCAGTAGTTGTGTTTTGATAACCACAATATAATTTATTGGTCCTTTAAAACATTTTAGAGGGAATTCAAATACCACGCAGATATACTTTGAAATGTGTACCATCCGAAATATTTAATATCGTTTTTCTGGCGAATAGATGACTTTGATTTGTTTAAAGTGTTGATATCAGTATATATTTTTGTAGGTTTACTTTTGACCACCATCTCATTTGATTGGGCAACTGTGCCGTCGAAGATGGTGTACACTTACTTCGACGTAGCTCAATTAACTCGATACGTGACTCCCTTTTTTTTTTAAGGATGTGAATTCATCAAATGACTTCTTCCGCTCTGGGTGGAGCGGAAAGGGGTGTCAGACTCTTACTGACTAAAACCCATCCGTGTTCCTTCTAAAGCCTTTTGCGTTCCAGGGCCGCGGTGACTCTTTCGAACAAATTCCGCAACCCTGGCAGGATACGTGACTCCCTGGAGAGATAAATAGACAGAATATCCAATTTTTTTTTATTTTAACACAGATTTCGGCAAGGGCTGATCAGATAACCAACATTACGTCTCTTCTAAAATCAAGGGCTGTCACGTTCAACAAAGCTATTGGCGCCACGTCGACTCTTCAGGTGCCAAACGGTCATCGAGATGATTGACAATCAATTAACTTTCTATAATTAGATCACAATCACAATAGATATAATTAGGAGACTAATGACTTTGATCTTCCGCGTTTTGCAAATGCAAATGTGGGAAATGCAAATGTTTTCATCATTTGCATTTCCCACATTTTCATTTGCATTGTTGGACGTTGCAATTTTACATATTCTAGCCACTTTTGCTCGTAGAAATTATGTGAGTTCCAACTTTGTAAAATGTGAAAATATCTGAAATAGTTTTATTTAATGGTTCATTGTTTAAAGTGCAAACGTTGATTAATGTCAGTGGATGAAGAAATTCAATTTCTCAATGAAATAAAGAGCAAAAAGCACTCAAGATGTAATGAAAGACTTCAGTAGCGTATGTGGGTCGCAGAATAAAATTAAAGTCGGTTTATGTAACGTGGAATAGAGCTTTCAATTCTCTACTTTATGGCTTTATCGGAAAACAGTATCTAGCCGTAACCTTTCTATTTGATATTCCATTTTGTTCTTTTTTATTTAAAAAATCCAGTACATGAAAAAAAACTTCGTCAAACGAGTTGTTCTGATCATATTTTCGCACTGTAATAAAACGGTGAAAATTGTTTATGGGAACGCACATGGCAGCAGTCGGTCAGCAATTTACGGGGCATCCGAGTAGTTTAAACTGGAGCTTACATCTGATGTTATTTCGGTGTTGGTGTCAAAACGACACTGCTCTAAAAATGTCTGGACTGAAACGCGCGGTGGTGAGCGGGGCGAGCGTGCAGGAGCGTGCGGGGGCGCGGGGGGCAGGGTGCTGCGCCTACGCACTGCCCGCCGCACCTTGCCGCCCGCCTCGCACCAGTCAGCAGCTGTGGCTCGTGTTGGCTGAACCATCTATAGGGCCATCCTCTTTTTCTTTGCTTAGGTGAGTTTTAGTGAAAGTTAAAATATTTTTACTAACAAAACGATAATCCGACGCAAGATTATTGAAGTGCATTTAACGTTAAGTGAAGTGATATATCAACGTCGTGGTGAATCGGACACTGCGCCGTGATGCATCGGTCGAGAGATCGAGTGTGTGGACTGACGGGCTTCCCGTGTGTCAAAATGATGTTCTAATAAGTGACCTTTTGTAACTTCAAAAACTAACGTTCTATGCTATATCTATGACTTCATTTATTAAGGTCTCAAGTGTCGTCATTGTCTACTGGAAGTGGTTGACATAGACATTGGATCGGACTACAATGGAGACTTTCAATTTTTTGTATTTCCCGGGTCACGTGCTGATCGGCAACCAGTCGCTTACTTTGGCGTTATCATACTCAGTTATCTTACCATGTGTAATTATGTTAATCGTATCCCTTAAATATAAATGATAACTTCGCTTTGTGGATAATATAGGGAAAATTAAATAAGTTTCATGCGTGATTAATCGGAAATCAAACTTTGTGGAAGTTCTTAACCATCTGCGACACATTTCCCTAAACATGTTCTAGTTGGAGATGTATGGTGTATTTTTAAAATAATTGGATTATTAACTGCTATCGTCCGTGTCGGTTATGGAATATCGGTTTACTTTTCAATATTTACAACATCGATCTGCTTTGCATAACGACCGAAACCCGAGTAAGCGAAGCTGAGCGTTCGCGCCACCAAATTAGGATGCGCAGTATGCGAGCCAACCTATTTCAGTCGCCCGCGCACCCACCACCCGAAGTTAGCCGACTATCCGCGAGCACGCCCGAACCTAATTGTGGAATTTTCATTACGTTGGCAACCGTTATTGCACGGATTCTTTTACGATCCTCGTCGTAACTATTTTCATGATCTAATTTTAGGATTTCCAGTTTTTTTTCGGATGACATGATAACTTGAACCGTGCAAGCAATCAAATAACTGCAAAGAATGTAGGGATACGTCTACGATACTTGGAAAATGCAATAAGACTCAATTGAATATGAAGTAAAATATGGAAAATCTTAGGTAGGTAACCGGATTTCAAGTATCAAATGTCGGTATTCACACGTCGACATCTTGGCTTTCTTCCAAATAGTTTCAAATAACGATCTAGTCTCTCATGTCTATGGCCAAATACGCTTTATTTATTGACATTAATAATATTTTGTTGTACTGATGACAGATTAACATAAAATTTGTACCTTGACATCTGCTGATAAACTTTTAACTGTCAAAGATGATGACAACCTTTACTTGCTAATTATTATAAAGATGTTATATGCCGTTTAGAAGTAGTTATTTGAGTTCATTTTTCATCATTATTAGGTTGATTTGTCACGAACATTGATTTATATTAGACTTTTTACCAGTTTTAGGTAAATTCAAAAACAGCATGGAGTCTTAATGAGTAGCTGAATTCATAATTATGATTAATTAGGACTGATTCGTTATTGACACTTTAAGTTTTTTAATTATTTAATTAGAGAGAGACTGAAAATATTTTTTTTTCGTTTTCAGGACTCCTAGACCAACAAAAACAACACAATGGCGGACGCCGATGAAGTAAGGTAAGCCTATGGCCGCAAAATGGAACGAAAGTTTTCGACTATCTTGATTTCTATATCTTAGTGAACGACTTCAATGAACTTAGAGCTCATAACGTCTATGACATAATAAATAACTGTAAGAATACACATGAGACTGAACTTAAGATTTACTCATAAAATATTAAAATACAACATTTTATTTTTATTATTTTAAATGAATAAAATGTCTGGAAGGATATGGGGGAGGCCTTTGCCCAGCAGTGGGACACAACAGGCTAACAAAAAAAAAAGAATACAAGTGGTCTAAACAAAAGAGATGGTTCGTCCAAAAAATGAAGTCAAATTTTCTAGGAAAATAAATCTAACTTGTTCCGTGTATCTTTCTTCTGTTTCATTGTTACTTTCCGTGTATCCTGGGGCTGTTCTTCTGGGCTGAAAAAATCTTCTTCGTCGCTGCCAATACACCATGTAGTACTGAATGCTATGTCTCCTCGAGACTAAGGTAATTACCGCGCTTTTTATAACAAACGCATATTGACACACAGACACACAACACACAAAGAAATCATTTCATTGTCACAATCAATGACAAAAGACAACCATGAAATACGAATCGAAAAAATAAAAATAAAAAATCGACTTTGTCTTTGTCATCTATGACCTAGACTAGAGTCAAGAGCAAACTCATATTAAATAAATTAAAAAAAAAATACGTTTAATACAAAAATTGGCTCTTAAAGTTCATAGATCGAAAAAAATATTGGTAAAATTAACATTGAATTAAGATTTCAAAAAGATTCCAACCATGACGTAGCTCTATGTTAACGAAGGATTTTGTTACTCTTTAATTTTACAGTATTTGTTACAGCTATTTCTTAATTTTTTACACGAAATGTTGTAAGTCGATTGAGTTAAATAAATAACAATATGTCGACTATAAGTAACTAATAATGCAAAAATGTAATATTTAAAAAGAAAAGTAACAAAAAGCTTTTAGACTTATAATTAACGCACAGAGTTAAGATTTAGCACCAAAAACACTACTTTATATTTTTCTAGTCTAAGCTATACAACTAATTTTAATTTCGCACTTAGTTTTTATATTACACTTACGGTACTAAAGAAACAAAATAATAAAAAAGTGACGAGAGATCTAAAACCAATAATATAACATGCTTTCATAATATAAGGTTAATATGAAAAAAAAAACAACGCTTATTTGAAAAAATAGCCTACCCTTTTTACTTATTGCTCCTCATCTAGAAAAAAATACCTTAGGGATAGAACACTCACTACACAATAGAATATAGGTAACCCCGAATTGAAACATGCTTAAATAACAGAGAGGAGCAATAAACATACATGAATCCCCAACTAGAGAAATATCCTTGTAAGCAAATATGTGATAACGACATAGCAATATAATATAATATTTTATTAAATTTAATGAGCCTAGGCCTATAATATAATGACTTAGTAACACTTCCAAGCCCGCACTTCCTCACAACTTATACCGCACACTATGATTGCATTCGCACTGAAATAACAGACCAAACTTTCATTCTATTACCATGCACTGGCGAGCGAAGAGATAGCATAGTTTCCATAGATAACACACGTACGTACGAGGAGAGATATTTTTGCTCGCAGTGTCTTGTAAAGGAATGTTCAAAAATTACCAGCACAATATTTTCTATTTGGGGTCCTACTAGCAGTATATCTAGAAAGCCATGCTTGTTGGCAACATAATATGTTTTCGTAACACATAAATCACATTGGGTCATCAATTTTTTTTTTATACATATAAGGAAAAGAATCTGAGACTAGTTCATCTTGTCAGATTTTGAATCTTAATACGAAAAGTTTAACCAACATGGCAACAGCTAGACTGGATTGAAAGAGAAATAACTGAACAATGGAGAGATCCCATTTTCAGTTATTCCTGTAAACAGTTTTAGCCTCTCAAACGATTTTGGCAAAAGTTTGTCGAATCGTTATGTTGTTTTGCAATCGAAAATAAAACGAGGTTGCAAAATGGCAGCTATTTCTGTCCTGAAGTGTACACTACATTGTGCTGGTAATTGTGGCAAAAGTAAACACTTTAACTCGAAACAATTTTTCCAGCTTATTGCCGTATACTGACATTTATTTATTTCTTTTCCAGAAAAAACGTCTCGAGGAGGTAAAGTAACGTCGAGCAGCAATCGTTAATGGACGATTAAACACTATACGTACCATTTATTCATTTTTTTACATAAAATACGGACACAAAATAAACCCAAAGACAAAACACACACAATCAAAAACATTAACACAATATGTTATGTACATAAATACAGACAAACCTAAATGCACAGACACGTACACCATCGTACAAAAAGTCAAGCACTTTACTATACAAACATATGGAATATTCATTTTTATATTACGTTGCCACCAAAAACATTTTTACAGACAAACAACATAATACTTACACTCATTCACCATAAAACTCGCAGTCATATACATTAACCCACTAGTTAGGTAGCTAATCAGAACACTCGTTACCAATGTCCACTGTCTCCAGGCGAAGAAGGCCAAACAGGCCGAGATCGACCGCAAGCGCGCTGAGGTGCGCAAGCGCATGGAGGAGGCCTCCAAAGCCAAGAAGGCGAAGAAGGGTTTCATGACACCTGAGAGGAAGAAGAAGCTCAGGGTAAGTGGAACTTTCATAATAGAGAGGCTTAATTTTAAATAAATGGAAATAAATTGGTACTTAGTCCTTGGTTCAATCCTCTAACAGTTGCTGCTGCGTAAGAAAGCCGCTGAGGAACTGAAGAAGGAACAGGAACGCAAAGCGGCTGAGAGGAGGCGCATCATTGAAGAGAGGTGCGGTAAACCCAAGAACATTGAAGATGCTAACGAAGGTAAATATCTGTTCAACCCCCGCTACATCTATTATAGCCCTAATCTGATCTTGTACATCCCTCACATGATATATTATAGCCAACAAGTGGACATATGTAAAGACCCCATACAATAAGCCATCATACACTTCACAACACGACGGAACCCATTCTCGTGTATCTCTCACATAGGGCTCCATCATAAGCTACATTTGTACATGTGTTATGTCGAATTATAGATACGATTAAGAGGGTTTGCAAAGAATACCACGAACGCATCGGACAGCTTGAAGACGAAAAGTTCGATCTGGAATACATCGTTAAAAGAAAAGATATGGAGGTAGAGAGATGAGCTGCTGTCAACGAACAGCTCTCTTGTGTCGACTTACAAAACTTACAAAGACTTTACTTTCATATATTAAACAAAATTAACGTAACTTGTGATATGTCAAGTGGCGTGTTGTTCTTACTTCGTCAGCTGGTTTAACAAGAGTTTAATGGTGTGTCGGCCGACAATCTCAGGCCTATCTGTCTAACGCGTTTCTCTACTTCTTCTACTTCATAATTTGATATCGTTGATTTTATTTGCGTATACTTACATTTTCTATGTTTCCGTCCTTAAAAACTTTCTTTCCACTCACACTGTCTAACTGATGGTCGATGGCGCGCGGTATCGTGGAGCGCGGGGTTCGGGGTACACCGCGTAGTGTTCGGAACCGTGCGGACAGCGCAAGTAACTCTTGGTTGATGTTGTAGCGGCTCTCACGAGCATCATAACCGGTTACCATCAGCGTATCATCAAGCTTGAAGAGGAGAAGTACGATCACGAGATGGAGGTGGCCCGCAGAGCGCTCGAGGTCTGACCTGGTTTGGGAGCTACACAATTTATATATTACGCTCTCGTTTGAGTAGTTCATGCCGATAATGTGACTAGTTTAAAATATTGTTTTGTTTTCGCAGCAATATCATAATTGTCGATTTACGGAGCTGAAAATAAATTATACCTTTCAACCTTAACCGTGTGGATAACAAAGTAAAATAAAAAAACGCTGAAATAACAACGACCCGTTGTAGCAAATTCCAAAGCTGGAATAGATTCTGTAGATACTCTCATCGAGTTTTGAGTCAATAACAACATTGATTAAGTTTCAGTAATAGTCCATTTGATACCCACCTCAGTACTGATCATGTAGCTTCGCTTACGCTTTGTTCCACCAGTCGAGGGTCCCCATGTCGAGTCCACTACACAGCATCAACACAGAACCGTGAGACAGACTTCGAAGCGCCGAAAATTATTCAAAACTTAAAATGTGATTGTTTTTCTTTAGCGGAACTCCAGACCATTTGTCAAATGTACTGGCACAGAATATACAACCTTGAGGGGGATAAATATGAACTAGAACGAGCGATCGAAATTAGGAAAATGGAGGTAAACTACATAAATTAGGAATTGGGAATGCATATGACATGATATGAGTTGATTCTGATTTAGTTGTTACGACATGACATGATAGTTGTACGGCTCACCGCACACATGCACACGTCGCTCCACGTCGTCCGGTCACTCACACCGACGCCCATGCCCATTCTGCTGGCTCAATAATATGTCTTTCCTTTTTCTATAGCAATGCTCAAGAGAATAATACAGGAGTATTATGACCGCTTGTATGTGTGTGAGGGCCAGAAGTGGGATTTGGAACATGAAGTCAGGAAAAGAGATTATGAGGTATTGACCAATACTTTATAACCATTGTGAATATCACAGTCATCGATTCTGTAACAAACGTGCGCGTGTGACAGTTCGTGTACATTGATAACGCTTTGTAAGTTTTCGGGTGTTTGTTGTTGAGTTGTAAATAACGGTGGAAGGTCGGTTCGTTAGTGGTGTATTGTAGAGCGCGTGTGATGTGTCGTAGTGGGAGGGCCGCGAGGTTTGCGCGGGCGCATCGTCCCGCCCACGTAGGCGTGCGGTGCAAAATCGATCTCCGCCGATCGCGTCATCTGACATGGAGCTTACACCATTAACTACACTAACTACAGTAACCGCCACCGGCGTAACAGTAACACTGCACTCACTACTGGCGCGGAGGCCCGCTGCCTCACCGCTGCATGCCCAGTAACTGTCTCATCTATAATATGTATTATTTATATATCTCTGTTACTCGTAGCTATAGCGCGGTCACGTCTGCTGTCAAACAATATTGTTCATATATCGTCTATACGTATATTATATGTATATATTCGATGGATGTGTCGTGTCGGTCGTCTCTCGATGTGCTTTTCATGTTCATCCTTACCGAGTCATCTCGTCACCAAACCGCTTACCAGCTAAAGCTTTGCCTGTTGCATGACGACTATATTTATAATACTACGTAACAACTATCCCTTAAAATACCTTATTAAATCATATCTTAAATAGTATGGCACTTTAATAATAATAATTTAAAAAGTGTTCAAGTACAATAATCAAGTATCAATAGCTGCATCCGCCAGTGTGACGCTTCATGTGTGGTGGCGAGCTTAGAGGCCTTACTGAATTTTCTCTTTTTTATGATAACAATTAGAGATACCGTTGAGGTGTAATTGGAACGCTGGACTGGTTCCTCTATTGGCACACGCAAGTGCATAGTGTAAGTGAAACTTCTTGTTCCAAATCTCCAACTTTTCACGTATGTGCCGTAATATTCCGCGCGACATGTTTGCGTGTTCGGTTGCTGATATATCCCACAAACCTTTTGCAATACCTGTATACACTGAGTGTTTAAATTGAAAGTGCCATGCTCTGGTCGATGTTGCCCGCCCCCTCCCTGTCCGAGCCAAGCGTAGCAGCCGCTCGGACTTGCATCACTTATCCGGGACACGGAGTGGTGTATACTATGCTCACTTGCGAGTCCAAAGACACACAGTACCCACATCTGTATCTACATACATACCCACATTTGCAAGTCTGGATCGATTTTGCACCGTCACTCCATGATACACATTTTCTGCAACGTGGTACTCATACATTGATCGCCGATGTATACAGAATTGATTCCATCGCAACATACATGTTAAATTAACTCGCATATCGACAAGCGCTCAATATGTTACAACTTCGATCACTGAATAGACTAGCGTTAGAAGCACAGTTGACGAACGATCGCAGCCGAAGCAGTACAATATTGTTAGCGCTCGTGTTATATATGTTGCACATGTATAATATCCTGCACAAGTCTATGTACATTTGTGAATAAATCTAGATTGTTGAGGCACAGGAGCTGCAGACGGCCAGCTACCAATCACGAGGCACGATAAGTAGTTTTCTTGCACGAATCTTGTAAGATATACCTGTACTTATATATAGCCCACGATGAATTGTAATGTTTACGTAAAGAGCACAAGTTAAGATATATAGGAGGTCACAACCTTGAGTCGGGATAGTAATGTAAAGATGTTCCTACAGACCACAGAAATTAAAACAAGACTTCAGCTCGCAAATAACACTGCCTAATCTTTGCTCAGCTCTATATCTTGTTCTGTGCTTTTCTAGATTAATATTTCGGATTCTTTTTCATTTAATCTTGGTTATGGGTTTGATTTTGTGGTTATTCTGACTTTTTTATTTTGGGAGCTTTCAATGTGACCTAATTCTCAATGTGCGTTGCATGAGGTTTCAGCTGTAAATTTAAACGAACGTTGCACAAGTTTGGACCTTCTGTTTGTCGTATGTTACTTAGTTTTTCATTCATTGTGATTTGTGTGCACACACATTAAATATTTCAGTAATTTTTATTTGATTGCAACAAACTTGTGAAATGATTTGAAATAGTTATTTCATTTGTAGTTCGTAATTTGTTGCCTTTCTTACTATAGTCTATCCATATTATATCTACGTTTGTCTTATTATCTATCTATAATATTTAATTTTATATCTACAAATTCATATATAACTTTATTAAATGATTTTCAATTGTCTACTTTCACAATTTTAATTTCATTTCAAAGACAAACTAATGTTTTTGGTTCAAATCCTTCCTTAGATTACCTGGAATGAAAACAAAAGCATAACTTAAAGGTTTTGTAGACAGTATAACATTTCCTTATATTTTTTATACATCTGCTTTTATTTTATTAACTCGACGTGATATCTTGAACATTGATTGCTAAGACTCGTTTTTATTTTACCAGATCTCGGACCTGAACTCTCAAGTCAACGACCTCAGAGGCAAATTGTGAGTACTATTATCATTATCATCAGAAGAAATGGAAAAATATGATAATTCTATGTAGTTCGGGTTTCCCTTCCATTTCGTGTACAACAGAGCTTTCACTAATAACGAGCTATTGGGAAATCTGGAATAGTTTGGGATATCGTTATTTCCGAGTTAGAATCTATCTATATGCAAGATTTTGGTAAGCTGATAGGTTCAATCCGTATCCAAGAGAATTATGTAATACATTTTCTGGATAAAAGCAAACGGGTTTACGAATATGATATGCCAATTTGACTTTCCAAGAGTCCTAAGTAAATCCGAATTTCATGAAAGAGTTTTAAAGTCAGCAAGTGGGAAGCTTAGGATATGTCTGTGAATAAAATTACTGGAAAATGTAATGATATTCAGAGTCCGGTTAAGAGCTACGTTACTACCGCGACTGGACTCTCTTTGTTACAGCGGCATTGTATCGCGCAGCGGTATTAAATATGAGCACGTACCGCAAAATACAAAGGACTTTGTACATTGTAAGCCGAATTCTCACTTCCTCTGTCCATAAAACCGTTGGCTGAAAATTTGAATTGAAACAGATAAGTGATTGAATGGCTGATCTCTTATAAACATATTTACGTCACTAATTGGGCAGTCTTTAATTAAGCTCCTAATGCTTGACAATATGACCCATCAACTGACTGACTGACGCATCAGCAGATATGAAACCAATAATTCCATGATACAATATTAACTAAACATTTTTTACTCCAGCGTCAAACCTACACTAAAGAAGGTGTCCAAATACGAGAACAAATTCGCCAAGCTCCAGAAGAAGGCCGCTGAATTCAACTTCCGTAACCAGTTGAAGGTCGTCAAAAAGAAGGAGTTCACCCTTGAAGAAGAAGACAAAGAGGTAAGATACTCGATACGACTCGTATTTATGTATTTCTAGATGATAATATTTATAGTAGTTTGAAAACAGACTTTAATATTGGTATAGAAGCAATATTTTTGAATGTACTAGATAATATAGTAGTTAGCTATATAGATAATGCTGATGTTAATAAGTAGACTGTTGAGTCTAATAAGGCTGTCGACGGAGAAATAACTATTATAACAGAACTTTTTAATTAAATGTTCGTCAAAACTCTCGTTCTTAGCAAAACCAATCAACTATAATGTATGTTTTACAAATATACGAGCAAAACAACTACACAATCCGTACAACACTAGAAACAATACCAGTGATAATGTCTAGTACTGGACAATGGAATTGTTGACGATAATGTATTAATATAAACTTTATATCTAACATTCTTCAAGTAGTAGTTTATTATTGGCTTCATCTTTCTCTTCTAGATACTTTGTATCTTTGAACTAAAAGTCTTCTTTCTTCTTTAATAATTTTCTGTATTTCATTAACTTCATAATTAATAATTGCTTCTTCTACATTTACTTCATGGGTTCGACTCCCGACGACACCTACAGTATGTTCTTAACTTTTAATGTATTTACTTAGTGGTAATGTTTAACAACAAGCATCATTTACCTAATCATCTTCTACAGGCCAAGAAAGCGGAGAAAGCTGATTGGGCTATTGGAAAGAAGTAGACCATACATTAAAACTAACAGTCAATTTCTTACAATCATTCTCTACCGTTGAACAAATGATGACTTACTTTTTAAATACCCATTAATTTAATATAAATAAATCGTTCTTTTCTACAATCGATCTTTTGAATTCTGTATAACATCCAAACCTGAAAAATCAAGGTGAGAACGAGTTTGGATGCCGCGTTAAATACAGCTTCAACTTTATGTAGATGTGACTTACTTGTTATTAACATTTTAATTTAACTCCTCCCCAAATAAAGGCTTACGCTGTAATTTTTAACTTTAAACTTGGGTTTATTTCAGTATTCAGGTATTCCCCTGCAACGCTTCGCCATTCCTCTAAAATAGGATTCTTCAATTGAAAGCTTTTTCTTCTATATCTTTTAGTGACTAAATTTCTGAAATAAATCTGCAAATAGGTCTTTTAAAATGTTGTGTTATCTGTGTACAAGATCTTCAAATACTTATCCACATTATGTAATTACACTTATACTCATGACATGGTTAGATATGCACCTGCATCGCAACCACATAAGGTTAACTCACACAAACATTTTGTTCTCTAACTAAACACAAAGTCTATGTAAATCGTTGATTCTTTGGAAATTGTAGCATTTTCATAATCTAGTAGTTTGAGACTAATTTCGTCGGACTTTTAGAAACGAGTACGAATTGAGTGATTAAAACTTTGTCAGTATTGAGGTTATCAAAGTAGAATAGAAACAAAATTAATATTGTTACAATATCATGGTGCGATGTTTCACAGGGTGGCGCTGCAGCCAAGGTAAATAGAAAGTAAAGCGACAACGCGTACAGACACGTTTTAATTTAGACGCTGCTCATACACGCGGCATGTTGTATTTTCAGCACAGCTATGAGATGTACCGTTATTAGAGTGGCTACAATTACCTAGTTTATTTTTTCACTGAAGCTGAAGATCTTTGCCAATTCAGACACGTTAACGGTTGGCATCAATTCGTTTTGTATATTTCATCCGTCCACCTGTGTTCAAGGGCGTGTTATTGAAATTGGTTTCTCGTTATTTTTCCTTTAAAAATTAAGTTTTTCTAAGGAAAAATAACGAGGAGAGCTGCGATTATGCTGCATTTTGGCTCCTTAGCAGATTTATTGTATAAAGCTTTTTTGTGATACCTACATGCGCTCCACAGTGCACACACAACCCACACTTGTATTATAAGACGGTTATTTCTAGGTTGCTACACAAAACGCTTCGGTTTTCATAGCAAAGTTTTCTTAGATGTGTTATACCTACTTCAAAGCTTTGAAGTGTGTGCTTTACACGAATATTACCTACATTTCGGGAACCTATTATTACGCCAGACCATACGCTGTTGAATGGGTCGTGATAATGTTACGCTCGTAAATTCGGTGTATGGTCCGGTGAGTCTGCTGAACAAAGCACCATTGATGGCTTAAGCCAAGAAAAAACGGTGTGAATTTTATTTGAAACATTCCAATGTTTATGGAATATATTAATGATATCAGAAATAAAAATTACACCACACGTTTACTTGGTATTACAACAGCATCTGTATATATTTTATGAGACCTGCTTCATCAAAATTAAGCAGTTTGCTGATTGCGGGCGTATCTGGGAATACAGCCACGATGCGCTATCAGCTTCGAAGTAACCCAAATAAAAATTGGATATTTATTAATGGTACCCTTTTTGTTTCCACAGAAAAAACCAGACTGGTCCAAGGGCAAGCCAGGCGATCAGAAGGTAAAAGAGGAAGAGGTTGAGGCATGAACTGTTCACCCCCACCTACTATAAGACCTTGACTCTATGTCAATTGACTCTTGTTATTAACTATCAACACATTGTGATATACCTACCCTACATGGTCAGTCCGCGCAATGCGGATGTAATCCCGTAGGTATCTAGCTACAAATTCCTCCATTAAAATCTGTGTATTTGTCGATTGACTACATCCATTTCGAACATGTCAAATAATTTTTTTATAATTATTTATTTATTAAATAATGATTTTTTGTAAGATAATACGTTTAATAAATTAATTTTCTGTACTGTATTACACTTAGTGGATGTCATTTGTGACCTGTTGATCCCGTATCCCTGTGTCCCCCTATGTGTTGTTGTGAACTTCACCAATAGTATTAGAACCTCATTTATTGCAGATTCAGTGTTTGTAGTAGACAGAACGTATAAAGTATCGACATCAATATATAAAGTAGTGCCGTGCCTCGGACACCGCGGCTTCCAAACGGACATCTTAAGAATCCAATATAACGGGTCTCTTAGAAAGCTGCACTTCTATTAAATGAGTATTTCAATGACACTGGAGTTCCTTTGAAGGACCTCGATAGCCGCTGGAAATAAGTCGAGATTTGCAGTAATGGATGTGAAAACTGTTCGTACTTTATAGAAACAAAATTCAAAGAATATGTAACTTTTAATAGTTCCTTGGGAATACCTACGCCACTAAATATTACAGATTTTATAAGATGCTTTCAAAACTTTTAACTTTTTCAAGGATTATTATAAATAATATTTTTAAACTCCGTTTAAGGACCCAAACATATTTAATTCGTATTTTCGCAACGGACATAATATAAAACCCGTTGAAAGTGTTATCAGCATAAAATATGAAGTATATTGTTTTTTTATGTTTTATATGGCTACACTTGATCCATTTGTATCCCTTTCTGATCCTTTGTATCCCTGGAGTCCTTTCAATGTTATTGTTTGAAAAAAAGGTAGAACACTCTATGTTGTTTGGATTGTTATGTCTATGTAGATTAGATTATCGAGTACCTATATGTGAATGTTTTTGTATCCTGTGTTGGTGGACCCTGTATATGTAATACGTAAGTATATGAAGGAGGATTTGGAAACAATTGCGGTAAGTGAAAGAACTTAGTCAATAGTAGAGATATAAATACACAACTGACATTTACATACATTATAGTAACAAAAATAAAGCACAATGTAGAACCATAAACTCAGTAGGTACTTGCAAGGTTTTTTTTTTAATTTCTCAAATTAGATGATCCTAGGAAATATTTAAACGTTGACTGAGAGTGACCATGCAGCAGTTAGGTATAGTGATACAAACACACAACCGCAAATTCATGCTTTGTAAACATTCGACTTTAAGCAGCAATCATGTTGCTACAAGTGTCTTGAACCTGCACTACTGTGATGTGTTTTCGCTTTATTCAAAAAAAAAAAAAATCTCATACACAATGAAGTATTCTAAAAATATTTTGGATCAAATCTCAGCTTTGAAAAATCTTTTAAATGTTAAACATTCCCAGGATAAACAAAGAGAAGGAAAAAACAAAAGATCACACAAAGATTGGGTATCTTAAAATAGGGGTCCCTTGTGCAAATGGAACCTTAAACTTTCAAGGGTAGAGGCAGAATGCCCGCAGTTCAGTTACCTTGTCTAAGTTTGATAACACCCATACATATTATAGGTAAAGGGGTAAGTGTCGAGAAGAGTTAAGATCACAAAGTTAGATTAGGCTGTCTGTGCCGGTTTTCTTATGTGATTTTACTTAGACAGGCAATTTCCTCATTAATTGAAGTTATGTGCAAACTTGGGCAACAAGGTAGTAATGGTACAGCTGAAATTGGATCTGCAGTGCTATTCTGTAAACCTCTCACCGTGAAAGCTTAGTTGAAGTGAACATGAAGTGAGCTGTCAATCCATAAAAACAAAATGAAATGACAGCTCACTTCAGGCTCACTCCAAATCAGTTTACACGGTGAGATGTTGACAGAATAGACCGACTGTAGATGCCAATTTAAAATCCTAAATTGAAAAAAGTGTTTTTTTTTTGTCTGGATAGCACTCTCATAGTTGATTTAAATCTGGAAGTGAAGGATAAAACTCGTTTCCTAGAAAATCACAAAAATAGCGCCTGCTGAACCAGTGAGAGCTTTCATTCCGAAATCAACATATTATTACGATAGACTATACTCGTAGTAGAAAATAATCGCAGCAAAAATACAAGTGACAAAGAACGCAACTAATAGGGATATTTAAAGATAAAAAAAAATGTGAATGGGTTTGCTTTTGAAGAGTTTTATAAGAGTGGAATTGAGAATCAAATTGGTGTGATATTTTACCAGTATATTTATTATACAACATTAATTTCTGCGATTAAATTAGATCAAAGTTGAGGACAGTAACGACCACAATGTTAGTAAGAGCAAAAACTTTATCTGTTATAGGTAATCTGAAGGCTTTGTTTGAAAATAAAACGAACAATTCTATTAAACCAAATATTCTTTTGGGAAAAACCTTTTCTATCTTCTACAAGAATGTTTAGTGTTCCAAACGCTTGTTCAACACCACAATCAAAGAGTTTCGAACTTACTCCACGGTGTACTTCATACGCAGAATCAGATGTTACTTACTTACCTACTTCGGGAAACTTCGGGTCTTCACGGTAAATCCCGTCTCCCGACGCAGGACTCTATACGTCTTGAAAACTTTGTGCGTCTTATGAAGCCTTCGTCTTTGACTCGACTTATTTAATAAGCTTTGTAATTTTCGTTGTTGCTTCTTTGTTTGTTATTATTATAACATTTGTGGTTGAAAGTTGAAAGACGACGAATTCTGAGTTATTTCTGGGTTCTGCTGTTATTATTTTTGTTTTTATAAGTGGAGATGAAAGGTGAATGAAGACATCATGACCTTAAAGATGAAAAAAAAGTGCCCTTAAAATTTTCATTCCGTCTATTTTGGTACGACCAAGAAATTTTAATTATACCTAATCTACTTAAATAGACGCTAAGTAATGAAAATCAAGTTAGCGTCCGCTGAAATGACCTAAATCTCAATATTACACCAAGTGGCTTTCATTATGAGCAAAATGAGCTTAACGAACACATAAATTGCTTTCATAAAATGATAATTACAACTGTCTCTCGCAAATTTAATCATTTCAGTATTCATTATGGACGTCATTAACTTAATTGAGATGAATAAACACTGAAGTGAAATGACGGGGTCGTATGAAAAATTAACAATATACAGCGTGATTTTAGTTCTACATTGTGATTTATTTATACAACCTTTATTTGAATTTATTGCTTGGGACTGGAATAAAAAGCTTTTAACTATTATTTTCATGATTTTATTATTTTTACCATTCATCGTCGCTAAATAAAAATGAATTGCTTTTTACATCATTCGTAAACCATTCAAGTATTTTCCTCTCTGCAGTAATTTTTGATACTCTGCAATCATGAGGCTCATCCATAACACGAATGTCAAAATTCAGAATTCTGCATACATTCATTTGCTTTGAACATCACTCGCTTCCTAATCCCCAGGATGTCATATTGGGCAGACTAATGGCAACATTAGAGAACTGAAATTATCAGAATCATTTCGGCATTTAGCTTTGTACTGATATTTACAGCTATTATCATTATTTTCATTCGCTTTAATCATACATATTAGCTGTTCTTCATGACTAGGGATTTTGTTTTTGCCGGAACCACACCGATCATGTCTTAGAAGAGAGTATTAAACACACGCTTTGTTAGATTGCACAAACAGTGCCCGTGGCGTAATTTGTGTTCTGTGAACAATAATCATAAATTGTGGTGTGTCCTCTACCATAAGCCTCATTAGTCATTACTATTGGCAAGGCACTTAATTGAGACATTGTTCCTGGCTGAGCGCTTAACTATTAATACATGGCCGCTTCCTAATTGCATGTTGATTTTAGTCACGTATTTCACGGTAAACAAAAGTTGCAACATTGTTGCAGCAACGTAATTTTATTGTGTTTCTGATAACATTGTTGTCCAGTACAAATAATTAAACTTTAAAAAGTAATTATAGGTACAAAATTAAATATTTTGGCGCAGCTATTAACGCCCAACCAAACAAAATTGTCCTACACGTGTTTCCTGCAACAATGCTGTACAACTTTTATTTGTCATAAATACGGGGCTCTATAACACACATGATGGTACGGTTGTGGCATATTTACAGGAAAGCGAAGGGGCTGCAGCGCCTGCGGAAGGAGCGCCTCCGGCAGAAGGTGCGCCGCCTGCGGAAGGGGCGCCTCCAGCCGAAGGAGCGCCCGCGGCGCCCGCAGAAGGGGCGCCCGCGGCACCCCCCGCGGATGGAGCGCCTGCACCTCCAGCCGATGGCGCTGCGCCGGCGGCTCCTGCTGAAGGTCAATATTATTTCGTACTTTATGTTAAAGAGCAGAATTCCATTATGTGGATGGCACAAATCTTCTTGAAAGATGACAATCAGTAGAGGGAAAATGTTGTCTAAACAAAATACATAAAACAGATACTACCGTCTGCCCTATTGACAGACGGCGCATACCTTTGGCACAAACATTATGCGTCACTAGTGTCTCGCCATTTAAAGTTCTAGGCATTAAATGGATGAAATACGTGCGTTCCAAGTGGCCCATTTAATAAAACGGTGATTTCATAAGTTTGAAGAGCTATACAAGTGCGGCAAGTGGTGAAGAATAACTAACAGGCTTAAGACAAGTAGTCCCATTTCATTTTAATCCAGATCAATTAGTTCTTGGCGACAAGTTGATATATGTGATTCTTCCATTTCTTTTAGATTTTAACAAAATTCCTCGTTTACGACACTCCAAGAAAAGCAATTATTTATGTTAAAGTAACTTTTCATTGCGGGATGGGCAGGATTCCAGGCGTTGTCAGCATGAGTGTCTGTTGCCGCTGGCGGGTCTCCAAATTACAGCAGTGTTGGAATTAATGTTCACGCTTCCACAGTTGTAGATAAGTAGACACATATTAGCAAACCATTGTTTATGAACAACTTTCCTAAATTGAGAAGGAGATTGAGTGTCTTATAAAGTGACGTCTGCGATATGAAAATAGGTAGATGATATTTTAAATCGATTGTTTGACCGCGACCAGTGGATATTAATAGTCTTTTAACATAATAATCAATAGTAAATCGACGAATGCAATTAGCAAGTCATGTAGGTACCACACTGATTCTGTCGATTAGACTACACACTATAGTTGCAGTAGATTAATGTAAAGTACCTTCTGACATTTAGCTACACCCAGTTAAACTTGCTTATCACGACGTAGCTGGGAAGAGATAAACGGCCGGTTTCTAAGGCAAACATGACGTTTCAGCTACTGTTAGTAGCTAGTTTGACAGTTGGTTAAAGGTATATACGTTATTGAGACCGGCCGTAAGCCGATGACGATTTATGACAATGTCATAATATCTCTCTGCCTCGTCTTTTGCCAAAACTTATGCAGCGTAGTACTAATATTTTACGTGAAGCGACTGTTTATCTGACCTCTATAACAACTGGGTAACACCTTAACCCTTGGTAAGACTCGCGTCGGATTGTCTGACTTCTGCACAGGGCTTCTGGCTATCCGTAACAACTGTACAAATGACAGCCGAGACTAACGGCTTGCCGTGCTTTATGAGGCACGAAGGAGTCTGGGTAAGTAATGGATGGTCATCCATCCCCAGATCAACCTGAGCAAGCGCTGCTTAACTTAGAAGATTAGCCCATGTGGTATTAACTGGAAATAAAAAAATCTTCCTTTTTTATAAAAAAAATCCAAACCTAATAAAAAATACTGATTGCACAGCAAAATTGTTACCTCAAAATATTATTATTTTAGAAACAATTTGACTCCCGTCATATCATACGAACCTAACCTGGATAGGTTAGGTTCGAATGATATGACGGGAGTCAAATTGTCTCGGGGTGCCCTAGGCTCCATGTGCACTATGTTCCGCTACTTGACTAGGCAAGTTATCAGTATAATATTTGATATGAAAATAATTATTTCGTAAATTGATTTTTTTTTTGTCGCGCATTAAAAGCAAATATATGTATAGTGTAGTATTGATGCATATTTTCGGATTCTTTTAGTACTAGTTTTTTTTAAGGATTTGGTTTGTTTGCAGTACAATAATTATTTTGATGTAAACAAATTGACGGGTGATAATTTTTGTTGATGTACATTTAAAAGTAAGTCGTTAATGATTAGCTACGAGCTGTATTATATTCATCGTGTATAAAGTATAATATAATGTTTCAGGTGCGCCCGCGCCAGCACCACCTGCGGAGGGCGCGCCAGCTCCCGCTCCACCAGCAGAAGGTATTTTAAAGGAAGATTACCAATCTTGACTTGAAAAGTTGCATGTGTCTGGCTGCGGCCTTTAAAAACGAAAAATATAAATTGTTGGGTGGTATCACTTTCAGCAATTAACTCTTTCACAGGGGGTTCTCAGTTAAATAATCACAAAGTTTTTAATAAATTCTATAATTTTTGTTTTAACATGAACATGTCCAGTAATGTGATTTATGAGTCATATTTGAACATACAAGGTGGAGACGACGATACGACAATACGTCAAAACACTGGCAATACTCGTTCAAACGAATATGTTATCTTTTATCACAGATTTGATGTCACTAACAGCAACAGACTGCTTGGAATATTTCGTTAGAATAATAGTCACTATGCTTGACTAGTTTGAGTTTTTTTACGTTTTATGCAATTGGAAAGTTTGTTTTGAATTACGGTGACAGGATTTAAAATAGTTTCAAAATATTCGAACCAGTATTGCCAGTGTTTTATTATTGTCTGTCTCCACATTGTATAAGACAAAGTTGTGTTTCATGGAGTACCTACTCAAACCTGTCCAAAATATCAATATAATAATCTTTAAATTGAATATTTACAGGCCCGCCTGTAAATATTCAGGCTGCGCCCGCGCCAGCTGCTGCACCGGCCCCTGCACCTGCCGCTGAACCAGGTATAAAAAGTTGTCACAAATCAAAATTTTTTTTTTTTTTTTTTTTTTTATTTAATATGGGTTTGCTCTTGACTCTAGTCTAGGTCATAGATGACAGAGACAAAGTCGACGATGGAGCGAGCCTACCCAGAAGAAGCCTGTTCACTCTAATTTTGAAGAGATTAGGGTTGTATGCGTTCGGAAACACAGACGCAGGCAGAGAGTTCCACTCCTTTGCTGTGCGCATAATAAAAGACGTTTGGAAACGTTTAGTGCGAATTGGTGGAATAGCAACAAGGTAGGGATGGTAACTTGCAGTGCGTCTAGATGTCCGATGGTAGAAGGGGGCCGGTGGGATGAGATCGTGGAGTTCCTGGACACTCTCCCCGAAGTACAATCTGTAGAAGACCGACAAGCAGGCAACCTTGCGGCGATGAGCCAAGATATAGTTATATGCCTTTCTAGTGCCTTTACTGGCGTTCTGTAGGAAAAGGCCTTTTGGAAGAAAGGTACTTTCCATTAACTTCAATCAAACAATTTCAGTCTCTTTTGATTTAAAAAGGACTCGGTCAGTTAATCAGAAAATTTAAGCTAGTTTTCCGTTTCTTTTAATCTATTCCAAATCGAATATTAACGGAGTAGAAATTTACATATGTGAACGTATATGTAACTTCAACTTTTTTCACAATTTTCAGCGCCCGCACCTGCGCCGGCGCCGGCGGCGGAGGCTCCTGCCGCGCCCCCACCAGTCGAAGGTAATTGTAATTTTGTTCATTTTCATGTGGAACATGCATAAATATAGGGTGAATTTTCTAAATAACCCTTCCAGAAACTTTTATTGCAGTTACTTTGAAATTATTTTGCATAAGTTTTTGTCTAAAATTCACAATTCTTTAGTCTACACTGCAATGTTTTAAGGCATGAAGAAAGCTATGCACCAAATAATATTGATTCTATAATATAGTGGCAGCTATCAACTCAAATCCATGTAATAAATAAATAATAATCATTAATCACATGATTATTTCTGTTTCAGCATCCGCCTAAGAAATGCCTTGATGGTCACCGGAGACAAGTTTTATGAAAATATGTCAGATTCGAATATTAAAAAAGTGTCTACAACATTCTACATCACCTACACCTTGCATCGTAAGCGTCATCCCGGCTCAATGCCTGGGCCCGCTTCAAACAAACAAAATTCATATAAACATTTATTATTTTAATAAAACATCATTAATATATTGGTATATATTGCCATAATTATATCTACAACTCTATCTTTGTTATTTTTATACTGTTTCGTCACTATTGTGTAGATAAGTTTTGTATGATATATGAAAATAAACAGATAAATAAATAACAGTAAACGGATTTATTTTATTTGGGGTTAATCGGTACAAGCAAACCTTTCTAAGTTACTACAAAGTCAGTCCCAAAAGCAGACCAACGCCTCTAAAATAACAGAAAATTGATCTTTTAAAAGTTGGGTACGTATAAGGAATCCAATCCAATTTATGATTAAAATAAACTTATAGAATCACTTATTAATGCGAAAGTTTGTGGGGATAGATGCATGCATGGATGTTTGTTACTCTTTCACGTCTGAACGGCTGAACAGATCTTGATGAAATTTGACACAGAGGTAGATTATAGTCTGAAATAACACATAGAATATTTTATTAATGATACTTTTTTTACTTTCCTTTTTAGGATAATTTTCGACATTTCCGCGGGCTTAACTGCGGGTGGCAGCTAGTATAATATAATACTCTTTATATTATGTGCACTATAAAAGATCAGAAAATAAAGAAGAAAACATTATATAGTGACACAAGAAGCGACTTTATCGCTATCTATAAGCGACATTTGAAAGACAACCTTTGGATTGATTAAAACGAGCAAAAGAGACAATACTGCAGGTTGTTTTAAGTGTACTATCCTATCTGTGATATTGTTGTGAAATTATTAAGCTGAAAGACATCCACTGCTGGACATAGGCCTCCCCCAAACATCACCACATCACCAGGTTCAGTTATTGTATTCAGTCCCAATTACCAGCAAAGTAATCCAAAAATACATGTCATCCCCGATACGAAATTAACGTAACCATTACATTTCTAGTTTTACTATGAAAACCCAAGTAAATTAGTCGGTACAAAATAAGCCGGAGTCGTAGAACGGACATGTGTTACAAGGGACTAGTGGACCGTAATATCTCAACCCTTATTACTGGGATACAAGTAGGGATGTAACCGGGGCCATTTAGGAGAGGATTTTAGGAAGCGGGGGTAGAAAAACAAATACATTTTAATTAAAATGTCACCGGAAAATTGCAGACTCCGTAAGATTGTAATATTTTTTATTAGATTATAATATGTTCTCGATATATGTATAATGGATAAATCGTTTTTATACAGTAAATCCCATCAAAATTCAAAAGGTTCCAATATAAATGTGTCCTATTAAGAAAAAATAGTTTACAATTTTACGCGATATTCTACAATCCTACGGCGTTGGCAATTTACCGGTGACATAATCAAACAAAAAAACATTTAAAAACTGTTTCACAAAATCTTTTTTTCGGCTTAACTTGTTGGCCATTTCTTAATTGTTCAAAAACTTAACTGCGTCTACTAAACAGTTGGTCCCAAGTTATGATGATGACCAACTGTTTAGCAGTTCCAGTGACAGTGAAGCAAGAAGATAAAACTCTATCCTTCTATATATATTTGGATTCAGAATTCGAGATAATTATCAAATTTTGGAACAACAAACTCTATTTCATACACGACAAAGTTCAAATTTCATTGCCACCAATTTTATTTGGGCCTTTTTAATAAATATGGTATTTAAAAATACACAACGCTAAAGTCGATACTTGAGTTGGTGGGTACAAATTCAAATTATGCTGAATTTTAAATTCAAGTTTACCATCACAATCAACCCACATTAGAAGGTCTTCACTTAGGTACCTCCGTTACAACTCCGAATAAAACTTGTGGAGGCGAATACGGAGATCCGATTGGTGAAATAACCGGATAAGCGGAGATCCACTACAACCCTAGAAACAAGACTGGGCAATTTGGACAACTCTTTGAGGTAAACTGCCCAACGTTCCCTACTATACGATGTAATGTTCGGCTATTTCACAGAATAGCCTATTGAAGGGATCTGCTTCAGATTGCTGCGTATTCTTTGTAATTGATATGTTGGGTTCCCTTGTTTGATTAGAGAGAGAGATTTTATCTTTTGTCTCGTCCGTATCTAAGGCTAAGGATAGAAGCTGAGATTATTCATGGAAGTTAATAACTGAGGCCCTACTATGAAGTCTTAAAACGATTATGATTCCGCTCTAAGAGAGAGACGCTATCCCTTTTACATCATCGGAATTGGATGGCATTAGCACGTCATAGCACCTGACTTCATATTAGTTTTGTTACATTGACTTGGATCGCTATTATGACCAATGAAAATCTTAAATCGCATGCGAAAGGGTCCAAATGATCGCGGGCTCACCATTGATAGCTCAATTTCGCTTGTTATGATCTCCCCCCAAGTGTCATCTCCAGATATTATTAAATCCTCATTACATATTCAAAGCAAGACTTCCATTAAAAGGATCAACGTTAACGGGTCCTGTCCCAAGTTCCTGCGTTCACATAAGTATTTACGAAAAGGAACATTAAAAGGGTTCAAGTATCCGAGTGAAATCACCCGAGTGGAACGGTCTCAATAATTATCTCTCATTCGCTTTATCTTTAACCTCATGTAGGTAATGAATGGCCACATAAAGTTTAATTAAAATGGGCTTACTATTGCATTGTAATGCCTGTAATTTCCAGTTTGGTAAATAACAAGTTTAGGTCTTTTTATTCGTATAGATAAGGTACCTGTGTGTCTGATTTGATGAAATTCATTCTTTTTATTGCACGTGTTTTGTGGGCTTTTGTGAGTTTGAAGTCGCACATACGAGGAAACATCCTGAAATTGTGGTGCGCATGACAATGTAACAAATCATGCAGAAACATACATAAATATATGTAGGTACGTTGCGGGTACGCGCGCGTGACGTGATGGGATCTCAGAAGAATCAGAAGCAAATAAGCATTGAATTGTTATTTTTACTGAGATACTCATGTTAGGTTTTATTTGATATCATAAAATTGTTATTCTTGCATGTTGATTTTATTACATATTCATATGTTTTTACGCTTATTCGCTCGAGCCTCGTATTTCTCGGAACATTGCTAGATCGTGTGGAATAAGCAGGTGCTTCTATTTATACGGGAAGCCCCTCTCTCTATGCCTAAAGGAGGTTTACTAACATAATATTTTTTTTAGATGTTTTACTTTTTAGGTACTTTTTATTTATATATTTCTTCATACATTAAGTACTTGACCGAGGTCCTTAGAGGTGGGCGTACCTAGTAATTAAAACCTTACATTTTCGCATACCTCATTACTATTTTACGAATATGGAACAAGTTTCAATATAAAAATGTGTTATTCTGTAATATTCCTCGAAGAACTTAAAGTAAATAGTCACAATGAACGGTGTGTATGGCACGGGTTTTTTTTTATGGACGGGAAACCATCGTATTACTTCTGCCGCTCTAGGTGGAACGGAAGAGCGAACAAATTCCACAACCTTGGCAGGCTCTAGCCCTAACGGGTCCCGTCTTCTATGCTAACATCTGTTTGAGGCGCGGCGAGGAACACAACGCGCCATCGACCCATGGCACCGGTAGGTATGTCATAAGCTCTACCTTTTTTAAAGCAGTTGACAATCACATGGATTTGTAGCGGTATCAATGCCGCCACATGCAAAACTAAGAAACGAAATTTTTACGGCAACAAAAAGAACCGCAACGCCATCTACGACGAACTAACAACAAAATCCTGCATCGCGCAAGCAAAGTTCTCGTGATTTGAACATATATAACAGTCCGAATATCAACACAATAACAGAGACAATAACCGTCTGGTTCGGAGGATCCTCCCTTTTTTCGGTGGAGGTATGCGGGACTTTACTCGCTTACTTTCGTAACAGCTAATAATATACTACATTCCAAGTGGTCTTTTCTATTGTCTATGCTAACTTCGTATCTTATTTATCCCCTTAATTACTTAGGATAGCCAATTTAGTGCCGCTCAGTACAGATGTTACCTGTAGTCTGAATATCAATTAAATGGGCCTATTTCGGGGGACTATAAATCTCATTTAGAATCAAACTAAATCTAATTAAGTATTCAAAATCTAATTAAAATAAGTTAAACATGATATTATATAACTCAATTAATCTGCGTAACTTTTTCACAACTATGTCAGCTAACCCTGAGCCCAGTAACTGGGTAACACGATACCCCTGGTAAGACTGTCAAAGATTTACAAATGATAGCCGGTACCAACGGACCAAAGGGAGTTAGTGATAGCGTGACGGCTGACAGGACAGAATGGAAGAAAAAAACATGTTGCGCCGACTCCAAATAACATGGGATAAGGGCAGGAAGATAATGATGATGAGCCGGTACCAACGGCTAAGGTAACGTGCTTTCCTGGGTCCGGAAGGGCTAATCCTCAGACCGTCCTGGACAAGCGTTGTTTTAAACATTGAATATCGATTCGTGCGGCTGTAATTTTTAGCCATGAGCTCACATGACATTATATTACTGTCAAATGGACTAGACTAGAGTGAAGAGCAAATTCATCCCAAAAAAAAATTACCTAACAAGATAAGAGGTTTATGTCCGTCATATTCAGGGGTACGCACTCAAAAGTAGGTTCCATTTAGCATATAAAGAAGTACATATATACCGGTCTGACGGGACGTAGGAACGTGCCCCGATTTTTATGCTAATCATGTCCCCCTGAATTGAGAGTCTCTGGTATTCCAGCATTTTTAATAAAAAAACCGCAAAATTTTGGGCCAACGGATGTAATTCACATATATTATAGAGAAAAGTTCGGTCTGAATTGAACGGATAAGTCTTGAAAGACAGTTTTGGTAGATTCCGTTCTTTATGAAAAAAGTTTGTTGTTAATGTTGAAATTATGTAGTGTTTTTATCAAGTCTGATGAATTCATATTTCAAGTATTTCTGATTCTAATGGTTTTAATTAAAGTAGTATGTGCAAAAGGGAAAAGTGGAACGTTAAAGATTTTCCCAACATATTACCGCAAATTAGGAGAACCAGTGTGTCATGTTTGTAGGTGTGTTTCTAATTGGGCTCAGAATAACCAAATAACAATTTGGTACTATATTATGCATCACTGATCATAAGTTTATTACCCTACTTAGAAGTAAGTAGGTACCTCGCCTAATTAACATAAATAATAGTAAAAGCAGTAATCAAATGTAACCACTGTAGATAATTAAGTACCGACTAATTTAATTAGGAATCTGACAGCATAATGATACTGTTCTCGATTGTACCTAAATGTTCTTAGTTTTCAGTCTAGCGTACAGTCGTACACAAAAGGGGGGGTTAAGGGTTGTTACCCCAGGGACCAGAAGCTTGTTTGTAAAAGTTGCTTGCCAATGTATTATTTATGAACTGTTGAAAACAACACCTGCTTCATTGTGCTTTTTTTATTTGTTATCTGCGGTACCGCTGACAGGGGTTGGTTCCACCAATTACACTTTCAGGTAGGAAAGTTACAGGATTCATTCAGTTCACCACAGTTCACTGCATTATAATTTGAGACAGTTTGTAGGATTCGGTGTCCGAAGGGAATAGCGGAACCCTATCACTAAGCCTCTGCCGTTTCTCTGTCTATTTGTAAGCGGGCTGTATCTCATGAACCGTGTTAGGTAGACGGGGAAAGTTTAATGGTGGGTTCAAGAGGGAGTCTTTTTATTAGCGCTTTTTGAACAAATAGAGTTGAATTAAAAAGCCTAAGGTATTAAGTACACCTCTGTGCATTTGTGTGCATGAAGTATTAAATACAACATGAAAAAATAAAAGGTAAGTACAACAAACGTGTTCTTTTCCAAAGTATGTATGTTTTTTAGTTAGCGGTACGGAACCCTCCGGGTGTGACTCTGACTCACACTTATCCGGTTTTTTGTCAGTCTGCAACTCAACGACATCTGAAACGTTTGACTACTGTTCTCTTTGTGTGTGGATAATAATAATATATATTTACTGTAGTCTATTCTCTAGAATCTAGTAAGCACTCGTGCGTTGTCTGTTGATAGGGGGAGCTGGTATTGTCTTCGGGAGCAATGTAAAGATGTCTGGGTGGATAATGAAATCAATAATGAAGGTGCGAAAACTAACTTATTAATTAAAAATTATTTGGGATCGGTCAGAAATATGTTAGAATATATTATCAAGATCTTTATAAGCATTAAAGTTTACTAAATTTTTATCTAAAATTTCGTCCTTGGTACTTTGCGAAAGAATAAGAAAATTGCACATAGACAAAGGAGAGAGTGCCACGTTATTCTAAATTTAATATCGCGTTCCTAGTATGGGCGTGCAGTAGGCTACAGTAAGGGTAGGCCAGCCCAAAAAAAACACCACAATATTCAGGGTTGAAATCACGATACTGACGATGTGAATTTTTGTAAACTTTGAAAGGGGAGGAAAATTTTTTTTTGGTCATTATATATGGGCTGGCCTACCCTTACTGTAGCTTACTGCACACCCATGGTTCTTAGTTTCCATAAACTGAATAGAACCTCACCTAAATTGAACTAGCTGAGTTGTTGCCAATTCTTAGAGTACACACACGATCCCGCCGTTGATGTAAATCATAAGACGTAAGTATTTGTTACTTAATGTTCCTTTTAACTTGAAATACGAGAATGTCTTCAATAACAAATAACTCAAAAGTATCACTTTCTTCTCATTTAATACGTTTTGAGCAAATCTTTTCGTTTCCGAGGTGCTTTGATGTCGGTTTGGTTTTATTTATTTTCATGTTTGAATAAATACAAGTTGAGAGTGGTTAATAGTTATGTATTGGTTAAGGAAGTCATCAAATGACTTCTTCCACTCTGGGTGGAGCGGAAGGGTGTGTCAGACTCTTACTGACTAAAACCCATCCGTGTTCCTTCTAAAGTCCTTTGCGTTCCAGGGCCGCGGTGAGTCTCGAACAAATTCCGCAATCCTGGCAGGCTCTGGCCCTGGCGGGCCTCGTCTTCTATGCTGACATGTCTTTGAGGCGTGGAATACAACACGCCATCGACCCGGGCCTGGTTATGACCGGACCGAGAGTTACCCAACGCTCGCCGTCCGCAGGCCCGCGCCTACGGTGGCCGGGGGTCGCCCTGCGACTCCCGACGCCCGGGGCGTCTACTTCTGTAAAAGAAAATGTCTTACATTTTTCACACCGCCTCACTGTGATACCTACATAATTTCGGGAATTAATATGAATGATATCTTTTGTCAATTTAAGCTATGTGAGATACTTACGCTTTTAAATAATTTATTTGTGTATCTACCTACTTTATTGCTCACAAAAATTCTTAAATTAAAAAACGTACAACTGGTGGTCTTATCGAATACTGCAACCTCTTCCAGGCAACCTGAAATGGATAGAGTTAGCTTGGACAAGAAATGGTGTTGCACTATTATATGAGAACCAGGTAGGTTAATGTCTGAAGTGGTCTTTTGAGGAAAGTACCACACAGATTTGAGTTGACCTGTCCAGACAGTGCAAGCATTTGTCAGTTATCGTGTAGCTCAAACTTAGAACTTTAAGGAGCTCAACGATTAAATTGTTGCATTTGTGTAAACTAAACTTGAAGTTTAACAATCAGTTGTACAGAAATAAACCACTTAAGTGCTAAATTTCATTGCTACAATATATCTATTTTAGTACATTATCTAAAATAGATATATTGTAGCAATGAAATAAGTGACAACAACTAGATTATATTATTGTAATTCTAGCTCCAGTACCGGAGCATCAAAATATTCCTCTCCACATCGCTGTCGGCAGTCAACAAGGCAATGCTTCGTCTTTTGAAAACTTAGATCTATAGCCGTTTACCAAGCACTTAAATAGACGAATGGTCCACTTAACATACGCATTCGTTTCCTGAGGGGTTACAAGGGCCAACCACAACATGTGCCGAGCTATTATAACAAAATATATATTTAGACATAACTTCCCGAATACCTTTTCCCCTTATAAACATATCATCGTCCGAAGCGATGTTTCATTTTTAGTGGCCATGTTTATAGCGAAAACAACGTAAAACGAAGTATTAATAGGTTTGTAAACATTGAAGGTTTTGCCAAGAGTATGGATCTAAAAGAAGTTTTTGTGTGCTTTTGCATGTCAACTAATATTCGTTGTCAGAGATAAAAATGAAATGCGACTTAGGATTTTTTTTTAAGGATAGGAAATTATCAAATGACTCCTCCCGCTCTGACTAAATTCAACCGTGTTCCCTCAGTAACCCTTTGTGTTCCAGGGCCGCGGTAACCCTTTCACTAACACTCCTGCAACTTTACTGGTGTTAGATTCTCTGGCTTCTAACCATCCGTAATGAGAATGCCAAAGACCTAAAAATGACAGCCGGGACCAACAGCTTACCGTGCTTTTCGAGGCACGGTGGAGTCTCGATAAGTTAACATGGTCACCCATCCACAGACCAACCTTGTCAAGCGTAGCTTAACCTTGAAGATCGACGTTTGTGGCTGTTATTATTTAGCCACGAGCTCTGCATCCTTTCCAAACATACAGTTCTACAAAATAAAAGAATACTTAGCATGTTTTATAACAAAAAAACATGGCATATATAAATGAGAGAAGGCGATAGCGCAGCTCTATTATAGCTAAGACTTATGCGCTATTGTGCAGCGAAACAGCGTGTTATTGTTAGCGGCGCTTATTAGCTTGCAAGCTTTGTATCGCTGCCTCTGGGGATTAGTTGCAGCCCCCGGGGCCAAGTCGAGCGTGGCTTAGAAAATATACTGGCCGTGTTTCAGGAGTGAAAAAGTTTTTAGATGTGAAAATAGGGGAATAAACCTGAGGGCTTCATTCTCAAACTAAGTATAAAGATTGTTTAATTGTGTTATTTTAGAATAATTTCGAGATGATTTTCTTTTGGAAGATTTATTGCTGAAAATATGTTCAAAATTTGCTTATGCATATGCTTAACAATATATTTTATTTTATTTTTTCAGCTGTAGAATAAACCTTTGAGTCGTGTACTTGCATACTCCTGCCCCTCTACCATGTGAATATCATCATGATTCTATTGTGGAATAGGGATAGTGCTATTCGTGCTGTATGGCTCTGTCTCTCTCTCAAAGCGGAATCATGTTGGTATTAGCACGTTATAGTAGGCGGGGCAAGATGTACATATATCAGGCAGATTACAGAGCCACTACGTGCTGGACGGACGTTAATATGAGACATTAATACGAAAAGAAGAAGAAAAAGCTGAAGTACAAAATTGCGGATAAAAATCAGGCTGACACAGCTCATTTATAGATTCGAATCCAAGTACCATTATTGAATACCAAAATAAACTTAGGACAATTCAGCCAAATTACTGAATGAATTAAAACAATGAAAACAAAAGCGGGAATAAGTTCCTCAAATACAATAAATGTCAGTCATTTCTGAAGGATCCGTTTAGCTAAATAAAGATGTTATCTACCCACTTTACGTTTTCATTGAGAACTAAAGTTAGTGAATTATTTCAAGCACGTAGTGGGTATCTATTTGTGCCTTCTTGAATAAAATTCACGTCGATATTCATTTTCAGTGGACATTTTCTATTTACTTGAAATATTATTACAAATAACGCCATCCTAAAATAAGAAAAAAAAGACGGTCGAACTTTATTGCTTGACCATACTTTTCACGAGCAATTTCAATGTTTAAATGTTATATCTCTCATTTATATCTAATTTAAATATTATAAACGTGAAAAGTTGCGAGGATGGTCCATCCATCCTCGCAACTTTATACGTTATTGTTAAAATTTCACAAAAAAAAAATCTGAACGGATTTTGGTAAAACTTATACCTACAGTATAAAAGCTTCTACATCAGAATAACACATAAGGGTAACTACTAATCCAACGTGGACGGCAGCCAATTTTCACATATGAATAAATATGAGGAAATTAGCTGCCGTATACACACCTCATATTTTAATAACAGAAACTAGATATTAAGTTCTATCATCCTCACGTCGAAAAATAAGCCTCTCGTGACTTCAGCGCCCGGGGGAAACTTCAGGCAAGACTAACGGGCCTTACTGAAACCATGAATAAAGCTAAGTTTTGATTAAACCTCGTATTCACTAAAACTGACTTTTACAACTTGCACGAGATGACTAGAACGACAAGGGACTTTGAGTAGAGTAACTAGCTTAAATATTGTAGATCTGGGGGCCCAGTACCATTTTTTTTTAAAGGATGGGAAATCATCAAATGAATTCTTCCGCTCTGGGTGGGGTGAGCGGAAGGGCGTGTCAGACTCTTACTGACTAAAACTAATCCGTGTTCCTTCTAAAGCCCTTTGCGTTCCAGGGTCGCGGTGACTCTTTCGAACAAATTCCGCAACCCTGGCAGGCTCTGGCCCTAGCGAGCCCCGTCTTCTATGCTGACATCTCTTTGAGGCGCGTGTGAAACACAACGCGCCATCGACCCGGGCCTGGTGGTGATCGGACAGCGAGCCACTCAACGCTCGCCGTCTGCAGGACCGCGCCTACGGTGGCTGGGGATCGCCCAGCGACTCCCGACGCCCGGGGCGTCTTCTCCTGTTGATGTTGCTGCGGTGGTTGGGGTGAACGCCTTGCCTTTTCCTCGCGCGGCCCGCCTCAAAGGGGCTCCAACCCCCAACCACTGCACCAACCGTGTCATCAAGCTATACAAGACGTATAGCACCATCCCTTTTTCACAACGGAATCATGATGGAATTTTCACGTCATAGTAGGAGTTGAACTTGAAGTTAGTTATAGATGCTGCCTGAGAAAGTTTACCAGATAGTGAAGGATTAAATTCGTTGTATTAGCATTTCGTATTGGAAGCTCCGTCTGAAATAATCAAAGTTCATGGACATCAATAACTAAGACTAGACTTATCTCTCTGATGCTCAATGCCTTTTTTTTTAAGGATGGGAAATCATCAAATGACTTCTTCCGCTCTGGGTGCAGCGGGAGGGCGTGTCAGACTCTTACTGACTAAAACCCATCCGTGTTCCTTCTAAAGCCCTTTGCGTTCCAGGGCTGCGGTGACTCTTACTGAATATTGGCAAACAAATTCCTTTCGTCACTCGCTATACTTCAGTCAATACAACAGTCAGCCGACTCGATAGTCATCAGTTTGTGAGCTTTTTGCTACCTGCGATAGTCGTAAAACCGACGATTGAAAATATTCAAAAACTGAATGGCGAAATTTGGCATTTAAATTGTTTATTTTTCTACTGATAACTTTTATAACTACTAAAATATCTTTCATAGGCAACCCAACCGATTATAAATTGGGACAGTGATTAGGCCAGCAGTGTTCAGATACCTTTTTTTTTTAAGGATGGGAAATCATCAAATGACTTTTTCGAAAGGGCGAGTCAGACTCTTACTGACTAAAACCCATCCGTGTTCCTTCTAAAGCCCTTTGTTTTCCAGGGCCGCGGTGACTCTTTCGATCAAATTCCGCAACCCTGGCAGGAGTGTTCAGATACCTGCGGGCTAGTAATTTCAATGATTACTAAGTCAACTTCCACTGAATATCTTCATTACGTTAATGGCAGTTAAAACTATAAACCATTTGTTAATTTATGGTAGTCGTGTAGTGTCACGGACTAATAGTGTAATAGACTCACCCCGTCACTTCCCTCGGGTGCCGTAAGGGACGACTAATTGCTTATATTTACGGGCAGAGGGTATTTACGGGTCGTTATTATAATAACAATAGATTAATTATTGTATCGATTGCGTGGTAGGGAAGTAAATAGGTTGGGTGCGTCTTGTGCAAACAAAACTAAGGAAAAATGTTTGAAAAATCGGTGAAGATCTTTTTAACTGACTTTCGATCGATTCTGATGTTTATATATATTATGTATGTATATTCGGGCATAACTTCTTATGTAAAAACGGATTTGGATTTGTACTGATTTATGGGGGGTACCAGCACTAAAAAGTGAAAAATAAAAAACGGATCCGTAGCCTATAACTACTATTTTTGATAGTTTTAGTATTAGATAGTAGTTTAACGTTAAAAATGCCAGTTACAAAAAATAAAAAATATGTCTATTTACAAAAGTATCTATGTCAATATTTAAAATTATGATTTCAATTTTTAAAATAAATAATGTAGAACTATTTATTATTTTTACACTTAAATAAAAATAAATAACTAACTAAAAATAGTCTAAAATATGGCGTCGAAAAATTCGTCCGCATCGCTGGCCACTGGTAAAGTACCCAAAAGGCTTGCAGCATTGCCAGCGTTTTGTGCCATTGTTGTATGGCAATGCTTATCCTTTGTCCAAGGTATAAGCCAGCCCTTGGGTCACGCGAAGTAGTTTAACTATTTATTAAACTAATAAAGCCAGAGCGAAAGTGAGCTATATTGCTTGTGCAATAAGTAAGTTGAAGTAGCTATGGCCGGCCCTATTAGCCGTTAAACGGATGACCGTAGTGATAGACGTGTTCTTGCGTGGAGGCCGCAATTCAGCAAAAATAACGTAGGCCGCTCTCTCCCAAAGTAAAGCAAGTATGTTTTCAGGTTGGCTTTTAAAATGAAGGCCTATAAAGATGAAAGGATTGGCTTTAAAAAAAAAGTTCACAATTTGGATTAATATTAATTTAAATCATCTACTGCCGAGCTGTATTTCGGCCATTCAGCCAACCCATACGAACATTAACACGATAAATTTAGTAAAATAAAAATGTCCAGGAGTACACCGCGGGAACCACTGCAGGATGATGAGAAAATCTTTTAATTCCTTCAGCCAAAGAAAAATTTCAAACAGGATTTTTTAAAACAGTTTAATACCCTTCATCTGGTTCAGCTTCTGCATTTTCGTCGCCACATCATCATCATCTTCCAGCCCTTATCCCATGTTACTTGGGGTCGGCGCAACACGTTTTTTTCTTCCATTCTGTCCTGTCAACCATCACGCTATCACTAACTCCCTTGTCTTTCATATCACTCCTAACACAATCCATCCATCTTTTCTTTGGCCTCTTCTCCTCCCTGTCCATCCATCACATATTCTCCTGCAAAATGCAACTATTATGTTTCCAGACAAACAAAAGTAGAATATATCTTGATGCGCTGTCCCCTGGCGCTAGTGGCTCATGTACAGGGACAATGAGACAGGTATTATAGTTCTTATCAGTAACCGCATTCAGAAAACACGTCTGCTTTTATAACTGACTCTACATTTTCCCGAGAAATATTTTCATAGCTGGCAACTTTTATAACGGGATTTTTAATAGTTTTTTTTTTAAACCGCTTTGATTGACAAACTAGTAGAAAGAGCTGAAATTGTTGGATTGTTTATAAAAGGTAATCTTTGGAAGTAGGAACCGATCCAATACGGTATTTCACTGGATTAAGATAGAAGAATCTCATCGCATCTTTCAAATAAGTATTTATTTATAGGTACACGCTGAAAGTTTAGTGGTTGTTTTCCCGCGGCAGAAAGTCAAGTCAAAGTCAAAGTCAAAACGTTTATTTCAATTAGGCCATTAAACGGCACTTTTGAACGTCATCGTTAACAGTTCAGTAAAATAATAATGTTACATTAATAAAGTGACGCTACTGTCCATTCGGAAAGGTAGATTCTTATGGAGAAGAACGGACAAGAAACTCCATAGTTACTCTTTTCAAATAATGATTTTACAAAATTTGGTATACAAAAATTAATTTAATATTATGTGAGGACGATGCACTCAGAGTATGCCACTTAAAGAACAAAGTATCACCAGCAGAGGTAAACTTATTAATTTCCTAATGAAATTTAGGTAAATGGTACTCACATATTTACAAACATTGGAACCATTAATTAAACAACAGTGTGTGAGTCAACAGAAAAATAAAAACACAAAAAAAGAAACAGTAGGTATATCTATAAAGTTAATACATTAATCAACCAGTTTGACCTTCACCCTTGATCGTACTATGGAGCAGGACCAGCATGTTTCCAAGCATTCTTATCCTGAATGTAATTTTCTAATTTGTAATATGCTTGTTCACAAAGTGTACTTTTAACATGAGTTTTAAATTTTCTTTCATTTAGTTCTAATATGTCAGAAGGTATTTTGTTGTAACATTTAACACAATACCCCATGAAAGAAGTGTGGACTTTAGCTAATCTAAAAAATGGTTGATCTAATTTGTCTCTATTTCTAGTATTAAAATGATGTCTATCACTAATTTTACTAAAAAGATGTCGATTTTTCCGCACATACATAATATTTTCATAAATGAATTGGCAAGGGACTGTCATAATATTAATCTTTTTAAAAAGTTCCCTAAGAGAATCACGGTGACGCATATTATAAACGGCTCTGACAGCTCTCTTTTGTAAAATAAATATGGATTCAATGTCAGCAGCCCGACCCCACAGCAAAATACCGTACGACATAATGCTGTGAAAGTAACTAAAGTAGACCAAACGTGCGGTTTCTACGTCTGTTAACTGTCTTATCTTTCTAACAGCATACGTGGCTGGCTTAGACGACCCGCAAGAGATGTTATATGAGGCCCCCATTGTAATTTCTCGTCCAATGTGATACGATAGCCATCAGTAGTACCATCGAAACATAAAGTTAAATTTAAAAATAAAAATAGTTTTTTTTTTTTCAAAAATGAATAAAAATATTCATAAACTCGAAAGTGTGAGAAGCAATAGTAACTCACTAGACGTGACGTATGTAGGTACTACAGGCAAAGTGATGGCGCGCCGACAAAGTGAAAAGCGATTCATAAAATAAATGTTCAGAGCAAAATAAGCTCTCGCGTAGTAATTTTTTTTTTGTTAAAAACAATTGTAATTCTGCCATTTCTTGATTTTAAATTTATTTATTTATTAAAACTTTATGCGCAAGTAAAATCACTGTACAAAGGCGGACTTAATGCCTTGGGCATTTTCTACCAGTCGACCTTAGGGTGGTGCAGAGACAACATGGCAGGTGCAACTTAAAGAAAAACTAAAAATAGAGAGAAGAAAAATAAAATAAAATTATAAACACGTAGATACATACATACACTTAAACAAGGTTATAAAGAAAAAACGAATCCAACAAATTAACGCTGTAATGATTCTACCAACTTCTTGCGAATGTGCTTACGCGCCTTCACCTTAAAAGACAACCGACTTGTTAAAAGTCAAAAGTCAAAGTCAAAAGAATTTATTGTTTGTCACAGGTTTAAAGCAGTTCTTATCAACGTAATATGTAGATCGCTGTAACACACCCATAGGGCGTACAATATGCATATTTATATGTTTTCATTAATTCATATCTAATCCAAACCAAATCTATTTTATCATGCAAAAATACATTATAAATTAATGATCTCTCATGTCAAAACACATTAAAATTCGTCAATATGATACGCATGTCAAAATATTATTATTAAATAATTAAATTATACATAGTCAAAATTAATTCAAATATATAATAACAGTCAATCCTAAAATAATTAAAACAATAAAATGAATAAAACTATCACATATTAAATGATCAAAAATTGTCATTTAAAACTCCGTAATATTATAGTACCCCTTACTAATTAGCAATTTTTTAGTTCTCTCTTGAATGAATTAATGTTCATTACCTTTAGATAATTAGGTAGTTTGTTGTATATTAATGGGGCCATGCATATTACACTTTTTCTCAAAAATGCTGTTTTTGCAGAGAGAGATTGCACCCAAAGTCTGTACTTCTCACGTCTATTTCTATTATCAATCAAAGGGGGAAACAAATGAGGATTGGTTTTTACAAAAAGCGATATCTCCAATATTGTTGCCGTCCTCAGAGGGAGCGCATTCCAAAGGAAAATTGCTTGAACAAAGAAAGAGGAGCGGATAAACCCAGAGCGGTGAGAGGGACATCGTAGAAGGCGATTATTGGTAGAGCGAAGATTTTTACTGTGGGCAGAACAAATGAATTGAATTTGTGAAGTTACATAAGAGGGAGACGAAGGATTATTATGAAAAGAAAACAGACTAGTTAAGGCCCTCAGCGCTCTCCGCTGACGAATGGGTAACCATTTTAATAGTGAGCGATGCGCGGACACATGATCATACTTACGGAGATTGAAGACAAATCGAATGCAGTTATTTAGAAGGCGGTCAAGTTTATTGAGGAGATCTGCATTCAAGTCGTAGTAGCACACATCACCATAGTCAATCATGGGGAAAATTAGGGACTGTACTAGCATTGCCTTTATGTGAGCTGGGAGAAGATTTTTCAGCCGATATAGAGACCGCAACGTTCCGGTAACTTTCCGACTGATACTCGTGACCTGCTTTCGCCAGTCAAGACAGGTGTCGACATGCAGACCAAGATCCTTAATCTCGGAACCAAACGGAATTACTGTGTTGTCAAAGATTAAGGGTGGGATTTATTATTTTTCATCAATCGATTGTATTATCAAGACAAACTTATTTCGCTGCGGGAAAACAACCATTAAAATTTCAGCTTGTATGTATATGTTTTGGATAGTAGTCGAAAATACCGTATTACTGAAATTATTTTGTGATAGTCAGCTACACTAGCGAAGACGTGGGAGTAGTTTAATATAATATTTTATATCTAGACAAAAAACTGAGATATTCTGAATAATAACTAAAAGTGGATCAAAATCCGCGCTAAAGCAATCTAATCTCTTTAAGTGTTTCTTACAATTCGAGTTCCATAAAAACTGTAGACGTTTTTAGTAATATTTTAGAATAGAACCTCTCTTTACTTATCCTCAAAGGAATCCGATTTTATAAAATTCAGGCTGTCCTACAGAATAATAAATCTCTGACGTAAGTGATTTTTTCAAGGAGTCCTAGCTCAAAGATCTTGGCAGGTGTGGCAGCTATTCCTCGGGATTCACATATAGTGGTTGGAGACGTTCGCATCAGTATCAACGATGAAGTACTTAGTACGCGTCCTCGATAGCCGATGGAACTTCAAGCCGCACATTCAGCGGCTGGTCCTCAAGCTGAAGAGCGTTGTAGCTGCTCTTGCGCGGCTTCAACCCAACTAAGGAGAGCCGAATGCCTCCTGCCGGAGGCTCTACGTGGTATCCGTTCTCTATTATGTTCTGTGATCATCTCTACGTACTTAGGTTTGAGCAAAACGTAAGCAGAGGACACAATATTCGCGGAAAGAATAATAACAGGGAAAAATCAGCTCCACGGCTTGCAGCGATTCAGTGGCAGTGGGCGTATTCGTAGAATAGATTGCCATTCTACTTATTTTTATACAACTTTCGCATTTGCCTTTTCTAAATTCCTTACAAATTGCGACTGATGTCAGTCGCAATTTGTAAGGAAATTGAGGCTTTTTGACAGATTGCGACTGAGATGCGAATGATAGTCGATGATGTCGAAATTTTATAGAGTGGCGACCACATACTGGAAAACGTAGCATTAAAAGGCCTCGTTCAAGGTGGAGCGGCGATCTGGTGAAGGCTGCAGGAATCTGGTGGATGGCCACACTTGGGGAAGACCTATGTCCAGCAGTAGACGTCTTTCGACTGAAATAAAGATAAGTGAAAGAAAGAAAGAAAGAATAATATTTATTTGGCACTTACATGAAACACGCACGGAACATAGAAATAAAAAAAGAAATGTAGGTATGCTAAGAGCTAAGTGTGTGTTTCACGGCTGCACTAAAAAGGTCCATTTCAGCGATATGTCAGAAAGACTGATGCTGTCTGACGCTGGTTTTCTAAAGAACCTTTCAATGGACGAGTGGCGGTTCATTTGAATCAATCGAAAATAAGTATATTTTTATATATATAAATATATGTATATATATCATCTAAATAAAGTAAATAAAAGAATAAACAGATATAATTGAAACATGAAGAAAATTTTACTGAATAGATAAAAACAAAGTTAGATAAAAGATCACAATACAGCCGCGTTGCTGTCGCTAGTCTTATATTTTATCCACGTTACCAGGAGTCTACGTCGCTACTATTGTAATATCGTGACATGGATACAGACGCGATGTCTCATCGATACAGTCGTGCGCTGAAGTTAGAAACTACCTGTGAAAGCCTGTTGACACTGTTGTTTGAATCGATGCAGTCGCGCGTTTGCTTCGCTGCAGTTGCGCGTTGTAAATGCGACTCAAAACGCAAAGCTCCACTCAATAGGGAATAACCATGAAATTTTTCACACGAATACTTTACAAAATAAAATTCATATTAGCTCTAGTACACAATTATGAAATATTTTTAAAATAACTTCATCAGCGATGAAGTTCAGTTTCAAAGTTGAAAATTAGAAAGAGAAGTCCGACACGAACTCTGACGTCAAATTACATTATGGCCATACAGTTGCCATACAGAATGACGTTTTCGCGACAGAGACGCAAATGTTTGTTTAGAATAATTATATCTCGTTTATTTTTCGATTTTTGATTCCAGCTGACCACTGTCAGTATTATATTTTTGTATATTTATCGATAAACTGCTTGGATAATAGTTATTTTAACCATGCATATTTTCTTGATGCGTCGTAGGCGACCTCCCACTTTCCATGAGGACTTCAATCTTTACTTTCT
Organism: Mamestra brassicae; assembly: GCA_905163435.1. Lineage (NCBI taxonomy): Eukaryota > Metazoa > Arthropoda > Insecta > Lepidoptera > Noctuidae > Mamestra > Mamestra brassicae. The sequence continues at coordinate 5,395,635 of LR990996.1, read as the reverse complement.
TAACTTATCTACTAAGGCTACTATTACTCGAATACAAAGATTCCTCAATCCATCTCTGGGACGCGTTAAGCTCTGTTAAAACTAGTTTTGGCAAGAAGTTGAAACAAACCGACGAAAACAAAATGCCAGACGTCCGCCATTTTATTCTTAGTAGTAGGTACTAAAGATTTCGTAGCTGCTCCATGTAATGGCCACCTCAAACCAATGAAATGGCCAATTCTACAACAATAACATCGATGTACTTACTAAAGATCGTTACTATTAAACTAGTCTCGTTAAGACCATGTAAACATACTCGTATACTATATTAGCTTACATTATCTAAAGTAGGAAATTGAAAGAACACAGTATACACGAGCAGCTTTAATAACGAGCTAGTTGGGAACCCTGTGCCTTTATTTATTACTTTATAAATATTATACCTTTCCTTGCCGGAGTCTAAGTTTCCTGATAGCTACAACCTGCGGTTCTAACAAGAGTGAATAGGTATCTTCTAGGTGAGTGCGCTTCCTCGTGACCAAGTCATTGATTACCATCACAAGCTAATTCTTAAAAAGCTTTCACAATTATCATCTCAGCGACGTTCAATGGTAAAAACATGTCAATATGTAGAGAGGTGTTTTTGAAGATTTGTGACTGAGAAGACAATGTGAACAGTCCTTAAATACCTCTTCCGCTCCTTAGGTGGAAGACCATACGGAGCTAGGGCCAGAGCCTGCCAGGGTTGCGTAATTTGTTTGAAAGAGTCATCGCGGTCCTGGAACGTAAAGGGTTTTAGAAGGAACACGGATGGGTTTTAGTCAGTAATAGTCTGACACGCCTTCCGCTCCACCCAGAGCGTAAGAAGTCATTTGAAGATTTTCCATCCTTGAAAAAAAAATACATTTTCTTAACCAATACATAACTATTGACCACTCTGAACTTGTATTTATTCAAGACATGAAAATAAATAAAACCAAACCGGCGGGATCGTGATCGGGAACATCAACGGCGGGATCGTGTGTGTACTCTAAGAATTGGCAACAACTCAGGTGGGAATCGAACCCACTACCTCCGGTTTAGCAGTCAGGGTCACTAACCACTTGACCAACAGGCCAGTCATGTATGTTTATGTATTTATTTATTTATTTATTTATTTATAATAAGCACACCAACAGCACTGTTACTTATAATTCAAATAAAATTACATTCAAAATCGGCATTTCAGTAACCATGCAAATGACAGGTATGCATGACATTGAACATAATGAATATTAGAGACAAAAGGAAAAACTAAAAACTGCGTCCAGTATACCTAGATCCTGAACACTACAAAAAAACAAAACAATTTGAGCCATTAAGACGTACATTGTTCACACTGTTTGAAGAGGGAACGTCTGTATGAAGCAAAACTCATAGAGAAAACTTCGATAGGGTAATCCGTCAAATTGGACCTTTCATTATATAACCTTGCCATACGTGTTAGGGGGCTATTAAAGGTGGTATTTAAGGTAGATATAGGCAATTGAAAAATGTGATGATGTCGCTTGCTACGTTGGCAAGTCCTAAAGTTAAAATGGTTAATCAATTGCGCATCTATGGAACCATTTATAATTTTATGAAGTGTAAGTAAGTCAGAATGGATCCGCCTTTCTTTTAAACTAATCATCTTATAATGCCTTATCCTGTCATTGTAATCAGGTATAGCTTTTCGGATCCCATTCTTCATACATAGATACCTTACAAAACGGGCCTGAACAGATTCAATATTATTAGTATAACTAGAGTAAAAAGGAGACCAAATAGTGGAACAATACTCCAAGGAACTCCTTACCCAGTGCGTTATAAAGTAGAATAATGCTAATATAATTACGGAAAGGTTTGGACATGCGAATTATAAAGCCGAGCATTCTTTTAGCCTTAGCAACTACAGTATCTATATGATCACAAAAGGATAGGGATGTATCAAAGAGTACACCTAGATCACGGATGACTGATACTCTGCTCAGAACTGATCCATCAATATGATAATCAAATTTAACGTAATTCACTTTATTCGTGAAAGTAATAGTCTGGCATTTTTAATATTGAGCGTCCTTCTGTTGTTGAAACACCATTGTTGAAGGACATCAAGATCTCTTTGAAGTTTCATACAATCACCCAGGTCTGATATCCTGCAGTATAATTTTCAATCATCAGCATATCTATATCTATATATAATATAATTTAATTTATAAACTAATAATTTAATTTATATCTATATATAATTTTCAATCACAATTGCAATTTATTAAATCTAAAAGATCATTCAAAAATACCAAAAAAAGCAAAGGGCCCAACTGAGAGCCCTGTGGAACACCAGAGCCAGGAGAAAAAGGCACAGATTCATATCCCGCCAAGGCAACTATTTGGGAACGATTAATTAAATAACTCTCGAACCACCGCAACAGAGAGCCATGAATGCCAGCGCAATTCAATTTCATAGAAAGAATTGAGTGATCAACACGGTCAAAGGCTTTTGCAAAATCTGTATAAACAGCATCAACCTGACCCCTAGCTTCAAAGGTGTTACCAATGAAAGTAGTGTAAATAAGTAAGTTAATGATAAAATATGGAGTATTGTAAAATTAATGCACTAGATTCTACCATATATTGTGATCTCTCTGTATCTCTCAAAAGGTAGAAAACTCAATTTTGAGTTAAGTTCGCCTTTGTACATGAACTTTTTTAATCACTATAATTAGTATAAGTTGTTTATTTTTACTCCGGACGCTTTTATCCTGCACGTCTTTAATATCGTTCTCACATATATGTGTAATTTCAATATGAATGAAGAGTGTCCGAGGAGTTTCTTGCACGTTCTTCTCCATAGAGAACTACGCTTTGGAACATGCACATAGCTTCATCTTTTTGACTGACCGACCTTGACAATTCAAAAGTGCCCGTAAATGGTCTAATTGAAATAAATGCTTTGAGTTTTTTTATGGTGCACAATGAAGAATTAAAATAACAAGAATCGCCCCTCAGGTAAGATAGTAGTCAAACGTGAGGTGGTAAAAAGCAATGCTTTTTATTCGTAGTTGTTATAGGGTTACAAGGGTATTGATAACTCTAAACTGCGATTTCCACAGATAAAAAACAAAGACAAGGAGCAGATGGTTGTCCATTTCAAGTCCTTTATGACATTTGAGATGTCCTTTACAAATAGGTGGCGAGCCGACTCGGCGACGTTGAGACGTGTCTGACAGATCGCCATGTCAACATCTTGTCATCTCTGAGTGAATTGTGGTTCTAACACCCTTGGTATACTGTGGACAGTGTTGCCAGTAAATATATTCAGGCTTTAAAAAAAACCTTAAAAGATTTGTTTACATACTGGTTTGCAGTTTCTAAATTCTTGATATAAAATTTGAATTAAGAATCTCATCAGTGTATCATAAATTCATAACATATGGATCGATTTAGTAAATATAATTTATGTTTAAAAAAACAATCATATATTATGATTTTATGATACCTTATAGACCTTATTTAATATACTCAAATGTAGAAGAAATCCTACGCAATTTACCTTCAAAATTCATTTAGCATTCAGAACTTCACGGTAAATAGAATGAATAATATTATCCAAAGAAAACTCATACAACTTTCGCTACAATCTTTCGAGTTTTTTTAACTTTTGTCATTTATGATTCAGAAGGCGATGTCTTCAAAAGTTCTATCATTTCTCGTTTGATTTTTTGCATTGAAACTTTTTCAGATTTTTTTCAGTGAAGTTTAGTCACAAAGTTTCTGAATTGTGGTTTTCATTGAGCGTGTCAAAGGTTTTACGGAAACCATTTTGTTTGATAGCTTATATTTCGTCGTCATAAAAGATTTTTTGAATAAGTTAAATTAAATTATTTCTGAAATGAAGCATATCGTACAAACATGACATTCCATCTTCAAATGAAAGTTTTTGAAAGACAAAAGGGTAAATTAAAAGAAAAACGACTACACTGAACACCTCTTAGAACACCCTTTAGAAATTTTCAATTCACTGACTCATGGGTTAATTAATTTTCTTTTTCCGAAGAAAAAGGAATTTTCTTTTGAAAAGCTGCTTTCGCCAGGGAAGCTCGCTCGAAAGAATCTTTCATTGAATGGTGGAAGACTATGGATGGGTAATGGACCGCTTGTGGAACGGCGCACTTTGCTACCTAAGTAATACTTAGTTTATATTATACACTAGCTGGCGCCCACGGCTCCGCCCGCGTGAATGTCGAAAATTATCCCAAGGGAACATAGTCCCGGGATGAAAAGTATCCTATTTGTTATTCCAGACAATAATCTACCTCTGTGCCAAATTTCATCAAGATCCGTTTAGCCATTTTGACGTGAAAGAGTAACAAACATCCATCCATCCATCCATCCATTCATCCATACTTACAAACTTTTGCGTTTATAATATTAGTAGGATTAACATAGTAGTCATAACACCATTTAGTGGCAAGAACAACCGCATTTCGCCATTCTTCTTCGCTAGCAGTTCCAAGAAAACATATTTCCGGGATGAAAAGTAGCCATTTTCCTATTTCAGGACCTGGTTTTCCAGTGTACCAAGTTTCATCCCAATCCTTTCAGCCGTTACGACGTAATGTGGTAACAAACGAATGACTGACAGAATTACTTTCGTATTTTGTTTCGCTTTCAAAGCCAAGATTTTGATGAATTTTGGCACAAAAATAGATGGGAACCTGGAAACGATTATAGGCTACTTTAACGCGGGAAAATGCTAGTTTTTCTTATTAGAATGTTTTTTTTAAATTCCCATATACATGTAATAATTGCTTGAGATAGTACATTCATTGCAGTCTCACACTTTGGATGTAAAATGAAAATGAAAAGGACGATACAACAAGAAATTACCAACATTATGGTAGAATATATTTGTGCTAGCTACCAAGTGTCAATTAATTTCATTTTATTTGATTTACAGTTTGAATATTTTATTTTCTGTGTCATGTATTGTAAAATACTTTGCATACTATTGTATAAATTCAAGTTTTTACAACTTAATAGACAGATGTGTTGCTGGGGAGTTTGTTGCGCCACTTCTTCTTCCCAGCTACAACACTAGGAAGTGGTGACGGGCGGGCGTTTTGGGGGACTGTCTTTATGTAGAACTTTGACGTTCAAAAAGTGCTGGCACTCAGCTTAATTTGAATAAATGACTTTTGATTTGATTTGATTTGTATATCCTGCAGGCATTTTCAACGGAACCATCAGTAAAACTCAAATAACGAGGCAGGATTGCAGTAATAAACAGAATTTCCTTGAAGAACAGTTCCAGGAATGCACTTCTTAACGGGTAGAAATGCCTGCAGCCATACTCGGTGAGAGGAGAGCTTAAATTGTGACAAGTCTGGTTTCATTATGAGAGCACCGTTGAATTTATACTGCGGAAAGATAAATTAATTTAGTTTTGAGGCTATGGAGGCAAATTACTAAATTAATTAGGTTTAATATGAGAGTAGGATGCAACATACTATTTTGATGTGTTGAGATTCCGTAGTTTCGGAGCCCGAAGTCCGTAGTTTCGGGCTTAGTTGCGGGCGTATTCTACTCCGTATCACCTACGGACTTACGAGTAGTTCCGAACCCGAACTAAGAATGAAGTTGAATGAAAGTTGTCATTCATTCTTAGTGGTTAGGAGAAAATATTTCATTACCGTACAGTTACACGGAAAATATTTAATTACCGTGTACCCGCAACTAAGCCCGAAACTACGGACTTCGGGCTTAGAGAGTAGCCCCCCTGTTCCTTTAATTTTATACAACTGACAAGTGATCTTGATTTGTAAATTTAATTTGATCTCTTTGTTTTTTTTGAGCTAGAGGTCCTGTCTAAGGTCTCGGGCAATGTGACTTGCGACAAGCGATCTACATGCAGTTCATAAAAAAAACCACATGATAAGTTATAGTATTAATTAGAGAATTCTTTATTAAATTTTTCTATAGAGAATGGTAATTAAGAATCCGATGATTAGTAATTAAACTAATCATATATGCTAACGTTTCATACACTCGTGTGTCAAATCGTCCGCCCTTCTTTTCGTGGTCACTCCACAAGTCTCGTTGCAGGGAGTTCTAACATACTCTTAACAATTACCTTTGTTTCTTGTGTAATAAGACCGCCCATTGTCACATTCTACAATTTTTTCTAGGGTTCCGTACCCAAAAGGTTACCAACGGAACCTAATTACTAAGCCTCCGCTGTCCTTCCGTCCGTCCGTCCATCCCTCCGACCGTCCGTCCCTCCGACCGTCCATCCGTCCGTCCGTCCATTCGTATGTCCTTTTTGCAGAGTGTGTATTTATATTGCCGCTATAACAAAAAATAAATTAAATTTAGAATTGAAGGAGGCTCCCATACAAGAAACGTGTTTTATTCGGTTTATGGTGCGAAACTTATTGTATTTTTGATGGTGTATAACAAAGAGTATTCTATACCATTCTATTCTACGCAATCGCATGATCATGTAGTTTTCGTACCTAATTTATGATAGCGTAAGTAAAAGTCTTATTTTATAGTTGACTCAAACTATGTGAGAGCAGACATACATAGGTCTATTTCAACTTTAACAATATCCCTTTTAGGCAAACTCGTCACCTCGGTTATGTAAAAAAACCTAACAAAGTTCTTCAAGTTGACAGGATCAAGATGAATGTTCAGAAAGTTGAAAGACCTAATTCAGAAAATGTCTTCCATATTCACATCATTATTCATTATAATACTTGCGCCAGAAGTTAGAACTTTATCCTTAACGTCAAATTTTGTTATTTTTCGTTGTTCTTTTATACAACCTGTTTTATATCACAATCCAAAACTTTTCCATGCATTAGATGCTAATTTATGTAGGTAATCGCTTTAAAGTCTATGCCTATAGCCGTTCTCAGGGTCCCAACTATCTCTGCACTAAAATTAATCAAAATCAGTTCGGTGATTTAGGCACAGCAGCCTATCAAACAGAGCCTGCCAGGGTTGCGGAATCTGTTCGAAAGAGTCACCGCGGCCCTGGAACGCAAAGGGCTTTAGGAGGAACACGGGTGGGTTTGAGTCAGTAAGAGTCTGACACGCCCTTCCGCTCCATCGAGAGCGGAAGAAGTCATTTGATGATGAAAAAAAAGCTTAACAAACAAATCCACTTATACTGTAAATTTGGATGGTGCAAATAACCAAAAGGCGGTGGATATTTTCAGCCATTGACTTTAAAATTCCTTTTTTAAAACACTTCATTAACACAGTCTTTTGTGACAGGTTTTAAACCAAAGGAAATAAGGCAGGACACTGTTAATGACGTGAAAACGTTGGCATTACCGCAAGCGTTTTAAAAGGTAAATTAAAGCGTTTATTTTAGAAAATAATTCTCCTTCAAACGACGGGCGAGTTGAGAATATCCTTTGAAACAGGAGACATGTATATTATTTTTCCAATGCATGCTTTTTATTGAAGCTTTTGATTTAATTTTATTCCTCTTAATAATGACACTTAAAAATGCAAAGTTTAAACTTTATTTTTCTCTCCTTTTTAACGATCTATCTCTATACAAATATTAGACATTAAGTTTCTTTTGACATGTTCAGAGAGTCAACCTCGGCCCGGTAAGTATACTATGACACATCCTATTAACTTTAAATAACTATTATTATATTAACTATTAAGCATATGAAGCTATGTATGTTTGTCCGATGAAGTCTTCCAGGTGTGTTGTGCTTCAGCCTTTGGACCCTTTCCCATCCATGAGGTGCCTTGCCAATGTTTGGATGACGCGTTATTCTCTACTTACATATATGACCTGAATCCCGATATAGTTAGCTCCTATGACTGTGGGAATCCTCAGATCACGGTGTCGATCCGCCTTTTAAACCATGGGGCGTTTGTGATTGTTCTTAAGATTATATTCCTGCTGTGCCCGATTGTATTAAACAAGATTAAACTTAAAAAAAGAAATCGAATATGATTTACGAATAGGTGTAGGTAAAGATACTACTAAGATATACATTGAAATATCTCTTCAAATGTGACTTATCTTTGCCGTATTTGTATTCCGCTACAAAACAACACACACGAAAACATTTTGACTCATTTCAGTTCAAAGGAACGAATTTTTCAACTACATGTTTTTACATAACATTCATCTGTAAACAAAAACCAGCCAGGCTTCTTCACTAAATCTCTTTCACACCTTAGTTCCACTATAAGATAAAATGCATGACAACACCATTACGCGATACACCCCATTGCTTGTCCCGACGTTTTCCTTATCTCTCCTGCAGGCGAACCCGGGAAGTGTTATCGCATAAACATAACCGTGTTCCTCGGGTTCCGTAGCCCCATAACCCCTTAGCCCCGTAGTCCTGTAGCCCTGTATGTAGGGGTGCAAACGAGATGCGAGTGTATGGAAATAAGAGGGCGGTGAGGACTGTGTTATCTTATCTTGTGGATGCACTTTGGGAGCGGGGTTATAAGATAGTTTTGTTCGTTGATGAAGGATTCTAATGGTGAATTTCACCAATAAAACTGAGTGCCATCAGGTTTTGTTTTATTATGAACTAACCCATAATAGGACAATCAACCCTTTCCGTTATGGTGTTTTTAAGGTCAGGGAGGCCACTCTCTGTATGTTGTCATTTTAAGACAAACTTTTGCCCGCGACGTCGTACGTGAGAATTTCGGGAAATCCTAAGGAATCTACATGCCAAATTTCAGCTTTCTACGACCAGTAGTTTCGGCTGCGCGTTGCCAGTCAGTCACTCAGTAAAGGAAGAATTGTATATATTAGGATATATTGGTTCATGATATGCTCGCGTTTGACAAGATTGTCACTTGATGGAAAGCGATGATGTGGTCGACGATGGAGGACACTTGCATAGGAGTAACCTATCTACTCTTGAATTTAAGACACCCCGGTTGAAAAGCTGTCATTAAGTTGAGGAAATCTTCCGAGCACTGGCAGACCACGGCACTGACACTGCCCGGCCACGTCCTTGATAAGTGGGAATCAACCTTTAAACCTTTCATCAGAAAAAATCCTATAGTTTACACTAGGTGGTAGTCCACCTAGTGTAAACTATTGGTAGCTGACTACTAATTTTGAGCTCTGATTCTAATTTCTATTATGATTTTTTCTTTTTTTTATATACTTAATGTTTTGTTCTTTGTTTCTAATTTAGTTTTTATATCCTCACGAGTAAAGAATCTTGCTGAAACGTATGTTTAAGAAGTAATTTTTTACGTAAGTGCTGTGTACGCCTGTAAGTGACTAATTCACCATAACTCAATGCATGTGTAATTTTCTTATGTTAATGTCCCTAGTGAAGAGGTCGTTGGTGTACCTATCAAATACAATAAAAATGAAAATAAAATAATAGCACGACACTTAAGACACATATTTTGATGTTAATTTAATCATAGAAGTAGTTCACATCTGAATGAATTTGTTTTTGAAAATTCTCTTTAATACTTTGTGTATTCCTAAAACTTTGCATAGTTATTTTATTCAACTACAAATACTATCGATTAAACAGGTTGTTTCAACATGGACGGTTTTTACGTACCAATAACCCTTTTCCATCAACGATATGTCAAAGTTCACCTGTTTCATGAAATTCTATTCGATAAAAGGTTATATGAGAAACGTTTACCTATATTCGATAAACTTATAGGTCGTAATACCTTCCTAAGTACCGTACCTATACTTTAGGCACTACTCGAAAAATAATTAAATTTTATATTTCAGTGAGTAAAAGTAAAAGTAAAGTAAATACCTTTTGTTAAAGTATTGAAAATAACTATTACTCCCAGTTAGATAGAATTATAAAAACAGTGTTAAGGTACTGAGACCTTTATTTTTATGTTCCGGCTTAGAACATTAAAGCAGAAAGAACAAGAACACTGGCTCAGCATATGTCCAATCCGTCGACTCACTGGGCATTATGGTAGGTATCAGATAAACTTGCAATAAAGTACATTGATTAGTACTTAGTTGTTAGGTGATACGGACTAGAATACGCCCGCAACTAAGCCCGAAACTACGGACTTCGGGCTTAGAGAGTAACCCTCCTGGAACTTTTGTTCTGCGAGCATTAATCTAGTGCTGTAGAATAAAATAATTAATTTATTAACTATTATTCCGGTTTAAAATCTTTCACAATAAAAACCTAAACACCATAGAGATGTGAATATTCATCGTGCTGTGGTTGGCAGCAGTGAAACAATTTTCGCAGCGGGAAGCTCCTGTCTGGCAGCTCTATAGAGCTTCTTCACGGAAAAATATACGGCATCTCGTTTTTGGTATCTGAAACAAAATGTATTTTGTTTTATAAATAATGAGTAACATAAAGTCAGAATCTCGATGATTAATCGTAGGTACTTTTACAAAACGATTTTTTCATAATATATCGAGAAATGATAATATATTAAAGATTTATTACAATCTTACGGTGTCTGCAATTTTCCAAAAATACGTAACTGATTAAACGCAAAACTTGAAAAAAAATATTCACTCCTTTCTTACTAATCAAAATCTCAGCAAAATGTACTGAACAGCTGATTTTTATTACGCAGTTTGTAGTTTGATCCTATAGTAGAAGTGTTGAAATTTAAAAAGTCCCTTCAGGAATTATTACTTGAGAAGTGTTATTACAGCGTAGATGAATTTCTAAACGATATTTTGCTTGTGTAAAATCTAGAAATGGAATTTTAATTGTGACATTCTGAAAATTGAATTTAAATATTGACATTGCTATCTTTTTAATTTAATTTTTACTTTGACATTGTAATATTAATCCCACTTAAATTTTGACATTGTAATTATTCAACTTAAATTTTGACATTGTAATTATTCAACTTAAATTTTGACATTGTAATTATTCAACTTAAATTTTGACATGGAAATTCTGACTGAAACTTGATTTTATACTTATAATTTAAACTTGATTTATTTTGTTAATTGAATTACTTTATCTGATTGTTCCACTGATTTTGTACGCCATAAATGGCAAAACATGTAGCAACATCATCATTATATATAAGACCTATTTACTGTACTCATGTTTTACAAAATAAATCTAATCTAATCTAATCTAATCTAAGAATATGTACTACAGGTACCTACGTAACTCATTTCAGGTACGTTTAATCAGCAAATTAAACACACACACGCGCACAAAGTGTAGGAATTTACACTGTATGTTGTCTTCCCCACAGAATAAGGAATTAAAAGATTCTTCTTAAATAAATTAAACATTTGACGCAGAGAAAGACGATATGCAGCCATAGTCTGGCTTATTACGGAGACAAGAAGGTCCTTCGTGTAAAATACTGACATTCAACCACACCTGGAAGTCGGTCCCTAAATAGATAAAGGTGCAGATGGCACATGACTTAAGGTTGCGGAACCCATCTCATCTTTGAAGACACCCTTGGGCTTTGAGGTACTTATTTGCTTTGATAGTGAACTTGAGACTTGCGTTTGACGATATCTAAGCTAGGCAGGCGTTTTTGGGATGATACTGGGGTCGGATTTTATTCTAATCGGATGCAGCTGATTGGTTATCCAGAATTCAGCTACCTACTAGGTTATATGTACGACTATTAATTATACCTAAATATCTAAGTCATCGGATTATTGCAAACGCTGTTAGATTTTAAAATATCGCGTGTAATTGTGAACAATTTTTCTCAAAAAAAGGCGCGGATACTTTAGAAACTATTGATTTTGGATAGGATTTATTGTTTTCAAAATGAAATGTTCACAATATATCGAGATATAATAGGTTATATCTCGATATAAAGATTAATAACAATCTAACGGAGTTTACAATTATCCGGTGACATAGATATTTATAACTAATAGTCGTATTATCTAGTAGGTAGTTGGGTTTTCGAAAATCATCCAGTGTAGTTAAGTCGACTAAAGATTTTTCAATAGATATTTTTTTTAGTATCAACTTGCGCCAAGAATGACGCATGCCATGAAAAATAGCAAACAGTCAGTCTTTCTTTCGTTCTTTCTTTTACATTCTAAGACTTATAAAGATCATGTTGAGATAAAATTTGGCAAAATCACTAGTTAAATGTATTTATTTATCTGTTTGAGAAATGTTCAAAAGTTTAGAGAATCCATTACAGTGTCACTTGTTGCGTAGTTTGGTATTGTTCCAAATAGGTCATGGAGAAAATACCAAAACGTTTCCACAGTTATTTCTATAAAAGCTCATAAGAATAGAAAGTTATATTAATTACTACACCGGATTTTGTAAAAGTTTATTAATAATTTGACCCAAATAGAGAACAAAGAAAAGTGACATTTTCTGAACAAAACTGACTACAAGTTTTACAATTATTTCTGATTAAAATTTCCATATAAATTCTTTAAAACAAAATGAATGATAAAATATTTTATACCATACACGGGGCATAACAAATTTAAATCCATAATTAAAACAATAATTTCGTTTGGGGGTAGGTTGTTACGCCCGGTATTACGGGGCGTAATGTAACATGTTAAAAAGCGAGCATTCGTGCAGTCAGTAGGTACGTGGAAACGAGCACGAACATGTGCGTATGTGTTTTGTTTTACACGGATTTTAGGAGACAGCGTAACATAACATGCTCGCTGCGAATGTTACATTACGGCCCGTAACACCGGTCAGTACCCAGCTTTAGATATTTAAAATTAAACCAAATTGTTAAAGCATCAAATTCAGTAAAACATAAAACTTTTTAAATAATAAAAATCGTACATGTAATTAGAAGCATGAAATTAATTAAAATGCTAACTTAAATCTTAATCTTAGTCGGTTAGATGAAGTAGAAGGTTTTTTCCAGAATGTATGGTTTTATTTCCACTACTTTACCTTAAGCTAGTATTGTTTGTACTTCCTCAGTTCACAGCGACGCACGACGTGTTAAATGTAGTGTGCTCGACTCTAGATAGTCTCCCGTAAATCATTCGCTCCGGGGTTACAGTCGGGACTGCTTAGATATTACTCCTGAGAAAACATGAGCGAAAAAGAGGAAAATATTTTAAAACATAGATACTTTTTTTTTAAGTCTTCATTGTCAGCTTATACTGTCTTGGTACTCACGCTGCTGTGCATCGATTTAACTTGACCATTCTGTTTGATTTTAAGCCATAACTATTTAATATATACTTTACTAACTTTTTATATACCTTTTAATTTATTCCAAGTTATATAATAAAATATTAAAGTCCGGTTTTTGGGTGTTTTTGCATCAATCACGCTTAATGGAAATGATCGAAATTAGCGCGGTAAATGACCTGGATTAGCACATGGAATGAACAAGAGAAAATTTACAAGTCGCATTAAAAAAAATGTTTAAATCTCAAAAAATAAGGTTTTGTGTTTTAAATCTATGATAAACAGAAACAGCACAGACGACATATTTCGTGCTACATTAGCGTGTAATTTTCCTAATTTTTAACCGTTTTTTTATTCTTTTCACAAATCGTACTACGCATGTTTCAAAAAAGTATTCATACTGTAGATTTTTATTGAACTCAAAAAAACTATTTTCGAATTTCTCGCGATGGTCTTGGCTATCTATAATTTTAAATGAATTCGCAAAATCTTTTGAACCATAGAATCGGTAAGTAATAAAAGCTTAGCCAACCCCTCCCGGTCTCCTCTCCATTGCATTTCAAATGCTATTTGCACCGATGTCGGATAAACTATTTAGCTTTGAAACAGGTAAACCTTCCCATTGTTGTTAAAAATCCCGAGAAGCTGATTTTGCCAATTATATTTTTCCCGGAAATATGAATAGGGATTGTTGTATCTTTGCAAGGACTTGGACAATTCTGGAAATTTATGAAAACTCTATTTGATTTAAGAAGAAACTAGTACTTCAATTATTACCGACCTAGTTTGTGGCAAAAGTCTATGTGATAAAATTCAGTGTTCGGTTGAAATAATATCTTGAAATAACTCATAAAAGTTACTTCGCAAAGGGGATCCCAAAACGTACCGGTTGCTACTATCTAATGTAATTGATTTGATTAAAATTAAATTTTCTCTTGCCCTTTTCTGTAATCTTATCGGGATTTTTCGTTAACAATCTAAACAAGTAAATGAAATGAGCTCAGGAAACAAAAAAAAACAGTAGGCACTCGTATCACGATCGGACTCACTGCAATATTACCTAATAATCCCAAATTGAGGAAAAATCGAGTACAAATAAATGAAAATGAAAGCAAACATCGTATTTGCATAATGCATATTTTTTTACTATCTTCCTTAAGGATAATTTGCTTTGCCGGCTGTATCCAATTGGCTTTTTTATAGTGTAATTATCCCTAGCAAATTGATTAAAACAAAATCTTACAGTGTATCTAAATACACTTTTCATTCTGAAAAGCCACTTCATCCTTATCATTTTAACCGAAATACGTGCGTCAATTGCTGAAGGATACTACGAAGTGGTAATAGAAAAGGTACATACAGCATGTGTAGCTCCGTCTCTCTCTCTCACACAGGAATCATGATGGTTTTAAGACGCCCCTTTTTTTTCTTAAGGATGGGAAATCATCAAATGACTTCTTCCGCTCTGGGTGGAGTGAAAGGGCGTGTCAGACTCTTACTGACTAAAACCCATCCGTGTTCCTTCTAAAGCCGTTCCAGGGCCGCGGTGACTGTGTCGAACAAATTCCGCAACTAGTAGGGCCCCTAGAGGGCCTAGACATAGGTCTATCCCAAACATAGCACATCGACCTGTCCTTTGCTTTTCGCATTCATTAATTAATTTCCTTCGATCAAAAACGTAATTTCCATTTAGTCCCAGTAGAAGAGCAATTTATTTTAAACGGTTTCTGTATTGTATTAATCAATTCAAAGATATTTAATACGTCTGAAGTCGCTCTACCGCGGGAAACAGGATCTTTATAACTAATTAGAATATTGCATTAATTTATTGTTATCGGAGGCTGGGATCTTCTTCCACGTAAATAAATATGTTGATTTTCTTGTGAAAATTAATAACACTGTTGCCGGTTAGATAATTGCAGGAAGAAAATTTGAGAGTTTATTTAAAGCGATACCCTCCAACAGACGTTGTGTATTTACATGTATGTAAAATGTATATCATTTTTTTTTTTTGGTAGTTTAAGACACAATTTTTCTTCTCTTCTTGTTCTCACACAGTGGGTGGAGCGGAAGGGCGTGTCAGACTCTTACTGACTAATACCCATCCGTGTTCCTTCTAAAGCCTTTTGCGTTCCAGGGCCGCGGTGACTCTTTCGAACAAATTCGGCAACATTCTTACATGATGAAGGCGGCTGTCGGTAGAAATTAGTATCTACCTTACCGTACGTAGGATACTGCTTTATTTTTTTTCGAGTTGTTTATTCAGAAGTACTATCAAAGTCAGCCTGTTTGTTACGTTTTGGTATCTTATTTTATTTTAAGTAGAAAGAGCAATTCTTCATGTTCGACTAAGCTTTTTTGATTGGTGTCTGACACAGCAAAACACTTAAACTGGTCCGTTCATGCTGTGTAATTGTATTTATCTTTTTGACGTGACAACGTCTAATAAATCGATGAACGCCGGCTGCACGCACGAAAAAGGATGACTCATTGTAACGTTACGATCATTTCATCAATGTTTTGTTACGACGTTGTCATTTTAAACTATCGTCCGTAAACCGACTTTACAGTCAACCAATTTTTTAGGTAGTTTAAGAAAAAATTTATTCTCTTCTTGTTCTCACACACTATAGATTATGTACCCTGCTCTTTTCGTATTCCTGTCGGTAGAAATTAGTATGTACCTTATCGTACGTAGTATACTGCTTAATTTTTTTTCCGAGTTGTTTATACAGAATTACTATCAAAGTCAGCCTGTTTGTTGCGTTTAGGTATCTAATTTTATTTTAAGAAGAAAGAGCAATTCTGCATGTTCGTCTAAGCTTTTTTGGTTGGTGTCTGACACAGCAAAACACTTAAACTGATCCGTTGCGGGTTTTCCTCAGTTTCGGATCTCGTTTACTTAGTGCTGTGAAATTGTTTATATCTTTTTGACGTGACTACGTCTAATAAATCTATGAACGCCGGCTGCACGCATGAAAAAGGATAACTGACATTGTAACGTTACGCTCATTGTAACGTTACGATCATTTCAGCAATATTTTTTTATGACGTTGTCACGTAAAACTATTGGTCGTAAACCGACTTTACAGACATGAAATTTTTTGTTTTTTTTAATGTGATCTGATACATTTGAAGCGCTAGAAAGACTAGAACCACGAGGACGACAAATGGCCTATTGAGGCCAATGGCAATCAGCTGGATGCGAGAAACACAAGACCGATCGATGTGGCATAGTTCGAGGAGGCCTACATAATTATAATACCTAGAAGTGGACGTCTTTCGACTGAAAAATGACGAACATTTTTCGACATCTATGAGGCTTTTTATTGGCAATATTCGAAGTGAATAAAACACACTAAAATATTATATTTCACCCAAATAGGCACTTCAATCTTCAACATAAAACAGTTAGCAGTTGTTAAAATGCCAGGCTTTTAGTGTTGGCCTAGGCTGAAACTCGCTAATGAAAAAGTTTTGAGAATTTAACAACGTTCCCGCGTTCATAGTGCTCGACAGAGTACTTTGGAGAACATCACTAATTGTTTTGAATAGACTTAATTATACAGGTAGAAATTATATAGAAGGCTTGTAGTTATATAAAAGCCACGGTATAAAATATACCTGAAGCTGTATTTTCATTGCAATTTTGTGGTTGTGCCTAGTCCCTTTCATTGCACGAGTAAAGCGATTTAGTGTGAAACGACGAGAAATAATAAAATGATTGCACATTCAATTTTTCAGGCCCTATCAGAATACCAGCGCTTAGTTATTTACTTTTTTAAATAACGCAGCATATGCTGAGATAGGGACCTTTTTGGCCTCGTACATGACTCATTCACATGATGATGATGAATTCATGCTGTTCTTTCTTGTTTATGACTGTTAGTTTTAATTTATTTTACTTTTCTGTTTGTTTTGTGCGAGTCCCAAATAAATATTTTTCTTTCTTTCTTTCTTTTTCAGACATCTCCATGGCGTACAATGTACATTTATAAGTCAAAGTAAACTTTGACAAAATAAAATCTTGATATCCACTGAAAGATTTCACGTGTGTAAATTGTGTCGAATTCATGAAACGCTGTCATTGCATTTGAAACTCTGTACCTTCACAATAAAGTTAGTATTCAAAGGTGGTGATTGTCAAAGTGTTGACGTGCATTGCGAATATGCGGCAGGCGCCAGCGACTCTTCCGCATTCTATTTGCAGTTGCAGGCGTCTATCAAATATTTCTACGAATCGAACTAAAATATCATTTAGTACGCTAATGTGCAGCTAATGCTATGGCTGCCCTCGAGCATTTAGTTATTTTAATCTTGTATTTATTTGTTTAGTCATAACTAGCGGACGTCACGCGGTTTCACCCCCGTAGCTCCCGTTCCCGTGGGAGTACGGGTATAAAATAGCCTATGTTACTCGCTGATAATGTAGCTTTCCAGTGGTGAAATTTTTGAAACCGGCACTGTAGTTTTTGAGTTTATTCATTACAAACATACACACACACAACAATACAATTTTTCCTCTTAATAATATTAGTGTAGATAAGGCTTCTCAACAATGAGTACACTATGGCTTTATAATTTGTACATTGCAAACTTAAGTCTAAGCGCCTCATCACTTACAGAGAAGCACTTTAATCCATTTAACTTTAATCCATAAATACTTAACTAACGATATACACTAGAAATAAAAATAAAAACTCCTAACTAAATTAACCCTAAAATATGGCGTCAAAAAATTCATCCGCATCGCTGTCGACTGGAAGTGTACCCAAAAGACTGGCGGCATTGCCATGTTGTATGGCAAAAAAAAAGATAGAATAAAAATATATTTTTATTTTTCAATCTATATTTTAATTATGTTAAGGGTTTAAGGGAATGGGGAAAAGATCATAGAAATGGGGATATGGTTTGAAATTACGGTTTGTAGAGATGTAGATTTAGGTATGGAAGAAACATGGTACGCCGATTTCAAAACAATTTTGGTACTGAAGTGATTAAGGATGTTATTATTTATATGTTTTTTTTTTGTAACATAATTAATTTAATGTCCAATAATAGATATGCCGTCCCCCTGCAATGGAACAGAGCAGGCTGTGTAATAATAAATCATTACATATAATTTAATGATTTATTTTTCGAACACGTATTTCTAACGAAAATACTGTTAGAATATTTTATATAATATCTGTTCAGGCACTTCAGGCCGACGCCAAACTGAAAAACTTTTCCTAATTGTCTGAAATAGCTCCTCAATTTAATTAGACTGCCACTTTCAGTATTTAAATTAGAAAACAAAAGCAAAGAACTGCCACGAACAAACACCGTTTTCACTCTATTTGAATAAAATAACTTGGCTGGTGAAGAAGTGAAAATGTTTTGGAATTTCCAAACACATTCCCTTGGAACATAACGGGTGCATGTCACATTTTCGAACTGTCATTTCCATTCATAATGTTGGCAATACCCAGTGTTATTTTTTTTCAGCCTATATTATGTGATGGTAGCGATTGTACGAGTACGTGTCCAGTATTGTACAGGGCCTCCGGCCTAATCTATAGTTAGGTTTAAAGAACTTTATTCTCATAAGAACTTAAATAACAGTTCACTTAAAATGAGATACATAGTGCTTACATCTATTTATTAGTAATGTTTGCCTCTAGGGTGTAGTCGACGTTATATGGTACATACATGTCTTTTTAGCTTTGTTTTAATATGTTGGTACTGTCACACCTCTTTATATCCTCCGGTAGATTATTAAATAGTTGAAAAAAAAATACGTGTAAAAGTGTTACTTAATTACAAACAGTTTGCAAAATAAATACTAACCATTAAACATGTGTGGTATTGGGAACCGAAAGGCACGATCTTCCTAATTTTTTTCAACAGTCGTTATCTTTGTTGAAAGACATTTTAATATATATTCTAAACCCCGCCATCCCCTTCTAACCTAACTTGTCCGACTCGGGATACCCCAAGTCCCGAGCTCGCTTCGCTCGCTCTTCCATCCATAGTACTCCTGGTAACGTTGGTTATTTATTACTATATCCAAGTCTTACAATATATTTTATAAAATAGATGATTTAATCAATTCTGTACTGTTATCACTTTGTCAAAATTTAGTAAATATTGTATATAATGGCTGTATAGTATATTTCATATCCGGATTTATTACTTTCCGTGTAACATAAAAATACCTATATTTTTTAAGACTTTGTGTAGAGTCTTTCTTTATTCGAAAAATAATAAGGAGTAATTTATTATTATACTTTTAATTAATATTTTCGTTACAAAATACATAGTTACAAATACATAAAGTGACTTGTGCAAATAATAATTTAAGCATGTCTCTATTTTCATTATCCGAATATCATACAATAGCTAGACACTAATTATTTTAGTACAAAGCGGCTTAGCATGTGTATTATTATAATAGTCGGTGTAGAACACAGTTTGCGTCGACCAGTCCCGTGGGGGTCGTGAATAATTGCATCCCTGTAACTCGAGTGTGTTGTTGGTTTACCTGCAACAACCCGCTGGAGGTGGATTAACTTCGGATAACATGGTTTTGGCTGCGGAAATTGAGCTGGGGTGATGTGTTTCTTCTCTGTATCATTGTCGTGTAAACATTGGTTTGTATACCAACTAAAAATCAACAAGGAGGGTGCTTTTCCACTTAAGATCTGCGAGTCCAGTGAGATCGCTTCCTTATCCTAGCAGCCAGGCTTAGCGCAGCTCTGTTGGAGAAGGGCTTATGATTTGTGCAAGTGCAAGGGATCATCATCATCATCATAATACCAGCCGAAAGATACTGCTGGACACAGGCCTCCCTCAAGGGGGAGGGTGGTTGCCATAATCGCCACGCTTAGCAGGTGGGTTAGCGATCGCAGTTTAGTTGTTGCAATGCACAGAGAATGCTGCTGCCCATGCTCTGGTGAGCCCCTTAGTCGCCACTTACGACACCCACGGGCAGTGATGGGATAGTGCTATTATTTTACGTCCACCACCATACAGAACCATGCAGGCGAGGTATGTGTGCGCGTACAGCTGAAAAGAGTCCGCCACGCATCCTCGTACTACTCGTCACACCGTTTCAGAGCTTCGCTATACATCGTCGCAGCACCGCCGCCGCCAGCCACCTCGCTAACTCGCACAACTTCAGTGGAAAATGAACCCGACAGGGATTGCAAATACTTACAGTCCTTTCAAAATGTTCATGAAATTAGGTTATTAGAGACAACCCTAAATTCTGATATACATGTGTTCTAACGTTCATGATGCATTAGGTAAGTATTTACGTCGTCTGCCAGGGTTGCGGCATTTGTTCGAAAGAGTCACCGTGGCCCTGGAACGCAAAAGGGCATTTGGAGGAACACGGATGGGTTTTAGTCAGTAAGAGTCTGACACGCCCTTCCATCAAATGACTTTTTTATAATCATCAAATGACTTTTCCGCTCTGGGTAGAGCTACCCAGAGCGGAAAAAGTCATTTGATGATTTCCCATCCTTAAAAAAAAAATATTTACGTCGTTAAAAGCTCTGTTGAAAACAGATATGAAAGCAATTACTGTTTTGTCAAAAACAGACCACAGTTAGAATAAAACTCATAGTTATGATCGGAAACAGTTTTTTAGTTTTCCCCGAGTTCATTTTATTCGAATGAATTGTATAAAAAGAATTCATTTACATTGTAAAAACGAAAGAAAACCCTTTGGTATGTAAAACGTGTCAGTTCAAAGGGAGACATTAAAACAGTTATTTTGGTTTGACAGGCTTTATGCCAAAGTTAATTTTAAACCTATTAAGTATTTTAATTACTGTGGTTCGAATTCCGTGCATAGAATAAGATAATAAAACAATCTGGACACTTCTTGAATATAAATACCTAATGTAACAAAGAATGGTAGGTACGTCTTATATATGTACTTCTATTTATAAATACTAAGTGTATTTATCACGTGTACAAAGGTATTAGTTTACTATATATGTAGAGTATCGTAATTATGCAACGACTAGGAAGAAACACTCATTTCACTCGGGATCCTATAACAAAGACTTCGCTGTCCATCTATCCGTCTGTCACCAGACTCTATCTCATGAAACGTGATAGTTAGACAGTTGAAATTTTCACAGATGATGTAGTTCTGTTGCCACTATAACAACAAATGCTAAAATAACAGAATAAAGTAAATATTTAAGAGGGCTCCCATACAACAAATGTGATTTGTTTGCCGTTTTTATAGATAATGGTACGGAAACCTTCGTGCGCGAGTCCGACTCGCACTGGGCCGGTTTTTTTTTGTTTTAAATATTTTGTTTAAACTTATCATTCTTATTAAATTCATTAATGTCTTCCATAAAAAAAACGATCAATTTGGAAATTTGACTTTCCGATGCTTACTTACTTAGTTTTTCACGCTATTCTGCGCTATAGTGATGTAAAAATGATGTGCACAACCAAAAATTTCCTTAGAGCTAAACAATTTTTTTTTCGTAAAACCGTTTCGGTTTTTGCTCATTGCCAAAAGTACGAGATTTTAGTTCGCCCTTTGTAGCGAGCGTATGCAAGGATCGATATTTAATGAAGGTTTTTCCTACAACATACCAGAAAAATCGAATAGTAGTTTATAGGACTGTTTTTAATATGGACCCATCCATATTAAAAACAGTCCTATAAACAAGAAAATTAAGATATCAAAGTGTATTCGTATTATTATAGTATATTTGTGTGTATTACAAGCAAGCGGCGGATATTGTAAGAGATAACTAAAGGAAATGGCTGGTTGCGGTGTTGTCTGCTACACCCTCGTTATTTATGCACCGTTGTGGTTGCTGTAGCAACCCTAGCTGCATGATGCAGAGGCTGTGGCTTTCATTAAGTACTGGCTTGTAATATCGCTTCAAAATTTGTTGGATGCAAGGTAAGTTTTAATTTTGAAAGCTTGCGAGATTCAGTGGAGGTTGTTTGGCTTTCCTCATTTTAGAAGTATAAAAGTAGTAAACGATCTTGTGGTTGTGTTTTTCCTTCACTTACCTATGCCCAAATAATAAATGTTCTATTTTATACTTAGTTTATAACCAATTTCTAGACAACCATCCAACTTTCTATCATTTACAAGTGCTATCCTAATATTTTATCCACATGTTAATCATATTTCGATTACCACGCAGGCGAAGCCGCTTGGAAAAGCAAGCCAAAATAGTTGACTGTCCTACAGATTAAACCTGTAAATTGACTCTACTTTTATGAAAAGTCGGAAGTGAAACATTTGAAAGCATCATCGTGTTTTGGGGAAAATTCTGAAGTTGTGAATAATAGAAAATGGTGAAATTCTGGTATTTCGTCACCCGAGCTTTTGTCTCCCTCGATTTGTTTTAAGTTCCCTTTGCTTGGGAGGTTGAATTTTAAGTGGTTAATTTGAAATAACAAAATTATTTAATTACTGAAATTTAAAATATAAGGGGCAAGTTAAATGATAAATTGTAATGGAATGTATTGAAACAATTTTGTAATAGATTACATTATTCTATTCGGTAAAGGTTCATAAAAATCCGTTCAGTGGTTTTTGCATGAATGATTATCAAAATGAGTAACGTAACGTAGTAAACGTCAATCGATCGAGGATTGACGTTCGTTACTCATTCAAAATTTACAAACACACTCCATCGTCACAAACTTTCATACTTATAATATTAGTAGGTTAGAATGTAATTAATTAAAACATACTCCGTTTTAAATTACTCGTACTCGTGGTTCTGACATCAAACTATACAAAGCTTTAGAAAGTTAGTTAAGCACCTACCTAAATTACATTTAGCTAATACCATTGTGAGCTCTTTCTGAATGCCAAAAATAATATTTACCTTCATTCGTAATAGTTCACTCTACAAATAATATTAAACTCCTACCAAAAACAGAACGTACGGGTGCTTCTAACTTTTTGCAAAAGTTATTCAGCTATTCGAATAACGGAATATTCAGTTAAGAGGACCGGAGGGAAAGCATAATCCAGTTAATTTATCTAGGTACAGCTATCTATTCTGTCATTGAGCCCGTTTAATTATACAGCCCCTATCCTGTGCTGGGGACAGGACACCTTTGATCCTTGAAGATCGCGTCGTCGGTCTGAAAACCGTCTAAGGACGGTTCACTGAACAATTCCGTATCGATCGATTGATCTAATTCAATCATTCTTCAAACCTAAACTCCTCTACGCAGACCCACAAGGAGTCTATAACAGGGAATAAAATCGTTTAAAAATAAAATTGAGAATGCATGAGAGCTAAATGGGGGTCGATGAGACAAGATCCCAATTATGCACGACATAAACGATAGTACAATTCCCTTAAATAGAGAGTAACTTACTAGTAGTACTTTTGTAAAACCGCCGGTGTCCACCCGATACTAATAAATTCGCCAAGGGGTCCACGGCACATACAAATTTGAGGACCTTTGAACTAATTGCATATACCTTACAGCACGTGTGTATTATCTGAAGAAGACGAAGGCTTAAGTCCACCATTATTTTGCCAGCTACTATATTGAAGTCACATGTACACAGGTAGGTCATAGGGGGCGAGACAATTGTCAATTTTCGGACACAAATGTAGTGTCGGGGATGCTACTGAAAATTCACTTTTCTGAAAGCATGTCATTCCACACCCCCAATCTATCCCATTTTATGTAGCTTCCACTATGACGACAAGGAGGCAGCGATGTGATTCCGCTAGTTTAAATAAATAAAAACCTAGAGAAAATCAAATATTTTACGTAAAGGAAAATACTCGTATCACAAGCGATCCGTCCCGATTCCAGTCCTTGAGTGTCGCTCCGCTATTCGATTTAATACTCACCACCAGCAGAACTCGTCAAAGGAAACCATTAGATATATCTAACAACCTTATAGCAGGTACCTAGTTCTCAACATCAATCGAGCCTCGCATACTGATTGGATACAAAACTAATATTACGACCGTTAAGGTTATGTTTACTTGGAATTGTTTAGTTAAAGGGATACAAACACTATTTACTTAGCCTTAATTCTGACCTGGTCCTACCGAGTTAGTACTTGGGAGTGTTTATCAAGCGTAACTTTATATAGTTCAGGCCTAGACTCGTCAGATTACTAATTAGGTGCTAATTGAGGGTAGAATAACTAGAAAACTGCTTAGACGTCGCACTTTATTATTTACTAGCGACCCGCCCCGGCTTCGCACAAGTACAATTTAATTTACGTTTACTACAAAAAAACCACATACAAACCTTGTCCCGACATTAACGAACACAACAAAGGAATTCTACAAAATTTGTCCCGACATTAACGAACACAACAAAGAAATCTACAATATTTGTCCCGACATTAACAAACAACAAAGAAATCTACAAAATCGGTCGAGCCGTTCTCAAGTGATGATGCACATTTGATTGATATTTTTCAATTTTTTTTTTTAATCTCAAATATTTTATTGCTATCCATAATGTACACATATAGGTGGTGAATTGAAAATAATCGAAAATAATTATGGACCCTGTTGGGCACAGCACTTTTAAATAAGTAGAGAGAGGAATAGTGCTTTAATATTAATTTTCCAATTTACTGTATAGGAAAATTTACTTTATTTTTTATATCTAATTACTTAAATTTAATACTAATAATTCGTGTTAACTATTTAATTATTTATTTACTTACAGATTTCAAGTCTAAAGTAAAGTAAGTAGATTTAAATAAAACAAAAAGCCTTAGTTCTTATTAATTTAAGCTTATTTGTGTAAAACCAGGATGAAGGATATAAAAGTGACATCAATCAGGATAATCCGATACACCAAGTAAATCCGATCACAAAAAATAATATTTTCCTGCTCCCAAAACAAAACAAAGGATGTTCCAGGTCCAACTAATGAATTAAAGTTATTCAGACTGAACTGTTGGCTAGATCACTTGCTCCAAGTCCTACGGGTATACAGCAAAAGTCTGGAACTTGGTGAAACTTCAGACATCGTAGACATTCCTAGGCGGATCGTTCAGGCGGAATGAACGCGATCCTCGAAGCCCGGGTACCTCGCTGCCATTCTCGAGATTTAAGTCTTGAAATGAAATCGTTTTCTAGGAAAAAGGAATTCCTGTTAGTTATTTAGTGCGGCTTGAGAATTATGAGGGTGTCTTTTCGCACCTTTGTTTTGCCAGAACGGGTGGAGTGTGTTAGTTTCCAATCTTATAGGTTTACAAGGAACTCATTCTACGGTTGAACATATCGGTTAAATCGTGCTTTAGTCTTACTTGTTATGCTTAAAGACATAAAACGCTACAAGGAATCTAAAAGTAATCCTATTACGATTCAAAACCAAGTCCCCTTTATAACCCTATCTACATGTTTGCAAGAGACGGAAGGCCGACCAGAATATTGATTAGTTCCACTAATTTATTTGCGGAATCCTAAATGGTTGAGACAAAACGGAGCATGGAGAAAAATCTCATAAGTTTCGCTCGAGGTAGGTTTATTGAAGGAAAGTCTACAGTAAATTGAACAAATGAATGCTGTGTCAGCGGCGGGGGCATATTCTCAAACTGCAAGACATATAAAATCGTATCGAATAGCCCAATATGTCCCTGCGATATTTTCCCTCTATTTGATAGTGAAACCGGCGAATAGACAACGAATCTGTTGTCATTATCTACTGTTATTGTTGACTGTACATCAGTACTTTTCCTGTTTTGCTTACAACTGAAAATACAAAGCGTATTTATTTGGAGACGTCTGTTTATTCCTCCGTTTCACGACTTCTTAGTATTGGTAAACAAAAATACAATACTTCACCGATATAGAATGAATATTTTCTTGACAAGTTTTCAAATGACCTATTTTAAAACAGTGATCCAGAAATAGATCTTTATCTTTCTTATTGTCATAGGCTCAAAAGTGTTGCCTACCTATTATAGATTTTTATAGAGTTTTTCCATAAAGTGATAAAAAGGGCATCCGGTACGTATACGTACTCGTAATCGCTTCAATATTGGTACAAAAACGGACCCTGGCATAGAGCCAAGTTAACTTCTAGACAACATAAAAGGTTCTATTTACCTACTTTACTTATTTTCTTGTGTATCGTGAACTTTTGTCCCTTTGGAAGTAAAAAGTGTGTCGTGCTAAAAGTCTATTCCTGCGATGTATACCAGTTTTGCGCTAATTAGAAACAACGAATGTAGAATATCTACAAACAAATAGGCATGTCAACTATATGCCTATTTGTTGCTACTACTACCTATTTGAAACAACTGCCTATTAAAGTTTAGCCACTTCTCAGCTCGGATATGGAGCACGAATTAACACGAAGTCATACATGCAGAAAATTAATTGACATTCAAAATGCTTCTTGCTGTAATAACTTTCTCACGTGCGAAAAACATTACTAAAGAAATTGTCTTTCAATAATTTAATTTCTGCAATACAAAGCGTACGTAATTTTTGAAAGCAAATAACTATACAACAATGAGTAAGCGAAAAAAAAATTGCTATTCAGTAGGTACTTTCGAGTTATACAAACGTAACATTCCCGTAGTAAACATTTTCATTATAATGAGTACAATGCCCCGTTTTCAACAATTGCGTTGTTTCAGTTACATCCTTTAAACAAATTCGTTTTTAAGTCGCGACGTTAATAGCCCCCGAGTTCGCTCGCTTGCACGTTTAAAGACGAAATTACGAACTTCTCTACTCGGTATGCACAGAGCCCGATGGCTCCTCAGAAATATCAGCCTCGTTTTAACTTGATTGTCCAACTAAATCCACATTTTTATTCCGAACTACCCAACTTTATCCTTCCTTTTAGACGGCTTTACACGAAAGAGTTTAAGCCGCTGAAGTCTGCACTTATATATTCTTGCCATAAATAACGGGAGCTTGTTTAATAGTTCGAGATGAGAAGTTGTTGGTAATCTTGAAACTTTTAAAGCATTTTGATAAAGATTGTTTGTGGAATATGAAGTATTCTCAGTAATAACAGATCAATCACTTTATCTAATATTTTGGAACGAATGTAGGTAAATGATATCAACAAACAATTAGGCTTGTAGTTGTAATTAAGTTAAACTACTTCTCAGCCAGGATATGGAGTACGAATTTACACTAAGAAGTTGTAAACGCAGAAAATTCTGTAACATCCAAAATCTTATTTATTATATCTATATCCAAAATGTTTCTCGTTCTAATAACATTATTATTAATTTAAAAGAAATAGCCTGTCAATAATTCAATTTCTGAATAATCTTGAAATTTTCAAAGCATTTTGATAAATAATGTTCGTGGAATATGAAGTATTTTCTGTAATAAGTGAACAATAAATCTACCCAACCTTCTCCCAACTTTTTTGCGTCGGCTTCCACTCTACTCTAACCAGTGCTTAACATGGAGTGACTCCATATCTGGTCTCTACAAACCAGTAACTGGGTAACACGATACCCCTTGGCAAGACTGGTGTCTGATTCCCTGGTGTTAGGGAAATAAGATTGCATTTTAACATATATCGACAAGAAGTACTACATTTTCAATTTTGTTAAAATCATATTGGCTGATTGAATACATTTCTTTTGCCTGTCACGTGACAACGATCGTTTGTAATGTTTGTCCGTGGATTCAACGCTCACAAAACAGCTTAGGACGTCGAGGCTCTGGGCCATTCGGCCCTGGACCACAAGAGAACAAGTCGTATAGTATCAATTGAAAGACCTACTGTAAGTCAGTCTGATCCAAATAGCTATTCTTTAAAATATCATATCAAGTTATAAACTGTGGCCGTTATTTTGTCTTCAATTTCAAATTATATGGTGTAACTATTGCTTGTTGTGGAATGTATTTAGAAATGTAGGTTAAATGTTTTATATTCCAAAATATTACTATACCGTTTAAACGATTATGAGAAATCCTGCTAAATTATAATAAATGTGTGATTTGAGTGTTAGCCTACGAGCATTTTATTAAATTTGTTCTTTCAGTTAATATCTAGTTAAAGCCAAACTTTTGACTTATCTAATACTGGTTTCTGACCAGCCGTAACGACAGTCAAATGTCAACTAACGACAGATGACGACAAATGACAACATGGACGAATTGCTTAAAATGCTTTCTGAGGCGCAGAGTCACCCATCTACAGACCGACCTAGGCAAGCGTTCCTTTACCTAGAAGATCGACCCGAGCACTGTTACTATTAAGCCACAAGCTCATCATACCCTACAATAAGAGACTTGATTAATACCTATCTCAGTTAATGCAAAATAAGTCAGAAACGCAATACCTCTCACATTTATCCAGGAACAGAAAATCCGTCCAATAAATCTTTGTCGTACGAATCGAGATTGTCCCGCTACTAAATCACATTGCAACTTCAACATCAGCGCGCTAAATAGAATTGAATAACTAAACGTCACTTCGAAATTATCAACCAGTCTGCCACCATATAAGGCTCAGCCCACCTAAATAAACGGAATACTTAAGGCAGCGTACTATTAGGCTATCAATGGGCCATAACTCCTCAAAATATAGCCGTTCCATAAAAGAGCTATCGTTTTGCCTTATTAGAAGTAGATGTATAGGACAATTGCTGCACGATTACTTTTGTTATGGCGTTTTTACCAGAGTAAGTTGACCTTTTGTGTAAAGTACAGCGTCTCCTAATAAATCAGGTTACCGCTTAGAGTGGGGGGCGGGGCGGGTCAGCATCATTGGCACTACGTGCACTATATTTCAACACGGAAATAGAAGACATAAAACGTAGCGGGAAACGGCATACCATTTAATTTTACCAAAATTATGGTGAAGTGGGTAAGTGTTACTATTATAAGGTTATTGCGATTATTTATTAGATTTAGTTAGAGTACTTGGTGCGGTATTACAAGGCTCTACATAAACTTGTTTGTAGTATATCAATTTGTGTTAAATTTAGTTTAACTTTATACACGACACTGCTTCAGGCAGAAGGAGGAGTGTGATTTTCCATGTATTGAAAAACGATGTTTCATATTTTCTATTCTGTATATTTTTTTATATTTTGAACGCTCTATAAATCAAATCTTCACGGCTTCATTTATTTTAGGTATCTTTTTTCCTAGCTAGAATCAATTTAATTTAATTGGTTTCAATTACTATTTAATGAAGCAAAGGATTTCTTGGAAAACAATATTAATTAAGTTCGTTAGCAAAGCTTCATTTGATTCCCAATAATAAAATTAAGTATTTGCTGGCTCAAAGAAATAAATAAAAATAGTTCACCAAGTTGACTAGCAACTTATGTTGTCCGTATATTCAAATCACAACACCACCGAAATGGCTTTTTATTTTTTATTACCAAACTAACACCATGAGTATTAGTCATCACAGCGTTAATTCGTTGGATTCGTTTTTTCTTAATAATTTTGTTTAAGTGTATGTATGTATTTATAATTTTATTTTATTTTTCTTCTCCCTATTTTTAGTTTTTCTTTAAGTTGCACCTGCCATGTTGTCTCTGCACCACCCTAAGGTCGACTGGTAGAAAATGCCTAAGGCATTAAGTCCGCCTTTGTACAGTGATTTTACTTGTGCATAAAGTTTTAATATATTAATAATAAAACAATTTCGTGATTGGCGGATAGAAGATAAATATTGCAAAACTTTAATGTAAGTACTCAAACTTAACTATATCTGAATTGAAACCAGTCTAGTGTGCGTTCACAAAATGACAAACAACCACGTTTTTTTTGGCTCTTCCATCACTAATAGGTCCGTGTAAGTCCGACCACTTGTGTTCACATCAACAATGCACCTTCCCACACACGGACAAGCTCCACTACCGACGCATCGATGCTTAGTTTGACTAATGCTGTCTACAGACAGACTAAGCAAACGAGCGAACGAACGGGTATTGGGTGAGAATCACCGAACGCTCGCTTCATGACATGATCACAAAGCCGGCTGATTTTATAAATATGTCACCGTAAAAATGTAAGTGAAGTGAGCTTTCATTGTGAGTTTTTTACGGAATAGTAATAGGTACTCTTTAACGTATTCGAGCGCGCGAGCGTGCAATTTCCATCGCTACATATCTTGAGATACGAGTAGTTCAATGTTGCATGTTAATACTTATATTATATAAGTGCCACATTTATGAACTCATTTACATATAAGTTATATGTAAATGAGTTCATAAATGAGGCATGGTTGCATGAAATACCATAACAATTATTTTTTTTAACATACTTAGATAACACTATAGATACTATACTGTATCTAAAAACTTTCAGTTCTAAAACGATAACATCGCAGTTTTTGTAAAATGGTTGGTGGGTATACCTATACTTTTTCAAACACAGTGCGTTGTCATTGCACGGCAGATCGACGATTCCCATTCGGCAAGTCGTTCGCTCGTTCACTTGGTGTGTGCCCTGCATAATACGTCATTATTGCTCGTAAATGTTATCTACTGGCATTTTGATTGTAAAGGAATAAGGATAAAGGGACGTCTTGTGTTTACTTGATTTATGCTGCGAACCTTTCTTCATAACATTAGCCTCCTTGAACCAAACCTGTTTAAATGATAGTCCATTGTTTCGTGAACTTAGAAACAAAGATGATGTTTTAACCACCGTTAAATATAAGGAGAGGGCCTTAATGAAAAAACATGGATATTTAGTTGTAAATTCGAAAAATTTCAATATTTGGGCATGTTTTTTATACACTAGCTTTTGCCCGCGACTTCGTACGCGCATATCCCGTTTTTTCCCGTTCCCGTAGGAATTTCGGGAAATCCTCTCTTAGTGCTCCCCTACCTCCAAGGAACCTAGATGACAAATTTCAGCTTTCTACGAGCAGTAGTTTCGGCTGTGCATTGTCTGTCAGTCAGTCAGTAACGAGTTTTATATATATTGATAAACCATATTATTATTTATTAGCTTTAACTATTGATCCTATGCACAGCACAACTCACGCTCATTAAGCTTTGATCACAAATCCCTATCCCCAAAACATGTCGTTTGGTCTCGTTGCTATCATCATCATCATCATCATTCCAACCGAAAGACGTTCACTGCTGGACATAGGCCTTGCCATATCAAAGCAAAAACAGTTGTAGTGTTACTTGTTTTAGAAAAAACCGGTCAAGTGCGAGTCGGACACTCACACGAAGGGTTCCGTACCATAAACCGAAAAAAACAGCCCCCTTTAATTTAATTTAGGTTATTTGTTGTTATAGCGGTACCAATCTGGGAAAATTTCAGCTGTCTACCTATTAAGGTTCTTGAGGTAGCGCCCGCTGACAGACAGACGGACGGACGGATGGACGGATGGACGGCCGGACGGACGGATGGACGGCCGGACGAAGGGACAGACGGAGACTTAGTAATAGATTTCTGTTGGTTACCCTTTGGGTACAGAACCCTAAAAAGACGTACATTACATCTCCTAATTGTAGCCCTAACGATGTATATGAGAAAAGTGTCCTTTGATGTCAGTTTTTTCAAAATGTTTCATTCCCTTTTTCAGTATTCACCTTATATTTTTATGGCCCATGTTTTAGAAAAAGAAAATGATCTCTGTATATTCCTACTCCAAGTTATTCCCGTAATACGGTAGAATGTTTTTAATATCACAAACACAAATGTTCAGATTGAAAGTTGGTGGAGCGAGCTGTAATATCCGCTAGGAGAGAACTCCGATTACCAGCATGATTTTGTAGACGCATATTTTCTATATATTCCCAGTTTTAAATAACACAAGACCAGTGAGTTTAATAGGCAAAATATTCAGGCAATAAATTTAATTATTTGTAATTATGTACTTCATGCACAAAGGGTAGAAAGGGTGAAGAGATAACATGGCAGGTTATCAATTTATTTTTATAACAATTTAATCATTTTACTTAAACTTATACAGGTAAAGATAGTATGCGGAACAACGAGTAAAGTCCCGCAAACTTCCACTGAAAAAGGAGGATCTTCCGACCACGGAACGGGTAACTGCCCAATAGTTTATTTTCGGACTGTTGTATATGTTTAAATCGCACGGAAAACTCTGATGACGCGATGCAGGTTTTCGTTGATAGTTCGTCGCTGAC
Source organism: Mamestra brassicae (assembly GCA_905163435.1). NCBI lineage: Eukaryota > Metazoa > Arthropoda > Insecta > Lepidoptera > Noctuidae > Mamestra > Mamestra brassicae. Next base: position 5,363,427 of record LR990996.1, on the reverse strand, counting down.
AGGATAGATGGCGTTGCGGTTCTTTTTGTTGCCGTAAAGTTTTGCTTCGTTAGTTTCTTCTGAATTTTGCCGGGCGTAAAAGAATAGCACCATCCCATCACTTCCAGTGGGTGTCGTAAGAGGCGACTAAGGAACTCACCAGAGAATGGGCAGCAGCATTCTTTGTGGATTGCAACAGCTACACTGCGATCGCCATCCCGCCTGCCAAGCGTGGCGATTATGGCAACACCCCTTGGGAGATGCATATGTCCAGCAGTGGACGTTTTTCGGCTGATATGATGATGGTGATTGATGCCGTTACACAGAGTGATTTTTTTAAAGTGTGCGTGGATGGCCAAATCCGAAACTATAAGGAATATCGACAAACACTGAAAGGAGTCTCGAGCAAGATTTTGATCAAATATAAAACTATATCATTGGATTTTTGAAAACCCGGTACAGTGAGCATGAGGTTAGGGTTCGATTGAGGGCGGGAAAAGTGTTATAGGGTTTTTCATCTGGATTTAGTAGCAGTCCAGAGTCTTGATTTGTTGCCAGGTTGATAGCAATAGGACCTGCCTAACCCGTGATATTATGTACGTATAAGGAAGTCTTTTGTGCGGCAACATAATCAATCAATCATCAATACTAATATATAAAATTCTTTCGTTACTGAGTGACATTCAATGAAATTTGGCATGTAGCTTCCCTATTCTTCTTTCAGATGATTTCCCGAAATTCCTACGGGAACGGAAAAAACGGGATATGCGCGTACGAAGTCGCGGGCAAAAGCTAGTGTTTAAAACAAAAATTAAGACAGTTATACTTGTACACAGACAGTCATTTAAGGATTGAATACTTTCAATCCACTTTTAATTAAATTGGATTAAAAGTATATATAAGTTAAACTATTTGACTCCACGACTTGCTAAAATAACATGAAATCTAATTAGAGAAGAGCACTCCACGTTCCCTTCAGTTTGTGCATACCTGAAACTTCTAAGGACTTATTCACGATCTTCACGGTAATTCGCAGAAACCTATTCAAAGGTGACAGACCGCGAAATGTCACTTGAATGGGATACTTTAATTAAATGGACACTTCTGAAGTCGTTTTGAAAGTCTGAGTCTTTCATATTAGTGTAGGGAATAGACTGGCTATTGAACTCAACAAACTTTTTTTACTAAAAAATACAACCAACTTCCACCGCCAAATAAAAAAATTGAAAACAAAGTATAAAATTAACTTTAATTTGGAAAGCCGGTGTTGTATTTTATTGTAAAAAAAATATATATTTAATTCGATTTTAGTGGTACCCTACACCAAACAACACTTCTGGAAAGTCATGGGAATGGGAATGCAAAAAACGCAATTTCGTTTACTTGGATGGCATATTTTTTCCAGCTTTTTCAATTTAAAAACGAAAGTACTAAACCGATTTTGATGAAATTTCTATAGGACTTATCGGAAAGTACATTCTCTCAGATAAAGAAAGCAAAATCAAATCAATTTACAAATTGCGGAGATATGAGGCAAAGACATAAAAAAAAATACAACCGTATTGAAAACTTCCTCCTTTTTTTGAAGTTGTCTATGAACTTCATAACTTGAATTCTGAACTCGACTCTTACCGGAAGGTACTGGCCCGCAATGGCAGAGGACAGACGTGTGTGGAAAAGGGAGAGGGATGCCTTTTGCCCAGTAGTGGAACATAATGGGCTAGATTAGATTATTCTGGATTTAAATGATGAACTAGATTATTCAAAGCCACAATCTCACCTGCTGGAAATGTGAGGAAATTAGTGGTGTTTTTGATAGTTTGCAGCAGCGATGCGAATGTGAACGCTTTTTTAAAAAAATTCGAGAATTGCGCCTCAGGTTAAAGTAGATATTAACAGAAACCTACTCAATTTCAAATTCTTAATTCCAAAAAATGGGTGTTTGCTGCTGTCCTATATGTGTTAAAAACCTGAAATAAATGTTTTTATTTTTAATCTTTGCTTCCAAAAGTCACACTATATTTCATCACGACCCTTGAGTAATTTTACCATTAATTTGAGGCCATAAACAATGTTCAACACTTTAGGCTTAAAAAGTTTCTTAACTTCGCAGCAAAAGTCGCAAAAGTAATATTTTAGGTTGTAAAGTTTGCGAAAACAAATCCATTTGACTTCGCAGCGGTCTCATATAACACAAACTGTAATTATGCGCTAAATAACACTTAGAACTTTATAGGTATTTAGTAATACTACTAAACTAACGGGTAATGGTAACAGCTGTAATAAAATCTATCTTCGTACCTACTGAAATACTTCAATACTAACGTTTGCCCCCGACTTTGCATACATTTGCTTGGAAATTGAGCAAAAATGTGTAATACCTCTTCCGGCAAAAGTAGGATGATATTATTACCATCTCATTCGGGATGCGGATTTTAGATTAAAAGAGGAAATCACTTCATATTTTCGTTTAAGAGACGAGCGAACAGAATGTCTGTAGACTAACCTGAATGAACTTTTCTCTATTAGCATCGTGTAGGTAATTTTCTATGCGTTCAGTGTACAAAGCAGTTTGCAATTTAGAACTAACACAATTTACCTTTCATACTTGAGAGCTTTGCGCGTCATTCTTCTTTGTAATTTTTTTAAAGATTTTCACTGGAAAATAGCAAACTCCGTAAGATTGTAAAATAACATGAGAGATTGTAAACTCTCGATAAATTGTCAACTGAACATTTGGAATACTATTTCACGCATCAAAATTTGATAGTCTATAATCTCGCGAGGTCATTCCGAGAAATTGTGGACTGACATAAAATCGCGACCAATCAGAGCACAAAGTCTACAATTCTACGACTATCAAATTTTGATGCGGAAAATAGTATTCCACATGTTCAGTTTTTTTTTTTTTTTTTTTTTTTTTTTTTTTTTTTTTTTTTTTGTAGTGTTCGTGTATCCAATGCAACAATACATTTGGTATCCAATCAAAAACCCTACAAACCCTCATAACCTGAACGACATTTTACTCCCTCGCGTTGAAACTAATTAGTACTATATTAGTGAATAATAATATAACGATTACTGCAGGATATTGACATCAAATTATTAAAAAAATGTGTCGCAGTGAAACCAAATATGGCGCATAGTTCATATTTATAGATTGTTGGGTCTTCAACTGCGTTCTCGGTACCGGTGCATTTATAAGTTTACGGTGATGGTGAACAACGCATCTGAATACGTGTAGCTTAGAGCTGACGTGCATCTGGAGACGACGCTGAGGACGCGACGCCAGGCTACGTGTCTCCTGGCAACGGTTGTCAGGATACCCGCCGGCGAAATGCCTGGCTGGACGGCGTGGCGCTCCAGGCCGCCAGCGCGTCTGCGCGGCTGTCTTGACACGTGTTGTCAATAATTTTATTGACAGTTTTTATTTTATGTTCAGTGTGTTTTTTTTTTCTTAATTAGTTTTAAATAGTGTTTTTTTTTTACATTAAACTGTTATGATTAGTGGTAGCAGTGATGTGGCAGAAGGTAGTGCAAGTCAACCTTCGCTAAGCTTCCTGGAGAGGTGTCCTCTCTGCACCCAGGCACGATTTTTCAAAGGTAAGCGGGGTCTGAATGTTCATATTGGAAAGGTACACAAACCCCTACATGCACTCACTTCAGACCCTGACATTATGCTTACACCTCCTACACCAGCTACATCCAATTTTGACTTGTTTTGGAAAACCCTGTCAAAATTCAAAAACTCTGTACCCGTTTTAAAGCGAGTTCCCCGCGGTGCAAGACCTCTGGTAGCACAACATCTAGCAGGATGTGTTCGCCGTGCCGCCCGGGAGAACTCGCTAAGTGCCTGGGAACATCTACTCACCTTCCCATATAGAGTTTTACATGTAAATAAGAAATTGGCTACCAAAAAAACCTTAACTGCACAAATTAAAGAAAACTGTAACGTCTCGGCCCACAATTTGGACACAAAATTATCAACACAGAAGTGCCCTTCAAAAGGCATTTCCAATCTGGTCGAAGCTAAGTTAGGGGAAGGTGACATCAGCGGAGCAGCCAGGATACTTTTTAGTAGCGATGTGGTGGCACCATGTTCTCCAGATACTCTCGCAGCTCTGGAGACCAAGCACCCTGCCCCAGCGGATGACCTTTCTTTTCCCGACCCCCCTAATCCGGACATTCACACCCTCACCGTTACAGGTCGTGAGGTGATCACAGCTGTTAGCTCCTTCCGCAGTGGCTCTGCTGGCGGCCTCGACGGCCTAAGTCCTCAGCATCTTAAAGACCTTGTTTGTTCAGGCGCCGGGGAAGCAGGTGAGTTGCTTTTGAAGGAGCTAACGGCACTGGTCAACCTTATGCTCTCCGGCAAGGTAAACGAAGCCGTCATCGACGTCTTGTACGGGGCCAATTTATGTGCCCTGCGCAAGAGGGATGGCGGCATTCGTCCCATTGCCGTGGGAACTACTTACCGTCGTATAGCAGCCAAGATTTGTTGTAAATTTTATGGTGAGGTTCTTTCGAAAAAATTCCAGCCCCTGCAGCTTGGTTACGGCTCCAAAGGGGGCTGTGAGGCTGCCGTACACGCACTGTCGACCTATCTGAATTCTGGCAAAGGAGAGGTCATCCTGAAGGTTGACATCAAAAATGCATTTAATTCGGTAAACAGGGACATCTTGCTGGCAGAAGCTAAAAAAGAAATACCTCAAATCTTCAGTTTCCTCTGGCAATGTTATAGACAACCATCTAAATTACTATATCGGGACAACCTTTTGAAATCTGCAGTTGGCTGTCAACAAGGTGATCCCCTCGGGCCAGTGATCTTTAGTTTAGCTATTCACCCAATTATTCGACAGCTAAATTCTAAATTTAACGTTTGGTATCTTGATGATGGAACCCTTGGAGGCGATGTAGAGACTGTCTTAAATGACCTACAATTTTTAAAAAATCAATTCCATTGCATAGGACTTGATCTGAACTTTTCCAAATGCGAATTTTTTTTATCGGACAACACTGACAGACTACTAACACTTCCAAAATTCAACACAATAGCCCCTGAAATCAAAATTATGGACAAAAGCTCTCTTCGTCTCCTTGGGTGCCCAATCTTTGAGAATTCTTTTCAAGATTTTGTTGAAGAAAAAATTCAAAATTTTAATGACGTTTCAGAAAGATTGCTCCAAATTAACATGCATTCGGCCATCACTCTTATTCGTTATTGCTGTTTCGGCCCAAAATTAATATATTTCCTTCGTGCTTCCCATTTATGGAAGCACCCCCACCTTTTGGACAAAATAGACCAAATTATCAAGCATACACTTACTTTAATTTTAAATGTGGCCATGGACGACAAAGCCTGGGCGCAAGCAACCCTTCCCATCCGTATGGGAGGCCTCGGCGTCCGCAAAATTACCAGTATTAGTTTACCGGCTTTTATATCCTCGGTGTACGGCACTGATAAATTAATCAGGAATATTCTAGTTTCTACACTGATTGATTTTGATGTGCCGTACTTCACCGAGGCTGTGGAGGCCTGGAGACTCGCTTGCCCGAATTCAAATCCGCCCGACTACCCTTCATCCCAGAGACGGTGGGACGAGCCGCTCTGCAGGCAAGTTCAGGAAAAACTTATTGCCACATCAACTACTACTGCAGAGCGTGCGCGCCTGCTGGCTGTGGGTGAGTGGGAGTCGGGTCTCTGGCTTCACGCACTACCGTCGTCGAACATTGGCACCATGTTCGACGATACTACTTTCCGCCTCGCTGCCTGCCTGCGTCTTGGCGCTCCTTGTTGTTCTCCTCATCGCTGCCACTGTGGTGAAGTTGTCAACAGCCTCGGACACCACGGCCTGTCATGCAGCCGTAGCGCGGGTCGCATTGCGCGGCACGCGAATCTTAACGACATCATCCGACGAGCTCTTGTCACCGTCGGCGTTCCGGCTGTGTTAGAACCCAATGGCCTGGCACGCGACGATGGCAAGAGACCGGACGGCATGTCGTTATTTCCATGGAAGATGGGTAGGCCATTAGTGTGGGACGCTACTTGTGTCGATACTCTTGCGCCATCCCATCTTCCTAGCTCTTCGTGCTGTGCTGGCGCTGCTGCTGCGGCTGCAGAGAACCTCAAGCGGCGGAAATATAATAAACTTGTTGGTAGTTATATTTTCGAGCCGTTTGGGGTTGAAACTCTCGGGTCTTGGGGTCCGAGTGCACATAACTTATTTAAAGATCTCTCAAGGCGCTTAGTTGACACGTCACGTGACCCAAGGGCTGGCTTTTACCTTGGTCAAAGAATAAGCATTGCCATACAACGTGGCAATGCCGCCAGTCTTTTGGGTACACTTCCAGTCGACAGCGATGCGGATGAATTTTTTGACGCCATATTTTAGGGTTTATTTAGTTAGGAGATTTTATTTTTATTTCTAGTGTATATAGTTAGTTAAGTATTTATGGAATAAAAGTTTTTGAACATGTTCAGTTGACAATTTATCGGGAGTTTACAATCTGTCAAGTTATTTATAATCTTACGGAGTTTGCTATTTTCCGGTTACATAATAGGTATATATATAGTTTTCACGGTGAGATTCTGAAAAATTTTTACCATGTAAGCTTAGGTGAAGTGAACATGCAGTGAGATGTCAATCTATGACGAACAGACGCACAGCAAAGGAGTGGAACTCTCTGCCTGCGTCTGTGTTTCCGAACGCATACAACCCTAATCTCTTCAAAATTAGAGTGAACAGGTTTCTTCTGGGTAGGCTCGCTCCATCGTCGACTTTGTCTCTGTCATCTATGACCTAGACTAGAGTCAAGAGCAAACCCATATTAAATAAAAAAAAAAAAAAAAAAAAAAAAACAAGATAGAATGACAGACTCAATTCATGCTCAATCCACCTAAGTTAACACGGTGAGATGTTCACAGAAAAGACCAACAGAACCGCCCTGCTGAGTGATATTATAGAGCCTCCACTGGAGTGGATCCTCCGGACCAGACGGTTGTTGTGTCTGATGGGCAACTGCCCGATAGTTGATATTCGGACTGTTGTATATGTTCAAATCGCACGGAGAACTTTACTTGCGAGATGCAGGATTTCATTAGGTTAATTCGTCGTAGATGGCGCTGCGGTTCTTTTTGTTGCCGTACAAATTTCACTTCTTAATTTTTCATTGATGCCGCTACAGAATGACAGTTTACTTTAAGTTTTTATTTTACGTTTAGGACGGCTGAATTAGTTCTCTTTTATGTGCTTTGTGAATTATTATTAGAGTATTTTTGTTTGACTAATGCCATCGACATCATAATGATTAGTTAGGGTAATCTCGATCATTTGCTGTCACAGAACGACCTTCAAATTTCCGTCTAAGAAAGCTATTTCATGCCGCAAATGTCTTTCCCCCCGGCAACGAGTACCTAAAGGAGTCCATACATTATCATAGATTAGATATTTTCTCGGTTTTTTGTAGGATTTTGTTATTTTAGCATCGATCTAAGATCGCCTGTCTTTTTTTTTTTCTTATTGATGACACGGCCCTGCTTTGCACGGCATTGAGAATTTGGATAACATTCTTTATTATGGTTGTTTAAGTTCAACATTAATAAACTACGCAGCATATACACGGTGCCATTTTAGTCGTCTTACAATGGCGGCCCACTTAATGTACCCGACATAAAATACCTCCGGCGCGATTCCTTTTTATAAATGTCATTAAGATTATAAGTACAATAAAACTAAATAATACATACAGAATAATATTTGAATTTTTGAAATAATTCAAATAATAATAATATTTTTAATAATAATAGTAATATTTATTTTTCCCACCACAATATTACAAAAAATACATATTACATGGTATCAGAGTCTGACAACATGTGTTATGATAGAAATGTTCAAATGTTCATAAATATCAATTTTATTTGATCAATGTGTGATAGATGGAGAAGTGGGCTGCCATTGCAAGACGACTGAAATGGCACCGGATAATTGTAAACTCTAAAATATCTTGAGAGATTGTGAACTCTCGATACATTATTAATCTTAACTATAACCTTTCGGAATAAATCCCATAATACCTATTGAAGACCGCTTCAAAATCCAATGCGTATTTAAAAAGACCAACGCGGACCTTCAGAAAGCTCAAATAAACATGATTCAGATGCTGGAGAACCCCGAATGCCCGAGCACATGCATTTCTGAGGAACTGATAAACGCCACTACCGCTTCAACTAACGTGTGCACAAATATTTAAGCAGTTACCACCGACTCTTAAAGAAAAAAAAATACTTTATTAACCTTTTGACCGCCACGGTCGGCTATAGCCGACAAATGAAAAAGTGCCCAACACGCCACCGTCGGCGTTCAAAATGCCTTATGAACGCCAGAGCATAAACGCATCGGTGTGCCCTCGACGCAAAACTACAAATTCGCCTTTTTTTTGTCGGCTCTAGCCGATGGTGGCGTGTTGGGCACTTTTACATTTGTCGGCTATAGCCGACCGTGGCGGTCAGAAGATTAAATAATATATACCAGAAAGTGCTCTTTGTGGATGATATTGTGTGATTTGTAACTCGTCTGCTATAATCTCACGCTAAACTAACATAACTTTAAGAGCTGAATATCCACTAGCTATTTCGTACATTAAAGAGTTTTTTTTTATTTACATAGATATTTACAACTGTTTAAATAAATACTTAACTAATATATACACTAGAATAAAAAATAAAAACTCCTAACTAAATTAACCCTAAAATAGGCGTCAAAAATTCATCCGCATCGCTGTCGACTGGAAGTGTACCAAAAGGACTGGCGGCATTGCCACGTGGTATGGCAATGCTTATTCTTTGACCAAGGTAAAAGCCAGTCCTTTGGTCATTTCGTACATTTAACTACAAAGTTGTAAGTATACCAGAAACGTTCCTGTGTTCAGGTATTTCGTTGCTTGATTTAAATACAACGCTTGACTACGCCTTGGTATAAAATATAAAGTAAAAGATAGTACATAAAAGTACCTTACCTTCCTTTACAGTCCATTAAAGTAGAAAGTATTTTTTTAATATTATAATGATCCTGTAACAATGAACACTAAAACAATTTAGTTTTATCATTCCTATAAAGAAGACTTAACATAAATTCAATTTTCTTGTCTCGGTTTAAAATCACACTCTAGAATGTACCGTGAGATATTCATAAAAGTAGGTAAAGATAATAATGTAAAACAATGGAGGGGAAGCTAAAATATTCATGAATAAAATTCTTAAAGTCTACGAAAGATTTTGTGGGCATTAATTAACTCCAAGAAACATATTAGTTAGTATTGTCTCTCCTCCTCTCTTTTAAATCAATCCAAAGGTTGTCTTTAAAAGATCGCTTCTGGCGGTAAGGTTGCCATTGCCACCCTATATTAATTTATAATAGCTTCTGCCCGCGACTTCGTACGCGTATATCCCGTTTATCCCATTCCCGTAGGAATTTCCCGTTCTCGTATAGCCGTTCCTCATGTGGCTATCATATATCAAAATAATTCACCAAATCCGACTGTCAGTTTCAGATATGAACGCGTTCAAACAAAAAATTGAACGCTTCAGCTTTATTATCTTAATATATGTATATATTTCTTGTGCACGTGTGTGTCACTGAACTCTTCCTAAACGGCTGGACTGATGTTTATGAAATTGTTTGTGTGTGTTCAAGGAGATTCAATAATGGTTTAGATACACAATTGGACCCGGTAGGTGGCGCTGCAATCAATTTCTATAATTTTTTGTCAGATACAAAGCAAACGTTCGGACAGCACAACGTCTGTCGGGACCACTTGTATTAGTATAGATATCTTTTCTTCAATTTATATGATGTAGTATTGTAACACTACCTTTCGGTACCAACATAGTGGCATATTTAAAGAATGTATTATTATTTATCTTTTATTATTATTCCAGTAGTACCTATGTATTAGTATGATGTTAATTTTAGTCATATTTATGTACAGTATGTTTTATTTGAAGTTTTATATTTGTCTTTTTTCTACGTAAGCAAGCATAACTTATCTCTTTTATTCGACTCTCCTCTCGCAGGTATGCTGGTAGAGATTAAAAAAATCATCACTTTTGTACCTATTTTTCTGTTTCCTTCTTCTTATCTATTTGTTAAATGTGTGTACATAAACTGTTAAATAAATAAATAGAAAATGAAGAGTGTTCTATTCTATCCCACTCTTAATTTGGAACCGTATTATCACTTCACTGAATTTCGAATGCAGTGACATTAACTCTTGCCGCCGTACCTACCTATGTTATGTGTACTTACTCTGTCTCCAGCCAGCAAAGCCCTTAGCAGACCCATTACTTCTAGTTACGTATGGGTCTGGTCTACCACTGGACATTTATGGGCTTCTGTACACTTGTCCTATTTTAGAGCTGTGTAAATAGCCTACACGTGTATTGCATGTGAATTGGGACGCTATGTAATGTGTTGTTAGAATAACCTATACAAGAGATGGGGGATCTTTCTCTCTAGGGGATGGGGGATCAACTCAAATGGAGTTGGATAGGAAATATGGCTTGGTGATTGTCGGTGCATTACCATGAAGGACCATATGATTGGGCTCAGTCGGAATTAATATAAATGAAAGTAGTGGACTGTATTAAAATGGGTATAATACCATAATTTACATCAATTGCAAAAAAACAAAGAAATGCCCGTAGCGGAGCGCGTCTGTGAGCTGAGTGGTGTGGCGGGCGCGCAGCGGTCGCCGTGTCCCGGGTTCGCACCCCGACCTCGCGCAGTCCCCGCGGTGGTCCATGACCCGCTATGTGATGCGCCGACAGTGATCACAGGTGGAGTAAGGCAGTGGCGGCGTCGCAGGACTGGGTGAAGGAGTATTGGTCATCCGGTAGCAAGATGGGAAGACGACATCGTTGCCATCGTGGAATTCAAAGGAGAATAATTATATTTCAACGAGGAATTTCCACCAGACGGCACTTTCTTCTTCACCTTCAAGTGCTGGCAAAGGATGAAGGTGGGAGCTTGCGCAGAAATGAGATAATCATGTTAAAGCATCCTTCCATTATCAGATCTCTAGAACTCGTATTAAGAATAAGCATCGATAAAACGAAATATTCCAGATAAATCCATACATATTTGAGTGACATATTCTCATTGCTGTATAACTAAACATGTCTACTACAACAATAGTAAACATTTCTGTGACCATTAACATAGACCTGTATTGACTGGTGTTGGGACATGTTTTCGTCTGGGACGCGAAGAGCGGAGAGGGGAAAGGAAGGTCAAGTAACACTGGAGATTGGCATTTCTTTATTTTGGTAGCTCAGTGGTTGGGAAGAGGACTACCCACGCAATATTGTGTAACCTTATTTGCCCATTATAGTTTGTCGAACCCAAACAAGCTAGAACGCCCAAACATAGTCCCGTATTGTATTGTGATATGCAATTATCATGTGGTATACTTTTATCGAATTCATTATTCATGTTTCATTCACAATATACTGGCTTTTGTCCGCGACTTCTCTCGGTTTGCGGTGCCCCATAATACGGGTTTATGTTCTTTATGTTTTTCCCTTTTTTGTTTACAGGTTCGTTGGAGGGTTATACGGAATTCAAAGGAGAATAATTATATTTCAACAAGGAATTTCCACTAGACGGCAAATTATGCTTATGGCCGTTTTGGAAAATTCTTTTTGATTTTATTCGCTTATACAACTTGTAACAGAATAAACGCAATACCTCTTTAGGGGTCACTGTAGTCATCATTATGAATAACTTTCACTACGAGACCAACATCGCGAAAAAAAAACGACGTCCCCATACATTTATGTGCAAAATGTACTGAACAGCAGATTTTTTTTTTGCGATTTCAGGGTTGGAAACCCATTGTGAACCTATTCTTGATGGTCATTTGAGAGAAATATCAAATGTCTAGAGCGGACTAATGTTAGAAGCCGCTTTCTTCTACATACCACCATCATCATCATCATCCTCATATCAGCCGAAAGACGTCCACTGCTGGACAAATGCCTCCCCCAATTGTCGCCCCAACAACCGATCCTGTGTGTCTCGCATCCATCGGCTACCCGCGACCCTCACCAGGTCATCGTTCCACCTTATATACCATAGTATGTCTTCTTTTTGTTGATATTCCAGTGTACGTACTATCCCTTTTGTTTTTTTTTTTTTTTAAGGATGGGAAATCATCAAATGACTTCTTCCGCTCTGGCTGGAGCGGAAGGGCGTGTCAGACTCTTACTGACTAAAACCCATCCGTGTTCCTTCTAAAGCCCTTTGCGTTCCAGGGCCGCGGTGACTCTTTCGAACAAATTCCGCAACCCTGGCAGGATCGGTACACCTTACATACCATAGTATGTCTGATATACTTCTTATTGTTGTTATTTCATTATACGTATCATCCCTTACCGTCACTGTTTTACGTAAAACAGAATTCCATTGCTTACCGGTTCCCTCTGGTCTACTTAACATTCATAGCATTAGGTTCGAAAGCAAACAGTATGATAACTGCGGACATGATCTTTTATTTACATGTCGGGACAAATAAACAGCAAAGGAAAATGGGGCGACCCACTATGCTGCTTACAGTGTAAGAAGTTACAGCACTATTAAGTTAGGTATCTACGCAGGTAAGGGTTTCTCTTAGGTAATATTCAAGGTATCTTTTTATAGAGCTTTGCCCAGGACTGCTTCGTAGTACCTATTATATTTTTGAGGTTTGAACTAAATATTTACCTTATTTCAGAAAAAAAGAAAAGAAGTACGTACGGGGAAAAGATTTGCAACGCAAAAACGTAGTTAATATTCAAAAAAAAAATTTTTTTTTACTAAGTTAACATCAGCTGATCAAAGGAAACGGGGAGTTCTGGGCCAATTTGTAATAAGTTGGTATGGTTTAAAAGAAAGCGTTTTATTTTTATGGGAGTTAGTTTTTTTTGGAATTGACTATGACTTCCTTAAAGAAAGTGGTACATTTACATAGACAGAAGTAGTTTTTTAAATATGTTTCACCTTGAATATCTACTCATTTTTTTAGAGAAATATTTATAAACTTGTCTTACCGTAGGTAGATAAGTAGGTACCTACACAAATATAGTTATCGTATTCGTGGTCTGCCTGAGGACAACTGCTCGAGTAAATAAAATATTTCTAAAACAAATGGGAATGAAAAACTATCATTAATTTGTATAAATTCGATTCAATTCAAATTACACAAAAACAAATAAGTACATAATTTAAATGGCTATTTAAATTAAATCTTATTAGATCTTATTTTAATGTTAGTATCGCTATGTTTACCCTAATAGGTATACAAATTTTGAATACATATAATACAAATTTCAAATGTGTTTTTTTTTACGCATTTTATTATTTAAATTATTATTCAATTGACACAGAATTAAACTCAAATAAATCGGACATTTGACTCACACAACTGTAAAACACAACATACATCTAACATTTTCATTAATAAATTCTATTTTTAAATTCCAGAATGACTACTACGTACCATCACAGACATGGTGACGCAATGATATTCAACAGAGCGTGCCCCAATTCTATGACTGTTGAGAGTTTTGTTTTTTGATAAACTCATTATTCGTAGAATCAGGTAAGGAGAGTAGATTACTCATCTTTTTCCGTGGATATTGGATCTACTCAAACTGTTATTTCTTACTCACTCTGTCGGTAGGTCAGTATGCTTCGCGGGCATGTTTTATTTTTATACAAACCCGTATTCTTCATTCAGGAAGATAAATAGTTTCCTTTGGTGTTAATATTTTAATTAGGTAAGAGTGTTGAATCTGAAATTTCTAAAACTTGTTTTAAAATAACCGGCCAAGTGCATGTCGGGCCACGTACAGTGAAGGGTTCCGTTGTTATAGGTCCCGTAAGCCATGTCAAAAAATAACAAATTTTACAATGATATTACAAAGTTACAAATACACTTAGCTTTAAGTCATTTTCTATGGAGGTACTACGAAATTTTTAGCTAATCAGTTACATTTTATAAGTTGGTCGACTATTACTCGTTACTTATAAAGCCTACTTAGTTGTGATACTATACTTTTCCTTTTAAATTATCGTTATACATACAATATGCTACTACCATGCATTTTTTCACGTCTCCAAAAACAACCGTTTGGCTAGCAGAGGGAGGGGGGGGGGGGATTGCTGAAAGAATTTTTCAAATCGCTTCAGTAGTTTTTAGGTTTATTCGTTACATACAAAAATACAAATCTTTCCTCTTTATAATATTAGTATAGATTGACCTAGTAATCATCTAGAAGTCGATACACCTTCAGAGTTTAACCCGGAAGCTGACTACCTCCGGATAAGCCTATCATCTAGAATGACGTCATGTTTTGAAAACTAGTTCCTAGATGCAAAAAGTTGACTGAGTCAGGAAACATGACTCACTCTATTATTCAGTAATTAATTAGTCATGCAAAGATGTATCTATCAATAGTGACCACATAGAAAATCACATTATGAAGCCGATGGCCTATCCCCCAGATTTAGACTATAAGTCAGTTTAATTTTTACAGTGATTCTGTTTAATGCATTACAACAAAAAATATCTGTTGTGTTTAAATGACTATGTTTAATCTACTATTTCCTTAAAAAGCTTTAATTGTCTATCTAGAAATGTTAGCTTTTTTTGGGGTTCCATAGTCAACAAGGAACCCTTATAGTTTCCCCATGTCTGTCTGAATTTGGTATGGGTATACATATTAATCACGCAGCCAAAGTAGAAAATATAATCTTGAAAAAAAGTCCCACTTCACGTGATGTAGCGATGATTTTTTTTTATCGTCTATCCTATGGTGAAGGGTGTCGTTGGATAGGCCGTTTAAAAATACAGAGGATTTGCGCAAACCATTCTTACATCCAAGGATCCGTTTGCGAAACATTAAGCTTTAAAGTGATAATTTTTGTTAGAGTCAAGTGTCCCCCCCCCTCCCTCTGCTAGCCAAACGGTTGTTTTTGGAGACGTGAAAAAATGCATGGTAGTAGCATATTGTATGTATAACGATAATTTCAAAGGAAAAGTATCACAACTAAGTAGGCTTTATAAGTAACGAGTAATAGTCGACCAACTTATAAAATGTAACTGATTAGCTAAAAATTTCATAATACCTCCATAGAAAATGACTTAAAGCTAAGTATTTCACAATACTAGCTTTTGTTCGCGACTTCGAACGCGCATATCCGTTTTTCTTCCGTTCTCGTAGGAATTTTGGGAAATCCTCTCTTAGTGCTCAGTGAAAGGAACATACATACAAAATTTCAGCTTTCTACGATCAGTGGTTTTGGCTGTGCGTTGTCTGTCAGTCACTCAGCAACGGAAGAATTTTATAGATGTATATTGATTAATTACCAGAGATACTAAATTCTAAGCCTGTCTTAAGTAAGCACAACAAAAGAGAAGACTTACGATCCTACTAATTCTGATAAAATATAAATACATAAGCACAAAATTATGAAAACATCTCATCCCCAATTTAATAAGCATTCAATCACTGAAAGCAAGCAAAACATAAATATCCCTTCTCGAACATTTTCATCACAATCGTCATTTACCGAAAATTATGAAAGAAGATGAAAATCGGTTTTCATTTCAATATCCCTACCCTTATTAAGGATAAGAAGAAAAACGTCAGATTTTCCAATATAGCGTAAAGATCCCTTGGAATTGATTGAAACCTTTGTCGACGAAACACGGGAAAAAATTAAAGGTCAGGTTTACAAACAAGATGTACCGTCAACAAAACAGATAAGTAACCAGGATGTCTGTTATTTTTATTTTTAAATGTCTTAATAGCTTATGCCATTGGTCACTTAAAAAAAATATTATCCCAAGGATAAAATGCTACCTACATTTTATCCTTGGGATAATAATTTTTTCCCACGTTCGAGTTTCATCAAAATCCAATTAGTAGTTTTGACGTAGAAACTTAACAGACAGACAAATACTCCCAGTTGCCTTTCTATAATAAAAGTTATAAACTACATATCTCATGATCGATAAAGCAATCCAGTACTCACAAACAAATATTTATTTGTCTGACGTTTTGGTCGCTTACTGTTTTGTGAACCATACTCATCACGCAAAGCTGGCATAATAACATTAGAATACTTAATAAGATAAGCACCAAATCCGTACGTTTTCAAGAGGCTTAAGTAGATAAGTAATTCAGGCCAAAAGTAGTAGGTATACACGGAAAACCGGAAATTCCTTAATAAAGTCGGAGAGGAAGCGTCAATAATTCAAAAACTTTTGAATTAAACGGAAAAGCAGATCTGGTTTTTTTTATCTTTTGATTGTTCTTTTATTTTCGGCTACAACGGGATGATTTATTTATTTTATTTTATGAGTTTGCAAAGGTCAAAGGATAAGCGGTTGTCGAAATTGGTCATATTTTTCCGTGTAATGACAATTTCCAATTATTTATTATGAATAGATTTATAAGAAATGAAGTGACGCGAATTTACCTATGGAAAACTATGATTTCTTGTGTGGCGGATATTCATGCCATTTGGTTTAATAATAATGTTAACCGAGACATATAGCAATTAGAACTCTGTACTACTACTATAGTTGAAACTAATACAAGTTTTAATGACAATATAGGTAGTTTTTCCTTGACAATATTTCCTGTGATCAAAAATATTCTTTTTTGAATTTTTGAAAGGTGTAGCTTCATATTTCCAGCTAAAAGCAAGCAAATAAAAGCCTTTTTAAAGTCATTTCAAAAGAAACAAAGTTAATTTATCTTTTCAAAACTTGCGTGAGCTATCTGAAGTGTCCATATGGGAACGACCAACCCTTCACTGCTCGTTCACTTTTGTTATTTTTAAACTTTATGGTTCCACTTGAACCATAGAGTTCTGAGAGTCTTCGGCCACTGCTAGTCTCTATTGTTAAAAATTTAAACTAAGCGTGTCAGTGTGTTTTACCGTTTGCTTTAAAAAAAACGGTCTGTGATAGTTACTACAGTTATGAGTATGACACCTGAAACGTGCTGGCACGTTTTTTTTTGTTTATATTTGAGATGAGTTCCTCTGGACTCTATTCTTGGTCATAGCTGACAGAGACAAAGTCGACGATGGAGCGACTTTACCCAGAAGAAGCCTGTTCACTCTAATTTTGAAGAGATTAGGGTTGTTTGCGTTCGGAAACACAGACGCAGGCAGAGTTCCATTCCTTTGCTGTGCGCATTATAAAAGACGTTTGGAAACGTTTACTGCGAATTGGTGGAATAGCAAACAAGGTAAGGATAGTTACTTGTAGTGCGTCTAGATGTTCTTCTTATTAGTAAGAGAGTAACTTGACCAATCTGTCGATTATTACAGATCAGTCGACGATGATAAACAGTTCTTACTACACCGAAAAAAACCCAAACTACTATACCAATCGACTGACGTCGATCAATGTTATCGATCGAGAATCGATCCATTGATAAACATTTTTTTTATTATTAGAAAAAAAAGAACCATAGGTAGATGTGGTACCAAATAATGACACCTCTTGTCACTGCCGACCGCAGACATTCTGTGCTCTATGATTTACCTATAAGCAACCAACACACTTCATTTGTTATTTCAGAACATTCCTAGCAACCAGTAATATAAAGTGGTCGTTAGAAATATTTCTGTTAACCCCTCCAACAAACCGAGGGTTCTGCTAAGACCGGGTTCAACTATTGAGTTCACTCCTCTAAACTATTGAGCTTTGGATTTGGAGTTGAGCGATGCGTTTGTGTAGCTTAGAATTCAGCCGCTTGAGATCTTAGGAAGCAATTATAAAACAGGTGTGGCGGTAATTAATATTCTGTTTATTTGATATAATTAATTCTGAACCTACATTTGGATATAGAAATTACTAGTATATCATTCATAGATGTTCTATAGCTTTCTTTAATGGGTACTAGTGTTTAAAAATTGCTAATCACTGCAGAAAAAGTTGCAACCATATCATCATCATCTGCCTTTTCCCAACTACTTTTGGGGTCGGCTTCCAGTCAAACCTGATTCAGCTGAATACCAGTATTTTACATGGAGCGGCTGCCTACCAGACCTCCACAACCTATTAACTGGGTAACTCGGTACTTCTTGGCAAGACTGGAGTCAGATTTACGGGCTTCTGACAATCCGTAACAACTGCCAAAGATCTACAAATGACAGCCGGGACCAACGGCTTATCGTGCTTTCCGAGGCACGGAGAAAACTCGGTATGTTAAGATGGTCACCCATCCACAGACCAACCTTGGTAAGCGTTGCTTAACCTTCAAGATCCACCCATGCGGCTGTTATTCTTTAGCCACGAGCTATATAGCATATCATGTACCACATAAAACAGTTTACAAAATAAGTTGTGCTATGTTGCTTCGAATCAGCATTGCCATTCAACGTGGCCAGTGTTCTGGGCACTTTTCCCGTTGACAGCGAATGTGGACGAATTTTTCGATACCCTGTGAGTTCTTCCCCGCCCTTTATTACTCATATTTTCCACTAGCTTGTATATACTGGCTTTCAATGTTCCTGCTAACAGTTTTGTTTTTTTTTTTTTTTATTAAATTAATTTAGAATAAGTAACGTGAAATTTGTAATTTTAAATTTTATTTATTTCAAAGTCAAAGTTAATTCATTTATTTCAACTAGACCATTAAAAGGCACTTTTGAACGTCAAATTTACAGTTTAAAATTAAAAAAATAAGTGACTCTAGTTGTCCATTCGCAAAAAGTAGATTCTTATGGAGAAGAACGGACAAGAAACTCCATAGTTACTCTTTTCAAATATAAGTTTTACAATATTTTGTATACATAGGTACATTGATCAATTGATTATATTATGTGAGCACAATACATCCAACATTACACTAATATACAGCACACACTTATATACTATAGGTACAACAAAGCAATACCAGCAGAGATAAAATTAAGTTTGCTAGTAAGGGACATGGTACTCACATGATGAAAGTACACCAGTAAATAAAACAAGTTTGACTTTTTCTACTATACCCTCGATTGTCCTATGGAGCAGGACCAGCATGTTTCCAAGCATTCTTATCTTTAATATAATCATCTAGTTTGTAATATGCTTGTTTACAAAGTGTGGTTTTAATGTAAGTTTTAAATTTTCTTTCATTTAGTTCTAATATGTCACAAGGTATTTTGTTGTAACATTTAACACAGTACCCCATGAAAGATGTTCGTACTTTGGCTAATCTATAAAATGTTTGATCTAAATTATTTTTATTTCTAGTATTAAAATGATGTCTATCACTAATTTTGTTAAAGAGATGTCGATTTTTTTTTAACATACATAATATTCTCATAAATGAATTGACAAGGTACTGTCATAATATTAATCTTTTTAAAAATTTCCCTAAGAGAATCGCGGCGACGAAGATTATAAATGGATTATAATATTTATTTGAACAATCAAATAAGTTTTTATGTTTTTTGTAAATATTAGATTTAACCTTAAATAAATCTTACAGGTGTTATATACTGTTATAAACTTAACATGTAGGTGTTGAGAATTGGTAAACAAATTTCCTAACATAGCATATTTAAATATAGGAGTTATGAAATGATCGATTTTCAACTTAAAACAAAAAAATATTTACTGGCCACAATGTTGTTAAAACAAATGCTCTCCAAACAAAAAGCAATGCCAACGTTTTGGCACAACCACGGCGCAGAGGCAACAAAAAATCATATCTTCCGGCTTTGCCTTTTTAAACTTATGCGGTTGAATCAACAGTCAGACGCACAGCAGTACACAGCCCCACAGCAGGATTGCCCCAAAGCACCCACTTAATCTTCCCCAGCCAAAGTTGTTAATTTACCCCGACTTGTTTTACATAACTCCTCCCACCAATTGCTGAAGGGACCGTGAAGCCTGGCTGTTACGGCCCCTTTATAGTTTCGAAGCTACGAGCTTAGCCTTTCAGAATTAGCTCGAATTAGTGAACCAAATGACCAGACCGAGGAACTTCCGTACGGAGCCCGCGTTATCCCACTGTTGACAGGATGATGCCTACCACAACGTTAACGTGAACTAGGAATTTTCTCGAGATTGATATCATCGCTGTGTCTTTAGTGTCGTCTTGTTAGCAAGCTGTGTTGAGCCAGCAATGTACGGAGTCCGGTGCGGTTATCTCCGAGTAAGTGATTACGGCGGCTCTTGAGACCTTTCGTAGTAGACGCAGAAGTGGAACTACGTAAGTCAGTCAGTACGGCGGCAACGCTACGGGTGTTGACACGTGCTGTGCGTACCACGACGCTCCGATGCGATCTTTTTCGCGCCGATTTCGAATTGTGTATGGCGAATGTTTCTTTAATGTGTTTTAGTTGAACGATTTCCACTGAAATCTGCAAGTTTGAGTGAAAAGTGGTTCAGTGAAGTTTTATTTTCGTATTTTGAAATAACTGAGAACTTGTTGATTTTTAGCAATAAAATATTGCTAGAGATTTTCCTTGATTGTTAGGTAAGTGGAAAATGAATGAGAATATTAGATTTCATTATTTTAATTTATGGAGAGACATTACACACCCACACATCTCCCAGCAAAGCTAATTAGCCAATTCCACCTACTACTAAAAATATTGATAAAAAAACAGCTGATATAAAAACAGCACACACTCGAGATAACATTAAAATTAAATATTTATAAAGCCATAAAAAATCATTAACTCTTTCATCTCGAGTTAGAAGAGTCATAAAATTCGAGAGCACCTATAAACGTTGCTTATCTATGTAACATTTTAAAGTCGTAAAACGTACGCATTTTGGTAAAAACATACTATGATATTGATGCTACATATATGTAACCAAACATTCCCATGAGATGTAACGCATCATTAAATTCGACAAGCTTCTTCTGGGTAGGCTCGCTCCATCGTCGACTTTGTCTCTGTCATCTAAGACCTAGACTAGAGTCAAGAGCAAACCCATATTAAATAAAAAAAAAGACTAATAATTAATTTCATGTGAATATTCCTAATACCGACAAAAACTAGTAACGCACAAAAACAATTGATTTTACTTCTGTTTATAATCGTGCACAATCTGTGGCGGCCTTGTACGTCCGAGTATTAAGTCACCAAGTTGCAGAGTGACTCATGTATATCCACAAATGGGAATCTTATGCCTTTACAGTCCAATCGTTTAGATGCTAATTAGTTAAACACGTTGTACAATAGCTGCAAGAATATGCAGTTGACAATAATTATTATGTAAGTGAGGTATATAAACATATTAATATGTATAGTGTCGCTCAATGTCGCTCCGTGTTGTTTATATTTTTTATCTGAGTGATATAAGGCCGGGTTACCAATGTAATGTAAGTCGCTTGATATTGGTAACAATCGCAACGTTATTTTTATTGTTTTACATATTGAACCTACCTACATTCTCATGTATATTGATAACATAGTTGTTCTTTATACATATATGCATACTAGTTGCAAGTTTTCTAAGATAAATATGGTGGAAAATTAAACATTCATGTTACGAAAATTATTTCCTTTTGTTTTGGCGTACTTTCATGTCATTGGATATGTCACCGGAAAATTGCAGACTCCGTAAGATTGTAATTAATCTTGATTATATTATAATTTCTCGATGTATTATTAAAAAATTGTTTTGTATACAATAAATCCCATTTTCCGGTGACAGATATAGTGTCCTCGATAAGTTAAACGTTAGATATTTCTAATTTAGGATTACGCAGTAGGATGTAAACTAATTATGCAGATAAGACCCCATCTCTTGACATAATCGCCCTTTGAGGAAAGGATCTAGTGACCTTTTGAAACCTTTCATAATAACGGGTATTAAACCAAAGTAAAGGGTGTGAAAATTGACGGACTCTAATCCTATTCCTGATTGATCAGGAATTTAAATGTGTTTAAACATCGTTTTGTTCCTTTTCCTGATTGGTCCCTTGCATACCTACTATTGGTTTTGTAAGTATTGTACTCGTATTTGAATCTACGTTCGATTATTTTATCGACAACTAAAAGAAAAAAAAAACTAGCTGTAATCATCATTTAGCTCTTCAACAATTGTGTCGATGTTATTGAAATTTTCTTTTAACTTTTAATTTTATTTCTTTATTTTAATTTACCGAACATGTTTACTTATTATGTTTACTTATACATTTTGAATGGTAAACTCTCGAAATTGGTACCCAAGATACAGGCTTGCCTAGTTTGGGGCCAATGTAACAAACAACCTTGTAATATTTTGGTCTCTTGGATATTACATTTTTTGTTAAGTGCTATTGACCTTTTTCATACGACACTTATTTGATGATTGTGTCCACAACCTCCCACAAAGTGGATTCACGAAACTGTCAACTGAGTATTCAGTCAGCACGATCAACCAACGTGTATTCAGTGCTATTCAGTCAGTGATTTCAGTGATGGCCGGATGACGGATATACCTGTGTCGCGCGCGTCAGGCGATTGTAAGTACAGTCAGCATTATGTATGCATGACCGTTGCACCTGGCACCGGTGAGGTTAGGGTTAACTCGTGTGTAATTCTGTTTATTTGGTGGCTTGATTTTGAAAAGCATGGATTATAGCGGTAAGGTCTTTAATATATAAAATGAAATAGCTTTATTTTTCCTTTTACATTTATGCCTTAATTTATTTAACGAAGTGGTGAGATAGGCGTCTTGTGCTATAAAACGTTAGATTTAGCCAATATTAAGTAGGTAGGTAGTATTGAATACGATTTTGTTTAAGGTAGGTTTGTTTTTTTTTTCTACTGTAAATATATACATATTTTTGATAGTATCTGAAATCGTTGTTTACATCCACATTGGTGCGATGACGATGTAAAGTACAGTCAGAATTATGCATGCATAACCGATGCACCTCGCACAGAGTTAACTCGTGAGTCACGTGTGTGGATTTGTCGACTTGATTTTGAAAATCATAGACTATAGATACCTATAGGTCTTATAAATTTAAAATAGGTCTATTTTTTCTTTTATATCAAATCATGAGTAATTTACCTAAGTGGTAATATTATTTTTAACTTAGTGGCGAGCTAGACTCTAATACTGTAAAAAGTAAGGAGATTTTAGCAAAATTAGGTAAGTAGTACCTTGTTTTTTGTTGCCGATTTTTACCGTGGAATTTAATATGGACCTTTAAGTATATTTTTTTACAACCATATTGGAGATGATGGAGTATGATAATCTGACACTAGTCTTGCCAAGGAGTACCGTGTTACCCAGTTAATGGGTTGTGTAGGTCTGGTAGGCAGCCGCTCCACGTAAAATACTGGTATTCATTCAGCTGAATCCGGTTTGACTGGAAGCCGACCCCAATATAGTTGGGAAAAGGCTAAGCAGATGATGATGAATGGAGATGATGGAGTACAGTCAGCAACTCGGCATTATTGTTTTTTTAAAACCTTAGTTGGAGCGATAGCGATTGTATTATTTTATGAAAATTATTTTTTTAATATTACTCATAGAACTTCCACCCACTCTGACAGTACCCATTAAGATTAAAGAATCTATCACTAAAACCAAAAATATGTTTAACTAAACATGTGGGTGAGTTTGGCTTCACTCCTAAATCTAGTGTGCCTACCTACAGAACATTTGTTTTTGTGATTCTTCAACAGCGATCTAATTAAATGAAGAGATGACTTGTTAATATTATTAATGGTATTTTAACACACTCAATAATATGCGAAAAAAACAAAAGAACAAAATCTTGTTTTTTTAGCATCATCCAAAGTTTTTCCATTCTCTAGATATTGATATTGGTCAATCAATAGCTGCTCAAGTACATTTTTGTTCACATAACTAGACAAAATGATGAAAGTAGCTGATTTTACATAAATTGTGTCTTTGATTGATACCCATCATCATCTTTTTCCCCTTATCCCATGTTACTTGGGGTCGGCGCAACACGTTTTTTTTCTTCAGCCGTCACGCTATCACTAACTCCCTTTTCTTTCATATCACTTCTAACACAATCCATCTAATCTTTTCTTTGGCCTCCCTCTCCCTGTCCATCCATCCACTTTTATATTTATAACTCTTTTAGTAACATGCATTTCATCCCTCCTGTTCACATGACCATACCAAGATAAGCGGTTCCCTTTCTACTTTTCCGTCACTGACGCCACTTTTAAACTACTTCTAATGTACTCATTTCTCACTTTATCCATTCTCGATACTCCACACATCCATCTCCACATTCTCATCTCCGCTACTTTTCTCATGCCGTCTTTTTCACAGCGCAACATTCTGATCCATACAGTACGACAGGTCTTATCACGGACTTATAGATTTTCCCCATTAACTTGAGTGGCATTCGTGGGTCGCAGACTGTTCCAGTGACCTGTCGCCATTTCATCCATCCTAAGTTGATCCGATGCGTTATGTCTCGGTCTATATCATCGTCTCCCTGGACAATACCCAATGTCTGGATAATGTATGCTGATAAAAAGATCACGTAGTATTTTGATTTTCTTTAACATAAAGACTAACATTGTTTAGTTGGAGTTGTTTGCTTGTATCCTCTTACAACGTAAATAGAGACATCTATCACGGGTTCTGGGTCAAAAAATATATTTACGACAGTACTTCTTCAGTGAAGGCTCAGTTTTTACGATATTTTGTAAAGAGGTTGAGGCAAGAGTTTCCTTTTTTTATTTTTATTTATATACATTGCAGTAGGGGCAAAGTTTGAGTGGTTTTCTGTAATATTTCAGACTAGTTTTTTCACGTGGCTTCGCTCTCCTGGCTTCCACCTCTCAGGAATCTTGCTTTTTTGTATAAAAGAAGCAAAGGTTACAGCAATAGCAAGTGAAGCTTTCGACCAATACTTTTTTTTGTAATCATCTTAAAATATATATATTTCTTGTGTACGTGTGTATGTCACTGAACTCCTCCTAAACGGCTGGACCGATGGTGATGAAATTTTTTGTGTGTGTTCAAGGGGATTCGAGAATGGTTTATATTCACAATTGGACCCGGTAGGTGGTGCTGCAATCGATTTCTATAATTTTTCGTCATATACAAAGCAAACGTTCGGACACGACAACGTTTGTCGGGACCGCTAGTATCTGTATAAATGTTAAACAAAAAATCTATCTACCAATTAATCTTTAATACTGATATTATAAATGCGAAAGTTTGGATGGATGGATAATTGTTACCCAAGCACGTCAGAACTCCGGAACGGATCTTGATTAAATTTACAGGCACAGAGGTAGATTATAGTATGGAATAATATATAGAATACTTTTTATCCCCGGAGTATGTTCTCTTGGGATAATTTTCGACATTTACGCGGGCGGAGCCGCGGGCGGCAGCTAGTATCTACATAAATCGTTTATTTTATTTATATCTCAGGTTTGTTGTATACAGCGTAGTTGTATATATCTACATGTAATTTTACTTATATTTGCATTGAGTGAGACACCTGCTATTAAACAGCCATTAATATCTTGCCTTCAATTTTATGTTTGAGCATTTAAAATTAGCAGACATCAAAAGATGCACAAGGCCTGTGCAAATTTTGACCTACACGTACATAACGCAGCTGTAATAGTTCTAAACTATTACAGCTGCGTTATGTACGTGTAGGTTAAAATATAGGTACCTACTTCAGAAGGGCAATTCTACAAATTTTAGGTAAAAAATTATTGGAGTACTCAGACACGGAAAACCTTATGACCCTTCATGTATAATCCTATCTACCACTTAATTTATTTTTTTTATGTTTGGGAAATCATCAAATGACTCCTTCTGCTCTGGGCGCAGCAGAAAAGAGTATCAGACTCTTACTGACTAAAACCCATCCGTGTTCCTCCTAATGCCCTTTGCGTTTGGCTACTCTCTAAGCCCGAAGTCCGTAGTTTCGGGCTTAGTTGCAGGCGTAAGTCGGTAGGTGATACGGAGTAGAATTACTCCGTATCACCTACCGACTTACGATTAGTTCCAAACCCGAACTAAGAATGAATGACAACACGATTTGACAGTAACTGTCAAATCGTATTGTCATTAATCCTTTTGTGGTTGGGTGATATGCAACTAAGCCCGAAACTACGAACTTCGGGCTTACAGAGTAGCCCTCCAGGGCCGCGGTGACTCTTTCGAACTAATTCCGCAACTCTGGCAGACCACACAACCATACACTTTCTTCACTCGCTACACCACGCACACACATACCCACACCTCATATCTTTAAGCTCACCAACAAACCCTCGTACTTTTAATGGTACTTTATCTGTATAGTAGTGGCACACAAACGTCCTAACATGGATCTTGGTAAATAGCTGAACGCTATCCCCTGAGATATAGGTTTATAAGCACCATAGAAAAAGTATAAATTGTTATCATTTTCATGTAGAGTTAAAGTTAAAGCAATTAACTGACCCATTTTTGCATAAATGTTTGAGATTTTTTAGAGTCGATCGAATATTTTGATCTTTACTATAATATAATAAAGGTAAAGAGTTTTTGTTTTGTTTGTTTGAACGCGCTAATCTCTTGAACTACCAGTTGGATTTGAAAAAATATTTTTGTATATGATAGCCACATTCATGAGGAAGGCTATAGGCTAGGGATGGCCAACCGGTCGATCGCGATCGACCGGTCGATCGCGGCTGTAAGTCCAGTCGATCGTGGCAACGCTAAAAATATAAATTCGTATAACAGACTGCGCAACTATATAAATAGGTTAGGTTAATAAAATTAAAAATACTACAAAATGGTATACTGAACTGGTATACTGTTTCATTTAAAATTTAATTGAAAAGAAATGTGTAATTGGTAGATCGCACAGGGTTTCGTCAATAAAAAGTAGATCATGGGTCGAATCAAGTTGGACCCCCCTGCTATAGGCTATACGGGAGCGGGAAATTTGCATTTTATTTGCAATCAGTCTAAAACACCCATAACTTTTCTAAATTTTAAATTGGCTTCCAGAAGTATAAAAAATCCCCTATTTTATCTTATCAAAAAGCACCTAAAAACATGGTTTCGGCCTATACTGTTCATTAAGCTTAACTTAAGTTAAAATTCTCAGAACTACACATATCTTTAGAGTTAACTCCAAGATTATATTATTACTGTTCGGTTTCAACAATTAACTTTAACAAAGTTTATTTTTGTGGCATTTTAAACTTTACAGATTAAATATAGAATACGTTATCGATTGGCAAATTAATGCAAGTGGAAGGCTCGACCCCGTTCCTTGAACATTGAATTAACATTCTTATCAATAGTGTAATTATAGAGTACCTAGTACCTACCTAACCTTATTCGTAGTTATCGCTTACAATACTGAACACTAATTAATTACGCAACATTTTATTTACGTACTGCCTACCGCACGTCAGGATTAATAAAATTAGTAAAAGCTGGCACTCACTATTCCGCCAGGCCAGCTAACTACGGCTGAGCAGTGAGCAATGTGTTGAAGGACTGTAGAATATATAATTACCTGTAATTATATACTCTAAGCTATCCACAGTCCACAACTCCACACATATCAACTCGGAAAGGGATCGCCACCGTATCGCCTTTTTCGCTGAATTGCCCCGAGCCGAGCCGATTACGTTGCGATTCCGATTAGTGTGCGTTGAAGTAGGGAGCTTCATACAAAGCTCATAGCGGCTCGAGTTGATACGGTGACGATCTCTTTCCGAGTTGATATGTGTGCTACGACCTTTATTGTACTGTACTGTTGAGCTGACCGTGTTACCCAGTTAATGGGTTGTGGAGGTCTGGTAGGCAGCCGCTCCACGTAAAATACTGGTATTCAGCTGAATCCGGTTTGACTGGAAGCCGACCCCAATATATTTGGGAAGAGGCGCAGATATATAGGTACTGTTGAGCTGACTCTACTGGACAAACAATCTTTCTTGGCATTCGGATAAAAATTTGGAAGGCAAAGTCAGGTGAAAATTATTGTTGGCCACGTTTGGCAACTACTTATTCCCATTTAATTAAAACTTCACTAAATTGATACTTTCACACTGTCACATAGTCAATAACCTTGCCATTTTAACTATAAAATGACAAAGCATTCATTTCCCTGATGCTTTATATTGTGGAGTTGACTGTACCGATGGTAATATCAAAACCCTTCTTGGAAGTCTCGGGCAAAAATTTGTGAGATACAGATTAAATTAAAATAATAAAACGATTTTAATGAGGATCAAAACAATTTGGAATCGACCCTTTTGTTTAGGTATTTTATGGTAGTTACAAAACGGGAAACTTATCGAACCATTATTTCTTCATTTCCTATCTGTTAAACATGATTTTCTTTAAATGTTTCTTGAATTAGGCCAACATCGCAATATCGCCTCTACATCGCCGCAGCTTTGCAAATAAAATCTTTTACAATTGGGTCAGATCTTGTCAAGGGGACTCGCAGCGTTTTGCGTATGAATTTATTGAAATAACGCTATTTCTTTATTCATCATATCAGCCTATTGCCGTCCACTGCTGAACGTAAGCCTCCCCCAAAGATCGCCAACCATCCCGGTCCTGAGCGGTCCGCATCCATCCGCTGCCAGCCACCTTCTTCAAATCATCGATCCATCGTGCCGCAGGGCGTCCCACACTACGTTTGCCCATACGCGGTCTCCACTCTACCACATGTCTGCTCCATCGACCGTCTGTCCGTCTACAGACATGGCCGCAAAATATAGTCAAGACTTGACTCTCAAATCTCCAAACCACGGCAAAGTTCAACTGTAACATGAAACATGCATAAGTAAGCTCGACAGTAGTTTGAAAATTTGTTACTCCACATCTTTTTTATTAACCTAGTACTTTATTCTCCTCATAAATTTCAGAGTTCAAATCTAAACTAACATTATGAAGAAGTAAATTGTTTGTTTATATTTAAAAGTAAGCCCAGAGGCTCTATGGTGGGCGCCAGATAAATTTACAATAAAGTTCATTGCCCTTTCTTTAATTTCGCTGCGTAGGTACCCGGATTAATTAATCGTTTTTCTTTAATAGAAAAACTAAAGGACACGATAGATGTCGATTCCTTTATGTCATTATTTCTGTTATCGGAATTAACTATGTCAATAAATGTATGAAGTATATTTGTATAGTGTGTAAATAGATTATAAGGTACAATGGGGTTGACGTATCCGTGTGGATAAAAACCCCTAATAATTAAAGAATTAAAAAAAAAAATATGATAGTCAATGATCGTTATTGCACGTTTATCTGGTGTCGACCATAGACAATCTATTAGCGAATGCGATTGACGATACATAAGGGATTGATCACGTGATATTTCGACAGTGTTTGACAATTCCATACATTATTTACGTTTTGACAATCGCTTTCGCCACGCTACCGCTGTCAGAATGGCACTTGCCTTGAGCCTCAGGTCCGATTACGGAAATTCTTTGACTGATAGAAAGTAACTCTATCGCTAAATGTCATAGAGATCCTACCAGATAACCCTCGGGCGTGAAACCGCGGGAAAACGCTTGTATTTTACACATGGTGACAGTTCATATCGATAATATCCTCCCTCATACTCGTCGCTAAATAGCGGCAACGTGACAAATCCTGAAATACCCACCACCAAAGTATTTCTATGAAAAGAAATACTAAAAATAGAAAAAAATAATCGCATTTCTTCGTTCTAAACATAAATCACGTTGTATGTTATTTCTAAAAAAAAACTTGGGTTTCTTTTATTAATAGGTTTCCTATCTATTGTTGGGACAATATCGCTGAGATAATAGGAAACAAAAGACAACTACAATAAGTTTTCTAGGAATGACAACAGAGACTTAATTTCCTTTTAGGTTCTAGGAATGTAAGGTTTCGATACATTGTCTAATGTCTATGTCTAAGCTTATGTTATAAAGAGGTTTTTTTAAAGGTATTCACTGGGAATATTATTATTCTACTTCGAAAATTCTTTCACTGTTTGGGTCGGTCAAACATAAAGTAGCCGTCATGCTAATAGAAAGTGACCATCGCGCGAATACGAGATCGTCGCGATAATTTGTTCAACAAAACCGGAAAGCACCAAAAAGACGCATTCGGGTTTGCCTTACAAATCGAAAAGATCGCGTATTCGCGCTATGATCGCTGTCCGAGCCTTAGAATGCTACATTGTCGTTGAGTGTCATAGGCAAAAGTAGACAAAAATGCATGGGGACAATGGGATAGGCCGGGGGAGCACAACCCCATGAAATAACCAGTATATCCAGACTATCTGTAGCATAATCTTAAAGCGTGTGACGTAACAAGGTCTAACAAAAGACGACCTTATCATACTTTGTCGAACCAGAGTCATGACCTGAACGACTTTACCTAAGAACTAATACACCCATTAAAAAGTTTAGCCTTTGTAAATACGAAGTTTAAGGGGAAACTTGCTCAGTAATGCTGAGTGTGCGAGTTAGTGCGTCTCGGTTCTGACAACAGAATAACAGTTCCTCAGAATAACAGTTCCTCTTGGGGCGCTCTTTGTCACTTACAGAACAGATAGAACTAGCTACTTTGGCCCAAGGCCGATAACGCGGAACTAGGAGGAAATTTATCGTACCTGCTAGAAGAGCCGTTAAAATATCGGGTAGACACACATCGTGTGAATATTTTTTGAAAGGATTGACGAAAGCCGAGTTATTTTTTTTTACAATATGATATTATAAAAAAAAGTATCTAATACAAACATGTATTAGATACTTTTTTTTTAAGTTTACGTCACCTCCTGAACTCCAGAGCATAAACGCATCGGCGGCGGCGCGCCGATGCGGCCAAGCCACAAACTCGCCGTAGGTACTTTTTGTCACACATTTGTGACGTTTAGCGTACAGGGCATGCGCTTGCTTGTCATGTATCTATGACAATGGCGTTCAAAACGTTAACTTGTAGTAATGATTAAAAAAATCTAAAATTTGTGATTTATCCTTTGGAACTTTTTAATGAAAATGTTTGGCCTTTGTAAATACTACATTTATGGGTAAACTTGCTCAGTCTGCGAGGTAGTGCTTCTCGGTTCTGACAACAGAATAACAGCTCCTCTTGGGGCTGCTGATTGTTGCTTGCAGAACAGATGGAACTATCTTTTCTGGCTTAAGGTCGATGCCGCGGAACTATAAATAAATACTCGTACTGCTGGAAGAGCCGTTAAAATACTGGACAGACACATGTCGTGTATGTCTGAGATTCTGTGAGAGGATGGTGGAAATATGAGTTTTTTTTTTTTGTATTTTATATACGTATGTTTTTGTATGTAGTTACTTATTAATTTTATTTAGAGATAATTTAACGTAAGTAGATTTTTTTCTTCTAAAATTTATTTTTTGTTACTTAAGTAGGTAGGCTTAGGTAGGTAGGTAGTTAGGTTTAAAGTTTCCTCAAGCAAATGAAATAAACATACATGTTACAGACAATTTTTGTAACACGTTGCGTTTTATGATTAATGTGTTCGTGTGTCTGGTCGTAAATAAATTGTCGTAAAGACATCTTTCAACTAAACAGTCCAAGTTATTATGCAGTTGAACACGTAAATAATTTTACTGTCCTGAAGACATCCTGTATAAACACACATTCGTAGTTCAAACACATTTAGCGCGCTGGTTAACACATTAAAAACGTTTTACTTGTTGGTTTATTTTTGAGAAAAGACACTTTCATAAAAAATTAGCTGACGCCCGCGGCTTCTCCCGTGTCGGAAAATATCCTTAGGGAATATGTTACCGAGATAAAAAAGTATCCAATGTCTTAATCCAGGAAATGGTCTCCACGTGTGCCCTGTTTCATTTAAATCCGGTCAGCCGTTAAGACGTGTAGGGGTAACAAACTCCACGACCTCATCCCACCGGCCCCCTTCTACCATCGGACATCTAGACGCACTGCAAGTTACTATCCCTACCTTGTAGCTATTCCACCAATTCGCACTAAACGTGTCCAAACGTCTTTTATAATGCGCACAGCAAAAGAGTGGAACTGGTGCCTGCGTTTGTGTTTCCGAACGCATACAACCGAATCTCTTCAAAATTAGAGTGAACAGGCTTCTTCTGGGTAAGCTCGCTCCATCGTCGAATTTGTCTCTGTCATCTATGTCAAGAGTCAAGAGCAAACCCATCTCAAATAAAAAAAAAACAAACAAACTCAATTTCGCATTTATAATATTAGTTAGGATTATAGAACATTTCCAATCCATCAAAGACCGACTTTATTTAATTTCACCCCGTAATTTATCATCAGAGTCTTCCGGGATGTTTGCAACATCCCTATTAAGGCCCTAAATCTAATTTATTTTAACCCATACACATAATTGACGGCTTGATCACGCATAAAACCCTATTTCAATTAATGAGTACTACGTAAAATTATGTCACCGAGTATAAGTCAGAGAAAACCCTCGGGAAGATCAAAAGGCTTGGCTCTTTGATCATAATTTATCTCTACATAGACACGACATAAAGCTTATATCCATTTTATACGGTAATATGGCAGAATTCCATTTATTATACCATAACTTTTCGTAATGGAATTTGGTTCCATTCAGCACTTGAAACAGCTATTTTAATTGGTTTATAAAAGATCTCTGATAGATAGTACGTTGCTTGAAATAGCTTTGGACTTAATTTGACTTAATTAAGCCGTTTAGTGATAAGAATCTTGAACGTTAATTACCAACGGATCATTTTTAGATAATATATTCTGTTGTCTAATGATAAAATTGATTCGAAAAAAATAAGTGCTACATGAATGGCCAGTAAAACAATTTGGATATACTCCTCTCTCTCTCTCTCTCTCTCTCTCTTTCTCTCACTCGTCCCGGTCTAGGCGGAGCGGAAGGGAGTGTCAAACTCTTACTGACTAGAACCCACCCGTGTTCCTCCAAATCCCCTTTGCGTTCTAGGACCACGGTAAATCTTTCGAACCATTTCGCAACCCTGGAAAACAGTACCTAAAATCATCTGTATTTAAATCAATCCTTAACTTAATATAAACATTAAGGAGCTAGCAAGCAAATCTCGAAGTAAATGTACCAAAATGTATTCCGCATATATAAAGTCTTTGAATGTAAATACAAATGTCACGCGGAACACGTGATCGGTAGCTACGCTAAAGAAATTGATAAGGAAATGAATAATGCAACGGTAGCCATGCAAAATACGGAGACCATAGAGCTCCGCGATGCCACGGCGGCCGTTTCTAGGGACGGTACAGGGGCCCTACTATGAAGTCTTAAAACGATCATGATTCTGCTCTAAGAGGGGGACGGAGCTATATATAGCGAATAGCACTATCCGGTTTACATCATCGGAATTGGATGGCATGAGCACGTCATAGTAGGGCTACAGGGATTATACATGAAAGAAAACATGTAGGTATTACCCAAACAGTTTATTGAAAAATATATAAAACGGACTAAGTACTAAATCAAATTGATCGAAAATCTGACGAGAGGGAATCATTTCAGCGAAAGACTTTATTTGACAGGCGTACTAGACTTTGACAACTTTCCCAACTATGCATATTGGGGTCGACAACCACCCGACAGCCGACACCCCTTTGCAAGTTTGGTGTCCGATTTTCTGACTTCTAGCCATCCATGCTGGCTACGGGCAAAGATATATGACAGCCGGGACCAGCGGCTTAACATGCTTTTCGAAGCACGAAGGAGTCCCGGTTAGTAATGGATGGTTTGATGGAAGGATTTACGAACCGACCTCGCCAAACGTCGCTTAACCTCAAAGATCGACCCCTGTTATTATTTAGCCACGAGCTCATTACCAGGTACAAAAATTATACCTACCTAAGTAATCCCCATTCTAGTAGGTGACGGTGGTTCCAAGCTCTGTGAAAATAATGCAACGATAGTCGTACAAAGATTTACGAAATGCACTCCGCTCAATACACAGACTTTTGGCTATCGTGCCGGAATGTGGCCGGATACGGATCGAGGTTGGCCGTTCCGCTTTTCTTGACGGATGGCGATAAAAGTGATGTGTGAATGTCAATAGCAGTGTCGGTGCAGCGTGTAGGTAGGTAGGTACTGACGGATATTTTTTATTTTTCCGAGTTGGTATGTCCGCTCGAGGTACCTATGTATATCAATTTAAAATGTATTTTCATTTTTATACTAAATCTTTAGGTTTGTAAAATTTTGGTGGATGCCTTTATTTTATTTTCCGAATGCGATAACTAAGGCCTTCCATTGTATGTGTTTTAGTTTTTATTTCCGTTCTTTAAGTGTATTATGATGTATTTTTATATATTTTTAATAAAAAAGAAAAAAAACATTAAAATACAAAAACATTAATATGTACAAAGATTTTTTTTGTTTTTTTTTTTTTATTTAAAGCTTTATAATTTGGGAGATAAGGGGGAATGGAATTTTTTATCTAGAAAGAAATAATAAAATGTATTATTACTAGCTTTTGCCCGCGACTTCATACGCACATATCCCGTTTTTTCCCGCTCTCGTAGGAGTTTCGGGAAATCCTCTCTTTTTGCTCCACTACACTGCTCAAGGAACCTGCACACCAATTCAGCTTTCTACGAGCAGTAGTTTCTGCTGTGCGTTGTCTGTCAGTCACTCAGTAACGGAAGAGTTTTATAAAAATTGATTACAGTGAATTAAGGAAATGAACCATAAATAAAATGGTTCACACAACTGAGCACTTTCACCCCCTGAAAGAACGCCAACGAATTAAAAGTCCCTTCGTCTAACTAGGTTTCATAAAGAACTAGGTACAATTGTATGTGCATCACTTCATATATCTTATCAAACGAATAGAAAACAGTATCAAAACTACCTCCGTAAATTAATTTGTCTCCATAAATTATATCTTGACACATTCTGCATCTGTAACTCCGTAATACCGCATTGTTTCTTTGCTTATTGTTCAAACGGAAAATGAAGCGCTTCCTCTTTGACAACTTCGAGACTTCTTGTTACAAACAAACAATAATTCTCCCCTACAAGTCGCATTTTAAATATTATTGGCATGAAATATGGAACTTAATAAACTGCAGGCAGGATAAATAAGGAAAACCTATTATGGAGGGGTATTTGCTTTCTTAAGATATTTTTCGCCGTAAACTTTAAGATGAAAATGAAATAGCCCATTTCATAAGTTCACTAGGTCCTACAAGGACCAAAGGAAAATTTTCCTTTGCGAATAGAGAACTAGAGCTTTTTTTTTAACCGACTTCAAAAAATGAGGATGTGCTCAATTCGGTTGTATTTTTTTTATGTTCGTAACTTCATATCTCCGTCATTTACAAACCGATTTGAAAAAATATTTTTACATGTGTAAGTAGTGTGTGTTTCCCATTGGTCTCAAAGATATATCAAAATCGGTTCAGTAGTTTGGTTATTAAAATAGCTGGAAAAATATGTCATCTAAGTACCTAAACGAAATTGCGTATTTTGCTTTTCTATGACTTTCCAGTGGTGTTGTTAGATGGTTCGGATAACACTAAAAATTGAAAATAAAAAATAAAATAATACACGCGACTTCCAAATAAAAAAGCACTACAAAGTATGAAATAACTTTAATTTCGGAAGTCAGTTTTAAAAAACGAAGAAACAACCAAAAACTTCAACTTCCGAAATTAAAGTTTTTATACTTTGTAGTACATTTTGATGTTCAAAAGATCCTTTTAATGGTCTAATTGAAATAAATGAATTCGACTATGACTTTAACCTAAATTGAAATTCTTACGTATCGATAGTGTTTTTTTTTTAAGGATGTGAAATCATCAAATGACTTCTTCCGCTCAGGAAGCGCGGAAGGGCGTGTCAGACTCATACTGACTAAAACCCAGCCGTGTTCCTTCTAAAGCCCTTTGCGTTCCAGGGCCGCGGTGACTCTTTCGAACAAATTCCGCAACCCTGGCAGGCTCTGGCCCTAGCGGGCCCCGTCTTCTATGCTGACATCTCTTTGAGGCGCGCGTGAAACACAACGCGCCATCGACCCGGGCCTGGTGGTGATCCGACAGCGAGCCACCCAACGCTCGCCGTCCGCAGGCCCACGCCTACGGTGGACGATGGTGTTAAAAGAGTCGGTTTCAATTTCTCTATATTCCACTGCATAATGTTAGCGAAAACCAAGACTAGGTATCAAACAAAGCACAGTTAATATTGTTTTATTTTAATAAAAAGTTAAAAAAAAACTATGCTATGGGCGACTGTCGAAAAGATAAAGCGAGGAACTTTCCTCGCGAGGAGATTTAAAATACGAGTGAGTTTGGCAGGAAACTTTAAACAAGTTTAAAATTAATGAAATAAGTTGTCTATTGTGTTTCCAAATTAGAATGTTAGCAGATATATTTTGGAAGCTATTTGTCTTTCCTGACAAGTTATGAAACTCTCTTTATTATACAGTTTTAATAAGTCAGTGGAATGTTCTAGTATCTTGGAATCTTTTAAAACAAAGTCTGTGTTTTTAATAGGTCTCATCATCATCATATTAGCCGAAATACGTCCACTGCTGGCCATAGGCCTCCCCCAAAATGGGAGTTTGCCATAATCGCCACGCTTTGCAGGCGGGTTGGCGATCGGAGGGTAGTGCGGAGTGTTGCAATGCACAGAGAATACTGCTGCCCATTCTCTGATGAGTCCCCTAGTCACCTCTTACGACACCCACGGGAAGGGACGGTTAATAGGTGGTGTTTAATAGGTGTGAGTGGAGTAAATAAACAAGAAACATAAAATGAATTATGATGTCTGATCTCACTCTGATTCCATAACCTAAGTATGAGGAAAAAATTAACATAGTGATGCGTCTTATTCACCATGTGCAACAATTATCCACTGCAAATGTTTTTAATTAGCGAGAAAATTAGTCAGTTTTCAGCTGAAATGTGCGTCACAAATATTCATATATAGTTATGAAGCGTTGAAATCATACTTTGTGATCATCTGCTAAGTATTTCCCAACAATCATTGGGTCGGTTTCCATTCGAACCGGAAATAACCTTATACAGGTGAGTACCAGTATTTCACATGGAGCGAATATTTGAAATTATATGTACAGTCAACAAAGCTATTTGGTATGCAGGCAGCTAACTTCTAACTACTTTTAAAAACTATTTTGTGAGTGTGCTGATTAGGGAATTATTATAAACCACACTCGTAAGTAATTCATAAGCTTGAAAAGTAATAATGTACACATTAGAAATAAAATACCTGTCTTTTTGTTTTATATAAACCTTTTCTAAAAATGAAACCTAGCTAGATCGATTTATGGCCCCCGAAACCCCCTGCATACTAAATTTCATGAAAATCGTTGGAGCCGATAGATCGAGATATATATTGGCAGTACAGTGGAAACATTAGTATTTTTGTCTATTTACCAAATAGCTTTGTTGACTGTACATCACTTGCCTAGCCGTTTTCCGAACTATAGTTAGTATTCTAGTCTTGTAATTTTCGTCATTGATCGACTTCGCTTCCAGAACTGAAGGACCTACCTCGAAAATAACTGATAGTTCGATAGGCGTGCCCAAGATTTCCCTCGCATGATTCCACACGGAAATTGAAAAAAAAAAGCGAATACACCGACACCACGCCCAACTAATTCCAACCGCCAATTGATTCAGTGTTGCCCGCATTTGTAAACATTAAAATAGTCCCTCGTTTTCCAAGAACACCCGCTTAAGCTTCAAGACAGGACTAAAATAATACAGCAACAGTTTCATTGTCCTGTCTCGTTGGTTATAAGCAGAAATACTAGTACCTATCTACCAAGTATTGTCCGAACAGTTGAGAAACATTAACAGGTGGCCCTATTTATTGCGGTTCTCAGCATTGTAAACGTTTAATTTATTGTGAACTTACTGCTTTCTTGACTGGAGTTTATTTTACCTTTTATTAAGTGATAAATGTTATAAACTTGGGTTTGTTAGTTGGTCCAAGTCTGTGATTGTTGACTGAGGGTAGCTTTACCCTTTTTAAAGGAGTCATTAAATGCAAAGTAGGGTCTTCTTTAATCGCCACTTTCTTTATTTACGGCCGGTTTCAATAACGTAGCTACCTTTAACATTAGCTACTAACAGTAGCTGAAACGTCATGTTTGAAAGGCAATCCGGCCGTTATTGAAACCGGCCGTGAGACGTGTGTGGTCATTTTCGGTTCTGTTTTTTACGGTTCCATACCCAAAGGGTACAACGGGACCCTATTACTAAGACTTCGCTGTCCGTCTATCACCAAGCTGTATCTCATGAACCGTGATAGTTAGACAGTTAAAATTCACAGATGATGTATTTCTGTTGCCGCTATAACAACAAAAGCTAATAAAGAGAATAAAATAAATATTTAAGGGGGCTCCCATACAACAAACGTGATTGTTTTGCCGTTTTTATAGATAATGGTACGGAACCCTTCATGTGCGAGTTCGCCTCGCGCTTAGCCGGTTTTTTTTTTAAAAGTATTAAGAAGTTGGACTTTTTCGTTAAATAGTAAACATTTTTTGTTCTTATGTTTAAATAAGGTACCTATACATTTGTTCGCATCACTGCCTCGTTGGTCTAGTCATTGCTTGCGCTATCGCATAATTTGAGGTCTGGTTTTGATTTCCGGGTCGCGCAGTGTCATTGGGATTTACAGCCCGGAGTCTGGATTTGTGCCCAGTTGATTGCAATACTTACATATTACCTATACGGTATATTATATTATCTGAAAAAAAACTAATATTACGCACCCTTAAAGTAAAACCGTTACTAAACGAAGATTATCATGAATTGAGGTATCTAAAACAGTGACTATTTTCTAATATTGGCTCCCCTATAAAATTTCATAATTTCGTTTAGTAACGGTTTTACTTTTAAGGTGCGATTATCAAATTTTGCTGTACTGTAAAAACACTTTGCCTAACCCTTGATGTTACCATTCTATAATAATTACCACCTTCAGACAAAAACATAAAGTAAGTATTTTAAAATAAATGCAATTCAATTTCCTCTCAACTTATTCGACGTTAAATTTTCACTGCTACGAGTACATCTCCTAAGGTCACGTTACATTCGAATGAGCGCATCCGACGCTCCGCGTGACGTCATCATGCCGCCATCTTCCATATGTCGGAAAATCAACATACTTCATATTACATACTAAATGAAGGTAGCTGTAGATAGCTTGCGTACATATTCGTATATTAGTAAGGTGCTTGTGGGTATACGAGGCGTGTGTTTCCAGTTCCTCTTTTACAAGACTGACCAAAAAAAGGAGTGTTGCTTCTATTGTGTGTGAGTTTCTTTGTTCTTCCATAACTCCAAAACGCCAGAACAGATATCGATAAACATACGTATGTGGTAGACATTATTAGAATCCTTGCATTATCACTTCATTGTATCCTACTTTATTGAACACTAGCTACCGCTTGCGGCTCCGCCCGTTTTAATGTCGATGATTATCCCTTTGGAACATACTCCCGGGATGAAAAGTATCCCATGTGCTATTCCAGACTATAATCTACCTTTGTGCCAAATTTCATCAAGATCCGTTCAGCCGTTCTGACGTGAAAGAGTAACAAACATCCATCCATCCATACTTACAAACTTTCGCGTTTGTAATATTAAGTAGGAAATAGGATATTTTTGTTTAATTATAAGTACCTATGCAAAAGGTTACAAGCAAAAAGGCTACATGATTTAAATGGAAATTCGTAGTGGTCACAAAAATCTTTCAATCGGAAAGCACTTTGCCTTTAAGATGATTTTACCTCAATAATCTCAAACCATTTAATTTAATATGCAAATAATTATACAGTAGATTCGTATCTACAGGTATAAATTAGTACAGCGCAAAGCCTTCAAGTAAGTCAGAACTAATAACAAGCCCCGACAAAGACTAGATGTCTGCGTTTTCAGTTAAATTTATGCTCCAATATTCAGCTTCCATTAAATTATCCGTGTTTAGGTAAATCCGACGTCTGCTTTATACGCAACCTGAATAGTTTTAGATTTAATATGAATTACCTCTGCTATGTCAAAAATGTAGGGTAGTAATATCTTAGGTACGATTTATCTACTGTTCTATTAGGTATTTCTTTATGCCATAATTTTTATGTTATTATTTTATTATTCATGTACACACAGAAATATAGTAATAAATAACATTATAATTATGACTAAAAAGGAACTGCTTATTTCTAACGAAATTTCTTCCAGCAGACCTACGAAAGGAGAAATGATAAGATAATAGTGTGTAAGAACAAGAGAAGAAAAGTATGAAATAAATGCCGATTACTATACTTATGTAGATATATAATATATATGTGTATGTACATACATATATATATATATATATATATATATATATATATATATATATATATATATAACTATCACAGTTGAGAGGAAAGGTGTGCTCTTTAACTCATTTTTAAAAACAGAAATTGATTTTAAACCTCGAATGCTAGGCAGAAGTGAGAATAATGTTTATCTGCCTTTGAATTTTAGGCAGTAGGCAGGCTGGGTACATTGATAGCAGAACGGATGGCCGAAGGGGCCAAATGGTTCAAGATGGCCCTACTATGACGTCCAGACCATCATGACAAATATGGGAGAGAAGAGACGAAGCTACACAAGACGCATACATAGTAGGTGCATTCCTTTTTCATAATGGAATCATGATGAGGTTAAAGTTGCGAGAGTTTGCTGAATACGAGAACACCAGGTGCGGTTTATTTGGCGACACTTAGGCTGCGGGTCCACCAGAGATGTGCGAGGATGCGCAGCGAGGGATGTGCATGTTAAGAACCAATAGAATCGCTTGATTTGCCTAGCCTCGCTCAGCGCTAGACAAATGAAGCGTTATATTGGTTCTTATCATACACATCCCTCGCTACGCATCCTCGCACATTTCTGGTGGAAACGCAGCCTCAGGGGAGGCCCGTGGATAGCTGTGAACGTCTTTTGATTGAAACATACATGATGACGGTAAAGTTTATACTTCAAACTTGCCCAAAAACCAGCTGTATTTGCGCAACTGGATAGTATCAAAACTGTGCTGCATATTTTTGAATATCAAAAACAAAGTGTATAAAAACACACTCGCAAACATTATCTGCCGTATCAAATAATCATATTTTTGTATTTACGTAAAATATACCGAGTGTTGATACAACCGTAAATACTTCATACAAAGCTGTATATGAGTTGTATTGCATCTGGCAGGGCACGTGTGTCCGCATATAAAAATAGCCGCCACCTTGAGAAGTGCCCAGCGCCCAGGGCCCGCTCTTGAACGATAACTGACTCATGAATAAAGTGCCGGCGGCCGGTAAAAATCAATCATACTGTACACTGATTTAAAATCATATCAGTAATGTTCTATGACGCGTTTTATAAATGGTTTTGGAAAAATGTTATGAATCACATACATACGTATTACTAATCTGGTCTTTTTCATTTACATAGATATATACACTTGTTTTTATAAATACTTAACTAACTATATACACAAGAAATAAAAATAAAAACTCCTAACTAAATTAACCCTAAAATATGGCGTCAAAAAATTCATCCGCATCGCTGTCGACTGGAAGTGTACCCAAAAGACTGGCGGCATTGCTACGTTGTATGGCAATGCTTATTCTTTGACCAAGGTAAAAGCCAGCCCTTGGGTCACGCGAAGTGTCAACTAAGCATCTTATATATCCTCTAATGATGCAGAAACGCAAAAAATAAAATGTTTAAAAAAAATCTGTTTTGATTTTAGTCATGATTTTCTGCAAAAATAAATCGTTCCCACTTTTGTTACACAGATTAGCCATCTACAGTCTGCTTTTATTAAAAGTATTTTCACAAAATACAGCTGTGTTATCTTCTCAATCTTTAATCAACTATAATGCCATAGTCAATTCCAAGCAGATCCATTTATTATCTGCAATTTACTAAAGCTTAAATATCTTTATTCAAAATAAAAATCAGATTCACTTTCATTTTGAATAAAGCTCCTTATTCCTTACTTTTACGAAATCAATTCAGATTCAGATCTTTTTATCTCCTAAAATCTAACCGAACCAAGTCCCTCGGTGATATTTTTATTCGTAAATCAAACTTTGGTTCTTTTATGACGTCTAATTATAAAGGGACTGAGACTCCTTCCATTTGTGGTTCGAAATTTTCATTTTTAAAAGTTCAGAAAAATTAAGCCTGTGTCATTAATTTTACTGATTAGACAATTTTCTCCCCTTTTATTGCAATTTAAGAACTTTTTTGTGATTGTTAATGGCCTGAATATTTTTTCGCATTCGGTAGGTTCCCATGTTTGGCGCATTATAAAAAAAAAAAAACGCCGAACACAGTAAAATCGTAAAATATGTAGTATACAATCACTCAACACCATTACCGTCCTCCTTGGGGGTCGGTAAAAATAACCTTACCTGTATAAATAGCACCTCAAACCAATAATTCTGATGGACATAAGAATAATAAAAAGAGTATAAAACTTACCTTTAAAAACACGTCTCCAATTTAATATCAAATACTGGCAGAGAGCATGTTTCCCAGTCATTTGATCACAATTTGTTTTTCTGAGTGGTGGCTTACCATTCGACCAAACTCGTAACGTTTTGCTACGTCAGCGATACGGAACCCGATAGTGGGACCCTTCACCCGACCATCCCTTATTGAGGACTTACGGCCCGGTCAAACGGACACCCATCAACCAAATTGGGTACGTACTGAAAGGCCGAACTTTTCGGGCTGAGTCGCGGCCTTTTTTTCGCATAAAAAGTTCTTTTCGGGATTTACAGGTGGTCGGATTATATGTCGAATGTAAAAGAAAAAAAAAAGAATATTTCCAGTAGACATTATTAAAGTTTTGAAACATGATTGCCTGTGTTTTTGTTTGAAATATGTAATATAGATTAACGCCTCTCTTAAACGTCTTTAGATATAAGTGCAAACATAACGCTATGACACACCTATACACCGTGGAGTAAATCATTTCTTTTAAAAAAATAATCAGCTGTCAGAAATACATACTTACTTATTGATTAAAAACAAACACATAATCAATTAGGTACAACCCACAAACACAACACTGAAACATTTTAAACGTCGAAATTTTATCTAGATTTCTATTTATCCGTCCAAATACAAGCCTGAAACAAGGATCTAAATTGGCCGGAGCGTCACACAAAAAAGGTTGTAGCCCCACTTTCTAAATTTATTTATAGGGACACTGTGTTTGCGGTTGGAAAACTGTACATCACCTGAAACATTTGAACAATCCGCACAAATCCCGACAACATGGCGACCCTAGTTGTTGTTATAAATTATACCCGAGCCTTTACTAAACAGTTTTTACATTTCTGGAGCACAAAAAGAGAGAGCTACAAAGGGAAGCTGAAAGAGTGAAAATATAAACGTTTGTAGCTTTAAAAATATTCAGCACGAGCTTTAAACGAAAAGGTCAGACTGTGATGGTAAAGGTTACCCGGTAACTACGTTGATACGAATATCTAGCTTAAAGTACTTTTTAGGCTGGAAGACTTTTTAAAGCAATCCTTTGTACAATGTTGGTAATGTACCATCAAACGATGTAAATCGATCTCGCAGGGGGAATATAAAAACAATTTTGAAGGGGTTTTCCAGGTTATTAAAATATTGTATGCAGCATTTAAGTATTGCATGCCTGTAAGTGGCTTATTTACACAGGACCCTCGATGCCATAACCTCTATGATTAAAATTAAGCTGTTGGTGTGCCTAATTAAATAAATAAATAAAGTATTCGAAGTTGAGTGATAATCAACTGTCAACTCCAGCCTGAAAACATGTCAAAATTTGTCATTAAAATGACACGATCTAAACTCAGAAACCGGCCCTAAATGTTGTGTCTGTACATGATAAATTTTCACTTAAATTAAAGGATCTATGAATTTAGAAGGAACATGCTCAATTCACACTTATCTATAAATATTGAAATAGGCCAGGTGTGTCACACATATTATCCGTTGACCAAACTTTACGTGAAAGACGACAAATACATTGCGGGTTCGCTATTACTACTTACGACCCTACCTTTCCCAAATCTCAATCTCGGGATTGATTCCGAAGTTACTATCCGCACATTTACCTCAAGAATTCATTAATACTGTCGCTACCTTAGTACAAACATGTTTGTTGATCTATACTAGGGATGTCAGTAACGGAGGCCATCTTAAAGGTGGTAGAAAATTTAAAAAAAGAACTTAACATATCAGACGTCTATGCCAGCCCATCAGGCAACCCAAAACTGTCAAATTTTCCTAATCAACCTTGAACCTAATTGTCTAGCGATAAAGTTGAAGATCTATTAAAGAAATTTGACAGATTGATAATTATGCTAGCGTCAGTACCTACATACACTGTACAAATAAAGTCACAACTTTCTCCCACGGGGGTAGGCAGAAACTACGGAACGCCACCTGATTAATAAGATCCTTAAATCACTCGCACATCTGTTAAAGGAAAATCGATCGACCACACCTTTTAGCCGATTACTTACGGCCGGTTTCAATAACGTGACCTTTGAGCAACTGTCAAATTAGTTACCAACAGTAGCTGAAACGTCATGTTTGTCTTTCATACGTTTCGTTAAGTTTTTAAATAAAACTATGGTAGGCTCCAATTTGCAATACTTAGCGGTCATTGGTCATCTACATTGACATTTTTAATAACAAAAACAGTAAAAAGACATACTATGTGATCCTTTACATTTTCTTTATTAGATCTACGTTAAAAATTTACGAAGCCAAATGCGGATTGAGGTAGCGG
The DNA here is from genome assembly GCA_905163435.1 of Mamestra brassicae. Classification (NCBI taxonomy): domain Eukaryota; kingdom Metazoa; phylum Arthropoda; class Insecta; order Lepidoptera; family Noctuidae; genus Mamestra; species Mamestra brassicae. Next base: position 5,318,648 of record LR990996.1, on the reverse strand, counting down.
CAGTAAGATTTCTTTTTTTCCCTTACAACCCTAGTGCGCAATAACCCGAAATGTGCGTTATATTAATACCCTGTCAACTATAACTCAGGGGATAAAGCCGAGTGCACACCGATCGTGCAAACAGTCATTATTATCAATTACTCTGGTAGTCTTCGTCATAATTTAATTAGCAGCTACATTCACGGTACACAGATCGGTAAACGTTCCGATTTACATAACATTATGCTTGCATTCCCTGGGTAGGCAGAGGTGCGAAATGTTCGTAGCTACCTACAACTGGTAGTTACGTACACTTCACCAGCGGTGTTTAAGTCCCAAGCAGGACGGATTTGCCATCCTGGTACTACTAGATGGGTTGTGACTGCCTTGTCTAGCGAGAATTAAGTTGAAATTAATGTTGTTGATTATTGTTGATGTTGTTGTTGTTGTGTTGTATTTGTATTTGTTGTAGTTGTTGTTGATGTTGTTGATTGATGTTGTTGTTGTTGTCCCAAATAAACATTTTTCTTTCTTTTTTTTAAATTGCTTGTATTGACAACCTCTTCTATAGTTCTACTTTATTGATGCCAATCTGACTTAACATGTCTAACGGAGTTTAGCGTTTTGTAATAAATATACATTTTACCCTTTTACCGAATTCGGATTCAATCTAACACAAGCTCCAAGTATATCTTCGATAAGCTGCGCCAGTCAGGCAAAATGTTATTGTATTTTTTTGTCTGCAATATTTCAGTAACGGCCTGGAGTCAGCCTTTGGGCTAGACATACACCACTTTTTAATACCTCGGTGAACAGTCTTGATGTTATAATTTCCAAGCAGAGTTAACTAAAGATCATCTCTATAGAAAAAGATGTGATGGTAAAGCCCGATAACGGTTCACCCTTGTTTGATAGAACAACGTTTGATATAATATTACTAAATCGAACAACGTTTAAGAAAATCATCACTTTGTATAATATCGTTTGACAGAATTTTCAGTTCATCGAATATTTATTTGCTATAACAACATTTGCGCTAATGATCAAAAGGTATAATGTTCATTTGATGTAATGTTCAGATGGTATAACCATGTATTTAACACTTAACCAAACCTTAAAATATTCTATGCATGGTCGAGGGTGGGCTTGGTCGACGGAGCCCCGCTTCGCGGGGCTCCTACTTCTGGGTGGTTTATAAAAAAAATAACCACGAAGGGGATGGCTTCTAACCTAACCTATCCGAGTCGGGGTGCCCTAAAGTCCAGATTGCATCCAGTTTCTCCTGGTAACAATAGTTGAGGGTGGCAGGTGTATAGGGTATAAAGTATAAAATTAGTGCATTTGAAAATTCGGCGAAATGAAATTAGTTCAAATAAATAATTACGCTAAATAAAAATTTACCAATGAATTATTCGGTCAAATGAATAATTCTTCGAAATGACTTTATTGCAACTAAAATTCGATTTAGTAATATTATATCAAACGTTGTTCTATCAAACAAGGGTGAACCCCCGATAACACATTACCCAACCTGAGAATAGAACCCACAACTCAACGTACAGCACAAGACAAACGAGACGCTCCAACGTTCCAATCTTCTGTCCAATCATGTGACTGTATCAGCTAGATGGAAATTCTTCAATAAATATTCAAATGAATGGAGAAGGTACATTGTGGGTGGGTTTGCCCTAAAGATGAGGGATGCTCACAAATCTTCGTGACATTTTTTATACATCTATCCAATCATACAAAATTCGTCGCTGCTATAGAAAAATAAGAAAGCTTTTTCAGCTAGATATGAAAAGTTCTTTTCAGCAATAAAATGAAGTTTTTATAAAAACTTGAAAAGTCATTACTTTGGCTTTTCTCTTATACTTTGTTATCATTGTGTTCTTTGTCGTACCTTGAATAATTTTTATTTTATCTGGGAAAACAAACAATCGTATTATTATGTACACCGTATGCTATAAGAAAATATACAATCCATTACGTTTCCACATTACTAGCTTATATTAGATACAGTTTTGGTTTAAATAAATAAAATCGATATATAACAACAATTCAATTGTTTCGTTATCCACTCACTACTTTTGAACTTATAACAAGCTTTGAAAAGATTCCTTTGATAATTATTGCCGCACAAAAATAACCCTTAGTTGCATACTAATATTACGATTCTGATGACGACGACACAAAACCTCCAAATTCCAGATTATTTGTCATCTGTAGCTGTCATGCTCCCTCAACCACTCTCCCTAATTGGTTGCGGTGCACAAACCTAATGACGTAATGAGATGGTGACGCACAAACCAATTAATTTGTGCCACATTAAGCAAGAGGCATCGTTGGAATCACGTTTGATAATTTACAGACGGATTCTAGAGTACTCTTGATTAATCAACTGGAGTAAGACAGAAAACTTTGTTTTAATTAGTGAAGTGAACACGTTTGGGCAGATTTCTAGGGGTGTATGTAGGGCAGGGGTACATTTCTGTTGCGGAATTTATTCGAAAGAGTCACCGCGGCCCTGGAAAGCAAAGGGCTTTAGAAGGAACACGGATGGGTTTTAGTCAGTAAGAGTCTGACACGCCCTTCCGCTCCACCTAGAGCGGAAGAAGTCATTTGATGATTTCCCATCCTTAAAAAAAAGGGGTACATTTCTATCCTTAAGCTCTAATTAAAACACGTTCGGTACTGATTACAGTGGATTGGAAGGCAATACAAATGAATAAAATGGATATTTAAATAGATAACACTGATTTGGTGTTGACTATAAGTACCTAGCAATTTGACGGCACGATTGGTGCAGTGGTTGAGCGATTGACTGCTGCGCTGCGTGTCGCGGGTTCGATTCCCACACGGAATAAATATTTGTATGGCCTACTGACTGAGGTCTGACTGCTTGTGTATGTGACTTTGTATGTTTGTAAACGCACCCACGATACAGAAAAAAATCCTAGTGCGGGGGCAAAGTTAAAAAAAAACGAAATTTGTACATAATATGATGCGTGAATTGAAAAAAACAATTGATATCAAAATATAGAAAGTAAGGGAGCTCCTACGTTTTCATTTTATTTTACTTCGCTGTCACTGAATTTCTGAAACTTGTGCAAGAAAAACACAGATTTAAAATCTAAAAATGACAGCGCAGCAAAAGTTTTCAATTCCAGATTTAAATTCATGTTTGTAATCGCACCCACGATACAGGAAACATTCCTAGTGTGGGGCAAAGTTCAAAAAAACAAAAAGAAAAATGTATATGATGCGTGAAATGAAAAAAACGATTGCATTTTATTTTACTTCGCTGTCACTGAATATCGAAAGCTTGTATAAGAAAACACAGATTTTAAATCAGATATTGAAAACTTTTGCTGCGCTGACCTACATCTTATTGGACCTACAATGAACTTAATCCGAGGCAGTACCTAGTTCTAAAGCAGAATTTCTAGGTAATGTAGAACCTAAGTTCCCTACTATACAAGCTTAGTTCATGAATTCATCGGTTCATCAAAGCAAGTTTCAGGTAGGCACTTCCCAAGTCTGTCGATCTTTGATAATTTTCAGGCAAACTAATTAGCTAGGCTCTTGGAAGCAGGCTTGATACTCTGAGTTGGTTTTGCAAAGTAATTATTTTATTAACTTAACCTCTATTTTGACTCACCTATCCTTGTGGAAATAATCTCTTTTCTGATGTAATGTACCCATTGTAAATACACTCTTTAAGACTCATCATCTACCTAGCCTTTTCCTAACCATATTGGGGTCGGCTTCCAGTCAAACCAGATTCAGCTGAATACCAGTATATTACGTGGAGCGGCTGCCTACCAGACCTCCACAAAACATTAACTGGGTAACACGGTACTCCTTGTTAAGACTGGTGTCTGACAAGGATGGATGATCTGGCTTCTGACTATACAAAATACACTCTTTAAGAGTGAAAAACAAAAGAAACGTTTAGTTCAAGCAATACAATTGTTTGATAAACTCAATAAGAGGAAATCAGCTATTAAAAAAAATCGAACTAGTGAATTTAAAAGGCAATGTTTCTGAAATGAACTAAATCGTTAAATTGCGTCACTGATGTGATTGGTACGGTTCATCTGTGATTAGGTTATTTGTGACCACACTTGACTTGTGTGTGTTTATTGATAGGCTCATAGGCTCCCGTTTGATCACAATCTCACCTGATGGAAAGAAAATCACGCGCTCTCACAAGGTCATCGGTCCACCTTGTGGGAGACCTTCCAACGCTACGTTTTCCAGTACGCAGTCGCCACTCCAGAACTTTTCGGCCCTATCGACCATCTGTTCTGCGAGCCATGTGCCCTGCCCACTGCCACTTCAGTTCGGCGATACTTCGGGCTATGTCGGTAACCTTGGTTCTCTTGCGGATATCATCATTTAATTTAATTGTGACGCGGCAATAGTATTTTTCCAGAAACCGGTCGTAAGCTATCACCATTGTCAGCATAGGAGACGGGGCCCGGAAGGGCCAGAGCCTGCCAGGGTTGCGGAATTTGTTCGAAAGAGTCACCGCGGCCCTGGAACGTAAAGGGCTTTAGAAGGAACACGGACGGGTTTTAGCCAGTAAGAGTCTGACACGCCCTCCCGCTCCACCCAAAGCGGAAGCAGTCATTTGATGATTTCCCATCCTTAAAAAAAAAAGCGATCACCATTAACTTCAACTGTTCCTGCTCTTCAACTCTTAATTATAAAACAATAGTTTGTCGAAACAACACGTTTCTGTCGCTGCAATTAATTAATCATGGCGCATTGACAGTTTGAGAGCGAGGTAACTTTGAAGAGGCTCTCGTCACTGCGGTAACAATACCGAGGGTAGATGAAGAGTTACCGCTACTTGTGGGTTGCGTTTAATTTGTTCTGAAAAGCCTTTGGAAACACTAAAACGCAGTAGGTATTGCGAGAGTGATAGGATGTGCCATAACAGGCGTTGCACAGAGGGCTTTCGGAGTGGTCTTTTAAGAGGTAACGGGGCCCCTTCAATGTGATGAGGTAAAAATCCCACACTCCCTGGTCTATTTTCCCAAAAGTCCAGACGCCTTTTGAAGGTTTTCCCCCGGAAAAAAAAGAAAAAAAAAATATTGCGAGGGTTCCGGGCTCTTGTGCTAGGTACCGGATTTGAATAGTTTATATGTTTTTTTTCACTAGTCAGTGCTACCTCCCTCCATATGAATTTCCTCCATCCAAAGACGCGTGGGCTCGCGAAAATTGAAAGAAAGAATTCTTTCAATTTTCGCCCCCGCGTATTTCTGCTAGTTTATACTGAACCTATCAAGGTCGCCGCGCCATTTCCTACATATGGCCTGCTAGAACCTCGACTAATGATATAATTTTAACATTTAGATATTACAGTTAGCCTGACTTAATATTATAAATACGAAAGTAAGTGAGTATATTTGTTCCAAGCTGTTAATAACTAAAGCGTTTGAATGAATTTTGTACAGAGATAGATGGGAACCTGGAGACTGTTATAGGTTTTAGAGGGAAGAAAAGCTAGTTGGATATATTTCTATAATGTACTACTTTATATCATTCCATACAAACAGTCTTATTACAGTACTTATTACCCATGAAACAATAATTGTTTTGACCTACAATCGTAAGTTGACTTTGGAATAAGCGAAATAACTTATAGTACTTAATTTATTGTTTATTTGTTTGGTCTCTGTCATGAAATAATAAACAAAACGAAATATTCGAACGCCTTTTTGCCAAAAAGAAGTGAAAAGCACAAACTTAAGATAAATAAATAAACACAGTGTTATGTAATAATCGCGTGCCGCCGTCGCCTTCACAATTTGTTCTGTAGTACGTTAGACCGGGGCCAGGGTGATAAGCCGGCGCGGGTGCTAAGACAACCACGAAGTATCAGCCACATGGAACGTCCATTTTTGTTTATGTATGTCACCGGAAAATGACAAACGCCGTAAGATTGTAAAAATCGCGTGAAATTGTTAACTATTTTTTTCTGAATAAGACACGGATATATTAGAAACTACTGAATTTGGATAGGATTTTTTGACAAGTTATTGACATTGATTGTCGCTGAGATGATATTAAACATGAATTTGCACACTTTCTAAGCACTTTTTAATGTATTTTAAAATGGGCTTTCATTCCGCGCCCGCGCCCGCGCCCGCGCTCGCTCCCGCCATAGTCACAGCGCGGTCGCTGGTCCTTTAGAATACAGTACTCTACAGCGGAAAGCTGCAAAATTTTTCTTAAACTTTATTGAATTTGTTCCCAGCATAGTGCCCTGTTATTACGACACTATTTTTCAAATCGATTATTCGGTTTGAATCGAGTAGTCTGTTCAGTTTTCAGTTTGTAATTTGTATTTTGCGAGTATTGTAGCCTGAATCGAGTGAAAGCCGGTATCGAGAAGATTGGAACTGAAAGGATTATTGGGAATTGTAGTTAATTAAAGTTCGGAAGATTAATGTTAGTCTATAGTAGAAGAGTATTATTAGTAATTTTTACGTTAGCTACGTACCTTTTATTTTACTTTTGTTTAAATAAGTATTTGTTTTATAAAATAATCCGGTAAGAATTATTATTATTTAATGATACATTTTAATACTTTAAAAGTACCATATTTTGTTATTACAACTGATTGCTCGCTTTGAATATCACACTGCCAACGCAAAAAACTACGCTGGCTGTACGAAATCAGAGACATAGATTTATTAATAAATTACCACAGTTATTCAATTACGTATTCTGGCTTGATTTATAGCGAATATCTAAGAACGGCCAGCACTGAATCCAATAGCAGAATTATTTTAGCGTGCAATTCGTTAACGGCTCTACAGTTCTCCACTTTATTTGATACTCCGTACTTTGGTATAGCGAGCAGTTTTCGTTTGTTTGTCAAACATTCGTGACACGCCACCGGTATGGAGTCTACTGCGCCTAGACACACGTTCCTCTCTTCTTTTGGTTATACATCGCTTTTTTTCACAATAACACTAGATCTTGCGTTCTTATTTAGCATCATAAATGGATCCGCTGACGTCCCTGAGCTGGTGATCAAAATCGGATGTCATGTACCGTCTGCGTAGACCGCGTCTCCTTCATGTGCCTCAAGTTAAAAAGAACTACAGAAAGAACTCGTACATGATAAGAGCTTGTCGTACGTTCAATGCGGTGTGTCTGGATGTCGAGCTTGATTTGTTTACCAGTAGCGTTAAAAAAGTAAAGAAAGCTATCACTGATTGCTTTTTTAGTATAAGTTAACCACTGTTTTGCGCCAAGATGTTGTTTTATATTTTTGTGCTTGGTTTAAGCGTATTTGCGTCAGTCCTATTCTGTTTTCGTGAGATTGTTTTAATTATTCACAATATATATATTGTGAAAATGTGTAAATGGGCATTTTTTAACTATAGTTACTTTCTAATGTAATGTATTAGATGTACGTTTTCCTAAAATAAAATAAAACGATTCTGACGGAACACCGCAATGAAGCACTAAATGAGGAAATCCTTTGAGCTTTCCGTTGTACTGACTTTGTGAACGGATCCGAAAACAAATAACAATGAACTTGTCTTACAGGTAGCGCTCGTTATGTTCGCTGCAGCAATGTGAAATATGCTGAGCATTAAATGTGACTGTATAAAATTTCACACATCTTTTATACACCGTTATATGAACACAATTTGTGTCCTCCCTCCGTAATTTTCCGTGTTTATTTAACCGTCACAATTGCGTTCCGTGTTTCGCTTTTTTAATACTTCACAAAGGCGTGCTATTAAAAAATTTAAACTTCACAAATTTGTTACAAAAAATTTGATAGATTTATCAAGGGGCCGAAGTAAAAAAGTCTTTAAAAAAGTTTCAGCGGTTAAAACGTAACACTTCGGGTCCGCCTTTGATCATTTTTCGATAAGCGGCGAACTTTTGAAGTTTTTTCCAACAGTTTTTCTCGTAATCTATTGGACGTCAACCCGTCTAAAGAATATTGCAGTCAATACAATCTGTGAAGGGACGGTTCGGATATCTACTGCTGAGGGAACCAGGGAATTGCCTGTCATCTATCAGCGACAGCTTGAGGGAATTCCTTCTTTTCGAACATCCTCTATACCTTATAAACTTGCAACGTGTTTAAGTAGACATAATAGTCCCCGTTTATGAGAGGACGCAGTCCAATTTATTTAACCACCACGGTCGTGTGCATACGCGAATTAAAAACAGTGCCAGAAAAAATACTTCACACTATTTCATATTTTTATCTGCAAATGGGAAATTATTGTCGAGAGAACTCGGCACGAAATATTTCAGTATCCAACTGATGTAAGAATTTTTACGATATTTGTTAAAAATATATATTTTCGTTCACCAGTTCAATAATAAATTGCAATCAGAAAAAAAAATCAGAGATATTTTTTTTAAAGTCTCTTCATCATAATTTTGATGTACAAAATATATTATTAAAAAAAACACAAGTTAATTCATTAATTATTAAAATCAAAATACTCCCGTCTACACAGCGTTTTTCGAAACAGAATATTCATCACAGGGGATCGGGTATGAAATTTTAAATATCGTTAAGCCGCGTCCGATTTACCGTCCACATTTCGACGATGCGTACAAACCACGTACAAACTGACTGACGCCCACGTAAAACCATAGACATGGAGAACTGGATAGCGCATTACCGTTACAAAATTAACTAATTTGTAGAAAGAGTCAAAGCAAATGTGCGGCTTATCCTTTTGGTCGCTATGATATGAATTATGATAGTGACGAAGGTGAAAGCCTGTGATGCAGACGAATCAGAATTCAAGAAACAGGAAACAACTGGAACCGTACTATGAAATGCCACTGCAATCATGACTCCGTTGTAAAATAGATGCGTAGGTGCGTAGTTTCGTCTTTCACACACCAGAATCATAATGGTTTTAAAGCGTAATAGTTTTTACTATCCGCTGGTCGCACGATCTCTTTGTATCGCTCACACTTTTCTGATCGTTTTCACTTGACAGCCAAACAGGGAATGCTTAGTCCAGATCTCTATGTCTATGCCATATAGGATATATTGACGATGCGTACAAATAGACAAGCGCCCACGTAAAACTTACATGTAGTTCATAAATATCAATCGTTGGAGTACATAAAAACGTTACTTTAATAAAGTTATGGTGTAACAGGCTTACTTTAATAAGAAGTTATGGTGATGGGTCATTCAATCTGTATAAAAAGTACGGTAATTTAACTTTATGTGCACTCTGTATAAAAATAAGTTTGCTGAAAGGGAAAAACTTATTTTTTATTTTACTTTTTATGTCAACAGACAAGAATAGGGTTCTTGTGTGATTGATTTACAAAGTTATGTAAATTAATAAAAAATTATTTTTTTTTGTGTGTGTTCAAGGGGATTCGAGAATGGTCTAGATTCACAATTGGACCCGGTAGATGGCGCTGAAATCGATTTCTATAATTTTTCGTCATACACAAAGCAAACGTTCGGACAGGACGACGTCTGTCGGGACCGCTGGTAATATATATGTATTAATAATCCAGCCGCAAATAACTGAATAGATTGATTTATCAACTACTGTGTTACTTAGGTATTCCTATAGCCACTGTCCCCGATAACTTTTTCCACATCAAAAGCCACCTTTATTTTGTACAAATGTGCTCTAACGTTACCCAAAGTGCTTGGAAACTAAAAATAAAGCACAACAATCTGTCGGCACTAAGCAATGAAGCGCAAACATTCTCGGGGGAAATCTGCAACTGTCTCACAAAGCGCTACCAATTTAATCGGAACAAAATTTGGTTAGCTCTGAAGAAACTTTTCCTACCTTACTTGAACAATCGAAATACTTAGGTAACGTTAAAAATTGCGCGCCTTGTGTTTTGTGAAATTGATTAAAGTAGCTACGATATAGATTTAGATGGTAGCTATACCAGGCTCCGCGCAAACGGGCCACCGACCACAACCACCGGTGGCCGTCGCGCGCCACGTCCTTTGGTACCGTGCAAACGGAGGTGGTCGGTGGCCACCACCGGTGACATGTCGCGGGCACTGAGTCGCGAGTGGACACCACTCGCTACACGTGTGCGGCGAATCCACACAAAACGTGTTCAAAATCATGTAAACAGCGTGTCGCCAGCCACCGGTGTCTGGGGTCGGTAGCCCGTTTGTGCAAAGCCTTATTTATAATATTTCTTTTATTCAAATGACTGTCGAATGTGTACATTTGGCTACTCATTTAATCAATCTGCCTAGCCTTTTTCAAGCTAGGATAAGGTCAGCACAACCCAGTAATTAAGTAATGCAAAAATGGTGTCACATGTTCTGGCTTCTGACTATTCGTACCGACTGTCAAAGCTCTACTAATGACAGTCGGGAAACGCAATGAATAACTTTACTTAACTTCAAAAATCAAAACGAGCGGCTCTTCCTGCTCCTCCGACTTCGGCTACTACGGCACCAGCCTCCAGCCAGTGCACACTCCGCCGACGAAGACTACGATTAGTCTTAATCCTTTCACAAGCACCAATCCTTTGTGGAATACTTCCAGTTTTTTCCCTTAATTACTTTCTTCACCTCCACATTTATTTTTTCTATTTCTCTTATCAGTGTCCTCCTGATTATATCTCTACCGTGACCCGATTCCAGGCTAAAAGAATTCGCTCGAAAATAAAAATAAAATTGGACGTCGAAAGTAGCTAAAACAAAACCAATCTCTAATATTGAAATTCCTAATCGAGCTTTAGGTTGCTATAAAATTAATAACGCTGTCTAAAGTACTAAGCAGCCAATTTATCAAATAGGAAGATTTTGGGGTAAAAATGGCGAAAATATAGATTTTTTATAAATGGGAAGTAAGATGAACAAGGGCTCATTTGTCAAAGGGCTTCGAAGGGTTCAGGACGAAATGATCAACTTCCACTTGTGCCCCTTTTGGATAGTCATCCATATTCCTTTTTTCAGTCTCCGTTTAATCAGTGTGACGGGTGACAGCTTGTCTCTTTAACGCCTTCATGTTGCATAGCTATCTTGTCACTGTTGTCTCTTATAAACTGTCTGGGGAATGTTATCAAACGTTATTGGATGGAGCCTTCGTTTTTTCCTATTTTAAGGGTTCCGTAGGTGGGTACCTACGGAACCCAGAAAGGGTAAAAACTGGACCCTATTACTAAGACTCCACTGTCCGTCTGTCTGTCACCAGGCTGTATCTCATGAACCTCGATATGGCTTATGGTACGGAAGCCTTCGTGTGCAAGTCCAACTTGCACTAAACAGTCGTGCTTCTGTTTCGTTTAGCACCATGATTGGACAAAGTTTTGAAAGCCGGTATTTACACAAAAGACATTTTAGATATCAACATAAGTCAAATATCACAAGTATCATAGTCAGCCTACTATTGTTCTAACTTGATAGGAAAATATTTGATTGGTTTCCTTTTTCGTTTGAATTTCATCAAAAACTTCAAACAACCTAAATACTCTATCAATCAGTTTGTGCAGTACTAAATTCGTTTTGACAATCCTGCATCCATTGTTACATCTCGTCACTGCCAATAGTTTCGATTCTCCATAAAATCAGTGTCCGGGGTGAAAAAAATAACCGTTACAGTCCACTCGTCACGTCCAATTTGTACCTTTATAAATGACTTTTACGCGGTCCCAATCAAAAAATTTTTGTACGAAAATATTTATTTTCAGAAATGGTTTCATATATTTGAGTTCCATATCTATAATAATAATAATGAACCATTTATTTTCAGGTAATAAAGACCCACAGATAAATACCTTAACCCAAGTATACACATATTTATTTATATATTTATTTAAACTTACTGTACAATAGTGGTACATGGGCGGACTTAATGCATCAAGGCGATCTCTACCAGTCAACCTTTGGGTTAAAAGACTACACTATGGTAGATTACAACAAATAAAAATAAAATTTAAAATAGAATTTTGCTTCGGAAAGAATACACAAATGATATACATTATACTAATAAATTACACATACTCGTATATGCTTAAATAATAAACTAATAAATATGATATTTAATAATCTTACTGATTATGAGAATTCATAAAAATCATGACGAAGAACAACTAAAAATGACAAGCTTTTATGTAGTGTTTTCGGAATTTTCGCTTAAAGGAAAATAAAATGGAAACGTTTTTTCGACACAGACACAACACAACAGCAACAAGCACATGGTAAAAAATAAAAACAATAATATAATATAACAATGATACAGTAAACCTTTGCTGAGTGTGCCTATACCGAAAGGGTTACCATCTCAGCATATGCTGGCGTCAGACACCCAGCGCTGGTTTTCAGTTGGCACCCTGCAGTGACACACGGACGTGGGTAAATAAAATAGTATTATATACTTGGAATACAAATAATGTTTAAGAGTACGTAAATATATATATATATATTTTTAATTTGAGATGAGTTTCCTCTTGACTCTAGTCTAGGTCAGAGACAAAGTCGACGGTGGAGCGAGCTTACCCAGAAGAAGAACTCTAATTCTGAAGAGATTAGGGTTGTATGCGTTCGGAAACACAGACGCAGGCAGAGAGTTCCACTCCTTTGCTGTGCGCATTATAAAATAAAGAATAAATTAATGAAGAAATAATAAATAATGTAAAATATAACTTAAAACTATGTTAGAATCACTTAGCTGTACTAAGTTTTTGTGCGTTCCGGTGGCATTTGTCCACATGTCTTGGTGTCTTGTTGTTGTGTTATGACCTACGTCGAATATTTAGAGAACTGTTAATCGTTTGAACGAAAATGCTTGTAAAATGTCGAAGTTTTAAAGCTGTGTTTACACGCTTGCTAAGCTAGGTCGATGAGGCGGAAAAGTATCGGATGTTAGAGACCAAGACTTGGCCGGGGAAGTTCGGCTGCTACTTTAATCTTTGAGCATGAAACTCCTCAGACTTAGTTTACGAGCTCAAATTATTTTGGGCGTGTTCTGTCTCGATATTCTATAACATTTCATTGGAAAAGGAACTCCATTTCTGTGCCCATATTAAGCTGCTAGGTGTGTTGCACACTGAAAAATATCGTACCATTTAAAATATTACAATAACTTAATAAATAACAGCGCAGTTACGAGTATGTATCTCGTTACTATTTTGAAATACTTACTGAATCTTGTTACTCTAAAACAGGCCCTCATAAACATGTAATACCATACATAGACAGCAGCTCAAAATAGTCATAGACCGCATTTGTGCGCTCGTTCCATTGGCACTTACTTCGGAAAACTGCGCTACTCGAAAATCGTGTGAGCCCACTGAGCTGTAACTCTGTTACCGGGAAAATGGTGGACCATAGACTATATCTGAGTAGTTCATGTCGATACTCGACTAACTACCTCAACTGGATCGCGGCGGACAAAAATCGAGCGATAAAAAATTGCAGCTTTGCGGCTAGCTATCTGTCGTGGTGTTGAGGTGTAGGATGTGCATGAATATGGAGATGTTTCACAGAACTCCATTTTTAAGCCGAAGGGATTTTTTTTTAAGGATGGGAAATCATCAAATGACTTCTTCTGCTCTGGGTGCAGCGGAAAGGCGTGTCAGACTGTTACTGACTAAAACCCATCCGTGTTCCTTTTAAAGCCCTTTGCGTTCCAAGACCGGCCGCACAACAAGAAAGAAAAAAAACAAACACAGACAAGGCCGCAACCCTGGCAGGAAGCCGAAGGGTTGCGGCCACGTTTTGGTCAATAATAGGTATTCCACTTTTCTAGTAGCAATGGTATTGCGACGGCCGTTTTGAGGACAGGAAGATTTTAATTCAACGTGGTGCAACCTTTTTTTGGTATTATACTTTTAATTTATTAGCAAACTTTTAGGAAGTAAAAGAGGAGACCAACAACTTTCACTTCCAACAACTTTTTCCATGGGATCAAGCCTAAATTAAAAGACAGTGTAAACCTATCGTAAACATATATGTAGAGGCTCCACCATCCTGGATAACGCTGGAGGCAGCTGCGACCCGTACATTGAAAGCAGTATAACAATAGCTGGCCAGCTTTAACATCTATTGGCCAGCCACTAGTCAGTGATTGTATTGTTATGACTATGTTCTATTATCGTAGGCATAGACAAAATCGATTCAAATAGTTGTTAGCTTACCGCAAATCCATAGATATGTACCGCGGGTATTTAGCTTCCAAGCATACACCTGTGTAGACAAATATTGATGGAATTTATCAATTATGGTGTGTGTTATAGCCAGTTTTATTTTCGACTAGCCAGCAGTTTTTAATGAAATAGTTGTTTAACTGTCCAGCTGTTCGATTGACGCGCTCCTGAAGCCACAGAATGGTTTTTTATCAGCACAAACTTGCGTTGGTTAAAACTCAAAAATATGGGCGCGTAGTCAATCCCTTACTTTTTTACTGTTAGAAAATCAATTTCGCAGATAGACTGTTACTTCGTCTCCAGTGGTCTTCGGAGATAATGCGGTACTATAAATGTTTTGGGGCTCTTTACTTACTTGATTATTTAGGTAAATTACAATCAATGTACATAACTAACTTAAAACTATTTACTTAAACTATTTATAACTACTAAACCTAACTATATAAAATGTATTACATTTTAATCATTTCTTTTTTCCTGACCCTTGTTCGTTCAATTTATTGAGCAGTATAAAAGTATCAAATTTTTTGATGGTGCCGCGAACCATTTTGGGTCCTACTAGGGACCACCAGTGATCCGCGGACCACCGGTTAAGAACCACCGGTCTAGACCCTAGCTTCATTTCAATAGTACTTGATGGAAGCGGATAGAACTCACAAAGTTATAACCTCTCTCCGCTGCCAATCCGTACCTTCACATATAATATGGCTGCCAACGCGTAGGTAGAAAGGTAGCTTCATACACTACACTTTTCATACTCCACAGCCATTCACACATCAATGTCGAGGTTAAATACAAGACGTCGATTCTCTACCGACTTGAATGAGTAGGTACGTACTTAATTGGCCCCTTACTTTTTTATTAGGGTCGGCCTATTTTAATGGATTTGAGGCAAAAAGGAAGTAAATGATTATGGTAGGTAGCTAATATTTTATTAGTACTAGAATTAAATTGGGAATTGGATAGGAGTTAGATTTTTTGAAATAAAAATCATTGGTACTTATACAAAACGGAGTAATATTGAAATAGTCTTTTTATTTTTACAATTTATCTTCATGTTTTTAAGAAAATTAGGGCTGATTTTTCACCTAACATTTATCCGAAGAAAAAATATGGCGGTTTAACACAAACCTTTGTTTCTTCTACGCAAAAGCTTTCACAACCTACCATTTTGCTCCTCATTTAAAAGTTGTCTGATGGTTGAATTATCGGTCCGTAGAGTATTATCAATTATTTATTCTTATTATATTTAAAGAAAACCAAAAAAATACAAGCATACTGGTCCTGCTCCATAGGACAATCAAGAGTGTAGAGTAAATCAAACTGGTTAGCATAATGTATTTAACTATATAGATGTTATTTTTGTGTATTTTTTAAAATTTTATTTTTCTGTTATATAACTCACACTCTGTAAAATCAATTGTTTGCAATATTTGTAAATATGTGAGGACCATTTATTGTAAAACTTTTATTTTAAAAGAGTAACTATGGAGTTTCTTGTCCATTCTTCTATAAGAATCTACCTTTGTGAATGGACAGTAGTCACTTTACTTTTATACATATTCTTTTGACTGTAATGTTGACGTTCAAATTTGCCTTTTAATGGCCTGATTGGAATAAACGTTTTGACATTGACTTTGACTTTGGCAACATGCATTTCCGCCTTCAAAAATTTTTATTAAAAACATCGCCACGTTTTTTTTGCTACTCTTACTTTCTACTCAAGTGCACCCAGTTCGGAGCGCACTGACTCACACACGTGATAACGAAACTGTACTAATATTTGTTTATCTAACACTCAAGGTAACTGCGAGGCTCTGTTAATAGAACACATGCTGCCGTAATTAATGGCAATTGATAAGCAATTAAATTAATACGGGTTGTAGGCTGCAGTGTGTTGAACTGTGTTTGTTTGGGTTAACTTAGTTTAATCCGTTGTTAATGTCTCTGTGATGAGCAGTGATCGGAGTAGGTAGGTATGGGCATAATTTTGGCAATGTGATTCTGATGCTATGCGATTTACGCGAGACGTTTATCTAAGTTTGAAGTTTATCTAAATTCAGATATTATGCGTGACATAGTTATGCACACATACACACAAGTACCTTCCTAATGTGTTCCCAAAACGTTTAGTGCTTGTGGGTGGGATGTCCACCATCCCGGTGGCGCATCGCCGTACGTCTTGGCAAATCCGTCGCACACTCACCCACCAAAATGCAACCGACAGAAAACCGATACGCTAGCAACTCGGCGTCAATGCTCAAGACTTTGGAGCTGGTTGGTTGGCTGGTCATAATTTAATTAAATTTAATTCAGGAACAATTGAAATTGTGTTTGAAATAAGTCTCTCTCTAAAAATCATTAAAATTATAAAACTAACACATTCACGATAAATTATAGAAAATAATACAACAAAAATCAATAATAAACCAATATTTCCCAGTCTCACATATCCTTTAATGAAACAAATATTTTTTAAGTCTTTATCAGTTTTGATATAACAATATTTGTAATTAAATCAGCAATTTGCCAGTTCCTACATGGGAATACCATTTTTTCTCAACAAACTTCAACGTGTTGCTCAAAATCCTATTAGTACATTCCAAACAAAATTGAAAAAACTCGTGCAAATAGAAAATACGATGTTACTTTTCTTCATAAGCTTGTTAGTGCAATCCCTGCAGTTGAATTCAACTTGTTTTGCTAAGTTGACGACACAACACAACGCTCTTGCAATTTTTGTTTAATACTAACTGTAGTTACTAGCAGTAGATACTTTTTAAGTTTTCTGTCTTTGAAAACCCTTTGCTTTTGATAGGTATCTATACTAATATTATAAATGCGCAAGTTTGGATGAATGTTTGTTACTCAATCACGTCAGAACGGATGAAAGGATCTTGATGGAATTTGGCACAGAGGTAGATTATAGTCTGAAATAACACAAAGAATACTTATACCGAGAGTATGTTCCCTTGGTATAATTTTCGACATTCACGTGGGTGGAGCCGCGGGCGACAGCTAGTATGAAATACTTTTTTTAACTGGATCGGTCCAGTAGATTTGGAGCAAATCGGCAGTGACAGACGGACAGTTAGACATATGGAACCCTCATCATCATCATCATATCAGCCGAAAGACGTCCACTGCTGGACATAGACCACCCCCAAGTGTCGCCACAACAACCGGTCCTGTGCGTCTCGCATCCATCGGCTACCGCGACCCTCACCAGGTCTTCGGTCCACCTTGTGGGAGGCCTTCCAACGCTACGTCTTCCGGTATGCGGTCGCCACTCCAGAACTTTTCCGATGGAACCCTAATATTCAAAAAACACCACTCTATCGCCCCAGCTAGGTTATCCCCAAGGCTGAATGTCCACTGGAGCGGAGATGGAGTTGCATAAAATCTCAGTGACTAACGCGGAGCGGAGATTTTATGCGATTCAATTGGTTATTATTCTCCGCTTCTCTCCTCTCCGCACCAGTGGACAGTCAGCTTTAACCCTGACTAGAAACATTTTACCATTAAAACACTATGTTCCGTTACTCCGTTACTTGTTATGGTACTACCGTCATAGCGCCATAGTCGTAGAAGTTAAGCGGCTGGCACTTGCCAAGTTTGCAACGGTTAGTGTAAAGACGGCATGGTAGCAACTTAGCAAGACATCATTACCCCGAATGACACCAAACATTCTGGAATAGGGGTGGATGCAGCAAAGTTTGTAATTTTGTTGGTACACTCTGATGGGAAACAATACCCCTATGTTTGAAGTGGAGTTTCAAGTTGCTATGACTCTCTGAAAAGTATAATTACTTAATGATATTGTTTTAAATTACAAGGTGATACGGCAAAGTTGTGGGAAGTGATAAACGATTTCTGTACATAACAGCTTTTTTCGTGTAAAAGCAGACATGCAGACACGCTCCGATACCTATTTTAAAGCTCCCACACACAGGCGCCAGCCTCAATGCGACTTTGTGCGAGAAACATGTTTTAAGGGTAGAAAAAAACGCAATGTTACATTGTAGCGTCGCGTCTATCTGTGAAAGCCTTTATTTTTCTTTTGAATTTTTTCTACATAAGTAACTACGATTCGCTGACCTTCCTGCATTTGAAAAACATATTTTTATATTTTCCTCATTGCCACGATTCTTTTTTTCGTTTGACAACGACCCTCTGTTGCGTTTGATAAGCAAAAGCTACCCTTTACAGTAAAAAAAATACCCTGAACATAAACGAAAAACGCTGACGCTAATGAATATTTACCCTTTCGGCAGAACCTTAATAAAATACTTTTACATTGTTTTTACGAACAAACATTGTTTAGCGATAGATCAAACAAAATAAACAAATTTGTTCGTGTTATAGAGCACAAATGTTGAAACCTAAAGTTGTTATTTACTCATTGATTAAAATAATGTTTAGAAACAGATATGCTGTGTAGAAACAAAAGTTATGGTTAAGAGTAGAACGTGTGTTTTCAGAGCCAGAAATGTGAAACCTGTGGGCCCTGGCTAGAGCGTACTAAAAGGGGATCACAAAGAGATATTTAGAGGTCGTATTCTTTACTACCTATCACATTATTCTCTCTCCTCAAAACGTGAGGGTTATAAAATGTGAATTGAAATAAAATTGTTATAACCGATTCATTTTACATTTAGATCTGTTAGATGGTCATAAAATATGTTTTAAAGAAGAGAAATCGGGAAAGACTCGTTGTTTACCGAATTTCTATGAGGGATTGAACTATGGTTGGTGCCTGATAAACGTACAATAATGGTACACCATATAATGGTACCCACATACATTTACTGACAAAAACAGAAATTAAGACATAAAGCTGTCCTGAATCGACTTCTATCGTGGTCCTTAACGTGCTCTTGTAATGAAAAACGGTTCCTATTTTAGGATATCTACGAAGGGATATTAGGGAAAGGTCAATGTACTTTATTTCAAGCTTATCTGGCGTCAACCATAAGTGATTTCACCGATCACATAATTAAGATTCAAATATAAGAATTTTATGTCAGTTCACAACTGACATAAAATTCTTATATTTTTTTCTTTTTGGGGTAATAGTGAACCTATATGACACAGCGATAGTGTACCGCTCAGAGAAAAAAAATGAAATCAGTGATCTGATTGCAATTTGCAAAAACAATCTCGAGCTGATGATGTTCCAGAAATTATCTTTCGCAAATCTCTGGACACACGTCGGGTGACCATGTGTCCAGAGATTCCTCCGTACCTCGGAAAGTACGTTAAGCCGTTCTGGCTGTCATTTGTAGATCTTTGACACGTTACGGGTAGTCACATACCAGGAACTTTGAAACCAGTCTTAGAAGTATCGCGTTACCCAATTACTGGGTTGAGAAGGTCAAATAGGCAGTCGCTTCATGTAAAATACTGGTTGCACTAACACCTGGCACAGACCCCAACATACGTAGGAAAAGGCTAGATATATTTAATAACCTGTAAAATAATAGCGAAATTAGTTGTGCCCAAAATATCAGACTTTTGTTGAGAAATCAGGAGAAACGAACGTTATTTCCTGAGCCTCTAGGGATAGCAACTAACCGAATGATACTCGTACATATCGCGGAAAGATTTCTCCCCAAAGGGAAAGAAGAAGATCTAAATGAACCAAAGTTAATTAAGGCGTTTTCATGCAATACACATGTCGAGAAAAAGCGGATTCTGAAACATCACAGTGTACTTTTGCTCGTTACTTGAGCATTATATTTCATCAGAGAGATGCCACATTTCCATTTTTAAGATGACTAAGATTATACATCAGACGTTTTTGACAAAACGAGAAATTCCAGGAATATTTCATTATTTCATTATAAATAATTTTACTTTCTATATCTTTTTAATGATGAGTTCTTTTTGTATTTTAGTTTCCAGGAAGTTGTATTTAAATTGAGAGTTAATTATAAAGGAAAATTTGTTAAGAAATGTTCAGCATTTGACTAGAAATAGAAATTAATATTCGGTAATTTGTTTGTAAAAGGACTGGGTATCCATATATTCTATCTAGAAGAATTGATCCGATTAAAAACTTAAAGTAAATGAGGTTTAAGTGAAAATTAAACAGTTCGTCGCTAAGTGTCATGCCTAGTCCGATCACCACCAGGCCCGGGTCGATGGCGCATTGTGTTCCACAGGAGACGGTGCCCGCTACGGCCCGAGCCTGCCAGGGTTGCGGAATTTGTTAGAGAGATTCACCGCGGCCCTAGAACGCAAAGGGCTGTAGAAGGAACACGGATGGGTTTTAGTCAGTAACTCTGACAGCCCTTCCGATCCACCCAGAGCGGAAGAAGTTATTTGATGATTTCCCATCCTTAAAAAAAAAAGAGTCATGTAACGAAGCTATGGGAAAACGCTAATAAATAATAAAATAATACACAAGCGTTAACTGATGTCCATCATATCCATAATCCTCATAATCGGTCCTTCTGACAAGTACAGTGACAGTTCAGTTTATTGGCACAAACATGTGTGTAGTATATTAAGTAATATATTAAGTCCCTTAACACGAAGTAGAGCGGAACCGCTTTTATGCGACGATACTCACAACTTGGAGCCAGATGTAGCAATAATGTATTGAGAGGACAATGATGAATACACTGCTAATACAGGTAAGTACGTCTTTATAATAGTTGCTAGCAGATGCGTAATGATATGGTAAATTGTCCGCGTAAAGTATGATTGACCAATCACAGTGTAAGGCCGTGTTTATACCGCATGTAGGCTGAATTACATTACGGGGCACGATTGAGCAATTGATCTCGCGATTCCTCTGTAACCTGCAATGTAATGCAACTTGCATGCGAGATGATTGGAAACATGGGCTAAGGACGAAAATGGTTTCAGTTTGAATTTTGCGAGCTGCTTCGCCCGCGTGAAAGTGGCAAGGGAACATACTCCTATCCTTCCTCCTTACAGGTATGAAAATAATCGTACCTATGTCCTATTTCAAAACATGGTCTACCCTTGAGCCAATATTCATCTAAATCTGTTCAGCAGTTAAGATATGAAGAAGTAGCAACAGACAGATAGACAGACAGAGTTACTTTCGCATCTTCTATATATTTAAAACAAAGTCGGGTTAGTTACACCATTAATAACTCAAGAACGGCAAAACCGATATTGAAGATCTTTGGTTTCTTGGATTTGTCTTTGCCCCGAATAGCAGAATAACTAAACACATTGGAAAAATAAAAAATATACCTATATAAAAAAAAATCGAGTACAACGCCATTTCTGATACATGACAAAAACAAAACACGGCAAAAAATTATTCTGAGGCGGGACAAAGTTCGCCGGGACCACAAGTTTATAACATAAGTAGGTATGGATTGGATTAATGTATTAGTATGACACCTCTTCTTCCTCGTAGATAAAACAATATGTGATCTAGCTTATTACAGTATTCACTGACGAAAAAACCATTGTAATTGTTGTCAAGACGTGCCTCAAGGTCCAAGAATTGTCCTACGAAGTAATTAGGCAACTTGAATGGTAATCAAATCTAAAGAAGCCGTCACATCGAACCGATTCCGATTACTATCGTACGATTACAGTACGTGATCGCCATGCTAATGTCACCGATCAATGGAATAGTTAACTAGTTTATCTTGACTAGACGCTCTAGTAACTAGTAGGTAGTTGTAATAAAATGGCTCAATACAAATAGAGGCTTTCTGCAGTGTCACATTTAAATCATTGGTTATATTTTTTGGGGTGAAATAATTCGTCAAAATGAACAACTTTGGGACATAGCAAGAAAATGCGGATAAATTTAGCGGTTCAATAGCTACATTTGTGAACATTTTCCCGATTTCGTTTGTCTCATAGTAAAAGTTGTTCACAATCATGCGTGAACAAAAAGTTCAGTCAATCGGATCAAGCAATCCTTATTTTCAAGCAAGATATTTTGAAAGTAAATGAAAACAATGAAATATCTAAGTTAAAATATGTTTGATATCAATGAAGATTTATAGGTCAGGTCGTTCTAAGAGATAAAACTTAATTTTCCCACTATGAAATCCTCTACAAGCCGCAGATTATCTCTGGTCGTTTGCAAAGAGACGCCATCATTTTTATGTTCGGGATGGATACGAAGATTCCCGAATTGGAATTCGGATAACTAGGACTGGAGGTAATGTAGACTTGATTACATTAAAGTTGGCTAGAAATGTCCGTCGTTTGTCTGGTTTCAAGCACTGTAGGAGCAGAGCTCGACAATTCGTGGACCGCAATCGTATAGTCCAATTTAGAATGGCACAATGCTTCAAGTTGTCAGCAAACATGCAACCCAAACCCAGATTAAATGAAAGGTGATCAATCAAAATTCGCCAATATTGACGATGAAAAAATATTTTGACTGCCTAAACAACATCAAATATATTTGAACGTAATACCTGTCACGGCGGTCACATAAAATATTTTCTCCTCATATCAATTTTCGGGCATCAATTGAACCCTTTTTAACCGACTTCAAAAAAGGAGGAGATTCTATCGGCTGTATTTTTTTTCATGTTTGTTACCTCATAACTCCGTCATTTATGAACCGATTTGAAAAAATATTTTTCATGTAAAAGGATATACGTTACGATTGTTTTGGTTTTGGTTTTTAAATCAAAATAGCTTGAGGAAATAGAAAATATATCATCCAAGTAAACGAAATTGCGTGTTCGGTTTTCCTGTGACTTTCCAATGGTGTAGTTAAGTGGGGTGCCACTAAAAAGTGAAAAATAAAAAACTTTTTGTAAAAAAGATTTACCTATATAAATGGGTCCTCTATAAGATTCTTTAATACAAATACAAAATGCAATATTTTAAATGAAGCGTACAGCGCTTGGAAATAGGTCTATTCCAATTTTTCAAATGTAAAATACATTCGGAAAATTTTGCGTCGCAGAGCGTAATACATTTTATAAAAAGATTTCTTTCTCGATATTACAGACATACCTATATTTGAAATTCTTATGTAAGAATATTAAACCTAGACGTAGGCACATAATAACAGAGTATTTGCTAGCGATTTAGGTATAGGTATGCGTTTTATTGAAATATCTTCTCTTTACTTTGTGGTCGCCAATTTCATTTATTCCACCCGAAAATCATACATGGGCTTTACGCAAAATATAAACATAGTGAGCAGACTAATTTACTAAAACTACATAATATTAAGTCGGGTTATTTCTCACGCTCTGAAGTCACGTATAATCGAAAAATATAACTTTTAAATATGTTTAAATCTACTCCAGTCTTATATTCCTTACAAGTTAAGTTCACACAGTCATCATCATCTACCTAGCCTTTTCCCAACTATATTGGGGTCGGCTTCCAGTCAAACCGGATTCAGCTGAATACCAGTATTTTACGAGGAGCGGCTGCCTACCAGACCTACACAACCCATTAACTGGGTAGCACAGTAGTTTTTGGCAAGACTGGAGTCATATTTACGGGCTGATAAGTTAAGTTCACACACTATCAATGTAAAACCAGAGGTCAGTGAATAATCGCAGAATAAATCTGTCCAGCGGGTCAGAAGTCTGTCGGTAATTCCGCCAATCGCAGCGCAGAGCCCAACAGTGCCGACTTATCACACGATTTACGAGGCAAACTTCCCGACCCGATGCTCATATGTTTCACATAGGCCTTCAACTCGTATATCACCTAAGTTTTATTGAGAGACGCCTAGATTCGAAACATTCGAACATGTATTTTCGTATGTTATTTTCTAGTGAAAATTTTGAAGGCTATTGCCAAAAAATAACAAAAACACTTTTATTTAGATTGCACAACTTAAAGACACACACACAGTGTACAGGACAAACAAAACGAACCTGCTCCATCGGTTTATATCTACTACCTATGGTCTTTCCCGCCATCTTATTACATGCCACTAATGTCAAAACGGGTTATAAACAAGCATCTTAAAGCAATGGTGGTTTTATTCGGTACATTTAGGACTTTTGATAATCGTTAACGCTGATAGAAAATCACTTTGTTTATCTAGAGCCTTTGCTACTACGCTATTCACAAATCACATACGAAAGGTCTTTGAGAATATATATGCATAAATTTATCACTCGCCTATTATTATTTTTGCAGGTAAAACTGGTTATCAAACGCTTTCAATTCAATTTGGAGCGGTCCCGGCCATTGTTTTTTATTAGTATGGCTACCGTTACGTACTAAGATTATGTAGGTAAACACATATGAACGTATATAAACATTAGTGGTCCCGACAGACGTTGTCCTGTCCGAACGTTTGCTTTGTGTCTGCCGAAAAATTATAGAAATCGATTGCAACGCCACCTACCTGGTCCAATTGTGAATCTTAACCATTCTCGAATCTCCTTGAACACACACAAAAAATTTCATCAACATCGGTCTAGCCGTTTAGGAGGAGTTCAGTGACATACACACGTACACAAGAAATATATATATATTAAGATATGTATACAGTGCAAGCTGAAGCGCTTTTCAAATAGGTACAACAAAAATGAGGGCCCACACCACATACGTACACCTAGACAAATTAAGACACGATCAAACTTCACTTGATCATTTCGCCTTTCTTATAATAATATCTCCACATACCTAAATATTTCGTACAATTATTATATTATGGACGTCTGACCTCGCGTCTGAGAAGATTGATCATCTCAACCCGCGGATACTTGAATAACTACAACCATAGACGTCATTAGAAATAATAAATGTTTTATTTGTTTGTATTATAATTAATAATACGGCATTTTTTGTGCTCATTTTTTCCTTGGGAACCTCGTAATAGTAGCTAAATACGTCATTTATTTATTTTAACTCAAGATAAAAAGTGTTGCCACATTATCTAAGGCTACGTACTCACTGTTGACCTAACCTTGTAACAGTGACCTTAGCGGCTGTACTATCAGTTCGCGGGCCTGTGTGTATGCGGGCCTATTCTACAAAACCACTCAGCTGATTGCAATTGGGTCTTCTACCGTGACTTTAGCAAAATGCCAGGAAAGTTGATACTGAAAAGTGATACTGACAAAATCCATTGACAAGCCAAATACACACTCAAATCGTGTAAAATGTAAATTAATTGTTTTACCTACACTTTTTCATTGAAACGCCGGTAGTGGTACTTAGGATAAGTTTTTTGATAATTAAATAATTATTTAATAACTTTGCATGGTTACTAAGCTAAACAATAATTGCATATTATTATTTAGTAGCTAAGCAATCGTGCAAACTTATAGAAGAAGATTGGCTGAATGAAAAAAAAAAAAAAAATACAACTCTTTTGAATGCGATGTAGTTTAGTCGCTAACTACTTGGTCCGAAATCAAATTTCTTTTAAGAACGTATCCTACCGACTAGGCCATGTTAAAGTTATACAATATTAGTTTCAATAATTTCCTACCAGCTAAGAGCAAAGACTAGTATTATTCAAACAGTGTAGCCAACCTTCATAAACATAAAATACCATACAAGACAACTACCTATCACCGCTTCCCCTTATAAATTAATTTATAAGATGATCCTATCTACATTTAAATTGAAACCAATCGCTACGTATAATTGGAATCTAACCCACTTCACGAGTGCACTCCATCCAACTGTTTTATAAAAAAACCCACTACGCGATAGAGAGTGGTAAATATTGAAATGTTTACTACGCTGAGCGGTTCCCGGTTATCGTGCTCGCCAGTGCACAGTGCCCTGAAAACCAACGAGTCTGTTTTGCATATGAAAATCCTTATTTAGTTTAGTTAACAACACATGTAGCAAGGCTGGCTTTAAGCTAGCTTTCTAGATAAGTACAGCCACTTGCGTTTCGTAACTTCTAGAAAAGTATAAGGGAGAGTATAGTAAATTGGACCACCTTCACATTTTATTAAATACTAGCTGTCGCCCGCGGATCCGCTCGCCCGTGTGTCGAAAATTATCCCAAGGGAACATACTTCCGGGATATAAAGTATCCTATGTGTTATTCCAGACTATAAACTACCCCTGTGTCAAATTTCATCAAGATCCGTTCAGCCGTTCTGACGTGATTGAGTAACAAACATTCATCCATCCATACTTACAAATTTTCGCGTTTATAATATTAGTAGGATAGGATTCGTTACTGGCAACACTATGGTTGATGCCAGATAAATTTTCAATAACGGTCATGCCCTTTCCTTTATATCTTTTGGTAGTTACAACAAATTACGAATCGTTTTTCATTACTACAAAATGTAGAGGGTCACGATAAATGTCGATTCAGGACAGCTTCATGTCTTTATTTCTCATTTCAGAATTAAGAATGACAATAAATGAAGGTGGGTCAATTACCGTTATTGCACATTTATCTGGCATAGACCATAAGCGTAATGCACAAATTTTATCTGGATATCACTTAGGGACTAACCACACTTATTCAGCGCTGTTCAGCTTTTGTCCATAGAAAACAACGATTTTGTATGAGATGCGTACGCATCCGTTCAGCTTTACGGATGCGTACGCATCTCATACAAAATCGTTGTTTTCTATGGACAAAAGCTGAACAGCGCTGAATAAGTGTGGTTAGTCCCTTACAGTTGAAAATGTGAAGGTGGTCCAATTTATCAACAAATATACAACTATTTAATAATCTACCGGAGGATATAAAAAGGTGCGACAGTATCAACGTATTCAAAACAAAGCTGAAAAGACATGTATGTACCATATAACGTCGACTACACCCTAGAGGCAAACATTACTAATAAATAGATATAAGCACTATGTATCTCATTTTAAGTGAACTGTTATTTAAGTTCTTATGAGAATAAAGTTCTTTAAACCTATTTATCAGACTGTCCAATTAACCGTACTTTCCCCTAATACCGCTACCTTGGCTGGCTGTTATGTGTGCACCTGTCCTACAATCTAGGACTCACAAGTCATCCTATTGGATACAATCTCTGCGGTGACTAGGGAAATATGTTCTGATGAATGCGTAACAGCATCCCAAATGGACACGAGCGTGAGAGGACTATAATAGGTACCAACTTGCCATGTCAATAAAATTTATGGAATCAGGCGGTATGTACTTTGCTTTGCAGTATAACTATATACAGTAGGTAGTAAGTTCAGAATTAAAATCGTCTAAACTAGAAATACGGATTCCGTATAAAACTTTTTTATACAATAATCTTCCTGTCGCGTTTTATAAGCGGATAACATCAAACAGGAGTAAAGAGCACGCCTTATGGAAAAAGCAAGAAAACCGAGTTCCCTTGAGTTACGACGGATTATCCGAAGTAGCATTTCTTTAAATGCTACGCTTTAGATGACTTCGTATAAATGTCGCAAATGTTTTCTGTGTACGAATTGTACAGTCAGGGAAACTAATTGTTTTTCATCTTAATATTGTACATCCCTTGCACTTTATTCTTAAGGCATGGTGTATTGTCTTCTATGTGACAGTCAGATAGTCTCAATACACTTATTTGTGTGTAAAATGGCGAACAATTAATTCCCATGACTTAACATTATACACCGCTGCTATACACTGTAGAGAACAGTTAAACAAAATTACTGTATAATTTGGTCGTTATACATAATATGACTGCTGATCTATTTAACTGTCCCTCCTTTACTCTCGTCTGGTGTATTCATAATGTATTTTTTATGGCTAAACCCTTTCCGCAAAATAATCTCTTGAACCGGAAACCCCGTGAATACGTGTTCTCCCGGACAAACGTGAAACCATAGAAAGGTCTGCTTAGCGCTATATAGTTTATTTATCTTACTGTATAATCTTCATATTGTTGGCTTTCCCATCAAGTATCGAAGATAGATAGGAGCAAAAACCGGCAAAGTGCAGGATGTCCGTATCTGCGCGGGCCTGCGGACGGCGAGCGTTGGGTGGCTCGCTGTCCGATCACCACCAGGCCCGGTCCGATGGCGCGTTGTGTTTCACGCGCGCCTCTAAGATATGTCAGCAATAGAAGACGGGGCCCGCTAGGGTCAGAGCCTGCCGAGGTTGCGGAATTTGTTCGAAAGAGTCACCGCGGCCCTGGAACGCAAAGGGCTTTAGAAGGAACACGGATGGGTTTTAGTCAGTAAGAGTCTGACACGCCCTTCTGCTCCACCCAGAGCGGAAGAAGTCATTTGATGATTCCCCAATCCTTAAAAAAAAAATTAAAGAAATATGTCTATATACTTTGCGCCATCGATGTATTCAATATGTTAAAATATAAGTTCAAACAAAATACATGTACAACTTTACCTAACACATAAATGAAAGATAGTTATGATATGTTTTTGACGTGACAACGTCTAATAAATCGATGAAGGGATTGCACGATCGAAAAAGGATGACTCATTGTAACGTTACGATCATTTCATCAATGTTTTGTTACGACGTTGTCACGTTAAACTATCGTCCGTAAACCGACTTTACAGACAACCAATTTTTGTTAAGCACTCAATTATCATCATCGTCAGTTCAGCGGAAAGACGACCACCGAATTCACTCACCACATCACAAAGTTCCAAAGCAGTATGGAAAAATGCTCAATACACATACGATCCCATTCCACAGCTAAATCTTCAGTTTCCAAAACAGCCAATCTATCAACTGGACTCGAACGCACTGTAGACAAACAAAAATATTCCTTTCTTTTCGTTCTTTAAATTACCTCGACTTCCGTTTAATCCAACATTTATAAATATCCAGCTGTAGACAATGCTGTAGTAATTACTAGAGTTTGTTTGTGTTAGCTGGCTGAGCGTATCTCAAGAATACAGCATGTATTTATAGACAGCAGCTTGGAAGGGATAACAACACTAGGTAAACATTCCCGGTACGTCCGGTCTCCTGAGACGTCTTAAGACGACCTGGGATATTTGTATGTAGGTTTACGTTACTGTATACCTCTGTGTCCTATTTTAGGAGGTAGGTTTCTCTCAGTTTGGGACAGATGGTTAAACTAATTGGCTCAGGATGTACGTGTATATATGTCACCGGAAAATTGCAAACGCCGTAAGATTGTAAAATATCGCGTGAAATTGTAAACATTTTTTTCTAAGACACGGATATATTGGAAACTATTAAATTTGCATGGGATTTATTATATTTAAAAATATATCACTAATCTACGAGTAGGTTTATTAAATACTTTCATTTTGACTTAAATCTCAAATATTTTATTACAATCCATAATTTACACATACAGGAGGTATATCGATAATAATAGAAACACTTATGGACCCTGTCGGGCACAGCAAATTTTTAAATAACTAGAGAGAGGAAGAGCACTTTAATTCAGTAAATTGTAAAATTTACTCTAGTAGCTTGAACGGTTAAGGTCTACCTATGAATAAAAAACCTTAAATCTTTTAGCTACTTCACAAATTGGCTATAAATAACACAGCCACCTTTTCTACGTCCCTAAATAAGGAAACATCCTCAACAAAGCTACTATTTACGTTAACGTGATGCATAATAATAAATTTGCCCATTATCTTTCCATTCACGTGCCCCATGTAATCATTATCTTCGCAGCGGTAGGCGGTAGAGCCTTACCTTAGGAACCACCTGTTAATATTGAAGAGGCACGCTTCACCATAACCATTATCTTTCCTTCGTTATGGCTACGTTAATTAAACATTTTAGTTAATGACAGACAGATTTTACTCTCTACTGCCCTTCATTTTGATTTTTAACCGACTTCAAAAAAGGAGGAGGTTCTCAATTCGTTGGAACCTTTTTTTATTTTTTATGTATGTTCCCCGAATACTCGAATATGGCTAGACCGATTTCGTTTTTTTTTGTTTGAAAAAGTATACTTCCCAGGTGGTCCCATGATCATTAAGTCAGGATCTGATGATGGTATCCTGGAGAAAGAGAGACAACTCTTGTGTGTGTGGTGGTCCTATTTCAATTTGGTGAAGATCTGATGAAGAACTTAAGAGATGGGCAACGGAACTCCTCAATAAATGATAGCAAAAAGACTGGGATTGCTGAAATCTCATGTTTGTCTATTGTTTACACCAGTTCATAACATAACATCACGCCGGTACGGTGTGAAGGGGTAAGCACATGTGAACAACAAAAAATTAAAAAAAAACTTTTTACAAAAAAATACAACCGACTTCCAAATAAAAAACGCTACAAAGTATAAAATAACTTTAATTTCGGCAGTCCGTGTTTTTTTGTTTTTTTTTTCGTTTTTTGGCACCGACTTTTGAAATTAAAGTAATTTTATACTTTTTAGTGTTTTTTATTTGGAAGTCGGTTTAATTATTTTGTAAAAAATTAAAGAGTACTCGTGAACTTGAATACTTTGCAGGAGCAGATATATCACCAGAGATTACCTCCGAAAACCAACATTAAAAAAAAACGGGTGCCTGTCGTGCCACGCACAATGAAGGGTTCCATAGTTACCCGTCTCGTAAACCATGACAAAAAATAAGTAACACAATTTACTTCAAGGTTACAAAGTAAAAATGCAAAGCAATAACAAAGCAAAGTCTATAACTATGACAAATTACAGCTTCGTAGCATCCATAGTCTCTGAGTAAAACCCGGACAGACAGACGGACTCCTTGTTTTAATATGGAACCCCAAACAGTTAACTTATTTATAGTATGTACCTGTTTGTATTAGGTTAAGATATTGAGCAATACCTACGCGTTTGACGAATGGCCTTTACTTGACGTACAGGTGAGCAAAAAAGTGACAGCTCATCCACTTAAAATTCTTTATTAATACATCACCGTATTTTCTCGTCCACTCATAAATAGCTACTAGTAGGTAAGTACGCACTTAAACAGGACTAGTCTCGCTAGGGATCCTTACAGCGACACTTGACGGTCTATGCGACTCGTAATGTGCACTTGAGGCCGACTCCAAGTGACCCTGATTGTTACGGAGTACTTCAAGAGAGACGGATGCGCTCTCAAGATGGGCTTTTTTATGTTTTTTTGATGTGACCGTTTGAGCTGCCCTTTTTTGGTTACTTGACTTTAAGTGGACAGTTCAAAAGAGTTACTGCTGCCCTGGTGTTGGCCGAAAACGTTTTTAAAACGCTTGTAATTCTAATGTATAAGTAATGTAACAAAAGGAATAAAGATATCTTACGAGTGTTGTACTCCTTAGCGTATCCTACTAATATTATAAACGCGAAAGTTTGTAAGTATGGATATATGGATGGATGGATCTTTGTTACTCTTTCACGTAAAAACTACTGAATGGATTTTGATGAAATTTAGCACAGTGTTAGATTATAGTCTGGAATAACAAATAGAATTTTAATCCCGGGAATATGTTCCCTTGGGATAATTTTGGACAATCACGCGGGTGGAGCCGCGGGCGGCAACTATTCGATGATAAATATGTAGTATCTACATATCCCTTTCAAAGCTAAATTTTGGCGCCTAATATTCAGCAACGGTAATACCGTTTGCTGACGCGGCCATACGGCCAGATGACGACGATGATGATGAGGCGGTCTGTGGAGAGACACCTCATGAACACTGTTGATTGTTAATATCCCAATACTGTGGAATTATCATACTAATCGCACATTTTTAATATATTTTGATATTAAAACAAGCCTGTACCTTTTTCAATGTTTAGATTAGGTGTTTGCTAATCAATAATTATTAACCGTTAAACGGATTTAGACCGTCCGGCCCTGGTTGAATCTATGGTCCGGAGCGAGGAGGCTTTGGAAGCGGTCACCTCCTTCTGCGAAGCAGTAACGCTAGCGAAGGAGGAGACGGGCCGCGCGAGGGAAAGGCAAGGCCTTCGCCCCAACAGGAGCGCCTGCGGACGGCGAGCATTAGGTGCCTCGCTGTCCGATCACCACCAGGCCCGGGTCGATGGCGCGTTGTGTTTCACGCCTCAAAGAGATGTCAGTATAAAAGACGGGGCCCGCTAGGGCCAAAGCCTGCCAGGGTTGCGGAATCTGTTCGAAAGAGTCACCGCGGCCCTGGAACGCAAAGGGCTTTAGAAGGAACACGGATGGGTTTTAGTCAGTGAGAGTCTGACACGCCCTTCCGCTCCACTCAGAGTAGAAGAAGCCATTTGATGATTTCCCATCCTTAAAAAAAACGGATTTAGATGAAACTTGATCCATAGGACGACACGTGTAAACAATGACCTGCCGGTCGATTCTGTGAAGGCTTGGGTGAAGTGATCACGAGGTGAGCTGTCAATCCACATAACCAAGATGGAATGACAGCTCATCTCATGATCACGTGATATTTTCACCCAAGCCTTCACTTCGACATGTTTACAGAATCGAGCGGCTGAACGTAGTTTATTTTTTTTTCCAGGTAGTACGCCCCCTGGTAAAAACCGGACATGCGCGAGTCGAAAAAAGTCACGTTTGTTATATGGGCCTCCCTTAGCCTCCCTTAAATATTTGTTTTATTTTAATTTAATTATTTATTTTTAAAGTGAATAATAACTAATATTCTGTGAATATTTCAAGCGTCTACCTATTGCCGTTATCAATATCGAGCAAAAACGAGCAAAAAAAATCACGTTTGTTGTATGGGCCTTAATTATTTATTTTATTTTTTAAATTATTTCATTGGGATTTGTTGTTATAGCGACAACAGAAATACATCATCTGTGAAAATTTCAACTATCAAGGTTCATGATGTACAGCCTGGTGATAAACGGACAGACAGACAGACGGTCGGACAGCGGAGTCTTAGTCATAGGTTCCCATTTTACCCTTAGAGTACGGAACCCTAAAATACTTTTCACGCGGACGACGCCGCGGGCAGAAAGCAGTTTATTTTATTCTAGAAATAGCACACGTTATTCTAAAAATTCAATTTCCTGTCTTCCAAACTTCCTTTTCCTATTCTTCCCTTACTTCCGACTTTGCTCTCAAACAATCTCGAGGGTGTTGGAGTTACCTATACAGAACTTTATTGATGCTACGTCAAACGTTTACACAATGGAACTTAAATACAGATGTACAATTGTAACATTACCGACGTTTATAAGTAAACTAGACTTTGCGCGTTAAAGTTGCCTATAAACGTCTCCACGTCCCATCTATCTTAGTAACAATATTCATCAAAATCGGTTCGGCGATTTAGGCGTGAAAGTATAACAAACAGACTCACTTTCGCAATTAAATCATCATCTTCCTGCCCTTATCCCATGTTACTTGGGGTTGGCGCAACACGTTTTTTTCTTCCATTCTGTCCTGTCAACCGTCACGCTATCACTAACTCCCTTTTCTTTCATATCACTCCTAATACAATCCATCCAACTTGCATACCTCAATCTCACTTCTCGAGCTAGCTTCTTACGTTGCCCCCGCCCGGGGTGGTGCAACAACCCTTGTCCATTTCCCACAGGGGCCGGGTGCTGCCCCTGCGCGTCGCCTGTGGGGTACGCCCAAACCCTATCGCACATTCTATTTTGACCTAACATGTTGCTAAAGATTTGGCAAATGTTTAACAGTCGGCCGCCAGCCCGACACCAACCCTCCTGCTGCAATGCTGTTGCTGATGGTTAACCCGCCACCTAACGGGTGACCTAAGGTGCTGAAATATTTGCACGGTCTCAAAATTTCCCATTGTCGCCTCTTACGACATTCACGGGATGAGAGAGGGTTAAATATAATATTAAAATAGATCGATAAAACATTTTTTGGATTTGACAACAAAAAAAAATATGCTAAAAACCTCCGGCCTGGGGCGGGTGGAGGGGTCTGTCAGACTCTTACTGACTAAAACCACCCCAGTGTTCCATCTCCCACCTACGCCGGGGATCGTGGGAACGGATGCGACTTCCGTAACCCCGTACTAGTGCCAGCCCACCTCTGCGGGCCACCTCGCAACTATAGGTACCCCTTTTTTTTTAACGATGGGAAATCATCAAATGACTTCTTCCGCTCTGGGTGGAGCGGAAGGGCGTGTCAGACTCTTACTGACTAAAACCCATCCGTGTTCCTTCTAAAGCCCTTTGCGTTCCAGGGCCGCGGTAACTCTTTCGAACAAATTCCGCAACCCCGGCAGAACTATAGGTACCTCTGGGGCAACTATCCTGGTTTTACCCTATTTACTTTTGACTCATAACTAGAGAACTCCATTCGATAGCTGTACGCAAAATAAAGTTTACACAAACCGTTGGGTGCCTTATACTCGCTGACTTTTCTTAAGTTAGGCCGGAATCAGCCACGAACAACTTGGTTATCGTACAATTAGCTAAGCACAAACTTAACTTAAGCTCTTAACCCTCGTCTAATCTGGAGGTAAACCGAAGGAAATTTGAATTATTTAAAACCTAGCACGGAATAGTAGATACTCAGTCTAAGTTTAAGCTCAAACCGCAAGCAAAGCATTAGTAGGAACACTTAATGAAAACACGATAGGTACATTTGTTCACACCAGAAACCGAAACGTAAACGTGTTTGCGAATAAACCGACGCGTTTACGTTAACGTGGGTCGCTTCCGAGATAGATACAGCAATAATTTGTATAAGATATAATACCTGTTTAGTTTAGAATTCTGAATGAATCTACAGATTTCATTGTTTTGGTAACATGTTGTTTTAAATTTTTTCTAATCAGTGCCCTCCGGGTTCAGTATAATAATGCCTTCAGGATGTTGTTGGGGCTTCCACGTCATGAATGTAACGGTAACGGGTAACTGGTTGAATGTTTGCCGAAGCACATACTGATGATTTCAACACCATAGATACTGCGAAAAAAGGATTGCGTCCATGATACGCAGAGTGCGTAGGAGCGTCAACGGCATTCTGGGGGTCATTAGTGATAAGCCGTGTTGCACCATCATGGCGCATTGGGTGCACGTACATGTGCATGTACCTGGTGCGTCAGGTGAGTGCAACAGATATATGAATTAAAAAAAAAAACTTTTAATATTTTTGTACTAACATAGCTAATAAGTTTGTATAATACTAACATAATATGGATCAAGGTCTGAATTAAAGTATATTAATTTAATTATTTTTATTTTTTTAAAACATTACTCTGAATCTCTTCCTGATTCGATTTGAAGATAATTATACAATGATAAAATGTATTCATAGTCCTAATGCAGGTCTACCAGTGTTTCAAATTTAGTTCAGCCATTGAGGCATGATTTATTATCAAACAACAACAAATGATTGGAAAATTGAATTTTTATTTCTTGAAATTACTCGTTCGTATTCTTCCCTATATCTACAATCATATCATCTCAATATCAGAGAGCACTTTTCTGCTGCAGAAAATTTGACTCAGGATTTCTATATCAAATGGCAGAGACAGCTAGTGCAATCACTTTAGAATACTGGCCATACCGGACTTTGGACTTCGTCGGCAATTTGTCTTTCGAGTCGCGCAGTTAAATGCTGTGGCTGCAGTCAACCTTAGCTCCATACGATATTACATTCATGCATGCCATACTATGCGCTACATATGTGAAGCTATTGTACGATACAGTACTACTTACATAAAATTGCAAGCGGTAAGGTACAAGTTCTTAGCCGACTGCAGACAGCAGCAGAGAGCGACGTATCGTCGCATCACTACTGGTTTCTAAGTATTTCTATGAAATACCTTTCGTAACTAGCGACACGTCATTTATTCCACATTTATCTGGCGCCTACTATAGTGCTGCGCGGCGACACGTCGCCTGTTGCTGCTGCCTGCAGTCGGCAACGAACTTGTACCTTTACTGCTCAGCGTGAGATCCTGGATTCCGGAGCCGGGTCGGTAAAATGGTATTTGGATTTCCGTTAGAATTTCTCAGTTGCAATGTGGTATATGAAATGATGCCCAGTTAATTACATAAATAGTTTCGATCCCTATTACAAACTGCTTAGACATACCTAAGTAATTAAATTAATGAAATATAGTTTTATAGGTGCATGTCTGTCAAACTCTGGACTTCAACAAAAGCCTCGGTTTCTGGAAGACTCAAACATGTTGTTTGCCTAATCTGCGGTCTAGCAATCATGATCAGGTTATATAGACCAAAATGACAATTACAAATCAAGTTTCACATGAAGTAACAGTTGATGTAGCAGATAACTTAACAATCAGAAACCGAGTCTATCTGCTTTCCATGTTTTTGCTGTTGTATTCAACCAAACTACATAACAGTTAGCAATAAAACTTATAATAGTGAACCACTGGACACCAAGCAACAGGCTGAAAATTATCGGCCCTAAAGACCAAAATAACAGGAGTCTAAGAGAACAGCTAAAATACCTAAACGACTTATACTTAAAAAACATACGCATACAAACGCATAACAAGGCACATAAGTCACAATCATCAGTAAACAATGACTAATATAATCTCGATTTGTTTTAATACCACTGTTTACTGTAAGACGCATTTGTGTTACATTCGGAGCACGAACTCTGTGGCCTTGGCTGGCTCAATCACTGCGATAACCGCCACTGAACTATTAACAACCAAGCTATTAAGAACCCCAGCATTCATTCCTGATAACCCCTTGAGTTTCAAATAGAGAAGTTGAGAAGAGGGAAGGGGAGCTCAAATAACAATGGCCTGTTTTCAAAGGGCTTTACGATGTTATGGTTTAACTCTTTGCGGCAGAAACACTCCAGTTTGATGAAATATTTCAAGAGCTTTAATTTTGGCGTACTTCAACGAGTGTTGGAACAACAGCTTGGTTTGTTTTAAGGAACTTGAAACAAGTAATTTATTTAATTAACTCTTTAAATATGACTTGGAGTTGCTTCTCGAGAATTCAACAAGTTTTTGTTTTAAACATTGTTCTATGATCATGATTGTGTGTTGGTACAAAAAGGTTATCGTTGGAGGCATCATCAGGTTATCCTCACAATTAAATTACGTGAACTTTTGTTGTTGAAATAAGGCCATGGATGATTCTAGTAAAACTATAGTTTAATCTTTCTACATACAGTTTAATCCCATGCAAACCTTTGCGATTACATGTAATATGTGTTCCGTGCACATAGTCTACAATGTCTACTGATTTGGCTTCCTTATCAGATCGTACTATCGTTTCTTATCAGATTGTAATATCGCTGGAAGCCTGCAATTCTAAAAAAATCAACGTAGATTCAAATTCATCCTTGTGTAAAGTTTGACGAACTAACAATCAGGATGTTCAGTTCCATACAATTTTAAAAAAATACTAAAGAAATGTAGGGAGCAAGATTTCAGGAAGCCGTAGTAAAAATCATTAATATTATTAAGTAATTTAGTACTGTCGCAAATATTGCCAATAAATCAAAAATCAATCCCTTTTATTTAAGGATGGGAAATCATCAAGTGACTTCTTCCGCGCTGGGCCGAGCGGAAAGGCGTGTCAGACTCTTACTGACTAA
This sequence comes from Mamestra brassicae, assembly GCA_905163435.1. NCBI lineage: Eukaryota > Metazoa > Arthropoda > Insecta > Lepidoptera > Noctuidae > Mamestra > Mamestra brassicae. Next base: position 5,281,182 of record LR990996.1, on the reverse strand, counting down.
AACCCATCCGTGTTCCTCCTAAAGCCCCTAGCGTTCCAGGGCCGCGGTGACTCTTTTGAACAAATTCCGCCACTACTAGGCAACCCTTTAACAAAATCAACGTAGATTGTCACCCATCCCTGTATGTTCTAAAATTAAGAATCTCAGGGTACAGAAATGAATCGGAATCCACGCTCATGCATTCCCACACGGTTAGCGTCAAGATTAGAACAGAGCGAACCGAACGTCTTATCTGACTACATTTTGCAAATCTTCGTCGATAATTCCACACGTACAAAGGGTCCATTGTTCAGTATTGTGAACGTGGAAACTATTCAGTTCGGTGTGAATAGAGCTCGTCTCTTCGAGTTCGATACGGAATCCACTCTGCACTCTGATTAATTTACGCTGTTCAAGAACTGGAGGGAAAAATACCGCACAGTTTTCGTTTTGTTTCTCTGCTAGATGCAATTAATGAGATATTGATTAGTTTATTTTGTACCTGACAATTTTACAATGGAAGATATTATTGATTAGTAGAGGCTTGCCTAACTAGACAGAAGATGTAGAAGCTTTAATGAGAAACTTATCATCAATCTTCGGGTGTTTGTTATCTTCGTGCAGTTTTCTCATTGTCAATACGATTTTGTCTGAGTATTTTTGTTTAACTTTCAATACCCCGATTTCTGAATTAAACTCTTGAAGTTGAGTACCTATTTCTCAAAAGCTTCTTTAACCTCACAACCTATTGCAGAATTTTTTCGAAAGAGTCACCGCGGCCCTGGAACGCAAATGGCTTTAGAAGTAACACGGATGGGTTTTAAGTCAGTAGAGTCTGACACGGCCTTCCGCTCTGGGTGGAGTGGAAGGCCGTGCCAGACTCTACTGACTGAAGTCGTTTGATGATTTCCAAAACTTAACAAAAAAAAAAGAACCTGACAACCTGCCATAATTTGGCATTTAAGTATGTCCTTAATTCAAAATACTCAATTCAGCAACCTCACCAAACTGTACTACGTAGTGAAACAAATTGTCTATCTACCGCCTAGGCTTCTAGATTTCTAATTGATTAATTCTACTGCCAAAACCGTAAACTGTCTGTAATTTAGGTTAACCATTCACAATCCAATCTCCAGAGATAGGGCCAGCTTATTTACAGATCTGGGTCTCTTGATTATGCTTTCAGACACCGAGGGCTAATCCCCTTTTAAGACAAGAAAAGATGCAGCCTATTTTTGGCCACGGATTAAGTCAAGTATAAATTATGAATTTCAGACTTTATATTCACTGAGAAGGCCTTAATTTTGGATTAAGGTACTGATGGAACGTAGCCGTGTTAAGGTACGGACAGACTGCGGTCGATCGACGTCGACCCGTCACTTTTGTTCACCTTTTTAGATACATTTTACATTGTTGAACGGTCCATGAGCCAGCAATTATTAATATGAATCTGTATGCACGATCGTTACTAAGTTTCTCTCGAGCGATCTATGTACATATGTGTAAAGAAAACCATCACTGTTATTGGACAGTAATCCGGATGTCAGTAGGCGCCACGTGGTAACAACACCAGTATGCGCTGGCGTCTAAATTTTAGTAATTCTATTGCAATTCCATATTACCTTAGGCAAGAATAGAAAACATTTTTTCGACACAACACAACAGCAACAAACACAAAGTAAAAGAGCCAGCTTAAGGGCAAATGGTTACCGCCGACTACATTTGGTCAGTAGTCACTACTAGTCACACTAGATCAGCTTCCTCAACGATCGACTTCATCGATCTACGTCGATCGCCCGCAGTCTGCTCGTGCCCTTACATTAGTTCATAATACGCACAACATATTCCAAATTAATTAGGTTCCAAGATAAATTACCTCGCTTGCTTCCAAACAATAGTTGCGGGTATTCATTAGCAGTACACGGCACCAGTACAATATCGCTGGTAATTATGTTATAACTATCCTCTTTTACCTCTAGATTCTGTTAACATGACACAGGTGCTTCGGTAACTCTGTCTGTGTTGGAAGTCTTGCCTCGAGTTAGGTGTTATCTGACACATAGTTTACGGGTGATTAAATCCATCTTCTTTATATTAAGGTCAATATAGATAGAATATACTTAAAGTTAAAGTTAGTTTTCCGTAAAGTGTTCTTTTTCTGTATGAACTATGAAATCTCTCAGATTCAGAGGGCCTAGCACAAATGTTTTTGACGTATAGTAACGTAACGTAAAATTTTACTAGGACTATAATACTTATTTCGCACATAATATTTTTTTGAATTGGAAACTAAGTATATATTCATATTTTTGTATGATACAAATTGAATGAAATAAAACCAGAATAATATGGAGTTGTAGTTTTTTATATTCAAAATTCAATAACGTTAACGATACTGTAACGTTACTATACGTAAAAATATTCGTGCTTGGCCCTCAGGTCATGACAGTCGCTACGAGAAGTTAACTGAAACTTGCTCTGAATAAGGTAGAAACTGAAACAGAAGGTAATATGAGAAAGCTTTAAAATAAAATTTTATAATTTGGTCTCTCGCCAGTTTATTGTTCACTACCTACCTCGAATTTTTCTGTCCTTTTTCATAATTTGTCTTTATAAAAGAACCATGCTAAATTAATGAAAATGTTCAATTTAAAAAACGTAATTTCGTAAAAGTCAAATTGTAAAAGTAATTATAATAAAGTAAAAGTAGGTAATATCCTCCATCTTTTTTGTAAGTATCAAAATCAAATAAGCATTTCAAAAGTACTTCACACTCGGACGTAATAATGTAAAGTTGTATACAAATTGTCGAAAAAGGTAGTTAATTAACTTTCTGGGGCATCCGTACTTTCCCTGACTACCTTATTAATTTCACTTTAGACTGTTAAACCTTCAAAAGGATATTTCTAACGGCCGGTTTGAAAGGCAAACAAGACATTTCAGCTACTGTTGGTAGCTAATTTGACAGTTGGTTAAAAGTAGATACGTTATTGAAACCGGCCGTTAATAAAAAAAAAACAAGTTACCACCATGTTTAGGTAACGTCCTGACTCCGGAGGCTTTAGAGAAATGACATTATATCAACGATAGTTGAAATGCCTTAATAAGGGATTGATTAAAGAATTAGTATTGCAATTCAACGTGGCAATGCTGCCAATCTTCTGGGCACGTTTCCAGATGACAGCGATGCGGAGGAATACTTCGACACCTAACGGCCCGTTTCAATAACGTATCTACCTTTAACCAACTGTCAAATTAGCTATCAGCAGTAACTGAAACGTCAGCTTTGCCTTTGTAACATGACGTTTCAGCTACTGTTGGTAGCTAATTTGACAGTTGGTTAAAGGTAGATACGTTACTGAGACCGGCCGTTGCTGTATTTTGTTTTTGTGTTAACATTTTTGTACATACATATAAATAATTAATTCAATAGTTTTAAGTTGTATGTACATTTATTGTTATTTGCAAAATAAACAACTTTTAGGAATTAATCACGTGACGTTTGTTTGTCAATGTCATATTGACTTTTTGAAAATCACCTGCGCCACCCTCCCGCTGACAGAAGTCACTTGTCTAGAGCCCTTGAGCTTCTGGAACGGACATTTCACTTCATACGAGATTCTAATTTGATGAGTAGGGATTAATTATGAAGTTGAACATAAATATTTGATTTTCAGTGTAGGGATACCTTTAGGACGGCACGCAAAGGATATATTTTGTTTGTGGTCGTCGTCCGGAGGCGAACGCCGGGTAATATTGAAAAGGGTCCGCTAGCGTATCATGCATGACTTTTAATTAGACTCAGGTGAAACTTTTGGCGTGAATATTATTTTTGCGTTAGTTTTTCTTGCAGAACACTTACCAATTTGTTACAAAAACATTGCTAAGTAGGTAATAAAGTTAGGTAGGAAGGAGGTGTAGGTGGGTAGGTTTCTTAGATTTATTTATGGTGCAGGTAAAACTTAGAACTTAGTTAACTTTATTGCATCACTAGCTTTTGCCTGCGACTTCCGTTCCCGTATAGGTAAATTATAGCCTTCCTCATGAATGTGGCTATCATATTATACAAAAAAAAATCAAATCCGACTGGTAGTTCCAGGGATAAGCGCGTTCAAACAAACAAACAAGTTCTTCAGCTTTATTATATTATAATAGATTATTGCTCTACGTTCTTAATTGTTTTTAAGAGGAAAGTTGCAGTATTTATTGGGAAATTCATTAAACGACGTACTCTGGTCGATATCGCTCGGAGCTTCAATTACTGGGAACGAACCCGCGTGTGCCTATAGACGCGATACAGAAAATATTTTTATACAGGCTGCTCTAACCAGTAACACAGAGAAAACGCTGTTTAACCTACAAGTTAGTTGTTTACCAATTATGAATTATTTATCACCATCATCGTCATTATCTTGATAGCCAATTGACGTCCAACGCTGGAGATAGGCTTCCCACAAGCGTCGCACATCGACTGGTATTTTCTTCTCTTCACATTATGTCGGGTATACCCGACATAATGTGATATTGCCCTCCTTTTATTTAGTCGGCAACAAACGCGTATAAACTGACAACTAACTGAAACATTACATTATAAAAACACTGAGAAAACATTTCCATAAAATAAAATTCTGTTCTAGAATTCTCTCGTCATTAAGAAATAACATCTTATGTCTCTTAGGACCATAATATCTTTTTTTGTAAAAATTCGTGGTCGTTATAACACTACTGTTTATTTTATGTCAGTAGATTGCTGAAACTTTAACGCAACCAATTGAAATTATGTCCTGAAATACATTTTAATATACATTTAAGTTGGGGATAAAGATATTTTTCTGCTATTTTTTAATAATTCTGCTTCACGGCAATCTGTTCCAGGAACAATTAGCCACTCTTTTCACCGATTTATAACATCTGAATATTGTTATCTGCTGAAAAATCTTTTTTATTATTATACTATTTGGGAAGTCATGTCTCTTTAGCCTGTTGTATTGAAGCCCACCTTCGCCGCTTAGAGCTTGGGCAGGCTTGTTGCAATCTTAGCAATGTGGGAAATGGCACAAGAAAAAAAAAGCGCCTATGCTCAGCAGTGGGCGAAGTTGGTATGTTATTTTTTTTTAAATTTAATATAGGTTTGCTCTTGACTCTAGTCTAGGTCATAGATGACAGAGACAAAGTCGACGATGGAGCGAGCTTACCCAAAAGAAGCCTGTTCACTCTAATTTTGAAGAGATTAGGGTTGAATGCGTTCGGAAACACAGTCGCAGGCAGAGAGTTCCACTCCTTTGTGGATGAATTATACATTATAATATGCCTAAATAAAAAATGAGTTATGAATAAAACATTGTACATAACTAATTAAAACGTACGTGGAAACGCCTTCTACGTATGGAAATCGCTATCTAATCTGAGAACAAAATGCTTACACGACCCTATAACAATTTTGCTAACCTTTCAACCCAGTTTATTTTTTCATTTGATAATATTGAAGAGAATATTGGCTATTCAATATGAAAGGTAAGGGTGAAGTTGAGTAGGTAATTCATGTTGGAAGGTAAGGTAAAACTAACATTCGTAGGTATATGCTAATCAAACCCTGATTGTGATTAGTGTTTTGTAATGATCCTGAATCTAGTAGAAAATTACTGTCATTTGATTTTTGTGTTGTTGTGATATACATATAACACAGGGAAATATTGTTTCTGTAAATTATATCAGACTCTAAGAAAGTGCTACTTACGGACTTGTGTAAAAGTGCAAATAGACACTATTATTATTATTATTATATACTTTATTGTACACCTCATTACAAACATAGTGAAAACGTTTAAAAAAAACAAGTGTACAATGGGCGGTCTTATCGCACAGGGCAATCTCTTACAGACAACCTTTGGATGAACTGAACGAAAGAAGTTAGATTTATTTGATATATCATGTAACATATTAAGTTTTATGCTAGATCGTAATTATTTATTAAGAATTTTATTCTTCCTAATAAAGAACGAAAAAAAATGATTTTTGAAGCCAGAAGCCAGAAAATCAGTCACCTGCTCGCCAAGGGGCATCGCATCACACAATTACTGGGTTGAAGAGGTTTGTGACGCAGGCACTCCTTATAAAATTCTGGAACTCAGCTACATCCGGCTGGTAGCCGACCCCGATATAGTTGGGAACAGGCAAGCAGAATCTAATGCAAATATAAAAAATCATTCAGATTTTGACATTGTAATTTCTTTAATTTTTACTTTGTCTGTTAGTCTAATTTTGTATGCCATAAATAGCAAAAACATATAGCTACCTCATTTTCATTCTTAGACCTGTATACTGTACTCATGTTTTACAAAATAAATTTCTTATCTTATTTTATCTTATCTAAACTAAAATAATTAATAAATAAATATCAACTATTACATTACTCATATTTTAGGCTTATTCTAAGAAGTCTTATTGTATTGTTATACAAGTGTATGATTATTTGAAATAAGCCACATTTTATTGTGACACTAGTGGCCCGCCCGGCTTCGTTCGGATGTATATTTTTTTTGCATAAGAACCTTCTCCTGACAATTACAAAGACAACAAAAAAAGAATTAGCGAAATTGGTCCAGCCGTTCACGCGTGATGCCGTGACCAAGGGAAATAGGGATTCATTTTTATATATTTAGATATGGCTATATTGCTCTCTATTTAAGCTGTTATCAGTATTTGGAACAACGAAGGGCATACCTCTGACCCTCGGGGAAATACGTCGTGTCGTGTAGCTTTACCTATTTTAGATGCGATAAAAGGTACCTACAGTATTTTATATCCAGTTCAATAGTTTATCGGCCGGTCGTTTTATAAACAATATTTGGTATTCTGATAACCTACTGCTCTGGTTTAAACGCAGACCCGCTTCAAACGATATGCATAAAAAAACAATTCGTTTTCGGGTAGATAATTTATTCGAGTCACAAACACAACCATATGAGGTTTTATAAAGTTAGAAAGATAAAACATTTTTTTTTGTGGAGGACATAAAATGTACTTCGAGCGTTCTCTGTAAATTGTTGTTCTCTATCTTTTCGTCCCGGCTTCTCTCTATTGGATTATCTCACTGAAACTGTGCATTTTTCTGGAATCATATGATCATATGACAATCAGCAAAAGTTCTGCATTCTATCACTAAACAATCTATACTAATATTATAAGGAAAGAATTGTATTTTTGTATGTAACGAATAAACTTAAAAACTACAGGACCGATTTGAAAAATTCTTTCAGCAATGGTTAGCTACAGCGAATCAGCGAATAACATAGGCTATATTTTATCCCCGTACTCCCACGGGACCGGGAATTACGCGGGTGAAACCGCGTGACGTCCGCTAGTATTTTTTAACAAGAGAGTAATACTTCCATTCATCATCTCTGATTATATTTTCGTACCGCATTTTGTTCCCTAAATTAAATGTCACTTGTAATTGTGTACTTTTTTGTAAAAATTATTTTATTATTATTATTATCTCGTCCAGATTTACCGTCGCCAGACGACCGACCTTCTTCCAGTCCGCGGCTGTCATGGTCACCGCCTTACTTCACCTATCATCACCGCGCCTTGCCCTGCCAAACTCAATTTCAACTCCAGAGTTTACCTACCACTTACAAACAAACAAACCATTTCAATCACTTTCAAATTTAGTTGAAATAAGCTCTGGATTCCAAAACGATGCTAAAGCATGAATGTCAATTTAAAACGATCGAACAATCTCTACTTAAATCTTCAGCCTTCATCTTAGATACAAACTCCTTAAGCCTTTCTATACCTACAAATTATATATGTATTAGATACCTACATACAATAGGTAATAAAGTTAAGACGATAAAGATCAATATCGACGAGAACATTTATGGGCTAATATAATAGTAACGATGATTGATGTGACGCAAAAACAAAACACTATTAAATATAGAAAATAGGTAGATACTCGCTGTGAATACTGAATCCTGCAATCACTCACAGGTTCAAAGGACTTCGAGGCAAAATTACATATATCTATTTATTTCCTTCATAATATTGATGATAGGTGCTTATTAAAGGGGAATTTTCGCACGATGAAAGCTCTTCAGAACGACTGCATTATTGGATGGAAGCCTACCGGTTGTAATGTTTTCTACCGGTATATATATATATGTAGCTAATTCGATCTAATGCACTCGAAAGTGCTCTACGACTTTGTAATTAAATTGATTAAATCATTATCAAAGCAAATTAGTGCACTGAGTAACATCGCATCATATGTTGTTTCCTATTGGTTCCTATTTGATCATAGCTCCTAGAGGTTCTAGTCAAAGTGACATAGATCAGCGATAATAATTGTCAAGTGCAAAATGTTTGGGATTAACCAAGTGACATTTCTTTAGCGTATAACCAGCCCATATTTTGGCAATCATTGAGTAGCGGCATCAATGAAAAAAGAAGCAAAATTTGTACGGCAACACAAAGAACCGCAACGCCATCTACGACGAACTTACAATGAAATCCTGCATCGCACAAGCAAAGTTGTCCGTGCGTTTTGAAAATATACAACAGTCTGAATATCAACTATCGGGGCAGTTGCCCACCAGACACAAAAACCGTCTGGTTCAGAGGATCTTCCCTTTTTCAGTGGTGGTGTGCGGGACTTTACTCTCTGTACCGCATACCTCTTTAATTGTTTTAAGCCCTTTTGACTCCTATCGAACAATAGGTGAGTTCTAGGTAACAGCATTTCAATGTGGTTTGAAAACAGAAGGGCTTAGCAGTGGGGAATATAAAGCTAGAAAAAAAGGCTCTATCAAGGTTACAGAATCCTTGGCAGAAACAGCTCATTTCCTAAGTTAAATCATTAAGTGATTCGTGAATACAAAACAAGATGTTTTGCGTGAGTCTACCGCAGTCTAGCCCCGGATTTATCGCGCATTTACTTGCTTATTCTCACGTTTTATCCTCTTGTTTTTTGCGCCTAAATCCTTATAAAACTGGCCTATTTTTCTCAGAACACAACACGCGCTCTTTCATTTGGTTTACTCCGTAATGCGACACGTTTGCTTCCTTCATTGTACACTTGTACCAATATTCCGGGATAGTGTTACTGCCTTAAATGACGTGATATTTCTTTATCTTGAGAAAGATGTAAAAGGAAGTAAAATGTTTTGGTGATTCGGTTGATGTTACTTTTATTTGGGCCCTTCAGGACGTTAGCAATGTTCCAATTTACATTTTCATTCAGGACAAAGAGTGGTCCAACGGGGTACCGCTTGACTTCTCTTTGTCAATATCTCACCTGATGGTAAGCTAGGATGTGATCGACAATGGAGTACGATTTCCTAGAAGTAACCTATTAACGCTTGACTAAAAGAAAATGTTCACTAAATCATTACACGAGCCTACATTTTTATCAATAAACCAAACACAGTTAGTTCCTTATCGCGCACTTCACTACCAATAAAATAAATTGACACGATTGGCTTCGCGCCAAAATATAAATTTGTCACTAAACGCTGACTTTATTGCGTTACGCGGTAATGTGATAAACGCTCACCTAGGGCGATAACTTAATACATTATTAGTTACCTTGCAGACGTATTTATTGCCCTTTTTGTTTATTAAAATCGTGAAATTATTGGGTTTTCGCTGTTTTTAATATTCTGCATCTGGAGATAGACACTAGATTAAGAAGGGCTTTACAAGCGCACGATATAATTTTTGATTACATTCCTACAAAAAGTCCCGGTGACCTCAGAACACCACATTGGTATCTTAAAGTATTCAAAAATATATTAGATATGCAGATTAACAACCCACGGCATGGATTGTCATGATTTTAAATATTAACACAACTTTCATGAAATATACGCCTTTTTCGAAATTACATTCCCACATAGACCAATTAATCAATAACATTAGCTCCAAAACCACGAAACAAAATCATAAAGCACATTTCTCCGGTGTGCCGTAAACTTAGGATAAAGAAGAAACAATATAGCAAGGGGCGCGGGAGCCATTTTGAAATAATCTGAGCAGAGATAGTGTTATAAAACATGGATACGACGAGCTTCCCCCGAGAGCCACATATTCATTCACATCACACGATCCAATCTTTTATACATGCCGCTATCGAATTTAGTTACGTGTGAAATGTAGTACATTTCGCACGCGTGTGCAATCTACTGAGTTATCGGTGTATTTATGTCTCTTCTAGTTTTTACCTCTTTTAATGCTGAGTTTGTCCAATCGGTTAATGTGTGTGACCAGGGACGGTCGGCGGTAAAACTAAGAACAAATAAAGTGCATCTGCTGCTTATCCGCTCCAGCCAGGCTGTGAGCATGTGGGAAGAGTAATTGGTACAGGATTTGTGTTTTATACATGATTTACGGACAAAGGAGGTTATGGGCTTAACCTGAACTTTTCAGTTTTAATTCTTTTGAAGTTAATGCCACCGATGATTGCCCACAGACGTTTAATATGGTTACTTTAATTGAAAAACGCGTTTGAAACCTCCATGAGTAGATTTTTTTTTCTTTTATTTCTGACCTGTGAATCACTCTAAAGAGGCGTTAGTGACGTTGGAACCGCTTTGGGGAGTCTACCTTAAACTAGCATTGCCAACTCAACTACTTTTCCTAGGTACGTAAGAAGTACTAATAATAATGATACCACCACACCGTCACCTACATATACCATGTTGGTATTAGCTATGTATATTCCGGTAATTAAAAAGATCATTCATTCATTCATTCATTCAACGTGGTACGAAATAATCGTTTGCCGGATGAACGGTTCCCAGAAAACACTCTTCACTGAATGGGAGGAGTGCACTCCTTTAACCGAACACAACAATACAGCTAGGCAGCTGCAATAAGTATGAAGTGCTTCGACGACGTCTTTCAGGAAAAGCTTTACTTTTTCACACAAATTGGAAGCAGTCTGCAGTTCTATTCATGTTGTGATTGAATGCCCTTAAAAGGAAGACTAGATAGGATTCCTAGTAAACAATATCAGGCATGTATTCCTGGAACATTACGTACATCCACATTTCATCATTTATATTTCAGACTTACTTTTGCCCGCGACTTCGTACGCGCATATACCGTTTTTTTCCCGTTCTCGAAGGAATTTCGGGAAATCCTCTTTGTACTACCCTATACTCCCCAAGGACCTACATGTCAAATTTCAGCTTTTTACGACCAGTTTCGGCTGTGCGTTGTCTATCAGTCACTCTTTCAATCACTCGGTCACTCAGTAACAGAAGAATTTCATATAATATTGATAATATAAAGATAATAAATCCTTATCATTACTTCATATGTTTAAGAAATTCTTCGTCTTGACAACCTAAATAACGCAATGAACGTTGCTGAACTGTCAAAATGAAAGGCATTGTATTTAATTGTGTGATATTAGTACCTCCTAGGACCTCATACTCAGAAGTATGGCTTGGACCACTCGACGAACGAGGCAGAAACATAAGCATAGAACAAATAAACAGATGGAAACTTGTATTCCTTGTAGGAATCTGCCATTTCTTGTGTATCCTCCCGTGTTTGTGTTGTGTTTGTTCGTGCGATCGAACACAAACATCGTAGTTACAATCTGCGAGCCGATAGGAAACCCCTTGTTACCTGTAAGCTCGATAACAATTGAAATATTGTATTGTGTGAGATAAAATGTGTTGAACAGGCGATGTTGTTGTCTGAAATGTTGAAGATTTGTTGCTCTTTTAAGTCGGGTTGAGTCCAGTCCTGTTCTTTGCCTCAAATGTATCAGACACAATCAACTTCTTAATACGAGGGGCTGTGCTGCAGGCCGCTACCCCTAAACGGCTCAAACATTTATAATTCCTATGTTAGAGCCGTTTGACGATAAAACTAAAAAAAAATCGTTAAGTGAAAAAAAAATGGTACCTAATTACCTCCATACTGTTGGTATAAAATAAAATATTTCCTCAAGTGACGTGTAAAATTACTTGTGCTGAAACAACGAAGAAGGTACACTGGTAGAATAGTCGTCATTTTTGACAATTTGCTTTTCCAGAACGTCTTACTGTTTTAGCCAAGACCACATTTTCCTGAAAAGTTGTGCATTGCATTGCGATCGTTCAACAACCAACTTTAGTACCCCCACATCACCATTGACAATATCCTTGAATGTCAATATCCCATAATACACACGTATCATTTTACTGCACGACCGTATATAAGTTATTTACGACAGCTAACCCACTTGGTGGAAGCAGTAACTCCATATTAAACGAGAACTGGCCGTCATCACTTTTATATAGCTTACGCAAAAACCAGATCTTGTTTTGGCATATGGTTCAATGAACAGAAAGCAGAAGGCGATACGTGAAGTTCCTTTACGATATCTTTCATGAAGTGTACTTGTTTACGTTGTTTTCAAAGTACATTGAATGGAACTTGTTTACAAATGTTTTGAAGAAGGCAATGTGTACTCTGCTCAACTTTACCGACAATGAGTATATCTATAAGCGTACCTTTGAAGAAACTTATGGTACGGTGTTTGTTTATTAAATCTACAGCTTTTTCCAGGGTGCTCTCATGGCCTATTCCACAAGAACCCTGCATTTTTACGGTATACAAAGTAGCCTCGACACTCATCATCTATTTACATACAAGTATGTGTCCATTAGTAAAAGAATTTTCATAATTGAATCAGTACCTACTTTCGGAAATTATCTCCTACCAACAAATAATTTTACTTTTCTATTATACAACGTGTAACAGAATAAACGCAATACCTCTTAAGGGGTCATTATGAACAACCTTTACAATGAAATCGTAAAAAAAAATCGACTGCCCCATACATTTCTGTGCGCATAACTCGACAAAATGTGCTGAACAGCTAATTTTTTTTTGCGATTTCGCGGTTAGTCCCATAGTAAAAGTTGTGCATAATGATGAGTACAATGACTCCTTAAGAGGTATTGCGTTTATACTGTTACGTGTTGTATAAGACTATACTCTATCCGTATCCGTTTAGGTAGTTAACTAAAGGTAAACAATCTTGATGTGTCTTTTTACACAAATTCATATTAAACAAATAAACTACTTTTCAAACTTATGGTTCAATTGATTTAGTATTCGTTACTGTTGTATTTACTTTGGTTTTTACTTGCATTTTATTTTTAAACTGAGTTTTTAAGTAAAAAGTTACATCAAGATTGTTTACCTTTAGTTAACTACCTAAACGGATAGAGTATAGCTGTTCTAACTTCTTCCGCGCATATCCCGCTCCCGTAGGAATTTCGGGAAATCCTCTCTTAGTGCTCCCCTACACTCCCCAAGGAGCCTGCATTCAATTTCAGCTTTCTACGACCAGTAGTTTCGGCTATGCATTGCTGTTAGTAAATCAGTCACTCAGTTAAAGAGTTTTATATATCTTGATATACTAATATACATATATATCAATATAAAGTCGGTAAGAGAAGGGGCACCATAGAATGCTTTTGCCTAAATATAAGTCGTAAGTTAAAACTGAACAAGGCATGTCACAACTACCAAGGTCAGTGATGCGAAAGGGCTAGCTCTGCGGTCAGGAAACCGCCTGACTAGCGTTAAATACTAGAAATAGGTAGGCAGCTGAAATTTAGTAGCTAGCCTTTAAATAAATCTATATGGGGAGATAAGGGTGCAAATAAATCTGCAGCTGTGCTGCGGTAGGAAGTTCCATAATAACAAATCGTATGATGAGAATACCTTGCATAATACGGATAACGGGACATTTAATTAGGATTCGGTTCCCGCAGAGTTACCAACGGAACCCTACTACTATGCCACCGCTGTCCGCCCATCCGTTTGTCTGTCAGCGGGTCGTTTCTCTTGGTCAACAGCTAAAATTATTACTAACTAGTGGTCCCGCCGATCTTCGTACCGCCTCAGAATATTTTTATGCCATGTTTTGTTTTTGTCATGTATCAGAAATGGCGTTGGATCCGAAAATTGTTTTTCTAACTACATGTTTTTTTATTATTTTTTTTCAATGTTTTAATAGTTATTCTGCTGCTATTTGAGGCAAAGACAAATCCAACAAACCAAAGATCTTCAAAATCGGTCCCGCTGTTCTTGAGTTATAAATGGTGTAACTAACCCGACTTTGTTTTATATATTTAAATTAAAAGAGTATGTATTTCTATGGCCGCCATAACAACAAATTATAAAACAAGATAAAACTAAAAATCAGAGAGGGTTAGGTAGATAGCATCGAGAGCATGATTTTTTCGGTTCATGGTTTGCGGAAGTCTTTATGTGCGAGTCCAACTCGCACTTGTCCAGTTTTTATATTCTAGCGCAGAATTCAATAAAAATGACTATCGACGCAAATAACATGTTAACGCACAATAAAACCCAAAAAATAGCCGAAAAACATAAACATTACAAATGATTTGCGACAAGAAAACTTACTGAAATCGTAGTGGACATAATATTATCGCTTCGAGCACAGTCTATTAATGCCTGTCCGGCAATGGCCGAAGTTTATAAGTTATATCCAACTCCAAGCAAATTAGCTTTTCAAACACTATGTATTGGGGCAACGGCCATCAAACACTTTGCTGAAATGGGATGAGTTTCATTACGTCACTAGACGTAGCTATTTTTGCCTCGTAAGCTAAAATTAGAAATTGGAACTTTGAAGCACGGTGTCTGTGATGGGACATTTTCTAGTAGTCATTCTTAATTTATGCACGTTACTGCGTAAAAGAACATGCTCAGCTAAGGGGTTTGTTCGAAAGAGTCATCGCGGCCCTGGAACGCAAAGGGCTTTAGAAGGAACACGGATGGGTTTTGGTCAGTAAGAGTCTGACACGCCCTTCCGCTCCGAGCGGAAGAAGTTATTTGATTATTTTCCATCCTTAAAAAAAAAAGCATATTAGTTTACATATTTTTATATTTTATTAAGTGCGTTTACTTTCTGATATTATTATTGGTTTTATGTGTTTTATCGCTTTGCTAAAGACTGTTTGAGATTGCCTTCCGAGTCGACGTTTTACTGGCGAGTTTTTTTGCTGTTTGCGTTTATTCTGGGAATAAAAAGTGAAGTAAAAAACTCGCCTAAACACAAGGAAGTGGTGACGGGTCGTAAATAATATAAAAAAACTACTTGCATAACTTTTACCTCTTGTGAAGAAAATAAATTAAGTTAAGTAAATAAGTAGTATATTTACTTTACTTAATTTATTTTCTTTCGAAATAATACTGAGAGTTGGAGACGAAATGTATAAATGTTGTTTTGTTTTTTGTTTCAGAAGTGAATTCACGCAGTGCTGATACCAAACCTCAGTAATTGGAAATACACCCGGAAAAGAAAAAGGTAAGATTTTCTATACTTATTTGGAGTGAACGTGAATCTTTTCAGAATAATCGCTGAAGTTGTATCCTACAATAATGTACCAGATTGCTAGTATACTTGGATTTACAAGGAATCTTCGAAGACTTTTCAAAAGCTTTTCAATTAAATAACCTCCTTTAAAACGCATGGGATCGACATTTATATTATCACAAGCTGTGCCCGTGGCTTCGCTCCCGTCACCTCCCGTCAACCGTTACCTACCCTACTCTACCTACCCTACCCTATCTACCTACCCTACCCTACTTTCCTACCCTACATATAAGTTGCAGACAAGTACCTTAGTCGTATGATTACGTTAAACAATGTTTAATTTCCAACATAGTCTTCAATATAATGTCTATTATTATATTACAACACTTTTTGCACACAACAAAAAAATAATATTTTGACATTAGCAATCATAGAAACATAAAAAAGCTACAGGTTGTTGTTTTTTTACCGTTCATTGATTCGTCAGACATGACGAGGTCAACTCGCGTCTCGACTATCTACAAATTCTACACCACCATTGTTGAACAAAAAACGGTTTGTGCCCGAACTGTGTTCCTATATTCGTCGTGATAATCTACGGAGGCCGGATATTGGCGTTTGGCGAGCCCCCTAGGCACTAGATCACGCACAAGCCGAACACAGGCGTCATATAAACGAGCAATTGGTGACTTATTAGAACTATGCCAGGTGTTGCACGAACACTTAGAAACGGTTTAAGGTAGGCACTATACTGAGCTTGCGTAATGTAGAATTCATGTCTAGCATAGATTATGTCAATACTGTTAAAAAATGATAACGGTTTTTATTTAATACAAGCTGACCCGCGCAACTTCGCTGCGTCACATTTTTCATTAATGCTCCGCTTAATTGCTTAATTGTATGTAGCCTATAGCCTTCTTCAATAAATGTGCCATGCAAAACTAAAATAATTTTTCAATTCGAACCAGTAGTTCCTGAGATTAGCGCGTTCAGCCAGACAAACAAACTCTTCAGCTTTATTATTAGTTCAGATAGATTTATTATTAGTACATACAATATAGATAATAATTTGTTTGTAAAGCACACAGCAGGTAAGCACTTCCCTCTTCGACAATATTTCCACTGTTCGAATTGTATTTTAATTTTAAAAAATACCGACACAAAGCCGATAAATAAATTATATGGGATAACTTGAAAGGGACCTCCAACTTGTGGGCTTGTAAGCCTGTAAAACGTTTAATAAAAGTTTAACGCTGCAGCGGGGTATTGTAAAAAAGTTCTGTTGTCTGTAGGTACTCTCACAAAAATAGATGACTTATAATCCCCGGCGTGAAATGAGAAAATTCGAAAAGTTGAAAAATTGCCGAGAAAATTAATATAAAGTAGAGAGTGTTAACGGCGCTTTTGCGGGTCAATTATGAAGGTACCATTGTGAAAATGCAAAGGTTTTTAGACAGAAATCACGCTACAAGCGGTCCGCTAATTAGCCCGAAAAATTAAGAAGAGGGGTGAAATTAAATGAAAACAAAGGAGCTCCTCAATGAGAGCGCTTTTTGCGCGCGAGCGCTGCATTGTGGCGCTTTTAAAATTAAAAGATCGATGATACCTACAGGCTGTTTTATTTTCAGAGTTGCGAGAGGTTACGGGAGTAGCAAGCGACGCGTCTTCCGCTTTGGATAATTAATTAATCTTTCCTGTCTTTACGTTAATTTTGTCGTAAAAACAGCTCAAAGTTCGAAGTTTTATAAAAAACTGGGAAGTACTTATTGATTTTTATTTCATCAAGCCGTAGTTTTTCGTTTAGCGTCTATGAGAAGCTTGAGTCAGTTTACATTTGAGACTTATCATCAAGTAGGTATTTTTTGTCAATCAGTTTTAACCTACTTCATTTGCATACGCTATTATCATTAGTTAGCTTCACTAAGACGACCGTCACAAGTCACAAGCTCTTTTAAAGAGATCCAACAATGAGTAGACCTGTCATCGTGTAGCTCAACCCTATTTTAGGGAGCTCAACGATCCGTCGCTCGACACTACTGGTGAAACTGGTGGTAAGTTAACGAGGCACCAGTAACTCATGCTCAGCCTGACACGTGCCGCTATTTATCGCATTCTCGGCACATTACACGTGTTTAATTATTACGAATGTGTGGGATGAAGCACAATGGTTTTCTTTGCTTGTTAACGGTGGTAGAAAAGTGTGTGAGTATGATTGCGGAAATTGTTATTAGGTTGTTTTATTTTGAGACTTTTTCAAATCACGAATGAAAATAACATTGTTTTACTCATGCCAATTTCAATAAAACTGTGTTCTTACCCGACCATTGAATCTTTAAATTCACGAAAAGTAAGTGCGGTCTTGAGAATAAACCCACTAAAATACTCTAAATCCAGTAAATTAAACGGCAGACACTTATTTCGGCGGTAAAAGACAAATCCAAAATCCATGCATAAATAAAACTCAAATAAAAGACCATTAGCCTCCTTCAGCATCAAGACGTTTACAATAAATGTACACTTCCCAACAGTTTAATATTCCATCAAATACGTAAACATAAACAAATGCCTGTCTTGGCCCAAACACGATTAAAGTACGGGTAACATATTAATAGCGACGATCCGACCTTAAACCTTTCTAAAAGCGTTACAAGATCCGCCCACTATACAAAGGATAAAAGCAATTCTTTTTCCCTTTTAAGAAAAAAAAGTACAACAAAAACGGCGCCTTCTACGTAAATTATTTCCAACCTCATTCGATTCGAGTCGCAGTAACCTTTCGCTTGTTATCACTTTGAGCAATCTACAGTAAGGAGACCCTAATTTCCGGTAAAACGTCGACGTATTCACGGAGAGGATTCTTCGGCGCCTTTTTGTAAAAGTTACCTTCTTGAAAGTCGTTTCGGTGAGGGAAATACGTAGGCTCGTTGTGTTACGTAAAGCCTAAAAAGCCTTAGCAAACCTGCTAAGTAACATGTTGCCAGTGGTAGCGTGGCGATAGCGATTGTCAAAACGTCTAAATATAAATGTATATGTCACCGGATAATTGCAAAGTCTGTAAGATTATAAAATACTACGTCACGCGGTTTCACCCGCGTAGTTCCCGTTCCCGTGGGAGTACGGGAATAAAATATAGCCTATGTTACTTGCTGATAATGTAGCTATCCATTGCTGAAAGAATATTTCAAGTCGGTCCAGTAGTTTTAAGTTTATTCGTTACATACAAAAATACAAATCTTTCCTCTTTATAATATTACTATAGATAAGTAATAGTATTAAGTATAGATCTTGAGAGATTTTTAAACTCTCGATAAATTGATAACTGAACATTTGGGATACTTTTTTACGAATATTTTCGAAACCAGACTATTATAAAACTGGTAATTTTTCAAAGTTTCAATCGTTATTTCAGAAAAAAATTGCTTATGAATTTTGCACAAATGTGCAAAAGTTACTGGACAGCGTTTATGAAACTGCACAATCGACGATTTTAAAAGTAGCAAGGCTGGTGAGTCCCCTAGAGCTCAGCTGGCATTCTATCACACGCGTGTAGATCGGATGACAAATGACTTTCAGACCTCTAGCGCGATACTTTTGTTCTAACTTGTATTGTTCCAGTTTTCAAGGACGTGACGCCACACGCGTTGGTACCGGAGAGAATACAGGTTGTAGTGAAAAATAGATAAACATTTTCATGAAAATCGTAGTTTTATTCTGCGTTTTACATCCGTTTAGTAACACTAGCGCATTTTGCAATAATACTCTAAGATTGATTTATCATACGTAATATGAATTCTTTTTGAAAAGTTCCTTCTCCAAGCAATTTGAATATGAAGACTCCATTTGCATCCCAATCAAAAACTATTTTCCAAAAAAGCATTTTCTAAGAAAATCTATACCGTGTCTAGACACTCAATAGCCTTGGAGGATCCTCCGTCTTTAGTATCAATATAACTCCAAAACTATAATCGCTTTACTTCGTCCATAACTTTTCTTTTATCGATACTATTAGTCATTTCGGTATCTGGCCCATCGTTTTACGATATTTTAATCGATATTCGAGATAATTGAAGGAAATATTGGCCTCTTCAATCCTCTTAAAGGGCCATTCATGCTCCTATAAGCACTCTTCACCAATTTTCCATTTAAATAAAGGTCATTGTTATTGCAAGAAATAAAATATTGTTTTAGCGATCTAATTAAATTATAAAAATGGATATTTTATTGATGAGGATTATTTGCCGATAGAATAGTATTAGAGAATTATTTACACATGTAAACGATTGGTTGCAGTAGCCTCTAAGTAAAAGTACCTACTGTTTCTTTTAGAAAACAATCTGTATTGGGAAAACACTGAATAAAAGAAATTGTTACCGATGACATAAAATGACACAACTTTTTGATGTAAACTATTAGTTTTTGTAGCCTCTAAGAAAAACTACCGATTCTCTTAGAAAATTACTAAAGCACGAAACAGTACCGAGAAAACGACGAACGAAAAAAAACAAGAAACCAAGAAGAAGAAGAATCAAGAAGATTAAGAGGAGGAGAAGTTCATTTTCAAGACAATTCAAATCGCTTAACGATATCCCAAACAATAAAAGCCTCTTTAAAAAAACAATAAACTATCACAAAAATAAAAGCAAAATGAGAGAAAATATAATATTTATTTTTCATAAAATAAAGCTGGTAAGTGTAATGCACCGAAATGTTTGCTACAAAGGGACTTGACAAAGGAGAGCGGCGTCATGTGGCGCCTTTCCGCAGGAAACGACAATGGAAACCGCAGCTTGCTTATAAAAGTATTTTATTTTATGTAAACAGTTCATAGTTAATGGTCTCTGTAAACGACGGAACAAAAAACCCGTGAAAATAAAATTCTCGCTGTAAAAAAAAAATCCTTGTTGTTAAAAACTCTGTAACACATTTCGTTAACGTTACATTCTGAGCTGTCAACTCTTTTGTTAATTAAATCGTACGTTACATCATCATTGGACAACCCCTACATGATTACTTATCTGGCGGTTCTAACTTTCCAAGTTCCGATCCCAATTCGCTTGAAAAGCAGTTTCGTAGTTTCCCTAATAAAGCATTTACTGTTATAATTAATTTACTTTATCTTGGAGTTAATAAATCCTTATTCGTATTCCATGGAACATAAAAGTGACGTCATCAGGCGAGATATCCCTCGTCACGCAGGGTTGTCACCGAGCACTTCGCCGCGCTCTAGTTTCCACTTGAACCCGGGGCTATGTATCAAAAATGTCGGGATTATGCTAATTACTCAATCTGTTCCGAGTAGCAGATGCCGGCGAGACAAGCCTTGCATACTCAATTACTAGCTATATTTCATCTCGCAGTAATGAAAAAAATACGTGCTAATGTTACGATTTTCGTTTCAAATAAAATCTTACGTGCAAAGGAAAACGATGCTAAAATTCGACCCGGCTATAAGTAAATGTTTTTCCTTGTCGTGATTTTATGGTACCAATCCCTTAATTTTTCAAACAAGTCAGTATCGTTTCTTAGTAACAAAATGCACGAATCGTTAAACAGAAGTGCCTATTTTCTCAAAAAAAATACGTGCCCATGCTTCTCCATTCCATTTTTGTCTGTGCAACAATTCATGTGTTTTTTTCGGCTTTTTTCGGATATGACAACCCTGGGCGCGCGCGCCAAGCCCGTCGTGGCGCGTCGCCAACTTCCTGAAACCACTGAAAACTTTCCCCTTGTACTTCTGAGTTGTCCGCTCGCTGTACCCGTTGCACACTAACCCTGATTTTAATTAATAGTGCGTTTATGTACATATATTTATGGGTAGAAATTCGTTCTTAATAGACGTTGATATGTTTAAGTTTTTTATATAACGCAGTTGTTGTCTCTTGATTTTTTGCAATAGAACTATGGACGTGTCTAAAAATGGCTTTATTTGAAACTTTTGCATAACTTCCTAGAATGATGATAATATTGGAACAAAACTTAACTAAACTGTCAAGGTTCTTCTCAGTCTTGAAAGTTCAAAAGGCATTTTTAGTGTAAGTAAACTTGACAAACCTTTGATCAGGAATGATCAGTCATCCAAAAATCAAAACCTAGATATCATAAAACAAAAGAAACCAACTAAATTTATCATAACTTAGTCCACACTTCGACATCACTTTTTAGTTGTCACCCTAAACGGGCCACTAACCACTGGACACAAGACATCAGCACCAGATGCCACCCACAGCTGGCAGACACAAAATGAGCCACTCTCGCAGATAATACATTACGGACCTAAGCGTGCCACAGACAGAAACTACCACAAAAAGTATAAATCCCTTCTAAGGGTGTAATAAATTGGTGTAACGGTCGGCGGGAATCTTGTTAGGTCGAGACGGGCCGTAAACCGACCATAGTCGCTGACGCTTCCCATACGAACACGACATCTCTCCTCCTGAGGGAGTAGAGTAACGGACCTATACGTACTCCTCGTACCAACGGACAACTAAAGGTTAAAGGTTGGGACACACTTTGCACAGCGTAATGTGTATTTATGCCGTCTGCTGCTAGTAAAATTTTATGCGCACGCTTCTACGTCCAAATACTTGTCTATTATACATATAAAACCTATTTCCAGCGTGTGCGAGATGTATATTTTTTATTTTCTGTTATCCTTTTTTAGAGTATACTCGTGCCGTATATTCTTCAGGATAGCCGTAAAACAACCTAGGTATAGGATGCTTCAAAAAGTTTACTAAGATATTCTGGTTTCCACGTTTTATATTGGTGCATAATAAAGGTAATTTAAAAACAATTAAAAACGTAAAACGGGTAAAAGAAATTTAAAATTAAAAAGCGTGCACTCAGTCCAGTTGATCCAGATTAATATTCCACGAGATAAATTAAAACAAAAGCTGACAGAGATTGAAACACGTCTACGTATTGATGAATAGGTATGTCCGGGGCAAAAACAAAAGAGCCAATTATTCTTTCAACACTCGGCGACTATTCATAAGGCTCCAAAGCTATTGTTTACCCTCGCTCCCCTCTTTTTATCCATATCCGCTTGTTATAAAAATTCGAACAATTTAATTTCTCATCGCAATTTTTCTGTAGACGCCATTTAATTTGATATATTTCAATGGATTTTTTTGGCAATTTTGAGTGTTACTTTTTTATTGTTGCTTCAATTTGTATCCTTTAGCAAATCGTTTTTATTATTAAGGGTAAATACCATTTCATATTAGAAAAAAAACATGTCTTATGCATGCTTTCATAAACAAGCACTTATTTTTTTTTTAACCAAAAACTTTATGAACAACAAACTAAACGGCTTGAAATTTAAAGAATTCTTTTACAGAAAAGCACCGAACTGCTATAAATATTTTATAGACTTTCATGAAAGCGAGTTTCACGACACTTGTGACGAACTTTAAAACGGATATTTATTTAATTCCAGAATAACACTCACATGCTTGAAAATATAAAATCTTTTAGTAAACAGCGTTACGTTTCTTAATCTCCAATACGTTATTCTCTTTACAAATCTCATCTAAATTCGGAGGCCCGAGTACAAAAATTTATAGTAATTCCAAAACATAAAGAAGGCCATTTTATGGCTGTAAAACAATTCGGTGTGACACTACAGCTACTATTCGTTTCGCGTTATCTCACTCGTCGAGATTTATAAGCCACAGTGCGTATTCCTCTTTTTTTCCTTTTTCCCGCGCAAATATCCGTGTACCACAATTTTGTAGTGTCGCGACCATAGATTGTCGCGTTCATTCTGGACAGTTTTGTTTTTGTCGTCTATTGCTTCATTGTGTTTGTTGAGCCACTCGAGAGCCGGTTTTTCTTCATCGACTGTTTTTGTATGAAAAGGTTTCAAAAGATGGTACAAATTCAGAAAAAATAACTATTTCTTACGAAAGCAGACAACATGAGTCAGTACCACAAATATAAACAAAAACTACTTTTGAGGTTCTATTAAAAATAGGTGGTATTAATCCGATCCTATCAAATAAAATAAAACGTGCGAAAAACATTTAACACAGATTTTTATATCATAAATGCGTAACCACGCTTCACTTTTAAATGTAAATATTAATACTGGCCAGTTAATAATTTCAGCACGCTAACCGATTTATCGTCCGGTTCCACCCCTATTTTTCTCTCATATGTTTGACTGGGTTTTTCGATATCCAAAGCTTATAAATAAGTATTATTTTGTTTTTTTTATAGAAAACTGTTTGACGTATATGCTGTGGGGAAAGTCAAGCGTAATATACCTCGGAGGATTATCTCCAATTCCTCGTCAATTTAGAAAACACTCGAATGTCAGAAATCCGAAATAGACATAGAATCAATTTCACAAACTTTATGGAGCGAGATAAATCTCTGAGGGATTATTGTTTATCCTGTTCCTCTGTTGTTGTAAATATTCCATCACTATTGTCTGACGTAAATCGACACAAAGAGGAAAAACATAAAAGGGTTAACTTCTTTAAAGAAATAGTGATCATCTTACAAAGATCGGATTGAATGAAAAGTCTTGCAAGGCAGCATTATTTCTTGTTGTGGTAAAAGTAACCTGAATTGTCATGTGTATTTTAATTATTATGCATGACCATCGGCAATTTAATAAGCCAATAATGATTTTCTTCCGATAATATCACAATGTATTCAGTACTTAAATATTTACTTACACAATTATTATTGCTATCTCAGTTTATCATATATTTTAAAACGCTCAGAACTCCGTATTTTTTGAGATTTTGAAACAATTTTGTAACTGTATCTTGTCTTTTCTCTAAATTTTGTAAATAGCGAATTGGGTGTACTTGACTCAATTTAATTTAAGGTGGTTCCGTGGTCATTATATCTCATGTAAACTTTGTAACGTCTTCTGTAAACTCTTCTAAATATTTAGGTGACCCACATAAAGAGAGCAGCACCAATCAATAATATAAGATACTTATAATTAGATCACTGAACTGTTCTATTTTCTATAAAGGTCAGTGAATTCCGCTGATTGGAATGATGGTCAGAACTTAATTAACCGCAGCTATTCAAGCGTTACAGAATTCAATTAGTTAGATTATATTGTTAACCCGCTAATTTATCTCCCGAGATCGCCGCTTTTAACAATTGAAACGGATTGAATAGCTATACAGCTAGATTTTGCATTTGCTAAGAAAATATAGGAAACGAACTTCTGTCGCTCCCTTCAAAGTCGATAGTAAAACTCAAAGCTCAAAGCATTTATTTCAATTAGACCATTTACAGGCACTTTTGAATTGTCAAGGTCGGTCGGTCAAAAAGATGAAGCTATTTGCACGTTCCAAAGAGTAGATCTCTTTGGAGAAGAACATGCAAGCAACTCAATAGACACTCTTTTAAAATGATCCTATAGGTGCTCCCTCACCTGAAGCGTTCGCCTGTAATGTAACATTTGAAATTCGATTTTGAGCATTACATTATAGTCTACTGCCTCCCTGACTTGACGAACATTCGCCTGTAATGTAACATTTCAAATGTAGCTGCTGTTCACTGTAATGCTCGGTTCTCTTCCCTACCTTTGGTGAGGGAACAGAACCAAGCATTACAGTTACATTACAGACTCGAGCGTTACATTGGTAATGCTCGAGTCTGTAGCATTACAGGTTGCGCACTGTAATGCTCGGTTCTCCTCCCTCACTGATGTAATGCTTGACTCAGTAATGTTACATTACAGGCGAATGCTCAAGTGAGGGATCACCTTAAGGGGAACATCATACTCTCGGGTTAAAAAGTTTCCTATATCCTTTTCCTGGACATGGTCTACCAAGTTCAATACAAATACGTTCAGCCGTTTAGTCGTAAACAGGTAACAGACAAACAGACAGAGTTACTTTCGCATTAATAATATTAGAATTAATTAGTAACATTTATGTAAAAGAAAAGTATTCTAAAACCAGATAAGGGATATTTCCGATCGATCATACGAGAATATTGCAGATTGGCGTTTGAGATGGTATTTTGTAAAAAAAGAACGATTTTGATAAGATAAAACATCCTTCAGTTATTGCGTTTGTTACCGCGTGGACTGACAACGAGAACAAAGGAAATGTATAGCGCAAAGTATGTTTGATGTTGGAACCCGGTTTGATATGAATATTCATTTACACGCTTAATAGTCGACGAATGGCGTTCAGAATCAGCCATCTCCATATTACATTAACCCTAATCTACCATAGACAAAAGTAAATAGGATAACTGTAACTCGCTCTTTGATCTATGATTTACGTTTCAAAAAAGTTTTTAAAAAGGAAGGAAACAGCTTCTCAAAAGTTAGTAAAGAAAATATTTTAGCATTAAGGATATTAATTTGCTACATTTAATATTCCCATTTTGCCATTTTCTAGGCATAATGTAAACTTATTTTACAGACTCGAGACGCCAGCATATTAAGCTAAAACAATCTGTCAAATTTCTTTAATAGATTTTCAACTTTATAGCTTAAGCATTAGGTTCAAGGCTGATTGGGAAAATTTGACAGTTTCGGGTAGCTTGATGTGCTGGTGTCTGTACACCAAAAATAGATCAATTTATTTGGGACTAGCTGCCACACGCGGCTCCGCCTGCGTGAATGTCGAAAATTTTCCCGAGGAAACATAATCCCGGGATAAAAACTCTGTACCAAATTTCATCTAAATTGATCCAGCCGTTTGCGCGTGAAGAAGTAACAAACATACACACACTCACAAACTTTCGCCTTTATAATATTAGTGTGAAGTGTGATTGGCGCACCATACCTTCTTCCTCCATTACTCATCATCTCAGTAGTCATAACTTGTGTCTTGAACAACTGTTATATGGGTCGATCTTCAAGGTTAAGCAGCACTTGCCGAGGTCAAACCGTCGATAGGTGACCATCTCCATCTATTATTACCGAAATACATCCGTGTGCCGAGAAAGCACTTTAAGCCGTTGTTGGTCCCGGCTGTCATTTAAAATCTTTAACAATCGTAACGGGCGGCAGTCAGAAACCATAAAATCTGACAAGGGGTATTGTGTTACCCAGTTACTGGGTTATAGGGGTCAGATGAGCAGTCACTCCATGCAAAATACTGGTACCTAGTAGGTACCAGTATTGAGGAAAGTAAAGTATTATTTAGAAAAGGCTGGGCAGATGGATTGATCTCAGTAGACAAATGCATCGTTATCCTTTTTTTTAAGTTTGGACTTTGGCCGCCATTCAATTATTTTTTTGAATGAGAATGAGAAAATTTCCGTTGAATGAATTTTATTCTTATATTTAATCCGATTTCCGTATCTTGGGGACCGGGACTGACGAAGACAAGAAAAACTTCCAAAGGGCTTAAAATTATCCCTGAGTGTTAAATTTCCCATTGTGCTCATTCTATTCGAGTTTGAAAGAGTTTCGTCGTCGAAGAATCGATAAAGAATCGTGAAAATGTAATTTGTCTGAATTAACAGTGAATAAAAAAGAATGTGAGTTTGTTATTGTTCAGTAAGTTTACTGTATCGAGTGCAGTTAATGTTCTTAAGTTCAATTCAACAGTAACATTTAACATCAACGTCGCATTTATTTAATTCAATAGATTCTATACGACTTGCCCCTAGTCTATGTAAATTTAACTGACAGGTAAAATGTTTGCCCTTTTGTTGTTAAGGTGTGTTTGCATTTTGGTACCTGAAATTAAAAAATACCATGTGGCGACAACGAGACTACAACAAATGAAACACTGGTTCATAGGAATATTTTGAAACTATTATAAATCCTGTGTGTGTTTCCCCAATTATATTGGGGTCGGCTTCCAGTCAAAGCGTATTCAGCTGAATACCAGTATTTTAAGTGGAGCGGCTGCCGACCAGACCTCCACAACCGATTAACTGGGTAACACGGTAGTTCTTGACAAAATTGGAGTCAGATTTACTGGCTTCTGACAATCCGTAACGACTGCCAAAGATCTACAAATGACAGCCGGGACCAACGGCTTAACGTGCTTTCCGAGGCACGGAGGAGTCTCGGTATGTTACGATGGTCACCCATCCACAGACCAACCCCGGCAAGTGTTGCTTAACCTTGGAGATCGACCCGTGCGGCTGTTATTATTTAGCCACGAGCTCCATAACTGACGGTGATATAAGACATAAAATAAAAGGTTTGTGATTAAACGCCTACCAGAAAAGTACCTATTTGACTACCAATCAATTCGAAATACCTGCCAGAATGGATAATGCTCACCAAAAGGCTCGATGGTTTAAAAAAAAACCACGAACGCCTACTAGACCCCACCATCCCCTTCTAACCTAACCTGTCCGAGTCTAGGTGCCCAAGTCCCGAGCTCACTTAGCTCGCTCTTGCATCCAAGTTCTCCTAGTAACAGAAGTAACATTGTATTTCAGGGAAACAAGATTTGGTGAGCATTTATCCATTTTGGTAGGCAAAAAGAATATAAATACAACACGTACAATTATTCTGATAAGTGTACAATTATTTTGGAACTTAAAACGTTGTTTTTAAGGCACCTCGGTACAGAGTGGGTTTGTTTGATTTGAAGTTAACATGTTTTACTTGGTATGCATTTAAATTGTAGCCAATATAAAAGGCGACATTCTTTTATCCAGCTAGTAATTTCATGTAAATTTTAATACTACAGTATAGTTGTAATTAAGTTCTAGTTTACCTGGGTTGCCATTACCTTTTGTTCTTACAATACCACGACACTTTAATATTAGATTTAACTCTAACATCGCGCCAGTAAAGCTAGAAGCCCGAGACACAATAAGCTTCTGAACATAATAACATGCTACAGCGTTTTAGTTCTACGTCGTTCTAGAAAGAGCTAGTTCCTTCTAAAAACTCGCTGCTAAAGTACAAGCTGCTAGGAACGATAAGGTGCCCTATGTTTTTCTTTAATTTATCTTTGCTTAGCTTTAGGTTTATGTTTAGAAACGGGGCTTTGCCAGCTGAACTACTATATACTTATGCTGCACGTTTTTATTCCTCACGGGCGAGTAAGCTTCGAGGCAATTTGAGACAGCAAAATTATTTGGTTTGAGTATAAAAGTATAATTAAGGAAAATTGAAATCATAAGTATTTGGAGCCTTGACCTCATGTTATTGTTGTGATGCATAAAACCATCTAGCTATTTGAGTTTCAGTCAATTTTTGTGCTCCATTTTCCGGTCGCAAAACATTAAAAAAGTGAGATTCCAGTGAATAAAGATTTACCAACAAACCTATAAATATTATTCAGACAAACCTTTTTGTTTCGAGTTTCGGTCTATTGGAGGCCCTTATCTCAAACAAAACGTTATAATTTAGTGTGTACGTTGTTATAAAAACAATACGCCCGAAATTTGGCTTCCAACCCGGTCAAATGTTTTCATTTCAACAAAAAACAAATTTTTTATTTTAGAGGAAACGTAAAATCTGCGAGTGATTTTAATGGTTTATTTTTCATGGCGTTTCCGATAGGTTATGAACCCAAAAGTTTTGCTTTGATAAAATAAATAATCTTTAATCGATAGGTGAGACTGGACGCTATTGTAGAGATCAATACAGAGAGAGAAATCTATATATATATACACATTTTCCATGTTTAAAGGCACAAAAGCCTTCAAACAGGATCAGGAAAGGGTCTAGAAAATGAACAAAGAAACAACACAACTATATTTTAGGTTCAATCTATTGAAGCTCCGATACAACAATATCGTAGCTGTGTCTTTGATGTGTCTTCAAACTCAAAGGATCAAAAGAAAAATAAATTAAAAAAACACGATGAAGCTCTTCTGGACATAGGCCTCCCCCAAGTGTCGCCAAACTGGTCTTGTGCGCCTCGCATCCATTGGCTACCCGCGACCCTCACCAGGTTATATCCATCAATGACCTGGTGAGGGCCTACAGGGTACGCGATTGTCACTCCAGAACTTCTTGGCCCCATCGATCATTTGTCATCTGCCTGTGCAGTGGACGTCTTTCGGCTGATATGATGATAATGAAAGCTCTTCTGTCTACTGATAGCAATCAAATGGTTCACACAAACAAATCTACACTCATATTTTATCGAAAACAGTAGGTATAAAAATCACTGACAATATTTCCTAGATAAGTATATTTTTTCAAGAGCCAACTCAACTTTGGGTCACACATACGACTTCCGAGAAAGCATATGTCACTAACATGCATGTCCCACCACAACGTTGAAAACTGCGCTAACTAGCACTTCCACGACTCTTCCACTTTACAAGGCAACCGCTGATATTTCCATAAATCCATAATGTGGAAGATCGTTGGAAATTTGGCCGTACTTAGCTTGTTTATTATAAAAAATACTGACTTGAAAGTAGTCGCCGATCATGTTTTACTTCAAGATCGATCCTAAGCTATCAGGGCAAAAGTCCAACTTTAGTAGAACTAAACTCATTCGTATTCTTTATAGGTAAGTGCGAGTGGGCACTGGACAGTTCAAAGCAGTTGTGCTACTAAAGAAATGTTCCAATTGACATAACCCTCATTATTGTCATTCGAGAGCTCCTAATCAGCAGTGCAGCTTGCAGCATGCTGTTTGGTAGCAGCAACTTCACGGACCCGATTTCCCGTTAGAAATCTTGTTCCTTATCTCTAATTTACCTTTATTTTACCTTGATTTTACCTTTTATTTTACCTTTAGTTTACCTTTATTTTACCTTTATTATGTGAGTGAACACTGACGAAGATCAGAGTTTTCACTACCTTTATTGGCGTACCTTCATATTCAATTTTATTGTTTTGTCACTCGAAAGCTTCTTGAATATTACCCTTTTCCATCGTCTCTTCACAACCCATCATATCTTTTCTGACACATTTATTATTAATACCGCATTCTCCGCAAAACAACTAATTAACGGGTGAGACATTTCTCACGTTGTCTCAAATACTGTATGTTAGAAATTATTGTTATAATTACCTACCACGTATCGTTGGTACTTACGGTTCGTCGTTCCTTCAACAATTAATCTTGGGTGAGTAGGTGGTAGTTTCGTAATGAATGGCTGGTCGGTTCGTCGCCTTCGTTCATAATTTTATTAATGATCTTCCAAATTGTGATTATTATTTTATTCTGGTCGTTTATTTTGAGCGTTTGATCGAAGGATTGTTAATTCTATTGAAATCATATCTTGCTTGTCACATATTTTGGGGTGGTTGCATTGTGACTTTTTCTTATATGTTTTTTATCTGGCTTCAACTGAGTGTTCACTTCCTTCCTTGCATCTCACATCATATTTCATACGTTTTTCTGTTGGCTGCTTCTTTTCTTATTGCCATTTACATTTTTTCCTTAAAGTTTTCTCATAACATTTTCCGACATTACAATTTACTTATCTACTAAACAAATTCATAATATCTTCATATCTCTTAATGGCTTTGGTAGACTAACAAACTATATTGTTCTTGTCATCATTGCAGAATAAAACGGTATATATTTCATGCATCTGTAGAATAATTTAATTCAATGACCATTATGAAAGAGTGGACTGTAAACAATCTAAGTTCCATATAATGACACGTCGTCAAAAGTTACATGAAAACAAAAACCGTTAAATTAGTTTAACAATCCATTACGTCCCAACTTGAAATCATTAGCCATTATTTTGGAGCGAGCCTAAAAGTATTAAGTCTAAAAGGTGGTAAAAAAGGCATAAAATTATTATCTCCCTAGTGTCTAGACACATACTCGTCATAAAATACTACAAATTATGATAACTTGTTGCTGGTTCTGCACAATTTATTTGAGCAGATAAAAACATTTCTTGAAGTCATTTTGCGAACAATTGTAATAGACCAGTTTTCATTTACTGAAAATTTAGAAAAATACGTAAACACTTATTGAATTCTTGTTTGTACCCTGTATTTTACACACATTCTATTTCCTATTCTGAAAGTGAAAAATAACGATAGATTTAAATTTGTGTAAATAAATTTCATTAATATCAAATAATACTCGGCTATGCACCATTTAACGTTCAACGTTCAAACGTTCGTTTCCAAATACATAAAGCTAACAATACCTAGTGTAAACGTAAACAGTCCTACACACATTAGCGGTGACAATAATGCAATAATTAAACGGAATTAGCTACCAACACCCAAATTGAAATCAATTGTGATTCCGCAACTGTAATTAGAAACAACACACGGACTAAACACAGTGTTTGTATGAATTGTATATTAACAACACCACAAAATATAAAACACATTTTATGAAATAAGTATTAAAGCCCACAAAAGTGTACCACGCAAACATTTTGTGTTTCTCTTAAATATAAGTCCATACGGTCAGATTCAAAGTAAATTAACAGCATTAATCCAATACTCGGTGCGCTAATTAATGTACATTTCGTATTCAGCCGAGTAATGAAAACTTTAGATGGGTTTAATTTACAGTACATAATAAACTAGTGAACAATAGCAAAACAATAGAATAAACATCAACAGAAGTTGGAACTAATCCTTCCAATTGAAAGGTTTCCCCAAGGAGTGATTCTAGGACCCCTTATGTTTAACAATCCGTTCAATTTGTTCAGTCCGTTTACCTAGATTCCATATATAACGATTTCCAATTATGATGGCTTCGGTACACAATTTTTACGCTAAACTACTTCAGTGCAGGCCAGTTCGTGCAATAAGTCGGTTCACTGCCTCTCAAGAATCTCCATCTTGCAAAGTCAGGGCATGTCGTTAGTATAATATGGTATTATCGAGGACATTTTTAAACTTGTATGCATTATTGGACCTTAGACCCTTCACTTTGATAAATAGTTTTAGTCGCTTATTATGACTAGAACTTCGTTAAGTGACTATTCATAATTGATACGAATTTTAACTATTATTTATTTATTAATAAATGCGAAAATGAGTTCGTTAAGCTCTCACGCCTAACTTTTTTTTTTAAGGAAGGGAAATCATCAAATGACTTCATCCGCTCTGGGTGGAGCGGATGGGCGTATCAGACTCTTACTGACTAAAACCCATCCGTGTTAGTTCTAAAGCCCTTTGCGTTCCAGGGCCGCGGTGACTCTTTCGAACAAATTCCGCAACCCTGGCAGTTCATGCCTAACTTGCAGAACCAATTTTGATGAATTTTGGTACAGAGATAGATGAGACCATGTGGAGACGGTTATAATACCTAGGCTTAATATTGCGAAAATGTATATGTGTATACGTAAATTAAGCCACGGTCAAAAGCTATTAACGAATAAACCAACAAAATTCTGTATAAAATGTTAGTAACCAAAAACCAGAAGTTATTTTTATATTTCTGCAAGGTTCATATATTTTTGTTCAAGTACAAAAGCTGTCTTTGTCTGCGGTCTCTTTAAGCGTATCATAATTTAATTGTGATCCTTTTTAGTATGTCGCCTTGACGGCCCTTATTTGAAACGTTATGAAGTCAGTACTCCAAAATGAGACGTAATGAGGACCTACTTAGCAGAGTTTGAATAAATTTTATTCGTAGAGTTTAAAGTTCTGAATTGCTTAAATTGGGGACATAGACCAGTCGTGGTCACAACTTTGGGCTTCTACTTGAAACTGTCTTTGTAACTAGTTGTACTTGTGATTGTTAGGGTGTTGTAAAACAATTAGATTATGCACGTCTGTTGAGCACAGTGCAGCGTCTTATGAAGGTATTGTTCTGAAACAGTCATTTATATGTAACCTACACAGTTCTACTGTATTGTGTTATACATTTGCAAATATTATTATGTAGTTCAACGAAATTAAATAATTTACAATGAAGGAAATGGACTACTTCATTTTCTGCCATACAACCCTGAAGACATGATGGAAAGATTATGCTTTTTTTTTTAAGGATGGGAAATCATCAAATGACTTCTTTCGCTCTGGGTGGAGCGGAAGGCCGTGTCAGACTCTTACTGACTAAAACCCATCCGTGTTCCTTATAAAGCCTTTTGCGTTCCAGGGCCGCGGTGACTCTATCGAACAAATTCCGCAACCAGAAAGATTATGCTAGGAGCTCGACTCGTCAAATCATGACAAACACAAATTAGAATTCGATTAGGTCAAGAGAGACCTGATCATGTTGTGATCAGGATTCTCTTTACCTGATAAGTTTACGAACCTACTTATACGGACTTAAAAACGGATCAACGTCGTCACATGCCTCCCCGAAGGTCGAACTTGAAATTAAATAAAGTCCCCTCTTCTAGTAAATCTTATTACCGTTAGGATAGAGAGGCATCCTTTCAAAATAAACAACGTCAATAAAAGAGGGTTACTTTGTAAAAAGTTTTTTGTTGACGACCAATTTGATCTCGTAATAAAATCAAGTTGGGATATCGTGGAGAATTTTATTGATGTCGTTTCAACCGGCCCGAGAGAAGAAGATGAATAAATAAAACTTACGGTTTTAGGTGGCGCGGAAAACTATTATTGTGTTTTTATAACGAGCATTGTTGCAATAGACAGACGCCAGCACATCAGGCTACCCGAAACTGTCAAATTTTCCCAATCAACTTTGAACCTAATACTCTAGCGATAACGTGTAAAATATATTCATGAAATTTGACAGATTGTTGTAGCTTGATGTGCTGTCTGTACTTTTATACTCATGTAGGTTATAATAAGTGTAGGTATGATATTGTTAAAAATAGGACCATCAGTACAAACACCCATGGCCAATCAATTTGACAACCGTGGTTATGATGTCAACTTTTCCCAGAGTAATCATACATTGTTACGGTAATTACGAGGCTCCGTTAAAAATTTAGATGGTGGTTTAAGAAATTTCAATTCAATGCAGACATAAATCCTTAATCTCAATAAAAATGTTAGTAACCCATCAATAAAATCAAATTGAGACGTGAACTGTATCCTGCAACTCAGCTTGTCAGTACCCAGCTTAAGCATTCTGCAGTCCACTGCAGAATGCTTAAGCTGGGTACTGACTGGTGTTACGGGCCGTAATGTAACATTCGCAGCTAGGATGTTATGTTACGCCGTGTCTTAAAATCCGTGCAAAACAAAACACATAGGTACACATCATTTTCATGCTCGTTTCTACGTACTGACTGACGAATGCTCGCTTTGTAACATGTTACATTACGCCCCGTAACACTTGTCAGAACGCGCATTTTCAGAATGCAGTGGAGCTCGTTTGGATAGAGTGCAATAAAATAAAATAATGTCACGTTTAAAATTGACAGTTCTGTAATTACCAGATATCGGAATAGGTAGACTATATTTACCTAATGTTCGTGAAAATCAGTAACATAGAGTTGATAATACCTCTTGTAAAATCCCGGAATCATAAATGGAATCATGACAATTAAAACCCGGGATTATAAAAACATGAACTGGACTTTGAGTTTAGTTACAAATAATTGATTTGAAGAATCAAAAGAAGAAAGAGCTGTGCGAAAACAAAGCTATTTAAATTTAACCATTAGTAGGTACGGAACTTTAAAAACATACTAAGATTCTTCGAAATAATAATTTTGTTCAAATGTATTTAAAGCGCAATAAGTAACTTGCAATTTCTTAAATCCCGGGATACAATAGTCATGTTTATGATTCCGGGATTTTAGAATAATAATAATAATAATGCTGTCAAACTCACTGACACAATAAAATTATATTCATATTTTTTACATTAATTTAAATACAAAAACAGCTCAAAATGTTCATATTACTGGACACAACAAGGAAAAAAAATACAAACATTAGCACATACATTTTATTGATACCTACTTGAAAAACAATGAATCTGTCATACTTATGAAATGCTGACAAGAAGCCGGGCACGAGCACAAACCGCACAACCAACATCTTCGGGTTCGTCGCTCAGCTCCGCCTCGCAGCCGCCGGAACCTGCGCCAGCCGTGAGTCCAGAGATTCCGGTCGCTGCAGTTGCGTCGAGCTCGAGCGACGAATACTTCTCGCCGCCGACGACACCACCACCTGCGCGTCGGCGCGGACGAGGCCGACCTCCGACCAGCTTAGGACCTCGAGGCCCACCGGCCTCTGACAGGGTCCCCGCTATCGGTGGAAGTGTGCAGCGCATGCGATGGACGCAAACGATCAATGAAAACGTCATGCGCTCATACTATGGGGCTACAGAGGGGGGAACTAACTTGACTGCGTACCGTGGTCGGATGCTCTCTCTGTTTCAGGTGCTTGAGCCAGCTGTTAACGTATCAGCCCAACGACTATCGGATCAGGTGCGGGTCATCCTGCGTAACCGTATGTTAGATGACGCCGTACTTGATAGACTGCGTCTGGAGTCACGGAGTGGCCGCGTCTCACCTGCTTCGCCACCGGCCGCGGTGCAAATACAATCTAGTATTTCACCGCGATCCAACAACGTCGGTGAAGATGATGATGATGGGGCTATATCCGTGAGTACCCAATGCAATGAGCGATTGAGGAGCGCTTTGGAGGATGCTTTCCGAGAGTATCGCTCCACACCGCCTGAGCTTAGACCCCGTCTACCTCGTTTGCCCATGCATAATAAAAATAGGGCGCTGGTGTGTGCTCTAGATTCGCAGCTAACAAATTGTTTTGATAGCAGCGAAGACCTCGCCGATACCCACTCGATCTTGTACTGTGCGGCTGCAGCGGCATGTCGTGTAGCTCATGTCAAATTTCTCAACAGTGACAGAGCTACACGACCAGCTGTACCAGCTTGGCAGTGCAGGATCGAGCGTCGTATCGGTGAAGCTAGAGCACTCATCGGCAAACTTATCTGCTTCAGGGAGGGCAACACTCGCCGTAGAGTGATGCGCTTTGTGAGGCGGGCGTTCTCGGGGACTGATACTAGTCCTCGGGATTATCTGACCCGCGTCACAGAGCGTATTGACTTCCTGAAGCAGAAAATCTATGCATGGGCAAACCGTATACGTCGGTACAAGCGGCGAGTGGAGCGATACACTCAGAATCACACATTCCAAAGCAATGAGAGGTGGGTTTATAGGGCTTGGGAGCGACCGGACCAAGGTGTGACTGATACGCGCCTACCGGATGATGATGTCATGTGTTCATTCTGGCGCAACATCTGGTCGGTGCCTGTCAGTCACACCGAGGGTGACTGGATTCGGGAGGTTGAGCGCGCGTGCGATCCAATACTAGAAATGGGGGCAACTACCATCAGCCCCCAAGATGTAGCTCGTGCAGTCCGTCCGTTGCCTAACTGGAAATCTCCAGGGCCGGACGGACTGCACAATTTTTGGATCAAATGGTTTACAGGATCGCACGCTCGCTTGGCGTCTCAATTCCAGTCTGCCTTAGAGTCAGGGTCGCTGCCCCAGTTCCTAACTACAGGAATAACCCACCTGCTCCATAAATCAGGTAGTACTGCGGAGCCCAAAAATTATAGACCAATCACGTGTTTACCGACGGTCTATAAAGTTCTTACATCCATTTTGAGAGCAAAGATTAACCATCATATTGAAAGTAATTCAATCATGTCTGCCTCTCAGAATGGATGTAGGAACGGGTCCCGCGGTACTAAGGAGCTGCTCCTCATGGATATTGCCATTAGCCAACAAGTGCGTCGTTCCCGAAAGGATCTGTCGACATGTTGGATAGATTATAAGAAGGCCTACGACTCAGTGCCACATACATGGCTCATGAGGGTGCTGGAGCTGTATAAAGTTGATGCAGTTCTACGCACCTTCCTGATGTCTTGTATGGGGCAGTGGAGGACGGTCCTCCGCTATCCAGGATGTCGACAGATCCAGGTGAACGGCGACCCGATAAGGATCGAGCGTGGTATATTTCAGGGTGACAGCCTGAGTCCACTGTGGTTTTGTCTGGCCCTCAACCCTCTGAGCACATTGCTGGAAGGTTCGGGCCAAGGCTATCGGTTGAGAAGAGGTGGTCAGGTCATATCACACCTCCTTTACATGGATGACTTGAAACTCTTTGCCCCCAACAACTTGCAACTGATGGAGCTACTGAAGGTAACAGAAACCTTCAGTAGCGCCATCAGTATGGAATTTGGTGTGGACAAATGTGCGGTCATGCATGTGAAGCGAGGGGAGATTATGGAATCCGTGGGAACCCAACTCTCGGATTCCATACACCTTAGATCCCTCAGCTCAACCGAAACTTACAAGTATTTGGGTATGTCGGAAGCGTTGGGCATCAATGCTATATGCTATAAACAATCGTTGAAGGAGCGCTTCTTTGGCCGCCTGAACAAAGTACTAAATAGTCTTTTATCAGGCGGAAACAAGGTGCGCGCCTTTAACGGTTGGGTCATGCCGGTATTGATGTACTCTTTCGGCATACTCAAATGGACTCAGACGGAACTTGACGCCCTGGATAGGAGGGTACGCTCGCTGCTTACCGCAAATCGGATGCATCACCCACGGTCATCGGTGATGAGGCTGTATATCCCGCGGAAGTGCGGAGGTCGTGGCTTCTTAAATGCTAAGACCCTGCACAACCGCGAGATATGCAGCCTTAGGGAGTTCTTCCTAGAGGCCGACGTGGGTATGCATCGGGATGTGGTAGCAGTGGACAAAGGCCTCACTGCGCTCTCCTTGGCTAACGAGAACTGGCGCAAACCTGTGGTATTAGATACTAATGACCGCAGGGAGGTATGGCAGAGCAAGGAGCTTCACGGACGCTTTTACCGGGTCCTACATGGGCCCGATGTAGACTTTTTAGCGTCCGTAGCCTGGCTGCGTTTTGGTGACCTCTTCGGGGAAACCGAAGGTTTTGTCTGTGCGATTATGGACGAAGTTATGATGACGAACAACTACCGGAAATACATTGTGAAGGATGGTACCGTTGACATATGTCGGGCATGTCACCGGCCCGGGGAATCCATCCGCCACATTATTTCCGGTTGTTCTAGTCTAGCTAACGGAGACTATTTGCACAGACACAACCTTGTAGCCAGGATTATCCACCAGCAACTTGCTCTTAAATACAATCTTGTGGAATCGGAAGTACCGTACTATAGGTATGTGCCCGACCCAGTTCTCGAAAATGGCAACTGCACGTTGTATTGGGATCGGTCTATCATCACTGACAGGACTATTGTTGCCAATAAGCCTGACATAGTGGTGATAGATCGACTAGAGCGTCGCGCAATGATTGTTGATATAGCAGTCCCTCATGACGAGAACCTCGTGAAGACTGAGAAAGATAAACAAACGAAGTATCTTGACTTGGCTCGCGAGGTTGTCGACATGTGGGATGTGAACACAGCAGTCATTGTGCCGATAGTCGTGACGGCCAATGGCATAATTGCCAAGAGCCTCGACCAACATCTAAAGAGGCTCTCGTTGGGCAGCTGGATCAAGGGCTTGATCCAGAAAGCAGTACTCCTGGACACGGCGCGCATAGTGAGGAGGTTCCTCTCTCAGGGGCCCTAACCACCGGTAGCTTGGACTCTGTTCCCGATACTGGTGGGCTACTATTTTTTATATTTTTAAATATTTTTATATCTTTGTATTTTAATATTTAAAAATGTAATTTATATGTATTTAGAACGAATAAAGAGAATAATAATAATAATAATTTATTCAAATAAAAACGTCTACAAAAATGTACATTTAGTCAGCAGTAATAATATTTTCCATACAATAATAGTGCCTAAAAATAAACTAAACTAAGATATTTTTATTAAACATGCAATTAACGGTGGTTCGGAATTGCATTGTTAAACAGCGATCCGCCCGATCTAGGTTATCAACTCCATGTTACTTACTTCCACGAACATTAGGTAAATATAGTCTACCTATTCCGATCTCTGATGATAACACTTTAATTTTGCAAATGACAATTAAAAATAAAACCAACTTCAAAGAACTCTATTGCATACAAGTAGATCATACACTTGCAGAAGAAGTGTCTCCAGTACACAATTGAGTTTATTCAGCTCACGTTTCATTAATTACGTGAACATAAATGAAGGCAACGCCATTTATTTATTTACTCATGCGGGAGGAAACGGTACAAAGCCGACAACACAATTAATGTGTGATACCCATGAAATAATACGAATTAAGTTGTCTGTGGTTTGGACGCCACAGCTTACTGCTGCAAAGCCCAATATATTTGATTGGCTTTCATTAATATTCTGCTACCGCAAACCATTTATATATGGTGTAAAAGAAAGCAATGGAGACTAGAATCCATTCATTCAAAACTAGAGTCAGATATTCTGGCATCTAACTTCCCATAACCACTATCAAACAGCTGCTGGGGCCAACGGCTTAACGTGCTTTCTGGGACAAAGAGGAAACTCTGTATGTAACAGATGATCAACCAGCCAAAGTCCAACTTCGGCCAGCTTCGCTTAACCTGCGGCTATTATTACCTGTACATTAGTATCATCGCAATACAAACTATGCTTGCCTTTACAATAAACTGGAGTGTTTCAATATGTAACTAAGAAGAAAACATCGAATACGAGTTCGCAACTCCAATCCACAAATCCAATTGCCGATTTGGGACTTACTTCCCATAACTATACATACTCGACCTTTTTATTCGTACTGTACACAGAACACGGAACCGATGAGCCGACAAAGATTAAAGACGCTATTGCTGTTATATTTTTGTGCTCACGCATTGTGCGCTGAACACAAGTTTTAGTTGAAACAGCCGTAACTACAATTGTCACGAATACTTATTTGAAATAAATTTAAAAAAAGTCAAAACGTCGTCTAAACTGGATGGCGCCAATTTAGAATGACTTGCAACTGTCATCACACGCAATTAATGGTGTCTCTGTTTATCATAGATTTTAAGATGCTTACAACTCCGTAATTTTGTGAAACAAAGAAATGTTATTTTTATTATAGAAACCAATTGGCTTCACAATCGCATTGTCACTTTTACAATTTTCTGACCATATTCAGTTGACAGCAAGACAGCTAACGCTAAATCCAGTTCTCCTTGTCTATGGTTTTGACAATGCCGTCTTTAGCAGCCGAGGCTCCTTACTCTGTGGTAGTAGTGTAGGACTACACAATATGAATTTCGGTACAAAGGGGCGTGGGTGGCAGCCTATGGCATCTAAAGGAAACTTGTTTGTAGATAAAACCTCTTTGTAATCGAATTTCGGTTTTTGATTTTATTTTTATTACACGTGTTACAGATATTCTATTTCACGAAGTCCGTTTGACTATGAATGTTGTAAGGTCTGTACGTGCACACAGTTTTAGTGTGCGTAACCTCGGGAGCGCTCAGTCACGATCGCGACGCGGTCAGAGTCACTAGTGTTTTGTTTCCGCGCTAAAAAATTCAAAGAGTAACGTCAGCATGGCAAGTAAACGCAGAAAAGTGGTCCACAGTGAGGTAACATTTTTTTTTAACTATTGTTACTACTTTTTGTGTGCTATTAAGAGTTTATCTATCTAATATTATGAAAATTGTTACTTAAATAGGTATTTCGATTTGGTTTTGTTCTAGGGTCGAAGCATGATAGCTAGCGTTTATCATTTCCTGCGAGAAGAGTATGAATTCACAATATCAGTTGCGGAACCTAACTGTGATTTGTCTCATTTACGAGATATTACAAGGCGTACAGCTGAGGCTACAGGTGTTTCTATGAAAACTGTTCAACGGATATTAAAAGAAGAGAAGGAATTGCCATCCTGCTCATCAAATTTCACTTCTCCCATGAAGAAAAGAAGAAAGCGGGATAGTAAGATAGAAATAGATAATTTTATAGCCGATGTTGTTCGCAGTACTATACAAAATTTCCATGTCATCCATAAAGAAATTCCAAGGTTGGCTAAGTTAAAAACTGTATTAAATGAAAAAATTGGTTTTGATGGTTGTATCGAAACTGTTCGTCAATTGTTACTGAAGTTAGGTTACAAGTGGCGTAAAACAGAGAATAACCGTAAAGTTTTGACGGAGCGTCATGACATACAAATGTGGCGTTTAAAATTTTTGAAGAAGATGTCAGAATATCGCAGTCAAGGTCGCCCAATTGTGTACACCGATGAAAGTTATGTCCTTTCAACACACGTGCGAAACAACACCTGGGCACAAAAGAAAGAGAGTACACCATTCTTAAAAAAAAATAGCACAGGCACTCGCTTTATATTAGTGCATGCGGGTACAAAGGATGGATTTATTGAAAATGCTTTATTGATTTATAAAGCCAACTCAACAGCTGGCGATTACCATTCTAATATGAGCTACGATAATTATGTTAAA
This sequence comes from Mamestra brassicae, assembly GCA_905163435.1. Lineage (NCBI taxonomy): Eukaryota > Metazoa > Arthropoda > Insecta > Lepidoptera > Noctuidae > Mamestra > Mamestra brassicae. The sequence continues at coordinate 5,239,678 of LR990996.1, read as the reverse complement.
TGGCTAAACGAAAAACTTTTACCCAATTTATCCCCACGCTCTGTCATTGTCTTAGACAATGCTTCATATCACAACACACGGACTGAAAAACTACCGACGTCGGCTACAAAGAAAGCAGACATGCAGCAATGGCTCAGGGATAAGGGTATAGCATTTGAGCAATCTCTCCTTAAATTGGAATTGTACGATATTATAAAAAAACACAAAGATGAACACATAACGTATAAAATTGATGATTTTATTAAGAGCAAGGGTTTTGATGTCATACGTCTTCCCGCCTATCACCCAGAATTAAATGCTATTGAAAATATTTGGGGTATTGTAAAAAATTATATCGCATCAAAGAATATCGAACAAAACATGACGAACATGGAAAGACTGATCTTTGAAAGCTTGGATAGAGTAAACAGTGAAACATGGCAAAAAACCTGTGCTCATGTTGAAAAAATTGAAAAAGAATACTTAAAATACGTCGACCTGGATTTTGAGTTCATAATTAACTTAGGGAACGATTCTGACGAAAGCGAATCAGAAATTGAATTTGATAGCGATTAAGTGCTGATTTTTTTGTTTCTTCTCTGTAATAAATAAAAATATTATTTACTTTCAACTGTTGTTTCTTTTCTCTGCAACTTATCATTCTAATAGCTAAATATTATTTACTTAAATTGTCTATATAATTTATTAAGAAATAAATATATAATGCGTGTCAGATTTCTTTCCTAACGCTACCTACGTTTACACACACTAGCGCGCCTATCACTACACGTCACTACTACAACCAGAGCCAAACGGACTTCGTGAAATATACCGTGATTGGGTTTCTGGTTTCTGAATAAATGTTGACTTTACGTTCGTTGTACATACGCTAGCACATCTAGCTACAACAATCTATCAAATCTCTTTAATAGATTTTCAACTTTATCATCAAAAATTTTAGGTTCAAGGTTGATTGAGAAAGTTTGATAGTTTCGGGTAGCTTGATGTGCTGGCGTCTGTGCTTGAAAACGTAAAGCTATATCAATATTTAAAAACATAATCTAAGGAGGATTATGTTTTATTATTGATATTGCTTTACGTTTTCAAGCTTTACGCTAGGGCAGTCGGGTAAAAAATAATAGTTAAAATAAAGGTAAAGAAAGGTAAAAAAAAAAAAAAGTTTGTTTCCTAGAATCCTTTTACTCAATTACTAATAACTGAATGTGAATAGAATAGAATTCTCCATTCCTGTTTGAGGCCTACATTAGTACCGGTAATGGAAAATTGAGTTCTAATTTAAACCCTCTGGCGGGAACGTCAAAGCAGAATTGATGGGACCGAACTGTTCATCATTTCCTCAATTTCATGCGCCTCTCAAATGGAACACAGGTGTCGGGCATTATTATCTGAAATGCACTTTGCTAATGGCTAGATTTTCAAGGATAATAGTTGCCAAATAAGGTATTTCAATTAGTTCATATATTCAGTTAAAATAGAGAGAGACAGTTCTGCAATATATTTTTCAGTGATCTACGAGTATATTTTGGATTTTTCTATATAGATAAGTGTGAGGTCCTTGAGCCAGCGTATAGATTTATGTTCGTGACTTCTCTGTATGAGAAGAGCCATTTGCCCAGCTGTGGGACAGTGACAGGCCGGTACACCAAATATATTGAGAAAACGGGAGGAGTAGGATGCTTTTCTAAAAATCAACTTTTAATTGCATAACGAAATAATCATAAATCTTCATCTCGTTCCACTGCAATTTAAGACGTACAACCATTGCACATTCAAAATAATACTTAACTTAATTAGCAACGAAACAAAATGGAGGTGTCCGCTTTTAAAGCGCACTTTATTCATCATCTGCTGAAATCAGCGCCACAATGTTCCGGTAATTAATGTTTGAAAGCGTCGTCGGTTTAATTTACAGCGGCCGGTAGACCATGGTCACAATCTGCCGCCTTTATGTCTAAGCAATAAGGTTGGTTTTCGTAGATGTTGTTGTTGGAAGCCGTAGGACAGATGTGGTGCATCCACTCTATGTAATTTAACGGTGTAGGACCTAGCTTCTTTTGCTTTAAGATACGATTTATTGCAACGGTTTGCTCCGGTTTTAATCAGGGAATGTCCGGTTTTTATCTCGAGGTGAACAAAAACTTTTTCACGGTGATGCGACGTTTAATTAAACCGCAATTTTGAATGTTTGAATTTTCATGAAAAAATCTATTTAGTCCGTGGGATTACCAAAAAACATTGGGTATGTAATTTTTTTAAAAATGAAGACGATACATTGTTATTTTTTTAATAATTTTTAAAAATAAAAATACGTGTTCAAGATTTTATGAAAATCTAACTCATGGACCAAATAGAATTATTATTTTTACCCAGAAATATACCCTATTAGACACTATGATCATGAAACATGTTTAATACTGTGAAAATAGATACTGACTTATCTCCTTTTGCTTTCAGAATCTACGGTTTTTTTAAACAAAGATTAATTAGCTTCTTTTCTGGGTCACACCCTGGTCTGTCTGGTATTATTACTGTCTGGTTTGGAACACACTGGGAATTGCAGCTAATAAAAGCTCGCTTATCAAGAAAAGCTAGTGGAGTTAGCAATAAATAGTGTTAGAAAATAGTAACAGATTGCCAGCGTATTGCACTGGTGTGTACTGTGATTTTAAGAACGCAATTACATCCCGTTAGCTTTATTTTTTTGTTCACTGAAAACATGCTTAAAACTGTATTAAAGTTTACCTTGAGCTTACCTAAGTACAAGGTAAACTTTAATACATCATCCTTCTTTTTGGATGCTACCCACATCCGAATAATTATACACAAAACAATATCCTTTCGTACCGTTTGTCTATGGAAACAATAACATTTTCAAAAACATGCGGTATCAAAAACCCTCGTTCCTACCTATTTTAGTTATCACAAAGGGTGAAACGTACTTTTTCTCAAAAAAAATATGTTTTTTTATTACTTTGATATCCTAAATGCTGTGCCTACCTCATACATGACTGTAATAGTAGGTTTATAGGTAGATTAACGAAATATTCGTATCAATTTATTTCCTTGAATTTTCTCGATTCATTTAATTTTCCTTTTTGAATCGAAATGCTTCTCGTAATTGCTGTTTCACTTCCATCCGATACGGGTCTTTAATCAGGTGAGATAAAGATATACCATAGATGCCAGAAGTGCCATTGGAATTTCAGACTGTTTAAAAATTCATTGTAAACAAAGAATAGGGAATATGCATGAAAAAAATATTTATTATCTATACACTTCATCTGAAAATATACTAAAATATAATACTAACAGTGAAATTAGAATCAAAATTGATCGAAAAACAAACGAGATAGAGTTCGTATCGGACTTCTCCTTCTAATTGTCATCTTTGAAGCTTTTTTTCTTCATTGCTGATGAAGGTATTTAAAAAATATTTCAAAATTGTTTACTAGAGCCAATAAGTATTGCACTTTGCAAATAAAAAAAATGCATGCATATTCACTATTGTCAAGAAAAATAAATGAGTGGCTATGATGCAAAACATTTTCGCCCGTATTCATAAAATTATTTAGCAATGGACTAGCCAAATTCTTTATTTAGAAATGTGAACTCGACCTATTGTATTCTCGATAAAAGAACCCTTTATCCCGATTATTTTTAATACATTACAAACATAGGTTTTGTTTAGTCTATTTCCAGTATTGCCATAATTCAGAATACCGAATAATTTACATTAGAGCCAACAGGCTGTAACAATAGCATTGCAATAACTGACATAAGTATCTTCTCGCGCTTCGGGATACATAATATTCGCACTGTAATTTGAAACCAACTTATCAGTAATTATTATTTTATGATTGTAAATTATTCAAGCTGCACAGTTACACCACATTTTTCTGAAGCATTTTACAATTTTAACTAAAAAAACAGGTAAGTTAGTATAAATTCCTTGCCTGTGTTTAATCTTTGGAATGTTATAATTCAGTTCTCCGCTGTTTGTAGATTAAGTTAAGTTTAAGCACTGTAGTTATAGTTAACTAGCTGGTAACTTTGCACGGGAAACTATACTTGAATTAACGTTTAATAGAACGTAAGTTTAATAAAGCAGGGCATTTTTGTTACCTTTCGCAGGTTTGCTGGAAGATCTAATAATATTGTAATTTCATTTCCTTCATTCATATTCTGCTGTATGTTCATAAATAATAACATAAATAGTCTCAAAACTTAATCCTTCAACTTTACATGCAAGTTTAAAAAAATATGAGCTTCCATAATTATAGGCTTAAAAAAGTTAAAAGACTCATCTAACCCTTTTACAAACTACGAACAGCAGTGCGATTCTGTAAACATGTCGAAGTGAAGGCTTGGGCGAGCTGTCAATCCATGTAATTAAGATGGAATGACATCTCACTTCATGATCACTTCTCCCAAGCCTTCACTTCGACATGTTTTCAGAATCGACCGGCTGCACCTAAATGTCAACAACGATAAACATGCAAACGCATGCTTAGGCTAAAAAGTGTACCCTTTTAATTATTCCGAAGCACCGCTTAGGAAAACTGGAAACGTTGCAAAAAAAGCTACAAAACGAACTCTTCCATTTGAAGGTAATCAGGGAAAACGTGCATAACAAGAACCTTCCGCTTTTCATTCCATCATACCGTTTTAATCCTTTTACAGCACTTTTCTATTAAGTTCTCAGAAAAACAATTTGCTTGGACTTCCCGAGCAGACAAGCACAAACGTTTGCTTTGAAAACACAAATGCCTGGTAATTGAAAGCAAATGTTTTACAAACGTTTAAAAACTTTTAGATTCATTTCAATCTATTTAAATGAAATAATTTCATTCTTTTCACTGATACAGTATACATAATTACATACGTACAGATTTTCTCCATTTTATATAAACTTTGTTATACTTAGCACAGTTGCAGTTGGTAGAGCAAAAACTATTACATTTTTAAATGTCTAAATGAAAAACGATCTACAAACCATATTATCTACTAGATTCCGAGTGAACATCAACAACTATTAATTCAGTTGAAAAAAGATGGGTAGGCCATTAGTGTGGGACGCTACTTGTGTCGATACTCTTGCGCCATCCCATCTCCCTAGCTCTTCGTGCTGTGCTGGCGCTGCCGCTGCGGCTGCAGAGAACCTCAAGCAATATAATCAACTTGTTGATAGTTATATTTTCGAGCCGTTTTGGGTTGAAACTCTCGGGTTTTGGAGTCCAAGTGCACATAACTTGTTTAAAGATCTCTCAAGACGCTTAGTTGACACTTCGCGTGACCCAAGGGCTGGCTTTTACCTTGGTCAAAGAATAAGCATTGCCATACAACGATCACTGTCAAACTGCTGTCAGAAGCACTTCATGCTCTCCAAGTTTTTTCTAAAATAATTACTAAAACAGTGAATTAAGTGCTAAAAATACAACTTAAGTGTAACTAAAGTGTTCACAATAGTGTGTTACCGTTATCTAGTGCTAAAATTCGTTTTAACATCATAAAATTGCAATCAAAACTTTCGAATTATCACAGTGAAAAACTTCTACCCTCAATTAAATTAATAAAAGACAATATACAATATAACCGATCCTGTCATTATCAAATGACAGCTGCTGTCAGTGTCATGGATGTCACGGGTTAGTGTTGCCACGCCTCGGGAAAAAATCTCCCATATAATGGATCCTTTAGGGGAGATTCCGGGTCCGCATCAAGAGCAGTCAAAAAAACACTTGACGCAGCAAGTGTTTCACAAAGCTCTCTTCAACAGCAAACCACGTTCACAAAGCCTTACTTCTACACCTCCGCAAAGTACTACTAACATAGACCTTACTGATGAAAGCAGCTCAAAACCAGAAGAAAATAAAGGTGGTTTTAAAGAAGTCTCTTACTCAAAAAAGAGACAGAGAGAAAGTCCAGAGAGAGATACACAGGAACGAAAAACAAACCAAACTTAATAACTACTGGTTAAGCAAACCAATTGAGACGTCAAACAGCTTTGCCAACCTTGAGGAAGATGTCCTTACTTCAAATACCCAGCCGAAAGAAACAACGAAGCCTCCACCAATCTACGTTGATAAGGTCAGCAATATCCAGCCTCTTATTAAACTGCTTGATGAACATGCCAATGGTAGCTATGAAATAAAAGTTCTTCGTGATGAACAGGTAAAAATTCAACCAAAGTCTTCTGAGACATATTCACAAATCGTAAAACAACTGGAAATTAAACAAACAGAGTTTTACACATACAAACCTAAACAAGACAGGAGCTTCAAAGTGGTTTTAAAAAATATTCATCCTTCCACTGATATAAATGAAATATCAGATGAACTCCTTAGTCTAGGTCACATAGTAATAAATATTTGGAATATTAAGCAGAGAATTACCAAAAAACCTTTACCAATATTTATCGTAGAATTACAACCAAAAAGCAATAATAAGTTAATCTATGAAGTTGTAAGTCTACTACATTGCCGTTGTTCCTTCGAGCCTCCTCGGCCAAAACGCGAGATTCCACAATGTGCTAATTGTCAACAGTATGGGCATACTAAAAGATACTGCCATAGAAAACCCAAATGCATTAAATGTGCTGGTGACCATTCCTCTATTAGCTGCGAAAGAAAGGGAAGATCGGATAACGTAAAATGTGTTCTGTGTGAGGGAAATCATCCCGCAAACTACAAAGGCTGTGTTGTTTACCAAGAGCTTTAGATAGTCAAATACCCGCCTTTAAAAACAAAGATATCTTCAGATTCCAAAGCACCCAAACTTGTAACACACCAAAATGTCCCACCCAGCAATACTCCTTTCCGTATGACTTTTAGTCTAGCAGCTCAAATAAACAGGAGTGAACAGTTACTCCCAACAACTCAAACCAGTCAAAATACAAGCGAAACAGAACTCATGCTAAACATGTTAAAACAACTAATGCAGCAAATGACAACGATGACAAACCTTTTTATCAACTTCATGACTAAAATTACTCAAAATTCGATAAATTAAACATGGCCCTATGGAATGCTAACGGCTTGTCACAACATATTCTAGAACTGAAACCGTTCTTAGAAATTAACAAAATAGACTTACTACTTATCTCAGAAACACATTTTACTGATAAGAGCTATTTATCAATACCTCAATATACACTTTATCACACAATGCACCCAGATGGAAAAGCCCATGGTGGTTCTGCAATTCTGATAAAATCAAACACTTGATGTTTGATTTTATCAGAATTGCAGAACCACCATGAAAACAATCCCTACTGCACACAAGAAATACAGGCAACTAGTGTCACAATTGAAGACTGGATATATCACTGGTCATATCGGCTGTTTATAGCCCACCCAAACACAATATTAAGACAGAAGATTATCAAAAATACTTTAGTACACTGGGTTATAGATTCCTGGCTGGGGGCGACTATAACGCCAAACACACACAATGGGATCCCGGATAATTACAACTAAAGGACGTCAACTATATCAAGCACTTCAAGCACAGAATCTTGACGTAATATCGACAGGAGAACCAACATACTGGCCAACAGATGTGAATAAAGTACCGGATCTAATCGATTTTTGTATCATAAAATTTATATTTACTAAAAAGTATATTGCTTGTACCTCCAGTCAAGATTTGTCATCAGACCACTCGCCAGTATTAATCAAACTGAGCCGCAAAATACTAGAAAAACCAAAGCCTTGCAAACTACACAGCCGAAAAACCAAGTGGCCACTGTTTAGACAGCTTGTTGAGGCTTCTATAAACAATAGACTCCCGCTGCACACTGAAGATGATATTAGTCAGGCAGTTGAGCATTTTAATTATTGCATTCAACAATCCGCATGGAGTGCCACACCTCCATCATTAACAAAATCTACAGATATACTGTGGTCTGAAACAGTCAGAGACTTGCTAGATGAGAAGCGCAAAGCAAGAAAACGCTGGCAAACGACGAGATACCCTGCTGACAAGAAACATCTTAACTATGTCACAACTCGTCTTAAATTAGCACTCAGTGAAGATCAAAATCGAGACATGGAGGAATATACCAAAAACCTAGATGCAACAGCATGTTCAAATTATTCTCTCTGGCGAGCAACAAAAAAGCTTAAAAGTCCTGTAGCAAGTCAAGCCCCAATACGCAAAAGCGATAACACATGGGCTAAAAGTGACCTCGAAAAGGCACAAACTTTCGCCGAACACCTAAGTAAAGTATTTACACCCAACGATGCTCAAGGACCACAAACACTGCATAGTGAAATAACATCATATTTACAGCAAACATACCAGCTCGACTTGCCTCTGGAAAAAGTTACGAAAAGTGAAGTAAGAACTGCCCTCAATAAACTAAAAGAACACAAAGCACCAGGATATGATTTAATTACAGCAAAAACATTGAAGGAACTTCCTAAAGCAGGCATTACTTTCCTCACCGCTTTATACAACGCAATTCTGTTAAAGGGGTACGTACCCTCTCAATGGAAAGTAGCTCAAATTATTATGATAGCTAAGCCTGGAAAGTGCCCTGGCGACTTGAAGTCCTACCGGCCCATTAGCTTGTTGTCTATTCCTTCAAAACTACTTGAGACATTGTTCATGAAAAGACTAAGACCACTGATAGACCCATTGTTACCCGACCACCAATTCGGGTTTAGACAAAGTCATGGAACCATAGAACAAATACATCGGTTGGTCGAAAAAATTCATGTAACATACGAAGAAAAAAAATACTGCTCGGCTGCTTTTCTAGACATATCACAAGCTTTCGATCGAGTTTGGCACGAAGGCCTTTTATATAAAATTAAAAAAAAACACTTCCAATAAATTACTACATTTTTATTAAATCTTACTTAGAAAAGAGATACTACCTTGTAAAACAAGGCAATGAAAAAACTGGTTTTCACGAAATTCGGGCAGGAGTCCCTCAAGGCAGTGTGATGGGTCCCACTCTTTATCTTCTTTATACAGCTGATCTTCCCGCGTCAGAAGGAGTAATCTTAGGCACATTTGCCGATGACACTGCCACATTAGCTGTGCATGAAGATGCCGCCCAGGCATCTAAGATACTACAAACAAGCTTAGATGAAATTTCGAAGTGGCTAAAAGAATGGAGAATAAAGGCAAATGAAACCAAATCTGTGCATGTGACGTTCACAACAAGAAGAGAAACATGCCCACCTGTACGACTAAATAATGTTGTGATTCCCCAAGCGGAAGAAGCTAAATACCTTGGAATGCACTTGGACCGTCGACTAACCTGGCGAAAACATATATTCACGAAGCGTAAAGCACTGAGCCTACAACTAAGAAAACACTATTGGCTACTATCAAAAAAATCCAAGCTCTCCCTGGAAAATAAGCTCAGGATTTATAAATGTATCTTAATGCCTATCTGGACATACGGAATACAGCTGTGGGGCACGGCAGCCAACTCAAACATTGAAATACTCCAAAGGTTTCAATCAAAAATGCTTAGGATTATAACTAATGCACCATGGTACATGACTAATGATAGCTTACATCGGGACTTAAAAATACCAAAGGTGAAAGAACAGATCACGCAAGCAGTCAGCGCCTACAAGAATAGGATTAATACTCATCCTAATAAACTGGCATCAAACTTGATGAAAACCAAGACATTCAAGAGGCTTAAAAGACAAACCCCACAAGACCTGATACTATGACAGCTGACACCATAAAACGGATTGATGTGGATGCACCACTGGGCGCATACCAAGGATGATAAACAAAAGCTTGACGCCATATTTTAGGGTTAATTTAGTTAGGAGTTTTTATTTTTATTTCTAGTGCATATAGTTAGTTAAGTATTTATGAAATAAAAATATGTTGAAAAAGTCAAAAATTGACAACAAGTTAAACAGTTTCAAACACAAATATGGCACCTAGGAGTCTACCAGGGTTGCGGAATTTGTTCGAAAGAGTCATCACGGCCCTGGAACGCAAAGGGCTTTAGAAGGAACACGGATGGGTTTTAGTCAGTAAGAGAAAAAAAAACCTACGAGTATCTAAACAAATGTGGTAACCAACTACGAACCAAGTATTTCCAAGCAGCCAAATGTCAAAAGTTATATGCAGGTTTCAGTTGCAACTTAGACTTTGGTTCGTTCCAAAGTGTTAAAGTTAGAACATAAAACCTCAGTTTCATACATTACTTGTATTCAATAGCACAGCAAAGACAATTGCTAATGGACTCAGATCCCCGAGCTGCCAGACCTCCCTTATTTTCTCACTCACAAAATTTGTGTGATAGTGTAGCGTTAGTTGGGCACGCCACAATTACGGCGGTAAAGCTCCTCTTTGGGGAGTGGCTTCCTCACCTTCCGCCTGACGCAGGTACTCACCGGACACGGATGTTTCTGGAGGTACCTGTTTCGGATTCAGCGGGAGGACACTCCCGGGTGTCAGCACTGTGAGGATCGCCTGAACTACACGGTGGAGCATACGATGTCTGCCCTGCTTGGGTTGAGCACCGCCGTGTCCTCGTCAAGGCGATCAGCGGCGGCGACCTCTCGCTTCCGGCCCTCGATAAATCCAAGGTCGGGAGCGAGGAGGCTTGGGTCACCTCCTTCTGCGAAGCAATAATGCTAGCAAAGGAGAAGACGGGCCGCACTATTGAAAGACAAGGCCTTCGCCCCAACCACCACTACAGAAGAACGTCGGGAGAAGATCCCCGACCGCCGGCCACCATAGGCGCGGGTCTGCAGACGGCTGAGAGAGTTGGGTAGCTCGCTGTCCGATCACCAGCAGGCCCGGGTCGACGGCGCGCTGTGTTCCACGCGCGCCTCAAAGAGATATCAGCATAGGAGACGGGGCCCGCTGGGGCCAGAGCCTGCCAGGGCTGCAGAACTTGCTCGAAAGAGTCACTACGGCCCTGGAACGCAGAGGGCTTTAGAAGGAACATGGATGGGTTTTAGTCAGTAAGAGTCTGACACGCCCTTCCGCTCCGCCCAGAGCGGAAAAAGTCATTTGATGATGAAAAAAAAGAGTAGCGTTAGTATGTATATTTAACATACGCGTACCGGCTAGCTTGGGCCGACAGCCGATTTTTAGGAATCAGGTACCAGAGTCATTATTTTTTTTTTTTGAGTCCATGTGCAGATTTTCTTTGTATGTTTTACAGAATATTATTATACATAACAATATATACACAATATATTGTTAAATTGTTGTTATAATTAGTAATTAAATAATATTTTAACGACTGATTAGTCATTGTCAAGAGCTGGTCGCCACCTCGAGTGAGATCCAATTCACAAGACTGAAATTTGGGCATAGTTTATTTAGTAGGTGCAAATAACGAAAGTTAAAGTCTGCCCGGATTTGGGTAGATGCAAAACTACCTCCTTGCTTTAATATCTTTGACAAAAAACAAAAACAAAAAAATTGGCCGTCGTCGCATCGCAAATATAATATTTTTTAATGACAGTAAATTAAAACTTCAAAAACAATAGCTAGTGACGTGCATCGTTTCGTCTTTTCAACAGAAGCCGGGCTTGCCGAACGCGCGCCCCGAGGGCTCTCGGCGATATTCTAATTAAGTTTCTCTTTTTCAATTTGCTTCTTATTCTCTTAATAATAAAAAAGGGTTCGAGAAATTCGCCAATTTAGAATACACTTTTGCAATTCCCGTTAATCCAAACTAAATGAATTAACCGACTTAAACACGACGAGCCGTGAGATAACTCTTTATTGCCTAAGTAAACTGCCCATATAAATGTATTGTAAGCAATAAAAATCCTCAAAGGTCCCGTTTTCGGGGCTTTAAAGATCCGAACAGAGCTGTTTCATTAGTTAGAAGCCGAGTTAGCGCCCCCACCGGCTGTTAAAACACAGATCCTGAAGTACTGGCAGACATTATTTCAGAAACAACTTCGTCGTGGCTTATTATACAATGGATTTGAATTTCCTTGGATTGTCATAAGTAAGGAACGGTGCACAACGTTATTAAATGTTCGCCTTTTCTTGGATTTTTACGGCTTATTTTCGTAGCTTGCTTTGCTTGTTGCATGGCGAACGGTAATCTCCTTTACACTCGTATTTTGTTGATATGATCCCTACAGTGGTAACTTTAAAATTAATATAAATATTCGAGACATAATACGTACTTACGGTACTGTTGACTGACCTTAGGAGCTATAAAAGAAAAGGATCCTAACAGCATTCAAGGAAAAGAATGGCTATAACTGGCAATTATGGATCTTTTTAATTCGAGATCTTAATAGCTTCAAACCACAAAGATAGAGATGCCATTCAACTCACTTGACAGACAGACAGTACAACTGACTGACATTCAATCAATTTAACAATCTACTAAAGCCGAGCTCAAAGCTCAAATCGAAATATCAAAATCCCGCAAAATCATTTGGAGAACTCAACAAATTCGTGACAGTAGAACGTAGTAGCAAAACCATAAATCCAATCACTTTTCAACGCGAGAAAAGCCGCTCGCTTAAAAATAAACGCTGGAAAAGAATCTGGAGCATGTGGAATTTATCCGGCTAGCGAATGCAAGCATGTTGCCTATCCTGTCTTAATACATTCCGAGTAAAGAAACTTTTCCTTTTAGCAAGATAATTTAAAACTGCTTATGTTATGCTCACGGATGCTCGTTCCTTATTAGCTAAGCAAACCGCCAGTTAATAGAAATTGTTTCGCAATCTTGCATTTTTAATTTAGTTGCTTTGTTCAACATTTTCTTGGAGTGGTTTTACCCCTGCCGGTCGATTCTGTAAACATGTCGAAGTGAACGCTTGGGTGAAGGGATCACGCGGTGAGCTGCCAATCCATATGATCAAGATAAGATAACAGCTCACTTCGTGATCACGTGACATCTTGATTATATGGATTTACCGCTCACCTCGTGATCACTTCACCCAAGCCTTCACTTCGACATGTTTACAGAATCGACCGGCTGTTGTACATAATAAAATAAAATGATTCGTAACAACGTACTAGGCACATCTTTTATGTTTGATAGCCCTGTGCGATAAGACCGCCCATTGTACACTTGTTTTTATAAATGTTTATTTTATGCTTATTATGAGGTGTACAATAAAGTAAATAATACTATTTTACGAAAGCTTAAAATGTTTCAATAATGTAACCTGTCAGATTATTGTGAACCGAGTGCACTTTTATGTTCTCTCCGACTACTTAGATCAACACTTTTATAGGTGCACAGCCACAGCACACTCAGTCTCCCCTCTAGTCATCCCGGGGATGACACTGGCGTTACGTACAAAACATGTAACATCGGACGTCCAATAAATTCTCCAAACTTTATGATTTACGAACAGTACGAACTGTAAACAACACAAACATTTTTATATCTCGCCATTTACAAAGGTCGTTAGAAATGAACATTAAACAAATTGCGGTGCGTTGCGGTCTCCGTCTTTTGTGTTATGGAAACCTGCCTCTAATATGCTTATTTTTCATAATTATTTTTGTACGTGTAGATTCTGTCCCAAAAAGTTTTCATAAGTGGAAGACCACGCTTTTAAAAAAATCTTTAAGTACCATTAAATTTAGTATCTTTATAATTTGGGGTCATCACACCAAAAATAAATCTTCTTCTATACTTCTCTAAAATTTTCATGCCTAAAATAGTCTCTACCAAATATTTGTAAGTATTAACATAGATACTCGTCACTCAATGGAGTTCAAAAGAGACACAATAAATTAGATGAAACCTGTATTTAAAGATTTTTTTAGATTTTTTAAGACTATTTGTAACAAAAATACAGTACCGTGATTATGGGTAGTGGCTTTAGTATATTCTTCACAATGTATCACCGGGGGGAGAGACAAAATTTACTAAAGAGAACATCACGTCATTAATGAACGACTCCTTGACAAAAACAGAGTAGGGATTACAAGTAGGTTGGAGACACAAAATTGTACGCTGTACACCTCCCGTGAAACGGCACATTCGGCTTTAGAAATATGTACAAGAATGAGTGAAAGAGACAACAATCTGCAAAGCCGAACCTTTTCTAAACGTCGAAGTGCCATATTACAACCGGGAACACTCGGTGAACTCAATTAACTTTATGTATCGTCGGAGGCTTCGCGTGAAGAATGCTAAGCGTGCTTGGTGCCAAGTTTTCCCGACACGCGTTTTTAAGTCCCGCCTAAAGACACGTCACGGCCGGCTTCACACTTTGTTTCCAAGTTTCTTGAGGAGTGTTTTGGGTGTCGGAGTTTATTCCGGAATTAAGTATACGCACGTGGTTTTGTAAGCTTCTCACCAGGTGTACTTATGACTTTGTTGTATTGGGTGGTAAAGTAAAGACATTCAAATTATGAAGGTTTCTTGACAGATTCAAGCTTTAAACGAAAAATACGTTTGAATCAGGACAAACGTTTTTCAAAGGAATTATCATTGCCACATACAATTATCAACTTTAAAAACACTTTTTATTTTCAGTTCAAGTTTCCAAAAATTGACAAGACACTACACGTAGTTATCATATACCTAATTGAATGTTATGGCAAAATAGGTTTTGGTATAAAATATTAGGTATATCACATACATTTTCCTAGCGCACGATCTAATTCAGAATGTCAGCCGTTGCAGAATGCGCTCAATGTCAACACTTTGTGCGCGAAATGATTAAATACCTAAAATGACAAATGGTGCAAGCCTTCGCGTATATTAAAAATGTTATTTGAATAATATTACATTACCTAATGCAATACAATATTTCACCATTGTTACTTTCGGATTGTGGAACCATTTTATATATTATATGATTTGGATAGAAAGGCTGAAAAGACTACTGATATCTATGACAACTGCCGACCCTAAAAAAAAATTAAATAAATGGGTACAATACAATGATGATGACGACATAAATAAGCATACAACCCTAATCTCTTCAAAGTTAAGGCGAAGCTTCTTCTGGGTAAGCTCACAACATCGTCGACGTTGTCTCAAAAAAAAAACAGATCTCAAAAAAAAATTTAACTTTCGGTAAATTTATTTTAAACAGAAGCAAATAACATTTTCAAACGCTCAAAATAATGTTCGAGCACGTATTCAAAGTCTTATACCCTATTGTTCCCCACCGTGCTACAAGTGGACACAGTTTCCTTTGTCCAACAAATTTAGTTCCATTCTAACATCTACCCAAACTTTCCTCATTGTGTTCCTGGTTTGTCGAAATAAATCTCTACCAGCAATCGATTAAGTTTCCGAACTAATAAACTACTGAAAACCAATTAAAAATAGCGAGGAACGAGATCATAAAAGAGCAAGAGTACCGACTGTTGTTCACAGTTGCAGTTTGTAGAATGTCTTGACTGTCAACTAGGGAACCGATTCCAATTTAACAGTATTGCCCCAGGATTTGTTGCGATCGCACCACCGATACATTGGCTATACGAACTAGTAATTGGCTATTGGGTATCGACTACCCACAAACCCGCTCTTTTAAATCTCAATGGAAAGTTCTTCCACAAAGATATTTTAAAAATAAGCGATGATCAATATCCCAGTTAATACGTTTTCCATAAAAGTAATTACGTTTTCAAATGAATGAATCAGGACTTTTTTAAAAGCAATTCGTTAAAAGATAAAATTTAATTTACCTTTTTCTAACAGACGCTAGTCGTTCATGCTAATAACACTTATGTGTTTCTATGAACTACCACTATTATTTCCGGGTAATAGAATAGTTTGTCACATATTAATCAAATACAAATTACCATTCTCGGTAGGTAATAAAAACATGGCTTTTTGAATTGTAAAAAGTCGGTAGTAATATAAATAAATAGTCAGCTTATCATGTTGTTCCGAAGGCGCTTTACAATTGATGCGAAAAAGTATTTTTTGTTTAGCACCAATCATATACAATAAAATCCCAAAACCTATTAGACAAATGCCTACTGCTCTATTTAAAATACATTTAAAAAAATATCTTGTAAATAAATGCTATTATACCTTATCGGATTTCTTAAATGAACGCAATTAATTAATTGTATTTTTCTGCAATTTTATTACATTTTTAAAATTTGAATCTCAAACCTATAAAACCTAATATGTGCATTTATCTTCTTTTTTAAGTAGTATTACGATGAAGAAAAAAATTGTTTTGTTGTTTAGAGTCAAATCTTTTGTGGTTATTTTAAACCAAATATGTTGTTTTTGTACGCCATAAATGGCAAAACATTCAGATCTAACCATTATTTAAAGACCTTGCACGTGTTATAATGTATAAAATATGTAATATTGTGAAACATATTGTATACTCATGTTTTACAATAAAAATATATTCTATTCTATTCAATTTATATAGCCAATAAATCCCAATTCGACACTCCTAAAGAATTCATCTCCCGTCGAAATGAAAGAAGAATTTTTCCAGAATACGTTAATGAATGCCTGAATTATTCATACACCAGCACCACCGAGGGAATCAGATACGGTTGCCTCGAATTTTGGTATAAGTAAATCGGCGATTAAGCTTAATTATCAGCTGAGATCAGGAGATGTTCCGACACCTTCAGGTCGTTTACACCCCATTGTGGATACAGCCTCCCCATTCCCCCTTACACTGCCTAGCTGGTTCCTTTATACACACCACCCCAATCTTTATAACATTGCCTAGTTACCAAGAGACCCAAATATTTTATGTCTCCATTTTACTACTCTGTACGTCATATTTTATCAATATATCCCACCGAGTGATTCTCCTAAGCTCGTCGCTTGTCATATTAAACTTTCACCAACATTATTTTGCAGTCCCCGACAACTGTGAGGTCGTAACTCACTTAGCAAAATAACTCAAATAGTAATAGTTGCTCACTTGGCCGCCAGCAAAATAAAGTTTGTGTAACAGTTGCAGTGTAAAATTTACGGCCGACCCTTCCCCATAGCCTCAAGGAGTGAACCTTCCTGTTTTCTTTGATTTCGTGTTTGGGATTAGTCTTTTCGACGAACATTTTGTTCGATTTGATTCTCGTTAAACTGGATTCTCCAAGGATTAAACTGATGGTAAACCTTTTAAAAACTTTGAAGGTTATTACATAAGATTAGCGCACGAGGCAACTTTAATTTCTTGCTTGGGTTTATAAATTATTCTATATTTATTCAATGTAAACTCATAAATAACTATGCAAAGTTTAGTACACATGCCTCATCAAAACAGAGGCAGTTATGCTCAACTTTTGTAACAATCTCACTCACTCACAATGTTGCCACTTTCAGTTCTTTTACAAAAGTAGAGATGTATAGTAGGCGCCAGATAAATGTGGAATAAAGTACATTGACCTTTCCCTAATAACTGTTCATAGGTACCTGAACAATTAAATATGAATCGTTTTTCATTATTAGACAATGTTAAGGATCACGAGAGATGATGATTCGGGACAGCTTTGTGTCATTAATTCCGTTTTTCAAATGAAAAATGTCAATAATTGTAGGTGGGTCAATGACCGTTATTCAACGATTATCTGGCGCCTACTATAGTTCATTTTATTCTGTTGGCAAACATGCATTTCCTTTATATGTATAGTATTTTTTTATATTTATAGTATCTACGTTCGAGGTGGCGCAAGAAAAGAATATCTGGAAGGATATGGATGGGAGGCCTTTGCCCAGCAGTGGGACACAATAGGCTAAGGAAAAAAAAAATTATCTACCTACACAATGGAATTCGTCACATAAACAACAATTTAAAGAAGTTTTATTGTCATTTCCGTACAAACAAGTACAGTGTTAATTGTGTTTTATCCGGTTTGGGGCAAGTTGGAGTCAGCAACTCAGCACATGGCAAATTGGCGTGTTTCGTCTTTGCGACTCCATGTTACTTAGTTAACCCAATTTGTGTTTTATCTGTTTGTTCCACTTCTGGACCACATACTAATCAAACTACACCTACTACTGTCATCAATTTCATATCCGGGTGTATTCATGGTGGAATGGTGGTAATATTTTACCCTAACTGTAATAAGATAGAAAGATAATGGACTTTGGCTTGACGGGTTCTATAAAACCTTCTCTAGCTTGATTAACACTACTTTTATCTTTTTAGGGTTCCGAACCTCTATATGGAAAACGGAATCCTTATAGGATCACTCGGTTGTCTGTACGTCTGGCACAGCCGATTTTCTCTGAACCTACTGGACTGATTCAGTTGGTACACATATGTATAATCTTCTGTCAGTCAAACACGGACGTGTTGACAAAATATATAAATACATTTTGAAAGTTGGGTCATATAGGTTTTTTTTTTAAATATATGTACCGTGTGACATATCAAATGAAACGCATACCGTGACAGTTTCGAATATACTTTTACATAATTTAAAAATCAAAGATTTTTAAGTTATTGAAGAAATTAGATGAAAAGCCTTGTCTCCGAAACGAATGAGCCTAAAATTTTGAAAAAAAAAAAACTTTATAGTTCTTTGCCTACATATAACAGGATAACCTATAAGAAGTATATGGTAAGAAGTCAGTGCGAGGGCGATTCTCACTTGTCCGGTTTTTACAAGCAGCTAAATATATAAATAGATAGTCTGTTTAAAAGGTGTGCAACAATTCAATTAATTTACAGGAGCAGCAAAAAGTACACACAATAGGCGTAACAGATTGCTATGCTTGGCCCAGCAATAGGCTGGGCCCAGCAAGCAGCGTCACAAGACTTGAATAACCTACTTTCTTTGTGTAGATTCAGCAAGGTTACAGTCAAGTTTCAGTTTTTAACAGGCAAGAATTACTCAGCCTTTAGATACCAATCATGAAAAAAAAAATTATAACGTCATTTAGATAAACAATAGGTATGTTGCCTGGGTTAAAAAATACGATTCTATTTAGTCCGTCAGTTAGATTATCGAAAAATATTGGAAACGTATTTTTTATTTTATCAAATCATTAAAAAAAATTGAAGATAAAACGCATCAAAGATAAGGAGTGCTGGCTTGTAACGTTACTTTCCAGTGAAAAGTGTACTAGTAAGTGACGTCGCACGGGTTTTTAACGCACTGTATCGTCTTAATTTTTTTGTTTACGTGACAAATGTATCTGACGGAGTAATTCAAATACCCTATTGTGTTACCCTGAGGTAATAATACTGATATTATAACCCTGGTGCACTCCAAACTATTATTGCCCTGGTGCACTCCAACCTATTATTGCCCTGGTGTACTCAAACCTATTATTGCGCTTATAGAAACTGACATAAACCCTACTAGACAATATTTTACAGCTATTTCCTTTTACTTAAGGAAATCTAGAACATAATTAAAAAAACATGAAAATCTATCTATGTATACCTTGAAGGCAGGATTTTTGTCACCCTCTTTGTATCTTTTAAAACAGTATAATAATTAACTGTTAATTTAACTTAACTTCGTTAAGCACCGTGCGTGACCCGAATAAATCAGTTTCGTCCTTCCTTTATGTCCTTCCTTTCTTTCTTTTAAACCCTCGACGAAAAAGGGGAGTGTTATAATTTACACCGCGGGTCCTGGCTTAATGCGTCGCACGTGATTCGTAGAACCCCTTGAGAAAAGCCGTGGTTTTTTGATATAGTGTAATTGGCTGTTCGCCATTATTATTTATAGTCTAGTACAGCAAAAGTTAACGAGTTAACTAGTATAGAGTTTTACATTTGCTGATTTCATGTTTATATATTTCCGCAACATACATCCAAATCCTCTTAGCGCCTATAATCAATGGCTCTTGAATAACACATTTTCAATTGATATATTAACAAAGAAAATAAAACTGTAGTCCTACTGTTATTGGAACAAATAACTACCTAAACTCTTTTTTAGTCGATGCTAAAATGAAAGAACAGTTAACAAAGGATTGTTATGGCTTGCTCTGTTTTTTGCCAATGCATAAAAAAGCACAAACATATAAGATTCTTGTCTACTCTACTCTCAAATGCAAAATTCTGTAAACATACATTTATATAAAACATCAAACTCGTTTCAATTTTAACAATTGTTTGCTTGAAATAGTTGGCTGGAATTAAAGACCGTGTAAACAGATATTTTTGGCAGCTTCCAGCAACATTTGGCAAAAATGTGGATAAAACCACCAATATACCTACTTTTCCGACGACAGTGCAATTTTATAAATTACATCAACAATTATAAACAAATAGCATTTCGACAATTAAATAAAACAATATGGTCAACTCAATTAAATGCAATAAAATTACAGTTCTTCTACAGCATATAGACACTCATTCAAGAAATATTTCAAAAAATAAATATTCTTTGTCCCAATATACAAAAAACTACCACACAGTATAAAGAATTTCTCCTATTGTAACTATTGTGTGCCCTATGGGCGGGACATAGCTGATCATTATTTAATTTTTAAGACCTGTATTATGTACTAACCTTTGATCCACAATAAAGATATTGAATTGAATTGAATTTTCACCAAAACTATAGTTTACTAATAAAAAAAACGACCAAAGGCGCCATGGAAACTCTTGTTGCGAATTCATACTCTGAAAGCACAACTTCAGAACTAAGTAATAATTCTGTTTAGTTAGCCGCTACATCTATATCATCACCACTTTGCCTACAAAAAATAATTCCTAATTGAGTTTTCGCTAATCCGTTTCCAGTGTCAAGGCTCGCCTAAATATTCTTTACGACATAAACATTTTCTTGTCACGAAGTCAGGGCAGATGTGACTTCTGTATATAAATATACATGTCTGTCTGTATTACCGTACCGTTTATGCCTACCCTAATGTTCCCGAGAGTGAAGCAAGAGGCACCTGTCGCTTCCTCGCTTATTACAGTTAATTAAGAATATTACGTGTATACTCGCATATTTTCTTCTGTGTTCTTCATAATTTTGTTCATTTACGCCGTGGCGAATAATTTAGCGCTACGTCAGTGATGTCAATTTAACATTCTGATTTGAGAATCCGACAGGCATTGTTTTCATGTCTGTATATTGGCAACGTATGGGAATTTATCTATAGTAGGCGCCAGATAATCGTGGAATAACGGTCATTGACCCACCTACAATTATTGACATTTTTAATTTGAAAAACGGAATTAATGACACAAAGCTGTCCCGAATCATCATCTCTCGTGATCCTTAACATTGTCTAATAATGAAAAACGATTCATATTTAATTGTTCAGGTTACCTATGAACAGTTATTAGGGAAAGGTCAATATACTTTATTCCACATTTATCTGGCGCCTACTATAGATATTTGATAAGTTATTCAGTAGTTTTATTAAGTCTTGATAGGCTATACATCTTCATTTCAAGTTTTGTGACTGAAAAGTTATGTGAAAACTAGGTGTAAGGGCCTGTAATGTGAAGAAATAAGAAAAAGGTCGTGAAAACTTTTGAATACAAATGTGAATTTTGTAAGAGATGATAGGACTGTGTAAAAGATAAAAGGGGGTGACGAATCTATACTTCTTCTATAGCAATAATGTTATGAATGCGAAAGTTTGGATGTACGGATGTATGTTTGTTACTCAATAACGTCAGAACGGATGAACGGATCTTGATAAAATTACACAGCGCAGAGAGGCACAAAGATAGATTATAGTCTGTAATAATAACACACAGAATACTTTTGATCCCGGGAGTATGTTCCCTTGGGATAATTTTTGAACATGTGCTAGGCTGACCCTAAATAGATTGGGATAAAGGCAGGATAACGAAGATTATAAATATCATGTTTTGTGTCAGTTTCGTTGAACATGCTTAGGTCTGCTGTAAATAAAAATACCTACCTACTTGTAAACTTTATCGGCAATGAACGGAAGAAAATCAAGCTTTATCCCAAGGGAAATCTAAGATAGAATACGTCTGGTTTTGCTTTAGCAATGTCATACCACAGTCTGTTTGTTTGTAGATTATAAAACTTGTGACGGATTGACTGATTGATTCATTTTTTAATTAACATCGTTTGCAATTTGTAGTAACCAATAAATTGTAATTCCCTTGTTTGCTTGTTCAAATATTTCAATGAGTAAATGCTTGTTTAACGTGTAAATGTTTCCCTGATTTATTGTTTCGGCGAAAATGGACAGCAACATGATCTGTTATCGTCATAGCTTTTATTAAACATTTCGGTATTAAATTATTACATGCAGATATTATTATTCGAGCATCATCATAATTCAGTTTACATATTTGAAATAGCCACAAATATGTATACCATGATTTTGTTTACCTATTTTACTTTAAAACCCGATCAGTGTTTATACGTCGTGAATAACTGTTATTAAATACTGAGGGACTATAGTAGGCGCCAGATAAATGTGGAATAAAGTACATTGACCTTTCCCTAATAACTGTTCATAGGTACCTGAAAAATTAAATATGAATCGTTTTTCATTATTAGACAATGTTAAGGATCACGAGAGATGATGATTCGGGACAGCTTTGTGTCATTAATTCCGTTTTTCAAATTAAAAATGTCAATAATTGTAGGTGGGTCAATGACCGTTATTCCACGATTATCTGGCGCCTACTATAGCACAAATGTTTTTGATGTATAGAAAAGTAACGTAAAATTTAACTATAACTATAATACCTACTCGTTTCGCACATAATATTTATTTGAAAAGGACACTATATTATTTTTTTTGTATGATAGAAATCGTGTATGTCGTATAAAATTAAACCAAAATACTATGGGGTTTTAGTTTTCCATATTCAAAATTCACTTACGATAACGATACTATAAGTCAAAACATTGGTGCTGGGAAACTGTCACTTTTGTTACATAGAGACTTGTTCACGGCTTAGCGGTACAACGAACTACGAATTTATTTAATAAAATAATAAGTTTTCCAAAAAAAAACATGCGAGGCAGTCTTTGGGGACTGCCGATGGAAGTAAAAACTAAGCGAAAGCTAAAGCGTCCGGTGACAAAGTCGCGAGTTCCATGATTTTTGTTCACCCAAAACGTTCGGTGACGATGACGCGAGTTTCGTGATTTTTGTTCACCCAATAAGTACACACATATACACAGCATACATATAGCTCATGGAAAGCGTTCGGTGACGATGACGCGAGTTCCATGATTTTTGTTCACCAAAACAGTACTCAACGCGCCTAAAGAAATTTCACTTCAAAAAACCATGAACATCAGGTTCCAGTGTTCGAAACAAAAAGCGGTTAATATTTTTAAAACATCTGGAGGAATCCTTGTCCAAATAACATATTTTGTCAACCAAGATGAATGAGATAAAGACAGACAAACATTGGTGAATGCTCGCGACGCTGTCCGACATTACTTTGATTTCTATAAAGGTTTCATATTTACTGTAAAATGCCTAAGTTGTGTTGAGTTTATGTTGAAAAACTCTTTCATATAGTAAACAGGTATCATATGATTTGCTGTACAGACTGCACACCAAACTACAACAATCTGTCACATTTCTTTAGTAGGTTCTCCATGATCATCAAGTCAGGATCTGATGATGGGTTCCTGGAGAAATAGAGAGAACTTTTCAAATTTTATAGGCACACTAGAAGCGATTTGGGTAGTTTTTGGAAGAGTACTTTTTCGGAGTGGTTCCATTTCAATTTGGTGAAGATCTGATGAAGAACTTCGGAGATAGGCAACGAAACTCCTCAATAAATGATAGCAAATGGACTAGGATTGCTGAAATCACATGTCTGTCTATTGTTTTCACCAGTTCATAACATAACATCTCGCCGGTACGCTGTAAAGGGGTAAGCACATGTGCACCACTAAAAAGTGAGAAAAAAAACTTTTGTGTTATTATTTGGAAGTCGGTTGTATTTTTTTGTAAAAAAAATTTATACCTATAAAACAAAGATTTTGTTTAAGAACACATAAATAGAGCGTCACCTAGGTTCAAAAATTAACTTTCTTAACGACCAAATATCTACTGCAAAACATTTTAAACTCCTCTCTATCATAGCTCTCATTTAGAACCACTCTAAAATTCAACTAAAAATCCTCAAAATCAATTTAGGTTTCCACTTCACCCGTTTATATTTTAAGCTGTTAACGTATAGTGGTTTTAGCGGTTTGCGGCCTCGCCAGCAATCTGGTGCTATGGTGAATTATGTGCTCTGTGCTTTATGGTAAGCGTGCTTTAGTTCACTTATGTACAGGTTGTGTTTTTTACATTTTGGTGGGTGTTTGGTGAGTATTTATTCGATCTCAAGGCCGAGTTGAGTGCTCTACAAAAAATTTCATAAGATTTTTGACGGAGGTTTCAACTGAAAATTAAAACCTTGTCGTACCTGCTTTACAATTTTCCATTAACTGCCTTATGGTAAGCGTGATTTGTGGTAAGCGTGCTTTCAATTCATTTCAAAACATTTATTTCAGACTTTTCAGTCTAGATAAAGTATTCACACATACAACAAATAAGAGATAAAAACGCAAGTCAGCCTACAATATGTGCAGCCCAAACCAATGCCTCCAAATAGGACTATGGATATGTAGGGTGTGGGTAAATGATTTAATAAATTATATTTATTTTGCAAGTAGGTTAAATATAACACTTTTACAAGTCAATCTTTTTTGGTAATTTTAAGCAAGATGAGGCCGGTGTGTGTGGTGTCTTTAGTTCAGTAATGTACAGGTTAACTTTTTGACATTTTGCTGGACAAAATATTGTGTCGATGTCATTAAGGCCGTGTTCAACGGGTTTAAGATATTAATATAATAATATAATAATAATATATCCTGGGACAACTCACACACGGTCATCCGATCCCAAACTAGGCAGAGCCTGTACTATGGCAACCAGACAACTGATAAACATACTTATATATTTCTAAATACATACATATTATACACAAATTACACCCAGACACAGAACAAATGATCCTGCTCATCACACAAAGATTCATACAAAAGTTAAGTGTTATGCATTTGAGACACTGCGTAAGCTGCAATTGAAAACTAATAAGACCTTGAGTGCTTTTTTTTTAATGATGCGAAATCTTCAAATGACTTCTTCTGCTCTGGGTGGAGCGAAAGGGCGTGTCAGACTCTTACTGACTAAAACCCATCCGTGCTCCTTCTAAACCCCTTTGCGTTCCAGAGCCACGGTGACTCTTTCGAACAAATTCCGCAACCCTGGCAGGCTCTGGCCCTGGCGGGCCCCATCTCCTATGCTGACATCTCTTTGAGGCGCGCGTGGAACACAACGCGCCATCGACCCGGGCAAGGCTTTGAGTGACTGCAGTATAAATGTACATAAACTGACAAGCAAATAATTATTGTAAGGCGAACCGGACTAAAGCGAAACCTTAAAACAAATTATTACAGGAACATGTAATGTTTTTACGTGTCCCTCTATAAGTATCGTACAACTTTGACTATGGTGTGTCTATGGCCTCAGAAAACCACGGCGTTTTTTTCAATAAGTTGCCCTGCCATCGCCCGTTATATTTAGGATATTTTTAGTTTTTAGGATTTTTTTATGAAAGTAATTTCAACAAATGATAAACCATTATTTGTTACTTACTATTTACTGATTTAAAAGTGACTTATAGACTTATTGATTATACGTGACTTCGTCTTTAAGACGACAGTTCAAAAGTGCCTGGTTTTTCTAACATATTTTTATAAATGCGAAAGTAAGTTTGTTTCTTAATTACGCTAAATCTCTGAACCGATTTTGATGAATTTCCGTACAGAGTTAAATGGGACCCCGAGGATAGACTATTTATGAAAATCCTAATATACAAAATTCTTCCGTTACTGACTGACTGACAGACAATGTATGGAGGTTCCTAGGGGAGCACTAAGAGAGGAATTTCTACGGAAAAAACGGGATACGTAAAAGTTAGTATATTTTATATAGCGAAGGCACGGGCAAAAGCTAGTTTAAAATGAATATTCTTTTAAATCGATAGTTGGCAAAAACAGCACATCGTTCACCCTGTGTATTAAACATGGGCGGTCTCGCCACACGCCGGCAAATTGGCCGCCTACTGCGATACATTAGTTCTGTTTTATCTAGTTGCGGCCAAAATGTCTGCTTATCTACCACGAAGTGGGTACTTCTCTTCGTTGAACTGGCTAAGGGTTGGCACGGATTGTAAATACAATGATAAACCAAATACAATTGTATTTGGTTTATCATTGTACTAACTAATTAGTAGGTAAGCAATTTAAACTTGAGGATACGAATGGAATACCTATGAACGTAGCTTTAATTTAAACTAGATTAGAAATTTAATAATCTGCCGTATTAGTTAGTAGTATTATTACATTTCAAACAGCATTTTAGTTCAAACATTAGCTCCACGACACGCTTCAAGGTTGATCTCCCAATTTCGGCCTAAAAGTCTTAAATTGTGAAAAAAATCCGCGACATTTTGTCGAGTTATGCCAACATAAATGTAGGGAACAAATTAGAATAAGAATAAATTTATTTTCTTTAAAGATTAAGCATAGTTATTTTCAAATTGTTTTTGTATTCACTGGCTGAAAAAACTAGCCAAATAAAAAAAGTCACTTGTACTTACATCCTAAGCTTGCAGTCCACCTTTAATTTTAAATAGAGAACCACCAGTCTACCGGAACACTCGTTCCAAGAACGCCCCTTGAATCGCTAGAGTGAACTGCGTCGTGGTAATCTATTTGTAGCGGACCACACAACGCGGAATTATCTCGAGTGCACTAGGAGCTATCGAGTAAAGAACACAACTACAAAACAACCACCAGTGTGGTCACGCCTGCTTTGAATAGCGCCTTTTCCCAATAGGTGTAGGCAGAAATTACAGAATGCTATAAAGCCAATGTCGAATGACGATAAAAAAAATAAAAAACTTTTATTTCCAAGTAACTACAGCTGGGAAAGGCGGACTACTGGGAAGACTGGGAGAACATATTAGATACCTTTGCCCAGCAATGGGACAATAAAGATTAAAAATAAAACTACAGCTAACTACGGGGTTAATGACCGCTGGCTGAGTCGTCCACGTGTCACTAAAAGATTCTTTTTTGTATTGATTGTAAAAAAGGAACTTAATTATAAATTGAATCGGTTTTAAGATTACGAAAGTCCTATTTTTTCTCTAGTCTCTTTTTGCCTCGTCCACATTGAATAATGTTATACATTTTTGCTTTTAAATTAGTACTTTTCTTCTTTGCAAAAGTGGTCTGTAAAAAATTCATGACAGAACTCCTGTTTCAGGGACTTTTTAAACTTGAATTCAATAGAATCGTAAAATGGGATTTACATTTTTATCTGAAGCACTCCTTACGCTTTTAAGGCGCTGAAATCTCGTCTACATTTGAATATATTTTAATCCGCATTTACTTGAATGCAACATAGGTGCTTTCGACAAAGATGTGATTTTCTCGATATGTTTGTACATTTTGTATTTACTTCGTGGTTTGTATAAACATGAATTTGAAAAACTTTATTTCGTTCAAGTTTTATAATTCGTTCTTGTTTACGTTACCATTAAAATTATTCACAACCCCTTTTCATAAGTAAATAAAAACGATAATTCCATGCAAAGTACACATCATCCAAATTACCATATAAGGACCATGTGATCTCATTAATTAAAGTCTAATTTCCACTTGAATAATTCACATTGGCGTGTAAGGACGTAAAACAAACATCAAACAAAAGCCCATTCCCTACTTACAGGGTCCCTTTCAGGTTTTAAATGTTGCCAACGTACTGTAAAAAGGGTTACAATTTGTCTCTGAGCAACTGACCGCACACTCAGTTGAAGTGATATCCCTCGTTGTAGGTTACCTATGTTATGTAGGTTGAACATAGGTATAACTTTCGGCTAGCAAGTTACCTATTAGGTTTGGGAAATATATTTGAATATAGCCTTATAAAAAGAAATGTAACCTTATGATTAGTTGCAATACTGTAAGTAGAACGCTTTGACTTCTGATACTCTTTGAATTAAGAATCTGGGTCCCTACTATGAAGACTTAAAACGATCATGATTCCGCTCTAAGAGAGAGACGGAGCTATACAAAGCGAATAACACTATCCCTTTTACATCATTGGGAATTGGATGGCATTAGTACGACATAGTACTTATCAATATTTCAAGGAAGCATTTTACATTGTTTTTTTATAAATAAGGCTAAAATTTTACTCAATTCAACTTTTATTTGTAGGACTCCTGTCAATGTTACGGAATTTGTTTGAAAGAGTCACCGCGGCCTTGGAACGCAAAGGGCTTTGGAGGAACACGGATGGGTTTTAGTCAGTAAGAGTCTGACACGCCCTTCCGCTCCACCCAGAGCCGAAGAAGAAGGCATTTGATGATTTCCCAACTTTAAAAATAACGACTCCTGTCGCTGTGACAACGCTTTAGAGCAGGCATATGTTCCGCCCCGACCCTTGCTTGAACCGCGCCGCTGAGCCTTAAATTCTCCCCTTAATAATAATTCTAGTTCGATCCAGCCCGTCCCTAGCTGTCCTCCCCCCAGCGACGCCCTAAGCCGAGGCCCGTACCCCACAGGGTGTGCCCTTAGCGTTTAGTCGCTTAGTTTGTAAGTTTATTATAAGCCCTGCCTGGAGGCTTTAATATTATATTAAGGCCACCACAGGCAAGCCCGGTTAAGCAGCGGTTAAGCAACCTCATACGTTGAACTGCGAGAAGCCACTCACAAAATGTCCAGTGGACGTCTTTCGGCTGAAGTGAAAAAGACGTTGACTCACCTGTTATAACTAATTTCATGCCATTATATCTCCCCCTAGGTATAACAAATGATTTTATTATTTTTAATTTATGCACCATAAGGAAAAAGCAATGCCAGCAACCCTTTTTGAATGAATCGAGAGAAAAACTGCAATGTTGGTATTCTGTCCGTTCCTCCTCCTGACAAAAGCCACGTTGACAAATGGGTGGAGAATCAACCGAACAATTGGAGCTCATCATTACAATGACGAATAAAATATGAGACAATTTAGCGGGGACCAGCGGATTAAACCTCCATTGCCCACTTAAACGTAATAATGCCGGTTATAGGACGGGCACGTATTACCTTTCGTGGATGTAAAAAGCGGATGATAATGAATTGGGTCAGATCTAGAAAGGGAAGCCGAAACGATGAGATTTAACCAAGAAGTTTTAAAGGAAGATTGCCTTTTTAAATCAAATTTTATTCTGAGTCCCCTTTTTTTTCAAGGATGGGAAACCATTAAATGCGTTCGGAAGGAGTCATTTGATGATTTCCAATCCTGAAAAAAAACGTAATGGTTGATCACCCATCCACAGACTGACCTCGGCAGGCGTTGTCTATCCTTGAAGATCGACCCGTGCGGCAGTTTTTACTTAGCCATACAAAAAATAAATGTATCATCTATACTATATATAAGTACTATAATATAAAAAAGGTGAAGAGTTTGTTTGTTTAAACGCGCTAATCTCTGGAACTACCAGTCGGATGTTGCGGAATTTGTTCGAAAGAGTTACCGTGGCCCTGATGATTTGCCATCCTAAAAAAAACGGGATATGCGCGTACGAAGTGGCAGGCAAAAGCTAGGTACTATTATAATCGGGGAAGGAAAGGAACACACATTTTAGCTGTGTAACCAGTATTAAAACATGCTCCACAGCTATGCACCAACTCCTAAACCTGCCACGTATCCCGCACATAACTCCCGCCTTACCGACTACACTCAAACCCGTTTCGCTACGTTACGTGTTAAAACGAGGGTCCTCACTCGCACAGGATTTAATTAATCTCATTGTGGATTACTCCACGTCCCAATAACCCAGTGAACAGGATCCCTGTGATTGAATCCAGGCCTTTATGGCTCCTACAACTCGTTAATCCCTTGTGACACCTGTGCACCTGCGACGGAGCAACAAAATGGAGTGGAACAGGTACACGAAATACTAATATCAATAAATAAACTCCCTTAACTTTTCTCTCTTTGGGAACTTGTGGTGGAAATTTCTGAGGGTGACGTTTTTAATACCCTTACTTATTATTGAGTAGATTTTCCTGCTTCGGCCATTTGGTATTAAATTTTATTTTATTTCTTCAAGGATAACTTTGCCCCACTCTTATTATAAATATATTTTTATGAAGTTGCTAGCTACACCGCGAAACTTCGTCTGCGTTTTTGCAACATTTTTCATTGATTCTCCGCTCCTTTTGGTCGTAACTTGATGTTATAAAGCCTATAAGCCTTCCTATGATAAATGAGCTATCCAATACTAAAATATTTTTTCAATGCGAACCAGTAGTTCCTGAAATTAGCGCGTTCAACCAAACAAACAAACTCTTCAGCTTAAAATATTAGTATAGATACGTATCTCATGAGACAAAATTATGACAGTATTTAGAAATAACTGGTTTATATAAAGGTACTCATTGCCTCTCTATATAAGTCCTAGTACAAAATTCAACAACTACATATACGTTTACATTTAGATAACCGACCAATAGTTTTCAATCACCTCACCATCTGCAATGTTCACAGTAAAAGCTTTCTCCACCTAAATTATTATCCATTCACCATACACACCCGGACTCTAGTAGCGTTAGCATAGCACTAAGCTCACTAAACCCCTGATTTTCTACAGATTTTATTTGTAAAGCAGCTGGTCATACAGTGTCTACAAAGAAAAGTCTGAGACTGTATTTTTTTTAAGGATGGGAAATCATCAAATGACTTCTTCCGCTCTGGTTGGAGCGGAAGTCCTGTCAGACTCTTACTGACTAAAACCCATCCGTGTTCCTTCTAAAGCCCTTTGCGTTCCAGGGCCGTGGTGACTTTTTCGAACAAATTCCGCAACCCTGGCAGGAGACGATTGTCCATAAAGCTCTTTGTCTCTGTTTTATGACCTAGACTAGAGTCAAGAGTAAACTCATATTAAAAAAAAATGGATATCTGATCCATTCGTATATCAAACGGAATTAAAAGCAAATTATGCTCTAGGAATGTCTGATTTGTAACGATTTTTGGGTACCACCCATTTGCGTATACAGATTGATATTATTCAATTACACATTCCAATGCCAAACAGATATTTATTACATTTCAATTTCGACGCAAAAGTTGAATATAAAGTCCCGCCTCAGCGGTTCCTACATTCGGTATGTACGCTTCGAACACGTTTCCACGATCAGCGTTTGACTCCAAGCGTCGACATATTAGTCACTGTTACTTTATTTACTTTAAATTCAATTTATAGGGCAGGAAATAAGTTTCTAGTTTCCGCCTTTGAGAGGAAAACCAGGAAAGTAGTATGTAAATATCGCACTCTATTTTGTGTTTATTTTTAGCAAGCGACTGTTAGTGTCGGTCACACGAAGTATTCCTGTTAACTTCACTAACGAAGCTACATATACTTTTCCTAATTTAATGAAAGTAATATTTTATTCCCTTTACACAAGTTGCTAAAAGGACGCACAGTCGTTGTCATCATAACTAACTAGGGTATTTTGCAGAAAACCACACGGTAAATGAGGGACTAGAACAAAAAGTTTTGTAACAGCATTAGTACAATACATACTCAGTTACGGCTTAAATTGTGTTGCTGTCTGTACACAGAGCTATATCCCACATGCGAGACGAGGGCAAATTGACGACGAACGCAAATCTGTCATCCCTCAACTAGAATAGGGAAATTTTATAGCAGAGACACATTTTAAATTTCAATGGAAATATTTTTGAATCGCTGGTAGTGCTTCAATATTTCCACGTTTGTGTTTGTCACTTCCTTTGCCTTTGTGAACTGCCTTTTCAAATATCAATGGGTGTTTGATAGTTGACTTATTTGCACCAATTTCTACTCTCGATAAAGTCGTATAGGCATGTTCTGGCATCAAACTGCTAGATCACTTCACCATCCACGTCCTATTATCTCACAAATCCAGTAGTAATCTTCTCCGATTGCTCACAAAACTAAATTTGTGGAGTACGTTCACCATCAAATGAATATCGATGACTCGCAAAAAGCTCGTAGTATTATTGAATTATTCATCGATTCTCGTTTGCATTCTGATCGCAGCCTCCATAAGTCGGAACTAACACGTCTGACTGGGGACTGGAAGCACCACAAATCCTTGGGAGATGTAAACAGATACCATTGAAGTACCGCAGGGTTCCGTACATATTCGGAGCGGATAATCTGATTAGCTGCTGCACAGCACTAGTGGATCCTACTGTCTGTGTGCACTCATGTTTTATGGAACGCCGAAAGTGGCCGACGCCGCCCGAAGGCCCCCGAAGATACGAGACTTGAGCTCTAACTACGCTCGTGTTAGAAACTTTTTAGTTTGTAGAAACAACACGCGTTTCAAGCCACAAGTTAGATTAGTTTTTATATGTAGGCTTCGCAGAAATGTACTGGCGGACATCAAGATGAGATAGTAGTTTGTTTGGTATCAGCTTTCTTTCAGTTTCACAATATACTCGACTCAAATACTCGTCCGTTATTTATGAATACGTAGAGGTTCTTATTCTTAATATAATACGAGTATTATAGGTATTTTTGCATGATCAATATTCAATAGTTATATTCTGATCTTCATCACAAAAAAAATATTAAACATGAAATTTTATCTAGCCCAAAGAGTCGAAGTTATTTCACTAAAAACGGTAGATACATGGCAGAATAGCCAGCTTTGTTTATTTTGTTATTAAAATAACTTTACATAGCAATTTCGCTATCTCTTGTCGCTGTTATAACATGAAAATAAATTACTCGCTTCATATTTTCAGCGTTTCAGTGAAAATGTTTGCAGTGAGTAATGGCATGGTAACATGACACTATTAGATGAATTCGCCCACGTCCATTTACAGACGACGACATGGCTACGACACGACATCTATCAAATTAGGGACCTAAGCCAACTACTGCTGAAAAATAAAAAACTAATTTCCGTACTTTTCAAAAAGTTATTCAAATATCTTTTTGGGTACCTACTCAAACACCGCTTTTTCGACTGTCAAACGAATAAAGTTGTTAGCCAAAGTGGAACCCGAAACTTGCCTTTAGATACGTATGTATGAGCATAATATTATTTGACAGAACAATTGTGCGGTAAAACTCGGAACACCCCGAGTCACGTACGCGTATCGTGCCTGACTTTATTCTGCTTATAATTAAATTCTCTTAGGTTCGTAATAAAAAATGAGGTGGGACACTATGCGTGACGTCACAGATCGCTAGGTGTAAGCCATTAGCTCTCAAGGCTAGCCTCACCCTTTATGTAATGAAGGCAGAGAGACATGCGAACCGTCCCAATTAGTCATCACTATAAAATGTTTGTACAATCCCACTTTCGGCTAACTACGTACATTTTTGGCAGAATCATGATGTAATTAAAAGGCTTGCTTTGCTCATAATTAACTCGTTAGCACAAGGATCCACTTTAGTGTATTCCTGGAATAGACCTGCCTACATTTGTTTTAATAAGTAGGTATCACCTGAAAGTACAAGTAGCTTAGCAAGTTTTTGTCATCTGTACTGGCATACCAAAGAATCTAGAATCCAAAGGGCATAAACAAAGCGAAATTCTATCAGCCATAACGACTGTCAGGAAGTCTAAAATATCTTGTCAAATTATTGCCATGCACAACCGATATAACACGTGGTTAACATTTTACGGGTCGAACACACCGCCAAGACGGCCTGCACTCTGCGGTCAAGTTCTACATTCCGCGTTCACTGTAACTTGGGCGGGCCTGTTGGTCGAGTGGTTAGTGACCCTGACTGCTAAACCGGAGGTCGTGAGTTCGGTTCCCACCCAGGATAAATGTTTGTGTGATGAGCATGATCATTTGTTCTGTGTCTGGGTGTAATTTGTCTATAACATGTATGTATTCAGAAATATATAAGTATGTTTATCAGTTGTCTGATTGCCATAGCACAGGCTCTGCCTAGTTTGGGATCGGATGACCGTGTGTGAGTTGTCCCAAGATATTATTATTATTAGATATTAGACTGTGCAAACGGTCTAGAAATCTGGAGTTCTGTAATCTTTAGCAGTGATCACGTCACACGCTCTTTTTACTGAAAACCAAACGTCACGCTCAACCAAATGTCTCGCAAACCATAAAGAAAACGTCTCTCACTAATTCAATAAGCTTTTCGATGTCGTCGGACATCGTGACCTTCTTCTTTTAGCTTTTACAAAAAATGGAACTCCGACAGAACGCGCGTTCACTTTGACCGTTGCGGTCTGACCGCTAGACCGTGCGCAATAGGGACTTTCAACAATCGTTTTTGCTGATATAGAATGTCAGTTTGTCTAGAGCCCCAGATCAGTGACGATGTTGGAACTGCAACTTGATTCATAGGCATAAAGCAAAATAGGTAGATACTAGACCTTCATCAACGTGAACAAAAACATTCAGGGAGACTTGAAAACAACGCAGTAACAAAGGCCAACCCTTCACGTGAGCAGAATCGAATTAACATGGAGTTAATAATAAAAAGGGAAAAAACATTCTCTTTCCGCAAACAGAAAAAAACACATCCTGAATCCACATCATTATATTCCCGTTATGCCTGCAAACGCACGAGACGAATATGGGCCACTCAGGGCCATAGTCAAATACTAGCAGATTTAGTGGTAAAGTATCAACAATCTCCTACTATTATAAATGCGAAAGTTCTGATGGATGTTTGTTACTCAATTACGCAAGAACAGCTGAACGGATCTGGACGAAATTTGGCACAGAAATAGATTATTTGTCTGGAATAGCACAGGAGCCTTGAGATTGCTTTAGCTTCTGGGATATTTATCCCGGGAGTATGTTCCCATGGGATAACTTTCGACATTTACGCGGGCGAAGCCGCAGGCAGAAGTTAGTGGTAAGATGAGAATAATATAAATATGAATGAGAAAGGTAGAGTATAAAAAATATTCTACTATTTCTAGCTCCTAGGTGTATAACAAAGGATCGGAGCCACGCCACTTTACAAAAGTGTCGCTTATCAGTTCTAACCATACAAAAATCGAACCATGTGATAAGTTTAAATGCAGATTAGTAAATTCTCAATCCTCTACAGAGTAAAGAACCTGCTACTTAGCAATTATTTAGCCAATCTTGTGGTTATATTTTTTTTAAATTAATTGCGCTGGAAATGTAACGTCAAGAATCAGATTGGTAAGTAACCGCAAATACTGATGCCTGTTGCATCCTAGTATTCTGATAGAATACTATTCCGGTCACATCCACACATTATACATTCTATTACTTATACATATACATTTATTTAATCCCGAAATGACGCCGCTAAGCCGAGGTCCGTATCCTGCAGGGGATGCCCTAGCGAGCGGTCATTTATGATAATGAGCTAGTTTGTAAGCCCTGGCTGGGGGCCTTAAATTCATTTGAGGCCACCACAGGATAGTCCGGTTAAGCAGTAACGAGTCTTAGTGTGCTGAACTGCGAGTGGTCCCCGTCAAAAAAAAAAAAACATACATTCTAAGTAGCATAGACTTCTCTAGATCATATTCTTCACTAGAAGGTACCTACACAGTAAAACAAAAGAGGAACACATCTTAAACTTCCGACGAACAATAAATCCAAGACGTGTGTAATGGTCCGAGAACTGCAATAGATAGCGTTAAGTTGTTCGTAAGACGCTCAAGTGTGGCGCAGATGCATGCCAGGCCACGATGTTAACTAAAACGGTATTACGTTCGCCGATCTTACACTGTGAGAGAAATTACTGCATTAATTAGTTGAATTTGCTTGTCTTGCTGATTTGTTAATGGGAGAAATGGAAATAAGAGACAATGTGTGGAGCACATTATGCAGCCTCGGTTGCAGAAAATAATGGGCTAGGATTTTTTGGCATTGGGCTATTAACCTCCCGTCAACCCATTCATGTTAGGTTCCTTATACTCTGCAATGAGAAATAGGAGTCCGCTCCGACATCAAAGTTCATGCCAAGTCAAAGCCATTTCATGAAATAGACAAATTCTACGTTAAAAATATATATTTAAGTATATGTGCCAACACCGACACCCATCATTCTGGTCACCAACTTCTGCCTTTCCTTGACTTTGAACTCAAATAACCGTCTCAGTTCAACAAAGCATGTAACACTACTATAACAGTACAGTTCTAAATGTATTTTAATTTATTCCATTGAAGTCGGGAAAGCAATTAGGGCAAGGAAGGGGGAGACGTAACAAATTAGTGCTCTTGCCGAATCTAGTACCAAGATGGTTGTCACGAAGCAGAACGACAAGACTAATGGTGGTAGTGACACTGATTACTTATGACACTAGTGACAGCCCTGAAATACGAAGACAATAGAAGTAGGCTTAGGAATTTAGGCCTTGATGAAACAAATTGGCGTTATTATAAATGAAATGTATATCAGACGCGTTGTAGAGACGGAGCAAAATTCAGGTAGTCATTTTTTATTTAAGATTTAGGTTTAATCATAGTAAAACAAGAAGCAATGAATGAAAATGAACACAATATTTAAATGTAAAATATTTTACTTTTAGTACATACTGTAGCTATAATAAAGAATCGTTATATTGATGGTTAATTGACCTCTCATGAAGACGGGTTTTTAATTGGAGTTGTCGAAGTTATGAACATGTCAAACCCTGCTTGAATGCTAAATTTTGACAGGTTTTTAGGCTAAAATGGAGACTTGGAGATACTCAACTTCAAATGCTATATGACAATTAAGTATTTCCTCATTCAGAACTCATCATCATCTGCCTAGCCTTTTCCCAACTATATTGGGGTCGGCTTCCAGTCAAACCGGATTCAGCTGAATAGCATTATTTTACGTGGAGAGGCTGCCTACCAGACCTCCACAACCCATTAACTGGGTAACACGGTAGGGCAAGACTAGAGTCAGACTTACTGGCTTCTGACAACCCGTAACGACAGCAAAAGATCTACAAATGACATCCGGGACCAACGGCTTAACGTGCTTTCCGAGGCACGAAGTTAACTCGGTATGTTAAGATGGTCACCCATCCACACACCAACCTTGGTAAGTGTTGCTTTACCTTAAAGATTGACCCGTGTGGCTGTTATTATTTAGCCACGAGCTCCTTCCTCATTCAAAACTAACCCAACAATCTACTTTAATCAAATCAGCTTCCGAAGACTCCTTCCTTCACAAAGGCACGACGGGAGGAAACGTAATTCGGTTACAAAATATTGTCGTGAGGCAAGCCGCAATATTCATTGAGTATATTCGAATGCGAAGCAGTTCGCTCCCAATGTCATTATAATGGCGGAAGTCTCGCATAGTTAGCGACTGCATAGAACTTTCGATATATATTTTTAGAGTAGCTAACTAATAAACTAAACTAACTATGACTTTAGCCGCTCACAGACAGGCATGAAGCGACAATGTGGTAACGAACACTTTTTTTTTGTTGTCCTTGCCTTGTAGTTTTTTTTTTAAAAAACGTAAATATCGATACTTAAACTTCTTAAACAAAACTATGTAAATAACCAACAAATCTAGCTGCGAAACCCCAAATAGCTAAATTTCTGTAAAGTTTAGTATATCTCATACTCATAACGTTAAACGTTAAATTTTGGAAGATTTAACGCAAGTTAATCGTTTAATCGTTAATCCGTTAGCACGTGAAAAAAATCCTTTTTTTATATCGTTGCGTTAGTGATATACCTACTTATAAAACTGTTTGTTTGGGTTCTGGAAATTTTAAATTCGTGTTTAATAATTTGAATGTGTCAGTCATCTGGCATAGTTTAGATATTCCCCTTCATGAACATTAAAATGTTGATGTTCGGCGTTAAAATATCTTTGCCCTTGGAAAAAACCGTTCAACTGCAACGCTTGAAGGTATAGCAGTATTATATTTAATCAACAGAATTATGTATATCTGAAATCGTTGAACGTATCTTTTGATTTCATGTCTAGCCACATTTTGACGAGATTTTGAGCGTTACTCTTTTAAGGCTTTTCTTTAGACTAAGTGACATAATTGAAAAAGTCTTCCTCATCTTCGTCGTTGTTATTCGCGTTGCTGCCTCCGCCACTTAAACTGTCTCTGTCCTTCGAACTTTCGGCAGCTTCTTGTCGTAACGCCTCTTCGCGGCGCGACTTGGGCATGCGGTATCTTTTTCGTAAATAGTAGGTACTAGAAGAAGAAAGAAAAAAGAAGGTAAAAGAGTTTATTTGCGACGACCATGACGCATACCAAAAATAAAAAAATAAAAAATTACAAAAGTTATGCATGTTGGGAAGATATGTGTCACTTTCGCGCAAAACGGCCATCGCTCAGCAAAACGATTAACGGATTTGGGGATATTTAACGGATGTTAACGAGTCCGTTAACATTTTATAAAGTTAACTGAAAAGTTAATCCGTTAGTCAAAATGTTAACTTCGACTGTTAACTGTGACTGTTAACGATAAACGGATTAACGAGTTAATGCCCAGCTATGCTCATACTGTATCGTGAAACCTGGCAAATTTTACCATTTGTGTAGGGTTTGACACATTTTTTACTCAAAATACTCAATTCAGAAGCCGACTTACTTCTTCCTTAATAAAAGAGTCAATTTAATTCGGTTACAAAATATTGTGGTAAGGCAAGGTCTCGATGACATTATAATGGCGAAGGATGTTTGAGGAAGTTTCGCATAGTTAAAGCGGCTGCATCGAATATACGATACACATATTTTAAGAGTAACGGTGACTTAAGTAGACAACTTATACGGACAGGTAATTTCTTACAAAGAAAAGATTACAACTACATCAATACCCTAGTTATCACAAAAAGTAATTAATTAGTTGTTATTTACTTAGGTATACCTTTTTATTCAAAACTAAGATAATAACCAACAATCTATGTAATCTAAAAACTCCTTCCTTCTTTCTTCACATCCTTAAAAAAAAGGGATTGTGTTTATTATGATTCATGACGTTGGTGCACTAATATTCTTTATAGAAGTGTGAAAAAATATTAAGTAAAGTTAAACGCAATTTTAATGTAATCTTTCATTATTGATCACATTCAACAAAACGAATTTAGCATGCCTATGTTTTAGCTAAGTCGCTCACTAATATCGAGAAGGATTTGATTTTTGAAAGTAGATATTACTCTTACTTGACTACTGATACTAATTTTCTAAGGAAGCTAGACAAGAAAATGGGACAGAAAAAACTATTCAACGTAACATCATGCCTGTATTCTGCAAAGTTTTAGGCAGAGATTTGGGTATCCATAGAGTACCACACTCATTTCCTACCTATAAAGAAAATTTCGTTTTTGTTTTTCTTATTCGAAAAAAAAACAATTCGTTACTTCTTACTAAACATCAATCTAATAAAAAAAAATTAAATAAAAATGTCTTTATTGTCGCCAGTCATATTGTCACATTCATCTTAGGGTAATCTAACATATTATGGTCATATGCATCGTATTAATGTATTGCACAAAAGGTACTGCTACTGATTCCCAAGCTAAGCCTAAGCTTGTATTTTGGGAAACAGTGTGTGAAATTACATTTGATTTTTATCAGTCCCATAGTTTCAAATGACACATTGATAACCCAAAACAAACGCCCATCAGCCCACCTAATAAGTTGTAACACAAGATAAGACCCAGCAAACTCGATAAAAGGGTCTTCTGTAGTGAATGACAACCATTACCGTGACTGCCGAACCGTTGCTAATTGCCGACAGTTGGGCGCGATCCAACCCGAATGGGAATGGTCATCTTGCTTGCTTCTACCAAGAAACCATAGAGGAAGAATTTAAACAGAGGCTTTAGACAAAGTGGCATTAACGATTACTATTGCCGAAAGGGCCAAATGTGAATGATCAACAACTTTGGGTTTTATGCAGTTGTAATCTTAAAAACTTTGATAACTCGAAAACAACTCAATTTGGATCCCTAGTTTTCGGGGTCCGAATCATTCCAAATTAGCTCTAGGACAAACGATTTCAATTCCAAATCACCCTGTATTTTGAGAGAGAATTCCCGTTTTTAAAATTGTTTTATATCTTATCATTTTATGCTACGATAAAAAATCAAGCAACCTTCAAAAGTGGAACACTTATCCAGACGCAGAAGAAAAAGGGCTTTAAAACACGAGTACCAAAGATCCTTTCGTTGCTTGATACAACTGCTTAGGTATTGTGTTTGTGGTTCGCGCTAAACACAGTTTTGTACCTAAAGGCATGAGTTAAATTGGAAACTTGGCCCCTCATTGGTCTTTGTTGGTGTGAGCTCTTATCTGAACAGACCAATGAGAGCCTTGTTTATACAGGTTTACTATCACACGAAAACGGATAAATGGTTGACTTGTGCTCTTATTGGTCGCCATTTTCTGTCAGTCCACAATTTCTCGGAATGTCTTCGAGATATTATAGACTATCAAATTTTGATGCGTAAAAAAGTATTCCAAATGTTCAGTTGACAATTTATCGAGAGGTTACAATATCTCAAGTTATTTTATAATCTAACGGAGTTTGCCATTTTCCGGTGACATATCAAAGCTAAAAGCTAGAAACGGGAAATGGAGGAGTTTCCCATCCACACGGCTTGCTTAATCTATGACGAAACGAACTAAAATTACACCCCACTCAGTGTTCGTACGATTCCAAAGTTTACGTCGTACTACGAGACCATTAATGCGTGCATTGCCCTGTTTTTACACTTAAACTAGTCTCAGAGCTATATTTGGGAAGTAAACATGGTTTATAATTTACTGCATGACTCCTTGACTATTTGAAGAGGAAAGTGTGGGGCGTTTAATTTTCTACCTCGCAACGTAAAGCACATTTAAATTATTATTAATGTGTGTAATTTGTACTAGAATACCTCTCGTTTTGTTC
Source organism: Mamestra brassicae (assembly GCA_905163435.1). Classification (NCBI taxonomy): domain Eukaryota; kingdom Metazoa; phylum Arthropoda; class Insecta; order Lepidoptera; family Noctuidae; genus Mamestra; species Mamestra brassicae. Next base: position 5,198,904 of record LR990996.1, on the reverse strand, counting down.
TACAGGTGTAAAGGGTTCTATTTCTGTCTTCATAATTCATATGAGCATGAGTTTGAATAGACTTGTTTGCGTACCTATTGCATCTGTTTTAGCGAAACATTTAATCACAAAATCTATATACTACCTATTTATTTATTTTCAACCTGTTCTGTCCATCTGCAGGGCAAAACACCTCTCTTTCTTCTTTCCATTCCTCTTGGGCAGGTGTGGACGAATTCGATCAATAGGAGCCAGCTCGTCCCGCCGCTTCGACTTGGTTACTAACCTAGTATTTTTAAATCAAGATATAAAGCACAATAACACTCTTCTTAAACTTGATTAGTTTCTAAGAAAAAAGCGCCCAATAACATAATTACTTGCTAAACTGTCTCGCGAACTAAATTCCAAAACGGACAGCAATGTAATGGATTGCTCATTGAATAATTACACGTCGCTACAATCGTTGCCCTGTCCCTACACGCAGGCTACCCAACTGTGACGAATTACCATCATTGCTGCATTACTGCCTACATTGATCAACCTGTGCCGCACAAACGGAGCAGTGGACGTGATTCCCCTGACGTCGGCTCGCGTAATCACAACGTTACATCCAACGTGACAGGCGTGGGAATCCTCGAAACGGTCTCCAGAGTACTTTAACTTCAAAATTTCGATTAGGACGCTCGTTTTCGCGTTTCCCGACCATTTACTTTATATAAATGAACGAACTAAAATTACTCTAGTATAATATAACGGAACAACCAGTGAAATAAAAATTGAATATTCTCGAGAGAAAATAAAATATTTCCTTAATACAAAATTATTAAAACCGAGAGCTTGTTAAACAAAATAAAGCTCCCTAAGCGCCAGATTTACTCCGACTGGGAGCCACTGGGAGGGTAGTTCGACGTTTGCTTTGCTTTTAAGAGCTACTTTGTTTTAAAATTTTGCGTTTTTGGCTTTTCTATACCCAATGGGACAAATCTGATGGCATTTTTTGTTCTTATTTTGACGAACAACAAAATACAGCTCATGGCTTTGATAAATGGGGGCTTGTTCTATTTTAAGCAAAAGATGTAAATGCGAACATTGCTTAAAAATAGTAGGCCCTCTAATACCAAAACGTTCAAGAAAAAATCAAAATGAGCAGACAAATATCTTGAAATACCAACTTGACAAGTACTGATGAATGAAATATTTCAAACCACGCCGGCGTACATAATGCGGTAACCATATTGGTTCATTATTCAGGAATCGCAATCACTGGCTGATTGGCTTTTGGTGACAATTGGTTCAGCTACGTTTTACATACGCGTGACCAGCTTCAATCGTGAAATGAATCCGGTTTTCAATAAAATCAACATACAAAATTTACTGCTGTAAAATTCACTGCAAAAATCTCTCCGAATTTTACAGGTTGGGTGGTGTAGTTTTTATCATTATCGTATCAGCATATTGACTGGCCTGTTGGTAGAGTGGTAAGTGACCCTGACTGTTCGATTCCCACCCAGAACAAATCTTTGTGTGATGAGCATGATCATTTGTTCTGTGTCTGGGTGTAATTTGTCTATAATATGTATGTATTTAGAAATATATACAGGCTCTGCCTAGTTTAGGATTGGATGACCGAAAGTCCGAGTGTGCCCGAGTTGCCCGAAGATATTATTATTAACAGCTGATTCATGCTGTATAAAACTCGTCATATACGCTCTATGCCCCTGAAAGACCGTTCGTCCTGATACCTGTCCCTGATCCCTCCCCGTCTATGTTTAGTCCCCGCTGAAATTGGCCACAGTGACAAAGATTCGGCCAAGAGTACTTACACCATAAGGATTTAGTTCCCAATTTAATCGCAGAAAACAAAACAATTATTTATTAAAACGGTTTTTTTTTCTATTTTCAGGTAAGGCTTAAGAATCCACCGCTACAGACCACACCGTCGTACCAGACAGTTACGTAAGTGATATGACACCCACACACACGCACGCAATGCATTTAATACGAGTTGCAGGATAAAACGCATGGTCGGCAAACCCTTTGAACTTTGTGCTGGTGTAATGGAGCATTAGGACGAGCTCACGCGACAAACTGCAGACTGTCTGCTCCCCCATGTGTCAATAGACTTACAATATCCTTTTACGATGGAAATAGGACACGTTAGCAATTTTTTTAGCTCGTAGTTCAGATTTATGTATGTGGGTGGGTAAGTATGTCGTTTTTTGGCAATTAAATACTTTTTCTTTCTTTCTTTCTTTTTTCTTTTATTTGGATTAAGATTTTTTAAAGAATAGTTTTATACCAGGTGTAGCAGATTAAACGCAAAACCTGAAAAGAGGCCATTGTACTCATGAACAACTTTTAGCATGGGACCGACCCTAAAATTTCTCAAACTTTTCCATACATAAATGTATGTTTGCATAACTGGAAAAATGCACCGAGTAACGATTTTTTCATTCGCGGTTTCAGCGTCTTATAATAAAAGTTGTTTATAATAATGAGTCCTTTTCAGAATTACGATTCATTTTTAATACGATGTGTTCGAATAGAGTGAAATGAGGATCAGCACAAAAGATAGAGGATAGGGGGGGGGGGGATTCTTTCAAGTAATAGAAGTTGCGAAGCAGCAGTTTTCTGCTAAATTCGCTTTAATTTTAGAATCTGTCACTTTCATGATATGCAGGGAAATTGTTTTGTTTACTTCTCCACTGTTCTTTTCTGATTTATTTTATTGCGGTTTACAAGACGATCGATACTTTCTCCAGGACTCATGAAGCTACATCGCCTCGACTTTTTTCTGAATGAATAATAGAATTTAAATCAAATAATAAAATACCGGTCACCAACGAAAATATAACACTGAAAAACTCATTAAAAAAATCCCACTAATATTTAACACCATACATTATTGTAATGGACGCCGAGCCTGCCAACCTAAAAGTGCTAAATTAACGAAAGACTGATAAGACAGTGAGTGTTTGTGTACATAATTAATGTTTTCTAAGTGAACTTGATCGGTTTTAGATAAGAAACTTATAAAAAATGCCTATTTAGTGAAGTGATAATGTAGAATAAGATTACGTAGTGATAAGAACTTATGTTTCTGATAGTGACTTTTCGGTGTTTTTATATTTTTGTAGGATAGATTACTGAATTCTGAGTAAGTTTATATAAGGTTTGTTATGTCAAATATGGATATTTCTGTGTAAAAATATGTTTGAAAGTATAAAGGCTCTCGTTACGGTAAAGTTCCGTTATACTTAAGGTAATGTACAGAAATTCCAGATATTTCTGTCCTCGATTCTGATTGGTCAATTCACTCGCGAGCATTCCAGAATGTTCTATATATCCCCACCGGGAAATTGTATAAATTAAGCGCGGGTTTGCTCGTGGAGTCAGTCGTTCTCCGAAAATCAATACTAGAAGATCTCCAAAGAAAAGAACAAGAAATAAACCTGAAGAAAAGAAGCAGTGTTTTATTTCAACAAGAACCAAAATCTACAGTCCACTACAGCCTGGTCCTTCGAGCGTCGGATAAGAACGGAAGAATCTGCGACGAAGTACCTACGGAAACGACGTGTCAACAACGAGTCTACGGCGCGAAGATTAAACCAACGGTTCAAGATTACGCCAACTAAGGGAAGAAAAATCAAGATCTACTAGTCTCGCTTAGAAGAGGGCTCCGTTGAAGTGGAGACGAAGATTTCACCGGTTCCTGACGAACGGAAGGGGCCCCGTTGAGGTGATATTCGTTGACCACTGGTCCTGAAAGAAGAGGGACAGTCGACTAAGGGTGGATCCAGATTTCAGTGGCGAATCAAGAAAAGGATCATTGGGCACGGGACTCGTCAGTGGCGGATCAAGAAAAGGATCATTGGGCACGAGACTCGTCAGTGGCGGATCAAGAAAAGGATCATTGAGCACGGGACTCGTCAGGGACGGATCAAGAAACCCGCTACGTGTTGAAGAACAAGGAACTCCACGTTCAAGATGGTGATAACCCGAAGTCAGGGAGAGGCAGCGGACGTGGAAGAAAAACGACGCGCCCAGCTACAGGAAGCAGCGCGTATAGAGAAGGAGCGACTACGAAGACTGTCGATAGAACCGCCGGCGTCACCTTTTTCAAAGGGAGCGGACGCTAGCACGGCAGGACCTTCTGGGGTTGCCACGAGAACTGAAGAACAACAAAGAACAAGGTCGCCCGCAAGATCAGTGAGGTCGGTACGATCAACCAACAGCGCTACAACACGACTACGAGTGGCGGAACTGGAAGCAGCAGAAAAGTTGGCTGCGATAAGAAGAAAGGAATTAGAGTTGGAAGCAGAATTGATCAAGAAGAGGCTAGCTGTGGAAGTGTCGGTTATCAACGACGAGGAAAGCATGCACGAAGAGCAGCTAGCGGAAGCCCTCCCACGGGAAGAACCCCTACGTAAAGTGGACGATTGGCTGATGAAGAACCCGCTCACTTCACGGGGGGAGGAGAGCTCCAGACGAGACGAAATGAAGCAGCTCCGGTTCGACACGGCACGAGGAAGATCACCGACACCTACCAGAGCCAGGAACAGCATAGAACACCTGGCAGCTACCCTGGAGAACATGGCAAGACCAAGACTGCGACACACGGACCTTCCGACTTTCTCCGGCGTGACCAACGAGTGGCTTCCATTCAAAGCATCATATCGGGACTCAACACAGATGTACCGGATCTCGGCAGCAGAGAACATCCAGAGATTAAGAAGCTGTCTGAAAGGAGAGGCTAGAGACGCAGTGGCCGCCCTGCTACATACGGCCACCGATCCGAACATCATAATGAAGACGTTGGAGCAATGTTTCGGAAGACCGGAAGTCATTATCGACAAGGCAATGGAAGACCTGAAGAAACTTCCGAGACTGGGGGCCTCAGCGACGGAGTTAAATAGCTTCGCAATCAAGCTTCAAAATATAATCTGCGTCCTCAAGACCATTGACCAGAGAGGGTACCTGTACAACCCGATGCTGAGCAGAGAAGTGCTAGAGAAGATGAGCCCGCACCTGAAAGCAAGGTGGTGTGACTACGCGTACGACCACGAAGGCACGGCAGACCCAGAGATCGTTGTCATGTCTCAGTTTTTGATGCGGGAAGCGGATAGGGCGTTACGATACACATACGCCCCTGCATCGTGCGCCTCCAGTGTGAAGAGAGAGGCAAGACCTGCTGTGACACTCAAGAAGAAAGCGACTGTGTACGCCACGACTGAAGACATAGAAGAAAAAAGGGACTTATGCCCGAAGTGTGACCAAGACCATTTGCTCACCGCCTGTCCCAAGTATAAGGTGCTACCGGTAGACCAGAGATGGGATCTAATCCGCGAGAAGGGAATTTGTTTCAAATGTGCCCAGAGAAGACATCGACGTGCGGTATGCAAGGCAAAGCCGTGCGGCGTAAATGACTGCCGCCGCCCACATCACTCTTCCTTGCACAGTGACTCAAAGAGAGAAGCCAAGAAACCCGAAGACGCGAAGTCCGACGAGTCTCCGAAGCAAGAAGCAGTACTATCGGTAGCTACGGGACCTGCTGTGGGACCTAAAGCAGTGCTACTGAAGATGTGCCCTGTCATCGTGTCGGGACCACGGGGGGAGACAAAGACCTACGCGCTGCTAGACGAGGGAGCTACGATCACTCTCATCGACGAGGAACTAGCGGCCAGCGTCGGGGCGAAAGGACCATCACAACCGCTTCACCTGAACGGAGTAAACATGTCACAGCAAGAAATGGAAAGTCAGCTCGTATCCATCAAGGTTAAGGGGACTAAGGAAACGGATGGCCATCGGATCAAAGCGAGAACAATAAAGGATTTGAAACTGCACCAGCAGGCCATCCCGGAAGCCTTGCTTGACTACGAGCACCTGAGGGACCTGGACCGAGACGAGGTGTGCTATGATACGGCACGCCCTGGACTCCTGGTTGGGACTGACCATTGGGAATGTATCGTCTCCAGAGAGTTGCGAGTCGGCAGCCCGAACCAGCCAGCTGCTTCAAGGACTGAACTCGGATGGGTGGTGCATGGAACCGCGCCACGCGGCACCATCTATCAAGAAGGAAATGTACTACACGTGTACGAGCCTGCCAGACCTACCAGTGCAGGCGACCAGGAGCTCCATAACCTTGTGGAAACTCATTTCAAAATCGAATCTCTCGGCATCACGAAGAAGCCAAGAGTCAGCGAAGCGGACAAGCGAGCCATAACTATCGTCGAGCGAACCACAAAGAAGATCGATGGAGGCTACGAGGTGGGATTGCCGTGGCGACGAGACGACACCGCCATGCCGTCCAGCTACAACCAAGCATTTCGCCGACTGAGGAAGATCGAGGAGAAGATGGACTCGGATCCCGCTTTCGAGAAGAACTACTCCAGCCAGATAGAGAACTTGCTAGAGAAGGGGTATGCGACTCCGTGTGACGGCTCCGAAGAGGGAAGCGCCATCAGCTGGTACCTGCCACACTTCGCGGTACAGAACCCCAATAAACCGGGGAAATATCGTCTGGTGTTCGACGGGCTGCTAGGAGCAACGGGGTGTGCCTCAACGACGAGCTGCTGGAGGGTCCAGATCTGCTGTTGTCGCTGCAGGGAATCGTCTTCAGGTTCCGAGAGAAGGCTGTCGCGATCACAGCAGACATTCAAGAGATGTTCCTGAGGGTGAAAATAAGACCTCAAGATCAACCGGCCCAGCAATTCTTGTGGAGGGGGAAAGAGCGAGAAAAGCCCCCGCAGAAGTACAAGATGGCCAGTATGATCTTCGGCGCCGCCAGCTCCCCGTATATGGCCCACCACGTCCGCAACCACAACGCGGAAGTGTACGGGCAGGAGTTCCCGCGCGCTCTGGAGGCAATCAAGAACAGTCATTACATGGATGACTGGGTGGCAAGCTACGAGGACGTAGGAGAGGCACGGAAGGCGGTCGAAGAGACACGAACCGTACACGCACACGCCGGGTTCACACTACGTGGTTGGAGTGCCAGCGACAAGGCAGTGCTGAGCAACGTGCCCTCTGAACTGCATGCCACCGGCCCCACGCAACTGGGAGGAGAACAGCCAGAGAGCAAAATACTGGGGCTGTTCTGGAACGCCGAAAAGGATGAGCTCGGGTTCAACACGTTGATGAACCGGGTCCCAGAAGAAGTAAGATCGAGGGTACGCGCGCCGACCAAGCGCGAAGCACTCAGCGCCGTGATGTCGATCTACGACCCGCTGGGACTGCTGAGCCACTACACGATACGCTCGAAGATCATCTTGCAGAGCCTGTGGCGCCTACAGATTGGTTGGGACGAGCAGATACCGGAAGAAGAAAACGAACTCTTCGCGTCCTGGCTTGCGCGCCTTCCGGAAATAGCCACGCTGAGATTGCCCCGCTGCTACACCCTGGGGAAGTACGGACGCATCGACCTCCACGTGTTGTGTGACGCCAGCGAGCAAGCCTACGCGACCACGGCCTACTGGCGCATCAAGAGGATCGACGGAAGCATTACAGTCGTGTTAGTGGCAGCGAAGGCGAAGGTGGCACCGAGGAAGACACAGACCATACCTCGGCTGGAACTACAAGCGGCGGTCATCGGGACAAGACTCGCCGACAAAATCAAGAGAGAACATCGAGTGGAAGTTGGGCAAACAACGTACTGGACCGACTCCTCAACGGTCGTGCATTGGATACGACACGACATGCGACGCTACACACCGTTCGTCGCCCATCGACTTGGGGAGATCGCCGAACTGACGCAGAGAAAGGAATGGCGATGGCTCCCTACTGATATGAACGTGGCTGACGATGCCACACGCCTAACCGACGCGCCAATCAGCTCAGAGGACCGGTGGTTCCGCGGGCCAAGTTTCCTGTATTTACCGGAAGACCAGTGGCCCGGGACGTCGACAGGGGAAGAGAACGAAGAAGAAGTCCTGCACGTGAGCGACACATCAGGGCGAGAAAGCTGGCTGCCGGACCCAGAACGCTTCTCGAAGTATGAGACCCTGGTGAGGAGTGCAGCAAGGGTATTGGCCTTCATCGACATCTGCCGACGGCGAGCGACGCAGCTGGAACACCGACACATTGAACGCGCTGAGAACGAGCTGATCCGACAGGCGCAAGAAGACAGTTTTCGCGACGAAATCGCACGGATACGGTCCGCTCGTCCTATCCCCAGGGCGAGCCGACTGTACCGGCTGGACCCAGTCATGGACCAAGGAATCCTGCGCGTGAGAGGCCGGATCGAGGCTTCCTCCGCGCCCATCGAGATGAAGCGGCCAGTCATCCTGGACGGCCGTCACCGCGTCACCAAACTCCTGGTCATTCGGGAACATAGTGCAGCAGGCCACGCCAACCGAGAACGCGTGACCAACGACCTGCGCCAGCGGTATTGGATCATCCACCTGCGACCTACGGTACGCACTGTGGAAAAGAACTGCACCCTCTGCCGAAGGCGGCGAGCAGCGCCGCAGACGCCAGCTACAGGAGACCTACCACACGCTCGCCTTGACCCGTTCCACCGCCCGTTCTCCAACTGCGGGGTGGACTATTTCGGACCAATAATGGTCAAGGTGGGGCGTCGCCGTGAGAAGAAGTGGGGCGCACTATTCACGTGCCTCACATCACGCGCCGTGCACATCGAGCTCGTCGCCTCGCTCTCGACGGATTCAGCAATTATGGCGTTAAGAAGAATGGCCGCGCGCAGAGGGTGGCCACGGATCATGTACTCAGACAACGGAACGAATTTCCGCGGAGCAGATCAAGAGCTTCGTGCGGCTTATGAAGAGTGGCTCCCCGCCCTGAAGGACGAAGGACTAATTCATCGGATGGAATGGCGGTTCATACCACCTGGTGCGCCAAATCAAGGTGGCGCATGGGAAAGGCTGGTACGCTCCGTGAAGACGGCCCTCCGCGCGACTCTGAAGGAGAAGGCACCAGCTGAAGAAGTTCTGCGAACGCTCCTGACCGAGGCGGAGTTCTCCATCAACGCGCGCCCACTAACCCATGTGAGCGTGGACCCGGCGGATCCTGAGGCCCTCACACCGAACCATTTCCTGTTGGGGTCCTCCCTCGGCCTGCCGTCGACGGGACCCTGCGACGACGCTGATCGACGAGTATGGCGAGCTAGCATGACGCTCGCGGACCACTTCTGGAGGCGCTGGCTCCGAGAGTACCTCCCCACTCTGGTACCCCGAGGCGAGCCAAAGAACGACGTGCGTCCCTTGCAAGTTGGTGACGTGGTCCTCGTAGTCGACAGCACACTGCCCAGAAACACTTGGCCGATGGGACGAGTCGAGCTCACGCATCCAGGACCGGACGGCGGCGTCAGGATCGTCGAGGTGCGGACCAGGACCGGCGTTTTCCGGCGGCCAGTTAGCAAGCTCGTCGTCGTGATGAGGAAGGAAGCTACGCAAGCTGCGCTGGGGGGAGAGATGTAATGGACGCCGAGCCTGCCAACCTAAAAGTGCTAAATTAACGAAAGACTGATAAGACAGTGAGTGTTTGTGTACATAATTAATGTTTTCTAAGTGAACTTGATCGGTTTTAGATAAGAAACTTATAAAAAATGCCTATTTAGTGAAGTGATAATGTAGAATAAGATTACGTAGTGATAAGAACTTATGTTTCTGATAGTGACTTTTCGGTGTTTTTATATTTTTGTAGGATAGATTACTGAATTCTGAGTAAGTTTATATAAGGTTTGTTATGTCAAATATGGATATTTCTGTGTAAAAATATGTTTGAAAGTATAAAGGCTCTCGTTACGGTAAAGTTCCGTTATACTTAAGGTAATGTACAGAAATTCCAGATATTTCTGTCCTCGATTCTGATTGGTCAATTCACTCGCGAGCATTCCAGAATGTTCTATATATCCCCACCGGGAAATTGTATAAATTAAGCGCGGGTTTGCTCGTGGAGTCAGTCGTTCTCCGAAAATCAATACTAGAAGATCTCCAAAGAAAAGAACAAGAAATAAACCTGAAGAAAAGAAGCAGTGTTTTATTTCAACAAGAACCAAAATCTACAGTCCACTACAATTATTATCAAACTGCGCAAAATACACATGCATGAGCGCTTAAATCCTCTTCACACTAGCCGCTCGTCGATATTAAACAAATTAATATCGTCGATATCAGAGTATCTATTATGCAAATTGATTGCCAGGTACAGTAACAAATCTGCGCTGGAACAAATTCCCCTTTCATCGGCCGCACCACTAATGATGCCACTCTGCGCTGCTCGGCGCTTGGTACCGATACACAAATGTACTGTAATTAATTTTCGCGTAGACTTCAATTTATGTGCTGTATGAAGCACAGTTTTAATGCAAGCAATGTTAACAACGACATTGTGAGCACTTTAATGGTTACGTCGTGCTGAAAAAGTTTTTAAAATTTTCTAAGGTAGGGAAGTAGGGAATTTTCGTTCTCAACTTTTAGAGTAAGTGATGCATAATTCAGCCATCCCCAGTTGCTCAAACAAAAAACATGACAAAATAACGTAGCAAATATTTTATGGCTATTGGCAATTCATTCGACTAGTACCATCACACGTACACACAGTTTACGAGAGCTTTAACAATTTGACACATTAATTTTGAGATCATTTTTGCTCTGATAACTACACATATCTAGTAACCTACATTCTGATTATTTATCAACTTAGGCAATAAAATGTCCCATAGATACAACTGTAACACAATCAAGTAACTGAAAATCAAATTTATGAACATTTAAAACTTAACTGCATCCACCATTTGATCATTTTAAACAGCCAGAAATTCCAACCAGCCACAAGAAAGACAACAGCTAAACCCCTTGTTTGACGGAAAACTTATATTGCTACTCAGAAAAATGTCGCGTTTAATGTGAACGAAAATGCCCCACGAGGTTCTTTTAAACATATGAACGTGCTTCGAAATGAAAACAGACGATGAGAAGCTTTCACAGTTACATCATGAAAGTTTCACAAAAAAGTCCGCTTTCTTACTCTGCATGTGAAGCGAGCTATGCTTCACCTTGTTCAGTCGTTTGCTAAATCGTTTTCTGTGTAGGTACTCGTACTTATGTATTAAATTGTCGAAGACGATGTAGTTCTGTGTTATTTAGTCATTTCTGTTTCGGCTTTTACTTCAGTGTACTTATATATTAAATTCTTGAAGACAATGTTGTGTCTTCTATTTTCTTTTGGTACTTACTTGGTACTTACTTCTGTACCTGCGTAGGAAAGTACAAGCCAAAAGACTTGTACTTTCCTACGCAGGTACAGTAAACAAAATCAGGCAACTCTTTTTGTAGGGAATAAAGTTCAGATAACTACTTGTGTATTATTCATGAAGTAGATAGGTACTGTGACGCAAAAGGTTGCATGGTATTACATATACTGGTGGAAATCTGTTTTAAATGGTCGTGCAGGATATTATCTGAATTTGGATATAATAATACTTGGTTTGTTAAGATTTGTACGTTATCAATGAAAGATGTTAGTTGATGGAAATTCAGAGCACGTCTACTGTAACGATTTTGTTTTATATTACCATTAAATTTCTTCTTCTATTTATATTAATTAAGGAACCTATCAATAGAAGCCTTTAGCAATATTTTTCGTCCACTTCATGTCAAAATGGCAAACTTTTAGTAATTAATGACGGTCGAGAATTAATTAATTCTGAGCAACTTTTTTTTTACACAGAAAGTTAAACAAGGTCGAGGTTTAGATGAAAGTGAGTAAGCAGAGTTTAACATACTGACCCCTGACTACTTCTCATGTAAATTAGGAGGTGCTCACACACAAAGCGATGTGATTAATTTTCTCCCATTCCTCTTTACCCCCGTACCACGTTACCCCCGTTTCCCTTTTCCCCCGTTTCTCTTTACCCCACTTCACATAAAGCCCCATTAGTTTCTCAACTACTTCGCGCTGATAATTGTTTTCAAAAGTTTTGTTTTCATTGACTTTGCAAACGGCACTCGAATAACTTCATAAAGGGGAGATTAGGAATGTGAGACGCATCGCAAATATTTGGAGGTCATTGAATTTTACTGGTAGATTTCAAATGGAATGTACCTAGGTATGTCTTCTTGTTGAATGCGAGAAGCACACGACCGGTCGATGTCACGACGCTTGGGGGAGGGCTATGTCCAGCAGTAGACGGCCTTCGGCTAAAATGACGTATCAGGTGTCTCGTTTTTGGATTCTGCTTGTGTTTATAACGTTGAAAATTATAAGGCGCGCTTAACTTAACTGGCTAATTATGGGTGAACTTTACACACACATGCACAAAACGCACAAAATACCCACAAGATTAGTGCTTGTCACTATGCACACATTTAAACATTTGCTATTGTTTCTTACTTCTCTAATTTGTCCTGTATTTGCAACGCCATCGTGTCCTTCCTGGAGTTATATCTCCTCGTATAAAAACAATATGTAAAATGATGTTTTTGTTCCTGTAAAGATTATTACTACTATAAAGATACTCTCTGCCTATCCCTTCGGGAAATACAGGCGTGATCTTATGTTTTATAAGAAAGCTTTTTAATCTTCGCAAAAGCTATACTCGAATCCACGCTTTACGTACCTTAAACAGGGAGAAAATAACATCCCAGGGGAAATCCCAGATCCAAAATATCCTACATAGAAATTCGAAGTAACGAACATAAGCCATCTCATAGTAGAACTAACTTTTTCTATAAAACATTTCCTGGAATACTTATAAGTCTAAACTACCTACTGCTAGCTACTAACAGAGAGATAAAACGCTGTCAAAGCCAGGCTTCCAAGAACGGCTGGTAGCCGTGTCACCTGTCCCCTGTCGACTTCGACTTTCTTATCTCGTTGGAGGTAATCCCTTGAGGAACAAGGAGAGGAGTAACTGTCAGCGATGGAAGTCGGTGGCCGCAAGTTGTTAGAACTTAGTAGTGTTTGCGGCTATACAAGTTTATACGTTTATGTCATACGTGATAATACATTTTTAAAACAGAACTGTTATCTACCTAAATATGGAATTAAAGACATCCAATCCCTCACTTATTACTTCATAATTTTGACATTGATGGATATCAGAAAAAAACGGAACTTCAGAACATAAAACTGTTCTGAAGAGATAGACCGACAACCTTGAAAATGTGGCTATGGCACACTAGACTGGACAGCCTTTGTCCAACTGTTGATTTGTGAATATAATTATAACAACTCCGTAAAAAATGTTATGTCTGTAAATAAGCTGTGTTATTTATTTCGTCCTATACCAACATCTTTAACTAACTAGCTGTGCAGTTGCGGACTTCGTTCGAAAAAAATGATGTTATGTAGCCTTCCTCGATAAATGAGCTATCCAACACAAAAATAATTTTACAATTCGAACCAGTTCTTGAGATTGGCGCGTTAGGTAGCGTTTCCACCAGAGATGTACGAGGAAAATGAGTGGCGCTAGGATGCATAGCAACGCTGTGAAACGGTGCGCAGATGACCGGTGCGCAGATGACCGGTGCGAGGATGTCTAGCGGACTCTTTTCAGATGCGAAACTAGCAGTTTCTCGCTCGCGTCCATCCCTAGCATACATCCCTTGCACACATCCCTCGCACACTGCATCCTTCGCTTTTTTTTGTACGTACAAAAAACTCGCACCGCTAAGCCGTTTCCACCGGAGCGAGGCTAATTAAATGACGCGAGTCTATTGGTTTTTAACAAACACATCCCTCGCTACGCATCCTCGCACATCTCTGGTGGTAACGCATCCTTATTATATTAAAGTATAGTTATAGAGTATAAATCAATAGATTACAGACAAGGTATTCCTTGTAAATTTACCCAGAGCAACCTCATCTTAAATAATATCCCTAGAGACAACAATAGAGCCATATCAGCGGCCTAGATACCTTTCTTATGTAAGTACTACATTTATTGGAATCTAGAGATATAAAATATTGAAGTACATTACAATTCGTCTCCGTAATATCCGCCGCGGGTATTTCAGACAAGACGATATTACACCGCTCTCGAAATCCGACTTACGAGAACCGAACGGATCTAAATTATCGTGACGTCTTTCTAAGAAAGCACAACGCGAACCAAGAATTTAATAACGAATATTCTATTTCTAGATATTGTAATATGAAAGGGGAATCTAGATGGTATTTATTTCAAATTTTCAACCCTAAAATGTCAGTTTTCATTTACGACTTGACCTTTTTGCAACCCTCAATGTTTCAAGCAAATCGCGCCACTTGGGAATCTAAACATTTTTACGAGAAAATGAACAGAAAACCTTTATAGAAATAAGCTTAAGCGATATTGAAATCGGCTTTATTTTCGGTTGATTTGATGAGAAAAGCCTGCGTTGGGTGGAGAAGAAAATTCGACGTCATTATAATAATTGTATGGCCCGTATTACGGCATTGTGTGATATAATCGCGCGCTGTGCGTTAACGTAAGCATCTGTACCTCGTCGCATCATTTATATATAGTAACTTATATATTCATTTTCGATTCAATTTCGATTTGCAATAAAATATGCGAAAACTTCCACTTGTCGTTTGAAATGACTGCCTTTTATATTTCAACAATCGGCGTTAGGCGTCGCTTTACCCGCCCTTGGGCGATAAAGCGCGCCTGCGAGATGAGATAAGACGAAATCCGCCGATAACATACCTACCCCTTTATCGAGGTGTTCACACGGATTTATCTCCCTCCAGAGTTCCTCGTGCTCGCAAATGACTCGCATTACAGCAAAATGGCTTCGTTAACCGACTCCGCATCTCACCTCGGTTACACAGGTGTACTTTCGGATTTCGTATTAGATAGATGTCTGGAAAGTTTCATAAGATAAAGAGTAAAGGTCCTCCAAAGTATCCTATCCAAGCAGCATTTTTTGTTTTATAAGGCAACTTGGACGTTTGTCATCCGTTTCTTTAGAACTTTTTGGACCGTTTCTCCGGTCAAAACTAGACACTGTCCTATAGAAAGTGTACCTACTGGTGAGTGACGTCAGACGAGTTTTCAACGCACTGTACCGTCTTCATTTTTAGGGTTCCGTACCCAAATGGTAAAAACGGGACCCTATTAGACTCCACTGTCCGTCTGTCTGTCTGCCACCAGGCTGTAACTCCTGAACCGTGACAGCTAAACATTTGAAATTTTTACGCATGATGTGTTTCATATACCCACTACACACATACCTACTCTACGTTCATATTTTCAGAAAAGATAAACAAAACTTAATATAAAAGCTTCCCAAACTGGTGATAAATTCGGAGAATGATAAAATCTAAAACGCTAGTTTTAGATGTATGCGGCGTACTAGGTTGCTAAACCTAGTACGCCGCATAATGGTTAGCAAAATAAAGAAGATTTCAAGAGACGAATACTTCAAGGCACCTATTACAGCTAACATTAAGAACACAACATATTTTGAAATTATGATTGTATTTATTTCATTTACTCGTATATTCTTAAAATTAATTGGCACTTTAGTTCCCACGCAAATCATATAGCTCTCACAGCATCCGACAAAGCGATGAAGGGTTTCACAATTCTTGAATATTACCCGTAACTCATTTTTGGGTTCACAAGTCCAATCCTCAGTTGTGTAGGTATAACATATCGTCCTCAGGTGCTTCTTAGGCAGCCAATGAGCTATATTGTCTGAGGCAAATTGTGAGTTTTTTAAATAATTTCCCTTGGCGTTTAAGAAGGCAATTTGTCAACGTCGCAGGGCGGAGGCACTCCTCTTCATGTGATGCAGAGTAAATTGCCCTCCAGCGCGCCCACCACAAATAACTCCTCTCATTGAATACACTTTTTATACAGCCTCTTTCCATTTCATCTACATTACCATATGTATTAGCTGATTTCCTGATTACTTCATACGAATTTCAAAATAACTCTGCAAATCCGAGGGATCCTCTTGAAAAGCCTCAAATAGGCGAGAAGAGAATGCGCACTTCACATGTTGCTCTTGAAGCAGGATAAAATAAGGCTCGCATACTTGAGCATCATCGAAAGTCCTCGCACTGATATTATTCCCTGAAAAAGACAAGTACCTATTGAAAAAATAAATTGTTGGAAGTTACATTATATTCAATTTAATAATAATAAACGAACATCCGAAATATTGTCTGAACAAAAACTTTTATCAGCTTGTTATTTCATGCAGGTATAATTTTAAAGTTTTATCAATTTTTGTTTTAATTTAAAAAACAATGTAATTTCTTCGCGATAACAGTATTCATAATTTTACCATGCACATTTACATGATCAACTGTCATTGAAGTCACCTTGAGATATTATTAGATATACACAGTCTATAATTCTTATAGGTCCAAATCCTGAAAGCATCTGATTTCAAACTATTGATTGTTCGTCTGAATACTTCGCCATTAGTTTTAACAAGATTTTGTTCTCCCACCGCAGTTTGGAGTTCAATAACTTCGGGGTTTTATCCATTGTCTTTGATTTCATTAGATTTAGACAGTCATGCTATTTGGACTTTAATATCCGAAGGTTTGTAGTGACTTTGACTCTCAATTTAATTATTCTGCCAGTCAGCGTGTTCTACTACCTACCTACTAGGTATGTATTATGACCGTAACTCCGCATGGACCTGACAGGGTTACGACTGGAATAAGCTCCGTCCTTTTAAAAGCACAGAACAGCGTCCCTGCAGATAACATCAAAGTAAATTGCACAGAGCAAAAACGTTGCGCAAACTCCTTGCCATAAAATAAAACGCGGCTAGTTTCTATTGTTTCAACTAAATAGTTTTTCCTCCAGGAACTTTCCCCCAATGCTCCTAATTAAACTCTTGACAGTTCAACTTGAGCCGCAATCTCGGCTTCTATCTTACAAGATCCCGTTGGAAGAACAAAATATTTGTTGTTTTTATTAGCTACCAGCAGAGACTTATAAAACACGTTAACTTTGCAACCGAAGCTTTAAGTATTCATGTAAATTATTTCTTCTTGAGTTTGAGAAGCGAGGCCCAAGGCAATAATTGGCTGTTCGTAAAACACGTCGTATATACAAAGTACTTTAGATGGACTAACAAAAACGTTAGTGATCCTTTATAAAAAATATAAACTAGATTTAGTATTCACAACTCGTCCAAAAGCACGCTCCTCAACCGCAAACAAACTTATTTCAATATTTTATTGTGCGAACATGCGGAGAAACGGCACACAAAATCCCTTCACGTAGAACACTTGAAGTAAATATACTGTGAGATTATAATAAAACATGATATTATAAAACTGAGATCAAAGGAGCTTAGTACGAGACAAGAAACATGAGCAGAATGCCGCGGAGCCGCGCGTGGCAGACATTTTGTCTCTTGAAAGGCACATTTTTTGTTCGCCACTATATTGTCTGTAAACAACGTAAACTATTATGTGACATCGCTCACGTAATGGCTCTTCACATTCTAGAAACATTTTCAAGGAGTCGCTTATATCATCCCTTTATAAACAATACTAAATATTTGTTGCGGTCAAACAAAGCTTTCATTCTCTTTCAAGCTTCACGGAGAAAATTCAAATGAAATATTTTCAGCATTCCTCACTGAAATGACGTAACATCTGAGCAAACTGCATTTTCCGTGCAACTTATTGTTTTATTGTTCCACTAAGTATGCCGCTGTGAGGCCGTAGTACTCGCAATAGTGAATTTGCCGTTAACGCCAGAACGCGCGCACTAATGACTGGGCCAGTACAAGAATTAAGTAAATACTCCCCAACTCGGCTTTTGAGTAACTAAATACACAATGACGGGGCATTTCTAGTCATCATTCGACAGAGAAGTAAAAGGTTTACTCTTCTAATTGCGCTTCAATAAATCCCTCTAAAGCAGTGTTCCGCACACTGGTGTACCGTGCTCAATGGCCTCGGAAAAATACAGCTTCTTCTACGACTTACTAAGACTACTACTTCTAATACGATCTCTTAAAGTTAAATAGACAGATGGAAGAAAATGCCTACACAGCCGCAGAAACTGATTAAAAACATGTTTGGATATGAGTAAAAAAAAAATATACTCAGCTTTCTAATCATGCTATTGCAATACTTTTGTTATTGCAACGATCTATTTATGTGAATTAAGATTTTCAACCCTTACCACAATAAAAACCAAAAAAATGAGATCGACGTAGAGATGAGAGCAGCCCTGTCAACAATAATTTTTGAAAATTTGGAGTAATTGTTGACAGGGCTCAATTAAACAAGCTCATGTTTCGCATTAAATACCTTTTCTGCAATATAAAGTTTAGGCTTTTTGATTGTAAATAAATATTGTTTTGTTGATAAAAAAATTTCATTTATGGTGCGGGTACCTCCAAAATTTTCTGATTTCAAAGATGTACCTTGAACACATAAAGTTTGCGGAACACTGCTCTTAAGTACGGAATGAAAAGGTTCAGTGCGGGTTCTTACACAAGCAGTGCCCGGCCATGTGGTTTGCGTTACCAACTCAATTAACTGGGCACACCACAGCCTGTAACTGTTTAGGGTTAAATAAGCGGACGAATTACGATGTTACAGATGTTAAACGATAGAGCGCAGGCAGCATGAAACAAGCATATTAAGGCATCAAAGACACGATGTTTACACATTTTGAAACGATGCACATTTATATTTAAAGCGGTTTTTTTACTGAATAAGGCCATGTGCACACGTTAAACAATTAATATGACTGGTATTAAGGTAAGGCGTCTATTTATTTTCGTAGAATTCCGATGCGCACATTCCGTGTAGTTGAAAATATCGGTGGCAGGTAAAGACGGCGTGTGTTCGTCCGCCCGCTGCCTCTTCAATCATGCAAGTATTTGCGGAATGCCTGAAGGAATTTTTCGATTAAGCCGCCGACCCACTGGCAAGAACTCGCCGTCATTGTATTAAACATGACTCGACAACACCTAGCTTTAGGGTTACTTTTCCCAAATGAAATTCGCTTCAGTAATTCACTTTTTGCACACCCATTTGAGAAGACAAACTTTTTTAATTTGATTAAAGTGTCTGGAGTAACAATGGAAGACATATTTTGTTCGGTCATTCGTGGCTTCGCAAAAAAAAGTTAAGAAAGTTAGAGGTTGGAATAATGTATGAGTTCTTTTACTTTGCACCTACACAAAATCCGTATTATGGCGATAGTCTCATTGAATAGAAATCCTTGACCCGCTCCTAGCAAATCGTAAGGAGGATGAACGTGGGAAAGAAAGAATGAAAACTTTTTAGTTTCCGCGAAAGTTCATCGGAATTGCGGTTGAAATTCCCTTAGTTCTAGTTGGGTACGTGCCAAATGAGAATTCTCCGCAAATTAAATACCCAAATAGATGAATTCGCTCTTTTATATTACTTGTTAGAACGGCCATTTATGAGAAAATTATGTTTTAGCAAATCGTCGACTGAAAAGATGGTTAAATAGATAATTGTGATTTTAGTATTAAGTGGTTCGTCTTTCTTTATAGGTGCTCCCTGCTTTTCTTGGATGACAAATGAGTTGTAAAAGCAATATTGTTAGAAAAAATACCTATAAGTATGTAGATAGGTCAGTAATCTCTATTGAGCAAGATAGATCTTGCTTAACCTATCTATTGTTCCCCATATCAGCGATAACGCTACACACTATACAATTCAAATCAGCCCCTAATCGAGATCCCATGTCCATTACACAGAGTTAATTACTGTGTTATCATCGTCACACGAAGCACCTTTGGGAAATCACGTGGTCGGGGCATGATTGCGTGAAATTGATAACAACCCGTATTAGAATAATAATTAAGTAATCGATTGTTAATACGTAAAAAGGGAGGCCTATACTCAGCAGTGGGCAACATCAGGTTATGGATCATGCTGATGATGCGATCGCCAACCCGCCTTGAGCAAGCGTGGCGATGAATGCCTTCACTGTATGAGGAGAGCCCTTTGACTTACAGTGGAACAGTTAACAGCTGGTATTATTTAGGTCATCATCATTATCATATCAGCCGAAAGACGTCCACTGCTGGACATAGGCCTCCCCCATGTGTCGCCACAACAACCGGTCCTGTACGTCTCGCATCCATCGGGTACCTGCAACCCTCACCAGGTCTTCGGTCTACCTTGTGGGAGGCCTTCCAACGCTGCGTCTTCCGGTACGCGGTCGCCACTCCAGAACTTTTCAGCCCCATCGATCATCTGTTCTGCGAGCAATGTGCCCTGCCCACTGCCACTTCAGCCGGTCGATTCTGTAAATATGTCGAAGAGAAGGCTTGGGCGAGGTGAGCTGTTAATCCATATAAACAAGATGTCACCTGATCACGAAGTGAGCTGTCATTCTATCTTTATTATATGGGTTGACAGCGCACCTCGTGCTCACTTCACCCAAGCCTTCACTTCAACATGTTTACAAAATCGACCGGTAGTTTGGCCAAACTGACGTGTCAGTGACTGAAGTGATACCGACATAGCGATGTCGGTAATCTTGGTTCTTTTGCGGGTATCATCATTCCTGATTCGATTATTAGGTACTTATACGATGGTAAACTTAAAAAGGGCAAGCATCTGATAAACGAAGGTTACTCGCGTAATAAACTGCACACTTTAGGGACAGCTCGACAAGCCTGCATTAACAATCATTTGGAGCATGCAACATGCAAACATGATTTCTCGAGGAGACATTGCAACAAAAGAGGGTGAAAATCGGTTGGTTGAAGAAGAAAAAACTTGGAACGATGTATGTCATGTGATTGTAAGCAAATATTCGTTTTTGCGAACGTGATCGAAAGTGATAGCAATTTGATTAATACACCTCGGAGACGCGACGGCGACGCTGTCTCATAAGTCAAAGGGAGCCGTCTGTCAACCACACAGACACTTGTCGTTTGATATCGACTCCAAACAAATCGACTACTTTAATTCGTTCTGTCTCCGAAGCCCTGTTCTATAAGAATGACGCATTGCCATCCTCCGCGCTGCGAGGCACTCTGTATTGGAAAATATATCACTTCCACGGTATGCGTTTGACGTTCGCTATCGACTGGAAGTATACGTACCTACATAGACATTGTTTTGAAAGTTCCAAAGACATGATGTACGAGTTTAGTTTTTCAATGTCCAGCCCAAAAGTATTGGTTCGTTGTGCTCCAACTATTCGGACGTGGGACTAACAACAAAGTCGATGAAAAAAGACAAACAGAACAAAGTTACTGAACCGTGTCGAAACGCGCTCCGCAAATATCTGTTGTCGACGATTCTAATTGTATTTGTAACGATACCCAATCTTCGATAAAATACGTGTAACATTTAATTACAAGAGAGCCGCCGAGAGCTATAAAACTCAAGGGTCTTTATAAATGTGATATATAGCGGAGTAATTAGGAATAAAATGGGACAATTTCAGTCCGCAGATATGGCGTGTGGGCGCGAGCTATGAATATTAATTCGTACTACTTTAGGGGCTCAGAGGGAGAGATACCTTCTAACGCTTACATTATGTATTATTTACGAATGAAGCCTGATATATCATTATTTTTACCAGGAATCATAAACAACAAACATAAACGAGATAAATCGGCACAAAGAGAATTCTAGGAAGTCTGTGTGTGTGTGTGTGTTGGGTTGTTCTGTTCAGCCTATTATATACTAAGGCATGAGTGACACAAGGGTATTGATTTCATCATCATATCAGCCGCGCGGGTTGGCGATCGCTGTGTAGCTGTTGTAATGCACAGAAGCACAGAGAATGCTGCTGCCCATTCCCTGGTGAGTCCCTTAGTCGCCTCTTACGACACCCACGGGAAGTGGGATAATGATTTCGAAGATAAATATTTCCACATAAGAGTTGAAATGGACGTGTAAGAAATCCAGATTTGCAAACAATCTTATATTCCATATTTAATTATATCACAACATAAATTCCCATATACAAATTCTCCCCAAGGGCACATGGCAGAAGTGTGTCCACACATTTCACCAATGATGTAACACCCATGTCAGTAGGTGAGCCTATAGCCACTACTGATGCCAAATGAAGTCTCTAGGTTTTCAGCAGTTCAGATGAAAAACCCAATAACATTTAACCTGACCTGAAAACGAAACCCAGGACCTCACGCTCAGCAATTATGCTCGCTAGCGACCCCTAGATGGACGAGCCTTTATCTTACCTATTTATTCCTCTCTGCCTTCCTATAAATACAGGATAAACCCAAACTCCTTCGTAAAATAGAAATATCTTCATAATAATTACGTCATCGACGCCCGGACATCCCATAAAGACTGAGAGCATAATCTAATCGGCAATCTATAAAATGGAGATTTCATTTCCATAATCCTGGTAATAAACGTTTGCTTCACAATTTTCTTCAGGATCTGGGTACAGTAGGCACTTATTTATTTCCCTGTCCCGACTGAAATTGTTTCATACCTACCGAAATTCTGTTGGAACCTATAAAACTTCGTGGATTGAATTAATAACGTTAATTGAAAATTTAAATGAGTTTCACGTTGTTTTAACTGTTTTATGTTGCTTTGGTATATTATATGTTACATTGGGAGTTGGGACCTAAGTTGAGAAAGTAGGTTGGAACCTAATTATTATTTATTAGAATTCGATTCCTGTTTTCTTTCACACTAGGCGACACTTAAATGTTGCCTTAACTTAGACGCAAAATTATTGTAATTTCCCAACAATGGGAATACCATTTACGGCCTGTCTCAATAACGTATGTGCCTTTTAATTAGCTTGTAATTAGCTACCAACAGTAGCTGAAACGTCATGTTACAAAGGCAAAAATGACGTTTCAGCTACTTGGTAGCTAATTTGACAGTTGGTTAAAGGTAGATACGCTATTGAAATAGGCCGTTAGACAAGCCTTCGTATCAAAACAAAATTACCTATTACTAGCAACGTCCTAAAAACAAGAGAATGGGAAAAGTAGGTACAGTCATACAACAGATTAAAAAAAGTTTTTTAAATTTTACAAATAAATACCGACAGTTTTTTTTGCGATCAATTCATAAAATAGGGACGTAGTTCAATACTACCTACTGTCCGGAACTTTGCCTGCGTAGATTTCTTTGGAATTGGATTCAGAGTGAAATTAAAAAATGTTATTATCTTGCTCGCGGCTCCATCCGGAAATACATCTCCATGATTCTGATCTCGTGGTGGTTTATGAGTCTTCACCACTCATGATGATTCTAGCCCGGAAATACTTATTTATGACTAGTTGCCGCCCGCGGCTCCGCCCGCGTGATTGTCGAAAACTATCCTAAGGGAACATATTCCCGGGATAAAAAGTATCCTATGTGTTATTCCAGACTATAATCTACCTCTGTGCCAAATTTCATCAAAATCCATTCAGTAGTTTTTACGTGAAAGAGTAACAAACATCCATACATACATCCATACTTACAAACTTTCGCCTTTATAATAGTAGTAGGATTCTGGCCTCCTGTTATTTTGTGAATCTTATCGCTCATGTCTACTGCTCCGGTAATACTTTTTCATGATTCCTGGGTTTTGAGTTTGTGAGTCTTTGCCGGTCTAGATTTCAGCCCGTCTTCGAACTCCTGCTTCTACCTCAGTCTCCGTAAGCCTCTCTACTTGGAGCACAAGGTAGTATAATGCTGCCGTCACAGGTTGTGTCCACACCAGAGGTATAATTCCTCCTTTTCGTTCGAATTTTAATTTAAAAATAAAGTAAACAATCAGCCATGACAAAAAACCGATAGTAATTTTTCAGCATAACTGTACTTTGACAATTGGACGTTCTGTCAGTAGGTCATTTTGCGAACAGGACGATTTGCTAATAGATCATTTAGCGAATAGGACGTTTTGATACGGAGGCACGTTTAAGTGTGGGGGGGATACCTGAATGTTGTGTTAGTAGTTATGGGCATAAGAAATTCAGTAAAGAACTTAAGTTCTGTGCTTTTAAACGTTAAAGATATCCTGAAGTACACAGGAGTTACAAAAGGCTCTACATATATAGCTTTTTTTCCTTCCCAAAACTTTACGGTAAATAATTTAATTTTCTTTTCTCTCTACCCACTTTTAACTAAGGTCCTACAATTAAGACCAGCACACGAGACAGTTCTTAAATCCTGGCCATTGGTGGCCATAACTCCGCTTGCTGTAAGCCCGCATTTCTCCGGCTTAAAGCGCTGCGCTACGCTAAGACAGCTTCGCTTTTAAGAGTACCTACCATTAGTGAGCCAACAAATCTTATAAGTAGCAGATTTTTGTTTGCGTGTAGGTAATATATAGCAAAGCTGAAAAACTGAATTAAGAGTAGCCAAAGTTTTACTAAAACCCTGGAAAAATATTAATTAAAATTTAAAAGACTTTTCTGATTCTGTAACGTATTTAAATTTTCTTGGATCGTGTGTCTATGCTTCGTCTGCCTTTGCTGCCTTTATGTGTTGGGTTGTCAAAAACCATGCGATTAAGGTATTATTTTTACCACTTTGCTGATTGTGAATACTTTTACCAAAACAAAGACCAATGCACTAATTATTACCGAGAAAATCTCATAAAAGTATAAAACAAAATCGTTGTTTTTATTAAAGGCTGGGAAATCATCGAACGACTCCTTCCGCTCTGGGCGGAGACTCTTACTGACTCTTACTGACTAAAACACATCCCTGTTCCTCCTAATGGCCTTTCCGTTTCAGGCCGCAGTGACTCTTTCGATGGCTTATGTCGGGTAAACCGCTAAATTCTTCTAAAGCACGCAACGGATTTTGTTACGATTTTCACTTTAAAAAAAGAACGATAAATGAGAAAGTTTTGCATGTATAAATTGCACCCCAGTGAGCCGGGGCGGGTCGCTAGTGTACACGTAAGTAAACAATATAAGAAGGAAGATAACACTATTATGGTGACAAATTAAGGACCCCGTACAAGGTAAAATCACAAAGGGAAGACGTCAATCCTCAGATATTATGATTGTTATCTTATTCGACAGTCATCCCAGAACTCGTTATAAGTAGAAAATTACTGACGTGCCGTCAGCCTCGATTAATAATATGATTATTTCTACGGATAAAATCTTATTATTTCTAGCCATAATAATAAAGGTGATGATAATTATTTGAGCGACAAGATATTACGTAAGAATGTGAGATACCTATCTTGTTTTGGGATCAATTATTGGCCAACACACAACGAGTAAGTCGTCATCAGTCAAGTTAAGTCACAACGCAACAATGCGACAACGCGTTTTCAAAGAAGTGCTGTATAAATGTCACCGGAAAATTGCAGACTCTGTAAGATTGTAATATATCTTTATTAGATTATAATTTCTTTATACATTATGAAAAACTCTAAATAATACAATAAATCCCATCCAAATTCAATAGTTTCCAATATATCCGTGTCTTATCAAAAAAAAAAAGTTTACAATTTCAAGCGATATTAGACAATCTTACGGCATTTGCAATTTTCCGATCACTTAAACATTCTTAAGGTTGTAGATATGTGTATGTATGAAAACCACTTGTCGTTTTTCTGCAAAAACTTTTTAAATACGTTATTAGAAGTAAAAAGGCCTAATTAATTTCAAGAAAAACCTACAGGCAAAATATCATGATTCATAATATAATTAGAAAAAGCCGAAACCCTGAATTTCATTAGGGTCTGGAATTTTTAAGGGTAAGTTAATACCTACGCATTTAGAAATTAATTATTAACACCATTTTAGATTAACAAAATTCCGATCATAATTTTGTAGACTACCTTACAAGCTTGTAATTAATTAGAGAACTCATAACAGGGTTTTCTGAATAATTAATAAGTAAGCATAAACCATGCTTAGGTTTAACCTAATTAAACATGATTCACAAAATCTCGCCCTAAGGGCCAGTAATAGACAACCTCATAATTGCTGTAACACTTTTGACAATAATCCCAATTTATTGAAACTCCACTAAGGTTGAAACTATCTAACTGACACATAGGCAAATAGACCTTGTCGTTTTATGACGTGCAAGTGACATTCAACCTTATGGTCGTACCGTAATTTGGATGCCGCCTATACCTCCTAAGCCGTCCGATCCAGTCCGGTAATGACCTCTCGTGGGATAACATCTCCCCGAGACTCGTGAAGGCTTACGATTAGGACACCGAAGGGTCCTGACCACCGAATAATTGCTGACATAACTTAGGCTAATGCATACTTAGGATAGCCCCGACCAGATTGTGATGAAGTTGCTCACTTGAAACACTCCTGTAACACTCATTGAGCGACTGCCACTGCTAAGTCATCGTCATTTGCCTAGACTTTTACCAACTATATTGGGGTCGGCTTCCTGTATAACTGAATGACTTCCAGAACCCAGTTTCTGTGTAACATTATACGGTTAGACATATAGATTTCCGGGCTTCAGATCACCCATGACGACTGTCGGAGATCGGTACATAACTGCCGGAAAGAAAGGCTTAACGTGCTTTTTGAAGCACGGATGGTCAGCCATTTATCGACCTAAACATCGCGTGCCGAGGTCGAGTCAAATAATCCATGTTGCTCTAATTTTGAATCCACGAGCGCATGTCAATCCTATAGATTTGAATTTAGAATATCTGAATATGGTGTAGGTATGAAGTCACAAACCCATCTACAGCGTTGCTTAACCTTGATCAACTCGTGCGGTTTTTATTACTAAACCACGAGTCCGCTAATGCTGTTAAGTCACAAGACAAAATATCCCTTAAACACGCGACAGTAATCGCGTGGTGTGTTACGTGTCTGTTCTTGGCTTAACTGAGCCAGTACAAAGATGCCTTGGTACTAATAATCGCGTTACGTACGCGAAGAGCGATAGACATCGCATTAGTGGAAACGTTTTGCGTACCAATGTTTGCACATAAAGGACTTGCTGGAAATTGCGTAATAAATTAAATTGACGAAAAGAAGAAAAAAAGTTCAAGGAAATGAAATTGTAATGAAAATGGGAAATCAATATAATAATAAATATATATTATACTAAATTTGAAATTCTGTCAGTCGGGTTTTTTGTTAATCAATGCAAAGAACCATTTACTACTGAAAAATTTAGATGAAATGAAACTTGGCACACGATTGGGCCTGAAAAAGGACATAAGAAATTTTAATTTAGTTTTTTTTATTTTCATTTAGGGCAAAACTATTAGTTTTATAAATTAACATTACAAATTAAAACAGGCCTAAGGAATTATATGTATATAAGACATAAAAGTTTAGCTATTTTTATAAGACACATACGTTTAGCTTGAACTGTTTTGTATTTAATTTAGACTTAAGTTACTTGCTATATTTTATAAATTAAACCATAGTGCTCAGTTTCTTGGATGGCTTGAACGACGTAATGTAAACTACAACCTATTCTTAATTTAGTTAAGTTTATTTTTAAGTGAACTGTAATTTTGTTCTTTGAGAAATAAATGTCTTTAACCGAACCTATCTATCTAATGTAAAATGAAAGAAAGCTTACAAAGCTTATTCTCAGTAACTACCTACGCAAAGAAGTTTCCTTTGTAGACTTTCATTATTATTATTTCAGTCCAGTAAAAACGAAGAGAATATCTTACTTTAATTTTTCCTTAAGTTATTCGTTGCTGAGTTCCGTTGTTATTCAGGATATCGATCATACCCTCTTCACCCACATTTATTTTACTTCAAATGTTCTACAAGGATTGACACCGAATGTAAATCCGGTTGCAGACTAAGACTTAGCAAAGTTCGCGCACCAAGGGTCCATATCCTCGAACTTCGCACTTGACCTAGAATCATGAAGTTTTGCAAGAAACAAGGGCCCTGCACTGGTACAAAGCTCTTCGTTTGCGAGTCCGGCTCGCACTTGACCGGTTTTCATGAATCACACACAGACACACACACACACAAAAACACACACACCGTTTAATTTGTATTGTTTACGATATTCAGTGCTGCGTATGCGTCATGCTTGGCGCAAATAAACTCTTTTTCTTCTTTAATTTGCACAAGTATGGATAAATTGGCGAGCTAAGCTTAAACTAACTTGCTTACTCATTGCTCTTGTTCTACAACCGGTTTAACTATAAAACATCGTTGCATCTCATTTGCTACTGGCCTTCTGCTCACGAAATAGCCTCTATTATGTTCCCATTTTGGGACACAAACGTTCTAATAACGCCTGCCAATCACACCCGTGCGTAACAAAGCCCGTTCTCGCACCGAGCCATAATAAAACTAAGCTATGACTTTCAGACCATCTGTTCGTGCACGGCCGCCATTTGCTTTCAATTAGCGGCGATCGCCAGTTAGGAATCGTTGTCTTTGCTCAACCATACGAAAGATAGTTGGTTCATTTTCCAAATTAAATTTTTGACTTTGACTTTGTCTTGACTTTGGCTTAGACTTTGAGTCAGACAAATCAAAATTTAAGAAGAGCATAAATATCTATATTCCGAATAACGTCGACATTGTCGGATATGATCAGCCCTTAGCCACTTACTTTAAACTCACCATAGTCATGCACTTACGTAAGGCTAAGTAAGGCCCGTGTTCACCAGGATTTAATCAACATATTAAATCCGATCCCCATAATATGTTATCGGATAGTTAAATGTTAATTAATATTATCATTAACCTCCTTTACGATTCAAAAGTGCCTATTTACATTCATGAAGTTTAACTTAACAAAAAATTGGTTGTCTGTAAAGTCGGTTTACGAACGATAGTTTAACGTGACAACGTCATAACAAAACATTGATGAAATGATCGTAACGTTACAATGAGTCATCCTTTTTCGTGCGTGCAGCCGGGCGTTCATCGATTTATTAGACGTCACGTCAAAAAACATTCATTTCAATTAAACAGTCAAACACCGCATCATAAAGGATTGGTCACTTTGATAAATCCTACGTACAAGTTTAACAGATGGACGTACATGAGCAAACGACTGTGTCCGACATAGTCCCCGGGCTTCCGAACCAATGAAAGAGGACTCCGTCGTATTCAGGACCGCGGCCTGTGGTTATCGGATTTCAAGCCGATGAGTTCGGTTAGTTACTCCCCGTTTTAGAAGATACCTGCTGCGATTGGGACTGAACGGACAGAATGTGGCTTTGAATTAAGTTTTGGGGATCACGAAATCAAAGGTTTAATTTTGTTGCCTTTACTAATATTTATTTATCGTGGCCACCCGTGTTAATCCCAAAGGGTCGTTAATAGAAATGAGTGGTTCGTAAAATACATAGTTTGTGCCAATTCACTTGTTAACTTCCTACCTACATTTCAAGTAATTTCGAAACACAGATCAAAGGACTCGGATAAAACCCTCACGGCTTTTCAATTGGAAATCGGTGTTTGTAGCCGAAGGCTATTGTCGCTCCATTTATCACGGACTTGTCACTTGTTGTTATAAACGACCTTAAGGTTTCCTCATGTATTTTTATTACTCAACTGAAGGAGGGTAATGTTTTCCGTGTTTTCTAGTCTAGCCGTTATTCCAATCTTTCTTTCAATGTTTTTACTGTGACAACTATTGGAGCGTGCAGTCATTTCACGTTTTTGCGGCTTCTATCTTGAATTCTTGATCTTACCATATTCTCTTTTTACTATACTTACAGTTTCTCACTGTGCAGTGTTACAAAATAAAGGGCTTGTGTTTAAACGCCTACCAGAAAAGTACCTATTTTACAACCAAAAAATTCGGAATACCTGCCAGAATGGATAAATGCTCAACAAAAGGCGAAGTCGGTTTAAAAAAAACAACCACATCCCCTTCTAACCTAATCTGTCCGAGTCGGGGTGCCCCAAGTCCCGAGCTCGCTAAGCTTGCTCTTGCATCCAAGTTCTCATAGTAACAGAAGTAACATTGTATTTCAGGAAAACAAGATTTGGTGAGAATTTATTCGTTTTGGTAGGCAAAAAGAATATTAATACAACACGTACAATTATTCTGATGAGTGTATATTTATTTTGGAACTTAAAACGTTGTTCTTTAGGCATCTCGGTAAAGAGTGGGTTTATTTTATATGAACATATTTTGCTTTGTACGCATTTAAATTGTAGCCGAAATTAAGGAGCGTTTTTTTTATCTTTTGCCATAAAAATGGTGGGGAAGTGATATTATCGCGGGGGTGCAAACGCCAGCGTGTTTGTTCTGCTTTAATTGTTTGCTCGTCGCCCGGTGTAGTTTGCAAAGTTAGGGCTACATTCGTTTTAGTATAGATACATTAACGATTACTGAGATTTAAAGCAGAGAGTGGTTAGTGATTTTTCCTGTGAAATGTGCCTGTAGGGAGAAAATTAGACGAATAATAATATTCATATAGCTTATTAAATGATCAAGCTTCGAATCAAGCTGTTCACATATTTTTTCCCTTGGAATCTTCGTCTGATTTTTAATTATTGTAAATTTTGTGATCTACAGCTACAAGTATAAATATTACCGACATCAATTCATACATAATATATTCTAGAACAAAACCAAAATTATGAACGTTCACTCTCCGAAGCCGGGTCAACCGGTCAAAGCAATATGTACACATTTCCGCAAACAATACAAATAGATGCGAAAGTGTGACAAGTGAAGCGCGTTTTCCATTTCCGCATTAATTTCCTCGAAGCGAGGAAAATTTTCGGCCAGAACATCACAATTTCGCTCAGAATCCACAAAACTATTCTCTTTGTACTTTGAAGTAAGGCAACGTGCACATGTGTCCAACACCCAAGCGCATACAAGCAAGGACTAAATTTTGGATCAACTTAGGCACGTGCCACCGCCGCCGGCCCCCGAGATCCCACTTCCTTTGATATGTGTTTACTTTCTTTTTTGTTAAGAAAAGAACGTTGCAGCCAAGCTGTGCACTAATAAAGGACTGGTTTGTTAGGAATATGAAGTTGTGTTTGTTTGTTGGAGGGATAAAATTGCATGCAATATTGTATGATTGTTTGTAAGTCTACTGAAGCCTCAGTGCGAGTTAATAAACGTACTCGATCGCGTTAACGTTCACTTATGTCAATTTGTCTAGAAAAAAAACTTTTTACAAAAAAATGCAACCGACTTCCAAAAATACTACAAAGTATAAAATAACGTTAATTTCGGAAGTCGGTGTTTTTGGTTGTGTCTGCGTTTTTTTAACGTTTACTTGGATGACATATTTTTTCCAGCTATTTTGATTTAAAATCCAAACTACTGAATTTTGATGATTTTGATGAAATCTCTATCTATGGGACCAATCGGAGAGTATATATCCTTTCATAAAAAAAAAACAAGGCAAATATTACGGAGTCATGAGGTAACAAAAAAAATACACCCGAATTGAGAAACTCCTCCTTTTTTTGGAGTCGGTTAAAAAACAGGTTACTCGTTACCGTCACCAGACGGAGCTTATCCAGTTGTAGTAGATACAAATTGAATATTACGTTAGTAACGCCACTAGTCGACGAGAGCGACTACACAGTGTGACATCCTGACCACAATTTCTGGTAGGAAAATGATTAACGTTTCGCTATCAGGGAATTCTGTTACTGGCATTACACTCGCCCCCTATCAGGTAAGAACACGGGAATTGGGACAATATAACTGAAAATAAGCGCTTACTGAATAGTTAACACCTCTGTCACCCCTTCGTGGAGTAAAGCCATGATGTTATGTAATGTATGATAAATTCATTGTTAAGTTCCAACCCAACAAATGCCAGACACAGAGAAGGCGGGATTTTGGGGATGAAGTGAAATCTCGAGGCTTATTTCAGAGTTTCAGGCCCGCCCTGTGTTATGTTTTCAGTACAATACGGTCATTGAACCGAAGGGCAATGAGACTTACTTGTTTCAATAATATGGAAACTGTCCGAACAATCCCAGAAAGGGATGGCCCGTACCTACATACTATTATGTAGAGCAAGTAATAGGTCTCTGAAAACAGTATTAAGTTCTTATGTCTCTATCATAAAGTAAAGGAGACGTTTCTTTGGATTGTAGTGTCAATGACACTTCAATCCAGATGATCCTTTTTATAAATAAACTAGCTTTTTCCCGTTCCCGTAGAAAATCCCGTTCCCGTTTAGCCAATTTTCCAAATCCAACTGGTAGTTCCAGAAATTAGCGCGTTCAAACAAACAAACTCTTCAGCTTTATTATTAGAGACCTAAGATAAAAAAAACTAAACAATATTTTTATTTGTTATTTTATGGTCCTTTTAATAAATATTTTATATTATTTTTCATTTTAACTTACTATCCATCCAGTTTATTTCATGCCCTGGTATCTAAATTTAAGAATTTGACAGATTTTAGCCGAAAAACCTACCTAAGTTTGGCACAGAAGAGGGTAGTTAGTGAAACCTGTATAACTTGCATTTAGGAGACTGTAATATAAAAAAATTGAAACAGCACCATACTACACAGATAACACGGAAAATGAATACACATCACCTTTAAATTAATTAATTACCAAAAATTACTTGGCACGAGAAACACGGAGTTACATGCCCTGTCTACATTAAGCTCACCGAGGCTTAATATGATATTAATTACTAAACGAAAATGACAGAAATAAACATGAAAGATATGTAATTACTTACGCAAATTGAAATATAATTTTATTTGACCTTTTCAAAGAGAAGTTCAACATTAAAGTCAGTAGCTAATAATATATTTAAAAGCGTAGATACAAATTAATGTCTCTTGGCGAAAGCTGAATGTTTACCGATACTGAGTTGACAAGAAAATACAGAGTCAGAGCAAAAATATGGCACATTGAGTTTTTTTAAAAGAGTCTTTAGAGTCTACAGACTCTTTAAAAAAACTCTGATTAAATGTTAGTCTAGAGTCTAGACTCTAGACCAAGTGGCATTTAATCAGAGATAATGATCGTTCAAATTCAGTGCAGGAACTATAGGTGGCAGCACAAAAGGGTTATTATCAAGTACATTTTACTTATAAGTTTCGAAATAGAAACGCTAGATGGCACAGTCTACTTCATGGACGTACCACTAAACGAGGCGTGCAGGAACTATAGGTGGCAGCACAGAAGCATCAACGTCAAGTATTCTTAACGTTAAAGTTTCGAAAATGCAACACTAGATGGCATAGTCAACGCGGCGCACGTTCCCTATAAGATTGACAGTCGCACGGATCGATCTTTGAACTTCAAAGCAACGCTAGTCGAGGTCGGTCCGGGGATGGGTAAAAATCCTTTACGCGCTGAGACTCCTCCGTGCTTTGGAAAGTGTGGTTAGTTAGGAGGCGTCATTTGTAGGTCTTTGATAGTCGTTATGGATAGTCAGAAGTCAGGAAATCTATCACCAGTCTTGCCTAGGGGTCTGGTGGTGGGTTTTTTTTAAGGATGGAAAATCATCAAATGACTTCTTTCCGCTCTGGGTGTTGCGGGAGACTCTTACTGACTAAAACCCATCCGTGTTCCTTCTAAAGCCCTTTGCGTTCCAGGGCCGCGGTAACTCTTTGGAACAAATTCCGCAACCCTGGCCTAGGGGTACTGTGTACCCAGTCACTGGGTTATGGCGATCAGATAGGCAGCCGCTCCTTGTAAAATACTGGTATTCAACTCCATCCTGTTAGACTGGAAAGCTGGGCAGGTTGATTTTTTGTCATGCGCTATTGAAATGCCACGTGGCTAACAGCTATCAATGATAGAATGTTACTTGGTCTAGAACTCAAAGTCTTGCCTTCTCTGTCACTCACTACTGAGTCACATCAAAGTGCCAATTCTAAATTTAAAAAAAGTCTGTATTTCCATACATTTCTGACAAATTGTGTCAGACATGAGACTAGACTAGAATTAGCACTAAGGTTCGTGACTGTCTCTTTCTAAGCTCAATGTGTCAACGCCCGGAGACTATTCCTTATACAAGGTGTAACAGAGTAAACGCAATGCCTCTTAAGGGGTCATTGTACTCATCATTATGAACAGCTTTTACTATGAGACAACCCAGAAATCGCGAAACACAAATCAGCTGTTCAGTAGATACATTTTGTCGAGTTATGCGCACAGAAATGTATGGAGGAATCGTTTTTTTTTTTTTGCGATTTCAGTGTTTATTCTGTTACACGTTGTATGTTTTCCTAGATGCTACCTACTGATGTATTTTTACGTGACACTGAGCGAGGAGTCTACGAAGTATGCAGATTATGGGAACAATGTGTAATATACGTGTCAAAGGGTATATACTGGAAAGTTTACATTTACATTAAATGGTTGAATGAAGGCCCCCAAAGACAGGCGCAATGCAACAACGCGTTTTCATAGAAATTGTTTTACAGATTAGAATAATTTAGGCTTTACGTTACGATCTATTTCAAAACATTTTTCCTACTTATATATGAATTTATATCAGAATGTCAAATTTAATTAAATACCAATTATTTCTAGTTCAAAACATTTCATCTAATACTATCTTTATTGTATTTCAGATAGCGAGCGACTAGAGCAGGTCAGTATCACAAATCTTCCAACAGTCAAACACCGGAAGGGTCACGGCTTTACCCCGGAACCCGGAACAGCAAACTGACCCTTCTTCATATATTCAGGAGCGCTTTCAAAAATGTAGACTAAATCGTTCCGCTGAATGTAAAGCTACGCTTACACGGGCGATGTTTTGGGCAATTATAGCCCGGGCGATAAATCTATAGGAGGCACCTAGTTTAAGTTTAATTCGTTTCTCTAATTACTCTACGTCTGTATACTAGTATAGCATTAAAGAAAGTTGCTGCTGCCTCTATCAATGTCTCCGCTTACTTCTTCTAAACCACATTTATTAACCGACTTCAAAAAAAGGAGGAAGTTCTCAATTCGGTAGTATTTTTTTTTATCTATGTACGCAACAGATTTTTGATACAATTTTCACTAAAAGACAAAGCGATAAGCGAAGAAGGTTTTTGTATAGATATAATTTGCACCCATGCGAAGCCGGGGCGCATCCCTTGTATCTGTATTGACGTCGGCTGATGACTGATTCGCCTATGTTGAATCTTAATCTAAACTTATTTTACTAAGAGATAACATTGTATTGTTTGTTTGACGTAGTTAAGTCATCTCTGGAAATACCAATTACAAAAATTGTTCCGCGCTTTCGCTAAGTGCAATAAATAGGCTTAGTTAATTACAAAACCTAGGGAGCGAACCTGTGTGGAAGCTCTAGTAATTAAGTACTCATGTAGTGTCATATAGCTACAAGTTGGCAAACAGAAGATTAGTAGATTTGTTGACACCATTTTAACAAATAATGCTCCGAATTTAACATTCTAAGTTGCCCGTGTAAGCTAACCTTTACTATAGAGCTTTGAAACATGGAAACTCTCTCAAAAGGTCGCGCTTTTAATGAGATGAATACGCTTTATCCGGATAAGCCTTTCAGTCGCGTATTGTCGAATGTTTCTCCTTCGCTCAAAGTCAAGATGTCCTTGCTTCATTGGTTCCTCTTTCTACGATATAACGCGTTTAGTTAAAGCTCCAAAAATACCTATAGGTACCTCACTAGATATCTTATTTTATGGGTCAGTCAGTCATTATTAGGCGCGGCCACTCCTACTGTTCCTTTTTTTTCTACCTAAAACAAGAAACCGAAAATGGAAAAGGCAAGAATGCAATACAAAATATATTATATTACGCGTCACACACCTACCGACGCGAACCGGTAAGAACGCCCAGTAAGAAAACAACTGGCGTTTTTTGCCTCAATACGCATACAGCTTTGCGCCTGAGTACATCTTGTGATTATTATATTGAAGTTGTAGCGGAGTTACAAAAAATGGCGGAATCGACGTAAACTCTCATTTTACTGGTTCAAAAATTCGTGCTATCGATTTATTACGTACGCGCTATATCACAACTGAGCGCCAATCAAGAAAGTCCGGTGACCGCCGCGCGCCGGTGTGTGTGTGACGATGATCCCGGTTTCAACAGCAAAGGAGTGGAACTCTCTGCCTGCGTCTGTGTTTCCGAACGCATACAAAGCTAATCTTTTCAAAATTAGAGTGAACAGGCTTCTTCTGGGTAAGCTCGCTCCATCGTCGACTTTGTCTCTGTCATCTATGACCTAGACTAGAGTCAAGAGCAAACCCATCTCAAATAATTAAAAAAAAAAAAAATTCATCTTTCAAGCACTGATGATGATGAGAACTCTTGTCAATGTATCAAACGGTAAATCGTGCCTTAAATGCAATTTCAACAAGTTTTAAAATATAGATTTTCACTGATTATGCCACTAAAATTTGAACATTTTTCAAGTACGGAATTCGTCCCAACCTTAAGGCCAATTCATGTTCTTAAAGTCTCTTTCATTTAATAAAATAATTGACCAATACTTTCAGCAGTCCATAAGCGGAATATATAAGGTCCTATTAAAATAGATGGACAAATTTTAACACAGCGTTCAGTACATCTAACCAAAAATATAACGCAAAAATAAACACTGAATAAAGTGATTTTATTTTGACCTAAAATAAAAAACTTGTTTTGGTGGTCTGAATCATTTCTAAAAGTTTATCCATCTATTTTAATGGGCCTTATAGAACCAAATTAATTTCCCTGAACAGCTTTGTTTCCCGACAGAATCGTGAAATCATTATCTATCCGCATCAATTTCGGCTCCTGATTACTCTTAATGAAATCTTGATTAGAAGCACTTGTTCAGTTTTTTTTGCTATTAAACTTAATCTTTCAGGCATCTTTTCTTTTAGCAAATACTAACTCCTAAGTGGCTTTGAAATGCGAAAATGAGTTTGTGTGCTACGCTTTTACGCCTTAATCGCTGAACCGATTTTGATTCGGAGATAGATTGGACCCTGGAGACGGTTATAGACTCCATTTTTTTTTTTATATATTTATTGCAAGCTAAAAAGCCATATAACTTTAAAACAATTAGACTGACGGAAAATTTTCGTAAACTTTGACATTTATGCTTGCTATGTTCCTATGCAATTTTCTCTTTATTATACATATTTTTAGAACATTGTTTAGTTTGACACTTATTCACAAAAAGCCCTTAAATTTTCTTTT
This sequence comes from Mamestra brassicae, assembly GCA_905163435.1. Lineage (NCBI taxonomy): Eukaryota > Metazoa > Arthropoda > Insecta > Lepidoptera > Noctuidae > Mamestra > Mamestra brassicae. The sequence continues at coordinate 5,161,972 of LR990996.1, read as the reverse complement.
ATCTTTTGGGTCTACATATAAGTAGAAAAAAGCACAGAAGTTATTAATTTCGTCTGTGTTAGATAAATTATCCTAAACAAACATTAGTTTAAGTTGCTCCCTAAATTAACATTTCATTAACAATAAAGTTATAATTATGCGCAGTACTAATACCTAACTAAATCTCTAACCACTTCAGAAGTTAGCACATTAATCATGACTCGCTAAGTCACGGACGTAATTACACTAGCTACCAACGAAGCTTTTCATTGTTACCATGTCATAGATAACTAACAACTTCTAACATAGGACCTTAGTAACAGTGGAACAAAGAAACTGTCCTAGGCAATAAGCTTGCTTGATGTTTTTAAATAACTCTGGGGCTTTTTTCTAGGTTGATTCACACATATCAGGGCCGTAATCGGGACGTTTCCGGGCCATGGTCCGTCACAACGTGGCCTGGGCACGGCCTGGACATGTGCACGTGTGAACGAGTTCTTATAAAGGTGGCAATTTACTTGGCGTATTCGCGCAAATAATCGCCTTATCACGATGACTTTTTCTATTTTCCAAGTAACGAGAAGTTTTTGATAAATACGCCAAGTGAAGTGCCACTATAAAATGAACGCGCCGATATTGTGCTGAGCTAAAGCCTGGCGACGTCCCGGGCACGGCCCAGATATTATGTGTGGATTAACTTCTAATATAACCGACAGGCAACGATGACAGCTGACAATCTGGATCCGACAATTTTGTAATTTGCTTGTAAACACACCCAGGCAACTTGCATGCAATTTCAAATACATTGTGGATACTATGGAGCGATTGATCACATTTATTCCTCGTTAGCCCGAAACGTAAAGCAACTTGCATGCGAATTGGTTGCTGGTTGAAATGTGGCTCACACATCACATTTCATGCAGTATTTCAACAGAACCGGTGTAAAAAGTTGATAGTTGGTGTATTTTGTTGACAAATGTTATGCATTGTAAGGTATATAACATACCTTACCTTAAATTGGACCTTAGCGTCAAGTAGTCTAAAAACCGCAAGTTTTGAATAAAAGCAATAAAGAAATTGCTTAAGAATTATTATAACGACTAATTAATGAAGTGTTTGCTACAAATACAAACACATTCAATGCAATTTATCTGCTTTCAGCTCGAGGTAGGTACTTAATTATGCAATATCGAGAATTTAATTTCCATCCCAAATAAAAACAATAAAACGCGACGTAAAACCGTTCATTTTGTCTTTAAAAACATTACGTACGAATTAATTATTCACATGTCAGTTAATCGAATTACCTACACGGTAACGGGAAGTATTCAATATTTACTGATCCACACACAGTCAAACGAGGTATGAAACAAAACTGCATTTATAATTAAATTCAACTGCAAATATATTGTAAATTACTATCTTTTCCCACGGCTTCGCTCGCTTTATTATAGATGTTCGCAAAAAAAGTAGCCTCGAAGTAACCGTCTCCAGAGTCTCGTCTATCTCTGGACCGAAATTCATCAACATCGGTTCAGCGATTTAGGCGTGAAGGCGAAAGAAGCAAACATACTCACTTTCTGGTATAACCGCAGGCAACTACGGTACATGAGGTAGTTTGCTGAAAGGCAGACGGACGGACAGCCAAGGCTTAGTTCCGTTGGTGACACTTCGTGTACAGAACCATAAAAGTGTACCAATTAATGATTCCCTTGGCAGTCAATCCAATTAACGGCAAGTAAACTCATTTAATTACATTACTTACTCCAATTAACTGAACCACATAGAAGTTCAAAAGAGGCACTCAACTCAGACAAAAGATCTTAGTAATAAAAACCTGATATGTAACTACTATTTTATATTATAAAGCAGTATTATACTTTTTATTTTTTTATAATTATTATATTACATTATAATAATAATAAAGCTCTTTTTATTTCAGTGTAAAGTATGTTTACATTTCAAAGTGTTAGTAGATTACTTAGACTAGGTTAGTTTATGATTATGTTTGTTAAATAATATATTTCTAGCTGTTCCATTACACGAACCCCTTTCGGGTAAAAGCCTCCTCTAGTTCCTTCCATTTGTCCCTATTTTGGGAAACTGTCAACCAGTCTTTGCCTGCTAATTCTTTAATATCATCAGCCCAACGTTTAAATGGTCTGCCTTTGCTTCTTTTTCCAGCAGGCCCTGGCCATTTGGTAGTTTGTAGAGACCATCTCTTATCTGTGTATCTTGACAAGTGACCAGCCCATTTCCACTTAAGTCGCAAAGCTTGTTCGAGAGCATCTGTAAGCCTGGTTTTCCTCCTTATGTCTTCACTGCGAGTTTTTTGTATTTTTCTTATTTTAAGCATGCTTCGTTCCATTGATCGCTGACATGTTTTGATTTTACTTTTTATTTCTGGTTTTTGTTGAATGAAACTTGTTTTCCGAGGTACACATATTCTTGTACATAATCAATCTGTTGTCCAAAGACCTTTATAGGTCTTTGTATGCTGTTTGTCATCACCTTAGTCTTGTTTGCGTTCATTTGTAGACCACATTTTTTACTTTCATATGCAAGAGATTGCATCATTTGTTCTAATTCTTTGGCAGATTTGGCAAACAAAATGATATCGTCTGCAAATCTCAGATGACTAAGGTGGTGCCCTAGTACGCATAGGCCATTCTGGCTCCAATCAAGGTTTCTGAAGACACGTTCCAGTACTGCTATAAAGAGTTTCGGTGATAGAGGATCCCCTTGTTTGACACCTTTCTCTATTGTAATCTGTTCTCCTTTATTTTCCATCTTGATTCTGCTTGTACTTTGAGAATAGATGTTTTTTATGATGTTGATATATGTCTTACCTACGCCATATTACATTATGATTAATTAAATAAAAAACACGACTTTTACCATTGATAAATAATATAAAAATATATAATAATATAATATAAATATTATAAATTTAATATTGTATCATAATCTTGCTTATCATTTTGTTAAATGTTGTAATTGTTATTGTAAATGTTGTGCACGTCTGTAATTGACATAAACATTAGAATAAGACCTTATACAATTTAATATGTTCATGTTTGTGTTGTTGATGTGCCATTAATAAATAAATGAAGTAGGTACCACACATACTTTAACAGATTAGACCTAATATTTTACTTTCTGGTATAGGTACCCACCGATATCTACATATATTGCACTAAATACGTAAGAAAAATAAATAAGTACAGCTTTTAAAATAGTACTAGGTACTTTAATTACATGTCATACAAAAATTATAGGCGACCTCGATGAAAACCGTTTATTTTCTCTTTAAAATTGTACCCATTACAGAGACTAAGATGGAAGGACAGGTCACTTCGTGATCACGTGACATTTTGATTATATGAATTGATAGCTCACCTCGTGATCACTTCACCGAAGCCTTCACTTCGACATATTTATAGAATCGACCGGCAATCGAAACACAAAGTGTATTTCAATTAGACTTGGAATCCAGGGGAATCATTGCAATTATACTCATTTAATTACAATATTAACTGAACCACGTACAAACGAGGCATGAAGTAAACATAAAATCTTTATGTGCTCCAATACTCACATACCTCCCATAAGTTGTCCGCCATTTGCATAAAATAATTCCGTTTCAAAGAAAATTACGTATGTTACCTCATCCTCGGGGAGTATTAACGTTTAGTGGAAAAGAGCTCTGAACTTTGCTGAGGTATTTTGAGAATCTTGCGCTTTAAAATGTTCAGAGGAAAAATAATGGCGTTTTCGGAGAAAATGCAAGCAATAAATAAGTATTTAGAAGGGAGAATAAGATATGTAAAATGAGGTTTATTATAGTTTTTTTGTATGTTTACGTCACTATTTAGTTTCATAGTGGTTTTTTTTTAGTAATTAACCTTATGTATCTATCGGTCACAGTTAAACATCAATCTTAAAAATATCAAAGCTTTCAAATAGTATAACAACGACACCATATGTGCTGAACAACCACAGATTTAAAACACTCCGAAGCGATCACTTTTAGAGGCCAATCTCTGCTACTGCAAGTATGCAAGCACTCGGCTCCAACTGTGATGCACGTCATTCGTCTAGACCGTTTATTACAGAGCTCCAATCGACCCCGCTCGACGTCTGTGGCCCATTACAAACTTTAAAGTGCACTTCGCAGCAAATGTTACACTTGTACTGAAACTTTCAGCCGTCCCGATACACTTTCAGCGGACAAAACCGTGCAACTTCAGCGCTGAACAAATTATAAGAACATCGCTAACTTTTGTATTAATTGACGCTCGAACAGTTTGCTTTCGATTTATTCTTGTTGGTTGGTGTTTGAGGATGCTATGAGTGGTTCTGTGATATCAATAGTAAACCAGAGTTTGAGTTTGTACCTAGTTTTTGATTGAGTAGACTGTCACTCCCATTTCAAGGGACTTTTACGCAGGTAACTCTTCAAATATGGGTGTACACGGCTACAATACACCTTTCAGGAAATACAAGCATGATGTTGTTGCTCGATAACGTATTCTAACCAAGGTCTTAAAATTAACAAGCTTGTTTCGCTTTTTCAGCATTACCATAGCGAAGAGTTTTTCTATTTTTTTGCAAATTATATGTCACCCTACGTTATTGGCCCGGGGCGAAAAATGTTTAAACACACCCCTGTCCACAGCAAGATTTTATCTCCTGCTGGTCAATACCCACGCTGCCGAAAACACTTCCCTACTCGGTACTTTTCAAAAATTAAAAGATACGATGCCATTTACAACGCTCTTCGCATACAAGATCCAGTGACAATGACTCACTTCAATAGCCACTCACCGAGTCGCAGTCGAAGCTGCTCCAATTCCAACAATTAGCTTTGGACAAGAAGCCGTTTACGTATTGGAAACCGGCTTTTACTAATTGGGTAAAGACTAGCTTGAAGATAACGCGAGCATTTCTAAAATGGAACTCAAATGTCAGCATGTTTCATCCTTCTGATGTTAGAAAACATCACTTTACGATTTTATTTGGGAAACAAACAAAAACACGCAGCTTAACCGTTAGCTATCCATCCAAACAGGTTGAATAAATCACCTTTGGGAACAGTACACAGTTCACAACGATAGTTTAGCAACACGAACCTGTGTTCCTACCGTTGTTATCGAAACTCAAATTCTGCATGCAAATGTTATCCTGACGCGATCCATCAAAGCGGATAAACGCTTGAAAAACTGCAACAAAAAAAAACTTTATAAGTAAGTTGGTCTGTTATTTTGTTTGTAGGATTAGAGCTGGGACACTATTCTGAAACACAAATATTTATGAACGTGACATTTCACATTCATGGATGATAAAAAAATAAATAAGGTTGACCTTTTGTGAATGATTCTGTTCTATTCTATTTTTAATATATGGCAATCAAAGCCGATGATGACTATTCTGCCAATGTCCCAAGTAATTTTGTGAATGAGAATGATATCCGCAGGAAAAGTCCTTAATCACACGTCAAAAACTATTGGCAAGTGACAGCATGACACACGTTCGAAGTTACGAACTGAACACAAGTACTGTAAAGATGCTGGTATAAAAATCTATTGTGCTTTATATAAATCTATTTCACATTTTGATTTCATTGCGTAGCGAGCACTTTTCAGTTTTTCAGCGTTAACGGGCACGAGGGCACTCAACGCCGGATTGTGTCGCTGTTGCATAAAACGCCAACCTTGATTATTCTTTATTGTAACACTGGCATATAATAAAAACTAATTGCTTTATACAAAGGAGCCTCGGTTTACCTAGCCTATCTATCTGGTATTAAGAAGTGCCCTCAACGACCAAGACGGGGAGCGAAGCGCTTTAAATGTAAATTAAAAGGTTACCTTACACAGGGCTTTTGTAATTCACTTTTCTTGCTTGGCTACATTGAATCACAAAGTTATATAAACACAGAAATAAGATGGGCACTAAAGATATAATCAGCCTCATTTATAAACACTTTTTTACCAAATGCTTATTAAATTCTATCGAATTTTCTATAGAGAAATTGAATTTATTATCTGCTCCTTCTTTTCGAGTCAGTGGTTAATGCCTTAGACTTTTTGGGCTAAGTAGGTGGCCACGTCAAATGCAGCGTCGGTGACATCAAATACACCAAAGTACAGGTGCATGGGCACTTTGGGCACTCCAACGTGTGGTTCATGTTTTTGAACAGGAGCACCGTACTCACATTGTGTCTGAAAAACCTTCGATGTTGATTGAGGTTACAGTGAGTGCGGGCTTGGACAGCCGGTCGTGGGTGGTCTTGTTTTTGTTGTTTGACCCTATGAAATGCCGTTGGTCATTACTCAGGAAATAACCGTTTGGGTTAAGGTTTAACATCGTGGTGAAAGGATTAGTCAGCTAGACTCGGCGACTCTACCGAGTCCTAGCTGTCCAAGGTGTGCCGGGCGTTTGGAATCGCAGTAGGTACGATATATTTAACGCCGCTTGGGGAGGCTACTTTCATGCACCCCAATCTAATCTGCTAATCACTATTTAAACTAATCATATTTTTTTTAATAAGGCTGTTCATATTATCTTTTAACTGTGTGCTACTACTACTACTACTATTACTACTACTACTACTACTACTAATACTACTACTACTAATACTACTACTACTAATACTACTACTACTACTGCTACTACTAATTTTCTACTCATTTTTATGCGTTCTCATTCGCATGTCAGTCGCAATCTGTCAAAAATGAGATAGAACTTGAGGCTTTTTTGACAGATTGCGACTGATATGCGAATGAGAACGCGTTGCTATTGGCCCTCTGATCATAACTGATAAAGCTTTAAACAATTTAGGAGTTAGAAGCATCATTTAAACGAGTATGCACGAATACTCTTTTCTCCCATGTTTCGAATGGTTTAGCAAACAAATGGCAAGTGGTTCATGCTTGCTTCAACAAACAAATTCAGCGCTGCGTTGAAAATAGAAGCTGTCGGTTCGAACGTTTTGATTTAGTACGCAATCACACATTTATGATGTGAATAGTGGTTCGAACTGGATTGGTAGCAACCTACGTGTGGTCACACTGTGGTCATTGCTAAAGCTGGATTAGTCTGGCGATTAGGCTAACCGGCGTACCACATCTGGTGCATGATTTTTGAGTTGTGGCTCAAAATTACTGCTCAGTGAGGAACATACGATAGACAAATTTAAACGGACGACCTTCACATTAACGGAAAACTCAAACGAAAGTCATACTAATTTTAAAAACACCTACACCATATATTTTTTCTCTTCAGTTTCGTCACATGATGAAATAGTATGACATTGACGTCAAAATGGTCGAGATACTTAACAAAATTTTTCCTCCATTATGGGTCACACGGGTCTCTAAAAATAGACAGATCAGTATCAATCGCTGTTGTTGACAGTATTTTGTAAACACTGTCAAGACAAACAAAACAAGCAAGTGTCGCCTTCCATTTATAGATGAAATCTTCCGCTTTATTATACACTTGGGTGGGTGGCGAAGCTGAAATGATGAGCCCTTTTGACAGCCCGTCAGAAACAGTATGCAAATCAGCCGTGTTTACTGTAAGTAATCCGTCTGAATTTGTTATTTTGAATAAGATTGATTATTAATTCTTGCCATCAATATTCTGCGTTTATTGCTCCCTAAAGTAATTTAAAATACATTATTCCATAAGTTTGTACCTGCCAATAATGTTGTATAAACATGTCAAGCTCTAACGCCGAAAATCGACGATGTCGTTTAAAACACATAACAGCAAAATGTTGGAATCAATTTCTGCAAAATTTTCGTCTACCTATAAGAAGAGTTTCACGTTATGAAAATATTCGCATATAAGTATTTATTTTAGTTGTACGTTCTTTAATGTTTCAAGAATTTCCCTATATGTAACTTAGTTGAATCTACATAAAGAAGTTGTTTTTTCTTTAGTTTGTTTCTAGTTTTTATTACAAAGATAAATAAACCATTTTACTTTCTTGGAAGTTTGTTCTTTTCAAGAAAATTTGAAAGTAAGAAATAATATGAATTCACTACTTATTCCAACTAACTGAAACATTCTTCCGTAATACGCGGAAGTGTTTCCACTTTTGAATAATTAAATGAATATTTCATCAGTTCATCCTCAGGGTGATTCATTGTCCATGCTAATCTTAGGATAAAAAAAACTGTGCCGCCGTTTCACATTATGGTTGTTGGCAGCACCTACCTTATCTGTGGTTTCGGACATACTTATACTATTGTAGTAGGTAGGTACCAATACTTAAATAGGATACCAATCAGGTATCGAGAAATACCACACACAAGGAAACTTTAACCAAACTAACGAGGTCTGTCTACAGTATTTTTTATTTATTATCGCTTTTGTGTTTGTCGTTATCAATAAGTGTCAATTGGAAAAAAATCTACGTAGCACCCGCGTTTTTACCCGTCCAATATATGTCAATGTCGGCCTTTAGAAGTCCGATATTCAATTATAGGCTTTATTGCTCCGATTACAATAGTCTTTATTGGTTCTGTTTTTTCTTTATTTATTTATTTATTTAAACTTTATGTACAATAGTGGTACATAGGCGGACTTAATGCATCAAGGCATTCTCTACCAGTCAACCTTTGGGTTATAAAGACTATACTGTGGTAGGTGTACAATAAATAAAAATAAGATTCAAATTGAATTTTAACATTTCGGAAAGAATATACAGATAATATATATAATACTAATAAAATACATATATGTATATGCTAAAATAATAAACTAATAAATATGATATATAATAATCATACCCATTAAGAGAATTCATAGTAATCATGACAAAGAACGACTAAGAATGACAAGCTTTTAAGTAGTGTTTTCGGATTTTACGCTTAAAGGAAAATTTTGACTCCGCCTTCTTGATGTCAAGGGGTAGCATATTCCAGAGTTTAATTGTAGAAATAGCGTAGGAATTAGACAAAACCCGGTGCGGTTGTTGAATCTAGTAAAAGAACGCAATCATTCTCAAGCTAAGTACGTAAGAATTTACATAAGTTGATCGTTTTAAAGCTAGGAAGTCCAATAGCTGCCGGCTTTGCAGAGTAATCCCGATAGAGACAGTGCAGTCGTCTGCCCTGGCCGGCAGTCGGGCGCAATCTGTCGCTGTCTCCGACACGGCGACAGATGTGCCGTCGTTACCCCGGGACCCCGGGTACCCGAGTTCCGGGTTACCCGCCTTTCAGAGCAGGGCTAACACGAGAAAGTTTTCAGTGAATTTCAACGTGTTTATGAAATGTTGAAATGGTTGAATGTGTAGACTGTGTCTGCAACTCCCATTACGTAGGTAATTTTCGAAATTGTGACTTCTGTCGTTCGTAATTCAGAGTAGGTGCTAGTAAGTTGGTTTTCAGTCCTATTAAAATACACGTATTGCGTTTCGTTTAGGTGTAACAGGATAATCCCCAAAATATGTGCTTCGTGCTTGTTCGTCACTCGTTTGTTAGTGATACGTAATTATAAAGTTCAATTCCAGTACAGTAATTCAATAGCACTAGGTGTATAAGGCGCTAAGTACAGTCTGAAAAATGTAGTAAAAGCACAAACTATGAAAAGCTATCGGAGGAAAAGCATCGCCTTTAACTTTGTTCATCTTGTTAAAAGTCTGCGATGAATGCCGACTGTAGGCTGCAAGCCAATCGGACCAGGGTACAGCATGCAATTAAATTGATTCGAACGGCTCGGCAGCGCTGCAGCGCTCGGAAAGTGCTGTTAAAGCAATTGCTGTTTGCTACACTTCACACGCTAATAGATTTTCATAACGAATTTCTTGTACCTAGAATATGAACGGATAAATGAAACTAACGACTGTTGCTGCTTTTGTTTATTTACTGGTTATATCATCCAATAGTCGAAATCCAAGTACTTATAATTAATTCAGTCCTCCATATTAGGGATTTTTTTTTTAGAAAGGGGTATTTGCCTACAAAGTTTTCCCTTCACATGGATACCTAGTTATATATGTCACCGGAAAATGGCAAACTCCGTAAGATTATAAAATAACTGGAGAGATTGTAAACTCTCGATAAATTGTCAACTGAACATTTGGAATACTTTTTTACGCATTAAATTTTGATAGTCTATAATCAACCGTAGATGTCTTCTGCTTACAAACTTATAACAATTTTCTTATTCCAATTCGGTCGGTGCAACATGTCTTTTACGATGTCTTCCTCTTCTTCTTGAACTCTAAAATCTTTTTCTGATTTACTTTTTAAACAATGATGCTTAAACGATACTTTAACATAAAACGACAGATCAAAACATAGAAAAAAATTCTATTGAACCAATCGGAACGTATATCCTTTCACATGAAAAAAGAATTTTACAAATTGGTTCATAAATGACGGAGTTAGTTACGAAGCAGGTAACAAACGTAAAAAAAATACAACCGAATTGAGAACCTCCTCCATTTTTTGAAGTCGGTTAAAAAGACAGACTTCTTTCTCCACTAATGGAATCAAAAGTTGTATCAAAATAAACCTACTATTGTTAAGTTTCATGATCTGAAACCCTCAATTATTTGAAACAAGTCAGGGTGGCTACTCTCTAAACCCGAAGTCCGTAGCTTCGGGCTTAGTTGCGGGCGTCTACTCCGTGTCACCTACGGACTTATGATTAGTTCCGAACCCGAACTAAGAAAAAATGTCATTAATTCTTAGTGGTTAGGTGATACGGACTAAAATACGCCCGCAACTAAGCCCGAAACTACAAACTTCAGGCTTACAGAGTAGCCCCCAGCAACGACAAACTCAAATGTATCAGGTACCTACGTACTATTTTTAAATTTTATGAACTGAATGCCTTGTGGTTGAGAAGTCCTAATATACAACATACAAGTCAGCAACGACAAACTCCACCTACTTTTATCAAATGTACCAGGGACCTACTATTTTTATTACTATGAATTGAACCCATAACTTGTGGTTGAGAAGTCCTAATATACGACTTCTGCGTAGAATCCAGGGGCGACACTGGTCTTCAACTGAAGTTGAAAATTAGTTTCCTCAGAAACATGTGGTCTGCTTCCTATGTTTACACGTCGATGCCGCGTCGGAAGATGGCCGCCCTTGATTGCATTGCGTTAATTAATCGACGTTTGTTTACGCGATGTCGTGTAGTTACGCGTTGTACGAGTACGTAGGCACTTCCTCGTTTGATCAGCTGTTGCGTGTCTGTGGTCGGTGACGTGATATATGGATTACTTATGAGTTCAGGATTATGTAGACATCAAGCTGTGTGTTGAAATGTTACATTAAAACCCGCTAGAATGACATTTTGTTAATTATGACATTTCTGTTAGGCCCATAGAAATATCTATGGTTAGACCTAATTTTTCAATCTTGTTTAGGCTTGTCAACTTTTTATAAAATATGTCGAACCGCCATATTAATCTATCTATACTAATATAATTAAGCTGAAGAGTGTGTTTGTTTGAACGCGCTAATCTCTGGAACCACCAGTCGGATTTGGAAAATTCTTTTTGTATATGATAACCACATTAATGAAGAAGGCTATACAATATGGGAACGGTAAAAAACGGGATCTGCACGTACAAAGTCGCGGGCGAAAGCTGGTTGTCTGATAAAAGTTATCTGACGATTGAAAATCAGCGCTTAATCCTATATGAAGGTACCTATTCACTCGAATTATTTGAGTGGCACTTCAGTTACCAACTAGAGCAATCTTCCTCTTAACTTTCTAAAACAAACAAAGCGTTAACAGTATTTAAAATTAAAACCACAGATCAACAAACAACTGAAGTCACTTTACAATGGTCACAGAAAACTGAGAAAAATCTCAAAGAAAATTGAATATAATAAGGGAATAAGCTCTGAAACTGAGTGTGAAATATAGCAGTGAGCTTGACAGGCGTTGTCCAGTCCACTCCAGCGACCATTGTGGCACATGACGCTAAATGCTGCCCGTCTTAAACATCGCCATTTTATTTTTCCCTGGTGACTGCCTTTAGTAATCTGATTCTAGGATAGTAGAATAGAAATGCTACAGTGAACTTTTCTGCTTTGTTCTGAATTCCTTTCAGGTTAGATAGTAACAATATTATTAGATGTCAGATCAAAAATTCTTTGAAAGAAGAATGGTCACGGCCCTCACAAAATTTACCTGACTCCGACAGAAATCAGATACATCATAGTTTCATGAAAGAAAAAAGTTTTCTTTTTTTTCGATTCCCATTGCTCTATGTTAGATGACAAAAAAACTACGATAGATCATTATTCTGTCGAGAATGACCATTCTTTTTTTAAAAGAACTGGCGCGAATCGATAATTACCTTTTCACAGAAGTGTGACAGTATATCAATAGTCTGCCAGTATAGCAATACCTACTTTATGTTAAAACCTCTCAACAGCTTATTACAAAGGTCACGGTCCCCACGATTAATTTATATTAAATCCAAGTACCTACTCAAGTTTTGATTAAACAAAGCTTAGCAATATATTAAGAGCCCCAAAGTTACGGAACCAGACAATGATTACAAATTTTGACACAAGTCAAACAAAGTAGTTATGAACGTTCCGTTCGGCTTCGGCTTCGGCTTCCTCAAACTTCAATATCTTCTGCGGAACACGTTTATGAGATCCTTTCTTGCGTAAGACCAAATCTGTCGTTACTCCATAGTACGCAAGTATTCAACTAGTTTAAACTTACGATATTTTAACTATTTGGTCTATTTTCGTATCTAGGTTTAAATTTAAATTTAATAATAAATTTATTCAGCCAATAAAATTACAATGTTATTATAAAAATCATAAAAATATTAGTTTGTACATGAAATTACATTTAAAATAAAAAAAAAACGTGTAGGTGTTGCAACTTTTTTTTTTGACTGGGACCTCTCGCAGTTCACACACTCTAACACACACACACTCTCACACTAAGGCTGGTTACTGCTTAGCCGGACTATATGGTGTTGCAACCAGCACCCTTATTAAGTTATAAAATAACTTGTATTAAGGGCAGTGGTAGTAGCCCATAGGTACATAATATTTTTATTTACATCGTAATTAAATTGCAGGTAGAGCATGTGTTTGTTAATGGAAAGTTAACATAAACCATGTTTGCAAAATACCTATTCTATTTAAAAAAGGTAAATCATATAAGTACTTTTCTAGTTATCATCGAATCTTTTTGTTAAGTTATTGTGTTTCTTCTTTAAGGGACAAGACAGGCAAAGTACGACTAGCTTACTTGACTCAAAGTCAAAAGTCATAATTTCAAATAAACTATTTACACAGGTCCTTTTGAATAGTCAAAGTCAGTTTGTGTAAAACATGCTTTTAAGCTCTGCCATTTTACATTAAAACTAGAGCAAACGACACAAAGTTCTCTGTGCCAGCTTAAAATAACTGCTCAGAATATGCTAAGAACTCATTTTCAACGACCATCGACAAATCTCGGGCGCCTGCTGACCGTACCGAGTTGAATCTCAAAGTATACACAGCGAGGCAAGGAAAAGCCTCGGAGCCCCCACACCACACGACTCTATCCCAAGTGGCCGCAAAGCGAAATAAAATTCCCACTGCGAAGATTTATGACCCGTTAACAGCAAACCTCCTTGTACTCATTCAAAATTCACACAAAAACTCGGACTTTAATTAGTTTCCCTTCATATTATAAGAGATTTCATGAATGTTTTCGGCAAAACACGTTACTATTGTCTTTATTCATGAAAATATCGCTGTTTTACAAGATGTTTTTTTATAATAATAATAATAAGATTTAAGAACAAGATTTATTTTCTCCCACAAATTACAATATTACAAATAATTGGTGTTACAAATATTGGAGGTCAGGAATCCAAAGTAGAATACCCTGTGCTATGAAATCCTGGCCACCAAGATTGGTATTATCACAATAATTGTAGGACATGTAAGAAACGACTAAGAAGGGAGGGGGGAGGGAGGTTGACTGGTAGAGAATGCCTTGATGCGTTAAGTCCGCCCATGTACCACTATTGTACATAAAGTTTAAATAAATAAGAAAACTAATAATAAAATTATTATATTTGTAAAAAGTCATGAATCAAAACATGCTTCATTTGCTAAAAGTCTGCAATTTACATGCTGTTTCAACAATTGCTTAAATAGTAGCAATAAATATCTGTGGGCGCGTGAAATTTTTGATGTAAGCAGCATTCGTTGGCTCTCGAGTGGGCTGGTTTAATGGACCATTTGGTCGGGAATGACCGCATTTGGCAACCGAGCAAAACTGAATCAAGCGGGCTCGTCGTGGCCTGAAAAACTTTCCTCGGCTGTACTTTTTTAGCATGCACGCAAAAAATAAATTGGTCTTCGGCTTGCTTAAAAGATCTGACTATCTATAAAAGGTCCCATTAAAATAGATGGACAAGCTTTTAGAAATAATTCAGAGCACCAAAATAAGGACAGTGGTAAAAAAATAATAGTAAGAAAAACGCATTAAATATTTACAAGAACAAAAATCAGCAAACTAAAATTCACTGAAAACCTTAACCTTGTTCGAGAATAAAGACAATAACAGCCGTGTAAACATCAACCGAAACCACAGCCAAAACGGTTGTGTAAGTTGTAACTTTTGAGTCTAAACTGTAACTTTATTACGAATGCGTGGCATAACTTCGAAGCTCTGCAACTGCAAGGCAAGTGAGACTTACACATAGACCACTTTACTAATAAAACAAATGACTAAGTTGCACCAGCATGTGACAGTAGACGCTTTACGTATTTCAACTATGAACGAACAGAGCAGAGGGGAAATTCACTTTATATATTTCAAGAGCCCGCGATGATCAAGAAAGAAAAAAAAAGAAAGAAAAAGTATTTATTTTTTAAAGTATTTTGTCAGACCTTCGTTACTTTATAAAAGCTGAAAGTTTATCTGTGTATGTCCCCAATACAGGTAAGATCAGATCAACCCCCGACTATGAAGTTTGGATCACGGTGGCTTTGGCTGGTTAATTTGTTGAAGGATAAAGGTCAGTTTTTATATATAAGCCTACATTAACTAATTTCAGAAACAATTTTATACACCTTTGGTATAAGTACCTGTTATGAGCCAAGCCACCGTGTTGCGGAATTTGTTCAAAAGAGTCACCGCGGCCCTGGAACGCAAACGGCATTTGGAGGAACATGGAATGGTTTTAGTCGGTAAGAGTCTGGCACTCCTTTCCGCTCCGCCAAGAGCGCAAGGAGTCATTTGATGATTACCCATCGAAAAAAAAGTCAACCCACCGTGAGTCAAACTTCATAATGGGGGATTAATCTTACCTATATTGGGGCCATACACTGAGAAACTTTCAGCTTTTATAAAATAACTAAAGTCTGATCGTCGCGGCCTCTTACTCGTTCGCATTCGCAACAAAGTCGCAAGCTGTCAAAAACACCTCTTTACATTTTGACAAGCTTTTGACATTGATTGACGCTGAGATGATATTGCAACTTTTTTTTAAGGTTCCGTACCCAAAGGGTAAAAATGAGACTATTACTAAGACTCCACCGTCCGTCTGTCTGTGTGTCACCGGGCTGTATCTCATGAACCGTGATAGCTAGACAGTTGAAATTTTCACAGTGATGTGTTTCTGTTGCCGCTATATAATTTAATTAAAAATTAAGGAAGGCTCCCATACAAGAAACGTGTTTTTTCGGTTTATGGTACGGAACTCTTATTGTGAGAGTCCGACTCGCACTTGGCCGGTTTTTAAGCAACGTTTGCATTCGCATCACAATAGCATTCTGTGAACAAAGCATCAATTTCCATGCATTTTTGACAGATTGCGACTGACATATGATTGCGAATGCGAACGTTGCTTAAAAATTTGTAGAATTGGCACTCTGTGCGCTTTTTAAATACGAGTACCTATGAGAATAATTGGCCTTCAGTCAAATAGAATGTCAGGATATGTTGCTCTGTCCTATGATATAGCCGTTAGAATAGACCCAATAGACTTGGCTCAAACAGTCTGTGTGCAACCGACGGTTAACCGTTTATTCTCATCTCAAATATTAAATGGACAGCGTTGTGGTTGGTGGAAAATAAATTGCAAAGGTTTCAAGTCTTTAAAATATGATGGCATGACTATCCGAAGGCTGACTGGCAGTTAAAGCAACAATTTAAATCGAACCGAAAATGAAGTATGTAGGTACCTACATAGCATTTTGAAATCTAATGTAATAAAAAAATTTGAATAGTATTTTTATTTACGAGTGGCAACACTCGTAAATAAAAATACTATTCAAATTTCGAACGCATTAGGGTCCCTTGAGGTATTGAAGCAAGGGGCTGCCCGACTGGTCGGACAATGAAACAAAAATAAAATTCCAATTATACCGAAAACAATGAGGCGCCTCGCCGTCGCAATTGTTTCTAAACATTTTTCGAGTCATTTGTTTTAATCGAAATGCCGGATGTTTGCCTTTATTGACTTCACGATTTTTACCTTGTTAGATTTATAAACTGGTCTTTGACCCAGGTTAAAGGTTTGACACAGAGCAATAGAGCGTAGCATTTTTTAAATTAAAACCAATCGAATTCGCGACACCATTTTGCCCCAAGAAAGGTAGACAGAGGCGATAACTCTGCAATTTCTAGGTCACATAAAAACAGATTAGACAGATACCTAAGTATTGGCCAGGATGGCCACGCTGTAGGTGCCTAAATACGGGCATCGTAAAGTAAACGAAGCAAGCCTAAAAAATGCTGGCGTGACGATTTGAACTTGTCCCGGAAAAGGCAGAACAAAAAGAAAATTGGAATAATATGAGGAGACCTTTGCCCAGCAATGGATTAAGAGAAAATATAGAGGGAGAGATTCTATTCTATTAATACCTACTGGTTAATAAAAAAAAAAATAGATTTCAACTTTCGAACCACATTTGTGAGATTTATTTCCGCTGAAAATCCACAGATATCAGGAAGTGGTTTTCGAATTCACAGTCCACCGGACGTTAAATTGAAACCGCACTGGGACATAATGTGTGCCATCAGTGCCATTTGCGCCAATATGGCGTCAGAGGCACACTATACTGTATAACCAGAATATTCCACTAAAGTTACCTACTAGGTCACAATTAGGAACTTGTAAGATTCTAATGACTTACATCGGAACAAGCAGATCTACGCCTTTCTATGAGCAGGCTGCTTATACTAAGCACACACGAGCGTACAATGCTTGATGTTGATACGTGCTTGCGAGCAAGATCGAACGTAGACCGTTATAACTTAGGACTCTGCCTGAAATCGAAACAAAATCTTTGAAGAGCAGGATTCACGTGACTTAACTTAGGTTTGGCTAGCTTCTTCCATGCTGCATTCCAGACTATAAAAATCAATCTCTGTCAATCAATCCCATCTAGCGTGATCAAGTAACAGACATCCGTCCATCTATCCAAACTTTCGTTTCAATTACTTCTTAAAAAATTAATTTGTAATTGGTATTTCAAATACATGACGCTGAGGTATTTTGTAGTTAGTATTTCAAATTCTTATGACTTCAAATTACATTTGAACATGAATACATTTAGCAACCTTATTAATGGGTGCGTTCTGCAGAAAACAGCGCTCGATAGCTTTTGTAAGCAAAAAGGCTAGCCTTTTTTTTTTAACGGGGGCAATCCTCATGGATGTCCTCCGCCCGCCGCAGGGCGGAGGGGTCTGTCAGACTCTTACTGACTAAAACCACCCCGGTGTTCCATCTCCCACCTACGCCGGGGATCGGGGGAACGTAAAAATCTAACGCCTGACAGTATTTTGTAATAAGTATTTTGCATTTTAAATAAAAATTGTTAAAATACTGTATTTTATATTTTAAATGCACGACTTAAAAGTATTTTGTATTTCGTATTTTAAATACATGCGAGATAGTATTTTGTAATTTGTATTTTAATTAAAGCAAAGCATGTATTTTGCTCAGTTCTGTCCATACCTAATTACTTGGAAAATTCATCAAGCCTCAAACCTTGTCCTAGTTATCGTAATACAGATACCGACGACATATGTATTTTAAATGACACTGTGATATGGTACCTACCGATTCACAACTGGATGACCGATTAGTGATAACAACCAAACACTTATGATTTGTAATATTTTATTACCCACAAAACAAAATAGTAGGTACCTATTCCTGGTTACTATCCTCTACATTTTTGCGTCATTGCCACAACAAACATAAGCCTACAGTGCCACAACCATAAACTGACATTTAAATAAAACACACATAAACTGACATTTAAATTATCAGTCAGTTTTTCCTCAATATGCAGGATACCTAAAAATCAATATTAATCCAAATATTTGTCAATCCAATTCTTTTGTTACTGATTGACTAACAGACAACGCACAGCCGAAACTATTGGTCGTAGAAAGCTGTAATTTGGCATGTAGGTTCATTGGGGAGTGTAGGGGAGCACTAAGAGAGGATTTCCCGAAATTTCTACGAGAACGGAAAAAAAACAGGATACGGAACGAAGTCGCGGGCAAAAACTAGTGAAGTAATAATTACTGATTCATTATAATTGCGTAATATGAAATTTTCCTATAAATTCCAAAGTTCGTATGTACTCGAGAAAACTCCTCCAACCTTCAAACCATAGATATAATTTCTATGCTTCCAACCTTCAGTGAGTCATTACCTACTAGTAGGTAATGACTCAAAAATATTGAACGGACCTTGACCGACGTTTTAGTATCAGTCAGTCAGGTTGTCGCCACCGCAAGCTATCAGACTATGGGAACCAGATTTTTAGGAATCCGTAGTCAACAAGGAACCCTTATAGTTTCGCATGTCCGTCTGGCTGTCTGTCTGTCTGTCCGCGGTTTGAATAGACGCTTAGCACTAGAAAGTTGGGATTTGGCATAGATATTAATTACGCCGACAAACTGGTAAAACAAAAATTTGAAAAAATATGGTGCCTTATACACGTAAAGTGGCGATATTTTATTTATCGTCTATCCTATTGTGTCGTTGGATAGTTCGTTTAAAAATATTGAGGGTTAGTGAAAATCATTTTCCCATCCAAGGATCCGTTTGCGAAATATAAGCTTTAAAGTGCTAATTTTTGTTAGAGTCAAGTGTCTCCCCCTCTGCCAGCTAAACGGTTGTTTTTGAAGACGTGAAAAAATTCATGGTAGTAGCATACATAACGAATAAGGAAAACAATCACAGCTTAGTAGGCTTAAAAAGTTAACGAGTCATAGTCGACCAATTTATAAAATGTAAAGTTAACTAACGGAACCCTGCACTGTGCGTGGCCCGACACGCACTTGGCCGGTTTTTTTTATATTTCTATGATGGGAACAGTGCGTGAGTTTAATGGGAATGTCATAATTTAATTACCGTCACCGGAGAACACCTAGCTATCCCGCTTACTTATTCGATCAGTTTTGGCTGCTTTCCAAAAAACTTAGTTCTCTGGCTTTTTTTTTTATCGCGACTGCATGCAACTGATTAGTCTTATTAAAAACATATGTTTAGCCGTGACCTTGTTTCACTGAATATTTATTATGAAATATCATAAAGGACTGTAGGTACCTCCAGGGAAGTTCCAGTTTATCAGTTAGGTCCCTAACTACATCATATTGGTCGTATAAAAACCGGCCAAGTGCGAGTTAGACTCTCACAAAAAGGGTTCCGTACCATAAACCGATAAAAAAGACGTTTCTTGTATGGGAGCCGCATTTATTTTTTATTTTCATTTATTTTTTATCATTTGTTGTTATAGCGGCAATAGATCTGTGAAAATTATAATTATTATAATATACTATTACGGTTCTTGAGATACAGCCCGCTAACAGATAGACGGACGGACGGACAGCGGAGGCTTAGTAATAGGGTTCCGTTGGTTACCCTTCGGGTACGGGACCTTATAAAGGAATACTATTTTATTGATGCCCCTTCAATAAATCAAAGTTAGTAGGTAGGTAGTTTACCTAGTCAGAAAGGCTTCTTTTACCGTTAAAAAGAACATCACATTCGATATCGATTCAATAAAACCATTCATGCTCCCAGTTTCACTTAAAGCTTCTCTTTGAGGCACACATTCATTGCGAATACTTTTGATTCCGAAGTGGGAAAGGTTTTTCATCCTCATTTAACCTAATCCCAAAATAACGATAGGTCAGCTACGCTACGAGTGCTACGAGGGCTACGATGCGAGGCTACGACTTTCTAGTAAAAATATAACGAGGCCTACTAGGTACTAGGTTCCTTCACGTATTAAACATTAAAATTTTTGAGTGCGAAAGTATTTAATAGGTACGGTGTCTGCCATGATGCCAGCAGATCAATGGACAAACTTATGACCTAGTACTGATTATTGTTGTCATAAATAAAGGATCTTGGTTCGTACCTGTAGATAAGTAGGTACCTACCTTTTATCAATGTAGATGGCATCTAGGTTTTAATCTTGCTCATGAAATTGGAAAACTGGCTTCGTTGATTTCCGATAAGTAGGTAGGTACCCACTGAAACAATAGGTCAATAAGTCTATGAGCGGTTGCGCACTACCTCCGATCCAAATCCGTGATTACATCCTTTCTAAACATAGGTACAGATGATGTGGCTTCACACAATCCATCCTTCGTTTCTTTGATTTTCTTCTACTCTTTCTCTTATACTTTAATCTTTGAATCGGAGGTATTGCGTACCTAAGCAATATCCAAGTTCGATCCGAGTTTTCTCGGACAGCATTTTGACGGATTCTGATCGGATTCGGATCGGAGGTAGTGCGCAACCGCTCTAAGAGCACCAATGTGGTACATAACTCAATCTCCTAGCCTAGGAATTGACACACTTCTGGACCTAGAAGTTGGAACCAAACTTTTAAAGAACTTAGGAGTGATCCAGGTCTTTGAATATTTGGTTCTAGGAAGCTATCCTATCCGTTAACAAATCGACTCTTTTTTATTAGAGTTTGAAGCTCTGAAGTAACCGCAGTATGACTTGGAAAAGAAAATATAAGGTTTATTTTACTGAGTTTTGGACTACTGGCAGTGCGAGTCGGACTCGCGCAAGAAGGGTTTCGCACCATTATCTATAAAAACGGCAAAAACATCACGTTGCTTTTATTGTTTGTTGTTTTAAAAACAATATTGTACCATCTAATAGCGTAAACTTCAAGCAGCGCCATCTCTACGCAACTATGAGCAACGTAATGAAACAGCGACACAAGTTCTTTCTCTCAGTAAACCTGTTTTATCATTGGTTGTCCGAACAGTGCGGCGGATTGAACTGCAGATTCAACAAATTGCTAACACGCTATTGGCTATATAGTTATTTGTATTAAAAGAACCAATGAATGGCTTCGTTAATCTAGTAAACTTGCCACGTAAACGAGAACAAGGTGTAACGAAAAACAAATTCTTTGTGATCTGTCAAACAGATGACTGTTCAATCGGTGTATCCGCCTTGAAATAATTATTTTAAAGTGATACAAGTAAGTAGAAGTCTTTATAAATTGTATTGTCAGGTTGTTTGTAAGTGTAATTGAGATATTTGGATAAGTTTCTCTGTGAATAAGTAAATATTCTCTGTGAATACTTCTCGAAACACGCTCTCCAAATTGACGTCATTGGTTTGATTTCCATCACAAAACGAAAAGGTTTTACAATATATTACACTATAACTGCAATATTCTACAATAGATTCCCAAAGAAATGGCACACGATACTTTCCGGTGTTAAAACCAGCACATTACAATGTTTTATAACTTTTGTCTGACAAACGAAAACAGGTATTCCTTCCTACGTTGAATTTGATATTTCCATTGTAATGTTATTGTATTTCAGAACAATAGAAAATGATTTAGAATACCATTAGTCCAGTTTTCTTTAAAATCTGCCATAAAGCACCACTTTTGTGCCCCTCGCACATTGGACAATTAGGTTTCAACTATGCTTAATTAGGGGCTATTAGGAATATGTGTCAGCGACTTGCACTGTGTGACGCCCTAAATCGTACAAGCCAGTATTAATAATAATGGGAACAGTATTCGCCTGAACATAGATAATATCACATAATATGTGCATACTCCCTACTTTTGTAGATAACAATGATAAGATAATGTGTTGTCAGTACTTTATGTTTCAATCCGTCCTTATAAACCGTGTTGGCTTAATTTAATAATCTTTGAAATTGTTTTAGGTTGGGGTTCCAAAATGACGACCCAAGTACAAGCTCTGTACGACTTCTCGGGGGAGGCCAATACCACAGAGATGTCAATAACCTGTGGAGAAATATTAACATTAATAAACACAGAAATTGGTGAAGGCTGGTGGGAAGGAAGGAAGGCTAATGGAGAGACTGGTTTATTTCCGGCAGCTTATGTTCGTAAACTAGCACCTGAAGAATCAGTTCAGACCAAAACAGCACCTGCAGCACCACGGTATGACCAAGCTAATGATGACTGGGGTGACCAGCAGTTTAGTGCCGGTGACAGTAACTTTCAAAGAGGTGCTTCACATGAAGAGGGCTGGGATGACGATTGGGATGATGACACTTACTCTGAAATAGGACCAGTCCCACATCAAAGTAAACCTCAATATAATCAGCAGCTAACCCCCTTGCCAGGAATGCCTATTACTGATTTTAACCATCAGAATGAAGAAACAGCTTCAAACTATGGATCATCAGTGGGAACTGTCAGAAAGAGTAAGTTTGCACCATCATCTAAAGTCAGTGGTGAGAGTTACTTACTTGCCACATTAAATGTAGAAGTAGCAGACTCTGAAAAAGTTTACATTGTTCAAGAAGAGGACAGATATGAATGGTGGCCAATAACTCAGCCATACACTGTCACTGTGGCCTCTCCAAAGAAAGAATCCAAGTTCAAAGGTATCAAAAGTTTCATCGCTTATCAGTTAACACCATCTTTCAACAATATTCAGGTTTCTAGAAGATACAAGCATTTTGATTGGTTGCATGAAAGATTACAAGAAAAATTTACACTCATTCCAATCCCACCATTGCCAGATAAACAAATCTCTGGCAGGTATGATGAGCAACTCATAGAACGTAGGAGAGTACAGCTTCAAGAGTTTGTAGACTGGATGTGCAGACACCCAGTGCTATCCAAATGTGAAGTGTGGCAACATTTCCTCACTTGTACTGATGAAAAAAGGTGGAAAGCTGGTAAACGGCAAGCTGAAAGAGATGCCTTATTAGGTCTTAATTATTGTATTTCAATAGTAGTACCTGAAAAAGCTTTATTACAGTCTCAAGTGGACCATATAACTGAGCAATGCCATATGTTCATCAACAGCATGGACACCTCTGTCAAGTCTGTCTCCAGCATGTGCGTTGCACACACCAAGAAGCTTCAAACCTCATACAGAGCTGACTGTCAGAAAGTTGGTGAAGCATTCTGTAGCCTTGCTGCTTCTCTAAGCTTGGATGAAGGATCACTAGCCTCCACATCAAAGCTAACAACAGCAGTCAAAATGACTGGCAGCGCATACATTGATATAGGCAGAATGTATGGTGACCAACCAACTTATGATTGGGAGCCCCTAGGTGACAAATTCCATTTATATAAGGGTGTTGTTGGAGGCTTCCCTGATGTACTAGGTACCCACAAGAGTGCAGTGCAGAAAAAACGGGAATGCGAGAGACTGACAGCTGAAAACAAGATGGAAATAGCACAACTAAATGAAGTATTGCGGAGAACCGATGTTATATCTTATGCACTTCTTGCCGAAATTAATCACTTCAAAGCCGAAAGAACAAAAGACCTGAATGCAACAATGCAAAAATTCTTGAGGCAACAAGTAACGTTTTACAAAAGAGTGGTTGAGAAGTTAGAAACCACTCTCAAATATTATGACGAATAAGGAAATATTAAGCCAAGAATTTATAATAAACTAATAGCTATAAAGATCCATCACAGAACTCGTCTATGAGAATCATTGTTTTATAAATTTAGTGTTACATAGTGCCAGGGTATGCTTTATACAATTTGACAATGGGCAGGGTTGTGATAACTGCTTCTCATTCAATATAATAAAAGTTGTCCAGAATTAAGCTAGCTACATCGACATTAATCATGAGTAAGTTTTTAGGCGCATTTATTTATCAATTTCTGATAAAAATGTTTAAAAGTACTAATACATAATAATCAAACAAAAACTTGAGTAATCACCTAAAATGTATTTGTACATTATTTTATTAGCGAGAGGCCACGCCGTACCTGGCGACACCTCGTGTATATCAGGCAGACATAGAACTGGAAAAATATAAAACTTCACCACTGGGCTAACCTGTGGGCAAGTCACAAATATAGACAGTAATATAAGCTGCAAAAATAGTTAAAGTAGTTGTGGCCAGGTGGTGTGGCCCATCCCTTACTTTCTTCTTGTCTAATCTAAAATATAAAAACATAGGTATTTATTTATGATAATCAAATATAATATGTATTCATGTAATCCTAAGGATTATAAGGCAGTATTGAAATAAGGTTGCATAGAATGAATTTACATTGTGATGAAATTAAGGACTGAATGAACTGTAATAATGTTAATCATTATTGCTTAACTTTTACAAACTCAAATTTTCTGTATATATTTTTCGCACTCTTACAATATCTTCATAATACAATGTTTTTATTATGTATACAGTTTTTTTTTTATGTACTAACTGTGGATCAATTATTTTGAGACGTTTTGTTGTATAATTATTTAGAATTTTAAGTGTTGTACTATATTCCACTTTTATAAGCTATTTTAGGAATTTAATTAAATAAACAATGTAATTCGTTTTCATGTCTTTCATTAATAAAATCCTTGATGAGTAAGCTATCGGTTTAAATCTCGAATGAAATGTGTAAGTATTTTAAAGTTGTCTTCTGAAGATACTTATTTTTATTTTCCTAAAATAACTTAAGTTTCTTTACGATTTCAGAATTGAAAACGAACATGAAAATTAGAGAAGTCAGGTGAAGAAGAAAACTACTGCGTGACTGAGTCTTCTTGACGATGGCAGAAGAGAAGAAGAAAGACGCGAGTGCTCTGCTGGCCAAGAAGAAGAAAGTGAAGCCGCGCAAGTCGAGAGATGCCGACTGCTGTAGCGTCAACTTCTTGAAGTGCGTGCTGCATATCTTCAATGTGGTGTTTCTGGTGAGTTCAGCTATTTTACCATAAATATAATTTATTTGTTCTTTGGCCCATTCAAAAACTTCTAGCACACCATACCTACATAACATCACACCTGTTTTCCGAAGAATTAAGTAGAGATATGTTTAGCTCCCTATTCGAAAGAACATTTTGAGATTCAGAGAATTTTGTGCAGTCAGCCTACATCATCCCACATTCTAATGCTGGGCAAAGGTCTCCATACCCATGGAGTATTTTTCAAGGTGGCCAATATAAATAAAACCATATATTCCGCTTTAATTTACGTATTCCAAATCCTCCAACAAAAGCAAATCTCCAAGATGACAAGACCTTGTAAAATGCGCAATGGCCGCTTTCATTTTCGTTACGCATGTCTTTCGTCTCGCCATGTGGTCATGGTGCATGTAATCTTGCCCCTACGCTATTACTAACAGTTGCCGTATCGTTTCACTGCAAAGAAAGAGTATGATACGGCCAATTAGTACTAATCGGTCGTTAGTGTTATCATGATTTTATGAATGCTATTTTGTTTTTTTTTTTTTATTGGGATCCTCAGCAATGAGTGCACTATAACATTTACCTGCCTCATCTCATAAAGAAGAGCACTACATACACCATATTGTACGCATAAACTGCTATGGAAACAATAAGAAATACAAATAATAATTAAAATGTACCATGAAAAATTATGAAAAATTTCAACTCAGAATTATTCACATTAAGTTAAATAGGATAAACAGTGACAGTAACAGTAACAGTTTACGACAATTATTTTACTAAATACAATTCAAGATTCTTTTCATGGTAAAATGACATAGATATATATATATATATTTCTTACGTCTGTAGTAAGAAATATATCAATGTTGTTTTAAATACCCATTGCTGATTATGCAAAGTTGATAAATACATAGGTTACGAGATTTTCTCGTCGTTTCTGTATGCGTATTGAAAGGATTACAATATTTTATATCTTAATATCACACTGGCAAGAGTGCTATCTAGGTTCCTGCAGCATCAGAGAATGTAGAATTGAAGAGCGAGCGAAGCGAACTCGAAACTTTTTAGACTCCGCCCCGGATATGTTTTATTTTCTTTTCACCATCCATAAATAAAAGCAACTTTTAGACTAATGCAGGAAAGCTCAAGCACTAGAATACAAGAGCGAGCGAAGCGAGGGCTAGATGCTAGAGCCCGGCTGGCAGACGCAGATTCCAATGTATGGCATATCCGATCCTAAAAAGGTAATTTATCATATCTGGGTTAACGGATAAACTAGGTATTAGGGTTACTGAGGGCCTACAAGTAGATCTCTTAAAAGATTACGTGGGGGTTACTTCGTCATAATCTTCTCACGGTCAAACGACGAACCTATTATTCAACTTACATGTTTGTACGCGAATAATAAGATTGAACTTGAACTATATCAGTAAATAGAGCGCGAATAAAACACTTCCTGTAACAGCTAGTTTGCGATAAACCCGAGTTATTTTTAAAACAGGAAGACATTTCAGCAAATATTTAAGCAATACCGTTTCGCTATTGTAAATCTTGGAAAGTTTTTCAGTATATTTTGCATATTTTAACTAATGTTATCAAAGGAGGCAAACAATTCGCATGTTTGAATGTAGGTACCTAAATTAGTTTCCAAGCCACTGATCTATGGTCTCCAGTCTCTATAAAGCTGTCATCCTAAGGAGGATGGCTTGAGTTAGGGCAGGACTGGTCGCCCACCCAGGGTGGAGGATTTCCATGAGGATTTCCCCCCGAGATCAAAAAAAAAAAAAAAGGACTGGTCGCCCACCCATCAAGGCGAAACTAGGTGCACAGGCGAATTTTTTAGTGGGTGCAAGCACCACATAACCACATCGTCTCCCCTGACGGCGTGGCATGCGTTAGGCATTTAATACGCACAAAAAAAAATGGACTGGTCGTTTTGAGGCAAATGAACCGGTCAAGCAATTTGGGATCAGCGTAGAAGATAATCTTCTTCGTATGGAAGAACATTCCTTCTAGATATCTATTATATAGCCGTCATTAATAATTCATACTTTAATATCTGTTGCGCAGTATTTCTAAGTTGTTTATATAATAATTAGGTATGTAACAATTATTATGATGTCATGAATTCCCATTTCATTTTAGACATAAGTAAGTAGGCGAGCCAAATTAAGGCATATATATGCCTCATTAATGTGGTTATTTGACGTAGAGTGAGTTTATCCTGAACCCGCTGACTAATCTCGATACCACAAGCAGATTTTATACCTATATTACCACACCATAATTTAATTAAATATTTCGATATTGTAATTTATTTTATATGTAAATAAAAGAAATAGCCTGTCTTATCTAGAATTCTATACAAAACATTTTTCTTTTGTTTAATTCAATTAATATAACACCTTCAAACTCAACAGGTGTGAGTCAGTCATACTTCCACGAACAAAGTAAACAAAGCTGATATCTAACAAAATTATTTGATAACACTTATCAGTCATATCACTAGATAAACAACGTTGTGTGACTCAGTTCGCAGGCGCCGGCGTATTAGGGGTGGGGGCGTGGACCGTGACGTATCGGCACCGGTACGTGTCGCTGCTGCCGACGCCGACATACCCGGCTATCGCGTACCTGCTGATCATAGCTGGGGCCTTGGGGGTCCCCCTGTGCGCGCTTGGCTGCTGTGGGCTCAAGACTGAGAACAGGACCAGCTTGTTATGTGTGAGTATTATTTATTACCTATCATAGACACCATTTTGTATCAAAGGGGCAAGTCTAGACATTTTTCATCATGTTTATGCTTCCTTAATACATACAACCAAGTTAAATGAACTTTATTTTGTAAATATGCTACATATTACTGTTTCATATGTAAATATTTTTAGTCAAATTAGATTAGATGAGGCCGGAGTTTCCTAGCTGACTACCCAGAGATGAAACACCCAGACAAACTCTGAGGTCAAGTCTTTTTTCCAAGATCGTATGGATAAGGTTGTATGAGAAACATGCTAGATCAGAAATGGGCTTTGAAAAGTGGAAAGAACCACATCTGCCTTGACAGTTGACCTGCATCATGAATCAATCATCGTGTAGCTCAAATTAGATCAGATATGAAATCATATGTCATTATTATTTTGTTGCTGAAGCGGACTAGGAAAAGAATATCATGATAAAGTTATGTTAAGTCCCAACTGGTAGTTTATTGCAGGATTTTCCTAACCCCTTACCCCGGTTTAACTTTTTGAACGCTATTGTCACGTAGGTATACATGACGGCGAATTTGTGGCTTAGCGTCAGGGCACGCTAATGCGTTTATGCTCTGGCGTTCAAAAGGTCAACCAGAACGGGGGCACCAACAGGCTTATCTAAATACGTCAGAATAATCGGACGTAGTTAAACGGAAAAATATTACTCATACCACACTATGGGCGAAAATGAGTTATGTATACTTACTTCAATACATATCACAAAAACAATCCAAGTAAAATTCCAACACATCATGTCATAATAAAGCCTCGTATCCTCTAGGCAACATTTGACGCGCGACATGATGCACAACATGTTGCTCATCATGTTGAACGACAACGAAGAACTTTTATTTAGTAACATTGTCAATGTTGCGCGCCTGCTGGCAACGTCGCGCGTTGTTGTGCAACGTTGCTGAACATGTTGGGCGTCATGTGTTGCGCGTCAAATGTTGCCTAATGGATTCGAGGCTTGACGTTACGTTACCAACCCACATGTATGGCAGGTCATTATTTTTTTTTATTGACATCGCACCAAGCTACTTAGATCGTTATTGAGAAAATCACATATTACTAAAACCATCCAAACTACTTGGATAATTGTTATTCTAAAGATATAATTAAACGAAACGTTTATCCTTTAGTTAAAAACAACCCAAGAAAGAATCAAAGACAACACGTTTTTAACTTAAAACTTGAATATCTCAAAACGGACTCTGTGTGGGGTGGAGCCTTTCTGTTTAACTGACGTAGTTACCAATCTTCCTTGCTTTTTCCCAACTACATTGTGATGGGCTTGCAATCTAACTGAATTCTGAGTACCAGGTATTTTCCATGGAGCGATTGCCTCTCCGACCTCCACAAATAAAGTCTGTCAAAGATCTACGAATGACAGCCGGGACAAACAGCTTACCGCGCTTTCTGAAGCACGGAAGTTCTTGGTATGTTCAGATAGTCACCCATCCACGGATCGACCTCGGGAACTTAACCTTGATGCTTGACCTGTACTGTTGTTATTATTTAGCCACAAGATCCTCATGTTATATGACTATTTTACTAATACTCTGCATATAAATCTGGTATTCCAGTACACATACTTCCTGCTGATAACGTTCATCCTGGAAGTCGGGGCCGGCGGGCTGGCGTACTACTACGAAGTCGCCGTGGAGGACGAGCTGAGAGCTGAGCTCAACAACACCTTCCTGTCCAACTACGCGCTTGATACTACCGTCACGAATGCTGTGGATCGGATGCAGACTGAGGTTGGTAGTGTTTGCAATCCTTCCAGACATCTACTTAATAAAAATCTTAAATTCTTTGCAAAACGCTCGGCCTACACTGCTAAGTAAATATTGTTATTTAACGCTAGAATTATGTGTACAAGGTGTAACACTAAGTTTTGTGTTACACCTTGTATACATAATTCTAGCTCTAAAAGGGGTCGTTTTAATCATAATAATGATCAACTTTACTACGGGACCCGAGATTGCGAAAAAAAAATCAGCTGTTCAGTCATAGTTTGTTGAATTATGCAAAAAAAAATGAATGGGATCATTCTGTTACAGCCTGCATAATAATACGTATTTAAAAAAAAATACAGTAACGAAAGATTTTTAATAATTTTTTCCCTGAAGCGGTTTAAAAGGGTATGAGAATTTGGTTGATTTCAGTTAAGCGAAATCGCAAAATAGAAAAACAGCTGTTCAGTACATTTTGTCGAGTTACGCGCACATAAGTGTATGGGGCGGTCGATTTTTTTTTCGCGATTTCAGTGTTGGTCCCATAGTAAAAGTTGTTCATAATGATGAGTACAATGAGCCCTTAAGAGGTATTGCGTTTATTCTGTTACACGTTGTATATTTAAGTGATATCACGGATTCATTTTATTCAACAAATAAGTTCTTAGTTCTCATATTAAATTATCACGTGATATTGTTTTTGTTAAGTGACTCAGTCTATAACGATTTTATCTGTATTTGTTCTTGTAAACATAATGTCACGCGCTGACAGATACTCTACAATAAAGAATAAAATATCTTTCTTAAAGCGTATGATAAATTGTTGGCTAGGCGCCCTGAATTGTAAGATAGCTCAACAAAATGTTTTGCATGCTACAATGTTAAAGTTATAGTCTAAACTGAATTGAATAAGAATTTATTTCCTTTAGAACACAGATAAGTTTTAATGATGCAGCAAATAAAAACTTTGTTACGAAAAATGGTCCGTAAACTGATGCTAGATGTGGCCTTATAGAGGTATGTGGAGCAAGGTGTAAAGTCTTGCAAACCGCCATGGAAAAGGGAGGATCCTTCGACCAGACGGTTGTTGTGTCTGGTGGGCAACTGCCCAATGGTTGGGCGGTTGTAGGTATATGTTCCAATCTCTGATACCGCGATGCAGGATTTGTTTGACGTAGGTCGTTACTGGCGGTATACAGGGTGAACTTTTCAAGTGGGCTTGGATGGCCAAATCCGAAACTATGATAAAAAAAATTGATTCCCTTGAGAGTGTCGAAATACACGTTTTTTGCGGCAAGCCGTATCTTTTTTTTACGTAAACTTAAAAGATTTTTTAAAGACAGCTTCAAGGGACTGTAGACCTGAGAATATGGTTTTATTTCAAGTCGATACCTCCTCCTTTATCTCGGGAACGCATTTCCCGAGATAAAGGGTCTTGACAGACAGACGAACACACAACAAAGTGATCCTACAAGGGTTCCATTTTTTTCCTTTTGAAGTACGGAACCCTAAAAACAGAAAACACTGAAAGGAAAACTTAAACTGCGTCATTGAATTTTCGAATAATCGCTATTCTTATAAGGATCAAATTCTAGGAAGTAATAATAACACATGGCAAACTAGAGGAAATAGCAATTTTTAAAAAAAAATATGTTTTTAATTTCCATTTTCCAGAGTTTGATACTTAGTAGCGACAATTTCGGATGTTGTAATAACGAATAATACAGAATGTTTTTTTTTTTTAAATAAATCCAACGATGCAGTTTTAGTTTTCATCAAAATCGGGCTCGAGACTCCTTTCAGTATTTTTCGCTATTCCTCATAGTTTCGGATTTGGCCATCCACGCACACTTGAAAAATTCACTCTGAAGATGTCGCTGCGTTAGTTTTTGCAGCGGTATAAATCCGCTACAGCCCTAATGCGCCACTCCGCCGGAACCCACAGCTACACTGCGCTCGTAATAATTAGCTTCATTTTGTACGACATGCAGGGATGGGGGGCTGGCAAACAAATGACCCGCGTAGCTAACGTGGCCAACTAAAAAGAGGTTGGCGTGCACATCCTACGTAGCAGTAGCAGTGGACGGTCGACTTCATTCTTTTATTATTACAAATTAAAGAGTTCGTCAAAAACCGGCCGACCTTAAGATACAATCCATATCTGAAAGCTCTTCATTCATGTTATCATGTATCGTTCGCACGTTTTCTTTATTCATCTATAAAATGTATTATCATCCACAGTTCAAATGCTGCGGCGCGGTGATATACTCCGATTGGCGCCACAGTCCGTGGCACGAGCACGACCCGCGCCTGCTCGTGCCCGACTCGTGCTGCAAGACTGTCACCAACCGCTGCGGCGCGAGAGACCATCCCTCCAACATATACTATCATGTGAGTATCACTTGTACTCGCACTGGCGCCACAGTCCGTGGCACGAGCACGACCCGCGCCTGCTCGTGCCCGACTCGTGCTGCAAGACTGTCACCAACCGCTGCGGCGCGAGAGACCATCCCTCCAACATATACTATCATGTGAGTATCACTTGTACTCGCACTGGCGCCACAGTCCGTGGCACGAGCACGACCCGCGCCTGCTCGTGCCCGACTCGTGCTGCAAGACTGTCACCAACCGCTGCGGCGCGAGAGACCATCCCTCCAACATATACTATCATGTGAGTATCACTTGTACTCCGACTGGCGCCACAGTCCGTGGCACGAGCACGACCCGCGCCTGCTCGTGCCCGACTCGTGCTGCAAGACTGTCACCAACCGCTGCGGCGCGAGAGACCATCCCTCCAACATATACTATCATGTGAGTATCACTTGTACTCGCACTGGCGCCACAGTCCGTGGCACGAGCACGACCCGCGCCTGCTCGTGCCCGACTCGTGCTGCAAGACTGTCACCAACCGCTGCGGCGCGAGAGACCATCCCTCCAACATATACTATCATGTGAGTATCACTTGTACTCGCACTGGCGCCACAGTCCGTGGCACGAGCACGACCCGCGCCTGCTCGTGCCCGACTCGTGCTGCAAGACTGTCACCAACCGCTGCGGCGCGAGAGACCATCCCTCCAACATATACTATCATGTGAGTATCACTTGTACTCGCACTGGCGCCACAGTCCGTGGCACGAGCACGACCCGCGCCTGCTCGTGCCCGACTCGTGCTGCAAGACTGTCACCAACCGCTGCGGCGCGAGAGACCATCCCTCCAACATATACTATCATGTGAGTATCACTTGTACTCGCACTGGCGCCACAGTCCGTGGCACGAGCACGACCCGCGCCTGCTCGTGCCCGACTCGTGCTGCAAGACTGTCACCAACCGCTGCGGCGCGAGAGACCATCCCTCCAACATATACTATCATGTGAGTATCACTTGTACTCGCACTGGCGCCACAGTCCGTGGCACGAGCACGACCCGCGCCTGCTCGTGCCCGACTCGTGCTGCAAGACTGTCACCAACCGCTGCGGCGCGAGAGACCATCCCTCCAACATATACTATCATGTGAGTATCACTTGTACTCGCACTGGCGCCACAGTCCGTGGCACGAGCACGACCCGCGCCTGCTCGTGCCCGACTCGTGCTGCAAGACTGTCACCAACCGCTGCGGCGCGAGAGACCATCCCTCCAACATATACTATCATGTGAGTATCACTTGTACTCGCACTGGCGCCACAGTCCGTGGCACGAGCACGACCCGCGCCTGCTCGTGCCCGACTCGTGCTGCAAGACTGTCACCAACCGCTGCGGCGCGAGAGACCATCCCTCCAACATATACTATCATGTGAGTATCACTTGTACTCGCACTGGCGCCACAGTCCGTGGCACGAGCACGACCCGCGCCTGCTCGTGCCCGACTCGTGCTGCAAGACTGTCACCAACCGCTGCGGCGCGAGAGACCATCCCTCCAACATATACTATCATGTGAGTATCACTTGTACTCGCACTGGCGCCACAGTCCGTGGCACGAGCACGACCCGCGCCTGCTCGTGCCCGACTCGTGCTGCAAGACTGTCACCAACCGCTGCGGCGCGAGAGACCATCCCTCCAACATATACTATCATGTGAGTATCACTTGTACTCGCACTGGCGCCACAGTCCGTGGCACGAGCACGACCCGCGCCTGCTCGTGCCCGACTCGTGCTGCAAGACTGTCACCAACCGCTGCGGCGCGAGAGACCATCCCTCCAACATATACTATCATGTGAGTATCACTTGTACTCGCACTGGCGCCACAGTCCGTGGCACGAGCACGACCCGCGCCTGCTCGTGCCCGACTCGTGCTGCAAGACTGTCACCAACCGCTGCGGCGCGAGAGACCATCCCTCCAACATATACTATCATGTGAGTATCACTTGTACTCGCACTGGCGCCACAGTCCGTGGCACGAGCACGACCCGCGCCTGCTCGTGCCCGACTCGTGCTGCAAGACTGTCACCAACCGCTGCGGCGCGAGAGACCATCCCTCCAACATATACTATCATGTGAGTATCACTTGTACTCGCACTGGCGCCACAGTCCGTGGCACGAGCACGACCCGCGCCTGCTCGTGCCCGACTCGTGCTGCAAGACTGTCACCAACCGCTGCGGCGCGAGAGACCATCCCTCCAACATATACTATCATGTGAGTATCACTTGTACTCGCACTGGCGCCACAGTCCGTGGCACGAGCACGACCCGCGCCTGCTCGTGCCCGACTCGTGCTGCAAGACTGTCACCAACCGCTGCGGTGTGGTAACGTAGCCTAGTCCAGAATACCCCAGTAAACGGACTCATCGTCAACGAATACTTATACCAGTCAGGATACTCCCGTTTTTGAGGTTACTTTTAACCTTTCTATCTACCTACTGCGGAGGCTTCCATCTTTTTCGAGCGCGCGCGTCTTCCTGCCTGTTTATACGGACCTTGCCATTTAGTACCATCATCTCTTTCGTGACTTAAAAAAACAATCGACCCTCTTGGCCCTTGCTGCAGTTGGGAAAAAATGGCCACCAAATGTTTTATACAGGTACTATAAGTCTAGCCAATAAAATCCCCTTTCACTTTGTTAAAATTATAAGGCTAATGACATTTTGGATTTAGATAATAAAGTTATCATTTGTTTATGATAAAATTATGTAATTCTCGCACAGCTAAACAATTCCTCTTTTAATTCCAGGGTTGCATACGACAGTTCACGAACCACATACGGGACCACCTGATCATACTAGCAGCGGTGGGGGTCGGGATGGCGGTGATCCCTATCTTCGGCTTCCTGTTCTCGTGCGTGCTGTACGTGAAGATCAAGCACGTGATAGACTGACGCAGGGCCGCGCCGGCCAACGCTAAGAACCGCAAGGTGTTCGACAAGTCGGCCCGGGGCGGGGCGGCCGGCCGCGTGGCCCGGGGGCGGCCGCACGCGCGCCCCCCTGCGCCCGCCCCCTGCCCCGTGCACCCCTCGCAAGCCAAGCGCGCCCCCATATCCACCATCAGCGACAACGTCAGCATATAAACTCCTTGCGTCGAACCTACGTGAAGTGGCGAGTGCAATCTCGATGTAGACTTAGATCATGTGTTCATCGGATGTTAATCGTTATACAGAATTAATGTTCGTGTCTAATTATAGTGAAGTAGAAACTGTGACCGAATTTATATCAGAGTGTATCCGAGCCGGTGCTCGATAGTGACTAATATTGTAAGACGGTGCTATACTATTTTGTTATAGAATCGCGGGTAGCTAGCGCATCAAATGGGGAGGGAGTATCTTATTGTTTAATTAATGAGCCATTTGGAATTGCAAGTATATTTGTAGTAATTGTATGATTAAATGTAACTACCAAATATTGAAACATTCTAAAATGATTTTATTATAATTATCACTGAGTTTCAGCACAATGCAAGCGCAACTTAATATCAAAGAAATCTTTCACGTAATCTCGTAATTGATACACCTACATAATTTATAACCTTCACTCGTTTATAATTGCTTACAATGCTATTATTTCCGAAGGCAAACAATGTGATTGTTACTGACACGATGACGACATAAATTGCCATGCTAAGCACACGACGCGATGTCGGTAGCACATGCATTAAATCAGCTTATTTATGAATTCCTTGGGTAAACCAGATGAAAATATATAGCCAATGAGTTTATAATCATGTAATGTAGATCGAAGCTCACGAACTACATACAAAATGCATTGTCGGCGTTCCGTTCTAATTATTATTCATACAGTTTAAACCTAGTCATTAAATTACGAGAAATTGCAATGGAAGATGGAAATCCGTGACTTGGCTCCTAACTAGTCCTGCTGTTGTTTTTTTTAAACTATCAATTATATACCAACTTCAGATTGGAAGTCATAGTCTAATGTTACAATGTATTTAGATCACAGAACCGTGTTTAATCAATTACACTTAAAAAATATGTGCCTTACTACTTTATAAGATTGTATATAAAATAATGTAATGAATGTAATTTTAAAAACAGTTAAACTAATTAAATTATTCGTTCATATTATAATAATGAGTTACAAAAGATTATGTCCAAAGTTTTAATTGATAATCGAAATTTTGGGCTGGTGGTCTACTTTTCAATTAACTTATCAATAAACAAATCGACTACTATGCAAATACAAACAATCAAATAAAAATGTAGTAGAAATATGCAAACATATGTGTGTTTAATAATAGAGAAGGTTGTTACCACACAATATGAAATTACTGGGTTTCGAAAAATTAATTTACTTTACTGTTTTACCAAGAGAAAAGTATTGACAATAGGTAACTCTTTATATTCAGGAGAAAAAAAAATTTAAAAAACCGACTGCATAAAAAAAAACTAATATTAACTTTAAATAAAAACTGAAAATGAAAAAAAAAAGTTCAGTCCAGAAGTGTAGAAAGCAATTTAGTTACTACAACATTAAAATAATCTCGTAATCAATACACGCATAAAATAAAAACAAATAATAAATTCTAATACGGAACATATTGACTGCAACAGTCGGGACCCATTCAATAATCTAGACTTAAATCATTCTATCCAATATGGGTCCCGACTATCTTTGGCAGATGGGTAAAAAGGGAAACGGATATCTCGTTTTTAAAGTTGAGACGAAAAAACAGCTCTAATCCTGGATCAGGCCAAAAATACTCATTTGAACCCAAACGACTCTAAAAGAGTATGGATAAGGATCGTAGTTTCTGCCTATGTTCATAGAAAAAAGCAAGGCTGCAGGATGAAATAAGTGACTGACGAAGCTCGAATTGACCATTCATTTAAAATGGGCTCGCCTTGTGGTAAAAGAGTAGGTACCATGTAAGCTTCGTTTCTCTTATATCCAGTGAGAGATGAGTAGACCACCAGCCATGTATACCCGCCGTGTTGGCGCTTATGTTAATTGTACAAGAAAATGTTTAAAGCCAAATGTTATGATAAGTCATTGTTTTGTACGGGTACTAATAGCTGTTACTATGTCTAATGTTTCCAATTAATTTACTAACATTTTACACGTTATAGTTTCTTATAGTCTATCATAATTATGCGTGTTTATTGTAATTGATAAAATGTCAAGCAATGTCCTATTTATTTATTATGTAAAGTAAACCTAAACCTACGAGAAAATATTCTGGAAACACTTCATATTACCTTTTTAATCTCTAAATATCAATTTAAAATTACAAGTAGTTGTCGGAATAAAGAACATTTTATTGATTACAATAAGCGCCACCAGTTAACTTTGTCTTCACGAATCACGATTTAAAATTCTTGTTAATTAATACAGTAAACTAAAACTGCAGTTGTTTTATTTACTTTTGTAAGGGAATTATTTTGTAGTAACCAACCTTAATCACAAAACTACGTTAATATCAACCTAATCTTTAAAATGACTAGCAGCAGGTACCTGCTGTTACTAAAACAAAACCTTGTTTTTGGAAATCGTTAGATGAAACCAAATAAATAATCGGTTTTTTGTCACTTTTGTAAACACGACGACCTTATAAACGGCTGCCGACCTAATGCCATCCAATTCCGATGATGTAAAAGGGATAGTGAGGGGGGGGGTAAAGTGAGGGGTAGGGATAATGTGTGTTGTTTATTTTAGGGTTAGTGAGTTTCTTTCTTTTCGTTATGAATAGCTCCGTCTCTCTCTTAGAGCGGAATCTCGATCGTTTTATGACTTCATAGTAAGGCCCCTGGTAGCAGTGATGAATCGGTGCTATATCTTGTTAAGACAAAAAATATTATACAAGTACAGATAAGCCACTTATATTACTTCTGTAAACGCTCTTATTGATACCACATACTAAATCGTTTGTAAGGAAAAGAAAAAAACAGTGTGTTTGTTTTTATCTGATATTTTATTCATAAGTGTGTTCAGTATACGACAGATTTTAAAGTTAATAGAATATTCAAATGATTTCAATAAAACTTGATCTTGGCCTTTTTTGCCATTGGAAATCCCCGAATACGCTTTATTTAGATGTCAACCGAAAATTACGAAGAGGCAAATGGACTTTAACGACCAACTTAATTAAGAATTCAAACCCACTCAATTAGGTTAAATGATTAAATAATTAAGTATTAATTACACATGAATAAATGTGCCTTACGAAACGCAGTCAGTAGTAATTTCCAATTCCCTAAAGCTGGCGGCATTAATATTTGTAAAATGTTTGTTCAAGTGACACTGCTGTGTGCAGTTACATCGTGTGTTCTATCTGCTAAAGTGATCAACCCTGACCTCGGTTCTATCGACGATGTTCTGGATATCATACAGAAGACGTCTACGAATCCACCTGAACACAGGATTCAAGTAACAGTACCACACGCAACACGGATAGAACAAATAGATTTTCCCTTCGTACATCCTTCAAACAATTACGACATGTTTGATACAGACTCCTTTTTCAATAAGATAATGGAAGACATGAACAAATTTATCCAATCAAGTTTATTTGGCTTTAAAACAAAAGAACTAAACCATTTACCGACGCCAAAACCAAATGAAGTGAACTCACGACCGTTTCAACCTCTCGCAGTGACCAAGAAGCGACCTCACACACAAAATCAAGGTGAGCCGACTGTCCACGGTGGAACGAGTTTGTCGGATCAGCCTGCGAATAATAAACCTATTTATGAACAAGGTATCGCGTCAATGCTTCACGGAACTAATAAACGACCCAAAGATAAACAAGATAATCATAAAAATAATAACGACTATGACTACGACTTTGACGCCCGAAAAGATAATGAAAAATAGCCATAATTATTGCTAATTGAATTGTAATAAAATTTGTTTTTTTCACATCTTAGCTAAATGTTTGAATGACTAAGTAAGCCAAAAAACAAACTTTAAGATTTTTATTTTTTCTTAAGAATGGGAAATCATCAAATGACTTCTTCCACTCGGGGTGGAGCAGAAGGGCGTGTCAGACTTACTGACTAAAACCCATCCGTGTTCCAATTCCCTTTGCGTTACAGGGCCGCGGTGACTCTTTCGAACAAATTCCGCAACCCAAGTAGAAACTAATAACCTACAAGTTGTTTTAAAGTGAAAGTTTTACCTTCAATAAAGTTATAAATATCGGGCGCACTCATTGTTAAATAACAATGGCACTAAAATAAAATCTTACCCTACCGTCACTCGAACCAAGTTTTATCACAAAATCGTTGTGCCGTGAAAACAAACATTCCGAGGGGATGTCTAGTTTTTGAATAACTTTATAATTTTTCAAACAAACTTGTCAGTAAAAACAGGTTTATAAGAGAATAGCAGTCGTATTGTGAAGATGACGCCTTAGTTGTGCACACGTCGTAAACGAACATCGTACTTAGCCAGGCAAGGACGAGCGCATCTCTACTCCACGTTTATTTAATGTCAATTAAAAATGAAGTCCTATTTCTTAGTGTTTTTTATAGCAGTGAGTTCTCAGTGTAACGCCAATATAATTGAAGGATTCTTGAGTGGAGCGATAGATGTTAACTCTAAAGTGCATGACGCGGCCCACAATGTCGCCGGTGCGTTTTTGGGAGGCGTGTCGCAAGTTCTAAACGCTCATCGCCAACCAGGATACAAGCCAGGGAAACCCCCGAGTGAGACCGTCGTCGTGGAAGTCGTCGTGAAAGATGATGAACCACCCAGATCACCCCATGGAGGAGGCAACGGCGGACCACCAAACCAAAACGGATACGGTCCTCAAGGTAACAACTACAATAACCGACCACCACCCAACAACGGCCACAACCACCATCATCATCACCACGGTAACCAAAACCCCAACAATTATAACCAAAATGGCAATGGCAACTGGAATCCGAACAACCAATATGGGAACCCCAACAACCAGTATGGCAATCCTAACCAGTATGGAAATGGAAACCCTAATAATAGTCCATACAATAAGCCGAACAGGCCATATGGAAACCCAAACAATCAGTATGGAAATCCCAACAACCAGTATGGTGGTTATAACAACCAGAATGGAAGACCCAACCAGAATGGAGGTTACAACAACCAAAATGGAAGACCCAACCAGAACGGAGGTTATAACAACCAAAATGACAGACCCAACCAGAACGGAGGTTATAACAACCAGAATGGAGGTTATAACAACCAAAATGACAGACCCAACCAGAACGGAGGTTACAATAACCAAAATGGAAGACCCAACCAGAATGGAGGTTACAACAACCAAAATGGAAGACCCAACCAGAATGGAGGTTACAACAACCAAAATGGAAGACCCAACCAGAATGGAGGTTACAACAACCAAAATGAAAACCAGAACGGGAACCAATTTGAAAACCCTAACAACCAGAATGGAAACCCCAACAACCAAGAGGGGAATCCCAACAGCCAGAACGGAAACTTCAACAACCCATTCGGTAAACCTAATCAAGATAGCAATGGTTTTAATAATCAGCCTTCTGAGAAGCCAAACCAAGGTGGATATCAAGACCTAACCACTGAACACGTAACCTCCAAGCCCATCGTAGTGAATCCACCAATCATTGGCACCGTCACTAAACCTAGCACCGGATATATAGACGAGACTACGAAAAAACCCAAAAAACCTGAAGATGACTTTCCTCTATTCGTACCACTCGGACCCAACGATTATGTTTACGGCGGTGACAAAATAGAGGTCAGTGCCCCCAAAAGAGAAACAGATAACAGTAAACCAAAACCAGCCGATGAAGACGAGGATTTGGCATTAGACATAAGGATACAAGATCAATAAACTTAAAATAGCAGCTGTAAGCAATTTGACGCTGTTATTGATAAGATACCACATGTTTTAATTGAAATTTATACATCTGTTTAATTAATTCATTGCATAGTTCGATAACCATCGGTCAATTCAATCTAAAAATACCTAAATGTCTTTTTTTTTTGTCCAATACCCAACAAATTTACTAGTCTGTCTGACCAAACCGAAGTTACGTTACTACTCTGTTTTTATGATTGTTGTTTGTGTCTAGGTAGGTACAGCTTAATACAAATAATATTCTATAAAAAAGTACTTCCACATTATTAAATTATTTTTTACTACTTACCTACCTACACTATATGTTATACCATCAAAGTAGCTAACTACCTGTTATGAAGACAATCACTATATCTCATCTATAAATAAATATCTAATAATAACCTTTAAGGAGAATACCCACAGAGTGTTAATTACATATTAATTAAAACATGCGATAGACTCTTATTTTCCCTGGTTTTGCCCGAAACCTCTTTCTCTTGTTGCCTAGAGAGGAACTTCACTTAATAGTGTAGATCTTAACCAGGGGATTGTTGCCTAGATAATAGGTTTAGATAGGTAATCGTTTTGACGGAAACATGCTATTTCTTTTTTACCCAATCATGGAAGAAATTGGTAGGTAAACTTAATAATGGACCATACGACACCAGTTTATGCTAGTTGGAATCTAAACCGGTAATTTTATGTAAATTTTTCCTTATCTTATAATTCTACTGTTTGAGGAAATAATACCTACTTAAGTACCTAATATTTAAATGACACATCTAAAAAATCTACCAACCATAAAATGTACCTACTGAAATTTGCATCAGAAGCACAACATTTTTGTGAGCCGCTTTTGTCGTGATTTTCCATAATAATTATGGAATGGCTTGGCCTTAAGTGCAAAAAGCGTGAAGCCCAATGAACAACAAACTGATTCCTTATTACGCGTCCAGCTGTTTCCCAACTAACACATTGTTTACTGCTACATTTTTTTTAAAGCACTGTGTTAAATTATAAGAATAATACCCTCATAGTAAAATAACCCTGTCATGAGTGAATTACTCATCGTATTCGCGTTATTGGTAGTTGGAAAAATCCACGGCCAAGAGGCGGTCGTGTTGCAAATTACAAAGCTTCGACCTTTGCACGTGCCTGCGTTTGATCGCAGACCGGTTCCATATCAGGATCGGGAATACAGTGAGCTTCGAACATCGCAGCCTCCTCCGCGACTGTACACAAATCCGCCCCGACCAGCTGATCGTGACCTGCCGCAAAAACCCAACGGAAGCGGCAACCTTAACCTTCTGCCGTCGACCGTGGGAGAGAACCAACCGAAACGAAAACTGTTTGTTTCATCCAAGATCCCAGACAAGATGAATCGACCTTTGAACGTTAGTGATCATAGTGACCCAGTGAATTACACCGAATACTTGAGCAATGATGTGTACGAAGACTTTAGTTATGAGAATAGCAGAACCCCAGGATACGTCGTTAAACCAGCTGTAACAAAG
This sequence comes from Mamestra brassicae, assembly GCA_905163435.1. Taxonomy (NCBI): domain Eukaryota; kingdom Metazoa; phylum Arthropoda; class Insecta; order Lepidoptera; family Noctuidae; genus Mamestra; species Mamestra brassicae. Next base: position 5,119,599 of record LR990996.1, on the reverse strand, counting down.
ACTACTGTTGTTAATGTGAAAAGTGAAAATGTGTCAACAATGAAACCAGCGTTTGTGAATACGAACATACCGAATAATGGAAGCGTTGCAGGAATAACTTTGGATGAACGATCATCCTTTAACGGCGACCCGTGTCCCGCAGGTTTTGCCAAGGTAAACGGACAGTGTGTCAAGGCGGACCAGTGAATAAAATGTAATGAAAGTGACACGTAATGGACATTCGGAGCCCTGAGAAAACACCCTTTCATGATGTGCAAAAACGGTGGTTAGTTTAAGAGATATTCGTGTAAAACTAGGGAACTACTTACCTCACCTGCTCCTATTTAATTGGTAAACCTACGTATGTAGGTTGTGATGTTATTAATAAATATATTATTTAGCCTAGAATAAGGAAATTAATTAAAGTGATTTATGTTGAACTTGTGAGTAATATTGAAATAAAATTCGTTTGTAAATTACGAATAGGCGCAGGAAGACATTGTTTTTATTTTAGTTTCAAGTTAAAAACTTTCATGAGCGATTCTAATAAAATAGACTACAACTTTACATTCACAAAAAAAGAATCGGAAATACCCGGAGTTAGTTGTGTAGGTACCGTAAATTAACTTTCTAATTTTAAAAAACCTGAGACGTCAAGAATTGATTATGACGACAGCAGAAGCCAGCGTGACGATGCTGGCTATTCCTAATATGAATACAAATTGATGATAAATAGGCAACGACATAATTTTCGCGCATAAACGAATAATAAAATTAATGTAAATAGCTGTTCGGTTGATAGAGGGTGTTATCGTAGCAGACATGGAGCCTAAACAAACAATAGCCTGGCTGACAGACTAAATTAAAATCCTAAATCAATTATTATAAATCCGAAAGTGAGTTTATTTAATTCTTATGCTTTCACGTTGAGATCGCTGAACCGGACAAAAGCAAGCACTTATAAAAAAGGTTTAGTAGGTACCTGTCAACCCTTCACTCTGCCAAAAGTAAGGCCTCTAAAAATACCTTCATCTAGAAATAACCACGACCTCGAATCAAACTCGTTTAGGGACACAGTACACATTAAAAGACAAAATGTCATCGTCATTTCAGCCAAAACCAGTCCAGGGTCGACTATAAGCCCCCAAGCGTCGCATTCTCGCATCCAGGGCGGGCGATACCCGCAACCTTCGTAAGAGTTATCACGACATGACATGCTTTGATTGAGTCACTATATGTAAACTGCATGGGTGCACGACTGCACGTAGACATTAGCAGCTAAACCTAATGAAGCCAAAGTTATTGTACCTACTATTTAAATGGCATCACCATATTAGGTAGGTCGCTACGTCAACCTTTTAATTGCTTTAAAATTGATGATTTATAAGATTTACTGCTGTGGGTATTTTTACAGTCGTACCTAATCAGATTTCTAACACGAAATTATAAAAACGCCTGATAGTATTTTTATGTCTACATATTGACAATATATTGCTAAGTTCTTTCTGATAAGCAGTTATTCAGAAACTTTTCTGATGCCATTCCAGGCGTTCCAAATTAAAATGATATTTAAATATGCCCTTTGAAATGTAATTTTGTTCATGTTCTTTCCAATCGCATAACAATATTGCATACTTATTTTCTTCCCATGACGTCTCACTTTTTTCCCTGAGTATGTACTGACGCCAGCGCATCAAGCTCATTTTGTCAAATTTCTTTAACAGATTTTCAACTTTATTTCTTAAGGATTAGGTTCAAGGTTGATTGGGAAAATTTGTCAGTTTCGGGTAGCTTGATGTGCTGGCGTCTGTACAGTTGGTATAACGTACATATAAACAAAACAATAAAAAACATATACTTCGTAAACATCATCTATTTCTTATATGCAGAAATTGACGGTAATTGAAAATTTATCGGTATGTACCTCGAAAACTAGACATGATACCGTAAATGTTAGGTACTTTTTTTCAATGACTCATCAGCTATTTAATTCACCAATCTATTAAGCAGGTACCAAAATCGTGTAACGCAGTGTAATTAGTAAATTGGAATCCTGTTTATGCGGCCCTGTCAATGTCAAATGCCTAAAAAGTAAAAATCCTTGTAGCAGTTTATTTTGTTTTTTGTTGAACATTCTTCTCAATGGCAGTATTGACAATGCATAAATTGATAAAGGGGAAAAAAATATATTGATTACAGCCGCTAAAAAGTAATACATCCCGTTCATGTCGTGAAAATTATACTCGTTTAGTAGGATAAAAAATATATAGTTGACAACACTCAAATTGGTTTCTACCTATTTGTTTCTACATATATGGTAACACTAGAAATAATTGTCAGTGTCATTTGAATAGAACGTGGAGTAGCCGGCATCACTCTTTTTGTAAAAGATTTACAATTTTTTCGAAAATCTATTTTTGAGAATTTACCCTTTACCACGCCAAGTTTACAAAGAGAAGAAATTATAAATTCAGTCAGAATAAGGTTACCGTTCAGAACAAGTTTCGTGTTAAAACAAACACCACGTGTGCGATTTTGTTCTACAACACACTTAGGATCCTATAACAAGCTTCAAGTTTCTTTTTATGTGAACGACATACATACAGTGAATATATTCGTGAATACTGTATTCAACCGACGCTACAGATAGCATCCTAACGTGCACGTGCCGCCAAAATGTCTGCCAAGGCCGAAGTAGATCTTCGCGATGGACTCTCCGCAGCACAGATCTTCGAAAACCGGGAGGGACTGACTTACAATGATTTCCTGTTGCTACCCGGATACATAGACTTCACCGCTGAGGAAGTGGACCTAACGTCGCCTCTTACTAAAAAAATTAACCTGAAATCTCCGCTTGTATCCGCTCCTATGGACACCGTGACCGAAGCCGACATGGCGATAGCGATGGCGCTGTGCGGCGGCATCGGCATCATCCACCACAACTGCACGCCGGAGTACCAAGCCAATGAAGTACACAAAGTGAAGAAGTATAAACATGGGTTCATCAGGGACCCTGTATGCATGGGCCCCGACAATATTGTAGCTGATGTCATTGAAGCAAAGAAAAAAAATGGTTTTACTGGATATCCCATTACAGAAAATGGCAAGTTGGGAGGGCGACTAATTGGGATAGTCACTTCTAGAGATATTGACTTCAGGGAGGGAGATCCTCAATTGAGTCTGAAGGAAGTTATGACACCCATTCATGATATGATTACTGCTCAGTCTGGTGTCACTTTACAGGATGCCAATTACATTCTTGAAAAGAGCAAGAAAGGTAAATTACCCATTATCAATGGAGATGGTGAGCTGGTTGCCCTTATTGCAAGAACTGATTTAAAGAAGGCTCGCAGCTACCCTAATGCTTCTAAAGACTCCAATAAGCAGCTGTTGGTTGGAGCAGCAATTGGAACTCGTGAAACAGACAGAGAACGTCTCAAGCTGCTAGTCAATAATGGAGTGGATGTGATCATTCTTGATTCATCTCAAGGGAATTCAATATATCAGATAGAAATGATAAAATATATTAAAAAGACCTACCCTGAAATCCAAGTCATTGGTGGTAATGTTGTGACAAGAATACAAGCCAAGAATCTTATTGATGCTGGTGCTGATGCCTTGAGAGTTGGTATGGGCAGTGGCTCTATCTGCATCACCCAAGAAGTCATGGCTTGCGGTTGCCCTCAAGCCACTGCAGTGTATCAAGTTGCATCCTATGCTCGCCAGTTCAACGTGCCAGTTATTGCAGATGGTGGAATACAATCTGTGGGCCATATTGTCAAGTCATTAGCACTGGGAGCCACCACTGTCATGATGGGTTCTCTACTAGCTGGAACATCAGAAGCACCTGGAGAATACTTCTTTTCTGATGGAGTTAGGTTAAAGAAGTACAGAGGAATGGGCAGTTTAGAAGCTATGGAGAACAAGGATGGAAAAGGAGCTGCAATGAGCAGATACTTCCACAAGGAGTCTGACAAGCACCGAGTGGCGCAGGGAGTGAGTGGCAGCATTGTGGACAAGGGCTCAGTCCTGCGGTTCCTGCCATACTTGCAGGCAGGTATGCAACACAGCTGCCAAGACATTGGAGCGCGCTCAGTTGGTTTTTTGCGTGAAATGAGCTACTCCGGAGATCTGAGATTCATGAAGAGGACTTACTCTGCACAATTAGAAGGCAATGTGCACAGCTTGTTCTCTTATGAGAAACGATTATTCTGAAAAAGTGTCATTATGTCCAAGGGACATAAAGACTAAATCAATATATGTATATCTGAATGTAAGGAAAGATCTAGTTAATTTTTGAAGAAAGTAATCAACTTATTTGATAAGGATGAATTTGAATGTAATTAGGTGTTAAAAATAAATATATTATTATATAAGTGTATGTTATCCATTGCAACAGAGTATTCCATTTTAATATTATATCATGTTTTTTTTCTTGATGTTTTAAGATATAAGCAATTGGTTGCTTTGTGATAAAAATCAAGTTTGAAATAAAGTGTGAATTAAAATATCTTCGTTTTTTATTCCATTTACACATAAACCAATTACAATACACTACCTTATATACATAAATAATACACAACAGCTAGGTGTTAATAAGATTACTCATTTATCTTGTTAGTAGCAAAGACATAAACCCAGCAGGGTTTCCTCCTAAGTGAATTGGGAGTTTATTACAAAACGTATGTTCAATAATGTACGGCGAGTCGCAAAATTATATAATCATCCTGATCGACCAGGTCTACGAAACTATATCCTGTACAGTAGGTACTTAATTGAGAAGCAAGTGGTTCGACTATTGGGCCATCACTCAGACTTCTTACTGCCCCACCCACCCGTGTTCCTTCAAATGCCCTTTGTGTTTTCCAGAGCCGCGGGCTGCAACGTTAATTATGCTGACATCTCTTTGAGGCGAGCATGTAACAACGCGCCGACGACCCGTACCTGGTCGATGGCGCATTGTGGAGGAATGCGCATTCTTTGATGTCTGAAATGCCAATCTGCCTTGAGCAGGCATAAGGATCATTGCTGATTCGTTGGGCCCATGCGATTTTCTGTTGGTGTGCCCTGCACTGGGAAAATAGCTACAAGGGTGGTACTAATGTTCATATGATGACAGGTGTGTAGGTGGGAGTGATTATAAATAAAACAACCCTTTCTAATAATCACAATTTATTGGAATTATAAATGCACAAGCTGCGCAGGCATGATTATTTTAATTTGACAATAAATATCATAAAAGTGCTAAATAACTTAATAAAAATTATATGTGCTACAATCTATGATTTAGACTGGTGCGTCCAAAAATGTTATGCTTAACATTTTAAAAACTGCATCCTAGCTAGCAATACTACCGCCTGCACGAAATATTACCATCTGTCGAATACTCTTCCGTCTTAAAACCAAACTCTTATGTCGTCAATACTGCCAAATAAAACATAGTAAATCTCTAGAGAGCATAGCAACCATGTGATAATACAAATATTTCTTAAATACCTAATATTGATATCAAGTAAGTATTACACTGGTCTTCAACAAGATCTCGGCGTCACGTTGGCTGAATAAACTATTAGTATCGTTTACAATAATTGTTAGCCTCAAAATGCTTAAAGTTGATCTTGCTGACTATCTCAAGACAACCCAGCTGATAGTCTACCCTGACAAACCGCAGATAGACGTAGGAAGCGACCGGCTAAGTCCCAATTGATAACGCGGTTACAAAAACTATCAAAACTACTCATTTCTTAAACGTTCAAACTACCAAAGCGATAAGGTCGTTTATCAGTTATTAATGAATTCAAGGCAGAAGCAGACTTAGCTGGTCTTAAATTTCGATAAGCACACTCGTAAAGTCTGAGTATGTGCCATAACGAGGTCTGTTTCTTACTCTCTCGAACCTAACGCACCAGTCGGAATGCACGAAGTCAAGCGACCAAAGCGTATAAATCTTACTGAGATTACATCTTAGCTGAATTCAGCACGTTTAAGCGTGTTTGTTATATTAAAATCATCGAATAATTGATATTGACTTAAACTAGAGCAAAAAAACTCGTGGACCTAAGAAAGAGTGGAGGCGCCTTTGATACAAAGCTTTGTTTATTATGGTGCTGTCTGCGATAGCGGTTTTGACGGTGTTTGCTGAGGCGAATAATGTTGGTGTTGGGTATAAATGGGGTCCATCCACATTTTCTAGGGCCATGGAAGCACGGAACTCGCTCAAACGTGCTGAGGGAGAGCGTCGCGGCGCGGTGCGTGCGCCTACTCCTTGGGCGCGTCGTCGTCGTCGTGGTCGCGCGTGAACTCGGGCCCGTGCGTGACGTCATCCTCGAACACGATCTCCTCTGGGTCGGGCGCGCGCGGCAGGAACTCCTCGCCTGGACAGATCTTCTTGAAGATCTGCTCAGCCTGCGAAGTTAACGTTACATTTCATTAACATTCCTTTGGGACAACGTTTGCAGGCAAATTCTTTAATTAAAATATTTATTTTTAGGTACCTAAGTATTTGTTTTAAAAGCAGGTTATTGTTATTTTTTATCGTGTGTGTTTTGTTTTTGTTGGTAGCTTTTTCTGTAGTCATATCTGATCATAGCTAAGAAATAATGTTAATGTTTTTTTTTATTACCTATTTTTTATTTAGATGGGTTTGCTCTTGACTCAAGTCTAGGTCATAGATGACAGACTCAAAGTCGACGATGGAGCGAGCACTTATGAGTTACTAATTAATAGGTAACTACACGGTGAATGTACCTAGTCAACTTCTACTACGTATTAAAATAAGTACTTATAGATTTTCGGATAATGAACTTAGAGTTCAGCGTTATTAATAATGTACCTACCTACCTAATCAATCAATTTCCTTAAACCTATACCAAATCTTCGTTCTATATTTCGACCGCTATCTATAAATTGCACCACAATTTCATTGAACCCACCATGTGTTCAGTTTACTTATCTATAAACAATTATAATTATGTTTATATTAGTCCATCGTTAACTGTTTTAAACATTTATTAGAAACACGCAGAAGATAACACATCATACCTAAAGATAACGGCACAAAAAAGGTGCCTGTACCTACAAAGTAACTGCGATGAGAAGCTTAGTTTGGTTCAGTAGTTAATAAAATAATGTTTTAGTTAATTATTTCTAATACGTGGGTATTGGTCTTGATTTAACTGCTCCGCGAGCTTGCAAACGCGAGACCAACGGTTGCAAGCGCGCCTGCCGAGCGTGGAGTCCTGGGTTCGATTCCCAGGTCAGGCAGAAAGTGTAATTTGGGTTTTCCAATAGGAATTTCCCAGTAACAGCCCGGAGTTTGGAAGTTGGTGGTGTGACACCCCCGTTCTCCGGTCGTGTCGGGTTGCCATCCCATCGGAATATGAGAGTGATGGAAGAGGGAGTGCACCTGTGTTTACGCACACACACTTATGCATTGTAATATGTCCCGCACCGATGGCCAGTCTCGGTTGAGATTGGCCGCCAAGGCCGAAATTAGTCAGGAGGACTATATCTTTATATATATAATTCTTCTGTACGTGTGTTGACACTGAACTCCTCCTAAACGGCTGAACCGATTTGAATGATTTTTTTTGTGTGTGTTCAAGTGGATTCGAGTATGGTTTAGATCTGTGAAAGCCTATATCCAACAGCAGACGTATTTCAGGCGAAATGATAAATAAAATAACAGGTCGTTAAGTAATAAAAATCATACAAAATATTTCGTAAGTTAGTACGGACCATGGAACTGCGCGTCATTCGTTTAGCGAGAACTTAGGCTATCGCGTGCACTTAGATAGTAAACAAGTAAAACGTAGTAAGTAACGATAAGATTAAGTTATTGACTACAGAACCCTACAGACATACTCGCACCTACCTACACTACAATCGCACAATCTGTTGAGTAATGGAAAACAATAACATCGGTCAAGTGATTGATGACTGACGGAAATAAATTACTTATTATGTTTTGGGTCACAAATAGTTTACTTATCTAAATTGATAAGTTCTTTTCGTGTTATTTACGTTAGAAACGGCAGATATTAAAGGCATTTATTTTGTTACTATTGTAAAGAAAGATAAATCGGGATTGCGCGTTTCTTCATATGTCCCTAAATAATGGTAAGATATCACAAAATATAGATTTTTCAGTAGAGATAGATAATTTTTGAAGTAGTAATAAAAATGGGTAACATAATGCTATTACTCGTACCTATGTGCAATAGCATTATGTTACCTAAATCAAGGGTTTTGAGATAAGATCCTGTTCATCCAAACAAGTCAGGTAAGTATTCTACAACAGTCTCCTTTTTCCAAACATTCACTGCTAGTGTTAAACTTGTAAAGACGTTTGTATACCTACTCATTAATATTTCTGCTAATTAGAGTGGCCTTCGCCAAGAGCTAGAATATAAAGTTATTTTTTATCGAAATTTTTACTTTAAATGCATCTCTCATTGATTTACTATGGCTTTTGTTTTTCAAATATACTTAATCACAATTATATGCGCACAAATTGTAACGCCCCATTTTTTTCCTTTTTTGTTTATGGTATAAAAATCATCAAATAACTCCTTCCGTTTTGGGCGGAGCGTAAGGGAATGTCGGACTCTTACTGACTAAAACCCATGGGCGTGCAGTAGGCTACAGTAAGGGTAGGCCAGCCCATACATAATGCCCAGTTACAAATTCATGTGACAGCGGATATGAGGGATGAGGTACTGCGCAGAGAAAAGCGAACTTCACAGACGTCATAAGGGGCCATCCATAAATTACGTCACACGAATTTTATGTGTTTATGACCCCCTCCCCGTCCTTGTCACAGCTGGTTACATTTGTGAGACTCCCCCCTCCCTAGTGTGACGTGACATATTTTGTAAAATATCTAGAAATTATTAAATTAAAATAGCACTTCCGACATTATTATAGACCAGATTTATTTATTTTTTAATAAAATCAACATCAAATCAAACATTAAAAAATAAAAAAGCAAAAAACTGAAACCCTATGATAATACAAATAGGACTGAAAATATTTTTAAGTTTTTCGTTAATAGTTCAAATTACGTTTTTAAATCCTCATTTATATATTTGATTTTGAAATGTGACGTCACGAAATTTAGGACCCCTCCCACCCCTTGTCACACTTCGACGGCCCCATCCCCCTTAAAGTGTGACGTAATTTATGGATGGCCCCCTAAAGTTTGAATCGACCTACATCTACTATCCCTTAACTATGATAGTTTCACCTCAAGAACACTAGGCAACGACAATCTCTCTAATATATTTCGCAATAGTTTAATTGTTATCAAGTTCTACCTAATATCGTTGACATCCGTATGGTTATCACCGAATCATGTTCCACAACGTGACAGTGGTGTCACAGTACAGACTTCGGGGTCATGGCTCCATCACATAATTGAATTGTTTCGTGTTCGTCAACAGTAAACCTTAATGTCAGTAGCATGGCGGCTAATTGTGGCAATGGAATGGTATAATGGCTTAAGGCTGCGGTTTCACTAGAGATGTGCGAGGTAGCTAACCAGTGCAGTTAAGCTACGTAATTATAAGGCCCGTTCACTAGACATACGCTAAGCTAAGCTTTAAAAATAGCAATCCTATTGGTGGAATTGTGACACATCCACAGCTATAGTAGGCGCCAGATAAATGTGGAATAAAGGATATTGACCTTTCCCTAATAACTGCTCATAGGTACCTGAACAATTAAATATGAATCGTTTTTCATTATTAGACCATGTTAAGGATCACGTGAGATGATGATTCGGGACAGTTTTGTGTCATTAATTCCGTTTTTCAAATTAACAATGTCAATAAATGTAGGTGGGTCAATGACCGATATTCCACGATTATCTGGCGCCTACTATAGGCAGCTTAGCACATCTCTAGTAAAACCACAGCATTAAGCTGGTTTTAGACCAACACCTAAGCATAAATTAACCTTAGCATAGCTGGAGCAAATTTTAGTTTAAGCAATGTTTCCAGAACGAAATTCAACGGCAAATAATGAATGTGACAAATTGTCAAACGCGCGAATTAAGTGTGGTAGACCTACTACAATTAGCTTTGACAGCAGTACAGCTTCTTCCAAAACTAGTGAGTAAGTAATTATAATGTAAGACATTGTCGTCACGCTACAATTGTCATCTTAGCATCATTTAGCTATAAGTAACTTGTATCTTTAGGATTCAGTTAAGACATTATTATCTTGACTGTCCCTCTGTCGGTTAAATAAAGCTATTTTTATAAACTCTCCGATTAACGTTAACTTAATTCGCGCAACCTGTTGAACAGCATTGGCTGTTGTTGCACACTTGACTTGTGTTTAATTTGTGACGCTTCGATAATTTATTTTCAGAAACTGCTTTTTTAATATGGTTTACTTAGTTTGTGGTACGCACGTGTAATAATTAAAAAATATTTCATGTATGCGATTGCGAGCTAAGCTTAGCTCTTGGTCGGCAACCGGCTTTATGGACATCTATGTAGCTACGAGTGTTGACCGAGCATTGTTTGGTGAACCGACAAGTAAATGGTAGTCGATTATTCTCTGACCTGAATAAACTTACTAAGTTATGAGTAATGAATCTAGATGCTAACTAAAATGTTAAGGAAAACTATAGTTTGCATAAATACCGAAATACGAGTGAAAAGTCCTTTTCCATTTAAACTCCAAATTTTATTGCTTTTTTTTATCTTACCATCGTTCCTTTAGAAACGCTTGCGGGAAACACGGACCTATCGCGCAAATATGACGATGTAACGGTACGTTTACTTATTAAAATTCAAAGCTTTAAGATAGAAGACCAGTCTTTTCAACAAATGCACAAAGTGTGTGATAAATATTTTTTATGCTGCTTCTAGTTAGTTTCTATGTAGGCAGAAAATTAAATTTGCTTTTGGGTATTAAAAAGGTTGCATAGCAAAGGGGCCGAAGCGAGTTTCTCTACTATTGTTATAGTAGAGAAACCCGCTTCGGCCCCTATGGTGTTCCATTAGATACCTCCGGGTATAACAAGGTCTAGTGGCTCCATTGTAGCCCTATCAAGTAAGGCCAATCAGAGTTGGGATTACTGCAAACTCATCCTGGAGTTAGTACAAAATACCAATTACGGGGCAGGTTTGAATAGACAAGAAGTCGGTGATCTCGTCACTATGTGGCCTGCGGTTTGTTGCTCAGTATTTTTTTACAGAACCCGTAATCGAGGTGCCGAAAGCGACAGATACTGCCGAGGTGTATCCCAAAATTCCAATAACAATGACACAACTAATTGTATGCCATTTGGTAGTATGTAGGTACTGGATTCAATTATTATGCAAAGACCACAGTTATTTGTTTTCTACATTAATTGCCAAAAATAGATTCTGATCCTGAGTTCAATGCGGTCTCCAGCTAAGAGTCTGTGTATGTGTGTCAACACTGTGTACGGCGCGGTCGAAGTCTAGTCCGGCGTCGGGTCCCGAGCACACGTGCACGCTGTCCACAACGCTCGTCACTGTGTATCACATAGCGTGCACTAGTGTGTATTTGTGAGTGTTAGTACCTGTTCTACGGCGCGGTCAAAGTCTAGGCCGGCGTCGGGTCCCGAGCACACGTGCACGCTGTCCACAATGCTCATCACTGTGTATCACATAGCGTGCACTAGTGTGTATTTGTGAGTGTTAGTACCTGTTCTACGGCGCGGTCGAAGTCTAGTCCAGCGTCGGGTCCCGAGCACACGTGCACGCTGTCCACAATGCTTGTCACTGTGTATCACATAGCGTGCACTAGTGTGTATTTGTGAGTGTTAGTTAGTACCTGTTCTACGGCGCGGTCGAAGTCTAGTCCGGCGTCGGGTCCCGAGCACACGTGCACGCTGTCCACGACGCTCGTCACGGGAGCGCTCGTGTCTTTCACGTTGTAGAACAGCGACCATAAGCACTGGAACAAAAAAATAAATCAGTGGTTATATTATCTAAACTAAGACCAAACTTCTGAGAGATGAAATTGTTTGTTTGTTATCTCTGTGAAGTATCGACCTGGTTATAAAAGTCCCGAGGACATGTTTAATGATGCGTTTTTTTTATCTTGTGTAAATCCTCATGGACGTCCTCCGCCCTGGGGTGGGGTGAGGGATCTGCGAAACACTTACTGACTAAAACCACACGGTGTTCTGCAGCTAACTTTTGCGGGGGGCGATGAAGTGCTTAAGCATTTCATCGCGCTCCCCCGGCCAGGTATGACCCACATGAATTCATGCGGGTTCCGTTACCGTCTGCGGCCGCATACAGGCGCGCGCCATCTCGGGACTTTGACTGTTTAGGCAACATTCCCCAAGTCTATGGATAGAGAGGGAAGTTGTATCCTCCCGTTCCTTTTGCGACCATCACTACCTCGCAGAAGGAGGCGACGGCATCCTGCTTGCTTTCGCCTCCGACCATTGGGTATTTGCGAGGAGATAAACATATACTCGTATCAAGGTTGAACATAATCATATTTTTGGACGTTTATTGCTGGATATAGGGGTGTTCCTATGAACTAAATTCAAGGGTAGGTAGAATAGGCGACAGCCTGGCAAAGGGGCAAAGCATGCTCCATTCCCGCTCTTCTACTTATTGTATGGCCAGGGTTTATCATTGCCTTTGCCATGCCATTTAAGCGACTTGTATTCTATTTAACCTTTTGAACGCCACTGTCACATATACGTGACAAGCAAGCGCGTGCCCTGTACGCCGAACGGCACAAATATGTGACAAAAAATACGGCGAGTTGTGGCTTGCCGTCGGGGGTGCGCCGATGCGTTTCTGTTCTGGCGTTCAAAACGTTAAGAAACACTACATCACGCCAGATTTTGCCGAAGGTTTAGGTTATGTTATTACAATTAGATATTAAAACTAATAGATACCTTAGGTTTGTCAGCCTCTTCAGTTTGATCACCGCCAGACATGTCGAAGATCTTCTCAGCGATGCCCATAAGGTCGGACTCGGCATCCGTCACCTTGTTTGTTATGAAGTACACCACAACTGCAATGTTCAAGTTATAATGTAATATCCTTTACAAAGTAATTTTGTAATGATTCCATACTAGAGACATGTCATGATTTCGGTGTATGGGCAATGAGCAAATAAATCTGAAAAATTGACGAAGAGTTTTTGGTCCTGGAAAAACCATTAAGCAAAACAAGACTTGCTGTTTATTACATTACATTGGATGCATTTATTTATTCGGTCATTAAAAAGTATTCAAGTAATAAAGGACCTATTAATATGAACAAGATAAAACCAAACATGTAACGAAATTAACGCAAACCCTGAAACGTGGCCATTGCATTGTTTTCATCGTTCAAAAATCGACTCCCCCATTCATTTATGTACGCATAACACGACAAAATGTACTGAACAGCTGTTTTTTTTCACGATTTCGGGTTAGGTCCCATAGTAAAAGTTGTTCATAATTATGGGTACAATATTAACCCTAGTTTGCGTAAATTTTTTTACATACTCGTTATGTATTCATTCAAGTTATAACTTTCGAAGTTATTTACGTTAAAAATAAAGCATAAGATAACATTTTACGAATTAGTTACAGTGCTTTGTTAAAAAATATTTTGCTCTAATCAAAATGGAGTCATGCTCAATTTAAAATTAAATCAATGTTAATACTTAATTGTTGAAAGGAGCATGAAATAGCTCAATTTTTGTGCTTTTATCAACAGTCATAATTCATTCCATGATTGCATTCAACTGTAATCATTTACCACGCCTAATATAACTACTACCTCCGTATCAGTAAATATTTACGGCACTTACATTACCCACGACCACATACAGTTTAGGGATACCTGATGCTAATTAAAAACCCATTCCAATATCTGGATCGAAGTCGTTCACAATGACTCACATATTACTCAACAAAAAGACTGGAGTAGGTAGAACGTGTTACCGAGCGGCGCATTGTACAAAAAACTGCAGTAAAAAGTTAAATGAGCTTGTGACCCTGGACGAATTTTTGTGGTAAGTACTTCGCTGGCTAGTTTGAAGTTTCCTCCCAAGCCAGTTTGAATATCGTCAGTGGCGCGGACATGATTTATCCGATCGTAAAGAAAAGTACCACCGATGATTCATGCGTGGCCAATTAGCAGATGGTTTTTGGAACGCTTTGAAGGAAACGGTAGCGCGATCGAAAGAGTGCGTTCCAATACCGTCAGCTATGCGTAGTTATGGAACTCTAATTATACGGTTCTATGGACGCTAAAAGACCTACTAGAAAGTGACAATAAACTTTGCTGATCCCAGAACAGTAATTAGGCAGCCATCCCTAATTAACCGTCCAACGTTTACAACCGGATCCACAACGTGGAAATAAAGAGTTAAAATAGAAAACATTTCAGACGGATTTCTGCATCCTAATTTGTTTCATCGCGTCTAGCCGTCTTTGTCGGAATTTATCACGAATTAAGGTCAAGAGAGAATGTTCAAAATAATGACGTTTTGCGGTAACAAATCGCACACAATGTGTATTCTATAGTTCTATACTTACACAGTCCTTTGGGGCAGGAGCCGGTGGCCGGGCCAACTTCCAGCACGGTCACAGAGTTGTCTCCGTCGTTGAGGGGGGGAAAGCGGAGCAGCGTCAGTGGCTCCTTATCACTCTTCATGATAGAGCCATTCGTGATGAACACGGCTTTAGATATGTCGCTACTCTCGGCCGGCTCCGGCGAGATCAAGTCCTTGGGACATTCGTTGATACCGATCACGAGGTGGTCGCAGTTCAAAGTCTTGGACTTGCTGTCGATGGTCACCACCGTCCGCCCTTCGTCCACAGTCTTTGTCTGAACTTTGTCGATCGGCCGGTTCAGACAATACACGCCGCCGAAAACAGCGCACAATCTAAAAATATAACATACAATTTATTGAAGAATGCTAAACTTTTGAACTAGTGGAAGATTTCGAAGCACCCGTTTCTGATCGCGTACATAAAATATAGACGTTCGCCGAAGTAATGTAAGTTTCCGCTATTGAATCTTTATAGCCAACAAGATACATTCAAAGAGCATCAATCTGGAATATTTCATTTAATTATAATGATTAAACCGAGACTAGCAATTGCCAGATTTTAATGGTAAACTTCCTCAGTGAATAACCTTGCGAAAAACGCAAATAAACCGGTTCAATAGTTCTATGAACATTAAACTTTCAGCGTGTCTATAAAAGTCTGTTTATTTTTGACCCGACCCACATGTTTTGTTGTCTTTGTTTCTCTACCTACGACCTAAACTCCTGAAATAACAAGACATAAACGATGGCTAACCACCACGTTAAGTTTTAGAAATGATTGAAGTAATTGTGATGGTTTATTATTTTATCCAAATATAGACTGTTTGCTGTGTCTCATTCCATTGAATGTTTTCGCATAAAATATTGAGACCTGTTATTAGCTAATGGGAAAGCGTGAGTGCCAAACCCTCGACATTCCTCGTTTGATACATTTGTTACCGTCGATGATTCAGCGACGTTTTTATACATATAAAGTGCAAAAATAGCCGTTACGCGTAAATGTGTTAACAATTAAAACACTTCGGCTGCATCGATCAGCTATGTAATGTTATAAAACTGATCGATTTGGAATTCCTATAGCATACATTAAATAACAAAGTTATAAATGAAGTCAGTTTTTAAAATTATTACGATATCTTAAATCGTGCAGCATGCAACATTAGAAAGTTGCTTCATTTTTGTTTGCGTAGTCGAGTTGTGCACATTTGGGTCATTGTACGCGACCATCGAGCCGGCACTTTCATGGTGCACTTTTTTTGCAATAACAATTGATAATGTAACATCAATCTCTCTACTGCAAAGTGAGATGGTCTTACGTTTTGAAATAATCATTCCAATGGACATGAATTGGTTTACTAATGTGTGTTCATCTCATAAAAACAAAATAAAACGTTTAGCGTGTCGAATTCTGTTTTGAAGACTATTCTACAACATATTATACACACAGGTATTGGTTGAACGATGCTATTAAAATGTAGTAGCACCGAACCTCGTGAAAAACAAATGACCAGTCATTCATCCGCGTCTGTTTTCTCTTTGTCGTACGCACCTGCAGAAGCACTGAGGGAGCTCTCCGCTGCCGTACATGGGCCAGAGGAAGGGCGTGTTGCCGTAGCGGCCGAGGCTCATGAGGAACTTCTTGCACTCCTTCACGCCCTCCAGGCAAGGCATGGTGTTGGTGCCTCCGGCGATGGCGTACAGCACGTAGTGGATGAGGTTGGGAGTCAGACCCTTGTGTGCTAGGTACTCTTTGAAGGTCTTGTCGTTCCAATCTAGAGGAGAAAATGTATAAGCCTTAGGATGCCTTTGCAAAATGATGCTACGATGTTGTTGTATGGGATGTGTTGGAATTAAACAGGAACTTCATAAGATGAATGAGGAAGCTTAAAAACATCCTCATAATCCGATATCTCGTGCAGTGACTAAAAATCTGCGCCACTGTACTGCGGTATATCGGTAGGAATTTTGAAATTTTTACCAACGGCCATATTTTATTAAGCCCTTTAAATTCAAGCCCACTAAATTCTCTCATAACCTACCTTTAAATTCATTATTCATCTCCTCTTCATTGTAACCAACGATGGATGTCAGCATCTTCATGAGCTGACGTTTCTCGACGATGCCGACGGCCTCGGTAGCGAAGACATCAGCTCGGGAGCATGGTACGGGCATCAGTTTGTCGCTGAGCCACGTCAGCACTCGCGTGACGCAGCGGAACTCCGCATAGCGAGCGATGTTTGAAGAGATCAGCAGCTCGACCAGGGGACCGCGGGAGAACAACAGCTATTTGATGGAAAACAAATAAATCAAAAACCTTTATTTCAAATAGACCATTTACAAGCACTATCGAATTGTCAGGATCTGTCAGTCAAATAGATGAAGCTGGTTCTGCCGCGCTAGTGACAAGAGCAGCAAAAACGTTCTGCTGCAACACTCTCTGACCCTATCCAGCGGTAGTTGCACATTCCAAAGAGTAGGTCTATGGAGCAGAATGTGCCTGAAACCCCACAAACACTGGGAAAGTTGTAAGATTATAGACGCAATTTTAACTTAATTTCAAATCAATGGGATAACAGGATAATCATAGTGTGTTATCTGTATTTTTTTTTATTTGATGGAAGGAAGAACAAAATATGTTGTATTTGCATGTTAGCTGTGGTAATGTTAATATGTACAATAATTCAAGAAGACGGCCCATGTATCATACCTTAGGTGTCATGTCAATGTTGAACTTCCTGTACTCTGCTGTGAAATTGGCCTGGCTCCACACTTTCTTGCCTGGCTCTGGTTTGGGATCTTCAGGCTTTTCCTCTCCCTCTTCTTTTTTCTCATCTTGTGCTGATTCCCTATTCAAAACAATAGGATTGGAATGACATATCGTTTGTTACTTTAAAAATAAGACGGAAATAATATTGCAATTCTTTCAAATTTTCGTCCTCCAGTCTATTGAATCTAAGTCAATCGCAAATAAATTTGACCGCACATGTTATTTTTTTATGATTTATCAAGCTCCCATTTAACATGCATACAAATAAAATTATAGGGCCTATGGAACCCCCTTCAGTAAACCTGCTAGAAACCAAAAGAAAATACACGGAAACTGTATGTAGATGAAATCTTACTCACTTTTCAATATACCATTTTTCAGCTAAATTGTAGACTTGTAGTTGCCTTTTTGGGTCAGCGTTGACTTCTTTGATAAATTTCTGCAGACCATCAAAGTTGTAGGAAGCCCACAGGCCTCCATAATGGTCACTGGAGTCTAGATGTAAGACATTTTTTCCTATTCTGCTGCAGGCGGCGGCCACAATGGACTCCACCATTCCTAGACAACAACATTATATCTTTATGGAGAACAATTCAATTTGAAAATTTATAATACTGTAACTGATCTTATGGAAGAAGGGAAACAAAGTTCTGGAAAACTCAAATCCTGTCCAAAACAAAAATGTGTTGTATGTAACCTTTTTTTTTATTAAGGATGGGAAATCATCAAATGACCTTCAAACAAATTCCACAAATCTGGCAGGCTCTGACCCTAACATCATTCTCAAAAAAACCCTTCATGTACACTAAGTATTGTTATTACTACTAAACAAAATCTTTTTACTTTTTTGATGCTTAATTGCTTCCTTATTACAACACAATCTGTCTCAAAAACATGAGCAATTTTTTTTTTCTTATCATTTAATGTGGTTTTTTTGTTTGTACTTCTAAATTAAAGAAATCTAGTATTATTATTGAAGTACCTAATATTATTGTAGCCCTGAAAATATATTTTTTAAATATTTCCAAAAAATACTACCAAGCAAACATGGATGTAAAGGGTATCTTAATTAAACACAACCATCTTCTTTTTTTCTTACATCTTCTGTTAAATACAATCATCTGCCTTCCCTGCGTAATAAACTAAATATATATATAAAATATTAAATGCTATTGTCACATGTACATGACAGCCTTGTATGCCAAGCATCACAAATATGTGACAAAAAGTATGGAGAGTTCTTCAGGGGCAATATGTGGTGAATAATGATGTCTCTAGGACAAAAAATTAGGTATGTTGGTGCCCACCTGCCTTAATCTGTACTGCCTTTTCCAAACATTAACTCACCAAGGGGAATCTCTTACTGCTTATTAGATTTTATTTCAATTGAGAATTATAGCAATTAATATTGGACTCTTAAGAGATTCAAACTAAATCAATATTTATAGACTAACTAACTTCTGCAAGCGGCTTTGCCTGCATGAATTTCGAAAATTATCTCAAGGAACATATTCCAGATAAGAAAAGTATCCTATGTCCTATTCCAGAACATGGTATACCATGTTTCAAGTTTTATCCAAATCCATTAAGATGTGTTAAGGTCACAGACAGACAGAGTTACATTTACAATATTAGTATACTATAGTAGCTAAAGAATAACAGCCGCATGAGTCAATCAAGGTTATGCTTGCCAATGTTGGTCTTTGAATGGGTGACCATCTTAACATACCAAGTTTTCTCCATGCAAGCATGTTAAGCCGTTGGTCCAAGCTATCTTTTTAAGATTTTTGGCAATTGTTACGGATTGTCAGAAGCCAGTAAATCTGATTCCAGTCTTGCCAAGAAGTACCATGTTACCGAGTTAATGAGTTGTGGAGGTCTGGTAGCCAGCCGCTCCACATATAATACTGGTATTCAACTGAATCCAGTTTGACTGGAAGCCAACGCCCAATATAGTTGGAAAAAGGCTAGGCAGACGATGAATATTAATTCCTTTTCAATTAGCCAAATTGCTCCAGTAGTCATAAATGAAAAACATTCAGCTCCTTTTTATAGAGGCCTCGCCTAGTTATGACCATACCATTGTAGAGATGAAAAATACAGCTCCTTGTTAACTTGATAATATTAAGTAGGTGCTGAGTAGATAAGTTGCTATAGTGAAATGATATACTGCTTCACAAAGCATATATTCTGCAATGGTCACTAGATAGATATCCATTTATATTATTGTAGACAGATCTCTGACTGCAGACAAACCAAGGTATCATCATCACTACTTATTTTAATCCACTCTAGTGTGACGAAATTATAATCAGCTAATAATTATGATAAAACTATTAATTGTATGGTAGTAAAAAAAAAACCAGTTTAATAACTTTCAATAGCATTTCATAGCTTACATTCTGAAACGGTTGAACGTATTCATGGATTTTATGTAGGCAGACAATGACAGCAACTCGACTGTCTGTACAAATATTTAATTAATGACTAAGCTGCATTATTTGGGCGGCGTTTAAGTTTTTTCTTCAACTATTGTTGCTTAAAAATATGTCGAGGCAGTAAAAATGCCCATTCTTTCCCAAAACGCGCCACATTATAGCATTTTTAAACGTAAAATTGATGACCAGACAGCTATGAAAAAAAAAGGATCGATAAGTAGGCTGCTATCGCCATCATGACCGGTGCAGTATTGCAAGGATAATATGGCTTACCTGTCCCCACTACGATGACCTGGAAGTCGGTCGGTAAATCGTCGTCCATAGTTCCTGCTTAATTTCTAGCCACAAAAATGAAAAGTTATGAAATTAACTATTACAAAATTGAACAATCTCACTTCTCCTAGATTTGCCACTTGACACTTTGACAAGTGTCTATCTGTATGTCAAACGGACGATGACGTTTGACAACCATTCAGGAATATACCGGTGATGGAAGGTACTTACTTTTTTCCGTAAGAATTCAGTACCTTTCCGCAGTTGTAGGTACTACACAATCCAAAAATATAAAACCGGACAGAATATCCGATCATAAAAATCAATGGTGATTTTTAGTTTTATGTCAAAATTGCCAATACCTACCTGAACAAATAACTGCCAAAAAGATTATTTTTAGATTTTGGCGGGAACTTCAATTTGCGTGCACTGAGCGCGTTGAATTTCCGTCGAAGTAGTTTCTCCAAAATCTGTTAAAAGAGTACCTCACCCGAAGTAAATGACAATTCATATATACCTGACCGATTTCGGCTATGGCGGTTGATCTCAACCGAGACTAGCCATCAGCGCGGGACATATTATAATGTACAAGTGTGTGCGCAAACAAAAGTTCACTCCCTCTTCCATCACTCCCATATTCCGATGGGACGGCAACTCTACACGACCGGAGAGAGATCTGGCGCAGAACCACGTGCTTTCCGAGGCACGGGGGTGTCACACCTAGGGTTGCCAACCGTACTCTAAAATAGAGTATTGCGTAGACATACTCTATAATCTACAAAAGCAATAGAGTGCGCAAAAATACTCTAATATATTTATTTTAACGCTTTCTTTTAATTAAACTGAATAAAATCCTGCCATTTCAGTGTTCCACTGAAGGAGTTTTTGTCATTTTGGTCATAATTACAAATTGGTGAAAGAAGAAATCCATGGCTTCATTGGAATTCTCAAATTATTTAAAAAATAACATTTTGGTTTCGCAATAAGTAATACAATAAAAGGTACTCTTTTTCTGCGACTGTACTCTTCATTTACCTTTCCTCAAATCAGAAATACTCTATTTCTTCTAAAAAAGTTGGAAACCCTCGTTACACCACCGACTTCCTCAGGGCTACCACTGGGAAATTCATTTATAAGGTAAGGTACAAAACTGTTTTTTGTTCATCCAATTAAACCGTTGCTAATTGATTAGGCATAGGTAATAAGTAGGTACCTATACTTTTATGAGATTTTCATGGCGTAGGTCATAAACAATCTAAAACTTACAAATTGTGTCGCTGATTCAATTAATTTCAATAATCTTATTGAAATTAATTGAATCAGCGCCAATTGTTCTCCACCTCCACCGCCAGCAGAAAAAAAAATGGCTGGTCAATATTTAAAAACGAGCTATTCAAGAGGATGTTTTGTGTAAATTTTAAGAAATCGAATCTTTACAACTCTTTTTTTATTGACCCTTCTCTGCGATTATGATGTCATCACTTCATCAGACATTTGAGTATTTCTTTGATTCGTACCTGTACGTGTAGATCGTAAAGTTTTACGACCATGTAGTCTCAATGACTTAATACTAGACACTAGAGATAAAAGTGGGCATAAGTACTTTATTTGCGTAGGTTTATCACTTTGATATTTGTTTACATCGTTTATTGTAGAAACGATATGCAAAACTATTCACATCATATACGAGTAGGTAGGTACTAAGGTCTAGGTAACTAGGGATTCATTTGTCATGTTTTATTATGTTAATTTACCTCAAGTGCTAAAAGTAAAGTAAAGAAAGTGGTAAAAGTAGCCCAAAAAGCTTTTCCTAAATACAACCATAGGTATTTAGTCCGCTTAATGCACCAAAAGTGGTCCACTTTTTTGAATAATGAAAATGAAACAATAAATGAGTTGTGTTTTATATTTACAATTTTTTACATACATTTCAACATTTTACAGACTACAGGGAGCTCTTTTTAATTCGAGCAACGAACATTACATAAACTAACACGTAAATCTAAATCGTAATAAAAACGACTTATGCGTAATCAATCTACTGGGCCCGCGTGTGGCTGTGGCGGGATCGAAACACCCAGAATCAATAAAACCCCGGTGTCCGCGTAACATTGTTACTAACAAGAACTTACAGTGGCAGTTTACTTGGAAAATGACATTGGTACGAGCAACATCTTAGGCCGCTTCCAACTTCCAAATTTTATTGTTCAAAGGACGTATTGGTCTTCTGTGCCCTTGATTTTTAAGCAAAACTGTAGTTTACAAAACTAATTAAGTAAGTATAATACAAATACACATTCTCAATTGACTTCACTGACGATTATCTACCCTAACAAGTTAATATCTACATTGTACAAACACCATGTGAGTCGGCAATGCTTTGGTTAGATCATCAACCGCACTTTCAGTGGGGTTGGCAGTTAGCCCGGTAGAGTTGAAAACTTTGTAAATAGAGTGGCGATTTACAGAAGTTTAAAATTCGTCGAAAACTATTATATTAAATAATTACATTAATTTAATGTAACTACAAATGACTAATTCGGCAAATCTTTACATTTTACTTTTACATCGAATCGAACACTATGGTGAATACCAGCGGAATTTGATAAGTATGCGTGGGTAATTATGTTTATTGTACTGATCAGCCGTTAGCAAAATAAATACACATGAGCAAAATTTTAACTAATTTGCTACCTATGTATACACATACGCAACATATAATTATAATTAGTACATCGTTTACAATTTTTCCGTGGGCTGGGAACATCAACATTATGAAACATCAATTTATCAACAAAAACAATCTATTTACATAAATGATTATCACATATTAAAATATCGACTCATTTCATTCCAATTGTTAGTCAAAAATTATAAGCGCAAGTACAAGCGACAAATTACATAAAATCATGCTTGTCAAGAAGCAACAGCCGTTTCATATTTTTTTACAGAGCGTTAGATCGTAGATTAGAGTGAATAAAATTTCAATTTGGTAGTTTCAAACCAAATGATATGTCGAATTTTATGATATGTTACAAATGAATAGTTTTAGGAATGAAAAATGTCGATATTTTAATGTGTTAACTAACATTAATTTTGCCATCGGTTATACACTACCGTTCGGCATAGACTAGAACAACGTTTCTCGTGAATGTGAAGCACGATCCAGCCGTAGTGGCAGTGTCGTGGGACGACTAGAAAGCTCCGTGCACTCGCCTACCAACGTGGCCTCACCACCTCCACTATCCGTAGAAAACTGCTCCACTTCATCATCAGTGGAGTCTGCATCGTCCTCCGCAAATACTGAATCCGCACCCACTGACGCTAATTCACACTCTACCGCATAAGACGGGCCAACACTGCCCACAGACGCGAGAGGGGCAAGTCGCTCACTAGGGCACGGCGATAAACGGCGTTCTGGCAAAGCACACACTACTGATGAACCGCGTCTCTCCAAGTAGGAGCTTCCTGAGCTGGAACAAGTCGCAGAGCTCAATCGACGGTCTCGAGGACCAGCTGATGCTCGTCGTTCTGCGAAACGTAAGGCTGAACCAGGAAGCGAATCACCGCGTACGGTCGACAACCGACGAGGCGGTGTTAATAAGCTCCCATATCCACCTCCATATGACGCAAAACGCGCTGTGCGAGGCCAAGGGGGCTCCTCACTTATTGATGGACGAGAACGCGCACGCTCTGACAGCGCTTCCTCTAGCGCTGCCGTGAGTTGCCTTTCCTCTTCAACTGCCTGCTCTTCAGCGACAACAGCTTCAGCCATTTCCACTAGTTTTGGGTCATTTAAAGCCTTCACAGATTTGCTGCGGCTTTTATAGACGATCAGAAAAACCATTAATGCAAAAAAGCCCCCAAGAGTGGCGGCTATTCGTACGCCCGTCATGACGTCATAAGTGGCATAGAACTCGATGCGCACCCGGTCGCGTTCGGCGGCCCGGGCATTACTATCAGTAGAGTTCTCGGTCGCCACCGGCTCGATGCCAGTCCATCCATCTCGGTGATCCATCGCGCGGTCAAACGTTCATCGCCTGCGAACAATGAAACCAACTATTAGTGAACTCGCCTGATTCAGACAAATTGTATGCATGATTATTTAGAAACCTTTTTTGCATTATCTTTTTAAATGCCCTAAAACTAAATGAATGAAAGTGGTTTATCAAACAAAAGTAAAAATATTATTTTTTCTGGATCAATTTATCTCTGCGGACTAAGTGACCGGATAGATGCTTATCGAAAAATATTTCACCAAAATACTCGCTACTTCGCTACTTTGTATCCTTCAAAAACCCATGTATTTAAAATTGCCAAATCATAACATGAAAACCTAGAAGAAATAACAACAATAAATAACATGATAACCAACTTCATTAAAGAAGTTCATAAGTAAAAGCCGTAATTAGAGGAATAAGACAAGAATAAGACTGTAAAGATGCTAACTAAAAAATAGCTAACAGCTCATGATAAACCTATGACGAAGAAAGTTGCAAAAATTGTATAACATGTCTCGTAGGATATGTAATTAAGAAACTGACGACAGATATTTTACATGAAATCGATCATGTGGATGAGGTTTATGTTGGTGGTTTGGTATTGAGTAGGTACCTACTTCATAAGTCGAACAAGAGAGACCGCACAACAATGTTGTCGCTAGGCGATTTCCGTTCGCCAGTTGCATCGGAATACACTCCCGACATATCTGGGACACGGCGTGCATATTGTGGAATGGTTCCTACATTTCAAATATTCATTCAAATATTTAATTTTCATCATACTTGCCAATACATAATATTAAAAATTCTAGATATTTCTACAACGTTTGAACATGCTTCGAATATTCTATCCAATAAGGGGTTAGAAAGAAATCCATAGGTACGATTAAGTTAAAAAGAACAACACACAACACAACATACCTCATTCCAAAGGACTCTCCAAAGAAAAATTAAACAAATAACTGCATCTTCAGATCTATATCATCAATTCTGTCCCGTCACGCTATCACGAACTCCCTTTTCTTTCATATCACTCCTAACACAATCCATCCATCTTTTCTTTGGCCTCCCTCACCCTGACCATCCATCCATATTTATATTCATAACTCTTTTAGTTCTCTAGTTAATCTTTAGACCTATATATGTATACATATTGGTATTGCGTTAAAAATGAAGAAAAAGATTGCCAACCATACGGCACAATGAATTAAATGCACACAGAACGGAATGTGTTAGTTAGGTACAGGCGAACTCTACTGATCTTCCGGACACAGAATACAATAGTACAAATACATGTATATGTATTATGTGCCATGTCATGTCATTTTCAAACGTTTGGTGGAATAAACATCCACCATCGAGCGATTTTGAGCCAACAATATCAGGCTCCTACGAAAATATACCATGAGGGACATTGAAGGAATATATTTCGATCACATTTCTGGCTAGACACAGCTAACACAAAATTCAATATTGAATTCCGTTTGATCCTTCAATCAAGTATTCGGAAAGGTACACAGGTGTGTTAGGAACCAAATAATGAATTTTCTTCACGACAATTTATTGGCCTTCTAGTCTATCGTATTACATTGATTTTACATATATAAATAGCACGCGAATTTGCATGGCAAGATTATAAAAATATAAAGTTATTAGTTTACAACACTAATCTTAGAATTCTGAAAAGCACTAACTGAAATGTTTATGCCATAAATAAATACGATGATATTCATGATCGAGAAAGAAAGAAAACCCAAGATCCCGTTACCTGTTGTTATTACTTTTTATGTAGGACAAGTATTTAGCTCTCATAATATCGGTTGTCTAAAACAATGAACGGATATTCACGAAAGAGGCTAATACCGTCAAGGGTGCCTGTCCTAATTACGAAGCTACCTATTCAATCCCGATACCTAGCTCCGAAATAGCCGTGAAAATAACGAAAATGTCTGAATCAATTCAGTTTTTGAATTAACAATATTCATTCTTCAGACTCAATTATTTTATATCGTTATACATGTGGTCTTGAAAGGTACTGTAGAGAGAGATAACGAATAGTTGTCTAGAATTTTTTACAATCAAGTTGTATGCGATGAAACCAGTAAACATAACGTACAAGCTAGCCTATATCTACATAATATCGTTATTAACGCAGATATAGGTACATCGCACAGTTCTAAATTGCACGGCAGATCGATGTATTACACCCAACACACAATGAAACTAAATATAGCGACGCAGGTGGAGCACTCGGTCACTCATGAAGGAGTAACAGCTCAAATCATTACCTACAATATGGGCGATATTTGTTTCGTTAAGATCGCAGCTTATGCATCCACGTAACAAAGGAAGTCCACAATTTTATTTTATAACGCAAAACTGCTGGACCTAAATATACATTTTACGGACGAAAGCACCAGAGAATATGAACAGAAACGTGAATTATGTTTTACGTAATATGGAATTTTATAAAAATGGAGAGCGCGGCTGTGCTTCAATATTAAGACTACATACGATTTAATAAGAACCTGTATGTGAAACAAATTGTATGTTTGAGCACAAAGGAAAATAGCTACGTCGAGTTAACATGAAAATAAATGTAACATTTGATTTTTGCTTTAAATCAACGATAATTCTCCTTAGATATATAGAGTAAAGCTTTATTTGGATAGCTTTTCACGATTACTGGGCTCGTAGCAAACATAAAAACCCCTACCCCTACAATATCTGTAATAGGAAACCTATATTTTATAACTGGAGTAATTTACTTGAGGTACCAACGATAGCATGGCTAATTTAATAAATCAATACAGGTGAACACGTTTAATTTCCACCAACGAATTAAGTCAACGGAAAACATTTATTCATTAATCGTTCAATAAAGATATTGGCAGTTCGTGTAAAGGCGAAAAGTCACTATGTAGATAGTAGATAAGTCCTCGTGAATTGATTTCTTAACTTTTCAGTCCAATTAAAAAATCATAAGTTACCTATTGACTGAATTTGGGTGATCATATCGTTTTGTTGGTAGCTGTACAATAGTAACATTCAGTGAGACTTGGCAAGCGTACAAGAAAATATTAACATAGTGCATACCATGCGCATGGCAAGGAATTACAAATGTGAGTCATAAGGTCTAAGGCCTGGCTTTGTCGTGCAATCCTTCAGGAATCTGATGCAATAGATATTTTGATCACTTGATCAGTAATTTTATTGTATCATACTTCACGTTCGCAATTCGCAAAGTTTCGCTTATTCGCTCAGGGTTATTAGGTCCTTGTTTAATTTTTTGGCACGTTTTACAGAATGAATTAGTTTGAAGCCATTGGTTGAATTAAACCACTTCTAAGTACTGCTTGATTGAGGTCCTGTGATATGAGCCTCTACGAATATTGTTTTCTGTATCTACTGACCGTTATTTTAACGCACCCTTGACAGTATTAGACGCTACCACTATGTGCTGACTAGCTTATCTTTTTACCTAAACATACTGATGCCGTATAGCTCGAGCCAACAAGAGAGACAGAAGTCTAAAGGTATGGCCTGACCTGGACTAGCTTATTGCATTAGTGGCAGGCGCTCCTTTTGACATTGGATTATGTTACTTACGGCCCGTTTCAATAACGTATCTACCTTTAACCTACTGTCAAATTAGCTACCTACAGTAACTGAAACGTCATTTTTGCCTTTGTAACATGACGTTTCAGCTACTGTTGGTAGCTAATTTGACATTTGGTTAAAGGTAGATACGTTATTGAAACCGGCCGTTAGTGATCTCTTTAGTTTTACTAATCGCTTTTCACGCGGCGTTAACGATGCTCACGCGTATTATATGAACATAACTGACGGAGATTTACGCGGATTTAGAGATTGCATCGTTGAGACATGCATAAATGCGTACCTACAGCTAGAAAAACGCTAAGGGCGTTACTGGTACAATAGTCCCATCTACATTTTATCATTTCGAAAACGTTAACAGTTGTAGGAAAAAATAATGGGCGGGTCGCTAGTTACTAATAAAACCGGCCAAGTGCGTGTCGGGCCACGCGCAGCGTAGGGTTCAGTAGTTGCACGTCACAATAGCCGACTGAGAATGGTGCAATTTTTTCTTTCTTACGGTTTAACGGTTAAACTTATAAAAACGTCTAAAAACGGGCCCTCATAGGAATTTGTTCGAAATTTTCCTTCATCAAGTACATTTTATACGTTGGTCGACTATTACTCGTTAACTTATAAAGCCTACTTAGCTGTGATAGTTTTCCTTTTAAATTCGTTGTATATGCTACTACACTACTACAGAGCATTAGCTGGCAGAGAGACACTCACTTGAATCTAACAAAAATTTGCACTTTACAGCTTTATATTTCACAAACGGGTCCTTGGATGGAAAGTAGTTTTCGTTTTTTATTGCTTCAGAATCAACCAAAGATGGTGTTATTTGCTGATGGCACGTCATTGATATTTAGGATAGACCGACGGTCACAAAATCATGGTGACGTCAATAACTTTATTCATCAGGCGCAACATTGGTTTACGGCAAACGACTTAGTACAAAATGAAAAAAAAACCAAATGTATTAAATTTATTCTACCAAAATATGTTAGAGTAACGAATGTGACATCGTTTTGAATGGACAAAAACTGGAATTTATTGATCAGAAGGTTTTCCTAGGAACCACTTTAGACGAGAAATTGGTATGGGGACCTCACATAACATCTAAGCTCAGCCGCTTATGCTGTTAGAAAGATAAGACAGTTAACAAATGTAGAACCGTGCGTTTAGTCTATTTTAGTTACTTTCACAGCATTATGTCGTACGGTATTTTGCCGTGGGGTCGGGCTGCTGACATTGAATCTGTATTCGTTTTGTAAAAGCATGCTGTCAGAGCCATTTATAATCTTTGTCGCCGCGATTCTCTTAGGGAACTTTTAAAACAGATTAATATTATGGCAATCCCTTGTCAATTCATTTCTGAGAATATTATGTATGTAAGGAAAAATCGACATCATTTTATCGGCAAAATTAGTCATAGATATAATTTTAATACTAGCATTAGAAATAAATTAGACCAAACATTTGATAAATTAGCCAAAGTACGAATATCTCTCATGGGGAACTGTATTCAATGTTACAACAAAATACCTTGTGACATATTAGAATTAAATGAAAGAAAATTTAAAACTTACATTAAAACCACACTTTGTAAACAAGCATTATTACAAACTAGATGATTATGTTCAAGATAAGAATGCTTGGAAACATACTGGTCCTGCTCCACAGGACAATCTAGGGTGTAGTAGACGAAGTCAAACTTGTTGATATATATGTGTTGATTTATCTATACTTCTATACTAATATTATAAAGAGGAAAGATTTGTATGTAACGAATAATGTTAAACGTTTTGATCGGACGGCGAGCCATTGGGGCGTAGGGCTTGTCTTTCCCTCACGCGGCCCGCCCCCTCTTTCGCTAGCATTACTGCTTCGCAGAAGTTGGTGTCCGCGTCCCATGCCTCCTCGCTCCGGACTATGGATTGAACCCAGGGCCGTACGCGAGAGGTCGCCGCCGCCGATCGCCTCGATGAGGACACGGCATCGCTCTGCCCAAGCAGGGCAGACCTTCACCGTGTCCTCAGGAGATCCTCACAGTGCTGACACCCGGGCGTATTCTCCCGTTGAATCCGACTCCCCAAACAGCCATGTCCGATGAATACCTGCGTCAGGCGGAAGGTGAGGACGCCGTGGCGCCTCTCCAGCCACTCCTCAGAGAGGAGACTTATCGCCGCATACCCATGGGATAGAGATCAAAACATTACCACTTTCAAGTGTAGAGGGGGGATACCCTAAAAAAAATATTTCTCCAAGATTTGATTTCACCACTTTTTCGGCGTGATTGATATGTATAGGTACCCATACCAAATTCCAACATTCTAGTGCTAAGCGTCTCTGAGCTAAACCGCGGATAGACGGACATGGCGAAACTATAAGGGTTCCTTGTTGACTACGAAACCCTAAAAAAATAGTCCACCCATACCTTAATTAATAGAGCAAAAAGTGCTAAATGGCATCAATTTAACCAACTGCGTTGGCAAACATATAACAAATACGATAATTTAAAAAAAAAACTAGATTATTTGAAAACAAAAACGATATAAATGATCCGGGTAGCGGTTGAGCTAGACGTAGATCCCTAGACACTGGCGCACGTTGGGCGGTCTACGTGTCAAGCAGTAGGCAAGTAGGAACTCTAGATTTATTGCTCGCAGGTTCCCTGGGGGACTTTCTGGGTCAGTGAAGTAGATTTTTATGGACGGTTTTATGGAAACTAAATTGTATAGTATAAAACATTACTTTTAACAATTTTTCTAAAAAATCAGAAATGCTCTTTTGTTTTAACATGAGAAGAATACTAATAATTTCCGACTGCGGTCCTTCCTGAATACCTACCATAGCTAAGTGCGTCGGTCGATCCAGCCTGATGGAAGCACGGCCATGTGCAACACTAATGTATTATACTTTAGATAGCTAAGATAGCCATACTGAGTGCATTCAAGTGTCTGTGTAATTACCGAGTGTCCTTACTTAATTTAATTACATATATGTATAAATTGAATATACTTAATGCAGTTTGAAATGTTTATGTCACCGGATAATTATTGCAAACTCCGCAATATTACGAAATATTTTGAGGGATTGTGAATTCTCGATAAATTGTTAACAGAACATTAGGATTTTTTTCAAAGATAGATAAGAAATAAACAAGTACCTAGTAGGTAAATATACACTTCTGGACACGTCTATTGGCCCCCCACCTTAGAGTTTAGGTTTCGATGGCCCCTACCGAAATATGGTTGCTAGATTGAACAAAAACTGTTGATGCAGTTTCAAACCTGATACATTTTACCATCTTTTTCGATCGTATTGTTTTAAATTTGAATTCAGAATACCATACGACATGGAGCTACGCCTAACAAGTCGGATATGCGCCTTGTTAAAGGCAATTGATTTTTGAATAAAAAACATGTTTTATCAAATAAAGGTTTAATTTAATAACGCGTGTTGCCTCCATGGGCATCTACCACAGCTCTCATACGATTAGGCATAGAGTTTATCAACCGCTCTATGCAATTTTGAGGGATCATCTCCCATTCCTCTTCTATGGCAGGTTTCAACTCCTGCATCGTCTGGGCAACTGGCTGACGAGCCCTAACACGTCTTTTTAGCTCGTCCCACATGTGCTCAATGGGGTTCATGTCTGGGCTTCTGGCTGGCCAGTCCATAACTGTGATGTTCACATCCCGAAGATATTCCCTGACGATGCCGGCCGCATGGGCTCTTGCATTATCATGCATAAAAAGGAAATTTGGGCCCACATAGTCCGCGTATGGTATCACGTGAGGTTCTAAGCACTCACGAAT
This sequence comes from Mamestra brassicae, assembly GCA_905163435.1. Taxonomy (NCBI): domain Eukaryota; kingdom Metazoa; phylum Arthropoda; class Insecta; order Lepidoptera; family Noctuidae; genus Mamestra; species Mamestra brassicae. The sequence goes on along the minus strand of LR990996.1, from coordinate 5,088,173 downwards.
GTACTTTTCAGCATTTAATGTTGGCAGCCGTGGTCCTGTAACAACCTCAAGTTGAGTTTTGCCGCTCGCGGATATACCGCCTCAGACAGTCCATGAGCCACCGCCATAAGCAACCCTCTCTTCAAAGCAGCATTGTGCGAAACGCTCTCCCTTACGTTGGTAGACCTTCTTCCTTCCATCATTGCCATGTAACACAATTTTAGACTCATCAGAAAAGAGTACACGGCTCCAATCTTGCTGTGTCCAATTTAAATGACTGCGTGCGAAATGAAGGCGCGCTGTTCGGTGGGCTCGCGTTAGTTTGGGCCCATTAGCTGGCTTGTGTGGTACCATATCGCGTTCTTTTAACCTTCTCCGAACAGTTCGAGCGCTCACAGATACTCCGTGGAAGTCGCGAAGTTGGTTTTGTATCTCAATGGAGGTAAGGTGACGATTTCTCAAGCTGGTCGTCACGATGAATCGATCCTGCCTTTCAGTTGTGACCCGAGATCGTGGCCTTCCTTGGCGACGAACAAAGCCGCCAGTCTCTAGGTACCTCCGATAAACATTTCGGACCGCAGATCGACTTAAATTAAGTTGAGCACTCACGTTTCTTTAGCTGTGTCCGGCCTGAAGAAGTGCCACAGCTTGGGCGGCGACTTCAGGTGAAGTATCCATAGATTATTGATAGAACCTCACCTTAATGTTAAGAATAAGTAATTTTTTGTTGCAAAACCAAAGATATCCAAGTAAACCAATAAAACCAAGTTTTCTTAGTATTCTATTGTTTGATATCAACAAACAGGCTCCAAATTGTCTTTTGTTTCTTTAAATTCTGTGTTCGACATTCAAAAAAACACTATTGAATGAAATTGTGAATGTGCCAGGTTCAAAACTGCATAAAAACTTTTTGCTCAACCTAATATAAAATTTTAGCTAGGACCAAACGAAACTGAAAATACAAGGTGGGCCAATAGATGTGTCCAGAAGTGTATTTAGTCTTCAATGGTCTTTTTATTTGGTACTACTACTGCTTATTTTTCTGTTTGAGGCCATGGCTAACTAATAGCAGCTGCATAGGTCGTACTTCGAGGTTAAGCTTCGCTTGCTGAGGTCGGTCCATGGATGGGTAACCATCCATTACATAGCGAGACTTCTTTGAGCCTCGGAAAGCATGTTAAGCCATTGGTCCAAACTATTATTTGAATGTCTTTGACAGTTGTTAGGGTTAGTCAGAAGAAGAATGATAAAACTTAGTGCATGGGTAGGTTATCTCTTGTGGATAAGTCATAAATGTTATTTATTTTGCAAGAAGGTTAAACATAACACTTTTACAAGTCAATCTTTTTTGGTAATTTTAAGCTAGATGAGGCCGGTGTTTTCTAGCTGACTACTCTCAGAAGAAACACCGAAACAAACTCAGTCTAAGTCTCTTTTAAAGTCCATACAATCTGTACTGGTCAAATCATATGAGAACCGATAGAGAGATATGAGAGCTGAGAACTTTCCTCAAAAGGCCACCTCAGACATTAACCTATGTTAATGTCTGAGGTGGCCTTTTGAGGAAAGTGCCACACAGATTTGAGTGGACTTGTCCAGTGAGTGCAAACCTTGGTCAGTAGTCAAGTAGCTCAACTTAGAACCAATAAGGAGCTCAACAAATCGACGAACAATGCCAATGAAAGGTCATTTGAGTAGGCCACAAAAGTACTCAAACTGCCAGACTAACTCAAATAAAACCCTAATATGGCGATCTACATAGTCCTCACATTCACAATACATTATATGAGAACCATGCAGACCAGTGTCTGAAATGATCTTTTGAGGAAAGAACCACACAGATTTGAATGGACCTGTCCAGTCAGTGCAAGCTTTTGTCAGTAGTTGAGTAGGTCAACTTACTTAGGATGCTTTTTTTATCTTTTTAATCTAATTTATTTGTTTCTTTTTTGGGACAAAATAGTTATATGTTAAATATTAACTTACATGATTTAAGAGAGAAAAATGGATAATTTGACTTCAACATCACCCTTGTTGCAGCCACTTGCAGCTAGTCTATAATAATAGTACTTTCAGAGTACCTACCGATAAAAACAGTACAGTGGAATACTTTTGATTTAATAGTTTTAAAAAAACAAAGGGTTCATTCAGCATTACTTTTGATTTGCTGTTGATGATATTAGCTCCTGCTCTTTTTGTGAAACATAAGCCAGTCAGATACATTGTAGTCTCAATCAGACTAGGCATACATTATGTCTACCATGACAGGTTTTTTTACCAGCAATCAATGGTCAAAATTGAAGATGAAAAATATTTAAAAATTTAACACTTCAAACAAAGATTATTTAAGGGTGAATTTAGAAATCTATTACACTAAGTACCACAAAAACACACAAAGAGAGAAGATTATCTGCATTGTTTTATTGATTTTACCTATAAGGAAAAATTTACCTTATGAGTTTTCATGAATTATAATACAACCTGTCTGGACTTGCATGGGTACGACATCTTCAACAATCATTGCCATATTTCACCCAATTTATCAGAACACATGTGCCCCTACCATGTCTGCCTGACTTCATTTTATAATACATAATTATATAGTGTTAACAGTAAAATCATGTAAAAATAAGCTTAAAATATTTGTGCATTTTGTATTTATAATTATTTATAATGTGATTGATTCTGACTTAAGAATTATGTTATAGGGAAAAAATGTCATGGTTACTGGAACCTGGAACCATTTTAGAAACAAGCCATTTGATTTTAGAAACAAGCCATTTGATTAAACTTTAACACTGAAGCGGGACAAAAAGCTGGTTTTCAACTGAATCAAAATTAATAATCCCTTCATGACAAAGAGAATAGTAAGTGATGAAATCCAAATTGCTGTTTCTTTAACCAAGAAAATGGCAAAGATCATAATAAAAATCCTCTTGTATGGAAATGTAATCAGCTGATGATCTTACATTGCTATCATGCTATACTAATATTTTTTTTTACTATTGAATTAAATAAGGAGGTAAGTACTTATAAAAGCCATATTATTTAGCTACAGCTAGACTCCACTCCATAAGTTATAGATGGTGAGAAATTACTAATAAGAATAGAATAACTTAAGAATATAAAATATATTTATATAATATATTCAAACATTCCACAGGTCAAAGGAAATCAAGAATAAGAAAATATTTTTATTTACCAGCTGAATAGCATGATTCGTCGCCCGCAGAAATTGAAGAACGTCGTGAGTAACGATGATTTATTATGTACATGTCCTTGGTAAATTATTGAAAAATTCTATACACCCATTCATTGAAAACACTTGAAATAATAATAACTACATCGTGCACTGATTTAAAAACGTTAACATTTAAGAAATTTATCGCACCATTGAATTTGAAAATTATTAACACACTATGTAAATCACGTTCCTGACATTATTTCAATTAAAGTAAATAAAACACCAATTGTCATCTGCTGGTTGGTTTTTATCAGATAATAATGAATCCTTTGTTTTATCTACTATTTTTTATAAGAATTGGTAATTCACACTATCTCCTCCTCCAATCATACGAATGACACAAAAAAATTGTGAAAAAATGTTAAAAAATCACAATTTCTCGGGACTGTTCATTTTACGATTCACGACGTCAGTCTCGCCACTAGGTATTGCAGAATTATTCTAACATTTGAGTTGGCCACACTAGCCACACCTTTCAGGTAAATTCTGGACATTCTGGTTATACTCTTCTTGACACACTGAGTTTTTACTAAATTATCTTCGTCGAAATAAGTAATATTACAAAATTGCAATCAATAACTTAAAAAACTGGAAATGAAATAATTTCGCGTGTGAGTTTACTCCATGTGTAAAGTCTGTTCCGGGCTTTATGGCCACAGAAGTAGGCCACAGAACCAACCTTTCCTTTTCCAGGCTATTTCCAGCTAAGTTCATCACCTTCATATAGGCAGCCCAAAATTATTTTTGATTCACAGATTTGCAGACCAAAACGACGGGAAGTCAAGGCAATAAAACTGGAAATTGACAACAGAAATTAAAAATGACGTTCTCCGTTGATTTGACATGTGTCACACATGTCACATCACACCAAAAATTGAATTGAAATCACATTTGCCAGCATCCAGTAAATGAGTAAATAAAAGCACCATAATTAGCGAAGCCGTAGCAAAATCGCTGAATCATAACTTTTTGAAATTTGTATTCGCTGCAGTGTTGACTATACAATGGCAGATGAATGGACAGAGTATGTTAATGATCCCAGAACTGTTTGTAAATACGCAACTAAATGCTATCAAAAGAATCCGGAACATCACCAAAAATTCAAACATCCACCACAAAATACTAGAAAAGATGTTCATCGAAACAAGAGGCGGTTCTCTCCTTATACTAGAGGCTCTCCACGCCATTCACCAAACCCTCGTGCTAAGGATGAATCACTTAGCACTGATAGTAAAAAAAAGGCGGCAAATGAAGACACTGAAGAAAAGCCGACAAACGTTGAGCCAGCGGGTCATCTCAACGATGCCAGTGATGATAAACCTGAAGTGTCGAAGAGTGATGAACTTAAAACCATAGAACTTCCAGAGGATATAACATTTTATGATAAAAGTACAGACAACAGTCTTCTAAAGGAACTGTTTCTGGTAGAAATGCCTGAGGACTTCTTCAAATTTTTTGAGTGCATAAGTGATTGTGGCACATCAGTGGAAGATACATTGGGTAGTGTGAATTTGATGCCAATTGGTCCATATGAGTTAATGTTAGGCAAACTGCCTAAATTGGACAATAAGGAGTTGTACTTAACACATTGGAGATTCTTTTATGATCCCCCAGAATTTCAGGTAATAATAATATTATAATATTTTGTATTCACATTCTTATGCTACTTACACAAAGTGCCTGTGATGCATGTACTACCTAGACTAGATACATTGATATGAAAAATACCCATAAGAGTTGCTCTAGTTTTACATAATATCTGTACATTTTACAGGCTGTTCTCAAGAAGAAAAAGAATAGCGAGTACCACATTGGATACTTTCGAGATGAACCAGAGCAGAAACCAGTATTTGTAGCCAGTAATGACAGTGAGAAAGGTTACCACATCACTCCTATGGCTCAGAACATATTTGGAGCTGTTTAGTAAGTACTTTTTTTTTGTTTCTGGCAATGTAGCATTCATCATCTCATTGGTTATATGATCAGGTCCAGGAGCTTTATCATTTTTTCTGTTTCTATAGCATGCTAAGGCAATCAACAGCAACATCATAAGGTAATAATAGAAATTCTACTCAGAATCTTGCACTGAAGTTCTAGAAGTCATACAGTTTGTAGAAGTACTTATATTTAACATGGTACCACAATATAGTAACCGGTTACTGCCAGCTGTAAACCCAGTGCTGGAAAAGCCATTATATCACAAATAGTGCAAACCTACTTAAAATATTATTCTTTCTTTCAGTTTGTTTTTGCAAAATGAGAAGAAACACTCACCTTTTACTGCAATGTCATGTCAAAAATTACTGGATAAGATTAAGACATATGCTGAGAAGAACAAAATTTCTTTAGAAGAATTCAGTATGAAGAAAAGGTCACCTCATATAGTAACAAGATCATTCCATGGTGCAGGCATTGTGGTGCCTTATAATAAGAAGACTCAATTAGGATACAGACGTTTAGTGGAAACTGATGGTAAGATACATTTAAAAAAATATATTTATTTAAATTCAGAGGTGTTAATTCACAACAAGCCAAGATGCATTCAGCCACATTGGGATGGACAGGTTGTAGCATGTCAGCACGGGCACAGCACAAGTAGATTTCACTTATCTATTCATTTTTGATTACTTATCTCATAATGAGATATGAGATAAGTAAGTGTATTTTATGGATTATTTTTAAGGTTCTGGACCTCTGTATGGAAAAATGGAACCCTTATAGGATCACTTGGTTGCCTGTGTGTCCGTCTATCACAGCTGATTTTCTACTAGAACTGATCAGTTGAAATTAGGTACACATATAACCTTCTGTGACCCAAACACAGACATGTAACGAAAATAAATTTATTTTGAAAATGGGGTCACTTTTTGGGGGCAAAAGCAGAAAACCGTGTGTTACCGTGTGATATATCAAATCAAAGCACTCATCATAAGGAATTTAAAAAGTACTTTTTTAATAATTAAAAGACCTAAAGATTACAGGAAAAGCTATAAGAAGTGTATATTGTGAAAATAACAAGTAACAAAAATGATATTTGTTTGGAAACCTTTTGTATGCAAGTCCGACTCGCACTTGGCCAGTTTTAAGGTTCTGTCCCAAAGGGTAAAACGGGACCCTATTACTAAGACCCGCTGTCCGTCCGCCTGTCTGTATGTCCATCCGTTACCAGGCTGTATCTCATGAACCGTGATAGTTAGACAGTTAAAATTTTCACAAATGATGTATTTCTGTTGCCGCTATAATAACAAATAATAAAAATAAAATTTAAAAAAAGGGGCCCCCATACAAGAATCATGTTTTTTTCACAAATTCCGCAACCCTGGCAGGCTCTGGCCCTAGCGGGCCCCGTCCTCTTTGCTGACATCTCTTTGAGGCGCGCGTGAAACACAACGCGCCATCGACCCGGGCCTGGTGGTGATCGGACAGCGAGCCACCCAACGCTCGCCGTCCGCAGGCTCGCGCCTACGGTGGCCGGGGATCGCCCTGCGACTCCCGACGCCCGGGGCGTCTTCTCCTGTAGCGGCGGTTGGGACGAAGGCCTTGCCTTACCATCGCGCGGCCCGCCTCCTCCTTCGCTAGCATTGCTGCTTCGCAGAAGGAGGTGACCGCTTCCCAAGCCTCCTCGCTCCGGACCATGGATTCAACCAGGGCCGGACGCGAGAGGTTGCCGCCGCCGATCGCCTCGACGAGGACACGGCGGTGCTCAGCCCAAGCAGGGCAGACCTCCACCGTGTCCTCCGGGCGATCCTCACAGATGGTACAGAACCCTACATGTGCAAGTTCTACTTACACTTGGCCAGTTTTTATAATTATGTTATATTATGTCTTTGATACTTCTCAGGTCTTATATCCCAGACCTTAGGTGTGTAAGCGTTACACATTAGAAGCTTTTAATGAAATGGTGCACCAACTGATGATTATCCATCTCTGTATGTACGATGCACCCGAGGACAACCCCTGGTTGGTTCAGAACTTAGATTGGGGGTTTAAACTGGACTGATCACATAGATTCATGTAAGAAGTATGGCTGCTGCCTACCCTATGTATGTAAAAATGGATAAATAAAATAGGATCCGATGACTACACTATAAATAGGCCCCCAAAAACGGTTGGTAGCACTTTAGTGACGTAGCGCCAAGGATGCATTTTGCTGGATTATGCGTCATCCGCCCTATGTATTGTATCTTTCTTAGTCCGGCCTCTCACCTAGTCACCAGTCCTAGGGTTCATTAGAGCGCGCACTTCAACTTAAAGTCATGGCGGATTTTGCAGTTTTAAGGCGAGCATAGCCCGAGCGCCGTAGGCATTTAACGCATACCCCAGCCCCCGCAACGAGTAGCGATACGAAACAAACTACGAAGCGCGGAGACGCGCGGGCCCAGCGTGCAGCGCACCGCTCGGGCGCTCGCTCAATGAGTTCACGAACTCGAGTAGGTACTAAGTTGCGTCACAAAAAAGAGAAATGCAGTAAATCAACTCGAATGGATTTATAATTTTTTATTTTTTTATTTTTAACCCCCGACGCAAAAAAGACGGGGTTTTATAAGTTTGACGTGTCCGTGTGTGTGTGTGTGTCTGTCTGTGACATCGTAGCTCCCGAACGCACGAACCGATTTTGATTTTGTTGTTTGAAAGGTGATTTAGTCGGGAGTGTTCTTAGCTAAGTATATTTGGTGGAAATCGGTCCAAAATGGCCGACGCCACAAAATGACAAGTTACATATTTTTTCACAACTCTCTCAATATAGGTATCAAATAAAAGGGCTTGAGTAGTAGAATACTATATGCTATGACAAATTTCAAATCCAAGATGGCGCAACCAAACAATGGCCATAGAATATATAATAGTACAATGGCGAATAACTTTTTTATATATAATAAGTTGCGTCACAAAAAAGAGAAATGCAGTAAATCAACTTGAATGGACTTATAAATTTATTTTGTTTTATTTTTCTAGTATGTACTTTTTTAAGGTTGTTTATAGGTTAGGTACGTATTCTATGAACTTGAAAATGAATGAAAAAAAAATGAATGAATTGAAAATGAGTAGGTATACTTATTTTTTTTTTGTGAATGTCATGAATACAGAAAAGATTCAAAACCACGCGCCACCGCGTGCCATTTGACCCTACATAAGGGAGAGAATTGTCTTACAATTCTTGAATTACAATGTCAATATTGTAAGGCTTACAGGTATAAATGGTTATTTTGTGTAAAATATGTGAAGCATGTTTTGTTAAAAAATAATAAAATATTTTATTTTGTAGTCAAAAATATGCTAATAAATGAAACACTTAAGAAATAAAAATAATTTATTTGCTTTATATAATAATCAGTAAAAATAAAGTAAGAGTCTTTGTATAAGTCTTATAATATTCATCAATATTAATAAATTCTTATAGTGTGGGCAGTTAAGTAGGGTAACCTAGTTATTTACTACTAGTCCAGTCCTAAAATAATACCGAAATAAAAGTGCGAATTTCCTACGTGAGGCTCACGTAGATCCAAGATGACAGCTGCAATAATTAAATTTTTTTCAGGTGCTAAAGCCTAGAGAGCTCAAAATGTAAATCCAAGATGGCGGTTGCGATTGTCATGGGTGTCATTTTCATAGTTTTCGAGGGTGGTAAAGCTAATAGTGAGGTCAAAATGTAAATCCAAGATAGTGGCTGCAAAAATTTTGTTTTGTTTTAAATCATACGTGAAAAGGAACTTCTTTCCTGATTGGGGTCCCCCAACGGCACATTTCATCTAAAGGCATTTCAGGGGCATTGGCAGCATTATTAGTCGTTCTGTAACAATATAATAAATGATGTTCAGTTTCAAATTTCAATATTCATCATCATCATCGGCAGCATTGTTCCACCAACTGCTGTGTATAGGCCTCCTCCCTTTTCTGCAAAGCTTCCCTAGTCTGTGCAAGTCTCATACAAGTCTTCCACACGATCTTCTGTAGATACCCACTTGGTCATTGGTCTGCGAACGCTCCTTCTACCGTTTCTCGGCAAACATGCCAACCATTAGGGCTCCGCTCCACCTGCCATCATTACGTCTAGCCAAGTGTCCTGCCCACCTCTATTTCAGAGTCTCTACCTGCTTTCAATATTCATAGTTATAAGAAAATTTTCATATAATTTAATATTTATGTTACTTACTCCTCAATCCCAGGGTTATTCAAATAAACAGGCTCTAAAGTCATCAATGGAGTTACGCCCTTCCGCGTGCTCTATTGACCTGTAACGCAGAAGTTGATTATGACTTGTTGGTAATAAAAAGTTATTTTTTAAAATTTTCTTTACAAAATATCTCGATTAAACCAGCCTGTTTATAAATTTGTCCATAAAATAAAATTAAAAACTTACTCTTTATCCACCGTATCATTACTTGATACATGCGTATTGCTCTTGGCCTGCAACTGCATTGCTCTAAAACATTAAAAACAGACGTAAACATTTTTCATACCATGGATAAAGTTTGTATAGCCTAACTACTTAACTAGACATACTTATAGTTTTTTTAATGAATTTAGAGCATGTCATAGTTTGATACAGTGCTTTCTGTAAGTAAGGGGTTGGCTCAGTTTTCCAATGACGTCCGTCGAGTTAGGATTTGATATTTTTTTACAGAAAAGTTACATTATTATAAGTACGCACGCAAAGTTTCAACATGCGGAGACACGTACTTTTTGAGAAAAAAATACTTCTTGAAAATGAATTATTATAGCAAAATTTATGTCAATCCCTATCACATATTATTTAGACCTCTCGTCGTTGAACGTTTCGTTATACCTTGACTTGGACTTGGGGCACCCCGACTCGGACAGGATAGGTTAGAATCGCCATCACCTTCGTGGTTTTTTTTTTTAAACCATCAGGCCCCACCCGCTCCTTACTACGCCTTTTAGGCAACTTTTTGAACGTTTTGAGGCTAGGTTACTAAATGAGTTTTCCTCAGAAACAGTGCGTTACCTTGTCTTGGGAGTGGTGCCAAGGGAGAGGGAGCAAACCCTCCCCCCCTCTCCCCACCACAACCCCCTCCTCTTGCCAAACGACACTAAATTTTCTGAAAAATTTCCTCAGTATTAAAAACTAAAAAACCTCGAAGAGGGGTCTCCGCGACTTTTTCTTTTAAGAAGAGGTAGTATACCTCCCCCCCTCCTATCCCCCACTCTCAATACGACGACGTCAATGGAAAGTCGTACCAAAATAATTATATTCGTAGGAAGTAGTCATTCTGTCACATTTCTACATTATGGCACTAGTAAACTGCGTGTTGGCATCTAGACGAGACCTACACAAACGTTGCAGATACCATAAATGTTATTATTTTTTGTGTTGTGGTTTGTGTTGTGACACAGAATAAAAATACTAACATGGTTGCTGTGGGTAGATACATACGAGCTACAATACCAGTATAAGCTGATCTCGCACTGAATATAATTTCCGTACAATGACAGGTCAGCTTATACTGGAAAAGTACAGAGTGATATGTGTGTACTGACTGTGTACCTAATTTGTAATAAATAAATAAACAGTAACGAACTAATATTACTTATCTTACTCCTAAATGAACAACTAAATATTATTACAATACACGTAAGAAATACGCGTTTTATTCTACAAAAACACCCGCACCAATGCCGCGGGGTGACCTATGTACCTATTTGGTATTTTGCGCGCACTGGATTTTCAACTCTCGGTGTTGCAGTAGTCGGCTTACCTATAACTTTCGTGCGTGGCGTCTTTGTTTATATTGTCATAGGGGTTAAATTCAACTGTTTTACACATATTTGCGGTTTGTAAATCTATTCCGCGTAGGTACAAGCCTAGTAAATAAAGTAAAAATATAATATAGGTAAATAATAATACTGTCAAAGCATCCTTACCTTTTTTTTTTATTCAGTCTTCGTAGAGCCAGCGATGACAACTTCTCATATGTTTTGGTTTTGCCCATTTCGTTTCACAAAATTGCCACTAAGTATAGGTAAAGTATTTAAAACTAAACTCTCAGATTTTAATAAGGGTAAAGTATAGATAAGACTAAGGTACTTATTATTATTTTTATAAACAATTTTTGGCTCGACCGGTAACAGATTAGCGGGAGCGGCGCGCGGCGGGTTTGGAATAATTGGCGTGCGTCCGACCTCCATGACGTTCCGCTCGGGACTGAGGACACTGAGCGAGCGCGTAAATACAGAAAAACACTGGATTTTGGAATTAGTGTTATGGATATTTTGATATTTCACATTATTTTGGCCGTTTTCTATCCCATTTTTTATGACCTTTATTATGGTATAAGTTTTATTTTTCAAAGCCTCATATAACTGAAATGAAATCAAAAATAGATCATAATTTAGACCCGTCTTTGCGATTTAATTGGATGCAGTGAAGTGTAAGTAATCGTGTATCGCACGGCCGAAATATCTAGATCGAAGTCTGAATTATGATATATATTTTTTTCAACATTTAAATCTGTGTTATCTACGAATAAAACACTATCTAAAACTACGTTAATTCGGGTAACCCCGCCTTAAGTCCCGGATCTTTGGAAGGAATACCTAGGTCACGACACTCACGACATTAAAGTGCAGATAATACAAACCACTGTATCATATCATGATTGCATTCAATCGCGTCATGGCTTTTCTTAATTGCATTGCAATTTCGTCATGTGGCCTTTCCTTTTTGATAGTGAGAAGTTTCTTACGAAAGATAATTAAAAAAAAAAATACATTTGCAGTTTGAGTATTTTTGTGACCTACCCAAATGTCCTTTCTTTAGCATTGTTCGTCGGGTCGTTGGGCTCCTTATTGTTTCTAAATTGAGCTACTCGACTACTGACAAAGGCTTGCACTGACTGGACAGGTCCACTCAAATCTTTGTGGGTCTTTCCTCAAAAGACCATTTCAGGCAATAGTCTGCATGGTTATCCTAAAATGTATTGTGAATCAGTGAATGTGAGGACCATGAAGATCGCCATAGTTTCATTTTAGTTAGTCTGGCAGTTTGAGTTATTTATGCGGCCTACCCAAATGTCCTTATTTTGGTATTGATCGTCATATGGTTCCTATGGCTCCTTAAAGTTCTAAGTTTGAGCTACACAATAACTGACAAATGCTTGCACTGTCTGGACAGGTCCACTCAAATCTGTGTGGCACTTTCCTCAAATGGCCACCTCAGCCATTAACCTACATGGTTCTCATATGATTTGACCAGTACGGATTGTATGGACTTTGAGGCTGACCTCTGAGTTTGTTTCGGTGTTTCTTCTCAGGGTAGTTGGCTAAGAAACACCGGCCTCGTCTAGCTTAAAATGACCAAAAAGATTGAAGTGTGTAAGTGTTATGTTAAAACTATTTGCAAAATAAATATAATTTATCATTCATTAATCAATTTAATAGTGTTGATTTTGGTACCATGATGTTAATCCTTATCCATTTAAAAGGTTTAATAATTAAGATTGATTATGTACATGTAAATTATTCAAATCTGACCTTTCGTTTAAAAGTTACGACGGGTATAAAAATGCTCTAAGTAAGAAAAATGTTGCGGTTAGAGCGAACTGGGGAGAATCTTAATGCTTGGTCTGATGAAGTTGAAACACGGCATTCATGATTTCGATAAGAAAATGAGAAGAAAATAAATAAGAATATCAAATGTTTGGATTTTTCGAAAATAAACCCCTAGAGGGTGGATGAAGTTTTGAGGGGAAGACATTATTGCTTGCCTCAATTTACGTGGAAATAGGTATGAACAAACTAAAAGTGAGATACCTAATTGAAAAGATCTAACATTTTTTGAATAATCAACCCCTGACGGGGTGAACGGGGTAAACAGTTGCGCTGATCTTGATATAATCAACATCAACCGCAAAACTGCGCTGATCCTAAGACCACAGAATCAGCTGCAGAAATGGGTGGGTAATTAATGAAAATTGTTGTTCTTAATTTTCCAAAACTAACCTTTTAAGTTGAAGTTTCTGGAGTGCCTCCTAAATCCGCGCGGACGCAGTCGCGGGCGAAGCGCTAGTGTACCTACGTATAAATCTAGAGCTTACTAATAAATGAATAACTCAGTTTGTCTTTTCCACAGCGAACTTGAAAAAACTGTTTGCCAGTCTAGAAAAAGCAAATAGTCAGAATGAAAAAGATAAATTACTGTCTGAACTCCAGCCTGTGATAACCTATGCTAGTATAGCTGTAGACGAATGTGACTTCGGAACTGGCTTGGAGGTTGGCATAGCGCTTTTTTGTTCTGGACTCAAGGAACTGGAACCCAGTGCAATGAACAGCCTGACTGCAGCATACGCTGTGTTGAACAGATCATCATTTGGCGAGATAATAAAGGTAGGTTTGACCCATTTTATTTTACACCTACCTTTAACTTTATTAGTCTTGAAAATAACAAAATATTTTTTCTTCCTTTTTTCAGGCACATCTGAAGTACCGGCGCAAAGGTCCAAATGTTTCGTTGTTGCATGTAAAATAGTTGAAAGTGTGAATTAATTAATCTGTTAAAATTAAAGATAAGGACGTGTTATTTTCTTCCTAGCTGTCTTTAGTACAATATAACTGGGTCAATATTAATGGGTAAGTGTTTTTTAATCCTTAAGCAGTAGGAAAAAATGTTGTAATCTGCAGTTATATTATGACATAGGATATATTGACAAGTCCACCACGTTGTCGACTATAAATCATCAGTTTTTATTTGAAATGTATCGCATGATGATGCCTGGCTTGAGTCTTCTGCCCCTTCTCGAGTCGTCCGTTTGCAGTGAGTATGTATCTGTTTTGTCTAACTGTTATATAAAGGCCTCCGTTCTTTTTTCCACGTCTCTGCTGAGAAAGACAGTGAAATCCAGTAATTTCAATCCATCTGACTGTCCACTGAAGCGGAGAAATATAAACCAATGGAATTGAATAAATATCCACTCCACTTCAGTGGACTGGGATTTGCGGACTACTTTAAAAATTCATACAAAACCAGGAAGCGGAGCAAGGCAGCGGAGTGGGAAGCGGAGTCAGATGCGGAAAAAAACGACCCCCAAGTATAGCAGGCGTGGAGCCCGGGGGAGGGGGATTAGTGTGCCGCCGATATTTGGCCAGTGATTTATATCTCATAACCAAAATCTACTTTTTCTTATCTCCTTCTGAGCAAAATTCACTTTCGGTAGTACCTGAGGGAAACCTGACGGTGTCAACAAACTTAAGTGGTGTAGACCCGGCACGCCTACCTAGACCTGACGGGACCCTTCTTTCCCCCCCCCCCCTCTCTCGATGCCTTCGTGCAGCATAGACGCCCCGTCCTCACCCTCCCTCCCCGCCAAGGCATTTTTCGATGTGATCCTCAATCACATCAGAGACCCCCGGAACCAGCACAACTTACATGTTCGGCTCCAGCCTCTCTCTCAGATGGACTCCACTGCGCCCCCTCAGGGCTCGCCCCCGTGCCCACTCAGGGCTCCCCCATGCCCTGTCAGGGCCAGGGCCCCCCTCCCCCCCTGGGACGTTCGCTTCCTGCGCCCTACCCCCTCTCCCCCTCTATCAACATCGCGCGCAGCGATGAACTCGAGAGCCAGCTCTCACTCGTCCAGAGGTCGATTTCATCTCACCATAGAGTATGACACCGACGCCCCTCCTTCTCCTCTGATGACTCCTCGTACGATGGCGACGCCACTGCGGGGAAGAGGAAGAAGAAGAGGACCTCCACCATGTGAGTCAGCACCCGCGGCAAAGAAGACCGCCGTCAAAGCGTCTTCGACCCCCGCCCTTACCCCCACCCCATAAGCACCCGTTCTCGCCCCGCTTCGCGTGCTGTCTCCTCCCAACAGGCTAGCCCCATGGCCATTGCCCCCCTCCCCCCCCCCCCCCGCCCCCCAAGAAGACATCGCCCCGCCTACCTTGTTTATTGATGACAAGGTGAAGTGGATGGACTATTCTGTTTCACTCTTTTGCTTTCTCAATGGAAAAGCAGACAAGTGCCTGGGTGACCACGTTACCTCTGACTAATCCCACCATCCCACCAACGGCAACCCCGGCTTTTAACACCTTGGGAGGTCGCCCCGTGCTTCATGCACCACCCCCTCCTCCATCATCATTCTGGTCACGTACAACGCTTTTTATTCCCTCAGAGCTCTAGCAGTGGCCCTCTCGAGGTCTGCAGAGGAAACCACGACCACTTTTTCAAGCCCCAGCATCGGGACCCGAAAATTGCCAACTGTCGTTTAGTTCGCAACGACAGGATTCGATATCGTAAGGGAGGTACTCTGATTTACTATAGATCGACCCGGTACTGCATCCCTATGGATCCGCCCACCCTCTCCAAGCTTGAGGTCTCTGTCTGATGGATGGGCACGACAGGCCATCAACCCATCACGGTCATCTCTACCTATGTACCACCTGCCCATCGTAGAACACCTCCGCCGTAAGAGATGACCTAACCAGACTCCTTGGTTTGAGTAACTCCGTCTTCAGGCGGGGGATCACAATGATAAGCACCCCTCCTGGAATAGCCACACGAGCAATGCCAGAGGCAGAGCCGTGCTTGATCTATACTGCCCCTTTAGCTTTGATGTCATCACCCCGATGCATCCTACTCACTTTCCTTATGACCCTAACCGCCGCCCCGACGTACTCGACATCGCTCTCCTAAAGAATGTTAACCTACATTGGTTGCATTCTGTGGAGTTGCATGACGAGTTCGCTCCTAGATCAGGATCCACGGACCTCTTACAAACCTCCCTGTCCCGAGTGATCACTGACTGGAGCCGAGGAAGCGAAGTCCTGAAAGACGCCTCTCTTGGATAAGATCCCCGACCTCATTGAGTCTACCGCCGACACGCGGCTGCGATCGACTCTTTCAAAAATCACATGCAATCAGTCTTGACGAACTTCGAGGGAGGCTCCGGCGGTGAGCGATCGATCATCACTGGAAACTCCCGGACGATGTGCGTGAGTTATTGACTGTGAAGAACGCTTTTGTCCGTGCCCACAGCGCCTTCCCCTGCCAGAGTAACAAGGTTCATATGCGCTACTTACAGCGTAAAGTAAGTAATCGCATTGCTGAACTGCGTAACGATGGCTGGGACAAGTTGCTTGGTGACCTCGAACCCAACCACCAGGCTTTCTGGAATCTTCAGAGGAAGTTACGCGCTGCTGAGGTTTCATGATGCCTCTCACACGCTCCGATAACACCGTCGCCTTCGAAGACGACGAGAAAGCCGAATGTCTGACCGCCTAGAGACTCACTGCTCTCCCAGCTCTCAACCAGTAGACCAAGCTCACCTTCGCATGGTGGATGCTGAAGTTGAACGTAGAGCTTCCATCCCGCTCGTCGAGAACCCTGGTAGACCCCCCCCCCTGCTCCCCGTCAGTCCAGACGAGGTAAAGGAGATCATCGATCGACTCAAACCCAGGAAAGCCCCTGTGTCCTATGAATTTGAGGCTACAACAGGATAGTCCGGTTAAGCAGTAACCAGCCTTATTGTGCTGAACTGCGAGTAGTCATCGTCCAAAAAAAAAGTTTTCTAATAGTTTTATTTACATCCGTATAATTTCTCCGCTCCGCTGCCTGGCTACTTGTCAATGGACAGGTAGCCTTAGGCTGTGTATTTTTAAGTAATTAGATGATTTTGTAGTGATAAATTCTATTAAAAGGTCCTTCATTAATGGGTTGCAATAGAATGTCAACTTAGTAACATAGACATATAGTTGTTCCATATTTTATCACTATCTCGAATCCTGAATTCAAATATAGGTACTTCCCTGTAATTTAATTACTTCGACTAAAAATTACGATGAAAACATTAACCCTACCTAACCATGATTTTGACTTCTAGAAAAGAAAAAAAATATAATCATCATTGCCTAGCCTTTTCCCAAACTATATTAGGGCGACTTCCAGTCAAACCGGATAAAAAATATAAGATAAGTATAATAAAAATAGTAAATGTATTATTTAGACAAGTAAGTAAACAAATAGTGCCTTGATCAAACGTGCCCAATGCAGAATAGTTATGTATGCCCTGTGTTAACTTGTTTATTTCGATATTGGATTGAATTCAATGTCTTTTTAACATCAACCTACTTTAAAAGAAATTATTGTAATTATAATTTGTGTAATAATAAACTGTTTAATTACTTTTGGCTTGTATTCTATTCATGTACTCCATGTTATGTTTCCAGAAAAATATTTAAGTAATACAATCTTATCAAAGTGGCAGTGGGAAGAGTAAGCTAACTTTATGAGCATGTAGAAAGAGACAAAATACTGCCAATTTTCACCTTTAGTGGCGTTGGCAGCGACGGAACTGCAATAAACAAACTGCTTTGCATAACGTTTTGTTGCGTTATTTAAAGTAACAAAACAATACATTATGCTACAGTATACTGCGTAATTGTAGTGCATCAAGTATGTTGACTTTACCGCAACTTTTTCTGTCTTACATAATGCGTTGAAATCATCACCCAGAGACAAGTCTCTTCCATTTTCGTCGAGCCCATCTTGTAACCTTTTTTTTTTAAGGATGGCAAATCATCTAATGACTTCTTTCGCTCTGGGTGGAGCGGGAGGGCGTGTCACAGTCAGACTATTACTGACTAAAACCCATCCGTGTTCCTTCTAATGCCCTTTGCGTTCCAGGGCCGCGATGGCTTTCGAACAAATTCCGCAACTGTGGCAGGCTCTGGTCCTAGCGGGCCCCGTCTCCTATACTGACATCTCTTTGAGGCGCGCGTGGAACACAATGCACCATCGACTCGGGCCTGGTAGTGATCGGAAAACGAGCTACCCAACGCAAGCTCCCGACGCCCGGGGCATCTTCTTCTGTAACGGCGGTTGGGGCGAAGGCCTTGTCCTCCCTCGCACGGCACGCCTCCTCCTTCGCTAGCATTACTGCTTCGCAGAAGGTGACCGCTTCCGAAGCCACCTCGCTCCGGACCATAGATTTAACCAGGGCCGGACGCGAGAGGTCCCCGCCGCCGATCGCCTCGACGAGGACACGGCTGTGCTCCGCCCAAGCAGGGCAGACCTCCGCCGTATGCACCGCCGTGTCCTCCGGGCGATCCTCACAGTGCTGACACCCGGGAGTGTCCTCCCGCTGAATCCGAAACAGGTACCTCCCGAAACAGCCGTGTCCGGTGAGTACCTGCGTCAGGCAGAGGTGAGGACGCCGTGGCGCTTCTCCAGCCACTCCGCAAAGAGGGGCCTTACCGTCGCAATTGTGGCGTGCCCAATCTTGTACCCTTAGCATGTTACTATAGAAGTTCAAGCAGCAAGCTGGTCAGTACTGGTCATAGGCCTAAAATCAAAGCCTGGATTATTTTGTATGTTTATTTTAGTATTTTACTAACATATTTTCGATAACACTTATTGACAAAAGGTATACGGAACAGGGTGTGAAGTCCTGCAAACCTCCATTGAAGAAGGATGATCCTCCATTGAAAAGGGATGATCCTCCGACCAGACGGGTTTTGTTCTGTTGGGCAACTGCCCTATGGTTTGTTTGGGCTGTTTGTATATGTTGAAATCGCATGGAAAACTGATACCGCGAGGCAGGATTTTTTGACATAATTCGTTGCTGGCGGTATAGATGTCACTACGTTAGTTTTTGTGCCGGTATGTATTCCGGTATACTATTGACAAATAAAAATACTTAATTATATTTATCAGCAGCCAAAGGTGCCTGAACATTCGTATCCATTATTCCTCTGCACGCAGGCCCCAAGCAGTCCACAGTAGGTAAATGAAAGACGCAATTAAAATGGTTTTATCTACTCCAAAGTCCTAAAATGTTGTTGATTACCAGTGTATTTTATTTTGTTAAAAGATTGAACATTAATTGATATACGCGATAATGGAAAAATTAAGTGTGAAATTCGATTATGTGAATGCTTACATTTTAACGAACTTAGAGCGAAAGGCATTTCAATCTTAATAGGTCTGCAGCGCTCGAGTAAAAATCGTGATTGTAAAGTAGTTTAGTTTGTAAAATACTAATATAAATTACTAAATCTTGACAAAACCAGGGACCAATTCTGTCATGTTTAAGATACTGTTGTTACTTGCAATACTAATCATTGGAGAAATCTTCACCGAGGAATCAGACGAGTTCCATGTGCATGTACGGCATCACCCAAAATCAGCATATCGCCACAAATCACACGGCAATAGCAAACATCGTGAATATCAAAATCCACCAGTGGGACTGCGGACCTATGACGAAATACTGTCTGACCTGCTCAACCCAAGTGAAAATTTCAAATTTCCATCTGTAGTCGTGCGAAAACCTCTAATAACCGATGGTGATATTTATGTCGCGTCACCGTATGATGTGAATCCGGATTTGTATAATATAAATAAAATACTGGGTAGGTGGTTTTTTAACGGAAGTGGAAATAAACGATAAGATACTTAGTGAATTAAACTGTGCGTTGTTGTTTTTGATTCAACTATGTTCTCCAAATTGCTTTATAAGCGTATTATAATCGAAGATACGTTATTATACCATTCATTATGATTTTTGTAAATAACTTTTTATCTGATAGTTTCCAATGGTGGAGTAGTTTAAGGTAGGTAGGTTTTTCTTTCTTAATATTGTTCTCACATATACCTCCTAGAAGCAACAACGTGAATGTAACCGGGATGTTTGTAAAACATAAGTGTTCGTGGAATTTCTTGCACATTCTTCTCCATAGGGATCTACGCTTTGGAACGTGCAAATAGCTTCATGTTTTTGACTGACTGACTTTGGACATTCAAAAGTACCTACCTAAGGGTAAGGGTGCTTTTCCACCAGAGATGTGAGGAAAATGAGTAGCGCGAAGATGAGAACTGAAGCTATGAAACGATGTTTCCAACAGAGATGTGCGAGGATGCGAAGCGAGGCTGTGAAACGGTGCGCAGATGACGTGGTGCGTGACGAGGTGCGTGGATGTGTAGCGGGCTCTTCAGGTGCGTCCTGAGTAGGGTTGCCACCCTTACTATATTATATTACCATATTGATTATATTACCATATTGTAACATATCTATTATATAGCATTGTACTATATTTAAGTCAATTTTATTGTCCTATAAGCTGTGCCCGTGGCTTCGCACTCGTCACCTCCCGTCAATCGTTACGTACTTACTTACCTACCTATTTTTTTTTTGTTTTAAAACCTCTATAATCTGGCAAACAAATCAATAAAAGAATTAGCCAAATCGGTCCAGTCAAGCCGTTCTCAAATTATAGCGTGACCAGGAGAAATAGGGGTTCATTTTTATATATAGGTACAGATATTTTATAGTAAAATAATATAGTAAGTACAAGAAATACTACGTTTTCAACATTTCTTAAATTCTGAAGACTCTTAATAAAACTGTTTGAAGGCACCAACATTTTTAAAGCTCGCTACATTCTCAAATTTATAGATTTCCAACTATTAAAAAACACTACAAAGTATAAAAAAACTTTAGTTTCGAAAGTCAGTGTTTTTGGTTGTTTTTTCGTTTTTTAACAACTACTTCTGAAATTAAAGTTAATTTGTAGTGTTTTTTATTTGGAATTCGGTTGTATTTTTTTGTAATTTTTTATTTTTCACTTTTTAGTGGAAAACCCACAACTAAGTGACATTATTCCCGTAATGAGTGGCTGCACTATTTGCCGTTAAATAATTACTTTGTGTGCCTTCGCAGTCCAAGTCCAGTCCAGCTCATAGTTAAATGTCTACTTTGCGTTGGTACTAATCTGATTGATTTTAAGTTGAGTAGGTCACTGGTGTATCTTTGAAGTTCACCGTCCAATGCAAATGCAATATTGCTATAACTGAACCCAACTCAAAAATAATCATCAAGATCGGTAAATAGATTTGCTACTTTATTGCTAAGTTCAAAGTTGATGAGAAAATTTGACAATTTCAGGTCGTGTAGGTAGGTATGTGCTGGCGTCTGTACGTAAAAAACCTCACGCCGCTAAGGCGTTTATACCAGAGCTGCGTAGAGCGAGGCTATGTAAATGAAGCGATTCTATTGGTTCTCACAAACGCTTTCCTCGCAACACATTACTGGTGGAAATTCAGCCTAAATGGCTTATTCGAAATAAATGCTTTGACTTTGTTAATTTTTCCACAGTGTGTATTTCTATTGCCGCTATAACAACAAATAATAAAAAACTAATTAAACTGAAAATTAAAGGGGGCTACCGTGTTTTTTTTTCGGTTTATGGTACGGAACCCTTTGTGTGAGAGTTCGACTCGCATTTGTCCGGTATTTTAAGTTCAATGTGATCAGACCTTACAAAACTTATAATATTTTTTGCAAAAAGGCCGCCCATTGTTACACTCTAAAATGTTTTATGCTCCTAATGTTTTACAAGAGTATTTACAATATTTTCTTGATGGTCATCCACAGAGATCGGAATAGGTAGACTATATTTACCTAATATTCGTGGAAGTAAGTAACATAGAGTTGATAATACCTCCTGTAAGATCCCGGAATCATAAATGGAATCATGACAATTAAAACCCGGGATTATAAAACATGAACTGGACTTATGAGTATAGTTACAAATTATTGATTTGATTGAAGAATCAAAAGAAGAAAGAGTTGTGCGAAAACAAAGCTATTTAATTTACTTAACAGTTTTAGTAGGTAGGTACGGAAATCTAAAAATATAAGATTCTTCATTATAATAATTTTGTTCAAATGTATTCTAATAAGCAATAAGTAATTTGCAATTTCTTAAATCCCGGGATATAATCGTCATGTTTATAATTCCGGGATTTGAGAGGAGGTATTATCAACTCTATGTTACTTACTTCCACGAACATTAGGTAAATATAGTCTACTTATTCAGATCTCTGGTTATTAAAATTAAAAGCAAATAAGTAACTACAGATATGGTTCAATTGATGTAAGAAAGTAGGTAGCCAACAGCCTTGGGTATTTTACAAGTAAATAAACTACAGAAATGGTTCAATTGATGTAAGAAAGTACTTAGGTACCCAACAGCCTTGGGTATTTTACAAGTAAATAAACTCTACAGAAATGGTTCAATTGATGTAAGAAAGTACTTAGGTACCCAACAGCCTTGGGTATTTTACAAGTATAAATAAAACAGGCAAATAGAGTAACGTCTTTATTTTAAAGTGTCCTTCAAAAACAGTACGAAAACTAAATTGAAATTCAAATCAGATCTATGACAATTATTCCTTAGGTTTGTCAGCAGTGCTCAAATGTAGAAATAGGGATAGTGGACAATGGTCGCTTCCATACACGCTGTCTCTTATAACATTGTCACACAAAGCTGGTAGCAACCTTTCTGAGACAATAAAGTAATCCAAACGCCTGAAAAAATATAAATAATGAAATAGGTACTAGGATTTTTTAAAGATCACTCAAATTGTTACTGGCAATAGTTATGGTTTGATTGTCCATGTGGAATTGTAATTGGGTACCTAGGTATTTTGCTAGAAGGTACCTAATCATCTTATATCATGTGCTAAAAATAGTTAGGTATGTATTCATGCAACAAAGCTGCTCTAAGGGCTCCCACACATAAATGCGAATTCGCAACGCATCGCGAATATCTGCGAGCTCGCACGTAAAGTTCCTGCGATTGCGGCGTCGTATCGCATTGCATCGCGGTTTTGTGTGGGCGCCCTAATCGAGGTTGTTGTTGTAGTTCTATTTTCTGCAGAACTACAATCCGTCCCACATCAACTTTACAATTAGCCAGCACAGTCATTATAAGTAGGTAGTAAAAAGCTTGCAAGTCTGTTTTCTACTATTAGGTACCCAGTAACTGAGTTGTGGAGTTCAGGTAGCTCCGTGTCAGCTTCATCCATTTATATTGGAAGTCGATCCCAACATAGTTGGCAAAAGGCCAGACAGACAATGAGTATCATAGAATTACTGAGTGAAACAAATTCTTACCATCCTACGTTTTTCGCCCGGCTATTCATCATATAAGTCCAGAATGTGTAAGCACCGGTCTTTTCTGGGTACAAGTGGCGGTACGTATCAACGAAGCCATCTCCGAGCAACTCTGTCATCCCGGCACGCTCCTCGTCAGTAAATCCAGCATTCTTTCTGTTAGTTTTAGGGTTGGCTAAATCTGTAAGTGATTACGTTGGTCAGATTTTCGTAATAGAAAAATATGCTTATATCAAACAGAAATAATATCAACACTAACTACAGCTTACCTTACTTTTAAGCGAAAAACAAATTTAAATAACGTCCGTGACTACCGCAGGACCATCAACGCCAATCGCTTCCATATTTGGTAAACAATTAGTACCTACCTACTCAATTGGTACTCGAACAACACAATTGGTACCTTAGTAGTTTTCAAGAAAATCGACCTTACCTAAAGGTGGTCCGGCGGTAGTCACGCTCCGTTCAGCAGGACCACCATGAGCGTCAAAAAAGGGGGCATGCTACAGGTATTATTCCAATTATACAAATAATTAGCACCCTTACATGTGATTCATTTCGAAAAAAATCTGAACTGAAACATTTGTATTTACCGAGAAATCAATGATGATAACTTTTGCGCGCTCGTTCAGCAGGACCACGAGTTTCCATGTTGATTACAAGTTTGAGGAGCTTGTCGCCTTCCTCAATTCTACGTAGAAAATTAGTACCCTGCAAGATAGAATTAGTACCCAAAATTAGTACTCCAGTATTTTACAAGATATACCATGCCATTGGTGTGTTAAAGGTTGCATAGTATCAAGTGTAGGTTAGAAACTCTTTAGAGATTAATAAAATATGAAATGCTATGTGACATGAAAAAGAAACAATGTACTGACAGTGTGTGTCTTGTTGAAGAAAGAAAACGTTCTCGTGATGTGCTAAAATAAAAGAGATAATATGAACAATATCACCTCAACTAAGTTGTGCTAAATACCTAAAACTAACAAAAGGACTCATACCGATAGGGCTAATATAGATTGTTTATAACAGTCAAGTAAATTCTTAGTCAGTGCAAATCATCTGCTACTTTAAATAAAACTCTGCTAACAAACGGTACTAAATCGACTTCAAAGAAGTAAGTCGAGTTATCCGTAACAGGTTATGGTCTCAGTAAAGTAAAAAAGGAGGTTTGCCGAAATGGAGAGTTTTACTTCAAAACTGCAAATAGGCAATCTAGAGGGGAAAGATAATTGGGCCACATGGAAATACAAAATTTCAATAATGTTACGAGGTGTAGATGGCGCAATGGAAGCAGCCGAAGGAACCCTCGAAAAACCCATTACTCCCGCCCCTGGAGCTGGTGACGCTGAAATCGGCATCTATAATTTGGCCATGGCTAAATATAGGAAAACTGAATGTAGCGCTCTGCTCATATTAACCACTAATATGTCCGAGGATACACTTAAAAAAGTAATGCGATTTGAAACGGCTAAAGAGGTCTGGCAAGAGCTACACAGATTATTTGATGGACAGTCAGATGACAGGGCATACAATTTGTGTGCAGAATTTTTCAGCTTTCAACGTCACAACGAGGATGATGTGTCTACGCACATGTCAAAACTGAAAAACATCTGGACAAATTTAAATGTGGAAATCACAAAAAAAGATGCCACTGTCAAGCTGCCGGAATTATTCCTCATTTGCAAAATCCTAGACACGCTGGATGAAAAATATTTTTCTTTTAAATCGAGCTGGTTATTACTGAACCAAAGTGAACGGACAGCGGACAATTTAACGAGTCACTTGTGCGCATTTGAAAGAGCGCTCGGTAATAAAGAGCACATAAAGCAAGAGGCCTTAGCAGCAACACGCACAGAACACAAGAGCAAGCGAAGCAATGAGAAAGAGCTCATATGTAACTACTGTTCTGGTAAAGGACACATAGTTCGGAAGTGCAAGAAGTGGATAAAGGATGGGAGGCCGCCCAAGTCCACACCAGGCACTTCAGCAGCTGGTTCAACATCAAAGCAAGTGCAACACATTTCTCTGTTAGTGAATGCCTGTTCCACTGAACGAACTCAAGACAAGGAAAGCTGGTTCGTTGACAATGGAGCCACAACTCACATTGCAGTAAGGAGTGTTTATTTCCAGGAGTTTCACGAATTTGATTCAGACCATACCGTATCGACTGCGGACGGGAGCGTCATACCTGCGATAGGGAAAGGCACCGTTGAGGTGGAATCAAATGTCAGTGGCAAGAGGGAGCGAATAACACTCAACGATGTGTGGTTAGTACCATCATTGACAAAGAATCTCTTCTCACCGCTTGCAGCACAAGACAGGATGCAGAACAGCATCTTCAGTTCCACAACTAGAGAGTGCAAGCTAGATATTGGAGGCATAACTAGAGTTGTTGGAAAGAGAGTCCAATATGGAGGACTTTACAGGTTGGACATGAAGACGGTCATGCCAATTAAACCTAGGACCATAGAAGTCAACGTTGTGACAGGCTCTAATATGCTACAGCTATATCATGAGCGATTTGCACATCAGGACAAGAAACATGTAATCCGCCTCGTGAAGAGAGAGCTTGGAGTACAGTTGAGTCCTGACAACATCAAATGTGAAGGCTGCATTTTTGGAAAGTCACACAGAAAGCCGTTCGGAAAAAGGGAAAGAGCAACAGCTGTCGGAGAGCTGATTCACACCGATGTTTGCGGTCCCTTCATAGATAGCATCTCAAAATACAAATATTACGTACTCTTTAAGGATGACTACTCTGGCTACCGCATGGTCTACTTCATCAGGAACAAGTCGGAAGTTAAGAGTAAACTTCTTCAAATGTTGCAAGAAGCCAAGACCGCTGGATATAAAATCAAAACGATTCTTAGCGATAACGGAGGTGAGTTCGATAACAGAGAAGTACGAAATATTTTACAGAAATATGGCATTCAACAACGGTTGACAATGTCTTACACTCCTGAGCAGAATGGGTGTAGTGAGCGCGAAAACCGTACCTTAGTTGAAGCTGCCAGATCTATGATGCATGCAAGAGAAGAACTACCGCAAGTGCTCTGGGCAGAACTTGTCAACACTGCCGCGTACGTACTTAACCGGACAGGGCCATCGAGAGTTGAGGGTAAGGTACCTTATGAGCTCTGGCATGGGAAAAAACCCAAAATACGTCACTTAAGAGTTATCGGAAGTGAATGCTTTGCTCACGTTCCAAAACAAAAACGGAAGAAGCTCAACAAAAAGGCAATAAAAGGCAAGCTTATAGGCTATGAAAACGATGATGGTTATCGTATTTGGGACGGAAACAAAACGCAAAGGTCGAGGGACATAACCTTCCAAACTGACGTTGAGTTCCGGATTTGCACTGAAATTCCTACAAATTCAAGTCCAGAAGAGGATAACCAAACGTTTACGCAAGTAACTATGCCTGAAAGTGCTATAGAGCAGCAGGAAATTAATCATGAACATGCTCTAGAGGGAGATGGAGAAAATGATGATCATGTACATGTTGAAGTTTTGGGAGATAACCACGAAGCTAGAGAGGATGATAGGGCGAGTGCTAACGAAGAGTTCGTTGATGCTGACGAGGAGTTTGATATAGTCGAACCACCGTTGTTGGACGCGAGATCTCGATACAACTTACGCGACCGAACTTGCCTCTCTCGTCCTAAGAAACTTGAAGACTATGTGTGTTTCGTAGGCACAGAATCTTTTCCCGAGACATATAAAGAAGCTATTGAAAGGAATGACAGAGCAGAGTGGGTCAAGGCAATGAAGAGTGAAATGAACTCTCTGAAGCAAAATGATGTATGGACACTCTGTAAGCTACCTAAAGATAGGAAGGCACTCCCTTGCAAATGGGTATTTCGTATCAAGCGAAACCCAGACAGCAGTATCGACAAATATAAGGCTAGGCTCGTAGTAAAAGGTTTCAAGCAACGGAAAGGAATCGATTACGAACAGACTTATAGTCCAGTTGCTAGAATGGCCACCATCAGAGCTTTATTAAGTGTCGCAGCGAAAGAAAAATTATGTTTGATGCAGTTTGACGTTTCAACAGCATTCCTCAACGGCAAGCTAAAGGAAGAAATTTACATGCAGCAGCCGGATGGATTTAATGACGGAACTTCTAATGTTTGTCGACTTAAAAGGAGTTTATACGGACTCAAGCAGGCTCCCAGATGCTGGAACTCATGCTTTGAGGAGACTTTATTAGAGAAAGGTTTTCAGCAAAATTCAGCTGATTGTTGCCTGTTTACGAAGAAAATAGGTGACAAGAAAATCTTGATAACTCTGTACGTGGATGATGGACTTGTAGCCGCTACAGATAAAGATTTGGCAAACCAATTCCTTAAAGAATTAGGAGATACTTTGAAGATCACAAGCAAACCAGCGTCTTATTACCTAGGACTTGAGATAGCACAGTCTAAAGATGGCTCCATTACAATTAAACAAGAGACGTACGCCAAAAAGATACTGGAACGTTTCAGGATGATAGAATGTAATCCAGTTTCAACGCCAATAGAAACGACTTCTCAAGCAGGGAAAGTTAATGAGCTTAAGGAAGAGAAGTTTCCATACAGAGAGGCAGTAGGTGCTTTAGCGTACTTAATGACAGGGACGCGCCCTGATATAGCGTATGCAGTTGGATTAGTTTCAAGAAATCTGGAAAACCCGACTCATGAAGATTGGTTACGTGTTAAGCGGATTATGCGCTACATAAAAGGGACTTGTTCTTTTGGAATAACATATAAAGCAGAACATGATTCCAACATAATACAAGGCTATAGTGATGCGGATCATGGAGGAGACCAGCAAACAGGACGCTCTACAACGGGAGTTGCATGTCTCTTTGCTGGAGGAACAGTTTCATGGCTAAGCCAACGACAATCTTCAGTCGCGATTTCAACAACCGAAGCTGAAATAGTAGCAGCAAGTGAAGGCGCTCGTGAACTTGTGTGGCTCCAGAGAGTTTTCAGCTCACTTACTAAAATGGACGGAGTACCCACATTAAAAGTAGACAATGAAGCCGCCATACGTCTTGCATACAATCCAGAATTTCATAAGCGGACCAAACACATCCGAGTGAGACATTTCTTTGTAAGAGAAACTGTACAAGACGGACTTGTGGATGTACAAAAGACCGGCACTGCTACTCAATTGGCAGATATTATGACCAAGGCAGTTCCTAGGCCAAGGCTTGTTATAATCCGAGATGCCCTGGGTATACAATGCCATACACTTAATTAATGAGGGAAAGTGTTAAAGGTTGCATAGTATCAAGTGTAGGTTAGAAACTCTTTAGAGATTAATAAAATATGAAATGCTATGTGACATGAAAAAGAAACAATGTACTGACAGTGTGTGTCTTGTTGAAGAAAGAAAACGTTCTCGTGATGTGCTAAAATAAAAGAGATAATATGAACAATATCACCTCAACTAAGTTGTGCTAAATACCTAAAACTAACAAAAGGACTCATACCGATAGGGCTAATATAGATTGTTTATAACAGTCAAGTAAATTCTTAGTCAGTGCAAATCATCTGCTACTTTAAATAAAACTCTGCTAACAAACGGTACTAAATCGACTTCAAAGAAGTAAGTCGAGTTATCCGTAACATGGTGGGGGGCGGTAGTCACGGTGTTAAATTTTCATTTCAAGAATTCCCTATTAAAAACTCCGTGATTTTTTTCCAAGTTTATACAAAAGTTAGTACCCATATAGAAGTTACAGTGGCCGATAATTCAGAATCCAAAGTGTTGCATTTTAAGAGAAATTAGCTTTCATTACCTACTTAAGATTTTACTCATTTTACAAATTGTTATCGAACTGTGATCTATATTAATAAAACTATTCGATTAAAAGTACACCTATTCATAACCTAGCTTTAACAAATTAAGGTATTGAATAGGTAAGTATAAAAATACACCCAAGGTCAACAGATATGTCAGTGGAAATTAGATAAAGTCGACTTCAAGTACTGAAAAAATACATACCTATTACATAAGTAATTCTTTTATAGTTACGTTATTAGCAACATATTGTTACTACAGTAAATAAGGTTTTATAATACACTTAGGTATTGCTTGCAGCAACGGTAAATTAGTAGGAAAGAAATACCTATCGCTCTTTAATGATATTCATATAACAACACAGAAGGTAGGTACCTCCAAAACAGAAAAATTGTTATTCGAGTTAACTACCTACCCACGTCAGTGTACTTAGGTACACAGTTTGTATAAAAATTATAGATATCGAACTGCTGTTATTACTATTCCGACATCCATAAATGTATGTGCTCGAGTGAACAATCATTTACTAAACAGTTTAAAACCATTGACAACTTAATGTGGTCGGGTTATCCGCGGAGATTTAGTAAGTAAAGTAATGAAAGCTAATTTCTCTTAAAATACAACACTTAGGAATCTGAATTTTCGCCCACTGTAACTTCTATATGGGTACTAACTTTTGTATAAATTTGGGAAAAAATCACGGAGTTTTTAATAGGGAATTCTTGAAATGAAAATTTAACACCGTTACTACCGCCACCCCACCAATGGCATGGTATATCTTGAAAACTACTGGAGTACTAATTTTATCTTGCAGGGTACTAATTTTCGATGTAGGTTTGAGGAAAGCGACAAGCTCCTCAAACTTGGAATCAACGTTGAAGTCGTGGTCTTGCTGAACGAGCGCGCGAAAGTAATCATCGTTGATTTCTCGGTAACTACAAATGTTTCAGTTTAGATTTTTTTACGAAATGAATCACATGTAAGGGTACTCATTATTTGTATACTTAGAATACCTGTAGCATGCCCCCTTTTTCGGCACTCATGGTAGTCATGCTGAACGGAGCGTGACTACCGCCGTTGCAGTGTTTTTTGAGACCCATAAAGTGACATCAGCTTTTTATTGAATATTTTAACTCAATATTTCATTACAAATGTACGAAAAGAACTACGTGTGTCAAATTTGTCTACTTTTTTTTTAAATCTTGAAGTTCTTGTGACCTTCAAGGTGAAAATACTGAAAATAATTCGTCAAAAAAAAAACTGTACATAATTCAGTTTTGTTTGTATTGCACATTTATGAAGCAGGTCTAGGCGCATATTTTGTTCGTTTTCATATAACCAAAAATGATAACAGAACGTACAAAAAAATATTTTACCAAAGTATTTTTTTATTTTTTCTTGCTCGAAGTAGAACCTAAATCTAGTACTAATAGATTCCAGACTCAGGTCCAATTGAGTACTAATTATTTACAAATATGGAAGCGATTGGCGTTGGTGGTCCTGCGGTAGTCACGGACGTTTTTAAATAACTTGTTGGACCCAGCACAATGTCGTACGAATTTATTTAAATTAGAATAAAGTATATAAGTACCTATTTCTTTATGTGAGACATTCATGTCACCACAAATGATCACAGGCTTCTTCTTATCTAACTCCTTAACGTGTCTACGAAACTCTTCGTTCCATTGCAGTCTTTTAGGAAGTGTGACTAGTTTCCGGCCCGAGTTTGGCACATATGTACATACTAAATAAAATTGCTCGTACTCCGCTGTTATAATGCGACCCTCGCTGTCCAATTCCTCATTTTGTAAACCATAAACCACGTTCATGGCGAGTTTGGTAGTATAAATGCCTACGCCAGCGTAGCCATCTTTGTCGCCGGCCACCCAATAAGCATGATAGCCCGGTATGTTTGCTACTTCAGTTGGCAGTTTGTCTTGTGAACATTTTGTTTCTTGAATACACAAAATGTCAGGTTTCTCGTGTTTGAAATAGTCAAGACAACCCTTAGTTGCCCATGCTCTTATACCATCCACATTCCAGCTCGATATTTTAAAATTCCATTCTTTGCCTAGACTATTCTTGGAAGAATTCGAGAAATCAATAGATTCAAAATCTGTTGCCGATTTATTTTTAGCGGGTGCTTTCTTTTTCGGTTCCCCTGCAGGCGCTGAAATACATTACATTACGAAACTGAACATACGACAATTTAACAAGCTCTACATTGTCATATGTTGTTTCATTGAGTAAAGATTGTGTGTGAAGTGTGTGCAATATCGTCATCCTCTTATTCTATGTCAATGGAAACCCAAAGTAACATGCACATAATGGTATTTTATCAAGTAGTTAATATTTGGATTTCATTTATATTCCGTAGAGTTGATAATATACCTTGAAATTAATTAAACCGTCTATGCACTGCAATCTTATAAATAGGAACCACTAAATACATACATAAGATTAACATGCGAAAATATTTTGTTACCTCTTAATTAGTCACCGCATTGGAAACCCAACGTTAATATTTGTTACTAATGAACTATCTTTAATTGTCTCAATATCGCATAGTTTGCTGATTGTTAGCCTGTCCCTTACTTATATCCAAATAAAATTATGAAGCAGACCATGTGCATTTTTAATAATATACATACTTGAGAGTACAAAAAGGTAGAAAAAATAATAAAGCATTCAAAATATACATTTGGAAAAGTTTTATTATGAATAATATTTAATGATAAAACACACTTAATAGTAACTCAAAACAATATTTTGTCAAATATTTAAATTATTATCAATAGTACTAGTTACCCTTTTCCGCAGCACCCTTGCGCTTGCGTTTTGATGTGGGCTCACTCTCTTGTGGTTTTTCTTCAGGAACATCTTCTTCATCATCATCTTTTGTCTCAGCTGAAAAGATAAAAATATTCTTTGTAACTGAATTTATGAAAACATTGGATATTTAGTAATTTAGGTTACCTGTACATAATATTGTTAAAGAAAAGACTGGTTTAAATAGTTATAATTGAATGATAATAAAACTTATAGGAAATACACACACATAATTGAGTTATAAATTTACCTTTTTTGGTCACCTTTCTTTTCTTCGAGGATGGTGTTTCATCTTCGTCTACATCATCTTCAACATCCTCTTTAGGTTGTGTTTTCTTTCCCTGGTTCTTCCTGCCTCTTGGTTCTTTCTTCTTAGGCTCAGGTTTTTCTTCTTCCTTCTCATCCTCATCTTCATCTAAATCAATTTCTTTTTCTTGAACCTTGGCAGGAGCTCTTTTCCTGCCCTTTGGTGCAGGCTTCTCTTTCACCTCCTCCTCAGTAGTGTCTGACTTGTCTGCTTCAGGATCAGCCTCAACTTTAGCAGCTGCTTTCCTTCCCCTGCCCTTGGCGGCTGGCTTAGGCTTTTCTTCAACTTCATCCTTTGGAGTGTCTTCACTTTCTGGTGCCTCTTGTTTTGCTTTCCTGCCTCTGCCAGATTTTGGTTCTGGTTTCTTGGCTGCGGGTTCCTTCTTTGCTGGTTTCTTTCTACCTCTACCTGAAGCTGGTGCTTCTTCTGTGTCACCATTGGCTTCAACATTTTCATCACTCTGTTCATTCTCCTCAGTTTGGACAGATGCCTCCTCTTCTCCTGATTGATCACCATTTGATGGCTGTTTGTCTAGAGAACTTGTATCATCTACATTCTTCTTACGTCCCTTTTTGGCAGGAGGTGCTACTTCAAGATTGTCACTTTGTGGTTCACCTGAATCACTGGCAGCTTTCTTTCCACGCTTTGGCTTTTTGTCAGGCACTGGGACAGCTTTCTCATTTATTTCTATGTCTGCAATAAGATCTGGCTCTGGTGCAACTTTTCCTTTCCCTCTCCCTTTTTTGGGGGCATCATTTTCTGTTACTTTAACATCAGCAGCTTTCTGCAAAAATTAGCTATGTATGTATTATCTTTTGCAATGGCCTAAAATAGGTTTAAGTTTGGGTTTAAGCATAAGACTACTTGTGATAAGTATAAGTACTGGTAGTAATTTCTATGAGGTATTAATAAAATACAGCACATACATTTATCACTAAAGGTAATGAAGCCTAATAATAAAATAAGGTACATCTACATTAAACAACAATCAAGTTTGAAACTCAGGCTTGATGATTGAAGACATGTTTTCACATTATTCTTTGTAGTTTAAATAAGAAGTTCCCAACGGCCAATGCGAGGGTCAGCGGGTCATCTGCAAACAGTACGACTAGGTACGCATCAACAACAAAGTGGCGGCAAATTACCGCCAATGACTTACATTGTGCCTAAACATGTGTTTGTAAAGCCGGGATGTAGTGCTAACGGGAAACGGGAATTGGTTCTCAGAATGATTTGAAGAAACAACAAAAACATCATCGCAATGGTCTCCTTTATGTTGAAGTTAAAATACGTCTGACACAACCACTGTTTAAGTGCCATCGATAACAATGCTAAAACCGTTTGTAAATTCAACGCAAATACTCGAGATTACAAGTGGTTTACAGCAATTACAGCTTACCTTAGCTTTAGCAGACCTAGGCGCCATTGTCACGAGGCAAATGTATCAGGAAATATCACCGATTTCACAATAATTTACAGCAAATCTTTGCTTCACCCGTGTGAAAACGCGTTGTTGAGAGCAGGGGTAGCGGGCGAAGTTTCCGGCAAAATGACAGATATCGCGTACCGCCACTGGCGCCAAATTTTTGCTATTTTTTTTAAACGTACTTTTTTAAAATGGTAGACCCTAAAGCTTTGAGCACACTAAAAAACTATTGTCTATGGAAAACTAAAGCTCAGTTGCTCACTGAACAGTCTGTAACAGAGTGAGAGCATAACATACGACTATAACTGTTATAGTCGCACAAATATCTTGGTTAAAATTAGATTTAAAGATCTTCAAATGACAGCAGGAATCACGATCGGCTTATCGTGCTTCCAAGACACGGAGGAGTTTAGCTGGGTATGTATGGTCACCCACCTATGGACCAATCTCGGCAAGTGCCTTGAAGATTAGTCTTAAGTTTGCAATGTACAAATTATAAAGCTTTGGTGTACTCATTGTTGAGAAGCCTTATAATAAATAAATAATAAAATAAAAGATCGACCGCTGTTATTACATAGCCATAAAAAAATTAATAGGTACTTGTATAATATTTATTGTTTCTTTCGTTCATGTGTACTGGGATTTTGGATTGTGACATTGACAGATTGTCACTGAGCGACGCAACTGTTTGACGTGTGACGGAGACTGTCAGTGTCGTGGCAACGTGCAATTCCTTCGTTTCCTTTTATGAGGAAGAATTTCTGCATGATTATAATTGCTGACTAAAACCTCGGTGTAATGGTAAGATTTCTGTACCTTAATGATATACTTAGGCCCTTTCAGGTATATTTATAGAGTGCGGCCAGGTAAACTGCTTGACTCAATCATTAGCAATTTTCCTCAAGCCGGGAGTAAGGATATTATGAGTAACTTACCATATGTTTTCTATAATCTGTATTCAAATTTCAGGCTACATTAGATCGTAAAGGCACCTTCAAGGTGGAATATCTGCAAGACATCGAGAAGAAAGTCCAGGCGAAATGGGACAGTGAGAAAATATTCGAAATGGAAGCACCGGACGATGGAAAACCTCAAGAAAAATTCATGTGTACGTTTCCCTATCCGTATATGAACGGGCGCTTGCATCTTGGTCATACTTTCTCACTATCCAAATGTGAGGTGAGTTCAAACCATTTAAATATATGAATGTTTACAATAAAATTAACAGCTATGAAGATAAACAAATTTTGTACCTAGTTCAGTGTAATATGCATGATGCAATAATAATGAAAAAAAATCCCATATTTTATTGCTGTAATTTTCATTTATTCCTTTTGTTTTTTAATTTCAGTAAATTGTCATAATAAATTTATTGTAATTTTTTAGTTTGCATCGAGATACTATAGACTGAAAGGTAGAAAGGTGCTGTTTCCTTTCGGATTTCACTGTACTGGCATGCCAATTAAAGCTTGTGCTGACAAGTTGAAACGAGAAATGGCTCTTTATGGTTGCCCTCCAGTATTCCCTGAAGAAGAAGAGGTTGCAGTAAAGGAAGAAGGTGATATTGTGCCCAAGGACAAAAGTAAAGGGAAGAAAAGTAAAGCAGTGGCTAAGGCTGGAGGGGCCAAGTTCCAGTGGCAGATCATGCAAAGTCTTGGAGTCCCTGAAGAGGAAATCAAACTGTTTGCTGATGAAAGCCATTGGCTTGAATACTTTCCTCCACTGGCTGTAGCTGATTTAAAAAGAATGGGTATTCATGTAAGTATATGTTAAGTCTAAGTGACTACTTAGAATAATAACTAAATGAAAAGCTAATTATCATACCCTATTGTTGTTTTACAGGTAGATTGGCGTCGCAAATTCATTACTACTGATGCAAATCCTTTCTATGATTCATTCATTAGGTGGCAATTCTACCATCTGAAAGAACGCAATAAGATCATGTATGGGAAACGCTTCACCATATTCTCTCCTCTGGACAAACAGCCTTGTATGGACCATGATAGGAGCACCGGAGAAGGGGCTGGTCCTCAAGAATACACACTTGTCAAAATGGAAGTGGTTGAACCATTCCCAGAAATTCTCAAGTATGTAACTTTAGTAATAAGCTCTAAATTAACTATGTATGAATCAGCTGCATGCTTCTAACAAGTAGCCATTCTTTATTGTACAAATAAAATTGTTAAAATAGGCCAGTTTATGTACAGAGGCAATCAGACAAGATGGAATACCAATAAGATGGTTTTTTGTAGTGAGTCCCAATAAATTTGTAATACAAGAAAACTAATAATATTAAATCCTGTCAGCATTTTATACAGTTTCATAATACATATAAACAAGACAAAAATCGTAAAAAGTAACTTAAAACATAAAACATCAACAATAGAATATCAAAAAATAGAATATCAAAAAACATAATGATTAAAGCAAATTAAGATTAAAAACTTATGAATAAAATTATAATTAATAACATAATTAGTTATTAATTTTTTTTTTCTTTTAGGCCTCTAAAAAGCAAAAAGGTGAGTTTAGTTGCAGCCACATTAAGACCAGAAACAATGTACGGACAAACAAACTGCTGGGTGCATCCTGATATCAAGTACATTGCCTTTGAAACTGTCAATGATGGCATATTTATTTGTACAAGAAGAGCAGCCAGAAATATGGCTTACCAAGGATTTACTGAAAAGGATGGAGAGTTCAAAGTATTACTAGAAGTTGTAGGGCAAGAGTTAATAGGAACTGTTTTAAAATCCCCATTCACTTGTTACCCTAAGATTTATGCTCTCCCTATGTTGACCATCAAGGAGGATAAAGGCACTGGTATTGTAACCAGTGTTCCGTCAGACTCTCCTGACGACTATGCGGCACTTGTGGACTTACAAAAGAAACCAGCGTTCAGAGAAAAGTATGGAATCCATGATGACATGGTTCTCCCATTCAAACCGGTGTCTATTCTCGAAATTCCCGAATATGGCACCATGTCTGCCGTACACATATATGATAAGCTTAAAATTCAAAGCCAAAACGACAAGGAGAAGCTAACACAAGCCAAAGAGATGGTTTACCTAAAAGGATTCTATGACGGCGTGTTATTAGTTGGAGAATACAAGGGAAAGAAAATCCAAGATGTTAAAAAGAACTTGCAAGCAAAACTTATTGAGGAAAATGGTGCAGTGATTTACTATGAGCCTGAAAAGACGATTATGTCAAGGTCTGGGGATGAATGTGTAGTGGCTCTTTGTAACCAGTGGTATTTGGACTATGGTAATGAGGAATGGAAGAGTCAGGTTGAGAAGGCTCTCTCTGCCATGAATACTTACCATGATGAGGTCAGGAAGAACTTCCAGGCTACCCTGAAGTGGCTGCATGAGTATGCATGCTCTAGGACTTATGGGCTGGGTAAGTAGTTTAAAGATTGATAAATAGGTGATTTAATTCGAGACCCAAAATATTTATTTAAATCTTTTCTTCAGGAACTAAGCTGCCCTGGGACCAGCAATGGTTGATTGAATCTCTGTCAGACTCAACGATTTACAACGCGTACTACACTATCGCGCATTTCTTACAAGGCGACACCTTCAGAGGGAATAAGGAGAATGCTCTCAAAATTAAACCAGAAGACATGACGATGGCAGTTTGGGATTACATCTTTTTCAAAGACGCGCCTTTTCCGAAAAATACTAAAATCCCCAAAGCCTCTTTAGATCGCATGAAGAAGTCTTTCCAATTTTGGTAATTAACCTTTCTTACATAGTTTTCATCAATCCATTTATTGTAATCAATACAGCTATGTTAGCGAGGTCGGTTCATACGTATCAAGAGCACTTGATATGCTATATTTGTTTTAAGGCAATCGATGTATACCGCATCTGATAAGGACTTCCATATACGCCAACGCCGATAATCTATTCTGAATCAAATGATTTAATGCATGCAATTTTAATTTGGTTTTTCTACTCTTCATCTAATTTATTTGAGGTTGGCGCAAGAGGAATTTTTCTTCAATCCGCATCTTTATATATCACTAGCTGCTACCCGTGACTCCGCCCGCGTTAATAACGAAAATAATCGCTAAGGAACATACTCACGGGATAAAAAGTATATTATGTGTTATTCCAGACTATAATCTACCTCTGTGGCAAATTTCATCCAGATCCGTTCAGCCGTTCTGACGTGAAAGACTAACAATCATACATCCATACAAAAAAACTTTCGCGTTTATAATATTAGTAGGAAGTAGGATAATGTCAGTGTTTACATCTTCTCATCTGTCTTTTTAATAAAATCATTCTTTCTTCATAAAGGTATCCTGTTGATCTCAGAGTGTCAGGGAAAGATCTGATCCAGAACCATCTAACATTCTATATTTACAATCATTGCGCTTTATGGCCAAAAGAAGAGGACAAGTGGCCGAAAGGCATCAGGGCTAACGGCCATCTTATGCTCAACTCTGCAAAGATGTCTAAGTCTGACGGAAACTTCTTAACATTGACGGAATCTATTGATAAGTTCAGCGCAGACGGAATGCGTCTCACTTTAGCAGATGCAGGAGATTCAGTGGAAGATGCTAACTTTGTGGAGAATACTGCTGATGCTGCGATCTTGAGGCTGTATACTTTCATTGAGTGGGTGAAGGAAATTATTGCGGCAAAGTCTAGTCTGCGTACAGGTAAGACATGCTGACTGTTATTCTATAATTGCTTTTAGAGAGGTCGAAAACTCGCAGCTCATTATTCTTCCGTATCAGCCTTTTTAGGGTTCCGTTCTGTACCCAAAGGGTAAAACGGGACCCTAATACTAAGACTTCACTGTCCGTCTGTCACCAGGCTGTATCTCATGAACCGTGATAGTTAGACAGTTGAAATTTTCACAGATGATGTATTTAACAAATAAAATAAATATTTAAGTTTTTTATAGATAATGGTTAAACCCTTCGTGTTCGAGTTCGACTCGCACTTGGCCGGTTTTTTGTATCTAATTCACTTTAATACATTTACATGGTAATTACAGAAAAAACTCGAACAAGACTGCTGCATGAACTATGTTTCTCTACATTGTTTCGCGGAGACAGCCTAACTAAGATTTTCTGTAAAAAGTAAAAAATACATGTTTTTTTTTTTTGCAGGAGAGCACAACTTCCACGACAAAGTATTCGTAAGCGAGATGAACACCAAGATCAATCAGACTGACGACAACTACAACAAGATGTTGTTCAAGGAGGCCTTGAAGTCAGGTTTCTTCGAGCTGCAGGCGGCTCGGGACAAGTACAGGGAGCTGTGTTCTGAAGGAGGTATGCATGCTGAGCTGGTGACGCGGTACATTGAGACTCAGGCCAAGCTGATTTCGCCGATCTGTCCGCATGTCGCTGAGCATGTATGGGAGCTGCTGGGCAACGTAAGACTTTTTAGTAGAATATGAAATTTTTAGGGTTCCGTACCCGAAGGGTAACCAACGGAACCCTATTACTAATTACTAAGCCTCCGCTGTCCGTCTGTCTGTCAGCGGGATGTATCTCAAGAGTGTGTTATAGCGGCCTATAACAACAAATATTAAAAATTAAAGGGGGCTCCTATACGAGAAACGTTTACGAGTTTTTTTCGGTTTATGGTGCGGAACCCTTCATATGAGAGTCCGACTCGCACTTGGCCGGTTTTTTTGTTATTAATGTATGACGACTATCTCACATGCATGATGGAAAACGATGATGTGGTCGACGATGGAGCACGTTTGCAACAAATCGATATAAATATCTGAAGAATTTAGAGTGGACTTTAAATGACAAACAAATCTTCCATTTCACTAAATTACAGTCTACTTTATGGCAAAATGTTCATCAGATGATGTTTTCAAGATTTTTTTGCCATTTTCAAGTCAAGCCTCATCTGCTTCAACAACCATCCTTAAAAAACTAATTAGTTTCGGTATTGTTTTGCCATGATGGCTGGTTCATAATTTGATTTACTTTCAACAGAAAACAAGCATCCTCCACGAACGCTGGCCAGTAGCAGGTGAGATCGACGAGGTTTCGATCAAAGCCAGCAACTACTTGATGGACGCGGCGCACTCTTTCCGTATCTACTTGAAAAACCATTGTGCGGTGAAGAAGCCGAAGAAGGGAGAGGCACCTAAACCTGAGAAGAAACCCAATAAGGCTGTCATTTGGGTCGCTAAGGAGTACCCTAAGTGGCAGCACATCATTTTGACTACTCTGAAGGAAGCCAGTGGGGTAAGCGTGTCTTATCCTGAACGGTAACTTTCTTCAACGGTCCATTGAATCGAGTTTTGTTCCTGACTTGCCGTCGCCTTTTTCCTTGGTACTGTTTAAAATAAATGCTACTTGTCGTCAATAATATTTTTCACAAGTCCAGTGAGTATGGTGCATAAAAATGTGCATAGATGTGCTAAATTATATTACACTGTCTGTGTTTATGTGTATAACATAAATTGCAACCGCCGATTCCTTGCAGCCAACAGGTCTTCCGGACAACAAAGTGATATCGACCAAGTTGGGCGCGATCCCCGAACTAAAGAAATACATGAAGAGAGTGATGCCGTTCGTGCAAGCGACCAGAGAGAATATGGAGCGCGTTGGTATCGAGGCTTTGTCTGTGGGTCTTCCCTTCGACGAGGCCGCCATTCTGCTGGAGAATAAACTGTATTTACTTAATACTTTAGATGTGAGTATATTTTTACTTTTTGTCATCCTCATCAACATCTTCATAATATCCTGAGTTTTTTTTTTTCAAGTAGTTGAATGAAGAGTTATTAACGATATATTTCAGTTTCCTATCGACTCTTTTTCGTAACTTCAACTGAACATGACTGACAAGTTTTTATTTACGTTTTCATGGTCCTTCTCATATCCCTTTTCTCCATTCATGTCTATTCTATCTTGATGATTCCCAAAAAGTTTTTTTTTATATATTTAAACTTTACGTACAATAGTGGTGCATGGGCGGAGTTAATGCAACAAGGCATTCTTTACCAATCAACTTTTGTGTTAAAAACACTAATCTGAAGCTAAAAAATGTCTTTCTTTTTTTCCAGCTGGATTCAATAGAAGTAAAATTCACCGACGACGCCGAAGCGCCCGAGAAAACAAAAGAAGACTGCGCGCCGGGCCAGCCCCACGTGACCTTCAGCGTGGAGGCGGGACTAGACGCCACCTTCATCAACCCGACGTCTTTGAACGGGCTGTTCTCCGTCACGGCGACGCTGGCTGATGGGGACACTGTCGAGAGAGTGAAGGTCAAGATCGCTAAGGAGGTTAAGGCTATTAAAGGTGAGAATATATTGGTTTTAAAAGAATTTTATTGTGAGTATATAAAACTATAGAAAACACGAAACAACTATATAACCTACGTATTCATGATTTTTTAAAGCGCAACTTGAGCTTTTACAGTCAATAGACCTTACAAGTTGACTTTTTGACAAGTGTATTGCAGACACCCACTTTCAACCCCCTCCTGTACTTTTAGCTTCAACTCTGGTATTGCAGTCCACTATTTTAAAGCATTAAGGTGCTATACAGCAGCAGGTTCTCCGTTCTCGTTTATTATTCATTATTTATTGATTAAACCCCCTTGCAACACAAAGGTACAAAGGCGGACTTTTTGACTTATTTCCAGACTTTATTTCCAGACTTGAGCAGCCTAAAACTGTGGAGGTACAAAGATCCCGTATTAGGTCCCCGAACGATTCCCGTTCCCGGTGACCACGAGAGCAAATGTGAAGTTTTAGAGAACGCATCGGTATTAAAAGTAGACTTAACTACAGCCACTGTGGAACTAGTCTCCAATGGAACCAACCTGCCTGTGGGCACAAAAATGGTTTACACATATGAAAAATAATTATGTTCTTATTTTAGGAATAAATTATTTATTATCATTTTCTGTTGTTGTTTTATTTAAATTTCTTGTCTGATGTTCCATTTAGGCCGGCGCACATTTGGAGGTTGTCACCGCAAAATAAATATCAGCATTGAGTTAGTTATGTCGAAAAAAAAAACTAAGGACACGCTCCTCTACCCGCATGGATGCTCTCTCAGGCTAATAGAAGTTTATTATCAGCTAGCTTCTGCCAGTGTCTTTGCCCGCGTGATAGTCGTTAATTATCTTAATCCCAAGGGAACGTTATTCCCGCGGGGTTAAAAAAAATCCTAGGGGGCATGATCTACCCATGAGCAAAGTTACAGCCCTGCGCTGGCTGGCCCTAAGTGAGCTAAGTAGAAAAGGCCGATGGAAAATGAATGAGTACGAGACTGTCTGTTTGGCTTTGTGTTGGGACTTGACAGGATATCTACATGCTAAATTAACAGCACCATTTGAATTATATATTCGGAACTGCTAATAGTCACTATCTTTATTGGTGTTGAGGCCCAAAGGCTATCAGCGATAAATATTGTCGAATAGTCCAAAATGTATGGAATCGACAGGCGCTACTGAAATCAATCCCAAAAATATAGGGACTCAGAGCATTTTTTTAGCAGAGAAGAAAATAAAATACATTATTCTTCTGAATAAAAACAAAATCAATCTTATATTTCGGTATAAATAGAATTAATCCATAATAATAATTATGTATAATGACGTAGTATATTCAACAAGGAGTTAGGCTAAGTGGGTGCGCTGGGGGCGAACAGTCGTTCTAGGCCGGCGCCCTCGGGCGCGTCGATGGCACTGCGCGGCTTGTCCTTCACCACGTGCATGCTGGGCAGGTCCAGGATGTACACTTCTTTCTTGAATAGCTGGCCCACGTTGCGGCCGATCAACTGGAATAGAGAAAAAGGTTTATAACAGCAGAGATTTTGTGATGGGGCTTTTAGGTGAAAACCGAAACAGGTCAATAAAAAAGTTTTTAATGATTCACATATTTTAGTACACTAACCTAACAACACCACTGGAAAGTCAAGTCACAGAAAAGGAAAATACGCTATTTTTTTTACCCGGATGACATCTTTTTCCAGCTATTTCGATTTAAATACCAAACTACTGTACCGATTTTGATGAAATTTCATGAGACCAATCGGAAAGTTTATCTTTTCGCAGAATCCTTTAGAATTTTTCAAATCGGTTCATAAATGACGGAGTTATGAGGTAACAAACACACAAAAAAAAGCATACAACCGAATTGAGAACATCCTCCTTTTTAAGTCGGTTAAAAAAGGACTGAATGTCTGAGACAGCTAAAACTGCATTTTTTTGTCCCAGAACACAAATAAAACTAGCCTTCACAGACGAAAATAATGCCGGAATTAATTGTCTTGAGAAGTTCCAGGATCAGTATAAAATTCAGCTAACTAATCCTTAAATTGTGAGTGTATCCCGTCTTGACTGTGTCTGTCTGTTTGTGGCATCTTAACTCTCAAACGGATCGATTTCAATGCAATTTCTGTCCTAAAATTTTACCCAAGATGTAGTAGCAACTGACATGGACCAAATTCTATAAAATATCTGCTACGGTGTCCTTGTCAGTTCACCAAAAAAGAATTTACAAATTTTTACTTTACAAGCAACAATTGGCAAAAACATTTTGACAAACAAATTTCTTTTTTCTCATAAAACAACTTTTGGAATAAAAACGTTTTACAAATTTGCACGAACGAACGATTAGTCTAATGATTTTTAAGATATATATAAAAGATATTTAATTTTCAACTATGTATGAAATACCTAATGGACGACTCGCCTACAGTTTATTAATACGGCGCGCTGGATTGATTTCTAAAGTCAAAATAGCATTTTTAACTTTAAATTAATTTATTGTTTACGTAAGTCAATAATGTTGTGCTACAAAAGTTAGTGACAGAAACGAATAGCTTCAAAAC
Source organism: Mamestra brassicae (assembly GCA_905163435.1). Lineage (NCBI taxonomy): Eukaryota > Metazoa > Arthropoda > Insecta > Lepidoptera > Noctuidae > Mamestra > Mamestra brassicae. The sequence continues at coordinate 5,044,859 of LR990996.1, read as the reverse complement.
CGACTCCACGTAGTCTTGTCTACCCTACCCATAGTGTAATTTAAGCCCGCGCAGGGGCGAGGCTGCCCGCGAGCTGAGGAGCAGGAGGCTTTAAGGCCCGCCGCCGCGGCTGAGGCTGCAGCAAGCCGAGGCTTTTTTTTTTTTTTTTTAGGATGGGAAATCATCAAATGACTTCTTCCGCTCTGGGTGGAGCGGAAGGGCGTGTCAGACTCTTACTGACTAAAACCCATCCGTGTTCCTTCTTAAGCCCTTTGCTTTCCAGGGCCGCGGTGACTCTTTCGAACAAATTCCGCAACCCTGGCAGGCTCTGGCCCTAGCGGGCCCCGTCCTCTATGCTGACATCTCTTTGAGGCGCGCGTGAAACACAACGCGCCATCGACCCGGGCCTGGTGGTGATCGGACAGCGAGCCACCCAACGCTCGCCGTCCGCAGGCCCGCGCCTACGGTGGCCGGGGATCGCCCTGCGACTCCCGACGCCCGGGGCGTCTTCTCCTGTAGCGGCGGTTGGGACGAAGGCCTTGCCTTTCCCTCGCGCGGCCCGCCTCCTCCTTCGCTAGCATTACTGCTTCGCAGAAGGAGGTGACCGCTTCCCAAGCCTCCTCGCTCCGGACCATGGATTCAACCAGGGCCGGACGCGAGAGGTTGCCGCCGCCGATCGCCTCGACGAGGACACGGCGGTGCTCAGCCCAAGCAGGGCAGACCTCCACCGTATGCTCCACCGTGTCCTCCGGGCGATCCTCACAGTGCTGACACCCGGGCGTGTCCTCCCGCTTAATCCGAAACAGGTACCTCCCGAAACAGCCGTGTCCGGTTAGTACCTGCGTCAGGCGGAAGGTGAGGACGCCGTAGCGCCTCTCCAGCCACTCCTCAAAGAGGGGTCTTATCGCCGCAGTTGTGGCGTGCCCAGCGCTGGGTTGCGACAGTCGCCGTTTCCATATCGCCATGGTATCCTGCTGGAGCTCTGTCCGCCGCGTAGCAATTTGCCGTGGCAGCGGAGTTTCGCCCCGGCGAAGCGCCTCCAAGCGCCACGCGTAAACGTGCGCGAGGGCTCTCGCCTCCAGATCCCATGGCGTTAATCCGGCAAGGAGGCTCGCCGCCTCGCCGGAGACCGTGCGGTATCCCCGGGCCAGCCGGATGGCCATGACCCTTTGGGATGCGTTGAGCTGGCGGGCAGGTCGCCCCTTCAACGTCAGTGCCCACACTGGGGCCCCATAAAGGGCCATGGACCGCACGATCCCCGCATAGAGCCTCCGGCAGGAGGCGTTTGGACCCCCTAGATTGGGCAGGAGCCGCTTGAAGGCAGCCCCGGCCCGCTCCAGTCTTGGAGCCAAACGTCGGAAGTGCTCCTCGAAGTTCCATCGGCTGTCGAGAACGAGCCCGAGGTACCTGATCGTCGACCCGACGCCGATGTGAACCCCTCCTACCGTTATTTGGGATCCCATTGGTGGCCTGTTCCGAGAACCATAAAAACACATGGCTTCGGACTTGTGCAGGGCCACCTCGAGACCCAGTTGCCGGATCCTCTCAACGACTGTCGCAACCCCGCGTGTCATCACTTCGGCCGCCGCCTGGTGCGACCCCCCCTGTGCCAAGACTAGCGTGTCGTCAGCGTAGCAGACTACGTTGACGCCGCTAGGAAGGTCGGCGCGCAGCACCCAGTCGTAGCCGATGTCCCACAGGAGCGGCCCCAGAACCGAACCCTGTGGAACACCGCACGACATCTCTCGCCGGTTCCATTCTCCCCGGTGACCGGGGTAGATGACGGCCCTGTCCGTCAGATAGGCCTCGACCACGCGACGGAGGTAGGTTGGCATCCGGTGATACCGGAGTGCCTCCCTGATGCAACTCCAGGGCAGGGAGTTGAAGGCATTGGCGATGTCAAGAGACACCGCCAAGACGACCCTGCCCCGGGACACCGCATCCCCCGTCGTGAGGGCTCTCACGCGCATGATGGCATCCACCGTTGAGCGCCCCGTGCGGAAACCAAACTGGTTCTCCGCCAGATTCGGCCCCACCCTCATCAGGTGCCCGACGAGGCGGTTTGCTATGACTCTTTCAAAGAGCTTGCCCACCTCGTCGAGCAGCACGATGGGCCGGTAAGCGGACGGAGAGTCCGCAGGGCGCCCAGGCTTCTTAATGAGGACCAGTTTCCCCGTCTTCCAACGAAGAGGGAACTGGCCTCTCTCCAAGCATGCGCTTAAGAACCCCCTTAGTCGAGGCCCGAGAGCCTCTAAGGCCAGGACCCAGGCTTTCCCAGGTAAGCCGTCGGGTCCTGGGGCGGTATTTTTGGCCTTCAGCCTGTTTACCGCCACTCTCAGGTCTACCTCAGTCACCTCCAGAGCGTCGTCATCGTCGTCGCCGACGTCGGTGTGGTCCGCATCGGGCACCGCAGGTGGCGGAGCCATATGCGGGGGAGCATGCTCCCCTCTCGAAGGGAACAGAGCGCTCACCACGTCCTCCACCAGCTGGGGCCGGAGACTCTGCGTCAGCGGGGGGGCCCAGGTGCGGAGTTTATCCCGCACCATTTTATAAGGGCGTCCCCACGGGTCTCCGTTCAGAGACTCCAGCATCTCCTTACGAGCCAGATCCCTGGCTCGCAGGATCCCCGCTTGGAGGGCGGCCTTCGCAACTCTGTATTCCTCGTACAGCTCCGCCTCCCTGGCCTGCGCATCCGGAGGCCGGATGCGGAGCCTGCGATGCCTGGTGTACAGGCGCCGTGCAGCAACGCATGCCTCGCGCAGCGATGCCAGCTCCCGCGACCACCAGTACACCTGGCGGCGGGCGCGTCCTGGCCGGACCCGGGGCATTGCCACGTCACATATTTCGGACATGGTCTCCCGGAACCACTCCGCCTCGTCGTTGATGTCAGCAGGCCTGTCTGGTGGTGACACCCAGGCCTGCACGATCGAGGCTTCCAGGAGAAGCTCCCGGTCCAGCTGCTTCAGCGCCCACCGCGGACCACTCGGGGTCTCTCGGACTGGCGCGGTTGAGGTCTGGGTGGAGACGTCAAACCGGATGTACCGGTGGTCCGAATACGTCTCCACCTCCTCCATGACGCGCCAGTCGACGACACGCGGTGACAGAGCAGGGCTGGCGAACGAAATGTCCACCACCGACTCACCCTGCATCCGCACACACGTGGGGACAGAACCCCGGTTTAGGACGATTAGGCCTGCCTCCAGAGCCCAGTCCTCCACCATCCTACCCCTCGTGTCCGTATAACGGGAACCCCAAGCCAAGTGCTTGGCATTGAAGTCCCCGAGTACGAGCACGGGGAGGGAACGATACCCGGCGACGACGACAACCAACTCCCTAAGGGAGTTGTGGAACTCGGCGAGAGATCGGTTCGGAGAGAAGTAGACCCCCACTACTACAATCTCCCCAAACCGTGCTGCTACGCACCCCTGTCCTCTCCTGACACTCTCGAGAGACGGGGTACCGGCGGCGGCCGAAGAAATTAGGGCCACTGAGCCGTTGAGGTCCTCCACCCAGTCATACCTGGGCGGGACAAGGTACGGCTCAGCGACCACGGCGATGTTGATCGACCACTGCGCCAAGCTCTGGAGCAACAGGTGCTGAGCGGCGGCGCAGTGGTTGATGTTCGCCTGGAGGAAGCGTAATGGGGCCGTTATTGGCATTCCATTACGGCCTCCTCCCGAGCCCTTTGTAAGGGCTCCACCGCGGCATTCGCTGTAGTGGCGGCGGCAGCGGTAGAGGCAGCGGCGGCGGTAGCGACGGCGGAGACGGCGGTGGCGGAGGGCTTCCTTTTGCCCCCAGCTTTGGCGGGCGGAGCGCAGGCCTTGCCCCCAGCCCAGTGATCGGCCGGCTTGCCAATTGCCGCACATACGGTGCAGTGCGGCGTGGCGTTGCACGAGCCGGCCCTGTGACCGGGCTGACCGCAGCGGAAACAGAGACCGGTGCGGTCAACCTCCGAGGTGCAAACAGCTCCCACATGGTTGCCCACCAGGCAGCGGAAGCACCTCAGAGGTTTGGGTTCCAGCAGTTTGACCTGCGCAGAAACCCAGCCCACAAGGAGCCTACCGCCCTCCGTTATCTTCTTGGCCGCCGTCACGGGGCAGCTCACCACAACCGTTCGCATGCCGGTGTGGTCAGGACGTATGGTGCCCGCCTTCACTTGATCGGCAGAGCACCCCCCAGTCCTGGCGACGGCGGCCGACACCTCCCCCTCGGAGACGGAGTCGTCCAGGCCCTGAATACGCAAGTCGACGCGCTTGGCAGGCCTGGACACTCGGGCCTCATCCGCATTTAGGGACGCCCTTAGCCTTTCAGCCAGAGCGTCAGCGGTCGGGCCACTGGCTGCACCGGGGATCTCCAACATCCGGGCTCCAGTCAAGGTCACCTTTAGTCGGAGGCCCCCAGCGATGCCGAGCTCCCCCAGGTTAACCGCCTCCTTCGCCTTCGAGAGCACGTCGCGGTACGTCACGCCCCTCTTTTCCGCGTCCGGCTGTAGTGTGATCACTACAGCTGCGGATTTCGGGGCGCGAAGCCTATCCGCGACGCTACGCTGCTTTTTCCGCCGCTTCCTCCCCCGTTTCCGTGCCCTCCTGGCTGCCTTGCCCGCCTTTTTCTTCTCCCCGGCCACTTGCCATCCGGCTTCCGCCGCAGGTGAATTTAAAGGCGGGGACTTTGAAGGCGGTGATGGCTTATGCACCGCTGGCGCCTTTGCCACTTGTGTCTGTGCCGGTTTTCCAAGAGCCGCCGCGACCCCTCCGTTGGACTTTCCGGAGGACCCCGGTTTGGCAGCCACAGCGGCTGCGTACGAGGCCGCCTTCTTTTGGCCCGAGGCTATCTGGCTCGCCGCCAGCGGGGGGCGCAAAACGATCCTCTCCAGGGTAGAGAACCGGTCCTGGAACCTCCCCTGAAAGGCAGCCAGCTCTTGCCGCACCAGATTCAGGAGCTGGTCATCCGCAGGCAAGGTCTGGCTTGGCCCACGCTTGCTTCCCCCTTGAGGTGCCTCCTTTAAGCTGGCTCCTCGAAGCCCGGCCAGGTCTGCCCGGAGCTTCGCATTCTCCTTTTGGAGAAGCTCCGTGGCGGCTGCCAGGCGGGTGACCTCCGACCGCAGCTTAGACATTTCGTCCGTCGACGAAAGCCCGCTGTAGTTGGCCTCCGCTGCCGCCAGAATGGAGGCCGACGCCGCGCTTATGGCCTTGTTTTTCGAGGCCTGGGTCCTCTTCAAGGCCACATCGCGGACCGCTGCCTCAACGGCCTCCGCAAACCTGGCCTGGCGCTCCTTATCGGAGCCGCCAACGCCAGCGATGACCAGCTCACCGCCGATGGATGCCGAGGGGAGGACCTCCCGACCAGTCACTCCAGGGTGGCGCTCCTCCTCGGCGAGCTTCGCGGCTCGCTGGGCAGCTTCCTGGGAGGTGAGCCCCCTCCCCCTGCCTCCTTCTCGGCCCTAGCAAGCCGAGGCTACGGTGGTGAGCATTAAAACCATCTGCGACGATAAGCTCGCGTGGGACCGCCGGAGCCTGACAGAAACCATGGCTGCTGCATGTTGCATGCTCGCTTGCGTGTTGCATGCTTGCTTACATGCTGCATGCATTACATAACGTGATTTTTCCAAAATAATCTAAATATTAATGATTAAAATATCCTCGTATCATTTGTAAAGAGTAGCATTTGCCAAATAAATGTTTGTAAAGCGCATGTTTATAAAATAAAATATTTGCGGAATAAGTTGTTAGTGAAATAAATAGTACACAAAATTTAATGAATCATAATCTAGTATCTTCTACATACCCTAGAAGTAATCTTCTTGAACAAGTCCCGTTTGCTCTTGTCGATCTTGGCGGGCTTGGTGTTGTGCGCGGCGAGCTTGTCGTCCAGGCGCTGCAGGTCGTGCGCGTCCACGTCGGGGATGGCGCGCAGCACCGCCACGGTGCCCGGGAACAGCGGCCGCAGAACTTCGTACGTCTGGAAACAAAAGATATTTATGACATTTTGGCTATATGCAGTTGTAAGTAAGTCAGCTAGTGAGCTACAAGTTGTATATGAAACCAACAGGTTTCATCTACAATCGTCGGGCAGTGATACGCTGGCACTGGCACATAGCGTTTATCTGTAGTACAGCCAGTGCGTCGGCACTCGCGGCTGGCATTCGAATGAGATAGCCATACGTTCGCATCTATGGTTTATGTAGGTAGGAACCGAGCAATTTATGTGTGCCGCCAGATAATTTTTTACTTCTCTGGCAGGGGAATGCAACCTTTTTATAGGAGAGGCTCCTCAAAAATGTTCGGAGGAATCTGAAGATTGCATTCAAAGTAGTGTCGATTAGAAGTTTTAATATTTGACCTGCACAGCCAGCGCCAGCAAGGCGGCCTGGTTGGCGTCGTGCTGGCCGTGCACGCGGAGCGCCTGCAGCACGGCGGTGAGCGCGCCGTTGGCCTCCCCGGCGCCCACGCGGCCCGCCTGCAGCGCGCCGCGCAGCGCCGGGCTGGCCAGCGCGGCGGCGCGCAGGGACGACGGCGAGTCGTTCCACGTCAGGGCTCGAATTACCTGGAATGTTACACCTCATATATTTATATATTTTCATTTGCAACTTAGTGTTCGTAATTTGAGTTATTTTTGCCTATAATAGAGGTGGTGTGGCAAAATTTCAATTAGAAAGTTAATAGACCGATTTCGGCCATGGCGGGCAATCTCAACGGAGACTAGCTATAGGCGCGGGAGATATCATAGTCACCCATGGTCCGATGCAGTCAATACAGTCATATTGGGCGTACTTTCGGTGCGAATGACTTCAGTTTTACCACGATTGTGGAACAGTAGGCAAGGCAACGCGTGAAATTGATCTCGTAAGTAATGTGCAGAGAGGCGATGAGTAATTTGAACGTTTACGAGTTCACCTTCGACTACTTGCCCGCAGTCTAATAGTCGGTCCACATGATACAGACTTTTGTTCGTGCAGACTTTGAATTCTGAATAAAAAATTGTATTGTATGTTTGCACAGATTTTGCAACCGAGTCTGTGCAAACAAATGTTGACACCGACACCGAGTAATGTCTGCGCAGACAAATGTCAGTGTTGTGTGGACCCACTGTAAACTGCAGTGTACCATTAAAGTTAAAGGGCGGGTTGAAATCTATCATTTTTTAAAGGAGATGTAGTGTAGCCGATCAGTAGTTCTTATTCTATAACCTCACCGTGTACAACGCGGCGGGTCCCGCACACGGCTGCGCCAGTACTAACGCTCCCAGCTCGGACACAGTGTCGGGTGACCGTTGCTGAGCGCTGCCTGTTGTGGTAGTATCATCGTCCATCTCATCTGCGTTGTTTTCGACGCTCAGTCCGCCGTCTACAAGAGCTATCTGGAAAAGGATGATCACGTATTATTGAAAGGAAAATTAAGCACATTATTCTAAGACATCAATTTCATTAAACATCTCTGAGAATTGCGACCACAAAATGAAAGCAATCATCGAACCATCCGTCACTGTGCCCTAGATAGATTTAAGACAAAATAACTTTCGAGTCTCTAAATAAACCCAACGTATTTGGATGGCTGTAACAAGGTTACGGCGTGCAGACACAGTTCATACGCCACGACAAGGACAATAGAGGAGACGCAACTGTAAGTCTCAGGCGTCGTCCTCATACTAAGCCGAGCAAATACGTATTCGCGTATTAGGACGACGCCTAAGCGACATTGAAAGACTGCCGAGAAGTGTTCACACATAATGTTCAATCAAAGTTTTACTGACCTTCAAAACTTCAAGGTGTTCTCTCGTCAGGTTCCTGACGAGTATATCTTCGAGGACTTCCTGTGATTCACTGCCACCTTCCTCTTCAAGCTTGCCGGATTCGTAGAGAGACGAGATGTAGTCCCAACGTAATGAGAGATGGGTCAACACTGAAGGAAAAACAGCTCTTTAAATATAGAATACTTTAGCAGGCTTATGAAGTAACTGTGTGCGATTTTCCTTCAAAAAATAAGAATTCTATAGAAGCTAAAGCCAGACCAGAGATATTTTTGTGTTTAGCCACTTGCCTGGCAGTTCATCATATTAGCCGAAAGACGTCCACGAAAGGCGTAAAAAGTTGCAATGCCGCCAGTCTTTTAGGCACATTACTATTATATACTAAAGGAGCTCGTGGCTAAAATAATAACAGCCGCATGGGTCGATCTTTAAGGTTAAGCAACGCTTGCCGAGGTTGGTCTGTGGATGGGTGACCATCTTAACATACCACATACCGAGACTCCTCCGTGCCTCGGAAAGCACGTTAAACCGTTGGTCCCGGCTGTCATTTGTAGATCTTTGGCAGTCGTTACGGATAGTCTGAAGCCAGATAATCTGACCCCAGTCTTGCCAAGGAGTACCGTGTTACCCAGTTAATGGGTTGTGGAGGTCTGGTAGGCAGCCGCTCAACGTAAAATACTGGTATTCAGCTGAATCCGGTTTGACTGGAAGCCGACCCCAATATATATAGATGATGACTATTGGTCAGCGATTGGGAGTTTTTAGTAACCAACTAAGAAACTTACTGAAAGGCGTGAAATGCTCCAAGAGCGGTAACGCCACATCAGCATAATGCGCCGGCGGGCAGTGATGCAGCAGAGGCTTCAGCGCGTTCCTGACTATCGGGCGCAGCCAGTGGTCGGGCAGGTACTCCAGGCCGTACAGCAGCGAGTCGGCCAGGAAGCCGGCCAGGCCCGGCACCGCGTACAGCTCGCGGCCCAGCGTGCTGGCGGCCGCGCCTACCAGGTGGCACACGTTCTCGTGGAGGGTGTGCAGGAAGCTCTGCATGCGGTCCTGTGCGGATCATGTTACGATTACGTGAATTCATGAAGCCAAAGAAAATGATATATTAATATGTCATTAATTTATTGTCGTCTCAAGTAAATAAAGGGTGTTTCAGCTAGAGCTGAAAGAATTAATTACATTGATAGAAAAAAAACATTGCATTATCTGGTTCATGTATGGACTGTTAGCACTTTTGCATTATTTGCTTACCTCTGAACCTTTGGCAGACTAATTTTTGGTATATTTTTGTATTGGTCTACATAGTCTATTTAGTACAATTATTGGTTCCAAAGTAGAAAAGTAAAAAGTAAGTTATTACCTGAGGCCGAGTAGAAACGGGCAGGTCGTGGTCCCTCTGGCCCAGCAGGTTCCGTCGCTCGGCGGCGGGCGGGCTGAGCGCGCGCGCGTGCGCGGCGTGGGGCAGCGCGCGCGCGGGCGGCGCGTGCAGCTGGTGCAGCGCGCGGGCCAGCGCCAGCGCGGCGGGGAACAGCGGCAGCACGTGCGCGGCGCAGGGGTTGCGCCAGGCGGGGTGGCCGGCGCTCGTCACGCCGGCGCCGAACCCGCCGCGCGCCGCCTTGTCCGGGTCGGCGGGCACGCACGTGCGCTTCACTACGCCTGCAACTCACCACCGCTCATTTTTATTTCTGCTAATCGGTTTCAACTACTACTTTTACAAGTTAAACAGGAGTAAAACATATCTTAATTCTAGATCAGCTCGATGTTTCCTAACCGATGACTATTCCGAATAAACTCAGGGGTGACAATTCGCATTTATATCCAAACAATATCTTCATCTTATGAAAATTATACAGATTAATGTGTGAAATGGTCTTTTGAGAAAATAACCAACAGTAGTTGCGTGCATTCTTGAGAAGTATTACACCCACAATTAACAAATTATATGTATAAATTCTATGTGATCTTCAGCTATTAGCTAAATACAAATCCAAGCTCTAGGTAAATGAGACGTTTATAATCAATAAAACTCATTACTAATACCTAGAAATCAAATCCAAAATTCTAATAACCTACAAAATCGTTATATTTACTTTTTTCAACCAAGTGCCTGCTCATAACAACAAAAGAATAGTTCATAATCAAAAACGCAAGAAAAGACACTGGCGCAGCCGTAAGGCACACACCATGTTTTTTTTTTGTTTTTATTTACTTATTTGGAAATGCAGGTTCGGCCTAACGCAGGCGCCGTAGCTCATTTTTATTTGTTTACAAATAACATTTCAATTTTAATAATGTACAACTTGTAACAAATTAAGGTAGATAAATATAAAAAAAAAACATTGTGTGGTTTTATGAAACCACGAAGCAAGTGAAACATTACAGAGAACATTTACATTAATACACTGATCAAAACACACAAATACAATGGTGTTCTTGCACGAATAAGTGAGAATGTAAATCACGGTCAGCTGATGCGAGCTATGAGCATCATTTCTCTGCCGAGCGTGACTCCGCGGCCGGCTGTAATGCGACATGCGATAGATGGACAAAAAATCGAGGCGATGGAAAAAGTTTCACTTAAATTAATTATTTAACCTTTTGACCGCCAGAGCATAAACGCATCGGCGTGCCACCGACGCCAAGCCACACATTCCCCGTACTTTTTGTCACATATTTGTGACGTTTGGCGTACAGGGCACGCGCTTGCTTGTCATGTATACGTGACAATGGCGTTCAAAAGGTTAAACTTTTTGAAGTGAAAATTCTTTATCAGCGTTGGAAAAAAAATTACCGTCAGATTTCTCGGTTACGCGTGACATTTTTCCGTTACTCGCCATCTTTTTCTTGTCCCTACCACGGTTGATTGGAAGAGTACTTTCTCCAGCGGAGTAGGGATAGCATGTCGTTTAAGCGGACTTACTCCCACCACTAGACTTGACCGTTTTTTTGTATTAGAGTTAGTTGTTGTTGTGTGTTGTTGTTATAGTTGTTGTGTGTTGTTGTTTTGTGTTTTGTTTTTACAAAGTAAAAATGAAAACAAAAGTAGATCATTTTTCGAAAAATAAGGTCATAAAGAAGTTTCACTTCTTACGTGTGTACACTAATACACGCACACATGTTTTTATTTAATTTTATGTACCGATGTGTACCTCATGGTCTGTCATCAAATAAATGTTTTTCTATTTTTTTATAAGGTAATTTTTTATACGTTACCAATACAAAAACAGTAACAATTAGGTACCTAATAGCAGCGTAAGCGCATGCAGTAACGTCCGCCTGGCTCGCCCACATTCGTCCTCCTCTTCCGTGGGCGGAGCGTCCAGCCCCACGAGGCGCGCGAGCCCTTCTGCGCTGGACAAGTGCGGGCTGAGGCTGGCCCAGCGCTCGCTGCAGTCGCCTAGCACCTGGTGACAAATATCACTATGTTAATCGTGCAACACGTTATATCTATGGAGTATCTATTTAACGATCCCATAATTCAATGTTATTAGTTTACGTAATGTAATGTAAACTAATAATATTCATATAAACCTATGTAAACCAAAAACTGTAAAGAAATAACACTTTGATATAGTTATCGTTACGCTATAGGACATAGCACGCTAGTGCGTGCTATGTCCTATAGCGTGGATATGGTAATGGATGTCAAACTTGAATCGTCGAAAAGCCAATATCTTCAGTCTGGTTGGAAGATCTTGCATTTTTCTTGAAAAACATAATGCTTCGTTACTCCACCTCCTAAAAATTCTACTATCGTTTTTAGACGTTTCATTCTTACGAAACCTTTCCGGTTCTGAAAAGATTTTAATAAAATAAGTTAACTGCATAAATCGACTATGATCTAAGTTCGTGTAGTAGCTCGTGCAGCCGCCCGAACACCGGCAGCAGCAGGAGGGGGTACTGAACGTACCTGAGCCACCAAGGCGCTCTGCCTCTCGTAGCAACAGAAGTGGTTGGACACGAGCAGCAGCGCCTCCTGCAGCGTGACGCTCTCCACCGCGCTGAGGTCGGGGCGGGCCAGCGCGGCGCGGCACAGCTCGTGCAGCCGCCCGAACACCGGCAGCAGCAGGAGGGGGTACTGAACGTACCTGAGCCACCAAGGCGCTCTGCCTCTCGTAGCAACAGAAGTGGTTGGACACGAGCAGCAGCGCCTCCTGCAGCGTGACGCTCTCCACCGCGCTGAGGTCGGGGCGGGCCAGCGCGGCGCGGCACAGCTCGTGCAGCCGCCCGAACACCGGCAGCAGCAGGAGGGGGTACTGAACGTACCTGAGCCACCAAGGCGCTCTGCCTCTCGTAGCAACAGAAGTGGTTGGACACGAGCAGCAGCGCCTCCTGCAGCGTGACGCTCTCCACCGCGCTGAGGTCGGGGCGGGCCAGCGCGGCGCGGCACAGCTCGTGCAGCCGCCCGAACACCGGCAGCAGCAGGAGGGGGTACTGAACGTACCTGAGCCACCAAGGCGCTCTGCCTCTCGTAGCAACAGAAGTGGTTGGACACGAGCAGCAGCGCCTCCTGCAGCGTGACGCTCTCCACCGCGCTGAGGTCGGGGCGGGCCAGCGCGGCGCGGCACAGCTCGTGCAGCCGCCCGAACACCGGCAGCAGCAGGAGGGGGTACTGAACGTACCTGAGCCACCAAGGCGCTCTGCCTCTCGTAGCAACAGAAGTGGTTGGACACGAGCAGCAGCGCCTCCTGCAGCGTGACGCTCTCCACCGCGCTGAGGTCGGGGCGGGCCAGCGCGGCGCGGCACAGCTCGTGCAGCCGCCCGAACACCGGCAGCAGCAGGAGGGGGTACTGAACGTACCTGAGCCACCAAGGCGCTCTGCCTCTCGTAGCAACAGAAGTGGTTGGACACGAGCAGCAGCGCCTCCTGCAGCGTGACGCTCTCCACCGCGCTGAGGTCGGGGCGGGCCAGCGCGGCGCGGCACAGCTCGTGCAGCCGCCCGAACACCGGCAGCAGCAGGAGGGGGTACTGAACGTACCTGAGCCACCAAGGCGCTCTGCCTCTCGTAGCAACAGAAGTGGTTGGACACGAGCAGCAGCGCCTCCTGCAGCGTGACGCTCTCCACCGCGCTGAGGTCGGGGCGGGCCAGCGCGGCGCGGCACAGCTCGTGCAGCCGCCCGAACACCGGCAGCAGCAGGAGGGGGTACTGAACGTACCTGAGCCACCAAGGCGCTCTGCCTCTCGTAGCAACAGAAGTGGTTGGACACGAGCAGCAGCGCCTCCTGCAGCGTGACGCTCTCCACCGCGCTGAGGTCGGGGCGGGCCAGCGCGGCGCGGCACAGCTCGTGCAGCCGCCCGAACACCGGCAGCAGCAGGAGGGGGTACTGAACGTACCTGAGCCACCAAGGCGCTCTGCCTCTCGTAGCAACAGAAGTGGTTGGACACGAGCAGCAGCGCCTCCTGCAGCGTGACGCTCTCCACCGCGCTGAGGTCGGGGCGGGCCAGCGCGGCGCGGCACAGCTCGTGCAGCCGCCCGAACACCGGCAGCAGCAGGAGGGGGTACTGAACGTACCTGAGCCACCAAGGCGCTCTGCCTCTCGTAGCAACAGAAGTGGTTGGACACGAGCAGCAGCGCCTCCTGCAGCGTGACGCTCTCCACCGCGCTGAGGTCGGGGCGGGCCAGCGCGGCGCGGCACAGCTCGTGCAGCCGCCCGAACACCGGCAGCAGCAGGAGGGGGTACTGAACGTACCTGAGCCACCAAGGCGCTCTGCCTCTCGTAGCAACAGAAGTGGTTGGACACGAGCAGCAGCGCCTCCTGCAGCGTGACGCTCTCCACCGCGCTGAGGTCGGGGCGGGCCAGCGCGGCGCGGCACAGCTCGTGCAGCCGCCCGAACACCGGCAGCAGCAGGAGGGGGTACTGAACGTACCTGAGCCACCAAGGCGCTCTGCCTCTCGTAGCAACAGAAGTGGTTGGACACGAGCAGCAGCGCCTCCTGCAGCGTGACGCTCTCCACCGCGCTGAGGTCGGGGCGGGCCAGCGCGGCGCGGCACAGCTCGTGCAGCCGCCCGAACACCGGCAGCAGCAGGAGGGGGTACTGAACGTACCTGAGCCACCAAGGCGCTCTGCCTCTCGTAGCAACAGAAGTGGTTGGACACGAGCAGCAGCGCCTCCTGCAGCGTGACGCTCTCCACCGCGCTGAGGTCGGGGCGGGCCAGCGCGGCGCGGCACAGCTCGTGCAGCCGCCCGAACACCGGCAGCAGCAGGAGGGGGTACTGAACGTACCTGAGCCACCAAGGCGCTCTGCCTCTCGTAGCAACAGAAGTGGTTGGACACGAGCAGCAGCGCCTCCTGCAGCGTGACGCTCTCCACCGCGCTGAGGTCGGGGCGGGCCAGCGCGGCGCGGCACAGCTCGTGCAGCCGCCCGAACACCGGCAGCAGCAGGAGGGGGTACTGAAACAAAACAATTACAAATAGAGTTTGTACCCAGACTACATAAAATGAAATAAGCATCAAAAGGCTTGCTCAAAATTACATTACTGATATTTTAGGGGCTGCTAGAGTAAAAATATGCATACTAAAAACTAACACGGATAACTTTGTAATCTACACTAATATTATAAAGAGAAAACATTTGTATATTTGTGTGTGTGTGTGTGTGTGTGTTTGTAATGAATTAACTCAAAAACTACTGTGCCAATTTCAAAAATTCTTTCACCATTGGAAAGCTACATATCAGCGAGTAACATAGGCTATATTTTATTCCCGTATTCCCACGGGAACGGGAACTACGCGGGTGAAACCGCGGGACGTCCGCTAGTGCAATATAAAAATAATCATAGGATGTTAAAGCGAATAACAGCGATTTACTGATTATGGAATCCAATTCAAAGGATTGCTGGTTTAAACATAGTATTATGTCGCAGACAAGATACAGGTTATGTCAACATAAACTATTTATGAAAACACAGTCCTGTCTTGTTGCTGTGTTTCCAGACTTTTTATGTACTAACCTTCGAGCCCAACTTGACCAGCAAGCCAGCAGCATGTCGTCGCACATTCTTGACAGACCGCGAGCGTCGGTCCTCAGGCGGAGTGCCCTCGTATACAAGCGCTGCAAAGATCTTATCCAACACGCGCGGGAGCAGGTCTGCACCAGCGTTACCTACGCCTGGACCTGGGGTATTGTGGAAAAGGTTATATTATAGTTAAATATAAAATGGTTGAAGTGTCTATTGAGCATGGAGGACTGTATCACGGTGGTTTTAAGATAGTTGATGTGTTTTATTTTTGATGTATCATTATATAATGTAGGCCGATTCGCAATCTCCGCTCAAGAACACGTATATATCTTAACAGAAATCGGTTCTATTTCGGATACAGATGGCCGCTGCTTGAAGAATTTATCTAAAAAAATCTTAGTAGACTCGGCAACGCTGCAGTAGCTGCAGACCTACCACTGAGGGACGAGCTCTGCCTGTATCTATGTTATACACTCACCAGCCAGCTGACTGTAGGCACAGCTCAGGAACACGAAGAGCGCGGAGATGAAGGACAGCAACAGCGACAGTATGAGCGGCGCGCTCGGAGAACACACCACGCAGCGCTGCAGTAGCTGCAGACCTTCCACCACTGAGGGATGAGCTCTGCCTGTATCTATGTTATACACTCACCAGCCAGCTGACTGTAGGCACAGCTCAGGAACACGAAGAGCGCGGAGATGAAGGACAGCAACAGCGACAGTATGAGCGGCGCGCTCGGAGAACACACCACGCAGCGCTGCAGAAGCTGCAGGCCTTCCACCACTGAGGGATGAGCTCTGCCTGTATCTATGTTATACACTCACCAGCCAGCTGACTGTAGGCACAGCTCAGGAACACGAAGAGCGCGGAGATGAAGGACAGCAACAGCGACAGTATGAGCGGCGCGCTCGGAGAACACACCACGCAGCGCTGCAGAAGCTGCAGGCCTTCCACCACTGAGGGATTAGCTCTGCCTGTATCTATGTTATACACTCACCAGCCAGCTGACTGTAGGCACAGCTCAGGAACACGAAGAGCGCGGAGATGAAGGACAGCAACAGCGACAGTATGAGCGGCGCGCACGGAGAACACACCACGCAGCGCTGCAGAAGCTGCAGGCCTTCCACCACTGAGGGATGAGCTCTGCCTGTATCTATGTTATACACTCACCAGCCAGCTGACTGTAGGCACAGCTCAGGAACACGAAGAGCGCGGAGATGAAGGACAGCAACAGCGACAGTATGAGCGGCGCGCACGGAGAACACACCACGCAGCGCTGCAGAAGCTGCAGGCCTTCCACCACTGAGGGATGAGCTCTGCCTGTATCTATGTTATACACTCACCAGCCAGCTGACTGTAGGCACAGCTCAGGAACACGAAGAGCGCGGAGATGAAGGACAGCAACAGCGACAGTATGAGCGGCGCGCACGGAGAACACACCACGCAGCGCTGCAGAAGCTGCAGGCCTTCCACCACTGAGGGATGAGCTCTGCCTGTATCTATGTTATACACTCACCAGCCAGCTGACTGTAGGCACAGCTCAGGAACACGAAGAGCGCGGAGATGAAGGACAGCAACAGCGACAGTATGAGCGGCGCGCTCGGAGAACACACCACGCAACGCTGCAGTAGCTGCAGGCCTTCCACCACTGAGGGACGAGGATCTGCTTGTAGCAGTCGTGATAGTACCATGTCTAGTACCTGTAAAAGAAAATACATTTGAGCTAAGCTTATCTCACGATGGTGCTGGCCTTTCTTGTGGAGCTGAGGTGGATCGAATAACTAAGTTTCTACCATCCCGGTACGCAAAGATCCCTTCGTCGTGGAGTTTTGGACATCAGTCCGATATGCAGTTCAATAGAAAGAGATAGTTAGACAAGCTCACGCGAAGGGCACTGTGAGTAATTATGTGAGCAAGCAGGGGACAGGTAAATAGACGTGCCCAGTTTGACAGTCCCCTAACAAAAATTCATGCAGTTATCCGCTATGGATTATTTTCAAAACTGTGAAGAATGCTGATGAACTTGCTTGCTAAGTGCACAGTAGACAGTAGCTACAAGCCTAAAACCGTTATTACATAAAAATATGTAATACATGTTATGATTTAACATTAAAATCATGTTTTTATGTTTAGCAGATATGCATAGCGGATTGATGCAAGAATTTTTGTAAGGGGACTCGTACTGGGCACGTCTATTTATCGCGATTTTTTAATCTACAACAAGCAACTTACTTGAGATAGAGCCTCCCATTCGATATACATAGGATGATGCGTGTCCATCTGTTGCGGACACGTGTCCACTTTGTCTAGAGCTGCGCGCGTCCACTGCTCCACGTAACCCCATGTCACTAGCGGCGCTGTTGTCATGCAAAACCTGCAAACGTTCTGTTTGTTACACACCATGCGATTTAAACCTTATCTAAGGTTCGTAAAACTAAAAAAATACAACTTTTAGCTAACTTATAAGGGAGTCAGGGTACAGCGTATTTGCAGATACTTTGAAGCTCACATAATTTCTAGGCAAGTCTGTGTCGTAGTTACTGGAAAAAAACCATGTCAATATTTCTATTATATGCCTAAAATGATTATAATTTTGGCAAAGAGATAAATCAATGAAAGTTCTCCAAGGTAAGCGACAGCATACAGTGCGTCTCACCTCTTTAGAGCTTAATGAATTGATAATGTTGAACTTACCTAAAACTTTCTAATATTTCTGTGCGGCACCGCGAGAAGAATATGACGAACTCCTGTTCACTGTCGTAGTCCATGCAAGCGTACGTCACGGCGTCGTTGGCATTGCTCACTCGGGACGAAGGGTATGACACCTGGCAAGATTTGTCATATTCATTACAAACTTCAACGTCTACTTTTGCAACCCTATTTAACTAACTTGGACAAAAAGATAACCACTTGGAAAGGGCCATTTGTAAAGAGAAAAAGAGGTAGAGCAACGAAGAGTTGGCTCAACGAAATACTAAAAACAGTAGGAAATGACTGGATGGAAGTAGCAATTGATAGAGATAAGTGAAGAAAAATGAAGGAGGCCATTACTCTGTAGAGAGGTACTTAATTGTTTTGCATGTAATAATTAATTCTTTTTGCATTTTATTAATTTTAATAGGTTTTGATTATTATTATTGTAGTTTAAATTAATTTATTTTAAATTCTCGAATTGTATTAAATATCAAATTATGTAAATATTTATTAAGGAATAAACAAGGCTAATATAAAACTTATATACCTAAAAGCCTTGCAAAAAGGCACAATTTAAGAAAGACTACTTTTTTGTTTTTTAGGGTTGTGACGCATCGTTGGAATTTTTATTCCAATAGGATAGACCATCATCCAAATCCAAATCTGTATGTGACGATCAAATCACACAATTAGTGCTGCATGATGTCTCACTCACTGATATGAACCATTCCATGTTTATTCAATGATCTTATTCATCAAACCTAATATTCAAGTCTTAAAACGTAATATTCAAAATCATACCTTAAGTACTTTAGGAGCAGACGCTTGCAACCACCTCGGAACTATAGCCAGCACGTACGGCAGCTTGGATATCTGTTCGTGCTTCAAGAACGCCAGCCACATGGAGTTAGCGGTGTGCGCGAGCGTTAGCGACGGGTGTGACGTCAGCAGTAACATGGTCTCTAGGAGCATCGGCAGCCAGGACTCTGCGTCCGTCGCGTAGCTCCACAGAGAGGTGAGTTGTTGAGCTAGACCGGCTAGGACCTGAGGGAAGGGAAATTAGATTGGAATAATAATTATGAGGTTATTTATGACCGTAAAGGTTGATCGTGTAGATGGCGTAATGATCTCGATGTGTTTGTAGGCTAAAATTGGACAGAAATATCTTCATATAGAGAAGGTTAAAAACAACCAAAAGTTTGGTAAAGTTTAGTAAACTGGTCCACCATTCAGGTATCAATAATAAAATCTTAATCAGGTTTTTTGATGATCTCTGGTTACAAAAAACCCACCGGACAGGCAGCTATAAAATAAAAAAAATCGCCATCTAATATGGAAAGTGATGTGTAAAATAAAATAGTAAGTGTTACCTGTGAGAATTTCTTTAGGAACAAATAATGAGCTTCATCGACTATATTGATGCTGACGACTGCAGCGCGGTGCATGCACGAAATCGCATCTTTACTAAACAATATCACAAGGGGTTTCTTTTCTTTTGTCTGAAAGAAATACATACATTAATTTTTTTTAATATTTGCCACAAAAATCTTTTTATGCAGTCTTAAATATAGTACAGCATGTTATATTAACAACTCTCGTTTGTATAGTAGGCGCCAGATAATCGTGGAATAACGGTCATTGACCCACCTACAATTATTGACATTTTTAATTTGAAAAACGGAATTAATGACACAAAGCTGTCCCGAATCATCATCTCTCGTGATCCTTAACATTGTCTAATAATGAAAAACGATTCATATTTAATTGTTCAGGTACCTATGAACAGTTATTAGGGAAAGGTCAATGTACTTTATTCCACATTTATCTGGCGCCTACTATAGAATGTTCTATGTCACTCAGGGGCGGATCCAGGATGGTCCTTTGGGGGGACTTGACCCCGCTGAGGGTGGGTTTTAGCAAAATGAACAATAAAAAAGTACAACATTTATTTTGCTAAATGCATAACAAGCCTCCTTAAATTACTTTTCTTAATTTCATTAATGACTTCGTTAGGTTGTAGACTACCAAAGAAATATGGGTCTTGAGCCCCTTAGACCCCCGCCCTGGATCCGCCAATGCTGTTACACTTGAGTGCCAGTAGCTTTTTAAAGTTAAGACAGGGTAAGGAACTCGCGCAAGTGGTATGGCGGGTGCGAAGTATCAAACATATGAAACCGCCATTTGTGCCTACACTGAAACGACACGGCGGGCGCCTAGAGAGACGTGAAGGATCGGCCTCGCTAGAAAGCAATACTCAATTGTCTTGGCTCTCTATTGTCTGCTTTAACAATTTTTGTTGCACTGTGGCCACCTTATCGTCCATCATCATCACTACTAAATCCACCCTTGTGACCTCTCATTCAGTCTGGACAAAGTCTTTAGCTAGATATATATTCACATATGCACAGCCAGTAGCCATATGTATAGTACCATGTTACTTTTTTTCTCTCTGTTTTTTTAAGGATGGGAATTCATCAAATGACTTCTACCGCTCTGGGTGGAGCGGAAGGGCGTGTCATACTGTTACTAACTAAAACCCGTCCGTGTTCCTTCTAAAGCCCTTTGCATTCCAGGGCCGCGGTGACTCTTTCGAACAAATTCCGCAACCCTGGCAGGCTCTGGCCCTAGCGAGCCCCGTCTTAGTACAATGTTACTTACAGATCCCTTCCTATTAACTATTTGTAATAAACACTCGGCAGCGGGTAGCTGGAAGACATCGTCTTGCAGTAAAATGCAAAGAATTTGTAGCATTCGCCCGTTGTTCATCACTACGTGGTTGATGGACACCCATTCCACGTAACCCGTCAGCGTCAGTAACACAACCTGGAATGTGAAATATATATTAATATATATATTTTTTAGGGATCCGTACATGAAGGGTAACCAACGGAACCCTATTATTAAACCTCCGCTGTCCGTGAGTCCGTCTGTCTGTCAGCGGACTGTATCTCAAGAACCGTATTAGTTACACTTGAATTTAAAAATAAATACATAATAATAATAATTAAAGAGGGATCCCGAGAAAGTGTCCGACTCGCACTTGTTTGGTATGTTCAAATGCTATAAAAGGTTAGGCAATTCTACCATAGCTGCCACAATAGTTGTGTGTAGTATTCGATACGACTTTTTGGTGGTCTAGGTTCTGGTTTTGGTTTCTTTTCTTTTTGCATGCTAGCTACAATATTATTAAACAGTCGATCATAAAACACGTCACGGGACTTGAAAGGACACATCCCACATGAAATGTGTCAATGAAGAGAGTTCTAAATAATTGAAAGGAAGATAAATAGAAAATATGTAAATATATTTCTCATTTACCTGAACAACCTGCCCGTGGCTAGCGGCGGCAGTGTAATCCCCTGCGGCAGTCTTCTCTCTAAACTCCTGAACATGCATCTCGATGAGGCGCATGAAGAACGCGAATATCTCCGACATGTTGCTAGTTAGGCCTTGGTTTATATCCTTCCGTCGTTGGTTGTTTTCTAAGGTCTGGGGAAAAGAGGTTTTATTCGATAATGTTATTAGTGATGAGTAGAGTAAATTGTGAACCGACATAAACTGAATACATGTTGACGACCAATGAGTGTACGGTTCTACAATTTATCGGATTTTCTTGCTTAGCCAAGTAGCGGAACATAGGGCTCCCCGACACGGATAGGTTCGAATGGTATTCATGTTAGGTTCCTTTAAACCTGCAGACATGAATAGAAACCTCGAGCCATCGAGCCGCGAAGCATCGAGGTTTAACGTTTCGTTACCTGCTATTCCAAAATTCCGCGGAATGACTTCGGGAGATTATAGACTATTAAATTTTGATGCGTAAAAAGTGTTCCAAATGTCCAGTTGACAATTTATCGAGAGTTTACAATCTCTCAAGATATTACGGATAATCTTACGGAGTTTGCCATTTTCCGATGACAATAAATATAATAAGAGAACTCTATTCCTTCTTATTATCTGTTTGTTAAATGAGTGGTACATAAATGGTTAAATAATAAGTACTTATTGTGACATGGCTGACAAGTAACGCATATTTATAATAATATAAGAATTTCTTTTAATAGAGTATTCAAGTTGATTGGTCAGGAACGCCGTGGCTACAATTTAAAGTACATATTTTAAATCCGTACACGAATAGATTCAACTGCGCGGAACGATAAGCCGCTAAAACATTACACGTTAGTAATCACAGGTAATTTGCAATGGTTGAGGTTTTGAAGCTATGGAATTTGAAGTATAACTACGTTTTTCTCTAACTAGCTACTACTTTTCCTCTTAACTTATATGAAGCAGGTTGTCTGCCCCCCCCCCCCCCGTGTTGTCCAGTGGGTAACCTACGCGTTGACGATCGTGGAACGTGACCAAGTTGGTTGCCGTCCAACCAAAGTGTAACTAACTGGCCAAAAACACCTTTTTTTCTCAAGACCATGTCCCGCAGCTGAAAAAAATCTGCGTCCATTACGATGCAGATCATTGGCAGATCCAGGAAAAAAATATCGTTTTCTTAAAAATATGATTTCCTAATATCAACTTGGCAAGTTTTTCTCTTCTACAACGTTTTTTTCAATCAATTTAATAAAGAAAAAGCTTGCCAAGTTGATAATAGCGAATCATATTTTTAAGTAAACGATGTTTCGAGTGTTTCATCATTTAAAATGGTCAGGAAAGATCAAAGCTCTCCGTTCTCTGGTATTCTCAAAATACACATGTAAGAGTCATAGACTTTCTGGAGTTTTGAAATGCTTCGCAAATTATTGATGACACTACTTTTATAGGCCGAAGTGTTGGGGATAGGAACTTGGCCTGTTTTCACATTTTTGTTTTTTGTTGGGATTTCATGTCTTTTTTCCAAGTAAATGATAGGAATGATAATATATCCGAGCATTTTTATTTATTATTATTATATAACTAGTTGCCGCCCGCGGCTCCGCCCGCGTGATTGTCGAAAACTATCCTAAGGGAACATATTCCCGGGATAAAAAGTATCCTATGTGTTATTCCAGACTATAATCTACCTCTGTGCCAAATTTCATCAAAATCCATTCAGTAGTTTTTACGTGAAAGAGTAACAAACATCCATACATACATCCATACTTACAAACTTTCGCCTTTATAATAGTAGTAGGATGTTTTTGAAAAAGTTTTTTACCCAGGTTTGCTCCCGGCGATTTTTCTTTACTCCCGCCCTGAGACCCTCAGGGAAAAAGAGGTTCGGATCCCCTGCTAAGTGGTTACAAATACTGTGCCCCCCAGTTCTTTACTTAAGATGGCAACTGGATGAGTAATAATGCTGCTTGTTTCTGTATAACTTATATGTTTGTGCCTGCATCTAATTTATCATAATATCTATGTATGCTCTTTGCTACTATTCCTGTCGCTCCTATTAGTAACGGTATGACTTCTGTAGGTGTATTCCATAATCGTGTTATCTCTTTTTTAAGTAGTTTTTGCTCATGTTATAATCTGATGGTACTAAATGATAATGATAAATTATATTTATTTTGTAAGTATGTTAGACATAACACTTTCACACGTCAATCTTTTTGGGTAGTTTTAAACTAGATGAGGCCCGTGTTTCCTAGCTGACTACCCTTAGAAGAAACACCGAAACAAACTTAGAGGTCAAAGTCTGTTGTACTGTAATGTCTATTTATTAAATATGTTTTATTTTCTGTTTTGTTTACGAAAATTATTTAAAAAAAAAACATTACAAATATAATACAAATAAAATAAAATTTTGATTAGTTCGTAGGAAAATCTTCACTTTTTGGTCCCCTGTATCTCCACGATGGTCTAACCAAATTTTTTGAAACTTCCAGTAATCTTCAACTAGGTGATAGTAATAAATGGTCCGAGTTTCATCAAGTTGTGATTATAACAAGAAACGTTGAGGGAGAGTAAAAACAGCTCGAAATGTTTCGTGGAATATAAACACACAACATGCGTTGGGCCGGAAGTCGGCCTGGCGCACTACGGCTTTTTTAGTGTGTACTTTGCCAAAAAACACTGATGCAGACTTTTTCCAGCATAGGTCTCTGAGCAGCATGGTTATGCTTTCCATGTGCGGCTACTTCCAAAATGGGATTATGATGCTCAAGCTGCAATTAGTCTACAGATGTTTGCAAACTACAGTAAATATTATACCAGGATGCTGTTGCTGCCTCTCATAAATAATGCTTTAGTATTTTCTCACTCCAGCATACTAATCTATTTTCGTAGTAACACATCACAGTGTGACATCATCAATGCAGTTGTATACAAACATTACATAGCTTGAGGTGTCGAAAGTATATTTGATTCACGTTTTAGTGAAGGTTGATCGTGACCACATTCATAATGTGTGACGTTACATATTCATTAGCAGTGACAACTGATAACATAGCTGACGCTGTTATCTAACTTCGAAAATTTAGACTTCCTCATAAATCACGGTAATAGATAATTCAATTTTTATTTGTTCCTTAATTGTTTACTGCTAAATATCTTCTAAACAAAGGGAGGAATTATTAATAGTCCTAAGTGTAACTACAATATGGCACTTTTGTAGGTTGCAAAACACTGGAAACAGACCAAATACCATAGACCTATTTTACTACCTATCTTGTGATAGGTAGTAAAATATGGTATGCTATTGACCTTGTGGTCAAAAGCATAAATTATCCTTATTTATCTCCTTCCTGTGTAAGCATCTACTTGAGTTCAATTGAAACTTTCCTAGATAAGACTATTGTCATTATCGTCAAGAAATCAGTAGAAAAACTGTAACTGGACTGCTTTAATTGTAACCACTTCATTCAATCAATCAACTTGATTTACTCCACCCAATGCTTATAGGTTCATTAGAGTGCCAGTAACTCTATCAATAGAACACTGGCAACACGGTCCGACACTATAAAGAAGGCTCCACACTGCAGAAGACCACATGGCTGGAAGACGCGTCGTATGAGGTCGCTATCCAGGGAAAGACGAAGAAGAACTATCAATAAATGGTACTCACTTGTAATATAGCTACATCTTCAGCCAGCCTCAAGAACACATGCAGCACTATCTGTGTATGCCGATGTCCTCTAGAACACGCGTCACTGAGCTCGGCCAGCAGAGTGGGCCACTGTTGAGGCCACTCTCGCTTGATCATCTCTACGATGACGCGAGCCAATGCGTCGTTTAGGTGGCTGGTCTCCCAACCACCCATGTAAAGGAGCTTCATTGCATTCTCCTGTAGGAAAAGTTTGAGTTAGTGAATAGTTGGTGATAGAAGACATGATCTTTATATTGATGATAATTTCTAGGCCTCTTGTGACCTAAACATACTATTTTTTCAAGCAATAATTTCCTGTATGAGAAAAATATGGAACTTTTTATTTATCAACTCTGTTGAATTGTAAAGGCTTAATAGTTCAAATCAATTGTTCTGCTTGTCAAAAGTTATTGGACATAAGAAATTTTTCAATTGTGAATTCAATAATATGTAATACTAAATTTTTACCATAACTGTTAAAACAACATTATAGAATCAGATGTTATCTTAGACATATTCAAATAACAAATGATTTGGGTACAAAATGTTTCATTTCAAATAATTTTAGCATTTTTCTTATCAACAGGAAAGGCCTCCACTACAACAATTAAAACTAAGTGAACACTTTCTGCATGAGCTACATTACCTTTACAATTATAGATACCAGTTTCTGTTAGCAATCTTTTAAGTAGATGGTTCAAAACCTGTATCTTAGTGTCATTATTGACAAACATTGAGCAATAACATTATGACTTAGAGGAAAATGTTAGATGAAGACTTGTTTTATATATTTATGTTATGTGTTGGTAGATAAATGACCTAATTTACCTTAATAAATATCTTCTCAGCTTGAGTAATCTGGGTCCATCTATACTTTACAGTATGTTCCATAAGCTGAAGTCCAAAGTGTCTCACTCCGGGAGAGTATTGATTGCCACTGGCCAGTAAGAGGCCAGCCTGGGCACACCATGGCGAGTTCTCTTTGAAGCTACAAATGAGAAAAATATTTTATTAAACCTTACAATTTAAGTTAATAATATTTTTATATAGGTAAATATATATTATAAGTTAGATTTATTGTAAGTCCCGAGTGTTGAAGGACAAGGATTAGTTTTTACATTTTATATTTAAATTTGTTCTCATCTAATACCTTAAACAAGCAATTCTCGTATATGTATATATATATATTCTGAATCTCGGAAACGGCTCCAACGATTTTCATGAAATTTAGTATGCAGGGGTTTCAGGGGCGATAAATCGACCTAGCTAGGTTTCATTTTTACAAAACGTTTACCAAAAACATTTCATCTAGTAGTGTAAGTGAAATTTACATTTCACTTACACTACTGGATGAAATGTATTTTACTGTAAGTGAAATGTAAATTTCACTTACAGTAAAATATAAATAACAAAAAAATATCTTTAGCCAGAAATAGCTAAGAAAAACACTATAAAAGTGATAAATGTTTTCCTGTTTTTCTACTACCAATATCAATATTGGAACAACTAAGTTTTACAAAGTTAGGTACACAGTAAGTCTTGTAAAATTTTAGAAGATTTATAGTAATTTGTGATTGAAAAAATAAATATTTACCTTTCACATGCATTATAGGCCTGGCTACGTTCTTCATGAGAGACAGTGGGGATTAATGTGAGCTCAACAGCCCGACTAAGCTCGTCAACTAGTAGAGCCACCTCCCCGGAGGCCTCGCTACCTACACCCACTACATTCATTGCAGCTCAATACTACACCTGAAACAAAATAAAATAATTTTTAAGTTTATTGTTTCTAACAAAAACAATGATTAAACAAGAGAGTAATTATCTTGAAACAACATCATTTAAAATCGATTAGAATATACTTTGTTAATTTGTGGCAGCTTGTTTATGTTTTTGTTGGTAACCTCTGACTCTGACACATTTGCCTTTGTTGATTCAGAAATGACAAAGAAAATGACTTGATTTGATTCACTTAGTAGCTAAAATTCATGTGGTATTTTACTATTAAGTGAATTAATCGTAAGAAATTCACTCCTAACATTTTAAAACATAAAAAAAAATGATTTCATATTCAAATATAATACGAAATCTCATGCAACATGGAAAAACTTCAATCAAACTTACCAACAGTTGTCAAAAAAATAATCCCCATAGAATATTTTTCACTTCATATTTCCTTTCTCGAGTCTGTAATTTAATTAAAATATATATCATAGCAGTTTGAATTTTTAAATAATATCATTTCGTTGCGTAAAACAATATAATACGAATGTAACCGGCAGGGCATGCTAAAAAATTAACGAAAACAAATTGGCCAGCAGGATTATTAAAATTCTATTTAAATTTAATTATTAGAAACTATATTTACAATTATGTTACCCAAATCTAATGAAGGAATTTATTTAAATTTCAGAAATAAAATTCAAAACATTGGAAACACCTCGTGTCCACTGAAAAGGAATCGAATATCGACCACAGACTAAAGTAAAGTAAATAGACAAGTAGAGTGCAGAGTGTTAGGGACATAGATGATACAGGGATCTTACAAAGTAACTGAGCAAATGGCAAGTAAAAATAACAATCTCTGTCGAGTCTGTGGTAAGTCAGTTGGCGCACAAAAAAAGCAAGACGATAGTATAATCAATTAATTTCTTGGCAAATAGCAAAACAAAATGTAGGAAAAATACAATAATAAATTTTCAGATCATAATAATTTTTGTCTCAAAATTTACACTAATTTACATCACAATATTTTCTAGGAATCAATTTACGAATAATTAAAACAGCCGCTAAACTTCACACGACAAAATCCCGCCAAAAACTCTGTTTGGATGTTTATGGAACTATAAAATAGCATAATTGAATGTCCTAGTGGACAAAAGTCACTTAGTCTAGTGTGGCACCCCCAAAGAGTATAGTAATAATTGGGCACCCCTGTATGTCAAGTCCTATTTTGTGTCCGCTCTATCCACCAAAAGAAAAACATTTTCTGAGCAAATATTTATTTTAAGTTGCGCATTACGCTACTGCAAATCTCGTTATGGTAAAACGACTGGACCTAACTTCGGTTTATTTTCGTAAATATTTTTTACATTTACTCAGTAATAAATTAGAATTAAAAGATTTTCATAAATGGTTCTAGCTAAAATATTTGTTAATTTTGTAATATACGCCCCCTATTGCTGAGTAGCTTAACTTTGCCTTGTAAGAGATGTATTGATGTTTATCGATTTTGTTTATTTTAGATTTCCGAATGTAAATAGTGAAGAACGCGAAAAATGAAATAAATCCCGAAGCCACCAGATTTACTAGACCAGTCAATATTGAAGTGTCAGACTCTGAGTCTATCTTCGACACTCCGTAAATTAGAAAAACAAAAACTGCATCATGAGATTAAAATTAAAAAACTAAGGCAACAAAATAGATATTTGAAACGTAAAATATTAAACTTGAAAGATTACGTTAACCATTTAGAAAAAAGTTAGACATCCAAAAAAAGGCGTAGGCGTAAAAATCATTTGTATGACTTTCGATGGTGCTCCAACGAATTTGAGTATCTACTGCAGAAATAATAGGTTGTAAATTGTTTAGTGATCCAGATAATTAAAAAACGATTTTTCCTCATAGCAAAAAGATATTTTATGATGGGCAAAATGACAAAATAAAATGGTCTTTATTGGTGTCTTTAAATAAGCTGCAAACAAATGAAATCAAATAATGAAAGTCCGGTTAGAGTCCCAATTATTAAAATAGGAGTGTAGTTAATTAAAGCCTTATTGCTTTGCAATGAGTTACTCGCAGCAAAAGTACTTATTCGAGGATGTTTCCGGAACAGTAAAATAAATTTATACACTTCTCATCAAAAAAATCGAAACACCTCGCAGTTTATGATTTGATAAGGATTATCAGAAAAATGTGTATATTTAGGAATAAATGTAAAATGTCATTTAATAGTGAGTAGTATGAGGTTTTTAAATCCTAATGTTAATGTTCTAAATTCAAATTAAGTCTTCATAGGTTTCGTATTTTGTATAATGAGTAATTTTTACCCTGTATGGAATATGAAGGAAATGGGTAAAACAACACGCGTAAATGAAAAAAAATGTAAGAAACGTTTATTTAATAACTTGTATTCCCTCCGCGAGCTCTTATTACTGCTTCCATACGGTTCTTCATCGATCGGATGAGAGTCACGATCACATGTTGTGGTATATTATCCCATTCCTCTTGGATTGCATTTTGCAGCTGGCTAAGTGTTTCTGGGGCTGGATCTCTTGCTCGAATTCGTCTCTTTAATTCATCCCATAGATGTTCAATGGGATTCATGTCCGGGCTTCTTGCTGGCCATACCATAATGGAGATACCGACTTCGGTAAGATAATCTCGTACGACGCCCGCGGTGTGAGCTCTAGCATTGTCGTGCATGAATATGAAGTCGTTGCCAATAAAATGTGCATAGGGCATCACATGAGGTTCAAGACACTGTTCGATGTACCGATGAGAGTTTAGTGCAGGCAGCCGTGGCCCAGATACAAAGGCAAGTTCTGTCTTACCGTCGGCGCTGATTCCTCCCCAAACCGTCCACGAACCGCCACCATAGCTGACCTTTTCTTCAATGCAGCATTGTGCAAAGCGTTCTCCATCTCTTCTGTAGACCTTGTTCTTTCCGTCGTTACCATACAGCATAATTTTACACTCATCAGAAAACAGTACTTTGCTCCACTGAAGGTATGACCAAGTTAGGTGCTCGCGTGCAAAGTTAAGGCGCGCTCTTCGATGGTCTGCAGTTAATTTCGGCCCATTCGCTGGCTTATGCGGTGCCAATCCGCGTTCCTTCAACCTTCTTCTTATTGTAGAGTCACTTACAGCTACTCTTCGTACAACGCGAAGCTGCTGCTGCAGTTGAAAAGCGTTAAGGCGTCGATTTCGTAAAGAGGTTGTTACAATAAATCGATCATCTCGCTCAGAAGTGACCCGATTCCTGCCAGATCCTGAACGGCGCGTGAACGAACCAGTCTCCCGATAGCGTTTGTAGACTCTATGAACAGATGATAAGCTTAGATGCAATCTTGCAGCCACAACACGCTGACTAAGTCCAGAATCCAGCAATGCCACCACTTGGGCGGCTTCTGCGGGCGAAGTATCCATATGTTTTAGAAAAAAAAGTTTTTTCAGACGTCCCAAAGTCACAGTAAATGAAATAAGAAACAAAAAGTTTAAAGACAAGCGCTAATTTTAGTTTTTAAACGAGAAACGTACTCCAACCCTAAATACACATTTGTCTCAAAACAGTGATTAATTTCATTTATAGGATAAACAAATGAAATTCTAATTTCGAATTTTGATTTTTTTCTTCTTACTGTAATGACCAAACTGCCAGCTACACAATAATGTTTTTTTTTTTCATGGAATTAATTCTCTTTTGTAAAAAATTAGGACAAAAACAATAAAAACGAAAGTGTTTCGATTTTTTTGATGAGAAGTGTATTATAAATGATTTATTTGATGTTATGAACATTTAATAAATATGGAAACTATGGTTTAAGCAGCCGTTAAATTGTGAAAATATATCTAACATTTTATCTTTTTTTTATCTGGCTAAAAATACTTATTATCTATAAAACAATACATATAAATAAGACTTGAAATAAAGTGTCGTAATCTTCCAAATAGAATCATTTAAAAAATAAAAAAAAAGCGTTTGGTTGATCCTATTAATAAAACTGGCTTTTTAGGATTTTTAATTAACGTTCAAAGTCTACAAACTTTGTTTGAAGTAGTAGTAGTACACGTAACATTCAATACTTGTCAACATACGGGTTTAGTCAAGACCACGGAGGGTTGTTTTGGTTGCATAAGAAGATATGGGGGTCATAACAACAACCCCAATGTAATACAATTTATAGCGGCTCATAAAACGATTTTAGCCAATTTAGAATTACGTGATTCATTTTCGGGCAACTGTGCTCCAATGGATAACTTTAGCATACTCAATTGTTCTTCTTCCGTAGAAACAGTAAACAGCATTTGCTTAGTAAGGAAAGTAGATAATGAAGACTTACAGTTGGACGAGGTTTTAGAAAATGAATTTGTAACTGATTTCATAGTTAGTGAGAGTTTTCTCCTATTCAAAAACTTGCAATACATAAAAAACATTGCTTGGATCACTGGCTATCTATACTAATACTAGCTTTTGTTCGGTGACTTACTAGCCTTTGTACGCTCTTGTCCCGTTTTTCCCGTTCCCGTATTTTTACCCAGTCCCCTTATAGACTTCTTCATAAATGTGGCTATCATATACAAAAATAATTTTCCCAGTTCGACTGGTGATTCCAGAGATTAGCGCGTTCAAACAAACTGACAAACTCTTCAGCTTTATTATATTATTATAGATAATAAAGCTGAAGATTTTGTTTGGTTGAACGCGCTAATCTCAGGAATAGTCAGGAACTCTTGGTTCGAATTGAAAAATTCTTTTAGTGTAGGATAGCCCATTTATTGAGTGAGGACTATGTATCATCACGCTACGACCAATAGGAGCGGAGCATCAATAAAAATGTGACGCAGACGAAGTTGAGCGGGTCTGCTGGTATCTAGTATGTAATTTTTTTTTATAAATAAATCATTTACATTGAAACTACTGCATTTTATTGCATTCCTTATTTTATTGGCATTAATTGAAGAAAAAAATGAAAACTTTTGTTTTCGACAGTTGATACCGATCTTAATGGTTGGTAACATCCCTAGCACACACTGGCTACAAACCGAGCGATGGCTAAATTTATAAATTGAATATGTATGTTTGCTATTCAAAGCTAGATGGCGTTACTGAGGCATGGGATCACGGTTTTTCTATGACATTTTTCTTCTGATAACCACTCTATCTATTGTATCTTTAATCTCTTTCTGCGAAGATCAAGATAAGGCTCTTCTCTATTCAAGGTGATCTGAGATTTTGGTTTTTGACTTGTCTCAAGTGGAGTTTTTGGTGGGATTCTTTCGAGTGAAGTTTAGCAGCTGTTTTAATTAACTTGTTGATTTCTAGTGGAAATTGTGAAGTGAATTGGTGTAGTTTTGTGTGTCAAGTGCCCATGCACCTGGAAAATATATGAAATAGTTAAAACAGGCGCGATCTCGGTTAAGTGGAGCTGAGAATTTTATTGTAGTATTGACTACCTCACTCGAAACTTGCCGAGAAGGCCGAATCGATATTTTTGTTATCAGATACCTACTCCAAAAACCATTAGAATGTGTTACATCCGCATTCTAATATTGAGGACTATCGCGTTTGAATTCGCCACTAGAGGCACTAGTGTAGCTTGAGGTCTTTGAAATGTCAAATTCTGTGTAATCAACACAGAATTTTTTCAAGAGGCTTTTGTCAAGAGTTTATTTACTCATTTGTTGTAATTTTGGTGATTATTTTACTAAAACAGCCTGGATATAGCAGATTAAGTTACGGTTCTACCAACCACTGCATTGAATTTTTCTTTCAAAAATATATTTAAATATGTCCTTCTTTTCTTCCATTATGATGAGTCCACGTAACACTGCGACACTATCTATGTTGTATTATATCGCACGTTTACGGCATCATACATAATTTTCCTTCTTACTTTGTTCACAAGCTCATAATAACAACTTGAATGCTATGCTAATGGACCTTACTCGCCAATGGCGCTAACTGGGTGAGGACGAAAACGGTAGCCCCCAAGGATGTAGGGCTAGGCAGTATGATCAAAAGACTACAAGCCTCACCTTCAGGGTAAATTAAAAAAAAAATGTGTCAAGCATGTCACAGAAAAGAAAATGACAGCAGTTTGATTTGAATTCTGTTTATGTTGGAAACTATTGTTTTGCGCTTTATATTTTGTATCACTAAAAACAATTGTTTAAAAACTTTCCATCATGGAAAACAAATTTACTTACCTTGAACCGTCATTGGAAAAACAATTAAAGGGGCACCGTAATGGGATTACGGCGTTATATTTCAGTCCGAATGAACAGCAAATTGCTAGCAGCTCACTGGATAATAGTGTTTTGGTATATATTTTTGTAACTATAAATTCCTCATTCATACCTCTGCAATAATAGGTAAATGAAAGTAGCAAATTTATGCATTGACTCATTTTTTCCGTGTTTATGTCTTAGTTATGGGATCTACGCGGAACTATGAGAAGCTACAGGTTTCAAGGCCACGATGAAGCCGTTATGGACGTAACGTTCTCACCTTCTGGCAAGTATATGGCGTCCGCGTCGCGCGATAAAACCGTTAGGCTGTGGGTGCCCACAGTGACAGGCAGCACTGGCATGTTCAAGGCTCACTCACAGACTGTGCGGTCAGTGCAGTTCAGCCCTGATGGGACGAAGGTAACATAAAAAGATTGTGACTCTCAAAAAAAAAAAGATTCTCCTTGGTTATTCAATACTTACAAATGACTATGCTTTTCAGATAATTACTGCCTCTGATGACAAAATAGTGAAACTCTGGTCTACAGACAAACACAAGTTCTTATCTTCATTTGTTGGCCACACCAACTGGGTGAGATGTGCCCGTATGTCCAGTGATGGTTCAGTTATAGCCTCTTGTTCAGATGACAAGTCTACGAAACTCTGGAACCAGGATAATGGGGAATGTATCCACACTTATAAGGATCAGAAAGGCCATGGACTATGTCTAGCATGGCACCCATCTGGGTGCTATATTGCTGTTGGTACTTCACATGGAAATGTCAAGTTATATGATGTGAGGACACATAATCTTGTGCAATATTATAGGTAAATTAAGAACCTCACCTGATACAATATTACTTACACCATTCAAACTTGATCCTGACTTTAAATTCTATATGATTTCAGTATTCATAATGATGCCATAACTTCACTAGCATTTCACCCTAGTGGAAGTTATATCCTCACTTCAAGCAAAGACGGGAAAATGAAGGTATGGACAAGATCAATGACCCACAGTATTGACAAGTTTCTTTCTTTTGAAACTACAAACTCTAAGTTATACTGCACAAAGTTCAAATTCTGTTGCAAGTTGCAACCCATACTATTTTAGGGCCTTATTCATTTAAAAATCAACATAAAATACACAGTGCTAAAGTCAATACTTGAGCTAATGGTGATACATTGAAATTACCTTGAACCATAAATCCTAGTATAAATTAATTAATTTCATTTCAGATACTAGATTTATTAGAAGGTCATCCAATATTCACCCTAAGTGGGCATACTGGTTCTGTCAATGCTGTCAACTTTTCAACAGGGGGAGATACCTTTGCATCTGCAGGAGAAGATAAACTGGTAAATATATCAGCACATAGTAAATAAGATAATATTGTATGAACAGATGGTTTTGTATTAAACTACTTGTTGCAGCATTACGTAAGAACTGCTGTTGAGTTAGTATACATTGATAATGAAGCAAAATTAGTTTACATTACAAAGAAGAAAATGTAAATCATATTTGCACACATGTGTTTAATATTTTATTCATGTTTGCAGGTTTTCATATGGAAAACGAACTTCACAGAACTAGCTGGTGATTTAAAAGAAAATATTGAAGACAATGCATCAACTGTACCTAAGTGCACCTCTCAATTTTCCAAAATAACATCCACATCAAAAGACAGGAATCAGGTTGCTCAAAAAAGATACTACTTGTAGTATACAGTAGCACATAGTCACTAGATAATTGTATATATTAATTATTTTATATAATATAGGTATGGTTTAAATAAATACATTATATTTTAAGTGAGTGATAAAATTCTAAAACTTATTACTTTCCCCATTCAGGACTATTCCTTGAGATCCATTTCAAACAAGTATACGGTAGCCTTTCAGAAAATTGAATTCAGAGAAAGCTGCAATAATTATTATGAATTAAAACGTTCCGCTTCATATTAAGTTTACAATACAAGTCCAAGTATTAATACAGTTTTCATCATCCGTAAAATAGGGCTCAAAGGCTTGGTATCAATGCTATCACACTAATAAGATTCCTGTGACTACATTTGTCCACCTGGATGATGTCAACCAATGTAACCAATCTCCAAGACTGAATTGTTCTGAAGAACCAAATGCTAACAGTACTATGGTTGAACCAAGATTATTCAGTCAAACAGCACCTTGTTTACGAGGCCAAAACTCATATACACTTGTAAGTCCAGTTCGAGTAAATGCATCAAAGAGTTGTGTATGTGCATCAAGAACCACACCAGGTCAGTCTGAGTCACCTTTATCTGTTGATTGTTCAATGAGCAGTGTTGGAGATATGAGTCATATTCCTCGAATCCCACCCTGCCCTACCACATACACACTACCTTCTCTTTTGGAGAAATCCATGGGGTCTGCAACAACCATGTCAAGAGGTGGATGTGGAGAAGGACAAAGTGATGATGTCTTGTTTGGCATGATCAAACTCAAGGAAAATGATGTTTGTTACACTAGCGGAACTATTGAGTGGGTGGGTAGAAAGAGAAGCTTCCCTATAAACAGTGGGTTTAAACTAATTAATGAGCAATTTGATACACAAGCAAAGAAAATGAAAAAGTTGAATACTACTTATACCTGTGAAATGCACAAAGACACAGACTGTAATTGCCCAGATGTATTGCCCACTGTCAATGCTATGGTGGACCATCTGAATGCTCTCCATGAAGCTGTAGATCTTGTTGACTTGAGACTCAACACTCTGGAAGATGTTTTGAGCAAGAAGAAAGAAGGAAGTAAATGTGGTCAATTTTAATTTTAACTAGTAAATGTGGATTTTAATTTTAACTAATAAAGTCTAATGTTCTTGATAAACTTTTTAGTAAAAATGATTTATTAAAATACTGTAATAGTTACATTCTATATACACTTAGCGAAATAACATCAATTTAAAAATAATATACATGATACAATCATAATATCAATAGAATATTTTTCAAAATCATTATAATGTCAACTTTTGGCTTGAGGCGTTTTCAGCCTTCTGATTTGGAGAGACATCAAATTATACTATGATACAAAAGATTGATAGTATAAATTATGCTGGTCTTGTCTTCTGATCCTTTCTATTACTATTTTAAAGTTATCTTACAGTAACACAATTACTGTGTGCCCTCATATGTTGTTTTTTTGCCAGTTTTCTTGATCACTTCAAGTAGTTGGTCAGCACTGAGTGTGGATGTGACTGAAACCTTCTGGTCTGTCAAACTTATTGCAACATTGTCCACACCCTGACCCTTTAGCCTGTTGAGTACGCGCTCGACAGCACCCGAGCAGCCCTCGCAAGTCATTTCAACGTTGAAAACGTGTGTCTGTAAATATATAGGACTTCAGAATGGATACAATATTTATCAGCAAAAGACGAAGATACAAGATAATAAGGTTCACTCACCGATGACATTATTGCTCTTGTTTTGTCCTTAGTAGACGTGTGATTTCTCAATTGATTACAAGTAGAGAAAGTCCAAGATACGAATGATTGTGGGTTTTATGGATTTACACTTATCAGTAAGCAAGCAGCTCAGTGACGTTGTCAAAATTATTCAAGCAAGTTCATTGTCCTGTTTCTAAACCGGTATCTTGTTCAAAATTAACACATATTGCAACAGCCTATGATTCAATATTCTTTCAATCTCGTTTTACTTGAGAGAACATGAAATGTTTATTTTCCTGACAAGTTGGCTGTCATCTGTCATGGATGACAGAACCAGACTAGGGACAGCCCAGAGTAGGTACTATACTGGTAGTAGACAGAAAAATTGTAATCAAAACTTGCTTGTTGGCGGATACCACCATGTCTGTCTCCTTATTTATCATTATGAGCTCACACACCCAGTGATCATTCTAGACCAACCGGCAAGAAAACAGTGACAAATATGGCGATTGATTGTGGTTGTATCAGCTGTGGCCACGCGTTGTGGGTTCAAAAATTTACCTTTTACCTTAATTTACCTTTTCTGTAACTGTGTAAAAAAAAGAGTATTCTATTCCGTAGGCGATAGTGGCTAGTAGTACAGACGCCAGCACATCAGGCTACCCGAAACTATCATTCCCAATCAAGCCACTCCAAAAATTTGAAAATCCAGAAATTTGACAGATTTTTCTAGCTTGATGTGCTGGCTTCTTAGAGCATTATTCTCTAAGGCTGGCGTCTGTACCTACAAACATTCTTGTCGAACAAGTGGGCACCCTCGATGTCGAGTGTGAAATATAGTTTACGTTGTGCCCTCAGGCTCCCAAACCTAAAGTGCCGTATCACGGTTTGGTTGCCGGAGGGTTGGTAGATGGCTTGTAGATAGAGTCATGATAGAGAGCGGTGACCAGGCACCAGGCGGTGGCGGCGCAGCGCTGGCAGCAGCATTGTGTTCCCGGCAATACGACACTTTTGTATTTGAAAAACCGTGAAAGCGTTGCGTAGATCAAGGAATAAATAGACCCTTTG
This sequence comes from Mamestra brassicae, assembly GCA_905163435.1. Lineage (NCBI taxonomy): Eukaryota > Metazoa > Arthropoda > Insecta > Lepidoptera > Noctuidae > Mamestra > Mamestra brassicae. The sequence continues at coordinate 5,008,016 of LR990996.1, read as the reverse complement.
AACGCGTCCGATTTCGTAAGAAACATCAGGCCCAGTATATTTCATGGCAAATTCTGTACAAAATAACGATTGAAAAATATTCAGGTTGTTTGGTTTTGTTGTGTCCGTTGTTAAAACCACTTGAAAAGCATTACGGGAAACTGAACATAACAAAAATAAAATCTTTCTGTTCGAAATGAAATTTTGTCAGTGTCACCCAAAACGTTTGTTCGCATTTTGATAGATATCATAGATAAAATATGACACTGTAAAAATGATTGCATTTGCGTATAATCTGTTGTACACATTACCGTGGCTGTCATTTCATTGATGGTGGTGCCGTATGTCTTCGAGTTTTATTTTTAATTTATTTCTTGAAGTCATGTTACTTTAACCACAAATGAAAACATGTCACTAAGGGAAAATTTAAGTGAACTAGGCTGGTGATTATATTTTTGTATAAGTCGTTTTAATGGAGAGCACTCGAATGTTCACAGTCAAACTAATATCTGATTTTTTCAGGCACCTGAGTGAAGAGGGTCTTGATATTGTTAGTGAAAATGGTCAAATAGAGGATATAGATATCCTTACGAAAAAGGCATTAGATGTAAGTGGTTAGCGCAGCTACATTTTATTATTGTCAAGGTCTACTGGTCAATTGGTTCTGGTTGTGTTAATGTTTCATTCTTATTGTTTTCTAGTATGATTTAAGAGATATAGGAGATGCAGCGCTTCCTGAAGACTTTACTAAAGAACCATCTAAGTTGGAAAAGCCTGTGATACTCCAAATTCAAAAAATTAGAAATGTGTCTGCTCCAAAGGCAAATGAGGAGTCTACTTCTGCTCCTCGAATGCTTAAGTTGACATTACATGATGGTAAAACCACATGCACAGGCCTAGAAACCAGTCCTATCTCCAGTTTAAGTATTAACACTCCCCCGGGCACCAAGGTGTTGTTGAATAATGAAGGCCTTGAGGTCTGCCACGGAGTAGTGTGGTTGGTTCCTGATGTCATTACAGTGCTGGGTGGTAAAGTCACTCACATGATAGAAAAATGGGAACTAAACAGGAGTCTCGCTAAGCATACGAGAGGTCAGTCAGTTTTGTTAATTTCATAGTAATTTCCAAATATGGGTCAGATATAATTTAATTTGACATACAAAAAACACAAAAGCATTTTTTTGTTAACCTTGTGACTGCTATGGTCAGCTATAGCCGACAAATGAAAAAGTGTCCAACATGCCACCATCACCTAGAGCAGGAATGGCCAACTGGTTGATCGCGGCTATTGCAACTATATTAATAGGTTGGGTTAAAAAAATAAAAAATATGTCCTACTTGTATACTAAACAACTGTTTAAAATTAAAATTTTAAGAAGTATGTAATTGGTAGATTGCACAGGGTTTTGTCAGTAAAAAGTAGATCTTGGGTCTAGTCAAGTTGGCCGCCCCTGACCTAGAGCCTACAAAAAAAACCGCGAATTTGTGGTTTGGCATCCGGGGTACACCAATGCTTTTATGCTCTGGCGTTCAGAAGGTTAATATCATGAATTTAAAATGATTAAATAAGTATAATAATTTTTAATGCTACCATTATTATTGGTAAAAAATGCTATGTTTCAATGTGTGTTGTTTTAATGAATTTGACTGCACTAATTTACTATGGTAAATGCTGCACTGCAATTTAAAAATACTTGTCAATTGAGCTTATTGTTGCATTTGAATAATTTTACCCTATGTATACATACAAAACTGAGTTTTGAAAGGAAATTAACCTTTATATGTTAAGATATTGCATGTTTTCAACTTGTTTGGGGCTTTATCTTTATACATATCATCGGAAAATTGCAAACACCATAAGATTGTAAAATATCCTTTCAAATACTAAACAATTTTTTCTTAATGACTGATATTGGAAACTGTTCAATTTGGATGGGATTTATTTTATTCAAAACGATTTTTTCTTAATATGTTGAGAAATATAATGTAATAAAGATTTATTACCATCTTACGGAGTCTGCAATTTTCCGGTGACATAGACATGCATTGATCTAGTTAACTAAAAGGTCTTTTTGTATGGATAAAGAAGAATATAAATTTAAATATCATTTATTCAAAATAGCCTACAAACCAACATGTTTTGTAGGTCAAAAGTTTCATACAATAAATTAAAGCACCCTTTTTTTAAGAAGTCGGAAATGAATAAATATTATTTTTAGGGGGCATTGGTGTGGATGGAGGTCCTCCTCCATGGATACCATTCGGACAAAGACTGGAAGCTCTAACATTGGACAAGCAGTTCAAGAGTTTAACAGAAGCTGCCAAGCAAGATAATGCAGAGTTTGAAGCTCAGAGGAAAGGTGCGATCGCTGAAGCACAGAAATTGTCCTCGGGTGTTAAAAAAGTAATGTTTTTTATATAACTAGTAATAAGCTAAAAAATCATAACAGTTGATGAATGTGCCAAATAATACTAGTTTTACCAATTAGATAGTATGACCTGCTTAATTCTGTTACATGCTCCAGTTGCTTTCATATTAACAACTAAACCAAATACTTGTAGGAGTACAAGGTAAATGTGAAATTATGAGTTTTGGTTCTGATTTGTGGGACATTTGAGTCTTAACTATGTTATGGTTTTAAGATAATTGGATTCTAATAATCTTATTAGAATCCAATTCTCTTTAAACCATAACTATAATTATAGTATTGTAGAATATTATAGTATAAATAATAAGTAGTACCTTTGATTGAACCTTAGCATCTGTTAAGGTTTTATCTAAGGATCTAGTTAAGGATTTGTATGAACAGTAGTACCTGTTCATACAAATCCTTATTAAAATGAATACAGTTTTTAATTTGTTATTATTTAATATTTCAGGTATTTGGTGGAGGCACAAAACCTTTGTTAGATGCAAATGTACAGAAGATAGTTGATGCTGGTTTTTCAGAAGAGCAAGCTGAAAATGCTCTTAAATATACTAAGAATAATGTTGATAGGGCTCTTAAGATTCTGCAGAAGAGAGATAACTCAGAAAGTAGAAGTAAAGAGAAGCAGCAAAAAGAACCAGAACCACCTAAACGTAAGGGAAGGAACAAGGATAATAATGATGAGGACATACAAGTGAAACCATCCGGAAAAGTGTCCTTATTTGACTTCTTAGAAGATAAGCTGCCTAATGTACCTGATAAGGATAAAAGCAACCGTCAGAACAGCTCCTCACAAGAGGATAGGAATGATCGGAATAATTATAATTATAGAGAAAGGAATAGCGGGAGAAATAACCCTCGTAATCAAGGATCTAGATTTGACGGCGCCAATAGACAAAGATCTGATACTAGAGGACATTATTCTCATGATAATAATCATTCACATAGAGATGATAGGAAGTATCAAACTCAGAGTGAAAAGCCACCAAGGTTTCAGAGGAAGTTAGAAGAGAAGAACAAGCAACAACTGCAGTTCCAACAGCAACATCAGAATCAGAACCACTTCCAAGCCAACAGCAATAATCTGAACATGCATTATAACAATTCATATCACACTCTGCCGCCACCGCCTCAAACACAGAGCCACTATAATGATAAGAACATGAGGACCGACAGGAATTTTAATAATGATAATAAGATGCAGCAACAACAGCAACAACAACAACAACAACAACAACAACAACAACAACAACAACAGCAACAGCAGCAACAACAGAATTATCGTAACGCTGCGAGTGCGATGGAGAGTTTAGTGGACGCTACGGCGAACTTGAATCTGTTGGCAACTCAGCGCGCGGTGGAGGAGTTACAACAGCCGCGGAACTATCCGCCACTGGACCAGGTGTACGCCAAGCAAGCCTACCTCGCCGCGCAGAGCATGACCGACATACCGCCGTTCAGGAGAGGGAGCGACTTGCAGAAGTATCAAGAACAGTCGTATCAGCGACAGCGGCAGCAGCCGAACGGCTATGTAGATAGTGCGCGGCAGAGCGGGTTGTATGGCAGTGTGGCTAGTTATATGGGGAACGCAGCGGCGGCGGCTGCGGCGGCGGCTAGCGGGTACGCCGGCCGACAGTACGGCTACGGTGCCCGGCCCCAGGAGTACGCTAACGTGCGTGGCGCTCCCTTCCTCGCCAACTCGTTGCTGGGCTTCCAGAACGCAGCTGTGAACGAGCAGGCACGCGCCATGCTCGGTGTTGCTGATATCAACTGGAAGGTTGGCGACCGCTGCCTCGCGCTGTATTGGGAGGACAATAATGTAAGTTGAGTTTAAATCATTTGGGTATAGTGACTCCGCTTTGAGGTTTCATAGAAATGCCCACAGGAATGATGAACAAAATCAAAATCAAAAGTCATTTAAGTATTCAAATTAGGCTGAGTGCCAGCACTTTTTGAACGTCAAATTTCTACATAAAGACAGTCCCCCAAAACGCCCGCCCGTCACCACTTCTTAGTGTTATAGCTGGGAAGAAGTGGCGCAACAAACTCCCCAGCAACACATCTGTCTGTTAAGTTTGAAAAACTTGTATTAACACAGTAGTATGCAAAGTATTTTACAATACATGACACAGAAAATAAAATATTCAAACTGTAAATCAAATTAAATTAAATTATTAAACGAAATTCAAAGAGTATATGAACGAAATATTTGATCATTATTTCAAGAGATAGAACAAACATACAAGCTCATAAGCAAGTTAGTAACAATTTAAGTTAATGTGATGTCTGAAAACTAAGTTTCAATTGGTGTGTTTTTGCATGAATGGTCTGACAAAGTTACTAACAACCAAATATTTCAATTTCAGTTCTATGAGGCCGAGATCACAGGCATATCGGCCAACACTGTAGTTGTCAAGTTCTGTGCCTATGGTAACCATGAGGAGATTCTCAAGACCAATTGCCTGCCGTTCCCTAACCAAGGTTCGTGAGATTTACTGTAGTAGTAAGTATTTGACCTAGAAATACAGGGTGTCCGATTATCTACTGATTTAAACTTTAACATAGCACAGTACTCAGGAATATGTAATTTTGAATTTTTCAGTGTTTGTCATGATTATATTTGTATTGCGTTTTGTGTTTTGATTGTCTGGATTAAAGTAATTTTTTAAATTTATTTTTCTTTATTTCAATGGGAACACATTAAACAAAATTGGGTGTTTCATACATTTGATTGCGTTAATATCGCACTTTTGTTTGAAACAACAGATTTTTTTCGCTATTTTTTTTAATGTTATAAAAAAGCGTCATTCATATTTAGGGTTGTCATCACCAAAATTGCCGACTCCGGAAAAAAACTAAAAAACCACATTTGGGCGAAATTGAATAGTTTTCCCGGACATCACCAAGAATAAAAACGTCGTATTAAATTAAAAAAAGAACACTTATAATAATCTATTACAGCTTGTTTGCAATATAAAACTACAGGTCGGCTATTTTGCTGCGCTGGATTTAGCTTGTAAGCGGCTTACGATTACGAATGAATTTTTAAATAAGTTTAGTTTTCATTTGTTGCTTGTCTCTTTAATTTTCAATCGAGTTTCCCTTGACACAAAAAGTGTCCGGATATTACCAGGACAACTTTTAAAAACTCCGCCCGGACGCTCCCCGGACCGCCAAACTAGGACAAATCCGGGAAAACTTGGACGGATGGCAACCCTATTCATATTCATACTGTGTTCTGTAAAAGTTTGAACTGTTAATAGGCGGATAATCCTGTATGAATTGTAGAAATAGTGATGGCATGAAGAGCAATGCTCTATAACGTGTGGATGTGTGCGGCCAGGCGCGGGCGCCGACAGCGCGGCCTACCTGGCGGCGCGCGGCGTGCTGGCGGCGCGGCGCCCCTAGTGCGGGGCCGCGGTGCCGCCCGCGCAGCCCGCCCGGCCCAGCTGACCGCACCGCGACGTCATGTCTGTACAGCGAACCACACTTTACTCCACGGAAATTAACCTTATTCGTGTCCAGTTCTTGTGCATGTTCCTATCAAGTGGTGGACGTGAGCATTAACTTGGTTGGGTCAAATTGAATTAGCTGGACAAATTTTACAGATGTGTTGGGTATTGACAATTTGACATCTGTACATGGTAATTCAACAGAGAACGAACTCACACTTTAAGAAACTACTCGGTAGTTTCTTAAAGTGTGAGTTCGTTCTCGAACAGTGGTAGTGTTCACTTCAGACGGAGCATTCGCAATTGTATTGCAGTCGCAAACTGTCAAAGTAACCCCTAATTTCTAAAGTTAACATTTTTGACATTGATTGACGTTGATAAGATATTGCGACTTGGATTTGAACGATTTTTAAGCACCAGAATTGGCCTCCTGTTCTGTGGCGTCAGTTTTTTATTGTATTAGGCAAGGCTCGGAACCGGTTAAAAAAATACCGGTTTATTGCGGTTGTTGTTCTGTACTTTTCTAAAGAACGTGAACGTTTTAAGACCTTTATCTTAACCTAAATTTATTCGAAGAGCGGCGCGGTGGGCGTGTCGGTAGACGCGTTGCAACTTGCGAGAATGCGCGCGGCGCGGCGTTTTTATTGCTCTAAACCGAAAAAAACCTTTATGTAAAGACTCCTGATCCAAAAAGTTTTTTTAACTGGTACTTAGTACCGGTTAAAAAAAACCAGTTTATTCTAACGAAACCCGAATGAAAAGGTTTAGCGTCAAGTAGGTACATAGTAACCGTTTGAATATTTTACCGGGCTCCGAGCCTTGGTGTCCCAATCACGTCTATAATTTACAACGTGATGGGTACACGACAGCAAAAATTGATATTGATAACAATCACATCTGCAAAGTTTCCGTAGCTATTTTGATTTGACCCTGTATACTTATAAGATTAATTTTCCTATGAAACGCTACTGCATTTGCTTGAGTCAAGTTCGCTCTACAGATCTCAGCCTAACACACTAAGCTGAACATACAGTCCGACACAACCCGACACAACCCGACATACACAAAACAGGCACTTAGCTGAACCTTGCAACGTTGCACAACAATGTTGCAGCAACATGTTTCAGCAACATTTTTCTGTATGAAACATGCGGCTGTCAACGTGATAGTCCTGTATTCATAGTGAGCTAAATTTGAGAAACATTGTTTAGCAACCGTTTCTAAACATTCTTTGCCGTGGATGTAGGACGTGGTTTGCATTCACATGAATTGAGGAGTGTCTGATAAAAAAATAATAAAATCGTTTCTTGATACCATTTCGGAAATTAAAATTGTTAAGTTTCAAGATAAGGGAATATTATTATTTAATGTAAAAAAATTACATATTTAACTTCAAATTGTTTTCTGAAACCGAAGTTTAGACAACATTGTTTCTAATTTAAAACTGGTATAAAAAAAAGTCCGTATTTTTTATTCCAATTTAATTTTAACAACCTAAAAGAATTGTGGACTAATTAGATTTTGGTTACTATACTCCTCAATAAGTTTCTCGTTACGGATTTATAGTGAGCATTTTCAAAGTTTGTAGCTGTGTTTTTGTGACCGTGTGGCATTGTATATGTCACCGGAAAATTGCAGACTCCGTAATATTGTAATAAATCTATTAGATTATAATTTATCAATATATTATTTAAAAAATCGTTTTGTTTACAATTAATCCCATCCAAATTCAATAGTTTTTGATATAATTAAAAAATAAATTAATTAAATAGTTTACAATTTCACGCGATATTTTACAACGTTACGGCAATTGCAATTTTCCGGTGACATAATATAATTATAATCTATACAGTGCCACAATTTCTGGTATCCACAGATTGATATCACGTAGGCATCCATGCATGTTCGTGTATGCGCACTTATAAGGTAGCTTGAAATTTCTACGATAATACAGAGCAATACTGAATTAACTGCCATTTAAAAATTCCGTCATTATGCTGCGGGAAATCAGTCTGCTGAATACTTTTCACGGTACGATCGCGTCAATACTGCTCAAGGTACTCCGCTAAGTCGATGTTACAGAATACAACGTGTATCCGAGTCGAACGCTATCAGATGTACATATTTTATCCGTGCGAAGGATTGTCATAGCGTCAGGCCTAAAAAACAAAGCGATTGCGAATCATGACTTCTACAGCCCTATTTATAAAAAAACTTTAAACCATATAATTAGTTTAAATACTGATCCGCAAATTCTAAATTAAATTATGCATGTAAACCTTGAATAAAGAAACTGCTGATTATTGTTTAAAATAAGCATAAGGTTAGATTTTTTATGAATAAGCCGGCTAATTTTGAGGCGAAAATTGCACTTATCACTATCGATTTGCTATTGTAAAGTTGAGAAAAATTTGACTCATACGCTTAGCTATCTCCTCACATCTGCTGAAAATTTCTTCAAGATTTACTGAGAAGACTGAAATACCATAGATTTACATTATAGCAATACATTCGGTTGCATACACATAGTGCGTTTTGGTTCGCCTATTCTAGATCACATACAATACAATGCTAGTTCGGACACATGGTACGCGTCATAGTGTATTGATTTTTTCAGCTACTAGGGAATCGGTATTGATAAGAGTGATGGAGCCGACCATGCTCTCTCGAATGGTCCGAGATGGTTCGGTTGAATGTTCAGCTACATTTCTAGTTCGGGATGAGTGAATGAAGTTGAAATATACTTGCGAACGAAGCGTTTGGTAACAGAAGTTAAGGTCCCGTAGATTTAAATAGTTAAGATAGGGCCGTCCGAACGTTTGCCTACGCGTTCGTCATACAATAACCACGGCATCTTTAATGTCTGGCTCACACGACCGCTCCCGAAGATTGCCGAATGTGTGGCGAGTTCGTTTCGATCTAGACGGGCCAATATGAGGCGTCAGAAAAACGATCGGCCCCCTTTACTATTTAAGTCTATGTGAGCTCCACAGAAGGTTCTCGCTTACAGTCAACATTTTAAAATACCTCTTAACGATGTATGTATTAATAAGTACGTGATAAATGTTCATATTAAATTCCGTATGACACGCGGAAGTATGTGAGTTTTCAACTTTCTTCACTTCATGTATAAAAGAGATATGAAAGGGCTCACGCGTCGCTGCGTAGCTTCTTATTTGATACTTGTAATATTCTTGTACAAAGGATTTGAACTTGCGTTTGGATATTGATATGAAATTTCGTACATTTATGTTATCTTCTATTCAAATACATATTTTTGTTTCATTTTGAAGAAAGTGCATGGGAACACCTACTATGATGTCTTAAAATCATCATGGTTCCGCTGTGGGAGGGAGATGGAGCTATACAAGACGCATAGCGCTATCCTCTTTTCACAACGGAATAATGATGGCACTAGCACGTCATAGTACCCAGATGTTTTATATTACTCGGTCTATATGACGTTTAATTACCTAATAAATTAGAATCACTAGGATAATGTTTTGGCACGATTTTTATAAACTAATATGCAAAAAGCAGTATTAAATTAATTTTATGTGTATAAACTAAGTCACATTGCGTTATTAGAAAAGTTTTTATAGACCGGAAATTTTCTAACACAAAAATAGGTTACGTATTGTATGGTTACGCCAGAACACGCATTGTGCCTACACAGACGTGAATAATTTTATATCAATCCATTACAAAAAGTTTATGATGTTAGTCATATCGCATAATACAGTTTTGGACTACAAGAGATGTGCCCGGTTCACAATGGTTGACTTGTCTCTTCTTCGTTTTTTTTAAATACATATTATTTATCGTTATTATGCCATGTTTGAAATTAAATATTATTTATTGTGTTGAAGTTTTTTCTTTATGCAAGATGTATATTTCAACTTGAAAGAGCATGTCGTTCTGGGCCCAAAACAGTACCCTGTGAGAACCTTAATCGCGCTTCATTATATTGACCGGTTTTTTGTATTCGTATATCGGAGTGTGGATGCCCGACTGGGGTTACTTTTGTTCAGAACTAAGTTCTAAACTTTTATTTTACTTTGAGAGAAATATACAGCTTGTTTCTAAGTTTTATATTTGTCAATTAATTTATAAGAGAAGCTACGCAGGTCGTGTTGTGTATCTAAGTCTAATTAAAGCGTTCTTAATGTTTAAATATAGGTAATATAATGTTAAAAAAAGATGTAACTCTCATGCGTTAATTTATTGTCAGTCCGTATGTAACCAACAGCAGTAGCGAGTTGCTTGTATAAGTGTATTTCGTTGTATTTTTAGCGCAAAATCTGTAATATATCATTATAATTTCAGTTAAAAATATTATTTGCAAATATATTTGTTTTATTTTATATCCGTGTCTAAATAGATATAAATAATTGTACCTACGAAATCACCTACCGTTTACTGCTTCATGTTTAAATTAAGTTTACGAAATATGAGATGTATCTATTTTTTCTATCATTGATTTATACGCGATCACGATCACTAATAATTCGCACTTGCTACTTATTTTATGATGAAACATTTCTAACTCATTAGTGATAGCTATGTCAGAGCTTAGCAGAGAGTAGCAGGTGAGGATATATTGTGGAATCAAATAGGACCTCCATGCTGGGAGAGGATTCACGCTTGTATCCAATCCACTTCTATTCGATATCATGTTATATTTCACAAGTTTAAAGCACTGGGTTGTCTATTTATTACATAGTTTCACTTTATTTCGTGAGCTGCGCGCGATCAGGACAGATTACTTGAGAATTAAGCCTTAGGTTTTGTTTAGAGTTATTCAAAGATTTGTATAAGACGGGTATTTTTGGTCATATTATATAGTTTTAATAAGTGTAGATAAAGATCATCTAAATACTCGCTAAAGAAGTTATAACAATATAAAGATTTAAACGCATAGAAGCACTGGTGCCCTACTATGACGTGCTAATGCCATCCAATTCCGACGTTGTAAAAGGGATAGTGCTATACGCTATGTATAGCTTCGTCGCTGTCTTGGAGCGGAATCTCGATCGTTTTAAGACTTCATTGTAGGGCCCCAGATATCTGTGCGGTCTGCCTAAATATTTAATCTTTACGAACGGCCTTATGTTCCTATCTTTTTAGATGTTTATAACTTTAACAATTAAGTAGAATTAAACCAATTTGGAACCAGTTTTGTTCATTAGATCTTTGCCTGGTCCCGCGCAGCTCATAGATTTTCTTGAGTTTTTTATCTAAAACTTATTTACTAATCTGATTGCGATATCAGAGTATGATTTCATGTAAACCAAAGCTCAATGTCATCTTTGTTGGTAGTAGACGCAGTAATGCTCATATTGATGTAAAACCGCGTTGATAACATTTGTACCACCAGTTTATAATTATGTTGAGTTGAGGTGAACGTTTATTAACGAAAAGCTAATAAAATAAACTGTGACAAACTCTTGTTTTATTTAAACAGTAGCTTTATTTTGCTATCCATACTTCAATTAGCCACGTACCGTTAAAAAAGATTCAACCGTAAGATAGGAGACGGGGCCCGCTAGGACCAGAGCCTATATATAGGGTTGCGGACTTTGTTCGAAAGAGTCACCGCGGCCCTGGAACGCAAAGGGCTTTAGAAGGAACACGGATGGGTTTTAGGCAGTAAGAGTCTGACACGCCCTTCCGCTCCACCCAGAATGGAAGAAGTAATTTGATGATTTCCCGACCTTAAAAAAAAAGATATAGGTAAGTATAAGTACCCATTATGGGAATTGAACCTCTGATCCAGGGACCTAAGGTTCCACAGCCGCGCCAACCGCTTTAACCGCTAGGCACCAATCGATTAGTATTCATCTCAATACCTCACGCATAGTGAATACAGCATCGGTCGACACAAAAGTTCGTTTATTTCAAACTTTTGCTGCTCAATGACGTCAACTTGATTCAAGTTTTGCAGTTTTCTTTCGAGAATAAACAGCAATGTGTAATGTATTAGTAAGTCGTAATTTTTTCTTTCCGATCTTTCATTGTAAATATTGCAGCGTTACACGCTATTTAACTCATATATAACTGGCCTAGTTGCGAACACATAAACTCGTTGTAGGACCCTTCGAAGGCTGTCCCATTCCTCCTACGGCTTGGCTGGTTTGGTGGGGCGTCGCCGCGTGCTTGACTCAACAAACCAGTTGAGTGTGTTCGAGCGACCACGACGCACCTGTCGCCTTCCATAACAAATAACTCGTCAATGAACTGTTCAAATTAACGTAGCAACTGTAGTGAGAAGTAAGAGTGATGGTAAAGTGAAACTGTCCCAGCTAACGGTTCTGACAAGACTATATCGGATTTCGTGACTTAAAAGTAAGTAAGTAAACGCCACGACGCGACGCACTACCTTGTGTTGATGTTGACATCAATCGGCAGTTTTTAAACTTTTAAAACTACTGTTGTACGTTTCCTATGTTATTGTTTTACCTGCTCGTGTTAATGAAGCGTCATACAATGCTACTTTCACTTATAAACATCGTTGAGAGAATGGATTAGATGGACCTTGTGTTATCCGGAGTATCACCTTGAGTGTTTGCGTCCGAGCAAGTCGCGTCACTCCTCTGCAAGTAGTCGTAATGCTTCATGCACGCATGACATACATAGCATTACATATTATGAGTTATGACTTGTAATGACATACCTAGTTACCTACATAACAAAAACTAGGTATAGTTTACAAAATTATGTTTTGTGTCACCGGAAGATTGCAAACGCCGTAAGATTGTAAAATATTGCGTGAAATTGTAAACTGTTTTTTCTTAATAAGACACGGATATATCGGAAAGTATTGAATATGTATTACATACAAAACGACTTTTTCATAATATGTCTAACTAGCTACCGCCCGCGGCTACGCTCGCGTTAATGTCGGACATTACCCCAAGGGAACATACTCCCGGGATGAAAAGTATCCTATGTGTTTTTCGCGACTATAATCTACCTCTGTACCAAATTTCATCAAGATCCGTTCAGCCGTTCTGACGAGAAAGAGTAACAAACATCCATCCATCCATACTTACAAACTTTCGCGGTTATAATATTAGTAGGTTAAAGATTTATTACTATCTTATGGAGTCTGCAATTTTCCAGTGACATGTTGACAACAATTCGCTAGAAAGGTTTGGATACTGAGTTAAAGTCCTGCTTATTTCAAAAGCAGTCTTAAGGTCTTATGTAGTCGTCTATATTTGCGTGATATTTCTGGAAGATCAGCAGTAAAGTTTATGAAACAGTCTCTCAAGAGTCGGAACCGCAACTAAGTTATCGACCTCAGGTTCCTGGTTCCAACCTTTTAGGGGTCACGACTTTTTTGTTTACCTTGATCATTATCTGGGTAATTTACCCCGATATCCATATCTATACTAATATTATAAAGAGGTAAAGTTTGTAAGTTTGTATGTAGGGGGTAATCTCTGCAACTACTGAACCGATTTAAAAAAATATTTTGAAATATGATAGCCACATGAAATTCCTACGGGCATATATGCGCGTACGAAGTCGCGGGCAACAGCTAGACTAGCATAATAGAAAATAAGCAGGATATTGTATATATTGAATTTTAGCTACCAATAGGACCTATCCATTTATTTATTTACTGTACATCTCAAGGCAAAACATTTGATTACGTGCACACAAAACATTTTGATTTATCTGCCTTGGTTTGCACTTGAACAACATGCAATCCATACAAACCATACTTTGATCTTGATCGAAGAAACTTCAACACTTTATTTCCCACCCATGTAGGTACTTGTATGTAGGTAGGAAGTTAAAGGTATAACCTACCCATTAATTTGTTTTCATTGGCCATGTGAGATCACATACGTAGGTTAATATATAATAACTATTTATGTAGGTAGTGGGTACAAGGAAATTTTAATCCACATAATAAAATCAAATGTTATTACAATTTCCAATCCTAACGTGAAACAACTTCAGTAACATGATCAATATTAAAAATCGATTTATAAACCAGTTTAAGTTGCGAAGAAAAAGGAAATCATCTTATTGGAGGTAAGAACGAATTATTTGTCATTTATTTATCTGTTTTACCGTGGCATACTAGATCACCTAGCCGTACAATGTCGACCACTGTCAACCGCATAGTGACATGACCAAAGAAACACGATTAATAATAATAACAACTCCTGACAGGTACTGAGACTTTATTAATTACATTCAAGTTTTTATGTCAAGCTTAGATTGATTACATCCTTGTAATCAATTTAAGCTTGACATAAAAACTATTGTAAGTAATTATATTGTGTGTATCATCATAAGAATAGCTTCGTTCTAAAAATATATTTTTATTGTTGTGTGCTATGCTGCGTTAATTATTCCTATTTGTAGTTAATTTAAAGGTCACGTAGGTAGGTATAGTTCCCTATTAGTAATACATAAATGTCTTTACAGTTAAACCTAATTTCTAGTAGCTTACGATTAATTGAAGGTCAGGCAGAGCCAATTAACCCATGGTATAAGATATCATCAGTACCTACCTCGATCCGGAATCCGGAATGAATCTCGGGCTCTTGTTTCTAATACATCAGAAGTCTCTGTCATCTATCAATAGGTACTTAATATAATAAAGTTGCAGAGTTTGTTTGTTTGAACGTGCTAATCTCTGGAACTACCAGTCGGATTTGGAAAATTATTTCTGTATGTGATAGCCACATTCATAAGGAAGGCTACCTACCGGATACAGGAACGGGAAAAAACGGGATATGCGCGTGCAAAGTCGCAGGCAAAAGCTAGTCGTCTTCATAAAACCGAAGATTAGCGACTACATAAGTGCATGTGGAGACTGTTGCAATATTAGATTTGTGATGATTCAAATACTTAATTAAAAGTCGGTTCATTTAAAGAGAAAATCTTTAAGCTACAGATACACATGCTCGAAAGTAGCACGAAAGCATGCTATTTTTGAGCAAATGCTATCAAGTAGCGCGTGTGTATTGGGCCTTGCTTGAAAATAGCATGCTAGCTAGTAGTTTGCTAGTAAATCGACCAACTGTTGATTTTTGAGCACGCTACCTGAGGAGCGGGGTAGTGGGGGCTGCGTTTAAAGCATGTCTGAACGTGTTTGCTTTGTAGCATGCTTGTTAGTAGCAAGCAGTGAGCTTAGTCAGTTGGTTGTGTGTAAAATGGCGCGTTGGGGAGACGATAAGACGCTAAATTTTGTTATTAATTACCGTAACCATGAGTGTTTGTGGAATCCACGTTCACCTCTGTATAAAAACAACATTGCTCGAAATAACGCTTGTACTACCAGCAAGAGTTCTGTAGCAAGTGTGACTGGGATGTTTGCTTTGAGCATTCTAATACAGCGGCATACTCAAAACTAGCATGCCAATACCTAGCATGTGTACCCAGTACGACAGCATACTCAATATTAGCATGCTGTCAAGCATGCTTAGTAGTGTGCTACTTTCGAGCATGTGTATCTATAGCTTTAGACTGGCTAGTTTCGTTATTGACACTACCTATTATCCTCGTACCCAGCTGTGACTCCTGTTTTGCGGCCCGTGGATAAATATTTGTATTACCTATGGCCACGATCTCAAGGACATTTTCTTCTTCTGTTGCTCCGTGACGTGGTATGTCAGTAGGTACCTACTTCATTCACTCTGCTATCTACTTCAGTGGCATCATTGATGGCATCGCATATCTCACTTTGGCTGTATGTTTTGGGGCATAGATTGCAGGATTTCAAGGTATCAGTAACCCTATAACCAGGATCAGTACAACACTCAGTAGGTATATGTGGTAGGCCGGTAGTCTAGTCATTGTGAGGACCACACGCATAGGTAAACTTTTACTCTCATTAAGAGATGCCAAAGCGTACCATAAGTAATGTCCTATGCACGTGAATGGCTTACAAACAACTGGATGTATTGTAGTTGACTTTCACTGTTTAGTATCCAAGGTTGTCGTTGATATGTAGGTACCTACTATGATACTTACCCACTGCACCTGTGACTGAGACGTTAATCTAACTAATTACAAATTGTAAAGTCAGTGCTCTGCATTACCTGAACCCGAATGGAATGAAGAAGAGGTTAATTGGGGTCAGGTGATGCTGAGCACTTGGCTGCCTGTATAAGGTCCTGTTTCTTCGCAAAACAATACTTTGCTATACATTAAAAAAACAAAGTTGCTCATAGCAAACAATGCCCGTGCCCTGCAGGCGTACCAAGCTGCCGAAATTCATATTAAACCGTTACTTAAACTTTCTAATTTAAGGGCATCGTTCGGGCATTCTTGCATGGTATTTTTGGTGTCATTTTTGTTTTTATGCCCCAAAAGACATTACGAATTTTCTCATAACAAGCCAGAATTATGATCCGAAAATAAACAAGCCTACTAGGGACGTGGGAGTCGACAAAAAATACAATTGACGCCGGTTGGATCCATCTGTCGTTATAGCTCAGTCAACATTCCACCTGCACGCATGGTTGGTATAATTAATAAGGGGTGCGTGCGCGCATCATCCCTTGTAAGACCCAAGCATGGGTTAAAAAATTTTGGGGATTTTTTTAGAGAGCGCGTGTTTTAGGTGCGTAACAAGTTGGAGTTGTGAGTGAAGTGTCGAATACGCTTGTATTTGAAATACCTACATTAAATAGAATTAAATTGCTGATATTTTCTTCCATACACATTTGCAGATTCGCCATGGGCATGGGAGGAGCAATGGACAGTTGCGGCAGATGTATGAAGTTCTCATTAATATGCATTAATGTTGTCACCTTCGTAAGTACCAACTACCTACTTTATATTTGCCTACCTATTAAATAAGGCATAAAAATCTTTACAATTTCCGTCCAGCTAATCATGTCTACGCTCGATACAAATGTGTAAAAGGATACTCTAGATATGGTTATAGATTCTCAAGTGAAGAGCTGTGAGAATAAAAACAGGCCTTAATGTCTTTAATGCGTAACCTTAGATGTTATCTCAGATTACTCCTTTCAACTCCAAACGTCATGGAACATCCTGGCGATTAAATGAAGCAATATTTCAAGAGAACGCATTAAGACAATAACATGAAGCTATTTAGATCGTATCTAAACATTAGACGGACGTCCACCTGCGTTCATCAATGAAAAAAAGGTCGATTTCACGAAAAAACACTCGTCTATTTTTTGAATGGGCTAAAGAATTGTGCACGAGTGATGAAGTTGTATTTTGTTAGACAAAATTATGTTTGAGTTCGTGGGAGTAACACTAAGCTCCACTAGGTTCCTGCTATACATAGATGCAATCGATTCCAAAACCACTCATAATTTGACTGGGTTTAAGATGACCGGTGACCTTATATGCAGATATTAATGCATCCGTTGCGTGTTGTCAGTGTCATATGCAAGTGCAGGCGTGACCTTTAATAGTCTTTAATGTTAATGTTAATGTTCCTAGTGATTCAGTGCCTCAAGCATTTTTACTCGAACTTTTCTAATTTCCTATTTATTTACCTTATCACCTCCAACCTCTTTTATCTCGAATTATGGCGACACGAGACAAAAACTGGCCACATGTCCTCAAACAAATTTATAGATGCCATTAAGTTTTCCTTTTTTGTTTTCTTTTTCAAGGAAAAAGGCTTTTTAAAATTTTTCACATAAATAGACCAGCACTAATTGTCATAATTATAATCGACTAGTTTCAGTCCGCGAATTCGTGCGCGCATGTTCCGTTTTTTCCCGTTCCCATAAGAATTACATTTCAGCTTTCTACGACCAGTAGTTTCGGCTTAACGTTGTATGTCAGTCACTCACTCAGTCAGTCAGTAACGGAAGAATTTTATATATAAGAATATTGATTGTAACCTCCTTCGTGAAACTATTCCAAAATAAACTGATTCCTTGCCACCCTGTGTAAAGTGGTTCAGTAAAAGTGTTTTCATAATTTATTTTCTAAGCTTCGAGTTATTAGTGCAGTAATCTCAAGAACTGTAAGAGAGATTATCTACATTGATTATCTTATCCATATTTAAAATCACAATTGATACAATGAACCATTAGACTGAGGATAAATCTAACTTATAACATTTCCGCATTCCAGATAGGCGGTGCAATCGCACTGGCCGTAGGGCTATGGGTATGGATCTCCCGCTCCTTCTCCAGCACGCTGATGAGCAACAACATGTTCATAGCCTCAGTGGGGGTGGTGGTGGCCATGGGAGCTGCCCTCATGTTGCTGTCACTGCTCGGCTGCTGCGGCGCTGCCAAGGAGGTCAAATGTATGCTTCTTACGGTACGTGTGTAAATTGTAGCTCTTGTATTGTAAAAAATCGCTCTTATTGCTACTAGAAAGATACTTTCAGGGAGTAATAGTTGCCTAATATTGACGTACGGCTACATAATATACGTACTCAGTTTGATATGAGCTGATACTAGTATTGTGGTGTAGTTATAGATACGGGCACAATTTATAAGGTACTGAAATTAAATAAAATTTTGACCGTAATTTTGGTCCTGAATCACAAAAAAAAACACATCTTACCCCATATTTAAAAGCGTAATACCTAACGCGATGTGGAATTTCATCGATTAAATCTCAGTCGCAAACTAGTTAAATAATTGGTCAACGTTACAAACAGGAAAACCTAGGTAGTATTTCCTAACAAAATTTATTAAAACTAATTATTAATCTATTAATTGTCCAAACAATCCAACTACACACAATACAACAACAAAAACACTATTATTTGCCTAATAATTAATCCTTCCTTACCATTCCAGTACTACATCCTGGTCTTCATAATCTTCGTGGTGATGCTGGTTGGCGGGATTCTTCAGTTCGTCTTCAGGGAGAAGGTCCTCACGACCTTAGACCGGGAGTTGTATGCCGCCATCCCCTACTACGGGGTCAGGCATGACTTCACCAAGTCCTGGGACGACACCCAGACGTATCTGAAGTGCTGCGGCGTCAAGGGATACAAGGATTGGAATGATAACGTGCCTGAAAGTTGCTGTCGGGAAGTTTATCCGGGGAAGGTAAGCATCTGAGATGTTTTGTTTTTGTTTCTAGCAACATTAAAGATGACAATATAGCAATATTGTGCAACGTTTGTCACATAAATCGGGGATTAATGCAACCTCCTTAGTTTTATATTATTTACTGATTGTGGCAATATAACTGGCCATGTGCCACGAAAGTTATTTTGGATGCCATTTAATTTTTTTATTTTTTTTATTCTTATGGTAAATGGCTAGTCTGTCTTTATGGTAAATGGCTCACTGTCATTTTATTTTTAACTGAATAGGCCAGCTTATTGATTAAGAACTTTGATCTTCTTTGTATTTATTATACTTCATAGAGGTTTCATTCGTTCGAAACACGATTTGCGTGCAGTGTAGACTGCGCTCTAAAACGCAAATTATGTAGTTAATATGGCTCAAAAGGCCGCCTTAAGTTGGGTAGCCTTTTGAGCCTGGGACTGGGCAGGACGACTGTCGCATGTCAGACAAACTGTGGGCCCGAAAAACTCAGGATTGGTGCTCTGAAACAGCAACAATTGGTCGCTATTATATTATACGTAATATCTTTAACCGTTTTAGTCTAAGGAACAACATGTAGTCTTCGCTTATTGTTTAATTATAATGTCAGCTGTGCAGTGAACCTGATAATAAAACCGTAATAACATTTACAATCGGAATGTTTCAGAGGATGGATTGCAAGGGGTCTCCGAATCCTACAACGATGTATGTGGAAGGATGCCTCAGTAAGGTGATAGACTTCCTACGAGAGGACGCCGTGTATGTGGGCACGGTGGCCGTCATCATAGCCATGATAATGGTAAGTTTGTTACACAAAAAGTTTGCATGTGTACCTACCTATTCATTAATAAAACCAGAAGATTGAATCAAGTTTCAGGTACTTTGCGAAAGATCTTAATATCTCAAATAAATGTTCTAGAAACATTACTAATTTATTTAAGATAGATATCTATACCTACTATCTATATCTATACTAATATTATAAAGAGGAAAGATTTGTATTTTTGTATGTAACGAATAAACTTAAAGACTACTGGACCGATTTGAAAAATTATTACAGCAATGGATAGTTACATTATCAGCGAGTAACATAGGCTATATTTTATCCCCGTACTCCAACGGGAACTACGCGGGTGAAACCGCGTGACGTCCGCTTCTTAAATAAATTAGTAATTTTTAAAGGTATATTGACAGACCATGGCAGCATAGCTGAAGAAGTTCCGATTTAAGAGGGCATCTCAAAAATTCATCCTAACATCGACAATACCTATAACCTTCTCCGACTCTATTTTTTCCTTGCAATAATAAAGTAGAATTTTACCTTTAATATTCCCACATAACATTAAGTAGTCAAGCCTGCCTTCCAACCTTACATTAAACATTTTTTGACGAATAATTTACAGTTTAGGTTAACGCATTCCTACGCGTACCATACGTGACTTTAAATCAAAACAAATCTACAAAATCTAATGTTTTTTTATTTTTTATTTAATATGGGTTTGCTCTTGACTCTAGTCTAGGTCATAGATGACAGAGACAAAGTCGACGATGGAGCGAGCTTACCCAGAAGAAAGTAATTAATATGATAAGATGTTTAAGTTTTTATACCGATTCCCCCGTTTTAGATGCTGGCTCTGATATTATCATGCGGGTTATTCGTGAAGATAGAATGATGACTACACAATGACAACATCACTGGTTCAGGAGTTCCGGACGTGACTAGTAAAGTAAAGCGAGTGTTATTGATTGTATTAATTGTACGATTATGAATGTGTACTTGTGATTTGTTTGATTCGTGTCGTGTGCCTTCAGACTTTTCTATTTATTTATAAAAAATAATTCTATTTTTGCAATAAAATGTGATTGCAGTTATGTTTTGTTTGTTTTTGAGGCTTTATCGATTTGTTGCCTGATTATTAAATGTGATATACCTAAGCATGGATTTGACCATTTTTTGAGCTCGATTGCATGAACATACAAATAGGAGTGCCCTAAGTGCCTATTTCTGTACTTTGGGGGTTTTCACGAATGCTACTAATTCTAAACAATCTAAGGAGTTAACCATCGACTCAAAAAGAATAAGAAGAACATAAATACATGTATAGTCATCATCATTCATATTCTTTACTGTGTGAGAACGTCGGCAGAAGCAAAGCCAACGAACCATAAACATTGTTTAGTAGAAGATGAACTTGTTACAACCCCATAGAACAAACAACATGAAAAACAAATATTGATTCATTTTAAAATTTTATTCTCAAAAAAATTTCGAAACATTCAGTAAAACGTAAAAAAATCTCATTTCTTCTGTTTTCGTCCCGGCGGAAATTTGATGGTGTTAGGGTTGCCCTCGCGGTACTGGCCAGTACGCGTGAACCAGCCACAGGAGCGGATGATGCAGTCCGAGGTGGTGGTGCCCAGTGGCAGCCCTAGCGCGCTGATGCGCTCCAGCGTTAGGGGCGGCCCTTCTGTTATCTGTGGTCAAATATTACGTTTCCGGTTTTTTCGTTCGAATAAGGGTTTGCTGAAATGACGTGCACCACTGCACTGAGAAGTTAAGTCCGGGCAACTGACAAAGCTCTCACATTTGGCAACATAGGTTAAATTCTGTCAACGTCATGTTCACGTCTCAGTCTTCGGAAGCCCTATGGCGCCAACTGATGGCGTGAAATTTCCAGAAAGGCCTCATCACAATGTCAACTGTTTCGTGTTTTCTCTTATATGTGCCTTTATTCACTTGAAGCAATCCCGTTCCAACATAAAATATTGACAGAGTTTAGCGATTTTGCCGTGTTAACAGAAGGACAGATAAATTTAATTTCATGTTACTATTACACTGGATCTGTATTTAGTACGCATAGACAAGCTGTCTCCAAATTGAAAGAAAGAACAGGCATTTGGATTTATCTGCCTTAAAGCATGAGCTGTTTAAAGGGATTAATACTACCTACTAGACACATGCCCCGATCACACTGTCTTCATAGTAAGCAAATCGAATTACCCTGCCGAACACAACATGCTTCCCGTCGAACTGCGGCAAAGGCTTGAATATAATGTTGAACTGACCGCTAACCTCACCGCTGGGAGTAACCACCATGGACAATACACCTGAAAGTATTACAAGCTGTTAAATTGTCTGTACTGTAACTGTAGAGACTTATCAGAGAGTCTAATACTAATCTGTAGTCTTTTATCATAGACTCTCTGATAAAGTCTCTACAGCTTTCGGACATAGATATTGCAAAAACCTACTTATCAAAATTGAGCCTGAACCGTAAGCACAGCCAATCCTCCTGCTTCGTCCTGCTCTCGGAGGCAGGTGCTACGAGCTATCAGTCTTAAAAACCACGAGCCTCAATCAACACCTGAAGAGGTTCCATTGTGCAGCTGGATCAAGGGTTATCAGAAAGCGTACTCCTAGACATGGCTCGTCTCGTCGCGGTTCCTCCCTCTTGTGGTCTGGTTCGTGGAACTCTGTAGCTTCGCCCCTGTTTCCAAACGGTAGGCTAATACTTATCACGTTGATCTACGTCGAAAATACTTAATGGGCGCTAGCTCTTCGCCACATTCTTTCTAGCGTGTCGATGGCAATTTAAGTTTTTGAACAGATATTAGAGTAGAGTAGAGTAGGGGCTCCATTTTCCGCACTTAGACGCATTCGGTCCGTTGTGCGTAGGTGTCCTGGCTACGTTAGCCAGCCTAGCTCCACCCAGAAGCACAGAAGCTTCCTGGAAGCCTCACAGGCTTCGCGGAGCCACCTCACCGTTCCGAGGATTTGTTCACGTTGGGTAGCCACGACCTCGCATTCCAGGATGACGTGGGCGGCTCATTCTTCGGCGTCAAGGCAGCCCCTGCAGAGTGGGCTGTCCGTGGCGCCTATGCTAAAGAGATGTTTGTTAAGGGGGCAATGGCCTGTAATTGTCCCTATTATTATTCTGAGGTTATTTCTACTAAGGCTGAGTAGTCGTTTGTTGTTATGAAGCACAGTAGATCTCTGACGAATCCATGTACGAAACTGCGAGAAAGGTAGGGGAAGGAGTGGGTACGGTTGAATAGATATTAAACTTTTCACCTGGTACAGTGTGAATCAAGTCGCAGGGTTCAGCAGTTATGGCTTGAATGAACTCTCCTTCTTCCTTGGTTGGTGGGATGTACAAGCCGAACCCGTTGTCCTTCACGACGTCACCACCGCAGCAGAACAGGTCAGGTACTATTCTGAACACAAAGATTTTTGTCGCTGAATTATGTTTCAATAATCTATGTATACTATCTATACTAATAATAAAGCTGAAGAGTTTGTTTGTTTGTTTGAACGCGCTAATCTCTGGAATTTGCAGTCGGATTGGGAAAATTCTTTTTGTATATTATAGCCACATTCATGAGAAAGCCTATAAGCTATACGGGAACGGGAAAAAACGGGATATGCGCGTACGAAGTCGCCGACAAATGTTAGTACCTACACTGATAAAACGGCAACATGAGTTACGAGAACCGCAGTAATTGACGTCAGGGCATGTGCGCCGGCAGAATTATTTTCAGAGGGGTGCATCTTCATGGGAAAGGTTTTCTTTTGCCCATTCACACAGAGATAAAACTAACTTTGTCGACTTATGCAGAGACGCTTGAGAACTAAAGACGGGTGCAAGGACGAACGCGAGGAGGCACGGAAGTAGCTAGCCTAGTTTTTGTTAGGTTTTTTTTTGACTAAATTCCGCTTTCCTACTATATTTTTTTAATTTCTTCAAGTTTTCGTATGTTGTGTTGAAACCCAGGGGGTTCACCCCTTTGCACCCCCCTCCCGGTTCCCATGCGTCTGGGTGCGCTGGATGACCCTCGCAGTCATTTACAAAACACGGACTAACTGCTGGACAGATAGTTTTGGGGCTCACTGGCAATACATATATAGGGCCTACGCACACCGGGACGGAATGGCAGAGGAAATAAATGTTTACCAAAGGACATTCAAAATTATCTAGTAGGAAGAAAGGGAGGGTGTGGTGTCAGGGGCCCCTTCCATGTGCTGATGGTGATGACCGGGGTGGTTCTAGTGAGGTTAAAATCCCACACTCCCTGGTCTTTTCCCCAGAAGTCCTGGGGCTTTTTGAAGGTTTCCCCTCGAAAACAAAATGAAAGTTAGATAAGTATTACATACAATAAAAACCGAAGCATTAAATTTGCGACTCAAAGTTATTAAGTCCAACGTTTTTAGCATGACTGACTCTATAAGTACCTATACCTCTATAATTAACACATCGTCGGGAGCATTCGAATTTCCGAAATTAATTTAAAAAGGATTACGCGGATTTTCAAATAGCTTACCTTTCATGTGTTAGCAAATATAATGTTTTTTGGTGTTGTTTATGGTGCCCTCCAAGACGTGATGCCCTAAGCAATTACTTAATTTGTTTATGGGATAATTTGGCACTGGTCTTAGCATTCTTAGAAAATTTTAATTTGCTAAAATCGATTTCAGTTCTGGAGTCTTCATAGGCTAATTCAAGATAAGAAACTTACCTGAAGAATCTGGTGCCAGAATAAGCATGGCCAGTAGGAACTCCTTTTACAAGGTTCAAGAATAATGTACAAGTTTCCGGAACGATATCATTGAAGAGTTCTATCATTACTTTACCGATCTTCGATCCACCTCGTACCCAGATGTCCATGGAGACTCTGTAATGATAAGGAGATATTTCAAAGTAAACAGTAGAGTCGTTAATTCAGTATTAACGACTTTAATGATTGTGAAGCTCTCACGATCGCGACGTCACATGTACAACGTGTAACAGAGTAACGTAATACCTCTTAAGGGGTCATTGTACAAATGTTCACATCATTATGAACAACTTTTACTATGGGACTATCACTGAAATCGCGAAAATAATATCGACTCCCGCGTACATTTATGTGAACATAACTCGACAAAATGTTTTTCGCGATTTCGGTCTTAGCCTCATAGTAAAAGTTTTTCATAATGATGAGTACAATGACCCCTTAAGAAGTATTGCGTTTATTCTGTTACACGTTGTATATGTGACGTCACAACTTTTCGAGCGATCTTATGAGCTTCACAATCAGTAGAGTCGTCAGTAGCTAACTAGAATTTATGTTAAAATTAAATACACCAATATTACTAGAACTGACTTACTTAGGTCTGACGATATGCAAAGGTCTATCAAACGCTGGGTCTTTTATATCACGATCAAGTTTACCAGTCTTAAATAAAATAAATGGTAATCTGGAAATAAGCATTAAAATTCAAAAGGCTGTATCATCAAATGCCTACGGTTGACGAAAGGATTACACAAAATGTTACTCACGAGGCACCTAAAATGAGTTTATGTTTTGTTTCCCGCCATTCTGCATCCAATTCTTTAGTGAGTAGCTGCTCTGATCTCTGATAAAACATTTGTTGAAGGTGTTATTGAATGCTTAATCAACATGAATCTAGCCAGCAAAGAAGAAGAGGTACCTGCAAGGGCTATTATGAATCATTGAGAACATGATAACAGTCAACATTGAAACGTGTCATCATCATCATTTCAGCCGAAAGCCGTCTACAGCTGGACATATGCCTCCTACAAGCGCGCAACATGGACCGGTCCTTCACTCCTAACATTCAAGGAATTCTTGCGGCCCGTATCAGGTCATCGGTACTCTCTGAATGCAGGATGCTTCAAGTGTAATTAAGGATATCCAAGAACAAGAGAAGAAGAAAGAATGACTTACAGCAATGAGTAGTCTGGAGTAAAAGTATAGATTGGCCTTCTGTATTGCGTTGAGTCCTCGTTGGCGTTGTTTGCAGAGAAGCTTGTTGTATTTGTTGTTGGGTTCAGGCGTCCAGCAGTCCACGTACCCCTGGAAACACGTTGGGTTTTAAATACTTGCATGTTATATTGGTGAATGACCTAATCCCGTAAGATCATTTAAGTGTAGCATCTATTTACACATAGTTAGGCAGGAGGAGCTCGTGGCTAAAGAATATCAGTCGCACGGGTTGATCAAGGTTAAGCAACGCTTGCCAAGGTTGGGTTAAGCCGTTGGTCCTGGCTGTCATATGTAAATATTTGGCTGTCGTTACGGATTGTCAGAAGCCAGTAAATCTGACACTAGTCTTACCAAAGAGTACCGTATTACCCAGTTAATGGGTTGTGGAGGTCTGGTAGGCAGCCGCTCCACGTAAAATACTGGTATTTAGCTGAATCCGGTTTGACTGAAAGCCGACCCCAATATAGTTGGGAAAAAAGGCTAGGCAGATGATCTATTTACACATAGTTATTGGGGCGTGGATTCTCAATATCATAGGAGGACCACCTTTTATCATGGAAAACTTCCCAAAGCCACAATTTGACCTTTTAACAGTAAGTCTTTGCATGGCAACCAATCGATTTACCTTCAAAGTTAAGGTTCGCGAGCTCATTCGTAAGAAGTTGGCAGTAGTATCGTCACAGAGCTAATATTTATTCTAAACTTATAATCTTTTCGTACCAATTGTTTAATTATATTAGTATTTTGGTTTATTAATTTGAGTTTTCAAAAAGCCAATGATGCAATTTTAGTATTCATTAAAATCGGGCTCGAGACTCCTTTCAGTGTTTTTCGCTGATCCTCATAGTTTCGAATTTGGCTATTCACGCACATTTAAAAAATTACCCTACACCACCACCACTTATTAGGTATATTATATTGTATTGTATTTATAGTTCATATAAATATATCTTTGTATCATTAAATGGAAGAAAGACTCCGGTATACGCCTGTTTTTTGGATCTCTCCAAAGCTTTCGATCTCGTTTCGTATGAAGTGCTTTGGAGGAAGATGGAGGACAGGGGTGTGCCGGCTGAACTGTTGAAAATACTTCGTTACTGGTATTCAAACCAGACTAATTGTGTTAGGTGGGCAAACTGCCTCTCAGAGTCATACAGGTTGGAGTGCGGAGTGAGACAGGGGGGGTTGTCCTCTCCAACGCTCTTCAACTTGTATGTTAATGACCTCATAGTTGAGCTCAGCGGCATGCGTGTCGGTTGCAGGGTGGGGGGTGTTTGTGTAAACAACATCAGCTACGCGGACGATATGGTGTTGCTGGGCCCGACTGCGAGGTCAGTCAGAGAGATGCTGAAGACGTGTGAAAAATACGCCGCATCACATGGTCTTATATATAATACAAGGAAAACGGAGTTCATGGTCTTCAAGGCCGCCGGTAAGTGCCCAGACACCATTCCTACGATTACCTTGAATGGCGCTAATATAAAGCAGGTGACCAAGTTTAAATATCTGGGCCATATACTTGTCGACGACCTTAAGGATGATGATGACGTTGAAAGGGAGCGCAGGGCGTTGGCGGTCCGCGGGAACATGTTGGCTCGCAGATTTTTCCGTTGTACCGATCAGGTCTAAATAACCTTGTTTAAAGCGTACTGCCAGGGCCTGTACACGGGAAGTCTGTGGTTCAACTGCTCACGGGGGACGCTAAATGCCTTGCGCGTCCAGTACAACAATGTTTTCAGGATGATGTTGAAACTCCCTCGTTTCTGTAGTGCCTCAGGGATGTTTGCCCAATCGTATACGGATGGTTTCCATGCGATCATCAGGAAAAAGGTGGCATCGCTTGTGAGGAGGATTCGAGGGAGTAGCAGTAGCATCCTGAAAGTTGTGGCTGAGGATCCGAGAGCTCCTGTGCTAAGGCATCTCATGCGAAATCATTGTCCGCATGAAATGCCTCGTAAGTACATGATTTATTAATATTCATATATAAATTTTGTTACTAACCCTAGTGCATAAGTTATAGTATATAAGGTGTTTACTAACAAGAATGGTTCCAATGTTGTTCCCAAATAAAATTATTATTTCGTTTATTCATTTTTTTTTTTTATTTATACATTTTTAAATATTTCTTAAAAATACAAAAATAAAAAACATTTAAAAATATAAAAATAGTAGCCCACCGGTATCGGGAACAGGGTCCAAGCTACCGGCGGTCAGGGCTCAAGAGAGAGGAACCTCCTAACAATACGAGCCGTGTCCAGAAGTACCGCTTTCTGAATCAGGCCCTTGATCCAGCTGCCCAACGAGAGCCTCCTGAGGTGCTGGTCGAGGCTCGTGGCTATTAAGCCATTGGCTGACACAACTATCGGTACAATGATTGCTGAGTCCACATCCCACATGTCGACAACCTCGCGAGCCAAGTCAATATATTTGATTTGCTTATCTTTCTCGGCTTTCAAGAGGTTCTCGTCATGCGGAACGGTTATGTCTACAATCATTGCACGCCTCTCGATTCGGTCCACCACCACTATATCAGGCTTATTGGCAACAATAGTCCTGTCAGTGATGATGGACCGATCCCAGTACAATGTGATATTGCCATTATCGAGAACTGGGTCGGGCGCATACCTGTAGTACGGCACCTCCGATTCCACAAGAGAGTATTTCAGAGCAAGTTGCTGATGGATAATCCTGGCTACAAGGTTGTGCCTATGCAAGTATTCTCCGTTAGCTAGACGAGAACAACCAGAGGCAATGTGGCGAATCGATTCTCCCGGACGGTGACATGCCCGACATATGTCAACCGTGCCGTCCTTCACAATAAATCTCCGGTAGTTATTCGTCATGATAACTTCGTCCATAATTGCACAGACAAAACCTTCGGTTTCTCCAAAGAGATCACCGAATCGCAACCAGGCTACGGACGCTAATTGATCTACGTCGGGCCCATGTAGGGCCCGGAAATAGCGTCCGTGAAGTTCCTTCCTCTGCCATACAGCCCTGCGATCGTTAGTGTCTAGCACCGCAGGTTTGCGCCAGT
Organism: Mamestra brassicae; assembly: GCA_905163435.1. Taxonomy (NCBI): domain Eukaryota; kingdom Metazoa; phylum Arthropoda; class Insecta; order Lepidoptera; family Noctuidae; genus Mamestra; species Mamestra brassicae. Next base: position 4,979,326 of record LR990996.1, on the reverse strand, counting down.
TCTCATTTGCCAAAGAGAGCGGGGTGAGTCCCTTGTCCACCGCCACTACATCTCGATGCATACCCACGTCGACAGCTAGGAAATATTCCCTGAGACTGCATATCTCGCGATTGTGGAGAGTCTTAGCATTTAAGAAGCCTCGACCTCCACACTTTCGCGGGATATACAGTCTCATTACCGACGACCGTGGGTGATGCATTCGATATGCAGTAAGCAGTGTACGGACCCGCCTATCCAGGGCGTCAAGTTCCGTTTGAGTCCATTTGAGTACGCCGAAAGAGTGCATCAATACCGGCATGACCCAACCGTTGAAGGCGCGCACCTTGTTGATAGAAGGCTATTGAATACCTTCTTCAGGCGGCCAAAGAAGCGCTCCTTCAACGATTGCTTCATGTCAGTAACATTGATACCTAACGCTTCCGACATACCCAAATACTTGTAAGTTTCAGTTGAAGAGAGGGATCTGAGGTTTATGGAATCCGAGAGTTGAGTTCCCACGGATTCCATAATCTCCCCACTCTTTACATGCATGACCGCACATTTGTCCACACCAAACTCCATCCTGATGGCACTACTGAAAGTTTCAGTTACCTTCAGTAGCTCAATCAGTTGCAGATTACTGGGGGCAAAGAGTTCCAAATCATCCATGTAAAGGAGGTGAGATAAAACCTGACCACCTCTCTTCAACCGATAGCCCAGCCCTGAATTCTCCAGCAGTGTGCTTAGAGGGTTCAAGGCTAGGCAAAACCAAAGCGGACTCAAACTATTATTATTATTATTAAATATCTATTTATCGCGTTTTTTTCTCAACATTGCACCTACCACTACTTGTCTCTGTATCACCCAAAGGTTGACTGCACATTATACATGTGTGCATGACGTTTTATATAAAAAAAAAAAAACAAATCTTGTTCTACGGATGCTTTTTTAGAGATAGTGGTAATGTACCATCGACACGAAAAGAAGAAGATATTGCGACGCCTTAATTTTAAACAATAGCTTAATAAACTCACTCCTGTTCTCTGTATAAGATTAATCCTCTTCAGGAGATCCTTGTTAACATTCATGTTCTCCTCCAGCTGCCGCGCATAGTAGTCCAGTCGTCGAGGTTTCAAGTACAACTCTGGGAAAAGCTCCGGCGGGCTATCGTCCACTTTATACTTCGCCATTTGTAACTAGATCAGAATAAAACATGCCGATATTTTTCTGTGTATGAAATGTGTTCAGCAGGTATAATGAAGATGTGCCAAGGTTGTTCGAAAGTCACCGCGGCCCTGGAACGCACAGGGTTTTAGAAGGAACACGGATGTGTTTTAGTCAGTAAGAGTCTGATACGCCCTTCCACTCCACCCAGAGCGGAAGAAGTTATTTGATGATTTCCCATCCCTAAAAAAAAAGGTGTGTTTAGAATAAAAATGGTGTTTGCAGCTTTTGATGATTTACCTCTTTCAGATGATTGCACCAGCATTGATAACGTTGTTTCGTGATCAACGGAAATCTTGGCGGCTGTGAAGAAACACGTACTTGTTTAGTCTTAAATCACGAAGGTGTTAGTACTAAATTAATATAAATAAATAATAATAAGGTTACAAGTTTAAAAACGCGTGGCTTGCGCACGCGCGGTGGCTTGGGTTTTTCAGGTTCGGGCGGTGGAGTTGCCAATAGCGGGTTTTCTAGCAACTCGTCGCATGCCCGTTCGCGTAGGGGATGCATGGTTCACGGCTTTACAAACTGTTTCTTCCGAGCTAAAAAAGGGATTGAACTTGAATTCAATGACACTTCATTAGTAGGCCATTTAATGAATTACTACTTCATGAACTACGAAAGGGCAACCTCAAACTTAACATTGATGACGCAGCCCTGCCACGCAGAGGTCCTATTTCAATCTGAAGGATTTAAAGGAGCCTATCATGAATGGAATGACGGAAGCTTAGTCCACTCACTCACCCTAGCTCCCATCATCCCATTTGAACCTAAGCATTCCTTTTCCCATTCGTGTCGGGGTGCCCTAAGTTTTAAGTTTTTTTTTAAAGACATCTTGAAATGGTCATTTATTTATATGGCCATGACATATTTATGAGCGTTAAGCTAAAACTTAACTGAAATGTGTGATACCTTGCGCTGGGAATGGATTTCGACTGCTATAAGAACATAGGTATGTATGTGTCTCGCAAGCTTTCTGTAAGTAAACTTAAATTAATAAAACGTTTAATGATGTTTACAATTCACATTTATAATTTGTATTTGGTGAGCATTTATGTCACTTCATGTTCATCAAAGTTTGAAAGAAGATGTTGTCATTAATGATTTCTTTACTTTTTATTTTCGTGACAGAATACTCCTCAGAATAATTTTAAACTTTCTATAGCTTGTATTAAAAAGGTTTGATACAAATTCAAAGCTGAATTTTAGGAAGCATTTCGAACTCACACAAAACCTAGTTTTTTCGTTCTACATTCATAAAGTCACGCCTTTTTTCGTAGAAGAATGCAGAAACTACACAACGCCACCTGCTATGATCCTATGTTTTGATTTAAATGGTCAGGTTATCGTTTTATAGACTCGGTAATAAAATTCATCTCCGTATGACGACATTTTTATTCTTCTTTCTTAAGGTAACCAATCTTTATTTCCCATACACTAACTGCAGTGTGTCCGTTTTCGATGGTTCATGTACTCCCGCACACGCGGCTTTCATCTTGGCTTTAGCAACTACACTATACGTCGACATGCTGATCTGCAGCGGTTTATACAAGATGGTCACAATTGTTGTCAACTTGTCGTAATAGACAGCAGGATTTGATACCATGTTGTTTACTTCCACCCTGACGTAATCTATCTCGTGACAATCTGGCACCTGAAAACATGATTTATGAAGGTCACTTAAGATATTCCTTTTGTAGACTTGTTTGAATTTTACTTTTGGAATATTTATCTATATGACTAGAATTCAAGTTGGAAAACAAAATTTTAATATTTTAAATTCAAATTCACAGCAGAAAAAACATGCAGAAAAATTATCAAAGGGCTAAAATAATGCGTTACGTATTATTGTAAACGCAGAAATCGATCGATTTTATGTAACTGTCTATTTTTGTACTTACTGTTAATAGTATAGTCCTTTTTTTTTCTAACAGCGAGATATCACCTTGATTGTGACTTACAACTCTACTGCTCGGTACATTCTCACCAAACTCCCACACTTCTCCGAACACAAGATGGATAGTGATTGCGATACAAAGAATTAATACTGTTTGAAATATCATTGCATTACAGATAAAATTAGCTTTTGTACCGACTATTCAACTGGCTTCCAATATTTAAAATACAAGGAATTAACCTTACTGCTGAAGTATTTACATAAAATTTAAGATATTCTTTTATAACACTCACGGTTGTTTTAAGCAGAGCAAATAAAATTGATTCGTTCTAGTTGTTTGCTCCATATAATTGTAAAAAAAAATACACAATATTATTCTGCGCACATGCTGACAAACAAAACGTACAGTGTGTCTTTAGTGTGTTGTGTTGTTATTGTTAGCAAGTATGTTACCACAAAACATTATTGCTTATTATCCGTTACATACACATTTTTAAGCGTACACACTCTATTTGGAATGCGATTTGCGACAGTCACTGTTAAGTTACCATAACGTTTAAGTATGAGGATTTCAAGCATAATATTTCCCATCTTCTTAAATATACAATAGTTAGGCATATCGCCGCTGTTAACTAGGCAGATTTGTTATTAAGAAATTACAAAGTAAGATGTGGCCAATGTCAAGTCCCTGCGGTACACTACACCTTCTTTGTAGTGATTTAAACCTAAATGTAATTTCTCTTTCTATTGCCAATAGCTTTATATCAGCAGATAATACATAATTTTTGGAAATACAGCAAGGAATTAACTCTTTTGCATTGATTGAAACAGGAGTACTTATGTAAATTTCACTATATCATCGAAGGCTTCTTGAAGGTTATGAGAGGGTATCTGTTATGCTTGTTTGTTTGTGTATGAATTCAAATACCATTTTGTAGCGCTCAAACCTCTATGGTTCAACGTAAACTTATCAAGATAAATTGAAAGTTCACTTCCAGTAGACTCCACCTAAGTTTTCACCGTAATATGTAATAGAATTCAGCGGCGGTTGTTGTATGCACTCCACGTTTGTTTTGTTCTCGACTTTGATCTTGTACAATCATTATTGTGAAGCAGCTCTAAAATTATTCGTAAATAGTCGTGTTTTAAATATAATACTTTGTAAGGACGCAATTGCTTAGTAAGGTAATCATAAAATCACATGTCACAGCTTTAACTGTGAAATTATGATTTGGTGGCTGCAGACCTAGGTATATAAAGTTTTAAACTTGGAATGTTTTAATTACTAACACAAAGCATATTAGTTATGGTGGATTACTTTTTATTTTTAATCCTGTAGTCAGGGGACTTAGATACTATGGGAAATAAAACCAGCGTAACTTAAGTTTCTTAATATTTTTTTATACGGTAGAAAAAAATGTCTTGAACTCCTCGTTACAGTCTATGTTTTTACAGAAAATTTCTGCCGCGTTGCTGTTGCAATGGTGTTACAACGCATCCCTGCTTCCACACAGCTTTTGCCAATATGTCATAAGTCGAGGAGCTGTGTTGCCATAACCTGTAGGCAATGGTTACTACATTCGTACGTGTATTGAAGTCCACTGTTGGGGTTGATATTAAGTTATCGATTTCAACCCTTACATATGTTATTACGTAACACTGTGGTACCTGTATGAAATCAGAGACGGATTTTATTAAGATATTGAATATATTGCTGCTGTGATTGAGTTTGCTTCGCAGCTTAACTTCTCTGCTGTTATGCAAACTCAATCACTCAATCACATGTAATGAGGTAACACCAGCTGCTGGTCGATTCTGTAAACATGTCGCTGCAAGTCTTCTGCAAGATGTCACGGGACCACGAAGTGAGTTGTCATTCCATCTTGATTATATGGACTGGCAGCTCACCTCCGATCACTTCACCCAAGCCTTCACTTCGACATGTTTACAGAATCAACCGGTAAGTTAATAAAAGATGTGTAAAACAGTTTTGTCTCTCCTGAAAAGTTCATCAGTTTGCATATACGAGGTTTCACATCTAGACCAACGATTTACAGTTTTTTATTTCTGACAATTATTGAGGGTCTTACCCTCATGTCCCATGACATGTCATTCAACTCTACTCCGCCTCGAGTTGTCAAATTGACAGTTGTATCTTCATTGACATAATATCGTGGTTTTCCGTTGATATGGTGACTGAGTCTTTTGAAATGTCTTGAAATATTATAGGCGTCTATCCATACATTTAGAAATTTATATATCTACAGTTTCACTTACCGCTAAATAAATTTTCTTAGTACGCTCAAAAAATCCGACTTCCCCTTGATTATGTGCGATTACGACGCTGCCCGGAGTATCAAAAACACCAAATTCCCAATTTTCGCTCTGTACACTTTGTGTAACCGACATCGACAGGAATATGCTGAGTACAAGTGATGTATAGGATCCCATTGTACTGCAACCAACCGATTACTTACCTACATCAGTAATATCCACTCGACTTGCTTACACCTTTTAAAAACCTGGTAAACTTAAATTTTACAAGAGATTGTGTTATCTTTAAATGAATTTTGTTGTACGTAATACGCGAGTATGTTTCGATTGAAAAGAAAATTGATTCGCTCTGTCCGTTTTTGTAATGTAACGTTTTGTTATTTTTTTGTGTAGAATTTGACCGGTCAATCGAAATTTCAGCTTGCTTATTATGTAGATTATGTCGACTACTCGGTTGCTCTATCGGAATACATCATTCGATGTATCAAAGACGTTTAAAAAATAGTCAATCTCATACTCCAGTCGCTAGACGGAGAAACGAAAAGCGCTGGATGTCTGGTTGCAGCGGGATGACTTAGGCGTGCAATAGGAAAGGCTTGAGTTCGTAAATGGGTCCGGTAATGTGGCTGATATATAGATTTATGATGAACAAACAAATCTATCTACAGGCTCAATCTTTTATAGAGTTAGAAACGAAAAAGTAACATTTGTGTATCACATTTTATTGTAAAATTATCTTAAATTATTTCCGTTTTCAAGGAAAGCGAACTCTAACTCTTCTTCCAAACTAGTCAATTTGTTTTCTATCATCCATATTGCGACCGTTCTGATGGGGTGTTACATCCCGGTATCCACACCGCTTTTCCAATTATATCGAATGAAGAAAGACTACTAGACAACGTGGGGTAGTGAATGTTCACAATATTCGTCTTCGTGTTAAACTGCACTTCTGGGGTTGAAATTATATTTTTGATTTCAACTTTCACGTACGTCAATACATAACAATGTGGTACCTGTAATTAATACGTTTACAGATTAGTTAAGTTATGGTAGTTTCAGGGTTACAGAAATCTATTAAATGCGAGAATGATCTTCGAGAAGTTACTCGACGCGACGTTTCCACTTACCCTTCCGCTCTGGGTGGAGCGGAAGGGCGTGTCAGACTCTTACTGACTAAACCCCACCCGTGTTCCTACTAAGGCCCTTTGCGTTCCAGGGCCGCGGTGACTCTTTCGAACAAATTCCGCAACCCTGGCAGCTCACGTGTACCTTGCAGTGGCTTTTCTTTCAACCTATGAACACGACCAAACCATACAAGCAAATATTTTTTTTGTCCTTATTTCTCAAATTTTCTTTTATCCACCACGTTGTCTTATCAAATCAATCCTCAATTTATCATTCAAAGTTACATCGCACGTACTTCGCAAGGAATGCATTTCTAAAGCATTTATTCTACTTTCAAATATTTTTTGCCACAACCAATATTTATGGTTAAAGCAATGACGCGTAGTTGCAGTATCCTAGAGGCAGTTTTTTTTTTTTGATGATGACCACTTGTAGGTCAGCACACTAAGGCTGGTTACTGCTTAACCGGACTATCCTGTGGTGACCTCAAATGAATTTAAGGCCCCCGGTCAGGGCTAGAGGCAGCCGGGTGGGTCGCGGTATTTGAGCTCCCGAAGTGTTGCAGAACCGCCTTGTGCAACCCGAACTGAGTCAACTTGACCTGGGGCGGAAAAAAATTGTCGCGAGGCAGCCGATTGAAACAGCGGTTGCCTGAAGCTTCATTAAAAGCCGTCAAACATCATAAACGATACTCTTGAGCTTTGTAAACTATCTTACTTACAGCTAGTTTAATTTTCTTAGAGTGTTCAAATAGTCCCATGTGACCTTCCTTATGAACGACTTTTAAACTTCCCGGAATATTAATCTTTCCGAATTCCCAGACTTCGCCGAATGCAACCTGTGCAGCCGACAAGACTAAACAAAGAACACTTATCGTATGGGATCCCATTGCTCTACGATCTACCGACTATAGTAAATATAAGTGAACCCGATTCAACGAGCTCACACTTTTTATAACTTTAACGCATTTATTTGACTTTGTAATCCCAATGTTATACCTTAATTTAATTTAATCATACATACCAAGTTCGGGGTTTAAGCAAATCGATTAGCCAAGATTTTTTGTTAAATTTATTATTTTTGTAGTTGAATTTGTTACGCCTTAAACAAAATGATTGTTTCGCGTTAATTGTTATTCGCTTGGCAAAATCGCTCAAACGCAGTACGCCTTTGAATATTAAATTAAAATAAAAGCCACAGTGTGTTACATTTTAGTAAATTGGATGTGGAGGTTTCAGTTTAGGTATTTTTTTTAATTACTAGGTACGCTGAATAAATATTATTATGTTTGAAAATAAAGGGTCGTTTTCCATAAAAGTTGCTTATGCGTTTAGATATAACAGACAAGTCCTTAGTGAGTTACAGACGCCTCTTTCTGTGTGTTTAAGGTGTATGATTTCATAAAATATTGAAGTGTTAAGTATTGTTGACCTGTGAAAGACCTTGTCGTTCACGACAAGGGAACGACAAGGTCTTTCACAGGTCTTAATAACCAAAGGTCGGTACTGACTTATTCAAATCCCTTTTAAACTGGTTATCAGTTTTGGTAAATGGTAGAAATCTTTTTGGATGGTTAAAGTTTTGCTTGCATTTCTGTATTTTGTTTTCCTTTAAATAACTCCTATCTGATTAGCTTTAATGCAAACGTATTGCCTGCGCATTTTATTATTTTCTTTTAAGAATAAACAAAGTCAAATGTCTTCGATAATTTGAGTTGCTTTTTCTACTAGGATTGGGGAGAGTTCTGGAGTATTTATGCTTTTGCGGTTTCACAACGACATGCTTTGCTGGCTTGGTAGTGTAGATACAGGCCTACCCTACCTCCTCGCTTAGAGGCGGTAGGGTGGTTTTGAGGGAGAGCGCAACGGTCGTGTAGGTCCTTAAGGCAAGTCTGGTGGTGTACCTTCCCGAGGTTGCCACCCCATTTTTAGTCTAATTCCCTCAGAACTAGATGCAACTGAAACCACCAGGCGAAATCATGCCCCTTGGTGTTTACTATCGAACAAATGCAGATGGTGGATAGTAATGACCTCCCGCGTGTTTGTGCCGTGCGTAAGAACCCGTACGGAGGGATGAAGGACTCCTGGTGATTGAGTGGAGCAGGTTTCACGCAACACATCACTTTGGTCTGGATTTCCTCTCACACGGGTGGTCGTGGAGTAGTTATCCACGATCAATCGGCTGGGGCATAACATAAGAAATGGATAAGTATGTCACAAAACCAAAAAAGACACTTAGGCTGCTACACATTAGAAAAATACAAAACCTAAGGCTGCGTCTTCTGATGCGCCAACTACAACTTAACCTAGAGGTTCGTCTCAGGTTGCGAAATATTACACTCCACCCTCACTTCCCTTGACGTAGTGGTCCCCCACTACGTCAAAGAGGGCCGTACGGGAACACCACGCGCCGGCACCTCGGGTCCTTTCACACTGGCCTAGCTCAAGCGGATCACAACCAACATGCCCCCAATACCGGGGACCAATTTAACGGTTCGGCCGAAGTACCTTAAAAGGCACTGTGCATGCTGTTCTGCCGGATAACACCGAGGACACTCCGGCACTGCTCGAGCTTCTTACACGCCAAAATCCCAACCTAAAAATAAACACTTGGACCCTGACACACGAGAGAGTCAGACAGGAGCCCCTGGGTACCTGCCTCTTCTTCCTTGTGCCGGAGTCCATGGTAAAAACGATAAAAGACCAGAATAGGCGCGTGTTCTGCGCTTTCTGGAGCAGGGTGTAGTGAAGAGGTCACTGCGCCAATACAACACAGCAACACACCCAACAACAGCACCCGTCGCTCCAGGACCAAAGCTTAATCCGCCGTCGCCTGTGCGGTCCCCATCGCCATCCTCGATGGAGACCGTTGAGGAGGCGGAAGAGAGAGCTTCGTCTCCGGTAGAGATAGAGGACGAAAACCACCAGGAGGAACCAACACAGGATCCATCCTCGCCCGGACTAACCTCGGACGAGGAAAGCTTTCCAGCAGGGAAGGAACGTTAGGTGAAGATACCTTGCTTTTAAAATTGTTCTTAATGTTTTTTGCTGTGATTGATGAGATTATCCAATTGATAGACTATATGAGAATGAAATTTTGTTTATATAGCACCGATATCGCGATGACGACGCCATTTAAAAAAAATCTCAGTCGAGTACACGGACCTTCCTTACTGGCGATAATATTGTTTCAAAATGAGTGTTAGTGAATACGTCAAAGCCAGGATGTACTACATTACATGGTTATGCAATAAAAGAAGCAATTTGTTCTACAAAACCATTATATTTTCTTAACTTTTAGTACCTATACCTACTTTCACCATCCCACGTTGTCTTTATTTTGTAAATAGGCTGGTTTGCCCTATGTATCTTTTTCGTGTTGTTGGTCTGCTTGACCCTGAGGCGGGTCCTCCTGGAAACGATTGCTCTGTTGGGTATATTGACCTGGTGCTTGTGCCACCGGTGCTGGACCTCGACCCTGTGGCTGAATGTAACAACCCTGTTGCCATACAGCCTTCGCTGTTACGATATAAGTGCATGGACTAAATTGGAATAGGTTATAATGTAACGTTACTATGTGCGTCTCGTAGTTGTAAAATACAGTAGGACTTGATATGCGATTATCCACTTGCACATTTACATATGTTACTACATGGCATTGAGGTACCTGTAAAACAAAATTACTTTAATGCTCCGTGGATGTGATCAGGTGATGTTTGCTTGGTTGGCAATGGCGTCGTTAATAAGCGTCTTGTTATTTTATAAAAAGGCCCTTTTGAAATATTATTGGGGCTATGATAAAGGTTTCTGTCGTGTTGATTCTTCTGTCTTGTTTAAGCCAGTTCCAAAGATGATAGAATAGAATACTCTTATTTAATAGAATACACCATACATGCTGTTCCATTTATGCACTCTTTTAACATAATAATAGAGGTCATTCACTATTTATTGTGTGCCACAGAACCATAGTGTTATTTTGAAACTGAGCTAGTGGCATTTGGATGCTGCATTGTTTAGAAACTTTATTTTGCAATAGAATCGATCATACTTTTAGCCGTGATCAAGCTCACCGGTTATGTTGATAAAGAGTACATGAGCTGGACTGCGTCATATTAATTGATGAGAATGTTTAAGTCCAGTACGATAGTAAAGTAGGAAGATGTGACATATTATGTTAACAGTTTAATTTTACTCACAGTAAGTTGTATATGTTGTTCTTTTTGAAAAAATGAAAATTCGCCGTGATATTTAGATATAACTACGGCCGTCGGTACATTATCCGTACCGAACTCCCAGAATTGACCCAACACTAGCTGTACTGCCGAGAGGCCTACACAAACCAGGAGAATCGCTCGAGATCCCATTGCACTTTGACTCGATGACTGCAAAGTTATGACAATTTGACGAATCCTTAGTTCTGTAACGACTTCTTTATTATATAGAGAATTCGTTTGCAATAATACATTTCCAATGTAATTCAATTGTAAGTTAAATTGATTCGTTCGGTCGTTTGCACAATAATAGATGTATTTTGTTTATTATATACACTGTAATTTGATACACTTAAATCAAATTGATATTTTATTGCCAAGTTAAAGTTTTGTCCATTTTATATATGTATATGTACAACACTTCGCCCCCGACTTTTGAATCTAAAGAAATCGTATGTAACGTTTCCATTGTTACAGTTTTAGATTGTTTAAATCAATTTTCGAGTTAATTGAAGCAATAAAAACTTCATCAATATTTTTCTCTATTATAGAGGTTAATTTAAAAAAACAAATTACTCTATTTCATTAATGCTAAGTTTAACTTGATTGGACCAAGCGTTGAGATTCTTACATAAAAACTTTAACAGGTTCCTTTAAACCCTGCAGACAGAAATAGGAGGCCCGCGCAGCGGTGCTCCATCGTCGAGGTTAGAATGTTGAAATTTCTTGTTTGAATTTAGCATTCCGAGAATTAAATATTACATATATTTTCGTCACACGATTACCCTATTCTATGAACGGCCTAAGCATCCTACCAGCCCGTTCATTAAATGTTGTATTAGGTCATTTAGGCCGTTGATTAAACGGCGCCGTTCTATGAAAAGGCTATGCAGCCAAGTAATGGCTGATTAAGCCAGTTGGCTGTGATATAAATATAGATATCCCTAGTAAAATTCATGAAAATTGTTTCACCCTGGATAAGGTTTTTTTATGGTGATTTCTAACATCCACCTTAGACCAATCCTCGGCTGAAGCTATAGTGTAGGTACTTCCACATATTAGGAACACGCCCGATACAGGGGCAGTACACACGAGTGGCTCGCATTGGGAGCGAAAAAACCAACACCGCGCGCACTGAATACTGAAAATGTAACTAATTTAACTCGTGACTTGTATCGAAGGGAGGCGAGGCATCGCGGAGATTTGGAGGTGGCATTAACAACACACGGGATCACATTTTGGACATTTATGTAGTTTCAAGCTTTAAGAATGACATTTATGAAGATTTAAGAAGACAAATCTAATAAGTATAAAAAAACAATATTTATTTGAACAACTAATAAGTTTCCATTTTATTTTCTCAAATAGAGTTTAAATCTGTGTTGTAGTCATTACTATGACTTGTAGAATAGCATTTCAACATGATTAGAAGATCTTTAAAGTTATTCCCGTTTCTTTCAGAAAATTCGATAGACGATCTTGTTACGAGGCAGTTCCACACAACCCAGTGATAGTCACTTGAAGTTAATTTTCTTTTTTATCTTTCTTATAATCTGTGCCTACAATTATTCATATATCAAACTATCACCCAATCGAATGTGAGTATGTATGTACTTAATGCCGCATCCACAGTCCGCTTCCTTAGCACCTCCGTACAATTAATGCACGTATGGTCAGTAAACGGCGTGTGTTTGCTCCGGGGCTGGCTTTTTGTCCGTCCGTGCGTCTCACGCTACCTACCCGCTGTTTAGGGCAAAGAACAAAACACTGTCAACATTCTTAGTAGTGCAGGGGTCTGTGGCTGGGTCAACTCACTTTATTTATACAGTTGCTAAAATAGTGCGCTGTGAAAGGTTTCCCTAACTTTATTTTGCCCACAATCCAAGAATTGTTTCAGTTTAATAAATCAATATCGATGATATTGTTTGTAAGTAAATGAATAAAAAGATGAGAAATGTGTTTCTTATAATATTAAAATTATGAGAAAAAAAGTACAGTTCTAACAGTTTGTTAGAGTTTTTATTCAAAAGAGCAGTTTAAATAGTTGAATTACCCCAACTCGTGGCAACAGCAGCATCTTATGGCAATCGCCTGAAGCAGAAAATCTAACGTTTCAAGTTAACACTTTCTCTACCATCACTGTCCTTATTCTAATCGACCCGAGAGGCAGTTCTCACGTTGTTTAGGAGTGTTCGCATTCGCATCTTCGAAAACTGTCCACCACTTCTAATTTCCCCACATTTTAGTACGATATTGGCCTTCAGAACAGCTCTGTGCAACATGTTTCCAGCTGCCTCCACCAGGTTATCGGATCACCTTGGGAGCCGTCCAACGCTTTTTCTTCAAACATCTTTACGAGTACGCGAACTGCAGTAGCACGATGGCGTACTTCAAGGTGAGGGCTATCAGCTCTATAGCCAGACTGTTGATGGCAAACATGCGGTACACCGACATCGGCTCCATAGTGGTAATGACGCGGATTATGTTCTTTATGTATCTGCGAGAGGTCACTGGAAACATAGAAGGATATTAGTATATGGGCTTCTATATTAAACTAGCAGCCATTTTTATTTTTCAAAAACGCTCTTAAATATATTTTTATTAAGTGCCTAAATACAAAGGTAGTTTTATCTTCAACAATGATGAACTCCTATACCAACTTCCACCCCCTTTTCACCCCTTAAAGGATGATTTCTGGGATAAAACTATCTTATCACTAGACTCAAACGATCTCTATACCAAATTTCATCTAAATCGGTTCAGCGGTTTAAGCGTGAAGAGGTGACAAACAGACAGACAGACACACTTTCACATTCATAATATTAGTATGTATCTATGTTCTTTCCAAAGGTCTTCAATAAATTATAAATGTATGATGAAGTTGGAAGCTATGAGAGTGAAATGGCTTAGGATTGGAGAATGAACTGAAGATGATCGTAATCGATCAGGTGTTGCTATAACTCTCAAACTTGGCCAATGACTACCTGCTCTTGCGAGCAATGTCCACTGCCACTTAATTAGCAATTCCTCGAACTTTGGTTCTCCTTTGGATATGGTGCTCAGTACGTTGCCTTTAGTAGAAACTTGAAAACTATTTTGTGTTGTTTGCAGCAAAATAGGACTTCGTCTTATCCAGTAGAATCAATAAAGGGTCGAAATGTCAGAATTTTAATAAGGTTAATAATGGTAAACCACAATGTTGTAAAAGGAGTTCCATAAAGCGCTTGAAACTTAAGTTCGCTATCATCATCATCATCCACAGCCCGACTTCGCCCACTGCTGAGCATAGGCCTCTCTTCTCTTGTGCCAATCTCCACGTTCCTGTGCCAGCCTCATCCAGGTTCTACCCGCGATGGCAACAATATCGTCCGTCCATCTCGCCGCCGGCCGATGTTATGTTATATGTCAAGTTCGCTATATCCTTTGTAAACCTCAACACAGTATTCAAAGTATTAGATCCCAGTGAATTAGAATTAACGGAATTACGCAGCAACACGACAAGTCGACGCGAGGCATTGTTGCGGAACATACGTCTGCCGGCGTCAATGTTGCACGCGTCAAGAGTCACGCGACAATGAAATTGTGCTAGCGAATTCGCTTTTGTTGCAATGTATGAGTAATTGCGCGAGTTTATTACTGTGGACGTTCGCTCTTGTTCGGAGCAAGGTATAAGGTTCTTTACAGAAGTTATATTTTGAATGTGGATAAGGTCTTTAGTTTTCGTACCATAGGCGTTGTGCAAAGCAATTGAATGGACGAACTTTGACGTTTACGGTTGAGCCCGTGTTACGAACTAACACTTGTTAATATTATTTGTAACCTATCCTCAAAACATTATAATCGATGCCCAGTTTTTGTAATGCGTCCAACATTTAGTTTTTTTTGTGATATCTTTAGTTTTAATATTCTCATGTGAGTGAATTGTAATTCTTATGAGAATAAATGATCTCTAACCTCAACTTCTTGTGCATTTCTGTCAACTACTTTGCTAAAGTAATAGTGGTTGTTTGTGCCAAGTTCTTCTAGTAATTAACTGTGCCATGGTTGACGGCTCATCTAAAAAGTTTTAAGTATATGATAAAATAACAAATACAAACCGTTTTCAATTTTCTCCAAAGCATTGATGCAGCTCTCTCTCGTTTGCTCTAATTTTCCCTCGAATAGTCTGACTAAAAAGCATATTAAGCATAACCTCGTAATGAATATGATGCTTTGAGGGTCTGGTGCCACTATTAACTGACTCCATTTGAAATGCTGTAAGTAAAAATAGCAGTTAATAATTCTGACACAAACAAAAAAATTAAAATAGCTGCAGCTTTCTTTCTAGCTTCTCCAAAACTCACAATCATACTAACTCCACGTAAAGGAATACCGATATTTAATACAGGGGCCCTACTATGAAGTCTTAAAACGATCATGATTCCGCTATAAGAGGGAGACGGAGCTATACATAGCGAATAGCATTACATCATCGGAATTAGATGGCATTAGCAGGTCATAGTAGGGCTACAGATCTTTATCAGACCACTACAACAAAGGTCACTCAACAACAAAAGCTTTGTAAAATATAGTAAAACATTTATACAATTCCAATTATTTGATTGCGAAGGGGTCACTCAAGTCATCAATCATTTCACATTAAATATTACTTGTGGTTGACTGGTAAATAATAAAATTCTATATAGCGTAAATTCCGTCTACCCTCATGTTAGGTTTATGCCTTGTTAAATATCAAAAGGGATATCAAAGAATTGTTGGCAAAATACATTGTAGTCGAAACCTTTTTACTTGCCAAGGTTTCCTGCACATCACACTGTTTCCGAGATAAATTTTAACAAAGATCACCGGAAAATTGCAGACTCCGTAAGATTATAATTAGATTATAATTTCTCGATTTATTATGACAAACTCGTTTTGTATACAATAAATTCCATCCGAATTCAATAGTTTCCAATATATCCTTGTATT
Organism: Mamestra brassicae; assembly: GCA_905163435.1. Classification (NCBI taxonomy): domain Eukaryota; kingdom Metazoa; phylum Arthropoda; class Insecta; order Lepidoptera; family Noctuidae; genus Mamestra; species Mamestra brassicae. The sequence goes on along the minus strand of LR990996.1, from coordinate 4,963,649 downwards.
ATTTAGAATAAATAGTTTACAATTTCACGCGATATTTTACAATCTTACGGCGGCGTTTGCCATTTTCCGGTGACACATACAAGGTGTAGTTATCACCTTTATTTCCACCGTAGTTATCAACTTTCTTGCACCCAGCAAATGGTAAAAGAATAAATGCGAGACTATAAGTAATACCTGAAATAAAAAAAGCACTATGAGCATCGATTCTTGGAGACCCTTTCCTTGTTTTATGTGAATGCATTTGCTTTTTAAAATAATTTTACTCACATAAAAACGAAACACTCTCTCAGTCAACCGTAGCGCTTTATAAACACCATTGAATGCCTGCCACATATTTTTATGCACCTGGATATTCAGAACCGTTTGCTGCCATTTTACTTTTGTACCAAAATCTATCATCTTCTTGATGAATGCTAGTCTTTCATGTAAGATTAACAGTATTGTTAGGAATAATACCGTTTCATAATCTTCTACACTGAACAACATTGCTAATGGTGGTGCAATCCACACCATGCTCAGGTCGAACATTAAGGAATCCAACACCAAACAGTAGCTATGATAGAACGTAAGTATAATAATACTTAAAATATTAAAGATGTATATTTTTCTATTGTGCCTTCCTTTCCCTGAAATTTTTAAGTCTTTGTCGATCCTTTGCAATGTTAAAATAAGTTGTGTGTTAGAAGCTCTGTTCATAAAGTTGTTGGTGACCATGATGACAGTATTCAAAGCTACTCCCATGTTACTTTGAAAAATTGTTAAAACTATTTCAAGGTATTTCGTGTTATGATCTACGCCGAACGTGACCCAATAGAACTTAAAACAAAAACAGGAAAACGAAATGATAACTAAGGAATATGCACTTTGTATCCACAGCGGGGGAGAGATGGCGTTATGTTGAATGTTCACTCTCACAGAACCTATCATTGTTTGTATATAAATTAACGGTTTTAACAATTTTACAAAATTATCATCTTTACTGTATTTATTTGATTCCTCAAGACTAGACGCCATTATTTAATAGCAGAAAAGTTACTACTGAGGCATTTGTCATTTAAATATTTTATTTATACATTGTTACAGTCCCATCAGTAAAATGGAAAGCATTTAGCTGAGTAGTTTTGTATGTATAAAGATCAGTAATTATAAAACCATTTTCCAGCTATTCGAAAAGTTGCCACTAACCATTTATTCATACTTTGAGTTCATAGTTGATGAAACAATAATGCAAAAAAAAAAAAATTCAAAAATTCATTTTATTTTGTGAACACAGGGTAAAATGGTCTTATCTTATGTATATAAAGTGATTGGTCCAACCTATGTTCCGCCGACAGGCATACAAAATAGTGATGCTGTGATCAAAATTAAATTAATTCTATAAATCCCACAATGTCAACAAATAAAAATTGTCAAAAGTTAAATGAAATAGTAAAGAAAGATAAAACAATGTCAGCAATATTACAGTCGTCGAAATTAATTAAATTAAAATAGTCTAAATGTCATAATCAAAAAAAAAAAAAAAAAAAACAATGTCAGCAGAGATTAAAATTATCAAAAATTACAATTGCATTACAATAAATAAAAAAAATATAATATTAATTCAAACATTATGAAAAATTAAATTTGTCATTAAGAAACTGGTCTAACGTGTAATAGCAGTTTTCAAGTAGCAGCTTCTGTAGAGTGTTTCTGAATTTTTGTAATGGCATGCATTTAATTGCATCGGGAACTTTATTAAAAACTTGGGGAGCAATACCAAAGAAACTTTTCTTCATCAGTGCAGTTTTACATTTAACATGGCATAATGTGTTCATATATTGAGCACGTATGGGTAATTTCTTGACTGTGGCCATTTTTTTAAATAAGTGGGGATTATTTTTTACAAACAAAGAAGTTTCCAAGATGTACAAAGCAGGAAAAGTTAAAATATTGTATTTTTTAAAATACGGCATGCAACTGTCAGTCCTTCTTAAACCAAACATCGACCGTATACATCTCTTTTGTATTTTAAAAACAAGTTCTCGGTTTGTTGACTGTCCCCAAAAAACAACACCGTAACGCAAAGCCGAGGCTACCAATCCATGATAAGCTGTTAAGAGTGTTTCAGTACTTACTTTTTTTGACAATTGAAATAGAAGGTACACTGATCTGCTTAATCGTTTACAAACTTCTTCCAGATGTGGTTTCCAGGTCAGTTTGCTGTCTATAGAGATACCCAAGAATTTTGCAATGCTAGCCTCTTCTATTCTAGATTGATTATAGGTGACATTAACTGGAGTATTTACAAATGGTAACAATACAAGAATTTCTACCTACAAATCTGGTGGTTTCTTTACAGTAAAATCCTCAGTTTGATTGTTCGCATTTGTTAATCAAATCTAGCTAAACTTTGACTAATAATAAGCATGGCACGAGGTATTATAATTTTTATTGGCTTTTAGAACCAAATTAAAAATATAGTACCTCGTTTCTCAGGACTGCCAGGGTTGCGAAGTTTGCTCGAAAGATTCACCACGGCTCTGGACGCAAAGGGCTTTAGAAGGAACACGGATGGGTTTTAGTCAGTTAGAGTCTGACACGCCCTTCCACTCCTCCCAGAGCGGAAGAAGTAATTTGATGATTCCCATCCTTAAAAAAAAAGCTTTTCAGGAACTTTGGGTGACTCAGACCCAAAGGAGGTTGAGAAAATGGCATTTAAATGATGTTTCGAATGTAGTTTAGTTTTTAATTATCTTATTTAAAGTAAACTGAAATAAGACTATGGAGTATTCCACGCTGATTGATATAGACTGTAAAGCCGTGGTGTTGATGGTAAACAAATTGAAGACAGTCATGGGTTCCATCTGTTTGGAGATAAGTCGGATGATGTTCTTTATGTAGCCACGAGAGGAAGCTGAAACAAACAGATAGTATTAAATAAAGCTAATTGCAAGAAGCAGGGAGGCCTGCGTCTAGCGGTGGACATCTTTCGGTTGAAATAATGGTAAAGATGATGATGAAGCTAAAGAATTCTTTGTAGAATTATTCAATCCATTTCAGTAAGATTTGGTACCGACAAAGAACCATGGGAATGACTTGGGTGTACCATTTGAGAAAAAAACGTTGCTAAATGATGATTTTTCAGAACAACTTTTCATTAATATACAAACCATTTACTATTACTTTTAAAGCACAAACACAGCTGTCCTTAGTTTGAAGTACGCTGGTCTCTAAGCGCTGTACAAGAATGCTAATTACGCAGATCCTTGTAAAAAATTTGATGGTTAGCATATCTGGTATCGTCACAAACCAGGCCCACTCGAATTTCTGAAACAAGTTTACTATACCGTCAAGTCGGGTAACTTTGGCCCTGGGGTATTACTTTGGCTTTGGTTGATCAATAGGAACACATAGCACTGTGTAGATGGCGGCATATAATAACAGCCTCATTTTTATTAAGGATGGGAAATCATCAAATGACTTCTTCTGCTCCGGGTGGAGTGGGGCGTGTCAGACTCTTAATGACTAAAACCCATCCGTGTTCATCCTAAAGCCCTTTGCGTTCCAGGGCCGCGGTGACTCTTTCGAACAAATTCCGCAATAATAACAGCCTCCTAGGTCGAACTTAAAGCTTGCAGCTTGCCGATATCCGTGGAAAGGTGACTGTCCTTCCAACCGAGACTTCTCCGTGCCTCGGAGAGCAAGTTAAGCTGTTGGTCTCGACTGTTATTTGTAGATCTTTGACTGTCTTTACAGGTGGTCAGAAGCTTGAAAATATAATGCTTGCCAAGAGGTATCGTGGTATCGTGTTACCCTTCTAACTTCTCGAGTCTTCCCTCACAGTTGGAAAAGGCTAGCCAAATAGACTTTATTACTATATAGGTTAAGATTCTACGTTAATAATTTTTAGTTTAGGGTGTGTGTCTTGTGTGATTTAATTTGAAATTTAACTAGTAAGAAGAGCTTGCACCTAGGTTTACTTTGATATTCATGCAAAGCTTGTATTTGTAAATGTTTAGCTCACCTCCTTCGTCATTTCTGGTATACTTAACATCTTCTCTATGTTTATCAGTTGATAGATGAACGAATGTATGACCACGTATAAAATCTGAAATAATTACAAAATATTTGCTTTGAATTAAAAAAAAAATCGAAACGTCTTCAGAATGATTCGTTTTGTTAATGGCTTGATAAATCAATACATATAAAATTCTTTCGTTACTGTCTGATTGAGTGACTGACAGACAGCGCACAGCCGAAACTATTGGTCGTAGTAAGCTTTAATTTGACATGAAGGTTCCTTGGGGATCGTAGAGGAGCACTAAGAGAGGATTTCCCGATATTCTTAATTTTTTTTTTATCGTGTCCATTGTCTGTGTCACTCATAGTGGATAAAAGAAATAAGTAATTTGTTACTTACAAAAATGCGAAAGAGTTTTTCGACTAAACGTAGAGCATACACAATACCAACGAAAGCTCGCCATATTCTTTCATACACTTGGGTGTCCAACTGTGCGTGCTTCCAACGCACCTGACTGCTAAAATCTATCAACTTATTTATGTAGCAAATTCTATTATTTAGAACTATCATTATTGTCATAAAAAGAAGCATTTCAGCATCCTCTACAGTATAAATTGATAAAGAAAATAGCACAGCCCATAATGAAGATGGCTCGATGTATGGAAAGATTTGTATCATGTGTAAAATTAGTATTATAAGTGTCACTGTCATACTTTGTAACAAAAAGAAGTATTGTTTTCTGTTGTGGCGCTCTTTTCCGATAACTGTCAGTTCTCTGTCGATGGTCTGTAGTGTGAGGAGTAGTTCCTCCATAGAATCTCGGTTGACAGTGTTGTTGATTGCAATGACGGAGACGTTGAGGAACAATGCTCCGTAAATTTGGCATAAATTCAAAACCAATAGTTTATTTTTAAGATCAGGAGAAGATCCTGCTAGATAAGTCAACAAAAGATTTGTCGTAATAAACACTAAACTGTATCCTGCTTGTATCCACAACGGTGGAGAAATGAATTTGTTTCGTATATTAACTCTAACAGAGCCCAGAATCGTTTGCATGTATATCAGCGGCTTGTATAGTTTTATGAAATCTTCGTCTATTATATTTTTGTTTGAATCTTCTATGTAACACTTCATGTTGTACTGAAGTAATTTTAACCTATTTACTTTCTTTGTAATCAAATTAACTTGATTACATTACCTATTTTTCGTTGATGTATGTAAGCTAAGATCTTTATCCCAAAAAGTAATTTTATTAAGGCGTGGTTGTTGTAATATAATTCTGAAAATTAATAAATTTGTGACTTTTTCGGCAGAACAATAATATTAATATATTTTTTTTACAAAATATCTTCAAATAAACCGTTTTCCTTTCTTTTTCTGTTAGATTCTTATTTGTTTTTGTTAGTCCAATCAATTAGTTTTGGTGGTGCTAAAAATTAGAAAAAATATTTTTTTACCAAATCATAACTGTAACACATTAATTAGATTTCACCACTAAAATCCTGGTACGTATTCGATTGGCCGACACTGTAGGTAAATTATTCGGAAGGTAACAGTTTAATATATTTCACACTATACGCCGGGCGTAGCGGCGTACCGGCGGCACAGTGGCGGGCGTAGTACTTGCAGTTCGCGCGGCTTGTCATTGTTCCCACAGAGGCTCATCAAGTATGCGCCTCTGAATTTTGAGCGGCGTATTCAAACATGTCCCCGTAAGCCCCTACAATACGTATTTTATTGGCGCTTCACACGATATTCCTGTAATAAATAATTTAAACAGAATTATTTGGGACAGCTTGGAACAAGCAAATCCGGCTTTTATAAGATAATAATGACATTAATTTATTTGTAGGCAACGTAAGACTCATAGTGTTAGTAAAAACTTGCTAACAACCTAGTAATATTAGTACAAAACACATAAGTAGTTTTTGACATCACAACCACAAAGTCACAGGTCCAGACGAAACCTTGAGTGTTCGTCCACACTGAACACGCGATGACTAGGGCCTGTGGCGGGCGCGACGGCGGAGGCGTGCGGTGCCCACAGTGACGTGCAAGCTGTTGTAGCGTTGAGACTGACCACTTGAGCTTCTACGAAAATCCCTCATACGCTGCAGTAACAGGCCCTTCAGCAGTCTGAATTGAATCTGAGTATTTGAGAAATAACCAATCATTTTATAGGCATTTTGGCGACCTTTCAAAGCCTTTGTTTGTCAAAGCCCTTACCTGAATAAATAAATAATAATAATAAGTAATTTCATAATATAATTCCATATAAAATTATTAATAAGGCTTAAAAACTATGTTAGTACCTTAAAACTACTTATTAACTTATCTTACATTAAATAGGACAGCACCGGAACTATGCACCTTATTCCAGTGCCGCACAATAGGACACTCCACCTTTTCTGTTAAGGTGTTAAGTAGAAGGCCATTGGGGACGATGACGCATCAGAGAGGCCACTCTCTTGCGTACAATAGCCCTACAGCAGTCGATGTTGGCCTCCGCAAACATCCCTGACGCACTACAGTATCGCGGCAACCCCATCAGCATCCTAAACCCATTATTGTAAGTATAAATTTTCAACAGCTTATTGAATATTAAAAATTATATTCAATTGCTTCTTGAATATAAAATCATTGAATATTTGGGACTATAATTGATGTTTGATTTAATGCCTACTGACATTGGAAAAAAGAGTTTTTTTTCTGTTTGCTCAGAGTAGATCCTAAATAATACTTTTTTGTTGGTTTATTTATTAAATTTCACCGAGGAAATTCTATTACGTTCTAGATTTTTGTGCTGCGTAATTTTTAAAACACAAATTTGATATCCCTTTTTGCTTAAGTGTTTTTCTATTCTTATAGATGATGAAAAAAAGCCTAACGAATAGATATTTTGACAAAGTGTAGTATAAAAAATGTCCAACATAAAACGTTGCAACTTTTTGCCGTATCGAAAAACTAAACACTAAGTTCTCGTGACTTTTCCATTTACTAGAGCGACTGGAATCGTATTTTAAAATATAATACGCTTTTATTTTGGAAAATTCCGCGAGTGGCTCTGGGGAGAGAAAGCTAATTTCAATTTCATTTAGTTCTGGCGCGATTCCATGTGCCGACCAGAGAGCATGGCACGGTTCTACCGGCAGACCGGGTTTTTACTTAACCGCAATGTTATACTGTGAGCTAGTTACTTTCTTGATTGTTTACATGGTTTTCATTTGATCTAGGTATTTGCTGCTGAAAGTTAGTAATGACCCCTCTCTCTCTTTGAATTGTGCATCTGAAACCACTTTAGTGAAGTTTTTTTTTACTAAACACTACAGAAAACCGGAATATAAGTTTCTAATTCTAAATTGTTCAACTGACGTTTACAATGAGAGGATTGTGGTGTATGATTGATATCTAAAGTACAAGTTAAATTAGCCTTCAAAATCACACACGATTAACAAACAATAAATGTTTGATTGATTGATTGAAATATTCTTCTAATGAATCTGACATAACGGCATTCCATGATGATTTAATATGACATTTACAATAAATGTTTAATAAATCTGACATTTATATTTGTGATTTAGATTTAGATTGTAACATTACTGAAATTATTGATTTGTAAGTCTTAAAGTCCTAATAATTTGCACACCATCAGGTAATAATACAGTGTATCTATCGACCATTATTTGTAACACCTTTATCAACCTGTACTATGCAAATAAAAGATTTGATTGATTGATTGATTGAAAAATGGCGATTCTCCGGCGAAGCTTGGGCAGCCAGCCCAACTGCCTCACTGACTGGTTACTTTTTTTCCTCGAATTGGTTTGTAAGTTCTATAAAATAAGAGAGCATTTATGATGACTCTGCAAACCCGATCTTTTTCTTAAACTGCATGTGCCGTCGTATGGCTTACCATATTAGTATTTGCAAAAATCCAAACCCAGGAATATTCGAAATAGGCACGCGTTATACAAAGACGTATCTAATCTATGGTGGCGAGTGCAACTCCACGGATCCCTTGGGAGCGTTTGGGTACCGTAGGCAGATTACACCCTGTCTGAGCCCCAATACGCAATTTCATTGCAAGAGGATTCCGCATTTTTATCGGCGAATCTATCCGGTGTCTTTGCTATTAGAGTGGCTCGCTTGAGAGGGGTTTAAGGTCTTTATTGTTTGTTAATGTAAGGGGTTGTGTTTGTATAGTGGCGGAATGAAGAACTGAAGGCCAGTTTTCGTACTTAAAAAGCATTCGAACTCAAGTCGCATATAATCTCAGCGTAATCAATGTCAAGAACTTGTCAAAATTTAGGGAAATTTTGAAAAGAGGTTTTTTTGTAGTTTGCGACTGCGATGCGATTGGGAACGCTTCTTTAAATTACGAGGATTACCCTTCAGATCGTTATTTCCTATGTTCGAAGAATTTATGACCATCCACTTCACATTGTACATAGGTACCTGATTCTAGTTCGGAAGCGAATATTCCGCTTGATGATCTGTTTAAACCTATCCTCACTATTAAAACCGACTTCAAAAAAGGAGGAGATTCTCAATTCGTTTGTATCTACCTATCTAATATCTACCTTTAAACGAACAATTCTTGTATAAGATATAATCTGAATCTCGGAAACGGCTCCCAACGTTTTTCATGAAATTTAGTATGCAGGGGGTTTCGGGGGCGATAAATCGATCTAACTAGGTTTCATTTTTAGAAAACGTTTACAAAAAAAAACGAGCAAAGCTCGGTTATCCAGGTAGGTACTATAATTTTTAATCACGTAAGATTGTAGATAAGGCATCATTATTGTTAGTGATCAAACTGTCATACAAGTCATGAAAAACGGCAGACGAAGCCAAGTAAACAAGAATCAAATAAACAAAATGTATTTTTGTTTCAACCCCAAACCGTATTTCTTAATCCTATCAAGCAGAGTAATAAAGACAGACAAATAAAGTAGATACATAAATAACTTCTAAACTAAGGTTCTAACTTTATCCGTACCTACGTCTGAGTGACGCGGAGACAATTTCAAACGTGGTACATTCCTGCCAAGATATCAAACCGCCGTAACGGTGGATGATTCATATTATTCTCCTCAAGACTTGATTACGCTAGCGATACTGTAAGGGAGCGAGTACACGAGACAGACGGCTACATCGTACCGGTTAATTTTCGTGAGTAGATGTCGGGTGTATTTTCTTGAAATGAAATGAGGTTCTTGTGAGTGAGTTTGTGTACGTAGCTTTAAACTTTCGGAAGGTTTTATATTTTTCATATGATCACTGCCAAAGTTTATGTTAGTTGTACACATTACATGGAGGTGGTAACTCTACTGAGTAGAAATTAATAATAAATGTTTTATTGACATAAAGGTGTTGCATTTCAATTGAAGCCCTGACTCCTGAGCTAGGTGGTACCTGTGTTACTATGTATGTGATATTGACTCAGTCCTTCCATTTTCTCGTTAAAATAAAAAGGAATATCCTTTTGATTTGAGGTATGAAATGCAAGCATGAACCACTCGCTACAGTATCACATATTTTTTAAAATATCACACGAAAGAAAATTTAATTGGAATCAAAAGTGGTGTAATTACAGGACCTTGTACAGAAAAGAAGGGTGCATATGAAAAACTCGAGTGTAGGTAGCTGTTACTATGAAATGACGTGTTAAATGAAAACACGTCTTATTTGCATAATAAGGAGCTCGACAGCTCCCCTAGGAAATAATGACAAGGAAGTTTTGAGAACGTAATGGGCGAGAAATGAAAAGCTACTCGTACGTTGAAAGAAAAGTACAATATTTTGAAGATACTTTTATTGTGTGGAGATAAAGTCCTGTAACGAAACATTTCGAATTAAAATAAAACCTAGTAGAGCTTAGAACCACCAATCTACTAAGGGCTGGCTTTTACCTTGGTCAAAGAATAAGCATTGCCATACAACGTGGCAATGTCGCCAGTCTTTTGGGTATACTTTCAGTCGACAGCGATGCGGATGAATTTTTTGACGCCATATTTTAGGGTTAATTTAGTTAGGAGTTTTTATTTTTATTTTTAGTGTATATAGTTAGTTAAGTATTTATCCAATCTACTTGTGATTAAATTCAAGATTCAGTGCTTGAAACGTTTAGGCCCTAAATTCTGAGGCCTTTTGAAAAGAACTTCCTCCAAGCTCCACATTAATCGAGTCAGTCGAAATGTCAATAAATAACATATTAAAACCAAGATATGAATGTCAATTTGATGGAGTGGAGTCGAAAAATTGACTTAGAGTTCAGGAGTAAGTTTTACAGAACCTTAATTCACAAGAGTCACTTTATCAATTGAATACTATTATTTTACTGAACTGTAAATGATGACGTTCAAAAGTGCCGTTTAATAGCCTAATTGAAATAAACGCTTTGACTTCGACAACATTTAATATATGTATATATATATATAGCAATATATCAATCAATATTTTATTTAAATTCAACTATAATATCACAACTTAATATCCAGAACCCCAAATCCAACTACCGAATCACATAAACACAGTGTGCAAGCCTCCCATTCAAAACCACCTCGTTAGAACTTGATTAGAGAGGCCACAATGCGATAACAAGCCGGGTTTATAAGCCAAAACTTCTGATTATCTCGCTTATGGGTTCTGCAACTTTTTAAAGAAATGTCTTCGCGAATTAGCTGTATATCAGGAAATAATGCCGCGGGGTGGGGGTGCGGGGTGAAGAGCGGTGTCTGGGGGAACAAATTGTCAATTTATACCGTATTAACAGAGTGTTGCTGGGAATTGCTTGTGTTTGAGTGGAGTGGAAGGGTTTTTAAAGCGATAGGGTGAGCTGAGTTGTAAGTTGGTTTCGTGTGAAGTGAATAGTCTGGTTAGTCACGCATGGATTTATGTGTAGTTGAGAGTGCTGTCCTGATTTTTTCTTGCGGCTGCCAAGACAGATGAATGGTTTCTCCAGCGTTCGTCGACCTTCATTGATTAGGCGTTTTTCTATTGGTAACTGCTGAGAGCCAGATTCAACAGTGGCGCTGTTGACTCTGGCTGGCTTTGAAATATTCTGGCGGGTTGTGACAGCAAAAAAAATTAAGAGTTATTGCGTGTCTAATACGCTTCAAAGACGTATCTAATAGGTTTATTTCTATATACTCACCACATACTAGAATTTTGCAAAGTGCTGAATACACAAACTGAAAGGAGCTTGTAACAAAGATGACAATTTTTTACAATAAACATACGACCAATTGTTAACCAATTCGATGGAGTCTATTCGTACCACCTACTTATAAAACACATCCACCACAATTCCCCCGTTCCATAGAATACTTCTCAAGTGCGAACTTTAAGTAGATAGTTGAAAATTGGCATATTACCCGACAATGGCTATGCAATCGCAAATGCATTAGTCCAAGAGTGCCGGAGTCACCCAGCTTCTCCGGGTCCTCGGCTGACCGTATGCAAACCTACTCGGTAATCGAACCGACGTACCGTCTCAAGTGATTCTATATACCCACTGGCTCAATGTACTCGAGAAGGAATGGCTTGGGATTTGTTTTGGTTATTGATTTTCTGATGAATACCACGTATTATCTATTAATTATTATAATTTGAATGATACTACGAGTATGAACAATAGATGTAACCGAAGACTATGTTTTTTACTTTTTCCGTTCAATTTCATAAAGTACAATAATGCGTTACATTTCTATGCATTATTACACTTCATGTAAAAGTGCTTGGTTTGCCGCACCTAAGTTTTTGGTGTTTACAAATTCCCTCTGGATCCAACACTGGGATTCCCTGTGTCGTGGGTTCCAATCTTTTGCCAAGTAAGGCTTTTTTTTTAAGGATGGGAAATCATCAAATGACTTCTTTCGCTCTGGGTGGAGCGGAAGGGCGTGTCAGACTCTTACTGTTTAAAACCCATCCTGTGTTCATTCTAAAGCCCTTTGCGTTCCAGGGCCAAGTAAGGCTAACGAGGCAGGCAACGAAAAAAGAGAGTTTATGTGTCGTGGCCCTATTTTAGAATGTATTGTTATTCACTTATCAGTGACAGAAATGTCGAAAATATGATAGGATTCTATAAGGAAGGGTACCACCCATCATATTTGGCGAAACGCACTCAATAATTAATCAGCCTGTAAATTATTCAGTCTAAAACTTTACTTATTTTTTCAAAACTCATATACCAACACACATATACATACATAATGTGTGTAGTGTACAAATTCCCAGCCCGTATCAGTGGCTCGTAAACTGTAAATACCAGTTAAGAGCCGAAAGACAAATGAAGCACCTTATCCGCACGGCACGAAATCAAGACTAATATGCTCACGCCTGCAATTTAAAAGGGTGAGGCAGGAGTTTAGGACGGAACTCTTTAAGACTTTGATGAAGATTTCCTTGTTAGGGAATTAGTTCGAGGAGAAAAAGAGGTGAATGATTGCTAGTTAGGTCCTTGGTAAATAATAGCATTGCGTTTTGTTTCAGAGTTAAAGAGTTAGGTCTTAACGAGGAAGTTGGCAAGGTTGAGTAAGTTATTTTTATTTATTTGTTTCAAATATTGCTTAATTAACTTATAAACTAAGCCCCACAAAACCGTAGTAATGGTTTGACTGTAGGGTCGGTGAGTCTCTACATATACACTCGTTTATCAATTTGTACTTATGGAATTATACACTGTAGCACTTTAACATCTTTCTAAATAATATCTTCTTAATTTATTCTTAAAACAATTTTTATTCATTTCACTCCTTATGTCTGCCGGCAGACTGTTCAGTAGGTATGGTAATCGTTTTTTTAGAGTTCTGTCACCAAAGTAGTTGGTGACTCTGGGCACACTGAATCTGCCAGCAGCCATAGATCGTGTATTATGGTAGTTGATTACATGAGTTAAGTTATGCTCTTGGGTTGGTTATGTTTGTGGATGACCTATCATCTGGTAGACGACAGTTGAAGATGGACCTGTGGCCTTGGTACGAGTTTTTAACGAACTCAGTTTGTCAAAATGTCTGGTGACGATACCGAATAAAAAATATTTTTAAGGTCCCGTACGTCCGATTGAAAAAACGGAACTTGTATAGAATGACTTGTGTGTCTATCTTTCTGTGTGTCCATCAGATTTGAACAGAAACAGCAAACTCCGAAATACAGCAGAAATTGCAAACTTCGAAAGATTATAAAATATCTTGAGAGATTGTGAATTCTCGATAAATTTTCAACTGAACATTTGGAATAATTTTACGCATCAAAATTTGATAGTCTATAATCTCTCGAAGTCATTCCGAGAAATTGTGAACCGACATAAACTGAAGACATGTTGGCGACCAATCAGTGTACCATTCTACAATTTATCGGATTTTCTTGCCTAGCCAAGTAGCGGAACATAGGGCCCCGGGATCTTAGGGCTCCCCGACACGGATAGGTTCGAATGGTATTCATGTTAGGTTCCTTTAAACCTGCAGACATGAATAGGAGCCCCGTCATCGAGGTTTAACGTTTCGTTACTTTCTATTCCAAAATTCCGCGGAATTACTTCGAACGTTAACCTTAGACTATAGAATGTTGATGCGTAAAAAGTGTTCCAAATGTCAAGTTGACAATTTATCGAGAGTTTACAATATCTCAAGATATTTTATAATCTTACGGAGTTTGCTATTTTCTGGTGACAGATATAAGCGAATATTTATGTTAAAAAAATTGCACTAGGCCCTGGAATGAAGATCAAATCGACAATGACACTGCACAAAACTGCTCAATGGAAGAGACGGACATATGTAGAAAGCCGATTCCAAGTAAATGAGACATACAGTCCAGGAGAAGAAGAAAAAGTTGCCAAGTTGGCAGTGAGTCAGGTAAACCGCACACAGGTACACACACTGGAGAAGTGTAGTAAGAAGATGGAACATTTGAACGGAATTTCTTAATATGCTACATATTTTAAATATTTTCTACTAACATTGAAGCAAGACTGCATTAAAAGTCAGTCCCCGAACCGTCTTCCTGTGGCAACTTATTTGATTACAAGGAATTCAAGTTAATATTATACCAAGGATGTCTGTCATCGGCGATAAAAATTAAAAAGTAATAAATATGCAAACGAACCAAGTTCCCAACTGAGACGATTGGCGGAAAAATCTTCGTTTAATAACCCTTTTCATGAGCTGGGTATTTTTAACGATGTCTTATGGAAATATTTCAGTAAGTAAGTTAATCAAAGTTAATTTTTAGGGTACCGAACGTTGACAGCTTCAAAGTTATTATGTTAAATGACAGTCCAGTTTTCCATATGAAAACTTAAAGAAATCTACAGACTATTGATAATAGATAACCTTTGAAATAAGAGGTATTAGAACAATATTCTAAGCTTATTGTATGATTGTTCGCCTGCCCAATCTCAATATGACCCTGCTCTAAACGACAATGTAAAAATACACCCTCAAAATCGCAACGGGCAGTGTTTATGCCGTCAATATACAGTATGTAGTTATTATGTGATTCATCATTACGTGTCAGCTATGTTTTATGAGGCGGCGTCGCCCGGCGCTGCCCAATTTCACGCACCAACACCCGCTATATACTCGCACCAGGACTATACGAGTATTTCCAAATATGCGGCAGAGTTAAACGATAGGTAGCTGTGTTAGAATGGACTGTGAATTTTACTGAATGGATAGGGTTATTTTTTTTTATTCTGTGCTCGTAGGCAAAACAAATACATTTATTGGCAATTAGTTTAGTTCATTCATAGATTTGATTCGATGCCTTTGGTGACAAACAAAGGCTGATATCAAATCTGTGATTGAACTAAACACAGATTTGATGCCTTGCCTTGATCATCAGAATACTTGATAAGTGACTTGTTTGGAACCTTTCGTCTTTTTTGCGGTCAGGGTTCTGATAAACATTTAGGTATTGCTTTGTTTCCTACATTTTAGTGCTACTTTTAAAAAAATTATCTCTTCGAGCCTTTTATTTAAAAAAACATATAGCCTATTTCATTTCGGCACTTAGGATACAGGCCGTGTCAATGACATACACATACAAACATCGTCATCATATCAGCCGAAAGACAACATTGCAGTCCGTGTTGCATTGCACAGAGAATGCTGCTGCCCATTCTGGTAAGTCCCTTAGTCGCCTCTTACGATACCCACGGGAAGTGATGGGATGGTGCTATTCTTCTACGTCCGACATCATACAAACATACATACTCTCGAAAACATTATCCTCTATCTAGGGCTGTCAGGTAAAAAGCGGTAGGTCCTTTCTGCTTGAAACATTTCGAATCAAATGGATAAGTCGAAATAATCGTATCTCTAGAAAACAAATCTCAAGGAAATTGCGTCGCGTGAATAAAATCACGAAGAGAGTATGTAATTATAACCCGTCTGCCCCAGAAGGAGGGTAATGTTTTTTTATATTTAATAAATATACAGAATGAACGTTACAATTATAATTTAGAAGCTTCTGCAATGTGTATACTGAACGATAATACTAAATTCTTAAAATTCCAGCAATAATTAACAAATAAAACATTCATTTAATTACTACCCACTTCTTTGAACCCAGCAATTCAACCCGCAAATGTTAAAACAGTAATAATGAAGTTCCACATTGAGCTCCGTCATTGCACCCCACGCGCCAATAAAGCTGAGGTCTAGATTTATGTGAACACACGATAATCATAAGCGGAACACAACACGCGTTTCATTGCCCGCCGGCATTCTACACTCAGCTTTATTTGCATATTATTCCTTTATTACTCTCTCAGAATTCATATGCTAATGTCAACGACGATATTTTCGATCCCAGCGGTATCCTCACGGATGTGACCCTAAAGATTTCGACACGTTTTATGTGTGTTTCAGCGGGTTTCATTTGAATATGTTCTAAGTTTGCGAATTTATTATGTGTTGGGAAGTTTTGGTCAGTTTTTTTGGAGGGTTATGTATCTGGGGAAGATGTTTTGTATTTTATGGAGTGAATATGGTTTTTATTTGGCTAGAGATGGCCCACGCCATGTATCACTAGTAACATGGCCATGTCTACACACATGGCCAAGTTACTAAATGGTACTACATGATTGCTGATAGTCCCAGTAAGGCATTCGGTGGACAGTCGTAGACCAGCGAACATTTTTAAGACGACAATAGGCTCTAGACAAAGTAACATTCCATTCGCTAGTCGAAATGCCAAAATTGACTATTACGTGACATTTCGATAGCGCTTATCAACCCCGCACTTATCACTTAACACGCCACGTTACCGCTACTATAATGTCATTTGTCTATGGCTTTTTGTAATCTAACGAAAATAGCTGCATAGGTATAGCAGTATAAATTAAAAAAATAATCATGGTAACAATGAGATACTCGCAAATTTTTCGCTATTTCCTAAATTTTTATTTTAATAAAATCTGCATCACGCTAAAAACCCCAATTTAAATACAAAACTTCTCGGCTGCATCAAAGCTCATTTTTATCCGTCCATCCCCAGGACATAAGAGCCGTGAAAACGCAACAAAGTACAGATAATGTACGGGGCCCAGCCAGCCATGTAATGGTTTTATTCCGAGCGGGGCCCGGGGTGCCATGCCATCTTGTTCGACGCACCTGCGATGTCCCCGCCTTATTCCTAACCCGCTAATTGCTAAGAGGATTTCGGAATTAACGAGAACAGATCACGTTTTTGCGTTGAATACCTAATTTGGAATTGAGATGGATCGTCTTTTGTTCAGTGTTAAATGTTTATCGGATGAATTATTAAGTGTTTAAGCTATTTTTAGGCGGCTTGGTTTTCTTTTTTGTTTAACAAGAAAGTGAGTAAAAAAAAAGTTATTTTGTTGATTTGTTTGGGAAGACTTGTAAATGAATATTTATAGCTTTAAGTGAAGTAATTACAGTTTTCGGTACCGACTCTATTTATCTTTAAGGTGTAGTAATTATTTATTTGTGCAAATAGTTCGTTTCGAAATCATCATGTAATACTTATTTAAAAATCAAGCGAAGTAGAACTTTGTGGATCCCTGAAAACGAACGATTATTTGAAAGAAAAGTAGTTTATTTGGCACATACACACAATATAATATGTACAAATAAAACAAAACTTAATTTTAAAACAATTATATTGTGTGCGCCGCGATTGCGCCAAATAGGCCCAGTTTGTTACATGTTAACGTCTTAATGGATTAGAGATTAACTTAGAACACTTTTCATCCGGTGAGTACGTTTCCTTGTGACAATTTTCAACTTACAAGCGAGTCGACTCGATGGGCTTGTTTCATGCAATGTAAAAATCATTACAATCAATTCAAAACAATAAACAAGTAGTATACAAAATGCCCAGTGTCCAGTGTACAAACAACGGACGACAATTGCGACCAACCGGGCGATTTTAATTTGTAATCCAGTGCGGCGATTAAACGTCGACCGGTAAATACGATTGCCGGATTAAAAGTCCACAGTTCATTTGCCAGCTGCCTCAGTAATACCGTGCAAGCTTATTTTAATTCGGCTAATTAATGTCCAATTGTTTCGTGTATCGAGTTGCTATAGTCAATTGTTTTTATGATAACACTTTTTTTTTGTAATGTTCTTAATTTGTGCCAGTGTTTGTTGAGCTTACTTTTTTATGAGAATGAGGTCGTGTTTTGTGTCGCAAGGGTTGATGAGAAAACAGAAATAGGCCATAGGTTCGACGGCGTTCGACACCGTTTGAGTAGTGCATACCTACGTCTTATTCATGACACAGTTTCGATGACTATAAAGGGAATTAATTTAAAACTACTTTTAATTTATTCTGGATCTATGAAAAAAAAGCATCAACGGAATGCCTTTATTTACCTGACCTGTATAAAAATCATCAATGCATTATTTATAAAAACAACGTCTACTCTTAGAATTTAAACTAAGGAGATTTAATACAAGGTTTCCTATTGATAACACACATATCCTATACACATGAATACCCAAGAAAGGTAGATATCCTGATCTACACGACGTACGAGTATTCGTAGACGCTGAACTTTGGCTCTCGAGGTCAGGCCGACGGATCGAGGAGCTTCTATTTTCAGCAAATATCGATACTCTATGGTAACTACCACTACCCACTAGATTGACTTCACTTTACATAGCGTATATTTCTGTAGAGAACCAACTGTTATTTTGCGATAAATTGAGATAAATAAGGAAACTATAGGATGGAATAGTCGATTAACAAATTTATTTTCTCCAAATAAAAAATACATTCGGTTTTCTCTGATATTCCCTAAAGTAAAAACTGTAACTGCCACGTGTTTGGTTTTGTACACATGCATTTCAGAATTGTGTCGTAGACTTGTCAAACATTTCGTATCACGGAAGTTTAAGCATTAATCAGGTGATAATGTTGCTTTTCCAAACATGAATCGACTAACGGCCGGTTTCAATAACGTCGTTGAAAACATGACGTTACAGCTACTGTTGGTAGCTAATTTGACAGTTGGTCAAAGGTTGTCGTTATTGAGACTGACCGTTAGTAAATAAAGAAACGATTGGAAGTCGGCCATGCGATTTACAATTACATCATAAACTAATATCATATAAGCTTAGTTTGTTTTGGAGGTAATGTCAAGAAGTAGATAGAAACAGTTTCAGTCAGAAGTGCAGGCACAATTTTATTTTACGAAGCTATAGCATAGCCAGGATTTTATTAAGAATTGGGTTCAGAGTGAAATTAAAGAAAAGTTATTATGTTGCCAGCGGCTGAACTTTACCTCCAAAAATTTGCAATTTTATAATTGTTATTTTAGGGGCTCGTTCGTGCATTTCTCACTATTTGCAGTTTTTGGTGACGAATCAAAAAAAAACAAAAAATCGTAAAAATATCGATATCTCGGAAACAACCCAATATGAGCGTGCGGACAAATACGAACATGGAGATGTGACTGCGACTCTAACCTGTGACTGGTCCTAGTGTAGCGGCATCAATGCCGCAACAAAAAGCATCGCAACGCTATCTCAGCGATGAACTACCAACGAAATCCTGCATCGCGCAAGCAAATTTCTGCGTGCGATTAGAACATATAGTCAACGTCAAAGTCAAAGTCAATTCATTTATTTCAACTAGACCATTAAAAGGCACTTTTGAACGTCAAATTTACAGTTTAAAATTAAAATATAAGTGACTCTAGTTGTCCATTCGCAAAAAGTAGTTAATTCTTATGGAGAAGCACGAACAAGAAACTCCATAGTTACTCTTTACAAATATAATTTTTACAATATTTTGGATACATACATTGATCAATTCATTATATTATGTGAGCACAATGCACCCAACATTACACTAATATGCAGAACACACTTATATACTAATAGGTACAACAAAGCAATACCAGCAGAGATAAAATTAAGTTTGCTAGCAAGGGACTTGGTAACAGTCCGAATATCAACTATTGGGCAGTTGCCCACCAGACACAACAACCGTCTGGTCAGAGGATCCTCCCTTTTCAATGGAGGTTTGCGGGACGTCACTCCTTGTTCCGCATACTATCTATACTAGTAATCTGCTATTGTAAATTCTTTCACTGTTAGAAAGCACTAAAGCCGGTCAATTCTGTCAACATCTCACCGTGTAAACTAAGGTGGAGTGAGCGTGAAGTGAACTGTCATTCCATCTTGTTTGTATGGATTGGCTCACTTTATATTTAATTCACCTAAACTTACACGGTGAGAGATTTACAGAATCGACTGCAGTTTTAATCGGATAAACACGGTTCCTGTTGCCAGGGTGGCAAAGTCGCGGGAAAAAGCCTAGATCAGGTGCACATTTTTACAAATAGATTAATACTCTAGATTTTTCACATGAAATCTAGCAAAAATATGAGATTAGAGCTGAAATCTGTATAAAATAGCGTAGCTTGCGTAGCTCGTCCAGCTCGCAACATGTCAAGAGTGGCTCTTGCTGTTTGTGCGACCTGTTCAAACATGGCGGCTTGTCGCTGGATTATTTTACTAACATTATCATTCATATCCATACTTAATATTATAAATGCGAAAGTGTGTCTGTCTGTTACCTCTTCACGCTTAAACCGCTAAACGGATTTTGAAGTAATTTGGTATAGAGGTAGTTTGAGTCCCGAAAAGGATGTAGGCTAGTTTTTATTCCGAAAGTATGTTCCCTTGGGATAATTTTCGACACTCACGCGGGCGGAGCCGCGAGCAATAGCTAGTTTTCATTATAAACTCGTTGGGGAATAATAATTGTTGGTGACTTACAAAACGTTTGTACGAGTATCATCATCTGCCTAGCCTTTTGCCCAACAGTGTTGTGATCAGATTCCAATTGAAATGGATGCAGTTCCACCATATTTTTACATAGGTACATACATATATTGACTGTCTGACCTCCAACAAATCGGTACTGGATAACACGTTACCCCTTCATAAAACTGGTTGCCAACCTTTAAATAGGATGAATAGAAAAGCAACAAACTTCAATACCTTATTTCTCTCCTACATTTTTTACGAGTTTGCGTTTCAGCTAACGCTCAAAAAAGGTTTATTCTTTGTTAATTTTATTTTAGTAACTACTTAGATATAGCGACAGCCTGAAAGCTAAGTTCTTCAAACACTAGTTTTTTTATAGTTGGGGAATCATCAAATGTCTCCTTCCGCTCTGTGCGGAGTAGAAGGGAGTGTCAGAGTATCGTGTTCCTCCTCATGCTCTTTGCGTTCCAGGGCCGCGGTGACTCTTTCCAACAAATTCCGCTATCAAACACTGGCCTAGCAAAAGCTTAAATCCTAACTATGCAATATTATGATTGATTGCGGAAGTGAGTTCGTTTGGTACGTTTTTACGCCTTAATCGTGGAACCGATTTTATGAATTTTGATACAGAAGAAGAATCTGGAGACGGTTATAGGCTATAGGAAGGACAGTTATAGGAAGCCGCGTGCATTATGCTAGTTAGTTACATTTCATACAGGAATAAACTAAAACATTTCTAAAAATAACTCCTGGAGTTACGGCAGAAGCCGCGCTGTGAGCACAGAGAGCAAATCTCAAGTGTGCCGGTTACGTAGCAAACGAGCTCCTAGGTAATTGGGTGGAAAATTCAGAAGGCTTAACTTAGTACCGGTGGCCGGGCCGTATCGACGTGCTTGTGCTGTGGAAATATTCTGCCTACACGCTCTTCTGATACTATTAGCGCAAATTCTAAGGAAAATTCGGTGAGAAATTGCCGAAAATTTGGTACATATTTTCGTGGAAATTTGTAACCACAGGATTCTGAATTGATCTGAATTTGCTGTTATGATCTTAACCCAAACTACTTGAATGCGCTAATATTGGAGTTCTTATATTTTTCATAAACATTTTATTTATCATGCGAAGCAAAATAATATGATAAAATAAAATAAAAGAGATAAAAGTACCGAGTATATTACCCTCAGTAGTTTTGTCTGCTCAATGCTGAATAAGTAACTATTTATACATATCTGAGAAAATGCATCGTAAAACTCTATGCCTGCCTCGCATATTCTTACCTAACTCAGCAGAATTAAATATAAGGGAAACATATATCTATTATTTTATTACAAAAATAACCTTGCTTACTATTTCGTTCATAATTTTAGCCTACTAGATTAAATGATATTTATTTCTGTAAATTGGTTTGTACAAACATTTAAATTAAACATCACGAAAATAATATTTCAAAACTACATGATCGAATAGGCAACATATTATGTTCAAAATAAGTATAAATTATCCCGACTTTCAGACCATAAAACAGAGTAAGCCAGCTGACAAACACCTACATCCATTTAACTTTAAAGCCCTTAATAACCCTAAAAGCCCCTGAAACTAATACCCTACCATAATTAGCTAAAATTACTATCAAACGAGAATAAAACAATATACTACTAAAAGTTAGTTATCTACGGCGCGACGTCGTTTGTCAAAGCACTTGCGTCAGAAGTTTGGCTATTAACCGAACCTATCGGCTTCAGCTTAACTCCTACTTTACCGTGACGGGATCATAATTGATGCGCTTAACTTGCTTTTGGCATATTTTGGATTAATTAATTAATCAAGTATTGATTGTGATTAGGTTCTGTTTTACTTGTTTTGAGATCTGTAATTGATGTCATTTATCTGTTTGCTGCAAGTTCCGATCTCAAACAAATCGACAGTCGAATTCAACAATTTTCTTAGTACCGTATTGGTTTCCAAATAAAATGGGAATAATACTGGATATTTTCCAAAGTATACGCGGAAGGTTGAAAATCAATGTGAATAAAAAGCCTGATCACAAGGAGAATATTCATTCACGACAGTTCTATTAGGTGCTCAGCTCATGTTTAGCAATTACCATTTACGGTATGTTATGATGAAGGGCACCCGCCCTACCCATTTGAAGCAGCATCATAACCCTAAAAGGAAAGTGATAAGCAAGATGTAAAAGCTCCGTTTAATCCGCGACCAATTCGCGGTACAAACACTTTTATCGGTTTAGGTCCACATTAAAAAAGAAGGATACCGATATAAAATTAAGTCAACAAGTTCCTCCGAAAAATTATTCATAGAAAAAGATCGCGAGGTGAAAACGGTGGGGTGGGTTTGGGTAAGGGATGAAGAAAGGGAAAAACTTGGATAACAGCCTTCATGAATTGGAAATGTAATTTGGCGGGTAGGTGTGTGTGCGGCAATTGTTTTCGTTCTATTGCCGGATTACGACGTTTCTGATTGACGACGCGTGTGTCGGGCGGCGCGGCGTGCCGTGCCGCTAGTTTCGCTCGGAATGGGATGGCGGTATCAGTTGCTTGTCGCCGTTTCAGGCTGATGGAATATTGAGTGATGGGGAGTTGTCTGTGACACTTATGTGCCTGATCCGGAACTTTACTATGAGTTCGCACTGAATGGAAGGTTTTCAGTTGATTCGTTTTGTAGTTTTTCTTTGATAAATTTTCAGAAAACCCTCATCTCATCTCAATTTAATTTGTCAAATTTAAATAAAAGCCGAAATAAAACACAACTCCTCATGCGTTCCAGTTTCTTGCATCTTCCACTCAAAAAACCATGCAATCACAATAGCGCAGTTGAAACAAACTCAATTCCTCCGAATAGCCCAGTTACACGTAAGCTCCACATAATAGAAAGTATCCTCACATTCCATCTGCCATCTCATCTGCAGCTCGGCAGACAATCTTGTGACAGACACGCAGACAACAGAGGGTCTGTCTAGCCTCGTAAAACACACGTTTTACCGACTTATTATACGACAACGTTTTGTAAAAACGACTTTCTCCGAGTAAAGGGAATCTAAATTGGCGTAAATTTTACGAGCACTATTTGAAGTGAGATGTAATTTTGTCAGGAGCTGATGGTAGTTTTTTTCGTGGACGTGAGGGCGTCATAAAATGCTTGAAGGGCGGTTTAGCTGCCGTTAGCCCGGGCCTGTGATAAACACGGCGGCCATTAAACTTCAGTGTTATCAGGTAACGCTGCTAAGTTTGTTGTTGGGCGCGAAATGAAATGTGTCTCAGACGCTTAGAGGTGATCGACAAAAATAGAATACTGTGGTGTCTCGGAGAGCGGGTGGCAATTGCTTCGCTGTAGACGGTAAATTATATTACACTAGCGACCGTCCCCGGCTTCGTAAAGGAAATATTTACTGTCTAGCTTTTGCCCGCGACTTCGTACGCGCATATCCCCTTTTTTTTCCGTTCCCGTATTTTTTCCCGTGCCCGTATAGCCTTCCTTATGAATGTAGCTCCAAAGTCAAAGTCAATTCATTTATTTCAACTAGACCATTAAAAGGCACTTTTGAACATCAAATTTACAGTTTGAAATTAGATATTATAGTGACTCAAGTTGACCATTCGCAAAAAGAAGATTCTTATGGAGAAGAACGGACAAGAAACTCCATAGTTACTCTTTTCAAATATAAGTTTTACAAAATTTTGTATATACATTAATCAATTGATTATATTATGTGAGGAAAATGTACCCGAAATAACACTAATATACAACACACACTTATATACTAATAGGTATAACAAAGCAATATCAGCAGAGGTAAAATTAAGTTTGCTAGTAAGGAACATAGTACACACATGATTTATATAGTTAACAACAATGAGCCAGTGTGTGAGTTAAATAACATATAAAAAAAAACAGTAAGTACACCAGTATATAAATAGTAAATAAATCAACAGATACATATCAACAAGTTTGACTTTGTCTAATACACCCAAGATTGTGCTATGGAGCCGGACCAGCATGTTTCCAAGCATTCTTATCTTGAATATATTCATCTAGTTTATAATATGCTTGTTTACAACGTGTGGTTTTAATATAAGTTTTAAATATCATATACAAGAAGAACTTTCTAAATCCGACTGGTAGTTCCAGAGATTAGCGCGTTCAAACAAACAAACTAACTCTTCAGCTTTATTATATTAGTATAGAGTACCTGGAGGACTGGTTTCTTTTTGGTAAAAATTAAACCTAGCTAGAACGATTTATCGCCTCCGAAACCCCCTGTATACTAAATTTCATGAAAATCGTTGGAGTCGTTTCCGAGATTCAGATTATATATATACATACATATATATACAAGAATTGCTCTTTTGAAGGTATTAGGTGTGCGCTCGAAACATCGTTTTTTGGATATATCGACTTTTCTGCACTATTTTTAATTTAAATGATAGTGAAAACCGCATTAAAAGCAGTTGCGAAGTTTAAAAGATCTAAGCGAACAGAGGGTCAGAAGGCGGGAAGCGACTTTATTTTATTAGTATTTTACTATGTAGACACAGTAAGCGTAGTTTCATCAGACTTCATTATAGATAGCTATTCGTGTTTATAACTACTAATGGTCCTGGCGAACTTCGTACCGCCTCAGATTTTTTTTTTGTCGTGTTTTGTTTGTGTTATGTATGTATCAGAAATGGCGTTGTATTCGAAAATGATTTTTGTAGATATTTTTTTTTCTTTAATTTTCCAATGTTTTAATAGTTATTCTGCTATTCGGAGCAAAGACAAATCTCACAAACCAAAGATCCTCCAAAATCGGTCCAGCAATTCTTGAGTTATTCATGGTAGGCAGTAACTAACCCGACTTTGTTTTTTATATTACTAGCTGTCGCCCGCAGCTCCGCCCGCGTGAATGTCAAAAATTATCCCAAAGGAACATACTCCCGGAATAAAAAGCCTATATGTTAATCCAGGGTGTCAGCCAGGGTGGACCAATTTTGATAAAATTTGGTATGCAGGAAATACCAAATTTTATCAAAATTGGTCCAGCCGTTTACGCGTGAAGAAGTAACAAACATACACACACACACATACTCACAAACTTTCGTCTTCATTATATTAGTGTGATGACGAGATGAGATTATCATTATATTATAATGATAAGATGAGATGAGTCCGGATAACGAAGTTAAAGTCATCAGGACAACAGCATGAAAATAACCAGAATTAGCCCAAACAATCCGCAAACTTAGTTCTCATGTGTACTTGTGTAGCCTGTAACTGTGCCTAGCCAATAGCGTCATCTATCTTAGGTAACGCACTAACAAAGACAGATGACCGGCGGCCGTGCAAGCTAAGGGGCATAAAAGGTTAGCCTAAGGATATAATAGAAAATGTAATTTACAGAAAAAGTGGCTGTAAAGGTACCTTTATCGCTATTTTTATAGGCAGTGAATAGTTTATAAGTACATATTTTATATGGGGCCTTTTGAAATGGACTTGGGTGTAAAAATAATATTAAGAAAGTGGGGTAAGTACTGTAAAACTTTACGTTATGACTTGATGTGTAAATATTGATTTCTTTGCACAATTTCGTCTAGTTACCTATTGTTCAAAAGGATATTAGAATTAAGACAAAATTAGAATTAAGACAATTTTTCAATGTATTGTTGCAAATAGGAAATCCACAAAATAACTTAAAATTACTAAAATTAAGTTTTTCGAGAAATTTAATTCTTTAAAAACTTACACTTAAGTTACAAAATAATGAGCCAACTAAATGAAGCAACATAAATGATCAGTTCATTCTTGCTTTGACTTCATTCCGTGGGGAGTGCAACGGCTGGTTGCGGCTGATAAAATGCGCCTCCGAGGAGACCGGTACACTCACACGCGAATGTAAACTGGCGGACATTGCTATTTGGACATAGAAACACTTTAAAAAAAGCCTAAAATAAAATGAGATTTTTGCGATATGACATCGAGACAAATGTTAAGAGTTTTTCAAAAGTTAATTTTACTTTCAATATTTATTCGCCTAAGTAGAAATTTGGTGGTTTAAATGTTGAGAAATTTAACTAAGAAGCAAAGAAAAGGTATCATAGAGAAGTCTACAATGGCCTGACCATTATAGACAAAACCACCATGATACCGTTCCGTTCTCGTTAAAACTTTGGCATAAATATTGGCTATCCTTTCGCAGTTTTAGAGGCTTGGAGTGTAGTAGGACGAAACAGCGGAAGGACCTTTAGATGGTTGACAACAGACAAGTTGCTTTAGCAAAATTTGGTCCAACATCGGGAAAACCTCAAAACAAAGGAAAAGTAGTACCAAAGTTTTACTGTGCCAATACTTTTGTCCCCGATTGTAAATATCCGCTTGATCCTATACACTTAATTCTGTTTTTAATTAAAGTTCAAGTTACCGTGAAAAACTTTTCCCGATGCAAATGAACGCATTTACCTTACGAAGACTAGCTTTACCTTCCGGTACAAGTTTAGTTATTACTTAGAAATAATTAAACAATTTATTTCTTTGATCTTATCTCTTGTATTGTGGTTTCTGTTTTTGTTGGGAAATAGTATTTACTTTTGTAGCTACCGGTTATTGTTCTTGTAACCGCAAGCGAAGCGAAGCGTGTTAAGCGTGTCATCGTCATTTTCAGAACGGACCACTTTTTTTTTTGGGGAATTCTGTGAATCAATTTTGCTGGAAAAATTGATTCCAGAAAATTGCTTTAGGCACGTCTCATCGCAAGAATTTAGGTGTCTAAAGTTTTTTTAAACTTGATTTTTATGTGTGCCAATTTTGTCTTTCATTGCTAAATAAATGATACTACGGTATAATTAAGGGTAAGAGGTAGAACAATTACTTAGGGCCCACAGAGTCAGGCTAAGGACTTGTAACTGAGCAAAAAAATGGCGTTTTGAAAGATTCTCAAACCGCTATTTCAGTTACTATTGATCGGCCTTAAGCGACTGATCTGCCTCTAGTTGTTGAGCCACCCTTGTATCGGAAAGACTTTAAAGAATCTGTTGAACCATATCGTTCAAAACTTAATTCTACATAACAGTAGCACCTAAAGGCCATTTCCCTAGCCCAAAACAACCAAGCAACTCGCATACATTTCCAGGCGCAAACCAAACACATTATATCGTATATAAAGCAGGACATTCACGGCAAGTTTAAAATCTAGTTGTCTGAAAGCCATTCGGTGGTACCTGGCTAAAGCTAAGTCCAGGCTACTGCCTATGGTATGACTCTGTAATCAGCCATTCCGATGCAAATTCGCTCGCTGAACCAACTATGGCTTTATATAAAGGGCTGTATTCGCGTTTACTGTTGTGTGTTTGATTCGTTGGACATTTAAGGTTATTATGGAGATGTTTACTCTAAGTGAAGCTTAATAATACCCGTACCTTATTCTTCAAAGAAACTGTTAAAGATGCAATTTCTTTGACTTTTCAGTCCATATTGAAAACAGACACAGTCAGTGCGTTTTTGTATTCCATAACTATTTATTCTCGTCGTGTTTAAATATTTTACATTAGACCAACTATTTAAATACAATCTCTTAACTATAGTTTCAGGAAAGTCATTTTCAGTGTTTGATTTTAAAATTGTGCTTTAAAATTTATTGAGATCCCAGTTGGTTAAACATATAATTTCAGGTTTTGCATATCCTTTATGATAAGTATACAATTTACGAGATGATGCCTCATTTATACAAAAACTATGAAAGACACTGATATTGCAGGTTTCACTTGTCCAGTAGCGTTTTCCTTTACAACCAACCAGTATCCAACTCCCCGTCCATACAGCGACTGTATCTCCATCCCAATGTTTGGAGCCGCGTCCGCTATAGGAGTAAGTGAATTTTCCCCTTTATGCAGCCACTTGACTCTGGCTACAGAAGGTTTTATCCTTTGATTACACTTGGAGAAAGTTGCAAGGAACTCAATGAGGCCCCGGGCGCGACGATAGATGAGAATCGTTTTGAAACTTTTGTGTATACATGTCAACGTTACTCGATCCGTCTAGATTGTTCTCGAACAATTGAACACGAGAGATGATAGGCGATATTACTTCCTTAAGAAGCAATATCGCCTTTAGTTTTTTAATTACGTCGCTGTGTGTTTGAATTTGGTTTTGCTTGATTTAGTTTTGTTTGGTTTTGGCTGAGGATCACCCTGATATGTAATGTTTTATTTAAGTTATATTTTAATAAAATATGTTATATGTTACACGTGCCATATAGCGATGGTGAAAGTAGTTATAGTCAACTATGTCAGAATCCTTATGATATTTTTTGTGTTCTAGATATAAATAGTACTAGTGGTCCCGACAGACGTTGTCCTGCCCGAACGTTTGCTTTGTGTATGACGAAAAATTATAGAAATCGATTGCAGGGCCACCTACGGGGTCCAATTGTGAATCTAAACCATTCTCGAATCCCCTTGAACACACACAAAATTTCATCAACATTGGCCCAGCCGTTTAGGAGGAGTTCAGTGACATACACACGTACACAAGAAATTTATATATTAAGATTTACAAAAAAAATGTCACACGAAAAACAAAGAAGGAGAGGTACTTACCTATATGTTTTTCTTTGGTTAATGATTCGAATATTTATTTTGAAGAGTTTAGGAGTATCGTTTCTCAATAACTAGCTGCATCTAGTTCGACTAGAAACTAACTCAAACATAGGTGGGAAATGGTTAGTTAGATGATAATCAGTTTATGAAAATATTTGTACCTCAATCACGCATAAGCCAGACAATCTGACATCAGTCTTGCCAAGGAGAAAGGCGTTAATGGGTGTTGGAGGTCTGGTAGGCAGCCGGTCCTCGTAAAATACTGGTATTCAGCTGAATCCGGCTTGACTGGAAGCCAGCCCCAATATAGTTAGAGGATGATGAATCACGCATAAGCGATTGAAGTTTATCAATAAAAAATAAATGCTTTAAATCACGTTTATTCAAGTGCATGAATTTTTTAAAGTGAAGTTCAGAAAAACTACTAAAAATATTAAGTAATTGACTAGCTTTTGCCTGCGACTTCGTTCGCCCTATTCTAGTTTTTTCCCGTTCCCGAAGGAATTTCGGCAAATCCTCTCTTAGCGCTCCCCTACACTCCCCAAGGAAGGTTCCTACAAAATGTCAGCTTTTTACGTCCAGTAGTCACTCAGTCACTCACTCAGTAAGTCAGTAACGGAATAATATTTTATATACATATATTGATGATCGTTATGTAATGAATTGACAAGCAACATACGACAAGACTAAAGCCGTACAACACAAAGAAACTTGTACAAGCAGCATATTAACCCATCACCCATTCAAGTCACGTTCTCTGTCGTACGCCACGAAGCCAAAAATTGCAGCAATGCCGGAACAGTCTTGCCAAGTGACTTCATTAGGAAAAACTTGTGTTGTCAACTTTCTGCCGGCTGTGCTCCGAAGCCAAGGTAAACAGGAATTGGTGTCGGTTTGTGATTTTGGCTAAAATTTCTCCTAACTAGATGGGTTGCTAATTTTGGAACTTAGAAATGTAGTTTGCGATGGCAGTAGGTGGTAGTAGTTCTGATAAATGGTGTTTCTTGTCGGTATATCCATATATGTGGTATATTCAGAAATGAACCTTATTGTTCATCGTATGACACATTAATTGATTCACTGATTACATGAACATAGCATTAGCAATGGAATTTTATGGTGCAGGCGTAGTGCACAAAGAGCACCACAGAAAATGGGGCATTGTCTAAAGATGTGGTAACGCATTGTGGCTCATCAGAGTACCTCCACCAGAAAGGCTCCCCTGTTGTAGAACGTGGAGCAACGCATGCTGATTATTTTCGACAAGTTTCTACATAGTAACAAAACAAGCACTCATATATTTCGGGGCACATATTTTGTGGCAAATACACGTCTAACGAATTCCAGACCGCTTTCAACTTTGGTAACCAAATGAAAATTATAGCCAAAACGAAGTACTAAGTAACAAACTTTCGACAACAGTCCCAAAACTTCATGCACTACGCGTTTAGCTGCTAATTCAGACCTTTAATTACTATTTATGAGTCCGAAATACTTCTCCATAAAAAGGTCCAACTTTGGAGTGTAACTTGGGGAGCCAACTATCAAAATCGTTACAACTTAAGCCATTCATTACTAACTTAATCTTGAATACAGCAAGCAAGTCAAATATTGACGGGAGGGTGTCTGGTGGAGTGCGGGACTGCGGGAGTGATAAGCCGTGAAGGGCCCGGTCTTATTGGATGAGCACACAGGCAATCACGGCCGGACACTGCCGCCCAACTGGCCATTTCGCTTCTGTGACGTATAAATGGCGAGATTAAGACGTAGAGGCGACAATTTAAAGCGGAATCATTTGTTGACAAAAGTTGCCTAGTTCACGAGTTTTTTTTTTGAGAATAATCTAAGCGCTATAATCTTTCTTCTTTTGTTGTATGACAGCACAAGCAATATAAGAAAAGCTTAAACAGACACCAAAGGTTTGTAGCAGGGCTAGGGTGCACCAGCAAATAGCAAGGTTACATTCTTGTCATGCTAAAAGTGTAAATAGATCACATATCTGATTTAATTATGTTTTTTCTGAACAACAAAGATTATGAATATTATTTATTTATAAGTGTTTAACAATCTCGGGACCCTGAGGTCCCAGTCCTTGGATAGGCGTACGAGGGGCCGAAGCCTACTCGCAGAGGCCCCGTTAGACACCAACCGACGATTATCCCTGTATGTACTATGAAAGTATACCGAAGGACAATCCCCGGTTGGTGCAGGTTTTTTGCGGAATGTGGAAACAAAAGATGAAACGCTATCTATGGGTTTGGGTGGTTTGGTGGACTGGTGATCGAAAACTATGTAAGCCCCTGCCTGACCACTGACAATTAACAAGGCTTTAAATGGCAGAGGGTGACTTGCACACTCAATAAATGGAACCCTGAAAGCGGTGGCTAGCACAAAGTGACATAGCGCCACGAGGGCAACATATCCTGAGGTACTAGAGGAGTGGAGAAGTATACCACAGCTATCAGGACAATCCCGGAAGTACGGTCAAGATCCCTACCAGCATCTTACTGGATTATACATCCTTCTCCCGAGCACGTTTGCTCTTGCGAATCTTCACTCAGACCAGCCGATTAAGACAAGAAAGAGGTGGGAGCCCTCTTCCTCGTCAGAGTTCAATCAGAGCCCGGCCAGCCAATACAGGCAAGCCAGAGATGAGGAACAAGACTTTTCCCGGGAGATCAGGTCCGTGGGATCGCTACTGCCCAACAGTTCGCCACAAAACTACCTTGCGGATTGTATCTCTCTTTGTCTGGCCCCTCAGCCTAGGTATGATCTAAGGTAAATTGGGGCACGTAAGCCCCACCACGTCGTCAACGTAGAGATACGGCGGTGGGATTATTATTATTATATAACTGGAGACAGGCAAACGAAGCCTTAGTGGGTATTCTTCACAAGAGGGCCTAGACAAGTGACATACTATCAACGTTATGAGTTGTCAAAAAATCTAAATGTTTGGGATTGACATTCGTCACCGAAATATCACGTGGTCAATCCCTTTCGGCATTTCGACAATCGTTCCCGCTTGTGGAATGTCAGTTTGCTCAGGGTCCAAGGAGTTTTGTCGCCACTGCAAAACTATTCCATTCTTTGCCACCGAACCTTCAGTCCATTTATTTGCATTGGTAATTCATAATAATGTTATTATTGCCAACTCGACAATGTCCGGCTCCCTTTGATTGTCGGGCCCCAGTAATCGTGTTTGTGTCTGTCCAAACTATGTTATATTGATTTTTGTTATTAAATAACACGCTTTACTTGTCAAGGGACATATTGACCTTTCGATTTTGTTATTTCCATGACCCGAGAGCTGTTCCTCGTTTGTTTAGTTGAGTCGTAAAGGTTAATTTTACGGAATGAAAAGGTCCGTGGGTGGTCGCGAGTTAACTTCTAAAATAATTGTTTTATTTAAAACGACAGGTACTACGCCCATAAACAGGGACTTAGTCGTATACTTAAAATTGACATTTCTCTCCAAGCTTTAAGGGGCAAATCTTTTGTGAGAGGAAAAGCTTTTCCGATTTATGACATCCTTTTACTATTTGTGAGAATCAATATCTTTATTTATTTCTTATCGCCCCCACCGTGACACCAGGAGCTGGCGTCCGTTTGTCTCAAAGACAAAGCTGCTTTTCTTGTCTAAACCTCCAACGATAAATCCATTGGTGTCCAGTGCAGCTTATGCGGAACCCCGCTGCCTTCTCCACCAACACAACAGCTTTATAAACGAACTGAAAACCACTCTTATTGCTACGCCATAAAGTCTACACGTCCTGAAAAGTTATCTGTGTGTGTCACGCCATAAGCAATACATTTTTTGAAGTTGGATCAATGAAAAATGACCTTTATGTCAACCATTTAAAGGTTGAATTGTCGGTACAAACAATTTGCGATTGTGTCATGTTTCCGATCATAGTGAGGGCTTGTTTGTCTTTGCTCTGTGTCGACTTTAACGCAAACCATAAAAATATATTATTTTAAAGAATATTATTGGACAGATGGATGAACATTTAACGAACCTAAAATTGACAATAGTTGCATAAAGTAATTTAAAATGGACGATGAAGAGCCTTGGGAATCTGGTAAAAGAACTGTTCTGGTTTTCTCAAGCGAATCAGGTGCTATGTTAGCCTTAAAGAAGACCAGAAGGCCCTTTTCAGATCGGTGAAAAAGAGTAGACATCAACTTTTTCGCTATTTTTAGTAAACAAACTCTCAAAACAACAAAATATTTAGCATCCCCACTCCCCATACTCGTAATTAGCCGTAGGGCACTATCCATTGCGGGCGACATCAAATAGTTAGGAGGCATGACGGCGACGCGTTTGTGACGCTACATTGAGCACGATTTGCGAGCGCCCGCTCGGCCGCGCTCGTGCACGCTCGGCAATGCTCGGCACACCGATTTAGGAGCCAAGGAAAATTTTAGAGGATATTCTTGCATTTTTGCACTAGGTTTGTCGTTCCTGTGTTATGATTTTCTTGGTGGAATGAATACATGGGCGCATTTGACACTGGAGTCATTCAAGCGGTACAAAAAGGCTACCTACAGTACCTACTGGTGTTCAGGATCGAAAAATGGAACGCTGCAACTGATTGCATATATAAATTTTGACCATGTTAGATACTGCTCTACGATTACTGTTTTTGTGGTTTCATTTTAGCGAGTTTCTCCAAGGCCTCAGTATTTTCAGCATTTAGTTTTCCCCTGGTTTCATCCTACATAAATTCAGACTGTGATGGCATTACTCGCTAAAGGCATGCTCCCTATTAACTTCAACTGCCTAGTATCTTCCCAACTATGTGATGAACACGTCCTCACGAAAGCCACTGGATAACACGTTACATGATGCTCCATGGGAAGTGGTGGTTGTTTAAATTTCAAAGCATGCTTGTTATACCACATGTAAATAATTTCAACCAATCACCATACATCGTACTTCATCCACACTCGTAACGCTACACACTTCATTCGAAAACTTGAACAATACGCTTGTTACATATAATTTGAGACAAAACAAAGCGAAAGTTGTCCCGTATCTGTTTAGCATCTCTGCTGAAGTTGCCGCCATCGCGCCATCGGAGGGAGTATGATACACTGGCGATAAATTAAGAGGAACAACAAAGTTGGCGCGGATAATTACTACACTTGCGTGTCCATTCACTTGTACTTTCATTATTCTTGGGGTGCGTTTTCGTTGTAGTGTCGTGTCGAGTAGAAGTTTTTATGGCGATCAGGCTATTTTTGGAATGAAATTGCAACTCTCATGCTTGCGGGTGGAAACGTGTCCTAATAGGGTATTTGACCAAAAACATCTAATTAGTTCATCAGATAGATTTCCAAAACATATTGGACACGTATTTTTTCTTTTGTTATGTAAACAAAAAATGATGACGATACAGGTAGTTGAAAGCTCGTGTGTCGTCACTTGCCAGTACATTTTTTACTGCAAAGTGACGTTACAAGCCTCCACTCCTTATCTTTGATGCGTTTTATCGTCGTAATTTAAAAAAAAAACAGACCAAATAGAAATATATTTTTTTAACCCAGGCATCCTTATTCTAATTTCTCGTATCTTATCGTATGAACAGTGGAGCTGCATTTCACAAGCGACGTACCAGTAGCACGTGTTCGTAATGACTCCGCGAACTGTTTGATTTAAAGTCGCAACAATTGTGTTTACGACTAACGTAGGACACCCCTTCACCCCTGCCTGCCCCTGTGCCCCTGGTACCATCTGAATTAACACTACCGATGATAAAGCTACACAAGTTTTGTTAAATGGACGGCGCTGGGAGCCGGTGCTGTTTTCGGGTGTTATTGTATGCGATAATCCGGGATTCACTGAAGGTTTTCGTACAGGAATTGATTTTAATCGGGGCCTCTTTGATGTCTTTACAGGATTTGACATTTCTAGGAGTGAGATCGATAAATTTTGTAGTATGATAGAAAAGTATTTAGAATCTCTTGTGGATATCGCTACACTTTCAATATGAAAAACTTGTGATAATAGGAAAACACTGTTTTGTGTCCGTCCATCAACACATACTCGGCGAAATTGTTTGTGAACTGATATCTGAGGACCAATCCTATCCAAGCAATTTTTTTAAAATTATTTTTATTTATGACATTGTATAACTTTTTAATTTGAATGTATGACATTATAAAGGGTATTATTAATAATTTATAACATTTTATAGCATATTGATTTGAATTTATGGCATTTTATAAGGTATTAATAATGAATTTTTGGAATTTATGAAATTGTATTCTTTTTATCATTTAAAAATTTATCATTAAATTGGTACAACACAGTGGACTATACATTCACTTGTCATCTGGAAATTTATTGATTATGTACTGTGTTGAGCAATAAACATTTTAATTAAATTGAGTTGAATAATATATTTTTAATAATTTATATTTTTATAAAGCACTTTAAATAGAATAATAAAAAGTTAGTAAGCTAAATTGCTAACTGCTTTGAAATAAAAGCCCGAATATTTTGAAACACTTCTACAGAACAAATAATAATTCCCCATCCCCCCACAAGAACCTTGACATCTCATCTGTGACAAGACAATACCTACATAAAAACTTAAACAATACCCATTTTTACAAAGAAGCTGGTAATAAACAGGTATTTGTCAAACAACTGGCGCGAATGAAGGTAATGCTTCGTGAAATACCGAAATGAAATATGTATTAAATCCTGGGCCGCTGAGATTAAGCTACTGACGGGAGATCAGATATTAATGAGGGCGAGCACCCAGCGAGAGCCACGCGGGAAACTAGAGATTTCAAGATGGCGGAAAAGGTTGGGTTCATTAGTTCGTGTATTATTTTTGGCTTATTATATGGGAGTTAAAGATGACGTAACGTGACTGTTCTTTAGGTCGCTTCATTCTAACCCTTTTGTATATAACGTAGTATATTGAAGTTATCAAAACTATGTGTTTCCTAGTTTTTGATAAGATAAAAACATCACCATTACAACATATGATCAACACTATTTTGAGCGACTATTTCTAGAATTATAGTACGCCTATACTCACTATTTTGCTATTTGTTTAATTCCTATGAAATTTTCTTAATATTAATTTATTGCATTTCATTGAAGGGTTATGAATTTTTTGCTTGATAAAAGTATGACTACCGAATTCATCAAATTCAGTAAAATCATACCTACTATCTGCTAATCTTTTCTGAAAAAGATCCGACTAGAAAATATATACTTTGATTTGTCCGTTCATTTTTACCGGTGACACGTCGCTTTCGCGTCGCTTCCTCTGGACGCTCACTAGGTGAGCAGGGAATCAAAGAATTTAATCTACAATGAAAGAAGTTGGAGGTTCTTTGTGCGTGTCACCCGCCCGACCCTCGGTGCCGTTGCGATCTGACACATGGAGCAAGGAAGTATACTCTGTGGTTTTTGACGAGATATGAAGTCAACCAAGTCTAGAAAATGATTTTTTAAGGGTTTGTAGCTAAACCCCACTAGTATAGATGTTTGAGGTGGCCTGATTTAACTCATGAGTTAGATCAGGCCTTGAGGAAGTTTTACCCTGAAGTTTTAGAGCAGATATGAGGTGTGTTCCATTTTTCGGAGCTACAGTGCGAATTGTTTTGTTTTTTCGGGAGATTAAGGAGACATTGGAGGAGAGATTGGAGGAGGATTGCGTTGTCTCTGATAAATCTACTGATGGTGGCCCTATTAAGGTTTTGTCCTGCGAAAAAAATATTAATTTGATAGGTACATTTTCCTCAGGAAATCAACTTTGCCACTTATACTCAGGTTTATTTTGTAAAACAGACACAGCACCGTCTTAGATTTATCCGGCTGGCTCGGGGATACCGCACGGTCTCCGGCGAGGCGGCGAGCCTCCTTGCCGGATTACCGCCATGGGATCTGGAGGCGAGAGCCCTCGCGCGCGTTTATGCGTGGCGCGTGGAGGTGCTTCGCCGGGGCGAAACTCCGCTGCCACGGCAAATTGCATCGCGGCGGACGGAGCTCCGGCAGGATACTATGGCGGTATGGAGACTGCGACTATCGCAGCCCAGCGCTGGGCACGCCACAATTGCGGCGGTAAGGCCCCTCTTTGAGGAGTGGCTGGAGAGGCGCCACGGCGTCCTCACCTTCCGCCTGACGCAGGTACTTACCGGACACGGCTGTTTCGGGAGGTACCTGTTTCGGATTAAGCGGGAGGACACGCCCGGGTGTCAGCACTGTGAGGATCGCCCGGAGGACACGGTGGAGCATACGGTGGAGGTCTGCCCTGCTTGGGCTGAGCACCGCCGTGTCCTCGTCGAGGCGATCGGCGGCGGCAACCTCTCGCGTCCGGCCCTGGTTGAATCCATGGTCCGGAGCGAGGAGGCTTGGGAAGCGGTCACCTCCTTCTGCGAAGCAGTAATGCTAGCGAAGGAGGAGGCGGGCCGCGCGAGGGAAAGGCAAGGCCTTCGTCCCAACCGCCGCTACAGGAGAAGACGCCCCGGGCGTCGGGAGTCGCAGGGCGATCCCCGACCACCGTAGGCGCGGGCCTGCGGACGGCGAGCGTTGGGTGGCTCGCTGTCCGATCACCACCAGGCCCGGGTCGATGGCGCGTTGTGTTTCACGCGCGCCTCAAAGAGAT
Organism: Mamestra brassicae; assembly: GCA_905163435.1. Lineage (NCBI taxonomy): Eukaryota > Metazoa > Arthropoda > Insecta > Lepidoptera > Noctuidae > Mamestra > Mamestra brassicae. Next base: position 4,926,181 of record LR990996.1, on the reverse strand, counting down.
GTCAGCAAAGAGGACGGGGCCCGCTAGGGCCAGAGCCTGCCAGGGTTGCGGAATTTGTTCGAAAGAGTCACCGCGGCCCTGGAACGCAAAGGGCTTTAGAAGGAACACGGATGGGTTTTAGTCAGTAAGAGTCTGACACGCCCTTCCGCTCCACCCAGAGCGGAAGAAGTCATTTTGATGATTTCCCATCCTTAAAAAAAAAAAAAAAAAACCGTCTTAGATTTGAGCCATAATCATAATAATTTTGGCCTGATGATCACAGTTTCCGTAGTGTAGTGGTTATCACGTGTGCTTCACACGCACAAGGTCCCCGGTTCGTTTTTTTTAAGTTTGTCGGAAAAATGCCTCATCCAATCCTCGTAAATCTTCACCACCGTTCCTTACAATTCAATATCATCCCTTTGTTGCTGGTTTTCTCTTTAATAAATGCGGCGAATCCCCAATTTTAGCTCGAATAATATTGTCACCTCACAGCGCCCGTGCCACAGTATTAGTAGAGAGGGTAGTTGACTTTCATAGGCTCTTTGTAGATTTTTGAATCGGGAAAAATGCCATTTGAATAGACGTGTCTTGAAAAAGATTGGCTTCTGTGAGTTATCGCGGCTTTTAGCTTCGAAATCAACTGTTTGGACTTCGAGATCGGATTTTTTATGACTTGTTACTTTGAGCGGATTGTTGGTTTTCAGTCAATATAGGAAAGTGAGATACTCTGTGGAAGTGCGTTTTGATTTTATATAACTTGTACGGTGCAACCGCACATTTCATAATTGCAATCTCCTCAAAATTGATTTCTAATAAATTTACACCCATTTTACATGAAGTCAGTTCATATTCGGACCGCGTCATGGCACCATCTCATTTATTGTTGGTAAAGGTCGTAGACTCAAAACACGTATCAAATGAAATACATAGTTTTACAAAATATTATTCAGTATTCCCTATCAATCAGTAAAAGACGTGCGGTGACAATCGTACATCTTTTTGGCCCTTCGAGCCGGATACTTACATATGGACAATTACTGCTCTACATAATGAAGGTAATATAAGTCGTATCTCGTCGAAAATCTAAAATAAAACACGCATTGTGGAATTGATAAAAATATAATTATATGGAGGACCGTATTTTTATTTCGCGGTTCTTTTTGGCTTGCCACATTGTAAGAGTTGTTCAAAATTGGTGAAACCTACGACGAACCTTTTTCAGGTTTTCAGACATAACGATTACTTTTTGCATTGTGCACCAAACCTATTCTAGGAGCTATAATGCATTTAATAAGTTATTGTTAATAATAACAAAATTCTTCTAAATCACACAAATTCTATATCAACTTTCAAGTTCAACCAAAATCTGTCGAGAGTCAAAAAATCAATACAATTTAATCAATCCAACCACAACATTGCCGCCCATAACAGTTATAAAGTTAAAACAAGCGTTTTCTACGAGTTAATTAAAATATAGAGAGAGCCAATCAGAGGCATCAAATGGGATAACTTGGCGGTATACTACGAGTATCTCTCGACGACTTATTAATTCGCTGCGGGATTTTATTCGCCCTTTGTTGATTACTGTATTAGAAAATTTAGAAAGTTTGGAGCTGTAGAGTTGTTTTTAATTGCTATATTTCGGTTGTTCATTTGGAAAATAACCAGAGGTCTGAGCAATTGAGCAGTCAGAGAAACAAAAAAAAAAAAAAAAAATTTATTGTGTCAAATAATTGGTTTACAATTGTTGTGTTCGGAATCTTCTTTTAGACAAATAATGCCTGTAGTAGAAGACTCCGCCCCTCCCTATTTTGTATAGCGTGATACTTAACACAATATTTTAAAATTAAAGTTAAAGTTTAGTTCAGAATACTAAATCTAGTTTAACAAAATAAGAATTTAAAAAGAGAGTATATTAAAGACTGTATGTGTGTGTGTCTGTGTGTGTGTGTATGGGCGTGTGTGTCAGTATAAGTGGGTGTGTGTGTCTGTGTGTATGTGAATAATTCCGTACTATAACAATGCTTCTGTGTCCTCATACGTAAGTGGTTTTATCCTCTTAACTAGTGTTTCTTGACAATCATATTTTATTTTCGAGTGTATATTTAGCTTTTTATTTATTCTATTATACAATTGAGCTGATCGTTTACTATATTGATTACATGCAAATTTGGTCTTAGTTGAAGGTATATCCGCTATGCTAAACTTTCTTCTTTTCGCGGTAATACCCGCATTAAAGGGCAAAGACTTGTGCTTTTTTAATACTGTTCGAACTATGAATAGCTTTCTGACAGAGAGTACATCACTGATCTGATAAAGGTCCACAGTAGGAAATCTAAGCTTTTTAAAATGCATAATCTTTAGGAGTGCGCGTTGTGCTCGTTCTAGATGGATTAATTTGGTCTTTGCTGTACCTCCCCAAACCGGAATACAGTATCCGAGCACAGATTGTACAAGTGCAAGGTAAACTTGTGTGAGTAAATTTTTTGACGGGCTTTGGTTGTTCGCTTTTACCACTGGTGCAACATGTCTTAGGGTTTTGAACAACCAACTTAACTTTCTAATTCTGGCGGTAACTTGCTCTACATGAGGGTACCAGGTTAGTCTATTATCCACTACTACACCCAAATACTTAACTTCGGTAACTTTGCGAATATTTGGGCAGTCACAATGATTGCCGTATGCACCCTTACATGAATGTATAACGATACCAAACTCATCAGTTGGTTCATTACGCTTAGAAATGCTAAAACATATAAAATTGGTTTTGGAGGTATTTAGCGTTAGGAGATTGAATTTTAGCCATTCAGCGACACGAGAGATACCTGCCTCAGCATGATCCTTGACTTCGTGCCAAGAGCTCCCATAGAAGACAACGGCTGTATCGTCGGCGTAGGAGAAAACTTTAGCATTAGGTATTATCATACTACAGAGGTCATTTATATATATTAAGAAGAGGGTTGGGCCCAAAACACTTCCCTGGGGAACTCCGAACAATACAGCCGCGTCACCACTGATATGCTGGCCAATCTTCACTCTTTGCGTCCTGTTTGAAAGGTAGTCCTTTAAAAGGTCAAGAGCTACTCCCCGAACGCCAATCTTTTCCAGTTTGTTTGCAAGAATAGAGGTAGAGACGGTATCAAACGCCTTTTTGAGGTCTAAAAAGACAGTGAGGCTCTTTTGTCCATTGTCTAGATGTTTGGTTATTAGAGAGGACAGAGCACTAACAGCATCTTCCGTAGACATATTTCTTCTGAAGCCGTATTGCGAGTCGGATAATATATTAAATTTGTTTAAATAATTTAGTAGTCTAGTATTTATTAGTTTTTCAATAATTTTTGATAAAGCAGTTAAAACTGAAATTGGTCTATAATTACTGATATCGTCTCTATCTCCACCCTTGTGCACTGGCGTGATTATGGCTTCTTTTAACGGGGCCGGGAAAATTCCTTTCGTAAAGCACAGATTTGCAAGATGTGTGATGATGGGGACCACTACCATGCTTGTGTGTTTTAAAAACTTTGTGGATATATTATCCCAGCCCGAAGCACTGTTGGACCTAAGATTCATTAGAGTTCTATATACCTCATCACAGTCGGTTTCGAGAAGCACAAAAGAATTAGCTTGTGTTAGTGCATCACTGAGTGGAGTAGGGTAATTCGTAGTTTCAGGTTGAATTTGCTGAGCTAGCTCATAGCCTATATTAGCAAAATAATTATTGATGAAATTTATAGATTCGGTGGGGGATGACTTTAAGTTTAGCAATTCTGTATTTTGATTATCTGTTTTATTAGTGTATGTTATAGATTTGATATTTTTCCAGAGTTGTTTTGAATTTTTTATTGAATTTGAAAGAAGCTCTTTTTCGTATTTTCTTTTTAACCTTTTTAGTAAATTGTTACAATAATTCCTATATCGTGTGTAAGTTATTTTTAGAATTAAGTTATCCGGGTCAAGCGGAAGCTTCCTTTGAAATTTATTACGATTCTGTATGCAGCGCAATATTCCTTTAGTTATCCATGGTTTGATAATGCGTTTGCTGCTGGGAATATTGATTGTAGTTGTGTTCGAGTTAATAGTATCTGTAAGAGATTGCAACAGGAGTTTACATAAGTCATCCGGATCATTACAAAAAAGCAAATCACTCATGTTCCTCTCTTGTAACTGTGTTAAAGCCTGTTCATAGTTAAGTGAAGTAGTGGTTTTAGGTATAGCCTGTTTATATTTTTGCTTAGACAAAACTAGAAGAGTTGTGAAATGATCTGTGATGGTAGAATGTAGGATAGCAATGGTAGCGGAAAACTTTTTCTTATTTATTTTTAACATAAAGTGATCTAGGCAGGTTTTATCTCTAGTCGGTAGCAAATGCCCAGGCAGGATACCATGAAGAGACAGCATGTTGAGGTAGTTTGTTCTATTTTTTTGTTCATGAGACTGTTCGGTCGGCTTCGTTATAATATTAATATTTATGTCACCCGCGATAACAATACTTTTTTGTGAAGTTATGGAGTCTAGATGAGTATTGAGTGAGTCTATGAAACTATCAGTATTAGTACTTGATGGAGATCGATAGATACATAGGATAATGTTATTTAATACGTCTAGCTGTAGGCAAGAGGCTTGTGATAGTGAGATTTCCTTAACTCGGGGTTTTAGTGTGCTTTTTACATAAACTACGACTCCATCATTTTGGTTCAGCTGCCGTGTAGTCATATACGATTGGTAGTTACTTAATTGTGGAATAGGTTTATTTGCGTTCAGCCTGCACTCTGTTAAAATAATGATGTCCACTTCAAATTTCATGACAGATACCGTCAACAAGAAATCATCAAAATTACAATATATGCTCCTTATGTTCTGAGATAAAATGGATAAGTCATTTTTGTTTACATTTAAAATGTGTGTGGAAACAAAAGATAAGGTTAAGATAAGTTTCTGGTAGGTACATGAACTAAGTAGGTACCTTGTAATGTCTGGTAAGTTTTTAGGGTTTGGTACCTACCCGAAGGGTAACCTATGGAACCCCTTTACTAAGCCACCGCCGTCCGTCCGTCTGTCTGACAGCGGGCTCCTGAACCATAATAGGGAGACAGTTGAAATTTTCTATAAGTATTTCTTTTGCAGCTTTAAAAAAAATAAAGGGGCCCCATTTAAGAATCGTGATTTTTCCGGTTTATGGTCCGGAGACTCTTCGTCTGCTCATCCGCCTCGTACTTGGCTGGTTTTTCAACTTCAAATTCCTCGCAAGTTAAACACTGTCGTAGCTATGTTTACATTGGACCCCCGCCTGATGACACTCGTCTTATTCATTAATATTTTAGCTTTAAAAGTCTTATTCACACAAAAACATCCTTTATTTATTACCACAAATAAAACCATACTCCGCAGATAAATTACCAGCCCATCTCGATTAACGGACCATGAAATCGATGACACACGATTATTTTTTTACCGATATTATTAACAATTACTGGGACACTAATTTCGTAGCGAATGATGCATCAATCCTTGCCGAAGGTAGATTAACTCCATAATACGCGGGAGTCGGTGACATATTGTACCATTAATCTGTGCCGAGGGGCTGGCCAGTATCACCTGGCTTATATGTAGCTGTATATATTATGTGCTGCACTATTGTATCCTGAAATTGGAAGTGGATAGAGGTCGATCTTGAAAGGTAATAAAATTGGGCCAAAGCTTATTATGGATGGTATACAGTTTTGTTTTATATCTGTGGACATGTTCTTTCCGTACTGCAATAGCAATACCTTTATTTTCAAGAGATGGGACGCGATTGCGAAGACGAACATTGTTACAATATTATTTAAAAGGCTTTTGAGCTTCTCACTATCGTATAATATTTAGTAAATAATCACCGGTCGTACTTCGAGGTTAAGCAACGCTTGATGAGGTCAGTCCGTGTATGGGTAACTAAACCTTTTCATAACAAGACCTTGTCTCGGAGAGCATGTTAAGCCGTTGGTCCCGGCAGACATTTAAAGATCTTTGAAAACCGTTAGAGAATCTGACACTAGTCTTGCCAGGTTTGTCAAGGGGATCGGATTTTTTATTATTAGAGCCTGTGCACACGGCGTATTTACGGCGCGAGCTAACGCTTTTTAAACGCAATTCAGACGCTGACAACAAACCTGCACAGGGCGTATTTTATACGCGCCGACGACGCGCGCTCACGGCGCTGTAAATGACCATAAGGCAGATTGTCGCATTTGTATCGATACATACGCGCGTACAACGCGATACAAACGCGCGCGAGAAGCGCGTTCAAAGCTTGCTTGCATCTCGTTTGTTTGTCGAAGAAACATAGCAGAAACAACGCATACGCGCGACTTCAGCGCGTCTATATCGGCGTATCAGCACGTTTGTATCGATACAAATGGGATAATCTGCATTTTAGCCATTTACAGCGCCGCCGCCGTGCGAGCGCGTTCTTAAAACGCGCGTCGTCGCGTTTGAAACGCGTTAGCGCGCGTCATGTTCGCGTCGTCGGCGCGTTAGAAAAACGCCGTGTGCAAAGGCCCTTACTGGTTTGTAGAGGGCAGTCGCTCAATTCCAAATACTTTCTATTCACCCGGTTACACTGGAATCCAACCCCAACATGATTGTTTTATGGCTAGGTAGATTGAATGAGATTGTTTGATAAGTTTGTCTAAAAAATGCTTGATTCCGCCTTTTAATATCAAGTATAGCATGCTGAGTTTCCCACAGGGTTTATATATGCAGATGCGATCCGTTCAATCTAGGGCCGCGTAGGCTAGACGTACGTTACAATATTAATTATTCATCGGATCGAGCGAATAAACCAATTTCACGGTTCTTTGGTCGCGAATCGCAGCGAACCGCCGCGGCTTATACAGGGGGCGTCGGAATGCCTTGGCCTGCAAGTGGCGTGATGTTTTTTTTTGTTTTTAGATGGCGTTGGTGATCGTGTTTTGTTTGGGCTACATTTAAAAATACAAGTTACATTAGGGGGTATCAAAAAAAGACAGGTAAGAAAATAAAGCAATTCAAATGAAAAAAATATTGCACTTTTGCGCCCTCGACATGTTTAAACAATTGCTACATTCTTGTCTTTTTGTTGCTGTAAATAAAAGTTTTTTTTATAAAAGCTGTTTATTTTTAAATGTAGGTTCTTAAAACTACGGTAGGTAGAACAGTATCTTACAATTAGTTAAAACGAGGGCGACAAAAACTATTATTTCGAGGCACCTTGGAATTATACCCGGGATTGTACAGGATCATTTAAGAAAAGTTAGACAATATAAAGATACGACTGTGCCAAGTGTTATCAGTGAGAAGGCTTCTTTTTTAACTCCATTTTTAATAGAAGGGTCGGTGCGTATTTAGTATACCTACTTGATATTTGTAGATGAAGAAATGAACTATGCCTAATTTATGCCTATACAAAACTATGCCTATAAAATCTTTTACCTACCTACTTCAAATTGATAAAACTATCATCAGACAATCGCACTGTCAAAATCTGCAAAATGTATGGTATTGACATGCGCCACTGAAATTACTTGTGATCAATCCAATAACAATTATTTTTATTTGTAGAACATAGTTTAAAAAAAACGCACAGATGTCAATATTAATAATCCATTTTGACTTTTCGACAATCTTCTTCGCTAACTGAGATCGATCATAGAATGTTATTTTGTTTGTAGAATCTCATTTATTCCTTTACTTCAGATAAAAAAATTATAAATCAAAATTAATTGCGCTAATTTGCAGAGCACCCTATAGAACAATAACTAAACGTATCCGTTAAGCCAAAACCGCGCGATCAAATTTGCAGCGTCAGCGCGCACGCAACCGCCCGAGAGCTGTGTGACGTCACTGTTCAGTATACATACGGTTATTGTACCGCAAAGATATTACGCGCACTAATTGAAGCTAGAACCCCAATTAGTGTCATTTTAGAAACGAAAATGTCCGAATGAAACGGGAACGGAAACGGAAAACTTGTTATGAGGACACGTATCTAGCATGCAATTTTTCAGAAAACAAAGCTCCCGTTACTAGTTCATCAGTAGTAATTCAGGTGTCGCTGGGTTATGATTATGAGTGACAACAGCTCAAGGTTATTAAGGATTTCGACATTTTCGTTAGGTGTATAAATAAAAGGTGTCTTTATAACCATAAACAGTCTATCCGGAAAAGGCCCCATGTCTCCGCTGGACACATTTACCCCAACAAAAGTTACTGGGCAGCTCACACAGAAAATTCACCACCAAAATTTCATACACACGCATTTTAATCACCAAAATAAACAGTCCCGAAACTTCTATACATTCTATTAAATTAAGCCTTTCGGTTTGAATATGATAATGCTCGTTAATTTTTATCCGCTCTGGCGGGCCCCAATTACCCGGCCGGGTGGATCCGGCGGATTCCAACGTGATGCGATGGGAACCGGCCCAGCCGGGTGTCTTCGTTTTCACTCTTCGCTGAGTCTCTGACTTGGGTACCCTGATTTAGACAATTAAATTAAGTTTTGGGCTAGAGTTTCGTGGATGGGTTGGAGGGCGAGCTGTCAATATGTTGTCAGATTAGAATGGTGTTTAGGTTTATGATTCTTATTAGTCAAAAGTACAATCAAGGTACCAATCTTCGTATTATTATGGAACTTTCGCATTTACATCGTAGTCGGAATCTGTTAAAAACACCTCTAACAGGATGTTTGACTAGATGGAAAAATAACACCTAGTTATATTTACGTCCGGCACGGTCCGTTTGTAATATTTTCAAAAAATATAGGTCACGTATTTTTTGCCATTTCAAATCGATAAAAAAGTATAAAGATAAAGTGCATCAAAGTTCAAAAGTGGGGACTGGTGACGTCACGTTTTAGTAAAATTTGTACTATAGCGTCGCGTCACGCGGGTTTGTATCGTCTTAATCTTTTGTTAACGTGAAAAAGGAAAAAAAATACGTGTCCAATATTTTTTGGAAATCTCTCTGACGGACTACTTAATTAGCTTTTTTCAGTACAATATCTTACTTATTTCCCCACATTTTGACAAGTTAATGACATCGTTTGTCGCTGAGATGATATTGCGACTTGAATTTTTAAATGTTTTAGGTACGAGAATTAACCTTTTGGTAGAAGTCAATAAGCAAGTCTAATCATGCATCATCTCTTGAGAGTAGTTTAGACTACTGGTGACTGCACAGCCAAGTGGTGCTATTCTGTAAAAATCTCACGGTGAAGTGAGCTGACGATCCCTAGCATTAGAGGGAGTGGAAACCCACTTCATCTAAGTTTTCAAGATGATTATTATAAAATAAATCGCCAGTTCCCATGATGGATTCTAGCCATTTTCTGATTTCAGACTTAAACCCTGACCAGACTGCAAATATATTTCAACTTAAACATATTAAATACATTAACTTCCAAAGCACATCTCAAACGTTTGCTCAAAAATTCAAAGTTCAGCAAAGTTAAATATTTCATGAATGATTTGTGTTCGTCAACTCGTGCGCAGCGGCGTGTGAAATCGCTCGCATCGTACGTGAGGGCTCGCGATCTAAACAGCATGCATGCTTCAGGCCCGATATGATTTATAACTCAGGGGTGGCTGTCTAATCGAAATAACCGAAATAAAGGGGCATTTTGTATTGTTTGAAGATCTGCGGTTTATTCATAAAAAGTGGATTGTTACGCAGATGCTTGTTCGAGCTGAATGATCTTGTTATCTTGTCTAACACCTCTGATAAACTTTATAACTTATTTTATTTTGGCTTAATGGACCTTTTTTAATTTTTTTTGCAGAAAAAAAATCAGGACTTGTCTTGTATTGAGAGTTTAAGATTATGAGAACACTGTTATGCCTCCCGTTACCAGCTTTGTGAAAATAGCGAGAGGGATATAGTTGCTGTATCCGATACACATTAAAACAAGTAAGATTATAACAAATAATTAATGTCCTTTACAGTAATACACTGGAAACTTCCCCTTTAGTTACTGGAATCCTTCCGTGTAGTCAGTTCGTAAGCCGTAATTATTTCGCCGAAATCCGTGACAACTTTATGAGTAATTTTAAGGTTTCTCTAATATGCAGCGTCCAGTTCCGTCCATTCCACATTTAATATAATATCCTAGTTGTCAACTCTGAATTGAGTTGTGCATTTTATGGTTTTCGTTAATTTTGCGTCCGCCATTGTTCGGAGTTGTTCATTATATTGTTTTAAAAAGGATTACTGAGAAATTTTATACTAATGCGGTCTCAAAAATATATTAAATCAGCTCGCGACAATAGAATTGGATCCAAAGAGAAATGACAAATATGTAATCTTACGAATATTATAATATGTAATGAAATGGTATGTTGTAACAGTTTGTTAATTAATATAACATGTCAGCAAATTAACAGAGGCCTACTACTAACGGTGGACAGTTTCAGTGTAGTATTCATTGTTCACTGAAATATTAAAGGAAGCCACAGTTAAGAACTTCCATAAGAATAAAAATAGTTTTGGCAGTGCCTATATTTCTTTGCAGTTAGGGTTTTAAAAAGACCAAAAATCTTTAAAAAAATTGGAAAATTGTACAATAGTGGTGTTTTGACCGTTTGCTACTGCCATGCGTGAGCTCCTTTATAATATAAGAATTGCCCCCCTCCTGTCTCAGTTTCGGTCAACATTTTGCCAATAGTGTTTTTTATTTCTATACATAAACTTATCAATAGTTTAACGCCCAGATTTTATAATTCAGTAATCAATTTAGAACACTTGCACCAGTAATTCGATAGTAGGTAGCGCTTGTCCCTTATTGCTGCCTTTGCACTCAAAGCTGGGGGCCGTAGCTTTGTGCTCTGAAAACGCAATTAGTGTTTCCGGCTAATATCATGTTATTGTGTGTAAGTGACCGCACACATGTACGATGATATGTGGGGAAGTGGGAGAAATTAAAACAAAGAGGCTGTATTGAGGAAGAATCTCTTTGCTAGCCATGACATGCTGTAATCACCTCTATCCCCGAGGAGTATAATCAATTTTCCACACCTACTGCAAGATATTTGAAGCAATTTATGGGAACTGGAGACTGGTCACCACTGTAGGTGCAGATAATGCAGTCAAAGTTTCATACGGATGTATTGTTGAGGTTCAAATTACATTCTATAATGTAATTTATTATGTAACTACACATTATTGACAAGCAAGTTATAATCTAGTTCAGTACAATATGAGTGCCCGGCTACATCCGGCAGCAGCAGGGTTCGGCCTAGCACCAGGTAATAATGACTTTGGGTTAGGTTTAAAATAATTATGCATTCGTTAGGACGTTTTGAAACAGGTGTATTGAAGAAACATGTTATAATTACGCGAAAACCCAAGAAGGATCGTGCAATACGTTACTCATGAACATCATCCTCTGGCCCCTTATCCCAATTGATTCGGTGACTTCTGCCATACTCTGTTAGACGTCATCTCACAGTACTCCTTTCTGGCCATATCATCTTCCGTCCCCTAACAAACATCTACACATTCTCATGGGAACTCAAAACTTTCCTGTCTATTTATGCATGGGAAATCATTAAATGACTCCTTCGCTTTGGGCGGAGCAGAAGGGAGTGTCAGACTCTTACTGACTAAAACCCATCCGTGTTCCTTCTAATGTTCTTGCGTTCCAGGGCCGCGGTGTTTCTTTCGAACAAATTCTGCGATTCCTGGAAAACTTCCATCGAAAACTTGGCACTGTACACAATATTTAACAATCAGAAACCTCACCTATCTCTTTAGTTGTAGACAAAAGAAAATTCGAAGTCTACTAAGTTTCCCTCTATCACTAAAACTAAGTTTCCCATACTATAATCCTTCTCGTACACATACAAACAATAAACAACAACACACGTAGGTGTATGGCTACAGTTAAATAAATGCAGTGTCAAATGATAATGTTAATCCGTCACATGCAATGTGTCGGTGTCGCGTCCCACGGGATTTATTGGGGCGAGCAGACGGGCGGGAGGAATACTGCGTTTTTTTTTTGTTAAACGCTGCAGTATGAGGCTGACTTTGAAAGTGCATTGGAACGGAAATTATAAAAAAGTGTCGTAGCTGTAGAAAAAAAGAGCTAAGTTCTTTAAAATAAGTACCCAGTACTAATGTCCTCCTAAAAATTAATTTTGGCTAATCTTTTTCTTTTTGTATTTTGCAATCATTTTATTATGAGATACCTACTTAAAAAAGAGAGCGTTATCTTTCATCTTTGCTGAGCTTCATTTGCAACATCCAAGTTGTGCAGTTGTTAATATTTTGTTATCATCATCATCGAGAGCTTCTACCAATATACAGCAATAATTATGTACCAGAACTTTAACTTATTTGTTTTTTCTAAATAAAACCAGCGTCAATCGGACTAAAAAATATTGAAAATTATAATAATGTAAAACTTACACAACTAGAAGCACAAAAAGCGCCAGTTCAAAACGCTCGTCTACACTTCATAAATCAAAAGGAAAATGTGGAAAAGGGGTGCGAAATGACACGTGTCGCTGTGTGCTGATTGGTCACATCGCACCCCCGGGTGCCGGGGCCGCGTGCCAATTATATGCAATAAGGGATAAGCTGATTTTGCTCTGTGTCGAATTCCTGCTACTTTGCTAGGCTACAAGTGACTGATGTATGAGACGGCCAGCTTTTTGTTTTTATTTTAAAGGCGGAAATGATAAGGGCTGCGACTTTCTGAGTTTAAATCCTTAAAATCCGGGAATTGGTATATTATATCGAGCATTATGTCCAAAACATATTTGGGACACCTAAAACATGATTTAAATCTGTGTCAATAAATAATACAACAGGGTTTCTGCTTTTTTCCGGTTCAACTAAAAAGTTGCCAATTTATTTTATTTGTATTTTCAGACAACATTTTGATTGTACATTAGAAGGCAAATCACAGTACCCAGATTTGTACAAAGAAATTGCTCCCTGGACAACCGTTTTCCGATTCAGACCACATTGTTTATCGTACCGTAAAATGATGTCCAAATGGCTTAACTATTCTCGTAAGCAAATACTTCGTCCGATTAAGTTATCACAAAGTGAGTATACAAAATCCAATTTTATTTAAACGGGGTAAAATGAAGGGCGAAAAAGAGCAAAATGTCCGTCAACGGGGTAGCAGAGGAAGGGTCAATTTATTTACGTATTGATAAACCCTTGGACAGTTGACAATGGTGACGGTCGGACGGATCAGCCAGTGTAATTGGACCCGTTTTATTTAGAAATCGAACGTAATTTGAGTTTTTGTTTATTTTGTATTTGATTATTTTGGCTGGCCTTTTGTAGCGTTATGTCAACAGTTCATTAGAGCTGAGTTCCTGAAATGTTTAGCTAAGGGGTCATGCATGATACATGCTCACGGATGATATCTAGAGACATAATTACATACCGTATAGAATATATGTATAATCAAGAGACAGAAAAAAATACTATGGAGACCATAGTCGTCTTAAGATTATTATAACATCCGTAGCATTTAAGCCCCGCTGACACAACTACATACAAAAATGCGATCCTCGTACAGTAATATCAAGAAACTTATTTAGTATTTTCGCATGATAAATCCTCAAAAGGCCAGCATACACTGGCGGCAGATACCGGGCATAAAGCGAGGGTCGGTCCCCAAGAGGTCCTATTGATACTGTTAATGAAATCCGTAACCCCCGCCTGATAGGTGCGTCTTCTTCATACATTTTTATCTTGGCAACTTTTGAAATGAGACGACCAGTACTTACTTGAGATTAAGATAAGATTTAATTTGAGCTGGGCTTTTCTTCGGCCAAAGAAGCAGCAATGCCATGCAACGCGGCAATGCTGCCAGCGTTCTGGGCACTTTTACTGCTACTGCAATGTTTTGGTGCTAAATGATTTATCTAATATCTTTAAACGAGCAATTCTTGTATATATAATAATAATAATATCTTGGGACAACTCACACATGGTCATCCGATCCCAAACTAGGCAGAGCCTGTGCTATGGCAACCAGACAACTGATAAATATACTTATATATTTCTAAATACATACATATTATAGACAAATTGCACTCAGACACAGAACAAATGATCATGCTCATCCCACAAAGATTTGTCCTGGGTGGGAATCGAGCCCACGACCTCCGGTTTAGCAGTCAGGGTCACTAACCACTCGACCAACAGGCCAGTCAAGATTATATGTATAGTATATAATCTGAATGTCGGAAACGGCTCCAACGATTTTCATGAAATTTAGTATGCAGGTGTTTTCGGGGGCGATAAATCGATCTAGCTAGGTTTCATTTTTAGAAAACGATTACCAAAAAAATAAACCGAGCTCGGTCATCGAGGTACCTACTTTTATTTTTATACGCGTTTGTACATAATTTCACGATTATTAGTCAAGTTGTTTAAGTATTTAGTTGTTATTTCTACATATTATAGTTCGTTAAATGTAAAATAAACAATTTTACAAAATGTTTTTTGTAGATAGCTTACCTTGTATTTTATTTACTTTATATCTATTCAGACATTGATAATCCCTCATGCTAAATCCGCTTAGAATTTTCGATAAACGATTAAAGGGCAAAGCTGGCATAAAATAATCTGTGGAATTCTTTTTTTGAATTTATTTTTCGATGACATACCTATCAGGCAATTTCAAATTCAGAATCACTGATATTTTTGTATTATTCTACGATAGCGCATTTTTAATTCATTCTGGGTACCTCACATTACGAAATTCACGATTGAAATCGCCAATCAGTGATAAATCTATAGAACTATCAATTCTAAAGCAGCATTCGCATTATTCAGCAAGTGCTGCGCGTTCATACCATTCATTATGCATTCAGACGGCGTGCGATATGAATTATGTGCATTTACACATCATAATGTGGACTAATTGTAATGCAAACGGTTACGTGGCAAGAGGAGGTGGCTGATAATTGGCCACCTACGTGCCCATTGCGCTCGACGAAAAACACGACAAATCGTTCGCTCTGATGTGAATAATAATTCCATATTTGGTTTAATCATATTATCAGTTATGGCTTAATTTTTATGCAGGCTTTTGTTGGGTTATGTTTTAATTTAAACTACTTAGTTGAAACCAATATTTTGCAAGCTTGTATTCGATTATGATATCGCTTTTTCCACTAGCATGTCGTTGGTTTTTGCTTTACGATACGTTTTGCATATTATGGTAAAATCATAATTATGTATTTTAAGCGCTGCTTTTTGCGACTTTAAATCTGGAACTTATTTGATAAAACCAACACAAAATAACAGCGCAACAGTATGTCGCATTTTCAGCTATCTATATTAAATAGGGCCCTGAAGTTTAGGGACAACAAGATAAATAAAGAAAGAAAGTGACAACTGTTGTCACTTTCTTTCTCTGTGTCTTTTGTTCTATTTCTCAATCCATTTTTAAGACATCCCAAAATGAGTGCGCTAAGACATCCCAAAATGACTTCAACGATAAAAAACACACCACCAAAAAGTGTTTCGCTAAACTCTTCCTCATTCGCAATCAACTCAATATTTATGTTTCTCCACATTAGCATAAACTCATAATGAAATTCAAAGTTTTTCACACGTGCTAATTGTAACGAACGCCGTGGTGCCGCGGCGGCGCGCCCACAGATTATATTAGTAGACCTCAAAGCTCAGACGGCTGTTTGCGCCGCCTTCGTTTGATGCTGCAACTGCGCAGCTCGTGTGTGACGTGTTGCAGTATCACGTTCTGCTGTTGACTTGAAAACTGGTTGAGAACTGTTCTACGGTTATTTATGTGTTCTTGTGTGAGAATGGTGAAGGAAAATTTTCTTGGATCCGGAAATATTGAGAGCATATGACATCCATCATTTATGTTCGGAGATGCCTAGTTCCTAAATAGATTATAAGTTTACTAACATAGGAATAAGTTATCTTTTTGTTTACTAACCCATATGGATGTTGCTTATCCGAATTAAAGATTTTATAATATTTTTTTATTTATTTAGTATGAACCATGACCATGATTTTGGTTTTTAGACCAAACAGCACCAATATTTTCTTGAGCCATTGTCCGAATCACAACCAAAAGTTTGCAATATTTATCTGCCTGACTGCTTTTTTTTATTGATGGGAAATCATCAAATGACTTCTTCCGCTCTGGGTGGAGCGGAAGGGCGTGTCAGACTCTTACTGACTAAAACCCATCCGTGTTCCTTCTAATGCCCTTTGCGTTCCGGGGCCGCGGTGACTCTTTCGAATAAATTTCGCAACGTCTGCCTGACAGCTGGACATGTTGTTGAATAAATTTTTAAAATGAAAGGCTTATAGAGTACATAGTCAATATATGGACGGGGGCCTCAATCACATGCCAGCAATGAGCCCGATATTGGCTGATTATGGTTACAATAAGAAGACGATTCCTTTTCAATGTCATCAGTTGTTAGCAGTCCCCCATATTTTTATAATTAAATAAAAAATATAAAGAACCCTTCCAGAAATATCAATCAGCGATAAATATAATCTGTATTCATCCCTAGTTGTTTTCCCCTGTTGCGCTTAGATTCTATTTTAGATACTAGGATAATCCCATATTAGTTTTAATGAACACGTCAATCACGTATTGAAGCACGTTTTGTGTCAGATGTGAACTATTGTTAAAGATTAATGAGAAAATTTATCGATGAGAGGATTATTGATTAGCTGTGTTGGCAACGTCTCCTGTAGATTAGATTGTTACAGCTATAATACAATTCTATGTTGATTTCTATAAAAGTATCTACAGCCACTCTTACCAATACTGCTAGTCATGAATATAGACTAAAGTATTCTATACAATTCTAAAACGCCAATACGCCCCGTTTCCATTTAATTTTTGTCCTCACTTAATCAAAACAGAATTGCAACAAAGCAAGAATGCTCGTTACACGCACTGCCTCGCTTTGTGCATGAAAAAGAAATAAAGAAAGTCACCAGCCCTACATCCACATGAATGCGCCTCGACAATAGCCAATTTGACACTTTAAGTGACAATGAAAAACTTAAAAAAGTAACAATTAGGGTTGTTCCCACCGTCCCATTGTACGCTTCGGAAGCAAGCATTTAAAATTCCATTAGGCACTTTGAATCGAACTGGTAATAATTGGTGTAACCCTATTGACTTTTCATATTGGTACCACTCGCGTAACTTGGACTATGTGATAGCCATTTTTGCCTTAATAGCCTAATCGATGGTTGTTACATCTCTGTTCTAGGTTGTGAAACGATTTTATTTTTATTACAAGTTGATAAAGCTTTTCGAAGCTTGGCTCGGGTTGAGATGTTTTTTTTATTTTTGACTAGCTTTTACCCGCGACTTCGTACGCGCATATCCCATTTTCCCGGTTCCCGTAGGAATTTTGGTACAAATTATACACCAAAATCTTCCTCATGAATAACCCCACCCATTGAAGAAAACCGCATGAAAATCCGTGCAGTAGTTTTTGAGTTTATCGCGAATAGACAGGCAGACAGGCAGACAGACGCGGCGAGGGACTTTGATTTATAATATGTAGTGATTAGTGATAGGTTCGCGTTTCACCACTATCTCACCTGATGGAAATATAGATTTATATTGTAAAATCCTATTATCATTCCTTAAATTACCTGCTTATCTATTGCAATAAAATTTGCTAGCTGTAATAATTTCGCAAGTGCATCAAAGTAGAAGAAAACAAAACTCCAAAACAAAGCGTTCTAATTTCCCCTTCAATAGAGTGTGAACATAGTTTTTTATATGGCCAATTAATTTTTCAGTTTCAAACACGACTGGCTGGCCACAGCCGCAGAACAAAATGTGATGTCGCTTGTCAAATTAGTGACGGTTGTGATCGGCCATTTTGCTTTTTTAAATTTCGAATGCCGCATGATTGGTGACTGTTATTGAACGCGCGCTCTCGGCTGGAAACGGATGCGTTCAGTCAGTGAGAAAAGTTTACATGGAACTATTGTCATACGATATTGTTTTAAGGTACTTTGTTACTCATGCATATAAGGAAAATAAAAGTTTACTGTTAAACGGAACACAGTTACTGTTATTTTTTTAGGTGACAAAATTATCTTACTTTCTTTGAGGCACATATGTTTAAACTTGTGTAAAAGTTGATCTCAATATTTTCATTTCAAAATGAATCCAATCAGGAAAGTTGAATACTTAGTTAAAATAATAGTTGCCCTTACAATATCTTTATGGCCATCGTAAAGTCTCTCGTTCGTATAAAGGTTATTTATTGTCCCAATTAGAGGAAAATTGGCGTAATTAAAATCGGACGTCAACCAATTTTCGTCAGTTGTGTACCTTTAATTTATTCGGAACTAACGGAACCTGATATTTTATTCCACTTGTATGTTGAACGTAACTTTTAATGTGTCCTTCAAAATTGCGTGTTTATTTGTTAAAAAAACCGCGTTCACTCACTCTCCTGAGCGCAGCGTGGGGCATGCAAAACTTTGCCTTTCTTGGCAATATCGCAATATGTATTACCTATATGTCAGAGAGTATAAAATTAGTTCAGACAAGACTTTACAAATATGGAAAAAAAAACGGCTAAACGTGGTCACTTTGTGTCTGTAGATTTTGACTTCATGGCTGACTAAGTATCTTACTTTGTTTTTAGGGACAGGCGATAGAAATGACAACTCCATGATTGAGCATTGTCCTTTCCTTTCAATTCATTGAAAGGAAAGGACAATGCTCAATCATGATATTTTAGAAAAAAAATTGACAGGATAAAAAACCTTTCTTTCTAGAAGCAATCAACATCCAGGCATAAAAACGGCACGTCCTTAAAAAAAACAACTGCGGCCACTTTTTAAAATGGCGAGTTTTGTACGAAGCACCGGCGGCGTGGTTCGATGTAATTTAATTTCATGAGTGGCCTACCAAGCCTCGTACGCTGAATCGTAATAAGCAAACTTCGGAACAAGTTTGATAAGCTTTCGGGGCAATTACCAAGATTAAATAGCTGCCGGTAAGGGCTTTCTTAATGTAAACGCTGTACGTTTTAATGTTATAGTGAGGTTTTTGAGTTTTATTGAGAGTTGCTGGAGTGGGTCTTTTGTGGGGTAATGTTGTGTATTGGTTGCGTAAGAGATCCGAGTTACACCAATATGAGATAGATATATAGATATACTTTTTTTGTACAGTATAACAAATTAATAAAAACATTAATTATACTATTAAATTTACTATTTATTAAACCTTTACAGAGGATTTCATATTTAAAATAATAATCTAACTATATAGGAACCTACAGTTAAAATAAAAATAAAAACTCCCTAACTAAAATATGGCGACAAAAAATAATTGCGTTGCGGAATTTGTTCGAAAGAGTCACCGCGGCCCTGGAACGTAAAAGGCTTTAGAAGGAACACGGATGGGTTTTAGTCAGTAAGAGTCTGACACGCCCTCCCGCTCGACTCAGAGCGGAAGAAGTCATTTGATGATATCCCATCCTTAAATAAAAAGGGTGCAGAAATGGTATGAGATGAGTTCTGACATCTATCCTGTCTGAAACACCATGAAAACTATGTAAATAAATTCTGCAAGAACAGGGCATGGAACAGGGAAAAAAACAAAATCTCAACTGTGAAATTCTTCAAAAAAGCACCATAAAAGATCAACAGTGTACTATCCTGTCTATTCAAATAAGAACCAAGAATTTTCAAGCTCGAATTACCTTAAACACACAAACAAAGGCAAGTACAATAGGCACTGATAGTCAAAATGTCCCCTAGGTAGCCAATTAGTGTGCCTCCCGTCCTAACGAGCTGTCAAACTTTTTGCACGCGCACCCTTTGTTTGTCGTCAACTGGCCAATAATAGCGATACTCGCGTATTTTCACTTTTAGACGTAAAAATATTGAAACTGTTAGAAGGTTTTTATAGTGCAGTGACGAGTTTAAAGGTGACATTTTTCTTTTGTTAGGGCTTTCAAAGAATAATAGGGGTGGTTTTGGTAAAATATAAAATGTAGTACCTGCCTGCCAATGGCTAAAGAAGAAATGCGACGCAAAACCGATTCATTGCGGTACCCAGTTTAGAAAACTTTAACTAACATTATTTCATGATACAACTGGCGTACCTTACGCCATAGAAGATGATGGCTCGCTGATTGTGTCATCAGTCGTGTGTATAAAAAAATATACTCTCTTTGTTTTTTTCACTTTTTTAGACTTTATTGAGATCAGGTGATATCAAACCAAGGAAGTGAACTACAGGATACGTTGTTTTAAGCGGTTTTTTGAGAGGCTAATCTACATACGTGTTTTTCCTTAAAATGGACGATAAGTGACTTTATAATTCAGATGTTTCAAACCTGTTGTTTATCCTTTTTTTCATTTAATAAATTATTATAAAATAAGCTAAAGGAATATGTATGATCTCGTTAATTAAATAAAATGCTGTTCGAGTTACATGTAACGTTTGGTGCAGGTAAATTAATTTTAATAAAATAAAGGGTTTGAAATTTTTTGTATGGAACGTGGCATAGTCCCCATCCGCCATTTAAAAAAGAAACTTATACTTAAGGTACCTATGTTATAGTCATAAAAATAATGCAAATTGAAAAGGTTGTTAACCACCGTTTTTTCTTTTTAAATCTAATCAATATCCAGGAAGCAATAGCAAGAACAAGCCGCAACGGCGAGCGTTGGGTGGCTCGCTGTCCGATCACCACCAGGCCCGAGTCGATGGCGCGTTGTGTTTCACGCGTGCCTCAAAGCGATGTCAGCATAGAGGACGGGGCCCGCTAGGGCCAGAGCCTGCCAGGGTTGCGGAATTTGTTCGAAAGAGTCAGCGAGTTGGTGGGTTTTAGTCAGTAAGAGTCTGACACGCCCTTCCACTCCACCCAGAGCGGAAGAAGTCATTTGATGATTTAACATCGTTAAAAAAAAGCCTTCGCTACAGGCTTGTTCTATGTGAAAAACAATGATAGTTTTGTTCTGGGTCCTTCTGAAACTAAACTTGAAGAACGATCGATTTAAAAATGGTCCGAAACTCGTGTCATACGCCACTCGTTAAAAAAATTGATGTCACGATTGTCGTGCCATCCGCAACGAATCGGGTAAACTGTGCGTTAGTCAAAAATGAGAACAAGAAAATACGTTAAAAGTATATCCAAGTAAAATACGTTGAAGATTTTGTTAGGTTCTAACAAATAAACTTTTTTCTGTTCTCATAGGCATGGAGTGTTGCGAGCTCTCCAATGAATTGATGATCACAGCAAAATCCTAAATCGTTTTCCACAAGCCATATTTTTTCATTCTCAAATAATAACGCATATTGAGAGAATTCGCCAGTTTAAACTGAAATGTTATATTCAATCAAACGTAACAAATTGAATTGTGCGACCGGACCGAGTGGGATGGGGTTTCCAAACAAATGGTAGACCAACGAACCGATGGCACCGTCAGCTTCCTTCGATATTTCTTATTTACATTTTGATTTATATGCGAAAATATTTGCTGCAGAATTATGGGACGAAGTCTTTGTGAATTTATGTCTAAGTGTTACGTTTAGAGTGTTTAGTTTTCTCTTCTTATTGATGGCGATGCTGGTTTAATAATTGTCCGTCTTTCCTATCTTTTTATTTTCTTCCCTAACTTTGTGGTACATATTCATTGCAAGCCCACTTGCAAGCCCATAAATAGTTAATTGTTTTTTTTTTAATAATAATAATTAATTGATTGGCATTAGAGAAACATTTTTAATTTAACAAAAAATGGCAGCCACCGGGCAATGAATCAGTTTAAATATCTGAGAAACTATTCTCATATTTTTAAGGAGCGTTTGCACTCGCATCGCAATTGGAATCTGTCAAAACCATCGCTGATTACCTTACATTTTGTCATTGATTGTCGCAGAGATAATGTTGCGACTTGAATTGCCTTTTAATCTGTTTCTGTGTAGGTGCTTTGTTATTTTTATAGAGTTATGGTTGAGTTGGACCTAATGTATGGCCTTTCCTAATGTCATGTACATGTTCCTCTTAACTAGCTAATAATGCAAGAAAACTAAAACAAAATGATCACCCCAGACTAGAGCTTAGCTAAGAGCAGACAGTCCAAAAATAAACGTAACCTCAATAAGGCGGCAAAGAAAGTATCAAATCCGCGTTAAAGATTACAAGTTACTTTCGTTCGGCAATAAATTACTCGTTGCGACGCGCGCGACACCGCGCGATACCGCGCGAATGGCGGCGAATTAGCGTGACGTCACTTTCGAACTTACGTAAACGATAATGACGAAATTTAAGGAATCTTAAGGCGAGGGCTTTAATGGCTGAGAAGATTTTAATGTGCTGTGCTGTCCGTTGGGTATTATTTATTAAATATTGTTTTGATGAGAGTGAGAGTTTTGAGATTTATTAATACCATAGAGTGGCGACAAGAGGTGAGAAGAGTTCATGGCTAAATAGTGATAGCCACAATTGTCGATCTTCGAGGTAATGCAATGCTTGCAGAGGTCGGGCCCTGGTCGGGTGATCATCCATACCGAAACGCCTCCGTTTCTTGGAAGGCACGTTAAACCGTTGGTCCTGATTTATAGATTTTTGATAGTTGTTGCGGAAAGTCAGAAGCCTGAAAATCTAATTTAAAAAACACCATTAGGCAATGTTTTCTTTCGAATTGAATTATGAGATGCAAATTCATATTTCATTTTCTCATTCAATAAATAGTATATATTTTTATTCAATCCTTGCGGATTATATATTTACCGTAACAGTTGCAGTTTAAATAAAATACATCCCTCGTTTAAACCGCCACAGAACATTTATTCGCGATCGGTACTGACAAATTAAATCGTTATTAATTTGAAAGCGTTCGGCGCCAGTCGGTCGCGCCTTGAATTCATAAACACTACTTGTCAAAATGTATGTGTATGTCTATTGTCTCGTCTGCGTTTAATGTTTAATCATTACCACGGGGATGAGGAATTAGTGAATGATGTTGAATGGCGAAACAAAACCCATAGATAAGATTTATTTACGATTAAAAGAGATCGACTGGTAGAAAATGCCTAAGGTATTAAATCAGTATTTGTACAGTGTGACTAGTGCATACAATTATAATAAATAAATAAAAGATTTTTTTCCAATACCACTTTCTAACTTTACTTAAATCGTATCGTGGATTTGTTTAAATGTCAGAAGCCTAGTCATCTATACTATACTAATAAAAAAAAGCTGAAGTGTTTGTTTGTTTCTGGAACTACCAGTTCGATTTGGAAAATTATTTTTGTACATAATATCTACAATCATGAGGCTATAAGCGTCTAAAGTCAAGCAAAAGCTAGTATTTTGATAAAAAATACCATTTTAATTTTCTCTCTGGTTTTCCCTCCGCCTTTTTTTCAACTCCATCTCAGAATCGACTCAAGATGGAATGATAGCTCACTTCGTGATCACGTGACATCTTGATTATATGGATTGACAGCTCACCTCGTGATCACTTCACCCAAGCCTTCACTTCGACATGCTGTCAGAAGCGACCGGCTGTATACCCAACTAAGAGTAGGAACATTCTAAAGCTTAAAGCTAATTATTGAACCAAGTTTCCACTGTCTCTTGACACAATTACAGATGTAGATGTAGTCACATTACGATTGACGTCACCACATCTGACAACGTCCCCGACACCCAACAATAATCTTATCGCCCGCCCAATTCCCAAAACGCAAATTATTCGTACAATCCTTGCGGCCCGAAATCACAGAATATGCATAATTTAGATTTTCACAGCGCAATCTAGTACGTAGACAAAGCAAAACACTGTGTAATGATCAAAGTTATAGTTGTTCGTCACAATCGTCAGCCGCTGTGAATATTTGCATATAGCCCGCGGGACTCGGGGCGAGCAGATAGTTTGCACTTAACTACTTTCATTTACAAGGCATGTGTGTTTCTCTTGACTTGCTGATTTTTTGGGTGTTTGCTAGTACGTATTTTTAATGCAGAATTACGTTTAAGGAAGTTGTAGTCCACGAGAACGCCCAAGCATGGGAAAAAACTTCAACAGACAAAACTCATTAAATTCACCTGGCAGACCGCCTAACAGCCATTTTTGGATTGCATAGTTCACAGAAGAACATTCACGTGTAACAAAGAAGAAATGGGACCTCTACGAGATGGTCTTCCACTAAAAATAACTAAACGTCCCTAGCAGACTATCCTTTTTTATTTTAAGTTATTTCAGTCCATCCAAATATTTGTCTGGTAGATATCGCTGTCAAAGATAAGATCGCCTTTGTATCCATAGAATTAATTTGTGTAAAAGATTCTATCAATCTGAACCGGGACATAACCACAGCATCTGTCATCTACCACAGATCGAAAAGTCTAGCCAATATTATGTTTGTCTTTGGTATGGGACCCCAGGTGGGGAAAGCTGCCACCCTCCTCAAAATTGCTAATATACACAGATCGATGTCTCAAAAGATCTTAGCTGCAAATAATGCAGTGAGAACTTAAAGATACAAAATACGGGATTATGTTAATTTTAAGCTACTTTACCATTCAAATCCTATCTCGGGGTGTCTGGATTCGGCTCTCAGAATTCGTGAGTTACGTACCTGTCGGTTTACTCTTAAGAATAATGTTGAGAATCGGGTGTTTACATTGCTTAAGATAAACGGGATGGCTAGTTTAAGGATGATACAATTTAATTGGAAGGACGCAAAACTTTCTTCAATTTGATGATGCAGCTGGTGATCAAAAATACACGTTGTAATAACATCGTTATGGACCACTGCACTTAAATCATCAATTTCTGCCATCACTCCTGCCATCGTTATTCAAACAATGACTCAACAATTTAAGCCAATCTAAAAAATAACCCGTACCGTAACTAAAGACATTAAAAAATACAAAAAACTTGTATGGTGACCCTTTAATTTTTTCACATGGGTCTTTCGTTGACCCGAGCGAGGGGCGCTATCCTGAGGGTCCGGTTGTATGGTCACCCCGTCACCCGGCGTCACCCCGTCACTGGTAGTTATCCGCGTCACTTCACGCATTACAAGGGTTGCTGATTGGCCACGTTTCTCTAGACCTTCGTTATTTTATTTAGTTATTAACTTTTGTTCAGTTGATCTCGTCACGCCGCTTTCTGATCTTTGTCGCTTGGTTTCCCTTTGAGGTGTCAAATTAACGTTGATTTTTGGCAATTTTGTGGCGTTTTGGGGTGTAAATTAGTCTGGTCTCTTTGTTGAAATACTTATGGTTATTCACAATTTGTAATTCGAATTCTTATTAAAGGTCTGAAAAGTAAGTTCTATAAATATTTTCTCCCCAAAAAAAAATCAGTTTTAAGATTCTCAAGTACCCAATTAGTGTAATAATTATACTTAATATATTTATAATTACTAAACCCTTACTTACAACTTTTTAAATTAAAAAGTGAAAATGCGAGCTATTTATAGACTGTAAAAACGGTATAATGATTTCGGTGCTTAAAAAAACTTTATACTTAGATGATCGGCTTTGGCAACCTTATACATTATGAATCCATGTTTTATTTATTATCGAAGACTTTCTCAATAAGGGTTCTCAAACGGCGAACCCTTCTTTCAAAAGGAGTTTATTTTAGATTTTTTGAGTGAATCTTTTAATGAAGAAAATAGGACTTCGCGTCGTTACAAACTATAAAGACAAGCTTTTTAAATCGTTTCTTTAAGTATCGTTCGTTCAATCGAGTGGAACGACTCAGTTATCAATTCCCCATATCGAGAGATGAGTTTCCATAATGATGGCAATAGGGAGCTCGCCGTGTATCTCCGCTTGCATGGTGGTGCAAGTTGTAAGATGATGAGGGATGACTTATAAAAAGTAGCTAGATCAAAACGCTCGCGCAAGAATTAAGACTTTGAAGGGATTCTGTCAACTCTTGGTTTTTTCATCTCTTGCCAATATATTTGAATTTCTTTTGTAGAACAAAAAAATACATGACTTGTAGTAAAATTATGAGTTCTGTTTGAGTTCTTTATATATAAATCGTGAATTTGTTCACCAGAGCAAAGAACAATCTAAGCTTCCATATTTTACCACGTAGGCAAGCCCACAATTCCATCTTAACGATTAACCTTGCGTTCCAGGGCATAGTTAGCAATTACTTTGGTAATATCCTGTTTTTTTCAGCAAATCATAAGAACCTTGTCATCAAATAAACTAAAAAAAAATCGAGTTAATTTTTCTATAGTCATTTTCATCCACCTTGGACCAAACCCAGTCTTAAGCCGGTCATTTGGCCGTAATAATCGTCCAGTGTGCACGTGAAAGAAACAGGCGGGGTGTCCACCCTTTATTATCTTCATTCGCGTGTAATTGGACAAGACGCGTCGGGGACCAGCTCGTGTGCAGTCGGGAAGCTTCAAACGGATTTATACTTTTGAGGGACGTTTTAGAGATGTTATACAAGTGTTTAGATGTTATGACGCAAATGACGTATTTTTTTACTATTCATAGGCACACGTTTGACCATTATCTTACCTAATGGTAAGCGATAATATGGTCGAAGATAAAGTACGCTTGCCGAGAGGTAACCTATTCACTCTCGACTTAAAGACTCCCAGGTTGTGGCTATCAGGAAACACAGACTCTGGCAGGGAATACCACTCCACTACCGTGATCCATATCCATATCATCAACATCATTCAACATTATTCATCCTGTTGGACATAATGTGTAATGTTGAGATTTGGCTGAGTCTGGAACTTACGAAAAAGTTGTTAATTGCTTTCCCAATTTCCCAGTGGTCTAAGTACCTTTCGGACCTAAGTAGCTTTTGTTACTGTCATAATTATATACCTACATATTTTGTTATTTCTAGGTGGGATACAGTGCTTGCAGACAGGTGGACCGACGACCTAGTGACGATGGTGATTGGTCGAAGTCTTTTGACTGAAATGATGGTGATGATGACGTTTTATCGGAAGATTGTAATATTTAATTTATACTCGAATGTTTATAACTAACTTAAAACTATTGATGAAATTTACTTTAACTATTGTAGCGGCATCATTGCCACCACATGAAAAACTAAGAAGCGTTATTTGTACGGCAACAAAAAGAACCGCAATGCCATCTCCTGTTAGCGTCGAACTACCAACGTTATCCTGCATCGCGCCAGCAAAGTCCTCTGTGCGATTTAAACGTATACAAAAGTCCGAATATCAAATATCAGGCAGTTTTCCACCAGACACAACAACCGTCTGGTCGGACGATCCTCTAACCTAACTATATACATATAAATTTACATAAACAAAATACACTCAGGCGTCGAAGTATTTCTCCGCATCGCTGTCATCCGGAAACGTGCCCAGAAGACTGGCAGCGTTGATGTGTACTTAAATTCTAACAAATAAATTAAATTTTTAATTTATTATTTAACAGTATTAAAACCGCATCTATAAAACCCCTTACAAGTACTTCCACGTGAAAACATCGCTAAGCACTTACCCGAGCCCCCTTACATGGCAAACAAGGCATCTACCATGCAGCTTAAACTGAATTAAACATTAAATTTGATTGATACCAGTATGTAAGTACGTTTCCATTACTCGCACGCAATCTAAGTTGCAAGTTGCGGTTCACAGCTTTAGTTAAGTTAGATGGTTCCTACGTTTGATCAGATTGAAACTGTTGAAGATGCTTTTACGTTATGAGTTTTGGAGATCCTTTGTTTAGCCGACTTGCAATCTTGGATTATTGAGATGGGAGTAGGTTTCAATTAGTATTGTAAAAAGTTCCTGTGAGGCTTAAAATTACATAGACGCGAAAATAGGAAACTTACATCGACATAAACAAAAATCCTACCGTAGAGGAGGTCAGTTAAATTTATATAATAAATTATTTACATTTATGAATAATGATATAGGCTAGTTTTTATCCTGGAAAATGTATGGTGTTTATGGTCATAGGTTCGAAGAGCTAGTAGTGATAAGTGGTATCACATGTAGACTGAGATCCTAGAGCTACCAGACAGTAGTCTCTATCCTACATATTTCGTTAGTGAAAAAATATAATGATGGGTTATCATCAAATGACTTCTTCCACTCTGGGTGTAGCGGAAGGGCGTGTCAGACTCTTACTGACTAAAGCCCATCCGTGTTCCTTCTAAAGCCTTTTGCGTTACCTAAACTACATACGAATTACAAACACTAGTTAGTACGTACTTTTAACATACGCAAACCTGCTAGCTTCGGTCGACGGCCGATTTCCAGGTATCAGCAAGCTCTGGGATCTTATTTCAATGTATTTCGTTTTAATTAAGAGCTTTTAAGTACTCCTCCCGGTATATCATATAAACTTGCAAGTCTTGTTTCTAGGGAGCGAATCAAAATAATTGTTTTTTTAGAGAAAGGGAGATTGATTCATTTTCTATGGAAAACTTAATATTGCTCTCACAAGGGCAATATTAAGGCAAGAATAACAGTCGTACGTGTCGGTCAAGGCTAAGCAACGCTTGCCAAGGTTGGTTTGTGGATGGGTCATCTTAACATACCGAGTTTCCTTCGTGCCTCGGAAAGCACGTTAAGCCGTTGGTCCCGGCTGTCATTTGTAGATCTTTGGCAGTCGTTACGGATTGTCAGAAGCCGGTAAATCTGACTCCAGTCTTGCCAATAACTACCGTGTTCCCCAGATAATGGGCTGTGGGGGTCTGGTAGGCAGCCGCTCTGCGTAAATACTGGTATTCAGTTGAATCCGGTTTGACTGGAAGCCGACCCTAATGTAGTTGGGAAGGGCTAGGCAGAAGGGCAATATTGTAACATAAGCTTTAAAGCATCAGTTCTGATTACTGTTTTATTTACAATGTAGTTAAAAAGCATAGGGACACAATAGAGTGCAACGTTATTATATCACTAGTTTTGTTAATCTCTCACGAGGGGGATAAAGCCGCGTGAGAATCGGAGGGCCAGCGTCAAGTTTTAATTGAATCTTATTTTAATAATTGATTTTTAGTTTCACTTGACCGATGGGTATCGATGCTTAATATTATAAATGCGAAAGTAACTCTGTCACGCCTAAACTACTGAACCGATTTAAATGAAATTGGGTACAGAGATAATCTAGAGCCTGATAAAGGACATAGAATGGTTTTAATCCCAGTAATCGTCCTTAAAGGGGGTGAAAAGGGGGTGGAAGTTTGTATGGGGAATCAATAACCGCTGAACAGATTTAGATGAAATTTGGTATGGAGATAGATACGACCTTGGAGAAGGACATAGGCTATACCTTTTGTCGCGAAAAAAGGGCTTAAAGGTAGGTTGAAATAGGGTATGATAGTTTGTTTGGGAGTATCTCTATATAATATATGATTATTGAAGATAAAACCATGAAACTTTATATTAAGGCGCTTGATAAAAAAAAACATAATTATGTACAACAGTTTTTGTATTTTCAAAATTGTCACGTGATCACGAAGTGAGCTGTCATTCCATCTTGATTATATGGATTGACAGCTCACCTCGTGATCACTTCACCCAAGCCTTCACTTCGACATGTTTACAGAATCGACCGGCTGAATAAATAAATTTGTTTATTTATTATCAGCACTACTCGACGCTAATCTTGAATGGCCTAATGATTGACATTACCATGATCAATGCCAGCTGTAATAGAGCGCACAATGGGGTATAATGAATGAAGCAGTCTTTCCCACCATAGTTAAAGATAAATTACCTACATTTTTTTGTAACTTTCGTTAGAAATGAATCTTGCTTAAGCTCCTTTTTTACAATAATGGTAGTTCGATTCTGACTCAAAAGAAACAAGCACATGTCAAAATTAAGTAATCAAACTGTTATGCAATGGAAGGCGTATATGACCAGTAAATTCTGGATCAACTAACTACCTCAAACGTCAACATAAACTGACGTCGCCAACGAAACATCAGCAGCCTCAAATCTTCAATATCCTGATTATTGACATTACCATGATCAACGCCAGCGATAATGGAGCACATAAAATGGTATAATTAATGTAGCAGTCCTACTTCGCCATAGTTACCTAATGATAAATCACATAGTAATCAAACCATCGTGTAATCAAGGGTGCATGAGATCAGTAAAATTCTGCATTTTTTGAAAAAATTAACAATACCTTAAACGTCAAAATAAACTGTCGTCAGTTTATGTCAACGATACATCAGCAGCACTTGCCTCAAGCCTTCAATAGCCTGATGATTGACATTACCATGATCAACGCCAGCTATAATTGAGTACATAAAGTGGTATAATGAATGTAGCAGACCGACCCCGCCATAGTTAACGACCGCAAACAGAATATGAATCGACGGGACGCAATCAGCTAAATTTTGTTTGATTTGCAACACATCTCGTTAACATCACGGCCAATATTGCAAGTTAAATAATCACTATCATTGTTGCGATCCATGTAAAAGTGCTTGTTATGTGCTGTAGTTTATTATGAAAATGAAATGGTGCTTTTGGTTGTCCGACAAAGAAACATCGGGAAACCAAATCGTCTGAGAGTAAAACATTTTTGTTTTACTGTGATGTTTGCCATTTTCGGAATTATTTTGCTTCAATACAGGAAAAGAAGAATTTCATGTCATGTTCGTGAACGGACGCCGTCAGTTGAGACTGGTCATCTCTCAGCTGCCATGGTTTATTTTAATGATTTGTTATTTGAATCGTTGTTTGCCTACTCCGGACGCTTTTATCGTGCATTTTTTTTCATATCGCTCTCACATACCTATATGTATGTTTAATTTCAACAAGAATGATGTAACCAAATATTGTAAAACAAAAATGGTTTAAAAGAGTGGCCGTGGAGTTTCTTGCACGTTCTTCTCCTTTGGAACGTGCAAATAGCTTCATCTCTTTTGACTGACCAACCTTGACAATTCAAAAGTGCCTGTAAATGGTTTAATTGAAATAAATAATTTGAGTTTTGAGTTTTTTTCAGGCAATAAGAGTGTTTTTCGG
Organism: Mamestra brassicae; assembly: GCA_905163435.1. Lineage (NCBI taxonomy): Eukaryota > Metazoa > Arthropoda > Insecta > Lepidoptera > Noctuidae > Mamestra > Mamestra brassicae. Next base: position 4,895,217 of record LR990996.1, on the reverse strand, counting down.
TAAGGAGATTGTACAATATAAGTATACTGACACAAAAAAATCAGCTCAGAAAAACATCAGCGTCACGTTTAAATGATAGGCTTTAAGTTTTTTTGTTTTTAATACGCCTGGAACATTTCATATAGTTAATGGGTAATATAATAACTAGATCTTAAAAGTAAAAAAGGTACCAGCCACTTTATAAATAAAGGAATGGTAGTACATCCGGGTAGTTCCGCAGTGCTAACCAAGTTGACTAACTAAATCAGCACTATTTGCGAGGACAGGAGAGGGAGGTGAGGAGGAAGGAACAGGGCAGAGGCGACAAACCTGTATTAGAGGCACGACAAACAAACTCGTTCATCACATTCAAAAATCAAGACACACAGTCACACTATCAAATAAGGAGAGCTAAAAACGTAAAACAAAAGGCTGCCGACCATCGGCACTGCGCAAAAGGTAACAGCATTAAATTGTTACTCAGTTATTCAGCAGAACTATTGCGAACGAACGAACCCATATAAATGAAGTGAAATCGAATGAACCAATGTGTTATTGCCAACGGTTTATTGTTTGAATTATGTTCAAGCTGTTAAACTGTCACGGGGTGAGTGGAATACTAAGCTTTGCTGTGTAAGTTGATTTATGTGTCTCTGTTAAGGGATATTTTTATGATTGTGCCATTTTGTTTCCGATCGAACGATGTGAGACTGGGGTGTTCGAAGACACAGTTTCTAAATTCAATACAGTTGATATAATTATTTGCTTTGTTGAAAACATTTCAAATAGATTTGATACACTTTGGACCATTCATACATTGAACTTTTAATTAGGAGTTTTCAATTATAGGCAGAAATACTGAGAGAAAACTTGTCCTGGATATCCTGTGTTTAACTTGACACAACCGACCCCGATCCAAAATAGGATGCAAACACAATCTAGTGATCTGGGTCCAATACATTTAATAACATTGGCCCATTTCTCGTTTGATATGCGGCAGAGACGTCGAGCCCAGTAACATCCATGAGTTTTGTGATTTTGGTTATAGTGCGCAGTGTTTTCATCACCTTCCCGTGGGTGTCATAAGAGGCGACGAAGGGACTCACTAGAGAATGGGCAGCAGCATTCTTTGTGCATTGCAACAGATACACCGCCTGTCCTTCTGCCAGGCGTAGCGATTTCGGCAAGCCCCCTCCCCCCTTGGGGGATGCCTACGTCCAGCAGTGGACGTCTTTCGGCTGATATGATGATGATGATAATAATGATGCGCAGTGTTGTGTTGCTTCACAGTCCGAAAGTCCCTATAGGATACTCCATGGCCTGCTGGCAAACCCCTAAGTTGGATCCCAGGTTTGATTTACCATCGGCTCAAAAAGAAGAAGAATACACATTCCTGAGTACACATACGAACTATTTCTTATAGCTTACGACCGTATAGTTCAATTCGCGCAGCTCCGGACTTCCATTGCTAACCGTTATAAAAGTTATTCCCCTCACCACAAAACCATAGTTCACAAATTCTACCTGACGGAAGGTATTCCTCCATTCCGCAAAAGATACCGGCTCATGAGTGGTTGGATCTGAACACAAACACTCAACTATGCAGACGGTCCTGTCTAGATGCACTCCGTTTAATTAATGCCGATTTACTAGTTAGCAGTTGTTAAGCGAATGTGTGGGGTTGCTGCCGACTGGACCGGTGGATGCGTTGAGGTTTTTTTGCAGGTTTAGGATATGTGCAACCTAAACATGAAAAATATTTCTTTCTTTCAAATTAAGTATTTATTGGACTATGTGTAAACATAAGTTAGGGGTGATTTTTCACTAGTCAGGTAACTTTTATCTGAGGAATAAAATCGGCGGTTAGACGATTTACGCATAGAAAATATTTCAAAAGGCTATATTAAAAAAACAGCCCTAAATGGAATAAACTACTGTACTGTTCTTCTTCACTCTTGGCAGAGTGGTCGTGGTCGTCACATAAGGACGTCATCATTCATGGAGTGGACCATTGAGTGCAGTTTTGATTGGTCGATCCAACGCGTTAGTAACCTGCCGAGCGAGCGCTCTTTTACCTTCAATTTTTTTTTCCGGCCATTGCAGATAGTATTGGTATGCTCGTGTGGTGAATTTCAAGATACTCACTCTTATTGATGAGGACAGACCTGAATTAGCACATTCACGCAAGCTCTTACTTAAAATGTTTGTAAGCTTTTTTCCAATATAATACCTAAAGGATTATTTTTTAGGCCCCATGCCGTGTGTGTACAGTGTAACGTTACAGTCTAGTAAGTGCGTAGGCTTATAGTTTATCGACTTGCTTGCGGTAATCTAATAAATTCGATGCGCTCGGATGACCAGCGGAAAGACGGCCGGGTTACATAAATGCCTTTCAACAATGGTTTTAAATAGTTCGTTGAGAAAAATTACTACCATTTAATTCTTGATTCAGCTGCTTTTGAGCTCACGACATTTAACTTTTCGATATTGTTCATTTGTGACGATTTTATCAATTGTTTGTAGATAAAAACAATGATTTTAAACTCTGACTCATAAAAAAAATACAAACATGTCTTATTTTTGTAATTATTTTTGTCAATATTTGTAATATAAACTAATCTCAGTTTCAGAAAGACCGTTGAAGAAGCGGCGAATAAAAAGGGTTAGTGGCCAAAAATGCACTGGGCCCGAGTGGTGAATTACGGCCCATTCCGTCTCATCTAGAGACTAGAGAGGAGACCTGTGCTTGCATTTTTCTTAAATAAAATGATAGTTACTCAAAAATAAACAGGCCTATTCATAAAAAAATCTAATAATAATATACTTACGAGAATTTGAAATAAGAATCTGCTGATCAGTACTCAATTAGAGCATACTATGGTTAAAGAGTTCTAAAAATAGGGCTGAAAACGTTTTAGAAATTCATGGACATATAGTGTATCAGCTTTCAACTTAGTATAAAAGCTTAGTTTAAACGATCCAAACCATTTCACTCCCCAACAAATATGAGAACAATTCTGCCGAGTTGTTTATCCGTACAATAGGATAAAACTTCCTAATCTCCGAGCTATGAACAAGATTCGATTAAATGTTGAAACTCCCGCCAATTAGTTAGCCATAGTTCGACTTTTGAGCAACTAGCATTAAGCTGAACAACTAGATACAAACTGCGTGTTTTAATTAATATTGGTAGCGGTTGAGTTAATAGATTTTGTGGGTTATTTATCACATTATCATTACTGTATTAATAATTAATGGAATGGCGCTATATTTTTATGGTAGGTATGTGTTACCCTATAGGGAATAGCTAATGCAAACCGAAATCAGAAGACGCATGAAGTTTTTTGGCATCGGATAACGAATTATGGAATTCAAATGGAGCAGGGCAGGACACCTAGCAAGGATGATGGAAGGTGGAGTGAGGCGGTAACGTGACGTCCCAAAACTGAACAACTGAACTGACAAACGCCTTGGTAGACATCGTGGGTAGAACCTGAATGAGGCTGGCATGGCATAAGAACGTTGGGATTGGCATAAGGAAAGATAGTGGGCGAAGCCGGGCTGTGAATAGTGAAAATTATGTAAAGAGGTATAAGGTACAGAGAGTATAGTCACGCATACCTCTACTGGAAATGGGAGGATCCTCCTGCCAGACCATTGTTGTGTCTGGTGGGCAACTGCCCGATAGTTGATATTCGGACTGTTGTATATGTTCAAATCGCACGGAGAACTTTGCTTGCGTGATGCAGGATTTCGTTGTTAGTTTGTCGTAGATAGCGCTGCGGTTCTTTTTGTTGCCGTACAAATTTCGTTTCGTAGTTTTTCATGAGGCGGCATTGATGCCGTGGGTACTGGCTGGCTGTGTGACTCGCTGCTCGAGAACGTGTAGTGCTCGTGTAGTATTGTAATGGGGTATTTGACAAAAGAAAACCAATTAATCCGTCAGATAGATATCCAAAAAATATTGGACACATATTTTTCTTTTGTCACGTAAACAGAAAATGAAGACGATACATTACGTTGAAAACAGTGTGACGTCACTTACCAGTACACTTTTACTGGAAAGTGACGTTACAAGCCCCCACTCCTTATCTTTGATGCGTTTTATTGATTTGATAAAACGTAATTTTTCGATAATCTAACTGACGGACTAAATGGAATCACAATTTTTTTTAACCCAGGCGACATCCCTATTGTAGCAGTTGATTATTATATATGGTATTATATTGTATGACTATGGAGTTAAGTAATTATGCATAACTCATGAAATGTCGGTGTGCCATAGATGCACCTGTGCCTTATCTTTTGGCGAATACATGAGTGATGTTATGTCATGTATATGTTTAGAGAGACCATCCTTCTTCGTACTAATTGCGTCACTTTACCACTACGTACATTTTCCTAAATCAATGTCCAAAAACTCACAAAATACTTCGTTCAGTACCATGTGTTAAAAATACCACGCTGAATTTCTCCCAAATCCAGCTATTTGTTTAGCCATGTAAACGTAACAAACAAACAGACAAACTCACTACAAATTCACAACATTCATGGATAGGAATTCTCGGAGCACATTAAATAATTCAACTTATTAAATTAATCCGAGCCAGGTAAATGTCATTAAAATATTACTCGTAGCGTATTGACACCAGCCGTCATTTACAAATGAATTTGCATGATCCTGATGAGTACCCCTGGGTCATCCCATATTCACGCTTCAGAGCTGATAGAATATTATGTGATATTTTATTACTGAACTAGGGGTAGCTCCCGATCTCACTCGTGTGGATTTCGGGGGTTAGTTCTCGTGTTCATTTTCCTATAAATATTCAATAGCTCGTTGCATCATTATTCTTAGTGCACCTCTATAATACTCGTATCTAACGACCTCCAAATACGCTGTGTTGTATTTTCATCTTCTGTTTTCTTGTGGCTTAATAATTATAGCCTGATCTTCGAGGTTAAGCATTACTTACCGAGGTCAGTTCGTGGATGGGTTGTCACCCATCCATCCGCGTAAGTAATGGTTGGTCATCCATTAACTATCGAGACTCCTCCGACCACTGAAAGCACGTGTCCTAGTCGCTATTGAAGTTCTTTGAAAGAGTCAGAAGCCAGATAATCTGACATCAGACCAGTCTTGCCATAGGGGAAAAATACCAGTATTACCAAATTATTGGGTTGTAGAGGTCGGATTGGTAGATGCTCTATGTAAAATACTGGTACTGAAGGTGGTGGAGATGAAGTCGACCTTAACATATTTGGGGAAAAGCTATGCAGAATGCTTTTTAATTTTGAACACTAATTAAAATGTGTTCTTTTTTATGGGATAACAATTTACACTGGTGTTTTTTTTTCCTCATCACACTTTCAATCAATCAGTCAATCATTTCATAATTCAATAATTCAAAAGTCATTTATTCAAATTAGGCTGAGTGCCAGCACTTTTTGAACGTCAAAGTTCTACATAAAGACAGTCCCCCAAAACGCCCGCCCGTCACCTTTTCCTAGTGTTGTAGCTGGGAAGAAGTGGCGCAACAAACTCCCCAGCAACACATCTGTCTGTTAAGCTTTTAAAAAACTTGAATTTATACAATAGTATGCAAAGTATTTTACAAAACATGACACAGAAAATAAAAAATTAAACTGTAACCAAATTAAATGAAATTAATTGACACTTAGTAGCTAGCTCCATTAAGCCATCAGAAATAGACAAACTCAAGCATTAACAAGTAAACCAAACTAATTATGCCTCCGGGCATTTTATTTTGCGATTTATTTTGTTATACATAGGTATGGTTACAGATGGTATATTACTTTGCCCCATTTGTTTGTTTTTCCTAATAACAGTGTTTTTATAAACACGTCATACACCAACAGCAAAGATCGGAAGCACTGTTTGAACAAGGCCCGTTTTTCAATAGTAAGATAAGTTTTTATCTAAGGAATAAAATTACAGTTCTTTAGATTTTGTCTTACCGCTTTATTATTATTCCTCAGTTAAAAAACGGACTTGGTCTAGAAGTAAAATTATTTAAACTGACTATCAATACTGGAAATGAAATAAACTAAGTGAATAGTTTATTTCACTTCCGGTATTGTCATCAGAAAGGATAAATGCACTACTTAATACTTGGTGCAAACGAAGTTTATTATGTACTAGCTTTTTCCCGCGACTACGTACGCGCATATCCCGTTTTTCCCGATCCCGTAGGAATTTCGGGAAATCCTCTCGCAGTGCACCTCTACGGAGTGTAGGAAAGCTACATACCGATATTTCAGCTTTCTACGACCAGTAGTTTTGGCTGTGCGGTGTCTTTCAGTCACTCAGTTAGTCAGTAACGAAAGAATTTCATATATTAGAATTGGTAGCATAACTAAACGCACATATAAATCAATATTTTTATTATATTTTTGAACCGATGCCATAAAATCTATATTTTTGTATGCCGTCATAAACAAAATAATTTTCGATTCTATCAACTTCAAATCCTATTACAAAATTTGAACGTTCCTTTGAAAGCTAAAGAATCATTTCCTGCCAACATGTACAAAGGCTGCATCACAGTACCTATATAAAATGATGTTGTTGGGGATAGTGCCATGATGAGAAATGGGCAGAAACATTGACAAGATAAATGGACCAGATTTGAGATGAGATGATTAATTACCCGATGGAAGGATGGAAGTGGGTAGCCTTGAAGAAATGTACGGGGCAAGCGAAAATGAAGGAAATTTCTAATGACTTGTTACTAACTTAATCATGTCAGTTAGCTGTATTTAATTAATTATTTATTTATGGTTTAATATTGGAATAATAAAAGGCGTTTCCAAGTCCACTGGTATTGAGACCTATGACCTATTTTATGTCACGTCACACGTCATATAGGTACTCGTACTTAACAAAATTTCTGTAAATCATTTTTTTATGAAATTGCCGTCCCTAAAACAAAATAGTGAATAGAGTCAAAATTTTGAATTTAATATGTTGGCATAAGTTGTATCCACTAAAAGCCACAAAAAGCAATCTATCAAATTCCAAAACTTTTCAAAAGGTTATTTTCTATACAATTCGCTGAATTTTATTTAAATTTGTTCTAGGTATAAAGTTACCTGCGTTTTTCATAAAGTCTTCTTCAGCGTAGGCCTACTGAAATACAACATGGTTAGCGTGTGGCAGACAGGGACAGGTTGATGCATCCATGGGATGATAGAAAGAGATGCATGTAGAGAACGCAATCCGTCTCCATTGCACGAGCGAATGCACCGGCTGTGTACGGTTAACAGATAAAATAGTGCAATATAAATGTCGGTGTAACCAGTTTTTGGTGGAATTTTGCTGCTGAAATTAAAATGTGTTTCTTCTTTTTTAAATGAACATATTATTTTTATATTATATGTTTGTCGTGGATACTTAATATTTAAAGGTTTCCATAAGCTCTTGACAAACTGACATAATATCAGCGATAGCCAAACAGCCAAATTGACGCATGGTCGCATGTCAATCTCATAAGTTTTGGACTTTTTGCGAATCTTTATAGTTGATGGAAAGGCGCTGTGTCGAAAACCTCTGAATACAAACATAAATCAATATTTCTTCAGAATTAAAAGAAAATTGTATCGTGTTTTAGATAACAAGATCTATTCCCATGGGTGTCGTAAGGGGCGACTAAGGGACTCACCAGAGAATGGGCAGCAGTATTCTCTGTACATTGCAACAGCTACGCTGCGATCGCAACCCGCCTGCCAATCGCGGCGATTATGGCAAACCCCCTATTTTAGGGAGGCCTATGTCCAGCAGTGGACGTCTTTGGGCTAGTATGATGAGGTATTATGAGTTGTTCAAAACATAATATAATCAACATTGTTAAAAGGTCAGAAGTACAAATATGATTTTCTTGTTTTTATCATATCGTAATTCCATTCTTTTCAAAAGGCGGTCATGGTCCAAATCTATTTCAACACCAACATTGCAATATTGCCTAAATACAAGCCCGATGCACTTTGCCCTGCTGTCCGTACCGGCCCACACGTGTGGCGCAAACGAGCCGGCCTTATAATGAATAGCCGTCGCCTGCCACCATATTTCAGCGAATTAACAAATGACCCGCTGTCATTGTACGCGCGGCGCACAATTTTTCTGCGCACCGTACCTAACGGCTTGATGTAGGTGCGGTTGGCGGTACTGGTACGTTCTCGTTGCTGCTGTTGGTACCGCCGAATTAATGTTGGGTTTATGGTGTATACGAAGCCTGGTGGGATTGTTATGATTGATACTGGGTTTGTTATTAGGGAGGAAAGATCTTAGATGTTTAGAAGATTCTGGTGAGCAGAGAATGATAGAAACCTCGGTTAGCAAGAATATTAGATACGATTTTGCTTGAAGACATAGTGTTTCGATGTTGAATAAGCCGTAAGTTTTCCGGTCTCTTTTACAAAGCCGAAAACCACCACAACAAACTAACATAAAAAATCAAAATAAGTTTTAATGATGATTATCCAAGATATTCTCAGAGCCTGATAACCTACTTTCACTTACATCCGAAGATCGACATAATTACTGTCCGTTTATAAGCTGTCTAATCTCAATTATTCCTCAAAACAAAGTTACCTTATACCTTTCTGAAGTTTAAAAATTCGAAAAATAATAATACTTCATAAGCTATATATAAATACCTATAAGTATGTGACACTTAGGTAACAGTTCATCGATATCTAAAAACTGTTCAGTCCACTCACACCCCCTCAATTTTTCCGCCACCACAAAGTAAACCTTACAAATCTTCCAGCTAATATTTAACAGTTGACACCTGAAGTTTATTCCGTTTTTCGATCCAGACAAAGCCGATTTCCCACTGGTTGGAATCCGGTTGAGTCGCAGTACTTCGAGCTTTCCGTGTCGGATTAGGTCCGAGGAGCTTTGCCTGAAACCTATTACTGATTTATAGACAATGGTTTTATGATCACCTGCTTCATTTGGGTTTTTTGGCGAGGAATGGTTATGGATATCAATGGGTGATGTTAAGTGTTGCTGGTAGTAAGTAGGATAAACACAAAAGAACCATCACCACCCCATCACTTCCCGTGGGTGTCGTAAGAGGCGACTAAGGGACTCACCAGAGAATGGGCAGCAGCATTTTCTGGGCTTCTGTGCATTGCAATAGCTACACTGCGATCACCAACCCGCTTCGCCAAGCGTGGTGATTATGGCAACCCCACCTTGGGGGAGGCCTATGTCTAGCAGTGGACGGAGTGGAGTTTCGTTGGCTTTACACACGTTGACTACCTTAGAAATAAACTTGCAAAAAATTTCCAGACCTCCAAATTAGCTATCACCAAACTGTCTCCCACGCTCCTTGTCGGAAACAAAAATAAGTTTGATGATAGCACTCTTCCGGTCAATTAACGTTAAAGAGGTTTCTTTTTCCTTTTGACATTTTTAAAATAATAAATTAAGCACCAAATATTTTTCATGTACAAGTCCGTTCACAGTTATTTTAGCTCTGACGTCAGCCCAAGGAGCAACCTTATTGCAACGAGAATAAAGATCACTGTGATTTTGACATGAATGTGCACTGTATCTTTCTTCTTGTCTGGAAGAGACGACTTGTAAAAACGTGTAACGAGTAGTATTAAAATTGTCACTTCCCATTCAAGACACTGAAAACCTCATCCTTAATTAAAACCTAATGAAAGTTTCACAACAAATGAATCACTAATATACCCACAAACGTATCAAACTACTTACAATGTTATAAGTAACAACCCTTCCTTATTCGCAGCCATTTTGTATGCATGACTAAACACTTACCAATATTCAAATGTGAGCTCCGATCTTAAGCAATTTATTGTTTGACCTGAACTTAATGGTTGTATGTAATATATTGAGTTATTATTGTATTTATTATAAGTGAGGATATCTATATTGTTACTTATTTATAATGAAAGTCTACTGTAATATTATCCTTCTCTTTTACTTTTAAGTTTGTTGCTGTTGTGTTGTCTATGTCGAACAAATATTTTCTATTCTATTAGTAAACGAACAGTCGTGAAGACCCAGTCGTTTTTTCTCCGACATTGTCTGTTATGCACGAGGATGTGGGTTCAAATTTGGCAACTACTAATATGACTTTTTTTACGCATCTTTGGTGAAGGAAACCATAATGAGAAAAACTGCCTTGAGTAAGCATGTTGATTACTGCTCGTGCCTGCTATGTGTGAGGAGAGCCCTTTGTCCAGGAGTGGAACAGTATCAGGCTGGTATTATTAACCAATCAAGGTTCAGGATAGTAAAGATCATGTTATTGAAGAATTCTAAAGGGTTAGATACTGTCAAACTGAATAAGTATCTGCAACGAGCTGTGCCTTACAAAGTTATATGTGTTGATTGTAACTTTTTTCAAAAAACCATGTTAAGTTATAGAACCTATTTGTGTGAATACTTTTGTCTTACTTACAGAAATATTTCGGGTCAAAACACATGCATTTTTGTTACTACCCCGAACGCTAGACTTTAATGTGACATCAAGTGACATAATCTGCATGGAAACACAAAAAGACCGTTGCTCAATAATTTAAGCTAATAGTTCTCTTATTACAAAACGTAATACACAATCATTGCCAACTAGCATGCCACGTGTCCCACACGCGCTGTCCTGCCAATGGACCCCTAATTACAAACTAGTAGACCAATTGAGAAGGGGTTGTAATGAAAAAATAGCTTGCGTCAAATTGCAGCAATTAAACTAACGCTCTATTCTACACATGAGCTGTTGGGATGCATGTTTATTAGTTTTTAATAATGTTCTTCTTTTTCACATTCATATTTTCTTCCCCTATACGTCCCTCCTCCTCCATGCATCGTTTCCCCAATGCTGAGGGTCGTGGCCACATCATGGTTACAATACGTGATCTTTTATTATGTTTCCTGAGGATATTATCTTCAACGAGGTTTTGATTCGCGACCAGCGTAAAGGACTTTTTCTTATAGGTTGTTTGCCCTTGACTTTTTCAGTTTCACGAGAAAGTCATAATCGAAGCGTCTCATTAATTAAAATGTAAGGGCTCTATTAAAAGTAACCCCTTAGCAGCGATCACCGAAAAATCCTAAATGTTTGGGATTTACCACGTGACATTTCGTTTGCGCGTGCCAATCCTCGAAATTTTTTGTCAATTACAATTATCACGTCATTGTTAGATTTATAACAGCTGCATGGGTCGACCTTCAAGGTTAAGCGACCCTTGCCGAGGTTGGTCTGTGGATGGGTGTCCATCTTAACATACCGAGACTCCTTCATGCCTCGGAAAGCACGTTAAGCCGTTGGCCCCAGCTGTCATTTGGAGTTCTTTGGCAGTCGTTACGGATTGTCAGAAGGTAGAAAATCTGACACCAGTTTGGATGGGATTTAAGATGGGTTGTGGAGGTCTGGTAGGCAGCCGCTCCACGTAAAGTAGAAGTCACGGCAGAGATCACGTGCAAAGCTATTTGTTTACTTGAGAAACCAGATTTGACAGATGGAGTTGTCATTGAGGTTGGTGCGGATAAGTGCCCTTGAAGTTGGACTTGAGTTTGAGTCTTCGTGATGAAAGGATTTGTCAACAAGACTCTGCGTTACCGAGTGTTAGCTGTATTTGAAAACGTGGTTCGATCGAGATTAACGTCGCTCGGGGAGGCTCCATTCATGTGATAATAGGAGGGCGTTATTGATAGGATTAAGCTTCGCTGCGAAATTAACTACAGTGTAAAATAAAACTAATAGATAGGTAGGTATAGTGACAAGTTTAAGATCGTTTTAAAAACTAGGAAGATCGGGCTCCGGTCCATAATAAACACCAGCAAACATGTTGTAGCGGCCACCAGCAACATCCCAGGCTACTTCAAAGTAGAAAGGTCTATCAGCAACGAATACTGGCACATGATAGTATGACAATTCTGGTGTCTTTTCCGTCATTTGTGGATCTGCGGACATTAACATTATATTAAAAAAAATCTGTATTTATAATTTCTTCTACCAGCGAGTATATTTTGACAAATGACAGTTCATTTCGATGGACATTTTAAAGGATCTCAAGTATTCTGTCGTGATTTTAGTGAGTTTGAAATTATGATTCCTTTTATTCAGTAAACATATGTACATTTAAATTATATTTTTAAACATTTCAATATAAATTATAAAAAAAAAATATAAAAAAATAGTAGCCGACCGGTATCGGGAACAGGGTCTAAGCTAGTCAGGGCTCCGTACCGCTTTCTGAATCAAATCCTTGATCCAGCTTCCTAACGAGAGCATCCTAAGGTGTTGTTTGAGGCTCCTGGCCATTAAGCTACAATGATTTCTGAGTCTACATCCTACTTGTCGACAACCTCGCGAGCCAAGGCCAATATATGCGATTTGCTTACCTTTCTCGGCTTTCACGAGGTTCTCGTCATACGGAATGGTTACGTCTACATTCATTGCACGCCACTCGATTTGGTCCACCACTTTATTAGGCTTATCGGCAATAATGGACCTGTCAGTGATGCTGGACCGCTTACAGTACAATATGATATTGCCATTATCGAGAACTGGGTCGGGCGCATATCTGTAGTACAAAATCTCCGATTCCATAAGAGAGTATTTCAGAGCAAGTTGCTGATGGATAATAAGAATACAAGGTTGTGCCTATGCAAGTACTCTCCGTTAGCTAGACGAGAACAACCAGAGACAAGCAACGTGGCGAATTGGTTCTTCCGAACGGTGACATGCCCGACATATGGGGAGTTTGAAAGAACTATTAGCAAGTTGAATTTGAAGAAACAATATTGGATTCTGAACACACGGTACATAATAATGTTTATCGATAGGTACATAATGGATGATCGTATTTTGTATGAGATCAACCGCTTTCAGAAGGCAAAACCGTGAATGTTGTGCGCCGGTTTTTCTAGAAATTACGATCATATAGAATATTTGAAGGCTGTATCTTCCGTGAATGTGCGTATTGAGTGTCATAAAGACAAGACGTATATTACTATGCATTTTATTATGGCATCTAAACGACGCTATGAAGACGAAGGACCCTCGAGGTTTCCAATTTACAGCTTTTTCGCTTCCATTCCAAGGATGGATGCTCATTTCACTGAGCTCTAAGACCGTGTCTTTAGAATCGTTAGTAGTAGTTTAAACTTTATGGAAGTGTGTGTAGTGATTTGTAAATTACATTATTTATAACAGTTTGTACCCACAGAGCAACAGTTTTGTCAAAAATGTATATAAAAACTACTTAAGTAATTTTTAAGTAAAAACTAACCAAACGTATACCCAAAAATTGACAGCTATAGTTCTTAATAATAATGTTAGTGTTGTGTATTCCTTTTATTGTTATTATATAAAGATTATTATTTTGCTAAAGGTAATTATTTTATGATTAGCTATAAGTTGATTGCTGCGCCCTAACAGGGTAATGTATTCACAAAGTTTAGTTAAGTCTGTAACTGTGTGTACATTGTGTGCAATAAATAAATGAAAAAAATGTTACTACTGACGTGTGACTCAAAGTATTTTTTGTTAATTATGTCGAAATAAAAATAAACGCACCAAGTGTACTCAAACTTCCATGGTTTGAGTACACAAACATCTTTGAGTACATTTTTGATACTTAAGTACGTTGCGGATAGATGGCGCTAGGATACAACAAATAACGCCATATTACAACTTGATATATTAATGAGTGATCACGTGGTAGGAAACGTAAGTGCGCTACCACTTGGTCACGATCTTCGGTAGAATGGATGCAGCAAGGACTAGCAAGGAGCTCGAGTGTTGTGAAAGTCGAGCTCGGACAGTCTTGGCAGACACCCGGCAACGCCTGGTTCAATCAATCAATCATATGAGCCAAGTACCGTCCACTGCTGAATGTAAGAACCCCAACCATCCCGATCTTGAGCAGTCCGCATCCATCCGCTGCCAGCCACCTTCTTCAAATCATCGATCCATCGTGCCAGTTCGTTTCATTTTTTTTAACGGTACTTTAATTCGAATTATCTTTTGTTCGAGTACCCATAGCAGTTTCCACACCTTTCTGGACTATGTCGGACCGTGAATAACACTCTTTTTCGCATCTCGGCCACCAACGATTGGACAAGTATATTTATTTCTTCTTACCTGGTATCTTTCTGCCCACACCCATTTCATCGATTTGGAAAAAAACTTTTTGTTTAACTTTACTCAAGGAAATGGTTTGGTTTTGTTTGTCTGCTTTAAAAATTCCTACCATATCGGTTGAACTAGTATTGAAAATTGATGACAGCCCCAACTGAAAGTGAGAAAACTCAAAATCTGTAATTTTGTACAGAAGGTACAGACGCCAGCACATCAAGCTACCCGAAACTGTCATATTTTCCCAGTCACCCTTGAACCTAATGCTGATGAAAAAAAATGAAGTTGAAAATCTATTAAAGAAATTTGACAGATTGTTGTAGCTTGACATGCTGGCGTCTGTGAGTGTAATGTAACATTAAAAATAACTAAATTTATAAAACTTTTGAGACGGGAAGACGGGTTTACTGTCGGGCCGAAGAGGTCAAGTAGAATCGTGATTAAAATTATTCTTGGGTTGGACAAAGTGTTATTGGGTTTTACATCTAGAATTTCTCAATTGTAGTCCAGAGAACGTATGGTTGATGACTATAGCGTCACCCCATATAGCTTGGGACTTGATGACTATAGCGTCACCGCATATAACTTGGGATTTGATGATTATAGCGTCACCCCATATAACTTGGGACTTGATGACTATAGCGCCACCCCATATAGCTTGGGACTTGATGACTATAGCGTCACCGCATATAACTTGGGACTTGATGACTATAGCGCCACCCCATATAGCTTGGGACTTGATGACTATAGCGTCACCCCATATAACTTGGGACTTGATGACTATGGCGTCAAATGAGACTTTGACTTCTGAGTTTTTTGTTTCGGTGTTTTTTCGCAGGGTAGTCAGCTAGGAAATACCGGCCTCATTTAATTTAATAAAAAAATTACCAAAAAATATTGACGTGTAAAACTGTTATGTTTAACCTACTTACAAAATAAATATCATTTATCAATTGAACACACACAATGTGAATACTTATTATAATAAAATATTAGTTAAGGTTTACCCCTTGAAGGAATCCATTCCAATCTACAAAGGTTTTAATTTTAAATTTTGGGATTGTTACTTTCATTAATTTTACTTCTCCTGCCTTAATGTGGTTGCTAACAAAACTTTTCTGGTTATAAATTGTCTCAAGTAAAAATCCCAATTCTTTCGCTTGGTTTGGTACCACAAATGTGATAGATGTCTCATAACTTATCATCCTCATTGTTAGGATCTGAAGAAATAAACACAATGATAATTAGAAATCTTAAGCTGGGGACTGACCGTTGTTACGGGCCTTAATGTAATATTAAAAGCGAGCATGTTATGTTATGCCGTGTCCTAAACCGTGTAAAACAAAACACATTTGCATCATGTTCGTGCTCATTTCCACGTACTGACTGCACGAATGCTTGCTTTGTAACATGTTACATTACGCCCGTAACACCGGAAAAGACAGGCTTTTGCTAAGGAGATCGATGTGATAGGCTCGATAAAGATACTAAGAGAAACATAATAAAATACACAAAAAAATACTCCTTATTCTTCCGGTATTCATTTGAAGTAAACTGGAATAACACAAACAGATTAGTTACAAAAGAAAACTATTTCTAAACTGTGTTTAAAATCCGCGGTTGAAAAAATTGACCTCTGCAGTTCTTGTTTTAAGTAAAGAAAGTAAAAATTCATCAAGTACATCATAATGTTTGAATAAAAATTTGATGAACTATGTTTAGTTATTAAACGGTTACCACCTCTAGTGACCAACCGAAAGTTTGGTTTCGGTTTTGGTTTCGTCCAGTTTCGGCCAAGAAATCTGGTTTCAGCCTTAGTTTCGGTTTCGGCCAAAAAAAGCCGAAACTTTCGGCCGAGCCGAATGTCGAGTGATCCTGAATAATTGTGGTCGTTCGACAACAAGAAAGTCTTAACTTTAACGTATTTGATTAGTTTCTATAATTAAATTATTCTTGAAAAATATTTGTTACGTATTTTTATGATTGTCTTTTTATTTTATTTAACACTCCTTAACTGTCTGTATGTATAATTATGCAAATAAATGTGTAAAAAATACACTAGATTTCAGTATAAAATATAAATTTTAATCTGTGTATGTAAGTTTCGGTTTCGGCTGAAACTGAGACCCTGACCGAAAGTTCGGTTTCGGCTGAAAAACCTGTTTCGGTGGGACACTATTTACCTCACAGAGTTTGCTGGTGCTGTACCCGAATTCTCCCATTGTGTTCATCATTGGTATTCTTGTGGTGCTCCCATCTATACGATTGAACTTAGCCAGCTTAGTCAGTCGATAGTCAAATGGAACCTCCCATGTGCCCTATTACGTAATGAAAGTTTGGTATCAAATCTTATAGTCAAACACGGAAGCGCCGGCTCTTCTTCATAGGTTTGCCTAGTCAAATCTCAGGTCTGACATAATCTCTTAGTCAAAGACCAAACGAATAGTGCTTTTCTACCATTTACTAACGAATTTTTGGTATTAACCAAAAATTCGTTAATTTTTGGTATTAACCAAAAATTCGTTACCTAGGAGAAACTAATAAAAAAAAATTAAAAAAATTGTTATGTAAGCAGGTACAGTTTTAAATTATTTTATTTTTTGTCTGTCTTGTGCGAGTCCCAAATAAACATTTTTCTTTCTTTCTTTATACTAATTTGGACAGTCAAATGCCGAAACTCAATTTCATGAAATTGGGGGTTTACCAGCCAGTCCTAAATTATTTAATTATTAGGTATATAGGAACGCCCCCTGCGTGGGGCTATTATGTGTACAGGGTTCAAAAGAACCTAACATGAATACTATTGAAACCTAACCGACGAATTTTCTTTCTTTAGGTACTCATTTTATTTTTAAATGAACAATACTTACTTTGTAGTGTGCACCAGATATGATGATTATCTTTGTAGTTTTATTCACATCGTCACTATCCACTATTTCTGTCATTCTTTTATATGTCATAGCACTGAGCTGTAAGAGACATAATTGTTGATTTTAAATTTTGTGTGTGTGTTTACATATGAATTGTTATTTTAAAAAAAGTTCAAATCAATCGATTTTTGGACTAGCCCGCCACACTTTGTCTCACCACTGCGACTCAACAGCCACAATCAACTGTTGCCACAATCAGAAAAGCGACGAGACACTGAATCTTGACGAGTCCCGGTAAAAATATTCAATATACTTACACTTTTCTCCTTCTCCAAATGGAATCAAGAAGCAGTAAATACTGAGAGATTAGTGTTTTCCCGATAAACAATAAACTCACCAAATTATTGATATGCGCAATAGCTGCGTTAGGATAATTGAAACCAACTTTTTCTACTTGTACCCCATCATGGTCAGAGGAATCTTTAATAAATTTCGGGTCTATATCAGACGTGTAATTCACGTATATTCTATTGGTGACCGTCAGGTCACCCTGTTTCATTATGTTGATACAAGCTGCGACCTTTGAGTAGCACTTGCTTAACTGAAAAGGGAATGTGTTAAAGGAAAATTTCTGTAGAGTTACAAAATCATGTTGTATGAATTATTAGGTATTTGTAGATTAAAGTGCGCAAGATGACCGTTTTTTTTAAACACCTAAACGTGGGTTTCTCCCGTAGCCTTTTCAATCTTCCCGTTGCGTTGTCTTTACCGACCAATACGTAACGAACGCCCAAAGTTGGTGACGACAGTTTACTCACTGCGACGTCATCTTTATATCCTAGGAGTAACATCAGCTCTTGTTTGACATCTCCCGTGGCTATAGACGCTAGCTTGCAGAGCGACACGCGCACCAGATGCTCAGAAGCTACTACGTTTTTTTTCGGTGTTACTTTTATTAGGCTCTGTAACAACACATTTTGTATTAGTTTGGTTAAATGTGAAATTTAAAAGATCAAATAGAGAGATTTATTGTGGCTGGTTCTTTCGATTCGATTTTTTTGACATGACAACGTCTTATAAATCGATGAAAGCCGGCTGCACGCACGAAAAAGGATGACTCATTGTAACGTTACGCCCATTGTAACGTTACGATCATTTCATCAATGTTTTGTTATGACGTTGTCACGTTAAACTATGGTCCGTAAATCGACTTTACAGACAACCAATTTTTAAAAATTAAGCATTGTCCCACACTAGAAATTTCTTCTGTATCGTGGGTGCGTTTACAAACATATAAACTCACATAGACAATCAGCATCATTAATTGATCCATGTTTAAACAATTCAATGTTACGGCGGCTTTTCAGTCAACCGTGATGATGAACCAAGTTTACCGACATAGCCTGAAGGATCGCCAAACTGAAGTGCAGTGGGCAAGGCACATTGCTCGCAGAACAGATGGTTGATGGGGCTGAAAAGTTTTGGAGTGGCGACTGCGTACAGGAAGACGCAGCGTTGGAAGGCCTCCCACAAGGTGGACCGATGACCTGGTGAGGGTCGCGGGTAGCCGATGGATGCGAGACGCACATGACCGGTTGCTGTGGCGATACTTGGGGGAGGCCTCTGTCCAGCAGTGGACGTCTTTCAACTGATATGATGATGATGTGATGCTGAATGTTTTAAACGCCATAATGATACAAATACAAAACTAGGCGTGTGGATGGGTACCGTTGTTCATTGAAATGGCTAATGGCAGTTTCAAGCAATTGGCGGCAACAGATATAATGTTATGTTAATTATTTATCGATAAAACCTAATAATAAAAAGTCAAATTACCAAAACTAGTTTTTCACTTAAACTATTAAATTGAATGTCACCATAAATACATGATATTAAATAGGTAAATATTAAAATTCTAAAACAATTGAACTGAAACATGATACACTACACTGTTTGTATGGGAATGCGACATAAAACTGCGCATATTTTGTTGGTTAATAACTGCAGCTAGAATCTAATTAAGCATCGCATTTTATGGTCATAAATATTTCATATGCCTAATTTTGAGTTGTTTGAATTTGATGAAAAACAACAGTTTTATCACACAACTGCGCTGTATGAATTAAAATTAACGACAAATAAATTTAAGGTACGAAAAAATGTAAACACCAAGCATGAAGCAGGATTTGTGCACTAATCATACACTAACTGTAACTGTTTACTTTCAAGTTTTATCACAATTCCTCAAATTAATATCGTCCATTACTGATCAATCAGACCAGACTGACTTTATACTTTTTGGCGGCAAACCCATTACTTTATGTTACGTCAAGTTGACATCTGTCAAATTTGGTCTAAATTCAACTACGTTAATATCTTCGTTCTGAGACCAATTCTTTAGAGGCGTGTATATCTTTTTTTTGTTGTTGAATGCAAGAAGCAGAGAAAGCCCGGGGAAAGCTTATGACCATCAGTGAACGTCTATCGGCTAAAATGATGATGATAACATAAATCACAAAGCAAAATCAATAAGTCCCAGCAAAGAGATTTTTCATAAAACAATTTCGATGATCATAGATTGATCATCGGTTTGACTATGCAGAATCTGGTTCTCAAAGAGTGAGGCGTAGATAAGCTGGTGAGAATCTAAAGCGAAGAGATAATGTAACCGAGGTTCCCGTAGGACGGGCCGCTTTGACGGGTGAATCGAATAAGTCGTCGGCAGAGAGAATAGTAATAAAATTGAACCGAGCGCCTGCCCAGATGTAGCTATGGATTTATCGCCAGCTAAACTTTGAGGCACACTGGATGCAACGGCATTTTAAAGTTTGTCTTTTTCTCAGAGAATAAGAAATATCACTGCTGTAGAAGTAATTACTAAACTTTTAGAATAACTTTCATTGCAGCACAATGTTGTTGATTTTTGAAAAGAAAATCAGCAGACGATTTAGGCTTATTTCCATTAAACTCACGTCATGAGTTCCTAAAGTGGTACATATTTAATTTCTAAACGTTTTGATGTATTATTACATTGCATAAGACAGGCGCTTTTGTCAAAATTCATAAGATTTTTTGCGGCTTCACAACAGCTGCCAGGACTCATAGGACCAGAAATATGAGGTGGTCTATGGCTTTCGTATCACCAGATTCCCCGTCTGAAGCGCCCATGTATAACGTAAGATGTAACCCAAGCAAGTTGTCAAAGAATTAAAGCTCGCAAACAAAACCGAACCTCTTCCAATTCCTTCCACCCGGTGTGCCCCAGTCTTCCCAGGTCGTCTCCGCTCGCTCGCTTACACATTCGTCGGGCTGCATCCAATATGTTTCCTAGCATATTGTCTTTAACAGCTCCATTATACCGACGATAGATTGTGCGGAAACCTCCGCTTCTGCCGCCTCCCTACATATTGCGACGAAAGAAATCTTTTTTCACATCCTCGATGAATATTTTTGTTTGCTTATGTACCGCGTATTGGGGAAATGAATAATGAAGACGTATTTTTCGTTTGAGTATTGGGGGGATTTGTTTAGCTGGAAATGATTGTTCTGTGTGCTGACTGTCTGCCGCAAAAGAAAGGCTGTCTTCTTTCAATTCAAGCCTGCTACACCAGGAGCATTGCTGATTCATTGTGGACCGAAAAGACAAAGTTGAAAAGCCTCATAGTCTAATTTATTAGATCTGGTACTTCAACAATGGTGTTAGTACTTCCTCTGACCGAAATTTTGTTAGAATATGTGTTTATATGCAAAAAAGCACATTTACATCGGTTCCTTTCAATCGCCTTCCAATTTTTGCAACCAAGAAGTCAAACAAAACTTCTTATTAGCCCACCTTTTATCAAGATGAGCTGCAGCTCCCCAACCAATACTTACAAAACAAACTACTAAGTGAGGACTGACAATGTCAATAGAACAGCTCAAATATTTTCTTTCAGAATAAAGTAGGTAAATACCCTTTAAAACCATAACCCACGAGGTTTCATCTGGAGCCGCGCTACCATATAATTGAATGAATATTCACGTTTCTTAATCAATAGAGGCATTACTACCGAGGTCCTACGGAAGCAAGCAGCCGCCTGTGAAATTGGACTAGTATAGACAAGGATAGATGTACCCGATGTGGTGTTGGGAGAAAGGGACGTGTATAGCGGAGCGAGCTTTTATAAATCATTTTTCCTGGCACGGAAGAGATTTAGGCTGGTTGCATGGTTGAGATTTTATCGCGAATGTTTTGTCACTGGACAACATTATGAAGAATAGGAGGGTGGTAGTAATGGACGTCTTATGAAGTTTGTATCCTAAATTTTTTTTTTCTTTAGTCTACTACTACTACTAGGCAAAGATCTCTCCAGGAAAGGCCTTCCAGGTAATCTTTTTTCTCGCCACTTTCTTATCAGCCCTCACAGTTTGTGTCCAAGATCATATCGCCATTCGCCATCTCTTGGGCCGGCTCGGTAGCACCGTCCGTCTCAACAGTAATAAGATAGTTTTTGTTTTCTAGGTGCCTTTTCATGACGCAGCCTTACCCGAAATAATGGCATTTAGCAAAATTGGTTGACGAAAGGACGAAAATAATTTTACGGCTAGTAGCAATTTTACGTCCCGAGCACTACTCAGCTCAGTCGCGATCGTCCAACAATCCTTATTTGATAAAACGCTGAATCGCGATTATTTCTCTTTGCGTTTAGTTAATCAATTATTCTAATGTTGTTGGCGGGGACGTGTGCACGTTTGTGGCTTAACATTTTTCGTAACGAACGTCGCATAAATCCTATTATCATTTACACACATATGTCTTGTATCTAACCGGATAAATATATCAAAAGGTAAAATTGGGTACGCTGTAAAAATTAATGCTTAGGATATTTTTACTTTTACCGAGGAAAAACAAGCTTGCATAAGTTACCTTCATTTCAGGAGGATGATATCGTTTAATACTTATATAGTAAAGTCTAAGTCAACTGTAGGCACTGTTACCAATCGTTTCTTTGCTCTCGAACATAATCCGTGTACTGTTCAGCAGCCTCGCGGTTGCTATTAGGACACCTGTTAAGCAGTCATTTTATTCTTGTCGATAGTACGACCAAAAATTTACCACTGGAGGGCACCGTCAGCGGCAGCGCATAAACGCATTTGACTGTAGGGTTTGGGGCATTCAGGGCAGGATAGTGTATAGGATATAGTCTGGGACGCAGCTCCACTTCCACACCCTGCAACTGTTTTGCCGAGATATCCCTACTTTTGTCATATTGGATATTTGGAGTCAGTGGCGGCCTTTATCGCTGCGAGGGTCCGGGAGGCAGATGTTTGCGAGGCCCTTGTTTTTTATGAAATTCATGTGAAAGCAGGTATTTATTATATATATTATAAATGTTTGCAGCGTTTCCTAAGGCTAAAATTTAAAATAAAAATCACGATGTGTAATTTATGACAAATTTATATTTAAAAAATAATTTACTGTGAAATAACTTCATTTTATTGCTAAAACACTTCAAATTTAAGGTTTTTTGAACTCGGGTAGCGCGAGCCCTGTAAGAGCGCCGGACGGTTGCCACGCTCGCCACCCTCCAAGGCCGCCACTGTCTGTAGTGTTGAGCTGCTACGCACTTCTGTAATGTTGCAAACAGAAATCACTACAAATAACAATCTCAAAGATTTCCACCTCCACATAAACGCTAACAAATCCTTCATTCATTAAAAACGCAATCGGCAATCGTTAAAAAACATCGCAGAATTCAGTTGGTGACGTCTAAAATGAGTCACGAGGGCAGGGTCCAATCGGGATCGTCCAATCAATCTCCTAGCGTCCGATCACCTGAAAAAAGTAAAGAAAGATCGCCGATAACCCAACGGTCGCTTGCTAATAAGTTTGCGCACTCTTCCATAGCAGAACGAAATTGGAGCAATTCCCTTTTAAAATTCGCAATTGGTCGATCGTGAGGGATTTTTTTTCGGTTTTTTTGTTTTTGTTCGCGTTTTTCAGTATCATAGTGTATTTTTTTGGCGTTTATTGTGAGATAGTTTGCAGTTTTGGTTTTTGACTGCGCTTTCGACAGATTCTTGTTCCAAGTAGTTCCGAGGACCAAGTATATTATATGGAGATATATCCAACTCGCCATCAGAATGCTCTAGCGCTCCAAGTTTTTATAAAATATTATAACAACAACCAAGAGTTTTCTAAAAAGTAAATACGTCCCAAACAAGAGACGGTCTTAATTCCACACCATACATTTTCCATCGAAGCCAATACAGTCCCGAAGATAAAGTCGCCATTCGAGCGAAAAGATACGAACAGGGAATTTACAAAGAGAAGCCAAGGGGACCGGCTAAGCCCCTTTCGGACGCCAATAGATTTATTGTTTAAGATCGGCGACCGGACAACTGTGTATTATATACGGAGACGATACGCGTCGGCCTGCGATGTCACGAGCTAAGGTTTTTAAAGAAGATATTTTATATGATGTTTATTTTTATAAGCGGTAAGCTGACGTGAGAGTTCTTGGGTACGCTTTTATCCGTGAGATGTAAAAGTTAATTTGGCAATTAGTAAGCTATTTGTGCGAAAACAAATACTCTTTTCCCTTACATGAAACTCGGGATTTAGACAAAGTGACAAATTATCACCAAAAAGTACATAATGATTGATTATATAGGTATATATTTTGGATTTTTTCGCAAGTCAAGAAATTCATGTACAATTTTGATTCCGTGGAAAATAATTTAATACAAAAAAGTTTCTAAAAGTTCAAAGTATCAACGCTTAATTCCCAACATACCATATCTCAAAGTTAACTATCCCAACTATCATCGCCGTACTACAAGAACCACAATCATCTCACAGATTGCTATGCAAAACCTTAATGCCAATATTATGATGCTTAACTCCCAGTATTATTAAGTTGGCTACATGATCCACGCGCCTCGCTGGGACAGTTCGGCGTGTATTGAAATTCAAATCGTCTTGAACATGGACGGTGATAATGCAAAGTCCACAGAGGCTATTGCTACAGTATATCAATGAGAGCGAAGTATTCCAGTAAGAGGATTTCAGATTTGCACTCGTGTTTGGAATTTTGTGCATAAAATAAACATGTGTGGTTGGGTTTGTTTGATTTCGCGAAGGGCCTTTTAAAGGTTTCGAGGGCGAGCATTTAAGTCTTTACAAAAAGAATAGATTCTAGATACGCTGGGCGTCAAGAATGTCATGGTAAAGAGGATTTCTGGTTCCAAAAATGAAGTCCAATCGAGTAAGCCGATATGAAAGAGACGATAAAGATGGCACGAATATCCAGCTGAAAGCAACCTGGATAAGGGATTGTAAATGAGAGAAATGGTAAGGACAGGTACGCTACATAAAAATAATAGAATGTCAATACTTTATTGTACAAAAAAAAAGTTACACCATTCTTTTCAAAAATTTACACATAAG
Organism: Mamestra brassicae; assembly: GCA_905163435.1. NCBI lineage: Eukaryota > Metazoa > Arthropoda > Insecta > Lepidoptera > Noctuidae > Mamestra > Mamestra brassicae. The sequence goes on along the minus strand of LR990996.1, from coordinate 4,870,801 downwards.
AACAACTATATAAGTGTATTAATAATCCTGTCACTCCCAGTTTAGAAGTCTCAATTCCTTTCATAAAAACATTAATACATTATTTTCCGTGTGTGCAAACTATTTTGCTGTCGATTCCCCATTACGCGTACACACCTACAGTCCTGTACAGACAGCACAATGTAATAATACGCGTGCATCGGACATTGAATGGCCGAGGGGCTGCCCATCAATGGCGAAGTGAAACGCCAGCTAATGGTAATGGTCGTTTCATATACAAATGGTTCTTTTACTAAAACTGACGGGGGCGGAGATACATTCTATTTTCCGCAATCGGGGAGGATGAAAAGACGTCTCTGTCTGTGTGTTTGTACATCAGTAAAACGGAAAACATTAGTATTGGATTTTTTTGAGCGTATTCAATGAATTAATTAATCCGCGTTGAGCTGGGGTGAAGGAAAGTCCTACAGTAATGCTTATACGCAGTTATTCGTTCATTTGGTTTACAGTCGGTGCATACATGTTGTGAGTCGAGGGAAATGCGTCATTCATTGGGCTTCTGACAATATTTATGTGCCGTTGTGAAATCTAGAGGCCTCAGCTTTTTGTATTTCTGGCAACTTTTGCTTACGCTACGAATAGGCTTGTCATCGCTTTTTTCCGTGCATTTCAAAGTTGTGACGGATTTGCTTTATTTTTTATACGGTTACCTGAGACACAATCTACAACGTGTAACAGAAATAAGCTGTACATTAAAAGGAGTTATTGTACTCATAATTAGGAACAACTTTGACCTAAGACCAACAGAGAAATTGCGAAAAAAAATCGACTGCCCCATACATTTCTCTGCGCATGACTCGACAAAATATACTGATTTTACTTACAATGACCCCTTTCAAGGAATACCTCGAAAGAGGTCATTGTAGGTAAAATAATGCGTTTATTACGATTCACGTTGTGTTATAAACTACTCTAATTATGACAAAAAATACAATCTTAGTTGCAGCTAAAGTAAAAAAATTGGGCATTTACTTCAAGACCATTCATGTATAAAAGTGATGTTTCCAGTTATAAGACAGATATGAGCAACACAGATATAGCTGGAGGAAATATAATAACCCTATACAAATCGGCTCATTTTCCATGAGCTCCACAAATTAATGTGTAATACCCCGTGGCATGAGATCAAAATCTTTTTTTCATTCGAGATTGAAAAGATTATTCAATGCAATTGAGAGATTTTTCATCTTAAGAGGTCACCAATCTTTTTAATAAAATCATTTGGAATGTGAATCGAATAATGTTACTGTGGTATTATAATGTCGAGTTGCATTGAATGAATTATTGTTATGAGCGCCCATTAGTTAAGTTAATTTAGCGGTTTGGTTAATAAAACAGTAATAATGTACGCGTGAGTGCGTTCTTTAGAGTTATAGAGGTAATTTTGTTTGTTTTAATGATGAATCGTTTAATTAGTAACCGATAATGCAAGCAGAAATTGGAAATTAAAGGTTTAAAAGCAATTTTACAATGCTTACTTTGTTGTTTTTGTGAAATATTAACAGATGATTGTGCAGAATTATTTAACCGTAGAATAGCTTAATAAAGGATTTCTTTTTAATTGATGGAGTTTAGTCATCCAACAAAACAATTTATAGAAATTATTAAAAAAATACAGTCTTTCGATTATAAAAGAACATTTTAAAGGCAAAATTATTGGTCAGTTGCCCTGTCTACGATATACCGAATTTATCATTTTAATCTTCCCGTCTTTGTAATTAAACACTTAAACAAAATTCACGAATGCGCGGCAGTCTTATAAATATTAATACTTATTAAGCAAAAGTATCCTATTTAATATGTAAAAAAGAAATTGAAAAGATAAATGGAAAAGTAAATTTTCCGAAACCAGAGTGGAAATCTTAATCGCGAAGTTTATGAAGTATAAAACGGAAAATATTCAAGAAATAAGTTTTTTTTTCTCTTCTTGGGAATTCTCGATTCGGTCTTATATTTCGATTTAACAAGTTATCACAATTTACATGATGAATGTTAATCATTACGCAAATAAACCGGGAAATGCTTTTAAAACTTGCAAATCTCAGCAAGTTTTCTAAGTCTTCTTGAGTTTTCTGCGTTTTGAGTGTCGCTTTGGGTATTATTTTTAATATCCTCGGCTTTATTTGTTTTAACATCTGAATGCTTTTTGTAAGTTTGAGTTTGTTATTGTGAGATGGAGGGCTGATTTTGTTATAAGGTCTGTATCTAGGTACAGTAGCTACAATTCTACATTCACAATGTAGTATTGCAGCTACTTTATGGACTTCATCTTTAATTTTTTACTTATGTTAATTCTAATTTAATTCTAATACATAACGCCAATCTGCTGTTTAATATTCCACCTGTACCTTAACGAAAGTTAATGTTATAAAACTGAATGAATGTCGGTGTTTTTAGTTTCGTTTCTTCGTTTTTGACACCAACTTCTGAAATTAAAGTTATTTTAGACTTTTTATTTGGGCGTCGGTTGTTTTTTTTTTACTTTTTTTCACGTTTCTAGTTTATCCCCCAAAAGTATCATAATATATACCATACTCAAGTTGTATTTATTTCCGTAATGCGTCCGTGTTTGGTTCACAGAAGTTCATATGTGTACCAAATTTCAACATAATCGGTCCAGTAGATTCGGAGAAAATTGGCTGTGACAGACGGACGGACAGACATACCGAGTGATCCTATTAGTTCCGTTTTTCACGGATGTTTGGAACCTTAAAAATGACCACAGTCTACATAATACCGATCCCGGTAAGTTCTGCGTTCACCATATACCTATAATTAGGAATATAGCTGATGAATTTATTATGTATACCGATGCACGTATGCTCTGTGGCAATTAAATATGTCTTCTAACTTATTCACTACACATAAAAAACGCACTATCAACGCCCATGTTTCAGCGTGGCGCCCTAATTCCGTGCAGTATTTATTCTGTTGATACATCGCGTGGGCCGGAAATAGCGGCAATGTCAATATCCGGCCCAGCACACGCGTCCAGCTGGTTCTTACTCGCAGTTATGTTGGAAAATATCTAGTTAAAACGGTTAGTTCTCGGTAAAAAGTAATGGTTATAGTTCTCTTTTATAGTCAAAACTTTTTCTATGGAAACTATACATATATATAAGTTATTATTATTGTGATTATCTTATTATTCACACTTATTTTATATTTTTGACAGCCGTTACTGTTGGTCCATTTCATTCTTACCAAGGGAGTTACCATCGTGCTACTCAGTCAATTGGTTGTGAAGGCAGTCCCTCCACCTGAATTTAATGTTTGTATTCGGTTTGATTGTAAGTCTTAGGGTTGGCGTCGTTGGCGTTGGTTGGTGGATTGACCTATTTTATACATCCTTGGTACTAAATACAGAACCTCATTGAAAAATTTGCTTTAAAACATTTGCTGTTTTTGGGTGAGGGTAGTCTCAAGTAAGACACTAAAAATTTTGACCTCTTAAATTATTAATTTTAAAAATTCAACAGTTAAGTTAAAGAGCATTTATTTTCGCAATGACATAATATTTGTAGATATGTATGTATATATTTATATGTATGTAGGTATCTTTATGTATGATTAAAAATGTAGCATTGTAAAATTTGTGCACTGGATCCTACCCTCTATTGTGATCTCTCTCTATCACTCAAAGGTTTGCTGGTAGAAAACTCATTTTTGAGTTAAGCTCGCCTTTGTACAACTATTTAAATCACTGTGAATTAATTTATGCTGTTATGGTGTACAATAAAGAATTAAAGAAAAATTAAAAGCTGGTCAATGGCCAATCAAGGTAATGTTTCTATAACTTAATAGCATAAAGCCGAATTGCTTTTCATGATGGTCTGTGTGTGTGCTTACTGCTTAGTTCTTCTCTATATGTGCTTAGTTCTTCTCTATTCTATCTCTATTCACACAATTATTTCCGAAAGATAGTGAAAGACGGAATCCGGAACACGGTGTATTATTTTTAGTTTTAAAGCCAATGGTGGAACTGGGGATTTACAACACCGCAAATATATTTGAAACTATCAATATTTTGACATACAAACCTAGCATAAAACAGCCCAAAATACCTACACATACTCTCAGATGCTACGTAAAGCCGTTTATACCGATCCAGGTCGTTCCTACAATAGCCAGTTAGGCTTTCGGTGGCAGAGCAATTTGCATATTGAGAGGCTCAGTGGCGCCCCCTTCGTGCACACAATGGCCCATGATTCGATGACGGACTCGATGATTTGATGATTGGTAACCTATTAACGTATTCAATGCGTTTGTTACAAGTGAATGCTGATTGATTGATTGATTGATTGATAGGGTCGAGTTTTGATTGGTGGGTGATTGTTTTAATTTTGTTAGGTGTTTCGTTATTTTTTGTGTGGTTTATTTTTTATTTTGAGTGGTTAATTTGTGACAGCTTTAGTCGGTGACAAAACCAGGAAGTACCAAAAACCTGGGTTTAGTTTGAGTAGAATTACCACGTCACTTTGTTTAAAAAAAAAAACTTTTTTTTTTGTGAACATGAGTATTTCACTTGAAGTTTTTAAAGAAAGATGAAGCGTTTAAATATTGACATATTTCCCTAGCACTGGATATTTATAAATTATTTTGTAAATAATTTAATACAAATTCAGTTCCAATTTTGTAAGCCGATAACTTATAAATAATATTTGAGCAACATTTTCATGTTCATTACTGAAACATTTAATAATCAAAATTCATATAAATCATTATCAAAATTATCTACAACTGAAATATCATACGGAACCATGCGTTATTAGGTAGCGGGTTGATTCCCGAACGCCGGTTGATAAGGCAATTGCTCTCATGGGCTCTGTTATCCCATTTCGGTGTTATCAACGCAATGCTCACGTAATACTGTGCTGGGAATTATTGGGCGTGTTTGAAGCTAGTTTTGTACGTAAAGTAGGTTAACTTTATGGTAAAATATGGTCTTAAAATTAGGCCTCAAAGCGGTTAAAAGTTGAAACGTTTCGTTTTTTCTGCGAAGGAAGTTTACCTGACATACATAGAAAGGTGGTTGTAAAAATTCAAAATTAGGAACAAAATAACAATATATTATAACACATTGTTGCCACAGCACATTGTCTGCGTATTAAAATTACACTAATATTATAAAGGCGAAAGTTTGTGAGTGTGTGTGTATGTTTGTTACTTCTTCACGCGCAATCGGCTGGGCTGATTTACATGAAATTTGGTATAGAGATTGTTTGAGTCCCGGGAAAGGACATAGGATAGTTTTTATGCCGGGAGTATGTTCCCTTGGGATAATTTTCGATACCACGCGGGCGGAGCCGCGGGCGGCAACTAGTAGTTTTATTAATTGGTATAAATGTAATCTATCACTGAATGTTTGAAAAAGCCGAGGCATTTATTTGTATTTCAGCTTTTATTGTATAGCCAAAACACAAAGATGCTGTTGCTCTTTTATCTGTAAATATAATTCATTAAACCAAAGTTAGAACATCTATGATGTAATGTTCCTATCCATAATAAAGACACAAATTACTTAGACTACACTCTATCTTATTCCCAACAATACTCGACCACTAAGATCAAAGCTTTCCGCCCGGGCGCCGTAACCTTGACAACTACAGCAGTTGTCCAGCAGAGAACAGGCAATTGTGCAAAATTGCTCGAAATCCCCACGCCCAGCGGTATTCGAACAAATTTATAGAGTGGTGGAGCTCCGGACGGATGGACGGACAAAAGATGCATTTACATAACAAATTGAAGGGCTACGAATGTGCTACGCCGCTACGCCGCTACGAAGCGCGTAGCTACGAGTACGTACACTGTGCTACGCTTGTGTGTTCATAGATATTGGTGTGTTATAATACTAGATAGCGCTTGTTAGCTTAAACTTGTATAGTATCGGTTGACTAAGTGAGGTGGTGTTAGTCCTACAATGATAGTCAACTGGCGTTTAAATATGTCACGCCGTTAACTGATAAGACGAACCAGCGTTTTTTTAGGTCGCTAGCTATCATTGAGTTGGACTTTTAGTAAAAATGATATTTTTATTTTTTTTAATCCTTCGTTATCATAATATGAGAAATACTATATTTAGCACGCGGCTTCGCTCGTGTTAAAGTAAACGGATTCATATATATCTTTGTACGAAGATTTTTCAAAATCAGTTCGGCCATTTTCGTATAAATAAAACACCTAAACGCAACAAACAAACAAACTCACTTTCACATTCATAATGTTACTTAGAAGATCCATTGCCGGACATAAGTATACCTGCACACCAACACAGCACAGTCTACATAACACCGATGCGTTAAGTTCTGCTTACACTATAACGTGGCATAACATATGGAATGCGCTCCGCATGCCTCATTAACGCCGCTCGGGGTGTTTCATTAGCCCAATGGCTTCTCTTTCCACTCTATAGATTTTTACGTTTATAAATAGAAAAGAGTTTTTGTGGAGAGTTCTTATTAAATAGTTAGTTGTATAGGCACAGCTTACGGCCTAGGGCCTAGGGGTTTTTAGAATAAGGCGTAGCACAGCAGGTAACGGTATACAAAACTTAATATGACAAAGTGTATTTTACCTGTGATACCTAACAGGTAAATTACACTTTGTCATATTAAGTTTTGCCAAAGCAAGCAATCAATCTGCCATCTCATTTTCCAACTGTGTTAGGGTCGGCTTCCACGGATGCAGATGACGGACCAGTATTTTACATGAGGCTATAATCTCCACAAGCAAGTAATTGGGTAATACCAGATTCCTTTTTGCCAAAGCAAGCCTCGATTTAATATTCTGAACTTCTCCCACCTACAGTTTCCTATGCCATAAAAAGAAAAGAAAACGAAAGAAAAAATTGACATTCATGCAAAATTAATTATCCTAATATCTAAAATTCTTCCATTAATGAGTGACTTAGTGACTGACAGACAACGCACAGCCGAAACTACTGGTCGTAGAATGCTAAAATTTGGCATGTAGTTTCCTTGGGGAGTGTAGGGGAGCACTAAGAGAGGATTTCCCGAATTTCCAACGGGAAAAAAACGGGATATGGCAAACGAAGTTGCGGGCAAAAGCTAGTCATAACTAAAATTCCTTCCCTGATTCCTCGTTGTTTTCTGATATTTGCAGACTTCAACTGATTATACTAAAATAATCCCAAAAGATTATTCAAAATCTGTTTTTCCGCTTCGCCAGTAAAATGATACATTACAAAATATCGCTTACACATTATCCTCCCCTCTGTTTTATCTGAATTTTAATGGTACGAACTAACCATTAATAAGGGAACCCTCTTAACAAATGTGCGTATTCCTCTGCCATGGCGTGTACGAGTCTGTATGGCGTATAAATATTAATAAAAAATACTTATGTAACTAAAGTCATTGCGGTTTGTGAGGCTGTGATTCTGGCGACAGTTGCTGGGAGAATTTGAAATGAAGGTTAAAATATGGCTAAATAAAGTTGTTATTCTGTACATAACGATATATTCCGTGAGTTCTAAGCAATATTAGGACCGTTTTTATGCACCTGGAAGTGATTGAAAAACATATATTTAATAGCTCAGGAGCCCCACTTCTGAGCTATATTTTTTTTTTATCATACCATACCTATATAATAATAATAATTTATTTCAGACTAGGTTGTCCATAGAGTGTTAGTAATACACTGAAACTTAAGAACTATATCAGTAATACAAAAAAAAAAGAAAGATTGTGTGTATTTATGTACACGCGTTAGAAGTTATACTTCTTTGGCGTATGGAAAAAAAAAACATTCACAACTAAAAAAATATAAGTTTTAAAATATTTGTATTGTTTTCAGCTTCAATTTGTTGCGTTCGAACGATCGCCAATTAAGTCTATTACGCTAAATAACTGATACGTTTCATAGTTTTAAAACTGTTTGTTCATAAAATAGGGCAGACATCATGCAATTTTTTTTTTTGATTCGAATGTTTTCTTAGTAGTATTTGAAATGAATACCAACTTTCTATTCTGGATGGTGTGTACCTGAGAAGTTTATGGGTACTTACAATGACATATAAGTTACGAGACTCCTTTTTTCAAAATAGTCAATACTAATAATTATTATAAACGGTAAAATTCTTTGTTCCGTTCTACTGTAGATACAAATCCGATTAAGAAAACTCATTCATGAAGAGGCTGTTTTTTGTCTTCGAAAAATCATCATATTCCAATAAAATCTTCTAGGATAGAATAAAAGGAGCTGAGCCGCGGGAAAAATTAGTGTCTAATCAATTCCTTTATCAAAATATTTGTATCTTATATTTTGGCGCTTTATTTCGAAATTAAAACCACATTCTTCTTCGAAATTCAAACATAAAAGAAACAAAAGACAATAAAAAAATACTGGAATATACAACTTGAACATAGTTATCGATTTTCATGCCACCTAGAACTAACTTCACGATGTAGAATTCAGGTGTCGGTGTGCGCGCGCATCGTAAAAATTCACTCTCATCAGTTTTCTCCATCGCGCCAAAAGAAGTATAACTTCAAAAAAAAAACTATAATTATAATATAAACCAGCACCATATTTTTTATCCAGGAAACATTACTACTCTTCTCGTATAAAAAATGCTTTAGATAAACGGATATTACGACATTCCTGTAAAGTCCTGCAAATTTCTAGGTTGTTGTGTCTGGTGGGCTGCCTGAAAGTTGATATTCGGATTGTTGTATATGTTTAAATTCACGGACTTTGGTACCGCGATGCAGGCTGTCGTTAGTAGTTCGTCACTGGCGGGACAGATGGCGATGCTGTTATTTTTGTTGACGTACAAATTTCGCTTTGTTAGTTTTTGGAACGCTTCGATGCTACGCGCTGCACTTTTGGTGACTCCCTCAAGAGTTTTTACGCTATTAAAATAAATCGTAACCTGTCTTAGCAGTTGTTTGAGCCGGTTGGCTTTTGGCTTTGTAGGCTGATATGACATTTAATTTTCTACTTAAAATATTGAAGCTCAAGTCCTTACAGCCGGAAATTAAAACCTTTAAGAGACGTTACACCACCACTACACATACAAACAGGTGAATTTCAAGCCTATTTTGTAATTAAATTGATTTTACGTTTAAAACGGTCCATTTAACTCATTATCATTACGGTAACGCCTCCGGTTATCCGGTTGAAATTGAATCGTTCCGGTAATGAGCGCCGGTATCGGATGCAATGCCGGCACGGATTCGATACGATAGGCCAAATAAAAAGTAATGGCTCCATACGGCTACTGAGCTATTAAAGCATTTAGTTGGTGATCATTGTTTGAGCCGTTCGAGGTAGTTGGGATTATTGTTGAGCTATGATAAGGTGATAAAGTCACTGTACACTCTGACTCAATATTCTGTTACCGTATGTTTCTTGATGCCACATAAATTTGCCTCATAAATGTAAAATTCCTAATTTTTACACGAAGTCTAATTTTAAACCGAAAATATCACGTTTCTTGCATGGGTTTAAATTATAGCTTGATTTTAATTTAATTTAATTTGTTTGTTGTTGTTATAATGGAACTAGAAATACACATTCAAAAATTTCGACTGCATACCTATTACGGTTCATGAGATACAGCCCGCTGACAGCCAGATACCGAAGGCTTAGTAGTACTTAGTGTAGGTAAAAGTGGTACTCGACAAATATCTATATACATACATATGTAGGTACAGGCAAAGATGAACCGACAGGCTGAAGAAGGTGAGGTAAATACTTATTAAACCTATAAATGCGAAAAGCTCGTGGCTAATTAATAACAACCACACGGGTCGACTTTCAAGGTTAAGCAACGCTTGCCAAGATCGGTCTGTGGATAGGTGATCTCAACATACCTAGACTCCTCAGTGCCTCGGAAAGCACGTTAAGCCGTCGGCCATGGCTGTAGATCTTTGGTAGTCGTAACGGATTGTCAGTAGCCAGAAAATCTGACTCCAGTCTTGCCAAAAAGTACCGTGTTACCCAGTTAATGGGTTGTGGAGGTCTGGTAGGCAGTCGCTCCAAGTAAAATACTGGTTTTCAGCTGATTCCGGTCTGACTGGAAGCCGACCCCAATATAGTTGGGAAAAGGCTAGGCAGATGATGGATTACGAAAGGCGGTGAATCAAGATTGTGATCAAGTTCAGTACCTACCTAGTATAGTTGCTAATTATGCAGCTTTTGTCCGAGGAAGTTAGGGACTGTTTTCAAATAACCTGGACATGTATTTCACACGGTGAAATTGCCACCACTGCAGCATTGAAGCCAATTTAAGCAAAGCATTTGATGCGGAAAGGGATTTTTATTTTAGATCAGAAAGTAGTAGAAATACAGTTGCAGCTGCCACAGTTTTAAATAATCTTGATTTCTGATTTTCTTGAACTCCAGCAGCTTGAGACAAAGTGCCATGTCCATTTGTGCTAAAAATTTTGAAAAGCACATAGTGTATGAAACTGACCTGCCTTACCAAAATGTCACGTTGACTCTAACCAAAAATAAAAATAGTTTTTGGCATTAATATGGTACAGGAGCCTGTTTACTTACCTGTCTTTTTACATTAAAAAACGTATAGCTACATGAAATATTCTGTAAAGTAATTGATCACGTGATATCTTGGTAGTGGATGATAATCCCATACGTTTTTGACTTCTAGCCAATCGCTATTTCTAACAGAAAGTCGCTTTGTTTAGACAAAGTGAATTTCTGTTAGAAATAAACCTAGGCTTCCAAAACACGTGCCCACAATAGAAAACACATCCCAGCATTATATACTCAAATAAACAGGTCGTGAGGACTTGAAGTAGCAGACCGCGGCACACCTGCGAGCCAACTTTGTCCCACAATTTAATTAGTTATGGAAATCGAGCCGGCCGCGCGGCCGTTTGGGGGGGGGGGGGGGGGAAGGGGACGCCATGTAAATTGTTTTTGGACTTGTTAGTTTGTAGACAAGTGGATGTTTCTTGATGTTCAGGTATTTGTGGATGCTCGGCTTTAGAATGGGAACAAAATGTTCTGGACGGCGCTTCTGTTACATGCTTGCTTTAAAACGAATCGTGGCGGAAGTGAGATTTAAAAAATATTAAAGTTTTTAGAATCGGGACCCTATCACTAAGACTCCATGACTCCTGTCTGTCTGTCACTAGGCTATATCTCATGGACTGTGATCGCTAGACAGTTGAAATTTTCACAGATGATGTATTTCTGCTGCCGCTATAACAATTAATAAAAAAAATTAAGGGGGCTCCCATACAAGAAACGTGTTTTTTTCGGTTTATGATACGGAACCCTTCGTGTGAGAGTCTGTCTCGCACTTGGCCAGTTTTTAATTTCAATTTTATCACATAGTTCCATCAACAATAAAATTCAGTTGGCGTAGGTGACTGAAATCCCAAATAAAAAAAAAGGGAACGACTACGACCGAGAATCATCAAATTTACAGTATAAACTTATAATGTACTCGTTCATCGTGGGTTTCTTCCATTATAATGGCAACTGCGTCAAGTGAAGGTCCTTCAGAATGACTTCGAATGTGGACTTAAGAAAGTCGCTGCTAACATAATGAAGTGTTTTAAAAGCACCAAAACATACAAACTCGTAATAAACCGGAAATAAAGTCTTACAACCCCTAATTCTTACACAATTACGCAACAGACTTCCTTTACAACATAGCTGCGTAAAATTATGCTTCTCCACGCTATCATAAGACCCGTATGTAGTACCTACGTAGCTGCGTAGTGTACTAGTGTACGCAGAAAATACAGCGAGTCACTTTACAGCGTCTCCCTAGACATCTTGAGTAACAAGCGAGCCCGCGTCGCTACATTACGCTACACAGCCTAACAACTATATCTTACTGTTTATATACTGTGGGGATCGAGTTGTTGGAACTGTAGTTTTTTTTAGATTAAATCTGGTGGGAATTAAAATGAAGACATGAATGTTGGTAAAATGTTTATGACACCGGAAAATTGCAGACTCCGACACTTAGAACAGTGTAATAAATCTTTATTATATAATTATTTTATAGATATATTATGAAGAAGACGAAGAAAGCGTTTTTATACAATAAATCTCATCCAAATTAAATAGTTTCCAATATACAATTTCACGCGATGTTACAATAGGTACTAGCTTTTGCCCGCGACTTCGTACGCGCATATCTCTTTTTCGCCGTTCCCATATTTAGCCTTCCTCATGAATGTGGCTATCATAAAGAAATAGAATTTGCCAAATCCGAGTGGTAGTTCCAGAGATTAGCGCGTTACAAACAAACAAAATCTTCAGCTTTTTTATATTAGTATAGATAGCGGCGTTTGCAATTTTCCGGTGACATTTATTAACATTGCCCGAGTAGATTGATTCAAAATCGCTTTCAGACTGACTGTCGTAGTATGTACGAATGGTTGTAAAGATATGCCACAGGATGTACTGATGCATTATTTGTGTCTAAAATAAGCACCTTCGTTTGCAATTTTTTTAAACTTACAATGTATCGAACTTTCGAAGTCATTAGCAACTAAAACTACAGAGGACCACTGCTACTGACTCCCGTAACGCTTCAGTTGCATTTCGTTTGTTAAATAAGGTTACTGCCACGCCATCTGTCGGAAGACACCGTTTGTACAGCATGCATTTAAGTTATTCTATTTAACAAACTTTTTGTCTGAAAACTCATGCATCTGAACTTATATTTTAAACAGGTAAAATTGTTTAAAGAGAATTGTCTTCTAAAGTTCTGATCCCATTATGAAAGAAAAGAAAGAAGCTATACTATCGCTTAGAACCAAAAGGCTAAGTTTATTCCGTAAAACATCGAGCATAACCGTGAAAAAAAAATGGTACAAAAATTTAAGTAGTACCTTGTCCACATGGTCAGTTACATCTGACAAGGAAACCAAGCCACTGCTACCTCTAAATGTTTTAAGTAAATATGTCGTGTACATAGTGAATTGTTTGTGTTATAAAAATCGCTGGGGACTGCCCCTCGGTCTCATACAATTTGTAATGTAAATGTTTGGAGCACAATCGTCATGTAGTTGCTGTCGGCTTTATGGTCGTCCCGAGGATGTTTCGGGAATGTTTCGGCAATTAGAACTTGAGCATGATTTTAAATAATGTAGCTGTTGAATAAAATACAAAAAAGCCTTTATTCTACCATAAATACGTACGACAATTTAAGCATATTATTCACATTATTGGTTTATTATATGATTTTATTTACATTATTATTACCGTTTATTAATTTTAATAACATTCAAATTTGTAATTGTGCCATGTGCTTGTATGCAAATTGCAAATGTAGGTAGCTGTTACTTTATTTTAATCATCCTTGAATAGTTATGACGTAAGGCGCTCGTGGCTAAATAATAACAGCCGCGATCTTCAAGGTTAAGCTGCGCTTGCCAAGGTTGGTCTGTGGATGGGTGACCATCTCAACATACCGAGACTCCTCCGTGCCTCGGAAAGCACGTTAAGCCTTTGGTACAGGCGGCTGTAATTTGTAGATCTTTGACAATCGTTACGGATTGTCAGAAGCCAGAAAATCTGACACCAGGATTGCGAAGAAGTACCGTGTTACTCAGGTACTGGGTTGTGGAGGTCTGGTAGGCAGTCACTCCACGTAAAATACTGGTATACAGCTGAATCCAGTTTGACTGGAAGTCGACCCCAAAATAGTTGGGAAAAGGCTAGGCAGATGATGAATAGTTATGACGTAAGTACAATGCTTATTTTTAGTTCCGCGTTTGACGATAATCTTGCCTGATGGAAAGCGGTGTTCAACGATGGAACATATGCGTCATTTGTAACATACATTCTTATTCTAAAATCTAAAATACATCACTACTCATTGAACTGAATATACACAAAATAAATCTGGTGTGCATAGATTGGCGATTGTAGAAATAGGCTAAAGGTACAGTTTGTGTTTAAATTCATTAAAGCAGCCTTTTTTAAGAGTCAGATATTTATTAATTGAAAAAGAAAGGTTGACATATTTTCCGTATAATGATTGTCCCCATCACATTCCTCATTTTAACTTTGAAACTACGACCTGTAAGCTTACCGTTGAGCTTGATATTTGGGTATTTTCCGAAGGACGTTATCTCAGGATTGCCAGCAATAGTAATAGCGCGAGAATTCTAGTGAATCACTCCAAAAGTTTTCAAAAGAAATACGAACAAACGAAATATCAACGAAGAGATAAAACTACACATCACGTCCAACGAGTCCAGTACAAAAATAATCAAACACTAAAACTGCAATTCGGCTGCAGCCGGAATACGATGCTTCAATCAAGGCGCGACTAAGCGGTTCCTATTTCCGCGCATAGATGGCGCTGCGTTATATTCGATGGTTCCTATCTGAGCGCAATCACGCCTTTGACCAGCTATTGTGCTGAAAATACGAAAATGCTCCCAGGGCCGTTCTTCCGGCCTTTATTTCGGGTTGAAATCACAACGTTCGCTTTGTGCCTTGGCCTCTTGCACGTGATTTCGTAAATTTCTTTGGGCGACGACGCAGAAGGCAATAATGGTCGAAGTTTGATTCCGACTAGTTGGGAATGCGAGGCCTATATTCGGCGCGCTCCAATGAGAGCCGATTACGTGGAACGTGGTCGTCGATCACCTCTGCGATTCAATTGGTTTAGGTTTCCAGCGTTTGAAGTTGTATTGGAATCGGTTATTGAGTTTTGTTACGTTTGCCGCGAAAAAACGGTTTTTTTGAGGACGAATTTACGATTTGTTTTCTTTTTCACTCTGTTTTAGACACTGGAAGATACTAGCTATATAAAACTTTTATATATTTGCATTATATTGACTAAAGGTTGTACATAAATTGGTACTTATTTTATAATAAAATAAATTGGTACTTATTTTAGTAGGTTTTGTAGGTATATTGTTCGATTATGTAATTAATTAATTTCTAACCCTCTAAAGTGTTACCCTAAATTCAAAATATTCCTCATCAATCTAAAATTCCACCACTCATGAATTACTAAGTGAAAAACCAATTTGCATTCAAAATATTTGACAACACAATCAGATACACTATACCATCAAAACAGTGGAACTAAATGCAAACAGTACTACAACTAAAACGTTGAATCAGTCTGTGTACCGTCGCTACCACGTTGAAACTCGGGCCGAACTCGTGTCACATGCACTAGGGAGGTAGGACCACCGTAGTTAGGGATGCTGTGCCTACACCTATCCTAGACCTACGATATCAGTCGTTACTCTGTGATAGCCGCCGAGCTCAGTGCTACACCGCCGGCGCTCGCCGTAGCACGCGCTCCACATCCCTATTTAAAAAAAAAGTTACAACAACTAACAAAAAGTTTTTAAACAATTTCGAACTGGCCAGTAATACCCGGCTCAGTCTCCCCGAGCGTTCTAATGTAAACTCAAATTTTCGTAAATAGAACTTCTCGATTTTTCTAATAGTCTTTATTCTGTAGGTGTTTTTAAATAAAAAAAAAGGATTTTTAAAAGTAATAATTAAGAAGTGTTTAGGATAATTGTAATATTTAAGAAGCTACTCACTGGTTGTGAAGTTGTCGTAGTTGCATGTTAGGTCGTGGTAGTCAGTGTTAGAGTAGGCTCTTTGTATACGATTTTACTGTAGTTCGTAAAGTTATAAGAACTTTTTAAGAACTGTATCGAGTTATCGCCATCTGTGGTATCTTCATTGCGGTAAGTTTAGATCACATTATTTAGTAGTTGATCGAACTGTTTACAAAATATTGGAATTAAAATTTCTTGGACGTATTTTCGAAGTCAATCTTAATGGTGTTAAATACAATTTTAAGATTGTCTAGTCTAAATGAAATACATTTACATGCATTAGGCATAAATGTTTCATTGATTTGTGTGTTTCATTTTAAGATATTTCTTTCATTACCTAACAATAGATTATATTGTTTTGTTACAATTCATTTAAACACGACTTCCTATTTATTGCTGACTAATTAATCAAAATGTCTGGTCGAGGCCTTTACAAACAACTTTTCGTGAACTTATCTTGCCGACTAACTCTGACGCGTGTGGAGCACTTTCGTAGCGACGAGCTACGTCGCCGCGCCGGCTACACGTGGCTACGACGTAGACGGTTTACTTGGCTACGCCATAGCCGCAGAGTTTTAATAACAGAGTAATTATTTATTTAGTAGTAGTTTATTTTGTTGTTTAAACAAAATAGTAAACAGGGTTATTTTTCTTTTTGGTAAAACAAAATATTTAGAAAATTTATGTGTTTTTATAAAAATTATATTAGATGATTTAATAAAAAAAGAATCAGGACTTTACGATTAATTTCTCTTAAGTTTATACTTACGAATAAATCATATAGTCGTAAATGAGTAAGTATTCAAAAGTGATGACTATTATAAGATTTTTTTATTCAAAACCATCCAATAAACAATTGAATAACAACACTTTAACAATCCCATTCATTTCGGAAATCGCAACGCGAACTTTAAAATTCACAAAAACATAAACTTTGTTGCATTGAGATGTTTTTTTTCTAAATACGCATCCGATAAAATATAATTATAAATGCTTTACTGTTTTGTGACTAACATTTTAATTTGTTATGATTGAAAAAATATTTATTATTGCCAATGCCTTGTGGCAGTCAAAGTTATAAGACGCGGATCCAGTAAAGTACAAAGATTCACCAAATTCAAACATAATCTCCTCCTAAATGCCTCTTTTTAGGGTTCCGTTCCCGAAGTGTAACCAACGGTGTCAGGCTGTATCTCAAGAACCATAATAGGTAGACAGTTGAAATTTTCGAGTGTGTATTTCTATTGCCGCTAAAACAACAAAATTAAATAAAAGGGGGATCCCATACAAAAAACGTGTTTTTTTTCGGTTTATGGTACGGAACCCTTCGTGTGAGAGTCTCGCACTTGTTCGGTTTTTTAGGCCTCCCTTTGTGTCACCCACCATATGTGATGTTTTCCTCATCTATATTTTCTGTAACTTAAATGGTGTACGCAATAAAGAGTATTATATTCTATTATTTTTCCCAACTATCTTGAGGTCGGCTTTTTACCAGTATTTTACATGAGGTGTCCTCCACTACCCAGTAACTGGGCAAGACTGGTGTCAGATTTTCTGGCTTCAGACTATCCGTGATGACCACCAAAGATTAAATATTGCAGTCGGGACCAATGGCTTGAGGTGTTTTCCGAGATACTGAGAAGTCTCGATAGGTAATGGTTGGTCACATACATGGACCAATCTCGACAAGTGCTGCTTAACCTCGAAGATCGAACTCTGGTTTGTTTATATTTCTCATCGTTTGTCTCAATAACGCAAAACATTTAATCACCAAAAGCAATAATATCTCATAACCGTACAATTACATAAATTGCCGACTCCATACAAAGTTCCGTGGGGGGACTCTGTTTACTTTATCTTAACGAATATTTACATTGATTGGAATGTAAATCTGACTGCATCCATTCCTTAATGAGTCCTTTAAATTAATTATATGACGGATTGGAAGGTTCGTATTCCCAATGGGTTTGTGATTTGTTTTTTTCTGAGTATTTTTTGCAAGGAAATTATATTTATGAGTAGAGGTATATTTACTTCTGCTGCAAAAGGCTACGTCATACGCCGTCCTTGCTAAAAAAACAATTAATTGATTTCAAAAGGAACGGTTGCATTTTTTTTCTCTACTTGAGTTACAGTGAATCAACTGTAGCATTAATTCAAAATTATCCTACTAATATTATAAACGAGAAAGTTTGTAAGTATGGATGGATGGATGTTTAGTACTCTTTCACGTCAGAACGGCTGAACGGATCTCGATGAAATTTGGCACAGAGGTAGATTATAGTCTGGAATAACACATAGAATACTTTCCTCCCGGGAGTATATTCCCTTGGGATAATTTCGGACATTAACGCGGGCGGTAACTAGTTCTAAATATTTGGAAGACAATTGGAACTCCATCAGCAGGCTATGGTTGACACGCCTAGAAAAATCCTTATACTGGGACTTAGCATAGCATAATCCCTGCCAGGGTTGCGGAAATAGTTCGACAGAGTCACCGCGGCCCTGAAACGTAAAGTTTTTTAGAAGGAACTCGGGTTTTAGTCAGTAAGTGTCTGACACGCTCTTCCGCTTCACTCAGAGCGGAAGAAGTCATTTGGTGAATTTCCATAATTAAAAAAAAAAGCTTAACTTAATCAGCCTTTCAATACGATTTTGTGGAACACACATCTTCTCTGTGATAGGGAGTGGGCCTTAATCTACATCGCAAGTTCAGAGTAGATTGGTGGATGTCTTCATATGTTTGGTTCAAGGACATGCCGGTTTTCTCACGACGCCTTGAATGGCTATAAATGAAAAACTATGTTAGGTTTAAGAACAACTTTATTTCTAATAAATAATTGCATACATAATTCACTTAATTGCATACATAATGCAAAACAGCAAAGAATGTAAAAGAAGAATTTAAGAGAAGTTTGAAGTTATTAAAAGCAACCTTTAGTGTCCCTCTGCTGCGCCAAGGTTTCCCCTACCTTCCTCCTCGTCTCGATGTGTTATCTTCTCCGACCAATAGGGTATTCTACTGAAAAAATCTAATTAGTCCGCCAGATAGATTTCCAAAAAATATTGGACTCGTATTTTTTCTTTTTTCACGTGAACAAAACATGACGAAGATACAGTGCGTTGAAAACTTGCGTGACGTCACTACGATAGTACAATTTTAATAGCGACGTGACGTCACCAGCACCCTCACTTTTTATTTTTAATTTTTTTGCGATTTGAAATGGCAAAAAATACGTGTCTAATATTTTAGAAAATCTATCGGCCGGACTTAATTAGAATTATATTTTTCTACCTTGTAGAATACCCTATGCTCCGTAAACGCCTCTAAGTCGTCACTCCAGGGTTTTCTAGTACCAAAAACATTTAAACTATACATTTGTGAAGCAATTTTATATTCCAAACAAACTCCCAACCAACATCTCCATAATAAAATGAAAGAACGCCATCCGCAAAAAACTTCCAAGTACAACATATCCACAAACAAGGTACCTATGCTTATATTATTACGGTCTAGTACACGCTTATTCCGTTTAAAAATATTTGCTAAGCTTTTAAAGTAATTACATCATTCGCCATGCCGTTTCAGACTGACTTGCGGTGTCGGTGCGTCGAATTTGGAAAGTGCGGCTTACTCGACCGTATTGTTGGCTTTATGGCGTCTGATGTGAATAGATTATGGTGGTTGAATATGTAGGTGGTTTTAGGTGAAGCAGGAATTGTTATGGAAAAAAGTAATGGTTAACTTCGCTCGATTCCCGGTCAAATAATCCGGCAGATGATTTTTATTTATTTTTGAGTGCCTTTCCGGGTACGTACTTAGTTATCATGAGCAGGAAAGAAAGAAAGAAAAAAACTAGTTTATTTGGAACACTCAGGTAAACAATGTTGGTAAAAAAAAAAAACTTAATTTTAAACAATAACATCGTCAGGAGGGTAAGGATTAGTTGTTTATTTATTTTTATATTTTTTATTTTAAATAAATAAAATCCCTACAAACACTGAAATTACTAGATTTGTTATTTTTTCTTCAGTTTGTTCACGGAAAATAGTCCTCAACTCGTAAAACATCATCTTCATCATTTAATTGCGTCCTTGGTTAGACATCGGCCTCGCACGACGCGCGACTCTTAGGAAAGTCTAGCGTGTGTCTATTTTCAATGATTAAACATTTTTTCTTGCGACCTTTCATAAAGTATGAAGGTGGTGCTGGTTGGTGGGTGGAAAAGTCCCAATTTTAAAATTAGCGTTTTTGAATAATTTTCGTGCAACAAACGCTTCGGAAATGGAAATGGTTGGTAGTACCCTGCTACCTTTTGCTCATACGGCGGGGGTACGATGGTGCCCCCAGACAAGCTACGAAAATAACCGGCCCCATCAAGGCAGTAAACATTTAAAAACGCCCATATATTATAATCTTACAACTTACAAGACTTACAACATTATTGCTCACTAGCAATAGAAAGTAAAGTATAAAGAACCCTTATACCGCGACCGTGGTGGTCAAACAGCTTATTCTATAGTAGGCATCGCAACTTGGTCCACAATACTTTAATAATCCGGTAAAGACTTATATGTCATTGTAAAATTGTTTTAGTCATGCAGCTCAGTTAAAAAAATACCATTTTCTGCTATAGAAACCATTCGTGGTGATTAAACATGTTTTTTTTCAATCATTAATAGCAATAAGTTGTTCCGTTTTGATACTATTAACCTATCAAGGTGGTAAACATTTAAACGGCTAAATAGCCTTACAAATTACAAGGCCCGCAGTACTATTTTTCACTTCCACGACCACTCTCGAAGAAAAGTATGAACCCTTATACCGCCGCGGTGGTGGTCAAACCTTTTTCTAGAGTCAGCATCGCAACTTAGTCCGCTATACCCGATTAATTTTTCCGCACTAACTTTTGTAATTTTGTTTAATTTCGATCACCGAATATCTCTAAACAACTCGGAAACCCTTCGTGGTGATTTAACAAATTTTTATTTTACCACTTTATTGCATTGGTCATTTGGAGCACTCAGAACATTCAGAAATGAACGGTGTTGATAAAAGTAAAATAAAAGAACCATCAAAATTCTAAAAACCTCGTTTCCAAAAGAGTTACAACCTACAATTCACATTACATTGATGCGCACAACTTCTCACTTATACGACCACTTGCAAAGAAAAGTACTAACCCTAATACCACCACTGTGGTGGTCAAACAGTCCTCTACAGTCGGCATCGCTGGGTCCGCAATACTCTATTAATCCGGCAACGAGCCACCTCACTTGAAATACATTACAGCAACTTACGGAGATCGTGCGCCGACTCGCAATCCCTCTGCTCACTTATGAATCAATTTGCTACACTTTCAAATTGTTTTATTTTATCTTTTTAAGGCAATTTTTAGATTATGATGGCCGTTGTATGTTTGGACGTAGCGGAGCGGGGTTAAAAGAACAGGAGTATGGAGTATCATAAGATACTGTAATTTTTTTTAGTTGTTTACGCATCATTCTTAACGCCGACAATTTCGAACTTAACTGCCCTAACCTAATTCAAAAGGGCCATAAATAGAAAGCTCCATTAGACTAAACCTGTCAGAAAAACAACCGGACAAGTGCGAGTTAGACTCGCGCACCGAGGGTTCCGATCAAGTCTTGATTTTTTCCGAGTATATCCAATTTTCGGACTTTTTCCTGTACTTGCACTGTAGGCTCTATCTTCTTGCCAAATTTCATGACTCTAGGTCAACGGGAAGTAAGGGTACTACCCGTTGACTTACAGTCAGATAAATAGGGATATGTTCATATTCATTTATTTATTGTTTGTCACAGGTGAAAAGCAGTTCTTCCGATTCCCTTACGAGCGTCAAATAATGCGCCATAAACGGCCTTATCTTTAGATTGCGTTGACTTAGAAGTTTTATTTTTCCAGTGCTCCAAGGGGTAGCAGACCTGAGAGTTTAATGTTAATTTCAGCTTGATTCCTCCACGCGTTCCTGAGAAAAAAGGTCTTGAGAGACGGACAGACGGACAGACATACAGGCGGGGAACAAAGTGATCCTATAAGGGTTCCGTTTTTGCCGACTGAGGTACGGAATCCTAAAAACTAATAACCTACATTATTAATGCACAGGAAAATACCATCCATATTCCTATTTCATATTCAAAACACCATTAAAAACGAACGGAACTAAAAACTTCGCGCTTATAAATAATCGCGTTCCGATTTTATCCGCCATTTTGCGACCGTCATTCGGTCCATTTCGCTGCAGGATGACGTCACGAGTGGCGACTGACAATACGGCGCGCTGATGACGCAATTACACCGACACTTTTAAGTACCACGACGTAAAAATGGCGTAAATTTTTATTTCTGTATGCATTTTCGCTCATTTCGGTGTGAAAGAAAGTGACTTATCATCGTCTGACGTGATATCTAATGAGCGAAACGTTTTAGTTAAAAGTGCTTGTGGGGTCAGTTTTCTTTGAAATTTATTTACGCAACTGCGATAGTCGTGGAACTAAATTTTCCAACAAAGTAAGCGTTTTGTTATGGAAATGTATGGGGAGGCCTATGTGTAACAGCGTGCCTTCCGGTTGATATGGTGATGAACCTTGTTAATGACTTCTGTGTCCGAGATAACAAAGGCTTTCTTTGACTCCTTTTGTTTTGTCCTCCTTCGCGTGATAATTCTGTTGTAAGAGGCAGGCCAGTCAATTAGAGTCACAAGTCATCCTAACTTGTAACTTCTGATTATTATAATCGGTAATCGGATAATCGGGCGCTAATATACCTAAACTTCACTTTTATTCCCACGAAAGTATTCAGAATCCTGGATCCCGGAATCTTTCAAAATTCCTGAGATTGCTAAAAATATTACAAACATACAAATATAGTTAGAACTCGTGAACTCACATAATATTTTTTATAGGCATTCCATTTGTTTTGAATAAAATAAAGATACTAAATCAAAATAACCACTGCCATAATTTCATTAAGGTTGTTATAGTTGTTTTTGCAAAATTGTTCAATCCTGGGAACCCGGTATTATTTATTTGTTCAGAAAGGAATGTCCATATTATTCTTTCACGGGAAGAAGTTTAGGTATATAAGCGCCTAATTATCCGCTCACAGGTTATGATACAATGTATAAGTAGACTACTATAATTTTAATGGTTATTAATTGAGAAGACACTTAGACCTATAATCCAAAACTGAGACCCAATTCTACAATTTTTTGGCAACATTCACATACGTATGTCAATCGCAATCCGTCAAAAATTGGCTCTCAGGTTGAAGGACCTTCACTCTAGTCGCGATGACAACTCAAAACCTTGCAGATAAAAAGTTATAACTGTCAATTCTTTTATTATCAAAAATGCAATAAAATATAACATAGTATGGTTACTATACTTTACAGGACCAATTGTTTGTGTAGTACAGATGTATGATAGGAGAAAGCAAGCGCCATCAAAGAGCAAGCAAACACTCCAGACATACAACATTCCAACTCCATATCCTCCGATATCCCCCCAAATAGATCATAAACAACAAAACGTACAGCAAAACCGAAGGCCATCTGCGAATGTTAATTAAAACAATAAATTAAATACGCCAAGTGGGTAGCAATGAATATGTCACGACACAGGTCGGTATTAGCAATGCAGAGGTCGGCAACTATGGCGGGCACCTTTATAAACTAGCGCTGTATGTCGCTAATGTGCGGCAATGAAATTAGAGGTGAATAGTTGGACGGAATTTATTTGTGTAATTAGAGACAACAAGTGGGCTTAGTACTGGAATTTATGTTTTAGACTCCTGTCTTATTAGGTGTTTCTGGCGGTTTATTGGGTTTAAAATAAGGCTTAGCCTCGTTGAGGAAATTCATGACGGCTGATTCTTGATTCTACTATTGCCTCCAGAACCTAAATAGGCAGTTTTTTTTTGCTTTGAGAAATCATCCAATGGTTTTCTCAGGCAGTAAACTGCCTGAAAAATCAGAAGAGAGACTGGAGGGTAAAGGTGATGTCTGGCCAGTTGTCTAATATGAAAGCCTTGGTGATCAAGAGCCAACATTTATATCGAAACTGCATTAGCTTGCTACAAAATCTTGTAGTAAGTGTTTATGTATAGCTTTTTCTGAATTAAATTAAGGATTCCCGTTAGTTGGTTGCTGGCTGATTTCCGTAGAGAAAAAGAGGCCAAATAACTAATAAACTACCGACGCCTAAACTACCTGACGCCAAGCTATACCTAAGTCTACGTCTGGATACTAGTCGTAAGTATAATTTTACCACTAAACGGTCACTAGTACAGTTACCTAACATCTATCTATTCTCGCGTTTTCCATGGCCCAAAACATTTGTCCATGTGCGCCAGCCCGCGGTCGGAAGACACCGCGCACCGCGGACGACAGTTAACAGCGTGTCGCAAAAACTAATTCAAACCGAAGGGTTCGCCCGCCCGCCATAAATTGTGACCAGGAACGCGACGCGTGTTAGTTAACTATAGTTTATTATTTGGTGTCATCGGGCCTCATAGCATTGATAGGGACGGTTATAAAGGGTTACGAAAATGGCCGTCTAGAACTAGGATGTCTGTGAAAAGTGTGAAGATTTTACTTGGTACGGGCGGGTCCTACAAAAGTAACAATATAAACGCAGTTTACATTGAAAGAGTTTGAAGATGGGATACAGGACCCATACTAAGAAAAACCTGTGATACGGGTCTCCTAGTAAAGGCAAATCGGAACCTGCCAAACAAATCTTGATCGAAAATGAATACACCACAGATGAAAGATCATACACAGCAACATATTGTCAAGTAGACTCGAAAATCAACTACGAGTATCTACCATTTTATCCAAAGGTCAATCCGACTATTCCAAGAACCATTAGTACAGTTACTTCACATCCCAGTCCAGTGCTGACTTTAGATACAGCAAATCAAAACTCGAAACATTTACAGAAAATCATAAAATACTAACCTCACCCAATAAGCAGACACAAACTGAAGTCCTATTTTCCATTTCCATAATATAGAAGCGCTCGCAATATTCTCGAAGCAATAGATAACATATCGCCTGCCACAATAACCGCCCAGTACACAAATCCTCCAACTATTCAGAATTACGATTTTTTCTCTCCTCGACATATATCACTGGGGCCGTTCGATTTAACTGTTTTCTTACGTTGAAATTTATAGAGGTTGGAGCCGAATTATAGCCGCCAGGTGTAGGCTATAGTCTGCGACTCCTCTAGTTTTGTTTTGTTAAGTGAAACGGTTTTAAATAAGAATATTTGCAGGCTGGGTTATGGTATGTGGAAAGTGTTATGTGGTCTTGTGTCATTGACGGGTTCGATTTTATGAATTCTGAAGGCAAAAATCAATGTCAAAGTGTAGAGATTTTAGATGTGTTTAAGTTAGATAGCGCCTGCGATGTGAACACGGACGATTCTCAAAAATACGGGAATTGCCTTTCTGGTGAAATGATTTGGGGAAATTAGAACATTGGTGGCTTCTTTATAACTAACTATTTTTCTCGAAAATAAAATATAGCTTATGTTTCAAGTAAATAATGTAGCTTTGTAATGTCGAAAGATTTTTTTAAATCTGTTGAGTCATTTTGATCCAAATCGTTACAAACAAACAAACAAATCTTTCCTCTTTAAAAATGTTAGTTTTATAACAAATAATATATTAGTATTAAGTATATAAGTTTAATATTAGTTTGTAGTATTAGTATAATAACTAAAAAAGTTTGTTAGGTATATGAAAAGTTTATGATTTAATCAAATGTTAATTAATCAATTCAACTATGACAGCTCAATTAAAAGCTATGTTAAGTGTTTGATCAATTAATGTTTAACTCAACCATATAAAAAGTGCACGCAAATAAATGCATTCTAAATTGACATTTACGTGCACCAAAAACAACCCACTTTAACACGCACCCCGTGACAATACATGTGTCACGTTAGTGCGTGCCACGCAAAAAACCTGAACACATAATTCAAGCATTACTGCCTACAAAATATTCCCTCACCGTCTAATTTATCACAAGGTGCAAAAACTCCCTCGAAGTAACGTAATGAAAATTTGTATCAAAATTCCTGGGCTGGTGTTGCAAAGCATGTTATCAACAGGAATTAATCATTCGCTATGCTAATGTATTTGTAGTGAAGTGATTATATTCAAATTGATGCTTTAATTTTATTCATGCTTATGCTGAAAATGCGCTCCTATTTCGGGTCGTATGTGTAGAGGTGTTTGTTGCGTACACGTTGCGTGGTTGCGTTACGGCTAGTAATTAACTAATGATGGTAGGAGGCAATATAGCTGTTTGGTATATTATGTGTTTCGGTACTTATGTATTTTTCGGCTGCGAGTGGATTTTCGGTTCATGTTTGGTAAAGCATTTCCTTTGATTTAATGATGTTTTGATCGCAATAATTTGTCCCTAGCTCTGGATACATTTAGTTAAGTGGACCTTAAAAGGGTAATTTATAAACCTTATTTTTCAAGAAATACCAAAAAGCTTTGGAACTTATGATTTATTTCCATCGAGTTTTTTGTGACATCAATAAACGATTCGACTCTTCACGCGAACAGGCTGGCCTTTCCTTCGTTCAAAGAATCAGTATTGCCTTTCGACGTGGCAATGCTACCAGCCGGTCGATTCTGTAAATACATATGTCGAAGTGAAGGCTCGGGTGAAGTGATCAAGAGGTGAGCTGTCAATCCATATAATCAAGATGTCACGTGAACACGAAGTGAGCTATCATTCTATCTTGATTATATGGATTGACCGCCAAGCCTTCACTTCAACATGTTTACTGAATCGACCGGCGGTATTCTGGGCACTTTTCCAATAAACAGGAATATTAACGAATTTTTTGATGCTCAATGAATTCTTTCCATGTCCGCTTTTAGTATGCGCTCGTACATAATTTATTATTGTTATCTTAAAGGCATTTTTAACAATGCCATCTCAATAATTATAGACTTATTTTTAGGCCCTTTTTTGCTCTTTTAGGATACTAAATAAACGACAAGATACAACACATTTTTGTTGTAAAGCAGACACAGCAAATAGATCTTAGCTGTATAACCCTCCAGTGCATAAATAACGACATAATTGCCGCGTTGTTTGACAAACGACTAACATTTTGCAGAGTTTGGGGGTTAACTACCGGCACATTAATATCGCGAGCCTGTCGAGACATACCCTTGGCTTTCTGGTGTT
The DNA here is from genome assembly GCA_905163435.1 of Mamestra brassicae. Classification (NCBI taxonomy): domain Eukaryota; kingdom Metazoa; phylum Arthropoda; class Insecta; order Lepidoptera; family Noctuidae; genus Mamestra; species Mamestra brassicae. The sequence goes on along the minus strand of LR990996.1, from coordinate 4,843,977 downwards.
TGATGCCTATGAATGTTAATGGGGAGGTTTACAGGTTAAAAAGCATAATTTCTTGTTTTGTCACCCCTTTCGTCACTGTAGGCTTATGAACAATAAAATTTTATTACTTGGGAGGTATTTGGGGTTAATTTGATGTCGAAATAAAAAGCAGTTGTTCAATACATTCTATCGATCCTAGTTCATGCAAATAACAGTAATGAACTTGACATAGATTTAAGCAAAACTTTATTTACTGTTTTTACATTATAACTTGAATATATTATTATTATTATTCTTGCTACCCATATATAAACAAAATATATGGATCGTACAATGTTGAACTATCTCATAGTGAAAGTTATATCTACGCGTTCATCAGTGCCTACAATCACCTGAAATATTGCCAATAAGTGAAAACTCACTGTATAATCAATATTTTGGTGTGTTTCAGGCTGGCATTTATATTTTTGGTAGAGTTTTTGGATGACTTGCTTGCAAGGTGGATTCATCACGATTTTATGCGTACCTATCCAATATTTTTTCCTTCCATCACTCTTTAAAAATCGTATCAACATATCGTGCTATCACTACCATGGGTTCGATTCCGTGCGTGTTGCCAGTGCTCAGTGGGCCAACAAACTGCCGTATCCAAGATGGCGGCGATAGAATAAATCTCTTAGAGCGTATGCGCGCTGATAAAGTATAAGCTTTATTGAATGTGCTTTGTTTCGGCGATAGTGTTGACAAATGTAGAAGAAAGATCTACGTCACGATTGAATGAGGATATTGATTTGTCCTGAATAGGCACAATAATACGGGGAAGCCAAAAAGAAGAGTAAAAGGAAGAAAATCGCATACATCACGGCTATCCTCTGAACACCACTATGTCTATTATTGAATTAAATTATATAATGTAAGTTGTCTACTTATAAGCATTGCATGTTTATTTTTTTGTAGATAAGAATATTTTCTTGTTTCATAATTTTCAGAGTGCGATTTTGTCGTAGTCGGGTTTTTAGTTTTTAAACTTATTTTGATATCTTTACTGATACAAACTGGAAAATAATCAACAGTGTGTAAAAGTGCCGATGACCTGGTGAGGCAGAGGGAGTACTGCAGGCAGTGCAGCAGCACAATAGCCGGTCGATTCTGTAAACACAGCGAAGTGAAGGCTTGGGTGAAGTGATCACGAGGTGAGCTATCAATCTATGTAGGTAATCAAGATGGAATGACAGTTCGTATGGATTGACAGCTCATCTCGTGATCACTTCACCCAAGCCTTCACTTCGACATGTTTACATAATCGACCAGCAGTAGACGTTTTTCGACTGAAATGATAATGATGTGTAAAAATCGTCCACCGATCAGATCTTTCTAATTATCATATTTTGATCTTTGTTTTACTTTTTGAAACTGAAACGTTTGAAATGGATACAAGCCCACTACTCGTATTCCTAATATTTGTCCGATATTCTGTAATGTATTTCAATATCAAATGTTAAAAAGTTTAAAAGCCAATATCCATCAGAACTTTAAATATCAGCGATATTTTCGTCGACTTGTAAAATGAAAAGTTTCAGTTCGACACAGTTTTCAACTAAATCATATGAAAATGGCTTTACTTGGCTCACCTTTCAGATCTTGAATATATATCGACTTTGATCTCATTTATGAAATCACTTTTATGTTGGGACTTTTAAAACTGTGTCTTTTTATAAAGTGTTTTATGGTTACCCACAAAACACTTTGTACAAGACACAGTAAGTACTCAATTATTAAAAAAAAAAATTGGTTGTCTGTAAAGTCGGTTTACGGATGATAGTTCGTGACAACGTCATAACATAACATTGATGAAATGATCGTAACGTTACAATGAGCGTAACGTTACAATGAGTCATCATTTTTCATGCGTGCAAGCTCATCAGTTCATCGATTTATGTTTACGTTGTCACGTCAAAAAATATATATCAAATTTAAAATTGTTTATTCTTCACGGTATTTCACACAAACTTACAATGGTTAAAATTCTAGGAAATAAATGAACCAATTTTAATGGAAATTAAAACGCTAATGCAAGAAACTCGTACCCAGAGAGACAGAAATTTTAACATTTCTGTAGAAAGGGAAAAATCAATACCTCTTTCTTTATAAACTTTTTTCCAAAAAGATTTAACTCACGTTTGAGAGCTAGGTATCTAGCGTGTGAGTGTCAATCATCAAGTTTGATTATAGTCGGTTAGTTATTTCCAAGAATAAGGAATTATTGCTAGTCATCATTATCATCATATCAGCCGAAAGATGTCCAATGCTGGACATAAGCCTCCCCCAAGGGGAGGGGAGGAGTAGCCATACTCGCCACGGTTGGCAGGCGGGTTGGCGGTCGCAGTGTAGCTGTTGCAATGCACAGAGAATGCTGCTGCCCATTCTCTGGTGAGTCCCTTAGTAGCCTCTTACGACACCCACGGGAAGTGATGGGATGGTGCTATTCTTTTATGTCCGACACCATACAGAATTGATTAATTATTGCTGATCCAGACTCTGAATTAGTAACAACTAACTAATTCGGAGTCTGGGTCAGCTCCACTACAATGAGCCAGGCCTTTTTTCTCCCAACCATAGAGAAAACCGGACAAGTGCGAGTCTGACTCGCGCATCGAGGGCTCCGTATAAACTCGTATGTAGTTCGTCTATTAGGGAATTGAGTCTAGATTTCTTTCGAGTATACATTACCTACTGAAGCGTATAAACTATCAAAACCACTCTTATTACTCTGACACAAAAAAATAAGTAGGTAGGATTGAAGGACAAACTTAACTATTTAATTGAAAAATGTTCTCCTATATAAAGATATACGGCACGGTCACTAAAGTAAAAAGTGTTTTTTATGTAATGAAACTACGAATTAACAATTTACAGATTTTTTTGTTTACTTGTGCTATAAGATCTGGCTTCTTGCCAAATTTTATGATTCTAAGACAACGGTAGGTACTCCATAGGTTTTGATTTACTTGAATGATGCATAAATAGCCGTATCTTCTTATTGAAAAGAAAGAAAATCAGTTTATTCTGCCAGAACAGACACACAACAACACTTAAAGATAAACAACTTACTAACTAGAATTAAAAAAAAACTAAATAAAAAACGCATCACTATCAGCCCATGTCAGGACCGGACATTAATTAAAACGAGTCTCTGGTCACACCACAGACAAAACAGAACACAGTTCAGCAGTTGTCTATGGCATGACGCCCGACTGACTGACAGCGACAACATGGAAACAACAATAATAATAAACATTTTAGACAATTTACAGTTAAATATTAATAAGTTCAACTTCGATTCTTGCTTCGTATCCGAGAAAGAATCTGTCATTTGCTCAGCATAAATGCCGTGACTATGGACAAATCCAACAATAAACAGCTGTGATTTTCTGCAACTACCGTTCGTTCGAGTACCTAACGAAATGACGTCCCCCCTTGTGTATAAACATAAATAAGACAGGTAACTACTTAATCATATATATATAAATATGGAACCCTAAATAATTGCAATATTTAGAAATTTAAAACGAATCAGAATGAACAATTAAAAATGAACAATTTTTACAAAATCATAATAGTAATACTCAAATACATACTGTAATGAACTAATTAACTCCAAAAACAACTTATTTCCTATTTTTGCAGATGGCCTTAATTTAGCCATAAACACAATAATTCGCACCATAGCATGGGTGGCGGCCATTTGCATAGTGGCGTCGCAACAGCAACCATTTTGAATCGTAATATTATTTATTCCGACGAATTCTTTTACTATATTATATATTGCGTTGACTTAGAAGCTTGATTTTTTTTGAGCTCCAAGAGACCATAAGCCTACTTTGATATTAATTTAAACGTGATAACCTCCACTCCTTCCTGAGATAAAAGGTCGTGACACACCGACAGACGGACAACGAAGTGGGATCCGTTCATAATTTTTCCACCCTCCTCGCATATCTTAGCCCTCAAATACACTAGAGTACATAGAGTTCGCTAATCACACTGCCGAACAGGTAATATTCATCTATGTACCTACGGAGCAACTTTTTTAAAGTTTAAAATTGCGCGTGCAACGTTGCTGGCGGCCACTCCGCCGTAAAATTGCACAGACTCGAACCCACGGCCCACCGCGCGCCGGTTACCCAACTTTACCAGTGAACTTCGCACTGCTATTTTGTTTTTGTTAAATGAGACTGATTTTTTTTTGTGGTTTTAAATTATTTTAACGGGGATTGAATTTGTTTTTAAGAGTGATTTTTGTAGATGGCTTAGCACCCTGAGTCGCGACCAGTTTGTTGATTTAAAAAAACTTTAAAAATGATAAAAAACGCAACATTTCTAGAAGGTTTTGAGTTTCAAAACTTCCAAGTTTCCTTTATAAGTAACCCCTACCTGAAAAGATCTGATCCGCATTCTACGAGAAACCCATTTGCCGAAAGATTCATCTACTTATTAAAAATGCAAGCTCTCAACTTCACACCAGAATTTCCCAAATAAAAAAGCCGGTAAAGCCATTCTCATCACTCAACAAAACTCACTGGCGCAATAAACAGAAGTTCTAACAAAATAAACGTGCCGCCACCTTCACAGAAATACAGCATCCGAGGTGAGACCAAATGTATGCACGTCAAGCTGTTTGCACTGACGATGGAGAACTAAAATTTATCTATCACCAAACATATTCGCCAAGTAGCATCATTTCGTTATCAACCAACTCTTCAAATTCCAACTTTACAACGAAGCTTTAAGGTCTTTTTTGGGTTGTAGACTAAATTTTGTCTCACTAGTTTATTGGCGATATATTTTTGGGAAGTGCATGCACTTTATAGTCGGGCATTCGGGCCGACACAAATCTTTGCGGTTCATATTTTTACGTATTTACTTTTAAAATGTCGCCGTTTATGTGATACTGTTGTGCTGGTTGTTCAGGTATCCTGGGATCGTTTGCGAGCTGTTTACCGTGTGTTTGTTAACTTGGAGACTGGAGAACGAGTTATGTTATTTAACGATGTTGAAGTATTTGGTTTTCTTTAAAATGTTTTTTTTTTCAAGTTTTTTTTGTTTGTATTTTTTTCTCTTGTCTGGATTGTAATCATCCTGATCTTTTCCTTCTCTCACAAGATATCAGACTCAGTGTGAGGTAGTATGAAAGGTCAGTATTGTTGATATGGGTCTTCCAGGTCACGTGGTGACTATGTAAATCACCATTCAATTCATTTTTTAATTTAAGCTAACAATGCACTTTTTAACCGACTTCAAAAAAGCTAATCCTTTTTTGAAGTCGGTCAAAAAGTGCATCTCACCACATCAACACCTCAATTCGGGTCTATTTTTTCTTATGTTTGTAACGTCATCATAACTCCGTCATTTATGAACCGAATTGAAAAATTATTTTATAATGTGAAAGGATATAGGTAACTTTCCGATTGGTCCCGTAGAAATTTCATCAAAATCAGATTTGCGTGGTATGCTTTCTTGGTGACTTTCCAGTGGTGTTGTTACGTGTACCAATAAAAAATTAAAAAAATTGACAACAAAAAAACACAACCGACTTCCAATTTCCACTTTAACAACTTCCAAATTCCAGTTATTTGGAAGTCCGTAGTATTTTAAGAAGTTTTTAAAAAGAATTTGACAGTCACCCAAAACATCCGCCCGACACCAGTGTTTTAACTGAGTAGAAGGAGACACAAAAAAACTACTTGTTCTTTAAAAACGGAATTATGACGTTGACGTCTATTTAACTTATGTCGTACCTTAGCGTATTGACAGTTGCCTAAACATGACGCCTCAGTGCTGATGAAACAATTTGTAAGGACTGTGGGTCATTACTTCTCTAAACACAATATAATTAAAAATCACAATCAAGAACCAATAACAATTATTAGTCGATATTAAACTTTACAAAAGCTGTAATCCACTAAATTCGTATTTATTATTCGCATTATCCAAAATTAGTAATCACCAGTTATCTCGTTAAACCAACAAAGATCGAATGAATTCATAAATGTATGATTGATTGAATGAGTTGAGCTGTAACATCAACATTAGTGCATTCTCCACATATTCGCTTTGTTTGGTACTGCCCTTTCATTTGATGCATTCATATTGATTTAATTGTTCTGATAATCAATTGGAATTCATACTTGGGATACCAATATGTTCTGGTTTTAATTATAATTAATTATATTTTATTTTAAAAAAACACGCAAGCAAGCAAGACAACCAATAATTCACATAATATCGATGTGAAATTAGTGGTTGTCTTGCTTGTGGTAAAGGATAAAATCTAAAAATGGATTGTGTGAAATAATAGGTATATCATTGCGTGAAATTGTAAACTATTTTTTCTTAATAAGACACGGATATATTGGATTTGGATGGGCTTTATTGTTTATAAAACGATTTTTCAGATTTATTACAATCTTACGGAGTCTGTAATTTTCCGGTGACAGCTACAAAGTCATTTCGACTATTGAGATGATATGTTACCAAATAGATAGATAATATGTAGAAGTAGGAGACATGCTGCGCTGATCACAATCAATCCTATATGATTAAATCATACCTTGACTTCTTGAAGGGGCAGACACCTCTACCCATAATGACAACAACAAACGTTTCGATAATTCATGTGGATTTGCACATAGGAGAAACGACTACAATTACTACGTTTAAATTTTTACATCTGGTTATACACCGGTTGCGAGTACTCCGCACTTGGATTTCTGTAGGCCTTGAAGGCTTTTAAAAGCAGATATATGCACAATTTACTCAAATCACCACTAACCATGAAAATTTAAATCCGTTTTAAACTCTACTAAAAAAAGCAAAATCTCTATTCACTACTGACCTTGTTATCTTAAAAACTTAAAAAGCCGACCCAATTTTCATTCAGCGAAATGCTATTAAATACTCCTTTTAAAAGAGTTAATTTTCCTGTTTCAGCTGTTGCCATTCAATGTCTGCCTATCCTCATTACGAGGAGGGTTGAATGTGGGCTCGTTTGCCCGACCCAGATACTCAATGAAAGTGTAACGTCAGCATTTTCAGTAGTCTTGTTCATTATGAAGTATTATCTAGTATTAAGTGAGTGTCGTTTGTGCATACGGAGCGGTTCATTTGAGTATTATTGTCGGTAATGTTCATACGGGGTACCTACTGGTTCGGTGAAAAGACTGTGCGAGAGTCGGCAAATGACGGTAACAACTGTTTTTTTTTTTAATTCCTTGGTTGTAAATTGACGAAAATGTTTGATAGTTCATTTCAGGCCCAAAAAACAGTGTCATTTTGTTTAACTATTATAAACCTAAGAGATTAATTGAATAACCATTTTATACATAGAAAAAATAAATAAAATATGTTTTGAATTTAAGTAATACATACTTACTTAATATAACACTAGAACAGTTTAACGTTGAAAGTAAAGTCTATCGAATAAAAAGTGGGTGTTGTTATTATCTCAGAGATAATAACAACACCCACTTTTTATTCGATATACCTCCACTATTTTGAATAACATCTTATATTCTAAATAAGCGGTCCTAGCAGAAGTTGTCTTGCCCGAACGTTGGATTTAAGAAAAAAATGTTAGTCTAACTAAACCAAATCAGGGCCTTCTCAAACACGTACATTTAAAAAAAAATGAAAATCAAACATACCCATTTTCCTAAAAAAAAATGTGCGTTCAGGAGGAGTTTAGTGACATGTGTACAATTAATCTACTACTAAATTACAAGGTACATACTTCTAACTGCATACATATTATTGTGAAACTAAAATCTCAAATTTTTACTCAATAATCATTTGAAGTTCACTTTGGGCCTATAAAAAAAGAGTAGTCAAACTTGGACAGGATTTTTCACTACTTCTTAAGTTAGCTACTTAAAATATCGTTAAAGAAGCGGATGTTTGAACTCTTCAACGTTAGCGATAGTTAACGATCGAATTAATTAATTATTAGAGCTGCGTTAGACTGTTTGTAAGCTAGAAAATGCTTTCTCAGAGTTTCTCTTGATCCACTAAACTATATAGCTTTAGATATGATGATTAGTGAACTTAAAAAAACATAATCAATGTAGCTCTCGCAAACAGGCGCGGCATGTGAATGCCTCAACAGCTTGTATTCAAAGCAATAATTCTAAAACCGTTACACCTAAACATAGAAAAAATCTTAAGAAAAATGTTGTCGCATTGTGAAGCCTTGGATATACATGTATTTGTGCAAATTTTTTCTCAACTCACAAGAACTCAATTATTATTATTAACTTAATGAAGTACTTACGTTTCCCGTAGTTTCACACGCATTCAAGATTCATACATTTCACTTTAATACATCTTTTCATCTATCTCTGTACCAATTTTCATCGAAATCGGTTCATCAATTTAGGCGTAAAAGCGTGACAAATAAACTCACATACGCATTTGTAATATTAGTTAGGAAGTAAGGATTACAATTTTGTATTAAGTACATACCTATGTAGAAGAGACCATTACGTACAAGAGCACATTATGCCAAAGTCTTCACCATAAAGCAGCGAGGGTACCAGCCATAATCATGGGCTTAGCAAGGAAACATCACGGCATGAGGTTATGGGCCCAGCTAGAAGTAACCGCACATCCTTTAGCGTAATCTCTTTACTGCCTTTTACGACATACAGGGGGCGCTGGTAAAGCTGTGAAGGAATTCTTGGGTCGGATAAGTTGCAATGCATAAGGAGGCAAGTGCTAAATCGTTTACGATAGTTTTATCAAAAAGGACAAGTACACATTTCAGTAAAACCTGATGAAAGTATTTTTTTCTAATTTAAAAGACGAAAATTTATAATTTAAACAACCGGTGACACACACCAGCAAAAATAAATCCGTTTTTTATTTTAGGAAATCTTTTTTTAATTTATTTCTGAATTAATTTATTACGGAAGGGAAAAAAACAACAAAGTGTGCATGTAAAATGACTTGTGTCATTCGTATGAAATGATAATTATGCTTTAAGATTTGCAATAAGACTCAGTGTAAATGGATACTCTTTCTTGAGATACATACAGGTTTCCTGCCTAGTTTAGGAAAGGGAGTTCTATGACCCATTTTATATTTTTTACTGGTTTTTCTTTATAGCATTTAAGTAGATAAGACAACTTTGTATACCATGTACAAACTACTTATTGAAAAAACGTATTATTATACCTATTCACATTATGTTTCTGTCGCATGTAACACCGGTCAGTACCCAGCTCAAGGTGCAACTTTACAGCCTTATTAAAACCTGGAATAAAAAGTTTTCAAGTTATTTTACAGACGAGATGCGGTAAAAAAGGTATGTAGGTTCAGTTACTTTTCCACAATCAGCCAGCCTGGAGTAGTGGCAAGGATAAAATTACCCTTCCAAAAGCTTTGGGGTTATTAACCTTTATTACAAGTCAGGCTCCCACGAAACATTACTCTGGTCCCTCGGAAAAGCTTACCTGGTACATGTACTTTATGTTATACCTGCGAAGCCTATTTAGTTAAAACTATGTCGTTACATGGCAGGCTCTAGGTACCATAATTTGTACCCTTCAAGGTTCAGATAAAAAATTGTGTTAAAAAACTGCCTACAACCAAACATTAACATAAATTGTGTTTTGTGAAAATGGAAAACCTTACTTGAAAATAAGATCAAGTGAGAATTCAAGATCGCAGATCAATAAGATTGCTGGTAAATATGGGTTTTTCAACTTATATCCAAAGAAACGGATTTCTTTTTCTAACGGTATTTGACTAAAAAAATCTAATAAGTCCGACAGACAGATTCCCAAAAAATTTTGGACATGTATTTTTTCTTTTGTCACTTAAACAAAAAATGAAGACGATGAAGTGCGTTTAAAACTCGTGTGACGTCACTTACCAGTACACTTTTCACTGGAAAGTGACGTTATAAAACCCTACCCTTACCTTTGATGCTATTTATCTTCGTATTTTTATTGGTTGGATAAAATAAAAATAAACGTATTCAATACATATTTTTCGATAATCTAATTGACGGACTAAATAGTTTTTTTTTTAAACCCAGGCAACATCCATATTGTAGAAATAAACATTTAATTATCACACACAATCAATTGGAGATTTTATTGATGTCTCTTAAAACTAGATTTCCTCACAATCTTTCCCTTCATTTCTTAGATTAGACAAATAGAATTGTCCTGCTCTTCATAAAACAAGTTACAGTTTTTTTTTACAGCGGTCACTTTCTAAGATCGCACCGAGATACAGCTATACATTAAAAGTTGGTCGGAACAATCGCACGGGGATACATAAACCGAAGCGAGAGATCGTTTATTAGCGCGAGTAATAAGAAAACTTCCGCGGAATCTTTGTGAATTTGCATTTTATCAGCCGAAGACTACAACTTAACTTCGTGGATGGCGGTATGTTAGACGCAACAGTATTTTTTAAAGAAATTCATAATAACAAATCCTGAAAAAGATGAAAACTAATCGCCAAGTTCAATGGCAATTTTTTATTATTCCTTGACGAAAAAGCGAGCCAACCTTTTTTTTCAAAGAAGTAACATAAAATAAAGTTGTTGAAGTCGTGTAATAAAATGTCTCTAAAAAGGAAATGCGGAAACGAATAGTAAAATAAGAAGGTTCTTAGTTATAGTACTTACCTAAATCTGAAATATTTATTTTTGCAAATGTTATCTTTGACTGTGATATTTTACTGATTTTTCCACTTCACAACTTTATTTGTTATTTAAATTCCTAAAGGTAATAATGACGAATAATTATCGTGGAGGCATTACCTTGTTTTAAACCGACTTCGAAAAAGGAGGAGGTTCTCAATTTGGATGTATTTTTTTATGCTTGTTACCTCATATCTCCGTCATTTGTCAACCGATCTGAAAAATACTTTTTTCATGTGAAAGAATACTTATACGTTCCGATTGGTCCAGCTTCATCAAAATCGGTTGAGTAGTTTGGTTTTTAAATAAATCATAAAAAGTATATCATCCAAGTAAGTACACCAAATTGCGTGTTTTGCTTTTCTGTGACTTTCAAGTGGTTTTGTTAGAACATATAAAAAACCACTTGAAAGTCACAGAAACGAAAAAAATAAAAAACTTTAATGAAAAAATATAGCCGTCTTCCAAATAAATAAAAACACTACAAAGTAAAGTATTTGGAAGTCGGTTGTAAGTTTTTGTAAAAAAGTTTTAGTTAGGTATCTGTGTTCAGTAGCCGGACACAAATAAGATTTCTTATAAAATTTTATACAGATTTTTAAAATAAAAATTAAAGTTCCTTCTTACATTAAATATGACACCATCCACGGCCACCTTACACCGCGGAACGTTATGATAACAATTTTCCTTATTTTTATCTCTTGCTTTTTATATTATTGCGGTGACAACTATGGGGGATGGCGACCCGCCTTATAATTTAACAGCACAATAGAACCGCGTAAATTGTATCGCTTTGTCACGGATTCAAAATGGTAGCCGGGATTGTCATGTTTAAAATGACGATTTGGGGTGAGGAAACTTGTAATTATTATGATAATGGGGTGGCATCATAATTCTTAGTAACCTGCGCTACGTTGAACATCTATAATAAATCTAGTTTACAGTCCCGTAATGGAGTTATCTGTTTCTCATAGAATTTTATGAAGTTCAGTTGATGATGAGCACTAGAAATCCTTCCATCGGTGTCAAAGCTCATAAATTAGATTTGACAACTTACCTAAATGCTCAGTGACCGAATAGCATTAGTAAAACCAACTAAAAACTAAACTGCTAACAAACACACCGTGTGAGCACACATCAAAAAAGTATTTAAATTTTAATGACGTTGAAACCTCCTTACGCAGTTTTAAGCCGCGGGGAGAGAGGTGGGGTACAATTCCGCTCCAGTTATCGTGCGAAAACTTTCACCCAATCCGATTTACCTGAGTTAATTACATTTCATAGTATTGGAGCTTACAGTCGCCCCATTGCGACTTGGCCACTGAGAATCCTTCGATCATTTTACGTCGAAATCAACCAGCACGATTGGCACTGCACACACTTTGTGGACTGAAATTCTGCGAAGTGAAATATTAGCGTAAAGGAAAAGGTATCTACTGTCGTGTCTAACTAATGTTCTACGTTAAGCCTTATGACTGTGTGACAACGGTACCAACGCGATAGTAAAGGGTTTAATACCAACAACACGAAAGAAAAAATACCTCTTGGTTTGAATATTTTTTTTTCTCTTATACAAACGTTAATGATATCAGACTACGGCCACTGGGATAAAAGCGACCGTTGAAATATTGTTCTCTTTTCTACAGAATGGTACTCTTTATGCGTTGTCAAAAGATATTAGGTACTAACACTCAGATGTCTCTATATTTTGTTGTTTTAATGATATACTATCTATAGATGGATGGAATATATTTTATTGTCCAACAAAATATCATTACATAGGTAATAGAGCTTGTACTGGTTTCCGAATTGAGTATTTGAAGTTCAGAACATGTCAAAGGTAGGTGGTTATGATGGAATGACAGCTCACTTCTTAATCACTTCACCCAAGCCTTCACTTTGACATGTTTACAGAATCGACCGGCAGTAATGCGAGTGAAGGAGGAGGCTAACGGCGACAGGAGTCGCAGGGCGATTCCCGGCTGCGAACGGCGAGCGTTGGGTGGCTCGCCGTCTGATCAGAACCAGCCCCACCGCGATGGCGCGTTGTGCGCGCGCTTCTGAGAGATGTCAGCATAGGAGACGGGGCCCACTAGGGCCAGCACTGGCCAGGGTTAAGGAATTTGTTTGAAAGAGTCGCTGTGGCCCTGAAATGCAAAGGGCATTAGGAGGAACACGGATTGGTTTTAGTCAGTAAGAGTCTGACACTACAAACTACAACACACACACAATGACTCCTTCTGCTCTGGCAAGGGCGGAAGGAGTCATTTGATGATTATTTTCTGGGTAAAGTAGAATTTTACAAATTCTTAATTAAGAAATGGGGGTTTGTGTCCAAACGAGCATAATTTAAGTTGAGGTTTTTCCCAGTTACCCTTTGAGTGATAGAGATCACAATAGATGGTATACTGTATTCTCGTAAATTGTAACTATTAGATTTTATTAACTTATTGACCTTAATTGAAAACCTGCCAAAATTAATCAATTTACGCCACTCCACGTTGACCTAACCAAACTAAGTCGGAGAAATTCGTGTGTGAAATATCAGAAGTTGTCGAGATCTTGGCGGCGGGTCTTGGGCCAGATTAAGCCTTCGTAGACGTGTCAATTATCGACTGTTGCGAATTCATTATAAAGGATTTCCACTTTAAGTTTGCTGAGAATGTATTAATTGGGAGTTTCGGGAGGAGCTTACGATTTTTATGGCCGGTTTTCAGGGTTGGTTTGTTATTGTTTTCGTTTTAATCTAATAGGTTTAGTTTTGTTTGTATATTGTGTTAAGGCATAAAGGACTTCGAAATTATTCATTTTCTTAAATGCTGTTTGTGGTTTTATATCTTGTTGTTTCCTATTAAATTGAAAATTTTATTTTCTATCTCCTAACAAAAATCCACGGGATTTCATTTTGACCTAAAATAATGAATTGCCATCATTTTTAGTGTATTTTCTGATTTTTTTTCTTCCAGTACGATTTTTTTTTACCATTGTCTTTATTTTGGTGGTTAATGGTACCTTTAGTTTAATGGTACCTTATAATGACACCGCCATTTCCGCCTTTTCGCAGGAACATGTCAAATACCTTAAGAGCATGAAGACAGTACACACCTACGTACTAATAACCCCATAATTTAGATATAAACAGTGACAGGCTACAATCCCATCGTCACGAGCTCTATAATCACCTCTCCCCTCGAAAGGTGAGCCGTTATTTACACGAGTAATTAAACCAAATTTGAAGGCATTATATATTGTGATCAAGCGTTTCTTACAAAATAATTTTCGACCTTAAAGTTCCCTTCCAAATTAATACCTTCAAGCAGATTCCCTCATAATGAGTGCAATATAACAATCTAGTCGTTTTACCGCCACAATATATGCCTCCTTTCCACGTAAAATGTAGTTGCAAGGCACGTTTTAAAATATATGGTCGGACGAAATTAAATGCGCACACCGTCTTATTGCTAACGCAGTTTACGTCTAATGTGAATTATGAAGAATAATAGTGCTGGAAATATCAGATGGGGGTGGGGAAATGTTAATGCGATATCTGGCGTGATCTTTGGGGTGAGAAAAGTTATAAATGAAATTAGGGACCATAGTGTAGTAAAAGCAGTGCATATTGTAGTAATGCAGGGCCCTAAAGGAGAAAGGTGTGCCTGGGAAGTATGTGCAGTGGATCCGAGTAATGTAGAGTCGATGTCGTACCCAAGTTCGGTCTGTAGTGGGCACCACTAACAGCTACAGCGTGGCAGTCGGTTTGCACCAAAGGTTGGCTCTTAGCCCTTACGTCTTCTAGATGATAATCTCACTGGAACGCCTATACCGATCCGCTTCGACTTTCAGTACCACGAGTCGCTTGTCTGGGGGGACGGTGATATAGAACGAAACGTAACGCACCGGATCAACTCAGGATGGATGAAATGGCGACAGGTCACTGGAACAGCTTGCAACCTACGGATGCCCGTCAAGTTAAAGGGCAAAGTCTTAAGTCCTTTATAAGATCTGCCGTAACTGTATGGATCAGAATGATGGGCTGTGAAAAAGACGGATGCGAAAAGATTGCATGTAGCGGAGATGAGAATGTTGAGATGGATGTGTGGAGTATCGAGAATGAATAAAGTGAGAATGAGAACATATAGGTGACGCCAGTGACGGAAAAGTTAAAAGGAAACCGCTTATCTTGGTATGGTCATGTGAAGAGGAGGGATGAAATGCACGTAACTAAAAGAGATATGAATATAAATGTGGATGGGTGGGCAGGGAGAGGGAGGCCAAAGAAAAGATGGATGGATTTTGTTAGGAGTGATATGAAAGAAAAGGGAGTTAGTGATAGCGTGACGGCTGACAGGTCAGAATGGAAAAAAAAAACGTGTTGCGCCAACCCCAAGTAATATGGCATAAGAGCAATGTGTGTGTAGTAAAAGCAGTTGCAAAATTTTCGGAATATGGTGTGATTGTTCTTGAGTGTATGTTCCGTTAATAACCACAGCCTAACGTATTTTGTATTTAATTTTTTTGAATGGACTTATGTCTGAAATATAAATATTTGTCCTATTATAATATAGTCATACAATATCAGGAAAACATGCATATTTGTCAGAACTTCTCTAACGCATACTTACAGAACACATCATGAAATAAAGTTTACAACAGCACACCCAGCATTGGAAATATCTAAACTTTATTCGGCGTTGAACTGAACGATATACTCCTCTCGTTCACATTCAAAGACTTTCTCGCAAATATAAATCGCAATTGTCTGAAGAAATAGTAAAGTAGAACGATAAATTGGATAAAGAGGCAATACTGCCGTGCTCAGGGGCTGGTAATAGGCAATTTTCGACATCCAATCCCAGCACAATGGGACGACTTGCCTGTTTAAATATTTCTAAGAATCATTCGTTTTCAATGTGACCTATGTCACAGTCTTTTAGATTAGCAGGTAGATTGATTGTTGTCCTGGTGTTATTTTTTGCTGTGAGTGTGGAAATGTTTTTCTTGTGGAGTGAGTGAGCTCGTTTATCTTTGATGAATAGGTACTGTATATTATTATCTACAGGTGTAGTGAAGACTATTCAGTATTGGTCGATTTTAATCTTTACTGTTGGAATTACATCTGTAATTGGCGAACGATTTATATATTAACTAGCTGCCGCCCGCGGCTCCACCCGCGTGAATGTCGAAAATTATCCCAAGGGAACATACTCCCGGGATGAAAAGTATCCTATGTCCTTTCTCGGGACTCAAACAATCTCTATACCAAATTTCATCTAAATCGGTCCCGGCTGGACACGTGCGTGATGAAGTAACAAACATATACACATACTCACAAACTTTCGCCTTTATAATATTAGTGTGAAGTGTGATAAGTGTGAAGTGCGATATGCTTTTGACATGCATCAACCAAAATACTTCAAAACCATCTTCCCAGTAGAAAAGATCGTACAACTCTTCACCACAAGATCGAGTCAAATATCAAAGCATCTCGGTAAATACCTACGTAAGCCCACAGCGACTTGTTTCGTACGTCGCATTGTCTGAAATTAATTTTCCTGTTCCGCTCAATGCATCTTTTATAAGATAGAGGAACAAAAGTGGGATGAAAGTGCCAGAGGAAAAAAACTGTGGGTACTGACGGTTATTAAATTGAAGGATTTAATTTGAACGTGATGTTTGTCAGTATTGTTGTCAGTATTGTCAGATTCGGGGAATTGATGTTGACTGTGTCTGCGTTTTCGCTTTCGGGATGTTGGTTTGCTTTGGGCAGAATTGGGGCTTGCAAATTCTATTTTTGTTGATGAAGTATGGTACCTTGAGATGATATTTTATGTGCAAACACTACTAGTAGGTTTTGTGTGAATATGTTGGATTTGGAAACGATTTAATTAAGTCATAGCCATACTAATGAAGTCATGACCATGAAAGAAATAAAAAAAAAATTGACGTTTTCTAAGTACCCATTTAGGCTTGTTTACTTTTAAATTACAGAATTTAGAGCACTCTCTTTGATTTAAGATATCGTTTAGGTGTTTTTTGTAGCTTCTGTGGATTTTTTCTTACAACGATTAATGAAAGTAATGGACTATAGAGATGCCTGTTGACTTCCATGATATTATTTTGGTTACATTGTCTTTGTTTCAGTTGTTTTACGACTGGTCGTTGCAGCAACATTTCCCCCTCAGACGTGACTACATTGACTAGATGACTGCCTAGTCAACTTGTCCAGCTTTGGATTTCTTTCGCCTCAAATCACAATGATGATAATAAAGACGGGTCTGGTTATTTCTGTAAGTGAGTTTAATTATGTTTGTAAACGCACCCACGATACAGGAGATATTCCTAGTGAGGGGCAACGTTAAAAAAATATAGTTTCCCACAAGCAACGGTTAAGTAAATTCAGAAACGCTACACTGTATTTAATGCACCATAATGATGCATTTGTTTAAAAGTTTTAGTGGTGACAAAGTAACGCCGACTAATTGTGGCCGCATTAACTATTTTGTGACTCTGCATTACAGTCGAGTTTAATTCGTATTTTAGTGCAATGTACACTTAAATTCATTTATATTTTCTTGGAATTGGAATTAATTGTTTGGTTTGTTCTATTAAACGTAACTGTCTGACAATGATTTTATTTATTTCAAAAGTTTCTTTTGCAAAAAACAGACCATAACTTTTAAGTTTAAAAAAACTGTTTAGATAACAAACAACTGTGCGATTCTTATCTCTCTCATAGTTTAGGTGAAGTTAGCTGTCAATCAAGATGGAATAACAATTCACTTCATGCTCACTCGATCGAAGTTCACACGGTGAGACGTTGACAGAATAGACCGGCACGGTTTGACAAATTATATTGCTACTTTATAGACAAGTTAGAAAAAAAAAATGTTCACTATGCAATCTTTTGAAATAGGTTGCGGAATTTGTTTGAAAGAGTCACCGCGGCCCTGGAACGCAAAGGGCTTTAGAAGGAACACGGATGGGTTTTAGTCAGTAAGAGTCTGACACGCCCTTCCGCTCTATCCTGAGCGGAAAATGTCATTTGATGATTTCTAATTCTTAAAAAAAAAGCTTCTGAAATTAGTTCATTTTATATCTTATGGGTGTTATTTTTTAACTGACGTAGAGATGTAGACACCTTTGATAATATCGCTACCTTCAATTTCTTGGACATTCCTCGTTTCCAATAAAAATGGGGAGCTATCTAGCTCACCGTTTCTTCCAATAGTTTTAGTTCGAACGGTCAAAACGGATATATGACAGACATTTTATCAATTTAGTTGCTTTTATAAGTTTTAGAGATACCTTTATTTCAGGCACCTTATAGACAGTTGAAACATTGTTATTATTAAGGTGCTTTTTAGATTTTCAATTAGTTTTACATAAATATTCTTAATTAAAATTCGTAATTGTAAATTTATTCAGCAACTACTTTTCGGAATGAAATCGAACATGAAAGACTTCAAAGACTACAAGTTTATTTATTTGACGCATTATCCGGAGTCTTCTTCCGCTCTGGGTAGAGCGGAAGAGCGTGTTAGACTCTTACTGACTAAAACCTATCCTTGTTCCTTCTAAAGCCCTTTGCGTTCCAGGGCCGTGATGACTCTTTCGAACAAATTCCGCAACATACGGAGTAAATTTCAATTATTGATGATCTTGAAAGGATTGCCAAACGAAGCAATCCGATCACTTCATTAAGAATTTACTCTCATGGAGAAATTAATTAAAGGGAAAATATCTGCTTCTTATTTACCAGACAGTAAATCCTACGAATCTAATCCTAAACTTTTGTGAGGTGTTGCATTAAGTGTTTTATCATGTCGTCTGCAAAGACGTTGACTACCGCAGAAAGAACGAACGCTCCTTGAGGTTCCTCCGTTCATTCATATCATTCATTATGAACAGCTCCCTAGTATAGCTGGTGAAAATGCTGAGTTGCATGTAAAAGCGTTTGGGAGATTTTTACGATGTCTTTTGAAGACATTCTTGGGGATTCTTGATTCTGGAAAGTACTGTGAATATGAAAGGGATTGGTTTTTGGTTCGCTGTCTTTGTTCGACATGAAGTTTGCGTCATAGTTTGTATCATTACTTCGGTTAACTTAGGCATTAAAATTTACTAGTTTTCTTAGTTTAGTTTCATAAGTATCATCATAATGTTCTCTGAATGTTTGTTATCTAACTAAAAGATTATTGTGTAGGTATTTCTTAAGGTGGAAGCGCCAAGGCAAAATGCGAAATTCAAATTTTCTTATATTTTTTACAATTTGCCAGTCAGTGTCAGGCTGTATGTTGAAAAACATATGATTTGCGACCGTAACACGAATTTATTTACAGAATTATAATCATTAAAATCATCAATACAACCCTCTAAGTTCACTTAACTCGATCGAATTGTTATTTAATCGAGTTACATGAATGATACAACCTGTATTGATGATTTTCATAATTATAACTCAGTAAAGCCATATTTGTTACGGTTGCCAATCGTATTTTTATTAACATACAACCTGACACTGACCTGCAAAAACCTGTGAATATTTGAATTTCGCGGGCTACCCTGGCGCTTTCACCTTATAAAACCTAGTTACGTACGGTCAACAACTCACTCTTACAAGTTTAGTTCACGCTATTCGACACTAGAGGCGCTGCTGATGTATTGTTTCGAAAGCAGTTAGCGTGTATAAGTTACATTAACAGATAAAACACTAACTAAAAGTAGGTATAATTTCAATTAACAAGAAGCGTATGTAACTGTTATCCACAAGATATCAAAATCAAATAAAAAGAGAATATTTCTCTACAATATATCGCTAAAAAAACTAAATTAAATTAATCAAATAGAGTATCATCAGCTATCTTAGAGAGTTGCCTCATTCTTCGACTCCTTAGTCCGGGCATATCTCGATGATACCCTTTGTTAGAAAATCTTTAGGACCATTACTATTATTGGACCTGTTCGAACTGTGGGCCATGGCAGCCCGGGGCAGAATACTGGCTAACCAAACTTCTCGCTAAAATGTAATTGGTTTTGAAAATCCTGTCCATAACTCTATAGTCTCTGCGTAGAGCCGATCTAGAGTATCTAGATTTTGCTATCGTAGTTTTGTTTGCTTGTGCCAGTTTTCGGGGCGTATAAAGCTTTTAGATGGACCTCGAATTTGGTTATCGTTTGTTAGTATTGCTCGAGTATGTAGTTACGAGCACGAGGTGGGACACTGCGATGATACTTTGGCCGCTTTTGCAGGTGCAAGCAACACGCATGCAAGTTTATTTACATTGTAGGTCACGACCATCGATTTATAACATTTTATTCCAGTAATCCGCAATGTAATGCAAATTGCAGGACTCGCATGCAACTTGCAGTACAATGCGGTTGGACAAGTGGTCACAGTTTTCTGTTCATAGATGTCGCTGTGTATCGCTTTTTCTAATAGAATTTGTTACATTCGATTTTGATTAGCATCTTCTTCTAGGAATATTTACTTTTAAATTTCCTCAGAATTAAAATTTAATATTTACTTTTAAATTTCCTCAATTAATCAAGAATTATAATTAACACACTATAGTGTGCTAGGATAACATATAAATGGAAATTACGCTAATTAACAAACATAACCTCATTTTCTAAGCAACACATTACTAACGGTAACAAAGAAAATGCCTTCCGGATAAAAACTTTATACGGGTAATAAACATAGAGAAAAACTTTGCAAGTAAAATGCACTTCTTGTAATGAATGTTTATTTTAAAACAGAAAAATGTTATCACTTCAGAGAATATTATTATATTAAAGTATAAGTAGATATGTTTTGGTGTAAATATTTAAAAATTCGTAAGCGGAACAGTGGCCTTTGGGCAACTTCTTTAACGAACTCGATCGCGGTAACGTAAACGTTAATCTATTTACGAGTATATGTCATCGGGAAATGACAAACGCCATAAGATTGTATGTTGTGTAGTTTAAGGTTTGATTTCCTTTGGCGAGTAGGTGTCACAGTTAAACAAGCGTCTGTCTTTGATGGTGTTTATTGGAAACTAACTTAAAATTATTAGTACATCATATTAAATACAGTCAGTGGTTAGCTTTCTACTTGCTTGAATCAACGTTGACTGTATGTACGATTATTTAGGTATTAAAATGCTTCAAGATTGTAAAATTGCGTAACATTGTAAACTATTTTTTCAATCATTTATGTAAAGTGTACACATAAAACAGTGAAAAGATAAAATAGTACATAAATACAGATAAAACAGCACAAAGGTGCTGCTTGTTTCAAAATAAATTACTTCCAATAGCAAAAAAAACAAAACATAAATTTCAGTATCAATAACAACATTGTCTCGAACAATATTGTCAATATGTATTTTGATTACGTTTTTTGTTCGAACGTTTTTTGATTTTTATTTTACCAAAAACACAAAAGTTCTTATTAAAGCTAAAAACATTAAAGATTTTTAGAACAAACGTTTTAAATACCCTGGCTCCTAAACTAGGTTTATGTGTCTGTGACTTAGGAGTCCGTGATCCTTCGTGGTAACTTAGCCATAAAATATACATATCCATATTAAGTAGTTTTCATTACAAAGTTTTCACAATAAATAGTGCAAAAAATAAAAAAGCAGGTAATACTATTTATGATTACAATAATAATAATGTATATTGTCTAAGCTGCATGTATATTGCCAACTCATCTAGACTTAATAATGTTTCAAAGTCCCTACATGTCAATAAATTAGAAATACCTGCGCTGTCTGAGCACCCAATAAGTAAGGATCAAATCAGATTTTTTTTAGAAATAAATTGTAGGGATCTCTGGAAGTTTTTGATCGGCGAAATAATACAGTTGCCATGGTTTGGTATTATTTTTCAGGACAAGAAATTATTATATTTTTTACCAAAAGGTACCTACTATACTGAAGAAAGATAAAACAGTTATTAAGCACAAACTTAAGATACACGCCACGTTAATAGGAGCAATAAAAAACAAAAACGTAGACAATAAAATCATATTGTTTTTAAAATATTAAAAAGTGTGCCTCGCTGCTGCACCAAATTGTCGCTACTAAATTTTTAATTATTCCATAGTGAACGTATTTAAATAGGTATTGTTTATCGCAAGCGATATTAAATAGTGACTGCTTTCAATCGATTTGACCAGAAATACTATTGCGACGAAGAATTTTTTTTTATGCTACTTGTTTCCCCACATTCTTGGTCACCCTAGCACAGAATTAACGTGCATTTTCAAGAGCTCAAGAATGGGGTGGGATAAAAAATCGCCATTTTAAATAGGTTCTGTGGCATCAAGTGATTTAATGGTTTCTCCCGATTCTCATGCAGTGCGTGATACGACGATCATTTTTTTTTATTCGTAATCAATTTGAGGTACCCTCACTTTGGTTTAATTGAAATTCTTTTGAACGGTGTGACTTGAATTTTGCGATTAGGTGTTAAAATCAATTTAGAGATGTACCTCTGACCTTTGTTGTCTGTAGTTAGCTTCAAGTATTTGATAGGTAGAGGGGAGCGTATTATATTTCACGCGAGAAATCTTGATACTTATGCAACATACATTAAAAATTAAAATGTTAATTTATTTATTAAGAACCTCCAACAAAAATGTACACACAGAATTTAACAATAGGTTTTATTTACCTACTATACGCCCTAAAAATCATCCCTTCATTTTTTTTACTTTAGATATTAAATAATCTCAGGAAAGTAAAACTGATTATTATTCATCTATCTATGTACATCTATGTATGTATCTGGAAGCTTTGTTTCTAGGGGAACAAAGTTTCCCCTTTACCTGTCCATGTGTTTGTTGACACTTAGAACGTTTTTCGAAGAAAGTTTTGGTGCCAGTATTAATTGAACGCGTGCGAAGGTGCTGTCGGTTCTGTCTGGAAGCCTAAAGCCAGGGTCAGCCAGAACTAATGAAAATAAAAGGTTTTTGTTATGAAATATTATTCGTTCGCTTTGATTTTCATTATAACGTTACGCTCATTGTAACGTTACAATCATTTCATCAATGTTTTGTTACGACGTTGTCACGTTAAACTATCGTCCGTAAACCGACTTTACAGACAATCAATTTTTTTTTTAACTTTACACCACTAGGGATTTCCACTGTATTTAGTGTAAAAAGTTGGGTATTAGTTTATCGAAGATCGTAGGTATAATAAATACTAGCTTCTACAAGCGTACGTGAAGACGTGAAGAGTATCAAACAAGCAGACAGTGTTTCTTTTACGTTTAAAATATTATTGTCGATTTAAGACCATTGCAGCACGTAAATGAGTTCTTCTGTTTTGAAGTGGTTTCTTAAATCTGCTGAATTTAACCGTTCATGGAGCTTGGCTTAAAATTGAAAGGCTTTCCAGATGGGTTGTGGATGAAATCTTTCCGTCAAAAACAAAAGGATGCTATAGTCCTATCGATGTAAGTTTACGTCATTATGTTCAGTCATATGATCCGATAGCTAACCCTGTCTTTTTTTTAATGATGGGAAAGCATCAAATGACTTCTTCTGCTGTGGGTGGAGCGGAATGGCGGGTCAGACTCTTACTGATAACAATCCGTGTTCCTCCTTAAGCCCTTTGCGTTCCAGAGCCGCGGTGATTGTTTCGAAAAATTCCGCAACAACCCTAAGACTTACGGTGCCTCGGGAGCCTTTTGGAGACTAATTTAGGGAACTACATTAACCACACGAGACTCACCACACAGCAATATAAAACTTCAGTTAGTAAGTACCCCTTCGTTAAATACGCATGAAAGTTACCGTACTCCGGGATAGTACAGTACATACCTCAACTCCACCTAACACTGAGTTCGCTTACAGGCGGCACCATGGCGGATTTCCCTACTATGGCGAATTACACGAAAGCAACAGCGGAGCGTTAATTATTATAGTCTAGTGAATCCAGGAGAGGATCGCTTCAACATCTACCTGCGAATTTCATTAGGTGTAGGCTTTCAGGGGCACTGGCTTGCCTGACTTGCTTGCCATGTTCGAGGGTCGCGTGATAAAAACCTGAATGGGGAGCCAATTAGGTAATGTTGGTACTGCCGAACTCGTTTGTGTGGTGTGGTTGGCATCAATTTTTTTTTGATGCCGATATTAGATTTCGATCCTGATGTAGATGAAACGAGTTTCTGAAATATCAACAATAACAAGAGCAGGTTTTAGGTTTTAAATATAGAAAAGCAAAGCCCTTATCGTAGAAAGATTGATCTAAAGTAAGTGTTTTCTAGAATCACGTAGAAAAATACGGATCAAAGTTTTATCTTTAGTCTAGTTCTAAGCAAAAAGAAACCAAAAAAACCTGACACTAAGGATAAGACGAGAATCTCTCAACATAAACTCGTCGGAAGAAAATCATGGGAAACATAACACAACTTCCTACAAACCGAGGTCGAATCAAACATAAATTCCTTTTCAATTCACGATTTCATATCTGTTTTATATCTCCCGACTGTATCTGCCTTTCTAATGCGCGCTGACGAAGCGAGCTCCATTTTATTCAATAAGCCATCGCATCAAAGAAGTCGCATGGATGTATGGTTTTATTGACTCCACTGGCCACCGCAAAGCCCCCTAATTTCATGCTTCATTTAACAGTCTTATGGTGTACGATGGCGCCTCTATAGATTTGCCATTAGATTGCTCAATGGGTAAGTCCACCCTAGTCATAAATTTTTCTCCATATCAAAAGCGAGTTTCGTGTCTTTTTCTAGTTTCCGTAGTTTTAATGTGTTGCTTGTATGACTCAATTGTGAAGGACTTATTTTATGTGGAAATTGCAGACAGTCGTCTTCTCTATTTATTTTATGTGGCACTCGTTGGCTGTGTGCCTCCGTGAAACCATTTCTATCGATGAATTCACCATTTATTGACAAAACATGGCCATTAGAAAATTTGAAATACAGTTGAAATAAAAGCAGATGTAAACCAATTACAGAATATTATGGCACGTTCCAATGTAGCATCTGCAAATGCACGCATGAAATAAAAACGAAAGAATAAAACAGGGATATACAAAAGCCATGTGAATGAAATTCTCTCCCCTGCCAATGGTGCGTGGAGAAACTTCAATAAGTCCAATGCGTCTGGATTAAAAACTTATGTCTCTGTATATGTCTGCGCAAGACAACTGTGAAATATTCTTTAGACGATATAGAAGGATCACTGTCATGTGTGCTTTTGTGCAGTATTATTAAATGTCGTATTATTTGTTTGTAGAATAAAAGACAAGTTTATTTGAAACTTTACTTAATTTGAAAATCAACTGATCGATGCCAATACTATTTATGGAGCTGTAATTATTCGCAAGTTTGACATATTCTCGAAGAGCCAAGGTCTGTCCGTGGGATCCATTATTATGCCGAAACTCCGCTGTGTTTCGGAAACCAAGTTTAACCGTCGGTCTCGGCTATCATTTGAAGATCTTTGACAGTTGTCACAGTAGTCAGAAGTCACAAAATCTATGCCAAGGGGTATCGTGGTACCCAGTTACTGGGTTGAGGAAGTCAGAAAGGCAGTCGCTCCATCTAAAATATTGGTACTCATCTGCATCTCCTTGGACTGAAAGCCAAACCCAACATAGTTGAAAAAAGGTTAGGCGGATTGATTTTAGTCAGTAAAATCGTTTAATTTATGGTGCTCAAGTGTTTCGGTTTACAACTGGCGAGTGACTTTAGTAGCCAACGGTACCTAAATCCACTTTCGTCAATTGATAGTTTCCCCCATTCAATAATCATGGACAGGACACCATAGCCCCATAAAGCGGCCCGTGTAAAGATATCTACCGTCGCATCCGTATCAGAGGATCTCACGTGGAATGGGGCAATTCGGTCCCCGTTCGATTCTCGGCGAGGTCTTATCGGTGTTAAGATCTTTTATGTCTGGGTGCTGGAGGTAGGCTGCTGGAAACATTAGGAGTACCTATTTGTTTTTATGTCGCTTATTGCATTTTACGTTTGTTTTGGAGAAGTAGGAACGACGAAGATTAGAAAAAATCCCATGGTTTTTTGTACAAGTAAACTGTAGATTGAACGTAGGTATTAATGCCGTTTATCACAAATATTTGTATTACTATTTGAATAAATGTGAATAGTGCCATATCACCTTCCGTCCCTTATAATCAGTGTTCTTACTAGTAGAGCAGCTATTAGTACATCTTTAGCTGCTACATACGTCACGGCGGCCATCTTTTATGCGTGCCGCGGGTGCGTGCGTATGCGACTACTTTTGTCTGTTACTGCGTTGGATCCCAACCGGTAGAGGACAACAGAGCTCGTCGATAGTAGAGTAGGCTTTTTATATCTACATAGGCATTTGATGATTAGGTTGGTGTTATTTACCAAGGGGTTTGGCAATATTTTATGAAGGCTAGGATTTTGAGTTAGCTTATGCTATTTCCCGAATTTATTAAAATTCAAAAGCAAAAATCTTTCTAAGAAGAAAGAAGATTTTGATTATAAGATACAAGCGGTTAGCCAGTAAATTGCTTTGTATATTGCAACGTAAAATCTAGTATAGTTTTCTTCTATACTAAAATTATAAAGAGGAAAGATTTGTATTTTTGTATGTAACGAATAAACTTTAAAACTGCTGAACCGATTTGAAAAATTCTTTCAGCAATGGATAGCTACATTATCAGCGAGTAACATAGGCTATATTTTATCTCCGTTCTCCCACGGGAACGGGAACTACGCGGGTGAAACCGCGTGACGTCCGCTAGTGGTATATAATTTCAACGGATACCGTGTGGTATTAATTTTTATTGAAATAAAAAATAAAACCTATTCTACACTTCTCAATATCTCAACCAGTAGATACGACCTCGTAGTAATTATCTGAATTTGCCGCGTCCAATAGGACAGTGGAGATAAGGCACTGTTATAAATCTGACAATGGCCCGCGTCCTAATTAATTGTGTTGTTACTCCAACGTATTATGGGGAAGCGATGGTGATCGCTGATAATTGAGGTGCCACCTTATTTATGGGAGTGTGGATTTAGAGAAACTTCGTGTTTGTAGTGTTATATGTTTGTAATTTGGAGATTATAGCGTTGATTCCAGGCCAAGATAGAAGGAGGTACTTAGAATCTTTGTTTAGTTGTCATCTATTATATATATTGTAACACTAGTGGACTCACGCTAGTGCTACTTACTGATATTATTATAAAATAAAACTATATTAGATAATAGATTTAAACTTCATAATATATTTTGCGTCAGCCTTCAACGAGCGCTGGCACCGGAGTCCCGTATAAAAACAAAGGATATTTTCATATTCCTAATTCAAATCCTCTTTTAATTTTTTCTATAGACGCTTCTAAAGGGCTACCTTGTCTGCCAGAGACAATATATTTATTAAAACCAATTGCAGTGCGTAAGTGTCGCCGAAACTCGAAAAATGGTCGACCTATTTGTTTTTTTGTTTTGATAGATTTAAACTGGGGTGGTGTCTTACTGAATTGATTGTGATTTGATTGTTTTGGGTGGTACAAAGATAATCAGGTTTTCTAGCCTTAGATATAATTAGAGACAACATAAGTAAATCCACTTCTGGTAAAAATATGAATACTGCAGTCCATTCTCACCTCAAAAATGAGACGATTTGAAAGTTATTTCCACCATGCACACAAAAAATGGCCCAATTTCAGCTTAAGGCCACATGGTTGCAACATCAACAAAAAATTCTAGCATTTTGTGCAATTTTTAAAATTTTACACTAACTTAAAGGGAAATTGAGCGTTGAAAATGTTGAAGTTTTTTATAGTCGGTAAACATTTTCGCCGGGTGTGTTTGTAGGGGAATTTTCACTCGAAACCCGTGTTAACTCCAATGATCACGGCTCGATGGACTAACAACGTTATTTTGCTGATATGTTGCTTCCCTTATTATGTGGTTGTACACCGGATTATCTGTATTGTGTAAATATAGTCCTCCTAACCGATTTCGGCCATGGTGGCCAATCTCAATCGAGACTAGCCATCGGCGCGGGACATATTATGGTGCACAAGTGTGTGTACAAACACAGGTGCACTCCCTCTTCCATGACTCTCATATTCCGATGGGACGGCAACCCGACACGACCGGAGAGAGATCTGGCGCAGGACCAACGGCTTAACGTGCTTTCCGAGGTACGGGGGTGTCACACCACCAACTTCCAAACTCCGGGCTGTTACTGGGAAATTCCTATTGAAAAAACCCAATTTCACTTTTTGCCCGACCTGGGAATCGAACCCAGGACTCCACGCTTGGCAGTCACGCTTGTGACCGTGAGACCAACGGAGCAATATGAAGATAATATGGGGCTGAGGTGAATGGCGTTGTTCAGGGGAGACATACTCAAGAGTGGTAAATTGGGGCTGTTGGGATTATCAATACAAGACTATACAGTATACAGGATCATATTTCAAGGCTAGTTTATATATCTGCTGTAAAGTTAAGAAAAAATATCAAAACAAAAAAAAGCACTTTTTTCAAAAAACCGTTCGCAAAACCATTAAAAGTATTTAAAAAAAAACATTTTTATGCAGTCTGATGCAGTTGGTGGTATCAAATCTGTGACTGAACAAAAATAAATGCCACTAACTACACAAAACTGCTTGAAAAGTACTTTGTTTGGAACTTTTAAGTATTTTTTTCCGGTCAGATTTTTCGGAAACTGTCGATATTTTTGACGTGACAACGTCTAATAAATCGATGAACGCCACCTACACGCACGAAAAAGGATGACTCACTGTAACGTTACGCTCATTATAACGTTACGATCGGAGCGAGAGCGCTGCACGATTCAATTTTATTCATAAAAGTATGCAATCATTTCATCAATGTTTTATTATGACGTTATCACGTTAAACTATCGTCCGTAAACCGACTTTACAGACAACCTATTTTCAACCTAGTTTATTTCTTACTCCAAAATAGTAATACAACTATTCTGTTATGGTAGCAATGTTTGTTATTTAGAAGACTTTACTTAAAAGTTTCACGACAAAGAAGCTACAATACCGCTCGTTGACTCTTTCTTTAACTAATAAAATATATTTTTAGTCATATTAATTGTTATAACAATTGGCCAAGTGCAATTAGGGCTCTCACACGAAGGGTCCCGTACCATAAACCGAAAAAAAAACACGTTTCTTGCATGGTTTTGATAATTTGTTGTTTTTACTTTATTTTTAATTTTTATTATTACAGTTCTTGAGATACAGCCCGCTGACCGACAGACGGATAGACGGACAGCGGAGGCTTAGCAATAGGGATCCGTTGGTTACCCTTTGGGTACGGAACCCTAAAAACCGGGCAAAAAGATTGAACACAAGACAGTTGTCCAAATTATTGCATCAGTAAAAACCAACTAAAAAGCTTCATCCGGTTTTCTGCATTAAAATATAAAGCGTTTGGCCTGGCTTTCCACTAATTACTATGTCTCGAAATAATACAAGGGCTCCACTAGGCTTGCACTGAAGAGCAAAATTAATATTGATGTTCGGCTCAGGATATTATCTCTGGCATAGTGGGGGGAAGCTAAAATCAACATCTATAATATAATAATATGTGTTATCATTGTGTTCCTGGTAGTGAGAGAGTAGATCTATAAATGTTAATTATAATACATGGAAATTCAACTGCAAATATCAAATTTGTGAATGGTAAACTATTTCCTTATGGCAATGATTATTGGAAAATTAATGAAGCCTCTCAAAAGGTATTAAAAGTTTTAAGCGTTAGACAATTTGCAGGTACTTAGGAACAGGCAATTAGGGAATTAATAGGGTCTATTGATTTGACTAAAAGGTTTGGTGTGGGCCAATTTAACGTCTAAAGTATTTTATATTTCAATGATGGATCTAAATATTTGGGTCCCTGAACTTTTTCACCCATTTCGTGTGTCGATGTGTGCTTTTAACCTAACATTTGTCGCATATCTGCAACTACATTAAACATATTTTATCAAGAGCATCTAGTATCAGCAATAAAAAGCGTTAAAGTCCAAAATTTACGGGATTTATACGCGCTATCGAAATGTCAATTCAACATTGGCATTACGACAAACGCTATCGCCGACAGCATAGCAACAAAATCGCATCGTCTAGAATCCAAGGTCCACGCTGCGTATTAAGACAATCATACGTCATACATAGACACAAAAAGAGAATATAGCCCAAACTTCCCACGTCGAACCAACACGCACCATAAAGCACGTAAAACTATCCGAACGAAAGAAAAAAATAATAATTTAGAAAAAACACACTTCGAACAGATAAAAGGAAACGCTAAAGTTGGAAAGTTTGTACAATTCGAACGGTGCTGGGCCGAAGGTAACTTTGCCAAACTACTTTTGATAGGATCCCTCTTTTGTCTAACTTAGTGTTTGAGCGCGAACTTAAGACTTCTATTGTGCTGTATGCTTAAGTGGTTCGGGATGTGGTTTTGGATACAGCTATCGATGTTAGAATGGATTCAATTCTAATTGTGGCACAGGTACTTGCTCTTCAAAGTTAAGCAACTAATATTGCGAGAGACAATCGTTTTGTCCTTTGCCACAAACTTAAAGTAGAAAACCGTTTCGTTAGGCAAGTCAAATAACTCCATTCCCAAAAACGATTAATTGAGCAAGAAAATTTTAAAAAGGTTAATAATTCAACAACAAATTGACACCTTCCAACATTCCAATAAACGAGAACTCAATAAATTTAAAACTGCCTGTCTCAAATGCTAAACCGTGCACAGACTGCTCCAAATCACACACACACACACACACACAAATCAAAACAGGCCTTCGACAAGATTGCTAAGCCCCGGCTACACGCGACCCAACTACCAAACAACTTCTTTGAATTTGAATTTTCCGAAGTAAGTAAGAAGTTGAAAAACAAATGGCGATACGGAATGCACCCAAGCTATGCGACAAAGCTTTGACAATCCGGGATTCCTTGAAGATCCAACTCCGGGCAGGTTGCATACCAAACATTTCAAGTAAATAAGATATTGGATAGTTTTGTGCTATCCTTGTGGATGTAGGATTTTAAATTGTTCAAGTTATTTTTTTCTTATGTGAGAGCTTTTATGCTGATTGGGATTGGAACCTGTCGGGCGAGGAGAATATATTCTTCGACTTTTTTTTTTGTCGGTCTTGAACCGAATTTCCGTTGAAATGCAGATTTGCATAAGAGTTGGCAATGTTATGATTTTTTTTTTTAATATTTTAATAATATACATAGCTCAAAAGCTCTAAGGTACAAACAACATAAAGAATGTATTGTGTGTTTTAGTAGTAAGCCTTTTAATGAATTTCTCATACAGGTAGTTTGTACATACTGTTTCATTTAATGAGAAAGTAATCATATTATCTTGTTTGTTACAGGTATCTTCAAACACTGAGGTGAGTTTATAAATAAATTCCCATTATTTTAATTAGCAGCAGATAAAAACGACTGAGTCTAAATACAAATCTGCCACCTTCATTAAACGCTTTTCTAAAATCAAAACCAGAGCAATTTACTCGCTAAAACAAAATTAAAAAAGCAATTAAAGAATTCAATCCACACCACATCAGATTTCAATAAAATTAGAATTTTAAACTTAAGTATGGCTGGCGTTGTGTAAATATTTAGCTGTACTACCGTCGGATGGCAATTAGCTCCTCAACTATTTGAATTTACATTTATATCCCTCCACGAGAGCTCCGTTAATATTAGCTCGTAGAATCGACACTTGAAATTCATTAGATTGTCGTATTTAGTTTGATACTCGCTTTTAGCGCGGCGTTGTTTGACGATATTCAAATTTTGCGATCGCCTTTTTGTGAAATGTTTTTAAATGGGATGCTGGTTTTGTATTTTTGTTAGTTCCTTAAAGATCATTTCGGAAGAGTTTACAGCGAATTAGAGAGTATTTTTTGAATGCTCATTCAAAATTGATAAAAAACGACAGAAATGTAACAAAAATTAAATTTGTCTAACGCCTTCCGTATGACATATCTGAAATTGACAGTTATGTTCCTTTTTTTTTTTGTTCCGATGCGTCCAAGATATCGCTGCTCAACTCAAAAATGCAGGCCTATGTAACAAGTTTAATGGAAAAGCCTGCAGCAGTAAGGCTAAGTACCTTACAAAGTGTTTTTATAATGACATACCCTTTATAAACCTCGTAGATATTATAATGTATGGTTGCTACACAAGGTCGACATTTTCCTTGACAATTTCCCCTCTGTAGGGATATATTTTGAATGATAATAATAACGTATTGGGGCCTGCGTGCGGTAACATCAAATTAGGGTGGATTTGTGTTACCGTTGACGTTTTCCTTCACGGTTTTAGGGGCCTGTCGATGTGTAAGAAAAGCTTTTGGGGCCTGTTTTTGGCTATGGAACAACCTGTTTTAACTTGTTCTTAGTGTTCAGCTGATCCCTTACTTTTTTAAAGAACACGTTTATTCCGTCCGAATGACGCACAAAAATTATATATATATTAAGAAGAAAACTTATCAACTAACAAAAAGACTTCTGCTGCAGCTTCTGTTTAGTTTCGTCTATCAAGTTCCTTTAAATCACGTATGTAGAGAATCTTGATAATGTAGTCTTAGCTCGGTAACCCTTACCTATGTTTTCGAGCGTAGGTATGGCACTCGTGGGCTGCAGCTGAAAATCAGCGTCAGGTGGTATACCTTGTGTTGCCATCTGGCATTATGTTGAGCTGAGGCCCTTTGGCATTGTTGGTTTTCATTATTTATTTATTTTGGTTAATTTTATGTTTCTATTACAATGCCAATAAACACAATTTTCTTTCTTTTCTTTCTTTCTTTTTCTTTTCTTAAATGTATGGTTTTGGCCCAAAAAAATGTGAACATTTCTCGTAACAGTCCAGTATTCGATTGAGTTCAAAACATCCCCATGTCTAAAGTGACACTTTCATCATCACCTTTTGCCATAATCGCCACGCTTGGCAGGCGG
Organism: Mamestra brassicae; assembly: GCA_905163435.1. Classification (NCBI taxonomy): domain Eukaryota; kingdom Metazoa; phylum Arthropoda; class Insecta; order Lepidoptera; family Noctuidae; genus Mamestra; species Mamestra brassicae. The sequence continues at coordinate 4,811,313 of LR990996.1, read as the reverse complement.
GTTGGCGATCGCAGTGTAGCTGTTGCAATGCACAGAATGCTGCTGCCCATTCTCTGGCGAGTCCCTTAGTCGCCTCTTACGACACCCATGGGAAGTGATAGGATGGTACTATTCTTTTACGTGCGACACCATACAGAACAAAGTCATACTTTTGTTTACAACTAATTGGAAGATATCCAGGGGCATGATAATCTTACGTCGTGTTTATCATAGTCAGCCGCAATGCAAGCGGATTCTTGCCCATCTGTTATTTTGAACCTACCTGCTGAACCCAACGTATTAAAGAGCAGTTTTTTCCCTCAGTTGTTAAGTCGCAAGCAAGACAATTGATTTGTATACGTTGTGCTTGTTTGTGTTGCCAATAAGGGGAGGTTCCACTGCTTGACAAAAGGGTGATTTAAGTTATGTTTGAAGTTGTTTAAGATTGGCTTAGGGGTTTTTGTTCTTAAGTTGATTGCGCTTTGTTTGCAAAAAAATATTTACATTTGAATTGTTTTCTGTGTTCTGCTGGTATTGTTAACAATGTTGAATCCGATGGAAATATTTCTAGTTGATGCTTGTATGCAGCTGCTACCATTAACCTAACCAGGATTTTTTATTGAAATGAAAACTTCTTTTGGCGCGTTGAGCACTTTTTGGGTGAACAAAAATCATGGAACTCGCGTCATCGTCACTCGACTGCCGTGAATGTTTTTTTTACATAACTAATTATCTCCAAAATATACAAGTAAAGTATGCGTCATTCACTTAGGATAATTCGATTTTTGTTTTTTCGTAACCGCATTAATTCTTGCTAGCCAAAAAATGTGTGTCACAATCAAGCAAATTCAATAGAAATTAACGATGTGACGTCCTTGTGTTAAACGTAATACGTGGTATACATATAAACAATGGACCGAAGTCACTGTTTGTTTTCTAAGGTTTCAATAATAATTGTATTTTCCTTGGCCTGTACGCCTGCATGTATTCATAATAGCAGATCTTTAGTTTCATTATTGTCGGTGGATTCTGAAAACATGTCGAAGTGAAGGCTTGGGTGAAGTGATCACGATTTGAGCTGTCAATCAAGATGGAATGACAGCTCACTTCGTGATCACGTGACTTCACTTCACCAAAGTCTTCACTTCGACATGCTTACAGAATCGACCGGTACACCTTTGCGGCGGTAAGTCTCCGCTTCAAGGAGTTGCTGGAGAGGCGCCACGGCGTCTGTCTAGCCTTATTCCAACTTTAGGCTTTCAGTCTAACGGGATGTAGCTCAATACCAGTATTTTACATTTGCGACAGCTTATCTGGACACCACAACCAGTAACTGGGTAAAACGGTAGCCCATGGCAAGACTGGTACCTACTGGGACCACTTTAGAACAACCACTTTTTTATCGAACAGTTATTTTACCCTTTAGAACAACCAATAAACAAATTATTTTATCTTCCAAAGCAAACAAAGTTTTTTCAAAAACATATTCTAAAAGAATACTATCGTAAATTTTCTATCATTAGATATATTCAGCCACAGATTGATATGTAAAAATATGTACGTTAAAATTAGTTGGTTCGCTCCGGGTCTGCTAATGGTGTTTCAATGTAATCTGCACTATTTAGCCCTTCTCACGGCCCCGCGTGTCACATAGGATTTAAATAAGGCTGTTTACACACTGGCCACACTATTTGAAATGTTTGAAATAGACAACATTTCTACAAAAAAGGGTTGTCTTTTTGACATATGTGAAGAGAGGTGATATTGAGCTCTAGAAAAGTGTCATTATATTAGCGATGTCAATTGTCGAAATGCACACAACAATCACACACAATCACATGTATGTATGTATCCTCCCTTTTCAACGAAAGTTTGTGGGACTTTACACTTTGCTCGGCGTCGGAGGAGCTCGTGGCTAAATAATAACAGCCGCACGGGTCGATCTTCAAGGTTGCCGAGGTTGGTCTGTGGGTGGGTGACCATGTTCACATACCGAGACTCTTCCGTGCCTCGGAAAGCACGTTAAGCCGATGGTCCCGCTGTTATTTGTAGATCTTTGGCAGTCGTTACGGATAGTCAGAAGCCAGAAAATCTGACACAAGTCTTACCAAAGAGTACCGTGTTACCCAGTTAATGGGTTGTGAAGGTCTGGTAGGCAGCTGCTCCACGTAAAATACTGGTATTCAGCTGAATCTGGTTTGACTGGAAGCCGACCCCAATATAATTGGGAAAAGGCTAGGCAGATGATGACACTCTGTTCCGCATACCTCTATGTCTATATTATGTTTACCGAGGTAGCAAGAAGCACAAGTGTGTGTGGGTTAACAATTCAATTGAATACCAAACACATTCCTTTTTTCGTCGAATATTTGGCTAGTTTACACAGTGCAAATTCAAAATTCAAATTCAAAAGTCATTTATTCAAATTAGGCTGAGTGCCAGCACTTTTTGAACGTCAAAGTTCTACATAAAGACAGTCCCCCAAAACGCCCGCCCGTCACCACTTCCTAGTGTTTTAGCTGGGAAGAAGAAGTGGCGCAACAAACTCCCCAGCAACACATCTGTCTGTTGCGAGCTGCTGACTAGACAGTGGACAGCTCGGCTCGCCTTAACTGTCTCCACGCTGATAGTAGCTGCCCTGTCTCTGGCGAGATGTCACGATGTCGAGTCAACGATTCATGAATGAAATATTAATTTCATAAGAAAATCTATCCGCAGCCATTTTGAATTCGAAGCGCGGTTTAGTCTTTACAGTTTTTAAGTTATATTCGATTTAATTAATCCAAGGATATGAAAAGAAAATCAACAACACCATTTATCGAAATCTGAGGAGCAGTTACGGAGCTACGAAGTAACAGATGAGCATCCATACACACATGCAAAGACTGCCGTAGTGGTATTTTTTTGACAAAAGCAATTTAAAAATCATTTCTGCTGTTAAAAATTATTTCTGTTGTTTATTTAATGTTGTAAAACGCAAGTGTGCCAGCTGCCTACGTTCATCTCAGAGTGAGGATTTGAATAAGCTATACAGTTGTGTGAAGAAATAGTACTAGCGTCGAGTTGTGTGAACTGAAACACGTTGGAAACTCATATAAAATGAGCCAATGTTAGTAACGGAAAAATAATCGCACCTTATCATCATCATCATCATATCAGCCGAAAGACGTCCACTGCTGGACATAGGCCTCCCCCAAGTGTCGCCACAACAACCGGTCCTGTGCGTCTCGCATCTATCGGCTACCCGCGACCCTCACCAGATCATCGGTCCACTTTGTGGGTGGTCGTCCAATGCTGCGTCTTCCGGTACGCGGTCGCCACTCCAGAACTTTTCGGCCCCATCGACCACCTGGTCTGCGAGCAATGTGCCCTGCTCACTGCCACTTCAGTTTGGCGATCCTTCGGGCTCAATCGCACCTGTTTTTTACGATCTGCCGTCTTCCGTCAAAAAAGTTGGATGAAAAAATTAAGAATTACAAAACTTACTAACAGTAAAAACCGAATCGAAATTGATCTAAAAACTAACGAGATATAACAATTTTGAACGAATATATCAGTCAGTCCCTTTCGCGAAAACGCAGCTTTCAGTCGCATTAAAGCTTACTTTAAAGCTTTATGATTTCGTCGCTTATATAGGTAGTATGTAGGTATTTTAAAGATTCTTTCATAATTATTTACTAGAGTTAATAATTGTATTTGGCATAATAATGTTAATAAAATTGGGTTATCAATCCTATTTAGTTCCACAAGCGACTCGAAGATTTAGTAGTTGTCGTCAACAGGATTAACAGTAGCGTCCTAGCGTCTTCAGAGTTCTTATTTTACTAGAGAAAAAAGAAACCCTGCGTTAGTGCAGTCTTAAATCTGTTCTGTGAACTCCTAACGGTTTCTTTAGAATACCATAAATCTGATAAAATGACGGACGTATATATTTCGAAGCAAAACTCAAATCTTCTTTCCATTCTTCAATACATACATAAATTTCACAATATACCTTCCACATCCATTTCAATTCAAAAATGTCTACGAAATCGAAATCAAATCGTCTTGAATAACTTCGATATATAAAATACAATGTCGAAATATGGAATTTTACGAGTCACACGTGGTGACAAGTTGGAAAAATGACGTGTCAAAATGTTTGATAAATCTTTAGTTCGCAGTTATGTGCACTCAAAAATTGTTTCTATTTATCAACCCTTCTGATTGAACCGTGACGAAAATGTTGAAGAGTACTGTCGCGGAGAATGGTGTTAAAAGTCAAAGTGTAAGTTTGGTTTTAGTGAAATATTCTTTGCTTTGTTAATTTTAAACGCCTATAGTCACTTCCTCCATTCAACTGCACTTAAGAATAAGAATAAGAATATTTATTTTGCGTAAAATATGGTACATGAAGCTCTTAAGTTAAAATCGTTTCGAATATTTTGCTTACTCATTTTCAGCATGCAAAAAAAACTTAAAATTAAGATTACAACTACTAAAAACTAGGTACAGAGATCATTTTTAAAACTATAATTACACTGAATTTTTATCTTAGATCATGCCAGACAAAATTAAAAGAAAAATTTTAAAACTTCAATACTCTTCAGTTTTTCTGAGATGATGCATGGCATAAACAAAAGAAAATACCTATATAAAAAAAGAAAAACTTTCTTAAATATCTCACTAGCACAATATAATTTACCTATTGTAGGACCTATGATCATCTAAAGATTGACTCAGCCTGTCTCAATGAATGGAAAAAAATAAATGAAAAACTGTTTATTCACAGTACTACATTGCTAACAATATAATTATTACCGCTGCCAAACTGCAAAGCAATTTTTTGGCAGATGTGTATATTTGTTTGTTGTGTTTGTTTGTGTATTTGGTTAGCACACATGTAAACAAACACACACAAAAATACAAGTTTTTTTATGTAATATTCATTATTAATATTCTCAACACCGCTGTTGATATAGCCTATTTAGAGTAGCTTGAAATTTATCGAGATTTCGCGTCCTCGACTCAAATTTTTTCAGTTGTCGACAGAGTCGAGTGGAGTGGAGTGAAGAAAGTTTCTTTTAAAAGGGCTTAACATATGGGTTTTGATAAAAACCTTATGCTGATGATGACTATAAATTAGGAATTTTATGGTCGTTAGCATACTCAGCATATTTTCCTTCATAAATTGATTAAACATGTGCTAAATACACTGAGCAGTAGCTTTAACTTAAATAAAATAAAAAATACCAACTGCAGTTAGGATATGCCACAGTATCCTTACGCTCTATAGTTTTAGTGATACCAAAGGGACCACTTTCGTCTCCGCCTGTACATTGCAACGGCTTCTGTCGGATGCCTGCAAAAAATGTTATGAACGATGGTAGAAGATCAGAAATACTATCAATAACGGTGTCGCCGCATCCACTTATAATGTTTTGTGGGGGACATGACACCATCAAGTTTGTTTAAGACTTTCTATACAGGCTGTTGTGAAAGTGTCCGTACATTTTCTTTGTTCGATGATCTTGGTTTTGGTAATAATGAAATTCCAGCGAAAGTTTTCTTTCTTTGTTTAAAGTTAATGGGGAAAACCCAGAAATCGTCATACGGTATAGATTCTAAGAGGCACGAATTGCAGGGTTCCTATAAGGAAACTACAAGAGCCAACGAAATGCTTAATGTACTGCACCGCCGTACTGCAACGAATGCAGCCAAATAAGAGACCTTATGAATTATAGAACACTTCATGAATTCACAGGCAGAAATAAACCAAAAGCGAAAATTCGTTAAAACAGTAACACCCCAACAGCAGAATGAGACACGTTCGTTCGTTTTTCTAAAAATCATTTCTTTTCCATTGTGCAGGGAAAGGCCATTGTTAAAATGATCGATAGTATTGTCCACTGTCTATTAGTTTGGATTGCATCCAGATTTGAGTGTATCGTCTATTCGTACGCGCCCGTGCGGGACGAATCGAGCGTTGAGTGAGTCATTTAGATTTATCGATTATTTGATGGTGCATCACTAGTTTTGTTTGTTTCTTTTTCGTATGGTGGATTTAAGTTCCGTAGTAAAATATTGTATGGTTTTTATTTTACAGTATTATTTGAGCATGGGCTAAAAGGAAATTGTGGTAGCTTGCATATTGAAGGATAAAATGTTGGAACAGTGGAGATGACTCTTTCGCTGTAATCAGTCCGATTAAATTCGTTGCGGTAACAAAACAATTGATCATTCTTGGGATTTGTCGACCTTCATTTTCTCGGCATATTTTCAGGAGATCGTCTTTGTTGATTCTTGATTTCAGGAGTTGTTGTGGTCAGGTATATTGATTGGTTCTTGCTCTAACACAATTTAGCTGGCGTACATTTCTACATTGACTACGCATAATTATTTCCCGATCATGTATGCATGATCAATAATCATGGAAAATCTATCACATCTTGCCTATCCACACCATTCCGACATCAGTGTTCCGAAACATTTGAAATCTGTGTATAATCGAGTATACCAAACACTTGCAAAGAGATCCATTAACGATTACAATTAATCTGGCTGATGAATGTTTGCCAGGATGTGACCACTCTATTTGGACAAACATTTGGTCAAACCCCTCGTGTTTGCTGAGCACTCCAGGTCTAATGAGGTCCTATTGTGGATATTGGTTACCTCTGACATCGAGCTCTATTGTTCTTGAGGAATGTGTGGATTAAACGTTGAGAGCTGAAAAAATAGTGCTCTTGATTAGAGGGCGCTTTTTCGGCAAATTGACTTAGAAAATGAGGGCAGTCAGAGTTCTCCTTTGATGTAAGTACGGTAGTGTAGCTACAGACAAACCAAAGTATTTTCATAATGTAGGTATTCCTATCCACATTTATTATTGCTCAGTGAATGCGTGAACTCTCTGCCAGCGGCTGTGTTCATTACCACTTATGTATAACTCGTCAGCCGTTAAAGAAGTGAGAACAGTGAAGCGTGAACAGGCATCTTCCGAAATTAAAGTTATTTCATACTTTGTAGTGTTTTTTTTATTTGGAAGTCGGTTGTATTTTTTGTAAAAAAGTTTTATAACGTTGAAATTCAAGTCGCATTCGCATCAAAATCTCAAAAGACAAGGATATTGTTGCAACACTTAAAAACTTAATCAAAATTGAATGTTTTTGCGATGAAATTGCGAATAGAGTTTTAATAACAAATGTACTACAACGTGTTTTGGTACATTTGTTTTAAACACACAACACACATTATATACACATTTATTATGTGCTCAGTCAATGCGTGGACTCTCTGCAAGCGGCTGTGTTTACTACTACTACTGTATAACTCGTCAGCCGTTAAAGAAGTGTGAACAGTGAAGCGTGAACAGGCATCTTCTAAGCTCACTCGTTCTATCGTAGACCTCATCGTGTCATCAAGCGATATCGAGCTCAAGAGTTGGTTTCACTCATCACGAAATAGAAACAATACGTACAATTCTGATGAGTGACTGACTGAGTGACAGACAACATGCAGCCGAAACTACTGGTCGTAGAAAGCTAAAATTTGGCATGTAGGTTCCTTGGAAAGTGTCGGGGAGCACTAAGAGAGTATTTCCCGAAATATCTACGGGAACGGGAAAAAACGGGATATGCGCGTACGAAGACGCATGAAAAAGCTAGTTGGGAATAAAACGCACAAAACCCTTACTAAGTAGCAATCTAGTTGGGTTATCTAAGGTATGCGTGAGGTACCCAATTGATACAAAAATCAACAACTCTGGTATATAATCTGGCTAGTAAATTTCTAGATGTTGAACTTTTGCAGTTCAACATATGTTGTCAGCAAGCACTCGAAAGAGTCACCGCGTCCTTGGAACGCAAAGGGCTTCAGAAGGAACACGGATGGGTTTTAGTCAGTAAGAGTCTGACACGCCCTTCCGCCCCGCCCAGAGCGGAAGAAGTCATTTAATGATTTCCCATATTTAAAAAAAAGTTTTCAGAACAACGAATATTTCAGCCCGTCACCTATCTAGCCTAATATAGGCTAGATATATAGATAGGTGACGAGGTAGATCCCACTGCTGCGCAGAGACCTCCCTCTTTCTTATTCACACAACTCAGTCCTTTGCAAGTACGGACCAGTGTTTTTGGTAAGAGTCGAGTTCGATTTCTGACAACTGTTTTAATAAAAAAACAGGCCAAGTGCGAGTCGGACTCGCGCACGAAGGGTTCCGTACCATTTTCTATAAAAACGGCAAAAAAATCATGTCTGTTGTATGGAGCCCCTAGAATATTTATTTTATTCTGTGAAAATTTCAACTGTCTAACTGTCACCGGAGTAACTATAGACTTTCTTGTCCGTTCTTCTCCATAAGAATCTACCTTTCCGAATGGACAGTAGAGTCACTTTATTAATGTAACATTATTATTTTACTGAACTGTAAACGATGACGTTCAAAAGTGCCGTTTAATGGCCTAATTGAAATAAACGTTTTGACTTTGACTTTGACTTTGGACAGCGGAGTCTTAGTGATAGGGTTCCGTTGTACCCTTTGGATATGGAACCCTAATAAATGACCACCATCCAGGTGCAAACCTAACCTCCATCTCAGCCAACCAAATCACCTAATAACACAAGCCATTACCCGCAACAAATCAAGCTAATTACAGTCAAATAACTGCCACTAATATCACTAATATCAGTTGATGTCGTCCAATAAATCATGGCGGCGATAATATCGGCAACTTGTCAGTAACTTGCCTAGGTAATCACTCAGGCGACTATCTGGCAGGTCACTGGCGCTTTGTTTGCCATGCTCTTATCACGGCGCGTATTGCAAACATGGGAAAGCTATGGACTAGGCCGTGTGTATGAATTAGGTGGATATGGTATCACATATGTGTAGTCAGAAGTAGGATGAAGTGTTTGTGTTTGATTGAGTAAGTGTCTTGTTGATCAGGATCGTTGATGATGGTTGAATATAATTTATTTTGTATTTAGTAATGACGCTTAGTGACCCAAGGGCTGGCTTTTACGTTGGTCAAAGAGTAAGCATTGCCATTTAACGTGGCAATGCTGCCAGTCTTTTGTGTACACTTCCAGTCGACAGCGATGCGGATGAATTTTTTGACGCCATATTGTAGGTTAATTTAGTAAGGAGTTTTTATTTTTATCTTTAGTGTACATAGTTACTTACATATTTATTAAAACGATTTAGTGATGTCATCGAATATGTGACGCTATGCATTCGTTTTAACTACATGTTTAATTGCAATTACACTTAAATTTAAGAAAACGAATTGCAGAAACGTTTCCATGTACTAGTTCATTTGTTTTAGATACTGAAAAAATAAAATAAAAATCGTTTTTGAAATTGTGTCCTTTCTGAATTCAATCTAGTCTAGTCTAAGTATTCTAAAGTAGGAAGTATTATTAAAAGATACTCATTCCATGTGTCCTCTCACTAAAACCACTCCTAAAATACCGCATCCAATCTGCTCACACATCCCTAGGTGCACACTACAGTACACACAAACCAGAAGCCCAACTCGAACCTGATTAATAGCAACCCGACACAGCACGTCCAAATGAATACTGTTTAGATCTAGATATTTAGACCGGCAGACACATTGATGAATGTAGTCGAGTGCCGAACTGTGCCGGCAATTTCTGCCTCAATAACTTAGGGTAGGTTCTGGATTTCAGGTTAGGTAATGCTGGATTTGCGGGCCTTCGGTCGATCGGTTAATAGACGTTCTAAGATTGGAGAAATGATTAAGGAATTAATGAAAGAAAGAAAATCAGTTTATTATGCCGGAGAAAACGCACAGTAACACTTAAGGATAAAAACTTATTAACTACAATTATGACAAAAATAAATAAAAAAAACGCATCACTATCAGCCCATGTCAGGACCGGACATTAATTAAAACGAGTCTGTGGTCACACCAGAGACAAAACAGAACACAGTTCAGCAGTTGTCTATGGCATGACGCCCGACTGACTGACAGCGACAACATGGAAACAACAACAATAATAAACATTTTAGATAATTAAAGTAATGTAACAGTTGAAAAAGCCAACAGCATCATAGTCTTTTACAGTCTTGTACAACCCACTGTTGACTTTAGGTCTTCTCTCTTTTGTGCAATGCTGCCTGGTCTAGATGGGTCTTATTCATGTCTTTGCTAAGCCCGTAAAATCTGTGATGCAGATCTTACTGTGTATTGAGATATGAGATATTACTGTGTATTGTTCTAGCTAACAAGTCTCAATTCATTTCATTGAATTTGATTTACATATTGATATATTATATTTCCCTGTCATATATTGTAAGCTACTTTGACTACTACAAGTTTTTAAAACTTAACATACAGATGTGTTGCTGGGGAGTTTGTTGCGCCACTTTTTCTTCCCAGCTTAAACACGAGGAAGTGGTGACGTGCGGGCGTTTTTGGGGACTGTCTTTATGTAGAACATTGACTTTTAAAAAGTGCTGGTACACAGCCTAATTTGAATAAATGACTTTTGATTTTGACACATGCTGATCCAACTTTGTGGCCTCAAAATAACTTTTCGGGACGTAATTTTGGAATTACCATGTGACAACTGGGATAATAATAGCACGAAAGCAAACATGTTTATGTGGCATACACAGAAACACTTATTAATCTTAAAACTCAAGGCTGCGCCAAATAGGTCCAGTTCAACAATATGCCAGACTAGTTGTCTGTGGCGGAATTTGTTCGAAAGAGTCACCGCGGCCCTGGAACGCAAAGGGCTTTAGGAGGAACACGCACGGGTTTTAGTCAGTTAGAGTCAGACTCGCCCTTCCACTCCACCCACAGCGCAAGAAGTCATTTGATGATTTCCCATCCTTAAAAGAAAAGGAGGACTACTTGTCCGACGCTGGTTTTTAACTGAACCTTAGGATTGTAATGATCAGTGAAAATATAATTAGGTACTTCTTCCACAAGTCGTTGTGCATTCAGCATCCGCGGTGTCTGATAAAGGCCCATACTTTCAAATTATACCAGAGTAACTACGAAAAACAAGCAATAACTCACGCCTCACCCGCCGGACCAGTCATATCTCTCGATCAGTCGAAAATGAAGACACACAACCTAATATAATGAGCCCATTGGCCAGATGCTGTATCATTATCACATGATATCCACAACGAACATTAAGTAGACAAACGGGGCTCATTACAAGCTGGAAGTAGGTCATGGTAGGTACCTATGGTCCCGGGAAACTGGCCGATCGTCTCCGAGATTGATTCGGGTCTTTAATAATAAATCTGGCTTTGTTTTGTTTCTTTCTAATTAGCGTTAGTTATATTAAAAGTTCTTTTATTGGGACGGTGAAGTTGAGGGGCGACTTGTGCTAAATGTCAACTGTATCTTGTGACTTCTCTTGTCTATTTTCCATTCGTTTTGTCTCTCATTATAGTTTTTGAAATAGGTAACAATTTAGTTTTCGATTGAAAAGGACTTAGCTAAATATACTGAAATTGTAATCTTACAGTTCCCAAACAACTTTTAATGTTGCGTTAGACAGTGTCTCTGAACTTTTTTCCAACGAAAAATGAATAAATAAGTTTCGTATTAATTTAAACAGACTAGGCCTGATGAAAAACTTATTTGATAACGTTAACCTAGAAATCTTGAAAAAGAATGTTCCTCCGTTACAAACGTCGTAGGTAATTTCAGGCTTGAAGGAAGCGTAGGTCAGCATTGGGCCCAAAATACTGACGTTACGCTCCACTTAAAATAATTGGCTGGTCTTAATGGAAGCTTTACCGTAACGTTTAATAAGACTCCCGTAAAAGGTTTCCTTGTTCAGATCCTGGCTTTGAAAATTCAGGCCACCTTGTCTACATGAATCTTGATGAAACTTGACTATGACAAATCTGGGGTAGATAAAAGTAGTAGGTGATATCGGATATGAATATTTAATAATTTTATTACGTTCAAATTCAAGTCGCATTCGCATCAAAATCTGAAAAAGACAAGGATATTTTTACAACACAAAACCTTAATCAAAATTGAAATTGCGAATAGATTTTTAAAAACAAATGTACTAAAACGTGTATCATCTGTTGACTGCGCGTGTGTGTTGAATGTTCTAATTCTAAATCCTGGGACACAAATTTGGTCGTGTAATGAAGTCTCCTAGCATTTAGACTCTAGTGAGCCGGTTAAAAAAAAAGCATTTTGCAAGATTTATTCCAACTTTTTTTCCGTATTAAGGTAATCTTTTATATTTGTTTACCTTATCGATGAACCTCTTTGGAGCAGGCTTCCGCCCGCACACGTGATGGTTCGCTATGCACATAGCCCCACTGCACGGCTCCCCCACAAATTGAGTTACAAAACGATTCTTTGCTGGACCGGACGAGTGCCTCTCAAACTTGCACAAAGGAACCGTTTTATTGTTGGACGCAACGACCAGGGTTTACATTTTTATACAAGGACCTCGTTTTTCTGCTGTATAGAAGGTGCTTGACGTTGTAAAGAAGTTCTTGGTGGTTATTTTGTTAGTTTTAGAGCAATCGTGGTTTGGGTTGTAGATAGTACAGTCGTGGTGAGTCGTGTAGTCGTGTATGCTAAAGAGCGGAGAACCATGATAATACTTCTGTACTTATGAAATAAATATAATATAATATGGAATATAGAAAATCAAATATAAATATGAATACATAAATAATAACATATTTAATAAAAATTAAAATACTTCAAAGAATTTCATAATAACCTACACTATTCTTATGCAATACATGAAATCAAAATAACTAATAAACTATACACAAACCTAACAATAAAAATATTTACATACATAATTAAACACCCATTTAAAAATTTCTAATAATCTAAAGTAACATTGAATTCCTTGAATTGCTACTTAGCCGTTAGTCCTCTTCCTCTCACTATATTTTGCTGTGCCCAACAGAGTCCATCTTGATATTTTACTTAGTCATACCTGTAACATATGGAATGCAATATATAAGTACTATCAACTTCGATGTAAATCTACGAAGGTAGTTCCTCAGTTCCTCACACTCCAAAGAAAATCTTTTATTTCGTAGATATTATTTATTTGTAACTAGCTTCTGCCTGCGGCTTTGCCCGCGAGGTTGTTGGAAATGATCCCAAGGAAACTTACCTCCGGGATAAAAATCATCCAGGATATGGTCTACCTGTGTGCTGAGTTTCACCCAAATCCGTTGAGCCGATAAGACGTAAAGAGGTAAACAGAGAGACAGACAAAGTCACTTTCATGTTTATAATAATATGAATATATTTTATTGTGAACCTCATAATAAGCACACGACAAACATTTAATGATTTAAAAAAAAATGTGGAACGTATCCTTTGCTGCTAAGGTTCAAAAATTCTCAAACTTTAACTTGCACCGCAAGTTTGCAATGTGATAAGATAAAATCTGCGCAATCCTCACAAATCTTATAGCTTTAATTTAATATGCACTTCTTGGACTCCGTAATTCCGTTTCTAAGGAAACTTTGAGCATCGTAGTTGAGCAGTGAAAGCTGTGACGTCAGCGCACGTTCGTTATGTCGCTTCATTACGACTCACCCTCAAGGGCACCGGCAGGACTCTTCAACTGTCTTGTTGCAATACTAATGACGTAAAAATCAACTAAACGCTGTTCTATTGAGGGAGAAGTTGATTGATAGCTTTGTTTTTGAACTGAGACGATAAAATATTTTGTTGATTTTTTCAGTTTTGTTAGTTAATTGGGACTTATTGCTGATGCGCAGGGTGAGGGACAGTTACAACAACTACCTATCTGATAGTTGTTGCTGAACATATAAAGAGTCCTCTATGGAGGAAATGGATTGGATATGCATCCGTAGTTAATAGTTTAAGTTTTCTGGCCATGTTTTACTAACATAGTTTTTAAAATTTTATGTATACTAACACTATGGACAATTAAGTCTGAATTGAAAAAAAATGAATTGAATTGAATTGTTGCCTCTTTCTTTGCTATTAAACGTTTGTCATTGAGAAACCGAAATTTTTTACTTGGACAAGGGAACAATGTTTTGCTTATTGCATCTTTAACATCTGTGAAAGTAGCTGTATAGCATTGTAATACAAAGTATTCGTAAACCAAACTTTGAAACCGAATACAGCCAGTGCAATTCAGAAAATAAGATAAAAATCAACGCCACCTCCAAATCCGTCCACACACTCCTTATAAAACCCATTTTCTAAATTGAACAACTTTTTTACACACAAGAGCTACTTCATAGCCATCCCATTTTTGACTTCTTAGCGAAGTGAGTTCGGAGACAATTTTCACGGAGTTTTCTTTCAAAGTTTCATTATACCACGGGCGAAAATGAAGGTAGGAATCGAACGGAGTTGGGAACAAAACCGATATATCTTCGAAGTTGAGTGGAACGCTTTCGGGGACTCCAGGGTTCGATTGTAGACTTGGGTAGTTTCAACTTTAAACTGCTTCAGAACCTGTTTATTTTGTAGCAGATCTGATAGTTTGATTTGTGAACTGGTGAGCTTCATACGTTCTACTTTGACTTTTATATGTTTTTGAAAACTAGATCTCTTTAGACAACTTGTGATCTGTTCGAGTGGTGCGTAATGGAGTTTCTTGTGTCGTTCCAACTTGTTTGTGGCTACGATGTACTGTAAGCTACTGATAACTATGACTACATATAACATTCCTGTGACGTATTCGATGTTTAGCAAAGTCTTGCCAGTAATGCAGATAACTAACACCTTAACTATAACCTACCAATTCTTCGCAAACGGTAAAAACACTCCAAAAAGACACTTCAAAATAACAAAAGTTAAAAGCTCCGAACAAGCGAGAAAGCGCAGAAAAAACACTCGATATTCTGACAATCCTTACTGGGCCGTAATCTTTTAAACCTTGGCGCCCTAAAAGTACAGTCAACAAAGATATTTAGTACACAGGCAAAAATATTAATTTTTCCACTGCACTGCCAATATTTATTTCTAATGTTTGCTGGAAAAGTAGAAAGTGCTCTATGGAGGCAATGGATACACATCCATGTTAAATAGTCCCTCGTGTTTTACTAACATTTATTTTTAAGTTATAATGTATTTACTAACACAATATGGACACATATTATAAAGGCGAAAGTTTGTGAGTGTGTGTGTATGTTTGTTACTTCTTCACGCTCAAACGGCTGGGCCGATTTAGATGAAATTTGGCATAGAGAACGTTTGAGTCCCGAAAAAGGACATAGGATATTTTTATCCCGGGAGTATGTTCCCTTGGGATAATTTTCGACAATCACGCGGGCGGAGCCGCGGGCGGCAACTAGTCTGAAATAAAAGAATTGTAATTGAATTATAACTTTTGAAGCTTATGACATACTTACGAATATGGTGTACAATAATCGTCTACTCAGCACACTCACAAGATTGTTTAAAGTAGTTGCAAGTTAGCTGCCTGCATACCAAATAGCTTTGTTGACTGTACCAATGTGGACCTTCCGTGCTCTCTCCATAAAAATTCTACTACTTTGAATAATTTTGTTAGTTCTGCAGTCCATCACGCTGCGCCTATGTAAATGGGGGTAGATTGAGTTTGAAAGTGTATGTAGCGGATGCCCCTCGAAACAAAATGCTCCTTTTTGAGGCAGGAAACTGTTGATTTATGGAAACGGGCGGTGTTATTAAAGTTTATATGTGTATCAAGTTTCGTGTACATTTTGCATGTGTTTACTTCGTGTGGAGGTTCCTTTTTTCTGGTCTTCTGGAACTTCTTTGTTAAGTACTAAAACTGCAAGCAATTTCATCGAATTACATATTAGGTTTTACAAAAATTTAGTTAATTCCATAAATGTGCCATCGCCGAATCATTGACTCTTATGAAGACGCATTCAAACATCCAAAAAAATTGAAGCATTATGGCCCTTGAATACATAAAAAACTTTTTCATCCAATTATCTACTATCTTCACAGAACCCGTCTAAATCAGGCACCTGCTTGGCTTGTTAATAAAATGCCGATTTGGGAAAATTATCGAAAAACTGTCAGTTTCACGGACCCCACCCAGCTCAGCAGGGGTTTCCCTTCGCAGCGTCTAGCGCCCAACTCATTAAAGATACTTAGACAATTGCGAAAGACATTAATTTGTCCGTGTTTGCCAAAACTCGGAAGGTATTTTTTTTTATTTTCTTTTGTACCTATAAAATTGTTGGCGGACTTTGTACATTAGGGTGTTTTTGGATATTGTACAAAAATATTAACTCAGTCATAGTAAGGATAAATGTATTCATTTATCAGTCATCAGTATTAGGAGGTATTCAGTAAAGGAAATAAAGCATTCGTGTAAGTAATTACATTGAATAAGGGATCTACTATGATGTTACACCGCTAAAACTTGAAACATGAAAACGGCACATGTTTTGTTTGGTGGTCAGTTCGTATGCCAACAGTGCTTGTCAGAAAACATGGTTTAATCTATACTAATATTATAAAGAGGAAAGATTTGTATTTTTGTATGTAACGAATAAACTTAAAAACAACTGGACCGATTTGAAAAATTCTTATAGCAGCATTATAGCGAGTAACATAGCCCCGTACTCCCACGGGAACGGGAACTACGCGGGTGAAATCGAGTGACGTCCGCTAGTCCTCTCTAAATTTCAAATAATAGACACCAATAAACAAGGATAAAATCAGTCTTCGGCACACATACATTTCTTTCAACTCCACACAGGCTTCTTAACGAACACGGGTCAAAGTAAGCACGCTTGGCCTCCGAAAATCTCAAGCACCATTCGGAGGCTTAGACTCGTCAATAGATTTACAGTTAATTAGACTGTCTGTCCATGACTTGTGAGACCTTATCGAGGACCCTACGAGTCTAGATGTATGTACTTAACGTTTCTTGGAGCTAATTTGGTACCTATCTACGTATTTTTCTTTTGATTGTTTATTGTTTTCTTTCTATTGTGACAGTGTTTAGGTGGATGCTTCAAGAAGAGTAGAAATTATTTTGTAGACTTCCATCTTTTTATTTATTTAAACTTTACGTACAGCAGCGGTACATAGGTGGAATTTATCTTTTTATTTATTTTAAATTTTACACAGTAGTGGTACACAAGCGGACCTACGGCCGGTTTCAATAACATATCTACCTTTAAACAACAGTCAAATTAGCTACTAACAGTAGCTGAGACGTCATGTTTGAAAGGCAAAAATGACGTTTCAGCTACTGTTGGTAGCTAATTTGAAAGTTGGTCAATGGTAGATTCGTTATTGAGACCTGCTGTTAAAGAAATAAGACATTCTCAACCTTTGGGTAAGATTAAACTGTTGTAAATCAATTAAAGAATGTTTAAAGAGAAGCACATGACCGGTCATTGTGGCTCTTGGTAGACATAATAGATATGTCTCCCAAAAGCCGCCACAAAGACTTGAAAGAACGACAGAAAACAAAATGCTGGCTGAAATTATTATTTATTTATTTCAATCAAATTTTGATCATACTTTTGATTAGACTAAACTAAAAAAATATAAATTAATAATCAAATGAAAGAATTACATTTAAATTGAAAATTATACATTACAAAATTTGAATTTAAATAATAGATAAACAAAATTAAATTAATAAATCTTAAAATTACAACAATATCTTAACATCTTGAAATGATTTTGACGACAATAATTTGTACAAAAATAAGTAATAAAGTAGATTAACTGTTGAATCAAAAATATAACATTCAGCTAAACTGCCATGGCACCGCCATACCGTTCATACTCCTCTGGTCATACGATGGCTGAAATGGTGATGAACTATACTAATCTACTACATATCGATGTCAAAACACATAATTATATTTTTAATTAAGAAATTAAGCCTCATGCTTATGAATGGATTTGTTAGGTTAAGAAAAACTTTATAATAATCGTTCTTTTTATAATTTTCGGACTCAAAGCCCAGAAACTTTCGCAGTTCAATGCGCCCAAAGCAAAATGATTCGGAACATAAAACTTTTCGTTTGGTAACTTGACTGAATTTACTCGTTAAGAGTTCTAACAAGATCACTAATTATCGATTTAACAGAAGTTGGTACCTTTAAAAGATAACTGTTAAATAACTTTGCGCTAAGTAATTAAGTACTGTATATTTCGGGAATTCGTTTTCTGTGTAATAGACTAATGCTTTAATTAAATTGCGTTGTTCTGTAGAATTATCTTGGATCAAAAGTAATTGGGATTCTTCGAAGTCATAATGTATAAAGGTATAATTTACAGGGTCCAACGTAACTTTGTGGCTGAAACCTTTGTTTGGTTTGAAGTATGTGTAGATAACGCTCGGTGTTCATCTGCGAGAAAATTTCAGAAAAGGATAATACGATAAAATATAAACAAAGCATACTTCAAAATAAATTTACGGACCGCCTAATTTTGTAATTAAACGAATTATGTAGGTAGGCGAAGTTACTAAGCCGCAAAAGTTTTCTAGACCAAAATTCTCTATCCCCGACACAACCGAGCCCCAATTGAGGCCAACAAACGTTTCATCCTATATTTTTCTTGTACTCACGCATGAGAAAACATGAAACTAAAGTCAGTAGATCAAACTGGCGGGAATGCAGCAAAATGGAAGCAAAACGGAGGCAAACGAACGCCAAACGTAACGCACGTATCCCACTAACAAGTAGAAGCTCAAACATGCGCACCAACCGGGCTAATTTTGGATCATAGACTATGAAAGTTAAGCAGACTGTTCGTTTTATACCTAAGGCGATAAATAAGTTGGCTTCGGAGAAAAAGGTTAGCGGAATTTTTCGAATGAGTTACCGCAGCCTGGAAGACATTTAATGGAACACGGGTTGGTTTTAGTCAGTAAGAGTATGACACTCCCTCCCGCTCCGCACAGAACGAAAGAAGTTTTTTTATTTATTTAAACTTTATGTATGTATAATAGTGGTACATGGGCGGCTTTAATGCATCAAGGCATTCTCTACCAGTCAACCTTTGGGTTAAATAAAAAGAATACAATGTGGTAGGTGTACAACAAATAAAAATAAAATTGAAAATAGAATTTTGTTTAGGAAAGAATATACAAATAATTTATATAATACTAATAAAATGCATATTTATGCTAAAATAATAAACTAATAAATATGATATATAGTAACCTTACTAATTAAGAGGATCCATAATAATCATGACGAAGAACAACTAAGAATGACAGGCTTTAAGTAGTGTTTTCGGATTTGACGAAGACACGTTTTAGGAAAATTTTGACTCCACCTTCTTGATGTCAAGGGGTAGCATATTCCAGAGTTTAATGGTAGAAATAGCGTAGGAATTAGAAAAAATGCGATGAGAAGGGATATGAATAAGTAAGTTTTTGGATGCTCGAAGGTTGAGACTGTGAGAACTGCCCAACACTTTAAAATATTGTTTTAAATAATCAGGAGCACAAGGATCGTTCATAATAATGAAGAGCATGCAGAGGGCTCTGAGGGATCTCCTTTGACGGATAGGCAACCATTCAAGCTGAGAACGGAAGGAAGAAATGAGATCATATTTCGATAGCAGGAATTTCAATTAACGTGAGGAACATTTTGAATAAATGTCCCGTACTTTAATTGATACTTCTAGTATCGATTTGATGATTACCCATCCAAAAAAAAGGCTAGAGAGTCTATGACTCATAGGATCCCATACATTTTTGTATGCAACTTAACAAATATTGGTGGCGATATTGATGGCCCGGGTGTGCCGCAGGTAATAAGCCACCTACCGGAGTCCACTTCATATCTTCTCAAACTTAAATATTTTTTACGGAAATCAAACCACCCACCAGTGGTTCTTAACCGTTTTTGCTGGTGACCCAACGTATAAATATATCTGAAGCCCGCGATCCTATGTTTTGTTTATCTTCCAATGTCTTTGAAACATTGACTTAGAGCCTAAGTCAATGTTTCAAACTATTTATAGGCATATTCATAGATACAACGGTTAATAGTTATAAAACATAAGGTTAAATAATACAAATCTGACCTGGGTTTAATTAAAGAGCTTGTTTCTGGGAAATTAAAAATTGAATAAACTTGAACTAATGATTCCTCGTAAATATGTATCAAGTTCTAAAGTTAGTAAAGGTATTATATCTAATATCTTTAAACGAGTTATTCTTGTATATACAATTATACATATATAATCTGAATCTCGGAAACGGCTCCAACGATTTTCATGAAATTTAGTATGCAGGGGGTTTCGGGGGCGATAAATCGATCTAGCTAGGTTTCATTTTAAAAAAAAACCGAGCACAGCTCGCTCGTCCAGGTACTATTTATTAATGTAGTAAAGCCAGAAATGAATTAATATCAAAGCGATAATTTGCGAATATAACTCAAAACAAACAGTTGTAAATCTGTTTTCTTTTTGAAAGAAAATAATCTGTTGAAGCTGCAATGTTTTCTTTCTGTCCCCCAAGAGCTCCACCAGAGATAGGCACAAACCTCCACTACTCTCGAACACATCTGCATATATCTCGCTAATCTATGCCCAATATACCTCGTAATTTCTTACCTGCGTCTCATTAATTGTGGGCACGTAGGTACCACGTGACCGCTTGTGTGGCCGACTGAGGGTCGCGATGTGTTATGTCCGAAGTCGGGTAATGGCTGACTGCTTGATGGGTTCCTTGTTTTAGTGGTTTGGGTTCTTGCTTAAAACGTGGGTTGAGGTGAATGTGCCGAGGGGATGTTGGTATGGTGGATCAAGGTAAAATATTTTTTGGACATTATTTTCCCCATCATTCTAATGTGTCCTTCACCTGAAAACTGCAAACGCTGGAAGATTGTAAAATATTGCGTGATTGTAAAGATTTTTTTCTTAATAAGACATGGTAACGCATCACGACATGTTAGAAACTACTGAATTTGGATGGGTTTGATTGTATAAAAAATGTTTTTTCATAATATATAGAGAAATTATAATCTTATAAAGATGTATAAAATAATGTATGCACCTTACGGAGTCTGCAATTTTCAGTGGCATATCTACCGGTAGCAGAAGCGACTTAGTAGACGTAAGGTATAAAACTTTATTCAAAAGGTTCGCACTCTCAACTCGTACTTAAAAAGCGTTGGAATTCTAGTCGCTATAATAATAATTTTTTTTTTTTTTTTTATTTAATAATTTAATAATTTTTATTTCATAAAAAAAAATAGTGGTACAATCTGTTACAAGGTAGAATGATAACTTAGGGATAATTTAACACATAGGTAACAATACAAATTTTATAATCTGATGTCCTAGCTAGGTTACTTAGTAGCCTGTATTAAGGACAATCAGCTCTCATTTCCCGAAAAAGGACAAAATTAGTGCTTAGACTGTTCACAACTAAATTAAAACTAAATTAAATTCATAAAAGTCCAATACTTAAAAAGTGTGTATGTGCGTGTGTGTGTTTGTGTGCGTGTGAGTGATGGTTAGTGTGTATTATGAATTATTTTATTATTACAAAAAGAGAAGAGATTCGGTATCCGCGTAGTTTTTGGTAGAAAGGAATTCAGTAATCCGCTTTTTGCAAGTCATTTTACAACAAGTTTGCAGTGGAATTATTGCATTTAACCCTAGACACCTAACCTTCGTCGATTCGACGAGTACGCGACAAAAAAATCGCTGTCTCTTTTCAGCGCGTGGGGAGATCATAGCAACGTTGCTTGTCAACTCAGTGTTCGCCGAGCTCTTCCGAGAGGCGTTCGTGTCCGGGGGGTAAGTACTTCTTTTTTCGAGATATTACGATAGTGCTCGTCGTTTCGACGAATGGTTAGGGTTTGTGTATTCTTTCGCAACTAATGTTTTTTTGTTTTCTTGCAGTTTTCATCATGACTTCAAGACAATTGCGACCTGATGAACAAATATCGCGTTTGTTATTGGAAGAGGAAGATGTCAGTGCTTCGGAGGAATTATCTGATAGCGAAACTGAAGATAATCTGGAGGTGGATGCTGTTGAAAGTGATAATCAGACAGAAGAATCTTCCGGTTCTTCCGACGATGATGTTATTCAAGAGCGTGTTTCTCCTGCTTTGATGGATGATGTGCTAGAATCACAAATACCTCACCCACCTCCAGAGGTGAGCTCAGGTAATGATCCAAGTATATTATCCTTCTCAACAAACACGATCCGCAGTCGGTCCCGCCATGTTTGGGCGACTAGCAAGGGGCGTTCTTCCAACAGAACAGCAGCAATAAATATTGTACGTGTTGCCAGGGGACCAACTCGCGCACTAAAGGATATTATCGATCCGGTATCGTTATTTGATCGATTCATGACTGATCAGATAATAAATGAGATTGTAAAATGGACTAACTCAGAAATTGCGATAAAAAAACGGAACTATGCGCAAATAACCTCTACGCAAAATGACACTGGCAAAGAGGAGATCAGAGCTCTATTGGGTATCCTGGTGCTAACTGCAGCTCTGAAAGACAATCATCTCACCCTGGATGAACTGTTCAGTACAGAATATTCTGGTAAAAGATATGTTTCGTGTATGAGTAAAGAGAGGTGTGATTTCCTTCTGCGATGTGTACGTTTCGACGATAAAACGTTTCGCTTACAGCGGCAGAAAGACGATCCCTTTACGCCCATAAGGGATATATGGGAATTGCTTATGGTCCAGTGCCGTCAAAATTACGTTCCTGGAACAAACGTTACTATAGATGAGCAGCTGCTGGCATTCCGAGGGAGGTGCAAATTCCGGATGTATATTCCAAATAAACCCGCTAAGTATGGAGTCAAGTTAGTAATGATGTGTGACAGTGGCACAAGGTATATGCTGGACTGTATGCCGTATCTTGGAAAAGGATCCAATACAGGAGGTTTACCTTTAGGAGAGTACTTCGTAAAAGAACTTACTCGCAGTATACACGGCACGAACCGAAACGTTACCATGGACAACTGGTTCACCTCAGTACCAATTGCAAAACAGTTACTTCGACAGCCTTACAAATTAACAGTTGTGGGGACATTACGATCTAATAAAAGAGAAATCCCAGATGAATTGAAGAACCACAGAACGAATAATGGAACCAGAAGAGTCAATACGTCGATGTTCGTGTATGATGGATCTATTACACTTCTTTCGTACAAACCTAAACCTTCTAAAATGGTTTACATGCTTTCATCTTGTGATGAGGAGGCCTCAATCAACCCGGAAACAAAAAAGCCACGTTTGATTGAATTCTATAATAAAACAAAAGGTGGTGTAGATACGTTCGACCAAATGTGCTCAGTAATGTCATGCAGCAGAAAAACCAACCGATGGCCAATATGCGTCTTCTATGGAATGATGACTATAGCATGTATCAACAGTTACATAATTTACTGCCACAATGCCTCTGTACAGGGTCAAAAACTTATGAAACGACGTGATTTTATGAAGAAGATGCATTCGCAACTTGTTGAACCATGGTTGAAAATCCGACTGGAAATTCGTACCATGCCAACGCACATCAAGAACAATATCACAGATATATTGGGTTTAGGGCATGATGAAGGTCAAGGTCAGAGTCAGCCACAATCCGGTAATGATCTTCAACCCACTGAGGCACTAAATAATAGAAAAAGAAAAATCTGTGGTCTATGTTCATATACCAAAAGGCGCATGACAAAGTCATCATGCGCTAAATGTAATTCAGCAATATGCGGGGAACATAAAGTTGATTTTTGTTCAAAATGTGCTCTAAAAAATTAGTTTTTTTTCTATTTTCAAATTGTTTATAGTGTTATAATTTAGGTACGCCAAACAAGAAAAGGCTGTTTTTTGTTGTTTTTTTTATTTAAATTTTTATAAATATGTTGTCTCTATTGATCTCATAAAAGTTAGTGCCTTTCTAAAATTGTGATAAAATGAATATAAATAGTAATAATACAGAAATTCATTGTTTCATTTTGTAGAATAATAGTTAAACCAAGTATAAATGCAATACATTTAACGAAAAGTTATATTATAACTTGAAATACAACACTCTAAAAAGTATTCGTCGAATCGACGAATGGTTAGGGTTTATAGGGGGTAGGCAAACGTTAGGTGTCTAGGGTTAATCTATTATACAAAGATGGTCCCTGATAAAAAAAGAATCTTTTTGTAAAAGTAAAGTATGTATGAGGTACAGTACATACCCTGTTTCTTCTCCTGGGTATTGGCGGCCGATGTGCGACTGGAACATAAGTGTGCTGTTGCAAAATAGTGTTGAGTATGAACATTTGGCGAACAGTAAGAACCCTGCATTTCTGGTAGAGGTCAAACGTAGGATAAAGTATTGGTCGAAAAGTAGCTACCTTCAGGATTGCTCGCTGCGCTACTTCGAGAGGCTTGAGAATTGATTTTGCAGCACCACCCCAACTTGTAATACAGTAAGAGATTACAGACTGGCACATTGCGTAGTACACGGACCGTATAACATGTGCGTTGGCAGTGTGTCTTAGGGTTTTAAAAAAGTAAATCAGTTTGCGGACTCGGCCAGTCAGAAGAGAAGTATGTGCTTTAAAGTTGAGATGCTTATCGAGAGTTATACCAAGATATTTAATTGTATCAGTAGATCGAATTAGTGAACAGCTGCAGTTGGGTGGGATTAATTGACAGGAGTGAGCTTGCAAGGTTATAGGAGTCGAAGGTTGTGAAGTGCTGTTGAGAGAGAAGGTAATGAGTTTTGTTTTAGAGGCATTTAAGGTAAGTGAGTGAGACACAAGCCAACCACATACAGCATCAAACTCTTTCTGTGCTGTAGTCTGGAGATTAGACCACGAGCTGTCGGAAAAAGTGATGGCAGTATCATCCGCAAAAGAAACAATGCTTCCGGAATTTAATTTCATATTACAGAGATCATTGATGAATACCAAAAACAAGGTGGGACCTAAAACACTGCCCTGCGGTACACCGTAGGCAATAGGCAGTTCGTCACTTAAATATTTGTCGATTTTGACCTTCTGAGAGCGGCCTGACAGATAAGAACGAAAGAGTTGAAGCTGTAAATCTCTGACACCTAAGCATTCTAGTTTGGATAATAAGATAGGGAGAGGAACGGTATCGAACGCCTTGGCTAGATCAATAAATACAGTGAGACATTTTTTGCGTTGATTGAGCTTGTCGACAATACCAGTTATCAATTTCAGAGCCGCATCAGAAGTCGATTTATTTTTCCTAAAACCGAATTGGTTGGTTGAGAGCAGGTTATTAGTCTCAAGGTACTTGATGAGTCTTTTGTTTATAAGTCTTTCCATGAGCTTAGATAGGGCAGATAGCACCGCGATAGGGCGATAGTTATTTATAGCACCACGGTCACCTCCCTTAAATATAGGATGAATGATAGCCAATTTGAATGAGGACGGGAATGTACCGGTGTCAAAGCATAGGTTAAAAATGTGGCACAAAATGGGTGACAGAAGCCTGCAGTACCTTTTCAAAAATATCGTGGAAATGCCATCGTGTCCCATTGCAGCGTTCAGTTTGAGGGAGTTTATAACAGTGATTATCTCATCAGGGGTTGTTCCCAAAATAGCGAATGAGTTAAGACTACTTGTGCACGCAGGGCACATATGTGGATCCAGAAGATGAGACGAGGGTTGATTTTTTTTAATACAATCCGCAAGATTCTTTCCAATATTTGCAAAGTAAGAATTAACCTCATTAACAGATTGGTACGGGGAAGTGGAAGCGGAAAATAATTCTGTGGGAATGTGAGTAGTGATGTTGGTGTTAGTGATACGCTTAATTGTTTGCCATAAAAGTTTATTGTTACGTCCAGCTTTGGTCAATTCATCAGAGTCGAACTGTCTCTTAACTTTTTTGAGGATTTTATTGCAAAAATTTCTGTATCTCAAATAGGTAATTTTAAGCATTTCATTGTCAGGAGAATGTTTTTGCTTTTTATGCAGGGCATCCCTGTTTCGCATGCACCTCAGAAGTCCAGGGGTAATCCACGGTTTTAAGATCCTTTTACGTTTTGGAACTGTTTTAGTTTTTGTGTTCATGGTGATATTTTGGGAGAGAGTTTGTACTAGGGTATTTGTTGCTTCATTAGGATCAGTCATGGATAATATATGTGAAAAGTCAGTTTTTTCCATAGCTAGATCCAGGGCAGCATAGTCGATCTGTGAAATTGTGGTCAAGTGGCAGTTATGCCGAGGCTTTGAATTTATACAAAGAATAGTTGAGCAGTGATCGCTTATGGTGGAATCAACAATGAAGGTTGAAGACGGTAATCTAGTTCGAAGAACAGTGTGGTCAAGACAATTTCCTCCTCTGGTTGGTAGACAGTGAGTCGGTAAAAAGCCATGGAATGCGAGACAGTTAAGATAGTCATGAGAGCGGTTTTCTAAGGGAGAACTATAGCTGTCTATGTTTAAGTTTATATCACCTGTAAGAATAACTGTAGAAAAGTTGGCTAGGGAGGGTAAAATTTCATTAAGTGAACCAAGGAATGTTGAAATATCCTCATTTGAGGGAGATCTGTAAACGCAGACGATTGCTACATCTGACTGTAGTTCAATAATTAAGCCAGAGGCAGAACCATGAAAGTCTGGTTCATAAACTTTATGGACTAGTTTTGAATTTATGTAGGCAACCACCCCATCACTTTGATTCAGATGTTTAGCGGTGTGGTGACAAGAAAAGTTTTGGAGGTGTGGTAAGTTGGAGTTAGTTGTGCAGGGAAGCCAACATTCGGATAGTATGACTATATCACAATCGAAGGAGAGACGTGTAAGAAGAGTTTCAAAACTAAGGAAGTTGCGATTAATAGATCTTATATTTTGCGATAAGATTTTGAGGTACGAAGAAGGGTTCTTAATTATTGGTAAACATTCTTCTGGGGTGCATTGGTAAATGTTAGATACAGAAAAGTTATCCAAATTATCATTTAGGGTGTTTATGTTATCGAATTTTAGTATTTAAGAGTAACATATTAGGTAATATGACACAGTCCGAGCGATGTTTTGGGCACATGTAGACAAAAGCGTGGTTTTTGACCTGCTGAAGGTTATGCGGTGATGTGTTATGATATGTAAATGGAAATAGTTCGGGTTTGTATGTTTGTTGTGTGAGTGTAAAGAGGTGAGTGGTGTGAGTGTTGGTGGACTCTAACAGCAGAGATTTTATAACTATAATTAATATAATATGAAGTGCATGCATTAAGAGTAGAAAGAATATAGTTTTTGATTTTATAAGCATTATTCCAAAAACTAAACAACTCGGGAGGACCCACAAACGTAAATCGAGTTTAAGATCCAGAACAGGTAGTCATGCTTCTGGTGAATTTGAAAGGTCTTGCAATTGGTTTTCATTCTTTATTACTATGTAGGGAGATTCCTTTGTTTTTTTCATTAGGATACGGCCGTTAGATATCCAGCAAAATTCGTATTTCTGCGACTTAGCAAGATTTCTAGCCATGTAAAACAGTTTTCTAGCCTGCGGGGTTAGTTGTTCTGCAATGAAAATCGGCATAGGTTCCTTTAACTGAAACCCCAGGCTTACAGAGTCCAGTTTTCGGGTTGGATTTTTCTTTATGAATTGTTTTACAGATTCCAGGAATTTACTTTTTATAAGAGTGTTAGTGAATTCAATACTTATTGCCGACGAATTATTTTTCTTATCAATACGAAATCTAGATATATCTCGTATTTCAGGTGTTATGGTAACACCCATAGTGGTGGACAGTTGAGAAACAGTGTTATATAAGTCCTGCTTAGACTCTCGTTGGCGTAGAGGAACATTTCTAATTTCAACGTGTGTTTTTATTAGGTTACGTTCCAAGCTTTCTATTTTTTGATCCAAATTTAGTAGCTGGGAAGACATTTCTGCGCGCTCCTTCTCAAGCCCTATAATTTTAGACTCCAGAGAAAATAATTGGTCTGACACATTGTTCATGGAACTGACCAGATCTGTGTTCGTGGTTTCTATTTTAGTCGTAAGTTTCTTGAGATCCATGATGTGCGTTTCGAGGGTCAGAAGCCGAGAGTTTTGGTTTGAGATAAACTCTCTCATCATGTCTTTGAGCTCATTTTTTAAGTCTAAGTCATATTTATTTGGGCTGTTATTACTAGATGACCTCGGACGTTTTGCTCTTTGAGTTACATGAGGCGTACTCGACTCAGAAGTTTGCTCAATTTCGCATGATTTGTTAATATTCGAGTCTGAACGAGATTGTGTCACAGTTTTTGTTGTTGGAGGTGAATGGATCATTTTTGGCTTAATAATAAACACAAAAAGTCTTGCGGAGAGGCAGGATCGAACCCAAGACACTACACGCTTGAGGCGTCTTCAATCACACTGCGCCACCGTGGTTGCTAATTTATTTTGTGAATTAGGTGAGTTTATGCTGCATCTGAGGACACGAGTTTGGATCCAAGCCTCGAAGTGATACTTTGTGACCTTATATGGGCACGTTTTGAGCAGTGTCGTGCGATGTCTGACTCACCGCCTAACGACGAATAGGAGCGCTGCTGCCGATGAGTCACTAATTGTTTACTTGCTCTTCGTAGTTTTTAGAAGAATGGTTCATTTGTAATACTTTGTTATTATATTAACATTATGTGAATTTGGAATTGAATTTAGATATAGAAACGGAACTGAATAATTAGACTTTAACCAAATAGAATATTTTACGGAGTGAGTAACTTGTAGCACGTCTAACTGTGAGCGAGCGCGGGGAGCGAGTAATAATATCATCTCAGCGGCAATCAATGTCCAAATGTCTGGAAATTTAATAGGTGTTTTTAACAGTTTACGATTGCAATGCGTATGCAAACGCTCCTTAAAATAACGAGAATTGCCCTCAGATCATAACTAACTTAATGATAATTTACTTTTACAAAAACTACTCGTATTTTGAAAAATACGAGTAGCTCGATTTTACATTTTACAAGATAGTCAAAACAGTTTGAAGGATTTGACTCACACCACAGGGACATCAGCCCCGCTGCAATAACGACATAACAACCATAATAACATGACGACCAGACATGCCAGTAAAAAAAAAACGGGTTGCACTCCTGGAGTGCCGGCAGAAGTGAAAACTTGAACATTAACGTTGTGCATTTTTGATATTTTGCGGATATAAAATATATTAAGTTGCGGCGGTCTACTACTACTACCCTCCGTCTTACGAATTTTCGATCAGGTCACGTGTCCTGACGCGAGTTTAACATTTTTTACCCATCCCAAAAAGTGCACAACGCCGCTAAAGAAGTTTTCACTTCAAAAAACTTTAGCTTTAAAAACCAAACACCTAGAAGCTGTAGAAAACCCCATACAACAATACATATCAAGCCGTGCTGGTTTTAACTGGGTGCGCGTCCGAGCGAATTTTGTTTGAGAGCTCATAAATCTGTCATGTGTCAAAGTAAGCCGCGTATCGAACGGGCCAGCCCTCCGGTAAATTATGAACTAACCGCCTTTTGCTTTGGCCGTCGCAGGATGTTGCACGTACTTTTAAAGCATGTGTAGATTGTACTTAAAATTATTGGGGATTGGGGAATAACTAGCAGAGGTCAATTACGCTGTATTCCCCGGCTAATTTTGCACAGTAGCACGCATGTAATGAAAAATAAAATAATATTTTTTTATAATCAGCCACATATAACAGCCACACGGGTCAATCTTCAAGGTCAGCAACGCTTGCCGAGGTCGGTCTTTGGATGGTTGACCAACTTATTTTTTTTAGTATGCTGGAAATTAGTAAGCAAAATATGTAAAACTATTTTTACTATATTTTATGCAAATAAATTATATTTTATTCTATTTATAAAGCTAGATTCCTTCGTGCGTCGTAAAGCACGTTAAACCTTTAGGCGTCGTCCTAATTGGCTAACGATCGTACTAGTTAACGATGCGATGTCGTCAACACGAATATAATGACAATAGTGATTCTATTACTTACTGTACATTGTTTTATAATAATCAGCCAAATCGTCGAACAAAGTGAGCAATTCTTTTACCATGACTTTTTAATTTTAATTTTAAATTCAGCCCGTAAATTCTACATAAAAAAATGTACTGAACACTGGAACTCTTTTGTTTAATCCATAAGAAAAAGCAGATCAAAGAATGTCTCATATTCAAGAAAATATAATCGATATTGCTTACCACATCACTATTTCTTGAGAGAATAACAAAATCTACCCAGCACCGGACCGGCCTCGCCGGGGCGAAACTCCGCTGCCACGGCAAATTGCATCGCGGCGGACGGAGCTCCGGCAGGATACTATGGCGGTATGGAGACTGCGACTATCGCAGCCCAGCGCTAGGCACGCCACAATTGCGGCGGTAAGAGGGGCCCTCTTTGAGGAATGGCTGGAGAGGCGCCACGGCGTCCTCACCTTCCGCCTGACGCAGGTACTTACCGGACACGGCTGTTTCGGGAGGTACCTGTTTCGGATTAACCGGGAGGACACGCCCGGGTGCCAGCACTGTGAGGATCGCCCGGAGGACACGGTGGAGCATACGGTGGAGGTCTGCCCTGCTTGGGCTGAGCACCGCCGTGTCCTCGTCGAGGCGATCGGCGGCGGCAACCTCTCGCGTCCGGCCCTGGTTGAATCCATGGTCCGGAGCGAGGAGGCTTGGGAAGCGGTCACCTCCTTCTGCGAAGCAGTAATGCTAGCGAAGGAGGAGGCGGGCCGCGCGAAGGAAAGGCAAGGCCTTCGTCCCAACCGCCGCTACAGGAGAAGACGCCCCGGGCGTCGGGAGTCGCAGGGCGATCCCCGGCCACCGTAGGCGCGGGCCTGCGGACTGCGAGCGTTGGGTGGCTCGCTGTCCGATCACCACCAGGCCCGGGTCGATGGCGCGTTGTGTTTCACGCGCGCCTCAAAGAGATGTCAGCAAAGAGGACGGGGCCCGCTAGGGCCAGAGCCTGCCAGGGTTGCGGAATTTGTTCGAAAGAGTCACCGCGGCCCTGGAAAGCAAAGGGCTTTAGAAGGAACGAAGGAAAAAGGAAAGGAAGGCTTTAGGCCGTGCTGCCCCCAACCGGCCGCAATAGGAATTACTTTTGCGCAACTCAATTAATGATATCTATTAAAAAAAAATCGTTTAAAATTTTACCCCACGCTTTATTAGACAGAGTATAGTTAAGTGCATTACCTGTAATGACATCATAGCTAAACAGTAGTGTTTTGCTTTTAAAGTTAGTACTAAGACTTTTTGCTTTCAAATAAATTGCGTTCTACTGCACACATCAAATACTTCTGCGTTGTAACCTCAGTGTAAAATGTTTGTAAAGGTAAGATAGCATAAGAACCAATTATTTATGATTGTGCACAATTAGAATAAGATCTTGTTGTTTATGCTAACGTTCCAATATGTACAAGATGCTCAATGAACATAAAAACCGTTTTTTTTTATTAATTCTATCTTTTTGTTTTTTAATATTTTTTTTTGATATACTGGTGACTGTTTATATACCTAGGAAGAAAATGTTTCCATATGGGACGGGGCAATTACGTTTCCACAAAACATAAACATATGTGAATTGATTGGTGGTGTCAACTACCGTAAAGATACTTCTAATGCTTTAGACCTTCGGGTGTAAATATGAAAAATACTCGCAATAGGGTTGTTACCGGGGTTAAAAAGATATGATTCTGTTTAGTCCGTCAGTTAGACTAGAAAAATATTAATAAAACTAACATATTTAAAAATACTTACGTATTTTGTTATTTTATAAAATCAACAAAAAATTACGAACATAAAACGCATCAAAGTAGTGGGGGCTTTTAACGTCACTATCCAGTAAAAAAGTGTACTGGTAAATGACGTCACATGAGTTTTAGCGCATTGTATCGTCTTCATTTTTTGTTTACGTGACAAAAGAAAAAATACTTGTCTAATATTTATTGGAATTCTATCTGATATCCTATAGGCAGGAACTAAAAGTCGCCATTTTAATTATAGATAAAAGCTCCATGACCAATATCAATTTTAGTGAGCTTCTTTATACTTTACATCATATAATATATGACGGAGGAAAAACCAGCAAAAACACATAAGACGTTGAAGCGATAAAACGTTTTATTGCTTACTTAAAATTCGCCAAAAATCAACAATTCAATTCTATGCGAGTCATAAAGTGGAAAGATGGATTTCGAATTGAATGTCGTACTACTGGCTCTCGAATCTTCATCATTCTTTTTACTACGCGTCATTTCTTGATATACGAGAATACCTGGCTGATTTCGAGTACGTATGTGGATCTCGATTTGAGTATGGAATTAGATGTTGTTATTTTTTTATTGATAAATCTGAACTAAATTAAATGGTATTGTGTATGTGTGTAAAATATAATAATCATAATCCTAATGTATGAAATTATTCCGTTACTGACTGACAGACAACGCACAGCCGAAACTATTGGTCGTAGAAAGCTGAAATTTGGCATGTATATTCCTTGGGGAGTGTTAGGGAGCACTAAGAAAGGATTTTACGAAATTCCTACGGGAACGAGAAAAAACGGGATAGGCGCGTACGAAGTCGCTGGCAAAAGCTAGTAATAATATAATTGTTGACTCTCTGCGTGTTAGTACTAACTCTTAGTGCAGGCAGTTGTTTAAATAAATAAATACAAAGCCATATTGCGCGAACCCTTTAATAATTAGGGAAAAGAGCAAAAGAATTATGAATTGAGATCGATTTAATTTTAAGTTCGAGAAATTTTTCTTTGAATCATATACTGTCATGACAAACGGGGTTGTAGAGTCGCCAGCACATTAAGTTACCCGGAACTGTCAAATTTTCTCAATCAACCTTGAACCTAAAACTTTAGTGATAAAGTTGAAACTCTATTAAAAAAATTGTCAGATTGTTGTATGAGTGTTTCACGTTATCTACGGCAGGAAATGAAGGCTAGTTCAGCCATTGCATAGTCAGCCTGTAATGTTCCCACTGCTGGGAAATTAGGCCCCTAACTTTGACCGGGAGTGGGGTTAGTGGACATCACACATCACATATCATCGAATTTTTAGTACTGAGGATCATGTCGGTGTCCGCCTGATGTTGTCATGAACTCATCACCGGTTTATGAGGAGTGGTGATGAAATAAATTTTATTATACAAAGTAAACTGGCTGGGCCCAAACCCACGAACAAAGAATCGGATGGGCAACCACAGCAGCATCCAATAAATCTGCCTAGACTTCTCTTGACAAGTATGGTGTCATATTTCTTGGCGACGTTAAAGATCTATATATCAAAGCTGGGACTTATATCTTAACGTGCTTTCCGAGGCGCGAGGAATCTCGCTATGTTAATCTGGTCATACATTCATGGACTGACCTAGTCAAGTGTTGCTTTACCTTGTAGGTCAACCCGTACGGCCATCATTATTTGGATAAAGAGCTCTTCTGGTACAGTAGCATACACCTTTAATAAAACACCTTCCCTTAACTAAACACAACTTCAAGCGACAACTCCATTCGAGTCATCTCCAGCCAACGGTAGGATCCTTATACAAACACTCGTAAAATACTGCCGATATTATCCGCGCAATAGGTTTAATGTCTTATGACGTAGACGGAGAGCGAGCGAGACGGCAAGTGTGTACTGTTCAAATAGCCACGATTACTTTGTGCAATGGAAGATCGGCTCCGCAAGGAACGGAGACGCCTTGAAGAATGCTCGCCTTTATTTTACAGTGGAGAGTCCTTCTTTTATTTTAATTTAGTAAGATTGGCTTGTGACGGTGGTTATTAGAATGTCGTCTTTCTTTGGAATTGAAGTGGTTACAAAGAACTTGGTTTTCGTAGAGGAATTATCTTGATGAAAATTCTGGGTTCTGGGTCTTTGTACATAAGCTGTTCTGTTCTATTTGTATGGATTGTGTGTTATAATTAATAATTACAGAAGATGAGGTTATGATTATATCAAAGATATATAAATTCTGATTTAATAGTGCCTACGTCGAGAACAGTTTCTTGAACTAATTTTATGAATAGACTTTAAACTAAACTATGCGGGACCAAGGTTCTGCTGTTCTATATCAGTCAGTCAGAATCGCGCCGCGTTTAAATGTTTTTTTTTTAAATAATTTGTACTTTCTATTTGGCAGTAGAGCCACTTGTCGAATATCTCAAGAGGCGGCCGGGGTTCAGGATTCTTCATATGTAACGGTCTTCCGTCTCGCTTTCAATCGAATACTCCTACTATGTTTTTGCTGATCTCGCAATTTTACACTGGATGTAGGAAACACATTGGGTAGGATTGAATTTGCGTACATATACCAGCACATCAAGAGCCGAAACTGTCAAATTTTCCCAATCAACCTTGAACCTAATGCTTTAACGATAATTTGAAAAACTATTAAAGAAATTTGACAGATTAGCGTCTGTACCACTTCCTATGAAAGCAGACTTATTATAATGCACAATGTTTATTTATTAAACTTATAAAAAAAAAGACAACTAACTCAACTCAAATATCAAGAGCCGATTTTTCAAATCGATTTTATTTTACTTCTTTTGTTTTACTTCTGTAAAGTATAGCTAAACACAAACACCGCAAAAACTAGAGATGCGAATTACCTCTCAACAAATCATTTACCGTCTACAGAAATCAACATAAATCAATATACTCGTATATAAAAATATTGGTAGCCAGAGGAAGTTTTAGTAATAATTGGAGCACATCTACAGCAGGTGGTCCAATCGACCCCCTTCCATTGGTCCCGGAATCAATTAGAGTCGCACTCGTCGCGGCCGAGACAATGCCGCGCCGCGTCGGTGCTGCGACGTGCTGCTACCGATAGCAAAGAAATCGTACGACGTTTAAAGATGGACGGTTATTTTTTATTTGAAAAATATTCTTGAAAACATCCTTGAGATTTTTCTCCGATCTAAGGTGTTCCTTTTGTCTAGATTTTTTTTTTATTTGAAAGGCTTAGTTATAGTAAGTCACGAACGGTAGATAGTTTATCGATGTTTAAATAGAAATGGACCGAGCTTTATTTTACAAACAATCAAAGACGGCTGTGGAATTGCGAACGCTAGGTATTTATATAACATCGGTTTTTTTTTTTCTTAACAAGTAAGCAGTGAGCTTTTAAGAACTCAGTTTTCAATATTAGGACTAAGAGAGAAAGTATTTGTCCTAATATTATATGAATTCTCTGTCATTTATGCTTAATCCTAGAGCCAGCGCTTTCCATAGCAAACATTTGTTCTGCAACCACTACCTAAAGGTGTCCATAGACTGAAACGTCCCAAGTTGCCGAGTCAGGTCGTGACGACATCGACGCAATGAGTCGCAGGTGCACACCCGCCGTAATATGTGCTACTATATGTTGAATGGAGCATAAGTGTGCACCGCGCTTTACTTGCAAATGAAAACTGTCGTTTGACATATTGCAAATTTTCACCATGTTTTGGGAACATATTGAAATCGTGGATTTTGTAAAATAAAAATTAATATTCTTGTAGCTGAAAATATTGGAAAAATACAATGCTTCTGCTGTATTTAATCTTGCATACACTGCATGGATTGGAGATTTTTTGATAAAACAAAAAAAAAGACGACGGAACAATTGACTTTGCGTATGAATAAAAATATAAAGTCATAGTTCGTGTAAAGGAGTATTTATGCGGGCTAATTTCTATATTATGCAATATCATACAGCCATCTACGCGACAAAGGGATACCAAGACCGGAATCGGTCAGGAGGACATACATAATTATATGTATGCAAATAATATCCTTACCTTTACAATTTCAAATGCCGATATTATTCTAGTTCTCCTAATCATCACGTTAAACATAAACCCATGAACTTAGAGACATAAGGCTAATCAAATCAATTCTCTCTCGATTACAAGTCACTGCTCACACTACCGGCCCGATAAGTAGTAGCATTTAAATCAGGCATATATCAACGCTAAACTGCAGATAATTTCATCACTAAGCCCGCATTTCACACTCGAGTCGGCAATTAGCCGTGATCTGTCTGATTAACATGCGTTGTTGGAGCGAGCGGGCGGTACGTGGATCCTCTTTGAGAGCGGAAAACGGTTAGACGCTGTAACGTTACATTCTCCGAACACACCTGCTTTCCCCGAAAGTATGGTGTATAATTACTCAGGAACACTTGCATGTCGCCGGTCAAGGTATTTAAAAAAAAAAACTACTTTTAAAAGGCACGAAGGGACACTTTGCTTAAACTCTTACTTTTCTATCTACGTCATGTTAAAGTAAGAGCGGGAAGCGATATGAAATGAATCCGCTTTTTGCCTACAGTGAGACCTCGCTGGTAAGAAAACTAACTCGCCTTAATAACAGTTCTCGTGATGTCATTAAAAATATGGCCACAGTGTGACAAGAATATCACTTAACTTATTATCGCTTCTTGCTCTCACTTTGATCTAACGAGCTACTTACCAGCGATTTAGGGCCTATGCACACCGGGGCGGAATGGCAGAGGATTTAAATTTTACCAAAGGATATTCAAACGTATCTAGTATGAATACAACAAGAAATGCCAATGTTTAAAATGAAACAGTGGCATCAAAAGGGATTTCTTCATTTTTAACACAGCATTGGAGAGCGCGCTAAGGGATCCCGTGGCGGGATGTCGCAGCACACGGTGGTATGCAGCACGCCGAAGGACGCCGTGACATGCCGCGGGATAAGGCAGTGCAAGCGATAGTACAGGCACACCACACTTGCGCTGTCCATTTGGCACGTCGTCGCAGGAGGTCTTGGTAGGCCGCCGGAATGCTACAGTATCTAAGCGGCGAGTGTGCGTTGGTCGGTGGCAAAATTATCTGTCCCGGTGTGCGTAGGCCTATACTGTCAGTCCGGCCGCCACCGACCCGTGACCTTACAGGTGCTACGACGACGTCGTCGTTTCGAGCCATTACGTCCCTGATGATGTCTGCAGCAGAGTTATGGAGGTGATACACATTTTGGAAGAGGTCAGCTGAATAATGTTTCGATTTGAAACGGGACTTTTCGGGATTGTAGAACGAGTGGAGTTTATCCACTGGCTCTACGAATATGAATACCAACTTGCTGCCAATGACACTGTTTCGTGACATCCTGATAAATATGGTCACAGTGCGAGCAAGACAGAAACATCACTGGATTGTTATCGCTTCCCGCTCACACTGCGACCTGACGAGCTACTTACAAGCGACTAACTGTCGGTCCGGCCGCTGCCGACACGTGATCTTTCAGGTGCTACTGTTGATTAATACGCTGCGCCGTCAGTTAGAGTGACGTCGTCGTTTCGAGCCATTACGTCCCTAATGATGTCCGCTGCAGAGTTATGGAGCTGATACACATTTTGGAAGAGGTCAGATGGATAATGTTTTGATTTAATCTAATGTTAATTGGCCATAAATAGGCTTTAAAATAGGTAGAAAGAGTTAACCCGGTCAAGTGCGAGTCGGACTTGCACACGAAAGGTTCCAAACTAAAACCAAAAAAAATCGTTTACTCTATAACTTTTCATTTTATTTTCTTTTCATAATTTGTTGTTAAAAAGAGTACTATCCAGGATAAGCTCGTGGATAGTTTTTTAGTAGTAGTTCAGGTACTGTCACTCAGAGCAGCCAGCATCAAACCAATATTTGAACACAAAAAACCACAACAAGCGCATGACGTCATAAAACGACACACATCCGGCTTCAACTAAAACTTTCAGTATTTTTTTCATCGAAACAAACATTTTCTTTATCTACTTTTTTTAGCAGTCGTACCGGACTTTTAACCAAAAATAAATATAAAGTGGCCACAAAAAAATAAATATGGTTTCGTTTGTGTATTGAGTCAATTAATTCAGTACGT
Organism: Mamestra brassicae; assembly: GCA_905163435.1. Classification (NCBI taxonomy): domain Eukaryota; kingdom Metazoa; phylum Arthropoda; class Insecta; order Lepidoptera; family Noctuidae; genus Mamestra; species Mamestra brassicae. Next base: position 4,773,558 of record LR990996.1, on the reverse strand, counting down.
TAGGCTGTCATAAATCAAAAAAACTGAAATGCACGCGCTACTTTTTTTTTTGACGAAAAAATAAACTCGAAATGTGCAATTTTATTCGTAAATGTTTTCCGTTTAACTCACAAATAGCGGAAATTTATGGTCCGAGAAATTGGTGGGAACTTTTTGTTACACTGTTTTGAGTGTGTTGCGTTGTTTTTAATTATAGGAAACCATGATTCATACGCTGGTTTGAGAATCGAAGTATGATTCTGAATGTGTGAGATCATGCGTGTAGGATGCATCGCCTTGCCTGATGCTTTCTTTTTAGCTGTTTTATAGAAAATTGTGGAGCGTTGGGACCCACCTGTAGTGTATCAATATTATTGTCAATTTGTCAGAATAATTCTGCATGGTATCAACTTCTGCTTTTATTCCATTATGCGTAGGTAAAAAAAGCCCGTGCCGGACTGGGACACAAAATCGGCCCGGGCATTTTAGAGACAATCGGCCCTCCTCCACTCTCAAGGAAAAGAAAAACTACTAATAAATAATAATTATATTTGTTTAATAATAGATAGGGGTAAACTTAACTTTATTTTTTCGGGGAAAGGCTATTGTTATTTTTTTCACTTAAGCCGGATATACTTAAATGTATCCGTAACTCCTCGGTTAAAAATTAATACGAAATTACACTGGTAAGAAATAATTAATATAAACCTATTTTTGTAGCGAAAACTTAAAATATTTTTGGCAGGTTAAAGTTAGGTACCAACCAAGCTAATAGATATGTACCTACTCACTAACCTAGTTGTAACGCGCAGACAAAACAAAACAATGTTTCGTTTAAATTAAAAACAAGTCTGTTTTTAGGGTTTCGTAGTCAATATGGAACCCATATAGTTTCACCATGTCCGTCTGTCTGTTGGACTTTCTGTCCGGTTTAGCTCAGAGACGATAGGCACTAGAAAGTTGGAATTAGGTATGGAATGGGCATGTACAAGGTGAATTTTAAAGGTGTGCGTGGATGGCCAAATCCGAAACTATGAGGAATATCGAAAAACACTGAAAAGAGTCTCGAGCTCGATTTTGATGAAAATTAAAACTGCATTATTGGATTTTTGTAAAATCGTTTTTCAATGCAGGAATCGAATCGATTGGTTATGAAAAAAAAACACACCCTGAACGTGCCGCTATTAAGGATCAAATTCTGGGAAGTAATAACATATGGAAAACTAAACGAAAGTGTACACTCTTATTATACCTCTATAAAAATATTTTTGCTCTCATGTTAACTCACCAAAATCGGACCCAGGCAAATCCATACTTTTTAAGCTTGTCTTTGGAAGCTACTTCAATTTTCGAGCTCGCTACGCTCGCTCTGGCGACCCACATTCTCCTGTTTCTGTTTCAAAGTAAATCCGAGGCGAGGTGCTAACATTTTTGAGCTCGCTACGCTCGCTCTGGCGACCCACATTCTCCTGTTTCTGTTTCAAAGTAAATCCGAGGCGAGGTGCTAACATTTTTGAGCTCACTTCGTTTGTTGTACATCTTCAACTATAACAATATTATTTTGGAATTTTTAAAAAGAAACCTGAAACTCAAAACCTGCGACATGGAGTGCTAACATCTTTGAGTTCGTCTCGCTTACTGTTGGTATACGCTATTACTATTACGCCAGCACATGAACTGTCAAATTTTCTCAATGAACCTTGAACCTAATGCTTTGGGGATGAAGTTGAAAATCTATTAAAGAATTTTGACAGTAGCTTGATATGATGGCGTTTATACCAAAGTATCATCTTTTATTATATATTTAATTATAGAAAAATAAAAAAAACTAACATTTCCAAGACAAATATTGAATTTTTTCGAGCTCGCCTTCAATAAGGAGTATTAAAAGTCCGAGCAAAGCGAGCTCGAAAAATAATATAATTCTTCCATTAGGGGCAAAATATTGCAATTTTCTGTGTGGAAATCATAAGAAAAGCTGACCTGTCATTCCAAATGCAATCAATTATTTCTGACTAACGGTGATAGAACCTTTAGCTACCCGGCCGCCATTTTGTTTTTTTTTTTCAAAATCGTGGCGCACGGTGAAACATGTGTAAGTACCCCTATACATAATTATGTATAGGGGTAGAGCACACTTATATAAACAAACAATATTAGCAACACGGTGCTCTAAAGTGTCACGTTGCCGAGATTTGCCAGCTCCTATATAAAATAACAGCGATATAAAGAAAAGGTGATTCACAAAAACGGTTTTTTTTTACGCCAGCACATAAAGCTACAACAATCTGTCAAATTTCTTTAATAGATTTTTAACTTTATTGCTAAAGCATTAGGTTCAAGGTTGATTGGGAAAATTTTACAGTTTTGGTTAGCTTGACTTGCTGGCTGTATCTGTATCGTCCTGTAATTTAGCACACTGGATCTGGCATCGCTAATTCAGACACAGGTACACGTTCACGGATAATACGAGCCACAAGATTCCCACAAATGTTGTACCCGCGGATCCCCTCTCGTGAATCACGCCGACAAAGTGGTAAAATAAAATAAAAAAAAATTGTTTAGGGTAAAAAGTCTATCCCATGGTGTGGGGTGTCGTTCGATAGGTCGGTTAAAAATATTGAGGGTCTGCTAAAATATTTTTTCCATCCAGAAATCCGTTTACGAAATCTTAAGCTGTAAAGTGCAAATTTTTGTTAGAGTCAAGTGTCTCCCTCTGCCAGCTAAACGGTTGTTTAAGGAGACGTAAAAAAATCATGGTAGAAGCATATATAACGAATTTAAAACGAAATATATCACAGCAAAGCAGGCTTTACAAGTTAACGAGTAATAGTCGACCAACCTTTAAAGTGTATTTGGAGACGGTAAATTTCGTACAAATTCCTCTTTAGTCACCATTGTCCTTAACTTAACAGTTAAAAACGGGCCCACATACCGTTTTTAACCGCTAAGTCGTGAATTCGATTAAAATATTCATAGAATTAAACAAAAAGCACCATTTAAGTCAGCAATTTTGACGTGCAACTACGGAACCCTACACTGCGCTTGGCCCGACACGCACTGTTTTCCTTTCTGTATAAACGGAATGTATGGTAACCTAAAGTAATGCAAGGCTGCGATTTTCATAAACAAAAGATTCGAAACTAAAACAATTCCGTAGTGACACTGTCCGTCAAACCTGTGCGTGTGATGTGATGAGTCTTGTCTATTGACAGTTGCGAGCGCCATTTTTTAGAAAGCAAGGATATTATTAGAGCCTAACGATGATAACGTAAATTGAATTAGGTTCTCAACTTGACGGTAGAGGACGTTACTCTAATCGATGTTTTTATTTTTTTAATAACAAAAGAAAGTCAACCGTCAATCGGCCAGACCGGCCAACCGGGTGTCTGGCCCATCGGGCATTTGCCCAATTTGACATCAGTCCGGTCCTGTTAAAAGCAAAAAAAAAGAAACAATATTTAATTGCCACAGAGTAGACGTGCATCGGAGCTATAATTTCTTGTGGTCTGCTGATAAACTTGCTAAATCTTCAGATTAAGAAAAAAAGCGCGCGCAGGTGTCTATCCCTCCACTTAGCAGTTAAATAAACTGATTTCGTACCCACAATGGCCCTCTAAAACTTTTACTATTTTCATACAGAAAAAAAATCCAACAAAAATCCTCTTATAAAGGGTCTCGAAGTAACTAAGTTTAATTTTTTTACATAAAACGTACTCGTATTGCTTTAGCGATTCCATCGTCAATTGCACCCGGGTGAGTATTCAAAGAGATCTCAGTATTCAGAGATCACGTTCGCGGCCGACTTGCGTGGTGCAAGCTATGAGAGAAGGCGGGTAAGCTAATCTTGTATTTTTTGGAACGTTGTTTAAATTCATTTTGTATCATAATTTTGTGTTAGGCCCGCCTTTAACCTCGACCTCACTTGTTGGAAAACGATGAATGGGTTCTGCGATCAAAAGTAGAAGATGCTTTTAAAAAAGAAAACTGGTTTTTTGGCACACGCTGGTACACACACACAATGTTGGTACAAATAAAAGGAAACTTAATTACAATAACATCGTGTGCCCCGCGACTGCACCAAATAGATCCAGTTCAGCAAAATGCCAGACCACTAATAGTTGCCTGACGCTCACGCTGCTTTCCAACACAACCTTACGTTGAAGTGTACGGACTTTTCACTCTTTCCTTCAAGGCGGATGAGTTCCAGCTGGTAGGAAACACAGAAAGTGGCTGAGAGATCCTTACTATGGCTGTACGCTAGTAAATGCGCATAGTATTAATTGATAAAACTGTAAGTTATTAATGATTGGAAAAGTTTTTTTAGTCATATCTATTGTATGAGACCGTAACAGTACATTTGTTACTCATAACTGTTTGTACCATTTCTCTCTTATAACATTTTATTAAATTATATAATTATGTGAAAACGTTGTTTGAGTCATTTTATATGCCTAATAAATTAATAATAAAGCTACACCAAATCTAGATTAAGCGTAGCCATCTTGATCTAGATCAAGCCTCTCAATATGAGCTTTATTATACAAACAGAATCGAGGAATTTGTCTAAAAATATTTCGTTAATTTAAATCTATTCCTAGGCTGTTTTTGTTCACGAAACTGAAGTCTTACATACAATTGGGTTAAAAATAGTAATTGTTAACGAAATTATAAGCAAGCTGAATAAAAAATATTTCCTTTGTATAAGTACAATAAATAAACATTAAGAAATATAGTTTAGAAGTTGGCTTGGATTTTCTCCTAAATATTTAGAATAGTCCAAGGCCTGTCTTGTGTTTATTATGTATTAATTTTACTTTATTAAAACCTTATAATAAGCAAAGGACAAATATTTAGATAAACAAGTATCGCACAGGACAACAACCATTGGATGAACTGAACGAACGGAGATTGGTTTAGGGCTGTCAGTGTAAAACTGGAGGGTGGAATGGAGGAAGAAAACGTTTTGCTGATTAGTGGAAAACATTTCAAATAGGTATTGAGTTTGAATACATTTTTAACAAAACAATTAAAATTTTGCGAATATAAAACAAATTCGCGAATCTCGTATGCTTTAGACCACAGTGTAAGCGGATCGAAGGCAGGCGGCGTCGGAAAAAAAGTTGTGTCTAGCAAAGGTAACAATGGTTGGAGGTGGTTCGTGAGCTAGACGCCGCGGAAGCGCTTTCAAAGTCCTTTCTTATTTAGTTTTCTTAACTGATATCCGCTTTTAGATTTACGTATGCACGTTTTCTAATAGCAGCTGTGAGAATTAAAGCTGTTTGGTTTATATCGGTGGTGGGAAATCGCCAATCGACTTTACACGATACACCGATAATGTCGGTTTTCTGTACACAGTGCCTCGGGTTTGATTCCGACGCACAAACGTGTTTCACTGGCTATTTTATCATTAAAGTCATTAGAAAAAAGCCTATGAAGGGGTTTTATTTTTAAGTATGGGAAATCATCAAATGACTTCTTAAAGAAGTACCTAATTATATTTTCACTGATCCTTACAATCCTAAAGTTCAGTGAAAAACCAGCGTCGGACAAGTAGCCCTCCTTTTCTTTTAAGGATGGGAAATCATCAAATGACTTCTTCCGCTCTGGGTGGAGCGGAAGGGCGTGTCAGACTCTTACTGACTGAAACCCATCCGTGTTCTTTCTAAAGCCCTTTGCGTTCTAGGGCCGCGGTGACTCTTTCGAACAAATTCCGCAACCCTGGCAGGCTCTGGCCCTAGCGGGCCCCGTCTTCTATGCTGACATCTCTTTGAGGCGCGCGTGAAACACAACGCGCCACCGACCCGGGCCTGGTGGTGATCGGTCAGCGAGCCACCCAACCCGCCCCTACGGTGGCCGGGGATAGCCCTGCGACTCCCGACGCCCGGGGCGTCTTCTCCTGTAGCGGCAGTTGGGGCGAAGGCCTTGCCTTTCCCTCGCGCGGCCCGCCTCCTCCTTCGCTAGCATTACTGCTTCGCAGAAGGTTTGAAGGCTTACCTAATGATTTTGATCAATATTAAGTATCCAGTATTATGTGGTTCAAGCACCAGGTTTCTAGGTAAAATAAAGATTTTAATAGCCTTGATAATTTTCCAAGAAAATTTTGGAGACAATGAATGCTGATTAAAAAGAAGAAAGAAAGAAAAAGAGTTTATTTTCGACAAGCATGACGCATACCAGAAAAAATAAATTAAACTAAATTACTAAAGTTAAGACATATATTAAGACATGGATACGATTGGCACAAGCCAGATATTTACTAGGAAAGACTTGCTTTAATAGTTATTTAGACCGTAAATCATTGCGATCGTGAAGAGTGATCATGTTCGACAGTTTTGTATCAGTAACCCTGACTGGCGTCTAGCGTTCAGAATATTCAGTAAACAAAAAAAAATTGTTAAAACTAAATTCATTATAAACTACAGATTTTCCTCTTAAAGAAATTGAAAACATAATCCACTTCGCTTGTTAAATATGATCTGACTTTTTTAATAAAATAAATTTCTTGAACACGTAGATATAATTGAATTCACATTCAAGTTTCAATACCGAATAGGAACTCAATATGACTCGCAAATGAAAAATTCCTTTGCTGCTGCACTATTCCCGTTAATGAACACCTGTATTCAAAGAAAACCATAATGAGCTCACACTCAAAGCATACGTCTCGACATTTTCTAGAAATTTCTTTTTAAATAACGTACCTAGGTCTGAGACGGAATGAATCGGCGTACAGTTGGAATGAGTGAGCCTCGCGTAAGTGAATGGGCTGAGTTGAACGATGAATGGAGCGGCGCGGAATGAGACCGACTTCGAATTCTTTCGTGTATACCTGACGTTTGACGTAGACTTAAATTTTTTTTTTAATTCGGTGAAGTGGATGTTGAAGTCGGGTTAATGGTAAAGTTAGTTATCTTTGTGGTCGTTTCTTCTAATGAAGGCAGAAGTAGAGCAGAATTTTCAAAGTTTAGATAGTACTGACTGGAAGTCCGCATACTGTTTCCTCGAATCTCGTTCTGGTCAAGTTTCAAGAATATTGCTGCACAAGTCACTGCAGTATTTTAGTTAGTTGAAAGAAATTTATAAAATAACAGGTTATTCCCTAACCACATTTTTTTTTACAGGTTTTGCTGTTGATCCAGGTTCCTGAAACTAAGGTATGGGCTAATATTTTCCAATTGAGACACTTTTTGAACTTTGACCGTTTCGATTGAGTATAGGTAGGTATATCAGATATAACGATTAAAACACCTCGCATCGGAGTCCCTCGTCGCATCTTCTCCCTTGACATAAGGGCGAGAATCTTAAACTTTGTACAAGTCACTCTTTAATCAGCCAGCAATTCCCTAACAAATATAATTTTGCATTCAATGATCTCACTAAAGAAATTCTCTCAGTACACCGGAGTGAGAATTTATCGGCGTTCCGCCCACTTAAATAATTTTCTAAGGGCCCAATTTCTCACTGGGTTATTGTTCGACGACTCGTTCTACGGGCCCTTAACGACGTTAATTTCGAATTAATTCCTTGATACTCCCGCGCCTTGATTAAACTCTGATTAGAGAATAAATCTTGTTCTATTTTGTGTGAGGAGTCGTTGGGTTCGAATTGGGAAATCTTGGTGTCTAGAAAAGTGCCTGCGTGGGAACCTTGATGTTATTTTGGTAATTAATTAAAAATTAATAAGGTGGTTATTACGCTTTTGAAGTGTTTGGGGTTATGTTTACACAAGATGTGTGTTATTTAAGGGTTGTGGGTGGTAAAGATGATAAGCCATTTATTTTTATGGAGAAATTGAAATTGATGTACCAATTTCAGGATCCTGTACACTGTTTATGTTACACACAATGTTGTAATTAAACAATAGCGCTTTAATTTTAACAGTCACACAAAATAGATAAAAACATAAATTGAGCACTATTTCCGGGGCAATCCTCGCCGTTTAATTTTCCTCTTTTCCAACTTTAGAGGGTAATGCTCAACGCTCATTAAACATGAAGCAGTGATGGCACATGTATAGCTATTCAGCAATGTTGCGCTTTTGATTCCAAATTTAATAAACGCTTAACACTTCAAAGCTCGCGTGTAAAGCAATTTGGCGCGCGCCGAAAAACACCGCAGTTTTGGTCTAGCTCCGTAATTGGTTTATGGTGCAGTCCACAGAGAAAATATTAATTAGGGCTGCCGAGGGAGCAGCGCTTTCACTCCTGTATCTGAAGTGCATCTGCAATAATCGTTGTAGTTCAGGAGACCGACTTAAGAATCTTACAAACTTTTAATAATTTGTTGTTGTATGCATTATGTTATTGTTGTATGTATGTATGTATGGGTCACATCTCGCAACTAAATTTATAACAGTTTTCCCTAACCGATTGAGCTGATTTTTTGTATGACACGTTTGGTTTGTTTGACAATGCACGGTTTCCTGTCTCCTGATGATTCTGAAACATAATTTGTTGTCTAATTTGCTTCAGGATTTCACAGCTGGATTTACTTCTTGATTACACACAAAAAGCTTATCTAGCCTGATTCATAAATCTAAAATAAGTTGACAGGGCACTTAGATACGTTGCGGGAATTATTCGAAAGAGTCACCGCGGCCCTGGAACGCAAAAGGCTTTAGAAGGAACACGGATGGGTTTTAGTCAGTAAGAGTCTGACACGCCCTTCCGCTCCACCTAGAGCGGAAGAAGTCATTTAATTATTACCCATCCTTTTAAAAAAAGGGCACTTAGATAAAGAATGATACCAAAGAAGTATTTCAGAACTACCCTCATTTGAGATGAGAAGTTATTTTTCTAAGCGTTGTTTTAAAACGACGGTAGCAGTAAGTGGGTTTGATATAATTCTAAATCCAAAATGGCTGTTTTACAAATTATATGTAACCGGAAAATTGCAGACTCCGTAAAATTGTAATAAATCTTTATAAGATTATAATTTCTCGATATATTATGAAAAAATCGTTTTGTGTACAATAAATCCCATCCAAATTCAATAGTTTTCAATATATCCGTGTCTTATTAAGAAAAAATAGTTTACAATTTTACGCGATATTTTACAATCTTCCGGCGTTTGCAATTTTCCGGTGACATATACATGATGTGGGCATCAAATTATGGAGTTTAAAGACTGAGAGAAATAAGAAGTAAATCAACGTGTTTCCAGATACAGGCAATGAAGCATGAATCACTCGCAAATGGGTAGTTTAATAGCGTCATATTCGTGAACGGGCGCCGTCAGTGGAGACTGGTCATCCCTTAGTTGCCACTGGCTCATTTAAATATTTGATACTATACATTGTTTTTTCTTTCTTTACATTGTTCTCATATATAGCAGCAACAAGATTAATGTAACCAGGATTTTTGTAAACGTAAAATGATTTAAAAGAGTGTCCGTGGAGTTTCTTGCACGTTCTTCTCCATAGATATCTACGCTTTCGAACGTGCAAATAGCTTCATGTTTTTGACTGACTGACTTTGACAATTCAAAAGTACCTGATAATGGTTTATTTGAAATAAATGCTTTGACTTTGAATAGTTAAAAAAAATATATATCGTAGACAGAAGGTTCCAACTGATAACATTCTTATCTGTTAGTATTCATGATACCAAAAATATTTATCAAAACGAATAGATAAATCCAAAGAGTCCGTAGAACAGACAAAGAAAAACGAAAATTTCCACAGTCGGTGTATAGCTCAAAACATTTCCGAGAAAGCATTTGAAGTTCAAAATACAAGCAGAGCCTTTATTTACCGAAACTACGGTGAATTTCAGACCTACTCTCAAGCTCACATTTCATCGGAACAGGTTTTTAAAGCGCTGGCCAATTTCGGCTTGTTGCTATCAAATAGCAGTTCACTGGATTAATAGCGCAGAAAGCGCTTCTTTGGCAAGTTTTATATTTTCTGCACTGACGGAGAGACTTTTTTTTTTAAGTATGGTAAATCATCAAATGACTTCTTCCGCTGTGGGTGGAGCGGGAGGGCGTGTCAGACTCTTACTGACTAAAACACATCCGTGTTCCTTCTAAAGCCCTTTGCGTTCCAGGGCCGCGGTGACTCTTTCGAACAAATTTCTCAACCCTGGCAGGCTCTGGCCCTAGCGGGCCTTGTCTACTGACGGAGAGTCTTGGATTGATGATTTTATGACTTTGGAAAAGCTCATTGGAAGAGATAAAATAGGAAATCGATAGCTGGTTTGTAATTTATTTGTTTGTTTACCTCAAAAATTAAACGTCTTATAATAAAATATAATTGCTTAACGGTTGCAACGTATGACAATTTTGACTATTTTAGTTGTTATTTTAGGGTTCCGTACCCGAAGGGTAACAAACGGAGCCTATTACTAAGGCTCTGATCTCCGTCCGTCCGTCGCTGTATCTCAAGAACCGTAATAGGTAAACACTTGAAATTTTCAGTGTTTACTTCTATTGCCACTATAATAACACATAAAAAAACAACGGGTTGCACTCCGGGAGTGCCGAAGTGAAAACTTGTTTTGCATTTTTGATATTTTGGAATGGTTAGGGAATAATTTCACACGAATTGTTTTAATTATCAGTATAAAAGTACTATCATTTATGTGGTAAAATACAATATTCATTTATTGCGCTATCGTACACAAACATGACAATTTATACTACATTATAAATTTAACACTTCAGAACTTTCCCTCCGTCTTACGAATTTTCGATCAGGTCACGTGTCCTGACGCGAGTTTAAAATTTTTTACCCATCCCAAAAAGTGCACAACGTCGCTAAAGAAGTTTTCACCTCAAAAATTAAATAGAATTAAAAATAAAAGGGGGTTCGTATTTTTTTCGGTTTACGGTACGGCACCCTTCGTGTGAGAGTCCGACTAACACTTGGCCGGTTTTTTGTCATATTTTTTTTCTTCAGTTAGAAGAGATAATTAAATAATCCACCTGCCATGCATTCTTCACCACCCTTTATTGACTGGTGGAGAAAGCCTGGTCATTAAGCCTTTGTACTTATCTGCCTGAGTCCATATAAATAAATGACCATGCTGAGCTAATTACGTTTAATTTAAAAACTTTACAGTGTTGAAATGAAAATACAAGCCTCAAAAATTCACTTTGTATCCATATCGTAATAATAATGCTTTCTGATAATGCTCCTATATATTCTATGTTACTGTCGTAATATGATATAAAAATTGAATTATATTGCTTAAGAAATAATAATTTAGGTTTATTGTATCTTTTAAGAATATCTAATGGTTTCTAAGAAATCCCAGGATAATGATACTCAACCGGAATTAGATGTAATCCCATATTGAGTTCTAAAGGAAATTTCATAATATCGTGGAGTAACAATAGATATTGGAAGCCTTTTATAAAAAAATATACATCTGTATTCTTTGCAGAAACCTTATAATCGCTACGTTCTCTTTCTACATTTTCCTTCGGCTTCCTTGCTTCCGATGAAGTATTTTTTAAAACTAGTAAAATGTTAGAACTAATTTCCGTTACACAGAAACTTTTCCGAAGCGCTCTCCGCCTATTTTATGCTCATCTGAGTCCTGAAAGTTTGATGAACTATCTCGAAGAATGGCCGCCGTGAAATTAATTTTACACTTGATAAGCTTCTGCTATTTTAAAATATTGCACTTTAAAAAGTTCCGTACGGAAAGGTTTAAATTGGCAATGAAATTAAGGATAGCAGCGTGGGGGCAAAAGAGAGGCGTGGTGACGAGGATAATGTTGTTCATTCAATAATGTAGGCCAGCTATAACTTTTTTATCCACTGACCGTTATTTAAAAAAAAAAAATATGATATTCTATTTTTGTAACTCAGAGGATCCAACCTTGGAACTGAATTCTCACTTTAATAAAAAAGGTCTTTGAAATGTCAGTGCTTTTAGTAACATTAGGATTTGCTATACAAGGTGGAGACGACAATACGAAAATAAATAAAAACACTGGTAATACTCATATGAATATGTTGTCTTTTATCCCAGATTTGATGACATTAATTGCAACAGACTGCTTGGAATACTTCGTCAGAATAGTAGTCACTGTCCCTGACTACTTTAAGTTTTTTTGACGTTTTATGCAATTGTAAAATTTATTTTTTGTTTCGGTAACAGAATTTCAAACCAGTATTGCCAATGTTTTCATTTATCATCATATCGATGTCTCCACATTGTATAAAAATGGCTACTTGAGCCACATACATTTTAGTCCAGTTCGGTCTTAGAATCCTACACTCCCCAAATACAGTCACGAACCAAAAAAGCTAGAAGAACCGTCAAAAATATTTCACAAAAATAAATATCGGCTCGCGATAATCCACCACGTTCGAACATTACCCACAAAACACTACCGTCGCATTTGTATGTATTGCAAAATTCAATAGAATAGGTTATAACACTGGCGGACTCATCCCGACCGTTCTTCGGGTTATGAAATTGGATCCAGTGACAATAAAATACATAATTTAGGCCCCCACCCCCGTGGGGTGCCAACTTATTGTATTAGACATAGTAAATTCTGCTAAGACGCACGTGCGCACAATTGTGGCCAGAATTGGGTACGAATGTTTCAGACAATGTGGCCTTCCAAGGTTTTGGTTTGCTGAGAATTAGGCTGCAGGTGCGGTGTGAACGGAGCGCTGTAAAATATGTAGCTTATAAACTATTAATATAATACTTGTAAAGCGCTAGACATTGTGTAACAGAATAAGCGAAAAACCTGAGAAGGGGTAATTATACTCATAATTAAGAACAACTTTCAGTGTACTCTCATAATTACATTTTTTATAGTGTCCAATCATGGACAACAATAATTTTTGCTGTGCCCTTACAGGGTCTACAACTACTCTTAGCTCTAAGCTTTGCATTTACATCTTATTTTTACCTTGTGGAACGCAATAAATGAATATGAACATGAATATGAAAACTGTTCAGTACATTTTGTCGAGTTATGAAAACATAAATCTATAGGAAGATTGATTTTGGGTCCCATAGCAAAAGTTGATCATAATAATGAATACAATGACCCCTTTTCAGATTTTGCGTTTAATCCTGATTACACTACTTATATTTAAATGTAGGTAGCGCTTTTTAACCAAGATTTTATTGTATCAACACTTTACGCCATAACTTTTCATTGCTGGTACCTCATAAACGTCTTAAAACCGCAATAGTGTATGTTAAAGTCTACAGCTCAAAGTCTTCAAGATGTTCCCCTTTACAATACACTTATCCTACCTACGTTATGTGGATCAATAAGTGCTAAATAATGACATGCATGTCTATTGACTCCCCCCAGAGACACAGCTTGTACATACGGATTTAATTAAGCAATGTAAAGCGCACAAACACTAACGTACTTAATATCTGTATTGACATGGTCGCTTCAAAACGTCGGTGTCCCGGCACAGCTGTTTAATTATCAGCCGCAGTTATAGACGAGTTTCGTAGACAACTTGTTCCGCCAATCCAGTGCTTTGCCAATCTGTGGGGGCGCCTCTTCGAGCGAAGAGCGGTGACACATTTTCGGGGGATTTTGAGGAGAAGGCAGAATTTCTCATTTCATTGCATACGACTTATTTGCTAGACGCTTAGCTCGTCATGAAGACAAAATCCTTATTGATAGAAACTACAAATATGAGAAAAGTTGACGCCATTGTTAGAAATATTTGACATTCTACTGACTGTCAAATATTTCTAACAATGGCGTCAAAAAATAAGCTGTGTGAATCTCACAACTGTTTGAGGCGCGAAAGTAAAATTAAGAAACTAATTCTATATTCAAACAATATTATCAGTAGGCCTCATAATATCATGCATAATGTATTATATATTTATTCAACTTCCACTTGTTAACATACAATAATTCCAATAATCTAATGTTATTTCAAACTGTGCTCGACGGGTGCCAGTTTGAGCGATCAGCGGGTGCTAAGAGATGTTTTGTCATTACTACTTCGTTTTGGAACTGTTCTTGTCTCCTCAATCAATACAGTCATCAGTATTCTTTTCCCCTGACGTTGATTGTTGGGCGTAGTCCTAGTGACATGCGACTTTCAAAAGGTTACTGTTAAAGCCTTGGACTCAAAAAACACACAGTAACATCGATTGTTGACAATGCTTTTACTGCCCACTCAATCGTGCGACTTGGTTTGGTTAGCCGAGTTATCTTGACATGTCCACATGCGCGATCGATTTTCTCGTCGCCAAGCGCGTCATGCCACTTCCGTCTGCTGCACCTATACCAAAATAAAAAAATAGGTGATTGGCTAAAACTGTACAAAAACAAGGCTTAATTTAAATAACTAGTCCAAAGTGCTTTAAAAAAAGTTGAACGTGAAAATATCCAAAGAAACAATTTAAGCGGACTGAGTTCGTTCAGCAAATTCATTTTTTATGCTCTACATATTGTGGGTTGAGTCGGGGTGGTGTGAAAAATTAGTTTCAGTGTACATTTTGAAAATAGGGTTTTCACTACATGATAGATTCGACCCTCAGGAGTACGATGGCATACTTAACTCAATTTTGGTCAAAGTGTGGACTGAGTCCTTTCTGCTTAACTACGTCCAATTTATTTATTTATTTTTAGCCTATTCCGTCCCACTGAAGGTCAACGGCCTCCGTTTCTTCCTTATATTCTTCCCAGCTCTGGGCTAATGTGGCCAGTCATGTTGTCAGGCGCAAGCTCGTCCCGCCATCTTCGCCTGGATCTGCCGAGATCTCGCCGGACATTTTTTGGGACCCACATTGTGGTTGCTTTTGAACATGAGTCGTTTGACATGCGGTAAACGTGTCCGCCAACCAACCACCCAAATCAATTCAACCTCAAATAATACCCAATTTGCGAAAAATTGTAAAGAGTTGGTACTAAAAGTCACAGATTTTATCAATTTAAAAAGGGAATATCAGGAGGAGCTCGTGGCTAAAGAATAATAGCCGCACGGGTCGACCAACGTTAAGCAATGCTTGCCAAGATTGGTCTGTGGATGGGTGACCATCTTAACATATAGAGTTTCTTCCGTGTCTTGGAAAGCACGTTAAGCCGTAGGTCCCAGCTGTCATTTTTAGATCTTTGGCAGTCGTTACGGATTGTCAGAAGCCAGTAAATCTGACTCCAGTCTTGCCAAGAACTACCGTGTTACCCAGTTAATGGGTTGTGGAGGTCTGGTAGGCGGCCGTTCCGCGTAAAATACTGGTATTCAGCTGAATCCGGTTTGGCTGGAAGCCGACCCCAATACCTATAGTTGGGAAAAAGGCTAGGCAGATGATGATGAACAAAGGGAATATCAAACGTTTTCTCTGTACAGGTTTGATATTCCTAACTTTCTAATACTTTCCTATCGCTCGAACACGAACCCCGCCTCATCGTCTCCTGGGCTGACCGCACGCCCATAAATTCCGACACAATATTTCGATGTCGCTCCCCATCGAACTTTCAACGTGGACACGTTGCGTACGTCACATAAAACCCTTGTTTATTACAATGTTTTATTAAATTTATATCGACACTAGACGGTTTAGTTGTTGTTCGTGATATTGGAGTGAGGTTTAGATTATATTGCTGGTACAATAACCGCTTTCTTTTAGGACTTACTAGTTGCCGCCCGCGGCTCCGCCCGCGTGATTGTCGAAAACTATCCTAAGGGAACATATTCCCGGGATAAAAAGTATCCTATGTGTTATTCCAGACTATAATCTACCTCTGTGCCAAATTTCATCAAAATCCATTCAGTAGTTTTTACGTGAAAGAGTAACAAACATCCATACATACATCCATACTTACAAACTTTCGCCTTTATAATAGGACTTATTTGGGATAACCTACCTCGGTGTTTATGCATATTGGGTTGAATTTCTTTCTCTTATTTTTATTGCACACACAAAACATGAAAATACAAATATCAGACAGCTAATGTATAAATTTTAAGTTTTTATATGGAGATTAATAATTTAAAAAAGCTCTCGCTTCTCCAGACAGATCATCAATCTATTTTAGGAATACAAAATAAAAACAAGATAGCATACATTTTAATCTTTTAAAACGGATGTTATCTTGTTTTTATTTTGCCTCCTCTACCTTTAAAAAAAGTTCTAATCAGATAAGCATTCTAATATTGTTCTTTTTTCTGAAAATATAACAAGTTTCTTTAGTTCCTACCTACCCTCTACAAAGCAACAGTATGTAACAGATAGCTAGCCAGTTCATAATACAGGGTGTAAAATTACGACAACCAAGATAACCAGGGGTAATTTATCATAATGACGTCTGTATTTTTTTAGCTCAACAGCGCCCCCTAACGGCGACCCCGTACTAAATCACGGCTAAGAGACAAGAATTATCATATAACTCAAGATAATAAGAAATATAACCGTAGCATTTTTTATATTTATTTATGCCTCTGATAGCGTGTGATAGCGTATTTTATAGATCTGTGAGCGATGTTTGTGGTGTCTTTTAAGTTCGATGATATACAAGGCGGAGACTACGATACGACAATAAATCAAAATACTGGCAATACAAGTTCGTACGAATTTGTTGTCTTTTATCACAGATTTGATGTCACTAACTACAACAGACTGCTTGGAATATATCGTCAGAATAGTAGTCACCATCCTTGACTAGTCTGAGTTCTTTTGACGTGTTATGCAATTGGAAAGTTTATTTCTAATTTCGGTGACAAGATTTATTTATTTTTATTTAGTTTTCATTTATTGTATTACTTATAATGAGTACGACATGTATTACTTATTGACTTTAATATTTTGTTTCCATTATGTGCTCGGTCAGAATGAGTAAATCACTGCCAGATGGCTGTGTCCCCTACTACCTATAACTCGCCAGCCATCAGACCAAGAGTATAAAAACTGGCCAAGTGCGAGTTGGACTCACATGCAAAGGGTTCCGATCGAATCTCTTTTTTGTAACATGTTACTTTAACGCTATAGACTTCTTATAGGTTTTTCTGTTATCTATAGGTAAATAACGATTATCTGCATTTAAAAAAAAGGCTCAGTAGTTTTTGAAATAAGGGCGGCGGGAATAGTAATTTTTCATCAATCAAATTTAACACTAGTAAAAAAAAGTTATGAAAAAATATAATTAAAACCCTCAGAATAAGCAGTTTCATTTGATAAATTACACGGTACAGTTTAAACGTTTGTTTTTTGAAGTTTTCTAGATTGGCCCTCAAAAGTGACCCTCATTGTCAAAAAATATTTATTTATTTAATGGGTCCATGTTTACGTCACAAAAGGTCATATGTATACCAAATTTGAACCGAATCGGTTCAGTAGATTAGGAGAAAATTGGCTGTGACAGACGGACAGCCAGACAGACAGCCAGCCAGACAACCGTAAGATCCTATAAGGGATACGGAACCCATATAGAATTTTTCGGTTTACGGATGTTCGGAACCCTAAACAGACATCATCTGGGTTCTCTTGTTCCACCGTAGACCTCCTTCATCGCTATCAATCAGTATCTGATGGAATCAAGAGCTTGTTCGTCATGTAATAGAAAATCTATGGATGTACTACGGTTTGAATTTTTAATAGATGTTTCCACATTTCTTATGTGAATACAATGAGATCCTTGCCCTGTAGCAGGAAAATAAGCCAAATAAATTAATTGTGACCATTTGAGCAATCAGTTTCCTAGCTTTTTCCCAACATAGTTGGGGTCGGCTTACAGTCTTCAGGAAAGTAGCTAAATACCAGTATTTTACATAGAGCTACTGCCTTGCTGACCTCTGTAACCCAGTAACTGGGTAATACGATACCCCTTGGCAAAAACGGTGACAGATTCTTTGGCTTCTGACTTGGTTTCTGACTACCTGTAATAGTTACTAATTTTGATATCAAGTAATAACCAGAGATCGGGATCATAAATGGAATCATGACAATTAAAACCCGGGATTATAAAAACATGAACTGGACTTTGAGTATAGTTACAAGTTATTGATTTGAAGAATCAAAAGAAGAAAGAGTTGTGCGAAAACAAAGCTATTTAATTTTACAGTTTTAATAGGTGCGGAACTCTAAAAACATAATAAGATTCTTCAATATAATAATTTTGTTCAAATGTATTCAAAGCGCAATAAATAATTTGCAATTTTTTGTTTAAGATTCCGGGATTTTAGAGGAGGTATTATCAACTCTATGTTACTTACTTCCACGAACATTAGATAAATATATTCTACCTATTCCAATCCGTGGTAATACCATCATTGTACTACTAACAGTTCGAAGTAAATCAGATATATACAGTAGATCCTCTTCACAGTTATTATCACGAAATTAACGTCATTAGTACAGGTAATTATCACTGAATTGATTGTCATACAATATTGATGTGCGAATTAATCGTGTTACTGAACATTTATCTCGTGTCGGAGTGTGGACTTGCTGTAATTATAGTGCTTGTGTGTGTGTTATTTCCGTGTATGTACCTAATTGATTGATACTCGTAGGATGTGTTTAAGATCGGGCCTGCGGACGGCGAGCGTTGGGTGGCTCGCTGTCCGATTACCACCAGGCCCGGGTCGATAGAGATGTCAGCATAGAAGACGGAGCCCGCTAGGGCCAGAGCATGCCAGGGTTGCGGAATTTGTTCGAAAGAGTCACCGCGGCCCTGGAACGCAAAGAGCTTTAGAAGGAACACGGATGGGTTTTAGTCAGTAAGAGTCTGACACGCCCTTCCGCTTCACTCAGGAAGAAGTCATTTGATGATTTCCTATCCTTAAAAAAAAAGGACGTGTTTAAGATGTTTGGCTAATTTAGTCTTTTGTTAAAATTCTGTCACAATAAGCTAGAAATCATATTCATGTGCGGAAAACGCCAATCGGCGTCAAAGTGTTTCAATATGAGATGCGTCCGACGCCTATTGGCGTTAGTCCTTTAAACCGTTCGCCCCTGCGTAATGACGGCGATATTTTGAGCCGCATTGAATGGGTTAATTCATTTCAAGATTTTATGGAAAAATTATCTCGTCCTCACTCTCCTCCTTATCACTTGAAAGTAAGTAGGTATTATTTCAAGTCATCACTCTAAGCATCAAGTCATTACTCTTAGGTTTGCAACACTACTTTTTCTGTATTTTGTTATGGTTCTCTGTATTACGTTTAGTTTTTACAAATTATTGAACAAACCGATTTAGATGAAGTTAAGCAGTGGTTAAAAGGACAAAAAGTTGTCAAAGTTATTTTTTTTTAATCGCAGCCAACACTGAGACAGAAGCCTTTTGGCCTCGCGCAGGTCAACACTTTTATTTTGTTGTTTGTCCTGTGCGAGTCCCAAATTAACATTTTTCCTTCTTTTAAAAAAGGAAACTATTTAAATCTTCAACCTCCGGTCACAACAAATCATTTATAATTTTTAAAAACTTCACAAAAGCAGACTCACAATTTCAATCCCTAAAGCACACCATACTTCACACTTTACGTAAAAAACGGCGGTAGCCCGACAAAATGAAAAAGCTAGTTAGTTATAAAATATTTCAAGACCGGGAGCTGTTCATCGAATTCGGTCGTGTAATAGGACGACAAGCCAACTATTATGAGAAACTTTGTTGCGTGGAGACCAGAATAAATACGTATTTTGTATGGATATGATAAAAAATTACGTCGTGTGGTTTGAATAAACCAATCTTTGTGTTACGAGGGTACGATAAGTGGAAACTAGAACGAAACTACGATGGAATACATAAACAGAATCATGAAATACTAACCATCTGGTCGATTATTCGATTGTTGACCTATGCGCGTGCTGTTCCATACCTGCCACCTATCAAAGCCAGAACATTGGCAGCTATTTCGAGCAGTCACAGATCTAACATTCTGAGACCAGACATTCTTCCAAATGTACGAAGTGTAGAGATTAATTGAGTATTATATATGAATAACGGTTACATTGTAAATTGTGCCAACATCGTCACGAGAGGTAGCAAGAGTTAACATAAGATCATGTTTGTCCCACACATAATAAAAGCACATAAAACACACGATAAAGGTTTAATTGCAAATGTAGACTTCTTTTTTTCTTTTCTTTTGTGATCTCTATTTTATTTGTAAGTCACTGGTCCCTATGATACTATATATGTATATAGTTAACACTGGTTTAGCAGATTTTATGTAAGACTCTTATAATATAAGTACTATATAATATAACAAAGCTGAAGAGTATGTTTGTTTGAACGCGCTATCTCTGGAACTACCAGTCGGATTTGGTAAATTCTCTTTGTTTATGAACACACACATTCATGAGGAAGGCTGGCTATACGGGAACGGGAAAAACGGGATATGCGCGTACGACTTCTACTTGTATAATTATAAATTACATATTTGTATGCGCCAATATGTGAGGCAGGGGTGTACCTAACTTTCTTTCCTTCATCAACATTAATTCAACGTTCTGTATTTTTATTTTTTAGCAACTCTGCATTGTATTTCCCCAACAAGGTAAAACAACGTCATATCCAAATTACTTTCGTAGTTCCTCCGTCCTCTTACCGAGAGGTTCTTCATTACACCTCCGCGTAGACGAGGTAATTGCAGGGCCGACACACGCGAGCATAACCTCTTAATTTATTGAAGGAAACTAATGAAATTCCTGAGCAAAGTTTATTGCTAGAGACAGCCCTGTTTCGCGCTAACAATTTTGGCCTCTCCTCTACAAGGGGCTGGAGTGTTCTAATCGTTTCTTTAATTATTTCTGAATTAATGTTTAGTCTCGTCTTGTAGCGTTAATTTTGTAAAATATCTATGTTTGTGTATTTAACTTTGCTTATTCTTCTTAGTGATTACGACTGATTCTCGCTTAAATTTGTTGTTAATTAATGTGTTGGTAGAAGGCTCTGTTAAAGTAGCAATTGGGTCATAATTTAACTTTTAATTTTTTACTATCAGTTATGGTCATTATATTTTTTTCATAATTCAATCAATCTATCATCATTTAATCAAGTATAATTTGAGTAAGTAATTTTTTTATTATTATTTTTTTATTTATTTTTGAATGATTTGATAATTTTCTTTATTATTGCTTATTATTATTCTTTGTATGTATAAATTCTAATTTCAATAAGTTATAAATATGTTATGTGAGCCGTTTTTTAGTGCATGTGGTGTTAACCTGTAATTAATTGATGCACTTGAATATGTTACTATAGTTATTAAATCAGAAATGTATATATAGTGTAAACAGTTGTTGGTTAACCTAAATAAATAAATAATTAATTTCTATTAATATATTCTTAGCAAAGTTTACTACTTTAATTAAGTTATATCTGTAATCAGGAATAATAACTTCTCAAGTTGACGACTTACCTCTTATACAACATAACGTATATTGCACCAATATATTAGTTATGTCTTGTTTACGGGTATAGCTTATATAACTAAAGCATAACCTAACCACCCTTTCTCAAACTGTTTGATGACCGACCCTGGACCTGGAAATAAAAAAAAAGCTTGTCAATGAAAATCGATACTAATATTATAAATGCGAAAGTTTGGATGTTCAATCACGTCAGAACGGCTAAACGGATCTTGATAAAATTTGGCACAGAGATAAACTATGGTCTAGAATAACACATCGAATACTTTTATCCCGGAAGTATGTTCCCTTGGGATAATTTTAGATATTCACGTAAATATCGTATGTCAACTTACTGTATGTTTAATTTTGTCTCCAATCATACTTGATTTCACCTTTGACCACCGGGGGTTCACGAACCCCCATGTTGAGGAATCCTGGTCTAGTCTTCATATATTATGACCTTAATAAATGAATGCTTGTGCACCTGTGTCGCTTTCAGTATTCACAATCGTTTTAAGTGTTGGTCTGTCTAATTAGCTAAACATATCAGGATTAACTAGCGCTGTAACTGGCTAAGGTATAAAGATGAAGTTATGACTTTAAGTTATCTTGATCGTTGATTTGGTAGTAAAATAAAAGCATAATTATTTATCTTCTCAAGTTTTCAAGCTACTACTAAAAATAGTGTTAGGTACTTTCGGATAGGCGTGAATAATTTTAAATTTAATTATGCTTTAAATCTGACACGACTGAAAGAAAGAAAAACTTAACCCATTCAGTACTTTGAGATCAAATCCTTGGAATTTTTCAAGAGCATTGACTTAACATTCAACAGCGATTAATGGATCCATTTACAATATAAATCTAAATTAAAACAGAGACTGCTTTAAAAAGAGGGTTCCTAAAATTTTAATTTTCAATGAATCAATTAATTTGATGCGAAGTATCTTAGCAACTTTTGCACTTCTCCCCACCCCGAGTGTTGCAGTTATTTCGATTCTTAAAACGACTTATCATCAAAATTTACTGTTTGTTCCGCTGAAACTTCGAAATTTTGGAGATGTGGTCCAAGTAATAAGATTAAGAAGGTCACATTTTAAATGGTTTAAAAGTAAAGGAACCCGTATATTCCTTTTTTATTATTGACTAGTGGCCCGCCCCGGCTTCGCCCGGATGTATATATGTATATATATTTCTTTTTTCATTGCACTTTCTCCTGACAATAACAAACACAACAAAAAAATGATTAGCGAAATTGGTCCAGCCTTCCACGCATGATGTGTGACCAAGGAAAATAGGGATTCATTTTATATAAATACATATCGACTCGTGTTTGACCAGAATCTCACCTGATGGAAAGCGATGATGTGGTCGACGATGGTGCATACTAGCCCAGAATCTATTAAAACCTATTTATTTTTAACTTAAAGACTTGAGAGACTGTAGTACCGTAAAACGGGGTGGATAGAAATGTAGGGGTGAATAAACATAAACTTTTATTGAGATTTCCACATAAATACCATATTTATTGTTTCTCACAAAGCGTCCATTTAAATATAAAATAATTGTTAAAAAATGAAGTTCTTCATTGCTGCAAACAATATTTAAATAACGTGAAAATTCCACCGGGTGATGTCCACCGGGATGGTGGACATCCCACTAAAACGCACAAAACCAAGCATCTATTTACATCACACAAATTATTGTTGCATATCATTACGACATCAATTAGTTAAACAAGCTTGTAATATGAGAAGATGATGCGTAATATTTATTCTGCACAATATTTTAACTTAAAACATGATGTCATGTCCTCATTTCTTGGTTACTCACACCATGAGTTCATTTCGAGTCTGTTGTCGTTTGCCCTTTGTTAATTACTTAGTATTTAAATTGGCATTTCTTTAACGCATTTTCTACGCATAGCGTACACTTCTGGGTTTGGTATCAGTTGTGTATTGTTTTCTTCGGGGCGATAGTAAGGTGGAAGTTGAATTCTGTGGGCTAGTTTGTTTGTTGTCTTCACGAAGACTGGTTCTTTGGTTAAAGGATTAGTCACCAAGTAAAATATAGCAATGAAGTCATTATTAATCCATAGTAATATTATATACGCGAAACTTATTCTGTCTGTTTGGCATTTGTTACCTCTTTTCGCCTTAATGGATTTGAATGACGCATAGCGGGTAGACCATGTCCTGGATCAGGATGTTTTCCTGTGAGTATGTTCTCTTGGGATATATTTCGACTTTCACGCGGGTGAAACTGCTGGGTCTAAACATAAGGTAAAAATAAACAGCAACGTAAAATCATCATATCATATCAGCCAATTGCCGTCTACTGCTAAACGTAAGCCTCCCCCAAAGAGCGCCAACTATCCCGGTCTCGAGCAGTCCGCATCCATCCGCTACCAGCCACCTTCTTCAAATTAATGATCGCGTCCCACATTACGTTGCCAGTACGCGGTCTCCACTCTAACACATGTCTGCTCCATCGACCGTCTGTCCGTCTACATATATGGCCGGCCCACTTCCTTTTCAGCATGCTGACTATACGTGCAATGTTGGTGACTTTAGTTCTCTAGAGAATGACTTCGTTGCGAATTCTATGCACCAGAGAAACCCCGAGCATTGCTCGCTCCATTGCACGCTGTCGTCGTCGTCACCGTTAGTCATTACGGGAAAGACGCACCGGTTATAGACCCTGGTCTTCAGGGATTGTGGGATCGACGATTCAAAGATATCACGTACCGTAAAATCAATCAAGTTGATTTGAGTAGGTACATTACTATTAAACTCGCTTTAATCTCATGACTTAATCACAAATATCAGGCATATTCCCCCCTCAGTTACTCGGTATTTCGCTTAGACATGATTGTTAAGAAGAAATTTTAATTAAGCTTACATTTCTAAATTTTCTTCAGCGCTTAATAACGTCTGTGACGATTCAGTTTGTCTCACACAATTATCATATGAAATCTGATTGTTACACGTTTATTTTTAAATGAGTTCTCAAAGTTGTCAGTCTTGTTGAGTTTAAGGGGATGTTTGTAGGTGTATTAAGGTACAGGCACGTGTAAAAATGTTTATATGAGTAATAGTGTTTGTGAAGGAAAAACTAGCAATTTTATTTTCTTTACGCGTATTTTATTTATAGCGACATCTGTGTCACTTTGGTTTTCTTTACCTTAAAAGGTAACTTACTTTTAATGATGATAAAATAAAGACGATGTAGGTATATCTAACAGGTGTCCTACAATGATGTCTTAAAATCATCATGATTCCAATGTGATATTATGAAGATATTATTACTCAGTAAAATTCTGGTGACCTGTAATACAGGTTATTAATTACCTACCATAGGCACCAGTGTTTCACGACCAATGTAATGTGTGTTCTTGTTTATGCCAATAAATTTTCATCATCTGCATAGCCTTTTCCCAACTACAACGCGTAACAGAACAGACGCTATATTTCTTAAAGGGTCACTTTACTCATAATTTTGAACAACTTTTACTGTGGGACCAAAACAGAAATCACGAAAAAAAATCAGCTGTCAGTACGTTTTGTCGAGTTATGCGCGATTTCAGTGTTTTATAGCTTCTTCATGGTATTTGCGTTTACCGCTTAGTCCAGTGGTGCTGAACGAAATGTCACATAGTAAATTATCTTCACTGAATTTTTACAAAAACATGTTTAAAAGTTACAGGAACTACAGTGATAAATGGCTGAAAAATGAGACGGTAATTAGTCAGCAATCTATCACAATCAACGTTAATTTGAGAGACGGGTTCAAACTCTCTTTCAATTAAATGTTCAAGATTTTTTTTAAGAGAGTTTTTCGCTTTAGTTTGCCTTTTTCGGGCACAAAGAAAGGTTTATTATACTTGAGAAAATTCGATAATTTTGTGGTTTTTTTTTTAATTCGTTGTTGACTTAAATTGATTTGTCTGCGTTGCGGTTCAATTAATTCCTATTGAAGGTTTGTTTTAATAAGTTAACCTGACAGGTTGAAAATAGCAGCAGTTTTATGCAAATTTGCTGAAAATTAATTTAGGTAGGTACTTCGTTAAGGTGCGCTTATTAACTGAAAAACGGATTATTTTTTCTAATATCATGTTTTAATTTAGTATCGGTGAACTAATTGTTAGACCAAACTGTTAGAGCTCCTTTATTTCACTTTCAAAATAACTTTAAAATAACCTGAAAATGTAACCAAAAAATTCTTGAGCCATGTCTCAATTCAGTACTTTCACCCTAAAACAAACATTAACTTCACCCCTTCTAAGTATATTGACATTTACTTAATCCTAAAAAAAACATACGTCAACGTTTTACAACGTTCAGCTCGAGACCGAGTCTAAACAAAGGCCAATCCGATAGATAACAATAGTCGGTGCATTCACCAGACTGCCTTGTCTAGACCAATCCCTCCACGTAAATAAGTCTAAGATTTTTGGCCTGGTGAGCCTTGCTTCTGAAAAACGGATAAAATGTCTTTGTGCACTGAATTGCAAAAGATGACAGGTTTTATTTTGGACGTGCTGGCATTCTTTTTTTTATGCGATTGTTAACAGGCACGTAGGAAAATCTTAGCATACTAAAATTATGAATAGTTTGGGAGTGTCAATTCTACAATTTTTTAAGCAACGTTCGCGTTCGTATGTCATTTGCAAATTGTCAAAAAATCATGGGAATTGAGGTTTTTTTTGAGACTGAGATGCGACTGCGAATTTTGCTTAACCTTTTGAACGCCAGAGCATAAACGCATCGCCGTGCCTCTGACGCCAAGTCACAAATTCGCCGTACTTTTTGTTGTGACGTTTGATGTGCAGGGCATGCGCTTGCTTGTCATGTATACGTGACAATGGCGTTCACAAGGTTATATGTAAGTAGAATTGGCCTTCTTATCAGCGGATGCTTAATTAAACTTAACTAAAAAAAAAATGATTAGGTATTTAAACTAAGCAAATAATGGTTAATTTCTTTTATGAATAAGCCTATTAATGTTAACATATTTCAATGAGTTATTTAAACAAAAATAATCTGAAGTAATAAGTATTATAACGAGGTAAAAATGTCTGTTTATTCGTAGGAAGAAATCTTCGAAGGTACTGAATCATTATTGTTATCGGATCAGTACCTACTACTGATCCGATAACAATATTCTTCCTCCGATAAAAGCTACACTATCGCTAAGAAACGACCACTATGCCAGGCTACTTTTATCCAGGGACAATATGTGGAAAATTTGGTATGGGTCACATGAGCGAGACTGGGGGAAAAAGCAAGTATGCTAAAAAGTACTGTTCTATTCAAATGTCAAGTCACACATATTGAACCATAGCACTTTGGGCGAGGCTACAACACTGCGTTGCGGCGTGGCATCGCAAAAACGACATCGCACAGTAATACGATTACAATTCAATTACAATTAGATTTTTGCGATGCGACGCCGCAACGCAGTGTTGAGGGCCAACGCCTATCGCAAGGGGCAAGAGCGCACCGAGGAAACGATACGTAATTGGCATTCGTTTGATCCCTTGCTGCATCGTAGTTACTTAACCTTTAGTTATATATAATTAATATGTAAGATATTTAAGGAGTTACTCTATAAATCGTATACTTTAGAAACACGATTACTTGTAGTTTCCTAGATATAAAAAAATCTAAAGTAATCTCTAAAAAACAAAATAATCTCTTAGTACGGCGAAAATATTTCACGGAACGTAATCATTTTTGAATAATAACACAAATACATGTTTTCTATAACGTATACATTTCACATTTTCAAATATACATATATTTGTTTTAATAAAACGAACGAAATACCTGAATAAAACCTTTAGTCCTGCTTCGGCCATCGGACTCCCAACTCTGTGTTACTTGCACTTACGTACAGTTTTTGCTTGCGCTTACGCACACGTACACAGACCGCAAGGGATACCTAAAGTCAAAAGCTCGGTGCGCCCTTAAGACATAACTGGTGAGACGTGGCTGATACATACGACTTTCAGCACAGCTCTGCCTAACTCCTTGAAAAATACAGGCCAGATAGTTTGTACAAGTCGCCTTTCTGTTGTATATAGAAAAAATACTCTAGGGGCATAGACATAAACTTAGGCGTATCACTTAGGATAAGCTCTAGACATTAGCTTTGAGCATTCGACATTTTCATCAAAAATTCATCCGAAGAATGGCTTTACGAAATTGCTTGATAAGATAAATTTACCCATTGTACTGTTAATAGTGTACCTATTATAATGGTTGTGTTGTATTTGTTGAGTAGGCTAACGATCCCTTAGTCATCTATTAGGTTTTTGAAAGCAAATGAAAAGAGACCTATTTTATTTCTCTCAAATTACTGGTTTCGGAAAAAATAGGATTCGATTTTACCTAATCTATCTATCTTATACCTTTAAACGAGCAATTCTTGTATATATGTAAACATATAATCTGAATCTCGGAAACGGCTCCAACGATTTTTATGAAATTTAGTATGCAGGGGGTTTCGGGGGCAATAAATCGATCTAGCTAGGTTTCATATTTAGAAAACATTGACCAAAAAACAAATTAGCAAAGCTCGGTCATCCAGGTACTAAGTTTAATAGGTACCTTCTCTCTTTTGTATGGCTTTTTTTCAACCTCGCATGTTCCCGTAGTGAGTGTTCTCTTCTATGAGTCAAACACCTGCCGAAAGAAAAAAACGACTGTATCAAAAATAAAACAAAACACAAATATTTATTTTAAAATGTTTTAAAAAATATTATTAAAGAGCCTCACAAAAGCCTTTTCATTTGATATGTCACGAGGGCCAAAATAAAAAAAACTAAATTCTAATTTGTCCACCATAATCGATCCTATATTCAAATTAATTTTTATACTTTCGTTGACACTTCGCGTGACCCAAGGGCTGGCGTATACCTTGGACAAAGGATAAGCATTGCCATACAACGTGGCGATGCTGCCAGCCTTTTGGGTATATTATCTGTGGCCAGCGATGCGGAAAAAAAAATTTTACGCCATAAATTTAGAAAATTTTTAGTTAGTTAAGAGTTTTTTATTTAAGTGTAGTATAGTAATCGTTAGTTGTTCACAAGTATATATACTTTCGCGCTCGTATTTGGGTTTGAAAAGTTCATATGTGGACCGAATTTCAACTGAATCGGTTTTGTAGTTTCGGACAAAATTGCTGGTGATAGACGGACAGACAGGTACACGAGTGATCTTATACCGGGTTCCGATTTTTTATACGAATCAGGCAAGCAATTTAATAACAACTTTAACTGGACCACCCCCGTCCACAGTAGTCCAAACGTTCTGGCGGTCAAGTGACGGCGTCTAATCTGAGCAATTAATCCCCTGATTGCTCTAAATGGGGCTTTGTGCTGTGCCATCGTAGGTTATTGGGCAATACATGGCTATATGTACTAACTTAGGTAGGTAGTATAAGTTGTCTTGTTTGGTGTTAGTTGGCTTGAGGAATGTTGGAAGTGAATATGATGACATTTTGAAATCTGCACTTAACGAATGCCACCGAAACTGTTATGAACGTAGCCACAAATTAGACCCAAAACAAGAAGAAGTATCATATTGTTATGATTAGATTATGGATACGGCTCTACCAGCCCCGAATGGCGACGTTCCAATACATCATCATGATTCCGTTGTGAAAAATGGAGCATCTTGCATAGCTCCGTCTCCCTCTCACACCGGAATCGTGATGTTTCTAAGAAGTCATAATAGGTCCCCTTGGTCTGCAAATGGTATAAAAATGATGATATTAGAATGTAGACCCTTGGCTTCTTTTGCGCAATAAGACGGTCTTTGGAATGTATAGCAAATAAAGGCTTATTTCAGCAACAGAAAAAAAGTTTGGCATATCGTTTCTATTCCATGTCCTTACACACGAATAGAATAGAAAACATTATCCGACACAGATACAACAAAACAGCAAATAACACATAGTAAAACAGAATAATAATATGTATGTATTACATAATTGGACCTTGAGAGTGGAGAACTTGGAGGCGCGCCATAACACCAATTTTAAGTCGTTCGTGGATCGCGTTCCGACTCATCATTGAGTGACCTATCGGCGTTTCCGCGACCGACCATGCGACTCTTCGCAGCGGCAGCGTAACACTTCGTGTGCAGTATTTTTTAAGTTTGTTTTATAATATGTATTCGTTTATAGTTATTGTTTTTATACTTATACAACGTGTAACAGAATAAACCGCAATACGTCGGGGTCATTGTACTCATCATTATGAACAACTTTCAATATGGAAACAATACTGAAATCGCTTGAAAGATGTATGTGCGCATAACTCGACAATATGTACTGAACAGCTGTTTTTTTGCGATTTCGGGGTTGCTCTCATAGTAAAAGCAAAGCAATAATGATGAGTCCAATGACCCCTTAAGAGGTATTGCGTTTATTCTGTCACACGTTGTATATATATTGTGTTTAACGGCCTTAGTTTCCTTAAATAAAGGAAAAATAAATTATAAATAAATAAATAACAAAGAAAAGAACAACTATGCTTTCCCAAACAAAACAATATCGCAACATTTAGTCTTTGATATAGATTCAAGCAAAGACCTCCACATCCACACCTATCTATCCATTCCCATTTCCCTAACTAGATAAATGGCTCCACATAGGCTAGTTATACATAAGCATGAGATTAAGTCTACGGGGACACGTCACGTAATGTCCATCTACTGTCGTGCTGTGCATAAATAACGATGGTGTACACACCGCACACCAGCTAATACCCATAAACATTTAATCAATGTACGATTAATTTGTTGCTAAATGCTGGGTTGTGTTTTAACTAATTGGTTGCTGGAAATTGAAGAAAATACTGAATTTAATAATGTTTTCAAAATATTTACCGAATAAAAAAAAATAACTGTTTTTTTTAAGGATGGGAACTCATCAAATGTTTCAAATTCCGCTCTGGGTGGAGCGGATAGGCGTGTCAGACTCTTACTGACTAAAACCCATCCGTGTTCTTTCTAAAGCCCTTTGCGTTCCAGGGCCGCGGTGACTCTTTCGAACATAATCCTAATTCAAATCTTAATTTGACATCCTAATTCAATTGCTATATTAACTGTTACATCTATTCTTACTTTTTACCCGACTCGGTCAGTCATTGATATGATTGTCATTAAATCTTACTTTGTCATCCTTGATAACCTGATTGTGTTCTACGATTTATTTTTAAGTGACGCATCTGAATAATTGTAACTTTAAAATGTAATTTATGCAATCAATACCCAATTTTAATGTATTCCTTTATTTTTTGTATGTACCAAACATTTGCACGCCACACCGGTAGAATGTGATGATTCCACTGACTAATCCTAAGACCTTAATTATGTACCATATTCGGATAAATAACTGATTATTATTATTTCCTTTATTCATTTGTATATACATATAAATTACATTTTTAAATATTAAAATACAGAGATATAAAAATATTTAAAAATGTATATATATTATTATTATCATATGCTGCAAAACCCTGGCAGCCTCAAGCACATGCATCTTGTTGCATAGGAATATACTTTCACTATTAAGAGTGTCATGTAATTTTGAGTGTGTTCCTTGAAATGGGTTGTAATAGAGCTAATTTGCAACGAATGTAGTTGGGGTTCACATTTGATGTTTTTCAAGTAACTCACTCAATAGGGTTTTTGACTAAAAAAATCGAATTAGTCTGTCAGATGGATTTCCAAAAAGTATTGGACACGTATTTTTTCTTTTGTCACGTTAACAAAAAATGAACACAATACAGTGCGTTGAAATCTCGTGTGACGTCGCTTACCAGTACACTTCTTACTGGAAAGTGACGTTACAAGTTCCCACTCCTTATCTTTGATGCGTATTATCTGCGTGTTTTTTTTATTGATTTGATAAAATTAAACATACGTATCCAATATTTTTCGATAATCTAAGTGACAGACTAAATAGAATCATATTTATTTTAACCCAGGCAACATCCCTATTTCTAATCACCTCTTATAAACTCGCAAATTCTTGGTCACTTCAGTAGCAAATATCTTTATTTTCCTTATAGAATTTATTTCCATGTTAAATTTTAAATCAAGTCATTACCTTTTTCACCGATAAGTCCACCATTACTATATTTAAATTACTATATTAGATTGATTCAAATGAACCGCCACTCGTCCATTGAAAGGTTCAGTAGAAAACCAGCGTCAGACAGCATCAGTCTGTCTGACATATCGCTGAAATGAACCTTTTCAGTGCAGTCGTGGGACACACACTTGGTTCTTAGCAATACCTACATTTCTTTTTTTATTTTTTTATTTCCATGTACCGTGCGTGTTTCATATAAGTGCTAAATAATTATAATTCTTTCTTTTTTTTATTTTCTATTTAAACTAGAATATTCAAAAATACTACTCGATATCTCGAAATTAAGAAAAGAAACGTGTCCCATACAAAACTAACATTTCACAGTCAATTCTCACCACATCGAACGGATACTCTTCTACCGTTAGTATTTAAATAAATAACGTTAATAATAGTCTGGGGGGCAATATCAAATAATATAATAAACAAATAGACGAGATACAGATATCGTTTTTGGCGAACGTGCCTATTAGGTTATTGGCTGTTTTCATAGGGTGCCTCGCAAATTGTAGGATGTAGCGGAAGTTGCGGAATCTGTTCGAAAGAGTCACCGCTCTGAAACGTAAAGGGCTTTAGGAGGAACATGGATGGGTCCTAGTCAGTAAGAGCCTGACGCTCCTTTCTACTCCGCCCAGAGTGGAAGGAGTCATTTGATGATATCCCATCCATAAAAAAAGGATATAGCGGAAAAAATCAGGACAAAATTGAACAAAAAAAAAATAATGGATCGACCATTTAATTATTTTTTATGTTTAGCAAAAATCTGAAACCATCAAAGTCAAACCACCTTGGAGCGCATAAGAAGGATTTGATGAAATATTTTCCTTTAAAGGCGTTAATCGGGGGACGAAAATTCATCATTGTAGCCTATAGGATATCCCATAGGGCTTGATAAATGACGCGTCTAGAGATATTTATCACTGTATTTTTGTATGTGCAGTGCCATTCTGTAAAAATCTCACTGTTAAAGTTTAGCTTGAAGTGAGCTGTTATTTTAAGCTGAATGTATATGTTTTTATTTGAGTTGATAGTCAGACTGACAGCGCACTCGTGCGAAGTCAGGGCGGGAAGCTAATAAAAAGAATAAATTAACAAAAAATCAATTAATCATAATAAAACTAAAATTAAAGGACACAACATGTTTTATTAACGGACAAAAGAAGAACTCTCTCTGCGTGAGAGATGCTTAGTAAACATTGAACAATTGCCTTTTACAGCTATGGTAATTAAACTTATAGAAACTTAGTTTTAATCTATTGTACAGTGATGGAACTAAAAATGTAAAATATATTTTTTCAAAGACATACTTTGAAATCGCATTAGAATCGCGAGTATGATTATTATTTATTTCCTAAAAGGTATTATTAACCTTCTAAAACCCGCGTCAGTTCTTCGCTTGTAGACCGGCCGGTTTCGGAATAGGCATGTAAAAAGGCAGGGCGCAATGCATGCCAATTCGTCCGCACCGGACACCGTCCGACATTCAAGTACCGATAGCAGATTCATTTGATAGAGTAAAATTTTTAGGAGGTTATATTTTTAAGCCCCCGCTGTCATCTGTCAGTGTCATCATTCAGTCATGATTTGTTAAAGGCAGACAGTTGAAACTGCCACGTAGTGTGTATTTCAGTTGCCGCAATAATTACAAGCACTATAAATAATCTTACTTTTTTATAAAAAAACAGTTTGAGTTCGTGATGCATCGCTATTAATCGAAAAGCGAAACTTTTCTATAAACGCTTTTCTAATAATAACTAGCGCAAATTAAACTTTGTAATTCATTTTTGTTAAAACACAGCTTCTGTTTTTTAACGCATAATATGGCAATTTTTTAAGTTAAACACCATTTGCCATTTCATGACCACTCGAATTGGCCATTTCATGATGTGGCCGAAAATTTCATGAAATGACCAGCGAAAACTGCCAATATCGTTTAAACGTCAACGTTTGATGTACTGTCATTCGTCGCTCCAGTTAGGTTTGAAAGTCAAAAAAGTCAAAATAATTTATTGTTTGTCACAGGTTTAAAGTAGTTCTTATCAACGTAATATGTAGATCGCTGTAACATACCCATAGGCCGTACAATATGCATATTTATATGTTTTCATTAATTAATATCTAATCCAAACCAAATCTATTTTATCATGCAAAAATACATTATAAATTAATGATCTCTCATGTCAAAATACATTAAAATTCGTCAATATGATACGCTTGTCAAAATATTATTAATTTTGACTATGTATAATTTAATTAAATAATTAAATTATACATAGTCAAAATTAATTCAAATATATAATAACAGTCAATCCAAAAATAATTAAAACAATAAAATGAATAAAACTATCACATATTAAATGATCAAAATTTGTCATTTAAAAACTCCGTAATATTATAGAACCCCTTACTAATTAGCAATTTTTTTTGTTCTCTCTTGAATGAATTA
This sequence comes from Mamestra brassicae, assembly GCA_905163435.1. Lineage (NCBI taxonomy): Eukaryota > Metazoa > Arthropoda > Insecta > Lepidoptera > Noctuidae > Mamestra > Mamestra brassicae. Next base: position 4,739,661 of record LR990996.1, on the reverse strand, counting down.
ATGTTTGAAGTTGTCATTTCATGATGTGGCCAGGCATTTCATGATATGACCAAACGTGGACTAACTTGGGCGACGGATGAATTTATACAGTACATTTTATAGCTTATTGTGCATTATCTTAGAAAAACTGGCCTGGAAAAGGGTTCCGAATAAATCTCATTTTTGTAACATGTTACTTTAACACTACAAACTTCTTATTGGTTTTCCTGTAATCTGTAGGTAAAGAAAAACCTTGTATTTTTTTTAGTTTTAGGCTCGGTAGTTTCGGAGAAAAGTGTCGGGGGAATGGTCATTTTTCACCTAATTTCTTGAATAACTGCAAAACTATTTATTTTAAAATTATGGAAAAAAATCGTTATATTACGGTCACAGAAATTTGTATGTATACCAAATTTCGACTGGATCGGCCCACTAGATTTGGAAAAAAAACAGTTTATACAGAGGTTCGTAACCCAAAAAAAGGACAAAAAACGCTAGTCTGGTAGAGAATGCCTTGTTGTTTTAAGTCCGCCTATATAACACAACTGTACAAAAAGTTTGAATAAATAAATAAATCTCAATCGAGCATCACGTATTTCTGCAGACCGTACCTAGGTCCCGGTGTCCGGCCGTGACCGGTGTGCGAATCAAACCGGAGGGCAGTTTCAATTTGCCGTAGGCTCGACCCACGCTACTCTAACACTTTAGTCCCAAAGTGCAACCTGACTTCTAGGTATTGTCACCTTCTATGTATTATGTTCAATATGTCGAATTGGATTACTTCAGAGAATGTTACAGCAGCGTATTAAAATTTTCAGGTACAGGGTAATTTTTTATATTATTGGCTATTTTTGGGTGGGTGAAAATACTTATCAACTTTTTCTATCAGAATAATGAAAATAAAAAATAGTTGTGCTCTACATTTTGTCCATCTATGCTCACATCAAACATTAATGAATGCACTGATTTTTTTAGTAATGATTTTAAATAAATGATTGTTAAAAAAATCAGCGATTTAATCTCAGCATGTAATGTGTATAAATTTTGTAGTATAAGTATAATGTTCTATCAAGAACTTACGTTCTTGGGCACACCACAATTGCGGCGGTAAGGGTTGGTGAGTGGCTGGAGAAACGCCACGGCGTCCGCACCTTCTGCTTCACGCAGGTACTCACCGGACACGGCTGTTTCGGATTCAGAGGGAGGATACGCCTGGGTGTCAGTGCTGACACTGTGAGGATCGCCCGGAGGACACAGTGGAGCATACGGTGGAGGTCTGCCCTACCTGGGCGGAGCACCTCCGTGTCCTCGTCGAGGCGATCGGCGGCGGCGACCTTTCGTGTCCGGCCCTGGTTAAATCCATGGTCCTGAGCGAGGAGGCTTGAGAAGCGGTCAACTCCTTCTGCGAAGCAATAATGCTGGCGAAGGAGGAGGCGGGCCGCGCAAGCGAGAGACAAGGCCTTCATCCCAACCGCCGCTACAGAAGAAGACGCCCCGGGCGTCGGGAGTCGCAGAACGATCCCCGACCACCGTAGGCGCGGACCTGCCGATGAAAAGCATTGATGGCAAAGGGTAGATGGCGCGTTTTGTTCTACGCGCGCCTCAAACGGATGTCAGCATAGGAGACGGGGCCCGCCAGGGTCAGAGCCTGCTAGGGTTCGGAATTTTCGAAAGAGTCACCGCGGCCCTGGAACGCAAAGGGCTTTAGAAGGAACATGGTTAGTTAGCGTCTGACACGCCCTTCCGCTCCACCCAGGGTGGAAGAAGTCATTCAGTCCTTAAAAAAACCCGTAAGTTCTACTTGTTTTTTTTTGTTGTTAAATCTAGTCATAAAAACTTAAAATGAGAAAATATTTCGTCTGCCACATATATTTAGTGCAATTGGTCGTTTCGCCTATCTAAATTGTGTAAATATAGGCCAAATAAATAAATATAATATATTTTTGGCCATCTCAATATTTTACTGTTTTGTGTTTAATACGCTTATCTAAAGTACCAACCAAAATCGATTTCCATTCATAATGAAATGTATCACAAAATAAAAGCCGAATACGCAGTCTAAGAATTGAGACCATTCTGATTCTCAAGGTCACATTTTGTCAGTCTTCAGGATCAAGGTCATAAGGTCTGAGCTCTCAATTTCTTATTGAATTCTTTCTTATCATTCCATAGCTAAGCAGTCTTAAAAAGGGTTTAAATTGAGCATTTCATTTTATGGGTGCACGATAAATGAAACCTAAGCAACAGTATTAATATTCTTAAACTGTATTTGGGTTCTAAGAATTAGAATCAATTCTAGTAATTTATCTTTTTGTTTGTAGGTATTTTATTGATTTCGAGATACCAATAACAACTTAGTTAAGTATGGAATGGTGTGTTCAATGAAGCTTGTATTGTGCCTAACTTCATATTAGGGTTCGTACTGCATCACAGCACCAAACTATATTTTGGAAAGTCGTAAAATAATGGATTTTATAACTACACTCCACTGTCTAAGGGAGGATGGACTTCACTGGTTGATTCAAAACAAAACGTCCTTGTTCAAATCATAAATATACCAAATTGCCAAACTTTTGCATGTATAGGAAAAGCTAGGTCACTGAAAAAAACCTCCACTTCCGAGGATCCTGGTTTATATTTAAACATAAAACACAAGTTACAATTCCCACCCTGGTCATGTACCGATCTCTTATTGTACAGAACACAAAAGGATTTAAGTTTTAAAATTCCGCGCACCAAAAACCGGTTGTCACGATTTCACTTACAGTAAGCAAAAAAAAAACTACATTTCTGAAATTCGAATATAAATTTCTGATTTACCGGTCGACCTGCAAAATTCGAGATTCAAGATTCTCTTACAAATTGTCGCCGCGCGTGAAATTTTAAAAATATTCCCTTGAACGAAACGTATGTATTGTAAATAGAATATTTTGTATGGCATTGGCGTTGTATGATATGCATCTTACGTTTAAAATGGAGTGTGTTGAAAGAGGTAAAGGGAAAACGTTGAGCGTGCAGTTTTGAAATATCGTTAGTTAGTTTCCGTCCTGTTCTGGCGATGACGGGAAATGTGAAGTCAATATGGCTGCTGACAGAATAAGGTTAACTTTTACTGGGTGTTTGGGAAATGAATCTGTTTTGCTATTCTAATCATAGTCTTTAATTAAAGAGAATGAATGAAAGAATCGTGAAAAATTAACAGCATCAGAGCTTGGCCTATAGATGGTTGACCGTTGACAGAGACTTCCACAGAAAGCACGTTATAATAATATTTCTTGAGTTGGCCCGCGAGGTTGTCGACATGTGGGATGTGAACACAGCAGTCATTGTGCCTATAGTCGTGACGGCCAATGGCATAATTGCCAAGAACCTCGACCAACATCCAAAGAGGCTCTCGTTGGCCAGCTGGATCAAGGGCTTGATCCAGAAAGCAGTACTCCTAGACACGGCGCGCATAGTTAGGAGGTTCCTCTCTCTGGGGCTCTAACCACCAGTAGCTTGGACCCTGTTCCCGATACCGGTGGGCTACTATTTTTATATGATGATATTTAAAAATGTAATTTATATGTATATAAGTACAATGAATAAAGGAAATAATAATATTTTTTTTATTGAGAGCTTTATTGAGATGACTCATATAGTGTTAGTAACAATAAATAAACTTATACTACATATAACCAACTATGTTAACTTTAGCTATGTTAGTGATACAATGACACCAATAATTACAAAAGCACACACAACAAATAAAATCCATTCCAGCTGAGATACTGGAGCAACGATTTACAATTCGGCAGTCCAGCCTGCCAGCAACCATGCCCAGAATGCTGTTGTAACTGGCTCGCATCCTGCGCACCAAGGACGCACATCTTTTACGCATTAATGCATAAAAGCTATCAATACGCATTTCCGCAAACATCCCTGATGCGCTACAGGAGCGAGGCAGCCCCATCAACACCCTTAAAGCACTATCGTACTGTATGCAAAGGGCACTGTACGATCTCTGCGTAAAATGTACCCACAGGCTACAGCTAATAATTATTTTGTCAAGCCATTCTTCATCTATCTTCATATTTAACTTAAAACAAGATTAGTTTAATTTAAAGTATTTTATGCATAACTTCCTTATGCATTTTTTTTTTTTTTCGTGTTGTTTCTAAATAACTTTGCGTTCCAGGGCCGCGGTGACTCTATCGAACAAATTCCTTATGCATGCGGTGTTTACCTATGATGATTGGTGCACTGATGAATAATAATTTATTGCATGATATTTTTAACATAAAACTAGTGTGAAAAATTGTTGTTGAACCAATAAATAAAATAAAATAAAAATAAACCGCTTTGCCACCTGGGAAGCCTTTAACACTCGCATACGAGATTGAACGATTGATCACATTTTAACTCATCATGTCATGCCACTTGAATGCGAGAAGGTTGCAGGTGAAGACGTGGCTTTAGGGACGGCAAAAGAGTGCCAATTCCTTCTTGAGTAGGAAAATAATAGGCAGATGATGAGTGAGAAAAGAGCATCATCATCATATGCCTAGCCTTTTCCCAACTACATTGGAGTCGGCTCCAGTCAAACCGGATTTAGCTGAATACCAATATTTCACGTGAAGCGGCTGCCTACCAGACCTCCACAACCCATTAACTGAGCATAAAAGAACATATTCCGTGAAAATAAACAATACCACCCCATGAGCACTAAACAATTAGGTTATATATCACTAATTTTATTCCTCAAAGCTTGACTGGACTCGTAATTGTAATCAAATAAACACTGCTCACTGATACTTAGCAATTTAACAACCTAAATCTTGGCCACATTAATTAATTCACGCGAGTACACTGTCGAGAATCGCCAGTAGCATCCAAAATGCGCCTGTTGCAACGCTCCCCTGTCACAATCGATCTTCGTCGAGTCGCGGCGAGATTTACGAGCGACATGATGCGTATTGCCCGTACATTTGACGTTAAAAGCTGACGTGTGCGAAGTGAGCCGGCGATGTATGTCTGAAATATAGTTGCTGATTGATATTAGTTGTTTGTTTTGAGTGGTTTTCGTTGATCATTGTGTCTCAGCATAAGGTGGATCATTGTGGTAAAAAATGGGTGTGGAACTTAATATGTATTATTATTAATATGTAGTGCAGTTTTGGCAGTGCATTGTCTTTTATAAAATAAACGTGTCCCAATCCGCTGAGTTACAATTTCTTTTTCGTTTACATAATTTCTGCCAATAACTTTAAAATGATGACCCTAAACTACACCTTCTGATTACATTAACATTCATTTTAGGCTTGAAATCCGAAAATCATGTTCTAAAAATTGCACTCCATCAATAAAATTAGCCTACATTTCCAATACAAAGGCACCTAATTTAATATAATTTTAATACATAATCGTTATGTTCATAAAAATAATCGTTATTTGATACAAAATTATAGTAGATCAATAATAATGACGGGTCCAGGACGCGAGGGTACAAATTATGTTAATTTTTGGACCCAAGGCGCTGGAAGTTATCAAAAAAGTTTAACCGATTAGGCTAAGAACTTTTTTTAAGCCGTACCTTCTACAGAAACGTTGTGATGTTTAAGAATTCATGCAAATTTTAAGTTGTAGTAAAATTAAGCAGGGCAATAGAATGTTTAAAATTTCCCTAGGAAGAACAATTTTTGACGTGACAACGTCTAATAAATCGATGAACGCCGGCTGCACGAACGATAAAGGGTGACTCATTGTAACGTTACGCTCATTGTAACGCTCCGATCATTTCATCAATGTTTTGTTATGACGTTGTCACGTTAAACTATCGTCGTAAACCGACTTTACAGACAACCAGTTATTTGAAGACAGTGAGTGAAAGATACTATGAAGTAGGAAGGAAACACTGGCGTATATGCGCTATTATTGCGCACAAGGAGCAGCCAGGCCTGGAGCCCGGTAAGATAATAAAAATAGTATTGAATGCAGTATTTAGCAAAGATACATCAGATCAACGGCCAATGTGGATGGATGGGCAGGGAGAGGGAGGCCAAAGAAAAGATAGAAGGATTGTGTTAGGAGTGATATGAAATAAAAGGGAGTTAGTGATAGAGTGACGGCTGACAGTACAGAATGGAAGAAAAAAACGTGTTGCGCCGACCCCAAGTCACTTGGGATAAGGACAGGAAGATGATGACATTAGATCAACGGTCGTTATATGAAGAAAGTCTGAATGATTGGAGGTTTGTTATACAGTCACGCTTCACTCATATCAGCCAATTGCCGTCCACTGTTGAACGTAAGCCTCCCCCAAAGATCGCCAACCATACCGGTTTTGAGCAGTCCGCAACCATCCGCTGCCAGCCACCTTCTTCAAATCATCGATCCATCGTGCCGCAGGGCGTCCCACACAACGTTTGCCCATACGCGGTCTCCACTCTACCACATGTCTGCTCCATCGACCGTCTGTCCGTCTACAGTCACGCTTCATATTTGGTTGAAATTGGGAATACAGTTGGACCAAAGGACGAATTAGGATTTAGGATACTATTGATTCCGTTGCTAAGTTTCCTAAATATTTCGATTTTCATGCAGGCAAAGCATCTGACAAAAGTAAGTATGATAAATATAAAGTGTATCCTTTTCACCGGACTTCATATTTTAATGTGTCGCCAAGCGTGGACGGTGCAGCTAAAATTACGTGTTAATTTGTTTACACGCTTCAGTTTGACGTGTCAGTGTAAATTATGGGTGCGTTCTGTTTTTGTTGAGTATAATTTCACGCTATTTTCTCTCTCACTGTGAGCAGAACTTTATTTGACACCTACTTTATGTCAGCTGATTGTGGTTTAATTTTTTCAGAAAAGTTGAGTTTATTTATATTTTAAGCTTTAGAAGCTCCTCAAACACGGTTTTGGAAGTGAATTTTACTTTGAGCTTCTATAAACTGAACAATATTTTATTTTGTAAAAGCTGCCGCCCGCGTGAATGTTGAAAATTATCCCAAGAGAACTTCCCGGGAGTATGTACTCCCGGGAAGTATCGTATGTGTTATTCCAGACTATAATCTACCTCTGTGCCAAATTTCATTAAGATGCGTTCAGCCGTTCTGACGTTATTGAGTGACAAACATCCATCTATCCAAACATTCAAACCTTTGCATTTATAATATTAGTATTGATTAATATCTGGGCTTAATAAATCACAATGTGAAAGAGAATGCTCAGCGACATAGCAGCAAATCCAGGCGAAGATAGTAGGACGTGTTATACTCCTATCGTCAGGATTGGTCCACGCTTATCCAAAGCTGGGAAGAACGAAAGGATGTACAGGAGGCCCCTGCCCTGGGACACACCGGGCTGAAAAAAAAAGAAATAACAAATATCTTTAGACAATATAAATCGTACTAACTTCTGATCCAGAGCTTATTCCAATTATAATCTTATTTGTGTCTCCAGGCATTATCCGTACCCAATCTCATCATCTGCCTAGCCTTTTTCTAACTATATATGTATATTGGGGTTGGCTTCCAGTCAAACCGGATTCAGCTGTATACCAGTTATTTTACGTGGAGCGGCTGCCTACCAGACCTCCACAACCCATTAACTGGGTAACACTGTACTCCTTGGCAAGACGAGTGTCAGATTTTCTGGCAGCCGAGACTAACGGTTTAGTGTGCTTTTCGAGGCACGGAGGAGTCTCAGTATGTTAAGATGGTCACCCATCCACATACCAACTTCGGCAAGCGTTGCTTAAGATCAACCCGTGCGGCTGTAATTATTTAGCCACGAGCTCCTTTTCGATTTTATCTACACCCAATTCGAAGTTAATAACCGTAGAAATCAGTCAGGTAGGTAACTCTCACATTATTAGATATTAATATCTGGACAGTAACTCCTCGTGTCATTATCCTGTGCGAATCAATCCTGTCTTGCTTCCTCTTACCAATATTGTAAATGTCAAAGTCATATCTTTGTAATACAAGTTTGGAACACGTATAAACCATGGTGACCATGGAGTATACTTATCATCCCGGTAGTACCTCCCTCTGGGATAATTTTTCACGATCGCATGGGTGGAACTGCTGACAAAGTCTAGAGTCCAATAAAACTCAGATGCTAAGGTATTTGTCATTATTTCATTTTGTTCCAAGAACTGGACCAATATTCATACATTCATTGTTCGATAAAATCCATCGGTTTTATTTTGTTTTATTGGAATTCTGACATTGTTTGCTTCTGAAAACTTTATTGAGTATTTTTCACGTAATTTAAAATTTCTGGAACTGCGCTGGACTGTTTCAGTAGTCACGCGAAAAATATTGGACCTCTCCAAAAAGGTTTTATAAACTACATATCTTAGGGCGATTTTATGCTCCGTGGTAAACTTAAGCAATGTTTAAATTTTGTCAAAAACTTCTTTAATTCGTTTTTCGGTGCGGTGAAACAATTTTCGACTAAGTGGTTCACCGCAAATGTCCGCGATGGTACGTTCAACTGCCAATTTTAATATGCACAAAGAAACATATTTTTCATTTCCAAAAATGTTCCGTCTCACATTAACAAAATGTTTGACCATTCAAACAATGCAACTTGAAACACTAACAATATAGTTATTCAATAGGTAAGGTTCACACAATAGTGCTCCGCCCCGGGACATTTTGTATTACAATTTGTAACTGTGGCGTTGTAGCCACAAGTTTCTTTGAAGCTAGTTTGTCGTTTGATGTTGAAATTTTATATTTATGTTGATTGTTGGTTTTTGTAATTACTTCATCCTAAATCACCACTTTCAGCCTAAAATACCAACAATCACTGGCGACCAGAATCTATAAGGTTTGATTGATACTTTAGCGACACATAAAAGGTTAAAGAAGATTACTACTTGCTTGAATACTTAGCGTTGAACTCTTGTATTTGTAAGTCAAAGACGTGGTTTTACATGACGCATAGTCTTTTGCGTATACTCGCGTCTAGATTCAAGTAAAATTGCTACGGCTTTAGATATTCTAAACATTAATGTTTAAAGCTGTTCCGTAAAGAAGAGCATGATGCTCCTCTCTGGTCAAACCTCCATTCCCTCCAATGAACAATATCTATTAATAGTATCCAAAAGACAATAGTATCTTTTCAAAGTTCGTTTCCTTAATAAAACAAACAATTGCCCATCGTCTGCATTGTGTGCAGGCGATAGCCTATTTGTTGTTGTTTAACTAACTCAAAACGTTAATTTCCTAAACCGCTCACACTCACTGAATATAAATACCTGTATAAATGTGTCATTCATACTAGTTTAACCCAGCCCGTCCCTAGCTATCCTACCACCAGCGACGCCTTAAGCTGAGGCCTGTACCCCACAGGGGGTGCCCTTAGCGTGTAGTCGCTTAGTTTTTAAGTTTTAATAAGCCTTGGCTGAAGGCTTTCATATTTATATTAAGGTCACCACAGGTTTCATTCACTCAAAAAAAAAAAAAACATGCATCCCAAACCACACAGTATACTATACCGCACTGTACACTATACCGCACTGTACACTATACCGCACTGTACACTATACCGCACTGTACACTATACCGCACTGTACACTATACCGCACAGTACACTATACCACACAGTAACACCACAAGGATGCTACGAATACACACAAGTTATTACCCATCGCTTATGGGACACAAATGGGACATAATTCATCGGATTGCGCCGTCGCAACCGTCAGCACCGCCCATTAGTTTTTTCATCTATTTTAAAACGGTCTTCACTATTGATAGTCTTTTATTTTTTGTTCCCATAATTGTGTACATGGATAGCTTTTATGAGCTTTCTAGTTTCTATCTTCTTGTAAATTACTTTGGCTCTTAGAATAGAAATACTATTTATCGTTCACCATACAAAAACTACATTAGGTGCTTACAAATAACAGGGCAGGGAGGCACGGACAGGGCAAGGGCTTAGCATCCTGTGGTGGATAAAATATACGAACTGTGTCTGTTATACAATAGAGAGAAAATTTACAGAGAATATTTTAGGCATATTCTCCAGACTCCAGAGCACCTACATATCTTGGTTTGTCTGATCCCAAATTTCTGAAAGACAAAACACTTTCCTTTCAAAAATATTTCTAAAGGAATTTCACCAAACATCCTCATCAGAATGTATTGCATGATGCAATATTTCAATGTTGACTAAGAGAATGCAAAGAATCGTGAGCATGCTCTCATTTCATAAAGTTTTATCTTCCCCGAAGTTATTATAACCCGTCACACATTTATAATGAGGCGGTCATAACAAATCACGTTATTTCCGTGTTGATCATTTTCGAAATTTAAATTTACTGCCAACGAAGTCGGATGTCCATAGAGCCGAGAAATAAAAGATTAAAAAAGATTAAATTATTAGTTTCGGATGACAGTTATGATGTTTACGTCAGCTCAGTGATGCTTGAAGTTTTTGTTTGTAAATCAAAATTAGATGCAATGATGATTATAAATTATTGTAAATTAGGTGTGAATTTATTGTAAACTAGTTTTTACCCGCGAATTCGTACGCGCTACACGCATATTCCGTTTTTTACCCGTACCCTTAAGATTTTTTCGTTCCCGTATAGCCTATAGCATTCCTCATGAATGTGGCTATCATATACAAACATAATTTTCTTGGTTTTTGTTATTTCCAGTTTTTATACAAAATATTTATGATTTATTAAATTATAAACTCTTGTGTCTATAACCGGAAATGACCTCACATTTTTTTATGCTTGTAGTAATATTTGAATGAAACAATACAAAATGTATGATTCCGATAAATGCATAAAAAATGTGCGATTTAAAAATTTTATCGCGATCCCAATAAAAATCAAAGAGAATGGGTAAAAAAGCCGTATAAAAAATAGGTAGGCTTAACCCTTCAGCTGGCGGGGCGGGTCGAAACGACACAGGTAATTAGTGAACTGGTTGCGACAATTTGTCACGACTATACAAACACATGTAGCTACGTATGTGGCTGACTTTTTTTGTTGTTTTTCCTCTGTTGTTATTTTGGTAGGTCTATTATTTGTGTTTATATTGAGAGTTACTTGTTTTATGGTATGTTTGAGTGTTTCTTGGTTATGAAAATAATGGTAATAGTTTGTTCGTTTATAAAAATGATGACAATCTTAATAGTGATTGGTTTATTTGGCCTTAATTAACACTTGATCCTATTATGTTGCATTTATTCATAAAATAAGTTTGACTTAGAAAAAATCCAGGATTGAAAGCACTTCTATTCAGATCGTCGAATTAATATAGGTACACATACACAAAAAAAAAAAAATTTAAAAATCGGTCCCAGGAAAAATAATAAAAACATGTTTTGTTGTTAAAATAATTGTTTTATTGTTAAATAATATTTTAAGATATTTTACTCTCCAAAATAAATAATTCCGCGTCTAAAAGATCCCATTACATCTGTGAAGAGCCGAACTAAGAGAGATACAATCCGCAAAGCAGTTTTATGGCGAACTGTTGAGCCACCCAGTTGCGCGACCCCACAGGCCCGATCTCCAGGGAGAACTCTTGTTCCTCGTCTCCAGCTTGCCTTTGTTGACTGGCTGGAGTGAAAAATGACGAGGGGGATAAACAGAGGCAAGGAATAGGTGGAACTATTCCTTGCCTTAATTGCGCGGCCTGATTAGAGATTTGCAAGTGCAACAGTGTTCGGAAGAAGGATGTGTAATCTAGTAAGATGAATTCTGAGATTGTTAATAGTTTGGTTTTAAGGTTGGGAAAGGCACAGAGACGTTATAAGGCAAATCTTACCGGATTCTACATCCACCTCCTGGGCACGTTTGCTCTAGCAAATCTCCACTCATACCAGTCAATAAAGGCAAGAGACAGCTCTGAACCTTGTTTGTGTTCACTCCAAATCATCAATAAAGCCAGAGACGAAGAACAAGACTTCTCCCGGGAGATTGGGTCTCTTATAGTTTTTATTTTATCTCTCTCTGTTTGACCTCTCACCCTAGACACAGACCTATGGTTGGTAAATTATGTTATTTTTAAAATTATTACATAAAAGTACAATTAATTCATAATATTCTGAAAACAATGTCTGTTTTAATGTTATTTATTCATCAATAATTTAAGTAAATACTTAAATTATGGCAGTATAAATATACTGCCAATATTATTGAATATAGTGGTTGTGTCCGGTTTGACTCCGTCCAGCTACCAGAAAAGTTACCCAGTTAATGGGTAGTGGAGGTCTGGTAGGCAGCCGCTCTACGTAAAATAACTGGTATTCAGCTGAATCCGGTTTGACTGGAAGCCGATCGCAATATAGTTAGGAAAAGGCTAGACAGATGATGAGTGGTTGTGTCCATTTGTTAAAATTAAGTTCATTTATTGCTACTTAATAACTCACAACAACACATAGTTTTGCTTTTGACTCCTTGGACAAAATTTGAAGCGCTTCGGATTAAAGAATTTTGTTGGCCTGAGGAACAAAATGCACTATGTAAACATTCTGGGCAGGACTTGGTCCAACTTCCATTCATATATGGGAATTGTCCTTTCTTAGTGTACTTGACTAGAGCGTTCAAAGGGTTCGGTTTAGCAATTTGTAATAAATGCTATAATTGGAAAGCTAAATCATCAGTAGAGTTTACTCGTGTCAAACCAATCAATATTGAAAATGCCGTATTTTCATCTTTCTATTCGAAAACCTAGAGATCAAACTAAGTAGGACAGTTTCCATTTATAAATAGCAATATATCTAGCATCAAATAAAAACACTTCCCAAGCTAAAAAAGCGTTTTACACACCCAAGAAGAAATATTAAAGTAAAACTGCTATTGCACGGTTTTATTTCATTCTTAGCCGAGAAGAGAAAACTCCAATTTTGTCTCTCATTTTGTATTCGCTTTGGACTGAAATCATATTTTAGTTGTCGCCACTGGGGAGCCGGGACGCGGAGATTAATATTTTTATACCAAATATAGCCGTATTGTGAGGTTAAATTGTAATAAATTGTGTATTGTGCGCTTATATTTAGGAAATATAAGGAAAGGGCTAATGTAGGCTTTAAATGGAAAATCGTATAGCAGGTCGCGGTGGGAAATAATCTGAAGTGAAATAAGCTGAAATGAAAGCGCAACGACCGCCATTAGTATACTAAATCCATTTCAAGCCGCATTGTTTATTTTTGTTTAAATGTAATTTTTTTTTCGTCACCGCAAGTAATTTAAATATAACATCTGACTGAAATTTATTGTAACCAACATTTTAATAAAAATAACATAATCGTCCTCCAAGATTGCGAACGCCCCAGCAGTGACAGGTTTAGTTCAGTCCCGATAAGCATTTAGCTACACTTCCTTCCCCTGACATTGGCACCTTGCGTCGATGGAGGCAACACATTCAACTTATTTTTCATTTCCGCGTCTATTTTTTTTAAATGTTATTTTAGTTAGGTAGGTTTACATGCAACGTAGTTACTTTATGCCGTAACAAAATTTATAATATATTTGAAAAAGGAATTTACCTCAGGAATTTAGTAAATTAAAAAAAAACACTGAATGTAAACTATCTTTAATTTTAATGAAGTGAGTAATCTTACCTCTGTCTATCAGCATCGCATGTGACAAGAAAAAATGTATTGAAAGTTTAAGAAATATTGTTTACTAAATATATAGAGCTAGGTACTTAATTTTTACAAATTAAAAAAAGACTGTCGTGCCAGCGATACGAGGAAGTAGAATAAGAAGGTACCTACTTAATTTTTATGCCAATATTTGTAACACTAACCCGACAATTTAATGCATCTTTCCGCTTTAAAGGAGCAAAAAATTCTGTTTTGTACTCAAGTCGCTAGCATTTCATGGCTTCCATTGTTGCCCTGTTGAAAAATATTAATATTTTGTACCTCCTTGCTCCTTTTTGTGGGTCGACTTGACCTGTGATGTCTTGCATAGATAATGTGAATGTTGCATTGTTCTTCACAACACTATGCGTCTGAAGGCACGAGGTTTTAGACACCTATTGTTTGTTTTTTTTAGAGAGCGTAAAGCTTGATTTTTATAATGATATGTTTGAGAGTATAGTTAGGATAGGTCGTCCTTAACGAGGTCTATTTAGAGATAAACTCGTATGTAAAATATTTTCGTGAACAAAAGACATCCGTTTTCCATTAGACAGATTTTCAATGTAATGTCGTATTGTTTTGTGCGTGCACTTGGCCCCAAGAGATATCGAGATACCGCTTAAACTTTTCCCCCCCGCCAAAACAAAAGTAACGATGATAAGTAAGTGTGACAAAATATCGAGACACTCAAAAAAGTATCTGAAGCCGCGGGCAGAACACGCGAACGTGCCATATCACGGGAACTGATAACAAACTCCATATCAGCAAGGAAAGTTATTAAAGCGTCTACCAATATTTTATACGAGCGAAATCACCGTCTCTAAGGGTCGCTGGGAAACTTTCTAAGTATTGAAACTTACGGGGATCGAGTGGGGGCGAGAATGCAACGTGTTTGTGAAACTTAGATCGTGTTACGATGAAGATTGTGGAAGCGAATCTGTATGCAAGGATCGGTGGACTAGCTGATCATTATTATGACACAAAGAAAAAGTGCATTAAGTCAGCCATCCTTAAATATAACCACGCACTTCTGAAACAGCCCTTGTATACAACCGTACATATATAAAAAAACGGGTTGCACTCCGGGAGTGCCGGCAGAAGTGAAAACTTGAACATTAACGTTGTGCATTTTTGATATTTTGGAATGGTTAGGGAATCATTTCGCACGAATTGCATATGCATGCATTGAGGCGTATATTTTTGCCGCGCGGTACAAACGGGGGATATTACTTCCTCTCCTACGCTGCGCTGGCGGTCTACTCTCCCTCCGTCTTACGAATTTTCGATCAGGTCACGTGTCCTGACGCGAGTTTAACATTTTTTACCCATCCCAAAAAGTGCACAACGCCGCTAAACAAGTTTTCACTTCAAAAATACACACACACATAGCAGTCATCTGTAAACTGCCCAGAAGACTGGCACCATATTATGTTGAAAGGCAAAGTAAACGGGATACCGATGACACCGCCACAGTTTCTCCACCGTATGTTTCCAATCTAAGGACGATTCATCTCAAACTTTACGAGGGTAGAACAATAAATCAATATGTCGAATAATTGCTCCTCATCGGAGCTCCGGAAAGTCGGAATCAAAAGTTACTAATCACCCGGTCTTTATTAATAAGGCGTGGAAGAAAATATATTCAGTGAGTCGAAAGTTTTCGCCGGAGTTTTAAGAGTTCCGGTCTTTGGGACCGAACGCGAAATTTACGGGTTAGACGGTGCGGCGCGTTTCGATTTGTTAGTTAGAATTTAATGTTTTAATAAATATTTTGTTCCGTTTTAAGTGATTGAATGGAATGATTTTGTGGAGGTTCGTAATGATGCAATGTTTGGTACAAATTGTGAAGGATTACTGACACTGTTTTGATTGATTTTTTGAGAATATGATTTGACTTTTTTGGTAGTAGATGCTGTACTTTGATATACCATAAATATAAACAGAGATATTATAGATTTCACCCGCGTAGTTCCCGTTTCCGTGGGAGGACGGGGATATAATATAGCCTATGTTACTCGGTGATAATGTAGCTTTCCAATGGTGAAAGAATGTTTGAAATCGGCACAGTAGTTTTTGAGATTATTCATTACAAACATACACACACACAAAAATAAAAAAAAACCTCTTTATAATATTAGTGTAGATAGTAACTACTTCATTTTCAAAACTTGCACTATTGATATTAAACTAGCTGCTGACAGCTAAAGCAGGTCAAATGCTGTCAGGTACCGTATCATCGTACATCATATGTCTTATTCCAGGACTTTCGCTGGGGAGTTTGTTGCACCACTTCTTCTTCCCAGCTAAAACACTAGGAAGTGGTGACGGGCGGGTGTTTTGGGGGACTGGCTTTATGTAGAACTTTAACTTTCAAAAAGTGCTGGCACTCAGCCTAACTTGAATAAATCACTTTTGATTTTGATATGGTAAACCCGTGTGTACCTACCAATTTTCATCCGTTCAATCCTTCAACATACCTTCGCATTTATAATATTACTACGAATCCACACTGCCAAGTCAGGTGTTAACATCGCCAACCAATACGGAAATTTAATTCACTCAAATGATTCAAGCAGAGAGATTTATTCGTGCATTATTATTACAGAGCATTTATCAAGCGCTTGCTACGAAAACAACAACAAATCAAAGGGTTAAATAATAATAGTGCATGCGAAACAATACAACAGAGACTGCACAAGAGTGTTACATGTTTAATAACGTGGTTCCGTATACAGCGAAAGGTACGATAAGTGAGTACTAACGTATAAACTTAAAATAACAGTAACGTTTAAAGAGAAATTATTGGGTAGCTTTGCTCCTAAGATTTAGGAATGATTCTCCTTTGACAGCAGATAATCAAAACCGAACAATACAGATATTAAAGTTATCAGAAGGCTGTTAGTACTATCGCGTTAGACACACAAATAGCGTGATTTACACAAATAGGCCGCGACCCTCAACAGGTCATCGGTCCAGCTTGTGGGAGGCCTTCCAACGCTGCGTCTTACGGTATGCGGCCTCATCGACCATCTGTTCTGCGAGCAATGTGTCCTGCGCACTGCCACTTCAGTTTGGCAATCCTTTGGGCTACTCGTATGTCGGTAGCCATGGTTTTGTTGCGGTAAATTTTCTAATTATAAATTACTATTTTGAGTTTTACGCTGAAATATTGGTAAAAGTAATTAGTAATCTTAATAAAAAAGATTCACACAAGCGTCAAAACTTAGTTTCAGTACCGCGTCAGACTAGACTAATAAAACGATTCTGTAAGCTTTCATAGTTTCTGTTGAAATCTTATAAAAGTCTAACTTACGGGCTCCAGACTTCATCCCCCTTATAGAGAATTTATTTGATACGCTTTAGTTAATTTGCACCACTTAAACACTTTAAGAGGAGCAGGTTTATAAGTTTAGAATGTACTTAATTACTATGTGAGAAGAAGGTATTTTTATCCTTCGGCGATAGAAGTAGGGTTATGACTGAATGTACACATTATAAATAAATATTGGCAGTGTAGCTGAAAAAATAATATTTTTGCATGTACGTATACTAAATAGCTTTGTTGACTATACCTACATCAACATATAAAATATATTCAAAAAAGCCATTTAACTAAAAAACAATATACATCTGGCGAACTTTCGAATTACGCGATCGCTTCTAGGCAACTCGGAATTGATAGAGATATCCTGGACAGGAAATGGGGTGGCTTGATGCATTGCAGAACCCTGAAAGCGACAATCACGAGCCCGGTGGTCCATAAGTCCAACAGCAACAATTCATATCATTGGCTCATTTCGTATGTACTCGCAGACAATCGTGCGAGCAATTTGTTCGTCCATTCTTTCGCCGTCGAATTACTATGTACGTGAGCGTGTTGCCAAGCCGTGAACGGGTTATGAAGACATGTGCGGTTGACGGCTAAGCGTGAGGGGTCGAAAAGACCGAGTCGTGGCGCTTAGAGTGTTAACTGTGTTGATTGTTCTAATTTTCGTCTCGTGTTTTACTTCTTGTTACTGCTGTGGTAAACAAGAAAGATAATAAGACGGCTAAGCGTGAGGGGTCGAAAAGACCGAATTAAGGCGGTTAGAGTGTTAACTGAGTTGACTGGTAGAAAATGCCGATGTCATTAAGTCCACATTTATGTGCGTAATGTATTAAAAAATAAATAGATTGGATCTTATTTTCGTGTTTTTGGTTATTGAGTGTTTGTCTGTGAGTTTTTTTTGTTATGTTAAAATTATACTGAGAAGGGGTGGTAAATTATAACAATGTAAATAATTGTCTATAGGCATTACCTTTTTGTATATTGGTAACACTGCTTCTATTCCTTCCTATAGCAAAGTGTTCTGAATTGAGTCCTATTAAAAGTTAATACATTTCGTATATAAAACTGTCTTCTTTATTTAATTCTAACATTTTTTGTTATAGTTTTGCCAAGAAGTATCGTGTTACTCAGTAACTGGGTTTTGGAGGTCAGATAGGCAGTCTCTCCACATACAATACTGGTATTCAGCTGATTCTGGTTTCACTGGAAGCCGACCCCAATATAGTTGGAAAAGGCTAGGCAGATGATGATGATAATAATTTCTTGTGGGTATTAGGGTGCCAAACAAGAAACCTACTAAAGATAATATCAGATAGTATCCAAATAGAAAAATAATAGAAAACAAAAATTCTGTTTTCTAATGGGACAAAAATTTCTGATAATTTTTGTTTAGTATAACTAATAGGTACTGCATTATTGGATTTTTGAACAATCATCAAAATCGGGTTCGAGACTTCTTTCAGTGTTTTTCGATAATCCTCATTTTTTGGGATTTGGCCATCCACGGACACTTTAAAAAATCACTCTGTATAGCTCCAAACATTGAAGGTAAAATAGAACTTTGTATTGTCAAACACATACATATTATAGCTGGTAACTGTAGACTTTCGCTATTAGTAGTGAAAAATGATCAGGGGGTGGTTTTCTATGATTAAAGGACTCTTTTGTGTTTGAGTACAAAATTTTCGACGCCTGATAAATCTCCTTAACATTCTATCCCCGATAACCAATGTCAAAAGTCTGAAATATATGGGATAAATCACGTAGCTCTAACGTTACATAAAATATCTAGTACGTAATAATTGAATTGTGGTAATTCGGAAACAAATATTAGTCACAGTAAAATAAAAAGATATCAAATTGTCTTGACATACTAATGTAAAGTTGGTGTCTTAACTTTTACGCGTGTCTCCTTCATTTGACTTGTTTTTCAATACTTCTTAATACATAATGTATTTTTAAAATACTATTATTTCATGTCTCCAACTGAACTTTGGCACAGTAATTCCACATTTTAATTTTTTTTAGCTTAGCATAGGCTTTACATATCTAGCGGTGTAACTAAACCAAACTTTCCCATTTTCACGAATTCTAAACTATACAGACGGTTTAGAGTAAAAATAAAAAAAGTCTAGTGTTCGTTACACGGTAGTCGAGCAAAAAATGCTGCATTTTTTTATGCGTGCTCGGGTCTCAGGCCTTTCAGCCTAGCCTTTAGAGCCGTAAGCACACGAGTATCTATTCAGTACTACCAACGCTAGCGCTAGGTTGCGAGTTCGTTTTTAAAATTTTTCGACTATTCAAATGCGGAATTCTGGAACGCGTTCCTTTTCCGCGCGAAACATGTTGTCATGATTTACTTTTGTTTTTTAACGAAGTCGGCAGTTAAGGATGCAGAAGAAGGCAGTGTGTAATATTATTTTAGTTTCGCAAAAAAATACGGTAAGTCTGCGTAAGTTTTAACGCAAAGTTTTAATAGAGGAGTTGGACAGGGTTTGTTGCTACTTACTTATTTTTAAGCTTAGTGCAATTTTTCACGCTGTTGGAACGTTTACGATGTGGAAAATGGTACTCAAATAAAACAAGAACTTATTACTCTGCACTTATTTTGCCTTTTATGTTTGTTTTCTAACAAATCCCCTCATAGGAAACTTATTAGACCAACATCGGGCTGAAAGCCGAATGGATGCGTTTGTCGTTTTCAAATGAATCGACTGTGCAGCTCTTGAGGAGTCTTCGTTGCGATGACGACTTCAAACGTGCCTCAGTGTCGTACTCAAACGCGACAGACATGTAGCTTGTGCCTTGTGTTAGCCCATATTGGAAAATCATGGTTCCTTGATAAACGTGTGCTAATAACGTAATTTACAATACGACTAAATATTTTTTGTTTGTATTGTTTTATTTTATTACTATAGTAGGCGCCAGATAATCGTGGAATAACGGTCATTGACCCACCTACAATTATTGACATTTTTAATTTGAAAAACGGAATTAATGACACAAAGCTGTCCCGAATCATCATCTCTCGTGATCCTTAACATTGTCTAATAATGAAAAACGATTCATATTTAATTGTTCAGGTACCTATGAACAGTTATTAGGGAAAGGTCAATGTACTTTATTCCACATTTATCTGGCGCCTACTATAGCTGCGCCCGGCGGTGCTACCCGCGGTTTACTCCGCGTGAATGTCGAAAATTATCCGAAGGGAACACACTCCCGGAATAAAAAGTTATGTGTTAATCCAGGGTGTCAGCTTCCTGCATACCAAATTTTATCTAAATTGGTCCAGCGGTTTGCGCGTGAAGAAGTAACAAACATACACACATACTCACAAACTTTCGCGTTTATAATATTAGTAGGATTATAGTTTGATTATTTATAAACTCGTGTTTGACCACAATCTCACCTGATGGAAAGCGATGATGTAGTCGACGATATAATACGCTTACCTAAAAGTATTACCCAATTTATACATTACTTAAAGGCCTCCAGGTTGTAGCCATCAGGTAATAATATTGTGCCTGTATTCATGCATTTTCACAATAATTTGTTTCAAGACTGACTTACTTATTGTTTAACCACAAAAAAGTAGTAGTAGTAAATTCATTTATTGTTAATTTATATAGAACAATATGTAGAACTCCGATTTCGTACCTATCACTGGTAACTGTCTGTAAAATTGTCTTGAAAAATATATAATTTCCATGGACAAGTTTCATCTATAGAGCTGTTATGCTATACTGTAATCATTATACATTATTTTTACAAGAATAATTTAATGTTAACTTACCAACTCCTTCCTAAAAAACCTTGTAAACTGTAGGAAGTTCCAACAATATGCACACTTAGTCTGGACAACGGATACATTTGTTTGAATGCTCAGTCAGCACTCAGACGCGGCGGGTGTGCTCAGTGGTGGAGACATTGCAGACGCGTGACGTCATCTCAAACAATCAGAATTTGAACGAACGACGCATACGTTTACTAGTAAGACAGTGAGAACTAGAAGTAGTAACGTAACATTGCGCATGTATTCTCCCGAAAGGGATTGGTAGAGGTGTTGCTGGTAGTACACACGTTTTGCTGGTTACAAACGATCGCGCCAATTTGCAATCAACGCGATCATTTGTACGTCAAAACCAAAAGGTGCCCTCAGCAGGCAGGACGATGCTTGCGGGTTAGCCGAACAAATTATGATGATCACTTTTGTTTTAGGATGACGTCTTAAAGTCCCGTATGATAGAAGGCAAGCCTATTGTCATGCCAAAGAAAAAAAATCTCTGTACTGTTAAGGCAAGATAACGCGTTTTCATAGATCCTTTTCTATATCTGAGGGCCAATTCTAAAAATGTTTAAGCAACGATCGCATTTGCATGTCAGTCGCAATAGTTTTTGACCGATTGCGAATTAATACTCTGATGTGCTGTTTTAGAAAAGCGATGTATTATTGTCACGTCGCGCCTCTGAGGAGTCCTGGAGGATAGTAGCGCCCATTTAAGTTGTCAGAGCAAATTAGAACCTAAATAATTAAAAAAAAAAAAACTAACAAAACCGGCGGCGCGGCGTGCCCACTCGTGACAATCCTTTCGCCAACGTGAACGTTCGAAAATTTAATATCGGTTGGTCGTATGTGTAAGAAGGCTGGCTTTCGAATAACAAGTGTCTGTAACTTTAAAGCTCTAACAGACATTTGTGATGCAACAATGCAATAACGATGCGATATCGTGTTTTCATAGATTTTTCTGTCTGAAGTGCTGTATTAGAACAATTTCTGTTATAAACGGTTGTCACATTGTTGCGTCACATCTGTCTGAGTTAGCCTTTACATACTAGGGAACAGTTGCGCCAATTCTCGTTGACACAGCAAATTATTAATAAAAAATAGAACCTAAATAAATTAAAAAAAAAAGAACTAACAAAACCCGCGTAACCATCGCGACAATCCTTTCGCCAACGTGAACGTTCGAAAATTTAAAATTTAATTAAGGCGCGGCTCCTACAGTCGGTTGCGCGCGTTAATCTCGTAAACACACGCGCACACCGCTTACAAAGCAATTTTTAATTGCGCCCCAGGCCGGAAAGCGCCGTGTCTTTGACATTTACGATTGATTAAAAAGAAAATGCCGGGACGTAGACTTTGCATTCTGTCTTCGGTTTTAAATGTCCTTGTGAATGGTTTAGTTTTTTCAGTTGTAGCCTGCCAGTTTTACACACGAGGTAGATTTCAGTTTTTTATTTGAGATGGGTTTTGCTCTTGACTCTAGTCTAGGTCATAGATGAGAGTTTCGTGTTTCGTACTCATATGTAATTTTAAAAGCCTTCTTAATTTTTTTTTTCCATTTTGACATTACTCAGTCTCAGTTTGAAATTTTTGACTTCTGACTGTTAAAATATTTGACTTCACAAGTCTATAAACATTTCATGATTATCTAATTAATATATAAAAAACCTCCAATTTAATTCAAATTCAAGGGGTTTATACGTATACATAGAATGTAAAATTAATTGGGCGTAACCCATTAGCGCAAGGTAGTAAAACAAAAAACTACATTCATTACTGCTATTAAAAAAATACAGGCAGTAATTAATGTAGTTTTTCAATTGGATTAAATATTTTTGCTGGTTTAGTCCAATCACATAATTGGATTTCCGTAGCTTTTAGCGAGTAGAGACTCATTTTCAGAAACAGACGTGTAGGTACTGACTGATATTATGACAGAACGTAAAAAAAACAAAAAAGAAATGACAGTTGAACGCATCCCGGACAGGCAAGCTCTCTAACACCTTTATGGCTAGCTTCGAGAAAACAATCCTGTTTATTTAGTTGGCCAAAAGCAAGAAAATAAGGAAACACAACTTCCTACAACAAATTATTCCAACCGAATATATTCAGACGAATAAAGAGCGAGTCACAATAAAATTACGACCAGTTAGTTGAACAAAATAAAAAAAAATCTAATTAGGCAACGAAACTACGCCACTGGCTGGCTAGAATGTGGGTCAAGAGCCACCACAAGTCTGCTTTCACAACTAAAAGTGTTGTTTTTTAACGTAATTAGAGTTGCTACCCAACTACAACCAACCCCGTGTTCTCTCAAAACGTAATACATAGCCAGCATAACTTGAACCTTCCTAAACTCACTACACATGCCATGAAAAGGTCTAAATATACCGGCAGATAGTTCTTTAACTATACCATTCCGCTTTGAAGTTAATAAGTATGGGTTTATTGAGTGAAAACCTCAGATTGTTCTACTTGGATTAAATATTTCAGCTGGTGAATAGGGTATTGATTTATTATCTGTTAAGGTGAATTTATTGGTAGATGGATCGTATCAGCTGTAGAATCCCGAGGGTTTAAACGAATCAACCTGTTTTACTTTTAATTTATTTTAGACTGAAAGCATTAATGTTGTACAATTTGTACATATGGTGTAAACCGTGCATACTCATATTTTGGTTTTGTTTTTTGTTCGTAGTTGTGTATATACTGCTGTTGGTGTACCCAATAATAAATAAATAAATAGAAGTGTGAGCAAATTGAGATATTTTTTAAATGCACATAAACCTACATGGACATTTGGAAATGTCAGAAGCTGAATGTCGGAAATCTGAATCTCGGAAACGGCTCCAACGATTTTCGTGAAATTAAGTATGCAGGGGGTTTTGGGGGAGATAAATCGATCTAGCGATAACGTTTACCAAGAAAAAACGGTCATCTAGGTACTAATTCTAATGCGAGAACAACAAAAATCATTGAACAGGGAGGTCATACTTTTATGCAACCAGGTCGTAGCAAGGTACATTCCTTTATGGGCTATTGATGTATAATCTGATCAATCGCTTGATTGTGCCTGATGGAGGTTGTATACCTACATGATAATGTTTACAGGTTCGAGTAAAACTGTTTAGAATCTGTCACTTAACTCTGCTCTGTCAAGGAGAAAAAGTCGTTGGGTATCGTATTAATTGTGGTATTAATAAATGTGTTCGACCCAAGTTGCCTCTTAGTTTTAATAGTGCCCCGCAATGTTATTACTTGCATGGAAGTTGCTTTCCATCACTTCTTCTGGGTGTTGTAAGAGGCGACTAAGGAACTCACCAGGGAAGGGGCAGCAGCATTCTCTGTGCATTGCAACAGCTGCGATTACCAACGCGCCTGCCAAGCGTAGCGATTATGGCAAACCCCCATTCTTGGGAGAGCCCTATGTCCAGCAGTAGATGTCATTCGACTGATATGATGATGATGATGAAGGTGATTCAAGATGGCAAAGCGTCTAAGTTACAGACGCTCGATTACTTCCAGCCAGAACAGAAACAGACTATCTAAAACTCTTGAAGATTAAACAATGTAAATTCAAATAGGTCCAAGGCCCGAAAAACGAAACAGCTTCTACCGTGGCGTGTAAAATTATAAAGTCGGCAGGTCTAAGTTAGGGAGCAATGCAGTGCGACAGATGGTCCGGGTGGCGAATTAAACGGGCCCCTAGGGAACAGCGCGAAGAAAGACAAACACGCAAAGTTGGTTTCAGTGTTGTTGAGATTATTAAATTTCCTCCGCTATAAACTTTGAATAAACTGAATGTGAAATTTTTGGACCGTAGAACTTATCTGGATGTTCGGAATAGCTAATGTCCAGAACTCCAGATATTTGAGAAACTGTATTACGGATGAGATGATAAATATTGGCTGGGATTGACAATTGTTACTTAGGAAGGAGGTCAGATGGAAGCGGTTCTCGGAACTGTGGATGAATTAGACGCACGAACAATTCCTGAAGGGCCAAATAAGCAACAGATTGATCAATGTTTCATTTTATCTAGACCTATATATAAATTTAGTACTTAGCAACTGTCTTTCAATATTTTTCTCAGTAAATGTTGATGATTTACTAGCTCTTGCCCGCGTCTTCGTACGCGCATATCCCATTTTTTCCCGTTCCCGTAGGAATTTCAGGAAATCCTCTAATAGTGCTCCCCTGCACTCTCCAAGGAGCCTATATGTCATATGCCAAACTGCTCCGTTGGTCTCGCGGTCGCAAGCGCGACTGCCGAGAGTGGAGTCTTGGGTTCGATTCCTAGGTCGGGCAAAGAGTGTAATTTGGTTCTTCCAATAGGAAATTTCCCAGTAATAGCCCGGAGTTTGGAAGTTGGTGATGCGCCAAATCTCTTTCCGGTCGTGTCGGGTTGCCGTCCCGTCGGAATATGAGAGTGAAGGAAGAGGGAGTGCAAGTGTGTTTGCGCACACACTTGTGCACTATAATATTTCCCGCGCCTATGACCACTCTCGGTTGAGATTGGCCGCCATGGCCGAAATTGGTCAGGAAGACTATATCCATCCCACATTTCAGCTTTCTTCGACTGGTCGTTTCGGCTGTGCGTTGTCTGCCAGTCACTCGTCATCAGTAACGGAAGAATTTTATATATATTGATTGATTTAAACTTTATGTGCAGATAAACAATGACAGATTTAAGGTAACGTGGCATTCTCTACCAGTTAACTATTGGTTTGAAATACTGTATCGGATTTAGGTGACACCTTTTCGTTCTTAGTTGTGATTCTAAACAGTTTAACAACATCAAAATTCAACATAAGTTTCATTTGAAAGCTCTCTTCAGTTGCCAGAGCGTAAATACGTCAAACCATTGCATTGCTAGACTGAATGACAAGCGAGTCCCAATAATAAGGCCGCATTGAAATCTCTCGGCCGCTTCACTGTCGAAGTTAGTCATGTAGGATGCTTTGTGATGTGGACGTCAAAACACTATGGAGCTTTGTAGGGAAAGCATTTCCATGTTATGCTGGAATAAAGGAATCAAATATTTTTATATTGTACAGAATTAAAATTAAAATTGACCAATATTTTCAATGAAACAGAGGGAAAATCATTTTTGTAAGTTAAGGTAAAAGGGTTTTTAAGGTTAATTTTTTTTTAATAATTAGAACTTTTTTCTCATAAAGTCGTACTAACATAGCTCCTAAGTACTCGCTACTGACCCATATGGACCCTTGTTCGAAATAAAGTTTTTGATTTGATTTATGTAAAACGCAACACTTCAGAGCAAAATCTCAAAGTTTTCATCAATTCGAAAGGCAAATTTTTCTTGCCATTTTTAGGGTTCCATACCCGAAGGGTAACAAACGGAGCCCTATTACTAAGCCTCCGCTATCCGTCCGTTATGAAACCCTTCTTGTCCGAGTAGGCTCGCACTTGACCGGTTTTATTAATGATTGATATTTCCACATTATACCTACTGTTCAATGTAATAATAAAGTCAAAGTCAAAACGTTTATTTCAATTAGGCCATTAAACGGCACTTTTGAACGTCAGCATTTACAGTTCAGTATAATAATAATATTACATTAATAAAGTGACTCTACTGTCCATTCGGAAAGGTAGATTCTCATGGAGAAGAACGGACAAGAAACTCCATAGTTACTCTTTTCAAATAATGATTTTACAAAATTTGGTATACAAAAATTAATTTAATATTATGTGAGGACGATACACCCAGAGTATGCTACTTATAAGAACAAAGTATAACCAGCAGAGGTACTTATTCCTTTTCTAAAAAAAAAAAATAGGTAAATGGTACTCACATATTTACAGATAATCTTAATAACCATTAATTAAACAGAAAATAAAAACACAAAAAAGAAACAGTATACCTATCTATAAAGTTAATTCATAAATCAACCAGTTTGATTTTGTCTACACCCTTGATTGTCCTATGGAGCAGGACCAGCATGTTTCCAAGCATTCTTATCCTGAATGTAATCTTCTAATTTGTAATATGCTTGTTTACAAAGTGTACTTTTAACATAAGTTTTAAATTTTCTTTCATTTAGTTCTAATATGTCAGAAGGTATTTTGTTGTAACATTTAACACAATACCCCATGAAAGAAGTGTGGACTTTAGCTAATCTAAAAAATGGTTGATCTAATTTGTCGAATAATAATACTAAGTGTGTGATCGATCCCAAAACTATCCTTCAATCACAACCAATATTTAGTTAATAAAACTACCTGCTAGCTAGCAGGTAGTTTTATTAAGAGCTCGATAGATGGCGGTATGGTTTCGTTACACGGCAAAGTGTATAAAGCTCGGGTTAAACTAAATAAAATTGTCCGGTTAAGCAGTAACCAGCCTTAGAGTGCTGAACTGCGAGTGGTCATTGTCCAAAAAAAAAAATTGTAGTCCGGTTAAGCAGTAACCAGCCTTAGTGTGCGGAACTGCGAGTGGCCACCGTAAAAAAAAATTGTCTTGCTCTGAGGTACTGCGTTTTATTCGAGTATCACAGGCTCCAAGGCTCCTTGTACCGATATTGTACATCTACAAACTCATAGGTTATCAAAAGTCTAAAATGAAAGCGTTTTAAAAGAACAAACTTTAAATTCCGTTTGTGATTATTAGTTTCATTCTCATTTATCCCTAAGAGATGACTAAGGTGAATGCACCTTACCGTGCTCCACACACTTAAAATAGAGGAGGTATAGCTAAATATGCTATGGAAAGTCGTTTCCCAAGGGCTGTGCAGGTCAGACGGTAGTAACTACGTGTAGAACCTGAAACTACCCTCATGCTAATGAACACAACGGTGTCTGGGAGCAAAACTGATATCTACTCCTAAGGAAAAATAATAACCTATGTGGAAATAAGAAAAGGTGGATAGTGTGAGGAAAAGCTCGACTAAAAAACTTTGAATGGACGCTTTGCCCAGTAAGGGAGATAAACTTCTTTTCTAAATAAAATGAATCGCCGGAATGTATGTATGGCCGCGAATAACCTCAGAACGACTGCACTAAATTGGATAATACTTTTTTTGTTGTGTTTGAACAAGGTTCGTACATATGAAAGAAAAATATGCTACGATATTTAAGAGCCGAGCAAATAGAAACATCCGAAAATAGCTGGTGAAAGCGCGGGGCACAGCTAGTATAAAAAAAATCGGGCAGGTCAGGGACCATACAACAATTGTGTCACGAGTAATTAACACAGCGCGCGATGGCAAATGTAGTTCCGAAAGCGTTATGTCAATTACGCCAGTGACATTTGCACTGTCTAGTAATGGCTTCTATTTTCTACATGATGCTAATATAATAATGCCAGTAGATGTTATACTTCCAAAGCATTAAGCTATCTTGCACAACAATATGTAACGAAATCGTTACATGTTGTTTTTTCTCAATATTCGAAATTATTTGTCAGGTGAAAAGTCATTTACTTGGTGATAGTTAGTAATTAGAGAGTTACTCGTGACATGTAAGTAGAAGTAACTAAGTATGTTTTTTAGACCCAGGATAGTCGAAATTCACATAAAAAGGCAGACAGGAAAGATATCTACAACGAAAAACTAAATCAAGAAAAAAAGTAAAATCAGGATAACGTTAAAGTCCTTTTTCAAAACCAATTAAGCAAAACAATATAACAAAACAGAACCGTCAAAAGGTCCGAGGTTCACAAACTTTTATATTACATGGACTCTTTAAGAAGACCACCAATGTTCTCCGTAATTTATGTTACTATTAATAGTTTGCTATTCAGAATACATTGACAACCCTCCTTACTAGCAACACTGTATTTGTTCAGTAGATATCAAATCACCAATCATAAAAAAGTTTTTCAGTTACATTAATTATTTAGAATTAATTTCAGTTGCTGGTGTGAGAATAGTTTAATATATGTTTTTTATTTTTACATATCTTTATAAAAGAAAGGGTGACAGAATTGCCCAGTTTAGGTGGATTACTATAACTACACATTTTGATGACGGTCTGCCTGAATTGAATCTGGCTCACACCCTACATTTATTTGTCTCTATCATAGAGCACTCGCATTGTTTACCCAAAGGGTTGAGAGTTTGAGACAAACCACTTTGGAAATCACTGATCTAAATCAAAAAGAAGGAATATCTTAACAAACCTCGCTTATTATCAAGTCTATCCGTATAAAAGAAGACTTGTTTAAGTAAGTTACTTGAACTGCGGCGGCCGAGTAGAGCAATTAAATTAGTAATACTATCCAGCGGTTGAGATAGTAAGATAATAATTAAATTACCGTCGATTTTACTGCGGAGGCGATTCTCCACAGAGAAGTTTCGTTTTATTAATGCAATTACTCTCTGTGTCAGCTGATTTTCTGGCGTAAGTACTGTGGAGTGAATTGTTGAGATCTGGAATCATAGGACTTGGGCTAGATGTTGATTTTGAAGTTGAGCTTAACACTTGTCAGTTTAATTATTTTTGTGGGGCGAGCGTTACAATATTTCATGGATCTAAATATCACTGTGTCTTTCTTTTTACATTTAAATTATTTATTTATTTAAATTAATAATAATAAATAATAATAATCATTTTATTATCAGGCTACTGAGGCCTATAGACACAACACATAAAATAATCTTAAACACTAATAAACTATTACATATTAATTAATAAACCTTATTTAACTATTGCACACGAAATGACGGTGTCGTATTTCGCTGACTGGTGTCGCGCAGCTGGCCGCGGAAACGTCGACACCCTTCGGCCAAAACTCTTCTTTGAGGAACATCTCGAGCTGATGAGTTG
Source organism: Mamestra brassicae (assembly GCA_905163435.1). Lineage (NCBI taxonomy): Eukaryota > Metazoa > Arthropoda > Insecta > Lepidoptera > Noctuidae > Mamestra > Mamestra brassicae. The sequence continues at coordinate 4,710,173 of LR990996.1, read as the reverse complement.
GAACCCGCACCACAAACGACTTGAAGTTTGTGTTGTGACGCGACTCCAACTTCTCGACCCTCAAAGTACAGTTGGTCTTCACTCTCATGTACTCCACGATCTCCTCAACCTTCGTGGAGTGATGTAGCCGGGACACGTACAGCTGCGTCGTAGGTGTTGTATTGTCGTAGTACAGCTACAAAAAGTCAAAAGTCAAAAACGTTTATTTCAATTAGGCCATTAAACGGCACTTTTGAACGTCAGCATTTACAGTTCAGTAAAATATATTAATAAAGTGACTCTACTGTCCATTCGGAAAGGTAGATTCTTATGGAGAAGAACGGACAAGAAACTCCATAGTTACTCTTTTCAAATAACGACTTTACAAAATTTGGTATACAAAAATCAATTTTGTTCCAGTTTGATTTTGTCTACACCCTTGATTGTCCTATGGAGCAGGACCAGCATGTTTCCAAGCATTCTTATCCTGAATGTAATCTTCTAATTTGTAATATGCTTGTTTACAAAGTGTACTTTTAACATAACATCACATACATTGTACATGACAATTAAGGCGTACTTAATAGATGATGCCGTTGCCCCAGTAGTGAGAACGTTATAGGGTGATCACAAAATGATGAAAATAATTGAAGAAATATTTGAGATAAAACGACGCGTTTTTGAACGCTATCTTCAAAAACGCGTCTTTTTGAACATAGCGTTCAAAAACGCGTCTTTGAAAGCAGAAGCATCGCTTACGTTTTATCTCAAATATTTCTTCAATTATTTTCATCATTTTGTGATCAGCCTATAACGTTCTCACTATTGGGGCAACGGCATCCTCTATATTAGAGGGAGTAGAACTTATTTAATGTTGCACATGTTTCGAGGATGAGTATCACATACATATATGTGTGTTTTCGAATTTTTTGGTTCTTAGAGATACCATTCTTCATGGATTTCTGGTTTTCATCATTGTACTAGATTTTTTTTAAACAGTTGCGCTAAATAAAGTTAATATAAGACTCATCTAATAATTTGATTTCGCGCACCTGTGAAATAAATTGCAATTTATTTCATGCGAACAGATTAGTAGGCTCACACCAATAGTACCTACACCTACTCTTAGGCCATGTTTGTATACGTACAGTTATACATTTGTAATTAGGTACTAATAGGTCATGATCAATCAGCGCCATGCTACAGTTAAGTCGATAATTGCGATTATTGGACGTGTGGTTAACTGTTTATCTTAATTAACCTGCAAGCATTCGGCACTCTAGGGTTGCACCAAGACCTCGCCTTTGTAATAGCAGAATTTACTTCCGCAAGAAATCATATGCGGGACTCATAGGGCGTAGATCAGCTATAATAATTATCGAAAGGACCAAAATGTATTGACATGCGCTACCGAAATGTCACGTGGTCAATCCTGGTGGAATATCTCTTTGCCTTGAGCCTTGTACCTGCTTCCAAGAAAGGGTTCTCTCCAATAAAGAAAACAGGCTTCAACTACGCGACGAGTTAATTACTGGGAGTCAGTCCCTTTTGGTATTGAATTATCACAAACACAACGTGTAACAGAATAAACGCAATACCTCACAAGGGGTCATTATACTCATCATTATGAACAAATTTTACTTTAGGACCAAACCCGAAATCAATAAAAACAATCAGCCGTTCAGTACATTTTGTCGAATTATGCGCACAGAAATGTATGGGGCAGTCGATTCTTTTTCCGCGATTTCAATGTTGGTCCAATAGTAAAAGCTGATCATAATGATGAGTACAATGTCCCCATAAGAGGTATTGCGTTTATTCTGTTACACGTCGTAGATGGTTGGCTTATTCCAATCTGCCTAGTCTTTACCCAACTATATTGGTGTCGGCTACCAGTCTAACCAAATACAGCTGAGTACCAGTATTTCACATGGAAAGACTGCCTATCTAACCTCCTCATTCCAGTAACTAGGAAAAACGCTATTCTATTCTATTTTTTTCAATGGAAATTATGTCGATTTCGACAATTCTGCCAATGTCAGATGTGCCATGGAAAAACTTTTTCTTTACCCCGAAGGGAAGGCTATGGTCTTTCGACCATATTAACTAGTTGTCTTTAATTTCTTATGGTTTGCATTATATGCCGAAGTAACACATTCTAATGGTTTTTGGAGTATCTGGTAACAAATATATCGATTCGGCCTTCTCGGCAAGTTTCGAGTGAGGTTGTCAATACTACAATAAAATTCTCAGCTCCACTTAACCGAGATTGCGCCTGTTTCAATATTATTCCTCATATTTTCCAGGTGCGTGGACACTTGAGACAAAAAACTACACCAATTTACATCACGATATCCACTAGGAATCAATTTACAAATAATTAAAACTGCCGCTTAACTTTATTCGACAAAATCCCGCCAAAGACACCCCACGGAAAAACGAGTGACACCAAAGACAACAAACAAAGATTTTTTTTTTAATTTTGGAGAATAAACCTTGTTAGTGACTTTAAAAAGTTACAAATAAACAAAAAAAGCCAGATAAAACAGATTTAAACAATAAGGATTTTTGCTATAAGAAAGGTAATTTATACGCTACTCGTAACGACTGTCAAAGATCTACAAGTGACAGTTGGGACCAACAAACTAACGTGCTTTTCGAGGCATGGAAGAGTATTGGTCTGTAATGAATGTTCACCCATCCAAGGATTATTCTTGGCAACCGTTGCCTAACCTCGAAGATAGGTCCGTGTGATTGTTATTATTTAGCCACGGTATTTTAACCGAATCCACCTGAGCGAAAAAAATAATACTTTGTAGTGTTTTTAGTTGGAAGACGGTTGTATATTTTTGAATCAAAGTTAGGTATATAATTTCATTTCCTATCTTTTTTCCATCTGCACCTCAGCTTACATGGTCGTTGATGGCCATCCCGAAGCCACATTGCAAGGGGAGGGGAAACACGGGGCCCGCTAGGGCCAGAGCCTGCCAGGGTTGCGGAATTTGTTCGAAAGAGTCACCGCGGCCCTGGAACGCAAAGGGCTTTAGAAGGAACACGGATGGGTTTTAGTCAGTAAGAGTCTGACACGCCCTTCCGCTCCACCCAGAGCGGAAGAAGTCATATGATTATTTCCCGTCCTTCAAAAAAAAAAGGGGAGGGGAAACACAGTAGCCACAACCCAGCAATCCAATGGTAGGTACCGCGATTTCCCCCGTTACATTTTCTACGAGTCCGCTCATCCTATTTTATTACGGGCATAAAAGCCTGCAGTTAGAGCATTGCTGAACCAAAACTCTTGAAAATTTTATGAGTACCAATCGAAATTCTACTACGGATCAATGTCGGAATTTAAGTGCAGTACATTTTATTTACTAGCTGCATTTCTTCGTTAATTTGATCGTCAAATTAAATATACATATACCTACGTCAAATCGTACATACCACATGACCTTCTTCTCGATTCTTCATTTAATTTGCGTTAGTTTTATAGCTCATCTTACAATAGAATAGAAAGACAAAGTAACAAAAATAGTAGTTGGTCAGCATCCACAATTCACAATTGCACTTATCTTAAAATATGAAGTCAATCTGCCGGTTAATTAACCTTAATTAAGCCTTATCTTGATAAGGCTAAAAGAAAAGCACAAACAAAATGTCACTTTTTTTTTGCAATTACATTATTAATTTTGACATCCCTACCAATTTTTTTATTTAATTAAGTTTGACTTTTATATTTAATTTTATTAATTTTGACATACATACCTATCAAAAAAAATGTGTTTACCTCTCGGATTATTAATTCTCATGCAAACCATATTTGTTCTTGCTTCTTGGCATAACATAGCGACCTAATAACTTTAATTTAAGAACTGTATTCACTACCTATGTTACACAAATAAAAACGAATTCACTTTCACTCCAAAACGTTAAAAACTACATAACTGAATCAAATCTTTCACAGCACAACTATGATACAGCTAAAAACAAATTAACTCCACCAACTGAATCTAAGTTAATCTGAGTTTAAACCCAGACCACTTGCTATATATCACTGTGTTTTAGACCTAACGTTTTAGTCGCTTCTAGGATTACCGCAGATAAGACGTTGCCTAAGTGGGGGTCTTAATAAGGATTCCTCTGTTTTATTTCACCATTTATTTTAGTTTAATGTAATTGGACTACGTATAATTTCTTAAAACGGAAAAGTTTGCGCTGGTCGTTGAGTTTTTTAAGTGTTTGAAAAGGAGAAAGGTTTGAAAGAAAAGTTTGCTAAGGTAACCGGGACTGGAGTGAAAGGCTGCCAGTATAGTAGGACCACTACCTGTTTTAATGGACATTTTAGCAGAATTAGGCTTTACTTTACTCACGATTTTCTGTGTTATTACTTTGTAAGCAGTTCGTACACTAATATAAGTTTCGGTTGCGGTTCTGACACAGTAGATATTAAGAAAAGCAAATTAAAAACAATGGTGAGATGGACAATAAGATTGGAATATTGGGTAGATTTAAAGCAGTCTTCAAAGAAACTCCCAACAACCTAGAGTTAATAGGTTACTTCCAGGCAAGCGTGCTTGGTCGGCGACCACATTATCGTTTTCAATCAGGAGGAGTTTTTTCACCCCCTATGTACTCGAACGCTGGATCTCTTATCCGGCAGTGCGATTCTATTAACATGTCGAAGTGGGCTTGGGTGAAATGATCACAAAGTGAGCTGTCAATCCAAGTTATCAAGATGGAATGACAGTTCACTTCGCGCTCACTCCACCTGAGTTTTCACGGTCAGAGGTTTACAGAATCGACCGGCAGACCCTAAACACACAAAACCACCGTCCCACCATAACAAAACGAACTAATCACGCATCTAATCCGTAACACACTACACTTTAATATCTTAAACTACTAAGTATGAAAGTTCCATCCCCTTGGTCTCAGATTATCCAATGATAATGAGACGACCGGCCACTCCGTTTTCATTACTATAACGACTGGTTTTCCAACGTAATGGCCCATAAACATTGCCGCAAATAGAGTGGGAAGAAACCAAGTTTCTGCAATAATCTTGCTTTACTTGTATGTATGGGATTATAATTGGATGCGACTAGATGGGGTTGGAGGCGTAGTCTCACGTGGGTGCGACTTCTGTTCAAAAGATTAGTAGCAGGTCGGAATATCCGTTGCGGAATTTGTTCGAAAGAGTCACCGCGGCCCTGGAACGCAAAGGGCTTTTGGAGGAACACGGATGGGTTTTAGTCAGTAAGTCTGACACGCCCTTCCGCTCCACCCAGAGCGGAAGAAGTCATTTGATAATTTCCTACCCTTAAAAAAAGGTCAGAATACTCGGTGATTTTACTAAAGGGCAGTTTATTTGAAACTGAAAGTGCATCAACATTTTTTTAAGAATTAAGTCCGCCTTTGTACGTTAAAGGTATTTCATGAGATGGTGATCTCGATGCATTGTACGAAATATCGACCGTTCAGCTTTTGATATAAACGAATAATTCTGATAAACGAAGTATTTCGGTACAGACGACCGTCGGTGGCAACGTCTGTGGCAATAGTTTAACTTTTAGCTGGCCAAGCGTAGTTCGGAGGTTCAATAGAATAAAAGTGATCTTGTACTGTAGCTTAATATTTCTGTACCTATTTTTTACAATTACTCACCAGACTTGGTTTCCATAAGTCATATTTTAGGTGACCACCATCAAAATCAGCGCCGTTCTAAGAGTACGCCGATGTCACGTTATCACGCTGACTGGAAGCTTTGTCGTCAAAAGCACGACGCATCTGCCTAGTTTCTAGTATTCCCTTTATCTTTTTTTTTCTTGTTTACAGTTAATTCATAATCTTAATGTGTTCATGTCTTTATTAATATACTAGCTTTTGCCATCGACTTCGTACGCGCAAAATATTTCCTACATAACTCATCCAGTTCCTCTAAATCTTCGTAGAACCCCATAAAGTTAGTTTAGGCCGGATATCTAACAAATTTTACGCCTCTTTGATTACTTGCCGGCTTCGGAGCGCTCCCTGTGTAGAAAACAGTGGGTTTATATCTATTTTAATAGTGCCCAACTATGAAACATAGTTTCTGAAGTTTCATAACTGCTATGAGAGCTTTCATTCGAGGTCTGATTAATGTAAAGTTATAATTCTAGACCGGTTTAATATTTCTTGATTTTCCGTAGTTCTTTGAATTATAGCTGAATTAATTTGTTAAAGTTTTGGTGTTGTTTTATCTAGTTTTGAGAAATGAATAGACAGAAGAGGCTCCTTTCCACAGAGTTTAAATAGTAGTAATATATGTATAGACCGATTTCGGCCAAAGCGGCCAATTTCAACGGAGACTAGCCATCGGCGCGGGACACGCGCCGATGCGCGGACATGCGCACAAGTGTGTGCCACACTTGTGCGCTATAATATGTCCCGCATAATATGTGCAAACACAGGTGCACTCCCTCTTCCATTACTGACATATTCCGATGGGACGGCAACCCGACACGACCGGAGAGAGATCAGGCGCAGGACTAACGGTTTAATATGCTTTCCGAGGCACGGGGGTGTCCCACCATCAACTTCCAAACTCCGGGCTGTTTCTGAGAAATTTCTGTTGGAAAAACCTAATAACACTTTTTGCCGGACCTGGGAATCGAATCCAGGACTCCACGCTGGGCTTGCGCCTGCGAGACCAACAGAGCAGTAGCAGTAGTAAAGAACACTATTTTTTGCGTATGACACAGCAATGTCAATTTTGACAACTCAACAACAATCATTACAATGAAGCACGAATTAGGAGTTTTCTTCAAAATCCTTTGGACTGCGAGGTGTTATGAAATTGGAGTGCAGATCATGGGAAGCATTGAATAGGCTCTGTATAAAAATAATCTGTCATCTATTCTAAACATGATATCAAAACAACACTATCCACTATCCTTTACCCAGCCTTCCCCTACTAATAACCGGTGAAGCTAATCCACCACCAGCGATTATCACTAAGTCACCATAATTTGAAAATAGTCCCATTATTCTGTCAGTACCATATAGCAAAGTGTAAGCAGAAAACACCATAGCGGACCTTACTAATGGTCAATAAACGGGATCCTATGGCTGGCGCGAGCGAGTCCCGGGAATTGCACTCGTTGATCCCGGCTCTAATCCCGGGACCGGCGGCGCGGCAGTTAAGATGGGTAATGTGTTCGGACGCCAAATTATGACTGTTTTTGATGTAGGTATATTGGTATTGCAGTTTGATAGTGTTTACCTTGGTTTTTTTTTTGTTAAGTTTGATTTGGGCTTAGTGGTAGACAAAACGCTTCAGCGTCGTACATTTTCAGAGCTGGTTGTTACGGCAGGTGAGACGTTGCACACTCCTTAGTGGATTCCGATTTCTATGATGACCTAAGGCGAGCTTTTAAAGTTATATGCAGCAGCTACTTGCATCCCCCTAACAGCATTTTGAGCAATTTGATTGCACGATTGCTGCTTGACTAAGAAACACTGCAGTAAGGGTTTTTGTAAATCATTAAAACGTTTAGGTCATGTTTATTTCCTTGGACTTGGAGGTACTTTGATTTATCACATTGGTAGTCGGAAAAAACAAGAACTGAATCTGGACTGTTTTCCCCATATTTATTTTTTTAAGTATGGGAAATCATCAAATGACTTCTTCCGCTCTGGGTGGAGCGGAAGGGCGTGTCAGACTCTTACTGACCAAAACCCATCCGTATTTCTTCTAAAGCCCTTTGCGTTCCAGGGCCGCGGTGACTCTTTCGAACAAATTCCGCAACAACAAATTCCGCAACGTTTTCCCTATCTTGAAATATTAAACTAACACTTCTAAATTCCAACGTTTTCAAAACAGTGTTCGGTTCTGTTTCTATATAGATATTCTACAGAATAAAACCAGTTTGTTGTAGCTTCACAGATTTCAACGAACCTTAGGTTTGGTTTTCCCCGTTTTTTAATTAAAACTGACTCAAAATACCACAAAATAGTATCAAATTTTTCGTCCAACCACCATCGCGGGTGCACAATATTAGTTGAAAATATGAGCGGTTCGTTCATAATGTCGGCTTCATTTGTCACCCGGCATGTGCCAAGTGTTCACGTAGTGTTAATAACCTGCCTTCGTGGCACACGGCCAGAATCAGGTTTTTGGAGCCCAGGAGTGAGTTGAGAGCTCATAGCGGATGGATTGGTTTGAAGGTCGTAAAGAATCCATTATGTGTTTTTATAATTTTCCACTGAAAGAACAACGTGGGATTCCTTATCTTACTCTATAAAATTGCGGACATAGAGTCTTGTAGTTCATGTAACGGGGGGTACTGACCGGTGTTACGGGGCGTAATGTATCATGTTACAGAGCGAACACGGATTTTAGGACACGGCGTAACAGCATGCTTGCTTCGAATGTTACATTACGGCCCATAGCACCGGTCAGTACCCAGCTTAAGACTTTTCACAGTAGGAAATTGTTGAGCAAAAACAAAAAACTAGCGCTCCTGTAGTGCTATTTTGTAACAATCTCACCGTGATAACTAAGGTGAAGTGAACTTGAAGCGAGCTGTCAATCCCGAGCACCAATAGGAATGACAACTCGCTTCACCTAACATTTCACGAGTTGTTGTGAAACGTTAGGTGAGTTATTTTCCAGAATCGAACAGCTGACCCTGGGTTATCATATCATGAAAGTGGAGTAACCTGGGAGACGAGAAAAACGCATCCTTGCTCTAATTTCTAATAAGACCAATCATTAATTGTTTTCAAATAAAAATATGTCCATGAATTATAAGTACTAATTTGCATCAAAATCGTTCAACCCAGCTGTTCAATCAAATAAATATACCATCCAAAAGATTTCCATTAGAATACGCTCCGCTTATGACTTGTGGCAAGCCCTAAGTGCAACGTAAGCGATGAGTGCCCTATTTCGCTACCCTAACAAATATTTCGACGTTGGAATAACATCTAATTGCTATTTAAGATTTTGATTAATTGGGCCTATAGGCCTATAGGCCCAATTAATCAAAATCTTAATGGACCCAGAGTGGAAGAAGTCATTTGATTATTTCCCATCCTTAAAAAAAAAAGGCTTCTAAATGGCGGTAGCCTAGCTCTGAAAGGAAATAAGGGAGGGATGCCTAAGTCCTGTAGTGGGGCACTACAGGTTTAAATTAAAAAATAAATAAATAATAAAAATAAAATAAATAAATAAATTATTAATAATTAATAAATTATTTTTTTAATTTAAACCTGTAGTGCCCCACTACAGGACATAGGCATCCCTCCCTTATTTCCTTTTTTTGTCTATTTTGTACAATTTGAGCACAATTCTTTAGTTAGGAGTCCAGCTCGCCACGCCATCTTCTTTTGAGCCTGAGTTGCTTCGCCAGTTCATAATGTTGAACCTGAAAGTGGTAATTTCAAAATACCTAGTTATGAATCCTGTTGCTATTTATGTGGATGTTGTGGCTCCTCTGGAACTGCCTCATAACATAGGTACTAAAATTATTCCCATTTCAAAAGATCTAGTTATTATAATTCTGTAATAGTCTAGTCCAAACCTGCCGTTTTTCGACAAATTCCCCAGACATAAAATTACAACCAACCAATCAGCCTTAAGGAAAAAGATTCATGCCTTTAATTTAGAAAAAGGCATTTCACTAACGGAAGACATCAATTGGATGTAATTACAATTGAATAATTCATTAGTTCGTTTAAAATTCAGTTTAAACTTATAAAAAAAAAACCATCAGAAACTGTGGAAAAAGTTAAGGTTTTAAAAAGTTATCAAATCTTTAGTTCATTACTCTTATCTCAAAGTTTTAAGCTGTTAAAGTGCAGTTAAAGTATCTACTAACGACTCCTTAACTTTAGTTTTGAGTGTCATCGTAACTAGCGGTTTGGGTAGCGAATATCTTGATAACACCTGCGTTATAGGCTTTTTGTGGTTGTATTTTCTAACTTGAGAGCAAATTCTGCTAATTTTAAAGCACAATCTGTGTGTCACTTAGTCACAATCTGACAAAATGTAGGAAAATTAGAAGTGATTTTGACACATTGCGACTGAGATGCGAATGTTGCTTTAAAATAAGTAGAATTGGGCCTTTCACGAATGTTTTTGACGTATATTAACGTAACGTAAAATTATACTATAACTATAATACTCGTTTCGCACAGAATATTTATTTTAATTTGATACTAATAATAATAATAATAATATATCTTTGGACAACTCACACACGGTCATCCGATCCCAAACTAGGCAGAGCCTGTGCTATGGCAACCAGACAACTGATAAACGTACTTATATATTTCTAAATACATACATATTATAGACAAATTACACCCAGACACAGAACAAACGATCGTACTCATCACACAAAGGTTTGTCCTGGGTGGGAATCGAACCCACGACCTCCGATTTAGCAGTCAGGGTCACTAACCACTCGACCAACAGGCCAGTCAAAAATACTATATTCATATTGTGTATGATACAAATTGTGTATCTCGGGGTTGTTGTTTTTTTTATTCAAAATTACATTAACGTTACTATACGTCAAAACATTCGTGCTAGGCCTTCTGATCCTCATTTTCGATGCATCTTACTTCTTAATCTTTCTTTTCGTGTCTGTTGACTCAAATTATTTTCTTCCGACCGGTATTTGGCAACTGGTACAGCTCTCTCAATTAAGGCCTCGTTTAAATCCTCGAAGGTGCAGGTGGTTGTGCACGATGGGCAACAAAGAAGGTGGTGGGAAAGTGACGCATGTGAAGGACGTTGCTTGTTTTTGGGATGGGTGGCAGATGCATTTCGCCAGATTATTTTTATAGCTTTCAATCTGGGTCCGCAATCGGTTAAGAGTTTTCCAGATTAGCCACTGCACTTTTCTAAACAAACTCAATCTTATCAATCGAAAACGAGAAAAGGTCTCATTATATTTCAATCATCATTTGCTTAACCTTCCCTACAATATTGGGGTTAGCTTCTAGTCCTACTTGATGCAGCCGAGTACCAGTATTTTAAATGGAGTCTTTGCTTATCTCTGGCCTAAACAACCCAGAAGCAATAAAATAAAATTGTCATTATCAAATCACACATAAGTATACGATAAATACGAGTGCGTGTGGCAGATCAACTTAACAATATATAACCTTCGAGATAAGGAAAACAGTAAATAAATCATTTAAGAGTAAATACATCTCTTTCATCTATTTTCTTTTCATGATGCTTTCGTAGCAACCGACACGTAGCGACATCTATCGGCAAGAGGCGTTAAACAAACTTTTGTTTCGTCACTTCGCCGTTTTTATATGGCGCTAGTATACATAACGTTTTGTTTGGTTCTACGTTAAATTAACAGTCTTACCTATGTGTTTTGTAATGAAAGCCAAAATGTTGAATCACTTCAAGACTGTTGAATCGTTCCGTTTCACAAGGACTTATCGACCTTCACTGACGTGGTGTGATCGCTACCGTTGATTCTGGCTCCTAAGAGCCAGTAGCTTTGCAGGCATATATTTTTTTATTTGAGGTGAGTTTGCTCTTGACTCTAGTCTAGGTCATATATGACAGAGATAAAGTCGACGATGGAGCGAGCTTACCCGGAAGAAACCTGCCATATCCCAAAAAAAAGCCATATGTTTTTCCAGTAAGTAGTTTTTAATTAATGAATTAGATTCAATTCACTAAGCTAAGTCTGCAGATTATTTTGTTATTTGAGGCTTCTCAAAAAACATTAAAAACTGTTTCAGTCGTTTGGTTTGGGTCTTCTTTGTACATACAAATATAAAAGCTGCAATGTTCTCAAAATCTTTCCTAGGACATACTTATCACCTCCCACTCAAACCAATAACTAGCCTGCCTACCAAAAAAAAAACACACAAATTTACGCAATACCGTAAATAAAACAAAAACAAGATAATTCGAAGGATTCCCGCGAACAGCGAAGATTTATGTAACGCACACATATCTGGGGATCTCAATTTGTTTCGTACTACCCACCGCGTGATAAAACGGCCCGCATTGAACTATCGCACTTGGAGCCGATTTGGTTATTTGTTTGGCCGACCGAGGATTTTGGAAGAAATAATGCTGCAGTCATGCGTATTGTTGGGTAGAGGATGCGAACTTGCTGAGTTGCCTTTTGAAGGACTTTTTATAGGAGCTCAATAGGTACCTATGTATGTTTCTAGCGTGTATGGATCGCGTCTTCAACTGGCTAGCCCCTTTTTTATGATATAATAATGAGTGAAGGATGCCCAATTGGTGCAACTGTTTTTACCGAACTGTAGATACCTGCAAAGAAGCTGTTTTCAGGGTTCCGTACTCAGTTGGCAAAACCGTAACCCTTATAGGATCACTTTATTTTCTGTTTGTCTGTCTGTCTATCTGTTGTTGTTTAAATATTTTACTGATTTCGAGAACTAAATCAATTTCTATCGTATTAACATAGGTAATTCACTCTACTGAGCAATATTCGTCATGACAAAGTCTGTTAGATCATAAGTTACCATTTTTGTGAATTTATAAGTTTAATTTGGAGCACCTATGTCGTATATACACAACTATCCTCCGCCAGCGGCTTCACTTGCTTGCAAGATGAGCTGAAAAGTCAAAGACGTGATGAGGTAACATGCAAACAAATAAACATAAAAAATGGAGCATTTATTATATTAGTAGAGATTGAAATTTATGCTGATTTTCATAATCTCAGAATCAGCTCAACTGAAATAAAAATACAAATCCACTTACAGTAATTGACAAAAACTTCCAAACCAATAGCAGTCCATCCTTATAATCTTCAATCCTCAAACTACGGAACAATATACAAAGTTTGTTTCACAAACACTATCAGTAATATGGCCACTCTTATTTATTAGCGCACTAAATCCAGTCATAAAGGCGACTAAGGTCTCCAGACTATCCTAGGCCGAAGCTTAAACTTTTAATGGCACTTGACGGCCAAGAAAATGAGGTTACCAACATTAAAGGCTTTATCACGATTCTTACTTGGCGTACTACACGTTACTGAGTACTGAAACTAAAGTGATAATTTTGTTATAGCGCCCTGTTAGGATGTGCTTTGGGCGAAGAGTTTGTGACTGAAATTCAGCTGAAATATGCTGATATTTTTTTCCGATGGTTTTACATCTTTTCAATTATATTGTCATTTTCAACTTATTTGCTATTTACAACTATTTACTATATATACACTTAAATAAAAAAAATAACTAACAAAAAATGGCGTGGAAAAATTCGTCCGCATCGCTGGCCACTGGTAAAGTACCCAAAAGGCTGGCAGCATTGCCACGTTGTATGGCAATGCTTATCCTTTGTCCAAGGTACAACCAGGCCCTTGGGTCACGCGAAGTGTCAACTAAGCGTCTTGAAAGATCTTTTACATATTTCTATATAAATATCTTCATCTTAACCGTTCTCTTACCACTAAACGAGTCAACGGATTTCAGAAAATTTTCTTCAAATCCCAGGACTACTCTCTTGAGGAGCTTTGGTTAGTTAGTTGTAGCAGCTGTAGTTACATCCTTCAGGATTAAAAATGATTAATGATATTAGGTAGTGTTTAGAGATACTGCTGTAATAAATACTTTTTTGGAGATTCACCGAACATGACTCGGAACAAGTTTTTAAGTGAGCGACGCGCGCGCACGTCACATTACTCCATCGTCATCTAAATTTATAAAAAGAACATTCGAATTGAAACGTTTATTGATCTCGACAGATGACGCTACTGTTTAGATCGAAATTAAAACAGCCTATCTCACATTTTCTTGATCGTACATGTTTGAATTTTGTGTTGTTGCACTTTAAGGTGGTAAATTGTATGGTTTACAAAGGTGTTCGTTTTGGAATACCGAGTCAAAGAAAGTTGAATGTTGCATGTAATGAGTTGAGGCGTGAAGTGTCGTGTGGATTAAATTATACGCCATGTTGAATCATTAGAGGTTTGTTTTCATTCTGTCATCTGTGAGTAAGCAAGCCTCGGTGTAATTATAAACTTGGCTTGTTTACGCAACGCGCAGCAACTAAACTAAGTTTTGAACGCAAGCTTAATAATGATTCCTAAGTTGCTTTCTATGAAGACAATGAGACAAAGATGTGCCTCGATATTCGGTGTAATTTTGCATCCTCTTTTTAATACTTTACTTACTCTCTGCACTTACAGTACGAATCAACACGTACAGAGAGTTATAATCTTTTTATAAACTAGATATTTAAATTTTAAAAGTAAAACACATAGGTATTAAAAATCAACAAATTATTTACCAACATTAAAAACAAATAATTAATTGAGGGAAATAATAAAAATAGTAATAATCAAATAATAATAATATGTCAATCATAAAAGACATTTAAACACTAAAACAATCTTAAACGAAATATGACATCATGCCTTTATTCCCCGAATGGTTAGGCAGAGGTATATAGGTACCTATATAGTACATCTATAATACCCCAGTAATGTGCCTATTGTCATAAATTAAACACTAACAAGTAATTAAGTACTTATATATGTCCATAAAATATTTTCAATGTCACAATCTATATCCATACTATCTACATTTAATAATAATTATAATAAAGAAGAGTTTGTTTGTTTGTTTGGTTTTTTGTTTGAATGCTTTAATCTCCGTAAATACCAATCGGATTTGGAATATTATTTTTGTATATGATAGCCATATTCATGGGGAATGATATACGGGAAACAGGAAATTCCTACAGAAATGGGAAAATACGGGATATGCGCGTACGAAGTCGCAGTCAAAAGCCAGTCAAGAATATTATCAGTAAAAGAACGAACAGGACATGGTCATTACATTACTATCAATATTATTCCAAGTTATTATGTTTCCATTCAAAATAAAGATGAAAAAATAAAGATAATTTATCGTGCTTTACTGTTATCATCACTTTAACATCATGGGTATGGCTTTATATTATCATTATCAATCTTGATTGTCTCATTGATCTCCTGGTCGCGAGTGTGGGATCCTGGGTTATTTCTATGCTGGTTAAAGTGTAAGGTATGGGAATAAGGAATGAATCATAAGTAACCTTATTGGTAAGTTACCAATAAGGTTACTTGAAGTTAATTCCTTAATATAGTTTATATTTTCGAGCCGTCTGGGGTTGAAACCCTCGGGCCGTGGAGTCATTGTGCTCACAGCCTTTAGAAACGGCTGATTGACACTTCCCGTGATCCAAGAGCTGGCTTTTACTTTGGCCAGAGGCCTACCTATTGCCATTCAACGTGGCAATGCCGCCAGTCTCTTGGGCACTTTACCAGCTGACAGCGTTGAGGACGATTTTTTTTTAAGTTTTGTGTATTTGTTAATATTAGTTTTTATGGTCTAGTTGAAATTTATTAAAAAAGGAATTTTTCCATAGAATTTCAACGTTTAAATTTGTGACCAGCCTACTATGACTTGCCTATTATTCTGGCGTGAAAGAGAGACAGAGGTATAATAGCACATGTCGTAAGTACGGAATAATGATGGCGAGGACGGTTGTTAATAGCAGTTTTAAATATATCTGGAAAGATGTGGTTATTCTATACCTAACTTTTTAGGGCTTCAAACGTCCGTACATCGGAACCTTCGTGCCGTAAAAGTAACCTATAAAAATTGTATAGAATTGAAATAAATTATTAAATTAAACTAAATTAAATTATTAATCATATTAAATGTAATTAAAATTGTATATAATTATATTATTTATAATTAAAATAATTAAGTATATTATATGAAGCTATCACAGAGATTTGTAATAAAAGATTTCAAATAAATAAATAAATACATACAATTTATAGATTACGTATGTTGATTCAAGCATGTTAAAAAGTATGGTGAGGGGAAAGCCTTATGATACTAGTACCTTCAGGTCTGCTTACACCTACGGCATATACTTACTAGCGTAGCGTGTTGTATTAGTTTTATTATTAACTAGTGGACCGCCCCGGCTTTGCCCGGATATTAAAGTCTTTTCAAAATTTTCTTCTCTGAACCTTCTCCTGACAATAACACCCACAACAAAAAAAGAATTAGCGAAATTGGTCCAGTCGTTCCCGAGTTTTGCGCTTAGCAACACATTTAGCGATTCATTTTTATTATATAGATACATACGTATTTTTCGCACGTGTACGGCTTACTTCGGTGACAGATGTCTGAACATAATAACCTATTTCTGCAAATAGATATTTCTAGAATAAACAACATACACTTTTTCGTAATATTATTTGCTTCAAAAGCGTCACTTCTCAGAGATGATAGAAGCTTTTAATATATGAAGATAGCTGTGTGTCGTGTAGTTTTATTGTATTTCCTAGGATGGATTTATAGCCCACATATATGTAGTCTTTTTTTCCATCTTATTAAGTAATGAAAAAACAATATTTATCTAGTTTTCAAACTATGATATAAAAAAAAGCTAAATTTATTTGTTTCGGAATTAATTTGAAGTTCAGTGTTTGTTCAAATGTAACCTGATAAACTGTCAAACATTGACAATAGATTAAAGTTTGACAAGTTCTTGAGCCCAAATTCTCAATTCGGAAACTCTTCTTGCACTTAGTTAGGTATCGATCAATTATTACTAAAATGCCAATTTTATTACAGGTACGGAAAACAGATCAAACACAGTCTTTTAAAATAATTTTCCATGCAATAGGGTATTTTACTGAAAAAAACTTAATTAGTCCGTCCAAAAGATTTCCAAAAAATATTGAACACGTATTTTTTCGTTTTTCACGTAAAAAAAATGAAGACGATGCAGTGCGTTGAAAAACATGCATGACGTCACTATGATGGTACAATTTTTACCAGTTTGTTAGGAGATCATCATCACACACGCTCATCCAACGGGTTAACTATAATGTGACTATAAATATAATCCTATCTCTAAAGTGACAATTCACTTTAATAAAAGATGTTGTTCTCGTCACCCCCTTATCGACGGGATTGATAACGAGAGGCTGTGAGACCCGCAACTTGGAGATGGAGACCACGCTTCTGATAATAAAACATTGGTAGTTAAGATATCATTACATGGATTGGAATGGTTTTTTGGTCATTGGTGGTTCTGAACGTTTTTTAACTTTGATTGAGTTAGAAAAAATATATATGCCTTAACAAAAGATGGAAGATTACTTGCACAATAAGAAAGAAGATTTTGATATCTTGCAATACTATTATTGATTGTATAGTAGATAATTGTTTTGCTTTATTCTAGGAACCGAGCGAAAATTTTCCAGCTCTATAAATATATTTATCTAGAACGTCTCATCTATTTCAGCATCCTGGATTTCAGATTACTGATAAAAAGTGAGCCTTTAGAAAGTTGAAAAAGGCATGTATGTAGATGGTTTCATTATTATAATCTACCACTGTGCCAAATTTCATCAAAATCCATTCAGTAGTTTTTGCGTGAAAGAGTAACAAACATCCATCCATCCATCCATACAAACTTTCGCGGTTATAATATTAGTAGGATGTGTTGCTTTTGCATAGGTAATCCAAGCAAAATACATAGTTTGTAAAATTCTGTTTAACAGTGTTTGCTCTTATGGCCCAACATCTCACATAAAAGCAAAACTTCAACCGCTCACTTCATAGCCTCAAGCATCTCTATAGATCTCAAACACGGCGCGATGCGTCTAATTCGGACACATACAAATGGTGCATAGAAAATTGCCGGCCGGTTCGTTATCTGGCTTATCTATCATCCGTGTAGCCATCAGTGGTTATCTCGTATCATTCGTCAATGTGATTGGTGATTGAAACATGTACTGTGATTGGTTAGTCAATCAACTATATTCCTAGCTTTCTTTACATAAGGGAAACTATTGCCTAAGTGTCTAAGACATTTTCCAGGGTTGCGGAATTTGTTCGAAAGAGTCACCGCGGCCCCGGAATGCAAAGGGCTTTAAAAGGAGCACGAATGGGTTTTAGTCAGTAAGAGTCTGACACGCCCTTCAGCTTTACCCAGAGCGAAAGAAGTCATTTGATGATTTCCTATCATATAAAAAAAAAGAAAAAAAATTGTCCAAGACATAATGTCCTTATTCGCTGTGTCCAAGGATATTTTGAACTTAAAATGGTTGCCCACCGGTATCGGGCATTTGTAATTTATTTTTAATTAGCATTAACCGTTCAATCACTGACTGATGTAAATATTGAAACTGATAATGCAATATAACAACATAGAAAGTATTTCTCATATTTATAAAATGATTCATTTGAAACTTGTTACACGTTACAGTGAAATGGAATTTAATTATAGACATTTTCATGCGAAAATATGTAAAATAATTATTTGCAAACAAAGGCAGTGGCAGCCATTTTTTAAAGAAAATATTCTTGTTTCAATAATGTTATTTATAATTTTATAGATATTATAATATAAACTATATTTATTGTTATTATACTATTTATTTTTATACTATGCATTATCTTATTATTTATAGTTATTATCTACTTTATAGTTTCTCTGACTGTTGAATAACTTTAATGATAATATTAATTTCAAGAATTTAAAAGACCCAGGGCCTTTTATTATGGCGTTTGCTGGTGTTATGCTGTAACTTCTGCTTTTTGCATTTTACCTTGAACTGAACAATGGATGTAACTATAATACTACATATAATAATACTATTATCTATTATTTTATTTTACTCGTTTGTTTATTTTATGCGAGTCCCAAATAAACATTTTTCTTTCTTTCTTTCTTCTTTTATAATAGAATATCCTCATCTGCTGGCTATTCCAATTAGGCAATGGGAATAGGAAGCCGATGGAGATAGGCTGGATGTAGATAGCTCCTGTAGGTACTCATTTTGATCTTCCATTATGAATTTCATGAATGACCAAATCTATCGTTTCACTTCGAAAGGATAGTTTTTCTCTATATAGAAAAACTTATTAAATTCCTCTTCACAGATATCCCAGCTTTGCAACATGCAATTAGCTGCATCTTTCTGACTGACCGACTCGCTAATAACTCAAAAATGCAAATTGGTTTTTGAAATAAATCTCTATATTATAGAACATTCTATTGAATTTCAAGAACTAAACTTACATCTTGATACAAATTGTTCTGGTACAATTAGTGTCAAGATGTAAGTTTACTTCAACTATTTACATTTTATATACTGATATATTTTGCCTCACATCCCTCAAAAACCACACACATACTATTCCCACCTTAATTTCAAGATAACTTTTTTCCGAATCACGTTCCGCAGTCATAAAGAGCGCTTACGCTCCGGCTGCATTCCTACCTGCATACAAGTGCAGACACCCCGTCTCGCCTGCGTCGGACAATAGCGCGGTAGACAATGGACGAGCGCGTGACACCATGCTGGCGATAACGTCTGTGTATGCTTTTATTTTGTTTACGAGGCTTTAATCGGTTGTAATATTATGATAGTGTGGAGGTTAGAAGATGTGTTAGGTTATGTTTTTCTTAGCTGAATTATGGTACAGTTTACAGGAGCATAATTAAGCTATTTCATAACCTCTGGATTTTTTTCTCTTCTTCTGGGATGAAAAGTATTCGATGTTCTTATCCAAAACATAATCTGCCAGTATGGCAAGTTTCATACAAAATCGTTCTACCGTTTAAACGTGTAAAAGTAACAAACTAACGTATAAAAAGACTAAATTTCATTATATATATTATAAATTAGTATAGTATGTATTATGTTTATGCAATTTCACTAACAAAATTAGTTGTATGTCGATAACACTGTTGCAAATATAGCTGTAGCAGCATTTTGAGTCTGATTTCCGTCCCCGACAGCGACCAGAAAATAATCATAAACCACTACAATAAACCCGAACGAAGAAAAGGCTCCAAGTTCCTGAAGGGCCACATGCACCACCAACTAACGAGGCGTCAGAAATAAGCGTGAATAATACGCCATGAAACTTCCTCCCCAAGGAATATCACGAGGGCCTCACATTTAACAGCCGAATAAACTTAGCCAGTGAAATAATACTGTTCATTCACATACCGGGTAATATCGTAAATAAAGGGTCATCCACAAACAGTGGCGCCCCCCCGGCAGTTACCGAAACTAACGGTAATTGTTTAACGACACTGTCTTAAGGACTGCGCGGTATGCGACGCGCCCATTCTAGTTGGGAATGCGCTGTTTATATTGTTAATAGGAGGGAAAGTCAGTTTTTAGGAAGAACGCTAAGGTAAAGTTAAAAGGGGTACCCTGTGGAGGTGGCTCTTTCGACTTTTCAGTGGTTTTCCCATCAGAATTCTTATGAGAAACATTTTCTATGAACAACCATATTTACGACAGACAAGACTTAAGTATGAATCGCGGTGGCACACACATCTGAATCGAATTTAGTTTAAATACCTACTGTTGTCAAAATATTTAAGAAGACATATTTAAAAGTATCATAAATTAATCTGATTTGCCTTTTCCCAAATAAGTTGGGGTCGCATTCCAGTTTAACTGGATGCCAGGACCCAGTAACTGGGTAGCACAATACCCCTTTGCAAGACTGGAGTAAATTTTCTGGCCTTGAAAAAAATGCTGCCGATACTAACGGCTTAAAGAATTTTGGGAGACACGGAGGAGTCTTGAGGCGTATCTTGATGGACTTCTATCTTGGCCGACATCGGTAAGCGTTGCTTAACCTCGAATATTGGAATTTAGTCACGAGTTCCTCAAGAGACTTTTACATCTTTTGTAGTTTTCAATAGTATCTAATTTGAAAGAAAAATATAAAAAAAGAATCATCAAAATCAATTCATAATTGACGGAATGATCGAATAACAAACCTACAAAAAAAAATCGAATTGGGAACCTCCTCCTTTCGGAAGTCGGTTAAAAACAAAATCTAGTCTAAGTTCCATCTACAATGGCTTTCATGAAACTGCATCTACACTATGTGAAACGTAACAACAGTAATACAAACGGACATGTTTATTGTAATCACGATTATATAATATTACAGCTGTCTGGAGAGTCGTGAGACGTTTGTGATGGTGTCTGGGTCGACTGGGGATGTCTCACACTATTTTAGTTAGTTAGTTGTTAGAATCAAGGTTCAGAAAATGCAGTATTTGACAATTTTTTTGTTATATTTCTCAAGACTCACGGAAAGACGCAGTACTGTTGCACCACAGTTTTTTTTTTTCACAAATTGTGCTATTTTTGTAACATCTAATAAATATTTGATTCATGTAGAATTTTGATAGGCTTCAAATACCATATTGGTTATTAACTGATATTTTTGAAGAGAAATAATATTATTGTTTATCATCAAGAACTTACATTATCGTTTTGCTAAAAATTGGATCGATTATGTAGTCATAACAACTTGGAAACTAGGTATTTAGATGGTAGACAAGCTATATCATGTCTAAGAAAAACGTTACGTAGAACTCCGATAATTCACATCCAAAATTAGAAAAAAGACAATACGAACAATATACACAAAATAAAACATTCCATTGTCCCACATAATATATAGGTAATATACCTATCCGAATTATTAAACGGGTCACGGACTTCAGATTATATTTCATTGAATAATACAATACAATAATATTTAACACAACATAAACCAAACCGAGGTATACTAAAAAACAAAATTCAATTACAAAAATGGCGATCGTTTAGCGAATTCGAATGCGATTAAAAAACCCGTCGCTGCGTCCGTAAATTTAACTCGGTACAATAATCGGCGCGGTGGATATTCTTTTTATTTTCGTTTTAAGTGTTTTTTTTTGTTACTTATTTTCATGTGCTTTTGTTTTGGATTGTACCAAATGTTGGTGGCACCGATAAAATGTTGGCTATGTCTGATTTTCTGGCTGTTAGGAATTGTTAGAAAGTTGACTTCAGGGATTGATGCAGCAATTAGTAGTGAACAAACCCATGTTCACTCCGCCAGTGCCTGGCCATGTTGGCTTCTGAGAGTAATGGTGGTATGTTGACGCGAGTAAGTAAAAAAATCGGTCAAATGCGAATCGGACTCTCAAACGAAGATCCGTACCAGAAACCGAAAAAAAAAACGTTTCTTTTATGGGAACCCCTTTTTAATTTAATTTTTATTATTTGTTGTTTCTTTTTTTCAACTGTGTACCTATTACGATTCAAGAACTACAAGAAATATAGCCCGCTGACATACAGACGGACGGACGGAAAGACAGCGGAGGCTTAGTGATAGGGTTCCGTAGGTACCCACCCAAAGGGTAACCAAAAATATAAAATAGTTTTTATTTTCTTCTTGCTCAATTTCATATATGTGTCTCATATTAAACTGTCCAATAAAAAGTGTAAATATCAAATATAAGGCCATCAACAACATGCAGCCCAGTCTTATAGACCAACCAATTTAGATCAAACCTTTGCTCCAAACAGCCAAGCAAAAAAAAAACAACTCAACATCAAGAACAGGGCCAGATATTTATACATTTCTTAATGCGGGCAATACATATTTGGTAAGCCAAGTCCTTAGTTGCAGTGTGTCCTTGCAATTGTGCCCTACGTTAGTAAAAAGCGACAAAGCGCGGTGCGTGGATCGGCCACCATAAACATGGCCACAGCTGGTGCAGATAGGGCAAAAAGTCGAGCAGTTATGGTGGGGTGTGAGTTAGGAAGGTAGGATGTGGTATGTGCATTGTGCAACAGTTGGTGCCGTGGTGACGACGAGTTGGGAGTCAAAATTTGTAGCTGTTCTTAACTGGGCACAGGCCAAGTACTTAGCCAATAAGAACGCCACATAAACTAAAGCCACCTCGCGTCCCTTTTCATAGATGGCGTGCTTCTTGACAACTGTCATTTCACCATGGCCAGTCACGAACTCGACTCTGCATTTCGGCCAGACCTGAAATATAACCATAAACTTATAAAAGAACGGTAGTTAGTTATGTTGGCATAGACTGTAGAATGAAGCGTTAATTTTTTATGCATAGCTGCAAAACACTCAAATAGCTGATTTTCTAACTCATGCTTATAATCTACATGACCTTACTACATTTTAAAGAGAGTGTGAGAAGTTTGTGAGTTTTTGTCGTCATATGTAGGGACAATCTTTAGAAAAACTGCATGTATTTAAAATTGTTTCACCAATTGTAATGTCTTTACAGGACATTACTACGGATGAACAATATGGAAAAACTCATTCATCTATTAATTCACGTAATGATCAGGAAATTGCTCAACATCCTAATTGGTATATAAAATTCTTCCGTTACTGACTGAATGACTGAGTGACTGACAGACAACGCACAGCCGAAACTACTGGTCGTAGAAAGCTGAAATTTGGCATGTAGGTTCCTTAGGGAGTGTAGGGGAGCGCCAAGGATTCCCCAAAACTCCTTCGGGAAAGGGAAAAAACGGGACATTTATTTATTAATTTATCTTTAATAACTCTCTGCACTTACAGTACGAACTAAAATGTACAGAGAGTCGTCTTATTATAAATTAGATATTTAAAAAATTGAAAAGTTACACACATAGGTATTAAAAATTAACAAAAAAATACAGAATAACAAATTATTTACCAATATGTGCGTACGCTGGCTGGTTCGAGGTGGCGCAAGAAAATAATGTCCGGAAGGATATGGGGAAGGCCTTTGCCCAGCAGTGGGACACAATAGGCTAAGGAAAAAAATGTACGTACGAAGTCGCGGGCAAAAGCTAGTCATAAATATACCGTATCTATATTTTACCTTCATGCAATATAGTCGTTTCTCGTTTGTGCCGATAGTGTAACCATACACGAGCTACTCCCAATGCTGATTATAATGGTAGTACAGCTTTTTCTTCGATTTAAAATCGTTTGTCTAAGCGTAACTTGAAATATCTCATTGCTTATACGGCATCGGTTCTATTGAGCTACGATGCGGTCTTTTAATACAAGGATCTATGAGTGGTAATAATTATTTTTATCGGGAGTTTGGTATTTTAATGTTCACGTTAATATGTATTTATCTCTGCCAGGGTTGCGGAATTTGTTCGAAAGAGTCACCGCGGCCCTGGAACGCAAAGGGCTTTAGAAGAAACACGGATGGGTTTTAGTCAGTAAGAGTCTGACACGCCCTTCGCTCCGCTCCACCCAGAGCGGAAGAAGTCATTTGATGATTTCCCATCCTTAAAAAAAAAAATGTATTTATCTATATATATATATATACAGGGTGTCCCAAAACTCAACGTCAAGCCGAAACGGGGTGACAGGATTGATCATAACCATCACGAGAAAAATCTGAAAAAAAATCTATCCCATGCAGTTTAAAAATAATGGGCATTTTAAGAAAAACCTAGAAATTTGATCAAACTGTACCATTTTTCGGTTATTGTGGTTATTCTTTTTTATTTTTGTTCATTTGAACTTTGGAAACGTAATCCTAAATAACATTTCTAGAATCCCAATAAAAAATAATGACACAATTGCCTCAAGTTTCCGAGAATTGAGACTATTTGTTAAACTACGAATTTAAAATTTTCAAGATTCGTCGACTTTGACAGGCCCTCCTATAAAAAAAATGTACTAGAGTGCCTTGGCAAGTGGCATTAAAAGTTGGCGCATTTAATCAGAATTCTAAAATGGTACAATACTTGTTAGTTCCATACAATAGAAAAGAGTAAAAAAATTAAAACCTCAAGTAACCCGATTTTTGCTATCTCATTTTACTCAGTTAAAATGTTTTTAATTCACACAAGCTCTAGGTAGGTTCTTAATTTTAAGACAAAATGATGAGAGAGATGGATAATGGGTATGTTCGCCATGAGTGAGCGAGACAGATAGTGACGCCACTTTTACCAAAGTGAAAAAAAGTTAGTAAAATTAGTAAAATAATTAATACGAATACGAACGTGCGCAGTAGACGAATGAGCGAAACGTACTAACTGGTTGGTGTCGGACTGGTAGCGTAGCCATTTGCTTGGCTGAAACTAGTGCGAATGAAACAGATAGATGCCATAGCATCTATCTGTTTCATTCGCACTCGTTTAAACGACGCATCTCCGTCTCAATGCGTGGCGTCACTATCTGTCTCGCTCACTCATGGCAAACATACCCATTATCCATCTCTCTCATCATTTTGCCTTAAAATTAAGAACCTACCTAGAGCTTGTGCGAATTAAAAACATTTTAACTGAGTAAAATCTGATAGCAAAAATCGGGTTACTTGAGGTTTTAATTTTTTTACTCTTTTCTATTGTATGGAACTAACAAGTATTGTACCATTTTAGAATTCTGATTAAATGCGCCAACTTTTAATGCTACTTGCCAAGGCACTCTAGTACATTTTTTTTATAGGAGGGCCTGTCAAAGTCGACGAATCTTAAAAATTTTAAATTCGTAGTTTAACAAATAGTCTCAATTCTCGGGAACTTGAGGCAATTGTGTCATTATTTTTTATTGAGATTCTAGAAATGTTATTTAGGATTACGTTTCTAAAGTTCAAATGAACAAAAATAAAAAATAATAACCACAATAACCGAAAAATGGTACAGTTTGATCAAATTTCTAGGTTTTTCTTAAAATGCCCATAATTTTCAAACTGCATGGGATAGATTTTTTTTCAGATTTTTCTCGTGATGGTTATGATCAATCCTGTCACCCCGTTTCGGCTTGACGTTGAGTTTTGGGACACCCTGTATATTTAGAATTGATGTCTTGCTGCCAGTGACTGAAATTCTAAATATTTTATTCCTTTTTAATCTATGTATCTAGCCTATTCTGATCCACGGCTGGGCAAATACTCAGCTCTCTCTTTTCCACACAACTCTGCTAGTGCGGGCCAGGTATTTTCGGTAGGAGTCGAGCTCCCGCCATTATCGATTTTATTGTGAAATATTTTTATGCGTCTGTGGGATGTTTGATATTGTTATTGATCCTGATTAGTCGTAATTCGGTAAGTGCAAAATTTAAATTACGTAGATAAACGTGTTTGTAATGAAAAACAATTATATTCCTTTGAAAACACATAGAGCCGCGGGAGTCCGGTTGATGTAAGAAACACAGGATAGTAGAGGATCCGACTTAGGTACATACAAGCCATCTTCACCCATCTGCTTATCGGGTAAAAAATAGAAACATATTTTGTTTTGTTTTTTAAACGTTGGAATATCTCCTGTACCGTTGGTGCGTTTACAAACATATAAACTCACATACACAAACAGCCAGACCTGGAACAACTATCTGTAGGCCATACAAATATTTGTTCCGTGCGGGAATCGAACCCGTGACACGCGGTGCAGCAGTCAATCGCTCAACCACTGCACCAACCGTGTCGTCGAATAGCTTTAAATTTAAAGTTATTCAAGTTATTTTCTTTTAGAAGTGACATACAGTAACTTGGACCTAACAACAATAACATATAGGTACACAGAGTTATAGGAGTTTTCAATCATAAAATTCAAATGACTTCCTATCTGGCCTTGAAACTATCCACAGATAACCCACCCAGCTACATAACTAGGCAATTGTTAAACATGCTTTAACAGAAGGTTATCGGCGGTCTCGTTTTACCGACTTTATTAAGACAAACGACTCTTTGTTAACTACCAGTTTAATTGGCTATAAAATGTGAGATGACGCTCTCTGAGACGATCTACATAGACATGTGTTATATGTGCCTTTATGTAAAGAAAGGTTATGGCCATGTTGGCTATAAATTAATGGCTTGTGTAACAAGGGCAGCTGACTAAAGTTTGATTACGTTAATAGTAACCTTTAAAGCCCTGTATCATAAAAGAACTAGCCTTCTCCCACGGCTTTGGTATCGAGGCTTTTCGCATTCCAGAAACCGTTTTTTTTTTAATAAAAGGCTATGGCGCTAAGCTAGCTTACTGCACGTGAAATATTTTTTCTAATCGGATCAGTGTTTTCAGAGATAAGCTTCTATAAACGAATAATCAATTTATTTCCTCTTTTGTATAGATATTGTAGGCTTTCAGACTGCTGTCTACTAGTGAGAAATAACGTTATCCTTACTTACTTGTATTATAAATGCTAAAGTAACTCGGTCTGTTTATTTGTCTGTATGTTACCTGTTATGCGAGCATTGTTGAAAGTTCCCTCATGAAAGTAAACAAACTTAAAGGAATCGTTTTGAGGTTAAAAAAAATTGGCTGTCTGTAAAATCGGTTTACGGACGATAGTTTAACGTGACAATGTTATAACAAAACATTGATGTAATGATCGTAACGTTACAATGAGCGTAACGTTACAATGAGTCATCCTTTTTCGTGCAGCCGGCGTTCATCGATTTATTAGACGTTGTCATGTCAATAATGCTTTGTGTTAAGCAGTAGGTACAGCTAGAAAAGAGCGTAAGAGAATATATAAATATTTAACTAAAAAAGGCTAAATTAGTCAGTCAGATATTTTTTTTCCAAAAATGTTGGATACGTATTTTTTCTTTTGTCACGTAAACGAAAAATGAAGCAGATACAGTGCGTTGAAAACTCGTGTGACTTCACTTAGGTACCAGTACACTTTTTACTAGAAAAAGACATTACAAGCTCCCACTTCTTATCTTTGCTGCGCTTTATCTTCGTATTTTTTAAATTAATTTGACAAACTAAAAATACGTATCCAATATTTTTCGATAATCTAACTCTCGGACAAAATAGAATCAAAATCAAAAGTCATTTATTCAAATTAGGCTGAGTGCCAGCACTTTTTGAACGTCAAAGTTCTACATAAAGACAGTTCCCCAAAACGCCCACCCGTCACCACTTCCTAGTGTCAATCATATTCTTTAACCCAAGCAACATCCCTATTGTGTAACTTTCTAAACAAATACAAATTATTTCCCCAGTCCAGAGCTGCACGGTATGGAAATCAACGTGGATGGACCATGACAGGCTAGCCGTATTCCGGCTGATGTGTTCACGTCACAAAGTATCCGCCGTAGAGAAAAAACAGCCAGCATTCGACGGCTAAAGAAAAAATGTGGGACAGCTAACGTAAACAGAACGGGTTGGTCTGAAATAGGCTCTAAGCTCCTAGTATTTAGATGACTAGAAATAAAAATTCAGACCGTATGGAAAAAATATTTTATTTATTTAAACTTTATGTACAGTAGAGGTGCATAGGCGGCCTTCATGTAAAAAAGCATTCTCGATTCATTTAATGCAAGCCACTTACGTTAAAATCGCATTCTGATTAATACTCATATATACTTATAAACTAGTGTAAGTAACATTTATTCTAAGCTGCGTAAGGCACGCCGATCCTGGGGAATGTCCGCCCCTAGATCGGAGAGTCCCACTTTCAGTTAACGTTCTAAGAATGGTGTTGGGGCTGGCGCTAACATAATACCGAAAAGAAATAAACCGCACTATGAAAGCTTTAAAATTTAATCAAATTATTATCAATCTCCCTGGACTTTTCTCTACTATTTTAGGGTGGGCCTCTAATCTAAACGGATGCAAATGGGTACAGGTATTTTGGGGTGGGCCTCTAATCTAACCGAATACAACTGGGTACCAGTATTTTGGGGTGGGCCTCTAATCTAGCCGGATACAACTGGGTACCAGTATTTTGGGGTGGGCCTCTAATCTAACCGGATACAACTGGGTACCAGTATTTTGGGGTGGGCCTCTAATCTAGCCGGATGCAACTGGGTACAAGTATTTTGGGGTGGGCCTGTGATCTGACCGGATGCAACTTGGTGCAAGTATTTTGGGGTGGGCCTCTAATCTAACCGGATGAAACTGGGTGCAAGTATTTTGGTGTGGGCCTCTAATCTAACCGGATGCAACTGGCTACAAGTATTTTGGGGTGGGCCTCTAATCTAACCGGATGCAACTGGGTGCAAGTATTTTGGTGTGGGCCTCTAATCTAACCGGATGCAACTGGGTGCAAGTATTTTACCGTAACATGGTAACAGTAATCTTGCCAAGGGGTCCCCTTGGCAAGATTACTGTTACCGGTGTTACTGTTACCGTTACTGGTGTCTGATTTCCTGGCTTCTGTATCCGTACCGATTGTTAGGGATCTACAAATGACAGCCGAGACCATCAGCTTAACGAGTTTTTCCAGGTACGGAGAAATCTAGGCATGTCACCCATCCCTAGATCGACCTCAGAAAGTATTGCTGAACTTTCCAAATCGACCCGTGCGGCTGTCATTATTTAGCCACGAGCGCCTCCTCACAGAGAAAGCTTAAAGATTTATTCAAGTTATAATTTACTGGTTATCGACCGCGGCTCTACCCGCGTGAATGTCGAAAATTATCCCAAGGAAACATACTCCCGGGATAAAGTATCCTACATGGTATTCCAGACTACAATCTACCTGGGTGTTCTTAAGCTTTTCAGGCCCTTTCAACCAATGTAACAACGTCTTTTCAAGTGAAAACTTCTTAAGCGCGTTGAACACTTTTAAGGTGAACAAAAATAATGGAACTCGCGTCATCGTCACCGAACGCTTTCCATGAGCTATATGTATACTGTGTATATATCTGTACTTTTTGGGTGAACAAAAATAATGGAACTCGCGTCATCGTCACCGAACGCTTTCCATGAACTATATGTATACTGTGTATATATGTGTACTTTTTGGGTGAACAAAAATAATGGAACTCGCGTCATCGTCACCGAACGCTTTCCATGAGCTATATTTATACTGTGTATATATGTGTACTTTTTGGGTAAACAAAAATTATGGAACTCGCATCATCGTCATCGAACGCTTTCCATGAGCTATATGTGTACTTTTTGGGTAAACAATAGCTGGACGATACAATTCACAAGTTACATAGCTACACTTCTATCGGCAGTCCCCAAAGGCTGCTGTTATTTTTCTAACACAATCACCATACACTTGATCGCTACGTGAAATTCATCACACAGCGCACAGGCAAGTTCTGATTGCGCACGCGACATTTTACGATATCGTTCAATTTGCATACGTTTGTAGTTTCCTGAAGAGTTTACAAGTTTATACTGTAGCCACATTAATTGCGTCGTTAAAGTACACGTTGATAGCCATTCAAGAGGTAATAAAACGGGGATTTTTTGTTTAATGTTAATTTTTGGTTTGTGAGATCGATATTGTATAACTGAAACTTAGTACTTGTGTTTTGGGTATGCTTCCATAGTGCACACAGCTTAGGAGTAAATATTATGGGGCCCACAAGGGCCAGCCTACCAGGGTTGCGGAATTTGTTCGAAAGAGTCACCGTGGCCCCGGTACGCAAAGGGCTTTAGAAGGAACACGGATGGGTTTTAGTCAATAAGAGTCTGACACGCCCTTCCGCTCCACCCAGAGCGGAAGAAGTCATTTGATGATTTCCTATGCTTGAAAAAAAAGGAGTGAATATCATTGCCGGGGTCTGTATTTATTGGTAGGTAAAATGTTGGGGTCTTTTAGTCAAGAATGGTAACTTCTGGGCATCCCAGCTCCATTGTCGACCACGTCATTAATTACTAAGAGATCGTGATAGAAAAGAAGGCACAGGAAAAGAAAACTTTGATCTGAGTGCCAGTTCATCTCAGTCGCAATATGTCAAAAAAGCCTCAATTTCTATACGTTTTTGGCAGATTCTGACTGACATACGAATGCAAACGTTGCTTATAAATTTGTAGAATTGGCACTAACGTTGTATAATTATAACTGCTTACAAGTTACAGGCCACAAAGCTTATAAATCGGTGTTTCAAAAACTTTTTACTTTTATTTTCCATTTTTTTGTGGTGATACCCCACAACTAAAATGACATTATTCCCATAATGACCGGTGATTTGCCTTTAAGGAGTTTGTGTACCTTCATCGTTCAGTCCAAGTCCAGAGATAGTAAAATAATTATCTACTCTACTTTGGGATTGACATAAACCTAACAATATGTCACTTTAATAGATCTTATTGATTTTAAGTTGAAGAGGTCACTGGTATATCTTTGAAGTTGATCGTCAATATAGCTATAACTAAACCCAACGTAGAAAGAATATCGCTGAACAAACATTTTTCCTGGGATCCCAGCATCAGATCCTGATTTATACCTTCCATCATTAGCTTAGCCAGATGAGATGTCGTTTACCAGGCACAATTATCTGAATTGCGATAGAAAGTACATGAAAAACATTATATCTGCCTTTATAATGGGTATTTTAAAGGCACACATACAATGTTGATAGGGATCTCATCATCAGATTCTGACTTGGTGAATGGTGAATGGGACCACCTCAAGAGTATAGGCTTTCGAATAAAAAAACTTCACCAAAATCAATTCAATTACGTGTAATATGATTGTCGAATTATGCGTTCATTCAATAATTGATTGGATGAACGCATAACAACACACACAAAAAGAAAACAACATGCAGTCGAATTGAGGACCTCCTCTTTTTTTAAGTCGGTTAAAAAAAAAAATTTTCTTTTGTCATGGTTAATACTCAAAACTGGGAAAAGTAATGAAACAAGTAAATAGTGAATACATAAAAATATTGTTTACAGTTTATTTGTTTACAATTTCAAATAAGTACGTGTATGGTTGTCGAAAACTTCTCAGAATTGGATTGTGAAATTTGATTTTAAGTTGAAAGTTTTTAGAAATAATCCAATTCTGCTGTATTAAGCAGCAGAGGGTTTTAATAAGTGGTACAATATGCAGCTTTACAGTGTCGTTGCTAGGCAACCAATGCACGGACTTGGTTCGAAAATCAATGAAAAAACGACTGACAACGAAAATGTGAGAAGATATTGGCTATTTTATTCTATTGGGGATTACATTCATGCAAAAAATCAAACACTCAATCTATCTAGCCCAAGTCTAACTAGACGCAGCTGAGTACCAGTGTATTACATGGAGTGGCTACCTATCTGACGTTTACAGCCCAGTAATTGGGTACCTACCACGATGTCTCTTGGCAAGACGTGTGTCATAGCCTGCGGACGGCGAGCATTGGGTGGCTCGCTGTCCGATCACCACCAGGCCCGGGTCGATGGCGCGTTGTGTTTCACGCGCGCCTCAAAGAGATGTCAGCATAAAAGATGGGGCCCGCTAGGGCCAGAGCCTGCCAGGGTTGCGGAATTTGTTCGAAAGAGTCACCGCGGCCCTGGAACGCATAGGGCTTTAGAAGGAACAGGGATGGTTTTTAGTCAGTAAGAGTCTGACACGCCCTTCCGCTCCACCCAGAGCGGAAGAAGTCATTTGATGATTTCCCATCCTTAAAAAAACAAAAAAAAGACGTGTGTCATATTTCCTGGATGTCAGAATCAGTAACGACTGTCATAGATATACAAATGACAACCGTGCTTTCCGAGGCACGGAGGAATCTCAGTACCTTTGTAGGAACCTCAGTATTGTTTGCAGCAATGAAGATCTCCAACTTCGTTATCATAATTTTTGCTTATAAATGGATGCTTTGTGCGAAACCATATGAGTAACCATATATATAAGTGAAAATCTCAATAAAAGTTTCGTATTTCTTCCATCCATGGACCGGCCTCGATAAGCGTTGCTTAACCTTGAAGATCGTCCAGTGTGGCTGATATAAAATTTTGTCATAACTTCCACTAATGCAACCAATAAATTAAAATAATATTCCTATGATTGAAGGAGCTAGTAACGTATGTAATATATTAAGTTTTACTGTTGTATTAACTACCATGAATTTTAGTGTATATACAGTGGTAAAAGTTCGTTGAAAAGTGTACTACCACAATATTATATTCTAACAATGTACATTAAGTCAATCTAGTCTACCTGCCATACATCTAATTTGACTGTAATAATTCACTCGCGCAAACAGTTTACTGAAACTCTGTTACCTTATTAAACATCATTATCCTTGCATAATTATAATATCTATAAATACAATACTGTTAGAATTTTATTCGTTAATTTAGCTTTCAAGATTCCTATCTGTTCTACTCAGCCTAGCATGAAACTAGGCGGAACAATTCACTAATACAATTAAGAATTTCAAATACTCAAGATAAATCAGTGTCTAAAAGATAACACAGTTACCGTCGCTAAATGTCGGGGGACTGAAATTCCGTCTTCAGGACAGAGTACAAACTTTCCCTGAAAATATCCAATTATTATTCTAGACTGAAGTTGGTAACAATTTCTAGGGTTTATGCTAATTCCACCAAGTATTTGTTCATGTTATCTGAGTGATGGATAGGGGGAGCCACTCGCACGCGAACTTAAAGCGTTAAAAGAGAGGCTTTTTTCATAGATAAGGTATTGTTTTGACGCGATCGCGCCAATAAATTAATTACCATTTATTTTTCTTTTTTTATTGCGATGGTAGTTTGCGTCACTTTGATGGGTGGGCGTAGATAAGGAATCTTCTTTATCAGTGACTGGTGAGGTGTGGTAGCTATTCTTATTTGCGATAAAACTGCCTTCATAGTTTAATTTGTCGCTAAGACAGTGCGCACACTGAGTGAAAAAAGTTAAACTGAGTTTTGTTAACGCTTACATTTTCACAGCTCGATCAGTTCAAAGACTATATTTCGAGTCAGTTTCGCACATAGTCTAAAAAATCCGAACTCAGACAAATACACTTGCACAAAGCGCTTGCATAGGCAATTGGAAAGATCGACTGTTATCCCAAATACATAGTCTGCTACAATAGCCAACGCAAGCATTCAAATTGCATTCATTTGATTGCGAACCGAATCGTCAGACTTTTTCCTGCAATTCATACTACATCAATGTTCAATTATTCGTGAGCGATTGAACCAATACTGAACAATATTAAACAAATTCAAAAGATGAGTATCTTTATAACTAAAACATACAGCCTCGAGTTTGCATTCACAGTACTTACGAACTCTTCGAAAACTTGAAGATAATGTTCGCTCTCTGAATAAAAATTTCAGTTGTTGCGAAAACATTCAGGGCGGCTAGGGCGGGCGGCAGTTTGCCGGCTGTCGTGGCGTCGGGCGGCTGTGCGAAGCCTCCATACAACCTCCCGCCCTAACTTATACCGCGAAGTGTTGTGAATAACTTTAATTTTCGTAAAGGATCTTGGATGTTAGACAATAGTATTTTAAAAACGTTGGTTGTTTGGATAATTTAGAACTGCTTTTAATAGTTTCGGATAACAGTTTAAGGTTGTGAATATAGTGTGAGTAGTTTTCGTGATAGGTAAGTTTTTCATGTATTTTTTACAGGGCGTAGTAAAACTAGAAGTTTTTCAATATTTTTGCCATAAAGACTATCGTAAAGTCTATGTAAGATACTTGTCATAAAAGCAGTCTCATTTCAGTTAATTCAATATTGTGGATTAATAGTTTCAAATAGGCTACTATTTTGTCAAGCCACATAAACAATGTCATTTAATAATGATGATGCAAGTAAGAGATAACAAAGCGACATTTTTATCTTAAATTCGGTTGTCATGTTGAGAAGAAAGAACAGGCAGTGTCAGCTGGTGACATTCCCGCGATACTTGAAAGTCAAAGGAGGGGAGACGTCATTTAACGGTGCCAAGAAAGCTTTATTATCAAGTGTAAATATTTTGTTTCTTCCCAATTGTGTTAAGTGAGCAATCCATGGTCTTTGGAGATGTACTTATGTAAAAGAGGTATATTTTTTGCTGTCTTCTAGACCTTAGTTTCTACCAAAAAATTTATAGAGTTTTTCATGATCATGTTCTTATGATTTTGTTGTTTCTTAAAGCATAGTATATGTTCTTCAAGCTTCTTACTCACTCACAAATCGTAATTTCTGACGACAAATAATTTGTAATGAATCAATAATGTACATTAAATTTCAAACACCAATTTAATTGAGTGTATTTCCATGGCCTTCCAATAAAGAGGGTAAGAGCTTTCCATCATAATTTACAGCTTTAATTTCAAAGTGTTATTCTGATCTCAATAATATCACCTTCATGTGCATTCAACCCATTCCGGCGTCCATAACTTTGAAAAGTAACAAATAAACTACGTATACATCCTCACTCAAAGTATAATCTTGAGCAAAAAAAGAATGAGAAACACATGTATCCCGCACTCAATTGGCATGATGCATGCAAAGTGATCTTAATAAGTCCTTACACGCCTACAGCTAACACAATCTTTCATTAATTTGAACTCTGTTCCGTTGTAATACGGCTGTAAGATTTGCAGTGCCATGAATCATGGGAACGGACATGTGCAGTGCGTTTGATTTACACCCTGTTACGATTTTAACCTCGGTTCATTTACAGATGGTTTTGGTTTAAATGTTTATGGCCGATTCGCGTTCGGTATGCGAATTTGTTAGTGCAATAACACGCTCTTTGTCTTTGGGAAGTGGAGTTTAGTTGGTGTTATATTAATTAAAAACATATTAATGTGATACTGAATGTTGATATTGTACGGTCAGTTCTTCATGCTGTTGGCTGGGAAGCTCAAGTTCACACATTGACCGTCCGATTGAAAATTGATGATTGATTTTTTGAAGTAGCGCGCCTGGTTTCGGTTTAATCTTTTGAACGCCATTATTACGTACACTAGACCAGCAAGCGCGTGTCCCAAACGTCACAATATGTGACAAAAAGTTCGGCTTATTTGTGGCTTGGCGTTGGGAGTATGCCAATGCGTTTATGCTCTGGTGTTCAAAAGGTTAAATTACTTCATTCTCATTAATGCAATTATCAATTACATGAGAAAAAGTCATTACTTAAATAATATTTGTAATATTCTTTACCGGAAAGAAATATTTGCAATTTTGTTATGAATGTGAGAAACAGCAAAGAAACAGAGCAGAAAGTAGCTGAAACGTCATGTTTGAAAGGCGACGTTTCAGATGAATGACAAACATGACGTTTCAGCTACTGTTGGTAGATAATTTGACAGTTCCAACCTTTATTATACTCTTTGGTTCCAACACACAAAACAACACACACAATACAATAAAAATGACTTCCAAATTTTAATTTAAATTTGGAAATCGGTTAAGTAGTTAAGTATTTATTAAAACAGTTTCTTTTTCATAATTATTAAATAAAAACAAGATTTGA
This sequence comes from Mamestra brassicae, assembly GCA_905163435.1. NCBI lineage: Eukaryota > Metazoa > Arthropoda > Insecta > Lepidoptera > Noctuidae > Mamestra > Mamestra brassicae. The sequence continues at coordinate 4,674,232 of LR990996.1, read as the reverse complement.
CTGATTCAGTCGGTCGTATTTTTTGTAAAAAAGATTTTTATCACTACTTTAACGTCGCCTTATTAGGTACATTGTTTTTCAATCTATCAATTAAAGTTACACCACACATACATACTTCGCAAAGAAAAATACGCTTTGGACTCCTCAAATGTATTGTTCACTTTCTTCTTTCAATACAATATGCTTAATTCCTGAAAGCTTTGTACTGTTGCGTCATTTAACTGTTGGCCTTCGTATCGGCTTTCGGTGCTTCGTGTTAACATTTCTACGACTTCCTTAGTACTGCATAAATACTTGTATGGTGTTCAATGAGTAAATACAACTATGATATGTTCAGCAATAATAAAAGGCAATTTCTATTCAGTATTTTCGAATAGCAGTTCAGTCTAGATATAAAAAAACGATAGTGTTTCAGAATATAGGAAATAGACGATTCATTTCTATAGAGCTTTTGGTTGTAAACAAAAGTACAGGAAAACCGATTACACCTCAGACATCATTTCTGGGACAAAATTACGTGAGTATAGACTTTCTGTAAAGTTGATTTCACACATCGTATTACGCAGCGACTCAATCGCGATTCAGACGTGAATCTGCCTTTACCTTGCCGGCTTCACCGCTAGTCGCAAAGCAGATTGTACGCACTACGGAGTCGCCATTTGAAACAGCTCTCAGCTGAACAACCTTAGTCCCACTAATTTCTCTAACCAACCATCTAATACAGTACACATTACCCAGTATTTGTATTCCCTTTTTTCGCCGGTTGTCGTAAATTATAGCAATAAATTCGACCGGGACACATTCCCGTTGTCCGGGATTAATTAAACCCTATAACGGTGCTGCTTGTGAGTTAATTATTTATTATAAATACATGTGTGGTTTGCCCCAAATGTCTGGTTTCTTTGGGTAAGGAGTATTGGAGCGTGAAACAAGGTTCATTGTGTGACATTGAAAAAAGGCTATGGAGTAAATGAATTCGGGGGGAGTCTATTTTGTGGCCTTTTTTCGTCAAACTTGCATCTTCACACTCGTTTTATCACAATCTTTGAAGGAAACTAATCCATTACGTGGTAACGTATATAACGCAATTAATGTTTTTAAATTGTAAAATGAAATAGTTGAAATTTAATTTGAATAACGCAATTAATCCGCTCATTTCTTCTTCAGAAGATGAGTCATTCAGTTGACTTTCGAAGCGCTAATATCTTATTGTTTTTGAAGAAGATTATATTCTTCATCCAAGATTATATCCAGTCGCCTCTCCACCTTTTTTACCAAAACTTATCACAAATGTTTCACGTGCTTCAGCAAATCAATCTTAATATTTCGTTTTACCACTTTGTCACCAGCTCTGGCATAGAATGTTATCATTTCCTAACTGTACCTAAACAAACCTCAAGGCTCCATTAGACATTGTTTATGCTTTAAAAAAATATGATCAATTTTTTTACCACATGAAGAGAGGAGCTCGTAGCTTAAGAATAACAGCCGCATGGGTCGATCTTCAAGGTTAAGCAACGCTTTTCAAGGTTGGTCTATGGATGGGTGACCATCTTTTCATACTGAGTTTCCTCTGTACCTCGAAAAGCACGTTAAGCCTTTGGTCCCGGCTGTCATTTGTAGATATTTAGCAGTCGTTACGGATTGTCAGAAGCCAGAAAATCTGACTCCAGTCTTACCAAGAACTACCGTTGTCCCCAGTTAATGGGTTGTGGAGGTCTTACCAGACCTCCACAACCCATTAACTGGGCAGCCGCTCCATGTAAAATACTGGTACTAGCTGAATCCGGTTTGACTGGCAGCCGACCCCAATATAGTTAGAAAAAAGGCTAGGCAGATGATGATTTTACCACTTGAATAAGAATGTTGTCTAGTAGATAAACTACCTATCGCACCACTGAAACCATAGAAATAAGTTTGTGTAAAGTGTTAGGTATCTAACTATTTTTGGTGTACAATAAAGCACATATCGCTCATTTGGAGCGACAGTGACACAACTGCAAAAAAATGCGAAACTGACCTAATTACACCAAAATTATCTGCCTGATAATCTACGTTAGGAGTAAAAATGTCACATTTGTAAGTTCAAAAAACGTCCGCTAGAGAGTGAAAAGTCGTTGTTGAAATATTCCATTTTTGCGCGCGGATTCTAGAAAAAATCTTAAAACTGGCGTAGTGTAAAATTTACAAATTTGCACTTGTGTCACTGTCGCTCCAAATGAGCGATATATTCAATCTCAAGAATGTCAGAATGGGCTGAAAATAAGAGAATTAATTTACAAATTGTAATGAAGCTGCAGTTCTAACTCGACATGACAGATGGCGCTTCATTACACTAAACTTTTAAATTCATGAGTCATTCATTACGTTACGTTATGTCGCTTGTAAGATATATAGACGAAGACAATAAAGTTAGGAAGGTTTATAATAACAAAAGTAAGAAGTTGTATAGGAAATTGAATATTATCATTTTTTTAATTTAAACTTTATGTGTATAGTAGGCGCCAGATAATCGTGGAATATCGGTCATTGACCCACCTACATTTATTGACATTGTTAATTTGAAAAACGGAATTAATGACACAAAACTGTCCCGAATCATCATCTCTCGTGATCCTTAACATTGTCTAATAATGAAAAACGATTCATATTTAATTGTTCAGGTACCTATGAGCAGTTATTAGGGAAAGGTCAATATACTTTATTCCACATTTATCTGGCGCCTACTATAGTTAATCCGGTGGTATACAATGTTTAACAGAATAAACGCAATACCTTTTAAGGGGTCATTGTACTCATCATTATGAACAACTTTTAATATGGGACCAGCCCCATAATCGCGAAAAAAAAAACAGCTGTTCAGTAAATTTTGTCGAGTTATGCGACGTCAATGTAAATGTATGGGAAGTCAATTTTTATTCGCGATTTCAGTGTTGGTCCCATAGTAAAAGTGGGTATTGCGTTTATTCTGTTTGAATGCCTTGTTGCATTTGCAACAAAGCATTCTCTCTCAGTAAATCTCTGTTTAGACTACAGAGTGTACAATAACCCATAAATTATTAACAATATTAAAAATTGAAATTAAATCGAAAAAAAATATTTTAAAGATATTCATTAAATACAAATATAAATGCTACAATAATAAACTAACAAATGTTATGGTAGATATTATACCAAACAATCTTATTTAAAAAAAAATCATGATGAAGCCCAAATTAAGTTTGAGACGACTTTAATAAATGAGGAGGAAAATTACTATGTTCATAATTTATTATATACACACCCCATAATAAGCACAGCACAAATATTTATAAAACAAGTGTACCTTTGTACAGTCAACAAAGCTATTTGGTATACAAGCAAAAATATTATTTTTTCCACTACACTGCCAATTTTTTATTTCTAATGTGTGGATTATCACTTTTTAAGCCCATGACATTCTTACAAATGTGGAATGCAATGATTGTCTACTCAGCAAACTCACAAAATTGTTTAAAAGTAGTTGCAGTAGTGCTGTAGCCTGCATATCAAATAGCTTTGTTGACTGTACATTGGGCGGTTTTATCGCTTAGGGCAATCTCTTACAGACAACTACTAGGTACTATTAGCCTTTCTCGTCATCATCATATCAGATCCGAAAGACGTCCACTGCTGTACATAGGCCTCCCCCAAGTGTCGCCACAACAACCGGTACCCCGCGACCCTCACCAGGTCATCGGTCTACCTTGTGGGAGCCAACGCTGCGTCTTCCGGTACGCGGTCGTCACTCCAGAACTTTTCAGCCCCATCGACCATCTGTTCTACGAGCAATGTGCCCCGCCTACTGCCAATTCAATTTGGCCATCCTAGCCTTTCTACCTAGACGGGGCCCGCTAGGGCCAGAGCCTGCCAGGGTTGCGGAAATAGTTCGAAAGAGTTACCGCGGCTCTGGAACGCAAAGAGCTTTAGAAGGAACACGGATGGGTTTTAGTCAGTAAGAGTCTGACACGCCCTTCCGCTCCACCCAGAGCGAAATAAGTCCTTTGATGATTTCCCATTCTTAAAAAAAAAGCCTATCTACCTACCCCAAAAAGTATACAACCGGCATAGCTGTTTACCAATCATGGAAGTCCAAAGTTAGATAAACAAAACGAAGGTTGTCTACCTAACTTCCATTGGCAACCATCCACATAAGATAGAAGGCAGAAGAAAGTTGAATTAGGTACTGTCGTGTGCGTCAAAAAGAAAATTGTTGTATTACCCTCATATCTAGACAATCTATCTGTTGTGGGCAAACAATCGTTCCGTGTGATAGCATTTTTATGAATGAGGCAGATTTTGTGTTTCTAACTTAGATGACAAACAGAATTCGTAGGTATACCTAATGAAGAAAATTGCTACATAATACAATTCCTTGGATGTAGGGACAGATGAAGAAATAAATAGGTAGTCACAATTAATAGATCTTACACAATCTTATCCCAAAGCACAAAAATATGCCTGAAAATTGGATCCCATTTCTTTGCAGCTTCCAAAACTCTTATCACCATTTCCATGACCCGCTCCATTTTTCTATTTAAAAGCAAAAACACGTATTATTTATAAAATTCTTAATATAACAACATAAATACAGAAATAAAACGGACTTCAAACGCACGACCGACTCTGTATCCTGTCTAGAAATAATTTAGATACCTACTTACTCAGATCAAACCGAATACATTTTAAAGATTCGCCATCTCTCTCGGTGCTACATTGATAGAATAAGACAGGGATGGCCGAATTTCCAACACTCGAATGTGTTGCTTTAAAGTACAATCGCTTACAATTGTTTAGTGTATGTCTTTTATAAATTACTAAATGGTCAATTTGTTTATGTCATCAATTACAAAAATTGACGCTTCGAAAAGAGATGTTGTCGAACTAAGGTACATTGAACTAATTAAAACACAAAATACTAATTCCGTTATACCAATAAAATCATAATACCAGAAAAAGTATGACCTTTTGAAAACTTTCAAGGTTTGACAGCCTTGAACTTTCATAATATTGAATTTTTTAAACACTTCTATGTGGGAGTGTACTTGACTTGCTGCCAATAAACTGAGCGTAAAGAACTGAGGATGAAGATGGGTTGTCACACGTCACCTTAAGAAATAGCGAGTATGATTTATACGTAAGAAATGCAATATCGAGCTTATTATATTAAATTAGTGCCCTTTTTGGTTGAGGATTGACGTGACTCATGAATATTTACGACTAGTCACCCGGCCTGGCTTTGCACGTTTTATAGTTTGTCGATACAATTGCAATACATCGACTTTTCTTCATATTAAATAAATATAATTTAGTATTATGTCATTTGAAACTTCAAAAAGTGAGGCTACCGTTACCAAATTAATTATTGAACCCTATTTTTCTGAATTCAAGGTTATTCCGCTTGTGTTTTTGACGGTCCGCTGTATGTTTAATTCTGTTCAGGCGTGATAGACCTTTTCGGCCTAGTCTTCTGTCGGTCTACTGTACAACGGGATGGCATTGGATCGGTCAACGGTTAGTCGAACTAGTTTCTTGTCGACCAAATGACTGTCGAGATAGCGTTCTGTAGAGGCAAACTCCATCGGCTTACTGTTCTGACGGTCTACTGCAGGTCGGTAAAATGATCTGTCGAGATAACGTTCATCGGGATTTTGTTTGTCGGAGTAATGTGGTACAATCGACAGTGAAAACCTTGCACAGTGGTTGAGCGACATCATTTTATACCTACTATTACTGAAAATAATTTTCTTTTCATCAAGCAAGAAGTAAAAATATTCGATCGTAGATTCTCTGTACAACTGAAGAATTCACCGCTCCACTAAAGACTCCCTCGAAATAAAACACACCTTATGTGCAAGAAAATAAGGACCGAATTATCCGCTTCATCTTTCTGTTTGACGTCATACCCTGCCACGTAGAACCACAAAAATGCTCAACCGTCTTAATAAATAGGAAGATATATAGACGAGAAACGATTCGTTTGACCTTTGACCTCAAACTTTTCGCAAACTTGACATCCATGCTTGGAATAAGCCACAAGTTATTCCTTATATTGATCCTGCCGGCTATGGAAGAAATAGACTTCGTATTATAGGATCAGATGCTACAGAATGTTGATTTACAACCGAAAAAAGGTTTTTTTTTGTTTTTTTTATCTATGTTGCAAAACTTATATTCAGCTGCGACGAATTGGACTTGAAACCAAAATAAACGTAGTTGGATAAGGCAATATTAATACGTATATTTTAAATATTCAGGGAATTGTTGGAATTTTCATAGATAAATTAAATTATATGTAAAACATTTATAATATAATAAATGCGAAAGTGTGTCTGTCTGTCTTCCTGTTGCCTCTTCACGTTTAAACCGCTAAACCGATTTAGATGAAATTTGGTACAGAGGACCAGAGAACCAGAGGACTTCGGAAACAGCACCATACATTCTAATACTCTGGCTATTGTCGCATGCGATAGATCGCGCGCGGCTGCGATCGGCCGCGGTGCATTTAATTGTACTTTTATTGTTATATTTTGACAATCAGAATGGATTTTTTCTGAATTGACATTTATTGTTATCCACTAATACAATTTTACATTGTCTATAGAGTACTACCCGAATATACCTCGAAAAAATACTACCATGACGTTATAAATACCTTAACATAAATAAAATAAGCGTACATATTTACCTGTAATATCAGCCGCTTACAGAAACAGATTAGAAAGGCATTTGTCATAACGCACATGCAAACGATCGTGATGGATGACAAGCTCAGGAGCGCTTAGCTGCCTACATGACCTATATTAATACTATGGTATGTATATTTGATACGTTTGCTTGTCTTTTACCTCAATTCCAAGAATATTTTGTTGAAAATAAAATGTTACATAAAAATGAAGTTATATTTAAATAACTAGCTTTTGCCCGCGACTTCGTACGCGCATATACCGTTTTTTCCCGTATAGCCTTCCTACAAAGTTTTATTACACTATATACCTATTTAAAAAAAATATAGCCTGTGTTATTGTGATGTAGCTATATTATTGTAAAGTTTCATTAAAATCCATTCAGTAGTTTTTGCGTGAAAGAGAAACAAACATCCATACATACAAACTTTCACGTTTATAATATAAGTAAAGAATATAACCGGTGGGGAGATGACCTGGACGCGCACCAGGAAAGTTAGGTCGAGGTGGCGCAAGAAAATAGTATCTGGAAAGATATAAGGGAGAATTTTACCCAGTGGCATAACACTACAGGCAAATAACAAAACTGAGTTATCAAGACTGGTACTGTGAACGATCCAGGAGAACATTTTTATAATCATACGTAGTAAATACATTGGTGACCGAATTGCAGAATGTAGAACAAATTAAGCAACAGAAATCTTTTATAATTCCTATGCCGTCTTTATGAAAAAAAAAAAAACAAATTTTAGTGTCTCTTACGATGTCATTTGTAACAATACCTGTTAAAAGGATCACCCCACTCTTTGACTCTATTAACAATCTTCGATTCAAGTCTTGCAGCAACTTGGTCACCTAATTTATATCCAAAAACCTTAAAGCAATCCTAATTCAGTGTTCCTCTTTAATTCAGTGTTCCTCTTTCATTAAAACTTTTCTTTTTTAATTTATCCTGAAAATAAAAGAGAGAAGTTTTATGAATGTCATCTATTTCTAGATTACAAAGAGGTAACGCTTTTACATGAGATTATGTAACGTGCGGCGACAAGAGCCGGTCGCGTTTTTGGGTCGTGCCTTGGTTATTTTGGTCCATATTATATGTTATTAATAAATAATTTCGGTGGATAGGTAGAGGGTTTTTAAACAACGCGTTTGTGTACCAGTTCCGTAAGCTAAACTTGGGCTTGCAGAGGCTGTTTAGATATTACCGTGATCAGGATCGCACTGTTCTGTAATTAGTTTGTTTATCGTGTTTGTTGGTCGACACTGAAAGATGTTGCGCTGTTGCACATTTAATATTAAAAGAATTCTAAGGGCCAAATTAAAAATTTTAAGCAATTTTTGCATTCGCGTGCCAGTCGAAATCTGTCAAAATATAGAGCAATGAGAGGTTAATATATTACTGACTAGCTTTTGCCCACGACTTCGTCCGCGTGGAATAGTTACTTGGGGCAGACATTTATATATTAAGATTATGAAGTTTAGTAAAGTTTTAGTCAATGCTACTGAACAGAAAAAGAATAGATAGATATACATAGATAGTTTAACAAATGTTCGACGTGATCCTTTAAATTGGCATTTCTTTAAACTTTTTTTATTTATGAACCGATTGACATGAAAATAACACTAAATGTTAAGTGAAGCTAACCACGATGTATTAGTGAAAACCACATCTAAATCGGATAAGCCGTTTCTGAGATTAGCGTGCACAAACGCACAGACAAACCGATAAAAATTCTAACAATAATTGATTTGGGTGCTATTTGCGTTGATAAAGGTCCCAATAATATTTTTTCTCATATATCTTCCATGTACAGACAGCATCCGTTACATTTTTATTATATAGATAGATCATCGCCATCATTGCGGGATATAAGCCTTTTTTTTAAGTATGGGAAATCATCAAATGACTTCTTCCGCTCTTGGTGTGAGAATCTTACTGACTATAACCCATCCGTGTTCCTCCTAAAGCCCTTTGCGTTCCAGGGCCGCGGTGACTCTTTTGAACAAATTCCACAACGCGAGATATAAACCTTCCGTTTTATTCCGACAAACATACCTCTTCGTTTCGTCATATTCTCCATACTAATATTATTAATGCGAAAGTGTGTCTGTCTGTATATCTGTCTGTCACCTCTTCACGCTATATAGAGATAGTTTGAGTCCCGGGACGTCCTGTCCCTGGACTCAAATAGGATAGTTTTTATCCCGAGAGTAGTCTTTTTTGTCAAAAAATTATCCTAAGGGAACCTTCCCTTGAGATAATTTTCGACAAAAAAGAAGAAAGAAAATAGTTACGAATGAATCTAATAAATCCACTAACATTACCATGACTATGAAAACACAGGAAAACCGTCCGCAGATTCATTTTGTCAATACGAGAGCTTTCTTCGTAGGCATCAAATTCTTTGCCTCTAATATGCGGTACGGGAATTTAAGCTTGTAGATATACATTTCCACCAATAGAAACGCTCAACTCATTTCTTTTCCGTGGGAGTGAAGACAATGAACGTAGGTTTAATCTTTTCCGTGGGTGCAAGTTAAGTATAAGAGATTTATTAATAAATTTGTAAGGCGAATAAAAGATGGGACTCTTAGATTTTCTGTCGATTTCATTTAAAAGCTTTCAACATTTTTGTGTTCATTTGGCAATCATCATCTGCTTGTTTCCAACTATTTTGAGGTCAGCATTGAGACAATCCAGCAGTTGAATACTATAATTTCACTTTGATTAACTGCTTCGTAATATTGTATAACTGTCCAAAGATCACCAGGGAACAAATGGTCCAAAGTTGTCACGAATTGGTACCATATATTCAAGAATAGACGAAAAGGAAGGCCATTCAAAAGATGGAGTGATGACATAGTTGCCACGGCTGGAATCACCTGGAACAGACAGGCAAGAGATAGAGCGAAATGGAGCAGGCTATCACCGCCAGAGCGATCCTTACAACAAACACACGCTAATTAATTAATAAGTTATACTAACAAACAAGTAAAATACTAACACAACCAATTATTTGTATTGAAATGTAAATCTGTTTGGAATTAATAAAGCTATTATTAACATGATATAACTGCGCCCATTTGGCAATAAGGACTTGTCTGTTTTGAATAAAAAAAAAACTATTTGATTTCGGAATAATCCTATTTGCTGAAACTTTACAAACAATGGGGAAGCCTAGAAAGTGCGTCGACGGTGGCTGTTATACGTTTGTACCGAAAGCTCTTTCATCTACACTAATATTATGAAGAGGAAAAAATTGTATTTTTGTGTGTGTGTGTGTGTGTGTATGTTTGTAATGAATCAACTCAAAAACTACTATGCCGATTTTAAAAATTCTTTCAGCATTGGAAAGCCACATTATCAGCGAGTAATATAGGCTATATTTTATCTCCGTATTCCCACGGGAACGGGAACTACGCGGGTGAAACCGCGTGACGTGAGCTAGTAATATACAATTTAGCAATAGGTTCATTAAGAGCAGAGGATATCGGTAACTACTAGCAATACCGGTTCTGTATCAGATTAAAGTCGATTCAATGTAGTAATCCTACAACTCCTATTCAAGCTAAGTATTAAAAACATCAATTGTAAAGCATAAAAGTCAGAGCAAATATCAGCAGCATTGATACAGAAATGTTTTATATAGGTACCTAAGTTTTTAGCTCTCGCTATGAATGTTTCATTGATTGAATCCACAGTGGGCGTCCCGTTCGTTCCATTACATGATTGAACTGACGTGGCAGACATATTGCGGATTTGCGGAGCTAGGCTGTTTCGATATCGAAGAGTAGGGGAAGAGAGGGCAGCTATTCGAAGTTCAAATCTATTTGCTATAGTGAAAAGTAAATGAAAAGCAAATAAAGCGGTTGTCTTTGGAATTATCTGTGGATTTGAACTCTGCAGTAGCTTTTAAGAGTGAACGGCTTATATAAAGTAGTCATTTTGCTACTAGCCTATTGATATGACAAATTATGTCATGATGAAAAATTTTAAGTATTCTAGAGTGAATAAAGCTGTTATCTCCGAAAAGTATTTGTTTTTTTTTTTAATTAAGACTCCTTGGTCGAAGTTGTTGCAAGAGCCTCTACAAGCTAACCACAGCAAGCGTCTAAAAATAGAAATAAAAAAAATAAAAAAATAGAAATAAAGATATCTAAAGTAGAAATTGTTCATTAAAAGCATTAGATGCATTTTTTTTAGTTAATGTCAGCTATGCTTATTTGGATTCATAAAGATAATTTACTATAGAATACGTTTTTCGAACGAGATACTTTTCATTGCTGACATATTATCATTATGTATACTTACATTTGACGAGTATCAATCGGGTATATTGATTTAATATTATTTACGAAGTACCCATTTCCTAGGGACGTTTTTATTTAACGATATATTTCACCGAAGTTTTTTATGCTGATGGGGAAAGTCAAGTTTTTTTTGAAGATTGATTTTGGCGTAAAAACGGTTTTACTACTTCAAGAAGCGTTAAAATCAAATGCCAAACTGAAATCAAAAGTGTGAAGGCTGGGTAGGGATCATTTTTTATGATTCATAGCGTCTATTTAGGTTCTTTTTACATCATACATAACCTGACTTCGTGTTTTCTCCTGCCTATCACCATATTCTGATTAAGTAAGTAATTTTTTTTGTTAGTAGTAATTTCATTATGGCTAAGAAAATCTAAGTACCTATCGGTATTTACGATGAAACGCAAATATCAGCGGCCAGGTAAACATATAGCAGAATTACTACAAACTTTAGCGTATTATTGAAAGAAAGAAAAAACATTACGACAGTCCATCAGGTACAAATATAAAAGAATTATAAAATTCTATGGATTCGTATTCTAAAAAATCTCAAGCATTTATGCAAAGGTAGGACTCACTACACAACATAAAATAAAATAAAAGCGACAATCATTCCAGAAAGAAAAATTTAGTGTGCCTGACGGCTGCGCCAAAGAGGTTTTTGTACTAAAAAGGTGAACTGAGGTCTTATAATTGAATTTAACCATTACACAACATTAACTAGACCATCTTCAAACAACGATACTCCACCCATACACATCACTGTATCAACTCCCATTACCAATAAATATCTCTACTCAAAAATAATTGAATAAAAAAACGACAGTGTCCATTTGATCGCTCCTTCTCTCAATCACGTTGTCACTCAGTATATTGTTCAAAGAAGCCGCGTTATCCGTGAGTTACTGCTTGTTTATTGGGATGTGCTTTTTTATCTGAGTCTTTTTTGAACTTATGCTGTTAAGCTTAAGTGTATGATTGGAGTTTGTCTGTTTTCTGTTTCAAAAATACATACATTTTAGTTTCATCAATTAACACAGTACTCAGTTGAACAATATATCAAAGTCAAAGTCAAAACGTTTATTTCTATTAGGCCATTAAAAGGCACTTTGAACGTCATCATTTACAGTTCAGTAAAATAATAATATTACATAAATAAATAGACTCTACTGTCCATTCGGAAAGATGTATTCTTATGGAGAAGTACAGACAAGAACTCCATAGTTACTCTTTTCCACCTTGAGAATTCCAGGCGTCATTCTAAGGTCGCCAGCTCATCTAGTTGTGAGAAATCCCTCATGAAAATTCACACAGTCTTCACTATGGGACTCGACACAAACTATTAGAAAATGAATGTTTATAAGACCAAAAAATAATTGTTGGACTATGTATGAAAGAAAATATTAGTATGGCTAGAAATTGTTTGATTACTGATTTGACTACTAACAAAGAAGTTTTGAAGAAGCATGATGCACCAAATAAATTGCGATTAGTGCAAGAAGATGATGAGAACCATAAAATTGAAAGTCCTTAACTATTGAATTCAAATCTACCAAACACAACCTCATCATACATGCAACAATACCACATTACTTCCCATCTCAATAAACATTAACCATACTTAATACCTGCTTGCACACAACACGGAACAGGCCATCCGAATCAGTGTAATGCATGATCGTGACCCCGTGGGAGCGTGCCACTGTCACTCAGACTGCGAACGCAATGCGCACAATTACGACTTGCGCTGAGCTTTAATATACCACTGTTTTTGTTTAAACAATAGATAGAAATGTTATACCGTTGAATGTTTTACAAAAAAAAAGAGATTTTTAATATTTCGCTAGTTTCTCCCATATGATTTGTGGAATCATTTTCCATTATGTTGAACCTGCCATTTTTTGTCTTTGCACCATCCTAAGGCCAACTGGTAGAAAATGCGTTCGTACATGTTTTTTATAATTGAATTAAGTTGATCATATTCAGTCTGGTTTGAAAGTGTACGATAACGAGTTGTGTGGTCTTTGTAAAAAAAGGATCTTTGGTCTTATCTACCAGTTAACTTAGCCTATCATTATCTACTATTGGTCATAGGATTCTTCACCTCCAACTATCACGTCTAATGCCTATCTATTGCATATGCCTATCTAAGGTTATATTCAAATAAGCTTCTTCCAAGTAACATCTCAACACGGGTGCTGCGTCTTTCGCATCCAGTCTTTCCCAGCTATCTTAAAAATACATTTATTATAGGCTATCGGAATCAGTGTAATCCATGATCGTGACCCCGTGGGAGCGTGCCACTGTCACTCAGACGGTGAACGCATTGCGCACAATTATGACTTGCACTTGATTTTATTATATGAACCACTGGTTTTGGTTAAACAAGAGATAGAAATATTGTACGGTCGTATTTTTATTTTGAAGAAGAGAATTTTATACCAAAAATAATTGCACAACTTTACACAAACTTAATATTAGGAATTGAGATTGATGACTAAGTAATAGTGATAGTCTTTTCTATTTTGGGGAACCAATCTCCCATAAATTTGAAATAATTACTATACACAGATTTTGTAGTGGAATCAGAAATTTGGTAAAGTTTGATGATTTAAAAAAGAAAACGGGTAACAACAATTGTACAATATTGTCACAGAACTGAAATGCATCTACTAATTATAAACGTAAACTACATATTATAATTTTTACTTTAGTTACCAGTTTAACTAATAAAAACGTTCTTATCCATGTCTTGTTATTTAAAACAAGTTTATGAAGATACGACATTTAATGGAAATGCTAACTGACTTTCGTTTTCAAAGCTCCCGATAGATGGCGTTACTAGTTCCGTTGCAGCGAGCCCGCAACGCAACTTAACGTAACGACAACTGCTTCCTTTCGAATTAAGTTCAAAGTTTAACTGAATTAGATGAAATTTAGTGACTGCTAGACAGTTACTTGCTTTTGCTTGACAGTTTTGACGTTCTATGGGAAATGAGCTAGATGGTACCTTCATGGACTTCTTGCTCATTGCTTGCCAAAATCGCAGAATCCAGTGATTTTGGCAAGCGACTATCATTAAGAATATACCAAAATTATTTCAACTTTGCTTTGGGACAAAAATAACTCAACTTATTTCAGATATCATGAGCGTGCAGGGCATATTTATTACCATAATGACAATTTGCAATTCCACATTCAAATTCAAAAGTTTTTTTTTTCTTTTTTTCAATAGCACGCTACGACAACAAAGCCAGGGCATGCAAACCTCCATTGAATGGAGTCACTCAACGATGTATAGAGTGGCATACTGACCTGAAATAGTTTAGTTTCGAATAGTTAAGTGCATGTAACGTTGTGCTGTTTGTATGGCAATGTTTGCATTGAAATCGTATCGGAATTCAGAACTGAGTTAAATTACAGGAGCTTGTGGAATAAATTGAGGAGTTTTGATAACAATCAATGCAAAATAAATAAAATTCCAAACATTGTTATTATTATCAAATTATGACAATGTTTGAAATTTGATTTATTTTGTGTATTGTAGAGCACTAAAAATTGTTTAGGGCCTTCTAAAAAAGTTTTGACTAAAAAAGTCCAAAACATTGACATTTCAGTAACCAAGACAATCCACATTTATGACAATCGTTATAGCTGATTGCAATGTCACATTGTCTAAAAAGATCTAAGATATCATCAATAATTAAATGCAAACCTAGAAAACAAACACTGATCCCAATTACCATGATCAGTAATTATTAAAAAAATGCGACTTGCACAAACAGCCAAGCTGAAAATGTATACAGTTACTTAAAACAAAAAAAAAACGACACTAAATGAATAAAAACTCTCCAGGAACCAAACCTTTCAAAGGCACACACAGTTAAACCTTACGCAGTCTAAATTAAGGACCGAAACAAACGACAAACCATTCTATTCCATGCATAATTTAGAGCACAATATATCTGGTTTCTGAACGTAGCTCTTTGGAGTCATGACTGCAGCAGCCAAGCGGAAAATGTAACTGCTTGGGAATGAAAGCAGCGGCAAAAGGCTGTCGCCCGCAGTACGTGCGTTGATAATACTGTGTGAGGCATATTTTAGTTAATTTTGCAAGAGGTGAGGTATTACGGGATTGTAGGACTGGAGAACTTTAGGGATTCTAAGTGTGTTGGTCGTTTGTCAAAGCGTAGGACTCATCTGCGTCGTTTTCAGGCAGACTTTCCAAATGTAGTACTAGTGAAATTTATAAGTGGAACATGAACATTATACGGGGTGATTGGTTATTAAGTGCGTTCATTGAAATGGGTTATACTAGAGCTGATTTGCAACGATTTTAACCCCGAAAACTTGGGGTCCATATTTCGTGGTTTCCGAATTATCGATGTTTTTAATTTTTTCTAAAATTTCTTCCTCACGACCGACAACTGCAAATGCTGAGGATTTCTCACCATTTGCAGTTTTTGGTCGTGAGGAAGTCCCATTCTGGAAAACCACTTGATACTTTTCGAATAGCCCTTGAACGAATGAATCCCTTCAATAACAATTTATAAAAAAATAGCCATATCTGTGGGAATGAATCGTCGTAAAGTTCAAGCTAAGAAAATTTCTTAAAACATCTCGTAAACATTTTTCAAAGTCCTTGTCACATTTGAGTTTATTTTTCTAACACGTGCCAAAAGTGGGTACTATTATACCATTATAGAAAGCTTATTAAACAAGGAAATATCTCGTATATTTATTTTATGTGAACTGTCTCAATAACCAAGATATGATAGTTTTAAAAAGAAGAAGTGAAAATGCCTTGGCTACATGTTTTATCCTATCAGTGGCAGCTGGAATTGACATGCGCTACCGAAAAGTCGCGTGTTCTATCCCAAACATTTAAGACTTTTGACAGTCTTTATTGCTGCCAGAAGGCTCTAGGCAAAATATTAAAATAGCGTTTGTCAATCCCATTCATTTATTACGTTTTGAGAATCGCCTTCGCCACAATACTGCTGACAGAATGTCTCTAGAGCCTCTGGTAATCTTCAATTTTTTTCACCAAAGGGGAGTCTTACCATAAAAAAACTGATTACCCCTCATAGCTATCGTCTATGAACGGCAAGTCAAGATAAACATCTGACGTCATCCATCACGATATTACATGGAGCGCCGACTTGGCCCGCGGATGATTCTACTACGCAAATATTTGACGACGGCTCAGGGGATGCGCGCGTGCCCGTTGTTGAGGACGATACGGTATTGGTTACTTGGGATACGATTGGGTTTTTGTTATGGAACTTTGATAGTATTTTTGAATTTGTGTTTAAATAATAATCTAAATGACGTTGGCTGCAGGAGATTAAACTAGGTTTTCCTGAAACCACTTCAAAATACGAAATACTGTCAATTTGCATCACCCCTGCCCGTCTACCACTTCGTGTGGAGGCTATGTTAGAGCTCCAAAGTAGAATAATTTATTTTTCTTCGGCATATGAACGTGTGCTCAGATATCTTGAAGCGAAAAATTTCAAGGCTCATTTAATGTTATAAATGCATTTATATTATACCAAAACAATTTAAAAAAAATATATATAAAAAATAGTAATAATATTAAAATCTTAAAAATATAATAAATTTAATGCCTGAAATATAATAGAGAGAGATTTTATATATATTATATATATAAATCGTGTTATAATGTTAACCGCCAGACTACCTCTGTTAGCCAGTCTACAAATTTCGTGGATCCCCCTTTCTTAAGTAATGTTCTATTACTATAGTTTGGGCATATTTAACAGACAAAATAAGCCGGTGCTGACTAAAATAAACGTCTAGTAATTTGTAGACAAAACTAATTTTCTTTTACATTGAACTTATTACTAACAAAATTAGGCTTTCGACAAGCCTGTTGGGGAAACTCATTATTTTGATAATGTTTGCTGAAGGAACTTGTATTCAAACTAATGCCGAAAATCTAAAGCCATGTTTATATGGGCACTAAATAATTGGATACTTTCAGTAACTAAGGCCCACAGCCCACATGTATTATTATACTAGGCACACTATGGTCGTCGCCAGATAAATTTGCAATAACGGTCATTGCCCTTTCCTTAACATCTCTTCGTAGGTACCTGGACAATACATTTTGAATTGTTTTTTATTACTAGACAATGTTAAGGATCACGATGGATGTCGATTCAGGACAGCTTTATGTCTGTATTTGAAGTATATTCTCATAATGTTTATGTTTTTGCTGATTTGATGATGATGATAGTTTATTGGGATACAAAATATAACCGAATTGTGAGTCTCCTTCTTATTTTGAAGTCGGTTGATACGGAGAATCGTCACTTTTAATGTGATATGCGAGTAAATACTTTATAATCTTAACTCCATTGAGTAAAGTTAAACATCTCGCTTTAAATAATTAACCGTTATTACGGTAAATATTTTGCCATTTAGATCACAAATAATTTTATTTACGCAATGCGCACTCAACATTTAATTCATTGAAATCATACAAAATAACATTTTAAACTATTCAACGTTATCGTCAAGTTAATTCAGAGCACTTATTACAAAGAAATTATTTATCTAACCCCTCGAAGCCGGCGTGAATAAACAGAAACCCATTTCTCGAATGCTAAAATAAACCGATTTGGAAAAATTGTGTAATGGAGTTGACAGATGTAGCTGTCATTCTTCTCTGTTATTGTTTTACGGTTTACGGTATGTCTAGGGACTTTTTAAAAGGTTTCCATTGAGTATTTAAATATGGGGTTTCTGTTATATACGGCTCATTATAAAAATATGTTGACGTTAGAGGAAAATAACAATTCACGCGGCAATTTTTTTTAAATCCGTTGTTTTGGTGCCTAAGTAATCAAAACTACACGAAATTTGTTTAGGCTGCTTTATATTTTTTTATTTTCCTACAAAAATAAAAATACTCGAGTGAAATTGATGCTACAAATTGACAACAGCAATTGTGAGATTGAATATTGGCTTTATAAAAACTGGGTAGAATGATGAAAATAAAACAAAGCTTCAATATTTACAAAAAAAAAAACTGTGCAGTAAAAATAAACCACCGTAAATTAACAAACAGCACACAAAAAAAAACAACTGTCAGATTGACGCAAAATTACCCCTTTACAGCCCTCGCTGGTATCAAAATCAAAACGAATGCTTATTAAATAGTAACCGAACACCCCTTTAGCATCGACGGAAAAAAAATATCAAAAAAGTTTGTCTCGTCTCGAATTAACAACATTTTAGGGCGACTTTTGTTACCGGCCGCATTGTCTTGGCCATGGACAATCTGTGGGGTGGAATGCCCTAAAAACTATTTTTGCGTGCCGGACGCATATAGGGACGGTGATGGGACGACACCTATCGACTTTCCGTTTATATTTTTTTCAACACGTTTGCTCAAAAATGCATTTACGCAGCTTGTACACATTGTTCGAAAATTAAAAATTACGCAGCATACAATGGGACGTGCGGTAAATTAGGTACCTACTCTCATCTACCTATTTTACCGAACTCCTCGTTGTATGGTGCCGTGCGTATCTTTTACGGGTTTTTTTTTTAATTTCCATAAAATTAAAGAATTCCACCAAGAAGTTTCACATTACTAGTATAAATAAGTTGAATGATCGAACCTCCTTGGAAGCGCTTTTGCTCAATACGTTCTACAGAGAAAATGAGACGAACGATGTTGTTCTCATTAAAAAAAAACGCGCACGTGGCGCCATTTGCAAATTCGCGCTATTTTCATAAGGAACGTCAAAGATTGTTGTGACTTTCCGACTGAAATCTAAAACAAAAAGTTTATTCTTCATTACCCATTGCACTGTTTTCTCGCAAATGTGTTGAAAAACGTTGTATGACACACGTGCGGAAATTGGTTTTTACAAACTCGTGACTGTAACGTGGTAAGCCCGAGACTACTCGTTTGTAAAAACCAACTTACCGCACTAGTCTCATAAATAACTATTACCTTTGTACATTAAATATCCTTTTATGTGTAATTTTCTGTATCCCGTAGCGAGAGATTTCAGTGTATTCGAATGTAAAGGAAATTTTAAAACTGTGATATATTAAATTGGATACCAGGAAAACGTAACAACAGTACCCAAGCGAGTGAGGTTTTACTGAAATTTTGCCATTTTTCGGCATGGAAACAAACACTGGAAATAATTACTAGAGAGATTTTGATATTTCCAGCTATATTTTTTGAAGTTATGCTTAGTAAGAAATCGAATTAATGGTATCGCGTTCAAGAAATCATGCAAACTCTAAATCTATAAGTAAACTTTCTAAAAAACAAAATTCCCATATCTAGCAATGAAATCGACTACTTTATCTTTTTTTTTTTAAGGATGGGAAATCATCAAATGACTTCTTCCGCTCTGGGTGGAGCGGAAGGGTGTTCCTCCTAAAGCCCTTTGCGTTCCAGGGCCGCGGTGACTCTTTCGAACAAATTCCGCAACTTTCATACCATCAAAATGATCGATTTCACTACATCAAACATCTCAAGACATCGATCGAATCAGAAACATCGACATCGATAAATCTCTTTACCCAGCACTACCAACGCGGTGGGGATGGGCGCAAATTGATTTTAACACAATAACGAGCGCCTCTGAATGGCGACCCTATTTGTAGGCGACGACGAGTGATCCATCATCCTTGCTGGCTGCTACACAGCTGGCGTGATGTCACGGCTTTATGGTACTGCATGTGTTTGCTATTCTGCATTTTGTTTGTGTACTGGTTTGGGAGGAAAACATTACCTGTCTCCTAGTCGAACAGTCGCTTTATGTTTTTTGGAAATGAGTCCCTGAAGAACTGAAAGTAGCTGATGTAAACATGAGAACCATCCAGGGTGGCAATTTTCGAGCAGAAGCGTTTTCATTCGCAACGCTATCGCTAACTATTAAAAACTCCTCTAATTTCCTACACAATGACGAGTTTCTGGCTTGATTATCGCAGAGATGTACGACTTGAATTTGCCTATTTAGTCTAGAATTGACCTTCCGAGGATCTGTCACAAATGTAGGGAAAATGAGGTATTTTTAATGAGATATCAATGCGAACGTTGCTTGATTTTTCTTTTTTAAGGATGGGAAATCATCAATTGACTTCTTCCGCTCTGGGTGGAGCGGAAGGGCGTGTCAGACTCTTACTGACTAAAACTCATCCGTGTTCCTTCTAAAGCCCTTTGCGTTCCAGGGCCGCGGTGACTCTCTCGAACAAATTTCGCAACCGTTAGTCAAAAAGTTCATTGGAAAAGTTCAGTGGCATCAATCAAGCAACTGCCAGTGCTTGATTGATGCCACTGAACTTTTCCAATGAACTTTTTGACTAACGGCTGTTAAAAAGTTCATTGGACTCGCTAGTAGTATGTTACTTTGGCTAGAGCCATACATACCCACTGGTGTAGGCTGTTCTTATCCTATCATTTCAAACGCAAATGTTATGTGAATGTAAGTACCTAAAAAAGGAAAAGTGCTACGAAATATTTCTTAAACGATGTCTCATGATATTTTATGACAAACTTGAAAGCAAGAATAAACTTTAAATTAAGTTTTCTGAGAATTCACTCAGGGTTTGCGTTTTCCAAGCTGAGATTTGAACGTTACATCAACATGACTATCGTAATTTTTAAAACATACCTTTTTTGTACATAAATCGCACCTTTAAAGTAAAACCGTTACTAAACGAAATTATGAAATTTTATAGGGGAGCCAATATTAGAAAATAGTCACTGTTTTTAGATAGATGGCATTGATACCTCAATTCATGAAAATTTTCGTTTACTAACGGTTTTACTTTAAAGGTGCGAAATGTAGCCAACTTCCACTGCAAGGCAAAGATTATTTCGCACATATAGAAGTCACGATTATACATAATTTTATGCATTTATGTTTGCAAGCAACATTTAAACATTAATGATGTAACCATCATTTTGTTACTAAATATTTACTGATTTAAAAAAATTACCGTTATTGCACGTTCTTTTCTATAAAGATCTACGCTTTGGAACGTGCGACTAGCTACATATTTTTGAATGACCGACCTTTACAATTCAAAAATGCATGTAATTGTATTTTTTGCAATAAATGTTAGGAGTTTAAGTTTGAATTAACCACCACGCTTAGTTACTCAATTCTGGCCGTCGATTTCTTGACTGGCCTGTTGGTCGAGTGGTTAGCGACCCTGACTGCTAAACCGGAGGTCGTGGGTTCGATTCCCACCCAAGACAAATATTTGTGTCATGAGCATGATCATTTGTTCTGTGTCTGGGTGTAATTTGTCTATAATATGTATGTATTTAGAAATATATAAGTATGTTTATCAGTTGTCTGGTTGCCATAGCACAGGCGCTGCCTAGTTTGGGATCAGATGACCGTGTGTGAGTTGTCCCAAGATATTATTATTATTATTTTCAGACTCACTTTTGTTAATAATACTGTTTTATAATGATAATAAACGTAAACCGTAGTAGTTTCAGTAAACAAATACTCCGTTCTTTGAGAATATACTTATAATGACGTAATGTTTTCAATATCAAGCAAAATAACAAAGTACTCATACATGAGTACACCGTTTTTCTTTGAAACTATCATTGCTCATTAAATTCCTTACTTCTAATAGAAAACAGATAATATTTCA
This sequence comes from Mamestra brassicae, assembly GCA_905163435.1. Classification (NCBI taxonomy): domain Eukaryota; kingdom Metazoa; phylum Arthropoda; class Insecta; order Lepidoptera; family Noctuidae; genus Mamestra; species Mamestra brassicae. Next base: position 4,652,546 of record LR990996.1, on the reverse strand, counting down.
TATTATTAATAATATTTTCCATGATGGATGGATTTTGTTATAATATTCCGAACATTTCTCACGCAATTTTATCTTTTATGTAAATAATATTATTTGGAAAATATTATCTTAAGATTTATACCCATATTCTTTCGATACTTTTGAAATATAAAAGAATCGTTATTGCCACCTTATTATACATATTTTCGGTGTTCAAAAAGTAGACTTGTCTCACAGCAACCTAGCATTTCACCGAAAGTCCCATAAGGAAGATTCGTCATCAAAACGATCTTGAAAAATGACGGACACGTCTTAAATCACGTATCGTCTTTTAAAAATCACTTTCGTAAAAAAACGTGACCCACCCCCGCCCCGCTCGCCTGGGCCCGCACAGTTCACTAGCTAATAGGAGTAAACCGAATATTTTGACGAATCGTGAAAAAACACGATTCCATATGCAATGTCGACGTCCACCCGTCATAACATATCCCGAGTGAATGTGACCTCAGATAGTGTAGCTACTAATCAGCTTTCTATTAAATTTATAACAAAACAAAAATGCATTTACCACAGTAAATGTTGCTTATAGTAACTTAAATGATATGATCCAAATACATTGAGAGATTGACTTAATTACTGAAGCCCTTACATCAGAACCTGAATAGAATTCCTACAACTGTGTTTATCGTGGATTCAGATCATCTACTGCTTAGAGGATTATCTAAGCTGAGCTGGTGTTGATACTTCAAATGAAGCAATTAGTATTTACATACGTATCTGGCTGATCCCAGCTGGGTTGGTCTGATATGGTGGCACTATGGGTTTTGATATCGACTGTCGAATGAGTTCCTATGTATATCTAATAGGATGGGTAGTAATTTCCCTTCTATGACAGGCTATAATATTATTAGTTTTTCCTTGTAGCTTCATTTGTTTTTATGATAGCAACGAGCATTCTTGGATAGCAAGGGTATTCCAATATATGTATATGCTTTCATTAAGATTGTTTACATTATTGACGTGATTGTAATACTTTATTGCTGTCCAATATGAGAAACCTTGAAAAAAATTGAGTCAATGATTGAACTAAAATATATGCCACTGCTTCAGACCCTTCTTCAGGGAAAGTCGGGTAAAAAATAGTAATCTACTAATTGATGAATCTTCTTTTCTGAAGTATCTAAATCAGAGTCAATTTAGTGGCGATAAACATAACGAGAAGCAATCAAATACGGCCACGAGCACCATTTTTACTTGTCCTTATACAAACTTTAATGATCTGCACATTTAACCCGACATTTGCAGCTAATTTTACATTTAACATCGGTCCTATTGTATGATCCTCTAAATCACTATTATTTGTCATCGAAATGTTACTATTTATGTCCGATACACACGTCGCTACAAGGTTACATTTTGTAAATTACCCGTACCACGCTGGCACACAATGGGACCCCAATACAAGGTCTATTATAAAAACGACCCCCTTTATTATTATGTTACAATTTTAATGACTGCTATGTGGATGTAACGAATATTTTCTAAGCAAAAAATCGTTTTGTCAAATTCCAACTCTACTTGTGTTACTTCAAAGTTGAGATTGGAACTTCTAATTCATGTTTACCGAGTGATTGTCGATGCTGATGTAAAAAAATGTATTGTATGAAATAATATTACTCATTACTTGTACAAAAGACTTCTTTTCTTCGCTTATAGGTATATTTGAGAAAATAATTATAACATTCTATTATGGTATTCATGGAATAACAAAGAATTAATGAGAAGTTCTGTTGCTATCAAGTGACGTGCTCCTGTTGAAGATTCTTTTGAAAGTTAGTTGTATTAATTGGTTTTCTATGTCATTATAGTTTTAATGTAGAAATTGAACAGTTCTGTATTATTTACATAGAACATAAACAAAATTATGATTTTGCCAATCTATGACTACAAACTGTTCACATCTGCCACTTATTCGGAACTCATTTCTAAATCCTCCATGTAGCGAGCAGATGGATGATTGCAGTATTATATTGAACACAATATACCACACAGGTGGACCTACTGCGTATACCTAAATTATAAATAATTAATCCGTAAATCACCCATTACGATACCCGAGGGGTATTGACGGGATATATAATTATTACATTAATTTTGGGTTCGCATAACGTAAGCTGACATATCTCTACAGCAACAGAGAAAAAAAAATTGGTAGGTAATCGAATTTGGTACCTCTTTAATTTTGGCCTAACCTTAGTTGCATCAATTCACAGAGCACTGAGCCACCTTTTCGGACACTATTTTATTTTTCATTTTTCGGGGAAGTAATCATCAAATGACTCCTTCAGCCCTAGACGGAGCGGAAGGGAGTGCCATACTCTTACTGACTAAAACCCATCCGAGTTCCTCCTTTGCGTTCCAGGGCCGCGGTGACTCTTTCGAACAAATTCAGAAACTTTTAACACTACTAGAGAAGAACACTTTCCATACAAACCAGCCGGTCGATTCTGTAAAGATGTTGAAGTTAAGGCTTGGTTGAAGTGATCACGAGGTGAGCTGTCAATCCATATAATCAAGATGGAATGACAGCTCACTTCGTGATCACGTGACATCTTGATTATATGGATTGAAAGCTCACCTCGTGATAACTTCACCCAAGCCGTGAAGGCTTGGGTGAAGTTCGACATGTTTACAGAATCGACCGGCTGGTGTATCAGTGAGTTTTACTATTTACTCATAGAAATCGGCAGACTGCTACAATTTCGACAATGGGTATGATAGCTTGTGCACATTTCAAGGGTATAAATATTATATTTAAGTAACATGTTATTTTTTTCGCTGCCTTGGCCTATCTTACAGGAACCATGTATTTTTTTCTGTTTTAAAATCTATCTAAACTATGATGCACAGTGAAAGTGAAACTACTTTCGTAATCAGACCCTTACCTTGACGAGGTACGTATGAGACGGAGCTATACAAGATGTATAGCACCATCCTTTTCTCAAAACGGAATCATGATAGCATAATCTCGTCATAGTAGGGCTAAACTTCCAGAAAGTAACTTTTTCCAATCATTGGAAAACAATCAATTTTTACTTATTTATATGATTAGTTAACTTTAAGATGGCGTCTCCACTTCTCCAGTCGCACGGCGATTCCGAACTCTATGCATCAATCTGAATATAACGAGCCGACGTCATAAGGGTTGCGGTATCTACCGCTGATTAAATTCGGGATAATCCCTTACCCCAAACGTGACGCAAGATTATTGTCACTCCATTAATCCTTCGCCTGTTTAATTAGATTACTAATGTTTTGTACGGACCTCTGGATCTATAGTTCGGCAGTTGGATTACGTGATTTGGAGTAAATTTTGAATTTCCTTGATTGATGTGGGGATCTGAATGTTTCGGAGTTGAGGTTGCGATTGGTTTCTGATTATGTTATTTAGGAAGATGGTTTTAAAATAGTTGCACATGCAATTTATTGCAAATGGAAGTCTTGTGATATTTAATATCATATAGCCAATAACTGAAATAATTCTCATTTTATACAATACATAGAAGAACCCTCTAAATACAGATATAAATAACATACGAAGCGATGTTTTCCCTTCTACCAAAGACAACTTTGGCAACAATGCAAAGACGAAATCTCTTACCAGCAGAAAAATGTTAATAAAAGCGAACGATCCTAGTGAGCTCTGGCTCCAATTCCTATATCAAATAACAATTTTCGTAGATTGATGTAATAAGACATATCCTATAGATACAATAGTAAGAGGGGACGACTCAAAGAAATTAGCAATACGCCCTTGTGTATTAGTAATATTAATACACGAATCTATTTGGGGGATGCAATCAATAGGGATCTATTGATCGTGTCCCCAACTTTTTTTGTGGGTTGTATAGAATAGTTCACCCTTCGGCTTTGAGGTATGGTAAAAGGTCATTTGAAAATTGACGTTCACGGATTTTGCAGTGATGGTGTTCAGAATTGAGTACACACAAGAGGCGATGATGGTCGTCCTTGTGTACAAAGTTGCAGAAGCCTATCAAGTCACATTATCAATTGGTATGCCCTGGCAGGATTCCCTGCCGGAGTCTGTACTTTTTGTAGCTATAACCTTTTCTTCAAGGCAAGCATGCTCTATCTTCGACCACATCATCAGCTTTCACCAGATTCGATTGTGGTCGAACGCAAGCCTACCGATAAATAATATAATTAAAGAAAAAATGTTAGAGGAGCCTAAATAAAGACGATCTATGTAACATACATCACAATAAAAATTAAACTTCTTTTAACTCTTTCAACTTTTCCTCCAACAATCATATCTTCCAAATATCTCGTGTAACAACACTTAACATAGTTTCAAGTGTAATAGCGTAGTACATTGTGGTGGAACATTGCCACCGAACAATAAAAACGGAAAGGCTCTTCGGTTTATTTGTGATAATGAACTCTTGCCAGCGACGGGGTTGGGACAAAAGTACTAACTGCAGATGTAGAAACTTGGTGGAAGTGCTCTGTGACATGGTAGCTTTTTAAGATGATTTTCAACGATATAGTTAAGATTTAAAAGGTTTCTGGATACAGTGACATTCTAATCAATATTGTTATTAGAAATTTACATTTGGAATGACCACGTGACATTTCGGTAGCGCATATCAACCTTGCATATCTTTGACTTTTTGACAACTGTGACAAATTTTTGTTCTTTTCAGATGGCTTACAATCATCATAATATAAACTTGACTGTAGACGCTTTAACGACAATCTTTCGAGCAGATTTGCTTTTTGCTTCAAGTACTTACAAACAAAGAAAACATCGAAACCACCGAGTTCATTAGTAGCAATTGACATCTTTGTTAATGAAGTCATCATATTTAGATTGCCTGGTTTGATATACTCATTTCTGAAACCTATCTCTTTAGAAAGTTTCTTACCTCATATTTTCAAAGTGATTATTTTGAGTAGTCTTTGATCAACAGCAACAGCTTTTGCATTTTCACAAGTGAAACCTTTCTCTGCAGCGTTTACCCCATCATCCAGTTCAGCTATACATCCAGGACAGGCAGAGCTAGGAACCGAGCTGTTTGATACAATTTATGTGGCGCGATGTCGACGCTAATTGGTCGTGAGGACGCCTCATGCGCAAACATTGCCTTTTGATTGCACACTTACACCACTACTGCTCCGTTAGATCCTGATGGATTCTTTTATCTGCTTTTTTATTATGAAATTGATTCTGATAATTTTCTTGTGTTTATTGGTATTTGAACAAGATAGTGTTCGACGAAGTTTTGTCATAATTCCTTCATTATCGTTATGTCTTGGTTCATCCATACTATTAATGGTAATTAATTTATAAAATTAGCTTGGTGAATACGCTTGATTTCTGTGTCTTGAATGCACTCAACAATTTAGTCTTTAATCTGTCAAAAACACCTATAACAGATTACGACTAAGATGTTGCGAATGTTGCTTAAAAATTTCTAGAAATGGCCTCTGATGTTCAAATTCAGAACTGACATTTCGATATTATTATTTCAAAGTCTGCGCTTTTTAACTGCGTATACACTCCCAGTTTATATATTTATTAGAATAGGAAATATATCTACAGCAATAATTAAGCATGTAGTTTTGTAAGTCATAAAGAAAAACGAATAAGGGCGCAGTTCCAAACGAAGTACACGTACCTAAATGAACGACAATTAATGAGTGTAGGATCACTGTTCACTACGCGATTGTTAGTAGCGTTTTATTTGTTCTTGAATGCGACAGAACAAAATAACTAGTACAAATCATAGCAATTTTATATGTATGTATAGATAGATAGATAGAATATCATATCATTATGTTGGATGTTCAGCAAACCGCCGCACACAGGATAAAACAGCAGATCCTTGATTTGTTCGCACCATTGGTGTAATTGCTGCAAGGTGTTCCGATGCGAGGATAAACAAATAAATCAATAATTTGTTGAATACTGAAATTTAAATTAAAACTCTTTAACAATATTGCCTATTGTATGGGTAAAAGAATTATGATGATCTTATCTTTGACAGCGATATCGATCAGACAACCTTTGATAATGTAGAAGATAATGTGTTATTGGGTGACGATGAATTGACTGCTACGGAAGTCCAAACAAATTTTAATAAATCTGATGACGAATAGAAAACTTACGGCGAAGAAGCAGTAAAGCCCAAAACCAAAAGTAACGCAAACGCCAATACGACACGCATACAAACAGACGCACGTTGAACACCCACCTTTAAGCAACGCTCCTTGGTTTTTGCCAACGTTTTAACGTAATTTATCGTTGTTCTTTTTGTGTACCGTTTCTGTTTATTCGTATCTCTCTCACGTAGGTCAGTGCATTTGTTATGTTGCTAATGCTGAGTCTTTTTACTTCCAGGTATGTAGCAGCTTTGTGATTTTCTTGCTTGATGGATGCTGAGGTAGGTTTTTAATGTCTACTTTGTGCTAGCGAGTCATTCGTTATGTTGGTTACTTGGTGAGCTACTTTCGAAAGTGGTTGCTAACTGGAAAACGGCAGATTTGAAGTTAATTGAAAAACAAAAGCTTTCATTATTCTTGTTGGGGTAACGAAGGAAATGTAGAAGGAATAATAGCCGTAGAAATGGTTTGTAACACATGAAGTGCAAAGCCATTACCAGTCCTATTAATTAAATACGTGGCGATAACGGCAATATTTTTTCATGATTTGTCGCGACAACTTTGTAAACAGGATTTATTGAATGACTATATTGGGGTCGGCTTCTAATCAAACCGGATTTAGGTGAATACCAAAATTCCTCGTGGAGAGACTGCCTATCTGAGCTATTGAAAGAGCAGCGATGAATCACGAAACTATAATTTCTATTAATTCATGAACAACATCCACTAATCTCTCCGCATTATTTGTATCATTGAACGTACATGTTTCATCAATAGGTATTACCACTAATTAATCGTAACATATTATTGTAATATTCTTGCTATTGACGCGAACGAATGATTCAACAGCTCTCATTACATTTTCAATTGATTGTCATTGAAGTCTACTCTATTGGAATGATCAACTGGTACACTGTGCCTAAATAGATCATATTAATCGGCTTATTGTTCAAGCATGGTTAGAGCCTGGGTTTGATTCTCGCAAAGAAGTTGATCATTGAGAAAGTTCTACGGGTTTCAAGCTTAAAGTGTTCAAGACATAAGGAGGGCAAAGCAACTAGAGATTGCTTTAACTTTTTTTGTGCCATCAAGTAAAATCCTTCATATGATTGCCAATTCACTATTGTTAATGTCAGTTCCAATAATTAGTTCACAGGAAGACGATGCTGACCCGGTAGCAAATCCTCTTGACGTAATCCCAAAAGTCGGGTTTTACGACCCCAGGGAACAGTGGGGTAGCCGATCGTTGTTAAGAACCACAAATTAAGAGTAGGTACTACTCCCAAAGCAAACGGCATGGTAACCAAAAAAACGTCGACCATTTCACCAAGTTGCAGTTGAATCACAAATTATGTAACAAAATTAAAAGTCTGGGATTTTAAAAGTGCACTTCAACTAACAAAAACTTTGATACGTAGACGTGTTCAACATCCACGTTGAATCACATTAGCTCAGCATAATTACGTAATACTATAACTAAGTTAGCGCTCAGGCGGTCGCTAATTCAAAACCGGACTTAATTTACTAACTGTACGGAACCCGGTGATTGATCGCGCGCCCGCTGCAATTTATAGTTTTAGGGTTCCACCGGTGAGAACGCGCGACAAATTATGAATAATGCGATCGTGTTTGTTTGTAGGTTGATCGATGACGTCATGTTTTTGTGCTTTTTTTCGGCATGTTATTGTGTTTGTCTTGTATTTGGGGGTAGTTTTCCTTGTTGTAGAGACATGAACGATTGTATAGCTGTAACTGTAATGTTACCATTTTTATTGTTTTTGGGTTGTAATTCGAACTTATGAGTAATTTATTTCCTGTTTTTTCATTTGTGTAAGATGTGCCAAAGTACTTAAGTATAAGCCCCGACCCTTGCTCCAGCCAGCCCGCGCCGCTGAGCCTGTAGACTTAAATTCGCCCCTTAATAATAATTCTAGTTCGATCCAGCCCGTCCCTAGCTGCCCCCAGCGATGCCCTAAGCCGAGGCCCGTACCCCACAGGGGGTGCCCTTAGCGTGTAGTCGCTTAGTTTGTAAGTTTTTTATAAGCCCTGGCTGGAGGCTTTAATATTATATTAAGGCCACCACAGGCAAGCCCGGTTAAGCAGTCGTCAACCTTATAGGTTGAACTGCGAGACGCAACTCACATAAAAAAAAAAAATTATGGATACAAAGTACAGTAGGTGAATCCGTCGTTATTAGCTGTAGATCTGACAAACATTCGTTACAAAAGTTTAGCAATTTGAAATAGTTTTAAAACAAATACAATCTATACAAGAACTATTGTACCACAAAAAGCTGTCAAAACAAAACGTATTGAAAACAAAAAAAGAATCGCTTTGTCGATACGCGCTAATCCAAATTTGGTTCATGCAAAAAAGTGCTGCAGCGCTGTTTCGCCCGTGGGCACGACGCGACGCGACGTCGCGCAACAAGGCGTCGCCGTATCGTATCGCATGTCACAGCGACAGTGTGACAACGCCGCAGGCAATCGCGCGACCGTACGACTTTTTCACCATTATTTTTCCACTCACTTGTTCAAATTTTTTTTTTATATTTTGCGATGCTTTTTTTTTTGTTTAACGTTTACCTTGATGATAATTTCTTAAAATGAGAAAATGGACAGATTTGTTTACATTCAATCAATTCAGCGAAAGTTGACACTTTGTGTGATCCAAGGGCTGTCTTTTACCTTGGACAAAGTATAAGCATTGCCATACAACGTGGCAATGCTGCCTTTTGGGTACATTATCAATGGCCAGCGATGCGGAGGAAATTTTCGACGCCATATTTTAGACTATTTTTAGTTACTTACTATTTTTTTTTATTTATGTGTATATAGTGATAGGTAGTTGTACTAAGTAGTTGAAATAAACTATAACTACTTGTAACCGAGGACTCCAAGTTTAGAATAACTTCTTCATCTTTGAAGACTCATGTATTCAGGTTAGATAAACTAATGGTGTTTCTCAAATACTATTAGGATTTCCTGTGCTTTTCTGCGAGTATCAGACTCTTGCTGACTAAAATCCACCCGTGCTCCTCCAAATGCCCTTTGCGTTCCAGGGCTTGGACTCCAGGGCCAGGCACTCGTAACTCTTTCCAACAAATTCCGCAACACCACTAGTTGACCGAGTAATATCAGAAATTTAATTCCTAGTACAACTTAGTTTTATACAGCGTACTATAGCGCTAATTTATAAAATAAATCTGTCAGAGATAACTTGCCTCATAATATTAATACGATTACGAAATGTATAAATAAAATAATAAATAGTATAAATAATTTACTTATAAATTGCGCAAGTTTCAAGTAACCGCATAATAGGTAGATAGGCACCCAAAGTACGTTTTCGTTAAGGGAAAAACCAGAAAAGCTGCCAAAACAAGGGTTTGAAAAGCTTTAACGCCCGCGAAGGGTTGCCAGCCATCATTTATAACCAGCACTGACGGGATAAGGAATTCTTGTTTGTTTTATCCTTGCAGAATGTTGCTTACTTTACGTGAAGTTTACATACTTTTAAAATTCCCGTTACTTGTTTTTGGTAACTGTCAATATTGGGTTATTAATCACTATTTCATTTGCACCCTTAAATTGTATTTTTTTTTAATCTTTGTAAATTCTGTTCTTTGATTACCTACCTATCTTTGTATTCATGTTACAAATAGGACAATAGGTTATTTACAGATCGAAAAAACTGGCCAAGTGCGAGTCGGACTCGCGTGCAAAGGGTTCCGAACGAATTTGTTTTTGTAACATGTTATTTTAACACAATAGACGTCTTATATTTTTCTGTAATCTATAGGTAAAGAACTACTATCTGCCTTTTTTTCAAAATTTTAGGCTCAGTAGTTTCGGAAAACTGTATCCCCCAAAAGTGACCCCTATTCTTAAAATTTTGGTTCAGTACCTTCAGAGAAAATTGACTGTGACAGACAGACAACCGAGTGATCCTAAAGATTCCGTTTCTTACGGATGTTCGGAACCCTTAAAATTACTTAAGCCTTTTAACAGTGTAATTACACGTACTCATCTTAGTGCCAACTCGAATAATGTTTCAGCAACGTTCGCAGTTCGCATTCGCATGTCAGTAGCAATCTGTCAGACATTTATGGAAATGCGAACGTTGCTTAAAAATTAGTAGAATTTGTCCTCTTTTCTAATGTTGAATTTTATAACTTCTAATACAGTTGAATTTAACTTTTTGTATGCCATTGTCACGTATACATACAAGCGCGTGCCCTGTACGCCAAACGTCTAAACGTCACAAATATGTGACTAAAATACGGCAAATTAATGGCTTGGCGTCGGGGGCACGCCGATGCGTTTATGCTCTTGCGCTCAAATGCTCAAAAAACGCCTCCTAAAAACACCGTTGAACTTTAGTTAATAACAACCCCTTTGCAAAAAATAAAGTAACCAGTCCCGAAATCCATGCGAAAAGATTTAAAAATCCTCTTTGAAACGTCTGGAAACCGAAACGTTTGCTGGGTGTCTCAGCGCACACTAATAAGGAGGAGGCAATCCATCAAGATCCAAGCTTTTTTCCACTTTTGCGCCAAAAATTGTGGATTCCTTACGTGTTTCTTTTTCCAGTTTCATTTAGACGGTGTTTTCTGTTTTTGTAAATACTCGCAGTAAGTTGATTGATTTCGGTTTGCGGTGCTTTCGGGGTTTTAAGTACTCATTTAATGAACAACAAAGATTAACTTGAAGAAAAAGTGCTAATAAAAACTGTGAACTGTGAGAAAAGCTCAGAAAAGTCCGACATTAAGATTTTTCTACTGATACATTTCTCATATTTGACCCAATTCCAGCGAAGATAAACAGCAAACAAACACGCCGTTTCCCATAATTCGCTTATCAGCGTAGGAGCCGACAACGTGAGATACGGAGATAGGGGCTGTCGGTTCACCCCTCGAACGAAATGAGCATACAAACTGATCAAGCGTAAACCAAAATCATTTTTCACACCTGACGCTCTACATTCGAGTTCAAATACACCAATAACACGGTTAAGAACAGCCCTTGGCATATCGAAAGGAATTTATTTCTAATTTTGTCCCCCAATCGTCGTTCCCATGGCGACGGTAGATGATTTATCTCTGGCTTCGAGTTGCCGAGTTCCTATTGTTCTCTACACACACGACCGGATTTAATATATGAAAATTTCTTTTGTCCCGTTTTTAGATTTAAGATTTGCTTTTAGAAGTTTTGATGTAACTCTGTTTTGTAGGAATTTAAGTGACAATAGGGCAGAGGGGTGTAGCAGGAAGGATGTACGTATGAAGCTGACTTAGTAAGACAATTCATTTGTAAGGATTAGTAAGATTGCCCAAAGGGTTTGATATCAGGAGTTTGTTGCTTTCTATCTACTTCAAGGGCAGTTCGTTCATCCTAAAACAAATCTAGTCGTATTATGAATTGAAAGAGTTCGGTACCCTCTTGTTCACCAGAAATATTCAAAAACATGAAACTTTATACATGTAAATCAAACATAATTCGAAGAATCAAGTAAAATAAAAGCTTGTATCAGAAAATCTGAATAAATAACTTGAGAAATATTTGCCATCGCACATGAAAAGTTTTGTAAAGTCACTGGCCTCAACTCAAATACTTAAAGCCAACTAATCTTGTTTATACATAAATCCGAAACAAAAATAAAATACGAAGTCCTCAAGCCCAGCGAACGAACAAAAAAGTTCAAATCGAAAATCAAATAAAAACATCACAGAATCCCGAGAACCATGAAGAAAAACACAGAAACTCGGTATAGGACTCGGATAACAACATGACTTGTTTACTGGATTCTCTAAAAGTGACAATGCGTCACCGAGCAGTGACTTTGTGCATCGGACATGAACTAACGTCATCGAAGGGGACACTGAATGCTTTACCATTCACTTGTACCCTGTGTACCCTGTTGACAATCCACCCCCGTCGCGCCGAATTTATTCTGGCAGCCCCTCGTTTTCCGTAAACTTAATAAAGATCAGTGCTAGTAAACAGAATGCCGGTTAAGAACTGCGAATCCTTGAAGCCCCCAGATTTTGCTGTGACAAATCTTAATTCAATTTGAAGAAAGGGAAACAAGGAATTTATAATTGAATGATTAGTGTCAAATATTTGTTCTCCCTTGTGTCTTGGCCTTGACTTTGAAGCCGGCTTTCACAACGCTCTTCATAATTATTTTAATGCTTTTGTAGTCAAAACAAATTGTTCTTTAACTAATGAGCAAGAATATAACTCAAGTGTCTGTGATCATTACGGGAGAATGAATGAATCACAAGACAGGTTTTAATTTTTGTGAAGATTGTCTTTTTGCGACTTCAACGGTCGTTTGGAGTTTTAAAATTTTGTGAAGGAAATATTTTAGGATATTTTATTACCTACCCTTATTGCAGGTACCTAATATCTAGTTAGTCCTTCATGCACACAAAAATAAAATCCAACCTTTGGGAACTACTGAATATACTTAGATTGGTTTTCGTATAATGTTACTTTACACTGCTTAAATTGGATGGCGTGTCTATGACAGTGCCTATAATTGGTTTCCACTTTCCAGACAAGAAAACGAAAGGTTTTGTTCCTTGTTTCTTATTAACAAAAGTTTTGACAAAAGTAGGGAAGCAAAGAACAGTAAAATATGAAAATTATTTCAACCCTTCCAAAGATCTTTTTACATATTAAAATGATAAATCTTTGGAGAGCTTTTCACACGTGGACCAACAAAACCATGTACCAAATAGGAACCCTTTTTCAAATGACACGACCACCAAAACATAGAATGAATAGAACCCGTATCACCGCATAAAGCAGGCTATTTAAAACGAAACCCCAAAATGCCGTTATGTCGACGGTAAAAAGCTCACTAAGTCAACTCAAAGCAAATAATGAACTGAACGAATTTTGTAGGCATCCGAAGTTAAAAAGAGTCGATGGAGCGTGTCTAACTTGCCGATATTTCTCTATCGCGTCATAATAGTGAGCGTTTGACACTTGGCAGGAAAGCTTACCTTCCAAAACGACTAAACTTTCATTGCCTTTTCAATCGAAATTCAATTCTATGTGTCCCACTTAACGTGGAGATTAAGTTTGAAGAGTATAGGCCGTTACAATATCCTTCTATAAATTTTCTGTCAGGTTATGGATGACTGTGGCCCGTGTACTTTTCTTGGTCGATTACAAAGAGGTATAATTACTTTGAACGTTTGTTCTACATTCAGATAATTTTTTATTCAGTTTGTTTTCAAGTTACAGGTACTTCAGTCATTCTTTCGACATTGTTGTCTAACTGTAAATGCTTACACATTTTGTCTGTAATTTTTCTACACTGAACCTACCAAAAGTATGAAAAATAAGTTTCAGGCAACATTTACAAACACAGGCTAGTAGAAAATATACAAGCAGACTAAAAAGGGGAGGGGAAGAACTCACAGGGCATCGAAAAATTCGTCCACATCGCTGTCAACTGGAAAAGTGCCCAGAACACTGGCCGAATTGCCACGTTGAATGGCAATGCTGATTCGTTGGCCAACCAACCAACCGTTTACTGATTTCACGAAAAAATCGATGAGCACTAGGATTCCACGGCCCTAGTGTGAGTGCGTTTGAAAAATTGGTATTATAGCATGACGAGACGATTATTTGAAGTTTTTCTTCATCTTATACTTTGAACTAAGTACAGACGCTAGCACATCAAGCTACACGAAACTGTCAAATGTTCCCAATCAACCTTGAACCTAATGCTTTGGCGATAAAGTTGAAAATCTATTAAAGAACTTTGACAGATTGTTGTAGCTTCATGTGCTGGCGTCTGTACCGGTACGTTTAGCTCCCTCAACTACTCTTTATAATGCAAGGGGACTCGACGTCAATCAATCATTGCTATCAATATCTTTCAAACATTATTTATATACGAAAAGGGACTTTTGGGTGATAGGTTTCAATAGCATTTGTGTGTGTTTATGGTATAGTTCTCGATATGGTAAAAACTTGTAAGCATGGCTATGGATTTTCGCAAGTTACCTGTTTTTTTTTCAACTCGATTCATGTAGTCACTCTTTTATAGTTGGCACTTCAAAATGTGATATGGGTTACCTGTGTGGTTACCTGTAATCGGTATACTGAAGGGTTTTTAAAGTGCACTTTACGAGTATTTAAGGTGTTTAAAGTGCTCTGCTTTTTTCAACCGTTTCAGATTCAAGAATTACTTTCAGAATTCAGGTTTTCTGGTTATACAATAGATACGACGTTCCAGTGAAGCGTTTCTTTGTTTATGTTGTATTTAGTTACAAGTTAACCATTTTTACATTAAAATATTACTTCAACTTGGTCATAACTTGTGACCCTTTAAGCTTTCTCTATTTGCAAATATCAAAGGAAGTTATGGTCCATTGAACCAGGAAAATCTATCCAAGTTTATACGGTGGATTTTTCCGGAAAAAGCCGTAAAAATACGAAAGAGAAATAGCAAATATTTGAAACCATCTAAATCAAGGTCACCAAACAATATTTTCCATGAAATAGTGACGTAGCGCACTAAAGAGGAAAAATATTACTGTCAATCTGGCTCCAAGGAGCAATATTTAAATTCTCGAATATTCAAGATGGCGGGCCGATGGTGGCGTTATCGTTCGTATAATAAATCATCTGCTGTCATGTCGGTGGAAATACGAGATTTTTATTCTTAGGAGTTATGTCTCAATTTGCTTCTAGTTTGCTTTAGAGGTATTATGAAATTAGTGCTTAGAAAGTAAGCACTTAACTCTTCTGCTGATTTTAATAAGAGTAAAGTTTTTATTCTAGAGTACCTAGCGGAAGTTTATAAAATTATTCAATTACAGGTATAAAACTGCAGTTTTTTAACAACTTTTTTGCCTAAATTTTCTTCAAACCAAGGAACATTTATGATGGCATACTTATTTTTTAAATAAACTATCAACATGCCGTTGTTTCCTTCTGCTAGTAAAAAAAACAAATTAAGATTTTATAGCCAATATAGCCAGTCATACAGCCTGGCGAGACGCATAGATACCGCTTGAAGTCTGCTGCACCACGAAAACCTGTATATGCCATAGATTAAACATTTAAAAGAGACATGACTCACTGTCATGTTACTTCTTTATTGCCTCTGAGCACATATGTATATGGTGCTTTGTATAAATTAATTTAATTTTGAGACTTTCCACCAACAAGCAATGATACTGTTACATGTTGTGTTAAAAGATGATTTGGCTGAAAATACAGTGACTATGGATATAATGGCAAATAAAGAGATGAATCTAGAAGTAGAATTGAAAAAGTTGGATATAGAGAAGAGAATGATGATGAACTAGCAATGGATGATTATAACTGCAAAAGTACATGATACAAATAGCCAACATTTTCCTCACAGAAGAACCCATTTTCCTTAACACAACTAACACGACTGTTCACCACTACCAAATAAATGAAAACGTAACGAAAATCCCACCGCACACGTGTCGCTCTACGCACGTCGACACAATCAAAAGGAGAATAAAATCGCGCGACTGCAACGCGACTTCACGTTTTATAAGCGGACATTAGGCAGGCTGCACACGTACGACACATTAACGTACACCGTGCGACATACGTGACCACGAGTCGATGTAGAGGGGCGACTCGATTCAATAATCTGTGCTCTTTTTGTTGTTTTCTGTTTACTTGTTTTGACTGAATATTTTCTGGGTTGCGGTTGGCGGAATTGTGATGTTGGTTTAATTTTGTTTTCGGTGTTTTATAGAGCGATGCGTTGCTGTGTTACATCATAATACATGACGATCTAAATAACATCTGCATTAACATTGAAAAGCATCAATTAAATGTGTTAGCACGCAGGTTTTCAAGGTGCTCGAAAGAGATTAAGAAAACACTGTTTAGGGCATACTGCCGGTCCTACTATACATGTAGCCTATGGGTCAATTACAAGCAGCGAATCGTCAGCGCCCTGCGGGTCCAATACAACAACGCTTTCAGGTTGCTATGGGACTGCCTCGCTATTGCAGTGCTTCAGCGATGTTTGCACACGCGCAGGTGGCTTCCATGTAATACGTCAGAGGGCGGCATCGCTGATGGGCAGGGTGAGGGACAGTTCCAACAGCTACCTGAGGGTTGTTGCTGACATACAGAAAATCCTCTATGGAGGCAATGGATACGCATCCATATTAAATAGTTTAAATTTTTCTCGCCATGTATTACTAACGTGTTTTTAAGTTTTATATATTACAAATTCTATGGACAATTAAAACTGAATTAAAATAAATTGAATTGAATTAGAGTAGCTCGTAGACTTCCAAGCTTCTGACTAGCTGCAGGTATAGACTGTGTATAAACATAAATCGCACATATGGTATAAGCCTGTGATTAATTGTACTCTTATAAATAAAGGTAATATGAAATTAATTAATAAGCGTAGATACTGCGTACTGTGTAAACAATTGTTGGTTAACCCAAATACATAAATAGACATGCACCACTACGTCCAAAATACGTCACTGCCTCTGAGTCAGAACTGACCTGACCTTTCAAAATAACTTACACAATATTTTTTTTTATTTTTTTTATATTTTTAGGTATATAAAATGTACAAGTATTTACTATGTATACAATTAAATAAAAAATAAAACTAACTAAAAATAGTTGAAAAATTCGTCCGCATCGCTGGCCACTGGTAAAGTACCCGAAAGGCTGGCAGCATTGCCACGTTGTATGGCAATGCTTATCCTTTGTCCAAGGTAAAAGCCAGCCCTTGAGTCACGCGAAGTGTCAACTAACGTCTTGAAAGATCTTTAAACAAGTTATGAGCACTCGGACCCCACGACCCGAGAGTTTCAACCCAAAGGGCTCAAAAATATAATTACCAACGAGGTTATTTATATTACACAATTGGGTAAGTTTACAGATTAATTCTCATCATTCCTACATTTGAAAAGCCGTACCCGCTGCCGTCTTTAGAAGCTCCACATAGGCACATTTACAAATACGCAGCCATTTTCGATAAACGCAAGCGTTATTAATGAATTCATTAGCATTGACGCGTGCAGACTGACATTCGATTAATACGTATTAATTACAATGCTAGATCACCTGCCGGATTATACGCATTACACGCAAATGGTTTGCGTCATGTGCTATGGGTACTGCCGACCTACTATGACGTGCTAATGCCAACCAATTCCGATGATGTAAAAGGGATAGTGCTCTTAGAGCGGAATCATGGCCCCAGGCCTATTCTGTAAACCACTCACCGTGTAAACTTAACATGGATTGATCATAAGTGAACTGTCATTTCGTCTTGTTTGTATGGATTGACAGCTTAGTTCATGTTCACTTCATTTAACCTTTTACGGTTATAACCAACTGCTCGATTTTGTTAACATGTCCGATTAGGCCAGCCGGTCGATTCTGTAAACATGTCAAAGTGAAGGCTTGGGTGAAGTGATCACGAGATGAGCTGTCAATTCATATAACCAAGATGGATTGACAGCTCACTTCGTGATCACTTCACCCAAGCCTTCACTTTTCACTTGTTTACAGAGTCGACCGGCTGGCCTAATGGTGCATTCTTCACTCGTCTCAAACGCAGTTCCAGTGCGCTCCGCATTCTTAGGACATGCATCAATAGAATGATAAGCAGTCGAATTCTTAATAATTGTTTTAGCAAAACACAAGATAAGAACAGTCTCATTGTTGACGCATTGACGCGTCGTGTCTGTCTGAGCCTTTACTTTACTCATAAACCGTCGTGATTTAACTACGTGGTATTATATTTTTGAATTTACTGCTTTTATTCTTCCTCTTTGCCCTTCAAATTGCATTTATCGACCTTTCAATTAATCAATCAATACTAAGCACAATTATTACATAAGACATTCCACGATATAATACTACGATTTACAAAAAACAAAAAGAAACTGTCAAAAACAATTCCTTTTAAAATCAGTTCAAAGTCAATGTCTGTCCCTTTTAATCTGTGGCCCAATTCGTCTTGTGTGGTTGCCGGAAGCGGATGTCGGTGCGCTTCTATCAGCCATGTTGTTGTTTTACTTGCTCACTGACAACTGACGTGCGTCGAATTGACGTTGACGACGTGTCACGTCAAATGCTGGTGACAAATTTATTTTTTCTGTACTGATGGGGTTAGAAATAAAAACAGGTGCTGGGTGCAATATTTTTTGTGGTTGGTTGGTGTTGGTTTGCGATGTAGTTTCATTCAACATGATTTGAGATGGTTCTAGTCACCTTCGATCTAGAAATTTATAATGACTTCACAACTACACTTCTGGACACATCTATTGGCCACCTTGTATTTTCAGTTTCGTTTGGTCCTAGCTAAAATTTTATATTAGGTCGAGCAAAAAGTTTTTATGCAGTTTTGAACCTGGCACATTCACAATTTCATTCAATAGTCTTTTTTTGAATTTCGAACACAGAATTTAAAGAAACAAAAGACAATTTGGAGCTTGTTTGTTGATATCAAACAATCGAATACTAAGAAAACTTGGTTTTATTGGTTTACTTGGATTTAATTCTTGAAAAAGTGATTGATATCTTTGGTTTTGCAACAAACATTACTTACTCTTAACATTAAGGTGAGGTTCTATCAATAATCTATGGATACTTCACCTGAAGTCGCCGCCCAAGCTGTGGCACTTATTCAGGCCGGACACAGCCAAAGAAACGTGAGTGCTCAACTTAATTTAAGTCGATCTGCGGTCCGAAATGTTTATCGGAGGTACCTAGAGACTGGCGGCTTTGTTCGTCGCCAAGGAAGGCCACGATCTCGGGTCACAACTGAAAGGCAGGATCGATTCATCGTGACGACCAGCTTGAGAAATCGTCACCTTACCTCCATTGAGATACAAAACCAACTTCGCGACTTCCACGGAGTATCTGTGAGTGCTCGAACTGTTCGGAGAAGGTTAAAAGAACGCGATATGGTACCACACAAGCCAGCTGATGGGCCCAAACTAACGCGAGCCCACCGAACAGCGCGCCTTCACTTCGCACGCAGTCATTTAAATTGGACACAGCAAGATTGGAGCCGTGAACTCTTTTGTGATGAGTCTAAAATTGTGTTACATGGCAATGATGGAAGGAAGAAGGTCTACCGACGTAAGGGAGAGCGTTTCGCACAATGCTGCTTAGAAGAGAGGGTTGCTTATGGCGGTGGCTCATGGACGGTCTGGGGCGGTATATCCGCGAGCGGCAAAACTCAACTTGAGGTTGTTACAGGACGGCTGTAACAACCTCACGACTGCCAACGACCTCA
This sequence comes from Mamestra brassicae, assembly GCA_905163435.1. Taxonomy (NCBI): domain Eukaryota; kingdom Metazoa; phylum Arthropoda; class Insecta; order Lepidoptera; family Noctuidae; genus Mamestra; species Mamestra brassicae. Next base: position 4,633,094 of record LR990996.1, on the reverse strand, counting down.
ACGGCTGCCAACATTAAATGCTGAAAGGTACATTCGTGAGTGCTTAGAACCTCACGTGATACCATACGCGGACTATGTGGGCCCAAATTTCCTTTTTATGCATGATAATGCAAGAACCCATGCGGCCGGCATCGTCAGGGAATATCTTCGGGATGTGAACATCACAGTTATGGACTGGACAGCCAGAAGCCCAGACATGAACCCCATTGAGCACATGTGGGACGAGCTAAAAAGACGTGTTAAGGCTCGTCAGCCAGTTGCCCAGACGATGCAGGAGTTGAAAACTGCCATAGAAGAGGAATGGGAGATGATCCCTCAAAATTGCATAGAGCGGTTGATAAACTCTATGCCTAATCGTATGAGAGCTGTGGTAGATGCCCATGGAGGCAACACGCGTTATTAAATTAAACCTTTATTTGATAAAACATGTTTTTTATTCAAAAATCAATTGCCTTTAACAAGGCGCATATCCGACTTGTTAGGCGTAGCTCCATGTCGTATGGTATTCTGAATTCAAATTTAAAACAATACGATTGAAAAAGATGGTAAAATGTATCAGGTTCAAAACTGCATCAACAGTTTTTGTTCAATCTAGCAATCATATTTCGGTAGGGGCCATCGAAACCTAAACTCTAAGGTGGGCCAATAGATGTGTCCAGAAGTGTATTACCTATTAACCCAACTATCACCTAGTAATAAGCAGGTACCTCCTTTTTAGGGTTCCGTATCCGAAGGACGGAACGGAATCCTATTAATAAGCATCCGTTCTGTCTGTCTGTCAGCGGGCTGTATCTCAAGAACTGTAATTGGTAGTCGGTTGAAATTTTCACAGAGTATGTACATAGTTCTATTGTCGCTATAACGACAAATAATAAAAATTAAATTAAATTATAAAAATAAATGGGGCACCCATATATATAAGAAACGTGTTTTTTTCGGTTTATGTTACGGAACCCTTCGTGTGGGAGTCCGACTCACACTTGGCCGGCTTATTACTTACCGGTTATGAGTGAGGGACGTGTTTATCTGACCTTCCAGGACAGATAGGCAGCAACTCCATGTAAAATTCTGGTACTGAACTGCATCCGTTTAAGTTGGAAGCGTCCATCGAAGGATTGTTCTTATCAAAAATGATTTAACTATTAATCAAAGATTTCTCAGTTAGATGAAAAATAAAGCATGTCATCCCTAACATTAAAACATATTTATGTTACTATGTCAATAACAGGAAACATTTAAATTAATGTAGCTAAAACCGAATACGATACCGGCATTTTAATTTATTTAAATGAAATCAAACCTAATTAAACATTTATTAAATTGTCACACTCACTCAGACATGCGTTTCACATGTAAACCAATTTAATAAGCTTGTTTTAATGTAAACATCCAACGGTTACATAAACTATGTATGTAAGTATATAGCGTTCTACTGAAACTCAAGTTTGTACAGAATTTTCAAGTGTGGTGTACGTCGAGGAGTTTTTATATTTAGTTGGCGGACAAACATGTTTACACCGACTATAAGATGCTTAGTTTTATCTTAGGTTTGGGATTAAAACGGAGTTCTTAACACTGGATATGTCACCGGAAAATCTTGATGAAATTGTAATGTCTCGATATATTATGAAACAATCGTTTTGGATACAATAAATCCTATCCAAATTCTAAATTTCAAATATATCCGTGTGTTTTTTCGAAAAAATTGTTTACAATTTCACGCGATATTTTACAATCTAACGGCGTTTGCAATTTTCCGGTGACTGATACACTGGAAAGCTTATCTTGAACGTTTCAGTTTCAGTATTTTAGCGTTAGGCAAGTGGCAACTGACCACAAAAATTACCAATCCAAACTGATTTCATTCAAAGGAACTTAACTCTCCTTACTTGATAAAGTGAAACCAAATATGGTAGCACCAAGTACCATAAGTTGGTGCTACCATAGTCGGTCTTATTCGTAAAACATCCAGTTTGCAAAATGCAGGATCAATCCAAAAATTTACAATCACTACGTTCACAGTAATCCGTGGCGCTAGTCCCAAACATAGACTTTATCATTATTCTCTTATTATCCCAAGTTACTTGTTGTCGGTGCAAAATGTCTACTTTCTGTAAGTCATGTCAGTAGTTACCCTTTTTAGGTTTCGTACCCCAAGGGTGAAAACGGGACCCTATTACTAAGACTCCACTGTCCGTCTTTCTGTCTGTCACCAGGCTGTATCTCATGAACGTTTATAGCTAGACAGTTGAAATTTTCACAGATGATGTATTTCTGTTCGCTATAACAACAAATAATAAAAATGAAAGAAAATTATAAAATGCCCTCTTTGGGCATACAAGAAACATGTTTTTTTCAGCTTATGGTACGGAACCCTTCGTGTGCAATCCAACTTGCACTTGGCCAGTTTTTCTACAAAATATTCATCTTTCACACATTGAATCTATCCTTTCTTTCGTCTTTTCCTTCTCTTCCATCCAGATTCAGTCTCCAACATTTTTTTTTTCCTTACTTTGTTGTGTGCCACTGCTGGGCAAAGGCCTCCCCCATATCCTTCCGGACATTCTTTTCTTGCGCCACCTCGAACCAGCCTTCGCGGTGTGCATCCAGTCTCCAACTTAACTAGTGTAATTTTAAATTATTCAAATACTTTAAACATTCAATTTTTACATAACATGATCGCGTAACTCAGGCGAAACGGGCGCACGCTTGCCAAAAGTTAGTCTTCTCCGTCTTACAAACGTTTTCAACTTTCTAATTAAGTTCAACAAGTCTCGAGTTAACATTTAGACGTGCTGATTAACTGTGAGCTGGTTGCACTTAGTCAAATGTAGCCGGTCTATAAATAAGGATAACATTTGGAGAATAAGTGAGCGAAGTTTTGATTTAGTCGAGGCTGGGTACTAAATCGTGCTAAGGCGCTGCGCAGACATGAGTAAAGGGTGTCTTTAGATGAACTATTGCCCTGTAAAACCGATGACGAAGAAAACATAACTGTTCGGTTTATGGTAGACTAGCTACTGCCAGCGGCTTCACCCGCGTGTAAGATGGAAATTATCCCAGGGAAAAACACCTGCGATAAAGAAACAATTCTTTGTCCTGTTCCAGAACATTGGTAGATCCAGGGGGGCTAAGGGACTCAAGCCCCAGATTTCTTTGGAACAACCTTACAACCTTATGAAGTCATTGAGGAATTTACGAAAAGTTATCCAAAGAGGCTTGTTATGCGTTAAGCGAAATATTTTTTTCAGCGGGGTCAAGCTCCCTCCAAACGACAATTCTGGATCCGCCCCTGTTCTACTCATATCTAAGGTTCATCCAAATCTGTTCAGGCCTGAAGGCAGACAAACAGACTGACATACAGAGAGTTACTTTCGCATTTATTAAGTATAAATACTGGATTAAACTTTTTAATCTGGCTAGGGGGCGGCTGACAAACGTTGGGTAAAGAAATTATTTTATTTTGGTGATTACATTCATTACATAGTACTAAAAAGTTACACACACTGTGGGGTACACTAAAAAAGAAGAACGATATTATTTTCGATAAACCACATAAAAATCCAAGCTTTCATTGCTGTGCCGTGTTATAATCATCACCTGCAAAAATCATCTAGGATGATACTATTGAGCAAATCTGAAGGAGAGAGCGATCTGAAGGCCGCAACAAAGCACGAAGCTTTTTCATTCGATTTTCTATGTATAACAGGATTCATGAAAAAAACCTGGAGTTTAGTCTAGTAGGAAAAACGGACGCCGCAGGCGTTTTCTATAAGCTATTCTAATTTTGCAGCACTTTTATAGATCCACTTGACATAGGTACTGAATAAAAAGGTAGGTATACAGGTACATGCAGGAAGAAGACATATTGAACACAGCTAGCAAGCAGTATTTCAATACAAACATTGTGCGCTCGCATTGAGCGTTCGCATTCGCGTCGCAGTCGCAAACTGTCAAAAACACCTGCCGCCCGGTTCTGTAAACATGTCGAAGTGAAGGTTTGGGTGAAATGAACACGAGGTGAGCTGTCAATCCATATAACCAAGATTTCACGTGATCACGAAGTGAGCTGTCATTCCATCTTGATAATGTGGATTGACAGCTCACCTCGTGATCACTTTACCCAAGCCTTCAACTTCGACATGTTGACAGAATCGACCGGCTGTAAATTGCTCCATATTTTGTCGAATTTTTGACATAATATTTTAGCTGAGATGATATTGCGACTCGTTAAATACGACAATTTGCTTTCTTGTTAAAGACCCAATAAATAAAAATTATAAGATACTAAAACCGTTCAAAATTTCAAACACGGAACCGCAGAACTTGACCTCGACACCAAAAAGGTCAAGGTCAGATAAAAATCATCCAATTTAAAAAAAAAAACTTGTGTCTCACGCCACAAGGGAAATCAAAGTCTTGAGGCGGCTTGAAGCCTACGACGAGAATTTATGGTAGTCCGTCAAGGGAACATATCGAATCGTACGGGGAATCTCGGATGCCTAGCACACACGTTGAATACAGTATTGAGAGGGTTTTTCAGCTACAACGAAGTTAAATGAAGGGTTAAAAGCGAAAATGTATGTGTCGAAATACTCGTGTGTTCTTTAAATCGTGTTCCCGTTCCCAAATGAGTTTTCGTACGACAGCTTCGCAGAAGTGTCGGCCGAAAAGTGAAAATTTGTGTTGGGTTTTCAGAATTCTCGGTATTAGGGTTTTAGGAAGCCGCAGCTCCGTCAGGTTGTTTTAGAAAGCACAAAGTTGAGTACCAGAAAAATATACACGTTACACATATAGTCAACATCGACCGACTATAAGACAAGTATATACAAAACCCGGCCAAGTGCGAGTGGGACTCGCACACGAAGTGTTCTGTACCATCTACAGAAACGGCAAAAAATCATATATTTTAAATGTTAATCGAGCCCACTTAAATATTGATTTTATTCTGTTTTTTAGTATTAGTTAATAGAAAAATTGAACTATCTAACTATTACGGTTCATGAGATACAGCCTGACGGACGGACAGCGGAGTCTTAGTAATATGGGTACAGAACCCTAAAAATGGTTCTACAACAATATAAGCCGTAGAACATTTTTCAAACAAAACCGAAACCTTCCAAAACACATGTTTTCCTTGAAAAGACAACCACTATCCAATATGACACACACATATCCTGTAAGCCAAAAAATAAGAAATACCCCCCGAAATATACGAAACGTGTCAACGCGTCTTTAAATATTTATAGCACAGGTGCTTAGGAAATCTTTCGCTGTACAAAAGCCATATTGATTTTGCTTGTTATGTCCCAATGCATAATACGACCTCCTGAATATTGTAGAGCCGGTGGAGTGTGAACGGTATGGCGGGGCCAAGGCACTTCGGCTTAGTATTTTTCTTTGTTTTAACAGCTAATATAATAGACTTGATCAGTTGTTTTTGTAACAAATTAAGTGTGTCTCAATTAGCTTTTAATTGGAATAGGTGTATGGTTGGTAAGTTTAGCTAAACGAACGTCTGTCGGCTTTTGTTTTAGTTTTGTTCTCCTTTGAAGTAAATCAATGCTTTGTTTGTTGTTGTATTTCCTGGAAGGTTTGGCAGAGGTGTAGTGAACTATAGTACATCACTAGAAACCAATGCATATGATGGAAATGATTAAGGAAGTCAGTAGAAAGTATTTCTTTGGGAAAGCATATTTGTGAATTTGTGATTAGTGCTAAACTCACCGCACTTCTTCAATGAATTGGTGAACGCAAGGTTAATTTATTTCTGTGTGGATCGCCCGGAGGACACGGTGGAGCATACGGTGGAGGTTGGTCCTGCTTGGGCGGAGTACCGCCCTGTGCTCGTCGAGGCGATCGGCAGCGGCGACCTCGCATCCGGCCCTGATTAAATCCTTCTGCGAAGTAGTAATGCTAGCGAAAGAGGAGCCGGGCCGCGAAAAGGAGAGACACGGCCTTCGCCCCAACCGCCACTACAGAAGAAGACGCCCCGGGCGTCAGGAGTCGCAGGGTGATGAAAGGGCTTAAGAAAGAACACGGATGGGTTTTAGTCTGTAAGAGTCTGACACACAAAAAATGACTTCTTCCTCTCTAGGTGGAGCGGAAGAAATCATTTGATGATTTCCCATCTATAGTAAAAAAGAGTTAATTTAGTTAGGTATTTTTATTTTTAGTGTATATAGTGTAGTTAAGTATTTATTAAAATAGTTGAAAATATCTATGTAAATAAACCACCTTAAGTTAATACTTGAATCATTGTTTAATAAATGATCGCAGTATCTAAAAACACCTGGTACATACAGCCCATTCATCAGATGCTTACCGAGAGCATGACCCCAGACAAATTGCAAAACAACACATAATGAGTACTGCAGTTTCTTACGCAAGACCCACAAAACGTTATTACGAACGTTTCCTTAGGAGTTCAATATGAAAGTTTGTGAGCTAAAATACTTAAGAACTTTATAACATGTTTATGTTTGTTTCCACATTTTCTTAATCGTCAGAAAAGTAAATTTCCTACTTAAATTTGTCGTGGCAAGCGCTAAGACGTTCTTGTTAGCGCGACATTCCCTCAGGAGGGTCGTTGAGTAAGGAAACCGTCCTCTTGCTTTCTACAAAATTCTACTCGGGCTAAATTATTATTTTTTCACTAAGCCAACATATTTTCTAGGTACTTGTTGAAACTGCACGAGAATTTTTTTTGGACTTTCACTGTATGTCGTTTTGTTTTTCTGTTCTCAGATTTGTGTTTAGAGTTTTTGCTTGTGTTAGTTACCCGACTGCGCCAGAAAGAGAGTTATGTTTTTTAAATAATATTTTGTAATTTAAATATAATATTGAGGAATTCTTGACAATCCGCTTTTGCAGAACCCAAAAGACTTCTGCTCTATACCAACCTAAATACAATTTTATAAGATTGTCCAAGTTTTATTGTATGTCAATAACAAAATTATAAATGCGTGTAGCAGCATCTTATTCACCCGTGCTTTTAAAAAATAAATCAAGTTTTATCGTCCACATCCACTCGTTTATCAAACCCAGGAAACTCATCTAAGCCTGCAAAATTCAGTTAACCGTCCAGACTCCGTATCCTTACCAAACTCCTTCATAAATAATCTTTAAAATCACTCATTTATTTACATTACACAGTTATATATCACGGCAAAGTTTAAAATTCCCCGCAATAACAAAACCCGCACTGGTGAATGTTACATGGCTAGTACAAAAGTGGTGGAACTTGTGCGAAGTAGGGGTATATTAAACTTTCCTTCTGATTTATGACAGTTTATTGTTTTTGCGGGCACAACCCTCGCGAACGCCCTTGGCGACAGTTTTTGTGGAGGATTTTAAAATTCGCACTATTTTATTTGATTTTCTTGCTGATGCGAGAAAGCGAAGCGGATTGCAAGGTCGGGGAAATGGAATTTTAAGATGGAGGTTTTTTCTTGGATAGTATGGCTTATCCTTTTATTTGTTACTAGCTTTTACACGCGATTTCGTACGGGCATATCCCGTTTTTCCCCGTTCCCGTAAAGCCTATGATAGTTCCCGAGATATATATAGATGGTATAGATGTGTGTATAGCGCACACGTGATGTTATGGTGTTTTTTGTGAGTTCAATTCAATTCAATTCAACTCTTTATTGCAATCACATTTGCTTAACAAGATCATATATAGGTACATTCTTACAGTTCACATGGACCCTGTCGGGCACAGCAATGAAATATAATAGTGGCTTTATTTAGGTACAATACAAACGTGAGGAAAAAAGTTAGATAAAAACAAATAAAATAAAGACAAACAACAAATAAAGAGGCAAGAACGATGGTCGATCTAAATATTTCATTAGATGCTGCATTACTTTTTATTCTACTCTTAAACCCACTTAATAGAGGATTGCCCCAGGCTGATTCCATTGCCATCTTCCCCAAGAAAATTACACTAAATAAGTACATCAATTTCAAAATACAACTAGCCCAAAGAACGCCATAGCATACAAAACTAGTTCAAATAAGTTTCAGTAGCAAGTAAAAGCTCTCGAACATAAACTTCCGATATAGTACAATAGATGAAGTAGATATAAAGTTTAACCAGCGACATGTGTGCTTCCTACAAAGAGTTTAAATGTGTGGTATTAAAAAGAAATCTAAGCTATGTCACGAAGTGCCGAGTCTTGAGCTCTTCTAGTCTTGTACGATATCGATAAAAAAAATATCGATAAAGATTACTAACTATCGAAATACAAGAAATGTGCCTGTAAAGGTGAAATAAGTAAAGCAATAGGTGCTTACAAAATTTTGAAAAAAATAAGTGTAAAATAAATATAAAAAATTTGTTAGCAAAATAACATGTTAAAATTATTAAACATAGATAATTAAAATAAGATACATAACTCAAAGTTTCTAATCAGCTTCCGCTTTTCCAAAATGATCTCATTAATAACAGAAAATTAATTATTTTAATGTAGACACCTTTGAAGTGTAGGCAAAGGCCAGTAAATATTAATTAAACATTTTCGGCTTTTAACTTTCATGGCGATGTTTATTTTTATCTTTTTTCATCCAATTAACAGTTCTTTTCGAGTTTTTGGGAATTTTGTGAATCAATACGGTGTTTTTGTCAAGCCTATAATGTTTACCACTAATGAGGACGTGTAATTAATACATGTAAAGTAGCGAAAATATGAGTTTATTTTTGGTAAAAAAATAACCATATCTAAGATAGATGAGTTAATGCTTAAAGGTGTAACATTGAGATTGCAATGGGTCCCATCGCATATTGGAATACAGGGCAATGAAAAGGCTGACATGCTGGCAAAATATGCAGCTAAAAACGGAAGAGGAACTAGTATCATTTTGGACTATTCAGAAGTTTTACCTAAATTTAAAAAGAAGTGTTATGATGATTGGAAGGAATATTTTGACCAGCGGTCTTTAGACAAAGGAATCTGGTATAAAACCATGCAGGGTCAGCCTTTTCGTGTGCCTTGGTTTGTAAATAGTAATCTAAGTCGAAAATTAGTTGTAACGGCTCATAGACTCAGATCTGGACACATTCCATGCAATAAGTTTGCGTTCATGATGAGGAAAACTAACTCTCCTAACTGTGTGGAGTGTGGAGTTGTTGAAGACTTACACCACTTATTGATGGACTGTGTTCGGTATGAGTCTGGGAGAAATGATTTGTTTAGGGCCTTGAGGTTGAACAGACTTGAAGTAGGCACATTTAATAAAATCTTGACTCAACCAAATGGCGATGATGCGAAGAGTCTGTTTAGGTTCATGGCCCAGATATGACTAATGTGTATTTAGTGTACGATGGGACTGACATACGCATTGCGATCACAAGTGTCCCTAATAAATAAATAAAGAAAAAAAAAAAAAAAACCATATGACACACGAAAAAATTGTCTTTTGTTCTTTTTTGTTATGGAAATATTAGGTTTCAAAAATATTACCAATAAGTAAGCCATTTATGGTCTCCTTAAAAAAAATTGCAGAAACTATCGACAAGCAAATCGTTTTTCTTACCCCCTCACTATTTCACTAGACGAAGACGATAAAGAAGGACGGATATAATGTAGTGCTTTCAAACATTGAAGCGAAGTTTGCCTACAGAGCACCAGACAAATGACAACCGGCCTGAGGCGGGGAGCTGCGATATTAGAAGCCTTTAAGATGGGAAAAATAGCAACTTTTACTTGAGGTACTTTTTGTATGGTGCTTGGGGAGAGACGAAGCGAATTCACAACTTGATAGCTTGTTGGTTGAATGGTGTAATAAATAGTGGTGAAGTGGTACCGTTGTGAGTGGTGGAACTGTATTGGAGGTTTCCTAATTAAAGGTTTAAGAAGTAACCATGTCTGCTAAATGGGATAACCATTCCACCACAGTTTTCCCATTTAGCAGACATGGTTACAACAGATAATGCTAATAGACAACTGCTGAACTGTGTTCTGTTTTGTCTGTGGTGTGACCAGAGACTCATTTTAATTAGTGTCCGGTCCTGACATGGGCTGATAGTGATGCGTTTTTTATTTAGTTTTGTTATAATTCTAGTTGATAAGTTTTTTTTAGCTTTAAGTGTTTCTGTGCGTCTTTTCCAGCAGAATAAACTGATTTTCTTTCTTTCTTTCTAATAGTGTGGTGTTCATACACCAAACATAATTTTTAGTTACTATTAGAATACCTAACATTATATTACTCTACTGCTTCGACTCTGTTCTTGGAAAACTGTAGGTGGCGTGTAACAAACGGAGCTAAGCAAAAAGCTAACCCATATGGTTCACAGGACCGTTCGATGTGGCTACGCTTGGTAGAGGCCTACATCTTTCAGCTAAAATAATGATGATGATGATGATAGGGTTCACTAGCATCATCATCATCATCATAATCATCATATCAGCCGAAAGACGTCCACTGCTGGACATAGGCCTCCCCCAACTGTCGCCACAACAACCGGTCTTGTGCGTCTCGCATCCATCGGCTACCCGCGACCCTCACCAGGTCATCGGGGGATCATCACCTTGTGGGAGGCTTTCCAACGCTGCGTCTTCCGGTACGCGGTCGCCAATCCAGAACTTTTCGGCCCCATCGACCATCTGTTCTGCGAGCAATGTGCCCTGCTCACTGCCACTTCAGTTTGGCGATCCTTCGGGCTATGTCGGTAACCTTGGTTCTCTAGCGGATATCGTCATTCCTGATTCGATCACGCAAGGAAACTCCGAGCATTGCCCTCTCCATTGCTCTTTGGGTTACTTTAAGCCTTCTGATGAGGCCCATTGTGAGCGACCACGTTTCAGTTCCATAAGTCATCACTGGCAACACGCACTGGTCGTAGACTTTCGTCTTGATACACTGTGGTATGTGAGACGAGCATAGCAAACATTATCACTAGCATACCAAAATTGAAAAATTGTACACATATCGTCTATAGTAGGCGCCAGATAATCGTGGAATATCGGTCATTGACCCACCTACATTTATTGACATTGTTAATTTGAAAAACGGAATTAATGACACAAAACTGTCCCGAATCATCATCTCTCGTGATCCTTAAAATTGTCTAATAATGAAAAACGATTCATATTTAATTGTTCAGGTACCTATGAACAGTTATTAGGGAAAAGTCAATATACTTTATTCCACATTTATCTGGCGCCTACTATAGCTTAGAAATGGACATACTTTTATTTTTTTAGGACAATTTGTTATGAAAGTTTCTTGAGAACCTGTGAACCTTCGTGCTCTTTATGGGGTATTCCTCTTACCACGACACACATACGCCCCGCTCCGCTCCCTGTCTTACCCCACACGCCATGCATAAGATGGCAGGGATGTTCCACTCTGGGAACGCCGTGAGAAAGAATTGCCGGCGACATTTGTTTCGGCAGCTCTCTGATGCGCTTGTTTTGTAAACTTCAGTTACGAGCGAATATCTCGTATCTTTTCAACTTATTATGTGATGCTACGTGGAGGGAAAGATTTTTCTTAGTTGAAAAAGTTTGAGGTGTGTGTGTGAAACTTTAATTTTAACTGTGACGATGACGCGTGGATGCCGTTTGCACCGTGATCTTGACAGAATTTCATTGTATTTTTTTTTTGTAATTCACATCAAATCCAAAAGCTATCGATATGACTCAAATACTTCGACAAGAACCGGAGCGTAAATAGTAACAAATAAAAATAAAGTATCTGCAGAAACCCCTTTCTGGCGGTTTCATGTCCATTGGTATGATGACAAGTATTGATATAAACCTGTTTTAAAACTGTTAGCCACCTTGCAGGTTTCTTCAGAACCCTAAAGTCCTGTAGTTCACGTCCAGTCTACATAACTCGTATGTTTACTATAGGTCGGCAGTCCATATTATAAGCCCAAATTTTATTAGGAAATTCGTTTCCATAAATATCAAGTTTTTTGCTTTCATCATTGTCTTGTTTTGATTTCCAACAAAAAAAAATTGCTTATGTTTTATTTTTTTGTAGGTCAAGCCTATTAAAGGAAACCTTTCGCCGATACTAATTAAAAACATTAAGTAGATTCCAGCGTTTTCACTAATATTAAATCGTGGACTTTTCTTTGAAAGAAAAGAAATCTTTATTTTCATTATGTATGCAATTCCTTCTAAAAATTTAAATGTAAAAATAAAATACGTTTTAAACGAAATATTCAAAACATAAATGAGTCGTGGAGATAAAGAACAATGCGTTTAAAGGAAGCCCCGCAGGCCGCAACTCATGACACGGGTAATGCCAAGAATTCACCAACCTACGCCTGTTTCAGAAGATTCTATATTAACTGGAAACGTTACCAACTGTAGGACTGAAAGTCCTGCATAACTTTTTGATTTATCTTCAGATACATTAAATCGGGCAAGTCTTCATGTATCTGAATATCTCCAGCCGATAGATTCTGTAAACATATTGAAATGAAGGCTTGGGTGAAGTGATCACGAGGTGAGCTGTCAATCCAAATAATCAAGATGAAATGACAGCTCACTCCGTGATCCCATTTTTCTTAATAAGACACGGATATATCACAAATTATTAAATTTTGGATGGGATAGATTGTATACAAAAAGATTTTTTCCCAATATATTGAAAAAATATTATAAAGATTTATTACAATACGGAGTCTGCAATTTTCCCGTAACATAGAGCCTTAATATTTTTATCGTGAATTATGAATCAATCATCAAACAGAACATATTTTGATTGAATTGATTAGGAACCTGTCCAACTTAATAAGGTTTGATAGGCCTTTCTAAGTACATGCACCCTTTTTTTTAAGAATGGGAAATCATCAAATGACTTCTTCCACTCTGGGTGAAGCGTAAGGGCGTGTCAGACTCTTACTGACTAAAACCCAACCGTGTTCCTTCTAAAGCCCTTTGTGTTCCACGGCCGCGGTGACTCTTTCGAACATATACCGCAACCCTGTCAGGCTCAAGCACATGCATCCTGTGTATGTGAATGTCGTATTCCAATCATTCTTATTGGTTAAACTACTATTTGTCTATTAAATCTAAAGTCTAATAAATAAATTAACACTAACGCCCAAAACATTTTCTCTATACCATATTACACCCCAGACTATCTCCTAAAACACACGAGTGATAAAATCATCAACACCCTGCAGTCCTAAACTCAGACACTTCCAGTACCCTTCAGCCGCGTACCTATACATATAGTCGAAATAAAAGTGGCGACAACGACGTCTGGCTGCAGCTTAGAGTTGAAAGGCTTCGGCTAGACGATACGACTAATTGTCGACACTACTATTGTCGTATTTGGATGCGTATTTACATGTCTCACTGGTGTGGGCGAAAATTATGCGATCGACGTTTGAAAAAAATGTTTTGTATAAGGAATTTGGGTGCTGTTGAGTGAGTCTGCAATGTTTTGTGTTGAAATAAAAAAGTCGGAATTGTAAATAAAACTAGGTATTCTTTGGTGTATGTGTGAATTATTTGTTCAATATATCAACAATATGCCTAGTGATTTTGAGACAGATATACTCATAATGAAAAAAAAAACTAGTATTTTTTAAACTGTAGAATAGTTTGTTGTTGTTGTTTGTCTGTTATTTAGTTTTTATTGTAAATCTTTATCGCTAAATTTAGTTATAAAAAAATATCAGTTTCCTTCCACTGTTTCTAAACTTCTTCAACAAATATCTTGGTATTTGGTAGTTAAGACTATAACAACCAAATACAGACCTACGTATTCTAGTCCATCTAAGGTGACAAAGCACTTACCATTTAATGTTGAGGCTTTTTTTATGGATGGGAAGTCATCAAATGACTCCTTCCGCTCTGGTCGGAGCAGAAGGGAGTGTCAGACGCTTACTTACTAAAACCCATCCGTGTTCTTCCTTGCTCTTTACGTTTTAGGGCCGCGGTGACTCTTTCGAACAAATTCCACAGCCACAGAAGGAACACGGATGGGTTTTAGTTAGTAAGAGGCTGACACGCCCTTCCGCTCCACCCAGAGCGGAAGAAGTCATTTGATGATTTCCAATCCTTAAAAAAAAAAAGGTACTAGGTACTTGTATATCTAAAATGTAAGGTTTGTTTTTTTTCCAAATGAAAAAGGTACTTAGTAACCTAACTATATACCTACATATGAATATAAAAAAAAAACAAAATACATTTACGGTCGGTTTCAATAACGTTTCTACCTTGAACCAACTGTAAAATTTGCTACCAGCTGTAGCTAAACCGCCATATCACAAAGGTAAAAATGATTTTTAAATTAGATACGTTGTTGAGACCGGCTTAGGCGTCGAAGTATTCCTCCGCATTGCTGACATCCGGAAACGTGCCCAGAAGACTGGCAGTATTGCAATTGCCACGTTAAATGGCAAGGCTAATTCTTTGAGCAAAGAATGAGCCAGCCCTCACGCAAAGTGTCGATCAGTCGGCGAGATATGTCCTTGAAAAGGAGACGTGCACTCGAACCCCATGACCCAAGCGTTTCGACCCCAAACGGCTCAAAACTGTAATTATCAATAAGGTTACAGTATTTGGCCTCAGCAGCCGCGGCTTTTGTTTTTGGTTTATTGTGATTATTTTATTTTATAACATCACTCCCGGATTGCCTAAGATGACGCTCACGATGCGTCTGCTGTGAAACAATTGTAGGCCCCTATTGCTACTAGAGGGTTGTTATTTCGAAATTCCTTTAGGAAAAGCTCTGTAACTCCTTCCCCAACCGGACATCTGGCTACTCCCCACCACTATATACAATGACGTTAGCCTTCAAAGCAAGATATTTTGGACACAGTGAGGAGAATTTTCTGGGCACCGTCAATAAAAACCCATCAATAATCAAGACTCTAAAAGCAAACAGTGAACGAAGTAAAATTTAAAATGACTCAATAAATTCAAAACCAAAATACAAGCGAAAACCGCCCTAAAATCTAGTAGGTACGTACTAATATAATTTAATTACTACGTGACATGAATAGATAAAGAGACAAATTAAATGTTGGATTAAGGTATTCCGCGCGGGGTGATTAGAATGATTGATCACTTGAATAGCATATGTTCTGGTGGAACGGGTATCCGGAACGGGTACCCGGTTTTTGGGTAGAATTTGGGATTAGTTGTTTGAATTGAAATCGAATAGTTTAGTTATTTTTTGGGCATTATTCGAAAAACAAACAATTAAACATACATCTAGCATTTCCCCGCGAGAACGTTCCGTATTCTTTCAATATGATGAGCTAATGCCATCCAATTCCGATGATGTAAACGGGATAGTGCTATTCGCTATGTATAGCTCCGTCTCCCTCTTAGAGTGGAATCATGATCGTTTTAAGATTTCATAGTACCTAGTAGTAGTTCCCTGTTTATTTCTCTTCTCTTTCAAAAATTGACATTCACAGACAAATTATTCCACATATTTTAAGTTTTACAGCTTTGAAAGGCGATTCAGCATTTTGTCTGTTATGTGACCAAACCTATCTCTCATGACGACTTCAGAACTCACCGGGAAATAGTTCATAGCCATCCAATTATGACTGTTAGAGATACAACCCTCTAAAACTCCTCTATGCTAAAAGTCGTTAAAAAGAAAAGAAAAAAAGAAAGAAAGAAAAACGTTTATTTGGAACTCGCACAAGACAAACAAACCAGTAAAATAAAATTAATAACTAAACAGTATAATAAAATAATTATCTGTGCGAGGCCAAAAACGACTTATGATACTTGAATATACATAGTTACTGAAAAACCATACCATTTTATAACCGAATATTCATTTTCATATACTTATTTAATACATTACTAAATATAAAAAAACCTTTTTTTAAATTATGTTTTTAAATCATAGACTTCTTATAGGTTTTCCTGATATTTATAGGTTTTTGTGACACGTTCGTTTTTGGATCACATAAACCAATGTGTGTACCAAATTTTAACTGAATCGGTCTAATTGATTCGGAGAAAAAATCTGCTGTGACAGTCAGAGAGACAACCGAGTTCCGGTTCGGAACCTTAGGGGTGGAGAAGTGTTGGGAGCAGAGTCCTAGCTATGATCATTAGAGCTCCAGAAAAAGGAACTTGCTCACAATACGAGCCTTATCGAGGAGTACCTACTGCCTCCTATACCAGGATCTCAATTCAACCGCGTTACGCTAGCTTCGACAGATTATTATATTTTAAATTTTATTTCATTTGTTGTACACCTATCACAGTATAGTCTTTTTAACCCAAAGGTTGACTGGTAGAGAATGCCTTGATGCATTTAGTCCGCCCACGTGCCACTATTGTATATAAAGTTTAAATAAATTATTATTATTTACAGTTTCCAATATTGATAGATCCTAAAAATAACAAGAAATATATAGTAATAGAATTCATAAATTAGTCTGATGTTATTTCTTCAAGCTGTCTTAATGCCATCCATTACCAAGCCTCTTCACTTTTCCAGTTTTTAATTCAGTCTCCAACAAAACCGTTGACATAGCTGTAGTCTCGTAGTGTTCCTTCAAATTGCCAGAGGTTGCCGTCATTATGAAGAGTAGAGCAAACTTAGATTGGCGTCGGAGGCGCCGGGATTGTTATCTTAATGAATATGTTTTGGTTATATCTTGTAGACATTTATGAGGTTCATTTTCTCTGGAAAGTTTGGTTTTGTTAATGTAGCATGATGGCATTGAATCGCTATACAATTAGGCTGTTGGATTGGGTTCATCAAACTATGCCTTATTATTTTCAATGCTATTTGGCGATAGTAACAATTGTTTAGCAAACTTAAATCCTTTGTGGGATAGCCCCCCGCCGCCATTTTGACTTGTTTTCAAAGTTGCGGCGCTCATTCTAGCATGCATTTAAGGGTAGAAGAGACTTAAAAAAAATATGTTAGCAATATGGGGATCTAAAGTGTTACGTTGCCGAGATAATTGGAGATAATGATCACCAAGTGATAACAATTCAGCAATAAAAATGAACTATTTACGTGCTTATATGCATTCAATTGTATTCAATTATGAGTTCCCAGCTTCATTTAACTATTTATTAGAATTGAGGAAGATTAAGAGCACTTGAATACCACGTTGGCTGGCTATGCCAGCTCCCATAGAAAAATGTTCGAACCCCTTTCAGAGATCACATAACAAGTATGAGCTATACTGTCTATCAAATTGATTTAGCTACGTTTGACCGTTCCTTGCTTGATGCTACATGAACGATAATATCCTTATATTTTTTTCACACTGAGCCTCTATCACAATAGACCTCGTTCACGCTTGATGAAAAGCATAGAGCAATGGATGAGGTCTAAGATAGAACCAGCATGCCCACAAAATGCCTTGACGATGAAAACTTGCCGTAACATTTTATAATTTTAAAACAGCTATTATTTCATGATTAAAGAACAAACCAAACAATAAAACAACAATCAAACTCAAGAATTAAACAAAACCAACAAAACAAAAGGAACTGAACTGAGTCAATAACAGCCAGCCACTTGAAAACAATAGATCAAGCAGCTATTTTGTAATAAAAGAAGCAATTACTTACTATAGTGACACAGCAGTCTATATTTTATAATCGGATTATTTCTACCATCTCTGAACTCTGATGCTACAGGCTGCACAGAAGGCATTCCAGTTTTCACAATTCAATTTTCAAAATTACGGGCGAAACTCTTTTTAAGATTGCAATGTGAACTTTAGCCGAATAAAAAAAAGAGTAAGATACTTAAATTGTTATGACGTGGATATATCACTTAACGTACGTTCTATATAAAAATATTTAAAGGAAAAATTAAACAATTTTTCAATGTGTATATCTAGGTCACTAAGCTGATTTCAATCAATTTACCCATTAACAGCTTATTCTGTTTTCGAATTTGACAGTTCCCGCCCGCCAGAATTTAGGATCAGGATTTTCTGCGCCACAAATCAGTGATCCCAGTACTTAACACTAGTTTGTATTCGACGTCGAAGCCCCCGTATCGATTTACTATATGAAACGCACTTTATACACACCGTTGCTGTCATGCTATCATTATTGCAAAACCGAAGTTTGTCTAACACTAACGGAACATCCTTGGTCACCCCACAACAGAAACTAAGCTCTCTACTCCAGTGTTGAAGCCTAAAATGGCGTGACAACAGTAGTTGTTCAGCCGTTTCACTAGTGAAGGGAAACGTAGTCAATAAAGGCGGCTTAGTGGCATCGATAACTTTGTGTTTTGCGATATTTATGCGTTCCACTTGGCTCGGGAACACCTGTTTGTTTGTGTGCACGCCAGTGTGGGCAGACACGGGAATTTGTCTTGTCGATTGTTGTTTGCCACCAAGAGACAGCTGTATTGACGCCGTTGACATTTTCAGTCGATTGATCATAGCTTGAATTTATTGGAGATATTTTTTGTCCTGCTTTGGAAGGTCTAAGACGTAATAGCCCTTTATTACGTTTAAGTTATATGGAATGACGCTGATATTATTCTTGTGGGCAAGAAATGTATGCTTTTAGTTACGAGTACCTTGCGAAATACCGCTTTTCTTAGCCCAACATTATACTATGAGAAAACAACCCTTTAATGCTTTTTAGCCCTAATGAGAACTATTGTTTTTTTTTATTATTTTTTTTTTAATGTGTGAGGTAATCAAGTCTTTGCCTGTATTACAACAAGTAATTTTCAACATTATCTTCCAGTCATTCAATCAAAATTTAATTTCATCAATCGTAAAACAAAAAATTCATTCTATCGATAGTAATTACAAAATTGTTCCCATCCCTACGGCAGCCTCCGTGCATTTAACAGCAACATTCATTGTAATATTTGCTTTATACAATCTGTGTTGAATTTTGACTAGTCTGTTAAATAATTTAGTGAGGTTCGTTTCACGCAAACTATGTAACAATCCAGTCCAATTTACGGGTACCTACTGTTGTATCTACTTGAGTACCGAAGTTAATTCTTGGTATAACTAGAATGATTAAGAACATTAAGACTCTCTGTTTCTATGTTTGGAATTTGATTTTTGTGAAAAATTATAAAATGTGATGAGGTGTCGGACTTAAAAGAATAGCACCATCCCATCACTTCCCGTGGGTGTCGTTATAATAGAAGCGTCTAAGGGACTCACCAGAGAATGGGCAGCAGCATTCTCTGTGCTTCTGTGCATTGCAACAACTACACTGCAATTACCAACTCGTCTGCCAAGCGTGGTGATTATGGCAAACCTATGTCCAGCAGTGGACGTCTTTCGGCTGGTATAATGATGATGATGATGTAAATACTGCTTACACCTATGTTCACAAGTTTTTTTTAAATTCTTTTTAAAGGTAATAAGATATTTTACCAAAAATAAAAAAATGGTGAACTGTGGTAAAATTACCTATAAAACATCGAAATTCTAAAGAATTAGGCAGAGATTACAATGACATTATAACATAATTGTTTCGTAACTTGAATAGTGTTCCTATTTTAGCTATCTATAATGTCAATTTAATTGACATTAAAATGTTCTAAGTCAAAGTCAAAGTCAAAGTCAAAACGTTTATTTTAATTAGGCCATTAAACGGCACTTTTGAACGTCATCGTTTACAGTTCAGTTCTAAACGAACGTGTTGCTAATAAATTGTTTTCTTTATTTCCAGGTGAGTGGTGTATGAATGATTAAAACGAGGAAAGGGGAATGGAAACTTCCTGGTGGGAATAGTATGCTGTATACCCAAGGTAAGTTTTTGACATATTAATTATTCATTGTGAGACGAAAGTCAAATATGTTCGCCTTTTGTTGCTAGCTGATGTGAATGTTACTTCAAGGATTAATTAAGATGCTGTATCTAACTTTTTTAGACGTTTTCAAGTAAAATAAATTAGTGTTGGTATATCCGAGGAGACTAAAATCCACCCTCAACATAGTAGTGAAAAGGGCTAGGCAAACTTTCAAGAAACTGTGCCAAAGGAGCAAAAAATACAAAAAAAAATATGCAAAAAAATTTGGTTGTGTATTTTTTGCTTAATTTTTTTTACATATTGTTTTTGTTGATATTTTTTTTGTATTCTTGTTTTTTTTTGGTCTGCAGTTGTGTCACACTGCTGGGCAAAAGCCTTCCCTTTCTCCTTCCAAATCTCTCTGTGTTCTTCATTTGATAGACTAAAATACCTTCTTATAGAAAAAAAACTCTTCCGATAAAAATCTCATATTCCGCAATTATTATTTGCCATCATTTTAATTTATACTACTGCTATTATAAACGTAAAACTTTGTCAGAATGGATGTGTTTGTCCATCTTTCACACAAAAAATACTGAACGGATTTCGTTTAAACTTTACACTAATATAGCTTATACAAACATTCGAATAAAAAATAGATTATAATTTATACAGGGGAAAGTACTAACCATACGCGGGTGTAGCAGGGTGGCAACTAAATGTTGGTATTCCTAATTTCATAAATCAAAACTCTTCAAAAACCACCCCTTTTCCTTTTCTAATAGAAGTTACCCACGCGTTCAAGTACCTGCGAACCCCGGCTACCTATACCATCACGCTTCACCAGTTGGGAGCCGCCTAGACGAGCAGTTTGGTCGATTTCACACAATTTATGGCAATATGTCGTCACAATTAAAGGGGTAGACAGTCCTGAGGGTAGTTAAAGATAGGCTATGTGAAGATAGGTACGTGTTACTATGTGGAAATTAATTTTCCGTCATTGGATAATGTCTATGGAGAACCTTGACGATTTTACAGTGGTCAATTTTGTTGATTTGTTTATATGATGATCAAGGTCGGGTCGATCAAGGTTAAGCAACGCTTGCCGAGGTTGGTCTATGGATAGGTGACCATCTTAACCTACCGAGCTTCCTCCGTGCCTCGGAAAGCACGTTAAGCCGTTGTTCGCGGATGTCATTTGTAGATCTTTGGCAGTCGTTACGGATAGTCCGAAGCCAGAAAATCTGACACCAGTCTTACCAAGGAGTACCGTGTTACCCAGTTAATGGGTTGTGGAGGTCTGGTAGGCAGCCGCTCCTCGTAAATTACTTCAGCTGAAACCAGTTTGACTGGAAGCCGACCCTAACATAGTTGGGAAAAAGGCTAGGCAGATGATTATGATCATGTTTATATGATTATTTCATTAGATCGTTTTGAAGGTGCAGTTGGGAGAGGGCTGTACACGTTTGTAGGCGGTGACCTCTCGCTGCCGGCCGTAGTCCATGCTATGGTCGGCGGTGAGGAGTCCTGGGACGCGGTGGTCTCCTTCTGCGAGACAGTTATCGCGCAGAAGGAGGCTGCGGAAAGGGAGAGGGAGATCACAACCGCTCTCCCTGCCCGCAGCAGGCGCATCGGGCGTCGGAGGAGGGCATACGCTGCCCTCTTCCGGCCCCCCTAACTGGGTCCAGGGGCGGCGGACTTGGGGATGTCCGTCGCCCCCCACTCATCCGGACCCGAGGTGGCGGCGCGTGGTGTTCCCGTGCGCCCTCTTTGACGTAGCGAGGGGAGTTAAACACCTCACTCCCCTCGCCGACGCGAGGTGGCCCGCAGAGGCGGGCCGGCACCAGCCGGGGATTGCGGATGTCGCATACGTTCCCGCGATCCCCGGCGTAGGTGGGAGATGGAACACCGGGGTGGTTTTAGTCAGTAAGAGTCTGACAGACCCCTCCACCCGCCCCAGGGTGGAGGATTTCCATGAGGATTTCCCCCCGAGATCAAAAAAAAAAAAAAAAAAAAAAAAAGGGCTGTACACGTTGTAAGAATATTTCGTGGTGGTTTAAAGGTAGGCCAGGCATTTTGACACCAAAACTGATTGATTACAGGTCAACAAAGGTACCTTCAGTACCTTCAGTAAGTGAAAGGTTTACTCTAGTCTATGATATCTGCTAACATTACTATCGGAAATCCATATCCATACGATCTATACTAATAATATAATATAGCTGAAGAGTTTGTGTATTTGAACGCGCTCTCTGGAACTACCAATCGGATTTGGAAAATTATTTTTGTATATGATAGCCACATTCATGAGGAAGGCTATACGGGAATGAATGAAAAACGGGATATGTGCCTATGAAGTTGCGGGCAAAAGCTAGTAATACTTTAAATGCGAAAGCAACTCTGTCTGTCTTTTTGTTACCGTATCACATTTCATCGTTTGATTGAGTTTGTATGAAACTTCGCAAACGTGTAGGCCATTTCTTACTTTACTACACTTTTTATACCAGTAGTATGTTCTCTTAAAGTAAAAGCGCCAGGGTAACCCGCGAAATTCAAATTTTCATATGATTTTTGCAGGTCAGTGTAAGGTTGTATGTTGATAAAAATACGATTGGCGACCGTAACACGTATTTATTTTCGTGGGCTACCCTGGCGCTTCCACCTTAAGATAATTTTCAACTTCATGTGGCCAAAATCGCTGTCAAAAGCTAGTTAAGTTACCAATAAACAATACAACAATAATTGAATATCTATCATTATCTTATTATTAAAACAAATTCAATCTTCAATTTCAAAAATCCTTACGCGTAAATCCCTCGCACCTTTCGTCTTTATCGCCGCCAATCCAAAATATTTCACCCACCTACGTGTATTGCGAACCTAAAATCATGAATAGAATCTGCAAACTGAATAAGGGGTGTCTGCCAGGTGAGGGTGGAGGGTGCAAATGGTAGGCAGTCACGTCCTAAACAGCCCCTAAACGAAGGGTAAACGCCCGGAAATAAGTCCTTTTATTTAGGGTACCTAGGGATATAATTTTAAGCTATATTGGACTAGATTACGCTGTGTAAATAGGTCTGGGTTTTGCGAATTTATTGGGTGACAGTTTTCGTGATATTATTCCGAGCTCAGTTTTGTATTGATCAATTTGGTTTATTTGATTTTTTTAAAGAATTGGAGTCTTGGACTTGGTATCTATTGCTTGGGAAATACTTATTTTGAATTATTGATTATGCGAAACCATATTTGACCAGAGGGGCTGGGTTTATTCTAGACTTCTCAGGTAAAATAAAATCAAAGAATCAGCATTGCCATCCTAGTGGCAATGTTACCAGTTTTCTGGGTACTGATGCCAGTGACAGCGATTTGAAATATCGTTTTGATGTCCATTGTGCTCGTTTTATGTTTGTGTATATATCGTTTATAGTCTTGTCAATTATCATTAGTATCTATTTATATTGTCGTTACATTCTGTTCTAAATAAAAAAGAACTTATCTTTAGAATATTAAACTAAACCGAAAGTCTATGGTTTAGAACACTAAGTTCCTGAAAAACGGACCTAGCTCGGGCACCAATCTCCTCATATACTATAATTTAAGTTATTATTAATTTTGACTTTCGTAACCTCCTTATAATAATTGGCATACAAACAATTGTTAAACAAATATCTACTCGTATATTAGAAAGTGTTTGACTATAATCCTAATCACAATAACGAAGACAAGCTGTTACACGTTTAGAATTGGTAACACTAATTAATTACTAATATTAATTGCTTATCTAAGCCTTACATTAGAGAACACACTAGAGAATAGGTTAATTCAGTTTATAATTTATTAACACGTGTCTCAAAGATAGTAATCATGCACTACCAATTTAAAAAAAAAACCGCACCACAAATTTTTGTTATCTATTTTCAAAATTAAAATCATTTGAAATAGATTCTTCAGTCACTTTCAAGACATGTTCTACCAGTTCGCTAAGTTTAATTGAAATCTGTTCAGCCTAACCTTTAACCAACTGTCAAGTTAGCTACCAATAGTAGCTGAAACGTCATGTTTGAAAGGCAAAAATGACGTTTCAGCTACTGTTGGTAGCTAATTTGACAGTTGGTCAAAGTTACTTACGTTATTGAGACCGGACGTTAGGCGAGAAAATGTAACAAACAGACAGCCAGAGTAAAGTAACTTTCGCATTTAGAATATTAAGTATGGAATATTTCGTTTCTCACCAACTTCTGCAGCAGTATATTTCCTATGCTTACCTAAATAATTCACCAAAGCCTTTACATCACTCCGTGTCCTATCTTTCCGACCTCCTGGGTACAAGTAGTGCCAGGACCCCTTGGTGTCTCGCTCCAGACTACTTCAGACGGCTGTAGTGCCCACGAGTGGGTGCGAAAAGTACCTTATTCAGGTTCAAGGTTATATTTTAGTGCGTGTGATTATTAAGGTGTTGAAGATGACTCATTACATTATGTGGAAAATGGTGGAAACAGTAGGAGTTTTACTTGTTGTTATTTGAATACGTAGATTGTATTATGACACCAGGTTATGGCTAAAACATTTACACAGGATTGTAATGCACCTTTATTAGTTTATAAACTCTCGATATATTGAGAAAATATAATTTTAAATACGATAAATCTTATCCAAATTCAATAGTTTCCAATATATCCGTGTCACAATTGAGAAGAAAGATTTTACGATATCACGCGATGTGTTTATTTGATTTTGTTAGACGAAACATTCGTGATGAACAACCACGAATAATTCAGTCTCATCAAAAATTGTAATTTGGCTAAGACGAAGCCAAATTCTAAGTTACCTACCTGCCTCTATATTGATGCACATAGATATTGGCTACTCCACTAAGTTCTCTTTATTAATTGACTCATCCAAAAGATCCTTTCCGAAATAAAAAAGAGTTATTAATTCGTCAACCAAAAACCCTAAAACCATCAGGTACCAAATCAATCCATTTCATCAGGCTTTTGTTTACAATATGGACAGTGTGTCAAAGTGGCATTTTTGTGTGATGCGAGCGGATCGTAGGCCGCGCGATTCAGTCTGCATATACATTATTGAGTACCACTGAGTGACGAGACACGCGTCCCGTCGTACCGTTGTAACTGGCGAATTTGCTTGAGCGAGTTACTGTCCTCAGACATTTGAAAGAGTAGCAGTTTTAATATTAAAAGGTAACAATGTTTAATCTCATGTTCAGAACAGGAATATTCAATTTGACACTTTTCAGGTGATAAATAAGTAAGTAGTGTAGTGTGTGTGTGTAGTAGTGTAGTTTTAAGTTGAATAATCTGTCTAAAAACTTGCAGTCAATCTGTCAATCCGCAGAAACGTAATGTTAATAACAAAAAAGGTGAGGCTGGTTGCCGATAGAGCCTAATGTGCATTCGGTACAAAGTGACGTCATTCTTATATGTAAATTAAATGGATACCTACTTATTTTGACATGCTGTGTTAAAATATTTAAAGCTGTATCAAAGAGAAGCAGTGAATATCTTTGTACTGTAAAAATGTTAACGTAAGAAGTTTTTGCGCAGAAATATGACAAAATTGCATGCTGCGTTTACCACTTTATTACGACGTATATTGCTTTCAGGGCATAGTCTATACCTGCCTTAGCAAGTTAACAGGAGAGTGGTGTAAAGGCAGCACAGTAGCAAGCACTCGGCACCCCATAACGCCAGACACTCCGCCGTAGTTGCGAGCGACGTATAAATAAGTTTGTACACACTCGCTATCAGCCGTTCGGAAGGCTTGCGTTTTCAACCAACTTCAGAAAACGTAGACTTCCAATTTGATTTTTTCTAAAGCAAGGTTAATAAATTGTGATACTTGAATGAATGTCATACGTATGTATTTGTGAAGTAAGGAATTTATGGATACAATATTTTCAGGCAAACCGGAAAAACTTGATATCATAAAAACAACGCATCATTTTATTGCAAAACATAGATACAGATACATTGAAAAAAATTTACAAACCTAAAACCAATATTAAGCATAATTCTCATTCATACATTTCAACATTACCATCTAGCTATATTGCAAATGTGCACAAGGAACAAAACCACGTTATACTCGAAAGAAAGAAAATACATTGTTCACAATTGTATTACTACACTATCTTAGAAAAACTGAATGCGTCTCGTAATAACTTAAGTAATTGTATTGTGGTCGTGACTACTGATCATGGGGTCCTGATTTCGATTCCCAGGTCGGGCAAAGGTGTTATTGGGTTTTTCCATAAAGAATTTCTCAGTCGAGCTCCGAACTTTCTATGGTATGGCACCCTCGTGCTTCGGACAGTATGTAAAGCCGTCCGTTGGTCCTGCGCCTGACCTCTCCCTAGTCGGGTTGCATTGTCGTCCCTTCAGACAATGAGAGTAAAAGAACAGAGAGTGCAGCTGTGTTTACGGAAACTCTTTAGCACAATAATATCTTATCAACTCTGTTGGGATTGATCGAAATGCAGTCAGTTTTATTTTGATTAAAATCATAATCAATTAAATTTAGTTGCAATCTAGAAAATTGTGTGCAGTAAAAATTAGTCATAAAAATGTGAAAATTGAATCATAGCAAGTGAATAAGTGATGCACAGGTTAGTTATGGAGACGATCATGTTGACGTTGATTGAAAATAATCGCCACACCGTGTATTTGAAAGGCTGATGCTCCACAAAGAGTAGACAATCTTCCATTAGATCTCTGGCATCCTCATCTATAATAAAAACAAGTGAAGGTCATTAACGAAGCAAAAAAAGTATGGTGACCTTAGGGTTTAGTGACATTCTGCCAGCGGTAGTGTTGCGAAGGCGATTGTCAAAATGTGTGATAAAGACAAACGTTGTCGAACCGTGATCAATCGCATATATTTTGGCATTCCAACAATAGCCAACGCTAATCGAATGGTAGGTAATTTTTCTACCAGCCAGGATTGCGGATTTTTTTCGAAATAGTCACCGCGGCCCTGGAACGCAAAGGGCTTTAGAAAGAACACGGATGAGTTTTAGTCAGTAAGAGTCTGACACGCCCTTCCGCTCTACCTAGAGCGGAGGAAGTCACTTGATGATTTTACATCCTTAAAAAAAGGTACTTTTTCTAGAGCTTCTTAGCAGTCGGCGTTCAGAAGGTAATTCTCGTAGGTACTTTCAAAATGTTCAAAACTCAAGTTTTATATCTCAGCAACAATTAATGTCAAGCTTGTCAATATAATAGGGAAATTAAGGTTGTTTTGATTGTTATGTAATTTTACAGATACTTCCCATGGGTTTTAAAGCCTGAATTAAATTATTCATTCATTTAGTAACGTGAAAAAAAAACACCTTTGCAAAGAAGAAGTTGCTTTCCAATAATTTGTTTCATTCCGCTTACTTCGCTGGCCGTCAATTCCACCAATATACCCGGTATGCTCATCAGTACGAACTGTCTGAATATCAGCGAAATTTTGGGAGTCAGCTGGAACATGGAACAGCAATATTTTTTTTTATCATATGAAGCCTACATATTGCAAAAAAATGCATTCACGAAGTCTGTATACATTATTCGAAAGTTAACTCTCATCTAAGTACCTATTACCGCACTCCTCGTTGTATAGTGCCGTGCGTATCCTTCACAGTTATCTTTTTTTTAATTTCCATAAAAAAAGATATAAGAATTCTACCAAGGAGACACACCACATTACTAGAATAAATAAGGTGAATGATCCAACCTCCTTGGAAGCGCTTTTGCTCGATATGTTTGTCTCAATTTGATAATAAAGAGAAAATGAGACGAAAGATATAATTCTGATTTCCACCACACGCACGTGGCGCCATTTGCAAATTCGCGCTAATTTCTTAAGGAACGTTGCGACTTTGCGAGTTGCGACTGATTACTAAAAACAAAAGTTTGTTTCATAACCTATTGTACTGTTTTCTCGCAAATGTGTTGAAAAACGTATGACACAAGTAGTGCAGAAATTGGTTTTCACAAACTAGTAGACGAATGTAAGCCCGAGACGAAGTCGAGGGCTTACTATAGTCACGAGTTTGTAAAAACCAACTTACCGCACTAGTATCTTAAATAAGTATTCTAATTAAAATATAAAAATTTAGACACTTACGTCACCAGTGCTATTTTCAACAATTTGAAAAACCACGTTCAATATAAATGGAATAGAAAACACAGTGGCCACCAGTATCTGGAAATAATAATTAAAATGTTACAGATTTTAGTAAAAAAAATGATTTTTTATCAACCATAGAATACTAGCCAGCGGCTGCGCTAGTATTAAAGTAGCTTATAACCGTGTCACATTGATCTTTGTAACGAACAAACAAACTCATTTTCACAATTATAATATTAGTAAGGATACTTGCCATTGCCTTCATTGGTGCACCAGTCTTTCTAACAGCATCTAATAACTTTGTGTAGTTCAACATGCAGTTACGTAAATTACATTTTAACTTCTTGATATCCCCAAATCGGTTAAATTCTGATAAATGTTTCTTCAGGCATTTTCTGCATGTTCTTACCCTGTACCATAGTAGTTCAAAAACCACAAACTGTGGTATAAATATCATGAATATTAGAGTTTCAACGTAAGTTTTTATAATGTAATGTACTGTAATATTTTCTACACACAGTCCGTATGTAGTACAAGAATCATATTTCAAGTAGAATTCATTTATTTGCATCAAGATCACTATAACACGAGTCAGAGGTACGTCCATGTCCAAAGTAACACCCATTAATTGATCGATTAATTTCAGACCGTCAAAGTAATTTGAAATCCGCTTAGTATCAGAAAATAATGAAATTAAAGAATACATCCAATACATAATTAAAAAATATACGTAACCAATTGCGGATGCCATCGGCAGCAGAAGCATTGTTTCAGTTATTCCTAAAGTAATCAAAATGTTACATATAAGGCAATAGGCCTTCAAAATTAAACAAATAATTTTATTTGAACTGATTTCTGTATAAATTCCTACTGTAAGTCGCATTAGAAAAAAAGTTTTCACTGAGAGGATAGTTTTCAGGAAATTGTAAAAGTCACAAAAGTATTTGTAAATCATTGTTTAAGAATTTAAGGTTGGAACCAAAATCGACTGATGTCTTATGCAGGCGTAACAAGACTGACCAGCCAATACCTAGTATCTTTATTTTAGTTTAAAATAGTATCTAGTTATTATGACTACCACATTGTCCTTCATGTTAAGTAATTAGTAATATTTTTGTACTTCGACTTTTGTTATTGATTGGAATATCGCGTTTTAAGTTGAAATATGATGTTTTATATAAAATATAGTATGAACACAAACTTAACTATAACCGAAAATTACCAAAGAGTACTGCAAAATCGATTCTTGTTTATTTTTAATTTTACAAAGATAATATTTCTTTAAACCTGTCCCTGAACTTTTTTAAAGACATATTATCTATGTTATTTTTACCAAAAAGTAACACCTGATGTTAAATAAATTTTGAATCAAAATTTTTTTTGGTGTATATCTCCCCCCTAATTAACGTGAATTAGCTATGTACATATCTCTGTCAAGCAAATAGGAAACATTTTTGCGAATGTACGTACAAATATTTCAATATGCACGTTTGCAAATAAGCAGCTGGTTTCCAATATGTGTGTAGTTTCATGGTATTAAGTTTGGCAGACGTCAACTCTGCCAATACTGTAGTATCGTACACGTACACATGACGATACGATGTGTGAAATGGAACTATAACGTTACATAACTATGGAGTTTTTAATCTGTATCCTGATTAAAATACGACGTGTAACAGAATAAACGCAATACCTCGTAAAGGGTCACTGTACTCATCATTATGAACAACTTTTACTATGGGCCCAATACCGACATCTAATACAGTTGTCTTCTTTCAGTTTAGTCTGACTTCTGCTTTTACTGTTTCCTTATTAGAAGTTTAATCTGTGTCTTTTGTAAAATGTGTATCAGCTGTCATGCGTTCATTGTAAGATTAAGTAGCTTACCTATATGAGCTACTGAAATGAAAAGTTACAGTTGAAAAGCATAAACTAAAAAATAAACATATCACAAAAGCAGCAAAAACAATGGTTTAAGTTCTACCAAAGTACGTAAAAAAAACTTTTAACAAAATAAAAAAATAACAACCGATTTCTAAATTAAAAAAAACCATTCAAAGTATTAAATAATTTTAATTACGGAAGTCGGTGTTTTTGTTTGTGTCTTCGTTTTTAACACCGACTTCCGAAATTAAAGTTATTTTATACTTTGTTGTGTTTTTTTTTGGAATTCGGTTGTGTTTTTTTTTTAAGATTTATAATTTTCAATTTTATGTGGTACCCCACACCTAACAACACCACTGGAAAGTCACAGGAAAGCAAAATACGCAATTTCGTTCACTTGGATGACATATTTTTCCAGCTATTTTGAATTAAAATCCAAACTACTGAAAGAAAGAAAGAAAAGAAAGAAAATTTTGTTCTAACCACAACCGAACCGCACCAATTGAACCGGCCAACCGTATGGGTTGTACCGATTTTCGATCAATCGGAAAGTATCCTTTCACATAAAAAAAAATGAAATTAGTTCATAAATTACGAAGTTAAGAGGTAACAAACAGAAAAAAGAGTTCAACGAATTGAGAACCACCTTCTCTTTAGAAGTCGGTTAAAAATTATACAAATGCCATATTATGTAACTACAGTTCCAGTGGTTATTACTGTAATAAAAGGAAACACTGTTCAATAGAAGCCCACAGCATCAATAAAAATAAAATCCAAGAGCGGTACAAATCTCTTAGATTGCTAATGGCAGCTGTAACTAGTAGAAACCAATTTGGCAGACCCGTCTTACTGCGTATTTAATAGTTGAGCAAAAACCGGACCTATTAAAAGAGTGTCCTCGTATGACGCCCGCTTCCTACTTCAGTAGGGATACCATGATGAAGTCTTCGAGAAAATTAGTTGAGATACTGAAAAAAAAGTGAGTCTCTTTTCTTTTTACTATTGATAGGCACGTGTTTCACCACTATCTCACCTGATGGTAAGCGATGATTTGGTCGAAGATGGAGCACGCTTGCTTAGAAGTAACCTATTCACTCTCGACTTACGGCCAGTCTCAGTCCCATCTTTGACCTACTAGCTGAAACGTCATAATTGAAAGGCAAACATGACGTTTAAACTTTTTTTTTGATCTCGGGGGAAATCCTCATGGAAATCCTCCACCCTGGGGCGGGCGGAGGGGTCTGTCAGACTCTTACTGACTAAAACCACCCCGGTGTTCCATCTGCCACCTACGCCGGGGATCGCGGGAACGTATGCGACTTCCGCAATCCCCGGATGACGTTTAAACTTAAACCAACCTAAGTAACCAACTTAAGGTTGTAGCTATCAGGAAACACAAACTCTGGCAGGGAATTCCACTCTTGTGTCAAAACGTCTGAATTTTCTACTCTTAGGACCCTTCTGAGACGTACCAATGCCAATCATGAGTTCTATGTGAAACAGAGTAACTGCTATGCGTCTTACGTATCTCTGTCTCACTCTCGTATCGAAATCATGATGATTTTAGAACGCCATAGTAGTGCTCCTGCACTTGTGCATTAAGTTTGGTGTGCAGTTAAGAATACTCTGCCTTCATGACTGGTACATGACTCATGAATAGAAAATGTTGAAGAAAAATAAATTGAGGAAATCAGCCGCCCAAGAACCAAAAAATCGATGGTATGAGATTTCACAATATTCAACAGCTCACGTGGTGGATTAGGTATAACCAACTCCTTTTCATATAGAGAGGTGACTGGCTGATCATAATGTGACTACTATGTTATTTAAATTATATGATACATAACTGATTTAATTCATTTTATAAATCTGATATCAGATAAAATTAACAATAAAGGTTTACTTAAGACCGTGCTCAAAGACTAAGGTCTCAAAAGCAAATGAAATTGTCCGAGAAATAAATTAAGTAGAGTAATTCAAATGTCCACAGAGGACATCTAATCAGTAGCTCTTCTATATTATTATAGCTTTAACGATAATTGGAATCGGTTGTAAGAGACACTGAGGCTGAACGCTTAATGAAATCTATTTAGATTACTAGTCAATATATTTAATGAATATGCGTCTTCGAATCCCAGATGCGGTCACAATTATTGGCTAATAAATTGGCTCCTCGTTAAGTATGTATTACAAAACGTTTGAGTTTAATATAGTAAGTAGGTTCTGTAGGGACTCACCAGAGAATGGGCAGCCTCGCTCTTGAGGAAGGCCAATGGCAGCAGTGGACGTCTTTTGAAGTAGGTTCTAATATTCAATGCTGTCTACCTCATATGGAGGAAGACAGATTGGTACAGTATCAAGTTGTGATTTGGTTGATGGTATCCACTAAGTAAGCGGCGTCATCCTAAGATAAAGCGTTCATCGCGTGAATACGCGATCGTCGCTTAATATGTTAAGCAAACTGTTAGGCGACTTCTGTGTGGACTTAATCTGACAGTGCGATCAGGTTCGCCGCACAAATGAACGCGATGATCGCGTATTCGCGCGATGAGCGCTTTGTATTAGGACGTCTCGTCAGTTTGTGTTTTATGGAAGGAAAATAAGCTTATACAGTTCCTACGTCACTTTTTACTATCTATTAACTGTAAATATTGACGTTCAAAAGTGCCTCTTAATGTTCTAACTGAAATAAAAGATTTTACTTTGAGTTTACGGCTTAGACTCAGTCGTTCTCTCGGTGAGAGGTGGTGGCCATCTTTCATAATATTATGAAGATTTACAATTGAAAAAGACTTTTGTCCAGATGTGGGCGTCTCAGGATTGAAATGATAACGATGATGATGACTAATTGTTGTAATGACTTAAACAACCATCAATAAGAAGAAAGTCATAATATCAGTCGAAAGACGTCCACTGCTGGACATAGGCCTACTCCAAAGGGGGGGGGGGAAGAAGAAAGTGAATTATAAGTATTCTAAATAAATCTCTAACATACGAAGAAACAAAGAATATTGGTCTGAATAAGCTAAAATAAATATAAAATATATTTAAACTAACACACCATGACACACCGAGAGCTGCTTATGTTAATTATTTAATTTCGTAATTTTTAATATTCTTTAAAATTATTATTAAGGAGTGGAAAGCATTGAACATTGTTCATCTACCAGCAAAGGGAAGCGCGCAACATCCCCAATACACCAAAGCAATAGTGACACCAAAGCAATTATAGTTCATAAACGTACCATGAAGTGCTTTGGTAAAGTAGGAAATTGGAAATTAATATGCCATTAATTATGGTTCAGGGCATCGCAGCTTTGATAGCTAATAACATCCTACTCGACGAGCGAAATCGGACTACCTTTGTAAAGGCAATTGATAAACATTATTCAGGTGTATGAACACATGTCCAAAAGATTTTTGACTACATGTTTTCGGGGCCATTTAAAAAAATAATAACGTAGGTCAACCCAATAATCGCGAAGGGATCAGTGTGCATATTATCTATTCTAGCCAGATTGTAGCTCAAATTGCCCACTAGGAAGCAATGGCTTCACTCTCCCTTCCATACAATCGAATGGGTCCAAATAAATGCCAGAAGACATCGCAGCAGACCAAGCCTAATATGGCGGGGCGAATTCGACTCCTACCGAAATTACTGTCCTGGAATAGCAAAGGACAGACTTTATGTGAAGAGGAGGGATGAAATGCACGTAACTAAAAGAGTTATGAATATAAATGTGGATGGATGGACAGGAAGAGGGGCGCCAAAGAAAAGATGGTTGGATTGCGTTAGGAGTGATATGAAGGAAAAGGGAGTTAGTGATAGAGTGACAGCTGACAGGCCAGAATAGAAGAAAAAAAACGTGTTGTGCCGATCCCAAGTGAAATGGGATAAGAGAAGGAAGATGATGATGATCATGAGGTGTGATACATAATAAGGAAACAATCCGAATGCTAAACCTCATTGTTGTTTTGAAGTCGGTTAAAATAGTTTGTATGAAAGTTAAAATGTTTGTGAAGAAGTTACAATGTTTAAATTAAGTAAGCAATCACTTGCAAACATGACATGTTCAAAGCTGAGATTAAGTTAGACTTGAAGTTATGTATTTACATAGTGTGTTATTTTTGTTCTGTTTGCTGCGTCTGGTAAGACATGAACTAAGGTCTCAAACTTAAACCCACTTTGTTTTTTTTTAAGGATTGGAAATCATCAAATGACTTCTTTCGCTCTGGGTGGAGCGGAAGGGCGTGTCAGACTCTTACTGACTAAAACGCATCCGTGTTCCTTCTAAAGCCCTTTGCGTTCCAGGGCCGCGGTGACTCTTTCGAACCAATTCCGCAACTGATCACAACTCTTACACTTACCATTTTGTTACTAATTTCCCTTGTTGTTAATTTATCAAACTGAAAAGATGACTTCAACTAAATGAGCTGAACTTAAAGGACGCCCGCGTTGTTTACCTAATGCCATTCAATAATTCACCAAGTTTCGACGGAATAAATTAAGTATGCTGTATAGCTGTACATGATGTATCGTATGTATCTCAAACATGATGTTAATAACGAGATAATGTTTAGTTGTGACTGATGTTTCGATTTCTTAAATGAAAGATAAAGAAATAAATAATGATTCGATGTGATAACAAAGTTCATCATCATCTGCCTAGCCTTTTCCTCGCTACATTGGGGTCGGCTGCCAGTCAAACCGGATTCAGCTGAATACCAGTATGTTATGTGGAGCTCCACAATCCATTAACTGGGTAACACGGTAGTTTTTGGCAAGACTGGAGTCAGATTTACTGCCTTCTGACAATCCGTAACGACTGCCAAAGATCTACAAATAACAGCCGGGACCAACGACTAACGTGCTTTCCGAGGCACAGAGGAAACTCGGTGTGTTAAGATGGTCACCCATCCACAGACCTACCTTGGCAAGCGTTGCTAAGCCTTGATCGACCCGTGCGGCTGATATTATTGAAAAAGTTGTGGTCGATAATTTTGAAAATTTAGGTAATCCATGAATATATCTATCTATCCATTTCGTCCCACGGCTGGGCAAAAGCCTCTCTCTCCATTTAACACACATCTCTGACCTTTTGCTATTTCGGGCCAGACTATTTGGTAAATGAATAAAATAAAATTTATAGTATTACTCAATAACGCCCAATTTCTGAGCTAGCAATTTGAAGTGTAGTATTTGTCAAACAGTACTATTAGCCTGACAAACTGTCACACTTTAGCATTAAAGTAGGGTTTGACACGTTCCTAATTCTAAATAGTCGATTCAGGAACCGGCCCAACTTCTGTTTGAGGTACAGGCGCCAGTACATCAAGCTACAACAATCTGTCAAATTTCTTTAATAGATTTTCAACTTTATCGCTAAAGCATTAGGTTCTAGGTTGATCGGGAAAATTTGACAGTTTCGGGTAGCTTCATGTGCTGTACTCAGACCCAGATACTCTAGTTAAAAATCTCTTTCGATGTCCACAAAATACGATAGTAATAAAAATGTTAGCCTACTGCCATATATCAGGGTCAGCTTAAACATGAACCAAACCATCAAACAGTACAAAACTTTCTTCAATAACAGTTTCCAGTCAGAAATGTTAGTCATAGTTACCCTACCGCGTATTTCCAGTCATATTTGTTAGTGAGCCAAGTCTGAGGCAACTGGCAAGAAGCCTATCAGATGGAGTCGCGGCTAGCGGACCCATTGTGAACTGTGATAACCCACTTTTAGCCGGAAAATGTTTTGTGTGTATGACACTTGAGAGATAACATGTTATGTGCGGCTTGGATTGCTTGCCTATGGGCAGGGATTAGAACGAGCCGATTGTGATCGGGTTAGGCCTAATTTTTGAGTTTGATTGAAAATCTAAAACTTTTCGGGACTGTGTTTTCTTACAGAAATCGGTAATATTATTTCCGATTGAAGAAATAGCAAGGGCACAGTTCCCTAGAGTTAAATAAAAAAAGTCTTGAGTTTTCGACTGAAAATAATTTATTTTCTAAACTTTACAGGAGTCCCAGAACCCATTAATATAATCTAACTAACAAACTCGTCTTCGTCTCGGGCTTGCGTTCGTCTACTCGTTTGTAAGAAACAACTTACCAATCAAAATAACTATTTTTAACTAACAAATAATACCTGAAACTCTACCAACTGAGCCCATAACACAAATCTTAACAATTTCATACTTACACCGTTTCCTTTGCAATCACACCAGTCGATAGCAGTGACCACTTATTGATTATGAGGTCCAAACCCGGGGGCAAGCCGATAAAAGTTACGCCACCACTGTAATTTGAAAGAGTATTCCAGCGATAAGCTACCATTCGGCTTGCTTGTCTCTGCTACTGATAAAACTTGTCCTATTATTTCTGCCGAGCGGCGTATCTGCGTGGCTTCAGGCGTTCACAAAGAAAATGCTACCCGGTAGCAAGCCAACCGATTATCGATACAGTCTTTGTATGAATTATGTATTTAGTTGGAAAAATTTGTTTTATACGATATCTGGTTGAGATTTATCAGGGAAGTTTGTTTGTGAGTTATACGGGGATAGTTTTGTGACCGTATTATTAGTTATTCAGACGTGACCTCTTTGGTAAATGTCCTGGGAGCTGCCTTTAGTTCTCTGAGTTTATTTGGTTGCTGAAGTGATAGAATTGTCTGAGATAAGTGCGAACTGTTGTTAGCACTTTTTTGTTTATGTTCCTGACACTTTCATATACTTTGTAAGTTTTATAACCGTTCTTGGATATAGAAATCAGAGTGCCAATTCTATAAATTTTCAAGCAACGTTCGCATTTGCATCTTCTTGCAATATGTCAAAAATATATGAAATATGAGGTTTTTTTGACATTTGCGAGCTAAAACTTCTATTGGAACCTAGACAATGTAACATTCTACTAAACAGTGTCAGACTCAAAAATGTAAAAGAATTGAAAAGCATTACCAAAACATTTAAGACATTTTCATGTGTGACATAAAATCATCCCGAAGTCTGAATTCAAATATGCAGTTTATTTAAACTCAGACTTCGGGATAATTCGGGACTTCGTGCCTAGGTTTGTTTTTTGTAAAGTTTCTAGCACTAGTCTATCAGGAAGTCATTGTCTATAACAGTCTAAGAAGTGGGATAATCTCTATGAAAATGTTTGACACTCTAATCTCAATGTATTCACTCTTTAAAAAATGATAGTTATTTTATTAAAAATTTACTGAATTTGGTTAACAAGGCACCAATTAACAATATCACAGAAAACCGCAGTAAAATCACGTTAACTATTAAATGATAATTATGACATTTAAACATTATTAGTGACTAAAAAGGTTAAATGTCGGTTCGCGTGTTTGACACTAGTGGGTACTAGGTAATTGAGTGATGTGGGGCTAACTGACCATTGAATTATACATGAACACATCACTAACTGGTTAAAGCCACGGCTATTTTAAAGGTTCACATTTTTGTTTATTTTATAAATGACTGATGTGTTTACTTTGTGTTTTTATTTATTTATTTATAAATACTTTACTGTACACCAAATTTATTATGAAACATTCTTGAACATGACAAATTTTTGACAAAATATTTTTATGCGAAAAATAAAAATAATGTTGAATTATATTTTAACCAAATAAGTTATTGTTGTTTGGTTGACCAAATTAATCTGATAGAAGATTTGACACTATGCCAAAGGGTGTATCGTAAATAACAACACTAGCTAAAATGTAATGCTTCCATATTACTAAAATAAGGCGAAAAATCACTTTTTGAATCGTGTCGAAAACGTCACTAGAAGGCCAATTCCCGTGCTTAAAAAGTATTCAAATTCAACCCAGTTATCTACATTACTCAATACTCAATATTTATTTGCATTCCACAATGTTAGCTTAGGCGGTAGGTACATATAAAATATACATAATTTTAGATCATTATGGACCCTGTCGGGCA
Source organism: Mamestra brassicae (assembly GCA_905163435.1). Taxonomy (NCBI): domain Eukaryota; kingdom Metazoa; phylum Arthropoda; class Insecta; order Lepidoptera; family Noctuidae; genus Mamestra; species Mamestra brassicae. Next base: position 4,595,438 of record LR990996.1, on the reverse strand, counting down.
CAGCAAGTTAGGATAAAGGTACATTATAGTTAAAACGTATCCAAGAGTAGAGAAATAAAAGGTGTTTTAACAGTTTGCGTTTGCGATGCGAACGCTCGTTAATTAAAATCCAAGAATTGACTTTATCTATGGCATACATTTTTTCAGGGTCAACGATTGCCAAAAATGTCAATACGCTACCGATATGTCACGTGGTCCTAAACATTTTGGCAATCGTTGTCGCTGAAATAGAATGCCACTGTTTAGAGCCACGGTTAAGGTTTTTACACGCCTAAGGATGCGTGTCAACTAGGGATGTGCGAGGATGCGTAGCGAGGGATGTGTTTGTTGAGAACCAATACAATCGCTTCATTTACCTAGCCTGTAGCGATGCTACTTGCACATCTTTGGTGGAAACGCACCCTAAATGTAGCGTGACGACGTTTGGAGGGCAGTACCATTAAATCATAGGCTTAATTACGAGCGAAACTTAATATTATAAATGCTTAGTTTGTTTGGTACCCATGACGCTTAAATCGTTGAACCTCTTTTGATGAAATTTGGTACAGTGATAGGTGGAAACCTGGAGACGGTATTTTTTTCAAAATGTATATTAGGGCGATTTAAACAGCATGCAAAAGCTATTACGATATATTCTTATTCATCACCATTAAATCTGCCTGTGGCTTGACAGCTTGCCTTTCTCGTTCAGTCATAAGATTCGAATAAGTGTATTTCTATGTATTCATAATATGCCGTTCGTTTTCAAGCCTCAAAAGAGGCCCTAGTGAAAGAGGTCGACTCCACAGTTCACAGTACCTAATCGTATTGTATATGATAAACTAACTAGTTCTACTTTTGGCCTGGACTTAGTGAACTTGTCGCAAACCGGGGTCAGGCCGCAGCCCGCGGGGCGATGCCATTGGCTCTTTTGTCACTGGGCTGTAACGATAGCAACGAAAATAAACAAAACCTTGTTTTTTTACGAAATATTTTTTTATCATGTTAAAACATTTTTTTTTAATGTTTTTTTTTTAATGTATATACGTAGGTTCTGTCTAGTTTTTAAACGGTTTCATAATTTCTTTAATTTCTTTGTATGATTTTGTGTGCTTTTGTTTTTTTTTTGTTGTATGTACCAAATAAATGTTTAAATTATCTGTCTAATAGTTATTAAATAAAAAAACTTGATAACTGTGTTAAATGAGTAGAATCATATTAAACAGATGTGTAAAATTTGTTATCTGAGAAGTAATAAACATAATTTTTGTTCTGTATGGTGTCGGACGTAAAAGAATAGCACCATCCCATTACTTCCCATGGGGGTCGTAAGAAGCGACTAGGGACTCAACAGAGAATGGGCAGCAGCATTCTCTGGACATTGTAACAGCTACACTGCGATCGCCAACCCGCTTGCTAAGCGTGGTGATTATTGCAAACCCCCCTTTTGGGGGAGGCCTATGTCCAGCAGTGGACGTCTTTCGGCTGGTATGATGATGATGATGATAAACATACGCCTTTTTCCCAGAGCAGGCAGTGGGGTAGGCAGAAACTCTAGAAAGTCACCTGCTACGACCCTTACACACTCTATTTCATTCTCCTTTTTGTCTTGTTAATTTTGAACTGGTTTAATAAAGGATATTCCATACGAATTGGTTTAAAAATGACTGAGTACTAGTACTGTAGACAAGTCCTGTCGCTATTGAGTTAACACGCTGTGGTTGATGTTTAGTACTGGCTTCTTTGACACATGTAACGTCAGCAATGTAGTTAACAAAACTATTGTTAGATTGTTTTTTTTTCTTAGGTGTTTAAGAAAAAAAAACATACAGTATTCGATCGTTTTTGAACGATAATGTTGAACAGTTCCGTTTGTTAACGTATATCACGAAGTGTAAAAATAAAATTACGAAATCCGTGAGAACAATTTAAACACGATCGCCATACGAATAGTAAATACAAACAGTTTGCTGCACTACTAACTTCGATTAGAAGCCCTAACTTTCTAATGCCCTGAGGCTTAAAGGCAAGAAACACTATCAATAAACACCCAGTATCAAATTAATATTGCCTATAGTAGGCGCCAGATAAATGTGGAATAAAGTATATTGACCTTTCCCTAATAACTGTTCATAGGTACCTGAACAATTAAATATGAATCGTTTTTCATTATTAGACAATGTTAAGGATCACGAGAGATGATGATTCGGGACAGCTTTGTGTCATTAATTCCGTTTTACAAATTAAAAATGTCAATAATTGTAGGTGGGTCAATGACCGTTATTCCACGATTATCTGGCGCCTACTATAGCAAACATTATTAGTTGTAGAGACACCTACAACATTTACAACATGAATGGAAACAGAACACAGACTTAATATAAAACCAATCATCGATTGGGTATGCAACAAAAACTTTTTTAAGCTGTCACGGCAACGTCATTCCAGCTTCTTCTGCTGGACATAAGCCTCCCACAAGTGTCGCCACGTCATCTGGTCCTGTGTCTCTCGCATCCAAGGGATTCCTGTGGCTTTCACCAGGTCATGGTTTACCTTGTCGGAGGCCTTTCTACGATTGGTCGCCACTCCAGAACCAATCAACAATATCGACCATCTGAAGGCCATATAAGACCGGGAGACGCATGGGACCGGTCGATGTGGCGATCTTTTCTGCGAGCAATGTGCCCTGCCCACTGCCACTTAAGTTTACCTATTCTTCGGGACAACAACAACTCCTCTTAATTCCTACCATTTTATCGAACCCATTTCACGTTTAGTCCGTAAACTGTAAGTCGTACAATATTTCCATTATAATCTATTCTGCCGTCCGTACGGTAGTACACAACAATGTGACAGCCGCGTGCCGGACGTCCGGCCCCGGCCGTCTCGACGCCGGTCTAAACTTATTAATTGCCCGGAGCCGCGCCGCGCCGCGCTCGCTTGCGCCCACTCTACTCTTGAAACTGTTATGCTGGCCGTACGGATTTCAGTGTCAGGATTAACGGACTTGTGTGTGAGACGTAGTTTAATTTTTTTCTTTGGTTTTTAAATTTAAGTGGGTTGGGCTATTTTAGTTTCTTTGAAAATTAATTAAAAGTCAAGGTGCAAGAGTTGACGTTAAAGTGAATAGCTTTATTTCAAATATCAATATCAAATTTTCTTGAAATTATATAGTATCGACGTGCTATGATATTCTTGTGTGTATTTTGATACTGTCAGAATATAAGTAATCCCTTCCTTATAGGATCAATTTATCTCAACGTTAAACGTACACTCATAATGCACTACACACTCATATCCTGACACCAATCACTGCACCATCCACCATTCATAATTCAAAAATAATAAGAACAACACGAACTGCGATCGTAATTAGTCGGGCTATTTCGGCAGCGTCGCCTCCGTTGCGCGGGCGCATACGTCAAAACATCGTTTTGTTTTAGAAGGAAGATATATTTTACGACAGTCGCTGGCGCAGTCACGATTTTTAACTGCGCCCTCTTAATTAATGGTAATGGTGGTCGCAATCGGCAGTTGGGAGATCGTTTGTTTTTTTTTTTAGTCACTTGCAGGTGTCGGTTCTGTGTTCTTGGAGAAAATATTGTTGCTCGATTGGATAATTCATTTAAAAATAAGGCTCCTGAAAAAAAAAGTTAAGATAGTAAAATTATTTATTTACCTAACACAAAACAGACGTGCATATACATTATAAACTTAGTAAATATTCTAGAAATCCTTGACGATAGGTGAGAGGGATAATGTAAAAAACGATTTGACAACGCGCTGTTTTAAAATTGTATAACGGATTTCAAGAAAAACACTATTAAAAATTGTTGTCGTACTGTCGTGGCTGTCGGTATAAACCTATAGACCCGATCCTGCGTAAACCGAAATACAGCAATGCCAGAGGTGGCCACACCAACATCAGCAGTACATTGGTGTACAACCCTGTTTTTGAAATAAAACCTATTGAAACATCACATTCCACAGTCTTTTAAATATAAAACATATCAATTTCCTTTCATTTCACTTCCCGTAATTTTCTGGCTTTTAAATAAATATTATCTGGCTCTCGCATTTTTCATTTCCCCGTGATCTGAAGAGCATACTTTGGCCGGCCATAAATAAATGAAGTTACAAATAACTACTGATATTTCAGTGTGACCCAATCCGCCGTATGCGTGTCGCTGAAGGCAGTAAGGTGAACGCACCGATATTCGGTACAGAGTTGAAAAATAACTTTTTTAACTTCAGTCTTTTTGGTCCTATAGGATATTTTCACGAATCCCATAAAAGTATGATTAGTAATAATTACCTTATTGGACTTTTTTTATTTCAGATAAGTTTGCTCTTGACTGTAGACATTGATGACAGAGACAAAGTCGACGATGGAGCGAGCTTACCCAGAAGAAGTCTGATCACTCTAATTTTGAAGAGATAAGGGTTGTATGCATTCGGAAAAACAGACGCAGGCAGAGAGTTCCACTCCTTTGCTGTGCGTATTACTTTAAACAAAATGTAAGTTTATTATTTGATTTAAAGTTTTTAAATATTTGTGTTTTGCATTTAAAATTTCAGTTCAGAATAAGATAAATTAATCTTCAATTTAAGTTTTACAAATCATGTGGTTTGCCTAATTTATCTTTTATTATTTACGTTATTTAGTATCACAAATAATGCTACTAATTCAGCCTGATCTAACCCAAGCGTGGGTCGCCGGAGGCAGGGAAGTTGAACGTACGGATTTGTTAGTGGGTGTCTAAATAATTAATTTCTAAGTCAGTTTTTGGTTATAAAGGATATTTTAATCCTGTATTATAGGGATGTTGTGGTACATCTTGTTTTAAAACTTAGTTAAGGTTTAAAGTATTAAAAGTCATGCTTGCCTACAATAATGAATTTTATTCTCAGAACTCATGCAATGGAATTCATCCAGATTGTAAACACAACATGCTGTATTAATCAATTAAATCTTTTTTCGGGACTCACCTCCAACATCACAGACCTCTACTTAAAAAAAATATACCTGGACATGACATACATACACATATTAACCAAATCATCCATCCAGTAACATGCCCTGCCGCCGTATTAACGCATTAATATTGCAAGCGATGCCCGTAACAAGATCATAACGTATTAATGGCGACCCATACCGTCCCCGCGCCGGGCCCGTGCCATTCCCATATCGGACTCGTGCCGTGGACGAATCGGAACACCTGAAGGATTGCGTCGCGGTCACCTCTCATCAGTTATTGACGGGTATTCAGGGTATATAGGTGATAGTGAAATTCGGATACGTATCGAAAAATAAGTAAGGAATGAGGATCTGTTTGAGTGTAATTCTGAAATAGATGTTTCAGGGCACATATCTATCCCACAATGTATTGGATGGGATTCATCCGTGTTTCATTGCTGTACCCGGTACCTTGCACAAAAACAAAGAAAAAAACCTACACAGAAATCAACCTTTATTATTAAGACGTCCAACATCAGACTCAAGATACCGATATAAAGTTGACTCAGTACGCATCGAGTACAGAGCTCTCACCTGATGACTAAGTACCTATTACCAGAAATATCCACTGCGTGAATTTTGATTGGCAGCATAAGGAAAACCGCGATTCCTTGTATTCACTCTCCGTACACAAGTCTTCACCACACGATTGTCTATTTGAACAACTAATGGAGTGGTGCGTCATTGGGACATGACAGCATCCACCTCATTTCAACAGTCACAAGGATTTGCAGTGGCATTTATAACTTCTTGCATTTAACCTTTTGAACGCCATTATTACGTACACTTGACCAGCAAGCGCGTGTCCTGTGAGCCAAACGTCACAATATGTGACAAAAAGTACGGCGAATTTGTGGCTTGGTGTTGGGGGCACGCCGATGCGTTTATGCTCTGGCGTTCAAAAGGTTAACAACATAACTAAATAAAGAGATTTTCTTTATCATAGATAAGCTCGCGTTAGATCATTATCTCTACTGATAAAAAGCGATAATCTAGTTGACAATGGAGAACGTTTGCCTAGAAGTATCTTAGTCACTCTTGATTTATCGATCCCCATGTTGCAGCTATCAAGAAACAAAGGCTTCATGAAATCAACATCGTCATCACCAGCATTTTGTAAGCCAATAGATGAGCTCGATATATGCCACCACGATTCGTCTCGCAACCAACGGTTGGTCTTCTTGCGCACACGCAGCAGAATGACTGGCCTGTTGGTCGAGTGGTTAGTGACCGTGACTGCTAACCCGAAGGTCGTGTGTTCGATTCCCACCCAGGGCAAATCTTTGTGTGATGAGCATGATTATTTGTTCTGTGTCTGGGTGTAATTTGACTACAATATGTATGTATTTAGAAATATATAAGTAAATCTATCAGTTGTCTGGTTGCCATAGCACAGGCTCTGCCCAGTTTGGGATGGGATGACCGTGTGTGAATTGTCCCAAGATATTATATTATTATTATTATTTCCGTGAACTTCAATTGGTCGTTTGTTAACTTCGAGTAGGAAATTCTCAGTATAAGAAACGTTTGCCAATATTTATTCAATCGAGGTTTGAAAGTTCAAAACGAAAATACGAATGAAACTGTTGCTTTGGTGATCTTAGGCATCTGCCTCTCCTTTCTTCTGCCACACTTCCAGATGCCGGGCGACACTCATCTAGGTGTGTCCTGAACTTTGACCATATCGTCAACCTGACGTGCTTTGAACGGTCCTGATTTCTTTCACCTTACTTTGGTCACAATGTCGCCAAAGCTCACTCAATCACTTATTTTCCCTATCAGCATCTAGAACAACACATACACACAAATGAATCACCTCACCTCCAACAAAAGCGAGTTTGTACGATGTATCCCCTGTTGATAAACAATGCAGATGGCGTACACATGAGGTCGGCGGCGTACGCGACGAATGCCGAAATCGTTCGCAATCCGAGGCGCGACCACCGGCGATGCATGCCTGACTCCTCGCCCCTTGATATGGGGAAACGGTGTAATATTTTTGGTAGAGTATCGATGTTGAAATGTTACCGAACAATTTGTTTTAAAGAAATCTCCTTGAAATGCGGATTTGCGTAATTTTTTTCGTAATCACTGCTCTAAAAATAGTGAAGGGAAAGGTCCCGATAGAACCAATAATATCGGAGATTTGTGATTTCTATCCACACCGCCGATCCAGTGCACTGGCGCGGTGGATTACGATTACTCCTTCTTACTGTGACTCAGCAATGGGAACATTATACGTTACATTACATTATAATTTACGTAAAACTATGGGTCATGATCATTATAAGCATTGCATATATCATCAGCTAATACTATATATAGCTACTACTACTATTTATAGCTGTCTGAGTTTACTTTGCAAAAGAATAACGAGGTGATCAGAGTGCCAATTTTCCGTACATCGTGTGTTACATTAATGGAATAGTATGCCTTCAAACAAAGGTTAGATTTAACTTTAGTTTTAAATGAGTTAAAAGGCAGGTCAAGAAAAGAAAGTTCCCTTAATGATATTCTTTACCCAAGCTTATATACTGCTCGCACAGCACGTTTTTGTAAGACAAATATATTTTGTATATCAGCAGCTTTTCCCCACAATAGAATACCATAAGACATAACGCTATGGAAATAACTAAAATAGACTAACCGGGCTGTGTCAACTTCAGTATATTGTCTTACTTTTCTGACAGCGTAAGCGGCAGAGCTGAGCCTACCCGTTAAGCTAGATATATGAGGGCCCCATTGTCGTTTGGAATCAACAGTTATGCCCTAAAATACTGCCGAGTTCACAGTTTCAAGCACTTCGTCACTTAAGATGATATTGTGTTCTAATTTTTTAACATTTGGTAAAGCAAACTTTATACATTTTGTTTTCTTTCATTTTCATTTTGACTTACATACGAATGCAAATATTGCTTGAAAATTAGTAGAAATTATGTCCTTGTAGTACCTGTTACACGTAAATTTAACAAATCATCTACATGACAACAAACCAGAAAGACTTCGTATTGCGTTAAAGGTCGGTAGTTCAGGTTGTCACCGACATCCTTTCATGTCGCTAATACCGCCCAAGCATCTAACATTATTGTTTTGTTTTAATCTTTACTGAAGTTTGTGTACTCCATAAACGGGATTACAATTACAAAAAAACTAGCTTATTCCCGCGACTTCGTACGCGCATATTCCGTTTTTTCCCGTCCCCGTAGGAATTTCCCATTCCCTTATAGCCTAAAGACTTTCTCATGAATGTGGCTAGCAATAATTATCCAAATCCGACTGGTAGTTTCAGAGATTTGCGCGTTCAAACAAACAAACTCTTCAGCTTTATTATATTAATAATAATATATTATTATATAGATACTAGATATGCAAAAGCTTTTGATTACCTTGTAGCTAGGACAATATTTCTGGTACAAAGCTAAAATTCGTTAACAGCAGAAAATGCCAGGAAAAATCTCTGAATATGAGGTTGTCCATAAACCTGGCCATTCAGTACACACTCAAATAAGTATGATTGTTTCTGAAGCCCTGAAGTAAATTCTTACAGAACAGTACAACATGATTATTTAGTTACTAGATTACACATTAAGAGGTAGAAAACTATCTTACATGGGCATATACGTAACCTGGGAGATTCATAACCCTTCCTTCTGACTTAACCCGGGTAAAAACTTTAATTTATAGCTGAAATCTGACCATAAATCTTGAAGAATGTCAAAACTTTCGTGTCTTCCTGCCACGTCACTTGGTTCCGTACTTTAGTCACATACAAGCAATTTGGTAGACTTGTAAGCAAAATATACGCATATTTTGCTTACGCGTCTACCAAATTACTTGTATAGTAAAAGTCTTATTTTAATTGTAATATCTTTGCGGAAGTAAAATGACGTGCAAAATTTAAATGCGAGTAATAGTTTTGAATATTTATAATTTCTAAGACGTACTTGTTATCATCTGCGTAGCCTTTTCTCAACTATATTGGGCTCGGCTTCCAGTCAAACCAGATTCAGCTGAATACCAGTGGAGCGACTGCCTACCAGACCTCCTCAACACATTCACTGGGTAACACGGAAGTTCTAGGCAACACGAGTCAGATTAACTGGCTTCTGACAATCCGTAACGCCTGCCAAAGATATACTAATGATAGCTGGGACCAACGGCTTAACGTGCTTTCCGAGGCACGGAGGAAACTCGGTATGTAAATATGGTCACCCATCCCCAGACCAACCTTGGCAAGCGTTGCTTTACCTTGATCAACCCGTGCAGCTGATATTCTTTAGCTTCGAGCTCCTCTTCAAGACGTACTTCTAATGTTTATTATTAGACTTGACCAATGAACCAGTCTAGCCTTTGCTGTGCAGTGTAACCGAATGCATGTTGGTACCTATACTTTACATGGAGGAGCAGCCTATCTGGCCTAGTAACTAGGCTGGACTAGGCGATACCCCTTGTCCATGCTATGGTCGGCGGTGAGGAGTCCTGGGACGCGGTGGTCTCCTTCTGCGAGACAGTTATCGCGCAGAAGGAGGCTGCGGAAAGGGAGAGGGAGATCACAACCGCTCTCCCTGCCCGCAGCAGGCGCATCGGGCGTCGGAGGAGGGCATACGCTGCCCTCTTCCGGCCCCCCTAACTGGGTCCAGGGGCGGCGGACTTGGGGATGTGCGTCGCCCCCCACTCATCCGGACCCGAGGTGGCGGCGCGTGGTGTTCCCGTGCGCCCCTCTTTGACGTAGCGAGGGGAGTTAAACACCTCACTCCCCTCGCCGACGCGAGGTGGCCCGCAGAGGCGGGCCGGCACCAGCCGGGGATTGCGGAAGTCGCATACGTTCCCGCGATCCCCGGCGTAGGTGGGAGATGGAACACCGGGGTGGTTTTAGTCAGTAAGAGTCTGACAGACCCCTCCACCCGCCCCAGGGTGGAGGATTTCCATGAGGATTTCCCCCCGAGATCAAAAAAAAAAAAAAAAGGCGATACCCCTTGGCAAGACTAGTGTCAGATTTCTTAGCTTCTAACAAAATCTGTCAGCCGGAACCAACAGTAAGTGTTTTCCGAGGCAAGGAAGAATCTTGGTATGATGCAGGTCACCCAATCATGGTCTGACCGCGCGAAGAGTTGCTTTACCTCGAAGATGGACCGGTGAGGCTGTTATTATTTAGCCAAGAGCCATGGCGTATATAAGGGGGGTGTTTGGGGGGGCGACAAAATTGAAATCAGAATTAAATAGAGGTCGATTTTCAAAAGAACCAAAATCACGTAATATTTTTTTTGATTACGATTATGGCCGAGTTTCTACTTAACCGGACTAATGCCCGGTTACTGAGGTTTTTATCGGTCGTTTATCTATCCGTTAACGCTCTTTATCATAACGCCATAGGTTGGTTATTGGTTAACGGACAGATAAACGACCGATAAAGTACCTCAGAAACCGGGTGTTAAAATTCTTCCACATTGGGATTCAGCGGACGTTAAAATTTGTAGAAGTTTTTTTGGTTTTGAAAAATTCAAAATTTCAAACCTTTCAATTGGCTCTGCTGTTATGAAATTCTCTGCTATTATAGATTATGTGGAGGTTTTTTCTATTTCAGGGCTCTTGAACCACATGTGAAAGCTATAGATACGCCCGTGGCTCCTCCTATTATTAAATTTGACCAATTACTTGATAAATTAATCAATGTAAACAATAATCAAAAACTTTTCCCACATGGCACTTCAAAGACCATCAGAAAAGAAAAATCAATCATTTGTTCTTACAACAGCATCTTAAACGAAAACAATATGGAACCATTAAGAAGCGACAGTAGCCAAAGAATTCGCACCTACAATTTAAATCATGCCAAGGGCCACCGTCCAACGAATACATTATCGAACCCAATGTGTTCTGGCCTCTAATGCTTAAACTGTGTTCCGTATATGCATCGTATTTCAATCATTATTAATTACTGAAGCTGGGCCTTTAACGCATCTCGATAACTTACGGTCTAAACATACACGATACTTGCTCGTCGGGTTAGTAGCGTCAACAGAGAAAATTGAATTGAGCGTAATTTACATAAATGATACCTTGATGAGCTTACGTCCCCGTAGAAATTAGGATAGGACAAATATTACAGACTCCTGTTTTAGCATCTAAAACTAAATTAATAGTTGGATTGGGTTATGTTGGGTGCATTGTGTTCACATAATATAATCAATGTATGTATACAAAATATTGTAAAACTTATATTTGAAAAGAGTAACTATGGAGTTTCTTGTCTGTTCTTCTCCGTCTCTAATAATCTACTTTTTGCGAATGGACTAATATTTTAAACTGTAAATTTGACATTCAAAAGTGCCTTTTAATGGTCTAGTTGAAATAAATGAATTGACTTTATTTTTTATGTATGCAGACCTCAAACAGATGTGCGTTTTACCTATCGACAGTGTAGGCGCCATGCAACCTTCGTTACCCCGCATTGTTTGTAATTCACGACTCTGTATGTCAACCACAAGCTATGCCAATTCGCGGTCACGATATACTCTTCAGGGGGTTAACTGTTCTTCAAGTTCCACGTCAAATCCATTGTTAACATAATTGACATTCCAAAATTAATAGCAACCTAATATTCTATCGGTACTAACCCTTTCTCATCGCAGCAGTCTCTATGAAACCGGTATCGGGGTCTAAAGCGCCGATGTTACTACACCCTTGCCATACATTATTACTTATGTCTAACCGCCGGATAACTCAATATGGGGCCCCTTCTAAACGATTTAAGATCTCGATGGCTCTGTTAAGTTTCCGAAGCGTTCTAAGGGTTATTTTGATTAATTCTGAGAGCACTTTCAACATTTATTGGAGTTTCAATTTATATTGCTTCAACGTTCAAGTGTGGTTTAAGAAAGGATCAAAAGTGTATTAATTGTTTATCCCTTTGCGTAATTTGTGGAGGTACAGGCAGATAATAATATTTCTCCAATACGGTAAAATGTTCCAAATGAAAATCGCTATTGAAGTTGGAGTACATACTACTAGTTTGGATTTTGCTTTAAGAAGAATATTTCACTATTCAGTCAAGAGTTAGATTTCATAATAATAAATTGAAAAGGATCTTCAGCGGTTTTCCCAGCACTCTGCAAATCTTTGAGTGGGAGCGTTCATTCATTTCGTAAACTATATTTCTAGGGAATCTAAAAGCAGATTTCTAAAACACTTGTAAATCGGTTAATTTGGGAATTAGAGACGGTTAAATGAATATTACTGAATAAAAAATAGCTGTGTAATCCTAAAAACACATTTAAAAGTGCCACCACATTAAGCATGATAAACGCACAGCACTTTAAATTTTGCGTCATACGGATATGTATATGAAGTGCCATTACGTACCCCATTTTATGACCGGTATAAAAGGTCAGTTGCTCCCTCAAAATAAGGGTTCGTTGCATTTGAAACCCCTAAAATCCTAGGAGTGTCCATGAAAGGATTTCTAAAATTGCTCTATGAATAAAAATGCGGCTATAAGTCTTAATACCGGTCGAAATATGACCGGATGCGTTTCTCCATAGTGACGCATGCTATGTGTTAGGGGTGTTTCCATTAGGTGCTGTACCGTTGCGGTTATTTTGTCCGGTAGTTATAACACCGGTCCGGACCAATGTTTGTTTGCTCAAGATTTCTAGAGCTTAGGTACTGGTATGGTACCATACCATAGTACCTTAAATTTTTACCATAGTCTAGTCTTCACAATTGGACGCTTAATAGAAATGTATAGTTCCAATGGCAAAAATATAACATGGCCTATTTTTTAGGTTCACAATATTAAGTATTGGTAAACTGTATGTGGCTCTAAAGGCTCTGCTTATTTTTCAAGATTTTTCACTATCTGTTGCCAGTGTCTTCAATCTGGCAGCACTCTTACCAAGGAGTATCGCGTTATCAAGTGACTGGTCTGGAAGGTCAGACCGGCTGTCGCTTCATGTAAAATACTGGTACTCAGCTGCACTCAGATATACTGGAAGCCAACCCCAGTATAGTTGGGAGAGTAGGCTAGACACATTGATTCTACCATTGGCCAATGTCTTCAATGCGCGTGTATCGGATCATTCGGTTCCCTTTAAAATAGTTGAGCTGAATGGTGCTGATGCACGCGTCATGTTCGTAAACGGGCGCCATCAGTGGAGACTGGTCATCGCTTGGTTGCCACTGGCTCATTTAAATATTTTATACTGTAAATTGTTTTTTTCTTTCTTTACATTTTTCTCATTTATTGAAGCAACCAGGTTAATGTAACCAGGATTTTTGTAAACATAAAATGTTTTAAAAGAGTGTCCGTGGAGTTTCTTGCACGTTCCTCCATAGACATCCACGCTTTGGAACGTGCAAATAGCTTCACGTTTTTGACGGACTGACTTTGACAATTCAAAAGTACCTGATAATGGTTTATTTGAAATAAATGCTTTGACTTTAACTTTGCACAACATTGACAGCCCCAAACTAAGTTTAAAGCAAATGGCATCACCGACTCCGTCCGTCCGGTTGCCCTCCGGCACTCGACTCGTGTAAATCCTCCTTTAATCTAAACGTTTACCGCGATGATCTCCGATGCATAATGCATGAGCCAGCATATTATGTACTAACACAAATATATTCATATGTAATGCGTCATACTTTACGTCTTTGTCACTAACTTATATCGGTTTTGAATAACTTTTAATACTTTTTTTGAAGAGAGAAATATACTGGTTCAGTTGTAATAATGTGTTTGTCTCAGTACCAAGAGCTTCCTACAAAAAGTTGTGGATACTTTGGTAGAGCGTAATTTTCTTCAAACTCAATTCATTTATTTCAACTAGACCATTAAAAGGCACTTTTAAACGTCAAATTTACAGTTTGAAATTAAAATATTAGTGACTCTAGTTGTCCATTCGCAAAAAGTAGATTCTTATGGAGAAGAACGGACAAGAAATCGCTGAAAATGTGGCGATGAATTTTCCTTCCATTGTGTTTGTTTATTACGATTGTGTGAAGAAATAGCACCAAGTGCAAAATAGCCTGAATGTAATTAAGGTATCTCTTACTTATCTAGAATCATCTAGGTCGATTCCCAGAAAACGCAATATGGTAACGCAGGTAACACAAGCTGATTAGCTTGTGTTACCTGCGTTACAATTTTAGTTACAACATTTCCAATATTTGTATGGATTCATACTAATATTGGAAATGTTGTAACTAAAATTGTCTGACTGTGTTTCTGTTTGTTATCTCTTCACGTCTGAACGGATTTGGTTGAACCTTAGCACATGGGTAGACCATGTTCCGGAAAAGGACATGCAAAGAATACTTTTTATTCCCTAATTTTCGACTGTCACGAGAGCGAAGCCGCGGGCACAAATAGTCTAAACTAATATTTTAAAGAGGAAAGATTTGCTTGTTTGTTTGTTACGATTTAACTCAAAAACTACTAGACCGATTTTAAAAATTCTTTCACCGTTAGAAAGCTGCATCTTCACCGAGTAACTTCGGAAATTGTATTTATTTCCAGAAATAATTCCCTACTAAAACTTGAAAAATGTAACCCAAGGTGTAAATAAAATGTTATAAAATGTCTTTCATCGCATGCGCTGCGAAAAGATGATAGAACAAAACAATGTACTATAATAATAATGAACATATATGCCTATCTTCGACGAATTACTCACCTCACCTTGATGCATTAAGTCCACCCATGTACCACTATTGTACATAAAGTTTAAATAAATAAATAAATAACTGCTTTTACCATCTAAATTTTAGATGAAAAAGAATGAAGATTATTGTTTCGATTAATTTTCATAAACTATCCGTTAAAACCTATCCCTTAACGGAGCGTTGAAGTTTCTACTAAATCCGCGTGGACGAAGTCGCCGGCGAAGTATATGTTATATAGAGGACAGATGGCATTTGAGCACCTCATTGAATCACTAGCTATCGTTTAACTTCTTAAAGAGGTAGAACATTTAATAATACCATTAAAACGAATTACAAATAGATACCTAGGTATAGGTTACTAAAATATAACAGACGTAAAAGCTTATTTTGTTGATGCAATACAAACCTTTGTTCACGAAGACAGATTGACGCCAATGATTTACATTATCAAACATGTTAAAACGATGACGCACTCTACTGTTAGCGGAATATATCTTTAGCATAAACAAGCAGAGGTTTTTTTTATGAGTGGTCTCTCGCAGTTCAACCTAGGAGGTTGTCGGCTGCTTAACCGGACTTTCTTGTGGCGGCCTTAATATAAGTATTAAAGCCGTCAGCTAGGGCTTATTAAAAACTTACAAACTAAGCGACTACACGCTAAGGGCAGCCCCTGTGGGGTACGGGCCTCAGCTTAGGGCGTCGCTAGGGGTAGGACAGCTAGGGATCGGCTGGATCGAGCAAGAACAAGCAGAGGGGCAATCCTCTTATTTTTTAATGTTGTCGCAAATTTATATTTCCCTATATTTTGTCAAAATTGTTGACATCGAATATCGTTTCCGACTGCAATTTGAATGTTTTTACGAGAATCATGAGATTCAGGTCATGGGCTCGAAAATTTGATTCGACTGGCAATAAATTGACAAAACTCTTGATAGTGCATGAAAAATTGTTTATTACAATTCATCTCCAGATCTTTTAAAATATTATTAACTAGCGGACGTCACGCGGTTTCACCCGCGTAGTTCCCGTTCCCGTGAGAGTACGGGGATAAAATATAGTCTGTTACTCGCTGGTAATGTAGCTTTCCAATGGTCAAAGAATTTTTGAAATCGGCACAGTAGTTTTTGAGTTTATTCATTACAAATATACACACACACAAAAATACAAATTTTTCCTTTTTCAATATTATAAATATAATTATGTATATTAAAATTTAATATACATAATTATATTTATAATATTGAAAAAGGAAAAATTTGTATTTAATAGCAAATCTACACTAATATTTAATATTAGTGTAGATTTGCTATTTATGTTCGCTTTGTCTAGATCCTCTCGATACCTACAATAAATTCCCACGTTCCGAAAACCAACAAAAACCGCAAGCAACCGGCTCGTATACATGTCAATCAATGACTCATGTAACATACGGTCCGCCGTCCGTAGATCGTCAAACAATTGACCGCACGGGAACGGTCGTCGGTCGACTTGTTCGTAGCTTATTCATTGTTCTTGCTCATATTAGTCGCCACTTACTAATAGACACTGGTTTACACGTTTACACTTACTTGTGGTTTTGTGGAAGTATTGTGTTATTAATTTTATTGTTCTTCGAAGAATTTTGCGTATATCTATGGAAAGTTTTTTGTTGAGGTATTTCAGGCGTTAGTAAACACGTGATGGCTATGATTTGATAGTGATTTGATTGGACATTAGATAAAGCCCGAGTCGAGGGTTAAATTTAGCTTCATCTTTTTGACTCCAACCTTGGCAATTCAAAAGTGCCTGTAAATGGTCTATTTGTTTGAATGCTGGGGAGTTTGTTGCGCCACTTCTTCTTCCCAGCTAAAACACTAGGAAGTGCTGACGGGTGGGCGTTTTGGGGGACTGTCTTTATGTAGAACTTTGACGTTCAAAAAGTGCTGGCACTCAGCCTAATTTGAATAAATGACTTTTGATTTTGATTTTGAAAAAATAATTGTTTTCCTGTTTTTGTTGCTGAGTTCTCCTTCTTTAGTCTTTTGGATCAAATCTGGCTTTCTTAAGCTTCAGAGGTTCTTTAAGCTATCTTTTCAATTGTAAAGCCACTGAATATAATTAAGGATCGGACCAAAAGCGACGAATCAGCGACATGATATTTCAGCAGCGCATGTGAAGACAAATATTGATAATCACTAACAGAAAATAGATAGATATGTGTGTATGAGTAACCGTGCTCATGCAAATAAGATTCTCAAAAAAAAAAAACTATTATCAACAAACATTTTATTTATTTATTATATACTTCATTGTACACCGCATAATAAGAACAGGACAATCATACATAAAATAAGTGCACAATGGGCGGTCTTATCGCACAAGGCAATCTCTTCCAGACAACCTTTGGATGGATTGAACGAAGGGAGATAGATTTAGACACTAAACAAACAGTAGCAAAACATCTAAATAGAACAACAATGTCCAAACCCGCGGTGGGCGACTGAGAAATTAATTATGTGTCGAATGTGCCGCCATCTGGTGCATCAATATTCAATCCTATTGGGACCGATGGACCGGCCAATTCATTCCGAACCCATCCACGTCATTATATCACCTCCAGGCTGTTTTGCCAAGCAAGGGTTCTACGGATCAATGTGTTCTGGACATCAAATTGCGGTGTATTCAATAAGCGTTTTGTGTGCCGATGATAATGGGGTGGATCAATTACATGGTTTCGTACTGACTTTTGTCAATCAGACTATCCTAGTTTTGGATTAGCTGGCTACATTATGTGGCCTTTTGTCGGATTTACCTCACATTTACGTAATGGAGGCTATCTAATTTTATACAAGATGAAGTAACCGGAGGGGAACAGTGGTATCTCTCATTCTTTCATCATTGGTCGACAACTTCTTACATGTTTTTCTGCAAACTGCTCTGAATTGATTTTCATAAAACTGGAAATCTAAATGACAAGTAAGGATCTTAAAGTTGACATTGGAAGATGCACCAGCAAAGTCCAAAGTTTTTAAGAGCTATTTTATCAGTAGTAAGATAGTTCATAAGTTAACTAAAGAATATATATATGGCTGTTGGACATATTTTCTATGCAAAAGCTATTAATTAAATCGCCATTTTTATTCCTCTGGTAAAAGTCATCCGTATATTGAAAATTCAGATCTCAGTACTATATCTCATAGGTCTGTAAAAATCTCTTCTTAAAACCCACTGCACCCTTTATTTTCTTCTAATTAAAGATCAAAGAGACAGTTTTCCAACACAATTGCACCACAAGAAAGCTAGCATAGCCATAAATAGCAAATAACGTTTCGTAATTATGGGGTTGGTTTCCAAATTGCAATCAATTTGTCCGATTAACACGGCCACCCCATGAAACCTCAGACCACATAGCAAATATACCTACATACCCTGACATTAAATAATAGTGCTGCCATGTTGGATACGACTTTACAGTGAAATAAACAATGGTCTGAATGGAAGGAAGTTATAAATTTTGAATTTGGAAGACGAGTAGATTTTTTTTTTTTAAATATCTGAAATCATCAAATGGCTTCTTCCGCCCAGGGTGGAGCGGAAGGGCGTGTCAGACTCTTACTGACTAAAACCCATTCGTGTTCCTTCTAAAGCCCTTTGCGTTCCAGAGCCGCGGTGACTCTTTCAAACAAATTCCGCAGCCCTGGCAGTGGAAGACGAGTAGTGCAATAATTGATTTGATGGTAAAAGAAAACACTAGGAACTGGTTTGAGAAGCACGTCTCCCGAATCCACGTCGCAGTCGCAAAGCCAAAAATACATTGACTGTCGCTGTAGATGATATTCCTGCTGGAATTTGAATGCTTTATAAGTACGAGTCGCTCCTCTATGTATTTTTGAATTCCTTAAGTACCGTCTATAAAGGAGCGTAATTATTGAAAAAACTAAATTGACCGTGGTCTTCGCACAAAGAGTGTCAGCGTCAATGACCATGCAAAACATCAAAAGATCCACGAGTTGGAACCATGAATGACCATGTGGCATTTCACCAACGCTTGCTACTCTATATAATCAAGATGGAATGACAGCTCACTTCGTAATCACGTGACATCATGATTATATGGATTGATAGCTAACTTCGTGATCACTTCACCCAAGCCTTCACTTCGACATGTTTACAGAATCGACCGGCTGTCATTCTATCTTGTTTATATGGTTTGACAGCTCACTTGTCGTTCACTTCACCCAAGCCGTTACTTCGACACGTTTACAGAATCGACCGGCTGAATTACACTGCAGTTTGAACCGTTTGGCAATCGCTATAACTGATAGAATGTCGCAAAAGTATTTAGTAACCAGTGATTCTTTCCAGGTGAAAATAACTCAGCTTGCTCTCATTAAAGACTAGACGTTTCAATTGCAAATCCAATCGGCATGGTTTAATTATTGCAAATTAGCACCAAGTCTCCCTAGTATCTCGAGAAATTAGACTCGATTCGTTACCCAATCATTTGCTGTGGAATTGGAACCCTTGGTGTCTGCAATTTCGATTTGTCATTTTCGTGATTGCATGCTTGTATGAATGCTTTCTTCTTTTATCCTTAGTGTGTCACATCCGCATTTTTTCTTCAAAACCTGAATATCTATGTCATTTTCCCAAAGTTGATTGCAAATCTACAGTCTTGTTTAACCATATGACTTCTTTAGATACCGATCAGCAGGTTCTAGCCCCTAAGTATTCTTTACCAATTAGCTTGGTTGCCAATCAGTTTCTGCTACTCAAATTCGAATTACGAATCTGCCAATCATTTTTTATATCACTTATATGGTTTGACTTTTTTATATATAAAATTGCAGAGACAAGCCTTTTTTAAAGGATGGGAAATCATCAAATTACTTCTTTTGCTCTGGGTAGAGTAGAAGGGCTTGTCAAACTCTTACTTATTAAAACCGTGTTCCTTCTAAAACCTTTTGCGTTCCAGGGCCGCGGTGACTCTTTTGAACGAATTTCGCAATCCTGGCAGGCTCTGGCCCTCGCGGGCCACGTCTCCTATGCTGACATCTCTTTGAGGCGCGCGTAGGACACAACGCGCCGTCGACCCGCCAGTGCTCGCCGTCCGCAGGCCTGCGCATACGATGGCCGGGGATTGACCTGCGACTCCCGACGCCCGGGGTGTCTTCTTCTGTAGTGGCCTTGTTTCGCCCTGGCGCGGCCCGCCACCTCCTTCGCAAGCAGTACTGCTTCGCAAAAGGAGGTGACCGCTTCCCAAGCCTCCTCGTTCCGAATAGATAAGCCTAGTCAGTATAAGCTTGGCTTGCATATTTTTTTATTAACATATAAGTATTATCCCACTGCTGGTCCAAGGTTTTCCCTCTTTCTTTTTATTTTGCCTTGAATATGTGAGGTAATTTTTCAATCTTGTTTGCGGCCAAAATGAAAACATAGCTACGTAAGTATCGTATGTGAGCTAAGCTAGACTAACTTAGCTTAAAACCATCAGCCAACCTAAAAAAGTAACATTTTGTAACGTTCACTCCACACCTGAATGCCCGAACTCATCACGCCCTGTCTCCGCCAATCACAACACATCGACTAAATAGCTTCTGCCAATGATGGAAGAGCGCCGGCAAGCCATGACCGATTGCGCCAATTACAAGGGACTGGCACTAATAATTACTGAACCAAGATCGATGCGGCTCCCGAAGAAGGATGGAACATGTCAGTGTGGTCATAGATAGAGGAAGATAAAATTAGAGGGGTGATAAGAGGTATCTGCAAACGCATTTGTTTCTATCAAGGGTGCTGTCATTGTGCGTTGAATGTAGATAGGTGAGAGATGAATTGTTTAGAGGCTTAACTATGATCTCTTATAACCATCGAGATTCCGGGGTGGGAGGGAGACAGAGCTATACAAGACAAATAGCAGTACCTATTCCTTTTTTAAACAACGGCATCATAAGGGCATTGGCACGTCACAGTAGTGTTGTGATTGTTGTAACCCCAAGATCATACCAGGAGAATCATACCAAGGCTTAAAACATGTGGTTTTATATAAACAAACATGTGGTATATTTCAAAATATTATGCTAGGTCCACTGCTAGTCTAAGGCGTCTCCACATCGCGATGCAACATCGTTGATTCTCTGCTCCTCGCATACAGCGGAGTTCTGCAGCCCTCACCAGTTGCAAGATCATTAATTTATTTCAACATGCTTGGGAATTAACATTAACACCTAATTTTAGAATTACCCTTAGAACCAACTAACACAAAATATCAAAATGATCATAGTCCCAAAGGGTTGCTAGCATCGAAATATAAATAAATTCCAGTTGCCCATCGAACCGAAAAAAACCGTGCAATCAAAGTTTATCATTAAATTGGTGTTCGCAAACATTATTAACGTGATTATAATTACAAAATGGCTGGTGACATTAAAGTTTGGGCGGCAATCATTTCGGACTCCCGTCAGGCGGACATTCGCGTACGCTCAATTGGTGACGCCGATTAATTTCATTACGAAAACGAACGGGTCATGTACTCATACAATTTCATTGAATTGGTGATTGTGATCGTTTGGTTTTTGCGTGAATACTGTTTTTTTATTGAGCCTTTTTATTATTTCGTTTAAGTTTTGTGTTTTTTGTGTTTAAATTTCCAAGATCATATTATGCAGTAAACAATTTCCCGATGCGCTAGATTTTCAATCTTATTTTATAGTATTTCATAATTTTCATTCAATTTGATAGCATCATTTGATTCATACACAAAGTTATTAAACACAAAAATTCTCTACATTTTCGAATATTATAATTTCATAATTAAAGTAATTTTAACCAATCTATCAGATCGCTGAAGGCGTTGATAAGCTAACACGTTCAATTTAAAAGGGTGATTTACTGGCAGAACTCATATTATAGAACTCTGTGTGCAAAAATGTATGAAAATTGAGGCTTTTGCCACTGCGAACGTTGTTTAAAAATTAGTAGTATTAGCCCTCAGATAAGCGTGCTTAGAGATTCTAGACAAGTCTAATTCTGTCACCGCTAGTGTGGCGTCGGCGATTGTCAAAACGTCAAAAATTTCAATCTTCTGATTGAAAAAGGCAGTCCTAATGTTACATGATCAAACACTTATATTTTGGCATTTCGATAATCGCTTTCGCTGATAGAACGGCATTTTGTCTAGAACCTAAGGTCTCAATCTAATCGCTAAAAGCTCAAACCCGATCATGTTAGGCGTACCGAAAAGAAGCTTGCAAACCACCACAAACCTGAAAAATCAACAAGTTTTCATTCTGAAACCAAATTCCCATAACACAACTGAGATAGCTCGCTGAATGTTTTAAAAATAGCATTCTATGGCCGTCGTAGGGGAGAAGAAAAATGGACAAAACGAACGCCTAACTTTTGAACGCATCCCACAACTTTACATAATACACTCACACTGGAACAAGGTTACTGCAATTGAAACCTTATTTCATAAAGAATAAGGTGTTAAGAATGATTGTATAGGTTCGTGTTAATGTTGCAGAATAAAAATCCCGAATCAATTCGGTAAAAACTTATTCGGTTTGGGCTTCTAAAAGACATGTTACGTTTTGACGTTGCGTAGGTAGAATTAGGGGTATAAAACGACTGAAAAGGGTTCGAGTAAGATCTATCTGTTGCGTAAATCTTTAGTAAACGAGGTTCGGTACGTGGCCAGGCTTGATAGCAATGTATACGATCGTTTTTACTTATGTGCCTACCTTTATTTAGAAGATTTTCGTAAAATAATTTACGAAATTTAATACTAGCAGGAGATTACCGTAGATTTTTCGTTACGACAAGCTTGGATTCGACGAAAGTGGTCTTGAAATTAAAAAATATGTCTTTGATATTATCAGGTTTAGAGTGTCTGCCGTTTTTACCGAAATCGTTTACGTTTTCATTAAAATATTTCGTAATCCTAAAAAGGGAAATTAAATTGAAAACTTGTCGATATTAAAAATTGAGATTTTGTACAGATTAGCACATAAGAGAGTGTTCGGACTCAGGACAAAACAGTTTCAGGCAATTTTTGCGTTTACAATGAAATTATACAAAACATTTTACTGCTCAATAAGGTTAAACAAAACCACTTAGCCAAAAACCTGTAGGTAATAAAACCACTTAATATTTCGGTGCTCCTAAAACCGAGAGCAATGGCATGCTGAGTTTATAGATTGCAATAAAACATAAATAGTACGAGTTATAGCCATCGGCTACATGAACAATAATAACTTTCCCTCAATTGACTTTCACAGCTCACGCGTTATAAGGATAACATTGTAAACACTCGCCGTCTTTTGTTTTAGGATTTTTTTAACTCAAATTCTTTCGTCAGTTAAAACAGCAAGGAGGTGAATGCGTTACGTGAAAAGGCTGCGAAAAGCACAAGACAGCTAAAGTCGTTCGGCTAAAGTGATAATAATCACTTTAGCCGAACGACTAAATACAATATTATAAAGGCGAAAGTTTGTGAGTGTGTGTGTATGTTTGTTACTTCTTCACTCGTAAACGGCTGGGCCGATTGAGATGAAATTTGGTATAGAGATTGTTTGAGTCCTGGGAAAGCACATAGGCTGTTTTCATAAAATTATACAAAATTTTATCCCGGGAGTAATCTTTGGGATAATTTTCAACATTCACGCGAGAAAGCCGTGGTCGGCAACTAGTATTTATATAAGTTATGTTTTGAAATACTATGTACTTTTTTACTTAGGCAATGAGTGCTTATGCAATTAATGTCCACGCTACCTGAACCTGTGTTGTTCAAATAAGTAGGTATAAAGGTGGCATAGACTCTAGGCCATCTTTTAAAAGATACAAACTTACTTATTATGATGTCAGTATAAGTATTTGAATATTAACTTTTACGAAAGTTTATTTTGTATTCTTATAAAGAAAAGTTTGGCAACATCTGCGCCCCTTAAAAGGTCATGATGACATTTTAAATTTTCATCACTGGCAACTTATTTTAGCTTAGAAAAATTGGGCGTGTGTATGTATACTGTGTCTGGCAATTTTGTTAGTCAACAAATTTCTTTATTAAAATTTAGACTGTAATGTAATATGTTGGTAGTAAATTAGTTTACAGTTCAAAGATTTATTTAGTAGTGTTGATATTTTTGCGAATAAATATTCATTTATTTCACAAAAATATCAACATTATATTATAGAAACGTATTTCACAGCTAAATAAATCTTTTAGATGGAGTTGCAATTAAAATTAGAATCGGGATGGTAATATGTGTATAGTAGGCGCCAGATAATCGTGGAATAACGGTCATTGACCCACCTACAATTATTGACATTTTTAATTTGAAAAACGGAATTAATGACACAAAGCTGTCCCGAATCATCATCTCTCGTGATCCTTAACATTGTCTAATAATGAAAAACGGTTCATATTTAATTGTTCAGGTACCTATGAACAGTTATTAGGGAAAGGTCAATATACTTTATTCCACATTTATCTGGCGCCTACTATAGATGATTTATCTCTTCAGGAATGTATATAAATAAATACATGGCAAGTAAAATATATTGCAAAGAAAAATATATTTGGGACGGCAATAAAAACTTGTTTTATAATTAGTTTAAACACTGTTCAGATTCTTAATTAAAAAATATATATATATGGAGAATTTAAATTTGGAATAATGCTTATCAGTATTTAAACTAACCATTTATAGTTGGCGAGTTTTTAAATTCGTGTTTATTTTTGATGGGTTACTCATTGTAAAATCGTACTAACTCACAGATGTCTCCGACACACAAATGTCAAGACGATTCCTTCTAAAGTCTCGTTGTTAACTTTTTCTAAACCAGTTTTTAATGAAAATAAAATTAGACCTCTCTTTAAACTGCTCGATGAGATTTATATTAAAAAGAACAGCTTTCAGATTATTTATTTTTAGGGTTCCTAACCTCTGTATGAAACCCTTTTAGGATCACTAGGTTGTCTGTCTGTCACAGCCGATTTACTCCTAATCTACTGGACCGATTCATTTGTAATTTGGTAAACATGTGTATTTTTGCTACCCAAACACTAAATTATCACAAAAATAAATAAATTTTGAAAATTGGGTCACTTTTTAGGGGTCAAACTAGAAAAAAAACAAAACAGTTTTTCCAACCGTACCATGTGACATATCAAATCAAACCGCTCATTATAAAAGTTTCAAAAATATTTTTTTCATGATTTTAAAATGTTTCGTTCCGAAGTTATTACAGAAAATAGATGAAAATTGTCCATTATCATCCTACCAACCTTATCTCGGAAATTACTGAACCTAAAATTTTAGAAAAAATACGGTTAAGTCTTTACCTATCGATAATAGGAATACCCATAAGAAGTCTATGATTTCAAAATATCATTTAAAAAAAAAGGCCAGAGCCCTTTGCACGCGAAGTCGACTCGCACGCGGCCGGTCTTTAGTCGTCAACTGGAGTGTTTTGAAAAATTATAATATTATACGCTATGTTGTACGGTCTCATAAGTTCTTAACTTGATTAGAATTCGTTGTAAGTTTTCATAAACAAAATGAAAAAAAAAAAACAGAAGTATTTTTTTCAACAATTCACGTGTATAGGTATTCTTAGGTATAGAAAAATACCATCAAACGAATTTCTTTGCTCTCCACACTTTCCCAAAAACTAGAGATTATGGAAAGAAGAGGAGGCCTTTCCCAACAGTGGGAAAACATAGGATAAAAAAAATTGACTAAAAAACCTAATTAGTCCGTCAGATAGATTCCAAAAAAATATTGGATTTGTATTTTTTTTCCTGTCACGTAAACAAAAACTGAAGACGATACAGTGCGTTGAAAACTCATGTGACGTCACTTACCAGTACACTTTTTACTGGAAAGTTACGTTACAAGCCCCCACTCCTTACGTTGGATGCCTTTTATCATCGTATTTTTCAAAAATACAAGGAAACTTAATTTTAAGGTTGACTGGTAGAGAATGCCTTGATGCATTAAGTCCGCCCATGTACCACTATTGTACATAAAGTTTAAATAATTAAATAAATAACACCGTGTGCCCCGCGACTACACCAAATAGTAATGCAATAAAATGATACAATGGAGCTGCTCTGATGATGCAACTGCAAGGTGTACATTGAGACTCATCAATCAAACCAGATAACACCTTCGTGTTTGGGCTCATTATATTAACTTAGTACTTTTAGCCATATCAAAATCGTCATCATATTTTCAAAATTAGAGTGAACAGGCTTCTTCTGGGTAAGCTCGCTCCATCGTCGACTTTGTCTCTGTCATCTATGACCTAGACTAGAGTCAAGAGCAAAAAAAAAAGACGTCCACTTCTGGACATGAGCCCCTAAATGCTACCACCTCGATTAAATCACACTTAGTAATTACAAATTATGTTATACTCGGTTAGAACAATGTTTGCTGTGTAGTCGATGATAATAAATTGTGAACAACAGCACAATTGTTTGCCTTCAAACAAATCAACTCTATTAATACGACAGCTCAAGTGTACTCAACTCTATAATAAATTAATAATACAATAAAACATAGGCCTATCTAGCCTCTTGTTATCGGCAGAGTTTCGAGTGCCCCAATTAAGGGAAAAAACCGATCACATACCAACTTTCAGGTACCAATCAGACTTGTGAACACTGAATAAATAAAGGGATTCTATCATCATGTGTTTTCCGACCACCTGCCAGTGTTAAATATCCAAACACCGAAACCACCGCACCTGGCGATAAATCGATAAAAAAGGAAAACAAAAGAAATATAGTCTATAAATCGGACCGCAACGTAATTTACGTCTATTAGGGCCTTCACTTGAAACGCTGTAAATCTCTGGCGATCCCCCAACTCTCCTGCTTTACAACTTTCACTCGAACCTATACATATAAGAAAACTAGATATTTTCTTTGCGGTGCATTTGATAAATTTTTAAGGGGTCCGAATAGGGCTCGTGGGTTTTCGAAATAGGGGTCTTGCGTCCGCCTGATTCATATTAACTCGCTGGGGTTTATTTCCCCTATTTTGTTAAGAATATAAAACTAAATTCTGCTTGTTTAAATGGCTGTATAAAGTTACATCACGTTTATGGCTACGTGTTTGGTTAACAAGGTTACATAATTAATTATTGGCAAAAGCTTTACCCTGAAGGAATTCCTTTTGCGAAGAAGGAATATGATATGTGTTTTATTTCCTACTGTGGTTTTCTTTCGTTGGTTCACTTTATGAGATTGATCTTCACTTTTTAAACTTATGACTTAAATAAAGACTTTTTTTACGTTTCCACATGGCACCAATGTGATGGAGTACTTCAATTCCTTTGTTTTTTTTTTTTTTTTTTTGTAGAAATCTACGGTCTTTATTAATTGAGGTTAACATTGGTCACCAAACTTTTTTATCGGAGAGGTCAGAAAAATGTTGTGCCCTTGTACTGACCGGTGTTACGGACCGTAATGTAACCGTTGCAACGAGCATGTTATGTTACGCCGTGTCCTAAAATACGTGTACAAAAAAACACACACGCATCATGTTCGTGCTCGTTTCCACGTACTGACTGCACGAATCGCTTTGTAACATGTTACATTACGCTCCGTAACACCGGTTAGTTTGCACCTGATTACAATACCTACCGGATAAATGGAACAATCTACCGTCCAATTTTTATTAAATGTGAATGACTTCTAGATGGTAAGCAAGACAGACAGTTCTTGGGAGAGGAACCTACCCACAATTCATGATTAACTTAGCTCACAGAACCCGATAATGTATCCCGTCTAAAATGTTCCTCTCATCGACTTCAGGAAATAATAGTTAAAGAGTAATACGTTGGATTTAATTCAAAGGTGTTTCGGTTCGTTGGCCGGGCCACGGCTCGCCCGGGGCAAAGCGCCTAGCTACAGATTTATGCGTTCGACTTGGAGCAACATAGTTCAGCTTTGTTTCTCTGTTGGTTCCGAATTATTAAATAGGAAAGTAGAGACGGTATATTCGTTTTGGTATTGCTGAAGTAAGGCTTTACTTCTGGGTAGGAACTGTTCGTATTGGAACGTTTTAAAGGAATTGGGTGCGGTGTCTTTCAGTAGAAATCTGAATTTTTATTTTAATTATTAATTTCTGGGAAATTAATTTCTGGCTTTTTACTATGAAGTCTTAAAACGATCATGATTCCGCTCTAAGAGAGAGACGGAGCTATACCTAGCTAATAGCACTATCCCTTTTACATCATCGTAATTGGATGCCATTAATTAGCACGTCATAATACCTGATGTATACGTAACATGGAAATTCCATTGCAGGATATTACTTATTTTTGGCTTTTCTGTATGCTATTTCGGAACTCGCCCAATCATCAAATTCGCCCGAAAATTTGATGGAAATCTCCTTGGGGTGAAGGTTTTTACACCCGCTACTGTGAGTCATTTAAATCGTCGTTTTCAATACATACATACATATATACGTACTCTCGAAAAGTATTACCCTGCTTCTGGGGCAGTCGAGACAAAGTTTGAACTTCTTCTGCATTTGTCCCACTGCTGTGCAAATTCTTCCCCAATGACTTCCAGCTTTTTCAACCCAAGTAAGTGTCAATCATTGGTTGTTATTTTTGTCTTGCTCGAGCTTTGATCCAGCCAGCAACCCCAGTCGTGGTACCATGCAAAAGATGAAGGGGACACCAGACCTTATTTCGTATTAATTAAAAGAGAAACATCAATCCCTAAGCACTTGCTTCATACCTCCGACATTTCTCAGCTCATTCGTACTTCGTCAGATAGCGAGTTCATAGCACAGGATTATAATTTACAGCGACGCATGCGCGACCCTTCGCCTCAGTTGATCCATCGCGGCCATTGTTGTTATTGTCTAGCGTTGTGCGGATTGCCCGGACGATTCTGGTATTCACGATGTTAGGCGATGCTGTGGTGATATTTTTTTTGTTGTTGTTGATAAATTAATTTGTTAAAAATAAAAAAAAACGGGTGCTGTTCGTTGTTAATCATAAAATTGAGAACAGCTGGTTGTTTTCTTTTTAATTTTAATGTGTCAGATTTTTTTTTTTTTTTTTACGGAAACGTTGCAGACATTTTCTTACTTGGGTAAAACTAAAAGTTTTTTAATCTGTGATTTTTGTATCTCTGAACTCAGTTGGACAGAACAACTAACAAGGTCTGTCGGTTAAGCTAGTTTTTACATAATTTGATTGGTTTTATTAACTACGTCTTAGTGCGACTTTATCATAAAAATTGCCTTGCACTTTCAAGTTTCAACTTTAACCAAGAGATGTCTTGTTGTGTTTTTAATAAACGTGATAGTATTTTATAATCTTCGAAACCCAACTTCCCCGCACCAACTGTTTATCCTTTCATACAACAGCGCTCATAAATTTGTTTATTATTATTATGTCACCTTTCTTTCCTCATACAGAAATTATTACTCCCATAATTTCAACGTAACTCAGCACATACGTTTTATTACGAGGGAAATATCTTTATTAAGTCCATAGCATTTGTCTCTTGTGATACCTTATCGCTTGCCCTCGCTTCCTTCGTATAAGACATAATCTCATAAAACTCTCCTTTTACGACCTTACCTATAACGTATGCGTTTCATTACCGCTTTCCTTCCACCCCCGTTTACGCCCGTGTGTTAAAATACAGCAATGTATGGCGTGTAAGTAATTTCGAATGGGTTAATATAGTATGGGAGTAGGGGAACTGTATGAACCCTAGTCACACTGTTTTAAGTTAACGCGTTGTTATGGCCACACTTTTAATGTGACTTTTCTTGTTATAAAAGGATTATTTTGTGGTCTTATCAAATAATATTCATCGTCGTCGGTGTCTTTTAGTTGTAGAAGTTAGTTGTTCATTTTATTACTGCAGTATAATAAGGTATGTTTAAGGTTAGATAGTTAACGTTGATAGGACTATCAATTTATATATATATATACACCTAAAATTCTTGCGTTACTGGTGACTGACTGGCAGAAAACGCACAGACGAAACTACTGGTCGTAGAAAGCTGAAATTTGGCATGTAGGTTCCTTGGGAAATGTCGGGGAGCAAGAGCACTAAGAGAGGATTTCCCGAGATTTTTACGGGAACGAGAAAATTATAGTCGGAAATACGATGATTGCCGAGGGATATTAAATAAAATAGTTGTACTGTTAATACTTAAGGTAACCGACACTTTGACGTGACTGGACACTAGTAACGGATGAGATAATGTTGCCAATACAACATAAAATACTACCAAAATCAATCACTGCGTACCATTTGGTAGTGCGTACTCTTGCGAACTGTTTTTATTTTTACTCCTGTGGGCTAGTAATGTAACGCAAAATTAATGCAATATATATTGCGTTATTCCGTTGTCACCGTTGTCACCAACTTTTAATATCTTGTAGCGGCATTGAAATCGCCACAAAAAAAACTAACGTAACGAAATCTAAAAAAATATCTATATCGCCAGCAAGCAACTACTGAACGAATTCCGCATCGGTATCTGAGTTTATTGTACGATTTGAACCCCAAATATTGCCCAAAAATCTATACCTGTCTGGTCGGAGGATTCTCCCTTTTCCATATAATCTATCTCAAGCAACAGATTAGGGATTTCCTACAAAATCTTTCATCTTGTGATCGAAAGTGTGTTATGCAGTCAGAGTGCTGATTTATTAATTAATAAGCATATCAACAGAGAAGATATAAACAAGTAAGGCTTTTGACATTTTAAGACGAAAAGGAGAACTATAGGAAACAGAATGCAAGAATTTTATTTTTTTGTCACAAAACGAGTTGAAAAAAACGTTCTGCCATCACGAAACATGGTAGTTAAAGTGTGGTGGATTCTCTTTGACCGTCCTTTGCTATTCAAGTAGGTACCTACGTTCAAAAACATTTCCACAAGCATTCGAAGATAGATACCTTTATATTTAGTATCTCCAAGTGTGAAATTATTACTCAACATCAATCAATTGAGGTAAACTATTGACTAGTTCTAATTACATTAGCCTCGTTACTAATGAAGCTAGTTCCTAATAAGCCCCAAACATTTCTGACGTTTATTAAATTAACACATAGCAGCAATATTCACTAAATATAACTATAAATCCTCTCTAGCTAATCACCTGAATTCAGCAAATGCTAGCGAATAGACTAAATCTCGAAGTACTCTTTGTTATTTTCAATGTTGGCAACTCCGACACTGCAAAAATACATGTTCCCAAAAAAAAACCCCGCCCTCCTATTCTATTTTCAACTCTATTTAAATCAAGGTAAGACACACATTAAAATGGTGGGCTACTTTTATTCAGATCTTAGTTTGTAGTGGCTGGCATAACGATTCGATTTTCAAAAGCCGAGTGACTCTTCAAACTTACCGATTATACCATTCGAATCGGTAATCGAATTTATTGCGTTGATTTAAGGTTGTTCTGTTGTATGTTAATTAATTTTATATGAGTAAAGGAAGTATTTGGTGGTGTTGTATTTATACTTGCAGTGGACAGTATTATGTTACTATATTTAACGGTGTAATGTGAACTACTCGATATTCATTTTAATAATGTATTTTGAAATATTTACCTACTTGTGGCATTTATTCAGAAAAACATCGGTTAGAACATCGTCAGAGCTTCTCAATACAGCAGTAGGGAAACAGTGGAAGTAGAGTAAAAGTGACCTCGGAAAGTGCATCATTTCCTACTCCAAGAACATTCAGCGCTTTCATTTCTTGCATTTAACTCCTATAAATTGTATTCAAGATGTTATAGAAATAGAATAGAAGTGAAATTTAAAATAGAAAAGAAAAGAAATTTCAATATAACACAAAATTCCAAAACATATTTAAATAAATCAAGACTTATTTGATCTTCGGTGCGGACTCATAAAGCTGTAAATAGCCGAGCGACCGTATGAACGAGTTGAATGGAATGCGAACGAGTGAATGAAAGAGCTCTGAACACACGGCCATTAGTCAACTACAGCCGACCATTATCCTAATGGGATCTCTAACCGCTCGGCCGTTTGATGAGATAATACAGTCACTGATACATTTGAACATTTAAAATCGTGTGTTTGAACAAATCTGATCGCTGTTAATTTGACTTTCATGATAATCTGTATGAAATTGCTCTGCCGATATTATTGATGGCCGGTTTGATTATATCATTCGTCGTTCTACCTGATATTTATCTTTGCGTCCTTTTGTTCGACGCGACGTTCGTTCGTTCCGCTCACTTATGCGAATTGCGGGCATCAGCTTGCTCTCCTCTTAATAATGCATTGAAGATCGCACGTGTGCATATTTTCATGCTAATTTATGGCATGATTGGAATACATAAAGAATCAGATGTACTCTTAAAGATAATTTAGCACGATTCGTGTTGGTGCTAAGAGTATGTAAGCAGCTTCATCGTGTAGACAGTTTACGGGGTAAAAAACAGCATTAGAACATAAAATGTAGCATAGAAGAAAAAATCTGCAAAAAAATGTGCGAAAAAAAGCATGTACAAAAACGAAAGGTATTCCCAAAACATTCGCAACAAAACATCATTCACTCGTTCAACATATGTTCAGAATGAGACGGTCCCGTTCACGACTACAATCAGATAGACAGCTCATTCGAATAATCGATTCAAGCGCCCGATTCCCGTCACTATACAAACGGCCAGTGTTGTCGTTGGCTGTTGTCCGTTGCGAATTCGATATTTGAATTTGAAAAGAATTTGAATGGAACGGTTTCAATTGGACGGAGTATGTTCGATCATATGTTGTGACGTAGTTAGAGTGACGTGCTCTAGTTTTAAAGTATACTTGTCTGTACGGCTCTGTCGGAGCTAGTGGAGTTATGTCGATATAAAGTGCATTGGTGGGGTTGAGATACACGTAGATAGCTAGGTACATACATATAATAGTGTAGCGAGTCTCATACAATTATTGCTATTAAAATATCTACATATAAGGGCGTTCATGATGGATGTTTCGGAGAAGGCAACACACCGGGGAGAGTGGAAGGCTATGGAGAGGATCTTTTCCCAGCTGTGAGAAAATATTGGTTGAACAAAAATTAATTATTGGTGTAGTGATAACTGGAAAATAAAACGCCATAGTTTATGGCTGCTTTCTTTTACTTAAGGCAGGTTTAAAGACTGCTTAAAAACTTACAAAAAAAGCGTGCTATCTAAACATTTAACCATGCTAACAACATTGTTTCTACATGCACATTAACTACAAACAAATGGCTTCTCAAACACAATATACACGTAAGTACGACATTACTATAAACCCTACGTTAGCTAAGCGCTTACCACTCATTCTCTATATAGGTTAAGAAGGAGTACCAGGGCTTACGGTATGAAAACGCATAAAAGCAACGTTGGTAGGCCGACACGCGAGCGCGGCACGCGAATCAAGTGCGGCCTCTAAATGACGAGATGTATTTTTTTTAACTAGCCATTGCTATCCCGCTGGTGAGCAAAGGTCTCCCCAAGTCCTTTTTTTACCCATAAATAGTTAGGTATTCACCCTGCAAGCAACACAATCTGTAAAGAAGTCAACTTAATCGCAAAAAACCGTTAACCTAACACAAAATCCGATCACAAAAACGTTGCTGGCTGCTGCAAATCGTTAAATTGTTTCTCCGAGCAAAAGTAAATTATACGCAATTCTAAAACGAACATTTTAACGAACCGATAAATAAAATGAAAAAGGAATTACCGGTTTTTTTATTCGGCGTAACGAGGCAGGGACTGCGAAGCGGGCTTGCAGACATAATGAAAGCCTGGCACATTATTTTCTATGCAATTATAAACTACACACAAGATAGCATGTTTTAACGCTTATAATACATTTTTAATTAATTCATAGACGTTGATATGAAACTATTTTCTTCAAGAATGTGATTTTGATTTAATTGAATTGCCTTCGTTAAGTTAGATAAAAGGTGAGAAATCAGCGAAAAGTTAAGTATGAATAAATGTATTCCCGTGACATTTAAAGGTATAAGTTGTCTTGAAATTGAAGATAGTTTTGTCTGAGATAATATAATTAATTTGTTACAAAAATTATTTTTCAAATGTCTTTTACTATGCTATGTTAGCTACTTACTTATCTTTACCCGACTAGGCTACAGCAAAGGCAATTGACAGATGTTTCAAAGTAGCTATAATTTATGTAGATCTTTGACAGTCATTACAAGAAGTCAGAAGCCCGAAATCCTGACCCGCAGACTTTTTTTTTTTTTTTAAGGTTGGGAAATCATCAAATGACTTCTTCTGCTCTGGGTGAAGCGGAAGGGCGTGTCAGACTCTTACTGACTAAAACCGTTCCGTGTTCCTTCTAAAGCCCTTTGCGTCCCAGGGCCGCGGTGACTCTTTCGAACAAATACCGCAACCCTGGCAGGCTCTAGCCCTAGCGGGCCCCGTCTTACAGTAACTGTGATGGGGATAGTTCAGATAAGCAATACACCCAGGTTTACAGCTGCATCTGCAGATGTTAAAAGCCAACCCAATATAGTTCGAAATGAACTGGGCAGGTTGACAGATCACGAAAAACAAAATATTCCCGGAACAACTGGATACGCTTTAAATCAGTGGCAAAATTATCGCCAATGGCGAATACCTTTCATAATATCTTTGATGTCCCATAATTTTCCGCTCACAATATCGAATGCAAATTCGCTACGAAATCAAATCGAATGAAGACGAGTATAAAAAGCTTTAAAAAATAGCCCTTTCTTTTAGCCTGGGGTAAGAAGTAACAGGTGAACACCGTAACGGCGCATGCGCATCTGTCCTTATGTCTTCCAATATGGCGGAAGACATAATGATAGGATGTTATTACGAAATACGTTAACGAGTTAAGGGACTGTTAGTTTTATTTTTAGTGTACTAATTATACTATACTAATTATAGCTCTTTTGTTAGCTATTTGAAACATTATTTGTTGCTACCCTCCATAAAAATATTTTTGTTTTATGTTGTAGCACGGATATCCACGAAATCCCTTACTCGCTTTTATAATAAATTATTATCAATAAGTGACTAAAGCTAATTTCATTATTATCATTAGTATACGATTATTAATTTCTTTAAAAGGTGTGACAGGAAAAAAAAACCCATCTTCGGTCAAGATCAAGACACACATATTTAAACATCAAACTTCGTATGATTCTTAATTATTAGTTTCATGAGTTCAAATCTACTTAGACTACTCTCCGTCTCAATTTGTTATTTGAGTTCACTATAATATCACATACCTACGGCCAATATAAATTAGGTTGTCAGTAATGAAACCTATATTTTAAACTTTAATGAACAGCCGACAAACTTTACCAATCAAAATAATTTATTAAACGACAAAATATTGATCAAATAGTAATTACGTTACAGTTACAAATGAGGACACACATAAGTATACAGTGAAAGCTGTGTCGTACAAAATACAGTGGCGGCCACACATATCGACATGCTATCTTAATCTTAGAGAACTGACAAATTATGTGGTTTGGACTTGCGTCTTTTTTTTTGTTAGATGTAAAAGAACTCGATCTGGTTGGAATTAGGCCTAATCAGCGATTTAAGTGATTTTAATATTATTGTCTCATCGATTATAATAATATGTGTAATGTGAAAGAGTTGATGTTTGATACCCGAAAATAAACTACTGGGATTAAAATAAATATCCATGCCTATTTTTATCCCAGTAGTTCCTTTTAGTGGGATAATTTTCACAAGGACCCAGTGGTTATGATTCCAGTCCAGCTTGCTACATTGGACTCGGTGGAACGCAGAGCAAAAAAGCTTATAAGCGACGAGACATTGATGGCTAAGCTTCACAGACTGGCTCATCGGATAGTGTTGCTTGCCTGTCGGCCTTCTACAGGCTGTACTTCGGAGACTGTGCGCAGGAACTCCACGACCAGATCCCACCATCGCCCTTATATTACCGGAATATCAGACGTACTGCTGGGTACCATACGCACTTGGTCGATGTCCCAACTAGTCGTACTCAGGGCTTCTACTCCACATTTATTATGCGTTCAGCCAAAGAGTGGAACTCTCTGCCAGCGTCTGTGTTCCCTTCCACATATAACCCGTTTGCCTTCAAAGCTAGATTAATCAGGCATCTGATGGGCACGCTCGCTCCATTATAGACAGATCTCATTTATCCGCGCTTTCCATCAGGTGTGATCGCGGTCAACAGCAAGTACATTCCTCATTAAAAAATATAAAAAAAGACGAAATTGTAGGCGGATTTCAGTAAAATATTAGATATGAGATAAGATAAGATATAAATTACCGCATAGTTATACTTTCCTATATACATATACATACTATACTTTCCTATTATTTTTTAACTATATCTATCTTTTATTTAATTTGATCTATTTTGATACAATCGTTATCATTATTTTAATATATTTAGTACTGATATTGTATCCCAATTTAATGTACTCATTTATTTACGTTTAGGTACCTATAACTTGTATGAGTGATGTACTCTATTAGGATCAGTTGAAAATAAATAAATAAACAAAACGATTTATTACAAGAAACAGCTACTAAACCGAAATGAATATTACTTGCTTTCCCACAATACATTTACACCCATCATTACACTCCCAACACGAATGATTGACCGAATATTTCCGTTCAGCTACCTTCATTCACCAAGAAGCTTAGGGAAACGTTCATCAATCATACTGGCCACACTCGGCCGTGATTAGGTAATGAATAACTTTAGGTTATCATTAAAATTTATTGCCAAACACCCTAACTGCAATTAAGGATTCATTATTATGGGAAAGAAGAAGCAAGTGTTAATGTACTGGATGGAAGTTTGGTTTGTAAATGTAGGATTTCATTTTGAAAAGTGAAGATAGAATGGGTTATTTTTTTTTTTCTTGGCAGTGGAACAGTGTAGGTAGGTGCGGTTCGCCATTGATGGAAGTTAAAAAAAAAACGTTTCTTTTAATAGGGGAGATGACTAAAAAAAATGTAGCAAGTCCGTCTGTTACAGTATCGAAAAATTATGGACTCGTATTTTTTCTTTTTCACATAAACCAAAAATGAAAAGAACACAGTGCGTTGAAAACTCGTGTGACGTCACATTTGTGTATACTTTTTACTCAAATGTGATGTCATCACCCTACTCTTGAACTTAGATGCACTTTATCTTCGTCAAGTTTTATTGAGTTGATGAAGCAAAAAATACGATCCAATATTTTTCGATAATCTAACTGACGGTTAAAATAGTCCCATATTTTTTTTACTCAGGAATCATCTTGATATTGTTAATATGTTTTACATTTACTTGTACTGTTTCTAGGGATTTAAAATATTATTACGTCTGCCTTGGTAGGAAAAAGCGTAATCTAGGCAAATAAGTACATATTACAAGCCTTACAAAGCTATTCTTGAAAAATATTTTATTAAAATATTCGACGAAATGGCCATCCCATACAGATGCATTAACACGTCATGTTAAAATATCGCAATTAGTAATGACAAGTTACAAGTCATCGACTGTGCTAATAACCTCTTCAATCAGTTGACTGCATGCACTTAGTGCTCACGCTAGCTTATGTCATCTTGTTAAAACTGGCTTTATACGGCATGATTCAGTAAGAAGATTTCAAGCAATATTGACCGAATAACGATTCGCCACAGGTGAACATAATTAACTATGCCAGAGTAGAATAAATACTATTCTACATACTTTCCAGACCAAGTTGCGGGCCGACGGCTAAAATCCACCGTGAAAATTAACAGTTGACTCACGACTTTATATAGCAGTCTTGATACTTAATTGTTTATTTATTCATGTACCTACACACAAAACACAAATTATATACAGAGAGACGAGCATAATAGAACTACTTTAAAAAAAAATCGAGTGGCGCACCTGCTACAGAAGAGTAGGAGACAGGATGGGGAACGTAGACAGAAACAAAGAAGGATACCTTAAAATAGACTAAGTATACAGGATGTTCCAGCTGGTCGATTCTGTAAATATGTCGAAGTAATCACGAGGTGAGCTATCAATTCATATAATCAAGATGAAATGACAGCTCACTTCGTGATCACGTGACATCTTGATAACATGGATTGACAGCTCACCTCGTGATCACTTCACTTAAGCCTTCACTTCGACATGTACCAGCCCGTCCCTAGCTGTCCAGCGATGCTTTTTTTTTAAAGTATTTTTAGCAGATACAGAAGAATACCATTAATTAATATGTAAACACATTTCTGGAAAGCCCTGCACACTAACTTAAATAAATCTTATTACTATTATAAAGATATGGAGCAAAATCAAATGTCTGATTAGGCGGTGTCACCTTGGAAATCGACTTGTGTGAACTCCTCATTAGGTTTAAATTTATCTAGTTCGATCCAGCCCGTACCTAGCTGTCCTCCCCCCAGCGATGCCCTAAACCGAGGCCCGTACCCCACAGGAGGTGCCCTTAGCGTGTAGTAGTTTAGTTTGTAAGTTTTTTATAAGCCCTGGCTGGAGGCTTTAATATTATATTAAGGCCACCACAGGCAAGCCCGGTTAAGCAGTCGACAACTTAATAGGTTGAACTGCGAGACGCCACTCACAAAAAAAAGGTTTAAATGTATGTCTCGTGCCCAAGTTCCTTACTGGAACAAGTTTCTATAGGGTGAGGACACAATTAGTAGCATCAATCTGCATCTAGCTGGAATAATGTGCATCGTGATTCAAAAGATTACCATCGGCCGCAGTGCGCTAGTCAGGACGGAGAGCGATGCGCTAAGGCAAAATAAATCTAGATGCTAGGATGTGTCTAGACGTAGGTTGTTTCAAATGAGCTGTTCTCACTAAATAGGTGCTTACTTGCTAAGCCAAGCTTGCAGCTTTAGCAAAATTTCTTCCCAATGACTGTAGCCAGAAATTCAGACGGACGAACAGACGTCCGGACAGCACAGGCTTAGTAATTGGGTTCCGTTGGCTACCCTTCGGGTAGGTACGGAACCCTAAAAACCAAACACGTCATCATATAAGGCCGCCATCCATTTAGACTAGAGACTGGTCACGACACATTCGGAAAAACGCTAGACAGGAGTGATGAGCTTCTAAAATTCCTCTATTTATTATAATTTAATATGTGATTGGTACCAGAATTTCTGGCTAAACAGTCATTCTGTTTAGCCAGAAATTCTGAGACCAATCTTGCCAAGGGGTAAGTACGGTGTTACCCTGTTACGGGTCGTGGAAGTCAGTTGCTCAATGTAAATACTGGTACCCAGCTGCGTTCGGTAATACTGGATGAGTGAATGGTGACCCCAAAGTGGTTAAAAAGGCTAGGCAAATTGTCTCGATATTGATTGTTTATGGTAGCCTATTATTTTCTGAGAGAGCTGATTGAAGCCCGTTTGCTGAAAAACTTTACAACAGTTTGCAGAATTGAAGTTTGCATTAATACCTTCATCATTAACTTGATTGATTGGTTCAAAGCTCGCCAGCTTTGCACCCATATCTTTCACACACGCAAATGAATCTGATATTTAAGTAGATTGGATCGCGTCCAGTCATTGAGTATTTCTAAGAACATGACGTAAGCCTTTACATGAATCAGTATTAATTATCGTGCATAGTTTTATTAGTTAGGCTGAGAACTGTCGGCCCGTCGACATTTTGATGAATGATTTCACTTGACAGATTATTGGTAATGGCTTATATAAGTAATGTGACTCATAGTGGTGAATTTCATTTTACATTTGTTTTAATTGACCCGGAGTTCATAACTAACTCCGGGTCAATCAAATTGACATAACAATCAAATACCAGTTCATCATACATTTTCCTTATACCGATAGCTGCTTAAAGAAGCGGTTAGGTGTCAATGCTATGTACTTCTCAACGGATCATGACATCACGTGATTCGCTGCTGTTTATACAGGTTCAGCTATTTAGTATTAATGAAACCCTTCCTTGAATAAAAAACCGGCCAAGTGCGAGGTGGAATCTCAAACGAAGGGTTTTTTTGTTATTTTATTTAATATGGGTTTGCTCTTGACTCTAGTCTAGGTGACAGACATAGTCGACGATGGAGCGAGCTTACCCAGAAGAAGCCTGGTCACTCTAATTTTGAAGAGATTAGAGTTGTATTCGTTGTTCCGTACCATAAACCGAAATAACACGTTTCTTGTATGGGAGCCCCCTTTAATTCTTAATTTTATTTTATTTTTATTTTTTGTTATAGCGGCAATACAAATGCACATTCTGTGAAAATTTCAGCTGTCTACCTATTACGGTTCTTTAGATACAGCCCGCTGACAGAAAGGCGGGCGGACGGACGGACAGCGGAGGCTTAGTAATACGGTTCCGTTGGCTACTCTTCGGGTCCGGAACCCTAAAAACCAAACAGGTCATCATATAGGCCGCCATCCATTTAGACTGGAGACTGCCCCGACACATTCGGAAAAACGCTAGGCAGGAGTGATGAGCTTCTAAAATTCCTCTATTTATCATAATTAAAAGGCTAATTGCCACAGCACCAATTAGAGTTCCAATTAGAAATACTTTCATTTCACCCTTATCCACCCATCTATCTATTGACATGTAGCATACGTATAACATGACAAGCATTTTAGTAATGGTGGAGAGATGGACACAATGTCTTCAATTCAAAAGCAACCGTGTTGAATCTATTAGTAAAATAATGATAAATATTTTATAACAAATAATTATGATTGATTCGAACCCTGGACCCTCAACATGCCAAGCTCGGGATATTAATTAAGAAACTAATGGGCGAAAAAGAAAAAAAATGGATTGCTGCACGGACAAGTGACGATCTCAGGTATGGTCAGCAGATAAGTTAATTACAGATTTGATTAATTTAATTTGAAGTTACTACTAGTGTTTTCTGGGTAAGCTCGCTCCATCGTCGAATTTGTCTCTGTCATTTATGACACTTAAGTCATGCTCTTGACTCTAGTCTTAACTAGAGTTAAGAGCAAATCCATCTCAAATTAAAAAAAAAATAGTTGTCTGTAAAGTCGGTTTACGGACGATAGTTTAACGTGACAACGTCATAGCAAAACATTGATAAAATGATCGTACGTTACAATGAGCGTAACATTACAATGAGCGTAACTCTACAATGATTCATCCTTTTTCGTGCGTGCACTCATCGATTTATTAGAACTTGTTATGTCAAAAAAGTGTATAGGAAATAATTAAAATTAACCTATTACAGTAATACTTATCACAATTGTGGTGCAGTATCCATATGTTCTTCCATGGATCTCTCTTTGCCATAGTCTTTAAAGAAAACTTATTTCTAGTTATCATAGGTATATTTATGAAGAGATATTTTTGTTACTAAAACTAAGTAAAGTAAAGGTCGACGTAAACAATTAAATTCAGCATTTTATTCCATGCATGCTAAGTTTTAATAATTTCAATCATAATTCATCTTTCGTGTTTGCGTTGGATGAATATCAATTTCTGCGTAAAAGGAAAACGTGGTCAAAATTGTAAATATAAAACTAGCGTTATTAAAACTTTATATCGAATCTATAAAAATAATTTACTTATCTTTAGTGGACATTTTAACATGATAAAAACATTTTCCGTTGAAAAGTCGGTCACGTTAGCTATGACGGGGTTTTCAGTAGCAAAAAGTATTAGGACCAATGGGAAATCCCATTTTTATTTACTTACCTAAAATTATTAGATATAATATAATAATTAAAAAACGGTTAAAAATTTTGTGCTCTAAAATTGCAGGCATTTTCAAATTAAAAAAAAAATATATTATAAAATTAAATCTTGTTGAAGATTCTAGGCTGCTTTTGCTAACAGTCCCTCTGACTTAAGGCATCGCTCACAACGGTTCGTTATGACATGGGCGTTATCTCATAAAGTATCCGAACACTTGGAATATAGCACCATTGTATAGAATCCTTGCATTAATATAAAGAAAATAATTTATTTTCACGTATTTTCACCTTTATTTTTTTTCACCTCTGACAGTATTAATGACTCAGGCCATCGCTATTCTGAAACTAATCAGATGCTTTTACGAAAACGTGGTCTGTTCCATATGGGTTTTTGAGCATCATTTTTGCGGTTTATCTCCCGCTTGCCTCAACAAAGGGTAATGTGTTTGCTTTACTCATCAATGAGATGCTCTCGGGCTAGGTGAAGCATCTTTACAGGGTGACTGGGGAAGTAGTAGCTGAATGGGAGTTGCTAGAAATGGAGATGAATGGCGTCTTATTGGAGAGGCCCTTGTCCAGCAAAAGATAGCAGATGTAAGCTGATAGTGATTATTCTAGTGTAAAAGAAGCAACAGTAAAACGGAAGGACTTGAATGCACGTCCTTTTGTTCGCTAGTCCGTTATCTTTACCGTTGTGGTATTGATACCCTAAGTAATTATAATTATTTTTCAATCGGTTACATTTTAGGGAGTGTGAATTGCACAATTTACAAAACGTTCGACGATGCGCGACCGCCACCCACACAAAACGTATTGAGAATACTTTCATAGAAGCCGGAATTCCACTCCTTTGCTGTTCGCAAAGGAGTGGAATTCCGGCTTCTTCTAGGAAGGCCGGTTTCTTGGTATCTACAACTTGGGTTCTTGAACTCCGGCGTGAAAAGTTAACTGGCAGGCAAGCGTACTCCATTGTCGACCACATCATCGCTTACCATCAGGTTAGACAGTGGACAGACGTGAGTCGTCAATAACAATAAGGAAAGGTTATGTTTTAGGTGTCCAACTCTGTTTAACACTTTCATATAAATAAAGGATGTCATGTATAACAATTCTACAAAAACCAGCAAAAAACATAATACATTTTACACCGTAAAGCAACCAGAAAACATTTTAATAATGCGGTTGAAGCCTTTAATATAACTAATGATATGAAAGTGTGGGTCGTGTGCCCAATTTGCCATTTTAACGACTGTTTTTGTATGAAATAATTTGTTAAAGAGATCGGGCTTTTGCTATGAAATTATACGTTATAAAAAGAGCTTTACTTGTAAATGTTTTGCTTTTAAAAATTGAGAGAGAATACATACATACATACATTGCCTTAATTACCACGTTTGACAGATGATTCGTTAAACGCAGTTGGCAGTATTATAGAAATAGAAAAAAAATATTCCTTGAATACCTAACTAACTATATATACTAGAAATAAAAATAAAAACTCCTAACTAAATTAACCCTAAAATATGGCATCAAAAAAATTCATCCGCATCGCTGTCGACTGGAAGTGTACCCAAAAGACTGGCGGCATTGCCACGTTGTATGGCAATGCTTATTCTTTGACCAAGGTAAAAGCCAGCCCTTGGGTCACGTGAAGTGTCAACTAAGCGTCTTGAGAGATCTTTAAACAAGTTATGTTTATATGTTATGTTTTTTAAAAATAGAATAGAATACGAGTACTCTTTATTTTGTACATCAAAATAAGAGTTATAGAAAAGATAGATGAAAAATACAATTACATTATTACTATGTTGCTAATGATGACATAAACGTTATCATCATCTAAGCTGATTATCAAGTCCAATAAAAAGCATCTGATATGTTTTTGTTTCCCAATATCTGTACTTGAAGGTAAAGGTGCTGATCCCAATGTACAGACGACAAAGCTATTTGGTATGCAGGCAGCTAACTTGCAACTACTTATAAACAATTTTGTGAGTGTGCTGAGTAGACAATTATTGTACACCATACTCGTAAGTATGTCATAAGCATAAAAAATTATAATGCATATATTAGAAATAAAAATTGGCAGTGCAGTGAAAAAAAAACATATTTTAGCCTGTATACCAAATAGCTTTCTTGACTGTACGTCATATTATTCTTCATTACAAATCATTAAGCTCGTCCATCTTTAGCCACCACTAGGAGTAACGACTGGTCATTGAAAAAGCAGCAATAAAGGTTCAAAGCCAGCTTTCTATTGCAGCAAAAACTACAGTTTTGTCTAGTTCCTTGATGAGAGGCTAGACATTCTCACCGGTACACTCGTCACTGTCAACTTTCACTTCACATTTCACTGGAGCCAGTAAAAACGGAAAGGTGGTTTTAATTTCCTGGTTTTTGCTTCATAAATTGCTAAACATTAGGGCTGAGTAATGTACTGAACATAATTGCACCTTTTATTTTGGATGTTAAATGAAATTATCAAATAACTTCTCCCGTTCTGGGCGTAGCAGAAGAGAGTGTCAGACTCTTACTGACTAAAACCCATCCGTGTTCCTTCGCAATTTCCTTTGCGTTCCAGGGTCACGGTACTGAACATATAATAGAAACTACACATACTGTCGATCATCTTTTGTTGATACAGTTGTACCAAGAAGTTGGACGAAGTAGCACAGGATAGTACAGACAGGATTTCAAAATAAATTCCTAGAATATCATTTCTGGTCTTCTGAATTTCGTTCTGAAAAATAATAATATGTTTTTTTTCCATGTCCATTTTAGTAGAGTAGAGTATAGGGACTCAATTGTCCACACTTAGACTCCCATTTGATCCGTTGTGCGTGGGTGTCCTGACTAAGTTAGCCAGCCTAGCCCCGGCCAGAACCGCAGAAGTTTCCTGAGAGCTTCACAGGCTTCGCGGAGTGACTTCACTGTTCCGAGGATTTGTTCACGTTGGGTAGCCACGGCCTCGCTTCCAGGATGACGTGGCATGCCAATTTTATATTGCTAACATTATTTAACCACTAAAACGTACTAAACGTATAGTAAATAATTTATAGCTAAAAAGTTTATCATGTATGTGATGCACTGTTCACGATACAGAGTCAGCTCTATAGCAATGAAATATCGTTTCTATCTTTCTTTT
This sequence comes from Mamestra brassicae, assembly GCA_905163435.1. Lineage (NCBI taxonomy): Eukaryota > Metazoa > Arthropoda > Insecta > Lepidoptera > Noctuidae > Mamestra > Mamestra brassicae. The sequence goes on along the minus strand of LR990996.1, from coordinate 4,550,940 downwards.
CTATATGAGGGAAGAATAAAAGGGATCCAACTTGAAATTATATCGCAATTAACAGTTTATAGCTTTAATCTCTCAGATTGGTTACCCTCGTTTATATCTCCCTAAGAGATGAAGTATTGTTCTTCAGAAAATACCATATCCCAAGCTTCCTACCTCGTCTTCCACTGTCCCATTTACTTCTGACCCCACGGGCACCTCGTAAAATCAAGGTTCATCTACACAATAACTGTATAGCAGTAACCTTACGGTAATTTACCGTACTTTACCAGCATTACCGGTAACAATGAGGCTTGGTGGAAACGTTTTATCGACTTATATGGTGAACGATCGTGGTCGATTGGCCTATAAGCGATCTGTGAGTGATGCTACGATCTAGGGTTCCAAAGTATAATATAGACACGTTATAACTTAACTTTCCTTACATCTGGACTGATCGTAAATGGACGATGCTGTAATTTTGCGTTTGTCATTATTGAGTGATGTAGAAGGTCAGTTTTAACATCAGATCGGTTTTGTCATTCGTGAAATGATGTATGTATTTAAAAAATCTTAAGGAAACTTTCTTAGTTTATTATTGATAAAGTGGAATGTGGTCTAATAAAAAAAAAACTATTTATCAAAGCGAGAGTCTATAAATAATAATAAAATAGTTTATTTTTCATAGGTTGTATAAAAACACTAATCTGTAACTAAGTATGCAGTTTTACAACAACAATAAAAGGTGTTTTCGTTGAACTCCAGTACCCAGTGTAAGAATAAACTTGTGTTTAGAATACCTTACCTTAATTCTCGCATACAGTTTGAACATATAGCAGAAGTTGTATGACGAGCACAGCATATTAATAAAAATAAAAAAAAAAGATCGCTTAGTTAAGTACATATTTACTAAGATGTAGCCTCATGTGTGATAGGATGTGTGTGTGTTTGTTATGTAAGTATGTACGAGATATATTTTTAAACCGACTTCAAAAAAAAGGAGGAGTTTCTTCACCTTAACGGTTCGATATAATAATATTTACCAGATCTTCTATATTATAATCAAGTGTTAAGGGCCACTTAGTCTTAGTCTGTAAAGGAATTTGAATCTACGCTCAACTACCACACTTACAAAACTACCCTCCCTTGTAAACACTCATAACATACCTCCAAAACTGAATTTCCCTATTCACCATCCAAAAACATTCGCAAAAATTGTATCGGAAAGCGCATACCAAACCGAATTCATCAATTTATTCCGAGTTTTCCCACACACAGTAATAAAATCCGGCAATATTTTGCAACAAGTACACTGACGCCGACGCCCGGAGCATATACCGGCTCATATTAATGCTGCAGGGATATTTTTTTACCAATTTTTACCGTAATTTACGGGCGTTCAGTAAGGTGGCCAGGATCGTGACTCCACGTTTTCCGACCGACATTTTTTCCATACAATTTTCGTCTAAAGCCGGCTACATGCTCAGTGACAGTAATTACACAGTTTTTGTAGGAGTTTCAAATATGAACGATATTCTGTGTTGAAAGGTGATTGCTTTAGTTTGGGGCTCTGGTATTTCTTGTTAGGATGGGTTGGTTTAGTTAGGTGTATGGAGAACGAAGGTAATGTGAATAAAATCAATTCCGTTAGCTTGCATCATCATTGCTGGGCAAAGACTTTTAACTTTGGCTCAGGCATAATAAGATGCATCACTGCACCAGGCGCGCTGTGTTATGGAGAAATGGATCTTTACAGGACGAACAGCATATCCTTTTTCCGCAACGGATTCTTGATGGCATACGTCATAGTAATATCGTCCAACCCGGCCCACCACGTCTTCTGGCTATGTCTGGGCTGCATCTAATAGTTATTATGGCCTGCGACAAACGTGGCCAGCTCAATTCATTTTTGTAAATAAATGTTTTGTTATTATAACCAAAACAAATAAAACAAAAAAGCGTCCAAATAAAATGTTTCAAGCCCAATTTAATACAGTATTTTCCTTCTTACTCAACAAACCGAAACGGATTAATGTCGTTACAAAACTTTATCAACAAAATCATTTCTTCTTGCCCACTCAATAAAAAATATTCACCCTCATTCCCTTTATACATAGCATTGAATTCATTAAACTAACGACAAAAACTTTCTGAAGAAATTCACAAAATTCAGTCGAGCATTAAAGTTTATAGTCATTTGTTGCAAACTTGATTCTTTCTAGAGCGGCATGTGACATTGATTGAAACTTGTCAGTGCGTAAATTGTATACAATCTGTAAATTATTTTATAAGATCAGCGTCTTTAGCTGAGGGACCGTGGATTTAAATTTAGGGTTGGTGAAGTTTAAAAATTGGCAAATTAATAAATGAAATACAAAATATTAAGAAGTGTAAATTAAAATATTTAGAAATGTATTTATGTAGGTCAACCGGTAAACCAAAAATGATGTCCTGATAGAATGCGTCAAGTTTCTAAAAATATTATTAGATAGTGATCAGCCCCCTTTTTTTTTAAGATTGGGAATCATCAAATGATTTCTTCCACTCTAGGTGGAGTGGAAGGGCGTGTCAGACTCTTACTGGCTAAAACCCATCCATCCCCATCATCACCCTTCTAAAGCCCTTTGCGTTCCAGAGCCGCGGTGACTCTTTCGAACAAATTCCACAACCCTGGCAGGATCAGCCCCCTACTCACTTATTATCTAATTTTATTAATTTAGTTACACTCAATTGAATTTCAGTTATTTTTCTCAAAGCGATTACTTACGTAGGCAAAAACGAAAAGATCAAAACTATTTTGGCATGGATATTTGTTCCTGAACAAACTATACGACTCAGGAAAAAGGGGCGACGACAGTAAATGTAACATTTTCCTTACTTTTGGAAAACTCTAAATCATTTGAACCATATTTCATTTCCGTACACGCAGGTAGCAGCCCTATCTCAACATGTCAAAACGTTTTGTCAACCATTTTTTCCTAGTTCCCCACTGCGTCTTTTATCCTTTACTATAATGAACCATAACAACGGTCCGTTTTTGTCAGCTGGAATAAAAATATCAGTAAGTAGGTAGGTATGTTGCGAATTTCATTCAGGTACACCTTCCTTGATTGTGTTGGTATTTACTTGCTTTAAGTTACGGGTTGATTGATTGAATTTAAAGTTTATGAAATAAAATAATGACAAAAATGGGACGCCTTTCCAAATTCAAAATCAAAAGTCATTTATTCCAAATTAGGCTGAGTGCCAGCACTTTTTGAATATCAAAGTTCTACATAAAGACAGTCCCCAAAACGCCCGCCCGTCACCACTTCCTAGTGTTTTAGCTGGGAAGAAGAAGTGGCGCAACAAAATCCCCAGCAACACATATGTATGTATGTCTGTTAAGTTTTAAAGAATTGAATTTGTACAGTAGTATGCACAGTAAGTTTACAAAACATGACAAAGATTTTTTTGATTTAGAGATTTGATTGATTTAGCGGGCCTTACCTTAAGGAAGAAAAGAAAAAAAATATAAATTACCAAATGGTCGAAAGTTAACAAATGTGGCATTTCACATCATTAAATTTTCTAGTCGGTCTTTTCAAATCGTCAATCCCTTCATTTACCAATTTGAAGAAGTAGGTATGGTAAAAAAAACACAGGTGTATTTTACAGAACTTAGAAAAAAAAAATGATCATAATAAAAATTACGTTGCAATAAGAAAAATCTTCCTGTTCATAGTCCGCTTAAAAATTATGTCCTTTGCATTAAGTACCCTTAACGTTTTTAAAGATTCGATGACACTCGAAAAGTCATTGAAACGAGGATTAAGGGATTTTGATCGGATTATACTCGAACTGATCAAAGACATTTTTTTTGTTATGGCTCTCTTTAAATTATTTCTTATATCGGATTAACATCGTGTAGAATTGTGTATTTATGAGCATTGTTGGAAATTTTTCAGATGGCGATTAGAAATTAGTAGTAGTACAGTGTGTAACGGAATGGTGTAGTTATGTTTTAAAAACTTTTTCTGTCCGTTTGATGATGTACAGATGAACAAATGTTGCCAAGAAAGTAGAAAGTTGAAAAAAAAGAATTCTCCATACAAAATTATCACCAGCCGATCAAAATGAGTACGGGTGGTACAAATGATTTAAGTGTCGATTTTAGCTGTGAATGTTTTAAGTTTACTATTTTTTTATTTATCAAAAGACCCTAACAAAAGCATAAGTTGTAATGGTATTTACACTTTTGACATGAGTTTGTTTTTACAAAAGTTGAGAATTATCTTGAACTAGCTTTTGCCCGTGACTTCGAACGCGCATATCCCATTTTCCCGTTCCTGTAGGAATTTCGTGACGAATTGTACACCTAAACCTACCTCATGAATAACACCGTACATTGGTGAAAACCGCATGAAAAACCGTTCAGTGCTTTTTGAGTTTATTGCGAACAGATAGACAGACAGACGCGGCTAGGGACTTAGATTTATAATCATTATTATGTAGTGATTATCTCGGTAACGTACCTACATAAATACTTTGTTCTGTTTTGTCTGTGGTGTGACCAGAGACACGTTTTGGTTAATGTCCGGTCGAGACATGGGCTGGCAGTGATGTGTGTGTGTTTTTTTTTTCTTAAGTTTTTATTTATTTTTGTTATAAAATTATTGTAGTTGATAAGTGTTTTAGTTTTTAGTTTTTTGTGCGTTTTTTTCCGGCTGAATAAATTGATTTTCTTTCTTTCTTTCTGTCTGTAAATATGGATGTGTTGATGTTGATATATTCCTGCCTTTCAAGTATCAAACTATATGGTACAGACGCCAGCACATCAAGCTACCCGAAACTGTCAAATTTTCCCAATCAACCTTGAACCCAATGCTTCAGCGATAAAGTTGAAATTCTATTAAGAACATTTGACAGATTGTTGAAGCTTGATGTGCTAGCGTCTGAACATATAGAATCCTCTTATATATAAAATTCTCGTGTCAAAATGTTAGTTACCATACTCCACCGAAACGGCTTGACCGATTTTTATGAAATTTTATATGCATATTCAGTAGGTCTGAGAATCGAATCGGGATAAGGGTTGTCCACCCCTAACATTTATTTTTTATTTTTTGGACAAAATTTTATTTTTTATAATGTGGCATTAAAAAATATACACAACCCTAAATTTTCACCCTTCAATCACCAACCCCTATTGTTTAATAGCGATATTAGTACTTTAATTATTTTCTACTCTCGGCGGTCGATAATATAATTGATCATTTACCTCTCGATCAGTTATTCTTGACTATTTATTAGAAAAATAAATATAATTGGAAAAATGTTTTAGTGTTGGGAAGCCTTGGGGAGGCTTTACGCTATATAAAATCACGCTACGGCCGATAGGAGTCGAGCATTTATGAAAAATGTGGCGCAGACAAAGATGCGTGGGACAGCTAGTTACATTATATTATTTGTATTTATGTTTGCTCTTTATGTTGCTAGACTACACGTGCAACTTTATCTCCACGAGGCGCCTTCAATTTGTATGTTTTTACTTATAAATTCTATGATAAATTTTATTTGTACTTTGCTATCTTTAGAACCAGACACATGCCTTATTTTCATTAAAAATGTTATTCTATTTTAACATAATGGTCTCCTCTCTAATTTTTTAACCGAAGTTTTGCATATGTGTGTCTTCATGTTTAGATAGATAATAAAACTTCTCCAAGTACATTAATTCCCATATAATTATAATGGAATAAAAATATATATTATGGTAAGGTTTTTTTAAGACAAAATTGATTGATGATTTTACAATACATGCTTTCGTTTTAACAATATTAGCCATTGGTCTTAAAATAACCGGCCCCAATCTTCATGTTCCGTATCATTTCAAATTAATACACTTCAGGCGATATAAATTTGTTTTTCAACCCATGAAAAGTGGTATAAAGAGGCGGGTGTTGCAAAGAGCCCATAAATTTGGGACGGCGAGAATCTTGTACACGTCAGTGCAAAATAAGTTGTTGCTCACAATAAGGCCTAGGATCGGAGACCGTTCCACCGTTGACTGATATTTTTATAAGATGAAATGGGTATATACTTGACTGGGGATTTATTTATTTTGTGATTGAAATGAATATGTTTAAAGGATTCTGAAGTACTCGAATTTCAGATCTCGAAGCAGGTCTGAATGGATTTAGGATTATGTATGGTGGATTCTTATTGCATTTTTTTTCAAATAATATTTGTTATTTATTTTTTTATTATACATATCTAGCTCGAATTGTCCCACTTCAGAGCAAAAGATTTCCTCCATAAAGATGAAATTATCACAAAAAATATAAATGTAGGCGTTTTAATAAAAATAATCTGAAATATTCTGAAACACAATAAAGCTCTTTTTTTTAGAGAAACACAAAGTTGTTGCATAGCGAGCTAAGCAAACATTTTAAAATACCTAAAATATTACATTTTCTCAAGATTTGTGTTTAGGTTTTATAACCCAAGCTCGTCGTGAACAGCTAAGTTGAGAGATATAATTCCTTTTCTAAAAGGAAGTTTAATATTTCTACTAGACCACAGTTCACTAATACCCAGGATAAATTGTAGCGAAACGATGTCGGTATTCAAGCTGCAAATTCTGGAATTCTATTCAGAATTTAGTAAGACTACTCGAAGCGTGAAGAAAACTGCAATTTATTTGAACATTTTAGTAGGCTTACAAACGATGAAACTGAATTTCCTTTTAAGTTTTGAAATTCGATACCAAAAAATTGTCGCATCCGAAAATTAAGTTCAGAATTTAAGAAATCTGAAACATTTTGGAACAAAAAACTCTGTAATACGTAAAAAAGTCAAATTCCATTGGAAAACATGATTTCAAAAAAAACTTCTTAAAATACTTAAAGCTATAGTCAAATTTGAGTTGACGATGACGGTGTAGAGGTATGCGGAACAGAAAGTAGTCCCGCAAACCTCCACTGAAAAGGGAGGATCCTTCGACCACACGGTTGTTGGGTCTGGTGGGAAACTGCCCGATAGTTGATATTCGGGCTGTTGTATAATGTTCAAATCGCACGGAGAACATTGGTTGCGCGATGCAGAATTTCTTTGGTAGTTTGTCGCTGACAGGATAGATGGCGTTGTTCTTTTTGTTGCCGTAAAAATGTCGCTTCTTAGTTTTTCTGTGGCGGCAATGATGCCGCTAGAACGGATTGAAGTTATCTCGTAATGTAAATTAAACTATACCATTCGAGGCGACGAATACATGTAACCACTTACTAAAAGTACCTAAAAACATTGTCTGCATGTGTGGAAGTATTAAAACAACCTTTTTTGTTTCACTAATCCAAATCATCACCTCACACGAACTCCTTAAAAAGAAAAATTCGAATCACACCATTAAAATTTCCCACACCCAAGTACAACTTATGAATTTCTTGCTCCAAGCACACTAAGTTACCACACCCTATAAGTTCTTTGAATTAAAAACCCAATCTAAGTTATCCTACACAATTACCAGGCACTTACCACTCCCCGGCGTTAAGGGGTGGCCACTAATAATAAAATGCAAGGTGCAGACGTCACGTATCCCTGCTGCGGGGAAGTGGGGGCATGCTACAAATGGAGGATTCCTCCAGGGATTAGAATAACTGCTAAGGTGGGGAAAAGACACCCGATTTCCTTTAGTTTTCTTTCGCAATGAAGTCCTTGTTAAGTTTTGAAATATAGCTCTTTGTGTAATGTTTTACGTCTGGCTTGAAATTTTTATGGCTCGAATATATAGCTGTCATAATAACTTTTGTGTAATTTAGTTTTTGTTTGTGTTTACTTTGCGCATTGTACTTGAGGCAGCGATAAAGGAAAGCTGTGTCCGCAGTTTTGTTGATGGGGGGCAATTGTAGGTAATTACCTACTGTTGTTTTTTGGCGTTGTAAGTATTAATTATTTTCGTAAAAGATAGACAGAATCGATTCCTGGAAAAGAGTTTCGACTAAGTTACCGAGTACCTAACTCAAATTGCTGATGACTTTAACATCTAAAGTCACTGTACACTCGTAAACTGTGCAGCGACCACTTATAACGAAAAAAAAAAATTCTATCATTTGAATAGTCATCATATTCACAAAACACAAAAATACTAAACGCATTTTTTAATTATTGAGCTCTACACAGTGCCTAAATTGGCTGCGCATGATAACTTTTACCAACGACCAAAATATACTGAATAGTGCAAATATCAATCGTGTGAATGGGCCCTATATTGTATCACTAACAACGGAGCATCGCACTGTGTGCCGATTTATTGTACCGTCCGCAAAAATATTTTAGTGCGACAGTTTTAATAATTTCAATTTCCCTTGTTGAAGTAAAAATAGATTTGAGCTGTTAGTTTAAAAATATGTGGAATTTAAATACAAAAAAAAACGTGGAATTTATGTACAAAAGATAGGATTGGATTCTGATGAACATGTTAAAAATTCAAATTGCAAACTCATTGATACATAGTTGATTAACAAATGCCACTTTAGACTACACACTTTTTTTTTAAGGATGGGAAATCATCAAATGACTTCTTCCGCTGTGCCAGACTCTTACTTACTAAAACCCATCCGTGTTCCTTCCAAAGCTCTTTGCGTTCCAGGGCCGCGGTGACTCTTTCGAGTAGTTCTGAAAACTTGCCGACAAAATATGTTGAAGCTGAAAAAGAAAAAAAAGTTGTATCTACCATATAAATATTAATACAGAATAGGTATTCAAAAGACGCTCATGTTAAAAAAATATACAGACTACTAACATGCTATCTGTACACAAAGTGTATTGGCGCTATCACTGCGAGTCCATCGAACCCGTTCATACCTTGACCTGTCACACGACCGGGTTACCGTCACACCAGCTTGCCGTTTACCCAGTATCAGTAACGTTTACGCGCGCGTTACATATTTATTACGTCGGTGACTCGGATGGGTAGGGTGAAGGAATAATATTCATGACAGGCGATTGTGATAGGTCAGTGAATTTATTTGTTAGCGAAGTTGTTTGTAACGCCTACATACATGACTTAACACTTCGATTCAACGTGGAGCGATTTTGAAATCTGATCCAAGTGAAGTACCTTGCGAGTAAACAGGGATACCTACACAGTGTTAATATTAAGTAGGTACTAGTTGTATATGTACCTACACGAGTAAAAGTATAGTTTCATCAACACTTCAATAATTTAATAAAAAGTAAATAGAAAAGAAACCCCTTTTTGATAGTAAACGTAAATCACGCATGAGTTTGAACGTCTTCCATTTTACGAATAAGCCAAAATTATTTTAATAATAATATTAATATTTTTTTTGTTTTAACTGTTTTTATAAAATTAAATATTTAAAAATGTAAAAAAAAATAAATAAACGAAATATTTTTTGTTTTTAAATAAATATTTAAAATGTATAAATATTTATTATCAGTATGTAAGGAAAAATAAATATAATAATAAAATTCATTTATTTGCAAACAAGTGTCACTGTTACATAAAAACTCTGCCTCCTGAACTAGGTTACTAACCTGTATCTCAGGAGACAGTTCCCTTCCTAATTATATAGAACAGTTTGTTTACATGCTACGAGTAGATACAATACTAATTGAAACATAAAAAAAAAACTTAGAAACTAATGATATTAAAAATAAAAACTAAATTAGGTAGTTAAATTATGATTATGATTGCCCCTGTGGTGTGGTGTGTTGTGCATGATGGTGTGTTTTTGTATGTATTCGTAAGAATGACGGTGTGTGTGGATGTGGATTATGATTAAACATCAAATTTATTAAGCCTTGTAAATTACGCCTTCTAATGAAAAAAAATCTCTTTGTTCCAGGTAAGACGCGGCAATTGAACAATAAGGTATTAATATAAAATATGACAAAACAAAAAAACTGTAAAGTGCCATGATCCAGCAATAAATTCGCAAAGGGGAGAGGCTCTCAAACAAATTAAGCCCTGTAAATATTAGTGGGGCCATCTTTCAAAATGTCAGCGGATTCGAACCTGGGACGAGGCGGCGACGAGACGACGAATAGGTCGAAAGCCTAATACTTTAAAGCTCCAATTCATTATTGTTAATTGGGGGACCCTTAATTTTTTCCCCCTCAACGAGTATTTTGGTTCCACTGTGGTTTCTGGGTCACAGAATTTTGATTATAACCGCGCTGCGGTGTAATAATCTTATCATTGTTTATTTTGGGTGTATAATATTTTTTTTAATACGAAAGCAAAAAAACGTAGTAATCATAAAGTAAAATTTATGTAGTCTCAGTCTCATTTTTAACCGACTTCAAAAAAAGCAGGCGGTCTTCAATTTGGTTGTATTTTTTATTTATTTTTGTTGTCAAATAAATAAAATCGGTTCATAAATGACAGAGTTATTCTGTCATTTATGAACCGATTTGATTTTTTTTATTATGTTCAAAGATATACTATCCGATTGGTTGATTAATATCGGTTCAGCAGTTTGGTGTTAAATTAGCTGAAAAAATTTGGATACTACTAGAAAGTGAAAAATAAAAAAAACCTTTTTGATAAATATTATTTGGAAGTCAGTTGTATATTTTTGTAAAAAGTTTTTTTTTAAGAGTCAGGTTTCGAGCCTTTGTGTGATATTCGGTTTTACCGAATATATTGCATGGATTATACAAACCTTTTTCATTCAAAATAAAGGTATATTTCATCCAACTATGAAAGCTACCAATTACGTTTTAATAACTATCCTCGGAAAACTACGATACCCAATTACTTGTCAAAAATAGAATTCAGAATTTAATTCAGACTACGTTAAGGTCTAAAACTTTTGATTAACCTTTGACCTTTCAGTTAATCTGGCAAGCCTTCCTCAAAACTCGTGTATTCACTACCCTTAGTACCTTCGAAGTACATAATATACCTTTCAATGGAGCCAAGGTCGCTTTCTCGTCCAAATCTTGGTTTCATGTAGTACAAAGTATAATGGATTTTCTAACAATCCTGGCCTAATTCATCTACCTTTAGAATATAATGAAAGCTTCCAATAATGAAAGTAAATGTCCGTTGAGAGCGTTAGAAGTAATTTAGTACAAGTAATAACGTTATAGTAAATGTTAATTGTTGGAAAAAATGGGTCAAGTGGGTCGTAATTTATTGTCGTTGCGACTATAATTCCTTCCACATATATGGTGTTCTTTCGTTTTAGGATATGAGGTCTGATTGTAAATCCTTACTTATAAATGTATAAGGTTTACCTAAACTATGCTGGAGACCGTCACCACTTTGCCGGCAATTTTAGTTTTAATTAGTGACCCGCCCCGGCTTTGCCCGGATGTATATTTTTTTTTTTAAAATTTACTTTCATAAGAACCTTTTCGTAATAATAAAAAACACAACAAAAAAAGAATTAGCGCAATTGGTCCAGCCGTTCACGCGTGATGCTGTGACCAAGGGAAACAGCCGGTCGATTCACTCGAAAAGCTGTTTCCTATTTTAATTTACCAGACAAAGACTCCCGGTCATCGTCCTATTGACTCACAGGCCAGTTATTATTCGTATAATAAGGCAATGTAATTATATTCATCATCGAATCAATCGTTTGCACATCATCCATCATGTTCTGACATGAGCTGTCTTCGATCACAAAGCCGATGTCCAGAAATCAAGAGTGACGTACTATCGAATAGTTTGTGGTATAACTATTAATAGTCTTGCTACTGTCGGTATTTTAGTTTAATTAGCATAGTTTGCAGATGTTTATTATCTTAATTCATTCATATTTTTGCGTTCGATAAGAAATGCTTGTAGAAAATAATGTTGTAGTAACAATTAGGAGAAAAAAATCTTTAATAAGCCTTCTTATATTTTCATTCAATAACACAACCTTATTGGGTTCTAGACAAAGTAAATTGTATCCGTTAATAGTCCAAAATCTGCATATAGAATCACGCACACGACTTTTAGCTAGCACATGTTAATTCCATGCAACTAATATTATAAAGAGGAAACATTTGTATTTTTGTATGTAACGAATAAACTTAAAAACTACTGGACCGATTTGAAAAATTCTTTCAGCAATAGATAGCTACATTATCAGCGAGTAACAAAGGCTATATTTTATCCCCGTACTCCCACGGGAACGGAAACTACGCGGGTGAAACCGCGTGACGTCCGCTAGTCTTCAATATATTGCTGTTAGAATGTCACCTTCACAGGAGCCTATTCTGGAAATTGTCGTGTTATTCACAAAAGAAGCTTTAATGTAGAAGTGGTAAGCTCCAGGGTTGCGGAATTTGTTCGAAAGAGTCACCGCGGCCCTGGAATGCAAAGGGCTTTAGAAGGAACACGGATGGGTTTTAGTCAGTAAGAGTCAGACACGCCCTTCCGCTCCACCCAGACCGGAAGAAGTCATTTGATGATTTCCCATACATAAAAAAAAAAAGAAGTGGGTAAGCTGTTCTTCAGGCGAATTCACCTGTATATATAATAGAGCCGATGTTGATGAAAATTAAAACTGAATCATAGATTTTTGAAAAATTTATGAGTTTATTTTTTTTGAAAATTAAAAACAGTAATTTGTAAAAAATGAGCCTTCCTTTGGTTTGCCATGTGTTATTACTTCCCAGAATTTGATCCTGATAAGCAACACTTTTGGATGGTATAATAATACAGTGTGTGTTTTTGTTTTAAAAATCACTTATCGCACATTGCCCATTACGGCGCTTTTCTTTGTTCGGTTTCTCGAGAGACACAGTCTTGTACTGACTGTACTCCGAAGTCACAATACGCTTTACCACCATCAGCGTATTGCTCAATAGGGGCGGGTATAGAACAGTCGCGCCCCAAGCCACTGTCTTACTGAGTAGACACGGGCTCCCAATAATACAGTGTGTTTTTATTTTAAAAATCAACCGGTTCGATTCCTAGCTAGGCATACCGATTTTTCAAAAATCCAATGATGCAGTTTTAGTTTTTATCAAAATTGAGCTCGAGACTCCTTTCAGTGTTTTTCGATATTCCTCATAGTTTCGGATTTGGCTATCCACCTAATCCACGCACACCTTAAAATTTCACTATAAATGTATATGGGCGTAAAAATAACCTCTTGCGCAATATGTTCTCAAATTGTACACTGAATATCTTAACTTATTTTTTATAGGAATACGTATATAAAGAAATCAAATTCAAATCAATACTCTGCTGCAACGATCTATTTGGGCACTTATAAAACTCAGCATTTGAATAATGTGTGAGTTTGTGAGTGAATTCTTTGAGCTAGACAACCAAGTAATTGGCAAATAAAAATATTCATTTCTATCAAAGATTACTGGTTTTCTCGGTATTAGCCATTCAGATCTGAATAAGAAGATGGCCCTCCGATATTCAGTGTAATCCTCGGTATGGCCACTAAAATGGCTGGTTTTATTATTTGATTGACTAGCACTTCGCTCGCGACTTCTTACGCGCATATCCCGTTTATTTCCGATCCTGTATTTTTTTCTTGTTCCCGTGTAGACTATTAAGGCTTCCTCATGAATGTTGCTATCATATGCAAAAACAGTTTTCCAAATCCGAATGGTAGCTCTAGAGACAAGCGCGTTCAAACAAATAAACAAATTCTTTAGCTTTATTATATTAGTATATCCATACTATAGTAGGCGCCAGATAATCGTGGAATAATGGTCATTGACCCACCTACAATTATTGACATTTTTAATTTGAAAAACGGAATTAATGACACAAAGCTGTCCCGAATCATCATCTCTCGTGATCCTTAACATTGTCTAATAATGAAAAACGATTCATATTTAATTGTTCAGGTACCTATGAACAGTTATTAGGGAAAGGTCAATGTACTTTATTCCACATTTATCTGGCGCCTACTATAATATTATAAATGCAAAAGTGTGTCTGTCTGTCTGTATTACAGATCTTACTTGTCTTACATATCTTACGCTTAAACCGCTGAACCGATTTAGATGAAATTTGGTATAGAGAAACACAATTCCCAAGGGTTGGGTGATAGAGATTGCCTTGTTGCATTAAGTCCGCCCATGTATCATAACCATAACTGAACCTACATTAAGTCAAAATAAATAAATAAAATTATTGTCTCGTTAGTCTTGTAGCACAAGAGCGAATTCTAAACATGGGTTCGGTCCCAAGGTCGGGCACAGTGTAATCCTGACTTCAGTAGCAGCCTGTAGTCCAAATGCAGCCCAGTAGATGGCAATAGACATTTCTTACTACGTAGGGCTACTTTAGTTTAATCTAGGACATTTTAATTTGATTTAATTTACTCTAGGACATTTTAAGTATAATATCTGTTTCTTTTTTTATTTTATTTATATCTATTCTATTATAATTTGTTTTAGATTTTGACTTTAATAACTGACATTACTATTCCGTATATTCATTTTTTTATTTCATATTTTTTTTAAATGCTTACAAAGAAAAACAATTTTACAATTAAAAAAAAACAAACATTACTGTATTGTTATTATTTGAATTCTTCGTTTTTTTTTTTCTTATATGTCATGTCATGTCGCAAGCCAATTATTTTTATTTAATTATATTTTTTATTAAATTTTTACATTAATTATTTAGAGCCGTGTACACTCGGTTTCGTATAAGCTGTGGTTGTCTTTAATTGAGTGTGCATTATAGGACAATGTTAAGGTGCATCAATATTTATATTTTGTAACACTCGTTGGTGATCCTTAAATAAATAAATAAATAAACACCACTGGTAAAATTCAAGTATAGATATGGTATAGACCTTACCATAATGAACAACATTACCTCAGCTTAAGGCTTTAGAGTCTTTTCAAGTAAAATGGTATCGAACAGTTTCGCAGTAAGATAAGTTGTCATTCTCGGAACCAGTTATACCGTCTCTCGACCGGACACCGTTATCAGATCCTTTAGCTTATGCAGACCCGGCTTTCATAATAGCTGGACTCGCTGCCTTACTGGCCGCCTAACAGTTGTCTATTTCACAATAAGCCAGCGATACCTACTGAAGGCAGATGCCCGACGTTCCAACCGCACTCTTTGTTCGGGCTAACAATGACTTGCCTCCAAACTCAGCTAGTCGAGTTACGAACTACGCATCTCGATCGCGATGTGATACCAGTTATTTAGGTATATTGATTGAAGCGGTGAAGGTAAATGCGTACCAACAAAATATTACTGGCCACAAAAGAAAAAAAACAAATTTCGGTTAATTTGTGGATTTGAAAAAGGAAGAAGTATCACTGCAAATAACTTTTTAAGAGAATGAGAGATTGAAAACAATGATAATGCCATCCTGTCTTAGTCTCCGGGACAAATATTTCAATGATACGTCAGATAACTTTACTACAGTCTTCATTAATTAATTGCTGTCTTCCGTCCATACATAGAGGACTTTGAAAAACAATCATTATATTCGTTCAAAATGTTAGAGGACTGACCATGTGATATTTCAGTGTCGCACGGCATTTTGGACTTTAAACAATCGTTTTTGCTAATAAAATACCTACCACATTGTGAAGGTCTTCTAATCTATGTTTATTTAAAAAATTAATCCCTATTTCCCTTGGTCACGGCATCACACGAGAACGGCTGGGTCAATGTCGCTAATTCTTTTTTTGTTGTTCTTTTTATTGTCAGGAGAAGGTTTTTATAAAAAAAAAATGAAAAAAATAAATATATATCCAGGCGAAGCCGGGGCGGGCCAATAGTATTACCTACATATTTTATAACATAATCATGACCTTGATAACCGCTTGTGGCTAGAGTTCATATTTTGTCCACAATAACAAGACCATTCCAAAATAGGACAGTAAACTTAAATCCAGAAACTTCAAACAATGTTCAAAAATAAAGACACTGCAAATAAAACAGAGCGTCCTGAACAAACAATCAAACTTGGTCCTTGTAATACAAACAAACAAACGAACATAATTCAGTTGAGTGACCCGCGGACCAAGTTTAAACTAATTATGCAGAAACGAAATATATTTCTCATTCTACGTCGGAAGGCCGGAGGAGAGATTTTTTCGCTTTATATAAAAATAGAAAAAAATACTGGGAAATAGGTGGAGCTTTAATGAATCTGTCATGAAAAGCTACGGGGCACGTCTAATGAGGGTCTCCTGGTAGCCATAATCAATTTGATGTCAGTAAATGAGAGGATAGGTAGATATTAAGTTTAATTTTTATTTTTCATGGAATTCTTGATTGAACTGTCGTAGCTTAAAGTAAGTGGCAGTAAGAAGGGTATGAAAAATATAGAAAGTTTAAAGTGTGTTCTCTGTGGATTTTGAATGAATGAGGAAAACTTATTTGATGAGATGAAAAAAACTGCAGAGTTTGTTTGTTTGAACGCGCTTATCTCTGGAACCAGTCGGATTTTGAAAATTCTTTTTATATATTAAAGCCACATTTATAGAGGTATGCGGTACAGAGAGTAAAGTCCCGCATACCTCCACCGAAAATGGGAGGATCCTCCGACCAGACGGTTGTTGTGTCTAGTGGGCAGCTGCCCGATAGTTGATATTCGGACTGTTGTATATGTTCAAATCGCACAGAGAATTTTGCTTGCGCGATGCAGGATTTTGATGTTAGTTCGTTGCAGATGGCGCTGCGGTTTTTTTTGTTGCTTTAAAAATTTCGCTTTCTTAGTTGTTCATGTGGCGGCATTGATGCCGCAATACATTCATGAGGAAGGCTATAAGCCTATAGCCTTCCTCACGCACTCTCGTACCCCCACGCTCCATACGGCATACGGCATATATATGCGCGTACGAAATCGCGGGCAAAATATATTCATTTATAAACCTAGACTCGTACCGTGAGGGCTGGTTGAAGGAACATGGGAGCAGAGTTCCTGGGACGACTTAGAGAGGCCTTTGGCCAGCAGTTCGTCAGTATAAGCTAGCCTTTTCCCAACTGTATTGGGTTCGGCTCTCAGTCTCACCAGAAGCGCCTACCAGTAACAATATGGAGCGACTACCCAACTGATCTGATCTGAGTTCTGGAGTGGCGATCGCGTACCGGAAGACGCAGCGTTGGCCAATGGTTACGAGACGCACAGGACCAGTTGTTGCGGCGACACTGGGGGAGGCCTATGTCCAGCAGTGGACGTCTTCCGGCTGATATGATGATGATGACCCAATTAATAAAAAAAAAACATAATTATTTACAACACAAATGTTACTAGATACGTGATACTTAGATAAACCTCACCCAAATAAATTGAATCTGACAGTCTCGGGCGGGTGAGAACCCATAAAACTGGCATACCAATCCTGAGATTGTTGGACATCAATTAGTTTTATGGCGAACAATAAAGGACTTCACCTTATTAGTTTCGGACAGAGATTGGTATTAAGCCACTACATAGTTAAATACGTTGTAAACTTGAAAATGTACATTCGATGACAAAAGTATTGGTTCCTCAGAAAGCTCAGGGGCCCTAATAAGAAGTCAGAAGTTATAACGATCATGATTCCGCTCTAAGAGGGAGACGGAGCTATACATTGTGAATAGCACTATCCCGTTTATATCATCGGAATTGGATGGCATTAGTACGTCATAGTAGGGCTGCTGGTGTGTAGTACGCCCAATTGGCGTGCGTGTAAGACCATGGTATGGAAAAGAGTAAAGGGCGCATGTCCATGGGAAAAGGTGTGAGGTTTGTGTGTGTGTGTAATCGATAAGGCTAAATGATAAATGACATTTATTTTTTAAGTAGGTTAAACGTAACACTTTTACAAGTCAATCTTTTTTGGTCATTTTCAAACTAGATGTGGCCGGTGTTTTCTAACTGACTTCCCTGAGAAGACACACCGAAACAAACTCAGAGGTAGAGGCAAAGCCTCTTTTAAAGTCCATACAATCGGACTGGTCAAATCATATGAGAACCATGTAGGTTAATGTCTGAAGTGGTCTTTTGACGAAAGTACCACACAGATTTGAGTGGATCTGTCCAGACAGTGCAAGCATTTGTCAGTTATCGTGTAGCTCAAACTTAAAACTCCAAGGAGCTCAACGATTTGACGAACAATACCAATGTAAGGACATTTGGGTAGGCCGCATAAAGAACTCAAACTGCCAGACTAACATGAAACGAACCTCTAATATTGCGGCTAAATCGAGATATTAGCTTAATTGGGAAGTTTTTCTGGGACAAACCAAAACAAAACCTGTGTCTGTGTGGCATGAAACTTGTTAAAATAAATAGAAAAATATCAAAGAATCTGCGGTCTCTAAAGCATGGCAGTTTAATAATAAAGTACTTTCAAACTTTGCGAATCCTATATCCCTTGATGTTCTAGGCTTTTAAAAATGAAACATAAATCACACTATTTCAGATGCCTAATATTTTTTTGCGAGGTCTATAAATCCCAAATCAACTTGAGACACGTTAGATCGATCAGACTGAACTTTTTATTCGAAAACTCTTTACGCTTTTCTACACACATGTACCCGTGCAGTTGTCCCAAGATTTATATTGTGCTTACCACAAATTAATCAAATTAAGCTTTATTCGTTAAAACGTATTTGTTAGCACGGGACAAATTAATTTCTGACTTTTATTACGTGGTACTACATCTGTATCTGTAAGTTCAGAATTTAAACTTTTATTTGGTTTTATGTTTTTTGTCTGTCAGCAATTAATTTACGTGGATTTCACGCTTGTATTACAGAGTTATCTAAAATCTTTGGTAATTAAATTGGTGTTTCGATTTTAGTTTTTCTTTTAATTAGTTGTTTTGATTAAATATCAGTCAGTTTTTCAGAGCAGTGTAGCGAGTATTGTTCGCCATATTTGTGGTACAGATTGACAGATGAACAAACGTATGGATGGACAACGAAGTTATCCCATAAGGGTTTCGTTCTTTTCCCATTTCAAGTACGGAACCCTAAAAAAGTAATCATGAATAATAGCGATAGTGTATTGGAGAATTATTTTCGCATTAGATAGTGAATGGTCTTTTCAGAGCTGGCTACACTAAACTATTCAGGTTTATAGTGCTTCAAACCTATTACAACTAACTTCATGATTCATCATAACACGTTTTTTCACTAAAATTCAGCATTAATACTTACAAATTTCATACCAAAGACTTATCTAGCGTCACGGATAGATGGTGTCTCAAATTCCTTCGCTCGCACCGACTTTGGACGAAGGCGAAAGGGCCTATTCTCGGGGTCACGTCTCGCCCTATTTCCCGAACGCTTGAAGACTAATGTCGGTCGTATAGACCTAATGGCGTACCGTTTAGGACCCGGTTACAACATCTCCCTCATTTCAAGCTTAAAATTCCACTAGTTCTTTTTTCGGCAATAGAAATACTTCTCCAATTGTTATTTTAGGTCGTTTTATACCGTGCGAGATTAGATCTGGATTAAATGTACCAAGTGGATTCTTGTTTTGATGTGAAATAGTGTCTGATGTTTTCAGAAAATTGTTCGAATTTGTACGGTTTAGTGACACGAGAATAATATATGTGTAGGTTTTGTTTTTGTTTAACTGTAGAAAAATGTTTTTCTTAAATGGAAGTAAGCTTTGCGTGAGTAATGAAACCATTTAACTTAATGCTGATAGAAGTTATTTTGTTTGAAGATTATAACAATTCATTTTTTCAGAAGTTTTTATATCATTCGATGTATTGAAGTGAAAACTTCTTTAGGCGCGTGGAACACTTTTTGGGTGAACAAAAATCATGGAACTCGCGTCATCGTCACCGAACGCTTTAGCTTTCGCTTAGTTTTCACTTCTATCGGCAGTCCCCAAAGACTGGCCCGCATGTTTTTTTATTAAACCAAGAAGGTAGCTTTGCGATTTTTTTGAAAACTACCTTTTAATTGCTTGTCGTACCTTTATCCATTAATACTCGTATATACCATAAACCCATTTTCACTTCGACCGACCCCATGAAGGGAAATGGACATAAAGACAGGTATTAATATTAAAACATTAATACTAATTTAAAATCCCATTAGCTCGTATGTTGGGTCATTCCGATAATTGAATATCAAATAACGACACATTCAATGTTTGTCCGGAATCGTATCCAATCGGAACAATGCCCTTCCGGCTTTTAACTCAATGCATTGCCAATGATATACTTGCCTACGTATTATTGCGTAGAAGAAGAGTATTATCAGCTTCATTAAAAGTATAATAATCAATCATTATATAATATTTATTATTCTCTTTATTTATTTTCCTTACTAATATAATACTAATTTAAATTTTTAAATATTTCTTTAAAAAAACATAAAAAATAATATTTATTATCATTATATTTAACTCGGTTATAAATCATTCATTGTTGATGCTCTAGACAAAGTATTCTTTATATATTGATGATAGTATGAGTGATAACAATTTTTAATTGTTAAAAATATGTACATATATTATGTCGTGGCCATATCGTAGAATTTGGCCATTTCATGAAATGTCTGGCCACTTCATGAAATAGTAACTTCAAACCTAACGACGACGACGGGGCTCATATTTCTGTCTGCAGAATTTAAAGGAGCTTAACATGAATGGTACGACGGAACCTATCCTATTTGAACCTTACCTATTTGCGTCTAGATGCCCTAAGTTCCCTCAAACGTAAACTAACCCTACATCATGAAATGGCAAATTCTATGATATGACCACCACATATACAAAGTCTTCTCTTAGGTAGTAAGGCTGAGTATTCAGGAGACATAAACTAAAGTATTGCTAATCGAGGAGAATCTTTAAATTCAGCCCAAAGTCAAACGTTTTCTTGTTAACTTTCTTAAGCTTACAATTCTAAACATTTAGAGCAACTTTGCTCCTTCTGTTTTTTTTAACCTCTGCAAAAAGCCTAGTGATTAGAACGGTGAAACTTTACTGGAATCCGATTTGAACCCTAAAAAAATCAACACTTTTTTTACTTTTTGATTCTTTTTGTTATTTAATTATCTGTGACTCGGGCTATCCACCAAAATTTTCCACCACCTGCGTATAGTTACTCCATGCTTATTTCTAAGCGATAAGGTTGATTTTGGCTTGATTTTTATTTTATAATATTGTTGAGTTATCGTTGTGGGTTTGTGATAAAATCTTTCTTTGAACCATTTTTTACTGGTTTGTTGGTAATTATTGGGCGCGTGTCACGTCGGACGTATTTTATTACACGACTATACTGTCAAATTAAGGTAATTGTGATAAAAATGATAAAAACCGTGGAATATGGATGTTTCGTCACATTTAAGGGTTTGATATAAAGCGTGTTAATTGTTTGGGAAATTGGTTTGTTAGTGTTATGGTATTTTTTTTATGTTTATTTCTTACTTTATTATTTTAGGAATTACATATACTCACCAATTTGATTAATAAAATTGAGACATTCTTGTAGTTTTAAAGTTTGTATTAATGTTTTCTAGATTACATACAATGACAGTGTAGTTTTATAATCGAAAGTTTGACTGGAAGATAGTGTTTTTTGCATTAAATCCGCGTATGTACCACTACTGTATATGAAGTACAAATATATTCACAGTGTATTTGACTACAACTTGGTATCTATGTACTATGCCTCTTTCATTAGGACCTCCTTGGAGGTTTAGAAACTTAATGGCACATTATAAATATAGAGACATACGTGCCTGAGGGCCAATTCACTAACAAAAAAAAAAAGGAAATTGAGGCTTTTTTGACAGATTTCGGGTGACATGCGAATGCGAACGTAGCTTAGAAATTAGTAGAATTGGCACTCTGCACAGATTAGAATTTAATTCATGACAGGCAATTGCCAGGACGCAGTTTTAATGTTTTATGTGAAACAATTTCAATTAATTCGATAGGTATATCCATTTTTTTAAATATAGGTATCTTTTTTTTTTTTTAGAAAACGTTGCTCCACACTAGGAATTTCTCCTGTATCGTGGTTGCGTTTACAAACAGAAACGAAACTCACGTTAACAAACAGCCAGACCTGGAACAACTATCTGTAGGCCATACAAATACATGCTCCAAATAAATCTTTTATTGATCGCAACCCAGTGGTTGGTATCTTTGTATCAAAAACCAAAACTGTGATCAGTATCATTCATTCTGTTGTTTACCTTTTCTTTATCCACCTTATTAAGTTTTTTTTCCTTCGACCTTTTCACTGAGCATCAACAAAAACTGCGGGCGTGTATTAACCAATCTGAAATCTCCGATTTATCAGATATTGAAAACATGTGGGCTCAATTAAAAGGCATTTTAAACGAAGAAAAAACTCAAGATCATGACTAACGATGCGTGTCCCTCTTGTCTCCTTGCCGTGTGAAGTGGCCTTTAGTTAAGGAGAAGGCATGTAATGGCGATATTTTTATTATTTTTTATTGACTTTCGTACAGTTGTCAACAACAGGCTTATTCATACAAAAGTTGTGACAATATGGTTAGTTTTAATTTTATAAGCAAATTCTAAATTAAAATTCACTCAGTGTAGAAATTTCGAATGAATAATCTGCTGATAAGAATTTATTCTCACCATATGGATTAAAAGTTTTTTAAATAGGTCTGTTTTAAAAAAAGTTAACGTAATTTTCAGTTTCTACTTTAAATTTTTGTAAATTTTCTTTCCTCAAATCAAGTTTTCTTAGACATAACCTGAGTGTCACAGCTCAGCCAAGATTGCCTTGGCCGAGTTATGGTGGGATGTCTTGAAAGCTGTTCACTAATTTAAACTGAGATCCAGATCCAATAATTTAAATATAATAATTAATTTACATTTTTGTAAAGCTACAGAAATTAAACTGTCTCATATTTGATCTACGAAACGAATAGACTTCGCCTTAAAACTAACTGACGCTAATTAGCTATGACGTCGCATTAGTTTTCTTTTCTGCTATCCATTTCTATCTTTCGTAACAGAAAGAGAAGTCACATGTTTAAAATTGATGGCTTCCTTTTTTGGCATCACTTCAGTTTAGAACCGAGAAATATAATGCCTAACTTACTTTTACATTTAATGTCAAATAAATGAGGAGAAATAGCTTTTTTAATGTCGTCAATAGTTTCAGCGGAATCCCCCTGAAATAGTTTTAGTATTTATTTCAAGTATTCAACTAATTTAGTAATGAATGGCATCTTTGTGTTGTTTTAGTGTCTAAATAAACGAAATGGACTTTATGACTCTGAGTTTGCTTTGTTGGAAATAGCCACATACCTTATTCTGATGCACCTGAGGCTAAAGAAACTAGGTAGCGATAAAATTCTTATTTCCAGCGACTCTGAAAATTTACCTTTTTTTAAGGGTGGGAAATCATCAAATGATTTCTTCCGCTCTGGGTGGAGCAGAAGGGCGTGTCAGACTCTTACTGACTAAAACCCATCCGTGTTCTTTCTACAGCCCTTTGCGTTCCGGGACCGCGGTGACTCTTTCGAACAAATTCCGCAACCCTGGCAGGCTCTGGCCCTAGCGGGCCCCGTCTTCTATGCTGACATCTTAGGCGCGCGTGGAACACAACGCGCCATCGACCCGAACCTGGTGGTGATTGGACAGCGAGCCACCCAATGCTCGTCAATCGTCTGCTGGCCCGCGCCTACGGTGGCCGGGGATCGCCCTGCGACTCCCGACGCCCGGGACGTCTTCTCCTGTAGCGGCGGTTCGGGTAAAGGTCTTGTCTTTGCCTCGCGCGGCCCGCCTCCTCCGACACTAGCATTACTGCTTCGCAGAAGAAGGTGACCGCTTCCCAAGCCTCCTCGCTCCGGACCATGGATTTAACCAGGGCCGGACGCGAGAGGTCGCCGCCGCCGATCGCCTCAACGAAGACACGGTGGTGCTCAGCCCAAGCACGGCAGACCTCCACTGTATGCTCCACCGTGTCCTCCGGCCGCTGAATATTTACCTTACAAAGCCTTAAAAAACTCATGTAAATATTTTTCCTGATACAAAAAAGATCAGGTTTTCCATGCAAAAGTTTTGTGCCATACGATATTTATAAAGGCAAGTTTACTCTGGAACAAGTGCGAAGTTTAGCCGACTTACAAAACAGTAATATTGTACTTTAAACTACATTACAGTTAACGGCATCCGAGCTTGTGTCGGCCACACATAATGTTTCTATTTGACGCTATAACTTACCTCCTACGGCGCCGCTTGAAATTTTATTTCATTGCTCAGGTTACTAGATTTTTGTTCGTGCCTGAAAATTCGTAACAATATGAAGCCTTATTTATAAAAACACGCACACTAAGGGTGCCGTAATAGAAACCGAAAAAATCAAGTTCCTCGTATGTTTCTTGAACTTATGTTTAATATTAATATTTCCCGTTACAGCGGCAAAAGAAATACATACCTACACACTTTTTTAAATTCTCCGTCTTCCTATTACGGTTCATGAGATCCAGCCCGCTGATAGACAGGTGGATTGTCGGACTGACAGCGGAAGCTTAATTAGTAATAGGGTTCCGTTGGTAACCCTTCAGGTACGGAACCCTACAAATGCCTCAGCTGTGTGATTTAAGCTAGGCTAACTTGGCTTAGCTCTTGGTCTGCAATCGGGCTTAGGCTGTCACTTACATTGCGTTTTGTGACATAAGTTTTCAATGTAAAATATTGGAGATAAAAGTTTCGTTTATTTATGGACTGTGAACACAGCTTTGTGTGACAGGTTTTTTGGTAGAACAAAACAGTAAATCGTGATAAAGAAACATTGCTAAAAGTCTTAAATTATTGAGAAACGGGTTCGCACATATAAAATAAATAATAAATATAGAGTTCATTCTTCATGCTGTCTATCCTATGACAGGCAGCCTAAAAAAGTAATGGCTGAATGATAGGGATAGCCCTATTTACATCTACAACGATGCCAATCACGGCAAAACCGAAACTCCAAAGCCTTCACCTACCACCGAACAGCCGTAACGATCTACTTGTCTAATATTTATGCAGCACGACCACAAATCTACAACAAACGCTCAACATTCGGCGCCAGTGAAAGCAAGTTTCGAAATTATTCGGCTGCGGCTAGCAGACGGTCCTGTTTCAGAAGTATTCACGGAGGCTGCAATGCGGATGCGGATTTACAATAGTGCAGTCACAAACTTGCACCCACCTGCTACTAAATGGTCAACTTCAATCTGCATGTAGTTACGTTTAATTTACGTATTTGTGCGAGCGAATGGAGAGAGTAGTTTTAGAGTTGCATTTGTCGTCGGAATTTAAGCGATTGATTAATGATAAATGATATTTATTTTGTACGTAGGTTAAACATAACATTTTTACACGTCAATCATTTTTGGTCATTTTTAAACTAGATGAGGCCGGTGTTTTCAAGCTGACTACCCTGAGAAGAAACACCGAAACCAACTCAGAGGTCAAAGTCTCTTTTAAAGTCCATACAATCGTACTGGTCAAATCATATGAGAACCATGTAGTGTCTGCAGTGGTCTATTGAGGAAAGTGCCACACAGATTTGAGTGGACCTGTCCAGACAGTGCAAACATTTGTCAGTTATCGTGTAGCTCAAACATAGAACTCCAAGGAGCTCAACAATTTGACGAACAATACCAAAGTAAGGACATTTGGGTAGGCCGCATAAAGAACTCAAACTGCCAGACTAACATGAAATGAACCCCTATTGCGATCTACATGGTCCTCACGTTAACGATTAAATTTGGAATTGGATGAGGAGAGCGCGGTAAAATGCGTTGTTGTTGAATGAGCTGTTATCTGTGGACATGTGACTATACGTATTTGTTGCTTCTCGCTGTAACTCTTTGAGTTAAGAGATTATTAAGGACAGTCTCCTAAAAGCCTTTGCAATTTAACTGATGTTGGAGATAGCGTACTGGAAGAAGAAGTGACCTTCTTGCCACCGTAGAAAGAACCTGGACGAGGCTGGCACAGAAACGTGGTGATTGGCACAAAAGAGAGGCTATTGCTCAGCATTGGGTGAAGTCGGACTAAGATAATGATGATGGTAATCCTGACAAACCCTTCAGAGATCCTCAACAACATCCACATTTTCATATCACCTGCATAAACATAAAAAACATTTCCAGCACCAGGCAATCAGAACAAAGTATCCAGCAATTCATAGATGGAGCGGAATAATATAAAATTTTACACCATACATAAATCCAGGACTGTTTTATGTTGGAGCGATGGTCCGCCATGTTTTATTGGCGCGGTATCGCGCGCTAATTTTGAAATGTGGCGAAATGAGACGCGGTAACGTCGGCCCGATCGTTTATTTATGGCCCTTGGGAACTCGGTTCATGTTTTTGCTGACCAATAAATGGTTTAAATGCTGGGTTTTTGGAGGTTTTTATGTTTGTTTCTATGGTTATTTAATTTGATTTTTGCGTAAATGACTTTTTGTGAGTGTGTAAATACGTGCTAAATACGCCATCGCTTCAGTTAGGGTTACGGTTGTGTTTTACGGTTTGGTAGCTAGGGAATTATTTATAACCTACTTCATTAAAAGATTCTCAATTCGTCTGAATGGTTTTTGCATATTCGTCCAGTGATTCTTCGTCAATTTAGTGGGTACCTAGTCATCAAAACTTTAAATCTATTAGAGACCTCATCAAGATTGTCCCAAAGAGAAACCGGTAACTTTTATCAGCATTGAACATTAAAAATCTACAAGCCGGCTCGCACCGATGTAGGTACAGTCGGGTAAACAAACAAGTGCAACCACAAACAATGTCAAAATCAATTTTATACAACAACGGTCGGACAGCATAACATTGGTATACTAAATCGCTGATGCATGTCAACCCATTTTTTTGTCGGAAAATACAATTATATCGAAACCGATCCCTTTGTGTTCAGATGCGATGTTTTTCGGATGTTGACAATACATTGCTCGTCAGTAATAAAATTATTTGGATGAAGACCACATTTTTTAAAGAAAAAACTTCATCACGCATATTGGTGCTGCGTAATCTCAACTAACGCGCATACACAATTAATGGCATTGCCAATCATTTTGACAACAGTTCCACAACATTCATTCCGTGCTACACGATGTCGAGCAGACAATTTCTTCAAGTATTAGTTTACTTAGTTTAATGATGTAATGGATCAGGACTTCAAAATCTTTCTGACTGTGATTGAACGTGTGTTGCTAGTTTACCAAAATGACTCATAATTTTTGAAGATTTTATTATGCCAGCCATGTGAACGTCACATTTTGGCTAGACATCACATGTCTGCTGCTTCAGAAAACCAGTAACGTATACCGTACACAAACCGACTATCTATGCCCCAAACTAGAAAGAAACAAAGCGTGTATCTCATATTACAATTTGGGAAGACGGTAATAGAACTAGATATCTGTGTCTCGCTCTAGCGGCCACGATTTGAAGAGTATCAGTTACATGATTCTTACGGGTGTGGAATTGTAACGAGCGGAACGGAATATGGTCTAAGTTTTTTAATATTTTTTGGGTTTTGGGGTTCAAGGGCAAAAGTTAGGTCGTTCGGATTCAAGTGCTGAAGTTTTCAAGGTTTCTTCGTTGGGTCCTGGTTAATACTTAAAGAACAATGGTCACTTTGGACTAGGAAAAAACAGAAATTCGTACCGAAATGAAACTATCACCAATATGAAGTGCATTGTTAATGTAATTTATTTCTTCGTTTATTTTTTAAAGCTGGGAAAATATAGTAAATTTTTAAAGAAAAAAAGTGTGTATGATTTATCAGAACGTAGTATTAAATATCTTACTTCGAACGCATCCTTAATTACTTACGTAAAGTCTATGATGATTTTATTTCTTAATCGATTAAAATCCCAGGCAATGTGAACCATATAAACTCACGTTAATTATTATAATAAACTAAACCACTAATTTAATTTGATGTTATTGCGTGCTAAATTGTTGAAAGTCATTAAAAAAATGAAAAAAGTTCAGATCATTCAGTCGTTCGATCCTGGAAGGAGCAGATGGCATGGCATATAGACAGGAAAGTAGATGTGGTGTATCCTGTGAAGGGGTTTCACACTAGCACTGTGTTTGGGATGAGTCGAATCGATTGATTTCGGTCAGACAGCGACTGATATTAATGACACCGAAGTCAATTACAACCAAAAATTTAATGATAGTTCAAGCTGTGACCATACCACCGAATCTCCAAATATACTATAGAAATCGATCGCCAATAAAACGTTTCAATTATCGAAGTCTAGTCCGTAATCTAAATATTATGGTCCTTGGGTGGTATGGTATGTCAATGAACCCATAAAGTATGTTACTCTCAGAAGATTGCTGATAGATTTACGACTTTATGATCGTGCGAAATGTCAAATGTAGCTCTCATTCTGTCAAAAATAAAGT
This sequence comes from Mamestra brassicae, assembly GCA_905163435.1. Taxonomy (NCBI): domain Eukaryota; kingdom Metazoa; phylum Arthropoda; class Insecta; order Lepidoptera; family Noctuidae; genus Mamestra; species Mamestra brassicae. The sequence continues at coordinate 4,522,661 of LR990996.1, read as the reverse complement.
ATATTGAAAACAGTGAACAGCTGTTTAAAACATGGCTTCCCAAGTCCCAGCAAATTTGGCAGATGCATCTTTTCTATCCCAAAATAGACTCTAACTTCTAGGAAACGAGGTCTATTCTTCTTACGTAAGTAAAATCATGGGAATTCAATCTGCTTATCATCCATCGAAGACGCGACCTTGCCATGACGTAAGTCAGTGGGGAAACGAGTTGTAGTACAGGAGCTTGCGCACAAAATATTTTCGATCTTATTATCTTCAATATAAAATTCTTCCGTTACTGAATGACTGACAGACAACGCACAGCCGAAACTACTGGTCGTAGAAAGCTGAAATTTGGCATTAGGGGAGCACTAAGAGATGATTTCTTGAACGGGAAAAAACGGGATATGCGCGTACGAAGTCGCGGGCAAAAGTTAGTATACTATTATAAATGTGAAAGTTTTGATAGTTTAACGTTTGTTACTTTATCACGCGAAAACTGCTAAACGGATCGGGATGAAAATTAGCACAGAGATAGATTATGTCTTAGTCTGGAATAGAACATAGGCTATACTTTTCATCCGGGGAATATGTTCCCTTGGGATTAATTCCGACATTTACGCGGGTGAAGCCGCTGGTGGAAGCTAAGTGTATATTATTTATTCAGAGTTCCTGGCCTGTTAAAGCCGTGAATTTATTTGATCTTTAATAACAGTACGTTTTTATAGAACTAATTAATGTATGGCCGCATTAATACTATGTGGTTATTTAAATTGTATTCAAATACCAGAAATAATTTTGTAAATAATTGGCTTATTTGTTGTGGAACTGTATTAAATTTACAGCGAAATAGAGTTGTTATTCATTAAGCATTTTAAAACAGGATTCGGTTCTGAAATTATTTCATTAATTCGTATTCATTTTATGTAACCACAGCCGCTGGAATATTTGTCTGAGTATTAATGCCGAAGGAAAGCATGTAGTTATTGTATGTATATAACAATTCGAAAGTACATAGTGGTGGTGTAAGTGTTTTGAAGAGTTCAGTCCGTCGGGGGCTATATTATTTGGTTTTGCGTTTAAACAATTTCTTGAGGCAGCCGGGAGTTCTAATTGGAACTTCTAGTTATGACGTCTACATATTTAACTACCTACATCACTGCTAGTCTTCACATAAGATCGAAAGTCTTTGAGAAGCTCGTGGCTAAATAATAATAGCCGCACGGGTTGATCTTCAAGGTTAAGCAACACTTGCCGAGGTTGGTCTGTGGATTGGTGACCATCTTAACATACCGGGACTCCTCCGTGCCTCGGAAAGCACGTTAAGCCGAGGGTCCCGGCTGTCATTTGTAGATCTTTGGCAGTCTTTACGGATAGTCAGAAGCCGGAAAATCTGACACCAGTCTTACCAAGAAGTACCGTGTTACCCGGTTAATGGTTTGGGGAGGTTTGGTAGGCAGCCGCTCCTCGTAAAATACTGGTATTTAGCTGAATACGGTTTGACTGGAAGCCGACGCCAATGTAATTGGGAAAAAGCTAGGCAGATGATGACTGCTAGTCTTCACATAAGACGGTCAATTCTATGTTTTAAACATTTGTCGATATGTTGGGAAATTAGAGGTTTTGATTGCGACTGAAATGCGAATGAGCACACTGCTTAAAAAAATGTAGAATTGGCTCTCAGCAAAACTACTTATCAACCCCAACATTTTTAAAGCCAAAATTCAACCATCGCAATTCCAAATCCATCCCTACAAAACAAAGTTGTCTGGCTCTTAAACAACACAACATGTGGTTTACAAACGGTTCGTAAGTAAATAAACGAACCTAGTTCTACTTCGAATTGACCAACTTGTGGTTGCTTTGTACCGCGACTACCAAAATATTAGGTTGAGTATGATTTATACAGGGATCGTATAAGTATATGAGTATGCGGTGACGTGGTATGGCCGTTAAAAGGACCGGGTTAATAAAATTTATGATTATTTTTCTCGTCTATTTTTGGGTTTAAGGCTTTGAGAAAGCTTTCAAAGAGAAAATTGGGTTGTTTTTATTTTGATTTAGTTTTTTACTATGCCATTTCGTCAGAAGTTCTGACCCTATTTTTCCTATACACAATCTTCTATAATATGCCTGCAAAATTTTCAACTGACAAGGATCCTTGTTGTTATAAAGGTTGTATATGTTAAGTAACGTAATATATAATATTAGCTTTTGCCCGCGACGTCGTACGCGCCTATCCCGTTTTTTCTCATTCCTGTAGGATCCAAAGAATCACATGACAAATTTCAGCTTTCTACGACCAGCAGTTTTAGCTGTGCGTTGTCTGTCAGTCACCCAGTCACTCACACAATCAGTCAGTGACGGAATAATTTTATAGAATACGATTATTAAATGATTTGTTTACTGAGTAGCAGATTTTAAATTCAGTGTCTCTATAGTAGAATAAAAAATGTAATAAACAGTACGCGTTTGTTTACCAACATATATTTATTTTTCAATGTAATAATTCTGAATACGTTTCAAATCAGACTTTTCAAGCTCTCTTTGCACCCAAATAAGGACTATTAAACAGGAGTACCTACCCACATTAACATCTTCTGAAAAAAAAATCTCCAAAATTAATCTCGGATTGATGTGTATCCGCCCTGACTAAACGTCTGTTTTGCCACTGTATGCCATACATATTTGTTGGAACCATCTGTTCTACATCAAGTGGCGTCGTAAACTTTGAGGGGGATATAGAATGCTTTGTATTACATTATAAATAAACTGTTTAAACTTTTTTACTGTTTTGGCTGGTCAATACCGAAAAGAATTAGGAAGGTGCTTAAATATCATCATCATCTGCCTCGCCTTTTCCCAACTATATTGGGGTCGGCTTCCAGTCAAACCAGATTCAGCTGAACCGCTGACCTCCACAACGCATGAACTGGGCAACACGGTACCTAGTTCTTGGCAAGACTGGAGTCAGATTTACTGACTTCTGACAATCCGTAACGACTGCCAAAGATCTACAAATGACAGCCGGGACCAACAGATTAACGTGCTTTCCGAGGCACGGAGGAATATCGATATGTTAAGATGACCACCCATTTATAGACCGACCTCGGCAAGCGTTGCTTAACTTTGAAGATCGATCCGTGCGGCTGTTATTATTTAGCTATTATTTTTAGTTATTAGTTATTTAGCTATTATTTTTAGTTATTAGTTATTATTTTCTAATTATAGAAAATCTGACACCAGTTTTGCCACGAAGAACCGTGTACCCAATTAATGGGTTGTGGAGGTCTGGTAGGCAGCCACTCCAGATCCAAGTAAAATACTGGTATTCAGCTGAATCTGGTTTGACTGGGAGCCGACCTCATTACAGTTGGGAAAAGGCTAGGCAGATGATGACAGGTGATACTTTTCAGGGACTACTTCGTTGATCTGGTGGTGGCTAACGCTGCACGAGGTCGAAGTTTCGATTTCCGCGTTGCGCAGAATATTATTGGTTTTTTCCTGCCTACCTATGTATAAAAATAATATGAAATCTATCACGAGATCGTCCGCTCGTTCTATCCAACTGATTTGACTTTTTTATTTATATTACAGATGCACAGATTTGTCACCACATCAATTCACTGGAATTCACCAAACTTTCACCCTTCTTAAATTATACTCAAATGCGATTTCATCTGTACATTTCTTATAATTTCATACAACAAGGATCCGTGTTATATGAAAGTCAACTCTTGTTTGGTTTAATGCAAAAATAATTCTAAAATAAAATGTGCCATATTTTTTGAAGTGAAAACTTCTTTATGCGCGTTGAGCACTTTTTGGGTGAACAAAAATCATTGAACTCGCTTCATCGCTTCTTCAAGACTACCTCGCATGTTTTTTTTTTAAACTAACCTTGTTATACTACACATTTATTTATTTCATTAAAACTATTTATGTTAAGTGACGAATGTTCTTAATTTGTTTGAAAAGTATTCGCTCCGTCACTCGTCTTTTAGTTTTAATTTTAATCGAGCCCGAGACAATTGAGTATTTCTCGCTATTTCTATTAGTTTCAGCTTTGGTCATCACGTCCACTTGAAAAACTTAGCCTGTATATTGGTATTATTATAGCAGTCAAAAGCTTCAACTCGTGGAATCTAACTTTGATTTCATTTGCAGGAAATATTGATGGTTCTCTGCCAATTTCGATTTCGAGAATAGTTGATAGTTCTCTGTTGAGGGTCTGTAAAAGGAGCATGAGCCTCCTTGAGAAGTGCAAACTGTAACAAGAATTGTGGCGTTTTTTTTTTGTTTTTACTTAAGATGAGTTTGCCCTTGACTCTAGTCTAGGTCATAGATGACAGAGACAAAGTCGACGATGGAGCGAGCTTACCCAGAAGTTTTTAATCCGACAAAAACAAAATCAGATATGGTTCCTTAACCGGTAACTGTACCTTCTTCTTTAGAATGTTTTTAATGAAAGGAAAACAGACATCAGACAGAGAAATTATTCTCCAAAGAGTTTTGTTTTGCGAGAAACCATTGATTTATTAAAGTTAGAACAGGTTGTTTGACTCGTTTTTCTGACGCGACTTTGTCCCGACTAAACCAAAGCAAATTTGCCACCGGTCGGCAATTTTTAGGAGCAGTCGTTTGCGCGACACATTAAAAATACCTTGTGCCATGTATAGTGAACGCGTATTAGCAAACTTTCGAACGGCCCTATTTTTACTATTTAAACCTATGCAAAGAGCATAAACATCTTAACTAATATCGTCATTGACATCATTTATATCGAAAGACGTCGATTTCTGAATATCGACCTCTCGCAAACGTCGCCGCATTGACCGATCCTTTGCTTTATTGCATCTCTGGACTTCCAAACCCCTCACCAAGTCATCAGTTCACCTTATAGCAGGCTTTCTAACGCTGCCTCTTCCGGTACGGGGTAGGCAATCCAGAAATTTTCCCTATCAACCCACAGTGCTTACCGCGACATAAGTGTGACAATTCACCACCAAGTCCATTTCATCATCAGAGTACAAGACGTACGGCGATGCGCCACCAGTAGGTACATGGTGTATTGATCTCACTCATTTTCAGAAAAAAATACTTTAATTGAGCGTACATCTAAAAAGTGAAATTCGCTGCTGGAGTCTATGTTTCCTGATAACTACAACTTGGATGTCTGTAAGTAAAGAGTAATTTATTCAAGATTACTTATAGATCGACGATGTAACACGCCTGTGTTCCATCGTCAAAGTCAAAGTCAAAGCATTTATTTCAAATAAACCATTACAAGGTACTTTTGAATTGTCAAAGTCAGTCCGTCAAAAACATGAAGCTATGTGCACGTTCCAAAGCGTAGATCTCTATGGAGAAGAACGTGCAAGAAACTCCACAGCATCGCTTTCCATCAGTATGAGATACTGGAAAACTCAAGCCTACGAATCACAAGAAAAACTTCGGGCTATGCCACTAATGTCAGCTGATAAAACGAGATAAATTGAAAAAAATCAACAATAGCCCTCCGTATCTCAGCTGCATATCAAAGGAGACTCTATTTAAAACAGACATGGCATATCTAATTAAATAAAAACAAGAAAATCGTAAATATGTCACCGGAGCGCGGGCGCCGGTTGACAAGCTTTTGTCGCGCATGCGCGCCGCAATTTTTGTCCGCCATCTTGTAATTGCGTGCGCAATAAATTGTCAGTGCTTAAAACTGCCGCAGTGCAGCTGAAGCGAAGATGTGAAGAAGCTTAGATATTCCCAATGCTTTTGACAAAGTTTCAAGAAAGTTATAAGAGTGGAGGAAATACTAAAAAAAGCGGTGGATGGACCAAGTCAAATTAATATATTGCCTAAGACTAGAAAAGGGGTGACTCCTGAAATGACGAATAATAGAGAAGTATAAAAGAAGAAGCTATATTGTGCCAACGCCAAATAAATTAGGATGAGGGCAATAAAATTTTGAAAATAATGACGCTTAGGAGAGTAGGTAATTGTAGTTTCTGGTTTTACTAAATTAAACGGCGAAGTGGTGAATTCCTATTTTTTTGCGTGCAACTAAAGCTAAAAGAGATGTACAATTTTAAATGTTTTCATTTAAGAGCATAGTTTAAACGGTAAACTTATCGTTAAGTTCCGATTTGAACTAAGTGCAACATTAAAATATTATATTTGTTGCCTTTAATGTATGCAGACACGCATTGGCATGACTCCGTTGAATGCTGTAAAACTTTTATAACCAGGAACTTGTATTTAACTACAATAAAATTGTTGTTTAAATGAAACATAGTTTTACGATTCACTTTACGTAAAATGGAATAATGGAACATGTTCTAATCAAAAACAATCCGTATTTAATAATATATAAATAAATTCCATACAAACTTTGCTTACTAATATTATAAATGTGAAAGTCAAAGAAACCCCAACATGGCAGAATAATATAAAGTACGAAGGCGTTCAACTTTATGATAATCTACCGGCAGATATAAGGAGCACATCTTGTTTTAACATATTTAAAGCGAAACTCAAGCAGTACGTCACTAACAACACAAAACTATAACTTTAACGATATAAGCTAATCTTACACACAATAATATGTCGACATTGTTCCTATCTACATTAAGATAACAAAACTGTTAGCTACTGGACTACACTTACCTTAGTTATGTATTTATTCGCTAACGGCCGGTCTCAATAACGTATCTACCTTTAACTAACTGTCAAATTGGCTACCAACATGACGTTTCAGCTACTGTTGGTAGCTAATTTGACAGTTGATCAAAGGTAGAAACGTTTTTGAGACCGGCCGTAAGTGAACACTGTATATTATTTTAGAATAAAATAAAGAATCTTTAAACCCAATTCTATCTGTCTGCCATGTTTGTTACCTCTTTTGTCTTATCGGCTGAACGGATTTGGATGAACCATGGCACACGTGCATTGGCGGACATAAGGGGCTCAACAACCCCAAACACCGAGATATCTTTGGTAGTCTATAAGCGAGCGAAGTCATTGAGTATTTTACGAGAAGGCATTGAGTAATTCAAAGAAGTTTTTTACGCGTTATAGTAAATAAAAAAAATTATACGTTTTAGTGTTGCTACTGTGCTGAAACCTACTGCGGGGTCAAGCCCACCCTAAACGACATTCCTGGGATCCGCCGCTGCTCAAGTGTAGACTATACTTTTCATCCCGGGAGAATGTATCTTTGTGAAAATGGATGGCTTTCACGCGGACGAAGCGCCCAGCAGCTTGCGCGGAAGCTATAGTAGGCGCCAGATAAATGTGGAATAAAGTATATTGACCTTTCCCTAATAACTGTTCATAGGTACCTGAACAATTAAATATGAATCGTTTTTCATTATTAGACAATGTTAAGGATCACGAGAGATGATGATTCGGGACAGCTTTGTGTCATTAATTATGTTTTCAAATTAAAAATGTCAATAATTGTAGGTGGGTCAATGACCGTTATTCCACGATTATCTGGCGCCTACTATAGATTTATATAAATCAAAACCTATAGGATACTTTTCTTGACCTAAAAAAGCCCATCCACCTCATTGCTCCTCACTGGATCACAATAACTTCAATAAAGCACAGAGAGTGTTTCACTCTGACCACACAGACTTCGAGTGGGCGGGACACTTATTTATTTGCGAATTTCTTAAACGCACACATACAATTAGCTTTTGTGGCGAGGTCATGTGACTCACGACTTGCGCCTAGGTAGATATTTATTTATGCGTCGTGTTTAAGATTAAGTGAATTTATCGCTGTTTTGATGATTATGTAAAGTATTGTTAAATACAAGCTTGGTTTGGTTACGGAGTGTTGATTTTATCTCTGTTTTGGGTGTGCGATGGAAGTTTTTTACTGAAGAGGATTATATTTTTGAAAGATTCCTAGATCACTTTAGCTCTTCTACTATGACGTGTGATTGTTATCATGAATCCGTTGTGAAAAAGGAACAGTACCATTCGTCCTATGTAGGAACTCTCTCTCGCAATGGAATCATGTTGGTATGGGCACGTCATACGGTGGGGATAAAAAGCCTAAACACATACATTTTCTGTTTACAGCAGTATCTGTATCTAGTTAGTAAGGACAGACTGACCACTCATTTTGAAACCTTGCTGAAGAGTATTCTACTTAGTTGCAACTTTGCAATGCCAATGTATTATATTTCTAGTATATTCTAGTATTCCATTACAGGACATCCCTGTAGTCACTTGACTGATCTCAAGCCTCAAGAACCCTCGCTCTGAACTTTTCCATTTCCACCACACTATAACTCAAACCACCAATAAAAAAAATCCATATCCAATAAAATATACCCGACATTACATCCAACATCCCTTCCCAAGACAAATTCACCCAAGCATGCAATGTAAACAACAAACATCTAGTTGAAAAACATCGTCTCCAGGCGCTTCCCGCGATGAAAGTGTGTTTTTCCAACAAACGTTCGGGTTATGCACTTATCATATGCGTCCGCACGGTATGCAATATGCCAAGATAACGCCGAGACAGCTTTATGTGGCGACGAGCCGTAGATTATTGGTACAGACTTGACAGTACTTTGATGGATGGCTTTGAATTAGGGACAGAATGACTCGCTGAGTGGTGACGCTTCGTCACTATGAGATGTTTATGGTTGTGTAATGTACCAAACATTACATAACCAGTATTTAACAAGGCATAATTATTGTGGCAATTGCATGAAAAAGTTTAATAGGAATTGAGGTTCGTTCACAGAATAGGTTGCTTGGATCAAAGTTGTAATTTATTTATGTTTAATAGTGCTACATGGGCGGACTTATGCCCGGTTTCTAGGGTTTTTATTTGTCGCTTATCTGTCAGTTAACCACTAACTAACTGACAAAAAGCGTTAACGGACAAATAAAAGACGGATTAATGCAACAAAGCATTTTTACAAGTCATTGTTTGGGTCAAATAAACTACACTCATCTGGTTTACAATTTTAAAGCAAGAACATGATATAGTCTCTCATAAACCTCTTAGCGGATTTTATGTTTCAGTATGTTAATCAGATTCAATGTCAATACCGGTATGCTAGCATGTATTAAAGAATGTCCGTACTAAAATATTGTAAATAGTTTTATTTCTACAGCCAACAACTGAGAGTTCTGAAGTAGTTCGGTCAATGAACACTATTAATTACCACTTCCAGTTCCGACAAATAAAGAAAGGAACATCCAATGCTAACTTTATGTCAATGTTTGAAATCCAACATTCAAGCGCATTTATATATGTAGGCATAAAACAAGCTCAATTTCTTTGACCTCCCAACCAGCTTAGTCTTTGACACACGAAGAGAGCGCTCTCTTCTTATTTAGTACCATATTCCGCGGAGCGAGCGGTGGCCGATTGTTCAGCCAGGATTACTAGTGTACCAACTGTCCCCGTACCAACTGTACCCCGACAATGTTTTGTATTTCGCAGGATATGAAGGAAAATTACGTTGAAAAGAAACTTGACCCGCTGCGCTGTTGTGGTTCTAGGATTAGGCTAGTCGCGTTTTGGAGCTGCGTTTTGTGGTTTATCTTTGTTTTGTTTTTGAGCTGGGTTATAGAGAGAAAAAACAGCCAGTTGCTTTTTTTAAACGAGGAAAAGAGGATTTAGAAGTTGAAATACAAATGTGGTGTCTCTATTACTTCATTTGTTTAAATGAAAAACAAACAAACAAAAACAAATAAACACCAAAAAAAAACAAATACAATAATGATTATATAGTTATGTGAAGAAAAATTATTAGAGGTAACAAACAAACTCACTTTCGCATTTATAATATCAGTTAGGATTGACAGACGTCATTCAATAGTTAATTCGATCGGATTACCTATCTTCATTTTGGTTCTCATTAACAACAAAGCTGTGAAAGGATAAAGAATGTCCACACAGGTTTTCTTCACACTCATAAACAGTGAACTCATAAGACAAAGACAGTAAACCTTTTTGAATTTATGACATTTTTGGCCCGGGCGCTGAACAAAGGCACCGCTGTGCGCCGGCCGCCATTCCGCCTCCCCTCATTTCACGGCTATTAGTTAAACTTGTTACCTACGCGTGGATCTCCATTAAAATGCAAATTTAACGCCCCCGAAAATGTTTATATAATATATTTTTCATTTATTTTTATATTTACGTCTCCGGAAGCCAGCCGGCTTATTTGCTAGTTCTCTCCCGTCTTTTTTAACATTCGTTTCTTTTTCTAAAGAAAATATGTTTCGGAACACTTGGCAGAGGATTCTTTCTTTTATTATGTTACGAGAATAGCTCAACAGTGAAAATTCCTGTGTTAACAACTGGAGTTCATAATACTGTAGTCGTTTTTAGATTCAGATTCCGAGAAAGTCCTTTGTGTTTAGCTTGAACACGGCGAGCGACTAATAACGTTATCATCATATTTAGTTTTATTAAGAACTAAGTAAAACTTGCTTTAAAGTGGTTAATAGTTTTGTTGATTATTCTTGCGATTTAAATAGTTAACAGGTCAAAATATCACTTTTTGATAGTGAAATAATTGAGATCGTTGTGGTGAAACAATAGTTCTAAGATCGTTTAAAATAACCTTAGATTTTTTTGTTTCCTACTGTACCAGATGGGTGGATTTGTATTGCAATATAGAAAACTGTTATTGCATAAGAGCTGTCTGTTAATGAACAAACATTACTTCTACGTCACCCCAAACCCTAATCGCATTGCCAAACAGTCCATTCCAATACAAAAACGAATGTTCATCCTAAAATGCATGCGACGAAAATTATCGAACGTAGCCGGACAATGCCGACTGATTGCTAACGTGAGCATAGAATCACAAGAATAGGAGAACTTGTAAGGACATGTTCCCCACTACCTCCCCCCCGGAAGTGGCACACACCGGGTGGAAATGGAAAATCCCGTTGCCGGATGTGACCGGCCCAGGTGGAGATTATTTCCCTTGGAATAATAAAGTGACGTACGGATTTTGGGAAGATAAAATGGATTGGGAGAAATGTCCTGAGATTTTTTAAGGATAAAACTGATCTACTTTTAAATGACTGTAACGAAAAACTAAACAGTACCTAAGAGCACACGAAAAATAGGTTTAATTCTTGGGATCATTGCTTCGGCAAAACCATAATAATAGTCAAATGCAATCGAATACTAAACCATGCCATTAGATTGCAACAACTAAATTCAAATTATATTCCACGATCACCATATTTATGATAAAACATTAGTGCGAAATGTACAAGTAGCCCAAAGATAATGCTAATCGGTATAGCTTAGAACTGAAATCGAGATAAAGCCTAAAAGATTGAAGTGTCAGAATCGATAAATTAATCGATACAGCATACGATTGTGGGTGGGGTTCGTGCCAGTTAGAGGTATTCAAACAATTATTATTGGATTATGCTACTTGATGTCGCTTAGTAAGGCAAAATGTGGTGTCGTTTCTAGCGCATTCAGCCTCAGATACCATTATTTATTGAATCTTACATTTACCTTTATTCGTAGCTTTTTCCCATTCAGGAATTTATCGCATTGTTATTTTTAAACATGACTTATTCGAAACACAAATCCCAACAACTATGTGTTGTGTAGCAATCAAATAAAACTTCTTGGGCGACGCTAAAAATACTCATACGACACTCTTGCGTAGGCGCCGCCGAGAGCACCCCTCAATTAACTTTGATCTTTATTTTTCGAAGACTAAGGTCCTGAATTTCTTGAGTCGTTCCTATCGGATTAAGTTACTGGTACAATGCAGTATTGTCGACTGGTCGCCTATAATGCGGCCAAATATGGAGAAATGTGAATTAAATTGGTTATTCTGCAGGAGCAGGCTTGTCTTTGGAAACAACTTCTAAGAGAATGTGGTTCTTGGAGCCGCCTTTTATCTGCGAGACATTAACGGGTACTTGGCGGTTATTTATCTACTTATCTTTAAGGCTGGTTGCCTTAAGAGAGTGAGCGGTAAATCGATGTCAACAGGGAAGGGTCGTGGTTACATTTGGCTGAGGTAAAAAGGTCATGATTTTCCATAAGCGGTGATGGTGAGGTACGAGAACATAAAGTGTCGTGTACTTTAATTTTTATATTATTGTTAAAACATAGGTAAACAAAAGGTACAGATGTCAATATTAATAAAAATGAACGCTTTGTCTTGCCGTCAACTGTGTACAAATATTCTAATTATTATTTGTAATTACCAATTGATAAAAATAATAAAAACATTCAAAATTTAGAAATAAATCTCAATTATAAGAAATTAAAAAAATGCATATGTAGTTACATAATCATTTTTTTTACATTAATTTAAAGAAAAATAAATTTAAACAGATAAATCACATTAAATATTTTAATTACATTAGATAGTATAAATATTTATCTTACTTAATATTTCTCATGCCATAGAAAAATATTTGCCTAATGTTTTCAGGGATATTTATAACATACATAGATAGTAAGTGGCTCAGTTTAATTAGAGAACACAATAACATCTTGCCCCCTATTTAATATTCAAGCAAACTTAAGTCCTATTTTCCCAGACAAGCTCACCTGAAAATGTTCTTAATTTTCTATCAGCCCGTAAATGATGATTATTGGTCTTACCTGCATTAAAAGGTTATAGTGGACACGCAATGATCATTAAGCTTGTATCTGGGTCGTAATCTTTAGTTAATACCAGGCAGATGTGGTGCTCTTCTGCCATCCCTCTATCCCCAGATTTCTTGAAGCTGATAAACTTAACACAGAACATTTAGACAGTGCCCAACTAAGTGGCGAATCAAATAGTAAGTCAGACGCTACAATTTCGTTGGATACTATTTCGAGCATGCATCTGTATTGTTATTTCCTACTATGACACATGAATGCCGCCACTCGCGGTCGTAATGGCTCGATAAATTCGTCCCTTTCTATTGCTCTTTGTGTGCTATTTTTGTTTTTATTCTGTTATCTTGTTTGTTTGTGTTACTTGGAGGGAAATGTAAATTATAGTGGGAGAGTACGTACGGGATACGTGCTGTGGCGACAGAATTTCTGCTACTGCCATAAAATGGAGTATGAGAGAATCCGGTTTTTGTTGTTAACGTTTCCTGTATTGATAACTAAATTGCATTGATTTAAAACCATTTATTTTTGTGAATATGTTATGAAATGGGTTTGTTTGCACGATGAAGCATTTCATAGAACAACCCAATATCCACGATGGTATTTGTTTTTAATATTGGTTTTAGAGTGCCACTGGTTTCCGCTGAAAAAAAAACAAGATTAACTGGCTTCCTGTTAATGTTTCTACGTTTTTGCTTCATGAATAATACCCATAATCAGTCTGCCTAACCATTTTCCATCTGTGATGGAGTCGGCTTCTTGTCTAACCTGATGTTATATGGAGCGAATGAGATATGGTCGACGACAGATAAATTTGCAAAAACGGTCATTGCCCTTTCCTTAATATCTCTTCGTAGGTACCTGGCCATTCGGCCGGGGTTGCGGAATCTGCCAGGGTTGCGGAATCTGTCAGGGTTGCGGAATTTGTTCGAAAGAGTCACCGCGGCACTGGAACGCAATGGGCTTTAGAAGGAACACGGATGGGTTTTAGTCAGTAAGAGTCTGACACTCCCTTCCCCTCCACCCAGAGCGGAGAAGTCATTTGATGATTTCCCATCCTTTTATGAATCGTTTTTCATTACTAGAAAATGTTAAAGATCACGATTGATGTCGATTCAGGACAGCTTTATGTCTTTATTTCTGTTTTCGGAACCAAGTATGTCAATGAATTTAGGTGGGTCAATGACCGAAATTGTAAATTTATCTGGCGTCGCCCATATTGCATGATTCTCGTCTCTTTGGCAACACTGGTGTCAGATTTTCTGACGGACAGAACGATCAACTTAACGTGCTTTCTGTAAATGTAGAAATGGTCACCCATCCACGAACCGAGTTTAACCTTGAAGAATCTCGATCCGTCTGACTATTATTATTTAGACACGACCTCCGCTACATAAATAAATAACAAGCATAATAAACACTACAATGCGCTACAAAATTCAAATTTCTAAATCAACCCCTAACAGGGTTAGGTCGTGGTGAAAGTCTACTCAAATTACTTTCTAAAACGCGGCTGGGACGAACGTAATCGGATTGTAAGTCGAGCGAGCTTCGCATTCTGTTTAATTGATCAGTGCAGCGTGTCGCAAGGCGAGATACGCCGGGTGATTAGTTAGGCAATTAGTAGTGGTCACTGATCGTCGTTAGTAATATTGGCTTTGAAGGAGAACGTTGGATTGGATGTTTTAAAAGATTTAGGTTGGAAAATATTTCAAAGTTATAAAAAAATGTAAGATTTTTTTTTGTTTAATTTGGGTTTGCTCTTGACCCTAGCCTAGGTCATAGATGACAGAGACAAAGTCAACGATGGAGCGAGCTTACCCAGAAGAAGCCTGTTCACTCGTATTTCGAAGAGATTAGGGTTGTATGCGTTCGGAAACACAGACGCAGGCAGAGAGTTCGGTGATTTTGGAGATAATATCCTTTAATATTATAAATGCGAAAGGTACTCTGCGTATCTGTCCGATTCATACATTTTTTATGCTATGCCATGCTCTTGGCGCAAAAGAACACTTTTACTTTCTTTCATATGAAAATTGACAAACGAGTTAATCATACTCTAGGTTTAGGTCATAGGGTATTAATAGGGGTTATTTTTTATATCAAACTTATGGACATGCAGGGAAATGATGATTATCATAATCACGTTACTACTTTTAAGCGTGTGCTGCCAAAACTAAAGATTACAAAGATTAAAGAAACATATTTTATAGTGTTGTATATCTATACTAATCTATACTTAACATTATAAATGCAAAAAGTTTTGATGGATGTTTGTTTGTTACTCAATCACGTCAGAACGGCTGAACGGATCTTAATGGAATTTAGCACAGAGGTAGATTATAATCTGGATTAACACATAGGATACTCTTTATCCCGGGACTATGTTCTATTGGGCGTTGCCGCACATTCACGTGGGCGAAGCCGCGAGCGGTAGCTAGTATTTTATAATAGTGATAATTTATTCTTTATGCACATGTTGGAAAGTCGTTCATCAACAAATACTAGTTAAACATTGTACATTTTCTTATTGAATAGGATGATAGTGGTATTGTCTTCAGCCTGTCAAAATTAAATTATCGCTAAAATCACAAAGATTGAAGAAACGATTGGATAAAGATTATCCAATAAAGTTTGTAACATTGGCTCTTCTAACAGACACTTGTTTGATAGTCAGGTCAGACTCTCTTAATATTGTTCTCTTACAACTAAATTCATGTTTCATAAGAAAGTCCCTGTAAAAGCCTATTTGAAACGAAAAGTTTTCTCTTTGTTCATTTTGAATTCTGCTGAAACTGTAATGTAACCTTTTGACCTACGTGAAGAGATTTATGTGTATGTGTTGATATTTAGAGGACTTTTGAAAGGCATCGTGTATATTTTATATATTACTTATTTGATAGTGACAATTATCATATGGTGATGATTAGGTATATGAGCATGATCATTTGTTCTGTGTCTGGGTGTAATTTGTCTATAATATTTATGTATTTAGAAATATATAAGTATGTTTATCAGTTGGCTGGCTGCCATAGCACAGGCTCTGCCTAGTTTGGGATCAGATGACCGTGTGTCAGTTGTCCCAAGATATTATTATTTATTTAATTAGATATGTCCATAAACATAATACTGACAGACTTATCATAGCCAAAGCCACTGGCTTTAGAAATATGCAATTTAGTACAATCTAAAATTTTATAGTGATCAGAAGGTTACACGGGTAGAATTTTTATGAGTTTCCGAGGAATTTCATAATTTTTGGCCATAGAGCATTGTATTTTCAATTGTTAATACCATATTGCACCACTTCTGGGCAATATTTATATTTTTAATGTTTATAACAATAAAATATTATTTACATAGATTATAGCATTTCTCAACATAAAAGAATACTTCATCAAGTTTCTTCAGGCAAAGGTCGTTGCTCACCCCAGAGCAATTAAGTAACCCTCACTGAAATAAATCTAACTGCATTAATATCAGAAATGGTTACTAATAGGCACTAATTTCTAATCATTTCACCCCTACGATGACTTGCAGTGACCGCAGGAAGCGAGAATTATTGTGCGGAAGGTGGCAAGTCACGGCTAGTAGGGTTGCCATGCGATGGAATTATGATGAGTCTAAGCAACAGTGTTTTATTTTCTGAGAGTAAATTCTACTTTTTAAAGGTGCTTTTACACGTGCAATTTTTGAGCAATCATTCCTCGGCGACTCGTATGGATCAATCTGGAGTAATGTGCAGCAACTTCAATAAAATGCTGCGTTTATTTCGGCAATATTGTTCTATTTGCTCCAAATGTTTCACATTGCTCTCTCTGTTTTGTTTTATTTTTCAACTAAACTACTCGTGTATTGCCTAGTTCCTTAGAGTTTCTTCATATTGCTCAACGTTGTCATTGCAAAACATTTCGCGAAATTGACGCTTGCAGCGGTTGCTGTAAATTGGTTGATATTTTGTGACGTCACAATCAACCAGTATTGCTTATCTAATTTTCATTGCCCGTGTAAATGCATCTCAGTCGCAATCTGTTAAAAATGTAGGGAAATTGAGACTTTATTGACAGTTTGCGACTGACACGCGAATACGAACATTGTTTAAAATTTTTAAAATTAAACTTCAAATGTTGCCATATTCTTGAAACATTATTATATGAAAAGACGGATTTGAAAAGAAAGAGATAGGAGACATTTTGCTAAAACCGGTAAGGAATCTATTTAAGAAAAATAAATATGAAAATCATCCGTCCGTCTATTATGACCTTATCTATTCTCATCAGAAATATGGCCAACATGTTGATCCTCGTAGTTTCTGTATTACATCTTGTGCATTTGGTCCTTCGGTAGTTTCAACTACGCTCATTATTCAAAGTCTCAACTGCTAAACAAAAGTCCTGCATCCTGAAATTAACCGGCAATATCATGGTAATCCTAGCCACACCTCGCGAGGATGTTGTACGTTTACTAATGTTAACAATAGAAGGATGGAGTCGATGCGTCAATACTAATAATAGAAATCGATTTTGCTTAATTATAATACACGGTATGGGAAAGTGTTAAGTTTATTGGATTTGTCACTTGCTTGTTTTAAAAAATAATTATTATTATAATCATTTATTTACAGACAACAAAGATCCATTGGGTTAGTAACAATAGTCTTAACCTATGTTAGTACTTAACTAATAACACCGACAATGTACAGGTGACCAGTCACATCACCAACAAATGACGTGATACTGACAATGTAATTTTAATAATCACGAAAAGGATAGCAAGAAATGCGTATTTGCTTGCCTGCAGGCCTACCATGACGTGCTAATCCCATCCAATTCCGATGATGTAAACGGGATAGTGCTATCCGCTTTGTATAGCTCCGTCTCCCTCTTAGAGCGGAATCATGATCGTTTTAAGACTGCATAGTAGGGCCTCTGGTGCAAACTATGAATGGTGATTCCGTACCGTAGTCTGGCTCCGAAATCTTGAGAGCTGGGGTCTTTAAGTCAAGAGCAAAAACTTAACTTCTAGGTGAGCGTGCTCCATCGTCAAACACATCGATACTTAGCATCAGGTGAGATAAAGGTCACATACAAGCCCACCTAAAATGTTGTAGAATCCTAACGTTGTCGCTTAATAATTTTGTAATTATTATTTACAAGGTCCTTCATAATAGGTACTCAAAAATAAATAATATCAATTACCTACTTACATCATGCTCACGTTTTGCTCAATGTCAAAAGTTCAAAATACCTTGGGTTGACACCTCTAAAAATCCCTACACCTTAGTAAAAATGCGTAAATTTTCCCTCCGTAGTCCTTTATAAGAGTGTACCTACACATAATCTACAAAGTGCTGACAATGTTCAAGTGGCCATATACGGAACCGATAACCTTAATCGGCGGATCCTCCTTGACGACGTGAGCTACTTCAGTACGGACTGCAGAAAAATCCTAATAGGTATAAAATTCTTCCGTTACTGACTGACTGAGTGACTGAGTAACTGACAGACAACGCATAGCCGAAACTACTGGTTGTAGAAAGTGACTGAAATTTGGCATGTAGGTTCCTTGGGGAGCGCAGGGGAGCACTAAGAAAGGATTCCCCGAAATTCTTACTGGAACGGGAAAAAACAGGATCTGCGCGTACAAAGTCGCGGGCAAAAGCTAGTATTATTCTAATATTGATGTTCTTCTTCCTCTCTTGTACTATAGTTTCGTGATTGAGAATTTAGAGATAAGAGTTGGCGTGGCAGAGATGTTTACTGTTTATGTAGCTGGTAGTGGAACACCTGAATCAAAAACACACAGAACCTGGAACCACTTTTCTAGTTTTGCGTAGGTACACACTGTATTTCAGTATCTAGTAGAGATATTGTAGATTAGAGGTTTTTTAGAAATACTGAATGTAAAATACTTTTAAACTTGGAGGAATTCTGATTCAAGGGAGGCAGTTTCTGGACGATATTTTAAGCAGTTCTAGGTTTCTGAAGTTAGAATATATGAGTTTGCTAAGTGCTCTTGAAAAGACTTTATTTTGCATATTAATGCGTAATATGCGTATCATGTACCCGTCCTATGATTCAAATGTCAGACTTTATTTTATTTTAACATATAAATAATGTGTGAGGTAAGGACCACTATATGCCAAGACCACACAGTAAACCTTTGAAATAAAATTATTTGGTACCTATGTTTATTGTTTTGCTAACGACACACAACGTATAAGGCGGGTGGCACACCGCAATAACCAGTGACTTACGTTTGTGAAACTGCACACAGGAGGTACATATGAATTTATTAGAATTTCTTTGTGCACCACCATCTTTGTATTTTATCGTATTATTCTTAATAGGGCGAGAAATTGTAGCGTCTGCTTATAAAAACATTATTATTTCTTTATTTTATTTTCATTATTTTTTCTAGTTTTGATGGTTATAATGTTAAACTGTTTAGAAGGTAAACAATATACCTAAAAAATAATCGAATTACATTGCCTAAATAGAAATAAAAGAACATAACTCCTCGAAGAAACATTATACCTACTTACAAGGAAATGAGTATCAATTTCCTCATCTAACAGTATCACACCAAATCGTGAGCATATCAACACGTCTTGAAATCTAACATCAAATAAAAAGAACAAAACCGTACTAATAAATCCTAGGCACACACAAAAAAAAACACGTCAGATCGAATTTCAAATGACTGTCATCGAAAACTGTAATCAACCTAAAATGGCTGAAATCTAAATCCAGTCAGCACGATACAGCTCCAAATTCAAACATCATTAAATCTAATTACGTTTCAACTGTGTTTTGACGGTTTAATCCGACACTATACACACAAACAAGCCGTCTGTTTACAGTAAAACCGAATAATTACAGTACCGGTGGCCACCACTACTTAGTCGAAGAAATAAAATATACGAAAAGGATGGGTGGTCTTGATGTATCAATAACCTTTTTAGTCTCTTCTTGATATCGTTATTAGTGGTTTTATGTTTGTGTTTTAGTAAGGGCGCTGGTGATTTGTTACTTGAAGCGTTATCGATATGGGATTAATTTGTCGTTGAGCTGTTAATGAGGCAAGCTTCATCCTCAAAGTTAAAGAGGTTTTTTGTTGTGCACTTTTGCATACTGTTCTTATTTACAACCAATCGCACTGAGGTTTATTGTAAGGGAACCCAGGAATGCTGGGTTAGGCTTGCCTTTGTACATAAGCTATCCTATGTTTTTATACAACCTGTAACATAATAAACGCAATACCTCTGAAGGGGTCATTGTACTTATCATTATGAAATACTTTCACGATGGGACCAACACTGAAATCGCGAAATAAAAATCGACGTCTCCATACATTTATGTGCGCATAACTCGACAAAATGTGAACAGCTGTTTTTTTGCGATTTCGGAGTTTGTCCCATAGTAAAAGTTGTTCATAATGATGAGTACAATGACCCCTTGAGAGGTATTGCGTTTATTCTGTTACACGTTGTATGTATATGTTTAAAAAAACTAAGAATAAGAAAAAGAGAAGGCCAAATTCTCAAATAGCACTTAACAAAAGAAAACGTTGATATTTATTATACCCAGTGCAAGCATTTCCGTCGATAGGCTAAATTAACTGTCCGAAATTATGTTTAATTATGTCCTGAATAGATTCAGAGACTTATCAGTGCAATGATACTTAAGTAACCAATAGAGACTCTACTGAGCTTAACGAATCAAAAAAAATTTTCTTAAAGAGTCTGGGGCTCATTGTCTTCCAAGAATAAAGTCTCCAACTACGTCAAACATACTCAATAGATCCCAAGACTTATAAAAGTTTCTCATGCAAATATTTTATTAGCATCCCAAGTTTGGAAACTTTGATACACGTTAATTATTCGTCTCCCCTTGATCCGAAGGCGTTTTCGATTCTAGTGTAGGCGTCAAGACACTGTGTGCGGTCCCTACCGGTCAACCACTAAACTAGAGAAAACCAAACACTAAAATAAACTCTAAAATCTACCACAATAGGTTTAATTTCAACTGGCAACTAGTGATGTACAACTTTTGAATACCTCAAGTTACGTGCTAAACGAATTTAGGTTGTATGTTTAGCATATAAAGTTAATTTTAGTTTGGATAATGCGGTTTACACTATTAAAATAATGAGGGCTCCTAAGGGTATACCCAGTATTTCTCATGTGTTTGCTTGCTTTATTTATTGTTGCGAATAAAGCTACTGTTTGTCTTTGCTGAGATGTAGTTCGTCACTTGCTGGTTTAGTTTTACTGATTCTGTTCGGTTTGTTTGTTTATATTTTATTGCCGTCATCTGGGCTTGGAAGAAAAATATTGAGACTGTGTGCTGTTGGTTCTGTGTCAACGGAAGATAGTTTTGTGCTGTTTAGGTCACCTTGTCTTTGCTGTGGGAGGTCTTGGATGTGGGAGTTGTATTCAGGGAGTTGGATCTTTTGTTTATATTCTGGAGGTTTCAAAAAGATGGTGTCAAAAGCCATGACAGCCTGTGATAAATGGGATGAAGATTATCAAATTGTGATGAATTTTGCAGTTCCAGTATCATCATCATCATATCAGCCGAAAGACGTCCGCTGCTGGACATAGGCCTCCCCCAAGGGGGGGTTGCCATAATCACCACGCTTGGCAGGCGGGTTGGTGATCGCAGTGTAGCTATTGCAATGCATAGAAGCACAGAGAATGCTGCTGTCCATTCTCTGGTGAGTCCCTTAGTCGCTTCTTACGACACCCACGGGAAGTGATGGGATGGTGCAATTATTTTACGTCCGACACCATACAAAATATGTAGTAGATATTGAGGATCCAGTTTATGTGTAGTAGATATTGAAGTAGAGCCGACCTCTTTAATCAGTAGGTATTCATATTCACCTTACCGTAAAAACTAATAGTGCGTTCACACGATACAGAATTATGTCCGCACAGACTGTGAATAAAAAAAGTCTATCATACCGACATTTGTCTGCGCAGAGCTTGTTGTTAGTCTTCATTCGTTTTCATTCGTATTTCAGTCATAATCTGTCAAAAATTTATGAAAATTAAGGCTTTTTTAACAGTTTGCGACTGACATACAAATGCGACCGTTGTTTAAAAAATAGTAGGTACAATTGGCCCTCTGTTATTTCACATTAATTGGATGAATTGACAGCTTAGTTAAGTACTTAATGTCCACTTTAATTTAATTTTCACGCTGCGAGTTTTATAGAATAATACAACAGGACCTCTTTAGAAAATAAGGCGCTTTAGTGGACATTATGAATAAAAAGACAAACTAATCAAATCTTAGAACATAAAGATACAGGACGGCTGTCAAGCCATAGGCGGATATAACGTTCACGTGAACATATCAATATCCCGCGATACGCAGAGCAACGCACACACAGGTCGACTGATGTAATGACAATCTTGAGTGAAATGACGTATAGTGACGTTGTGCGCTTATTTTAGTGTTCAAATGTTTTTATGATTGACATATTATTATTATTTGATTATTATTATTGTTTGTTATTTCCAGCAATTCATTATTTGTTTTTTATATTGGTAAATAATTTGTTATTCTGTATTTTTTTGTTAATTTTTGTGTGTAACTTTTCAATTTTTCGATTATGACTCTCTGTACGTGTTGGTTCGTACTGTAAGTGCAGAGAGTAATTAAAGCTAAATAAATAAATAAATAAAAAGTAGGTATTTAGCATCAAGACGGAATGCCATTGAAGCCGAAGATGTGAAAAAGAAATCGGTGCGGTGTAGCACTAGAATTTTAAGAGTTCGATATGTTGTAACATAATCATTGAACTTTTAAATATTAGGCGTCGTCCTAACTGGCTAACGATCGTACGACTTAACGATGCGATTTCGTCGCACGACGAGATTAAACACACACATTTCTTTAGAGTGTCCTAATTAAAGCTTGTACAACATCGCGCGAGCACAGGATAATTTTCACGATAATTTTCATCCCGCGACGAAATCGTATCGTTAACTCGTACGATCGTTAGGCAGTTAGGACGACGCCTTAGTATGACCAGACACCGTACCATGACGTCGTGCTCAGTAAATTGTGTTTTTGATGGACGTGGCAATACGTTGTGCCACATTTCTACCAATATGTGACGTATATGTACGTTGTTCGCATGAACGTGATTACTTAAAATGTAATTGAATTAATATGAGTTTAATATACATACGTCTGCTCGCAATTAAGCCTACTATTTAAAAAATACCTCGCCCTGATCTCGACAGTACTGTTAATTTGCAAGCAAACTGATTTCTAATCATCTGATCTGTAACCATTTTTTTGTTTGTTTCAGGTATGGCATTTTTATATCATTTCAGTAACTTTGATTATTGAACCTACTGGACTGGTAAATAATTATTTAGTTTAAATATTATTTTAGTTATATTAACAGTAATAGCTTTTATGCAGTAGCAACTTTTTTTTACACAATGGGACGCTGTGGAAAAATAGGTTACTGCTATAACTGCAACAAGTAAGTGATAATCCGTTTTAATTTCACAACAACTTAAAAGCTCATACACAAAACCGATTACTACCTGTTGTATTCATAGGAGGCAAGAACAAAAACACACAGTAATCCTGTAACCGGTATAAACCAGTAACAAACAAATAGAATGACTTGTATATCACATCATATTGAGCGCTTTCCGCCTAGTCATCGAGATTCACTAACAGGTGAGTCGATTCGTGACCCGTTCAGTTCGGTGCATGAGCGAGTCGAGTGGAAGATGGCTTGTCATGTCCGGTGTCAAGATATGTTCGTTTGTTTCTTTGCTTTTTCGAGTGACATTGATGTTCTTTTTTTGTTTTTTTCGTTGATTTTTTTGTTGAGGTCAGCCACAATTATCAGACTACCAACAAACTAACTATTTGGATCGGTGTCTCTTCTGTTTGTTTCAATGAGTGTTTGAATATGGTGGCTCTGTTTTTGTCATTTAGTAGCTTAGTAACTGCTAGTAGTTAGCTAACTAAAACTCTATACTGTTAGGTCAAAACTCCGACCTACAACACCATTAAAATTAATGAGATCTTAACTTGTGCTTATTGACGACTTTCTGGCGAAAGCTTGACGAAAGTGTCTTATGAAAGATACTTCCATTTTTGTTAATGGCTTGATTATCTACTTACTGTACATAAAGGGAATTATAGCAATTAAAAAAAACCCTTGTATAAAAATGGGATGTCTATTTTTTATATTTTTTATAAAACCACTCATTCAATGCCTAACAGTATCCAGTAGTCCAAACGCACCACAGACAGAAGGGTGCAATACACGATTATTGACAGTCTGCCCCCGCGTTGTTCGGACAACCAGTAAACATGATTTGTAGGAATGACGAGCGTCACCGCTGTCACCCCAGCGATCGAGTCGTGTATTGAATGGGAGGCTTTAGCTTAATGACTTCATTTCCATACTAAGTGCGTTCGAATCGGTGAGATAGGGGCATTATTTTTCATTTGGATTTGTAATGTTTTGTCTACGAGGTGGAGGTGGCTTTAGTGATGAGGTTTTTTTTTTAATTCTAAGGTTCAACATCAAAGAAAGAAAGAAATATTATTTGCGACAAGCATGACGCATAACAAAAAAAAATGACAGAATGACGTCGATCGGGGCAGCATAAAAAATAATTAAAAGTGATAGGTAATTAAAAATCAAAGATTTGTTTTTGAAATGTTAAGATTTAAAATTCAACCCTTGTACAACGCTGAAACTATACCCCGTATTCTGCTCCAAGAGTTTTGACCCTATATCCAAAATTTCTCTAGACATTAGATATGAACCAAAGACTGGATAACCGCTAACAAACAGCTGTTCTGTACATTTTTGGTCACATCACTCGACTGACTTAAAAAAAGAGGCTGTATTTAACATTACTATTTCAGCTTACATTTACTCTGAGTAAATAACGCGACAGTGCAGTGGTGCAAAAGATTTTGTCAGCAAAGTCAAAAGAGATTTTATTTAACTGTGGAAAACAAAAAACGTACCTTACTTTGAACATTTTTACATCATCATATCCGCCGATCCACTGGCCTCCCCCAAGGGGTTGCCATAATCGCCACGCCACGGTTGGCGATCGCAGTGTAGCTGTTGCAATAGACAGAGAATGCTGCTGCCCATTCTCTGGTGAGTCCCTTAGTCGCCACTTACCACCACGGGAAGAGATGGGATGGTGCTATTCTTTTACGATGTGACACCATACAGAACATTTTTACATAAGCAATGATAAACATTTAGTTTCTCTTGAAAAACTGAATAAATAAAAATCTACATAAGTTAATAATAATAATTAAAAATATTTTTATATCTTTGTATTTTAATATTTAAAAATGTAATTTATATGTATAAATACAATGAATAAAGGAAATAATAATAAAAATAATCTTTAAAAAAAAAAAAAATATGTACATAATGAATTTATTATTTTTAATTAAGTCGACCATGAACAGCATTAGGTGCGAAAATTATGAACATCGATAATCTATCTCTATCTTAACCATCTATCTCGATCTTAACTCCAAGTGAACCATTCGTTAAGTATCAGTTACGATCAAAAAGGTCTGACCGTGAAATCAAGTGTACAGGAATCCATGTACTTTTATCTGAAACACGAATCTTATTAAAACAATATGAGGGGATATACTTTAATAACCACAGTGTATTCCATGCAGCCGTCGTTCTGATTTGTTATGGTACTATGACCGAATTTTAAAGGCAAGATTTCCAAACATTAGAAAAAAAAAAGACCTTTGGTAGAGGTATTGCTGCAAATTTAGAATACCATTTTGGTTTTCGGGAAAAAGTTGTAGACAAATTAGGTTAGCCTATTTAAAGTTGCTTTAAATAATTGAAAAATTAATAAACTTTAAAATACAAACGATTGAACAAATTAAAAATCTTTTCGAAATTTTAATTAAATAAAAGAAAGTCTGAAATCGTGTTCAAACTTAGGGTGCATATGTCACCGGAAAATTGCAGACTCCGTAATATTGTAGTAAATCTTGATTAGATTATAATTCCTCGATATAATCTAAAAAAAGAAAAAAAATCGTTTAAAAGTATCGTTTTGTATACAATAAATCCCATCTAAATTCAATAGTTTCCAATATATCCGTCTTATTTAGAAAAAAATGTTTATATTTTCACGCGATATTTTGCAATCTTACGGCGTTTGCCATTTTCCGGTGACACATACACGTAGACGTTTATTGAGATATTTGAGTAGTTCAAATATGCTACCTATCAAATTACATTTTAGTACCATGAATGCTTTAGTGATTTTCTTAATACAATTCTAATCTTTGATTTCATTTAGGTGTTATGACTCATAAGTAAGTAAGTATGCAATCAAATATTTAGAGTTGATTTTGATTCTAAGAATTTCCTGATAATTTTCCTTACTGGCTTCGATTTCGTAATTTCTGGGAATGGCTTGCAAAGGTCAATACGGTTTTTGTTGTTGATTTACTTTCGAAATTCCAGTAGTGGATATTTGAATATGTCAAAGATTTTTTCTCTTTGATATAATTTTTTTTTTTTTACTGGTATAACTTTTTCATATTTTTCTAAACGATATTACTCTTTGCCTCGATCTCACCGAAAAGCGATTGATGAGATCTACAATGAAACGAACAAGCCCAGAATATGCCTGCTCACTCTTTCTTTAAAGGCTGACAAGTATGGAAAAAATATAGCTGCTTCGCCTTAACTAAAAATTAATTCACTTGCACAAGTTTGTAATTCAATCTACCGACAATAAGATCGCTGTTGTCACGGCACAAATGAGCTACCTTTTTATAAAATATTTTGACACCGACGAGAATGCAGTATGTAATCTTATATGTTCCGGTCTTGAGTAAATAGCAGTAGATCGTTCCGAGATGATAGTACTTACAGTTACTTATAATTGTGGATACGTCATTGAGAAGCAAACCAGCGCTTCATCATATCAGCCAATTGCCGTCCACTGCTGAACGTAAGCCTCCCTCAAAGATCGCCAAACATCCCGGTTTTGAGCGGTCAGTATCCATCCGCTGCCAGCCACCTTCTTAAAATCATCGATCCATCGTGCCGCAGGCCGTCCCACACTACGTTTGCCCATACGCGGTCTCCACTCTAACATATGTCTGCTCAGCTCAGCGCTTACTACCTAAGTAATTTTTTTTATTAGTCATACGCTTGGGTTTGATCACAATTTCACCTGATGGTAAGCGATGACGTGGTCGAAGATGGAGCACCTTTGCCTAGAAGTAACCTAATCACTCGTGACTTCAAGCAACAACCTTGTAGCTGTCAGAAAACGCAGTCTCCGGGCAGGGCTAACGTAGGTGCTATATAAATGTTGCTATTATGAAACCTTACAATGTATAATACCAATCTAACTGTTGAAGAAGATCCAACATAGAAACGAATACGCAAAAAAAAACATTTTTACAAAAAAATACAACCGACTTCCAAAAAATTGGTTCTTATTTTTTTGAAGTCGGTTGTATATTTTGGTAAAAAAGTTTTTATTTTTCACTTTTTAGTGGTACTAACCTAACCTAACAACACCACTGAAAAGTCACAGGAAATCTAAATACGCAATTAACGAAATTGCGTTGCAAATATTATATATTTTCCAGCTATTTTAATTTCAAACCAAACTACTGGACTGATTTTGATAAAATTTCTATGCGACCAATCGGAAAGTACATATATCCTTTCACATAAAGATTGATTTTTTCAAAACAATTCATAAATGACGGAGTTATGAAGTAACAAACACACAAAAAAAACAAACATCCTAATTGAGAACCTCCTCCTTTTTTTGAAGTCAGTTAAAAAAAAGCGGTTCGCCATTGAGTAAAACAAAATGCTATAAACAGTGAACTAGAAAAATTTAACAAGACGAATAAAGAAAGAAAATAAATATCGTCCCCGGAAATAAAAATTCCAAAAACGTTTCTGATACACAAATACACGGATCTATAAGAGAAACAAAGCCTGCAACACAATCAGTTCACCCTCGGCGCAAACTTTAAACATACCTTACTATTTACGTAAAAGTTTTCCATGGATTCACGTTTTTTCTGTACCTGCATGGGGAGCGAAGTTTGCACTCGCAACAAATAGTGATAATTCGAGCGTGAATGTCTCTCTTTTGGGGGTTTCCTGTATCTATAAGTTATATTGTATAGGCGAAGTAAGAAATTGGTTGGGATTCTGGGGAGCATTTTTGAGGGGATTTTTTTGTTAATCTGTAAATTCAATACGAGTCGCTATTATGGCTGTTTATGTTCGAGAACATTGTTAATCTTTTACGTAAATAAGAATGAAGATTTCATTATAACGTAACTTGAATGCATGCTGTAGCTAGGTACTTCGGTTATAAACATCAAATTTATTTCAACAAAATATTTACAGATGTCCTTTTTTGAGCAGAGTACAGACAACATTGGCTGCAGAAGTTATGACTGTTATCAGTGTGAAAAAACTAAAAACTCAAATGAAAACATCAAATTTATTTATCATTTTATGCCAAAACCAAAGATGACTTAACAAGCTTGAGCCATGACAACAAAGGCCATGAAAGAATCCACATTATACACAAATCAAAAAGACAAATTTAAATTTAAAAGTTACCCTCAAACCGTAATTGAAAGGCAAACAAAATACAAATCCTCGACAGGATTCCCAGCTCAACTCAAATCCTCTAAACAATTACGAGCTAATCATTAAAACATTTCAAGAAAATGTTATAGCAATTACCAGGAACACAGAACAAAGAGGAGAGTAATTCTAAAACCGACAATCCTCTCATACTTATTCTGCACTCGTTCGGAGATGTTAATCTCACCCCTACTAACTCCGGAACTGAGTTTGGCGCAATAAAAACTGTCACTATACTTATTTACGATGCAATAAAAGAGATTCAGATAGAAATAATAGGAGGCGCCCGCGCACTGGGCCGCTATAATGGCGCTTAGTGACATGTGTGTGTAGACTAAGATGTGGTGTAAACCAAAACCATAATTGTCCATTTTCATATATAGACTAAAAACTTAGAATTGGATAACTTCGAAGTACGTAAAGGTAAAAACTTGTATTATTGGTTTGGTCAGATCAGTCCTCTGTTGTCCAACTATATAGTTCATATTTACGAAGGTTTCCATATGAAAAAGGTTACTGTAAAGGCAATAATGTTCGTAGGTAAATTATGTTACTTTTCTTTCCTAGTAGTCCAATAGACAAATGTGTATTAAATTTAATTGAATTATTTCTTGAAACCGCAGATCTTAAAACATTATTCATATGGAACTTTACCTAACCTCTAAGGATTTGTACCACACTACCGCACGAACTATACCAATCCATCCGAGAGCTCCGAAGCGCAATTTTAGCTACCCTTGTGCATTATGTAAAGGCTGGAGTGATGTGTTGTGCTCGATATAAATTATTGAGGTACGATTAAAGCTTAACGTAGCTTTTGTTCCTAAGGTCAAGAACTTCAGGTATTGATTGTATCACTCCGGAATGCTGGATTGCTCCTAAAGATTTATCAGATTTTATAAACTTGTGTGTTGGGTAGTGATACTTATTGCACACTCAGAAATATAAAATTACCAACTCAACAGGACAGCTTATGTACAAAGGCGATTTTAACCTAGAATAAGGTTTTCTAACAGCCAATCTCAGGGCGATACAGACCTCTACAAATGAGTGGGAATGCTTAATTAAATTACTTAATCCTGACTAAGGTAAACTAATCATCTTTTCTTCCTAAAAGATTTGGCAATCATTTCTTAGTTCGTAATGGTAAGACTTGATGGTAGATACCTAACATCAGTAGGGAGGTGGATAGTATTCACCTTCGAGACATTATCTGAATCTCCAGGTCTCTTAACTCTTCAACTCTTATCTTACCAAGAGCTGTTTTCTAAGAACAAGGGACTCGCTGCCCAATCACCACCAGGCCCGGGTCGCTGGCGCGTTGTGTTCTACGCGCGCCTCAAAGAGATGTCAGCATAGGAGACGGGGCCCGCTAGGGCCAGAACCTACCAGGGCTGCGGAATTTGTTCGAAAGAGTCACCGCGGCTCCGGAACGCAAAGGGCTTTAGAAGGAACACGGATGGTTTTAGTCAGTAAGAGTCTGACACGCCCTTCCGCTCCACCCAGAGCGGAAGAAGTCATTTGATGATTTCCCATCCTTAAAAAAAATCCAGATTCGTCATCATTCACGAAATTTCGCTTATTTACTACATCTAATTTCCAAATGGGCGCCAACGAAAATCAGCCTCTATCGTTTCTCCTTCTCATTTCATAAAGTAAAACCAGAATGATTAACTAAAGGAAAAACATAAAGCTATCAGATGTTTACCATCCCGCGGAAATTGTACAACGAGGAGAAGGAAATAGGTTACCATGATGCTAGTTGGGAACGAGCCAAAAACCTGTCGATTTATGCACTACATATTTGTGTTATATTCTTTATAAATTGTATGTACGAGACCATGTACGGGCAAGCATGGCCGAGTTAACGTGAGATAACTTTCAAACGTTTAGTTTTCCAGCCCGATATTGTAAGGCTCTCGTCTTCGCCAAGAGAGCAGCATAATAATAAACATCACGGCTATATTTTCTAAGGGGCTAGGTAGAGGTTCCCATCACTATCCGTTGGCATCTTAAGAGGCGACTAAGGGACTCACCAGAGAATGTGCAGCAGCATTCTCTGTGGTCCTGTGCATTGCAACAGCTACACTGCGATCGCCAACCCACCTGCCAAGCGTGGCGATTATGACGAACCACCCCCGATATCATGATGTTAAGGATGACGCAGGGGTTTACCAACTTAAAGTACATAGAAAGAGGAAAAAAATAACGATAAGTCTTTATTGTCACAGAAGTGGCATATATACGAGTACATACAAATTATAACTTAAACTAAAATTCCTAAACGACACCATAAGTATCACATCCACATTTCAACACATATGTTTAAGTCAAACGTAATGGAGACCAGTTTATTGTCATCAAACGTGCACAAATCCAGACCACAGGCTGTAACTAAAAAAATCCAGATGAAAATATCCAATGACACTGACTGAACTTTGCATCAAAGGAGCTCATGATGATAAAGTGCTAGGCGAGAAAACATGTATTTAACTGTACAGATTAGGTTAGATCGGTCATCTGTAGCATAAATAATAATGGGTCAAACCAATTTCATGATATTAGTTTGACCTATTATTCTCCATTATATCTTCTCCAAATTTCTTTACTTGGATTTTTATTCAAGTAAAGAAACTTGGAGCAGATCAATGTCTAATCACAATACATCTTTGTAAGTTCTTATTTCCATTAAAAGCAAACTTCTTATTACAACAAAACACTTTTCATCTCAACTCTTGGAGACATCAATAATAAAATCCTAATGTAATTGGCCAACATTAAACGTTTATTAACATCAGTTAATCCACTGCGCAAATATCCAATAATGAATATTAGCCGAAATTCAAAAGGACCATTAATGCCGTATCTAAATACATAGCCATATTGGAATTAATCTTGTGATGACGGCGAATAAAAATCGGGCATCAATAGGACTGGAGGCATTTCTTAATATTTCCCTCGGCCATTGAGAGGACTAAACAAATTCTCAGAAAGGAATTCCCTCCTCGAATACGTCAATCAACTTTTGTGGGATTGTACTAAAAAGATAAGAAGTGGAAATATACAGGTCTTAGTTTTGGGCGGGTCTGTTATAATAGCGGTACCGAATGAAAAGTAGAATATAATTTAAATAATATGATATATCAACTCACACACGGTCATCCGATCCCAAACTAGGCAGAGCCTGTGCTTAGGCAACCAGATAACTGAAAACATTCTTTTATATTTTTAAATACATACATATTATAGACAAATTACACCCAGACACAGAACAAATGATCATGCTCATCACACAAAGATTTGTCCTGGGTGGGAATCGAACCCACGACCTACGGTGTAGCAGTCAGGGTCACTAACCACTCGACCAACAGGCCAGTAATCACTGATATGTAAGTTTAGTCGATTAGAAAATACCAAATTATTTTAACTATAATTAGCATTCAATGGTCACTGTATCTGTACCGTCCGAACTTCCGAAGGGAGCATGTTTCGTTAGTTATGATCAAGTCCCGTTGTAATAAGGGGCAAGACTATGTCATCAACGGGGCATAAAACCTAACTCCGGGCTCCTACTAAAAACTCGATGACACTGCTTGATCGGGGAATCGAACACACGCTCATGCTCAACAAATCCTCGTCGAGATAGTCAGTAAATATAACATCTTTAGCAATATCCGCAAAATGTAAACCTTTCAATTGCCATGACAAAATACCTATTGGTATATTTCCACACAAATATCGATGAGATAGGTAGTGAATAAACATTGCCTATCCATCCTATAATCGTGAGAATGGTCTCAGGTTTCTTATCATTCATCCAGATCCATCATCGAATATCAGTCAATTTAGCGCTCACGTTTTCAATATAGACGCGTGTATTACGGAAAAGAAGTTTCTATAGAAAAAAAAATATTTTGATGTATTTAGACGTCGCGGGTATGTCGTAAACGCGAATGGGAGGGTTAAATCTCATTACATTATAGCAGATGTAAAACGATTTATAGAGGTAAACCCGTCCGGTCATATTTTGTTATGTTCCAATAATTCTTTACATTTTAGACTCCGGCTTCGGCAACAACATTCCTTTTTATTTTTAAAACTTCAAAAACACGTGCCTTGGCTCCGAATAGGTAATTTTGCGAGAAATTTTCTTTTTGCCAAATTGGGTCGTGAGTTTTATGCTTTCGCGTAAACTGTAATAGGCGCGGCCCTTTTTAAATTAACGCGAACTACCGCATTAAAGCGGGTTCCGTATGTATGCTTAAGCTACGTTAAACCTTCGGGGATGAAAACCTTTCTCACCTGCAAGTTTGTTAATGACTTGTTCTGTAGCAACAGTATCTGTTGGATTTCATTTGAATATTGCTCGTTGTTTTACACAAATCAAAATGAGACAACTTTTATCTGTACTTATAAACTCATCTAACTAGGGGCATAAAGACACCTGTCATGAACAGAAGCTCTTCCAGACAGTTTTGTTAAGTGCCAATTCTATTTAATATGTTTAAGCAACGTCCGCATTTGCATCTCAGTCGCAATGTGTCAAAAAAGCCTCAATTTCCTTACATTTTTGGCAGATCCCGACTGACATGCGGACGCACACGTTGCTTAAAAAATAGTAGGATAACCCTATCCTACTACTGTTTGGTCACACTGAAATTGTACAAACAGAGGACCTATTTTACACATCTGGAATAAGCATCAAATTAAATAAAAATAACAAAAAAATATAGTACAATTAAATTAACCAATCACAAAAGTTTTACGACTGCAA
Organism: Mamestra brassicae; assembly: GCA_905163435.1. NCBI lineage: Eukaryota > Metazoa > Arthropoda > Insecta > Lepidoptera > Noctuidae > Mamestra > Mamestra brassicae. The sequence goes on along the minus strand of LR990996.1, from coordinate 4,489,597 downwards.
GAAGTCGTACAACTATTGTGATTGGTTAATTTAAGACGTCATCACATAAATTGCTCATTTACATGCCAGAAACTGAGCATCAGTAAATCACAGTCATTCATCATCTGCCTCGCCCAACTATATTGGGGTCGGCTTCCAGTCAAACCGGATTCAGCTGAATACCAGTATTTTACGTGGGGCGGACCAGACCTCCACAACACATTAACTGGGTAACACGGTAGTTCTTAGCAAGGCTGGAGTCAGATTTACTGGCTTCTAACAATCCGTAACCTCGCCAAAGATATACAAATGACAGCCGGGACCAACGTCTTAACGTGCACGCAGGCACGGAGGTACGTTGATTAAGATGGTCACCCATCCACAGACCAACCTTGACAAGCGTTGCTTAACCTTCAAATATAATAAACGTCAAATTAAATAAAATTAACAAAGAATGATAGTAAAATAAAATTAACCAATCACAATAGTTTTACGACTGCTTGACGTCATCACATAAATTGCTTATTTACATGCCAGAAACTGGGCATTAGTGAATCACAGCCATTGTACACAACAAAAACGTCACAGTATCATCCAAACAATTAATAACATCCTCAGTCATCCAAAAAAAACCAGTTACAATAACAGAGCCCCATACAAGGGAGGCATGTTGTCTTTATGCAAAAGTGCGTGGACGTCGCGTTGCAATACTTTGTGCATCTGTAACGTGGCGACACATGGCAACAGAGTTTTTGTACAGACGAGCGGTTCAAACGCAGTGTTTGGCGTTAAAAAAAACGCTAAAACACTTGTTTGGTAACCATGGTGTTAATATGTTAATTTGTAAGGTACTCGTATAATATCGATGGGCCAAAGTAGCCTGAAAATAAAGAGATTCATTATTTTCTTTACTTATTTTCCTTACATACTAATATACAATTCTAAATATTTCTTAAAAAACACACACATTTAAAAAAACATTTAAAAATATAAAAAAGTAGGTAGTAGTCCGCCGGTGTCGGGGACAGGGTCCAAGCTACCGGTGTTTAGAGCTCCAGACAAAGGAACCTCCTCATAATTTGAGCCTTCTGTATCAGGCCCTTTACCCAACTGCGTAACGCCAGCTTCTCAAGATTTTTTATTATTTTTAAATACATATCTAGAACACATAGACATTGTTTTTCATAAAAAAAAATCAATTTTTCTCTTCATAAAATATACTGGTTAGGCCTCGGGAAAAGGCGAGGCAGAAAGTTTTTTTTTCTCAACCACTACTTATGTAAAAAGGTAATCATTATTATACTTTAACTGCACGCTGTCTATGTAACACATAAGTTTGCCAGAAATAAACACCACTTTACACATTCAAACAACTAAGTGTATTCCTTGGGATTCAGATCGAATCGGTTTGCAAAACAATTACAATGTGACTAATTAATTTATGACCACTATTAGAAACAATTATAAATAACCAATCCGAAACAACCGTCCATCTGTCCACACATAATCTGTTTACAGTCGCAATGCCTCGCCCCAAAGTTGTCTTTAATTAAATTTAAAACTTGGTTGTGACGTCATCCTGTGCTTGGCTACGCGTGCTACTCTTCCGGGGCTGGTCGCAACTTGTTCTGCCCCGTTGGTTGCAAGCTGCATCACACCCGTTATCCCAATGAGGATACACAGCATCTTTATAGGTGTTTTTTTATACTGTAGAAGCAGCTCGTAGCTATTTATCTTCGAGGTTAAGCAGTTTTTGCTTAGGTTGGGTGACCATCCATTATACAGGGTATCATAAACAGTTATTTGGGAGATACATTCGGTCATGAGCTATCCGATAAGTATCACCTGACTATCTAGAGTGGAGTAGATTTCTCACCATTAGCAGTTTTTGGTCCTGAGGCAAAATATTTAAAAAAAGCTTAAAAACTTCGACCACTCGAAAACAACCCAATTTGGACCCTAAGTTACCGGAGTCAAAATCATTGCTATAGAATATCCGATTTGAGGGAACGCTCCCAATTACCCTGTTGGCCCCATGTTTCGGAAAGCATGCTGTGTCGTTGGTCCCGACTCTCATTTGAAGACCTTTGACAGTCGTTACTGCTAGTCAGAAGCCAGAAAATCTGACACCAATCTTACCAAGGTGGGTTACCCCTTGGTAAGATTGGTGTCAGATTTTATATTGGTGATTGGTGTTACTGATTTTGGGTTATTATTATCTGGTTGGGGTTACTGAGTAATACGGTAGTAATACTCAGTTCCCTGGGTTGTGGAGGACAGATAGGCAGACTTACATTGGAAATACTGGTTCTCATCTGCATCTGGTTAGATTGGAAACTGACCCTGACGTAGTTGAGAAAAAGGCTAGGCAGATCATTGTTAATCGGTAGGTTTTTCAATGTAGGCCTTATTTAGAACTTTTTTTAAAATTTTGCCCCACTCTACTAGGTATTTACCGTGTATCGTTGGTGCGTTTACAAACATACAACGTCACATGTACAAACAGCTAGACCCGGAACAACTATCTGTAGGCCATATAAATATTTGTTCCGTGCGAGAATCGAACCCGCGACATGCAGCGTAGCAGTCAATCGCTCAACCACTGCACCAACCGTGCAGGCAATGTAGACTTTGTGATAGAGTTAAATTAAGTACATGGTTGTTTATCGTTTCTTTTGAAGACAGGTTCATGTCTAGACGTAATGATTTAAAATATAGTAGGGTTAAGGACCGAGATTGCAGGAGCTATTCAAGATCAATTTCTTGAACTAAACTTTCCAGTCTCTGAATGCGTACCAATGTATTTCATTGAATAACTTAACTTAGTGAAACTTCAATCAATAGAATTCATCGGTCACAAGCACGTTTGTCTATGGTCATATGGTCAGCAAAGCCAAAATTTCGTCAAAGTACTCGGTGGGACTTCAACATAACTAAAAGTTCTAAGCTCATTCACGTAGAGCAGTCTCCATTCCTTTATTTCCATAATACCAGTTTGTAACCTCGAGATTATAAAGCCATTTAATGGACACGGTCCCAAAGCCTCAACCTCGGGCTTAAAAGTACCTAATCAAACGAAACTTTTTGCCAGACCTAAAAACTGAAACGAGATTAACAGAGTCGAAGTCCAACTTATTACCATTATGTCATTATGAGGACTTCAGCCTCAATGTGGCTTAATTGCGTGATTGTGGCCAGCCGGATGGATAGCGGTTGGATTTGATTTTCTGTGTAGTATAGCAGTAAGTATTGCAAGCTGACAGCTATTGGGATTACTGTCTACTTGGTATGCAGTCTTGTTAAATTCGATTTTGTATAGAATTTTAAATTAGGTCGCGATAGACCTCCCGGTCGATTCTATTAACATATCGAAGTGAAGGCTTGGATAAAGTGATCACGAGGTGAGCTGTCAATCCATATAATCAAGATGGAATAACAGCTCACTCCGTGATCACGTGACATCTTGATTGTATGATCGACAGCTCACCTCGTGATCACTTAACCCAAGCCTTCACTTCGATATGTTAACAGAATCGACCGGCAGTAATTTTCTTGACATAAATGTTTGTCTGACTGTACATAATGTGTATCAAATATATAGAACTGCATATTAAGTTACAATTTATGACAGGCAATCAAGATATTTCATTACATAGAACCAAATACACATACTACAGTCTGTCTTTACTTGGATTTGAACGCAGGACCTTTGGTACCACTTCGGCAGTCGGAACGCACAATGTTGCGGTATGCTGTGCCGGACATAAGTAATCCTCCTCACCGCTGACGCATACTGCTACGGAAGAAAAGAGCATCTTATATTTTTTCATACGAAAATGTGACCAGAGGCCTAGACACAGTGCCGATTGTTCAAATGCCAAAATATAAAGATTGATCACGTGACATTTCGCAGCGTTTATCAATTCCATATATTTAACGTTTTTACAATCGACATCGTCACTCTTCCACTGACAGAATGTAACTTGTTTAGAGCTTGAGCACCGCATACCGCAGCGTTATGCGTCCCAGTCGAGAAACCGCAGCTTAACACCCAGCTTGAAACTTGCAAACAAAAATCCAAACAAACTATTTTAAAAATGTAATTATTATTCTATTCAAAACGGTCAAGCTTATCAGTTTTTAATCAGGAAATAAAGAAGAATAAACCTAATAAAGTACCTCACACTCACAAAGAAAAGTTCGCAACTTTTTTCTCTTCGTAAACGTATCGTGCATAATGCTTTAAAAGCTTCAAAAATCTCGTCGGCTTACGGCAAAATTAAACTAATTAAAAAACTTTCGTAATTATCGTCTTAACAGACACTTGGAGTAAATCGCCTTTAGGGCAAACAACACCTCAAGAATTTTACCTCCCGTTTTCTCGACCAGAGAGTGGTGTAAAGTAAAAGATAGCAGCGATTTGATAAAAAGAGAAGAGCGAGCGTCTATATCTGAAGAAAATTATTTGAACGCAGTTTAATTTTACATGAAATTAAATTTATTTTATGAAAAAAATCTTCTAGGTTCTAGAAATAACTTAAGACTCTCACAAAAACATGATGTAGTTAAAAATAACACTAAGAAAACTAGTGTACATTTATTTTTCGTGACGCACACATATGTAGCTTCTAATCTCGTAACAAAGCAAGCTAGCCCTTTTGCCACAACCACGACTTTATATTTTTGTTATTTTTTTTAGTTTATTTTCTCTTATTTAGTTTTTAACGTGTCTTTACTAATATAATTTAAGAACTACTAACACTATCGTTTAGAGTTTAGTTTAAGAAAAATTTAAAATAATATGAGGGTATGTCGTTTTGTGGCAATTAAATACTTTTTTCATTATTTCTTCTTTCTACGAATTTGTTGAAATAAGTATAATTTTACAAGTTCCGTTCCAGCTTTCCTTTCATAACTTAGACTAGACATTGTAAAGCTCCTTAGAATTAACACAGTTGCACGTCTGTATTGAATAAAAATCACATTACGGCCCTCGATGCCTCCCTATCTCCTCCGGGCGACTCGAATAACAATAAATGTTAAGTTACATTGTTCCAAAAGACCTATTACCTTTAGCTCGTACATAATTTCACAGACTAAGTTTCCCGCGTTCATTTTATGGCTACAATTTGTAAATTTTATATCGCCTTTTGTGATTCGGATGCTGAAATTCTTTGAAATCATATCTGAATCCCCCTCCATTTGTTTTCCTAATGGATTTATGGGGAAATATAAAGTGGATCATTAGAAATAACATTGTAAAAGTATTATTCTTGTTACAATGGTAGTAGCATCGTGTACCTCTGTTTACATTGATAATGTTATTTTCCTATCTGTTTCTCGAAGAACAGTAGAAATACGTTAACAGTTGCAAAACTTTTAAAACTTCCACAAGTAGTTACTTTCTTGATTTACCTACAAAAAAAATCACAAGAATTTCTATATTTTCTCAAGGTCACGGCTAAAACTTATAAACTTTGACTGTTTGACTGGCCTGTTGGTCGAGTGGTTAGTGACCCTGACTGCTAAACCGGAGGTCGTGGGTTCGATTCTCAGCCAGGACAAATCTTTGTGTGATGAGCATGATCATTTGTTCTGTGTCTGGGTGTAATTTGTCTATAATATGATGTATTTAGAAATATATAAGTACGTTTATCAGTTATTTGGTTGCCATAGCACAGGCTCTGACCGTATGTGAGTGTATTATTATTAACCTACAAGGAGTCTTTTATTTTCTTATATTATTTCAAAGTTCTCCGAGTTGGAATCATATTAATTAAATGAAGAGATTTTCTAAATTAGCATCCATTCAACTAACAGTATCTTTCACGAGTACATTCCCACGCGAACATGTAAATTAAGCATCCAATCAAAGCAGACTTATTATGACAGTTTAATATGAAAATCAAGATCAGAATCCTCCGCACCGGTGCTTCAGCAAACAATCTTCAAGAATCACCAACTTAATTATAATACTGCAAGCTCATTCGTTATTCATCGAAAACGTAGCGACGCATTCAAAAACCTCCGACTAAGACGGTCGTTAAGTAAATTAATACGAGTATAAAACATGATTAAAAAAATTACGTCGACAACCGATGTGGGGTGAAAGAAATAAGGGCGCATCCCTCCTATATGAATGGATGCTTTCTTCCAACGAAGCACAAAATTGTTCTTGCCGCTCACAAATTACTCTCAAACACAACAAGCGACACTAAATTCTAAGCACTAAAGTCATTGTTGTTATTGTGCAACAGCAAACTTAAGTTTGTAATTGTGTAGCAAGTTTACGTTCAAGTGTTATAAGTTCTAATGTCCCTCAACGGTTTAATATAAGTTGCTGGGGGCGAAACAATGAAAATGTTAATGTTTGACTCGCATTCTGTATTTTTACCTTTGCATTTGTTGAATTGCTTAGCGAGGTCTGTTGTTGGCAAGAACTGCACTTTGCCTGCTTAAGTTCTTCATGCCCTTTTACCCTTACGGAGTGAACAAAGCTACCTTACGGAGTGTACCATTTATATAGGAAATCTTCTTTGTCGTAGTGTCTTTTACTAGGTACTGTTTTTCTTAGGATCTGGTTCCTTTATCGTTTAGGATCATTCAGTTCTGGCAAGAAGTAATATTATGTAAAGAAAGATATAGTTTATCTAGTTCTAGGTAATGTCGTGTGATATGATTTGATGTGATGAGCAGAAAAATAAGGCTATTCATTCACGACAACCTTTGATAAATGAACTTCGGCACACCGGTTTATGTGATGGCTCAAATAATGGTATAATTATAATAATAAGGTTCTACTATAAATAATGTTGTTGTCTGTATGTTTGATTTTATCAACCATTTTATCAACTTGACGTTGATTAGGATTTATTTTATTAACCTGCATCAAAAAAAGCAGGAGGTTCTCAACTCGGTTGTATTTTTTTTATGTATGTTACCTCATAACGCCGTCATTTATGAACCGATTTGAAAAAAAAAATTTTTACGCTCCGATTTACGCTCCGATTGGTCCCATAGATTTTTATAAAATCGGTTCAGTAGTTTGGTTATTAAATCAAAATAGCTGGAGGAAATTTATCATCCAAGTAAATAAAATTGCGTATTTTGCTTTCTTACGACTTTCCATTGGTGTTGTTAGGTTTGGGATACTAAAACGTGGAAAATATATTTTAAAAAATTACTATAAAATACAACCAACTTTCAAATAAAAAAAAACACTACAAAGTATAAAATAACTTTAATTTCGGAAGTTGGTGTTAAAATACGAAGAAACAACCAAAAACACCGACTTCCGAAATTATATTATTTATTTTGTACCTAGGACTATTCTATGGGACAATTTTCGCTTGGATGGTGACACTCACTCAGGCGAAGTCGCTGGCAACAGTTAGTAGACTAATAAAACCAAATTAAAGACCGAAGATTGTTGATGTAGACTAATACGAACTCATAAGAATATTTGCCAACATATCTTCGAATCTGTAGATCAAATATTCCATCACGAGATTGAAGGCAAACAAATTTTGTCAAAATCTAATCCGAACTCCGACAAACAGTGTTTCTAATTCTGATTCCACTGTATACGTTTCTTCGTACGCATTTCTTAATACGCAGAAAATAAGGAAAAGTGAAAATTTATACGTAAAATACTCGTTCACCGACGACTATATTAGAATGGGTGTGAAATTGCGAAACGGGCCTAAAATATGCGTAAAAATTCCTGCGAGCGTAAAATTTCAATCAGTCTTCTAAGTATGCAAAGCGTATTCCCTCCAACTGTATGTTGAGGTAAACTTCCAGTGATTGCCGAGCGATCATATTCATAAGGATTTATTTAAGTAAATAAAGCACGAAATACTAAGTTTTTGCATTTTAATTTTGTAGAATAAACTTTGCGAGGTATCTGTCTATGCGAAAGTTTAAACCATCTAGGAAATGCTGGGTCCCTATTAAAAAGGGTGCATTAAAAATATGAGACCTTAGGGCTGATTAATAAGGGGCTTACGGGTCGATCTTCAAGGGTAAGCAATGCTTGCTGAGGTCTGGCAGTGGATGGGTGACATAACTTGGAATGGAAGCCAATGAGAACATAAAGAACCTATCACAGCAGGCCATTATTTGGCGATCACTTGAAGACAAATTTCATTTCCCAAACAACCTCTGAGGCTCCGACCTATGTACCTATCGAATTGGCAGCCAATCTATACTTCTATAGCGGTGGTTGGGGCGAAGGCCTTGTCTTTTCCTCGCGCGGCCCGCTTCCTCCTTCACCGTCGGCCAACGTAGGCGCGGGCCTGCAGACGGCGAGCGTTGGGTGGCTCGCTGTCCGATCACCACCAGGCCTGGGTCGATGGCGTGTTGTGTTCCACGCGCGCCTCAAAGAAATGTCAGCATAGGAGACGGTCAGTAAGAGTCTGACACGCCCTTCCGCTCCACCCAGCGCGGAAGAAGTCATTTGATAATTTCCCATCCTTGAAAAAAAAGTCAATCTATAAAGCTGGAGAGTTTTTTTGTTTGTTTCTAGTTGGATTTGGAAAATCCTTTTTGTATATAGCTGATAGCCACATTCATGAGGAATGCTATAATCTATACGGGAACGGAAAATTCCTACGGGAACGGGAAAAAACGGGATGTGCGCGTAGGAAATCGCGGGCAAAAGCTAGTCTATTCAATATGTATAAGGAATGGTACAAAACGATAATAATCTTATTTTATTCTCCGTTAAAAATGCTTCCATATTCATAGATTATATAACCAAGAAAAGCTTTGTATAGTTTGGCTTTTACAATACGCAAAATTACCTACTGTGCAATATTTTGTACGACACAAGCGAGATTTTTGCTCTGTAATTCTGACAAAAACAATTACTTAATATAAAAGAAACCGGGTGAACGACGTACGTTTGTTCAGCTAATCGGAGTCTCTACACGCGCTGGTTTTGTTTCATACATTTGATTAAATCTCGTCTGCAGTAAATGTTTTTGTTTGTAATATTTTAGCTTTTTACTTGAGACTGTGGAATGAAAATAAAGAATTTTTTTTTTTCAATCTAGTTTTTTTCATTCAACATATACTTACAGAATCACCGCCGTTTATTTTGAAAGTTCTGCGAACTGTTCGAAGGTTTTCTTGTTTGGAAATTATCTAAGTCGCAATTATATAATACAGCAACTATTTTTAAGCTGCAAATATAAGAAATATTGTACACACGACACGTTCCAAGAAATGTTAATTAATGTACTGGTACTCGACAAAATCTATGGAAAAAAATAACATGAAAAAAATAAGAAAATCTAAGACCACTTCAATAAACATGTAAATAGGGTATTTGACTAAAAAAATTTAATAAGTCCGTCAGACAGATTTCCAAAAATATTGGACACGTATTTTTTGTCACGTAAACATAAAATGAAGACGATACAGTACGTTGAAAACTCGTGTGACGTCACTTACCAGTACACTTTTGACTAGAAAGTGACGTTACAAGCCCCCACTCCTTATCTTTGATGCGTTTTACCTTCGTATTTTTTATTGATTTGATAAAATAAAAGATACATATCCAATATGTTTCGATAATCTAACTGACGGAATAAATAGAATCATGTTTTTTTTTTAACACAGGCAACATCCCAATTCTGGCCAGGACTGCAATTGAAAACTTTACAAGTTTTCTAAGAAAAACTGTTTTCATTTAAACTTGCTTTCGAGTACCTATACTTTGAAGTTCTGGGACATTGATGCGTTTACTAACAAAAATAATAAACAAACCTATAGTGCAACTACATAATGCATTTTTTTTTAGCAAGATTCGAACGCTATTAGTGCGTCTAATCTTTCAATATCTTGTCATACTAGAAAAAATAAACATGTTTGTATAAATAAACCTTATAAATCAATATCACCCCGGACTCAGGTACTGTGACATACATATTTACATTCTACGGATCCAATTGGGAATATACCTGAAAAAAATGTTTATTATCTATACAGTTTATATAAAAATACAAATATTGAACAAAACAATCGAGATATAACTATTTGAAACAAATATATCTGTCCCTCTCGCGAATACGTCGTTTTCTATGACAGCTGTATAGGCGTCATAGTATTTGACATCTGAGTTCGTAGAGGACTTCTCTTTCTAATTGTCATCTTTGAAGCTATAACTTCGTCGCTGATGAAGATATTTTAAACAATCTTTCATAATTGTATACTAGAGCTATTTAGTATTTTATTTTGCAAATAAAAAATTGCATGCATATTCCGTAGTGTCAAAAATGCAAATATTGAAATTTGCTACGTAGGTAACATTTTGGACTTTTTAACAACCGCCATACCTGGTGGAATATCAATTTGCCTAGAACCCCATGATTACTGTCTTTAACTACACTTACGAGGTACGAACGGTACGCTCCATATTGCATTCACTTGTAATGCTAAACCATGAAATTTTAATATAAAATCGCTTTTTACTCAACACTTCATCTTAATACGTGAATGGGAATATCGTTGAATAACAATGAGAATGTTGAATAAATCATTAATTTTCGGATCGTTTGGCTGAAGAAAGGAAAATTGCGGTTTTGAGCCACTGAGCTTTATGATGACCAACTAATTATTGAGTCGTGGGGGTTGATCATCATTTACGTAATCACACAATCATTTTGGTTGAAGTAGTATTGTGTTCTTGGGGTGCATTGTAATTTTGAAGTTAATGATCCAAGTTGTAACCACAAAATCCTTCCATACTTCACAATCTTAGTACATCTACTCAACTTAGTTTTGGTTTTTACTTCTGAGCAATCTAATCAATCAAGTGTAGTAGTTTGTCCTTGACAGTTTTTTTTTAAATACGGTACATACCTTCTTAAAGAAAAGAGGTCTATTCCGTACCTTTCTTTTTTTTATGGATGGGAAATCATCTAATGACTTCTTCCTTTCTAGATGGAGCGGATGGGCGTATCAGACTCTTACTGACTAAAACCCTTCCGTGTTGCCCTTTGCGTTCCAGAGCCGCGGTGACTCCTTCGAACAAATTCCGCAACACCTATTCAGTACCTACAGTGGGGACAACTGTAGACTGTTGTTGTTGTGTTGTTAATCAGGCCGTTCTTCAAACACCTTAAACTGGCGCAAACAAGTATCTACTAACTAACAGGATTCCAAGTTAAGGGCAAAAACCTGACACGGTAAATAAATAAATTAACAAGAAGCAGGAAAATTCTAACTCAATGAAGATAACGTAATCACGAGGACGACACATCTAAATAAGATTTTATAAAATTTAAAATAGCAGTCCCTGGCTATAAATCTCGTTGTGCATTCATTTTGCGCGACCTACTTTTAGGAATATCGTTTTTTTTATGGAAAAGGTAAAAGTGAAAAATTCAGATGGGCCAGATGGTTGGCGCGACTGGCAGATAACTGGAACGATCTACTAACCTACATATACTATGTTGGTGGCAGGATTTACTCTGCAAGCGCGGATTGCGGTCTTCCATTTATATATTGAATGTAAGTTTTGGCTTTACTGATATTGAACAGCTTAGTATGTTTGGAGCGACGTGAATGTCAATGTGATGGATTGGCTAATTTCGTCTCGTAGAAAATGTAATACAAATAAGTGTGACTCCAATCGTCTGTAAAATAATATTATATCTGTGTTGTGCGTAATATTATAATGTACTAGCTGATGCCCGCAACTTCGTACGCGCATATCCCGTTTTTTTCCTTTCCCGTAGGAATTTCCCGTATAAAAATAATTTTAAAAATCGCTTCAGTAGTTCCAGAGATTACCCCTACATACAAACTTACAAACTTTACCTCTTTATATTATTAGTATAGATGTGCACTGTGTAATTCTGAAATCATTCCGAGTATACGTTTCCTTGGAAATTAAATGTCCTATTATAGGATATGGTCTGCCCATGTGCCAATTTAATGTAAATCTGTACCATAATGGAGGCGCTTTTACAAACATTTAAACATGCAGACTTTCACTTCTTCTTTCATATTATTTGTTTTTATTATTTTCTCTATTATTTCAGTTATATAATTGCTAACTTAGATTGCTTCTTATTTTAATTAAAGTTGTGTATTCTTTAGTTTTGTGCTCACACCATAAATTAGTACTGTAAGTCTATGCGTGAGCGCCAGGGCCAGAGCCTGCCAGGGTTGCGGAATTTGTTCGAAAGATTCACCGCGGCCCTGGAACGCAAAGGGCTTTAGAAGGAACACGGATGGGTTTAAGTCAGTAAGAGTCTGACACGCCCTTCCGCTCCACCCAGAGCAGAAGAAGTCATTTGATGATTTCCCATCCTTAAAAAAAAAAAAAAAGTCTATGCGTGAGGATTTGTAATTGGCTTTCTGGTGACTATGGTTTCCTTTTCTTGTTTATTTTTATTAGCTGTAAGTCTTGCATGTTTTAAAAAAATTATAAATTATTAAATCAGTAGGATATTATCACGAATATAATATAAAAATGAAAAAGAAGCCAGGGACTGATAAATCCAAATATTTATTTTGTAAAAATACAATAAATTTTTTCAAATAATAATCATTTTTGGTGTTGACCCCGAATACGAATCATGAATTCATGACATACTAAATCACCAATAGATTACACAGTAAAATTGAAATTATTATAGCAGGAAGCACTCAATTTCCCGTACACAAGCCTATCTGTTATGTCCAGCTGATCAGGCCCCAATTCGTAGCCACCCTTAAAGGTCAGTGCACTCGGAAGGGCTTCTGAACCCCTACCATCACTGATTTTACCCCGTTTTATTTTTCATTAAACACACAATTGCACGGCACTTCATTTTGCAAATCATGTGATGATGATATTTAGTGCATAATTATTTGAATATTAGGTATTTTTATTAACAATCCACGTTTTCGGTAGTAACTTTGTGAGTTACTGAAGATTTTTTTAGTATGGTTTCGGTCGGTCACCAGCTCGACAACGCCTACTGCTGAGCCTCTCTTTACTTGTCCCAATCCTAGAACTTGGATGAAGGTGGATCAGGTCAGGAAGCCACGTTCTACAATGTCTTCTGTCCATTCCGTCACACGTGTATATTATACTCTTGAAAGTCGAACCTAGGTGGGAACCTTCAGTCTGGGTGGATCGGTGACCTTCGTAGGCTAGTTTGAGCTCGATGTGAGTATCCAAAGGTCGAGATAGTATTTAAAATGCGAGTTAGCTAATGAAGTTTTAGTAGAATAATGGATTTTTAGGTTATTGCTAAGTGTACTGGTTTAAGACCTACTTTTTTTTCTATTATACCTTTAATCTACACAGATGAAAGAACAATGGCCAAATTTCTATAGGAGCTAAACTTGACTTTAATTTTCCATGTCCCAAAATAAACTACAGTTACAAAAACATCATCCCGTTCGAAAATGATATATAAATAACCACGATTTTTCATAAAAACGTCCAAAATACTTTTGAGATTACTATTATTATTCTTATGTAGTTAGCGATAAGCAAGGAGGGTAATCAGCGATCTCGTTTCTTTTTATTTCGATGTCTCTCAGAGAATTACCCAAAAAATAGGACATCTGTCAATAGGCAAATAAGATACAAATGATTATCGGGTGTCAATCAATGGCGCGGTTTCATGGCCAAAGATTTGTCGATGACAAATGACGTTTCGTTGTACGCAATTAAACAAAACGCTTATGCTTAACATGAACCCACATAATAATTTTTATGACAAAAATCTAACACAAATTAAATCAGCATAGTAGTTAATTTGATGTCTACATACTAATTCAATTGAATTACTTACAGTTAACAACTATTCAGAAAAACGTTAATAATTTTAGTCATTTCATACGCGAAATGAATCGCCAATAGGTGCGTTCTGAAACTACTAACTTTTCCGAAATTATTTAGAATACAATAATTTAGAAAAAGTTGAAATAACAAAAATAAATGGATTCCATTTTGTACATATTTTTTGTAGTTTTAGGAACTTAAAAAGAAGGGGTACTTTTCATATACATGGCATATCGTGACAACATCGTTTCGTCGTGTGGTATGATTTGAATATCCTTCTTTTAATATCTCCTTCCACCATTTCCTGGTAATATTAAACACAAATCTTGAGCTTATTAAAAAAACCTCAAAGAAAAGTTGGTGGTGCTTTTATTCTTAATGTAATAAGTACCTAAGTAATATTTAAGATCATGGGAATTAGCCGACAAACATTCACAACAAACATTCTTGCGATATTAAACGGTTCATAGAAACAGTAATTTGTGGAAATAATATTGTGAGTAGTAAAATTTTGCTGTCTAATTGAATTAAAGAAGGTCAAATTTATAAAAATATACCAATATATAGTAATATAGTTTTAGTTATAAAATCTTGCTAAAACATAAAATTTCTGTGATTTTATTTTTACCATTTTGATGACACACTCATTGGTGCCCGCTTTGGATGGAAAATTTAAAGGATTACATCAATATAATTATATAAAATCTTTCTGTTACTGACTGACTAAGTGACTGACATCAACGCATGGCTGAAATTTTGCATGTAGCTTCCCTACACTCCGTACTACGAGAGAGGATTTCCCGAAATTCCTACAGGAACGGGGAAAAAATCGAGATATGCGCGTACGAAGTCGCGGGAAAAAGCTAGTAGCTTATACTAGAAAAAGAAAGAAAGAAAATCAGTTTATTCTACTACTACTACTACTCTTTCTCTTTGATTTGCTAAGGAAACTGCAATTGCCTTGCCAATGTATTTAAAAAAAAAACACCGCAGGTACTTGTGACTTATTGACCATGATTATGGAATTCCTTCCGGTAGTCCGCCACTTAATCGTATTATTTTCTGATTTCAATATATCCCCAAAATTAGTTTATATAGGGCATAGGCCAACGCCCGAAAGGTTCGGCCAAAGTTGCCCTAACCACAATAATTTCAAAACTGTAGTGAGCCCATGGGAAGTATAGTAATTGTATCCCCACTTTGTTCTATCTATTAATTCCACCCTTCTTTGATTAAAATGTCAAAACGTAAATGGCGTGCCATTAAAACATTTGTAAAGGTGACAATTTTATTGTTAACACAAAATGTCTAGTTAGGGTCCCGAATAAAAGGTGAGGCTTTTGATCCGGGGATTGGAAGGAAAATAAATGCCTTATCTTAATTAGTGTTACAAACTTTAATGTGGAAGCTTATCTGGTTGTTAATAAAAAACTTTGTCGTGCTTTTTTGATAAAAGCTATCTGAATACTTTCATTACTTCGTTGTTCCAAACAGTCCCTATCATTTTCAAAGCAAACTTCTTCGTATAATTTAGAGATATCCCTTTCAGAAATATTATGACTCAATCATCCACCCCCACATCCGAAATTAAGTTCCCATTTCTTAGAACTTTGCTAACATCGATAAAATCAAACTGCCTGTACGCTCCATATTCCGTATATAAACACGCTGTAAGCAGAATATAGCCTGCTAACACTTGGAACAACTTACATCCCTGATCCAACAATAGAGCATCGAACGTTTTCTTATATAATCAAGAGCCGCTTCTCAGATGTTGAAGTTAAGGGGATCACATATTGGGGAGAGGTGGCGGTAATGCACTGCGTGACTAACAAGATTTTCTTTACTCAAGAAGGGGTAAGAGCAAGCAATTGAAGACCTATTTCGGATGTGAGATTGGGGAGCAGGCAGGCATCTTGTTATTTATTAATTAATGCTTAACCATGTATATTGAAGTTATCATGTCGAGCATCGTTTGTGTAAGTACGTGAAGAAATAGAAATAAGTGTGTTATTTTTTTCTTTACCCTTTCTCCGAGCAATTGAAGACATTTTTTGGATGGGGCAGCCAGGAATGATACAATTGCAGACGAATTTGCCTTGTTATTTATTAATTAATGCCTTAAACAAGCATACGTAAATCATCATACTAAGCATCATTTGTGTAAGAACATGACGAACTGGATTTGAATGTGTCCATTTTGAGATAAATTTGTTTTTTGGTACGGTGGTCATAAATTCAGATCCATTAATAAAGCTCAGTGCTCTGTTTGATAGTATTTCAATTAATATCTTAATTTTTGAAGATAGTAGAAGATATGATGATGCCAATGATATCAACCTTTCCCTCTACAGGTAACACTCGCCCCGCAACCGCCTATCACTTAGCCCCCACAGCGTTATTTCAAGGAGGGCGCGGGCGAAGGTTGTATAAATATTGGCGCCTCGCTTTGAGGCCAAGTGCCGTCTTTGTCTCGACAATAAAAGAATAACACTCATTTATTCGAACAATGAAACCCCCCACCACTACGAATAAATTCCTAAAGCTACCCACTGTAACGTAAATCTTCACCATATTGTGCTGGAAAATCGAAAGCGGTAAACGTATAAAGTGTTTCAGTGTGAAAAAGGAACAGAAAAAAAAGGAAAAAGCGATGATGTCCCAGATGAAATGGATTATTTCCACAACTTCACGGTTTAAAAATATATCAACAACTTCAGATTAGCTAAGCTGCCGCGCTTATGATATCAGTAGTAAGTCAAATTATTGACCAAAGAGAGTTATTTATAGTAATAATACTAAGTCAAAAAACAAAAATGTGCAAAAAGGCCAAGTTGCTCTCCCCAAAAATTCGGCCTATAAAAGTAGTGAGATCAATAATAGGCGAAGCATTTCTTCTACAGTTCTGAAATGCTTGTTGCTTTTTTGGGGGATGTCATGTCTTTTTTTTCAAGTAACTGATAAGTTTCAGTTGTTACTGTTGTGAGAAACAAATAAAATAAAATTATTAGCTCATGACTTTAATAAAAATGTTTTTTCTTGATTTTACTTTCCTTCAATTGTAGCCTAAGACCTATCTTCACAACAAATTTGAAGTTTCTAGCATGACTGGAACTAAAGTAGTCAAAATGTTTCGTGTAATATACACACTGCGTGTGTTAGGCCGGATCTTGGCCTAGCGCACTACCGTACGCCTAGATCCAAAATCGGCGCAATTAGCTCTACCAGACATGCCAAGAGTCATAAAAACGATACAAAACATACAAGACTGCTCTTATGGCTACCACAGGAGTAGGAATGGGCAGTTACTTTTATCAGTGTAGCTGTAGGACATGCACCTTGCCTTGCAGACAATATTGTCGACCTCTTCGGTAGACCAAGAAAACAGTAGAAAGAAGAAAGAAAGATAACACGTTTATTCCGCCAGAAACGACGCACAAAAACATAAGACTCAAAGAAAATAACAACTAACCAAAAACTAAATAAAACATTTATCATTTAGTCGAGTAAATTGACATCCAAATAAAAAGGCTTAAGTAAAACACTTTCAGTACATAAACCAAGTAAACACTTATGCGTCATGGGACAGCCTAATTTGTGAATTCCATAACAACAAGCCAGATCATTTCGCAACAGACCATGGCGTAAGCTTACTAGACACACTTAACCTTTTCACAAAATAAAATAAAGTAAAAACACATAGTATTAATATTAATCCGAAATTTATTGTAAGCTTTTCATAAGTCGAATATTCGAACTAAAGACCGCGTTCTCATCCCAAAAGACAGCGAAAAAAAAACGTGAAATCGGCGCAAACATATTTCTAAGCTGACTCACAAGCAACAGCCGTCAGTGTTAGTAAGAGATAAAGTCTTGAACATATCTAGCTTAATAACTTGTCAGCTTAATGAGCAACATTTTTAGAAACTGACGATGCCGATTTTTGACAGAATGTAAGGCTCAGAGAGATTCTTCGCAAAATCTAGCAAAAGAAGACTTTTATTACGAAATACGAATGAAATAAAACACATTAAATCTGCCTTAGTTCGCTGATTTTGCAACTAATGTAGACCGTAATGCCTGGTGACTTTTTAGGTCACCCTTGCTGAACAAACATAATAAATATACATACTATTTTCTAACTTCGCTGTAGTAATTTATGCCATGTTTATTTGAACTTCTCCCTGGTGTACAACGATGTATTTCCAACTTTCTGTGTAATCAGCACTTTTTAAATATCTCATTAATAACTATCGCCTGGCACGATATTCGACGTTAAGCAGTGCTTGCCCAGGTTTGTCCGCGGTTGGGTGATCGACCATGCACTACACATATAATAACTGGTACATATATAACAGGACTTCTCCTTGTATCGGAAAGTACTTTCATTTGTTTGTCCCCGCTGTCATATGAGGATCTCTCGCAGATGGTAAGCCATAAAATCTGGCACGAGTCTTGCTAAGGGGTACCGTATTACTCAGTTACTGGGTTGTGGAGTTCAGATAGTCACTCTATGTTCTATATATCTATTCGGGTACTCAGTAGAACTTGGTTAGACTTGAAGCCGACCTTAACATAATTGAGAAAAAGCTAGGCAGTTGACTTTGATTATGCTAGCAATGAAAAAAAAACAATTTGATGATATGATTTCAATCTACATTATCTACAAAAAGTACGGCGATGCGACACCGATACATGGTGAACGTACCATCCAGACGCACAAAACGTTTTGGGAACACATTCATTGTGCGTACAGCTTTTTGTTTTTATTTTTTAGGGATGGGAAATCATCAAATGACTTCTTCCGCTCTGGGTGGAGCAGAAGGGTGTGTCAGACTCTTACTGACTAAAACCCATCCGTGTTCCTTCTAAAGCCCTTTGCGTTCCAGGGCCGCGGTGACGGTGACATCTCTTTGAGGTGCACGTGGAACACATCGCGCCAACGACCGGGGCCTGGTTGTGACCGGACAGCGAGCCAACCAACGCTCGCCGTCCGCAGGACCGCGCCTACGGCGGCCGGGGATCGCCCTGCGACTCCCGACGCTCGGGGCGTCTTCTGTAGCGGCGGACAAGGCGAAGGCCTTGTCTCTTCCTCGCGTGGCCCGCCTCCTGCTTCGCTAGCATTACTGCTTCGCAGCAGGAGGTGACCGCTTCCCAAGCCTTTCCCTGCCAGAGAGTGTGTTTCCTGATAGCTACAACATGGGAGTCTTTAAGTCAAGAATAGAATAGAATACTCTTAATTATGTACACCATATAAGTTACAGAAGATATAGATGAGGAAAACATTACATAGGGTGACACAAGGGGCGGCCTTATCGCTAAAAGCGATCTTTTCAAGACAACCTTTGGATGGATTTTAGAGAGAAAAGGAAAGACAGACAAGACAAAAGTTTCTCCTGGGCAAGCGTGCTCCATCTTCGACCACATCATCGCTTACCATCAGGTGAGATAGTGGTCAAACGCTATCAAGAGCAAAAAAAAACTTCCAAAAATCCGCGTACCAACAAAAAGCTCTTAATTTTTTACTACCAATGAACTAAATATAACATCTGTTCCTTTTATGACGCATACCAGTTCTAAGAAAAACAATATCCTCTTCAACCAGATTCGCGATTATGGATACGATAATTTTTCCCTCACACTATTATACTGCGCTTTAAACTGGATGTCGAATAAAGTTAATATGTTTATGGGACACTTGGTTGTAAAAACTCTTATTTCGACGTTAGTTAGGCTATTTCGACGAATTTCGCTTTAAAGCTATGATTGTTACGATCCAAGGGAAGGGTTTTCGTTAATTTATTATTTGTATTACATTGTAGGTAGGCTTTAAGGTGCAGGTTTTAATCTTGTATTTAATGATATTGGTTACGTGGAATGTGAGTGGTTTTGACTCATCCTGTAACCTTTAAAAAGAGATAAAATTAATTAAGTACGTTCAAGTTATTTTACAGCCTAAAAATCGTTAAGTGTTTTGAATGTTTATATTATCACAAATCTACTCTAAACATGATGATTTTCGACTTCAAAGTTTTAATAAAATCTGTACGCTAACCCCTAAATCCCTCTTTTATGCACTTTAAAGGTAACCTAAAAATACGACAATTAAAAACAATAATCAAAGGGTAACCCTAAGTTCTAAAACTCCCTCTGCTACCCAGAACATATTGCCTAACAAAAACGTCATAATTAAAAAACAAAAATAAAAAATGGACGCTCAATTAAGTAATAACCCTACATTGTAGGGCCATCGTATCGAGTATAGTCTAAGTAGAGGGTAGAAATCGAGGGGGAGGCTGAAACAATGGCTACCCCAACGTATGAGAATAATTATCAGTTCGTATTGTTTATTTACGGATAGATCCAGACTGTCTTTTTATTGCTTCAGCCTCTATTGGGAGGGAGAAGAACTAATAAGCCGGGGTAAGATAAAAGCCGGTTTTAGTTGGGCACTTAACTTTCTAGATTGGAAGTGGTCTGGGGTGAAAGTTTGCTGATAGTGCCCTATTTGTGCAAGTCCACTGTTTTTTGTATTACTTTCTAAATCGTACTTTTTGGAAGCCCAAACTTGTAAGCTATTGAAATCAAAAAGTTAAATATAATTTAATTTCACAAATTTGAAACCAGTGTTGGCCAGAATGTCACTTGTCAGTCTCAATAATAATAACGGAAAATCCCTTTTTTTCACACGATTTGATATATCGATACGATCAAGACAAATTCAAATTCTTTATTACGAACTAATTGTACAGAATTTTGAAGATGTTAACAATAGGTAGGTTCTTAGAACTTAGTTGCCTATTAAGCCATTGCAATTTAAATGGTTTATACATAGAAAATAAAAAATAAAGATTATACACAAGACAGATAATATGATCATTAATAATATGATCTGAGTACATTAATAAAATTGGCATTAAGGCTTCTGAAGCAAAGTAGATTGACACAGACTGAACCTTCTTCGTAGAATAGAAAATAGAAACCTTCAAAGAAATGTTCTAATCGTCACCAAATAAAACGATAGGAGAACATTTAATCGAATCATTTGAAGCAACCACGTTGTTTAATTAGGCAAATCTTCGGCCGCGTTCGGACGGTATAATCGAATTTATATTTCATACGAGCGCCAGCGGACTGTTCCGTACATACCCGTTGTGCTCCCGAACAAACACACGAGCCCATGGTTTGTGCTGGCATTTAGACTTCTATTGGGTTATGGCAGCCCGGTAAGATTAGAAACTGGGTGAGGCTAAATGCCAGGGCAAAATGTCATGGATATATTGGACAATGCAATGACCAAAAACCGGGCAGCATTGCGTTCAGATGTAAATATGAGGTCGAAATATTATTTAGCCCTATTGCACGACTGAACTTCACAAATCTGTTGTTTGGTAAACTATGTATTTGGTGACTATACAGCCCGTACCCATATGTACCCTGAGATAAATGCTATATTAGAGGTTACAAAGAAAATGAAGTATCATACCTCCCGTAGTGTGATAAATAGCCGATAAATATTACTCTATGTATCTTTTTACTCTCAAATTCCTAGTCTAGTCTAAAATATTGCCATATCAAAAATCATGCCTTCATATAGGTACAGGCGAACAGGACAAGTACCCACAATACCGAGATATTATCACAAAGGGCGCATTCGTTATCTGTGACACTGACGGCCGCTGGAACGGCACAGTTCATAACATATTATATCGTTTAGAGCTTACGATTCGGTCGTATCGTGATATTGTAAAAAGTATTTTGCAGTTGAGGATTGATCGCATACTCTAAACCTAAAGTTTTCCAGTTTAGATTAGCCTATATCACGTAGCAAAAGCGATTTGATGGAACTAGACGCAGAAGCAAAGCGCAGAAAATAGTGATGCAAGAAATGAGCTTTTCTAATGTAGTTTTAAGGGTTTCGTACCCAAAGGGTAAAACGGGACCCTATTAGTAAGACTTCGCTGTCCGTCTGTCACCAGGCTGTATCTCATGAACTGTGAAAGTTAGACAGTTGAAATTTTCACAGATGATGTATTTCTGTTGCCGCTGTAACAACAAATACTAAAAAACAATAAAATAAATATTTAATGGCTCCCATACAATACACGTGATTTTTTGGCGTTTTTATAGATAATGGTACGGAACCCTTCGTGCGCGAGTCCGACTCGCACTTGGCCGGTCTTTTAACCCTGTAATTAATTTGAACTGAGTAGCATATCTTTGATTCTTGATCTAAAATTTGATTTGCCAGTTTTCAAAGTAATCATATCGTTAGATTATTTCAATAAATATGTTCCACTGTTTCGAAGAAAGCAGACTACAGTTTATTTTGTACACTTCAATATGTTTTGATCAATTTAACTAAATAAGGCCAGTGTTTCCTAGCTGACTACCCTGAAAAAAAACACCGAAACAAACTCAAAGGTCAAAGTCTCTTTTATGTAGCTTTATGTAAGTATCATAATTCGTTTTATTTTTTTCGTGTAGGTACTGAATCATACTTTCTTTTCTCTTCTAAGTGTATTGTGTGTGCATAAATAAATAAATAATTTAGGGAAGAATAGGCAAATTAAATGGTCACGATCATTCGTTTGAAAAGATCTAAGAATTCAAATTTGGACAACAAAACGACCCAATCAAAAATCGTCACCTCTAAAAGCACCTGACAAAATCAGGTCACAATATCACAATGCAAGTCGGTCTCAGTCTGATGTTCCGTACGATACATCATACATGTACCGTCCGAGCGACCTCGTATGAAATATTAATTATAACCACGATTATTTCATTTTACCGGGTAAGCTTAGTGGATTAAGTTAGGACCTGTTTTGGTCTGTTTATTTCTGCTTGTGGTCTCTGGCTAAGAATAGAATGGTCCCTCAACTGGCGACATTAGTCACTGAGATATTTTTGAGCACTGAATAAAAAATTGTGGGTGAAATTACACGTCAGTGAGGCCCTTTTCCGATTCTGAAGTGGAAAGGCAACCATTTAACGGGAAGCAAAAATCTGATCTGGATCAGACTAGACCCTTTTCAATAAGTGTTATCAGATTTCAATGATGTAACACGGTGAATTAAATGCTTTGATCCTGCCACGTTCCATCGTCTGCGCAACAATTTTCCAGACGTTATATTTTCACCCATATTATATTTATGTTTTGTTTATTTATTTCGTTTTAATTACTTTTTATGCTGCCTCGATCGACGTCATTCTATCAACGCCGGTTATCGCTGAAAACCAGTGCTGTGACTCTGTCTCGCACACGAGTCCCAGCATTATGCTGAGCGATGGGCGTTTTGTGCGAATGTGACGCATACCTTCCCAACTTGCATAACTTTTGTAATTTAGTTTATTTTATTTTTTTGGCATGCGTTATGCTTGTCGCAAATAAACTCTTTTTCTTTCTTTCTTCTTTATTTCTGATCTTCGTATCATTCATCAAAATTTCCAATAACACGAGAACTGAAGATCTAACAATTACCTACTTAACCTCATAAGAAATAATCGATGAGCTCATAATTGGACTATAAATCATAGCTCCCGTTCTACTTCATTATATGAGAACCACCTAGGATGCTGATTCAGTACTTGCTGGCTTTCCTACACTTGCAAAATCATCTAAATTACTAAAACGTTCCAAATCTCCAGCCGACAATTTGCAATTTTCAACCATAACCACTGAGGCGTAAGGCAAAATTTGGAAGGTTCCTAAACTAAGTTACATTCACTCCAAAATTATACGAAATTTAGCAAGTGAAGCATAATCTTAAGATGATTTATGATGTTGTATGTATGACATTTACGAGTTAACAGTTCTAGGCAGGCCTTTTAATCAACTATGCTAATGTTTTGGTGTTGATCCCCGAGTTTCGGATCTCACTGCCGAATGTCAATATTAAACCCTAATTGAATCACTGAATGTGAGCAAAATTTAATTATAGTCCTGCGTAGCGACACGTTTGATGAAACGTGTCATGTGGTACAAGAAAGAGCTTTGCAAGACTGAGTCATTTTATGGCGATTCTTGTCTAAAATTTCGTAATTTCTACATGAGAATTTTACTAGCAACGTAGAGTAAAAAATGGTTCGTGAAATGAAGCTACGCTACGATGCGGGTACTTTTATATTCGAATAACATTAAAAATGGATTTTGTTCTGTAACAAACGCAGCCTTGTACAAATTTTTGGGCCCAAAAATACGATAAAATATTTTTTATGGAAGCATTCTGACCTATCCTATCGCGGTCAATGGGGTAGGGAGTCTGCTTTAAAATTCAGTCATAACTTAGATGATTACGTCCCAAACATCTCACGTACGATCTGTATTGCCATTTTGGGTAACCGTGCGGATCCCCAAAAATTTTAGGGTGATAAGAAAAAAATACCTGCAGGTTTAACTCTCGATTTTTATATCATCGTCTATTTTATGCTGGATTTATTCTCTTCAGGTTTGATTTCGTGTTGTAGTTTACACACACAATTATCTTAATATACATATTTCTTGTGTACGTGTGTATGTCACTGAACTCCTCCTAAACGGCTGGACCGATGTTGATGAAATTTTTTGTGTGTGTTCAAGGGGATTCGATAATGGTTTAGATTCAAAATTGGACCCGGTAGGTGGCGCTGCAATCAATTTCCATAATTTTTCGTCAGACACAAAGCAAACGTTCGGACAAAACAACGTCTGCGGGACCACTAGTATTAATATACATATATATAAAAGACATTGAATTGCTCTGCATGCGCAATTTCATTTGGTACTCATTCCAGTATTGAAATAAGATTTTATAGTTAACCTCATTAAATTCTCCCAGATCAAATTGTATTTTAATAGTTTACTGTTTAACTGGGTTACGCCGAAGTTCCTCTTATTTCTCGATACTAAGTAAAGGCTCTTTGAAATCGAACGAGGGGCATGTTGTAATATCTCAAAGCTTTGCAACGAGCGAATGAAAGGGAATGCTAATAAATAGTTCAGAACAAGTTGGAACTGAAAAAGTGACGGTCAAGAAGACTTGTTTATCACTCGCTTTTAAACGAGAAATTGGATGTATTTTTTTTGGTTTTATTTTCATGTCATGACGTAAAAAGTATCTAGTTTTAGGTCCCTATTTATCTGTACCAAATTATGGTATTTGACTAAAAAAAATCTAATTAGTAGGTACGTCAGATAGATTTCCAAAAAATATTGGACACGTAATTTTTCTTTTGTCACGTAAACAAAAAAATGAAGACGATAAGTGCGTTGAAAACTCGTGTGACGTCACTTACAAGTACACTTTTTACTGACGCTACAAGCGACTCGTTATTTTTGATGTGTTTTATCTTCGTATGTTTTTATTGATTTGATAAAATTAAAAATACGTATCCAATATTTTTCGATAATCTACTTACGGACTAAATGATATTTTTTGTACTCAGGCAACATCCTTAATTTATCAAAATCTGTTTATCAAACAAACTCACTTCCGCATTTAAAATATTATTATTTAGTTAGAATTTCAGAGAATCCGAGTGATGGCAGCATTAAAAAAAACCGGCCAAGTGCGAGTCGGACTCGCGTGCAAAGGGTTTCGAACGTATAATATTTTTTTAACTTGTTACTTTTAAATCATTGACTTCTTATGAGC
Source organism: Mamestra brassicae (assembly GCA_905163435.1). NCBI lineage: Eukaryota > Metazoa > Arthropoda > Insecta > Lepidoptera > Noctuidae > Mamestra > Mamestra brassicae. The sequence continues at coordinate 4,464,193 of LR990996.1, read as the reverse complement.
AAATTTCATCTATTTCTTGAAAAACTTCGTAACGAAATATTTATAAATAATCAAAAAAAAAACCCTTACGATGAGTTCTTTGATTTGATATGTCACATGGTAAACAAAAAGTTTTTTTAATGTTTCTATTTTTCCCCCCAAAAAGTAACCCCATTTGCAAAATTTATTCATGGATCATGTCATGGTCATGGATGCTACTCGTACAACACGGTATTACATGCTTGTGCGGTATGATACCGCACGTTCAGCCAATCTCTTATAAATAAAGCAGATCACTCTCCGAAATCAGAATGCATTACTCATGATTACCCACTCAATGTCCGAGTCAATTCGTTTGACAAATACCAAAACAATGGCAAGGTACCCCTGATTAACCTTTCATCCAATCTTCAATAGACAGATGGCGAATCCAGATCTCCTATCAGGGTCACGCATTCAATGGGGCATACTAATGGGCGGCCCACCCTATTAATTATGGTTGACGAGAAAATTTCAAGGCAAGAAATCCTTGCCATCAAGTCTAATGCCGAATGAAATGGGTCCAAACTGGACCCTCGTATTGCTCATTGTTGTAAAAGTGTCAAGTTATGAGGAGCAGGCGATTAATGAAGAACACCTTTATGACGACATTTACTATTATGAAACATGACACGGGAATCACCTGTATTTCCAAAAAAAAGCAGCGTTTTTTTTCTGTTTAGAACTTCGTAGTTAGTAGGTAGGTAGTTATACCACTTTTTTCATATTATTCATCATCATCAGCCGTCCACTGCTGGACATAGCAGTGGAATGGAGTGTCAGACTCTTACTGACTAAAACCCATACGTGTTCCTTCTAAAGCCCTTTGCGTTCCAGGGCCGCGGTGACTCTTTCGAACAAATTCCACAACCCTGGCAGGATAATCGCCACGATTGGGTGGCGGGTTGGCGATCGCAATGTAGCTGTAAAATAGCACATTTTTATAATAATTATAAGGTTATTTCTTCATTACAGCTTCATAAATTAAGAAATAAAATGGTATTATTTTAAGTTATTCTTAAAAACCAGGACTTACATTGAGTCCGTTTGTCTATTTTCTCATATTAATATCGTTCACTAAGCTGTCAATAATCTCGGGATTGTAAGTAATATTGCTGAGTTTATAAACGAGATTACCAACTACATACATGCTCGTATATCCAGTGACCGAATGACGTTCTAAAATATATTTTTAAATGGACATTCATCATTATTGCAGAGGACCCTTGATTTGTTTCACCGCTTCCTCTTACTCCTTAACCCACATTCGGACATCAAATGGACTCGCGGCCGTCATAACTCCAACCTGCCCAGATTGAACAGGCGTGTCGTTTGTATTTTGTACCGTCACACTACTAAATGCCTACCTCATTTGGCCCTTGTTACTAGGATCACAGTTATACAAACTACTGTCCTCGAAACTTGGCTCAAGCGTTGTCAAATTGTGTTTACATTTGAATTTCTGTTTGGAGGATTGTCCTCTCTTGTCATTGTCACTGCTATGAATGACGTCACATCCGTGCGCTGTGATTAAAAGGTTCTGTTATGAAGGTGAGCAGAGTTTACCCGCTACTATGTTTATGTAGTATTCCTTTCTACCCGACTACGACGACGGCAAAGGAAGGTTTATTTGTTAAGGATGTATTCTCCCTGATGTCATCATGATTTTCAGTAGGTATATATATTTCTTAAGGATGGGAAATCATCAAATGACTTCTTCGACTATGTCAGACTCTTACTGACTAAAACCCATCCGTGATCCTCTCAAAGCCCTTGGCGTTCCAGGGCCGCGGTGACTCTTTCGAACAAATTCCGCAACAGGTATTAGGTATAGAGAATGATCAAATAGTGACAGATCAAATAATAATAACATATATAACCCTTAATTTTCTACCATTATTTATTTTAATATCATGACGGCTTAAAATAATTTATTCCTCTGTTAACTGTGTATGATGAATACTGTTCCAATAATATTTAGTTACACATTGAATTGTGAAATAGAAGCATGATCTGCGATAGACATTTATGAGCTGTTTATATAGGTAGATCAGCTAACATTCACCTCAAATATCAATTGTTCCGTGTATTAGTTCACCATTCGATTGTGAATGATTGACAGGACCACGTTGATGTATTTGCAAGCATATTTCTCCATTCCCGTTCATAATATCATCGATATTTTGTGTTGCTGTACGCATAAAGCAAAAATACAATCGAAAAAATATATACTTACCATAAATATTGGTATTTTGTAAAATATAGTTTAACATTGTTTCTAGTCTGAAATATTATAAAAGGATACAATGTGTGTTTCAGTTTAGATCATCAATAAAACCAGCAGGTAGAAGAAAAACACATGAGGATTCATACAGTATTCTAGATTACCCTCGCTACACACACTATTTTCTAATACCAGAATAGTATCGTATTTTCTTGTTATTGTATTATTTTCAACAATGCTAAACCATACCAAGTTAAAAGAAACAATTAGACCGAGATATAGGATCAAAGCAAATGAAAAAGCAGAAGAGACAGAATTCAGAATTGGAAAAATGTGAGCTGAATACTCGTAGATAGATGAAAGTACAGAAGCGCTTTGTCGCAACTCATCTAAAAACAGTATAGATACGACAATAGATAGATACCTCGAACCCAAAGATAACAAAACCAACATATACATTATTCGTCGTCCACAAAATCGTACGAAACAACTTAATACAACGGGGACCACAAAAGAAAATTGAAACAGGAAAAAACTCAAGCACAAAAGACATGACAGTAAATAGGTAGGGGACAATCAGATGACCTAGTTGAGGACAATTGGACGGCACGAAAAGATTTATCACTAGTACGAACGTATGTATGAGGCAGTTATGTTCCGATGGAGAAACGTTTTGATTTAGGATGTCTATTTCGTTGTTTACGATTGGTAAAAGTTTGTTAGCTCTTTGATGTTGTGTGTGAAGTAGAAGTAGAAGAAGTCCAGTATCGAACTCAACCTAAAAAAGTTAAACATCATAAAAAAACATATTGAAAAGTGAGTACTCAATGTAGCTAAATGGTTTGGTGGAACTACTATATTATGGAAACATGAATGCTGCCCATGCATGTAAAGACGTAAAAAGTAACCATGACACACCATCATCATCTGCCTAGCCTTTTCCCAATTATATTGGGGTCGGCTTCCAGTCAAACCGGATTCAGCTGAATACCAGTATTTTACGTGGAGCGGCTGCCTACCAGACCTCCACAACCCATTAAATGGGTAACACGGTACACCTTGGCAAGACTGGTGTCAGATTATCTGACCATGACACACCGATTAGAGAATATCGTTGGCTAAACATATCGCTATGTAGCTTGCAATCATCAAGTCGAATAACCGAGCGAGAAACGTTGCCATTAACATAAAAGTAATTTTTCATGACATCATTATTCCCTTCCATATAACACTACTGTTTCGTTTCGTATGGGCGTACTTATTCGTATATTAGGCCCATTATAGGCCAATCTTACTACAGAGAACTATTTCTATTTATATCAACGAGAAACTATATCAGTCCAACAGAGAATGGCGTAATATGTAATTTAAGTGAATGATGATCATTGTATACTTCCTTTATTGCAGTTCAGATGTTTGACTTTGTTTCGTGTTTATCTCGGAATATATTTGCGAGTTCAGCAACATTATATGGATGTAACAGTTAATAGGATTAAGAAAGTTAATGCGACATTAATGTTGTCTTTGAAGACATTTTATTGCCGTGCTGATTCAGGAATTATATACGCTTTTGGACTTATTTTCGTTGATCCTGTAAATTCTGGCAAAGATATCTTTAAAGCCGATAAGGCTCAGTCGACGTTAATGTTTTGTGTTTATACAAGTTTATACAAAGAAATAAGAAACTTTTCAGTTTGTTGGACTTGAATCGTATTCGTTTTGAAAGGCCGAAAGAAAATTACTGTTTTGAATAAAGTTGTATTAGTTGGTAAATAATACGATTAACAGTTTGAAGGTTGTTATATTTTCAATAAACTAGAACTGTATTGGTTGTTACTTCGTTGATAAATCTACCATACTACGAAAAAATCATTCCTTCTCTTCACACTTGCGCCACGAAAATCGATAGCCTGCATACGGTGCACATTTTACCGTCGCCAATCACTCAATCACTCAGCATTCCCTTTTGCGCACCGCATATATCAGTAGGCACCGATTTTTTCCCAAAAGCTCATAAACTTTCTGCTATTTACACCCAGGAGGTCTACTTTTTCGTCCAATTCTTACCAAAACTAAAGATAAGCGTCCTTGTCCCCGTCGGTTTCACATTTCGCGATATTTTAAACACTCGAGAAATTCTCAAAAACATTTAGGGACATACGAACGTGACATACGAAATCTTTGGAGTAGGGCCACTTGTCTCACGACACCATAACTTGGAACTCATAAATCAGGCCTGCTTAAAACTCGATTCCGGCAGACATGCGAGTTTTAGAGCTTACGATTTTTTGCTGCTCAGATTTTCTTATCGTGGGATCAATGATGATATATTGCGCAATTTTAGTACCTATATTTGTTTATTTTCACAAGATAAGCAGGGTACCAAATATTATACTCCCCAATTATATAATATTATACCAAATATAATACCCGTCGATGTCGGTATCATTTGTGACTACTTCAAATAATGTCGGTATAATTGCTTTAGTTAACAGGCGCTACGCACTTAATTAGAAAGTACTAGTTAGTAACAATTCTCTAGTGACAGGACAGTGTTTCTGTTATAAATACATCTCTATGGAAATACATTACTGTTATATACGTACCTATTTATAACTTTTTTCTTCTTCTTTGGCGACTGAACCAGTGATGACCAAGACCATTCTGCCAGTGTCATGTGTTGACGATAACCTGCTTAAGTTCTTCTTAATTCAAGTTATCCAAAGTCGTCACGTAGATACACGCTCCGTATGTTTCTTTAATAAGTTCTCAATTCAAAGTCGTCACGCACTCGTCCCGTCTATTCAAAATGCATCAGCTTATCTGCAAACACATGTCAGAGGGAGAAATTAGTAAAAAATGTCAGTCTCGGAGACACCGGGGGTGGTCTGTGGAAACACGTGTGTACTTTGTTGTGGTGAATAGTTCTGTTATTGCTTGTTTGAACGACAACATTTTGGGGTAAAAAATAACCAAGAATTTACCTTGGGTGGATAAACTCCAGAATATCCTTTTGTAGGGTATGGTTATGTCAGGTACAGCTTGTGGGAGATTCTTTACGGGGCGGAGCTTCATTTGAGTAATGTATCAATCGGCTAAAATACCAACCCGATCTGCATGTATCTGTAGATCCATAAAAAATGGTTCGTCTAGTTTTACTCATATCTACTTAAGCTGAGTTAGATAGTAACAAAATTAATAGTAACAGCTTTTCTAATGTACTCAAAACACCTCATCATCTTAATCATTTCAGTCGAAAGACGTCCACTGCTGGTCATACACCTCCCCCAAGTTTCGTCACATCGACCGGTCCTGTGTGTCTTGCATCAAGAAGATTCTCACGGCCTTCACCAGATCATTGGTGAAGACCTGGTGAATGACGCTTTTTCTGTCGGTACACGGTCGCCACTCCAGAACCATTCGACCCGTCGAGTATCTATTCTGCGAGCAATTTGCGAAACACCTATCTATAAATATAATACAGGGTGAATTTTTAAAGTGTGCGTGGATGGCCAAAACCAAAACTATGAGGAATATCGAAAAACACCAAAAGGATGAGCACTTTCCTTTAGTTTGCCATGTGTTATTACTTCCCAGAAAATTATCATTATTAGCGACATTTTCGAATGGTGTAAAACGCAGGGTGTGTGTTTTTTTTTTCAAAACCAACCGGTTCGATTCCTGACTAGAAAAAGCGATTCTTCAAAAATCCGGTGATGCTGTTTTAGTTTTCATCAAAATCGAGCTCGAGACTCCTTTCAGTGGTTTTCGATATTCCTCATAGTTCCGGTTTTTTATTTTTATTTTATCTAATATGGGTTTGTTCTTGACTCTAGTCTAGGTCATAGATGACAGAGATAAAGTCGACGATGGAGCGAGCTTACCCAGAATTAACCTGTTCACTCTAATTTTGAAGAGATTCACGCACATTTTAAATATTCACCCTGTATATTCATCCCAAATATACAGGATATTCATCCCAAAGCAAGTGACACATATAACAGACCCGCAGTTCTAACAGTATGGCTTTACTGAAGTCCACTGAGGCGTAATGGCACGCAGGCGTATTGTATCTTATATTATCGCCACACTGAAGCGAGCAATGATAAACCTTAACTCGTTACAAGCGTGTAACCCGGATACAATTCGCGATTGTGGTACTATATTTAGGTCTAATGTGTTAAATACGGGTGTGATTTGATTATTCTAAACAGCTTCATGTATATAAAGTTATTAAGAAGACGTTTCTACTAATGTTTTATGGCTTGGGGTGAATACTGAAATTAAGATCGATTACTCTGCCTAGTCCCATCACTTCCCGTCAGTGTCGTAAGAGGCGACTGAGGGATTCACCAGAGAATGGACAGCAGCATTCTCTGAGCATTGTAACAGCTACACTGCGATCGCTAACCTGCCTGCCAAGCGTGGCGATTATAGCAGCCTTTGGGGGAGGCCTATACCTAGCAATGGACGTCTTTCGGCTGATATGATGATGATGATGACTCTGCCTAGCCTTTCTCCAACTATATTTGGAACGGCTTCCAGTCAAAGCGGATTCAGCTGAATACCAGTATTTTACGTGGAGCGAGTCCCAATCTGATCTCAACAACCCTGAAACTGAGTAACACGATACCCCTCAAAATGACAGCTGACCCACGGATTAGCGTGCTTTCCGAGGCACGAAGGATTCTCGGTACCTGTAAAATTGATGGTCACCAATCCACACACTGACCTCGGCAAGGTCGCTTAACCACGAGCTTACCATGATGGATGTATGATCGTCTTGGATCAGCTTCTTGTCATTTCATTATATTGATCTTACAGTAATCTGCAGAGACTATAAAAACATGAGGGATGTTCTAAGCACAATGTGCCTTTCTTAAGTGTCCGTATCTTTATAAAATATTAAAAGTATTTTATTAAAGTAAATAGCTGTTGCATAGTCTAAAAACCTGAATTTTATTCAGAGCTCGAAATGCATTTCACGAAATAGTCAAATACTTTCGAGCACCAATCGCCAATAACGATATTAGGGACCAACGTGATAGCGAGCTGTGACTAAAATTTTCTGCTGAATTTTAATCAAGGCAAACAGAATAATGGTACCCTTGATGGGGCTACGGGCCCTCCAATTGAAATAACTGACACTAGGCCTACAATAAAACTACGTATAAAACAATAGTTTATGGTAGCAAAGACCCTCGCAAATTAGCAGTGGTCACTTTCCGCTTCTTAATGGCGCCAAATTTTCAATATTACATCACCTTCTGTTTTAATATCAATTGTAAACTCTAACGCTTGCACGTAAAGCTCATTTTCATTAATTGTAAATGACTGTGATACACTAAATGAAATGAAACTTTAGTTGTCACATGTTAAGGTGTAATTTAGTTTGTGTAAAAAATGTAGTGTGTCCAGAAAATTGTTTTTGTTGTCCTAATCGTCTCTGGGTTGGACAGAAGTGACAGCATCGGTTTAACTAAGTGATTTTATAAGGGAAATGTGACCGAACGCCGGCTTAGGACGCCCTATTGTTTGTATTATAATAATTGCACAGTAGGTGACGTCTGTAAACACTGCGGCCGCTTTAAACGCTCCCTTCGCCGTTTAATAACTGTATCGAACGAAATTACGTTTAATTTGGTTTAATTTCCTTTTATCCTTGTTTGAGTCAATATTAACAGGTGGCTTAGAGGGAGCCACAACAAAGCGCTCAAGGAAAAATGTTATATACCTATGGGAACGAACTTTTATTTTTTGTTTTTCGATTTTGTTGCCATATTTTTGGACAAAATATCTGGGAAGTAGTTTTCAGACTAGTAGAGCAAAGTTGAAGACCTGTTGAGGGCCGCGGGAATCCACTGGATGCGAGAGGCACAGGACTTATCAATATGGCGACTATTGACGACGCGTCTGTCTATACTAACGTTTAGCAATGTTGGTTTTTCGGTTGTAATGATGATGACGAACCGAAGTTTGTGAAGTCAAAAGAAAGATATTGAAATAAATAATATGAAGAACGCTTCTCCTATTCCCGTTCTTCTGATGCGCCTTGCAAGTCGCATCTCGAAATCTCCACACTCTACCGATTTTTATTCCTACTCATTTACTGTGCACGCGGTACGGTTGTGGAATGCACTGCCGCCTGACATAAGGGACTGCAAAACTCTTTGAGTTTTTAAAAGAAAAGTGAAAGAACACTACCTCGAAAGAACACTACCTCTCGGTATCGTCATAGTAGCATATTTAAAGTATAAATTATTATTTATCTTATGTTATTATTGAAGTATTAGTGTGATATTAATTTTAGTTATTATTATGTATAGTATGTCATATTTAAAGGTTTTTGTATTTTTCTACGTATAACTTTTACACACGATGTCTACATCTCTTTTATTCGACTCTCCTTTCGCAGGTATGCTGGAAGAGATTTCTTTAATGCACCAATTTTTCTGTTTCTTTCTTCTTATCTATTTGTTAAATGTGTGTAATAAAGCCATAATATAATCACACACAGCTTACTTCATCAAAGGTGGCAGGATTTTTTAAGGATGGGAAATCATCAAATGACTTCTTCCGCTCTGGGTGGAGCGGAAGGGCGTGTCAGACTCTTACTGACTAAAACCCACCCGTGTTCCTAAAGCCCTTTGCCTTCCAGGGCCGCGGTGACTCTTTCGAACAGATTCCGCAACCCTGGCAGAAAGGTGGCAGTCCTACCATACGCCGATAACATGATTCGCGGCGTCTAAGTTTGCATTTGTCGTGTTTTTGCAACTTATTTTTTATTATTTACTCTTATTTCTGTGTGCTATTTGGATGTTAATCTGGTAGTAAACAATTTCATTTCCTTTCATAATGTGCCTCAGAAAGAACGTAAAGGCTATTAGTCCCGGCTGACATTTATAGTTCTTTGACAGTCGTTACGGAAAGATAGAAGTCAGAAAATATGGCATCAGTTTTTCCAAAGGGGTCAGGTGAGTTATGGTTTTTAGCTTGGATAAATCTAGGTTGATATTTTAATAATTTGCCTCGGTCTCTTTGACCGCACGGCTGACGATTTGGTTATGGGATTGGCTGCTGCGCTGCGTGTCACAGGTTCGAATCCCGCATAGAACAATTATTTTCATGGCCTACAGATAGTTGTTCCGGGTCTGGCTGTTTGTGTATATGACTTTGTATGTTTGTAAATGCACCCATGATACAGGAGAAATACCTAGTGTGGGACAAAGTTTTATAAAAAAACTGGCATTATGAACGCCCACATAAAACTACTATAAAAATCTAAAAAAAAAGAACTTTCAAACTTAATCCTGGCAGATAGTGTCGAGTTTTACTTGCGTATAAAGTTTGTCCTTAAGCTTCCAGCCGGTATAATTTCTTTTCTTCTTATCTTTAGTCAGAGACAGGACCTTTTTACCCGCTGTTTTGTTACTTGGATTTGTTTTTTTTTTTGTTTAAAACATCTACTTAGGGTTTGGTAGTTTTGGGAGAGCTGCGAATGATGAAATTGGATAAAAGTCCTATCAGAAAGCAGCTTGAGGAAAAGTTTAAAAGTTTTTTAAAAAGCTGCGGGTCGATTCTGAATAAAAACTCATTGTGTGAAGTGAAGGTGAAGTGAGCTGCTAAGGATTGACTTTACCTTAATTATCACGGTCTATTATGTCAACATCTCGTTGACATAATAGACCGGCAGAATTGAACCACTGTTCGTTTTGAGGCAACTTTTATAGAACTTGAGTAAAATGTCAAACAATACCTGCAGGACATTATTTTACTGAGTTTCCAAGATAAAACATTTCAACCATGTATCGCTTCAAGGAACATGAAGTCTCCATATAGTACAAGGACTCCTACAATATTTTCCTCAATACCCAATCTTCTTTGGCTCTTTAAGACACAATATAGCTCCGACCTTGTAACTTATTTAACAAGACAAACATTTTAGAATTTGCGTCACCGGATGTTATGGTTGTTTTTTTTTGGTTTCGCGGACGCAGCTGCGCACTTGGTATTTCCGGATTTTGGATTTTTTGTTCTATAACATAAACAGATTTACATTTTTGAAAGACTTTTGACATCTTTAGAATCTTGTGCACCCAATAGCTAAGTTTGTGAATGAACTTTGAGATAAGGATTCATTGGTACGTTACCGATATATTATGTGGGTATGGTTTAGGGAAAGACAAGGCCTTTGCCCCAATCCCTGCAACAGGAGAAGACGCCCCGGGCGTCGGGAGTCGCTAGGCGATCCCCGGCCACCGTAAGCGTGGGCTTGCGGCTGATCACCACCAAGCCCAGATCGATGGCGCGTTGTGTTCCACGCGCTCCTCAAAGAGATGTCAGCATAGGAGATGGGGCCCCTTAGGGCCAGAGCCCGCCAGGGTTGCGGAATTTTTTCGAAAGCGGTCCTGGAACGCAAAGGGTTTTAGAAGGAACACGGATGGGTTTTAGTCAGTAAGAGTCTGACACGCCCTTCCGCTATACCCAGAGCAGAAGAAGTCATTTGATGATTTCCGATCCATAAACAAAAAAAAAAATGTATTTAGTGTACGAAACACTTAATTTATATTTCTGACTGATCAAACCCTTCACTTCAAACATACCTGTCAATGGTTTCTTCATTACATCGATCCAGCCGAACAACGTCCCATGCTGGACATAGGCTTCCCCAAGTGTCGCTACATCGACTGTTCCAGTGCTTCCCGCATACAGCGGATTCTCGCAGCAAAAAAGCAGGGCACCGGGTTCCGGTTTATGTTTTAATCGGAATAAGTGCAATTTTTTTTTTTTTTTTTTATTATTTGATATGGGTTTGCTCTTGACTCTAGTGTAGGTCATAGATGACTGAGAAAAAGTCGACGATGGATCGAGCTTACCGAGTTTGCCTTCAGTAGGTGAAATATTTGAATTATTGGAATCGGAATAATGTCTTTGGGCATACAATAATCAGTAAGTTTTGGACCCACCCGTCAAGACAATTCTCTCTCATCCTAATTTTATCATAGAACGGTACCTATAGTGTATATTTACACGAGTCCAGTATCTAATTATAACCAATTCGAAACTAATTCCGCCAGTTCTAATAAATAGACAAGACATTAATATGTACGTAAAGTTTTGGAATTCTCACTAGATGGGACGACAGGTCAACCGTGACAATTTATTTCAGTTAGGGATGTACGCATGCAGACTAGACTTCAAAAATTTTGATTACTAATACTTTAGTAAATAGTGCTTAATTTGGTGCCATATGAAATAAACACTGGAATAAAACGGGTATTAGTTACGTAAGTGAGCTTAAACTGGTGATTTACACTCATAAACCGTCATGAATACTAGAAACACAGAATTTAAGCGTCAACCCTAAATACTAGCAATGGATACTAGTTTTATTAAACTATAAACTACGTAGTTAGTACGCTGTTAAGGCCTAGCGAAACTGTCACGGTCACCGACCAATTAATTCCAAGATATTCAACGTATAAATTGGTTCAACCAATTTGCTAGTTATAAATTCAAAATGCATCCGCCCGGAAAATTGTATTGAGACCCCAGTTTACCCGGACAAGTTTGGGTGGTGGAAGCTTAAACCGATCCTTATCTCTTCGTGTGATATTGTATTTGGTAGTTTTATAGCGGCTAAACTCGGCTTTTGTCCACCCGAATAACCAGACGTTGGGCACATGAATTTTGGGCAATCTCATTTGTTAGATATTAGTAATGAGTTTCTGTTACGTATAATTTAAATGGTATGATAAATTGGTGTTGTTTGTGTCCTTAGATATGTATTACAGCTTACTAAATTATATATCTCGTCAAATCAGCTCCTGAATATTTACTGCAAAATATTATCGTCGCAAAACAATGGTCTTGTTAAATTATCATAATCTTGACCGGTATTGGTTATGCCAGTATTAAAAATAGGTACATAGATAACCCGTTGCTTATTACCTTGTATATAGATTAAAGGATCAGCAAGGAGAGCATATTTGTCTGGTATTTCAAAACGGTAAACAACTTCGCTAACTCATCCAGCGGTGGAATTTTACAACTGGCCCCTTCACACTACAATTCCAAAGCAAATTGTAGGGGACATTACCTGGCATTTTATATGGAGGACCGTCAGAGCATTATATTTAATCAAGAGACCATATAATGGCTTCATAAACGTAACCCATGACGGTTACACGAGGACCGTAAAAACTAAGCGATGCTTACATACATACCCTAAAATCTGAATTTCTAATAACATCTCTGGAGCGAAATGAACATGCAAATATAGCGTACACATTAATTTTTAAAGATGTCTTGTTACTGGATGTGGTAGGTTTTATGTAGATAATGGGCCCTTGAAGCCCGGAAGTTGGACTAACAGTGACCACAAGCGAAAAGCCAAGTTTAGTACGGTCTAGACATGTTCTAGACATTGTTTTCTTATGCTAGAAATGCCAATGCTTTTAATGGAATTCTCATATGCCACAAAAATATCTTCTCAAGCCATCACTACGACGGATTACAATACCCAAGTTCAGCTTCTACATTGTTCGTCCGTGATCGGCCATTTCCGTGCATGTTCGGGTAATACCTACTATGGTCAAGAAGAATCTACTTATTTTCTTGTTACAACAATGAATAACGTATGTATTTACGTCTACGATTGAATAATAATTGTAATGATTATTAAATTACGATTGAACGAAGCGACCAATTTCTTGGAAACTTGGCACAAGAATGAGTCATTATGCGTAACTACAGCTTATTAAAATTAATAGAGGAGATTATGGAATAAATTACTTTATTTATTCTTCGCATAGATTTTTGTAGGTAAAACTCATTGACTCAAATGTCCTTGCTAGATACATACAAAAAATTTCAAGACTGAAGATTTCACTGCAAGAGTCCATGCACTTTGCTATCTCAACAATAATATTTGTACTCTTACACATGGAGTGCGAATAAAATAAATGTAAGATATATCTTATCAGTCGTTGCACCTTCCAGACTCTTTATCCTCCACATACAGTGTTAAGATCGTCGCACACGTAACCCGTTAGAGCCCCCAAAATGTTTAATTTCGTCCCCCATCTACCCTACGAGGGTACCAAATAGGGGGTGGGACCTCCCTAGAAGTCACCCGACCACTTGCTACATAATATATGATAGGTATAGTGCACCTTAATCACTTATATAATTGCAACATTTATTTTGTTGATTAAAATACTTCTTTTATTGTACAGTCGGCAAAAATGGTGATTGTCGTGTTTTTTGCTGTCGCTACGGGTTGTGGCGCTAGGATTTTTATGTTTTATTTTGTAAAATTGTTTTTAGGGCTGTCGTGTGTTGGCGTGAGTGAAACCGTTGCTGTCAGTTGTTTTCATAGTGTATTGGTGTTAGGGCGAATAGAAATAAAATTGTATGTAGTAAGCTAAGGGGTTAAAATGTTGCGTTGAAGTTTTAATCGTTACACGTTCTATAGAATTCATGTATGCTGATGTTTTTTTATGAGTATGCAAAATTGTTCAGCTTGAGTTTTATACAAGCACAGCTAGTCTTAGTCAGTTTACTAAGGAAAAAGCTAAAAATGGAGATTAAACAATTAAAACTACTTTTAAAGAAACTTCCATAAAACGTTGAACAAGAAACTAAACGAAATGAAGGAAATTCTTATGACTTTTCTGCTGCCATTACAAACCATAGAAGAATGTACGGTTAGCAGCGTTGAGCGTCGACAATTTAAACGCTCTCACTCTTCACGAGACTCAAAGTTTATCGTGGATCGTAACTAGGAGTCCCGATGTAGGTACAGTCCTACCAAAGTAACTTGATCTCCCTCCCCCTCCTTTCATTTCCAAAATTAAGGGAGAGAGATGGAACAACTCCAAAGTTAGAAGTTCAACTTAGTCTGGTGGCTTGAAGCAAGGAATTCCAGATATTAAGCACTTGTGCATTCATTCGTGTGTTCTTGTTAGTACTCGCTGTTAATACGGTATAAGGAAATTTTGTGAAACCTAATGTTCTGGCATTTTGTTTCCAAATGGATAATGCTATGGTATGTAATTACTGCTAGGAGACGGTTGATGATAATGCAATACTCAGTCGAATTGTTTCAGTACATTCTATTGTACTCTTGTAAGAATTAATGTCAGGTGTTAGGAGCGACTTGAAACGTGCTTTGGTTTTCTAAGGTGAACTGGGTGAACTCCTGGCTAAGTATAAGCCATTATAATCTCTCTTTTAAGAGCAATGAAAGACGAAAGATTGTCTCTCGATACAAAATCTCTCCCTCATCGCAGATTTGTAAGACTAAGAATAAAAAGTTGTTGCGGAATTTTTTCGAAAGAGTTGACACCACTTGGCAAAACTGGTGTCAGATTTTGTTAGGGTCTCTGAATAGGGTATGTATTCTATTAGGTAGAAAAAATATACTTGGCTGTTGACGTCACTTCGCTTGTAAAATACTACCGTAGTACTATCGTAGTGACGTCACGCAAGTTTTAAACGCACTGTATCTTCGTCATTTTTTGTTCACGTGAAAAAAGAAAAAATACGTGTTCAGTATTTTTTGGAAATCTATGTAAGGAACTAATTACATTTTTTCGGTAGAATACCTTCCTCCTCCTTACCTTGTCGATTTCTTCCCGTGAAAGAATAATATGGACTTTCTTCTCTGAATAAATAAATAATCCCGGGTTTCCGGGATTGAATTTTGTAAAAAACAACTGTAACAAACTTAATGAAATTATAGCAGTGGTTATTTTGATTTAGTATCTTTATTTTATTCAAAACAATGGAATACCTATAAAAAATATAATGAGAGTTCACTACGAGTTTTAACTATATTTTGTATACTTTTACTTTTTTACTATTTTAGCAATCTCAGGAATTTCGAACAATTCCGGGATCCGGGGTTCTAAAAAGCATGTCCGTATTATACTTTCGTTGGAATAAAAGTAAAGTTTAGGTATATTAGCGCCCGATTCTCCGATCACTGGTTATAACTTAAAACCTAAGTTATCCATTGGCGCCACAAATACAAGATCTTCATTGACGTTTTACGTTTAGTTTTACGTTCATCCCACTCATTCATCCTTCCTCCTAATAAAATACTCTCGTCAAAATAATACTCATGTAAATATTTCATTAGGCTGAAATGTAATGGAGCTTAACAGAACCTTTTACGAGGTCGCTTCAAATAATGTGTGTGTTAAAAAAACCTTTTTGTTGCTTTGGAGAATTACTAGGTGCTTTAATATTCATGTGCTAGTGATCAGATATGGAAAGTGAAGGTACTGTAGCTGAAATTTTCGGTCTTGTTGAAAATTGGGGAAAGGTGCCGCCAAGTCTGTGATGTTAATATTCGTTGTAAACAACAACTTTTTTTTGTATATGTCTAGCTTTTTGACTATTTCACCTGGTTGATCTCTCTTTGCGGACTCTTTATTTCAATTCCATTTATTTTTCGCCCATAAATACAATAACGCAAAAAACAGAGTAGTTCAAGCAATGAGGATGGGAGACAGGAGCCCATACTAAGTAAAACCTGTGCTATGGGACTCCTGGTCTCCTAATCTCGGACAACGTTATAAGATATCAGTGAAGACAGGAAAAACAGAAGCAGGGAGCACTATAGCTAAAAATATAGTAACAAGAATAAAATAATAATGTTTTGTTAAGTTTGTGAACTTGTTGGTGGGTGTGTTTCATGTATCGTGGTTTTTCAATTTCTATTTCAATTTCAATTCAATTTATTTAATCAAGTAACCATGACTCATTTTTTACTAAAAACGTCGATCGTTGTAATTTTTTTATGTTTCCTATCAACTGGATTGGTCGTCACTTGACCAACGCGGCAACACCGGGAGGAATAATAAGGATAAGATAAGAATATAATGGAAGGAAGATAGGTCTTTGCCCGGCAGTGGGGAAAAAAGGCTGAAAATTAATTATAATATTAGGATAGACCAGGTTTTAGGCGAAATCAGCTATTACAGAGAAAAATAAAAGAGAATGCACTTTAAAAAAACGGCCAAGTGCGAGCCAGACTCTCACATGAACTGTTCCGTACCATAAACCGAAAAAACACCTTTCTTGAATGGGAGCCTCCTTTAATTTAATTTAATTTTTATTAATTGTTGTTGAAGCGGCAATAGAAATATACAGTGTGAAAATTGCAACTGCCTACCTATTACGGTTCTGGAGATACAGCCCGCTTACAGACCGACGAACAGACGGACGGACAGTGGCGGTTTAGTAATAAGGTTTTTTTGGTTACCCTGAGGGTACGAAACCCCTAAATTGTAAGACTAATCTTAGCAGTTCTCATACATCTTATATGTTAAAGTATTTTGACACTGACGTCATTTAACACCTACTAATAAAACGCTTATTAAAATAATTTCCACGCCATCCATCTTTCCACCAGCCATCAGATGACACAAGACACAGCCTAAGAATTCACGTTGTCCCATATCTACACCGTACACCATAAATCACAGTCACGTAGGGTCTTTTCAATTAATTCTCGCTTGCGGCCCGTGATATATTTGCATCAGAATATGTAATCGGTGTAAGCGGCCATTGTCGGCTGTGCTCAGTAAAAAGGGTCAAGAATTGTTCGCCTACGGTCCTATTGTGCGATACACAATGTAAGCTCCTGTTTGTCTTACTCATTTCGTGGAGGCTCAACCTCATATTTGATTTTGACTCATTTTCTGGTCCGTTGCCTACGCTAAGTTTCGTCGAAGATTTTCCGTTTTGTTGGCGTTTCTGTTTTTGTGTTTCGTCAGCGTTCTTTGCGGTTGATTGTTCTAGATGTTTTGGAATAATATTTTGTTTTGTTTTGTTTTCAGGTAAGGTTTGGGATGTTTTGTGCTACATTACCTACGGCCCTGTATTGAATGAGTAAGTACTGAACTTTTTGTATCGAATGTTATGGCCACTGCTGGCAAAACATTTGTTTGTTCAAGAAAGTTACAAGAGCTATTATAAGGATGTTTACACACCTTGACTTACTTAAGCTCTGTGCCCCCAAGATGGGGCAGAGGGCGTCCACAGTAGTCCACAGTAACTCTATCGATAACCGTCTTATTTTGTCTTCTATATTCATATTGATAAATATAAAACTGTGAATGTGAGTTTGTATGTTTGTAAACGCACCCACGATATCGGAAAAATATCCTAATGTGGAGAAACGTTTAAAAAAAATATTTAAAAGAGAGTAAAACTTAAATGGGATTAAGCCGGACATATCTGCGGCATGTCAAATGAGCAATTGGAAAAAAGACCGGCAAATGGTTCCCATTAAATGCCAGTCGGCATCGCAGCAGACCAAAGCGAAGATGGTGGGACGAGCTCGACTCCTACCGAAAAGACTGGCCCGTACTAGCAAGGGACAGAGGTGTGTGGAAGACGGAGGCCTTTGCGTAGTGGAACGAAATAGACTAGATTCCATTCAATCCAATTATTATAAGGACAAATCCTAAGTACCATAGTTCTTAGAACCGATCTTAGATATTCCTCAAACGAGTAGGTAATAGTGCCAGTATTTAGGTACCTCCCTACTTCAATTTCTGGTAAACCCTATTACGAAAACAAACATAAAATTCCATGAACGACGCATGCATTCGTCCTTCGATTCTAAACAGTCCTCTATTGCGACACCACGACATAATACTCCGATGACTCATTCATTTCCTTGAACTGTGTCAATACTGCTAATTAATACTTCTATTGTAAAATAGTGCGGTTTACTTCACCGATAGTAATATAACGTAGAACATGACTATTATTATTGTGCAGACATGTGTAAAGTCATATATCATAGAGCACACTCCTGATGTAGGAAAAAATCAACTTTACTCTATATTTATCATCCTCGACAAGCCAAGTTTGATACATTATATTTAAATAATGTTTTAAAACTAGATGAGATCCTTGTCAGCCCGTATCCGGCTACTCTGAGAGGAAACTAAGAGGACGTAGTCTCTTTTAAAATCCACTCTTTTTTTTTGGTCAGATCGAACATATAAGGATCATGCAGATTAACGTTGGAGATGGTCTTATGAAGAACGGTTCAGGCTTCCGAAAAAGAGAAGCATTTTAAAATTAAAGCAGTTACTAAGATAGATTGGCCGATTAGAAACAAAACATAATTTCAGAGTGGTGTTAACTCTGAAGTACCTACCTATAAACGGGTTACAAAACAAAAGTCTTACTTCAGAGATCTCGTTTTGACCCGACTTCGCGACGCAGTGAAGAGTATTGATAAATTATATTTTGCAAATCCATACTTATCACACAAATATTATAAAGGTGAAAGTTTGTGAGTGTGTGTGTGTGTATGTTTGTTATTTCTTCCCGCGCAAACGGCTGGACCAATTTTGATAACATTTGGTATGCGAGAACTGACACCCTGGAGTACCACATAGTAGTACCACCGCGAATATTATAAATTCGAAAGTGTGTCTGTCTGTCTGTTACCTCTTCACGCTTAAACTGCTGAACCGATTTAGATGAAAATTGGTACAGAGATAAATGAGACCTTGGAGAAGGACATAGGCTACAATTTGTCGCTTCAAGGGCGAAAGGCTTGAAGGGGTTGAAATAGGTGATGGAAGTTTGAATGGGAGTCCCTCATTATTGAAGATAATACCATGAACCTTTGTAATAAAGGCACTTGATAAAAAAAAACATAAATATGATCAAGCGTTTTTGAAAAATATGTATCTTAAAAATAAAAATAGCTGCCCAAAGTAACTATTCCACGCGGACGAATTCGCGGGCAAAATCTAGTTAGTGGTTATAAATTGGCTATTACACGTCAAAGCGTATATGTATCAAAACAATGGTGTGAGTCTACTTAAATTGGTTATTAATTCGTGGGACCACCATAAGTCTACTAAGTATAATCTCGACGAACCCATTTTATGTTCCCGAAACACAAATATCGACCAAACAATTCCGATCAGAGTCCTTATTCCGAACCAGCCAGTGTATCGTTTCCACCAAACACTTATTTCTGCGAACATCCGATTATACAATAACACTGTTTTGTTGGTCCGTTCACTGTAATTGAATCGTCGACGGTGACACGAGGGAATACATGGACGATCCGAATGTTATTCATATGGGAAGCTAACATCACTGAGATATAGTTTAATTAAGGATATTATGATACAATTATTGTTAGTAGCTATAAGGTGGGACGTAGACAGGCGCGACGACAAAACGACAACGATACTGGAACCTTACTGGGCGAAATTGTTCTACAGATAGAACAATCTCTATGGAAACGCGTCAAACTTCTTAAGTCTAAGACCACGTTTTCATCTGCTACTAGCTCGCATGCAAGTTGTATTACAATGCTGGCTACCGAGGTATATTTAATTGTGATCAATCGCTAGATCTTGCCCTGAAACTTGCATGCGAGTTGCTTGCTGGTAGAAACACGGCCTACTATTGGTATCCAACATGGCTCTAGAACCTGTATCCTGATTTTGAAACACAGGCCCGGCAATGTTTTACGCTTCTTAAGAAATAATTTCTTGGTAGCCCTGTGTCTCGATTTGTAACCATTTTATAACAACAAAACTTCAACGTTTCAATCATCAAACTCATTACATGGGCACATTCACGAGCAAAACTGACACGCCATGATTTTGGGTACTCTTCTTATTTCAATCCATAAAAACGTCCTTATATTGAAATAGAAAACACATTACAATGTTCAATCGATCCCTTGAAATACATGTGCCACTTTAGTAATAGATTTGGGAAAGAGCTTAGCGACTCCTTATTGGTTTTGTAGAGCCTCTCAAAGGCAGCTAATGAGAGGAATTACAGTCGTTAACTTAGGTGTTACATTTACGCCAGTCTCCTCTTATGTGGCTGACAGATCTTCAGTGTTAAGTGTGTTTCGAGTTTTGAGTCATTGAAATTGAGAACTTAATGGTAGTAGACAAGGATGGTTAGTTTTTTCTAAACATGATCTATTCCTTATTAGTTATCAACCAATTTAGTGATTCAGCATATCAGCCGAAAGATGTCCTGCTTGACAAATGTAGGCCACCCCCAAAATAATGTCGCCACAACAACCGGTTCTGTGCGTCTTGCATCTATCGGCTACCCGCGACCCTCACTTGGTCTGGTGAGGGCCTTCCAACGCTGCGATTTTAGGTACGCGATCGCCCACTTCCACTTCAGTTTGGCGATCCAAAGTATGGTATCCACCATCATTCCTGATTCGATCAAAATTTAGTGATTGTCAAATCAATAATAAGGAACACAAATGGTACTTATTGTAGAGGCTACCAATTAAAGTGTCCAGGAAGGCCCAAGCCAATATGGCATCAAATCTAGCTATTGACATCACAACCTATAGACGTCCACAGCTGGACAAGTCCCGTGCGACTCTCATCCAGCGGGCTCCCGCGGTCTTCACCAAGTCAACGGTCCATCTTAGTCAATTACTTGTTTAATTCGATGATGATGCTTCCCAAGCACAAGGAATTGAATCAATTAAGTCCATTACAATTATTTTTCTTTGTACTCATCGCTTACAATTATGTGAGATATTGGTCGAACGCAAGCCTATCAATAATAAAGAAAAAAAAACTACATCATGTCAATCCTTAGCTGAATACAAAGCTCTTCGATTTTTAAATCCATATCGCCAGTCGCCACCATTTTTCTTTAATCTCCAACCAACCAGAGTTCTTCGGAATCCAAAATTAAACGTATCCAAAATGGCGACTCAATCGCAATGGAGGCCGGCGGTAAATTGTCGGATCACGCGCCTCTTGAGGGTTAGGCATACTTTTTCTGTGGCCCTCAGGCTAGAATTTACTGCTTACAAACATGTCACTACGAAACTGTTTTTGTGGATAGGTTTTGTTACATGTTTTAGTAGAGAGAGGCTGAATGTGAAGTTGCTTTATTTTTTCCAGTGATTTTCAAATATGATGGAGCTTCGTCCCTTAATACTGTGCGGTTTGTGAAATATGGAGATCCGATAGGCAGTTGCCACATGGAAAATACTATAATTCATCTACTTTTGTTTGGACTGGAAGCCGATTCTGACTTATTTGGGAATGCTTGGCAGATTGATCGTCACTTATTTATAACCAAGATTATTTGAGCAAGAAATAAAGAATACAACGCACCACCGGTAAATGGTAGACATCCCACCCATTTGCACAAAACGTTCAGGGAATATTTTAATTGTGCGTACAGCTAATGAAGGAATACCCTGCCGAGTCTGTGTTACCTAATAGATACAACCTTGTTTAAGTCATGTGTGTTAGGTTACTTCTAGGTAAACGTACTCTGTCGTCGCATACATATCACCGCTTTTCATCAGAAGCGATTGTGTCAATTTCGCGCCAATCGACTTTTTATTGTTACTAACACTTAAAACCCTTTAGAACTCTGGTGAGTCTAAGGGACTCACCAGAGAATGGTCAGCAGCATTCTCTGTACATTGCAACAGCTACACTAAAATCGCTAACCCGCCTACCAAGCTTGGCGATTATGGCAACCCCTCTTTTTTCTGGGGATTTTATCCAGCAGTGGACGTCTTTCGGCTTGTATGATGATGATGAAGATTAAAGGGTAACTCCAGGCTTAAAATATTTCAAGTTAAGTCGGATTAGATAAATATCTACTATATTTCCCCACATCTATCAACAACACAAAGACACTATAAAGCGTTAGCGCAAACATTAGTGGTTACTTAGTTTGCCATATCGCCTTATCTTCCTATTTCAATGTAAGGACTGAAGGAGCTCGTTTCCCCGTGAGAAATACACTGGCAGTAATGGCGGACCGTGATTTCGGTATAGACTTGAGATAATTGAGAATTTATATCCAGTTAATATTGTATGGCTTGCATATTTCTATGAGTGAATGTTTTGGTGGAAGGAATCAAGTTGAAGGGACATTATTATTAAGAAAGCTTTAATGAAAGGTTCAATGGTTTTTGAATCTGATAGATAAACACATGTAAATGTGTACTTCGTTTCGGCCTGGCAATAGAGGTCATTGCCCTTTCCCAAGTATCTTTCGTATATGCTAACAATACACTACGTTTTCATTAGTAAATGGACGTTCATTCGGACCCCAAAAATAAAAGAAATGTTAAGAATATCAGTAAATCCAGGTGGCTGCCATTGATGGATACAACACAAAATCAATTGGCTTATCAAAAATGTAAAAACTGAATTAACGAAGTCAGAAACTAATAAACCACTTATTGATAACTTAAATTAAGTTCATTGTTTATTATAACCATTTTTACCACAAACATAAACCTGGTTTCGCTAAAGCCTGTAATGCGAGTTTCATCATCTGCCTAGCCTTTTCCCAACTATATTGGGATCGGCTCCCAGTCAAACCGGATTCAGCTGAATACCAGTATTTTACGTGGAGCGGCTGCCTACCTCCACAACCCTTTGATTGGGTAACACGGTACTTCTTGGCTAGACTGGTGTCTGATTTTCAGGCTTCTGTCAATCCGTAACGACTATCAAAGGTCTACAAATGGCAGCCGGGACCAACGGCTTAACGTGCTTTCCGAGGCGCGGAGGAATCTCGATATGTTAAGATGGTCACCCATCCATAGACTCGACCTCGGCAAGCGTTGCTTAACCTTGAAGATCGACCAGTGCAGCTGTTATTATTTAGCCACGAGCTCCTCCCAAATGCGAGTTTATAACCAACTTAGCGCACTGTAGAATATCCTTGCTTTACCGAAAGTTGTGAATTTGTCAACCTGATGATGAACGATGGTCTCTGTTTTACAATACAGCCATCATAGCTGCTTCAAAAAAAGCGGTTAACCTAATTAAAATCCAAAGGCCAGTGGTGTACTGCAAAGCAAGCAATAATTGGAGTTATTTCATTTGGTCGCCGTTTTTTAAATCTACAAGGATACATATACAACGTGTAACAGAATAAACTCAATACCTCTTAAGGGGTCATGGTTCTCATCATTATGAATATCTTTTACTATGGGACCTACCCCGAAATCGTGAAAAAAAATGGACTGTTCAGTAAGTACATTTTGTCGAGTTACGCGCACTTTATGGGGGAGTCTACTTTTTTTTCGCGATATCAATGTTGGTCCTACAGTAAAAGTTGTTCATAATGATGAGTACAATGACCCCTCAAGAGGTATTGCGTTTATTCTGTTACAAGTTGTATTTAAAATTATTATTTAATAAATATCTTAATTAACGCACCTTAAATGCTTTTATGATTCCGATTTTTTTTTTATCACATTAATATTCTATGTGGTAACATCGCCCTGCCATAGTTAACATCAATCAAAATTCACTTATTCAATATCCACATAATCTGTCCGTTGACAAAACGCGTAATAAATAATAAATCACACGTCCGTTTGTACGTTGTTTGTTTTTAATTAGTGGCTGCAGTAATGCCGAAACAGCTGTTCTGTTCAGTGTTGCCAGATTAGTGATATATCGTCGTTATGGTGGCAGTTAATTAAAAAAGTTCCAGTACAGAATGAATGGTAAAGTGATCCTGAATTGCTGTTGTTTTTTTTTGTTGTTGTAATTTTTTGTTTGATGCACTGTTATTACGTTGGATTTTTTATGCGTTTTGACAGTTAGCTTTAGATTTAAAAAAAAAACTATAAAATTCTGCAGCGCAATTAAAACTATATGATGGATGATGATACTTTATGATGATTATTTTATTGTTGTGTTACATCTTTTGTTAAAACCACTGTTCGACACAAATGTAAATTTGTTGAAGAATAAATAAATAAATTGAAAGATGATAACCAGAAAAATTGGTACGAAAATCTATACAATATCAACTTTTGTCATATATGGCTTAACCTTAACTACAATATTGACAGAAGGAATACAATATCCGATTCAACGCGTCAAAACATACAGGGTGTATTAATAAGCCGGTAGCTGGAAACCATACAGCTGCTAAATTGATACCTGATGTAGTTAAGTGGAAGTTGCTGTGAAATTGGCGTCATAAGTACACTGCCCCTTAATTAAACGACTACTGGTGAACTGTTTAAAGTTAGTAATGCACTATTAGCAGCTGTTGAACTGAAGTTTTAAATGGCTGGAAAATTGATATCGTTGGTTTTTGTCATTTGCTTTTGCAAGTTTTTTAGGGTTCCGTAGTCAACAAGGAACCCTTATAGTTTCGCCATGTCCGTTTGTCTATCCGTGGTTTAGCTCAGAGACGTTTTTTTTTTTAAGGATGAGAAATCATCAAATGACTTCCTCCGCTCTGGGTGGAGCGGAAGGGCGTGTCAGACTCTTACTGACTAAAACCCGTCCGTGTTCCTTCTAAAGCCCTTTGCGTTCCAGGGCCGCGGTGACTCTTTCGAACAAATTCCGCAACCCTGGCATGCTCAACTCAGAGACGCTTAGCACTAGAAAGTTGGAATTTGGTATATGAATCACGCCCACAAAGTGGTAAACTAAAACCATGAAAAAAAAATCGACTGCCCCATACATTTCTGCGCGCATAACTCGACAAACTGTACTGAACAACTGGTTTTTTTTGCAATTTAGGAAGAAAGAAAGAAAAGAAAGAAAGAATAATATTTAATTAGCACTTAAGTACATGAAACACGCACGATATATAGAAATAAAAATAAAAAAAAAGAAATGTAGGTATGCTCAGAACCAAGTGTGTGTCTCATTTCAAGGTTGGTCCTATGGTAAAAGTTGTTCATAATGATAAGTACAATTACCCTTTTCAGGTATTGCGTTTATTCTGTTACACGTTGTATAGTATATCTTAGATGGCCATAACCTACATCCACCATGAAGTTCCAATGCCAAAAATAAAAAAGAGATCCAATGAAAAAGAGATAGTGCCATTCGTCCTGTAAAGCTCCATCTATCTCTCACACTGGAATTAAATCGTCACTGCTCTCTCTCCTCTCCATCTGCTTCTATTTTGCCGAACAAATTGTAAGTTCTCATCCCGTCAATTGACAATATTCTAGTACCCACTACTTGCACCATGAAGCGGCAAGAACACAAGTCAGTAATCGCCTTAAGACAGTAAAGTTCACAAAAGATGTACAATGCCCATAACGCTTTTATATTACTGCACGTAATACTTACCAGCTACCGTGAGCACTGAATTAAAATTAACCCACAGACTGGCTCAGTGGCTCAGTTATGGTGGATGTAGGGGAACAGTCGAAGAGAAGCCTTGAATGATGTATAAGTACAAGCTTATGAATATGAGGATATACGGGTCGTGGTTTTGTAGAGCTCTGTTTCGAAAATACTTCGTTTGGTTCTGGTATTATTGGTACGATTGGTGCCTACATAAGCTTGTTTCAGATAGGATTCAATTCGTTGGTACATTGGTTTTGAATCTTTAAATCACCTCGTGTTTTCTGATCGATGCCTATAACCTGGAGGACTTAAATCCACATCAACGCTTTAGTGAGCTAAGATGTGCTGCAAGCCTATCAATGAAATAAATAAACGATTCTAAATTCAAATTCAAAAATTCAAATTCAAAAGTAATTTTTTTTTTCTTTCTTCTTTGGCTTCGCACGGTTTGAAAAAAGTCATTTATTCAAATTAGGCTGAGTGCCAGCACTTTTTGAACGTCAAAGTTCTACATAAAGACAGTCCCCCAAAAAGACAGTCCCCCAAAAAGACAGTCCCCCAAAACGCCCGCCCGTCATGTTCGTATGTTTCAAAGTAATAAACTGAAGCTACCTTTCGTGTTTAATTGCAGCATCATTAAGAAATTGCATCTGATTTCTGGACACATACTCGTAACTAACTCAAATGACTCAGTTCTTTAGTTGACGTGCAAACTAGTCGCCATTTTGCATTTTAAATATCACGCCAATAACTAGCTTCGTAAAGACTTCTTATACATAATTTCCTGTTGCACCTGCAATTTCATAACCTTTCACCACACAAAAAAATCTAATATATAATGGTCTCGTGTCATAGTGTTCATTAAAAATACATACAACCCCAATTTTCCCCCTTCTACCTATTTTTAATAGCGATATTAGTACGACAGTCAGACGACTGATAAACATACTTATATATTTCTAAATACATACATATTATAGACAAATTACACCCAGACACAGAACAAATGATCATGCTCATCACACAAAGATTTGTCCTGGGTGGGAATCGAACCCAGAATGGTTTAGATTCACAATTGGAACCGGTAGTACCGCTAGTAACCCATAAAAGTTTCTAAAACACATTCTAATGTTCGACAGCACATTGAGCCGTATGTCGCCCGAATGTCTCAACCGCTCCTGGGCTTAAACCGAGTTTAACTCGTACTTACAAATCAACATGGCCATTATAATAATGCATCGGCTATCATTATAGACGCTTTCTAAGGATAAACATATTATTTATCGGTGGTAGAGGCTAAACTTTTATGACCCATTAAAAATAAAACCACTTACGCTTATCGACTGATTTATATTTTATTTAGGAGACTAGTTTTGGCTTATATCTGTGTTAAGGGGTTACATTTTTGGGGCAATATTTATTTGAAATGGTTCAAAAGTTTGTAGAGTAACGAACAGTCTTGTAAAATCTGCACTTTGCTGACCATGTCATGTAGATTTTGAAATAATTATCTGCTTAAGACAGAATTTGTGATTGATGTTTAAGAGCAAGTAGTTTCTTATCTTGTTCAGTTACACACTTTATGTAGCTTAGTCCTGCCTGGCTAACAATTGCAGAGTCATTGTGACGTCGCCCCTACTTGACCATAATGTCCCGACATGGTCCAGCGCAGCTCCCAACCAGTTTTCTGTAGACCCAAGGACTTACCACGCACAGTAGTGAACCACTTCCCATATTTAACTCTCACAACTTACGGGGGCTGATAAGCAGCTCATACTATTATCGTGTCGTTCTTACAACCTCACCAATATTGGAAACAAAAAGATACGTAATCTGACTTGATTTACTCCCATTCTGTACTCTCGATACAGCCAGGATTTATCCAAATTTATTGCGATTATACCAGTACATAACGGTTACCAAGTTACCGAGTATTTAATCTTGAATATGGAGCGGTATTAAGCCTTCGTAATGGCGCTATTTCGATTCCAAGTTTCACATTAAAAGTTATGATGAACGGTGTGTGGGATTATGTGTGAAATACTTGAACAAGTGTCGTCTTTACTTTAACACCGTCCTAATTTAATATCAAAGCCAGATAATGGTTTGTTAGGAGTTCAAATGGCCTTAAAAATTGTAACAAAAAATACTCGAGTAGATATTTAGCTCTCAGTGACAATTGTAATTTGGAATTCATTTGTACAAGTCAAGATATAAAATCTGAAAGGCCATTATTTTCCAGTTGATACGAGCACTATCTCCACTCGTACCTTTGCTAATGACGTGAAAAATCGTAAAAACTTCTACGAGACATCGTTTTCACAATGCAGAAACTTTTCTCTCAGGCAACAATAGAACTGACTCCAAAGTAATAACAGATGCCATTGCTTACTTTTCACGAAAGTGTGTTTACTGTATATTTCTAAAACTAATGTGAATAGACGACGTGTGTATAACTCACTGGAAGCCGAGATTATGATTCTTTGACGCATTTTGTGGAAGACATCCTAACTGAGATATACGAGGCACTGGACTTTGCACTTTATCAGAACCGAATATAACCGAAATTGGGATGGATGTCAGTTCAGTTATAAGCTCTTTTGTTTCCAAAACCGAAACTCGCGACACTGCGACACATTTTTCTCATTTCAGATGCATATTTTATGGAGCACGAACGCATAATGAAAGGAATCTCGTTGTGACAAACAAATTACAATATCTGTCGTTGTAGTGCGTGCCCCCATAGAAATCTGAATAATAGTGCGATTCAATATGGCTCGTAAAACTTGTTCGTCCTTAAAATTAAATATGGACTGCTTGTTATGTTAATTTACGTAGATAGATTTGAGTAAAGCATCGCTTACAAATAAATTTTCTTCAAAGAAAAATATCCAGATTTGAATGCAAGAATTTAGAATACAAAGTTGCTCATCCCACTCAAGCTATTTGTGATAGAAACTGGTAGTATCATTACTATTGATAAGGATCGAGCGTCATTTATTGTACAGATTGCTTAGCATTTGAAGCAAGCACATTGCATCAGTATTTGATGTCCAATTTGACACCTGACGTCTCATATAATTTTAACTTGTCTGCTCTGAGATCTGCCCTCTTATCTCAGGTCATCACGAGTAAGAATTTTATTTGAAGTGTGGGCTTCATGGGTTCTTTCCTGTTGTATATTGCTGCATATGTTAACGATGCTACTATTGCTTTTAACAACTTAAATAGTATTAAAACTTAAATAGAATCTTTAAATAATATTTATACATATTATGATAAAGTTATATTCATTAAAAAAACTCATTGAATGATTTAATAATAATAATATAAATATAGAAAAGTGATTATTCACAGTAATATATTGCTAACAATATAATTATTACCTCTGCCAAACTGCAAAGCAGTTTGTTCGTAGATGTAACAAATACACACGAAAATACAAGTTTTTCTACATATATTATTAATTATTAATCTTCTCAACATCGCAGTTTGCGCATGTAAACAGATACACACAAAAGTACAAGTTTTTTTTTTTTTTTTTTTAAATATTATCAACCTCACGGCTTTGAGAAACCACATTGAAGAAGTACTTATGTTTTTTTTTATTTTTGAAAGACACTCGTGTGCACAACTGTTTATATCTATTGGAAGGTTATTTCATTGGCATAACTGTAAAGTTTCAGAAGACTCGAGTTTTTTTTTAATATATTGTATATTTTGGTGACGCATAGCTGGGAAACGCATTGTATGTGGTCGTAACGACGAAGAAGAGCGCATAGCAAATACACCGGCATAAAACCTTAACCTGACGAAGTTGTAAAGAAAACAAAAAAATAAACAAAATCCTGATCATCGATTCGAACATCATTCTTGAATTGCTCAGCACTTGGTGGAACCACGTTTATTTTCATATTGAATGCTTATATGAATACTTCAGTTAGTAGGTCGCATTCAAAGTGAGGTCTTACGACCTACGGTCATGCAATTCAAATTATATATTGTTCGCGTTTGATGCGACTTCTTCAAGTAAGCTAGAGAATTTACAGAAATCGATCTTTTTAACATTTCTCTTAATAGCCTGAAACTAAAGCAAAAAAGTAGATATATCACCTAATTGAAACTTACCTTTAACTGATAATGGCATAATAATATGTTTCAGTGATATCATGTTCTGATACAAAAATTAATAAAATATTTCTAACGCGTCTTTCCTTATTTGGAGTTTATTGTACTTATTTTTACCATTATATCACATTATCGGCACTATAAGGTCTATTGTAAGGAACCAATTGTCTTAAGAATTATATTGTTTGTATATGACTGTTTGATGCCAAAATAAAACAAAGAAAAAGTAAAGTAGCGTCCGATCTTCGGAAAATACTGCAGCGAGTTGGGAAGTAATATTATTGAAACAAGTAAAATGGTCTTTCATCATCTGCCTAGCCTTTTCCCAATTATATTGGGGTTGGCTTCCAGTCAAACCGGATTCAGCTGAATATCAGTATTTTACGTGAAGCGGCTGCCTACCAGACCTCCACAACCCATTAACTGGGTAACACGGTACTCCTTGGCAAGACTGGTGGTCACCCATCCACAGACCTACCTCGGCAAGCGTTGCTTAACCTTAAATATCGACCCGTGCGGCTGTTATTATTTAGCCACGAGCTCCTCAAAATGGTCTTTCAATAATAAAAAAGGTAGTAATACGATACCTGCCAGTATGAACGAGTTCGCTTTTACTCGTACCAAATATTCAGATTTTAGCTAACGAAATATTGTTTCCTAGAAAAGCCAAAACTGTATACAGGTCAGCTACGAATTCGCCAACATATAACTAAGACAAAGCCAGGCCAGGAACAAGCCAACATCACAGATAGGCCGACTTACATATAGCGCTTGCATCGCGCGTGGGACGACCAGCCTCGCTCCGGGCCCTTATCTGCACCATAATCACTTTGAACAACCGAGTGGCCCGTGATTACAATCTTAAATCCCCCGTAAATTTTCTATTCCGAAGGGCCATTATGATGGAACAACGTCGGCGGGTTTGAGGGAAAAAAATATACACGAATAATTTCATCATACCACTCCCCCTGTTGATTGCAAAATTTCAATCAAGCTCGTAAATGGTGTACAGTTTCGGATCGACACTCGAAACGATATTTTTTGGGGTTGCAACTGTAAAAATTCTTTGCATTCCATTTTGAATGCTAAAACAATGTCAGCAAGATACGTTTTTGATTGCAATCGAAACACTCCAGTGCTGCACACGCATTTTGGTGACGAATGCAGTACATGACGTAGATTTATTTGTAGTATTGAAATGGCAATTGTAGGAAGGATTTATTTGGCTGTATGGAGTTGGCTGCGCTAATTATGAAGGGATCATTCGGATTAAAGGACTTGTGCCATCTGGCAGTAAATATTCTGAAGTGCCGAGTCTTGTTTTTGAAATGCTATATTTTCAAGGAAGCGGCATTTTCGACACGTGCAGTCAACAGCGGTGATTCCAAACGTAACAAGCTACCCTTCTTGAATAAATATGAATAAAAATGTGACTTTACAACGTCCGAGCTCCTGCTGCGAACACGAGGGCTTAGAAAATAATAACGGAACTTAAATTATTGTTGAAATAGTGCACCCCCGTACTTTACATATTAAAATTATCATCTCACCGAGGGGTCAAAGAACACATTTACTAAATTTTAACATCAACCTTTCGTCGCGTTTGCAGCGTTACTTAATAGTGATCAAAACTTGAGCCTCGGTCGCTATAAATATTATTTTGCTAGGCTAATTTCTACCTTCCACCTTGAACGTAGCATCGAAATTAGTTGAAGCTTTATTGGAAACATCTTCAAATTATATTTGAGTATTACTGGCACTGGAATTTGAATCATAACCAGAACTTGGTAAGGTATAATTTTCAATGTCACCAATTTGAGCGATGTGTTCTTTTTGCAGGGGTCTTGAGTGGAGCACGCGTAAGCACGTGCCGGCGACTCCCCGCTGCTACGCACTCCTTGTTACAGCGGGAACTGTACCGCTCTGTAATTACACACAAATTAGACAAGATTTATAGAGGGGTGGAACACCTTGGCAACTATTGTAGGTACTAATAACGGCTGGCCAAGCTCGATATTGCGATTAATCGCAGGAGCGATTCCCTAAAAGAGGAATAAATTACACCCGCCAAAAGCGAATTGCGAACTATATTCCATAAAAGTCGTAAGTCATACCGCGCAATTAACGTGTCACAGACTTTATGAAGTGCGAATGTGTGTACGGTGGAATTCAAGTTCGATTTTTATTGCGCCATAAAAGAGTTATGGCAGTGTCAGATCGACACCCTTTGACACGGATGTGCATGTAGCGAACATTTGACAGGTTCATTTAACAAAAGGTGGACATTTAGCAAACAATAATGGCATTTTTAGTGCGGCCTTTTCATATTTTACGGCGTGTTTATTGGCCATTGTAGGAAGTTGGTCGGGCGCCGGCGTTCCGGTGGGACAGTAAATATGATTCATCTCCGCAGGTAAGAATTATCTCGCATTGTTCACGTCCTTACGGCTTAATAAGCGTGAGGAATGTCTTTTGGCTGTGGGATTATTTTTTTATCTTAATATTATGAAAAGTTGGTTAGTGCTTTCTTAATTAGTAAGTAATGGATGAGGTTGAGGCTTATCGTATATTTAAGCCGTCAATGCTTTATGATTATTATGCGCTTGGCCAATAGAGTGACTGGGAACTTAAAAACTTTAACATGACGCAGATAAAAATGCAGTAAAAAGGCCGTATCACTCTTGAAACAGTCTTTATCATCACAATTTTGTACCAATGTCATTCCTATTCATATTGATTTTGGGATGAGCTTATGATCATAAACAAACAAACCTATCGTACCGATTACACTTTTTCTCCATATTGACTCAACAAATCACGTCAAATAGGTGAGAATAACCCTCCAAATTCATACGTCAAAGAAATTAAAAGAATCTCTTAACAAATACAACTTCTGAAGTTGTTCGGATTACGCTGGGCTGTGTTACCTGCTTATCCTCGAAGGAAATAAAAAGTTATCAAGGAACTTTGTTCCTGGTTATCTTCGGGCCAAGTAAACAGTTTTTATTTTATGACCTCCCGCAGTTTTAGTACCCTGAAGTCCGCTGGAACAGGCGGCTGTTGCTCGTTGGGTATAGGGGGAGTCTGGGAAATATGGACAAATCCTGTAGTGAAATAACAAACCCGTTAGTTTTATTATTGAAAGAATTCTGCGAAAAATGTAAGAAATAAAAATAAGCTTGTACCAAAAAGTGATTTACTAGTGGTTTAAAAAAATAAAAGTCTCGTAATAGTACAGTGGGCCCGAATACCGCAGTAAGTAGGCTAGTAGTAGGTGTAACCCACTCAGGTAAACTAAGGAGTACTTCTTAATATACCAGTTAATACTTACGTATGGCAAAATTTCAGTTTCCCATTACCTCTTAGCTGAGGTAACCCACTCAAGGACAGAAAATTCATGCTGAAATCTTGATAAATACTAATTACCAAGTGTAACTGAATCTATACTTTAAAATAATCTACGAACGACTACAATCCTAAGAATTTTCCACCGCACCCTGTACGCAAGTACTTGTAAGAAGATTGGAATCAGTTTGTTGTGCTTTTTTCTTACCTATGAACGTACAAACAAGAACAAATCTCTTTAGTATAGCCACCCAGCCAACTGGCAGTTCATAAAATCTATTTACACAAATTGGTTTAATGTTAACTCAAAACCTACTTACTTGAAAATCTTTTGAAAATCAACCAAACCTCAACATCAAAACGATTTCAAGCAGTTTCTTTAATAGTCATAATTGTTACTCGACTAATAATTGGCGATTTGAAAAAAAAAGTCTGACTATCGAAAATTAGCCATTAATAATACAAACTAAATTATGCGAAATGATAGAAGGTCACATCCAAAATCACAATTTTTTTAAAAGATGCTTTTTAAATTCAGATGATAAAATACAAACAACTTAATTGTAAACTTGATCAGAATTTTATTAACATCTAACAGCTTTTTCTTTGAATTAGTTGTATTGAGTGTCACTTTAAATTCTTTAAAACTACGAGTATCAATAACCTGAAAGATAAAGCCTTTTAGCAAATAAATATTTATGATATTTATTGTGTTCATTAAATTATTTTGACTCGTAGCAAATATCTTCAACGTAAAGATATTGAAACATGGTTGCTGAAAAATTAGAGTTTATTTATGTTCGCTAAGCGAATTTCCAAGGAAACTGATATTGGAAAAGATGTTGGAGCTTTCTCTAAATTTAACAAAATATGATAATAGGTACGAGTGCCGCTCATTTAGTATAAGAACGTTTGCTCTATTTTCAAAAGCTACAACGCTCAAATGACACAACGTTAACTTCATCTAACAACACTTGACATAATTTGCATTTGATATAACGTTTCGTATAATATTTAATTTTAACAATATATGTTATAACAACACTTTCTCTAACGTTCGTTTAAGATAATCTTATTTAGTATAACGTACTTTTGATCTAATTATCATCTTGTATAATTGATATTTGATTTAAGCGCTGAACAAGGAGTGACCGCGCCTGTTTGGGAACTTAGGGATTATGTTTGAATGGGATGGCGGAAGTAAGAGAGAGCGAGCAAAGTGAGCCATCTTAGCTCCCGCCATCCTATTCATGTTAGGTTCCTTTAAAACCTGTAGGCAGAAATAGGAGACCGCGCTGCGCACCTTCAACTTTCCTTGGTCACGACCATAATTTAAGCCAAATGTACATTCGATAGAATTAGTGATCATTACCTACATCTGTGGCGTTTCCAAATGCCACATCTTAGTCGAGACGGCAACTTGGCTATAAGTACGCAGGATGCTTTACTGAGTCCGTGAATGTCATGTTGACAAATCTTATACAATTTGAACGATATAACTTTTGAATCATTAGTTTAAATGATATAAATGATATGTCAATTGAAGCTTATATGAAATGAAATTATATCTCTTGGATGTACATATATCTTAAGTTGTTATAGTTCATCATCTGCCTAGCCTTTTCCCAACTATATTTGGGACGGCTTCCAGTCAAACCGGATTCAGCTGAATACCAGTATTTTACGTGAAGCGGCTACCTACCAGACCTCCACAACCCATTAACTGGGTAACACGGTACTCCTTGGCAAGACTGGTGGTCACCCATCCACAGACCAACCTCGGCAAGCGTTGCTTAACCTTGAAGATCGACCCGTGCGGCTGTTATTATTTAGCCACGAGCTCCTCATCAAGTTGTTATAGTTATAGATGATTATAAGAAATAAAAATTATATCAATCAAAATTATATTCGTTGTTATATAAAAATTGTTATACCTAACATTACACACCCAAACTGTACAGTTCTCCCTGTGAATAGGAATTCTAATCAGTATTAATCAAAACTACATACATTAGAAAACTTAACACTAGCTTATCTCCTGGCACATATTTTACTAAACAACTAACTATTACGAGTTACTGTGGGCCCGTAGATCAAGGGGTTGTAACCCAATACGCTATCGCACGTGCCGAACCACTTATGCAGATAACGCATAGGCAAGCCAGATTTGGGCAATACAACGGCTGTAGACCAATCTGAGGTATCCAATTTGAAATGCCAATGTTTGGGAGCTTAGGATTGACCGCTGGAATAGGGCAACTTGTAGCTGAGAAAAGTAGGGTTTCCAGTCATCTAGGTTGGTCATCAAACGGTCGTATTCGAAACTCAGACTGTCCAAGTCACCTTTAATTCCCATACATTTTGACTAGTTTTTGATATTGCAAAAACAAGTTGCAAAAAGGATTCTTGGTAGAGTAATCAAAACTTTTTAGCAATACTCACTCAATGATTGTAGCTACAGTAATATTCTCTGTACAGCCTAAATCCTACTACAATTATTATAAACGTGTCTCGGAGGTCCAATTTCACAAATTGATTTAGAATTAAGTTCTATTTTATTTGTACCTATATTGTGTGTATTTGCGTGTGCCAAATAAACTACTTTTCTTTCTTTCTTTCTATTCGCATCTCAGTAGCAATCTGACAAAAATGTAGTGACATCGTTGGGAATTGGAAAGAGTAAAAGGTATTTATTATACACAAAACGCTCCTCTTTTTCTATTGGGGTTAAAATAGCCAAACATCCAATCTTTCACTATCTGTATTCACCTTTTTTTAAGTCCCCAATTCAATAAAGAAAAAAAATCGTCTAGCCCACGTTGATTGACAACCTACGAATAAATCTATCGTTATCTTCAAAAGAGATACGGGGCAGGATTTATTTTTTAGCGAAGGGAAGGACAATGCATTTGCCGTGTTTTTCTACCAAAAGACAGGCTTTACGTATATAAAGATGATAAGAAGCCATTAGAGATAGGAAAGGGGGTATAATATAAGGGTTTTTTAGTGTTATACCATCATAAAGTATAGGGGTTGTGAATGTGAATTTGCCATGCAACGGGGCTTAGTTCCTGCCAATACCCAATCAATATGATAGAACTCCTTATCGTCAGGATAAAGGAGTAAGTAGAAACTGCATAGATATAAAACTTAATGGCTTGCGTCCCATTTGTACTTGGATTTACTATTTTGATGTTTGGGGATGGGACGCTTCAATACGATTTAATTAAATCCTGTGCAGCATGTTTGGTTTTCTGGATAAGTCAGAGGATTAATCAATTTTGTCCCGATGGAGGAAGTTGTAGTGTAAAACTTGTTATTTTAGAGAAATTGTTTGTATGAGTTTCTCGTATTTTCCATAATATCACGTTATATTGCATCCACAGAAGAATAATAACTGGATATCCTAGATAACCAGAGTAGACATTCTCCAAAACTGTATGTAAAAATTTATTTGTTATGAAAATAAATGTTTGTGAAATTTTAAATAAAATTAATGGTTCATTTTAACCAGGAAAAACAATATTCGTGAAACAACCATCATAACAATGATTTATTATTATAGTAACAAAATAAAACAAAAACACAGTCCAAAAATATATCTGTAACGCTAAATACTCCGAATATTTTTATAACACATTCAAAGCTATTTATTTTCAAAATACTTCAGCACCAATATCTATTTCGCACTAACCCTTTGAATTTCGTCGGAATCCCTGCGCAGAATCCAATGAATTCCATTATAAATTGACGAGAGCGCCAAATCAATTCATTAACAAAACCAGTGGCTTAACACTATCCTACAATCGATACAGGGGAACATCTAGGTGTTCATTTAAGTCAAGATTGAACTGGAGATTAAACAGTGGATGGTTTTGCCCCCTCTATGTGGTGGTACAACTTGAAAAGATGAAGCGGGACGTGTAAAATACAAG
Source organism: Mamestra brassicae (assembly GCA_905163435.1). NCBI lineage: Eukaryota > Metazoa > Arthropoda > Insecta > Lepidoptera > Noctuidae > Mamestra > Mamestra brassicae. The sequence goes on along the minus strand of LR990996.1, from coordinate 4,427,420 downwards.
ATAGTTTAAGAATCTGGAGATAGATAGGCCTGTGTCTTCAATAAACTTAACTTAAAGTGAACATTCCTGCACTCAGCCTGGCTGCGTCTTTGGAAAAAGTGACAATGCTACTACAATTACCGACTTAGTATTACAGAAATAGCTTTTACCTTTAAGAGCAGCAAAGAGCCAAGAGAGATTTACCTTTTAGAAGAATATTTTGGCTTCACAAAAATAGCAAAATGTCTTGTGTCGTCTTCTAACACATATGGAACCACGCTGTTTCTTGTAGTTTGTACCAACAATGACACAGAGGGGCATTATACCTCCTTATCGGCACTCGTTAGTCGCCCCTAATAAAACCTCACCCCTCTATCTCAAGGGCTGCTGCAACTCTCAAATTTAATAAAGGCAACTTTTAAAATAAAACAATGATGCGCGTTTGTTTACCCGAACATTTTAGTTCAAAATTTTCTGCTCATACAAAGCGTTTCTACGAAAATATTAATGAAAAGCTGATCACAGTCAGGCACTCAATTTTTATTCTAACGTTTATTTAGTCCAGAAACAGAATGTTCTGTATTAGTTTTGACTACTGTCGGACCAATTCGTTTATTTATAAACACACCAATAGTACGATTCCCGGCATGGGCCTTAATACTATTAAAATGTTTGTAACTACAGGGATAACCAGAGGGTTTCGCAAATATTTTGATACGAATCTGAATTATCATTGTATCCCTTTAACTTTTCTAATATGTGGAAATGAATGAACCCAAATAATACTGCCTACGTAAAGATTGCCAAAAGATTGCCAAAAGCTTGTACCAAATCAACAGGAATATTACTCATTTAATTACGTACTTTAATAAATTTAACATCGCAGCCCCATACATCCACACACGCATTACTTTAGATTGCTGACTCATCATCATAATTGTGGCACATACTGACGGTAATATCACCCAACTTAATTCAGACACGAAAGGTTTAAATAACAAATTAATGACTCGGATACATGAGTTTTAGGCTACGTACTGTAACTTCCAGTCAATAATGACAGTGGTTTTAGTACCAAGTAGTGACAGACAGAAATGTTAAAGTTTATTCACATCCAAATCCATTTATTTTAGAAAACGTACGCTTAACTTGCTTTCCGAGGCACGTAGGAATCTCGGTACGAGCATAAGTCGACCGACCAACCCATCTATGCACTAACCTCGGCAAGCGTTGCTTAACCTTGAATATCGACCAGTGCTGTTATCATTATGTAGCTATGAGCTCCTCCATTGGAAAAATCAATTTTAGTTCTAGTTGACTATTCTTTTAAACAGTGTGTCCCTTTCAAATCACGAACTGGGTAGCGTTAATGGTTGAATCTAAAACATTAGTTCTACACTGAGCAGTCCCCTGCAAGCAAATCTAATGAACGTTGAATTTATTTGAAAGTCATCCACTATCGTACTACGATTGTCATTTTTGACAATGATCGAGTGAATGTGGACCACGATCCCTGTTTGAAACTCATTATTAGTGAATTTAGTTCTGAAATTTTGAGGGTTAATGTAGAAAGGTGGTATTGTGAAATAGCAAATAGAATTCTTAGGTGACGATAATAGTTATGTCCTTTAAGGTTCATTTATTGTTTCATGATCGTCAAAGTGAAGGTGATGGATGAATAGAATATACAAATACTGAAATCCTGAAATCTAAAAACGAACGTTTATGATAAACTTTATAAGAACTTTATAGAAGCCTATGTCTTATACAAAATATCAAGATAGCAATAGCAGGAGAGTACGATTTAAGCTGAAGAAAACATAACTTGCAAAACAATGCTCTGAAGTGCAAAGGCATCGTAAACAAAACGACTGCGTTACATGCTTTGCCTAACATAAACAATACCACAAAACCTTATAATAATACATATAATACCTTTAATCTATTTAATGGCTAAGACAATGAATAGTTCTCCTAATTAGTGCAGAGTCGCACCATTGTTTCAGTGGTAACAAGATCGAATGCGGACCTTGAGGTCTTGAATTTAGATTCCAGGGTCGTCGGTATATAATTAGAAATCTCTGGTCTACCCGCATAAATAGACCAAGGATTGATGAAATTGAAATTTTATATTAAAACCACGCCATCGGTTAAACACACACCAGTGTTGTCGATGTAGTCATTTAGGCAAATTTTTAGTGATAAAAAATAAAATAGAGCACATTACTTAATCTTCGAATCCTTTCAAAAAGTCTAGAGTAAAAGCATCTTCGTCCAAGATAACATAGAAAATATCACTCAAATCTACTTTCAACACAAAGACAATAGCATGTAGGAAACGTATTGTTCCAACTTCGTGATTCAACGCAACTATATCGACATTAACGTATATAAAGGGAATGATAACATTTTGAACCACAGATGTAGGCGCTCCTGATAATATAGCAACAATAGCTTTGCCTCTCTCTTCTAGGAACTCTTAGTGTTCTATGATTTGTTTGGTTTGTATTTCCAATTGTTGGTCAGCTCTGTCGGTATTATGTGCTTTGTTTTATGGAATTTGGCCATATTATGATTCCATATTTTGATTCAATCTACGGAGCCTTCAACAAGGCTTTATGTTTCAATATTTAGAAATTCGATGCTTCAGAATTTCTTGTAAAAAATATGAGTGATTGAACCGTTCTTGATAAAGGTTTAATATTCAAAATCTTTGGAGTTTAAATATTCACAAATTCATACATTTCAGCCTTGATTGAAACTATTAGTAAAGTTTAGATTGATCGGCCATAAATAAAAGCTTTAGAATTCAAAACACGATCGGAGCAAACTTTATTCTTTGATGTTTATTTCAATTTTTATGGATATCTCCCGTGATTACTTTGTATTGAACAGCTTTATTGCTGAATTTGTATTTTATTTTTACTTTCGTATTTTAAATTGAAAACCTCAACAGGATTAATATCAACTTCAAAACTTACATCATCATTATCATCTTGTCCCTGTCAGAAGTGACCCACGGTTGGAGCAACACGTCAGCGTAGTTAAGTGAAACTGCGGAATTTAATTGAACAGCTAGGCAAATTACTTGTTTTAATATCGCTCAATGACTTGCCTAGCCAAGTAGCGGAACAGAGGGCACAGGGAGCTCAGGGTACCCGGTTAGGTTCCCTTTAAACCTCTATCGTCGAGGTCAGAATATTAAAATTGATTGTTGCTTGAATTTAGAATTCCCAAAATTATATATATATATATTTCATAATTATATTTTCGTCACACGGTTACCCTATTCTATGAACGGCCTCAGCATCTGCCAGCCCTTTCATGTAATGTTGAATTAGATGCATTGGCTGGATGTCATTTAGGCCGCCGATTAAACGGCGCCGTGCAATGCAAAGGCTGATGACAGCTGATTTAGCCAGTTGGCTGCGACATATACACCATATCATTTATGAAAGCTGCAATAAAATTATTACTTGCCGTGTATCAATCAACGATATGAAGTAACAAGTTTGTCCTTATTCCGTAAGTTACCAACCTTGGAAACTACGTCTTGTACAAGTTGACCTGGGGGTACCGGGACAGAGAAACTAAACTGTGAACTTGGGCTGTGAGCGATCGCTTAGGAAGCTAGCGACGTAGGTACTAAACTTGCACTTAGATTAAAATGGAAATTATTACGACATTTACAGTTGTGTTGTGTAGACAGGAGCTGTTACTCACAAACTTAGACATAGCGAAGGGCTTTATAATATTCCATAAGAAGTAGTAGCTAGATGCACTTCTCAAAATAGTGATGGTGTGCTAGCATTGTTTTCCATTGTTAGCACACCAAGATGTCCTAGAACAAAAATATCGAAGACTTGTGACATCTCCCAACTGCGCGGTGCATCACGGCCCACTCCCGTTCACAGAGGTCCCAGTAGTGAGAACATTGTGGGCTAATAATGTAGGGTGCATGCAGGTTACGACATCAGTATTCTGTAATTTTAACATGTAACAATATACGATTGATTTGATAGAAATATTGCGCTACTTGGATCTGAGAATTTTTTTGTTCCCAACTATCCTGACGCCAATAATCCCTTGGTTACTCGAATGTAAGACTCAAATAAAGATGTATTTTTTATTTTTACCGTGCTTCTAAAAAAAAAGTGTCTAACTCTTACTGACTTAAACCCATCCGTGTTCCTCCTAATGCTCTTTGCGTTCCAGGGCCACGATGACTTTCGAAAGAAATCCGCAACCCAGGCAGAATTCCGCAACTCTAGAAGCCATCAGATACCTAAGATTTCATTCCTCCAATAAAACCAGAATCGCAATATAATTTCTGCCACGGACAGAACAAAATCAAAGTGCGGCAGATCAAAGCGGCTTCTCGCAATTTGTTTAATGATGACGTAGCTAAAGTTAAATTGAGTTGATTATACATGTCCTGTCAAAAAGTGGCATCTAATCGATGGATACTGTGATGATGTTAGGGTATGAGCACACCACCGATTTTGGATCGCACATTGCCGTTGGATGGTCACGATCGATGCAATTAAACTGACATTTTGCGCACAAATAACAGTTCTGTCTGGTTGTCTGCACGAGTCTTTAGCTGCTGTTATGGCTGGGTGGTCGGTTAATGTGTAATTTCAACTTAATGGATCCTAGTACCTATGATGTTTTGCATCTCTTAATGATCTAGATATGTCACAATATATGAGACTGCAGATATTTGCTTGCATCAATTCTGAATCTATCTGTGTTTAATCATGTGATATAAAGATCGTCTGATCTACGAGCTGTCTCCCTTAAATTAAGCGAGGTTTTCTTTAGAATTGTGTCTTTCCATGTGAACACATTTTCCCCCAATAACTACATCTCTATAAAAACAATCTCATCTTAATGTCGCACGAAAACATGAACAAACCTAATCCTTTTTTCTTTTACCAGACTTATTACCCCGTTCCCATGCGCCGCCCCCGCGGACCAATACAAAACGCGTGATGTTTCTACTTAATTTGGTAATCAATTCTCGTTTAGTCTATCCTTAGTTGTAAGGTGCGAGAGAATAGCGGGATAAGTTTCTTTATACCTTTTCTAACGCGTACAGCTTAGCACACTCTTTATGTTTTTTATAATATTTATAAATGTAAGGATATTGCTTTTATCCGATTATAATTTGAATGTACTTAGTAACGGGATTTAGAGTTTATTTTTGGTTTTGTTTGGATGGCATCATGCTTTTGTTCAATTTTAAGGTGATTATTGAGTTATTTAAGGTCTTTTGACCTTAAATAACTCATTAAAATAATTCTTGGCGATTGCGATCTCATCGAATGCATTATTTACAGTTCTATCCATTTGATTGCTATTTCAGTTATTTTTCATCATCATCCTCTTTTAATTAATGTTTCCTTCCTCCATTCTTCCTTGTCAACCATCACGCTATCATTCGACATCATTACTACTCGTATCTATGCATTTGTATTGATCGGTATCATCTCAGCTGTCAGTGTTATATTTCTATCATTGTGTTTCACCTAAAACTTGGATGGAAACAAAACAAGACATTGATGGTACGGTACAAACAAAAAGAATAGTTTGACATCGGACACCCATGTCCCACGTTACGTCCCATACACAGTGTGGCGGTCACTTCGAACTAGCAGACTTTTTATGAACCTACCATTTTATTTGGGGACTTTGAATAAAAATATTGTGCCGTTTGGTTTTGACTTTAAAAACTTCTTGGATTGCACTTTTATATCGTAGGATACCTAACGTTCTAAACAACATGATATTTTATCATTGAAAACAATGGTCTAAACTCAAAATTGTTTCCGATTGACAACGTGACGTTTCCGTAGCGCATGTCAATCTCATACATTTTAGCCTTTTTGATAATCGACATCAATAGTATTGTCATTTTGTAAATGTCATTTAGTACCGAGCATGACATTTTTTTGTCTATTCACACGCTTGTTTTAACAAAAAACAATATGCAAATGATCCTTTTCGCAGAACAGAATGTGTTGATGTGACACAGTTTTGCTAAAATGTTTGAAAAAAAAACTATTGGGACCTTCAAAACGAACAAACGTAAAATAAAATCCGATACCGGACACCCACGTCCGATGAACCGTCCGATAGACAATGCCGTAGTTAGTTCTAGCTATCAGGAGTTTTATCAAGTGACTTGTCCTCTCAGGATATTAGATCAGTCGTAAAATTCGGATGTAGGTTTTATTACTTCTCAGTTTACATTCGTGGCTTTGGATTTTTATTTCCACGATTTTGATCTATTTTATTTGTTTTAGAGCCGAGAGGTTCTTTAAGGAAAAATATATTTATATTGCGAAAAACCCATTCCTTTGTTCGAAATAATTGACTAAAAAACCTATGAATATCTAAATGAACTTAAATTACTAAACAAATTCTGACAAAAATGATTAACATAGTGATTATATTCAAAACTAAATCGATGCTCACAAAAACCCACAAAGCATCATAACACGTAACAATTCATCCGATTTCGATTATCGGCTGCGACATGCAAACAAAAAACTATTATCCGATCGTGCGCATCCCACGTAAACGCATGTTCTGTGTTATCTCACATACATTGTTATACATCTCTGCTCGGTACCATTTTACAACTTCATAGTTCATTTTGATCATTCACGAAGACAAACTTTGTATCTTCTTCACTAACTCATCTATCACGCGATTTTCAACCATGTTCCTTTTGTCATAGAGGTTTTAATATCCATTTCTGTATTGTATTGATTGGTGTGAGTATATTGTTCGGTTCTAATATGATCATTCGTCAACTGTGAAGGCTTGTAATGGATATTATCGCGCTCACGGATGGTTTGTTTGTCCAAGAGTGTGCTGCATCACTTGTATCGTCCATTCATACTGTGTTTATTATGTTATTGACACAATCTTGTCACTATAGGCTATCAAACATATCGTGTGTGTTAGCTACTGGTTCTTTAGTTTGTGTAAAAGAAGGATAAGAAGCTGGTAATAGATTGTTTTAATCCGACTCTGCTATGACAGAAACCAAATCATCTTCTTTTATATCTTAAGCTTCTGATCTACATAATAGGAATTTATAAAAAAAGCCTACCAACTCCAAAACGATACTCCAAAGTATCATGTCATACGATTTTATTTTCCCACCGTCGAAAAAACATGTCGACCGAATTCAGTCAGTCAACTGTAAAATTAAGTTGTTTATGAAATCTCGATCAAGATATTGAATGTCTCAATGTGTCATCGTGAATTTGCATTGAATGCCCGAGACATCTCGTTTACGTTGCAAATGTTCTTGGAAAAGACTTGACAGTAATATTAAACGGTTTGAAACCACACGAGTATTACATGTTTTGGACGATGTTTGGAATCACTGATCAAGGTGAGTCGTTTGCTAAAGCTGTTGGTGATCACGATCACAGACTGGTCACTTGAGCAATCAGGATTTTTGAAGGACATAAACATACGAAACCGCTGAGTAGGGATCATTTCCTGCGATTTTAGAATGATTTGTTTACAGTTCCAAAAAAAATCTCAAAACTACAGTGCCTACGGTAAAAAGGCGAAGCAGTAAGTTTTATTGCGTAACTTCCTTTCTATCTCAATCTGAAGCATTTTGAAGAAAATTTATTTTATAGCATATGATTATTATACAAATTAGTTTGCTTGTCAATGTTCATTGCTAGGTTAACCTAAAGTTCAACACACAACGATGATTGCTAATATGTTATGTAGTACGTAATATGTGGTGTTCGTAAAATGAATAATAATCCATTTTAACCGTATATATTTGAATGCAGCATATCTCTATTAGCTGTCATGTCAGTATTCACCCTCTTTAAAGCATGTTAACAAAATATCAAGTTGAAAACATCTTTTAGTAAACGTGCGCCTCCCAATGACCGCTACTACAGTGAACTAGCAAAGGAGAAATTTCCATATTCAACACGCTTGGTAAACGAGGCAGGATGACTCAACTTGTGTATTGCTGAATCAATTGCAAGTTATAGACTTGCTGATGATAGAGATGTTCTGATGAAGCAGTTGCAAGTTATAGAATTGGCCAAGAAAGGAAATAAAAAAATACATGGAGAAAATCTTACTAAAGCAATAAAATATATTGCGGTTGTCATTGTGGTCTCGGACGATATGGTTTTGAACAACCTCAAGACTATAATGGTTTCATTGTTTTCCAAATAAGTTCAAGTACGTACACAATTTTATTTCTTCCAAATAATAGGCAATAGATATTTGACACATTCACCTTCCCACCACCTTGATCGAGGTCATTGGGTATTTGCTTTTAAGCCATAACAACCAACGTATGGAAACCTTGTTCCATTTGAACAAATAAGGGGCGGTAAAGTTAGCAGAACCTGACTTTCTCTTGATATTTTATTAATTGAAATCTCTTGAACAATACAATTTTGGACTCCCGTCAGTATCTCCCTCAAGTTTTCTTTCACTGCAAGATACACTGGCTCCAACAAAGCTACAATTGAAGTCATTTCAGCACTTGAATCATCTAAATTCATTAACGTCCTCAAGCAGACTGTTGGGGGCATCTACCCTTCACCCTTTAACAGAGGCGTGAATATAAATGTTTAATAAAGGGTTGTAGATGCAAAGTATAAGAAACTCTTGCTTGCGTAAACATTGAGTTAAAGGCAGTTTCTTAGGCAGCCCTTCAAGTGTGTGCTAATTTTGTACGGATGACTGTTGTTCGAGAACAGCCGCGTGGTGTAAGTTAGGAGCTAAGGGCAATGTATTGGCGGATGATGCCTTAATAACTGTATAATGCAGCTCGCAAATAACTGATGATGTTAAATTTACAGTCTGCTTAGCCTTCACCCAAATAAGTTGGGATCTGGATCGGCTACCAGTATAAAGGAGGCACTTCACTTGGGGTATTTGCCCAAATATTTGCGTTACTTGGACAATAGAAAATATACCCTAAAGTGATAGAGAAAAAGTTCATTTTTTAAGAAAGAAGCAAGGCCAATATATATATTTGTGCATATAGGCCAAGTGAAGTGCCAACATAACATGCAGCTGGATGCCAGTATTTTACATGGAGTTTCTGCCAACCTGACCTCCACAACCCAGCAGGGTTTTGGTGGTGAGATTGGCGTGACTAGTGTCAGATTTTCAGGCGTTTGACGACACGGTTGGCGCAGTGGTTGAGCGATTTACTGATGCACTGCGTGCCCCGGTTCGTTTCCCGCACGGAATAATATTTGTTAGCCTACAGATAGTTGATCCGGGTCTGGCTGTATGTGTATGTAAGTTTGTAAACGCACACTGCAGGAGAAATGTGTGGGGGTTTTAAAAAAAAGTATATTCGGAACCAACGGCTTAACGTGCTGATGAATGAAAATGCAATGAAAATAAAACTACTCAAGGTGTATGTCAAATAATTGAAACCCTCATGGTTACTGTATTACATTCACTTTGAACATATGTATTTTGACTGTGAAGCTTTGAAGGAATTTATATTATCAAGGAAATCATTAATATGTTGATTTTATTTCCTAGCAATTAATGCTTTAGTAAAAGTAATTTCAACAATTATAAAATCTATTCAAATAGATTAGAGTTTCATTCGTGTCAAGAATTTTTCGTAGATGATGAAGTTTGTAATATATTGATAATCAGCATTCATCTGCAAAGACATGCGGCCAGGATGGATAAAATTCATCACGTATAATTTGTGCGTGTTATAAACCTAACATTAATGAATAATTCGCTTTACATCTAGAATAGAAATAGTTCATTTAAATGTTTTAACACCGCTTACTAGTCATACAAGCTCAAAATCGTGTCATGAATATATTTGTCACTCCTCGCTATATTTAGTTTATTTTATACTGAAACATCAAATGGATAACAGGCTCGCATTAAATGATTGTTTAGTGGGACTGAGTGGGATAAACTTGCTAAAAGGAATCGGAAGATTAAGTTGTCATTTTCCTGATTAGTTGGAAGAAAAGGAAAAGGCGATTGTTATTTTAAGAGAATTACACTTATTCTATTAGATAACAGGAATTCGTTTTTTTTGTCATACTATTAGATATTCATGTTTATACATATGTATGTCTCATGAAATAGTTTTAATTTTATTTCTGTTCATTATTTTGAAAATAATTAAAAGAATTTTATCAATAAGTATTTAATTTACACACAACAGAGAAACGGTTTTAAACAAACAGTAATCTTTATTCTAAACTAATTGCCGCCCACGGCTCCGCCCGCGTGATTGTCGAAAATTATCCCAAGGGAACATATTCCCGCGATAAAAAGTATCCTATGTGTTATTCCAAACTATAATCTACCACTTTGCCAAATTTCATCAGAATCCATTCAGTAGTTTTTGCGTGAAAGAGTAACAAACCTCCATCCATCCATCCATCCTAACAAACTTTCGCGTTTATAATATTAGTAGGATCTAAACTATATTCTAAATTTAAATTGTATGTAAAGATTCAAATGCGTTATGTGCTACTTAATTTCACAATCTCGAATCGGAACGATATCTGTAGTCTCCTAAAACTTATAATTCAAAAGTGTAAGTGTATTTGTGTACGTCGTACCCCTGTTACTTAACGCTTGGCCGAATGCCTCTATTAATAACTTAAAACTACACTTACTTAACAAAGTTTCTGGGTGAAATGTTAAGTTATTGACGGTGGTTATACTGCAGAACTAGATATTTAATAATAGAATTGAAGAAAATTAGAAATCTTGTTTGGCGAGTTGGAATTAAAATTTCATTAAGTTAATAGGTACTGTAACTTAATGAGATTTATATTTGAAACGGTTAGTACCTAGATTTTATTAAATTTCAAATTAAAAATCAGACGAGCATGGTACATTTGTAATTAATATTTAAGGCACTTTTTTTAACCAACTTCAAAAAAAGGAGGAGGTTCTCAATTAGGTTGTATTTTATTTTTCATGTTTGTTAAAACATAACTCCGTCATTTACGTTTTGAAAAAAATATTTTTTTATGTAAAAGAATATACGTTCCGATTGGTCCCATATATTTCATCAAAATCAGTTCAGTCATTTGGTTTTTAAATTAATTTCACAATAATTGTTATGGTATTCAGATGGAATTTTTTTGCAGTATATGCCTCCTTTTCCTCTTCACTCCCAACCATCTTCACCTTCGAGTATCCGAACGTAGCAAAACAAAAGATGCCCAAGTGGTCACACACTGGTCGGACAAACTGAGATTTGAATCATAAAATGACATGAAAATAAAAATAATGATATGGCAGAGTCTTAATAAAAAAAAGACTGCAGTAAAATCCGCTTATAATGACTTCGAAAGGAGGTGAAAAACACGTCATACTAAGCAAACGTCATACAAAACGTAGTCTTAAGCTAACTACGAAATTTCCTAGTTTTGTTAGAAATTTAGTTAATAGAGAGAAACTATTCAAATTTCACAAAATGTCGTCGCAGGGAAAGTGATGGGAATGATCCCGAAAATCAGTGAAGGTGTTAGATATCATGTCACTCAATATAACTGAACAAAATTCTTTAAAAAACAGGTCACGATAAGCGACATGTTCATAAGAGAAGTCATTATATCCGAACTTTTCATAAAGAATTTTATGTGAAAACCAAACTTCGCACTGTATTTACTTCATAATAAGCGGTTGGTCAAAGTAACCGGAGTCATAATAAACGGTTTCCACTGTACTTATATTTATTTATAATAAGCACATCAACAGTACTGCACTTACAATTCAAATAAAATGACATCTAAAATCGGCATTTCAGTAACAATGCAAATAACAGGTACGCATGATGATGATATACTATGTACCTACCAAAAAACATAATAAAAGCCAAATCTACAATCCTTAACTAACAAGGCTATATACATATTTTACTCTCATAAAATATGGACCTTTATCGACATTAAGACACATAACTAACCATCTACGAGACCAAACAATGCCGGAACTTTCTTTCTCAACAGTGAACGATAGCATTTACACACAAACATTTACAATTTCGATTTCTTGGGAATCAAAGGAACCCGCTGAGATTCTCTATTGATAGGTATCAAGTGTGGACGCCCACTGTCGAAGATATTTTCCGATAAATCGATTATCAAGTTACAAGAACAATGGTGGAACATACGATCTTTTTGTATGTGGAGTTGATTAATTTTGACTGGATGTGATTTCAAATAATTGTAAAGGAAAGATTTTTGTTGTAACAAAAAACCGGTCAAAAGTAATGTTATCAAATTGGAACGCAAAAAAACACAAAATGCTATGTGTCTATTTATCAGAGAAATTATTTCTCAGGTGAGACCTTATCTCTATCTTCTAGGCTCGTTAATTGCATCCTAGACCATATCCATCGCTTTCTATTAAGCAAGATCGAAATTCAGAACAGGTTTATTACAAAATAAAAAAAAAGATGAAAACATGTTTTCTCTGTAATGATAATGAAACTGAAGACACCCAATGCGTTATATTAGAGGTACACGGAACAGGGAATAAAGTTCTCCAACTTTATTGAGAAGGGAGGATCGTCCAACCAGACGGGTGTTGTGTCTGGTGAGCAACTGCCCGATTGTTGTTGTCTGGCTGTTGTATTTATGATCTTATTGCATTGAGAACTTTGATAGCGCGATGTAAGATTTGTGTGACGTCAGGTTTTTTTGTAGTTCGTATAGATGCCGCTACAATACTACGCACTATCCACATATTTCACAGTTTAGTCGCTTCCAGCAACCAGTACAACCATTGTAACACGGTATGAAGCCGGATTAGTATGCGCGGCAGTATTCAGTTGATGCACGACACCCGGCCGTTCACGACGGTGTAACGGGCGGCCAGTTATTGAACTCGCTTTATAGGCTGTGTACTGTTTGCTCGTTTAACTAACATTTTGTTAAGCACAATGTACAGGGAAGTACGTGACAATTGACTTGCACTGACGACGGAACGTCATTTGACGACTTGCGAGTTGCGAGCCGGATTTTGTTACGCGATTAACATTTTATGGTTAGAGGATAAGACAGTATATTTATATTGTTTAGGGCCGGTTTTTCAAAAGTCAGTAGTCAGATATTGTTTTACGCTTGAGGAATAAAAACGGGATCTGTGAGCTTCTGTATAGAAATATATGTACATATGTCAAACATCGATAATTTTATTCGTCAGTAAAAAAATATCTGACTATTGATAAATTAGCCCTTACTAGAACATTAACCATGATTTATGGAATTTAAAATTTTTTAATACTTGTAAATGACTTCACAAGGCAAAACAGCACGTCACAGCATCAAGTGCAGGATTAGTCACGTCAACGGTTAGGATTGTATGCGTATGGATAGTGACTGACATGTGGAGCCAATGTCCTACTATTTCTACTAAACTATATTTTTCGATGTGGCTGACCAGAGACATCAGGTGTACGAGATCTTTAATTTTTATTTTTTTAGGATGTCTGTCTTCTTTCATAGGATGGAAATGGGCTGGAAGAAAAACTGTCGGTCGTCCGGTGGCGAGATGGGCAGACGACGTTGTTGCCAGAACCTGGGTGAGACTGGCACAGGAACATAGGGGATCAGTAGGTGCACAAAAAGAGAGGTCTATGCTTAGTAGCGGCCGAAGTCGGGATGATTATAATGTCCTCATTAGAATTTATAATTATCTCATAAGATTGATTCGATCAATTCCTTCCAGCATAAAAATTCTTAACATCAATCTATTAAAAATTCAAAACAAAGTTTATGTCTACATGGGGCTAGTCGTTCGGGCGAGTCGACTGGAATGTTCACTTGTCGAAAGCTGATATTCATAACTCATAATTTAACGAGCGCCGGTCTTCACTTCTATATTATTTTGTGTTAGGAACTAAACAATGGACTAGTGGTGGGATCAGACAGCTCTAGTTTAGAAAACTTCAATGTTATTTTAGTAGTCGCTCAGTTTTATACCATACGAGATGTTGCCCGTGACTTCGTACGCACATATCCCGTTTTTACCCGTTCTCGTATAGCATTCCTCATAAATGTGGCTATCGTTTACAAAAATAATTTTTCATTAGATCCAGAGATTACCCTTACAACCTCACAAACTTTACCTCTTTATAATATTAGATGAAACAAAGAGTAAGATACAATAAAAAACTTATAATTATGATGACAGTCCATCAAGATATTAATAAATGCTACAACAAATTTCTCTCTTAACAAGGTACCTAGTTCATTTGCAGCGTTTTGCTAAAACTTCAATGTGATGACATTGAAGTGTTAGCAAAAACTTAGGTTTTTATTATTGAAATCTCAGTAGATAAATAACAATGTAAACCAATAAGCTTGAAAATATTAATAAATATCTATACCTTGGCATTTTTAATAAAACGTAAAAACTTTATTAAATACATTTTACAAGAATTTGTATGCAGATTTTTTACAACCAAATTGATTTAACTCTTATTTAAATTGGTGAACAATATCTTACTCACTGGCTTATCGACTTACATCGTCTGAACAAGCCTTTATCTCCATAAAAACGTGTACTGCAGTCAATACATTCTGTCTTTTTATTTAACAACTATTGTCATTAACTTTGTACTCATTAAAATCCCGTGGTTTTTTTTATTATCTGCTCTATATCCAACGTCATTTCTTTATGATTCATAGCATCATTTGTTAATTATAGACATTTTTATTGTGTTTTACTTTTTAAAGTCAGGACGTTGATTGGATATCTTTTGTTTTATAGCTACGGTATAGCGTTGTTGAACATGTTCATGGGAGACCTTATAGTGTTTTAATTTTTCATTTGTATTATGCCGTTGGGTAACGATGAATTACACAGACGAAGACTTATGCATAGACATTCCTTTTTCGAGTATATCTCATTTTTTCTCGTAAATGACCAAACGAGTTTAAATTCTTATAGTATAAAAAAATATGTGAATGGAAACCCACTGAGAAATAACATTAAAGAAGACTTAAAAAATGACCAACAAGGGAGCTATAGCAAGTTACAACTTTTACTTTACACTGCATTCTTTTTGGTACTTTGCAATGCCAATATCTTGAAACCTCTGTACAATAGACCTAGAGAACCGTAATAAAAAATAAGTATTCCCATAACTCCATACAATCGCAGAAAAACTTTTCAGCATTTAAACTAAGTTATTCTCCATTACACTTTATCTAAAAACTATAAATTCTGCCGTAACGGCTTAAACGTTCAACCCTCAAAATGCCGTGCATATTTCCACCGAGGCACTGAAGCTACCCCTGGTCTTACAGACCCGCCCACCGCAGCGAACGTTAAGATACAGAAAACAAAGACAAACTTTATAGTATGTCATTGTTTTAGTATTCTCCGTAATTGTTTTTCCATGTTCACTCGTAATCAGGGTTGGTTTAATCTAACGCTGGCTTAATCGAATCTTCATAAGTCCAGGGGTACTTTGGGCCGATAATACACTCTCAGGGGGTTGAACAATGCTAGTCTGTTATTCGTCGTGGAGAGATATATGGATGTAATTACAGGGTTAGAAGTCTGCTGCGGAATTTTATGTTAATTTTATTAGTACTGTTTCGAGAAAATGTCTTAAGTGAATTTGTATGCTAGTCTAGTTGCCTCGTTGTTATTTTTGTGCATTTGCAAGGCTTTTGTGGAGGCGAACTTTTCACTAACATTTTCTTATCACGATCTGAATATTTTTCTTCAAATGAAGCTTAGATTCTCCATCAAGCTGCACGGCGCGTGATCAGTTCTTTTAAGATATGCAAAGTTCTTCAAATCTCTAAGTATCTATTTAAACGGATCACCCTTTAACTTACCAAGCAGGTTTCATAAATTACAATTTACAAACCCTTCTTTCATAAAAATTAAAAAAAGCATTTTCCATTATTTATTTCAAGAGCTTTTTAAAACATTAACCACAACAAATTTCATAATTCGACAGAAGTGTTCTTCAAGGAAAATCTTCCGTATCACTTGATTTATTCCTCCCCGCTTCGCTAATGCAATTATTGCAATTTATTATGAAATTAAATAAGGTCGACTCGACTCCCCCGCTTCAACTCAAAATTTATACCCCTTTGTAGAAAACTATGATTCTGCAGGGTAAAAAAGACCGATGGTCGTAGAGAGCGGGTTGATTTTTGAATTTGGACCGTTGACACAAGGTTCGCTTTCGTAACCGCCGGCTTCGTAAGAAATGTTACGTCTTTTTAAGTGGGTAGTTTGCTTATTTTTCTCTCGGCTTATGTTGTCTGTGGCTTGAAGACGATAAATTATTTGTACCCCAACACCTTGTCGGAGGGACGGGCGCGGTGATAGCGTCATTTTTATAAAAGTGTAATGCGGTTTTCTTGTTGTGATTGCGTGCACTGTCGAGCAAATCTTGGAAGGTGGTCTATGATGTCTTACTTTAATATTGAGCTAGGTTTGTGTGTTGACTGTGGCTTGTTTACTCACATCAGACATAGATTTTATCGTTGAAACTGTACATTTTAAAAAGCTTACAGAATCTACTTGATTTCCTACATTTTACGAAGCCGTTTCATACGTTCTATGATGTTCAAACGAAAAACAATTGCAACTGTCAGTTTGCGAGTTTCGAATCAATTACAGAAATCACTAGTTACATGTGAGTACAGTTCTAAACGCTGTTTATTTTTTATCATAACAGCCGTTCGATTCTGTAAACATATCGAAGTGAAGGCTTGGGTGAAGTGATCACGAGGTGAGTTGTCTATCCATACAATCAAGCTGTCACATGATCACGGAGTGAGCTGTCATTCCATCTAAATTATATAATTATGTAGATTGACAACTAGACATGTTTACAGAATCGAACAGCAGGTAGCCTGTTGACGTTATAATTATAAACAAGGAACGAGCCAGTATAATATAAACATGAAGTACTTTGCTCCTGGAAGATGACTAGATAACAATCACGCATAAATTGTGAAAGATTGCCAGCTTATCTAGAAACTAGTTATTCCTGTTTAATGTTTGCAGGTTAGGCAAGATATTGCTACTGCAAGTTGTGTATCTTCGTGACTTGTTTTGCAGGTGTACCCTTTCGTCATCTTCTCAGATTAATTTGATTTAAAATTGATCAATGCGATTTTTTTCATTGTCAATTTGAATAGGCGTTTTTAAATGTTTGTAGAGTTGCGTTTGACCATAATCTTACCTGATGGAGAACATTAATGTGGTGGACGGTGGAACAGCTTGCATGGGAGTAACCTGTTCACCAGACTCCGGCAGCGAATTTCACTCATAAGCTGGAAAAAATGGAAGTATTCCTATAAAGTTATGTGCGTATGGGTGGGATAATGTCTATTAAGTACCAAAAAATCAAAAAAAAACCTCATCATTTATTCAAATTAGGCTGAGTGCCAGCACTTTCTGAACGTCAAAGTTCTACCTAAAGACAGTCCCCGAAAACGCCCGCCCGTCATCACTTCCTGGTGTTATAGCTGGGAAGAAGAAGTGGCGCAACAAACTCCCCAGCAACACATATGCAAAGTATTTTACAATACAGAACCGGTGTTGTACCGGATTAGCTGGCTATACTGCACCGATCATCTAAGCCCCTCTCATTGCCCAGGCAGACCTCTCTTCTATGTAACCATTCACGGTCGTGCGTGATACTGAGCATTGTATTCACATAGCATGAATTATTTTTTCTACCTCATAGTTTTACTTACGGATTTTTGGCGACTTTTCAAAAGCTGTCCTCATTCATTTCAATACCACTAAAATGTTCATACATGGTAATCATACCAATCACATTAGGTAACTCACAGTTCGACCTATGAAGTTCCATCAAACATTAACAATGTTATTAAGCGAGAAGATCACAGGCTGAACTTCGCAACATTAAACAGATAGGTGCAGAAGGTCGACTCCATCAAAAGAACAAGTAAAAACAAGAGTACGCATATGAAAATTATCTCAAGCTACAAAAACTATAAGGCGATTTCACTTGGCTAAAGTCGCCAGAGTTTTGAAGCATCCTTGGGAAGAGAAGTGCGTTACATCAAATGATTAACTGAATTAGAATTCTGCAAAAGAGTTGGGAATCGGTCTTCTAAGAGACTCACTAGAGAATGGGCAGCAGCATTCTCTGTAAATTGCAACAGCTACACTGCGATCGCCAATCCGCCTGCCAAGCGTGGCGATTATGGCAACCCCCCTTTGGGGGAGGCCTACGTCCAGCAGTGGACGTCCTTCGGCAGGTACGATGATAATGATGATGATGAAAAGAGTCAGATGTATTGTACCTTCCTTCTCTCTAAATAGGTTAGGCACTTGTAAAAAGGCTTTTTTGCCTAAGATTTCAATTCGAGATAATTTTAATACACACCAACTCAAGAATCAATTTTAGCGTTGTTTTTTAGAGGCCCTAAAATTATAGGTAGCAATAGTATTTGAACTTTGGCATGTATGACATAGGAATTTAGAATTCGAGATAACCATCAAATATGCGATATTTGATAGACTTGAATCCTAAATTCAAATATCGCTTGCACTCGATGTGTTAAGCGTGTGTGTTCTTTGAAGAAGTGGACCTTTTGTTACAATCCATTTTGAGATTGTACCAAAATCAATAATAACTGAGGTTGTATAGTTTGTTGGATTCAGTTTTACGGTTCTAAGCAGGTTACAAGTTCTAAGATCCGCAACTTTAGATATTACATCGTCGAAACTTTGGGTTTACGAAATGTATTGTATATTGTGTATACAGGGTATAATTATTAAGTACAATCTAAGTTAGATGCTACGAATATCATGCGTGGAGTATTATAATGTTAGTATTTAGAATTTTAGAAGTTTTAATTATTCAATAGTTACAAGTTTATAAAACAAGCCACTTGCCTAATTAGTGTGATTTCGATTTCCCATAAAAAAAAATGACAAACCTTCTTATTATTAACTGTCATCCTCTATTAATCCTTCTCGGGTTTATACTATAAGAATTCATATAAAGAAACCAAACCTCAAAAAACGCCTAAAAAGTTAAGAAAAATCTTTTCATGTGCAGTCATGAAATTAGTGGCATTCATTTAAGTTCGATCACAGATTTAATGACACCAAATGCATCTCAAAATACTTGAAAATTGACTTCGCAATCATGCAGGTTTAGCCAAGCCAACCAGCCATAACGAGGTTGATGTAGATTTTTATTAAACTCTTGGTAAGTATGATTCGTTCTGTATGGTATCGGACGGTTCTGTATGGTGACGGATGTAAAAGAATAGCACCATCCCATCACATCCCATGAGTGTTCTAAGAGGCGACTAAGCGACAGAGAATGGGTAACAGCATTCTCTG
Source organism: Mamestra brassicae (assembly GCA_905163435.1). Classification (NCBI taxonomy): domain Eukaryota; kingdom Metazoa; phylum Arthropoda; class Insecta; order Lepidoptera; family Noctuidae; genus Mamestra; species Mamestra brassicae. The sequence goes on along the minus strand of LR990996.1, from coordinate 4,408,067 downwards.
TGCTTCTGTGCATTGCAATAGCTACACTGCGATCACCAACCCGCCTGCCAAGCGTGGTGATTATGGCACCCCCGCCTTGGGGGAGGCCTATGTCTAGCAGTGGCCGTCTTTCAGCTGGTATGGTGAAGTATGTTTCTTAGTAGAAACCACCCGCCGTAGCCCTAGATAAGAGTGCACCGTAAACAAACATTTCCAGGTTTGCATTACAGAACTTCTTAACTTTAATAATGGAAATAATAAACTTCATTACGAGCTTCATTTCTCGCCTTCACAGCCCTTTCTCCCCCCAATTGAACTTTTTTGCTTAAGATAACATTGTTCCCGACTTTCCTCTAATTCTAAGCATATTGTGCAAAAATCTTGGACAAAATTATTTTTATTGTTCAATGTAAAATTGCGCCCTTTTGTTCAGCATGAAATATATATTTTTTTAATACTGGCAGGGATAATTAGGTGTTTTGTATTTTTTTATTATTTAATTCAGTCCGTATCGCAAAAGGCTTTGATGTAAAATGAATGATTTGGGTTCATATTAAAAGATTAACCAGAGTTTTGGTCTCCCTTAATTTGTGTTACTTTTGACTGAATAGAGATGTCACCGAACGTTAAAATATCGATAAAGTATAAATAAAAGTTTCAATCAAAACATTTCAACTTCGTCGGAGGCCTTTGCCATGCAGTGAATTAAAATAATACGTATGGATTAGTCCGATTAGATAAGATTTAGTTTACCTACCATTGCTTTTTGTTTAGGAAATGTACTATAAGAAACTCATCTAGTACCTAGTAGTGATCTTCATTCTGTCGTTCTTTATGGTAGAACGTGGTATATCAATAAGAAAAACAATCCACTTAGATAACGAAAAAAACATGTACCTTCACTAACCATATTTTTTATCACAATACTTGCCCTTTTCAATAGCAATAATTTGATATCGAATAAAAAATACAATATTTTCAATATATCGATATTCTATACGACTCTAATCAAGGTCACCCTTTGTCGTCGACCTCTGGAGCCAATCTATATTATTTTGTAAGTAAAAATATCTACATTAGACCTTAATTTTTACTTGTTGAAGTCAGATTAATTAATTCGTTTCAATTCTACTTATATTTTATAGAAGAAAAACCTTTTCTTGAGTGACTTTTTTAACTTTGAGGACACGTGGGACTTTTCAGACTTTTGCTAAATTAATGAATCGATATTTTCTTGGAATACTGGCTGTATTGTTGCTTTTCATAATAAATTAAAACATCGCCCCGGCTTGACACGGTTGCATATAATACACAGAAACCTTTCTTGTTTATCACTCTTTCTATAAGTGAAACATACTTTGTTCCTTTTCTTATTATATAATTATATTATATGTATATTATTTAGATATCCGCTACTCAATAGTGACTCTGGGTAACGGAAACGATAAATACATATAGGTAGGTATTGCTGTTTTGTTTCAAAACACCGTTTCTATTTTTAAATTGCCCTTCAAAAATATTAAAAAGATAATTTCAAAAATAAAATTGATGTATCGATCATTTGACTCAAAAAAAAAATAGTATATCTCAAAGCATTCATCAAAACAAATAGAAAAAAAATAATATAAAGTTAAAAAAAAAATGTTTATGTGTCTAACTGTCCAGTAAGTAATATTTTCAATTTTTACATAAACCTTCACCTAAGTATACCCACGATATTTTTCTGTGCCGATAAGAATGTCACTGTAACACCACCCTGAGTCCACAGACATCAAAGGATCCGGCCCGTCCACTATACCTACGGACCACGTACGCTGTATTATCGGGCGACCACGGCAAACAGCGGGCTATGAGGACATATCAATCTGCGCTGTAATTAACTCGGTTAGTCCGATAGTGTTCCGCCGCTCAATAATGTTGTAATACAGGAATCATGATCGATGCTCGGATAAGGCATGTGCTGGGATTGGCTTGCGTCAGTGCAGGGTATTTAGTACAGGAGAATATTCTTAGGGCTGTAAATGGAAACCACACGGAATATTCTTTTTTTAAGGATGGGGAATCCGCTCTGGGTTGAGCGGAAGGGCGTGTCAGACTCTTTCTGACTGAAGCCCATCCGTGTTCCTTCTAAGGTCCTGTGCGTTCCAGGGCCGCGGTGACTCTTTCGAACAAATTCCGCAACCCTGGCAGGCTCTGGCCGTCTCCTATGCTGACATAACTTTGAGGCGCGCGTGGAACACGACGCGCCATCGACCCCGGGACTGATGGTGATCGAACAGCGAGCCATCCAACGCTCGCCGTCCGTAGGCCCACGCCTATGGTGGCCGGGGATCGCCCTGCGACTCCCGACGCCCGGGGCGTCTTCTTCTGTAGCGGCGGTTGGGACGTAGGCCTTGTCCTTCCCACACGAAATACTCTTACACTACATACGATAACACCACGTTGTAATTCCGACGAATTAAGCAGAGGTGCACCTATAGTACTAGCACATTTCTCCAGTATGTTAACGTCTCATGCTTGTAATAGCGAGCGAGCTTATGAACCAGAGCCGAATTCTGACGCAGAGATTCTAGAAAAATGATGGCATACTTGCTGCCCTTTTGGGTATCACAAATCAGCACAGCGAATGTTAGAACACATTAAAATCATGTAGCAGCCAATCGTATTTGACAAACTTCGTATGAACCGGGACACAATTAAATAGGATTTAATAGGATTAATAGGTTGACTGGCCTGTTGGTCGAGTGGTTAGTGACCCTGACTGCTAAACCGGAGGTCGGGGGTTCGATTCCCACCCAGGACAAATCTTTGTGTGATGAGCATGATCATTTGTTCTGTGTCTGGGTGTAATTTGTCTATAATATGTATGTAGAAATAAATAGGTATGTTTATCAGTTGTCTGGTTGCCATAGCACAGACTCTGCCTAGTTTGGGATCGGATGACCGTGTGTGAGTAGTCCCAAGATACAAGATACCTACTAATGCACCTTCAATGAAACAGCGTCATTTCTAGCCTTTGCGGATATAATACCAAACACTAGGAATGTAAAAGCTGATACATCTTCGCATCATTGTTGTGCCAATGGGTGATATCTTGGCAGCCTGACTCTTGGCAGATAGAACAACGATTGTAGTGTCTTGATAACATTTGTCGCCAATCATTGACACTAATGTCTGATCCTGGAGCTTCTTAATCAAGTGTACACATAAGAAAGTATAAGTATGTAAAATACTTTTATTGTTATTCTATTTATTTACCTTACATTTTTAAACATTTCTTAAAATACCGCATTAAAAAAAACATAAAAATAAATAAAACGTTTTATTATTTTAGTTTATATAATTTATTTTTCTCAGGTATAGAATCTCACGGGTGTGAACTAAGGTGAAATTCCTGGTTATTATTATTATTTGATGGTAAATTATTCTGTACTGTGGTAAAACTGTTATTTGGATAACAATTTAAAAAATATATTTTTTTAAGATTTTTAGAACTGGGTTTGGATGCAGTTGTCGTCATAGTATAGAGGATACTTTTGCGCGGGCATAGCCGCTGGTAGAAGCTAGTCTGCAATATATCAATATATAAAGGACTCAAGAGTGAATGTTTCAGACTAACATAATATTATTATTGCTGGCTTCACAAAATCCTCACATTGTTTAGGAAGAAAACCACATCCTAACTATTATACTATAAAACATAGTTAATTACAATCTGTTTGCGATGCCGTATCTATATTATATCAGCCATCAAATTTAAAGGTTCGTTTAATGCACACATTAGCGTGGCTCGTAATATCGGTGGGCCTACGTTAATTAGGAGCAAATTAAATGATATGTTGCAGCCCAAAATGGCCGCGGACTGGGTCCATAGAGCTTTCGCCGTGTTTCGGTTACTTTTCAATATAACAATGCGGAGGTGGGATTTTATTGATGTTCTACCGTACATAAACAAGCGATAGACGAAAGGTTCAGAGAAAACGCCGGACATGTATTTATTCGGTCACGGTAGTTTCAAATAATTTATTTGCAAATATGGGGTATATGGCAATTTAGTATACCCATATTATACATATAGCAAACTACAAGTAATAAAAACAAAATTATGAACAACTAGCGGACGTCACGCGGTTTCACCCACGTAGTTCCCGTCCCCATGGGTGTACGGGGATAAAATATAGCCTTTGTTACTCACTAATAATGTAGCTTTCCAATGGTGAAAAAATGTTTGAAATCGGCACAGTAGATTTTAAGTTTATTCGTTACATAAAAAATACAAATCTTTCCTCTTTAAAATATTAGTATTAGTATAGATTATATGAAGATAACAAGGGTTTTTTTTTATAAAAAACAATGTCTACGAATTCTAGATATGTATTTAATAACAATAATAATAAATCTTGAGAAGTTGGCGTATTAGTATAGAAGTTTAGATAAAGGTGATACATTTGCCGTGTTAAGGGCCATAATTATACTAAGGGCGTCTACCACTTGCTAAAGTAGGGAGAACATTTATGAATGCAATGAAGTTTTTAAAAGGCTTCATGGGGGACATGGTAGTACGTGTTCTTTGAAAAACCAACTAGGTTTAAAAGAAGTTTATTTAGTTGCATCGTTGGACTCAATTTTCCGCACTAAGACTATTCTACCAAGACGATCCTTTCTGCCCAGAAATTCTGGCTAATATAGCCACATAAGCTCCACCCAGAAGCTACCTGAAGGCTTCATGGACTTCGCGGAGCCATCTCACAATTCAGTCAGACTTCTGTCTATCCCTCCACTATCAAAGAACTACAAATGACAGTCGGGACCAACTGCTTAACTTGATTCCTGAATCTCAGTGTGTTAAGATGGCCAATTGGTCACCCATTCACGGACCGACCTCTGCAAGCGGTCGTTACCTTGTAGATCGTCCCATGCAGCTGTTAATATTTAGCCACGAGCTACACGTCATGTAATGGTAATCCTCCAAAAAACAAAAATGTGAAAAAAGGCCAAGTTCCTATCCCCAAAAATTGGGCCTATAAAAGTAGTGAGACCAATAACAGGCCAAGCATTTCAGAACTGCAGAATAGTCCAAGACTCTTACTACATATGTCTTTTTGAGAATACCAGTAGACAGAGATTTTGGATCTTGGAGCTTGGATCTTTCTTGACAGTATAAAAATGATGAAAAACTACAAATGTTATTTTCTTAAAAATATGACCCTATTTTCAACTTGGCAAGTTTTTTCTTTATTAAATTGATTGTGAAGTCGATGTTGTAGAAATAACTTTTAAAGTTGACAATAGGAAATCGAATTTTCAAGAAAACGATTTTTCGAGTCTTTTATAATTTTTATACACCTGTTTAATCACAATTATGCCGATAATATTTCCACTACAAACAAACAAAACCCATGTAGCTACATCACAATATCGCAACGGAATCCCATTCAATATTTACATACCGGTCATATTAATGAGAAGCAGCGTTTTAACAAATTAGTTGTGACACGCTAACGCGATAATTGTACACCGATTTAGATAATGATCCGTATTGTAGTGTAATGATAGTGCTGATCATTGTGATTTATGGAGATAACGGGGGCTGGTGTGAAGCGGTTCATTTTTATAGTTATGTTTTTGATCGGTTTATTATGTGATTGCGGATCGACCAGTATCGCCAGTGGTGGGACGGCTCATTAAACTACATGTTTTATAATGAATTTAATTCTAAATATGTAATTATTTGAGTTGTATGTGTTTTGTGTAAATTTTGTTGACATGATTTTTATTTTTATTTTTAGTCGACATAACTTTCTACTAACATAGCCATAAGTGAATTCATTAATTGTTACTAACAAAGTATGGACAGCAATGGTCTGAAGTAAACGAATTTTATTTTATTTTTTATTATGTTGAGCTGTGGTGATCCTGTTACGGGTTGTCAGAAGCTAGAAAATCTGACTCCAGTCCTGCCAAAAGTACCGTGTTATCCAGTTAATGGTTTGTGGAGGTCTGGTAGGCAGCCGCTCCACGTAAAATACTGGTATTCAGCCGAATCCGGTTTGACTGGAAGCCGACCCCAGTATAGTTGGGAAAAGGGTAGGCAGATGATGTGGTGGTCCTGTTGCTATAGGCATGACTTAAGTGTTACAGGTCGAGGGTTTGAACCCAGACAGGTACGAATTTTACGAATTTATCACCTCTGCTATATAAACAAACTGCAAAGAAAAATATCGTGAGGCTCAGGCTTGATGCCCTTTTATCCGTGACTCCTCTCACACGGGACAGGGTCCGACTCATACTGACTAACACCCACCCGTGTTCCTTCAAATGCCCTCTGCTTTCCTGGGTCGTGGTAACTCTTACGAGGCTTGATGTCCTGGGACCAAACATTCGGAAGCATGTCACCTTAGATTATAAAATAACCTACTATAATTAATAATAAATATAACATAATATCTTGGGACAACTCACACATGGCCATCCGATTCCAAACTAGGCAGAGCCTGTGCTATGGCAACCAGACAACTGATAAACATATTATATATTTCTAAATACATAAATATTATAGACAAATAAAATTACACCCAGACATAGAACAAATGATCATGCTCATCACACAAAGATTTGTCCAGGGTGGGAATCGAACCCACGACCTCTGGTTTAGCAGTCCAGTGATTATATACTCTAAGCATGTAACTAACTGGCACTGGGACCATTGGGTGGATTACGACCCATTACCAATCAAAGAGTGGAGACCAAAGCCCTGGCGATTGGAATTTATTGTATCTTTGTTTAGTGTAGTATTTCAGTTCAAAAACAGTGATAAAAATACTCGCAGCTATAATAAAATCATGTATCCGCGCATCGCTCACTATTAAAATGGTTACCCATTCGTCAGCGGAGAGCGCTGAGGGCCTTGACTAGTCTGTTTTCTTTTCTTAATAATCCTTCATCTCCCTCTTATCTTACTTCACTAATTCAATTCATTTGTTCTGTCCACAGTAAAAATCTTCGTTCTACCAATAATCGCCTTCTACGATGTCTCTCTCACCGCTCTGGGTTTATCCGCTCATCTTTCTTTGTTCAGGCGATTTTCCTTTGGAATGCGCTCCCTCTGAACATCAGGACGGCAACAAGTCGGTTGTCCTTTAAGGTGAAGGCACGTGAGCACATTCGCAAGAAGTTGGTAGAATCATCACAGCGTTAATTCGTTGGATTCGTCTTTTCTTAATAACTTTGTTTATGTGTATGTATTTATCTACATATGTATTTATATTTTTTTTTCTTCTCTCTATTTTTAGTTTTTCTTTAAGTAGCACCTGTCATGTTGTCTCTGCACCACCCTAAGGTCGACTGGTAGAAAATGCCTAAGGCATTAAGTCCGCCTTTGTACCAGTGTTTTTACTAGTGCATAAAGTTTTAATAAAATAATAAGTAGGTAAATAAAATGAACTTCGCTTGAACAAAGAATTTCTTCAATAATAATAATGTTTTAAAGGTTACGCAAAAAGTTCTAGCCTGTCATAATTATGACTATAGTAGGCGCCAGATAATCGTGGAATATCGGTCATTGACCCACCTACATTTATTGACATTGTTAATTTGAAAAACGGAATTAATGACACAAAACTGTCCCGAATCATCATCTCTCGTGATCCTTAACATTCTCATGAAAAACGATTCATATTTAATTGTTCAGGTACCTATGAGCAGTTATTAGGGAAAGGTCAATATACTTTATTCCACATTTATCTGGCGCCTACTATAATCTAAAGCGGTAAAAAGTTTAAAGTGAGCGATGGTCAGTCATGTAAATGAAGGTAATTGTAAGCATTAGTCATGTTTTTGTGAAAACTGTCTGGAGGCAACTCGTAGGTATACTCATGTACCTACGAATTACCTAACACTAAAAACATCTGCAGATTTTTTCAATATTAACCGTCAGGGAATTTAATGCTGATCTGGTGATGACTGATGGAGAATTACAGTGATTTGAATTAATCATCAACTAGCTTTTGCCTACGGATTAAAATAAAAAAAAAGTTGAAAATTAAAGTAAATTTTGGTACTTAAAAGTTTTCGCGAAAATCTAAATATGCCCTTCTTCATCTTTTTATCGTGTTGACTGAGGACCTTTATACACCAAAAAAAGGACTATAGATCTCAGTATCTGGTATTAATTTCATCTTGCTAGGTTCACCCATTCCTGAGAAAATCGGTGGTGACACACGGACAGACAGACCGAAAGACGGACAAGAGAGTGATCTTATAAGAGTTTCTTTTTTTACCTTTTGAGGTACGAAACCCTAAAAGTGTATACCCGTCACCAGGATCACTTCTATCTCTGTACCAAAATTTATTGAAATCGGTTCAGCCATTTAGGCGCTACACGTAACAAACAAACAAACTCACTTTGGCATTTATAAAGATAGGGTTGAAAATTGATAGTTAGGTAATTTTGTAACAAATCAATTTACCTGTCTTAGCCGTAAATTTCAAAGTAAACAAATGCCTTGATATCATTGAAAAAAAAACTTTTTAAATTAAAATCTACAATTATTGATAAATAAATCGGAGTTCCTTCAAATCCTTTGCAATTACAACATATTAATATCACTCGCCTCGTCCAATCCGAGAGGGTCAACCCAAAGCCGATTAACAAAACATTAACACTTTATTTAAAAACAAAGTATACCCCTGTCCACTAAACACAGACCGCTCAACCATGTCAGAGTTCAAACACGCCTTCCATTAAAAAATTATGTGTACTTTTTTTGAAACAACTGGCACATTACAGATGGACTGACACGCTAATTACAGGGCAACCCCACTCCTGTGAAATGCCGGACAACGGGACCCGTAATAGCTGCAATTACGTCACAATTTACACGTCTCGCGTCCCGCGTCCCACGTCCCGCGTCCCGCGTCCCGCGCTCACGGACAGTCTCGCCTAATTTGATTTGATTGTCACCCTATTAGGCTTTTATTTAAAATTTGAGTTGTGACATGGTCTCTGATGGTCAGTTAAAAGCGCACTAATGTTTATTAGTTATCTGTGCAATGGTTTGTGGGTTTGATAAATTGAATTTAAGGGTTTGTTTAATTAGTTACCGTAGCATGTCCAACGATTTGTTACTAAAACATATTATTAATATGGCCTTATTTGTTTTAGTTTCAAGGTTTGCTTGTAGCTCACCTGTTTCCTTGAAGGGTTTAAGACCGTATATGATCGACATATGAGAATCCAGGCAGATTTATGAAGAACCAAAATATGTGAAGTAAACCAAAATTGTGAAAAAACTTTGGAATGACAATAGAGGTTTGAACTCCGTAAAATGAATCATACCACTCGATTATCCGAAGTTACCCACGTAGGAACTTCAAAGAAAACCGTTCTCCGATCTATGGCATTTATCAGATTTTTTAAACATTTAATAGCGAACGGTACCGAAACTGAGTCATATTTTCTACTACATTGATTCCATGAATGATATTTATAGGATCCAATCCCAAATTCCTTCAACTTTAAACTGTATTTACAGTCTAATAAAGTGGGTTTCCAAATGGCTGGTTTCGAATAGAGTAGTATTACGTCGTTTTTGCAAAATTCAGGAGGTTTATTTCAACAAAAATAATTTTATCCGCTGCGTTAATGCTGTTCGGTATTTATTGACAGTATTTGCGTACGGCTGTGCGGGATACGAACCGCCACATATTGTACGTGCGGTCCGATTGTGAACTGTTTATTTATAAAAATAATGCAGGTACAATCTGTTATGGCACGCATACACGCACAGGTAATTATTTTATTATACTGTTTAGTTATTAATTTTATTTTACTGGTTCGTTTGTCTTGCGCGAGTCCCAAATAAACATTTTCATTTCTATTTTTTTTTTTTTTTCTTATGGTATATAGAATTTTTGGTACTTTTTTGATGGTTTTGAACTGCGATTTAGGATATTAAAAGCAGTGTCTAAAAGTAGCGTCAGTTTAAAAAAAAATTATAACATATGGTGGTTTAAATTATGATACAATTATCATCTGAAAAGATCAGTCATCGTGACTTCTGTTTGAGTCATTTGACTGAAGCTCAAGATGTAACATTGTGCATTGTATGTTTATATTTTCTTCAGAACTTTCTTAAAATAACATTCAATAATAGTAACGATTTATTTCTCAACATCATTTGAACTACAATAATAACAACATCAAAAGAATTTATTCAAGTATGTAAGTCAGTCATTTAAGGTACGGTAAGGCACTAAAAATACCGGCTCTGATAGATACGATCGCACTATGAACTGTGTAACCTCTACCGCGGGGAAGGTGGATGCAATCACACCGTTGGCGTTGTGGAGGCGATCAAACTATGAAAGTCGTTGTAGGCCAGCCATATTTATTTATTTATTAACACTTTACGTACACAAATGTACAGAGGCGGTCTTAATGCCATAGGCATTCTCTATCAGTCAACCTTTGGGTGATGCAGAGAATGAATCAGAGAATCCATATCATAGCTCTAAGGACTGATAAGTTTGAGCAGTGATATTAACGACTACATTAATATCTGAACTGTCTTTTGATGGCTATCTTATTGCACCGTAAGTTCTGTTGACAACTTCACATACGTATACAGTCAGGGAACTTGAGTCTTAAGCAGAGATTTTCCTTTACATACCACAGTCAAAGAATATAATTTGTGTAGACCATAAAGTAGGTCTTCAATTTGACTTATGGCTCATCAACAATGTATTTATTCCTATTTTAGTGCACTTGTATTTGTGCACTTTGAAAATTTACTGCGTAGATGGCTTCTTGGTACTGAGGTTGGCTGCAATAACCGATTCATCTTGATTCAGTCAAGACAGAGGGTCCATATACAATCGTATGTTGAGGTACTGTCATAAATTCTATCCAATGCAACACAACTGGCTCTGTTATGGGAAAAGTTCCATCACCCAATTGCGTAGTATGCAATAAAATTGAAGATCTACTTCACTTGCTGATGGATTATGTAAGGAATAAAGACGAAAGAGAGTAATTAATTACAGAATTTAAACTGAATTTTCTAGATGTTGGGTTAATTCAAACAATATTGGCAAGTCCTAAATCACAGTTAGCGAAAAGGTTAAGTAGTCTAGCAAGGCTATCTAATTGATGAGTCCCTCTCACTCAAATTAGTTATTTGCGTTATTTAGTAGTTTGTTGTATTTAGAACTAATAGGGTACGGTGGGGAGGCGTATCCATGTGTAGCACTGTGAGGATCGCCCGGAGGACACGGTGGAGCATACGGTGGAGGTCTGCCCTGCTTGCGCGGAACACCGCCGTGTCCTCATCGAGGCGGTCAGCGGCGGCGACCTCTCGCGTCCGGCCCTGGTTGAATCCATGGTCCGGAGCGAGGAGGCTTGGGAAGCGGTCACCTCCTTCTGCGAAGCAGTAATGCTATTAAAGAAGGAGGCGGGCCGCGCGAGGGAGAGACAAGGCCTTCGCCCCAACCGCCGCTACAGGAGAAGACGCCCCGGGTATCGGGAGTCGCAAGGCGATCCCCGGCCACCGTAGGCTCGGGCCTGCGGACGGCGAGCGTTGGGTGGCTCGCTGTCCGATCACCACCAGGCGGGTCGATGGTGCGTTGTATTTCACGCGCGCCTCAAAGAGATGTCAGCATAACAGACGGGGCCCGCTAGGTCCAGAGCCTGCCAGGGTTGCGGAATTTGTTCGAAAGAGTCACCGCAGCCCTGGAACGCAAAGAACTTTAGAAGGAACACGGATGGGTTTTAGTCAGTAAGAGTCTGACACGCCCTTCCGCTCCACCCAGAGCGGAAGAAGTCATTTGATGATTTCCCATACTTAAAAAAAAAAAACAATTTTACAGTACGGTGTATCAGTCACCCGCGTTCGTTATAACGAAACTGTACCGAATCGATCCGAGTAATAGCGTCTAATTGTTTAGCTCGGTATCGCTCGCATCGCACGTAGAGATGCTATCTGGTAGATAACTGAGCTGACGAGCCAGTTGACCTTACAGTATTCTTTGGTACTGTTGGTTTGGGACTATTCAAAAGAAACGTCTTGGGTTTGGGTACTCTTTAGACTAGATGAGATGTAATACATTAAAAGGGCTGAATTATTTGCTCTTTAAATTACCTAATAATATTTTAATGCAAAATTAAATTTGTATGTTTGTAACGCTTTCATCCTTAATCGCTGAACCGATATTGATGAATGTTGGTACAGAGATAGATAGGACCCTGGAGTTGGTTACAGGCTCAATTTTTAAAGAGAATAACTCTTCAATGCTTTGTACGGTTATATTTTTTTATAAGCTGTGTAAATCTCGGTACAGAAAATAACTTGAAGTCAATTCATAACAATTAAATAAATTAACTCTCACTTTAACCTCTAAAAACATTCACCCCAATCTATTTAATTATCGCGAGTAAACCTTGTTACCTCTGAAGACAACCAAAGTAAAAAAGTATAATTCGTACAAAGATATTTAATTAAAACTAATAACTAGCTATAAACTGTAGCTCGAATTAAAAAAAGATTTTCTGTCGAATACTGTCTAATTACTAAAGAAACTGTTAAGGGGAGTACACTACGAATAATCTTATTTACTTCTATTAATTTATGTGAATCACGTGGGAGTCGATCTCAAATTTAAGTAATTGACTGGATTTTTTTTCTGAAAATTTCTTTAAACCTGAAGAAAAGATCAGGCGCAGAAAAAAAAAATCTGTCCGCATAACTCGAGAAAATGTATTGCACAACGGATTTGTAAATTCCTTCGAGAGTGTAGAGGAGCATTAATGTAGGAATTCCCAAAGTTCCTACGGGAAAGATAAGAAAACCGGACAAGTCCGAGTCTGACTACCCACGAAGGTTTCCGTACCATTATCTATAAAAATGGCAAAAAAATCAAGTGTGTTGTATGGGAGCCCCCTTAAATATTTATTTTATTTTGTTGTTGTTATAGCGGCTACAGAAATACATCATCTGTGAAAATTTGTCAACTGTCTAACTGTCACAGTTCATGAGATACAGCCTGGTGACAGACAGACGGATGGTCCCGTTTTACCCTTTGGGTACGGAATCCTAAAAACGGGATAAGCATGCGCGTACGAAGTCGCGATGGAGTTTCTTGTCCGTTCTTCTCCATAAGAATTTACCTTTCCGAATGGACAGTAGAGTCACTTTATTAATATATTTTACTGAACTGTAAATGCTGACGTTCAAAAGTGCCGTTTAATGGCCTAATTGAAATAAACGTTTTTGACTTTTGACTTTGGTGGGCAAAAGCTAGTAAAAGATAAAGATCATTCAACCGAGCCTTAACAAAAACGCATCCTTACAGGGCCACAACCCGCCCACTCGTGTTCAGCTACAAGGCTCCCAATTAAGAATACAGCTCGACTAACAATACGCTAAGTAACCACACGAATTTACATCAATTGATAGATCTTTATCCAATTTATATTAAATTTAATCCTTTTAACACGAGATATTTAAGTTTAAATGCACGTTTACTCGTAATTGGAACATTTACATCGTACAAGGAGCCCGTATCTAATCTGCTCACAACTACACTTATTATATATATATTTTTTTAAATAGAACCTTTTAAAGGGTGAGTTTCACTATTGATACTGAACTGGGTTTCAGTGCGCTGAACTCGTTTAGTTACAATGGTGGAATTCGCCTCAACTCAATCTTGGATTGCTCATTGACGGACCCCTAGTCCAATGAATTAATTTATCTGCCTAGGCTCTATGAAACCAGTCTAGCATAGTCAAGCCGGATGATGTCTATCTGAACTCCACAACCCAGTAACTGGAGAACACGTTACCCTTCGATGTGGTTGATGTCAGATTTCATAGCTTCTGACTACCGTTTACCGTAGTCCGTAGTACGACTAACAAAGATCTACAAAAAACAGCCGGGACCCACAGCTCAACGTGCTTTCCGAGGCACGGAGATATCTCGGTATTTTAAGATGGTCACCCATCCACTGATCGACCTCAGCAAGCGTTGCTTAACCTTGAAGACAGATAGCCTACTCACATAACCAATCATGATAGTAAATACTCATTACTCTCACTCTGAACTCTCAAAAACTCTGAAAGCATTTATTTCAATTATTATTATTATTGCATTTACCATTTACAGGCACTTTTGTGTTGACAAGGTCGGTCGGTCAAAAAGATGAAGATATTTGCACGTTCCAAAGACGTTCCACGGACACTCCTTTAAAACTAATATTTTTTACAAAGTTATGGTTAGATCATTTATGTGAGAAACATACGAAGACGTGAAGGATAAAAGTGTCCGGAGTAAAGAATTTATCATCGTGATGTTAAATGCTCATTGTCCTGTAGTTCTTAATCTTGAGAGAGATGATTTCCAATGCTTGTTCCTTCTTCAAATAAGAACGTACTCTTCCCCTGTATTGAGATAATACCAGACTGGTACCTATTAAATGAACAGAGAGTCCACGACTCGTTATATCAGACCCAGAATACCTCAGCCTGTTCAAATGACCCGCAAGCACACGTACTAATTCTCTTCGCATCATTTAGCATTGTGTTGTAAGTACACGCGGCCAACGTTTGTAATTCTTTTGTTCTAACAAGACGTAAAATGCCCATTCAATGTTAAACGGCCAACTTCTGGGTCACTGCGTTTGGTACCGCACTTATAAATGAGTAAATAACACACACATATGTCCCTACAGAACAAACACACACACCATGATGTGAAAGAAACAAAAGAGGTTGGTATGTGAGGATCGTAACTTGTGAATGTGAATAAATATTCAGACATAAGTTTCTTCCACAAGCCTATCTGCGTGAAAATTAATAGTGGTTGGTAAAGTTCAATATCGCTTTGTTTTCGATCTGTTTTTTAGGGTTCCGTACCCAAAGGGAAAAACGGGACGCTATTACGAAGACTCTGTCTGTCTGTCACCAGGCTGTATCTCATGAACCGTGATAGTTAGACAGTTGAAATTTTCACAGATGATTGATGAGAGTTCTATTGCAGCTATAACAACAAATAATAAAAATAAAAGGCGGACCCCATACAATAAACAAGTTTTTATGGCTTATGGTACGGAACCTTTCGTGTGCAAGTCCAAATTGCTCTTGGCCAGTTTTTTCAAACGATTTTGGTAGTAAATTATTGCACCAAAACTACTATTTTATTGACCCACGTTATAAACAACGCTTTATTTGATACAAATAAAAGCTTCATCGTCGACCAAATAAACATTATGTACAAAGCAGAATTTCAAATAAATCTCCTAAAAACAAAATAACGCGCCTAAACCCGTCCATTTTACAAAATTTAACACCAAAAAAAGCCAGCGAACATAAATACATTTCCAGCACAACTGTGTCACACTAGTTGCTTTACAAACAAAATTAAATCATGTTAGCATACCATATAAAGGGCCACTAAATATGTAAACACTATAAAAAAGTTTCGGACATTCCATCGCGAGCATTTTTTCCTACAGTTTTACGCAACACCATTAGTGACAAATGGTGTAGACGGACTAAGGGTCCATTGTTAAAAAATCAGATAAGGACTGCTTAGAACGATGGATGAAGCACGAATATTCGTTTAAGATATGCTTAAATGTTACAAACAATAAGGTTATAATGAATGGGGTATCAGCAACTTGTAATCCTAAGTTAACGAATGACAATGACAAAAAATGGAGCGGTCAGCTACGCGACCACGAACCATATTTTTTTTGGATTTCCGCTATACCGACTGGTATTCGTCATTGCTGCGAATTGATAAACAACATCCTCTATTGACATGACTATATTATTTAGCGCCAACTTGTTTTAATATGCTAGTCGTTGCTTGATAGATCCATCATTTCAAGTTACCAACAACATTTTTTGCAGAGATAGAATTTTCGTTTAAAGCTTAGTCACCTCAATAAGACTTTTGTACTCACAAAACAGCGAACAATCCGTCTAAAACAGGTCCAAATTAAAATAAGGTACGTGAAAGTAATTCAAACCATTAGAAAGCTTTTTAGGCACCAAAAATCCGGTACAAATGTTCCAGTACTTCTTTTTCTCATATATTTAACGGAACCTTGTTAAAATGTTTCCTCCTAATTGCATTGGAAACTCATTAGAGCACCGTGAATTGCTGATTCAAAATTCTATTTTGTTTATTCCACACTGCCTAAGTAGAACAGTTGGTGGAATGTGCTAAATGCTCACGATGTGTCTAGAGAAAATTCCGATGACTGGTTCCAAAAGTACGGTACTGAGAATATCTTGATAACTGTCTAGTGTGACGCATTCATTACTATTCTACAAATGTGGACGTTGAGTAATGGTGCGAAAGTTGATTTTGGTGACTTCACAGTACCTGCAGGTAAATATTATCGTCAGGCATCAATGATTTGTGGTCATGGGTAAGGCTATCTTAGGTGTTGGCCCCGTAAGAACAATATTTATTAAATGTTCAGCATGATTGACACCCGTGATTTAAATTGAAGCTTGGCTGGTTCAATATGTACATCTTGTATCACTAACATACTGATCGTCTTTTTTCTAAAACACAAACAGAGCACCCAAACAAGCCCGATAAATTCAAAATCATGACAACTCCTTTAAAACTCGTTCTAAAAACATTTCTTCTTTACGTACAAACATTAGGGCGCACTTTAAACGACATTACGACTAAATCAGAACAAGATAGTCCAACAATACGGTACTGGTAACGACTATTAATCAAAATGAGGGATCGTCTTAAACAAAAATAGGTGCATCCATTTATTCTCTATCGGCGTTGGACGTGTGGGCTGTGTGCTACACATACAATGTAAGAGCGCGTTCAGACGCGAACAGGTATATTAGACGAGTAATTAATACTAGTAGGTTGTTATGGTCTGAACGAGGCTTTGGTTGAATAAAATGTAAAAATGGTATTTCTTGCTGGTTTTTCTCCAAAGAAAACGAATTATTGAAACCGCAGCTTCTGACATTTCGTCTGTGTAGATAACAAAAAAAAAAAAATACTTTGATTTCTAAAGTTAAATAATTGTATTTGAAAAGTATTTAATAGAGGAAAAGAATTAAAGAGATTTTATTTGGTTTAGCTACTGATTGTAATTCGTTAAACACTTGCAACTACTGCTCATTCATTTATAGTAACCATTTTAATTCTAGTTTTATTCGATTCCCACAAAGGACAAATATTTGTGTGATGAGCATGATCATTTGTTCTGTGTCTGGGTGTAATTTATCTATAATATGTATGTATTTAGAAATATATAAGTATGTTTATCAGTTGTCTGGTTGCCATAGCACAGGCTTTGTCTAGTTTGTGATCGGATGACCGTGTGTGAGTTGTCCCAGGATATATTATTATTATTATATTATTCTATTTCAAGATCACACGTCACAATATTATTATATAAATGCAGTCTCTATTCTTCGTCTTCAATAATTTACCTCGTAAATTTCCTTATAAACCTCGTAAATATTTAACTTTTAAGTTGTTTCTATTTCATATTTCAACGATTTTATTGGAGAAGCTGGTTCGAAAAGAATATTCTCTTTGATTGGTTTTATCATCTGTACCTGCATAACTACATTTCTTTTTTTTTTTTTTTCTATGTACCGTGCGTGTTTCATGTAAGTGCTAAACAAATATTATTTCTTTCTTTCTTTTTTATTTTTTTTTTCTAAACGTATTAAAGTATGTTTTTGCACTTTTAAATGCACAGTCTTTTTTAAGGCAACTTAGCTGTTTTAACCGTCTCATTTAAGGATTTCTTTCAGTTCATGATGTGTATAGATACCGTTGTGTACCAGATAAGCTATCTGCGAAGCTATCTTGCTTTGAAGACAAGCTTTGGGCATGAGTATTTCTTTTTTTTCACAGTTGTATGTTTTCTTTGAATTCATGACTGTGCAATTGTGCTGTTGGTCAAACTGCACAGTCTGATTTAATATTAGATAAA
Organism: Mamestra brassicae; assembly: GCA_905163435.1. Taxonomy (NCBI): domain Eukaryota; kingdom Metazoa; phylum Arthropoda; class Insecta; order Lepidoptera; family Noctuidae; genus Mamestra; species Mamestra brassicae. Next base: position 4,390,103 of record LR990996.1, on the reverse strand, counting down.
TCTTTCAACTGTATTATGACCAAAAAAGACGTTTAATACCACTTTTTAGGGTTCCGTACCCGAAGAGTAACCAACAGAATCCTTATTAGTACGCCTCCGCTGTCCATCCGTTCGTTCGTCAGTCCGTCCATCCGTCTGTCTGCCTGTCAGCGGGCTGTGTGTATTTCTATTGCCACTATAACAACAAATAATAAACATTTAAATTAAGGATTGTTTTTTTGGTTTATGGTACGGTACCCTTTTGTGTGAGAGTCCGACTCGGACTTGGCCGGTTTTTTATCAACCTACATTATCCATTGGACAATTTTGGTTGTCTGGACAGAAGTCTTCCCTATAGCCTTTCTCTTTTTTCGGTGTATTGCCTTCTCCGTGCAAACCATCATGGATGCCTTTAATTCTAATAAAATACAACATTATTTTCTTGTTTTTTTTTTTTAACATTCTGTACTGTGGTATAATTGCATAACGAAGTTTACTTTAACAAATTTTGTAATAAAAAGACCAAAATAATTAACCTAGCACTAGAAAATAAACTAAAATCCAATCAATTCAGATTATTTGCACGTCATTTATAATAATGCTTTAAAGTTCTCTAACAAAAGCCCGTTCAATTTTCTGATAAAAAAGATTTATTGGCCAGTGTCAACGCGTCGACCTCTCGATAATGACTCATATTCTTAATTAATTAACTATTACAGAAATATGGCACAAACTTAACACGATTACGAACATTCTTTAGAATGTGTAATAAACAATCCATACTTATACATTGAGAGATGCCTTATAATTATAATAGTCAGTTGTGCCTGAACACGCCCTAATAGTCCCGAGATTCTTTTCATTATTAACTCCAAACATTATTCTTCACTCATGTTATCCATTAAAGAACTCGTAACTCACCAGTAATAAGGGTCAATTTAGCGTTATTGATTGACGATTATACGGTAAAGATAATTTGGTATTTATGCGTGTAAGTTATTAATAATATTTTCTCTTTGTTTGGAGCAGTTATCCTTGTCCGTCTTTTGTTCTTATGATCGATCCTTTGTAATTATTCGATTAGTTTTCAAGTTCTCTGTTACAACTTTATTGTGATATGATCGGAGCTCGATGTAATTTAAATGTTAAAAGCACAACAATAATAAGGAAGCAGGAGATTTAAATCTCCTGCCAGGGTTGCGGAATTTGTTCGAAAGAGTCACCGCGGCCCTGGAACGCAAAGGGCTTTAGAAGGAATACGAATGGGTTTTAGTCAGTAAGAGTCTGACACGCCCTTCCGCTCCACCCAGAGCGGAAGAAGTCATTTGATGATTTCCCATTTCAGATTCATTTCGTTTGGAGATTTTGGTAGGAGAATATCTAGCAGCTATAAATAGTAATATGCACCTCAATAAATCCCTTAGTGCATTGCAACAGCTATACTGCGATCGCCAACCCGCCTGCCAAGCGTGGCGATTATGGCAAACCCCACTCTTGGGCTTATCTCCAGCAGTGGACATTTTTCTGATTATATGATGATGGTGACCTCAATAAATAAAGACAAAAGGTTGTATTGTATATTAAGATATTAAATACAAATAAAGATAGGTACTGCCCATCTCATCTAGTTTAAAATTAGCGAAAAATAACACAATCCACCGAATTGAGAACGTCCGCCTTTTTTTTAAGTCGGTTAAAAATTACGTGTAAAACTGTTATTTTTAATCTACTCGTATTTACAAAATAAATGTCATTTATCATGTACCTGTAACTTTCCTAGTGCAGACCAGTCTCACATACAGGGAACGAGGGTTGAACAGCTCACGTAAGCGATTTCAGATCCTTTTATAAGTCCTAACTTCCTAAGATCTGCTTACAAAGCCTCAAGAGCAAATAAGTTACTTCTAGGCGAGCGTGTTTTATCGTCGACCATTTTTTCGATTGTAGCCAATGGGCCAATCAAAAGGGCTTCGATAGTGACATTCTATCAGTAATACAATGCCACTACCGAAGCCCCAAGAAAATTTTCTAAACTCCAAAATGTATGGGATTGACTTTCGCTGAATGGCACATTATTAATACTATACATTTTGGACATATGACTCTTAATAGAAAGTCACTTTAATCGTCGCTTATGTTTCTTTTACCTCCAGTCAACAATATTCAAGATGAACATCGAAACTGTATCGGAAATTGAAAATTACTTCCCAGGTTCAAAGGCTCAAATCTAAAATCTCTTGCTCGGTATGCGAATATCTCCGGCCCAACACCTATATACCTCCATAAATAAGCTACGTAGGCAGGTACTATGTATTTGTATGCACACAAGTGCAACGCATCTGTCCTCTAAGTCGTTAATAACTGTTAGGTCGTCTGTCCAGCAGCTCTATTCTGTAACACGTTACAATACGTGATTCACATAATGTTACTGTAGCTGTTCGTGCAACACAATAAGCCGCTGGTTATTAAGTGTTGGTACCTGGAACTGCGTAGTTTGGTTTGATGCGAGTTTGAATAGTTTTGCTTATATTATGGATAGTCAAGTTATGTAGCAGTGTTTGTTTAAAATCTGGATATAAAAGAAAAAAAATTGTTAAATAACTTATTTCAAACTTAAATTAAAAACCCACTGTTTAAAAAAGAATTACAACTCAAGTATTCAATAAGAAAATTGCTTATATTTTAGTAGACAAATTTTGAGTTTAACTTAAAAAAACTTTAAAAAATAAAATACTTCTGTTACTTTTACGTTTATCCAATAGTCACATAATATCAATATACCCAACTGACCCTACCATAAAAAAACCAATCGAATTGATTGTTCAAAACCGGTAGGTAAACGGATAGTCGAACAATTCTCTTGACTCGCAAAAAATCTGAGTACCGTCCCGGAAATCCCAGGGCTTTAATTAGAAAAAAACGTGGTTGGAGTACCACGAGACCTATGCACCTTGGGGCCCATTCAAACTGACAGTGTAAAAATAGAAAGCTTCAAGTGGACGCCTCTTACACCGTAGCTGGTATTATTTTCACACCCTTGTCTAATTCTTTGTTCTGTGCAAAATTATTAAAAAAAAACCAAACCTAGCTGTTCAGAATAAATAATGAATTGTTTAGTGTACCGAACGCAAAATGGAGAATAGAAGCCAAGTACCTGTTTATCGTCTCTTGATGATTGCGTGTTCTTGAATACATTTTCACATAGCCTAAGCCTGTGTTAAAGACACCTACTGAAATTCGCCAATCTTCTCACATAATTTTCAAACGCTGCACTCTAGTCACTCATTAGTTGGATTGCTGGGAATCATTGATATCACCAGCCAAGAACAATCCATCCGTACATCGTTTCAACAAACTCTTCAGTTACAGCACGGTGTGACAACCGCCAACATTGAGTGTGCTTCCTCTGACCGCTCTCGCGGTAACTTCAAACGGGCCGCGGGTTCAAAGCGCGATCGCCCCCGGCTATCGAACGCGATTACATCGTTATATTCCTGTTATACGACTGGAAATCATACTTCACGTTTTAATAATTGGTAATTGGTCGCAGTGTTTTTTACTATTTGGGCTTGAGTATAAGATCAAGCAAGGTGTTAAAGTCGTGCCTGCTGCGATAGAATAAAAATCAAAAGGAAGATATCGGACATACTCTTAATATTAAAATGATTTAGGAAGGTACCTGAACCAAGTGCTTATTTCTGGGTAGCTACAACATGGGTGTCTTTAAGTTAAGAATGAATACGTTACTTCTAGGCAAGCGTGCTCTACCGTCGTTGATATTTTTCCTATGTTCAAACGCAAGCCTAAGAAAGAAAGAAAGAAATTAAAAAGGCAAAACAAACTTACAAGTATTAAGTACAATTACATTATTAGTTCTTGCAATATCCTACAATGCTTACAAGCACGCTTACTCACCTACAAAGTGCACTATAAACATTTTATTAGCAAAGAAAATCATAAAACAAAATTAAAATTAAACACTACACTCGAAAACGAAACACAAAATTCAAATTAACGCCTCATATTTCACCCCACAGTTTGAATTCTGTATAGACGTATAGTTGTACTTGCATATCCTACGCAAAAAGACCCGGTAGGTACAACCACCTGTAAGTCCCTTCAAAATTAATCAATTGGTGCGGAGCATCAATCATGTTTTGGCCAACTTTGAATTCTATTGGTCCACTGGTGGAGTCCGATAGGCTGGGTTTGATTGATTGAATACAACTTATCTGGTTCGATAGTTTGGTGAAGGCTTTCAAGCAATATTTGTGACTCTTGATTGAACGATGGTGTCCTCCAAACCTTGGGAACTGTCTTCTTCTACGGATCATGAAGCATTATCAGGTCATAACGTTTCTAAGGCCATGATCCACAACTCATGACCAGTGTTTACCATGGTAAAACATCTCATAAAATATTAGGAAAACATCAATTTGTTTATGGTGCTAACTGCCCAGGATCGCTGGGCGTTGTTCTCCTTTCTAATTTGATGGCTTAAATGTTGAACAAGTAGTAAGTTGCGATCAAATGGACTGAACAAAGCGATATTCTAAGAGATAACGATTAGCAAACAGTAGGCGATGAGCGAATACGAACCCTGACTACTTGCAACCCAAGGAACATCTGCCAACTGGACGTGATCTGCAGTGGCCCATATGGACAGCACTGAATGCCACCGACGCTGCAATTGACGTGGCCATCTACTGGGCCCATAAAATCTTACGAGTTTACCATCGATTCAAAAAGAAGAAGACTATACCAATCCCAAAAAAAAAAAATTTGCACTTTGAACTTCGCTAATGGAACTTCACTTTATATGGAGCCCCTGAACGGGTGTTTCTTTAGCTTCATGAACCCTTAATTTATCTTCCTTGATCGATTTTGCAAATATTGTGCATTAACGGATGACTAACAAAAGAAGACCTTATAATACATTCATGGTACTGACAGAAAATCTTAGAAAAGTACAAAAACCTAGCGTAAACTAAAGCAGCGCTTTACAGCAACAAGCGGTTTCTCGTTGATTATTTTATGAGCACTTAAGTACCCTCATTATGTTGCTGTGTGCTGGGCTGGCAGATTGGCTCTTTAATCTTCGTTTTTAAGTCCTTCTTCTAGGTCATGCCTTTGTGACTGGGTGCAAAGTCAAATTATTCCTAAACAAGAAAAATAATTGGTATTGTTATAGTGAAACGCCGCAATATAACTTCTTATACTACGATAACTACACCATCTTAATATGAGGCCAACCTCATTTTATGGCCTCATATCAAGATGGTGTAGTTATCGAATTAAAAAAAAGTACTGGCCAATTTCTCTCTCTCAATACTTTTCTTGACACATTTACAAACATCCACGAAAAAAGCGTTTGATTTTCCTCAAGAGCAACCTTTATTAGTGAGCCCAGCAGTTATAAATAATACAGCTTCATAAAAAAGTATTAATTTTTTTTAAACCACTCTTAGGTCTAACCAAAACGATTGCCACATACAATACAAACATATCTTTCCATATTACTTACATTGGGAAACTTAAAACAATAACTTTTGTTTTGTCAATACCAACTTCAGCGGAGAACCTCCTTAGATTTTCTGTTCCCAGTTTGTTCCAGTTCTGGAAAGAAAATACTAAGCTCATACGTTATTTTGCGTTAGCGGGCTCCGTAGATGAAATAAAAATAAGCTTTTTAGGTGAAAAGCTTGACAATATTTAGAAGTTTGAGCGGTTTGGTAATGAAATGTCGGTCTAAAGAAAATAATTTAATAAGTAAGGCTTTGATGCCAGAATTGAAAATTACGTAACCAGGGACCTTGAGTAGACATCGGACCGAGATTATAATATTTTGTTCCAAATGTTTATCGTAAAGTATTTACTCTTGGCCAGAAAATTAAAATATTTGTATCAGGAAAACTTTCTTTATTTTACAGCCTGAACTGACCCACTTCTGGGGTACGACCTTCCCCTATTCCTTCTTCAAGTGTTTATGTTTCATCTCACCGATTCTATAGGCAGCCATCTAAGGCATTAATTTAATGAAAACCCACGCTCTAAAAACATGAAGGCAGAGACCACCATGCCCTTTATACCTAAATCAAGTCTATGCTGAATTTAAACTCGCTACCGCCTCAACAATATGTGCCCACCATTCCTCGACGCGGGTTGCATCTAAAACTTAAACACGGTACTGCGCAAAAACTAGTATTCCTAAAGCGAGGATAAGTTTTGAGAACAGTGCGAGCTGATTTTACTGCTGTAACTGTGTTTAGATTATTCTCTCTATTTTTATTTCTTTCTCCTTTTTAAACAGTTCCCTAGGCGAGAGAGCTGTACTAAGTAAGAATGAGTTCCTGAACTAAGAATTGTATGGTTAAATATAATTGCAGTTTTTGTAAAGTTCAAGGAAAAGGCTCTGTCAGAGGACATCGCGTGACTTGACTATTACACAAAGTTACTTCTTTAAACTGCTGTAAAGATTACCTATCCTGCCGGGAAATATTAAAAATGTATAAAGACATTTCTTTTTCCAGGTTTTCAAGTGAACCTTTCAGATCAATAAGTGTTGACAGATAGATTATAAATATTTCAAGCACTTATTTGATGCAAAACAAAAACAAAATTTACGACAAACAAAAGCATACTTCTAACATATAAAATTCTTCCGTTACTTGTGACTGAGTGAGTGAGTGACTGAGTGACTGACAGCCAAAACTACTGATCGTAGAAAGCTGAAATTTGGCATGTACACAGCTTCTCTACACTCCGTAGGGGAGCACTAAGAGAGGATTTCCCGAAATTCCTACTTGAACGGAAAAAACGGGATATGCGCGTATTATGTCGCGGGTAGAAGCTAGTTACATTATAAAAAGCTAAGCACCTAAACTTAAAAAAAAAGATCACAAGTATCAAAATAATTATACAGTGGTGGTGCCAACATAATAACAAAAAGACACGTTGAAATAAAGAAAGTAACATTATGTTATTGCATTATATGTTATTAGCATTGTGTATGTAAGTAAATAATTAGCAAAAATATTAAACAGAAAATGACAACCATAGTGCGATGTACGCTTCAAGATTGCACCTTTAAGCCCAGCTCAGCATGTGTCAGGCAAATATACCTCATACCTGACGCTAATATTCTACTGGTTTTCTTTGGTGCCATACGGACGTCCAGCTGAATTTGATGAACAAAGAGTTATGTTTCTGTAGAATGTGAGTTATATGAGGAGTGGATAGAATATCTATTATAATATCTTGGGACAACTCACACACAGTCATCCGATCCCAAACTAGGCAGAGCCTGTGCTATGGCAATCAGACAACTGATAAACATACTTATATATTTCTAAATACAAACATATTATAGACAAATTACATCCAGACACAGAACATGCTCATCACACAAAGATTTGTCCTGGGAGGGAATCGAACCCACAACCTCCGGTTTAGCAGTCAGGGTCACTAATCACTCGACCAACAGGCCAGTCAAAATAAGAATGTCGTAAGTATTCCTGCAATTCATTACATTTAACATTGAATGCTGAAAGTAGTGAAGTTTAGCAGTGGGAATCGTTCTCAATGTGAAAAATGCATTTCATTACTTGATCTTTATACCCAATCTACATATATTTGTGGTTCATAATTTGAGGAAGTGTATACAACGTAAACGTGTATTTTGACATGGTATACCTACATCACCAAGTTTTTTTAAAGGATCGGAAATCATCAAATGACTTCTTCCGCTCTGGGTGGAGCGGAACGGCGTGTCAGACTCTTACTGACTAAAATTCATCCGTGTTCCTGCAAAAGCCCTTTGCGTTCCAGGGCCGCGGTGACTCTTTCGAACAAATTCCGCAACCCTGGCAGGCTCTAGCCCTAGCGGGCCCCGTCTTCTATGCTGACATCTCTTTGAGGCGCGCGTGAAACACAACGCGCCATCGACCCGGGCCTGGTGGTGATCGGACAGCGAGCCACCCAACGCTCGCCGTCCGCAGTCCCGCGCCTACGGTGGCCGGGGATCGCCCTGCGACTCCCGACGCCCGGGGCGTCTTCTCCTGTAGCGGCGGTTGGGGCGAAGGCCTTGCCTTTCCCTCGCGCGGCTCGCCTCCTCCTTCGCTCGCATTACTGCTTCGGAAACAAGTGGCTAAACATGGAAAGCCCTTTTCATCGAGCCAGTTTTTTGTCCACCAAGAAAATTAACAAGATATTTTAAACAGGATGTCGTCTGAGTACCTTCAAGTTCGCTCTATAGACGTTTTCGTTTATTCCCCTAAACGTATTAAAGGAGTTTCCTTTCCTTTTAATTGTATTAAACAAACAGCTTGGCAACTCCAAGTCTTCAACTTAATTATATTCCGTACCTTCTATAGTTATATCTTTACTTTTTGCGTCTATAGATTCTGTTCGCAGATACGCGCGCGATTACAAAAGTGGGTCAGCCCCCTTATAGTTCGTCCGCGTTGCAATTCCTAAGTACGAAAACAAGTTAAACGATAATTTTAATGACTTTTAGTTTGTTAGTTCAACATCGGAAAGTTTACTACAACTTATGTTCTTTTCGGGATTTGTCGGAATAATGGGGCTGAAGATGCATATCTTGAGTCGACGATTTTGTGGAAGAATTTCGTCGGGAATAATCTTACGTTGTGAAAGTATGAATGTATATTCATCAATTTCACCTCAACAACTGAACGGACTTGGATGATACTTAGCACACGGGTAGACCCTGTCACGGTAGGATAAAGAAATTAATGAGTGATAGTCGACCAACTTATAAAATCGAACTGGTTATGTAAAAAAATCCTAATAATTCCATAGAAAATGACTGAAAACCAATGTCATTTTCTAAGTGCATTCGTAACTTTGTAATCTAATAATAGTTACATTTTATTATTTTTCTGATATGGTTTAGCAGACGAGTAACTACGGAACCCTACACTGTGCGTGGTCTGACACGCCATAACAGGTTCGTCGGTAGTCTGTGGAACCTTAACTGTCAATGCGTGATTTAAGCTATAGCATACAACATAATTTTGTTTAAAACAAATAGTGAAAATGGACAGCCATTGGGTAAATACCTCGAAATCATTCATTTTAGTAGGTAATGTATAGTAGATTAATTTGAATTTGATTGAAACTATTTCATTAATTTGAAATATTTAGTTACTTCCGCAAACATTACTGCATAGGAAAATGGGATATATTTTATAGCCTATTCTTTTTTCTGAGTGTATTTATACTGCTATTCACAAATAATTAATTATTTGTTAACCACGATAAGAAATCTTAAATGTAACATACTAATGAAGTTTTGTTTTTGTTCACAGGTAACTTATGAGCACACCAGTTAAGTTCGCGTGAGTACCGGACTTTTAGATTCGAGCTTTATTCTTACGTCAAACTACAATGCATAACCCTAACATCATAATAAATTGTGTTTATAATAGCCCAAACGTTTATTCAAACTCGGAAGGTTTAAATTCCGTAACACAATCGCAAGTGTACCAACCTCAAAACGATTCAAAGTACTAAATTCAATAACGTTCAATCGTAACCGCCACGTATTTTAAAAATAGAAAAAACGTCACCCCTCGTTCTAGAACTTAGAAAAGCATTTTCACAACAAAATTTAAAGTTCGAATTTTACGACCGACTATACAATCAACGTTGCGTCACGAACACATCGAGAATGTATAATAAAATCCGGCGAAGGAAATGAAATTTGATGTTGCATTTTCTTATATATTTTTCACGGCAGCATTTGCATGTGACGTCCGCATCGCCCAGTGTTGTGAGCAAAAATGAACGCGAGCTAGTTGCCATGCGAAAAAAGAAACAAAAAAAATAATTTAATTAATTCTCTTTGCTAAATCGCAGCGTAAAGCTTAACTTGTCTCTGTGTTCGTATTTTAAATTTTAATGTGTTACAATGCTGGCTGAGGGTTTTATAATATTTTATTTTTTTTATAAAACGGTGTTCTTGTAAAGGAAAACATGAAACATCAAAAATAGAAATTCTAATTGGATACGAATTGCAACTGTGCAGTATTTTTGTATTTTTGAAGCGTGGCACACATTTCTGCAGTCTTGGAAAATGCCACTATGGGACCAATCCTGAAATTCCGTAAAAATCAACTGCCCCATACATTTTGTTAGCATATCCCGATACGATGTAGCTGTTTTTTTTGCGATTTAATATTGGTCCTATAATAAAAGTTATTCAGGTTTTGCGTTTAATCTGTTACACGTTGTTGTATAAGACTTAAATTCCAACGTGACACATCCAATTATCTCCGAAACAGAACCACGATTCTCTAATTACTAGATAACACAACATTCAATTCAGTTCTTGCTAAGATGTCCGTCCGTCTTCGAGTCTCCCATAGCAGCGTTGACAACATGTCTAAATTCATTCATCGTGATTTGGACTACTGCCAAATGAATTCATGAATGAATATAGTGTCCTTGTATCCACTCTCAGACCGCAACAGTATAATTCTGATCTTAGTTCAATGATTCATTAATCTAAAAGACATTTGGGCTTCCCATTTGGCTATCAGATTGAAAACAAATTGGGTCTTGCCAAATCGAAAAGTGTTTAGTCTGGAAACCTAGTTCCATAGGCCGTGGAACATTTGTATTGAAAAATCTGGCTTTATTGATTTTTCCTATAATTAATATTCTGTACGGTCTCGGACGTAAAAGAAAAGCACCATCCCCGTGGGTGTCATAAGAGGCGAATCACTAGTGAATGGGCAGCAGCATTCTCTGTACATTGCAACAGCCACACTGCGATCACCAATCCGCCTGCCCAAGCGTGGCGATTATGGCAACCCCCTCCCCCCCCCTCTCGGAGGAGGCCTACATATATCCAGCAGTGGACGTCTTTTGGCTGATATTATAAATGCGAAAGTGAGTTACTTTGTAATGCTTTCACGACTACATCGCTGAACCAATTTTGATGAATTTTGGTACAGATACAAATGGAATCCTGGACTGCCCTGGAGATGGTTATAGCCTACTTTTCGCGAGCAAAGCCGCGAGAGAAAGTTAGTATGATAGTTGTAGCGAGTATTCATTGTTTTATAAGACGTTTGCCCAAATTATATCAAAAGCATAATAACTTGTAAATAAAACTTGATTTATGTGAATAATGTATTAGTGATTTGCAGCCGTTGACCTTTTATAATAAAAAAACTTAGTTTGTTACAACGCCTATGAACAAGATTTTATAAACGTAATACCTGGAATAAAAACCTCCGAAACTTTTACTTGTCAAACGCTCACGTGCTAAGATTTATTCAAGTTAGTAAATATAGGTAACGTTCATACGAAATCTGAATTTAATTTCTGGAATATGGTCGGAAAATACTTTTTTTTTACTTCTGAGTAAAATATTGGTCGTATAAGTTTGTTTTCATACACACATAGATTATTAACCTTCTTATTTAAGTAAGTACACGTGTATAAAGGTGAGAAGTTCATTCGTAATTTATACCAAAGAACCTCACTCGGTCCGTTTACTTTTTAGTTTACAGTGACTTAGTTATACAATCGGGTAGCACTACACTATCCTATTTAACAATGTAAATACATTGAGTTTTAACTTCAGATTAACCCACAAATATTTCAGCCGACGAACAGATATACCTCCACCTAATTGTTAGTTTAGGACGGAAAAGCGACCGATCGATAGTTCTAATTAAATTCAACTCGGCTACGAACTATTGTCATCCCTAACGGAGTTGTAAGGAACCACGGGGGAATCGCCCTTCATTGCTCGGAATTAAGTTATTGTCAAGTTTATTGCACTAATGTGTGGGGTTAGGCCTGACGATGTGTGACGCGTGTAACGTTTTGCTATTGTTCTTTATCTGTGACTTGATAAAATAAAGGATGCATGCGTCTCTGTAAAGTGTAATTAACGAATTTTAAATTTCAATTCAGACTGGTGTTCCCCTGTCGTGACTTTGTTATTTCCTGGATGCAATATTTTGTTGAAGCAAGGAAGAATGCACTGAGAATATGGTATTTTAATGAACAAATCTAATTAGTCCATCAGAAAGATTTCCAAACAAATATTGGACAAGTGTTTTTTATTTTTTTTTACGTAAACAAAAAATGAAGACGATACAGTGCGTTGAAAACACGCGCGACGTCACGTCGATGGTGAAAATGATTGCTCAGTTGGCTACTCCCACATTTTTATATTATTTTTCCCACTGCTGGGCTGTCCTCCACTCTTCTGCCCTCTCTGGCCAATGCCCCGTGAACTGTCATATATTATGGTAGCCAGGTAGGAAAGGAATTACCAGCTTCTGCCTTGCCTTTTTCCATCTGTCCTAGGATCGGCTTCCAGTTTAACCCGATACAGCTGAAAACTTGTTTATTACTTACATGAAACTGTATTTTCAACCTCTTTAGTCCAGTTGCTGATTGGCACGATACCACGTGACAAGACTTTCGGGGGAGGATCTACTTTTAAACGGTTAAAAGCATTTGTTTTTTCTAAATTTTTAAGCACGCTTCTATGAAAATAAAGTAAGCGATAGTTTTTCACAAATGCAAAGTGAGTAACGTGCGAAAGCTCTTCAAAGCGGAGATACTGCTTCAGCGAGCTGCAATATGTTATGAGTTATGTTATGACTCAGCTACATTAACTGACAAGTGCATGTCAATGGTAACAAAACAAAAAAGACTCCATTAACTTTCACAATTATATTTGAAATGTGAGATTTATGTGTTAGTTCTGAATCAGAATCAGAATCAGAATATCATTTATTTGCAAATACGGGTAATACAAAGTGGGTAGTAGTAGGTTTACATAGAGTTCTGCCATATTTCACCATTCGGCATGCACACTGTTAAAATTAAATTCTTATTACATTAAATTAATTACCATGTCATTCTCATTAAAGCAGATTATTAAAATTCAAATTTTAATAATAATGTTTATTTTAATAGTAATGTTAAATGTGTACTTTATAGGTATTTTATTCCACAAATACTATTCATACGCACCATGCCCAGATTTCTCCAGATATTTTACACCTAAACATTATCAGCATACAGCAGTGATTTGGTGTTTGTTACGCTTTTACGGCTAAATCGCAGAAACGATTTTGCTGATTTTTGGTACATACCTACAGAAGCAGATTTGGGACCCTAAATACGGATACAGGCTACGTTTTTTGTTGCAAAAAATTATAATTCAACTCCAGCGAAGCCATGGGCAAAAGCTAGTACAAATATAAATAAGTATGGTGAAAATTGTAATGAAATAAGAAACTTACTTCAATCCAGTTTATAAAATTAACTATTGAATTTAAAACATCAACCTACACTTTCATGCATCGTCAACTGTTTTGCAATCAATTTTAACAAAAAAATAAACAAAACACAACATTTTCAAAATTCGAACGCCAACGTTGTTTTTCGTTCTAATTATGTCATCTTTGGCGCCTAAAATAACGGTTCGATCGATACGTCATTCGTATTGATCGTCCGACACGGTCTAGTGTGCAGGGCAGTCCCTTTGTCAGCGACGATACGGCGCATTAGGCTACAAATTGTGATAAATATCTATACATTGTAACTTGACGTATATGATGTATCGTTCGCTTCGTTCGCATTGTAACGTGCGATAGTTAGGGTGAACGGTGTTTGCGAAAATCATTCGATCGTGTTTGACGGATTTTGAACTGAAAAACTTTACATCTTATTCTGTGAGGTTATTCATGTGTGAGGAAAATAAAAATATGTTTTATTGAACCTCACCCTCCTCTCATCTTGGTGATCGTTAAGTTATCATTCATTCTTCCCCGACAGTAAATATATAGGTATCGACGACTCTTTCGCTATGTTTCCATCTATAAAGGTTGGTTTTGAATTGACTATTTGGAGTACGCACATGTCATACCCCATTAAAGACAAAAGTTTGACTGGTTTTCATGCTCAAATAGAGTTTGACAAATGCTTAAATTCAAACTCTTAATTCCGAAATTTCCGTTATGTCTATCATCCTAACTTATTATTATAAATAAGAAAGTTAATTTGTTTGTTTAGTTTTTACGCCTAAATTGCGAAACCGATTTTGATGATTTTGGTACAGAGATAGATGGGACCCAGGTGACGATTATAGGCATCTTTTGTTGACGAAAATAATCCGAGCGAAGCTGCAGGCAAAAGCTTGTAGTTGATAAAACAAATAAAGTCGAATAAACAATGTTGTACATAAATACCTTTTCGAAAAATACAGGTTGTTCAAAAAAGTGGCCTATTCCTAACATATTCTAAATCAATCCCATCCATATTTCTCATTACCTAGCTACAACAAACAGCTTCCAGAAATAATGCTCCATAATCTAAAAGCATAATAATTTTAACTAAAAATATCGCGCCGTATAATCTGTTAGTTACTACCTTATTGGTATCGGCTAAGTGCTGGCAAGTTGTATTATTAATAGACGGACTTGCATTACGTGTTACCAATAAATGTTTCGATGTCATAATTAGTGGACGATACTGAGGTCAATAAGAGCAAAGAAGTAGCTTATTGTAAATATTTACGATATTTACAATAAGCCACCGTCGACCATTAAAATGTAAGCTCCTAAAATGTAATCAAAGTATAACTTGCTCGAGTAGTCGAAAAATATCGATAATACTCCAATAGCAGCCAATTACTTTGGAATGGAATACTTAACAGAAGTACCTACCTATACAAAAAAAAAATGAACGACTAAATCCTAGTAATAAGCACTATTTTATTGTATTTCTCATGTAAATGACTTGTAGTCTTTTATGGGAATAAATTTCTTTAAACACAAGTAACTTGTTACAGTGCGTAAGTTGTAACGTTCGCGAACCTCATGACAGAGATGCTAGATAATAACTTCTCTGATTTTCAAGGTTACTACAGATATTCATAAAGGTTATTATGGGGGAGCATCTTAAATTTTTCAACTCCCCACCCTGCCTCGAAAATACAGGTTTAACTTTGCCCATTCATATACAACACAACAACATAACTGATATGTCGACAAGAGCGAGCAAAGCGAGCTCATAAAATTTAGCACTACGCCCTAGAAATTAGTGAATATGCTAGGTTCTCTAATATCATTCACGCTTTTATAATATATTTTATCGAAAGCCAGCAACCATGCAAATATAAATTAATTCAATATTCGTTAATGAAAATATTATTTCTAGAAAATGTGTCATTTATTTCCTATAAATAAACTTACCACGATAATAACATTTTCAACACTAAAATACAAGTAACGTAAAGTTACTGTGAAATCTATTTCTGGTCCAAATATTGGCTGAAAAACTGATTCCAATTCTCGAACATCCCTCATATTGTTTTCAGTTAGTCACTAGCTACCGAAATAGAAGGAATTTAATTGTTATTTTTATCTGTTATTTATTTTCCCATATTATGTATGTTTGAGTTAAGTTCATCGTCATCATCATATCAGCCGAAAGATGTCCACTGCTGGACATAGGCCTCCCCCAAGGGGTTTGACATAATCGCCACGCTTGGCAGGCTGTTTGACGATCGCAGTGTAGCTGTTGCAATGCACAGAGAATGCTGCTGCCCATACTCTGGTGAATACGTTAGTCGCCTCTTACGACACCCACGGGAAGTGATGGGATGGTGCTATTCTTTTAAATCCGACACCATACAGAACAGCGTTATGAGTGTTGTGTTCTTATTAATTGAAGTATCCATGAGTGTCCCTTTACACAAAGACACATATCTGTGTATTCTGTGTCTACGATTCTCATCATTCTATCTAATCGCAGGTCCGCTGGAAAAAGAACTTTTAAAAGCAGTTCCTTGAGCTCTTCCATCTTTTAAATATTTTTACTGTCATGTGTGTTGTGCGTCAACATATTTTTTAATTTTCTTATTCCTTCAATTTAGTATCTGAATTGCTCAGATTGCTACAACACTGATCTTTAAACCGACTCATATAAGTCTATTAGCACAGCTTGGAATGCCAAGTTCCCCAGAGAAGCAGGAATGACAATATAATATGTTCGCCGGTACCATAAACTTGATTCAATTAAAACCACGCGTGGGTACAATCGAGGCAACCATTAGGATTAGTCGCTGAGTGGAAAATACATTACCACTTCGTTTAATAGAAAAAATAAACACTAAAAGGACATTCGTGCCGAATGATTAAAGGGATAATAATAGGATTTGTTTTATTTGGCTTGAAGTCTGGAACAGCGATAGGGATTGACACAACTGACTGTGTTGGTCCTAGGTGTGCATCGACTGCCTTATCCTAACTTAATATTATATGTAAATGCGAAGTGAGTTTCTTTGTTACCTTTTCACTTCTTGACGGATGAATGGATTTGGATGAAATTTGACACACAGGTAGATGTCGTGGAATAAAATACATTTCATCTTAGGATTTGAAATATTTTTCAGTATTTTCGCGAGTGTAGCCGTGATGGAAGTTAGTATGTAAATCGATTCTAAAAAGACTGAAAATCACGATATTAGTTTATTTGTGATAAGGATGAAAGAGAAAAAATCGTCTAAAAGATTTTTTTCCTGTATTAAAAATCTGATACAATGATAATTCTGCTTTGTCTCTTATCTTGGCTAAAAAGACGAATGGATTACTTCAAAGTACAATTATTTTCCTTGAATTGTGATTTTACTGCTGCTGTGTCTGACGATAGGTCATCAGTTTATCACAAAAAACTAAGAGATAAGATCCACGTAGTTTTACTCATATTTTGAGATAACTTTTATGATCATCTAAATAACAACAGAAGTTGTAAACCGTTATCCATTTCATTACCAATTCAAATGATTAAAACCATTCATTATGATCGTAACATTTATTTGAAACATATGCCTAAGTTTTTTCATTTTAAATACTCAACTACTAAATGAAAATTTTTGTTTGCTTTAAATCAAAACTTTAGTTTTTAACTTTTGTATCAGCTGTCGGATCTTTTATAGGGTGCTTTGTTAAAGTAAAAAGTTGGTACTTTCGCGTTGGCATACAATTTTTATATTTTGACAAATATTATTGAAACAAATATTTTTGAAAAAGTGACTAGCATAGTCACTTTTTTTACCTTATTAATTTGGACATAAAGCAGAATTCAATCTAGATGTGGCAATATTTTTTTTGAATATCTGCATTGTTATAATTGTGGCAAAAAAAAAATGGTGGATTCTGAGTTTAAATAAAATTAGTTCAACAAATATCTTATTTTACTTATTTAATTTATACTATATTCGTAGGTAATTGTAACATAATAAATAGGTATTAGTGGAACGGAAAAAAAATCATAAACAAAAAAATGATTGTCACAAAATTTACATGCATACAAATTATAAAGTTAATCTAAAAATCCTTAACGATAATATTAGTAGTACTCGTACTACCTAAGCAGCTAGATATTAAATTAAGAATTGTATAGTATTATGTAACAGTATTTGTCACTACACTAATAAAAGCATACCAACATCATCGGTAACACACAATTTGTAACCTATGTTTTCCTTTTAATAAATTTATTCTTATTCTTATTCTAAATACATTCAAATTCATTGAATAAAATATATTACTTAAATAATGTTACTTAAAAAGTAATATATTTTTAGGATGGATTTTTGAGACGGGACAGTAAGTTTCTAATCTTAACCGTTATAGTTTAATGAAAAAATATTGCCGATTTCTTTAATTTCTAGTACTCTTACCTCTCTTTTGATCCCTACATGAATATAGGCGTAATTTTTTTTTTGCTGACTACATTTTTTCGAAAATCTGTGAATGCAGTTCAGAATACAACAAAAAATTGTGGATGGTCTAGGAACGTTTTCCTGTAGGTAACTATAACAGTTTAGGTACCTGCCCTTACTGTCCTGTCTCAAAAATCCACCCTGTATACAAGCTTGTAGAAAATATGTATAAATATACAAGCGGAGTAAATATATTATTTATGGCCAGTTTTACCCCAACCAATCTAAAAACGAACTAACAATACAAATTGTACTAACTTATGAAGCTATACAATTTGAAAAGCTCACTCACACAGAACGAGCTATGATTGACGCTTACACGTTTACTATTTACGGCCCGTTGAAATCTTCAGTTAAACAAACGAACAAACACATCAACATCTCTATTCGGAGTGCATTTTTTTAGTATCACCACATGAACGCGTCACGTTTTCATTAACATACGATGTTATGCATGCGTAATGCACAACCGAAATCCATCATCCATTTTGTCTTTAACCCGTCAGTCCACCCTTTCACCACTTTTGCCTAAAAAAACTAAAACCCCTCGTTGAATGACAAGTCGATAAGGACTGTAGCAGCCCACCAGAACAGCTCTAAGAAATACATTAACTATTTTTAGGGTTCCTCAAATCTTAATACTGATCTTGGAATTTAAAAAAGGTGAAATTTATCAGTTGCTGCCCACGCCAATGTTTACTGGAAACGGGTCGTTTGTTGCAGACAATCCGTCAGTAGCTCATTGATCTAATAATTTTTAACTCTGTTGGCTGTCGGAAATAATTGTGTTGTGTGGGTGCGAGGTTTACTTGATTACGGTCATAATTTGTACATTTAGGTACCGACGTTAATATGGTTTCGTTGCATATTTCTTCTAACTGATTATGCACTAGCTGCTTGAAAATACTGAGTTAAATATTTTTTATTTTTTATGTAAGCAAAACGATTCAATTCTAAAGATTAGGTTTATAAAGTTTGATTTAAAATATAGTTTCTGGTACAGAACCCAACGTCTTCAATCAACATTTACTACATTTTTGGTTCCCCAAACTTGCAGCTTATCTTAGCATTCTTTGGGCATGAATGCATGATACCATTCTTGTTAACCGCTCTACATTATTTTACGATAGAAATAATCTCAAAATTCCGTTCAAAAACATTAACATGATAGGGATGCCGAGCAACCCATTAAAATATGTACAGTGATGTCTCGTGAGGCAAAAAGAGATAAAAAGGAAAAGTTAATTCCAGAACAAAAAAGAACAATAATATAATCGAATAAAAAACAATAACACAACTCATTCAACACCAAACAGGAAACACGAAAACGGAACGAGAGTATCGGAAACTCGAATAAACAAACTCAACTGGCCACTCAACTAACGCACAATGTTACTTAGCTCATATAAAAAATAACAACAAACGCTCACTTCGAGTGCTATTCGCGTTATTATTAGCTGCAGTGCATATAAACAAGGTTACAGCTAAACGTCGCCTCCGGCCGTATCGATGCGTCGACGGGCCCTGCTTCGCCGCTTTTAAAAAGCTAACCCGTCCCGCAAGAAAAGGACGGGTGGCTAGCACGTGGGAAGTGAATTCCGAACGCACGCACCCCCTCCCGCTCCGACCCCCACCCCGCGCCCCTCGCTCCTTGCGCCGCGCACACCAGTCGCGCGCCGACCGCCGCATGGGCAACACGTCCTATAAACTTACCCAAAGCCGAACCCGCCCCGACGTTGTGTTAACCGTAGTGGGAACGAATACGTTGTGATTTGTTTTGAGTGTGACGTCACTAGTGCAAGCTGTGAACGTAAACGCATAAAATTGGTGTTTTGAGTGCACTATGAGGTTGTTTACAACGTTATGAATGGTTTGGACCGCTGCTTCTTCGATCAACGTAAGTTTGTGTTTTGGTTATGTTTGGTTCTTGTTAATGCTGAATTGGGCGGAAATTCGTAAATTGCCTCGTTCGGGCTGCGGTTAGCGTTGGCTTTATTCGCGTGTAATGGGACGTGCGTTGCGGCATTTCAGCATTTTCAGCGGCTATGCGGTGACTTGGGTCACGTAATTATTAAAATGTTCTAAATTAATTTAATGTAAGATTCTCTTTCAATTTCTCGCGTGGGTTGGGAATTAGGTTTGCATAATGTAAACATTACATTTAAACTTTGTGATTATAATAGACGGGCTTTTCAGTGAGTTGTTAATTAAATTTGAAATGAGTTATGTTTATTATTTAGTTAAAATTCAAGTTCAAAGCAAGGAAAACACAAGTTTTTGATGTTTTGGAAATTTCGCAATTCAATATTGCTGAAAGAGAAGTTGTGATTTAATTTCTTAATTAAGAATATAAACAAACAAGTGCTACCAGTTTACATTATGAAAATAAATATTGAAATTTAACCAGTTAGAGATCCGACAACGGATTTAAATAAAAAAATTTGAACTGTGTAAAAGATAGCCATTGGAAACACAAAAGTAGCTAATTTACAAGAACATCACAAGAATTTGTCTAAGTCAATATATCTCAAAAAAACGCAACGATGTGCATGATTCTGACTAAACCCCAATTGAATTCTCAAAATAAAATAAATACTTGAAACAGGATAAATTGATGAGTGTTAGATAAAACGGAAGCCAAATGAATCCTTATCTTAGATGAACTGGCTGTAACAGAAGTCAGTGCACTTAAACATTGAACCGAAAAGGACGAACTTCGAGCATATATTAAATCCAACAAGATAACTACTAACGACCGTTGAGTCAACAGCTTTATTTTGTTAAGATATGAGCACGAACACGAAGTACCAGTTAAATTGGTAATGATTTGTCCAATTAAGACGAAAGGGCAAACGATGGAACAAACAGGATGGCTTGTTGTGAAATCATTGGAAATGATTTGAGGAATGCTTGGACAGTAATTGATTTAATGAAAGAATTGCTTGATGCACGACATTATAATTTTTATGAAGAGTTACGAGAACACTTTTATCATGCTCAATTACCTTCAGATTGAAGACAAGCTAGATGATATTGACATTATTAAAACCACACTCCGCAACCGCACTTTTAGATCAATACTGAACTTGTTTGTTGATATAGTAGACGTTATGGTTACAGAAGCAAAGATTTTAAATCAAAAGACCGAATTGAATGTAAATAAAAAAATCCTCCAATCGCTTAATGTTAAACTTGTTCTTATGAACTTACATGTTTATGTCAATTTTATCAGTAAAGTATATAGAAACATAATTAAGCTCGTCAACAGTTCCAAGAAAGTTCATATTAATCAGTTTTGCTTGAATTATTTACGCCTGTGTGGGACGAAGAGATTTTCATATATTTTACTAACTTACTTGTTCAATACGTGTGATTTTAGTGTTTTTTGACGTTAAACAGAACCGAAGGGCCTTTTGCTTTTGACTACCTTTACCAGATTCCTTTTGATATTCTTCATTTTCGTCAAAGGATGCTATTGTACCTATAGCTCTAATTCAATTCTACTGTATTATCTTCGCTTACGGCTATCAATAACTCGTTCATCACCTACTTTAATAAATTCTCGAAGTTAACTGGTTCAGCGTATTAACGGCAATAAGTCATCCGAAACTCCAAAAAAATGAAGATATATTTCTCTTTTTGGGCATTTTGAAATCGATAGCCAATAAAGAGCAAACAAATCACACTTATGTTACCCAAACACCTTCGTGTTAAACCAACATAAATCACCAAATAGTGCTGGCAAATAATAAAAAAGTAATATTTAAATAGTCTGACCGCACTGGACCACCCGCGCGATCCGTTCAACTTCATCCGCGGCACGAACGTCCCCATTATACTATCAAAAGATAGTTGGACCCGCCCGTTTGTATTCAGTTTTTACGTAATTTACATCTCTTCTATTCTTATTCTTATTTTGTTTTTGTTTTGTGATCTCCACGGGACAGGTTTTTATTCGAATGTGTCGCGTGTAAAACTGCATCATCATCCGGCTTTTGTTGTTTTATTTCCTGTTTTAAATTGGATGCATCTTTATCGATTACATTGTTCGCTACCGGTGATTGGGTTTGTTTTTTAGTCCTTTATTGTTTTTGAGCATACGTTTTATCTTTATTACTGTGTGATTCACTCGTCCACCATTTGGAATGACTACGTTACTATTAAGACGAAGTGTTTTCTCTAAAATTATGTCATCTCGAATTTTGATGTTGTAACTTCGATCTTAATTGGCTTCGTAACCTCTTATGAGTTTACAACATCTATAATATCATCCTCAGATATAAATGTCATAATATTGGTTTAATAGCCGCCATTACACAACGTTGATACCTTCGATCTACCTTCTTCAACTACTTAAATGTAAATGTTGTTTGAGTATAAAAAGGGCTTAGCACCAGTATAAATAAACAAGTCAACGTCGGCAACTTTACGACTAAATACAGTTTTCTCATCAAAGCAAATAATTAGGCCATTTAATATTTATTCAACAAATACAATTTTGCTCAACTAAAGCTTAGAACTTTATAATTATTTTAAAATTTCAGTTGTGGCTTCAAATTTGAGAAAACTTAATTAAAGCTCGTTGAATCATAAAGCGTTACTAAATAACAGCCATTATATTAAAACTAAACATTTTTTGATACACAATCGTATTCCCTCGGTGTGTAAAACTTCGTACGGCGTACCTGAGCCGAATCTCAACTATTTCCCTTAAGTTTCCGGTTAATTTAACGCGGGGTCGCCGTATGCATTCAAACGACAGGCGAAAGACAACACAGCCGGGACTCCCACGTGTGTTGTACAAACAACAAACTTCCCAGAAAACACAATGTCATCAGAAACAAAAACATTGCACCCTAATTGCCTGCTATTACCACAAAAATTCTTCCCAATGATAATTAGGGATGGTTCGTGAGGCCGATACTGTGTATTTAGCGCATCGTAATCATTGCCTATGGTATAGAAAGGGCTTATTATCGTCCCACTGTTTGGTCTAGGAAACCATTATACCTTGAAGAAACCCAGTTTGTCTATTTGTAACTGCTTATTAGTTTACTTATTTGCCTGCACCTCAGATTAGAGAAAGGTTTTTCCAAGATTATGCTTTAACTTGGCACTTGAAAATAAAAATAATAATATACACATGTCATATTCATGTTGAAATTTTGTACTCAGTTATGAATGAAGTGTTTTCTCAACTTTAACTTTGCTTTCAATAAAAATCAACCCGAAACAAGCTTTTTTTAAGGTGGCGTTTATCATTTTGGCATTTCCTGTTTCCAAATACTGTTAAGTTGTATCGTTGATGAGGCTTTTTGCTGATATCACATTAAAGCCGAAAATCAATAGTCGTTTATTTAGCCGAAGTACTATTAAAAAGCTATTTAGGAGAACAAATGATTTCATTCAATGATAATGATATTCGATGCGGTGGAAATGAAATCGGCCAAGTTCGAGTCGAACTCTAACACGAAGGGTTCCGTATCATTAACCGAAAAAAAACATTATTGTTTGGGGCTCCCATACAAGAAACGTGTTATTTACGGTCTTTAATTTTTAATTTAATTTTTAAAATTTGTTGCAATAAAAAAAACACTGAAAATTTCACCTATTACGATTCTTGAGATACAGCTCGCTGACAGACAGACGGACGAACAGACGGAAAGACGGACGGACAGCGGAGGCTTAGTAATAGGGTTCCGTTGGTAACCCTTCGAGTACGGAATCCTAAAAAAAGATACAGAATTTTTATGGTGGCCAATAAAAGAGTTATGTTAGTAAACGATCAAAGTTAAAATGCCGTAAAAACAATACTTTCGCTCATTGTTTGATGCTTTAGCCGCGATCGTAAACTTGAAACAAATTGGTTTTAAAGGGAGATCGATTTTGGTTGATTTGATCCACGTAAGAACTTTTGTAAATTTTTAACGAAACTGTCTAGACATAAATTTACCTTGATGGTATGCCTTCAATTACAGATAAGGTAAAATTCACTAACCCATCTTCTATAGATATAAGATTTATCTCCTATTTTTTATTAAACTTAAAGCTACGGGAGATGAAATGGATAATAGACTATTTTTACTTCATTGAAGAATCTGCATGAATACGAAGCGGTAAAGGTCGTGAGTTCAAGACCTGCTCGCTTGAACTGTTAAGGTTTTGCTCCCAATAAGCTTTTCATAGATGGTGACTTTCTTTAGATTTTTGTAACTTTTTTGGTATACATTTACCTACTTGGCTTCACTGTACAAAGGCTTAACAAAACCAGTTTTGTAGTTTTAAAATTCAAAGTTCTTCCGAATGCTTGCATCTCCAGTTTCTATAATTTGATTCGCCTTTCAATTAACCTACTTTGTCAATTAACTATCGCTGAACATATGTTGTTCAAACTTCAGTTTATTACCACTGTCTGTGTGCGATAATTTCCACTAGTTCGTAGAATTTCCTATCGTCTCCAGGGCTTTAATTATCACCCAGTAGGATTATCCGCCATCTTGGATTCATTAGTATTAGAAGCTTTACAGATAAATCGTTGACTAATTAAATGTCTATTAAACACAATTGTAAGGACCAATAATTTTGGTAGCACAAATTGTTTGTGTTCTCCTTCAGGTAGAATTTCAAGTTCAAGGTGTGAATTGGTTTTCCTTATGACAACTCTATCAGCAATATTTTGTTTAAGTTTGATATTTTGTACTTTTGCAGACACGTTTCATTTATAGACTATGGAAACTATAACCACCCGCACTCATAAAATTACAATGAGAAATCCCAAAATGGAGTGATGGATGAGACAATTATAGTAGGACACCTATTTTACCCAATTATAAACAATCAAGCCATCATGATTCCACTTCTCCTGTGGAAAGACAAACAGTTGTTTATTTTCACACACATTATTTTTCACACATACTATTTTAGAAATATGATAATTTAATAGTTGTTGAAATATTATTCTTGTTCTAATTTAGGTGCGTTAATATCTTGGACAGTGTCAGAAGTGTGCAATCTCGATGCCAGCTGCGGAATCCCTGACCTATTTTATTTTACATCTCATAACTAATGCTGATGTAGATAGTTATGTAAGCACTAGAATAAAATTATCTTTACCAAGTAAATAGTTTTCTTCTTTCATCTAGCGCAAGTTATCCATCTTTTTCTAAGTAACGCCCACAAATAGTGTTTGTACAGTAAGACTTTCTTTTTCATATGAATCAAAAAACATCAAATTAATCCCAAATTAAATTGTCTTCTTTACCAATATTAATAACAGTAGGTTTCGTTCCTACTTGTATATTAGTTAATAGTGTTAAAGCATTTTTAAACACAACTAGCCCAAAATGGCTGCACATGTCTGCCTACTTGTTTAAAGGATTCAGATTTGATATAGCTACAACAATACATGTTGACGGTATTAATTCTAAGCCAGTTGTCAGTATACTATTTAAAGGTGACACGTCAACTGATCAACTTGTGTCATACGAGGATAAAGTTGACAACAATGATAATGTAGGTGGTCTCAAGTGATTTGGGCGTTACTGTGATGACAATGACACTTGGGTGGCTACATGTTCCGTGGCCTGTTTCAACTTATCAAGAATCAATAAGTAGTGTTATAGCAATATTTTTATGATTAGTTTTAAGTTCTTAATTCTCTGCATTTTATGAATATGCTTTCGCTTGGTCTCTTCATGTAAATATAGAAGCAAATAAACACGTCTCAGTAACGTGCAACTCTAATTTATTATAATTATATAGTTAGTTCCCAGTATTTAGCGTTGAAATTGAATATTTATTACATTCCACATCTCAAAACTTATTCCTCACACTATGCTTATTCTAGAATCAGTTTGGAAGTACAAGAAAGTAGGTGATATGTATTTAGATTCTTGAGGAAATAAAACTAAGATATTACTGTTCACACGTTGGTGAGAGGTACATCTGTTTCTATGAATATATGAATCGTATGCGTACTCTACTATTTTTCAATTTTCCGTGACAATAGGCTCCATGAATGGATAAGTCATTACCATATGTGTTCGCTTTCTATATTGATAATACAATTGTGGATGTGAAAAGCCCATAATGGAGATTCGAAAAGCGTTTTTATTATGTTCCTTGTATGTTTTTCTGTAGATTAGATTTGCCTGCCTTTTAATTCGAATGCGAACTGGTCAAAATGTATTAATAAATAAATCTGTGATGTTGATTTTTACAACAGCCAGCGAAGACATCTTCATTACTATACTTGTTAAACTAACACTTCAGCTGTCTTCATCAAACTTTTGACCTTATGAGTATTTTGGGGTGTAAATTCTTTGTCATCAAGCCCTAGACCACGCATATTACATCCATCAGGCCAAACTTTATGAAGATGAATACCTTCCCAATATTTTTCCCATGTCATTATAACACAAGTGCTGCAATAACAGCACCTACTCCAAATTCACTACAAAACTGACGCAATAGTGAAACCCCAAATCACATAACATTCATTCGAAAATGAAATAAAAACTTCCCAATTTTCACTTCACGTAGATAGAATTCCCACAAAAAGGGCTATAATAATAATAAACGCATCATAACACTATAAACGTAGCTGTAAACGACTTTTTTCAACTGCACTAACGTCTTTAGTTGCTTCGAACGGCTTCTTTGACGATTATTCTCGGGTATAAGAATTAAATTGGGTTGGATGGACAAAAAAGTATGAATGGAAGACTTTTTTGTAACGGTCACGCGTTTGCTCCCGCCTACGGAAGTCCATCGATATTTTTTAAATTTCCTACAACCTAGTACAATAATTATTAAAATATCATGTATAATTTAAGTTAGTGTCACACAAAATAAAAATAAATTATAATAGTGACCGAGACAAAATTGCGACTAGTAACGCCATCTATTAGAGAGTAGCGGTAAATGTTGGCAGTGAACTTTATGAACGACCAACCGGCACGGCAGCGGGCGGCGACCCTTAAAATATTCTAAGTGTCATTGTGGCGCCATCTGGAATCGAGAAGTGAGTAAAAGGTCCAATTAAATATAGCTTTTAATGATTCAATGTTTTCCTACTAGAAACCTAGATACCGATATTTACTAAATAATATCACATTCATGACATAGGCAATCTATTAAGAAATGGTCTGTCTTTCTGCATAACTATGACAGATATAAACATTATTTAGCTAGTAATGTATAACGGCTCTTGGCTCTAAATAAATAAATATGAATAAGAATATTTAATCACCACAACTATGTTGATCGACTTCACTGAATTACCTACATCTCAGTAGCCATATTCCAGGAAATTTGAATGACACCTAAATGGCCTACGTTCCACATTCATCTCTTGATTAATCGATCAGATTATAGGCTTCTAATGTAATGGTTCGGTTTAACAAGTAATTCGATGTCTGAGGTTGAATCAAGACTTGGAATTGGATGGGGTCTGGAGCTTTTTGTTTGGCTCCAAAGATTTTGATACAACTTTGATTATGAATATACCTAGTCACTAATATAGCTACGGTCTATTTATCATTTTGATCGAAGTGACATACGTCCCATATGCGTTCCTCGCCCCTTGATTACCATACCTACACTGAAAACTGTTACAAACTAATTACTCCGAATGATTATTCAAATTGACGGACTAATAATTCATTCGTAATTTGGTGATAATTATCGGAATTACAGAGCGGAGTCTAGTATCGATTCGTCACTCGAATCGGTCAGTTGACCGAACACTAAATTAGGACCAACAAGATCTATTTAAACTTGCACAAGACACGAGGTTCTTGTGTGACAAATTTGGCACGACCTCTGTGACACACATCATTTAGCCCGAAGTCATCGTTTCTGGGTGTGATGGGGTGAGGGGGTGGTGGTGGTGAGGGGGTGGGAAGGTCTCGTGAAGATGGTCGATGTCACAGGGCTGTCTGGTGTCGGCAATCTGCAGCCTGTGACACTAGAGATTAGCCGGGGCAACGCGTGCGCTGTCAATCACTGCGCCTAGCCCTTGCGATGAGACGATCACACATGCTTGAACCGGAGAGGAATTTGGGATACGACAAAATGGCCGCCCTTTTAGCGGGAACGTATTGTCATGAGCTAAATGTGGGTTCTACATTGCAATCGTTGATAGGATTTTTTTAGTAACATTTTTAATCTTCGTATTTACAATTATGGTGTTAAAGGAATAATAGATGTAATAAAAAGAAATGGGTTCGACTATTGTTGGGTTGATTTAAACCGTAATCGAATTCGCCCACAACAACTGTAAGTTATTGTAATAAAATTATCAATCACAAAAATAAACAATGCATCGCTGTACAGTTACGAAACAAACTCCTAATATGATGCACTCAATTAAGGTCAGTGAAGGGCCTTGCATAAAAATTACACAAGAAAAAACTCGAAGAGAACATTAATCGTATGACAAACCCATCCATATCAGTACATGAATTATGTAAAGTTCGAAAGCCTATAATCCGTATAAAGAAGTGACACGGACTGGACAAAAAATGTATGATGACCAATCGTGGCGACAGTTACAAATGTGAGTTCTTAAAGGCGCATTCATGAGTGCAAGAGCTTAAAGTAGGGATCAATAAGTGAAGAACCGCGTCGAAAGTGTGACAATACAGAACAACACTTCGAATTTACAGTTCACGTTCAACAGAGTTCAAGGATTTCCATAATACTCACGTAAATTGTTCATTCAGTGGCTTTTCATATTTTCTTTTAAGAAAATTGTAGTGAACTACCTACTTCTAAACCTTTTGTCAAATGGTTTAAGTGTGTTTTTTTAAAAGACCATGATTAGGTTAGTCATCACGATACTGTAGAACAATAATCGAGGAATTATGTCCAAGGATATGTCCAATAAACTAACAAATATGACTTTAACAGTTACTGATGGATTCATGATTGTATTTAATGTTAAAGAAAAAGAGAGCGCGAACCTTAACCATTCTAGCGTGTACCTTTCATATAACACGGTCGATTTACGAAGTCGTACAGTCTCAAACGTGTTAAAGAAACAAATGTGCTTCTCATTCTGTCAGGATAAGACCTCTGAACGCGAACTATTGTTGCGGCTTTGATTAAGAGTAATGGGCCGAAGCGAGCTGTATTCAACGCAGACCTTGTTTAAAATGGACTCTGTTTATACTTCTGTCAATTCAATGTCAATATAGAAATGCGGAACTCCAATAAAATTGGTTTCTTTATGGCAACATTTATTTAATCCAGCACGAGACAAAAAATCTTATTCCGTAGTTGGATACAGATTCATTACATGGGGTTCATTTCTTAGTAATTTGTGGGATTGCTGCTTTTGTACTCACAAACAATTGCGACATGAGTTCAGAATAATTAGGTTTTGTGATTCTGCGATCTTACCATCATTTTTTCTGTTGGTATATTTTGCTAATGTTGTATTTGTCTAATGTGAGTCTCGTTCCTATTTCAAAAGATCTAAGCAATACATTTATTTGTTCATACTGGACCTTATTCCAGTCTGGCCAAGAAGTACCGTGTTACCCAGCTAATGGGTTGTGGACTTGTGGAGGTCTGGTAGGCAGCCGCTCCACGTAAAATACTGGTATTCAGCTGAATCCATTTTGACTGGAAGCCGACCCCAATATAGTTGGGAAAAAGCTAGGCAGATAATGATGACTGGACCTTATTCGTGCGGTACTAACACCTAAAGTTTTAATCGTTCCTAGAATCCCATCGTAAAAAGAGACCGTAAAAAAATAAGATTGTCACCATACTACGGGTGTATATTTAAAAAATCCCCGTACAAGCCGATGCTGCGGGGCGTTTATCAAAACTGTCCGGACGTATCGCCGCATGTCCGAAACGTCCCCCCACTAATGCTACTCGTGTTTCAGTATCCCGAATTCGCCCAGAATTTACTAGTTTTCTTTTTTTTTGTTCCAACAGTTGGACGGCGATAACGCCGGACAGTCGGTTGTCCGAATTAAAATCTCGCTCTGGGCGCTTGTACGAAAAATGTGTCACTATTTTAAGCTAAATTAAGTCCGTTGTTTCTACGGTATTTTTATTTTCTGATTTGAATTTCTTGTTTTTTTTTTGCTTGTGTATTTTTATTAAAATAAAGTAAGCAGACGTCTCCTCTTTAACGGAAATTCAGTGTCGTATCTAGGGTACCGCCCGAACGTCATTGTAAAAAACACGGAACCCTTACTCACTCGTATGTCTGACTGTCTATTTTATCAGGACATTCCGAAATGAGTAACGACGTCACGTGAAAGCCAGTTCGAAATTGTCGGATATTTCCAAAAATTCCGGCCGTCTGGGATCCATTCCGGTCCATCTCCCGTAAGCGATAATTCATACAAAATTATGGACTGACAATTGCCGTCGACGAACAATGCCATGCGAGCTACTCCCAAAACGTATGCCCCACTAAAGGCACACGCTATATATAGCTATATACAGCCGGTTACATGTAGGTGGTTCATAATTAATCGTTTTGGTCTAATAGGTGGGCTATAAATAGCTTTACACTTATCTATTTGTAACGTACCTATTAATGATGGATGAGAGGAACTAAATTGATTGTTGTGTCGGCTAGGTTATATAATAGAAATAGTATTCAATGACTTTGTCCTTAAGTTGGTTTAGATAATTTCAGTTCATATTTTAGTCAATACACTACCTTACCATAGCTGTTTTAATGGTTAAGCTAGTTTTAAATTTTAGCTAACCTCTGTAGAAAAACACCAAAAGCCAACAGCGTATTTCTTCAACTCAATTTTCAACGGGCTGAAACGGAGTAACCTCAAAACATATCGATCGCCAGCAATCGGTGACACGATTCCAACACAATTTGTCATAGGAGGAGCGTTTAAGCCGAGACAAACTGACACCCGGTAAGCCGTAGCCCGTAATGACTTTCAAAACAAAATTTTGCGCGGAATATTCGAGACATTAGCTCATTACTGGGTCTAATTATGTTATTGTGGCGACACACGGCGTTCGCGGCTGACTTGACGACGAGTAGTAGTTTATTAACCTTTGGCAAGTCGATGAAATTGTTACGGTTAGTTGTTGTTCTTGTATGAGCGAGTTACATAGCTCATGTCGCCTGCAATT
The DNA here is from genome assembly GCA_905163435.1 of Mamestra brassicae. Classification (NCBI taxonomy): domain Eukaryota; kingdom Metazoa; phylum Arthropoda; class Insecta; order Lepidoptera; family Noctuidae; genus Mamestra; species Mamestra brassicae. The sequence continues at coordinate 4,359,217 of LR990996.1, read as the reverse complement.
TGTTTTTCGGGATTTCGCTAAATTGTAAGGGCCTGTTACAGGATGTCCGTTTAGCCAGCCACTACTTACTGAATAAATTCAAAACGGAGCAGAATTGGTTGGCAATTAGAATCGTAGGTGGTGAAAAGGCCCTTATGCCTCGTTTATCTATCCATTAACGCTATTTGTCATAACGCCATTGGTTGGTTTGTGGTTAGTGGTCAGATAGACGACCGATAACAACTTCAGAAACCGGGAAGACATTTTTTTCACAAGACTCATCTTAATCGAATTGACAGAAGGATTTTTTCCGTTGTCATGGCGACTGACTAGAAGATGTTTCCTCTAAAATAATTTAGATTACAGGCCCATATGTTTCAAAAGCGTTTCCTATCATCTATTTCACATCACATCACACCTCACACTAATATTATAAAGGCGAAAGTTTGTGAGTGCGTGTGTGTGTTTGTTACTTCTTCACGCGCAAACGGCTGGACTGATTTAGATGAAATTTAGTATAGAGATTGTTTGAGTCCCGGGAAAAGACACAGGATAGTTAGATAGTAGTTTTATCTCGGGAGTATGTTCCCTTGGGATAATTTTCGACATTCACTCGGGCGGAGCCGCGGGCGACAGCTAGTTGTTGAAGTGTTTATTTGAACGCGCTAATCTCTGGAACTGCCAGTCGGATTTGGAAAAATCGTTTTTATATGATAGCTACATTCATGAGGAAGGCTATAGGCTATACAGGAACGGGAAATACCTACAGAAACAGAAAAAAAAACGGGATATGCGCGTACAAAGCCGCGGGCAAAAGCTAGTTTCATAATATTATTGTTTACGTTAGAATATGTTCGAAAGCGACAGAGACTAATCACAAACGCCTATTTAACAAGACGTAACATTCTATTTAAGAACCAAACATCTCTCCAAATAGACTTAATCCTTTTCTAACTTCAACATCCCGATATCTCGACAGTAATAATCCCACATGTGCGTCACTTATCAAGGCAGTGTGTCTTAAACACGACTTAAAATAATAAAGTAAGAACTTTGCGTGCGTACGGGCCTCGTAAGCTTAAACTTGTTCAACTCCGCTTTACGTCCTGTTTGTATGTGTGTAGTGTGTTGTTTATAACTGAATTGTTAGTTGTTTGCGCTTTGAGATTCCGAATAATGGGATCTGAAATGCGTGGAGGATGGTGCGGAGCGTTGGAGCCTAGACCTCTTCCCAGAAGGGCTTCAACTGACAGATTTTAGTCATCGGTCTGTTGTCAGTCCTTCGGAGGAAACTCTCGCTACACGTATGTTGTGCCAATTCACGGTCTACACTCAAAGCTTTTACGTATGCGTGAAAATCGAACTATCAGAGTCTACGAAGTTAGTTTTTTGCTACGAATATTCGTAGCAGCGCTACGCTTTTCGTAGACGTGACTAGGATTATATCACTAGAATAGACAAATCTTTTACGTAACGCAGATACGTTTTAGGAAATCTTAGTATTGGATTATGAATGTAGACTTATCGAGGGTCGACACGCTAATATTTATTTCAATACAGCGTATTCAGGTGATTATTATTTAAATTTTCTTACAATGCAATACCTACTACTAAAATTCAAATACAAAAATACGTGTAAAATCAACTTGAAACAAAAACACTGGTTCCCTCAGTACGTCCGTACATTTCCGACCACTTATTTACGATAGGCTTCGGTCCGTTCACAACCTGCAAGGGTTTCAGTCATTATTTCAGACGGGATTAAGTGGTTTCTCCAAGGGGTGGCAAGAACTGTCACCGTCCATCAAGAATTCGGGCATCGGACGGAATTTCTAAAGGCCTGTTAAGATTTTTGGCTTTTGTTTATTTAAGGAACCCGTAAACCCGTTGTTAGAGGACGCTCGGGTTTCGGATTTCGACGGATATAATTGAAATACAATTGTTTCTTTGACCAACTTGACGACTCCGGTTTTTGAAGAAATAGAATAATGTTTTGTGAGTCGTGAGTCGTCGACAGTTGTATAAATTTTTAAAGTAGTCACTGTAACCTATATAAAATAGAATATGTTTAACTCAAGATATTATTACAATAATATATCACGACACGAAAGTGACAACATGTGTTCACCATACTAAACTCGTTTCAACTCTGCCAAACTAGGCTGGGAAAAATATGATCACCACCATTTAAAATAAATATTAATTAAGTACTAGAGATTATACTAGAACCCATTAAGCCATATTAAATGTTAGTTGTGTACGATAAACAGTCGTTAACATTAACGATTACACTGCAGGCCCGATTAACTTGATCACTTTTACAGACAACGATTAAACTAAATCTCACTCACATTTGAAAACAATTAGGGAATTGATGTGTTATTGAATTCGTTTTTTATTTAACACTTGTGTTTCATTTAATTGGGCTTCTATCGAACAGATATTAATCATAAATTCATGGTTTCATCAAATATAAAATTCGTTGTATTTTGGGCTTTAGTCACAGTAGTTTTATTGATAATCACAGAAAAACCTACAGTGTTGGTGATAAAATATTCATATTTACAAATGAGAGCCGATAAAATGGTTTTATATTCATTTTACAAAACAATTTACTCAACAGTTTCAATTTAGTTCTGATATCTTTTGAAATTGAGGTATTAGCCATTCTTATTGAGACATAATTTAGACGAACAGCTGTTTATTTGCAAGTCTATTCAACTTCAACGAAATTATTTTAAGACGATGTAGGTGTCAAATTATAATTCTGTCTTATTATTCTTGAAATTGTTTCGCTTGTCATTTCGTTTTAGCGAAAATTTTCACATTCGTCATGTCTGTATTAAGATACTTATGAAAACTTGCGATGTTATTTCAGTACTTAAAATTAAATTGAGAATTTTAATTAATTAAGTACGTAGACAACCTTGACAGCATTTTGAAGAATGTCTTTTAATGTTGAGTATTATTTAAAATTAAAGAATAAACTCGTAAGGTGACTTTCATGTACGATAAGCAAATAATATGGCTTTAATTGTAGCGTGTTTTTTTACCTTACGACTATGTGGTTTACAAACAAAGCTGGTTTTGTTTCATGACAATAATTAACCACAAACTTTATTAAATACTAGTTGTCGCCCGCGGCTCCGCCTACGTTTATGTCGAAAATGATCCAAAGGGAACATACTCCGAAGATAAAAAATAACCTGTGTTATTCCAGACTATAATCTACCTCTGTGCCAAATTTAATTAAAATCCATTCAGTACTTTTTGCGTGAAAGAGTAACAGACATCTATACATACAAACTTTCGCGCTTATAATATTAGCAAGGAAAGGATAAATAGCGTTGAATAGTAAAACATTTTAAGCTTTTAGTTCTTTTAGTTACAACATTTAGGTTTACATAAAAACCCTAACTCCTAAATAATATACCCAAATTGAAGTTGCCATTCACATTAATATTTTTGAGGCAAGCCATTGCCAGCAGCGGGAAGTGAAACAAAAATAAAATATTTATTACTGCAGCATGAAGTGAGCCATTAACTTGGCCCCATTTGTACCGCGTAATGATCAAAGTGAATTGTAGATAAAGTGTAATTGCTTCCATGTGCTAGATACATTGTTTTTGTACTATTTTCGGTGCTCCCTAATGTAAAACGTTATCGAATTATGGTAATTTTGACCTTATTTTTTTAAGGTCTTTGATTTATAAAACATGTAGGTATCTTAGTTTTTTTCGCCAATGGGTTAGGCAGAGGTTTCTTGATGTCAAATGTGTTACAAATTTTAAACTGAGTTTCACTTCTCTGGTAAGATTACTGATAATAATTTAAAAAAAAAGAGAATATTGAGATTAAAAAAAAATTATGTTAAATATATTTTTTTTATCTCACCATTCTCTTTTTTTCTAACCATGGTGTGATTTTGAATTAAAGAACATTTTCCTTCTTTAATCCTCATTAATTATTAAAAACAATCTGACTTGTCTGCCTTCGCACTTGTAGCCAGTATACTTTTCTTTTACACTCTTTCTTGTAGAGTAGTTTCTTAGAAATTATATTCACCCTGTCTTTGTAGGGATGCAATTGGATTTTTGCTATCTAATCTAAGCTTTGACGATGTAATCAGCGCAAACTGAGGTAGCAGCTTAATAGCTGGTTTAGCATAACGATACTTATCTTTACAAGCTCGTTTTCAGTTGAAGGTTGAGCGAAATTGGTTAAGACTTCTCTTTCACACCCCTTCGAAACGTTGTCTTTGTTTTGGTCGATTTGAAATCGTATACGGTAAAGGTTTACACCGACAACGCGATGACACGTTTTCACGGAAATTGTTCTGACATTGCCCTTTAAAATAACAAGTTCCATGAAAAAGCCTTCCTGTGTATGAAAAAACGTTTTTCAGCTTAGTCTAGTGTAGATTCTATAAGTGGCTTGAAAAAACAAACAGTCTCGAAACAGATAATATTAACTAGCTGCCTCCCACGGCTCTACTTCTGTGCCAAATTTCATCAAAATTCGTTCAGCCGTTCTGACGTTATTGAGTTACAAACATCCATCCAAACATCTTATCTTTCGCAGTTACAATATTAGTAGAGATATATGTAACTGGCTAACTCCAGTAAAGTGAACAACAACAAAAGTTAAAGGAGTTTCGTAAAGTTCCTATGCAAACACGTTACTCCGTCAGACACTGAAACAATATACCAATACATTTGTACACCGAAAGCGTTAATTAAAAAGCCCCCTTTCACGGAAAGGCGAGCCCAACAATACCGCGTTCTCGATTATTGAAGATTAATTATTGTTATACTAAAACCACGCACATAATTTTATTAATATCAGATTCCACGGAAATAATGCGTAATTCGACCTATGAAAATATTTATAGGGCTGCCTAAAATGCCTTGTTATTAAACGAGATATGAATATTCCGATATTTAAATAGGTATTCGGTTGGCAACCGCTGAACATAATGAATCGTGTGATGTACGATATTAATAACATTTTTGTCATTTTTCGGTGAAGGCTCGTCGATATTTATGTAATTAGGTATTCATGCCCTTTGAGGTTATCGGTAAATACGGATTCTGTTACCGGAATTTTCATTTGTATTTTTATATTTTCATGTCAAAAATGAGTAATATATTTTGAAGACACATATGAGGTGATTCCGGAAGAAAGCAATATTAGGAGAAGGCATTTGTATCACAAGTTAATAACCCAGCACATGAGTCCGACACTACACACAATTTGTTTGTAGCCCATCCTTACGTAAATAAAAACTGTTAGTATTAGTTCTTCCAACTTCAACCAAAGTTATCATAGTTCGAAATGACTTTAAACAAAAACTTCAACTTTAAAAGTAAAGACGCCATTTAAAAATTATGTGAGGTCCCTTTAGAAACATACTCCTACACCCTCAATTGCTAAATGTCCTAAGTAACAGATGGTCGGCCCATTTCTCCTAGTTGCATATAACGCTGCCTCCAAGCCTGGCTAACGATTATGAATGACGTCCATCGTCCCATTACGAACTAGGGACTACGATAGATCTCTTTTATAGGAAAATGGAGCGATTGACATTATTCTTTACATACTGGTCGGGCTATAAACATGGCAGCAATATGAACAGAATCTTGTAGGTGACTCCGCCTCATCATATTTTCACAGCTCGTGGCTAAATAATTACTGCCGCACAAGTCGATTTTCAAGGTTAAGCAACGCTTGCCGAGGTCGGTCTGTGGATGCGTGACCATCTTAACATACCAAGATTCCTCCGTGTCTCGGAAAGCATGTTAAACCGTTGGTCCCGGCTGTCATTTGGAGATCTTTGGCAGTCGTTACGGATTGTCAGAAGCCAGAAAATCTGACACCAGTCTTATCAAGAAGTACCGTGTAACCCAGTTAATGGGTTGTGGAGGTCTGGTAGGCAGCCGCTCCACGTAAAATACTGGTATTCAGCTGAATCCTGTTTGACTGGGAGCCGACCCCAATATAGTTGGGAAAAGGCTAGGCAGATGATGAGTCTTATTTGCAGCACATATTATATTGAGTGTTGTAGTGAAGTTTAAATGGTTGGATCTATGGTAGGTGCCAAATAAAGCAATAGCGATCGTTGCCCTCACCTGTCTTTATTCTATTCTTAATTTCAAAAAATAAAATAAACATGTTAACCTGTCCTGGCTCGACATCTATCGTGAATCTTTTTCTAGTAATGTAAACCGATTCATAATTCTAATACAGCAAGGTCAATGTACTTTATAATAAAGTAAAAAGCTTTTCTATCATAATTGCCGTATAATATTATCAGCTTTTTGTTTTAAGAATATGAAATCATCGAATGATTTCTTCCGGTCTGGGTGGAGCTGGGCGTGTCAGACTCTTACTGACTAAAACCCATCCGTGTTCCTTCTAAAGCCCTTTACGTTCCAGGGCCGCGGTGATTCTTTCGAACAAATTCCGCTACCCTGGCAGAATATTATCAGCTTACAAGGTAAAATAGCACTACATTTTACAAAAAAAAAAATTTGCATGCATTTCGTGAGCTATAGTGATGGATCTCCCTAAACTTATTATTCTGTTTACTACAAACAAGGGCGAACGTCATTAAACAAACAACACACTATAGTTCTTAAACTCGATGTGAAAACCTTAGGATTTTACCACTTAACTTTGCCGCCAGTGTATGTATGTAGTGTTCAATATCAAGTTACAAGTAAGCGAGTACACTTGAGGCCACGGATAGCCCGTTTAAGTGCACGGACTAAAGTGACACGCTACCAAAGCGAATAAACTTTGTGGATGGTATTTCATTTAGTGTAAGTATTATGTAGTTTTTCCTTGTAACTTTTCTTTGCAGTTGCCTATTATTTTGTCGTATGAAGGCTAGTTTATTTTGTCCTTCAGTGTACGACGAAGCTGATATTGGAATGGTGGTCAGGGCTATATTTTAATTTATTGGCCATTCAGTTTAATTATTACATAATCCGGAATAACTTTTCTAAAGGATATAAATAAGTTCAGGGAAATGGGCTATATCGCTAAGTAGCAGCTATTTTATTTAACGTAGAATTTGTGATTCAATAGTTTAGGTATTTACCGCGGTCGATGTTCTGTAAATCGGGGACGTGGTCCAAGTCAAAGGAAAAGCTTTTGGTAATTAATTAAATAATTGTTACGAAATAATTGTAGTTGTTGACTTCACTATTATACTTTGGCATATGTATTTTTACTTATACTTTTGTGTCTCAAACTCTTAACTCAGTAGTCTTTATTTGATAAATTGGTCCGCAATGGGCTAACTATACTTAGTTGAAAAATACTACTAGGTTTATGTGCTCGGTAGTTGTTCATTTTTAATTCCGTAGATTGCTTTCATCGTTATCGTTAAAATATTTAATTTAGTTGTAGAAAGATAAAAACATAACGTTAAAAATATCAGTCCATCCCACAATGCAAATTCATATAACCATCGACAGCCTTCCAAAATTATCCAATACAATAAACCCAAAACTTTACAACCCTCGAAAATTATTCACAGAACGACGGCCAAACATGAAATCGAACAAAGCCGAAATTAGTTCTCTTAGATCGAAAACCGCGTCTCAAGGACATCACTATTAACATGTCACCACGTCTACCAATAACACTTAAACGCGTAGTTTTATAGCGCTCACGTGGAAGCTAAGCTGAGCTGAGCTTATTACTTAAGCCATATCGTAAAAGCTTACCGCAGTAAAGTACACAACTTACCCTCCGGTGTACTGTAAATTTACGATGCATGCGCCGTGAGAATTTTGTTACGCCTTAACCGAGTGTGGATTTGGTGCAACGATTTTTAGCGCTGCAGCTTAGGGTTAGGGGTGTCGAGTTTTTTGGCTGGCAGTGTAAGTTGAAGAGCACTGTTTGGTGTCTCTGTGTTTGTCTTTCTTTGATAGTACAGTGTGATAAACTGATGACGGTAGGTATTTTTTTACACGTTATGCTTTATGGAAATTATACCTATTTAGTGACGTGTTACTGTTTTTGGATTTGGTGCAACGATTTTTAGCGCTGCAGCTTAGGGTTAGGGGTGTCAAGTTTTTTGGCAGGCAGTGTAAGTTGAAGAGCACTGTTTGGTGTTTCTATGTTTGTCTTTCTTTGATATTACAGTGTGATAAACTGATGACGGCAGGTACTCTTTTTATACGTAATGCTTTACGGAAATTATACCTATTTAGTGACGTGTAACTGAGTTTGGATTTGGTGCGACGATTTTTAGCGCTGCAGCTTAGGGTTAGGTGTTTCGAGTTTTTTGGCAGGCAGTGTAAGTTGAAGAGAACCATTTAATGTTTCTAAAAGGATGCAGTATTTTTATATGCAGTATGATAAAGGTAGTTTCCTTGTGACATGTGCCGTGTGGGCGTTGTATTTGGTTTAATACATATTAACCCGGTGTGAATTTTGTGCAATGATTTTTCGTTGCAGATTTAGGGTAATTTTATGGTTGCTGATACTTAATTAATTATTTGATTCTATTAAAATTTAATTATTTAAGTAGTTTATCGAATTTTATCACACCGTACATTAATCGAGAGTAAAGTTGTAGTTAGAACAAAAAACAATTTTAAATTCGTAGTAGATTTAGTTCTATTAATATAATCTATCATTTAACATTGTCTACTTCAAAATAATTAAATGGAACCAAATACCCACGATTTCTCAAAATTCAAATCGAACGCAGCAAAACCAGACAGTTGAAAATTCGTAATAATCCGTCAGGTGGCAAGGTATTAAAACATAATATCATCCACGTTTAATAAACTTTAATATTATTCAAAGCTAAACTTACATTGAAACGTCACCTAAATCCTTCTAAACCTCGTACAGTTAAGTAAAACGCTCTAAAGTTTTATCATTTAAACTGAGTGAGACAAAATGTTATAATATGGGACACAGACTTTATCTTTTCGCTTGGAACCACACATCTGTAACACTTAAAACTCTACACCGATTCTTTAAGTTAAAGCTGCGAGTGTGAACGAAGCGTAAGTTCGTCTTAAAGGATCTCACGTGAACTTACTTCGCGTAAGACCTTGGAAATCTAGGGACTTGAAAACACATGCACAAACGTATGGTCAAAAACAAATGAAGATTGAACACATTCGAATTTAGAATGTCATGAAAAACCACCATTTTGATAATGTGCACAAAAATATGGCTGCAAAACAAATGAAGGTCGAACATATTCGAACTTGTGAGTGCCATGCCAAACCACCATTCAATTTAAATACCATATCAAAAATATCTATGTAATAAAAATGAATCGCTAAATGTGTTGTTAAGCACAAAACTCGAAAAAGGCTGGACCAATTTCGCTAATTCTTTTTTGTTGTGTTTGTTATTGTCAGGAGAAGGTGAGATGAGAGAAAACTTTAAAAAAAACATTAATATCCGGGCGAAGCCGGGGCGGTCCACTAGTTAGGAATAGAAATCATGATAATGAGCTCAAATATGTGGATGAGAAAACAAAAGGCGATTAAACAATCGGAATTTCGAGTATATCAATATCTTCTATGACTAATGACCATTCATTGTTACTATCATGCCATTGGCCATACCCAGCATTTTGCCCGATGCGCTATGGTAAATTATTGTAAGAATCCGGAAACTGATCTTGCAACCCTACCCATGGGGGGATTCGCCACGGTTCGCTGTACAAAATCATCAACCCTAGGCAAACTTTGCACTGTCACCAAAATCATTAGTTGCAAGAAATTAACGGGTTAGAGTAGCTCAAATATCTGGGATCTCGCAGTATCAGCCCAGAGTCCGGTTGATGGCAACAGGCTCACGGCATGGGACTTAAACATGACTGGCAAATTGTGAGTTCCCACTTCTGCTTAACCTTTTGAACGCCAGAGACAAAGCATCGAATGCGCCTGCGTTTTGTGGGTATTACTTTTATATTTTTGTCAAGACACTCGTGCTTGGTTTAAGTCACATGATATTATTAATTAATCTTACTGTAATTATCTTATATTTTTAGTATCTATTTTCACATGCATAACAGACTTGGTTTCCGTACGTCATGTCCTAGACGACCACTGAAAATCAGCGCCGTGCAGAGGGTCCCCTACGGCTCAGCATTATGCTGAGTGAAAGCCCTTTTGCCATAACCACGACATGCATCTACATTATTTATGCTCATATTTTTGTTATTTTTACTCTTATTTAGATTTTAATTTGTCTTTACTAACATAATCTATCTACTATCGCTTAGGATTTAGTTGCAAAATCCGCTTATGTATGTATGTCGTTTTGTGGCAATGAAATACTTTTTCTTTCTTTTTTTTTCAGAGTATAAACGCATCGGCGTGCCCCCGACGCCAAGCCACAAATCCGCCTTACTTTTTTCACATATTTGTGACGTTTGGCGTACAGGGCACGCGATTGCTTATTATATATACGTGAAAATGGCGTTCAAAAGCTTAACAATTCGGTCAATACAGGCATGAATGTTAAACCAACGTTTGAGACCATCTTAGAAAGAAAGAAAAAAGGGTTTATTTGCGCCAAGCATGACGCATACCAAAAAAACCAAGAACATTACAAAAATAATCAGGATTATGCAAGTTAGGATGATATGTGTCACATCCGCGCAAAAGGACCATCGCTCAGCATAATGCTAAGACTCATGTGCAAAACAGAGCCAGAGCACTGGTTTTCATCGACTGAAAGAAGATTAAAATAATTAAGTACCTACCTCAATAAAAGGAAAAAAAATATAAGTACTCCAAAAGCTACTTTAAATCCAATCTCATAACTACTAATATTGTATTATCGTTCCAATTTCAATATAGAAGGGTATATAACCCTACTCTATAAATGGCAATTACTCACAAACAGCTGTGAATTGAGCCCTTCGCTTGCAGGCATCGCATCAACCTATTTTAGTCCGAGCCCACCTGTATCTGCGTGGGGATGTCCAATACCAACAAGTTGTTCGGGCTTATGATATCAGCTGTTATATGTCAAATGTGGATGAGTGATCAATGTGCGGAATGGTTTCTGTGATTGGTGTAACAGGGTTTGGGCAAAAAAGTTTTTGGATGTTAGTTAGTAAGTAAATTAATCGAGCTAGATGAATAGAATATTTTTAAGTCAGTTAACAACTAGAGCATCTCTGGCAGTTTTTCTTCTTGACGAAAATCAGTATAAGTGATTATCGTAGCTTCTTTCCTTATACATTCTTCAGATAAGTGGGCAAAAGACATACTAAAAACTCTATATTTATAGGTACGTCAAAAAGCGATAATGCTTTTTTTTTATATCACCTAATGGGAAGCGGTGATGTGGTCGACGATGGAGCACGCTTGCCTAGAAGTAACTATTATTCACTTTTAAACATTCCAAGAATCAAGACAAAACTGCCCGTTTCCTACACACTTCAACCAATCATATAAATCATCTTGTCTTTTCTCTCTACAGCTAAAAGCCAAGTCTTTATTCTCCATGTACTTCTCCAAAAATCCTTCTCCACGCTCCCAATTACACTAAAACATTTGTATAAACCACTTCGAGTATGAACATGACACATGTCGCCTTCAGTACTACGAGAGGTTAAAATCCCTTAATCCTTGGACATGCGCACGTGCGAAGCCTAGGCATTCGGCCTTAAGTGGACACGTTCAAAAGTACATGCATCGTTCCGAGTTAGTAATGCACCCTGGAATCGGTTTTTGTTACACAAAGAGGTTCTTTGGGAATAAATGTACCTACTGGGTGGTTATATAGTCTAAAGTTTTATTAGTGACATCATAAATAATAATAAGAAAAACTGCGTCACTGGACTATGACAGAGTAAAAGTATACATTTTTTTGCAAAAAATTCACAATGAAAACCAAATTAGTTAGCTCAAAGATAATTTGTCAGTAATAAAAGTTTCTTTATTACAAGTAAAACATAGCGTAATTTTTCTTAATTTACAGTATTATTTTAATCTTTACGCTATGAAAACAATTCGTTTAATTCCGTCTCCACAATTAGGCCGGTGTTGAGCAGGAAAATGTCCAATTTTTCAACGGCGACAACACACCGAAAATATTTTTTTTCCCTCTCGTATTTCGTATGCTGGAATAATGACATCCTTATTCTGTGAAAGCCCTAGTTTTGCCTACAGCGACGTTTTAATTTCGCAATGTTCCGCTTCGAAGGGGAGGACAGTATTTTTTCCAACTCCCTTCGAACCGACCGTGACCTACTTATGGCAAAAAAAGTTGGAAAGATTCGAGTGACATTTAAGTTGTAATCGGTACGTCGAGTAATCGATTTTATTGATTTATCTCCGACGTTGTAACACTTTGATGGACTGGCTGCCAAGAAAAATGCATGATGCGTGAGTCAGCTGATTGTTATCCCGCCCTGTTTGTCTTGAGAAATAAGGGTAAAGGGTTGTTTTGGTAGCCACATTTAAGTACCTATAAGTCCTTGTTTCTTCATCAAAATATACGCAACATTATCAATCTGAGTTGTTAGCTACTGCTCTAGCAAGAAGAGGAAAACGGTAGCAACATACGCATTCCGCTAATGCAGTAAATAAAAGTTTTTATATATTATGACTTTACATTACGTTATCGAGCAAGTGCATTCAGAACAGTGCCGTACTCTGCAATATTGAAATATCTTGAATATTTCTGCTGCTCAACAATGGATTTATTACATCCAATAACATTTTTAAACTATTTCAGTGCTTTGTAACATAAGTATGTCACTTCACAAAGATATTTCTATGAAGTTGTTGAGGCAGTTTCTTCAAATAAACTTGTTTATTTTTTCGAAGTTATCAAAATGTTTCAAGTCCATGCGAAGTGTCTCGGAACGCCCCAACACGGCGTTACTTGACATTGCTTTTGTGACCTATTTATCAAAAAGGACCAACAATTTTATCTCGGCATTTCTGTGTACATCCGCCTCCGTTCTCTTGGCTTGTTTACACTTTTTGTATTGTAAATATATCAAGATATTTTTCTGTATTCCGTACCTTTTAATATAAATACATAACTGTTTAGTTGCTGCAAATATTTGCTAGTCATCATTTATTGATGTGTGATTTACTTAGAAAGGTTATGTTTACGGCAAAGATCTTCGTCTTTTATGATAAAGGTTACTTGCCTAATTCCAACGTATTAATAAACAAATAGAAAAGAATCAATTTTATCCAAAAAAAAAATCTACTGCAATGCTGCAATTTCTAAGAAATGGCCCCGAAGATCGGAGTTTAAAAGATTTAAATTCTGCATAAGTGTCTTGTGCCTCGTTAGTCACAGAGCTACCGGCAGAACGCACTCGATCGGGCCCTGACCGGCCGAAATCGACGGCTATCCCGAAAGCGTGACTTCTGCCCCCGGAATTGACGCGAAACGCGGGTGCCAGTGTGGGGTATTGATCGCGGATGCTCGGGCCCACTTCGGACTCCCTCGGCAAAGTTCGACCGACTTCGGCTTTACTTGAGGGTCGTCATACTTGGTGCAGCCACAGGCCGCCGACTATTTGGTCAGTTGGCGTGTCAACTTTACCGGCATCGAGTTGATTGGAACTTTAATTGGGACAAGGTTACCGGATTGAGTTTGAATCAGTTCGCAATATTGTATTATATATTTGATTATTTCGAATCCACCTGTTAATTTGGATCGTGTAATGTAAACCTAGTATTTAAATTTAAAGCGATGTCTTTAATTATTATGGACTGTCGAGTATAAATCTTGTGCTTGTTTATTTTGTTTCTTGACTCTATTGATTAAATAACTGTCAAGTTCCATGCAATGTTTATTATATCGTGTTGGGTGGAACAGATGTTTATGACAGCCGATATAGTCTGCGGTGAAATTAATGATTTTTTTAACATTCCTTATTAATAATATTTATAAAGCAAGGTAGTGATGAACTACGTCGTTATTAGGTGGAACTTTATCGAGTAGGATGTCATTTGACTAAGGACTAAAAATCATAATATAGTATAATCAAAATCAAAGTTTATGCTTCAGAACGTTCAAGATGATATTAATACTTTTGCCCATTTTGAAGCAAGACAATATTTCTTGTAAAAAAAATCTACACATACAAGTAGGTTGATCCACTCAGAATTTACTTTTACAAGGCTAGTAAAGAATTACGTCAAGAGGATGTAGAGTAGGCGCCAGATAAATGTGCATTTATTGACTTTCTTAATATCAAAAACAGAAATACAGACATAAAGCTGTCCTGAATCGACTTCTATCGTGATCCTTTACGTTTTCCAGTAATGAAAAACGGTTCATAATTTATTGTTCTGGTATCTATGAAGGGATATTAGGGAAAGGTCAATGTACTTTGTTGCAAGTTTATCCGGTGCCTACCGTAGGCAGCATGTCTAACTAATAATAACGACTAACTGCGATCACCAAGTACTTCGGGTACGGAACCTTAAAAAGTAGGCAGCTTTTATCGTAACAAAAACATAACCGACGTACACAAATATTTTCGTGTTGATTCGTAAACGAAAAAAGAAACATAGCGTGAATAAAATATTCGTGTCGACACACTTACAAATCGTTGCTTTACTTCAAAGATCTATTTTCACATTCAGCCTAGATTTTTCGGATCAGCCTACAAACGTTAACGCGGGGGCTGTAGGCACTCTACAAAATGCCGTGCGCACAATCCCAGCCTGCAAATTCGGATATTCGGAAGCTTATTTGCGCTAAAGCCCCTCAGATACCAAACACAATTTAGTCCTGAATGACGAAGAATCGTGCGTTGATAAGCTCGAATATAAGACGATTGCTATGTCAACTCATGCAAATATATTGTCGCGTAGATACCTTGCAGACAATTCGATCTAAGAAGGTTTCCGAACGAATTGACGTTTCGTCGTGACCTTTTTTTTTATTGAGATAGGAAAATTTTGTGCCAACAGTGTAAAAAGTTTTTTGTTGTCGCTATAACCTTATTTGTCGATAAATAAGCTGGATGTATCTGTGTTTTATTTATTTTCATAAAATATTTTATTGGACCATGGATATGCTCTAGTTTTTGGAACGTGGCGTCTTGTTAAAATGTTGGAATGAAACCGTACAATGCTTCAAACAAATTAAAAATAAAACTTTAACCAACATATAAATAGAAAACCATAAAAATGACAAATTTAAAAATGGTTTGAAAACAATTTTTTTTTGTAAAAAATTTGACATGTCAAAAAAACCAGTCGCAACACATGTTAAAGGGAAGTAGAAAATAAAAGTGGACTATGATCAAACCATTTTCGAAGTAGAATTTTGTTTTTCTTTATTATTCCACGCGAGTTGTGCCACAAAACACAATCAAAAGGTTTTCATTTCGGCAACGCACCGGCGCGTACCGGACTGTGCCGGTCCGAATCGGACAGAGCCGGCTGACTCCGGATCTGGGTCAGAATATACCCGCGCGGCCCGTATTCGCTTAATTGAAAAAGTTAAATCGGCCATTTCGCAAAATCGTTTTCATTTTTTTTTGTCTTTAGTTCGCGAGTGCAGCGTCTCTGTGCGTTTTGATTTTTGCCGTTCATTGGTCATTTGAATATTCCAACTTTTCGTACCAGTCAGCCACTCAAAGATTAAATTATTAAGTGGTTAAAAATATAGAGGATGCTTTCTATCTGACTGAGATAACATTTACACATTCTTTACTACCATCACCCGAACTTCCTATTTTATCATACAGAAAAAAAACATTTACACATTAAAATTCGCCATAGGAAAAAAACCTACAGATAACATCCCAATTCCCATACATAAAAAGAAAACGCGGATAAAAAAGCGCAATTTAAGCTGTCAACACTTTAATATATGGGATGGGTCAAAAAATCCCCGACAATTCTTTAGCGGACTGTTTATTGGAAAACTTACTATTTTATGTTGTTTATATTAGTGCGTGTTAGAGAAGTAAACAAGCAATAAATTAAGATCGCTTGGACTGCGTTCGTAGATAGACCGCGCTATGTAAACATACAAAACCCAACAATGTAACCTAAGAGACTTTAATACAAACATTTTTTTTATTGAGTCTTTCAAAGAACAAAAGTATTTGTTAAAAATTTATTTTTGTGCAAAAAAAAAGATTCAGATAGAAGAGTACAAAAGTGCTGCTGTTGTTTGTATTTGGAATGTAGTAAACCCTAAAATAAAAGAAAAAAAAAAGAACAAGTAATAAATTTGAAATAAATACATTATTTTGATAGTAAGAGCTTGTTTACATACTTTCACAAAGTTTTTAGAACTGTGATTATTTTTACTAAAAAAATAAAAACAAGTAGTTCCACGTGCAAATGGTCCCAAATAAATTTACACACAAAATTATAACTAAAGAATTCCTTGCGTAAAATAAAACAATGACAAATAAAATATAAAACAGTTTCGCTCCTTAGTTTCGCGTCACACCGTAGGGACGCGAACAATTGTAAAACCGCGGATTTTACAACATCGTAAAGCAATCATACGGTTTATAACACGACCGTAAAGTTAATTGCAATAAAACTTGATGTCACGTGTCGTTAACTTTAAAGTAAATATGCAGATCGTGCTTTGTATCAAATCATCTAGGGATTTTTTTTTTTTTTTTTTTTTTTTTTAAGGATGGGAAATCATCAAATGACTTCTTCCGCTCTGGGTGGAGCGGAAGGGCGTGTCAGACTCTTACTGACTAAAACCCATCCGTGTTTCTTCTAAAGCCCTTTGCGTTCCAGGGCCGCGGTGACTCTTTCGAACAGATTCCGTAACCCTGGCAGGCTTTGGCCCTAGCGGGCCCCGTCTTTTATGCTGACATCTCTTTGAGGCGCGCGTGAAACACAACGCGCCATCGACCCGGGCCTGGTGGTGATCGGACAGCGAGCCACCCAACGCTCGCCGTCCGCAGGCCCGCGCCTACGGTGGCCGGGGATCGCCCTGCGACTCCCGACGCCCGGGGCGTCTTCTCCTGTAGCGGCGGTTGGGACGAAGGCCTTGCCTTTCCCTCGCGCGGCCCGCCTCCTCCTTCGCTAGCATTACTGCTTCGCAGAAGGAGGTGACCGCTTCCCAAGCCTCCTCGCTCCGGACCATGGATTCAACCAGGGCCGGACGCGAGAGGTTGCCGCCGCCGATCGCCTCGACGAGGACACGGCGGTGCTCAGCCCAAGCAGGGCAGACCTCCACCGTATGCTCCACCGTGTCCTCCGGGCGATCCTCACAGTGCTGACACCCGGGCGTGTCCTCCCGCTTAATCCGAAACAGGTACCTCCCGAAACAGCCGTGTCCGGTTAGTACCTGCGTCAGGCGGAAGGTGAGGACGCCGTAGCGCCTCTCCAGCCACTCCTCAAAGAGGGGTCTTATCGCCGCAATTGTGGCGTGCCCAATCATCTAGGGATACGAATGAATAAAATCGGATATTCGGATATTTACGCGAGTTACAACTAGTTTTAAACTTTAATACGGTCCCATAGTGACTAATGTTAGCAATGGAGGGTTATTTGTTGTTATTGTTAAAGTTAATTGACCGAGTTTCATTAGTACGGTGTAGTGATTTTGTAAAGAATAATTTTATTTCAAAATTATATGTTTGATGAAATATTTGGGTTTTACCAGCATTTTCGTCGGAATTTGATAAATCCCTTTCAGCTAAAATGTTTTATATTAAATCAGTACGTACCAAGAAATCCAAATAAGGAAACGTCTTGGATAACGTTTAATTTTTTTAATTTCTTAGTGCACACTTAATTTGTAAAACAAAAGCGATATTTCCTTATTCCTGTGAAAATCGAACAGAAATGAAACCGCACATTTTTAGAATATTAAATAGGTATTCTCACACAATTAGTTCAATCAAAGGGTGTTCCCAAATTTAGTACCCGAACTTCGTTATATTTTTTATGATCTTTTTATTTGAGTTTGAAAAGCGGTTCAATGGGTCTCATTAAAACTCTTAGACATCCTAAAAGGAGTTCATGAAAGGAATTCCCGAGAGAGCGGTTCATTTATTTGTTCCGTTCATTACTTAATATTTAATTTTTCCCCAAAACGGGGGCGTTTTGAAAGGCCTTCGGGCTTTATCGAAAGAATTTTCCAATAATCGCCGCATTATTGAATAAGCAAGTCGGTTTTATGATGAGGAATTTGATGATTAAAACTTATTTAACGGTGAGAAAAAAAAAAAAGAGTTTTGGGCGCGTAAACAGAAATAACTTTTTAAATCTGTAGCGTATATTAAAATACTTACGTACCATAAGAAAATATGTCGATTTTGAAGACTTTAGAATTCGGAAAAATATTTATTTCTTAGTCACCGCGTTCGTCGTCAGTCGAAGGAAATGGACGTTTATCTCTTTACTATTATGCTGCTTCCTCCAAGTTCATAATAGTTTGTTTACTAACTAGTGACGTCACAAACATATCCTTTTAGAAAACAGTTTAAAATAAAGAAGCTAGTAAGTGGTTACTTTCTAGTTACTCATTTCAAACCGTGTCGAGTAGATATAGTGTAATTTATGAATGAATAGTTGCTTAATTTGGGACTTCTGACAGTCGTTAAAAGTAGTGATTAAATGAACCATGATTGTGTGCACTACTTCAGAAATATAAAAATACTAGTTGCCGCCCACGGCTCCGCCCGCGTGATTGTCGAAAATTATCCCAAGGGAACATATTCCCGGGATAAAAAGTATCCTTTGTGTTATTCCGGACTATAATCTACCACTGTGCCAAATTTCATCAAAATCCATTAAGTGGTTTTTGCGTGAAAGAGTAACAAACATACATCCATCCTCACAAACTTTCGCATTTATTAATATTAGTAGGATTACAATCTATTTTATAGCAAACAACTTAGAGCGCGTGGAAAAGGGAAAACATAAGTTATTAATTTGCGCTTTTAATCATAGGTCAGGAAAAATTCTTGGAAAATTAATTTACGACTAAATATTACTTATCGTAGAAATAATTTTCCTTGAAACTGCTTCATATTTTAATATTTACGATCGTGCACTTTTCTTTTTCTGCCACTTCGTGTCTTTGAGCAAAATAATAAGTAGAAATTATAGATATCAAATATATTTACCGTTATACGTAGGTACCCACTCATCTGCGTATTCATTCAATAACGAAATTCTAAGCAAATCAAACGAACATCCTCGATTTGTTTCCTTCCGCCCTTCCGTAATCAAATATTTCGAATACACGCCAAGACATCTAACACGAATCACATTTATTATCCGAAAAAAAATAACCAAAAAATCGGAACAAAATAAAAAAAAACCGTCATCTGCCGTGATTATTAGTAACAAAAATCTATATACAAAATTTGAAACGTCTGTCTGTCTGTCGGATGAATTTCCAGACGGCAAACTCCCTCGACACGACGATTCGAGTGAAATATCAATTTCCTATCCAGTGGCCACACAGACCCGTTCATTTATCAGAAAGCAGTGCACGGGTTAAATAAAATATCCTACGTACTTTTATTCTATACCTACTATCAATTTGATGATTACATTTCGTTTTTGTAGCGAGTTTGTTGTGGTTTCATCGATATTATGTTACTTTAAGCTTTCGTTACAAGAAAAACAAATGCTCACTCGCTTTTTGATATGAAAAATGTTTTTAACAAAACGGATGTAGGTATTTAATTTTATTTATAAATACGTGCATTACAGTTGGCTGGCCTGTTGGTCGAGTGGTTAGTGACTCTTGACTGCTAAACCGGAGGTCGTGGGTTCGATTCTCACCCAGGACAAATATTTGTGTGATGAGCATGATCATTTGTGTGTCTGGGTGTAATTTGTCTATAATATGTATGTATTTAGAAATATGTAAGTATGTTTATCAGTTGTTTGGTTACCATAGCACAGGCTCTGCCTAGTTTGGGATCAGATGACCGTGTGTGAGTTTTCCCAAGATTTTATTATTATTAGTTAAAACGACACAGAAATCCGCTTTGTGAACTTTTAATTTTCGAAGAGATCACCTAATCCGCGATTAGCTCATCCATTGAATAGACCTGATTATTTTTCACAATAACTCAGGTATTACTGTTCTTAGACCACATCAACGAATTCCAAAGCATTCAGTGACAATATCTTCTTGAAAACATGAGAAAAACAAGTGAAAAGCGTTACAAGAATTCTCTCGTAGCAGGAAGTCGCCATGCAATTTTTTTTTCTTCAGTCTTTATCTATTAGCCGGGTTCCGACAATAACTATTTGTTATTGCAGCCCCACTTTCGCTTTTAACGGGAATTAGAGGGGCCACTAGTTGTTATAGTTTATGTTATTGTGGAAAAGTTCGATTTTCTTGCTTTTATCCCAGTTCAAGAAACCAAAGCGTTTGGTAACGTGTTTCTTGTTATCAGAACAATTGAAGGGAAGAAATAGATATGTATCGATTTTTTTATGTAGCAATTTTATTTGGCTCATAACTTGGTCGAATGTGGATGTGGACTGGGTCATTCACATTTTTTACAGGTTCATTATTCTCGAGATTTGATAGGTTTACGTTCCTGTTCAAAATATTTTTGATGTATTAAAATCTTTCTTCTCGCTTTCCTGCAATCTGTGGGAATGATTTCGTGAAATGGGACGGAAGTGTGTAACAGGAAGCCGAGGAAGCGCGCGCTATTTTATTTGACCATTGGGCGCACCCTATTCGATTTGACCAATGAGCGCGCGCAGTGGTCGAGTTGGTTGTCAATTGGTACTTTAACGTAAATGTTTCTTTTACCAAGGTGGGACGTCAGATGTTACACATCCTATGCGAATACTGTAAGACTATCTCGTTTTTTTTTAGAAGATCTGTCAAATCATAGACTATTTTAACCATGGGTCTGGAAGCAAGCAATGAATTTCCAAAGTTAGTCGATTTGAATGCGACATTTCATTGAATTTCACCAAAGTCTCACCAAGTCTATATTATGTTTTTTCTCTGCCCACAGACGGTTTTTATGAACATTAAGTTTATTATTTTGTAAACAACACAAATGTTGTCAAAGTTTGAATCATACTTCAAAGACTCAAAATTCACTTCAACTATAATATGAAATATGCTATCTACTACAAACCTAATTCTAAAATTCCCCTTACAAATGATAACTACGAGACTCATATACAATTTATGTGCAATCTCTGTCTGCACATGGAGCTGAATTTTTAGAAAACTTGCTACTTTGGCTTCCACTATGTTTAAAAATTATGACCGACTAAACTTGTTCGAATCACATTGTGAATCCTCCATATTCTTTCTTATTCATTATTTTATTCCCTAGAGTCGCCATAGTAGGATAGATAGAGAAAAGTTTGAGGATTAAAATTGCATGCAGCTTGGAATATCCATCGCAAACCACAGCTTAACTTAGAGCCTGTAAACATTAAAAGTGGTGGCAAAGGTGTATACACCCACATTTTGTCAGTAAGATCCCATTAACCTCATCACCTGCCTAGCCTTTTTCCCAACTATATTGGGGTCGGCTTCCAGTCAAACCGGATTCAGCCGAATACCAGTATTTTACGTGGAGCGGAGGTCCCATTAACATATGTATAGGAAATATGTCATGGGGATCCTTATACCATTTTGACTGTCTCTGGCATCGAATCCGGGATCCTATGCTCAGAAAACACGCCTAACAAATGATAAGAGATCTCCTCAGCAAGTATTAAACAAAAATACACCTAGGTGAATGATATTTCCAATTAATGATATCACAAGGAAAGCCAGGGCCTTAAAAGCGGTTACTACACTACCCCATATCTCTAACACTCTTCATAAAGTAAACAACAAAACGTCGATAATCTGCGGAGGTGCTATACGTCAGCTAGCTCACTTTAAGCATTATACGGCGGCGCAAGTTGAGCTTAATAATTTTAGCTTAAAAGCTCGTCTCACTCTAGCTCACGTGTGAAAGGTTCCGGAAGTTCCCACACTCGCTTTTTAATCCAATTTTTGGCTTTACGCAAAGTTAAATTTCGAATGTATTTTAATTTTAAAATATTTTTACACGGTAACCAGAGCGAAGGTGGGTCACGAGTGTAGATATATGAACGTGAGTGTACACAGTACATATACCGCTCATCCTTCAAATTGATGTAATTTTTGGACTGACCCGTTCTCTGTACACACAGTTTACTTTCCTCTCGGCGACGAAAAAATACTGGCTTCACATCGACAAGTTTAAAAAAACAACTCCTTTTACACAAATAATTTTGTTAAAAGCTTTCGCTTTTTTTCTAATGTCTACTGTTTGATTTTCCAATGGGTTTTCATGGAGCAATCAGTAATCCTAAAACGCTTACAATATCACGCGTTTCGCAGATTATTTTTTCCGCATCCGGGATTGATATCAAAAAGTGCACTTTTGCACAGGAAATATTGGCAAACATGGTTCAACAAATCTTGTTTTTTGAAAAACTTCATTCTGGTATTGAAGCAGAAGTTGCCTGTATTTTTCGTATCTAAAACAATGGCTGTTTTAAAAACTGTGAAAACACTTTTAATATCCTACTAAAATCTAATACATTAGCAGGTGTCACATTAACATAAATTACGATCCCATTCCGAAATAACCTAAAAACAAAAGGAAAGCGAAACAAAAAAAGATCCGCGGCAAATATCTATAACACGGGAAACGAATATACCTCTTAAACGGCGCGTCCCGGTCGGAAGTCGGCGCACTAAATCACAGGTCGCCTCGGCCCATGTATAATTCAGGAGGCTGAACGCGACACCCAACATACACACATAATTCGAGCAAACGCCGAAGAAGATACCGTATACGGTACGGCACGGTCAGCGTGCCGGCCAATTTTACGGTCTAGTGCTGTCCACCGGCCGATTCAATTTCGGCTAAAATTTTATTCGTCCGAATTCGAGCGTACAAGTGAAATTCTATCGATGGTCGTGCCATTCCCTTGGCGTTTTCTAGTGGCCTTTGCTTTGGCTTGGTCGTTAGTAGACCATGAATGTTCCTTTGATCAATCGTTTGTCCAATTCGTTAGTGCGCGTGCTGATTCGATGTCGGGGTGTTAATTTGGTATATAAAATAACTGTGTTAGCTACTGCGTTGCTTGTTGACTTTGATCTTAATTGGTAATGGATAAATGAAAACTGATGAAGTGGTTTTAATTATTATGTTAGAAAGAAAATGTTTTTTGATCTATGATTCTTTACGGTTTGTGTAAACTTGTAAACGCAATACATAGCGTATAAGACATTTAATGTTTTAATTGATGGCATATAGTATAAAACCACTGTAGCGCTTTCCTCCAATAATAACAACATTATCGGGACCCACTTTATTTTGCCAGTAATATAATATGTCATGTATACATTTTGCCATTTATCAGACAAATCAAAATACTATAATTCAATTCAGTTCCCTCTCGAACATTACGATATTTCATCATCAATATTAATAAATCTCCATCAGCAGTCGACACCATAATTCAAAATATTAATTAATGTGTATCCAAAATACATTAAGTAAAAAGTGTCACAAAAAGTACTCGAGGGAAAGAATGCCAGACTAGAATACATAAGGGTGTCCTCAAGATATGTGAAATTATTTCGTCCCCTACTTCAATACCATTAATCAAACGTCGAAACCTATTCAATGGGGTGGTGAAAGATGCAAAGCAATCGCATGTCTCTCCGAACTGAATTTATTGTGTAGAACAATGGTTTCCAAACTTATTGTCTGAGCCAAAAAAAAACATATTCAGCCCTTAGGGAAATTGACTTTATAATTTTTCGAGGACGTGTTAAAGTTTTTTCTTCACGAATTTCAGAAGTCCTTTCACGTCACCTTTAAAGATACTAAATCAAAATATATTTCAATAAATGGCAGTTCCAAAAAGTTTCGTCAATCGTAAGCACTAGCTAAAGTCTAGACATTCGAATAAAACAATCTAATAGTTATTTGTCAACGAAACTTCAGCTGTAACAGAAAAATAATAGCAATTTTAAAATAGAATATTTCACGGTGACATATCGCGTGTCGTATCTAAGCTCGTATCAATGGTTTTACAAATGGTAGTTATGCAATTGGTACGTGTGTATTTGTAATTAAAGGTATGACAATCGTGATAGGTGACAACCTCGTTAGGTATAAAAGTGACGTTTACTGTGAAATGCAGTAACAACAAACAAGGTGCATTTTAATGATGAGTTCTATGCTATGTGTTGTTATCCGTTCTAGAATGTAGAAGTTTAGCGACCAGCTCAAGCAAGCTTCCTCGTTTATCGCTCTTTCTATTAGGGAAAATTATATCAAAATCCGATGCGTCGTTTAGAAGGAGAAAGCGTTAAAACAAATAGAGGCAGACAGCGACTTTGTAACATACTACGGATTTAGAAATTCGTCGTTCATGTTTCGTAGAATAGAAGAAATATGGATTTTATTCCGCCGTTGAAAGTTAAAACAAATCGAGCCAAGTGCGAGTCGGACTCACATGCAAAGGGTTCCGAACGAATCTCATTTTTGTAACATGTTACTTTTAAACCATATACTTCTTATATCTGTTTTACACACCCGAGAGATAAAGGTTCCCTTTTTCCATAAGAGGTTTGGAACCCTAAAAAACTGAGATTCTAGTACCGACTCACGTCCCAAAGGCAACTTAGGGCCGTACTGATTATAGCTTTTGATATTCGTCGTGCCCTTTACAACTAGCAATGATAATATGGTCGAAAAGTTATAATATCGTGCTTGCTACTTCTCTGTTATAGGTACTTAAATACGTTACAGGAATATTTTATTACAGCCATATCAATTAACCTAAAGCTGTCCTATATTCTGCCTCCTAAATGGTTATTGGAAACAATTATTTGGAAACCACTGTCTAATAAGCAAGTTGCGAGTAGATACAATATTTCGCGAGGGGCCGTTCGATGCTAACAAAATAAATGGCAACCCTCATAATTTAGTTTTTGTTTGAAGTCACGCGTCATGAAGCAAACGTTATGTGTTTTCGTTATGATTTTAATTGTATAGGCAGTCTGCTTTATTTTCGGTAAGTTATAATGTAATCTTTGCCTTGGATTAATTAATTCATGACAAAGCTTTTACGTAAAGCAATGATATGCTATTTCTGGGAATCGTAATGGTATGATACTTTTGATCTACCAAATAAAATAGTTTTAAATGTCTTTCGACCGTAAACAGCGTAATCAAACACAGAACGATGGTCATAAAGTGATTCTAGCTATGACATTAGCTTACATTTTATATCTACCCTACCCAAATACCCTTTGGGATTGTTCATCGAATCGTTAGCTCCTTAAAGTTTTAAATTTGACAGGTTCACTCAAACCTGCGTGGTGCCATCCTCAAAATGCAACCTCAGATGTTAACTTACATGGTTTGCAAATGTTTTTGACCATTGTTGGGACTTCAAAAGAGACCTCTGACTGTGTTTCTGTGTTTCTTTTCAGGGTAGTCGGCTAGGAAACACCGGCCTCATATAGATTAATACGACCAAAAAAAATTGACGTAAAAAAGTTACTTGTTACCTATTTGCAAAATAAATATCATTTATTTACTACCTATAGATATAACTTAGTAAATAGTTTAAACTTGCCCGTACTTATATAGATGGTGCTATCATGATTCCACTGTGAGAAAATTAACTTACTAACTAGTGTAACAACTGGTCTCAAAGAAAATTCAAGATAATAATTTGGCATACCTGTAAAAAATATTACGAGAAACCACTCTCACTCATCCAGTACAATTGCCACACTAAACCTCACCCATTATTCAGGCAATACACAACAAGATACGATCGACGATAAAGACAGAGCCGGGCCATAAACGATTCTTAAACAATATCCCTTCCCACTCGCGGTTCCTAAAAGTGCGTTTACACTGACAATTTTTCGAGCATTTATTGCACGGCAACACATGTGGATCAATCTGGAGCAATTAGTGGAGCAATCTGCAGAAACTTCAATAAAATACGTCAATATTTATTTTAATTCCTTCATGTATTCCATATTGCTTATTATATTATATGAAATTCAAGATATGCATATTCCCTAGAAAAAAAATATTGAACACAGGTGAATTAAAACATCAGAATAATGATATAACCCAAACAAGAAGATTTATTTTGCCTGAAGGTGGAAGATTTATTGAAATGTAACTTGAAAAATACTCAAAATCCCCTTACCACCTTATACTCAAAAGCGAACCTTGTGAGAATCTTCACACATCCGTCAAAGTTGGCAACAAACAAGCTCTTCTGATCCAGAAACCCCAATTTACACCTACTGCTCTCTCTGTGTTTTTTTTTCAACAAAAATGATCGTGTATTACTTAGTTTCTTGGAGTTTCTTCATATTGCTCAATATTGTCATTGCAAAACATTTCGTCAAATTGACGTTGATAAATTGCTTGTAATTTTGTGACGTCACAATCGACCGGTATTGCTTATAATAGATCAATTTTCATTGTCCGTGTAGGCGCACCTTAATAGCAACTAACAGTTATAGTGATGACGTAACGATAGGATTCCTCGCAGTTAGTAGCATCCGTCGCAGAATTAGGTAGTAACTGTAATGGGTCCAAGTTGGGCGTTTGATTCGGGTCTGAGAATGTATGGTCTCTGGTAAGGGAATTTATTGACTAGGTTCTAAGTTTTAGGTAAAATAAGTACTTGTTTAACACCTAAATTTGGCTCAAATTCTAGGCAAGGGTATTTAAAAACTGGTAGATTTTCTTGAACTAGCAAATGAGTTAGGCTATAGAGGTATGCGGAACAAGGTGTAAACTCCCGCAAAGCCCCATTGGAAAGGGAGGATCACCTGCCATTCTTAATGTATTCTACTAGACACTAAAAGGGTGATTCATACAAATTTATATTTATTTAAAAGCCACGTAACACGCTAAAATATTTATGAAACCTATCTAACCTATCTTTATATTTCAAGTTCAGTAAAATACGAGATTTCATTTAATGTAAAGAATTTGTATTTTGGCTGGCAATTCAATTGTTCACAGTATCTTTTGACAGATGATTTCAACACTTTATCTTTGGAAAACCGACTAGGAGCTACCAGATAATAATATTAAAGTTGTCAGACACATTAATCCCATTCAGGCTTTTATTTAAAACGGACAAAAAAATCACTTTGGAACCCACACACGAAAATGGAATACCCAAAATTTTAATCACACTCATTGTTCAAAAGCCTAAACCCACAGCGCATTGTTCTAAAGATTTAGCCATGTTTAATATACCATGTGCCACCCTAAGGTCATAATTTCTCGTATTTTAGGGCGCAAGGGTTAGCCGAGTTATTTATAAAGCAATTTAAACGTGAACTGGAACCTGCAGATAAGGAGATCGATTGGATTGTAACACCCTTTCGGGCTTTTAGTGCGCGGACGTCTGCTGGACAATGAATTTATTGTTTAATTAACTCCATTTGGGAATTAATTCTTGTCTATTTTTTGCTGTGTGCGTAATAGCAGGTTGGTTAGTAATTTATTAAAGATGGTTGATTTTTGTTATGAGTAGGAATTTAGTAATGTAACAGTCCCTGGTTTTGATTGAAATTATACAGACTGTTTTAAAAATACATGTTGTTGGTAACATTAAATGTAAAATTTTCATTATTTATTTCCGAGTCATGCAATTATAAAATCTTTTTCAGTAAGTTACAACTATAATTTATTTATTTTAATGAAACTCGACGAGCACCATATAACCTAATACTGAAGTCTTCATAACTCTGTCAATTCATATTCTAGACACTCAGACTATTAGCGTTTGTACTGTCTCACACAATATCACGTAAACATTGCTTTGGTTCCCTTCTACTTACAATCACAGTATTCTATTGTTTTCCAACACTGTCCTATTGACTTCGCAGTCTTTGTTGCTATGATGGAAATTTATATCAACAAAGACGCCTTACTTGAAGTAAGCCGAGGAATCATTAGCGAGACGTTTTGCTAGATCTGTGAGGAAGCCAGAAAAAATGATATTTTCACTGGATTAAGGCGCTTGTGATGCCAATCTTTAATCGACCTTTGGTAGTCTAACAAAAACATAACTCGTCCTACAGCCTGTTCTGCAATTGTTTCCATCTCGTCAAACGTCAAAACTACAATGTCGTCAAATAACGGAGCGAGAACGTCAATCTCTCTTCTCGAGGTAGATTTGATTTGATCTAAGATTTGCACGCCCACAAAACCAAAACGACCAAAGTACAAGGCTATTTCCTAACTATGTCACTAAAACACATCCCTCACAGCCGGACCCGTAAATCTCTGGCTCGCATCAGCAAGCCCGAAGCTAAACGTCAAACCCGAAATATTTTCGTTAATACGGCATGGAAGCCATGAAAATTATGAGGCGATAATGATGAATTAATGTTTTTTTGGTGTGTGACCTACCTTAAACGATAGACACGGTGGCCTTCCCGAGCTAATCTTGACTACACCGATGGCAGCTTTACAAAAAAAAAACAGAAACACTAACATAACCAATGATAACTACAGGCTAATCCCTCACAGACTGACCAGTAAATCTTGCCCCTGCTGAGGATAAATCTTGAGTCGACTCATGGTTGCATTACAAAAACAAAATGTCATAGCTATCTCTATCCAAAGAGTAAGATAACCAATGACGACTACAGGCGTCTACAGGCATACGCATCCTTCACAGCCTGACCCGTAAATCTCATCCCCGCATCAGCAAGCCTGGAGCTAAACGTCAAACCCGTAATATCGTCGATTAGCGAGGCAACGGGGTCGCGCGACCAAAAAACAGAAACCTCGTAACTGATGGACGACATCGCTCATACGCACAATGATTAAGAGGACAATTTATTTGTGGGACAAACGTTTTGGACCGCCGGTTATTGTACGTATTAATAACAATGGGATTCTGCGTGGATCAACTCATTTGTTCTGTGGCGGTATTATTTTTTTGGGTTGTATTTTTAATGGTATTTTTTTCAGAATTGTATAGTGTGTGTGTAGCTGTGGTCTATGGATAAATTGACCAAAAAAAGAGTTTCAGAAAAAAATAACACAGCCCAATCAACAAATCATAAAATCCAACGCATACATAAAAAAACTTTTACAAAACTCATGAAAAACTTCTGAAGTAACTAAAGTACAATTCCCTCATAAAATAAAATATCTATTTTACAAAATAAACGTCAAAATCTCACCCTAGTAAAGCGCAATCTGTTAATGCAAAATTCTAAAATGAATTTCCACATTATAATAACCTCCGCGTAGCGTAGGTCCGTAGCCAATAGCCTACGGCGTAGCGGCGTAGCAGCGTAGCGTTCACGCACTGAACTCTACGGAACTTGAACTCGCCCGCGGGTTATTGCGTAGCAAGTTGCACTGTGTGTATATTGTTAGATATTCCGACTTAGTTCTCATGTTTAGACGCGCCTACTTGAACCTAACCTTGCATGTTAGCCTGAAAAAATCATTTTATCTATTTGAGCTAAAATGCAAGGTTTGGTAAATCCTATCAACATAATATTACAAATGCGAAAGTTAGTTGTTTGTTTATTTATTTGTGTGTTACGCTTTCACACCTAAATCGCTGATCTAATTTTGATGAATTTTGGTACAGAAACAGGTCCTATCTAAAGAAAGAAGAAAGAAAGAAAGAAAAAATGTTTATTTGGGACTCGCACAAGATTAACAAACTAGTAAAATAAAATTAAAAACTAAACAGTATAAAAAAATAAAATAATTATCTGCGCGAGGCCAAAATGGTCCCTATCTCAGCTTAAGCTGCGAATCTAAAAAATAAATAACGCAGCGCTGGTATTCTGATAGGGCCAGTCAGTGGTGCCACGGATACAGTCACGGAGCATATTTAACAGAAATATACAAATAAAATAATAAGTATAAATATGGGTAAAAAAAAAATGCAACAATTATTAATATATAATTATATAAATAATAAAAAAAATATATCTGTTTCTGTACCAAAATTCATCGTAATGCGCGTAACCTGGAGACGCGCTCAAACATAAAATCTGTCTTCAAAATTATGTTCGTACTTCATATGGTTCTCGCTGTTCCTACGTAAGTAATTTACAGAGATACTTTTAAAAACACTGCGTTCTTTAATTATTAAAAGGCAAAATTCGGGTAAATATTTCAAATATAAAATGGAATTCGTCGAACAAATATTTTTAATATCATTTTATTACTCTCTGTAGTCAAATAATCCCGAATCATACCCGTTTATTTTCCAACTTTATGCGTTTACGATCGAAAATACGAGTACCTTCAGAAGTACTATAAACTGGTTTGTAATTACTGAAACACTGGTGTTTATTCCCGAATTTCCCTGGCCTACCATATCGTCATTAAATGCCGTACAAACATGGATATCTAACAAACAAACAGACAAACAGTTGAAATCTCTTTGTACACGGAAATGTGTTCGGCAGACGCTTTTCAATGCCGACGTTTGAAGATTAATTCGTTAAGTTCGGACGATTTTCGGTGTTTGACAACATTCGGAGAAATGACATTACGGGGAATTGATTTGACGTTTGCTTTTTGAAACATACTGTACATGCGTGTTATTTTATTATAAACAAAATACGAGTTTGTGAAAATTTAAAATAGTTTTCAGTTAAGTTACTAAATTTTTAATTAAATTCTTTAACAATATTTGTGTATGGTTCAAACATATATTGTAAAATAATTGTGTATTATTTTTGTAGTAGCTTAAATTAATATTTTCAGTTATATTTTTGTTTGTTTGGCAGTAGGTTAATTTCAAACATAAATTAATATTAAATACACAACACGATTAAAGGTTGCGATCATTACTGCCTTCTGACCTTTTGTGATTTGGAGGTCAATGACTTTTGGAGCTTTTGGTATTTTAATAAAATAAACCGAAAACAAATATATTATGCATGATCGTGTACCGTCTACTGGCAACAGTCACCTCTCGATTTTATTTACGACCAATAAAACTTTTATAGTGCTAATTTGAAAGAAATACGCCGTTACGTAGTGCATAAAGCGCAGCCAGGGGAAACACTAAAGGTATTTTTCTAGATATTTCTAGAAATAACCAGTGGGCACCGTAGGATTTATTGGTGGCATAAAAGTTGGAGTCTGGCAGTTTATGTCAGTCATAATGTACAGGTTCGCTTCCCGACAGTTTGTTGAACGAACAGCTTTCAAGTTCCCTAGATTTACTGCCTTAAATGTTATATTATTAAATGTCGTGTTGTCGGTACAGAATTTGGCTCTCCGGTGGTTGTGTCGAAGTTGTTTTGTTATTTATTTAGCGTGGCCCTGACTGGCCGGGTTGTGTGTACACATATACAGACAATGGTCTCTCTCCCACGGGGCAGACATAAACAAGTGCGCCACGTGCCTGCAATCCATGAACACCTATTTGGCGACTACAAGGCGATGTATATTTCAATTTAATACTGCCTTAATGTTTAAGTTATAGGGGTCACTTACGTCTAAATAAATATCAAAGGACATGGCTTTTAGTAAAAAAATCTTCGATAGTGCAGAGGGCTTTCAAGTATTTTGATACCATAGATAATTGTGTCCCCATAGTACGGTTAACAAAACATTTGAAGCTTCTATTATACGCTGAAGAGCACGACAGTTGACAGACGAATTATTGTTCTACTAGCCCAAAGTTAGCTGCAGTTGATCATTTTTATCTCAATATGATGAACTGGAGTGCCTTTGGCCTCATCCTTTCAAGAAAATCGTGAAAACAGAGCTTTGTTGAGAGGAAGAAGCGAAAGCCAGTCCTCTGCTGCGACACAGGCCCTTTGTTATCTCCATTCCCAAACAAGTATTTAATTTAAAATTCGCCTTTATCCGCTGTGCGTCCAGTGCTAAATGACCCACAAACGGCACATACAGGCCGACAACACATAAATCGAACAGTCGCAATCGTAACACTGGCCAATGCGTTGTCAGCTTAACACGTTCTGGTCAGGCCACTAAACTGGCGACTGATTCGGTATTGTCATCATCTGCTTGGCCTTTTCTCAACTATATTGGTGTCGGCTCCCTGTCAAACCGGATTCAGCTATACCAGTATTTATTCGCTACTGACACAGATTATGAAAATTTTAAACATGCATTGCAACGGCAGTTCCTTCTTCATTACTGAAGGTAGTGTCCATTCTGGAAACCTTTTAATGGATTTATTGACGAGTTTCTTCTAGGACACATAGACTGTAAAGATCCAGTTTTTTTTACGAAGTTTTGCACAATTTTATTCACGTTTTTTACAACTTTAAGAAAGTCGCAGTGCGTAAGAACCATCATCGTTTTCTACAGCGCGTTAGTGTGTCATGCCTGGTGCAAATAAACTCGTTTTCTTTCCTTATTTTCCGTCTCATAAAGGCACCGTTAGACAAGCGTGACGCGAAAATACGTCAACAGTGAGAAAATCGTTGTCACAGTGTCGCTTCGCCGTTGTTTGTGCTAACGGTCAAACGCGTGCCCATCATATCAATAGTAAAAAAAACCCGTCAACAATAATATTTTGGTACACAAGGTGATAAAATTGTAAACCTTACGCCCCAGAAGAAGACGCTCCGGGCGTCAGGAGTCGTAGAATGATTCCCGGCCACCGTAGGCGCGGGCCTGCGGACGGCGAGCGATAGGTGGCTCGCCGTCCGATTAGGACCAGGCCCTGGTCAGCGGCGCTCTTGTTCCCGCGCGCCTCAAAAAGATGTCAAGTCGGGGCCCGCTAAGGCCAGAGCCCACTAGGGTTGCAAAATTCGTTCGAAAGAGTTACTGCGGCCCTGGAACGCAAGGGGCATTTAGAAGAACATGGGTGGGTTTTAGTCAATAAGTCTGACACTCCCTGCCGGTCCGCCCAGAGCGGAAGGAGTAATTCCCAAACATATAAAATTTACTTACTTACCCATCCAATAAAAAGTGTCGCTCCCGTCATATTTCGTCTTTGCACCACCTTACCACGGTCGACTGCTACGAAATGCGTAAGGCATTAACAGGCCCAGGTACAGTATGTTTTGCTTGTGAATAACGTTTTAGTAAAAAATAAAGTAAACTGGTTCTTATCGACTTTCAAACAAGAAACTTCTAACTTTGTATAATCGT
Source organism: Mamestra brassicae (assembly GCA_905163435.1). Lineage (NCBI taxonomy): Eukaryota > Metazoa > Arthropoda > Insecta > Lepidoptera > Noctuidae > Mamestra > Mamestra brassicae. Next base: position 4,326,123 of record LR990996.1, on the reverse strand, counting down.
TAGGCATTTGATATTTCTAGACGCCCACGACAGTTTTATGGTACCTTTAACAGAAACAAAGCGGGGTTGTAAAAGTCAAGTATGTTGGTATTACTGTTCAGGAAACTTGCTGCCTCACAATACATTTTATGTTGTTCTAACATATAACTACTTAAAGGAATATTGTTACTTTAGACTTTTTTTAAGGATGGGAAATCATCAAATGACTTTTTCCGCTCTGGGTGGAGCGGGACGGCGTGTCAGACTCTTACTGACTAAAACCCATCCGTGTTCCTTCTAAAGCCCTTTGCGTTCCAGCGCCGCGGTGACTCTTTCGAACAAATTCCGCAACCCTGCGGCTCGGTCGGCTTTTAGTGTAACCGATTTATGTTTTATCCGGGCTATCTGACTTCCGTAACCCAATATCTAGGTAAGACCCCTTGGTAAGACTGATTGTTATACTTTCGAGGTTCTGATCTCTCCATGTCCATGTGATAAATCTAAAAATGACAGCTGAGAACAACAACTTGACGTTGTTTTCACATCATGGAGTATATTGGGTCGAACTAACCTCGACAACTGTTGCTGTAATTATTTGGCTCACGAGTTCCTAGAGAGAGACGCGTTCTTAAAATGTATTCAGTGAAACGCTGATGTAGTGGCCACACGTTGTTCTGACAATGGCTTGTCGTTCTGATGTATCAGAATGGCTCTTTGTCGCAGTAGGAAACTGCAATGCAGTGAGACTATGACAAATTGTATTGCGAATTAGTGCGCCGCTGTGTTGCACTGGCAACACCTTTTCCAAAAAGGTATTATGCAGGGTTTGACTCGATTCTGGACAGATACTGTTAGGTTTTTGACCTTTTTATGTTTTTTTTTTTCTGATGAAAATATTGTATGGAACAACGAGAACTATCATATTTTGAATGGTCAATGTGTGGATATAAACGTCATTTCCGCGTGAATGTTATAGTTGCGCAAACTGTCTAGATTATTCATAACTCGTGATTCAATTTCCCGTTTAATTTCCATTTTAGCGGATGTTACCCAATACAAACAAAATGCTTCCACTAAAAGAATATTACTTCGCTTTACAGACTAATTACAAACAGTATTTACAAAACACAAATGAGTCTTAAACATTCAATGTTGCCCAATGTTCCACAAAACTGTAATACCGCAAAATATTCCTAAAGTAACAAAGAAAAAACAAACCGCAAACCGTCAAGAAACTCCTAAAGAAGCATAAAATCGCTTTATAGCTACGAATTTCAGTACTGAAGACAAACTTCAGGCTTACGGCCTTCGTATCGTGTAATTAACCGCCCTGAAAACGCTTCAGAATCCCTTTGAAAAGCTCAAAAGATCCTTTACATAATATAGTCCATGGGCGGCCATTCACGTCGTGATTACTACAGCCGTCTCGACGGCGCAGTTCGTTATTTTTGTGTAGGCAACCGTATGTAACTTATATTCGACGCCAATTTTCATTTGCAGCTAACACAAGCAAGAATACACCCTAAACAGAGGTGCTAAGGTCCTTTTTAATGCTGGGTAAGTTTGTAAAACAGTACGCGAGCGAAATTTGCACGCGTCGAGGCAATATTTCAAAGAATTGTAGACCGTATTGCGACGGTGTGAAAAAATTGCCGTCGAATTCGTAACGTGGCTTCAGTCGCGCGACTTTAGTTGTATGAATGGCCTTCTTTATTTTAACGTTGAGCGAGACACGGCTTTTATTCTTTCTAAAGACGATATTTGGTTACTCGCGTATCCTGATGATCGTGTGTGTCGCTCATTAATTCTTTCCGGGTGCAAATGTTCAGGGAAACTATCCTACCAAACCTGATTTTGCTATCTTACATGTTGATTCTTACTATGAATATAATAACAGAAGTTCCAGGGATTTAGTTGTTGTGTTTGAAAATTTAATAGCACAAACAAATAGTGCCACAAGTGTCCCAAATGATCCCAATGTGTTTATAAATTCATACATTTTTGGACCAGATATTTCTGTATCAACAAAACTTCCTTTGTAAAAAGTAAATCGAAGGCATTTGCATTATACATACCTACTTAGTTTTAAATAAATGCTTTTTTTAAGTTAGTAAGCTTTGAATGGTTTCCATCTGATTTATTTTGGTTGGGCTCGCAGCGGGAGATTTTAAGTTACTAGTTGTTGATTTAGGACTATTTGCTTGAGTATTACTAGAATTTGCGCTAAGTGTTTGATTTTAGGTGAAATTAAATGTTATTTACGAGTTTCGTACAATGGAAATGTAATGATCACAGTTTGGTACAATAGTAACTAGGTATTGTTTGTAACTTTTAGGGAAAGTAAATGTTGGAAGAAGTTATTGTGTTACGGGTGGCTTTGTTGTCTGTACACTTATTTGGACACTAGTTACAGTAGCTACTAGCTACTTTACAAATATGGATTCTATTGTATATCCATACCGACTGGGCTGGGCGGCGTTCGGGAAGCTGCGTGGTATCTTCTCGTCTCACATACCACAGTGTCTCAAGACGTGTGCGTGTTGCCAGTGATGACTTATGGAACTGAAACGTGGTCGCTCACAATGGACCTCATCAGATGGCTTAAAGTTACCCAAAGAGCAATGGAGAGAGCAATGCTCGGAGTTTCCTTGCATGATCAAATCAGGAATGACGATATCCGCAAGAGAACCAAGGTTACCGACATTGCCCGAAGGATCGTCAAATTGAAGCAGCAGTGGGCAGGGCACATTGCTTGCAGAACAGATGGTGATTCGGCCGAAAAGTTCTGGAGTGGCGACCGCGTACCGGAAGACGCAGCGTTGGAAGGCCTCCCACAACGTGGACCGATGACCTGGTGAGGGTCGCGGGTAGCCGATGGGTGCGAGACGCACAGGACTGATTGTCTATGTCCAGCAGTGGACATCTTTCAGCTTATATGATCATGATGATGTTCTTTTGTATATACATATTAATATTGTAAATGCGAAGGAATGTCTGTCTGTTACCTCTTCACGTTTAAACCGCTGAACGGATTTAGATTAAATTTGGTATAGAGATAGTTTAAGTTCCGGGAAAGGACATAGGATAGTTTTTATCCCGCGAGTATGTTCTATTGGGATAATTTTCAACATTCACGCGGGTGGAGCCGCGGGCGACAGCTAGTTATAATATTGGAATGATACAACCGCAAAACGTGAGGGCTTAGTTGCTGTAACGCAACTCAGTCAGTATTATAAAAGTAAAACCGTGCTAAAACGTTTTAAAATTAAACAGTGAAAGTAAGATAATCACAAAATCTGTCCACAGTTTAAAATAATGCTCTCACAAACGTGATCCAACAAGCAAGCTTTTGTGAACAGCATTTAATTTTTTCGTACAATTCCAATCTAAACTAGCCTCTTTACTCCAATACTTCTTGTTCATAAATTGAACAGTTTTTACTCTATTTGTGGGTAAAAAACGATTGCAGAATCTCGATCGGATGTCGACCGGCGCTGGCGACTCGCACGATTGCACAGAGGCACCCAAAAACTATAATTTAGTATTATTTAGAGCACAAATGCGGTTAAAAATGATTGCATTGTAAATAGAACTGTGAGAAATTGTGCCCTGCCTTGTTGCTATCGCAAAACTGAATCTACCAACCGCAAGATTACAAAAAATATTTAAAAAATTGCTGTGTACCACGTAATCTCACTAAGATAAGTCTAACGCTAATCATTAGGCGGTATCACATCTTTAATGTAATCTAAACCTTAATACTTAGCGCTTAAACGTGACTTTTAAAAAGCCAAAAAATAACGAAAGCAATTTTAAAACTTCGTCTCCTAGGGGAAATTTAATTCGCGATAAGTTTTGTTTTATTTTTAGATATCGATAAAAGTTTTCGAAGCATATTTGCTAGAACTTTACGTGAACTAGTTTACGGGTTTTTCGAATATTGATTTCTACTTAAAGTTTGTTTATTTTAGAGCTAAATGGCAAATGGAATAATTCGAGCTTATTATCAAAAGTCAGTACAACTATTAGCTTAACAGAGCTAAAAAGCGATTCCTAAGCTGTGCCGAGGATTGGCACCGTCGCATTAGAGGAAGCTATTCAAACTACCCTCTTTTGATAGTTAATTAAACGTCAAGCGGGAAATATTCGCATCATTAGGAGAACTCGGCGGCTCGGAGTCGGAAATGTCGCCGCCCCCCACCCTTCGCACTTTCGACCAAGTATTGATACTATGGGTTCTCGATAGAATCTTTTTTTTTGGTCTAAACTGATAATGTAAAGAGGTAAGATTGTTAGTATGTAGTGGATGGAGGTATGTATGAAGTGCTCATCCAAATACGAAGATTATTCCACTCATAGATAGCACACTACAGCCAAGTTTTGTAGGCACTTCGTGTGTCTTAGTTTATAAGTTATATTTTAAGCAAGATTAATATCTATTACATTTTTTTTTTCATTTTTATATTTTATCTATGGGCCTTAGTTGCCTGATATTAAAGAATTATTATTATTATAGTTCGTAAAAGGGTACAGGTCTTTTTACTGCGACTTTTCTAAGAATTGTCATCAGACGCAAAACGTTTACTAAGTACCTAGTAGTAAGCACTAGATTGAGTGCTCGAAATCTTCACAAATCCTACAATATACAATCAAATGCTACAAACAATAACTTTCAAATTAAAATAAATATCCACACTTTCTAATATTCTGAAGAAAACCCCAACCACTCCAATAAGATTCAAATAAAGCCAAGAAAAAAATGGCGGAGATGAGTCGTAAACCCGCGGTAGAACCGGCGTCGAGTGCTAAACAATATTTCATTAGACTATACATTTTATACGTGAAGACGTTGTCGATTTATACGGAATTTCGCCAGTTTTAAAACGAGATATTTTAAGTTTTATATCTTTTAGTAGAGGTTGGGCAGTTTAAAATGGTGGGAGTAAGTTGTAAAGTATTCAAGGACTGGATGAAAGGCAAAGAACATCTAATTATAGTACTAAAATTAACTTAACGCCAGCTTTGTGTACTGTCACAGATCAGATACCTTTTGAGCGTCAATATAAAGTACAGTTTTATTAAGTACAGCTAAATTCATGCAAATAGATTCCATGTAATACATACAACTGAAACCGGCTGGTATTTACATGGTCTGTCTGTCTGCCTTTTTTGCAACAAATGACTCCTTCCTCTCCGGGCGGAACTAAAAACTCATCGGATCACCTCCAAATGCCCTTTGCGTTCCAGGGCCGCGGTAACTCTTTCGATCAAATTTCGCAACCCTGGCAGGCTCTGGCCCTAGCGCGCCCCGTCTATTAACACCTATTTGAGGCGCGCGTGGAAAACTACGCGCCGTCGACCCTGGTTCTTTGTCTATCTGCCTGCCTGTCCAAGCGAAGCCACTTCCCAGAATCGTGTGGAACTGCCTTTAAGTTCGCTTCCGAGAAATGAATTCAGGTCATGCTCTTTGCAAGTGCCTCGACTGTCGACAGTCTGATCCATTGATCCGATGATAATACCTATATATATATATAAATTCAAGTCTTTAAAAACTTTACAGACAGATGTGTTGCTGGGGAGTTTGTTGCGCCACTTCTTCTTCCCAGCTACAACACTAGGAAGTGGTGACGGGCGGGCGTTTTGGGGGACTGTCTTTATGTAGAACTTTCACGTTCAAAAAGTGCTGGCACTCAGCCTAACTTTAATAAATGACTTTTGATTTTTCTTTTTTTTATAGGTTACACTGGATTGCTGAATTTTGGAAGCGCCTTAGGTCTTCGAATGCTCAATTGTGGTAGTGGTTTAAAATCATCTGTAGCATTAATTTGAATATTTTAACGATACCTCAGTTGAGTCAGTTCAGTAATAGCAGGAACTATGCCTCTTCATCCATCTACCCTTAGCTCATCTTATTGGTGGATTCATTCTCAGAACTTATTTTCACACTATACCTCCATTGTTTAGGTATTTGGTCTCGTCTAGATTAATCGTCCCCTTAAACTTAATACTAATTATTAAATTATACATACATATAAACCTTCCTCGTTTATTGCTCTTTCGATATGTGAAAATGCTATCAAAATCCGCTGCGTGGTTTAGCAGGAGAAACAGACATAGGTAGACAGCAACTTTTTATACTCTTCTTACTTCTTACTATTTAGAGTAACTTAACGCGGTCTTTAGACTCCGGAACATGTCAACATCTCATATTAGAATGTTTAAGATCACTCTATAAGGGAGACAATCGTGATGATGCTTACAAAGATAGTGCTGCAAGTAAAAAAACTTCACACGATATTGAACAGCGCTAGTGTTGTGACTCTAGAGCCTCTTGAACGACAATGGTCCCGTATATCTGCTTCCCGACATTATTATGGTTTATATTTTGTTTTGTTTTGCTGGTAGTCATGTATTGTTATCAGTTTTATTGAATATTGAAGTATGTGATATTGTGTAAATGTGTTTGTTTATTGGTCTGTGAAATTTACTTTCATAGATACGTTGGTACATTCGAGAATAACAACATATTTACCTATCTATGGAATAATAGAAAAAGGTCACACACAACCTTTTTATTTACATACATAATTCCAAACCGAAAAGTCGATCGGAAGGAATAAAAAAGAAGCTTAAAGACACATCATAGACGCACCGACCTTAGTCGACCTCTTTACGACTTTTAGAAGGACCTTTCTCCTAATATGCGTACGTGAGAGAGCCCGCAATGGCCACGATAAAGAACACCCCCCCCACACCTCACCCCCCACCCATGGGGACCGCGTGGTCAAAAATATAAAGGCCCAAAATGAAATTCCTAGCGGCCCATAAAGTATAGTGTTACGTCATTATGGATAAAAAGACGACTACCGATTTTCCATCAAAAAGTTTTCCAAGCTTTTTGTCACACGATATTTTGGAACTGATACCTTTGAGCACTGAAAACAAGGTTCTTTTTGTAAGGTGATCATATGTTTTACTGGGTTCTGTTCTAGATTTCACTGACCCAGTTTTATGGGCCGTAGTCGAATGGTTTATAACAATGGGTGTTTGTCTATTAGCCAGTTAACAACTCGACTAATGGTAGGCGTATGAATATACAGTATTATAAATACAGAGGCCTTAAATTTTAAAATAAAACAGCTGTAACGATTGATTTATGCTTCAGTAACTTTGTATTAATAACCATACGAGACGGAGTGACTTAAGAATAGCTTTTGAAATCCTCAAACAAAACACACGGAAGACGTCATTACGACATTTTAAGGAGTTCCAGATTCATATCTAATGTCGCGTGACGGTGCGATATACATTGACGTGACGTTACAGCGCTTAAAACCACCATTCGCAGTTCAACCCTACCCATTCAGTAATAGAATTCAATTTTGATTGAGAATGATGTCACGTGTCGAGTTTTACGTGGAGCTTGCCGAACTCCGATCAGAATTTCGACTCCATTTTGAGCTTTATTTTTCGTGTGTCAAAGTTCACGTTTCTTTGTTATATAATAAGTCATTATTTTGTGAATGAACTGTCCCTATAAAGTATACTTAGAAAAGTGTTTAGATGTTTAAACATGTTTTATTCTGGAACGTGACGTCACGATTTCGTAATGGACGTGAATGAATTTGTTTGTAGAACTTTACAAAGTTTGGTTTTGCGGTCAACAGACCAACGTGAGCCCTTTAGATGTACTCTTGTTGTATTTTGTGGACGACGAACGGACGTTGCTCCACTAGCTACTTACTTTTGCATATCATAACATTTTAGTAAATATTTAATTTTCTTTTTCTTTATTTACAGGTGAGTCGCAACAGAATGGGGATGATTGCAGCTATAGTTATATAAGTGAGTATATTTTATTTTAATTAAAAAGGCCATCATACCGATACCAATAAGAACAATAAAACAATGGAGGTATTTAATTATACACAAAGACTTAATCACGGGGTTCTGACATGAGTACTTTGAGTTACAAACGTATATTATATAAGAAAGAGGTAGATATCGCACTAGCGCGCGCAAATTATTGCAAATTCAGACAATTGTTGTAATTTAGCATATAGCTATCTCTTTCTGTTTCAAACGTTATCTATCTATCGCAATCGTAAAGTAAGTAGATTTGAAATAAGAACGCAACGATATCTAAACGCCGCTCACTATGAACGTAGCGTATCTTTCCTTTATAATATCACTGGTCAAACACAAAATTTGACAGATTTAAAAGTAAAGTAGAATCTGACAACACGCAAATTCTTAATTTAAAAAACAGAATCGAATTACACTTTAAACGAAGTTACGCAAACATCGAAATTGTATTCCTGTCAACAAATTTTATTAAGGTAAATAGAAAAGAACTTAAATTCTAGTTAAAACCTAGACCCGTGCCTGCCACTATAAACCAGGTAACCTTCATTCTAAATTTATAGACCTGTGCCTGTTCAGGCTCTGAAACGAAGCACACCTAATTGAAATGTTTCGATGTCTCATGAATCGATAATGCGCAATCCGAATACGAATTCCTACATATCGAGTTGAATATATTAGCGCATTTGGTTCGGAAGGCCAATTCTCATTCTTAAAAGTGTTTAAATTCAAGTCGCAATATTATATCGAATTTTTTCGAAAGAGTCACCGCGGCCCTGGAACGCAAAGGGCTTTAGAAGGAACACGGAGGGGTTTTAGTCAGTAAGAGTCTGACACGCCCTTTCGCTCCACTCAGAGCGGAAGAAGTCATTTTATGTTTTCCTATGCCCAAAAAAATATTATGTCAGCGACTATTAATGAGAAAAACTTGTCAAAATGTACGGAAATGAGAGGTTTATTTGACAGGTTGCGACAACGATGCGAATGTGAACGGTCCTTAACCTTTGAACGCCAGAAAAAAAGCATACTTAAACGTATCGGCGTGCCCCCGACGCCAAGCCACAATTTTGCCGTATTTTTTGTCATAAATTGTGACGTTTAGCGTACAGAGTAAGCATTCGTTTGTCACATATTTGTGACATTTGGTGTACAGGGTAAGCATTCGTTTGTCACATATTTGTGATGTTTGGCGTACAGGGTAAGCATTCGTTTGTCACATATTTGTGACGTTTGGCGTACAGGGTAAGATTTTATTTGTCACATATTTGTGACGTTTGGCGTACAGGGTAAGCTTTTATTTGTCACATATTTGTGACGTTTGGCGTACAAGGTAAAAGCTCGTTTGTCACATTAATATGCGTTAAAATGAGTATTGGCCCAGTTATCTGCTTTGGTACTTTAATGTGGGAAGGTACGTTTGATTCATCTCCAAGAGCTGAATCGGCCTTCAACGACCATGTACCTAAACCATAATTAATCAGAAACCTAAACTTGTGTTTGTTACTGATAGTAGGTACTTACGGCCTGTGTCATATCATACAAAAAACCCCGCCACAAATATTTTCATAAGAGGAATGTGTTTAATAACTATTATTTTTTCCATCATTTATATAAAGACCTACTCATGTGACCTTTATTACAGTTTTTGCGGTGAAAAACCGCAATCATTGTCATTACTCATAAAGCATCTACGAATATTTTGTACGGATAGGTACATAAATACCTAACTAACTATTCCACTTCAATATATCCACAGTGCACTTAGTCCATCCATTGCAAAGTGAATCCGTTGCCAAATAAAGTAACTTAAAATAACTTGCATCCACTCTCACTAAATCATGAAAAAATTGAAGAACTAAACTAAGGTACTAAAGCGTTCAACAAGCCAAAGGTAAACATAATAAAATCTCCATTACCTTTAAAATATCCATGGGATACTTGAAAAACAAACTCAGGTAACTTGGTCCATGATAATAAGATTGCAAGGCACCACCCAGCTCTCTTCACTTGAAAATATACCGCTAAAATTGTGGGGATTCCTTAGTTTGATTACGCCCAGGCGTAAAAACAATCCACTTTGAATTTCAACAAGTTTGTTCGACTCTTCAATAACTTAATTAGTAATGTTTGTCTGTATTCATTTCTGGGAGATCCTCTTTGGACTCGTAGTGTTACTGCGTTTGTAATTGCTTGAAGCGATGATTCTGACTGGGTAAGCTTGGCTTTTGGCATCGTTCGGTCTCTTTTTTGTTACTTCTAATGTGTTTCAATTATCATTTATACAACGTGTAACAGAATGACTTAAGATGTCAGCATAGAAGACGGGGCCCGCTAGGGCCAGAGCCTGCCAGGGTTGCGGAATTTGTTCGAAAGAGCACCGCGGCCCTGAAACGCAAAGGGCTTTAGAACGAACACGGATGGGTTTTAGTCAGTAAGAGTCTGACACGCCCTTCCGCTCCACCCAGAGCGGAAGAAGTCATTTAATGATTTCCCATCCCTAAAAAAAAAAAAAAATATCTCTTAAGGAGTCATTGTACTACATTATGAACAACTTTTATTATGAGACCAATCCCGAAATCGCGAAAAAAATATCTGCTGTTCAGTACATTTTGTAAAGTTTTGCGCACATAAATGTATTCGAAAAGTTATTGCGCCTAAATATATACAAAAGAAATTTAAAAACAATGACGACGATTTATTCAAATACTGTAATGTTATGAATGTGTTTAATAAGGTGGAACTTTTCACCCTAGTGGAAATAAATAGGCCCGATTGCTAACAGAAACAACATGACCTGACTTCTTGAGAACTATAGCACTTCAAAATAAATATATTCTACCAAAATTAAACAATGTGTATGGGTTGCTGCATATTTAGTACCTTACCTTTTTAACAAACTTCCAAATGACTTACAAAATGTATATAAAACAGGTTCTATGCTCATACTCATTAACACTCATAATGCGTTTTAATTTTTTTCTAACAATGCATTGAAATAAAACATAGTTTGTATTTGAGAATATAAGACCAACTCGCCAGAACACAGATAAGCCCTGAGAGGTTTGCTTGTATGTCAAAACCATTGTAAAGTAGATATAAGTGTTTTGGAAATAAATAAATAAAAATAAAATATATATTTTTTTCGTGATTTCATTGTTGGTCCTATAGTTTATCGTATATTCTGTCAATCACACCCACTGATTACTAATTCAAAATAGTCTGGAATCTAACCTGAAAATCAAGAGCAATGACAGTTCAACTTCATAAGCTTTTCAGTTCATCTGCTCGAACAAGCCGCTCCTATAACCACTGACTTCTTGGTGAAACCTTAGTCTCTAATTTTCAGCGTCAGCTACTCAAATCGAAAGAATTCCAAATGATGTCCATTTGCAACAGAAAACTAACCGGTAACGCAAACTAGGTTGAAACTGCATCCACGACTCGCAGTTCGCATTTACAATTCAACTCGCGTCTCAGACTGTCCGCATATCATCTATCCTTTTCTGTACAACCACTTTTTTGTGAGCCCGTCTCTTTCTAATGCATTGGATTGTAGAAAGCCGATTTCAAAGGTACCATTCTCACGTTTTGTTACGAACAGGGCGTCGAGGTACTGATTTTGAATGCCACATATGAACGGGACCACGTAGAATTTTCGAAGGGAACGCGATTTTTAAAGTTCGCTCGATTTTCCTTTTTGTTTCGCGCTATTTGTTGGTTTTGTAGTTGAAAATGTGTTCTTTTTTTGAGCGGAAACATATTTTTTTTTGTGTATGGCCAGTGTGAAATTGATTCTATGAAAATGTATTTGCAGTTTAAACTAGCTTTAAAAAGACGATTCTGTTGTGGAAGTCGAAAGCAAAACAAGACTCCTCGTATCCCATGCAGTAGTAAAAGTCAATACAAGGATACAGTTTATACGGGACTAGATACCATTACATTTTATGCTCACTAGCTCTCCTTAAACCCACCATATTATTGCTTTGATACAAACTACTATTGTTTGAAACGCAATCGATGCACTGAACCGACCACAGTCAAGCGTATGATGTTATATCGGTGCACCTGGGATCTTTATTTTAAGCTAGGAATACACAACATACACCAGGAACTTGCACAAAAGTAGGCAAGATTGCGTGCCAATGTAACGTACTCGTGTTCACCAATATTAGAAGCAGATTTGGCACAATCAAGTTAAATAATTTGATCTTAGTATTTAACAGTTCTGCCGTATAAATTTCTAAGTCCAGGTTTCTGCACGACGTTCACAGATATCAGTGATTTCTAAAAGAAACTTAAAAAGCATCACCCGAATCGGGCGCAAAAAAAAAACGAAAATTGAAATTATTGGCAATGCCTTGCAAGCTACGAGCAGGTAGTCCTTGCAAATTTTTGTGCAAAGCAATTTAAATGAATAGTGTATTCCTTGCCTTATTAAAACTACTGACCAATTCTCGATTAAAAAACCTTCTCACGATTTCGTATCGTTCATCAATTGTTTATTACATATATAAAAATTCGAGTCGTCCCAATGGTTACGGTTCACTGAATACATAATAAGAGCTATGACCTCACATTGACGTCATGACCCTGAAGGATTATGCTCGCATAATAGATTTAGACCGAATTACTCAACGATGTGTTTATTGGTCATATGTTTGAAATGAGTTCCTAGAATTGGTTCTCTCTTGAGATTTATAGTTTTGTAATGTAGTATTGAAAACTTTTGTATTCTTGGCAGATTTTAGCTCAGTTTCAGCTTAAAATTTAGGTCAAAACATTTCAATAAAAATTACAGATTTTCAGTACTATCTGAATAAAAACTATTAAGTATTATAAAACTAGGATATCTCATTTGTCCGCTAAGTTAATTTTGTTACATTTCTCATCAGTTAAATTAAGGAACTAAGGTAAAAAGGAAAATAGAGTTATTTCATTGACCCATCTATTTCTGTTTAGAAATTCCGTCAACGATAAACTGCATAATAACTTATATATCAAATGTATATATAAGTTAATATGTAGTTCATCGTTATATATCGTCTTATACATATTGAAGCACAAGAACAAATGTCATCAAAATATAATTTCCAATAATATTTTGTTCTGAAACTTTCTTTTATTTTCCAGTTTTGCGATCACTGGATCCACGAAGATGATCTGATAGTGAAGGTATTGAACAGTTTCACCACCTTTGATCACCGCTTCTAACCCATATTCTGTTATGTATCACAGAAGCACGAAATACTTAGTTTAGTTTGTGACGTCTGAATATACCTTTATGTATTTCACAAGTATATGTAGAGTTGTTTAACCCGTATCTATGTATCTAAATAATCCTTAATAAATCAGGATTACCATAATATATTGTATGTTGCATTTTCCCCAAAAATGTACCGTAATCACTAAGTTGACCGTATTTTGTAAATGACCCTTCCCGTATTAAACGCTTTGTTGAAAATTGCATCCTCAAAGCCAAATATCTGAGCGTGGCGTTTACACTGACAAATAGCACATTAACGCTTTCCTCGTTGATTTAACACCCTGAAACTTACGTACAAAAGCCTACCCTAATAAAATATAGAACCACATAAAACATATAATTATATTTTTCTCTCGCCTCTCGAAGGCAGGAGTCGTTTTCATTCCACACACCTCCGCAAAATATGGTCTTTCATAACTCCCCACAAAAAATCCCCTGTAATTTAATGCTTCCCCTGAAAATAATATGTAAAAATACGCTCTGGGTAGGGGCCACTTTCGGCCCGTTTCGGGCCATTTCGGACAATTTCGGGCCGGTGCCGACCATTACGGGCACATCCTTCGCGCCGTTATCTTGCCCGTAAGAATAAATCAGGATATTATTTTACCCCGACAAAATATTATTCTTCATATCTAATCAGTGAGGCAAGAAATATGGATATGATACCGACCGAAATTGTATTTATGTGTTATGGTTCTCATAAGTGCCGACGCGCGCACCCCTACGTGCCAAGGTTTTCAGTTGCCTCCGTAGTTGGCCCGGGCCTACTTCATCAATGACACAATTGTCTTTAACGTAATTCGTGGCCAGACTGTGTGTGGACGTCGGTTTACGTAACTCTAATAACTAGAATACTTAATCAAGTTTTCAGAACTGATATCGAAATTAATTCTAGGCAAAAACTTGAAGTATGCGCAATATTTGAACGAAAATACAAATATTGGCATCAGAATGTTCGACTTCGCATCATTAAAACTACGAACAAACAAATACAAACGTACATAATGTAGAACTTATTAAAACATTTGTTTAACAGTATGCCAACAATCTTAGAGGAGATAAACTAAAGTTTTCAAATTTCAAAGAGGCGAGCGTAACTCAAAACATGCTCCTCAATAGTAACAGCCACAGTCACTCCGTTGAGACGTTTTAATCAAGAAATCTTCGCGTCTTTAATCAAAGGGAAACTTGAATACCTACACAACACTTGCTAAGTAACACGACGAATTAAAACAGCACTTCAGTTCTGTATTTTCAAGCTGATTTGGCACAGGAATGAGGCGGTTTCTCGGATGGGTTTCTTTGTGAACAACTGTTTTTATATTTACTTGTAGACTCACCAGAGAATGGGCAGCAGCATTCTCTTTGCACAGTTACACTGCGATCACCGACTTTCCTGCCAAGCGTAGCGATTTTGGCAAATCCAGAAGGGATTTGCCTTTGGGGGAGGTCTATATCCCGCAGTGGACGTCTTTCGGCTGATATGATGATGATGTTGATGATGAGTGTATTTGGAAATTGAATATGAAACGTTCGTTTTCGAGCGTGTTTGTCCATATCAATATTGAAGCGAAGAGTATATATATAGGAAACAATAAGAAACTTAAAAACGACAACTGACTCTGTCTGGATGGGAAATTTGGTGGGTCTTAGAAAGTAAGAAAAATTCTGGTCCAATTGAAGATCTTGAAGAACTGAACACACCCACATATGTACGTTATATATTCTGAATATTACACCAGCACCTCACACTTTCGATTCCTACGAAAACGTTTATTTTTAACACACAGCTGTTGACTAAAACATTAAAATGCTATTTGTGAACGTCGAAACGAATGAGCGATATCGATTATTTATTCTACAGACAACTAATCGAGTAGATTGGATTTCGTTTGCGGTTGATGCGGTCACGGCATCGATACTTGGTGACTACAGACTTGTGAAGTCATTAAAAATTTGTTAAGAAATCAATAACAAAAACACGATGTAATACCAGACCTGAAGGTCGATGCGCGTACTGTGAAAGCGTTAAAATTCAAGTTGCAATATCATCTCAGAGTTTATCTGTGTTAAAAACTTGTCAAAACGTAGGAAAAATTCGAGGTTTTTTTGACTATGATGAGAATGCGCAAGGTCCTTGAAAATACTAGCATTACCCTTAATCAAAGTCAAAGTCAAAGCATTTATTACAAATAAATCATTATCTTTTGAATTGTCAAAGTCAGACCCTCAAAAACATGAAGCCATTTGCTCGTTCCAAAGCGTAGAGAAGAACGTGCAAGAAACTCCACGGACTCTCTAAATGAAGAGTACTACGTCACATGTTATGTATTGTAGATCCATTTCAAAGTGGATATGCTTCAGGTCAACCTTCTAGAGCGTCTTGTCACCAATAAAAGAAACTTTCACCTTTGATAGACAAAATAATGTCTGATCTGTTACTGACCATGCTCATGAGTGGAGTAGGGACTCCGTTATGCTCACTTCGACTACCATTCGGTTCGTTGGGCTCAGGGGGTCCTGGCTCCGCAATCTATGGCCCACCTCTTGTCTTGCGCCGCATGCCCTGTCACCTGTATATGTGAGGACCTTATGACTGCGCGAACGGTGTTGCTGTTGCTGAGTACTGGGCCAATTTGATAAGTGTATTTGCCACCGACACGCTAAGAAGAAGTTGGTCCTGGCTAACATAGCCAGTAAAGATCCTTTTTGAGGGCTTGGGAACGTTGAGAAGCCACAGCTCGTAGTCTATGCCCATAAAAACATGTACGGTTTTAAAAGAGTCAATTATGTACTAAAAGAAAGTATTGAGTTCAGCTAGAAAACAAACATAAAACAACCCGATCACTTTCTTAGCAAACTGTGACATCGTATGTTTTCTCAAGAATACTATTCACGTTATAAAGTTAGAATGAACTCAACCGCCAACGTTTACGATGTCTATATCTCTCCACTTTCCCCGCAGACCAATCTACATACATCCAGAGTATTTTCTTTACCTAATACAGTCTTCTCGGAGAAAAGCGGTGGGAAGCGCGAACAAATTGGCACCTAATAGAATTTCATATGGGCACAATTTAACCGAACTGTACATTCCCTTCTGCATAGAAAATTTCAACATTTCAATTGTTTATTCAGAGGGCCAATTATTCTACTAATTTTTAAACAACGTTCACATTCGCATTTCAGTCGCAAAACTGACAAAAAGCCTCAATTTGCGCACATTTTTGACAGATTTCGACTGACATGCGAATACGAAAGTTGTTTAAAAAATTTGTAGAATTGCCCTCTGATATGTCTTCGTTATTAATAGAATGTAAGACAAAGGATTGCATTGGGTGCTTTATGTGAAATACAATACCGTTTGCAGTGTAGTGTACTTTAAATCCGACACTTGGTAAGGCTTCGAACGATGCTAATCAGTAGTTCGCTTTGGTATGTTATGGTGGAATGTTTGTTTGTGCTGTTTACTGTTATGGGTGACCCCATAACAGTAAACATTATCCTTATCAAGCTTTTGTGAATTTCTTTCTACAGACATGGATCATGGCAAAAACATTCCGTCTGGTTTTGGTGAGTCAGTCACTGTGGTAAGAGTGTTATCGATCCCCATTTTTGGATCAGGTAACATGGCTGTACATACCTCGTCATAGTTAAGCCAAAGTATTTAAGCTTCTCTCAATTTAGAGAAAATTACTTGATTTTCTCTTTTTGCTCAAAACGACATTCAACGCGATCCTTCTTATAGTCTCTTGAACCTAAACCAATTCCCAAAAACCTAACAAAAATCAATCTAAATCCAAACCGTTTCTAACTCGGAATTCGTCGAGTCATTTAGTCTCAGCTAATGCAAATCTGCCATAAATTGTCAATAAACCAGGGGGCGGGGAGGATAGTTTTCGATAGTTCCCGTTCGGCGGCCCGTGACGATTTATAGTGCAAGTTTCAGATGGAAAAAGTTGGTGATCCCGTCTTCGTACGGTGTCTCTGGGGGGTTCGAGGGGGGGGGCGTTGTTCTAATACGTACTGTCAATTGGGAAAGTACGTCGTTATATCTCTGTGTACGCCAGGCTTGCTTTTCTTTGGGTGTGTTTTTCTTCTGGGTGACAAAGCATCGTGTATTAGCCAGATGATGCTGTGTTGTGGGAGCTCTGAGTGATGTGGGACTTAATTGTAATGATTAATGAGTATTTAATTGGTAATAGGAAATGATTATTTAAGTTAAGATGGCGAAGGTTTCAAGACAGAAGTAGGCCATGGTATTATGTAAAGTGTTACAACCCTTTTACCCAGTTTATAATAGCTCAATATATTACCGACGTACGTAATATGTGTCCCTGTTTTCCCCATATTTATGCCCGCTACTTCAAGTTATTCGAGCCAGTCGCAATATACATGTTACGAAATAAATTTCATCTCTCAGCAAAGAACACTAAATAAGCTCCCAACAAATTACTTCTCCAGTCCCCGAAGTAACTTACATAATGCTGAAACAGTATACTTAAAATACTTGAAAGTTATCAAAGGAAAATCAACTTTAAAATGGAAGATGTAAGTCACATTTCTGCTTAAGGTCTGGAGCAGCCGAGATAATCTTGTTGGGGAGTCATTTTTGACCAATTTCCCTCGGTATTGAAAATATTTTATAGAGGCCGACATTGCAAAGTCACATAGGACCCGATAGGCTTTGTGTGGACGCCGTTCTGCGTTGTTTTGTTCATTGTTTTCTATTTAAGCGACGGAGTTATGTAGACAAAGCTTGTTACGGCGGCCATATTGTATGAAAATCAATTTTACATAATAACATGCTTATACTGGCTATTATGTTTTGCTGAAACATGGATGAAGCATTTTATTCGGGAAAAGATCTTGCGACCGCTTGACTTGGTTATGACGTAGGGAAAATGTTAGCCAGGCATCATGATTGGTTCGTTGTAGAATCTCGTTTAGGTAACAAGCCTTAACTTGAATAAACCCAGCTTTTTTTTCGTATAAAATACATACGTTAACCATTCGACAAAGATTGTTTACTTACTCGGGAATCAAGGTCTAGCAAGAATCAATATGTTACCTTTACGCAAAGACAATACATTTTCTTTCAATTCCCAGATCACCACAGATTCAAAATACACCGTGAACCCGTTTCTCCACTTTTCTACGAACATGAAATAATTAATAAAACGGCATAACTGTTGAAACTTCGTCTCTGTCGCCAATGTTTCTGTTTGGCTACTTTACTTTTTGTCCATATTTCAGCGCTACACGGGGAGGTGATTAAATAATTTGCATTCGCACCGACGTTATTTCGATTCGATGCTTTATTTAGTTTGCATTTTGGGATGAGGACGAATTAAAAATACATTTTCGTGTTTTATTTAACTTGACCGTGTTACCAAATTGTTTGTTCACAATCGGTTTTGAATTGTTAATATGTTGCGTACATTGGTGAGTGAGTCTTGGAGTTTTTAAAGCTTGAAGTGTACTTTAATCTGTGCAAGATTTTTGGGAAATGCACCTAGACATAATTGTTGTCGACCAAATGTATTTTAAAAAAGGCAAATATTTTGTGTATATAGAGAGCAAGTATATAACTGGAGAGAATATTTATAGAGAAAGCTGTAACCATGGCTTTTTAGACAATTTACATAAAAGTTACCTCAGTGTAGTGACGTCAATCAAACCGAAGTCCACACTTAGTAACAGTCATATTTTCAGGTATAAAAGTAGCACAAACAAAAAACTTATTCTCACATTTATAACGTGAGTAGTTGAGCGATAGATCAAAATGCTTTCAAAGCAAAAACAGAGCTTGTCAATAAACCCAAAAAAGCCAGAACGTAAAAAGTATTCCTTTATTCGCGAAAACATTTTCATCGGCGGCTAACAACCCAAAATATCAACAAATTATATCTAATCGCTTACCAAATCATCTTTTTATAAATCGATACGGAATCGCTTTGGGACGCAAACATACGTTAAATCGGCCACTTCGCGAGCAAACGATTCAATTATACCTGTATGTTGATAGCGAAGCGTTTTGAAAGGTTGCACGTGCGAACATCACCAAATGTTGATTTGACGAAAAATTGTATATTTATAGGCAGTGAGATGTATTTATGGGTAGGTAGGGATGGGGGTGGCTTCCATAGCTTTTCTTGAACATAAAGTGTTTTTTAGAGACCGCAACGCAACTGATTTGGTTCACATGACGCGAAATTTTTCATTTTAATCATCATTTCAAGCGAAAGACGTTACCTTCTGCCGGTCGATTCTGTAAACATGTCGAAGTAAAGGCTTGGGTGAAGTGATCACGAGGTGAGCTGTCAATCCATATAATCAAGCTGGAATGACAGCTCACTTCGTGATCACGTGACATCTTGATTGTATGGATTGACAGCCTACCTCGTGATCTCTTCACCCAAGCCTTCTTTTCGGCATGTTTACAGAATCGACCGGCTGGACATAGACCTCCCCCTATCACGTTGATGTGAACGCCTTCCAATGCTACGTCTTTCGGCATGCGTCGCTATTTTAGAACCTATCGGTCTCATCGAGAGTTCAGCGAGTAGTCTACAAAGCTCGGTGATGTGTCTATGTAACTAATAAAATCGGGAGTTATTTGATTGTTATTATTGGGAAGTAATGCGTTAATCACATGCAAATTCCATGATCCGCAAAATAAAGGTCAACGGTACAGTACAACTTGTTCGACCTTTCTTTACATAAAAATTATGTAGGAACAACGCCGACGCAGTTCTTTAAACTTTCCATTGTGAGCAATGAGTAATTTTCAGTATAAATAACAGAACTAGGAAACCTTATAAAACTTTCTCATTGTAAACATAACAAAAAGTTTCACTATACAAATTACAATTTTCACGGAGAGCAAAAATTAAATATTTTCAGAATTTTTATTACCCAATTATGTGCAAACATTTCTCACCCTTGATATCTTTGTTGTATGCGAAAATTTTGAATTTCGAACGTGAGTTGTAAGGTGGGGTCCAATGGGCCCCCAGACGGTTGTAATGTTACCGTGGCAGGCGATACCATCACATTGCCTGGCATTTGATAAGACAGTGCGTTACTTTTATGAGCTAGCTCCTAGCTTATGCAAGTGTTACGTGAAAATGGCGGCACTTGAAATGGTAATGTCGGTGTTTGTTAGGCTAGTTTATGTCGGCGATACGCTCCGTTTGCCCGTTGTTTAGATAGAAATATTTGTTATTTCGAATGTTTTGTTAGAAATAAGAATATTCCGTTAAAAGCCTTACCGTGAAAATATAGATGACGTATGCTGTCATTCTACCCGCTCTATTCTATTTGAAGCAGATGATTGACAGTTCACTTCAAACTCACTTCACTTTACAACTTTGACGTTGATATTTTTTCAGAATAGCTGAACTGGGATAAACAAATTCAGCAGTTCTAAATTTGAATTTATTTCGTCCCTAAAATGTCACTCATCTTTCAGAAACATAAAACAATACCTATTGTCCGATATTGTTTTATTATTTTTCTAACAAGTCCGAGTTACAACCAAAGAAAGAAACATAATTGACTGACCACAAAACATTGTTCGCAATAATAGCTTAAACGTAAAAAGATTGACAAACGTTAAACGTTCGGTTCGAACATAGCTTTTTTGATTTTTCGGCCACTCAACTTTTAAAACAGCCTTTTCTCTGTATTCGGGCAGTCATACTCTATATATTACAAGTTGAAAGGCCAAAAAAACAATGAAATCCTGCCATCAATACACGCGTATTACAAAGTGGGACGACAAACAACGTCTGTCGTTGTTGCGTCGAATGCAACCAACATATGGACGGGATATTTTTAAACTGTATAGAGACATTAAGATAAGTTTACTGCATTCGAATGTTCCATCTCTAGTCACTCGGATATTTTGGTTTATTGTTTGAAACGGGACAAAGGTTTTTTAGTGCGCTTTTAGAAGCGTGCTGCACTCTCGAATGATATAATATTTATGAGTTTTTCGTCGCATTTGAATTTAGAACGATATAGTGTGTGTGTACTGTTTTTGTCAGTCCGTCTCCATTTGTGAGGTTATGTTCTGAAGGAAATTAAGATCGTTGTGCTGTGTTTCAATCTCCATAATGATTTAAGAAATCCTCAGAAAACTGGATTAGTTTGCATTGCTGAGAGTAGCTCTATTGTAATAACTCTGCTGAATGGTGTTCTGTTTAAATAAAGATCCCTCTTGAACAAAATTAGAGTAAGAAGAGAAACAACTTTATGAATGAAATCTTGGAAAAATAAAAAAAATATGTTGAACTTTAAATCGGATCACCCACGCAGTGACCAGGCCGGTATATTGAGACCCCTACCTTAATAGATGCGTAATGTATTATCAGGATATATCTTCGGATCAAGTATTTTTTGTATGTCTTTATCGCACCACCAACGCAAGTCGCCCTCGAAGTGTATCGGCGTTATGATATTGACACTTAAGTGCTGTGTCCCACGGGATGAATCCATGATTTTATGGTGGCCCGCGTTACTTATCACATTTTATGGGATTTCGGGCGGATGTGGCGATGCGTTAAATCACTTACTTTCCATATATCCAGATTATCTCCGGGAGATTATTTTATTAAAATTTTTGATGCGTAATTGTGTTTATTCCTCCCTTTTAGGAAGCAGGCTTCCGTAGTAGGCATGATGTTTATAGTAGAAACGGCTGGTTATATTTTGTAAATTTTGCGGAAAAATTGACTTTTATTTCAGAGATACAGATAAGTCACAATACCCGTGTATCCATGTGAGTATTCGATTGCTATGACAACAACAAGAACTTTCCTGTTCGATAACATGGACGTGGTAGGTTAAGGCCACTTAACAACAAATACGTTACATCACTCACGCCATAATTTATCGGTCAACAGCTTCCCATCGCAGCATAAATATGTATTAGTCTAAAATCAGCTACATTGTTACCAAAATTGTGCAGAACCAACCGAACGCGCGGGTTCCAAACGCTATAGAGTATTTTGGTCGGCTTATAAATTGATAATGCGGCTTTGGACCGCATCAGATGATTAATTGACCCGATTTGACCCAACAATTACTTCAATTATTTACCTCCGGTACAATGTCGTGCAGTTCGATACTTGATAACAACTTTAATTTTAATTATTTATTGGTGTCTTCCTAATTGTGATTAGGGTTGCGTCTTTCGTTCTGTTCTCGATTGGCAGATATTTTTTTTAGGGTTCCGTACCCAAAAGGACGGGACCCTATTACTAGACTTCGCTGTCCGTCTGTCCGTCTGTCACCAGGCTGTATCTCATGAACCGTGATAGTTAGACAGTTTAAATTTTCACAGATGATGTATTTCGGTTGCTGCTATAGCAACAAATTCTAAAAAACAGAAAAAAAATATTAAGGGAGCTCCCATACAACAAACGTGTTTTTTTCAGTTTTTATAGAAAATGGTACGGAACCCTTCATGCGCGAGTCCAACTTGCACTTGGCCGGTTTTTTTTTGCTTTCAATTGCAAATCCACTTAAATGATGTGCTCCTCGATCTCCTCAAAACCTCGATTCATTTTTGTCATTGTCAAGTCGGCCTGCCAGAAAGATGAATCACGTTCCAAAGTATCTACGGTTCCAGGGTTGCGGAATTTGTTCGAAAGAGTCACCGCGGCCCCGGAACCCAAAGGGCTTTAGAAGGAACACGGATGGGTTTTAGTCAGTAAGAGTCTGACACGCACTTCCGCTCCACCCAGAGCGGAAGAAGTCATTTGATGATTTTAGATCCTAAAAAAAGTATCTACGGTTAAGAAAGAAAAGGGTTTTCTACACGAAGATGTGATCTCGAAGCGTTCTATCAAGAGCTATGTGATGAAAATTAAGCCAATACAAAGAAGTAAAGGTCGCAGTGTGCCCCTCATAGAACGTGTAACTGAATAAACGGAAAACCTGAGTAAGGATCATTGTACTCATCATCTTGAACAACTTTTACTTTCGAAGAATCGCTGAAATAGTGAAAATAAAAACCAGCTGTACCTTTTCTCGAGTTATGCACACAAAAATCTGCCAGGGTTGCGGAATTTGTTCGAAAGAGTCACCGCAGAGTCACAGGGCATTAGGAGGAACACGGAAGGGTTTTAGTCAGTATGAGACACTCCCTTTTGATGTTGCACCCAAAAATATATGGGTCTCATAGTAAAAGTTGAGTTTATAATGATGATTACAAAAACCAATTTTTTAATTTTATTCTGTTACACGTTGTTTATGCCTGTAAAGATACAATAAATTGTATTCCTATTCTACCAGCTCATTTCTTCAAACAACCGCTCGATTGGCGCTTCAAATTATATCTCCGTAATAAATGCCCTAAAAGCCAACGTGAACCCGATCCCTAACTTAATTAGGCTGCTTACAATGGATGCATTGCATTGCATAAGTATATAGGTGCATATAGTGCAGTGGTTCCCAACCTTTATTTCACACGGAACCACATTGATTTATTTGTTGCAAGAAGGGATCAGCAACTAAGAATAAAATAAAAAATGTGTTAATCTAAAAATAAACTTGTTTGTATCGTTCAAAAATTGTAGCATTGCTCTACTTAAGGAGCATTGACACAAGTTTGGAATCACTTTGAATCGATGTTATTTTTGAGGTGAAAAGATTGAAATTTCAAAGCTTTCGCGGACCACAGGTTGAGAACCACTGATATAGTGCATAATAGATGTATTTACTTGCATATACTTAGTGCATCTATGTTGGTGCGTAAGCGCCATCCCGTCATTAGCGATGTACTACAAGCTAATTTAATTATCTCCAAACGGAAAGTGCTTTTATCGCAATCAGGCGGCACAGTTGGCGCAGTTAGTTGAGCGATTGACTGCTGCGCTGCGTGTCGCGGGTTCGATTCCCGCACGGCACAAATATTTGTATGGCCTACAGATAGTTGTTCTGGGTCTGGCTGTTTGTGTATGTGAATTTAAATGTATGTAAACGCACCCACGATACAGGAGAAATGAAGTGTAGTGCAACGTTAAAAAAAAAAAAGAATTAATAATACCACAGTATGGGGAGTTGATAGCTTGAAGATGTATTGAAGTTTAGTTGGGGTTGTTAGAAAATTGTTTTTGTTACTTAACAATGTTTTTTTTGCATTTATGTTTCGTTTGTTGGCAACCCTGTGTATTCTATCTATCTATTGGGGTATGGTTTCCGCACTTAGTCCTGATGTTGGACCATTGTGCGTGGGCCATGGCGGCCATCATTCCAACCAGCCGACCTCCCTCCAGAAGCAGATCAGTCCTCCTAAAGAGTTCAGGGTGTCTGTGAGTGAATTTGGTGTTCCTATCGTTTGTCTACGTATATCGGCGACGCCTGTGCACTCAAGGAGCACGTGCGACACCGTTTCCTCCTCCTCCATGCATGCTCTGCACAGAGGACTGTCTGTTATACCTAGTGTGTGGAAATGCTTATTCAGTGAGCAGTGTCCGGTGATGGTCCCTGCCACCATTCGCAGGCTGCCCCTATCCAGTCGCAGAAGGCGCTTGGTACGTTTATTGTTTAGGAGTGGCATAGCCTCCTTGGACTGCCTGCAGCCTGGTGCCGAGGTCCACCAGCGTTCTGCTTGTGTGTGGGTATGTTCTTGTAGCCACGTGCGTAGCTGGGTGAAAGGGAGTGGCACTATGGGTTCGGGTCCAACAGCCATCGTACCAGACCCCCTCCTGGCCAGTTCATCGGCCGCGTCATTTCCTAGTGATCCGCTGTGACCTTTTATCCACTGCAGCGTCACGGTGTTGCGGTTTGTCACCGTGACGCGTTCTAGTGCATCGTGGCATTCTTGTATTTGTTTCGAGGTGGTGTAGTTTCTATTTAGGGATTGGAGAACTGAGGCGCTGTCGGAGAGTATACGAATATGAGTGTCCGTGACTCCCCTGGCTTCTATGGCATGGATCGCTAGGATAATGCCCACGCATTCCGCCTGGTAAACGGTATTGAGCTTTCCTAGTGGTCTGGATATTCTAATGTTGAGGTCGCTGGAGTAAACTCCAACTCCGGTTCCGGTACTTGTTTTTGATCCATCAGTGTAGATTCTCAGTTCTTTGGGACCTGAGTGGTCATCCGATTCTTGTGTTAGCACTATGTTATAGTGCTTTTGGAAATGGTGCATCTTTTGAGCTTTGTCATTGGGTGATGAAATCATGGGTTGTCGTTTTACGGCATCTTCCATGATGCGTGTATGCTTGATTCTAGAGTCATTACCTAAAGTGCCAGCTGTGCTGAGCCTGAAGGCCGCTAGGGCCGCTTCCTCCTGCACTATAAGGTGCAGTGGTGGCAGTCCCAGCATAGCCTGAAGGGCCGCAGTGGGTGCCGTTCTCATGCTGCC
This sequence comes from Mamestra brassicae, assembly GCA_905163435.1. NCBI lineage: Eukaryota > Metazoa > Arthropoda > Insecta > Lepidoptera > Noctuidae > Mamestra > Mamestra brassicae. The sequence goes on along the minus strand of LR990996.1, from coordinate 4,300,639 downwards.
AGTGACTGCCACACAGGCGAGCCGTTGCAGCTTCTCAAGGTCTTTCTGTGCTGTGCTCAAGTCGGTCCTGGGCCACCAGACTAAGGAGCCATACGTGATTATCGGTCTGATAACTGTGGTGTATAACCAGTGGGTTGTATTGGGGCTAATACCCCAGTTCCTACCTAGCATGCGTTTGCATTGCCACATGCATATACTGGCTTTTGTGGTGGTGTATTGAGTGTGCTTCGCCCAATTCAACTGCTTATCCAGATATATGCCCAGGTATTTGGTTTCAGTTGAAAGGCTGAGGGTGGTTCCGAAGAACCGTGGTAATTCTAGTGTTGGTAACTTCCTCTTCTTGGTGAAGAGGACCAGTTCGGTTTTGGCAGGGTTCACTGCTAGCTGATATTCTTTGCACCAGTCCTCTACTATTTTCAAGGCTTGGCGCATGAGGTTGCATATCGTGTTTTCGTGTTTTCCGTTTAAACCCTGTGTATTGAATAGTGTAGTAGAGCAGCAGAAAATATTTTTAAAGAAATCCCAGTGTCAATTTCTTTTCACGTCGAAAAATAGGATCAAGAAAAGGTCTCAACGCGACTTTTTATAAATCTTATAAATGATTTAATTGCTATGTGTAAACACAGATAGCAAATACCTATCTCGGTAACTCAGTTAATAATATCTTTCGAGTCATATTTTTGTCTTACACACAGCTGATGCACGCGCATCAACAGCTGACTCCATTTTTTCTTTCAGTTCAAGTTCATAATCGTCACGCTTCTGAATTTGAAAACGATCAACGTATTCGCCATTGTTCACCTCCAATTTTATTCCAATTTTGTTCTTGGGCCGGTTTTCCACCGTCAAGCAATGCTTATTCATGTTACAATACTCGTATATTGCGGTGCACGATCGAGCGATTTATCACATTATACCTCGGGAGCCCGCAATGTAATGCAACTTGAATGCGAGCTGCTTGCAGGTGGAAACGTGGTCTTAGACTCTATGTACAGTGACGTAATGGCACGTTTACACGGGCAATGAAAATCGATCAATTATAAGCAATGCTGGTCGATTGTGACATCACAAAATATCAAGCAATTTACGGCAACAATGGTAGCAAGTATCAGTTTGGCGAAATGTTTTGCATTGACGACATTGAGCGATATGGAGAACACGAGTAAAACAAAACACAGAGAAAGCAATATGGTATATAATGTAGTAATTAGAAACAATATTTCCGAAAAACTTGCCGCATTTTATTGATGTTGCTGCACATTGATCCATTGACGTGTTGCCGAGCAATAATTGCTCAAAAAATTGCCCGTGTAAACGCACCTTAACGTATTACATTGATAAGCGCAATGTAACGTGGTCAACTCCTTACTACTACTGACAGAATGTAACGTTGTCTATTACCTCTTATGTCAGTATTCATTAAGACAGCTTCCATTAAAATCATCAATAACTGTGTTAGCGTTTGTATTTAAAGTATAACAGTCATTATTCATTCTTATCTCAGGTAAATCCAACTTTCCTGCTACGATTAAGGTGGTTTAAAGCATAATTTATAGTCGCAATAAATTCAGTCAACAATAATACGATACATGCCTACAAAATGCCCAACCAAACAGAATATTTTGCCACTTCTAATATAATAGTGGTTCTATGCAAACCAATGCGAAATAACTACAGACATTAAACTCAGCTCGATTCAAAGACATCAAATAAACCTCCCCTCCCATGAAGAGCTCAATCAAATCTCTCACATTATTTGCTCTTGTAAAACAAACAAAATGACACGGAGTGTATCCTACTAGGGTACCAAGAGTACCCGGAGCAACTTGACCCGGTTTCTCCCTAAATGTACCTTCATACACACGATCAATACAGCAACGTAAATAAATCACTAAGTTTGAGTTTCGCGATACGAAGCCTGACGGTAGCAGACAGACTCAGTAGGCCAAGTTAGGATTACTCCCCTGTGTGTCATTCAGACGAATTGGTTACGGTTACAGGGAAAGAGAGGTATTTTTTGGTACGCCAAAATATAATACTCATGTGCCAAATCAAAATCAGAGTGGTCTGATGACAGATTTTGACTTCGGTGTATGGTCGGTCTGTCATCTGTCAAATATGTAGGGATTTTTTTTTTTTTTTTACAGTTTACGACCGACATGCGAATGCGAACGTTGTTTAAAAATTAGTAAAATTCGCACTCGGATATCAGCTCCTTGTCTGATGCTAAACGAGAACTCGGTCTAGACTGGATACATAGCCTTGTGGCAGATTTAAAGTCTAGAACAAAATATTAACCAGGGATGCCTCATCATCATCTGCCTTGCCTTTACCCAACTATATTGGGGTCGGCTTCCAGTCAAACCCGATTCAGCTGAATACCAGTGTTTTACGAGGAGCGGCTGCCTATCAGACTTCCGCAACCCATTAACTGGGTAACACAGTAGTTCTTGGCTAGACTGGAGTCAGATTTACTGACTTATGACGTTCCAGGGTGCCTCATTAGCCAAAAAACAATCGTCTGTACAACTAAAGTGAAGTCGAAATCGCGACTGTCTGTGTCCTCTTCACGTCTGAACGGTTGGATGGATTTGTATGAAACTTGTCACAAGGGTAAAACATGTTCTAGAACAGGGAATTGGATACTTTTCATCGCGAGAGTCCTTTGGGATTATTTTCGATGGCCGAAGGAAGCTGCGGGCAGAAGCTAGTAACTTCATTAATAAGCAATTCCTATCATCATCTGCTCAGTCAAAAGACATCCAGCACAGGACCTAAGTCAACGCAGTAAAACCGGTCCAGCAATACCTCTGCATCCATCACAAAACAAATGAAAACAAACAGCTAATACCCCGAAAATCATCACACACAATGTACCGCAGACTTTATCAGTTGTTTCAGCAATTTATCATGGCCAACAAATAATATTAGTTGAGTGACAGAAACGGGTTACCGCGCCGGTTTCAGGGTGTTAGTGGCCGAACTATAATTGTATGCATATGCATGGATATTTGGCCCGTATGTTGACGCACTAGATATATTGATGAATTAAACGCTTCACGTTCATGCACTCACGCTTTCGTGGTTAATGCTATACAAAAGTTTTGACACACTTATTGGAAATGGGGTGTGAATATTTTAGTTAGGACGTGATATTAGACGTATTACCGTCGTGCAGTACCTACAGCATTGCAGTTTCTGTTGCGGCATCAATGCCGCCACATGAAAAACTAAGAAGCGAAATTTGTACGGCAACAAAAATAACCGCAACGCCATCTATCCTGTCAGCGACGAACTACCAACATAATCCTGCGTCGCGCAAGCAAAGTTCTCCGTGCGATTAGAACAGATACAACAGTTCGAGTATCAACTATCGGGCAGTTGCCCACCAGACACAACAACCGTCTGGTCAGAGGATCCTCCCTTTAAAGTGGAGGTGTGCGTTAGGGGTACTCTCTGTTCCGCAAACCTTTATTTTTTTTCTTTGGAGAAGGGAAGAGCATTCCGTTTCCAGACAGCATTTTTATTCACTAATGCATTGGAAAAATAATTAAAGGAATTTGATTTTGAAAGACACACATGACTGCTTTTTAAACAATCAGGCCCTTCTTATATGAGTCTCACTTAAGAAAAATTGACTGTGACGGACGGATAAACAGACACGTGCCTGATCCTATAGGTTTTCTATCTTTAATTCGGACTTATGTCATACCCTAAAATGATGATCTCACACCTAACCCCGAACCGAAAAATTTTGTAGAAATTTGTCACAGAAATAGATGAAACCCTGAAATCGGTTAAAAGCTACTTTTTCATGAAATATAGGCAAAAATCAATACTAACGCGAGCAAAGCCGTGGAAAGAGCTATAGTTATCACATAAAGTTTAATAATACTTCAGGTAGCTACTCTCTCCTGCTCGACTAAGTAAATTTGAACTACCGCCTACTACCTTCACACGAAACTTCAGCGACACATCTTCACTTTGAAGTCAAATCATTACTAAGGTAAACAAGAACGTCTAATTAGCGATACATGAACGTGCGAGTATCTCATCGATTTTCGGTTAGCTGACTAATCCACTAATTTAGTGACTGGTGCTATTGATTTATTGGACCATTGATTCGTTGCTCTAATTGCGTTAATCATGTGGTGTGTTTCTAAGCTCACAATTAAGGAGTATGGAACTCGTTACTGATCGATGCCTTGACAAAAGACTTTGTTAATTAAGAGGTTTGATGAGTTATGTAAGCCGATCGGCTTCGCTTATATTGAAGTCTGTGATGAGATGTGTCGTTAAATTAATTGCTTGTAATCTTAATGTGTTGTGGCTGCTATAATTTTAAAAATACTATCGCTTTATCGCATGATTTCGTTCTGAAAATGTACAGGTTAAATCTATACCCTAAAGTTCTGAAAATATCAAAGGAAAAATCGACGAAATCTCATTACTACACAAAAGAACAGTTAATCACAACACTGATACCCGGAAACAAAAATAAAACAAGGCCGGAAAGACAGCAAATTCACCTGCTTTTTAAATCTCGTCACAACTCCACTGTCCAACGACATAGTGAATGTCCCGTGGAGCACTGAAGGCCAATCCTACTCCCTCGAGTGGCATGCCGTCACTCTGCGTTGCCCGTTCGACGCCATATGTGACCACACTGGCAAAAAAACATCACAATTCCATAACCATTTAAAATAACTTTCAACTTTACCCCCAACTAGATAAAGTTCAAACTTGATTGGAGTTACAACACGAGGGTGGTATGGGGTGAAATCCCAAAGGCGACGTACGGCACAGTGCTCATCATTTCCCCATTGTCTCGTTAGACAAAAATCAAAAACAAACATTCGCTGTAGGGATTTTCGGATCTAAGTTTCGGATGACTCCCAATCATCGTGTGTTGAGCTGTGATTGTACGTTTGGGATTTAGAGGTCTATAAGCTGTCGGCATTCAATATAATGTGATTAGGACAACTGCTTACATCACAAATATAGACGTCAATATCACACATGAAAAACACAATGTATCTGGATACGCAATCTTCAACGATTTCTTGAATCTAGATTACTCATTTAAAAAACCGCCCAAGTGCGTGTCGGACCACGCACATTGTAGGGTTCCGTAGTTACTTGTCTCCTAAACCATGCCAGAAATTATTAGTAAAATGTTCTTCACTATTATTAGATTACAAAGTTACAAATACACTTGGTTTTAAGTCATTTTCTATGGATTTATTAGGATTTTTTTTACTTACCCAATTCCATTTTTTTAAGTTGGCCGACTATTACTCGTTAACTTGCTAAGCCTCCTTAACTGTTATCACAGCTAAGTAGGCCTTTTAAATTCATTATATATGTTACTACCATACATTTTTTCACGTCTCGAAAAACAACCGTTTAGCTGACTTAACTTGACTCTAACAAAAGTTAGCACTTTAAGGATGCGTTTGCGCAATATAAGCTATATTGCGCAAACGCATCCTTGGATGGAAAAATGATTGTAGCAAACCCTCAATATTTTTAAACGACCTTTCCAAAGACATTCCACACCAACGGGTAGACGATAAAAAAAAATCATCGCCACTTTACCTTCATGAAGGGGGCCACCCTGAAAAAATACATTTCAAGATTTTGTTCTACTACTTTGTCGGCAAGATTAATATGTATACCCATACCTAATTTCAACTTTCTAACGCTAAGCGTCTCTGAGCTAAACCGCGGACGGACAGACAGACATGGCGAAACTATATGGGTTCCTTGTTTACTACGGGACCTTTTATAACTACTGATACTTTTGAAGCTGATGTTAGAAAAAAAAATTAGTAGCTCGCTCCATGATAGCCCGATAAAGAACAGGCCACCCCTTCCCCTCCGCCCAATGGTGTCATTAAAGTCGACAAAAGGATTCCGGCTAAAGGATGGCCATCCTCCTCCCAGCTAATAACTACAAACTGCGATCACCAATCCAGCCGAGATCAGTCAAGCGTGGTGAATATGCCAATTTTCCCCTTTGATGTTTATTTTAGTGGTCATTGGCAAGCTCATGTTTCCGTCTGCACGTAGGAATATGACAATATCTACAAAGAAAAAAATTAAATTAGTTTATTGGCATAAATAGAAAAAAAAAACACAAAACATGTAATAAAAAAATAGTTTTTGCCCGCGGCTTCGTTCGCGTTAGGTATATAGATTTTCGCAAAAAAGTAATCTATAACATAACCCCATCTACCTCTGCACCAAAACCGTTTAGCGATTTAGACGTGAAAGCGTAATTAACAAATAAACAAACAAACGAGATAACTAGACAATTATACAGAAAGAGCCTGAAATCAGCACACTGTCGGACAGCAGCACTAAATGCTACCACTTCAGCTGCAACTCCTCGAATAATTTTAGCAAAAAGAAAATAAAAACTTAAATAAAAAGCACAATAATTCCAATAGACAATCCCATAAAATGAGAATAACAAGCTCAATATGTTTCAATATTGATAGAAAAAAACATTAAAATTCGTAATAAACTCCTACGAAAAGTTTTTATGTTGTATCTGTTATGAATCATACGGACCAGCACAATAAAAATCCATTCAAATATATTCTAGTCTGCCATAATTTATTAGACAAGCTGTTGTCGGGAGTTATAGAGTTTCGCACCAAATCCAATCACTAAATCAACAGAACACAGAATTTATTTTCAACGTGAATTTGTTATTCTTTCTTTCTCCTTTTTGTGTACGAAAAAAATAATATTAGGCGCCATCGTGTCAGACGTTTCAAAAGCTTTCTTTATCTATCCTTCTATTCATCGAATATATGCATTGAATTACTCTAGATTTTGCCATGTTTTGGATAAATGTAATTCTTTCCTCGAAGATTGCGCCTCCGTCGTCTCGCGGCTGCTACGTGACCACAATATCTAAGCCACGCTTGTCTCCAGCCACTCTTTTATGTCTATCATTTATTCTTCCGATACGCAAACGTCAGCGATTGACAAGTACAGTTCATGTCGAATAAATTGTCGGTAAAGTTGTACGTGGAGTGAGTTACGACTGTGGACGGGCCCTTCGACTCCGCTGTTTTGCTCCGGCTCGACAGATTTATCGTTCGCTTTGTTTTTAGAAATTTTCGCCTCCGTAAACGCTTTCCCTCAATATCGGAAACGTCTATTTCGATCTGCATTTATTTGTTTGACGGAAAAGCTGTCATTAAGACCACCCTGACAATTTTCAGTTCGCGACAAACCTCGAGCTCTCGGAAACGTAAATAATACACCCCATATTGAAGATTATTTCTAATGCTTAAACTCGAGACGCAATAAACTAGCGCGATGATAATAAAAATGTTCAGCTTATCCCTCGTGTTCCCGTTGTAAATTTAAACGGCGATGCGCAAGCGATTCTAAACCTTAGCGTATTTTATTAATGTCACGATAGAACATTTTAATTTTAATAAAACTGAACATCGGCACGCCCGACCTATTTGTCAACCTTCTTTACTTTTGCTGGCATGAAATCATACAGTCTCACTTTGCGTAACTACAACACTAAACGTGGAGAGCTCGCGAGTCGACAGAAAGCGTACTTTTTGATTAGAACGCTAAGACATAAATTCGCACGATAATCCACGTCCGCTCTCGTATGAAATATGAAATCCCCGAAGGACGCCGCGCTGGATTTAAGCTTTTCTCTTTAAAGTAATAAAGGTGTGTTTTATTTGAACTGCGACGGATTATATTTGGGATTTGGACGACGAAACACGTAGGCGAACCATCGCTCATGTGACAAATTTCTACGTTTGCCTTAACGCGGGCCACCGTGTTTAGAATATTATATCTGAAGAAGGGACTTTGGGAAGTCATATTGATTTACATAAGGAAAAAAGGTTGAAGGATTCTGGACAAATGAAATGAATCTTGAGTGACATGGAAATGTACGGTGTATGAGTGAAAGTAATAATTTGTGCGTGTACGGTTCTATTTTCAGCGAATTTATTTAGCATTTCCCTTTTATTTCCTAAGGAATATGCTTTCCATTCATAGAGCTTTTAGAGCATTATTCGGATTTCTGGGTACCTGTTGGTTCTATATAAAACGGGTTATTCTAAACCTTACAATTATTGACTTAGTAGTTACTAACAATATTTTTATAATTATAATCCTACTAATATTAAAAACGCGAAAGTTTGCAAGCATGGATGTATGGATGGATGGATGTTTGCTACTCTTTCACGTAAAAACTACTGAATGGATTTTGATGAAATTTGTCACAGTGGTAGATTATAGTCTGAAATAACACAGGATACTTTTTATCCCGGGAATATGTTCCCTTGGGATAATTTTCGACAATCACGCGGGCGGAGCTGCGGGCGGCAACTAGTAATTAATAATTTTATTCAAATAAAAAAACAATGTCTACAAATTTTTTTTTCTATAAATTAATACAAAAAAGAACGTCTACAAATATTTATCTGGAATAGAACGGAATTTCCGTCTGTGTCATCAACCAACACCGGAATCAACAGTCAGAATGTTGTTTTGAAGTTAAAACTTACAACAACAAACACCAAGATAGTCTAATTATACTCAGTATCTAATTAAGAGCTAATTAGGCTAAATTAACGGATATTTCGTAATTAATTTTGTGTGAAAGAGACCTCATTACACGGATTTTAGAACCAATATTTACCTCGATATAAATAACACATAGCCCGACTATTTTATAAATGATTGTAAGGCTTCTTAAAATACGCATTCGCTTTAAAAAAAACCGTTGACTAAATAATAAACTCTTTTTCTTTCTTCTTTCTTGACCCTGTCAGATTTATTGCAATGGGTACAATCAACTGCACCACGGCGGTTCACGCAATTCGTAGATTTTTTTGCGAGCGATGAGGTGGTCAACAGTAGAGCACACTAGCCTAAAAGTAACCTATTTTGTTCTCTTAACTTAAAACCCAGCTATCAAGAAACATAGACTAAAAAATCTATAAATTCAATAAAATAAAATTGTTTGAATACTTGATCAACAGCTGTCACATCTAGTGTTGTCTCCACGTCCAAATCAGAATAACCCTAATTTTGTTTATCGATAAATCAATATGCGACATCAAGCGTCTCGAGGGGTGTGCAATAACGATTGTCTATACGAGTATGCGTCTTTTTTGCACCAATCGTAACTGTGTCCCCCGGGGAGGAGATTTGTCAGTTCGTTTATGCGACTTTGTCGAATTCAGATTGTAGTTTTCCGTTCGTGGTAACGAACTCCCAACAATACGTGCGGAAAGAGGATTTTGCGTTTTATTCTATACATATATTTACTGTACATATTTGGGGGGCAGTAGACGTGATTCAGTTAGGTAAGCAACCTACCAATTGTATATTTATGAGATCACTATTATGCTGTCTAGTTTTTTTTTATTGTAATACCAATTTTGAATCGAATCAGCTGGGGATTAGTTCCCGTGAAGTTTGAAATTGGTCGTTTATGAATCATTGTTACGATTGAAAAATGTTCAGTGTTGCAACTAAAAGTTATATTCCGATAAAAAAATGGTTTGCATCATTTTCCTGGCCGATGCGCTGCGTTGGCAATTTGCCACTAATTGTGCAATATTTTTTATATTTAAAACTGACAGGGTAGGATATTGCTCCGCTTTGCTCAAATGATGTCAATAACCATAGATCTATCAACAGCGGCTCTATTCGGAAGGGAGACAAACGTAACCTGTCACACAAACTTAAGGAAAGCTATTTTTATTTCGTTTTCGGTTGCATCAACCGACGCATTCTTATTCGTGAGTACATTACTGTCACTATTTTTGGTATCAGTGTGACTCAACATACAAAGATTACTATATTAACAAAGCTGTTTTACATTTAAAACAATATTCGTTTCATTAAAGTTGACCGGTCAACGGTTATCACCGCGGACGTCCTGCGCCGACCTCTTATCATCCATATTATCATCGAAAGAGGAAACAGACAGTATTTTTATTTATGTTAGTCCCCACCGCCTACGCCTGATGGCGCTGAAGTCTAGAATATCCATGATTTTGTCGCGCGAATTAGTATCGCATCATTTTATCTGAAGGACGAACGTGATTTATGCAGTGATTTCGTAAAAATATTGGATAGTATTTAGAGTGTCAGTGATAGTCGACGTGAATAATTTATGTGAAAGTTTATAAAAGAGAAACATTGCAAACCTAAAAATACTGTTCAACTTGCAATTTATGTGGAATAGTGTTTTCAGTGAGCTTTAAAGTTTATTAATTAAATCTTGCCGCCAGTGATTAAACCCAACAATAGCTAAATACTTTGAATGATCAAACACCGAATTTCCAAATTTGATTAATTATAAGTACAGAGGTATGTTGTTCATTTAAAATTACCAAATTACATGAATGCTGTTACAATGTAAAATTTATTGCGAAATTATTTTCAATTGAATTCGATAAACGTGATTCGGGAAAAACAAATGTTGCACAAAATATAAAATGAGAATTTATGGATAGAGGAAGCCATGGAGAGGAAGGAATAAACACGTTTTGTAACAAAATTTGAAATGTGCATTGCTCTTGCGACGTTGAGCAGTGACCCCTCGTTGGAAGTTTACTGCCGACGTGAAGTAGATTCATTGGGTGTGATGTAGAGGTGCCAAGAACAATCTTTAGTTTAAGTACCTATATTTAAATATTGCCAATTAGAGTTCAACGTGGCTCTAACGGCTAGGATCGTATCTTCATCTTTGGAACGCAATGCGCTAGCGTCTTCCTCATTGGCCGTTTTGTCATCTTTTTCATTATTAGTGGTTTTATTTACATGTCATCTTTATTTTTTATTACTATTGATTTGATCTAGTCTCTTTTTGCCTTCCTTTACTTGCCAGCACCAAAAACCAAACTAAACAATTAATAAAGGTTGTTAATACTTCAGAAACATTCCCGAAAAACAAAAATGCACAGTCATTACTATGCGACTCGTTTTCAATTAGCATTCCTTATCTAGTTCCACCACCACAGTGGGAAGTGGGGGGAGGACTTGGCAAAAATTTCCACCTAACGAGCTCATTGTCTTTTATTTGTACCAAAGGGTTCCGTCGCAGTCCTTAATTAACGGCTTGAAGAATCCAAAATGATTTGACTAGATGATTTCAATGGGGAAGATTTTATTTTTTTAATGTTAGAGAGATTTTTCTATTAAAAACTAATGTTTGCAAGATGTAAAATAAATGTAAAATAATTTGTATGTTTTGTAGAAGGTATTTTATGGAAGGAATTCTATAATTCTGCAGTGATTTAGAGCTACATTATTGCCGAGTGACATAGCTTTTATCCAGAAAAAAATACGGTTCTTATTTAACTGACACTGGGACAAATCTACGGGAAAAAACATAGTTTTAACTATATGAAAATTATCAGCCTCAATATCAAATCATTTCTAGTTCTAGGTTTGAGTCAAGATGGGTTCTGCTTATACTTATACAAGTACGGTTAACATTAAAAATGGTAGCGATATGCAACAAAGTGTTGAAATCGCTTAAGTCACGCATGGCTATACCATATGGCATGAAATAACGAATGTAATTAGTAATAATGGGTTCAAAGATTGCTCAACAGCGTTAACGAATAGTGTTGCCCATGGTGACCCAATTAAGGGTTTAATAATCAGTTGTTGATTAAGTATTCTTATTTTAGTTGAGCATTGGTCCAACAGAAGCTTCAAATGCGGTACTATTTTACAAGGATAACGTGTAGAATGATGCTGTAGGTAGATTATAGATAATATACATCATATTACGAATTATTTTCTCTCCACAAACAAATCTGAAACCTGATCTGGAATTGATTTTCAAGCTACTCTTTTTGGTGTACAATCTAAATCTGACAGGGTTAGTGCAAGATTTTCCTAAATCGCAGCTCAAAAGTTTTTTTATCAAATGCTGCAGTCCATCAGAGCAGTCTTAATGCAACCAGCATTCAGTAGCCCAAGTCCAGTAATGAGGCAGAGTCGAAACTAATTTTATTTTCTTCCTTTCCTTTGAGTGGGCCTCCCGGGATATTTGCGTTAAATTAAAAAGTTTCCTCTGTACATCTCAAGAGCACTTCTCCATGGCCCGTTTATTTCTTTTCGATACTTTTCCCTAATGATCTCGTACGATTACTGTACGACTCGGGTTAAAATAGGAGGAAAATATAAATAAATATCGTTAATGAGGTTAGCTTTCGAAGCTGGCTTTGCGCTTTTTAATCACAACATGAATTTCCTCTTACTTTAATAAAGTAAATAAATAAAAGTATTCGTAAAATTATTCTAATTATTTGTTTTATTTCCCACGAGAACATTCTTGGGCGTGTACCAATCGATAGTAAGGTGCTGCTCCTTCCAGGATAAACATATTTCAGGTTCATAGATCGACGTGTCAATTATATTTCTCGTTATATAAACCTTTAATCTATATATAGCGATCTTTTTCATCAGTAGTACCCTTTTTCCTTTTGATCACCAAAAAAACCACCACAATTCCTTGTTTTTTAATATTTTTTTAAGGCCATTCTCGTCTTCTTTATCCTTTCTTTGCTTGTTAAATCTGAATAGTAAAATAAAAATATTTGTAGCTTTTATCGACTTACCCTTACCTTTCGCCTCTAATAGTGGAGCCAATACTTTCATTCTGTCTAAGTTTACCGCGTACTTTCTTATTTTCATTCCCAACATTAAAATCATTTCACAAAGCATTCTTATTGTATTCTTTGTCATGTTCCGAAGCCATATTATTCCTAATTATTTTTGTCCTTTCCTTCCGACTTCGTTATGTGGCTTCTATTCCTTTTATTTACTGTCGATAGTATCTCCTTTATTTACGAGTATATACGTAGTGCAGGATATGTATGGACCGTCTACCTACTTCAAATATATGTATTCTCTGGATGTTTCAAGTTTTTCTCCCTCATGTGTTATTGATATTCTTTTGTTTGAGTTCCGCTTTATGAATCTTTTACATAATTCATTAAGATTTACATTGAGTACTACTGCTTGCAATCTTACTAACTGCCTGTCATCCAGTTAAATATGAAAATGTGTTTCTTTAAATTGGCTCCTGTTGTTTACAATCCCGACCATTAATCCTGATTGTGAATAAATTAATCTCTTGATTGTTATTGTAAATATCACGTGCTGTAGCACACACATAAACGCAACATTCAAGTTGTGTTCATAAATTAGTATCATCGCCAATATCCTCACCTGCCCCTATCCCAACTTATTCAAGATCAGAGTAGCAGTTCAGCAGTCCTCGCTGTTGGTATATTTTGAATGTCACCATCAACTAACAGTGCCCTTTCTCCCCAGGCCTGGGCCGGCTGCAGCCGTACGGCTCGGGCAGCGGCAGCGGATCAAGCAGCGGCAGCGGGCGGCGGCGCGCGCGCAGTGGCCTGTCTGACTCGCCGACCGCTCCCGCTACGCCCACGTCGGCATCCGACAACGCGTCCGACGCTACCCTCACGGACTCGGAGCTGCCGTTGGCTAGGGACGCCACCCTGCTCCATAACGGTGAGTTGAATATGTTTTGCTGGTTTTTTCAACTGTCCCAGTCCTGGACTAAAGCCTCTCCCCCATTCCTTCCATTTCTCTCTTAGTTGGGCACATCATGCCAATACACTTCAAAACAAAATTAAAAAATGTTGTGTGGCATAACAGGCAAGCTCATCTATAGTCACCTTAATGACAATATCGTAAGCATAGAGGCATACGTTGTCATTCCAAAAAAATACAGAAATGTCTCATGTGCTTGTTTATCTGTTTTATTGGCTTCCATAACTACCCCATTGGCATAAATAAATTGTATTAGGAGACCTCTCCTGGACAAGGTTATAAACAAAGAACTCTCCTATTGCTGTTACCTTAGTAATCCAAATTCTTAAAATGTTTAATTATTGCCCTTAAAGCTCTGATTTTATTTTACTAGTAAGGTTTTTCTCTCAGTTTTCATTATCAAGGGACTCCACTATAATAGGCAATTCTTAGACCTTGTTAATAACGGTATATTCAATAACGTCACCGTGTTCCAATAACTATGTTGTCCATTTTTATGTATTTGCTAGTTGTTATTAATAGAAAGATACCAGATAATTTGAAATAATAATAATTTCTGTACATGTGAAATTTGTTACCTATTATTTCAGCGAATATCAATCCCATTACGACAACTCATTTCATCGTGACTTCCTGTTTCCTTCTATGTATTAGTAACACTTATTATTTCTTAGTAATACCATTTATCCTCTCTCATCTACATCTTCCCTGTGATCTATATTATTATCATTTTCGTCTTCAACAGTATTAATAATACTTCTTCCAATATCTGTCTTTAATGGAGGATGGAATATGACTGGATAGACTTTTTGTTCGTGTGTGGTCTTCACGTGGTGAAGTAATCTAATGCTCGAGGAACAGTTTAAGTTACATTTAATGTGTCGAAAGTAATTAGTGTTTGTTCTTGCGAAGGGTAAAAGTTGTTACTTCGTTTTGTTTCTTCATTTTTCGTGTAAGTGGTTTTTTTTGCTTTCAAGTTATATTTTGCTATATTTATTCCATAAACCAAGTTTTTTTTATCCGTCTCAACTAAACACTTTTATACCAACATGGTAAGCTGTAAGTTAACTTAAAGATAACAAACTTCCTCATACAAAAACTTTAAATTCTAACCAAAAGAAACAGCAAACTAAAAAGACGTCAAAATCCCAACGAATATCTATCCAGCAACGTTATTTATTAGAATTTAAACGGTAAAGCCGAAGGGCCACCGCTCATGTTAGAGGCTGCGAGGATCCCGCGGTAAAAGTGTTTGCTGGAATGCAAAATGAAGCATGTGATTGCTGCGGAATCGCATTATGCCAGTCCTAGATATCGACCTGTGTCACTGGAAACGATATTTTTATTTGCAGGCTAGTAGGTAGACTGGGCACTGACACATAGAAAAAAATCTAAAGGATGTGCTTACAGTTACAGCATTAACTGCACTTTTTGAAATTTTGTAACATGTTTAAACCGTTTGTATAAAGCTCCTCATAATGTTGTAACATGCATGCAAAATTCTCGTCGGTTTTAATTAAAATATTTTAGGCAAAAATGTTGAAATTTTTGACGTAAGACTTTTAATTTTTTCCCCGTTAATATCGCTTCCAGCGGTCCCTAAATTCATTTAGCAAAGCACTGTGTCACAGAGGCCTCTCGCGACGGTTACCTAATGGATTTTTATCGTGTCGTGCTCCATGAAAATTGAACAGGAAATCCTAGGGAGTCCCGGTTTTAATTTGCCAACCATTGGATTCTATAATCGTTCTAGATTTCATTGAAATGCAATTTAATTGGAATTCCCTCGGTGTGATTTGAATCGACTGCGTTTGTGGGTCGACGTTATTTGGTATTTTATTCAGAGCCACGTAAGTTCTAGGGATTATCTCTTTAATTTGTTTGCAATTTACAGTTTGCGTTCTGCATATTTAACACACAGAACTTGTTATAGGATGTTTAAAGTTTACATTAAATTTCATACCACGATAGTACAGGAACGGACAATTTTCTGATAAATATTAGTTAAGTAGTTATAAAACATTATGCTGAAAAAACTATTTATAATTAATGACCTGTAGTTTTCAGATAATTCAAACTCAACCCCAACAATTTCTGTCCCACTCACCTGCAGTAATCGAAACGTTTCACCATTTACATTTACCTCTTCCAGTTGAATGTTTACGTGTTGCCCAAAAACCGTTAGTTATTAGTTATAACTTGTAAATACAAATTACTAACGAACGTTTCCGATACTCGCCGCGTGTTTTCAATGTTTCACTTTCGTCCCTCTAAACTTTTCAGTTGAAAATTTGGGACCAATGTTTGTTTACATACAGTTTTTGGGGTCCCAATTTAATTTAAACTATCGCAGCTTTTATTTGTCGTTTAGTACAACATTTGTCGTTCCGCGGTTTGTGCGTGGACCTTTGTTTGCGGTGTTGAATTTATTCCGACTGTGTTTTGCTTTCACCGAATTCCGGGATAATTTGTTCGTACGTAATGGACGTTACGTTTCATCTTTAATTTGGGTCGTCCTGTGTCACTCGAGTTCATTTCCACTCGTTAATTAAACTAAGTGATACGATCCTATTTAACGTTTTTCTGTCTTAGGCAACGGACGTACGAGTACATTAACATAAGTAATAAGGTGTAGTTTAAGTGTAGTGGTTTCACTTGAATGAGCAAGTTTCGTTTGCGCAGGGTGTAACCCGTAGCACAAATAAGTACAATAAATAAATATTTATTGTACTTAATTAATTCCCACATACCTTTGCCATTCGCCCTTTTTGCATATTTTTAAATTCCTGCAATTCATAGTTTTCTCCCAGCCAAAGAAAAAAAGACCAAAAAAACTTGCTTGATTAACATTGAAAAATTTCATAACTTAAACACCGGGTCCGAGGACCAATTAACAGATTGAGCCTACGCTTAAAAACGATGGCGTATCACAAATCGCTTGAATGGCCGTCATAAACAGGCGACAAGTCGTAAATGTGATCTCGCCCAGCGAATGTGTTAAACAATTTGATACGCGGTAACAATGACGTTTTTATGTCGCGATATTTCGGTAAACCTACCGAATGTCGCCTTTAATTGCCGCCATTAAACGCATGCTTGTGACGAATCGCCGAGCGATAGATGGATCCCGGCTACTTTTCCCATTACAAACCAATATTTATCTCGCTCACACTTAATCCCAACTACTGCACTAGAAAGAGACGCATATGCATAGTGTTTCAGTCACCGTGGGATAATCATAATGAAAGCCGGAAATTCGTTAACGAATATGGCAGCGCTTCGTTAAATTTTATGTGTGTTTGTTTAATGAATGAATGCCTTTTTAAATTTCCATATGGTGCCGTCCTGTTTTAATGATCGCGTCGAGTCGGACTTAACAAAACAAATGTGGAATGAGTGTTACGAAAGATCATTAATCTATTAGTGAATGTATAAGAATAGATAGAAAGAGTATGACGTTATTAGCTTTAGCGCGCGCCGCTTTCGCGTCTTTCACTATTTTACACCCCGAAATTGCGGAATTAATGTTTCCGTATTCATCCATCAAGGGGATACTGTGAAATTTCGTTCGCTCAAGACATCCCCTTAATCCTCAAGACGAATATCTCAAACTCACGGACGGAGCGGAATAATCGCGAGGTTGTGACGAGCTGAAAAAAATTATATAATTCGTCACTTAATCCGAGCATCTCGGGGGGGTTAGTCAAACAAATACCTAGTATTAGTTGTGACAAACGCAGGCTCGAGTTTTATGTGATCAAAAGTAAAGAAAAGATCTTAAGGTGTTACCCCTCTGAACAAGAAAGATAACACATCTTTGGGGAAGGCTTTCTTCTAAAAACCATCAATACATCATTTCGGAAATATAACTAAACGAGGCCATTGAGCTTTCTGATGTAAGGGTTTGCGTTTACATCTGAAAGCGATGATACAATTCAAAACATTTTATTTGGAAGTTAATTTTAAAAGTTTAATGGTCTTTAAAATTTTACTTAAGATGTTATCGTCAGTTGAAAGCCTATCTAATTCCCGATATCGGTGTCTTAGAAAATAAACGATTAAAAGTATATTACAAAGGACTTTCGTACCAAAGGGACGGCAGTAGAGTAGATTTTCACAGTACATTGAGCGTAAAAATTCACCCGAAAACGGGAGACGAAGGAAGAAATACTGTAATGCGTAATGAACTGAAATCTTTTACTACGTTCGTGTGACCCGAGTATAAGTTTCAAGCGAGCAGCGTTGACATACATACAGAAGCGGTCCGAAGTTACCTCCCTGGGGAACCCACATACATAAAAGGCAAAAAAGGAAATCAATTCATTATGTTCCGCTTATGCCTTGTCATATCGTCATCTTACAAATAAATCCGCTTGTAATTTGTACCAAAAGCTTTATGCGACAAACCATGGCACAAAGCTACAACCTTCTTAGTTTGGTCGAAAGCACAAAGGAGTTCAGTAGCGACTCGCCAGACCCGAAAAAGTACGAGTCCTTTGAGAGACCAATCCTTTAATACTAATTGAATCATAATTTAGGAGACTGGAAGTTTCTTTTTATGTAAATCTTTTTTGCCTCAGAAGGCTCAAAGGCTGGCAACGTAATAATCTTGAGTTTGAAAGGTTTAGAAAGCACTCATGTATTTGGGATTGGAATAAACGTCTTTCATGTATATTCTTAGAATATTGTTCAAAGATTTATTGTTTCTATATTTAGCACACAATTTTTACAAAGTATTCATTGTAGTCTAATTAATGTTTTAAATAGGAATATTTAAGAAGTTACAAAGCAGTCAATGACAATTAAATAAATTTTTGTTTTTTTTATGTATATGATATACACTAAAGCTTTGGTTTTTACAGAAAATAAATTTATTAGTAATTTTACCGTACTTGTTTTCACAAAATTATCTACAAATGTTTTGTTTAACTTTCAAAATGTTTATTTAACAACAAAACATCGAAATGTAGTTTAAAACAATAAAACGCCACTAACATTATATCTTACTTAAATGCTTTACTTGAACGGTGTGTCTTCATGTATTTTATTTTTCTTACTAACATTTTTATCACACTTCATCGATAAAATAAATGGGACCGTAGATGATGCCAATATCACTGAAATCCGAAACTTACAGAGAATAACGTCAACTTTTCCCCATCCTTACGTACTAACTCCATAACCCATCCAATGTCAGTGTAATATCAAAAGACAATTTACCGTAGCACACGCGACAACGACGGCGGGAGCGGCGATAAATCTCCAGGACAATTTCCGAAATTTTTCTATCAGAAAGATTTACACTCCAGTCATCTTGGCGAAAGAAAATCGCACCTACAATCCTATTATCGATCCCTATTCCAGTACAATTTGCGAGTTGCGCGGGCGAGCTGTAGCAATTTTCAAACTTAAATGAAAATATCAGTTGGGGTAAAACACTGTAGGGAACATTTTCCACGTCTTCGGGTTGCCGGTAGTTCACATCCCGTCGAAGCCAGACATGATTCAGTCGGAAAC
The DNA here is from genome assembly GCA_905163435.1 of Mamestra brassicae. NCBI lineage: Eukaryota > Metazoa > Arthropoda > Insecta > Lepidoptera > Noctuidae > Mamestra > Mamestra brassicae. The sequence continues at coordinate 4,281,523 of LR990996.1, read as the reverse complement.
ATCCTTTGTCTAAGCGAAGTTTACGTCCAGTGGTTTCAGATGAATGTAAAACTGACGGGGAGTGGAAGAAGCATATAATTTATATCGATGTTCTAAACCAGGATTCTATAGTATTCTGAATTTAATTATAAATGAACCATAAAATCACAAAACAACTTTAAAAAAATACTCTATCAAAAGAATTTGAATTAGTTATGATACTGTTCATCTTTTTCCATGAACAAAGAATTATTCAAGCAGGTATGAAAATAGTAATTATAATCTTTATGGCGACATTCAATTACTTAACAGAAGCAAAAATACACGGGACTATTTAATGAGCTTCAGTAATTTCATTTTGATAATTATAATAGCACAATATTCTACTTTAATTAGAACGTGCTCTACTTTATTTAATTCTTGTTACGTGCCTACTACTATTAGTTACTTATGTAAAGCAGTTTCACCTACGTAGTTTTGTTTATAGTTTTATAGTTATGAGGAGAACTTTGCCAGGAATTGTTGATAATTATTATGATCAAATAATTCTGCCAGGAACGGACGTTTCAAATTGCTTGATCATTATTGTGTAGTTATTGTTCGATTAACACCCAGAGGAGATAACTTAATTGACGTAAATCTGAAATCTTGCTGTTCAGTAAATCTTGCTGTTTAGTAATACTTAATCAATAAAACATACAGCATAATAATAGTCAGATATACAATCAATATGTTAAGCACAAAATTCTAAAAATAACGCCTATTATAGTAGGCGCCAGATAATCGTGGAATAACGGTCATTGACCCACCTACAATTATTGACATTTTTAATTTGAAAAACGGAATTAATGACACAAAGCTGTCCCGAATCATCATCTCTCGTGATCCTTAACATTGTCTAATAATGAAAAACGAATCATATTTAATTGTTCAGGTACCTATGAACAGTTATTAGGGAAAGGTCAATGTACTTTATTCCACATTTATCTGGCGCCTACTATAACTGTCTTATTCAACAGTAAACGTAATGTAGTATATTCTCAACCATGACCACACTTCATGAACAGTATAAAAACGACCATTTCCTAAGCCGAAATACCTATAAATCATTATAATGACCACGAAGTAGACCATATTCTAGATCTAGACGACCACTTCGATAAAGCTAAAAGTACGGTAGCTAAACATTGAGCACCTCTTACAACAATAACGGCTCATTTTCAACTTAAAGCTGAGTAATATTACTGTGGCCGTATCGTGGCCATAGTATTTTATAGGAAGACAAAAGCACGGAATTCAGTACTGAATAAGTAATAAAATATCGACAATATTCGCCGATCGGCCCGATACCGTGTAACAATCGAAAATTGGAAATTGTTAAATAAAGTTGAATGTACCGAACATGAACAACTGAACATGCTTGTACGAGCAAGACCGGGGTCATCTGATTTATGTTATCGTGGAGCATATTTATAGTGTTTAGCACGTTGTTTAGAAGTATACTATCGCTTATTTGCAAATTAACATTAAAGAGGTAACGAACTTTATTAAACTCTATTCCAAGATAAACGATCTAGAGTCAGAACCTTGAAAAACACCACTAGAAGGAAATAATAAGTGAGCTATACAGACTGATCTAACAAAACGATTTTTATATCTTCACACAATTTATTAATATTGTTAAAGTTTGGAAGTAGCAATATGTTTTAGTACAATATCTATTGATAAAAGTTGAAACAGTGAGTGCATTGAGGCAACGCCGACACAAAGGGAGGATATAAGCGAAAGTAGCAATTTTGACGCCGTGCGAAGATTTCCTCATTTTCACTAAACGTATTTGCTGCGCTTATGGTCCTTATTTCCCTAACATAAGATTGGTTTTTGATTGTTCCGCGGTGAAACAAAATATTGTTCTTTTAAAGCAGATGCCTTGTTTCTTTTTTCCATGAGGTATCTTAGAATATGTTTTAATGATTGCTTATTATCGTAGGTAAAAAGACTTTTATTTTGTTCATAGTCTTTTCAATATCTACATCTTTCCAAACAAACATTCCAATCAAGTCCACAAAAATCTGTAATTTTTAACAGTCTTAATTTACATTATAAATATTATGACTAAAACATTAGCAAATTGATACGACTACAAATACTAATAGATATCATTACACAAAAAAAAATGTTAGGAAAATAAGTGCCAAACCAGTCCTAGTTACGTTAGAAATAAAAAGAACAACAGAATACACAATCACAAAAACTTGAAACAACCCAAACATGTGACGAAAACAAGACTCGGAAAAAGTTACGTGTTGTAGGAAGACGATAACAACAAAATCAAATTCTATCTTCACAATGTAGTACGTCAAGTAAAAATTTTCTGAAAAGAAGTTGTTAACAAAAATACGCTGAGGCCCGCAATGCCTGCGGGGCAATGATAAGGCGGTGGGATCTCTAGTAAGCACCCGTCCGGGGAATCGCTCCTGTTCGGCTGCAAGATATGGGATGTAGCGGGTGTTATCTAGTTTCAGTTACATTGTTCTAACGTGTGTTGATCACAGTATCACCCTCCTGTATTGGCTTTGGATTTACTTAAATACATTAATCTGGCTCTGTTTTTTCGTCGGTATAATTTGCCTTATCTAAAGACACGTTATTGGTTTGGACTTGGTGCGCATCGTCTTCTGCTTTATCAAATACTTCATGTTTTTTTTATTATTTGATAACAGTGTCAGAAACACTCCAGAAAGTATCCTTCTAGTTTTTCTCGATCGCCATCAGTAATATATGTATCAGTCCAGTTTTCCAGTCCAGTACAAGTCTCTCTCTCCTATCATTTTCTTTGCTTTTCTTACTAAGCCTTTTTAATTAATTTACAAGTCTTCAAAGTTTTGAATCTCTCTATATTCTGCTCACTTGTCCCACAGTCGATTCGACACTTACAACCTGTTCGTGGAATACCTAAAGATCCCTCGCCTCACGATGGTGTTTTCAAAGAAAACGTGTATTGATGAGTTAATTAAGCTCCCTATTCTTAACGTTCGGGTTTCGTGTTTATAGAATAATATTTTAATAATTATTTGAATTAAATTTCCTAGAAACGACTGCCTATATCGAGTTTTCCCTTTTGTGGCTGGTATGTGTATTATATTTACATCAAAGAAACTCTTCATCATGATATTATGAACACTGTTCATGTTCGAACTTTTCTACTAATTTTGTTACCGAGTACTCTTAGCTCACAATTAATAGCAGGAACCAATTCAGCAGAAATGGACACAAAGATGAATGATTTATCTGTTTCAGCAACTGTGGTCTCATCAAACATTCCAAAGCTTCTCGTAGATTTTCACGGTATGATCTATTCAGTTTACAAAATAACTTATTCATCATAATACTTCTTGGTAAAACTTTTAGTCCCGAATGTATTCTGGCACGAAAATGTTCGATTCATTCTTTCCAACGTCCATATATTGTAAAGCTTAAATCTATACATAATTCATGGAACAATAAAAACCGATTTGCGTACTTCGCTTCACCAAAATTCCATTAAAACTCTCAGCAGTACCCCGGCCATATTTTTTACTTTTTTCATCACAAAAGAATACTCGTGGCCCCAAAAATTGAGTTAATCTTATAACTTTGTACACAAAAGTACAATGAGAGAGACAAAATAAAACAAATAAATTAAATTACAAGAGATTCCTGAGAAGATTGTCGCGATATCCTTTAGCAAATGTAATAATAACGTTGTTAGATTTTTAAGCTTTAGTTGTAACAGAAGAAATAGAAGTGTCTACGACAATCGTAATCGTAAATGTATTTTTTCTTCTTAGAAAATACTTATTGTAGAACATTTATTTGTTCTCCTTCTAATTATCTTAGTTTTAGGTTACCTAAAAGGAGCTTTGTTGACTGTAATACGTTTGAATTACATTTTTACGAGTTTTGACATTTTAACATATTATTTTCTAATATGGCCTCAATAAACGTAAATTTGATGCTAAAAATAATAAAATATCCACTCTGTTTACATTAGCTTCCAAAATTCAACTTCTTGTACTTTAAATAAATTTGTTCTCCAACCTAATGTCACCTAAACGTCTAACACATTATAGGCCCCAAATGTCTCCCTAAAAACGTACAGCGTTCAGCGCGACACGTCACAAAAGCGCCCCCACCCTGACTGGCGTGCATTGGCAAATGCATCATTACAGCTGCCAGACACAATGCACCCCCATCCGCGTGGATGTGACAAAAGCAAAACATTTTGTAGCCTCATGAATGATGCCAGTAATCAATTTGCAAATTTTATTTCAACACCAGTGAGGTTTCACATATAGTGGGTGTGTGAGATGTCTTCATTTTGTTTGTGGTGTTTTTGACAAGATCGATTTGGTGAGGGCGAGTGTTGCACATTACTTCAATTATTTTTACTGATAATTCATATTTCTAGTTGACTTACGGCCGGTCTTAACTAGCGTAGCTGAAACGTCATGTTTGAAAGGCAAACATGACGTTTCAGCTAATGTTTGTGGCTAATTTGACAGTTGGGGAAAGGTAGATACGTTATTGAAACCGGCCGTTAGTCGCAATTGACGAAGAAATGTTCCGCCAAATTCCGAATAATTTAAAAGAACACCCTATTCGTATATTTAAAACTAAATTGACTCCATTACTATTAGAAAATGTTACTATTCTGTTAATGACTTCCTGAATGATAAATATTTATAACTGTACCTTAATCTTTCTTGTAATTGACATTTTTAACGATAATAATAAATTTGTTTTAATTCCTAGATAAGCTTATTGATTTGGTAATCGACTATATACCTATATGACAATTAAGTTATTTATATGAATTTTGATGACATGTTAGTACTAAGTCAATGACATGTAACATGTAATTTGTTGTATTGTAACTTCAAAAAAATATGATTTTGCATGCCGTAAGGCAGAATGTAGCGGAAATACCTAATTGTGTACCACCTCAAACTTGTACCTACATTGTTGGCAAATAAAGAATTCTGATTCTGATTCTGAGAAGTCCCAATCTTTTTTGGTAGTTTCAGTATTTACAAAAACTGGGAATGATATTTTATCAATCCCCGATTTGTAACTATTCTTGCACGTTCCTAAAGTGCAGTTCAGAAGTAAATTACTAGTTGCTTGTTAGCTTCAGTTCACATCTGTATTCTTTCTCTTTGTTCACTTACAATCTGGACAAGACAAACAGCCACATCCACTTAGTGTTTTCTCACACAGAAAACACGTGACCTACATCTGATTGTAGCATCTACTCCACAAAAGATAGCTCTATCCGACCGACCTAGATTTTATTCGATCAACGCTTTTCAAAGACGTGATCACACAATCGTAAACCGATTCGAGCCCACAATGTGAGGCCTCTAAAGGTCCCATCATACACCATTATCGCGCGAGTCAACACACCCTTGAACTAACCATTATACTGTACAAATCCCTACTTACGCTGCTGTCAATCTCACACCTAAGGGCAAAGAAAGAGAAATCTGGATGATCCCAAATTAGATACGCGGTAACGAGACGGCTTCCACAGCAACGATAATGGGTTTTCTTTGCTGAAGGGAAAAACCAATTTCGTTGCTAAAACATCAAAATATCTAAGTCAAGTTGAGGATAATCCCCGTAGTAGACGGTAAGTATCTTACGTCTTGATATTACTTTGTTTGTGAGCGAGCGCGGCGCGGCCGGTAACACGTGAATATTTTTATGTGCTATGAACTTTGTTCGACTTGAATCGATGATATTGGAAAAGTTTGCTTTGCCTTGTCTTTAAATACGTGTTAAAATGACTATAAGCAGCTTTTGACAGGTTATGTTTTCACGCGGAATTTTAGCAGCTTTCAGGGAACGGTAATCGTTAAAATGAACAATCTTAGGTACTTTCTAAAAGCGTATTAGGGCCAAGATTTGACTTTGAAATTTTCCCAATGGTTTCTTAGGGACGCTCAGTCTACGTAGGTACTCCTCTTAGGAATATACATAATTATTTCTGGAACGTTGTAAAGGTTGTTTTACTGAATTTTCCAACAAAGAAACCAAAGCTATATTGTGAAACTGCCCGATATATATAATCACTGTTTACAATGAACCGAAGTAGGGTAAAATTATATTTATTGGTACATTACTATTATTAACTGGCAGTTTGCTGTGAATTTCAAGAGAATATTCAACAATTGAATTCAACAAACATCCTTTGCTTGCATTGTTGAAAATTTTAATGACAAATATATAGGAACCTGTATATATAGTATATACCAGTACTCCTTTACACACAGAACTGTACTTCTTACCTCCTTCCTAAGTAGGTATTAATATACTGCAAGAATTTTTTAACTTTTATCGACACATAAATTAAACTGTATTTGCGTGTTCTATATTACACAAATGCAGAGTCTACGAAACGTTTTTTTCTAAGTTGCTATAACCTTTTAATACGTCAAGCTATATCGGTGGTTATAAAACCCCCCTGTGCATACAAAAATGATCACTACTCAAATACCAAATACGCTTTTTCTAATCCCTTATAAAAATTAATTACCCATCACTTTTTCATTTCACATAATATATCATCAACCCACTCGTACATTTTTTGCTCCTTCAGTCACATCTGCGGGATTACAGACACCACAGCCCCGAATGTTTTCATAACTTGTACAAACATTATCTTGCCGGATGAATTAGTTTTATCCCAAAAATAATTCTCCAACAAAAATACCGTATATTCTACGTACTAGTTACTTGTATTTCCATACCTTTCGCTTTCAAAGCAACGTTGCATTATTTATTGGGGAAAAACTTTATATTTTCACAAAATAACCCAGCAGATGCTTGGATCACCTGTGGACGGGCTATTAACATAAGTTTCCATTAAAAACTGAACCCTATTATTTGCGTTGTAGAGTATATTTTGCCCCAGTATATTCTGAGTGAGGGGTTATGTTTTTGTTTTTATAGCTGTTTGTAATCGCCTCGGAAAGGCAGTAGTCGGTGTAATTTTCGTTGCGGGATTGTGTCTTGTAGAATGTTTTATTCAAGCGTTTAGAAATATCCGCGTGTATTTTAATGTTTGTTTATGAATGGTAATGAGCTGTCGATAGACCCACATGTTTATTCTACTTTGTTTGAGGTTCCTTGGATATTTTCCGACAACTCTTCTGGGCAGATGTTTTTGCAAGAGGTGTATCATCAAATAGCATTTTGTATAAACACGGAGCGTTAGAAGTGGATAGTACACGACTACACACCGCTTCGGGCATGTTGTCAATCTTTCAGCTGTCTACAAAGTACCTTTTATTACTGAGGCAATTTAATAGCACAACACTACACGATTTACAAGTGGTTCGATATGAATTACTTTAGCATGAAAAGATTCCCAGACTGAAGCCACCACTATGTTTAATTCTTCCGTTCTCACAAGCGATTTTTGGTCCAAAGTTGTTAGACACACAAATCGCGCGTCACTCAGTGTCCCTGGGCAATGTTGTTTGTTCCCAACCCGTGTTTGCACAGCTAACTGGATTGCTGCGGACTCCTCATTTATTCACAGCCCCCACTCTGCCCTAGTTACATTAGCCGCAACTTCTGATATACACATTTTACAATTTTGATTAACTTCGTCGTGGTCGTTTAGAGAGATGATCGTTTTGTCAGTTTGAAGACGGTTTTCGGTTCTGTTTTTAGGTTTGTACGTTTGTTTTCTATTTATACTGGTATCAACTTGTAAAACTATTTGTAGGCTATTTTTCTTAATGATCGTTCCTTTCAGCATTCTTTTGAGAACTCTTATTATTAGCTTATTTAGCTTAACTTAGCCTACAGCCGGAAGAACATCGATGGCTGCCAATTTTTGACGCAAGGAGCCATGCATATGGTGTCGAACGCTTTAGTAAAATCTTTTAAGATTTTTGCAAGGCATTGCTCAATGACACAACATTTATTCCTGTATATTATTCAGATTCCATTTTGTGATTTTTAAAATATAAAATTTTGTACTGTAAATGACGTATTCTATCTAGTTGCCCTTTCCAGTTGGCAGCGTTGCGTAAATAATGCCACCACAACTAATCTAACATAAACTCTATCTATACACCATTAGATATGGTGGCTTTTGACGTAACCTGCGGTAGACGTTTTAATATTAGGGTGTTTGACCTTTATTTAAATTAAAGGTTACATATTTTTAGGGTACAAGGGTTATTTTAAAAACCTGCACGGTCTATTTACATTGTAATTAGTATACATTTAGTCGGGGTTTAAACTGGAGATAATGAAAAAAAGGAACGTGGCTCGCCCACACAAAGTAACATGGGACAAAGTCAGGCAAATTATATTATCAAGATGTTATACTTTTTTTGAGATGGGTTTGCTCTTGACTCTAATCTAGGTCATAGATGACAAGGACATAGTCGACGATGGAGCGAGCTTACCCAGAAGAAGCCTGTTCACTCTAATTTTGAAGAGATTAGGGTTGTATGCGTTCGGAAACTCGGTTGACGATTCGAATGTACTAACACTAACGGACCAAGAGCTAGAAAGGAACCAATTGTCCATTACACTACAGTTTATTTAGGTATACCTACTATAAATGCTTCTGATAGACAAAGGGATATGATACTATAAAGGAAATGATTCACGAAACCTACGATTAAATTGACAGGATGGTGTTATTTTGTCTTTTATCAGAATAAACAAAGTTACACTAAGTATAAAATTGTATTGAAATCTGTCAACATGACTCATCGTTACTATTGTTCAGTTATTCATAAATATAAATTCTTTTGTTTCAGGTACGTAATTATCATAATTATGCAGTATTAATGAAAACATCGATGACGGTAATAAACAGGCTTCAATAATTTCGACGACATTTAAATATAGGTAAAGTGAGCGTTTTTCTGTATGGTGTCGGACGTAAAAGAATAGCACCATCCCATCACTTCCGTGGGTGTCGTAAGAGGCGACTAAGGGACTCGCCAGAAAATGGGCAGCAGCATTCTCTGTGCATTGCAACAGCTACACTGCGATCGCCAACCCGCCTGCCAAGCATGGTGATTATGGCAAACCCCCCTTTGGGGAAGGCCTATGTCCAGCAGTGGACGTCATTTGGCTGATTATGAGCCTTATATTTAACTAGTTGCCGCCCGCGGCTCCGCCCGCGTGATTGTCGAAAACTATCCTAAGGGAACATATTCCCGGGATAAAAAGTATCCTATGTGTTATTCCAGACTATAATCTACCTCTGTGCCAAATTTCATCAAAATCCATTCAGTAGTTTTTACGTGAAAGAGTAACAAACATCCATACATACATCCATACTTACAAACTTTCGCCTTTATAATAGTAGTAGGATGGAATTTCACAGAGATTCGGGTAGATTTGCATTCGATGCTGTTTACATTGTTTCCATGAACTTAAATTACTTTAATAGGTGGATAGGTATTTACTGGAATTTCGTTTTGCATATGAAATAATTTGAATACCTACCCAACTTTTGCTAATAGCAATTTATCAATTTACAAGAGTAGCCTTGAAGTGCTATAGTTAAAGCAATATTATTTAAACTCATGTTTACGTTTAGATAAAATCATGAAATATTATCCATGGCCTGTCTCAGGAAAACAGTGTTCACTACTTCAGGCGGGCTAAAGTTGGACTAAGATAATGAAAAGGGACTGTTATTTTGAATTGTTCCAGACTTTACAAGTTTCAAAGTTCACAAAATCAATTACTAATAGGTGACTTTAAACGGCTGAATAACCATTAAATATTGAAACATACGAACCACCACAAAATGAGAAGTAATCCTACACACGTTCTACCAAGCAAACGTAGCCAGTAAACGGGTCGATGTCATCAAAAATCCGAGGTTAACTTAACGTAAACGTGCGCGTTTTCAAAATTGCCTCTCGAGGACTCGTGTACTGATTAAAATACATAGATTTGATCTTACGTGAGAATGTTCGATCGGCTCGCTTATTTCAGCAAAATCCCCCTTTTGTTGGTTGTACTATGTCGAACGTTGCATGTGACATTGTCAATTGTTGATTCGACATAAGGGCATTGTGTTGAAAACGAGATAATTTCGGCGCACTCGTTCGGCATTGTTCGGTTATAAATCGGGTTTTGTTACGGAACTCGTTTTCTATATGTTTTATCGATATGGCTCTGAAAAGTGAGTTTAGTAGGTCAATTATTATATCAGTATTATGAACCAGTTTTTCGTTTTATGAAAACGGTTGACATCAATATTAAAGTAGATGTTTTCGCGGACATCGAAGCACTGAACACCAAAACACGAAGCTTAGGTAATGCTTGCTTTTTAAAGATCTTCAAAAACTTGAAACTAATTTGATAAACAAGGGAACTTATCCGCTACTAAAAGTTTATAATGAACATCTAAACACGCTAAACAAATATAAATATGGCGGAAGGATCCACATCCCCCTTGCTAATTAGTTAAACTTTCAGTTATTGACTTGCAGTTAGTTGCTTCTCTGACAGTGATAAGCCAAGCTTAAGGGACTGTTGATTTAATACGACAAGCGTTAAGACTATTAATTAACCCTATTTATTGCGTAGTTTCTTACTTTCTTAGTTTTGGTAGTTTATTTATTTGAGAATATTTTTGTATTAATTATCCAATTTTAACTAAATGTTTTGGTCTTCCTATTGCTGGTTTCCGAATATTACATAAATAGATTCATTTGGTCTTAAATGTTCATTTAGGTTACGTAGACAAGTAAAAAATATATCTAAATGTGTTTTATTAGCTGCCGCCCGCGTACTGGTATTCAACTGAATCCGGTTTGACTGGAAGCCGACCCCAATAAAGTTGAAAAAGGCCAAGGCAGATGATGACTAGCTACCGGCGTCAGAAATCATCCAAGGGAATATAATCCCAGGATTCAAATTGTTACATGAGTTGGTCCCCCGACATCAAAAAAAAAAAAAAAAAAGGTTACAAACATCCAATGTTACAAGTTCCAATTTTTGCGTAAAATAGTGATAAATTGGATCTCCAACAAAGATACTCACATCTCACAAAAACACAGTGATACAGTGGTCCACTCAAGTGTGCTCCTTCAGTTATAGGAGACCACAGCATGCACATATAACTAGGTTTACATACCTACAAAATTAAATTAAAATTAGAATTAGAAGAAAATTATTAGAGTAAATTACATTCAATTAAATTAGATTAAATAATTCCAATACAATAAAATTATTCAAGTATATTAAATTTAATTTAATTAAATTGGTCCAACAAATAAAAAATAAAATTTTGCTGTTTCATTACATTACAATTCATTGTTAAAATAATAGTAGGATAGAATAGGAAGTAGGATAACTTACCTATTTAACTGGTATAGATATTACCGGAAAATTGCAGACTCCGTAAGATTGTAATAAATCTTTATTAGATAATAATATCTCGATATAATATGAAAATATCGTTTTGTACACGTCACCGGAATATTGCAAACTCCGTTAGATTGTATTAAATCTTGATATATTATGAAAAAATCGTTTTGTATACAATACAATAAATCCCATCCAATTATTTCAATAGTTTCCAATATATCCGTGTCCTATTTAAAAATAAACAGTTTACAATTTCACGCGATATTTAACAATCTTACGACGTTTGCAATTATCCGGTGACATAGACAAACCTGTATTCAATTAACTGATACTGTAGATACTTATCCACGCAAGTATAAACACCGCGTGCGTTAGGTAAAGTAGTTATAGCAATGTGTGTTTGTTGCATCCCTACCTTTTGATACATGTAATCCCTTAATTACCTTACGGCCCCCATGGGGAATGATCCCGTGATTTATTTGTTGCTGAGACAATTTCGTATAATGCTTTAATTATAAAATACCCATTGGTTCTATTGTTGGCCGTTTGGGACCGTTGTTGTTGCTTTTTTTGTCTTTTTTTTATCCTCTAGGTAGTATTCTTTGACAATCTCGTGACGCTGTGGTCCTGGCTCACGACAGGGTAGGCGTACGAGAGATCGAAGCCAAGTCCTTAAAGCGACGTTAGACTTTTCTTATGGAACAGGGCAACTACCGAAGATTATCCCTGTATGCAATATGCAAGTATAGCACCTAGTAGTAGTATAATTTGACTATCTCGTGACGCTATGGTCCCGGCTTTCCGCAGGGTAGGCGTACGAGAGGTCGAAGCCAAGTCGTTAAGGCCATGTAGACTTTGTTATGGAACAGGGCAACAACCGAAGATCATCCCTGTATGCAATATGAAAGTGAAGCACGTAGTAGTAGTATCCTTTGACAATCTCGGGACCCTGGGGTCCCGGTCCTTTGGTAGGCGTACGAGGGGCCGAAACCAACTTGCATAGGCCCCGTTAGACATTTCAAATGGGATGGTGCACAAACCGATGATTGTCACTGTATGCACTATTAGGTATTTTCATTTATAACAGTGTCAATGTCATAAAGTGTCCATACATCAAAATACTAGCCTCTTTAGTTCCGTGATATAATTATTGAAATATTTTTTTTTTCAAAGCACTAAGAAATATTATTTCATTAAATTTTAATAGATACATGCTTTCATTATATTTATTGCTAAGTTCTAACTTTTTAACAATTGCAAAACATTTAAATAAATAACTAAAATACAGACAAATCCACATTTAAGTTCTTCTATTCATTTATATCTATTATCTCTTTTTGTTTTAGTTATTCATTAATTTTTATTATTTACTAGCTTCTGCCCGCGACTTCGTACGCACATACCCCGTTTTTTTCGTTCCCGTCGGAATTTCGGGAAATTCTCTCTTAATGCTTCCCTACAGAGTGTAGCTACATGCCTGAAATGTCTTACTGCTGGGCAAAGACCTCCCTCCACTCCTTCCATTGTTCCCGATTTTGTGCCACATATATACATTCTATATTAAGATTTATATTTTATATTATAGCCTTAAAGATAAATAAACAAACCTACGTCCACAATTTACACAAGCAAGGATTTATTTAATTAAACCTCTACCAAAAACCATTTTCTTCGCGCAATTCCAGTCAAACCGGTTCAAACGGAAGGGGGAAGGGACTTTCACGGACTTTCCTGACACACTAGCAAAAAAAAATCTCGCCTCTTTTAATTACTATTCCGTCGGACAAGCAACGCCACAGCCACGCCACGGCCAGGCGACTGACCAGCCTTTAATTTTATGCTGTAATTAGATTTTTTTCTTCATTAATATGTACCCTTGGATATTAGTTTAGGGTATGACAGGTTATTAGCCGCGTTGAATGTTTTAATTTCTAGGGTACAGTTAGGAAATTATGTTGTAGTGGGTAGGTTAGGTCTTGAAACCTTAGTTTGTAAGGGTTATTTGATTCTTTTTTTTAAGGATGGGAAATCATCAAATGACTTCTTCCGCTCTGGGTGGAGTAGAAGGGCGTGTCAGACTCTTACTGACTAAAACCCATCCGTGTTCCTTCTAAAGCCCTTTGTGTTCCATGGCCGCGGTGTTTCCTTGGAACTAATTCCGCAACCCTTGAGGGTTATTTGACTCGTAATTTATAAATCGTTTTAAATGGTGAAACTTTAACTCTCTCTCTTGTTTAATTCTATTCTAAATGTGCTGGAGGTGCATCGTCACTATCGTTCATGACAAATAAAAAAAGTACTTCTCTAACGACCTAGGATCTTACAAATCAAGAGTGAATAGGTTACTTCTAGGCAAGCGTGCTCCATCGTCGATCACATCATCCTTTATCAGAAGCGCGATTCTGTAAACATATCGAAGTGAAGGCTTGGGTGAAGTGATCACGAAGTGAGCTGTCATTCCATCTTGATTACATAGCTCATTTTGTAAACACTTCTCCCAAGTCTTCACTTCGACATGTTTACAGCCGGTGGATTCTATAAACATGTCGAAGTGAAGGCTTGGGTGTAGTGATCACGAGGTGAGCTGCCAATCCATATAATCAATATGGAATGACAGCTCACTTTGTGATCACGTAACATCTTGATTGTATGGGTTGATAGCTCACCTCGTGATCACTGCACCCAAGCCTTCACTTCGAAACGTTTACAGTTCAGAATCGCCTGGCAGGTGAGATTGTTGTCAAACGCGCTATCGCATTGAGTATACCTGTAATGATAGTGTATTTATAATAAATAAAAATAGAAAAATATTGAAAATAAAACACTTTTACACATTATATTAATATACTCACTTGGCAAATGTGATAGAAGTTACCCTTAATAAGGTAGGTTAGTAGATACAAGTATAAAATGTAAAACAAGAAAACTTTCATATAACATATTGCATATAACACTCGCGTTATGATTACTTCTCGCAAGCAATAGCTTCAGGCCATGCCCGTCGATAAAGTCAATACAACACTGTGGTTATAAATAGCCCCCATTTATTGTTCTACAGAAATATTGACCAAACAGTTACACTGAAGTGAAATTAGCGCACACACTTGATAATAACCTAACGTCTTGTACCGTTTTCATAATTTTACTTAGAAATGTTTACATTGTTGCAAATGTAACTTCCTTGTGTGTAAGATTTAGTTTTAATTAAAATTGTTTAGCAAAGCGCAAGCAAATGTGGGAGACATTTTTGCGCGTAGTGCAGAACTTACATACATTTCCGTAGGTTATAGGTATTTCACAAATGAAATCATAAATTAACTGAATACTACCAATTGCACCTCCATTATCTGGCCTCAGATAAATTTCAGTACGAAAACTGGAAATAAATTGAAAGGCAATGATCATTTTCTCCCACGCCCCCCGTTTTTGTTTATGGCCATCTAAAACCAAACGGCTACATCAGGGCTGAGTACCAGGCGATCATGGGCCGGTATAGGTGTGCAGCGGTCGTTTACATTTTCAATTGCGTCTGGGCTCGCGGCCTAGGGCGGTGCATTAACATAATTGTAGCCACTATATTGATTGGCCGGCTTACCGGCAAGGTACTCTGTAGATGCTACCAATTGCCCGAGCACTGGATTGTTAAGGCCATTCTCGAGAGATTAGATGTTATGTATCTACCTACTTGTTGTCTTCGCGATCTTTTTCTAGGTTAAGATCGTTTCGTTGTGTTGTTCTGTTATTCTCTTGTATAGGAATGGTTTTTCAAACTAAGTTTTAACTGTTGAGTCACTTACTAACATTATTCAAAGAGGACTTGTCAAAAAAAGTATTTCCTAAAAGTTTTTAAAACATGTTTTCAGTCCGAATATTTTTTATACAACTCTATCAATACCGAAAAACTGCTACATCACTATCACCGTATTTCGCCCAAAATTCACAAAATACGACAAAACATATTCATCAAATAAAATTTACGTCGACAACTCCATCCAATTTCCTGTCCGTGCAGATCGGTTGGCGGAAAGTCCGTCAGTAGCCAACGGTGGCACCGCGATATGATCACGACCAACATTACGGGACCAGCTTAACATAATAGCTACTTTAGTCTGTCTATCGCGAAATTGAATTATTTCAATAACAGCTCCACGATTGTTCTAGTCTTTGGTGTAAGTGCTTTTAGAACTGTTATGGTAAACGTTTCGTTTGAGGGATTAGGATTTCGTATGGAATTAAAGTTGTTAAAGACGTGAGCAAAGAAGATGCAAATACAAAGAAAGCTATCGTTGTTAATTACACTTTTTGTAGAAATTTTATCAACCAGACAAATATTATTCAGTTCCCAATTATAAAGATTTTTATGAAACAGCAAACGAACGAAAGTGCCTTCTTAAATATTTTTTTCAAATTATTTAAACGGCTGCGCTGTCAGCGATTTTGAATCAAATTGTCGGAAGGTATCTGAATAGGGGAGAAATTACTGAAACGATCCGACTCCAAAGTGCTCATAAACGCTGATCTTCTTTTTGTTATTTTAGCAGTATCAGCACTGAACGCCGCCATTTTGAGAGATACCAGCCAATGGGAAAAATGCAGATTAAAAATCTCGAATTGTTACTCGATAAATGTGATGTCAACAATAATGATATCCTCTCGAAGAAAAATTCGTTTCATGTTGCAAATTGGATACGTGGGATGTAAATGCCAATTTGATTTATTTGTTTTACTCGTGTAGGTGTGCTGAAATGTAATACGTAATCTACTTACCTACTGCTGGGAAAAATAACTGATCTTTGCCATTGTTTTATACGCTGGAAAATACTAGTTCTTATTGTGACAATTTTATTCAATGTTTTACAGACAGCACATCAAGCTAAAACAATCTGTCAAATTTCTTTAAAAAAAATTCAACTTTATCGCTATAGCATTAGGTTCAAGTTTGATTGGGTAAATTTGACAGGTTCGGGTACCTTGTAATTAAAGAACTCAAGATATCAAAGTAAAGAAAATAAAATCATAGACAGCTACTAGTCTTTCAAGACATTGGAGTAAACAAAAAACAAAGACACATTTTAAAAACCGCTGCTCAAGCAAGTTCCAGTGTCTCGTAATCCCCTATTCCGTTTGGCAACGCGTGACCTTCATCAAAAGGGCAAACAAGGGGATGCAGCCATAAAAACCTTAGGTACTTGTCATTCAAAAACATCACTATACACTGACACGTCTTGGGGAAGCAGTAACACACCCAGGGTTCCTTGTCAGCAAGGGACGCGCACAGAATTCGCAATTTTATTTGATTTCCGATTTAAATTCCCTCCTAGTGGTTCTGTGGTAATATTTTGATGTTCTTTGACCGATATCTGGTATTATTGTAGAATTAAGATTGTCGTCTTTGTGGGGGACGGAACGGAAATTTTGTTTGTATTGTAATAAAGTTTTTGTAGATGATATTGAGATGGTACGTGTTGAATCGAGATCATCTTGCAGCGTCCATTTTGTTTATGATTTTGAATTGCATGGTTTCTCTATAAGGTGCTTGGTCTAAAAACTATCTTGAAGTAATTAATAAGACGTTATTTTTGTTGTTATTTATATCTAGGCATATTTACTATTTGAAATCGATTCTAATCTAAAACAAGATTTCTCCAGCGTAAACGCACACAATGTAGCGACTCCTTATCTCCCGCCCTTCATTTTATAGGTACCAATCAGTACTGCTGGGAGCCATGTTCTGCAAAACGTGTTAGCTTAAAGATATAATGAATAAATAGTGACAGTGTAAGTAGGGGCACTGGATAGAATCGCTGGAAATGATCGGTTGGTAGCCCTAGCCTATGGCGGTAGCAATCGTTTACATCGGTACACTTAAAAGCGGTAATGTAGGGCCCATGGTAAAGAATAGCCATGCAGTAGATGTAAATTTTATGGGAGCTGGAAACAATAGCGAGTTTGAACGCAAAATATAAAATTTCGGTCAAAAAACAGGTGTTCAATGAAGCCATCGATGCGTGTTCAACCAAAATGTATGATACAGCGGATGATTTTTGGGAAAGGTAGAAAACCTTAATGCTAAGCTGTAATAACTTGAATGTAGTCGTTTAAATAATTATTGTAAAATATTTGTGATAGAAAAGAAAGTCTTATATTTGCTAGATGTTGCAACATTAAGAAGAGTTGGCTACAATAAGGGTAGGCCAGCCCATAAATAATGCCCAAAAAAATAATTTTCGTCCACTTTCATAATGGATGGAAATTCGCATCGTCAGTATCGTGATTTTAACCCTGAATAATGTGGTGAGTTTTTTTTGGGCTATTTGTATAGGCTGGCCTACCCTTACTGTAGCCTACTGCACGCCCATGGTAGTACTAGTACCTACTTATAGTAGATATGAGTAAGCAGGCATTCATAATAGTAGGTATATGTTACCAAATAGTGAATTGTTCCAAACAATGTATTGTGTAAAGTTTTGTTTGGAGTTTCAGTCAAAACTGACTGGAATCTGATATGAAAGCTTCACTGATATCGTCCAGAATAGTTTATACATTAAATTAATGCAACAATTCCTGGAAAAAACTGATACACTGTGCACTCACTAACGTGAGTTATTATTATTTTATCATTTCAGTACAGCATACGTATCACCATTCTAATATTGACGTTCATTCGAGGGTGATTATCCATGCAGATCTTTAATCTTTTGACGTCAAGCACCAAACTTTTCCAATTCAAACAACCAACATGTTTATCTGTGTGTTCAGAAAAACATCGGAAACCCACCCCACGAGCACACTGAAGATTGATTGGAACATCAGAAAGGGAAAATTAAGGTTTCGCAGAGCAATATTTTAAATTTATTTGCGTCTACGATGCAAATTATGAAATAGAGATGGGGTGGCTGCTTTTTTTATTTCTGTCGGTTTAATCGAATAGGGGAATCTTTTGTTAATACCCTAAGATCGAAAACTGTTTGCTTTGCGTTCCGTTTCACGTTCAATTCCACCATCATCGATATTCGAAGGAGCTAATTCTGTAAATTTTTATTTGTCTTGAAATAATGGGACTTTTGAGAATTCCAATTTCCTTTTATTTGTTTAATATTTTTTGTGGGTGTTTTACTTAGATCAAAGTTGTTCAGTTATTGAGATGAGCTCATTTAAATTTTAGAATGTTAAGTAACTGTGATCGTGGAATGAAATAAATTGTGTATTTTCATGCTAATCAGGGAAGAAAGAAAATCAAAGATTTTGTCAACTAAGTAGGTACTTGGTAATCCGGCGGAAAATTGTGAAGTTTGCTTCACATAATACCAACTTCACCAATAACAGTAATACACAAAAATACAGCACAAAGCTTCTGAATTACGAAACAAACACCAAGAATATCGACTTGTGAAGTCTCACGTGTAACAAAAACATTCCGAAGACGTTAATAAATCAGCCATAGAGTCACGGACACGTTATTATCCGGACAAATCAACGGCACATAATAGGGCAGACGATATTTCCAATAATAAGAACGAGAACTAATCTAACTGGAGCTCGTAAGATAACATAGGTCGGTCCCGCGGGGACGCCTGTGTTTAGTCGGTTTACAACTACGGTATAGGGCGAGGTTACATTGATCGTTTTTGGTAGGAGATTGCAATTAGAAAATTGTATTGTTTTTAGACAGTACCAATAACCTAGGCCTTATTTTGTCGACGCTGAAAACTCTATCAACTGGTTCTATTTTTTTTATATCAAATTCTGACGAATCATTAAAGCACACACACAAGTGCAACGTTTGGGCAATGTCACACGTATTTTGGATTTTTTTTTTTCAGTCGCAGAGTCATGTCGCAATGTCGTGTCACATGGCGCAAAAAGCCAGAAAAAGAGCTATTGAAGTTTTCTTATTCATTAAAAATATCCGTAGTAATGTAAAAGTCAATGTAACTCTTTTCTCAAATAGCAAACGCACAAATATTTTGGCAAAAATAAAAACCTTATTAAAACAGACAGACTTTTCCACCAATCGACTTCGAATCTTGCGTCATGTGACCACCATCTTATCCTTGCGATTTAGCGGGGAGTCGCCTAGCTAATACGGGGATATCTTTCGGAAAATAGGATACCGTTTGACTTTACCCTCGACAATGAAAAGACTGGATTAGACGATACACTTACGTATAGAAAATATATGTTTATTCGGAAGTATTTCTGAATCAATTGATTATTTGGCTAAAAAAATCTAATTAGTCAGTTTGATTTCCAAAAAATATTGGACATGTAGTTTTTTTTTGTCACGTAAACAAAGAATGAAGACGATACAGTGCTTTGAAAACTCGTGTGACGTCATTTTAGGACACGGCGTAACATAACATGCTCGCTGCGAACATTTGCAGCGAGCATGTTTCGGCCCGTAACACCGGTAAGTAACCAGCTTAAGGTCTAGGAAAGTAAACTTTGACCCTTTTTCAATTAAAATTCTAGAAAATTGCAGCGGATTTCTGAATGAAGTTGAGAACGTGTCAAACCTTTGACGCCTTTTGATAGATTTTCAGGCTATAATAGAATTTGAGAAATAATCAAGTTTAAGTGTTTGACGCTTAATTCAGAGATCAGGCGTAAATGTTTGTTTTACAGGTTGTTTTATAAAGTTAAAAAAAAAAACCAAAACATATCAAAAATAGATAAGACTTCTAAAATTACAATTAGACTTTATTCAGACAACATTTCCATCAAACATAATTTTATTTCCCACAAATTTTACCCATCTCAAATCCCCACTTTTTCCCAACTCACCGAGTAAGATCTCAACGTTATAATAAAGCCTAGTGCAGACAATAACATTTGCCAACATCGCCCGGGCCAATGAAGGGTGAACTTGTGCCCGGGCAATCTTAACAGCGATCGGCGACCTCCGCTCTCGTTCGACAACGGTTACACCACTGAGCGTATGGAGTTTTTGAGATGAGAGATTTTGATGATACTTTTTGGTGGGATAAAAGGAAGGATTATTTAGTCATTAGTTTAGTACCTATATGTGTTAAAGTCGAAAATTCTAAAACTTTTTGGTTGAAAGCTCTGTGGATTTCGGCCGATTTCCCGAAATTCGAACGGAAACGGTAAAAAACGGGCTATGCGGGTATGAAGTCGCGGTCAAAAGTTAGTTCTATATACAATTGACACCTATATCAGTCGTTTAAAAACAAAATTATTAAGAAAATAATCCCAGAGGATACCCATTTTTTTTCCTAGGCAAGAAAATGCAAGTTAGGTACTAATGAATATATTTAATTAATATTGATCGTATTCGTAAGTAAATAAGTGCTAATTTTGTAATTGCGGTTTTCCGATTCAACCTTATTCTATTTCGTTTGTGCTATCTTTGTACGCAATACTTAAGATGTTTCCTCTCGGGTAACAATTTAAAATGAGAATTAAAGTAGATAAAAAAGTTATAATTATAATTTAAATACTGACTTTTTCAATAATGTGTTTCCTCATTAAAAGTCTGAGGTGGCAAAGAATGACAAAAAATTGTAGATATCGTCACTACAAAAACATTGAAATCATGCAACATTAACAGGACTTCTATAGTACTAATTCAGGGTTTATTATGTACACTGCCAAAAGCCCATGAAAGTTTTAGGACACGATAATACATAGAAAACACCGTAAAAGGCATGAGTACAATATGTAGTAAAATTTTAACTTCGTTAATATAGGGTCGAATCAAATTAATTAATTAGCGTAAGCTAATCTTATACTTTCAAGTCGCTACACTACCAGAGACCGTTGACCCCGCAATCAGCTGTAACCTGAAATAAAAAATAAGAAAATCTTTGTCTCATTGGTATCGTCAGAGCAGTGATCGGGTGAAGTGAGCTGTCAATCCGTAGCTTCAGCTCACCGTGAAATGTGTGATGTGAAGTGAGCTTGAAGTGAACTGAGATTTTTACGAAATATAAGTTTTCTTTAATTCTTTATTGTACACCATAACAGCTTATATTAATTCACAGTGATTTAAAATAGTTCATGTACAAAGGCGAGCTTAACTCAAAAATGAGTTTTCTACCAGCAAACCTTTGAGTGATAGAGAGAGATCACAATAGAGGGTAGGATCCAGTGCACACATTTTACAATACTACATAGGTTGTTATATTTCGTAAAAATCTCACCTTGAAAACTCAGGCGAAGTGAACTTGAAGCAATCTGTTAATCCCTAGCATTGAGTGGAATGACAGTGGTTACGGTGGGATGTTTATAGTTGTATAAATATCCCACCGTGAACGCATAGGTGAAGTGAGCTGAAGTGACCGGTCAATCCACAGCTTCAGTCTGTCTGAAATAGTATTTTTTTATTTTTTGACAGTGAAAAGTACTAACACTACTTTCTAAGTTGAATCTACAGGTACTACTAATCAAATGGACATTTAAATTTTATTTTTTATTTTTTTCATTTGGTTAAATATGTACCTAACACCGTACTCATCGTAGCGGACAATAAGGCAGTAAAACAGCCGGTTCCTCGTGACGAGTGGTCGTGATGCGCCGGCAATTTGAGCAGCATCATGTCAGCGTATCAGCTACGACTCGTCGTTCCTGTAATTGTACGTAAACCATCCGTCGTTTGAATACTGGCTGGAAGTATGCGCGGGATTGGGAACGTTTATGTTCGATGGTTGAAGAATTGCTGTTTTATTTGTAGCTCGATTTCTCACTGTAGTTTAGGTTGATCTAAACTATAGACACTCTGTAATTTAGCATAAACTAGTTATCAACTGATATTGGTTACAGCAGGGCAATCATTGATTGAAATAAGAGAAGAAACAGGCAAATAAAACACCCAATTTTAAGGTCTTGTACCTGGATGACCGAGTTGACTGATTGCTCGGTTTTATTTTTTTGGTAAACGTTTTATAAAAATGTAACCTAGCTAGATCGATTTATCGCCCCCGAAACCCACTGCATACTAAATTTCATGAAAATCATTGGAGCCCTTTCCGAGATTCAGATTATATATATACACATATATGCAAGAATTGCTCGTTTAAACGCATTAGATAGATTAGGGATTAATCTCGTGACGTGAAAATCAATAGGATATTTTAAAAAAATAAGCCTCACTGTCTAATACTATTCAAAGAAGTTGAAATTGTACGAACAAAACATTTTCTTTCATAGCTCATGATGTGAATGTACCGTTATTTTCTGTATTCAAGTAAAAAATACGTCTAGAAAAATCATAGAGAACCTTGAATACGACTACCAACAATACTCATAAAGTAGCATAAAACAGAGAAGCTTACACTTAGTGCCAAAGAAAGTGGGCCCAATAGAATAGGCGGAATATCATACTGAGCCTAAACATGCAATCTATTAACTTTTATCGACGAAACTTTTCAATCACCTTGGCCCAGTTTTTATGAAAGAGAGTGTTTACTAACAGTGTAGGAATCATAACTTATTTTTATGATACAGGTGTATTAAAATTATATTTTATTTTTGTTACTTTTGGACAATTTTATTTCATAGTTGGGTGTTAAATTGGGAAGAAACTTGCATGACATGTTTTCACGGAAATGTCCAATAAAAAAGTTTTCGTTATGAGTTATCCTTCTAGCTTACTCTACGTGTTAGATTAAACTTCTTTATGTGATTTCTTTAACAGCTGTAAAGGTGTTGGTTGTAAAAACTTACTATTGACACCCATACTCGTTAGGGTGGATTATTACCACTTGCTATCATCACTACACAAACACATTCATACACATTGTTTCAATTATATCTGTTTATTATTTTATTTATTTTATTTAGATGCTATATGTAGATATATGTAAGAATATAACTATATTAGATGGATTCAAATGAACCGCCACTCGTCCATTCAAGGGTTCATTAGAAAACCAGCGTCAGACAGCATCAGTCTGTCTGACATATCGCTGAAATGGACCTTTTTAGTGCAGCCGTGAGACACACATTTAGTTCTTAACATACCTACATTTCTTTTTATAATTTTATTTCTATGTACCGTGCGTGTTTCATGTAAGTGCTAAATAAATATTATTCTTTCTTTCTTTCTTTCTTTCTTTACATATTATAAAACAAATTCATCCGCTACGTCTGTCTGTCTGTACGCGATAAACTTAAAAACTACAGCACCGATTTTCATTCAGGTCTTCACCAATGGATGGGGTTATTCATGAGGAAAGTTAAGGTGTATAATTCGTCCCGAAATTCTTACGGGAACGGGAAAATAGGATGCGAAGTCGCGGGCCAAAGCTAGTCATAAATAAACGAGCATTTTACAGACGTAAGATTGATGAAACTGTAAAAAAAACGTATTTCTTCAACATTTTAGATTGTAAATAATATAAAATCTAAAATGTTAAATCAAGAAGTAGGTACCTAGTTTGTTAAGTAATTGAAAGAAGAAAAAAATGGTTGTATTAAAAATAATAAAATATTTTACGAGTACCTTAATCCTTTCCAAGGTTAGTTAGTTGTAAATAAAAGCCATTTTCTAATATTTATCCAAAACATTAACCACACCTTCAAAAACCCCATTCCTTAAGAAAAAAATGAAATATTCCGAAACGGTCTAATTTTCCCCGCCGTCCCCCATAACTCTATAACCAAGCAATAAAGCTTTCCGTATAATAACGGTCCCGTATACAATACGCCAGAAGTTATAAATGTTAATATTATGCAATTACCCCGCCTTGCCCCTATGGGATACAGGTACGGTATCCGAACACCCCTGCTTCCCCCAATTCGGTATAAGTTGTTACTATAACACCTGCGTTTGTGGAATTTGCTGAAAATATGTTAATTTTCATGACAAATTTGAAGGATAATCCCGAGCATTCGTTGAGGGAGATAAGTAGATGAATATATCTGCAGGAGAAAGTAGCTGGAGGTATCTACAGTATCTTTTTCGGGCACCCCTTTAGGGACGTTTACGTCTCATGCTAAACATGGGTTTCCCTAAAGGCCAATATCGCAAACTATCCTGAGAGGTCATTTACTTATAAATACCCCCTCAGGATACGCCCCTACGTCTTGCCAAAGTAATCATAATATTCCCAAAACATACAATCTTTAATTGATGTTGGTCGGGTTTGACCAATAAACGTAAGACAAGAAAAAACTGTCCTGAAGTTATTTAAGGCATATATGATTAAACTCACAAAACAAAACAATACGTACTTGTCTATCGGTAATAACTGTCACTAACAAGAACTCAAATAAGTTAAAACAATCGAAAAGTTAAAAAAAAACGCACATGTAACAATTAATCCAACGATTTAGTCATAGCAGGTGCAAAAACAAACACAAATCTCGCGACAATGCCTTTCATACGTTAAACATAGCACATTATCCTCGCATTTCAACCTAGTTATGTAACAAAAAAATAATTAACAATATTTATTATTTCGTTACATGAATTAATAACAGACACAAAGCATTGCCATCTATCACCATTCATCACCAAATACTCGTGTTCGCAATAAACGAACCAGACAGACAACTGAAAATATTATAAATGTGAGCTCAGTATTGTTTCTGTGTTATTAACAATATATAACTGTTATGTGAAAAACTATCGAACTAAAAATACTGTGACGGTACAAAAAGGCAAAAAATAAATAAAACGCCAAATTGATAAAGGAAATCCACCAAAGGTTCCATTTTTAAACGATTCTGTCTCGCTTTTGTACCTCCTAAACATATTCGTGAATACATAAATAAACGTAGAGTATTAGGATAACTTAGGTCCAAATGAAATGTACGCCTCAATTTCTGAACCCTGTCAGTAAAACACCCTTTTCACTACACCAGAATCATACACACATCAGAAAACCTCACTCAAATTCAAAACAGTAACAACACATAAACGGAAATTAGCATAACAACAACGTCACAGTATGTGAGTAAACAACAGAAATCTTGAACTCCAACAATTTACGCAAACAACGTAATCCTGGTGGTACCTCCACTGTTTGAGAATCCTGGCACCGCCTCCATGTTTGAGAATCCTGTCGCCTTGTATGAGAGCTGCGAGTAATTAGATAATTGCATAAGACCCTGTCGTTTGCGCATTAAACTCTGTATTTACCCGACCCGATCGATGGTTTGACAGACCCGTTAATGAACGACTGTTGAATTTGTGAGTGACAATCGAATCAGTTTGATTGTTTTATTAAGGTTGGTAGTGCTAGCATTGTTGACTAACATGCGAACAGTTTGCGTATAGAATTCGATGTATAAGTAAATAGGTTGGTTGAGTGGTTTTCGGTAAATCTGATCATTTAGTGTGAAGTGGATACGCAGAATATTTGCTGTATAAGCTGTATTAATCAAGTGCAAGGATACTGCGAGTTTTCTACAGTACCTAACCGTCTTAGAATACCATGAATACTTCCTTTTTGTTTTATTCTGAGAAACACCTACACTCAGAAACAACTGCAATCCCCTGGTATTGTAGTTATTTCTTAGTGGTATCATAATTTAAAACACCGATGCACTCCAATATGTTTCACATTATGAACCTTTTATCCCGTAGAGCCTCGTAATGTCCTTACACGCATTTACCTATAGGTAGGTAAAAGCACTTAAACGTAAAACAAATTATTTTTGCACGACCATTTTACAGAGAAAAGGTGGACGCAAATTGATCATATAAGCTTTTATTACTGTATAAAAGTATGCCAACGTTTATATTGCAGACATGACAACCAATAAACAACTATTCGAACAGAACAGAAAGTTTAACCTACGCAATACCTGAGGTAAGCCATTGTATAAACAAATAAAAACCAGTAGTGACATCTATGTTCCCATTCGTTAACTACGAAGTTGAAAATGGCGTAAGCACCCGGTAGATGACACTATGAAATCCTGCATCGCACAAGTGATATTTTCAAATGGATATGTAAGACGAGAGGCTCTATACAAGTGACATTCTATAACGATAACCATTTTCAAAAAGTCAAGAATGTATGCGATTGACAGGCACTATCGAAATGTCATAATTTTGCCATTTGAACAATTGCTACCGCTAATAGAATGTTGTCTAGAACCTCGGATCCCCTTTTGAGGGACATCACGCCATGCTCCTGATTGCTGTTTACATTTTAATATTACTTCCTGCCTTTGCCTAAACTTATTTTTTTTTAAATCACGTCCACCCTAAGCATAGCTAGGGATCAATTTCGGAGTGCGTGGGTTTCGTTTTTTCAATCAACCGCATCGTCAACCAAAATAGGGGTGCGCTGAGGGCCGAAATTATTTAATCTATAGTTCAATGGCCTTATTAATAGAGAAAAATGGTAAGGAAGAAACCTCTTCCCTAGTGCTCCATCGTCGGCTTTGTCTCTGTCATTTATGACCTAGACTAGAGTTAAGAGCAAACCCATCTCAAATAAAACAAAAATAAAAAAATAGTGTTGCCTTTGAGTGAAGCGAAAAATTTTGTATCGGTAATTACAGTGCCTGAAAGCAAGGAGGATAAACTACTGGTTGATATAATGTACAAAAGACCGGTTTATCAAATAAACAAACCTTCTACAACTAATTCCAGAATAAACATGATCAAAAAAAGATATTTGCACGCCATGAGAATTGGCAGCCATGTCGTGAGCCACTCTTATTTTAAATCTTGCATGCATGTATTATTTTAATTCTATTTTGTAAACATATGTTTGAGCAAAAAAAAATTCTTTCTTTCTTCTTTCAAAAGCAATCAAAATTCAGTAATCAAATCCGTACCAAATTAAAACTATGTGTAGACCTATTAAAAACTATTTTTGTACCAAAACAAACCAACGATACTAATACTTTGTTTCCTATTTGTTACAGGTAAGGATTCCTTCACAAACCTCGGCATCCAATTAGTTTTCGTCCCTTCATTACTAACAGGTATAACTTTACATTCATTTAAATCTACGTTCTTACTCACCAATAACCGTCCGTTGTTCCTAAGTGGAAAAACTGCATATAACTTAGGGGATGAACGATAAACAGAGGGTGTCTTGCTACCCTCGTTAGTTGGAGAAATCAAATTAATAGGATATTACTGTAGGTACCTACGTATGTACTGTGCACTTAAAATTGCTATACTGTGTAGATTGAGTTGGCTAATTCGTAGCTGGAGCATTCCCTGGAGTCGTCTGAAATAAACGATGCAATGTCTTTGGCTTATGAGCAATCATTCTCTGTGTCAAAGTTTGTCTTCCTTGCTCCCCACAATATACGCTATAATTAAAAAATATAATGAACTTAAATATCTATTCATGATTCAAAATAGATTCACAGTATAGTTTAATTTTGTAAATAGACAAACAAATAAATACACTACACTGATGTAAATACCACCTTCACCAAATTAATTAAATAACGGAATTTTCCTTCAACGGAAAATTTCTTTTACCATTATAATTACCAGTCACTATGGGAATTATCAATCAAAATTCCATTGAAGAGACATAATGTCGGAGTATTTATCTGTTATTTATATTTCAATTATTATAATTACGGAAAGACACAAGTACGGACGGGCCGATGTGAATATTGTATTGTTTAAACTCGTTTGTGACATCGTTAACTTGACATGTGAATGGCCACGTGCTAACCTATTTATTTAATAGAATGAGTTTATTGATTTGGGTTCATGGTTTGGCCCATTTGCGATGATCAATTAAAATATTTTGTTACTTCGGCAAATTCATTTAAACTTTATGTACAATATTGGTAAATAGGCGGACTTAATGCATCAAGGCATTCTCTGCCAGTCAACCTTTGAGTTATGAAGGATATATTGTGGTAGGTGTACAACAAAAAAAAAAAAAAAAAAAAATATAGTTTTGGAAAAGCACGTTTTATTTTTGTCAACAAAAATCAGCTGACCAGTTGCTTATGAAATCTTATTTCCTATTAAAAATTGACGAAATGGCGGAATAGTTTATTTTATGATTTAGGAAGTTACGTAGGATATGAAATAAAATTTTCATAATTTTGTATCAGTGTCTAAGTAACTATTTCAGTAAAATGTAAATTCTAAATCCGAATGAAAAACACCAAAAAATAACCTGTCCAACATTAACGTAGACACATTCGACCCAGTAATTACACAGTCAATGTTAACACTTGTACCAATTCGCCCCCAAGGAATACAAATAGAGAATTAACATCGCATACGCGTGACATTTACCAATAAATTACCACCAACTTGCTTGTTAAAAAATCTAATGATTACCAAGAGAAGTTGTGATACGGCTATATTTTTGGTCAACGATTAGAACCCCCTGTTTAACCCGAAAGCAGGTACGAAACGGAAGCGGTTCGTCGGCCACCAGGATTTATAGCTCCGGCGGGGTTCAAATCGGGGGTGTAAATTGGTAAATGCAAGGGGTCGATTCGTTAGTGTATTGAACTGTTACCTAATCCAACTCAGTACTTACTAAAAAGTGATTTGGAATTTTATTTAGATACTGAGTTTTTGAGTGTGGTGTAGGTTACAAAATAGGATTAGGGCTATGCTACAATTTTTTATTTTAATTTTCATTGAAATGTTTTTGGCATACAATCCATTCTAGCGTGTTTTTTTCCGTGACCTCAAAGATTTGTAGCCCCGACGGGGTCAAATCCGGGCTGTAAATAGAGACAAGCAAGGGGTCGAGTCGTTAGTGCACTGGACTGATGCCTAATCCCGCTTTTTACTTAAAAGTGTTTTGGAATTTTATAATTATACGGGGTTTTGTTGAGTATGGTGTCTGTTACAGAATACGATTAGGGCTGTGTTAGATATATTATTAGAATTTTCACTATGGGCTGATTTTTTAATAAGCAGCAAGTTTCATCAGAAGATTAAATATGACAGTTTGACATATATTCTGTACAAAAACTGTCAAACGGATATATTTATCCTCAAAATTGAATAACTTACGTGCTAGTTACAATACAATATTAACTATTTTATTATCCACCACATTTTCATTTAGCAACAAATCCAAATCCATCTCGCCACACTGCAAATCGAAGCCATACAAAGAGCGATGTTATCAAAATGAATAGATCGTCATATGTAACTAGATAACCCGCCATACAAAAGATCGTAAGGTCGCGATAAGGCCCGATAGGGGGCGATAGTGTGCCTTCGGAAGTTCACCGTCTGGGCTCCTAACGGAAATGCTTTGTCCCTACGGATTTAGGGATAACAGGAGAGGTCGATAAAACGCTCCCAAAATTATACGGAATTGAACCTTGCTGCATGCGAGTCTATTCCGGATACTAATTTAGAGGCGAAAGATTCGCCCCATTGGTTGGTGATCCCTTTTTGAAATGGTTGCAGAGCATAAGGCGTTTGTGAGCTTATGTTTATTGGAAGGCTGTATGTGTGATTGTAGGGTAGTTGTGATCGTTCATTGATTTATAATTTAAACAATATTTTGCCGCCCCATAAATGAATGTGCCCATATTTCGACTGGCCTGTTGGTCAAGTGGTTAGTGACCCTGTCTGCTTAGCCGGAGGTTCCCACCCAGGGCAAATCGTTGTGTGATGAGCATGATCATTTGTTCTGTGTCTTGGTGTAATTTGTCTATAATATGTATGTATTTAGAAATATATAAGTATGTTTGTCAGTTATCTGGTTGCCATAGCACAGGCTCTGCCTAGTTTGGGATCGGATGACCGTGTGTGAGTTGTCCCAGGATATATTATATTATTATAGGATATACGGAAAAGCAGATCAAACTTTTGCGATTTTACTGAACCCATAGTAACAATTGTTCATAATGATAAGTACAATGATCCCTTTTCAGGTTAGGCATTCATTCTGTTTCACATTGTAAAGGTAACAAAAAGAAATGTGTCGAATCGAAAACCGAACTCAAACTGCACAGACGACGCACTCAAGACAAGCTCTTATTTCATTTTTTACACAAACCCATAAGAAAATTCTTAATCATCATACGAAAATCTTTTCAATTCCATACACTTCCTCAATCCTTCATACAATATCTTCAAACATCTCGTAATTAAAACTTGCTCAATTTATTAATTAGACATTAAGTACTTGTAGCGCGGAAACTTTGCAGAACTCATTCCGCGAGGGAACCAGTTCGATTCCGACTTTGAATGAATTGTCTTTTGAATTTATATGTAAATGTCTCCTTACAGGGAAAGAGATAGTTTATTTCTGCTTCTCTGAGCGTTCGTTGTTACTTTGAATAAAGTCTGTACGAATTAATTTTACGCTTGCAATAATTTCGTGTTACCGCCAAAGGGGAGACTCAAAGGAGGCAATAGACACGCCCGGTGTGAAAACACACTTATTGCATTCGGGTAATTAGTTTGCTTCAAGGAATATTTCAATTTAATGTTGGTTCTTTGAGAAGGGTTTTATATGAAATTAAGTAGTATCTAAAGTTTTGTGAAAAGTTAATTATATTTACGAAAATTTGTTTCTTAATGAACTTTTCTTCACAAACGCAACATATCTGCCAACCCCTCACAGCTCACGTGCAGTCACGACAAATCAGAACAATGCCAACAATAATAATTGACTTCTGCCCAATCAGACTGCAATACAAAGTCAGACGTCGCGATCTTTGACAGATCGTATTGACACATACCACATACTTTCACCTGTGTTTACTCGCCCCTCCCCCTCCTCACCGCACCGCACCTCCCGACCCCTCTGTCAATTCAATACGAAAATCCAATTTCTTTTACGTTACAACTTCGCTCATTTTGTTTCGTCGAAGAATCGAAAGTTGGCCGGTATGAGGATTTCTATTGACTCGCATGCTGGTGACAGCCCTGAAGCTATTACTGCTTCGGGTCCCCTGATTATTGACTGAAATACGTGTACGAGTGTCTCTATTTTGGACGTAGGGTTGGCAAGCAAGGGTAATTAGTATGTTTTTGTTTTGCTCTGAATGGGACTCGTAAATTCCTTGATGGACACAAGTTGTGATGTGCTGTACAACAGACTTAGGAAACATTATTATTACTTCTTTTATGTTGATTGATATTGGCAACCCCAGATCCCCAGATTAAAAACAGATAGAGCACCTAAATCTTTACATGCTCAAAAAATAGGCACAGGTTCTTCAAATACGCTGCCAAAATCCGAACATTCTATTTATTTTAAAATACCTTTCTTATTAAATAAGAGAAGTTTCAGAACGTACCCTCTAGTCACCCTACCTCCACAAATTGAGAGGGTTACATTCGGAATTTGAATTTGTATAATGATGTTTTTGGATAATAAAAGGATTGAATAAGCAAGTAGATAAGACGAGGGATTTTGTCGATCGATCGTCTTTCAAGGGGCTTGGAAATTCAATTTTGTGATGAAATGATGTCCATTTTACAGTTCTGTGAAGTCTACAGAATCAAATATTTTGTTATTTACTACACTAAACATGCTATTGCTTTGGGCGAGTTTCTCGAGCCGTAGTTAACTCAAACAATGGTTAAAATTGTGGCAAAACTTCGTTTAAGTGCGTTTCGATCAATTTCAAAGTGTCAAATAAATAAGTATTAGTAAAATTATTACTGAATAACTAAATCCTTAATTTTTAACTATTGATTAAGTTAAGTATGGGTCAAAAACTCAGCCTCAATTATTTAAGCGACATCTATTCATCTTAACTCTGTAAAAGACACACTACTTGTAGCAAAGTGGAGTAACAACACATTTATCCAATCAGCATTCATCCCAGAACCACACACAACAAAACAACACAACATCTAAAACAAAAGAATCCACTAAAAACAAACGATAGCTCAAAGCGACGGTACATTGCGTTGTTGTTGGAACTGTCCACAACTTTATTTAAGTACGACGTACTGTTTACATTGACAAAAGACATTTTATGGAATTCTACCGTTATCCAGCATATTGTGTTTACTTACTCCGTTGTACACACGTAAGTTGGACTCATGTCCTTATTGGAGCCATGCCTTGAGGGCTCGGCCTTCCGATTGACATGGTACTTGCCAAAGGCTATGCTCGCAGTGGCTCCACGACGTTGACTTTATGCAATCAAGACCTGCTCCTTTAGGTTCTGGAAACACCCGAATGGTTATGTTAATCTTGACCGCTAGTTGTGTTATTAAAGGACCAGGGAAATTCGGAAATCAGTTTTGGTCAATGTTTGGTCCTAACTTTAATGTTATCAATAAGTTTTTACATGTAAATGCAAAATACAGCCCCATTTTCGTTGACCCTTCGCAAAATCTTATTGACAGGTGGGTCACAATAGCGTCTTCATAAAAAAATCTCCGGCGAAAATCGTCGAACAATCATAAAGATCACACCGACTCTTAGACCGTAACGTATCGAAGTCCTTATCGCAATTTTAACGAAGGCATCGGCTGTATTCGACAGCTCCTATAAACAGGGAAGATTCAGAAGGACCAAACTATTCGAAAAATCGCACATGACTACGAACTTTTACAAATAACGAAAAAGGTAGTTTATAAGTGTCAAGTCAAGACTTCTGTGAAATTCACAGAAGTCGGGTGCAAACCTTCAAGGTTTTATTCAACATGAGACGCTTGACTGGATCTGCAGCAACCGGGTCATCGGCCTAAAAACCCGAGTTATTTCCCCTTAAGGATAACTGCATTAGTATCTAGCCCTAGAAACTAAGCAAAAGGCAGAAATACACTTCTTTTTAGCACAGTTCTAAATAAATCTTTGAGTTTTTTTATAACCTACAGCTTATACCTTTAACCTTTTGAACGCCAGAGCATAAACGCATCGGCGTACCCCCGACGCCAAGCCACAAATTTGCCGTATGTCAGATATTTGTGGCATTTGGCAGACAGTGCACGCGCTTGCTTGTCACGTATATGTGACAATGGCGTTCAAAAGGTAAATAAAATCATACACACACATCATCTTAATTCAAACTTATTAGAATTAAAAAAGAAAACTTTGTTCTACTTTGTTACTAGCGAGTAGCATATCGCAGTTTAGGAGTACACCTTCTGATTTTTTCCTTTACTACAAGAGAGGTCAACAGGGAGGATCCTTAGGGAGGGGGAGGTAGCATCCTGCGTTCGACACACGGGTTCAGACCATTCGTCTAACGAGTCACTTGCTTCAGGTTTAAAGATTTTTTCTTTTTAAATCCGTCTGGAAGGATTCCCGTATTTTTTTTTCACTGGATAGCTGTCGTTATTTGTGTGCTCCGTTCCGATTAGACTGATTAAGAATTGACTGGTTTAGTTTTATATGTACGATTAATTTAATTAATTTTCTACAGTTGAGAATATTCAGATCTTTATCAACATGGTAAATATGAAACTCTTTCATCGTCTTCAATCACTCATGATTGAGTGACTGAGTGACCGACAGACAACGCACAGCCGAAACTACTGGTCGTAGAGAGCTGACATTTGGCATGTAGGATAGGTTCCTCGGAGAGTGTAGAGAAGCAATAAGAGAGAATTCCCGAAATTCCTACGGGAACGGGAAAAAACGAGATCGCATACGAAGTCGCGGGCAAAAGCTAGTAGAACTATAAAAACCGCTTCCACCGGGACCTCATAAGTGGTTTTGGAACGTAATGGGACATAATGAATAAAAATACATAAAGACTCATTCGAGTTTTAGGAGATCGAGAGAAGTAGGTCGACTCTGAGGCCATCGGCATTTTCATTATTATGTAATAGTAATTCCTATATCAAATCGCGAATAAGCTATTATTTACCAGTGCCACATCTCCGTCGTTCTAAGAAAGAGTATTTAGGTATCAGACGATCTCTTTGCATGACTGCCAAAGACATACGAAATTCAATTTCATTTTATGCTACTGAACACCAAAACTGTAATTAGGTTTGAATCTTCTGTGAAGGTCAAATATACTGCCAAAGCTGCGGTCAACACACCGAAGCTAATAATAATAAATAATCCAGTCAGATAAAACAATAACTAAACATCAAGTCACAAGACTTCATTACCTACGTAAACGAACGAAAGCATTACTCATACAACTAATAAAACTTCCACAGTTGCTTTGCACCTAACTATTTATCAAAACAGAGCCCCTTCTGATAACAAGAAAAAAAGTATTCAAATGAATCTGCTGGATAGAAATCTTTAATAAAAAAGGTGCTTCATTCGACGAACATTATCTCAACTGTGGGCTAACTTAACTTACAAAAGACTGTTAACTTGGACACAAAACAAAAGCAATAGAAACTTGGGGCACTGAATAAAAATAACGAAATCAGCGGCCCTAATTCATTTTCAAAAGTGAGAGTTCTTGATGTCTCACTTTGATTGTGCGACACGACTGCGATACGATTTTTTGGATGCGTTTAAAGTTTGCGATTACATTTACTTCATCAAAAGTTTTAGATAACTTGGAATATTTTTATAAAAAGATATGGATATTAAAACGAAAAAGGCATTCTTATTTATTTATTGGCTGTTTGCTTAGAGACTTACATGGCTGGAAATCGGTATAAATTGTAAAAAAAAAACGGTGAGATCGAAAAAAATGGTGTAATTCCTACATCTATTCATTCTGAAATTAGAATAAAAGCATAGAATTCAGCGTTTATTATTTTCACAACACGTGTAAGTCCCACTAAATATAGTATCAAAACTATTAACATTTTATATCCGCACAACATTTTGAATTTAGCGCCAATAAACTTATTCAACATGGCTGCGATTACCAGTCGTTGCGTGTAAACCCCAAGGGCAGATAACACAGCGAGGTCGAAATAAAATTAAAGAAAAAAAGGTAAAAAAAGAAAAAAAACTTCCAGAGCAACAATGGGCGTTCGCCGCGACAAAACACATTGCCAGTATTAAAGGAGTTGGAGAACTTTTCTTGTTCTCTCCAAAAGGGAAAGATGAAACGGCTTATAGACAGCAGAAATCTCTTAGTGTAGTTACGTACTGGGAAGATGGGCCAGTGTGTGGGTGCGATGGTGAAGGAGTGTGTGTCTTTTAAATTGACACATTGCGCGAGTATATAGAGCATGCCGTTGGTGCCTCCTGACGTATATTCAGTGTTTATGTTTTACATCACTCAAGCTATTTTCTGACAGGTAGAAAAAAGGTGCTGTTGCTTTTATTACGAGAATACACAAGGTCGGATTGCTAGAATTTGTCCTACGTAGGTAAGTACGTTTACAATTGATTAAATAAGTAATTTCGGGAATCAAGTGAAGATACAATAGCAATTAAAAATTTCAGTCGTAAAGGAACAAATAAATATCTAAAGTTTCGTAAAAGAACTTTCCCAATTCCGAAAAACGTCTATGAAAGTGAAATCAGTAACGACCCCCATGAGCATTACCGTAAAAACAAATCAAACAACTTTTTGTGGCCGAACTGTTGCTACGGAGTCGCTCATCTGAACGATTATTAAAAAGTTTGCGGGGACTGAAAGGGTCTTTTATTTTGTAGAATGTGGTCATAAAAACTGGTGTCTAGTTGGAGACAAAGATGTAACTTCAAGTGACCTGACTATAAAAATCTCACCTTTTTGACATTTCACACGCAAGGGCGAACTAGTCGTAACATTACGTATAACCTCAAGATGAATTATATTTCTGAAGTAGTTAGTTTTTTCTCGTTGGCACGAAAAGCCTAGAAATGGTTCAAAGGCCAGTCTCTAGGGGTGTGTGAGGATAAGTAATTAAACTGGTCTAATGATTATGAAGCAATAAAAGTTAGTTACCGAAAAAAAGATTAATTAAGATTGTGTAGGAATATCAAGGTACTATTAATAAGGTACCAGTTACGATTTTGATCGTCAAAAATTTGGTCCTACGACGTCTTGCTTAAGACGAAAAACATTAGACAAAGACATTTATATGTATATATTTCAGCAGAAAACTTTTTCTATTAAAAAAACAAAAGAGAACAAAAACAGTGCAATCTATTTTTACAAAAAAAAAAACTTTTATGTTTTTATAATGCTCCTATATTCAGAGTAAAAACCACTTTAGTAAACAACGACCGACATAAAGAAACACACACTTGATGCGAGATATTAAGGTCAGCGTACACGCCATGACGCGTACCAGAAATGCGCGGCCTGCAAAAAGAATCCCTTTGTGTGTGTTGCCGTTCTAAAAGTATTAGTTTTTCCGAATCCAATTTCAACTTGTGCAGTTTTTTGTCAGTTCGGAATTTACGGAATCCGAAGTGAAGATTTCGGAATGCTAGTGAGTAATGGTCAACTTCGGTGTTTTTTGGTTGGCTATCAATTCGGACGACGAATTTTTGGTTTTCTGATGGAACGTTGGTAAAGATTACTTGTGAAGTATATAGGTGATTGTTATTAATATTATGCTCGTCTAGTTAATAGGTACTGTTTTTTTTTAAGGATGGGAAATCATCAAGTGACTTCTTCCGCTCTGGGTGGAGCGGATGGGCGTGTCAGACTCTTACTGACTAAAACCCATCCGTGTTCCTTCTAAAGCCCTTTGCGTTCCAGGGCCGCGGTGACTATTTCGAACAAATTAAAAATAGGTACAGTTACCGTGTCAGCTTAGCAAAAAAGAATGAAACATTATCTGCCTCCTAACCCGGTCAAAAGTTATTCTAACACTCGTAGATAAGGGCTGACAACCTAAAACCGAGTAAATATGAAGAGAGAGACCCTTTGTCTGCTCTACCTACCCCCTAACTTTGTAGCAACCCTATATTATTACGTCTGTTTTACTTAGTAAAAGAAGATTAAGTTAGTTTATGAAAAAGCAACATACAATTTTGTGTGGCATTTTACTTAAATGTGACACACCAAATAAAGAAAACAAGACGGAGTTTTCGGCAAGAAAATTAATGGAAACTTTACCTTAGTAGACAAACAAAGTAAAACACCGAAACCAGTTTATGTGACATTCTCCCAGTATTTAATTTGTCTCATTTCTTTTGAAGTTCGCTCGGCAGTTGTTACTTAAACTTTTCAGAGACGACGGCCAGGTAAAAGAATTTCCCATTAAAAAAAGGACAGCACCGAATCGGCTGTAAACAATTCACTCCAAGTCCTTTATTGGTTTTATCAGGCGCGTATGTCAAATTCTCGTCTTTTTGCCCCCGACTTTCTTTTATAAAGGAACAAACGGGATTCTTTAAAAAAGTCCTCTTCATTCGAACTTGGTCTAACTCGGACTTGAACTTAAAACCTGTTTTGTTTTATTTTTATTATAAGGGTGCACTAGTCGTGTTTTTGCAACTTTTGTTCTGATTGTTGGGGCGAAGGTTGGAAATAGCCCGTGGCAATTTATAAACAAGTTCTGTTTAAAATGAACACTCTCTGCAAATCTGTTTATAACGAAATTGTTTGTGTTATAACATACTAGCTTTTGCCCGCGCCTTCGTCCGCGTAGAATAGTTACAGCCATTTTTATTTTTAAGATACTATTTTTTCAAAAACGCTTGAATATATTTAAGTATGTTTATTTATTTTTAATCAAATGCCTAAATACAAAGGTTAATAGTCTTATCATCAATAATGACGGACTCCTATACAAATTTTCATCCCCTATTTCAACCCCTTCAATACCTTTTCTCGCTACAAAAGCCTATGTCTTTCTTCAAGCTCTAATCTATCTCCGTACCAAAGACAGCCACACTTTCGGATTTACCTCTATAATATTAGTATGGATGTAGTTATTTTGGCGTATCGTCAGAATTAAAAAATAACTTATCTTTTTAAAATAACCTAATTTCAAATTGTGATTATTTCGCAACCAAAATCTAAGTCAACCAATTTTCACGTAATGTAATTCTGAATTTAAGGCGCGTCACGCAATCTTGTGTCGATTTTCAATCAATCCGTCAAATACTGAGGAATTTCCAATCACACGAGTAATAAACAGCCGTGCTAAAAGCATTTTTTCATTTGTTACGTTAAATTGAAGCGGTACCTATACATTTTACTTGAGAAGGTATGTGTGGGTGGTTACTTAGGCTTACGATCTTTTTTATACATTCAAGTTTAAGATGTGTACTAAATTAACCTTACGTTAAATCTGTTAATAGCTATGGTCGACATCAGATAAGTTTGCAATAACGGTCATTGACCTACTGACATTTATTGACATACTGAATGCCGAAAACAGAAATAATGGCATAAAGCTGTCCTGAATCGACATTTATCGTGATCCTTTACATTTTTTAGTAATGTAAAACGATTCATAATTTATTGTACAGGTACCTACAAAGATATATTAAGCAGAGGGCAATGACCGTTATTGCAAATTTATGTGGCGTCAACCATAGGTAGACTCTTTCTCAATTTCCAAAAAAAAAATGCTTTTGGAAAAAGCTTTATCTTTCTTTCTTTCGGATTTCCGAACAGACAATTAAATTCTAGATCAATCGTTTAAATTCTGCCTTGTCTTTTCCCAACTAGCTTGGTATCTTCATCCAGTCTAACCGATTGCAGCTGAATACCTGTATTTTACATGACAAATGATAAATTATATTTATTTTGTAAACATAACACTTTTACACGTCAATCTTTTTTGGTAATTTTTAAACTAGATAAGGCTGGTGTTTCCTGAGAAGAAACACCGAAACAAACTCAGAGGTCAAAGTCTCTATTAAAGTCCATACTATCGTACTGGTCAAATCATATGAGTACCATGTAGGTTAATGTCTCAAGTGGTCTTTTGAGGAAAATACCACCAAGATTTGAGTGGACCTGTCCGGACAGTGCAAGCATTTGTCAGTTATCGTGTAGCTCAAACTTAGACTTTAAGGAGCTCAACAATTTGATGAGCCATGGAGCGACAGCCTGACATCAACGACCCAGTAACTGGATAAATCCTGTACCCCTTGACAAGACCGGTGTCAGATTCGCCGTCCCCGGCTTCTGACTACCGCAACGATTGCAATTGTCAAAGATCTACAAAAGACAACCGGGACCAATGGCTTATCGTTTACCGAGATACGGAGGATTCTAGATCAATCGGTCGTAAAAACATGCTGACCACTCCCGAAACGCAATTATTATTTATTTATTTATTATATACCTTATTGTACACCTCATAACAAACACAGTAAAAACGTTTAAAAAGCAAGTGTACAATAGGCGGTCTTATCACACAGGGCAATTCAGCGATCCTTTACCAAAAACAACTCAAAATAAGACATTTTGTGCTGGCCAATGAAGATTTTCGCTCTCATTCATATAGTTTAGTAGGTATTCCAATCAGCCAGCAGAACAATTCAGAAAATCCTAATACCGCAGCCGAGCACTCGAATGTCGTTGCAATTACTAAAGTAAGCAGTAATTAGTAGCTAATGGCGGTAGAATTGCGACTAGGGCTCGATTTTCACATATTTGGGTACTGGTCTTAATTAGGGGTTAATAGGTATCTAATATACTGAGTGACTTTTCATTCATTGGCACTGATAGTACTAACTCATTAGTATTAACCTCGTTTGCTGGTACAATGGTATTTTAACTAAATACATATAAACAAAAAACCAAACTACGAAACCGATTTTCATAAAATTTCTGTGAGACTAATCGAAACGTATGTATTAAATATAATATTTTATTCACATGAAAAAATATTTTTTCAAATCGGTTCATATAGGACGGAGTTAGGAGATAACATACATAAAAAAGAAGTCGGTTAAAAATCAGCTGCTCCGCGCATTTATGTTCGCATTAGCTGTTGAACAAAAAATACATTTTAGGAATAGTTTTTTTTTGTGTTTTTTTTGGTCGATTCACTATTTTCAAGTTTGACAACGAATAAAAAGTAACCTATACATAAGTAGGTACTATTTAATTTCTGCCTTCCTAAGTTGGCGTATTTGTTGACCTTTGATTAAACAGAACGTAGTTAACTACTACGTTCTGTTTAATCAGAGGTCAACACGCACCCTATGATTGTAAAAAAGTACCTCCCAATCAATTTTTCATTCCAAACACGAAACCAAATCGCACTTAAATAAAACCTCACATATTTTAAAATCGCACTTAATGTTTTAAGTGCTTAATCTTGAAATGTTGAACGAATGAATGGAATAAAAATCCTTTTGGAAACCATTTCATTAGCTGATTGATGGAATCGATCTTTGAATTAATGCGAACAGCCTCGTGAATGTAAAATCAGAGCTCTCATTTATCAGTGTTGGTTTTTCGCATCCATTTGAAAATACTGCCTTTGACTGTACGTACTTGCGTAGCCTCTGTTTACTCATTAAGTAAAAATTAAATTCGGTTCCAGTGTTCGTTTGTGCGGAATACGTAGAATGTGTGTCGAGTTACATTCTAGAATTTATTGCTTGTTAGAAAGGTTCTTTTTCGCTTGAAACAACGCTAGTAGTTATAGTTTTTTCTTTAAATCATGTTGCCGTCGAACAGTGCCGACTGTCGTTTGATCGGCTATCCGTAGAATCAAGATTACAGCTTGCCTGTTATGTTCTCCTGGCACACACGACATTTTAACACACAACCCCACTCGCCTTACACACTTCGATTGAAAAACGAAACAAAATACTCTTCAATTATTCTGTATACAGTCACAAAATGAAGGTTGGAGTTGGCAACATTTTGAAACCCCATAGCGCTTCATAATTACACAACAAGGCCCGAGCTATCTAATACCAAATACTTTTAATTGAAGTGCACAGTTTTACTCGACACGTCAGCGAGAAAGTTATAATTAACGGACGTCCAATTTGGGTCCGAGATAATTTAGGGTCTGACGGGGCCCGCGGAAGCGTTTAGCCTAAACTTGCCAATCTCAGATATTTCTACGAAATTGAATCGCCACGTGCTTGGTTAAGTGGATCTAGTATTGTTTGGCTTGAGGTTGAAAAGGTCAAACTTTATTTTTGGTACGTTAAAGACCCTTAATAGGTTCATGCCTACTGTTACTCAGAAATAGCTTCTAATTGCCATTAATATTATAGAGAAGTTTATGAATTTGTGGGAATCCCAAACACTTAGATAACTACTATATTTTTAATACATAAACATTTTATTTATTTGTTGTACACCTACTAATACCTACCTGTGTAATTTTTAAAACCCAAAGGTTGACTGGTAGAGAATTCCTTCTTGCATTAAGTCCGCCCGTGAACCACTATTATTCATAAAGTTTAAATAAATAAATAAATACAATTGAAAATCTTTACTGTTTCAAACCTTAACAAAATAATACGTTTCTTCCTACATTTTTATCGCAGAAGAAATCACAAAAGTCCTTTTAAAAATACAGTACCAATACCTCTGTAGATCAATTAGTAAATTAACTTGGCTCGCACAAAATAGACTCGTACAGAATACGTTTTTTCCTCTTAAATTAACCCTCAAAAGCTTACCGCAGCGAGTATTGTTTAGAATCTCGCACAAAACTGGACGACCACTTATCAAGTTAAAATATTTGTTGGGAATTTGAGCTTTTATTTACTTATGTCAAGAGCAGACTAAAGGAAAATCAACCATGTCTGTTACCGTCGTTGTATTAATAAGATTGTTATCTATCCATAAATAATTGGGTACTTTGTTTATAGAGTTCCTTATTCGAATTATATTCTAAAAATAAACAATTTGTTGTCTTTGTTATACGTCCGTTATTTTTTACTTTTGCTGTATTTTTTTTTTCATTACTAACAAGATACTAAACGACGTCACTCGAAGATCTCAATGCATATATAAATGGCAGCATAATTGCACTAAAACGTCACTTCACTACGTTACCATATCCCATTAAATTATTTACGTTCAAACGCAGCGAGCCAATTATTTTAAATGGCCTCTCCAAAACATTAAAACCGAAGCGGGCAAGGGTTAAAACTATTAAGGCGACACACACAC
The DNA here is from genome assembly GCA_905163435.1 of Mamestra brassicae. Classification (NCBI taxonomy): domain Eukaryota; kingdom Metazoa; phylum Arthropoda; class Insecta; order Lepidoptera; family Noctuidae; genus Mamestra; species Mamestra brassicae. The sequence continues at coordinate 4,239,334 of LR990996.1, read as the reverse complement.
TCCTAATTCGCTACACTACTCTCGACCACGATACATCAGCGTCATAGGCCAGTGAGCCTTGGCCACTTACACGTGAACACATGCAAATCACGCCAGTACATTCTTTCGGACCCTCAGGGCTTACATAAAACATGTCCAGTAAATTAAGCTGCAATAAATTAGTCACCCCTAGCTGTTAGGGGCCTCAGGTGGTTTGGTCCTCGCATAAATTGTGACCTCTTTGGTCCATTTCAGTTGTTGATGAACTAACAGGATAAGAAATTAAAAGAGAACGCGCTCAATTGGATATAACTGCTCGTTGTAAAGCAACCTTATAAGCATAGAATTCAATTCAAAATTCATCAACTAATTACAAATTAATTATTGTGTGCGAGTCTGTCCTCGTTACGAATAGTTAGAATGATTTACTCTTGCTCAAAGAGTAAATCATTTAGTACATATTTAATACCATCCTCTTTGTTTCATTATAACTTAATGCTACATCGTTTTAATAATTTGCTTGCCATTACATCAATTTAAACAATAGTTAGTTTTCTGTTACAGAATGTAAGTGGAACGATAACTATGTTCATTTGTTTCACATTCAAAAGGAGAGTTCAATCCTTCACTTAACATAATTCGGCGGGAACTCGACACTACCTAAAATGACGCGAGTATTTCGCTCGTGTAGCCATATAAGTTGAGTGGTACATACGGGTATCATGCTCAGCTCAGTACATTCAACAATATAACATGGCCAATACACCGCTACGCTCACTTTAGTATGGCCTTTAAAGTTGCCTGTTTTGGTCTGGAAGTTTGGCACAAGTTGTAGACTCGTGCGGTTTTTCTACGAAGAAAATTTATTAATTTATTATTTCTACTTAAAATTTGTAAGCCACAAAAACTTATTTCACTTCAATATAAAATTACTTATGTTTGCACTGGTTGGTTAAAGATCTCAAAAGATAAACCAAAAATATTCGTGATAATTAAATAAATCTCCGGTATTGTGTTGTTTTTAATACTACACTTAGGGGTTGCTGTAGGTAAGAAAATGGTTTAAAAATCTCAGTTCCTTATCCCGCTATCTCCTCCACCCTCGGCCACATCCCACTGAGAGACGGAAGGGTGTAGCACGGGACATCTTGCGGCATTCGCCCACTTGATTTATCCGACCACAGGCCACCACAAACTAGGCGCCTCCCGTATTTATTGCCACAATAACCCTATTAATTCAGAGTACGACTTTGAACTTGGTGTGCGACTGCGCCCTAATCCTTGCACTGTGGGGTCGTTACGACCTCTCGTAATGACACAGCGGCGAAAGTGTTAGCTGGAATATTGTTTGAAATGTGCGAGCTTCAATTTAGGGTTAGCGGTTTGAGAACCAAGTAATTGTTAATGGTGCGGCGTGAATTGAAACTTGTCAATAATGAAATGGCAGTCCGTGGTATTGTTTTGTTCCTATTTATAAGTTGAATAATTTATGTCGATGATGGAGCTTCTCTGAAATTTCTAAACGTTTCTTGGCATGCTTATTTAAATAAGAGGATTGTTTCGGCCCACGCCACAAATAGTTGAGTTTCAAATTAATTCGGTGTGGTGTAACTACACAAGGCAATTGTGTAGATCCTTTTAATCGCTGACGTCACATGTAGGGTACCAAGCTCACATGTAGTCTCACAAAGCAATTGTATCAATTACCGGAAATGTTTAGCCACTAGCTCACGCCTTGCACTAAATAGGCATATTCTAATCATTTCGTAATCTAAACAAAGTGGTGCGCCTGAAAACTCCATTAACACGACTTTCAGTAGCACGACTAGTTACAATGATTATTTATTAGGAAAGCGACGGGCGTTTCCTCCAATCGCGGATGTGGCCGCGGCCTTATTCAATTTGATTCATTGCACTAATGCGAACCGGTCACGCGAATGACCGACCGAAAAATTCGACGCACCCGAAGGATGGGAGCGCAGACTTGCGATTTTAAGGGACAAAAATAAAACGTCAAGAATTTGTTGAGTCGTTTTGGTCGTTTGATTTTTGATTCCCGACTTTTAGATTCGACATTTTTAGATCAATTTATTAAATATGTTCAAAAAATTACTACGACCAAATATGTTCTGAAATAGGTGCAGATGCTAGCTCTAACAAGAACGATCTTCATAAAAAAACTACTTCACACAAAATATTATGACAAATATCCCAATAGGTATATAAATTCGTAAGCTCTTGAAGGATCACAGCGGTCATTTCATTATTTTCTCACCTGCGTCAAATCCAGTCGCCGGTCTGCTCCAGAGTCTTAACTACCAATTTGGCCGATGCCTTTCTTCGTGAACCCCGATTCTAGGACGGGGCTTGACCTTCTTATTTTATGGACTGTGCCCTCCAATGGTCCTAATACCTCTCATTGTGCTTACGCCTGTACCTCTGAAATCGGGCCTCTTCCTATAATTGCCCTTAATATAATTTCGTCTACTGTTTTCTATTTTATTTTTGTTTCTATGAATTGGAGCTTAGCGTTCATTTAGTTAATGGTGATAAGTATTTGTGAGAGTTTGTTAAGGCCTCTAAACGAATGATGGAATATTTTTTTTTTATCTAAATTAATATTAAAAAGAGTAAACAGGTGTTGTTGTTTGTTTGTGAAATTAGTCTCTGGTAGTATCAATTTTTTTTTTACTCGTAATAAGCTACACTGGCACTGTCACAAGCTAAGGTTGTCCCAAAAAGTACTCGGTTCCCGTGTGATTGGCTATGGGAGCACAGCCACAGGAAAAGCATAGTATTCAATACATTTTGTGAAGTCAGCAGAGATGCATAATCGAGTATTAATGACCGTAATATGACACGCGGAAATTTATGTTCCCGTCGCGTCCATAATTTATGCCCAGTGGAACAGCTGTTACTAATTATTTAATAGATTTGCCATTTATTTATCAATAGAAAGCATTAAATACTAGCACCACTTGAAAACTAGATTTTTACCACATTTTTGCTCCTGCAACCAATACCTACTGCTGATTTTTTCGGGACATGAACAAAACAACGAAATAAATCTGTTATTTTGGTCCGACAATATGTCATACTCGTTTCACCTTACGTCTAGTATGGAAAACAAAATATATGACATTTGTCTTAGTCTCAGGAAAAAACATAAAACTACCTGAACTTTCAAAGAACTACTTACGAACAGTAAGTAAACAGGACTACGATCGGAATTATTAAATCTGATTCGACGAAAAGCACAATCAGTTTGTCATACATTCACGTCACGAATGGTAACGATATAGTTTACCTCCCCATATATTCCCCGAAGTCGTCAAAGAAAGGTAAAAGTACGATAGGTAAAGTAAAAAGCAGAAAACTGTGTTCCTTAAAACTAACTACGAGTCGTAAGCTACTGGACATACCACTCGTAGAGTTGGTTTTAGGTTAATACGCGTGTATTTGGGTCACAGTGATAAGAAACATTTGTTTTACGTATTACCATGCATTTGCTGGAACGAATTTATTATTCTTTTTTCATGACGTTCTTTTTGCAAGGCAGTAGCGCCATCTGTATTTTTGTTAAAGGACTTCTTCAGCGTTGCGGGCGTTGCGGTTTTCAGGACAAGTTCCTGACTTGACTTGGGAGTAGAATTCTGATAAATAAATACTTACCTAATCCTGTAATTTTTTCAAATAACTAGATTTGGATACTTAAATTTAGAACACAAAAAATATAGTTTATTGTTAGGTAAAATATTCTAATTGATAGATAATTAATTTCGCAAGACAGTATTTTCGCAAGGAAGTATTCCTGTTAAAACGGCAAAAGAGCGTTTTCCATTAAGTAAACTCTTCAAAACCCCAAGTGCCACCCCAAAAAGACAACCGAACTTTCATTTCAACGCTTTAATTTCGACGAAACCTTTGACAGCGTTAAATATGGCCTTTATTGCTTTCGTAATAAAGATTTAAGTAATGTTACAGTGTAAGTTTTCCAACAAGCGCCACAGAAGCTTGCTGTGTTAATTTACGGCGGTTCGGCGGGTAAGTTTAGGCGTAGGGCATGCACAGAGCGGCACTGTGTCGCGTCGTGTTGGGCCAGAAATAGGTCAATGTAGTGACAGGATATTACGAAGCCACGATGTCAGACGCATCCGCGTTTAGTCGTTGGCTAAATGAGAAATAGCAAAATACAGCACACAGTGTTGTCGCATTGCTTTTAATTCAAAAGTTGGTTGGTGTACTCCAGAGCAATCTGTTACCCGCTATTGGCGAGTGTAGCTGGAATGTGCTCCAGTTTCGTTTGAACTACTCCGAGCTAAGTTTCTTTATGCAAACGTTCCGAGTTAGAGTAATACAATCTGATGTAAAAGTGTATTTTAACGTACTTGGAAAGCGTTTTGTATGGTATATTTTTGATATTTGGAGTGACCTGGATAGCTGTGCCAAGTTGTAATAGAGTAGGCTAGCGGACGATGGATACGATCGGAAAACGTTTCACTTGTCTCCTATATTTTATAGATGTTATTTTGGACAGTGCTCATTTTGGCATCTTCGAAACTATATTGTGAATTATTTGACTGTCACCGATTTTTATGTCTAACTGTAGCATATTAGAATACTGACATGAATAGAATTGCTCTTTGTGTCGATATTCTAATATACCAGCTAACTCATGACTAAGACGTTTTAAATTAAATCAAAGAAGAAACGTTTACTGTCAGGTTAACTTACTTCACATGACCTTTCAGTTCAATTTAGGACAAGTCATATTAAAATTGTGGGCTCTTTAAGTATTCAAAATATCAACTTACATTAAAACAAAGGCTAAACACAAACTTTCGTCCAACAATTAATATCAACAATTGAACTGTAAACAATTCAGCTGAAACAGGGCAAAGTCTACAGTTTTCTCAACGACGCCCGTTAAGCGCGATTTATATGTGTGTTGCTTAGAAATTTACTTAATGTGTAGCTACGGAGCAGTGCGATTAATCTTTTGGCTACGGAACCCTAATACTGGTAAAGGTAGCGCCACACTGGTATGTGAGAATTTACGACTATACTTAATTTTATGAAGAGAGTTTTGTTTGTTTGCGTTCAACCATATTTCTATCATTGTTTTGGGACCTTTTGGCAAAAGACACATCTGAGTATTCAGCATACTTACCTAGAAAATAAGACAAACTAAAATATAGGTACATGAATTTTCAGCAATGGTTTGTCATTATAATCAAAGATCTTTCCTTGCCAAGGAAGCCTTGCCTTATTATGAGACAGTTAAAGCAGTCTTTAATAGTATCTTCTGTGATAATTAAAACGTTTGATAGCACATAAGTATAATTATAACTAAACCTACAATTTTTTTTTTTCGCGGTGGCGAGATGACTTGGATGCACACCGCGAAGGCTGGTTCAAAGTGGCACAAGAAAAGAATGTCTGGAAGGATATGGGGGAGGCCTTTGCCCAGCAGTGGGACACAATAGGCTAAGGAATAAAACAAAAAGTATAATTATAACTAAACCTGCAATTATCACCATTAATTCCAACCTATCAGAAATAAAAGTAAGTAATTTAGGCCACCGTCTGTAAACACAGCTCATTCGAAGCCCGTGTATTCATTGTATACCATTTAGACAGGCTGCCGAAGTTGGTACAAAAATCTCAGTCACTCCGCTATCTGTATTATACTTTTCTGTTAATATCTCATATTTAATCATAAAATCACTGAAACATATTATCGAGGTATGTGGTACAGAGCGTAAAGTCCCACATACCTCCACTGAAAATGACCAGGCGGTTGTTGGGTCTGGTGGGTAACTGCCCGATACTTGATATTCGGACTTTTGTATATGTTCACATCGCACGGAGAACTTTGCTTGTGCGATGCTGAATTTTGTTAGTTCATCGTAAATGGCGTTGCTGTTCTTTTTGTTGCCGTACAAATTTCGCTTCTTAGTTTTTGATATTTATTTATTTATTTATAATAAGCACACCAACAGCACTGTCTCTTATAATTCAAATAAAATTACATTCAAAATCGGCATGTCAGTAACCATGCAAATGACACATACACCGCTACAACATCATTAATCCAAACTTGTAAAAAAAAATGTTAAAAATACACGTAAGTTATTTAGGCTAAAATCTATGAACACAGCTCATTCGAAGCCCGTGTAATCATTGTACATATACCACTTGGACCGGCTGCCGAAGTCGGCACAAACATCTCAGTCCCCCACGTTATCTGTACAATACTTTTCGCGTGAGCTAAAGATTAATGTCTCACAATTTTGCCCCAGTTTACTCTCAACTTACTCTAAGTCAGGAAATGTTGACGGTTTTGTAATTAGGATTAAAGATGATTTTTAGATAAAAACCAAAAATCTAAATTTTGGGGAAGTGAAATGTGCTCACTTCACTTAAATTTTCAGACTTTCCTACAGAAGTTTGTTACTGCATTTCGTTAGTAAAGATAATCTTGATAATATTATTGGCTCAGGTGTGAATCTTCCTACCTTAGTTACAGGTTAAAAGCCTCGGGCCGGGATCAAGTGTAGATCCATGTTTTATTTTGCGAACCCTATTTCTTGATGCCTGGAAACATCATTATCGTTGCCTTACTTCTGCCAAAACTCGCCTAAGTTTATTTTTGTCATGTGGTACAAAATGAAAACTAATTTTGGTTTTTATTAATAGAAAATTAGATGTTTCGTTCAAAATTGTATATATGTTTGGTTTATAATAACAATATGAAGCTTACTGTTGAATTTTAACCCTATAAACAATCTAAGTCTCTCTAAAAATAATTTGTGAAACAAAGAAACTCAAACTTTAAATCTATTTTTTTTTTTTGTATTCTAAGCGAGTGTTCGAATATTTGTCGCGAATAAAAACGCCTCTTTAGAAAAACGATTTATTATTTATTTGTGTATTATTTTAATCAATCTAACACAACATTTGTGTCAATAGAATCGCTCCCGGTCCTCCCTTGCACCCCACAGTACCCAAGCGGAGACGCCTGTTAAATTAATTGTAGCGCTTATGTCGCTCGCACACCCCGATTCGCTTTGAAAAATCATCGCTCATTGGGTTTTTGGTATGAGATTTATAACTTACAGAAACTACCTACTAGTTACTATCTAAGTGCTCGAGGGGAAGATTGTATTGTTATTGTAAAATGGGCTGTTAAGGGTAGATGTTTACTGAACAGTTTTGGGTACAATGGAGCTTAATTTACAGCTATAAGCGTTAATAGATTCTGCTGATGAATTAGGTAAGTTTGGTAGTTAGGGTATTGGATTTCAAAAGCCGAAAAAGACATCAAGTCAAAAAATATGGTAGCAGGACGTATTAGTTCGTTTAACAACTATAGATCCACAAAATAAGTCTAGCCAATATTCAGTTTTCCAAGAAAAAAATGCGTTTAGCAGCTCGTTTAAATATCAATAAAAAGAAATAATATAGACAGACTTTACTCAATCCACTAAATAAAACTCAGCCCCATTATCCAGGCCTTTATTTTAGTTACAAACCCATTACAAACTTTCAGAGCTGCGGCTTCTAAACCCTATCAAATCAGTTTATCTAAGCACTAACTTCGAACGATCACAGACAACAAGCCTATACCGCGGTATCCGTTTCAATTCACACACACGAGCAAGCACGCATACAAACATAAAATAATAGGGGTGAAACGACTTTGAAACTTAGCGAAAGGGTCACCTATAAAGAAGATTAAAACTATGGGGGGAACCCATTATAATTGGGGCCGCTCGGTCGGATCGGTGGCACAGTATATCAGAGGCAATTACGCTAGGAAGCCTCTACACATGACCTGAAAGTTCAGCACTTCATTACATAGCCATCGGTAACCCAATTTTGCTGGCAAAAGTAATGTCCATAATTTTTGGGAGCGACCCGCCAGGGACGGCGGCGCTTGAGCGGACCATTTTTTTTTTGTTTTAGTTTTGTTTGAAGGTTTGTGTGTCTTTGATGTAAGCTATGGTTTGGAAAGATAAAAGATAAAACAACTATTTTTATGTTTAGCTAGTTAACAGTATTTTATTTAAGCTAGAAAAAGAAAAATTCGAAAAAGATTTCTACACGAGTAATAGTAGGTACCATTTGCATAAGGATTTGCAGGACAAAACTTCACTTGGTAACTTATTCAACGAGCAAACTTTATTCAGTAACCGTACCCATTCATACGAATACACAAGTCTGTAACAACATTATTCCCCGAGAATGCAAAACGAACACCAATAAATTGTAACCCGTTTGCACCCGTTTTAGCGACCCGAGTGCGGCCCCGATAACGACTGACGACGGCTCCCTTAAAACTCCATTGTGAATTTCAATCTAGATTTATTTAAATAGGCGAACCTTTGATTGCGATGCGAGGTAAGCTCGTTATATCATAACAAACGTGATGCTACTGAACAAAGCGACTTTATCACAACCAGTTAAAGTTGAAATTTGTTTACAACGAACGCAAAATTAAATTTGCCGCCGAATACTAACCCTTTCTCTCTAATAAGAGGATGAAAGGTTTTGAATGATTGTTTTTTTTTTCATGGCGAATGCTTCGGTTACCGTTTGATATGATAATTCGTGTAATAGGATGAGAGGGTGTGTGATCGTGTGCACGCATTTTTGCGGCTAATTTTTGAGGGCGTCTGAATGTCAATTGGGTTCTGATACTGTATGGGTTGAAAGATTAATAGGCAATGAAAACTGGGCCGTCTAACGGTGTTTCTAAAATATGCATGTTAAAAATAAATAACACTGGTCTGTCAAAAATCAATAGCACTACCAAATTGCGCCAAAGTTTTTTTTTTAAATACCAACTTAGAAAATTAATCGATTGTCACAAAAAGTTCGTGTTACAAATCGACAATAAATCAGTTAGACAGCTACGAAAAGTCACCTTGTCAAGACCTGACAACACACACACACACATCGAATTTAAAAATAATAAATTGTACCCAGCCAGCAACAGAAACACAAACAAACCGAAACATAAATAAGAAAAACAAACTTCCATCGAAATTCAAAATTAGAAGCCAGTGCTCCGAAAAAATAAACAGAGGACCACGGTTTAATTGTAAATTAAATTAAATTCGTTCGGAAATCAACTTAGGTGCCTCGGTGCTTCGGTCACTAATGACGTCACGAGATACCAACGTAACCCTCAGGAAACTCGGACAGTTTTTGATTAACTGGAAAAATTTACGTCCTGGCCGTAATTAATGGCGGGCGTGTTTTGAACGTTTTTGGTAAATTTTGGCCCTGATTGGTAACGGCTAATCATCGTGTGTCCGTCCTAATGTTTGAAAAGTTGTATAATTTTTTTTTGAAAATCGTCCTGTATCTAAATCAAAATTAAATGGAAATTAAGATTAAGAGGCCTTAATAATTTCAGGTAGCACCACCCAGAACCATAAATTTCCACCAATTGTCTATTTTATGATCATTACTCACGCTCTATGAATTCCCCAACGTCATCTAGCCTCGTAATAACTTCTAAAATCGATGACAAAACAGAAAAGTTTAATCACATTACCACCAACCTCACGAAACCGCGAAATCGTTCTTAACATAATTACATCTCCAGAGCTACTATATTAAAATCATCTGCAGAAATTGAAGATATTCCATGTCTTAATAAGTGCGCCCGAATATTCTAGATATCAGCAAAACTGTTCGGGGTGGTCTGACTTCTTAATGAAATTTTCGTATTACGACTTGCCGGTTCGTCTGTTCCTCTCTTACTCCCGAGATCGTCCATCTTGCTTACTCTTTCGTCATGTAAAGGTGCAGTTCCGAGTTTTATGTGAAATTTATTCATAACTGTGTAATTTATCCGCGCCAAGTAAAACGCTTGGTAATGGAGAGGGCTCGCGGGGAGGGGATTATAATGTTTTCGTCTATTATTATTCGACTGTTCAGCTTTAATCTGGACATTTTCGCTATCGTTTGTGAGTATATGAGATATTTTTTCAACTAGGTTCTGCCAGCGCCGGCGTGAAAGTCGGAACTCAGAAAACCCGATCCAAAATAAAAAAAACCTTTTTCCAAGGTCTAATCTATCTCTGTACCAAATTTCATGCAAATCCGATCAGCTGTTAAGACGTCAAGAGGTAACATACAAACAGTTACTTTCGCATTTATAATATTAAGTATCGATTGCAACGACCCTTAAGGCACCCTCTGACAGGTTCGTTGCAAAATGCGACAACGCGTTTTCAATCCGTAAAACATTTTATAAAAACGCGTAGTCGCATTGATGTGTCGTACCTTTAATATAACTGTTTTATCACCGTTTCAATTTAACCAGTTCCAGGAATTAATAAACAAAGGGTAATACAACAATTACGCGGAGTTCCGAAAATTTAAACCATTTACTATTTTGAAGCTAACTAGGCGGTAAAATTCCTGGCTTTGAATTGGCTTCATGTAATGAAAATTCAAATAAACTGGCATTATTTGCAGTCCATATTCGCTTCTACTTACATATATTTTCCAATCACACATTCATGCGTAAAATTTGTGCCAGTTCCCAATTCCTTGAAAAGTGTCGCTACACGATTCAAAGTAAATATTATCATAATTAAAATACAAGCCGGCATTCTGCAACAATAGCCTTTGATCTTCTCCCATTTTCGCTGGAACCTCAACAAAACAGAAAATAGTCTTTCGCGACGACTTTTCCAAAACATTTAGGAGCAGACCATTATATTATCACGGTGCGGTAACTTCGTAAGGCGACGGGCTTTTGAAAATTATCCAAAGGATGTCTGCATGTCGAAGAAATCTTTCACAGCCAGTCGTCTATAAATGTATAATGATCACCTCTCACAGAGAGCCTTAAAAGGAATCTTTGTGAACGTTTTCCTGTCGATTATGAGGATTTTCTTCCTTGCTTCCGTGTAAAAGAAGGTATAGTTGTTCCTAGCTTTGAGTAAAAAATGTACAGCAAATAGTACTTTATTGTGTAGTGGATAAAGTTCAGCGCTTTTGTCGGTTTATGCCAACAGCTAAGCTCCAACCCAAAGCCATAATCCGTTATACTAGATACTAGTTGGTGAGCTTGACTATAAATATCAGAGAGAAAACTCACAATGCTACGACCGTGCTACGGCGTAGCACGACGCGTAGCACGTAGCACATTCGCGCGAGGATTTTTACAAACTGGAATTACACTTGGTAAGCAATTTAACCACAGTGGCAATCATAACACGGCACTCAATTAATTTCCGGACTTACACATAGATGGCACCACTGTTGTAAAACCCATATGTACGTGACAAAATTTCATGTCAATCTTACAAACGATTTCGTGCTCACCAGTTGGCGCCACTAGCGAGTAAGGTCGTTAAGCATAGCATTAGTTGTGATTCGCGCATGTGAACAAAGTTAGAAGGAAAATAATGTATGATGCCGTAAACGTGCGATTTAATTATAATTAATATATTATTAATTTAATTTATACAACATAGAGTGAGTGGAGTCCACGTTCCTCTGCGACTGCACTACAGTCGCAGAGGTACGTGGACTCTTCATAATGAACAGAAGAAGGCCATATACATACATATTTTCGACGGCAAAATGTTCAATGCAGTGGTCAGTAGAATCGCAACTTAATCTGCCATATATATATATATATATCCTGTTTTATTAAAATATTCACAAAAATCACAACAAATGAGTAAATAAACCCTTAGCAAAAACCAAACAACAGTGAAATTTGACATTTCAAAGACCTCACGCTACACTAGCCCTCAGTAGTTTACAAGTTACAGAGTTTAAGTGTCGGATGTGATCACTGATCACTTTTTTTTGAAGGATGGTAAATCATCAAATAACTTGGCTCCACCCAGAGCGGAAGGGCGTGTCAGACTCTTACTGACTAAAACACATCCATGTTCCTTCGAAAGCCCTTTGCGTTCCAGGGCCGCGGTGACTCTTTCAAATTCCGCAACCCTGGCAAGCTCTGGCCCTTTCACTGATCACTTGCAACATGAATATTGCTTAAGTGGCAATGAGTTTCAAAATGACCCACTCAAAAAAAAAGAAATAGCAAATAAATTACCAACTTTTCACCGTTTACCAACCCGATTACACAAATCACAATAAAATTCAAACATTAAATCTATATTTGAACATAACAAATATAAATTCAAAGGTATAATGACTTCATATAATGCTGTAAAGTCAAGTGGCGATATAATAACGAAGCTCGCATGCCGTGACTGGCCCTTATAAACGCGTAATGATAAAAATGGCTGCCCGGCTCTAACAAGATCGAAGCGAGTACTATAATATTAATTTATGCATATTACAGCTTTGGTGGCTTTAAACAAATAAAAATGATTAATTGCCATTGATAAGAGTGTGCGAGCTAGTATTTTTTAACAAGACCGTGTTGTTTGAGTCGTTTACGCAGTTTAGGCTGTTCAGTTTCTGATGTATGACTGGTGTTTAATACTAGTGTTTAAACGCACGCTTTTCTACTTTCTTGACTTTATGTTAACCTCCTGACCACTGTCTCACCTTCTGGTGAGTGATGATGTGACCGACTAGAAAAAAACCAGCCAAGTGCAAGACGGACTTGCAAGCAAAGGGTTCCGAACGAACCTAATTTTTGTAATAATAATATGTTACTTTCAAAAGACAGTCTTTTTTTAGGTTTTCCGTTTATCTATAGGCAAATCTTACTTTATATTTTTTTGAGTATTTTAGGATCAGTAGTGTGAGTGGGTGAGTAATAATAACTACACCTTTTAAAACACTTCGCCAAGTATATATTTGCCTGGCGTTGTGTTTATATAATTTGTTGTGTGTATTTAATTTATGACGGTTATCAACCGTTATAAATTAAATACTGTATCCTCAACCATATAGCTGACAGAACCCATAATAATCACATAGCTGACAGAACCCATGGCACTTTTAATATACATACCTAAAAACAATAGAAATACGTCAATCATCTTCATGGCTTCCGATTTATATAAATCCTTCCTCTTTGAAATCTTAATATTGGAAATCCGTAAAGGAAAAGCCACTTTATTTACCAAATTATAAGATTATATATTTATTTTATATCACTCAGCCGATATTACCAAGGTTGTGTATTTATTTAAAGCTCAAAATATATTTGGTATTATTATAAATCTCTTCGATCGAAGGCCTGAGTAAAGATTAAAAGATGGCTTTTATTAAAATGGCGTCTGCACATAAATTGAACCATACAATTTTTTTTCCAGCATGAGCTTCTCTCTTAAAATACATACTTAAGTATTGTTTTTATACTGATTCTAAATTCGAATGAGTATTCAAATTCAGCCAGAACTTTTCTGTCAACCTACATGCTGTAAGATTCCGTCTCTAATTTTAATCTGATTCTTAATTCAAATGACTGTTAAAAACCAGCCAGCGCTATTTTAAAACTGATGCTAAATTTGCATGACTGTTCAAAACCAGCCAGCACCATTTTTCTGTCAGCCCTATATGAGGTACCCTTCCAGCAAGCAACCTTCTCAGTACTATTCCTACAGTTACTTATTGGATCCCAGAGTATCCTCACGTCATTTCCTTGAAGTGTTCCCCGTTATTCAATCCTCAGCTACGGATAGTTAGGGAACTAATGCGGGTTCAAGCACTACTTAGCCAAACTATACTAAACTTTGATACTGTTATAGTTTCAGGAATCCTCACTAAAATTTAAAGCAGATAATAATTTTCGAAGTATAACGTTTTAACGCTAATTAAATTGATATCGAGGTAAGCTGTGTTTAAAAGATGAAATTGGAAGTAGATGCGGATTTCTTAGTGAAATGATCGCAGCAGTGTAAATAAAACCTTGCAGTTTGACTTAAAATTTACGTTTCTTAGAAACTAACTAATCGAATCCAACCCCTTCTTATTACAAAACAGTAAACAGTATGCAATTTCTTTACCATATATTCCAAGTGTTCAAATGTGCACAATTATAAACCATGTGCATATTTATATGCATAGATATACAAAGAAACCACACCTCCTCTACCCAACCTTTCAGTGCTCGCTTCATTATTTTTCAAATTTCTTTTTGCACGATAAAATAATAAAGTACCGGACGTTGTGTTCGACGTCTAGGTGTAATGATAAGGTGATAAAAACACGCGTGTCTCGGCGCTTGTAATCCATTTAATCCGCGACGCCTCGGGCAATACGTGCAGCGCAGGGGTTGGGTTCCCACTATGAGCTGATAACGGTTTTAAAAACATGTGACAGCCCTCGTGTCATATTTGCGGACAAATTGTGTGCTTAATAAGATGATGTTACAAAGGACATAGTAGCATTTTTTGGTGTAAGGTTTTTGGTCTTGGTATCCACCGTATTTATTTTTAGTATAAAAAGGCCTCTACACACACACACAACTCTGTCCATTGCTAGATGGTACGGACAAGTCTTTCGAGTATTGAAAATGTTTAGTACGCATAGTTAATTTAATTTTAATTTATTACTCTTTTATCATGTTTAAAAAACTCACACAGCGGGAAACTGTGTTTCCAATCAGCAAAGTTGGAGCCGAGACTTTTTCAAGTTGACTCGGTTGGCTAAAAAAAGCCTCTTTTTTAGCAGTGTACGACGGACATACATAATTATACTATCGTCAGTCATCCTCTTTACTGTACCCCACGTGTGCTATTACTTTCATCATTAATTTATGTCTTGACCCACATAAATATTGTGTCAATATGTGTGACAGTTCTAATAATACTTACCTACTTAAGTCATCATGATCGGAGTTAAGTTCCTTTATTTTGTTAGTATTAAGATTTTCATTTGTTTTATTTGTGGATGAGAAAATAAACGATTATTATTATATTATAATATGTCAATTACTTCCTGCTTTCACTTAGCTCCTTTTTCCCCTTTATTAACACAAATTATGTAAGTGTCTTCTAAAATATTTTGTGACAAGTGTGACCACAGCTTACAATAAATAATTCTAACTAATATTATAAAATCTAGAGTATAAAATAAATATAAACGCGAAAGTCAATTTGTTTGTTAAGCTTTCACGCCACACCTAGATCGCCGAACCGATTTTAATGAATGTTGGAACAGATATAGGTAGGACACTGGACACGGCTATAAGCTACTTCAATGCAAGCAAAGCCGCGAAAAAAAGGTTTCGAAAAATAAAAATACAGTAATTTGGAAAAATATCATAACATCCATCACTCAGCACAAAACTAAAAAACCAAATCGCTCCTCAGCTCTAGCTATCAGAGTATTTAAAAGGTATTATTAATATCAAATAAAATGTTATCAATTTAATATGAACCGGTGACTTTGGCAGCTATTACGTGATAAAAACACGCGTATCCCGTGGTGTGTAATCCGTTTAATCCACCGGCGCCTCTGGCGAAACGTGCAACAACGGTGTTTGTGGTGCCAGTTGCAGCGACAAGCTATGTTTAATGATTGCTGAACGTTTAAAATGCGTACATGATACTTTGTTTATTTAAACTTAATGTACATGGGTGGACTTATTGCATCAAGGCACTCTCTACCAGTCAACCTTTGGGTTAAAAGAAGAAGGGAAGGGAGAGTGTGGTAGGATTACAACAAATAAAAAAAAATTAAATAGAATTTTGTTTCGGAAAGAATACACAAATAATACATATAATAATACTAATAAAAAACATATATTTTGCTGTTATTTTTTTATTACTTTCTTAGAATCGCATTTTTTGTTGTGTTTTTTCTGTCTTAATATATAATGATAATACATAGTATTATGTAAACAGATAGGAAGTTCATTTACATTTAATAAAATAGAGATTTCTAAAAGATCATATAACCAAGAGCTTTCTAGGATCATAATCCAATTTCTTCGAAATTCCCAAGAACTTGTTGTAACACTTTACCCCTATATCTACTCACACACAAATGCCCGTTTTCTACACTAGGTTACACCTAAATTAATACCTATATTAATACTTAATTAATAATTAATACGTCAAAGCGTCAAAATCTTGGATGTTTCACAAATAGACTACTCTTTTCTCTCGTCTTCAATTCTGGCAGTCATTGAAATATCTTCTGTCTAGTTTTATTGAAAAAGTACAGTAGACACTTATGAACATTCCCCGCCATAAGTGCGACCACATATCGCCAGCAGCGACCACGTACAAGGTACGTATTCCCAGCGCGTGGTCCACTAACAAACCGAAATTCTATTACCAAATTAGGAAATGTCTTGCCTCTAGATAGGTGCTAAATGTGTTTGCTTGTAATAGAAAAATAGGTTTAAGTTTTAATGATGTTGCGACGAGTTTATTTTGTGGTGTCTTTATTTTTTGGTAGCATATTTCAATCTTCGTCCTGAATATGAGAAATACCTTGATCAGATAAATTGCCAACTAACAGTGGGTCCACACAATTCAGACTTTTGTCTGCACAGACTTTGAAAGAAAGAAAGAAAACTGGTTTAGCTTTGAAATCTGAATAAAAAAAAAATCTATCACAAATTTCTACAGAAGTTTTTTGGAGTCTGTATAGTGTGTACGGTCCATAATGTAACGATTAGTTTTATCATACTCATAATCTGCCTAAACTTTTCCCAACTATATTGGGGTTGGCTTCCAGTCAAACCGGATTCAGCTGAATACCAGTATTTTACGTAGAGTAGCTACCTACCAGACCTCCACAACCCATGAACCGGGTGACACGGTACTTCTTTTCAAGGCTGGAGTCAGATTTTCTGGCTTCTGACAATCCGTAACGACTGCCAAACTACAAATGACAGCCGGGACCAACGATTTTACGTGCTTTCCGAGGCACGGAGGAGTCTTGGTATGTTGAGATGGTCACCCATCCACAGACCGACCTTGGCAAGCGTTGCTTAACCTTGAAGATCGACCCGTGCGGCTATTATTATTAAGTCACGAGCTACAAGTTTTATCATACTATGTATTATTCATTTTCATTGTAAAATCCTACATTTAGCGCTACAACTAAAAGTAGAACTTAACAGTTACTAAACAACAGATCACAGTTCGTTTTTCATTAAAAAAAACTCGCCACTGATTGCTTCCACAGTTACGTCCGTTTGTGTACTAAGTACTGTATGTCCATTAACTCCTATGTTGGTAAACAGAATACCACCATACAAACATTTCAGTTACAATAACACAGTATAAAAAATAAAAACAGGGTCAAAATATTCGTTTATAAAGGGGAGGCTCGACCGAAAAGGATAAACACGTTAAAGGGTGCTGTTGGCTCCGCTATCCACAAAGAAAACACTTATGATTGTACGCGACGGGCGTTAGGGGGTTAAGAGGAGGCAGGGGATAAAAGGCGATCGAAATTTTTGCAAACACTCTTCATGTGAAGCAAAGGCGTTCGCCTTTGTTTGTGTACAGCCTGTAAGAATTCACGTTATTCTTTTTTTATTTAAACGTAGGCATTGACGTTTTATTTTATCGGCCGGGACGATTGCATTACGACGATTGCACGGTGGAACGACATCTAATTTTTTTTATTAGATCGCGTTGATGTCATACTCGCTGTTTTATTTTCGTATATTTGTTTTGGACGGGTTGAATGCACGAAAAATGTTCGGGACATAGACAGAGGGAAAACAAGCTTGCTGTACAGTTGCATCTATGTATCTATTTTACTTTGATCAATTATTCTATTCGTGTTCAACTAGCATGTCAATCGGCAATGTACAGACAATGTTCTTGGAACTCATACAGATGTTCTTACTGAACATTACCATCAGATCGTCACAAATACCTACGATGGGGTTTTCAGTACACTCACGTATTAAGTGTTAACAACAGCCAAAAAGAACCTAAGTATTTTCTTCCCCATGTAGGTAGATAACAGTTACAATATACCAACACACCAATATCACTTTTGCACCCCAATTCCTCCACCCCGACCACTCTCATCAGCTCACGAAACCATGCTTGTCCAACGACCACACAGCAAAAACCAAATGAATATTTAATTTCAATTTCGATATATCATCGTAATACAGTCTTAATTTAAAGCGGTGAGCACACAGCGCGGAACAGCATGGCTTAATCTGCTGAATTTATAACAAGTATACAACAATTACGTAAATTAACGGGCACTCGGCCATTTTGCAGCGTTCGGACCAAATAACCCCCATGAACGGTTTTTACCGATGAATTTTTAACAAATTAATTTATTGCTTCATTAAATGTTAATTAGTAGTTGTGTGCTTATTAATTTACATTTGTTTTAATGTGCGGACAATGTGTTCGGTTACTTAACGTGATGTTTTGGAATTTATATGCACTAGCCGCAACTTTGTTTTATGTACCTTGGGACTTGCCTATATGTACATGTACATGCTCCTCGGACGGAATTAAGTCTGTGTAAAAGAGTTGTGTGTGTGTGTTATGT
Organism: Mamestra brassicae; assembly: GCA_905163435.1. Classification (NCBI taxonomy): domain Eukaryota; kingdom Metazoa; phylum Arthropoda; class Insecta; order Lepidoptera; family Noctuidae; genus Mamestra; species Mamestra brassicae. The sequence goes on along the minus strand of LR990996.1, from coordinate 4,220,914 downwards.
TCGTTGAACAATAAAGTATTTTATTTGATCTTATCTTACGTAGAACATTACACATTTCTAAAAACGTGCAGGTATGTTTTCTGATTGAAAATATAGTAACTTCAGTTTATTCGTGTAAAACTTTAATGATTATACTGATACCTTCATTGTAAATTACGTCTGACGTCTTTCATCATAACGATAAGTAAATTTTTTTTTTTTTACTTTGTCTTTGTTGTGGAAACTATTATCCTTACCCGCTGCTATTTTCGTGACCAAACGAGCAAGAAAAATGAAAGGAGTAAATACTTAATATATATTACTCAAGCACGCATTTAAATCGTAATTTAACTAATTTTTGTTGAAAAGGCGCTTTAGAACACCTCTGGAATAATAAAATAATAATTTAAATTTTTGTAAAAGAAAAATATTTTACTGAGGGATAGTTATTGTGCTCGTTTAGGCCATTATCTAATTTGACAGTGACAGTTCTTAATTTTTTCCAAGTGTCTTTTAAAAAAGTAAGTGCCTCCTCGAAACGTTTCATACGTAACACGGTACTCGTAATAGAGTAACATTACACATTTCAAAACGGCGTAGACACCATTTTACTCCAAACTCGTGATCGAACGCAAACACGACCGTGTGCGTTTCGCCTTAAAAAAACATCGATACTCCGCCTTAAGAGGTGCTACGTGCACTCCGAACGATGCAAAGAAAACACGTACATTGATGAGTTTGTTAGAAAAAAATATTTGCTTACCCCAAGAGCCGCGCGATGTAAGTCGTCCGATATGAAAGTGATGTTTCTGATGGACCATTGACACAGCACAGTGGGTTCCAAGTGTATGACTTCATTATTGATGTTATTTTTCTATTAACAAAATCGTATAGTCTTGCTCTACTGGAACGATGTGAAAACGGGTAGAAAACTTAAGAAGACAAAATTTAAAGCTTATTATTTTGGGAAATAATGTTGTATTTAACCAACACTTTAAAGTGATCTTAAATATTTATTTTGTAACAGTAGTAGGTAATTAAGTAATTATTCCATTTAAACTTCAACCACAGAAATGAGGCTGAACGTTATACATGAGGGCTACTTAAAATCATTCGCAATAACATTTAAATATTTTGTTTCTATTGTTTGATAACCAACAACCAGTATGGAGTACATAATTAAAATTTCCTTTAAAGTCCTTTACGTTTTCCCGTCCTTTGTATCCTATTGTACACGTTCAGTATCGAACAAACATGACAACAATGAAATGACACTCGAAAATAACATCAGAAACCTCTTTGGAGTACCGTAGCAACAGATATGATACTCAAATTGTTTATTCCAAACACCACTGTGGGTAAAAACATTTTCATATCACTAAAACATGTTTCTCTACTTCTTGTGTAATAAACAACTATAAATTACACCTATTGAATAGACTAGAAATTCCTCAATACAACAAAAATGTTCATATCTCATATTTTTCTAACAATAATTCTATATTTTTTTGTGTAGAAAATACACCATCCCATCCGTCAAAACGGGTCGAGTTTATTTTAGTTATGTATCGCTGTTTACGTTATGGACGGCCGGTATTTGTCGCCACTTCATTTCACTCGATTCCCCTTATAAATGGGCAGCTTAGATTGGTGAAAATGATACGATATATCTGATGTTGTTTATGACAACAACCTGTATAAGCTGAGATAAAACATTTCTTGGATTTGCGATTTGTATTGAATCGGATTATTTGTTGTGATAGTCTGGGAGATCCTGCGTTTACCAGATTACAGAGTATCAGACATCTAGAACCCTGAATTTCTGAAAACTGGTCTATTCTAAGAGTATTATGTTTCTACTCGTATGTAGTTTCTAGGAATCAAGGTGAGGTTATCTAATATCTCTTTTTATATTAAATATTTTACTGATTTTCAGCTGCATTTGTAGCTCAACATTCACTCTTTATATGATGTAATAAAACGTTCTCCCTCATGTTTTATTATATTATTGTTTTGGCTATTTTCAAAATTAACAATGAATATTTTTTGTTTCAGGTAAGCATTCATCAGAATTACTCGGTATAGTAAATCGGACAACGATTGGGTGAGATTAAATTGTTCCACGTTTCATCCATAGAATAATTCAGCAACAATCAGCTTTTAATTCCATTACAAAGAAAAATCCTTTATAAAACGAAACCGATTGAAAATAAAACCAAATACAACGAATCATATTCACCAATCGATTACAATTTAATTCGAACTTAAATAACAAAAACACCGCAACAATACGGATACGTTAAATAGTTCACATGTTCGCTGAAAAAACGTAGCCATGTTGTTCTGGAATGTTTTAAACAATGGCTTTCGCCGTATCGCACGCACCGCTCGGAATGAACCAATCAGAACAATGTTGCTACCATGACGTAATTAAGAAGTTTTCAACTCAATCAGTCCCTTAATATTTGTACAAAACGAAAGTAATCTCTTTAAACGGTTTTAGCTGGAAGTTTGTGTGGAAACACACGGAATTAGATTTTGTTTTGTAACGTTACATTTGGTTTGATGATTACGTAATGTAATAAGCGTACTGAAATAACAGTATTGTCTTAGTGCTGTTTGTATACTTCGTTTAATAATGCAGTTTATAGAAAGACTAGCGGACGTCACGCGGTTTCACCCGCGTACTTCCCGTTCCCGTGGGAGTACGGGAATAAAATATAGCCTATGTTACTTGCTAAAAAAGGAGCTATCCATTGCTGAAAGAATTTTTCAAATCGATCCAGTAGTTTTTAATTTTATTAGTTATATACAAAAATACAAATCTTTCCTCTTTATTATATTAGTATAGATTAGATTTCAAACAAGAGCCTATGACATCTTAGTAAACCATATCTCCTATCCTAACTAATAATATAAATGCGAAAGTGAGTTTGTTATACTTTCACCACTAAATAGCCTATCCGATTTTGGTGAATTTTGGTTCAGAGACAGATGGAGGCGGTTATACACAAGCTAGTTCATATAGGTGAATGAAGTTAGACCAAGAAATTGCTAAACACAGCCATACGCTTACGGTATGATATGTGGTACCAACAATGTTCACTAGCTGCCGCCCGCGGCTCCGCCCGCGTGAATGTCGAAAATTATTCCAATGTATTACTGGAATTCCGGGTTCTGTATGGTGTCGAACGTAAAAGAATAGTACCATCCCATTACTTCACGTGAGTGTCGTAAGAGGCGACTAAGGAACTCACCAGAGCATGGGCAGCAGCATTCTCTGTGCATTGAAACAGCTACACTGCGATCGCCAACCCGCCTGCTATTGAGGGAGGCCCATGTCCAGCAGTGGACGTCTTTCGGGCTGATATGATGATGATGATGATTCCCGGGATAAAAAGTGTCCTATGTGTTATTCTAGACTATAATCTACCTCGGTGCCAAATTTCATCAAGATTTCAGCCGTTCTGAAGTGATTGAGTAACAAACATACATTTATAAACATCCAAACTTTCGCACTTATAATATTAGTATAGATAAGGACCTAACACCGCTGATCTTCACAATCAATAATTAATATAAATTAAGTTCGTTCTTATGTGAGTCAAATACCCCATTTATTTAAGCTCAATTCTATTTAATGATAATAATAAATAATTAAACTCGAAAAATATTAACATTAAAAAAATCATAAGTATTTAAAATAAGTATTAAATGTATCTAAAATTTGTATGCCTATTAGGTTAGACATAGCGATCCTGACATTAGAATAACATCTCATTATATTGTACCTATGTTTTACAAATAAATAATTTAAATTTGAATTTGAATTGTATCTGACTTAGTGAAAAATCTTTCAATACCATCTCAATAGACGTCCCGTTCCCAAACACAGCCTTAGCGCGTAAATTCCCAACAATATGTATGTCTATCGAGTTCCCAAGTCCTGTACTACCAGGTACTGCGTATTAATACTCCAATTAAAACTTTGATTATACAAAAACGTTCTATGAACGAGTGAATTTCGAGGTTGGATTATATCTTTTGAAATTTTCCTTCGTTCATTGCCTTTCGAGCCGTTGAATTAACGTCTGTATCGAGCCCGATAATTAAAAATATTTTAGGTTAGTTGACGTAACTTTCAATATGGTTTGAAAGCGTTTTCCTTTCTGAAGGAAAATCTGTGATGATAAATTGTGTTCTAGGAAAAGTTAATTTTAAGAGTCATATTATAATCGCGACGTATATATCTCTGTACCAAAATTCATTAAAATCGGTTCAGCAATTTTGACGTTAAAGTTACTTGCTTACTTAAACTACTAGCTTTTGCCCCCGACTTCGTATGCGCATATCCCGTTTTTTCCAGTTCCCGTACAGCCTATAGCCTTCCTCATGAATGTGGCTATCATACACAAACAATAATTTTCCAAATCCGACTGGTAGTTCCAGAGATTAGCGCGTTCAAACAAACAAACTCTTCAGCTTTATTATATTAGTATTGTATAAGTGTATAGATAAGTAAGGATTGTGTTCTAGGAAAAGTTATATTTAACACTCAATTTTTATTACTGCGAATTTAAGAATAAGGACACAATCTCTGCTTAAACCTCTTTATCTTTCCTTATTAGAAACCATTACATTCAATCGCATATCCCTTGGCATACAATTTACATTCCGTATTTTTCTTACACTCTTCTATTACGCGATATATACGAATTACTTTGAAAACGGCAATATCCCGTTTACACCACACACATACATACGTACAAATCTACAGGATGTGATTGTATGTGTACGAGTGGTACAAATTTTTCAGTTGGCGCCTCGTCGACTTCGAGCCGACGCTCATTTGCTAAAACATCCCCCTGTATAGGTCCTCCGCGTAGACTTACGAATGTTTAGAAGTGAATTAACTATTTAGTTATTTATTTTTCTACATTTTGTATGAGTATATGGCCACACTCACTGAGCATACCTACACTGGTGTACTCCACACTTACTGGCGTTGTAGATGTTTTTATTTTTGTAGATAAAAATCAAGTTTAAAACTTTTTATTTATTGTTACAAATAAGTTTAGAACAATATTTTAACAAAGAAAGGTGTTTTGTTGAAAACAAATTGCTATTCAAAAGTTCAAGGACTCTCCAAATCCTAAATCTCTCTTACTTTAAAAAATTGAAGATAAAATATAAAGCTCCAAATTAAAAAGTTGACAGGTATATAAATTTTTAAGGAAAATTAATTTTACTAAAACTGTCCAGCTATAAACTCATTAGGTTGTTGAGGCTGCCAATATTTTACCCAAACCACACTTACCTTGCAAAAAAGACCATTACGACCATTCTTAGCTCTACTTGTCGACGTAGTGATGAATGCGCCAAGTTTGTCCGCGTCACGCGGCGAAAAAAAATCACGAACACTACCGTAACGGAAATAAGCGAGCCACGCGCCCTCGCGCTGATTGGCAGACGTAAACCTACGAAAATTGAATAGGAATTTTGGAAATAGAACGTCACATTCGAAATGAAATTTGTTTTTTTTTTCCTCTTTTGTCAATTACTGTCAATGTCTTCGCAGTTTTGGACCATCGGGTTTTGTAAAGAAATTAATAATTTTAAAGATTTTTTTTTAATGAAACCTTCGTATTTCTTGAATATTGGCATCTGGCTTGACAGTTGTCGTATCAGTTAACCTAAAAAATAAGATTTATAATCCTGACTACTTGTGAGAATGCGAAATGAGTTTGTTGTTTATTATGCTTTCAGACCTAAATAGCTGAATCGATTTTGATAACTTTTGGCACAGAGATAGAAGTAAAACTTGAACACGAGCGAAGCTGCGGAAAAATTTAGTAAAGTATTAAATTAGAGCCGAATTAAGACAACTACAAGTCGTTTATTTTTTGTTTACCACCGACGGTCGACAACGTGTGAGGCCAAGCAAACAAAATAATGTTAAATTACAATCATATACACAGAAAACATTCTGAATTTATAACAAATGGTGTTATTGCTATTATGACCACTGAGTTGCCCATACGCAACACCCACGGAATGTGACAGGACGTTCAGACCCCACGGCAAAATATCGCACTCCTATAAAAATAATAGCTAAGTGGAATTTTATTTACATTCACTCGTACAATAAAGAAGAAAATTATGTAAGTGCTAAAAAGGTTTAATAAATAATAACACTAGACGAAGGAGATTGCACTTTGTTCCTAGAAGTAAACTTTACTTGAAACAAAATGTATTATTAAACGAGATTTGCTCTCGCGTTTTGTTTTGGTATAGCGTAGTATTTGTAGGTGACTGTTGTCAATCAAGATTCAATTAAACACTAAAAAGTAATTATTATTTTTTTGCCCTGATCTCAATAGGCTATGTTACTGAAAAAATCTGATTAGTCCGTCAGATAGATTTCCAAAAAAAATATTGGACACGGATTTTTTCTTTTTTCACGTCAACCTAAAGTGAAGACGGAAAACACAATTGTAACCAATTGTAAAAACACGCGTGACGTCACTATGATGGTACAATTTGGCACAATTTTTACCCTATTTATAAGGGGTTGGTCAGCGCAATATTCTTCTCTTATACTTCTCTATTACAGAGATGTCAAGTCACCCCCTTTCTAGACACACCATCTTGCATAGTCCATTCTTCTTTTTATTGGTCTTGCCCATTACAATACACGTGTTAAAAACTCAAACAACTCTAAAATTGACACTTAATAAAGCATTCGCAAACCATTGTCCACTACAAAACTGATTATGTAAAATTTTCTTTAACATAAAACTTTACGGCCCACTTAACAGGCTCACATCGTGTCATAAATCCGAAACGACACTTCGTTGCGACATAAAGTCTGATCGGTAGGCTTAAAAGCGATCCGACACCCTACGTTTACGATTCAAGGGCCAAGTTTAACACCCTGTAGGTATTTACAGGATGATGACACTATAAAAACTCACATAATATCTGTAAACGTTTGACTTCCAATCTAGGCGCAATAAAACTGGTTATATCCTGTTACGGCCGGGTATTACTCGATTTAAAGACTGTTTATATGTTTGAAGCTCATTGGCGAGGTAATACGTGTGGTATTTAAATGATAAAATCAGCGGAATGGGGTAAAAAGGCTTAAAAGTAAAATGCAGGGCCCTAAAGATCTGCCAGGGTTGCGGAATTTGTTCGAAAGAGTCACCGCGGCCCTGGAACGCAAAGGGCTTTAGAAGGAATACGGATGGGTTTTAGTCAGTAAGAGTCTGACACGCCCTTCCGCTCCACCCAGAGCGGAAGAAGTCATTTGATGATTTCCCATCCTTAAAAACAAAAAAAAAGGGCCCTAAAAAAATTTAATGGAGACTCCTCTAGCCTCATGAAAAAATCTCTATTATACCTACTCGCATAGGAATCAAGCTATTTCGATTTGTTAAGAAAATGAAAACAGATTTTAACGACTCAAGTTAATGAACATAACGAACAACTCAATTTACGCTTTTATAGCTTTCTAAAGATCTGAGTCCAGAACAATATTACGTTTAATAACCCCAGTTTACAGAGCAATGTTGGGTCAGAGCGAATGAAGCTAGTTATTTACGTCGCTTAAACTAAGCCTCTCGCAGTGTTGCCCCGCTCTGGTTTCACTTAAATACATCTCACAGATAGATTATGATGTCCGTCCTTTGTCTGACGTCACCCCAGTTAATCAGAGTTGATCTTACATGCATTAACGTCCCAACGCAATCCCGCTTTGTCTACTAAACACGACCTTTCTCCAAACATCCGCGCCCGGCCCGACCCACTGTCCGACAAAAAAGAATTAAGAAAATCCAACATCCACTTTCATATCAGCAAGGCGAAAGTTTCGAAAACTCGCTCCTACGTTTACAACATTATTCAATTTGTCGTTACGCTGAAAAGCAGTGTACAAAGACGAAAAAGAGTTCCCTCAACCGGGGACCTGCGTATTTTTCAAACAAATCCCCCGCAGTGCGCGGCAGAAGTTGAGGCGAAACGGATCCGGCCGCGTCCGCCTTTTCCGACCATCTGAATTGCAAATGGGGATGTGATGACGGCGTTATACAAAACTAAAAGTGTCGGGCAAACTTCAGATTAAACTTCCCGAGCTGAGCGCAGGTATAGAAACAAAAACGTCACAATTATGATAATTTTTGGCCGCATCTCGGCGGATTGAATTTGCATGACTATCCGTTGCTGTGTCAACTGAGCCACCGTTCCCGATGAATAATGCACGCGACGCTACTTACCTCGGTATTAACATATTTATTAATAAAATAAATATGAGACGTCCGCGCGGCGCGGCGTCAGAGCAACGAATGCCACCTCAGCCGCTGTTGACACTACGTAGACAAACTTTGCAAGTGGAGTGCTCATAGCGAATTGTTAACAGAAAACGGGTAATGTATGGCATTCATTATATAAATTGAGTTAGGACTGTACGAACAACGATGTTCATTTCGTTAATGTGAACAGAATTAAACACAAATAACGCGACGTTGTTAAAGGGGTGTGCGACAATTATTTTAATGCTGACAATGGTTGCTATATTTATAAATTTTAGCGGTTTGTTAAACAACGTAAATGTACCTGAGTGCTACATTTTGACACGATGTAGCTATTAGTTTGGTAATGTTTCACTGAATTGATAATTGCAGGCTTCAATTTAAATGGTCGCTTTAACAATTACTCCGTAAATGGGCCTATATTAAAGTAAGGATATATCCAAGCTTTACAGGTCAGTGAAAGCTCGAAGGAATTACGGAAAAACGAGAAACATTTTCAATATTTTACAGCCGTATTCACAATATTACCCTCGAGATTCCACTTTGGGAATTATATTCGTAAAAACGATATGAATAAAATTGACCCATGGACGAACGAGTTAATTTTATTTTGTTTTTAAAATAAGCCGTAAAGCGTCCATGTGTAAATCAGTCACAGCCTAACGGGTCCGGCGTCCAAATGGAAAATGAGAAAATATTCCTTCGATCTTTTTGATTGCACTATTAAAAACTCCTAACAAACCTTATTTGGTTAAAAGGGCTCACAAGAATATCAGCAGTGCAAGCCACGTTTGCACTATACAATGTGTGACAGAATAAACGCAATGCCTCTTAAGGGGTCATTGTACTCATTATTATGAACAACTTTTACTATGGGATCAACACTGAAATTGCGAAAAAATATTGACTGCCCCATACATTTTTGTGCGTATAACTCGACAAAATGTACTGAACAGCTTATTATTCATAATGATAAGTACAATGACCCCTTAACAGGTATTGTGTTTATTCTGTTACACTTTGAACGTATACTTGAAACAACTGTATTGTTTTTTGACGTGAACCTCCATCAGATAAGAAAAGAAAAACCAATATGTACTCGTAAATCCACCAAAAATCTCACACGACTCCAACTAAGCAATTTGTCGCTCAAAAATCATCCAAGCAGAGCGGTCATAAAACGAACGTATTCTTAAGGGCCCTAAACTTTGAATCCTCCAGAGAGCGAGTGCATGCCAAAGCGAAGTAGCGAAGTATACCCAGATTAAATACGTGGCTCGCAGGTGAATAGGGGATGGCGAAAAAACGCGAACGGACAATATGACCACGATTTATCGCTACCCAGGGACATGAGTCGATTGCTAAAGAAAAAACTAGGACCTGGGAGGAATTGTTTGTTTTGATATATCGTGTCCGTCTTGGACAGTAAATGTAGAGACTTCAGTTTGCAGAAATCAATCGTGAAGGAAGTAATTTTGCCTTGGATGAGGCCTATTATAATGCCGTTAATAAGACAGAGCGAAATGACTGTAGTCCCAATATAACTCAGAAATATTTTAATACCAATACCATCTTTAATCTTCATATAACCTTCCATACAAACTATTGGCATCTACATTCCCCGTCCGTTAAAAATTGTTTAGCTGTCAAACATCGCACCTCGAATTGGGCCAATGCTGGCCAAAGCAGCCAACAATCGTCTTGAACCGAAAATTACAGCGCGTTGGCGCCAACATTTGCGGCTCGGAAGCGTAACTCAGACATCGCATTATGCCGCGGAACACACCATGCCAAGTTGCTCGGTGCGCTCTGAATTATGCATGCATTCGCCGCACATTAAACCGATACGACCGCGGCGCGCAGATTAAATATGGACACCCTGTTTAGTCATTCAGTCGTGCTAACTACGAGGTGAGAATGTTGGGGATGTTGCTTCGGGCGTCTGTCTCAACAGTCCCTTATTTAGAGCCTAAGCCTGTAACAGCCTGTATTTATGGAGGAGGGGCATTCGCCAACAACAAGGCCAATGTTAACCTCTCTCCCTTGTAGCTACAATGCCCTTCTTAGGGTGAAATGTAGGCGCCGTCCGTTAAGGACCAGGCCCGGGTCGACGGTGCGTCGCATGCCTCTAAGAGATGTCAGCATAGTTGACAGGGCTCGCCAGCCTGCCTGCCAGGCTTGCAAAAGAGATACCGCGGCTTTGGAACACATTGCCATGGGCATTAGAAGGAACACGGATGGGTTTTAGTCAGTAAGAGTCTGGCACTTCCGCCCTGGAGAAGCCTCCTTCTCCAGGGCGGAAGTGCCAGACTCTGCCATGACTCCTCAGTCATTCTATGACTTCTCATACAAATAAAAAGATGAACTGTGAGCCCTTTCTCTCGATGAGGCCTGTGACTGCTTTAGTTGACCCAACAAACTTATCACAACCGTACCTTGAAAGCTGTTCATAAATATATAGTTAACTAGCGGACGTCACGCGGTTTCACCCGCGTAGTTCCGTTCCCGTGGGAGTACGGGAATAAAATATAGCCTCGCTGATAAGATTTTTTCAAATCGGTCCAGTAGTTTTTAAGTTTATTCGTTACATACAAAAACACAAATCTTTCCTCTTTATAATATTAGTACAGATTGAATTTAAAACATTATAAAACATTTCGTGCTTCTCATATCAAAGCCCTACATTTAAACATCTAGGTTCAAAATCAAAATATTCGGTCTAAACTAGCACACGACCATTTAATCTAAATTACAATCTTACTCCACGCAATTAATTAACTCAACATTCAATTTCGTTAAAAGTTAATCTACCGCATCAATGTTCTAAGAAGTCGAATCAAAGTTCTAGAAAAGAAAGAGACAGACGATTCAATTACGGGAATGTTCTGTCAATAGAAATAGAAATTAAGTTGATAGCAAACAATACGTAATCCTAAGTAAGAGCGCGCTCCGCAAGGCTCAGCAAAATGACGTAGCGATTGAATCGCACAACTCAACTGCGGTAGTGATGGGGAAAGACAATTTTAAATAAGGTTTTAAAATAGTTTAATGGGGTAGAGAACCGGGTATGAACTACTATCAAGAAAGTAGAAACCTGAATTAATGCTTATTCTATAGACCTACTAAAAAATAAGACTTGAAAAAAAAACAACCGGAAAAATAATGACGCAAGATGATAAAAGTTTGTTGAGCATAGTATATTTTTAAACGCTTAGTACTTTATCATTTAGTTTTTTTATTCAGTACATTTATTGATTTTCTAGGTTTTGAGAAATTGAATAAAAAACGGACCGTCTGCCTTATTTTGTTATACCATTCTGTAACAACAAATAAATAAATTCCTTTCTTGACTGTCAGAGACTAACAACACCACTTTATTTATGAAAAAACCTGTCTTAAGAAGACTTAACAAAACCGCCGGGAATTAAGCCAACACCTACGCGATGTTTACGATCTTTTCACTTTCATTTATTACTTTGCTTACAGAAGTGTGATTAACTGCTCGTACGGTATAAAGTTCAAGGGCGTTCGTGTTTACTAATAGCGATTTATTTATTAAACGTTGCTTATGAAATTAATTTATATCTATATTATGCCAGTTTTTTAGGCCTCGTCAATCGTCAATTACCCGGGAAAGGGGAATAACTATCACGATAAAGTATCTTGTGTCTTCATGGGCCATAGTCTACCCGTGTTTTAAATTTAATCGGAATTTTGTTGAGGCACAAATGATAAATAAACATCCAAACATAAAGACTTTCACATTTATGTCATTATAAATGATAGGATGTCGTATTACACAATGTGTTTACAATGTCCAATCCATTTTATAACGTTCCAAATCCAGGTTTATACCACAAATATATAGTCTGTTAAAATATTCAACGCCCTTCGCATCACTACCCAAATCCAACTTTTATCACAAAATTCCACAACACCTTTATTGAAAGAAGAAACAACCTAAACATAACTTCTACCCACAACTTATTCCGTTCGCTCCATCGATAACAAAATCGCGTATCTATATTTAAGATGGCGCATCCCTACGCCCATGTTTACTGTAGAAGTTTGCGGGCCCGGAACGACACTCACAGGCGCTCCCCTTTATATCTTAACATTGCTATACTGTTTTATATATTCTCAACAAATAGATACTGATTTAAACTGTACCTAATGTGCTGTTAAAAGTATTGGTGGTTTTAAATGGATTTCGGATCTATGTGTGGGTGTTCTGTGTCGTTTTCTGCGGGTTTGTGTCTGGTAAATACGGATTTTTTTCGAATTCGTTCGCATGTTTTAAGGCAGCAGAAATAATTTAAACTGAGAATCGAGTTTAATGCAGTCTATCAGACGTCTACTAGTCGCTGACACAACATAGACGTGGCCCATGTGGCGATGCTTTGGGAGAAGTCTTTGGCCAGTGGTCTTTCGGCTTTAAACGCAGTCCAGTAATATAGTCTATTGGTCGATAATACACCATGTAGCGACGCTTGAGGATGCCAATGTCCGGCAGTAGATATCTTACGACTAAATGATGGTCTACTATAGTCTGAAATGGCTGAAATCACTCTACATACATATAATTTTCCTAAGCAACCGCCTACTGACGCGAAAATCAAGCCCGCTTCACATTAAGCAGCTTGCAACCACAAACTCAATGAAGCAGCCACAGACTCAAACGCATATTAATTACATATATCAACTACAAACAATACCTCACGCCACGCACCAGCGATGACGTCAGGCGTCAAACTGCCGTCACGGTGTTTATCAACGCAACAATAACATGCTATATGATTATACGACAAGCTACTGTAATGAACAGTTATTATTATACATGTATGGGAAAATATCATTATTATAGGCCGACTAACCGCTGCTTTGCATAAGCCTGGCGCTCTGTGATAGAGAAAGTGACATCCGATCGGTGATCGCGATTTACGAAATGTAAAAATGGTTGGAACTGACCCCGTGACATTTCGGTAGTTTTTGACTTTTCGGCAATCGCTATCGCTTATTTTAAGTACTTTTGTCCAAAGGGGTTATAGACACCTTGTTTGACTCGCTGGATGCGAGATGCAAAGGCCCGGTCGATGTGGGGATATACGGTTACTATTTTTTCTTGCTACATGCTTGTGCTAAGGATAACGTTTCTGCCTATCATTTTGGAATGATTTTGATTTTATATATTTTTTTTTTTTTTTTTTTTTTTTTTTTCCCTTTGTTACCCGAGAAACAGCTAGGCCTCGACAGTGTCGATCAGAAATAAGTAGTTTATTGTGAATATCATGATTTTAGCCCGTACTTAATCTCATAAATATTTAATCATTCCTTACAACGAAATTCTTGACAGTTTAATTTGTTGTTATAAACTTGTTGTACCTATTTCATTAATTTAATTTTGGTAGTTCGCTCAAAGCTGTTTACTGTTCTATTATTTTATTTTTAAACGACCAGAATAATCGAAACTGGCTCAATTGTCATAAATAAACGAGCGAGACTTACAGTAGTCGCATAGGATGTGTAACATCTGACGTCTCACCTTGGTAAAAAGCAACATTAACATTAAAAATACCAACTGACAGGCAACTCGACCACTGCGCGCTCATTGGTCAAATCGAATAGGGTGCGCTCATTGGTCCAATCAAATAGCGCGCGTTTCCTTGACTTCCTGTAACACACTTCCGTCCCATTTCACGAAATCACTCCCACAGATTGCAGGAAAGCGAAAGGAAAGATGTTACACATCAAAAATTGAGACGTCTAGAATTAAATGCCCAACACAACATAGGTATACAACTAACTTAATCAGAGTCTAATACATAGCCTCTCACTTCTCCTACATTTTCTAGCCTAGCCTGGCCTTTCTTAAGCGGCTATTTTTATCTAGCTCACCCAGGCTGTATTAATAAGTAAACTTTTATAAAGAATTCCCGGTACATTTAGAGTCAAAGTTGCGGTAACTTAGTTATGCTTACTCCACAACTTTGATTAGGCTTTAAATATTACTTTCCTTTCCACTGTTTACTTGCTTTATTTTAGATAAGGGCCTAAGTATTACTTTAAAACCAAACTTTGCTAGTTTAATCAAAATGTTACATAACGGTTTGAATACAAGGTTAGATTATCATCTATTTCAGATTTTTTAAATTCAGAACAGAATAAGTTTACGTTTTAAAGTAAAGTTTACGAATATACTTAGAAAATTAAGTAGTGATGGGACACCGTATTCTTGGGAATTTATATCGACTTTACTGTCCCGTGTGGCCGTAATCGGGAACGCAAAAAAACGAACAAAACGTTTTGAGAATACTTTAATCGATTGTAATTTCTTGCCAGAGTTTGTGTCCTGACTGCTACAACCTGGGGCTATTTAGTCAAGAGTAAAAAAAATAGTTGTCCTTACCCCAGTGATTGACAATAAAATAAGAAAATTAGACAGAAAGTCTATTTTTTTAAAAAAAGCCCGTCAGCCCGTAAGGTAAATGCAGCACACCTCGTCCCCCTGTAAATCACAATTTATTTAAACTGTACAGCGAGTGTCTGCGGCACGCCCGCGCCCGCATCTAGTGGCGCCCCCTCGCGAACACTTTCCGTTTTATTTTCACTGAAACTTTTATAATTCGCAGCCGCCGTTTCTCGGTGGCTCGTTAAGCCACCTTTGTCGCCCCGCGAACATTTCAAAGGTAAATAGCTCGGATTCAACGCGATTGCTCCTGATTATTTATATTGTAAATTAGACGCGTCGTGGGACGAAAAAATCTACTTTTGAATGAGAACGTAATTTGAGTTGTATTTACATGCTGCAAAGTTTCGGCGAAACGTTAGGTGCGAGTCTTTAAATTTTGCGAAAATGTTCCTGTCGTTAATTTAATATTTTTGCAAAAATATTAAACCTATGCCGAATTAATTTTACAGTGAATTCAAGGCAAAATTATGTCAAGAGAGGACATATGCCTCAAAGATATCTAAGATTAATTACAACATATACATTCCGAGTTCCCTTTATGCGCAATCAAATTCTAAAACATGGAAAAACAATCTTCCCCAATTCTCAGTAAGTGTCGAAATGTGAAACCAAATCTCTGTAAATTCAGCGCGGTACATTCACGCAGAAAATAAAGGATATAAGTCAGTCAGATAGCACAGTCGAGCACGGCTCAAAGAACGTCGGTAGCTTCAGTACAGTCGCACCCATTCGATAATTGCAACAGCACCGCCGACTGGCCCACTTCCACAAAAGGCCGTAATGCATTCGCGAAATTCTGACACGAAACCGTATCGATAGTGATGGCCCGGTGTTTGAAACATCGATAGAATTTTCTGACTCCTCTCGATGCCTTTGATCTGTCCTGTGTATTGGCTCTGACACGTGACGTTGCGGTTTCGTTGTTGATCAGCAATTTGAATGCTCTGGTTACAGCAAATGTGTGAATTTCATTCATACATCGGCGGACGGTGGAGCGAGCATTACAGAAATCGATTGGTGCTGATGAAGTCATTATTTTGTGGAAAATGTGAGATCTAGAGCGGCGATATATCGAAGCAATCTGGACTTGAAAACGTTCGGAAAATTCCTACTAATGGAGCATTTTTATTAGTTCACATGAAATCCTCTATGTATTACTTGACCGTTAATAAAATAAAAGTGAACAGGGACTATGTGCTACATATCATAACAAAACCCCTGATATTTCGTAGAATAATACTTACTTTATCATTGAGTTATATCTATGGCTCATATCGCAAAAAATACAATTTTATATAAAAATGTAAATAAATTCATCTAGAAGATTACCAAATGTTGTAGAATCAGAAAATCTAATTTTCTCCGAATTATATAACGCCTCTATCTTCATATTATGTAATCTTGTTTAATGAACTTTGGATCATTTCAATTCATGAAAACGAATTAAATTAACCTAATTTTATGATACTCCAAGTAACAAACATTTCAACCTCTTTGGTAACTTCAGAAGATCAAGTCTTTTGCCATGATTCACAGAATTATCTTAATCGCACAGTACCTTATTATCAGGCTTTTAATAACATGTTTATAATTACTTTATTTAAAATATATTTAAGTTTTGATTCATCCTTTCTCTTTTTAAACATGGTTAATAATTATTATTCACTACTTATTTCCTAACAAATGCGAGTGACTCTGTTTGTTACGTTTTCGCGCCTAAATCTCTGAACTGATTTTGATGATTATAGGGTATGGAATCCTGCTTTATTTTTGCGAAATCCATATTATATTAGGGCAAAGCCAATCTAGGATTAATTAAAATAAGTAAAAATAAAAAACACCCATATCCTAAATGAATACCCATGGCATCGTTAATAAATAAATCAACTGGCGCTATAATGAGATTCCTCGTGATACTTCACTAAGTTTAGTCCGCAAAGTTTTCCTCTATTATTCAAGAATTTAATAACTGTCTAGCTTCGCTCCTATTATAAACGTTCCGGTTACAACACAATATTGAAGTGCTATTAAGCTTTGTATCCAGGCCGATATAAGAATAAAATGGAACATAAAATGTACTGCTTAAGTGAATGTCAATGGATATGAGTTAATACGGTACTCGTAGACAATGGGCCATCAACCTACTTATGAATTATTGCCGTCTCAACTTCAACAGCGCTTTTATTATTATTGTCTATGGTACTTTTATACTTTAGCTGCTCATATCATGAAAGGAGGCTATATTTAAAACAAACCTTGGTTATAATGAGACGTATTTCTGTTTAATTGAACGACGTAATCTTGAATTAATGGGATTCTTTATATTTTTCTAAATATTTCACGACTCTTAGTCACTTTCGTCTCCTAATATTCCAAAAATAAAACATAATGAATTTAGAATCCTTGTTTGATATTACGAAGCTGGTAGCTTTGAACTAGCATTTTATAACTATATTTTTTTTTTAACAACGGTGTCCTTGTGACGGTAAATTGCTTTCCAGTAATATCAATTAGTGTACAAATCCAGAGATAAAATGGTAGAAGAAAACTTTCTAAAAAGAATCTCACAAATATAATTTTAAGAAAATTCTAGAGAAAGCCAACAAAATTGCAACGTCCACACATTACTATGACAAATAAATTTTCAAAATGGCGAAATAGTGATTGTTCTTTGTGAAATGTCATTCGACCGCACCAACGTGCATTATGGATTCCATAAACAATGTTCGCGTTCAGAAATAGAACGGCTCCAGGTAAATAGGAGTTGTTCGGCCCCGTAACGTGGTATCGACTCGAGTTCCCGCTTGTCTGCTCAATAATGCATCGACTGATCGATAACTTACAATACGATATATGCCGCAACACTATTCTGTATTGTTTGCGCGATTCTTTACAGAAATGATTTTTCAAATAGATAGGTTTTTATTGAGTCGCTTCAACGTGATATGTGTATGAATGGAGTACGCGGAATCCGTCTATTAGACCTTTTCTTGGTAGAGGCCTGACAGCTGAAAGCTACAATTATATTAACATACGAAATTACATTGCATAAATTGAGGTAGGCTATAATTATTGCATTAGTGATGGCTGTGCTGTGTTATTAGAAGGTAGGTAGATGTGGCTGTCCGTCCTTATCAAATCTAGTTGCTAATTGAAGGCAGTAATGTGTTAATTAATTGGGGAGCGTTGGACGGGCATATTTTTCAGCAAACCATTATGGGGGAATTAGGTCGTGATTAAAAGTGGACAATGAATGGGCGGCTCGTTTCGCGCGCCAGTGCATGCTTGGCTTTGTATTGTGTACGTCACTGAGAGGTGTCGTGCGACGCTGCGCGGTATCACTTCAGTTCGGCTGCTGGACCAGTTATCTTCGTGCAATAGTCGGGGTGACGAGTGTTGTCTCGGCTTTGCCTGACGTTTTGCTGAGGACAAAACTTAAACTGTCTATTGGTATATTTAAAGAGCAGATACCTAAACCTCCGCAAACTATCTATGGGGGAATTAGGTCGTGATTAGACGTGGACAATGAATGGGCGGCTCGTTGCTCGCGCTCGGCTTTGTATTGTGCACACCACCGAGCGGTGTCGTCCGACGCTGCGGTGTCGCTATAGTTTGGCTGATGGAACAGTTAACTTCGTGCAATTGTCAGGGTAATGAGTGTTTTCTTTGACTTTGCCTGGCGTGTTGCTGATGTCGAAATTTAAGCTGCTCCTCGGCTGTCCCCTATTGTTAAAGACCAGAGACATTAGAATAATCATTGTTCGATGACTGGTTACGGAAACTGCAGCAGTTTGCTTAAAAAAATACATTAAAACGGCAAGATTTATTTTTTGATAAGCTCGCGTTTGGTTACAATCCCACCTGATGGAAAGTGAAGATATGATAGACGATGAAGCACACTTGTCTAACAGAAAGACTCCTAGGTTGTAGTGGAGCTATCAGGCACCACAGACTCCGGCAGACAGATGACTTCTTCGCATAATGTCTTGGAGACCATGTTACGGGAGTATTAGTAACACAGACCAAACTTACCTCATAAGAACAGAACCTTATCTTCCATATCCTCAGATGGCCACCTATCCTCACAAGATTACAGCAAACAGATTACAAGACGTCCATTGTAGTGTAAAGGACGACGTCCTCCCAGCCAATAATTCCAATTACGGATGCATGGGCCGCACTAATAAGTCAAATTGAACAATGCACCGACCCATAATTGCTTGTGGATATCGGCCTGCTGTTCACTTTGATATAGACGAGGATTACTATTCTATCTTCATCTTTTCTCAAATGAATTGGAGTGGACAACTGGAGATAGAGTGTATTGACAATTTTATTATACGTGCAGATAAATGAGGCTCGTGTCGTAAATAAGTGCGTTCGTCTGGGCGCACTTTTACCTGCCATGTTATGAAACAATTTACCTAATTTATATATCAGTGGGTGTTTAAAATTGTCTCAATCTTGTCTGACTAACAAAACCATAACACGCATCATGTTTGCATTTTTCTCGTACAGATTTGAATCCAAAACAATTTTTGAGCAGTTAATTTAGTCGTAATATCTATCTAAACTAATATAACAAAGCTGAAAAGTTTGCTTGTTTGTTTAAACGCGCTAATCTCTGGAACTACCAGTCGGATTTGAAAACATATTTTTGTATATGATAGCCATATTCATGAGAAAGGCTATACGGGTACGGAAAATTCCTACGGGAACGGGGAAAAACGGGAAATGCGCGTACGAAGTCGCGGGCAAAAGCTAGTCATTGATATTACACTTAAATTATAGGGACACAAACATTAAATCAGTGCCTAGTACAAACCAATATAAACGCTTATAATCTGACATATATAAACATTACGTCCAAGCCGAAGTATAATGTAACATTCAAAGCAAAGTCCGAATAACTCTAAAACATAGTCGCAAGCAACTGGCATCGATAAATTATATCGTTGTTCCCAGCCCTACACCTAGAATATTTCAACGATATTGTCAGCCATTTCAATTGAAATACTTCTTATGTTAGTGGGAACTTGATATGCGCCATTATTTTCCCAGATCTGTATAGAATCTAGTGCCAGCTCGCCTTTTAAGGTAAGTTAAGATAAACGAGCGCCAACTGTCCTGTCTTTATATTTTCTAGCTGGATTCATCCGCTTCATTCAGCGTTTTTAAGCTTAAAGCGCTTTATTGTTAAGAAGACAGCCTCTTTTATGCAGTGCGCCGCCTGATAGTTCTGCTATCTTGGCTAAGGTAAAAAAAGTACTCGGATTATATTGTGAGCCCACTGCTGGACAAAAGTCTCTCCCCATGACTACCAGCTTTGTGGATCTAGGGCTAAAGTGGACCACTGGCAGTTGCTTTCTCCAGCTCGTCCCATCATCTTCTATTGGGTTTATTTGTATATGTTATCATAGTATTATTATAATCATCATCACCATATCAGCCGAAACACGTCCACTGCTGAACATATGTCTCCTCCAAAGGGAGCGTTTGCCATAATCGCCACGCTTAGCAGCCGGGTTCGCGATAGCAGTGTAGTTGTTACAATGCACAGAATGCTACTGCCTATTCTCAGGTGAGTCCCTTAGTCGCCTCTTACGACACCCACGGAAGGTGATGGTGCTATTCTTTTACGTCCAACACCATACAGAACCATAATATTATATGACAAACTTTTAATTTACACCCCTTGTTAGGCATATTTACGTTGTGTAAGTCAGAGGTGTTAAAATCTTTACAGTAGGGCGTTGAATTCCGGTGAATTTATTCGAAAGAGTCACCTCGGCTCAGGAACGCAAAGGGCATTTGGAGGAACATAGATGCTTTTAAGTCAGTAAGAGTCTGACACTCCCTTCCGCTCCGCCGAGAGCGAAAGGAGTCATATGATGATTCCACATCCTTTAAAAAATAGGGACTTCCGTTAAGCATGGTTTATTTGAAGCAACTGAATGAGGTGTATGTTATCGATGCGTCTCTTCAATAAACAACCATAGTTTAAGTTACTTCCTCCACTTGACTCGACCTTACCCAATCAACAGTGTCAGCTGATTATTTATTGACATTAAGTAACGTCCTCCACTCGAGCTTTTTCCGTTGCCATGGCACCTAAGTCTTTTCTTCAAAAACTTAGAACGCCCATGGGTGTAAGCCCCAAAGCACGTTCTAGTAACAAGCCAAGTAGCAACACCTCTATCGATACTATCACTACCCTATTGTATGCACAATCTATCGATTATACAGTGTATAATTAGTGCTGTAATTACTCCAGTTGCCTGCCGATCGCATCGGTCACCGCAACCGAGTCCTTTGCGTAACAAGATGGTTATAGCGTGTAGGTATACTGTGTTTTTAACCAACAGCGTAGAGATCTTGGCTAAATAATAACAGCAAGGGTTGATCTTTGAGGTTAAGCAACATTTGGTGAGGTCGGTCTTTGGATGGGTGACCATCTTAACATACCGAGATTACTTGGTCCCGGCTTTCATTTGTAGATCTTTGACAGTCGTTACGGGTAGTCAAAAGTCAGAAAATCTGACACCATCACTAGTCTTGCCCAGGGATATCGTGTCACCCAGTTACTGGGTTGTCGTGGTTAGATAGTATGTCGCTCCATGTAAAATACTGGTACTATAGAGGTATACGGAAGAGAGAGTAAATTCCCGCATACTTACACTGAAATGGGAGGATCCTCCGACCAGACTATTGTTGTGTCTGGTGGGCAACTGCCCGATAGTTGATATTCGGACTGTTGTCTATGTTCAAATCGCAAGGAGAACTTTGCCTGCACGATGCAGGATTACATTGGTAGTTCGTCGCTGACAGGATAGATGGCGTTGCGGTTCTTTTTTTGCCCTATAATTTTTGTCATGTTTTACGTACCCATGCAATAACTTCAGTTGGTAATCACGTCTGTCAAATTAAGTTTAGAAAATGTAAAAATAAAAGTTGTGCTTTCATTTTATTTATAATCATTTTAAACTAACGAAAGTCTGCTTTTAAGAAAACTTATTTTTGGTTGAGTCGTAAAAATAAATCAAATTGGTTTCAATAGAAGAATAGAAAACACAGTCAAATAAAAGATACTTACCAAAAGCTCCCAGAGCTTGCATGTAAAATAAATTACTCGGCTCCGTTCATTTAAAACCAACCACTTCAAAATTACAGCTCCAAAGTTTTAACTAAAAAATATTTATGAACGCAACAAAAAGTGAAATAAATTCAAAATCACCAACAAAAACTATAAATATGGCAATAAAAGTAAAAGTGGAAATCTTATCTATAAAAAGAAACCCCTTTGAACCTCGCATTCATATCAAACAGGCACCTAACCTATTAGATTGGCTAAGAGGGTGCGAGGGCGAGCTACCCCGTGCCTGGCACTGAAAAACGCTAGTAACAGCCTTTTGTTATTTAAAACGAGAAATTAAGAGGTATAAACCTGCAGCGGGATTTAGGAACGCCGTCTCTCGCGCTATAATAGGTACGTTTACCCTACACGCCACTGCGGCGCTTTCTAAAGATGTTTCCAGCTATTTACACAGTGTTTTGTGGTCTTTAATGAAAATTAAGCATAATCAACCTTAAATTCTGTTAACTAGAGTCCAAAATTACGTATCGGAGTTCCTCTCAAGTTAAGCACAGTAAAGTACGGCGTGAGATAAAATTTAAACGTGCCTGACTATAATAATATGTTTTCTCTTATAAATTATTCTTTGCCAACGTAATAACACATTTAACTTAAAGTACAGTGAGTGTAATATCTCACGAAATTGTTTAACTTGCCGTTTCATGCGAACGTAAGTAATTTAGATTCTAAGGAGCTTATGTGTTTAAGTTTCACGCGATGTCTTAAAGACTTAATTTAACAGTTAGTTTGACAATAAGGTATCGTTCGTTCAAACTGGTTAGCGCATTGTCCTTATGCAACGTCTGCGGTGTAGGAATACACAAGTGCATAGGTGTAAAATGTTTGTTATATAAAGCGGTTTCTTAAAGCTACAAGGGGAAATAATTACTGGCCAGAAACATTCGAAACGTTAATTGGAACCAATAGGAATAATTACCGTTTTAAGAGGAAATGTTAAGAAAAGATCATGAAGTAGTTAATCTTGCCCATCATGAGCTAATAAAACTTTTAAAAGATCAGTGATCTATCGTAGACAATTTCAAACATTTCGTTATCGAACGAGAATAGGTGAATATAGCATTTTCCATCAATCTGCACACAAGCAAGCACACTCACCATTTAAACCTAAATGACTGCGTATTTGACACTGTAGAACACCGTGTGCAGCCGTGCACCACCACTGAAACGCTTACCAAACATGCTCGCCTTCGTGATTCAACGCCTCATGAATATATTTACTTACTAGTAAAGACGTATTATTTTAACGACACGCTGAAAGCGTCATTACTCAGCTCAACTACATTACTCGCTTGTAATTGAAAAAATATGGCTCGATTTAAAAAACCATTAATAAAAAGTAAATTATTATAATTATTGCCCTACTAGAGCAGGAAACGAGTACTTATGCACATTTTGTGGCGTTTAAACCGAACCACTTTTGCCCGTGACTTAGCACAACTCAAAGAGCCTTGACCACAAAAGGTCGAAGCTTTCGAATTGTTCACGAAAATACTTAACAGTTGCTACTTAATAAGGTGAACATTCTGAAGAAAATGTTCGTAAAAGAAAACGGCAAACTTTTCACTTTTACATTAGACAGTGACTTTACAAGATACGCCATCGTTTATTCCACGCAAACACACTTTTGAACCATTAATGAAAAGTAGATATTGACAGCTCTCGCCATTTATCTTTCCTCGTCCCCTAATTTAACTTCTTCCCTCTATGTGGTACGGCAAGTCATCGTCTGATACACATCTTGAATTGACATGTTAATATCTCAGTTTTAGATAAATCGATTTAGTTATAAAACGATATCATCATAAATTGCCCAAAATCAATCAGGGTGAGGGGCTTTGAAGTGAACACACGAATCAATACTGATATGCACCTGTTCTTGATACTACTTTAATTTAATGAAAGGTAATTTATTTAAACAGCGTACCTGTCACGTTACTTTTACTTATGGGGTGAGCAATCACCCATGAAGCACCAAGAGGTACTAAGAAAGGGATATTTATCGAAGGGAGCAACGTTTTGGATGGCATTTGAAACCAAATATTAATCGGCTAAAAAGAATTCAGCAACATTCGGCGCTGATGTGTGTTACCCACGTCCGCTGCACGCGACTGTCGACAATTGAATGTGCATATCAATGCGAAGACAGATGCGTGCGGTCTCGGGTGCGGCGTGGTGCGGTGCGGGGGGGGCAGGCGCTCGGCGTTTGAATAAATTCCGCGGGAAATCGCAACGAGTAGGCTTGCACATTTCCATGTCAAACGTACGCCGCAGCGGTGTGGGGCAGAACTTGTGAATTTTTAACAACACATAGTTGTTCACTCCTGCCTGTTCAGAATAGAATTTGATTTCCAACATTCACCCAAACTTTGTGCACCTACAAAAGGTTCCACCCCACAGTTTGAGAGACGATGAAATGGGATTATAAACGCAATTTGCCGGTCCCGTTGATTAGCGAAAAACGTAAATTACCAAAGAAATACGCGTCGATAATGGTTTGAGGCCTCATTTTTATGCTATTTAAAATGGAGGAATACGGAAGCGGCTTATCTCAGTATTAATTCAGGAATTCCGCCATAATTACTTGTTCAAAGGTAACGCTGAAGACGAATTTTGTTCGGCGGTCAGGGTGAACATTTTACGGTTATCGAAAGTCCCGCATTCGAAAAGAAACTCTATTTAGTTTAGCAGAAAGGTGAGTATTGGAACTTTCGTGGTCCTGGTGGGAGGAGGATAAGCCGATTTCAAAAGGAACACGTGATCAGACGCTGATTACGTCGAAACTCCCCCTCATCGGTGTGCAGTCATATTCTAATATTGTGAATAAGGGGATATTCCGCTAGATTAAATAACTTCACCTTTGCTAAATCTTTTTCATTCGGTTTAAATACCTTCACGCGAATATTCCTTGGGGGTATAGTCTGAGCTTTCAATCATTGATCGACGTTTTTAATAAGAAGGGATTTACCGTACTATTGTAATAATACTTTGGCACACATTAAAACACACTGTAGCTTCAAAATTAAAGGTAATAAATGTGTGAACAACGAGTTGATTGGCTGAATACAAATATCCATATTGGAGCCCGATCAGTATTGAAATTTAAAACGCGGATGATTGGTGAAAATGCCATAAAAATATGCGCGTATTCCAAATTGTGGAAAACAAGTTTATGGCCATCATCATTTTAATGTCGTTTTACTTGAAAAGTGACCTACATTATTACGCATCCAATTTTACCGTAGCTGGGTTGTTTTTTCCCTAACGTTTTCTGTTTTAAAATACTGTTTTTCATTATGTTTTTTTTCTACATTAATAAAGTCCCTATACCTAGTAATATTTATATACAAGGTCAACGTCCTCATTTCGCATTACAAAAATAAAGAAAACTGTCTCCAAAGATAAATACAGCAACTTGCATAAAATTCAAATATAAACAAAATAGCTCGACAGTTTGTCCATCAGCCTAAACTTTTTAATAACAATTACAAGGCACTAGTGGCTCATAAAAGGTAATTGCTCGATATTGAGCGAGTGCTCGACCCCTGCTCAAGTACGTTGATAACTCCTCATTAAGGAGAAAGGTAAAATATCTAATTTTCCTTACCTCCACTCGTTTGCTACGAAAAATCCAAGAAAAACGCCTTTTCAGTTGTTAGAGCGTGGTCTTAATAAGAGAGGAAGCGATCGTTCGAAAGTTTCTTCAAGTCAGTGTTGTCTCTTTGCATTATTTAGATACAGATACCAATCTAAACTCATATTTATTAATCTCAAATCACAATTAAAATGTAGTTAGCTCACTGGTATATTAGTTAGTAGTGGTAATCTACCCCATAAATACAATCATGTTATTGTTTACTATGTGAGCCCGATCACTACGGAACCTACATACATAGGCCTGTAGCGGCATCAATACTACCAAAAGAAAAAAACTGAAGAAGTGATATTTGTACGACAACAAAAGGAACGCTTTGAACATATAACAGTCCCTATATCAATAATCGGGCAGTTGCCCACCAGACACAACAACCGTCTGGTCGGAGGATCCTCCCTTTTAATGGAGGTTTGCGAGACTTTACACCCTGTCCCGCATACCTCTAAAGGCCAAATTATAAAATCGCAAAAGCTTTTCACTGACGCCACAATCCAGGGCCGGCGCGATTAAGCCGTGGAGCCCTCTCCTACCCATATTCAAGGGTCTTAAGATTTGTTAATTACTGGCAACATTAAAATTAACTACCGTTTCCGTTGTAATAAAAATCCTTCTCCACTTTTATATGAAAAGTTTTAGGAAAAGATTTCTTTATTAGATTTCTATTTTAGTCGCTTATATAGCCAACGAACGGGTAGGCTGTATGGCTGAGATTTGAAATAACTTTCGCTGGCGTTACGTCATTTTTAGTGTTCGTATTGGACCGGGTTATATTTTACATTCTGTGTGTTTTATGGTAACACTGTTTAGTCGACTTGAGAGGGGCTATTCCCGTATTTTAGGAAACCTTCGCATAGCAGTCGGAATCTGACAAAATCACCTCTTTACTCCACAATTTTGACAAGTTTTAGACACTGAGATGTAAATGCGGCTTGAATTTAATGGTTTTTAGTACGAGAATTGGCTTTGAAACATTCATAGATCACCACAATGTGTAAAAATAAACTATTGCAATTTGCTCACGGATACCAGTCATCACTTTCAACTAAGAACGAATCAATGTAAAAACATAAACACCGAATCGAACCGTCGATCTTTCTGTCCGCTACAAATAAGCACAGGTGACATATATTCCGCACAACATACAAAAAGTTCCGCCTAACATCTGTGCTTGAGAGTAACGTAAGCGACATGTTTTTCACGATTTCACACCCTCCTAGTCGTAGATAGACGTTTCACTTAACCCCGTCGGCTATCAACAAGCCTAATGTAAAGCCGAGGCCACATCGCGACGGCGACAGAGATAAATGACTCGCCAACTCAACTCACACTTAGTGGTTGCTGGCTGACTTCGTTCTATGTACTCCCTCGTACATAAGCAAAGTAATGTTAGTACACTTTTGTAAAGCAAGCGTTTTACTTTAACTTGGTTGCTGTGAAACCAGAACTAAGTTGTGAATAACATGATGAAATATAGCCATTTTGTTTTTTTTTCCTTTTTTATTTTGTTTGTAGTCGGGTGTTAGTTTGGCAGTTTATAAATCGAATGTCAGCCTATTTGTCAAAAACGAATGAACGCTCTCGTAAAAAAATATGTTTTTTACGCGAATATGAAAATTGAGTTAGGTTAGCGAGATTACTGAGTGAAATGGCGCGGATTCTTTAAATCTCAGATAAATCTTATTATTTCTTTCTTCTCGGTATGAAAAGCAGGCAATTTTCTTGGCCAAAATATCGTCATAGGCGCCGAAAAATATATCTTAAGTAATATTATAAATGAGAAAATGAGTTTCTTTGTTTACTACGCTTTCACATCTAAATCACTAAACCGATTTTGATACATTTTAATACAAAGATAGATGGAACCCTGGAGATGGACATAGGCTTTTTTTGCAAAAATATATATTAATTCGAGCGAAGCCGCGGGCACAAGCTAGTTTCTGAATAAAAAATCGATCCGAACTGAACAATCGCGGACTTAATTAATAGAAGCAGAGCATATTCCCGATAGTGGTGAAAATATGCATGAATTCAGAAAGTATTATAATGAATAGTCGAAGATTACTTGCTGTTTTGTGGAACCTGAGTTCTCAATGAGAGCGGTGATTCCTCTTTTCATTACGATTTTGCAGAACTTCTAAATAGAAAATCATTTATCCTTTATACTCGAATATTTTCCAGATAATTGATAAAAGTTCTTACGTATTATTTTGCTTTATGACTCCGATTTCTTTGTAATAGTGTAGTGCATAGAGGCTATTTTAAAATTCAGAAATTGTTGGTGCATTGCAGTTATTAGTAAATCATCAGTGCATATCCTCAATAAAAATAGACCTTTACGTCAATTTATTGAGAATTATGTTTCTACATTATTTTCTTCGTTACTTTTCTTGTTTATTCTTAATGCGGGCAAAGTTTTTCCACTCGTGTAACACGAGCCCGCTTCCGCTTATCGCTCCCCGCTCGCAGTCTCGCCTCGCTCCTAGCTACAATTAAAATGCAAATACCGCGCCACTTGAGTTGCGCAAATCTTGCAAGTTATAAATTTTTCCAATCTAACTCCGTCCTTTGTTAACTAAGTCTCTTATGAATTCTAATGAAAAAAAGGAAAAAAATCTGGAATATCGCTAATGGATTATTTCACCTACCTTCTGTTTTTTATTATGATAATTTTGTTCAAAATTTTAAGGGGCTGTTTGTAATAAAGTGAATTTCAGTTTTGTAGATGAAGTAGAACTTTGATTGAATGAGAAGCAGTTTGTTTAACAGGCTGTGACGTGTTATCTTTAGCCTTTTAAAAAATAGGTAATCTTAAACTCATTAAACAGCAACTACACGACATAATAAAGTACGCACTCAAAAATCGATAATCGCCACTCAACGAATAAATTAACATCAATAAAAATCTCGTTAGCAACCCTACGTAACAAGGTGTGCGGTCAAACAGACCCATACTTTTAATTATCATTTAACACGAAAGCTTTCTTATATACGTATTTCAAAAACGAGTGTGTGTCACTTAACCCGTTCGCTGCGGGCTGTCCCGAGCCACCGCGTTTGGTAACGGCCAGCCATTTATGTCCCGCCCGGTATGGCAGCCGGCCCCGCGCACCATATATGGCACTGAGAGTTGCATTCTGCGCTTGTAACGCGATACAATTGTGGTAGAACTTGGAAATTAATTTACGGCGCTCACTGTCGGGTGCAGCATCCGTATTTGGTGAGAGAAAAAAAATTAGTACCAGTTCCAGAAGTCGTTGTTGACTAAATTGTTTTAGCGCTGTAAGTTATTCTCCATCTGTTATTTATGTCTTCACGATTTACTCAAATGTGCCTTATCATAGCAGTGTTGTAAAAGCCGCCATTAAGGTTTCACGAGCCACTTCTAAGTAAATGTTCGCAGCAATCAAGCAGTCGATAGTACCGCAGTCCATATCAAATCGAATCAACGCGATATCTGTTATTACAACCATAAAAGTTCTCAAGTGTCGCGGCCGAGATCACTATCTAGTAAAGTAATATCCTTTTCGGCTAAGACCTACTGAACCTCTTTGCAAGGAAACTTCATAAGGCAAAAAGTGGCATGGTCTTGTCAGTTACTCCGCGACCATAAATCATAGAGGATTGACGTTGAGACATATATCTACTTGTTGATCTAATAGTGCGACGTTGGAATATGTACAATAATGATATTCAGCTGTGTGGGGAGAACCATTTCCGTATGTGTCACTCAATAGTTATCAGAGAAAGTTATGACGATTCAAGCAGAAATTGAACTGTGAGACCGTAATTGCTCATGTATTTGTATTTTCATGTCCACTTGTACAATCAATTAATTAATTATTTATTTTAATATTCAAGTATGTATCTATTTTATTTACCCACGTCCGTGTGTCACGGCGGGGTGCCAACTGAAAACCAGCGCTGGGTGTCTGACGCCCAGCAAATGCTGAAATGGTAACCCTTTCAGTATGGGCACACTTTTACACAACGGCTTAACGTGCTTACCGTAGCATGGAAGAGTCTCGGAATGTAAGGGACGGTCACCCATCCACAGACCAACTTTGGAAAGCATTGCTTAACCTCGAATACCGAACCGTGTGGCTGTTATTATTTAGTCACGAACTGTTGTACAAAATTATGTCCTCTTTCACAAAAGTTGTAAATCAAATATTTAAGTAAAAAGTTACTCAAGTTCGCATTTCTGTGCCGCGCTGTTCGGAAAGTCGCGCAAGTTGGGTGTGGTCGGGCACCACATACACATATACTTTATGGCATCGCAATAAAGGAGATAGGGACGATAATTCCTTATACAGACGGTTGTAAACCCAACTTGATAATTGAGACGACTCCCATATTACATTCAATGCAAGTATAATTTGTTTTCGCAACATTTTTGCGGTATTTTATTAACAATATTCATCAGTTTTGGGCGTATCGTTAAGATCACGCAAGTGATTTTTGGACAGAGGTCATAACTTTAAGCGCATTAAGAGAGATTGTCAACGATTCTTGAATAAGTTACGAAATGTTATCGCCTTATAGGATTAGAGATAGTAACTTATTCTGACAAAGTTACAACTAGTTCAAGCAATAAACCATGGACCTATTTATGCTTTATTGTAAGTTACATTACCCTGTGTAAATGTTACTTCATTCACAGTTACTT
Organism: Mamestra brassicae; assembly: GCA_905163435.1. Classification (NCBI taxonomy): domain Eukaryota; kingdom Metazoa; phylum Arthropoda; class Insecta; order Lepidoptera; family Noctuidae; genus Mamestra; species Mamestra brassicae. Next base: position 4,190,686 of record LR990996.1, on the reverse strand, counting down.
CAGAATCAGAATATGTAGTTTATTAATAAAACATGGAAAGGCGACAGAGTACCCTTATCGCATTTCTATATGTTAAATTGACATTATTTCCTGCATTTCATAGTGCCAATAACACTCAACGGGCATTCTTACTGCCCATCAGCGCCGGCCAGGAATAGCCATACAGATGAACTTTGACACTTTATCAATACGCAACAGACAATTACAATGATATGTAAATTTTACAGTTTCATTGACCGCTCCTGATTTATAACGCTATTTATGCGACTTCGGAATTTATGATGCTCCGTCATTACATTTATAAATAGGCACCCGATCGAAGAATAATGTTTAAACACACTTTGTTAATTAAACTCATGTTTTATGACAGAATAAATTTAATAAAACGATTGTTTACTCAAAACACCAAAAAGTTTAATAAAAAAAATACGTAATTCCCTAATCGTAAAAGAAATGGAACGAGAATAATTTCTCTGTGTGAATTAATTACTCAAACGTAAAACAAGCTTCATTAAAAGAATCGAAATTCAACCCTCGTTCGCGAAACGTCACGAGTCGTTATAATTAAAAAGCAAAAATGACCAATTAGCTAAGCGAGCGTATACTGAAGGTCCTGTTGAAGACCTATTTTTAGAGAGTCGTGATGTTATCGTGCGATCGGCTTCCGATCTGTCCGGCGCTCGGGCCACGTGCGACGGATCACGACCGGTGACTCACGACAGCGCATTGTCGTCAGTTTTTGTCGCAATAGTTATTTATTGGTGTCGTGATCGGTCCGCCGCGGTCACGCTCGCGTTTGAGGGTTAACTTGCAACGGATTGTTTTGATGTTACTATTCAATAAACTGTTTGATTTATTCCTGCTTTATGGCTGTTCATGGTCGTAATCGTGAATTGGTCGTTTGGACTGGGGACGATAGAACACAAAGACTGATAGGTAATGCATGTGATGCACCTTTACATATAATATCTACAATGCTCTATACACGAAGTGGTCTAACGGTGATGGTAAACAAGTCAATAGGCAATTCTAGTATTTTAAGGAGCATTTGCATTCGTATCGCACTCGCAAAAACACTTTGACAAGTGTAGAATTGTCTTTCAATGCTGACGGCTAATTCTCTCACTAACACAAATATTCGAAGACATGTGATATGATCTAACAACCCGCACTGGGTCCGCCTGGTCAGTAATAGCACACGCAGGACGCCTACGTACCAGCAATAGAAACATTATAAGCTGGCAATGTTATAAACAAAGTTACCCACCTCTAATATGAAAAACAAAGGAATAAAGATTATTAGCAAACAGACATTCACACCACAAACGGGGGAGTGTTTATTATTGTATTTTTAGAGCCCACTTTAAGTATGCACTTTAACCTGCCTTCATTTTTCGCGAAATAGGAATAAAAGAAAAATAGAGTGCATCATACTTTTGTTATTCCGCGTTTGTCGTAAAGAGAGGCTCAATGAAATTGTGTAGAAATGAAAATGTAATTAATAACCAGAAAGCAAGCAAAACAGTACTTCCCAGTACTGCTCTGCTTGCCTTCTGTTTATTAATTACAGGAGGAGGATGGCAGGATAATCACTACTGTGTGATTAATATTTTCAGAAGTTTTCTGCAACTTATGAAAATATTCTGTTTTAGGTAGGAAACCTACAATTCAGTAGAAGATAATAATGATAACATAACAATACTGTACCATCCAAATAACGAACTTAAAATAAAAAACAACTCCACAAAATGGACACTCGAAAAGGAAATATTTACCCCAAAAATAAATTCGCATTTTGTAATAAAACCGTCAAAATGGATCCATATATTTCGATAACCCCAACCACGTGTGCGGTGCACAATACGCCCGGGACGCGGTGATGCGCCGAAAACTTAAAATGTTTTCATAATAATACGGTTTTGTTAGGAATTTCACTCACCCCCGATATCGAAAAGATGTGAGTTCATCGGTATACACAATGAAATAATAAACGCTACGCACCCCACATCTGTTTGTGGCACATAAGTTATTTTTACACGTTTGTATGTGGAAATCGACGGTCGCAAGTGCCTCCGAGGCTTTTTGTTGTTGGCGTAAAATGTTCTTCTTTCATTATTCCGGTGTTTTTTGTAGGATTAAACATTTCTACGGTAGAATGTTACATTCTTTTTTATACAGGGAGTAACAGATTAAACGCAAAACCAGAAAAAGGGTCATTGTACTCATTATGACGAAAAAAATATCCACACAACATAAACTATACTTCCAAATACATAATCTATTGGTTTTATCTACAAATTAGATATCTGAAGAAAAAAAAACAAACGGCTGATTAAGATAATCCATGTAAACATCCTTTATAAACATAATAAAACACAATAAACTTTCCAAATGAATAAACATAATTATATTTTATTAGTCGATATCAAAGTAAGTTTTGACATCCCAACGAAATATTTATTGAAACAAAGAAAACGTTGGCAGTGTTGCCACTTAGTTATTTATTCCACGCGTGCTTTAACTAAAACATAGAAATGTAAGAATTGATTGTAATCACACTGACATACAAATGATAGCTTTTATAAAACACATTGATTCTATTAACGAGGTACAAAACTGTTCGATTTTGTGTTTACTCTAATTGGAATAAAACGTTGGCCTATTTTATTTTATGTGCATTTTATTTAGATTATTTATTCATTATTTTGTTAAGTTTTTATTTATCTGCGTATATCATTGCGCAAATGTGTTCTGTAACAATGCTGTTAGAAGTAGTATGTGTAGGTACAAAGTTGCCATCAAACACCATACATTTATCAAAAGGTTTGGTGATCACACACAGTTGGTATAAATTATAATATATTTTGTTTGTACCAATTTGCATTTGTTTTATCATAGTGCAACCACAATCAATTATGCCTTAGGTAAATTATACAATACTTCCAACCACTGCATCAATAAGATGATTTATCATGATTCAATAACAAACAGTTTTGTTTCATTTCTACAATAAGTTAGAGCAAACTTTTAACAACAGATATATTGCGCCATGAGAACAACTCAGTACTGTCGCGCACATTCTAATTACTACATTATTTATTCAACCGTGAAATAATTAAAGCAATTACCGCTCATGGCGAACTTAAATCGTAATAATAGACGTGTAATGAACGAATTTAAAATACAATCAAAGTTAAATCGTTTCATCCGAAGCGACGCATCGTTTTACCGTAGTCACCTACGTCAATTTATAAAAAAAGTTGTAAATTTCGCAAGGTAAAAGTGTATTCAAAAGAATAAATGATATAAAAACGAGCTCGCAGACTATAAAAGTAATAAATTATCTAGAAATGCGAGTCTAAAACGGTTTGAATTAATATCGTGTATTGTCGATTGTACGTATATGAACGTGGCTGGGAGGTGCTAAATGGTACAAAATGTTAGTCGCTCAGACAGAGGCCGGGCAATTAACACGTGCCCACCATAAACCGGTTGCCATGACAACGCGCGCTTTCGGCACACAACGTTAAACAAACTAATTGGCTGGCGCTTTTGTCAGCGGCTGTACCATAGTTGTGTGAATGTAAAATGATGAATGGATAATAGTATCCATATTGATGAATGATTATTTTATAGGAGGTCGGTACTTAAATACGTATTTTTATTAAACAGGTTTGTGCAGTAGTCGGGTATCGAATCGGAAATTCCTTTCATGTTTCAGCCCTTCAATTCAGTGAATGATGAGTGTTGATTTTTTATGTTTGTGACTCATTTGTGTACAGGGAAAAGTGTTTGTGGCCAGAATAACTCTAGCTTAGATACTTCTAATGCTTTAAAACATATCCTTACATAATAAAGAGTATTATATTCTATTCTATTCCTTTGTTCTACTTTCTAAACTAACGACACTAAACATCAACCTCTATTTGTTCCAGGAATGCTGAGGTCCACATTCGACCGCCCAGACCACGAACGTAAGTAACACAAAACAACCTCTATTGTAGTCAACATTACGGCAACAATTCACAGCCTAGCATGAAAGATTTGAACACAAAACTACGAAAAAAAATGGTGGAAAATTTCGCATACAAAAGGGCGCCGACTAACGTAATAGCTATCAATTTTTTTCCATTCCGTGGACGCAGTATTGAGCAGATCAGTCACTTTTACACGGTAGCCCACCTGTCATAACCATTTGTTCCATTGAACTGTTCCCGAACGAATATGACGAGGATTAAGTTGCGAAAGAATTGAAATAATACGATATAGACGGCGCTTTTTTTGCTGTCGGTAAGCGTGGAAAAGTTGTTTCGAATTGCTTTCTGATTTGCGTTTGAGTTTTGTGAAATAAACTATGTTTTAGTTCTCTTCGTTTTGTTATAACTATGTTAGGTTATAGGATTGGCTGAGTATCTGTGTTTCTGCAATCCAATTACTAGGTAACTTCGATATATGCAGGACTGGTTGACTAACTTTTAGGCATATGACATAGTGAACTGTTTATCCATCGTTGTTTATACTCTTATGCACGTAAAATAATTTAACGTGCACAAGAGTTCAAACAACGAAGGATAAATCCAAGCACATTCAAACTTTACACAATACCATAATTGTATTCAAGCAAAAGATATAATCTTCGTTTACTACCCGCAAACAAAGCTTTCGTTTACCGTCAACAAAACACGTTGGATCCGATAAGATTACAACCCATCCGTCAACGTCATAATTTTAGATAGTTTATACAACAACCATATTTGAAAATCGAATGGTGGCGCTGCTCGTAAAGAAAGATGTCAAAAATCTGTCAAATTCAGTACATTTTCCGTTAGTTCTCTTTTTTGCCGCATTCATTTCTCGCTGGTCGGGTTATAATCTATAAGCGATGGTAGGGGAGGCAGATAAATAATCGCACGGTTCACTACCAAACATAGAGTCGCTATTCGTCCCATAAATCAACGAATTTACACGTTTCCTGCTATTTGGGGAGAAATATTGTTTTGTTGATAATATAGAATAACTAGTGGGCAGTGAAGAGCTTTATTGCGTGTTTGCAGTTTATACATTTTTCTATGAAGTGGACAAAATGTAAAAGCAACGATTCTTCCACAGTATTTTGAATTTTTTTGAGAAAGACTGATAAAGCCGTAGTCATCCCTTCTAAATCGTTGATGGAATTTAATTTTCTATAAATACGACTATGACTGCTTCAGATCTCTGTTTCACAATAGGCTTCATCAAAATATAATTCGCCTTGTACAAACAACCATGCGTTATCGTCCAGAATACTGCAGTGAATATTTATTTAAAACTCCGCGTCTAGCCATTACTACGTACTTACTAATTTATTCATCCCTACAACTAGGCAGGCTTCTTTAGCAAAAACTTCTACTTTTCCACACAACTTCGCCGTAGCGGCTACTTTTTACAAACTTTACACTGCATGCATTACCCGTCGTATTGCCAACAGTTAAAGTTCAGTTCTGTATGTCCCACATGCATCTGGAACTTTGAGTGCCAGTAATTATGTCAGAATGATTGATATTTTCAAGGATGGCGAGTTGAAACTTTGTGTAGCTGTTTTTATTTTTGCTTATAATTTATGCATGTCTTAAATACAGCGTTTCTCGACTAATAGAAGTTAGTACAGTGTTATAAATTTGAAAGAAAATTGAAAAAAGGGAATTCCCTGCACGAATCTGTGTTTCCTGATAGCAAAAACTTGGGGGCGCCTAAGTCAAGAGTGAATAGGTTACTTATAGGAAAACATGCTCCATCGTCGACCACATCAGGTGAGATTGTGGTTAAACGCAAACCTAACAACATTTTTTTTTTAAAGTCAAAGCTTTTATTTCAATAAAGCCATTAAACGGCACTTTTCAACGCCATAGTTTACAGTTTTATTTTAGCCTACACTATCCCACCCAAAATCAAAAGTCATTTATTCAAATTAGGCTGAGTGCCAGCACTTTTTGAACGTCAAAGTTCTACATAAAGACAGTCCCCCAAAACGCCCGCCCGTCACCACTTCCTAGTGTTTGACGCGCAAAGGCCTCCCCCCAGGGCCTTCCAAGTATTTTATTCCTCCGCCACCTCGCACCGGCCCTCATAATGCGTGTCCAGGTCGTCTCACCACCTCTTTCTGGGCCGGCTTCGGCGTATGGTGTTGAGACTTTTGCCCAACGGTAACAGTGCATGCGGTTGTTAAAATAATAATATAAAATTAATATAGTGACTCTACTGTCCATTCGGAAAGGTAGATTCTTATGGAGAAGAACGGACAAGAAACTCCATAGTTACTCTTTTCAAATACCTAATGGTTTTACAATTTTTTTTGTACAATTTTTTTTTAACACTATCTGAAATAAACACATTTCTTTCTTGGTTTGAAGAGTAATTTCTCTCCTTCTTAAATTGACTTGAGTAATGATCTTTCGGACGATCATTCGATTTTACTTAGTCGTCCAAGAATGATGAAATATTAACCTTAACCTACTCAACAGGTTGACTTACCTGACAGAGATCACTAACAATGAGTACCTATAATCACCAGCGTATGTTCCATACATAATATATTATATTTATTCTGGTATATAATTATATTTCCGTGATAGGTCAGTGTCGGTGTCCCAACGTTCTTCATTCTTTTGATATAATCGCTTTCATAATATTGTTGAAACATTATTTTAACTTGAACGAACCATTCTTTACTTAATTATACTGTACTTTAAATTATAGAGGATTGGTTTCGAGCAATAACTTATTAGGGAAGTTTACATAATACTTTGTTGACAATATATTTATTTATTTATTTTATACTTAATTGTACACCGAGAATAAGGTCTCAGAATAAGGATTTGGTACCAACATTCAAGTGAGAGGTTGATGAAAATACGGTTTACAGTCTAACTAAACAACATAAATATTAATATTAAGGTCACTTCTGTAAACACTAAATTATTTTTATGATAAATTAAATTACGAAGTATTAGCCACGAGCTCGTGGCTAAATAATAACAGCCGTACGGGTCGATTTTCAAGGTTAAGCAACGCTTGCCGGGGTCGATCTATGGATGGGTGACCATCTCAACATGCCAAGACTCCTCCGTGTCTCGGAAAGCACGTTAAGCCGTTGGTCCCGGCTGTCATTAATAGACCGTTAGCAGTCGTTACGGATTGTCAGAAGCCAGAAAATCTGTCTCCAGCCCTGCCAAGAAGTACCGTGTCACCCAGTTAATGGGTTGTGGAGGTCTGGTAGGCAGCCGCTCCACGTAAAATACTAGTATTCAGCTGAATCCGGTTTGACTGGAAGCCGACCCCATTATAGTTGGGAAAAGGCTAGGCAAATGATGATGAAACCATTACAATCCAACATAAAACGCTTTAATATAACACGAAAATTCAGCCGTTGACAGCGTGCCTTTCATTAAAACATATCCTCTGTAGGTGAATTAATATCAAACACCTTGCACAAGTTCTGGTGCGAACTCCACACGCTAAACACGGAACTTTGGGTGGAAAATCACTAACTTGGTATCTAACGGGTAAACAATCGCTTCGAACGTAATTTGCCCGGTTATAGCGTAATGAGCCTGCACTTAGAAGGATTCTTGTCGAGTTGTACCCTGTATGTTTGCTGCTTTCCATTTAGTAGCACTGTGTCGTTCTGTGTCTCGATTAAATTGGGTTAGCTTGTTTGTACTGCTGTCGTTGACAAATGCGTGCTAGCATTTGTTCAAAAACTGTTTTGTTGAATGTTTAGCTTGATCAGTTGAAGACAAGCTTTTATTTGTAAAGGTTTGGACTGTATTTTTCCCCAGTTCCAACTGTTTACAGCTTGATATTACAATTAGTTAGTTTTCAGGCAATACAAATCGCATGAATTTTAGTCCAAATAAAACACGCAATAAATATTCTAGTTACAATCACAATATTTGCTCCGCTCTAATTCAAACACGGAATTAATCAACGAAATTCGGAAACACATACCATTTACCCCTTATTTCAGTAGCAAGCGAGTCCTATATTCGTGATAGGAGCCACGAGCCACGTCCAAAGGCAATGTGTCGGGTTAAAATGTGCAACGAAAAGCCATGTTGTGAGCGCAACGTTGCGAGCGTTGTACCAAGTTGTTACTTAATCGCGTTGCAGAGATATCTAGGCGACTGTGACACTCCAGTTTGTATGAAAACTTACTGCGAAAATAGGTTCCCTGAGGGTTTTGGATGCCATGTCATTCTGGATAGTGCTCGTTGTGTTTCTGTCTTTTTTTCTGTTGTGGATTAATGAAGTTTTTTGTGATGTTAGACTGGATGCAATTATGTTGTTTTGTTGTTGTCTAAATTCTATTTTGACATCTAGAAATGCACATACACCTGCTGGACGAAATAACGATACAAAAATGATATTCTAGTAATAAGCTGTTAGTGCTGAGAGTAATTGAAATAAATAAATAAAAAGATCTTATAAAATAAATTTCTTTCTCAGGTTCTGCAAACAGTATAATACCACGTTCTTAGAAAAATAATAACAACTAAATGAAAACTCAGAAACAAAAAAAACTATGACAAAGTACACTTTTATGTCTAAAGAAATTATTCTCGCACGACACCCGTAGCTACGATTTATACAGAAATTAAATACCCTTTTCGCTTGTGGGTAAACAGGAAATTTGTACGCGTTCCTTGGATATTACAGACATTATCCTGTAGAACACAGGTAATTAGAACGATTCCACCTGATCCTTGCGGAAACCTTTTCATATACGTCTATGCTTTAATAAAAGCAGATATGTATGTATGTGTGTACAGAGAAGACTTATAGGGAGGGTTAAAGGAAGGTTGCATGGCTCTTTCTTCTGTAAAAATATGATAAAGAAAATTAATTCTTCATAAGCGGAAACGTGGATCAATTCCGAAGGAATTTTATCAATTTTACTTTCCTTAAACGATATTTTGTAAACCCACAAATAGCAGGAATTTGATAAACTCCGGAGATTAATCTAAAGCGCTGTCCTGTCTAATATCTTATTAAAACATCCTTTAAACGAACCTCCTTGTAACTTTTCCCCAATTTACTGAAATATTCACATCTTTGAAAATAATGACGGCTTTGACTGAAAGATTAACAGGACCGTGATCCGTCTAAATAACATTCTGTATAGATGAATCTTAATATTTTTTTCTTTGTAAAATTTCTCATTTCCCTTGTATAAGTAAATCATTTCCCGGCGTTGCCCGTTGCGGATGCTTCCCAGTCGATTTTACGACACTTTTTTATGTCCCAGTTTTACTCGTCAAAAGTTCCAAGATGATTAGATTGGATTTCCCTGTTATCTGAACATCTTTCGACTCAGGTGATATAAACGCTGGGTATTAAGAAAAACGCTGGGCGTTAACGAAAGTACCCAAAGTTTTATTAGGATTTTTAATTGAATTAGTGACGCTTGCTGATTTGGACACTACGGCTAGGTGGATTTTCGTTTTAATGCTAGTCTACTTAAGCGTTTTAACCTGCATGCCTTTAGTCCTAAAAAAATCACTGATACTTTTCCTAACTTTTTTAAAAACCACCTGAAAAGTTTTAAGTAAAATCATGTTTTCCGCCTGCCCTACTTAAATGCTACTTATGTCTTTACCATCATGTAATTAGACCATCACTAGTCTAAAACCCTAATAATACTCTCCGTCCTTCAAACTACACATTTCTTCCAATCTACCTCAACATATAAATTACATTTGAAACTATCTCACAACACTGAATGAAATTGTTCTCGATATTCGCCTTCGACGAGTAGAGTATATACCTGGTACGGTATATACCGGAGACGCCGGGCGATGTTTATCTAAGATTAATGGTATCAATATTATAAGCAAATACGCACCATTGTTCAGTTTGTGTTGCTCGACTAATATTAGAAGCACTTTAGGCATTACGTACTTGGATTTCAATATCACTATTGATGGCAGTTTTGTGGAGATCGTTTTTCTATGATAGTAAATTCAGTATGTTTACTTAGTAAGGAAATTTATAAACTAACTAAATGAATTGATTTTCTCGGTGGATGATTTATGAATCACATGAATTCATTGGAGTTTTAGAAGATGAAAATAGGATAAATGTAAAAGAATTGAACCGCAAGTATTACGAGTACGCACGGTATTTTTCACAGCTTGAGTATTTTATTGATATTTTTTATATAGCCTCGCCTAGAAACGCCCCATCATTACACATCACCCCAACAGATATCATTATTGTTAGAAACACCTTAAATCTTACAATAACAATACAAAAACTCATTGTAAGCAAATACTCTAAAAATACTTTATACAAATGAAAAAGAGCACTCAAACACAAACGACTACCTGAATCACTTCCCTTTAACGAAAGACACTGTCGTTAAGTACTGAAGAGACGCGATTTAACGGAAAAACTCCGTTATCTTAGTAACGATCGGACGTTATATCACGGAGACGGCACAGGAGTGAATTTGCATTATTTTTTATCGTTTTAAACTGTGATACTTGACGACACGGTAGTCCCTTTTGTTGAACGTGACAATGCTCCACTGAGTCTTCGTTTCATAGTGACGGTGTTTTGAAACCATTTTTTTATGTGCGGATGAAAAATTACTTTGTTATTGTCGCTGTAGGCGGGAGCCGCGTTTTTTGTTATCAAATTTTAGCTAAATCAGCGTTCGGTATCAAAGGCGTTGTGAAGGTGTGAGTTTGTTTAAACTTACGCTATACTTGGTCTATTCAACTATGCGTCAGCAGATTTTCCATACGTCTCTTCGAACTTACTCATCAATATTTTTCTTTCTGTCTTCTATCTGTCTGGTTGTGAATTTACTATTTATTAAATATAACTCAATACATTATGTATTAATCCAGTGCGATCGGCTAAAATTGCACAAACCTCGATTAATTTAAAAACAAATCAAATGTCATCCCTAAAATTCTTAAGAGTCTTGCAATTAAGATAAACCACCGCTCAGTTATCTCACCTACTTAAATTTTAAGATTATTATTATACCTTTCGTATGCAAATCGCGATCGACCATCATTCGTTTGACGAGATTCCTCCCGTACCGTCGACCTTCTAGGCTATCCTTACGGGTTCTTGATTTGTAACCTCAACTTTTAAAATCAAGACGTGGTGGTATATTATAATAGGCAAGGACAGACTGCGTCACAGTATAAGTAATTTGTTTTTTGGACAATCGAACCATCTGGTAGATATCGCTGTCAGCGATAAGACCGTCATTGTACTCATAGAATTAAGTTTGTGTTAAGGAGTAGTGTATAGTTTTACTCTTTTCATCATCATCATATACACGTTTTAGCTTTATTTTATTATTATTATTTTTTTGTTTTTAATTTTATTACTATATTTCTTAGTATTTTCTTACAATAGTCTTACATATCCTACAATTATTGTGATAATCCCAATCTTGGCGAGGGGGGGCACAGGGTATCTTAGTTTGGATTCCTGACTCCCACAAACCTTTTTACCTTCAATATTTATTACACCATAATAATATGTAATATTGTACTTTGTGGGAGACAATAAATCTTATTATTATTATATCAGCCGAAAGTCGTCCACTGCTGGACATAAGCCTCCTCTAAGGGGAGGGGGGGATTGCCATAATCACCACGCTTGGCAGGCGGGTTGGTGATCGCAGTGTAGCTGTTGCAATGCACAGAAGCACAGAGAATGTCCATTCTCTGGTGAGTCCCTTAGTCGCTTCTTACGACATCCACGGGAAGTGATGGGATGCTGCTATTCTTTTACGTGCGACACCAATTAGAACATATTACTCTTTTACACAAACTAAATTCTTTCTATACACCTAAATTCATTTAGATACAGTGGTGGTCCATTCTTTTTTGTGTACAATAAAACATATTCTATCTATACATCTAAATGAAAGTAGATTCAATGGGCTAAAGTGGTCTGCTGGTAATAGAAAACATTTCTATTTTATGCTATTATTTTTTTAAGCACTCTCAGATGAGCTATATGGAACCCTATGCCTGTGCAATACCTACATATGTACATTGTACAAGTCACCTGCTCGCGCATTCCTACCTATTTTCCAATAAATAAGTACCAGGTCCAGGTCACCTGTCAAAACAAAACAATATTTGATTTTGAACGTAATCGCGAAATTAATTAATTCAAATCTATTTTTAAAACGAGCTGCGATACGCGAAACGCCAGATTTCAGGAATTGGAAACTATTTAAAAATATATTGCACTCAATGTAAACACAATTACAGACCAGGATTAAACTAAATGTTTAAACATCGCAGCCAAGTAGCTTAATCAGCCGTTTAATTAGCGGCCTAGCCTTTTCATAGCACGATGCCATTCAATCAGCGGACTAAATAACATCTTGCCAACGCTTCTAATACAACATTTAATGAAGGACCTGGCAGATGCTTAGGCCGTTCATAGAATAGAGTAACCGTTTGGTGAAAATATATGAAATTCCAATCCAAATTTTTTCGGCTAATCCATCACGAATTACTTACAAACATACAACTCACGCACTGTAAGTTACCATCCCTACCTTGTTGCTTTTCCGCCAATTTGTACTTTTCCAAACGTCTTTTATAATACGCACAGCAAAGGACTGGAACTCTCTGCCTGTGTTTGTGTTTCCGGACGTATACAGCCCTAAACTCTTTAAAATAACAGTGAACAGGCTTCTTCTGGGTAAGCTTGCTCCATAGTCGACGTTGTCTCTGTCATCTATGACCTAGACTAGAGTCAAAAGCAAACCCATCTCAAATAAAAAAAAACTCATGTTAAATATTGGTTTGCTTGAATCATTATCTACATAATGTTAAAAAACTGAATGGGTAGGTACTCTGTTCATCGATCCCCCTAAACTTGAGACTTTGAACAATACCTTATTGTTCAGAACAATTCGAACCCCTTTAAATTATAAACAGTATTGTGCTGTATCACTATTGGCTCAGATCGTTGCCCGCAGACGACGGGTAATCAGTTCGAGTCCCAGTGGGTAGCATACATCGACGGCTTCGTTTGAACATTAAAGTAACAAACTATAGGGTAGGTGGAGTGTAGAGGAGGCAATTTAAAAGATCGACTTCGTCTATTTAGATCGACAGTGGTATTCTTATAATGTGGACTAAGTCAAAAGATCAGTGATAAGTTCAAAACTGTAAAGGAAACTGAACTTATTCTATTCTATCCTAAGTCCTTCTTACTTATACTAACTTATCATACTATTATTAAAATTGTGAAAGATTGGAAGGATGGTTGTTGCGGAATTTATTCGAAAGAGTCACCGCGGCCCTAGAACGCAAAGGGCATTAGGAGGAACACGGATGGGTTTTAGTCAGTAAGAGTCTGACACGCCCTTGCGCTCCGCCAAGAATTCTCGAAAAGATTGGTCAGCCTTACTCGGAGAACAAACTCAAATGACAGCAAACATTTTGCCTTGTATTATTTTCAAATAACAATAAAGGTGACAATACACAAATATAGACTGGATCGCGCGTTTCTCGAAAGGTTATGGAGCCATGCTGCGTTTCTCGACTTTTACTGCTACTATTTTGCCCCCATATAGAGGCAAAGACACGACTCAAACAAAATAGAATCGCGATTGTCCTAAGATAGTAAAATAAAGTCGCAAGTAGATTTCTTTAGACGTCGATGTATCATTCTATACAGGGTGTAACGTTAAGGTTCGACAGAGTCACCGCGGCACTGGAACTTAAGGGCATTTGGAGGAACACGGATGGGTTTTAGTCATAAATAGTCTGATTCTCCCTTTCGCTCCGCCTAGAACGGAAGGAGTCATTTGATGATCTCCCATCCTAAAAAAACAGTTGCAATCATATTTTTAAACTGCTTCTGCTTCTATAAAATAACAACTTTCCTCATAGTAAATTTCCAAAATATGGATTATCCATACAAACACACTATTTATATTTGACTTCCTTGAACAAAGTGATACATTTACAGGGCAAAAAAAGTTTTTAAAATATGAATACACATTTCAGTTACCCACAGTGTGAAATTAACACCAGTTGGTCTATAATTATCCCGCACCATTGTATGCAATAGGCAACAATGTGTACAGTATCGGCCCGTACCTTGCTACTGTAATATTTAAAGCCCACGTGTGGTATCCCATGCAACGTCAAACCCCTTTGATAATACCATCCATTGTATTAATAATAAGTTATGTGTAAACCGCGATAAACGTTTGACCTGTGGCTGCTTTAATGGCTTAAAACAGTTTTAAAATTCTTTTTATAAATCAGGGAATGTACTTTTAGATGAGCTTACACTTTGTGATATTTTTATGTATGCTCATCCAAATTAAAGTGGGACTATTTTAGTCCCGTAGGTGTATCTGAAATGTTAGTGTTACATACTTTCTAGATTGCTGGGAAAACGGTATATTGCAACACTGCAAAATCCTAAACACATCAATCCATTTATAGAATCTATCGAATCATGCCATCTGAAATAGTTTGTTGACACACATATTCCGTGAAAGCTTTAAAACTTTGGTTCGTTTTCATATTATTGGTTAGAACTAGCAAGCTAAGTACCAACTTGCTGCGCTTGACTTGGTGGAACGCAGACCTAAGAGGCTCATTGACGACGTAAAACTGGTGGATGCCAAGCTTTACAGCTTGGCTCATCGCCGCAAGGTTGCCTGCTTGTCGGTCTTCTACAGATTGTACTTCGGGGAGAGTGTCCAGGAACTCCACGACCTCATCCCACTGGCCCCCTTCCACCAATTCGCACTAAACGTTTCCATACGTCTTTTATAATGCGCACAGCAAAGGAGTGGAACTCTCTGCCTGCGTCTGTGTTTCCGAACGCATATAACCCTAATCTCGTTTCTTCTGGGTAAGCTCGCTCCATCGACGACTTTGTCACTGTCATCTATGACCTAGACTAGAGTCAAGAGCAAACTCATTTCAAATAAAAAAAGCAAACCCATTGCTTATTGGTAGATACAATTGTGTTCCACTGAACCCCTCATTTTGTCCCTAAGACAGCTATCGTGTGTTTTATTCTGTAAGAGACTGACATACCCCTGAGGATGACAAGAGAATTTCAACGCGAAAATAAAAATAACATCGCTTGGGGTAGGTTGCAAACCGACACGAAGTTGATGACGTCTAAATCAAACAGCCGCCTCTGTCTTACCCCGCGGTCGGGTAGCCCCCCTGCTCGCCGCATTCGCGCCGTTTTTCGCTCCAAGATATTATTATGATCGCCCAAGGAGTCGTTCTCCGTACGCCCACTTATAATTTGCGAGTATCTGTTATCCTCCAAGGGACGGCCATCTCGATCTGCTTATATCCGGCTCCATGTTTAATGTTTGACCGTTTTTTCGGTTATTGATATTTTTTTAGGATTCGGCATAAGAAGATATGGTTGTGTAAATATAAGCATTCTTATGAAGCTGTGTTTTTTTTTTTCTTCAGAATTTAATCTCTCAGTTAAATAAACAACCTTTTTTTACTTACGTTATCAATAGATTTACATTCGTTACTTATCGAGAAATGTTCTTTTCCAAAGAAAATAAAACTTCATTTCAATAATGCCCGAAGCTTTATTTACTATTTAAATAAAAAAGAAACAAAACAGAACTCGGCGGCCACTCCGACCGTTACAAAACACCAAAAAGTCTCTTCATGCAAAACAAAAAAAAAGAATTTCTCACGAGTTCCCAATCGCGAAACTCATCTGAATTTCATTCCGCTGATCAGTCCGTCCACCCGTTATTCTTGGGGAGTCACATCGAAACAATTTGTGAAACTCTCTAGCAAAATCCTAAAGCAAATAGAAAAGTATTTTGAAATATTTGGCGAAGTAAAAAAATACTCGGAAAACTTTATTGTGTCGGAATGAGAAATTTCAGTTTATCTTGCGACTGCGGACGCCCGGGGCAACGCGATAACTTCGTTTTGAACTTGTATAAAATAATATTATCATTCAGTTGGTATCGCTGTAAATAGGTATCTTCTATTGGTATCTGGTGGGTATCTCCGCGTAATTAGACGGGGAGGTAGTTGAACTCGCGTTTCTACTCGTTTATGGCCGAAGTTTGATTTCCAATTATATTTTAAACGGAGGAATGGTGTTGTTTTATATTTACTAGCTTCTATTACCGGCTTCGCCCGCGTGAACATTGGAAATCACCCCAAGGGAACAATACCACCGGGATAAAAAGTAGCCTATGTGCTTCTCCAGCCTATCTCTGTGACAAATTTCATCCAGATCCGCTCAGCCGTTCTGGCGTGATTGAGTAACAAACTACAGCTACATTTTTTTTAGTGGAAATTGTACTTTCACAGGAACTGGTAGTTTTACAAAAATTGGTCTGTCATACTCATACAACACACGTTTTTCCTGTGTTATATTCTAGAATCGAATCCGACAAATGGGATTTCTCGCCGCGTATCACTTAGGGCCTTTCTATTACAACAAAATAACACTTTATTTATTTTTGTACGTCGTGTAAATTCATGTCATAAAAATATTTAATTATGACTTCTTCATTTTAAAAGGATTTCAAAAGCTGCGTCCAAAAATAATGTAACATTGTATGACGTACCCAGCAAGCTTCAACAGTTACTGTTTATTTTCATTACCTCCCATTTCGATGCTATCTCTTTTCAACTTTTTTAAAACTATATTCCTGTCTCATTCCCATCTGAAATTCGCAAACGTAAAATGCTAAAAGTTTTTATTGCTTGGAAAAAGAAGGCAAGTGCGAATCGTTCTGTTTTTTCGAATTTTATTTGTTACAAGGTTTTCATGAGAAATTTGTTAATGGAAGTCGAGACGCGAAGAAAACTATTATTTTTATGATTAAGTATTATGCAAAAAGGAATATAATGTCTTATAAACAACAAAATCTTATAACTCTGAGAACTACTTATTCTGATAATGGACTCCTTCAAAGCTTCTTGAAGTTCTTTTATATTTGGTACTTAGTAGAACAGAAATACATGTTTATGATAAAAGTACAAAGGAGATTTCCCTTTTTTGAAATTTTTCCGTATGCCTGCACTTACATTACATTTTTATTTTAAAGTCATAAATATGTAAATCATTAACCGTTCGGTCTATTTATTTTCAAAAGCAGTTTTAATACTAAAACCGTTTACTCCTAACATGTCCGACTGATGTAAATTAAAAATAAAAACAAGCTAAGTAGGGAGAATTATGTAAACATGTAAATATTTACAAATGCGGATCTCTAAAAGCAGCGTCGACATTTTTGTAGGAAATTAAAAAACTCAAGTTTCGCAACGTAACTTCCTTTATTAAGGGGAGTACGGTGAATTGTTTAAATTAATTAAGTAATATGGACCAAGTTCATTTTGTAGGTTATTCCGAGCTATTCTTGGCTGTTGCTCCGGGTATTTGGCCATGTAGTCGTGTTGGTTAAAATGCCACTAACGATTGTTGTGATGTTTGTTCACTGTTGGAGTTATTTGCGGGTCTTTTGAAAGAAAGTGCGCTACTAATAAGTAGATTAATTATTTGTAGCCCATTCTCCATTTTCTCAAAATAATCCTCCTCGTCGCACAAGGAAAATAATTTGTACTCGTCTTGTTATTCAGTGGAAACTCTCAATAGTCAATAATTGTTCATTAAAAAATACTCTTTTATTTTTTGTATTCTTCTAACAAACTCTTTCATTGCATACTCATATCATGGAATTAAAAAAAAAAATTGTCCCGTCATCTTTGGGAGTCCGCCATATTGGATTTAGAATGAGCTCTCTTAGCCAACCATGTATCACTTAGCTAAACATGAACCAAACGTATTTACAAAATTTCTTCTCATTCGGTTGGGGGTGACCCATATTATAGGTACATTCTGGTACATAGTTATCAACTAAGCAAGGTTAAATAAAAGCTTGTAATAAAATTATGCCATGATGTACCTTCCAACGAACAATTGCTGATAATATGCCTCCCACACATCTGACATTTCCTTATTACAAAGTATTAAGATTAAGTTCTAACTTAGTACACACTTACTTCCGCTAAAAGCACTTACATTTTGACTTCAAACGGTCTATCGTAAATTCCCCGATCAATAGTTTCCATAGTTCGTTTAATAACGATCAGAATGGTAGTAAACGAAGCTACTCGAGTATTACGTTGCTTTGTTACCCGGTTCAAAGATTGAGCCATTTCCCGACGAACAATATAATATGACCGATACTCGTGGTTTAATTTGAAACTTAAGTAATTGACGTCTCCTAGGATAGTTTACGAGGAATTTCGTGTTCATCACGAAGTTGGCTTGAATTAAATTATATGTTTTGTGGAAAAACTGGGCGGGTTTGATGTTATTGATCAACAAGAAGTCAGTTAACTAACTAGGTCTAATTTGAGATTCGTGTGCTGATGAAGCAGTTCGCACTCATTCCGTAAATGGTAAATTACCTTCTCAAACGATCATATTTATTTCATGTATGTACAACTCATCGGCATGTGCATTCTGCCCATCCTAACCTACGGTGCGCAAACTTGGTCCCTGACCGACCCTCAACAGTCCAAACTCATGGTTTGCCAAAGGGCGATGGAACGTAGCGTTCTATGTAGGTATTAGGCTTAGCGATCGAATACGTAATGCCACGATTCGCTCCAAAACAGGGTTCGCCGATGTGGACAGTAAATCTGCCAGGCTGTAGTGGAATTGGACAGGCCACATATGTAGGATGCACCAGGACAGATGGGCAAGAGTCGTCAGTGGGAGCCAGAGGACGGGCGTCGTCGCCGAGGAAGGCCTAGGAAACGCTGGCGTGACGACTTGGAGGCGTTCATGACGGATTGGTCAGAAAGAGCAACACACCGGGAAGAGTGGAAGACGAAGGGGGAGACCTTTGCTTAAAAAAAAATGTTGATTAAAAGAAATTACAACAAACTTATGTATATATTTTAAATATTAAACTAACTATAGCTGTAGTTACACTTAAACAAAAAACTCTTAACTAACTAATCCAGTATAAAATATGGCGTAGAAAAATTCCTCTGCATCGCTGTCCCACTTAAACTAATCAGATATATTTGAAAAGGCGGGTTAGACAATATGAACACTGGTACTACAACAATGGCCGTTAATATGAACAATAAGCATGATAACATCATGGATCTGAAGGCGCCTAATATGACGTAATCCCCAATTGATTTCCGTGAATGGAAGATTTAATTTATAAATAAACCTTATTTTCAAAACCTCTTTCAACCGCGAAGCCACATTGAACATTGTTAGGATAATTGAAATACAAAAACAAAAATGGAAGCTAATATAAAAAATGTTATTTGTATACTTTTCATAAATAAATACAAAGAAAAATCGCTTTGTATACATATCCTGGCCGGAGGATATGAAATTAATTTTGTTTGTAGAACAAACTCGACATAAAAGTACGTCACATATGTCTTTCAAGTATAAAATAATTCTGTGATGAGTACGATGTATTTAATGTGGTAAACAAGCGTTGTTGTAGTTTCTAACTGAGAAAAAGTCTTTTCTAGAAAAAAGCAAACTTATCATTGAAGTTAGAAACTAGAAAGTAACTTGAACATACCAGTATACTATCTTGCCATTATGTGGCATTTTTTTATTTGTTATGTTGTACAATAAAGAGTATTTCCATTCTATTTTATTTTTCTGTCAAATTTTCTGGCTTAGGACCCATGCGTGCGCCTATAATTTTTTTGCCATGAGCTCTTCCAAAAAATAATACAACCAGAGACAACGATAAATTAATAAGAAAAAAAAGAGGAATAAATGAGAGATTTATGTAGAAATAATCGTCAGTTTTGTTCCTATTTTTCTGTTTACTTCTTCTTATCTATTTGTTAAATGTTTGTACATAAACTGTTAAATAAATAAAATAAAATAAAAAACCGGCCAAGTGGGAGTCGGTCTCTCGCACGAAGGGTTCCGTACCATAAACCGAAAAAAAACACGTTTCTTGTATGGGAGCCCCCTTTAATTTTCAAATCAATTTAATATTTATTATTATAGCGGCAAGAGAAATACGCACTCTGTGAAATTCAATTGTCTACCTATTACGGTTCTTGAGATACAGCCCGCTTACAGACAGACGGATGGACAGCGGAGGCTTAGTAAAAGGGTTCCGTTGGTTACCCTTCGGGTACGGAACCCTAAAAATAATGCGACGGACCATTTACAGGCTTCGTTCATTTTCACATAAAAATGTCTGCCGAACCGATCATTAACTTTAGCGCGTGCATATGTTCCTTAATCCGTTCATTACAAAGGCTGGTTAGACAATCGTCCGTACTTCGAAATGGCTTCCTTTTTCCCAAGCCGGACGGCCGATGACTGCAAAGTTTTCTACTAATTAACTGGCTTTGGGCAACCCTGGGCATTACTGAGCATCCCTGCCCGCTCCGGGCAATCTTTATATCCCTAGATTATGTCTATTTGTTGCTACTATAATCGCTTGTCTTATTAACTTCAGTTCGGAAGGCTGAACATATGGATCCTATATTTTATGATGCTATGGTCTATATGCTCATATGATTGTGAGCCGGGTTCTTTTACGCTCCATTTTTATGGAATTCGATTATTCAAAGAAGTCAGAAACTACAAAAAAAACATCTTTCAATCTACTTAGTAACCACCTTTTATTATTTGACTAGTGCCTTGTCTATTCATTTCTTAGTTTTTTTTCTGATTTCTGAATCAACTGTAAATTCTTTCTTATTTGAAGTTGAATAGGTATTTGACAAACTTCTTTAACCAGGTAAACTTAACTCTGAATTCTCAATTCAAAAAGCTGCCATTAGTTTATTACCATATTTTAAGTCTGACTTACATCCGTCATGAGACTGATATTCATATATTTCGTGGTACACAACACATTCCAACCTTTGCCAAAAAAATTAACGATCTGAAACCATAAATAACTGTAGCTGTGCGCCCATTCACACGGGACTAACAATCACGCAATTTCCCTAATCACAAATAAAGTCAACAACTCTCAGACAGGAACAATCGAAAAACCCTCGAACACGTCGTTTATTAAAAAACGAAAAGATGTTTGAAATCTTTTTAATAGAATTCCGTTTAAAATAAGCTAGTCGTCATTGTGAAATTACGTCTGTTTTGAGGGCGATGGTTTGTAACAAAACAAACTGTACATTATAATTGCTCCAATTTGCCGGCGGCACAGCGACGTGGCAGATTGCTAATGACGTCACACAGTCTCACCTCCTGCTTGTCCATGGGAAGGACAGTTTACACGCGACGAGTGACGACCGACGAAAAATATTTATTGTAAATCGATTTTTGTTTTTTTAAAAGACTGCTCATCTTTAGGTCCTGTTATTTTTAAAGCTTCTAATATAACTTTTTATGGTTTAAAATAAATAGAATATCTAATGACTTCTATTTCATTAATTTTTAAAGAATTCGTTTTAGATCACAATTCTTATGTGATTATGACAATATTTTTGAATTAAAAATGTTAAAAGAATACTCTGCAGTAACACTAAAAAAATGCTCCTTAATTTCTAATCGATATGATAAGAGATCCTTGCCGTGCAATGGAACAACATTTACATATAAAAGGTATTTTAAGAGCAACATTAACCTATAAAAGATTTACCAAAAAGTGTTTCAAAGTCCTTTATGATTTCCCTACTCCTCTTAATTAATATCTTGAAAGTTATGTTTGTGTTTTAAAGGTCAAACAAAATAACTTTTCCCATTGAACAGAACCCAGTAGGTGTTCTGTAGAACCATTAATTAATCGAGTTATGAATTAAAATCGTACGGCTTTGTGGCTTTGTTCTTTTTAATTTAGTTAGATGCAACATTGCACTTCGATATTAAATAAAATCACAACATGAAAAAAACGCCACTTTGTTTGTTCCATTCCAAACGTAATTCTATTAATTAAATCGATATATTCCGGTGTCCGGTAAGCAAATAAATAAACGTTTCTACTTCAACATGCGATAGTGAGCATTTTTTAACGGTAACGGAACGCAGGTTGGAAATATCACTGCAAATCCATTGGTTTTCTGAAGCCAGAAAAATTACTGACCGTACCACGGTATATAAACCGGTATATCTTCCGATATTTGGGTTACAGGGACTAAACAACAGCTGTAAATAAAAAAGTCTTTAGATCTATAAAATAGAGGGCAAAGACAAATGAAAAGCTGCCCTAAATATGTCATCGGAAAATTTCAGACTCCGTAAGATAGTAATAAATCTTTTTTAGATTATAATTTCTCGATATATTATGAAAAAATCGTTTTGTATACAATAAATCCCATTCAAATGCAATAGTTTTCAATAAATCCGTGTCTTATAAAGAAAAAATAGTATACAATTTCACGCGATATTTTACAATCTTACGGCGTTTAAGGTACAGGAACAATGCCTTTTTTCCGGAATATAAAGTAAGAATTTTCCTCCTCCAAACATAAAAACTATTTTATCTATTTAAACAATCCAGTACTATTTAATTGTCTCATGATAGAATCGTATCGATCACGTCTCGGAATCGTTTCGTCTAGTGTAAACCGGCGTCTACCTTGGCCACAATTAACGCGCGCTTCAAGTTTTCTTCCGAGAGGGAAATAATTACGATTGAGTTGAGTTTCGCTATCCGACGCCGGCCAAGCTGCCATAATTGGTGCTTAAACAGAGAATTCAATTTTCGATAACATTTCCAACCAAACCTATAGGAATCGATTCCAGTTGGAAAATTTCCACTAGTTCAGATTCGAACTTGATTTCTGCTTTGATTTTCGAACGGTCCCCTTTTGATGTTCGTAGAAAATTGGTTTTAGAAAATTTCTAAAGGAAAACGTGTTATTAAATGGAGTTACAAATAAGGAAAATGTTTTTGTATAAACTAATTTTGTGAGAGAAAAAAATTGCGCATCCCTATCTCTGAATATACATGGTAAAAGGATGTTCGTCCTTTAAAAATCTCAGCTCAGTGTCGCCGTAAACCAAGGATGCTGTATAGCAACAGAGTATTACGATTCCTCTCACGCCTTACGGCAACAGATCTCAAAGAGCGCAATACTAAATTTCCCACGCGCCATTGCCTGCTCGCGTTCGGGAATACGTTTTTTAAATTTACTTAATATATATCCGCGGTGGCGCCATCTGTGTGCAGTTACTTGCCGCTGTTCATTTTTTTTATTGTCTTCCCTCGCGACGATATTTCGCGCAAACGTCGCATACAGTGCGAACGGGTTTTTATTTATTCTTAATTTTTTTCGCTTGTCGTTTTGGTGTTGCTTTGTTTGTTTTCTTTTTTTTTAAAGCTGCGTTGTCGTGTCGGAAAATTTGTTTCTCTTGATTGTGTCGGGTGTGAAGGTATTTTGTAAGAGAATAATCATAAAAGAATCATAACGTGTAAGTTACTTCATAATAAACACTATTTAATTGGTTTAGGCACATTCTATATTCATTCTGATTAATTAAGGACATAAAAACCAATTTCAAAAGTACTCCTTAAAGCAAAAACATTAACACGGTACAAAGTAAAATACAAATAACTGAAATAAAATGTATACAGCTTTGGTAGGCAGTAAAAATGATCACAAAGTGGTAACCGAATTGTTTAGAAAAACATTGTAGCCGTAGTCGACCTACAAAGATGCTACGGTGCTACGAGGTACGGCGCTACGGAGCTACGGCGTAGCACCACACAAAAAAGATGCGCTTGTAAAAGTTAATTGACTGGAATAAACCGTAGTACTAATAAAAAAACAAGTAATTTACGGCTTGTTTTTATCGGATTCGTGTGGAACATTGTTGTTTTGTTTTAGATCAGTGGGAGTCGAGGTGCGAGGCAGAGGCTACGGAACATTGCAATGTCGATTTGTTTTTCGGATACATCGCAATGTTTATTTAATGGCTTTAATAGTGTTTGGAATGGGTGAATTAAATCCATTATTTCCGTCCTCCATTCCACTTTAATTTATTAATGTAACAAAAAGTGTCGTCCCACCAAAGCTCAGTACAAAATCTTCTCAACAAGCTTCTAAAATACAGCCAAAGCAGCTGCCAAATAAACAGGAAATTATTTAACATCAACGCTTGCAAGTTTACTCTGTGAATTTAGACGTGACAGCGTCAGCTCGAAAATAATAGGGCAACTCACAAACTGCATAGAGCGCATAGATAACCGAATCGTTAAGACGAGTCTTGTCTTAAAACGCTCATGTTTATGCATGCCGTACGCGATTAGTGATGTGCCGCTAACACGAGTCTATTCGCGTTCTAGGGCTGTTTTAGAATGTTGGGTTCTAGGGCTGTTTCAGACTGTCGGATTCGGTTGGGTTACATCCAAGTTTGGTCGGTGTTTCAGTATTTATTGTTTCGTAGCTTTGTAACTAAGGTTTCTGCCTATCTATTGGTTTAATCCGCAACTATTGGATTGTTTTTTTTTCTTTAAGATTTTTTCACAATTTTCTTTTTTTCGGGATTAATTGGAGTTCCTAATCAGAGGATCGTGACGTCATCGCTATGCAGCTGGCTTATGCTTAGAGAGACTCCAGTGAAATATCTGGTCAAATCGACTTAGTCTAAGTCTCCCCAAATATGAAGACCGTTTAATTGTTTCCTTTAAAACATGTCCTACTTACGTATTTCGAAAACAGACACATTTGAATGCATTCCCTTGCGCGTGCTGGCTAATATGGCTGATTTAAAATCTGAACGTTAACTTACAGAAAAAAATATCAGCGTTAAATCTCCAATTGGAGTTAAGAAATACGAATATTTATTCTACAGCTTTTCTCTTTAAATTAACCAGCTACAAAGTACAGTTAAAACCATCTTCCATCTAAACTTTCTACCATTGTAAATCCACAAGGGTAAAGTTTCTATGCAGGTTTACTACTGAAAGAAATCGTAAAGTACATCAGAAGCAGCTGTTAGTTCCCACGCAGGTCGCAATCAAGATATCAATCCTAGAAAATGGGTTTAAACTAGTTCATAGTAGTTTGTAGATGGGTAACTACTTATACCTTTTACATATATATGTAGCTTTTGATTTGTTTAATAATACTCATTGTTTTTTTTTTATTGTAAAACGGTAAGTCGTCGTCATATTTTAAAAACTGCTTCTAACTATGTAAAGTATCAAAAAATCCCCAAAAAATAAATACCATACTTTTTTTGGGAATAGCGATGACGGATGATGCCTGGGTTATTTTAATAATAGAGAACACTGCATCCAAATCCGTAAAGTGTAGCTGTTGCATTTTTGCACGGCAATAGTGGTCAATGATCCAGCTACATTTATTGACATTCTCAATGAGATGTTGTCTGGGTTAAAAAATATAATTATATTTAGTCCGTCAGTTAGATTATAGAAATATAATGGATACGTTTTTTTTATTTTTTCAAATCAATAAAAATTAACGTAGATAAAATGCATCAAAAATAAGGAGTGGGGGCTTGTAACGTCACTTTCCAGTAAAAAGTGTACTGGTAAGTGATGTCACACGAGTTTTCAACGACCTTGATGTATCGTCTTCATTTTTTGTTTACGTGACAAAAAAAAATTGTGTCCAATATTTTTAAGTAATCTATATCACATGTTTCCGTTACACCCTGTATATAATAAAGAGCATTCAAAAAAATATGCCAATATGCGTGGCGGCAGTTGGACTGATTGTCCAATACTGTTGTTTTTTACAGACGTATACCAAAGGTTTCGCAATTCCCGAAGATTGTTGCAACTCATGGTATTGATAAAATAAAGACCTTATTGACATAATTTTAAAGTTCAGTATCATCTTGCACACTTTATTCTTACGTATTACGTTCTCCAATCGCATTGGCTTACGCTATGCAAGCTTGATCTCAATGAATCGAACAAAGAATGGAGTACTCATACCTTCCAGAAGAAAGAAAACGATACAAAAACACGTGTTTCTCATTAATTACAGAATACTGATACATTTGCCCAGCTGTGTTCAACAACAGAAAGAAAAATAATAATAAATAAAACACAAAGTCTGTTGTCCATATATCCTTTTAATTACTAGTTTATAATACCGATGTTTTGAATTCCGTTTCAGGTAGATTCTAGGAGTTTGAAAAAGACAACGTAAGCTAAAACTAGAAGTTAACCTTTTTGTAGTGCTTAGTAATTGCACTCGCTTTGAATCAATATCATTCGCACATATCACCGCCCTGAGCGATAATATTGACTCCCAAGTATATAGACCCCACTATATATATTTCCCCAAGTAATATTGCATAATAACTAGGTTCCTAGTAAAGGCAAAATAATAATAGATGTTTATTCCCGAACAGTGCAACCGCCGGGTGGCGGGGCTATTTTGAACCGCCAAAAATAACCTCCCTATAGCATTTAATCGCTACATTCGACTCTCGAGACAAACCTAAATTCGTCCGCTGTCTATCTAAAAATTACACAATAGACGAGGTTGACATCGAGGCTAAGTGGAAAGCAAACGTGGGTTATTTATATTCCTTCACATTTTTAGATTCCTCTGTTTATATCTAGCCTTTAAAGACGAGATGTAGGTAGTTCTATACACAGTGCACTGTAGAAAACGTTTGAAATAAACGAGCATGTTAGCTTTTCACGCACGATTATGAAAATTCCCAATTGATTCCCAACAATGGGAATTAAATATATTGTAATGTGGACGAGATGTTATAACGACAAGTTGGCAAGGGACCGTTTCCGCAGAGTTCCGCAGGAGGCGGCCCGTCGCCCGTCGGTTGCGTTGCTCCGTCCATCTGCAGGCCAGACACGTACCGACTGGGAAACTCGCCAGCCCTGCGCCGATTGCGAAAACAATTTCGGATCGAATGGGAAACGCGTTTGAACTGGACTTTTGGAGCGGAAGTATTAGATTCAGTTTAATTGATGGGATATTTTTAGTGTTATCTGACTAGCTTTGATTACTATGCATTTATGCGTTCTGTTTTCCTGCTCGCAGCGGAAATTACAGCAGTGGCTTCGGAAGCGCCAAATTAAAATGTATTAGAACCATTTCTATGCTATCTGATGTAATTGGCATTCGGATGTTAAGTTTTATAAGACAAACTAAAGAGGTATTACAGAATGTTAGCTTTTCCCAAAGGCACGCTTCAACCTCACCAAATTGAAGTGAGCTTTGATAAAATTTCTACAAAAATGTAGAAACTCAAATAATTTATGGACATCCAGGACAGGTCGCTAGGGACTACATACTGCCAAACTGTACCTAGAGTACAAGTTTAAAAATCCGTGTCAATGTACATCTTAACCCGTCGCAG
Organism: Mamestra brassicae; assembly: GCA_905163435.1. NCBI lineage: Eukaryota > Metazoa > Arthropoda > Insecta > Lepidoptera > Noctuidae > Mamestra > Mamestra brassicae. Next base: position 4,163,359 of record LR990996.1, on the reverse strand, counting down.
GCCGCTTGCCAAAATCCTCCGGTCACGTGCGCTTACGTAACCCGGCAGCGGCGCGGGCGTAATTTTAAGAAGTATATTGGTTTAGTTTTTAACGCCAGTGCGGATGCCAACGCGACTGAAATTAACCCTGCCTTGCTTTATTGCCTGCTGTACCACACCACCCGCCACCGGTCCCGCGGACCGATCCCGACTCGAATTTTTACCTCCATAACTTCCAGAGGTTTTATTTTCAAACGGGTTTGTTCTAGTTGTAAGAAACGGGTCAAATGGGAGTCATTCGAGAAATATTAAATGTAACTATTATTGAACTTCTATATTAAGTTTGCAGCTCTTTTACTGCGCGCCTGTTGTAAAATGTAATTTGTGACTCGCTTTCTTGATGTTTTCAAACTTGAATTTTATTCGGCATTTTATATTATGTTGAGCACATTTTGGCCGAACTAAACTTCGTACATTTATGATGTAAATTGGTTTTATTTTGTTCGAAATTTTCTTCCTTTCTCTTTATCCCTTTTTACGTTAAGTAAGCCCAGATAACCTCTGAACTATTCACGAACTTCCCCAATAGGAATAATCCTAATACACCTGTTCTACGCAACTGCTTTACAAATCAAACGGCCTAGATTTAGTTGAAAGGCAGTAATCTCTCAATATCGGGCCCATCCCTTTGCAAATTTACCTACTGGATTCTAGAAACAAAGCTCTGCTGATTCGATTTAGTTGCGAACGAACGGGATCTTCTTTGATGTGTCGAATGAAAGGCAGCGATCCGACTGTAATACACTTAGCCGGGCCATTTCAGGCGGTTCTCCCCGCCGAGGAGAGAGTAGGGAGGCCCGATGCACTCGTAGCCGGTTCAATAAGATTTTCATTAAGCGTTGAAAAGTTTTTAATGAGCACGGATTTTGTACTTCAACCCTTGAATTCTCGAGTACCTATTTTGTGTAAATATTTGGTTGGATAGCGCTTTTTTGTGAGGCTCTCGATTCTGAACGGGACTCTCATATTTCCTGGTATTTTTGTTTGTTGACAAATTCCGTAAAACCAAAAATATGCTGCAAATTATTTATCCAATACTCGTGTAACAGGAGCAATGTCAGTATCAGCCTCAGGCAATAATAAATTATATCGTCAACGCTTAAATAATAACTACTGCAACATATAATTATTACATTACTGGAAGGCTTTGCGCAAACGGTCGACAAAACGTTACGTTTTATGATGGCGTGTCCACATTTTCCCGCAAATCGACAGCTTAATCGAGTCGATCGTTTGAGGGTGGGTTTTCTTTTTTTTAAACGTCAATACTTATTTTTGTTGGACATGAAAAAAAAACATGGTCGTGAGCTTTCTTCTGTAACTATTAGTTTTCGTATACTCGTATAGACCCAAATTTGAATATTGTGATGTGTTTGTTTTTTTAAATAAGTTCCTTAGTCTTATTATTTTTATTTTACCTATGACACAATTCTATACAATGTATATTGTTATGATTTAAATAGCGTTATGTCTTATCGAGAAATACCCAATTGAATTTGGTGGTATCTCAAAAACGACATAAATTGACTATAAATTCAAAATTGCCTCAAACGTTCCTGAAGATACAAACCTATTAAACTAGGTAACCCTCCACATCAACGCCCCCCCACAATCGAACCTCCTTCCTATCGACCTATTCAGAAAACAAATCGATTTGCGGAAATTACTTATAAGTAGGCGAGCAAATAGGGCTAAATCTGATAAGTGGCCGACGGTAGCTTTCTACGGTTCACGCTATTTGATGGATGCCTTCATCGTGGCGAGGCTACAGGCTATGCGCTACAGGCCATTACACACACACACACAGTAGCCCAACTAGGTTAGTGTTGGTTGATTACTAATTTAAATTGCTATTGTTTTTTATTTAGGTACTCATTTTTTTTAGCAAGGCAGTGAGAATTTTAGGGTTAAGAAAATAGAGCCAGCAAGTACATAACTTTAAAGTGGGTATAACAAGGAAGTTGGGGATAACAATGAATTATGCAAAATTTAATTACTTCCGAGTTATTAGTGCGTGGTACAAACCAGTAAACAAACAACAAAATTAATAACTCCTAAAATTTTAACAACAATTTTACAACGAACCAAAACGTTTGACTGCCAAATTGAAATTAAAATATCAATCGAAATTAATTTCTAACGTTAACAGAAACCCCATTGGCGGAACGCATAACGTTGTAAATGAATACACCCCGACCATTTTCGTGGAATAAGTTGCAATAAAATTCAAAGAAATCAGATACTTCGTTTTACCGCTGGCTCGATTAGCGGCGATGGCCGACTACACCGACCCCCCACTCTTCACTCCTCACCTCCCTCCCCTTCTACCCCCCGAACGGAAATACTGGCCTTCTCCATAGGCGCGCTATTTCCTTCAAAAGCTGCTATCAGACATGCCAGGGATAATGCACTGGCTATCCAATACACTTTGTACATTTATTACGAACTGAAATTTTTATACAGCGAGGGAAAGTGCTATTGGTTTAATGATTGGTTTACTTAATAGTCCTGGCGATGGTTTTACACGGTAGTAATTTTTTTAAGTGATATTTATGGTCGGTGTCATTAAATCTGTCGTTGAAATGTCCAGGTGTTGTTTATGGGTCGTGGTCGTTGATAGTTTTATTTAGTTGCGTGTTTCGCTAGGGCGTCTGGTTTGGGACTGAAAAGTAGTCAGCTTTCATAAAGTAAACGTGCGATAAAATCGTGATTTAGATTTTAGCTGTTAAGGGTTTTGTTAAAGTGTGCATGCAGTGCATTCATTTTGTTAATAACCAACACTTGGAGCCTATGCACATGGTGTATTTTATACGCGCCGACGACACGCGTTTTACGAACGCGCACTCACGGCGCTGTAAATGACTAAAAAACAGATTTTCGCATTTGTTTAGATACAAACGCTCGTACAAAACGATATAAACGCGTGCGAGAGGCGTTGTAGAAACATAGCAGGAACAATACATACGCGCGACGTAGCGCGTCTGTATCGCCGTATTAGCGCTTCAGTATCGATACAAATGCGTCGCAAAATGTTTGTGCGTGTGCAAAGGTTTACTGTCTATGTCTGTATTGCGTTTGAAGCGCGTTAGCGCGCGTCATTAGCGCATCGTCGGCGCGTTAGAAAAACGCCGTGTCTAAAGGCCCTTCTTAATCTTTAATGTCTTAAGACACACAAAACCTAAAAACGTAAACGCAATAAATATCCCAATTACAATTCAAAAATGAGCTCCCAAATCGTAATGAAATCAATTAATTTATTCAAAAATAATTTCATAACTTCAACGAACGTTTCAGATAAAAGTTAGTCAAACAATTTTCTAGATTTCAGAGCTGAAAATTCTTTGAGCTATTAAATTCTGAAACTCGTTTATATTTTGTTTATACGGGACGGTTGTTCTTCGCCTTCCTTGAACTTTGTAACGTCGACTCTTATTCCCAAGTTCGTTTACATAGACGCGAAGAAAATCCTCGAGTTGAACTCAAATATCGTGAAGTTTTGAGCACCTAAAGTCGTCTAATGATAGGCGTATCGCTTTAGATAAGTATTACGTAGGTGTTTTATACAAACAGCCACATGAGTTTGTCACACGTTGGAAAGTTTTATACCTACCTACTTTCGTTTTCGTCTTATCATGTAAGAATGTTACGGAATTTGTTCGAAAGAGTCACCGCGGCCCTGGAACGCAAAAGGCTTTAGAAGGAACACGGATGGGTTTTAGTCAGTAAGAGTCTGACTCGCCCTTCCGCTCCACCCAGAGCGGAAGAAGTCATTTGATGATTACCCATCCTTAAAAAGAAAAAGGTAAGTGGACCTTTTTCTTTCACCACAAATGTCTTAATACCACTTTTAACCACTAAACATATTTAAATCCACATTTCATCTTTAATCTGCAAATGACTAACAGAAACAGAACTGCGTTCTAAATTCGTTTAAACTAAACATATTTAGTGTGACAGTGAACCTTAATCTTAGTTTCGTTAAAAACAAAAACTATAAATCAATTCACCCCCTTAAATACTTACTCGCAGGTGCTATTGTTAGAAAATAATGTGTAGTTAACGCCGACCTTTCCAACAATACCTAGTGTAGAGGCAGCTCGTACAATTGTAACGGAAAGCACAAATGGCCATAAAAATAGCGAATGTTGCTAACAACTCGATTACAAAAGGTAACCCTGACCCAGTGGCGATAAGTTCCGCTCCTTAATTGTTCTTTTAAAAGCACTATAACGCAGTAATCATGGCGTTAGATGGCGGTTTCATTGTTTCTCGCGTAATTGCAGCGAATGATTGACGAAGACAGAGGTTAGTTGACGTTTTGATAAGGGATTAAAGGGTGCTTTAAGAATACCGTGAAGAATAGATTCTGACTGCGGTAGTGAGGTGAAGGCGATTGTCAAAACGTCAGAAATGTGTGGGATTGACAAACGCTGGCGAAATGTCACGTAATCAATCCCTTATATTTTAGCATTAGGTACTATAATATTTTACGGAAAAAATCAATCCATCCATCAAACAATTTTCAAAAAATTCAATAAGTTTTTTCTTTTTAAAGATTTCGTCGATACAGTACCTTTAAAATACGCATGACGTCACATCGCTGGTTAAAATTATATACATTTTTAATTACGTGAAAAATACGTGTCCAATATTTTTTCTAAATCTATCTAACGGACTAATTTACAGTAAAACAGCCCATTGCATTCGCTAATAGAATGACTCATGTTCATATAATAATACTTATAATTCACGCCTACGACAAATCTTGATCATCCAACCAATGAAATGTCAACGTATTCCTAAAACAAAGTAACTCGCAACAAATTACTCGAATCCAAACTCCATCTAAACAAAGTTTACACTGTATACCAAATGCTTGTGTTTTGACAATCAAGACGACGAAAACACCGATACTGAAATTTAATTCCATCTTGATTGTGGTGTCTCAATTTATATCACGAGGCGGTAGCGTCGCTGCAATTAAGGAGCTCAGGCTTCGTTCCCAAAGTCCCGCAAGTCGTCGGGAGCACACAATAATTGAGAATATGCAACTGAAATGATCGCGATTTAAGCGCTTAGGGGCGGCGCACACCGGGAGCGTTGCAGCGGGACGGACGCGCGAGCGAATCTCGAAGCTATATTAGATATGGGACCGAACTAGCCGCCCGCGCGTCTGCTCGCGCCCTTTCCCCCACTGCTGAGTGTACGAACCTCTTTAACAATTATTGTCCTCCCATTGTTGCCGTGAAAGATTTAAGCAATTTGAGCGGTCGTTTAGTTTCTCACTTTTGTCAAGTTTCAAGTGGTAATTAATTGGTGTGAAAATCTAGAACTTGGGATAAATGTAGATGTTGTGAAAAGTTCTTCAGTCGCTCTTATGTTTTGTTGTTGCTTTGTGTTACTTTGAGATGTACCTTGACTTCTGCATTGCTCAAGAATGTTTCAGCATGGTGTGGTGCAGTTGCTGGGTAGCATTTTATTTCTTCTCATAAAAGTTCGTAACATAATACTTGGATCCATTTATTTCACAATAAAAATAGATATAATTGAATCGTCAGTAAGTCTGTTTATTTGCGAGCGCTTGGCTGTTGCTTGTCGAGAGCAGTCGGGCGTGGAAAGTGACCGCTTAAGCTTTAGTTGAGACCTAGTCGCCGCCGGAGCTACGCAAGCAAACGGACACTTTGACAAATTTTCAGTAAATATTTGAAATAAACTTTAATTGTGATCTTTGTGCACAAGTCGGTGCATATATGGGTCGTGTGGCGATGGCAGTCAATACAGTTTTTATTATTAAAACTACGAAAAGAGAATTTTCAAAACAGTATTTCTTAGAAAAAATGCAAAGAGTGAAAGTTCTAAATAACTTAAATTGTATTTATCAAAATTGATTTTGTGATATAATAATAAATTACCAATAATATTCTTTCTTTAAAATAACAGTTAATGTTATAAAAATGCAAAACATAGGCAATAAGGAAAAGAGAGTGAAAATGCAATTTATTTTGTCCAGAAATCGAGCGTCTAGTAAACGAGTTTGAAATTCCCCCATTAGAAAACACAATACCATAATTCACAATTCCTCTAAAACATATTATATTATATTTGCAATTGGCATTAAACATTTTCTCTGCAGACTACAGAAATCGCGAGTCGAACTAAATAATTAATAGCAAATCTTGCGGACTGCCGGGTACTAAAGGAGAAGCCAGACCACCGCCTCTTATTATTCAAGGAAAGGCATTGTTACATGGCATGCGGTTTAAAAACAAAGTCTGGAGAGTTTTTCGCAATTAAATGTAAAGAAGACATTTTTACTACTACAGTAGCATTTATTTAGAAACTTTTAATTGTTACAATAAATATTTAATACATTTTAGACGTCAGTCAATAGTTTTTTTTTATGTTTTCCAGCATAGGTTCCACCTTCCACTATCAGATCTTATATGTACAGTCAACAAAGCTATTTGGTATACAGGCAACATTTTTTTTTTCACTGCACTGCCAATATTTATTTCTAATGTGTGCATTCTAACTTTTTAAGCTTATGGCATACTTAAGATCGTGGTTTACAATAATTGTCTACTCAGCACCCTCCCAACATTTTAAATTGTTAAGTTAGCTGTCTGCCTACCAAAAAGCTTTGTGAACTGTACTTACTATTTTTTCACTATTATTAAATTACATAAATAAATGCTTTGTAGGTTAATAAATTTAACTTAATTAAAATTGTAATTCAAATTAATAATTCCAAAGCTACCTAATTAATTATAACGTCAACAAATATCCATTATGAATTAATAGGTAATTAACAGTAACAAATTGATGACAACAAAATGATAATGCAACGAAAAATAGTCCATAACTTACGTTTAACAGTTCCAACTGCAATATTAAACAGAATTTATTCGAGTACGGTTTTTATGTCGGTACGAGTACATTCGCGAAAAAAACAAGGTTCCTTCCATAAGTGTAAGCTCTAGTGGGGTCATATTACACCACGAATCCTATCGGTGACATTATAAAAGGCCTTTTCTTTGATGTCCGACTTTACACTCATAATACACATTCGACATCGAAAATTATGGAGAATATGTTCCGACATTATTGAAAAAGATTCTTCATACCACGAAGCAGTTAAGTTCAGAATTTAAGAATTTATCATCCAACATTCTTGTAACGTAGTTATTACTCGTAATTTATGAGGTAACTTAGGTGTTCTAGTATCCACAAGAATGAATATAATTGAAATATAACTTGCAGGTATATTTCAATTTAGTTTTCATATTCATTACCCTGCAAAGCCGTTGCGAAAATGTCGTGGCGGAACGCAGTTATCTTCTGCCTAGCCAACTAAATTGGGGTCTGCCTGAAGTAAAACCAGATTCCGCTGAATACCAGTATTGTATATGGAGTGGCTGCCTATTTAACTACCACAACCCAGCACGGTACTTTTTAGCAAGACTGGTGTCAAAATACTATAATCTATTATCTTAATACCATTATCTCTCGGCGAGCGTTTTTCACGAGTAAGCAAAACTGAAATTGGTAGTCGGCCATTACTTTCATCCGCTTTAACAGGTGAATTACTTATGAGCGGCTTTTTGTGCCTATATTTCGGGGGAGAGCGGGCCGCGCTTACCGCGTCCTCGGGGCGCGAAGCCCCCGCGTTTGAGTTAGCGATAATCGCGATTTTCGACGCCGTCAGAACAATGTTTGGCGTTAATGATTTTTTATCGCGAGCTGCAGTTGTTGGGCTCGAGCTTTTTAATTTGAGACTCTTTATTGGAATTTGTTTTCATCGCTCGTTCTTTCTTGCGTTGGCGATTTTCAAGGTGTGTTCAAATAGCTATTAGTTTAACCTTTTGAACGCCAGAGCATAAACGCATCGACGTGCCCCTGACGCCATGCCACGGATTTGCCGTACTTTTTGTCACGTATTTGTGACGTTTGGCGTACAAGGCACGCGCTTGCTTGTCACCTATACGTGTCAGTGGCGTTCAAAAGGTTAATGAAAAGCAATACAGTATCGGGTGTGAAAATTGTATAGTGCAGTCGTTTTTTTGTAGTTTTGTTAGTTTTTATACAATATCCATTATTATTATTTATATTATTATATACAATATCCCTAGAACACTTGCAGTAGTTCATATTATAGATTATTAGTTTGTAGTGCCTTGATGCATTAAGTCCACCCATGTACCACTATTGTACATTAAGTTTAAATAAATAAATATAGTAAAAGCAATGCCTTTTACGTAATATCTTAGACACATTCTTTATCAAGTTATTAACACAATAAATTGCAACTAAATCCTTCGCTAAGCTAAATTAACGCGAAAAAATAAACAACGTCTTAACTTAAACGTAACGTTACCTTACCGAGCGCCGGTAGTTAGCATGTTTAATCACAACGCCTCGTTCCACACGTGCCGATAAAAACAGCCAACACCTATTACTGAAGTTGCTGGCCTCCTAAACAAGGAACACATACAGAAGCACGATCCTGTATTGTTAGGATTTAACGAGAGTACTGATAAGCGAAGTTCCGAGTGTGCTGTCAAAGGGCGACGCGTTTTATCAGCCATAGTTAGCGAGCAATTGATATCGCTCGCTGGAGTAGCTACTGAAACTGTACGCGAAGTAAAGCTGCGGACAGAATGTGGTTATTGGCTGGAGTGTTTGGGTTATTTTTCCTTGATAGAAATTAACTAAGAAAGTGACCTCAAGTTATAGACTAGTTAAGAGGCAGACCACTCTACCAATTAACGAAATTAAAATATTTTACGTGTAACAGAATAAAGGCAATACCTCTAAATGGGTAATATTACTCATCATTATAAACAACTTTTACTATGGGACCAAAACTGAAATCGCGAAAAAATATCTACTCCCCCAAACATTTTTGTGCGCATAACTCGAGAAAATGTACTGAACAGCTGATTTTTTCAACAACTTTCACTATGGGATCAACCCCAAAATTGCAAGTAAATTGCATAACAAGAGGTATTGCGTTTATTCTGTACACGTTGTATAATCTTTCCAACAAAACTATTCCTCTCAAGTGATTGTTCCCTACACTATTTTCATTGTTATTAATATCGTTACTTACATAGAACTAACCAGTAACGTTATAGTTTCATTTTCTCATCAGCAATGCAGCCATTTTTTACTGCAAAAATTTGAAAAAAGAAATTTCGACCAAACAGAACAGCTCCAAGCGACAAAATTACAGAAACACCTCATTTTCGACATTACCACCTTTAAACATCAAACGGGACAAATCATAAAACGCTTTTCACGACTCCAGAAGTCTACAGCACAATTTTTGCCTCCACGTGACAATTATGAGGCGTCATGTGAATCCAGCTTTGGTGCGGCAACGTTCGCGGTCTGTAGCAAAATTAGTAAAGTTTATGCCATCATTATTGGCGTCGCTGTAACAAAGGGCCCCTACCTCCTTTGCCAAGCTTTGTCAACGTATAATTGCGCAGCACTCACTGCGAACAGAATATTGCTAATAGACGGATAAAGTTACCGTTATTTCAAGGCTTACTGTAATCGGTTTTTCTTTGTATGTTCGGAGGGTTTTCGTTACCGCTGAGTGTGAATCCTATTTGTTTCTTCACATGTCGTATTACTATCACCCCGCTGATATCTTCTTTGAGAAAAAATATTCGCAATACAACCAAAAGATACCTTCACGGAAAGGTTAAATGAATTACACGTGCGTGTAATTTAATCTCTGTGTAAAGGTCCAACAACAAAAGGACTCCCATAAAAAGTAATGTTATCAATAGTGAACTATCCCGTGCTATTTAATATCCCAACCCATCCGAGCCAATAGGGGTTAAACTGACCGGTCGAATTAACCCTGACACACCCGGAACTTCGTCAACTCGACTTAACCCGTTGGAAGGTCGACTTTCAAACGACTGCAGTTGGTAAACTTCGGCGAACATCGTCAAAATTCGTAGCGACTACAATTTTCGTAACCGCAAATTACGCTTCTTTGAGCGAACCGAAGTGGGGGCGGAAACAGCCGAAGTCGCTTCGTTAGAGGTCGGGATTGGACCATTGTAGTTGAAGCTTAATCGCTAGAGGACAATGGACAGTGATGTAACGTAATTGTCGCTAAATAGTCACTGTTAAAGCGCAAAGCGTTGACGGTGCGCAATTTTAATTGTTCCGAACGACAGCGCAGTGGCTGCGTATCGCGAGCTTTTTAAAGTGACCGCATTAAACTGTTTTATGCGTTGATTATTGTTGTTCAAATGAGGCGTTTTCCAACGAATGTCGAATTAAATTTTGTTGACGACCGCTTTTTATACTGTCGTAATTTTCGCGCGATGAATTTTATACTCGCGCTAATTTACAGCTGGATTTATTTTCGAGTTTGGTACGCTGGAAGTGTATTTTTTCTAGAAACTTGGCTTATATATTATTTAAATTCTAATAACGAGATTCACAGGCAAACGGGCGGCGCGTGCAAAGCCCGCTAATTGAAACTATAAATATAAACCCCCAACATTTTCCTCCGCTTCTATTTTCATTTCAGTTTTTTTTCATACCTACTGAATAGACGGTCTATGTAAGGAAACGTTTCTAAAGTTTGAACTCGGGCTGTTTGCCGTAACAACAGTTTCATTATTTCCTACATTTTTATATTAGTTTTCCTCACTTAGAACGTCATCAGCAATTCTGAACAAAACGCATGAAATGAAGACACATGTGTTCCACTTAAAGTATATCGATAGAAAACAACGACTCAATATATTGGAGCGTTATAATGCGCGCATCCGAATAAACTACCGGGTACTTTCCGTAGCAACACAGCAATGTACTTAAAACAACCTAAAAAGTTACTCAAAAGTTATGTTCCGCTAGAGTTCGCGTAGTATCGTCCCCGTATCCGTTTTGTTCCCCTATTCGCTGCTCCCCCCCCCCCCCCCTGTCGCCTGCGGGGTGCGAGGGGTGGGTTCGCGATAACCGCTTTTTATACGCATAATGCTCGGGATCTCGTGCTAAGCTGATAGAATTGTGGTGGAATCAGCAGGCCTTTTGAAGTTCTATTAAATTGTAACACTCGCGAGTTCGCGCCAACGCGCCCGTGAAATTGTGGCTTTATTGAAATGGCACGAAATTATTTATCTTTTTTGTGTGCGCCGCATGTGTGAGATGGAATTTCTAATTTAGAATTATAGTGGCGGTGTCTATGTACGTTTTAGAATATTAAATTATTCGTGTTTAAACGCTAAAGTTTGTAATTTATATGACGGCAATTCGGATTCAGTTCTAAGAATGCTTATGCAAACACGTCTGTTATATATGCGTCGCGTCTTATGGAGTATTTTAAAACTTTATCAAGGAATGTTTTATACGAAGATATTTAATAAAGTCTACGACTGACTACGAATACTTATCGTTGGTACACATAGCACAGGAAATGTTTTCTATGAACTAGGATTAAACTAAAAGTAGGTTGTCCATACTTGTTGCTTTTAGAATAGTTACCAATTTAGAAAAGTTTCTTTAATATTCCCAAGTTTTTAATCAGAGAGCAGAAGTAATTATTGACAAAGCACCATGAAACCCGTTGGGATTGATGTTAAACTAAAATACAAACAATTTTGCAACAAGTATGCTCCGTTCATAATGACATCAAACTTCTAAACCGAAAACTGTAGCGAATATTGCAAAAATGAATTTTTCCGTAGCCGCGTAGCTGTCAATATGCAAACCCGCGTAGCACGTGCTACGAAACTCGTAGACACAAATCATTTCATCCTTAACCTAAAATAAATGCAAAAGTTAGTTTGTTTGTTACCCTTTCACGCATAAATCGCTGAACCGATTTTGATGAATTTTGGTACTGAGATAGATGGGACCCTGGAGACGGTTATATGCTTCTTTTTTGACGAAAATAAAGAGTGAAGCCGCGGGCAAAAGCTGAGGTAATTCTACTAATGTTTAAGCAACGTTTGTATTCGCACCTCAGTCGCAATCTGTCAAAAAAGCCTCCATTTCCACACATTTTTGACGAATTCGCACAAAAAAAATTAGAAAAATTGGCACTTTGGTCTAAAGTAAAATCACGACAACGGTTCATATTTGCTTCCTACAAACACTGTAGTTTAAAACCTACTCCCGACACAGTCCCATTTCTATATTTGACCCAGAATTAATTTCAACTCGACCTTGAACTTTGCTTTACAAGACAGCTACAAACTTAGGCTACTCGTAAACACACACATTTTCACGAGTTTCTCTTCCACACACACACACATACGCACACCATCACAGTTTACGTTATCACCTGTGCGTTATGTTATGATAATGAGGCGCGTATATCGCAACACCGACAGTTGTTTGTAAACGGTTTCATTGAACACTCACGCGGTGGATATGAGTGAACTAGTGAGGAAGGGATGGTTTAGTTTTGTAGTTTTACGTGAATGAAGACTTGGATCATGGAATGAAGCATAATGTCCTTCTTTTGGTTTTTTAGCGAAAGTTTTTTTTTAACTTAAATATTGCAGCAAATTATTGGCTTTTGTTAGTATACTATCAGCCCGGTTATTTCTCAATCTAAGAAAAGAAGAGTTCTCTAGCTTGAGCTACAAGATCAATCTACTAACGGCTAGCCTCTGGTCGAACTGGGCTTTCGTCCCAAGGTTGAATAAGTAGAAGCATTTCCTCCTTCAGCAACCTAAGGCCCGGTACAGTTTGTCTTTAGAAGGTCTTAAGGCAAGCCGTATTATAAAGGTTCTTCGAATAGCTCAAGAGCCCCTATGCCTTTCTATAACAACTGAGGGGCAATTCTCATATTTTTATGGAGCGTCGCATTCGCATCTTAAGCTGAGTACTGACCGGTGTTACAGGCCGTAATGTAACATTCGCAGCGAGCATGTTATGTTAAGCCATGTTCTAAAATCCGTGTAAAACAAAACACATACGCATCATGCTCGTACTCGTTTCCACGTACTGACTTCACGAATGCTCGCTTTGTAACATGTTACATTACGCCCCGTAACACCGGTCAGTACCCACTTTTCGTTGTAAACTGTCAAAAACACCTCTAATTCTCAAATGGCAGGTTTTTGACATTGTACGCTTTCTAAGTACGAGAAAAGGCCGTCTGTCGCGTAGTTTTACTAGTTCAAAGGCAAGCCATATCATCAAGTTTCTTTGACATGCACAAGAGTCTCTTTACTTATCAACTCATGTACCTTTCAGCAACCAGTCAAGGCTGCAGTTGTAGATATGCGGCTTAAGACAAACACAGGAACAGTTCCCAGTTATCACCTGTGCTTTATTATGATAATAGTGCTTATCAGCAACACCGGCAGTTGTTTGTGTATAATCACATTGAACACACACGCGGGGCGATAGACGAAGGCCCATAAATAACCCTTTATAGGCGTGTATTGATTGCCTAATTGATATTGTCGATAGATGCTGGAATAGTCACATCACTATAGAATAGTGATTGGTATGTGACGGAGATATCGATAAATAACATAATGTAGTTGATGTAAAACATTGTAGTTTTTATCGATTCTTACTTGAATTCTCTTCTATCAAAGTTTTATTACAAAACAAGGCTTCACCACTGATTTTTAAAACACATTTAATTTGAAGATGCAAATTTCTTTACGCCCTTACTTTAAAATAATGGCAGAATGTTGAAATTGGATTATCCTTATAGCAACTAGTGAATTCCATTTTCCTGTGTATAAAGTCATAAATATTTTCCATATCCTTTCTTAGAAACAGGTTATATTTTGTGCGATTCGTTATATTAAAATATTACACGTGTTTTGAAACAGGAACAACGACACTCCACGACATGTGCTCGTAATTCCTTGTAATTAGACGAATACCTTTATATTACGACGTAACAAACTTGAAAACTTACCTACTTTATTGACCTAGCCTTGACCAAAATGATTAAATAAATTATTTTAAAAGAGGAAGAAAATTCAACCTAAATTACTGTTATAATTTAGATACATTTGTATTTCTCTTTCTAGTATAGCCATATGAAATTCACCTGAAATAAGTGTCCACTTAAGTTGTATGTTCTAAACTCCTTCATACCCAATGACAAACAACTTGGGCCTTTGGTAGACGTACCCTAGGTACTTATTATCTCTTTTGCCCATTGAACAATATAAACACTTCCGTATTTCGATATCCGGAAACTTATTATTTACACAATTCAATAACATTCCTATTTTGGGATAAAATACGCCATCAAATGACACAAAGGAAACTTAATATTCTCGTATATCGTCGTAATAGAAACCAATATAACAAATCTACTACAAGTGGCAAATCCCACTATAGTAGCAGAAGCAGAGTAGTTAGTATCGCGGCAGTGTCCGTACATATTAGTGGTCGCCCGCTATAATTTATTTGCCGGAGTAAATGGGATTAGCAGCGGGAGCGCTGCACACTGGGTCATTTTTTGCGCCCCGCGGACAAAGCACCTCGCGACGGGCGGCCCGGAGATACCCACGCGACCACTACCATGAGAACATTTGAACAACACCACCTGCACCATCAAACCACCTAATTTCATCACCTGACACGTATAACTTAAAAAAAAAAATTCGAAAATATAGGACACCGACGTGACAGGTGCCCGTAAAAGCTTAGAGATTGTGTTACGGTAAAGTAATCCGCGACCACCTCCACCAGTTTATCCAAGCTCTCGAACAAATAAAAATACTTATCACGTAAAACCACCCTCCTGGCTGTCGGGCCCGCCTCGTAAAACCAACTCCTGGCTAAGGTAATAAAATGTCGCGACCAATCAACGCTCGCCCGTACAAGGATTCTCAGCGATTGGATTTGTCTCTCACGACTGCCGGATAACCGGACAAATCTCACGTTTAGAACGACAGCCGAGGCGACGTCGCGTTGCGATTTTGAAATTAGAGCCAACGTACACACCACAACAACACCGTATATGCATAAGTGATAGAGAAGGCGCGTAGAAACGCTACGTGATAACATTATTCGTGTGAAAAATGTATCGAACGGTACAAGTGGCGAATCTCGAGAGGGCCACATCCGAATAAATAAAGCCGGGGGTGCGGCGCGAACTTGCAAAAAATCCCCATTTACTGCGGTGCCGGTGCGAATATAAAATATTGATCTCAACGGAAATTTATGAAAACATAAAAATGCGGAGGTGCGAAGGCGCGCCCTGATGGAATACCCGTGTAGATACTTACCGCTGTCTTCTTGATTCGTTTCCGTCTACATTTCTGAGGGATTAATCTCGCGCGTGGCTTATATTACACGTACGTCATTTTCACGCGTAAAAATTACGCCGCGTAATTTTCGAATCTCATTTTTAGAGCCCTGTTTAGGCGGCACTCGTGTCAAGAAATTCAATTTTGGACACTTATATTATACACGTCGTAGGAGTTCATAATGGCGTTTCGGTCAGAGAAAATTTTGCAAATGAAATTCCGCCAGGGAGGGATCTTGTCCGCTGGGTATACCCTCTCTCCACACCCGGTTATTGCCCATTTTTTATATAGAAAAGTCCGTTTTAATCCACACGGCGGTGGTCGTAATTCACGCCTTTATTTAGTCACTAGATTACGACTAACAAGCCCCGCCTTATTTCTCGTTCCTTCCGTCCTAAATGAGGCAATTCGTAATTGAATTTATTCCCTAAAAATAGCGCGGTGCGGTTGCATTTGGCTGGCGTTCCGGCGCCATTTGGAAATGAGCGATTTCACACTTCACACTTGAAATGGTAATAGGTTTACCGTGTGATTACTAACCTGGATTAGCGCATGTAGCGGAGCCGCCAGCCTAAATTTAGTGCGAAATCTGGGAGATTACCGACATTGATGCGCTCAAGTACGATCTTGTTCCAAATAAGCTCAGATAGAACTAAACGAATTACACATCTGTTACGTCTGTAAATTGTGGTCTCCATTAATCAGACGAAGTTACTCACTGAACGTTTGTTACGACTGTTTTAGTTCAGGACCGACGAATACAGCTACGAAATATGTTTTAAAAGTTACAGAATAGATTTTTAATAGGCAGTTGTACGTTTTTGGTTGTACGTTTTTTCCTGGATAGCAACACTAAATCCGCGTCCATTGCAACTGCGCTGGCTTGTCAACTTGACGTGATGGATGACGTCATTAATGCCTCCACGTGATCGAAACAAAATGGCCTCCATTAGGGTTGCAACAATGCAAATAAGAGCACACAGCATTACTCGCCGACGGACCCTTGGACGTGTCGCCCCAGCGATATCTTTAACACATGTGCTTAGTGGAATCCGAAAATAAATAGATTGTGGAGTCAGTCCCAAAAAAATGGTACAAGGGTCATCAATCCTTTACGCGTCTGCATCAAATATGTATACATAAGCGCCAACAGCGACGCCGAACGAATCGCAACATGACACATTCTCAATATAACCCTCATAAAAAGGTCCGATAAAATATGGAGAGTAACGGATAGTGGGGAAAAACTATTACTGGGGTCTTAGAAGGAATGGATTCGGGGTCATCGCATTGTGTCATCTTCCATATCGAGGGGCCATCGTTCGTCAATGTAACATTCGGACCCGTTAGGCCCGCAAGATGGATGGGCCCGGAAAGGCCCGTGGGCCCCGCACTGTTTGAGTAACGCCGGCAACGTTTACATTTGTAAATGGGTTTTAAACTGGAGTGCTCGCTTGACCGTCCGGAGCTCGATATACTTTTTTCTACGTCCACGCATCGCCGTTTGCTTTCATACAAATGTTTTGCACTGTAATTTACATACATACGCAATTAGATTAATGCCACAATGCGATACTAATTAATTAATTGTATCCTGTGCAAATATTTGTACTAAACCATAACAGCCGAGTTTATTATTAATACTGTTTGCTTGTGCGTTTAATTAAATTAATTGCTTAGTACAAACCCTTCGTTCTAACCCTGACCAGAAACACAATCATTTTGTGTAAGTGTATGATGTGTAATGATTGCCTGTATAAATCAAAATGACATGTATTTAATCGCGGTTCCCCGCGAACCCTACCGGAAGAGGCTGGAGGGACTGCCTCGTCTTTGTCGAGAAAAAAATGTTAAGAAAAGCGACCCTCGCTAATGCACACAGTACTATATCTATTTGGGTACAAAGGGCTGAGTATGCTTGACCTCTGTACATACTCGTATAGAATGGGTCGCCCGGCGTTTGTATGTTTCCGAGGATCGCGCGAGCAGCGCTTATGTGGAATTACGTTATTTTATACTTTTGAAAACATGCAGCCTAAAGTAATCCGCTTTGTAGAAGTTGCTCCAAAGACTCGTTTTGTCTCTTTTATATTATACAGTTGGACAGGATTATTCAGTTCAAATTTTTGACTTTAGAGTGAGAGTAATTCCCAATTATCGCAACTATTATCGGCTTAGTTTTTGGTGCGATTAGGTAGATTCTTTATAACAAGTTAGCACAATCCTAGCTTCTAATGAGTCTTAAGACAAAATATCGAAAGTACATTAAAGTATTTTTAGAAATGTTGAAGCATGACAAACACACACACACACGATAGCCACATCAGCAGTAATCAAACAAGCGCTGAACATAAAGAGCCGCTTAAAAATGAGCCCACAGCGTGACAGCGAGCGCACCTGTCAACGTCACGTCAAATCCCACCGCGGCCGCCATTTTATATCGAAATGCAAATAACCTCACAAATCGAGGGTGTAACGCGATCCGTCCCGAGGCACCCCGGAACAGCTGATTTATTTCATACGCGATATGATTTTGCCGCAATTGAGAGCCCTCCGCTCGCCGCGCGGCTATATAATATATCGCTTGCATCGCGAGGTGTTAGCTCCATACAGATTCTCTACAAGTGAAGGGTTCATAACCAATTACGCAAAGAAAACGCATTTTTTGTACGCACTGTTATAATGACACTTGTCTGCGGTTGGGCGCGTGGATAGGCCACTCAGTCGGTGTCGAATGCCACTCAAGATTCAAGATGGCGGGTGCTGCAACGCGCGTTGACAAATGCGCATCGAGCGGCTCTGCTGTCATTTGTTTATTTTTTATCAAAAGAGGCCGAATAATTAGCGAACGGTGTCGGCAGATTAAATTACGAATCGGAACACTGCGTAACCGAGACTTCTTTTTTTACGGTAAAAACTCCTTTCTCAAAACCGACTTTTATGGATGGCAATTTTAACATTAAACTGGTGCAGCCCTGTATAATAATGCTGTTAGCGTACAATGGAACGGCGATAAAACTGAAAGCTTTCGAATTTTAGTGTTCATATTAAAAGTCCGCATTATACTGCGCATGAAATTCGACAGTGCATCACTAACTAGACACAAATGAGAACATACGAGTAGACACGGATACGATGATACCAAGGGGATTATTGGAGGATAGTTATCTGGGTAAGAAACGTCCATCACTGGGGTAATTTGGATATATGCGAATCCCCTCTGGCCTGGTGTAATCGGGTAAGCTCAATGACCCGCGAGGGTGTGCGCGGGGCGCGCGGGGGTAGGTGCGATCATCAATCTCTATCAGGGTATCGCCGTCGGCGAAGCTCGCGCTTCCGTTCCTGAAAAAAGTGGCGACGAAAAATATGACCGCTTCCATACTGGACATGTGACAGTGTGATGCCTGAATATATTCCCATAACATATGCGTGGCTCCCCTCTAGACAAGGGGGATGCGGATTAAGCTTTGACAAATATCTTACGGAATTTTGAAATCATCATTCATATTTAAAGACTAAAAGTCACATCTTGTACTCAATCAAACAGTTAAACAAATCATGAGTAGAAATAAATATGATGATTCACATTTATGATGTGAAATAGCGCTACATGTGGTAATGGCACCGCGGTTGTTATCTTCCGCCATTGATTACGCGCATCAAATTACACAATCGTACACAAGCAATTACACAAAACATTAATTCACAACACCCAATCTCGTTTGTGAATCGTTCATTAGCGGAAAGGGGGATCGGTAGAAATGGAAACTTTTGACAAAAGTTAAGACGTAAACGGCAAATGAATCTGCATTATTCCAGGGCCCCACTCCGCCGGAGACGTCTCGACGCCCGCTCCTCAGATAAGACAATTAAATAACTATCTCGGCCCATTTATCTGTCGGAGTTTCGTTTTGTTTGTTTCTATTAAGCGTAATTAATGCCTCCGCGGACGGGTAAAGGTTAATGAAGTCGAGCCACCGCCGGTTATCGGACATCTGACGGGCTCAACTAGAATCAAATGTCCGCAGCCCGCCGTCGACGTCGCTCCTATTGTGCGCTGCTAATAAACATTCCTGTTGCGGACCGGGGCCAGGCCTCGCTGACACAAAGACGCGCCTCGTCTCCGATGCCGCACTGCATTCGGCTGTAACGAGCAATGTCAACACTGCACTACAAAAGGCAGCGCACTCATTCCGTTCCGCCGATTCTTCGCACCTCGTGTAATATCGTCAGGAATTTCCTAATTTCAACACCCTTCTAAACGGACGCGATGACACCTATGAATATAAGTCGCACGCAGGATCTCACACCCGGAACCCATCGACGGGTATCAGTCACGGACGTAACTGCATTCTTCGGTAGACAGCTAATTTGGCCCCCCATTTACGTGTAAGTAGAACATCTATCACGACGTCTCGGCATTTCTTCCAATTTACCGAGTACTCGTCTATCGAAAGATTCAATGAATGATAACGAGCCTAATAAATACGGAGTCGGCTCCCCAAATGGCTGTAATTAATTTAATGGATTTAGACAAAGAAATATGTACAATGAGATAGTGAGATTAATGATGGCGCTGCATATTGTTCCAAACATTAGTTAGTTGCTGGTGAGTCGTGAAGAATATCATCACGAGCGGTGCGCCGGTGTTTCGCCAGCGCCGCGGCTGCCGTGTAACCGGAGCCGGCCGGCTGCTCTCGGACGCTTTATTTTTTCTCCATTTACTTGTAAACACTAATGAAGGCTCCCGAGCGAGCCTTCTAACGAGCTCTAACGTTGCACTTTCTGTTTATTATCAAGCCTGTAATCTAACATCCGAAGGTACTCCAACTACAGACCTCGGTAAAGAACTTGGGTACCAATTAACAGGTCCAATTACTGCACTGAACTGAAAAAATACCCATAGGTAAACTATCAAATTAAATGTTCGAACAGACTCATCATGAAAATAAGTTACTTCGTAAGTTTTCTTAGTCAAATACTACGCCACCGCACGTCGAATTCTAATGAGATTAATGTAAATTTATGTTCTTAAAGTAACTTACTTTGTTCTGCGGATGTTTGCTAGACAATACATTAACATAACTGCCCATAAAAAGCCTTAGTTCAGCCCCGACTACACTACGAGCCTACGAGAAGGGTTCCGTCTACTGGTTGTTATATCACAAAATCAGCGCAACATAAATTAGTGGACAGGTCGCGTGACGGACCGACTTAGCAACATCGTCTCCTTATCGTCGTCCGGAAACCACCCGGCTAACCTCTCTAAGTACAACCCGGCAACTGAAAAAAACAACCCTGAAACCAACTCCAAAGAAGTCAAATTCCCTTAACGCAACCAACTATATTCCCCAACGAAACAACCAATCTCAACTCTATTCAAGCAACTATACGGTCCAAATCCTATTCACGACAATAGGAATAGTCAACAACAAATAAGGCAACATTGCCAGTATGTCAACATAAATAAAGCTGAGTGTCCTTTAACGAAGCAGACGTTGACGTCGGGACACTAATAAAGACCGTACGAGACAATGTCGACTCTAAAGCTTTTGTGTTAAAATTGAGATTAGTTACGTTAGCAGAAGGGGTAGTAAATGAAGGTTCGCATTTAGCGGTCGTGGTGGTAGTGATATGGGTGGACTTCCTTTGTCTGGTAATCTTATCAGTGCGCCAGCCGGCCGCCGCGTCTTGACATGATACATTGCGCGCGCTATACATTTACATTCGTCGCCGCTCGCTGCTCGCCGCTCGTACCAGCAGTCAGCACGCACATGCAAACGCGCCATCACGGTTAAATCGAACACTACAAGTGTCGAATGTGCTTAAAGCGCTATTTGTACAACTGTTTTACAATTTCAAACCAATGCGGGAGTTAATCAATCAATTTTAATAGAATGAATCTGTCTATGTACCGTAGAGATAAGCTTATGTATACAGCATTGGGCTCCGGCCAACCGTGAGCCATCGATTAAAATGTACGCGTAATGTCATTACGCAAGCCCATTCCACTTCTAGCGGCAGATAGCGGCGGCCTTCCTTTCCCGAACTGCCGAATTTCGTTAATGCCTCCGAATTTTTGGATAATGCTTGCTAAACCTTCCGATATCGAAACGTAAAGGAAATTATAAGAAAACCCAATTCTTCAAAGCCGTATTAATAAAAAATACGCTTTGAAAGCGAATCTATTGAATATCGAGGACTTTTATTTTATGGATAGTATAATGGACGGGATCTCTCGGAAGACAGTTCCGGGCATCAGAATGTAAGATCCACAAAAGCCCTCGTGCTCGATCCCTTTGCAATCGCAAAACTTTGAATACACCTCTTTCGACTATCGAAAAGTTCCCGATAATGGATTTGTTCGAGCACTCGATTGTTCAACGATGAATGGGTACTAATTAAAACGAAGTCACGACGACGCTGGACCAAGTTCCCGATTGTTTCCCAACTATAAATCGCAGCGCCGCTCTCTCATATAAATATTGCACGGGACCAACTTTGGTGCTAAATTTAAAATCGAAATTGGGGAATCGACGTCATCGAGAACGTATGGTTAAGGTGTTTTTATACCGCATAACTACTCGGAACTATCGATATTCGAATCTACATATGTATTCTCCGATATTAATCTACGTAAATAAGGATTTTCTTGTATGTTCTCAATTCGAGTTAGGATCAAGATTAAGGGGTAAATTCTAAATTGCTTCGGGAATGTTCGTGTAACGAGTTTAAGATTGTGAGCACGTGTTGCCGCCGCGTCTCTTGCCTTCAGAGATTGCCCAAATGTATCTCGTTTCTATCGGTGTGCGTCTACACGTGAATGTGCTTTACGTCTCATACATCAACGTCGCAGGTTATGAAACTACCTGAGAGATATACTAGACAGTTTGTGCCTGCCAACATCTGCGCCAAATTACTTTCTTGTGTCATAAAGTAACAGCATTGTTCCATCAATAATCTTGAACAAACAGCAAAAAGCTGAATGTTAATCTTAGCAGGAATAATGGACAGGGAATTAACCTCTCCAGCCAAGCTTACTGGCGGGTAAACCGCAGTTACTCTATTACAAGTCGGTCTGTTTCTTTTCCGTTTCCAATAAGAAATCACGTTTGTTCGGGCCGAGCTCGGCCGCAAATGAGCCGAAACACACCCCCTTTATCTTCCAATAAGTAAGCGAGCTTTGGAATTCTTCGGAAGAAAATACGGATCCTAAACGGAAAATAGGAGATCGGATGCCAGATGGCTCGAAAAATATAAAAATAAACGAACCGGAATATGGATAGTGGCCTCTATCTGATTGTTATTCAGTTTTATGCATAGTGTAGTCTCAATAAATAATATGGGATAGTAAAAGCGAGCGCCGAAAAGTCTGGGTTGGTTGTAAAAAATACCGATTTCCTTGCGTAAACAAACTCAAAAAGGACCAATCAGGACCGGTATGTGGGAGGCAATTTTGGCAAAAGTAAAAAGAGAAAAAAAGTGAGTTTGTTCCGGGTACGCAACGACAAATCCCATGACGGCATTCAAAATCGCGTTCCCTTTTTAAAGTTGAGACGATTCGCGTAACGAGTGTCGAATTCTCGGAGCGCGGCCCCTCGGCAGCTCAGCAGACGAAGTGCCCCGGAGGTGCTCGGTAATTACCAACCATTACAGACAAAGGACACGACTCGTCCGATTACCATAATTCCCAGGCCCCGAGACGGGATATAAATGGGCCACATTTTGTAGTAGCACGACGACTGACGTGTGTATTAATGACTATGCTTGTCCTCCTAAATTAGGTAAGGGATTTGGTGATTTAGTTTTTTCATTGGCTGCGGCGGCGGGCTGGGATGGATCGACCGTTCGGTACGCTCGACTGGGCGCATTTGTCCTTAAACATCGGCTCTCATAACAAATGACTGCGTTTAGAATGTGCTTAGTCTCAGTTGTAAAGCACGCCATGAAATGTTGTCGACAACCCCTGATTATGTTACATAGGAGTCGATGGATGGTAGAGTCACAGTAATACACTATTCGCTTACGGACTTTGAAGAATGTATCAGACAGGAAGCTTGAAGCAACATAACATGATAAAAAGTAAACCAGTACTGGCGTAAAATTATTTTAGACAAAATCTTTTATATATATATTTCTAACATAAATCTTAACCACCTTTCACCGCTTCATTCAAGCACTATATATAAATAGCTAACTCATAGTCGGTACTGCCGATTATAGTGCGCTTTATGAAAGTTCAATGAAACTCATTAATCTCTAATTGCTAAGAAAAGAATGGTATCAAAGGGCGAGACCACAAAAGGCGGCTGACGATATTGTCGAGAAGTTCACCATTTTCATTTCGGTAGTGATCAAGAGGGTGGGGGATCGATCGCGAAAAAAACAACACAAAAACCCTTTTAAAATTAATTGAGTTTTCTTGCGGCTACATCGGGTGGTACAATAAATTAATTAACGCTCGAAGGAATCCTTAAAATTCGTAGAGGATCAAAAGTTGGATGTTATGTCGGGCCGATAAGAGGCGTCGAGGGCGCGGGGCACAGATAATACTTCGATTTTCCATTAGCTTATATTAGCGATGGGAGAGTCCGCCGCGCCCGCGGTTAGCCCAATAGCTCCCGATCTAATATATTTTCCTTATAAAGAACAGCCGAAACACGCGATCTTTGATCCATTTGCATGAGCCTATCCACGGTTATTTGTTTACGAGCCATTACGGTGAGCAATATTCGCCCCTAATTGAATTTCAACTTGTAAATTTTCGTGGATGGAATTAATTAAATTTTTCCCTGTGCTAATGCCTCCGCCACGACCGCTGGAGCATGCTGATTAATTTTGTAAAAGCCTTTAACTTTACAAATAACGGCATTTGATAACAGATTATTGGTAATAATGAAGGCCAAGTTCTGCTTCGTTAAGTCTCTTGGATTACAAAAAGGGAATTTAGATTTTACGCGAAAAGATAATATTGTATGGCCGCCCTTGGGTTCATGCGACGCTGAGTTCGTCATTTTTCTTTGTCTTATCAAACTACCGTCCTATTCGTTATTTTTCTTTTTATTGACGAGGCAAAACTGCCACAAGCTTCCAAGATAAAGGCTGGGCTTTATTTATCGTAACTTTTAAAAGGGTTGTTTTATTTTAACAGCAATAAACCTGCAAGTGCTTGAATTTTTTCATTTGTTTGTTCCGATTCTTGTTATTGTTGGAGCCTTATTTTTTGTATTCCAAAGTTTTCAACGACTTTCAGTGTAAGCCTTGTTTGATTGCATTGACTTTGTTAAATTTCACTCAAAGTTATGAAGAAGGATAATCATGTTTATAATAATAGAAAGCTTGAAATTATGTAAATTAAAGTAGTAAATTATATCGGCTTGCGGCGTGAAAATCTTTGTACCTGACTACGAGCAAAGGAGAGACTTATGATATTGATCATACTTACGTAAAAGTTGGAGACCTTTTGTAACGTCAACCACCAGCAGTTTTCTTCCACCACTCTCTCTAAATTGTTCTTCTACTTCATATCATATCTAAACAATGTTCCTTCTTCCGCAGGGTGTCTGTTGGAAGGGTCGCGTCTCCCGCCCGATGTGCCGCCCCGCAACCCGACCATGTCTCGCCTGAACGGTCGCATCACCGGCAACCCTGCTGACCTGGGCGATTTCGAACCTTCCTGCCTCGTGCGCACGCCCTCAGGCAATTTCTACGTGCCTTCAGGTGAATGTTAGAACCTTTTTTGACTTCTTTATTAGGCTAAGTACACACCACACACTTAGCCACCCACACGTTTAGCTTACTTATCCCAAGTTTCTGGAAGCCTAGTCAATCTCTGCTGATAAAATGTTGGCTATAAATAATAATAATTATATTACTGAAGATGATCCATTACCTGATAGTCATTAGTTAATCTATCCGAAGTTTCCTCATGGTGCAACAAGTAAAACAACCATATTTTCGATGAATGGCTAAACTTAAAAGGTTGGCAAGCGAATTGGTGATCGCAGTATGAAGTTATTTTAAAACATATGAATATAAAATATATTCCAAATAACATTGCAAACAGCCTGTAACTTCTAGGTCTTGTTTACTTAGGTCTTCACTACACAATAAGCGTGGGTGACTATTTTGTTTCAGTATCTCAATAACTACAAAAATACACAATGAAATTATTTACAAGTTTCATGTAGCACATTCTAATCGAAATCTAATTTCAGGGGACATTCAAAAGAATCCGTCTATGGACTACAAGTCGAACTCCTCGTGTAGTAGTCCAGGCAAGCCAGAGAAAAGCACGTTAGAAAGAATGGAGCGGTCAGATAGGCCGCATCCGACCTTTGGTACCCCAGTTCCAGTCCTCCCGGTCCGGAACAACCTTCGGTCCTCGAACTTTCCTTCGGCCGGTTCGCGGTTTCACTTCCGAAAAGGCCTTTCGTCGAGGTGCTCTTGGAAGTGTACCGCCATTGTATTTATAATACTCTTCGTTGTATTGTTAGCCATCGCGTCTTATATGACAGGTGAGTCTTTGAGCCTACCGTCTCATAACTGGGCTTTTATTAAGTGTTCGATATCTTCTTTAAAGTTTTGATTTTTATGTTGGTTTATATTGATAATCAAATTGGGTCCTTAACTAAATTTCCATTCAAGACAGCTGCGGAAATACATTTTACATTAAAGAGCCCGATTTCTTGAACCTTATTTAATGAGATTATAAACTGTCTGTAACTTCTGAACAACAATATTATCGTAACGTAACATTCTCATTTCAATGTTGGTTAATTACGTTAAGTATGCTTAAATGTAATTGTTATGTTTTGTTCACAGCGTCATATTTTGTTAACTGGACGTATCAAAACCCCAAATCATGTACAGTAGTCGTCGGTGAACCAACCGAAGTGTTTCCAGCATCAAAAGCAACATCACTAGAGTTCGCCAACAAAACTATGGCGAGGCCTCATCAAAGTTTGCCAACCATAGGCACAGGTAAAGAGGAACATCACTCCCGTCATCGTAGAAGCGTAGATGTAGTAGATGGGCATGCTTCTTCTTTACCACAATCTGTTTCTGCCAAGGATTCTTCCACCGCTGTAAATATGCATGATATAACCAATCCTTCTGTGAACACTGTTAGCTTAGTGCATGGTGTGGCAGAAGACGTCACCACTCAGCGGGACGAAGCGAAGAACGACGGTGCTAACAATGCTTTTGTGTCTAGCAATATTGATGATGTGTCGGTTAACACTGGTGATCTAACAACAAATAATCGCGGGACATCTACGACTACAACAAGTAACAATCCTCCGATAGCGTTGGAGACTATTGCGACAAGTAATAATCCTCCAATAGCATTGGCGGCTGATGAAACAAGTAACAATCCTCCAATAGTATTGGCGGCTGTTGGAACAAGTAACAATCCTCCAATAGCATTGGCGACTGTTGGAACAAGTAACAATCCTCCGATAGCGTTGGAGACTATTGCGACAAGTAATAATCCTCCAATAGCATTGGCGGCTGATGAAACAAGTAACAATCCGCCAATAGTATTGGCGCCTGTTGGAACAAGTAATAATCCTCCAATAGCATTGGCGGCTGTTGGAACAAGTAACAATCCTCCAATATCAATGGCGGCTGATGGAATAAGTGACAATCCTCCAACAGCATTGGCAGCTGTTGAAATAAGTAACAACGCTCCAAAGGCATTGGAGACTTTTGCGACAAATAACAATCCTCCAATAGCATTGGCAACTGTTGCATCAACAACTGTTGAACAACCCGCCTCGTCAGCAATTGAATCGACTACTATTGCTGCTACCACTGCTGAATTAACTACTCAAACTAAAACTCATGTCAAACATCCTATCGAAATACATGAGCAGGACGCTCCAGCAAAAACTGAAAAAGATAAAATTGCTTACGAACCTGAAAATATGCAAGGTGATGCATTCCCATTGATTCGTTCGTATGGTTTAGAAAAGCTTCAGTTCTTTAAAATCCAAAATCAATTGGAGCAAATTAAAGAAGTGCTTCACATATATTCCAATGATTCATCTGACATGGATAAAGATCTTGAAAAGTTTCACTATGATAGTGAAAATAGTGGTTCGAAAACCACAAGAAGTACAACAAGCACGCCTAAAATAATAACGTCTGAGCCAGTAACAGTTTCTGAAACTCCTGTAACAACTAAAGCAACAACTGAAGCGCCTTTAGTAACTAGCTCTACGGAAACAACTATAACAAATGAACATGTAAAAACAAACGCCATAATTAACACTACAAATATATTTACCACGCACATTGAGCATGTTGTGACCACAACACCATCGCTAAATGTTACTAATGACACACTTACTACAAGTAGTACCACTGAGGCAACTCCTGACGCAGTTCCCACTGTGAATACTGTTGAAACCAAATTCCCTGATGTGACTAATCCTAAACATGTTTTGATTAACCTGACGATTTCTGCGGATGATGCCGACAGCTCATCATTTAAACAGCTTTATTCTTTAACATTGACTGTTCCAACACTTGGGGACTCGAATGAGATACCAACTGTTAAAATTACTCCAATGGATTCAGAACCAACTCAAACATCACATTTTAACAAACCTGTTACTTTAGAAGGTTCCACGAAATTCACCAATTCTACAAAAGATGATAATGACATTGGAGGAAGCTGTGAATGTTCATGTCCAGCTTGCATAAACAATGCCACTGATGAGTTTTATGATGAATCAACTGAAAATGGAGCAACGACAGCATCTCCTAAAGCTGATTCATCTACTATAACCGATCAAATATCAAGTACTGATCAGACCAACCTAACAGAATCGACGACTGAGGATTTAAATAAATCGTCAGGCACAACGGAATCAGAAATAGTCACATCTACAGATTCTACAACAGAAATATCGACCACGACAGAAAATATTTCCACTGCAGACAATATCGAGTCCACAACAGATTCTACAACTGAAGAGGAAACTCTAACTACAACTGAATCACCAAAATGCGTTTGTCCAAAAATTCAGCCTCCACCCATTCTTATACTGGAAGGTGAGGTTGACCTTCAATAAAAGTCAGAGATAACTTACTAACGGTCACCAAATCCATCACCGCTTAGGGGTTCTGTGTACAAATGTGTCTAACAAACTAATATGCATGTTTATCACTGGTCGCAAGGATATTGGAAAAACATATTATGGCATCATCATACTTTTCTGTCGCATGTGCTTTGTTAACATAAAAATGGGTAGTAGTAGTTAGAAAAAATAAGTACTATAACAGTGCCTATGACGAAATTCATCACATTATCGCATGTCGAAATATTATGTAAACTCTTAATATAAAACTAACATTTTAATATATTCTAGGTGCGCGAACGTTCCCAGCGCAAACATTTCCACCAGATGGAACGACGTTCAAACAAATTACTTTAGGTGAAAAATTATCAAAAGAAATCCCTCCATATAGCTACTGGAATATGCAGTTTTATCAAACTCAAGCCAGTTACGTGAAGTTCGACTACATGATACCCCGAGGGGCTTCCATAGGCGTATACGCGAGAAGAAACGCTTTACCGACACATACGCAATATCATATCTTGGAAGTTCTCAGCGGTTTCAAGGCGAGAACAACGAGAACTTCACATGTAAGCTTTAATCATTATTAAAAAAACAAGAATAATTTATACATATCTAGACTAACATAAAGCAAACACTTTAAACTAGGCATTTAACTTACAGCCTTCGATCAAGAAAGAAGTGACACACTATATGGAGCAAGGCCACTGGTTCTTATCTCTATACAATGACGACGGCGACCCGCAGGAGATCACATTCATTGCGATGATCGCTGACGAAATGACGCACAACTGTCCTAATGGATGCTCAGGGAAGGGAGAATGTCTTATGGGTCATTGTCAATGCCAGGCTGGCTTTGGTGGTGATGATTGCAGTAAAAGTAAGCAAGAAAAACATTTAATGTGTACTTTACCTTGATATAATCGTATTTCCAAATTCACAGGTTTCGTATAAAATCATTATACTCCAATGTTATAATTTTCTAGGCGTATGTCCGGTTCTATGCAGTCAACGAGGCGAATACATCAACGGCGAATGTCAGTGCAACCCTGGATGGAAAGGCAAAGAATGTTCCCTACGGCATGACGAATGTGAGGTCCCAGATTGCAACGGCCATGGACACTGTGTCAACGGAAAATGTTCTTGTGTCAGAGGATATAAGGGCAAGTTTTGCGCCGACATCGACTGCCCTCATCCAACTTGCTCCGGCCATGGTTTCTGCATCGAAGGCTCCTGTATCTGCAAGAAAGGTTGGAAAGGGATTGATTGTGCAACCATGGACAAGGATGCGTTACAATGTCTTCCGGACTGCTCTGGACATGGCACGTTTGACGTCGACACCCAGACCTGTACTTGCCATGCTCGGTGGTCAGGCGACGACTGTTCTAAAGGTATTTTTTTGTTTCAGAACTGGATATGTTTTTTGTGCAACCATACTAAATGTAATGGGTTTTTTAATTATTTTTGCAGAGATTTGCGATCTTGATTGTGGTCTTCACGGAAGATGCGTTGGTGAGTCCTGTGTCTGCGACCCTGGCTGGACTGGCGAGTTCTGTACTTCCAAGCTCTGTGATGCACGTTGTAGTGACCATGGACAATGTAAAAACGGCACTTGTCTCTGTGTGTCTGGTTGGAACGGTCGGCATTGCACACTGGAAGGCTGCCCGCGAGGGTGCGCTGGTCATGGACAGTGCAAAGTTGCAAATGATGGTCAATGGTCCTGCAAATGCTTCGATGGATGGGATGGTCCGGACTGTACGACACTCAAAGAACAAATCTGCGACGATTCGAAAGATAACGACAAAGGTATGTGCCGCTCATTGATGGGTTTTTTATACATCAATGGTACCGCTGCAATATAACTCCAGGAGTTTATAAAAGATCAAATCATAACAAATGCATTCGTTTATTTTGTTTAGACGGCCTCGTCGATTGTGAGGATCCAGAGTGCTGTCTAAGCCCTATCTGCAAAGGTAGTCAACTCTGCGTGTCTTCACCGAAGCCTACAGATATTCTCCTTAGGAAACAGCCACCAGCCATCACTGCATCTTTCTTCGAACGGATGAAGTTCATCATAGATGAAGGTAGTCTCCAAAACTATGCTAAGCAGGAGAACTTCAACGAAAGGTGAGTGACTGGATGTTCGGTGTTATTTGTTAGGGTTAACTAACAACTAGATAATATTTAGTTTGTCGGCTAATCCTAAGCCGACAAGCGCCGTATAAATATTTGTTATATAAGATACGCAATGTTGTGCCCCAGTCAATCCCATGTTTTATTTACATTATAAGAGTGTACCACAATGCTTTCTTTCTTTTCTTACACTTATATGAAACAAAATATATGTATTTGTACTAATATCGAAGAACAAAGTTCTAGAAGATCGTCACATGCATGTGATACTCGTATACTAACGTCGCTGTTACTAACGTTTCCGAGCTTCCTTGTTTCTAAATTAATATTATTATACACAATAATAATACTTACTCATTCTGTCATTTCTCTCGGTTTTTCTAACGCTGCGCAGTATGTTTTGGAACCACTTCAATTCGAGGTAAGACTTGTGAATCGAACGTAGGATAGAGTGTTTGTTTAACTTAGAGTTTATCTACGAGTTCTATATATCCTACATTATATACATATGTATTTAATTGGCGACATATAATATACTTATTCTATGTATCTGTGTCATGCATGTTGTGCTACTAGTGTTTAGCTACCTACTATTGTGTCCTGTGAATTTGTGTTCGCTTTTTATTTAAATGTTTGTATTAATATTCTGTCCGTCACGTTTATTAAAAACCACCAACTGAAAACATTTCATAAAAAATATTCTATACAACTTTAAATTGTAGACACAAAGATTTAATACTTAATATATATAGAGTCCCTTAGAATCAATTACAAGTTCTGGTCTTTATATGTTGGTCTGAATTCTCTTCAAATATCCAACTACCTTCTAGTCCCCTAGTTAACTCACCATTTGTATGATAGACTACGTAGATCACACACGTAATTAATACAATTCTCTAGCCTCATGTAATTGAATACTAGTCTTTCACTCATAGAAACTAGAACAACCCTATAAAAAAGAAAAACCAATCACCAACATTACAATACCACTAACCAATAGTTCTGTACTAGAACTTTCCACAAACGAAGCCAATCCTCAACATTGGTCTATGTGCCCAATATTTAACTTAAAACTAATGAAACTATCGCCTGATTTTCTAGTCGTTCAGCGGTAGTCAGAGGTCGAGTGGTCACGTTACTCGGAACTGGTCTGGTCGGCGTCAGAGTATCTACTGACACGCCTCTCGAAGGTTTCACCCTGACCAGAGAAGATGGCTGGTTTGATCTGCTGGTGAATGGAGGAGGCGCTGTTACGCTTAACTTTGGAAGAGCGCCATTCAAGAGAGCCACGAAAGTCGTCTATGTGCCGTGGAATGAGGTAACTATTGTATTATTTTTTAATAAGGTCACAAGTTGCTAGGGATGGGCAGGCCAAAAAAAAGATGGATGTGGAGTCAGAAAAGGGAGTCAATGATATCATGACGGTTGACAAGACAGAATGGAAGAAAAAAAAGTGTTGCGCTGTCTCCAAGTAACATAGTATTAGGGTAGGATGATGATGTAGATCACTAAGTGTTACGATTTCCAAAATTAGTTTTATGAAGCTAGTCTAGTCTAGTTAGTAAGTTATTCGTGAAATGAGAGTAGACACCAAACGCCTTCTGCCAAAACATCCCCACAATAAAGCATAACTTGTAAACAACAAGTTCGTAATTTTCAAGAAGCCTCAAGACGTTTGTTTATTCCAAGTCGGATTCCTAAATTTGTTTATATTTCATGTCTCGTAAAAACCTTAGCTCGATCCTAGACATGCTTCATTTAGTCTTTAAATATTCAAGCAACTTTCAACTAAACTTCATAAGGGGTGATTATATTTTTTCCTAGGTTTAAACATGCAAACCAGCGATTAACTGTGAGGACGTTAAAAATGTTATGACTTTATTATTTTTCTCAAATCTTTATTTAGAACACGCTTTTGCCATGCAGTGTTTTAAATCCAATAATTTACTGAACATACCTCTACTTAGACTTTTATTAATGAATGCATATTTATAGGACCTATAAAAAGTTTAGAATTGTAATTTAAACCCTAGCTTATAAAGATTGCAGTCATAATTTACTTTACTAACTGTTTTACTTGTACCTGTATTTATTTCATCAACTTCATTATTTACTAGAACTAAGGACAATAGGACAAATGCAATAATGTCATAAACATAAATATTGTCCCTCGGATGATCTTCAATTTTTTCTATAGTTTCCTAATACTTCCCATTTTTTTTCAGGTTGTGATAATTGACACTGTCCTAATGACGACGATGGACGAAAAGATCAATATGGGTCCTCCTCAGGCTTGTCTCGCTCATGATTACGATACTATGAAACCTGTAGTTTTGGCGACGTGGAAACACGGCTTCCAAGGAGCTTGTCCTGACAAGAGTGCGATATTGGCTGAATCACAGGTATGAATAATAAAAGTTTGCTCTTCGAGTGGTCTTTAGCCAGTTTTATCTCAAGTAATAACATCGTCATAGTTGTTTAACTAAGGATGTGTCCTGTTGGTAATTCAATGATATTTAGTAAAATAACATCCGTTTAATTTAAAAAAATATCTTTTTAGGTGATTCAAGAAAGTCTCGAAATCCCTGGAACTGGTCTACATCTGGTGTACCACAGCTCCAGAGCGGCTGGCTATCTCTCCACCATCCAACTACAACTTACTCCTGAGAAAATTCCATCCACGTTAGCGCTCATCCATCTGAGGATAACAATTGAAGGCATACTCTTCAAGAAGACTTTCGAAGCTGATCCAGTCATCAAATTCACGTATCCATGGAACCGCCTCAATGTGTACAAGCAGAGAGTTTACGGAGTAACGACAGCATTAGTGAAAGTAGGGTATCAATACACGGATTGCAAAGACGTCATCTGGAATGTGCAAACTACCAAACTGAGTGGACAGGACATGAGTATATCCGACGTTGGTGGCTGGAATTTGGACATTCATCATAGATACAACTTCCATGAAGGTAAATTAAACTTATTATTTCGTCTTATGTAGGTAGAATGTAGGGATTACGTACCTACAAACTACAAGGGACGATGTTCTAAAGCCCTTTACCACGGGCACGGGGCTTTAAAGCGTCTCGTTTCGGGATTTAGTATATCTAACCGTTTTGCAGCCCTAAGTACAAAGCCATGTAATCTGTTAAGTGGTTCAGATATTTGACCTCTTCAGTGACATCGATCGATCTTGCTGGATGAACACACAATACGCACTGTTCTAGAATAATGTGATCACGATACTAACTTCAATTCATTATTTAGGGCGAGCTTAGTAGAATTTATGGGACAGATTTAAGTTGGGATAAAATCCTCGTTGCGTTAAGCTTAATGTTTAACATAAAATTTTCAAATTTTTCAGGCATTCTGCAAAAGGGTGATGGAACAAACGTTTACCTAAAACACAAACCTCGTGTGATCATCACAACAATGGGAGACGGTCGACAACGTGAACTGGAATGTGGGGACGAGTGCACGGGTGTGGCTTCTAGACAACGACTCTTGGCTCCTGTAGCCTTAACTGCAGCACCTGACGGATCCATCTTTGTAGGAGACTTCAATCTTGTTCGGAAGATTAGTCCTGACGGGACTGTGCGGACAGTGGTCAAGTTGAAGTAAGTTTTACAACACATATATCTTATGTTTTGCTTATGTGAGATGAAATTTGGTTACAATCTAACGTTTGTTCTATTTTTTTCAGTGCCACTCGAGTCTCCTACCGTTACCACATGGCGCTTTCACCTCTTGACGGCAACTTGTACATCTCGGACCCAGAATCCCATCAAATCATTCGAGTCCGAAACACGGAAGATTTCACCGACCCCGAACACAACTGGGAAACTGTTGTCGGTTCTGGAGAAAGATGTCTGCCAGGTGACGAAGCTCATTGCGGCGATGGAGCGTTGGCACGGGATGCTAAGCTGGCTTATCCTAAAGGAGTCGCAGTTTCAATCGATAACATCGTCTATTTCGCTGATGGCACGAATATCCGAATGGTTGACAGAGATGGCATCATCACTACGATCATCGGCAACCACATGCATAGAGCTCATTGGAAACCTATTCCCTGTGAGGGCACGCTTAGCGTTGAAGAAGTCCACTTGCGTTGGCCCACAGAGCTCGCCATCAATCCGCTGGACAACAGCTTGCATATCATAGACGATCACATGATTCTACAAATGGCTCCAGATGGTAGAGTGAAAGTGATTGCTGGAAGACCCCTGCACTGCCCGTCACCCATGACCGGTATCGATGTTGAGTTAGCGACTTATGCAACGTTAGTAATGCCGCAGAGTATCGCTTTCGGTTCAGCAGGTGACCTGTATGTAGCTGAAAGTGACTCTCAGAGAATAAACCGGGTTCGACTTATCACCACTGACGGAAAGATTTCTCTGTATGCTGGCGCCGAATCGAAATGCAACTGCTTAGAGAGAGGATGTGACTGCTTTGAGGCCGACCACTTCTTGGCCTCTAATTCGAAATTCAATACAATCTCGGCAGTCATAGTCAGTCCCGACGGCATTGTCCACATCGCAGATCAGGCAAACTACAGGATTCGATCAGTCATGGCAAGCATACCGGACGCGAGTGGAGCAAGGGAATACGAAATCTATTCACCAGATACGCAAGAGATTTACATCTTCAACCGATTCGGCCAGCACGTCACGAGTAAGAATATCTTGACTGGCGAGAACAACTATGTGTTTACATACACCGTCAACACAAGCAATGGAAAACTCAGCACCGTTACAGACGCAGCTGGCAACAAAGTGTTCTTACTCAGAGATTACTCCACATCAGTCAACTCTATTGAAAACACTAAGGGCCAGAAATGTAGACTAAAGATGTCCAGGATGAAGATGCTGCAAGAACTGAGAACTCCAGATAACTTCAATGTTACGTTCGATTACTACGGTCCAAGTGGGTTACTCAAATCGAAATATGACAGTACAGGAAGAAGTTACGTTTACAAGTACGACGAATTCGGTCGCCTAACATCAGCTGTGACGCCTACTGGCAGAATTATCAACCTGAACTTCGATCTAAGCATCAAGGGCGCAACAGTTCGCATCACTGAAAACAATAAGAAACCTGTTTCAATCTTGATAAAGGGATCTTCTGTGAACACTCGAACTGGGGAAGCGGAACAGAAAACTATTATTTCATCGGACAGTAGTATTTCCTCCAGCATGCCTTGGGGTCACGTTATATCTACGGACACAGTTCCGTACACAGTTTTGGCTGAAGTTGATCCTATTTTAGGAGAAAGCTTCCCTATCCCTGCTAAACAGAGAACCGAAGTAGGCGGTGACCTGGCTAATAGATTTGAATGGCGATACTTCTTGCGGAAACTTCTGAACAAAGCAAGAAGCGGCAAATCCATCGCGCAGGTTGGACGCAAACTGAGAGTAAACGGTGAAAACTTACTTACTCTGGAGTACGACAGAGATTCGTCCACGATCGCTGTGTTCATGGATGACAAGGTGGAACTCTTGAATGTTACCTATGACAGAACCGCAAGACCAGTCAGATTTGGACCCAGCAATGGAATATTTGCCGAAGTGGTGCTTGATTACGACAGGTTCAACAGATTGACGAAATGGAGTTGGGGTGATCTGAATGAAACGTATGGCTTCGATAGAGCTGGCCGACTTAACGAGATTCGTTACGGCGATGGATCATCATTAGCTTACTCCTTCAGGGATATGTTCACATCTCTACCACTGAAAGTAACAACACCTAGAGGTAGCGATTATCTGCTGGACTACGATGACTCGGGTGCACTCCAAAACTTGACTACTCCACGAGGTCACATTCATACGTTTGCTCTAATGACGTCATTGGGCTATTTCAAATACCAGTACTTTTCACCAATGAACCGACATCCCTACGAAATCTTATACAACGATGATGGCAACATTCTTTCCAAAATATTCCCGCATCAATCTGGAAAAATTGTGTACGTGTATGATAACAGCGGAAAGTTAGAAATGGTGTTAGCAGGTGCTTCTGCTATCCGCTACGTTTACCACGAAAATACACATCTCGTAAAGAATGTTGAAATAACAGACTCTGACTACGAACTAAGGCAAGATTACAAATATCACGCCGGAATTCTTAAAGATGAGAAGATGAAATTCAGTCCCAAGAGTAATCTGAACAACGCTCATTTCAAATATCAGTACGACGGCAACGCTCGGCTTTCCACAATTGATGTTAATATCAATAGCAAGGAAATGCCACAACTGAGAATGAAGTACAATCAAAACTTAGGTATTCTTGAAGCACTCAGCGATTTAAGAATTTACAGAAACACTTTCAACCGATCAGTAATGCAGGACACAAGCAAACAATACTTCACGATAACTGATTACGATGACCGAGGCAGAGTCAAGACCATCCTGATAAACATCAAAGCCTTCGACGTTTTCCGCCTTGAAGTAGAATATGACTCTAGAAACAGGATAAAATCGAAAAAGATTATGATCGGCGACACCTCATCGAACGAACGAATCAGTTACAATTACGACGGGCACTTGATGGAAGTAGTAGGATCCGAAGATGACTGGAAGTACGTTTACGATGAGAATGGCAACGTGATCGGAGTCATCGAACACGGGGAGAAGCGTTATCTAGGCTACGATATTGGTGACAGAGTTGTTCAATATAGCGACATTGAATACAGCAGCTATGATGGCCGTGGTTTCGTCATTAGACGTGGAGAACAAAAATACAGATACAACTCCCGTGGCCAATTTGTTCACGCCTCTGAAAGGGATAAGTTCCAAATGTGGTATTACTACGATGACAGGAACAGATTGGTAGCTTGGAGAGACGACAAGAGCAACGTCACACAATTCTTCTACGCCAACCCACAGACTCCAAACCTAGTAACGCACGTTCACTTCACGAAATCTGGAAAGACTGTCCGTTATCTATACGACCAAAGAGATTTCCTAACCTGCATTGAAACAGAAGACTCACGATTCTATGTAGCCACCGATCAAAATGGATCCCCACTCGTAGTATTCGATGTAAATGGTGAGATTGTGAAAGAAATCAAACGCAGTCCTTTCGGAAAGATCGTGAAAGACACGAACCCCGAATTCTATGTACCTGTAGACTTCCAAGGAGGCATTTACGACTACTATACTAACCTGATTTACTTAGATGCTCGATTATACGATCCAGTAGTTGGTCAATGGATGACTCCGAGCTGGGAACATTTGGCGAGTAAACTTCACCTCCCTACAGACATATTCATTTATCGGTTTAAGAACAACGATCCAATAAATAGAAATCAGAACACTCCTTACATGACGGACTTGAGCGCTTGGCTGCAGTTGTATGGATACGACCTCAACAAAATGATGGGATCGAGATACATTACTGACATGATCTTCCAGCCGAAAGTGGAACTGACTGCGCCCAGATTGACTCCTGACTTCGAAGTTTTGTCTGGACTACAATGTATCATTGAAAAGGTATGTACACTTCTTTAGATTTTTTACAGCTACGTTCACTATGAATATTATGTATTTTGTATTTACAGCTTTTCATCTTAAAAACGGTCATGAAACAACATTCCCTAACAACGTTTGAACCAGAAACAATCAGACACAAACGTCGCAAACATAAAGTCTGCTTAACATTACCATTCAAAACTAAATTTGCACATCGGTTTTTCTGCTTCCAGGCTGCAAATTTATACAATAAGTTAAATCGGGCATTAACGATATACCCTTTACCAAGAACAAAATGTAAGTCTTTGGTCTCAGAATGGTTGCAAGATTTGGATTATAGTATTACAGAAAGCCTACTAAATTCAAATTAAATTAGTACGCTATAAGTTTATAACTTACACCCAAACCATCACACACTACACTTGACACTCAACACTACAAAGTGACATCACATAGACACTAACATCATACACGCTCTTAGACACACACACATAAAGGCGCTCAAATAAATTAATTTTTTGTTTAGCTTCATTTTTCTTTTTACTTTCTACCCTCAAAATTAAAATTACTTAAGTTTTTATCTCCATATATAACCTCAATTGTCATACCATATTTTATGGATAAAACTATCTGTTCTTCCGTGGGGTGGGGACCTGGTGATCTGTAATACAGGCATTTTATGCCTAACTCAGACACCAGCTCCTCACATTGATAATATAATTAGACAATAATATTAGGTATGTATAATCTAGAATAAGCTTGTCATTGTGAGGAGAAATAAAGGATTTATTATTAAAAAAAAAAAAAAAAAAAAAAAAACCCTCGTGTGCGCAAGTCTGACTCGCACTTGGCCGGTTTTTTTTTTAAATGAATGACTCAACTTGTGACCAAGATTTACTTTAAATATCAAATATCAAGACCAAGACATTGAAGAAACCGAAACAACAAAATTTCTAGGGTTATACGTAGATGACAAAATAAATTGGAAAAAACAAAAAAAAAAAAAAAAAAAAAAAAAAAAAATTTACAAAACCTTGGTTAATGAATGTCATGATACTAAACTATACCCTTTTTTTTCAGATAAGCCACAAACTAGCAGATATGAACTTTGTCCCAACTCCGCTACTGAAAATGGAACCTATCACAAGGAATCTCCTGCCAAGAGTGTCTTACAAGCGGGGAGTGTTTGGCGAAGGAGTTTTAATATCCAGGGTAGATGGAAAAGCGCTAATAAGCGTGGTCGATGGAGCTAACAACGTTGTCGAAGACGTGATCACAACAGTCTTCAATAACTCCTATTTCTTAGACGTCCATTTCAATATCCACGACCAGGATGTATTCTACTTTGTGAAGGACAATACACTGAAGATCAGGGACGACTTGGAAGAACTGAGAAGGCTTTCGGGCAAATTCAACGTATCGCAAGATGAAACTAACGATCAAGGATTAGAGGTGAATTTCTTTTTTTATCATTGCTCAAAAAAAAATATAAAACAATAGAATATCATTGACTATATTCTTCAAAGGATTAGTTACAGGTGTCATTCTAGAACATCCACATTTCAATTATGATGGAATGCAAATAAGGCCCAAACTCAACGGAATATTATGTATTTTTCAGGTACGAGTTCACGCAGTCGGAAAGGGCTCTGCGCAAGCGGTCATCGTGCTTCGCTACGGCGTGGATCCCAACCAAGAGCGTATCAAGCTCTTGAAACATGCTCACAAACGGGCAGCGGCTAGGGCCTGGGAACGAGAGAAGGCTCTGGTAGCAGCCGGTTGGGAGGGCAGGGGGACGTGGACAGAAGAAGAGAAAGAAGAACTTATCTCACACGGAATCGTGGACGGCTGGGTAGCCAGAGACGTCCATTCTGTATCAAAGTACCCCCAACTAGCCGACGACCCCGCGAACATCGTCTTTGTACGCGACAGCAGAAGAAAACGGAGAAAGAGTGGGAGAGCGCGACACCGCTCATAATTTTAACGTGCCATAAATCTACGCCATTTTGATTTCCAGATTTGAAACTGGTAATTTTATGTGAAATAGTAGTTTCAAATTTGGAACGCCGGTATTTAGTTCTTAACTATTTTTTTATTGGACTGAAGTGTATAAACGTGGATAGGAAAGACAAAAGAGGCTCCTGTGATCGGTGTGTTGCTGATGGTTACGAATAGTAGGAGTTACTGCTAGGACTGAGTGGGAAATAAAAGTTTTGTAATTTAAGCTTACGGTTAGGTTAAGATTGACTGGAAACCGAAAGAAATTCTATGTCGAGAAAGTAAATGATTTGTTTTCATTTCGTACTTAGGCGTTACAAAGCTCATACTTTATTTTTACATACTTTATGCCCTTTCATCGTTGAACTGAACTGAATCTCGTAACAACTCATTACAGGGTACCGAGTCATAAATAAATAAACTTAAATAATAAAAAAATATAATAATACGACTAACTGAGCATAATACTTATAAAATTCATGGAACCAAAATACTCAATACGCAATCACAATTTTAACTTTTTATATTGTTTAAATGAAATATTTTTTAACATTTTTTATTTCAAATACGTAAATCACTTAGGATGTTATAATTTATCACAAGATCCATGTATTCCTATTAAGTTTTAGCCAAATATTTTGTTCTATCCTTACATATTTTAGGTCTTTGTAAATAAACATATGTACGTATATTTTATTCTTGTAGTTGTTCCTTTTATAGACCTAAGGTCTTTTTACTTCGCAATACTAACATTATTTAGCAATAATTTTGTATTTTATATCCTCTAATATATCTGACTCTTCAAATTAAATGACGTCTATATTTTTTGCTTGTTAGGGACCTCGCCAAGTTATCGCTGACTGGCTTGAAACATAAAATTTGTAGAGATCAGATCTCAATATTTTGGCGTGAACTTGAAAGTGACGATTTCTTTCATTTTTCTTATTCAAAGTGTGATATCATGTGCGATTTTTGTAATATACGTAGGTGTGGTACAAATGAACTTCAAACTTTCAAGTGCCGCCAAAATTTGGAAACTATGGTGAAAACAGAACAAATCTTGACATGGCCGACTTAGAAAGACTGACTAGGCTTTCACTCGAAACGTCAAAGAAATGGAATGTTTTATTTTCACTCTTTACATAACTTCATTGTTGAAAAAAATTAAAAAATCTTACCGCCCCAAAAAAAGAAAATTATTTCCATTAGACGTCGTGTGTTTTCAGTAAAGTAGTGACGCCATTTTACCCGTTCGGAGCGACAGAGTTCTATGTAGAATACAGTTATTCCAAAAGTAGCATGACATCAATATAAAAATTAAATAGTCTAAATAAAAAAATAAACTAATTAAAATAACAGTCAACGTAATACGTACATTCTGCATGTGTTGTGCAATAATCGAACAGTAGGTCTTATCGTAACCGTTTAGGAACAAACTTCTTGCTGACTTAACAGAACGTTTACTAGAGACTGATTTATTGTTTCCACTCCCTGAAGTAGCTGCTGAGCGGCCATCGCGACCGAACCACTGGACGCAGCGAGCGAACTGTCTCGCAGCTACGAATGTTAATACTATTGTGATTCGTAGGATGTTTCCTTAACGATAAGTCAGCGAGAAGCACAAATTGTAATTAAAAAGTAGATATTTATAGTATATGTCCATAAATGTGTCTCATTTAAAATGTGGTGTCTATTCTGTGTTAGAGATACTTTAATGATAGGTGACTGAGTGGCCGGTGATAGGATGAGAATATTTTTTACAAAAAAAAAGTATAGATTTGGTGAAAAAAATTCAAAATTCGAATCTATCGGGACGGGTACTGAAGACCCGCGCGTTGGTGATATTTTGGAAAATGTGACTAAAAGAAGCAATACTGTAATGTAATACGTCTTACTCTTTATTTAGAACTTTAAGGTGTATTTTTATTTGAAATTAATTGATAATATAATAATATATCTATTGTGAATGTAGTTATTGATTTCATGGTGATATTTAGAGCGGTATGTTATCTTTTTTATGATGTATAAAGAATTCTAATTTGTAAATAGGTACTTAATTGAGTATGTAATCTGTAAAAATATTGTACATATCTTTACGCTTGAATTATTTATAATGTAACCCGATAAGGATCTTAGGATTACGATGAATTGTAATATATCAAATTGAAAGGGATT
This sequence comes from Mamestra brassicae, assembly GCA_905163435.1. Taxonomy (NCBI): domain Eukaryota; kingdom Metazoa; phylum Arthropoda; class Insecta; order Lepidoptera; family Noctuidae; genus Mamestra; species Mamestra brassicae. The sequence goes on along the minus strand of LR990996.1, from coordinate 4,121,203 downwards.
TTTCCGAGAGGTTTACATCGTTTGAATATAAACTGAACATTTGAATGAATTATGTTTGGTTTATATTCATGCGATTTTTCGACTGTCGCGTATATAAACGGTTTTCAAACTTTTGGCGGGAAAATCTATGGGAGTAACATCTCCTTAGATAAAGTGCGGCCATTGACATCCATAGACTTCAGCTTCTAGATTACTTTAGAGAGCTTACAGTGTACGATCTTCACACGAAGCATTTACATGTAGAACTGATTTCCTCGTAATGCATTTAATTTGTATGTAGATATGGTGCATAGACCCCATTAAAATACTCTGAATGTGTATAGATAGTCAACAGTCACACTCTGTTAGTCGGGAGAGTGCGTGCTGATCAGACGCAAGCATGTACGATAATAATAGAAAGTATTCTAATGGAATATGTAATAAAAAAGTATTAAAATATAAGCTGGTTTCATTTAATCCCTCCCTCTTAAACAGCTCATTAAAAATATTATCCTACTAATTATAACAAATGTGAAAGTTTGTTTTTGGATGTTTTTGTATGGTTGGAAGTACCAAGAGACCTGAAACATGTCGAAATATTTCCGGGGCTGGAATTGTGAGTGATAAAGATTCACAAGTACCCAGAGCGGAAGAAGTCATTTATTTGATGATTTCCCATAAAAAAAATCAGGAGACTAGAAACATTTCGAAGTATTTCCGGGGCTGGAATTGTGAGTGATAAAGATTCACAAGTATATGGAGACTAACATTTCGAAGTATTTCCGGGGCTGCAATTGTGAGTGATAAAGATGCACAAGTATCAGGAGACTAGAAACATTTCGAAGTGTTTCCGGGGCTGGAATTGTGAGTGATAAAGATTCACAAATATCAGGAGACTAGAAACATTTCGAAGTATTTCCGGGGCTGGAATTGGGAGTGATAAAGATGCACAAGTATATTGTTGGCTCTAGAAACATTTCTAAGTATTTCCGGGGCTGGAATTGTGAGTGATAAAGATTCACAAGTATCAGGAGACTAGAAACATTTCGAAGTATTTCCGGGGCTGGAATTTGGAGCGGTAAAGACTTACAATCTACCAGGAGACCAGAATCACAAAGAAATATTTCTGGGGATGGTATCATGAGAGAGAAGAAACTGGTATGATATGTCTATATTATTTTTTCGACTATAGCAAAGGTGGCCAGGAGGTGAGCCGCGAGTCTAATAAAAATCAGATTTGCATTATAAAAATAATTTATTTTCAATATACAAATAAAACTATAAGTGCTTATATACAACTAGTGATATGTTTCACAATGGAATAAACTCGTAAACAAACAAATCAACAATAGGTTTATACAAAAAATATGCCAGAACAACATTAAATATTTTATAACAGACATACCTACTTGACTACACAATAGCCTATGTTGTACAAAAATGCGAAATGATGGCTTTAACAACGTCAAAAGCGTTTTCTAATACATACTGCCTCATTTGGCAAAACTCGACCGATCTGAAACGGTAGGATACTTTGATGATAAAAGCACAATTTTTGCATATTACTAAGTTTTCAAGCCCTTTCATACCTTGATTTCTGAATTAATAATTTGAAGTGACCTTTGTTGTGACACCTTTTGACCGCCACGGTGCACTATATAGCTGACAAGTAAAAAGTGCCCAACACGCCACCGTCGGCTAGAGCCGACAAAATAACTCGAATTTGTGGTTTGGCGCCGGGGGCACACCGATGCGTTTATGCTCTGGCGTTCAAAAGGTTAAGCCTGAAGTCTGTCAATCTTTGACATAACAAGTAACGTCAAACTGCGTTACTTGTTATGTCAAAGATTGACAGGCCTTAATTCCAAATTCTCAATTCTAAAACCGTCACAAATATATACGGTGAATAACACGTCACGTATTAACTATGGCATCTAAGAACTTGCCTCTAATAAAGCGTACAGTTCGAAAAATATATTATTTAACACTAAAAATTTGGAAGTTATCGAATTATTTGTGTGATGTCATAATTTTATTACACATTGTATAAGTTTACCACTAAAATAACATCGATTCTACTTGAACACCCATATTTGCACACGCTCAAATTAATTTAGCTACGGAAATTCTGTAGACGTGCTAGACATCAATATCTAGTCAAAACGAAACCAATGATCCGACCTGTTCATAGGGAATATGCATTTGCTTCTCTTTTAGAAGAAGATATTATTAGAATATATTATTTTTATTTGCTGAATAAAAGACCGGCCAAGTGCGAGTCAGACTCTTATACGAAGGGTTCCGTACCATAAACCGAAAAAAACACGTTTCTTGTATGGGAGCCTGTTTAATGTTTATTTTAATTTCATTTTTATATTTTTTTATAGCGGCAATAGAAATACACACTGAAAATTTCAACTGTATACCTATTACAGTTCTTGAGGAACAGCCCGCTGACAGACAGACGGATAGCGGAGGTTTAGTAATAGTGTTCCGTAAATATCTTCACCAGCGACAAAGTTATAAAACTTTAAAGTTCATAATTAGAAAGAGAAGTCTTTTTTATATAAAAAAACATATCCCCACACTAGGAATTACTTCTGTATCGTGGGACAAACATCCGCGACACGCAGCGCAGCAGTCAATCGCTCAACCACTGCGCCAACCGTGTTGCCAAGTCTGACATTGACTCTGACGTCATAGTCTAGTAAGCCCATACACCTGCCATAGAAAACGATTGTTTAAAATAATAATAATAATATAATAATACATAATATGGACAGTAGAGTCACTTTATTAATATATTTTACTGAACTGTAAATGCTGACGTTCATCAAAAGTGCCGTTTAATGGCCTAATTGAAATAAACGTTTTTGACTTTTGACTTTTTGAATAATATCTTGAGACAACTCACACATGGTCATCCGATCCCAAACTAGGCAGCGCCTATGCTATGGCAACCAGACAACTGATAAACATACTTTATATTTCTAAACACATACATACTATAGACAAATTACACCCAGACACAGAAGAAATGATCATGCTCATCACACAAAGATTTGTCCTGAGTGGGAATCGAACCCACGATCTCCGGTTTAGCAGTCAGGGTCACTAACCACTCGACCAACAGGCCAGTCAAAAAAAATAGTACCTAAATTATGAATTATATTATTATCTCGTTAGTTTCACGATCAATTGTGATTCTACTTTCAGTGTTAGTATTCCATTTCTGTAGTTATATTTATCGATATACTAGGAAGATTACAAATATTTTTTTAAGCATATTCCCTATTGAAGTTGACGGGGTCACCAGCTTCACACCGGTAGGGTTCGATACGCAGCACACCTGCGGAGTTCCACTACATAATTTAATTTGACCCTATATTAACTTAACAATAGAATATTTAAACTTATAAAAAATAAAATACTCGACCATGACTAATTTCGACTATAAAAATGTCCTTATTACGAACACGAAATATTAATACAGTACCTAAATTATTAATTTATTATGCTGCTAAATATGCGTGCCTCGTTATAGTTATATTAGCAATGACTCGGAGATTTATCTAGTTAATTACTGTAGGATACATATTGCAGTGGTTAGGTTATTTTGTTAGACTATCACAAATTCGTCTGATTCATGAATATCTAGAGAAAACAAAAAAATGTTAAGACATTCTTAACCTTTTGAACGCCAGAACATAAGCGCATCGGCGTGCCGGCGTGCCCCCGACGCCAAGCCACAAATTTACCGTACTTTTTGTCACGTATTTGTGACGTTTGGCGTACAAGGCACGCGCTTGCTTGTCACCTATACATGACAGTGGCGTTCAAAAGGTTAACTGACGATCGCTAACGTGATTGGTTGGCTGAAATAACAAACATCAAATCGAATCATGGACATGAGCGGAAAAGGCGTTTGTCAAAGGATCCTTGTACAAGCATCATTTGGCGCAAAACCCTAATGCCGCCATCTTGTTTTTCGAATACAGCTTCACAAAACTAAGTCACGGAACGTTGTTACTAACGGTGGCGCCTCTCTGTCAATAAAAGCGCCAAAAGGTCTTTGGCGCATTTTATTAGCATTTCAGAAGCCGGATGTTAGACATATTTCTAATATTTGAACATCGCAGTACCTATACGCAAAATAATCATAATAAGTATAAGTTTAATCCTAAGTATAAACACGTAATGGCATTTTATCTTATGCAAGATTAGCAATTCATTCAAAACTTTAGATTTAAATGCATTCATGACATAATAATAACGTTTTCATACATATTATAGATTTAAAAATCAGTCGGATTCAAGCATAAGAAATAGTCGCAGCAGAATTAATCACATTAATAAAGTACGTTATAAAACTTTTAAAAACTATATACACAGTATAAATTACTTATTTAAATAAGAAAAATAAAGATATTATAGAAACGCAAGGAATTAAAAGTAATTTTTATAGTTATTTGAAAATAACTAAAGGATTAACAGCACAGAAATATAGAATTAGCACCAGTGGATACATAACTTAAATAAAATATGTTTAAAGGAGAGTCAAAAATTGTATAATTTTCAATTATTAAAATTACTTTTGCTTGGCAACAAAAAACATTTGTCAAATTCCGTTTTGGTCACATCTAAGGCTTAGCTCCCAAAATAACAACAAAAAACTTCTATTCGAAGTACAAGCAACTTTAACTTTGCATAAAGCAGTTATATTTAACAACACAGCCCATCGCAGACCTTTACTAAATAAGAATATACAGCTTAAGAAGTACAGCTACCGAGTGTAAATGCGACCGCGGGCAACATTGCATAAACATTCAAAATTTTAATACATACCTACTTACTTTCTATTTACATCTACAATTCTAGGCTAGTTACAATTAATTAATTTCCTGTCATAGTCGTTTTTTTGGTAATTTTTATCATTAGCAACATTTGACAGCTAAGCGCTCTAACTTGCCAGTATACGTTACATCCGTAAGACAACACCAATATTATTATTTAGAACAATTAAGGCAATTACACTACACACTGGGCTTGTTTTCGTTCGTGATACGCCTTTCAAGTGTTTATGTCACCGGAAAATTGCAGACTGAAATGAAAACTAAAATTGCACCGTTGGATTTTTGAAAAATCAATTCTGTATAACCAATCCGTAATAGCAATTTTTCACCTAAACACCAACAATTTCAGCCAATAAATAGCATTACTTTTAGCCTACATTGATTCTTATAACGTTTAATAGTACCTTCGTTACGTACGTTTAGTCAGCCTACTAAGCGATATTAAAAACGCGTCAGACTAAAGACGGCTGTAAGTTGAAGAAGGGGAAATATGAAAACGATCGGCAAATGGACACAGAGTTTTCGAAGTACTTGATAACCAGTACCTGCGGTATTGTTTCAAAGACGCCAATCCCTCCATTTTGATTTTCATAATGCGGTCTTCATAATAGGGCTTCTGAAATCGGCAATACGCAATGAGCCGCAGTAATCAATGCGTTATCTGATTTTTTTAAATCAATATTTGGTTGATTAAAAATCGCCAGAAATATGTGAATCAAATTGGAGTACTCTTCGGGAAGGTTGGACAGAAGTAAAAGAACCGTCTTTCGTCTGACGCGCTTATAACAACCTACAGGACATCTAATAAATACGTTAGTATAAAACATCGAGTAAAAGAAAGAGACTATCGTGCTGGTCCAACTTAACATGCCGCCGGCGCTAATATTTTTCGACGTATTTAACCCGCCTTGAGAAAGCAAGGTGAATAATGTTCATGCATTATTTATGATAGAAGAGACCCATGGGATTGGACCGGGTTGGTATTATTATTACCAGGAATCTTTGGGACAACATATAATTATTTAAAAAAAACAGTTAAATTACCAGATAGATCTACAAGCTTATAATTTTTTCAACTCTTCAAGCCGTTTGATACCCATACACCCCCTTAGGGTTGAAACAAAAATGTAATCCGCCATCTTGGAGCGGCGGCCATATTGAATTTAGTGTGATATTTATTTATTTATTTTTTATTACATACATACGAACAGTGCAAGTTAAATTAATGCTTGTAAAAATAGATGCATAGCCAACCCAGGCAAAGCTGAAATAGCTCTTGTATTTAGAACACCTGCACACACCCTTAAAACGAAAAGACCAGCAGTTATTCAACCCATATTACACTATATTGCACATAACTGTATGACCTCTCTTTCTTCTACCCGATGGCCACAATAAAACAGTAAAACATCATACACATGTCTATGGCTCCTCGACCGGCCCCGTGACCCGCATCCGCATGGAGTCCCACTTGGCGAGCATGTCCTCGTCCACGTAGTCGATGGTCCACTTCTGCGAGCCGCGCGTGGGGTCGCAGCGGTAGATGTACAGGTCGTTGGTCGAGGGACTCCAGTCCACGCAGTGGTCGTCTGTACCGTGCTTTATTTGTTTTGTGTCCTGGAAAAAGGATGGAAGGATATAATGACATAGTTGTTCGTGGAAAACTTTATGAATTTAGCAACATCGTACAAAATAAATCGCTAGCCATTTGAATTAAGATTTGATCTTTACGATGTGTTCTTTCCATGTATTGATATTCAGCATCTTTCGTATTAAAATATTATTTAGTCATTCTTGATTTACGCCCAGTGTTGCATCCACATCAATCCGTTTTATGGTATTGTTACGCGCCAGAATTAATGTCGGGAACATTAAGTTACTACTAGCGTCATCTAGTATCGAGTAGCAGAACTAGTACAGTCCACCTTCTAGACATTTCTTTGCCAGAACATTCTACACTTCTCGATATCTGGTCAGTCGGCAGCGGTAGTTACGAGTACTTTCCAGATGTTTCGAGAATAGAAGTTTCTACTATTAACTGACCTATATAAGGAGCACATAGTCCGCGACCGAGTCATTATTGGATTTCGCGATACAAGCGAATACTTCGGAAACGATCTTCAAGTGCGATTAAAGTGATCAGTTGTGAAGTTGTGTTTTACAATTAGTGACTTTAAAGTTGTAATTGGTGTTTTTAAATTAAAGTGTAATTTTGGTTATTTAATCGGCTGTTTTTTTTGTCACGAACCCCAAGTTCGTAACAGTATGTTAGCTGTTATAGTATCAGATCCTGTGGGGTTAGTCTGTTAAGCCTCCTGAATTAAGAATCCGCTAAACAGAGTGTAAACTAATGATATAGTTTTGTGATCCGGTGGATTTTATAAATAAGGCCCAAGAAAGTACGTACCAAGTGATACTTCCACAGCTGATTGCCTCCACCGAGATGGCAAGAGAATAGTCGTATCGCACTCATGTCGGCTGACTCCGGCAAGTCCCAGCAGATGTTTCGAGATTTAACCCTGGAATTAGTACATATAATAAGATACTCGAAGTAACTTATTTCATTTCATTTTTCATATGTCCTTGTACAAAGAGAACTGGAAGTCTTGCTCCCTGTACGGCGTGCTCACACACGGCTCGATGTGCAACTTGTCCATCGGTTACGTACATTACATGTTACTACAATACATTACTGACTTGATGTCCTTGTGCCAAGAGAACTGGAAGTCTTGCTCCCCGTAAGGCTTGCTCACACACGGCTCGATGTGCAACTTGTCCATATTTCCTCCGTGATGAGCATCAATACACATCTTGGGGTTCGATACTGGTCTCACCTTTAAAGTAATGATTTTAGAGTTAAAAATTAAATTCAATCAGTCCCCAATTTTCTCAAAAACGTTGGTTTCGGCTTGCAGTTTGCAGCGGTGTACCAATATTTTACATGGAGCGATTGCCTTTTCGACTTCCGGAACTAGGTGTCACGATTTTCAACATGACTGTCAAAGATATACAAATAACACCCAGAGCCAACGGCTTAACGTGCTTTGCGAAGCAGAAAGGGGTCTTGAGTCTCGGTATGTCATGTTTGATCACGCGTACCTATCCACAAACCGAATCGTTGCTTAACCTTCGACCCAACCGGTTATTTTTAGTAAGCCTCGAAGCTCCTGGTTTTATAATTAAATGAATGGCTTCAAATAAAAATGTATAAGGGGACTACCCCTTATACATTTTTATTATTACACGTCCGGTGTTTATACTTACACGTCCGGTAGCAAATGGATTCGGCTCTACGGGCGGGTATTTAGCCGAGAGGTCGAATGCGATCTGAAAATTAAAATGGGCGTCAGAATTGTGCTAGTTCCTAGAAGTTAGTCTATTCGATGCTTGACCTTTTGAACGCCAGAGCATAAACGCATCGGCGTGCCCCCGACGCCAAGCCACAAATCCGCCGTGCTTTATGTCACATATTTGTGAGGTTTGGCGTACGCGGCACGTACTTGCTTGTCGCATATATGTGACAGTGGCGTTCAAAAGGTTAAAGACTTCATACATCACTAGCGCAGTATGTGAGACCAAATTTACGTAGTGTATTCTCCGAAGAGGTAGCCAGATATGTATTTTTTCATTATTATGATTGATTGTTTGTTTGCTTGTAATTGGTAATCTATTTATGGAAGTAGGTACTGATCCCATTAAGAACATTCTTGCATCTCGCCGAGTATATGATATATAATTAATTAATCGTGCATTGTCATCGGAACCAAATATGTGCCAAATTTCAGCTCGACAGCTTCTGTGGAAGTGGGTGAAATATTGATTGCAAGATTCCAGGACATACATACATAAATACTAGTGAAGTTAAATAATAGCTTTTAATAATAATTGCCTGGAAGAGATCGTGGAATGCGATAAGGCCGTTTGTACATGTGTTTTACTTTGTAGTTTTCTTTTTATGTAAAAAAAAAAAAAAATAGGCTAGAGTGACAAAACTATAGTAGGCGCCAGATAAATGTGGAATAAAGTACATTGACCTTTCCCTAATAACTGTTCATAGGTACCTGAACAATTAAATATGAATCGTTTTTCATTATTAGACAATGTTAAGGATCACGAGAGATGATGATTCGGGACAGCTTTGTGTCATTAATTCCGTTTTTCAAATTAAAAATGTCAATAATTGTAGGTGGGTCAATGACCGTTATTCCACGATTATCTGGCGCCTACTATAGCTAATGGTATTCACCTGCGTGAGAAACCATCTAAAAGACTTGCACTGGAGTTTCTCCCGCAGCGCCTTCTGTTCGGAGATGTCGCCGGGGTCGATCTTGCGGTAGTGAGGTCTTCTCGCGTACAAGTGCTCGGCGTACTCGTCCATCCACACTTCGGCTACGCGGCGATAGTTCTGTAGACGCATAATCATTACATATTATAAAACAAACCTCCTCCTGCCGTCTGTCTGTTTGTCTTAAGGTGGAAGCGCCAGGGTAGCCCGCAAAATTCTAATTTTCTTATGTTTTTTGCAATTTGCATGTCAGTGTCAGGCTGTATGTTAAACAAAATATGATTCGCGACCGTAACACGTATTTATTTACAGAATTATAATAATTAAAATCATCAATACAACCCTCTAAGTTCATATAATTCGAATGAATGGTTATTTAATAAAAAAGTAATTCAATCGAGTTACATGAATGATACAACCTGTATGATGATTTTAATTATTATAACTTAGTAAAGCCATATTTGTTACGGTTGCCATACAACCTGACGCTGACCTGCAAAATGCAAAAAAACGTATAAAAATTTGAATTTCGCGGGCTACCCTGGCGCTTTCACCTTAAAGCGATAAACTCAAAAACTACCAAATGGTTTTTCAGATTTCATAAAATTTAATGGACGGAGTAATATATGAGGCAGTTTTAGGTGTCTAATAAATTAAGTTAGTAATGATTGTTAGTGAAATGTCATTGGATCGGGATACGGAAAAAAAATATCCGAAACTCATGGGTTGCTAGTAATAACTAAATCAAACTCGATTCATCCGTTTAGCAGCTACGATACGTTGGATAAACGTGTAATGCTTCCTTAAAATTGACGAAGGCGGTATTCGCGACATGCTGATATGACCGCATGCGATTAATAAAAATATATTGTTACGCGCCAGAATTAATCTCGGGTACATATCGACATTAGTTACTACTGCGTCATCTAGTATCGAGTAGCAGTACTAGCAGAGTCAAGAACCTTCTAGACATTTCTATGCTAGAACATTCTGAGTTCTCGGCATCTGGTGAGTCGGGACCGGTATTTAGGGGAACTTTCCAGATGTTTCGACAATAGAAGTTTCTAGAATTAACTGACCTATATAAGGAGCGCGTAGTCCGCGACCGAGTCGATATTGGATTTGCGATACAAGCGAATACTTCGGAAGCGATCTTCAAGTACGATTAAAGTGATCAGTAGTGAAGTTGTGTTTTATAAATTAGTGAGTTTAAAGTTTTAATTAGTGTTAAATTAAAGTGTCATTTTGGTTATTTAATCGGCTGTTTTTATTGTCACGAACCCCAAGCTCGTAACAATATGTTGGTTCTTAGTAAGGAAACGATTTGAAATCAAACTACGGTCGATTTATTAAACGTTACTGAGTTTAATTGTCTGGCGTTTGAATTCGAATTTAGTAACGATAAAAAACATACCGGTTCCTAGATGACTGGTTATTTTTTAAATACGTCACAAGAATTGAGGAAATAAGCAGTTGTTATCTTACCTTGCCAACAAAGTCGCCGTGTCCTGGGTTAGGGAATGGTGCAAACTTGCGGTAGATGTGACCCACGCGCGAACATGGGCAGTCCACCATTCGTCCGCCACACTGCCATATCTGTCACAGTAGCATAATTCCATTATTACTTTTGTTTAATCAATATTTAGAACTCTTCCGTTACTGAGTGACTGACAGACAACGCGCAGCCGAAACTACTGGTCGTAAAAAGCTGAAATTTGGCATGAAGCTTTCTTGGGGAGTGTAGGGGAGCACTAAGAGAGGATTTCCCAAAATTCCTAAGGGAACGGGAAAAATAGGGTATGGGCGTACGAAGTCACAAAAACCACTAGAAGTCGGTGCCAAAAAACCACACCAGAAACACCGACTTCCTAAAGTTATTTTGTACTTTGTAGTGGTTTTTATTTGGAAGTCGGTTGTATTATTAGGAAAAAAAGTTTTATTTTTCACTTTTTAGTGCTGTTGCCCCCAACATTCGAAACATTCCAAACGTTTTTTAGTAAAAAAGGTTTTTAGCTTTATCTTGTTTAACCGGAAATATAATAAAATTAAAATACCGTCGACCCGACATGAACCTTCGACACGCGTCAGCAAAGGTCAAGGTTTAATCGCACATACATAACAATCGTACGACTTTCCCGTTTTTATCTAGCACTAACTGCCGCCCGCGGCTTTGCCCACGTTATGACGAAAATGATCCCAAGAGAACATACTCCTGGGAACAAGTATTCGTATATTTTCCAATCCAAGACATGGTCTGCTGTTAAGGTGCGTTTACAAGGGTAATGAAAATTTATCAATTATAAGCAATACTGGTCGATTGTCACGTCACGTCACATAAAGAAATTTACGGCAAGGGCAGCATGCGTCAATTTAGAGATATTTTTTGCAAAGACAACATTGACTGATATGGAGCAACTCCAAGAAACTCTGCAATAGACGAGTAATTTAGTTGAAAAAAAAAATACTAAACACGGGGAGACCAATATCTATATTAAAAACACAACAATAATTGCCCCATTTTATTGAGGTTTCTGCTCATTTCTTCACAAATTGCTCCAGATGGATCCATACGTGTTGCCGAGCAATAATGGCTCAAAAAATTGCCCGTGTAAACGCAGCATTAAGACGTTAGTGGTAACAAACTAAAACTCGTGAAGGTTTGCGAGAACATTGAGGGGCACGATCAAGCGATTGATCACACCTCGGTACCTCGCAATGTAATGCAACTTGCTGTTTAAACATGATTTCGTGGCCAAGGCTAAGCTAAAGTATTTACTGTTCGTGTACACTACATTACTTGGCCTCTTGTATTATCTCGGCCTATGAAAAATTTAGTCAATCAATCTCCTTGGCTTCCAATCTAACTGGATGCAAGGAGCTACCACTATTTTACATGAAGCGTCTGCTTATCTAATCAGGTCAGATAGTGGTCAAACGCGTAGGTAAATGCTAAAAAAAAACACAACCGTCAGTGAAAAACACGATACCCCTAGGCAATACTGATATAACCAGTAATTAGTAAGTACTCCCGTACTGAGTACTAACCTTAAAGCTAAGTTCGTACTGCTCGCCGCCCCAGATGTCTAGACCAGGATCGTAGCCTCCCAGCTCCCAAAAGAACTTGCGCGATATCGCGAACAAGCCGCCGGCCATTACTGGGCTCCTGGATAGGGCAAATTAGTATGTACATTAAAGGTTGTTGGTACTATCTATCTATCAATAAACATCCCAAATAAACATTTTTCTTTCTTTCTTTTCTTTCAATATAAAACGCTTCCGTTACCGGTGACTGAGTAATTGAGTGATTGACTGACTGAGTTACTGACAGACAACGCACAGCCGAAACTACTGAATGATGAATTAATTATATTTATTTTGCAAGTAGGTTAAACATAACACTTTTACACATAAATCTTTTTTGGTAATTTTAAGCTAGATGAGGCCGGTGTTTCCTAGTTGACTACCCTGAAAAGAAACACCGAAACAAACTCAGATGTCAAAGTCTCTTTTAAAGGCCATACGATCTGTACTGGTCAAATCATATGAGAACCATGTAAGTTAAAGTCTGAGGTGGCCTTTTGAGGAAATTGCCACACTGATTTGAGTGGACCTGTCCAGACAGTGCAAGCATTTGTTAGTTAACGTGTAGCTCAAACTTAGAACTTTAAGGAGCTCAACGATTTGACCAACAATACCAAAGTAAGACATTTGGGTAGGCCGCATAAATAACTCAAATTAATAAACACATATTCGTGAGCGAGCGCATCTCTCAGTTGCCATGGTTTATTTTAATTATTTGTTCTTTGAATTGTTGCTTTTTTTACGCTTGATCGCAAGTCTATATCATTCTCACATTTATGTATTTTGGTATAATTTTCACACGAATGATTAATTTATTCATCTATTTATTTATTTATTTGGAAACTCAACAGCTTATTATTAACGTAAATGAGTCATGAATGTTCACATCCCCATCAATGAACAGCCAAATGCAGTTGCAACACAGTTACTGGCATCTTAGAGACTGCATACACATAGCGAGATGATAGTAGTTGGAATATAGGGTATTCAGATCACAAATCGTGATCTGAAAAACCCTATATTCCACAGTTTAACCATTCGAGTATTCCTATATTTCACTATTCGAAATGAGACTTTGACTAAATACATTGAAAGTAGTTTCAGTGAATGAAAAGAGCAGTCACTTCATATCAATCAATGGATCATTCAGTAGGAATGGTCTATTCAGAATGAAAAGAGCAGTCACTTCATATCAATCAATGGATCATTCAGTAGGAATGGTCTATTCAGAATGAAAAGAGCAGTCACTTCATACCTATCAATGGATCATTCAGTAGGAATAGTCTATTCAGACATCAACGAGTTTGGAGTGGAATGTGCACAGATGTGTTCCTCCGACACCTTATATAGGGTAGCATCTAGTTACCTGTGTAAAATGCAGGCTTCATGTATAGTTATTGTGTAGATAAAATTATATTGTGTTCGAATTAACACACACTTCGTTGTGAAATGGCTCTTGTTCTCAAATCTTATTTGTTTATATAACATACTAGATTGCGTCCTAGTTTTGGTATAAGAAGTATATTAAGATCATGCAGACCAAATCGAGGTAGGTATTTTGTGTAAATGAAACAATAAATATCGTAGAACATAATTTATTAGAGGATATTTACATTGTTTTGGTCAATTTGCAGAACGCACTACACAACATTTAGCCTATCTTTGACAGCTGGCATCAGGTTTTTTGTCTTTCTGTTACACTGTTACAGTGAAGATAAAACGGTTTAAAAGAAAAAAAGTTCATTTCCTGGTTGAATCTGGTAGCATAAAACATCTTCTAAATCAGGTAGAGCTGTGTCTGCTGTTTCTGTTTTACTACTTTCACTAGGTTTTGGTGAGCTTGCATTACATTTTCCACGATCAGTCTGTATGTCGCTAACTCGAACAAATGTACGAACATCTTCATGATGGCCCTCAGTCTTGACTATAAGATACTGAATCATCTCTAGGTCAAATAACTCTTTTGTCTGGCTTGTATCACTATCCTTGTGATTAGATGAGCTTACATTCGGTATTTTCAGGTCAGTCTGCATATCTTGAGTAAATATAATTTCACCGTTAGCATTCTTGCAAATAATTTTACGAATGCCTTCTAAATCAGATTTTAATGGATTAAACATTGTAATGTTAATATTTTTTCGCGAGAACCTTCACACTACGAATTGTAAGAATGTAATGTCGTCTTAACTGATTGTAAGCTATTTATAAGTAACTCGGGCTTTAATGCTCATCCCATATGTAAACGCATCCATTGTAAATTGTCATTGAAGTTTATTCACTGTCCTTGTCCCACAAATTTTATTGAGAAGATATGGCAGGCAAAGTCATCGTATGTTAGTAGTTTACCATTAATCATGAGTTTTGCAATGTAAGTAATTCTTTATAAGGAGACCGATCAAAACAAAATAGCAACATAGACGCAAAGTAAATAGGTACAGGACGTTACAACTCCTACAGCGTGCGCAAACGGGCGCACGCACACATTGATGTGTACATAAAGGGATCTCAGCAATGCATGCCAGCCGCAACGAACAATCTCCACTCGCGCAAGTGCATGCGTCCCACATCTATGTGTGCGTGAGGTGAGGTATCGCTCGTTATAGGAAGCTGGCGTTCTGTGTCTAATTATCATACTATTGCTACGCTCGGTTTTACTTACTATTTTATATCTAAGTAGTATTATAATGTCAATTAAAATACATAAATTCGTTATAACTGTTTATTATCTAGGTTTATATTAATACCTAATTAATTACATTTGATTTAGAATGATACATAGTTTATACATTACAACCATTATGTCTAATGTAAATTGTACATACGCAACTACATTTTCTTTTGAATTTTATTTATCATATCTTTAGCACAGTCGTATATATCATCAGTAAATATATTATCAACAATATGTTGAGCACATATTTTAGCTTTACAAGTGCATAATTTAGAACCATTGAGTTCTTCACCCTCAAAGATTTGAATACGTATTATTTTACGGTGTGGGCCCTTTACATACTTTCTAACATACGAATACATCATTTTGCTCCCTCGTCTTTTATCATTGACGGTTTTCCTGGTGGTATTGGCGCTGTTCAACCTTTCTTCTAACTGGGGTGATGTTTCTCTCTCCCGATTTTGATTCAATGGTGGGGAAATTGGAGAGTACGATATAAACGGTCTCTCTCTTTCCAAATAGTTCATCACATTTTGACGTAATTGTTGTGGTGCTGGATTCGGTGAGTATGACGGGGTTGAAATAAAAAGTTGCTCGGATTCCTGAAACATAAGAATGAATAAGATAAGTTAATATACAATTATGATTACTTATTAATATCGGCAGCCCAACTTCATTATTCATAAAAACTAAAATTATATTTCTATGTAAGTTATCATAGAAATTGCGAAAAAATAATTAATTTAATAAAAGTGTCGCTAATTTACTTACCGACATTATTGGTGAAGAAACGCTAGCGATGATGTGATTATTTTTTTCGAGATTGTACTGATTTTATACTTGTTCAGATTTATTTGATTTTTGTAATAAGGTTCAAAATTATAAGATAAAAAACAAGATTATTCTTGTATACCGAAATATGAGATTCTGACTCGTCATATCTCCACTTCTCCACATGTCTAGGAGTTGCATGCGAGCGTGCAAACCGCAGCGTTTGTACCGTCGCCGTCATCGACGTCGAAAACATTCAGCAAAAAAACAACAACCTACAAACATTTTTTATAATTGTAAGTAGGTATGAGCTTCCCCTATTGTTGATTTAAGTGAGTACCTACACAAGATTCAAAATCGCTTTTTTATTTGTCTTATATAAAACGCTGTAAACTTAAAACCTTAACCGCTACGATAAATACGCTCGTGTACGCAATTGACAATTTTTGCAAGTATGCAGTTTTACAAATTTGGACTGAATGACGTGATTTTAGGCCTATAAAAACGCTTCGCAAATTAGTCTCCGGCACAATTCCTCTCTGGAACGAAACCTGTCTGCAAGGAATCAACGCTCCGAGCTCCTCATCAAACTACCTGTCTAAGCATCAATCAAGAATGTAAGTATTTATTCAATAATTCATTACCGTATCTAACTATTGAATGGTCAGAATAATGTATTAATTGTATTTTGAATGGTTAGATATATTGAATGGTCAGAGTAATGTATGAATAGAACCAAGTACCTATTACAATGCTTGGCTCAGAGACTGAGTGATGCTTTTCTGTGCTGCAGGTTCGATTCCTGCACAGATGCTATGTATAATATTCATCGGTCGGTGGTTGACTGATCGACTTTTCAGATTCGATTTCAGCACAAATCAAACGATATTTATATCTGTTAACTATTTATCTTCCTCACGATATTTTGATTGCAATGCACTAATATGTACATTTATATTTTTGTTGACAGGTCGACACTACTTAGCAACGACCTTTTCCTCTCTAGCGATGACTCTGAGCAAGAGGCGAAGCCGAAGAGGAAGACAGAGGAAAGAAAAAAGAAGCGGGAAAGGTCCATCAAATCGAGTGAAGAGTCAACAAGCGCAAAAAAATCGAAGCAGGTCGTTTCGCCAGTAACACCATCAGCTCGAGTTACGGCCAGTGAATTATTCGGTGAAGACAGTGATAACGAAGAAAGCGTCACCCCAACACAGAGACCCCACAAAACTGGTAATATACCCCCACTGTACTCATATTTTACTAGAAGGATGGCTAAGGGATATTCACGACAAATAAGCGAGACTAAAGAAGGAAAATATTATGTAGAAGTGAAAATTTACAACACAGAAGAAATTAAAAAAATAATGCCCATAAATAGATGGCGCTCGGCCATAACTACCATCAAGACGAAATTAGATGAAAATAAAGAATCTTGGCCCCACTTAAAGGAGTTTGTTAAAGCAACTCAAAATGATTTTAAAAATTGTCCTATCACCTGCATAGGTGCTTATGATACTTAAAGACTTTATTTGTTTAACTAGGTGTTCCCCAATATTTGTTTAACTAGGTGTTCATCAATATTTTCTTCTATAGGTACTTACTTTAAATTGTATCTTGTTTTAATTGTGTTTACCTACATGAAATGTCTTATTATTATTATTTTGTACTGTATTTTATAAGTATGATATTGTAGTATTAATTAATATAATATAAGTAAGTAATCTAGTAATTGGTTTTCTTATTTACAGTTACACACCTCAACAGCAAATCGAGACCTAGAAAGTCAATAACCTGTCATAAATGTAAAATTGAAATACCAGAAAATCAGTATTCCTATCATATGAGAACGAATATACACAAAGCAAACTGTTTATTGAATACCAAGTTCACAGATATTCATATTATTGCAACAGCATTCAAAAACAGATTAATGACATACAGATTGAATGTCACTCAGGAAGACGAGTACCTCGGTTTAGAGGCGTTCCTGGGTGATCATCTAATAAATATAACAGAATTGATAAAAATGTCACTTAATGAACACAATTGCATAAAATTGAATTTCGAATTGTTTGCCTATTTTATGTTATCAAAATCAGACGAACAACAATTAAAGTCGTTTAATACCAAATATGAAATTATTTATAAGAACACTGATTTGAATGAATTATTAATCAAAGTAATAAATAAACTAAATAATAAATTAACCGAGTTCCAGCACTGTCAATCTGGTTGGACATTTGTTTCTATGAGTCATCTCGAAATTAATGTAAACAAGTATTCCCCTATGAGAGGTGGGTCTTATATACAACTGCCGTCAGCTATTAAGCAGTCTAAAAGTTGTATAAATATTAAAAATAAAGATAATTGTTGTTTATTATGGAGTATAGTTGCTGGATTATACCCAGCTAAAATTAATGTATGCAGAACAAGTTCATACCCCCATTATACCTCTGTTTTAAATATTGAGGGAATGTCATTTCCTCCTACGATTAATGATATTAAAACGTTAGAAAAAAATAATCCCAACATCAGTTTAAATATATATGGCCTACAAAATAATACTGTGACCGGACCTCTTTATGCAACGCAAAATAGAAGAAAAAATCATTTTAATTTACTTTATATCGAAAAAAATTCTATCGGACACTACTGTCTAATTAAAGATTTAGTACGTCTGGTGCGACGTCAAGTGACTCGTTCTAAAGGAAAACATTATTTATGTGATGCATGTCTACAACTATTTAGTAACGAAAATAGACACAAGACTCATAACTGCTCTAAGATTTTGACTATATTACCTGAAAATAATTCTGTACTAAAGTTCAAACATTACGAGAGGCAGCAAAAAATCAATTTCATAATTTATGCTGATTTTGAATGTATGTTAATAGACTGTAATGAAAGTAGCTCTTTGAATACACAGAAACTAAAAACACATCAACCTTCATGTTTCGCTTATTATATTTGTTGTGCACATAACGATCAATTAAACAGGTATATTACATATCGAGGTAAAGATTGTGTGAAAATATTTGTTAAATATTTAATAAAAGACGTTAAAAATATACATAAGATTTTAAGTAGTAAAAAGCCAATGACCCCATTATCGGCGGAGCAAGAGATGGACTATCGAAATTCGACTACATGTCACATATGCAAACTATTATTATTGAATGATAAAGTCCGAGATCATGATCATATTACATCTGAGTATCGTGGGGCAGCGCACTCCCATTGTAATTTGATGTATAGAGTTTGTTCATTCATTCCTGTTGTCTTTCATAATCTGTCTGGATATGACTCACATTTATTCATTGAAGAGTTAGCAAAGTATGAAGGTTCTATTAATATAATACCGAAAACTAAAGAAAAATATCTTTCAATAATAAAAGTAATTAATACGGAAAAACACAATCACCCTATACAAATAAAATTTATTGATTCCTTTCACTTTCTTAGTTCTAGTCTAGATGCACTAAGTCAAAGTTTGTCAGAAAACGATTTTTTGAACTTATCGAGAGAGTTTACTGATAAAAGACAATTTGATTTAATGAGAAAAAAAGGTGTTTATCCATATGATTACGTTGATTCTTGGTCTAAATATGATGAGACGAAACTTCCCTCGAAGGATCATTTTTATAATAGTCTGTGTGAAAAACATATAACTAAAGAAGAATATTTACACGCTCAAACAGTTTGGAATATTTTCGAAATAAAATCTCTTGGTGAATATACAGATTTATACATAAAATGTGATGTGCTTTTACTATGCGACATATTTGAAAAATTTAGAAAAACAAGCTTACATTTCTATAAGTTGGATCCGGCTTATTATGTAACGTCACCGAGCTTAAGTTGGGATGCAATGCTTCTATATACCGGCACTGAACTTGAGTTGATAAGTGATTTACGAATGTACGAGTTATTAGAAAAAGGAATTCGTGGTGGGCTTGCACAGTGTTCTCTACGTCATGCTGTAGCAAACAATAAATATTTACCACATTTTAATGAGTCTGAATCAAGTAGTTATTTAATATATCTTGATTGTAATAATCTATATGGCTATGCTATGATGAAGAAACTTCCTATTAAAGAATTTAAGTTCTTGAGTCTGAAAGAAATTAGCAAGTTTGATGTAAATGATGTGTCAGATGATAATGATTACGGTTATATTTTGGAAGTAGACTTAAATTATCCAGATTATTTACATAATAAGCATAAAGACTTGCCTTTTGCAGTTGAAAAAATAGTACCTCCTTATGGAAAATCAGTGAAATTGGTTGCAAATCTTTATGATAAGCAAAATTATGTAATTCATTATGTTCACTTGAAAGAATGTTTGAAAAACGGTTTGATTTTAAAAAAGATTCATCGTATACTTAGCTTCAGACAAGAATTCTTTCTCAAAAAATACATTGATCTGAATACTAGTCTTCGTCAAAATTCCAAAACTGCGTTTGAGAAGGACTTTTTTAAATTATTGAATAATGCCATATTCGGAAAAACTATCGAAAATAAACGGAAGCAAGCAGATGTAAAATTAGTAACAAAATGGACTGATACCAGAAATAAAACAAATAAACATCTTGGCGCTGAAAAATTGATATGTAAACCAAATTTAAAAAGTATATCAATTTTTTCAGAAAATTTCGTAGCTGTGGAATTATACCGTGAAAAGGTCGTTTTAGATAGACCTATTTATATTGGATTTACCGTTTTGGAATATTCGAAGCAACATTTGTACCAATTTCATTATGACGTTATGAAAAATAAATACGGAAACAATGCTGAGTTGTGCTATACAGACACTGATAGCCTATTATATTTAATTTACACAGATGATTTTTATCATGATATGCATGATGATCTTTCAAAGTTTGATACTAGTAATTTTGAAATGAATAATCCATATCACATACCACAACTTAATGCTAAAATTCCTGGATTATGGAAACATGAGGTTGGTGGCGATTTAATTATAGAATTTACCGGTTTAAGAGCTAAATTATATTTTATTAACAGTGCGAAGACTGAAATTAAAAAAGCCAAAGGTGTTTCTAAGTCTGTAACTTGTAACCTAAAATTGAATGATTACAACAATGTACTGCTGACAAATAAAGCGCATAGATGTAAAATGAATATGATAAAATCAATTAAACATGTTTTATACACTCAGCAAGTAGACAAACAAGTTTTAGAAAGAAACGATGACAAAGTTCAAGTATTACAGGATCAAATTCATACATTACCCTGGGGGCATTGTGATTCTACGTTTGTAGATTATTCCAGTGATGTGTAATCTGTAAAAACTAGAAGTTCTTCTATATTTGATCACTGCAATGTAAGCAATATTAAATTATATTTGAATTCTCAATACTATCCGTATGACTCACTTAATCTGAAATTTGATGAAGGTAAATACAGTATATTATATGAAATGTATGCTAATTTTCGTCAGTCGTATTACAACTTAGGCATTGATCCATTGCTTAGCTTAGACCAATTTAAAGAAATTGCTCCACTTTTTGTGATTGACTGTTCAAGACAAAACGATTCACTTAAAACTGGACCAGTTGACGTGCGATTAGAAATTGAATGCTCTGAAGATATTCAAAATAATACATCTGCCTATTGTTTAATAATAAACGATCGACTGTTCGAATACAAGCCGTTGAGTAATATTGTGAGAAAACTATCATGAATGTCATCGTAGATGTTCAAGGGTTTAAGAGTGAAGAAAATGAGTTTATTCCAAAAGAAATAGCAATAATGTACAAAGGACACGTACAAGTACTGTTGATAAAACCACCACGACCATTTTATGACTTGACGAGGAAAGAACGGTTACAAGTGGCTTGGATTGAAAAAAACAGAGGAATAAACTGGAACGAAGGCTTTGTACCATATTTTAATTATCAAGCAATCTTTGGGGATTTTTTAAAAAATAAATCTATATTTACGAAAGGAAACGAAAAAGTGTTATGGATAAAAGATATATTCCGAATTAATAATGTATACAATTTAGAAAGTAAGAACTGCCCGAGTTTGTTGACATTATATAACAATTATTCAGATTCATCTGACATTATAAGTTGTATGTATCATACCAATATATGTGCCTTAAAAAATGTGTTTTGCTTAAATAAATGGTGTAAAGAAAATCAAGTGTTTTGTCAGTAAGATAAAATAAGAACGATCTTAGTTTTACGAATAAATGATTATAGAATGTTAAACCTACAAACTTACTTACACATATTCTATTATTTAGGTTAGTGAAAATGTAAGTAATAGTAATGTAAGAAATGTATCATTGCTTATAAAACAATATTTGAATAATATAGAAATAAATATTTAAACTTGACCTACTTGTGAGTTTTATTTCTTTAACACTAAAAATATTAATATAGTTAACCACCTGCCAACCACATATTATAGTTCGACATCGAAAGCAAAAACAGCTTGTTATAATGAGCAGTTCATACTGAACAGCTTGTTAAAGGTAATGAGCAGTTCATACTGAACAGCTTGTTAAAGGTAATGAGCAGTTCATACTGAACAGCTTGTTATAATGAGCTGATCATACTGAACCGCTTCTTATAATCAGCAGTTCATATTGAACTGCTCTGTTTATTTACACACTCGAACAGATGCTACTGATGAGTATGCGACTACTATACAGGACTTTAATTAAAAAAAAAAAAAAATATGTTTGAATAGAAAACTATAAATGTTATTAGTAGACCATTTTATGACTTGACGAAGAAAGAATGGTTACAAGTGGCTTGGATTGAAAAACAGAGGTATAAACTGAACGAAAATTTTGAATAATTAAGTATATTATGGGGTTACAGAGGAATAATCTGATACTCGAATGGTTTAACTGTGGAATATAGGGTTATTCAGATCACGATTTGTGATCTGAATACCCTATATTCCAACTACTGATGATAACACACCAACCACATAACCACATAATTGAAAAAAATATTGATTTGAAAGAGTCTCCGTGAATTTCCTTGCACGTTCTTCTCCATAGAGATCTACGCTTTCGAACGAGCAAATAGCTTCATCACTTTGGACTGACCGACCTTGTCAATTCAAAAGTGCCTGTAATGGTTTCACTGAAATAAATGCTTTGAGTTTGGGTTTTTTGAAGTCGCGAGCAAAAGCTAATCTAATTTATTTTGTATCACTGCTGGTCAAAGGCTTCTATCTCCCGTATCAATACAACTCTCTCCTTTGCTAGTTTGGGCCAATCTTTTCGGTAGGAGACGAGCTCGGCCCGCCATCTTCACTTTGATCAACATGAAGCCTTCCGGAACTGCCGGGCACTTGGGGCTGGTACAGTTGTTGTAAATTGGAGGAGGATTTTCCCATCGAGGATTTTTTAATGTGCCTGGAAAAGTGTTGATACAATCCAGAAACACCAACCACGATGAGGTTGGCTTCCAATCTCACCAGATGCAGTTGAATACCAGTATTTAACATGGAAAGACTCCCGATCTGACATCAACCCAATAACTGGGTAACGGGATACCCCTTGTCTAGACTGGTTGTCACACATTCGAGCTTCTGTGTACCCGTATCGATGTTCAGGGGAGGATCAGGACTGTCGTTTGAGGGGAGGCTTGACCCCACAGAGGGTAGGTTTTGGCTAATTAAACACAAAAAAGCACTTAAAACTTTATTTTGATTTAAGCATAACGAGCCTTTTGGATTACTTTATTAAAAAAATAAAAAGTAAATTCCTCACTGACTTCGTTAGATAGTAGACTACCAAAGATATGTATGTCGATCTTTTGGGGGGAACCCTCCCCCCCAAAAGATTGAGATATCTGTTGATATCAATTGAGCCCATGGATCCGCAAGTTTCGATAATCTACATTATGATAAATACAGATACAATGATCTACAATACCGTTCGTAATAGCTATAACTTCATAAAAGCATTATCATAATCAGTATCGACGTTAATTTCATTATCTTACACATTGAACATCAAAAAACAATTTGAATAAAAGGATTACCGCCTCCACAGCTAGAAAATACACTAATAAAATGCGAAAATTCGTCGTTTCACAATAAAATCGATTAAGAGTGGCTAATAAAGCCGTAAACACTGGCTAAGTAGAAAGTTAATTAGTAGATTATTGTTCTTTTAATTACGTAACGACTTGCTCGTATGTATTTAATAGTCATTTTTTGAAAGTGAATAGGTATGTACTGATGGAATATTATTTCAGTTTCATTACTATGTGGGATTAGGGAACTTATGCGCTAATTAATGGCTTACAGTTTACATTTGACCTTCAATCTTGTTAACAACAAAAACGGCACTTGTAAGCACAACGATATAGTTCCATAGAGTGCTTAAGGATAATAATATTTTTTGTTGAAAACCTGATCTTTGCACTGCATTGAGTACTAGTATTATGGAGGTAAACACGCTCTTATTAAAAGAACAGATATTTTAAGGCTTAGTTTGAGGAGTTAGCAAGAAACCTACAAATGAGCATCCACATTGCATCACGTAGTCGTACATACACTCATCGCTTACACGCATACTTTTGGTTACCTTTTAGTCTTAATTTTAGTGAATTATATCAAACCGTCGCATCTGTTAACCTAAATTTCATAACTCACATTATCTGTCGAAAGAGACTGGATCCTGCGACATAGGGTACCCTAGTGCGGGATCCAGTGTCACACCTAAATATTGTAACACTTTTTATGACCCGTCGACTTTGTTTCTGTCACCTATGACCTAGACTAGAGTCAAGAGCAAACCCATATTAAATAAATAAAAATAAAAATAAACTATAATTATTATTATTGCCAGAAAACCAACGAAGACCTGCCCAAAGGAAACACAGCGCAGTACCAAGATACAACAAAAATCATCATTTTCACTTGGAAATGGAAATCCTGCTACGCCGCAATGTCGACTTGTATTTTTTCCACTGCTTGGGCAAAAGCCTCCTATCTGAGAGAGGGCTTAAGGGCTGTAATATACCACGTGGCCAAGCTGCGGTTTGCCCAGTCTCAATTTATAAGCTTTTGCTCATGACTTCGCTCGCGTTCAATTTTTATTTTCAGAAAAAAAAACAGCCAAAAGTCCAGTTCCCTAACTATCTTTAAAAAAAAACACCAAAATCGGTTTAGATCGATCGATTGAATCGATTGCACGCATGCAACCCTAATCTCTTCAAAGTCAGAGTGAACAGGCTTCTTCTGAGTAAGCTCACTCCATTGTCAACTTTGTCTCTGTCACCAGTCAAGAGTTAACGCATCTCAAACAACAACAAAATAAAACACATTCCCTTTGCATTTATAATATTAGTTAGGACAAAAAGGATACTTACTCGAAAGGCTCAGGCATATTATCCTGATCCTTGGGCAGTATAGGCAGCCTCTTGTAGAAGAACTCCCAGTCGAAGCCGCCGCGGGCCCCCTCATCCTGCGCTCGATATTCAAACGTATCGAACGCGATCACGTCTATGAACGGACACGTTACCGTGCGGTAGTTCAGCGCTATCGGTTCTGTACCAAACAAGAAGTCCAATGAGTGCGAGCGAGACGGAAATAAATGTCATGGGTGTCTCGTTCGCTTAACACGAACGAGAATATCATCCATCGGCCTATCAAGATATTTTAAAAACACTGGCCACATGTAAAACACTGCAAACAAAATTTCAAATAGGTAAGTAATCAACAATCAAAAAGAGAATTGTGACAAAGTCTTCTCTCTCTTTTGGCTTAGCTCTCATTCATCATCATTTTATTTTACAAATCTAGTGTTTGTTATGAAACTTTGTTCCAAAAAAAAATATATATTAAAATAATATATACCACCCCAAACGACTCGGATAGCGACGGCCGTACTCTAGTTTCCTCTTAGATTAACAATTTAATGGGTGCGAACTTCCTCTTTCCTCGAATTTGGTGATTGTGGAGTTACATTATTCGTTTGCGTTTACTATAAGAATTGTTTAATTTATTAGGTAGATATGTAGGTGTGATGTAATGAAAAAAATCGACGTATTTCTTTGAACCCATGAAAATGCCTCCTGATGAAATATGAATTGTTTAATTTTGTTCCACTTCTCCTAACCCAGGGATAGAACCTAGGTCTCCTGTAGGTTGAAAAACTCGATAACTGATAAGAAATATTAATATCAAATGTTACGCTTAACTGGTGCAATGATACCTAACAAAATACTTAGTTCATATCCTAAATATGTTCGTACAGCGCATTAGCATTATAATTATTTATTACTCCATGCAACCAACTGCCACCTCTTTGAGGGACATTAAACTTGACTTCATAATCTTACACAATTATTAAGTTTAGGAACAAGAAACTCAATTTCATGCATGACCAATTCCATTGAAAGTGTATTTACATTTTTATCACATAGGTCACTCAATAATCAACTTAAGCTACACAAAGTTAAAGTAGATTGTTGTGTAAAAGGCACTGAAATCTAATTTAACAAAGATTCTGAACTTTTTCATTGAATTTATTTTGGAAAACGAAATAATTCCAGCGACTAAAGAATCGACTTTAACGTTGTGAATTTTAAGTGATCATTTATATTAAGGACCTAAAAAGTATAGGTTTGCAATCGAATTTTAATTTCGAAGCGTATGCGTTTGTTGTTCCAAAATTTGATAAAATTATCAAATTTGGAACAACAAACGCTTCGAAATTCAAAATTAAAATTCAGAATTCGGAATACTTTATTTTAAGTATTCTGAATTCAAATATCATCGGTACCCACACCCCGACTTCGGGCACTGCTGAGCAAGAGCCTCTCTTTTCTTGTCCCAATCCCCACGTCCCTGTGCCAGCCTCATCCCAGTTCTACGCGCGATGACAACAATGTCGTCTGCCCCTCCCGCCGACAGACGACCGACATATCTTCTTCCAGTCCGCGGACAATTTAAATATAGTACACGAATATACAATAACAAACAAATACATACACAGACCTAGTAGGGGCGGCAGCCAGTTGACATTGGCCTCGGTGTGCGAGTCCAGGAACAAGAGAACATCAGCTGTGGCTTCCTTTGCGCCAGCCAAACGCGCCGTGATCAGTCCACTGCGCTTCGCAAGACGAATGACACGCACTTTTGGCATGTTCTTCTCTAGATAGTCGTCTAATTCGTTTTTCAGGAAATCTGGAAAATCACATAATGTAAAGTCACTCCTGTATGCCCCAAAAGCATAGGTAAATTTAAATTAGCACATCCAGCCATTCTCAAGTCTCAATTACTGTAGGTAACCATATATATAATTGGGGGTGATCCGGTTACAAATGAAGATCCCGAACTACTTGCTACTGAGAATTACTGATGGAAAAATCCATTGCTCGACCTAGGGATTGAACTCAAAACCCCAGGAGATTCAAGTGTTGCGCCAAAAAGCCGGTAATTAAACGCCTAGCTGCTCTCGCTACGCTATCTTTAAGTTCAACTTCTCTCTTTGGCCAGTGCTTGAGGTGAGGAAGTTTTGTTACAATAATTATTGTGGTGTACAATAAAGTATATCCTAATTCCATACCAGCATCCGTGAATGATCATATCTACGCTGCACTTAGCTGATTGGCAAATATTTTTATCACGGCGTGAACAATTTCTTACATAGTCATACGCGAGAAGTAGCAAGCTAACAGATGTATCAGTTTAAACCTTTGTAGAAACATGTTTACTTTAACACAGCCATTAACACATCTTCGATATCCATTGAAAACCAAATGAAAAGCAACAATGTCAAAATGAATGGTATACAAAGTGAATACTAACATTGTCTATTTCATATCAATAACATTCACCGGCACACAATGTTAAACTGTTTTTAAAACCGCAACAAGATTGTATTGTTTTAGTCGACCTGAAAAGTTCCTAACTTGGTGTTTATGGTATTCAATTTTATATATTAACCATAGCACATATAATCAATTTTTTTTTTGTAAAAGAGTGCAGTAAGTCTATTTTGGAACGGAATGGCAGAGGATTTTGCCAACGGTCAGCGCACACAAGCCGCGTAGATACTGTAGCATTCCGGCGGCCTACCAAAGACATCCCGCCACATGCCGCCGCGGAATCCCCTTAGCGCGCTCTCCAATGCCATGTCAAGAAATCCGTTTCGATGCCACGGAATCAATTTAAAACATTGGCATTTAGGTCGTATGCCTGCCTACTAGATAAGTTTGAATGTTAAGTTTGAATGTTTTTTGGTAAAAATATATTAGGCTGAAATTGGCAGCAAAATTGTAGCAGCCAAACACATATTCGCAGGGACGAGACCGCGAATAGTGGAACCCCGGGCTCCGAAAAATACACGTTACGCGACAGAATGCATAGGAGATATTATTATAATGCAGGGCGGGTAACAAAAAGAGAAAATTCGAAACCGATTCGATGATAATAAGAACATGGAGCTGAAATTATCGCGCATCGATGGAAATTTCTGTAAATTGTCTGAGACCTTCCATAGATGTGTACAAAACATTTAGTCATGTTTTAGTACGGGGTACAAAATACAACTATAATATTTTTGAAAAAAACGGAGGTATTCAAGGAATTTGTAGATTTTTACCGTTTTCAAACATCGCGCATCGATAGAAAATTCTGTAAACTGTCTGAGACCTTCTATAGTAGGCGCCAGATAATCGTGGAATAACGGTCATTGTTTTAAATTAAAAATGTTAATAATTGTAGGTGGGTACCTACAATTATTAACATTTTTAATTTGAAAAACGGAATTAATGACACAAAGCTGTCCCGAATCATCATCTCTCGTGATCCTTAACATTGTCTAATAATGAAAAACGATTCATATTTAATTGTTCAGGTACCTATGAACAGTTATTAGGGAAAGGTCAATGTACTTTATTCCACATTTATCTGGCGCCTACTATAGTAGATGCCTAATATGAAACTGAGCATGATTTAATAGGGAGCATAAGATACATCCATGATATTTCTGAAAAAACTTGAAAATATTCAAGAAATTCGTAGATTCTTCCTATTTCCTAATATCGCGCATCGATGGAAAATTCTATCAATTGTCTGAGACCTCCTAGTAGACGCCTACTAATCCATTTGTAATGATTTAGGAGGGAACATTAGATAATACTATGATATTTTTGAGAAATATTGAAGAAATTCAAGATATTCGTCGATTTTTCCTCTCCTAACATCGCGCATCGATGGAAAGTTCTATTAATTTTCTAATACCTTTTAGTAGATGCCTAGTAAGAAACTGAGCCTGATTTAGTAGGGAGCATAAGATACAACTATGAATTTCTGAAAAAACTTGAAAATATTCAAGAAATTCGAGGATTTTTCCGTTTGCTAACATCACGCATCGATGGAAAATTCTGTTAATTGTCTGAGACCTTCAAGTAGATGCTTAGAAATAAACTGAGCATGATTTAGCAGGGAGCATAATATAAAATTGTGATATTTTCAAAAAAACTTGAAGATATTCAAGAAATTCGTAGATTTTTCCTATTTCCTAACATCACGCATCGATAGAAAATTTTATAAATTGTCTGAGACCTCCTAGTAGATGCCTACTAATCCATTTGTAATGATTTAGGAGGTAGAATAAGATGCAACTATGATATTTTTGAGAAAATTTGAAAAAAATCAGGAAATTTGTAGATTTTTCCTATTTTCTAACATCGCGCATCGATGGAAAATTCTGTAAATTGTCTGAGACCTTCTAGTAGATGCCTAATAAGAAACTGAGCATGATTTAGTAGGGAGCATAAGATACAACTATGATATTTCTCGTCTCTGCTTAGCTGCTAATTTCAGCCTCATGAAAATATAAATCCTCTGCCATTCCGTCCCGGTGTGCGTAGGCCCTTATGATCATACCTATAATAGCGAGCCTAATGTAAACCGGTCAGAAGCGTAAAAATATTTAAAAAAAACAGTTTCCTTGACCCGGACATCGAACTAACGTTCCTCTCTGCAGTAATTATTTAGACAAGGCTACTATACAACAAGGCAAAACATAATATCACGTTATACCAAAAAATACTAACCAACTGCCTTATTGTTGCGCCACATCCGTTCCGTTCAATGACAACTTAGTAGTTGCATAGATTATAAAATAACAAGTGCATTCAACCTCAACCTGCAGATATTTACAGTATATAAATGCCAGTATGTCCTCAAACATCCTACGGCAATAAAATCGGTCTAGCTAGATATAAACAACATACCTAGAACCGAAGTAAAAGCATTAATTAGCATACACACAATACGCGAAACTAATAATGGTAATACCCATTGAAGCCTAGTAAGGCGTGACAATTAGGAGACGCCAACATTATTATAGTGTTGTGTTTAATGGAATCACGTGGCTATCATTGAAGTACCAGCTGAAACAACATAGACATCGCCTGAAGGCTAAACATTCATTCGAATAATTGAAATGACAAACAACCATAACCTATCGAGTAAAAGTCTGAGCGAAAGGTTACAGGGGCACATTCATAAACAATTTCAATTCAAAAACAATTTTTTTTTTTGTGTAATTGGAGAGATTCACGCGAATAGCTTAGCGGCTCCTAGCAACCCTTTTGTACTGACCATGCAACCTGAATTCAGTTGGATTTAGCATCAACCTGGCTGTTGTATTTTAAAAAGTTTATCAAACTTCGATAGTCGGTTTTTTTTATTGAGATTACTAGGTATTCAAGTTACCTATGTATATGTCAATTGTAAACAATTTTTTCTTAAGACATATTGGTAAATATTTAATAATTTGGATGGGACTTATTGTACCTATGCAAAATATTTTTTTCATTATATATCGAGAAATTATAATCTAATAAAGATTTATTACAATCTTACGGAGTCTGCAATTTTCCGGTGTCATAATTTACATGTTGCATTTTTCTAAGTAGAGGTACAAATACTACTTAATAAAAAAACATAAATATATAATGAAATATACTATGAGCAAAGTACGTAGATATCAGAACCATTCTCTATGATGAAACTTGTATGTAGTCCCAGCCGTTCTTTCAAACCTTATTGAAAGGTAACATGTTAGTACGCAGTCGGCCTTCGGTCTCATATCGACAAGAAAAATAAACAACTAAAATTGTGATTATAGGCGCACTTGGCTGTATGCTTGACTTCCTACAAAAATTACAACCGAGTTAACGTGAATATTTTCTAGTCTTCATCCTCGCCTACCTAGATCAAAATCAAGAACCATGCATTCAATTATGTGCTACCTGCTACCCCCACCAACCCTTACTCTAATAAAACCGGCGTGGAGGTAGAAGGTTCCCTCTTTCACAAAAAGGACCTCTCTTCAAGCATTGAAAGAAAACTGTCAGCTCCCTGTAGGTACCTAACCTTACCAAGCCTATAATAATTTATCTAGTCAACATTTCAAGCCCCACATGTGAGCTAAAACATCGCTTAGGAAATAGGTCTATGTTTTAAATAATGCATAAAAATCCGCGATTGTTTTAAAAAACCGGCCAAGTGCGAGTCGGACTCGCGCACGAAGGGTTCCGTATCATTAAAAACGGCAAAAAAATCACGTTTGTTGTATGGGAGCCCCCTTAAATATTTATTTTATAGTTTTTTAGTAGGTATTTGTTGTTATAGCGACAACAGAAATAAATCTGTGAAAACTATCACGGTTCATGAGATACAGCCTAGTGACGGACAGACGGACAGTGAAGTCTTAGTAATAGGGTCCCATTTTACCCTTTAAGTACGGAACCCTAAAAATCAGCAAATAATACGGTAGCGGGTAGCCCAACAATCTCTGTCGAGGGACGGAAGGACTCGGTAATTAGAATGAAATAGAAAAATCGTTGAGCGGAGGGGAGCGGCGAATCGGAAAATGCGTCAATGTAAAAGATAGAGGTGTATTGCCATTGAGTCCCTTGATTAATTACCTACTATAGTACTGATCGTGAAATGTATTCAGCCGTCGTAACTCGCAATCGCGTTTTATGACCGCGACTGCAGTTGATCTTGGCGATTAGTATTGTATAAAACTGTTATCATTTAATTTGATGTTTTTATTACAAAAGCTATAATGTGATATCTTACTTTTGGTGCTTGCATCGTCGACTAGAAGTACTTCCTTTAGCAGAGTGCTGGGTGACCGTTGCAATACGCTAAACGCGGTTCTAAGCAGCGTGCTCCAATGCTCGTTGTGGAAGGGAACCACTATGCTCACAGTAGGCAAAGACGCAATGTAAAGCTTCTTTTCACAAGTATGGTACCGAATGTCCGGCAAGGAACGATTCAGTGCAATCTTATCACTGAGGGCACCATTGAAGCCATTTACTGCATACAAATCTTTTTCCAGTTCAGCATCTGATTTTGGCAGAGTTGCTGGCTTTCCTTGCTCACCAATTCCTGATAAAAAATAAATAATTAAATAGGTTGCATGGAATACCTAATCTCTACCTCATACTATGTATACTCATGTTTCCTTGTAAGCTAACTTCAACGTTTATTCCTCAATATTATGTATTCAAAATACCTATCAAAATCACTAGTAATCAAAATGTATGAGCATTGCCATCCTTTTGTAGAGCAATGCTATCTGGGTCAGATAGTCACTTAATTTGTATTACAATTTTTATGACCACATAAGAACAATATACATGTAACAATATATAGAACTAAAACAATGTTAACCATGCCAAAACATTTGTTTTTTATTATTTTGAAGTTACTAGGGATTTAAGTGATTTTAATTTACATAGAGATTATTTCACAATCCACTAACAGCTAGCTGATTATTTGCAGCTAAATTAAAATATGTTATGACTAATAAATTGATAATACCCACCCACTCGCTTCATTTCATCTTGTATCAGGGCATAGTCGTGCCAGTCAATTTTCTGAAATTATGTAAATTTGTTAAACACAATTCGGATCCATTTTGTTTCATAGACTACTTTGTCATACTACTGAGGGGTCTCCATTATTTTTTGACATTGAATGCGGTCAGGATGACATTGCTACTTGAATAAACATTTTTTGACTAGTGTTCACCCCGGCTTTGCACAGGGGCTAAATAGTACACAAACATTCCTCATTTATAGCTCTTTCTTACTTTACACCCACAAGATACTGTCATATTTCTATATATATGTCGATATTTCTTTCATTTGTGACATGCTTGGTGCAAATAAACTTTGTCTTACTTTCTTTCATCTAACTATTTTACCACATACATTTAAACAGTGAAAAACTCAAATCTTTTGATTATCAGTTTAAAATCATGAATACAAAGATAATAAATATTTCATATTTTAAAACATCTAACTTTTAATAGAACTATCAAAATAAGAACTTATTATATAAGACCTGTCGTACTGTATGGATCAGAATGTTGGGCTGTGAAAAAAAAGGATGAGAAAAAGATTGCATGTTGCGGAGATGAGAATGTTGAGATGGATGTGTGGAGTATCGAGAATGGATAAAGTGAGGAATAAGTTCATTAGAGGTAGTTTAAAAGTTGTGCCAGTGAGGGAAAAGTTAAAAGGGAACCGCTTGTCTTGGTATGTTCATGTGAAGAGGAAGGATGAAATGCACATAACTAAAAGAGCTATGAATATAAATTTGGATGGAAGGACAGGGTGAGGGAGGCCAAAATAAAGATAATGTAAAAAAAAAGAAATGATAAAAGAGGATGAATACTGACCATGCTAATTCTGATAGATATGGACAGAAAGAGACAACATTGTCTGTCAAATAAAATTGGAGAGAAGGACAATGAATAACTAACCTTTAAGGTATTGGGTGTGAAAAGATCCCGATCTTGACGAAATCTTTTCGGTATTTGGAAAACTTGTTTGGCCTGGTTTGCAAATTCGTTATTTGCATCTAGGCTAGTCAACAATTTCACTATGTACAGTAATAATACTATAAGTGTCAACATTAGAAGATTGCGCAACTTCAGCAGGCGCACCAATTGGCGCCTTGAAATCGACATTATGCTGAAACAATTAAAATAAAATATTTAATAGATACCTACAGATTTTACAAAATTATTTATCATATTCCGAACCTGCCAAAAAATAAAATAAATAATAATTCACAAAACCAAATTCCATTATTGAGTTTTCTGGGAATGGATCTTGGGTAAGTACTTAGTTGACTTCATATTTGACGATAAAAATATAGCCCTTGGTCTTTTGACTTAGATAAGATCATTATTTTTAATTTATACCATTAATGGTGTTTCTTTAGTGAATTACTTAAATAAAAAACAAATACATTTTTCAGTTTACATTTTTTTTTGTAAAAATGATTTTGTTATATGCTAAGACCAGGATAAATAATTATATATATACCAAGAATCAGATAGGCATGTAGTTAGCTTTTATCTGATAGGAATGATAAATAGTCGCAACAAGATAATTAAAAATGATGAAGATCAATTTTATTTAAACGACATTTTTCAGTTAATGATATTAACAAGTTAATACATACGGAGACCTCCACCGGCGATAATACATATCTGTTAAATGTTTAATAACATTAAAAATACTAATATTTATTATGAAGGTGTTCCCATTGTTATTTATTTACATAGTGTAAAACTGTACAATACTTACACAATATTTGCATAGAGGTCGTACGGATATGCTGCTGCCACACAAGGATGCACTTAAAACAATACAAAAGATGTTTTATTGATACACCACGAAAGCACGACAAAATACAAAAAATCACAGAGTACACTATAATATACTGAAATAGAGACCAATCTTCGGCCGTACAATGGGTAACCACTTGCGACTCGCCCCTAACGCCATCTGTTATCACTAGTGAGAATCTCTATTCATGCTATCTATACCCATAGCTTTACCTGTTTAGATACACCATACGCGTACGTATTTATAGGTACTATCATAATTATTTCATTGAAGGTTATTTAAGGATTTATAAATGAAACATTTTATTTATCAAAACAAGTTTATTTGTGTCTTTTATAGCACTTATTTAATTTCTTAGCTTTTATTTGTAGACCGTCCTCATCATTATCAACCTGTTTTCTCCCAGCTAATATTTTATTAATATTTTTACAATAATTAAAAATCATACAGCGAATGACAATTTGAATCAAATAGTCTGTTAATTTCTCTTTGTGAATTTTACATTTAATAAATCGAAAATCAACAAATATAATTATTGCTGTTTTAATTATTTCTTTTAAATTATTTTTTTCTATATTATCTTTCATAATTTCATTAATTATGTCTTGCATATTTGAAATTAATTCGACTAATTCTTTGCTGGGAGTGCAAAGCCATCGTCGACCTGCATATTCCCTATATTTAATATATTCTATTTCATTTTGAGATGATAAATCATTTGTGCAATCAGTGCAAGATTTAAAAATTTGGGATTTCGTTTTTTTTAAGAAATATCCGCTCATATATTGTATTGGAGCAATAATACGGGGATCCCTTTCTTTTACCTCTAGTGGGGTAAAATTAAAATCAAATATTTTTGCAAAATCAAATGAGGAGCAGGTCGACGTTGCTTTCGCATTTTCGATAATGAGAGAGTGCAATGCATTACAAAAGTCTCCTTCGCAGTTACCGCGGGTGTGGACACTGCTTAAATTATTTATTAAAAGTGTGGCGAAAGCTGACTCGAACTGATCACAGGTCGGGTTAGTGTTGCGACACCCTTGGCTTCTTACTGCACCAAAGAAATTTTCCAAGGGGTCCTGATTAAGGTGCCGTAACCATACTGACGACACGTTAAAATCATCTTTTAACTTTTTTAATAAAGTTTGTATGCCATTCAGTGTCCACACCCAATTGGTTACAGAGGGAACTGCTTCTTTTTTTCCAGCCGAATTTATAAATTTCATTGTATTAAATATTTTTATGCCCTCTACCCACATATTATTGTGGATAGAGTTCGGCGTTGCTGGGCCAAGTAAGGGTTTGGCGTTTTTATTTTTCATTTGACTTCCATTGACTGAGTCAAATATTTTATCCATGAACAGCAGCAGGTCCGCAGTTTCCTTGCACTCTGTAGGAAGGATGTTCTTATCTGAAACAAAAAAAAAAAAAGATTAAATAACAGTACTCAATAAAAAAATCTAGCAAACTTATTAATCAGGATAGGTTTTGTTGTATTTGACATTTTAAGTGATTATCAAGGCCAGACAAAACAAAGAACAAATCTCAACACAGAAATGATAATTATCCTTTTCATCCACTTAAACATAACCACGAATAAAGGCATTAAGGATTTATGAAAATGATCTTATAATTACATTCATTTTATAAATACATCAGTTCTTAACAAAATTAGTCAAGATTGTTTTCGTTATTCAATATAGTAGGATAAAATATGACCAATTGTTACCATATATCCACTTTTCTAATTTAATTCTATGAATTTTAGATAATATATAAAATGCAGTCATAATGGGGGCTTGTGGCTAAGTAATAAAGCCGCACCGGTCGATCGATCAGGTTAAGCTTTGCTTGCCGCGGTTGGTTGACCATCTTTACATACCAAGACCCCATGCCTAAGAAAGAATTTTGAGCTGTTGTTCCCGTCTGTCATATGTAGATCTTTGACAGTTTTTACGATTCGTCAGAAGCCCGAAAGTCTGACAACCAGTCTTACCAATTATACGTAAAGAGGGATATTGTACTACCAAGTAACTGGAATGTGTAGCTCAGACAGGCAGTAGCTCCATGTAAAATACTGGTATTCAACTGTATTTGGTTTGACTGGAAGCCAACCCCAAAATAGATGGGAAAAGGCAGGCAGATGATGATAGTCATAATATAAAATAAGCCGAATCTTACCTGCTAGATATCCCATATTAGATGCCACAGTACAGCTGAATATTTGTGAAGCAAATTTCACTTTCATTTTGTTCAGTTTTTCAGGGTTGACGTGGTTTTCTGTTAATTTTGGGATTAATCTAATGCCCTTGTAACCTGGGTTTTCGTCATATAATAATTTTAAATGAGACCATTTTGCGGTTTTGGTAACACCTTCTGTGGTGTATTCTAAATTTTTATTTAGTAAATTATTTCGAATTCCTTTGAGAAGGTGTGGGGGGTCGTAGAGAGGTATTATTTCTTGGCTATTTATCACAATAATATTATTTTTTGTTTCCTCTCCTTTTCTCAAATATAGTCCTCTGGTCTCGTTAACCAACAATCTGAGAGCCTGTCTATTGTTGGTTCCTTGGTCACAAACTGAAGCAACCACTATCAACCCTGCCTCTTGCAAGCCTGTTGTTACTTCTTTAATTTGTTTCGCCAGCTCGGGTCCCTTAGTTGCACTTGACGCAAATGTATAAGAAACTGCCTGCTTATAATTATAAATTAGACCACGCACCATAAAAACTTGGGCGTGATCTGCAAAGTCACCCTTTCTTTCTTGCCCATTATCAACAAGTCCTGTTATTTTATCTTTTCTCTCCTGGTATGTAACATTGGCTTTCAGTGAGACTTCGTCAAATATTAGTATGCACAACTTTTCTTCTGTTTTCATGAGGTCAGCTTTGGTTTTAAGTTGAGAGAAAATGTTTTTGTTAATACCAGGCTTGAGATTAGTCATTTGAATTAATTTGATTAATGTTTGCTGAGCAGGCAAAATAAAAATCTTCCTGAAAAATCTATATCCTTTGGGACTTTGCTTGAAAATTGATAAAGCAGCAATTTTTTCCTGTAATGTAAAACGTCGTCCTTTTTCCTTTTTTCGGTCCTCCCGGCATTGCATTTGCATTAATATTTTACCAGTACTTGTGCAATTTTCGAGCGTGTTTAAGAATGCAGGACTAGATGCCAATTTTTTTGCAGTTTTTAAGTTGGCTGCCTGTTTTCTTGCTTTATGTTTTATTTTGCTTATTTTTATACTGGCAGCAATGAGTTTTTGACGCAGTTCTTTTTCGACATTTGTAAGGAATACTTTTTTTATAGTTTTCTTGACTACTCTCTTCATTCCTGTAAAATAAAAACATAACATGTTGATTATTTCACATATTATAGGTAACATACATACATTAAGAGTAAATTCAGAAAAAAGGTCAACAGACTAACTTTCAAAAAAACTTATTCATAATATATTTAGTAGAAGAAAACTAACAGTTATACAGTAGATGTATGAAAATACAATTTTTTCTCTTTATGATATTAAGTGTAGACTTAATATCATAAAGAGAAAAAATTGTATTTTTGTATGTAACTATCTCTGGGTGACATAGGCTATATTACAATTT
Source organism: Mamestra brassicae (assembly GCA_905163435.1). Taxonomy (NCBI): domain Eukaryota; kingdom Metazoa; phylum Arthropoda; class Insecta; order Lepidoptera; family Noctuidae; genus Mamestra; species Mamestra brassicae. Next base: position 4,083,290 of record LR990996.1, on the reverse strand, counting down.
CAAAAAAATTAGGGATCCTTACTAAAACTTCAATAATGTAACCCAAGGTGTAAAAAAATGACCTTTAAAAAAACCTTACATCGCGTGCGCTGCGAAAACTATTGAAGTTAACAAAATAATGTAGTACGACTGTGCAGAATACATCGTTATCTACAAAAAATGTCGGGACAGCATATGTTTAACTATTATAGTTATGTCACAATGACTGTTCTTTTATTTTTAAAATTTAATTGAAATGCCGCCGCTAGAAAAGGCTCTTTATTTCTACCTTGTATTAATCCTTATAAGTTATTTTAGATTATAAAATAAGTTATTTTAGATTCAAGACTGCTTCAATACCTTAATACAACTTTTTGAATTATTCAATTCGGACATACCATTCGAAAGATATCCCAAGTTCAAAAATGTAAGTATTAGAAATAGTATTTCGCCCTTATAGCCTGGGACACCCTAATGTCCACTATCCTACATAGTTTTTAAATTCGCTTACTTCTATCTAAATGGTAAGTCACCAAGCTTACCCTTGCGAAGCCAAGCCGGGCCGCTAGTAAAGGATATAAAGGGTTGGAAAATAGCCAATTACAGATTTTGATAGATAAACTTACCAAGATTATCTTTATTATTATTCTTGGGAATTGGAGAATGTCCAAGTGGCATGATACTATGCTCATGCACTGGAGTGTTCGGATCTGAAATACAAGTTAATTTCATTTTAAAATTCAAGCTAACAAGATTTTAGTATACAATACTATAACTATATGTACAATTTATTTTTAATAAACAATATTTTAATCTTAAACTTAAATGATTTGCCACTTGTTGGTCTTCAGTATAGGTACTTCTATACTGAAGACCAACAAGTGGCAAATCATTTAAGTTTAAGATTAAAATATTGGATTGGATTGGATAGATAAACTTACCAAGATTATCTTTATTATTATTCTTGGGAATTGGAGAATGTCCAAGTGGCATGATACTATGCTCATGCACTGGAGTGTTCGGATCTGAAATACAAGTTAATTTCATTTTAAAATTCAAGCTAACAAGATTTTAGTATACAATACTATAACTATATGTACAATTTGTTTTTAATAAACAATATTTTAATCTTAAACTTAAATGATTTGCCACTTGTTGGTCTTCAGTATAGGTACTTCTATACTGAAGACCAACAAGTGGCAAATAATTTAAGTTTAAAATAAGTGTTGCAAACAAGGTATTAATTATAAAGGAATATTATTATGATGTTTTCTATGCTAAAAGTGGTTAGGTCTATGTATGTATTTCCTTGCACTTATTCAAGTTTCTTCAAAGATCAACAAAAATCTCAGACAGCACAATCTCAGAATGCTGGGAATGAATAGAATAGAATACTCTTTATTATGTACACCATATGGTGTACCTACATAATAAAGAGTATTCTATTAACTTATATAAGTTACAGAAAAAAAAAGAATAAATCAGCAACAGAAATAAAAAAGAATTACCCATATTTTCTCTTTGTATTACATGCTTTCCAACATGCATTGATATATGTGGCAAATATTCAAAATTTGAAGTGGGATCTGGAAGAAAAACACATCATGATTAATTTCATATTAAAATTTCAAATTAATGCTTATTACAAATTTTAGTAAATTTATAAGTATAAATAGGTACCTGATGATGTTGATGGCAGCTCTAGAATTTGTTGTAATGGCTTTCTATTAACAGATGTTAATCTCTTCAGAGACAATTGTGCTGAAAAAAACCACTTTTATAAATAGAGCTGCAAATGACCAAAGTATCAATCTAAATCCAAACAGGAATATGTACAGCACAGTGGAATATATTCCTTTATATAGATGATAATTTATACAAACCTGGCATATTTAATGTTGGCACTGCAATGTTGCTGACTTTGTTGTTACGACATAGATATTTATCTTCAAAGTGTGAGCGACACACACGGCGGTATTTAAATATGCGCTCATTTTCCAACTTTAAGATATCACCACCAATGACATAAAGCCATGTGTTGAAGCGTTCTCTATCTCTTTCAGGGTTTGGGAACCCATGGAGCACTTGATGCATACCTAAAACCAATAATGATGTCCTTAAAATTGGTAAATAACTAAGTCAAGTTTACAAACAGTAGTTTTGGTTTTACAGTCAAGATCTCAAACATTCAACAGACAGTGAAGTCTTAGTAATAGGGTCCCGTTTATGCCATTTGGGTATGGACCCCTAAAAATAGCATTATATTATCTCTTTGAACACTAGTTAGGCTATCAGCTTTGCTACAATGTTGGTATAGGATGGAGTATAAATTGATTAATAACAGATTACCAGAGTATGTAAGATTGACTGGTAGTTAATGCATTGCTGCCTTTGTGCAATAAAAAGCAGTTTGTACTTTTACAAGTAAGGAAAATAACTCAAACATACCTCCACTCTCCTTGCACCCCGGAACACAGCAGTACTTGTCCGAAGACATAGCGCAATGTGCAATAAAACAGATGCACGAAAGGAGTCCTATCTCAAACACAACACTACACCAGAGTCCTGTCTCAGTATAAATACACACAAAATTCTTTCTGATCGCAATTATGGATTAGCCGGAGGAACTTTAGCTCAACTCAACGACAAATGCATAACGAAAAACAGAAAGATTACAAAAATATCGCATGAAACCGGCGCAAGCGTCAGGCATCAGCAGACATTTGCATTTGGAGTTAGCAGTTTATTGATAATTAAACCATCAATTAAATTTTACTATCGCAACATTATACTGGACATTTTAGAGTATGTTTTTATAATTCCTAAAACCAATTGAATTACTTACTAACACGTTAAACTTATAAAATCTTTGGGGTTAATCAATAATTATTATCACAAATTATAATATTTTAGTAGCACAAAATTGTCAATGTTTCGTCGTGTTTAGTGCCATCTGTTGGAATTATATTGAGTATTAGTACAGAGCTGCCATCTCTTATCCATAGTTAGAAAATATCCACACAATAATCCGACAAAATAAGAAAACACCTGTCAACTTGGTCGCATAAGGCCTATTATATACTTCGTGATTTAGTATCATTGTAACCACTGACTTCCCCGGTTCTTTGTACTAAGATTGAGCCGCCTGCAAAAAATCTAAACCGCCCGGTGCTATGTGCTATTCACGCGACTAATGTTAAAAGATAATATTACTGTGATCAAAACACCTGATTTTGCCAGATTATTTCCATTTGTGACGAGTGTGACAGAGATATAAGATCCAGTGACGTTTGACGACTTGTCTTTTCATTTCAGTTGGATTATAGCAAGCCTGTTTTATTTTTTTTAAGTTGTTGAAGCAAAGGTAATTGGGTATTCATTCTTTTTAAAACGTTATGATGATTTTTTTTTTCATTGAAAAAATAACAAAATATTTAATCTAAATAAATGAACTATCAAAATAAAAACATACAAAAAAAACTTGAGGGTGTGTGCTTTTTCATTTAATAAAATAAATCTGAACGCTTCGGAAAATTCTCGATCGCTACCTTGACAACTGTTTGTTTTTGATTGGCTGAAAATTTTCAGGAAAATCAAATTCCTCACAGTAGGGAATTTATTTTATTTCTGTGCATCGTATAAATTGTAACAGACAAAACAATAAGTGAATCAAATATATTTTAAGGTAACTGCCTAGGGTGAAGTTTTTTATATAACTAAGTTAATAATGGTATTTGGTCGCCCTTTATTGAGGATTTCCGTTATCCGGCTGCACCGAACACTCCTGTGTCCGAACGCTACATAAATTCATACATATTTTTAATTAAATTATGTCCAGTTCTCGTGGCGGAGTATAATACTGTCGAAAGTTTTTTCATTCTCTGATATTGCCGTCGCTTTTTTAGTAAGCCGACGTGTTCCGTCACCTTTATACTTTATATTTTTCAGATGGCTTTATTTAGCCGTAAAGTATACCTATGCACCGCCTTGCTGGTGTTAGTGAGTGCAGCGGGTGTGGTGCGAGCCGACAGTGATGATGGTGATGACGAAGTTACTGTGGAGGTTAGTTCTTATAGGTTACATGACCTGAATAAATTACTTTGATTATTAACAAAAAAACAGTAGAAATAGACACTGCTGACTGAAAGTTTATGACCCACATTATTATCTAGAGATAATGAAACAAATGTGGGCTTAGTTTCTCGGTGGCCTTGATATAACAAAAGAAATTATCACTATCAAGTCAACTTGTATCGCACACAAGTCCTTTATTGTACATTATATCCTCAAGGTTTCCCATTGGTTTGCTAATAACCTGAAATCCATCTATAACTTGCTCCTTAAAATGTAAGTACCTACTTATTTAAGCAAATTTTATGGAAGTAAACACTGTTCTCCATGCCCAATATGCACTTGATAGATTTGATTACACTACACAGTAAAGGAACTCATAAGAGTCAACGAGTCTGTATAATAGCTAAATTCTAGCATGAAACTATTTAGATTGTCATTAACACTAAGAAAAAGAGTAATAAGTTTTCAAAATTATTCTGTACTCAATCAAAAAAATTACCTCGGACTACAAGAAACTTAAATATAAAACCTATTTTATGATCTTAGACGGTGGAAGAAGAAAATGTATACCACAGTCCCACAATAAGTCCTGAAACGGTATATCTTGCGGAAAACTTTGATGATGAAGCTGCTTTCAAGAAGAAATGGGTCAAGTCTGAAGCTAAGAAACAGGGTGTTGATGAAAATATTGCCAAGTATGATGGCAAATGGGAGGTAAGTTATTTAAAACATCTATGTTCTGTATTGGAAAGGGATTCATATCTGAATAACATCTCTGATGTTGGCAATGAATCGGCTGCCTACCGGGACCAAACAGCATGACAATAGATGTGCTGTTGCGACAACTAGGAAAAAAACAGAAAAGTATATATTACATTTGGTGATTTCAGCTACATAAAGCAATAACCTACCAAAAAGATGCTATCACACTATTTTCCCAATAATATTAATGGAATGGTCAAATATTTGAAACTCCTATTCAAACATAATTCAGAATCAGAATGCTTTTATATATAATAGAAGGTCAAATTACAACAGTGTGAGATGTTACAGATAGGCAATCTTCTATGTTTTGCCCAGAGGCATACAAATACATGTATAATTTAGGTACCTACTTGACAAACTTATATAGAATATCACCTAAATGTCTTGCCTCACACAGAAGTCATGGTTGAAAATATTATCTTGATTTGCCATAGCAAAATCTATTCAAAACAATACCTTATCTTGCAGCTGATATGAGGTGTAATAGATCTTAACATTTCATGAATGAAAATATCAAATTGATCAAATCAGAACTAAATTTTTTAGTGTTCCGTACCTAAAGGGTAACTAACGGATCCCTATTACTAAGCCTCCGCTGTCCGTCCCATAATTTAAAAAAATGTTGTCTAGATTCCATCAAAAATATGGGTACTTAACTAAATATTTCACCTTTTAGATTCAACAACCTAGTAGGAAGATCTTCAAAGAGGACCTCGGTCTTGTGTTGACAACTGAAGCTAAGCATGCTGCCATATCAACCCTGCTTGATCGGCCATTTGAGTTCAAGAACAAGCCCTTCATTGTCCAGTATGAAGTTACCATGCAGGTAAGATTTTAGTAAGAAAATATCATTGTCAAACCAGTCCTTGGTTAGTTTTATGCATAAAAGTGGGATGTTTGAGTTTCAATGTGAAAAAATTAAAGAAAGAAAGAAAACATGAGTCATGCTACTCTAGTTTGGCTGTAGTTTGAAGTTCTTTCCAAGAAAGAAAGAAATATCGTATGCAATTCATGCTTGTCATCCACCTGCTGTCAAACCAAGTTCAATGTATTTCTGTTTCTTTCAAAAACAAAAGGATGACTGTAATTTTTGGCTCAGTACTAAAATTATCATATTTCAGCACATAATTTGATATTTATTAAAAAAAATGTGTTGTTTTTAACTTCAACTAATAAGATATCGAGATAATCACCAAAGAAGTGATTCATCAACCAACATCATACTCTTTTGCTATAACCAAAGAGTATAATAATAACTAATAAAGGAAGCTTTTACTAATAGATTTCTCATAACTACAGCCGCATGTTGCAACATGGTATTAAATTTTATTTCGAAGGCTTCACTCATCACCACTTTTGGTAAACTGTCATTCTTTAAATATGGAAGGGAAGACATTACACACCAACAGTTCATACTAAGGAATATAAATGCGAAAATGAGTTTATTAGTTTGTAACGCTATCACCACGCCTAAATCGCTGAACCGATTTTGATTAATTTTGACACAGACGAGCTATGCTGCGTGAAAAAGTTAGTAGATATTAAGTAAAACAGAGAAATATTTTAGAATCTGTATCATTGAAAGACTATAGGCACAATGTAGGTATACATATTATTACTCATAATTCAGTACAACTTATTGAATTGAGTCACTAATTGGCTTATTGGCTAAGCTTTGAGCCTGTTCATATTTTCCACGTAACTTCTTATAACTGGTAGACAGTAAAACTCAGACGTGTAGGTATTGTTTCATGTGAATGAATGTATGTGGAATATGGATTAAATCTCTTAATGTTATAAGCTAATTAGCGCAAAGCTGTGACCTCATTTTGCCATGGTTATTGATTTCGTAGTTTTTGCTGCCTTTCTTGGTTTGATTACCACGACATTTCTCGCATTTTGGTATAAGAATCTAACTTTTGTTGACGCTTACGAATTTTATCTTAATACTAACTGATACCCGCGTCTTCGTCCGCGTAATTGACGGCTTTAAAGAAAAAATACTTTCAGAGAATCTTTCTTGGTCTTAATGTGTTTTATATTATTTATAAATTTTCTCATTTTTTAATAATAAACTTGCATACTAATATTATTAATAATATTGTATTGACTTGGCTCGCGAGGTTGTCGACATGTGGGATGTGGACTCAGCAATCATTGTACCGATAGTCGTCCTAGCCAATAGCTTAATAGCCCCGAGCCTCGACCAGCACCTCAGGAGGCTCTCGTTAGGCAGCTGGATCAAGGGCCTGATTCAGAAAGCGGTACTTCTGGACACGGCTCGTATTGTTAGGAGGTTCCTCTCTCTAAAGCCCTGACCGCCGGTAGCTTGGACCCTGTTCCCGATACCGGTGGGCTACTATTTTTAAATTTTTAATTGTTTTTTTTGTGCTTTTGTATTTTTTAAGATATATTTAAAAAATTAAGAAATAAGTTAAAAAATAATGAATAAACAGATAATATTGAACTTTTACTAACTGGGTTGCATAACTCTCTTTGTCGTAAGAAACCTAACATGACTTGACATTTCTAAGCCTACAGCGACTTCCTTCCGAAGTACATACATAGTTTAAGAGACAAAAACATGAGGATTCACACATACAATGTTATTACAAACATAGCCTGGACGCTGTCCAAAATGGTTTTCGGAAATGCGTTACATTTATGACGCTAGGTGTATAAATAACTTTGATTCGCGTCAATACTTTTTTGTTTGTTTATGCTGGACGCCATAAATCGCATCCTACGTGGGGTATTTTTGTAGAATCGCTATTTATAGGATCCTGTCAACATTTTACAGGATCCTGTGAACATATCAATGAGGTGCAATTGATATTCGTAGTAGATAGGCAGTGTTGGTTAGAAAATGTTTGATTATGTAGTCTGCTTCACAAGTCATCAGATTCAATCAATCATTATAAGTACAGAACCCTGACCATTTATTATTATGATTCAACATACATGTCAGCTCAATAAAATAATGTTAACTTTTACACTCTCATTTTCGTTGTTCCCTCACCTCCCAACTGAAAAGTTGTAATATCATCCATGATCCTTATTGCCTTTATGCACTGACGCACTATATCCTATTCCTCTAACTCACTCCTCTATTATATGTAAATAGTATAAAAAAAAGTTGCTATGTACATCTAACTGTTTCTCCGCTTAATTTTAAGGGTTCCGTACCAAAGGGGGAAATCGGGACACTACTACTAAGATTCCACTGTGCGTCTGTCTATCTGTCACCAGGCTGTATCTCATGAACCGTGACAGCTAGACAGTTGAAATTTTCACAGATGATGTATTTCTGTTGCCGCTATAACAACAAATAATAAAATTGAAATAAAATAAAAGGGGGCCCCCATACAAGAATCATTCGTCATCAATTTTTCGGCATCAATTTTTCGGCTTATGGTACGGAACCCTTCATGTGCAAGACCAACTTGCACTTGGCCAATTTTTTGAATCACGCGTCGAATTTTGATATGCTTTTCAAAATCCGTTGCGAGGTCTCTGTTTATAAGGTCCCATTAAAATAGATGGACACATTTTTAGAAATCATTCAGACCACCAAAATAAGGACAATATAAATATATAATTATGTAAAAAGGTATAAGAACAATTAGCAATAGGCAATAGGTAAAAAAATAATTAGAAAAACTCATTAGATTCTTTCTTTCCTTACAAGAAAATAAACAGCTAACAAAAATACACAAATCATTTTAATCAGTGTTGTATTTGCTTGAATATCTTTGGAATGCTGTGTTATATATACGTCATACAAACTCAACCGTAATCTCGATTTACAGGAAGGTCAAAACTGCGGCGGTGCCTACATCAAGCTCTTGTCCCGCGGTACTAACACCAAGGCTGACCTCCGGAAGTTCTACGACCAGACTCCTTACACCATCATGTTCGGACCCGACAAGTGCGGCAATGACAACAAACTGCATTTCATCTTCAGGCATAAGAACCCCAAGAACGGAACCATCGAGGAGAAGCATAGCAAGAAACCTACGTGAGTGTTTTGTTTTAGGAAAGCGGTTTAAACTTTTTAGATCGTGATTTCTTTGCTGGAACTTAATATGCAACACCAGAAGTACTCTTTACAGGAAATAGGCTATATTGTAATTGCAGAAGGTATAGTAATAACCAGCCAGTGGTCGAAATAGGTAGAGCTATTTGGGGTCAATGGCTTCAAATGTAAACAACGTGTAACAGAATAAGCGCAATACCTCTAAGGGGTCATTGTACTCATTATTATGAACAACTTTCACTATGGGAGCAACACCGAAATCGCGAAAAAAAAAACATAACTCGCGACAGCTACTGAGAAATTTTCTGCACAAAAAAGCCTTACACGAAGAGCTTGTTCAGTCCGTTTTATTTCGACCATAGGCGCTACTTATCAGACGATAAGAATAGAGATATAAGAAAACCTTCACATTCTGACATTTGAGTTTCATATATGTATCGTATATCTTTCGTCAAATGAGACATTACAGACACAGTCATAGAGCAAAATAATACCTTAGTAATACTATTTTCCGTCACTTGCAGCCAACGCCTGGACGAAATCTACAAAGACAAGGAACCTCATCTGTACACTCTGATCATTCGGCCCGACAACTCGTTCAGCATTCTGGTTGACAACAAAGAGGTCAATGCTGGTTCTCTGCTCGAAGACTTCACTCCCGCCGTCAACCCGCCAGAGGAGATCGATGACCCTAATGACAAGAAACCTGAGGACTGGGATGAGAGGGAAAAGGTTGGTCTAAATATTACAACTAGGTTTAAATCTACAAATAAATATACATATTTGCCGTCCACACATGAGAAGAAGAACTTGATTTCAACCAGATATGGTAAACCGTTATATACAAAATCCCATTAAAATAGGTGGACAAACTTTTAGAAATCATTCAGACCACCAAAATAAAAACAATGGTAAAAAATAATTAGAAAAACGCATTAGATACTTGAAAAAAAAATCAGCTAGCAAAAATACACTCAAAATGTTGGTTACCCAATGCATAAACACATCCATGCTATTGTTATCTCATAATTCTGATACTAGAAATGTGCTTGCGCACGTGACCACGTCAAGTTCCTAGCCATAATGGATGTGTTTATTCTAGTGCGCCGATTTTTTTTTATTTGAAGTCCGAATATTTTTTTTTTTTTGCTTGTATATCTTTGGTTAGACGTACTGAACGCTGGCCGGTTCTGTATGGTGTCGGTCGTAAAAGAATAGCACCATCCCATCACTTCCCGTGGTTGTCGTAAGAGACGACTAAGGGACTCACCAGAGAATGGGCAGCAGCATTCTCTGTGCGTTGCAACAGCTACACTGCGATCGCCAACCCGCCTGCCAAGCGTGGCGATTATGGGGGAGGCATATGTCCAGCAGTGGACGTCTTTCGGCTGATATGATATGATGACTGAACGCTGTGTTAAAATTTGTCCAGCTATTATCGTTATCATTTGGAGAAAATCAGACGGTTACCTACATCAAAGCTGTGCTTTTTGTTATTGAAATGTAATTAATGGTTTTGGTTTAATGACTAAAAAGGGATGAAATGCACGTAACTAAAAGAGTTATGAATATAAATGTGGATGGATGGACAGGGAGGCCAAAGAAAAGATGGATGGATTTTGTTAGGAGTGATATGAAAGAAAAGGGAGTCAGTGATAGCGTGACGGTTGACAGGACAGAATGGAAGAAAGAAACGTGTTGCGCCGACCCCAAATAACATGGGATAAGGGCAGGAAGATGATTGTTTAATGACTAAAAAATGAGCTGGGTTGGTTTTGATTTCAGTATGTGAATAGGTGTAGATTCGATAGCAAGTAAAATCTTGAACCTACATAAATAATATTGATATAGACATGTCCATTATATCTTAACTAGCTTTTGCCCGCGACTTCGTACTCGCATATCCCGTTTTTTGCCTCATGAACGTGGTTATCATATACAAAAAGAATTTTCCAAATCCAACTGGTAGTTCCAGAAAATAGTGCGTTCAAACAAACAAACTCTTCAGCTTCATTATATTAGTTTAGATGTAGCAGGTTACAGGTTCAATTGGTTAAAGATTCATTGTGTCCGAGTATTTCTTGTATAACTTCCTCTGTGGTGCAGCAAACCAGATTTACTCAGAATGAAGTAGTACACATGCTAATGTACGTCTCTCCCATAAAACGAACTACAAAGGCAACATTATACTAAATCACACTTAAGTGCAAACGTCTATTCGTACACATTTTCAGAGTAATCTGTTTGTGTTGAAACATACCTGGCAAAGTGCCCAGAATAAGGTGATTGTTCTCATTAATAACAACAAATTGAAATTTTATGTGTTCACAAACTGTATGAAATTAACACATTGCTTTTATAACTAGATTTATGACTTATTGTTATGGCAGCCAAACCGCACGAGGAAGTATAAATCAACTTGAAATAATCCCTTCTTTCATCATAATGAATAAAATACTCACTTCACACCATACTTTTAATGTATGGATGTTTAAACTCAGTATTTGGAATAGAAATAAATACTTCATAGTACCTAAAATATGGTACTATTTCAAGTCATATTTCGTGAGACACTTAGCACGGCGTTTCGTCAACCACACAGTTTTACATTTTTTGAATAATACAAATTTTTAGGGTTCCTCAAGAGGACAAAACGGAACCCTTATAGGATCACTTTGTTGTCCGTCCGCCTGTCTGTCAAGACCCTTTATCTCGGTAACGCGTGGAGGTATCGAGTTAAAATTAAAAACCATATACTCAAGTCTACAGTCCCTTGAAGCTGTGAAAAAATCAAACTTCTAAGTTAACGTAAAAAAAAGATACGGACGTTTATGCCGCAAAAAACGTATATATTTGGACACTCTTAAGGGAATCACAATTTATAGGGTACTTCCCGTTGACGTATAAGATTCATGACATTTGGCAAGATATAGATCTTAGAGTACAAGTATAGGAAAACGTCTGAAAATTGGGAATTTATAGTACTTATCATATAAAAAATCATTGGATTACAAACTTATATTTTCGGTTGAAGAATTGACCGTGACGTACATTGATGTATGGGAGAAAATTTTTACCAACAAAGTTAAGTTTGTCCTTCGATTTTACCTGCTATATTTTGCTTTCATAGTTTTTAAACTTCTGTAGGTAATGTATACTCGGAAAAAAATCAAGACTCGATCGGAACCCTCGGTGCGCGACTGCGCACTTTCCAGTTTTTTTTTTTCTAAAGTGTCCCACTGCTGGGTCTCCTTGTGGAGGAGGCCTTTGCCCAGCAGTAGGTATTTCAAAAATAATATTTCAACTTAACGAAGGTGTATTCTATTCATAGATTGTGGATCCATCAGCAACTAAACCAGAAGATTGGGACGAGGAAGCACCCGCTCAAATCGTCGACCCCAATGCAGTGAAACCCGAGGGTTGGTTGGATGATGAACCTGAAATGATTCCCGGTGCGTACTAAAAGTTACTTGCATTCAATGTAGAAGGGCTCCACGGATCACTGTTTGTGGGATGATGTCACTTGATCAGGATATTTATTCGGCAGTCTTGTGCATGTGTGTTTTGCGATGGTCAGATCATTCTGACTGTGTTTTAGGACCTTGTGGCCATTTCCTTGATCGCTTTCGATAACATAAATGAAAAATTTGAAAGAATTCGGTACCAAAATTACGTTTTGTCTTGACTATATCTTCTTAATGCAGCCGAAGCATTCGATTTTCTTCGTACCTCATCTAGTTTAATTGCAGTTCAGGGCTTAATTAATTTTGGTCCACAATCCAGACCCTGAAGCTAAGAAGCCCGAGGACTGGGACGAGGAGATGGACGGCGAGTGGGAGGCGCCGCTCATCGACAACCCCGCGTGCGGCGCCGCGCCTGGCTGCGGTGACTGGAAGGCACCCACCATTGCCAACCCCAACTACAAGGTAAAAACTACATCAGAGTAACAACGCCAAAAATAGTGTTGCCACCCTAAAAGCGGGGCCTTTCAACATTCATTCTCATATCTTAATCTCCAAAAACATATCTAACGCTTAATTTTGATCAGAAACATTGACTGTCGCTGAGTTGAGATTTCGACTTTAATTTTAATGTGGATTGTAAAACTGAATTTGTTGCTTTGTTGCCAATTTAAAACAAAATAAATGAGTGTCCTTGACAGTTAAATTACTTGGACATAGCTTATTGCGAATAGGAGATGATCAAACATACTCGTAACTTATGTTGGGCACTTACTTATTCTTATACGGCTTCTCAAGATAATCTGCAAGAAAACGTCGGTGAATTTTGTCTACTCCTGTTATATTAGCCAATAACTAATGCTGGATAATTAGTAGTATTTGAAACGTAACATGAATGTGTGTGCTCGCAGGGCATCTGGCGCGCCCCTCTGGTCGCCAACCCCAACTACAAGGGCAAGTGGTCTCCGCGCCGCATCCCCAACCCCGACTACTTCAGAGACGAGCACCCCTTCAGGATGACGCCTATCGTAAGTTATTTTTTTTATATTAGCCCACTAGCTACCACCCTCGTTAATGTCGAAAGTTATCCCAAGATAACATAGTCCCGGGATGAAAAGTCCTATGTGTTATTCCAGACTATAATCTACCTCTGTGAAAAATTTCATCAAGATCCGTTCAGCCGTTCTGACGTGTGTGTTCATGTTTTTTACATACAAACTTTCGCGTTTATAATATTATTAAGGATAATGTCTCAACGCTGGGCAAACACGTCCCTAAGTCCTTATAGGTTTCTCATTTTGTTTTTATTCTTTTTTTATGGTGTGCGTCTTGGCTGGCGCAAATAAACTATTTTATTTTCACCCGAAAATATTGTGTAACCAGTAACATTGTAACAATTCGTCCAGCACGCGGTCGGCTTCGAGCTGTGGTCGATGTCCCCCCAGCTGCTGTTCGACAACCTGATCATCACGGACGACCCCCGCGTGGCCGACCAGTGGGCCGCCGCCTCCTTCGCGCTCAAGCGAGCTAAGCTGTCCAGGGACTCCGTAAGTTGACACACTGTTTTAATATGAACCAGTTTAATTAACGATAAGATTGCGAGTTAGCACTGAATAGGCGGCGAAAAAAAAACAAAACACGGGCAATGACGTCATGCTCACTTATCTATTCATGTCAGAACCTGGTCAGGCCAAGATGTCTCGAAATCGAGATCATGCATATATTTATGTAAGACAAGCTGGTGTCCGCAACTACATACACGCCCAACCGTGTATTTTGCGTACGGGTGCCCCAGCTTCTCAATCCCAGCAACTGGTGTTACTATCTCCCGAAATGTACCTGGGTGTAACAAGCACGTACAAAGTCTATTATATTTCCCTGTCCCTGCCGAGAAAGTAAGCTCGGAAGAGACATTACAGTGACTGACATACGAAATCCCGTGCAAAGAGTTTGAAACTCTTCCAGTTCCAGTTAGCAATATTTTGGACCACTGAAAGCTGAATAACTAGAACCAGTAAATGCCTATGTGAGTACTATGTCCCTTACCAGCAAACTTAATTTAACCTAAGCTGGTATTGCTTTGTTGTACCTATTAGTGTTATTTTAAGTGCATTGTCCTCACATAATATAATCAATTGATTAATGTATACAAAATATTGTAAAAATTGTATTTGAAAAGAATAACTATGGAGTATCTTGTCCGTTCTTTTCCATAAGAATCTACTTTTTTGCGAATGGACAAGTAGAGTCACTATAATATTTTATTTTCAATCTGTAAATTTGACGATCAAAAGTGCCTTTTAATGGTCTAGTTGAAATAAATAAATTGACTTTGACCAGTGACAGGAAGAAGATTCTCGCCACGAACTTGATACTTCAATAAATAATACATGTGTTAGCAAACGCTGTGGGGTCGCATGTTGCGCGCGATGAACTACAAGCCGGGCTGGTGGGCGCTGTACGCCGTGTACGTCGCCATTCCCATCGTAGCCTACATCGCCTGCCTTATACGACGAGCCAATGAGGTCACGAGCATTTGTAGCTAGGCCTTATCTTTTTACAAGAAGTATAGCACGCTAGCTTTTGTCTGGTTGACAGTAATAGCTCAGTTAAAAGTATGCTAGATTCATTTTCAGAGCCAAAAGAGGTTCAATAACTGTGGGTCCACAATTATGGAACCAAACTTGACTTGAAGATGTCGTGGCGAGCGACAGCTAAAAAGTGTTATCATGATATTGAGCAAACGAATTCAAAGCAGGAGAAAATTTGATTCAACTATTAAGCTAAACAGTCCAAATAAGTCGGTATTATTTAGTTATAATTAAGCTATTACCCTACATTCCCTGGCAGACAATTCTTGCTAATTGTTTGTTGTAGATGAGTTGACATACCTTTAAACACACATATATTTTGCCTCGAGTTGAAATCTATAAAGTATGTGCTCTATAAGTAGTTGCTAGTTTGTACCGTTGCTAACATCCGCAGGACTCTGTATTCGACCGCGCGATGAAGTTCGCTGGCGACAACCCTTGGATATACGCCGTGGTCATAGTAGGCACCTTCATTGTTGTTGGACTCATCGCTTATGCTTGCTTCGGATCGTCGAAGTCGGTAAGTTTTGATTTATATACCTATCATTTTGTCTTTAAAAAGTTTTTTTTTATGTTGCCCCACACTAGGAATTTCTCCTGTATCGTGGTATAAGTAAATTAAAATTTTAAAACTATGGTTATTTATTGATTAATGTTTACGAAAACCAGAACGCAATATGCTAATAATTTGGGTTAAAATTACCAGATAAAAATATTTTGAATCAAATGCTGCAAACGGAGTAAATATCAGATGATGAAGTAAAATATTTCAATATTACTTAAGAAATGATCACAGGTAAGTTTACTAATACAAATAAAAGAATAAAGTTAATCATCATCATATTGGTAAAAAAAGCTCTAAACTTGAACAAAAGAACAAAATAATTAATCTTTGGTTCTCTCAAAACCAATATACCAAAATGGCCACAAAAGCTAAAAAAACAATCCCACCCACAGGATTCTGATGCTGACATGAAGAAGACAGATGCCGTGGGAGAAGACGACCCTCATCTATCAGAGGCTGAAGAGGAGATGCGGGAGGAACAGGAGCGGCCCAGCAAGGCCGACTTGGAGGGCCCGGAGGGTGACGATGCTGAAGTCGTTACTTCTACTGAGGATGTAAGTCGAAATAAATAAATTTGTCGTACTCGTAATGGCAGTATGTTCCTCCAGAATGATTTCGGTCATAGCGACCATTGTCTGTGAACGCGCAAGATATAGTGCACAAGTTCGTGTGCAAATACAAGTCCACTCTTTATTTGCAGTAATAAGTGCCTTACGTCTAAATTTGTTATCGTTTACCCTTATGAACGCCATTGTCACGCATAGATGACAAGCTAGCGCGGGCCCTGTACGCCAAACGTTACAAATATGTCACAAAAAGTACGGCGAAATTGTGGCTTGGCTTCGGGGTACGCAGATGCGTGTTCTGGCGTTCAAAAGGTCAAAGACCGCACTTTGGCTTTGAAAAGTAAATGTCTTATAAGAATACGAATATCAATCGCATGAAGTTCATTCATAAATACAAGTATGAAATGCTATGCTTGCTCAAGTTTCCTTACACGAATATGGATATCATAGCTATAAAAAAAGTTTATAATCGTATTAAAAACTTACTTTTCTGACCAAAATCTTAGGACTTAAATCGTGCACAAAACACCTCTGGCTGCCCAGTGAATAAATACATAGATCAGACGATCATAGCAAAATAAAATGGATGATAGCATTCACTATTATTGTTGCTGGGTGAATGTTTATGCTGTCACAGTTTTTGACGTTACTACATAATTTCTCGTTCTACAAAGATCTTTTCCTTTGTTCCAGACCACACCCTTAGTGGACACAGAGGGCGCCGGCGACGGCCAACGGAAACGCAAACCCCGCAAGGAGTAACCAGTATTGTGAGCAGAGCGTTTGTATAGTTCAAATATACGAGTGTGTGTGGCGGAGTGTTGTCATAGCGATTGTATGTAGGCGTGCGTTCGGTTCAGTGCGCGTTTAGTTGCACTATAGGTGAGGCCAGACCACGGTCGATCATAAAGGCCATGATTTTAAGTTTAATCATCAACAAATAAATACATTTTTAATGGTCAAAGTAGAAAAAATTGTCTTCAAAGTAATAGATCTGTCACCATTTCTAAATCTCCAAACAATCTCGAATCGCTTACCTAAAAATATTTAAAAAACACAGAACAGCCCTAACTTAGTTAATACGACCAACTGGATGTAGTGCTGTAGTGAGCAGTGTCATTCGTGCATCTTTACTTAGGTCGCGTTTCCACCGGAGACGTGCGAGGACGTAGCGAGGGATGGAAACGCTTTCTTAATCATTATTTATGAATAGCTTTTGCACGCGGCTTCGCCGGAGCCGTTTACTGTCTCCGAGGCTCATCTATCTCTGTACCACATTTTATCCACTTAAAAGCGTGAAAGCACTTTCACATTAATAATAATAGTAGGATAAAAGAGGTGACAATATCTTCCTGACAATCGACCGCGGTCTGAAAACACCATATGACGTCACCACACAGGTAATATTGGTGTGGTGGCGCTAGTGTCGCGTCACTTGCTATGTTGAGCTCGGAGGTTGCAAGTGTTGTAATAGGAATTTGCGTCTTAACGCCTAAAGATAGAAGGCTAAATAATTTATTAAAAAATCCGAATACACATTAATCTGGATGCTTCTAAAATCAATTTTATTGACTGGAGTCTGAGTACAAACATTTTTGCTCGCATAATATTAAACCAAAGAGTATGTTGGTACCGCCAACACTAGATTTATAGAACTAACAAATTAATTGGTCATCAAATAAATTCTCTATAACATCAATTTGTACCATGTTACATAAATACATAATAGGATACAATATCTTTTGGCAACTTTGAATCTCTACTCAAGGTTTAGGTGTCCTACTAATCCTGGCTCAACATGTAAGTGCGTTAATGCCTTCTTTAGAAACTTTCTTTTATGTAGTTAAGCCATTTAGTATAATAATATATTATATAAATTATATTCTCGTCTGTCTTTCTTGCCCGTCATACTATATTTCGCGGTCTCCTTCTATTTAAGGACTAAATAATAACTTCTTGATATTTATACAATCATAATAATATTCTACTATTTTTACATACAGTAGTGATGTCAAAGGTATTATATTTAATAGGTTTTAGATAAAGTAGAGCAATAATTTTATTCAAGCAAATACGGGATATAGTATGGGTAAAGATTTACATCTCTAAGACCAACCATTATTTATAATTTTGCAGTTTATTATAAGCATACTTACAATAATATTTTATTTACCACAAGCTGTTATTATTTTGTCTTAAGTAATATATAATATAAATAATATATAATTCATAAAAATAATTTCTTTTCTGTACTGCCAAAGAACTTCAGCGTCTATTTTTTGTTTTTAACATGTGACCAAGTGAACAAATGTTGAGAGGACTTAATGTTGCATTTTTACGCAAAACGCGTCTTATATGATAAAGAATTCATGATATGATTTCGTTAACTCGTTGTGGGTTCCGTATGAAAGGGTTTATCTGTATATAATTTGCCGGCTTAAATTAATGTTAGTAGCGAATTCTCAACATTTTCATGCAATAATTCCTTTTACATACTCATGACTTGTACATTTAGATGGAAAAACATTGCTTGTTCTCGAGTATTAGCTTCATAATATAGCCGTATTTGTAATATATCTGTCATGCTTGAATATTCACTATTAAATACTAGACTTATTTTGTAAGGATCGTGCTCCGAATAAGTACTCAAGTTATTAAGGCGTTTGTGTAAACTATGAAATAAATAGGTATATTTAAGTACAACAGTCTTATATTACTTGTATGAGACTTCATAATTCCCTAGAATAAGATAATATTTCTGAGGCATGAATACCTTTTCTTCACCGATTACCGTTACCTACCACGATTAGCAATTAAAAAGATTTGCATATCGTAAATGTTTCAATTGATGTCTATTTATCTGTAAATGAGCACGGTCCAAAATGGCGACGGACTCACAGCTGACATGGTTTGGAGTCGACTCACTACCCTTTTCTCTCGCGATTGCTGCGTTTAGCCTTAAAAACTTGATATGGCTGAACACCAATATTTACATATTTTTTCAAAAATAAACATCAATGTTTAGGTTAGAAATTCACTATTTACGTAAATAAAGCATGTAGTAGACTTGTGTTTACTATGCGCAAAAGGAACACCAAAACATCAAAAATGCACCTACAATTAATAACGTTATGCATAGTTCGTGGAATAATAGGCTGCGCAGGAGATGCATTATCAGGCGCATTTTTAAATGTGCGTCGGCCATAATGTAATTGTCATTATGTATGTCACTAATTGTCAGGGATCCGGCCGATATCTTGTTGCCAGGCCCTTGATAACAATTTCAGAGGTTTAAAAAAACTTGAATGTTTTATGTAATGAAATCACACACAAATGCATTTGAAAACTAAGCGTATTCTTTTACATTCCAAATTTAGTTTGAACTTTATAATGAAGCATTGGTGAGCTGGGACATAATTGGTTTTATAACAAGACGTTTTTTTTTGTAAGCTGTGAGTCCTGCCTACCCCACAACACCACGGTTGTTTCGGGCAGCTGTAATTTTAATAATAACACATAGTTTCGATGCTTTTATTTTTCTTAAGTACGACTGTGTGATAATATATGTATGTGAAGTTAATGGACTGTAATTTATATGATAATAATAAACTGAATAATTTGTATGTACTTTGTTTTATTTTGTTGTTCCTAATTGGAAGTGCAGTAGATAACATTGCGAGTAGTTGATAATTTGGAAATAAACGCAGTCATTATTGTTGAAAAAAAACCCCTGCGCAGGCGATCATCTTTATTACGTCTCTATCTTCTTTATATTTATAAACTTGTATTGCTGTCAATCAGAAAATAACCTATTTTAAGCGCCTTAAAAAAACGAGGCGGTTCTCAATTCGGTTATTTTTTTATGTTTCTAGCCTCATAACACCGTCATTTATGAACCGATTTGAAAAATTCTTCTTTCATGTGAAAGAATATACGTTCCGATTGGTCCCATAAAAAATATTAAAATTGGTTCAGTAGTTTGGTTTTTAAATCAAAATAGCAGAAAGAAATAGAAGTACCTATATCATCCAAGTAAACGAAATTGCGTGTTTCGCTTTCCTGCGACTTTCCTGTGGTCGTGTTAGGTGTGGGTGTGAATCACTAAAAGGGTACTTAACCAAAAAAAAACTTTTTTTTTCAAAAAAATACAATAGACTTCCAAATAAAAAACAAACACTACTAAGTATAAAATAACTTTTATTTCGGAAGTCGGTATAGACACTCTTCTGCATAATGCTAATTCGCATTTCCCTTACGAAAGAAACAATAAGAAACAAACTTGTCTGTAACGATCCGGGCATCCCAAAACTATTAAAACATGAGGAAAATATTTCAATTTCTAAGAACGCTCCACTCGCTCCATGACACAGCTTGTAAATGATGACAAACGCATAACTGCAATAGCCAATATTATCTACTAAACTAGGTGATAGCATTACCACTTTGTCTATTCAGTCACTGGAGCACTGAATCTCACTGAACCTGCAATGCTATTCTGCCGGTCTCACCGTGCCACTTAGGTGTAATGAACACGAAGTAAGCTATTAATTCGTGTGACAAGTGAACTGTCCTTCCACCTTGATTGATAGCTCAATCAAAGTGGACAGTTCACTTCAAGCTCACTCCACCTAAGTTTGTATAAGTGAGATGAATAGGCCGGCTGTAAACTTCTCACCGTGTTAGCTGATGTGCTCTCTCACCCTATAGTTTGAGGTGCATTACAGCCGGCCGATTAAAAAAAATAGTTTGTCGATTATTACTCATTAACTCGTAAAGCCAACTTGATAGCGGTGATAGATTTACTTCGAAATGCGTTATATATGCTACTACTATGATTTTTTCACGTCTCCAAAAACAACCGTTTAGCTGGCAGGGGGAGGGGGCACTTGACTCTAACCAAAATTAGTGCTTTAAAGCTGAGTATTTCGCAAACGGATCCTTGGATGGAAAAATGGCACACCCTCAATATTTTCAGATTACCCCACACCGATAGACGATAAAAAAATATTCATCGCCACTTGACGTGAGACACTTCCGGGCTACACTAAAAAATATTTTCTTCAAGATTTTATTTAACCATTAAGCGTCACTGAGCTAAACCGCAGACGGACAGACAACGGACATGACGAAACTATGTATAAGGGTTCCTTGTTGACTGCGGAACCCTAAAAATCAGCGTGAAAAGTTAAGTGAAGAAAGCTGTCATTGCAATTATGTTAGGGATTGACATCTCACTTCACCTAAGTTACCACGCTTGAGATATTTACAGAATCGACCAGCTGAGCAGTCACTGGAACCCTACCTGTGTTCCAGTGACTGCATATGAGGAACCGTTATCTAATGCTGTTCCGCTGAGAAACAGCACACAAAAGCGCATTTTCATTCATAACTTTTCAAATGAACCTGTGGACTACGTTGTGTCAGTGACCTAAAGCGCTAAATGAAGCTACTACAAGGATGTACCTTCATTACCATGCACCGCGGTTGTAGATAGCCTAGTTCGGATCCGAGCTCCCATTGTGTTGGCTCTCATTCGTGATCGGGAGGGCGCCGTGATATGTTGTGGTTAGTAAGTGCCTGTTTAGTGTTGTGCCGGGCTTCGGCTGACGTGAGGCCGAATATTGTGATATTTTTGGCTGATGACTTGGTAAGTAAAAATTAATTTATAAATATTAATTATAAATCTTATTTATTTATGTCAAATGATATAGAGTGAACCCCCCGATGTTAACGGCTCTTAATAATGGAGCAGGAAACTTCAGAAAACTTTCTTTATTTCGGCTAAATAAAATTAAAAGTTGAAAGATAATTTTCAAAACGGGATGCACAAAAAACTTATAAGTAAGCACAAGCAATTGATGTATCACAAAGCTTCCCTCGTTAATTAAGTACTAGAAAATAGGATATACTACTTTAACCCAACTATTTTACCTAAGATCTACTTTTTTAAGGATGTTAAACTAGGTACTTATATCTAATTAAACACTACTAAGTAGGTATTACTTTCCTGTAGTTCATAAATTGACATCGACTTGCTCTTAGCCAATGTTTATACATAAACACATTATCAAAATAAGATAATCCAGTTACGCATATATTTAATTAACCGAGCAATGACCTAAAAGTTCATGTAGCAGATAGGCAGGTAATTTACCAACCGGTTGATACTCTCTTCGGCGATAAATCCTCTGATATCAAATTTATCGAAGCAAGTTAAACAGTAGAGGGCCGTTCAAATCTATAACAATATTTAAACGATGGGACACGCACTGCCGATAAATATTAACTACTTACATACCCGCTAGAGTGCTAACTATCACGTTAAATCTATATGTAACATTATATCTAGGTAGATATAGATAACAGGACATGTTATCACAACTGCAATACCGACTAATGCAGGACGGGATCTAAGTAAAACTCCCTCTCAAACTTTAGGATTTTTTTCGGTGGAAACCAGACTGTGGGAATTAGAGGTTGCTCTTTTTAGTTAACCACAAGCTGTTTGCGGTTTGTCGTATCTATTTGTACATACTTAAATAGTGCTAAGATGATGTAATATGATGTTTTAGGTACTGAAAACATCTAATTAGTCCGTTAGATAGATTTCCAAAAAATATTGGACACGTAAAAAAAAACCAAGATGCGTGCACCCAGTGCGTTGAAAACACGCTTGACGTCACTATGAGATGGTACAATTGGGTACAATTTTACCAGCGACGCAAAAAAAATCGAGATCGGTTGGCTCGCTCTTGCATTTTTGCAAACCTTTTGTAGCTCGCTTTGCTCGCTCTTACATTCTTAGTTTTCAGATTATGTTTGAGTCGACCGAAAAACTATATCCGTATGAATCTAACGCATCCGAGACTCAAAACTTTCGAGCCTCCTTCGCTCGCGATTGCATTCTAAGTTCTCTTCAGTATAAAGCTTGACTACAGAAGACGTAATCTTCCTGACTCTGAGGTGCTAACAATTTTTCTCCGCGGCTTTGGCCTTATCATAGAATTGATCACTTCATGATGTGGCCCACCATTTCTTGAAATGTTTCGTAAATAACGTAAAATTATATCAGCGCCTCTAACGATGGATAATGTAACTATTTTACGATATGATCACTAATATTTGACCTTATCATAAAGTAGCCGTGTGTAGCTGTTGATACGGAAAAACGCTAAGTTATTCATTAATCTGGCTAGACCATAAAATGATGTGGTCAGCGAATATTTTCCATTCCATGAAATGGTCGGCCACATCATAGTGATCAATTCTATGATAAGGCCACGACATAAGTATCGATCATGAGCAAGTCCGTAATCCAATTCACATCGAACGATTTTCGAGTGGCCGTGATCACGACCTTTAATCCGTATCCGCCCCTGCAGATCGGGTTAAGTGTTATTGGGGTTTTCCAGCTGGAAAAAAGACTTCGGGAAATAAAGGCGTAATATTATGTCATGTTTAAGGGTTGGAATGATGTGGGCTTCCACGGCTCGAACCAGATCCCGACGCCGAACATCGACGCCCTGGCGTACTCTGGCATCGTTCTACAGAACTACTACGTGACTCCCATATGTACCCCGTCTAGGTCTGCCCTTATGTCTGGCAAATATCCCATACATACTGGTGAGTACTATATTTACCTACTTTTGCTGGTATCGTTACAAATTGGTCATTTTTAACTACAACAGATTTTGCTTCTTAGATGGTGTGGAATCTGGAAAATATAACTATCATTCCTTAAGAAAACGAACAAGCGACTTATAAAATCAATTGTTTCGTTGTCAAAAACCCTTTACCAACAATGACAGCACGTTTGGTGCAGTGATTGAGCGATGGCCGTGCTACGAGTCATGAGTTCGATTCCTTCAAGAAAAAATTTTTGCGTTGTATACAGATACGTCTTGTTCCAAGTAGGTAGGATGTAGTGTCAGTTTATTATAAAAAAACCCGGAAATTTAACTATTATCCGAAAAAAAGCTAACTGAGACCATTTCCCCAGGAATGCAACACGGCGTAATACGAGGTGAAGAGCCAAGAGGGCTTCCTCTGTCTGAGAAGATACTTCCACAGTACTTAAAAGATCTAGGTTACAAAACTCATCTAGTTGGAAAATGGCACCTGGGACATTACAAGAAAGAATATCTTCCTTTGAACCGAGGGTTAGTATTAGTACATTTTTATGAAGGATAAAAAGCCGATGATGACCGAAAAGGTGATGCGAGAAAGATGAACACCAGATTATCATCAATCTTGATGGCCTACTTTTTTTTTCGTTTATTTTTCGATACATTAATTTACACTACTGGAAGAAACATAACACTTGTCTAAAACCTTTGAAGGTTTATGTGACAAAGTGGAGAAAGCAAGCTCGCTCACAACATGTACTTAAAATAGGTTAAACTTATACCTAACTACTTACTACTACTTACTTACTACTTACTCTTAATACTTACGTTACTTATACTTAAGTCATGATGTCACCATTAATAAAATATTTTTTTAAGGTAAGTTTACATTTTTTACATGTAGTAGTGACAATATTTGACTGCACATTTAAAGGGACTAAGGGGATAGGCAGCAAAGACCATCTTATAATAGGAAATAAACTGCGCTATTAGTCAGGCGTTGAAGTCAAGTCGTTGGACAATATTTTTTTTCAAATGCATCTTCATCTTTTGAAGTACTGGTAGGCCGGCTTACTGAGGCACTGGATTGCGAAGCAGTTCTTCCGTATACAATACTGCTATAGTAGGCGCCAGATAATCGTGGAATAACGGTCATTGACCCACCTACAATTATTGACATTTTTAATTTGAAAAACGGAATTAATGACACAAAGCTGTCCCGAATCATCATCTCTCGTGATCCTTAACATTGTCTAATAATGAAAAACGATTCATATTTAATTGTTCAGGTACCTATGAACAGTTATTTGGGAAAGGTCAATGTACTTTATTCCACATTTATCTGGCGCCTACTATATGCAACTACATCCGATTAAAACTGGAAGCCGACTCCAAAACGATACATAAATAAGCTAGCCAGATAAAAAATGCATCGATTGCACGAAGGTTTGCGACAATTTTATGTATGTTACTGCCTGTCGTGTCTTTTATGTTTGGTTTTCCTTAACTTAATAAACTTATCTTTCTAGATTTGACTCTCACATCGGCTTTTGGTGTGGAAAGATCGATTTATATGACCACACTAATATGGAGCTTGATACGTGGGGCTTCGACTTCCGGAGAGGTAAACACAAGTTGCAAGACTTCATATTCAAAATCATCCATACTCACAAACTTTCACATTTATAATATTAGTAGAATAGGAAGGATATATATATAATACAATATTAGTAGGATTAAGAATAGTAGGAAGAGGATTCTAACTAGCTACCGCGTTTCGATTGCCAAACCTGTTACTGAAGTTTTGTACGATTTGTGTCGGCTTTATTATGTAAGTTAGTTTTAGTCTTGTATAACTCAAAAAACGTTTCAATTCAATATAACATGCACTCAGACATAAATATTTAGACCAGTTTTGTCTCATTAAAAAAGTTTATAAGACGTAAGAAAAAGTTTACCACTGAGCTCGATAGATGGCGTTAGTAAATTCACGCCCAATCCTGAATCGCGGTGTTAAGATTCTCCGCGAGTGAATGACCCTCGCCCGCACACATGATTCAGTATCGCTTCTCGGCCTTTTGGCTAAGATCAAAGTGTAGTATCTGTTCTTTTCAGCTTAATATCTGAAAGTTCCCTCAATGAGGGACCAGTATATTAAACTGATTTTTGTAAGCTGACGGGATGTTCGGGGCTCGCTCCACTCCCGTCGCGGGTCGGCCCGGCATTGCAGTGCCGCCGGGATCGGCCCACATAATACATAAATGAATGATCTCACCTGGTGGATAGAAAGAGTCTTTTATACTACACCTGCTTGGAAAGTACCTTGATACTTTATCAAATTTACGGTAGAAAGTACGTCATTGCATATCGAACAAATATGCGGGGAGAAAACGCATCTGAGCGGGAGAGAAAAGTGTATGAAAATCCATTTCTTACGTGGTTTTTCTTTTTTAATTTTGGGTAAGACTATGCGCCGGTAACCTAAATATCAAAAGCCAAAAAGTTTTTACAGTGAGTTTTTATCTCCAAGTTCGCAAAATGACACTGGCCACTAGCTGTGTGTTGGATGGTGTCGGGCTGGCAGTGCGTCCCTGCGGCAGCAGGATAAACAATTTGAAAAAAGAACATGTGAAAATTGCAGACGCCATTGGCGCCATTTCCAATTTGTGTGTTGTTTGAGGATTCAGTTTTAACTGCAACAATTTCAATATAAATTTCAATTAGTAAAGATTTCGTTTTTTATTTTCCTTCTAGGTGTAGTATAAAGCACTATGTATCACTCGAGAGAAACTGCGATTCCCGATCTTGGGTGTTTTAAAGCCCTCGCCTACGGCTCGGGCTTCAAACGACACCCTCGACGGTAATCGGTCACTTTCTCCTCTCGGTGAACAATGTACTATTATTCGTCTGGTGTAAAACGTTTATTTATTCCTGCTCCTTCGCTTTTCTGATAATTTTCGTTACGGGATCCTAGAGTTAAATCGTTTCTCCGGGACGCGTCGAGTTTCATTGACTCGGCGATTTTTCTGGCTGGTGGTCGCCTCTGTTGATTCTGGCTTTCAGGAGTTGCAGTGGTTGAATGTGTAATGGTTTGGTGTAAAACGATATTGCAAAGACGCTGTTATGCAATCCAACTATTTCATGAAATTCATGATCTCTCGAACACTCTCGAAAATTTGCTTTTTATAGTATGCTATGTGCTTGACATTTTTAATTAGTACATTTTTTTTTTCGTCCAGGTTTCGAGGTTGCTGATGACCTATTCGGTCAGTATGCGACAGACATTTACACCAAGGAAGCAGTTAAAGTAAGAATATTAGCTTTAAGCAACAATTCACTTGCTTATCATCAATAACAAATTGATGCATAATAAGGGTAAATAATAAAAATTCGCTCCAATAGTTTGTGCCACTGTGTGTGCATGAGGTCTTCCACTTGAAAATCGTGAAGTCAACATGACGTTGACGTCAATTTAACCAATGTCAGAAAACAAGCAATTTGCCGACTTCAAAAAAAAGGAGGAGGTTCTCAATTCGATTGTTTTTTTTTTTTCTAAGCAGTCGACAACCTCGTAAGATGACCTGCGTGAGACCAATTATAAAAAAACATGCTTTGACCAGACGACTTAGTACTCCCACCTAGTGCACAGCATTTCAAAAAACTCTCAGTAGTCCTATCAATAAAAAATGTTAGTGATCTGTTAACTAATTAGCTTCTTGAAAACCAGCGTCAGACAGCATCAGTCTGTCTGACATATCGCTGAAATGGAACTTTTTAGTGCAGCCGTGAGACACCCACTTAGTTTTTAGCATAACTACCTTTTTCTTGTTATTTTTACCTTGCGTGTTTCATGTACCTGTGCTAAATAAATTTATTAATTCTTTCTTTCTTGGAAGGTGTAATTAAAATATCTGTGTTCAGATGTCATTGTACTCATCATTATGCATATCTAAATTAATTATTACCTCATCATAACCAATAAATATCTGTACGTATTGGTTCGTACTGTAAGTGCAGAGAGTAATTAAAGCTAAATAAAAAATAAATTCGCTCTCAACTGTATCCGGTTGGGATTTGCCCCCACAAACTGGCAAGTCCTTATTCCTGGTAATGAAGAAACCTCTTTTAAATTAAACTTAACATGATACCCATGCAAAGTTCAAATTCCATTGCAGCCCATATCTTTTTAGTGACTTTTTATTTTTGGTCACTTAATAATCGATTTAAATTACACTACGCTAAAGTCGACTTGAGTTGATGGCGATGGATTTAAATTAAATTCAAATAAAGCATCAATCACAGACTGATTATAACGAAGATGATGTAATACTTTCAGGTGGTATATGCTCACAATAAGAGCGAACCATTATTCTTGATGGTAGCACATTCTGCGATGCACAGCGGAAACCCATCAGAGTTCTTGAGGGCGCCAGACGATGTCATTAAAAGATTCTCTCACATCAATGATACACAGAGGAGGAAATATGCAGGTTGGTGTGATAACTGATATGATAAGGTACATTTTTAACTGACTCAAGGAGTTTATTCAGTTTATAGTCCCTCTTATCTGAGCTGAACATATGTTTACAAACTTAAATCTCAGAAGTACTCACAATACAAATGTCCCAATGTAGATTTTAATTTGTCTATTAAATGCTTGCCGCACGTATGTGAGGGAATGGAATCGAACCCACGATAAGGTGAACAGCTAAATGAGAGCAACTGAGTGTACATACCAGCTACATTAATGGCAATTTTGTTTTTGGTTCATGTGTCATGATGGCTGACCGAGCCATACAGATTTTAACTATATTTTTTGTCCTTGATCTATTGGATGTAGGTGGTAAAATTATCTAGAGAAACTCAATAGGTGTCAACAAAACCAAATAAAAAATGTTCTGAGGCGGTACGAAGGTCGCCGGGACAACTAGTTTTAAATATTGTAGATAAAATGCCAATGCACCACAACGTTCCTTATCGGATTGCAAGTTAATGTATAAATATTTAGTTACCATTATTAATATTATCAGCTTGTATCATTAGTTTTTATAAAGTATCTGCGAATAAAGACCGTATGACATTGTTGAATGTCCTATTAAGAGTATAGAATAAAATAAAATCGTAGTAGCTAATAGATCTAGTGTCTATAAATAAAAAAAACTGACCAGCGCCTTTTGATCCTGCAATCTACTGTAGCTGCAGTCGTTACGAGAACAGATTTTTTTATCGTTTTGTTTTCGTTTTTGATACCCGGAGAGGAGTTAGGCTAGCTAATTTTAGCCTTAAATTATCTATAAAATAAATTAATTAAATGAATTAAGAACCCATAAGTCAATCGGTACAGGCATTTCCAGCCAATCAACTCAGAACTGCTAATCCGTATTATTTTAAACTAATCATGTGGTTAGATTTTAAAAAAGGTTTGCCATAATCGCCACGCTTGGCAGGCGGGTTGGCGATCTCAGCGTAGCTGTTGCAATGCACAGAGAATGCTGCTGCCCATTCTCTGGTCCCTTAGTCGCCTCTTACGACGCCCACGGGAAGTGATGGGATGGTGCTATTATTTTACGTCCGACACCATAAAGAACAAAAATATGGCATTAAAACTCTAATATTTAACTGACCAAACAAACAAAAAACATGAAAATCTGTTACTTTTCAGGTATGCTTACAAAACTGGACGAGTCAGTAGGCAAGGTGGTGGAATCGTTAGGGAAGAAGGGCTTACTGGAGAACACCATCATTCTATTCAGCTCTGACAATGGCGGACCTGCTGCAGGCTTCAATGCCAACGCTGCTTCTAACTATCCTTTGAAAGGGGTGAGTAAGGTTTCGCAATTTTGGTTTTAAGGAATTACACAGTATAATTAAATCTTTAATTTTCAAAAACAGTCCCCTCATAATATTAAAACTCTAATTTCACTAGTCCATAGCACCAGAGCCCATAGATAGAGCTTCTCTGAGTTCGTGTGCCGTTAAGGGTACACGGACTTGGCAGGACCATGCCACATGTACCACCTGTGGTACACTGGACTGAACAATGAAAGTATGTTTTCCAGTAATTTAAACAGCTCTGTAGGTCATACTTAGGGTTCCCTACTTTTTGGACGAGAAATAAAGTAAGTATATCATGGTCGAAGAACTAAAATGGACAGTATTTTAGAAAAGTAAACAGTATAATTTTTTTTGTCGTTTTGAAAACATTCATATTTTTTTGGAGCTTCTTGCACAATTTAACAATTAATGTTAAAAGGAACAGCTTATTTTTAATGGAATCAATGCAAGCTCTATTTCTGTTATCCCCCCACCTTGCAATCATTAAGGAAAACACTCTTTCTGTGAAGGCTGAAGTGGCAGGAATACCAGCGGTCATAAAAACAGTATTTTGAATACTTTTTTTTATAGAACAGTAAAAAGTATTAACGAGCGAAAAAAAGTATAATTCTGTTTTTAACAGTATGGTTGGGAACCCTAGTCATACACATACCGCGCGTCCTATTTTGAAGCTCATAATGCTTCCAAAATAGAACATCACTTTACTATGAGATACATGAATCATCGAAATCAGTAAGTAAGTTATATGATATTGAGCTGAACTCTAAGGCGACAGTTAATAGAGATGTATGATAGAAAATACGAACTGCGCTGACCCCAAATAAATTGTCATAATGGCAGGAGGATGATGAATACGATATTGAGACATCACTAGGATGACTGATGCAAGGTGCACTGTCGTAGCTAGGTCGTGAGAATCACGTTTAAATACAGTTCGCCGAACTGCTCTGTTGTTGCTCGCTGAATTAGATTCCTAGGTCGAATTAAGTGTTATTGGGTTTTTTTCATAAGGAATATTAAAGATAAGATTTGGGAGTAGGTGGTGTGACACCCTCTTGCCTCGAAAAGCACGTAAAGCCATTGCACCTGATCTCTTCTAGGTAGTTTCAGATTGCTGTCAAGTGTCCCATCACTATGAGAGTCAAGGAATACAGTGTGCACCTACGGTTGCGCACAGTATCTCCTGTGTTCTTGGCTAGTCCCAGTTAAAATTGTTCACCATGACCGAAATTCAATATTAAATACATTATTAATATGTATGTTCTATTCATGATTTGTTTTTATTTTAGGTAAAAAATACTTTGTGGGAAGGTGGCATCCGGGGCGCAGGTCTATTGTGGAGTCCGCTAATAAAACAACAGTCTCGAGTCGCCAATCAAACGTTCCACCTTGTAGATTGGCTACCTACGCTGTATAGCGCTGCAGGCGGCAATACCAGGTGCCACATTTTATTAGAAAGAAAGAAAGAAAATCAATTTATTCTGCCGAAAAAAACGCACCTATTAGTTCTTCATCATTGTTTATAAATTACTATTGTTCGAGCATTTTACTGCGCAGTGTGCTGACGCTAAGCCTATTCCAAACGTGATCAGAGGACAGAATGATAGGTCATTCTGTCTTCTGATCACGTTTGGAACAAGCTTAGTGACATCAGTTCCAAGTCGGTGAAACGGTTCAAGAAAGGGTTTTAATTTTTTTAGGCTCCGGTGTGGCTATAGTACACCTACATTTTG
Organism: Mamestra brassicae; assembly: GCA_905163435.1. Lineage (NCBI taxonomy): Eukaryota > Metazoa > Arthropoda > Insecta > Lepidoptera > Noctuidae > Mamestra > Mamestra brassicae. The sequence goes on along the minus strand of LR990996.1, from coordinate 4,052,060 downwards.
CCAAATATGTTTAAGCCACATGTAATAGGGACGAGCTTATCCCGAATAATCGGGCACGTATTCAAATTCCGAAGAAATTTCTAATAAAAACACCAAACAGAACTGGTTGACCAGGGAATCGGAGCCTATAGGACTTCAAGCTCATCAGCCATTCCTTTCCAACCATTTAAACGAGGCTCTTCCGCTCTAAGAGGGAGACGGAGCTATATATAGCGAATAGCACTATCCCTTTTACATCATCGGAAATGGATGGCATTAGTAGGGCTGTTACAGCCCTACTATGATGCGCTAATACCATCCATCCACACTACAGTAGTGTTCTAATGTAATATTATATGTTTTCAGTGTATTTACTGAAAGAAACATCGACGGCTATGATTTATGGAAGGCCTTGTCCGAAAACCTGCCATCTCAGAGAACTAAAATTGTGCACAACATAGATGACATCTGGGGTTCAGCTTCCATTACTGTGGACAATTGGAAAGTCCATAAAGGTAATCTCACATGCACTAAATATAAAAATATTCATTGATAGACAACCCACAGTCTAAACTGATGGTGTCAACTTGATAAGATACTTTTTTTTTTTTTGCGCACAACTTTTTTATCGGCTACGTTCCATCGTCTGCGCAACAATGTGTTGCTGTTTTCTAGAGGTTATATTAATTATATTTTCACCTATGTTACATTTATTTTTGTTTATTTATTTCGTTTTAATTACTTTTTATGCTGCCCCGACCGACGTCATTCGGTCAACGCCGGTTGTCGCTGAAAACCAGCCCTGTGGCTCTGTCTCGCACACGAGTCCCAGCATTATGCTCAGCGATGGCCGTTTTGCGCGAATGTGACGCATATCTTCTCAACTTGCATAACTTTTATAATTTTGTTTATTTTATTTTTTGATATGCGTCATGCTTGTCGCAAATAAACTCTTTTTCTTTCAAATTTTGCACAACGCAATATTTTGCAGTTAACAAAGTTGAGCTGCGATCGCCAACCCAAGCGTGGCGATTATGACAACAACTCCCTTTAGGGGAGGTCTTTCGGCTGATATGTTGAAGTTGAGCACTAAGGATCTTCGAAAACTCATCCACTAAAGGGGTTACATTTTTCTAGCAGTAAATCAAAGAAACATTCTTGAATATCATAGCGCAGCTGCCTGATTCTTCACGTTTACTGGCAACACTTGCAGTAAATTCATAATTTTGTACAAATGTTTTTATTTATATTAGTCCTTTTATTTTGCAAGTGTTTTTCTTTCTAAATCTTAAATCTGCTATTGTTTATTGTAAACACCTACTTCAATTTTTACACACATTTTTGTTTGCAGATATAAACTATAACAATTTTATTAAAACAACTTGCAAACAATTTATTTCCAGGCACAAATTACAACGGTTCCTGGGACTTTTGGTACGGGCCCGGCGGCCGAGAAGGTTCATACGACTATGATTTAGTTTACAAAAGCAAATCCGCTGAAGCAATCGGCAAGATTGCAAAAATACCCAGTAAAGACAAGATTACAAGAATCAGGTAATTTAGCAATTACTTTAGTGAGAAATAAAAAGTTTTTGAGCTAGCTGTGATATTTTGATCCTAGTCAGGAAGACGAGCCCTTAGCCACTAACTGAGTAACTGGCCTTCAGAAGGCTGCTACTGAAAACAGTGTGGTGGAAAAATTTAATATCATCTTCCTGCCCTTACCCCATGTTAATTACTTGGGGTCGGCGCAACACGTTTTTTTCTTCCATTCTGTCTTGTCAGCCGTCCTTTTCTTTCATATCACTCCTAACACAATCCATCAATTTTTTCTTTGACCATCTCCACATGCATTTGAACCCTCCTCTTCACATGACCATATCAAGACAAGCGGTTCCCTTTCAACTTTTCCGTCACTGGCGCCATTTTCAAACTACCTCTCATCATCATCATCATCATCATCATCATCACTGCTGGACATAGGCCTCCCCCAAGGAGAGGGGACTATGTGTAATGGTGGAAAAATGTAATAAAAAAATTGAATTCAATTAATATTAGTAGTTCTTGTAAGTTGGTTATACTCTTGTCCACTCTGATCTGCAGTTAATTTACGTACGTCACGATTTTCAGGAGTGCCTCAACAATAAAATGCGACAAGAGTATTCCAGTAACACCGTGCAAGCCACTGCAAGCGCCGTGCCTCTATGATATCAATGCAGATCCTTGCGAGCGAAGGAATATGGCTGAAAAGTTAGTAAAGTTTTAAGTACCTAGTTCGTCCCTGAGTTCCTGATTTACTGAAACTGGGTGACACCCTAATTAAAGCCTAAGACGTGTTGTATTACGATGCTTGGCTCAGCGCTAAAAGCGCAGCGGGCATTAGACACGCAAACAATCTTAAAGCGAATACTTTCCTCACAATTCACAAGCATGATTCCAAAAAGTGACGATAGTAAAGAATAGTAAAAATGCGTTCGTAATTCCGGTTTCACGTACACTAGGTGGCAGACAAATTAAGTGCATAGGTAATGTTGCTATGTTACATTTTCAACTCTCGATTCAGAGCAGAGAGTTAAAAATCTAACTGGACATAGCCAACGGACTTGCTCAAGTGAGTTAAAGGAAGACCGTTTAGGAAATAGTCGAAAACTTCTAATATAAATTGCCAATTTTTTTCCCAGAAAACCAGAAATCCTGCAAGCATTACTATCGGAGCTGGACAAAGTGAACGCAACAGCGGTGCCTCCCATAAACAAGGAGGTGGATCCCCGAGCCGACCCCAAGTACTGGGGACGAGTGTTCACCAATTTCGGAGATTTCGAACAATTGAGAACTCCCCCAGTGAAGTGTCCGTGATAATGTAGTGATTTATGTTGAAGACTTACTTTATACCGAGGTAGTGGAAGTTAATAATTATGCGATTACGAAATTATGGCTCTTTGTGACCATAATTACAACAATATTGTAGTAGTACCTAAAATAACTAGGAGAGCCTTGCTCAACTAGAATAGGCCGAGAGGCTTTATTTTTCAAATGATTTGTTTTTAGTTCACTGTGAAGCATTCTGGTAAATGAGTGAAAGCATTGACAAAATTTACATATTATCTTGTTGTTTTTCTGTGTGATTTTTTGCTGAGTGTGAGTGTACGCGATAAGCAATGCTTGATTTAGAAGTTCTTTGTCAATAAAACAACTACATAAAAGATATTTAGCGTTTTTTATAGTACACTCTTCAATGATAACAAGCAGGAAAAGGTAATACTAATTTAAGATGCAATTTTTTTTTTGTAATAAACAAAGACAGGTTTTTATGAAAGTAGGTTAACTTAACAATATTTAAAAACCTTACATTTAAATTAACAAATCACTTTTACTAACAGATTATAGACTTCTAAACAAAACAAAAATTAAATTAGTCATGAGAAGCCCTAGCCCTTTTAGTTCTAACTCCGGTCCTTTTAGCCGCAGTTGACTTCCGCTTGCCGGTCCTTCTGCCCAGATCTTCAACATTGACAGGGTTATGACTGCCACTTAACGGCAGACCCTGTTCTTCCTCCACATCAGTCATAATAGCATCCCTGTACTCTTTCAAAGTTTTATCTACGATCATTTTTAGTGGTTCGGGTTCTACTATCTTCCCAAGTGTGGTAGCATTCTGTAGATTCACCTTTTCCATAGGACTAAGAACCTCTCCCACTGGGTCGGGTTGGCTGCCTTGAGAAAGAGTCTCGGCGATCAAACGGTCGACTAGATCCGGTTCTTCAAATTGGAAGTATTTGCTCTTCACTGATTTCAGCTGGTCTTGGATTATGTTGCACGGTGACACGAGGCTGTGGGTTATTAAGGAATTTCAGGTACTGATATTATGTAAAAGGTTTAAATGCAATGTAGGAAAGATTAATAAGTAAGATAAAAGAATCGTAGTATAATTAATAAATCCAAAGGCTTCAGAAGAGAAAAATAATATCCTATGCTTAGGAAGCAAGCCAAAGCTAAAAATATTTCAAAATTAAAGAACTTTCTGAAACTAATGTTAGTAAGACAAAAACTCATGTACACTTACTCAGAATCCGATCCTTGGTCAATTATGCCGTGAGAATGCAACAGCTTCATCAGTTTAGATGCGTTAGAGAGGGACAGAGCAAACTTGTCAACGAGGTCCTGCGCTCCGATAGCGGGCACTCGAGAGCAGCACTCTATGGTGCGGCGGAATATGCACAGGCACTGCGGACACAAGCATTGGGGTGCGTTTCCACCAGAGATGCGTAGCGAGGGATGTATTTTTAAGAACTAATTGAATCGCTTCATTTACCTAGCCTGCCGGTCGATTCTGTAAATATATCGAAGTGGTTTGGGTGAAGTGATCACGAGGTGAGCTGTCAATCCAGATAATCAAGATCGAATGTTAGCTCACTCCGTGATCACGTGACATCTTGATTGTATGGATTGACAGCTCACCTCGTGATCACTTCACCCACGCTTCACTTCGACATTTTTAAAAACTCGACCGGCTGTAGCGAGGCTAGGTAGATGAAGTGATTCTATTGGTTCACACAAACAGATTCCTCGCTACGCATCTTCGCACATCTCTGGTGGAAACGCAGCCTAAGTTGTAGCAACTATTCAGTGTATGGGTGCTACTGAGTGCACTCATCTCAACACTTCTAAGCACCGACTAATGCAGGTTGTCATCGCTGGTAGGTGCAGACAGATATCATTTTTGTACAAACCGGTAAAAACAAGCGTTAACGGTTTTTTTTTAATTTTATTTTTATTTGGGATAAGTTTGCTCTTGACTTTAGTCTAGGTTTCAGTCATACTTAAGGTCTTCTACTGGTAAACAAATAACTTTGCAATATATTTTTTGGATAAAGATAATTAATGTTGACAAAACTCGTGTTTACATAGTCATACAATAAGCATGCAGGATGTAAATAGAATAATTAAGCGCCCAGTGACTCACTTCTCTCTTCTTGACGCCCAGCGCCGCCAGTCGCGGGTCGGTGGGCTCCCTGCTGGGCTGGATGTCGGAACACTCCGTGCAGCAGTGGCGCTGCACGCGCGCGGCGTTCTCGCGGGACAGACCGAAGCAGACGGCGTGTTGTTGGGTATTGCAGTACCTAAGGAACAGAGTCAGAGTCTTAAAAGCCTATTGCCATTTAGCAGCACCATAAATTGTAAATAAATGGTTTAAAGCTCGGGCCAGATAACAAAGGAATCATCGCCCGAGTACGCGATCGTGGCATACCCGATAGCACCGTCACACGGACTGAGCTGCAGATGCTATTAACAATTTTAAGGGTTCCGTACCCTAAGGGTAACCAACAAGACCCTATCAATTAGCCTCCGCTGTCCGCCCGTCTGACCGACAGCGGGCTGTATCTCTTGAACCGTTATAGGTAAGCAGTTGAAATTTTGAGTGTGTATTTCTGTTGCCGCTACACACACAACAATACATGCTTTGCGTTAATTAAAATACAAATTACAAAATACATACTATCTCGCATGTATTTAAAATACGAAATACTAAATACTTTTAAGTCATGTATTTAAAATATTAAAAAAATACAGTATATTAACTATTTTGATTTAAAATGCGAAATACTAATTACAAACTACTGTCAGGTGTTAGGTTAGGCTAGCCTTTTGCTTACGATAGCTCGAGCGCTGTTTGCAGAACGCACCCAGGTATTTATGTTCAAATGTATTTTGAAGTCATTAACAGCCGTACGGGTCGATCAAGGTTAAGCAACACATGCCAAGGTTGGCCTGTGGATGGGTGATCTCCATCTTAACATAGGTACCGAGTTTCCTCCGTGTCTCGGAAAGCACGTTAAGCCGATGGTTCCGGCTGTCATTTGTAGATCTTTGGCAGTCATTACGGATTGTCAGAAGCCAGTAAATCTGACTCCAGTCTTGCCAAGGAATACCGTGTTACCCATTTAATGGGTTGTGAAGGTCTGGTAGGCAGCCGCTCCACGTAAAATACTAGTATTCAGCTGAATCCCGTTTGGCTGGAAGCCGACCCCAATATATTTAGAAAAGGCTAGGCAGATGATGATTTTAATTACGAGTAATTTAAATACTGCCCAACAACCAGGGTTGCCAACAACAACAAATAATTTAAAAATAAAACCTATACAAGATGGATCATACATGATACGTTTATCTGATCAGGGTTTTTAATTTTGTTCTTCGCCGGAATTAAATGGTCTTTATGAAAAATACTCACTGGCAAGTCAGAAGCGCTATGTCGTCCGCATCGTACTTATTGCATGGACACAGTACTCTTATCTCACTGGCGTCCGATGTACTTCTCATAGCTGAACCTAGTGTTCAAAATGAAAAAGATTTCATTGTTATTATTTTTAATTGTTTTATTATTACTTAAATTGTTTTCTAAACTTACTGCTCTCGAAATCATCTTGATCGTTTTGCGTCATCTTCGGTGCATTTTGCGATGGCTGTAATGAGATTTTTTGCCAATTAAAGGTCATAGCACACTTATCAACTCGGAAAGGGATCGTCACCGTATCAACTCGAGCCAGCAGTAAGGAGTTTAATACAAAGAATATTTTTATGAAACTCCTTACTGCAACGCAAACTAATTGGAATCGTAACGTTATCGCCTCGCCTGGGGGCCATACGGCGATAAAGGTGATACGGTGAGGATCCCTTTTCAAGTTAAAATGTGTGCCACCGGGAAAATATACCTACCTTATGGTCCGGAAATTCTCAAATAAAAAAACGCATTTCCTAACACATGTAGGTAATAACTACTAGCTGCCGCCCGCGTGAATGTCGAAAATTATGCCAAGGGAACATACTGCCGGAATAAAAACTATCCTATGTCCTAAACCGGGACTCAAACAATCTCTATACCAAATTTCATCTGAATCGGTCCAGCCGTTTCCGCGTGAAGTAGTAACAAACATACACACACACTCACAAACTTTCGCCTTCATAATATTAGTGTGATGTGATGTGAAGTGTGATGATGCGATGTGAAGTGTGATGATGTGATGTGAAGTGTGATGATGTGATGTGATAAGTGTACCTAATAGTGTCGTTGGACTATTGTTTCTAGTTTGTCTAATTGACAATTATCTGTTGTTGCGACACACTTGGAAAACTTCACTTAACCTAGCGAAACTTCATTAACATTGGTTTCAATAACTCGTAGGCAGTAAAGAATTTACTTTAAAATATTAGCTTGAAAATCACTAGGTATTGTTTTATTTTATGTTTTGCCTTTGTAATGCCTCGGCAATATTAAGCTTATTTTTTGGCCCTGTAATATACTCACGATAGCATCATGACTGGACCCGATGTTCTCCCTGATATAAGTGCGAGTGGTCATCTTATGGAACGGAGTCTCCACCCATCCTAGCTTGACGGTTTCTGGGAGGGTTGGCTCCAAGTGATCCTGTTCCTCGCTGGAACTAAGGAACCCTGGGGCTTGATAGCCTTCTGGTGCGTCTGTGAGAACATTTGGTAAGTTAGGTACCTACGTAATGAGAACCAAATTGGAAAAATATGATTTTTATTGGGATTGCTAAGATAATATGATATTTCAGCATGGATGGAAGAAGAAGTACCTACCTAACGGGCGGATACATCCAACATCTTGGTTGAATATGTAGTAAATATGTACCTACACCTCATGTATGAAGGTAGGTACTTAAATAATTAAGTTGGACAAAAACTTGACAGTTATCAAACCCTTTATACGTAGCGCTACAGTCAATCGCTCAGCAGTCAACCCTAGATCTTCGTTATAGATAAGTACTACATGAGAACGCGTTTACTAAAATTAATGCAATAATCTCACCTTCATTATAATACAACCTCAAGCTTACGTCATAAGACTCAGGCATTTCGTTCTGACAAGCCTGCATGATGACCACACAAGCCCTGATCAAATGGAGAGTCCTCTCTCGAACATTGTCGAAGTCATATCTCGTAGAACTCTTGGCGCTGTCCCGAGTTTTAGAGTGGACGTTCATGGTCACCCCCTCAGGACTGTACAAGTATTCAAAGATGTGGTATTCCACTAAGTTCTCGACTTTGCACTCGCCGTCGTAGAAACATATAACTAGTTGATGGAGCTGGAAATAAAAAGTAAAAAGACAGTTTACGACAATCTATTTGGCGAGAGTAATGATAATTAATATAATTATTTAAATAGATTTTCGTGGTTTTTGAAATGTCTATTGATTGTGGATTAGGTAGGCCCACAGAGAGGACCAATTAAGCTGTCGGTAGCAGGAATCTGCTGGACGCCAGAAGCACAAAACCGAATGGTGTGAGGCCCTGTACGTATTCCTGCTGAAATAATGATGGTGTTTTAATTTGAATGCTTTGCTCAATAACTTACATATTTCTTATCAAACGCCTCAAAAGCTTGTGTAAGAGCCGTGCTTACGAATTGGGCTAATTCATGTCTACATTTCTTCTTCAGTACCCTTAACTTGATACCGCCAAAGTTCTCAACGGTGTAGCTCTCTTCCGGGAACACATTCTTCAAATAAGTTATTGTGCTGACGGCTACGACCGTCAACTGTTTCATAAATGTGACGGAACTTGTGTATGTTTCTGTTGCCTGTCGAGGAAATAGTCTAACCCATTCTGCTACAGCCTGTATAAAAAATAAATCCACTAAAGTCATCAGCTTTTTGACAGACATTCTTATTTGATTTAGGATTAGGGACCTAAGTTAGTCACCTAACTAGAATCCCTTTTAGTATCGCCCAAAAATCGAATCAAAGAATTTGAATTGAGGTTCTTAGAGGGAATAAAATATAAGTTTTGGATTGGTTGTGATTGTTTGCAGTTTTCAAAAAAACCGGCTAAGTGCGAGTCGGACTCGCGCACGCAGGGTTCCGTACCATAATCTATAAAAACGGCAAAAAAATCATGTCTGTTGTATGCCCCTTAAATATTTTTTATTAGTATTTTTTGTTATCTCGGCAACGGAAATACATCATCTGTGAAAATCTCAACTGTTCAACTATCACGGTTCATGAGATACAGCCTGGTGACAGACGGACGGACAGCGGAGTATTAGTAATAGGGTCCCGTTTTACCCTTTGGGTATGGAACCCTAATAGGTACTTACCCAAACTATGTACTTACTAGGTAGGTAAGTTTCTTGCATACTTCAAACTAAGTGTGCAGGTGCAAGAAAAACTAGATCCAGACCTGAAGCGGCTTATATAAGAAGCAGTCTTAGCCTTTTAGACGTATGTACGTAAAACACGATACCTTCTGCTTCTGCTTTTAATTACCTTAGTATATAGTTCTCGTCTTATCAATTTGCCATTGTTATTTTAGAAAGCGCCGCGTATAGTGTCTCAAAGTGTAGTTAATAGGGTTAGGGAGCTCATCACAAAAATGAACTACCTACCTATGCCCGCGGGCATATGCCATGTGCCTATTTAATCTAAAAACATAATAGACGTGATGCCAAACAGTTACTAGGAAACATTGATGGTCATTAGAAGTTATAAAACCGAAGATATTCGTACCTGTGACGTAAAAGTAGCTGTTGCAGACATTATCGGCTGAGTTTTTGCTTATAAAAATATAAATCAAAAGTAAAACAGTATAAAATTCAAGTCTGACCAAAAATATATTTGATTTGATTGACTTTTTGTCTTCCCGCCTTAAGCCGCCTGACACAGCGCATGCGTGTTGCTGGTGCCCACTGCGCGCCTTCCCTTCTGCCACAGATAAAAAATTCTTCTACAAACTATAAAATTTAGAATGGACTATTGTCGATCCGAGTAGGTACAACACTATATACACTGGTTGATGATGATTGAATGATGGAACTAATTTATGGCATTAGAGTTGGAAGCTCGTTTAGCCCATCCATGATAGCAGCACTGATGTAAGGCCTATCACTGTCATTATTGTGTTTCTGAAGTTGTTTGTTTTAAATGTAAATTATAAAATGCAGAGCGACTCGAAGTCGAAAGGCGATTCATTGATTAGATGAAAATAAAATTAGCTATCGTTGGTAAAATAATCATTAAATTTACAATTTTCGCTTTTCAGAATTATATCCCAATGTTTTGTTCTCATATTAGTGACAATTTTTTTTTATCGCAAAAACTGATTTAGGTACATAAAAAAATTATACAGATGAACTGGACGATGCAGCAACTGGCCGTGATCGTAGACGCATAGCGTGCAAGGATATTTATTATATTTATACATTTTTAAAATAGGGATGAAAATGTTGCAATACCAGTAAAAAAAGTTCTTTATTCAAACTTTTCTGTAGTTTTTTAACAAATGACGATTTGACATGACACTCGTAAATTAAAAATAATTTTGAATACTTTATAGTGAAAACTGCAAAGGATTTTTGATAATAATAAATCAATATGCTGTGCCCTGAAGCTTATCTAGTGCAAAATGAGCCAATGCCAAAAGAAGACGAAGAAACATGCATAAAGAAAAGTAAAAAAGTACCCGCCGAAGGTACAGGAGGCTTAGAATTAAACTCCTTCAAAAATCCCAAGACTTGGAAGAAGTCTATTTCTAATTTCTTCAATAAACAGCTTCGTTCAACTAAATCCATCGATGTAAGTGGTTCATAATATTGTTATACGATTAAGCCAAAAATTCAGCGACTTATATATTTTAATTTACAGGGCGATAGACCATCTGGAAGCCAAGAACATTTCGAGGATAAGGAAATAAGTCCAGAACAAAAGTGGCAATCTTTAGGGAAAATATTTAGGCGTCAAAGTTTTGAACACTGGAACAAGTCACCAAATCAGCAAGGGGAATGTTCGAATCCGAGCAAACGTCTCGCTGTGAAAAAAGTGTTGTCTAGCTACTTCGGAAAAATCAAATCTTCTACTGTTCCAAATGAGAAATGAAATTATGAGTAAATAAATAGTTTTTGCAAATGTTCCTATGTCTTATTTATTAGGGCACCAGTATTTATGTACACCTTCCATCTTCCATGTTTCTTGGTGCTTTCTCACAGAAACTTGAGAAGAGTTCTGCACATTTCAAAATATTACTACACAAAACATAGAATATTGAAGACTTGTAGGTATGGGAAGTTGTGTTCTTCAAGGTACAAGATGGAAAAAAATCTCAGTACTACGTCACAATAACAAACTGTCGCAGTTTCGTAGGTACCTAGAACGTGCGTGGAACTTGCGTCTTAGATATTATTTGTATCATATTCTATGCGATCTATGCTATAATACAAAGCGAAATCGAACAAAAATGCGATCGTCACATTCATTTGTATGGTAAACCCAATCGATTTAGAAGATTTAAGAGTTAGAACGACGCCTAAGGCCTAGCCTCGGGAGCTGCCGATCGATTCTGTGTACAAGTCGAAGTGAAAGCTTAGGTGAAGTGATCACGAAGTGAGCTGTCAATCCATATAATCAATATGGAATGACAGCTCACTTCGTGATCACGTGACATCTTGATAACATGGACTGACAGCCACCTCGTGATCACTTCACCCAAACTTCACTTCGACATGTTTACAGAATCGACCGGCTGGCGTCGCGAGCGGTGGTGCGGTGATCGGTCTTGTGTCGCTGCTACACGAGGCGAAAGTTTTCTATCGGTCGCCTCACTTCTCGACATGTTAATGGTGAATATGGATTCTATTTCCTAGTTCTAGCTCAAATCCGTATTATAAGCAAGTGAAGATTTTATTTGCATGCCCTAATAACACACATATCTACAAATAAAACCACATTGGAAAAGTCTGACCGCCAACCCCCTTATCGCGGCCATAAGATAGTCAGCGATGAAGGGGGTGGGCGAATTTGGCGAGCTACGCCGCAATGTACAACGATTTGTATTGGGTGCAATAACTTGCCAGTCGCCACCCAGTGGCAACTGGGAATTTTATTCCCGATTGCTACCTGGCGGCAATCAACTAGGAATATTCTACCCATCCTTCGTAGTGTAGTATGTCTACTTTGTTCGCACTACATAGATGGCTCTTGATAGACACTATGGAATTCTATACCATATTATAAAAATACTTAAGAGTGATGTTTATTTCTCAACACTTAATTTTGTTCAGACACCAGCATATCAAGCTACCCGAAACTGTCAAATTTTCCCAATCAACCTTGAACCTAATGCAATAGCGATAAAATTGAAGATCAGGTTCTTGTAGCTTGATATGCTGGCGAGAAACACGTTTTTAATCTCATGTTCTAGTTTCCAGTGATAGAAATTGCCATGAAAATGAATGATTATTTTTTCCCCCCTGCCCCTAGCACCCTTTTATACAAAGGTCAACTAGACCCATCCCACTGTCCAAGTGCTGAGTCACTTGGTTTTTTGCTTTGTTCTTGAATTCAATTAGAATAATCAAAGGCAAAATACGACGATGGTAAATACAACGATGAAACTTGTAAACTAAAGGTGGAATAAAAATATAAAACCATCCATAATAGATAAAAGGGTGTGTGTAATCAATTTTCAAAAGAAACAGCTGTTATTTTTTCTCTACATACCATTTTTTTTTAAACTGCGGGCAACACTAAAAAAAGTTAAACTGACATTTCTGTAGGCAACTCGGGCACGGAGTTCATTTTCTGCTTCTTTTTGTGTGAAATATATTTTTTTTCGACTATTGGTTTCGTTTACCAATACAACATAGCGTTCATTTTTAAGTTTAATAATATATTTAGTTGATAGTTCACATGTATAAGTTAGTGTGTTCAATCGCCCTTGAAAACAGTGTTTTAAAAAAATCTAGTGTCAGCATAGCAACAGCACTTCGGTACATATAATTCCTATTTTGAGGGATATCGTTCACTGTAAGAAGTTAGGGTGCCTTTTTGAAGTGAGTATTTGGTCATACTATTAGATTACAGTACAAAAGTAGTACTAGACTTGTACGATAATGTTGTCTAGGGTGTACCTTTGTGGCTTTGTGCATTCGTTCCGTACGTATAACAATACATATACTTTAATGTAATGAAGGTGTAAAATATAACTAGCAATAGTACGCGGTGTTTCCCGCAATATTCGTGACTGTCTCGATAAAATGATTAATTTGAAGCTCATGTTCATGTATCCTCTTGAAAAAGTACTGTCCCTGTCATTAAGTGCATTATTTGCCTTTTGAATTCACATCTCAATGAAAGGATGATGTCATATTTTACATGTAAACTTCACAAGTTGTCTCATAATGTTACAAAGTTATGTATTATCATGTACTGAGTGATATGAGCTATTGATATTACACCTTGAATGTAACATCTACACAGTCTTTATGTTTCCCACGGTCACTCAAACTTCCTGTTACAAACTTTGAATATGAAGAAACAATGCAACTGATATTTGATTACATTGACTTGTTTCATGACTGCAAATAAGTATCTCTTAGACTGGGTTTATTAAATTTCTGGACCCTACTTTACAGGGCCTTGAAAGATCTTATATATATTTAACCATACATAAACATCTGCTAAATTTGAAGATACTAAATTCTGATATTTAGTTTCAAACTAAGGCAAAGATCTATAAACATTACTTAGTGCATACTTAGTCTAATCATTGTTGCTTTCACTGTCGCATAACTGGCAGACATGGTACTGTCTTTATCTTGCACTTGTACAAGATGAAGACAGTACCATGTCTTAGTCAAAGCATAGGCTTAAGTTATGTGAGCCATACAAGAAATGTGTTTTTTTTTTGCAGTTGGAACCCATCATGTGAGATTCAGTCAAACTCAATTCATTTATTCCAATGAGACAGGCACTTTAGAAATTTAGATTTAACTAACAAAGAATTCATAGCACTTCCAATATAGTTATAAGAGAAGAAATATTTAAAAGGTATTGTTAAAAAAATTGGTTAAAACATCATTATATTTTCCTGAGTAAAAATAAAAGAATTGATATTGGGTATAAATAAAAGACATAGTATACTTTTTATTCAGGTAACACCCTCTCATAGGATAATATTCCCTCACACCAAAGTGAAGCCAATAGCAAAATCTAGTAAATTACTATAGTAGGCGCCAGATAAATGTGGAATAAAGTATATTGACCTTTCCCTAATAACTGCTCATAGGTACCTGAACAATTAAATATGAATCGTTTTTCATTATTAGACAATGTTAAGGATCACGAGAGATGATGATTCGGGACAGTTTTGTGTCATTAATTCCGTTTTTCAAATTAACAATGTCAATAAATGTAGGTGGGTCAATGACCGATATTCCACGATTATCTGGCGCCTACTATAGTAGAGATTGGATATTTCGATGCATAAATTTAAGATGTTGGCTATTATGAAAAGCACTTTTCATCAAAAAAATCCCATGATTCCGGTATCAACAAATTTAAGTGATGTTATTAACCTGATTTGACACAAATGACAGTTACCTTGTTACAACGTAACCTGATTGCTTTTCCATAATTTTATCGTCAGGAAAAGTATGAAAACATGCCTCATGTAGGGACTGATTTAAAATAGCTGTTAGTGTGGGATTAAGCGGGTTCTACTGTATTAATTAATGTTTTTTAAAGTTACGATAACTTATGCAATCCCTAAATCCCAATATTTTATTTTTATTAAAAGTGCTTTAAGAAGCAGCTGCCTCCATAATGTTAACCAAAAATTAACTTTAAGGTAAATATGCATCCAAATATCTGAAATCTAATTATAAATCAAACTTCTGATACAACAATATATTATTTCCTGAAACTAAAATTACAGGATGATTTCCTGTCATTTTAATTTCAGGAACTGAAATTACAGGTTATTTAATATTATTTATTAAAAAAAATAGCCCAATACCAAAATAGTATGTTCCCTCCATCACGCTGGCAAAGATGCTCACAGGTGGTAAAAAATAAATATGATATGGAACTGTAATCATTTTATTTTTTATTTATTTATTACAGACATAGTATGTATGTCTGTAATACAGCTATCATTATAGTCACCCAATGCGATAGTGCAGAAAATAAAATAATAATTACAATAAAAATACATTTCAGTTCATTAATACAATTCAATTAACATTTATAATATAAAAACAATACAATACAATAAATTAATCAATAATATGTTATGCTATCTTATTGAGTAAGTGTAATAATGATGTCTAATAAATCAAATAATGCCCTAAAGGTCTTCAAAATAAGCCAAATATCTAGATTGAATTAATTATAAAAGCACCATTTTATAAAACATTGGCGTAAAAAAATTAATAGTAAAATTTGTTAAAAAATTTCTCTTTCTTTTAGTTAGCCATGTATTACTTATACTTTTGGAACATTTTGAATATTTTTACGCATTATTTGAAAGGCTGTAATCTCTCGATGTCATTCCGAGAATTTGTGAACTAACTGACATAAACTGACGATATGTTGACCAATCAATATACCGTTCTACAATTTATCGGATTTTCTTGCCTAGCCAAGTAGCGCAACAGGGAGCTTACCCGTGTCGGGGATGGGGGGCTCCCCATCCCCGACACGGGTAAGGTCCCTGTTTTAACCCTGCAGATAGAAATAGGAGCCCCGCGCAGCTCCGTCGTCAAGGTACGGACATTGAACTTGCTATTCCATAATTTCTCGGAATGACTCTCTCGAGAGATTGTAGACTAGGATGCATAAAAAAAGTATTCCAAATGTTCAGGTGACAATTTATCGAGAGTTAATCTCACAAGACATTTTATAAACTTGCGGAGTTTGCCATTTTCCGGTAACCTGACATACACAAAAGCGAAAGGTCACTCACTAATTCATTCATGCAGTCACTGATTAAGAACGAAATCTCGAAAACTATTTGACTTAACAATCTTGATACAAAAATAAGAAATGTGTTTTAGAATCATTTCTATAATCAACCCCTAAGAAATACTGAGGATATGAAAGAAGTTTTTAGGAGATGATATTACTGCTTGCTTCAATTTACTTGGAAATTGGTATAAACAATCTAAAAGTGAAATAATTGAAACGAGACTAACGATTTCTTCATAACAATCCCCAACGGTGTCCAGGGCCCAACAGTTGCGCTGATCTTAAAGTCTCAGCACCAAAAGGTAAAAATAGAAATCGTTCCAAAACTATCTTGCGCGGGTGAAGTCGCGGGCGTAGTGCTAGTATTTAATATAAATACTGAATCATTTTATTGAGTCTGCCTTACTTAAAATTGTATATATTCATTATTTCATTTATTAAAGCAAATTGAATAGCCTTATGCTATACAAATATAGAGATCCACAAGAACCAGTGTATTGTTAGGGTATTTTCCAATATGAATTACTTCAATAACCTTCTATTTATCTTTATTTTCAGATGAGAAATGAGGATGTATGGAGAAAAACTGGGAGTCAAGACAAACACACACTAATTTAGAGTATTGTAAGTATCGAAGTGGTGCTTTAATTAGAGTAAGATGATTACACGAAGATGGTTCCACCCAACGCTATCGGGGGTGGAAGCGGAAAGGATCCTCATGGAGTGCGGCCACGATGGTTACTTCTTGGCGAGGCCCAGCATGAGCAATAAGGGAGATTTCACCCTGTCCGTGCGCCGAGGCAACGAAGTGACACATATTAAGATACAAAACAATGGCGAGTTCCTGGACCTTTATGGAGGCGAGAAATTCGCCACACTTTCTGAACTTGTTCAATACTATATGGACAACCAGTGCCAACTGCGGGAGAAGAACGGCAACATCATCCGGTTAAAGACTCCACTTAACTGCGCCGACCCGACTACTGAACGCTGGTATCACGGACAACTTACCGCGAAAGAAGCAGAACGAGTGATGTTGGAAAATGGTAAGAATGGCTCGTTTCTAGTTCGGGAGTCCCAGCGGCAGCCGGGTGACTTCGTCCTGTCGGTGAGGACGCGGGACCGAGTCACGCACGTCATCATACGCCGACAAGATAACAAGTACGACGTAGGCGGCGGACAACAATTTAATGATCTTGTCAGTCTAATAGAACATTATAGAAACTTCCCCATGGTCGAAACCACCGGCGAAGTGCTGCGACTGATCCAGCCGTTTAACGCCACTCGTATTCAAGTGCGACATTTCCACACACGAGTGAAACAACTTCAGAAAGAAAATGAAGGTCCTATAGAAAGTATGGCTTACAAGCAAGGCTTTTGGGAGGAATTTGAAACGCTGCAAATGATGGAGAATCTACAACTTTTTGACAGAATGGAGGGATCGAAGCCGGAAAACACCCGAAAGAATAGATACAAAAATATAATACCTTTCGATCGTACCCGTGTGGTGCTGAAGGACATTCCTCCGGACGCACCAGCCGGCGCAGACTACATCAACGCTAATTATATCCGATGTGAAATGATCGAGCCCGACTGTCACGATTCAAGCAATGGAAGTTACGAGAACGGCTCCACTTTGAGCCGAGATAATACACCCTCAAAGAATAAAGAGAAGTTGTCACCCGTTCACACTAGTGTCATCGTTTGCGAAGAAAAATTAGCTAGCGTCAAAATTCAAGGTGCAAATGGCACGAAATTAATCCCATCTTTCGAGCCTTGTGTCCTCAGAACAAATCCGAATTATGTTAACACCACAATTCCAAAATCAACAGAGGAAACTGAAAATGGTATTGTCGATCACGTCTATAATAAGACATACATCGCCACTCAAGGTTGTTTATCGTCTACTATCTATCCATTTTGGTCGATGATATGGCAGGAGGACGTTCGCATCATTATAATGACTACGAAGGAGATCGAACGTGGTAAGGTTAAGTGCGAACGGTATTGGCCGGAATTAAATAAAACGGAAGTTTACAAAAAATTTACGATTCAAAACGAATCAGAATCATCCACCCCGGATTACACATTGCGACGCTTTGTGGTTACGAAAAAGGAAAGCAGCGTCAAAAGAACTATCTATCATTTTCATTTCACTGCGTGGCCGGATCACGGTGTTCCTTCGGAACCGGGCAGGGTTCTGAATATATTGTTAGATGTAAATTATAGGCTACAACAGATTATGACCGGGCCGGAACCTCCCGCGCAGGCGGTAGTGTGCGTCCATTGTTCCGCAGGCATCGGTAGAACCGGGACATTTATAGTCATCGATATGATCCTAGATCAAATAAGAAAAGAGGGATTCGACTGTGAAATCGACATCCACCGTACTGTTCAAATGGTGCGTGACCAGCGATCTGGTATGGTGCAAAACGAGGCACAGTATAAGTTTATTTATATGGCCGTGTTAGAGTTTATCGAAACAGAGAAGCAAAGGATCGGTCTTGGTCCCGAATCGAGCCAGGACTCTCCTCGTGCGTGGTCGCATTCCGTTCCTTTTTTATGAATCGCGCTAAAAGTGCAAAGATTTTTTTAACAAAAGCTTTATCTCGTGGAAAATTGTAGGTTGAGCGTCAGATTAATAGTCGCTGTTCCCTGTCTTAACAACGCTTACAGTTTCGATTTGTTATACAATGTTAAACATTTTATTGAAATTTTTACATCGATATATTGTAAGGCGACTAATATTTTTCGAGAATGGTGGTAAATTAAAGAGTTAACGTTCAAAGTAACGATTATGGGCCTACAAGAAACAATAATATAATATTTGCACTTTTAGAAGCGCGACACTAATCTGCAGAACATTTTGATTTTCAAATTAACACTCTCAAAACAAGTACAATCTTGGAGGGTCACTCGTAAAGATCTACTTTTATTTTAGTTAAGTAAGAGTTTTAATCATCAACAAAACCGTGTACCTACCTATTTAAATTATATACCATATCAATGAATCAATTAATTTCAATGAATAAATTATTATATTATGCATTTAGACTAAAGATTAAAATATTATTATATTAACAGAACAAATAAATTGGGGTGATATTGTGCGATCAAGGTCGATCAATCTCATAATTCAACGGCGATTGGATATCGTACAACAAAGTAACAGCACATCAGTGGTAACTATTTGACATTGATCAGGCATCTATGTCATAGCCATAAGGGCGAGTTTCGTTTAGCAGTGATGCGAGGATGACTAAGTGCAACGATCGATATGTGTTATTCACCAGCGGTCATCAACCGATCGATTCGGCGGTCCGATCCCGATCGAACGGTTAAACTGGTTGGTTATCGATACGAGGTACGATACAATAAGTCGCGATGAGGAATCGATATTGATAAATGAAATCGATGCGTGTCGATCTTTTTTGCGCAATACACCCAGAAAAGATGATGGATGCAATATTATTATTTACAAAAAACGAATGAAATTAAGGAATTATAATATCAATGCAGATGAAATTTAGTCATTTAAAAAAATTAAACCGTCATTAAAGAGTTAGGTGAAATCTAATGTTACGCACAATAAAACACGTAATTAGAATTGTGTAATATTTTATATATTTAGTTAAAGAGTTTAGTTTAGTTGACGGCCTGATTGTATTACTAAAAAGTGTTTTAAACCCTTTCCTTAGGATGCCACTTGATTGTTGAAGTGTCGTGAAAAACTTTCAAACACCAAAATTTGTTTCATGTAACTGGGGAGTGTGCAGGGGATTCTATTCAATTGCACAAATTGTCAAAAAACCCTTCATGAGGATCACAGCGGACCTGTATGCTTAGCATGCGAATATGGGATGAGCTCCCCTGGTATATGGTCACGATAGATATCTTAGCGTCCACAAAAAGATGAAGAAAATTAAATAAGTAAGTGAATGTATATGTATGAAGTTTAAATACGACGCGATGTGGCACGGCTATCACCTGAGGACCTAAATCTTAGGAAGATACACTTGCTAGAAATGTACCTACCTACATAACTGTAACACGTGGTTAGTTAAGGTACTTAAAAGGAATTTATCACCGTGTCCCTATCGCAGCATGCTTTGTGTGAAGCTTATGAGGAAAATAATAAATAAATAATATTGTTGTTAATTAAAAACTATTATGTTAGTTGTATAAACGGCGACCTGAATAATTTATCACACTGTTGCTTTAATATTGCACTACACGAAAGTCAGGAGATTGGCTTCAACGTGATCTCGAATTGGAGTTTGATTTGAAAAGAACGTTATTTTTTTATATTTCGACAATCGACGTCTATGTGAACTTTTTGATATAAAAATGAATGTCGTCAGGTTAACGTAGCGCTTACCATTTATGAAATAAACGGATGTGGTTTACATAATAAACGCAGCAAAAATATGTACGTACCTACAGACTGCTGTTTATTTATTCAAATTAAAATGGTGCCTTAATTTCCTCAGGTTGAGTAGAAGTAATTATTATAGTCGTATGTTTAAAGACCTATCAGGTACTCTTTATTACAAGTGTCGCATTAAAACAAAATGGTAAGCGTCGCGAAGACACAATGAAGTTAATTGGTTACAAGCAGCTAAAAAGGAAGACTACATACTGTAGGAGCCACAAAGCCTACTGACACAGGTTGCATGCACTGTAATACAGCTCTAGTATACAATAGACTAATACTACATATAGTAAAACATTGATCGATTTCCATGCAAATAATTATATATAAAAGTTAATATAACCATTATTCATTGCATACTAGAGCTATTAGAGTTAGGGACTTGTAGCGGTTAAACAGACGTTGTATTAAGATAGATTATTTTTAAATAATTAAGTAGTTAGATGTCAAAACGACTTACGAATTGAAAAAAAAAATGTACCTAAGGTGTGTTTCTCAAAATTTGTGCAATCTTTTTATAATTCTGACAATACAGCCATACCATGAAGTTGTGTTTTCACAGCAAAAATAAAATATTTCAGCAGTCGATGTTTAGCTAATAATGTTTGTTTTTCCACAAAATGATAACTGTGCAAGATATTTGTTGGTAGTAAGTGTAGTGGTAGTAACTGTTTGTATAAATTGGGTGCTTTTATATTTTTATGTGTAAAAGCTTTATTCAAACCATTATAAAAATTGAGCGTTCTATTACACCATTCTTCCCTGTTTTACGGCAATCTTATTCAGATGTACTGTAGGAACTTTTTTTACCAGGATTGCAGCTGACATGTTTAACACAGAAGAATCTTCCCCACCTTTGAACAAAACTAAAAAAATGTAACACAATTTACACCAAACAGTCTCTACTTATATTAATGTAAAATTATTGTATTTTTAAACTTATATTCTTGTCAAAACTTGTAATCGGAGGTGCTTTTTATGTGAAGTATTTGATGGTAATGACATGGTGCGTTATTTTTATGTTTTTTTTTTTGTTTGTACGCGTAGTTTACGTAGTACCTACGTATGTATTTGTAGGCAAATTCAGGCAGTGATAATTTCATTTTATTTCTATAAATAGTATTCGGTGTAATATTAATGTAGGGATTAGTGTGTGTATTCTAGTATACAAGTTAATCTGTAAGACACTTTATTTATACAACGATTATAATGTAACGCACATATTTCAATAACAAAGTATTTGTATATAATTTTGTTCGGTGCCTTGTACGACGAGACGTGGTACTACCTACTAATTTATTTCCTGCGGTAATATTGATTAAGTAATTATAATGAAAATTGGTGATATTTCCTGTAGATAAGATAACCCAATTGTAATAGTCCTGAGAAAGTATTTCTAAAACGCTAGGGAAGTCTAGTACGGATATATTTTTCAATTCGTGTCGTCACTATTGTACATCCATAGGTACTTTTACTTAGTAAATAGACTTATCAGCCAATTCTTTATTTAAAATTTTAAACCAGTATCCGACTACAAAAAATAACTGGAGCCTTTTACGCGTACGTAACATTTTTTTTTTAATGAACTGGAACTTACATGCCTAGTTTATATACTGTTACTGATGTACAGCCACTTTATGTATACGGAAACATGGATTATTTGGCAGTATACGAGAAGGTTAGGTAGCTATACGAAGCAAAGAACACCAATTAATGCCCGATCTGAGGTTCTATCGGTCGCTTATCTGTCCGTTAACGCTATTTGTCATAACGTCATTCGTTGGTTAGTGGTTAACGGACAGATAAACGACCGATAAAGTACAGACGCTAGCACATCTAGCTACAACAATCTGTCAAATTTCTTTAATAGATTTTCAACTTTGTCTCTAAAGAATTAGGTTCAATGTTGATTGGGACAATTTGACAGTTTCGGATAGCTTGATGTGCTGGCGTGCGTCTGTTCCTACCTTAGAAAAAATGGAAATGATAAAAAGGATACAAGAAGCAGTCCTGCAGGAAAACATCAGGAATGATAGACCATTTTAATGTGGCCTTTATTGTTTCCCTAAGGTACAAGCTAATGCAAAGTTCTTGTTTAAATAGTAGATTATTAGTTTTACATTTGAACGATATCATGAATATGGAAATTGTACCTAAGTAAATCTCCCGAATATAATTCTAAAACTTTTTATAAGCCGGAATAAGTATTTTATAATGAACTGCCGCACAAAAAACAAATTTAATATTTTTAATTGTAAAAATAAAACGATAAAATGAAATGTTAATAATAATAAAAAGTTAATTACGTCTTATATTGATGTTTTAGTGTACTTAGTACGCGAATATAAATATTTTATTCACACCCGAATAAGGGCTTAAGTATGTAATTGGTAAATTATCACTGCTTGAATTATTCAGAGCTATTATATGTTGTTGGCATTTTATTTAAACTATTATTCCAATTTGTAAAAAAACTGAGCTAAAGTAATCGCATGAAGGTAGAGGAAAAAAGTTTTATCGTCCGATAAAAATATATGTTGTGTTTTATTGTATATTATCAATAAAATGTGATACCGACTGTGTGATCGTTTTTATCTTTACAAATCACTCGTCATTAAGATCAATATAGTGTATTGGTCCTTCCTTTGAATCATCTTTTTCGATACACCCACACCTAATACGGTATTTTCCTGAAACACAGAGGTATAGGCGACATAGTATTTGACGTCATAGTTGGTATCGGACTTCTCTTTCTAGTTTTCAACTTTGAAGCTTAATAACTTCATCGCCGATGACGGTAGGTATTTTAAAAATTCTTTCATAATTGTTTACTAGAGATAATAAGTAAGTATTTTATTTTGCAAATAAAAAAATTGCATGCATATTCCCTATAATTCCGTAGATTTCCAAAAAATATTGGACGGGTATTTTTTCTTTTTCCACGTACACTGCGTTGAAAATCACGTGTCGTCACGAACTCTGACCTTAATAGGCTTTACCTTTATCAATTTTTATCGATAAATGTCAAGAAATACGTGTCCAATATTTTTAAAATCCCAACGGACGGACCAAATATAATTATTATTTTTCCATCTAGGAAAATATTCTATTGAAGTACGTCTCATCAGCTAGGTGTAACTACCCACATATCTGCTGGAAAACTAAACAGCGCATCCTTCTCACCTGATGACGCTGGCGTGACGATATGGTGATTGACATCTGCAACCGATAAACTGTCGGGACAGTTATTAGGTCTCGTTTCCACCTGCAAGCAACTTGCATGCAAGTTTAATTACATTGCAGGGTACCATGGAGCAATTGATTACATTATACCTCGATAGCCTGCAAAATACCTACCTACCTAATTACACTTGCATGCGAGTAAACATGCGGACACGTGGCCATAAGGCTTTTAAAAGTTTTCCTTTTACAGATGACACGCAATACATCCATCAATCATTCTGTTTCAAGTTGCATAATCTTTCTCCACTTACCTACGGCTCTCAAAATACAGCTATTCATATTATCATATTCATATTTGCTCATATTTTATGCATGCGCGCATTGAAGCGGGGACATGACGTGTAAAGCACTGCGTCGTTGAAATGCAAACATTTGACCCTTCAGATAGACTACACTCGAATCCTTTGTATCGACAAATAAACTCATGAAATCTAATTACGTCGATAAGGATGTGCATATGTTCATAAATTTAATTCTGTCACAAATACGCACAAATAAAGAGCTACTCATGTACTTACCTGTGTTTATTCTACAGGCGCACAATGGTTTTAGAAATAGTAGGTAGGTACCTACCTACACGTTTCGCAAAACGTTAACTCCAGCAGGAACTGCAACCTGGCAGGGTTGCGGAATTTATTCGAAATAGTCACTGCGGCCCTGGAACGCAAAAGGCTTTAAAAGGAACACGGATGGATTTTAGTCAGTAAGAGTCTAACACGACCTTCCGCTCCACCCAGAGCGGAAGAAGGCATTTGATGATTACCCATCCTTAAAAAAAAAAAGCAGGAACTGCAATATCTCTAAAACCTGAAGTCACACAAATTATATTTTTCAAGCCTCGTTAAGCAGTCGACAACCTCAGGCTGAACTGCGAGACGCAACTCAAAAAAAACATAGGTAAGTAGGTATACCTACCTACTTATATTTTCGGCGCACAATTTTTGCACAAATATAACCTCTCTGCCCAAGCATGGTAATATTTCTCTCTCCGATCATTCATTTAGAATTTTCTGGAACAACGTTACCTAGGTACTCCAGCAAAAATCGTTTTTTTCCAAAACGATTCTTGCTGGAGTAGGTACTTAACAAGCACAATTTTTATGTGGTGCACATCCACAGCAGACGCACTAATTATAGCTTCGTTCCACTCATATCAATCTAGGAACCATTTTCCTGCTGGAGTGACATACACCGATTTGCCGCGTGCTTATTGTGATGGATGGAGTTTAAAATGTTTTTTATGATGTTTGATTAAGTATAACAAAATGTAGAAGCACTGGAGTAGGTACCTAGGTACATATTCCGATTATGGGATTGGCTTGCCTAAATAACGTCCTGGTTGACGTAGGCCAGTGAGTTTGTATTGATGAAGATACCAAAAACTCGAAAAACATAAATAAAAAAAAACTGGCCCCATGCGTGTCGAGCCACGCACAGTGCAGGGTTCCGTACCTAGTTACCCGCCCCGTAAGCCATGACAAAAACCAGCAAATTTTACTATGACATTACAAAGTTACAAATACTTACACTTAGTTTTTAGTCATTTTCTATGGGGTTACTACGAAATGTTTACCTAATCAGTAACATTTCATAAGTTAGTCGACTATTAGGTACTCGTTAACTTGTAAAGCCTAGCTAACTGTGATAATTTTTCTTTCAAATTTGTTCTAAATGCTCCTATACTATCATGCATTTTTCACGTCCCAAAAACAACCGTTTAGCTGGCAGAGAGGGACACTTGACTCGAACAAAAATTTGCACATTAAAGCTAATATTTCGCAAACGGATCCTTGGATGGGAAAATGGCTTTAGCAAACCCTCAATATTTCTAAACGACCTATCCAACGCCCCACAACATGGGGTAAACGATAAAAATTAAGCGTCTCTGAGCTAAACCGCGGACAGACGGACATGGCGAAACTATACGGGTTTCTTGTTGACTACGGAACCCTAAAAACAAGCAAAATACTTGTCAAGTTGTATTTGTCTTTATTAAAAACAAGAAAAGAAAGTTAAGTTAATATGATTTGAAGATTTCGGGTATGTAACGTTTGAAATAATAACATAAGTTATAATGACCTAATTTCATGTAGGTATACTTTTTCGAATTCAGTGTTCCCGTATAGCCTTTAGAATATAGAGGACGCTACAAGCATTCCTCATGAATGTGGCTATCATATACAAAAATAAATTTCAACCCCCTACAACCTCACAAGCTTTACATATTTATAATATTAGTAATACGATCAAATGATATACTTAATGAATTATTGATATAATTTCATTTTACGTAATTTTATATGTTATGAACATTTTATATAATGCACATTTGAACTAGGTATATTAATTAAATTTAATTTTACTTACTTACATAAATAGATATTAATTTAAATTTATAATTATTATATTCCGTGTTTTTTGCAGGAACCAATTTTATTGTCTCAGTCGCCATGACAACAAAAAAAAACGGAGAAGGAAATTACTTGGAATTTAAATATATATAATATTCAAAATCTATGTTGCTGCGCGGGAGACGATGCAGAAGCAACTTTAGTGTTTTGAAGTTAGGTTAAAATAATTTGTTTTTCTCAAGAATGGTGCGTTACCTTAGAAAATTAGGTCTAATTAACGTTATATAAAAGGAAAATCATATGAAATTAACGTTATACTAAATGTTATTGGAGCAAATGAAGATTATATGAAAGATTATATAAAGATAGTGCATCTCATATCATATAAAGTTATTTGGTATACTTTCATTTCAATAACGTTCAGATGATATAATAAACGTGAGTTTATTATATCATCTCCATCCAACTTGATATAATTTCTTTAGATATAACATTTATATACTCTAAAACTTATTTCGTATAACGTTATTGGATATAACGTTTATTTAATCGAAAATCATTAGGCCTATCGTTTAAAATATATTGATACCACCTTTATGGTTTACATCCCGATTCAAAGCAATCCGACTCGGATGGGCTAGAAAGTTAAGGCCGGAGCGGAGTGCCAGATTCTGTCTATTGTTAGTGAATCATTTGGATTAAGTTTGGTTAGAACAGTGACCATTAAAGTGCGAAGGCGGACGAGTGAAGCGAGCGTAATGCGGGAGCGGCGTGCCAGAAACGAATCGCTGCAAAACCGACTCCACATAGTCTTGTCTGCCCTACCCCTAGAGTATAATTTAAACCCACGTGGACGCGGAGCGCCGGAGCCGTGACAGAAACCATGCCTGCTGTATGTTGCATGCTACATGCTGCATGCATGGTGTATGCTTGTTTGCATGCTTGCTGCATGCATGGTGTGTGCTTGTTAGCATACTTGCTGCATGCATGGTGTATGCTTCTTTGCATGCTTGCTGTATGCGTGTGCATGCTTGTTTGCATGTTGTATCATATGAGACTAAATAGGTTTTATGTCTTTTGGGTGGTATATCAAATGGTTTTATATTCAATATAGATTAAGCTTATAAAAAATAATTACTTTAAAATTATATCAATCTTTTATTATATAAACTGATCATTATATCAAACAAAATTATAGATTCTGTAATTATACCATATAATATTACTTACCGGATATAATACTATCTGTTATTATACCATACATTACACAACTGGAGATTTCTATCTTAGTATATATATTTAAAAAATACAGTTTTCATGCAGCAATCGAGGTTTTTCTACAATAAACTGTTAGATTTTTCATTTTAACTGTAAGTCAGGACTGTTAGTCATCATTGTTGACTTGTATTTCTTCAATGCCATCACTTTCTGTCACAAGAGCCCTTTCCAGGATTACACGCCCCTCCTTATATCTGGAAACAAAAAATATGAACATTTCAGCGGTAAATACTACCTGACCACAAAAGTTTGTCAAAACTATAGTTGGGAAAGATATAATAGTTGTTCCAGCTCTACACACCTCTGGTTCTCTTCAGTGGCAAATTCATAGACCCAGCCCAGTTTTGTACCACAATTCTTGCAGGAGACGTCGCGCACCATGTGGCGGCCTGTCAGCATCACGCGATCCTGTACTTCTGAGTACACTAGGTTCACAACCTTGTGGAACAGAAATGCTCGACCTGTAAAATATATCTAAGTATTAGTTTCTACTTCTTTTCTACTTACCGTAATGTGAACAGTCATTAGTATTTTTAGTAGTTTGAAATAGAAGATTCGTGACTTGTCTGGCCAGTTCTTCGCAACCAGATAGCGTGAATCGATTACATATTTGGGAGAGTCCTCTCTCAGGCCCCAGAGCTGAGCAAACGAATAAAAGAAATTGCCTAGGTCTTTTTTTTTCTTTGTTTAGTCACGCTATACGAATCCATTTTAGAATCATGATGCGATAATCATAATGATCGTCCAAGAATCAGTGCATGAATAAACAATTGATCAGGCAAAAGTAAGAGTAAAATGCAAAGATGATGGTACCTGTGGCTCCAGTAAACCGAGTGCTGATCAACTCAGAACGATTCGTCAAATTCACATCACAAGATGCACAAGAGAATAAACGTGTGCCACCAATATGGTCAAGGAATATTTTACCCATTTTCACGAAATTATATTCTTTGTTTTGTTGACAAAACAATAAATTCACTCAGCTGATGTCAATTTGACACGTCAATGTGATAATTGCGTGTTCGTTCTGAAACAAATCAAAAAGGTTCTGAAGACTTATAAAAAATATAAATGATGGGGAATAAAAAAAATATAATTTGATGGAGCATTTTTAATGCTTTTTATTATTAAATGTGTGTATTGATCAGTGATAATCCGACAAAAATTGCAAATACAGAATGTAAATTTTTGTAAATCATGTTGAAACAATTTCCGAACGTAACTATTGAAAAATAAGAAACGAACACAAAAATACCGACTTCAATTTTTTGTGAATAACCAATAGGATAAAACGGGGATAATGTTGAGTTGTTGTTATAATGAGCGAGTAAAATAATTTATTATGAAATACTTCTTTGGCGTTTTCACCTCCTCACATAGTCCAATGATATATTTGTCAGTTTCCAAGGCAACAGTGTCTTTTCATTTTACATGAACTATGAATTTTATAAAAAAAAGTAAACACAGTTACGTCTGTTATTTTATTTTTACAAAATTAAAATAGATATAATTCATGAATAGTTACCATGGAAGGGATACAAGAAGAGGCCATGAAACTCACAGCATTAAAACTAGCCGAAGAATTGAAAACACTCTCCATTTACAAAACATTTTATAGTGATGTACAGGTAGGTATATATTTGTTAGAGCTGCAGTAGTTTTGTTCTTCCTTATTATATTAGAAATAATTACCTTTGTTTTAGTGAACGTTAAGTTAGTTAAGTTGACACTTACCCAGCTATCAAAAAGTATTTTCGATGTATGAGCCAAACAAGCTCTTAACGATATATGTTACATACATGTGTTCCAATTTACTACCTCGTCTTTTGGGTGATAAATCAGTAGATTCCTGCTACTTAACTAAATTGAACCCTACTTAAAAGGGGCACGGGTTGGAAGTACCTTCCTAAGACCCTATGTGTAAGATTCACGAGCCTTCATCACGATTACAGACACAAATATAAAAATAATCCTTGTTTATCACGCAACATTTATGGGCACTTCACTTTATTTTCCTTTGTTTTTACAGAAATTAGTATCGTCGCCAAATGTAAGGAAGGAGGATTTTAAACAAACGTTACAACAAGCTATGAAAGAAAAGGGGTTAGACACTAAACTTAGAAATACTGTTTTTCATTGGGTTAGAACACAAAATAAACAAAGTGTAAGCAGATTTTTTTTTACCCTAGTCCTTTAATAAAAAAAGCACTTAGCCTTAAATGCTTTTTACGGGGCCCCCGGGTTACAAGGGCCCCGAATTGTGGACGCAAAGCTATACATTTAGTCGCGCCATCTCCTTCGTGGCCTGCCGAGACAGTTCTGAATTAGTATGGCCTATTTTGTTTTAAAAACAATACCCCTAAAAACAGGCCCTCCAAAAATGTTTGATACAGGGCCCCTTCGAGACTAGCTACGCCACTGTTCGGGTCTAATTTGGTTGTATTATTATTTTTCAGAAATTAGACCCATTAACATCGTTAAACAAAGCTAGTGCTCAATGGGAGAAGCGAATACACAAATCGTTAAATTCAATGTGCACAGACCTTGAGACATCACTGGCGAAGATTAGATCTCAAAATGAACAGGAAGAATTATTAGAAAAATGGAATGAACTTAGTACTTATACTTTAGGTAATTTTACGTATTACATAATACCTAGCTGATTTAATCAATTATGTGGCTTATTTTAAAAGGGATAAGTACTGACCATGATTCCATTAACGACGTGTTTTTTTCAGACCTTTCGAAATACAGACCAGTTTATGCGCCAAAAGACTTTTTGGAAGTTTTATTAACTCTATCCGGCTATGTTCCATACACGAGAGAGTGAGTGCTGCTATATTGTCTCAAACAAAAATTTTCTTAATCCAGCATAATTTACCTATGGTATTTATTTTTTGCAGAGATGAACCAAAATGGGAGTTTGCGCATTTGCCAATTCAAGTGAAGACACTCGACCAATTGGTAAGTAAAGTAGCGTAATTTGTGTTCCCACTGTTCTCTCTATCCGGTTGCTGCTTTAGAGATGTTCTACAGGGTTCTGTTCTCGGGCCTATGATAGATCTGTTACTAGCTTTCATCTAAACGATGAGAAAACTTATTGTCTAACTACTTCATCTAAATTAACAAATCCGACCTCAACTCGTATTTTGAATACTAAATGTATTTTACTTAAAACACTTTCTTCCCAGCGGAAAGTCTTCCCAGAATGGTCAAACGGTGAACCTCTCCTAGGCGTGAATCCGAATATGCCAAGCTCAGTGCCGGGGTTTGCCTCCCTTGAGGCTGAACGTATCAGCTTGGGCGAGCGAGTGGCAGTCCTGGGCTATGCACCTGTTGTACAGGAATACTTGAAGAAGGGAAGCCCGCAGTGCCTTCGAGCCAAGTTGTGGTCGCAAGTTTTAGGCTCCGATGTTAAGTCTCCGGTACAGTAACTACATCAAATTCATAATTAACTAATTAAACAAACGCCGTTTTCACTTGAAGACAAATAGAAACTACAGTACTCGTACATAGAATACATAATTATAATAAGCCTACGATATTTTAACATTGTTGCA
This sequence comes from Mamestra brassicae, assembly GCA_905163435.1. NCBI lineage: Eukaryota > Metazoa > Arthropoda > Insecta > Lepidoptera > Noctuidae > Mamestra > Mamestra brassicae. The sequence continues at coordinate 4,021,459 of LR990996.1, read as the reverse complement.
TTTGAATTTTCAGCAATCTGAACATTTCGCTCAGCTCAAGAAAAATGTTCTGGAATTAGATTTAATGATAGACAAGCTCATATTCAAAGACGTACAATTGACTGCTTCTAACGATGACCAGTATTTCGTATTTGAAGATTTATTGTATCAGGTAAAGTTGTTTTATTCGAATAATTCTATGATAGGTAGGTAGGTAACCTCTGGGCGACTTTACCTCTAAATGTGTCACGTTGCTGAGGTAGCAACGTGACACTTTAGGGCAGCATGTTTCTAACATTTTTTGTTTGAAGTGTCTTCTACCCATATATACCTAAACGTTTCATCATGCGCTACGATTAAAAAAAAAAACAAAACCGCGACTGGGCGCTATGCCAGCTCCCATACAAAAATGTTCGAACACCTTTAAATGTTGATTTATGGATTGTGATGAAATAAAAGGGTGATTGATAGCGTGATAAGACAGGTGAGAATGGAAGAAGGAAACGTGTTGCGCCGACTCAAAGTTAGGTACCTACATGGGGCAAAGGCTGGAAGAAGTAGATGAACATATATAATTATTATGTTTGGCAATAAAGCTAATTTGATCCAAAAACACTTTTACAGGTGATGCTATGTTTTTCACGTGATGTTGAAGTGATGCAGAGCTTAAAAACCATCATAGGCAACCCACCCACAGTCACCATCAAAGGCAAGCAGCCGACTTCAGCGGAGAGCATCACTATATTCCCACCAAGCGGGGTTATTCCCTTTCATGGTTTCTCCATGTATGGTAAGTATTACTTGAGATGGACCGAATGTCCGGCTTCATTTATAGTCGGCGACTAGTGGCACTGGCTATAGTAGGCGCCAGATAATCGTGGAATAACGGTCATTGACCCACCTACAATTATTGACATTTTTAATTTGAAAAACGGAATTAATGACACAAAGCTGTCCCGAATCATCATCTCTTGTGATCCTTAACATTGTCTAATAATGAAAAACGATTCATATTTAATTGTTCAGGTACCTATGAACAGTTATTAGGGAAAGGTCAATATACTTTATTCCACATTTATCTGGCGCCTACTATAGTCGTCCTCTTCGACCAAGTCCATAGTCGGTTGTTCTCATACTCATTGACAAATGTCAAATGTAATAGCAGTGAACAAACTCCGAGCCTAAAATAGCACAAGTCCTGGCAAAGACGGGCACAAAGGAGAAAGTGAGACATATACGCGAATCCTACAGAGCTGGAAAGAGATCGCAAATGGAAGAAATGAAGGAAGGATGGCTTTTTCCCCGACTAGTAATATAATAGTCTAATAATTTAATGAGTCTTCATTTCTTAGAAGACATAAAAAGAAGTACTTGGAAGTTTAGGCCTGTCTGTAGCTATGACGAGGCGAGATCCCCACATTTTCAATGAATGTTTGTGTGTAGGTGATATCAATAGGTACTGGAAATTATTTAAGGATAAATATCATCCTGAAATTAATGACGCTCTCTTGGAAATGTGTCAGTGTTATTCAGGGAAACATAAACATAATAACATTTAATGCTTGGAAAGCAGTTACCGGTTCCAACATACCTACACGATTAAAATAATCCATTTTGAAATGTAGTTTGTGGTTAGTGACTAACTACACTACTAACAATACTTATGATTAACGTTGTACTTGTACCTATATTTAATTTTCCAGCTACACCGTTCTGCTATCTGTATGACGATCCTGCACAATTGTACTACACGTTTCGTGCCTTTTACATTCGATACTGGCATCGGTTGCATTATATATCGACACATTCACAGGTATTTTTTACTGGAAGTTTTATTTTTTATCATCAGCCATTTTTTTAACTAAGATATACTAGCTTTTGCCCGCGACTTCATACGCGCATATCCCGTCGTTTTTTCTGCTCCCGTACAGCCTTTCTCATGAACGTGGCTATCTTATACAATTTTTTTTTCCAAAGCCAACTGGTAGTTTTAGAGATTAGCGCGTTCAAACAAACTCCTCAGCTTTATTATATTAAGTACTAGCTTTTGCCCGCGACTTCGTACGCGTATATCTCGTTTTTTCCCGTTCCCGTAGGAATTTCGCGTTCCCGTATAGAGTTTTCCAAATCAAACTGGTAGTTGCAGAGATTAGCGCGTTCAAACAAGGAAACTCTTCAGCTTTATTATTTGTATAGATATAGATACGATTTTGGATGGGGATGAAAAAGTCATCATCTGCCTTGCCTTTTTTCAACTATATTGTCCGCTCCCAGTCCAGTGTTTTACGTGGAGCGGCTTCCTACCAGAGCTCCACAACCCATTGATTGGGTAACACGGTACTGCTTGGCTAGACTGGTGTCAGATTTTCTAGCTTCTGACAATCCGTTACGACTGCCAAAGATCTACAAATGGCAAGGCAAGGGGGGAAGCCTTTATCTCCAAAACTACTGAGCCTAAAATATTGAAAAAAATGCAGATATTGATACTGTTAAAATACCATGTTACAAAAATGAAATTCGTTCGGAACCCTTTGCACGCGAGTCCGACTCGCACTTCGCCCGTTTTTTAATAGATTACGGTCGATTTTTGTGTTGGGAGACCAACCATGTCGTCAAATCCATCACTATCCTTCCTTACTTAAAGAAAAATAGAACTTAAAGTAAGGAAGGAAATTGACGGATTTGACGACACGGTTGGTGCAGTGGTTGAGCGATTGACTGCTGTGCTGCGTGTCGCGGGTTCCATTCCCGCACGGAACAAATATTTGTATGGCCTACAGACAGTTGTTCCGGGTCTGGCTGTTTGTGTATGTAAGTTTATATGTTTGTAAACGCACCCACGATACAGGTGAAATTCCTAGTGACGTTTAAAAAAAAAATAAAAAAATATCAGGGGATAATATGTCGTAGGCTATAGTGTATGGCTTCTGCGAGCGACTTCGCCCACGAGAAAGTCGAAAACTATATCAAGGGAACATACATTCTCCCAGAATAAAAAGTATAATATATGGTATTTCGTATTCCAGGACATGTTCTACCGGTGTACCATGTTTCATTCAAATCCGTTCAGTCTTTAAGACGTCACAAACAATCAGACGTAATTGATTTCGTATTTATAACACTAGTACCTACGGAGTATGGATATTACCTACATAATTAGTTGTTCCACTTATGCAGCACTTTTTATTATTATTACCAGCTTTATATTAACAGTTTTGTTTCGTTGATACTGTACGATTAATTAAACTTTTTTTATTCTTTGCAAAAAAATTAAGTCTTAAAATTTACCAAATTGTCTCATTGTTATCTGTGGAACACGTGGTTGATTTCACATTAGTAATTATACTAATGTGAAATCAACCACTTTCTCCAATTTCAATTCCTGTATCCTATCTTTTACAACTTTCTTGGATAAATCCTTCACTATTCAAGCCTCGTTTGTGGAATGCATTGCCAGTCCCAGTAAGACGCGCTCAATCGTTACCTGTGTTCAAAAGGCTTGTGAAGGAACATTACCTGTCGCTTTGATATCGATGTTCGTCATTTATTAAATGCCTATATATCTAGTATATATGTCTCTATAGTTAATAATATGTATTTATCTGTGTATATATTATATTTAAAGTAGTAAAGAAGTTGCGCCGATGACAGCCCCATTTTATGTCCAGGCAATTAGTGTCCATTCCAGGTTGCCTGAAAGAGATCGCGGAATGCGATAAGGCCGCCAATTGTACATGTGTTTTAGTGTTCTTTTATGTTATTCTCGATGTAAAATCAAGTATATAATAAATAAATAAAAAATCTTTTCCCGAAGAATAAAATAACATAATTACAGCCATACTGATAAAGGCACCTAGTATTTTATTGAAACACGGAAATTGGTATAGTTTTTCCGTTTTCCCTATTGTATGTACCTACTTAAGTATGATTAAATTATTATATTCGTCAGAAAATTCGCTGAAACAGAACATTTGGGAAGTATGGGGAACTTTCCGTTTTCTCTTCGTAGTAGGTAAACAGTGTTGTGACAGCATATATAACCGCAAGTAAATATTATGACCAGAAAGCGGAATAGGTAGAGTACCTATCTATATTTACCTAATGTTCGTGGAAGTAAGTAACATAGAGTTGATAATACCTTCTCTAAAATCCCGGAATCATAAATGGAATCATGACAATTAAAACCCGGGATTATAAAAGCATGAACTGGACTTTGAGTATAGTTACAAATTATTGATTTGAAGAATCAAAAGAAAGATTTGTGCCAAAACAAAGCTATTTAATTTAACAGTTTTAGTAGGTACGGAACTCTATAAACGGAATGAGTAATTTGCAATTTCTTAAATCCCAGGATACAATCGTTGTGTTTATGATTCTGGGATTTTAGAGGAGGTATTATCTACTCTATGTTACTTACGTACTTTATGACTCAGTGATACGTACCTACTTAAGTGAAAGACGGAAGGCTCTACACAACCGTAATTTTCAGCTATTTTGGAATTCAATCCATATGGAAATGTACTTATACTTACCTACTAATATTATAGGTAAATGCGAAAGTAACTCTTCCTATCTACCGGTTCGTTATCTCTTCACTTCTTAACGGCTGAAAGGAATTGGATGAAATTTTACTAACGGGTAGACTATGTTCTGAATTAGGACATATTGTACTTTTTCATCCCAGCAGTATGTTCCCCTGGGATAATCTATAACTTTCGCGCGGGCGAATCCTATAACAGAAGCTAGTATTGTATACTGTCCATTACACGCTGATACAAGTCACTCGAGCAAAAGTTAAAGAAAAACATTGGAAAAAGAACATTATTTATTGATTTTTCGATTTCTAGTACAATATTCTAAATATCTCCCTTATTGCTACTGTAACTGCGTTGAGACAGTGATTTCAATAGATTTAATTATAAAGTGTTTTCATAATTTTCAGGGTATAGTATCATTGTGTCTTTTATATGAGCGGCTTTTAGAAGCAAATGAACCTTTATTATGGATACATTTTAGAAATATCAATATTAATCCGTAAGTAGATACTTTATATGAACGTTTTTTGGTATAGTGAAGTAATATAGTTTAATTGTATTTAATTTCCGTTTTTCATTTCAGAATTAGAGTGGTCTTCAAATGGTTGATGCGTGCATTCAGCGGACACCTACCACCGGACCAATTACTACTACTCTGGGATGCCATACTAGGCTACGATTGTTTAGAAATCCTACCATTATTGGCGCTGGCAATACTTAGCTTTAGAAAGGAGAACATATTCCAAGTGAATACTATACAGAACGTCGACGCTGTGTTGGCGGACCTGTCAACCATATCTGTTATACCGTTGTTGCAATTAGCTTTAATGAAGTCCTGATGCGATGTCTTGCGTATATGTGATAAAGGAATGCTCGAAACTCATGCTAGGCGTTTCCTAAACTTAAATAATAGCTATTCGCGAGGGTTTGGCAGGCGAATAAATCAAAATCGTACTTATGTGCCTTGTAATAAACTATTACTTTCTATTCGACGCAATTGACGACAAGGTGGGCCTCTAATTTTGTAGCTAGCCCGAAAGACTCAGTCCTCTGACATTTAGCTAATAACAGACACTTCGTAAAGCTAGCTAAAAGCGCTACGTTATAATAATATGGACTTAAAATTCCCTAGATAAAATTTATGAATGTGTTTCGTAGATAGTCAATAAAGATTTTGTAAAACGATTAAATTTGAGCCAACAATGATATGCATGTTTTACGCAAATTCTAAAGCTCAAAGAGAAAATAATATTTTACCGGTTTTTTTTTTGATAGCAACATTATCGTCTTCACGGTTTTTGTAAACTCATACAACAGCTTCAGTTTACATATGCGCAGGACATTTCATAGTTGTTATAACTATTGTTTTTATAGTGATTTTATATTAGTCGTTTTATTTTTTAATTTTGTAGACGGTGACTTTTTTAAATTAAAAAAAAGAAAGTACAAAGTGTTACCTCAGTAAATTTATTTTTTCTTACATACAACACACCAGTTACCCTCTTCATAGAAACTGTCTTCGATTGTGAAGTTGGCTTCTCTGCATAGTTCGTCGAGCTCGTTTTCTTCAAAGACGTGGTAGTATCTGAGTAACGTATTATCTGGGTTATTCGCCAGCTTATTATCTGATACTTTTCTTAACTTCCAAGGCACTAATAAGTCTTGATGTTTGAACTGTGTTCTATTTTCATGTACTGGTAGGTTTACACCGCCCACAGTGACTTGCGTTTCGGCCCGGGTCTCATTTTGCTGGTCTTGCTTGCTCTTGCAAAGGTAATTTGATTTTGTTTGGTCTTTCGCCCAAACAGTGATGAGAGCCCTTCCGCCTTTGCGCAGTAAACGGTATATTGTTAATATGGATTGTAATCTTCTTGCCTGTGGAAACAAAAATTGAACCTTAGTTGATTGGAATACGGTACAAAATGGGACAAAACCACACTAGTCGAAGATTTTCTGAGACATGATAAAATCAAACTATTGTACTAATCAAGAATGTTTACATACAAACTTGACCTGTCAGTAAGTCATGCAAGCTTTGCCTATGTAAACCGCAAGTCTCTCTCATAAGTTGGGAATGACCTATTGAATTGTGCTTTAACCATTTGAACGTCATTGTCACGTATACATGACAAGCAAGCGCGTGTCCTGTACGCCAAACGTCACAAATATGTGACAAAAGATACGGCAAAACTATTTAGTTAAATCAATCTAGTCGAATGAAAGCAACCCTTTGCCCAGCCGTGGACAACCCAAGCTTAAATGATAAAAATAGTACATTTTGTTGCAAGTGGCCAAACTCTGTCATCGCAATTGAGGAATAGTCACTCTAACCGAATGCGAGGCTGTTATGGATTCAAGAGACTGCAATGAAAAATACGACGTTTTTCACGACTTGAATTCGAAAAAAATACTAAAATTTCATAAACATAATATTTGGTAACTATTTATGTTGAGAAATATCTTACGAGTGGTTTTAGAGCGCCGAGGTATGATATTCGTGGGGGCTGACCGGTGATTCAATGAATAAGCGGGGGCTGGCTGGCGTACTAGTGCAAAGTAAGTACACTTCATTGTGACCCTAAAAGTGGTGGCTTTGTAACTCACCTTTTTTTTAAGTATAGCATATCATCGAATGACTTTTTCCGCTCTGAGCGGAGCGGAAGGGCGTGTCAGACCCTTACTGACTAAAACCCATCCGTGTTCTTCTAAAGCCCTTTGCATTCCAGGGCCGCGGTGACTTTTGAACAAACTCCGCAACCCTGGCAGGCTCTGGCCCTAGCGGGCTCCGTCTTCTATTTGTAACTTACCTTGCTACTAAAATGATGTATGACAGCGATACATATAACGATATCCGCCGTCTCGTCTTTCAGCATAGCGTTCAATAGATCTAAGCGCACGCAATCTGCTCTGCTGATACTGCGGATATGCTCCTTGCATTCTGATAGTAAGCCCGAACTTCGCTCGCCTGCTATCTGCAACACAAATGTAGTTTATTTTTAACCTAGTTGGACTATTGGGAGATGACCACAACAGCTTGTGCAGTAAGTCTTTTGAAAGGACGAGCGTTTCCACGAACTGCCCACTTTGATCTCATAAATCTTTCGTTTTTCTCGAAAGGGATAATGAGTAGTGATTTGTTACCTTCTATAGATAAATTTAAAATTGCTTTCTATTTCCATCTATTCACTTTTCTAAAAAAAAAATCTAGATACGTACCAAGGTAAGGTAAAATCGGTTTACTAATTTCAAAGAGCATATTAATGTTTCGCCTCCGTATCAAAACGTCCTATGTATTCTCAAATCGCCTTATTCGCAGAACGACGTATTCGCAGAACATCCTATTCGCAGAACGACCTATTCGCAGAATGACCTATTCGCAGAACGACCTATTCGCAGAACGTTCTATTCACAGAACGACGTATTCGCAGAACGACCTATTCGCAGAACGACGTATTCGCAGAACGACCTATTCGCAGAACGACGTATTCGCAGAACTACGTATTCGCATAACGTCCTATTCGCAGAACGTCCTATTCCCAGAACGACGTATTCGCAGAACGTCCTATTCGCAAAACGACCTATTCGCAGAACGACCTATTCGCAGAACGACCTATTTGCAGAACGATGTATTCGCAGAACGTCCTATAGTTTTGACTATAGAAAGTTACGTTATGCTGAAAAATTACTATCGGTGTTTCGTCATGGCTCATTAAAAAGCTTACAAAGCTTATTGTAAAATTTAAATAAAACGGAGATATTATACTTCCGATGTGAATACAACCTGTGTCGACAATATTTATCTCATTTATCCAAGTACAGAGGCTTACGGAGACTGGTGGAAAAGGCAAAGACTCAAACTAACACGAGACCAGGAATAATGAAGACGTATTTCCGCAGTTGTAATCATGAGCGATAAAGATTCACAAACTACCAGGAGATCAGAATCACAAATAACACTATTTCCGGGGCTGGAACCATCATGAGTGTTAACGACTCACAAACCACCACGAGAACAGAATCATGGAGAAGAATTTCCAGATGGAGCCGCTGGCTAGATTTTTTTTCATTTCAGTTTTGAACCCAATTCTAAAGAAATCCACGCAGACGAAGTTGCAGGTAGAAGCTACGATTGAATAACGACTCTAAATACGATTGCAAAAAAAAAACTGTGGGTTTTTAGTTGTAAAATTGAAAAATCCTATATTTATCTTTATATATATTTCTTGTGTACGTGTGTATGTCACGGAACTCCTCCTAAACGGCTGGACCGATGTTCATGAAATTTTTTGTGTGTGTTCAAGGGGATTCGAGAATGGTTTAGATTCACAATTAGATACGGTAGGTGGCGCTGCAATCGATTTCTATATTTATTCGTCAGACAAAGCAAACGTTCGGACAGGACAACGTCTGTCGGGACCGCTATAGTAGGCGCCAGATAAATGTGGAATAAAGTATATTGACCTTTCCCTAATAACTGCTCATAGGTACCTGAACAATTAAATATGAATCGTTTTTCATTATTAGACCATGTTAAGGATCACGAGAGATGATGATTCGGGACAGTTTTGTGTCATTAATTCCGTTTTTCAAATTAACAATGTCAATAAATGTAGGTGGGTCAATGACCGATATTCCACGATTATCTGGCGCCTACTATAGTATGTATATAAATATAAGATTTTTTTAATACTTAGGTATAATTGTACTTTTTCCATTCTCTTGTTTTAAGGATGTTGTTGCTAATAGGATGATTTGCGAATAGGTCGTTTTTCTAATAGAATATTTTGATATGGAGGCAATGTTTCATCCATCAATGTCCCATTTAAAAAGGTAGGTTATATTGTGTTGCCATGTATAGCTCCGACTCTCTCTTGCACCAGAATGATAGCAACTCCAGACTGACCTGCACAATATCATCTCTCTTCAGTATATTCTTCCCGTTCCCGCATCCCAGGTCCATCACCACACTTCCGGGGGTCACCCCTTGCATGAACTGTACCACCTTCGGCCATGGCTTGTGCCGAGTTGTGCTGAAGTGACCTGCTATCTGTTCGTAAACCTGAAATTAGATCGTAATTTTACTGTTTTATTCAAATGAAGAACGTAACTAAAGCCGCAATCAACGTGGCTCATACGATTTTTATTTTAGAAATTTATTATGATAGTGAAGTTGTCAATAAATGCTACAAACCTGATGCACATGCAATTCCTCTAAGTTCGAAGCTAGTTCATCTTCCAGGTTATCAGCTGACACCTTATCTGCACTGTCACAAAGAGTCTTGTACCTACACTCACAGGGACCACTGCGGGTCCAGCGGAATGTAAGCGAAATTCGCGTATTTCTTGGTACAGTATCACTGGTTATCACTTTGATGCTGTGTGCGTTTTTTGTGCGATTTTCTATAACCGGATCCCAAGTTCGAGGTTGTATGCCGTGCTGCCAGTCATATCTGAAGATAGAAATAAATAAAATAAAGAAAAGAATCAACATTGACTAGATTTTCAGCATGCAGAGGCTATGAAAATGATGGGGTTCTGGAAAGCGAATAATTTTAAACCATTGAAATTTTCAAATAGCTCAACTGTTCAAGAAGCACAGGACTGATTGCAATAGTGTGACAAAGTTTGAGAGAGGTAGTATGTCTATCCAGAGGTGGCCTCCCTTTTGGCTGGATGATTATGATGATGAGATAGCAAGAAAAACTGGAATAGGAAGAAAGAAAATTTATTGTCACAGAATGGACATGCTCATGATGATACAGCCCAATAATCATCATCTCAGCTGAAAGACATCCACTGTTGGACGTAGGCCTCCCCCAAAGGGAGGTTTGCCATAATCGCCACGCTTGGCAGGCGGGTTGGCAATCGCAGTGCAGCTGTTGCAATGTACAGATAATGCTGCTGTTCTGTATGGTGTCGGACATTCTCTGGTGAGTCCCTTAGTCGCCTCTTACGACCACGAGAAGTGATGGGATGGTGCTATTCTTTTACGTCTGACACCATACAAACCAGCCCAATAATAGACAGATACAAATGACACCAACACCAGTACCATGATAAAATATGCATGTTAATTTATAGAACTGATGCCACTCCAGCAATATTATTCATTCAATTCTAGCTAGTCACCTGGCCTCATCTTGCATAACAAGTAGAGATCTTGCCTGAACTATGGTCGGCACATATTTTCCGCTGTGATGTTTCCAGTCCATAACTACATCTGAGCCCAGTGAGAGAGACAGTATTGTGTCCCCAAATGGACTGTGTTTATCCACATGTGATGGTATTCCTAGGGAATAGGATTGAGAAATATTATTAGTAAAATTTAATTTCAGGTAGTTGATTACAGTGATTTAATTTGCATGATATATTATTTATTATTAGGCTTCTCAACAATGAGTACACTATAACTCTATAATTTGTACAAAATCTAAGTACCTCATCACTTACAGAAAAGCACAGCATGCACTACTTTATGCACAGATAATAATATAATTAATTAAAACAATACAAAGTTTGAAAAAAATAAAAAAAGGAATTATTCAAAGTTAAGTTGTTTACAATTAATTAAATTAGATAACAGATTAAATTAAAGTAGAAAAGATTAAATTAAATTGGAATAGAATAATTTTAATCATATTTTTTTTTTACAAGACTAGGTTCATAATTGATATTAGACTAGAGATACCAATTACCAATTAATTGGTATCATGATTTGATTTTATGCTTTTGAGCCACTATGCATATTATGAAAAAGTCTTCAAGGTTTGCACTCTAGCACAACACACACAATTGAGGAGCGTCGGAACAAAAACCGATAAATCACATTTTGTCATTTTTTTTTTTATGATGCCAATTGGTTGTTCTCGTACATATCTTGCTCTATGGTTAATGTAACCCGGTCAAAAACTGATAAATCCGCTCTAAATTCGTCCGCAAAATACACGGATCTGAACATAAACCGATAAATACATCAATCGTACTAATCAACGATGATGATCGGAACAGATACCGATAAATCCCTAAAATTTTCAAAAATTTTTCATTGTTGACTCTTTTGATTCTGTAAAAAACCAATATATCGAATTTAGAGTTTCTCGTGACAAAACCATAAACATTGTAGGATATATTAGTGAGTAAGCGTTAGTACTTTGTTTTATCAAAAACCGATAAATCCAGTTGGTTTGGTCAATAACCGATATATCCATTTTCATTTTTTTTTATAACTCAACAGGTACCACAGTCACGAATACAGTATTTAGGTTTCCAAACAGTGATGCTAAAACCAATAAATTGATAGATTTTGTTTAACTCTAAATTAGAAAACCATGAACTTGGCCATATTTTTACACTTTTTCACAAAAAACAACAATGTGATTTATCGGTTTTTGTTCCGACGCTCCTCAATTCATAATTTTAAAGATGGATTTCTGAGTATTGAGACAAAGACACAAACTCAGATAGAAGTTGTGTCTCAAAAGAATGTTTTATACTTAAAATGATGAGGACAAAAATAAATATTTTGTTAGTGAAATAGTGAATCTCTCTTGAGACTTACCATAAAGCCTTTCAACTGAACATTAAGTACATTGAATATCTAAGAATACAATACCTTGTCCAGGACAATATTTATTAACAGTCAACTGATCAGGTACACCAACATCTAAGCCCTGTTCTTTCAACCTCTTCCACAATACATTGCATTCTTCAGGAATTTTCTCTATTAATGGATTAGCAAGGTCCACATCATTGCTGCCATATCTGAATTCATAGCCAAAATGCCTCACTTGACGGTTCTTTAAGTTATTTGATTCTGGATTCCAGTCAAACAGTTTAATTAATTGTTTTTCTTCTTCTATGCTGATAAAATTGTTTAGTAATAACAGACCTTTGGGATTTTTTTGTAGGCATACAATTTCTGTGTTGGGAACTGGAAATAAATCAACTTTTAGAACTATCAATAAACATATTAGAAATTCAATTATTAATCATAATTTTTATATTAAAAAACAAAAAACACTTGCTACTGTTTACCTTTTTCAACAAAGTTCATATAAAGTGGTGTTCCATTTTCATCAGCTATAGCTTTACCATTGCACGCATTATAAAACAATTGGGCATTCTCCGTCGTGTCAAACACCAGAAAGGAATGGGACTCTCCTTTTTCTGCAATAAACTTAGGCAAAGGTATATTCAATTCATGCTCTTTTACTAGTCCGAATACAGCTTCTTTTTCTAGCCCTGTAGCTTGTCCAGCGTTACATAGCACTAAATTCTGGAAAACAGTTTTTTTTTAAATTGGTACTACAGTCACAAAATAAATATATTTGTTTATAAAAGTTCAATCATGTGGCTTACCGGTCCAGTCACTTCAATGCATGTTATTCCCTTGGAACTTTTCAACCTAGCGGCAAATCTTTTTCTCTTACGTTCAATTTTCTTTTCTTCGTCCATTGTTTGTTGTTTTGTGAATAAAATGAAAATTGAAATGAACTTGCTGATACAAATTTATAACTTGATGATTTGACAGTTGACACTACCACTTTTCATGAGAAATTGTGTTCGCAAAAAAACGTGTTGTTTCGTTCAGAAACGAAATCGTGTCAATAGCGTTTTTCGTTTTGCGGCAACACTCTCTGTGAGTCAGTCATTGTTTCGTTACTGTCAAGTGTCACTGTCAACTGTCAGCCAGCTACTTGGAATGTTGAGGGCTCTTAATTGATTCGGAGCGATATTTGAAAACAAAAAGCCAATTTATTGGAAGAATTAAACACTTGACGACTCCATAATAGCTTTACTGTAATGGGGATCCAAAGAAAGGTACTTATTTATTATTTTTAAGTAATTAGAATGCTGATAATTGCGTCTTTACATCAGTTAACCTATTTTGTTACAGGAAAACCGTAAAAGGAATAAAAAGCACATAATCTGCATGGCCTCGGACTTCTTCTATCCTAATACGGGCGGAGTAGAAGAGCACATCTACAATTTATCACAATGTTTGATAAAGCGAGGCCACAAAGTAGTTATAATCACACATTCTTACGGTCAACGGGTAGGAATACGGTATTTAACGTGTGGACTCAAAGTTTATTACTTGCCTGTTAAAGTATTTTACGCTCAGTGTGTACTTCCCACGATGATAAGCAATATTGCTCTGATAAGATACATATTGATTAGAGAGAGAATTGAAATAGTTCATGGACATTCTGCATTTAGTGTCCTGTGTCATGAAGTGTCAATTATAGGTAAATTAATGGGGTTGAAAACAGTATTTACAGATCACAGCTTATTTGGGTTTGCTGACACATCTGCTGTTCTGACGAACAAGTATCTTCAGATGTGTTTATGTGAGTGTGATCATTGTATTTGTGTGTCACACACTGGAAAAGAAAATACTGTGCTGAGGGCCAAAGTAAAAGCCCATAAAGTTTCTGTCATTCCAAATGCTGTTGATGCTTACAGTTTTACTCCTGATCCGAGTAAAAGAGATCCAAAAGTGTTAACAATAGTAATTGTCTCACGCCTGGTGTACAGAAAAGGTGTTGACCTAATGGCTGCTGTAATAGCTGATATGTGCCCCAGATATCCAAATATAAGATTTATAGTTGGTGGAGATGGTCCCAAAATGTGGCTCTTACAAGAAGTAAGAGAGCAGAAGGGCTTCCAACATTGTGTGACCCTTTTAGGTAGTCTCAAACATTCTGAAGTTAGGAATGTGTTAGTAAAAGGGGATATATTCCTGAACACATCTCTAACAGAAGCTTATTGTATGGCAATAGTAGAGGCTGCTTCTTGTGGGTTAAAGGTGGTCTCCACTAAAGTTGGTGGCATCCCTGAAGTGTTGCCTGAGAGCATGATCTACTTGACAGAACCTAATGTTGGTTGCCTAGTTGAGGGCATTGAAAAAGCTATGGAAGACTTAGAAAAAGGCAATATGTTATGTCCCTTTGAGTGCAACATGAGAATAAGAAAAATGTACAATTGGATGAACATAACAAAGAGGACAGAAATAGTATACAATAAGATATCTTTGAATAAAGAAAGGTCTTTAGGACAACAATTACGAAACTACCTCACATGTGGTGTTTGGCCTTTTCTATTGGTCATAAGTTTAATGTATTTATTATTGAAACTGACTGAAAAAATATATAAAAGGAAACATATCGATATTGCAAAGGATTATAAGTTATAGTATCAAATATTAGGTTTGATGTGTAAATTGTTATGTATTTTTGCACTTAGAATAGGTAGAAAATTGTTATCAAAGGCCAGGATAGGGTTTATTATAATTTGGAGTGTGTGGGATAGTAAAATGTGGTCAAAAATGGGGTTTAGAAAAATTAAGTTATGAAAAATTTACCAAAGAATTGAACAATTATTTATTTTGGAATGATATTTATTAACATTATGACAAATAATAAAAACTCAATGGCTTAACTAGTTCCTAATAATAGTGTTCACCATTATGATTTATAATATCATACAATACAATACAATATGAATAAATAACACTTCTATTATGGTTGTTATTACATTCCAGTATTATTAAACAGCAGTGGAACAACTTTATATTAATATATTTTTTCTAAATTATTTTAATTAAGTGTGATTTTAATACACCGAGACTGATGATTAGGTACAATTTTTCGTAGTTATGTAATTCTTACATCTTCACTGACAATTCAAGCTCTGTGAACAAAAGAAATGACATTATTTTAATATATTATTTTAACCACAACATTATTATTATAAATCAAATATATTGTATCTTTTTAATGTCTATTATTAATTTATAGGAAAGCAAACAAACATGCTGTTATTCATGATGACAGCTAGTCAATTAACTATCCACTGTAATTTTGGCTTTTATTTAATGAATTAGTTAAATTATTTCTCTAGGGACTAAACATCCAACAACGTTATATAAAAAATATCTGCCAAATGTCAAGATCAATTCAAATGATATATTTTTTTTTTTTTAACAACTGCAACAATCAAGTCAGCTGGTGGCTTTCTCGCATATGAAGGGTACAAATACTTACACTTTAGTAGTGCGTGGTGGGTGCTTAGGTCTGACTCCAGATTGTTTCAACTGAAGTACGATGGACCTAAGACGCGCCACGTCCCGGCCGCGCCTCGGGCCGAAGTCGCAGAGCTCTGCAACGCGCTCCCATTCATTACCATCTTCAATGGTACCCTCTGAACCACGAGCTAAAGCTTTCTCGGCATTCCTATTTCAAACACACAACTTAATTTAAAAATCGATATTGTGCCTTATATCCAGTCTGTGGGGAGTTATAATGTAATTCCAATGTATTTATGCAATTTGACTTATTGTTAGATAATGAAATTGTGTTGAAATTTTAAATGGAATGTTTATAAAAATGTTTTCTTGGATTGACTGTTGATGAGTGTACAACGATTCTGAAGTGTAAATGATTCCCTTATTTATAAAGAATTATAAAAAAATTACTGAAACAGTATAATTATTATTAAAACATTATCCCAGTACCATACCCCTGAGTAAATGCCCAAAACACTACTGGACATATAAAACTAATACACAGTTTAGACACTATTTAGAACCACCACCCAGTAAAACCAGATTAGTCCCTGTTTTAGTTTATACTTCAAGTATACTTACTTAGCAGACTCCCTGAACGCATTGAAAAGAAAAGAGTCCAATTAGTTTTTTTTTTGTCATGCAAAGGAATTAAATTTGTGAATGTCTTAATCTTTAAATATTGTAGACAAAGAAATACAATCACAGTAATAATGTGAATCATGCTCAATGATATCTGTTTAAGTGTGTCCAAGTATTTACTATCAGAAAAGTACCTATTTGCAGTTAGATAGGACTACCTAAGGATTTGCTGTTAGTAAAAGAAAATATTGTTTTTACTCATTAACTCTGGGTTTAGAATTCAATAGTGTTGTGTTGCTTGACTAAAACACAAATGACTAAATTTTTTACAAAAAAAAAATATATTTGTGATAAACATCTAGAGTTAAGCAGATCCAAATCCCATCAATACATCTAAAAGAAGCATTTTCCAATAAAGGCAGCTAAGCATTTAACCTTTTGAACTCCATTGTCACATATTGTGACTGTAGACCAAATGTCACAAATATGTGACAAAATATACAGCAAATTTGTGACGTTGGGGGTACACCGATGCGTTGCGCTCTGGCATTCAAAAAATTAAAAAGGCACAAAAATACAACCCTAGACTAAATATTGTACCCAAATTACCTACTGTCTGTTATTGCTAATTTTAATATTTATACTATAGTAGGCGCCAGATAAATGTGGAATAAAGTACATTGACCTTTCCCTAATAACTGTTTATAGGTACCTGAACAATTAAATATGAATCGTTTTTCATTATTAGACAATGTTAAGGATCACGAGAGATGATGATTTGGGACAGCTTTGTGTCATTAATTCCGTTTTTCAAATTAAAAATGTCAATAATTGTAGGTGGGTCAATGACCGTTATTCCACTATTATCTGGCGCCTACTATAGGCAAATACACTAGATGATAATTACCTGTTAGCTGCCTTAGTTTTGGCAATCTGCTCCTCATGAGTTTTGTACCAGTCCTCCAGTTCTTTTTTGGCTATTTTCAGCATCTCTTCTTTCTTATTTTCCTCCTCAGCATCTAAATTCAAGGAACAAATGAAACATTTAACAAGTTGACATTTTGCAGATCATGGTATTAAGTAAGTGTAGTTACATAATTCCATTCCATACCTCTTCTACATATCTTATTGGTAAAACTAATAAGTTTGAGAGGAAAACAGACATTTTTAGCACATAAATGTTCCTGTTCTTCCTGTAATGTAAAAATTTGTTGCTGAGGCTGAAGTAAGAATAAGAATATTTTTTCGGTCCATAAAAATATTTTAGAAATTATAAAAAAAAAAACTGATAAATACTTTGGTCTTGTAAGTGGCATATTAGGAAAGCTTAAAAATGTCTTTGTTCCTCCAAAACATTTTAGTTTGCAACTGGGCTTGAAACTGAAATAAATTTCTGTTATGTGCACCAATTACTTGGACCTTTATTGGGCTTATGATGTTGGTGTATAAGTATGAGTATGAGTAGCTCAAAAAGGAAAATAAAACTATTTACTACCTTTCTCCTCCAATCTCTGTTTCTGTTCCTCACGCCAAGCTTTGATCTTCTCAGGTTCTTCTCTCTCTTGTCTGAACACAGAAGTCTGCATAGGCTCATCATCTAAAAGGCCGTTGGAGTCGAAGTTTGATGCGCTTGGCACTTCTGTAGGGAAATACTGATTTTATTTTTGAGTTTTTTGCATAGAAATGTTTGTTGTATGGCAATATTGATAAAAATATTGGACACATACAAAGATATAGACCTAAAGGGTAGAAAGATATAATTATTTGTGTTGGGATAGGGTCTGCCAGATAGGCTACAATAATAAAATTGATGACAGAATGCCAAGTTCGGTTGTTAAGAGTATTGATTTTTATTATCTCCATACAACTAATGCTTTTTAATACCATGATATAATATCGGATATAAATATGTTACTTACCCACAAAATCATCTACTAGGCCGTTTGACGAAGATATAATGGGGGGCGGAGCACTGGTTTCCAACTCATCTTCAAGCCCAGCTAACTGATTCTGTTCACGAGCAAGAAACTCCGCTGCTGGGTCCACTTCGGGTTGGACAAAGTTATCACCGAAATCATCCATTATTTCAAGTTTTAAAGAACACTGAAGAAAATAACAAACCAAGAAACGAGAGCTTCTATCTAATTAGAAGGCACAGACAAGACAAAGCAAAGAGCGAGTGAAATGAGAATTCAGTGACACGATGACAATTCCTAGTCCCAAATTTTATACGTTTTGATATTTAGTCCATTGAGTTAGAGTCTAAAATCAATAACTTACAATTTTTTTTGGTGATTCATCCATTTTTAAAGATGGCAACCAATTTATCCAATTGTAGATAGTCTATGCACAAAATTGTTCAAACGTCAATAGTTTTGACATACATAAATAAAACGGTTAAAAAAGTATAATATAACCTCACATTTTTGACATCAGGAGCATTTATTCTTTCTCACTAAAACTTTAACAACAAAAACATTAGTTAAAATGAGTTTGTGCATAAGATCGAAGTATTTGCGGCCGAACCTGATAGGTTCTTTGTTCCGTTATTCAACAACACAGGTGGAAGCCGTCGATCAGATAGAGCCAGTAGTGGCAGATGATGAAGATGCTCTGGCGAAAGAGGCTGCGATAGAAGCAAAAAGGAATATTTCTAGGCTGTCAGCGGCACATCAGAACTTTGTTAACGGACGGAGACCTTACGAGGAACCAAAACATACGGCCCACCTGACTGTTAAATACAATAGAAAGATGTATGGGAAGTACGGCATTGCGAGTGGTGTTAATCCAAGTAATAACTTACAAAATTTATTATCCTTCTATCGCAGGTATTCGCATTAAGCCCTAGTAGTCGCTGTGATGTTAACGGATAAATTCAAATCTTGCCAAATACTCTTTCAATAATTAGTATTCAGTCTCAAGCCACAGGGTCTGCCTGTCTAACCATTAAAGATGTCTAGTTACTCCTGGCTGATACTTAAATGTGGAATGAAACAGGAACAACACCAATTTAATCAAACCTCTACTAATTTCAGGCATTTGCTTCCCATCATTGGAAGAAATACAAGAAAGAGTGGATTATGAATCTGTAGCATATCCATTTACCATAAAACAGATGATGGAGACGGCAGAAAGGAGGAGAAAAGAACAACAACAGAAAATTGAGCAAAGAGATAAAGAGATTGCTGCCAAGTTTGTCAAATTGGCACAGTGGAAGAAAGATCTTCTTGATAAGGTTGCCAAAAAGACTGCTGACGCCAACGCAGCTAAGGTTTGTTCTATGATTATTAACTTGCCTTGTTCATTTGTCTGGTTACAAATAAGTTAACCAATTTTCAAGGAACCCAGAAACATGGTAACTTTGGAGACAATACAATAGTATGGTACTATGGAGCTGGTCTAGTTGTAATGGTTGGTGATACTGCAACCAGAAAGTGGCCAAAGGAAACCCTTAACCAAACTAGTTTCTATTTGGGATTATAAATTAGCACTTTAAGGTTCATTAAAAGCTTAAAGTCTATCAAGTTGTCACTAATCGAATCTCAAAATCGAAAATGGAACGTAACTTGTGTGGAATTATCTGCCAAGTAAATTAACGGGGACTTTATCATAGGTAGTGAAACAGGCCATAAGTAAAAAAAGCTTAAGACTAGGTAAAACGGGGTGGATAGAAATGATGGGGTTAATAAAAACGAAACTTTGATTGGTATTTTCACTTTATTTAAATATTGTTTGCAGCATTGAAGAACTCCCATTTTGGTATCAATTATTTTATTTTGATATGGACACTGTGAATAACTATTAACATGGTATTTATGTGGAAATCCCAATAAAAATTTCGTTTTATTCCCCCCTGGATTTCTATCCACCCCGTTTTACGGTAAATTAAAATTCTTGTTAACTTTAAGGAACTGTGCAACTTTAGGGAGCTTTTGTTTTCTCACAAACCCACAAATTATAGTCAACAAGCAAGCCATATTAACTTTTATCACCATTTCCAAATTGACTGTAGCTGAAGCCAAACTGTAACTGTGTTCTGTATGGTCTCGGACGTAAAAGAATAGCACCATCCCATCACTTCCCGTGGGTGTCGTAAGCGGCGAACTAAGGGAGTCACCAGAGAATGGGCAGCAGCATTCTCTGTACATTGCAACCGCAACACTGATTGCCAACCTGCCTGCCAAGTATGGGGATTATGACAAACCCTCCCTTTGGGGGAGGCCTGTGTCCCACAAGACATTAATACACACACATTGTAACTCACAATACCTATTCTATTCTTCTTTCTAGGAAAAGAAGGAAAGGTTAGTAGAGGAAGTAAGAAGACACTTTGGCTTCAAACTGGACCCTCGTGATGAGAGGTTCCAAGAAATGCTGGCCAAACGGGAGAAGGAACAGAAGAAATTGGAAAAACAATCCAGGAAGGAAGCCAAAGAAAAGGTCATGATAGCTAAGCTTCAGCAGAAGAATGTAGAATTAGGTGATGCAAAGAAATGATTAGGTTATGTATTGTAGAGACTTTATTAGTGTAATAAAATTGTTATTGTAATTTAAAATGTCTTTTCTATTAGCTAAGTGTAAGAAAGTGTATGTGTCACCAGAAAATTGCAGACTCCGTAAGGTTGTATTAAATCTTTACATTATGTATTAAAATTTCTCGATATATTATGAACAAATAGTTTCGTAAACAATAAATCCCACCCAAGTTCAATAGTTTCCAATATATCCGTGTCTTATTAAGAAAAAATAGTTTACAATTTAACGTGATATTTTACAAACTTACGGCGTTTGCAATATTACGGTGACATATGCATTATATTAGTGTTCTTTAGATTCTACCTGTTGCTTTCTGGTTATGCATGACCAACCTGTCGTAGTTTAACTTGCAAGCACATTTTAAATGCCGAAATTAAATTGAAATAGTTGATACAGTCAGCAGACTTGGAAAAAAATAAGAAGAAAAAAGGGACATCGTAGGATGGCATCCTATGGTATCCTGTTATATCCGCCTATCCTCATGTGCAAGTGATGTCTAACTTTAATAAAAAAGATTAAATATCACAAATGAGAGTAGTAAAAGGTATGAGTAAAACGCGAACATAAGCCAAACAATTTTTAATCGTAGATACATAAAACATGATATTTGTAATAAATATATACGTAAAAAATGTCCGTCACGAGCTGTCCTCGGACGAGGACGAATAGAGTGCCTCCCGCGGGTTGACGAGAACGGGGTGTAAGGAGCGCTGCGTTATCTGTGGCGAACATGTGAGCGTGTCCGAATCGCTCACCACACTACCGCAGGGGCTACTCTGCCCGTTTATATTCTGTAAATATTAAATAACACTGCACATGTTTGATTGGGCTTGAACAGATTTCAAATCTGTTAGGTACCAATATCACTCAAGTTGTAGATACCTAGGTATATTTTTTATAACACCGAGCAAAACTAAACGTACCTATCTAGTTATTACCTACTAGTAATAACTAGATAGGTACGTTTCACTAGTAATAACTAGTTATTACTAGTGATTATTCTATGATCAAACTTTTACAAATTGCATGCACAAATCACAAATCATGCCGTCAAAAAAACCGGATACAACACTTACTTTCTTATTAGGCTTCATTTGTGCTGAAATTGTATTATCCTCTAACGCATTCGTTTCTTCGGGGTGCGCGGTTTTCGTGTCACCCATTTGCCTTTCAATCATCTCCAGTTTCTGGAAAATTAGAACCCAGAAATTAACCTTTTGAACGCCAGAGCATAAACGCATCGGCGCGGCGTATCCCCGACGCCAAGCCACAAATTCGCCGTCTGTATTGTCCCGTATTTGGCGTACAGGGCACGCGTTTGCTTGTCACATATATGTTAAAATGGCGTTCAAAAGGTTAATAAACTGCTGGACCAACATCGTATTTACAATACATTGTCATCCTCATATGGGGACATTCAGTATTACCATCGAAACAAGTCTCCATAATCTCCATTTCATGTATCGCTTTCAAGGTTGTTCCGAAGACGACTCCTAACAAAATTAGGTTAAATTTTGGCGGATGTTGCAAGACAATTTTAGTATCAAAATCTCTCACCATTCCGACTGCCTCCACTCGCTGAGAATCACCCAATAGATGCGCAGACTTGGTAGTCTTGTTGACCTTCATTTTGTCTGGCACTTGGTGTGAACTCTGCGGTCTCTTCGACACGATGTTGACTCGCAATTCTTCACTGTAGGGCGTTTCTTCTTCCACTTCTTCAATATCCTCGATGTGATTGTGAGTGTTGATCCGCTGTAGCTCTGGTACATACTCTTTCAATGCTTCGTGGAGACATTTTCTGTGAAAATGAAATCTTAGGGTCATATTAAGTTGGCCATATGCAGAGTCCAAACCTTCCATATTCAACTTCAAAATTAGCCCCAAGCCGTCGTCTTCCGTCATAGTCGCGTTTAATTTGTATGGCATAACGGGAAGGCTACCTCTATCGGCGCGACTATGCGATCGGGTTTGCCATACAAATGAAAGGGACGATCGCGTATTCGCGCGATGATCGCTTTGCATTAAAACTGACGCCTTATTCTTAAATTTCAATACTAATATTGCCAATTGATTCAAAGGTGAACTCTTCATGGTGAAATAGATACTTAGGCGTGTTCCTGGTATTTTTTAAATCAAGCAGGATTGTTTATTTTTATTATGCTCGAAAAAAAGAAGGATGTAAACCATAACATAGTCTTACCCGTTATGCGCTATCCCGTAGCACTGGTTATTCTTAATGAACGCGTATATGTCCTTGAACGCCTGCTGTATGTAAGATAGCGTGGTCTGGTCGATGGGCACTGAACTTGACGATCCAGAACTGCTGGATAAGTCACCAGACCTCGAACTCGCTTCTAACGAGTGTTCTGAACCTGGGCAATGAAAAAAATACTTAACTGGGCAATAAAAAGTGTTGCGGGTATTTAATTTGTCTTGAGGATTTAGGTTCCACAGAAACTTTGAATTAAGAATAATCATAACTGAAAACGACACTTCGTTTTTTAGAGTGTGTTTGAAATTTGAACACTGAACGTCCTGGTTTGTTCATAATATGGTGAGCAATTTACCTGAAGAGACACCACTGTTGCCCCACAATCGCATCTGCTGCTGTTTCAACTGCTTCATTTGGTCTACCAACTGTAGGTTTAACTCTTCAAGTTGTTGCCTGTGCGAGATTTCTTCTTGCAGCTGTTCTTCTAATATCTCCGCGTAGTCTCTGGATAAAATATGACTGGTAAATTATGAGTTGCGGTGCGACGCGCGAGTGATTGATCAAATTATATCTCGGTAGCCCGCAATGTAATGCAACTTGCATGCAAGTTGCTAACATCTAGGCTTTCTCTCGGGGAATACAGACGGATTTAATGTTAATTACCGTCTGGAGTTTTCCAGACATTTAAAGACAAGGTTTGCAGGTTTCGCTTTATCCTTGAAAAACAAAATTATTACTTACTTCTCTTTCTTCCCTGTACTAGGCTTGGCAACATACTTCGTGGGCGTTGCCCTTACGTTGGCCAATGTTCGATCTTTCGCTATTCCATTTCTAAGAGCAAATAAAACATGTTTAGTGGTCAATAACGATTGGATTATTGGATGTCATGAATCAAGTAAACAATGTATGATAATAATACTAACTTGATTGGAACCGATTTTGACAGTCTTTCACTCGAAGACCCACTAAGGCTAGCAAGCCAAGTGAACTGAAAGAAATGAGGCATGTGATCGTACAAAGACTAAAATAACAGCATGAAAAAATTACTAATACTTATGTGTTTTATAGATATAGACAGCAACATAGGTAGTTATACGGAATTTTCTCAGTAACACGGACACCTGATAATTTAAAAAGCGATAATTTTTCTTCTGAGCCCGTAACCAAACAAATTAGGTAGATACTAACCTTCCCTTCCGGCCCTCTATCGTTATCTCTGAGCATGTTGCGCACTTTAGACAGCGATTCCAAGCACACGTCGTTAGTTCTTAAATCTATCACTACGAGAGTCTTGTTCGACGTCAGCATCTGGAGGATCGTAGCCGTGGACGTCTCTGTTATACCACAGTTCTGGATATCCAATGCTGAAACAGACAATTCGTAGAGAAGGTAGTCTGAAGCAAACTCATGTTCGTTATCATACAAGAAGCGGTTTTGCGCTGCGCGCCTCCTGCAAATTCCTGGAACCTTCATTACGTCGGACTATATTGTGGGAGCTTTGCCTTCCAGCATGTGGTCACCACTCTCTTCCGCCACATCGATTATCCATTCTATCATCAATATGAACTTACAAGAAGTGCCCACTGCCACTTCGGTTATTTTCGTGCTATGTCGATTACCTTAGTTCTGCAAATCTGTCATTTTTAATTCAATCACGATGAAAACATTAAAAGATTTAAAGAGAAGCCCTCTCCACGATTTTTTGGGTAGGTATCTTTGAGCCTTCCATTGGCCTCACCCATTGTGTGCAACTGCTGCACTGTACTGACCTTTTATCCACAAATCATCAGAAAGTACATCGAGAAGCTTGCCGACTCCTTCGTCCCCTAACTGAGGGTTGGCACAAACAGTGATCCTGCGTAGACCTGGCATAGTGTCTAACTCAGGCATTCGATACCGGAGGGTATGCGTCCAGTTCTCACTGTATCTATGGATCTTCTGAAACTGGAACGGAATTCAAGATATTTTGACATTACTGTTCTTTACTCACAGTATTTTTGGATAAAATAGATGCTCTTCGGAAAGTTAGCTTATGATGAGTTACGACGCATATGCCTGCTGTGGGTTGCAGTAGGTCAAAGATCTGTCAGAGTTTAAGTATGACATCAAAATTCTTCCAGACGCTCTAGTCGTGTGGACTATTGATAGGGTTAAAGTAGAAGTCGGTAATAGCAAACACACCAATATACCTTAACTAACTCCGCGATGTATCCAGCGCCCACGGGCGTCAGCTCGCATCCTGACAAGTCCAGCGTCTGAATGTTCGGCAGACACTTGATGGCCTTGCAGATAGCCAAGCAGCCCGCGTCGCCGATCAGACAGCGTTGCAAGTGTAAGTGTTGCAGAGAACTATTCGCCATTAGGGCCTGGAACACAAGAAGACTTCTAGAGATTTCGAAAAATAATTCAGAAACCGAGAATAGCAAGGTTCGATTACGACGAAAAGATGGGACGGGACGGGTGACGGATAAACGTGGTTACTAATGCTCTTATAGACAATAAACACCCAAATAGAGGTTAGTAAGACAAAAATACAAAGCACATATAATTTTGTTTTTTGTTATTACTAGCCTCTGCTTACCGACGTAGATAATTACAGAAAGGATCCGGAATGAGTTGGGAATGTTTTAAGGATCTGCTAAAATTGGCGGTTAATTGAAGTCAATCAATCTGTGAGGTGACCCTGATCACTCGTGCTTTTAGGGCGGTAGGCATTTCGGTAAAAAGGGTGTCTTACCTCACTCAAAGGGTTTAAATACGGTATCCTCAACGGAAGTCCTTCAAGCAGTAAGGTCGTCAACAGTGTGGTGTTAGAGAGTAGTTGCGCTGTTGCCTCCACTAAATTACTAAGCATGAAGTTTGTCAGAATCACGCATCGCTTGTTGACAGTTTTCGCTAGTCTCTCGCAGTCTATGTGTTCTAATACTGCGGATAGAAGAATTCACATTATGGTTAAGAATAGTTCGCACAAAATTAACAGTATACTTAGTACACAATAGATACTTAAACAATCAGCGAAGACCACATGTGGTTCATTCCAATGAACCAAAACCAAAGCGGACTCAAACTGTCGCCCTGAAATATACCCCGCTCGATCCTTAACGGTTCGCTATTCCTCTGGATATTTCGACATCCTGGATAGCGAAGGACTGTCCTCCATTGCCTCATAAACGGAAGATGCGTAGTGTTGCATCAATTTATACAATTCTAGCACCCTCATGAGCCATGTATGCGACACCAAGTAATAGGCTTTCTTGTGAAACTCATACCTAAAGAGGCTAAAATGGTGAAATGACTACAACAATTTTGAACTCCGTCATCATCAAAGTATCAGATGGCAATCTTGAAAAAAAAACCTCAGCTAACACTTATGGGCTAAAGTCCAACAGATAATCAGAAACGTTATCTGCACAGACATCTGTATGTATTTCAATGTTGACTGTTCCTTGGTTCCTTGTTATTATAACTTTGATGTGTTCTATTCCTTCGAGTAGAGTTCAAAACGTGATAATATTATGATGAACAAAGTCCAGTTGCCGTACAAAGATTATTCTAGAAGCCTATCTGTGATTAATAACTATAAATAGGATTAGCTAGGTTATCGACTCATTGACCTTTTGATAGCAGACACTATGAATGATTCGGGTTAGTAACGTTTCTTGGTCATAGGTTTGGTCTTTAAGGGTGTGACTTGCACGATTTAGATTAAAGATATGGCTGTATTCATGTAGAAAGCTAGTGGCCAGTGCGGGTTTGTCAGCGCTCGCCCCTTATGGTGGCCCTTTGACCCAAGCTCCGATTCGCGCAGGTTGTCAACGCTGGTTGGCGCAGGCAGACGAACCAGCAAGAACCAGTTTAAACAAACACTTTCAAGTTAAATTTGTTCGCGTCTGCTGGCTCTGGAAAACCTGCCTCAGCTACCTGCTTTCGCATGGAATATTATATCCTATTGATATGATAATTTTGGTAGAAAATTTGCGGCAGTTCCTGTCAAATTAAGGTTCTACAAGCCTACGAAAATAATCAAAGTTTCCAATCAGCTATGTTAATAAAATTACTAACCCGTTTTGATTTGCTGTCGGCACTTTATTGAAACTGAATGCAGACTCATGTCACAGCTGAGGGCATTCAAAATAGGTGGCCAATCCGCATACTTGATCCTATCCACGCAGAAGTCCACCACCTTGCCGTTGCCAGAAGGTATGACATTGGTCAAAGGCGTGAGGTTCTGCAACTTACAACACTTCAGATAACATTGATGAAATATTCGGCTACTTTTCGGCTCAATCCCTTTGCCGACCATATTCAAAACATAAGTAAAAAAAACATTCAAATCACAAATAATACCGTGCAAAACTGCGCGGTGTATTACTAGTTATATTGTTAAAATTTATCGGCTATGAAATATTTTTATGAATAATAGCTAAAAAATATAGTAAGAGGACAGTTTGAAATTGGAACATATGTGACATTGAGTTTTTTTTTCCATATTACCTAGTCTTGTCAGCGGCCGGTAGGTTTCTCGACACGTCATTTACGACGGAGTACGGTGTACGAGTATGTTTTACCTACCACGCAAAGCAAAGTTAAACGCATCAACTCATTTCAATACCATAAAGCGCTGTGCGAACCGCCTGTAGGGTTCGCGATGGCGATGGCATAAAACTTTTTACAAAAAAATTACAACCGAATTCCAAATAAAAAACACTACAAAGCATAAAGTAACTTTAATTTCGGAATTCGGTGTCAAAAAACGAAAAAACAACAAAGAACACCTTTACGTTTTACTTTTCCTTTTTTGTAAAAGTTTTTTTTTCTCTCTTTTTAGTGGTTCACATGTGCTTACCCCTTTACAACGTACCGGCGTAATGTTATGTTATGAACTGGTGAAAACAATAGACAGACATGAGATTTCAGCAATCCCGGTCCATTTGCTATCATTTATTGAGGAGTTCTTCATCAGATCTTCACTAAATTGAAATGGAACCACTCCAAGAAAGAAATCGCTTCTAGTGTGCCTATAAAATTTAAAAAGTTATTTCTATTTCTCCAGGATCCCATCATCAGATCCTGACTTGATGATCATGGGACCACCTGGGAAGTATACCTACCCTTCCAAAAAAAAAATCCAAGTCGGTCCAGCCATCTTCCAGTAATCGGAGAACATACATAAAAATAATAGAAAAAAAGGTTCCGACGAATTGAGAACCTCCTCCTTTTTTTGAAGTCGGTTAAAAATGGAGGTACGCTGGATTGAACTATTCGACGTGGCTCGCCTAATGTGCGTACCCTTAAACTCACGCGGTTGCACGGAGCGGGTGTTCGCTCCTTGCGCTATTCCTGGTATTAAAAGTTTAAAATTGCTTATACTTACTATTTTTCACTACAGACACGCGACATCACTCAGTTAGAAAACCCTTAGAATAAATAAAGGAAGAAAATATATAATGTCACCGGAAAAAGGCAAACTCCGTAAGATTATGAAATAACTTGAGAGATTGTAAACTCTCGATAAATTGTCAACTGAAAATTTGGAATACTTTTTTATGCATCACAATTTGATAGACTATAATATCTCCGTGCCGGTCCGAGAAATTGTGGACTAAATCAAATTTTGATGCGGCCACGCAGTGACGGATTAAGACTACTTGATGCCCTAAGCAATCCACGCCTGTGGGCCCCCCTATCCGTATGTCAACTAGAATCGATCTTTAAACCTTTACCGCCTAAAAACATTAGTTTTTTGTAAAATAACGTACCTTAAAGTGGAGTAGGTGCGACAACAATAAAACCAAAGCATAATTTATTTATTTATTGAAATGCGCCTTGCGGCTTTTGCCGGGCATTGAATTCGCGCAAGATAGTATTAACGTTTAACGTTTTTAACATATCAGACTCTATGTATAATATCGATAGATTATCGAGCCTTTCTTATATCATCTTTGTCCATTTTTAAGATTTATAATTTTATTTTGAAAAAGAACGTTCCGCTGAGCAATTTGTAACCATAAGCGATAAAAATATACGCAGGGCTGTTTCCACATTAGGAAAGCTGATTCAATTTTATCATCATGTATCACTTTATACAATTGTGCGTGAGTTTCATGTAAACTTGTGCGAGCCGAATCACTGGGTCTGGAACTTATTTTACTTTTGACATATGAATCAAACTGTTGAATTTTTGTTATTAATTCGGTGTTAAGGTCTTCTGGATATGGGTTTTCTAGATTTGTAGGTACTGTGCTGACTGTATTCTGCAGTTTGATCGGGACACATAATTTTATCGGTATCGGGTATTTTATTCAAGAATGAGAATTTGTCTGCTGTTTCTTTGTATATCTCACCTCTTTTTCGCATCTCTGCATTTAATTTATCAATGATGCTATAATAACACGTTATTTTGAATTGTTCTCTTGGGCTGAAACTTACTTCAGGAGCTGAACCATCATTGGGCATTTTCTTTCTTCGTCTTTGTATTCCACATCTGGTAGCTTTTCTTTTGCGCGGGCTTCTAAAGAATCAAAGTTGCACCGCAATTTTTCTAAAAAATCCACGAGTGATTTGTAGAGATTAGCGCAAGTCTCTAGAGTAACTTCTGGATCTTGTAATACGTTGCTGACTTTTCGGAAGGTTTGCAAAATTTCGTCCCACATGACCAACATGAGTACGAACTCCAATTCTTGTAGTTTATTTGACAAATTAGCTGCTTCTCTGCTGGTTTCTCCTTTTTGCATGTCATCCACAGAAATTACGTCTAATGCATCTATAATTTTATTATGTCTGTGAAATAGCTGATGTCGCTTTAGCGTGTGCTTCCCATTTCTGATAAAGATTTCAAAACACTTTCATTATCGAAATGATCTTTTAAAACGCGCCACCTTATGGTTGAACCAGACAAATTGTATAGATTTTGGACTAATGAAATAATTTTTACAGCTGCTAGGCAATGCGATATAATTTTACCATGCACTTCTTGGGTCATTATCATAATCAACTCTTCGTAGATCGTTTTAGATAAATAAGAGACGTTTCCTTTTCCGGTGTTTCCATATTTGGTTATATGTGCCGCTAAAAACGGATCAAATTGACTTATAACTTCCAGCAACGCTAGAAAATTTCCATTCTGAGGAGATCCAAATTTTTCTACTGCACCGCGAAAAGGAAGGCCTCTTTCTGCCAATGTGCGAATAACAGCTATAACTCGCTGTAATACGTGCTCCCAGTAAACATTCTCTTCATGAATTTTCAAATTAGTCCTAGAAACTTTTTTGTGTGGTTTTTGGTGACGTGGGAATGAGACGTGATGCCCTAAGGACGGATTTTTTTTGTGCTTCTTTTGGTGCCCCCCCAGACGTGATGCCCTAGGCAATTGCTTAATTTGATTAAGGGTTAATCCGTGACTGCGGCCACGGTAACCCTTTCGAAAATTCCGCAACCCTGGCAGGAGTGTCGAACTGGTTTTTTTTTTTTTTTAAGGATTGGAAATCATCAAATGACTTCTTCCGCTCTGGGTGGAGCGGAAGGGCGTGTCAGACTCTTACTGATTAAAAAACATCCGTGTTCCTTCTAAAGCCCTTTGCGTTCCAGGGCCGCGGTGACTCTTTCGAACAAATTCCGCAATCCTGGCAGTGTGTCGAACTGCTGAACTTTTTGGTTTGAAAAGAAAATTAAAGAAAGTGTCCCTTCAATTGCGCCAAATAGGTCCAGCAGGTCTATTCTATCAACATCTCACCGTGTAAACTTAGGTGGAGTGAGCATAAAGTGAACTGTCATTCAATCTTGTTTAAATAGATTGATAGCTCCTTTGCTATTTGTGATCATGGGAAATGACCTTGGCAAGGTCCTGAATCATGCTAGGTGTTTGCTTTATGCTAATAATCTAAAATTAATATTTAGAGTGGAAACAGATGCTAACTTAGCGGCTTTGCAGGATAACATTAAGGGTCATTGTACTCATCATTATGAAAAACTTTTACCATGTTATATTTTCGCGATTTCTGTGTTGGTCCCATGGTAAAAGTTGTTGTTGTGTTATGAGGTATTGCGTTTATTCTGTATACACGAAAGAATTTTCAACTTTAAAATGTGGTAGTAAAAACCTTAAAAGGTTTTAATTGAAAATTCTTTGTGAACACCCTATACATTAAAATAATAAACATAATGTAATAGTTGGACAAGGACAGATTTGGGTAAAAAGTGTAATTAAACGAAAACAATAATTTTATATCTTTTATTAAAAAAATATATTTGTGACAGTCGTTTACAGAAACTTCCGCTGGCAACACACTCGCCAAAGACCAAATATCTGATTTAAATAATTTGGAAAATTAATACTTTGAAATCAAATCGAAAATTTAAAATAACTGCATTTTTGCCTCCCAGTTTTTGGTACATATTGTCATGTAAGTCGACTGTTGGCAAAAGTCAATACTAATCAGATATTTAGTCAAAGGTGAGACCACCTAGGGACGTCTAACCAAACTATTTACACATAATCATTAACTTATATAGTAAGGGTAAGGCAGACCGCACGTTTTTCTAACGCCACAAACTCTCCCGTCTAATAAGTCGTTGTCGTGTGGACGCACTATAAGCCGAAGTAAAGTCGGCAATCTTCGGGAGTGGTCGTGGGCTCTAGACATTAAAAATGCCGTGTTTCTTGCTTAGTGATCGCGTATAAGCAAACTTCCGGACGGCCCTATCTTTACTATTTAAATCTATGCACATATACGATCTAATTACTAGACGATAACATGTATGTATAATAACAATCAATACTTAAAAAAACCTCTTGTTTTCATATCAGGGTTGAAGTTAAAACTTTGAGGTACTTTTCTTTCAGCTGCTTACTACTTCTTCTGCTGTATCCATCATTTAATTAATACATTTGCATTTAAATCCCTGATATGACATTATAGAGATAAATATGTATGTTAGGGGTAACACATGGTAACATTTTTAAGGCACTTTCAATTTAAATTCTACTATCAACGCAAAGAGTATTCGGCTGCGTTTCCACAAGAGATGTGCGAGGTTGCGTAGTTAGGGATGTGTTTGTTAAGAACCAATAGAATCGCTTAATTTACCTAGCCTCGCTCAGCACTAGGTAGCGATTCTGGTTCCTAACAAACACATCCCTTATGTATGTATGTAACTCGGGCTGGTTTCTGCAACTCCACGATCAAGCGCATATTTTGCGTGCAGGTGGGACAAATGTGACACATCCCTTGTTACGCATCTTCGCACCGCACATCTCTAGTGGAAACGCAACCTTAACAAGACAAAGGTCTTTATCCACTAAAGGAGTCATACATAAGTCACCAATATTGGTTTAAAGAGAGCGAGAACATTTTTTCTAGTGAGTAAAGACCCTATTTTAGTCTGAAGTTATCGGCTAATAACACTTGGTATTAAACTAATTCTTATAAGAAGAAGATAACTTTCAATAATAATGATATCACATTAGAGTTACATAATTATGATGTGATGAATTGAAAATTTACTATCAAAAAAGTTAGATATGGTCGGAAATGAGTAATTAATATAGTTTTTTATCCAAAGAGAATTCAAGTAGGTAGCATTATTGGGATTTACTCACTTTATTGGTGATAGATGACGTTAGCTTAATTTAGAGTGGGCGTACAGTAATTTATTTATATATTTTCTCAGTTCACCACATCAAATACATTGTAAAATAAATTAAACTAAAATAATTGCACTGTCACCGATAATGCGATAATATTTTTTGTAGTCATACAATTCAGTATTGTACATATATACATATACAAAATAAATCAGAACGCGTCCTAATTATACTGGGAATAAAATGCTTAGTTTGGTAATAATTAGTAATATTTGTAAAAAATAAAAATGCATCGAAAGGTTTTCGCGTGGCAGTAAAATTCCAGCGAAGTATTCCAAAGAGAGCTGTGCTATGGAGTTTTCTTGAGGAGGCATAGAGAATAAACTGATCCCTTACGAATTTGACCACTCACGAGGCTAAATGTCGGTGCGGGCAATACTTGCCGGTCGATTCTGTAAACATGTCGAAGTGAAGGCTTGGGTGAAGTGATCACGAGTTAAGCTGTCAATCTATATAATCAAGATGTCACGTGATCACGAAGTGAGCTGTCCTGCCATCTTGATTATATGGATTGACAGCTCACCTCGTGATCACTTCACCCAAGCCTTCACTTCGACATGTTTACGGCTTTCTCTTTTCTGTAGATTGTAATAGCGAAGGTGACACTTTAAACCTGTGACTTCGCTCAATCAGAATAATAGAAAGAAACAATTATTACTGGCCGCACGGTCGCTTTATATCCTTCACATTTTCTGTCCTTATTCATGTCATACCTGTATAGGGGAAGCTCGGCTCATTCTCAAGTTGGTTATTCTTATGTTGGTATCAGAAAAGGACGCATTTTATAGTTGGTTCAATCTTTGGTCATCTTTGGAAAACTCGTGTTTCACAAATCCTGTTCAATTTAAAGTGGAATGTATACTTTTAAACTAGATAAAATATATACTATTTATAACAAATTAGGGTGCGTTGTATGACCATTTAAGATAATATTCCTGTAATATTTATAGCCTTTTTGACGTAATACCTAGAGTACAGTAAATACCTATTAAATATGTACATATTTATGTTATTTTTTAGTATTTTTTGCATTGTAACGAGATCAGTACTATGTTCAGTACATTAGCCAGGATGAGTCTTAATTATACAATATGAATGAAGCCTTATACGCAGGAATTTTGACGAATGTATCTGTTTTTTAGTTAGTGAGAAATGGGTTAGACATTATGAAGCGACTCGAAAAAGTAATTAAAAAGGTTTTAGGTACAAATATCCCATGTCGAAATGAGTAATGGCCAAAGATACACTGGCAAACGTCTTGCATTTTGTTTTTTGGTGCATGTTTTAATATTTTCATCACTGGCCTTTTGCTGAGTATGCAGAAACGTGATCATATAAACGTGTTTCAATTTTTGTTATAATTTTGCAATCTTATGACGTATGTGAATGTATGGAGGGAGAGAGAGGCTCGAAAAGATGGATGGATTGTTTGGAGGGATATGAAAGAAAAAGGAGTCAGTTACGCGTTACGGTTGACAAGACAGAATGGCGAAAAAAAAACGTGTTGCGCAGACCCTAAGTAACACGGGATAAGGACAGGAAGATGATGATGCAGTCTTATGAATCCTGAGCTAAAGGAAGTCAGAAGGCAGATGACTTATATCATGACGACAAATTATCAACTGCTTGACTACTTATTAATTTTGCCGAGTGTACATGAGATCGGAACACGCACATTAACCGTGAATCTAATATTGTTTATCTAATACAGATAAACAGAGAGTTATATGTCCGATTATTATTGTATTATCGTGTTGTTACGAGAGAGAAAGCATATTATTATTCATTTGTGAGATATCTTACTTTTATTAACTGTTGCGATGCCGAAATATGATCACGTTTCGTTTACAATGTCTAAGTTCTAAAGTTTTTCGAATGAATAAACTGTTGGTAGATTAAATTAAATATATGATAATTGGCTAAGTATAGGATTAATTGACTAACCTTTTGACCTTCAGTAAGTACTCACTTTGATCTTATTATGGTGGCTTTTTTGACTTGGAAGTATATTTAAGAAAAAAAAATCTACTTACATGTAACGGAGGAGGAACGGGATAAAGGGGTATCGTTAGCAGTGGAAGTGATTTAGTAATGACGACGATGATGATGAAACGAATTCTAGCCCTGTACCTAGTTTGTATACCTTAATTCAGCTTAAGCCATCTGTAGGTCAAAAGGCTACCCAATTTCAACCCCTATAGCTACCCCTAAGCTAGTTCAATATACGGCCCTCTCCGATCCGACTCAGGTTGGTCTCCATCGCTGTCGGAAGCCGATATCGACCGCCTCGCGTTCCATTCACTCTCGGGATCAGAGAAGATGTTCCTGTCGGCTAGAGCGTCGTCGTCCATAGCTTCCATGTCCAGGTCGTCTGCAGAATAGATAAAACACGTTAATACTTTGTTGGGAATAAGAAAAGAAAAGGACTATATAATGTTGGATGTGTGTGTGAAAAATGAAATGGGTAGGAAGCAAGTGAACATTGTGGTGACGGCTGATGTGTATTGGTAAACAAAAAGGTAGAAAAGAATCCGTAAGAGAACCAAGATTCCTGACATAGGCCGAAGGATCGCCAAACTGAAGTGGGCAGGGCACATTGCTCGTAGAACAGATGATCGATGGGGCCGAAAAGTTCAGGAGTGGCGACCGCGTACCGGAAGACGGAGCGTTGGAAGGCCTCCCACAAGGCGGACCGATGACCGGTGAGGGTCGCGGGTAGCCGATGGATGCCAGACGCACAGGACCGGTTGTTGTGGCGACACGTAGGGGAGGCCTATGTCCAGCAGTGTCCGTCTTTCGGCTGATATTATGATGATGATGATGTCACGTTTTCACGAATGCGATAATAATGCAAGTTAGTTGGAGAAGAACAAAAGAAGTCACAGGCAATAGAACTAGTTTTGCATAAGGCAAGGACAAAAAAGTCCGATGGGAGTGTGAGAAATAAAATGGGTAGGAAGAAAGTAAACTATGAGATGATAACAGATGGCGATTTATGAAAAAAAAGGAGGTGAAGACATGATTATTATTTTGCGACGTGTGATTCATAAGTGACAATCATACAAAAGCTGCGTGAAGCGAGAACTGTTACTTCGCTCACCTTTAATAAGAGTTATTATCAGTCATAATACCTTTGATAACTCACGGGAAGGCAAACTAGATCAAGAACTTAGACGTTTTACGACCTACAGATCCATTGATGATATAACTAGATCAAAGGAGCAGAGAAATAGAGCGAAAGATTAAGTACAAAAACTGATGAATTAATGAATTAAAAAGCAATTATGGCCATGCGATTCACACATTAATATAGATTGGGCATATCAGTTAACGATTTTATGATGGCCTAAGCCATTCTTAGATATTTTTGGTATGTAAATTATTCACTACCTCAATAAAGAGTGTATGGTTCACAAATTTACAAACATACATGCAGAAACTTACTCTTGGGAGGTGATGAAATCACGAATACTATGGGGATCTGAGGATGAAACATGTTTGAAAAATGAATGAAATGGTTATGATGAGTGAATGATAAAAATTTAATTATTCGGTTTTGTCATTGTAAAAGTTCAGTTCTTCATGTGTAGGTACAGTACGATACTTAACTGATCTCCAAACTGTTTAATAAAAATAAATCATTCAGAACAATGTCCAGTTCAGAATTTAATATTCATAGGGGCTTTTCGAGTTGATCTCGAAAAGCCCCTATGAATATAGGTACTGGACGTTGTCGGCAATGAGCTCGGCGCTCCAGTCGTTATCGAACTCGAGCTGCTTGTTCACGTCACGCTCCATGGACGACTGTACCTCTCAGTGTCGCTGTCACGTCTTATATCTACATGATACTCTTCTGATAGTACTGACCGTTGTCGGCAATGAGCTCCGTGCTGCAGTCATTGTCGAACTCGAGCTGCTTGTTCACGTCACGCTCCATGGACGACTGTACCTCTCAGTGTCGCTGTCACGTCTTATATCTACATGATACTCTTCTGATAGTACTGACCGTTGTCGGCAATGAGCTCCGTGCTGCAGTCATTGTCGAACTCGAGCTGCTTGTTCACGTCACGCTCCATGGACGACTGTACCTCTCAGTGTCGCTGTCACGTCTTATATCTACATGATACTCTTCTGATAGTACTGACCGTTGTCAGCAATGAGCTCCGTGCTGCAGTCATTGTCGAACTCGAGCTGCTTGTTCACGTCACGCTCCATGGACGACTGTACCTCTCAGTGTCGCTGTCACGTCTTATATCTACATGATACTCTTCTGATAGTACTGACCGTTGTCGGCAATGAGCTCCGTGCTGCAGTCATTGTCGAACTCGAGCTGCTTGTTCACGTCACGCTCCATGGACGACTGTACCTCTCAGTGTCGCTGTCACGTCTTATATCTACATGATACTCTTCTGATAGTACTGACCGTTGTCGGCAATGAGCTCCGTGCTGCAGTCATTGTCGAACTCGAGCTGCTTGTTCACGTCACGCTCCATGGACGACTGTACCTCTCAGTGTCGCTGTCACGTCTTATATCTACGTTTTACTCAACTGATAATACTGACTGTTGTCGGCAATGAGCTCGGCGCTCCAGTCGTTGTCAAACTCGAGCTGCTTGTTTACGTCACGCTCCATGGGCGACTGTACCGCGTCAGTGTCGCTGTCACGTCTTATATCTACGTTTTACTCAACTGATAATACTGACTGTTGTCGGCAATGAGCTCGGCGCTGCAGACGTTGTCAAACTCGAGCTACTTGTTCACGTCACGCTCCATGGGCGATTGTACCGCGTCAGTGTCGCTGTCACGTCTTATATATCTACGTTTTACTCAACTGATAATACTGACTGTTGTCGGCAATGAGCTCGGCGCTCCAGTCGTTGTCAAACTCGAGCTGCTTGTTCACGTCACGCTCCATGGAGGACTGTACCGCGTCAGTGTCGCTGTCACGTCTTACATCTACGTTTTACTCTACTGATAGTACTGACCGTTGTCGGCAATGAGCTCGGCGCTCCAGTCGTTATCGAACTCGAGCTGCTTGTTCACGTCACGCTCCATGGGCGACTGTACTGCGTCAGTATCTGCGTCTGTCACGTCGTATATCTCCGTCATTTTCATCTGGAACAATTAAACTCTTATTAGTATATTGGTATTTTTATAGACTAAAATATACACTTTTTTTAAGTGTCGTCTTTACTGTATATTTCCATTTTTGAAGGTACCTATCTAATGAATATTTAGAAAATAATGGCAGATTGCGGACAGAATCGGAAGCACTAATAAACTGATTGTCAACATACTACCATCAATCAGCAATGGAATGTGAAGTAATTGTACTCCAATTGAGATCGATCTAGGGCGTACAAACAATTCTTACGTACATTGCGATAAAACATTAATTTATTATGTACTTATACTATACGATGTATCATCAACTCTCTTCGTACGTCTAATATGACCCATCTACATTTTACAATTGCTTGTTTTCATAATTTACAAAATATAAACCTTTGTGCATAGAAGCTAGGGTTACCATGTGATCGCGAAAAAACTTAGTACATATTTAGAAACCTCTTTGCTTGCTTTATGTGTGTTAATCAGTCTCCCCTCAAACTAGGGTTGCCAACTTTTTTAGAAGAAATAGAGTATTTCTGATTAAAGAAAGGGTACAGTCATAGAAAAAGAGTACTTACCCTTTATAATATTACTTATTGCGAAACAAACCAACATTTTGTTGTTTTTTTAATTAATTTACAAGAGAATTCCAATGAAGCCTAGGATTACTTTTATCACCAATTTGCAATAATGACCGAAAAGACAAAAACTCTTTCAGTGGAGTACTTCATTGGGAGAATTTAATTAAGTTTAATTAAAAGACAGCGTCAAAATAAATCGAGTATTTTAGAGTAAGTACTCTTTTTTTTTGCTTGTCTAGATTATAAAGTACATCCATGTAAAATAGAGTACAATACTCTATTTTAGAGTACGGCTGGCAACCCTACGTCAAACCCCTCTATCATATATTATTTATTTATCCTTTACTACAATACTATTATGGTATTGCATAGTATAAACTATCTCCACGATTAAACAACAATCGAAAACCGCTGAAGTTTGGCTTCGTTGCAAGTCTGATTCAAAAGCACCAGCAATTCATAAATATGTGCAGCATGTCCTACTAAAGCTTCTTGAGACCACTCAAGAAGCTCTGCGATGATAGTGACCACACTATAATAGCAACGCAAATAAACAAAGGCACCGCTATCGTATTTACGGCCAAGTGCCCGATACGAACTATTACCACAACTATTACTCACGGATAGAGCGAAGTTCGAAATGTTTGAGCTACTTACTTCGAACGAGATAATATTCTGTAAACATTGCCTATTTATTATTTTTATTTTAAGAGTATTTTGTGATTAAACATAATAAGATTTGACTTCTTAGAGTAGGGACTCCTTTCCCTCGTTTGAGGAGAACTGAGAGTCCTACTCCGGTCCGTTGTGCGTGGATGACCTGGCTATGCTGTTGGCCAGCCAAGCTTCAACCAGAAGCTTCCTGGGGACTTCACTGGCTTCGCCGGACGAAAATTCATCCCGAAGATTTGTTCACGTTCGATGATAAAATATAATCGATATATCATATCTTTAAAAATAGACTTCAAGATTCATATAGTTAAATTAAACTTTGACTAATATTTCTGACACTAGTCAAAATCGGTGTTGTGATTTTATTCCTTATACGTAGGTTGACCCAATTATCGTACATTAAACAGTACTTAATAAGCAGTTTATCACTTTTATTTTGCATGTTTACATATCATAGCACTTATATGCAAATATACCTAAAGCTTTAGACTTTTCGCTTTGCTCATAAAGCAGCATACTGATTAAAAATATTTTTACCTACTAATGTGAGTGCGGTGCAGAACATGACCCATACGTTGGAGTACCCCAAGTGCCTATTCACCTGTTCTTTGGGGGATTTAATGAATGAGTTCTAATAATCTTCGAAGGAGTGAACCATCGACTCGAAAGATAAATATTTTGACATAACCGTCTTCCTTAAACTGAGAATAAGCATTCAACACGTCACTAAACCCTTTTTTTTCCACGATCATGATCATCAGCGATAACCCTATTTGCATGCGGTCTCCCTATATCGCACGATGCTCGCGTCATTCAGTACGCCACGCACGCCATTGGCCGACGATAGCAAGGGTCAAGTATGCTAATTAGAATCACTCGGGATATGTGCTAGCGGAAAGATGGCAGAATTTTATCAAGGGATGGAAGAAATGCGGTTTGTAATGTGTACAATATCAGATAGATTTTTAGCCATTTAGACAATATAATTTTGCGGAAAAATGCCCGTTGGTTTGCTGTTATAATTATAAAGAGTTAGATATTAATGAGTAAATAAATATATGTTGCGGTTCTCGAAAGGAAGACTTCAGCGAAGTCTTTATGTTTTATGTACGAGTCAAATCGGAAACGAGAAGGTGATCTTGTTTTCTTCTTCGGATAAAAAAACTGCTGATATAATTTAATAAGATCGGACGTATCTGAAGAGAACACATCTTAAAGACAAGCTTTAGACAGGTCCGTGATCCATTTTTAGAGTTCCGTACCTCAAAAGGAAAAAATGGAACCGTTATAGGATCACTTTGTTGTCCGTCTGTCCGTCAGTCTGTCAAGACCCTTTATCCCGGGAACGCATGGAGTTATCGAGTTGAAATGAAAACCATATACTCAGGTCTAGTCCCTTGAAGCTGTGAAAAAATCAAACTTCTAAGTTAACGTTGAAAAAAAGATAGGGCCGTTTATGCCACAAAAATGTGTATTTCGACACTCACAAGGGAATCAAAATTATAGGGTACTTCCCGCTGACCTAGATTCATGAAAGTGGCAAGAAGATAGATCTTAGAATACAAGTACAGGAAAAGTCTGAAATTTGAGAATTTAGTTTTACCATTTATAAAAATATATATATGATAAATTTATATGATATATATGTTATATAAAAATATATATATGATATATTTTTTGACCGTGACGTACATTGATATATAGAACATTTTTTCAACAACAAAGTTAAGTTTGTGCTACAATCTTACCTGCTATATCTTGCATTCATAGTTTATAAACTTCCGTAGGTAATATATACTCGGAAAAAATCAAGACTCGATCGGAACCCTCGGTGCGCGAGTCTGACTCGCACTTGTCCGGTTTTTTGTAATCTTCAGACTACTACGGAATAGACCGTATTAAAATAGCTAACACA
Organism: Mamestra brassicae; assembly: GCA_905163435.1. Taxonomy (NCBI): domain Eukaryota; kingdom Metazoa; phylum Arthropoda; class Insecta; order Lepidoptera; family Noctuidae; genus Mamestra; species Mamestra brassicae. Next base: position 3,980,625 of record LR990996.1, on the reverse strand, counting down.
AGAGGCAACACTTAGTGTACCCTTGGGCAACCCAGATATCTCTTAGACTGAGTGACAACTTTGGTTAAGGACTGGATATAAATTTAGACAACCAAAACGGTCAAATTATCCGCACCTCCTTGTCTAAACAATACTGTACCAAAACCTATAATTACCTTATTTTCGCCGTCGAGGTAATAGTAAGCGAGCAGGGCTTCATTATGTGACGTCACATTCAGAATGTGCTCGAACGTGTCCACATCATCGTGCGTTGTTCGCATGTCGCCGTAAGTGATGCGGAACTCGCTTGCACGCCTGGTGGAACAAAAGAAAACGTACATTAGAATAATTTGGAAAAAATATTTACTCGAAGAGTTCAAGACCTAGGAGACAAAAGGGACTGTTAAAGGAAGTATTCAAAAGAAACAAATGAGTAGAAGTATTATTTGCCAGGCTTTGGCGGTAGCTCCGACAATACAGTAGTAATTATGGAATTATTTCCAAGAATTTTTATAGTTGCTCAATATGAAAATCATAGCTAACCGTTTACTCGGTTTAATATCGTAATACAGACATTTTGCGTTGGGTACATCTGTATGATCGCCAATTTCGAGCAGCTTGGCGAGTATTGGCTTCCCTCGAGGCGATTGACACCAAAGAATGCTATCCTTCTATCCATTAGTGCTGCTAAAAAAACTACAATCGCGCTACTAATCTTTCTACGCAACATTTTAAAAACTTAACCAGCCATGAAGATATTTCAAAATGCCGTCTAAAGGAAGTTACATAAGCCATTGCGAACGTTTCAGGATGAATGCAATTACCTTTCTAAAGCCAACGAGGTCAGTTATACCAATATACAGCGAAAAAGGCATCGCCTTTACAGTTTATCGATGTGGAGTGATGTCAAATAACTGTATGTTATTCTATTTTTTATCAAAAGAGGTTATAGTTCACGTTGGGATCTTGTTTGTTTATTTTTTTGTTAAGCAATGTTGATTCTCGTGTTTTTACGGGTTATCTTGGGAAATTATTCGGAGTTTGTTCTTGGTATTTTGATTGGGCAAAACCTTTGTTATGCAGGGCTAGTTCTCGTGATAGTAGCAGCAGGTTTTTTGAGATGAAACTTTAAAGCGATACACAAAATATATGAGCAGCAGAGCAAAGTGGTTAAGGAAACCATGAGTTCAATTTTGTAGAACTAAAACTGTGATTGGGTAAGCGATTGGTTTGTTCAAGAATCTAACCCAATAAAGACTGCGGCGTTGATAACATTATTCGAAAAGTTCAGAAAGTTCGTTCGCGGTTCGTTCGCATTGTTGGAAAAGTTTCAGTTCCATTTGACTTTGCATTGTGCATTGCGTAGACTATGCCATCTAGTGTTGGAAATTCGAAACTTTTACGTATATAATATTGACATTGACACTGCGTTCCTGCACGTTCCCTTTTAGAACTAAACAATCGATATCTAAGTGCAATTAATCACATGGTTATCGTTCTAAATGTTTTCTTAAGTAGTCGGCGGTTCACCGATTATTGATAACGTTGAAAGTTAATCCAGAAGATTATAGCTATAAATTCACGTGAATCACGTCATTATGTTGACCTTCATAGCCCTAATGACGTTATAAAGACATAATTAAACAAAGAAATGCTTTGAGCAAACGTTTTGTTGATAATATCAGTCGTGTTGCAATAACTTTTCATTCCGTGTTTATAAAATATTAAATTAATAATTATGATAAACAAAGATGTTTAATAATAATAACGTTGAACAAAGATGTTTTATTAATTTGCGACTGTTTAATGACAACTCATCTTCAACAGATGGTTATCATCTGGAGTAGTCAACCTTTCAACTTTTCTGGACAGGACACATCCGAAAAAGTCAGAACTTATGGTCTTCCTATTCGCGAATAACGCGTCATCGCACTTCAAGCCATTAGTAGTCAGATCCATATTCAAGCTAATGGATCATTTAGACTTAAACAATCAGAGCCTCGTGTTTCTATTTCCTTTTGTTTATAGATCAGTGTAATGACGGAATAATGAGTTTAAAATTGTTTGACATTAAGCTTGTTTTTACGCAACGAATACTCAAATGGTTTTTAAGAGGGATAAAAACTTCACCTTTTGTCTATGATCGCTTAGTGAACTCATCATCATTTTCAACATAAAGGATGTTGACAGAAATATTCAAACCTATTGTGTCGTGAACGATGACGCTGAATCATTTGTCAACAGCCCAGGGGAAGTTAAGCATATGCAAATTGTGTTTTCGACATTTGATCTGTTACTATTAAGCCTTTTTTTGTTTGTCTCAAAGAAGTTAACTCATTAATTAAAACATTCCTATTTAGCATAATATTATTGCAAATCTCCATCTATTTTTAGTTATTTTTTGCACAAACCAGCTACGTTATATAAAATATTATATCATAGTATAAGCTACTAAATTGAATGGTCACAATTAATTAGAGTGTCAGAAAAAAGGTGCATAACTCTTTTGAACATTCAATAAAGATACTAATACCCCACCGCCGTATCACTACGTTGACGTCGTGGTGGGGCTTGTGCACCCCAATGAACCTTAGATCATACCTAGGGTGAGGAGCCAGACAAAGAGAGATAATATTATACAATCCGCAAGGCAGTTTTGTGGCGAACTGTTGGGCAGTATCGACCCCACGAACCTGATCTCCCGGGAGAGGTCTTAATCCTCATCTCCAGCTTGCCTTTATTGGCTGGCTGGAATGAACAATGACGACGAGCAGAGTTTCCACCTCTTTCTTGCCTTAATTGGCTGGTCTGAATGGAGAATCGCAAGAGAAAATGTGCTCGGGAGAAGGATTTATACTTCAGTAAGATGCTGGTAGGGATCATGACTGTACTTCCGGGATTGCCCTGAGAGCCGTGCTATACATCTCCACTCCTCTAGCACCTAAGGATATGTTGCCCCCTTGGCGCTAAGTTACTTTGTGCTAGCGACCGTTTTCGGGGCCCCTTTATTGAGTGTGCAAGTCACCCCTACCATTTTAAAGCTGTGTATACTGTCAGTGGTCAGGCAGGGGTTCTTTCATATTATACGATAATCAATCCACTAACTAAACCACTCAAACCCAAAACCTCTCATCTTGCGTTTCCAAACTCTGCAATAGTCCTGCACCATCAGGGGATTCTCCTTGGGTATACTTTCATAGTGCAAACAGGGATGTCGGTTGCTGCCCTATTCCGTTTGAAATGTCTAAAGGGGCCTCTGCGAGTTGGCTTCGGCCCCTCGTACGCCTACCAATTTGGGTCCCGGTCCTTTGGACCCCAGGTGAACATTTCGTGTGCAATAGTTTAATAAGGTTTATTAATATGTATTAGTTTATTATTGTTTAAGATTATTTTGTGTATTGTGTCTATGGGCCTCAATAGTCTGATAATAAAATGATCAATTATTATTATTAATATGAAGACATGAAAGATAATACTAATAATATTAACCTATTATTTATAGAACTTTTGTTTTTTTTTTTTAGTGATTATAGTCATATTTCTCTAAAATATTAAAATGCTTAATATACAAATAAATAACAATAATAAATTATGGACATAGTGCGCATGATAAAAAAATAAATAAGTAAGTAGTAGTATAACGACGACAATAACAAAAGTCACGTTTTTCTTCTATTGGTTTAACTTTAATGCAAAAGGATTATTTATTTATACTATTTAATCTACCTACCGAATAATAATTGCAGATCACCCCCCAAGGCTGCGGATTACATTATCTGATCTAATAAATTGGAAATGCCAGATTAGTGACACACATTATTTTGCAGAAAAATAGTTTAATATTGCAAACTGCGCAATACTTTATCTTGAATGATATTAATTGTGCGTAAGTACATTTTTGTGATAGCAGAATACACATTTTTGTGGTTCTCTTATGTAATTTCTTATTCGAATCGGTCATCGATAGGCTTAAAAATCTAGCCTAAATAATAAGGTTAATAAAAACCTACATGGCCTAGACTAGAGTCAAGAGCAAACCCATATCAAATAAAAAAAAAAAACATAGTGAATGTCCAAATATATGCAATTGAACATTTATTTTGGAATGCAACTGCTTTACTTAGTTCAATCAAAAAACCTCTAGGCATGAAAGGAATAAAGTAGCCTACATTTATTTGGCCATTTAAATTACGAATGTATGTATTTTTTTTAAACATAATTAAACTAAAATCTAACTAGTTATGCTAACTTTCTAGATATATGTTAATGCCTCACATTAAATTTAAAAGTTAATGATATCAATTTAACTGTAAAAACGGAAATAACTATCAATTTACAAATTTATATTTCACACGTTTAACACAAATATGCAAACAATCATTTGGTAACGTTATCACTGGCGATACTACTGCGGTACTTGGCCGAACATCTACGAAGTCGAGAAATGGGCCATTCTGATAACAGTCCGTCACTATCGACACAGTGTCAATCAAACAGCTGTGCTCCCTTTGTTATAGTACTAATGTTTGATGAATTATTGCCTTATTAAGTGAGGACTCGCCTTTAGAGCTCGTTTCGGTAGAGTCCTTTGAATTTTCTTAGGAAATGTTTGTAGAGTTATAATTTATTGCTTATTTATGGTTCAATTCAAACACAAATGTTAAAAGTTAATTCGCTCATAGAAAATTCACTCTGGTAGACATACTCTTAAAGACCACCGCCTTAAAATCAGCAAGCAATTAGTCAACTCTACACGTGAACAGATGGTTGGCCCTTTTTTAAAATTTTTGTAAATGCCCAATGAGTTCTGCCCCTCCCCCTTTTTGTCCGATTTTCAATTGTTATTAGCTTAAAGAAAATATAGATAAAATTAGCTACTTAGAGATTTCCCAGTAATAATAAAAAATAACGGTCCTGGACATACAGAAATAAGCTACATTATTCCTACTCAAGACATGTGCTTTGACACTTTCTACTCAGTTCTAAATATATGCCAAGATAATTTCCATAAATAACTAGAATGTACTATGAGAGCAGGGGCGGCCTTTACCGCTATGTGGTCCTGGGCGACAGATCTTTGCAAGCCTCGGGCGGCAGACCATTGCCAAGCCCTTTTTCTTTTATGAATTTGAATATTTTTTATATAAATCGAAAGTATAATGTGAAAGTAAAATAAAATGTAATAATGAGCTACGAAATTTTCGAATGAAAAAATTGCAAAGCTGAAAACCGTTCTCGTGTTATTAAATATTTGAATAAAAATATTTTATATGTCAATAGTAAATTATTAATAGTATCGAGTTTCGATACTATTAATAATTTACTATTGACATAATTTACTTTTTGCTAAAAATAATAAAGTTTCAATTGTTACATATTTTGAACTCGGATTGTGCGAGGCCCGGGTGGTTGCCCTGCTCGCCACCTCCTAAGGCCGCCACTGTATGTCAGTCAGTACATTCCACACATCACAGTGACATAGATACCTAGCAACTATGAGATAATAGCTAATTGTTCTGTAGATATCCTAGTTTGCTATCAGATTGTTATTTGATATTCTAATTAGCTTATTATTTTAATATATTGTAGTAATTTAAAGGGCAGACAACAAAGGCTTTTATATCATCATCATCATCATTTCAGCCGAAAGATGTCCACTACTGGATGGTCGTCCCCCAAGTGTCACTACATCGATCGGTCCTGTGTATTTCGCATTCCAGATCCTTTCGACCCCATCGACTACCTTTCGACTACACATCGCTACTACCATGGCCTAAGGGACTTGTTAAATAAATCTCTCTTCTGATTTGAAGATCACTTTTTTTGGGACCATTGTTCGTAGTTAATAAACGAAGTTAGCAACCCAACTGTTGCCAAAATATTGATGACTTAATATTTAGTGCATTCATTTTATCAATGATCGTCAAAATGCACTCAAAGTCCATCCGTGATTTATTGCAACATCAAATCCGGTTTCAGAGATAAGTACCGAAATATGATTACTATAATTACACGTGTTGTTACACGCACGATGCATCATCTTGGATAAGGCAATGCAAAATGCAACCTTGTCGTCTCAACAATTAAAAAGATAATTACTTAATTAGCGATCTGCACCTGACTGGACACGCTCTAGCCTCATAAGTGAATCATTACTGAAATTGTGGACAAAAACAAAGATAGTGCAGCCGTTCAGTGAAGAACAACAAACAAACAGAGATGATATACCTAGGTAAATATTTACGTTCATGCAACTACTACGCAGTACGAGTAAATGAGTATATTATTTCATGTTACTTTAATAAACTCGGTTCAATAAACATGTTATACGTAATCGGAATGACAATACTTTATCGATTAGAATGTGAAGGCTCTGCTCAGTTCAATAATAGTTTTAGCTTCATCTACAAAGATTTTCGTAATGGGGGAAGTCGCGCATGTAAAAAATTGTGCGTGCGCGAACTTGCCCCACTACGAAAATCTTTGCCAACTTACGTGCCGGTAACAACACAAGGTTTTTTAAATGGACTTTACTATTAAAGTCCATTTAAAAAACATCGTCAGAATACCGAGCTGTAGACTTGGTTGAAGTCCAAACTAATTTGTGCGAATTACTCACAATTGTAGAAATAAGAAACGATCTGTATTCCCATAACTGTCTTGCTGGCGAGTTTGTGGCGCCTCTTCTTCCCCGCTAAAACCAGAAAGTGCTGTCGGGCGTCTTTATGTAAATACAGTCCTCCTTTATTATTAGACCATAGGTAAAGTGTAGTTTCGCAGTATTGCAGTATCACCGACGTTTTGATTTTGACTAGGAATAAAAGTGCTTCACATTCAACATATTGACAGCACTATAAAAATCATAATTCGATGCCACAATCATAAATGTTTAGCAATACGGAAGCCTTTACATCTTTATCAATGGCATGACGTGATTTTCGTTAGTTACACACTTGATTTTGGCCTATCCTATCCTATTTATTTTATAGTATACCTACGCACACAAATGCACAATGATGCAGGACAATACCTACACTTAAAAATTGAAAAATATTTGACGCAGGGAGAGCCGACCCCTAAATAATTGGAAAATAAAGGAGAGGAAGAACAATATTTAACACATTTAAAATAAAAACAGGAGAGCATGAACTAAAGAAATGAAATTCAAGAAATTCTAGAATCAGAACATTCCCTATTGTGTTTCCTGGCTATTCTCAGGAACCCAATATGGAGTTAGATGAATTTGGCTTTATTGAGTTAAATGTTTCAGATTATGAAAGTCGTGAGAGTCGTGATCATGACATTGAATGTGTTCTATAGCTACTTGTTACGTCAAAATGGCGGACAATAAACCTGGCATCATTATTCTTGAATACAAAGTCAAGTTTAACCAGCTATCGAAGGTCGTAGAGATTAGATTACGGTTATAAAATGATACCATAGTTTTATTACATTTGTACGGATACAATATTATGAGTAATTTAATTATATAAATCATAAGATTATAACAGAAAATATTGTTTGGTTGGAAGTCTTGAAATCCTTTATTGACGATGTCGTGTCAAAAATAAAAGTCTGGAACACGGACAAGCCTCATTTTGCCTTAATATAAATGAATTTATGGAATTAAATTAAAAGTGCAGGGTTGCGGAATTTGTTCGGAAGAGTCACCGCGACCCTGGAACGCAAAGGGCTTTAGAAGGAACACGGATGGGTTTTAGTCAGTAAGAGTCTGACACGCCCTTCCGCTCCACCAAGAGCGGAAGAAGTCATTTGATGATTTCCCATCCTTAAAAAAAAAAGTGTAGTCGCTGGCCAAAATTAAGTCTTTACCTCGTCCTAAACTCAAGACCGTGTTCTTCAACAAAGTTTTGCCGGAGTTCAATATTCGACCAAGCTTGAATAAAAAATTTCACAAACCTCCTATTCAGTTGTCTGCCTTCATTAGCATCTATCTTGTTGTCCATGGTCAGTTTGTAATAGATCCTAGCTGCGGCTTCCGACCGATCGTGCGTAGCGTACATGAACCCATGCAGCTGCTGTAGCATGTTCAAGCTCAGCTTCCACAGCGACTTGCTCATCTTCGGCGTACACGTTACGAATCTGGAGGAGGAACGAGAGAGCTTTTGTTAGTCAAAGGATATTTTGATTTCGAGTGTTTATGACTATGTTTCAGAATCCGCATCACGAGACTGGCTAGAAAGCCGATGGTTCAAAATCTTCCCAAATAGCTTTGGTCTATTCGAAAGACGTATACATAGACATTCACTTATACACTCAAATAAAACCTCATTCTGGGCTTTTATCTAGGCCCTTCAATGCTGTAGAGCTTAGATAGAAGCCCAGAGCTAGCAAGCTTGGCTATGATAACAACCACCGTAATTAAAATACAATGAATAGATACTTAGGTATCACTTTTAATGCATCCCATACCATCTACCATTATGATCGCCCTCAGGAGAAAAAGAAACCTTGTTTCGGACGAAAGATTTACATTCCGGAACGGTGCCGAGAATTTTTCGCGTAGGTAAATACAGATGCAGTTGGCACTAAATTTTCCCGATCAGATATCGCCCAAACACGTGCAAACACGCATGTTAATTTGCTATCTATAACATCAGACATATTAAAAGATTTGATAATGGGCACAAGCGCTAAAACGTGACGTCCTTATTTATCAAAATAGGTGTTTATTTCGCGAATTACGCAATGTCTACTTGCAGAAGGTGTGTTTGGGGTCATGAGTTAACAACTTGAAACCACTAAGCATCGGTCATTCACTCACTACGAATTAATCATGTCAGTCTGTGAATGTGATTAAAAATGGACACCTATATCAAACAGATTGGCTTATGTAAATAACCCTGAGGCATACTAGACTCCTGTCACCGATGCGGGATTGTTTGAAAGAGTCACCGCGGCCCTGAAACGCAAAGGGCATTTGAATGAACATGAATGGGTTATTGTCAGTAAGAGTCTGACACTTGCTTCCACTCCGGCTAAAGCGGGAGGAAATGATGATTTCTCATCAGTCAAAAAGGCATACTTAATTCATCCAATAGACAATATCTACACACTCCAAAGTGATACGTAAATTCAAATAAAATGTACTGATAGAGAAAAACATTTAAATCTAAACATACGTAAAACAGGATGTTATTGTGGGCCAATAGAAGAATCTAGTCGGTATTAGCTTTTACACAAAAACAGGAAATAATCACCAGTGGCCGGACAAAACGTTTTATCAGTTATAATTTTCAGTATTATAAGCTGATAAGTTTGGAGCGAGGTCAAAATGGTCGTTTACTTTCATACTTAGTTGATTAACACAGCTGACAACGGTCGTAAAGTGTTTTATCTAATTCAAGAACTGGATTAAAATGTTTAGAGACATAGAGGACAAGTTAATCGGTCAGCTACTGCAAATTTCAGACTAAGAGCGGTTTGAGGATAGCATTCTATTATCCAAAGGCTGTAACCAACGACCATACAGCCCATAGATGCCTTATGCTTGACCTAACGCACCCGCTGTAATGAATTATGCAAAGCAAACACATTTCAGGAAACGTCAGTATGTGTGAACTATTGATCAAACATAGGGCTTGTGGCGTTCATTAACACATGTGTGTTTGAACAAATTGCCTATTAACAAAACATTCTTGACCACATGCTTAAATGTCATAATGCAATGTTACGTCACTTATACCACAGAATATATAATAGTACTACGTACTTATACGCAGGAGACAAAAGGCTTCAAGCGTCATTTGTATGTCGTCTTTAGAAATTTAAATCTGTTTTGACGAAAGCAATAATAACTATTTCAAACAAACTATAATCTTCTTACTCGGAACACATAATGCTATCTCTCAATGTTTGTCATTCTCAACACATTTCTTATCTAAGTCAAAGAAAGCAGAGCAAATATTTAGCTTTACAGAAATAGCGTTATTATTCCTACAATTATACAGTTTTATCGGACATATCATTTTCTTCTATTACATAACAACACAATAATACAGAATCCGGTAAAGACCGAGAGAAAGACCGGTCATCGTCAGATGGTAAGAAACCAGTAAAAAAGAAGACAACCTTCTAAAAACCAACCCAAACATATTTGGAAAAAAGGCTGCAGATGATAAACCTCCTAAATTCAGAATGAACGTGAGGAAATAAGGTTTCGTCTTGAGGTGATGTCAATGTCCAAAGGAAAGAGAAACTAGCAAGAAGATACTACAAAGAATTGGATAGCTTTTGCAAGTCTAACGTTGACTTGTGACAACAGCAAGGAAGGATTTATGTATTGTCAATGAATAAGAGCTATTATTGCCCATAATTTTTCCCAAGCATTACAACTCCTGAAAGCCAGAGTTAACAATGGCGATCAACAGAAAAGCACTGAGATAATGTACCTTAACGGATACTCAAAGTAACGATTCAACTGCCTTGGATCCCATAGCAAAGTTTCATCAGAAGAGAATGGCGGATGTGTAAGAAAGAAAGGTTAGGGAAGAATGTTTAATTTTCCTGTCGATGATGAATCGCAATGGTAGTGTACAAAGATATCAAATGCCTCCACGAACAAAAACCCGGAAAAGAAGACAGTTAATCAATGCATTTAACGTAATAACGAAATCAGTTGAAGTTAATCGACCGGAGATTATTACTCTTCAAACAAAAACATTTACAAAGTAAGCACTTGTTTTACAAAACATCCAGATCTTATCCAGATGTTTTATTAAACGTGCTTGCAGAATAAAACAATGGCGGTGTTTTGATAAATGAATTGAATAATAGTCAATCAGAAATACCAAACAACAGACTATTTCCCCAATAGTAAGAAATCTTGCTGATTGACATTGACCCATTAAAATAAATCAGTTCATACCAAGATAGGGAAGAAGCAATGGAGATAAAATTTATGTTATTGTAATATACGACAGTGGAACTGAATGCGTAAAAAAAAATGTATGTGCGTCAGAAATAGGTTAAACACAATAACATGTCAAGTTAATGACGTTAGCAAGATGCGATGGGAACATTATCTGGAAGACTCGCTTGATTAGGAAATATACCTAATTATCATACTGTAATGAAACAACTCAAAAAAATTAGAGGCGCGTTTCAGCAAAGATTCTTATACAAGCCCCACGAAGGAGATAGCTCGAAAATCTGAATTTCGAATTAAAACATTTTAATGAACTTGCGCAAAGAGAAGACGTAGGATATAGTCAGAAGTGGGACAACACATGCTTAGTAATAAACAGCACAAAGTTAGTTTGCATACCAGAACTTAGCACAACAACGCTACTTTAGTTACCTATCTATAAGATACAAGTACAACACATAGAATGCAAAATACACATACAATGTAACATATACATACATATAAGATACAACGTATAGGATGCAACAGTTTAAATATCACTAAAACGATGAACCATATTGAAATTGATTCTGTTGCAAGCTCGATGCTTAAGACGGACACCGGGAAACGCGTTCTGCGTTGGGGGTTAAAAGTTGTCTACCCTAGCCATTATACTCCATCACCATACAAAAACAACAAAGTACTACAGACAGACACAACCCTTCCACCCTCTACAAAAACTTTGAAAGGACTGACCTAGTCATAACGTTGTTGTGACGGACACACCTCTTTCTACGGACGACCACATTCCCAGCCACTTTGTACTGAACCGCATGCGTCTCTACTTTATCGCCCACATAGCTAAAAAGCGTTTGATGTGTTAGTGACAGAAGCCGGGAAATGATCTTATAGAAGGAAATTATGATAAGGTTTTGTTGCGGTCAATAAAACCAATGCGGAAGGCCTTGACAGATTTTTTATTACCGCAAATTCACTTTTGCTAAGTACTCTGAAGTGTTCTTCGATGCTTTACCAACCTTAGGGCTAGTGATATTTCATTTTTTTGAAGTGAAAACTTCTTTAGGCGCGTTAAGCACTTTTTGTGTGAACAAAAATCATGGAACTCGCATCATCGTCACCGAACGCTTTAGCTTTCGCTTAGTGTTCACTTCTGTCGGCAGTCCCCAAAGACTGCTCCGCATCTTTTTTGTCTTCTCATGTTTGACCACAATCACACCTGATGGAAAGCGATGATGTGGTCGACGATTGAGCATTGAATAGGTCACTTCTAGGCATGTGTGCTCCACACATGCCTAGAAGTGACCTATTCAATGTTGACTAAAAGACCCCAGAGTGTGCCCATCGGAAAACACAGATTCCGGCAGGGAATTCTACTCCTTAGCTGTGCGTACCATGGAAGTCTCAAAATGTCACTCGTAACATGATTTTTAGATATAGACATTCGGCTTGGGTCTTAACTTTGGCAGCAAACTAGTACATTAAGACAGCGATGGACATATTTACAGAGGGCGGGCAAAACTGTAGGTACGAGTATGGTACGTGTTTGTTCTTTTGGTCAACAGGGTCTGTACCGCCGTTGTAGTTGTATTTGGTAAAGTTAACGTATGGGCAGTTTTTTTTTGGGTTTTAAAGCCTCCCAAAGATGTTTAAAATTGGGTTCGTGCTTTTAAGGGGTCCGTACCTTCGGGTACGGACCCTTAGGGTTAGCCTTCGGGCTAACCAACGGAACCCTATTACTAAGCCTCCGGTATCCGTCCGTCTGTCTGTCGGGCTGTATCTCAAGCACCGTAATAGGTAGACAGTTGAAATTTTCACAGAGTGTATTTCTATTACCGCTATAACAACAAATACTAAATATTAAAAATTAAAGGGGACTCCCATCATACAAACAAGCAACGTGTTTTTTCGGTTTAAGGTACGGAACCATTCGTGTGAGAATTCGACTCGCACTTGGCCTGTTTTTCAGTTAATTTCCAGAAAACTCTATTTATAAGTAATTATATCACAATATATTATCATATTATATTATTTCCTTACTCATTGTCCTTGACATGAATGTGGTAACAACGGCATATTAAAATAGAATAATATGCTAAAGTGAACACTTCTATGATAACTGCGATTTAAACTGTGCTGCATAGTTAATAAATAGTAGTAGTATTTTAAAAACTTCCTGCTTTTGTTCAACAGTCTGTATAATATTCAAAATAAATGGATTGTCAACTGATTTAAATGGATATTTTTAACTTAAGAACTTTATTATCAGTTAAAGTTATGTTGAAACAAAAGATTGACAGCTGTTGAAACACCAGTAGGTACATCAACTTACCTACAAAAGTTATTGCGCACAAACAAAGCATCTAAATAATTTTATCTACAAATTATAATTGCGCCATTGATTCACACAAACCATTTAATATGAACATACCTACCTACAGGCAGACATTAATTTGGATTTTAATTGACCATTTAAGTTGAAATATCTTGGCTATTTAATTCAAAACGAATCCTACTAATATTATAAACGCTAAAGTTTGTAAGTATGGATGGATGGATGCTTGTTACTCTTTCACGTCAGAACGGCTGAACGTATCTTGATGAAATTTGGCACAGAGGTAGATTATAGTCTGGAATAACACATAGGATTTTTATACCGCTATTCCCACGGGATCGAGACTTACGCGGGTGAAACCGCGGGGCTGCCACTAGTAAATAATAATATTAAGTTGTTACGTAAGTAAACTAATGATGCTCTGTGTGATAAACCCATACTTAATATTAATAGTTTAATATTTCTAATATATTGTTCGAAAATTGTTATCAAGTCGAAATGTCGACGCGGGGGGAGGAGACTGCCTTCATTATCATACATTTTATTACGTTTATTTAAACGCCATTGTATTAGTATTAGGTACAAGTATGTTTATTTTAAACATTTGAGTTTTATTACATTATACAAGTACGTCATATTTTTTGTTATTTTAGTAGCTATAATAAATAATGTTAATGGTAATAAACGCACTTTTTCGTTAGTGTCTCCTTCGTATCGATTGTATTCATTTTGGTATTGAACAGATCCCAAAACAACCCCATTTTAGATGTATCGCTTAAGATTAAACAGTTTCGTTAATATATTAAACAGCATAGACCCTGCCATATTGCCAATCTGTCATTTTTATAAATTTTACTATAAGCAACATTGGAACACCTCTTATAACTCTTCAGTCTGTAACGGATCGACTATAGTTCAAGTTACATGCTTACGTAGAGAGTAGCAGCTCATATAAAAGAAACTTGATCAAGTAAAGAGTTACGTACTTATAAGGGCAGTCAACTAAAACGTGGACGTTTCGATCGGAAAGCACAACTTTCTCTTTCTTTGGAGAAGGGATGACTTAATGAGGTAAATGAGCTGCTCATATTTCAACTTGTGATTATGATTAAATGGCAGGATGGTGAGAGTTGTTAATTTAAAAGTAATTGAGAAACATATCAAAGCGCGTAAATATTGTGCTGCCTTGAGCCACACGCTTGGCACTTGCCGCAAACTTCCAACCTCCACAAAGGTTTGGCTAAACAAATTTTGATCAAACATCACCATACACACGCTGGCGCGAGCGTTAATATTTCTAGTTCGATCCAGCCCGTCCTTAGCTGTCCTCCCCGCAGCGACGCCCTAAGTCGAGGCCCGTACCCCACAGGGGGTGCCCTTAGCGTGTAGTCGCTTAGTATGTAAGTTTTTTAGAAGCCTTGGCTGGAGGCTTTAATATTATATTAAGGCCACCACAGGCAAGCCCGGTTAAGCAGTCGACAACCTCATAGGTTGAACTGCGAGACGCCACTCACAAAAAAAAGCGTTAATATTTGTTGGACAGGCAAGCATCGGACATCGGGCTAGTGTCGGATAGAACGTTCGGTTTAACGTATTTTTATTATGCAAATAAAAGAAAAAAAGACATGTTTGTTTGTAAAATGAGCTTGAAGTTTGCGGCAAATGCTTGACGTGTGGATCCGGCTTTAGAAGACCCTACTTTTCTAATACTCAGTGGATAGATAACTGAAAAGCTTGGTTAGAACTGCAATATTTAACATAGGCCACAACAGTACAAACTAAGACAAGACGCTGATAAACCGCCCAAGATTACAAAAGTTAAACCATTGAGGTTCTAACTCATAGCCGCTTACAAAAAACTAAACAATATACTCACTTGGTAAATGAAGCATACATAATGTCAATAGGCACTCTGTAGGGTAACGTGAGGAGGGTTAGATATCTCATGGCCCTCTGTCTCATCACCCAGTTGACGAGTCCATTGTTTGCCGAGTCTATGGCGTTCTGGAATATCGTCATCACAGTGTCTGGAAGGTCATCTACTAAGGCGTCCTAAAAATGAAATAAAGTTTTAGTGAATGTGTGGAAACCGTTTTGAAACTCAGATGGAATGGAACACCAGATTTGAAATATCTAGAAATTGAACTACCGCCTCACAGTCTAATGTTTATGGCCAGAGACTGGATATTTTTGTTAGCCTTTGGTGTAAAAATGGGCGTCACATTAT
Source organism: Mamestra brassicae (assembly GCA_905163435.1). NCBI lineage: Eukaryota > Metazoa > Arthropoda > Insecta > Lepidoptera > Noctuidae > Mamestra > Mamestra brassicae. Next base: position 3,965,199 of record LR990996.1, on the reverse strand, counting down.
TCGCCAATAGGCAAATTCATTATTGTCGCTTCTTTAGATAAAATAAGTGATTAGAAGTTTATCAAACTATCCAATTTGAATTGATAAAGCTCATTGGGTAGGCACGAGTATATAAATCAATTACTATCTTTTCATTTAATTCCGATAAACGTAGGCTATTAAGGGATTACAGACTTATTTACGCTTTTTTCCCCCTTTACCTGTCTATGAGTCTTGCATTCTTCACAATCTGGATCGTATTCATACGTCGTATCATCTAGCACATCTTGCAGTTGGAAAGTCGACTGGACTGCTAGACACCTTGTACAAGATATCATGTTGTTTCTCTGCAAGAACCGGAGCGCGTCGTCGAAGCCTTGCTTGCACATATTGCTTAGAACTTCGGGTTTTGGCGGGAAGAGAATGCGCGCGAATCGGTTCATGTTCTGCTTTGAAAGTTCTATACTTGTGTTTGCCAGATTTACCTGTTGAGAAGCAAGAGTTTAAGGATCTGCTTATTATAGCCTTTTCTAGAAAGAATATTATTTTAATACTATGTTAGTTCTTGATTATAATCCATCCTATTGACACATTCATCTTCTTTCATTAATTGTATTGATTATTTTTAAGTTGGTGTTTTTTTTTGTCCATGTCACCTCCTTGACATATCGATAATTCGGGACAGCGCTAAAGGTGCTAGAAGGGTGAGAAGAGTATGGATGATTTCGCTAAGCAAAATATTGCTGTATGTATTTGCTTTCCACATAAAAATATTTATTCAAATGCAGTCATCGAAAACCGTGAACTTGAGCCAGAAGGTCGAGTGTTTCACACTGCGTTACGTGACTGATAAGTCACGTAACTATTTATTGTAACACTTTTATGATTTAAACAAGTTTACAACGTAATGTTATATCCATTTTATGAGGCAAAACACTTTCTCAGTGCAGAAACGAATAGTGGCTCTGTAAAAACTGTGTTTATTTAGTTGCGTCTTAATCTAACCGTCCAAAATTAATATAAGTATGTTTAAATAGATTCATTACAAAAGATTTCAAGCATTTTACATTTTGAGGTACAAAAGCTAGATAGCAATGACTTGAGGTTAATAAGATTTGAGGACGAGTAGTACAATAGCTTATTGTTTTATTCAAGTCATGTACCCGGTACATTGAATGTGCTAACGAGCATGAATTAATTACAATATTACTAGAAAATCTAGTTATAATAATATCGTCGAAAACGAAGCCAGAAAGTGTTAAATACTTTTTTCGCGCGTAAATAAATGCTGTTAAATATTCGCCCCATAGATGACAATACAGTAAAAAAATAGCTCAAAGCCGCTACTATAATAAACGCTATAGATAAATCTAACATCATCCATCCATCCGCTGGAAATGACCATACAATCTATTTATTATCCACTAATAAATTCATACTTACGTGGAACAACTGTGAGCTCAAGTCCCTTGGGCATATGTCGCTTTCACCACAGAAGGGGCTGACAGTAATTGTGTTCTCATCCAATACGGGCAGGTTGTCGCTGAAGCCTCCGTCCATGTACCTGATGCCATGGAACCTAGGGGGCAGCAGCCCGGAGAATACTGGCACGAAACATGACGCTAACAGCGCCTAGGAAAAAAAAAGAATTTCATTAAAAATTTGCGTTAGATCTTAGGTTGCCCTAACTGCCTTGCATGTTTCGGTCAATTCAGCTTAAATCAGCATTATTTTACTGGAAAAGTATTTGTTACACTCCTTGGTAGTTTTAAGACAGGAGTAAAATTTCTGCGGTCCAAAGGGACTTGAAATATTTGGTTTAAATATGCTGTTTTGGCATCAAATAATAAAGTACTGTTTTTCTTACGAGTAGGTTGATTCGAATCTTAATCGAGAACCGCTCGACCAATTTTAGAGCAGTTTATGTCCGATGACGAAAATACGACCACCGTTCTTTCCGAAAGTTATGTAAGTTTACGTAAAGTATTATTATCCAAGCAATAACTTGACATACATTTGGATAAATGCAGATTACCTTTGCATGAAGAAACCGCGCGTCTTAAAATATATTGTTTAGGAAGTATGTTGTTGCAAACGTGATGCCATGACATGACATCATAGTTAGAATTCCGCGCGCGAAAACCAAATTACGTTCTAAACTGGTTAAAAACTGGTGGTGGCGGTGACAAATAGAGTGTTTGCGCCGAACGATTTGAAGATAAAAAGTATTAAAATTACTAATGCTCACCTGTAGTAGGTCTTCCCTCGTGGGGAATTCAGAGACAATGACGTTTTTCCCATCGTAGACCCTCGTGAGGGAAATGTGGAGCTTGCCACTGACGATTTTGTGCACATCATGGGGCAGATACTTCTGCATGCCCTCGAGGAGGACATTCTGAATGTTGAAGGAAGGGCTGAAAGGCCCGAGGGAGCCAGCCCTCGCCTCGCTCACTACCCTTAACACATCTGTTGTGATCTCACCTAGGAGAAAGAAAGTACATTCGAGACATTAGGGACTTAGGCAGGTAACATACGTAGCGCGATTAAATCCTGCAAAGGTGCCCCTCATCGTGAGCAATCGCCTGTAATATAACATTTGAGAGTCGATTCTATTAAATTACAATACTGCCTCTAACTGACGAGCATTCGCTTGTAATGTAACAATTCAAATTCGATTTTAAGACATTGCCTGTAGCTGAATTAGTTGATTTCACAATGTCTGATTTGCATTCATGTTACAAGAGTTATAGCAAAATTTTACAGATTGCGCACAGTAATGCTTGGTTCTCCTCACTCACTGAGTGATGTAATGCTCGACTCTGTAATGTTATATTACAGGCGAATGCTCCAGGTGTAGGAGCATCTTCTCGTGTTGAAACGAGATGGCGCGAAACATTGCGAAAAAAAATTATACCGGGCGCGAGATTTTCAAAATTCGAACGATTGAGAACGACAATCCGTTTCGCGCATAGAAACAACGTAACTAATATTGTATTATCAGCAAATCTGAGGCTAATTAGGTGAAGTACTTATCAGCAAATGTCAACAACCTGCAAATATAGGACATCAGCTGTTAAGATTATTGTTTGCGAATAATAAGAAAATTTAGGAAATGTGTAAAATTAATGCAAAATTTGTTAAGGTGCCTAATTGGGCAGTAAGTTGTTTTTAGTCTATGACCCTTTAAGAAAAAATAGTTTTTTTTTTCAATTTATATGTCTATGCTACCTAGCAGTGTCAGTTTGTGAATGTAATAATGGTCATAAGGACAAATAAGAATTGTGGATTTTTTGCTACTTTCTTCAAAGTTGTTTACATAATTTTAATTTTTATTACCATACCTTTTCATATTAATTATATTTCAGAATAGCTTGATGTTTCAAGATCACAATAGTTAAACAATAATACCACTCAACATTCTGGCACTGTTCCATAGTTGGAATGAGATATTCTTCCTAAAACTTGTTATTCCAATAAGTTTCTATTTATACTTGTATGACCAAGACAGGTAAAACTATGACTTTCAGCTGCTGGCTTAGCAAAGTATGCAGTTTCATTTGAACAAGGGGCCCTTGTTCTATTGAAACAGCATACTATGCTCTTTCACTGGTCTTATAACAGTCCATTGTACCCTTCAGAATTGCCTGCCTATTTCAATGTTACAGTTTTTTTATCCAATTGCAAAGAAAATGTAGAAACAGCAATAGTTTAAAAAAATCCAAAAAACATGAAATGTGAATTTAAAAAAATAATAAAGACAAAATTTGTAAACCTAAGTGCTTGCATCTCAAGAGAAAGCTTTAAATCAATTTAATTACTCATCAATGTGATAATAATAAAATTGCTTACTAATTACCCAACAGTAAATATTGACATCAATGGAGTGTGTCATTTTATATGTACGTAGATAAGTGCATAAATGTGTGGTATAAAGCAATTGCATTTTGGGATAAAGAATCCAATTTTCTTAACACAAAGTTCAGTTTCCTTTGCAATGAAAATTGTTGTACATACATGCCATTTTCACAAGGTTTTGTCTCTCTAAAATAAACTCAGTAGCCATTACAATAAATTTGATATTTCTGCCTGTTGCAATTCTGCCTTTTGCTCCCTTTAGGTAGATGCATAATTTGTAAACAAAGTTCCAAGTTTCCGTATAAGATTACTAGTTAGCATTGTGGCCTTGTCTCATCATCTTCATTTACAATAATTATTATGATGACTAATTCAATATCTACTTAGTTGAATGTACAAAACAAATATAGACTACATATATATTTTTCTGTACTTTGTTTTTTTCTTCTTTAATAATTGAATTGTGTCTTTTTAAGGATATAGTGATGCATTTAATGTTACAGAGACATACTCTTATATTCAGTTATCCTAAATATTCTCAGATTTATGCAAACATTATATTTTTAGGTAAAATAAATATAAAAACTTCTTATTAATAAATATTATGAAGATACAGATTATAGAAATATGAATGAATGAATATATACTAGAATATTAATTAGTAAAGCATGATATTACCAATGGGCAGGTCACAGAGCAGGCAGCAAGCTGATAGGGCGCCAAAAGAGGCGCCAGAAATCTTGCCTAACAATAGATGAGGCGCATACTTTTTAAAACACACTGCAACACCAACATGGTAGATACCAAGGAAACCACAACCCGCGAACGATAAGTTCATTATTCACTTAAAATAATCACCACGAAACTGAAAACACAACTTTATTTATTACACACCAAACGATGTGTCCAATATGCTAATATGAATTAGGTCGACACACTCAAAAACTTTATCACTGCGAGTGAATTATAATTAAATCTAACAGATTAGATTGCTGTAATCACAGATAGGTTTTATCGTATGTTAGTATTATATCGAACTGCCCTCAAAAAGACACCTATCGCGAAAGAGAAACTCGAGAAACTACGGATGGAAATAAAATGTAAACAAGACGTAGACGTTCGATGAGTTGACGTTTGTTTTTTCTTTATCTGTCTGATAACTTATTTCTCCGTTATGGCAGAATAGGAACAGGGTTGCCGCAGTGATAAAAAGTATAAAATATTTAACAAAAAATGTGCAGGCGGGTGATCTGCAGCATGAATTTAGATCTTTCTAAAATTGCAGGCTCCGTAAGATTGTAATAAATCCTGATTAGATCATAATTTCTCGATATATTACGAAAAAATCGTTTTGTATACAATGAATCCCATCCAAATTCAATAGTTTCCAATATATCCGTCTTATTTAGAAAAAAAATTGTTTATAATTTTTCGTGATATTTTACAATCTAACGGCGTTTACCATTTTCTGATGACATGTCTTCGATCTGCAGCCAGTCAGTTTTTTTTTTTAAATTGTTGTCTTTGGTTGCTTCAGCTTATTTCTGTCATTGAAGTCATTCATTCGTTCCGTATTTTCTTTGTAATTCTTTTGTAAGTAATCTGACGTTGACGTTTGTTTGTCACTGAAATTGAGCACAATATTTTCATTTTACCAAACACAGCGACTTATTAATGACTCGACACGCAAGAAATTGTACAGCTGGTGCCGTATACACATACCATGAAAAGAAAAAAGATGCTGCCGCATCTGGTTACGGCACACAAAACGAAAGACTTGGGAAGGATTCTGTGAAGAGCTTTGATTGCTGTAGTCTTACTTTACAGCCTTGTAGGAACCCTGTGATAACTAAAGAAGGATACTTGTTTGATAAAGAAGCTATATTGGAATACATAATCACGAAGAAGAACGAATACACACGTAAGTTGAAGAAGTATGAGAAACAGTTGAAGAAAGAGGAGTCAGAAATGGCAGAGCTGGCAGCAGCTGAGAAAGAAGCGAACCTGATTAAATTCATGAACCGGGAGAAGAATATCTCCAGTAAACAACAGGCCGATGGTGGGGCATCTACGTCATCATCAATATCAAACCTTGTAAATGGCAAATCCAAGGAATTGCCAAGTTTTTGGGTGCCTTCTCAGTTGCCTGATGCTAAAATTTCCAAAATGGAGAAGCCTGATCCTACAGTGTGCTGCCCAATTAGTGGAAAGCCATTGAAAATGAAGGACCTAATTGAAGTTAAATGGACACTAGTGAATGACCCAGATGATAAGAAGTCCTTGATAGCTAAGGAGAACAGATATATGTGTCCAGTCACTCATGATATATTGAGTAATGCTGTTCCTTGTGCTGTTATCAGGTGAATATTAAGGTTTAATTGTTATGAATTTGGCTATACTTACTTTAACTGGCAATCTTTCAACACTTGATGATTTTGCTATGTTATTACTTTATTTGTGGCAAATTTAATTATTAAGAAGGCCAACATTTGTTTAGTGTTGATGCTTCTAAAATTCAAGTCATTCTGATTCATTAAGTCCGCCCATGTACCACTATTGTACATAAAGTTTAAATAAATAAATATCTTGTTCTCACTAGCTCTATGGCTCTGTAGCACATGAGTTCAAGCATTATGTAGAGCAATTAATATTTTAGCAACCTGTATAAGTCACTTCTTTTGTTTTTTTTATAGTATACTCTGTGGTATGGTTCATACTTAGCACAAAAAACAGTTCTTCTTTCAAATCTTTTCCTCATTTTTTTTTTTTTCATAATATTATCAATCTTCAGGACAACCGGCCATGTAGTCACCATGGAATGTGTTGAGAAGATCATCAAGAAGGATTGGCTGCATCCCCTCACTGGTGACAAGCTCAAGGAGAAAGACATCATAATGGTACAGAGAGGTGGAACAGGCTATGCTCTGACCAACCAGAACTTGGAAGGGAAGAATGAGAGACCAGTTTTGCAAGCTTAAATTAAATTGTTTTTTTACTTTGGTATCATTTAGTATAAAATTGATGACCTTCAGTCATTTTCCGTTAATAAATGTAAAATAATAAAATGTACAGTAATAAACAATACTTAACACGGAAATTTTCACTAGGTTTTTCTTGTAAATGGATAAATGGAAAAGCTTGTTTTTTTATAGCAATTTATTTATAAATCAAATTAATTGTACGAGCAGGAATTAATTTTACATGAAAAACATTATGATAGTTCAAAGTAAAACATATACAATACTACAGTTGGTTGATGAGAATTCATACATTTACCAAATTACATTTTTAGCTATCATAATTGCAACTTTAACTAATCTCATGGATATCTAACATTGTGTTAACGTAAATAATAAGATAAATAAAACAATATTGTATGACTGTAAGTACAAATCTAACCTTTCTCTAAAAATATCCTTAAATATAATTTTTCTACTAAGTCCTTAATATTAATTTTGTTCTTAACACTAATACATTATGAATGATGAAATGCGAACAGATCCAATTGGAAGTCCACACTATTATTTCTAATCTCAGTCTCTGGGTATAAGTCATTGCCTAAAGTATCTAAAAAGTTTAATACTGATTCCCCCTGATTTGATAGAAGGCGATTGTCAGAGGAGTCGTCCAATGACGGCATATCACCACAATGGTTCACGTTTTTGTGTGAATCTAACGATTTGTCCACACTATCTCTGACATGTAATAATGATGGTGCAATCAAACTGCTAGATTTTGTGAAACCATCCTCTGATTTTTCACTTGTACTAATAATCCAGTCTTTAAGATCAGGGTCTATGACATCAGAGTCTTTACATGATAAATCTACATCGTTTTTGAACAGATCATGTAAGCTATCGCTATTTGAAATACTTACGTCTAAACTGTTCTCTGACGGCGGCATTATCAAACGTAAATTTTCATCAGAGCTTGGTAATGTCAAATGTAAACCACTAGAATTCGGTAAAGCTGCGTGTAAACCACCATCGCTATTTGGCATACTAACATGTAACCTGCTATCAGTGTCAGGCATGGTAACATGTAAATTATTACTTGAGTTTGGAATATCCATATTCGTAATATCATCAAGCAAATCATTATTCGAAATAGGTTTTGTGACATGTAAATTGTTATTGGAATTTAACATGTTCACATGAAGACCTTCTTGAGAATCTGACATTGTGACATGTAGTCTGTTATCTGAATTTGCCATGGATGTGTGCAAATTTAAATCATTTTTGTGTGAATGTGGTATGGTAACATGTTGTCCACTATCTGAATTTGTTAATGAGTCGAGTAAACTGTCTGATATACTAACATGCAAACCATTATTCGAATTGGGAATAGCAATATGTTGTCTGGTATCAGTATTTGGCATACTAACATGTAGCCTGTTATCGGTGTTTTGTGGATTTAACATATTTTCAGAATTTGGCAGGGACATGTGTGCATTTCTATCAGGATCTGGTACAGGTACACTTTTGTCTGAAGCCTTATTAACCATCTCTAATGAACGAATGACTTGTACATCGTAATTGCTCATTTTGCTAGGATTAATCTGAAATTTACGGAAAACTGTTGAGGATGGCTTGATTGGTGATGAACGTATGTCGAAATGAGCACTGTGGAATTGCACATAATTATTCTTTGGCTGACCAAGAGTGCTCATCATGCTTTTATCAGTTTGCGGCTCTGGCTCGGGTTCACAGTTAATGTTGCAGTCTTGTGTGGTTTCCAACAACTTTTCAACATCCTCTTCGGAAATCATATCTGCTGTATTCATATTATTTTCGGGAATAATACTTGCAGCATTTGTAGTAGTCTCACCTTCTTGAGGGAATAAAAAGTCCTCAGTTCCCAGTTCAATGAGGGTATCACTCTCAGATTTCAGTCTCATTTTTTTGGCGCTTTGTTCATGTGTTAACTGTTTGAGCTTCCAAATCCTTTTACTGACAGTTGGCCATTTTGCCACAGAATTGATCCTTGCACAGTTTTCAGTTTCGTTTTCTGGATTTGGTACATCCACATGCTGTAGTAAATGTGGGGAAGGTTTATTTTGATCTCTTATTATTGGATTGATTTTAGGAGGATTGTGGACACAGTACCCATTTTTATCTTTGACGCAATCCAAGGCTTCTACATCAATGCTGTATTTACCGGGATTCATCCCGAAAAGCCTGAAAAATATATAAAAAAAATATATGAATATTATTAATTTGGGAAATAATAAAGCAGGCACAAAAATAAGTGAAGATTCTTTACCTGCCAATGTCTTCATTGATTGTGCAAGGTTGACCGTCGGTCCCGTCTACCTTCTTTAATAAACAAGGGAGTAGGGATTTTAGTTTGACAATGAGTTGTTCCAACTGCTGTATAAATATATTGGTTTTATTTTCATCTGAACCGCTCTTAATAATTGCCAATAAGCAATGGAATAAATTGGAATGGATTTTTGCAGGTATATGTGTGGGATGGTTTTCATAATGTTTTTGTAGGCGGTATAAACTGCCAAAGTCCTGTAAAGAGATTTTTTTTTTAATATTGACTTCAAGAGAATTTCGTATAATTAATTTCAAGGTATATAAATATTGTTATTCTTACAGCAGCACACTGGAAGCAAGAGACAATAGTTCCACTTTTCTTTCTTGTCTTTTGTGGTGCTCCCTCAGGTAAAATCTGTTTTGGTAATTTTACTTTTCGTCCACTCCTTGTAACTTTAGCCTGAAATAAATTACAGTACTTTATTAGTTGCTATTGAGCTCTTCTTTATTTCTTTTCTGTTTTGAAGCAGGGATAAATCTTTTTCTTTCTAATTTTGTTTTTAATTCATACCTCAGCAGGTGGTTCGGGCTCAGGCTCAAACTCTTCTTCAATATCTTCCTTTGGGATTGGAACCTCTTTATGAATAACGGGCTTCACTACTTTTTCTGGAATGATGGGTTTGACAATTTTTTCGGAAATTATGTGCTTCACGAATTTTTCTGCATTGAGGTGTTTCACGACTTTTTCTACATTGAGGTGTTTCACGACCTTATCTGGATTGAGGTGTTTCACGACTTTTTCTGGATTGAGCTTCACGATTTTTTCTGGGTTGACATGTTTGATGCCTTTTTCTGAATTGACATGTTTCACAATTGTTTCTGGATTTACATGTTTCACGATTTTTTCTGGATTGATGTGCTTTACGACTTTTTCTTCTATTTTCTTCGGAATTTTTGTATGATTCTTTCGATCTTTTAGTAAGATTTTCTTTTTTGCAACAACTGTCAAATCTTTTGGTGAGACAACCCTGAAATTATAATTATCCCAGAATTAGAAACTGTTTATTTCACTCAACATTCAAATTCATTAATTATTTCTCTAAATATCTTCTATGCTTATAAATCGTTTGTCCTGACTGACTATCAACATTAACAACAATAAAATCTACTAAACCTTGCTAGCTGAATTATAGGTCTACATTACTACATACAAGGGCCCACCCTTAATGTTGAAATTTACACAAATCCTTTCTCAAGTGGCATAAATAGGCATCTACACAATCAAAGTCATGGCATCAGCTAGTAGTTTACATGAAAAAAGTGGCAGAATAACTTACTTATAAATATATTTAGTGTTTGTGACCGGATCATAGGTGGGCTCTGGTGCTGATTTGTCCGGGTCATTGAACATCTTCAATGCTTGATTGACCATCTTTATCTGTTCATCACTCAAGTGATTTAAACTAGAAAAGAGAATGAAACAGCGTTAATACAATCTTATCATGTACCATTTAGAGATATGGTTAAGCATGAGTCAGCAGTTTTAAGTACACTATGTTAAGTAGTGTCAAAATGGTAGGTCTGTTGTAAAATAACATATTTTTAAGTAAATTAATTAGTATTGATATTATATTTTAGCATATAAATACTTGGCAAAATCATATTTTGGAGAAATGTGTCTTAAATTAAATAGAATTTTAAGTCACTACCCAAATAATTCAGGTATTACAGATTGCAGGTCAAATAGGTAAGACATGTTTTGCTGCTTGGTATTCTCACCTGCATTTAGTCCATCAATAAAGACTACATATTGATCATCAGCGTTAAGAACTAACTGTGGATGAATTACAATTAAAATCATATTATTTACCTATGATAAGTTTCTCCTAATTTTATTAATTGCACTGATGTGTGTTTGGATTGAGTGGGGCTGGGTGCGCTGAAAAATAAAGGTTTTTCCAATTATTTTTGAGGAAAAAAACAATCACAAAATTGATACAATGTATCAAGTAAATAAGAGCTCATCCTGTTGACAAATTCTAAATCATATTTTATTTTGTTGCCAAGTTGCCTTATTAATATAAAGCAACTTGGGTGGTTTTTGATGTTGCAACTTTTTACCAGGTCAAACAATCATCTACACATCTACATGAAACTCAAGACAGTCCATGAGTTAGAAAGGACTCAAGTAAGAAAGTAGTTAAGTTTCATAAGAAACTTTGGAAGAAAGGGAAGAGAGCTGATAACTATTGATACTGAAACACATCAGAAAGTTTATCATAGAAAAAGCTCCAAGCAGTTTTAGTGTAACTAGAGCCATCAATTGTCCAATGACAAATGCAATGATCATTACTCTGGGTGTAACACTCGTAGTTGTTAATCAGTATTCACAAACAATAGGTAATCACTACCTTATTTGCAAATATAATAATGACAATCAATAATAATAGTGATATACTTACTTCTCTTTTGGCTTAATCTTTGGCAAAACTTTCTCAGGCCGATGTCTGTTTATTATCGGAACCTCCTTGAGTTTTACTATCTTTCTATCAATATCTATTTTTGGTACTGTGTTTACTGGAAGGTGATTAACTGGTACTGGTGTGCTTGCGGTCGTCGTGATGGTTGGTTTCAAAACAATATTATCAAGTACATATTGTTTATTTACATTATCATTTTTGGGCAACAAAAAGCTTGCCAATTTTAAATTATTTCTGATCAAAATGCTTTCTTTCTTTTTGATCGCATTGGGTTTAATACCGGTGTCTGCGTTAATTAATCCATTTTCGATATTTCCACTGTTTTCGTAGAATGTTTTCAGGTTATTACTAACTGGTTTGGGTGGCTCTACATTACTTGAAGCGAGGACGTATGTATTGCCCTGGGAACATAAAAATGAATTGTTTTTAAAATAATATGAGATATGTGTGAGTATAATAACAAAGATAACAGTTATTACCTGAGTGGCGCCAGGATCTTGTATCAAGTAAATCGGGGCGTATTGACAGTTGTTTACGATAATACCTTCTACAGAAGTATTCATATTTCTAAGCACAACACTTAATTAAAATAAAACATTACAGTTAACATATATTTTCTAATAATTTCTTGAGAATCCCGTAAATAATAAAATACCACCGCGACGTTGACAATGTTGACATAAATCTTCTAAGGGATACCATACGTAAAACCAACAACCTACCATAATATAATCGATCAATAATGAAAAGAAGGAATGCTTTGCAATAGAAAGTTCTTCTAGATAGTCCGTATCACAAAATTAATTTTAATTAATGAAATAATATGCAGACTGTTGTAGATAAAGTGTTTCGAAATGTCTTTTTTCACAAAAATATGTTTTCCGAAAATATAAACATTATTAGATATGGTAAGAAAATCTAAAACCAACGGCTTAAATAATAGGATTCACAATTTTATTGCCCAGTATTATGGTTCGAGAAAGACTGAGTATGAATAAAATGATTAAATATATTTTTCTGCAACATTTTGCGAACTATTAGTATTATAAGAGTATTACTACTACAAAAGTATTACTACTACATACATTCCAATTTGATATGATTGAGTGGTTGTGAAAATAATTCAACCTCGTTTAGGCGCCTTTATAATTTTTATGTCGTAAAATATCCATACATTTTGATTCGAATCGCAGATTTGGCACGTGACAGATTGGTCGTCTAGTATCCCTCTTATTTTTAAAATCTATTATTACTTTTGGCAACACAAATTATGAGATGATGACCAATTCAGTCAAAATTATTATAGTTTCGTTTTCGACCACACCAGCTTGTTGCGCTAAGGCACTTACAGAAACAAAAAATTAAAAAATATCTTCAAAGTGTGAGCGTACCTACAAAACTCTCAACAGTCCACGTTCACCTTATGATCGGAACTAACCCTCCATACAACATGGTCATAAATAATATCATAGTCATAAATAATTGACAACTTTTTAGTAATAAATGCGTCAGTCAACTATTTAAATCCTGCAATTTAATAACCCTCCTTCTGGCGCGTCTGGCAGAACGGATACCTAGTTATGATAAGAGAAGGACGAGTATTCCCTCTACTTAGACGAAGAACGATGCAAACCAAACATTGAACCTTCGCATAACATCCATCTCGTATGCGTATCGTAATCGTACGTTAGTCGCATCCTGGGAGAGCTTTTTTAACAATGGGAAATCATTAATTATTGTCTCCTTCCACTCTGGGCGGAGCGGAAGGGAGTGTCAGACTTACCTACTGACTAAAACCCATCCATGTTCCTCCAAATGCCCTTTGCGTAGGGCCGCGGTGACACTTTCGTACAAATTCCGCAACCCTGGCAGGCTCATGTTTTGATTAAAGTTCCATCCAGTCAGTGGCGGCCTTTAGCGATACGAGGCCCCAGCCGGCAGGTCTTTGCGAGGCCTTGGGCGGCAACATTGCGAGGCCCTTGGTATTTTTAGAATGCACACATATGAATCGAAAGTAGATATTTTTCACAATATTATTGGCTTTTTCTAAGACTAAAATATTAAATACAATCTCAATGACCTACGAAATTTTCAATAAACAAGCTGTTAACCGATCTAGTCTCATCAAATTCCTACAATTCGAGGGCACTTATTACTATAAGTAAAAGAAATAATTTAGGTACTATGAAATAACTTCATTGTAGGTAGGTACAGCTAAAAATATAAGTAGCGGACCGTTTAGCTGGGAGAAAAAAAACGTTGCACTTTAAAGCTTAATATTTCGCAAACGGATGATCCTTGGATGGATAAGGGTAGACGATAAAAAAAATCATCGTCGCTTTACATGTAGTACACCCAAAAAAAACGTATTTCAAGATTTTGTACCACATTGTCGGCGTGATTAATATGTTATCTATGCTACCCATGGCAAAATTCAATTTTCTAGCGCCAAGCGTCTCTGAGCTAAACCGCGGGCGGACATACAGACAAACGGACAGAAAGACGGACATGGCGAAACTATAAGGGTTCCTTGTTGCCTACGGAACCCTAAAAACCAAGCGACTATAGTATAGTCGCTTGGTTTTTAAGCACCACCTCATAGGTTTATCTGCGACAGGCCAGTCATAAAAATCATGTTTTGAACGAAAGGCAGGAGTGTTGGACGGGGTCGACCCTGGGCCGGCCGGACGGAAGGGCCCGGGTCGCTCCCGACAAGCTCGCGCGGCGGTGCTCGGGACGGTATAGTGATAGAATAAAGAAATGCTTGTACCCCGCCTCGGATAGGTTTTTTTTTTTTTTAGCATTCATACTTAAATAAAAGAAAGTAGAAAGTGTTTAATGCAAGAGCGAGCAAATGCTTGAAAACTATTGCATCCTGGAATGTACTATCTTCTACTTTATATGTACCTATACAAGAGTGTTTGGTAAGAGGCCTCCTAGGTACCCTTTCTACCGTGCACGGCCTACCGCCGTAGGAGCGAGCGTAGGCTAGGCAAATGCCACCTCGAATGTGTGGTCAATCCGACCCTGGTGCTGGACGTTCTTCGCAGATATTATAGTCTCCGCTTTAAGTATGTTGTACCTATTATGTCACGTTTATGCTCCACCTCCATGAAAGTAAATAACATCAAGTTGTACCAATAAAATATGTAGATTTTTCCTCCTTTAAATCAAATATAGAAATGATAAAGGTGGCAATAAAATATGAATAACAATTAAGTAAATTAATTAAAATTCGTTTTCTAAAATACCTATCTACTTACTTGTTGACCCAAATGTTTAAAAATGCGTCAATATCTGAATAATGAATGTAGGTAGGTATTGTTTAAATTGGGGTTAGGTATCTACTTATTAAGAAACTCGATACTTTTTTCCCATCTGCATCGCTGCTTTGGAAGAATACTGTTGAAACTCAAAACGAGTTTTTTTTGAGGATTGAAATTTATAAACCTATAGTAACTTTTGACCTAAGTATTTCACTTTACTTGGTTACATTAAATTTAAAAAATCTAGGTACGACGTGTAACAGAATAATCGCAATACCTCTTAAGGGATCATTTTACTTATCATTATGAACAACTTTTATTATGGGACCAACACTGAAATCGCGAAAAACAAATTGACTCCCCCATACATTTCTGTGCGTATAACTCGACAAAATGTACCTAATGAATAATAGATTATGCACCCAGGGGATTAAGCAGTGCCTTATGTCACGGGCGTCATTCAAGCTAGCTCAAGGCAAAGACACCTTTATCCCTGAGGAGCAGGCTCTACCTACTACTCCTAATCTTTTCACAGCACTCCTACTGCGAGATTTTGCGAAAGCCATATGATTACGCTGGTCGGCCCCTGCTTCGAGGTGGTCATGAGATCAAAGTTTTCATACAACACAAAGTGTGTTCGACCAAATGTCGAATTAACTATATGTTTTGCCTAGCTTCCAAAGCTATGTTGGGGTCGTTAGTCGGCACCCAAAACTAAACCAGATGTAGATAGAAACATTTTGATGCAATTTGGGCAAGTTTATCATTGCACCTTGCAGCCGAGATCATGTGCTGATATTAAGTAAGTATACCTAGATATTCTTTTAAGACTTTTTTTCCTGTGCTGTATTCGTGGCATTACTAAAGTTACAACATATCATTCAAAATGTAAGTACCTAATGTATGGTCACTTGGTCACCCATCCATGGACCGACCTCGGCAAGCGTCAGCTCGACCCGTGCGGCTGTTATTATTAAGCCACTGGAATACTCGAGTAAATGGACGTAAGACTATCTAAAATTCGATTAATAGCGGTCTATCATTTGAACTTCGATTATTTGCCGTGAGATAACCATGCCGTACAAGTACATACTGCTACCGATCTGAGGCTGTGAAGAAGAAAAAGAAGAAGAAACATTTATGTAGGGGGTATGTTTTATTTATGTACGTTTATGTGTCCATCATCATGACAGACACTCATAAAATAAAATAAGAAATGACAATCATTAACAATAAACCTCACGGCTCTGCCTGACGATAACGGAACTGCTAAAGACAATATTCTTGACGAAAATTAATCATGTTATTGAGATTACGAGGGTTTTGTTTCTCCAACAATTACGCCAATTGTTGACCACTTGTTCAAATAGTGCGTGTTTCAAGTTGTTGAGCTCTTGTACAGCTCTTACCTTCAGTTTGAACAGGCAGCATCGATGGCCCAGGAAAAAATGAAAATTTTAGATGTTAAACATATAATATTTCTCATGTAAGTTGTGTTTTTATGGTTTGTATTTTTGCCCACTGTACTCTGTCAATTTCCGGCCACTTTAAATCTGATTTTGAAGATATAGACAATTTTTTTTTCTGCATCGCAAAGCACTTCCAAAAGACCTTCAGATGTCAAGTAGGTATGTAGGTACGTACCTACTTCTAAATATATGTATGTATTTGCAGATTCATACAAAATATTTTAGCTGATGCAGTTCAAGTGCAGGTGGAACAGGGCTACTTGGAAGGAGAGATACTGGACTTAGTTACTGGAGACGGACAGTATAACAGTTTTAAAGGCATTCCTTACGCCCAACCTCCTAATGGGACCCGGAGATTTAAGGTAAACCAATCTAACAACTGCTCAATACATCGTTTCTAATTCTGCTTGTGTGTTCTATGAGAAAGCTCATTAAAATAATATTTAAACATACAATTTCAGGCACCTCTGCCTGCTCTTAAGTGGGAAGGGGTAAGAGACGCAACTCAGCACGGTTCAATGTGCCCTCAACTTGACATCCTTACAAACTCATTCATTCCCGGAAATGAAGACTGTTTGTTTCTCAATGTATATACGCCGAACTTGACACCAAAAAAACCACTACCAGTTTTAGTATTCATTCACGGAGGGGGATATAAAAGCGGATCAGGCAATGTAGACTCATACGGACCAGACTTCATACTCAGGAAGAATATGATCGTCGTGACCTTTAATTATAGACTGGATGCGCTGGGCTTCCTTAGCCTCGGCACTAAGGAAGTTCCTGGAAACGCAGGACTGAAGGATCAAGTTGCAGCTTTGAAGTGGGTGCAAAAGAACATCAAAAATTTCGGAGGTGACGCAGACAGAGTCACCGTCATGGGTCAGAGCGCAGGCAGCGCTTCTGTTGCTTTTCACATTAGCTCTCCGATGTCACAAGGATTGTTTCACAGGGCCATTGCTATGAGTGGCTCGCCATTTTGTGATTGGGGTCTGCCGTTTAATCCTGAAAGACGAGCCTTTATTCTTGGTAAGAAGCTTGGCTTTGAGACTGAAGATCCCGATGAACTACTCGAATTTCTTCAGTCCGTCCCTTCAGACAAATTAGTAGACACAAGTCCTAACATTTTATCATTTGAAGAGTATACCTATAACTTAATTAAAATGTACCAATTTGTGCCTGTGATTGAAAAATATAATGGAAAAGACAATTTCCTGTCATACAATATTTTTAAAGAATTTAAACATGTTAATAAAGTAGACATTTTGTTTGGACACACTAGCCAAGAGGTAGTTACAATAATTGAAGTAATTGCTTCGACCTATCTTAATCAATATAATAACAAAACAGAACTTTTGGTGCCTCGAAAGCTTTTAGACCAGCTTGGACCAAATCAGATCCTGGCACTATCGGATACAATTCGTAAACATTATTTCGGGAATAAAAGTATTGATGTAGACTCTATTAAGGAGTTTGTAAATTTCGCGAACAATGCTGGATTCAGATATGATATCACAAGATATTTTTCAAGATTGCCTACTGTTAAAAATACTGTAAGGTATTTCTGCCAGTTCTCTTGCATGTCAAGCAGAAATTTGTATGGCCGACAAGGAGAAAAATACGACATCTTTGGAGCCGCCCATATAGACGACTTGTTTTATATGTTTGATCCAAAATCCATGAATATGACTTCGGCCAAAAACAGTTTGGAATTCGAACTTATTGATCTAGTCACTACACTCTTCACGGACTTTGCTAAATACGGGTATGTCAGATAGTATTTATTTTTTTACTTCTTATTTAAACTGGCGTCAATTAATGATTTCACTTCGGATCCTTAGTCCAATTAAGTGATCTTAAATTATTCCCTAATTGTCTATTATTTAACCTTAGCTCACTAAACATATTTTCGAGTTACACAGTCACTAAACAGTAGTCATTTTGCCGAACAAAAATAAACATCAATATTTTTCTTGAAATGACATTTATTAATTAAAAAATTTGGTAACATGAGAGTAGTAGACATAATTGTGAATTTTAGGTAAAAATTGTCACTTGGATGGTAAGTAACGTTTAGGGAGGGGGAGGGGGGTACAGATATACGTTACGGCGCATTACATGGGGGGGAGGGAGGGCCAAGAATCTTCAAAAATTGCGTTACGTAATACTTGAACGCTCCCAAAGGGTCAAACAGAGATAGATGAAATGAGTGGGGAAATGTATGAGAAGAAACGTGGTTTGCCGAACCCAAGTAACAAAACGGGAGGGAAGATGATAATGTAAGCGGTGAAACCATAGCCAAGTCCCTTGTTTATAATTAGAAACTCACTTTCTCATCTAACATAAAAAAGTCTGGGTAACAAAAGACAATGCGATAAGTTGACGTTAGTAATTTAATGGTTAATTTAAAAAAAAATGTATTCTTTTCAGCAACCCCACTCACAACTCCACAGTTTTCAACACAAGCTGGCCTTTGTTTGACAACCAGACTCTGCAGTACGTCGACATACGAAACAACTTGACAGTAAAGAATGTGCATGATGATGACAACTACAACTTCTGGGATCAGCTATATTCCTCCGTTGGAACCTATATTTCATATGATGTAGGTGATGTTAAAAGTAAAAAATGTAAAGCTACGTGAAGTTATATTACTACTTAAAACAAGTAAAATCTTCCACAATAATTCCAAGTTTTACCGTAGGTAAATGGACTTTTAATTAAAAAGTATTTACACCGAGAAAGAACTTCGTTTTAATAGAAACTGAATTCATATTCTTCAACCCGTATTTTCCATACTACCCTTCCGTCTTCTGTCAACCTTATTATTCTGCAACAAAATATTCTGTTTTAGGTTTCCGTACCCAAAGGGTAAAACGGGACCCTATTACTAAGACTCCGCTGTCCGTCTGTCACCAGGCTGTATCTCATGAACCGTGATAGTTAGACAGTTGAAATTTTCACAGATGATGTATTTCTGTTGCCGCTATAACAACAAATACTAAAAAACAAAATAAAATAAATATTTAAGGGGGCTCCCATATAACAAACGTGATAATGGTACGGAACCCTTCGTGCGCAAGTCCGACTCGCACTTGGCCGGTTTTTTCTTCTATCACGAAGAGAATGACTACGGAACTGCTAAGGATAATTTCTTAAAATAAATGGTGTACACAAATGAAATGCATTATTAACGTTTTATTTAAACAAGAGCAACAATGTCAACAATTATTCACCAATTTTTGTTTGTTCTATTAAATGTCGCATGAATAAACTTGCCGACTCATCTCTTACCTTTTCATCGAATCCACGTGCGGAATCGAAGACAGCTAATTACATATAACTACTTTTTCGAGGTAATACTTGCAGTCTCCGCTAGGCACGGAGCATTTTCGAGTCCGCTGGTCCATGGCCCAGTGGCTCATAGTAAATAAAAATGAATTTGTTCCATTCAATAATCGTCCTCACGTAAGTTGGCCACAGCCGAGTCGGTGACTCAATAGTCCTTCCATTGAGTTGCTTTTTTATTTTTTATACTTTTGTTCTTTGTTTTTACTTAAACAAACAAAGAACGACTTGTCGACTTTGTCTCTGTCATCTATGACCTAGACTACAGTCAAGAGCAACTCATCTCAAATTAAAAAAAAAACCCGAAATGAAACTGTTTCTCAATGTATATTCACCAAGCTTGACACCGTACACTTCTACCAGTTTTAGTATTCATCTCGGAGGGGGATAAAAAAGGACTCAGCTTAAAAAAAAGACAAATCTGGGATAAAACTTTAATCAACTTGAAATATGTTAACAAATTAAAATTTTCCAGATTTCTACAAAATGTAGTGGGTGATGGAATTCAGGTTAAGGTGGAGCAGGGCTGGCTGGAAGGAGAGATACTGGACTTAGTTACTGGTGATGGACAGTACAATAGTTTTAAAGGCATTCCGTATGCTCTTCCTCCTAATGGAACCTGGAGATTTAAGGTAAGGACTTGAGTAACTACCTTTTAAGGACTTGAGAATAGACCTTTAAAATGTCTGACAGTTTCTGATTCTTAATTTTAATCCTAAACGTGAATTTCAGGCCCCGCAGCCTCCTTTAACATGGACTGGAGTAAGAAACGCTAAACAACATGGTTCTGTGTGCCCTCAACTGGACATTCTTACAAACACATTTATCCCTGGTAATGAAGATTGTTTATTCCTCAATGTATATTCGCCAAATCTAACACCAGACAATCCTTTGCCAGTGATGGTATTCGTTCACGGAGGATCGTACAAATTTGGATCCGGCAATGTTGAAAATTATGGACCCGACTTTCTGGTCAGAAAGAACATGGTCGTCGTGACATTAAATTATAGACTGGATGCTCTGGGCTTCATTAGCCTCGGCACTAAGGATGTTCCTGGAAACGCGGGACTGAAGGATCAAGTTGCAGCTTTGAAGTGGGTGCAAAAGAACATCAAACATTTCGGAGGTGACGCAGACAGAGTCACCATCATGGGCCAGAGCGCAGGCAGCGCTTCTGTTGCTTTTCACATTAGCTCTCCGATGTCACAAGGATTGTTTCACAGGGCCATTGCTATGAGTGGCTCGCCGTTTTGTGATTGGAGCCTGCCGTTTCATCCTGAAAGACGCGCCTTTGTTCTTGGTAAGAAGCTTGGCTTTGAGACTGAAGATCCCGAAGAACTACTCAAATTTCTTCAGTCCGTCCCGTCAGATGAATTAGTAGCCACGAGTCCAAATATCATATCTTTTGAAGAGTACGCTTCTAACATTATTAAAATGTATCAGTTTGTGCCAGTTGTTGAAAAATATAATGGAACAGACAATTTCCTGTCATACAATATTTTTGAAGAATTTGGCCACACAAATGAGGTGGATATCATGTTTGGACATACTAACCAAGAGGTGGTTATAGTAATAGAATACATCATATCAACGCTTTTAGGAAATTATGATGAATATCCCGAAATGTTCGTCCCTCGAAAAGCTTTAAACAAGCTTGGGCCAAATCTCATTTTGGAATTATCAGATAAAATTCGTAAATATTATTTCGGCAACAAAAGTATTGATATAAACTCTTTAAAGGAGTTTGTTAATTATGCGAGTGATATTTCATTTGTTCATGACACCAGAAGATTTTTTATCAATTTGCCCTTTATTGAAAACACTGTAAGATATTTTTATCAGTTTTCTATCCTCTCGAGTAGAAATGTGTATGGTCTGCAAGGTGAAAAATACGGCATATTCGGAGCTGCTCACATGGACGACTTGATGTATTTGTTTGATCCAAAATCATTGAATTTGGTTTCGGATAGAAACAGTACTGAATTCCAACTTATCGATCTAGTTACTACGTTCTTCACAGATTTTGCCAAATACGGGTACGTTATAATAATATATTGTTTGTTACTAAGTTATGGAATACTTTTACTTCCTGGTCCGTTTTCGATTAGATGAATTAATGTGTGTTAATTTAAGATTATTATTTATTTCAGAAACCCCACTTATAGTTCTGATTTGGAGATAACGTGGCCATTGTTTGACAAGAAGACTTTGCAATACTTGGACATAGGAAACAGTAAATTGACTGTCTCGAGTTTGGCTGGTGATCGCAACTTCAACTTCTGGGAACAAGACTATTCGTGTACTGGAACGTATATTTAAACTGATTGTAATCATTTTATGTGAGAAGAGGTAACATATTTTTACTACCTTCACAATAAAAACATAATGGCAGATATGTTCTGAATTAAGGGGTTGTTGAAATTAGAATCTAAGGTAGATTCTAATTACTTAAATATATCAATGACATGAAATAGCGGTGGCAGTTGAGGGTGTATCATGCTCACTCCAATGTCTCGCTGATGGTGGCGCGTGTATCGGATCATTCAGTTCCCTTCAAAATGGTTGAGCTGAATGGTGCTGAAGCACGCGTCATGTTCGTGAACGGGCGCCGTCAGTGGAGACTGGTCATCCTTTAGTTGCCACTGCCTCATTTTAATATTTGATACTATAAATTGTTTTTTTTTCTTTCTTTACATTGTTCTCATATATAGAAGCAACAAGGTTAATGTAACCAGGATTATTGTAAACATAAAATGATTTAAAAGAGTGTCCGTGGAGTTTCTTGCACGTTCTTCTCCATAGAGATCTACGCTTGCGAACGTGCAAATAGCTTCATGTTTTTGACGGACTGACTTTGACAATTCAAAAGTACCTGATAATGGTTTATTTGAAATAAATGCTTTGACTTTGACTTTGATATCTTGTGTATAAACTTTTCATCAACCCTATTTTTCTCTTCTAGGGCAAGGGCAAGTTTTTTGATCAGTAGTTCTTAACAAATTGTCAAAAATTTAGTTTAAATTTCGTTGTATTAATGCAATTTTCGATCGGAGGCAACACCATCCCTCTTGGAGACGCCCTTGGTTAGTAGATATGTCATTGTATTTTAGTGTTTAGGTAGAATCATAAAGTTAGCTTTATCGATAGGTATTACATCTTATCTAATTTTATCTACTTTAATTTTTTAGGCTAATTCCTAAGGTTAGTGTTGTGAAAAATATTGAGGATTTATTTAATACTTGCTTCTGTCAGCGGCTCACTCAGTCACTCCTGGGCTGAAAAGTATGCTTATACAGACCCTCAGACCATGGTGTACCCGTATGCCAAGTTTTTCACACAAACTTAACTTCAGGAAAGTTTATGGTTCCTCACACTCTTACAGTACAGTACGGTCACCATTGAACGGAGATATCCGGTGACATCACCGGATTATTGAAAACTCCGTAAGATTATAAAATATCATGGCAGATTTTAAACTATAGATAAAATTGTCAACTGAACATTCGGAAAATCGGCACACATTTTTACGCATCAAAATTTGATAGCTCTATAATCTCTCGAAGTCATTCCGAAACATTGTGAACCGACATAAACTAAGAACATGTGCTAACATGTTCTTAGTTTATGTCGGTTCTACAATTTATCGATTGTTTTTGCATAGCCAAGTAGCGGAACATAGGGCACAGGAAGCGAGCGAGTGAAGCTAGCGAACTTAAAACCCTGCAGACAGAAATCAGAGCCCCGCGCAGCGGGTTCCGTCGTCGATGTTTAATGTTCCGTTACTTGCTATTCTACAATTTCCCGGAATGACTTGGATAGGCTGACCTATCCAATTCATTACAACAACTCAGTCATTAGTCATACCTAAGTATAGACTGTCAAATTTTGTTGCGTAAAAAAGTATTCCAAATGTTCATTTGACAATTAATGGAAAGTTTACTATCTCTCAAGTTATAATCTCACGTAGTTAGCCATTTTCCGGTGACATATGTGCAGTATCTTTACGTTTCGGTACCTTTGAATAAATTAAAATAAGTACCTTCTTATAATATACCACGTCTTTAATTTATCGATAGCGATTAGACCCGTTGCTCCATCACTGGTTTCCGTAGAAAGTGCATTCTGCTTGACAGAAACTTATCTTTCCCGATTACAGCCAATTCTTCATATGAGCAAGTAGCGTGGCTAATCGAATAAGTTATCGAATCAGCTAATTTCGCAGTGCCAGGAAGACCCAGTGCTTTTTTAATTCACCTGTCGTTGCGGTCTCGGTCTTGCGGGCCAGAGGTCCATAAAAACGAACAATGAATATTTTCTTTTCAATCATATTTCTCATGTAAGTTGTTTTTTTTTAAATGATTATTAAAATCGGTTGAACTTTACCATCAATATGAGAGGCCGGTTGCTTTGTTTTTTTTTTCTTGTAATGATAACTGACTGTTCTATTTTTGCTATTCCTACTGGATTTGGATCACTTTATTCGCTGACGAGATTTTTTCAATTGACATTTTCTAAATAACACGTCTAAATGGAGAAATAGAAAATACGTTCATAGAAAAGGCGATTTTATTGAAATAAAATTGTGGAAAAAGAGTTAAGTTTTAATTGAATTTAAGTAGAAAAAAAACTGGCTACATAAGTGCTTTCCTGTATCGCACAAAGGAAAGGAATAATACCTATTGCATTGGTAATTAAAAAATTAAATTAAAAAAAAAAAAATTAATGATTAAGTTACAAGTAACTCTTTTACACGTCAAACATTTTTTTTTGGTTATAATACTCTAAATGAGGCCGGTTTTTCCTAGCTGACTACCCTGAGAAGAAACACCGGAACAAACTCAGAGGTCATAGTCTCTTTTGAAGTCCATACAATGGTCAAAAACATTTGAAAACCATGTAAGACGTTAACCACGTCTGTGGTGGCCATTTGAGGAAAGCACCACGCAGGTTTGAGTGGTTTTGTCCAGACCGTGCAAGCATTTGTCAGTTATCGTGTAGCTCAAACTTAGAACTTTAAGGAGCTCAACGATTCGACGAACAATACCAAAGTAAGGACATTTGGGTAGGCCGCAATCAAATTGCCAGACATCATGAAATGAAATGAACCCGACATAATATGTCGGGCGACATAATATACGTATTGGGTTTGTGAGAACTATGTAGCTATAATATAGCATACAGCAGACATATTATGTCGGGTTCATTATAGTTCTCACAAACCCAATACGTCATATGAGAACTAAGTAGGTGAAGTAAGTAAATGCTCACAAATTTAATAAAGTAGGTAATTTTATATTATTCACAGAGTAATTCAAAATGTTGCAAGTGATGGGAGTCGAGTTCGAGTGGAGCAAGGCTGGTTGGAAGGAGAGAAACTGGACTTAGTCACAGGAGAGGGACAGTACTATAGTTTTAAGAGCATTCCGTATGCTCAACCTCCAAACGGAACCCGAAGATTTATGGTCAATACTAATAACTACATAACTCGAATGCATTTATGTCACCTGATACCTAATTGCAAACTCCGTAAGATACCGGAACGACTCCGAGAGATTATAATTATAGACTATCAAATTTAGATGCGTAGAAAAGTATTCCAAATGTTCAGTTGACAATTTATCGAGAGATCTCTCAAGATATTTTATGATCTTATGAAGTGTGCCGGTGACACATATAAAAGGAAGCACGTCTTATTTGACGACACGGTTGGTGCAGTGGTTGAGCGATTCACTGATGCGCTGTGTGTCGCGGGTTTGATCCCCGCACGGTACAAATATTTGTATGGCCTACAGACAGTTGTTCCGGGTCTGGCTGTTTGTGTATGTGACATTATATGTTTGTAAACGCACCCACGATACAGGAGAAATTCCTAGTGTGGGGCAAAGTTTTATAAAAATATATATATAATAAAATTTCATTTTCAACATCAATTTTCAGGCTCCTCTGCCTGCTCTTGGGTGGAACGGAGTGAGAGACGCAACTCAGCACGGATCAATGTGCCCTCAACTTGACATCGTCACAAACACGTTCATCCCCGGCAACGAAGATTGTTTGTTTCTCAATGTATATTCACGAAACTTGACTCCTGACACACTTCTTCCAGTTTTAGTATTCATTTACGGAGGGGCTTTCAAAAGTGGATCCGGAAATGTCGACTTGTATGGACCAGACTTCATACTCAGGAAGAATATGGTCGTCGTGACATTTAATTATAGATTGGATGGATTAGGATTCCTTAGCCTCGGCACTAAGGATGTTCCTGGATACGCAGGACTGAAGGATCAAGTTGCAGCTTTGAAATGGGTGAAAAAGAACATCAAACATTTCGGAGGTGACGCAGACAGAGTCACCATCATGGGTCAGAGCGCAGGCAGCGCTTCTGTTGCTTTTCACATTAGCTCTCCGATGTCAAAAGGATTGTTTCACAGGGCCATTGCTATGAGTGGCTCTCCATTTTGTGATTGGAGCATGCCATTTCATCCTGAAAGACGCGCCTTTGTCCTTGGTAAGAAGCTTGGCTTTGAGACTGAAGATCCCGATGAACTACTCGAATTTCTTCAGTCCGTCCCTTCAGACAAATTAGTAGACACAAGTCCTAACATTTTATCATTTGAAGAGTATACCTATAACTTAATTAAAATGTACCAATTTGTGCCTGTGATTGAAAAATATAATGGAACAGACAATTTCCTGTCATACAATATTTTTAAAGAATTTAAACATGTTAATAAAGTAGACATTTTGTTTGGACACACTAACGAAGAGCTCGTTGCATTCATTGAACCCGTAACATCGACTCTTATACCGCGCTATGACAAATATCCAGAACTTTTTGTCCCTCGTAAAATTTTAAATAAGTTGCCGCCAAATCCTATTTTGAAATTATCAGAAATGATTCGCACATATTATTTTGGAAATAAAAGTGTTGATATAAACTCGACAAAAGAGTTTATAAGATTTGCGAATGACGCTACATTTGTGTATGATATGCTTAATTATTTTATAAGTTTGCCTGAAATAAGAAATACCGTAAGATATGCCTACCAGTTTTCCATCACATCAAAGCGGAATTATTATGGTCTACAAGGTGAAAAATACGGCATATTTGGTGCTGCCCACATGGACGACTTGATGTATTTGTTTGATCCAAAATCATTGAATATGGTTTCGGATAGAAATAGCACAGAATTCCAACTTGTCGATCAAGTTACTACCATTTTCACGGATTTTGCCATATACGGGTACGTTCGATCTTGCTTGTTTCTAAGTAAAAAAAAAAAAAAATTAAAATACAACCGACTTCTAAATAAAAACACTACAAGTACACTATAATTTCGGAAGTCGATGTTTTTGGTTGTTTCTTCGTATTTTAACACCAACTTCCGAAATACCACAGCACCGGAAAGTCACAGAAAAGCAAGACGCAATTTCGTTTACTTGGATGACTTATGTTGTTCTCAACCAAACTACGGAACCGATTTTTGATGAAATTTGTATGGGACCAACCGGAAAGTACTTACACCCTTTCACTTTTTTTACACGATTTTTTCGAATCGGTGAACCGATTGGATAAATTAAATAAATGACGGAGTTATGAGGAAAGAAAAAAAAACATACATCAGAATTGAGAACCTCTTCCTTTTTTTTGCAGTCGTTTAAAAGAGAATTCTTATTCCATGTCCCATTTTCGATTTGATTAATTAATGTTTGTTAATCTGAGAATGAAGATATAATTAGATATTGTTTATTTCAGAAATCCCACTCATAGTTCTGAATCTGAACCGGACGTAACGTGGCCACTGTTTGACAACAAGACTTTGCAATACTTGGACATAGGAAACAGTAAATTGACTGCCTCGAGTTTGGTGGGTGATGACCGCTTCAACTTCTGGGAACAGTTTTATTCGTCCACGGGAATGTACATTTAAACTGATTGTAAGTGTTGTATGTTAGAAGGAGTTAACATGTTTGTACACAAATAAAATTATTGGCTGTATTGTTCTGAATTAAGTGGTTGTTATTATATATACTCTAGTGTTAGTAGTGTTTTTATTTTTCACCAACTGATATTATCTTTTTTCTGAAGTTATTTTCTTTCATTTCAATTAGTAGTTCAGTTTCAAATTGGAGGGTGAATTGTTGTCTTCGGGGCAGATTCGTATTAGGCATACGAGTGTCAATACGTAGATCAGCACTAATATTATAAAGGCGACAGTTTGTAGTGTGTTTGTTTTGTTTGTTACTTCTTCACGCGCAATCGGCTGGACCAATTTTGATAAAATATGGTATGCAGGAAGCTGACACCCTTTTTTTTTATGTCTGGGGAAATCCTCATGGATGTCCTCCGCCCTGGGGCGGGCGGAGGGGTCAGACTCTTACTGACTAAAACCACCCCGGTGTTCCATCTCCCACCTACGCCGGGGATCGCGGGAACGTACGCGACTTCCGCATTCCGCCGCTGCGGGCCACCTCGCGTCGGCGGGGGGAGAGAGGTGTTTGACTCCCCCTGCTCCGTCAAAGAGGGGCGCACGGGAAAAATTAATGGGGGGCGACGGACATCCCCAAGTCCGCCGCCCCTGGACCCAGTTAGGGGGGCCGGAAGAGGGCAGCGTATGCCCTCCTCCGACACCCGATGCGCCTCGAGATCTCTCTCTCCCTTTCCGCAGCCTCAGCGCGATAACTGTCTCGCAGAAGGAGACCACCGCGTCCCAGGACTCCTCACCGCCGACCATAGCATGAATTACGGCCGGCAGCGAGAGGTCTCTGCCTACCACAGAGATAAGGGCACGGCGCGGCTCCTCCCAAGCGGCACACTCTGCCAGCGTATGCCGCGCCGTGTCCTCCCGACAGTCGACGCAATGGTGACATCGAGCGTCCGGCTCCCTGCCTATGCGACACAGGAACCTCCCGAAGCAGCGATGCCCCGAGAGGACCTGCGTCACACGAAACGACAGGGAGCCGTGCCTTCTCCCGAGCCAGAGGTCGAGCACCGGCCGAATGGTCTCGATGGTGATGAGGCCGGCGGAAGGGCTCGAAAGCCTGTCCCGCCATTCCGCCACCAGGACCTCACGCAGCTGCGACCGACGCAGCTCCAAGTGTTGCTGCATCAGTCACGCCACCGTTGCAGTGACGCGAGCACTTTCGCCTCCAGGTCCCAGGGCGGAGATCCGGCCAGTGAGCAAGCCGCCTCGTAGGAGATCGTGCGATAACCCAGGAAGCTGACACCCTGGATTAACACTACTTTTTATTGGGGAGTGTGTTCCCTTCGGATAATTTTCGACATTCACGCAAAGTATCTGATAAACCGAGGGTAACACCGCGGGGCGCAGCTAGTAATTTAATAAAGTTCACTCATTGTAAGTAAGTAACATTGAAACAGATAACCATTGTTCAATAAGTGTCCTTTGTGATGGTTAAAGAAATAGAAAGAGGAGCACATTGCGCTATTGATCTTTAGTATCGGTAGAATAATTAAGTTAGCTATCGATATCTTATCTAATTTTATCGATTCAAACTATTGGTAATTCTTTTAGGTAGGTATTACTAAGTAAAAAAAAACGATAAGACATTATAGTGTTGTGAAAAATGTTAGCGATAACTTTTTCGAAATAATGTTTTTTATTTAGTTTGTTTTTTGAATACTAGCTTCTTCAAACGCAGCGGCTTCGCGCGATTGTAATTGTCCCAACAGAACGTACTCCCGGGATGAAAGTACTCTTATTCAGAATATGGTTCTGAAAGTTTTATTAAAGGACATTTATTCAGATATTAGCACATAATTTTAGTAGGAAGGAGCATAGATACACCAACAGCGTATCTACATCAAGGCTGTTAGGGTGTCCAACCCCCGGTTCACGGGCCACAGAGTTGCGTGTGGATTGGCTCTCCAACAGCGAACTGGCAGCTGACGAGTCTTTCGTGACCAGCAGTGCATTTCTGTAAACCTTTCACAGTGTAAGATTAGGTGAAGTGAACATGAAGTGACCAATCTATACAAACAAGTGGAATGACAGTTCACTTCATGCTCACTCCACCTAAGCTTACACGGTGAGATGTTAACAGAATAGACCGACTGATTCCAGCAACCGTTCTAGTTCGAAGGATATGATAGATTTAGATGAAGAGAAATATTAGAGATAGAAGTATATTATGATAACTAAGACTTCATTTATCAACCACTTTGCCACAATAAACTTGTATTGATAAATTGTTAGCATAAAACCTCGTCAAAGGGTTCAATGAAGTTTTGTGCCTACCATCAGATTTCATTGAGCTATTTGAGCTGATGGTATAATTATGAACCTTAAACCCTAAAGCATTGCCCTAATACAAAGCGATCATCGCACGTATACACGATCGTTGCGTTAATTTGTTAGTCTAAATCGGAAGACGCCGTCTGCCAGCGCGACGACGCCATCGAGTTTGCCATACCTACAAATTAACGCGACAATCCCGTATTCGCGCGATGATGAATGTACCTAATTATTGCGCAAATACGAGATGGTCGCGTTCCTTTGTATGGCAAGCCTATATTAGGACGAAGCCTAGCTAAGTCTCTTAAAACTTAGCAGCAAGTAATAATCAGCTCAGGCACGACAATGATTACTCACACACTCCTATTGACTCTATGTCTTTGAGCTGGTCTAGCTTAGTACGGAGTTCTATTAAAAGGAGACTTAAAAGAGGCCAGTGTGTACCTTTGTTTTTACCTTTTCTTACGTTTGACATAAATAAAATAACTTCTTATGTGAAAATATATCTATTGAAAGTAATATAGTACAATGTTTTATATTATCGATAGCGGTTGGTTCCGCTGACCCATCTCTAGTTTTTTTTTAGAAACTGAATTCTGCCTGACCGAAACTTATCTTTGTCGCTCAGATTACTGCAAATCCGCCAAATGAATAAGCAGGGTGGCTTTATTTTGCTAAATACCAGTAGGTACGCATGAAGGTGAACTTAGCACTAATTTTGCAGTGCCGGAAAGATCCACTTGTCATTGCAGTCTTGAGCCTAGAGGTCCGTAAAAAGCAACAATGGATATTTTCTTTTCAATCCTAATCCTCATGTAAGTTGTGTTTTTTTAATAATTATTAAACTTGTTTGAACTCCATCAATATGAGAAGCGGTTTGTTCTTTTCCTTCTTTTGATAACAGCCTTTTCTATTTTTAAATTTTTCCCACTGGATCCTAGAGCTTTTTTGACGTGACAACGTCTAATAAATCGATGAACGCCGGCTGCACGCACAAAAAATGATGACTCATTGTAACGTTACGCTCATTGTAATGTTACTCTCATTGTAACATTACGATCATTTCATCAATGTTTTGTTATGACGTTGTCACGTTAAACTATCGTCCGTAAACCGACTTTACAGACAACCACTAACGTGACGGGCGGGCGTTTTGGGGGACTGTCTTTATGTAGAACTTTGACGTTCAAAAAGTGCTGGCACTTAGCCTAATTTGAATAAATGACTTTTGAATATATGTAATAATATATATATATATATATATATCTTGGGACAACTCACACACGGTCATCCGATCCCAAACTAGGCAGAGCCTGTGCTATGGCAACCAGACAACTGATAAACATACTTATATATTTCTAAATACATACATATTATAGACAAATTACACCCAGACACAGAACAAATGATCATGCTCATCACACAAAGATTTGTCCTGGGTAGGAATCGAACCCACGACCTCCGGTTTAGCAATCAGGGCACTAACCACTCGACCAACAGGCCAGTCAATAAAACCAATATTTAATTTACGTTTCTGAAGTCACACATAAAAATGGAAAAATAACTTTAAAGAGAAAGTGGAGAAAGCAAGGAAATACGAGTACATATATATAAATTAAACCTTGTTGAACTATACCAACAATATAAACGGGAAATTGCCGATTGCTTTATTATTTTAATTTTATCTATTTTGCCCTTCCAATTTTTCTTTTTAATTTGCACTGGATTTCTCGCTTTATCGGCTGCGAGTTTTTTCTATTGACGTTTTTCGAGTCAAATGGGGAGAAATAGAAAAGAACTTAAAAAACAAAGTATTGAAATCCAGTAGGCATGTACACATATTGAAATAAAATTATGGAAAAAGCTGTAACGCTTTATCTTGCACGGTACCTACCTCTGTAAAAAGTAAAATTTCTAGCCGTGGGGGCCTGGTTACCTGTAACAAATGTTTTTACCAAAAACCCATATTAGGCACCAGTCTCTCACAAAGGTGGAATACAGCTGATACATTTTTTGTACAGACGAGACGCCAGCACATCAGGCTACCCGAAACTGTCAAATTTCCCCAGTCAACCACCTAATGCTTTAGCGATAAACTTGAAAATCTATAAAAGAAATTTGACACATTGATGTAGCTTGATATGCTTGCGTTTGTACACTTTAACTCAGCTTTGTGAAGATACAATAAATGATAAATATTATTATCAAGATATTAAATATTAGGTCTTGCAGTCAGAAAACATGGATATTTTAACATTAATATTATCTGTTATATTATTTAATTTGTTTAAAATACTGCTTACCTACACGTGATAATAAGTAAAATGTTATGTGTGCAGAATCATTCAAAATGTACCAGTTGATGGGGTTCGAATAAGAGTGGAGCAGGGTTTGTTGGAAGGAGAGATTCTGGACTTGGTTACAGGAGAGGGACAGTACTATAGTTTTAAGTGCATTCCATATGCTCAACCTCCTAACGGCACCCGGAGATTTAAGGTTAATACAAATATCTACATAACTTAAAACCTAAAAGGAAGCTTGCATTAAAAATACTTTTATTTTTAACATTTTTCAGGCACCTCTGCCAGCTCTCGGGTGGAATGGAGTTAGAGACGCATCTCAGCATGGTTCAATGTGCCCTCAACTTGACATCTTTACAAACTTATTTATCCCTGGCAATGAAGACTGTTTGTTTCTCAATGTATATTCACCAAATTTGACGCCTGATACATCTCTTCCAGTTTTAGTATTCATTCACGGAGGAGGATATAAAAGTGGATCTGGAAATGTTGACTCGTATGGACCAGACTTCATACTCAGGAAGAATATGGTCGTCGTGACATTTAATTATAGATTAGATGCATTAGGTTTCCTTAGCCTCGGCACTGAAGACGTTCCAGGAAATGCAGGACTGAAGGATCAAGTTGAAGCTTTGAAATGGGTTCAAAAAAATATTAAACAATTCGGAGGTGACGCAGACAGAGTCACCATCATGGGTCAGAGCGCCGGCGGCGCTTCTGTTGCATTACATGTTAGTTCTCCGATGTCACAAGGACTTTTTCAAAGGGCCATTTCAATGAGTGGTTCTCCGTTTTGTGATTGGAGCCTGTCTTTTCAGCCTGAAAGACGCGCCTTTGTTCTTGGTAAACAGCTTGGTTTTAAAACCGAAGACCCTCATAAATTACTCGAATTTCTTCAGTCCATCCCTTCTGAAAAGTTGGTCGATAGGAGTCCCAATATCTTATCATTTGAAGAGTACACCTACAACAAACTTAAAATGTATCACTTTACACCTGTGATTGAAAAATACAATGGAACAGATAGTTTCCTGCCACACAATATTTTTAAAGAATTTAAACATGTAAATAAAGTAGATATTCTGTTTGGACACACTAGCCAAGAGGTGCTTACAATAACTGAACTCATCGCTTCGACCTATATTAAGAAATATAACATGTACCCAGAACTTTTTGTTCCTCGTAAACTATTGAACCAAATCGGGCCAAATCACGTTTTGGAATTGTCAGATAGAATTGTGAAACATTATTTTGGTAATAAAAGTGTTGATGTGGAGTCCATAAAAGACTTTGTAAGCTATGCAAATAACGCTGGATTCATATATGATATCACTAGATATTTTTCAACAATGCCTTTTATCAAAAATACTGCAAGATTTTTTTACCAGTTTTCCTCTATGTCGAGTAGAAACTTGTATGGCCTACAAGGAGAAAAATACGGCATCTCTGGAGCTGCCCATTTAGATGACTTGGTTTATTTATATGATCCAAAATCAATGAATATGACTTCGCCCAAAACCAGTTTGGAATTCGAACTTATAGAGCAAGTTACTACGCTCTTTACGGACTTCGCTAAACACGGGTAAGATTTTTTGTCTTAACCTACGTTAAAGAAAAGAATCTTCAACTAAAATTGTTACGGCACTGATTTAAATTGGCAGTTGTATATTGTAGAATTGGTAAGTTAAATATTACAAAATGCATGTTAAGTTCAGTAGTAAAAACTGAGCACAGAACTAAATGGAAATGATTCGTAAAAAATATTTAAATGATAATCGTCGACCCGACGCCGATGTGAATCCCTCCTACCGTTACTTGGGATCCCGTTGGTGGCCTGTTCCGAGAACCATGAAAGCATATGGCTTCGGACTTGTGCAGGGCCACCTCGAGATCCTTCCAACGACTATCGCGGCCCCTCCCTCACCAGGCACCCGACGAGGCGGTTTGCAATTACTCTTTCAAAGAGCTTGCCCACCTCTTCGAGCAGCACGATGGGCCGGTATGCGGACGGAGAGTCTGCAGGGCGCCCAGGTTTCCTAATGAGGACCTTTTTCCCCGTCTTCCAACGAAGTGGGAACTGGCCTCTCTCCAAGCATGTGCCTTAGTCGAGGCCCGAGAGCCTCCGAGGCCAGGATCTAAGCTTTCCCAGGTAAGCCATCGGGTCCTGGGGCTGTATTTCTGGCCTTCAGCCTGTTTACCGCCACTCTCAGTCACCTCCGGTACATCGTCGTCGTCGCCGTCGTCAGTGTGGTCCGCATCGGGCACTGCAGGTGGCGGAGCCATAGACGGGGGAGTATACTCCCCTCGCGAAGCGAACAGAGCGCTCACCACGTCCTTCACCAGCTGGGGCCGGAGACTTTATCCCGCACCATTTTGTAAGGTCGTCCCCACGGGTCGGTTCAGAGACTCCAGTATCTCCTTACGAGCCAGATCCCTGGCCCGCAGGATCCCTGCTTGGAGGGCGGCCTTCGCCGCTCTGTATTCCTCGTAAAGCTCCACTTCCCTGGCCTGCGCATCCGGAGGGCGGTCATTTATTACAATGCTTGAATAAATTTTGAACCTGAAATTGTAGGATGAAAAAACCGCAAAATTTTCTTTTTATTATTGTTCATGTTTGCTATAGTAATTTACCAACCACCAGAAAATAAAATATATGCCCATTTTATTTTTCAACTGATCATAATGTTATGAGCTTGGGGTTCATGACAATAAAAACAGCCGATTTTATTATCAAAATTACATTTTAATTTTACAACACTAATTACCTACAGTATAGTTTGTTTCACTGTCAAAAGAAGGAATGGAAGACTAGAGGACTTTGTTCGGAGTGTCATTCAAGCTTACAAATATAAATATATGAAAGGCATTGCTATGGTATCTTTACATTTTCGTTGCCGTCTGTTATGCTGCCATTTGCGGTATAACCTAAGGTGTTATTGTCGATCCTGTTTTTGACGTAGTACTTTATGTACCTAGATGCATACGTCATAGATAACACTTCAACATTAAACGGGATAAGTGCACAAAAAATCAAATTAAATAACAGCTAACTTTACCTAAGTTTCAATGGTGAGGCACCGGATGTTTACAGAACAGACTGGATGGATTTGATATCACTGACCTAGCTATGACCTAAACTCCAACGAAAAAAAAACAGAAAAAATGCCTTTTAATAACTAACACAGTTTGGTGAAATTGGCCCCAGATAATGATTAAATGTTTTTTTTTATTTCAGCAACCCAACCTTCAGTCCTGCATTCAACTTAACATGGCCTTTGTTTGATAACGAGACGATGCAGTTCGTGGACATTGGAAACAATAACTTGACGGTCTCGTCTTTGGTTGGTGATGACAGCTTCGACTTCTGGGAACAGTTATATTCCTCTACTGGAACGTATATTTAATAAAAACTGATTTTAAATGTTTGTGATTAATTACTTATATTGCATCTACGAAATAAAGATTTGTGTATGAGCATTTTGTACCTATTTTAGTTGGAGCTATCTATTCAATTATTAGATATGGTATGAAAAACAAGTACCGGAACCGGAGTTGGAGTTTACTCCAGCGACCTCAACATTAGAATATCCAGACCACTAGGAAAGCTCAATACCGTTTACCAGGCGGAATGCGTGGGCATTATCCTAGCGATCCATGCCATAGAAGCCAGGGGAGTCACGGACACTCATATTCGTATACTCTCCGACAGCGCCTCAGTTCTCCAATCCCAAAGTAGAAACTATACCACCTCGAAACAAATACAAGAATGCCACGATGCACTAGAACGCGTCACGGTGACAAACCGCAACACCGTGACTCTGCAGTGGATAAAAGGTCACAGCGGATCACTAGGAAATGACGCGGCCGATGAACTGGCCAGGAGGGGGTCTGGTACGATGGCTGTTGGACCCGAACCCATAGTGCCACTCCCTTTCACCCAGCTACGCACGTGGCTACAAGAACATACCCACACACAAGCAGAACGCTGGTGGACCTCGGCACCAGGCTGCAGGCAGTCCAAGGAGGCTATGCCACTCCTAAACAATAAACTCACCAAGCGCCTTCTGCGACTGGATAGGGGCAGCCTGCGAATGGTGGCAGGGACCATCACCGGACACTGCTCACTGAATAAGCATTTCCACACACTAGGTATAACAGACAGTCCTCTGTGCAGAGCATGCATGGAGGAGGAGGAAACGGTGTCGCACGTGCTCCTTGAGTGCACAGGCGTCGCCGATATACGTAGACAAACGATAGGAACACCAAATTCACTCACAGACACCCTGAACTCTTTAGGAGGACTGATCTGCTTCTGGAGGGAGGTCGGCTGGTTGGAATGACGGCCGCCATGGCCCACGCACAATGGTCCAACATCAGGACTAAGTGCGGAAACCATACCCCAATAGATAGATAGATATGGTATCTTTTGTATTACCGTCTTCTTTTTCTTCGCTTCGCTCTTGATAGAGCGGTTCGATCGTGGTCACTATGAATTCTGTCCAATCGCCGGTGTTTTTTTAACTCGCCTAACGATCTCTCTCCATCTAGTTCAGTTAGCTGATAGTCTGTTCCAGGGTTTCGGAATTTGTTCGAAAGAGTCACCGCGGCCCTGGTACGCCTTAATTCCAGAACTTTCTACTGTAGAAAAATCTAGAAAGTTCGCGATGCCGGTCCCGACTGACTAGATTTCGAGAACCCTAGAATGTTGTTGTAGTAATGTGAAACTCCTAGGTGGAATTCTATTTTTTATAGAAGTTAAAAAAACCGTTAAGGAAACACACGGCCCTATACAACGAAGAGTGCGGTAAAAAAGGTACTTAGATGAGGGTACCTATTTTACCGCACGTTCCATTGTATGGTGCGTAATTTTTAATTTTCGAACAATGTATACAGGCTTCGGAAATGCATTTTATGAGCAAATGTGTTAAAAAGCAACTTTATTGGTACATACCGAGACGATAAAGTCGTTCACATAGGGTAGGTATCCATCCGTCCCATATTCTATGGATAGTATGTAGGAAAGTGTCATTGAGTTATTTCATATGGAATTCCTCAGTAGAAGCCTGAAGTCTGAACTCCAGACCAGTTGATTGATGGATTATTACAGACCTCCGACCTTAACATAATGCCGGTTTGACCTCTGCCGACACCATTGGGGAATACTGGCGTGATATTTTGTTATAAAAACACAATACGACAAATAAAATAGATAGGTACTGTTTAATTCAAAATGGTATGTTATTTATTAACACGAGTTGATGCCTACCTATTAAGATTACTTTAATCGTTCAGGTGTTCAATTCAAATAAAAGCTAAAAAATAAAAACCGGTCAAGTGCGAATCGGAATCGCGTGCAAAGGGTTGCGAACGAATAATATTTTTTAAACTTGTTACTTTTAAATCATAGACTTCTTATAGGTTTTCCTGTTAGTGATTTATAGGTAAAGACTGCTATTGTCTGTTTTTTTTTCAAAATTTTAGTCTCCTTAGTGCCGGAGATAAGGGGGGGTGGGGGGAATGATAATTTTTCATGTAATTTCTTGAATAACTTCAAAACGATGAGCTCTTTGATCATATATGTCACACGGCACCTGTAGTTGGAAAAACTTCATTTTTTGTTTGTTACAAGAAAGTTTGGTATCCGTTTGGTTTACACTCTGAAATATCTATATAACTCATAGTGCTTTTCCTGAACGTTATGTTTAGTTGAAATTGTTTAAATGTTTTCTGTGAGCAAACGAAAATCGCAGGAGCAACATTTGTTATTTTTACAGCTGATAGGTAGGATAGGAAAACATCACTAAACCAAGTTTGCGCTAATGTTATATAGTTCATATTATATACCTAGTCTTCCAAATGAAAACAGTAGGTAGAACGTACGTACAAAATAACTTTCATTTCCGCAGTCCTTGTTTCTGGTTTTGTTTCATCGTTTTTTGACACCGCCTTCAGAAATTAAAGTTACTTGGCAATGACCTTTCCGTCACTGCCAATGCAGCGTTCAATGCTCTGTTAAAATAAAAAGTACCAACAAGAAACGATGAAGGACCAAGGCTCTATGTTTGCAGTAAATCATCAATGCTAATGGCGTTTTTATTTAGCTGCTTATGCAAATACCACAATCAAAAATTAAAACATCTGTGGTCGATTAATATCGTAGGTATATGAACTAAGTGCATTTATTTATAATGCATTCATTGACTAGTTGTGTTATCTACCTGGTGCCTTGTCTTGAGTCCAAACACTGTCTAGTAAATAATTTAAGTAACTCATTTGCAGTCAAAAACATGGATATTTTCTATGTTAAGTTACCTATATTATTTCTCATGTAAGTAAAATAATGTCTATTACTTACGGTATTGAATTTGTTTTCAGGTAAGTAGATACTTATCTATTTAAATTTAATTCTTTTTTAAATATTGCTTACCTACATGTCATAAAATACTTTTCAACACATTTGCTCAAAAAATGCATTTACAAAGCCATACATTGTTCGAAAGTTAAAAATTACCTACGCACCATACATTGGAACGTGCGGTAAAACAGATACTCTCATTCTGATCTAAGTACCTATTTTACCGCACTCTTCGTTGTAGGTATAGATAGCGCCGTGCGGCCGTGCATATTCTTGGTTGGTTTTCTAAAATTACTTACTATAGAATTCCACCAAGGAGTTTCACATTACTAGAATAAATAAACTGAATGATTGAACCTCCTTGAAAGCGCTTTTGCTCAATACGTTTGTCTCAATTTAATACTAAAGAGAAAATGAGGCGAAATATGTAGTTCTAATTTTCACCACGCACACGTGGCGCCGTTTTCAAATATGGAACGTCAAAGATTGTTGGGACTTTCCGACTTTATGTAAAAACTAAAAGTTTGTTTCATTACCTATAAGGTTCTGTTTTCTCGCAAATGTGTTGAGAAAAACGTTGTATGCCACGGTTCACCCTTGTTTGATAGAACAACGTTTGATATAATATTACTAAATCGAATTTTAGTTGCAATAAAGTCATTTCGAAGAATTATTCATTTGACCGAATAATTCATTGGAAAATTTTTATTTAGCGTAATTATTTATTTGAACTAATTTCATTTGAACTAATTTCATTTCGCCGAATTTTCAAATGCACTAATTTTATACTTTATACCCTATACACCTGCCACCCTCAACTATTGTTACCAGGAGAAACTGGATGCAATCTGGACTTTAGGGCACCCCGACTCGGTTTTCTCGTAGATGCTATGGCATCTATCTGTTTCATTCGCACTAGTTTCAGCCAAGCAAATGGCTACGCTACCAGTCCGACACCAACCAGTTCGATCATCTATCTGTTTCATTCGCACTCGTTTAAACGACGCATCTCCGTCTCAATGCGTGGCGTCACTATCTGTCTCGCTCACTCATGGCAAACATACCCATTATCCATCTCTCTCATCATTTTGCCTTAAAATTAAGAACCTACCTAGAGCTTGTGCGAATTAAAAACATTTTAACTGAGTAAAATCTGATAGCAAAAATCGGGTTACTTGAGGTTTTAATTTTTTTACTCTTTTCTATTGTATGGAACTAACAAGTATTGTACCATTTTAGAATTCTGATTAAATGCGCCAACTTTTAATGCTACTTGCCAAGGCACTCTAGTACATTTTTTTTATAGGAGGGCCTGTCAAAGTCGACGAATCTTGAAAATTTTAAATTCGTAGTTTAACAAATAGTCTCAATTCTCGGGAACTTGAGGCAATTGTGTCATTATTTTTTATTGGGATTCTAGAAATGTTATTTAGGATTACGTTTCTAAAGTTCAAATGAACAAAAATAAAAAATAATAACCACAATAACCGAAAAATGGTACAGTTTGATCAAATTTCTAGGTTTTTCTTAAAATGCCCATAATTTTCAAACTGCATGGGATAGATTTTTTTTCAGATTTTTCTCGTGATGGTTATGATCAATCCTGTCACCCCGTTTCGGCTTGACGTTGAGTTTTGGGACACCCTGTATATATGTTACAATCATACGGCGTTTGCAATTTTCCGGTGTAATTTTCAGGCGCCTCAGCCTCCTCTATCGTGGACTGGAGTAAGAAATGCCAAGCGACATGGTTCAATGTGCCCCCAGTTGGATATAATAACAAACACACTGTACCCCGGCAGTGAAGACTGTTTGTTTGTCAATATATATTCTACAAACTTGGAGCCTCGTCGTCTTCTACCAGTGATGGTATACATTCACGGCGGGGCTTTCAAAAGCGGATCAGGCAATGTTGACTACATCGGACCAGACTTCATACTCATCAAACAAATGGTGGTCGTGTCATGTAACTATAGATTGGATGCGTTAGGTTTCATTTCTCTTGGTACTAAAGACGTTCCTGGAAACGCAGGACTGAAGGATCAAGTTGCCTGTTTGAAATGGGTGCAAAAAAACATCAAACATTTCGGAGGTGACGCAGACAGAGTCACCATTATGGGTCATAGCGCAGGCAGCGTTTCTGTTGCATTACAAATAAGATCTCCGATGTCGAAAGGATTGTTTCACAGGGCCATCGCATTGAGTGGCTCGCCGTTTTGTGATTGGAGCCTGCCGTTTCATCCTGAAAGACGCGCCTTTGTTCTTGGTAAGAAGCTTGGCTTTGAAACTGAAGATCCCGATGAACTACTCGAATTTCTTCAGTCCGTCCCTTCAGACAAATTAATAGATACGAGTCCCAACATC
This sequence comes from Mamestra brassicae, assembly GCA_905163435.1. Taxonomy (NCBI): domain Eukaryota; kingdom Metazoa; phylum Arthropoda; class Insecta; order Lepidoptera; family Noctuidae; genus Mamestra; species Mamestra brassicae. Next base: position 3,924,272 of record LR990996.1, on the reverse strand, counting down.
TTATCTTTTGAAGAGTATACCAACAACGCGATTAAAATGTATCAATTTGTACCCGTGATTGAAAAATACTGTGGAAAGGACAATTTCCTGTCAGACAACATTTTTGAGAAACCAACCTATATGAATAAGGTAGATATTATGTTTGGACACACTAACGAAGAGCTCGTTGCATTAATTGAACCCATAAGATCAACACTTATACAGACCTATGACAAATACCCAGAACTCTTTGTCCCTCGAAAAATTTTAAATCAGTTAGGACCAAATATCATTTTGGAATTGTCAGATATAATTCGAAAATATTATTTTGGAAAAAAAAGTGTTGATATAAACTCTACAATAGAGTTTTTAAGATTTGCGAATGATGCTACATTTGTGTATGATACATTTAAATATTTTATAAGATTGCCTGAAATAAGAAATACCGTAAGATATGCCTACCAGTTTTCCATCACATCAAAGCGGAATTATTTTGGTCAGCAAGGGGAAAAGTACGGCATATTCGGAGCTGCCCACATGGACGAGTTGATGTATTTGTTTCATCCAAAATTATTGAATTTGGTTTCGGGTAGAAACAGTACAGAATTCCAACTTATCGATCAAGTTACTACGATTTTCACGGACTTTGCTAAATACGGGTAAGAAATATCTATACCGTGTTTTATTTTAGTTTTTTTTCTAAATTAGATTTTTTCTTGGCTAACTAGACAGGCAGAATTGGCATTCCTGCATTCAAACTTCCTGTCTAGACAGACAGCCAGTCTAAGTGCGGGATAAATGTATCTTGGGAGTCGTATAAGTACGTTACTCCAACAGGAAAGTGGCTCTTAGAGCGATATGAGTGGAACGTATAATTAGTGCGTAATCTGCTGTGAATGTGCGTCACATAATAAATAGTACGTGTTGTCGTTTTGGAAAAAAACGGCAAAACTATTCCTGCTGGAGTAACGTTGTTCCAGCAGGAAAATTCTAAATGAATTCGGAGAGAGAACTATTGTGCTTGATATTTGTGCAAAAATGTGCGCCGAAAATATCATTTGCCAGGTTTTAGAGGCATTTCCTGCTGGAGTAACGTTTTTCAGAATCGTTTATCTCTAAAACCATTGTATGTGCGCCTGTAGAATAAACATACACGTGGAGCTTTGTGCGTATTTGTGACAGATTTAAATTATTATTTTTTTTTTTATATAAAATTCGAATGACTAAAAAAAACGGACGGATTCGTACATATCGATGACCATCTTTATTGGACGTATTAACGTACACGGATATCGCCTATATCCAGCAGATGGTTTATACTCACTAACAGGCTCTCCTCGCTAACACATCTCCCTATGGCCTAGTCGCCTATTACGTGACCCATATTAATGATAAATACATGTTCATTTCAGCGACCCTTATCACAGTTCTCACGTCGACATGCCATGGCCAATGTTTAACAGTTGCTATAAACAATACGTGGACCTGACAAACAATGGGGCGGAGATTACAGCAACCGTCCTAAGCGTCAATGATAATGGAAACTTCAACTTTTGGGAGCAGCTCTATTCTTCCCTTAAAAGATGTACTTCAAATAACTTTTATAATTTTGTTGTGAATCAGGAATCGCATTGTTTTGATTAATACGGTGTTTAGGTAAATAGTGTCACACACCGGGAACAGTGTTTGAATGTTTTGCTGTTATGGTCTCTTCAAATAAATAAACTTAAAACACAATTTATTTTTATTTTTGACTGGCCTGTTGGTCGAGTGGTTAGTGACCCTGACTGCTAAACCGGAGGTCGTGGGTTCGATTCCCACCCAGGACAAATATTTGTGTGATGAGCATGATCATTATTTTGTTCTGTGCCTGGGTATAATTTGTCTATAATATGTATGTATTTAGAAATATATAAGTAGGTATGTTTATCAGTTGTCTAGTTGCCATAGCACAGGCTCTGCCTAGTTTGGGATCGGATGACCGTGTGTGAGTTGTCCCAAGATATTATTATTATATTATTATTATTCATAATCGTGCCTTTACTTATCCCTCAGTATATTTATTTTAAACCAAGGTTTCACCTCTAGACATGGTGGCAAGTGAGTTAAACCCAGGGTTGCGGAATTTGTTCGTAAGAGTCACCGCGGCCCCGGGAACGCAAAGGGCATTAGGAGGAACACGGATGGGTTTTAGTCAGTAAGAGTCACACTCCTTTCCGCTCTGCGGAAGGAGTCATTTGATGATTTCCCATCCCTGCATTGCTAGACTCTAATCTTAATCTTCCATATGATTATGAAACCTATAATAAAAAATATGGGACCTTAAATAATCGTGGTTTGGAGATTGTTGTATCAGATTTACGAGACCTGTATTTTTGTTAGAGCAGGATTGCAATTTAAAGAAATACCGGACATAGCAAAACAATCGGTTGCGGGTATTTTTGAATGCTGCGCTGTAGAGATAATATCTTCTAAAATTATTATTGTCTGTATATATAGAATACCTAAACCTAATTATGAAATATTCTATGAAAAATTAGACAATATTTTGACTAAAGTTAGTTTATCCTCAAATAAAAAAATCGTCGTATGTGGTGATTTTAATATTGATGTTTTGAAAAGAAACAAAACTACATTAGAATTTGAGTATTTTCTTTTGAAATACAATCTAAAACTAGCGCTTTATACTCCTACAAGGTTAAGCAGTCAAACTTGTATTGACAATTTTGCGCACAACTATAGGAAAAACTGCAAAGCGGAAGTTAAAGATCTGGTCCTTTCTGATCATACATGTCAAATACTTAAAGTACCTATTAATAAAACTTGTAAACTACAATATTGGAAAACTAAAAAACAGGACTTAAGCTTGAATAATTTAATAACTTTTAAAACGCATCTTAGCTCTCTATCTTTTACGCAAGTTTTTGATTCTATGGACGCAAAAAAAGCTTTTGACAATTTCATGGACGATTTCTCTTTCTTATACGGTTTATGTTTTCCGGAAAAAATTATAACCATCAAAACAAACAAGGAAACGAAATGGATATCTCGAGGAATAAAAGTATGTAGTAAGAAACAAAGGCAGTTACTTTGGGAATATAGATTAAATTCAGACTCCACGAATAAAAAAGTTCTTAAAAACTATACTAAACTTTATAGAAAAATTATCAAGCTAACACAGAAAGCACAAAATAATCATTATATTAACATTGCCGAAAATAAATCAAAAGCTACCTGGCAAGTAATAAATAAAACCAAACTGTGTTTGCCACAGGAGTCAATTATGTGCATTAATGGACATGATTTGTCGTTCACACACCCCGTAGACATTGCAAATGAATTTAACAATTATTTTATTGGTGACATTGAAAACAATATAAAAACTGACATCTCAATGAATAATATTAATTTTAACAATCAGACATTAAATTCCTTGTTTATGCAACCAGTTACAATTGACGACATCATAGAAATAATTTCCACCCTAAAAAACACAAGTACTGTTGGTTACGATGGCATTTCTACTAAAGTCATAAAGTTCACTAAAGAGGTAATAGCACCTCCATTGGTGCATATAATTAACTTGTGTATTACTGATGGCATATTTCCAGAGAGACTTAAAAAAGTTATAATAAAACCGTTGTATAAAAAAGATGACAAAACAAATTTAAAAAACTATAGACCTATTGCAAAAATCCCAATTTTTTCTAAAATATTTGAGAAAGTCATCTATAATTCTCTTTACACGTATTTCGAAAAATATAAATTATTTTGTAAAGAACAAAAGGGGTTCCGTAAGAATACTACAGTTAATATGGCACTCTTTGACCTATTGACTAACGTCATGTCATCTGTAGATAAGAGAAATCCAGTTTGTGCAATTTACACGGATATGACTAAGGCTTTTGATTATGTGGACCATAAGATTTTGTTACACAAGCTACATAGTTATGGTGTAAGAGGAAACATTCTAAAGTTGATAGAATCGTACTTGACAGATAGACTGCAATGCGTAGAAGTTTCTAGAATTTGTCCAAAGAGTAAGTTAGAGACAATATATGTATCTGAACCAAGGTACACAAAATATGGTGTTCCTCAAGGAAGTGTACTTGGACCGCCACTTTTTTTGATATACATCAACGATCTCCCAAAAGTAACAACAAACAAAATGGTTCTTTTTGCAGATGACAGTACAGCTGTAATCAAGTGTACAAATAAAAATGATTACAAGCAAGACATCAATACTACTTTACAAAATATAATTAATTGGTTACATAATAATAATTTAGTAATAAACCTAAATAAGACAAAAATAATGCACTTTCATCAACGTAGTGAATACCTGAATGTTCGTATTGATTACCATGGCTGTAATATTGAGGAAACAAATAAGGCTAAGTTTTTAGGTATAGTGATCGACAGCAAACTCACTTGGAAACCTCATATTGAAGTCCTTTGCAAAAAACTTAGTAAATCTGCATATGCTCTCTTTCAACTTTCAAAAAAAGTCAACAGTCAGGCTCTTTTAACAGCCTACCATGGATTAGTTGCCTCTGTTCTGCGGTATGGTATTATTTTCTGGGGGCAGTCTACTGATAAGGAACTAGTATTGAGAATGCAAAAGAGATGTATACGGTCAATGTTGGGTCTAAAAACAACAGATAGCTGTCTTCCCTATTTCAAATCTTTAAAAATTTTGACTTTTCCGTCGTTATATATTTTGGAAACAGCATTGTTTGTAAAAAACAATCCACAATTATTTCAAAAACTGTCGGAAGTCAGAATTAATCCGATACGGACTCAATATTTAAACCAGGTATGTCATGTAAAATGTAAAACTGCGCTAATGAAGAAAAGTTTTTTTGGTATTGCCCCGCGCATTTATAATAAAGTACCTGATGTAATAAAAAATATGACTGTAATAAAATTTAAAAGGGCGCTTAACGAAATATTAATTGAGAAAGGATATTACGCGATTGACGACTTCCTTAATGATGAGTCGCTGACTGATTGACTTATTTGTTATTATTATAGCTGCATAACCTGATTGACATATCTTTATTCCAATTGCCTTACTTATTATTTTATTTTGTATCATCTCACTCCGACATTTTTCAGATATATTTATTTTTTTATTGTAATGTAAACAAGACACTTATTGAACAAAATTTGACATTTATAATTTTTATTAGCGTAACCAGTTCGAGATTTTTATTGTTTTATTGTGACCCACCCTAACATGACATTTATTTAACTAAATCTGACATTTATAATTTTTGTGATTTAAATTTATATAGTTATTTTTTATTTGATTTTAATTTGTGAATTAAATATTATTTGCATGCCCTTGCGACGGTAAAATATGGAGAACTATACTATGTAAAATAGAACATCTATGTACCAATACCCATGTTTGCAAATAAATTAATGATTGATTGAAAAAAAAAAAAAAAAAAAATACCTCAAAAAAGAAAACCGTGAGTTAAGCACTGTCGGGGCCCGCTAGGGCTAGTGCCTGATGTTCGAAAGAGTTACCGCGGCCCTGAACGCAAAATACTATAACACGGATGGGTTTTAGCCAGTAAGAGTTAGAGCGGCAGGAGTCGTTTGATGATTTGATCAAAAAGGTGAGTTAAACAGAATTTAGTTAGAGAATGTCATTTAATATAACTGAATTGCCTTACTATTTACCTGAATGCCCCAGAAAGACCCTGACTGGGTAATGTTTCTTTTTCTGTCTCTATATGTGATTTAACCAATGCTTTATGTCAAAGGAATGGTACAGCCATTTCAGGAAACGATAGTTTTTATTATCATTTACACTTGTTGAGTTTCGGTCTTAGTTTCGGCAAGTTTGCCGCCGAAAACGAAACTAAACCGAAACTCGTGTTTTTGCCGAAACTCAACCGAAAACGAAACCGAAACCGAACATTCGGTTGGACACTACCAGTAACAACAAGTGGGAAATTAATAAACCTTACTATTGTACCAATAGTGGGGGACGGCGCATGCATGTTCCGTAAGCTTTCTTATTTTTTGTACGGCACACAAGAACGCTCAATGGATACTCGTAAAGAAATTGTGTGTCACGTGACGAACAATTGGGATGAATTTGCTGTTATCTCATAACCGTCATGGCAACAATCATGGGACAAAAGAAGAGTATACATTAGATATGCTACAACACTCTACATAATAATATCTAAGTATGGCGGTTTCTGCGAGTTATTTGCAGGCAGTCAAATATACCCATTTGTATTTGTATTTGTATGAATTTGAATAGTAGGCTGATCCTGAGACCGTTGAATGGATATCGTAGTGCTTAATTTTCCAAAACTTACTTTTAAAAAAGGGTTAGAGAGGGTGTTGAAGTTTGTGGAGTAGGTACCTACTAAATCCGCGCGAACGAAGTCGCGGGCGAAGTGCTAGTCTATATATAAAAATGAATCCCTATTTCCCTTGGTCACCATCACGCGTGAACGGCTGGACTAATTTCGCTAATTCTTTTTTTGTTGTGTTTGTTATTGTCAGGAGAAGGGTCTTATGAAAGAAAATTTTGAAAGAAATATACAGCCGAGCGCCGCCGGGGCGGGCCACTAGTAGGTATAATATAGGATAAACTTTCCATTATGGACCGTCGATTTGGAAGTTCATATTTTTTTTGTAGATAGCACTCATAAATATATAGGTTTTTACAAATTTTGAAGTTTCGGAAATTCACAGTTTACGAGATATAATTACTTAAACTTTCCATACAAATTGGAAAATAGCACGCCATTTGCAAATTTTTAGGTTAGATACATTGTCACGGTAGGTAGACGTCAAAGTTGACATTTCACGTTCCGTTGACGGTAGAGGTGTATTTTATTCAGTTTTATGTCATATTTTTACATATATATAATTTTATTTTCACATATTCACGCATCAAATTTGGTGTGTAATTAATGTGCACAATAACCGTGCTGTTTTATGCAATTACATTGAATATTTTACAAAAAAAAAATTACGATTTTTGTTTACACTATGGAACGGAACGTGAAGCGACGCCATTTTGTTATATCTGTTAGCCGTCAGTGTCAGTCAAAACCGAATCGGGGCACCCCACTTTCCACGTGGTCTTGTCTGCCCTACCCCTAGAGTGTATATAAAAGGAGGCGCGGAGGGAGCGGTCACTCATGCTCGGCTCCGCAGCTTCGGCTTGTTGGTCGCCTTCGGCGACCAGCCTCAGCCGCTCCACCTCGCATGGTTCCCGTGCTTCGGCACGCAAGGGCGGAAGGGCTGCTCTTCCCGCAGCGCCGGAGATAAGGCGGAGTCAAACTGGGGGGGAGAGAGGAAAGCTATCCATAAATCGATGGATATTTATGGAAATTTTTAATCTAACCTAAAAACTTAACCATATATATCTCCATAACTATGGGGTTCCGCGGGATGGGGATGGTACAGGGGGGTAATACACCTTCCCCCCCCCCCCTCCCCACCCCATAAATCGATGGATATTTACGGATTTTTTTTATTCTAACCTAAAAACTTTAACCATGGATATCTCCATAACCATGGGGTTCCGCGGGGTGGGGATGGTACAGGGGGGTAGCCCCCCTCCCCCCCCCTCCCCTCCCCCCCACCCCACCCCATAAATCGACGGTCCATAATGGAAATTTTAACCAAAAAATGTGACGTGACACATTAAAAAAAACTTTACATTTGCAATATATAGGTCAACTTTACCAGTGTCATATAAAATTACTCAAAAAACGTTTTCATCGCAGACCTGTGTTCTAACATAGAAATGATGCCGGAAACGGAATATAACAAGGTCAAATGTTTGGTGTTACCAGTTTAATTTATATTAAGTAAACAAACATCAAATAGCAAGACATGTAGCTCATTCTTTCCGAAAGACTCGATTTCAACTATTTGTTTTAAAATTGAAATATTTTTTTTGATAAACAAAATATCTAGCGAGTGATATAATTTGTGGGCAAATATTTCGGGTGCCGAAATGTGTGCTCATATTATTTCTTTTTGCTATTCTTTGCTCTTCTCTCACATACTCAGCGACATTAGTTGTCACGACTCGATGCCAATTTCTAAAACTGCGTCAAGTATTGCAAAAATTAGCAGTCACTGGTGATATCGATGCAAATCTGAAAAAACACTGATTTGTCTGAAAACTTTCTAAAATTATTTGAGAGAAACAAACTAGTTGAAAGTGTAAAGTAAGCAAAGTCCGTACGTGTAGACAAAGCATAATAAGCATAGACAATGAAACATTATTTTTGCAACGACACTAGAAGTTTAAGCGACCATAGACTAACATAACCTCTTTCTTTATCCGTCAAGCTTTGTAACACAAGGTGAATATCAAGTAAAATATTTTATAATATTACAAAATACGAATAAAAGTTAAATCATTGATGTAAATGCACGTTTTAAAATTGTTGTAGTGATATTAATAATAGTTCCGGTTAAAACTTGCTTTTGCTAGTTGAAATCAGAAATCCACGTGTTGTGTGCGACTGTCGGTGACCGAAGGCTAATTTTGTTTCAGGCCCAAAAATGACGAACTCTAAAGGTTATCGTCGCGGAACCAGGGACTTGTTTGCCCGCAGATTCCGCACCCATGGAACCATCCCGCTTTCCACGTACATGAAAGTGTACAAAGTCGGCGACATCGTTGACATCAGGGTAAGTTCCTTGCTCACTAACGAATCATGTAGATTTTCGTGTTGTAGGAGCGATGTATTGATATCTACAATTATAATCTATTGCATCTGCAAATATCTGGAGCGAATTACAAATGAGTTTCTAATTGCTGCATGATAAAGTTGTATTCAAAACAAAGTGCTGATTTCCCATTGTTCCTGTGATGTGATTCTAAATAACTTTTTTCAAAATGTTTTATGGCTCTATCAAAAAACCCAAATTTAACTCATAATACAACATTGTTTTAGGGTAATGGTGCAGTCCAGAAGGGTATGCCCCACAAAGTCTACCACGGAAAGACTGGCCGTGTCTACAATGTCACACAACATGCTCTTGGAGTCATTGTAAACAAGCGTGTCCGCGGAAGGATTCTACCCAAGCGCATCAATGTCCGCGTTGAGCACATCAAGCACTCAAAGTGCAGACAGGACTTCCTCAAGAGGGTGAAGGAGAACGAGAGGCTCCTGGCTGAGGCTAAGGCTGCGGGCAAGATCGCCAACCTGAAGAGACAACCTGCTGGACCCAAGCCTGCTCATATTGTCAGTGGTACTGAGAAACCAGTGTTACTGGCTCCCATCCCCTATGAGTTTGTAGCTTAAAAATGGAAATAAAAAGTATTTTTAAGGATCTTAGAATTTTATTTTGTACTCATCACTGTCCATTTATTTTTATGAAGGGTAGCATGTCTGATCTTTATATAATTAGCCAATACTTTTCTAACTTGGATATATTTCTTAAAATTGAGAAACCTATCTTATTCTTGAATTTTTTCAAAATAGCTCATAATAATAAAAGATTACTTCAATCTTAAATTGGTCATAGTCAAACATTTACTTGTAGTACAGGGGTGTATGGACACAACATACAGAGATTATTGCACAATGCATAATAATGCTAAATCTTCACATCACACAACTTCTAATAAGAATGTTGATGACGAATATAGTGGGTATTAATTCAGAGGAAAAGAATAAATATAAACAATAACTAGGTATTATGAGATCAGCTTTGAAATATGAAGAAAATTGAGCAATTTTTGTATGTTCACAAAACTTAACAAAAACGTTAGGAAAAACTTTTGCTCTTGATTTAGTAGTAAAAGTTATTCTTGCTCTTGAGTACTTCCATCGCCTGAAACATGGTCATTTTACCTGTTCACACAGTAGAAAGTTGTAAAAGGTCATTGAAAGGAAGTACCCTAAATATTGATGCTACCAATGTTTGATTGGTTTGCGCTACAACTTCAAGCATTTTAAACTTGATTTAACAAACATCATAGCTTTCGAAAGCAAGAGCGCCAAAGGTCGCTCGCCAACTACCTGCACTAGAACCATCTTCAAGAATATGACGATGCTAGGCCTAACGCCTGCGAGAGGTTATCCGCAACACCAACGCCCAAGCTGGGCATTCCTCGTACTGCGCCATGTCGTCGAGGCAGCTGCAATAATGGCAACCGGTCGTGGTTCAGTCCAAGGTCGGAAGCGAGTGCGCGTGGGCAGTCAACTTCTTCTGCGAGGTAGTGATGGTCGCAAAGGATGCGGGGGGATACGGCCTCCCTATATCCGTAGCAGACCGGGCGCCGGAGGGCCCGCATGTCTCCGGCCGCTCTAGGGCGTGGCGTGCAGGTAACAGACTTGGGGACTCTGTTGCCTGCACAGTCGAAGGCCCGACACGGTGGCGCGCCGTGTTCCTCTCTGGAGGAATTGCGGCCGCAGAGGGTGACAGGGTCTGCACGAATGCTTACGGGCCAATCATAATAATAACCACAACGCCGTATCTCTATGTTGACGTCGTGGTGGGGTCTGCGCGCCCCTATGAACTTAATTGGCGAGGGGTCAAAAAGAGATATAATCCACAGGGCAGTTTTGTGGCGAACTGTTGGGCAGGGCGGACCCACGGCCTTTCCGAGGCACGGGGATTACACCTTTTTGCCCGACCTGGGAATCGAACCTAGGTCCCCACGCCCGGTAGTCGCGCTTGCGACTACGAGACCAACGAGGCAAGGATTTGAATATGGAATAAGGGGCGAGCAGGAACTATAGGTGGCAGCACAGAAGTGTCAATATGAACTATTCAAAAAGTTTCGAATTTACAACACTAGATGGCAACAGTCTACGCTGTGAATGTGCCCCTAAAGGAAGCGTGTCAGAGCTATAGGTGGCAGCACAGAAGCGTCAATGTCAAGTATTTATACGGAAAAAGTTCGTTTACAACCTACCCAGGTCCACCGTATGCATCGCCGTGGCGGCGCCGCATACGACATGGTGTTGGTCGTTTGCGATCCCACCGTGGGCCACCACCCCATCTTTGCCCTTTCCAAAATTTGTGGCCTCTCCGGCCTCAATTATGCGGGCACTCACAGCGGAATTGCCACGGCAAACCCCGCTGCGTCAAGTGCCTGGGTGACCATGGCACCTCAGACTGCCCACGCCCCAAAGACCGAACTCAGTGCGACGAACCGCCCAGATGCGTGCTGTGCGGTGAGTCAGGGCACCCGGCTAACTACCGGGGCTGCCCCAAGGCACCTAAATCCTCAGCCCCTAAACTGGCAAAGCGTGCAAACGCTCGCCAGCTCAGGGAATGCCCAACACTCTCAAGAGCGCTGCCGGCGACCTTAAGTCCCCAGCGCCCCAATCCCTGGACCGGCAACCACAAGGCCCACTTCCCGGCCTTGAGGGCTGCCGCCCCACAGGGTTCTCAGGCCACCACCGCGGCTCTGCCCACTCAGCCCGCCGCGTCACCAATGCCCATCCCGGCCCTCATGGACATGGCTGTCCCGCCCTTCTCCCCACCCATGACAACCCGAGCTACCTTGGGTAGTCGCCCGGTGCTGCAAGCATCTCCAACTACTCCTAAGGTAGTCTCAGGGGGCGACGTGACCAGGAACATCATCCTGGTCACGTACAACGCCTTCTATTCCCCCAGAGCCCTGGCAATGGCCCGGGCCCTTGAGGGGTGCAGAGGCAATCACGCCTCCGTCTTCGCCCAGTTTGGTGACGTAGTGCGCCACGTGGAAACCTACACGTCACTTCATGGATAGGTCCTCCCCCGCGCGTAGGTTCAAACCGAAGGCCCTCCGGATAGGGTTCTTCAACGCCAATGGCTTTCTACGCCAACGCGACGAGGTCGCCGCGTTCCTCCGCGACCATCGGTTAGATATTCTTCTGGTCCAGGAGACCTTTCTCAAACCCTACCATCGAGACCCGAGAATTGCGAACTATCGTATAGTTCGCAACGACAGGACTCGTTGTCATAGGGGAGGGACTCTTATTTACTATAGGTCGTCCCTGTACTGCATCCCTATGGATCCACCCGCCCTCTCTAGACTTGAGGTCTCCGTCTGTCGGCTGGGCATGACAGGCCATCAACCCATCACGGTCATCTCAACCTATGTCCCACCTGCCATCCCGGCGGAGAACACCTCCGCCATAAAAGATGACCTTACCAAACTTCTCGGTTTGAGTACCTCCGTCCTTCTGGCGGGGGACCTCAATGCCAAACACCCCTCCTGGAATAGTCACACGAGCAATGCCAGAGGCAGAGCCGTGCTTGATCTATGCGGGCCCCTATGTTTTGATGTCATCGCTCCGATGCATCCCACTCACTACCCTCACGATCCCACCCACCGCCCCGACGTACTCGACGTAGCTCTCCTCAAGAATGTCAACCTACGGTTGCATTCTGTGGAAGCGATCGACGAGCTCAACTCGGACCATCGGCCCGTGGTCATGGAGTTCGCTCCTAGATCGGGACCCATGGACCCCGCACAACCCCACCCCGACCCGAGTGATCACTGAGTGGAGTCGAGTAAGCGAAATGCTGAAAGACACAAAGTCACCTCACTTGGACAAGATCCCCGACTTACCTAATCGAGACCGCCGCCGACACGACGGCCGCGATCGACTCTCTCACGGATCACGTGCAATACGTCTTGAACGATTGTTCGAGGGAGACTCCGGCGGTGAGCGATCATCGCTGGAAGCTCCCGGACGATGTGCGTGACCTGTTGACGGAGAAGAACGCGGCTGTCCGTGCCTACAGCGCCTTCCCCTGTCAGAGTAACAAAGTTCACATGCGCTACTTACAGCGTAAAGTAAGTAATCGCATTAAAGAACTGCGTGACGCTGACTGGATTAAAATGCTGGGCGACCTCGAACCCAACCACTTGGCATTCTGGAAACTTCAGAAGAAATTACGATCTGCTGAGGTCACCTCACTGCCACCCCTCACGCGCCCAGATAACACCGTCGCCTTCGATGACGACGAGAAAGCCGAATGCCTAGCCGACAGCCTGGAGGCACAATGCACTCCCAGCTCTCTACCAGTAGACCAAGCTCACCTTCGCATGGTGGATGCTGAAGTCGAACGTAGAGCTTCCATACCCCCGTTGAGGAACCCGATGACCCCCTGCCCCCCGTCACTCCAGACGAGGTAAAGGAGATCATAGGCAAACTCAAACCCAGGAAAGCCCCTGGTTCCGATGTCATCACCAACAGGGTGATCCGTCTCTTTCCTGCCTCCCTGATAATGTTGATGACCGCCATCTTCAATGGCGCTCTGTCCAACAACATGTTTCCACAATCGTGGAAAGGGGCCACCGTTATCGGTATCCCCAAACCAGGGAAGCCCAAGTCCTCCCCGACCAGCTATCGTCCCATCAGTCTGCTCAGCGGCCTGGGCAAGGTCTACGAGAGACTTATTTATAAGCGACTCAAAGACTTTGTCGAGGCCAAGAGCCTAATTCCCCCCGAGCAGTTCGGCTTCAGAGCCAACCATTCTTGCGTCCAACAGGTCTTCCGCATCGTTGAGCATATCAGCGACCGCTTCCAACGCGGCCAAGTGACGGGAGCCCTGTTCTTCGACGTAGCGAAAGCTTTCGACAAGGTCTGGCACAACGGTCTTCTGATATACAAGCTATATCAACTCGGTGTGCCAGATCGTCTCGTGCTCATCTTACGAGACTATTTGTCGAACCGCACCTTTCGATACCGTATCGAGGGTGCGCTTTCAGCCCCCCATCCCGTTCGCGCCGGAGTGCCCCAAGGCAGTGTGCTCTCGCCTCTAGCTTTCACGCTATACACCAGCGACCTCCCGACCTTCCCCGGGACGCACTTAGCCCTGTTCGCCGACGACACGGCCATATATCGCTCCGGCAGAAGTGAACAGTGCATAGCTCGAGTCCTCCAACAATCGGCCAACGCCCTAGGCGTCTGGTTCCGAAAGTGGAGGATCGAAGTTAACCCCGAGAAAAGCCAAGCGGTTTTGTTTGACAAAACGCGAGGCCGTTTCTCCAGGCCCACTCCCAGCCCGATCACCATGTTTGGTAAGCCGATCCCTTGGGAGAAGCAAGCCAAATATCTAGGCGTGATCCTTGACCGACAACTTACGTTCGGTGAGCACATAAAGAAGGTACGCTCGCGTGCCTTTTCGCTCTCGGTAGGCTCCACTCCATGCTGAATGCACGCAGCAAGCTGTCCCTAAGATGTAAACTGCGCATCTTCACGACGTGCATACGCCCCATAATGACGTATGCGTGCGCCACCTTCGCGCACGCAAAAGTCGCATCATATCCATAGGATGCAAGTAGTCCAAAATCGATTTCTCCGAAAGGCCACGGGCGCCCCGTGGTTCATTAGGAACGAACGACTTCATGTCGACCTCAAAATCCCGACAATGAAACAGTTCATGAAACGACTATCGCAGCGTTTCATTGAAACTGCTTCAAAACACCAAAATCCCCTTATCGCATCGGCTACCCGATACACCCCCTCACAGATCAGTAGGACTCGCCGCCCGCGGCATACCCTCGTCGAACCCGACGACGCCATCACCCAGATCCAAGAGAGCCGTAGGGAAACCAGCACTCTTAGAAAACACAAAAACAGACCGCGTTCCGTATTCAGGCCCCGCCGTCGGGGCCCGTCGCGACGCCCCCGTAAAGATCCTTCCCGACCTTTGATTACCGAGCCAGCCCGTGTCGCTGAGCCAGTAGTTTTAAACTCTCCAAATAATGTTATGACCCAGCCTGTCCCTTGCTGTTCCTCCCAAAATGACGCCGCTAGCCGAGGTCCGTATCCCACAGGGGATGCCCTAGCGAGCGGTCATGTAGTTTTAATTTAGTTTGTAAGCCCTGGCTGGGGGCCTTAGAGTCATTTAAGGCCACCACAGGATAGTCTGGTTAAGCAGTCACCAGCCCTAGCGTGCTGAACTGCGAGTGGTCCCCATAAAAAAAAAAAAATTTACAACCTAGTTCGATCCAGACCGTCCCTAGCTGTCCTCCCCCCAGCGACGCCCTAAGCCAAGGCCGTGCCCCACAGGGGGTGCCCTTAGCGTGTAGTCGCTTAGTTTGTTCCGGTTAAGCAGTCGACAACCTCCTAGACTGAACAGAGGCCACTCACAAAAAAAAAATACAACACTAGATGGCACGTTCCCTATATCTATCACCTAGACTGCATAATGGCTTTTTGGTTTATGCCATGTGTATTAGAATACGTAATCGACGGTATTAGATATATCGCACACCTAGATCTAAACAGGTTGAACTAAAAAAAAAACAAAAAAATAAGCCAACAGGCGAATAAGTGATATCTGTTTACAGCAGAAGTATTTTTCTATATATATGTATTTATGCAGCTAGAAGAAAGATATTGAAGGAATCTTTTATTTCACTCCTGTTTTGGGGCTGAAAATCGGATTTTTGGACTTTTTTCCTAATTGTTTTATTATTTTGGGTTCCTCACAGTTGTTGGTACTGGAATACTGCATGACGGACACGATAATCGGGAAATAATAAAATACAATTCACGCGGAGAAAGATCACAACGTTTTATATTGAAATGAAATATATTTACAACTGTATGACCATTAAAAAGATGAATAATATATATAATCAATGATTGGAATTAAACGATTTTTCAATAATTATATGCCTTTTCAACTTTAACAAATGTGGCATGATAACATGATTTATTATAATCACTATCTTAAATAATTTAAATTACTAAAATTAATTGGATAAACTTAACAACTAGCATCTCTAGATTGATAAAATAATATATATCCCGTTTCTGATGATTTCTGTATTTCAGACGTTAGGCCGTAGAAGTCTTCTATAGCGGAGGCATCAATTTTCTGTGAACAGATAAAACAAGGTTTAACCTTTTGAACGCCATCGTCACGTATACATGACAAGCAAGCGCGTGCCCTGTACGCCAAACGTCACAAATATGTGACAAAAAGTACGGCGAATTTGTGGCTTGGCGTCGGGGGCACGCCGATGCGTTTATGCTCTGGCGTTCAAAAGGTTAATGAAGTACACAAAAATATATGAGATTCCAATTTGGATGCTGTACACATTAAGATATCGTTTATTCACATAAAATAGTACACACTATCATGAATTCCTTTCCCCCCAAGACCTACCTATATTAAATAGGTAAGTACAGAAATCAATGTTCACAATCATACTTTAGTGACATTACAAATCTTCGATCAAGTATACACTAGATTAAGGATCAGGATCAAAAATACGTCGCAAGTGTCCACGTTTGCACACACACATACATTTTATATTTGACACTATGACTCGTAGAAAACAGCTTAAAAACATGAACAGCCTAACTTGATTATAAAACTTAAAACTCGAGCATAAAGCTTAATTACGATTACAATATACAAATATTTGTTTGTGTGACTTTCTGTCATCGCCTCATATAAAGTGGCTTAATATAAACGGTAATTTTAAATAACTACAATCATATTTTTATTCTGAATTAATACTTAATACTTAAAGGATAAGGTTCAAAACATTATGATGACAAATTTGCCTTACACTATTTTAAAATTCGAAAAAAATCCTGGAACACATTAATTTGAAATAAGACCACTAATTTATTTGTGGTCTTATTTTTCCGGCCGTTTTTGAAGTTCTAATCGGACATCTAGTGATTCTTGATCAAAGCATTACATACAAAGAGAGTTCACATATAATTTAATTCACTTACGTCTATGTTTTTTAATTGTTTTAATAAATACTTAACTAACTACTTGCGATGAAATGATGCGGATGAATTTTTTGACGCCATATTTTAGGGTTAATTTAGTTAGGAGTTTTTATTTTTATTGTTAAGTATAAAAAGTTATAATATATATAAGATAAGTTATAAAAACAGGTGAAAACCTTTACTAACTACTTACACTACAAATAAAAATAAAAACTTATAACTATATAACCCTAAAATATGGCGTCATAAATTATACCACGTCTAAATAGATGAAATCATTATTTTAAAGAAAGATGAATAAAAAAGGTATCAAGTTAAGCCAACCCACACTACTGCTCAAAAGTATTTGGCCACCTACATTTTGTGAGGCCAAAGCTCTGTGAAAACACCATTCAATTATTTAATAACAATATTTGTAAATCAACATGGCAATGCTGCCAGTCTTCTGGGCATGTTTCCGGATGACAGCGATGCGGAGGAATACTTTGACGCCTGAGTGTACTTTGTTTTTGTATATGTATATGCATACTTAGCTTAGTAGATGTAAATAGTTTTAAGATGTACATACTTTCAGTGTGTTATTGTTCATAAATAATTAAAATTACTATGAAGTTGTTTCAAACTTTTACAAAATACCCTTTTCTGGGAAGCCAAATACTTTTGAGCGGTAGTGTAAATCTTTGCCCATTCCATCATACACTAAAAAACACCAGTGTATACTCACATCTACCATATCATCGTCGAATAGCAACCAGAAGCCATGGCTTTTCACAATACTGATGTAGTGTCCCCGATTGGGGCCAGAGCCACAATGCACCACCACTGCCACTAAGTCGTACAACCTGTCTGGGTTTACTGCGTCGTCGGACTGTAAGGGAAAATGCTATAACATATGTATTCAGTTGTGCTATATGGCTTCATTGAATTTAATGTTAAAGAGTTTACTGTTCACGGTATTCATACAAACTCGCAAGACCTTCTATACAAGGCCCAATTAAAATAGATGGACAAATTTTAACACAGCGTTCAGTACGTCTAACCAAAGATATCCAGGCCAAAAAAACACTGATTAAAGTGATTTTATTTTGACCTAAAATAATAAACTTGCACTCGCGCCCCCGCGCCGCGCGTTTCAGAATTATGAGATAACAAAGACATGTGTTTTATGCATTGGGTAACTAACATTTTTAGTGTATTTTGTTGATTTCGTAGGCTGATTTTTTTTCTTGTATATATCTAATGAGTTTTCCTTATTTTGTTTTTTTACCATTGTTCTTATTTTGGTGGTCTGAATGATTTCTAAAAGTTTGTCTATCATTTTAATGGGACCTTATATATTAATACGTGAAGCAAAATCTTAGTAAGTACCATATTTTTTTCAAAAATTACGCGGACCTAGGAGTATGTAATTTGGCACAGTTAAACTTTATATGGAGAAGGGGTGCAGAAAGCTAATATTTTTTTTATGATAATGCTTACAAAATACATTAAATTAATAAAAAATTTGGTTGAATTTCGATAGACCACTAGTTCTTGGAAATTCATGGATCGACTTTAATGAAACTTGATGCGCAAATGCAAGAGAAAATTTCTACCAAAATTTTTAGACCTTAATAGATCTAAATATTTCGTTGAACTTTATCGAATAAGAAGAGAGAGGTGAGAGCTGTTTTAGGATGTCTATAGATACATAGAAAGTAAAATTCGCTTTTTCTAGATAAAGTTGCGAGTTTGTATGGAATTCGTGAGGGGTAAATACTCTTAAGGGAAGAAGAGTGGGTTAACAATTCTAAGATACAATATATAAGTTAACGCCCGGTTTCTGGAACGCAATTATAACCGAGTCACAAATTAAACAAGTCAAGTGTTGCTATTAACTGTTGATAGTTTTATTCAACTTATCACATCAAACGCGCATTTGATAATATAAATTATTACATTCATTTTACGATAATTTTCGTTCCAGGAACTGAGTATAACATTTATAACGCCCGGTTTCTGGAACGCAATTATAACCGAGTCACAAATTAAACAAGTCAAGTGTAGCTATTAACTGTTGATAGTTTTATTCAACTTATCACATCAAACGCGCATTTGATAATATAAATTGTTACATTCATTTTACGATAATTTTCGTTCCAGGAACTGAGTATAACATTTATAACGCCCGGTTTCTGGAACGCAATTATAACCGAGTCACAAATTAAACAAGTCAAGTGTTGCTATTAACTGTTGATAGTTTTATTCAACTTATCACATCAAACGCGCATTTGATAATATAAATTGTTACATTCATTTTACGATAATTTTCGTTCCAGGAACTGAGTATAACATTTATAAACTTACGAGTGACCAGTAAGATTGTAAAGTTTTTGAATAAACTTTGTGAATATATAAAACAAATAATAATAAGTATAAAAAATACAATGGCCCAAAATGCAACCTTAGGGAACCCTTTTACTATAATATTTACTGTTTTTTATTTTGTCGCGGTATTTTAAAGTAACCTAAATTTTACCGACTTTATTTGGAGTAATCATTAAACAAAACACGTTTTAGTATGAAATGTACATTAGCGAGAGAGAACAATAAAACAATAATCTATCAAACTCACCGTATTAAACAACCTCAGTTCCAAAGGAAAAACGACTCTATGGGACACCTTGATATGCCTGTTATACTGTTCCATGTACTTAAATCTCTTAAGGTGCAGAGCTAGAATGAGCGGGAGTTTCTTTACTCTCATACGTTTCTGGGCTTCTTGGTAGCTGCTACAGTTGTCACATTTGAATTTATTGTCGTTGCAAAGCGTCTCTGTGTCGCTAAAGCATTTCAGACAGTGTGTTATGCTTGTGTTTTGTCCAACGTCCACCTGTAACAAGGAAAATGTTTATGTGGTGAGCTTTCTCTTCTTTGGGTACCTAGCTTAAAAAACACAAACCTAGCAATGGCTGAAGGATTTCCTTGGATTGGGATAGAAAGTGTGAGTCTTTACGAAATGAGAACTTTCACTTCGATTCAGCAAAGGGATCGCTCCCTTTGCTGAATCCACCTAAATGTGTCAAAAAAAAAACTTTGAATGTGATTTGGCACATTATGTGCAATTCGCTTAAAATAACTAACTTCAGAATTTTTAAGAGAATTGTAAGGGAAGACTGTGGGCGCAAGAAGGCGCATACGACTGCTTGCAAGTGAATACTACTCCATACTACATTTTATATGAAATCCCGGTTGAGACAAGAAAGAAATTAAAATTACAAGACGTTAGTTCACGCCTCAAGTCGTGTATGTATGCCTAGAAATACTACCCGTTTCGATACAATTACTTACAATGCGGCCTCATCATAATGTTATTCATACTTGGCTATTTATGGTACGCACTACTAAAAATAACAGAAGAGAATCGTGTATGAAAAAATGATGGATGGTGGGGAATGATATGAAATAAATGGTAGTGGATGTGTTACAAGGGAAAAACAGACTAAGAAAACATGGGTCAAGAGTAGAATAATTATGACGAAAAGATAAAATTTATCTGCTTAATATCTTCAATATTATGCTCTAATTTAAAAGCTATTTAAATTAATTATCCTTCTAATATTATAAACGCGAAAGTTTGTATGGAAGTATGGATGGATGGATGTTTGTTACTCTTTCATGCAAAATCTACTGAATGGATTTTGCTGAAATTTGGTGGACTATAGTCTGGAATAATACATAGGATACTTTTTATCCCGGGAATATATTTCCTTGGGATAGTTTTCGACAATCACGCGGACGGAGCTGCGGGCGGCAACTAGTTAAATAATAATATAAAAAATTTGAAAATTATTAATTTGATAAATAAGTCATACCTGTAAATCAAAGAAATGCTCATCCTTGCTGCTAACAGTCTCACAGTTGAGGCACCTGGTTTCGCTGGTGAGCGTGCCCTGGAATATCTCGTGCACCCACGTCGGCTCGGCGTTCTGTGGCGCGGTTCCGTTACACGTGACGTTCTCGCCAGACGCATTCTTTTGTACTTTCAAGGTGCTCTGATTGCGTTCAGCTGCAAGAGATTTTGAATTTTAGAAGTGGATTTTAAACCCGCTTGTGGGTGGTTTTTTAATGCGGTGATAGATACTGGATTTTTAACAGTCAATGCAGAGTCGAAAGTTAAGAATACAACAGGGCATCACATCGTTGGCGCGTAAAAACACACTATTGGATTTTCAAATCTGTGAACATGTTCAAGTTGTAAATTTTTGAAAATAGTTGAATCATTTGAAACATTCTTGCTCATCTCAATACTTATTTATGGTGATTGGCACATTGAAATCATGATTATTTCTGACAAACCAGATTCTAATTAGACTAAAGAAGAAATGCAGGGAACCGCTTGCCACTTTTATAATATAACTCTCAAAATACAAGCCACAGCTTAGTTTCAGTATTTCAGTTAAAAATAAATAAGCGCGTGTGTAGGATTTCGCGATTTCGATTTTATACGCAATTCAAGTCAGTAAAATAAAATATGTTACCATTCATCAAATAAGATTTGTTTGATAAGATAATATTGAATTTATTTATTATTATTATTTTATTTATTTTTTTATTAAATATAAAGTAAATAATCTAGTACAACCACAGTAAATATGAGTTAGCAATTGAAATCCTTTTGGCTGACAGTTGTTGGAAAATCTAGTAGCATTTTTGAGAGATATTTTATTTATTTATCATTTGAGGAAATTCATTATGTTGAAATGATTAAAGCTAGTGAGTCAATTATGTGTCCAATGAAATTTTACATTGTGACTTACCTAAAATAATTTCATTTATATGGTTAATTAGAAAGTTTAGGAATTCATGGGCATCTTGTTGCATATAGTTATCAAATTCTTCTGTAAAAGAAATATACAATACACAGTTAGAGGGGACAACATAATTGGTTGAAATTAAATTTCTTTAAATCAATGATGTTCTAGTTTTTTTTTTAAACTGAGCAAAAAAGGAACATATTAAATTTATAAAACTTTAATCACAAAATCTTACCTTTTTCTTTTCTCAACCTAGCAATAAACTTCTTAGGCGCTATGGAACCTACTTTCTTCTTCTGCGTGGCAATGCTATAAAATAAGTCTGCGAGGCATGTCAGGAGGGTTTCTTTTGTTCTCTTGTTCTTGGCCTTATACTCTAGCACCTTCTCTCTGAATGGGCGGCAAAAATACAATGCTTGCAACACTGAGTTACTATAACATGTATTGCCAAACTGAAAAATATTTAAGTTACATTTAATTAAACCAAGCAATGTAGTTTTTTTAGATCAATACATAGTAAATACTGATATGTTTACACCTGCATTTGATAATCTAAAAGGGCTTTTACAGCTATTGAGTTTTCAAGTGCTCTATTTCCAACCTAAAAATTTCTTAATATTTTTATTAGATTCTCATAGTAACTGGGCATCTGCTACTGTGTCATTTAATCATTGTAGGAAAATGATAATATTGATAAGAACTTCTTATCTTATTCACATACATCATATTTCTCATTACTCACCGAGGACATCAGAAATCTGCTTAGTGAAAATATTTGAGTCTTAAAATGAATCCCATTGAAGGTTAAGTGTTTTGATGATTTTTTTTCAACTTTTTAATGCTGTGGTTACAATATTTTTGTATCCCGGAAATGGATTACATTCCTTCTTCTGTAAATGTTGACTATTTTTTTACACTACTTGGGAAATAGTAATTACATGTGAACAACTTACATTAACTAAACCAAAATAATGTTCATTCGGTGGGAACTGCTCTGACCCGATATCTCTTTCTAGTTGTGATATATTTGCGCCCTGAAATAAAGACGAAAGCACCACATATTATCCATTAAAAATGCCGACATTTATCAACGTTGCAATACCACAAGTTTCCACTTTCATCTTTGCGTACTTCGAGAGTATATCTTCAAAACAAATACCCTAATCCATTCCTCAACTTTTGATCGTAATTAGCTGATTAATTAACATACAATTAAACATGCATTTCTCTCACCATTCTATGTTGGAAATTAAGGCCGAGATCCTGACATATTGACATTTGCAATTCTGTTTTAGCAACTTATAGACTGAATATACGGTTGTCACGGCCGATTATTGGTTATTCACAAATATACTGCACTTATTTCTGGAAACATAATTGGAATTTCTTTTGGAAATGGGCAAAATAAGCACAACAGTTACGATTATGACATAACCACAGACAAGCAAAGATTAGAGAATAAAAAAAACAGCAGTCAAAATCAAAGAGTAAAATGTGTTTTATCGAGGAATCGAGCAAGGTTGTAAAGTTTTCATGATTTGGAAGGAAGCACATTTTCCAGAGAAAATAAATATGATTGTGACTGAAAGCCCGTAACTAATACTTCATTATTTTCCTCCATCCCAGGTGGTAAATATTCCCAGTCAACCTTGAACCTTAATATATAGAAATAAAGTTGAAAATCTATAAAATAAATTTGACAGTTTGTTGTAGCTTGATGTGCTGGCGTCTGTACATAAACCTATCTAGTACACGTTGCGTATTCAGTCAGACACATCGCCGGCCGGTTTTTGGGCCTCGATTCTTCACAGATATACAATATTCATCCGTTCGTGAACCTGAATAACTGCACACCATGGTGGATTAGCGTACCCAGCTGCAGCATTAGAACTAATAACGAACGAACTAATTCCGCAACCATGGCAGGCTCTGGCCCTTCGGACCGTGTCTTCTATGCTGACATCTCTTTGAGCCGCGTGTGGAACACAACGCGTCATTGACACGAGCCTGGTTGTGATCGGACAGCGAGCCACCCGACGCTCGCCGTACGCAGGCCCAAGCCTACTGTGGCCGGGGATTGCCCTGCGACTCCCGACGCCCGGGGTGTCTTCTCCTGTAGCAACGGTTGGGGCGACACCTGGGCTCGTCCTCCCGCTGAATCCGAAACAGGTACCTCCCGAAGCAGCCGTGTCCGGTGAGTACCTGCGACAGGCGAAAGGTGAGGACGCCGTGGCACCTCTCCAGTCTCTCCCCAAAGAGGGGCTTTCCCGCCGCAATTGTGGCATGCCCAGCGCTGGGTCGCAATAGTCGCCGTTTCCATACCGTCATGGTATCTTGCCGGTGATCCGTCCACCGCGCTGCAATTTGCCGCGGCAGCGGAGTTTCGCCCCGGCGAAGCGCCTCCACGCGCCACGCGTAAACGTGCGCGAGGGCTCTCACCACAGATCCCATGGCGGTAATCCGGAAAGGATGCTCGCCGCCTTGCCGCAGACCGTGCGGTATCCCCGAGCCAGCCGGATAGCCATGACCCTTTGGGACGCGTTGAGCTGGCGGGCTGGTCGCCCCTTCAGCGTCAGCGCCCACACTGGGGGCCCATCATAAAGGGCCATGGACCGCACGATCCCCGCATAGTAAAAACCTGCCTTACTCTTTAAATCATGTAAATGATGTCAAGAAGATCATCTGAGTGTCGTATATGTGCAGAACACAAACCAAGGTTTGTGTAGGCAACGCTCATAAAAGCAAGTTCTACTCCATTCGAAAGACTCCACATTGATTTTAAAACCTCTTCCATTTACCACTCAAAATCGCTACATCTTGACGATCATAGATGAATATTCAAGATTCCCATTTGCCTATCCATGCAAAGATGTGTCTACTGGTGCCGTAATAAAATGCTTGAAGTACTTATTCTTCTTATGGGGTTCCACAGTTTATAGATTCAGATCGTGGAACAGGCTAGGTATGTCCAACGAATTACGGAGGTACTTGATAACAAATTCGAACCGTGCCATATATAATCTGCAAGGAAACGGTCAAGTTGAACGTTTAAATACATACGTATACCTTATGGAAGACAATAAAACTAAACTAAAAATCTGGAAACAGAAGGCTGGGAGCAAGTGTTACCGTTCAATCCTTTCATTGCTGTGCACTGCCACCAATGCTACACCCCATTAAAGACTGTTCAGTCAGACATACACGTCGAACCGCAAACGGGAATCAATGGCTCTTGGAATCAGGCCCTATAGGTACTGATGCGTAATAATCATAAAGCATCCAAATACGATCCCGAACTGAAAGAAGTGGAGCTTTTAGAAGCTAATCCATCATATTCTCATGTGAGGTTACCGGATGGCTGTGAAACAACAATATCAAACAGGTAGCTGCTAGCACCAATTCCGTTATCGCCGCTAGAGAGTGATGACTGATGACGATCCCGAAGATCACAAAGAGGACGCCGAGTGTGACGCTGGAAATGCTTCAGGATTATCAACAGCTGAGGACTCTCTCGCTCAGAATGCTGTTGCACCTCGGCGCTCCACACGAGAGAAGAGAGCTCGATTTGTTTTTAAACATTTATTTGCAATGAATGTTTATAAAAGCGTCCCGACCGAAAATGAGCAAGTGTAATTTTTCTAATAAGGACAAATTTTTCAAAACTGAAGAATAAATATCGCCGTTTTAATTTAAAAAATATATTACCCGTATAAAAACTGTCAAACCACCATTTTAATTTCTTTGATAAAAGTTATCTGACTATTGAAAAATCAGCCCTTAGGTAAATTAGCTTTAAATCAGGGTGGGTGGTGGGCAGGGGTACCCCACCCTTGGATACGCCTATGCTTGTAGTCTGTGGCCTATGCCACCCACTGCCATTAGAGTGGGTGCCATTGGTGCCATTTTCTACTGTTCATCGATGTTGAGTATTCGAAACACGTTCGAATATAGCATTTTGCTGCAAATATAATCCAGTTTTTTGTGTTGGCAACATTGTCCATTCTTTGGTCATCAAGATTGACAGTTCCGTCCTAATATTAAATTTAAAAAAATAGGGTGTTTGATAAAGTAGTAAATGTAATTTCAAATATCTTTCAATTTTAAATAAAAACTAATTAAATTCTTGTAGCTATATATTTTGTAAGAAACTTTGTTACAAAATTGACACAATTCATTTCTGACAGTTTAGATATTAGCACTTTGACAGCTTCATTAGGTTTTGGAACGCACGCAAAGCGCAGCGCAGCATCCGATCCTCCCTCGCCTCGTCCCGTTCGGCCGGCTCCGCTCCCTCGATTCAGATTTCAGTTCCGATTCATCCCGATTGTGTTATCTTTCCGGGAACGAGGAAGTTTACGTGGTCGTATTGACGTGGCGGTATCCAAGTGGTACGTATTTGAACGTTAAATTAATCAGAATTCATTACTTGAAGTGTTTGATTGAAGTAGGTAATTGAAATTAATTAATTACAAATTGTGTAATTTAAGAATACATAATGAAATTGTACTGTGTTTCAATGCAGTGTGAGTAGTTTCATGGCATTGTCTTTTATAGATCGAAATGCTGAGGTCACTGTTCGTTGCGTTGGCCGTTTCGGCAGTATTTGCCGGGGTGCCGACTCCTGAAGAAACAAAGCGGCTTATGGACCGTCTCTCTGAGTCCGAACATTTTAAAAACGAACACCATAACAAGCAGTTTGATCATGATGCCTTTTTGGGTGAAGATCAGGCAAAGACATTTGATCAGCTGCCGCCTGAGGAGAGCAAAAGGAGATTAGGGTGAGTTCACACATATTTCTTTAAAAGTAAATTAAGTTCCATATGTAATGGATTAGGAACAGACAAATTTTGTTATGATGGCATTTAAAACTCTTTCACTTTATTATTATACATACATCGATAATTGTAGGTCATCGAATTTCTACAAAAATGTATTATTCCTTTTTATATAACACAAATGAGATATGCACATTCCAGAAAGTTCTAGTAATTTTGTTAAATGGCAGATCTTGCAATTTCCTGTGTCTTAAGATTATCTCAGTGTGTCAATGATCTCTCCCACACAAACTGGGTTAGTTTAACTAGCAGATAACAGTTCATACTGTGTAGTTATTTTTAAAACAATGACTAACTATCATGCATATTCATCATCTGCCTAGCCTTTTCCCAACTACATTGGGGTTGGCTTCCAGTCAAACTGTATTCAGCTGAATACCAGTATTTTACAAGGAGCGGCTGCCTACCAGACCTCCACAACCCATTAACTGGGTAACACTGGGAGTTCTTGGCAAGACTGGAGTCAGATTTACTGGCTTCTGACAATCCGCAACAACTGCCAAAGATCTACAAACTATGATGCATGCAAAAAATAAATTTATTAAAATCCAAACATACTTTAGCTAAAGGGTGAAGCTTTATTACATCTTAAAGCAGTGTATGCTTTAGTAAAAGGAGTATTCTATCACTGTTATTATCATGTCAAAATGGTAGCATAATCAGCCTTAAATGTTCCACTGCTGGAACACAGGCCTTCTCAGGGAGTGAGCAGAGTGAGCTGTAAACGCAGGCTAAATGAATTAAGGTCCATAGTAATATGTCATCAGATTGTTATTAGTTCCATTAATACTTATCTGCCATAAGAACAGATATATTGTTGAGGGCAATCTATATTTTTTTTAAATCATGAGTCATGCATAATATTTAATGTGTTTAATTTCTCAGTGTGATTAAATTTAATAATTAATTAGCTGCACCCTTATCAAATTTCAATTTACCGAATATAATCAAGTTTGTAATTAGGTAGTATGTAGGTACTGAAGTAGTGTTCAGTATTGAAACAAGATTCTATTATTTGTTGTCCTAATATTTGAGTAGAACTTTTATATTACGTGTTCAATAGAGATCATTGTATGTTTCATTTCAGAATTTGAGGTACTTAATATTTTTTTTTATATTTGGAACAAAAAACTATGTCATACAGGGTGAAATTCAAATCAAAACTTTATTTTGAATTGACCATTTACAGGCACTTTTGAATTGTTGAGCTTTGTCAGTCAAAAGCTGCGCTAGCGACAAGCAAAACACCCTCTCCAGTGTGGCAGTTGCAAGCTTTCTACATTTTAGGAACTTTTTAATACAAGTAATCCCATAAAAATCAACACAAAAGTTAAAGCTTGAATTGCTGGCAAATAAATTCATAATGTTGTGTATCATCCTAAAAAAACATTCGGATTTTGTGAACATTTCTAAACAAAATGTAATTTGAGTGAAAGGTATGTATCAATAGACAGGAACAGCTCAAGAATGTGCAAACAAACACGATAGTTATTCTATATACATACTTAAAGTATCTTACGTTAATATAAAATACATAAAAACCGCACCTATCACAGTTCACTGACCCCATTATCAGGCGCGGCAGTGAATAATTAGATTAATTATTTCTAGAATAATCGTGGACAAGATAGACGGAGACAAAGACGGCTTTGTGACGCTAGTGGAGCTGAAGGATTGGATCAGATACACACAGAAGCGGTACATCAATGAGGATGTTGACCGGCATTGGAAACAGCATAACCCTAACAATGATGAAGCTATTGAATGGGAGGTGAGTTGCTTGTCTATGGACTATAAGAGTTATGGAATATGGAGTGTATTATATTTATATTACACATGTGTGTTCTAGCCATCCGGCTAGTTTCCAGTCTCCATTGAGATTGTCGCCATCACAGAGATTAATCAGGAGGTTAAAAACGCGCTTTTCACGTTCAGCATAGAATATCGGAGTTTATTTTGACAACAATAGAATCTCAACTTTAGCTACTCTTAAATAAAACTGAAATTGGCAAAGCACAGTAAAATCAACCGTTTCAATGGGTAGGCAGATAATGCAGCTGTGGACGCTGTGGTGTTGATGACGGTTTCATTTTGATAATGAGAGAGCATATCAATTATCTACCACAAGTTTTATCAAGAGTTTTTATTATGACGCTTTTTTTTAACATACGCCCATTTATCTGTCGACACAATTGGCTATGGTGATCCCCATTGAGGGAATAAAGAATTGAGTGTGGCATAGATAATCGCTTACTAGCCATTTATTTTTACCAGACGTGGTCGTATCCCACCTACCCTAACAAAACAATATGTTCCAACAGAAGTAAGGGATCATTAGCTTAAGGGGGCAAAGTGGCATAAGACCACACGTCTATCTTCTGAAAATCGCGATTAATATGTTTTTAAATCATTGAAAATTTTTAAGTGTAAGTTGTTTATTTAATAGACAGTAAGGGGGCGTTCAAGTATTACGTAACGCAATTTGGGGGGAGGGGGTGTCTTGTAAAACGTTACGATGCGTAACAGGGGCGGGAGGGGTGTTCGAACAACGCGTTACGTAACATTGTTTTTTTTATTTAACGCTAGTTCACTTAACATATTTTCGAGTTACACAGTCACTAAACAGTAGTCATTTTGCCAAACAAAAATAAACATCAATATTTTTCTTGAAATGACTTTTAGGTAAAAATTGTCACTTGTATGATACGTAACGTTTAGGGAGGGGGAGGGGGGTACAGATAAACGTTACGGCGCGTTATATGGGGGGGAGGGAGGGTCAAGAATCTTCAAAAATTGCCTTACGTAATACTTGAACGCTCCCTTAAAATGTAACATATTTTTTAGAGCGTGACTTTTCAGTACTCGGGTTTTAATTCTTGGGTTCCGTACCCAAAGGGTAAAAACGGGACCTTATTACTAAGACTCCACTGTCCGTCTGTCTGTCTGTCACCAGGCTGTATCTCATGAAGCGTGATAATTTAGCTAGACAGTTGAAATTTTCACAGATGATGTATTTCTGTTGCCGCTAGAATAAGAAATACTAAAAATTAAAAATAAAACATGTTTTTTTTCGGCTTATGGTACGGAACACGGAACCCTTCGTGTGCAATTCCAACTTGCACTTTGCCAGTTTTTGGACTTACTGTCTAATTTTTTTTTTGTAGGTATACAGAAAGAACGTGTACGGCTTTATGGACGAGATGGACCCCAAGGAGCTCCAAATGCCCAACAGTGAAGGTTTCACGTACAAAACTCTGCTGAAAAGAGATCGCAGGAGGTGGACTTATGCTGGTAAGCGAGTGTTCTCTTGCTTAGGTGACCTTGCCATAAAAGAATGGACCTATACGGCAAGTAAAAGCGGAACTAGGCAACTATACGTTCCAGGAGGAGAACAAAAATTGAAGCGTCTTCAGGACTTTCCTACTCAGTAACGCAATGCTACATAGTCAGGAAAATAGCTTTCTCTCGCGGCTTTGATCTAGTTTGCAACCATTTTCCGGTCTAAAAAGTAGCCATCAATGAAAAAATGTTCGACGTCGAAAGTGCCTACGAGTGCCTATTCCAAATTCATAACCAGTGATCGCGCCATATGTAGGGCTATTCCCGGGATTTAGTGACCGTTATTTTAACATGGATATGCCTCCTGAATCCCGGGACCAGTAAGTAATATGGCAAACCGCACCGCACGGGATCAGCTTATTTCGGAAATGACTAGTTTGATATGTAATCGTGCGAACTCATGGTATCTTAAACAGTTTAACTTAATTTAATACATCGACATTCATAAAAATATTCCTGGGAATCTCGGGGCATGTCTATATTAACATTATCATTCACTGCTCATAACCGAACTGATATTAGTTCCGATAATTTTTGGCAGTGTGTCATTCAAGTTCGCAAAGAAAAATATAGATATATAATTTTAAAAAATATTTTGATTTTCATAGCTGACCATTCATTGAAACTGGTTTACGTTTGACTTTACAGTTGTTATGTCAACTTGTGAGTGCTTACGTAAAGTGGTAAACATAACTACATAAGTATTGTACGACCTGCATATTGTTCTATTGAAAGTTATAAGTCAATTGAAGGAAATAGGTCATTGTTGGGACCGTAGGCGGTTAACTAGGAATCGCAATTGTGATTGTAACTGCACGGTGAATGATACGGTTATAATAAGTTTATGAGAACCAATAGGGTCGTTGATATGAAGTCTTCACGCTGTTTGTAGGTAGATTTTATAATAAGTCCAGTAAACCTCCCGCTTCGGCGAAGTCGGTAGCGAAAAGGAATTTGTTCGAAAGAGTCACCGCGACCCTGGAACACAAAGGCTTTAGACGGAACACGGATGGCTTTCAGTCACTAAGAGTTTGACACGCCCTTCTGCTCCACCCAGAGCGGAAGAAGTCATTTGATGATTTCCCATCCTTAAAAAAAAAGAGCAAAAAGGTAGAAATCATAAATCCAAAGTAGGTTTTGTCAAATCAAAATTAATTTATACAAACTAGGCTGAAAATCTTTTTGAACGTTAAAAGTTAATACGAAGACACCTCCCTAAAACGAATTGTATCAAGATGGTCAACTACTACCACTACGATTATATGTATCAAAGAAGACTTGTATTATAATAAAATATAAGCCTGTTTTTTTCCTAGATGTAGATAAGTGGAAGGAGAGTAGAGTCCTTTGCCCTGCAGTGGACAATACGATACTAAAAATACATCGGAAAACGAGCCTTGATCATACCAATCTTGATTTTTACAAGATTTTATTTAACTTGCACCGTTCGTTATATGTATGCATGTAAGTTGTCCGTCAAAATTTGCAAACCATTTTTCGACCATTTGTTGGTATCTACATACACCTTTAGTTCTGGTGACAGTACAAGGTGCATTACTTAATATTGTAATAATTTCAATATGGCCGCCGCTCCAAGATGGCGGATTACATATTTTTTTCATCCTCTTAATACGGGTACCTACTTAAAAAAATTTGTAAAAAAAATAAATAGGAGAATTTATTCTGTTTTTTTCATCGTAAAGATCGCTTTTAGGATAAGGCCATCCATTGTCGTTACCCTATGTATTGTTTTCTTGATCTATCTTTACTGAAACTTATATGGTGCGTGGTGGTGTACATAAATCTTAAGGTAACATGAGTATTTCCATCTTCAGACGCCGACGAAAACGACGCGTTGAACCGCACGGAGTTCGCTGCGTTCCTTCACCCGGAAGACCACTCCGAAATGAGGGATGTCGTCGTGCTGGAGACTATGGAGGACATCGATAAGGATCAGGTATGTATGTCTGTAAATCGGGCTAGTTTCCGCAACTCCACGACTAAGCGCGTATTTTGCGTGCAGGTGGGACAAATGTGTCATTCAATCCATTCCAGCTCCCCAAGGAAGGCCAGCAACGCCTTGGTGTTACTAACTATCTCACAGAGGGTACCTGAGTTTCCGAAGTACTTAGCCCTGTAATCAGCGACTACTGGGCAGCTTAGTAGCAGGTGTGCTGCTGTCTCGTCCTCCCCCATGCAGGTTCTGCAGAGTGGACTGTCAGTGACTCCTATGACATACAGGTGTTTATTAAAAGACCCAACTGTTGTTAAGCCAGTCTTAGGGCTTTTTTCGTAAAACGTCCATCAATAAAGGGAAGTGCCTCTTGCCTGCCTACACTCACTGTGGTTAACCCACAGTTTGTGATGTTTGTCTCTGGTGCATTTCCTTACCAGGTTGCGTAGATGCCCGATGGGGAGTGGCAGGATGGGTTCAGGTCCTATCGCTGCTATACTCGAACCCCTTCTGGCGAGTTCGTCCGCTGTATGTCTCAGGATTCGCCGTATTCCTTGATCCATTGAATGGTTACTTTGTTGTAGATACAACAAAGTGCAACGTCTGAACCAGGTCGGTACATACCGACCTGGTTCAGACGTTGGTGACACTCGAGGATCAGCTCAGAGTCAAATGTGTGGCTGTCCAGAGCTTGCAGGACGGCCATGCTGTCCGATAGTATGCGTACGTTTCAAATTTTGATGCGTAAAAAGTATTCTAAATGTTCAGTTGACAATTTATCGAGACTTTACAATCTCTCAAGTTATTTTATAATTTTGCGGAGTTTGCCATTTTCCAGTGATATCTACATATCGACTTTCACATCCTAACCTGACTAATATTATAAATGCCAAAGTGAGTTTGTTTCTTACCTCTTCAAGTCGAATCGGCTGATCAGATCTGGATGAAACTTAACACCCGGGTAGACCATGTCCTGGGCGGAATGTGTTCCTTTGGGATATTTTAGAATTTTAAGCGGCTGCCATAAGCTAGGTCATAATATAAGTAGGATAGGATGTCAGGGCCTTGTTCTTACAAAATGTTAAAAGCAACACACATTGTTCCTTCAAGTGTACTGGTGCCCTACTATGACGTGCTAATGCCATCCAATTCCGACGATGTAAAAGAGATAGTGCTATACGCTATGTATAGCTCCGTCTCTTTCTTGGAGCGAAATCTCGATCGCTTTAAGACTTCGTAGTAGGGCCTCTGATCTTATTGTTAACTGTGTATTGCAGGACGGCAAGGTGTCCCTAGACGAGTACATCGGCGACATGTACAAGCCCGAGGACGGCGAGGACGAAGACGAACCAGACTGGGTGAAGCAAGAGAGGGAACAGTTCCATGGATACAGGTTAGTGTTTATTACCGCTTCATCTGTTAATCCCATATCTACAACGTGTGACAGAATAAACGCAATACCTCTTAAGGGGTCATTGTACTCATCTTTATGAACAACTTTTCCAATGGGAATAACCCCGAAATCGCGAAAAAAATCTGCTGTTCAGTACATTTTGTCGAGTTATACGCACAGAAATGTATGGGGACATCGTTTTTTTTCTCGATTTCAGTGTCGGTCCCATAGTAAAAGTTGTTCATAATGATTGAATGTTTTTTTGCGTTTATTCTGTTACAGGTTGTATAGTGTTGAAAAGGCACAAGAAAAAATAAATTATTATTTAAATCCAACCTGATATATAAGAAACAAAAGCAAGTTAATATAAAGCTTGTAAATCAAAACTTCATGCCTGTACTTCCAAAAAAAGAATTTTCCAAATCCGACTGGTAGTGCCAGAGATTCGCGCATTCAAACAAACAAACTTTTCAGCTTTATTATAGACTAATTGCCCGCCCCGGCTTCGCTCAGGTGTATATTTTTTTCAAAATGTTCTTTCATAAGAACCTTCTCCTGACAATGACAAACACAACAAAAAAAGAATTAGCGAAATTGGTCCAGCCGTTCACGCGTGATGACGTGACCAAGGGACTATTTCCCTTCATTTTTATATATCATCTACCTAGCCTTTTCCCAATTATATTGGGGTCGGCTTCCAGTCAAACCGGATTCAGCTGAATACCAGTATTTTACGCGGAGCGGCTGCCTACCAGACCTCCACAACCCATTAACTGGGTAACACGGTACTCCTTGGCAAGACTGGTGTCAGATTATCTGGCTTCTGACTATCCGTAACGACTGCCAAAGATCTACAAATGACAGCCGGGACCAACGGCTTAACGTGGTTTCCGAGGCACGGAGGAGTCTCGGTATGTTAAGATGGTCACCCATCCACAGACAAACCTCGGCAAGCGTTGCTTAACCTTAAAGATCTACCCGTGCGGCACTATAAACCGCCATAAATAACTAAATGTGGGCGTAGTAACGGCATACCGCTTTTTTTCATTTCGCTGTTTATGGTTAAGTCCCATTTAAAGAGGGGCGAGCCTATTGTCATCAACCTGCATGTTCAGACTGCACCTCAGAAATTCCTAATAGAACTTATTCGAAAAGTGAAATAAATTACCTTAAAAATGAAATGCTGGAAATTATAACCAAATTTATTCAGACAGTGCACATGGGTTTTTTGTTTTTACTTAATCAAATACCTAGTAGGCAATGGTAAAAGTTGTAAAAGGATTGTCAGTAGACTTTGTTCAGTAGTCTTTCAAGAACCGAAATATTTACGAAATAATGTAAACATTCGTATGAATACTGCAGATTTAATATTGAGGGCATATAGAAGACTCCAAAGTCAATACGATATAGACTTTGGGAGCATTATCGTTACTCTTGTAAATGCAAAGAAAATTGTCCTCAAACTTCATAAAGTATACCTTCTAAACCGCAAAACTTCGAGATGTTTCCATATTCCCAGTTCATTGCTCTTTCGCAATAACCCATTCATTTACATTGATACACAAATCATGTCAATAAGCGGGCGTCATGCGACCGTCGCTACAACAATAATATCAATTTAGCTCCATTGACTGTATTGACACTGAACAATACGGCCGGCCAGCTAGTTGACATGCATTTTTGTTGCTCTATTTATAACAAGCTTTTAAGGGTTCCGTAACAAAATATCAAAACGGAATCCGCGTTACCGCGGTTTCGCTGCTTGGCCTATCCAAAAAGACGTGTACGTCTCGGATTTTCAGGTTTCCGTACCAAAATGCATAATAAACGTAATAAACATGTATTGTATCCCTCAGTTCATGCACACCTACCCGCAGTGGCGATGCGCATACGACGTCTTGCACTTAGTTTTGTGTGAACATATTTTCTACAACTAACCTTTTATTAAAACAAACTGCGGCCAAAAAGCTGGGCATCCTAAATAGAGTGAAGCGATACTTCACGCCTGGACAGCTTTTAACCCTCTACAAAGCACAAGTCCGATCCTGCATGGAGTATTGCAGCCACCTTTGGGATGGCTCAGCTAAATACCAACTTGCCGCGCTTGACTCGGTGGAACACAGAGCTAAAAGGCTCATTGGCGACGTAAGACTGGTGGATGCCAAGCTTCACAGCTTGGCTCATCGCCGCAAGGTTGCCTGCTTGTCGGTCTTCTACAGATTGTACTTCGGGGAGAGTGTCCAGGAGCTCCACGACCTCATCCCACCGGCCCCCTTCTACCATCGGACATCTAGATGCACTGCAAGTTACCATCCCTACCTTGTTGCTATTCCACCAATTCGCACTAAACGTTTCCAAACGTCTTTTATAATGCGCACAGCAAAGGAGTGGAACTCTCTGCCTGTGTCTGTGTTTCCGAACGCATACAACCCTAATCTCTTCAAAATTAGAGTGAACAAGCTTCTTCTGGGTAAGTTCGCTCCATCGTCGACTTTGTCTCTGTCATCTATAACCTTGACTAGAGTCAAGAGCAAACCCATATTAAATAAAAAAAAAAATCTGATGTGAATTGTCATAGTATCTACTAACCCACTACGTCAATCGGCCTAATGAATTATAATAT
Organism: Mamestra brassicae; assembly: GCA_905163435.1. Lineage (NCBI taxonomy): Eukaryota > Metazoa > Arthropoda > Insecta > Lepidoptera > Noctuidae > Mamestra > Mamestra brassicae. The sequence continues at coordinate 3,888,647 of LR990996.1, read as the reverse complement.
TGTATTTTCTCTGTATGTGATTGTGTAAATCTTTTGAGAAAATAAATGTCTAAAACCGTAAAATGCAGATGAAAAGAACCTCATTTCCCGCGGGTTTTGAACATTCAGCGATAGTGAAGCTTCCCATCTGCGAAAGAAATTTTGGAATCGGATCGCAACTTCCATTGATTGCTTTCAACAAACAAACAATCATTTTAATTCTTAAAAATATTAGGTTAAAAGTTATTTTTTGTTTTTCTATGATGATTAATAAAAGCACAAACATACTTATGAGATGAGTGTTAGCTGCCAAATTGTTCAGCTCCAAAGTGTAGGCAACAAATAGCCAATTAACTGTCCTTGTAATTAATTTTCCATGGTTTACTATGCAATAAGAGTATGATAAGCGTTCAGATAACAATTATTTGGTTAGTTACCATGTGCATAGCTGGGCACCGTTTTAATCAAACGATTAACTTCGTTAATCGCTAATCCGTGGCTAGATAAGTAAACTTCGTTAAAAGTTAATGCGTTACATTTGACACGATTTAACGACGTAATAATAATATTGCATTTTTTATATCGTTGCGTTAGTGATCTACTTATAACAACTGTTGGTTTGAGTTCTGGAAGTTAAAAGGTTCGGAACAAAAAAAAGGCGTAGAATTGGAGTGTGGAATTTAGTTATCTGTCCTAATGTGGATAATATTTCCCCTTCATGAACATTAACATGTTAAAGTTCTCGTTTGAAAGCGAGGTTCGTTTAGGCGTAAAAAGATCTTTGCCCGTAGAAAAAAGACGTTGAACTGCAGCGCTTGGCAATATTATCCTAAGGGTAGCAATAAAACGAGTGACTGTAAATTACAATTTTAAGTGTCAAAATTAATTAATTTGGGTTAGATAATTACTAAGTGAGCGACTGACTGTAAGTGACGAAAAATCAACAGAACAGTATCTTACAAACATTAATTTGATTTCATAATATTTGAGCGACTTAATATTTGTTTGAGTGTCAACGTTACGTCCTGCATTTTTTTCAATATTTGGCAAATGTATTTTTTATACTGAGCGGCATTTTATCTTAAATGAAGTGTTTCGAATACAAAAACCACTTTGAAAAATACACTAATGAGCAGAGTATAAGGAGCTCACATTAAAAAAAAATAATGTGAAATAACTATTTGAAGAAACACTATTCTATTAGCTAAGAAATTTTATTATTGAAATTTAAGGGTAATTAAATAAAACATACTCCGTAAAAACTAAAGTAGTATGCAGTTACTTAAATCAAATGAACAAAAATAAAATAAACCTAACCTAACCTAACCAGTGGTGCGAGCGCATGGCAATGGTAAACACGCAACGCTATTGGTCCGCAGCCCAACTCACCTGACAGCAACGATTCGTCGCCCCGCCCCCATTTGAATTCGCGCGCATTTAACAATCTGTAGTTTTCATTAAAAAACGTATCAAAATAAAAAAACATAAGCCCTCAAATAGAATATCAGGAACCAATAATCATTAATAAAGCAGCTTACAAAACTTTGCTCAAAGTGAACTTTTTAGTAGTACGTTATGTATAACCTCACATAGAAAAATCGATTCTATCTTAATATTGAAGTTGCCCTCTCTGTATTTCCAGTCGCTCACTTAGTAATGTAGTCGCTCGGATAAAATTTTAATATATGAAATGGATTTATCACAATCCACTTTTTGTAAGCTCGTTCTGGATTTTATTATTAATCAATATTCGTCGTTAGTTTAGTTAATTTTTCGCTTACTCAAATTCATACCGCTCAAGTTATTAATACAGTATGTCATCAGTCGCAAAGCTTTTTTTTAATCGCTCGTTTTATAATTCCCCTTATCCTAATATATAAAATTCATCCGTAACTGTCTGATTGAGTGCCTGAGTGACTGACAGACAACGCACAGCTGAAACTACTGGTCGTAAAAACCTGAACTTTGGCATGTAGGTTCCTTGAGGAGTGTAGGGAAGCACCTAGAGAAAATTTCCCGAAATTCCTACGGGAACGGCAAAAAAAAAGGGAAATGCGCGTACGAAGTCGCGGGCAAAAGCTAGTATTTAATTAACAGATTTATAAATATCTGTTCCCCGAGGAATGCCGCATCGTTGAACGAGTCTTTTCATTTCATGTTTAGCCACATTTTGACGAGATTTTGAGCTTTACTCTTTAAAGATTTGTGACTCGTAGGTTTTTCTTTAGACTGAAAAAGTCACTAAGTAATGAAACGAACAAACGAATCATATGAATCAAATTTCTTCGCAGTTTTCTTCTCACACGCACCGGCAAGACATACTTACCTATGGTAGGCCCCAAATATTTTTTTTTCGCAATTTCAGTGTTGGTCCCATAGTAAAAGTTGTTCATAATGATGAGTACAATGACATCTTAAGAGGTATTGCGTTTATTCTGTTGCACGTTGTATATAGATGAGGAGGTCTGGATGTTTGCTAATCTATCTATCTTCGAAAAACTCACACACGCTCATCCGATCCCAAACTAGGCAGAGCCTGTGCTATGGCAACCAGACAACTGATAAACATACTTATATATTTCTAAATACATACATATTATAGACAAATTACACCCAGACACAGAACAAATGATCATGCTCATCACACAAAGATTTGTCCTGGGTGGGAATCGAACCCACGACCTCCGGTTTAGCAGTCAGGGTCACTAACCACTTGACCATCAGGCCAGTCATCAATAATCAATTGCGCTTCAACAGCTGCAGGGATTTGAATAAAATTTAGAAATATGATACATTATATTCCAGATATACAGACGCCAGCAGAGCAAGCTACAAAAATCTGTCAAAATTCTTTAATAGATTTTCAACTTTATCGCTACACTATTAGGTTCAAGGTTGATTGAGAAAATTTTACAGTTTCGGGTAGCTTGTTGTGCTGCCGTCTGTACGTTCGTTTGGTACAGTTTCACAATTTCACGCAGGCAAAACCGCGGGCAGAAACTGGCCATGAGTAATCCGTTGCATGCACTGTAGGCTGTTAGTACCCGATTACAATTATAAAAAAAAACAGTTGCACTGTGGGAGTGCCGACAGAAGTGAAAACTTAAACAAAAATGACCAACGCGCCTTGCGATCCGCTACTATCGCCGAACGCTCGCTGCGTCGTATCGTAGCGACTCGCGTAGCGATCGATTGGAGATATAAAATCTTAAATATCTCGAAAACCGTAAGTCCAATCGCAAAAATAAAAAAAAGATATTAGTAGAATACTACGTTATACACAGGTGTCGGCAGGTACGGTAATAGTGTAGCGAGATTGATGGTTTTTTCCCATCTCAAAAATGCCCAACGCGCCTAAAGAAGTTTTTTCACTTCAATAATAATATATTCATTTATACATTGTACAATAATCATAAAATAAAATAAAAATAATTGTGTCAAACAAATACATCAAATTCAAAAAATCATTAAATAAAATTAAAACCAATAAATTAAATTTCCATCAATAAATTAAATTAAAAATTTAAATAAATTAAATTATATACCAATTAATCATAAAAACCAAACCAAACCAAAACCACCACAACTAAACACCATCACCATACACCATCACAACTAAACATCAAATTTGTCAACAGAGACACCGACAAGGACGGCTTTATGGACGAGCACGAAGTCAAGGACTGGATCGCCCCTCCCGAGTTCGACCACGCCGAGGCAGAGGCGCGGCACCTCGTGTTCGAGGCCGACACGGACGCCGACGAGAAACTCACCAAGACAGAGATTCTAGACAAATACGACCTCTTTGTCGGCTCCCAAGCGACGGACTTCGGCGAAGCCCTCGCCCGCCATGATGAATTCTAAATTAAGAATCTGGGTTACTCAAAAACGTTGTTAAAAAGTTAAGTGTTGATGTAAATCTCTACTATTATGAAGTCTTCCATTCTGTGACGAATAAGTATTGAGAATAACCTAAAGAATCATCGGGATCATTATGTTCTTGAACTTTGGTCTATACAAGATTTATTTTTATACCTAGATTACTTTAAATTTGGAAACGCTCGATAATTCTCATTCTATCTGAAAGAGTTTTGAAATAAGCAGCTAAGGTGTACACCCGTGTGTACTCTAGCGCAAAATGTCGCGTGTACCCCATAGGTACATTTTAAACGTCACGCTGAGTAAAAATTATAAAAGTAGATACGTGATACTAACATTTGTGAGGCTGGTACCACTTCTGCACAGATTAAAAATATTTTTTTTATCCATACAGATGCAAGTTTATTTTGCATGGCAACTAACATTTTATATTGAATGGATATTTCGCCATAATTATAGTTCTAGAATCTCTGCGTGTGGCATTAATTCTTATATCAAATAATTTAGATTTTAAGTATTTTAGTTTCTAATAACAAAACCAAAGTCTCCAGTGAAAAAGAATTCAATGTTCATTATCTAATAGAATATTTTCGAAATTTTCTTACATTGAAATATTTTTGCATGTTCAATATTTAGTTTATTTACGTATATTTGCATTTATTAAGTGTAACAGTTTGTTATTATAAGTATTTCTAGATATTGGTTAGAAGAAATTCGGAAAGCTCGAATTTTATTATTTGAAATGGTGCGAAAATATCGATCATTCCAGTTCAATTCGATACAAGATTATTTTGCACGTTTTTTAAAAGAATCTTATTGATCGAAACGCATTTATTTTGCAAAAGTACTGTTTTGACAATAATTTTGTGGTAATAAACGCCCTGCATTTCTTCTACCCTTTAAAATAAGTGATTGGTACTTACTTAACATTATAAGAAAAGATATCTATGTTGTTTGCTAGGTGTAAAAGCTATTTTATTAAATTCTAACTTTATCGAGTTCATATAGTTGATCTGCCAAGTACAATAATGTATCATAACTATGTAACGACAGCTTTTATTCTAATGAAATAAATATTTTTTCGACTACCCTCGATTTTTCTTGTTTCCACCGACTTTTTGCTTAATTTAAATTAGTATATGTCGCTTCTTTGCTTCAATAACGTGATAAGTCCGACATTTAATTTGTTTTTTTTTTGGAAGTTTAAAAAAAATTCAACCGGTCACGGTGGTTTTGCTTCAGTAACGTGATTAGTCCGACAGTTATTTTTTTTTTACGCTTTTTGGAAAAATTAAATCGGTCACGGCGGTTTCAATTATCAAAAAAAAAAAAAAATACCGTCTGACTTATCACGTTATTGAAGCAAAGAGGCGATGTGAATCTTTATTCATCACTGCTCGAGTCTATGAACGCCTACAAAAAAATATTGATAAAGGCACAGTGTTGTGACGTGTCAATACTATACTCTGATGTCATTATATGCCCAGTGCGCAAGCTTGACTGTCGTCCTTGGTTCGATTCTCAGGCAATAAATTTTTTTCCTGCAGAAAATTTTATCGGGTTTTACCTAATTTCTATGTGTGTGACAGCCCGGAGTGTTGAAGTTGGTGTCGTTCGTGTCGGAATGCGGTCCCATCTGAATATTAAGGTAATCGAAGAGGGAGTGCATCTATGTTTGTGCACACCCTTTTGCAACTACTTACAATATGTTCCCCTTCCTGACTGCTCCGTTGGTCTCGCGGTCGCAAGCGCTACTGCCGAGCGTGGAGTCCTGGGTTCGATTTCCAGGTCGGGCAAAAAGTGCCATCGCGGGCTTTAACAATAGGAATTTCTCAGTGGCAGCTTGGAGTTTGGAAGTTAGTGGTGTGACACCCCCGTGCCTCAGAAAGCACGTTGGTCCTGCGCCAGATCTCTCTCCGGTCGTGTCGGGTTGCCGTCCCATCGGAATATGAGAGTGATGGAAGAGGGAGTGCACCTGTGTTTGCGCACACACTTGTGCACTATAATATGTCCCGCGCCCATGGCTAGTCTCGGTTGAGATTGGCCGCCATGGCCGAAATCGCTCCTGAGGACTATTATTATTTCCAGGGCGGGAGAGACGGAAGCTATAACTACATAACCGTCCACCATCCGTTATTCATACTGGAATCATGATGGCATTCATTCTTATAACAACACTGTGGATTCTGTCGTCATCTGTCGTATCAGCTTATTGCATTGCGATACATGTGGAAATTGATATATCTACTTGAAGTGATATAGCGATGTAATAAATATAATAGAGCTGAAGAGTTTGTTTGAACGCGCTAATCTCTGGAACTACCGGTCGGATTTGGAAAATTCTTTTTGTTTATGATAGCCACATAGGTACATGAGGAATGCAACGGAAAGGGAACGTTAAAAGCGGGATATGCGCGTACGAAGTTGCGGACGAACTGCTAGTATTTAATAATAATAATAATAATAATAATAATAATAAATCTTTATTCAAAATTCAAATTGGTACAATAGAATAATAATAAATCTTAGATAATAATATAGGTAGAACAATGTTAGATGCCTGTACTAGGAGGATCCTGTATCACAGGCGGCAAGAGCTCAACAATGTACTAAGAATCGTATAAAAATGTTAATAATATTTACTTAATATTAAAATAGTAACTGAGTAATATTAATTTATTTGATTAATCTAATTTGATTATTTAACCATATGTCACATATAATTTATAATAAAGACCATAAATGGATGGCTCTAGCTAAGTTTAGTTTTCGTTAAAATGTTTCTAACACTTAATTATTTACTCATAGACTGGAAGGTGAACTGATAGCGTCAGCAGAAATTTTAACTGGGTTAAAGTCAATGTTACATAATTTGTTTGAAGCAACTCATGTGTTCTATTGTATTTGATTTTTGCACAGAGCGGCGAATTCACTAAGACAGCAACAAAATCAGGGGAAGTAGGTCATCGCAGTGGTATGTTCTTGTTGAATCTGGGCACTAGGCGCCCTCATAATCGACTGAATTGATGTACCTGAATTCCGCTATCTTCCTTGCAGGGCACTCAGCATCTCCTGTTTTATGATTGCTGGGTTTTTTGAAGCGTGAACAAGTTGCACATTTCGGCATCTCATCTTTTTTTACGCACTCTGACATCGAGTGTCCTACTTCACCACAATGACCACACATAGAGTTGACCTCTCTGCACGTTTTGGCTGCATGGCCATATTGTTGGCATTTGTAGCAACGAGTTACCAAAGTAAAGTCCCTGACAGACAGGAAGTCCAATTAATAAAGAGCCTTGATTGAGTGATTAGGGCTTTACGTAAATTAGCCGCTACTTCAATGACGTAGTTACAGGTCAACGCATCTCTCTTCCCAGATTTATGACTTAATTTTACAAAGGTCAGGAAGGATTCCAAGGACATGCCAGAAAACTTGTCGGCTATGTTTTGTTCGAAAATGCACTTCAAGACCTCATTTTCAGACATGGAAGTCGGCACTCCTACGACTACTATCCGGGGTTTGCGCTTGCTGGGCTCGTCGGCGGTAAGACCAAATGAAGAGAGCTGGACTGCTTGCTTTAATTTTTCTGCGTCGTGTTTGGTCTCGGTACTGATAATAACGCCACCATTTTTTGTTTTGCGGACACTACGAACATGCAGCTTCATTTGCTCTGGGCGGATGATTTTTTGCACGAGGTGTTTTGTTTCTTCGCTAGATTTAAATTTATCGTTGGGATAAATGGCCACAGAGCTTAAATTGTTCGGTCGAACGAAATCAGTTGTTCCCTTCTTCACCATGTCGGCAAAAGAAACATTTTCAGAAGAGCGAGACTCCTTCATTGAATGCTTGAGCTCCACAATGTGTTCCGTCAAGTTCCGCTTTTCTTGTAAGTCATTCACCATGTTGTATGCTTGAACGGCTTTCTGTTTCAGTGATTGATATAGGACTGCCATTTGCGAGGTGCCAGATCCTATTTTGCGGCATAAGTTGGATATCTTCAATTTCTGGTCAGAGTTCAATTTTCCATCCGTGGCAATAGAGCAAACCTCATTTAGGTGCTGCTCAATGGATGACATCCATTTTTGTATCTCGGACGTGGATGCAATTTCAAGTGATTGGGCTTGATTTTGCATCGTCGTATTCTCCGGTGAGGCGGAGGGATGAACTCGACCACATGCAATACCACACCATATGTAATAAGCAGTTCGACTGTTTAAACACAGGTCATTATCATTTCAGCCGGAACACGCCCACTGCTTGACATAGTCCTCAAGTGTCGCCACATAAACTGGTCATGTCATTGTGGTCACGCATCCAGCGGATTCCCGCGTCCCTAACCATGTCATCGGTCCAACGTGACAGGACGCCACTGCAGAACTTTCGTCTCCATCGCCCGTCCGTTCTGCGAGCAATGTGTAAATAAGTAGGTACTTATTTTTTGTAAGATTATTATTTCGAAGATTAGAGCGATTATTTAAGAATTATCATAATTCTTATTGTTTTATTATCACTATAGGTAGGTTGTTGTACCTGCTCTAGGCCATGGCATGATACTAGAAGTAGGTATCTATCACGATTGCCTATACCTACCTTGCCTATTCTATAAACCTAAATACAATTTTTATTCGTTACAGCTTTTACCAACTTAACCGTACTACCAACAATTAAAAACTGAAACAATTTTTAAATGCTCACCTCAACTTTCAAGCACAATTTTCACTCGAGACACCCTATTAAACTCAAACAACAAACATTTTCATACATTAATGAGTTGTTCTAAAATAGGCAGGCATGCCTGAATCCTGTTTAAGTCGTTGAGTATTTTATCAAGCGTGGATCGGTTGCCGTGGGCTAATTAATTGATCAGGATGGCGGAAGCAGCCGTGCGAATACCCGATGTTATTTTAAATTTAGTGCTGCCCTCATGAGCTACGCATTAATTCCTGACTACGTTAGTGGAAGGTTGGGGAATAATTTAATAGGTAGCTAGCAAATTAATTAATTTGGATGAATATCTTGAGAACACAGCTACTTCGGAGGATATATACCTACCTACTTATATAGGTACTTTTTTTAAGGATGGGAAATCATCGAATGACTTCTGCCGCTCTGGTTGGGACGGAAGGGCGTGTAAGATTCTGACTAATACCCATCCGTGTTCCTTCTAAAGCCCTTTGCGTTCCAGGGCCGCGGTGACACTTTTGAACAAATTCCGCAACCCTGGCTGGCTCTGGTCCTAGCGGGCCCCGTCTTCTATGTTGACATCTCTTTGAGGCGCGCGTGGAACACAACGCGCCATCGACCCGGGCCTGGTGGTGATCGGACAGCGAGCCACCTAACGCTCGCCGTCCTCGCTCCTACGGTGGCCGGGGATCGCCCTGCGACTCCTGACTTCTCTCTCCTGTCTTCTTCTGTAGCGGCTTTTGGGGCGAAGGCCTTGTCTCTCCCTCGCGCGGCCCGCCTCCTTCTTCGCTAGCATTACTGCTTTGCAGAAGGAGGTGACCGCTTCTCAAGCCTCCTCGCTCCAGAGCGGAAGAAGTCATTTATGGTTTTACATCCTTAAAAAAAAAAGGTCATCAAAACTTACCAACATTTTCTTTAAAATAATAAACCTGCTTATTCATTTCCTCTGCTCAGCGGGCTGGCAACTATCGATGTTTTCTGCTCATTTCCCTCTCTCGGCGTCAAGAGCTGCGTCGCCGCACTCGACCTCATCGGTTATTCGATGCACACTGACTGCACCTACCTACCTGTGCTAACTTTAGCTGATAGAATAAGGGTCCTCTGACTTTATTAGCTTGAAGGTTTGTTTAATTCATGTTTTTGTTAAAGGAGATTTTTGTAAAGTGGTTTGTGAACGAAATAACTTCTACTCTACCTACCTATGTTTCACATCGTATCCATGATTGAAGACCGACGATTTTCGAACATATAAAAGTGCCTAGTGTAGGAACGTATTATGTATACGTATCAGTTCATGAACATAGGACATGATGAAGTCAGATTTTGTACTTAACTTAGATATCTAGGTTCAGCACTCAGTGTAGCAGTTTCTTAAAAGGCTTGAAAACAAATAGTTCGAGGATTATTTTTTAAAATGATGAAAATCACTGAACCAATTCAATAATGTGCAAGAAGAATCTCCGCAGTTACCATCGTCTTTTCACTTCAATAAAAGCTTCAAAAGTCTTCAAACAAACTCAACGCTTACGAGGACACAAAAAAATATTCAACACAATTTCCATACATCTGTCGACGATTCGCAACAAACGCCGCAAAGCCCCGGAGACATCGAAGCCAACAAAGACGTCCTACAATTATTTATTTTACGGATGCAAATTACAAGTACTGAAAATTTACGCGCACGAATACGTAGCCAATATTCAGTGGCGTATTTTCGCCGCGCCCGTAAAGGCGCTCTCCTTACATATTTTTGCATACTTATACTGTGACAGTAATACCTCGGTTCATATAAGATGGCGAATTTGTATGATAATTTTCATTTTGCATTCACTCCGGTTATTCTTCTTCGCTGTATGTTGTGGATAGCGCTCCTGGGAAATTCAGCGGTTTTGTCGTGTGCCACAGATATATCGCCGCTAGAAAGGACCACCATTTATGTCGTTTACTTTATTTAATAGCCGATGCGGTTTGCTAAACTGCTCTGTTCGCACGCAAATTAGTGTTTGGTTCAAACCTCTAAATAACTTTTTCGCACCCGAAACTGTTTCGCGCCAAAACGGGTGATTTAGGCTTAACTGACTTTTAATCTACAATCTAAATGACTTTCTAACTAAATTCCTAATTGTTTTTCACACCATAAATATTGCCTTATGTTAGAATGAGTAGGTATACCTACTTAGTTTACACGATGAGGTCAAAGTTGTAACACTTAACCGCTGAAAGCAGTTTATAAAAATGTACCTACGTGATAGTAGAATTCTAATGTAGCGCGTAGTTTTCGTGATCTTGCTACGTGCTGCGAAGCGTAGTCGGCTCGTAGAGGCAGATCATTTCCACATATTTTTTATATTGGCAAATGACACCATGGTGTAAGCAACGAACGATGGTGTTATGTTTCATGCGAAAATAGCGGTTTTGATTTTTTTATTTCACACACTTTTTTTTTGTATTTTGACTTTAGGAGTTTTCATTTCATAATTTAAACGTGTCATATCCAGTCAGATTCGACGGAGCTATCGAGCCGAGTAATTGTCATCTTGGCGGGTTGTTCCCTGTATCAATATCAGTAAATATGTGTGGCTTAACTAGACAAGCCTGTCGAAGATGCCCTGCGAGGGTACGTGAGGATATGTCCTCGGTAAAGTATTATTTGTACTGGGATCTACGGCGTTTCGGGACGGTATTTCGCCGCCATACGAAATAGAGCTCTTTTCTTATTGTTTGCTCAGTTTCTGTTACATCATTCGTTCACCTTCCCCTCGTGAACGGTGATCGCATCGTAAAAACCGAACGAGCCAAATACGGGTTTATCTAGACGGTTTATGGCCCTATTGCTTTATTAAGAACCCCAGAACTTGAAGCTGGCTGCGGTTTTTCATTAAAATTGATTGATTAGGAAAGTTCAACAACTTCATTACGAAGTTAGTTTGTAGTAAATGATTATCCCAACTTCACTACTTAATAATCATATACGGAGCTCCATTTATTCTTATTAGATAGTATAATTTTACCGCTAATTCGAAACAATATTTGTGCATGTTTCAGTACATGATAAGTAGCAGACATAATTTGTGCAAGCCACATTTACATTTTGCCGCCGAATTTTCAGCCACAATACTGCTCTTTAATTAGTACCAGCTTAATGAAATTTCCCAGTTACGTTAAATATTTTCCTCGCTTCAAGGATTTTAAAACATTCTGTTGTAATTTTGTTAATCTCATTTCTGATTTATATTAAACAAAGCTTGTTGCTCGATGTCTTTTGCCTTGGTGTTTAATTAAGTAAACATTGACTCCGTAGTTGTCATCTGCAGGGAATGTTTCCATATTTATTTGTGGTAGCGGCCGTCCGTGCAATAAATTTTGTCAGTTGAAACGTATTTTGAAAGTTATTGTACCGACAATATTGAGCGCAGCGGACTCGTTTTTGGTTCAAAGAGTTTCTTGCAGCTTAATTTAAAAGATGATATCCTACTACTATTATAAAGGCGAAAGTTTGTAAGTATGGATGTATGTATGGATGTTTGTTACTCTTTCACGTAAAAACTACTGAACGGATTTTGATGAAATTTGGCACAGAGGTAGATTATAGTCTGGAATAACATATAGGGTACTTTTATCCCGGGAATATGTTCCCTTGGGATAATTTTCGACAATCACGCGGGCGGAGCCGCGGGCGGCAACTAGTTATTATATAATTTAATTTGATTGGGTATGTTTGTGAAAACGAAATTGAAAGGTTTTGAAAATGAAAATATTTCAGTTTCAGTTATAAACATTTATTGAGGAACTTACAGAAATAAAAGTACCTGTTTAACATTTAATGAGAAATACACGAGTATAAACGCTAAAAAACATTAGTGGCATGACTTAAGGAAATCACTCCAGAAACAACTTTCTTCTAAGTTTTAATTCCGCCGAGCATACTTAAGTAAACAGCTGTAGAAAGTACGTTAAAGTTGTCGGGGGCAGGCAAGGACGCCAGATATTATGTATGTCAAACAACATCCGCCCTGGGACCGGACGACGCTCAAGTTTTTCACAATTTTTGGGCTTAATCTCACAAAGAGGCAAAGTTTGGAACTCATTAGAGCGAGAGAGGCGGAACACCTCGCGCGACAAATTAAATTTAATTCAGCCGTAATCAAGACGTTTTTCCATGATTCCCTAACCCTGATTTAGATTCTCCGCCGCGTCCCGGCTGTTTGTCTCGATGGTCAAGTGCTGCCAATTAGATTCCGTGTTCGTTAACAACTTTGACAGAATGAGTGATTCAATTACTTTCACTTGATTTTAAAGTTTTTGTTTCATTCATTTTCATGTTCATCATTGGCCCAGCGCGCTTGGTCGCACCACAATTTGTAATTTCCATTTATATTATATTCACGCTTCGGAATATTTTGCGTTGCAAATAATGATGAGAAAACATGGAATGACTGTGCATTTATTAAACAGGAATATTAAAGTTTTGATTAATTAAACTGTAAATGTTTATAAAGGTTGCATTCAATATAGTTGCGTAATGTTGATCAGCGTGTATTCAGATTACAAAAATATTTCCTCGAATCGTATCGCAAAATGCACAGGTGCTGATTGTATGGTAAACTAGCTGTGCTCGCGACTTCAAACATGTGTCATGTCGAAAAATAAAAAGGCATCGCATAGATTAAATGTATATCAATATCCTGCATTATTTTATGGTAAATGAAAGTTACTCAATGTGCAAGATTTACGTGATATTTCATGCTGTGATTGGTTGAATGGATTTTCAACAGCTAATAGCAGCTTATTGGCTGTTGAAAAGCCATTCCAAAGCGTCACAAATTAGGTAGGTACACGCAAGTCAAGTGCAGACTTGACTTGCGTGTACCTAATTTGTGACGAAAACCGGATGCTAGATGCCATTTAGAAATAGATACCAAAGTACCTCTAGAATCTGATATCGTATCCAGCAAAACTTTTACAACAAAAGTAAAATTATGCTCGGAGTTGTAACATTATTTTATCTAACGTTTTTTTATCAAACAATTAGATTGATTGGTGACCTTTTCCAATCAGATATCTATCAAAACCGCGGGGTTCCGTTTGTTTTGAGTTGGAAAACAAATGGTGGTCAGGTTATGTACCTAGTCGTTACTAGTCTCTGTTAACGTACATGGCATATAGAATTCAGTGAATGCAAGCAGTTACATGGTGCGTGCTTTGGACTGCTGTCAAACGTAAGTGATGGTCAGCAGGTTCAGACTTTTCAGCTTTACTATATTTTTGGGGGAAGCCCTATGAAAATAGATCGTATTGATTTTTCCAGTTGAGCTTCGACACCATTGACTTACCTACGGCAGTCTGTACTGCCGTAGGTCAATGGTTGTCATTTTGTTATTGTCATTTTCGAAGGTTGTCATTGTCGAAGGTTGTCGTCTCTGAACACTTTACATGCATAATCCTGTGGTTATGAATGTAAAGTATTCAGAGACGACCTAGATTCAGAGATTAGGTACCCAATCTGCAGGGCGATCAAACCTCTTAGTTCTTACCTTTGAGTCCTCATATGAGTCCGTCTCGTTTTCTCGTCCGCGCATATGTGTCGCATGTATGCCCAACCAGTTTAAGTTTTTGTGGTTACCGTTATACTTGGCGCAAATAAACTCCTGTTTATTCTTTCCGCTTACGCTTAGCCTGTATTCATCTCAGAATACATCTCTATTTTATTCCCGTATTAGTACTCATATATAAAATGCAATGAAGTATAATTAGGTGCTTCAATAGCTGTTTAACAAAGTACCTATAGCTGAAGGATAGATCAATGCTAACGAGCTAGCTTCGATCCTTATATAATTTAAAGGCTTCAGACCAAGTCGCAGGGCATCTGTCTGTGATGTTCAGAACTACCGAAGCAGATTATCCAAGATGGCGATGGCGGGACGTAGCCAGACGTTATGTACCTAATTGGTCATTCATTTAATTAGTAGCCGGTCCAGCTAGCCGCGTTAATTGAACGATCTCTACGTTTGGGAGTTCTAGCTCATATTCAAGTCCGTTTCTGATACTGGAGAATGGAATCAGCTTGAACATAATTGGTCAAACAAACTGTGTGGTTGGTATTTTGCTTGAAATTTGGATAAGGCTTTGTTCTATAATTTTCAGCTTTCTTGCTGGGGAATGTAATTGATTAAATAAAAAGCCAGCGGTTTATTAACAAATCGTTAGTTTACAATGAAACTGAGGATGAGGATCAGACCATCGCTAACCATAAAGTTGTGACCTCGGCTGATTGTGGTCACTGTCACCTCCATGTTCGCCAAAGCTCTGGCGAAAGTACCTATATTAACTTTGATTTATATAATATTCAATATTTTCCAAATGCAACACCACTTGAAACTACTCCACCATATTTTCACGATGACTTATGCGCGGATGCAATATTTTTTCGCGTATGAGTTTTGAAAACGCTTGCATAAGTTAATTATTCAATCTATTGGAGCGTATTGGTCCGCTTGTGTGCGTTGCTCAGTCACCTGCGGGCGTTTGGCACAAACATACACAGCGCCCGGACGTATGAAATAAAATGATCGTCTTTTGGTTACTTTTGCCTGAATAAAACAATTGCCGGTTGCATTTTGTTTCGCTGTTCGGTTTAATTGGACGGATTGTTAACTGTGTGTCTGTGTGGGTTTTATAAAAGGATAGGTTTTATGAAAGGTTAAGTAATTTCTAGGAGTTCTAGAAAAGTGTTGTTCCGGTTCGAGACTGGGACACAGCACAGTAAATAAATACGTGTTACGGTCGCGAATCATATTTTAATCAACATACAGCCTGACACTGACTTACAAATTGCAAAAACATAAGAAAATTTGAATTTCGCGGTCTACCCTGGTGCTTCCACTTCAAGCAGACGTTTTGTTCCGCTTAGTGCTTATACACTACGGAAGGTTTATACGTAAAGTTCATAACATCTCTCATTCACATTTACGTCTCTACAGATCCTTCAAAACAAAATCTAAAAGGACCTCATCTCTCAACCTGCTCAACTCGGCTTAAGATCTATAAAACGTGTTCGTTGAAGTGCGCAAACATTTCCTAGGTAAAGCTGTGCTTTTCATCCACTTAAGCAGATTCCTCTGCTCGACTTGAGCGCTGGAGTTACAAAACTAAACAACGTGTCTCCTGAAACGACACCCTAAGTAGGTTTGTCTCAGAACTTAGTACTTAGACGGCGAACAAATTAAGATGTTGTACTTCCGTTTTCGAAGTCAAACTGTCAATTAATGAGTTTGTTTAAAGGACTGTAGAGTTGAAATTGTCTTTTAATTGGTGGATGAAGATTGTCTTTTGTTTTAAAAGATTTTCTGTCCGTGGAAAGAATATGGCGCGGCGCGGACTGTGTTTAGAGAAGTCTGTCGTGAATTTGAGGTTACTGTTGCATTATATAGTGGATAAAGGTTTAGTAGACACTTAATATGTTTTTATATTACACTTGTTTTTTGTATTAATAATGCTCTTGAGAATAGAGCGCAGCCTTAAGCAGCAATCGACCTTAACATTAAATAAATTAAACAAAAAAATATAATAAAATACAAACAAAATTTTCAGTTGGATAATCTTGACTCTGAACAATTTTTCTTAAAAGAATATTGTACCGAAAAAAAATATTGTTTCTAATATATTGTAGGCTAAGCAAACTTTTATAAGTTTCCCCAACCCACATAGTTTCGCCGAAAATCATCCTTAATCCCTTCCAAGATTTTATTAGTTTGTCTTAAAAGGAGAGGATCTTCTGCGAAGACCTTTGCCCAATTTCTTTAAAGTGTTCTTGGTTATTCGTGTGGAATAAATTCTTATCCAGTATAATGTAGGCAATACGTAGCCCATGAGGGGTAGGGCAATTTCTTGCGGCAGTACAAAGGGCGGGCATGGATGGAATTTAGATTAAAAATGATCCTAACACAAGTGCAATGTTTCGTGTAATGTTACGTGGATCGATTTAATTTATTCGCTGAGCCGGTGAAGACGATGAAATTTTAATGGATTTTGTACCGTGTGGTGTGCTGGCTGACTTAGTAAGAGTAATATTAATGTGTGGTTGGGAGAAAGTTTTCAACGCTAAGGTTTATTATCCTCCGGCCCCAATCCTAGTTTGCTTGGAGTCGGTCCAGCATGTCTTCTTCCACATATATCTACATATTATTTGTTGTCATGCCAATAATCACCTCCATTCTTCCTTTTGGTAACAATCGTGACCGCTTGGTACGCGCCCAGATCGGGCGTCGCGAGTTCGTGACTTCTAAGATAAAAGTTCAGTTAGGTCGGGTGTCAATGCTGAACTGAAATAATTTTATCAGCGGACGTTTAGAGACATCAAAACAGTTCATAGAAATAAATGGGTAACATTGACAACTATTCAGTGAATATTCCTTAACTGTTGATGAAAAATCTTTCTTCAAAGCGCTTTCGCTAAATAAATATCACTTCAAATCACCCCTTTTAAAAATAAAAGTAGATTTCCCACGATTTTCAAGCGGGTTACACGAAAAATCAGCTCCTACAAAACTGATATCACGAACGATACTGCCGGGTGCGGTGTGCAATTTGTTAATCATTTATATTAATTAGTAAGGATAACGTTAAGTGGTCGAAGCAATCGTGTAATGGAGTTTCGGTGTAGCTTGCCGGTAGGTGCCGTCGGGTGCCGTCGTGTGCCGTCGGGTGTCGGAGATAAATACATCGCCACACCGGTGAATGCGGTGCCGTCATCAGTGTTGTAGCGTGGGAAATAAATTATAGGGCAACACTGAAAAGATTTTTGATTATGTGTTTAGTTATGGATCCTTGGGAATTTAAAAAATAAATAATGTTCCTTCTTATGACTATGTTGGATTTATATTAATGTGTAAACGATTACTGAAATTGCAAGCGATAGAGAATACATGCCGACCTAGGAAATGAACGGGATCTTGATTTTGTTCTTCTGGTCGGGTTAAGAGTTATTGGGATTTTCTTTATAGCAGTTTTATGGTCTTTGCATCCGAGAGAGAGTATGATCTTTGGGCAAGACCAAGTTCAAAATGGCGCTTATGAAATGACATGTGCTCAATCCAATGGATTTTTGACAATCGTTATCGCTGACAAAATGTAGGTAACTCTTTCTAGCTAAAACTTCTTACCTGTGTTTATTTACTAAACAAATAGGTTACCTTTAACTGTAGTTTTTTAAAAGTATCTATTTTAAAAATATCTACACTAATATTATAAAAAGGAAAAAATTGTATTTTTGTGTGTAAGTATGTTTGAAATGAATAAACTCAAAAACTACTGTGCCGATTTCAAAAATTCTTTCACCATTGGAAAGCTACATTATCAGCGAGTAACATAAGACTTTATTTATATTTTATTCCCGTATTCCCACGGGAATGGGAACTACGCGGGTGAAACCGCGTGACGTCCACTAGTATATTAATAAAGTAAAGAAGGAAGGAAGGCCTTAGCCCTGCAGTGGGTCACAGTTGGTTTATAATATAATCAAATTTTATGTAAAACACAAAAAAATTATACTTTTCAGCAATCCGTTTTGCAGGAATCTGACTACACGACTATCTTTACAACACAGTTTGAACGAACATAAAAGTCCATTATATTTACCATTTTCATGTACAGTATTCTCACAGCATTATTAAATTTAGCGAAGCATCATTTTGTCGCGACAAAAGGTAAGATTGTCTAACAAATTCTGGAGAGATCTTAGCGCGATTGCGTCGTTTATGTGAGTACCAGGTAACTGACACTGGGATAATTTATTTAGCTGTGTTTTTGGAGTAGACTGAGATTGATGCAAGACGTACTGGTCATCATAATAGCGACGTTTGGGAGAGGCCTTTAGAGCGGTTCCGCACTGCATCCGATCCGAATCCGAGAGTTGTCGGTCCGAAGTAGCCATAGTACTACTTTTAGGAGGCGTTACGCACTAGATCCGGACTCCGTCCGTCCAAATTCAGTACTTTTCCCATTCGGATAAAACTCGGAACTCGAGTTCCGAGTTTTATCCGAATTCAGGTTCGGGTCGGATGCAGTGCAGAGCTTCTCTTAGTAGTTCAATCATTATTGCAGATATATTTTGAGTACCTTTCATTAATAAATACGTGTAATAGGATCCATTGTAAGTAAGAATAAAATTGCCCAAAAATATTGACGTGTAAAAGTGTTATGTTTAACCTACTTACAAAATAAATATCATTAATAATTTATTAATGAATCCAGTACCTAATCTTTTCAGATACCAGACATCTCTCAGCAAAACGATTTCGAAAAATACTGGTTAAACTTGAAAAGATTCCTTTGAAATCCGTTTACACAATCCCATATCTAAACATCAAACAGTCTCGTCGGACGCTTTATGTGAAAACTTGACGTAAACACAACAGCCTGCACTTTAACACCTGCACTGTATCTCTCTTTTATTTACCACAACAAAGTTTACAGTTCGTTTTTCCTTTTAGTTTAATCTGATTAATTCTTTTATATAGGAGTTTATATAAGCTTTTTTCTTCTTTTGCTACAACAATACGACAAGCATTATATCCTTAATATTTAAAATTTTTAGGGTTCCACTAAGCCTTTGTTGTCCGTCCGTCCGTCTATCTGCGGGTTATATCTCAAGAACCGTAATAGATAGAAAATTATAATTCAGAGAGTGTGTATTTCTATTGCCGCTATAACAACAAATAATAAAATAAAAGTTTTTTTTCTATCCAAGCCGAGGCCTCGGTGACCTGGGAATCTACCCAGCATGGGAAAAAAGGAGAGATTTCTGAATGAAGCATTTGTATTTGAATATTTCTCAAACTCAACATAATAATATTTGGAAACCTACTAATCTTTGGCATTCAAGTCAGTTAAAGGACTAACAATTTAAGCATCCTGATGATTTTCAGTTAGTATCACTGACCTAATTCCTATCTACAAATAAAGTTATACGGTTTCCAAAACTATTCAACCAAGTAACACCTTAAGTTTATTTTGTTAAGTTGCGAGAAAAATTTGGTCCCATACTCCCATGTATGGTGGCTGCAAACACTTCACACGATGTAGAGCGACCCTTAAAAATATTATCGCACCTTATTTACAGGTTCTGTAAACGGCCGCAGGGGCGCGTCCTATTTCTATTTCGACACACATAGAAGCTATATAGCCGTATTAAATAGTGGGGTTTTCGGATATTGTACGGTTATTTTATGAAAAGGGTAGGTTTTTGCATGTGAGATTTTTATCTGTGGACGTACTCCGACACAATGCAATAGAATGGCTACAGTGAGGGACAAAACTGATCAATTTATCACCTAAAAAGTTTTTGTTCATGAGAAGTATTGAGAGATAGAGCCAGTCAAAGAAATGGAGCCTGTTTCGGTTGAAGTAAGGTTAGATTGATTTTAAATACATTCCATATAACTTAGAGAAGACAAGACGCAGTAAAAATGAATGTCTTAAAAACTTTAAAAATGTCGGCATTGTGAGCGTTCTAAAATTTTTGATAAACAGAGACAGGGCTAATTGCATGTCACGTCGCTCACAATTTTGCACCATCCTCAATCTAATACGATTTTTTCACAAATATAATTTAGTACAAAATCAGCTTTCAAGTAAGAAGTTCATTTATGCAGATTTTTTATACACGCTGAAATTTCAATGGTTGTTTTCCGGCGATAGAACGATTAGCCATCAGTAGTACTATCGAAACATAAAGTTAAACTTAAAAAATAAAAATGATTTTTTTTTCAAATAATTAAAAAAATATTAATTAACTCTCAGCAATAGTAAAGTACTAGACGTGACGTAGCTGTACTACTGGCAAGGCGCGCCGACAAGGTGAAAAGCGATTCATAAATGTTCAGAGCAAAATAAGCTCTCGCGCGTAGTAGTTTTTTTTTGATTACACAATTGTTATTTTGCCATGTCTTGATTTTAAATTTATTATTTTCATAAGCCGATTGTATTACCAAGACAAACTCATTTCGCTGCGGGAAAACAACCATTAAAATTTCAGCGTGTATAAGTAAAACCCCTTTTTGTATTTTAGCTACTTAAAGTAGCTCCTACTAGGTAATACAATTTCTAAAAACATCCGATAAGTCTACGGCTTAGTCAAACAGCTGCAATTAACACTAATTTACCGTATTCACTAAAATAACTATCACTATAATCATAATTCAGTAAACATTTACTGACACACTTACCAAACTATTCTACGACTCCTCTCATTTGGGAGATATGCCAGCGAACACAACATTATGCACTAATGACCGCTCACTATCGCATGTAATACTAGCCAAGTGTGTCCTTAGTATATATTAATACAGCCAATAATCCTTATGAAGCCACTATACTGAAAGTTAGAAATCCAATCAAACTAGATGATCTTCTAAGTTGCCAACGATTAGCCGACTCGATTATACCAACAGTGTCTGTACTAGTTTGGATATTTTTGTTATTGGCAGTTCTAGGAATTAGAAAAGTCGTGACTTGGTTTTTATAAGGTCGTTCGATTTTAAATATTTTGTAACGAGGAATAGGAAAAAGGACCAACGGTTTAAGCACAATACAATAGTACTTTGAATAAAGATTTCGACCGAGGATAAAGATATATTTATTGCTTAACTGAGTACATTAAGTTCTTATTAATAAACATTACAATTTTAGTTTCAACAGTCTACCTACAGTATACCTACTAAGTTGAATATCAAAGAGTATAGTAAGTATGTTGAATATGCAATAGTATTTTAAGAAATTAGGTTCTTACCAATAATATTTTTTATCAAAGAACTCCTGCAGTTTATAAAATACATAAGCATTAAGAATTCATTACATCGAAAACCAACTGTACTAAAAATTTGAAGGGCTGTCTTTGGGCCTTTGAGTCGCACCTTCATGTGCGACTCAAAGGCCCAAGTTTACATGTTTTTCCAAAAGCCAAATTGTTGCCTAAAGTAATAGAATTTTGATCGTTAACATAAAATGACATTGAATCGCCTAGGTAATGTTTTTTTGGGACTTGTCAATTAACTCGAAAGGAACCGAAAGTACTCTAATAATATATAAATTCCAGAAAAATAGTTTCCATAGCCTATGTTTATTTTTATCTTATTTCTAGTGGGTTGGCCAAACAACATCTAAAGCTGGTGGGATAGAAGCTTATCTACAAACACGCCTCATAATCTAGGCCAAGGGTTGCTCACACACATAAATTTCTAAAACTGCTGTTTCGACATCTGTCACTAACATAACATGGAGAATACGCACTTTTTTGTCAAAATATTCAATTTATGTACTGTCATGTGTTTGTTATGACTCCATATGAAAAACTGAAGGAATCTGAAAGTAACTGTACTATATATACTGTTTTCTCAATATTTTTTCCGCGTTGATAGGAATCCGAAGAATTCTGTGTACCTAATTTTACATTTCTTCATCGAATCTTTATTCATCAAAGCACATCCAAGCAGCTTAGATACTTACATTTTAAAGTTTACCTACCCTCTCAGGACACCTTTTAAACCTTCCCGAAATGTAAATCTGCAATCTTCCTCTGGATCTCAAAACAAATAATATCACATCAAAAATTTTAATAGAAATTCCTCCGGATTCAACTTTTATATTGGCTATACGAATTCGTGACCTTACGTTGAGAAGCAATCAAATACTAATTTCGCTCAAACAATGACGGAAAATTAGAAATGAATTCGTGCGTTAAATGTCAACCATTTTGAATGAGTTTCAGGGAGCGATCGATGGTAATAAAACTAAATGGTTTGATAATCGCTTGCGGGGCTAAGGGAGAAGATTTTTCGCGGGGTTTTATCTCTTCGATTCGGCTTTTGATATAAAATCGACATTGCTGAGTTTCAGGAAAGCTATTTCGATTTGTGATTGGGTATTGCCACGATTGGGTTTGGCGTAACAAGGAACGGGTATTGAGGCGTAATATGTGTGTATCAAATTATATCTAGCAAGAATTTTGGTCAATCTATTTACTGTGCTATCGTTGATATGTATTTTATTTTGCTGAATAAAATTTTATTTAGTAATTCTCTGCTCATTAAAGGGTACTTGACTCTTGAAGTCATTTCAAAACACTTAGGGCTTTATTTGGGCCGTAAACCCTCGTCTAAATTTTGTACTCCTTGAGAAATCAGCAGTTTATTTAGGGGTATAAATATACTGGCCTGTAATATCTGTGTGCCATCGTCCTCACAATATTCATTGGATGTCTGATGATGTTTGTCATGGCTATCGACCGGTCTAGCTTTTGTTGGGTCGGCACGTTCAGTGTCTTTGTGAATGCCTAATACGTTAGGCGTTGTTTGTGCTTCTACTGTGTCGACTCCGCTATTGTGTTAGTTTCATGTAAGGTCCTCTTAAATTCCTCATGGGAATGGGAAATAGTTTGCTAAAATAATACGAACTTATCAAGAATAAATTTTATCAGCACGATTTCGATAAACATTATTAGAGGCATTCATGACTGATAAGTCGGAGAAGGTAACACACTGAGGGAAGAATGGAAGGTTATGAGGAGACCAATGCTCAGCAGTGCGACAACGCAATAAGTTGCGGAATGTGTGTAGGTAAACGAAAATTTCTCACACAGTGGAGGTATACGAGAGGACGAAAGAGTACGGGAAGAGTCACAAAAGGTGGAAAAAATATAATTGACAGTTAAAATAGCATAGGAACTATTTGCAGCTATTTGCAGCAACTTATTGCAGCGAGTAAATCTAAATGTCTGAAAGATATAACCACCACTGTGGATTTATATCCACAGTGGTGGTTATATCTTTCAGACATAGAGTTATGGTCCTTATGGACCATAACTCCTCCTGTCAATTGAATGATCCGTACAGTCCTTATTCTATGCTTACTCGCAAACTTAATTTAGAATATTAGCGGCAATAATAGCATTCCCAGCGAATTATGCAGCCTCGTTACTTCACGAACATAAATGTATTTGCGTCACTAGCAATGAAGGTGTAAGGTTGAACGTAACTTACATTTGCTTGTCAGCTCTGATTAAACTTTATTGAGCAACGTTCTACCGGTGACAACCCTTTGTTCTAATTCCGGATATCAGCACCAACTTTATCTTTGCAGCCACAATCACCTCTAGCACCTATAAATAAAGTTGTAAATGGTATGTCGCGGTGCTGTTTGTTAGTTGGTAACAAGCGTACGTTCGCTTCAAACAATTACGGGCACGCTCTAATTTTACTATCTGACGCCCCTGCCGAGTCCAATCTAAAAAATTTGCTCTTGGAAAAAACTGTAATTCGATTTGGAGAAATGACCCTTTTCGAATTTGGCTTTGTTACTTATGTGAGCTCGTGTCAGCATGTTGTGCCGTCGACTTTTTGTCGGGGAGTGAACTACTGACTGAGTTAGTTGCTTTGACAGTTGATTTCGTGTTTGTGTATGTATGCTTTGTAGTTCATTTTGAGCTACATGCATGTATAGTAGAAAGAGATGCTCTGCTTATTTGTATTACTATATTATATTACCCTATACTATTACCCTATTACTGGTTATTGTAGAGACTTACTTGTAACTTCTATTGGATGCTTGCTTCGTTACTACACTGCCTCATTTAGAATAGTGAAACAAGATTTCAGGTGACTGAATGTCAGCACTCAAAAAGCCTTAGCCGCAAGAAATAGAACGTATTCATGTTCTAGTTATTCTACGTTTTACAACTCGTGTTATGTTAGAGAATAACGATCAACTCATACTTATTGGTACACAATGATTGCTGTGATGGTATTAATAAAGTAAAATATATGAAGAGGGTCTCTTTGCTCGAATGAAGATTTAAATCACATAAGATAGAAAGAAAATTTCAGTCTTCAAGAAGTAGTACCTTCTCATGTAATATTGATCTACATTTACAAACCAGGGCCACAAAGTCTGCAGTCTCAAAAATATACTGCAAAAAGATATGTTAGCTTTTATCTTAACTAAGAACAATGTAAGTGGGGTATAGTGCTCGTGCCACTATAACTACTTATGCACCATTTCTTTTTAGACTAAAACTTTAGTTGTTTCCTAACTTTTAAGCGGCACTTTACATCCTAGCTTACAGAACCATTTCGGAAATGTCTTTTCTATTTTAAAACTGTGAAGCGACTCGTGAATGTTCAGACGCGTTGTTTTAACGGTGTAACATAATACAGACATTATCTTTTATATAAATAAGAGAACGCGTAAAGTAGTTCGCACATAACTATATGGAGTAATGTCGGCCATTCTTTAGATACTCAGACTTATTGGAGCGTGCAGAAGGTTTATCTTGCACAAGATGGAACAGAAACAACGCAATTCCTGAAAAGGAATCATTTTGAACACGGTTCATTTAAAAAAAAAACATAATGAGCCCAATGACCCCTTTTCAGGAATTTTGGTTTTTTTACACCCCGTATATATGTAATTTCAGCAGAACTAACTGAATGATTCCTGGCCTCCATCAATAAACTTGAACTTGATTGGAATTGTTGAGTTTTGCAATGGGCACCTATGGTAGAAACAGCTAGATATTCATGTCCATATTACATTTTACGACACCGATTATGCCATGGTACTAAGACTTGGCCTGTTTTGTTTAATTCTGTTTTATTTAAGTTTTTAACAAACGTATTAATAATTCCAAAAGACTATAGGTTTTGAGGATTTGCTTGAACCTTCTGTTTCTCCTTTTAGAAGGTTATGGGCCCAGTTCCCCAGATGGTAAGTTTCATCTTAGCCCGTCACATAAGTATGGCGTGTAATAGGCTGTATCTTACTCTCCAGATAAAAACGTTTCCCCGAAAGTCTGTGTAATCTGTGCTCACATTATATGCGAACTTTGTGTGTGGTCCCTTATTTTACTTCTAGTGTAAGGGGAGTATTACACATGCGTGGCATTAGGATTCTTAATGCTCGCTTGAGTTTAGATTATGGAAATGATTTTTCTTCAAGTTTGTGATGTGAAAATGTTACCTACTATTTTTATTGTTTTCTAGTTGGTATTTTATTATTTACTTTTTAAAACTTTATAAACTAGATATTAAAAAGAGAGACTTAAGTCGATCTTAATCTACCAGGGTTGCGGAATTTGTTCGAAAGAGTCACCGCGGCCCTGGAACGCAAAGGGCTTTAGAAGGAACACGGATGGCTTTTAGTCGGTAAGAGTCTGACACGCCCTTCCGCTCCACCCAGAGCGGAAGAATTCATTTAATGATTTCCCATCCTTAAAAAAAAAGGGTGAAGATACAGAACATAGCAGGATGGTTTGTGTGAATATTGCAAATATAAATATAATAAGTTGCAAAAGGATTCGTTTGATTACAAATCAAAGAGGTATTTTTGTAACCGTGGTGTTTTGTACATTCATTCATGATTTTAAATTTAACTTACCTACGTCATCCTACGTATAGTGAAAACATAAAAGAACTCAAACGACTAATTGATATTTATTTCTGAATATGAATATCAATTTACCATTTCATTTTCATTTAAATGAATTCCAGTGTTGGTTAAGAATGCGTTGAAATTGAAAAGAAAATTGAGCTGTACATTTTTAACTTAAATTAATAACATTGAATTTTTCTAGAAAAATTAAATTTGTATAAATTTAGAATGACTGAAGGTGAGTAACTTGGTAGCCTTAGGATAAGGTTACTTCTGTCTAAGCAGTTTATTATTTTTTAGGAATATTGCCCTCTGGATGTTTTTTGTTTCTAGAATATTTTTCATAAAATAATTTGAAAGCTAATAAACCACTGGCTTTTAGTTGATTGAACTTCATGTTGACAGAAAGGTTATTATAAGTACCTATCTGTTGTACGTTATCTCGATTTTTTTTTATTTATTAAACTAAGGCATAGACAATTTCTATTTGACACGTGCGTGTACCTAACGAACTGTCGTCAAATAAATGAAGTTTAGTGTTTCTTTTCTTATATGAAGATTTAAATCATTTTCCAATTGCACATCAACTGCTGCAGTAGTGTCGTGGTTGTTTTTATCTTGGCCAGGGACGCCCGAAGATGACGATTGTTTAATTTTAGACCCGTATGGTTTCTGAATGACCTGCCAGGGTTGCGGAATTTGTTCGAAAGAGTCACCGCGGCCCTGGAATGCAAAAGGCTTTAGAAGGAACACGGATGGGTTTTAGTCAGTAAGAGTCTGACACGCCCTTCCTCTCCACCCAGAGCGGAAGAAGACATTTGATGATTTCCCATCCTTAAAAAAAAAAGGTTTTCTAAATGAAGCAAGAATATTGATTCAAATAAAACTAACGGTTTTAATTCTATCGTCACTGTTAGTCAATAGCCGATTCAGAAATAAATTATCCCAACAGATATTTTGCCAGCAGGCTTATTGTGCCAAATTGCAGTTAAAAAAAAATAAAAATAAGCCGATCACGTTTGAATGTCGTTCTAGAATACAGGCCTATAAAACACGACTGCAATAACGCAATAGTTCAACTCCAACATCGAAAACAAAGTCATCATCATCTGCCTAGCCTTTTCTCAATTATATTGGGGTCGGCTTCCAGTCAAACCGGATTCAGCTGAATACCAGTATTTTACGTGGAGCGGCTGCCTACCAGACCTCCACAACCCATTAACTGGGTAACACGGTAGTTCTTGGCCAGACTGGAGTCAGATTTACTGGCTTCTGACAATCCGTAACGACTGCCAAAGATCTACAAATAACAGCTAGGACCAACGGCTTAACGTGCTTTCCGAGGCACGGAGGAAACCCGATATGTTGAGATGATCACCCATCCATAGACCAACCTTGGCAAGCGTTGCTTAACCTTAAAGATCGACCCGTGCGGCTGTCATTATTTAGTCACGAGCTCTTCTGCCGTTCTTTCGTTGTGTCGTTATGTCGTTCTAGAATACAGGCCTATAAAACCCGACTGTAATAACGCAATAGTTCAACTCCAACATCGAAAACAAAGTAAAACAACAAATTGTCAATAAATTCACAATAACATCGAACAATTACAGCACTGCAATCGCGAAAAAGACAGTTTGATAGTCGAAAGCTCACAATATTACACAAACTTTTCTCATACTTTAATAATTGCCACGCAATGGAAGTTGTTCAATTAGTTTTCAAGTCGATAGCATTCCGACGCCGGATAAACTTCTCACAGATCGCCATTATGAAGTCTTTACGAATCGGAGCCAGACAAAATTTAATTTCAATAACTTATCTGACCAAAGACATAAAATTTTTAAATCTCTTTGTATCTGACATTTTAGAGGTTGACTTCGGCGATCGCACTCGTGAGTCGTGAGATCTCTCATGCAAATGGAGGATTAATTTGCCTCATCAATCTCGGTTTAGAGGCGTATGTTTTTAATATGTCTTAAATAAGATTTTTGTGTAGAAGCTTTCGAATATTAGTTTAGTAAGAAGTATCCAAATTTTGGTAAGGTTTCGGGGTAGGAGAAAGTTTTAGGTAATTTACTAAAAGTTAAGGCATTTGGGACATTTTTGAGCATGAAAGTGGATGGCTATAAGAGTAGGGAAATATCAATGAATGTGTATATATGTCACCGAAAAATTACAGACTCCGTAAGATTGTGATACCTTAATCTTTATAAGATTATAATTTCTCGATAGATTGCCAAATTGCAGATGTATTCTGAAAAAACCGTTTTTTAAACAATAAATCTCACCCAAATTCAATAATTCCAATAATATATCCGTGTCTTATTAAGAATAAAAAGTTTACAATTTCACGCCATATTTTACAATCTTACGGCGCGCGGCGTTTGCAATTTTCCGGTGACATATATATCAATCATTGTGAATGTCTAGTATAGAGGGTTAGTAGTTAGTACTGAGATGACTACTAATAGAGAAGTCGGTATGTCAGCGGTCGGCGAGCGATGGGTAGCTCACCGTCTGATAAGAACCAGGCCCGGGTCGACTGCGTGTTGTGTTCCACGCGCACCTCAATGAGATGTCAGCATATATGATGGGGCCCGCTAGGGCCAGTGCCTGTCAGGGTTGCGGAATTTGTTCGAAAGAGTCACCGCGGCCCTGGAATGAAAATGGCTTTAGAAGGAACACGGATAGGATTTAGTCTGTAAGAGTCTGACACGCCCTTCTGCTTCATCTAGAGCGGAAGGAGTTGTTTGTAGATTACTCACACAAAAAAAAATTGGTAGATATCATTTTTATTGGTGGCAGGCATCAACTTGTATGGGGACACACCCTTTAATTTTCAACTTTTTTCATTTTTTTGAACTTTTCCTTTATTTGTGCTGTAAGACCTTGCCAATTAATTTTCTTTTGGCGCAGCTTTTTTCCTGACATACCTTTCTTTTTAGGGTTACCTGGTAAATTACAAGAAATGTTTCAACATAAACTAGGCAACTATACTGAGAGCCTAACATAGAGTTACAGCCTAGCTGGTTCGAATCGATAACATGAATCCGGGCTGCAGAAGCCCTATATTCCCAAAACGGATCAAGGCATAGCCCGTACCTTATTGGTTTCGTTTAAGCTTTATATAGGTGTGACGATGTCGTTGAGAGTTACCCAGCCATGTATATGTGAGGATAAAGATAGCTAGAATCTTAAGACTGGAAATAAACACGCGTTTAACAACTTTTTCTTCTGATCGATGATGTGGTCGACGATGAAGCAAGCTAGAAAAAACCTGTGTACGCTTGACTTATGTGTCATTCCTGTAATTAAGACTCTTAATTACATGAAAGACACAGTTTGGCTGGAAGTTTAATCCTTAGTAGGCTTTTTTAACCGACTTCAAAAAAAGGAGGAGGTTCTTAATTCGGTTGTATTTTTTTTATGTTTGTTCACTGCTCCGTCGGAGCGCGACTGCCGAGCGTGGAGTCCTGGGTTCATTTCGCAGGTCGGGCAAAGAGTGTCATTGAGCTTTTCCAATAGGAATTTTTCAGTGACAGCCCGGAGTTTAGAAGTTGGTGGTGTGACACCCCCGTGTCTCGGAAAGCACGTTTAGCTGTTGGTCATGCGCCAGATCTCTCTCCGGTCGTTTCGGGTTGTCATCCCAGCGGAATATGAGAGTGATGGAAGAGGGACTGCACCTGTGTTCCCGCGCCGATGGCTAGTCTCGGTTGACATTGGCCACCAAGGCTGAAATCGGTCAGTAGGACCTCATAACATTTATGAACCGATTTAAAAAACGATTTTTCATGTGAAATTTTTCAATATACGTTCCGAGTGGTTCCATATATAAATTTCATCAAAATCAGTTCAGTAGTTTAGTTTTTAAATCTAATAGCTGGAGGAAATAGAAAATATATCATCTAAATAAACGAAATTGCGTGTTTTGTTTTCCTGTTTTCCAGTGATTAGTGTGGGTTACCACTAAAAAGTGAAAAATAAGAAACTTTTTTACAAAAAAAAAAACTGACTTCCAAATAAAAAAAAACACTGCAACGTATAAAATAACTTTAATTTCGGAAGCCGGTGTTAAAATACGAAGAAATAACAAAAAAAAAACTGAAATCAAAGTTGTTTTTTTTTTTATTTGGAAGTCGGTTGTTTTTTTTTTGTAAAAAGGTATTTTCCCAAGTACATTGGACCTGCATGTCCAATGTAACAATACACTCAGGGTACTGTCGGGGCTGCCGTGGCGATGCAGTGCGTCAGGGATGTTTGCTGATGGCTTTCACATAAAGATGCGCCAAATATTTGTATGGCCTACAGATAGTTTGTGTATGTGAGTTTGTATGTTTGTAAATGCACACACGACACAGGAGAAATTCATAGAGTGGGGCAACGTATAAAAAAAAAATATATATATTTTATTGGGGTCGGCTTCCAATCGAACCGGATTCAGCTCAGTACCGGTATTTGACGTTGAGCGACTGCCTAGCAGACCTCCACAACCCAGTTACTGGGTAACACGGTACTTCTTGACAAGACTAGTGTGGTCCACTTCTTATTTGTTCGTATAAATTGTCAAATCATTTTGTGCACATCGCCGTCGTTTAGGATCAAAATCATTTAATTTCCACCCACCACTCAGCAGGCCCATTAAAAACTCGCAAAATCTCGACGAAAAAGCTCCGAAAAGAATAAACAAGCTGCCACGCGAGACGTCAGGGATTGAAATTATCAAGTAATTTAATAAAAGTGCGCGATAAGTCGGGGCGGGCCCACGTCGGCCACTCGCAGATAAAAGGGAATAAGTTTAAACGAGAAAAGTTGGCAAGATAGCGCTGTGGACAGTCGGGCCGCACTCGGGCCGCACCCGGGCCGCACAGGCCCTTGACGGCACTGTCGCAATATCATTCCCACAATTGCCCGCGGTTTTACTGACAGTGCGATGATGGCTCTCTTTGGACGGTTTAGTAACTTGCGTATTTTTAGACTGTAAAAGTACCAGGAATTGCGTGTATTTGTCTGGTTTAAGTCTTTATGCAAGTCAGAAAATGGAGGACTTATGAAGACAAGATAATAATCGAGTGATTTTATAATTCGAGATAATTTATATTCATCGGCACCAACTCAAATATCAAACTTAGTTTTGTGTACTTAAGTTGATAAAAAAAAAAGAAAATTCAAAGATAGTGTAGTGTTAACAAATCAAGGACGATACTCGTACTTACTGAAAATAATACTTTTGTGAACTCAGATTAATATTAGAATATCTGTTAAACCTGAAACCTGAAAACTTCTAAACAATATTAATCTCAATCGCTTGGTATAACGTTAATTTATAAAAATACAAAAAAAAACCAAAATATTTTATTGCTTCATAAGTTTACATAAAAATGTGTTTAGTGTTGAAAAATTAAATGAATTCCTAAACCTTTGCATTCATAAAGTTACTGTTTCAATATTTAAATAATTTGAATACCTACCGTAGACCGAATAGAAACAAAAAATCTCTATAAAAAATAAAAATATAAAATTTTATGGAGAGAGAGCTTGAATTTTTATTACCAACATAGTTTGATTGTCGGGTTCCGTTATACCAAAACAGCTTTAATTTTATTATGCAGTAGGTACATTTCCTACATTCTCAGCATTCGAGTATGAATTCAAGGCAAAAAAACATATATGGCTTCGTTGGAAAATATTAGATTTGGTTAAAAAATGTTGAGTGTTATAATAATAATGTATTAGTTACAGAATATATTGAAGCAAATTGTGACGACAAAATTATGGAACATGATACTTATATTTAAGAGCTCAAACTTAAACAATCAAATCAACCTCAAAATCGACAACATCCTTAACACAAGTAAACAAAGGAAGTAAAAACTAACACACAGAACTTTCACAAATCAGCAAACGTTAACACTTTGAACCCTCCACCGATACTTGAAACAAGTTCAAGTTAAAACATCACGAAAATTATAAACTTACACCACTTATTAAGTGAAGACCAGTAATTAATAGAGTTGGACCGACTAGCCGCCAACTAGTTGGGGCTACGACCGACTATCCATCTACATTAAATAGTCGGCGATTGGCAAAAATGCTGACTAGTAAAAATAAATCGCAAGTACTTACTAACGATTTATTTATTAATTTTTGTTTATATATATATATGTCACCGGAAAATTGCAGACTCCGTAAAATTGTTATAAATCTATATTAGATTATATTATCTCGATATATTGTGACAAAATCGTTTTGTACATAATAAACTCCATCCAAATTCAATAGTTTCCAATATATAATTTCACGCGATATTTTACAATCTTACGGCGTTTACAGTTTTCCAGTGACATATACGTTTCATATTTTTCAAAATATTTCAATCTTACTAGAACAGTGTTAACTATTACAATCTTTGTAATTTATGATTCAATGAAAAATAAGCAAAAATATTAATAGAGTTGCATTAGTAGTCTAGTCGGCGAAGCCGACTTTCGGCCTCCGCTTATAGTCGGCAAATAGTTGCATCTTTGACCGTCGACTAGTCGTCTAGTCAACCGATTCCATAGTCAACCCATCACTAGTAATTAAGTGTGTCTAAGTTGAAGCGATCGGATCGAGCGCCTCAAGACGGCTGCCTCTAGGGGCCTAAGTTGAATACTTGTTAAGTTACGGCGAAGTTGCTGTTAAGTGACGTGATGATGAGGTACGGGTTGTTAGTAAAAATTGCGATTTAGTACGTTTTGGGAGTTATATATGTCACCGGAAAATGGCAAACGCCGTAAGATTGTAAAATATCGCGTGAAATTGTAAACTGTTTTTTCTAAATTAGGCACGCATATTTTGGAAACTATTGAATTTG
Organism: Mamestra brassicae; assembly: GCA_905163435.1. Taxonomy (NCBI): domain Eukaryota; kingdom Metazoa; phylum Arthropoda; class Insecta; order Lepidoptera; family Noctuidae; genus Mamestra; species Mamestra brassicae. The sequence goes on along the minus strand of LR990996.1, from coordinate 3,855,828 downwards.
GATGGGATTAATTGTAAACAAATCGATTTTTTAATAATATATCGAGAAATTATAATTAAATCAAGATTTATTACAATCTTACGGAGTCTGCAATTTTCCTGTGACATATACAAGGTATTTAAAATCTGTGACAACTACCAAATCTGTGATTCAACTAAAATAAATGCCACTAACTGCATCAGACTTCTTGAAAACTGTTTTTTTTTCAGTTTTTGTTGAATTTTGCGGTCGGGTTTTTGATACAAGTAACTTTTTATGCTATTGTTTATTTACTTAAAATCAGGTACAGAAAATCACCCTTAAATATGACTACACACTTTCTTCTCTAAGTTTATATACATGGTGTTATGATAAAATGTGCAACATTACAGGTATTTAGAACAGCATATCTCTCTGAGATGTTGTTCTAATTACCTGTAATGTTGCACATTTATATCTTGGAGTATTGGATTCTTTTGAGATATTAAAATAAACATTTGAATGATTTTCTGCGAATTATTCTGCCTAAAACTGCATTCGATATCACCCATCGCAGAAATTAGCAAATATCGTCACCACTCAAACTTTCACGGCAATACCGTACGGTTTGAAACCGTCAGATAGAGCGATACATGCGCTCAGCAATGCAATTCCGGACGTTAGATTTTTCCCAGCGATCCAATTCCCGATATAGCCGCCGATAGATTGGAAGGCCTTTACTGGGATTTAAGAGCTTTCATCTTCCTCACCACTGAATTACTAGTAGCCTGTGAAGGATTGTACGTACCTGTATAGAGCGACTGTTTGACGCCCGATTCGAAAAGGAATACTAAGAATTTTAACGGAATTCTGGGTAGAAAGAACCTTACTCTATTTTCCCGCCTTCAGAAGGCCAATTCTTTATTCTATTCTATGTTTTCATATGAAAAGCAAAGCTGATGTTGACTATTCTACCAATGTCTAAAGTAGATTGAAAAACAAATGTTCTATACAATACTAGCGGACGTCACGCGGTTTCACCCGCGTAGGGCCCGTTCCTGTGGGAGTACGGGGATAAAATATAGCCTATGTTACTCGCTGATAATGTAGCTATCCATTGCTGAAAGAATTTTTCAAATCGGTCCAGTAGTTTTTAAGTTTATTCGTTACATACAAAAATACAAATCTTTCCTCTTTATAATATTAGTATACATTATTAGAACAAAAAGGGAAGGATCAATAGACAGAAACGATTTTTTTCGGTACAGTTGAAACACTTGCTGGGTTAGGTGGGACTTGGGCGTTGAAATTATGGGCGCAATATCATTCAGCGACAGTCAATTTCAAATTATTATATTGTCTAAATGTATGTAGCATGCCACTGCGATGCGTATGTTTAAAATATGAGAATTGTCTCTCTGTTCAAAGAAACGAATTCGTTTTCAACGTAACAACAAAATAGAGACATGCGAACCAACAAACCGAGCAAAACCATCCCGTTTTACGCAACATTGTACAATTTGAATGCACAAAAACAATTCTCTTTATTTATCTCAAGTTGATTCGTTCCCACCTCTCCTGTTTGTACTGTTCCCGAGTTTTCTTTGACAAATCTCATGCGATGGCTCAGTAAATACGCTCCGAAGAAAGGGTTCCTCTTTTCGCACTTTGGAAGTTTGTTCAATGAACGACGTGGACCTTTCTAGCTTAGTGCGTGACGAAACAGCCTCAACATCGAGCCCCTAATGGAACAAAGCAGTTCTTTATTATTTAGCTTTCGAAATTATGTTTGCTTATTCAACTTTGTTACAGTTTTGGTCGAAATGCGACCTTGTGTTGCAGTCATAGGGTTGGTTTTTTAGCGTTAGGGGTGCTTGTTTATTCTATGGGGTAGTGACGCGTTATTTTGAGATGGGCGAGTCCATCAAGGCAAAATGTGCGAATTATAATATTTGGGGGTATCTACAGGCGTAGATAATGATCTGTCGAAAAATATTTTTCGTGTTCCCAGTATAGGCAACCTCCTTGCCATATTTTTGGTTGGATACTACTGCCAATACGGGAAAATTCCCACGTATTCTACTCTGTTATAGATAGAAAAAAAATGGTAGCTCACCGGTATCGGAAACAGGGTCCAAGCTACCAGCGGCCTGAGCTGCAGAGAGAGAACCCATATAGCTCAGTTCAGTTCAGTTTCATTTATTTGCAAAAACATGTATACATAATATATACATGGTATTATTATTGGTGTCTTAAGGTAGGTATTATATTGGCTCAACATGTTTGACCATGCCTGGTGTACAAATTAATAATAATATCTAATAATATCCAAATTAAAAATACAAAACAAAAATACCAAGAAAAACACAATAAACAAATCAACAATAAACATTAATAATATTAAATTAATAAATAGGTCAATAGCTATGCAATACAAGCCGTGTCCAAAAGTGACCAAAGAGAGTTTCCTAAGGTGTTGGTCGAGGTTCCTGGCTAGTAAGCCATAAGCTGACAGGATTCAATGAATCTGAATGGACGTAATCAAACGAATTCCTGTTTCATAACCAGATCGATCACTGATTATGAAATAGGAATTAATCGAAATAAGCAGTGCAATTTTGTGCAATAAAATCTCTTGACTCTCAAAATATGAAACAATAATAGTGGTGCTGTTTTTATATAGAAGTAAAAATGGGACTCATGATTGTAAATGCTTTATAACGTTTGTGTTTCTGAAAGATACGAGTAACTTAGAAGAACATATCTTGTAAATCCTACCACCATTTGTATCTGCAACACTTAAAGATTGACTTGTATAAAATTTAATTGTTGAAATGAAAGCGTTACCTTGTCTCACAGAGCATTCAAGTGAACATTTACATTATAATTTAACGAATTCATGTTTCATAACCAATGCAATTATCTCCTAAACAGAACACATACCACTCTCAAAATAAGCTAAATACTGGCAATAAAATCTCTCGACTCTCACAATATGAAACAATAATAGCGATGTAATTAGAGTGTCGGCTACCAATGCGATAATCGTTAATACAAGCGAGCTGTTTGCCCAACGTGTTTACCTAACGTCTATTTAATTTTGGAATACACTTTTGGGGAAAATTCTTGAGGAAATATTGGTTTTTATGTAGAAGTGTGTTATGCTGATGTGAAAATGGGAATTATGGTGTTTTATTTATTTTCTTTTAGTTAGTTTTACGTTTCTGAAAGATTGCGTAGAAAGCTCTAGGAATTTATCTAGGAAATCCTACCATTATTTGCTGAAGTGGACCCATTTGGTGCAGTCGCGGGGTACACGATGTTATTGTTTAAATTAAGTTTCCTTTTATTTGAACCAACATTGTGTGTACCAGTGTGTGCCAAATAAACTAGTTTTCTTTCTTTCTTTATTTGTCTCTGCATCAGCACAAGGGTTGACTGGCAAACGAATGATATTTTTCATATGTTTTTCTGAACTACTATTTTCTATGCTTTTTTTTACATTTTAGGTTCAGTAGTTTCGGCGATAAGAAATATTCGAAACCCTCATACACAATAAGCCCTTTCATTTGATATTAAATGATAGCTTGAAGAACTTTTTGTTTCATTTTCCTCTAAAAGGGTCACATATTCAAACTTTATTTATTTAAGTTACACAACCATTTTTAGATTACAGAAGTTCATATGTAAGTTCAATAATTCCAGTAGATTCGGAACAAAATAGCTGCATACAGGCGGACAGATAGACACACGAGAGATCCCAAAAAGGTTTTCTTTTCAAACGGGCGTTCGGAACCCTAAAAATTTAAACTTCTTGCTTGAAAGTGTGAAGTTTGTACCATCAGTAGGATTGTCCACACCTACTGGTAAAATACATAATAATTATCTACTGTTTTCTTCACATAGCGTAAAAAAAGTAACTGTGAACGATAGATTAGATCCGTCTTTTTTTTTTCTCGAGAAGATGGTCAAAGTTTATTTAATTTAGGGCCAGTAGATGGTCAGGTTAATACAGCAGCAGTATGTCTTACCTACCAGCCTATATATTAACAAATTCAAAGTCCTATCTGTTTCAGAATGTTGGTGAACAAAACCCGACATAGGCTTCAAATTCAGTATCCAAAATATTTTCCTTAGGTCTACACCCTATCTACATAATACATTGAGCGTACCCAAGAGCGAATTAGAAATAATTTGTCCATGTTACTATGGACGGGTAACGCGAACAAAGGGCCAAACAAATGAGAATTTAGGTCGATAAATTTTAATCAAAGCACGTCGAGCCGACTCCGGCAAATGAAGTTATGGTCTGCTGTTTACATGCCATCCTTGATAGATAAATGAAGCTATGCTGGGTTTATCCGCACTGTTGGAATGTGTAACATTATGCTGTGGGAGGTTAGAGAAACGGCAGAACTCCAACATAGGTCGGGGTAATAATATAGATCTTAGTAAAAACAGACAACCCGAGTCCTTCACTTGCTCTTTCCAAATATTTGTAGCTAGCACAGCATAAATTGGCCTCATTAGAAAACTTAATGTCGCCCAAAGGGCAATAGAATATAGCTACTTGCTTTACTCAGAGTTGACTTTCTTGATCGAATCAGAAATGAAGATATCCACAGGAAAACCAAAGTTACCGTTAAAGCCTGAAGAATCGCGCATATCGCATTCTCTGCATCACCCAAAGGTTGACTGGTAGAGAATGCCTATGGCATTAAGTCCGCCTCTGTACATTTGTGTGCGTAAAGTGTTAATAAATAAATAAATCGCACTAACTTAAGTGGGCAGGATACATTGTTCGCAGAACAGAGGGCTTAGTGCGAGTTTTTTAACGCACTCGATCGCGTTAACGTGAACGTTCGCTTATGTCAAATTGTGTGGAATAAAAACTGGTATTCCGTGCGTGTCACCAGATGTGTCTTATTCAGTTTCAATACAAATTGACGTTAACGCTAACGCGATCGAGAACGTTAAAAAACTTGCACTAAGGCCACAGATAGTCAATGGAGTGGAAAGTTTCTCGAGTGGGGACCGCGTACTGGTCGCAGCGTTTGAAGGCCCCCCACAAAATGGACCGATGACTTAGTGCAGACCGCGGGGATCTTCTGGATGCGATATGCACAGGTCCGGTCGATGTGCGACTACGATGGCATCCGATCAATGTAGAGGAGTGCTATGTCCAGTAGTGGACGTCTTCCGGCTGAGATGATGATGATCATGATGACGTCGCAGCATGTCTTGTTCTTCCATACTTCGTCAATTAATTGTCATCAATTAATTGTCATCTCAGTAATTACTTTTCAAGTAATTTCTAGGCATATCATCTTTCATACAGCCCATCCATAGTTTTCTTGCTCTTCCTCTACTATTAAAAGTAAGCCATACATCGATGTACATTCATACTCATGAATTTATTTACTAAAATCTGTAACCCAAGAACGATGCACGCTCGCAGTTACATTAACCTTTCCTTCACCATCATTGTTCAAAATAATTTCCTTTCAATTCTAAAAGCCTACATACTCCCTAGGCATATAATGAAAACAATCCTCCCACTAAGTAACACTGCACTCTCTCTTAATAGTTGTTTCACGCGGCTGGTTAATACTCACGTTCCCACAACTTCACTTACGGCAAAAGGCTGTAATATGCAATACATTATACGCTGCAATATGCCCGGATTTATTGAATTTCCCAGCCAACTGTGCTGTAATGAAGAAGACTGGATTCCGTGTTATTACTTTGTTCACTTTTTAACTTAGTTTTTGATTTTTTTAAACTTTGTTTTTGCTGCGGAGTTGGCTTGGCAGAGGAGGGTGATAACAGGTTTTATTTTAAAATAGGTACAGGGAAGACTGCCCTCCCTGTTCTTAGATATTATCGCCAGGAAAGCTTTGAGTATGACCAAAGAAACGATGGGTAGACTGTGTAGATGATGGCTACATACTGAAGGATGGAATTGATGAATAAGATATGATGCACCTGTTCCAAATAAATGTTGATTAAGTGAAAACTTGGACATTAACGTTGTGCATTTTTGATATTTTGGAATGGTTAGGGAATAATTTCGCACGAATTGCATATGCTTGCATTGAGGCGTACATTTTCGCCGCGCGGTAGAAAGAGAGTGGGATATTACTTCTTCTCCTACGCCGCGCCGGCGGTCTACTCTCTCTCCATCTTATTCGATCAGGTCACGTGTCCTGACGCGAGTTTAATATTTTTTACTCATTCCAAAAAGTGCACAACAAGCAGTTTTCACTTCAAAAAAAAGGAGTCGACGATACGCCACAGTAACAACTGTCATAATGTCAAATAAAGGCAAGTGTTTTATTTTCAGAAGTGTAGGCACGTATTAAATTCAAAAATATATTTTAGACCTAGTTTCTAAGAATAGTTCACCTAATTACGTAACTCAAATAATCCGCGAATACTCACGTGCAGCGAAATTTGCTCGCGAATATAAAACACGGGCGCCTAGAGAGCTGAGTAATTCTAGTCTTAGAATGTTCGAGAGGCTACTTACTTGCTTCACAATTTATACACCAAAGGAAATCCGGCTGTAAGGATGACTAAACGGTTCAACTTTATAGCTCCAGTTCCTCAGCTTGTGCAGTTAATGGTTAATGTATGAAACGCTAAGTACACTGATACAACTAGCGTTTGGAGAATAGGTAATGAAAATCCATGCTTATATTATTAATGGGAAAGTGGCTCCGTTTGTTTGTCGTTCACTGTCACAGCTTGACGTTTTGACGGTGGCACGATTTTGGATGAAAGGGGTTCGAACATATTTCTAAGGGAACTGGCATAGCCCCCAGCCGCCATTTTGTTTTTTTTTTTCAAAATCGCGTCGCACTATGAAACATTTATATATGGGTAGAGGAACAGGAAATGGGTACCTCGAAATATCTCGGTAAAGTGACACTTTAGGGCACTATGTTCCTAACATTTTTTGTTTGTTGAAGTGTCCTGCACCCATATATGCATGTGAGATCGTACGTGGCGACTTAAAAAAATTGGGGCGGGGGGTGTGGCTTTGCCACAAAGGTTCTATTCCCTTTGGTTTATGGGTAGAACTGACCTTAAGTGCTGTATTAAGACATAGAATATTAATAATTTAGGATTCTTTGACAGGAGTCACTTACCATGTTTGTCTGAAAGGTGGCAATTTTCGCCCCATAAAGGGAAACACACAATGCTTATTTATATTACGTGTTCAAGATTGACATGTTTATAACAAAAATATTAGTATTAGTATCTTCATGATATTTTCGTTAATACAAACTTTAACGACGGTGACTGAAACCGATATTTTCACAATCCAATAACATTCTTTGGCAGTCAGTCAGTTTGGTTGCGTAGCGTTCGAACTAGTGCATAGTCGAATGCACTGTGTGTTTACACGTAGTGGTGGGACTGTTTGTTCCTTTTTGTAACTGGGGCAGCACCTTTATTTATTTTATTAACATTTTACGCACACAAATGTACAGAGGCGGACTTAATGCCATAGGCATTCTCTACCAGTCAACTTTTGGGTGATGCAGAGAATGGTGGTAAGTGCAATATGGAGAATAAAAAGCGATTGATATTAAATTACATACAAACATTTAAATAAATAATACAAATGTATAAACTAAACATACAATATAAATATATAATGAATACTCAAAATAACAAGATAAATAGGTACACGAAACACCATTGTTTTATAAATATAAAAAAGCATAAAATAGTAAAAAACTCTTATCGCTAACTTTGACAATTAAATACGAGGAAGTCATAACAAAATGTCTATTGCTTTTGGTTATAATTATTTTTTAATTATAACCAAAAGCAATAGACATTTTGATGAGCGAAATTATCACATGGCTATAATCAGAAAAGCTGTGTGGGTGGGTAGCGAATTCCTATCTCCCAAAGGAAAATGTATTTCAAATTTGTACATACCACATTTTCGCCTCAACTTTAAAATAACAGGCGGCAAACGATTCGACCCGAATATTTGTGTTTGAAATTCGTTCGATTTTCGCCTACACCTCCCGCGCCCACACAGCATTCACTACAATATATTTGAATTCAGAATTGGAGAGATTTATCAAATTTTGCATCAATATATTCTATGATCACAGATGAAAAAGTTCAAATTCCATTGCAACTCATAATTGTTAGGGCCTTTTTTGTAGTAAAACAACAAGGAACCCTTTAGTTTCTCTAAGTCTGTCCGTTCGTCCATCCGTTCGGCCGCGGTTTTACTCAGAGACTATAGTTGCTGTTAAGCAGTGATTTGTCATAGTTGTACATATTAATCCCGCCTACAAAATAAGGTATTTGACTAAATAAATCTAATTACTCCGTCAGATAGATTTCCAAAAAATATTGGAAAAGTATTTTTCTTTTGTCACATAAACAAAAAAAATAAGACGATACAGTGCGTTGAAAACTCGTGTGACGTCACTTTCCAGTACACTTTTTACTGGAATGTGACGTTACAAGCCTCCACTTCTTATCTTTGATGCGTTTTATCTTCGTATTTATTTATTGATTTAATAAAAATTTCAAAAAATTTCCAATATTTTTAGATAATCTAAGTGACGGACTAAAAATAATTATTTTTTTAAACCCATGCAACGTCCCTACTGCGAAATAAAATCTGGATTTTTTCAAAAAGGTGTGTCTCATATAGGCAAGGTGGGTAAGATTTTTAGCAGTGTATTCCATCGTACAGCTATTTTTAATACAAAAGGTAAATTAAAATGCTCAATGACTGAATGCTATAGACGATACTCAAAAGCGCTGGAAGTAGATGGAAATGATCTCGAATTCTGAATAGTGCTGCACAAATGTCGCATAGCATCACTATCGATAAACAGCGCGTGTCGTAGCTCTGTCCGTTCGACGAGTGGAATCGAATCGGCACAGTACATTTGGCAAACATTGAATTAGCATATTGTATCCACGCCCGGCCTGCGTTCCATCCGATTATATTATCCAACCCTCGATTATAACCTGTTCGCAGACAGATTGAATGTTCGATTACTGTTTGACAGACTCGTGTTTGGTTTATCGATTTTATGAAACTATCAAATCGGTTCGCGGTTTGTTGGCGTAGTGATGTGGATTTTAAAATTGTGTGTGTCGATGAAATATGTATGTTTGTTAGTTGTTTGAATGAAAACTGCAATTGACATAGCTATGAGAAATTCTGTGTCTTTAATAACATTGTTATACATGTGTGTTAATAGTATTGTATAGTCTATTAGGCTTTGATCTATCTTGCTGTATGCTATCTTGAAATACACCTTTATCTTAGAGACTGCTACTTATCTAGAGCGAAGCTTTAATCCTCAAACTCCTCTTTATAGACTAAGCCAGAAACAGTAGCTCTGCAATGTAAAAGCATTAGTTCTACTCGCGTTAGATTGTAAACTAAATGCCGTAAAAGCACTTACAAGCCATCTTTCTAAGCATGTCGTAACTGAAAGGGATTAATGCAATGCCTTTCAGGAATGATTTTTTCTTCCATTGCCTTAGTATCTTGTTTTATAGCCTAGTATTAAAATAAATAGGTCCCAGCCGCAAATTTATTTGTGGTAAAAACATTTAGTTTTCCTGCATTATTTCCTTGACATAAAATTACACATTTTTGTTAGCGTAGCATTAAAATTAATAGGTCCCAGCCGCAAATTTATTTGTGGTAAAAACATTTAGTTTTCCTGCATTATTTCCTTGACATAAAATAACACATTTTTGTTAGCGTAGCATTAAAATTAATAGGTCCTAGCCGCTAATTTATTTGTGGTACAAAAATTTTGTTTCCCTGCATTATTTCCTTGACATAATAGAAAAACACGTCTCACATGTGAAGGATTCCATATGTGATAATTGTATCTGTGAATCCACATAATTATGATAGGAATTTTATTTTAGTATGCTCTATGTTTAAACAATATTTGAAAGATTTCAACGAAAACACATCCCTGACGAAAAATCCATTGAAGATTTAACGTGTATTGCTAGAACAACCAGCTTTAAAATTCAATTTGCGAACGACAGGTTATTACAAGTTTTTTCGATCAATTGAGCATACATAGATTTCTGGGAACTTCCAGAGAACAATTTTTGTGCACCAGAAAGCAAGTGGAATTGCTAAAAAGGAGGGGAGAAAAATTCGTACTCTCAATCTATCGCCAAAAAGAATTTGCAGAATTTGAAAGACTCGGAATACCTTTTCGAAACGTTGCGTTCTATTTGGTGACCTTTTTGTTACATCAAAGCATTACTGATTCACTTTTTATGTAAAACTGGCTGTTATTTGAAATCGTTTATGAAGAATAGGGATTTCCATTAAACTAGTGCCAGACAAAGCTTTAAAAAGATTTGATACTTTTTTAAAGACTGCCAAGCGGGATAGCTGTGTGCATTTTTAAATGTATCATAACTTTTGCCATAACTGTTGTTGATTTGCTGAATTTATCATTTTTTATGAATGTTTCATGCCCATGAGACAGCAAAACAATCAATTTTTATGAATGTTTCATGACAGCAAAACACGAAGAACCTTCTGACCTCTGAGTTTGTTTCGGTGTTTCTTCTTAGGGTAGTCAGGTAGGAAACACCGGCCTTTACTAGTTTAAAAAAAGATTGACGTGTAAAACTGTTATGTTTAACCTACACAAAAAATAAATATCATTTATGAAAAATAAATATGTAAAACTTTTATCTAAACAAACGAATAAATGAGTTGATATGTAAAATCTGTCCAAACTTCGGAAACATACATATATATGTCACCGGAAAAATGCAAACGTGTAAGATTGTAAAATATCGCGTGAAATTGTAAACTATTTGTTCTTAATAGGACACGTGCCGACCATGTATTAAAATGATTGAATTTAGATGGAATTAATTGTACACAAAACAATTTTTTCATAATATGTATATCGAGAACTTATAATCTAATAAAGATTTATTACAATCTTACGGATTCTGCAATTTTCCGGTGACATATACAGTGGAAGCTAGTTCAACGCCAGCTATACAGCAAAATTATTAAAAAACAACATATTAAAATCACGATCAAAAACTTCATCTAAAAACCCTGAATTTCCAAGCAAACCCTCTGAATGCGTTGCACATAATGTTTGGTGAATTAACTCAAAAATGCCAGGCGCACAGTCCTCCCGTAAATTCCCTCGCCACGACTTTATATGACTGCTACTGGGAAGAGTAAGCCTCTACAAATAACCAGTCATAATAACTTCAGACTGTACTTACGGAAGGGTATTTTACGGGTAGTCTTTATTTCTGAAAATAATTAGTTCCTTTTAGTATTTACATGAGAAAAATCTTCTTCTTGAGCTCGGGTACAGCTCCATTCGGATAAAACTGTAATTGTGAGGATATAAAAATTGCTACTGAGTCAATATTTTAACAAACCGAGAACTTCTTAATTATTCTACAAAAACATGATGACTTAGGTACTATTAAATAATCGGGATTAAATGGGGAGGGGAAGAACACATAGGGCATCAAAAAATTTATCCGCATCACTGTCATTGCCACATCATATTTGTAAATTAAGCCGTTTACTGTACATGCGGTGTTGGCCTTTAAGTGATTGTTACACTTGTAAATGTATTTTTGCCAATTGTAATGTATTCTTTTATGTGTACCTAAACAATTGTTGGTTAACCTAATAATAAATAAATAAATAAATTAGATAGTAGGTAAAGCTAATCCTTTGGCCAAATACAAAAAAAGTCCACGTGAAGAGTATTAGTTTAGAAATATTCGATCTTGGTGAGTTGTTCGTTTATCAATGGCATACCTACATTCTAGTATTTTTAGCAATAATTCCGTTTACAGTAACAGAGCTCTGCAATGTAATCTGTCCCAGTAAACACCACATTTTCGAACTCATTACCGTTTTTTAGTTATCGTGTAAAAATGTGTTTGACACGCGCCACCCATAAATTCCTGTGCAGCGGGAGCGACGGTGGCGCCCCGCTGGTACGCTGTAATTGCGAGAAGCACCGCCCCAGCTCCATCGACAAACCTCATTTGCAGGAGTGCTACTAAACATCACTACTTACGGTTCTCGATTTTGAAAATCATAAAAATAACACGTAGATATTAAGTAATTTTTTATTTGTTTTTTCATTAATACAGTTTGTTTACAGTTTTGAGTTGGTTTGTATTGTTGCGGTAGTTAGTTATCATTTAACAAAATTATTTCAGGTTGTGTGATTTTCTATAACTTTTTGTTAAAATCGGTTTGCTGATTGTTGTTCTTGTAAACTTATTTGGTCGTCTTGTCTTAACGGAATTTAAATCTAAGTTTTGTGAAATCTATTTCACTAGCTTCTGCCAACGACTTCGTCCACAGTAAAATAAAGAAGAAAATCAGAAATCATCCTAAGGGACCAGATATGCCGGTTATGGCCTACCTATGTATGTGCCAAGTTTCATCCGAATCTGTTCAGCCGTTACGTTTTAAAGAAAACCAAATAACGTTAGTATCGAAGTATGGAATATACATGTTATTGGTAAAGAGTGTTGCCAATTCTTATCAGCAATATATATTTCCCACAATCGAATCATCAAAAAAGAAATCGAGATTTCTTAGTTAGAGCCGAAGCCCTTCCCACTGCCGGTAACACACTCAGCCAATTTATATAGCGAGAGGGCAATTACCGACGTTTTCTGACGATTTCGGCGCCTAAACGTCATTTGCCCAAAATTATTTCGTCGGAGGCCGAATGGCCCCGGGCAAGTGATAAACACTAGTGATAGGACTCTAATCCGACGATTTGATTCGACGCAATTGGTAGGGGACTGTCGGCCACATTTTTGCTGGTACAACGCGTGAATTTTGGTCCGGGGCAGTCGAGCAGAGCATCGAATTTGGGGTGTAACTCTAAATGCCAGTGAATTAGTAAGTGATAACTGGAGATTTGATAATCAAATAATAATATAAGTAAATTAAACAGATTTGTATAAATATTACTCAGCCAAGCCCTCTTTGAGTTGCCTAGGGGATCGAGCTCGTTTTCAACAAGTATTTTTTTTTCTAAGCTGAGATATAAAGATTGAACGTGTTTGGATCTTAGTAGATATATATCTCTTGTAAGTTCTGAACTGGCTGACAGGTACCATTTTTTGTGGATCTGTGACATATCGTCGGTCTAGATTTGACACCTCGTATATGCAAACTGATGAACTTTTCAGGAGAGACAAAAAACTGCTTCTTAATACATACATTTCTTGTGTACGTGTGTATGTCACTGAACTCCTTCTAAACGGCTGGACCGATGTAGATGAAATTTTTTGTGTGTTCAAGGGGATTCGAGAATAGTTTAGATTCACAATTAGACCCGGTAGGTGGCGCTGCAATCGATTTCTATAATTTTTCGTCAGACACAAAGCAAACGTTCCGACAGGACAACGTCTGTATGGACCACTAGTATTTTATAAATTTTATCTGGTGTAACCTCGTAAAATCTAACTAGACTAGTATAGTTCACGAGGTTACACCAAATTAAGGTTGTTATTATGCTTGTTGCGAGAGATCACTGCAATTCATTTTTAAATGAAAATTCTGTCAAATCCAAGAGGCACTTACGAGTTAACTCCAGAATTTTTGTTTGAAACTTTTTGCATGAAAATCCAATTTTACCAAAAAATGGTAGTTACGAGGTGTCACATCTAGACCGACGATATCGTTCCTACATTCTTTATAACTCTTTTGAATATACCCGAGTGTATCCTAAGAATTCTTACTAACTTATAAACGTAAGAGGTAGGTAATTGCACTTGTCTGTAGACGTATCATTATCTTAGTACAACTCCCTAGGCTCGGCAAATCTGATTACCAAAAACCCGCGTCACAGGGAGTTAATAGCCGTAATGGAATAATTCCTGAGTTTCAGTGGTAACACTCACATATTGTACACACATAATAATATTGTTGGATTTTGACGTTTCACAGGACTAAGTGTAAGAAATATGTTTAATCTGACAGATTAAAAAGATCACCTTGAAATAACTTTTCAAACAGCAACCTGTTTGAAAAGTTAGTTCAAGTTGAACTGTTAATTCAAAAAGGAATAAAATGTCTCGCTGGTCTAGTGGTTGCAAACGCCACTGTTGAGAATGAAGTCCTGGATTCAATTCGGTTGGGTCGGGCATAGTGTATTGTTGTTATTGGATATTTCCATTTTGAATTTTACAGTAGCCGGATGGGTAGTGCCCGGTTGATGGCATTAGGCCAGCCTCTATCACATGGATCTTAAACAGAACTAATGACATGTGAGAGTCCAATAAGACACTTCTGTCTAACACATCGTGGAATCCAGGCGTTATGTTTTGAAGCAGTAATGCTAGCGAAATTAGAGGCGGGCCGCGCGAGGGAAAGACAAGGCCTTCGCCCCAACCGCCGCTACAGAAGAAGACGCCCCGGGCGTCGGGAGTCGCAGGGCGATCCCCGGCCACCGTAAGCGCGGGCTTGCGGACGGCGAGCGTTGGGTGGCTCGCTCCCGGTCACAACCAGCCGCGGGTCGATGGCGCGTTGTGTTCCACGCGCGCCTCAAAGAGATGTCAGCAAAGGAGTCAGGGCCAGAGCCTGCCAGGGTTGCGCAGTTTGTTCGAAAGAGTCACCGCGGCCCCGAAACACAAAGGACTTCAGAAGGAACACGGATGGGTTTTAGTCAGTAAGAGTCTGACACGCCCTTCCGCTCCACCCAGAGCGGAAGAAGTCATTTGATGATATATCATCCTAAAAAAAAAATAGGCGTTATGTTTTGTTATGTTGGAACGAAACTTTTCAAATTGTGTTGGCCACAAATTGAACAAAACAATTCCTGTGTGTTTCCTGTTGATCCTGTGGTAGGTAATAAAAACAAGCACAAATAAAATACAGTGGGTAAAATGTAGTTTGAAACAAAACTTCAACTGTCATACAAAACCTGGTTACCTCATTAACAGTTATCTATAATTTAGAAGATCAATGTTTTAAGCCCGTCACAGTGTACCAAGTAAATTATCTGTAACAAGTTAAAGTTTACTTAACACTTCGCAGACGCCAAGGTCTTAGTTAAGTCAAGGTAAAGATTTTGTGTTCAATCCAATTCGGCGTAAAGTAACATTTTTATGAAACAAGCGTCTTATATTTTACGTCTGAGATTTTTAGTAAATGAATATTTATGTTAGTTAAAAGAAGTAAACTAATTTTGCGAGCAGACAGCTCTTTGTTATTTCGGTTTTGCCAAGAAAAACTGCGCAGTACACAGAATACTTTACGAATGAGCAAGAAAGGCTAGACACATTCTATCGTACTACTTCAAACGTAAAAGGATTTTTTTAATTATATTTTTTTAGGGTTCAGAACGACCGAGTAAAAAAACTGAACCCTTATAAGATCCGAAGATTAAGTCCGTCTTCCAATTTTTACAATCAACAGGACCGATTAGTTTGAATTTTTTTAAACACGAACGCGTTACGTAAATTAATATTAATATCCTTTAATACTATTGCAGAAATTCAATTTCTTCAAAACTTTCCAGACGGATGTGTTGCTGCGGAGTTGTTGTACCACTCCTTCTTCCTAGCTAAAACACTAGAAAGTGGTGACGGGTGGAATTTTGGTGAATGTGTTTATGCAAATTTTGTCGTTCAAAAATGGGATATTTCTCAATCTATTTTTATAAATATGTACTTGACTAACTATATACACTAGAAATAAAAATAAAAACTCCTAACTAAATTAACCCTAAAATATGGCGTCGAAAAATTCATCCGCATCGCTGTCGACTGGAAGTGTACCCAAAAGACTGTTGGCATTGCCACGTTGTATGGCAATACTTATTCTTTGACCAAGGTAAAAGCCAGCCCTTGGGTCACGCGAAGTGTCAACTTAGCGTCTTAAGAGATCTTTAAACAAGTATCTTCAACCTAATTGGACTAAATGACTTTTGATATTAATTATTTTTGATAAACTTAATTATATTATATTTATTTAAATAATATATTACATGTTTGACATTGACTTTAATAACAGTGATTGCCAAATCTCATCAAGCATATATTTACCAAATAATAAATGAGCCCATCAATAATACACTCCAATTTAAACTAACAACTCATTTGATAAATTAACACAACATGTATAATATAACGCGAGGCGCCTTCGATGTATCTAATGGATATCAACTAGGGATGAAACCGAGGCATTTAGCGGAGGCGAATGCAATGGCGGAGGTGGAAAATAAGCAAAATATAACAAAGTTCATGGCTTCATGGAAAGACGTCAGGCGGGTTGGCGATCGCAGTGTAGCTGTTGTAATGCACAGCTGCTGCTACCCATTCTCTGGTGAGTCCCTTAGCCGCCTCTTACGACACCCACGGAAAGGGATGGGATGGCCAATGGCCATGTAATAACAGCCAAAAGGGTCGATCTTCTCCGTGCCTCAGAAAGCACGCTAAGCCGTTGTCATCGTAGTTGTTGTTGTTGTGTTGTAGCTGTTGTCGTTGTCTTTGACAGTCGCTACAATAATCAAAAGCCAAAAACTCAGACACCAGTCTTGTTATGGGGCACCGTGTTACCCAGTTATTGGGATGTAGTAGTAGGATAGGCAGTTGTTCCACGAAAATTATTGGTAAAAACTTGCGAAACTATATGAGAATGCGTAGGTATGATTACTTGTTTTTATCTCACCTGACGGTAACCGATGATATGGTCGACGTTGGAGCATTTATTATTATTTATTATTGGATATACCAACAGCAGTACACAACTACAATAAGAAACAAAAACCCAAAATATGAGTGCTGGTATGTATGCCTATTATAGGTAAGAATATAGAAATATTTTTTTAATAATAAATTATTTTAGTAATTTATAGGTATTCACGGCTTACACCATATGTACAAATTTAATTCTTACGGTATAAAATAAAATAAAAATATAATCTAAAGAAAAAAAAAATAAACACAAAAAACACGCAAAGACAACAATTAAAAGAAATAAAAATTGTAAAAAATATGTTGAGTATCTATAATATAATCGGGAGCTTTGTACAGTCCCATACCTCCGAGACCACAAATCTAAACTTATTGAGTGTAGCACTGTGTAAATCGGTGTCTGGTGTCTTGAATACACTGTTGTGAGTTCTGAACGTTCGGAGTGGGGTACGTTAAGGCCAAGGTTAGATTTGCGGATAGGAATATGGAGCATGCTCTCCTAGAACCAACCTATTCACTTTTTACTTAAATAATTTACAACAAGAGAGGGAAAGTTCTTGAAAGATCCGTTACAGCCCTAATATCAAGTATATAGCTATTTGTAATTCATAAAGGCGGCTGCACACCTGCGATCCACTATTAGCTGATCAATTAGTCGCAGCGCGTTCGTCGCACGGCAGATTCTATTTGCTTGAGGTAACGAGGAGTTAGTTAATACTATTTGAGCATGTACTGATTATGTGATATGCGTACTGTAATATGTGGGGCTTAAAGTTTCTGTGAGGCGGCAAATTTTGAAGAACTTTAGAAAGCCATTTCGTTCTTGAATGATTGGGTTGGCACCGGGTTGTGTAGATGCCGAAGTCATCATTATCATTCCAGCCGAAAGACGTCCATTGTTGAACATAGGCCTCCTTCAAGCGTCGCCACTTTGATCGGTCGTCATTGGTGCATCTATAGTAGGCGCCAGATAAATGTGGAATAAAGTACATTGACCTTTCCCTAATAACTGTTCATAGGTACCTGAACAATTAAATATGAATCGTTTTTCATTATTAGACAATGTTAAGGATCACGAGAGATGATGATTCGGGACAGCTTTGTGTCATTAATTCCGTTTTTCAAATTAAAAATGTCAATAATCGTAGGTGGGGCAATGACCGTTATTCCACGATTATCTGGCGCCTACTATAGTGGATTCCTTTAGCTTTCACCAGGACATCGGTCCATCTTATGGGAGGCTTTCCAACGCTGCGTCTTCAGGTACGTGGTCGCCACTTCAAAACCTTTCGATTTCATCGATTGTCTGTTCATCTTATTAACAGCGTGATGAGAACATATGAAGATGAGACGGGAACAGATTACTTAATGGAAAAAATGCGACTTCACTTAACTAACGGCCATCGCCATTTTGTTTCTTTTTCAACATTCTTATTATACCCTATGTCACTTCGTACTTAAGATAAATTGAATGAGACCTAATTTTTTAAGCTTTAGCTAGCCGTTTAAGCTACTGGGCGTGCCAAATAAATATACATACGTACTCACGAAAAACATTACCTTCCTTCTGCGGCAGTCGGGTAAAACATATCTTATTACTACCATTCATTCATTACTTCATTTGGAAAAATGGAGCTATTATTTTTTTATTTACGAATATGTAATTATAATGTTGATCCATGTACTTATCTAAAGGTTTAAACGTCACAAACAAAATGTACGACAAAATAAAGTAAAGAGAAATTCAATTATTACAGTGAAGCGAAAGCAGAGCAGTTTCAATTAAATTTATACGTGAGAGCTCCAAGTAATAAAAACTACAATGTTGCTTCACTTAAAACTATTCTGATTTCCGCTCGATCTCTAGTTTGATGCAGGGTTTGTTTTTCTAACATTGTATTCATAAAATAATAGTTCATATACATATTGTTTTGTTTTTTTTGCATTTTTTGTGTTTTTATTTTTCTGTAGACTCACACACTGTTGTTTAATTAATGGTTCCAATGTTTGTAAATATGTGAATACCATTTAGGTACCTAAATTTCTTTAGGAAATTAATAAGTTCACCTCTGCTGGTGATACTTTGTTCTTTAAGTAGCATACTCTGGGTGCATCGTCCTCACATAATATTAAATTAATTTTTGTATACCAAATTTTGTAAAATCATTATTTGAAAAGAGTAACTATGGAGTTTCTTGTCCGTTCTTCTCCATAAGAATCTACCTTTCCGAATGGACAGTAGAGTCACTTTATTAATGTAACATTATTATTTTACTGAACTGTAAACGATGACGTTCAAAAGTGCCGTTTAATGGCCTAATTGAAATACGCAGCATTACTGCTTCTCAGAAGGAGGTGACCGCTTCCCAAGCCTCCTCGCTCCGGACCATGGATTCAACCAGAGCCGGACGCGAGAGGTCGCCGCCGCCGATCGCCTCGATGAGGACACGGCGATGCTCCGCCCAAGTAGGGCAGACCTCCAGCGTATGTTCCACCGTGTCCTCCGGGCGATCTTCACAGTGCTGACACCCGGGCGTGTCTTCCCGCTTAATCCGAAACAGGTACCTCCCGAAACAGCCGTGTCCGGTAAGTGCCTGCGTCAGGCGGAAGGTGAGGACGCCGTGGCGCCTCTCCAGCCACTCCTCAAAGAGGGGCCTTACCGCCGCAATAGTGACGTGCCCAATTTGATGTACCTAAGCATTGTTGTTTTAAAGAAATCTAATTTCACAACAAATTAACTTCTATTCCACTTGTAACTATAATGTTAACACAACTTAGTTTAAATGAGCTTGTTTATATTTACAAGCTCTTAATTAGCAGTTGTTTCGAAGAACTAAACTTCAAGGTCATTTAGACCGCTCGCCCTTAAGAACGACCTTAAAAACAAACAATGTAAACTCCGTCACTTGCAAACATTACACTTAATTAAAATTTATCTTAGAACAAACAAAAAATATTGTCAGCGCTAAGCAATGACAAGTACTGCTAAGTGTTGTGCAAACAAACTGGGGTTCCTAAGAGTTTAACGAAGAAACAGGACAGACATCTTTTAAGTCCTTAGATCATTTGAAACTATGTTGCTTTAGCCAGCGGAATATACTCCTGGGGTGGAAAGTATTCTATGTCCTAAGGGAACGGGAAAAAACAGGATATGCGCGTACAAAGTCGCGGCCAAGTGCAAGTCGGACTCTCACACGAAGGGTTCCGTACCATAAACCGAAAAAAAACACGTTTATTTATTACCCACTTAAATATTTATTTTATTCTGTTTTTAGGATTTGTTGTTACAGCGGCAAAAAAAAATTATCATCTGTGAAAATTTCGACTGTCTAGTTATGCATATCACGGTTCATGGGATACCGCCTGGTGACAGACAGACGGACAGTGACGGACATTACGTGTGGAAATATGAGTGACAACTGCTTCAACTCTGCGCTAGTATAAATTGACCCTAAGCCCGAAGTCCGTAGTTACGGGCTTAGTTGCAGGCGTATTCTACTCCGTATAACCTACGGACTTACGATTAGTTCTGAACCCGAACTCTTAGTGGTTAGGTGATACGGACTAGAATACTGCCGCAACTAAGCCCGAAACTACGGACTTCGGGCTTAGGGTCAATTTATACTAGCGCAGAGTTGAAGCAGTTGTCACTCATATTTCCACAACGTAATGCATATATTTCTAGTGAGGTTTATCTTCCGCTCCGACGCGCGAATTCCGTCGAATTCGCGCGTCTTCTTTTTATCTCAAAAAAAATGTGCGTTATGTTGTGGATAAAGGGAAATTTGCTATGTCAAGTTTCAGATTGACGCTTCGATTCTGCACTAGTATAAATTGACCCTTAGAGAGTAGCCCCCCAGATTCAGATTCAGAGTATTTATTTGTAAACATAAGTTACGGATACACCGGTGTGTGAGATGTTACATTTTTGTAAGTTCTCTATGCTTAGCCATTAGGCGTACAAATGTTTGTCTCAGTTTCAATTACCACCCGATGGTAAGCGATGATTTAGTTGACGACGAAGCACGCTTGCCTTGGAGTAACTTATTCAATGTTGACTTCTAGCTTGTAGCCATTTGAGTTGAATATATAGAAATAGAAATCATTTATTTGCCAATAATGTAGGTATACAGATATGATGGTTATTTTGATGATAGTCCCGATACATTTTGCCTCACGGCATGCAAAATTATCCAATATTAAACAGACAAACATAAAAAATAAAAAAAATCAAGCAACACAATATCATTACTTAAACTACTCATATTATTCAAGAATTAGGCACAATGTCAATAATTTAAATTAAAAAGGAAAAAAATAATAAAAATATAAGTAACAAATGTCAATAAATTAAACTACAACTTTCAACAAAACGATAATAATAATAAAAATGTCCGAAAATTCAATTACAAATGTCAAAAAATTAAATTAAAATTACAACAAATTCCATTACAAATGTCTCAATTCAATCACAAAGAAGCAGCACACATAAACACAAAGTTTTGTCACTAACAAAATCATTAATTGCGTATAGTAGGCGCCAGATAAATGTGGAATAAAGTACATTGACCTTTCCCTAATAACTGTTCATAGGTACCTGAACAATTAAATATGAATCGTTTTTCATTATTAGACAATGTTAAGGATCACGAGAGATGATGATTCGGGACAGTTTGTGTCATTAATTCCGTTTTTCAAATTAAAAATGTCAATAATTGTAGGTGGGTCAATGACCGTTATTCCACGATTATCTGGCGCCTACTATAGTAACACTTGTCCAGTAGCAGTTTTGTTAACTTTTTCTTAAAAACTATGATTGTTAATTCTTTTAAATGAGTCGGTAGTTTATTATACTATTTTATCAGTAAAGGGTAGCTGGTTGTGAGCTATGGTTATAGGTGGTGAGGATCGCTTACCATCAGAAGAGCCGTCTGATTGTTAGATACTCTGCCAAACATACGCTTCTCATTCAATCGAAGAAAATTAAAGTTTTATTTATTGACGTTTTTCCCGTTCCCGTAGGAATTTCGGCAAATCCTCTCTTAGTACTCCCCTACACTCCCCAAGAAACCTACATGCCAAATTTACCGTACCGACCGACCGGTAGTTTCGGCTGTGCGTTTTCTGTCAGTCAGAAGAGTTTTATATATATTGATTGATGATTACTTAAATTAAACTTTACATTTCAATCTTTCACCAATTTCTTCGCCGTTCCTAGCACTGGTGCGTCTACAGTAATAACAGACCACGACAACACAAAAGGAAGTCCGCAACAAAACTCAACTGGCTAATCGTACCTCCAGTCCACGTTTACATAAAACCGTACTTAAAGAGCAGACGCTTTCGTCTGACAACAGTCGCGCTGCCACTGTACACTGGTGACAGTAATTAGTTTAAAACGTTTTCTCCGTCGCCTTAATTCTATCACTTTGTTTCAAGAAGTGCATCCAGAGAGCATCTGTCTTTCCAACTGATGAAGCGGAGCTGCGACCAAAAAGTTAAGAGTGCATATCACTTAGCGAACCTACAGGATGTTTCAGAAATGCGTGGTTAAATTTAAATATGTTGTTCTGTGATATACAGTGTGAAGCAATAGCAAAAACAAAATGGTGGCTTTTTCAAAACCCGACCACAGAATGACTAATAAAAAGGCCTACATCAAACTAGAAAAGGGATTTACTTGGAACCTTTGGAATGTCCGGCGGCGTCGCAGCAGACTCAGGTGAAGATGGCGGATCGAGCTTGACGCCTATCGATAGGATTGGTCCACACTAGTCCAGAGCCGGGAAGCATGGAGGGAAGCAAGGGATGCCTTTGCCCTGCAGTGATACGGAATAGGAAAAAAAGAAATACAATATCTTTTAAGGGTATTTTTTTGTCGGTTTTTTGCAAAGTCAACAGTTTTTCTTTTGTAATTTTTTCGTAACTGCAGGTACATCAGATACAAAACATCACGTACTTCTGAACATCCTGTATAGCCGGCTCTGAATTTGGAAGTAAGTTTTGAGTTTGATGTGCGAGTTTATTTATAGTTAAAAGTGAAGTGGAATTTTGATGCCTTTGTTGGTGTCTTGTTTGAGCTTTTGGCTGGATTGCAGCAGGCTGTTATATTTTACTGAGCGACACGTGATGAAGTTTTCTTTTATCCTTACCGATTTTCAGAAAAGCTGTCTTTAATGATTTTTCTTTTTATTATGTTTATTTTTTAAAGCGTAAGGAAACAGACCGTAGAGAAAATTATTCTGAAGCAGTTTTTAGTAGCACTATAAACATGAAAATGCAGCTTGAGTAGGTTTTATTAACTTAAATCGCCTTGGATGTATCTGTGAAGGTGTTATAATAATAAATAAAATAAATACTAATGACCGCAGGGAGGTATGGCAGAGCAAGGAGCTTCACGGACGCTTTTACCGGGTCCTACATGTACCTGATGTAGACTTTTTAGCGTCCGTAGCCTGGCTGCGTTTTAGTGACTTCTTCGGGGAAACCGAAGGTTTTGTCTATGCGATTATGGACGAAGTTATGATGACGAACAATTACAGGAAATATATTGTGAAGGACGGTACGGTTGACATACATATGTCGGGCATGTCACCGGCCCGGGGAATCCATCCGCCACATTATTTCCGGTTGTTCTAGTCTGGCTAACGGAGACTATTTGCACAGGCACAACCTTGTAACCAGGATTATCCACCAGCAACTTGCTCTTAAATACAATCTTGTGGAATCGGAAGTACCGTACTATAGGTATGTGCCCGACCCAGTTCTCGAAAATGGCAACTGCACGTTGTATTGGGATCGGTCTATCATCACTGACAGGACTATTGTTGCCAATAAGCCTGACATAGTGGTGATAGATCGACTAGAGCGTCGCGCAATGATTGTTGATATAGCAGTCCCTCATGACGCGAACCTCGTGAAGACTGAGAAAGATAAACAAACAAAGTATCTTGACTTGGCTCGCGAGGTTGTCGACATGTGGGATGTGAACACAGCAGTCATTGTGCCGATAGTCGTGACGGCCAATGGCATAATTGCCAAGAGCCTCGACCAACATCTAAAGAGGCTCTCGTTGGGCAGCTGGATCAAGGGCTTGATCCGGAAAGCAGTACTCCTGGACACGGCGCGCATAGTTAGGAGGTTCCTCTCTCAGGTGCCCTGACCACCGGTACCTTGGACCCTGTTCCCGATACCGGTGGGCTACTATTTTTTAAATTTTTGAATGTTTTTTTTTTAATATTATAGAAATATTTAAAAATGTAATTATATATGTAATATAAAATAAATGAATGGAATAAAATAATATGTCTTTGAAAAACTATACATACAATTTCCCAATTATAATTTATTATTTTTAATTGGTTTTTTTTATCATGGCGATTGGCGATAACCGTTTACACAAACACTTAGATAGAATATGTACTGCTTACATGTAATACTCTATACGTAGCTGCCTAAACTTCGATACTATGTCAAAACAATAAATGGTCATTGCCATGCTTTTGTTGCAATAACAGCAGATTTAGACAGCCATCGGCGGGGTCTATTGCATACAAGACAGATATTTACAAGCCGCTGTTTATTTATTTATTGAAATTACACTTTGTTGTACACCACATAATAAACACAAGACATTGATAAAAAAAAACAAGTGTACAATGGGCTTATCGCACTGGACAATATACTGAAAGAAAGGAAATAGATTAACTTGATGTTATTTCTTAACTAATCTCAGCTTACTAAAACAGCCAACTCCTACGACACCATCTTTATTATAACCCATTCATCATATCAAGATTCGTGCCTGACCATTCATTTGGCCCAAGGGCCGAGGGCCAATAACAGTTTATCATGGCGTTCGCAGCGCCCTGCTGCGGTCAGTGGCGTAGTTGTATCTTAGCTAGGAGGTTGCGTATATCAACCCTGGGCCGTATTCCGTGAATCATTGTTGATGACTACACATTTATTGTAAGTGGTTTAGGGTTGAACCGTATATTGTTTTAAGGGTTGACGGTTGAAATTTTGATGTTAGGTTTTTGTGGTAGTTTATGGTGGGACTGTGTGGAAGTTTAATGGGTAAGCTAAGGATTTTGCCTGGATATGTGAAATGAATGAGAAGTAAGATTGTTCTGTCTTCTTTCACTGTTCAAGCACTTTAAATAAATAAATAAATTCATTTATTTCGCCAGAGATATCGTACAATGGGTGTTACAAGAAAGTAGGAAGTGCTTAACACATCTCCCCTATAGGAGGCATGCGAAAAATTTACTACTAGGTGCAGTAAAATAGAAAAAAAATAGTTCAAAAATACAATAGATCGACACATAATTTACAGAGATTAAGTTTACAAGGGGGTAACAGGTTAAATGCAAAATCTGAAAAGAGTTCAGCTACCTTAAAATCGCGAAACAAAAATCAGTTGTTCATTTTGTCGATTGGTGATGACAATCACGTCGATCATGACGTCGACAGTATTTTTTTTTTGCAATTGCTTTTCTTGGTTTTGCGTTTTATCTGCAACATCCCGTCAGATGTGGTCATATTTTCATATCACCATCCATTTAGTGGATTATGCGTTAAGTGAGTTATGTGAATACTATTACAACCAGTATTTTTTTTGTTTTGTTTTATGTGACAAAAATCAGGAAACAGATTTGACAAAATGTATCTAAACATAACCGTGTTCCAAATCAGTGGAAAAAGACATTTTTTTAAATATTTTTTTTTATATTATTTAGGGGTGTTTGTCCAATAAGGATATTTAATATGTCAACCCTATCATACCTTATAAACAAAGTAAATTCACTAGGTAATAATTATATAATTATAATATAATAGTCAATAATAATATAAAAGTAATTAAATAATAATAAATATACACAAGAAAAAAAAAAAACTTAATAATGACAATCAATTTAACGTAATAAATGGTAGAGTTGAGTCACGTCCTTAGAATTATCACCCATCCACTAAAAAGCCGAGGCATCTACATCAACTCGCGTGGTTTCTATTAAACCACAAGCCGCATAATTAATGAGTTACTGACGTTACAGTTATGAAATTGTATATTTATTTACTTTAACCGAACTCATGTAGGTTAATTGGTGGCGTTCCAATTATTTCATTACTTTTAAAAGCCAGTAATTATGAATATCTGATAAGAACAAAATCAACGCTGATAAGCGAACGGTATTTAGATGCACGAAACCATTGTACCCATAGTTTTTGTTGTTAACTATAAGCGTACAGTTCTAATTACTACGGGTTTATTGTAACGAAAATAAAGTCATTTGGGGTTGGTAAGATAATTTTAAAAGGAGGCCTTGAGTCAAATGGTTTTTAATATTGACATTGTCTGAATAATACCATTATATTTCCTGAAATTGTTTGGACATCATTTGCCTTTAAGAATTTAGGAAGTAAAATGTAACTGACTTACTTAGGATTCGATGCAGTCGGGTATTTTCTTTGGAAAGAAATAAGGACACAAACATGTTTATTTGGCACACACATGTACACAATGTAGGAAAAAATATGAGGAGACTAAATTTTAAAACATTTACATTGTGTTTCACGGCTGCGCCAAATAAATCCAGTTCAGAAAAAATGCCAGCCAAGTAATGGTTGCCTGACGCTGGTTTTCAACTGAACTATACGTTGAGTACGTTTAAAACACTTTTAAATCTCTGCAAAAGGTAGCTGACATAACCAACCCTCTATTTGTAAGATAAAGCAAAATATATTTGTTTTTCCGTACCGTATTTCAAGCTAAGAGGTCGTCTCGATGTCGGACAGAACCTACGTACACCACTTGAGTTTGTGTAACCTTTGAGCTACGGCGTAGCACTCGGCTACGGGCGTAGCGCTCGTAGCGGCCGGCGTAGACAAGATGTAACAGTTACTCGATACCTTGTTGAAACCTAGCTGAGTTTGTAATTACTCTAACATAGTAAGAGATTTTGATTGTTTGAGTTTGAGTTCGGATCCTGTGTTCTTTGGGTACCCAATAGCTTCTAGGAAATGGTTTACAAGAGATTTCAGAGAGTTGGTTCGGATTTGTGGTTTGAAAGGAATTGAATCTGAATCTAAATCTGTAGAAGGAATATTTCAACCATCATCATATCAGCCGAAAGACGTTCACTGCCGGACATAGGTCTCCCCCAAAGGGGGGCATATTCGCCACGTTTGGCAGGCGGGTTGGCGATCGCAGTGTAGCTGTTGCAATGCACAAAGAATGCTGCTGCCCATTCTCTGGTGAGTCCCTTAGTCGCCGGGTGTCGTAAGTCGCCTCTTACGACACCCACGGGAAGTGATGGAATGGTGCTATTCCAACCATCGTGTAGAGTGAATCATATCTTCCTCATGATTTCGACAAATACACAATATATATATTATCATAAATTGAATATTTAAGATATTTTTTTGTTTTGTTAATTTAAACCAAAACATTTTTAAAATATTCAATGATAAAACAATCTAAACTAGAACAAGAAATGACTAAAATATGGCGTCAAAAAATACCTCCGTATTGCTGTCCACTGGTAATGTGCCCAAAAGAATGCCAGCATTGCCACGTTGTATGACAATGTCAATACTTAGCAAGCCGACCAAATCGCCAAATTTTCAGTAAGTTGGTATGAAAGGCCCAAAAAATGCCACAAAGAGTTTTACTATCGAGTATCAGATAAAAAAGGTCCATGATCGCGAAACAATAGTAAGGCAGGAACACACGCTGAGTCATCCGTTTAAATATGTACTGGCACTGTGTAAAAATAAATTCAATGCGTGAAGTGAACCCCTGCCTTTATTACTAGGGACCATGCGACGCCGTTTAATGTTGAGTTTTCAACAAGCTATATTTAACATACACGCGGCAAATAAATTATATATTTGAGTTGAGCTAACTTTAGTACCTACAGGCAATAAGTGGCATATTTTTAGGGTTCCGGGTCAACAAGGAACCCTTATAGTTTCGTCATATCCGTTTGTCTGTCTGTCTGTCCGCAGTTTAGCCCAGAGACGCATAGCACTACAAAGTTGAAATTTGGTATGGGTATACACATTAATTACGCTGACAGAGTAGTAAGATAAAATCATGAAAATCATTTTTTTTTAGGGTAGGTCCCCTACACGTAAAGTGGCGGTGTTTTTTATCGTCTATCCCTTGGTGTAGGTTGTCATTGGATAGGTCGCTTAAAAATGTTTAGGGTGTGTGAAAACCATTATCCATTCAAGGATCCGTTTGCGAAATATTAAGCTTAAAAGTGCTATTTTTTTGATACAGTCAAGTGTTCCCCCTCTGCCAGCTAAACGGTAGTTTTTAAAGACGTAGAAAAATTCATGGTAGTAGCATATAATTATGACGAATTTAAAAGTAAAACACCATCACAGCTAAGTAGGCTTTACAAGATAACGAGTAACGGTCGACCAACTTATGAAATGTAATTGATCAAGTAAAAATTTCGTATTAACCTCATAGAAAATGACTTAAAACAAAGTGTATTTGTAACTTTGTTATGCCATAGTATAATTTGCTATTTTTTTATCATGGCTTACGGGACGGTAACTACGGAACCCTACACTGTGTGTGCCCCGACACGCACTTGGTCGGTTTTTCATTTTATCTCATTAAGTTATCGTACAAAATTAATAAATGTCTACTAAACAAGAAAAACAATAGAAAATAGAAGGACAGATAAAAAAAGTAAAACAAGACTTATTAATGCAGATATTGGACAAAATATAATTTGAAGTTATTTTTAGGGTTTCTTCACCCACTGGTGTAGCATGTATTTGTTTTTTTTTACTACAAAAATCATCTCGTTGCTGACCTTTCATGTAGTTCATATAAAAAAGTAGCCCCGTAATATTACATAACACGCGTACATACGCAGGTTACATAAAATTTTAATTGAATACGAAGAACAGCGTTTGGGGCGCTTTTAATTTTTTCCGTGATGCAAAATATTCTGAACGCGTGTCGAGCGACGTCAACCTGCGATACGTTTTACGTACGAACGTTCGTAGATACAGCCTACCTACGCTACGCCCGGATTTTTGTGCGTTATGACATTTTTTGGCTAAATTACATTTTTGGCTGTTTGTTTTTTTTTCTCTGTTGTAAATTAAAATGTTTCCTTGTAATATGGCTACGTGACAATTTTTGTCTTGTCTATTTTTGACCTTAAAAAATATTTTTATCATATTAATTTGGTCATTAATCGACTTTCTTAACATCAAAAACCGAAATAAAGACATAAAGCTATCCTGAATCGACTTTTTTCGTGATCCTTTACGTTCTCTAGTAATGATAAACGGTTCATAATTAATTGTGGTATCTACGAGGGGGTATTAGGGAAAGGTCAATGTACTTTATTGCAAGTTTAACTGGCGCCTACCATAACAATTATTTTAGTTTCAGGCTTCACGCAATGGTTGTCAAAGAATGGACGGCGTCGCCACTTCCTTCACAGAAAGCTGTTGCTAGGTGCTAGCGAAGGAGGAGGCGGGCCGCGCGAGGGAAAGGCAAGGCCTTCGCCCCAAACGCCGCTACAGGAAAAGATGCCCCGGGCGTCGGGAGTCGCAGGGCGATCCCCGGCCACCGTAGGCGCGGGCCCGCGGACGGCGAGCGTTGGGTGGCTCGCTGTCCGATCACCACCAGGCTCGGGCGATGGCGCGTTGTGTTCCACGCGCGCCGCAAAGAGATGTCAGCATCGAATACGGGGCCCGCTAGGGCCACAGCCTGCCAGGGTTGCGGATTTGTTCGAAAGAGTCACCGCGGCCCTGGAACGCAAAGGGCTTAAGAAAGAACACGGATGGGTTTTAGTCAGTAAGAGTTTGACACGCCCTTCCGCTCCACCCAGAGCGGCAGAAGTCATTAGATGATTTCCCATCCTTAAAAAAAAAAACAAGGTGACCTGTACGCACACCACGAAGGCTGGAAAAGAGTGCCTGGAAAGATTTAGGGGAATTTTGCCCAGCAGTGAGACTCTAGAGGGAAAAAATAGTTAAGATATTTTTTATCCATCTTATCAGTTACAGTCATGATTTTTTTCCCCACAATTTTGTTTAGTCACTCCATTTTTTAAGAAGTTATTTAAACGTGTATTATTCTTACACCCATTAACCAACAACAAGATACCTTCATCCAAAAAGCGTGGACTTTGTTCTTTATTTCACGTGTGTGTATGCAGTAAAACAATTTGTAAAGCGAACGAGGACCCGGGGACTAATATAGAGTGAAAAGTTTCCACTAATAAAGATTACACCGTATGACTCTCGCGCTCCAGAGATGTAATTTTACTTGATTTATTAATGTTGTGCAGTTCGTGTCTGTTTTAGTATGTTTGTTGATGTTTTAGTGGCTTTCAGTGAATCTAATAAAATTCGCTAGTGTGGGTTTAAGTCTGAAGTTTTTTTGTTGCATGGATGTTTGTTTTTTCATTTAGATTGGCTTGTAACGCGTCAACTCGATTGTGACTTTACATTTTGAATAATCCGTTTACTTCGCAAAGCCGTAAGTGTTGGTTATCAAAAGTTATAAGACAGCTTCGTCGGTCCAGTGGTCGCTAACACTGCAACTGAGCATGACTGGGTCTGGATTTGTAACTGGTTGATGGCAATAGGTTAACCTCCTATTACTGTAACTGGCGAAATGTAAGAGTACTAAATATACATACATCTCTGCCTAACCCTCCGGGTAATACAGACGGGACGTTATGCTTTGTTCTATAAATTGTAATATCTTTAAATAAACAGCTTACCACCCTGTTTTGAAAAGGGAGGACCCTTCGGCTACAGGGTTGGGTGTCTGGTGGGCAAATGCCCCAATGGTTGTTGACGAGCTGTTGTACGTATGTATATGTCCAAATCACGCGGATAACTTTAATATCGGGATTTTAGATTTGCGTGACGTCCAGCCTGTTTTGTAGTTCATATGTGGTAGTATAGATGCCGCTACATTAGCCGTTTTAGTATGCTAAAAAACCACGAACTATAATGTATATTTTCGCAATCCAAGTCTACAGAAAGGCTAGGACATTGTTGTCGCGAGTGCTGACTGATTTTCTAGCATCATCTTTTGTAGGCGCTACGTGATGATATAATTTGACAGATCCATTGACAGTTTCAGTATTTACTACAACGCATGAGAGCCAGAATCAACAATGGCGATCACCAGAAAAACACTCATTCAATGAAGCTCGACGAGTCCCGGAGAAACGATTCAACTTCTTCCCGCAATGAAATATTAATCAGAAAATTCTTCACTTCTGTTTCATCATCATCATCATATCAGCCGAAAGACGTCCACTGCTGGCGGGTGTTGTGGCGTCCCAAGTGTCGTCACAACACCCGGTCCTGTGCGTCTCGCATCCATCGACTACCCCCGACACTCACCAGGTCATCGGTCCACATTGTGGGAGGCCTACAAACACTGCTTCTTCCGGTACGCGGTCGCCACTCCCGAACTTTTCGGCCCCATCGACCATCTGTTCTGCGAGCAATGTGCCCTGCCCGATGCCACTTCAGTTTGGCAAGCCTTCGGGCTATGTCGGTAACCTTGGTTCTCTTACGGATATCGTCATTCCTGATTCGATCACGCAAGGAAGCTCCGAGCATTGCCCTCTCCATTGCTCTTTGGGTGACTTTAAGCCTTCTGATGAAGCCCATTGTGAGCTTCTGTTTCAGTTTGCTTAAATGCTCAAAGTATAATTACGTTATACAAGTCTACAGAAAGGCTAATTAAGCCGCTGCCAATTCAACCAACATCCACTATCCGCTGTTCCATACACATCATGTCTCTGTCATTGCAAGTTAATAAACGCAGCTATGACGTCACACAATAGGAAACAAGCTCAACACAACACAGTTCAACACTTCGGACATTGTTGTCGCGAGTGTTGTGGCTGCCTTTCTGACGTCATGCATATTTCATTGGCGCCACGCGACGATAATGTTGTTGGAATGTTTTCAATAATTTTGCTACAGATTAAAAATGTGAAGGGTGTCAGCTGCCATGTTTGGGGATTGTGTCAATATTGTGTGGGTTATTGTTGTTTTTTGTATAGGCTATGAATTTTGCAAACCTACAAGTTAAAACTCTGCTAAATTATTAATTGCGCTAAATACATAGTTGAATATCCTAACTAATAATCTAAATGAGAAAGAGAGAGAGAGAGAGAGAAAGAGAGAGTTTGTTACGCTTTCACACATGAATCACTAAACCAATTTTCATGAATATTGGTGAGAAATAGAGCTGCTTTTTTCTGCAAAAATCTTAATCTATGCTAAGCCGCAGGAAAAGGCTAGTATGTTAATAATACGATAGGAAGCCTGCTAATTTATAAACTAAGCGCGATCTTTGATGTTCGTATCTTGGCTGTATAAGAAGGGTCGTTGGCCTTTTTGAGGGACCATGCCAACTTAGAATTATGAAAGAAACTAGCTGCGCCCCGCGGTGTTACCCGCGCAGCTAGTTTATATATAAAAAGCCTATATACATATGTATAGCCTATGTGTTAATCCAGGGTGTCAGCTTCCTGCATACCAAATTTTATTAAAATTGGTACAGCCGTTTGCGCGTGAAGAAGTAACAAACATACACACACATACTCACAAACTTTCGCCTTTATAATATTAGTGTGATTGTAAGTACGTTTTGGGCCTGCCAGGGTTGCGGAATTTGTTCGAAAGAGTCACCGCGGCCCTGGAATGCAAAGGGCTTTGGAAGGAACACGGATGGGTTTTATTTAGTCAGTAAGAGTCTGACACGTCTTTCCGCTCCCCGCAGAGCAGAAGAAGTCATTTGATGATTTCCCATCATTAAACAAAAAAAGTACGTTTTGGTAGATATAAACATCTTGTACAACCGAAATGCACTCTCCGTAAAGTGCATTCAAAACCAAAGGACCATACTCGTAAAATCCGAATTACTCTTTGTATAACAACAGTATTCTCTTTAGTAAATAAGTCTGACTAGTTACATAAACCTGTCTTTATAGCCCAAATAAATGCGACTCATCTTAACTTGAGACATAAAATGTAATAGCACACTAATAGTCTATTTTGAGAAAACAAATCATAATTCCTTCTTTCTCCGTCTTAATTATAATAAGTTTTAATATTCACAACACTCGTGTGTGCCGTAATTTGAGGTTATTAATTATTATAAAGTTTATACAGAATATAAGCCATAGTGTAGACAGTTAACAGTAAGATAACATTGTTTAGGAAGCGGGATCTAGAAATGTGATTTGTTTTATTGATTTGTTGTTTCGTTTTTTTATGTAACACTACGCATTTAAATGTACAGAGGTGTGGGTGGTGGTGGAGGTTTCAATATACATAATAATAATAATATCTTTTGACAACTCACACACGGTCATCCGATCCCAAACTAGGCAGAGCCTGTACTGTGGCAACAAGACAACTAATAAACACACTTATATATTTCTAAATACATACATATTATAGAAAAATTACACCCACACTTTTATACATAAAAGTAGAAAACTAGATAAGTTATTTCTAACAAATAAAATAAAATCAATAGAAAACTCAACAATTAATCTGCGTTTTTAATTTATTTTTAAACAGTCTATTTTGTGTCACCTTGTACCAGATGTACTTATCATTAATATCCAAAGCCTGACTTCACCTACTGCTGAGCCTCCCTTATCTTGTGTCAATCCCCACGTCAACCAGCCTCATCGTGGTTCTACCTAAAGTAACTATCTACTGTCCAAAAGTACCAGTGACAAAAATACCTGTATTTATGCCCAATTTAAACTAAAAACCTTCCATGAAATCTACAAAGCGAAAGGAGTGACGATAAAAACTTCCAAGTCGCCTCCTTTTTCGTTCTGCAACCTTCAGTTTTGTATCAAATGCTGTTTCAAGCGATTGCGTTTCCGTACTTTTCCGTTTCAATTGCAATCCGTTCAGCGAGTTTATACGTCTCTTTGTCTATTTTGAACACCATGCAATGTTGCGTATTTTATTATCCGACCGCCCCAAAAGGACGGTCATGTTTTTCGATAGGATGTTTTCCAAATATTTTGTTGGTTACCGTCCTTTAAAAATGTTGATAGCAATCTTAATTATTCATGTGAAAGAAAGACGTTCCAATTGGTCCCATAGAAATTTCATCAAAATCGGTTCAGTAGTTTGGTTTTTAAATCAAAATATCTGGAGGAAAATATATTATCCAAATAAACGAAATTGCGTGTTTTGCTTTCCAGTGGTGTTGCTAGGTGTGGGGTACCACTAAAAAGTGAAAAAAAAAAACTTTTTTACAAAAAATTACACCCGACTTCCTAATAAAAAAAACACTACAAAATATAGAATAACGTTACTTTCGGAAGTCGGTGTTAAAATAAGAAGAAACAACCAAAAAAACCGACTTCCGAAGTTGAAGTTTATTTAGATTAGAGCAATGGAGTGTATTTCGCACTCGTGCGGTGTGCTCGCTTTTACTTTGCGGGAACAGGTGGAGTTTATTTTCAAGCAGCAATATCTTAAAAATTACTGGGGCTACACGCCCACTCGCCAACCTACTTATAATATCTGCTTTTAACACCGTCGTGATAATTTAATCTCATCTGCCGCTTAGGAAGTAACAGCGATTGGCTATTTAAAAATTACTCTTAACTATGTAATGTGCTTATAGCAGCGAGTGGGTGGCAAAAAGACGCAACAGAGACATACCCCTTGGGAAAAATTCCAGAGGCGGATTATCCTTAAGGCAAACTAGGCACATGCCTAGGGGCGCGAGATTACAGAGGCGCAGGCGGATGACGCCGAAGCCTGAACGAAAAAGGAAAAGTACTTACTAACAAACACAAAGTCATACTTAGTATAGAGCTTCCAAAGTACCCCCTATTACTATCTACTTGATTACTCCTATATGGCCTGATCCCAAAAATCAATCATCTGCCAACTGTTCAAGGCATTCATAGTAGCTGTCTCTAGCTTGTATGACTGTCCCGTTGGTCTTATGGTTGCAAACTACGGCTGCTGAGCGTGGACTCGATTCCCAGGTTGGACAGAGTGTTATTTTGTTTTTCTATGAGTAATTTCTCAGAAGCAGCCCGAAGTTTTGAACTTTGTGACGTCTAGCTGCCTCTCTGTAACTTCCAAAAAAATTAATCTACATAAGGCTGGGTGTTCAAATTTTCTAGCTCGCTTCGCTTGCTCTTTCATCATTGTAACTAAGTTTTCTAGACATAGGTTGCCAAAGAAACTGCTATAGAAGTATGAATGGTTAAGAGAAAATCTAATCTGATCCAAGGTGGGGAACAAAATTTTTTGAGCTCGCTTTGCTCGCTCTCACATCTGGAACGTTCTAGGGTTTTGTAGCCTTTCCAAGTAAGTCAACAAAGTAAAACTTGTTTCTGTGCGAATGGTAAAAAATCTTATTGAATTGTTGCATAGATTGTTAAACCGTTTTTGTTTTTAATCCTCTCCACACCGAAATACATATATGCTCCTTCCCCCTGAGCGAAATTCTGGATCCGCGCCTACTTGTTACCACTTTAAGGGCGCCGATGAGATGGTTGCCTAGGGCGCTCGCAATATTAAAGCCGCTTCTGGGAAAATCGAATAAAAGGAGTTTTTAATTATATGCTGTCGAGCACCATTTTGAGTTTGTTGGATGTAGCGAGTCATCTTTTCTTAATAAACGCTTAGTTGCAACTTGATAGACTACTAAGCCGTTGTCCATTTGCTGCCAGGATTAATAATAAAAATAATAAAAATTTATTTGTGACAATTTCTTGTCACAAATAAATTTACTTACAGATAACTACAAAATTAATAGTAAGTAGTATAAAAATTTCAAATTACATAAAAAAAATGGACGGTTTGGAAGAAGAGAGCTAGTCAGGTGTTACAAAAAAAAAGATCTGTACGCAGAAAGATGAGCCCTGCCTCTTAAACTAGGGAAACCCTGTATTCCGTCCTAACATTTAAATAAGTAAAGATAACTCAACTAAAAATCGAGACTCGATTCGTAAAGCTGGGCACTGACCGGTGTTCCGAGCCGTACTTTAACATTCGCAGCGAGCATGTTATGTTACGCCGTATCCCAAAATCTGTGTAAAACGTGCTCGTTTCCATGTACTGACTGCACGAATGCTCGCTTTGTAACATGTTTGTTTTTAATATTTTGCAAGCATATTTTGTGCCATTCCCGGGCAAAGCCTTCTCTCAACTCTTTTCACCTTTCTGCGCTTCCATCTTCCTGTTTTGGCAAAATCTTAAATTTTTCAAAGTACCTATATGCTGATACTTAATTGCTAGAAAATAGGGAGTATGCATGAAAACAATATTTCTTGTCTAAACAGTTTATCTAGAAACATACAAAAATATAATACTAACAGTGAAAATAGAATCAAAATTGACCGAAAAACAAACGAGATATAACTATTTTAAACAAATATGTATATCTGTCCCTCTCGCGAAAACGCTGTTTTCTATGGCATCCGTATAGGCGACATGGTATTTGACGTCACAGTTGGTATCGGTCTTCTCTTTCTAATCGTCAACTTTGAAGCTTTATAACTTCATCGCTGATGAAAGTATTTTGAAAATTATTTCATAATTGTTTACTAGAGCTAATAAGTATTTTATTTTGCAAATAAATATAATAAACTTGTTGGTAGTTATATTTTCGAGCCGTTTGGGGTTGAAACTCTCGGGTCTTGGGGTCCGAGTGCACATAACTTGTTTAAAGATCTCTCAAGACGCTTAGTAGACACTTCGCGTGACCCAAGGGCCGGCTTTTACCTTGGTCAAAGAATAAGCATTGCCATTCAACGTGGCAATGCCGCCAGTCTTTTGGGATACACTTCCAGTCGACAGCGATGCGGATGAATTTTTTGACGCCATATTTTAGGGTTAATTTAGTTAGGAGTTTTTATTTTTATTTCTAGTATTTATGGACTAACTTTTGGCAAATAAAAAAACTCCATGCATATTCCCTATTCGGTAACCTATGTTACGTTGAACTTCTGTAACCCCTCTGTAAAGCGACTTAGCTCCTAAGTGCAGCGAGTAATATCACATTACTGCAGACACAAGTTTGTTACATAAATTAATTAATAGAACGTGCGGCTGCATAATTAAAGTAAACTGTATTTATTTCCATTGTAAATCGTATTTATCTTGGAAGAGAACTTCACGATTAGTGGTTTTGCTGTACTGCTCGTAACTAGTTAGGTACTCTAATGTGGGTAAGCTATATTTTTTAATTTAATTTTAAATGAAAACTAACTATTAACGAGAATTTTAATATTTCCAAGTTTAAAATACGCGTTTAAATGTTTCCGATAGTTTGTAATACAATCATCTTCATCTGCCTAGTCCTTTCCCAATTATATTAGGGTCGGCTTCCAGTCAAACAGGATTCAGCTGAACCAGTATTTTACGTGGATCCGCTACCGTCGCCGAACGCGCGCTGCGTCGTATCGTAGTGAATCGCATAGCGATCGATTCAAGATATAAAAATCTTAAATATTTCGAATAACGAAAATTTTAGCTCCTTTTATAAAACCCCGTAGAAAGATTCATAAGACCTAATTTCATAAGAAAAAAACTTAAAGTAACCCAAGATACTGATATACAAGAACCCCCACTACTCGGAGTACTCCGTCTGACTGTAGTCCGTCCATGTACCACTATTGTACATTAAGTTTAAATGAATAAATAAAGAAGTTTTCACTTCAAATATATTTTCGTCACGCATCCGTGTTTGGGTAACAGAAGCTCGGCTGTGACGGACGGACAGACAGACAACAGAGTGATTCTATAAAGGTTTCGTTTTTCCATACAGAGTTTCAGAACACTTTCATGATAAACAATCTTAACAATGAAATATTAATAAATAAGACATAAACATTTCCGTTGGTAAAAGTAATAAGAAATAAATTTTCGCGGCTGCGCCAAAATAGCTCCAGATCAGCATAAATGCCAGCTAGGTATTTAGTTCCTCCACCTAGTGCTTGAAGAGTCTACCGTACTGTTTACTGTGTGTGTTGTGTAGTGTAGTATTTAGCGTACTAGTTAACTACCACGTGCGCATTATTTAGCACACAAGCAATTTTTTTTAAGTGAAAACTCCTTGAGGTGCGTTGAGCACTTTTTGGGTGAACAAAAATCATGGAACTCGCGTCATCGTCACCGAACGCTTTAGCTTTCGCTTAGTTTTCACTTCTATCGGCAGTCCCCAAAGACTGCCACGCATGCTTTTTTATCTTTTGTAAGAACTTACCCCACACTTCGACTCCTGTATCGTTGGTGCGTTTACAAACATACAGAGTCACATACACAAACAGCCAGACCCAGAACAACTATCAGTAGGCCATACAAAAATATGTTCCGTGCGGGAATCGAACCTGCAACACGCGGCGCAGCAGTCAATCGCCCAACCACTGCGTTAACCGTGCTGTCTAAATACTCCATCATTATTATTCCAGCCAAAAGACGTCCACTGCTGGAAATACGCCACCCATCGACCGGTCCTGTTCATCTCGCATCCACCTTCTGGAAGGCCTTCCAACGCTGCATCTCCCATACGCGGAAAATACAACATTATCCTAAAATACTTACCTACACCAATATATTTCAGTTAAATACAACATTACTAAAAACATTTCACAGAACGCTAAAATATACATTGCCCGAAGCAAAGTGATGCAGCAAAAAGTGTTACAGAGTATCGTGATACCAAACGTACTCACAATATTTCACTAAAATTTTCATAATTAATATAGCATGTTTCAGTGCCCTAACTAACAGAACTTTGTAACATGATACTGCAACAAATTTTCAACAAAATTCGACGTTTACTATATTTAGTACATTTAGCTTTAACGGAACTTTCCACCCATTTGTTTTATACGAATGCAAAGTGAATTGGCTAAAAACACTGCAGTAGTTGTACGTAGTTTAAAATTTTGTTGCATTCCGTCCCAGCGGGTCTTGTTCCTTGTTATTTACAAAAATTAGCGTAATTGAACGACTCTATGAATATGTTCCGTGTGTACGTTTTATTGGTTTTTATTGACTGTATGTTACCGTTATTTCGAGGGTGTGTTTCCATGTTTTTTTTTTAAATTTAATATGGGTTTGCTCTTGACTCTAGTCTAGGTTATAGATGACAGAGACAAAGTCGATGATAGAGAGAGCTTACCCAGAAGAAGCCTGTTCACTCTAATTTTGAAGAGATTAGGGTTGTATGCGTTCGGAAACAGACGCAGGCAGAGAGTTCCACTCCTTTGCTGTGCGCATTACAAAAGACGTTTGGAAACGTTTAGTGCGAATTGGTGGAATAGCAACAAGGTAGGGATGGTAACGTGCAATTATTTTTTCGAAAGAGTTGGATTATCATTATCAATGATAATCTACATATTTAGGTGTGGATACATAGTTGCACTATGTTTAAATGTAGTTACTACGTGGATTTGAGCTTGCTTCCAAGAATGAATGGTCCATCCTGTGGTCCTTTATATTAAAACGGGCAGAAGCTTTATCGTATACTTACTCCAATGTCTCGCTGATGGTGGGGCGTGTATCGGATCATTCAGTTCTCTTCAAAATGGTTGAGCTGAATGGCGCTGATGCACGGGTCACGTCCGTGAGCGGGCGCTGCCTGTGAGTGGAGACTGGTAATCCCTTAGTTGCCACTGGCTCATTTTAATATTTGATACTGTAAATTGTTTTTGCTTTCTTAACATTGCTCTCAAATGTAGAAGCAACAAGGCTAATTTAACCAGGATTTTTGTAAATATGTAATGTTTTAAGAGTGTCCGTGGAGTTTCTTGCACGTTCTTTTCCATAGAGATTTGCTCTTTGGCACGTGTAAATAATAGCTTCATGTTTTTGACGGACTGACTTTGACAATTCAAAAGTACCTGTTAATGGTTTATTTGAAATAAATGCTTTGACTTTGACTTTGACTTTGTATACAACAAACTGACATCAGCCTTTTTGCATCAATATTGTTTCGCGATCATACCTCTACACTACCTAGCCTTTTCCCAACTATATTAGGGTCGGCTTCCAGTCAAACCAGATTCAGCTGAATACCAGTATTTTAAGTGGAGCGGCTGCCTACCAGACCTCCATTAACTGTTTCGAATCATTAATTGTGAAAATTTACAAAACAAGGTGCTGTTTGGAGAGCATCTCAATTATGATAGGACCAACTTGCTTGCCAAAACTCCTCTGACTCGAGCAATTCGCACCATCAATTATATTCAGGTCGAAATTGATATATTCACATGTCCCTGGGGTGAATTCGGAAAAATAGTATTGTTTACACTTTGTTACAAAAAACTAACTTAATAGGTATTGTATTAGTATTTTGTGGTTTCATTTTAAGTTTGGGTGTGTGACTTAGCCATCGCATTAGGTTAAGACCTGTAATGGTAGTTTTAAGGCAGTTAAATGAATAAATAAAATGATTAACAGCCTTCTCCTCTTTGAGTCGATTAACGTCTTATTATGTAAACGCTCTTCATACATTTATTCTATTTATTTGACATGGGTTTGCTCTTGACTCTAGTCTCGGTCATAAATGACAGAGACAAAGTCGACGATGGAGCGAGCTATAGCTGTACCCTAGTTATACAACAATAATACCGCAACGAACTAATTTCTTTAATAGTATTGATTGAGCCCTAAAGCAAACTGAATATACGTATTTAGGCCGTCACGTTGCCAAATACGAAAAACTGTCTATTCGTTTGCCTCCAAGTCTACTCTATTAATCCTCAAATTGACGAGCAGCTGACACAATATTTCGTTCTCATCTTCGCTCCGTATTCCCACGCACTTACAATAATCTTCTCAAGTGTAGCATATATTAATATACACGATTGTATTACGTACGCCATTGGGTCGTATCGGCATCTCCCTCCGACTGCCATGTCCGTACGTCAGAGTAATCTGTATTTAGTGTCGCGATACTAATCCACTCGTATCGAATTATCTCTTATCTCTGTCCTGTAAGCCTGCCATGCGAATAGAGACGTAAGCCCGGGTTAATGTCAGTAGCTGTAACTAACGTCTGAACGACGTATGTGGGAAAGAAATGGTTAGTGTCGTATCAACGGGCTACAACACTATGTACTCTTTCTGTGATTTCTTTAACTAAAGGGGTTATTTATGGGCAGTACTGACAAAGTTGAATAGCCATGACCCTTGTAGCGTGTTTGGCGTTTCTGGGTACGTTCTAGTGACCCGTTTTCTTTGAGAGGCCTATCGGTGACAAGGGTCATCGAATTGTTAATGAGTAAGTGATGGCAGTCAATTAGTAATTTACTTGTGGATTTGGGATACTTCAAGGTAACTGTTTTTCCAATAAAATAAAAATACTCTTTACTCCTATTTTTAATACAGTGTAGTTAAAATTATTAGCATGAAATAATCCAAATGGACTGACAATAATAAATTGGTAAATGCCTGGATGCGAACCCGCCATGACCTCAAATAGAGTGGCCATATATTACCATAGAAAAAACAAGAACTCAAAATGTAAAATGTCAATTTGAGATTGTAGGTATATATTGTTACTTGTAATTTTCTATATTTACTATCTTGAATGCCACACCAGTTAACTCATAATAGCGTCGGGAAGGTTTAAGCAATATAATGGCGGGCCGAGCACGCGGTAACATTTCCTAGAATAGCTAAGTGGATATCAGTGTATCTGCCAATATAAACCATTATGATAATTTGTGGCCATTACCCGACGACGACGATGACCAAAATAGAATAATTTGTTGATTTTTGGTAATTCCACCAACCCAAACAACGCTTCGTGTATCGGTTATAGATTTACCAAAATAGTTCTTTCGAAAACGGTGATTATTTAATTGTACCGACAAGCATTGCTAAGATCCATTCACAAAGACGAAAAAAAAATGTGGGTCTCGGGACGCCCGACTGAAGTGATAACTTAAACTAATCTAAGTTGAATTATTTGAATATGGGAAGCGTCTGTCCGAAATACGACTAGCGGGTTAGAGTGAGAGAGGAAGAGCCTGCCTACCGCTGCCGTATGCGTGAGTGAAAGCTAAGCCAGACAGAATGGCGCCGTAACGCGTTACGTTACGAAGCGGTTTAACCTCCCATAAGAAGTTATCACTTGAAAAACAAAAATCAGGACATATTAATTCACATAGGCCGACACGGGCACTTACAAAACGTCAAAAGTAAGTGCACGGTTTGAATTGATCCTTTACCATGGAGAAACATAAACATACATACATTTTGCAAACCTACTATCGCAGGTGGTTTTGGCGATCGTGATCTGCTTAGCATTTTAAAGAACCGTAGAGATTCTGCAATTAATATATCAATGAAATATTACATAATGGCATATTGACAAAGAATGACAGATTGGCTGCTGCGCTGCGTACGGAACAAATATTTGTATGGCCTACAGATAGTTGTTCCGGGTCTGGCTGTTTGTGTATGTATGTAAACACACCCACGATTAGCGTTGCCAGGCGTCCGGATAAAGCCGGACACAGTCAGGCTTTTTGGTTGTGTGTCCGACTAAATTAGACGGTGTCCAGAAAGTCCGGCTTTTGTTAGGCTTTTTTAATTCGAGCATTTTTCATTTGTCATGACTGTTTTGAATTCCGCTCCGCCTACCTCACCTTGTATCGTACGTACTAATACTATTGCAATTATAAAAAAATAATTTAGGAATAAATATTCAATTATTAATAATAAAGAAGACTGATTCATTTAATTTTATTGTTATTTCATTAGAATTAAAGGTAAATTTTATGGGAAATGATAAAAAAGCCTCGTTAACTAAAAAAAATGTCGTGTTATAGTAAGACTGAAAAATTAAGGGTGTCTGGCCTCTTTATCCAAATGTCCGGCTAAACTTGCTGGTCCATCCGTATTTTCGGTTTGAAGACCTGACAACCCTATCCACGATACGGGAGAAATTCCTTATGGGGCAACGTTTAAAAAAAATAAATTGTAATCTTCCTCAGCTTCCATAGTACTACCATAACTCCAATAAATGGCAATTGTCGGAGTTTCCTTGCGTGATAGAATCAGGAATGACGATATCCGCAAGAGAACCAAGTTTACCGATATAGCCCGAAGATTCGCCAAACTGAAGTGGCAGTGGTCAGGGCACATTGCTCGCAGAACGGATGGTCGATGGGGCCGAAAAGTTCTGGAGTGGCGGCCGCGTACCGGAAGACGCAACGTTGGAAGGCATCCCACAAGGTGGAGCGATGAACTGGTGAGGCTCGCGAGAAGCTGACCTGAACTGGTGAGGTGGCGACACTTGGGGGAGGCCTTTGTCCAGCAGTGGACGTCTTTCGGCTAATATGATGATGATGATGATGATCATAACTCCAGAAATCCATATCTTCGAAAATCAGTGTTCCATGGTCGGGGGCCGCCTGTCGTTTCTAATTGACTGAAATCATATTTAAAATCGTGCCTTATTCATATTTCAACCGTGACCGACGACATGACATACTCGTCTTACGGAAGGGTTGCGATACGTTACGAGTTTTTTAATTTCGCCGAATTCGAGGGCACAAAATACGAGTACAGTCGGGGCGCAATAAAAGTAAATATGCCGAGTACCGAAGAATAGTATAACGTTGATCGTAAAAGAGAACAGTGTACCGCGTGCTGTGCCGGTATTCCGAATCCGTAAATATAAACGAGCGGTTTTATTGTCGTGACGTAACGTAAGGCTGTTGAAAATTTTTAGGTTGTGCCTA
The DNA here is from genome assembly GCA_905163435.1 of Mamestra brassicae. Taxonomy (NCBI): domain Eukaryota; kingdom Metazoa; phylum Arthropoda; class Insecta; order Lepidoptera; family Noctuidae; genus Mamestra; species Mamestra brassicae. The sequence continues at coordinate 3,812,365 of LR990996.1, read as the reverse complement.
CGGAAGTTTTAGGTCTTGAAATCTTGCCTTTAGTAGGCACGTAAAAGTTAGAACAACTAATGAAAGTAAAAAGGAATTCGTTTACTGGAAGGGGGGTTCAGAAAATCGCCTAGCGGGTTTTAACGAGTAAATAGGCAGGATAAAGTAAAAATTATGTGCTACCAAACGTAATTATATTATACTTTTTAACGGACTTCAAAAAAAGGAGAAGGTTCTCAATTCGGTTGTATCCGATTTCATCAAAATCGGTTGAGTAGTTTGGTTTTTAAATCAAAATAGCTGTAGGAAATAGAAAATATATCATCTCAGTAAGTAGTGTCTGTGACTTTACAGTGGTTTTGTTAAGTGTGGGGTAAAGTATAAAATAACTTTAATTTTGGAACGCGTTGTTACAATACGAAAAAACAACAAAGTAATTTTATACTTTGTAGTGTTTTTTTTTATTTGGAAATCGATTGTATTTTTTGTTAAAAAGTTGTTTTTTGTTTGTTTTTAGAAATACACATCTGCCTTAGTCCTTTTGTTAACAAGTTTTGAACCCATTATTAATGTTTCAATGAATATTGTTGTTGTGAAAATATTCTATCAACGATGTTTTCACTCAAATCTCATCCCATTTTTAGAATGCTAAGTAGACCAATGGTATTCATCAATCTATACTAATATTATAAAGAGGACAGATTTGTATTTTTGTATGTAACGAATAAAAATTAAAACTACTGGACCGATTTGAAAAACTCTTTCAGCAATGCAGTGAGTAACATAGGCTGTATTTTATCCCCGTACTCCCACGGGAACGGGAACTACGCGGGTGAAACCGCGTGACGGACGCTAGTCTGACATAATTATATAGGTACACAAACTTGGGCAAAGTCTATCATACATATATGCAGGTAGAACCCCCTTGAACTAATATGAACTGTACACTCGGTTTGCGGAGTTTAGTCATCGGTTTACGTATTCACTCGGATTGCGTGGTTTAATAAAGTTATAGACGTAAACATGCGCTGCTTGATAATTTTGCGTGCGAAGAGACACTTGTACTCGAACTCCGGCTATATTGATGACATGTTGAATAGTACCTATTTGTTTCCTGATCGAGATCATTTTCAAGATTTCAGTCAGCGTTATTAAGAAGTAAGAAGTACTATTGACAATGTGAAACGGGAAATCACTACATGCCTATCTACATATGTAGATAGACATGTAGTGTTTTCCCGTTTGAACATGTTTATATTATTTATAAGATGCCACGACACGCCGCGTCTGTCTCTCCGTGATAAACTCAAAAACTATAGAAAAGATTTTCATAAGGTTTTGTCCAATGACGGAGTGATTCATGAGGAAGGTTTAACTAGCTACCGCCTGCAGCTCAGCCCGAGTGAAAAAGTGTCATATATACTATTCCAGGACACGACATCATACTTTGTCACCGCTTTTCACTCTTTAAAGGGTTGAATTTCAGAAAATGCTGAAATAGGTGTTTGATCTTATATTGAGCATTTAGATGAAGTTTCAAGTAAAACTGACCACTAATAAAAATGATCAATGCAAACGTTTTATGCGATTTCACCCTCTTAGGGGTTCACAACACCCTCTAAATCGAATGACAACCTTTATTATTTACTTCAGCCAGTATTCATACTAAGTTTCAAGTGCTCAAGGAATAAGATTCTCCCATAACGCCCCCAAATAGTCTTTTGGAGATTTTTTAAGGTTGAGTAATCATGAAATGACCCGTTCTATTTTTAGGGGTTGTTGTGAAAAACAAATAATGACAACCTATGTGTGTATTTACTTGAGACGTATTCGTACCAAGTTTCAACTACATTAGCCAAGGAAAATAAGATAAAAAAATAAATAAATCGTCTTTGGGGGTAGTTGTGAAAAACTTATTAGGAAGACCTTTTTTATTTATACAGGTTTTATTAATCATAACCTGTATAAATAATAAAGTAAATAATACAATTGTCGACAATTTTGGAGATGTGATCGTTTGTATTTCAACAGTTCCATGTTTAGTTTTGACAAATTGCATTATTTACTTTGGCTAGTATTTGATACTAGTTTAAAGTGTATTGGCCCGAGGAATAACATTTTTATACAAACTTCCACCCCTTGTTCACCCTCTTAGGGAACGAATTTCCAAAAACTCTTTTCTTATCTTATGCCTACATCATATAAAATCATTCTCCAAATATCAAGTCCCTACGACCAGCAGTTTAGGCTGTGCGTTATTTATATGGATTATTATTTGACTTGCTGCCCATAGGTTAGAAGTATTGGGACTCTATGATATAAAATAAAACCACACTTCATTGTAAGACAATTGTCCTGAAACAATTTCGTTTTCGTTTTGTAGGTATCTAAATGAAAACGATGATACGACTCACTTAAACTCTGCAAGCACAATGAACATGAGACATTTATCAGCAGAATTATGTCAATCCACCAGCAAATCCCAAACCATTTCATACAATTTAAAATCATATCCCTTTATAAATCAAGAAATTGTCGTGAAACATCGCGAAGGCTCCACAAATAATCCCACACGCCGTCGTTAGCGGTCCTCGAGTGTAATACGAGGTAATTCCCTTAAAACCTAATGTTCGGTGCCGGGTTGTACCGGCGCGGGGCTCAAACCCCAGGCGTCAATGTTTTACGGCCGTCTGTTTATGCTAATACTCAACTCCACTGATTCGAATACTTCCATGAAATATATACGACATATTAATCGTCGCGTGATACTTGCTTTAAGTTTTTTATATAACATTGTTAGGTAATAAAATCTCGGGTTGATTTTTGGGATTGTTTTTTTAATATAGTTTTTAGTTGGTTGGTTCTAGGAATTTTTGCCTTGAATTGAGCATTTCAGAGCAACTATTTTTGGTTACGAACGAACGAGTCGAAGTTTTTTTGATCTATGATGAAACGAACCAGGCTGGAAAGGAAAGAAAGAAAGAAAGACAACTAGTTTATTTGGCACACACACAGACACACATTGTAGATGCAAATAAAAGACAGCTTAATTTTAAAACAAAAACATTGTATGCCCCGCGGCTGCGCCAAATAGGTCCAGTTCAGCAAAATGCCAGACAACTAGGAGTTGCCTGACGCTGGTTTTCAACTGAACCTTCGCTGAAGTGTACGGATGTAAATCAGTTTTGTAGGTGTGAAATGTAAAAGTAGGTAAATATAATTATAAATGTTAATGTGTAGTAAACGATATATACATCGTTTACTACACATTAATAGTGTAGTACTACACAGTAGTAGTTAGTGTAAAATAACAAACAAAATAAAATAAAAGAAAGCAGTTTGAACAATAACAAAAGCGAAAGCTTAATTAGGCATGTGAAATATAGTTATCATTATTATTTAAATTGAAAGGCGTCCTCTTCTGGGCATAGACTCCCCAAAATCGCCACACTGACTTGGCCGTCCATATGCTTCTCACATTCAGCGCACATGAGAATGATATTGTAAAGTTCTGCTTTAAAATAAGTCCCGCACAACTCGAAAAAGCAACAGGAATTAAGAAGTACCTACTTGTAAGAGTCAAGAGATCAGGGAATGAGTCAAACAACACAACACTGGTAAACTGTTATTTCAACTCTTAAACTGAGTCCACCACAGCCAGTGCAGAAAGTGTTGCAACTTTTGGGAATGTGAAAAAAGAAAACAGGTCCAAGTTAGTTACTGGTTTTCTGCTTCTTAGAATGAGAAGACTATTAAAATGGTACGAATTTGTTAAGTTATTAAGAGATTCTTCGTAGGAACAATCAATTTTACCACTTTATGCACGCAGAGCCGTTTAATATTACGAATATATTTTAACAAGCATAACCCTCCAACCTAGAAGGTTAACATCATTGCCAGTGGCGTAGCTTCATGGTCGGGGGCCCCGGTGCAAAGGAATTTGGGACCCCGAGACTCATTTATTCTGTAGGTTTTAATTTTTTTTAATAATTGTATGGTAGACTACTAAACCAAAGGACGAGTTGGTTAAAAAAATTCTCACCCGGCATTGGAAAAGTAAGATGTTTACAAGTAAGGTGCAGTTTTCTTTATAGGATGGTAAAGTTAAAAAGTCATATTGGCATTCATAAAATCAAAAATAAAAAAAATTGAACCATTCATACAAACAATAATCACCTAAACTTTGTCGACAGTTTTACAGGCATGCACAACTTTCTTAGAGCGAGTGGTTCATTGTATTATTGAAAATGGTTTAAACAAAAATAGTAAAAAATAATTTACATTAACAAATTAAGACTTGATAAGATTTAAATAGTTGAATTATAAAATTACTAAAAAAATACTTAAAATATCCTAAGCTGATATCAATAAATAACATAAAAGGGACTACGGATCATCAATCTAACTGTACTTTGGACTTAAATTGGGCAAGAGAGTCCGAGAAGATGTCGATGTTGACTTGGCCGTTAGAGCAGATCCTATTATATGTATTCGTCATTCTACTCAGGGGAGCGGAACGTCCGAGGCTAGTGCGACAACTTCTGCTTGCGTCTCATGCAGAAAAGATAAAGAATAAAGAGAAAGCAGGCTTCAGGAAGCGAGTAAAGCGAACTCTAAATTTTAAGCTTCTGGTGCGCATCGCTTTACACCTTAGTAGTTACTCCACTGAGCGACCCCATTGATCAAGGGTGTCGCGCACACCGGCAAGTGCCGCCTCACACTGCAGGTGTGGGTGACATGAGCGCGATAAATAACGCACAGCCCCAAAAATTAAGTCGCCTATCCTTCCTCAGGTCACAATTTACTATAGTAGGCGCCAGATAATCGTGGAATAACGGTCATTGACCCACCTACAATTATTGACATTTTTAATTTAAAAAACGGAATTAATGACACAAAGCTGTCCCGAATCATCATCTCTCGTGATCCTTAACATTGTCTAATAATGAAAAACGATTCATATTTAATTGTTCAGGTACCTATGAACAGTTATTAGGGAAAGGTCAATATACTTTATTCCACATTTATCTGGCGCCTACTATATATATATTTAATTGGTATGCGTTTTTTTCTTTACAAATTAGGTATTTCAATTTATCTATAACTATATGTTAAAAGTCTTGATGTTATTTCAAGTACAAAGTTGTAATGCCTGAAATAAATTCTGTCCTCAGAATTTTTCCGAGTAACCTAATTTATCTACTGCGTAAATAAGTTTCCAAGAGAACGAATAATATTAAAAAAAATCTCTTCGCTGAAAAATATTTGTTCAAGAATCTCAGTCAGCAACAACACAATAATAATATTATTTATGGCTTTCAAAATTTTCCATTATTACCAAAATTTATGGGGAGTGTTTCGTGAACTGTCAAATTTTGTATTTCTTATTTGCGTTTAGTTTTATGAAGTCATTCGATTTTGAATCTTAATAATTTGTCTTCAGGGTTGCAGAATATTTTGTGATGGTTTGATAAAATGAAATCGGTTGTGGAGTAAACTTGAAACAATAGCATCAAGTTTGGGAGCAACAGATGTTAAGAGACTAATGAAATAACGAAAGATCGCACTGACCTTATTGTTGGGAACTAGCTTTTGAATATAATAATGAGAAGAATAAATTAAAAAGTTGTGTAATAATTTCTACAAGATAAAATAATTAATTCAGATTTTTCTGAGATCTGTCAATATTCGCCTCGGTCCTTGAATATATTAATATGTATTATTCAAAAATGTGTAAACGTTTTTTCGTTTCATTCAAAACAATTTTTAATTTCAGAGTTTTATGAGGCGCAAAAATATTTTACTTTTCATATCTTTAAACATTTTGTAAGACCAAAATATTGAAACTTTTCTACTCGCCTATTTACGTTTCAACGCTGTTTAAGCCAACACATATTTCATTTAAAAATATATGTTTGCCAGTGACTCTAGCCCAGAAAACACCTATAAGACTAAGAGTATAAAACAATATTTTGTATAAACCAAACAAAAAGATTGTATCTCGAAAAGCCCAAACTTGTTCTGTTGTACCCGCTTGTAAATTCGGGTCGTCTACAGTTAAAACCTATCTATCTAAGTCTGAAAACATTGAAAAGTCGCCTTTATTATTTAGAAGCTTAGGTGGTTGCGATATGCATGTCAAATGTTGCAGTTATCTAAGCAAACATTCAGTGTAGCCCCAAATTGTTGCGGTTTCCGACACTCCGTTCGTCTGTTTGTTTGTCTATAGTAAACACAACACACAATTGTCGCTGATTTGTTTGTTCCTCCATAGTTGTGGTAATTGTTTTGACCCTGCAATAAACTGCCAATATTATGTTATGTAATATTAATGTTCGTACTATGGTCATACAGTTTAAAGGTTTATACAGGTAGGCATATATCTGGGTAAGCATGGCGCTTCGCAATATATTTCTCTTGGCCTTTCTTTAGCTATACCATAGTCAGAATTTGTGTACTGTCAAAGACTAAACAGAATAACCATTGATATACTAGCAACTAAAGTCTTGAAAATTTTAAATTTTCATGGACGACAGAATTTCATAAAAAAAGTGTTTGTATAGATCCTGACCATGTGGTACTGGCTCGTTTAACAACGATTATAGAGCTCTTAGTTACCACTACATTACTGCACAACTACAAGTTTGACTTCAATGTTATCAACAAATAATTTATCGTTACGCGAATTTTGTTTAGTGAAGTTACAATTAATTTTACTACGCCATTGGTTTTGTCTTGTCTTCCCCTTCTCTTTACCGGTGAGGTGGCCTGTACAGATAAGTAAGCAAATTTCGGCTCAGCACACACTATAAACCTTTAAATCGGTTTACCCTTCATGAATTTTAAATGCGCAAATTGGGACATAATTGACGCGGTTTACCGTTCCGCCATATTAGTAACGGTTAACGCTGCCGTAGACCACAACATTGTTGTGTGTTTGAATCGGTTCAATTCCATATTTAAATATTTTGCCGCCAACGCCCCTTGTTTTTGTTCATTTCTGCGGTTGTTTAAAGTTGTAGATGACTGTCGGTCGTCCAATGAGAATTGGTGGTAATGAATCGGTTTTGTTGGTCACCAAAATTTTTAAAATTTATTTTGATTGTTTCTTAGCAAATAAAATGGCAGTCTTTCATCGTTTGGTTAATTAGATATTATAACGCGTAGTTAAATGGTAATAGTTAAAGTACTTAATTCGAATCTAATTTATTTATTGCAGGCATTTTTGAATGAAAATCAAATCAAATTGCCGTGTCATGTAGACTAATCAAATCCACTTCCTATTTCTAAACGTCCCGATTAAAAGTGGTGTATATCCAGGTATGGAGAGGCACTGAAGGTGAGTTATTCAATAAATGCAGGCCGTCCCATTGGTCGGATCCTTGATACCTACTCAACGGCAATTAAACGCTCTTCCTGTGCCCGAGGCTAGTGACAAATCACATTTCAGACACCCCTTAAACGCCATGTTAAAAAAGACACAGAGCAGCAAAATATTCATAAAAATAAAAATTTAAATCAGTGCGTCAATTTTTTTTGTCGTATTTTTTTAGTCTACATCAATGTTGGTAGGGTGTCTAAACTAGATAAGGCGCAGCCCAGGGTGTAACATCCATAAAATTACATATAGGAGGGGTCGGACACGACGGGCCAGTTATCAAATCACTTTGGAATGCATAGGATATTTTGCGCTTGTACAGCGTTGTGATGGTGTAGAAAAAACAAATTGACTTTTTAATAATTGAAGTTCCAAAGAAGTGACAAGCCATCAAGTAAGTTGGTGGGTGGCACAATATCTGTGATTGAACTAAATTAAATGACACCAACTGCATCAGACTGCTTGAAAAGCGACTTTTTTGGAATTTTAAGTTTTTTGACAAAGTATTTTTTTATTTTTAGTTTCACTTTTGGAATTGTCTCCCCGAGCCCTTTATTTTGATACCCTACCTGAGACATATGTCGCAAAAATACGGATTTTTAATTTTAATATTCCCAGTGTCACTCTCACAATCAAGACAAATCTAATGAAATCTCTCAAGCTAATATCGATTAAGCCGTTTAGGCTACAGATCGTGCCAAAGGAACACATACATACATACTTACATATTACATACACTCGAAAAACATAAACATTCTGGCGCAGTTACATTAAACTAAATGTAGGAGCGTTAAAATAAAATCTTTTCCAGGTATGTAGCATAACATTAAAGATGTTAGCAGCATAACTAAAATTGTAAAACTCTTACTAGCAGAATTTAAATGAGTAAAATAAAAATTCATGGAAACTCGTTCGTGTCCGCCCGTCACACCTTTTTATTTCAGACACTGTCTGACGTAGATTTACCATAGCTTTTTATCCCCATCAGTAACCATTGTTTTGCAAGCAAAACCAAAAAACAAACAAGGGAGTGGTATAAACAAAATAAAAGAAATTACTCGTTAAGCATAATGCTTTTAAACCCGTTCGAGTCGTCCATTTGCAGAGTAACTGAGTTCACAAATAAAGTGAAATCAAAATGAATAGTTTATGCAAATCCTATGAGCAGTTCTTGAGTGAACAACGATAAAGACAAATGTGTTTTTGTTGAGAAAACCAATATACCTCTAGAAACTGCAGGCTTAGCAGACAGGATTGCGACGGGAAATTAATCTGAGATTACAGAAAACGTACCTTGCTGGGATTGCTTTTATTTTTCTTCGATGAATTTTCCACTCTGCATTAATAGTGCTTTAAGTCCTGTTAATTGCTTAAAAGTGTTTTCATAATGTTTGGAAACAAATAAGATTTGATTCAAAACATTGCCGATTTCGGAGAAATATTTTTTGCTTTCAAAAATAATTTCTCCAAAATTGGGATACACTAAACAGTTTTTGTAACCCACATAAATGGAATGTAAAGTTAAAATACATATGTACGTAGCAGAATTAATCAGAATTAGAAATAATAATTTAATTTCTACTTAGGAATTTAGCCAGGGATTCAAAATATAAATAAATATTTTCAAAACATTCTTTAAGTCCGGACCCTCCATCATTTTGAAGTTCTCTATGTACCTAGCTATCGTGTCTGCTACAAAGTCTCCAGACAGACAGGGTGGCAGTGCGACACGTAAACCGTTATAACTTCAATATTTCTAATGGCGTACGATCCAATCTCTTGCAATAGCCATGCCACCGGAAAATGGCAAACTCCGTAAGTTTATAAAATAACTTGAGAGATTGTAAACTCTCGATAATTTGTCAACTGCATTTGGAATACTTTTTACTCATCAAAATTTGATAGTCTATAATATCTCGAAGTCATTCCAAGAAATTGTGGACTGACATAAAATGACGACCAATCAAAGCACAAGTCTACAATTTATCTGTTTTGTGTGATAGTTAAATTGGCAACTTGGCCCCTCATTGGTCTTTGTTGGTGTGAGCTCATATCTGAACAGACCAATGAGAGCCTTGTTTCCAGTTTAACTATCACACGAAAACGGATAAATTGAAAACTTGTGCTCGGATTGGTCGCCATTTTTTGTCAGTCCACAATTTGTCGGAATGACTTCGAGATATTATAGACTATCAAATTTTTAAGCGTAAAAGAGTATTCCAAATGTTCAGTTGACAATTTATCGACAGTTTCCAATATCTCAAGTTATTTTATAATCCTACGGAGTTAGCCATTTTCCGGTGACAGCCATATTGTTGTTCGAGAATACTGTTGTGATGGTATTTGTAATTTGTTTTCTTCGATGACATGGTTTGATTAAATTAAATTATATGTTTTATGGAGGATTTTGTTTTTAGGCATTAAAGTAAAATAAGTCAAGAGTGAATAGGTTACTTCTTGACAAGCGTGCCGCATCTACGACCACATCATCGCTTACCAGCAGGTGAGATAGTGGTCAAATGCGTGCCTATGAATAGTAAAAAAATAATGGTGTAGAAACTGATAATTAAAAACACTTTAATATTCAAGGTAGGGAAAACTACCTCACTTAGCAACATCATAATCAAAATAAAAGGATTTTGCAAATTAAACCTTTTTTTTATAAAAATGCGACGTGTCCTTTTCTTCTAGCTTTTTTTTTTAGCTTTCTTTCCATCAATGACGGTCATTGATGGAAAGAAAGAATATCATTTTCAAATATCTTGTTCGGGATTAAGGTTCTTGTATTTGTCTTGATTCAGTGGTTTCTAATTTTGATAACTTGTCTTTCTTCGTATTTGGTAAAGCAATACAGACCAAACCGTTGACTGAAAATTAATTAAAGAATATTATCAACATTGGAATACAAGAAATATACAGGGTAGTTCAATTGCTGCGGGTATTATGTAACCGGCGGTTTTTAGAATAAGCCTTACCAACAAGAAGACTCCCAAATAGATAAAACCCAGCACCGCAGTTGACATCCAGGAAAAAGCCAATAAGGTTGGATCCCACCATAGAACCAGTACGTCCCAGCAACATTGACAAGCAAATTGCCATTGCTCTGTGTAAAAAAAAAGATAATGCAGGAGAACACATTTCAGTAGATGAATAAGGTTTAGAGGAACTGCCTTACATATGGCATTTAACATACCTATATTTAGTAGGAAACAACTCTACAGCAACGGCATTGGTCAATCCTATGCAAGCTCCAGACATTTGGAAGATTGCAAACAGTACCACGGCAATTTGCTGGTTATAAGTAAGGTTGGCTCCAACCCCGCACATCCCAGTGATGCAGAGGGTAACCACGAGGATCGATTTCTTGCCAATATAGTCCACGAGAACTCCTACTATGATGTACATGGAATAGAAGACCAATCCAACGTAGATCGAGCGTTCAAAAGTTGAAGTGTAGATGGTATCGTCACATATTATCTAAAATTAAAATAAAGGGTTTAATGTTAAAAGAAATATGAGAGATAGAAAGTTTGATTAAAAAATGAAAAAGGTAAGAAAACTGAACAAAAATAATTTTAATAGATTTTGAAGAATGATAAAGGTGTTACAACTAACCGTGGTACTATTCAAAGCATCAGTAGCGGCTTTACTTCGTGTCAACTCGATGACATCACAGATTGTCATGCCATCTCCATCTTCACTCGCCAATGAGTTAAGAATGGTCGGGAACCAAATGTAGAATCCGTTTGTTCTGAAACACCAAAAAAATATAACTAATAAGATTAAGAAAGCAAAGCGATATAAAGTGTAGATTTTTATACATACGCAGCAAATATCCCAAATTGTACGAAGCAGGTGAGACAAATCCAAGGAAGTAGCGGTGGCTTGAAGATTGGGAAAGTTTGTTCTTTCATTGAAGCTAAAATAGCGGTTATACCTTTGCCGCTATTCAAGTTTGTAATTTGGTTTTCGACAATCAGCGATTTTACCTGAAATTTAAAAGATGTTTCTTCATTGTATTGTCTATGAGAGCAAGGACTACGTGAAAACAAATAAACGAAATTCCATTTTTTATTTCTGATTTCGAAATTTTAAAAACTTACTGAAAAGCTATCCTTAGATTTGTAATTATTAATGGCGTAGATTATTTTCACAACGTCCAAAGTCTCTTCGTAGTGACCATTAGCATACAGGAATTTAGGGCTTTCTGGTGCGAAGAACAGGAGAACTGTGGCGATGCTGAATGGTATCGTACAAGCTACGATCAGTAGGCGCCAAGAACGGTAGGAGATATTCAAGAAGGCGATGGGGTAGGAGAATTCGAGAGGCAGAATCAACCAGGCGAACGCTGAAGAGAAAACCAAAATCGATTATTTCTGTTACTCAATTGCTGTACATAAATTAATCGAATAATGTAATCAAATTATTGTGAAAATTAATTAGGTAACACTTACAGTCGTTCGTCCTTACCGTCAATCTTTATTTTATTATTGTGACAAAGTATTTAAAACTAAATTCAGTCTAGTGAGTCATTTCATTCGATCAAGTCGGTAGGGCACAGAACTAGGAAATAATTTCAAAGGGTGCGTTATACAAATCGATAAATCTATGTCAAAGTGTTTTTTTTTCTTTACAGGTCTACTTTAGGTTGCTTAGCTTTTTACTGCAAATTATTTGTTTCAGTTTTGGCCAATAATATAAACTTACACGGTAAAACTACAGTGCCAATTCCAATGAAAGACGATCAGAAGGTGACCATCTTGTCTCTATGACGTAGATTGTTGAATTCGTCAAGATAAGTGTAGACAACTGCTGAGGGTCCCGTCATACTGAAAATTTAAAAACGGATCTCAAATTGGTGCATTAAATCACGTCTGTTAAATAACCGGCCTATTTGCTTCGCCGTAGTCGGGTAAAATAAATGGTGTAACATGAAAATTCTAGCTGTGAGGCAAATACTTAACTAATTTGATTAGGAGACAATCAATATTTTGAAAATGTTAAATATTTTACTTACAATACAGCGGCGATGAACTGCAGAACAGCAAAAGATGCAAGATTTGGCGCAAAACTTGATATCACTGACATAATAACAGACACAAACATCGAAACTAACATAGCTGCTCTTCTACCTTTGGTGTCGGCTAACCATCCCCAGAAATACGACGTCAGAATGATAGCTGAAACAGACGAATGTATAAAAGATGATCAAACTTATAAATATTAATATAGTATAAATTGTTAATGTTCCACAAGCGGGTGAAGACACGGACTCCTGTAACATAGGTACCACCTAGCTCAGGAGTCAGTCAGGGCTTCAATTGAAATGTAACACCTTTATGTCAATAAAACTTTATTATTAATCTTTAAACAATGACTACCAGCGTTCAAAACCAGAAGGCCAATTCTAGTACGAAGAATGTGACGCATATCGTCCCAACTTGCATAACTTTTGTAATTTTGTTTATTCTATTTTTTTGGTATCCGTCATGCTTGTCGCAAATAAATCTTTTTCTTTCTTTCTTTTCTTACTTAAAATGCATTCAAATTTAAGTCGCAATAGCATCTCAGAGACAATACATTTCAACAACTGCGATGCAAATGCTTATGACGTAAAATATGCTAAGAGAGTATGTAAATGTTGCACAAGATGGCGTTCTGCTTACCCCCTGGAAAGAATGCGTTATAAGGCATATCGTCAAATCTGTGTCATCAATTCATACTGTCATCTTTTTTAATGTTCCTATTGGTATGTAGGCTCTCTATATTAAGAAGGAGTGGGCCATATTTCTCCACAAGGGCCCAATGCCGATTGGTGGATGACATTGACATTGAGCCGTAAGGTAAAACAGTAGTCAGGCAGAAATTAAATGAGACTCGCAAAGTGAATTATGGCACAAAAAGGTTTGCTAAAGGTCGTTTAGTTATAACAATACTTGATCGTGCACTAATTGATATAAACAGTAACAATATTAACCTGTAAACGGCAAAGCAGTTAGCCATCCTTTCTGCTGCGTCGTAAGTTCCAAGTCACATTGTGCTGCAGGTATAACATAGCCCAGTGCTAAGGCTTGCATGATCATTCCCATTAGTACCAGACCAGACATCAACATGTGGAAGATGTTATAAAACCCAAATCCTGAAATATAATAATTTCGTAATTTTAAAATATGTTTTTAACTTACTATTTAACTACTAACCTAACTACGTATAAAAACATGACTCTCATCTTGAAATCTGCCCCGACTTACTAGCACAGGACACTGACACTGATAGACTGGCAGCATTGCCACGTTGAATGGCAATGCTAATTATATCAGCTAATTGCGTATTATTTACTAATGACAGTAGTTTTGGAGGCTAAACTCTCTTGATCGTCTTGATCCAAGATTTGTAAGAATTATGTCATTTAAACTCTTAGAAATATTTTATCCTCCTTGCCTTTAACGCTATACCAATTATATGTTAAGCAATTAATTATTAAACCATTGTAGGCAAAACGATTGACTTTGAATTTATTTACTGGCTTCTGCCAGCAGCGTAAAATTTGAAAATGATCCCAAAACTATTCCAAGTTCCAAGGAACACATTCCCGGGATGAAAAGTATCGCTGATCGTATAAACGGTTGGTATGGTTGTAGCATACTCTGGGGGGAACGTCCTCACATAATATTAAAATCATTTTTGTTTTTGAAACCATTGTTTGAAAAGAGTAACTATGGAGTTTCTTGTCCGAATGGACAGTAGAGTCTTTATTAATTTTATATTATTATTTTAACTGTAAATGATGGATGACCTTCAAAAGTGCCGTTTAATGGCCTACTTGAAATAAACGCTTTGATTTTGGTCTACCTGTGTGCCTAATTTTATGCAATCCGTTCAGGAGTTACGACGTCAAGAACTAACAAACAGACAGATATAGTATTGTTATGGATTGCTATAGTTTTTTGTATCGTTTATGGTGCGTTTACACGGACAGTGAAAATCTATCAATTATAAGCAATACTGTGGTCGATAGTGACAATATTGAGCGATATGGAGAAACTCCAAGAAACTAGGCAGTACACGAACATAAATAAGTTAAATAAAACACAGAGCAATATGGAATATATGGAGAAATTACAAATAATATTGCTCAAACAATTGCCGTATTGTATTGAAGTTGCTGCACATTGCTCCACCAATTACTTCAGATTGGTCCATACGTGTTGCCGAACAATAATTGCTCAAAAATTGCCCATGTAAACGCTCCTTTACGAAAATAAGAAGCGTTTTAGTTAGGTACATACTAGTGTTTCTATGTCATTTACCTGTCAACAACATAGCTTCATCGAGTGTAGCTGTTATTTTATCGTTTCTTTCGCTATATTTATCCATTGCACCGGTAGCGCCCATTGCTTGTTATATCTAAAAAAATACACATGTCAAAAGGCCTTTTTTCAATAAAGGTTTTATATAAATAAATTGGTTTGCTAACCAAATGTTTTAAATAAAACATGAATACTTTAATTGGTGAAACACATAAATTACCATGGGTACTTTATTACACACCAAAGTAACATGTCCGAAAAATACGTTCAATTAAAAATACTCATTACAAAAATACAATTAACAGTAAATGCAACCAAGTTTCAAAATATCCACCAGATTGATACTCTATATGGTTGAAAAACAGAGTAAATATCATTTATCTTTCTGTATAAGAGTGTTGTAAAAAAACATTTAGGTACTGGAATAGTAGTTTTTGGTGAGAATTTATTTAAATAACATACAACACAATGTGTGTTGAGATAAGAGCGATAGTGATAGCGAATCACGCAATTGTAAAACAAAGCTTTGGTTACAATTATTTTATATTTTTTGCGATAGCAATGTGTTGCTATGAACATAATTTCATAGGCCTTAAGTTTTTTTTTTGTCGCTCAGGGTTGCGGTATTTGTTCGAAAGAGTCACCGCGGCCCTGAAACGCAAAGGGCTTTAGAAAGAACACGGATGGGTTTTAGTCAGTAAGAGTTTGATACGCCCTTCCGCTCCACCCAGAGCGGAAGAAGTCATTTGATGATTTCCCATCCTTAAAAAAAAAGTTTTTTTTCCGCGGATACTCGTTATGTTCTTGTCAAAAATTTGAAATTGCGCTGATGTGCCATTTATATAAGGGTCCATTAAAATAGATGGGCAAATTTTAACACAGCGTTCAGCACGTCTAACCAAAGATATCCAAGCAAAAAAAAACAAAATAAAAGCAAAACGTGATTTTATTTTGACCTAAAATAATAAATTGGCGGCACACTAGAATAAACACATCCATTACGGGTAGGTACATGACGTGGTCACGTGCAGGCGCACATTTTGTAGAATCAGAATTATGAGATAAAACATGGATGTGTTTATGCATTGGGTAACCAACATTTTTAGTGTATTTTCGTTAGCTGTGTTTTTTATTTACTTAATTAAACTTGATGTACAATAGCGGTATATGGGCGTACTTAATGCATCAAGGCATTCTTTATCAGTCAACCTCTGGGTTAAAAAGACTACACTGTGGTAGGTGTATTTACAACAAATAAAAGCAAGTATCTAATGCTTTTTTTCTTATTATTTTTCTTGTTCTTGTCTTCAGTTTGGTGATCTGCTTGATTTCTAAAACTTTGTCCATCTATTTTAATGGGATGGGGGTTTCCATTCTTACGCATTACGGTGCCAGTGTACTTTAACCTTTATTTAGTGTGAATGTGCTTGGGTGGGATGTGTAAAGACCAGTTTACCATATTATACAACGTTGCAAGGTGGGCCCAGTTAATAACCCTTGTGAAACCTGTCCTTGAAGTAGTTTTAAAAGAATATGTCTGTGTAGGTGTATGAAAAAAAACCGGCTAAGTGCGAGTCGGACTCTCACACGAAGGGTTCTGTAGCGTAAACAAAAAAAATATTGAAGTTTTATTCTTTGTTGTTATAGCGGCAATAGAAATACACTGCCCGTGAAAATTTGAATTGTCTACCTATTACGATTCTTGAGATACAGCCCGCTGACAGACAGAAAGACGGACGGACAGCGGAGGCTTAGTAATAGGGTTCCGTTGGTTACCCTTCGGGTACGGAACCCTACAAACTATATCTTTTGTAGTGTAAGTACTTATTTACAAGTTTACATGTTCTTTATTTAAATAGTATTAAAAAGAAAATAAGATAAGAATGAAGAATTTATTTTGGATTATGTTCTGTTCTCATAGACACAGTTGGATAATAGTGCTATGAAATGCGAAGTGTCAAAGTTATTGCAATTTATAATTGCTTTCCATCAGTTATTGCCATTTAGTTTTAATTGTCTTTATGACGTCATAATGACATTGAAAGACTAGTAAATGATTCAATTAAAACATAAATATTTAAGACTCATTTAATTTTAGCATTTAATTAATTTTTCGTTGAGATAGGGGTACAAAAGAAATGAAATACACAAATGAGACTAGGGTATAAATTGGTAAAATACACAAACAGATATGAAAAACAAATACTTTTAATCAAGTCTTTTAACCTTTTTAGTTTAATTTGGTCACTCGAGTAAACAACATTCTAAAAACATGTCTTAATTATACATGCTCGACCTGTGGCTATGATTAAATACTTGATTAGGGATTGGAGCACATGAAGACTATATTGACCGTTTGTTCATAGAGATTTTTTAGAAAATTTCGTAAAAGTAACGCATCTGCCAATAACGTGATTTTTAAGAAAAAAAAATGTTAATTTAGTAGCTTAGGTACTCAGCCAGTCGATTCTGTAAACATGTCGAAGTGAAGGCCAAGGTGAAGTGATCACGAGGTGTGCTGTCAATCCATATAATCAAGATGGAATGACAGCTGACTTCGTGATCACGTGACATCTTGATTGTATGGCTTGACAGCTCAGCTCGTGATCACTTCACCCAAGGCTCCACCCAAAATTACATTAAAATAAAAATAAATATTAACTTTACCACAAGCACTTCGCCCGCGATTTCGTCCGCGCGGATTTAGTAGGTACTCCACAAACTTTAACGCCCCCTTTTTAAAGGTTTTGGAAAATTAAGCACTGCGATATCCATTTAACGGCCTCAGGATCAGCCTACTATTCCCCTCGTTCACCCCGTCAGGGGTTTATGATGTTAAAATTGTTAGATCTGTGAACTTGTGAGTTAAAATTGTGAGAGAACAAGAATAATTCTAGTGAACACAAAATGAACCTTTCGGAGATTATTTCAAAAACCCCAAAACAGAAGACTTTTAAAAAAATTTACAATACTCGAATATAAATTTACTGGACTGGGTGAATAGATCCGTGCAATCTCTACCGATCGAAAAGACGCTTCTCATTATATATTGATTTATTGCAACGTTTATGTAGATTAATATTCTAATGGAAGGTACCTTGAAAAAATACTATTAACCGTTCAATCATCAGGTAATCAATACAGTATTTTACGTTTCTTAGACCGGCGGCGGCGGAGAGATGGCTCGATGAAATTTTGAAAGCAGCGGGAAAATAATGGAGTAATAAGCGAGTGACAGAATTATGTGGAGGTAAATGGAGGAGGCCTTTACTCTATAGATAAGTCCTTAATAAACAAAGAAATATTTTTCCAATGATTAAATTAAATTCAATTAAATTTAGTCAAGAATTTTAGTTATGGAAAGGAATTTTATGTATTTTTTTTTGTTTTGAATTCTATTAATGCTATTGAAATCGTAATATAAATTGTAAATTGAATATTATATTTTATTATTATTTTCCTTTTCAGTAATTTATTATTCTCTTTATTTATTTACCTTCCATACTATTTTGTGTTCCCCTAAGAATTTCGGGCAATCCTCTCTTAATGCTCCTCAACACTCCCCCCGGAACCACATGCCCAATTTCAACTTTCTACGACCAGTAGTTTCGGCTGTGCGTTGTCTATTAGTCACTCAGTAACGGATGAATTATATAAATGTTATTAATTAAAACATAATTAATAATTACCGAACATTATTAATAATTACCTCATGATTTGGTAAATGTGAATATATGGGGGACCCCGCCATCCCTTTCTAATCTAACCTAGCCATCACCTTCGTTGGTTTTTCTTTTAAACCACCCTGAAATATGGGTCTCGCGAAGCTGGGCTCCGTCGACTTCGACCACGTTGATTGGCAATGGTGGGGTTATCTTCCCTCCCCCCATAAATTAGGTTAATGATGTCTGGTTTTTGTAATAAGTAGATTTTCCATTTCAGAAAGACGCTTAGAGTATGTTATTTTCTACATTTATTAAAATTTATTACATTTATCGGTACTAAGGTTACATTATTACCTATGTAATGTTTTCCTCATCTATATTTTCTGTAACTTATATGGTAGTTCAGTGATTTATTTCTTACTTTTACCTCGACTTTCAGTAATGATTAATAATTTTCAATTAATCACACTTACCGTTACTTAAATATTGATTGATAGTTAAGCTAGGTTAGGATAATACTAACAAAGGTAGGAAACAATACTAATTAAGGCTGAGAACACTCAATAATAATAACAGTTATCGTTTGATCAGTAACAGTATGGCCTTTGTTTCTATAATAACGAAGACAATACCTTAGTTAAAAGCATTTTGATTGTTTTACTACTTATAATTGTTAGGTATTAAGTACGATCGTTATTTTATCTTATGTCGCAAGAGGCTACTTCAGGGCTCTTTATGAAAAGTGGATAGTCAGTCAGTAGTCAGTATTATGGCGTGACTGCTAGGGTTGCAGAGTTGTTTGAAAGAGTTATCGCGGCACTGGAACACAACGGGCATTTGGAGTAGGGATGTTAAGGAGCTCCGTAATCGTAACTGATATCTGATACTATCAGATATCCGAAAAAAAATGTCTATCCGTAAGAGCGGTTACGCACTGCATCCGATCCGAATCCTAAAAACTCGGACCCCTGGTCATGGTTTTTGGTACCTATCCGTATTTTCACTGAAGAGGATTAGGAGGAATTCGGGTAGGTTTTAGTCACATAAAAAAAACTATGACGTGTCATTACAATCGTGAATATGCTGTAAAAAAGATTTTAAGATGTCTAAACATTTTTCCATCTGTCGATAGATCTCATTTTGCTAACTGATAAGAAAACAACAGATATTTACCCACTTGAGAATTTGTTTCAATAGATTTATGTATCAGCGTTTTATCAGAATCACGTGCGAATTAATGGGGTATTTATTGAAGAAACTTGATGTACATTACAATCAGTATTTAATTTTCTTATTCGTATGCATACCTGTGATAGCCCTCTAGTAAGACCAAAAAAACTTTTTTACAAAATATACATCCGAATTCCGAAATTAAAGTTATTTTATACTTTGTAGTGTTTTTTTCATGTTGATGTCGGTTGGTTTTTTTGTAAAAAAAAAAATTGTGGTATCCCACACCTAACAACACTACTGAAAAGCAATTTCATATACTTGGATGACATATTTTTTCCAGCTATTTATATTTTAAAACCAAACTACTGAACCGATTTTGATGAAATTTCTATGGAACATGAAAGAAGAATTAATATAATTTCAAAACGTAGATTTAAATCTACATAGGTACGCTATTTTACAGTGTACACTATATCTTGGAGCGCTAAAATACGGCCTGTATTTTAGAGCTCCAAGATATAGTGTACACTTAGTTTAGACTCCAGATTTTCCACTAATTACAACTTTCTGCCAAGCTACCTGTCAACCTATATGTGTAACATAAGAATGTAATTTGTGGAGATAAATAAACGTTTTATTATTATTACTCTTCAATATGATCTCACTATCACACAAAGGTTTTCTGGAACAAAACTCAATTTTGAATTAATCTCGCATATGTAAATTAACTATTTAATAACTGTGTACGAAGTTTGGTCCCTCTTCCAACAGTTATAAATATTGCAGCCGCCATATTGCAGCAGACCTCACATTTTCCAATACACCTCGTATTGAAATTGTTCCTAACTCTCACGGAGAGGTAACATGCTCATGACAGACCAGATAAAGGCTAGCACACGTGACCGGAACGAAACAAAGCACTACAGTTACCGTGTGCTTGGTATTCCGTCGGTGCACACCCGCCGTGTATCGTTGGAATTTCGCGAAGTTTGTAATCGGGGTAATCGATGGATGGGTCATGCTGTTCTATTCTAAAGATGGCATTATCTGCAGATAGTTTGATCTTATGACCAATTTTAGTGTGAATAGCTGTTGAATAGTCAGTGTCCATATACTCCATATGCATTTGAATGACATATAGGTGCTTCTATGTGCATCAAATAAAGAAGATCTTTGGTCGTTACCTTGCCGAAATATTTATGTCAGCAAAATGTCATTATTTCAGCCGAAGACATCTACAGTAGATAGGGTAAAACCAGGATAGTTGCCCCAGGGGTATAGTTGCCTCGATTTTAATTACTCTAGCTTCGCGGATGAATCACATGTTATTTTATTTATCAATCGAGAGACTTTACAACGACAACTAAGTAGACCGTGTTGCATGTGTCTGTGCGATTGCATGGAAAGGCAAGGTGCGATCAATGTTTTTGTGCGATAAAAATCTTCTTTCTCGGCGGGCACCTATCCTAAACGTAATTGACATGGATTAGGCAACTAACCCCCATATGGGATAGATGTCACAAAATTTAGAGGTCGACAAAAATCGCCAATATTCTGGAAATATAAAAATAATGTTCTTTACTTTCACAAATTTGAAGATAATAAACCAAAGTACCTACCCGTTTTATGAATAAAGTGACAACTAACAAAATATATAATAATATATATTTTTATAAAAAGTGTGGCAACTATCCGGCTTTTACCCTAAGCCTCCTCCGAGTATCGCCACGTGGACTGGTCCTGTGCTTCTCGTACCCCTGTGGCTAATACCAGATATTCGATCCACCTTGTGGGAAGTCTTAAAATACATTAATAATGGTTTGGAGTTATTTTCAGGGATGTGATTTTGGAAGAAGTGCTCTTATAAGACCTATCGTTTACTAATACGATTAGACTGACTTACACTCAACTGATTATAATTATAAGTCTTTCAGAATTTTGAAAAAGGTATGCAGGTAAGTAATATCTTAAGTCTCAAAAGAAAACTAACAGAATTGAAGTCAAGTCAAAGTCAAAGCATTTATTTCAAATAAACGATTAACAGGTACTTTTGCATTGATAAGAGTCACAACGTTCCAAAGCGTAGATGAAACAGCTAAGAAATCGATAAACAGGAGATAATACGTGCGCTATGACGCTTCTTCACGATATAATCAAACCTTTCTAATTCGGAATTCACGGGCACATCCGAGTGTTGTATGTATTGCTTGTCTGTATGTATTGCACGACTGCTCGATATTTCGCGTCACGCCCGCAATATGTGTCGCGGGACTTAAGTTTGGTGGTGGTCACTGGTGAACGAGTTCGCTGTCGGTTTTTGGGGTGGGTAGAATTGGTGGTTAGAGTTGTATGGTTTTGGACAAAGTTTATACAGAACTAGCTCCTATCAGTGGGTTCACAGGGAACGTAACTCCGGGATAAAATGGATAAAATCTTATGGGCCTATAATAATAATAATCATTTATTTTCGGACTATAATGATCCAGCGTGTTAGTAAACAATATTATAACTTAGTACTAGTGTTATTAGTTTAAATGGAGTTGTGAAGAAGACAGAATAAAAAGTATTGTGAAAAGGACATCTCCAAACTAATGTTCATGAGATTATCAAGTGCAGTTATGCATTTATTATTCATTTGGCAATTCATACTTTTCGGCACTTTTTATTTATCTGAGAATGAAATTATGAGATTATAGTGGCGATAGATCCATTAATTTGATGATACAAGTTGATGATATTTGTAAACTGTGGTGACAAAAATATATTTTTTTCACATTTATAATATTAGTATGGTCAATATATTTAGCTACTACATTACTGTTTATTTGAACAAGACTCCACATTTACAGTAAAATGGGAGAGTGCTGAAAACTTTGCTAAGGACGATAAAATGTTCTACATTACATTCGTCGTCTTGTTAATGCACTGATTTAAGGCGGCAGTTGTACATGTATTGTAGAATTGGTAAGTTCAAAATGACAATATGCATGTTTGTTAACAAGTTCAGCAGTTAAAACTGAGCAGTAAACTAAATGATTTTTTTTCTTAAAAAAATGTAAATGGGCAGAAATGTAACTGAATGGGCAGTAATATGACTGAATAGGCCATTTATTAGTGGTTAGTTAACAGATCGGAATTAGCCGATAAGAAATCTAAATTTAAAACTACAATAAATTTCAACATTCTAACCTCGATGACAGAGCCCCGCTGCAACGGGGATTTTATATCTGCCTGCAGAGTTTAAATTAACCTAAATTGAATGGTATGACGTGGGCTAAGTTCGCCCGCTTCGTTCGCTCACTCTAGCTTCCGTACCATATGAACCTAACCTATGCGTGTCGGGGTGCCCTAAGCTCCCTGTGCTCTACTGTCCATTCCATAGTTTAACTGTCCAACCCATCATTGAACTGCCCATTTTTTTTTCAACTGATCATAATAACATCCCATAAGTTTAAAATAATAACAGTTGTAAAAATGATTACTCTTTTCTTAATAGAATCGACAACTTTCTCTTAGACGTGATACCACTTCAACATTCTCGTCACAAAAATAATAAACATTCCTCTCACATGCCTTCAGCACTTCAGTGCGTACGTAACTCAAGACAACCTTGATCGCAGATCGACGGTGACACACGGCACATTGAATATCCGCTACGGTTGGGTACCTATTACGTGAAACGCGTACGCCGATAGTCTCCCATCTCTCTAGATATACGAACTACGGAAAATAGTCGTAAATTGTACGTATCTTTGTATGAAAAAATTGTATACATCTCGCGGCACCGCTATTGAAAGCTTGAGGTTTCGAAGATAGGTGCCCCGGGAAATAGGGTGTCGTGTGTTAGGAATATATGACGCGGTTTTTAAAGGGAAGATACGAAAATTGTTTCTAGGCACTCGTTTTTACTTCGCCGCCCCAGTTCACTTCGGTTTATTGTGGATTCTGATGAAAATTCGAGAGGTTTTTTGCGAGAGGTATTTTTATACCACGATAACAGTGTTTCAGGACATTCTACATTTTGGAAAGTGTGTTGTGCTGGTCGCTTCGCGTTTAGTTGGAAATAACAGATTACTAGATAGAAATGCCCAACACTGGTAAAAAAATAGGTGACTCTAGAACTTTTCAATGCTTAGAGAAGAGCTCATTTTTATTTCTTTACAAATAATCATCACTTCTGTACGTATTGTTCTGTCCCTTTCGCCTTGCCTTAAAACAAGTATATAAACTGTAACTGTTCAATAAATACTGAAACTTTTCATGTTTGTATTAATAATACTAAATAATCAGCCGATAAACGAGTACAAACCCAGTTTCGCGAATCCTAAACTCAGCAGAAAACGAAACAAAAGTTCACTTAATCAAGACAAGTAAAATTCTGACAGCGATAGCACGGCAAAAGGCAATTGACAAACGTCAAAATGTATGGGATTGAGGTTCTAGACAAGTGACATTCTGACAGCGATAGCACGGCAAAAGGCAATTGTCAAACGTCAAAAATGTATGGGATTGAGGTTCTAGACAAGTGACATTCTGACAGCGATAGCACGGCAAAAGGCAATTGTCAAACGTCTAAAATGTATGGGATTGAGGTTCTAGACAAGTGACATTCTGACAGCGATAGCACGGCAAAGGCACTTGTCAAACGTCAAAAATGTATGGGATTGGGGTTCTAGACAAGTGACATTCTGACAGCGATAGCACGGCAAAAGGCACTTGTCAAACGTCAAAAATGTATGGGATTGGGGTTCTAGACAAGTGACATTCTGACAGCGATAGCACGGCAAAAGGCAATTGTCAAACGTCAACAATGTATGGGATTGAGGTTCTAGACAAGTGACATTCTGACAGCGATAGCACGGCAAAAGGCAAATGTTAAACGACAAAAATGTATGGGATTGACAAAGGCTGTCTAAATGTCACGTGGTCACTACCTTATATTTTGGCATTTCGTCAAACAATTTGTCTAATAGAATGTCAATTTGTCTACAGCCTCAAACCTCTTTAGAGAAGACACTCCAAAATTAAAACTTTTAACAAGTTACTCGTAACAACACAAACCAATTTAAGGTAACAAGCTACCTACACGGTCTCCTTCGCAAGTATCACCTACACACAAGGTTCTGCAATAAGTCAATTGCTGCAACATTCTCCTCACGTAGCTAATATTGTTTAGGGGATAATACTTTTACCTGGCCGGAATTATGTTGTGTCCCCCATCGAATTAACGGCCGTCCGTCTGTTGCCAGCCTTCGACGCTAATTGGGGTAAGTTTGGGAGCTGGTGGGATGTGTCGGGTATTGCTGATATGTTTTTAAGGTAGGTGGGTACTTGAGGCTCCAGACACCAGGCTCACAATCTCAAATCAAAGAGAAAAGTTTGGTCCAGTCGCTCTCGAGTTATGCACTTAGTAACACTTTCATTTTTATATATCTTTCACCGGAAAATTGAAGACGCCGTAAGATGTAAAATATTGCGTGAAATTGTAAACTATTTTTTGTAAAGAAGACACGGATTTATTGCAAACTATATAATTGGGTGGGATTTACTCTAGAGGTATACGAAACGATTTTTTCATAATATATCGATAAATTATAAAAAAAATGTTAAGTACTTATTATTTTTAAGTATCTAATTAGTTTCAATAAACAGAAATTAAAAAAATAAGAAATTATAAATCTAAAGTAAATATGCCAACTATTTCTAATGAGGTCGGTGCCAGCCTATCTACAGTTAGGCGGGGTATATCGATATACGACTATAGTAGGCGCCATATAAATGTGGAATAAAGTATATTGACCTTTCCCTAATAACTGTTCATAGGTACCTAAACAATAAAATATAAATCGTTTTTCATTATTAAACAATGTTAAGGATCACGAGAGATGATGATTCGGGACAGTTTTGTGTCATTAATTCCGTTTTTCAAATTAAAAATTTCAATAAATGTAGGTGGGTCAATGACCGTTATTCCACGATTATCTGGCGCCTACTATACACAGGTCAGTGATGATGAAATCGTTGAATATTGATTCGAGAATCGTGATAGCTTATGCCTTTCCTTGGAGGTTAAGTAGTCTAGTCCAAGAATATTTAATGCGAAAAAAAAAATCTGTGTGGCGATTAGAAAGAGTGGAATCGCTTTTGAATACATCAATGGGAATAAGTATCTACACATTACATTTCTCATTGGAAATTTCGAGTTTACATAACCTTCATTCTTGAACTCCGATTCCTCATAACAAAATTTCGTAGGAATTAATGACTTGTTCAGTATTCAGTACTTACGTAGGTAGACGTGAACCTTCAATCTTCACGCCACCCTGTAAAATTCCGTTCTATTTTCGTCCTAAATTGCACTGAAAATCCTTACTTACTTCGCAGACAACAGATTTCCATGAGATTGACGGATTCAAAATCAAATTTCGCTCAGTCCGTACCAATTATAGCAGACACAAGATGTTCTGATTTAATTATGGATCACCTTTAAATGGATCTCCCTGTTATTTGCCTAACTGGGGAACGAACTACCCTCCGAATTAGTATTCTGTTCGCTCTCTCCTGTTACGGCGGTAAACAATACGACACTCGCCTGTTTGTCCCCAATAATGTTTAATTTATTGGCACTGTTTTGGATTTTAAATTGGCTGGTTATGATTTCGTCGTGACGCTTGTTTGAATAAGCCGCTGAGAAATATTTGGAAGATTCGATGGAAGAGTGTTTTTTAGGAATACTCGTAAATTCTTTGATGGTATCGATATATTCAGTAAGCCTCATACGCGATGTCAACATCGCTCGTTTGGGTGTGTCTATGGTGTGACCATTATAATATCCGTCCCAGACATGGTTTCATCATTTTATATATAACTAGTTGCCCGCCTCGGCTTCGCCCGGAAGTATGTTTGTTTTCCAAATTTTCGTTTAAGAACCTTTTCCTGACAATAACAAACACAACAAAAAAGAATTAGCGAAATTGGTCCAGCCGTTCTCGAATTTTGCACTTAGCAACACATTTAGCGATTAATTTTTATTTATATAGATAGATAAAATCCACAAGGTTCTAAAATCAAGTTACCATTCTTTTTTACAGAATAAAAAAAACAACTATAAAACATTCCAACAAAGATTAAAACCAGTTCATTCACACAAGGTTTAAAAATGGAACACAGCATCACAGCAGCAGTTATTCAATCCACAATATTGTTGTTGATATATTAATTTTTATTTTTCACACAAAACGTGGGCAAACGCAAGAGGAATAGTGCCAGGATTTTCACAGTATAGATTGCCGTTTTAATAAACAATGGGGATAGCACGTTTTCGATTTCAGAGGTATTATTGCTCGGTACAAATATTAGTTGAGATTTTCGTTACGTCAGTTTGGTGCAAGGGAGTGATGTTAGGTTGGTAAACAAGTTTTTAAGTGATTTTCGGCTCGAGAGCTTGAGTAGGTTCTTATTTGAGTAAGAAGGTGGCAAATTACATTTGTTTAGTAAGTAATAACAATCATGAGAACATAGTTACTGATTTATATTTTTCAATATGTATGGTTATAGCGGTAGAGGAGTAAGACCAAAGGAACGATTGATGGATTGTGTAAAAGTTGATATAGCTTGAAAGGTAAGGTAACTATTGAGATAACGGCAAATAGAGATGTATGGAAGAAGAACACAATCATGAATTTTGATAAGGACAGGAGAATGATTTCTGAATATTTTTCCAGAATTATTACGACTCCAAGTGGGTGTGTGACCCCACCTACTGACTGATAGGGACAACTGTTCGGTTAGTCCCCCTATGCTCTAGTGACTAGAGCAAACTACCTACTACTAAAATGTTTCGCTATGCAAGCATACGCAATTCTACGTAAACAATGGAAGGTACAAATGAAAAGAAAAGTGTTTGAATTCAAGTGTTTGAATTCAAACTTCATTGCGCTATTCGTATATTATGCGTCAGTAAGTTAACATTTTGTTTTGACCCGTTCTGACAGTCAAAAAAGTTAAAGTGACAGATAAGGACAAACGAATTTCAGAGCCATTCTAAGTCAAGAAATGTTTACGAATTGACTGTAAGTCAATAACGGAACCACAAGATTTAATGAAGTCTAGACTTTGTTACAAATCCTATCTTACTAATATCACATACATATTAATACGGCTGGACGGATCGGGATGAAAGTTGTTACACAGATAGTTCAAATCCTGAATTAACATATCTTGACAAGGATATCCTTGGCTCCAGGTCTCTGACAGACA
Organism: Mamestra brassicae; assembly: GCA_905163435.1. Lineage (NCBI taxonomy): Eukaryota > Metazoa > Arthropoda > Insecta > Lepidoptera > Noctuidae > Mamestra > Mamestra brassicae. The sequence goes on along the minus strand of LR990996.1, from coordinate 3,784,601 downwards.
AGGTAGCCCTTTGGAAAGGTCTGGTGAAAAGTAAAAGAGAATTTGAAATAGGAATAAAAAAAATATGTTTTGTTTTTTTTTATATGGGAGTCCGGTGCCAGCGTTCGTTGAAGGCAGACGTAAAATATATCATAAAGTTTAAATCTTAAACATAGTTTTATTTTATAATTATATCATAAGTAGCACTAGCGTGATTCCGCTGGTGTTACAATATAGATGATTCACTGTAACAGTTTTCTTCATCACTGCCCGCGAATGTGATTTCGTGTATAGCGAAACTTTATAGTAGGTATTTTACGCGTCGAGCAAAGCGGGACTAGAGCTTAACCGAACTGTTTTAGCTTACCGATTGATCAATATGCTTACGTGATGTAGATGTCGCGATTTAAATTTAAAGACTTAAACATATTTATGTCCTAACGTGTCCTGTCCCTTTACACACTGTGTCTATGTATCTTATCCCACTCTTCTGTCGCAAGTCTGCTGGAAGAAATTTCTAATGAAATAAGCAGTACCTTTCTTTTTTCAAGTAGGGATATTGTGTGTACATAAAAAATATACTTTTATTATTTTACTGTTGTGTTGTGAAGCATAACTCTACAGTACCATTGAAACTCGTAGTTAAGGGGTTGAGGGTAAAATAGGAGTAACTATACCAAATATCCATTGCCTACTTTTAGTGATAATTATCATTTCTCTATATCTATAACTTTCATCACAGATCCTTAACAACTCGTAAGAGAACTATGACGATCGAAAGTGTCATTGCCAATGCCAAAAATGTAGAGGCGTTGAGGTGTTTTTGACAGATTACATCGTCATATATTTTGACAAGTATTTGACACTGATTGTCACTGAGATGAATTTCAACGCGTTTTTCAAGTACCTACGAGAGTTGGCCTCCTTTATCATGGATGGGAAATCATTAAATAACTTCTACCGCTCTGGGTGGGGCGGCGAAAGGGCGTTTCAGACTCTTACTGACGAAAACCCATCCGTGTTCCTTTTAAAGCCCTTTGCGTTCCAGGGCCGCGGTCTCTTTCGAACCAATTCCCTCCCTGGCAGGAGAATTGGCCTCCTGCTTCCCCAAACACGCTTAACCTCGAACATACGCACAAACACATCTCAGATTTGTATCACGTATTCAATATTTAGCCGAGATGTATCTCCAGATCAAAGGGCCACGCACGAGCGTCTGCACTTGTCGAAATGAACGCGTTTTCATATCAATTCTTATTCATACGTACAACGTTTGCCTTCAGAAAGTTAATGTGGAAGGGAGCGGAGTAATGGTATGCTTTAGATTTGTTTTGATATTGGATTAGGAATTGGTTTGAAGGTAGATGCTAATGTTAGTAATAGATGTTATGTCGCGATACACGGGGTTAGTTTGTCAAGCTCTGAGTGGAGCGGAAGGGTATGTCAGACTCTTACTGACTAAAACCAATCCTTGTTCCTTCTAAAGCCCTTTGCGTTCCGGGGCCGCGGTGATTCTTACGAACAAATTCCGCAACAGGGAGCTAGTAGCCTAGCGTCTTAATATCCTAAATTGGAACCTATAACCTATCCTAATTGCGTGTTTGCGTGTTTGAAAGGGTGTGGTTTTATTTTTTGTATGTATTACATATATGGCGTTCACTGCTACCTCTTAAAACTGCCATAGCTCAAAGGTTTGACAGCTTAACAAGGTGTAATCAGAGACATTTGACATTATTTACCCTTCTGAAAAGATCACAGCAATGTCTCTAGACGACAGAAGTGTTGCTTTTGATCTTTCTATATTCGAGTGTCTAATGTCGATCAAGTCGAATTGGTGGTACAAACATGGGAATCACTGACAGAATACACAGAACGCATCTCCAGTTAACACAGGTAACTGACTTTACAAAACCAAATAACACTACACTACAACAAATAACTCTATTCACAGTAGGCTTCACAAACGCAACACGTTCCACCGAAGCGTGCGGCTAACATTGTTGCAACAACCCAACATACAAACATACACAGTCGAATGTACTCCGAAATTAATTCGCGTGAACTCGGCACCTCCCGAAATCCGTTTATTTGATATGATATATTACTCGTGTTAGTTCTAGTGTGTTTATGTATATTAAGTACGCGTGGGATGCCAAGATTGTGCACGGCAATTGAAACTAATTTTGGACTAGATTTGTTGGCTTGCTTGTGGTGTCAAGATTGTCGGGATTTTAAGGTTTTACATTGATAATAGCGAGTTAAACGACGACTTAGCTTAGCGACGTACCGCACCGGTCGATGTGGTGACACTTTTAACGGGGGCTATGTCCAGCAGTGGAAATCTTTCGGCTGAAATCATAGTAATGACGAAGATAGCGAGCATATAAGTTTACTTGAAGGACGAGATTGAATATTTACTTACAATAACTTCATACGCTTAGCTTAAGCTTAATCTACCGCTTAAGCACCTTTATTAAGTATTTTAATTTTCTGTGTTATGAAATGTTAATTACTTTTCATGTTATTGTATTAAGTCAAGTTCTTCCAACTTAACAGACAGATGTGTTGCTGGGGAGTTGGTTGCGCCACTTCTTCTACCCATATAAAACACTAGGAAGTGACCTCCTTTGTTACAACCTATTTTAAGGTTCCTTGCCAAAGTAAAACATTCCCTTTGATAAACTTTTCTTTGGACCATCTATATTTAAACCATTCTACAATAATGAAAAGTGAGAATATATTGTGTGTATGGTTAACTTTCCCTAAATATCTAACACAAAATAATAAACTTCATATCCAAACAGCAGTCTTCATAAACATTATAAATATCGTCCCGAACACAGATACAGAAGAAGGTCCATTATCTGTACGTCAGAGTCAATGCCCGCCTTGAAATACTTATCTCGTGGGAAATTCGTTCTGACTTCATCGTACCACAAAGCAAATAGGTACAGAAAGTTGGCTTCATACAACGAGGAAAAACGCAAGCATACATAGACACGCTTCGCGTACAGCGAGTGCAAGCGCACTCAGGACCGGCATTTGTTTGAGATCGTAGAACGTACGAACACGCACGCACACAAACACGCTTCACGTACAGCGAGTGCAAGCGCACTCAGGACCTGCATTTGTTTCAGATCGTAGAACGTACGGACACGCATGCACACATAGACACACTTCACGGACAGAGCAATCCTTCTGTATTTATCTTCATAGAGACTTAAGTTTTATTCTGTTACGATTGTTTCATGATCAAGTGTCTCAGATGAATTTCAATTTGTTATGAGTATTAACATTTTGAGTAGCTCGTCTAAGTACTGGCAAACTTTTGAGACGTTGTAAGCATCTAGTAGTAAGTTTGTAATCCTCGAAGGTGTAGGTGTCTCATGTTGTTAGTGTTTGTGTACCTACTGATAGCATTAAAAGTTTAAACTATGAGTCACAAAATAACAAATCACCACCTGACATCACAGTGCTCACTCAAGGGGTATCAGACAGTATCAGTGTTCATCCTATCAGTCAGTATCAAAGGCCCTTAAAGACTCAGTAGTTGCTTCACTCTCTAAGGCGGGAATGAATTTTAAAAATAGAAGTGGTTCGAGAGAAGTATGTTCAGCTGAGAGAAATATCGATTACAAAAAAAACCGCTGCGGTTTTGTCAGTGTATAAACAGCCAGTGTGAATTAAAAAAAAAAACAATAAACGGGACGGCCCGCGGCGGTGACGCGGTGTGTTCCATATTTAAAATTAAAAAAAAGACTATACAATTTGGCGGGTTACTAACTTTGTAAGCTGTATCAAAATTTAAAACCTCCGTTTTATAGCCTTATATTTGATTAAAAATGAGTTTAAGCGATTCCGAAATGTTGAACACAGATTCGATTCAAGGCAAAAACAGTAATCAAAAATCTTTTACCAGAAACTTCCAAGGATACAAAATATGAATTCCTACTCGGACTGTAGACTGTCCTCGCTACGCTCTGCGTCTATAACTTTTAATGGAGTTGATTCCTTTAGACCCTTGTATAACAATCTAAATATTCGTTGTAGAGCATAAAATCTTCAATCACTATATATCTACTTAATGTTTAATTAAACAATTTACAAGCACTTTTGAATTAGCAAGGTCGGTCAGTGAAAAAGATGAAGCAAGTTGCACGTACCACGTGCGCAGATGAAGAAGAACGTATAAGAAACTCCACGTACACATCCCCTACCTACATTTTGAGCCAAACCTTCAGAAAGCTCACTTCTTAGTAGTCATTAAAATATTGTAACATGAATGTCGCCAGAATAAAGGCAAGACCTAAAGGTTACGTATAACACAGAGGTTCATTTACAAATCCAATAGTGGCAAAGGTCGGTCTTAAGATTAGCAAAAAATATGAAGTCAAAGAAGAAAAAAACAGGTCCTATTACACAGTATGTAAGTACATACAAAGGTGTACATTTTCCTTTGTCTGTTTATTCGTTTAGTCTTTCTTTTCGTTTGACGGAGGCTCAGATAATGGGTCTTTTAAAGACCAAAAAGCGGATTAGGCATTACCGTTCCCGGGGCCACGTTCCGTGCTTTATACACGGACAAATCGTGTTGTCTGTCTGTTCGACTTTTTTGTCTTATATTTACAGTGATTTGGGTAAATTTTTGACCGTTTTATTTGCGCTGTTCCTTTGGTTAATCAGTGAAGGCATATCTAAAAAAGAACTATAGCTGTATATAATGAAGTGGAAAATATTAAATACTGTCTGCCTGTTCGACGTTTTTGTCTTATATTTACAAAGGTTTGGGTAAATGTTTGGTTCTTTTATTTGTGTTTTGTGTTGGGCTAATCAGTTCAGACTAGGCGTATCTAAAAGAGAACTATGGCTTATAAAATAATGAAGTTGAAAATATGAAACATCTATTTCATTATATTTTGTTTGTGCTGATTATGTTCTGAAAACACAAGGTTTTTTCATAAATACTTTGTAGAAATTCTCGGAAACAGAAATTGTTCATAATTAAATAAACAAAGTACTCTTATGATTACGTAAGTAGTATACGGGTTACTTTGCAAAATCACTGAAATCTGTATACCAAGAATGAGTATAATATAATCTGTAAGCATCTTAACGTGAAAACTAAGCTGGATTGAGCTTAAAATGAACTGTCATTTCACCATGATTGTTCGGATTGAGAGCACATTTCTTGGTCATTACAGATATCAGATTCTTACAACAGAATAACACTACTGTTTTCGTTTATCTAATCTAAACCTTTTTTGATGAAAAAAAAAACATGCGGGGCAGTCTTTGGGGACTGCCGATAGAAGTGAAAATTAAGCGAAAGCTAAAGCGTTCGGTGACGATGACCGAATATTATTATTTATTATTAAGCACTTTATTCCATGATTAAAGTGCTTAACGCGCCTAAAGAAGTTTTCACTTTAAAAAATGGATGGAAAATCATCAAATGATTTCTTTCCCTCTGGGCGGAGCGGAAGGGCGTGTCAGACTCTTACTGACTAAAACCCATCCGAGTTCCTCCTTAAGCCCTTTGCGTTCCTGGGCCGCGGTGACTTTTTCGAACAAATTCCGCAACCCTGGCAGGCTCTAGCTGGTCTACCATAATTCCATTTTCTTTCATTCCAAAAAACTCACAAGCATCTCCGCCGCAAAAGCTCATATCATGACATTATGTTTTATGGCTTTTATTTGATATTATCCTTCTGAGCCGGAGGTCGGCTCACTAATGCTGCTTTTCATGTTACTAACGAACCCGCACGACTTTATAGACGGCCATGTACGCGTAATAAAAGGAAACTATCCTGGACAGACTTGTTTGAGGATTTCAATCTTTTTGTTCGAAACTAATTTTCATGGAACTTTGTAAGTTTGATGTTGAATTTAAAACTGACGCTTTTGTTGGACGCTGAATAGGCTGTGTGGGGAAGGACTTTGGAGTTTGGCTTCGGTTCGTGGCGTGGTTTGTTATAATAGTCCTTAGGGTTGTAATGCTAGTTTTAATTTAAAAAAAAAACAACGGGTTGCACGCCGGGAGTGCCGGCAGAAGTGAAAACTTGAACATTAACGTTGTGCATTTTTGATATTTTGATATTTTCAATCAGTATAAAAGTAGTATCATTTATGTGGTAAAATACAATATTCATTTATTACGCTATCGTACACAAACATGACAATTTATATAACATTAAAAATTTAACACTACAGAACTTTCCTTCCGTCTTACGAATTTTCGATCAGGCCACGTGTCCTGACGTGAGTTTAACATTTTTTACCCATCCCAAAAAGTGCACAACGCCGCTAAAGAAGTTTTCACTTCAAAAATATCATTTGAATTCGGCTCTAAAGAATGTAGTTTAAAAAACTGTCACTAATGTCAAGGAATTTATATACCTAATAGATGATCTATGGCTCTAAATAAAAATACACATTTTAATTATGATTCACGTTTGACCACAATCTCACCTGATAGAAAGCGACGTGGTCGACGATGGAGTACTTTTGAGGTTGACTTAAAGACTCAAAGAAGATGTTGCCTTAAATAAATTGTCGTTATCATTCTATTGGCTATAACAATCATCGACAAAAGTTTGGTGGGGATTATGTTTGGGGATGTACACGTGACATTTCTTTAGCACATACTATAATAATAATTTTGTAAATATTGTTGATAGAATGTCCACTAGGGCCTCTTTATACTGCTTCAACTTTTTACTTCTAAGAATAAGAAGACTTAATAAAGGTTTAAATAATGACCCTTGCGAGATCAAAATACTTAATCCTATTATATTAAGCCAAGCTTAAGGTAAGACGTACCTCAAAAAAATTGAAACCATATTTTATTACTAACTTGAAGTAGCCACAAATCTCTCTTGTATCATATTAATACAATAATATTTTTATCAAAACAAATACTGACTGTAACCTTTAGTCTGTGTTGTCTTCGATATGCCTGGGTTCTAGTAATCCCACTTAGTAATCGCACAGGTGGTCAAGCATATGGGACAAGTTATAAGGTGGGACGTCGTCGGATAAATCGCTACGTCTGCAGCTGGGTTTAGTGCCTAGGTATGAGATTTCTTGTACAAGACTTATATTTGTCACCGAAAAATAGCAAACGCCGTAAGATTGTAAAATATCGTGTGAAATAGTAAACTATTTTTTTCTAAATAAGACACGGATATATTGGAAACTACTGAATTTGGATGACATTTATTGTTTACAAAACGATTCGCTCATAATATATCGAGAAATTATAATCTAATCAAGATCGGAGGGAAGAAGGATCAGAATTACGGAGTCTGCAATTTTCCTGTGACATATTCACTGTGATCTTTGTTGAGATTCCTTTTCAAATAGATAGTCTGTTTAGGTTATCTAGGCTTTTCATTCTATTCTAGGCGTGAAATAGTTTTGCATAAAGAACTCGTTTTGAGAGTTTGCTGACATCTTCATAAATCATGGGCACCACTTAAGTTGCAGTTATCCATGTTAAAGCAAAAAAACAACAAAAAATAGTATAATACAATATTCATTTATTGCGCTATCGTACAGAAACATGACAAGTTATATTACATTAAAATTGAACACTTCAGAACTTTCCCTCCGTCTTACGAATTTTCGATAAGGTCACGTGTCCTGAAGCGAGTTTAACATTTTTTCGATCCCAAAAAGTGCACAGCGCCGTTAAAGATGTTTTCACTTCAAAAATATAAATAAAAAACCGCAAACATCGGCAGCTTTTTAAAATATCAGCATCGCATTTTAACTTAATTCGCTGCCAAAGAAAGGGTGTTGGAATATTCCCAAGACCGCTTACTTAGACAAAAAGCGAGATTTTCTCACTTTTTCGCTGAAAATCGTAATAAGTTTTCGTATGCATAAATGGACCTCATTCGGGAGTGTTGTAACAATGGGAATTTCTCTTCCGACCGGGGATCCTTTATTTTTCTCGTCTCCCGGCTTTCATTTCACTTGCAAATGTTTCATTCTTTATGAATTTACCGCTACTCTTAGGAAGAAAAAGGTTTTCCGGAATCAAACTTGTACAAATATTTGAAGTTAAAACTTTTGTAACCGATTTTTTTCCTTGTCATCTCAATTTCTTATTGGGAAGTTGTAATAACGTTTGAGAAGATGGCTCGTAATTCCGGGGGTGTAATGCGGGGTTCATAGAGTGGATCCACTTATTCGGCTCAATTACGTAGGCCCGTTATTTCGTGACAGAGTCAGCTTTCGGGTTGAATGAGCTCGCAATGTGAAACAGTTAACATATTTCATCATGATAAATCTGATTAGTATTTATATGGAGCGAGTGAATTTTGCGTGTAAAGTGAAATACGAATAAATTGCTTAATGGTGTAATAAAATTGTGGATGACAGTTTTTGATCGGATAATAACAGAACAGAATGGAATTTATCGTAGCGTGAAACATGCTCTCGCACACGAGGGAATGAAATATATCAGAGATGGACAATTTTACGCTTTACGTTTCAGGGTTTTTGTTGACTCAAACATCAAGAGAATGATGAAAGAATAAAGTCAGTTGTAGCTCAGGAACATAACTTACATCTTTGAAGTTGTCCATTGTTTGAACCCAGCCGCCTTCTCGCCACAGGACCATCATACTACAGGCATCTAACCTAACATAATATCAGTCGAAAGACGTCCACTGCTGCCATGATCGCCACGCTTGGCAGGCGGGTTGGTGATCGCAGTGTAGCTGTTGCAATGCATAGAGAATGCTGCTGCCCATTATCTGGTGAGTCTAGTCTGGTGATGGGATAGTGCTATTCTTTTACCACACCATACAGAACATCTAACATTGATGTACCTAAACTCATTATATCTAAGATTATTTTACACTAGCTTTTAGCCGCGACTTCCTACGCGCATGTTTTCCCGTTTCGGTAGGAATTTTCCGTTCCCGTATATCCTATCATATACAAAAAGAATTTTCCATATCCGACTGGGAGTTCCAGAGATTAACGCGTTCAAACAAACTCTTTAGCATAGATATATTTTACCATTACAAAGTTTGACTAAATACTTATTTTAATTTTAGAATGTAATATGGTATCAGCCGCTTTAAGTACTCTTTCAATGTTACTCTCGGATGTTTACTAAGCCCAAGACTCATGGGACTACTTTTACCTCGCCTACCGAGATGTCTTTCTCAAGAAACTCAAAGCTCACAGACTTCACGCAATAATCTATGAAGAGGTTAGCTAACACCCAGCCTTTAAAGCACAGACGCCAGTACATGAAACTATAACAATCTGTCAAATTTATTTAATAGATTTTCAACTTAATCGCTAAAGCATTAGGTTCAAGGTTGATTGGGAAAATTTGACGGTTTCAGGTAGCTTGATGAATGTGATGTTTGTACAACAAAACATCCACTACAAGCCATGTCAGATATTTTTCCCAGCTCTATTGTGGTCGGCTTCCAGTCAATCCAGTTGGGTTTATCTGACCTCCACGACCCAGTAACTGGGTATCACAGTATTTAATGTAGACTGGTATCAGATTTTCTCTGGCTTCTGACAATCTGTAGGTAACAACTGCCAAAGATCTACAAATAACAGCAGCATGAAGGAGTCTCAGTATGTTAAGATGGTCACCCATCCACAGACCGACCTCGGCAAGTGTTGCTTAACCTTGAAGATCGCCCCGTGTGGCTGTTATTATTTAGCCACGAGCTCCTTAAAACTAGAACTGGCCATCTCAGAATAAAACTTACTAAATCCCAGAGTACAATTCCATAAAATCCATTGTGCAACGATACTTTAAAGTGTCTTCGTGTACAGAAGGTCGATGGGATGATAGTGTAGACAACGCTTTAGGAAATTAGATTCGCGTGGCAGTCGGGGCACGTGGCCACCGGTCTTGCTGGACGGCTAGTTATAGTGCCGCTACTGGGGCTGAGGAGTTGGGACCGTTTGGATAACGATTACTGGTCAAACTGCCTAGCTTTTTTCCAACTATTTAGGGATCAGTTTTCGGTCTAAAAAGATGTAACTGACTATCTTACTTGGAGCGTCTGCCTTTCTCAAATTCACAGACCAGTAACTGGGTAACACGATACCTGATACGGTACGATTCTGACTACCCGTTACGACTGTAAAAGGTCAACGAATTCCGTGCACCTCCTCGTCGCCTTACGAGCAATTTTAATAAGAATTTCTGCAGTTTGGATCTGTTTGCTATACCGCATAGAAAGTTTACACTCATGTTACTTAACTGATTGAAAAATTAATGTGACACTGTTGTTCCACTTATGCGGCACTTTTAATTATTATTACTAGCTTTATATTAACATTTTTATGTTTTGTTGATACTTTACGATAAATTTACCTTTTTTTTTTCATTGTTTACAACGCTAGTCTTAAAATTTACCAAATTGTTTCATTATTATCTGTGGAGAACGTTCTTGATTTCACATATGTATTGTTTCTGTATTGTTGTCTTTTTGTAATTCCAAATGTGTATTATGTGCTTTCTGAGCCGCGGACCACGACCGATCTTTAAATTAACACAAGGAGAATGATTTGTTCTAAAGCCGTCATTGCAGTAACCGAACTCCCAGTCACTAGACAAACGAGGGCAGGAAAGGGTTGACTGCGGAGTGTCACAGACTCGGTAAAGTGGCAAGTACGACTCGCATTTGACTGGTTTTTTGACGTGACAACGTCTAATAAATCGATGAGCGCCGGCTGCACGCACGAAAAAGGTGACACGTTACGCTCATTGTAACGTTACGCTCATTGTAACGTTACGCTCATTGTAACGCGTTACGATCATTGTAACGTTACGATAATTTCCTCAATGTTTTGTTATGACGTTGTCACGTTAAACTATCTATCTTAAACCGACTTTACAGACAACCAATTTTTATTGAAGTAGGTAGGTAACCTACGTGGGCAGTTTTAATTTTTACTACGATAACCGTTAAACTCAAAATGAATCAACTCCAAGATACCATTACCAAATAAATCATCAAACAAATTCCTCCCAAGTCCGAAGTTTAACAGCAGCTAATACGTTACAAGTTGGCTATTTGCGCGGACGAGGCGACCTGGAAACTTAAACAAGCGCTTTGTCCCGTCTTTGTCCAGTTCCAGCTGCTAACAGTTCACTTTACTAACAAATCACACGTACAATATGTGAACAAAAGAACATTATAACAGTGTTTGTTCCCAATCAGTTTGAAAGCGGAACTGCTCCGACATTATACGTTCCTGATTTATTGTTGGAGCCAACGTTCTGTTTCTAGTGCCTAGGGAATGAGGTAACGAGTAACTCAGGTTTTATTGGCAAGCTGTTATAGTAAAATGGTCCTTATATACGACAATTATGCCTTGTTAGGCTCCAAGAACTGTTGCGGAATTTGTTCGAAAGAGTCACCGCGGTCCTGGAACGCAAAGGGCTTTAGAAGGAACACGGAGGGTTTTAGTCAGTAAGAGTCTGTCACGCCCTTCCGCTCCACCCAGAGCTAAACAAGTCATTTGATGATTTGCCATCATTAAAAAAAAAGGCTCCTTGGACTATGATTTCGGCTTTAGCATGTTTTGAACTTTCGTATTGTTGAACATCAAGAAGGTTCCTCAAGGAAAATAACTCAGAACTTATGAACTCTGAAAGATACACTAAAGTCATTTGATGAGCCTTAGAGCAAACACCACATTAATTAATGACACATGATGCTAACCTAAACTAACCTTTGATGCGGTCTGACCTTTATCGGCCGGTCTCAATAACATACCTTTTATCAACTGTCAAATTAGCTACCAACAGCAGTCGCAGTTTAGGCTACGCGTAACTTCAGTAAATAATAAATACTCCAGACTCTGTCCCACTAACCTCGACACATTTTTGCTCAAACACTCAACGCCTAATACTTGTACTAACGCTCAAAGGACCGTCCCAGCGATGTCAGTCAGTCCGTGACTAACAAAGAGAGTCGCGTCTATAGATACATACCATTCGAGCTAAGAATGCCTATGAATAGATCAGAAGGGTCGGTAGAACGAACCTTTCGATTGAATTCACAATTTAGATTGAGATGCGGTCACCTTGGCAGCTGTCTGTCTAATTTAACAATATCTTGGGAATATCGGCACCTGAAAATCATTTATTTGGAAAGATACGTTTTTGATTTTCTTAAAATGTAATGCTTTTAGAATGACTGTTACAAAAAAATAATCTTAAATGCTGTTTGAGTATGAATGTAGTAGCATTAATGTTATCCAGTCTTAAGACTCCTTCGATCCTTTAAGCATTTAATCTCTAAAACATTATGTTTTCTCGGAGTAACTGCTCTAATATGTAGGTACATTTTGCTATAAATATTGAACAAGACGAACACAAGCCGACTAACGTATCTACATGCATGGTTGCATACATAATATTATAATATTTCGCGTATGTCCTAAGAGTTCACCTTATTGGAGACTGACGGCGGACACCAAATCTTTCTGAATATGCATGCAGCTTATCGCACAAGTCCCAGGCTATGTTTATTACGCAATCTCCAGTTTAGAACTCGACTGCTCAATGGGGATTATGGTCCTTAGATTTACATGGCCAGCGCATTGGTACTCCAGCTTTCTAACCCTTTTTATGGATGGGAAATCATCTAATGACTCCTTCCGGAAACTCCTCCTCAGCAGAAGGGAGTGTTAGACTCTTACTAACTAAAACCCATTCAAGTTCCTCGAAATGTCCTTTGCGTTCCAGGGCCGCGGTGACTCTTTCGAATAAATTCTGCGACCCTGGCACGCTATGTTTACTTCTTATTACGCAGTCTCCAGTTTAGGACTCGACTGCTCAATGGGGATTATGGTCCTTAGATTTACATGGCCAGCGCATTGGTACTCCAGCTTTCTAACCCTTTTTATGGATGGGAAATTATCAAATGACTCCTTCCGGGGACTCCTCCTCGCAAAAGGGAGTGTCAGACTCAGTTACTGACTAAAACCCATCCATGTTCCTCGAAATTCCCTTTGCGTTCCAGGGCCGCAATGACTCATTCGAATAAATTCTGCGACCCTGGCACGCTATGTTTACTTGTTATTACACAATCTCCAGTTTCGGACTCGACTTCTCAGTAAGGTCTTAGACACACATGGCCAGTGCACTGGTACTCCAGTTTCCTAACCCTTACCTTTAGTATTCTAGATGTATTCCCCACACGGAACTTACAACATAAAAGCAGTAACTACCATTATCTGAACAGTCTCCACAGCACTTTAAAAAACTTCTGTCATACTCCGAACAACCAAACACTTAGCTCAATAAATTCAACGGATAACATTTTCATATTCATAAAGCGTAACGAAATCTTTTATGAGTAAAGTTTAAAAATCTCACTCCGGGTAAGTTTGCCTCTAGAGCTTCTTAACTTTACACGGGCGCCTAGACAGTTTTGCACACTATTACTTTAATACTTTAAAACTTAATACATAATCCTTGTGTACTTTATGGTGGTGATCAGGAAAACAGGTACTGGTACAGTTTTATGGGGAATTGTAAAGGAAAGTATTTAAGGGAATTAATTTTTGGAATTTATGCAAATATTGTTGACATATACATCACTATACTACCGTCATAAGAAAAAAATACGTATCTAAAACGAAGTAACCAATTTCCGACATTAAGAAAATAACTTAAGGTTATAAGGAACAGGGATGTTGCTAGGGTTAAAAAAATATGATTCTATTTAGTCCGTCAGTTAGATTATCGAAAAATATTGGAAACGTAGTTTTTATTTTATCAAATCAATAAAAAAATACGAGGATAAAACGCATCAAAGGTAAGGAAAAGGGGCTTGTAACGTCACTTTCCAGTAAAAAGTGTACTGGTAAGTGACGTCACACGAGTTTTCAACGCACTGTATCGTCCTAATTTTTTGTTAACGTGACTAAGAAAAAGTAGGTGCCAGTATTTTTTAGAAAAATATCTGACGGACTATTTTTTTTTGTCAAATACCCTATTAAGCTAATACGATTGTAGAAATGCCAAAATATAAGGGATTGATCACGATGGCCGGTCTCAATAACGTATCTACCTTTAACCAACTGTCAAATTGGCTCCCAACAGTAACTAAAAACGTCATGTTTGAAAGGCAAACATGACGTTTCAGCTACTGTAGCTAATTTGACAGTAGGTCTAACAGTAGATATGACAGTAGGGCTAATTTGACGTTATTGAGACAGGCCCTTAGTAAATAAAGGAAATAGAGATAATGCAAGTCAGGTTATTGAAACCGGCCATTAGTCTATCAGTAGAGTATCATTGTTATTTTTGAATGAGTAATTCTTATCAGAAAGCTAGCCATTAGACTATCCCAATACACAAATCAGATTGAAGCGAACGATATTTGCTAGTAAAATTGTATTTATTAGAGTGTTATTCGCTAGAGCGTTGAAAAATAGATGATTTCTGAATCCTTGCCGACCAATCCAGCCATAGGTGCTACCGATCCAAGGCAACAAAGCATTTGCCGAACTATTCGGTGTTTTCAGGTATGCCTATGTACGAGTATTAGGCATAGATATTATTAAAGCAATAATATGGCATCGAGCCAAAGCAATTCGCGTCGCATTGGAACCATTTAGAGCTCCATTTATTTCGTAAGTAAGGCAATTGTGAGCAATACATAAAATATGGGTGCCTATTGCCAAGTGCTCCTAGTTTAGAATAGGCCACTTTGAACAATTCTTTTGTTAATGCCGTAAGAGGCGTATACGTACTACGTATTCATTGAAAAGTTACATCGACTAGATTTCAATGAGTTTATACGTAAGTTAGAAGCTTTAGCATAAAGTTGAAACAGTAATGTAGCAGAATGTAATGAGCTGCTTATCAGTGCCCTGTTTAAAATATACATGAGTAAACGAGGTAAGCGTGTCCTAAGTTGGGGCTTCATGTTCCGATATTCCCGAATACACTCCAAAGCATTCCTCAATTCCTCATAGCACCGTGTACTTACGATTGTTACCCCGTCACTACTCTAGTCATCAGCGTAGTTGGTTCGGTTGGTCTGTAGTGGGACCACGGCCTTTTCTTTCTTTTTTTTAAATGAAAATCATCAAATGAATCCTTCCTTCTGGGTGGAGAGGAACGGAGTGTCAGGCTCTTACTGACTAAAACCCATCCGTGTTCCTCTGAACGCCCTTTGCGTTCCAGGACCGCTAACTAACGGTAACTCTTTCGAACAAATTCTGCAACCCTGGCAGGCACTGGCCCTAGCGGGCCCCGTCAATTATGCTCACATCCCTTTGGGGCGCGCGTGGAAAACAACACGCCGTCGACTCGGGCCTATGTTCCCGCTGTGCATGCTGTTCCCCGACTGAAATCTGGTTTGCCCTTCTTTCTTAGTATATTCTATTATATTTCTATTTGTTCTTTTCTCAAGTCATCTCGAACTAGCCCTTGCAGTGGGCGTCTAAGTCACCCACCTCTTCTTAGGTCACTTTGTGGAGACTATTGAATATTGATCACATTGTGAAATGTGAAAAATATATTGAGTACAGAATCAGTTGTTCTGTATGGTGTCGGACGTAAAAGAATACCAACATCCCATCACTTCCCCTGGGTGTCGTAAGAGGCGACGAAGCGACTCACCAGAGAATTAAATGAAATTTATGTATTTGCTGGAATATAAGTACTTACAATTACATGCTAAAATAATTTTAGTCTCACTATGTTCGACTACAGTCGTGCAAATATTTCTTGTACATGCATTGATATCATGGGCAGCAGCATTCTCTGTACACTGAAACAGCTACACTGCGATCGCCAACCTGCCTGCCAAGCGTGGTGATTATGACAAACCCCCCCTCCCCCCGTTTGGGGGAGGCCTATGTCCAGCAGTAGACGTCTTTCGGCCGGTATGATGATAACAGCATCAGAAACATTTTTCCAAAAAACGAGAATCAGAACCAAAAATTAACCCAGCTCAAATAAACAAACAAATTCCTATGTGTCGCCATGGCATAACGAAAATTGTCAATGGATTTTAAAGTTAAACTCATGATTGCACTATACTCGGTACGATAATCCATCATTGAGATAGCGAACAAAAAGTGATTTATTACTCTACGTCGTTGGCCGTTTTAAATTTTAAACAGGCTAGTTCAGTTTTGTCCCGCTGGTTTGCTTGTCTTTCTGCTTCAGTTTTGTTAAGTTTCTGTTTTGATGATACGAGTGGGTAATTATGGCTTGAGTGCAAAAGAGAAGGTAATATTGATTAAAACTGTCTATTTCACGGAACTTTTTTTTTTTAACAATTGTATGAAGTGTAATTTTTTTTATTTTGTAATGCGTTAATTGAATTTAATTATTATTATTTTGTTTTAAATGTACTAATGAATTGTTAATCTTTCATAGAGAATGTTGTGCATACCTATAAGTGATGTATTTGCACAGAATTCAATAGTTACAATTTCCTGTTTTTTGTTAAAACTGTAAATATGTCGGTGTGCCTTATTTAATAAATAAATAAATAAAAAAAACTTCGACACGCAAAATTTCGATGTACGGTAGGTATTCAGAAATCTTATAACGGCTATATTGCCAAGTACACAGGAGATATTATAGTGCACAAGTGTGTGCGTAAACACAGATGCATTCTCTGTTTCTTTCCTATCATAGTGGCCTGGCCTGTTGGTCGAGTGATTAGTGACCCTGACTGCTAAACCGGGGGTCGTGGGTTTGAGTCCCACCCAGGATAAATCTTTGTGTGATGAGCAAGATCATTTGTTCTGTGTCTGGGTGTAATTTGTCTATAATATGTATGTATTTAGAAATATATAAGTGTGTTTTTCAATTGTCTGGTTGCCATAGCACAGGCTCTGCCCATGTTTGCAAATAAATAAATGATTGATTGATCGAATGACCGTGTGTGAGTTGTCCCAGGATATATTATTATTACATTATTATTAACGGTACGGAAAAAAAAGAACGTAAGTATAACGTATTCGTGTTGAAGTACGACGCAATAACAAACTATCGAAGTCGTGCATTCGAAGTAAAGTACTTCGTACTGGCGTACTGTCGTAATACCTTACATGGAAGTTTTGTGTGAATTCCGAGATACAATCATTTTAGATCCTAAATATAATAATGTAAACACGTTTGCGAAGCGATTGCGTCTCAACGGCTGGACGGATTTAGATGAAATTTGGTATACGGGTAAACCATGAGACATCCTATCCCATCTTATTAATATTGTAAATGTGAAACTTTGTGAGACTGGACTACTGAACGGATTCGGCATACATGTCACTTGCATGTATGCCGAATCCACGTATATAATATATTTAACTCGAACTAAAGTTCATGCAGGCGAAGTCGCGAGCAGAAGTTAGTATAGAATACTTTTTATGAAGGTAAGTAGTACGTACGCCGTGAGATATTTTCTACTATCACGAGGATGAAGCTCCTGAAAAAAGCTCGTAATGAATAGTAAAATTTACCTAGTAGCAGTAATTAATTGAAACTTATTAATAATTCCAAGAGTAAATCAATAATTAAACTCATTGCTACTAATTATGCCGTTAGTTTTAAGTGACTGAACATTCGCCAATACTGTGTGTATTTAAATTTAACAGAGCATAAATTCAAACTGCAATTTTGTTATTACTTTAGTATAATTCAAATTGATTTTGAGGCAGAGAGGTTCAAATGGTTCAATAAACATAATTTTACGATAACGTTTTTTTTTAGCGATAAAACAAACTTATAGTGAGATAGTCGAACTTTTGTTGAAGAATGAAGCTCACAAAGATATCAGCGCGTGAATACGCGATCGTCGATCGGCGCGACGACGCATCGGGTTTGCCGGTTGCGGAATTTGTTCGAAAGAGTCATCGCGGCCCTGGAACGCAAAGGGCTTTAGAAGAAACACGGACGGGTTTTAGTCAGTAAGAGTCTGACACGCCCTTCCGCTCCACCCAGAGCGGAACCTACGTGAAAATTAGCTAGCGAACCAACGTGTTATCTTATCTATGACCATGTTTATCGACTGCAGGATCACTTAGTGCCATCGTCTGAAATGTGGATTTGAACCTAAGCATCATAATTCCATCCATTCATTAAATTATGCTCCAATGAATTTTCAATATAGCCAGTAATATATTACTTTGAAACAATCAGAAACCGAAATAGATTTTGTAGACATTACTTGAGAGTACCGGTCATATCCTTCTCGCATCTAACCTCAATAAATCTTTGACATCTGTGTTGAATATATTTTATAATATTTTTGAAATAAATTATACGATGATATTAACAATAAAATATTCTTTACAAATTAAAAAGATGTTATTGAAGGTACAACTTATTTACATTCATCGGCGTTGTTTTAAATATTTATTTTAAACAATAACCCAAGAATATTCATCATTTTATATTTGAGGAATTATCGTGAATCATTCAAGCCGTTACTTGTTATATTTATCGGTCGATGTCAGCAGGTGTGCTTCACTTGTATCCATTTTAATTTTACTACTTGGTTATTATTTTTCATGCACCTTTTTGTAAACGTTAATATTCAATTTGGCTCAGCAGTTTTTATTTGATGAGCATTTTGCTTACTTGTTGCTTACTTGGATGATGTAATTATGTCATCCAAGTAAGCAAAATGACCTCGGATAATTGCCGAGAATAAAAAATTCAATTTCGAAAGTCGGTGTCAAAAACGAAGAAACAAAACTAAAAACACCACTTCCGAATTTAAGTAATTTTAGACTTTACAGTATTTTTATTTGGACGTCGGTTGTATTTTTTTTAAAACGTTTTTCAACAGTTTAAGTAGGTCTTGTCATTTATGTCTAGATATTTTTTTGGTTAATTTATTAACCAAAAAAATATCTATACAGGGTATTTTGTCAAGTAGGCCAAATCCGAAACTATGAGGAATAGCGAAAAATACTTAAAGTAGTCTCGAGCACCGATTTTGATGAAAACCAAGGCTCGTGTTTGACCACAATCACACCTGATGGAAATCGATGATGTGGTCGACGATTGAACACGCTTGCCTAGAAGTAACCTATTCACTCTTGACTTAACCTTTTGAACGCCATTGTCACGTATACCAGACAAGCAAGCGCGTGTCCTGTACCCCAAACGTCACAAATGTGACAAAAAGTACGGCGAATTTGTAGCTTGGCGTCGCCGCGTCGTCGCGGGCACGCCGATGCCTTTATACTCTGGCGTTCAAAGATTAATGAACCCCAGATAGTAGCTTTCGGGAAACGCACGACTCAGGCAGGGTATTCCACTCCTAAGCTGCACGGACAGTGAATGTATTCCCAATACGTTTTATGCGTATAGTTACATATTTACCAAAAGTGATATGAATAAAAAACGTTTTACACGTGCCTTGCAGGTGTAACTATTACGATACATTTAGTGTTTAAAGCCTATTAAAATAAGCCCTTATAATACTTCAACAAGAACATAATACCATGGAAAATAGTAAACAACTCCGAGAAGCATCAATTTTCTTCTTACAATTTATAAGGCTCGTACTAGACCGGCCTTGTCTTCCAAATTAAGGGTTCTAAGCCCAACATAATTATGTTATTTTGAATAAATACTGTTTGTAACTAAACTTTTTGAGTTGGTTAGTGTTGTTTTGTAAAACGAATTTCTGAAATAAACAAGTTATTTGTGTGGTCTGTAGATTGTTTTTATAATCGGGTTTAGCTGTAGAAGTTAAACATATTATGTAAAATCAAAAAAACCTCTTTCATTTTTTTTCTCTTTTATTTACTAAAGACACGTCCAAAAGACATTATTTTTTAATATAACAAAAAATATAGTATTGTACAATTTGTGCACTGGATCCTACCCTCTATTGTGATCTCTCTCTATCACTCATAGGTGTGCTGGTAGAAAACTCATTCTTCATTAAGCTCGTCTTTGTACATTAACTACTCGTATTTTAAACATCTTAATTAATATAACTGTTATGGTGTACATTTGTACAATAAAGAATTAAAATTGCATACTGTGTCTATCGCATCATATTGTAACACTATGTTTTTATCATATTGCTTTTATTATTAGGACAAACAGTGTAGCAATTGTAGATAGGCCAATAAATAAATAAAATAAAATTAAAAAAATAGTGCCCTACTGGTATCAGGATACCAACCAACATATATAGGTACTGATATTATTATGAAAAGTTCTGGAGTGGCGAAGACGCAGCGTTGGAAGTTCTCCCATAAGCTGGTCCGATGACTTGGTAACGGTCGCGGGTAGTCGATGGTTGCGAGACGCACAGGACCGGTTCTTGTGGCGACACTTGGGGGAGGCCTATGTCCCTGGAGTTGTATTCGGGAGGCACTACGATATCATCGAGTGCCTTCCTACCTCCGCCGCGTCGTCGGGGCTTATTTGGCGGAAAGGTGTGTCACCTATCTGGGACGCGATGGCAGATACCAGCGCCCCATGTCGTGCGGTGTTCCGCAGGGTTCGGTCTTGGGCCCGCTCCTGTGGAACATCGGGTACGACTGGGCGCTGAGGGGCGAGCTCCGGCCGGGAGTGCAGCTGGTGTGTTACGCTGACGACACACTGGTCACTGCCCGGGGGAGCTCGCACAGGGAGGCAGCGTTGCTGGCGACGGCTGCGGTCTCACAGGTGGTGAGCCGCATACGGCGCCTCGGCCTGGAGGTGGCCCTCAACAAGTCGGAGGCCATTGTTTTTCATGGCCCCCGGCGAGCGCCGCCGCCGGGATCGCACATAGTGGTCGGGGGGGCCCGTATCGCTGTCGAGTCCACCATGAAGTACCTGGGATTGGTGCTCGACAGCCGGTGGGATTTCGGCCCCCACTTCCGGCGGCTGGCGCCCAAGTTGTTGGGCGCGGCGGGGGCGCTGTCAACGCTGCTTCCCAATCTGGGGGACCCGAGCACCGCCTGTAGGCGGTTGTACGTGGGGATCGTGCGATCGATGGCCCTGTATGGGGCCCCGATCTGGGCGGCTGACCTGACGGCCAGCACCATCACTGTTCTGCGGAGGCCGCAGAGGGTGATGGCCGTCAGAGTCATCAGGGGATATCGCACGATCTCCTACGAGGCGGCTTGCGCACTGGCCGGATCTCCGCCGTGGGACCTGGAGGCGAAAGTGCTCGCGTCACTGTATAGGTGGCGCGAGGGCGCGCGGGCGCGCGGCGAGCGACTGACGCAGCGACACCTGGAGTTGCGTCGGTCGCAGCTGCGCGAGGTCCTGGTGGCGGAATGGCGGGACAGGCTTTCGAGCCCTACCGCCGGCCTCATCACCATCGAGGCCATCCGGCCAGTGCTCGACCTGTGGCTCGGGAGAAGGCACGGCTCTCTGACGTTTCGTGCGACGCAGGTCCTCTCGGGGCATGGCTGCTTCGGGAGGTTCTTGTGTCGCATAGGCAGGGAGCCGGACGCTCGATGCCACCACTGCGTCGACTGTCGGGAGGACACGGCGCGGCATACGCTGGCAGAGTGTGCCGCTTGGGAGGAGCCGCGCCGTGCCCTCATCTCTGTTGTAGGCGGTGACCTCTCGCTGCCGGCCGTAGTCCATGCTATGGTCAGCGGTGAGGAGTCCTGGGACGCGGTGGTCTCCTTCTGCGAGACAGTTATCGCGCAGAAGGAGGCTGCGGAAAGGGAGAGGGAGATCACAACCGCTCTCCCTGCCCGCAGCAGGCGCATCGGGCGTCGGAGGAGGGCTTACGCTGCCCTCTTCCGGCCCCCCTAACTGGGTCCAGGGGCGGCGGACTTGGGGATGTCTGTCGCCCCCCATTCATCCGGACCCGAGGTGGCGGCGCGTGGTGTTCCCGTGCGCCCCTCTTTGACGTAGCGAGGGGAGTCAAACACCTCACTCCCCTCGCCGACGCGAGGTGGCCCGCAGAGGCGGGCCGGCACCAGCCGGGGATTGCGGATGTCGCATACGTTCCCGCGATCCCCGGCGTAGGTGGAAGATGGAACACCGGGGTGGTTTTAGTCAGTAAGAGTCTGACAGACCCCTCCACCCGCCCCAGGGTGGAGGATTTCCATGAGGATTTCCCCCCGAGATCAAAAAAAAAAAAAAAAAAAAAAAAAAAAAGGCCTATGTCCAGCAGTCGACGTTTTTCGGCTGATTATTATGAAATGATAAGCTCGCCATTGACAACTATTTTATGATGGTAAGCGATCACGTGGTTGAGGAGTGGCTGGAGAGGCGCTACGGCGTCCTCACCTTCCGCCTGACGCAGGTACTTACCGGAAACGGCTGTTTTTTTGGAAGGTACCTGTTTTGGATTAAGCGGGAGGACGCGCCCAGGTGTCAGCACTGTGAGGATAGCCCGGAGGGCACGGTGGAGCATACTGTGGAGGTCTGCCCTGCTTGGGCTGAGCATCGCCTTGTCCTCGTCGAGGCGATCGGCGGCGTTGACCTCTTTAGAAGGAACACGGATAGGTTTTAGTCAGTAAGAGTCTGACACGCCCTTCCGCTCCACCCAGAGCGAAAGAAGTAATTTGATGACTTCCCATCCTAAAAAAAAAAGTGATCATGTGGTTCATGATGAAGTAACCAACACTTCTGTTGGAGATTCAATTAATAACGTAAGTACCTCAAGTTAAAGCTATCAGGCAACACAAATTGGTAGGGATTTACACAACTACTGATTTTAAGTTTGTTTTACTGGTAAGTAGTAGAAAATTCTGTATGGGGTCGGACGTAAAAGAATAGCACCATCACATCACTTTCCGTGGGTGTCGTAAGAGGCGAATAAGGGACTCACCAGAGAATGGGCAGCAGCATTCTCTGTGCATTGCAACAGCTACACTGCGATCGCCAACCCACCTGCCAAGCGTGGCAAATATGGCCCCCTTTGGGGAGGCCCATGTCCAGCAGTGGACGTCTTTCGGCTGATATGATGATGATGAGGAGAAAATTACCAGCGTTTTATGCAGAAAGCCAATATTAAACTGCACTTGGACCCCAACCAAAAAAGCAGAACAAAACCAATATTCAATACAGTTCACCCGCTTGTGACATTCGGAATGAACCCATCCATCTATATCTTTCAAACTTTTCCAGAACAAATACTCGTAGTTCCACAAGGAACGCACCATTGGGACGGCTATATGCAATAATTCAGTGTAAATTGCTCGTCGGCGAATTGTGCATTACTGGGCGACGTACACTGACGGCCGTTGTTCTCTCGGCTATTGTTTGACTCTGCACGGTTCGAATGACCGACGAATTGCACATTTCTGGCGTCCCGTTTTGTGACATCGATGATATTTAAAACAATTTTTGTTTAAGTTCGTTGTTTTTTGTTTTCTGTGAAAAGCTGTTTGTTGGAGGTGATAAGAGAGTGAGGGGTTTAATGAATATACGAGTAAATAGAGAGATTAGGTTTATTTACAGAACAGATGCTGCTAATGTTATGAAATCTTTTGGTCTTAGAGTGCATTTTTTTTTGGGAAATAAGTATTTACTAACTTTTTGATGTTTCGTAGTGGAAAGCGTTACTATTATAATATTATTAGGGCAGCTGCCCCGATAGTTGAAATTCAGACTGTTGCATACGTTCAAATCACACGGAGAACTTTGCTTGCGCGATGCAGGATGTCGTTGGTATTTCGTCACTGGCAGGGCTTTGCGGTTCTTTATGTTGCCGTACAAATATCGCTTCTTAGTTTTTCATGTGGCGGCATTGATGCCGCTACAATGTTGAAAAAATATTAGAACCCGGTCTTGTATACCTCTATAGGACCTCGTATTTTTTATTATTGATAGGCTCGTATTGTACCAATATGCACGCTTGCCTAGTAATAAACTATTGTTTTCAGATGGACACAACCTGGGGGGTTGTAGCTATCAGGAAACACAGAGTCTGGCTCTCTCTCTCTCTTTTTTCTGGACTTATTCAATTACTTGGAGGCGGTTCTCTATGCTAGTCTTCACCGAGCGTGTCATATTGGTGCTGTGCTTCCGAGACAGTCTACCTTCTGGTCAACGATATGAGATGTTTCAATGAAAGGTCAGGATGTCAGATGTCTACGAAATTTTGGGTCTAGGATATGATGGTTTCCTGAAGATGTCTACTTATATATATATATATATTATTTAAATATATATGGTTCGAAGCCAAGACCTACAACTTGTAAGGCCGGCCGTAACCACAGGGCCACAACTGTTCCGCTTTGTAACTTCAATCACTACATAATGTGATATACATGTAATACCGCCGCGTCTATTTGACGCACGCGATAACTCAAAAGCTACCGAATTATTTTTTAGACGGTTTTTAGCAATGGTCGAAGTGAATCATGAGCTTTCTCTTGAGTCACTCCGTCCATTGCTGAAAACCAAAATTATTATTAAGAAACAGTGTTTAACAGCCAATTTACACTTTTTAACCGACTTCAAAAAAAGGAGGAGGTTCTCAATTCGGTTGTATTTTTTTTTATGTGTGTTACCTCATAACTCCGTCATTTACGAACCCATTTGAAAAAATGTTTTTTCATAAACGTTCCGATTGGTCCCATAGAAATTTAGTCAGAATCGGTTCAGTATTTTGGTTTTTAAATAAAAATAGTTGGAGGAAATAGAAAATAATTATCCAAGTAAATGAAATTGAGTGTTTTGCTTAATTTTATTATTTTATTTTATTTATTCCTGTGACTTTCCATTGGGTTAGGTGGGGTTCCACTAAAAAGTGAAAAAAAAACAATTTTTTACAAAAAAATACTATCCGACTTCCAAATAAAAAAAAACACTAAACAATATAAAACAACTTTCATTTCGGAAGTCGGTGTTTAGTATTTTTTTGTAAAAAAAATTGTGTAAATTGGCTGCTGAACGATGTTTGTTGAAGATGTCGATAAAAATCATGCCGACACGGAGCTGGTATACTATCCTCTGATACCCATAAGAAGCCGAGTTGCTAGTAGATACTAATTGATATCCTCAGTTATGATGGCTATATAAATATTCGCTCACTACTTTTTACGGTACTTAGGCCTATGTTTACAAACTCCTAGTAGCTAGCAATAGCCCAAGGTTTGCAGCTAGACCTGCCCGTGTCCTAATATGGTTATAACACGTCTAATCCGTTTGCGAGCGTCCGTGTTTGTGTCTTATCCAGTAGAGCTAATAGTATGTTTACAAGTCGAGTATTCTGGTTTGCAGATTCAATTAGATTTTCATGCTGGTTGCAGAGTTGATGAGCAACGTTAAATGTATTAGGTCGTTATGTTCATGTGTGTGTGTGTGTGTAGTAGGTAAATGCCGTGAATGAGGTGGTTTCGTCAATTAGTCCGTTGTTTTGGCTTTTGGTTGAGTGAAGGCTATTTTAAGATTTTGATGGCCATCGAGGTAGATGTTTGCAGTTTTTAAAACTGTATTTGTGACAATCTAAGAAGTCGGATTTGACAGCTGAGTAGAGAGGGACAGAGGATCGCTTTATCACTAAGTGTGAAAGAGATTTATGTCATATCTCCTTTATACTTACTAGTAAAGCAATGTTGTATCCTGCTGTCAAATCCGACTTCTGAAATTGACACGAATATAATCATGATGCATGGAGTACATACTTAAATAGGTTGGGCAACCCGGTTAGTAATACCTATCACTCTTAGAAGTCATGCCAGATGATATTGTTCATGTTGTGACATGATGTAATTGAGAATCCTGAAATGTATTTCGTGTTATTTCCGAAGCAGTCTATTCAGAGCGCAGAATCCAGAAACAAAAGTGAATCGCAAACTAAACAAAGCCGGCAAAAGAAAACTATTGTTTCTTTTATTGCGGTCGACCATTGTATCGAGACGTGAACTGTCCTTTGAGTCGCACGAAGGATTTATCCTCGTAAACCATGTCACTACTCCCCAAATTCCTCACCTGATTTACCTAAACCGTTTACGGCATGTCCGTGGAAGAACCCCGGAACGGGCGCATAAAAGACTGTAATAAATTCAATTGAACGAGTGTCGCCCGCAGACATAACTCGCCGTCCGGCTCCGCCCGTTTTCACCCGATTCCCTTGCAACAGATTTCTTTAAAGAAGATTGCTAAAAGAACTTTAAAACGGCGGTAGTCGTTTGTATAAAACTTTACTTTCTCGTTTCCTTGCGGGCGGTAAATCTAGCTACGATGTGTTGCTGACAGGCTCTCTGTTCGCTTAGATTTATTTTTAATAACTGCTAGGGTAGTTGTTGTTTTCGTTTGGGACGGTGACAACTCTGGGTGGTCCCAGGACGGTGAGTTTTTTTCCTCCTTATCTGATGGTAGGTATCTCTTTTAGTGACAGGGTTTAAATCGCTAGGAGGTAGTCTATTTATTGCTAGTAATTTATCCTGGCTTCGCATACATGCAAATTAAATGTAAAGGTTTATTGCTTTTTCTATTAGAGAAATTCGTTTTAATAACCGTTTCGAGGCTTCGAAGAAGAAATCGGAAAAGCTGACTTTATAAATACTGTTCCACCTTATTCAAAATTTCATCATAGTCATAGTCATAGTCATTTTTATTCATAAAGAAGTAATTTTGTATCTGACTTTAGGTACACATAAAAATACACAATACAGTATTTCCAATATAATAATAACATTTGAATTTTATAAATTAAATCAACAATTAGAAATAATTTTACCTTTTTTTTTAATAGCATTTCGACATTTACATAAAACAATGTGGATCAGCATCGACACGGTTCAGTTTGGTTTCGGCAAAGAACCAATTCGATTTAAGATCAGCCACAAAGTCTTTCCTCTTGACGAAATATTAGCTTCAAACCGGATATATGTTTACTCAAGGTAACCTGTGTTCCTTCCAGTAAAACATCCCACTCCCTGAAAACAAGAAACACGTGGTAGTAACGTGTTTCTTGACAAATGCACCATTCACAGGCGCCCAATAACCTAAAAACTCCTTGATGCAACAGTGCATAGAACCATACAAGTCGTCTCCATATAAGCAGTCGGCATCCCTCCAACGACGAGGAAGCTAATTGTTAGACACTCCATGTAAGCGCTCCAAATTGTTCCTTACAAGATCTCTAAAATCCCTCTGAGACTAGCGCCGTCTAGTAAAATTTGCATTTTCTAATGTGTAATTTTGCTTCCCTAGTCTACGTATTTATTTTCGCGCTAAGTTACCTACTTTCAGGGTGTGTTCAGACTTGGGTAAAAATAGGAGAAAACTTTGTAATTATAATTATATAAGCATCATACCATGGGTTTGACGGGATGTCACTAATTAATAAAACTCACTTTTTTAACATTTCGCAGGGGTGCCTAAAGTGCTCGCTGTATCTATTACTTTGAGCCTGCAAATGTGCTACCCCAAAAATACCAATCCACGTTAGAACTATTATATTTACCATTATTTACTCTTATTTATGTGTGCTATTTGAATGTTAATCTGGCAATAAAACACATTCATTTAATTTCAATTTAAAAAGGTATAAGAACGTAAATCTTCAGGTCTCTACGACTCTAACTCTGCTATGTTAGGAAACAGTCTGCCAAATAGCTGTGCTCATTAGATGATCATTCGAATTGATGCTATACATATAACATTGGAAGTGCCTGATTGTACGAAACGCCTATTTCGCTAAGCCAAATTAGTTCCGGTGCGCCCCAAAAGTGGCGAAAACCAAGATTTCTCCATACACATTTTCTGGATCAATGCCAAACACGGGACTCCATAAAATAACTAATTAGGGCAACTAATTACCGGTTATGGCCAGTTCAGGCGCACGTGACGACAATCGATCACCGGCAAAGGTTGACGTGCCGTACGGCCGCAGCCTACCGTGTGTAGGTAGCTAATGAGGTATAGCTAGTATTGTATGTGATCATCAGCTGATTATATATTTTGTGAGGATTTAGGGAGAAAAGCCAGGATTAGTGGTTACAGTAAAATATGGCGTAGGAAAAATCACTTTTATTAAAAAGTATTTTTAGACAATGTTAGATTCGTTTAGATTAAAGGTAAAAATGTCAGGTAGGTCACAGTATTATGAGTATGACACACGTGACTATTTGGTAAAAAATGCTTAGCTTAGTTTCAAGACAATAATCAAAATCAAAAATAATTTATTCAAATTAGGCTGAGTGTCAGTGCACTTTTTGAACGTCAAAGTTCTACATAAAGAAAGTCCCCCAAATCGCCCAACCCGTCACCACTTCCCAATGTTTTAGCTGGGAAGAAGTGGCGCAAAAAACTCTCCAGCAACACATTTGTCTGTTAAGTTTTAAAAACTTGAATTTATACAGTAGTATGCAAAGTAAGTTTTCAAAACATGACACAGAAAAATAATATTTCTAATCTTAAATGAAATTAAATGACACTATTTAAGCTAGCACACTCCATTAAGCCACCATAATAGACAAACTCAAGCATTATCAAGTAAATCAAACTAATTAAGCCTCCAGGCATATATGGTGTGCCTGTTTACACGTGCAATGGTATAATTTAACAATAGGATTGTGACTGGATCCGCAAGTGATGAACTAGAGCCAACATAGTAAGTTTATCGTTATAACAATAAAAATAATTGAAAAAATCATGACCAGCAAGACGACCAGCCACCACAAGCAGCACCCGTTCACGAGCATAACGCAAAGATCAGCCATTACCCCCCTCGCCATGTTTGAGGGAAGGCGGTAACCCGACCCCGATATAATAATTATACTTTATACATTTTTTGTTCGTTTAGATTCAAGGCAGCAAGATTGACTGATAGATCCTTTGATATTTGAAAGATAAGTATAATATAATTTGTTTCTTTTTATCTTACCAAACTACAGCCCAGGGCGGGAAGTCTCGACACAGTTACCGATCGCCTATCGGCTGAATTCGGTCGTGAAGTCCTAAGGCCGCCCGTACACAGTCAATTTCGAACGCGATCCACGGATCTGTGATCACTGTTTTTGATCGTGGCTCGCGTTTGAGGTTGACTGTGTACGGGCGGCCTTACCGAATTCGGTCGGTAGGCGATCGGTAACCATGCCGAGACTTCCCGTCCAGGAAACTCATGATAGATATTTTTGTGCCCTACTTGTAAGGTTCCTTCATCATTTCATCAAGGATCAACAACACGAAACACGAAACTAACAGTCAGGCAACAAGACCTAAAACAAACAAAAACACGTGTTTCTACTATAATAACAATAATAAACATACACAAAGATAAACCTAATACCGAACGTTAAGCTAAGTTACAAGAAAGCAAGTTTGTTTGATTAGTGGCAAAGGTCTTCCGGAGAGCCCTCGGGTAATTTGAGATAGTACGAGAACCTCTAGTTTGATGTGTAGACCAAGGATTTGATCCAATTTGGAGGTTAGAATGTTGAGTTGGTTGAGTGGTACAAATGTTTGGCTTGATGTTGGATGGGTCAAGCTTGAATTTCGGTTTTTTGTGGTAACTGTCAAGGTGGGTACCTACTGACCAAGCATTCGTAAAGTCAGTACGTGGAAACGAGCATGAATCGCAATTGCTCTGCACTGCGTTATTACATGCTCGCTGCGAATGTTACATTACGACCCGTAGTACTAGTTAGTACCCAGCTTAAGACAAATTATTTATTTCGACTTCAACATCATCATCAAAAATGGTCAAACATTATCTGCCAGTCAAACAAGGGTGATAAAGAGACAACATGGCCGCTGCATTGTTTAAACTTTTGGACGCCATTGTCACGTATACATGACAAGCAAGCGCGTGCTCTGTACGCCAAACGTCACAAATATGTGACATAACGTACGGCGAATTTGTGGCTTGGCGTCGGAGGCACGCCGATGCGTTTATGCTCTGGCGTTCAAAAAATTAATCAGTTGGAAGAGAACTAAAAACATAATATACTATAAAAATCTACGTACTGTCAAATTATGTTCCATCCACAGTTCATTCAACTCATGGTATTAGAATTAGTACCAAAGAAAAAAAAACAATTTAATAATTCCAAATGTACATTGAATTGAACGCTCTTTAAATTGGATCCTACTTAAGGTCAAATCTTTTTAGTTCAACTAATGATATTTAATTCAAGTGCTAAAAGTATTTAACCGATTTCAAATAATGAAAAGTCCTCAATTCGGCTGTATTGGCATTTCCTTTTATAGACTACCCACCCCTCTATGAGAGGAATTACTGTAGCGTGATGTAGCGGCATCAATGACAACATATTAAAAACTAAGAAACGAAATTTGTACGGCAACAAAAAGAACCGCAGCGCCATCTACGACGAACTAACAAAGAAATTCTGCATCGCGGAAGCAAAGTTCTCCGTGCGATTTGAACATATACAACAGTCCGAATATCAACTAAAGGGCAGTTGCCCACCAGACACAACTACCGTCTGGTTCGGAGGATCCTCCCATTCTCAATGGGACGATCCTGCGGGACTTTACTCTCTATACCGCATACCTCTATATTACAATGGAGTAATCCACCACGCGGGTTGGTAGACAAAAAAGCGTAATAATGTCATTATTATGCTAATATTATAAACAGAAAT
Organism: Mamestra brassicae; assembly: GCA_905163435.1. Classification (NCBI taxonomy): domain Eukaryota; kingdom Metazoa; phylum Arthropoda; class Insecta; order Lepidoptera; family Noctuidae; genus Mamestra; species Mamestra brassicae. The sequence goes on along the minus strand of LR990996.1, from coordinate 3,754,124 downwards.
CTTTACAAAGCACAGCACAGCAAGCGTTTCGGTTTCATACGAATATGGACCTTATTTCTATGCATAATAGTTTTTATATTAGCAACCAATTTAGACACGGCGAGACACAAAATGAATTTAATGTCAGGCGCTTAAACTAATGAATTAATCGAATTATTTATTCAATACGCGTTGTATGACTTAACGAGGCTTATTAATATTTGATACGAATAATTAAGGACCAATAATTGCGTAAGCTATTACTGTAATTGAAAATCAAACGGTTATGTTACATTTTCTATATACCTACAGGATGATTCGTGATTCAGTGTTTCTTCAAATAAGATGTTCAAGAGCTAATCTATGCTTACTTAATATTATAAATGCGGAAGTTTGGATGCATGGATGAATGTTTTTTCCTCAATGACACGGTCAGAACGTCTGAACGGATCTTGATGAAATTTGGCACAGAGGTTGATTATACTCTGGAATAACACACATTCTTTTACTTTTTATCCCGCGAGTATGTACCTTTGGGATAATTTTCTAAATCCACGCAGGTGGAGCCGTGGGTGGCAGCTAGTGTGCCATGATTTTGACTAGGAAATTTTGGAGCCATGTTGGGTCGTTTCCGAGTAAATTAACTTTTTAAGTTTGTAGGATTCCGAACCTCTGTATGGAAAAACGGAACCCTTATAGAATCACTCGGTTGTCTGTCTGTCCGTCTGTCAAAGCCGTTTTTCTCCGATTCTACTATACTTATGATTTTAAAATATTATTCGTTCGGAAACCTTTGCACGCGAGTCCGACTCGCACTTGGCTGGTTTTTTTTTAAGTTTCTGCCTCACGACTAAAATTGCTAATTGTCAGAAATCTCCGCCGCTCTGGACAGCAAACTAATATTTTTTGAGAGTTCACAAATTATTAAATCACTCGAAAAACAATTATAAAAAAAAACATTGTGTTTTTTTATAAAACCACGAAGTAAGTGAAACTTGATCAAAACACACAAATACCGCGGTGTACTTGCACGAATGAGAATTTAAATCGGTCAGCTGATGCAAGCTATGCGCGACACTTCATCTCCATTTCGCGACACTTCATGTTGGGGTGTCAGACACTCGCGACACTCCATGTCGAAGTGTCTGACACTCGCGACACTCCATCTCGGAGTATCTGACACTCGCGACACTCCATCTCCATCTCGCGACACTCCATCTCGGAAGTCTGACACTCGCGACACTCCATTTCGGAGTGTCTGACACAATCCACCGATTATAATGGCTAATATAGAAAATTACATTTTTGTCTTCTGCACTTATTCATTATTGTATTAAAATATTATTTTGTCCACTTTAAACTCGAATTATTACTGAAATTATTAATTATTATTATATTTTTCCAATTTGAATCCCGCTTTGAATGCATAGTTAAAAAACTGTTTACGGTTTGCGCTAGTTCTGCACTTTGGCGAAAGAACATTGCGGTAATAATCCGTATTCGTTTCAATTGAAGTAAAATAACGAAGTAGAATGGTATATATTCAACGCATCTTGATGCTTCAAATGCCAGATTCTGTTCATCCAAATTCATGCATAGTTCGTCCTATTACAAACACGTGTGCTGTACGCTGGCACCGTTTGAGTAATTAAGTGGCTGTCACTCATTTGTCCCGACGTCGAAGTCATTTGTAATTGATAATGCACTATTAATTCAATACGATATTAATGTGCCAAGATCAGCCAAGAGCTATTACAGATCATAAATGCTTGCAACCATTTATAGGTTTCATTTCAATTTCATTAATTAACTTAAATCAGATGCATAAAAAGCACACTGATTATGTATTTTAATTGTTGATATGAAAATATCTTCTGGGGAATTTAGTCTATGGTCATACACATGAATCGAGATGAATCGAAAAATAGAGAATCAAGAACATTGCTTGGTTTTTGCAACAGTGCGGTTCTAGTTTAACTTTACTAACGCCAATATTTTTGTTAGTTTTTAGGGTTCCTTACCCAAAGGGTTAAAATGGGACCCTATTACTAAGACCCCACTGTCCGTCTGTATGTCTGTCACCAGGCTGTATCTCATAAACCGTGAAAATTTCACAGATAATGTATTTCTGTTGCTGCTATAACCACAAATAATAAAAATTAAATAGAATAAAAATAAAACGGGAGGAGGCCCTTTTATTTACCATACAAGAAACATGTTTTTTTCGGCTTAAGGTATGGAACCCTTCATGAGCAAGTCCAACTTCCACTTGGCCAGTTTTTTTTCTGCATGTTGGTACTGCAGAAATCGGGCTCCAATCCACTCGAATATGCCTTATCTAATATAGCAGAAACTCTCAGAAAAAAAATATAACTGGTTATGTGATCCTACTACATGGAGGGACATTTTTGAATGGTATGGACGTGAACCTATCAGATATTTTTCGTCAATAGTAGCGTAGAATATGAAGTATTGCTCCATTCCTATTGTGTATGACGTAATTTCACCTTCCATTATGGAATTTGGACATACATTTACCTTTTGAACGCCAGAGCATAAACGCATCGACGTGCTCCCGACGCCAAGCCACAAATTCGCCGTACTTTTTGTCACATATTTGTGACGTTTGGCGTACAGGACACGCGCTTGCTTGTCATGTATACGTGACAATGGCGTTCAAAAGGTTAAATCCCGTGATGGTACTGCACACAAAGCTGAAAACTAAAAGAGAATTTTTAGGTCAAAAATACACGGGGCTTTTGAGCTGCTTCATACCGAAATCAGTTCACAACGCACAAAACGCACGAAAAAATAACACAATTTCCTAACAGAACCCAAATGTAGATACAGCGGGGATTATGCGGAAATTCTCCGCACGCCACGGGATCGCGCAGTTTCGCGGGATTAATATTCCCGGTGCGCTCAACTATCATAATTCCGAAACAGAATATCAAGAGGCCCCACAAATCTTGAGGTTGCGGCTTTCTGCATTTACATACTTGCTTCGCTGCACTGCGATTGTTCTGTGTGATGCGAGCTTAGTTAATTAACCATCAGATAACTGAATAACTGTTTTGTTACCCGACGCTGCTTAGAGGAGACTGCTGGAATGGCTTTTGGTGTTTATGATTGTGGTACTCTTGGTGATACTCTTTTCGGTTTTGTTTTTAAGTGTTCGAACAAAATGAGCGTAACTAAGGTATGTTGTTGTGTATTTAACTGATGAAGTTTAGTATTTTCAAAACATTTTAGTGGTTTTCAAACCACCAGCTCCTTGATTCATCAAGGTGCTGGGCATAGGCTACAGATGCACTAAAATATTATACGAATCATTATTCAATTTGTTCGAAAAAGTCACCGCGGCCCTGGAACGCAAATAGTTTTAGAAGGAACACGGATGGGTTTTAGTTAGTAAGAGACCGACACGCCCTTTCGCTCCACCCAGAGCGGAAGAAGTCATTTGATGATTTCCCATCCTTAAAAAAAAAGGGGAAAGATAAGATAAGATAAGACATTTATGCAAATCTATTGTATAGGTACTAATGTTTTACAAAAAAACATGAGTATAACATATCCTATACAATAGATTTGAATGGTCTTAAAATAACATTTGGGAACAGGATCTACATGTTTTGGCATTTACGGCGCACAATTTCTTATGTTTTGGTCATGTTAACCATTTGAATTTATACACCGGGTGTCATTTCAATCCACCGGTACACACAAGTCAGATGATCCATCGTGCATAATTCACAGAGGCTTGGTGTCAATGACAATATTCCCCTCATCCCCGATTACCATAAATATTCATCCATAAAACAAAGGATTGATAATCCCTCCTTTACATATTATGTGTCTTGTTAATTTTAATCCAGAATTATTATACTGTGTGATTAGAGAACGACAAAAAAGGGCCGAAGGGTCATGATTCGGGTTTAATCAGAGGAGAGCGGTGTCCCCGTGGGCCCTATTGACCCCTGGCCTTAATGAAGGATCGCTTCCGTGGCCCCGGGCGTCTTTGTCACTGTATTGTGGGCTTTGAAGGGGGTCAGATGCAAGGGATGGTAGCGAGGATTGTTATTTTTTTCTTTTGTCTTTCGGCTGTGCGTTTGAAAGAATACTCGATTTGTCACGTGTAAATAAAGAGTACTTCAAAGGGAAACGTTTAATTTTGTTTATTTTTGGTCTGGATCTGATTGAAGGCTCTTGCACACAACCCTTTTTTTGTATAAGTCGGTGGGACCATTTCTATGAAAAATATTTACCGCATTGGTATAGTACTATCGTATCGCGCCTGCCTGTATCTTGCCCTTTTCATCTGAAATCGACTGATCCTTTTGATATTTCCGTTTTAACAGTTGTTACTGTTATTCCTGCACTTACGTTGCCAGCACTAAATCCATTTGTGTGCAATCATTGCAGCTTATTGCGTTGACGCGTGTGACTTGTGAGGACAATGAAATCCTGACGGCAGTTACTAAGCAATTGATGAAGCGATGGAGAATCAGTTGCTGTGGTAGGTGACAAGAGAATTGATTGGTTCTTCGTACCGTCGCGTCATTCTTATGTTCTTTATCTGCAACAAGAAATTCTCTCTAAATTCTCTTTAATATTCGATAGAGATTCTTCTAGATTAGATCTAAAGATAACGGCTCCTGCTAATGTCCAAAACAGAATGCAAACATGATCATACTTTTTTCCCCATGGCGGTTGGCAGATACAGAAGTTTACAGAATGCCACCGGATACAATTATTACATACTTTTGGTTTTTTTAAAGTTTATACACGCACGTTGCTTGTGATTGCCCACTTTCCACCTAATCTTATAATATAATAGGTAAGGTCAAAAATTTAAGGAACATCACCTGTAGGTAAGGTCTGTAAATGTATTTCTAAGGCGTTTCCCCTCCCGGCGTTTCCACTCACATGTATGATACAAACAGATGTGACTGATGTGTGATTGACTGTCAGAAGCCAAATTGAGAAGTGGGACACTGATGTCGCTGAATGATACCTGAGAGAAGGAATTGACCTGAAAATGACCTGAGGTATCTGCAGGCACAACATGGAGGAGGAAAGCTCACAATTGTGAACTGTGGAAGTGTCTGGGAGAAGCCTATGCTGGAAAGCCAAACAAACGATGTCTACCAATGACTATTGCACAATAATAAACTGTAAAAATTGCTACAGGTTTTTAAATAAAGGCTATTCCAATTTCAATTTCAATGTGTGATTGAGTGAGAGAATGACGTTTAAGCAATACTTCCAAACGCCATTAGCATTAAAACACAGTAACATCCATGGTGCCTACTGCCCTAATCACCACGCATGGTAAATCGACTGTGAAAAACAGGCGAAGGCCGTGTCCACATACTGTGAACTAACGTTAAGGCAATGTGTGACTGTTGTATGAGGTTTCTACTTAGATGTCCTAACCATTGGTGCATGCTCACTTTGTCAATAATGAGACCCTGTAGTGAAACCATCTCATTACTGCAAGTTCTTCTACGAAACACGTATTGTGTCGATATTCATTTTAACGTCGCTGCCTGTTTTTACATGTTTAGGTTATGGCCCTAGTAGGCCATAGACACCAGAAGCTCGTGAACGGGTGCTGCTTGTGGTGACTGGTCGTCTTGCTGGTCATGGTACTTTATTATTATTTCCTTCATTCATATTATATACATATAAATGACATTTTTAAATATTAAAATACAAAGATATAAAAATATTTAAAAATATAAAAAATAGTAGCCCACCGGTATCGGGAACAGGGTCCAAGCTACCGGTGGTCAGGGCCCCTGAGAGAGGAACCTCCTAACTATGCGCGCCGTGTCCAGGAATACTGCTTTCTGGATCAGGCCCTTGATCCAGCTGCCCAACGAGAGCCTCTTTAGATGTTGGTCGAGACTCTTAGCAATTATGCCATTGGCCGTCACGACTATCGGCACAGTGACATTATTATTGTTATTGTTATAACGTTTAATTACTGTTTATTTTTACTATTATGTTGGCTCTAGTTCATCACTTGTGGCTCCAGTCACAATCCTGTTGTTAGATTATATTATTGCACGTGTAAGCGGGCATACCATTTATGCCTGGAGGCATAATTAGTTTGGTTTACTTGTTAATGCTTGAGTTTGTCTATTTCTGATGGCTTAATGCAGTGTGCTAGCTTACAAGTGTCAATTAATTTCATTTAATTTGATTTACAGATTGAATATTTTATTTTCTGTGTCATGTATTGTAAAATACTTTGCAAACTTCTGTATAAATTCAAGTTTTTATAACTTAACAGATAGATGTGATGCTGGGGAGTTTGTTGCCCCACTTCTTCTTCCCAGCTAAAACACTAGGAAGTGGTGACGGGCGGGCGTTTTGGGGGACTGTCTTTGTGTAGAACTTTGACGTTCAAAAAGTGCTGGCACTCAGCCTAATTTGAATAAATTAATTTAGTTTTTGATTATAGAGACTCTAGGCAAAGCCATTCTTTGTGATTGTCGATACCAGAATAAGAGGAATTGATGACGTGATATTTTGACAGCGTCTGTCAATCCCATACATTTTTGACGTTTAGACATCGCCTTCACCAAGCTACAGCTGACAGCTAGAATGTCATTTGTCTAGTACCATAGGGGGCCAGGAAGGACAGTCGAAGCTGTCCAACAGCCAAGTCTAGTCTGGCAACTCAGTTCGCAGCTACCAAGACCGATATCAAAGGGATACTTGGGAGCTGAAAGGTGTCTTCCGCCGAAGTCAGCTGACGACCCTATCGATCAATTCTGTAGTCTTTTCTCAACGTATGCTAGTTTCGGCTCCCATTCCAACCGGGTGCAGCTGAGTACCAGTATTTCACATGGAGCGAGTGCCTATCAGACCTCCAAAACCCAGGAACTGGGTAATACGATACCCCTTACCAAGATTGGTGTCCGATATCTTCGGTTCTGACTACCCGTAACGACTGTTATAGATCTACAAATGACAGCCAAGACCTTAACGTGTTTTCCGAAGCATTCAAGAATCTCGGTATGTAAAGATGATCCATCCACTTATCGACCTCGGCAAGCGTGTAGATCTTAACCATGTAGATCGACTTTGTATAATCGATAGATAATGGACATAGTAGAGAAGTCGATACCTTTCGCAGATTCGATCCCGGAAGCTTGAGCATTGGTTACATACTTAGCCACTGAACAAACCGAAAAGTCTTAATTCATAATTTACCGTTGATTGCTCTACGCATGAACATATTTTCTCCACCAATTCAAAAATACTGCTTTCTTAAATTAAATTCAGCTCTCTGACAATACGTTTTTATAAGCAATCATTGTGTGGTTTAATAATTAGACTAGATTTCGCCCGCAACTTCGTACGCGATTTCCTGTTTTATTTCGTTTTCGTATAGCCTATAGCCTTCCTCATGAATGTGGCTATCATATACAAAAATAATTTTCCAAATGCAACTGGTAGTTCTAGAGATTAGCGTGTTCAAACAATTTTTTCAGCTGTATTATATTATACTAGCTGTTGCTCGCGACTTCGTACGCGCTTATCCCGTTTTTTCCCATTCCTATAAGATTTTCCCGTTCTCGTATAGCCTATAGCCTTCCTCATGAATGTTGCTATCATATACAAAAAGAATTTTCCAAATTCGACTGGTAGTTCCAGAGATGACAAATAGAATATAAAACCCGTTTATTGCAATCCGCATGAACATTTCTCCACCAATTCAAAAATACTGCGTTCTTAAAATAAATTCATCTCTCTCACAATAACTTTTCATTAAACAAGCTCTTATAAGCGATCACTGTGCAGTTGAAGTTTTATAATTACATTTCCATTATTATAGTGCTAGAAAAACTACGAGTGAATTTGCACTTTATTGCAATGGTTATAAAGTTATGAAGGTATAAAAAGCGTTAATTGCACGTTAGAGTTTATAATCTGTTATTAATCGATATGGTACTCTATGATGGTTTTTTCCAGTGTTTTCACTGCCGTACTCTTCCTCAAAGAGATCGTAAAATTTCCAGGAAAAAAACTAGCCTATGCCACGTAGCATAGTTAACTTTCTATCAGTAAAAAAAACGAGATACAATCTAATACAAATACAAATTCCTTTATTTCAAATAGACCAGTTACAGGCACTTTGAGTTGTTAAGATCTGTCAGTCAAATGGTCGGAGCTAGTTCTGCAGCGCTAGCGACAAGAGCAGCAATTTGTTCTGCAGCAAAACACTCTCAAAGACCCTATCTCCAGCGCGGCAGTTGCACGTTTCAAACAGAAGAGCCAGTTCTTGCAGAAATTACTTTTTCAACACATTAGGTTAAAAAATACATTTACGAAACCTGTATACAATGTTCGAAACTTAAAAATTGCGCATTATACAATGGAACGTGCATTAAAATAGGTACTCTCATCTAAGTACCTATTTTCCCGCCCTCCTCGTTGTATAGCGCCGTGCGTATGCTTTACGGTTTTTTTTTAAATTTCCATAAAAAACAAAAGAATTCCACCAAGTTTCACATTACTTGAATAAATAAGCTGAATGATTGAACCTCCTTGGAAGCGCTTTTGCTCAATACGTTTGTCACACTTGAATACTAAAGAGAAAATGAGACGAAAGATGTAGTTCTAATTTTTTACCATTTGCAAATTCGCGCTATTTTCATATAAGGAACGTCAAAGATTGTTGCGACTTTCCGACTAATACCTATTTAAAAACAAAAAGTTTTTTTCGTTACTTATTCTACTGTTTTCTCGCAAATGTATTGATTAACGTTTTATGACACACACATGCGGAAATTGGTTTTTAACTCGTAACTATGGTAAGCCCTCGACTTCATCTGCTGACATTCGTCTACTAGATTGTAAAAACCAACTTATCGCACTAGTATCATAAATAACTATTACAAACATGACTAAACACCATAATAATTTTGATCTTAGGGACTCACCAGAAAATGGGCAGCAGCATTACCTGCTCATTGCCCCTTTTGGGGGAGACCTATGTCCAGCAGTTCGGCTGATATGATATGGAGTTTAGATATGGTAATTATTCATAACCAGTTCTAAATTAACCACCTAAGAAATATGTATATTTAAACACCTACTGCTCACACAGTTCATTAAATAACTTCCAATATTATCTTCGGAGGAACCCAATGGCATTCTGACACTTGCAAATTTTCAATTAAAATTAAACTGTCATACAAATCATGTTTACATCGCGCCGTGCATAACAAAACGCTATATTTAAGCAACTTTGTTCACCACCAAAACTTTGTTTAATTAAATCTTTAGCGATTTCAAAACATCTGGTCCTGGGTAGCGAAGGGGCGCACAAATTTTACTTTCGCGGTCTTTTTGGGTAGGTAGGACCAAAATTAGGGTTAATTTGTGAAATCTTAATGACAAATTCGTTTCCAATGTTGACTTTGGAATTGATACAGCTAAATTGAGTTCGGATTTTCTAAACTCAGATCTTGTAATCAAGTGCGGTTGGGGCTTAGCCAGTGATTGCCCCAATTAACAATTTCGCTGACAATTTTGGAGACCGCGCCGAGAAAGTTATCAGCTTTATCAGCGAGGTGGATTACTGAAGCGGTGGCTTTTGTTAGTAATTTTAATTGTTTCTAAAGTTTTTTGGTGTTTTCTTTACTACAAAATATTTGCAAGTCTAAGAAGGGCTGTTTTCTGCTAACGTTTCTACTTACCGTTCTTCTGCTTGTTTATAAATGAGTCCTCAAAAAGAGAGTATTTTCGAAACTTTCATAAAAGGGTAACTTATGAACAAGTATGTTATCTAAAATCACAGTGGAACAAGTAGCGTGTTTAGAAGAGATGTTATCAATTCACAAAATGTCAAAGTACTCCATATTGAGATTATGCACCAACATATGAGACTCGTATTTGCATCCAAAAGGCGGCCTTATGAATATTGAGATAAAGACTATTAGGAATGCAAATGGAAGTTAGTTTTAGATTCAAGTTTGCGAGCAAATATCGTGAGGCGTTACGGTCCTTTCCGAGTGTAATGGTTAGAAAGGCAAAGATAGTTTTAGATTATAGAAGCGACGTTTGGAGTGAAAAGTAATATGCCCTTAATGAAGAAGCCTCGCAGAGGAAATGGAGGCTAGTATATTGAGTTATGGAGAAGGATAGAAATTTTCCTTCTGGATTAGAAAGTTGGAAAAGAAGCGTTGAAGTTGCTTATTAAAACTTAGGTTGTCCATACAGAGAAGTATTTCAGTTCCAATAAAGCAGTAGCGACATCACGCCTCTTATAATTAGGCTGAAGTATCCTACAGCTTCTGCAATGGCGACCGCGTACCAGAAGATGAAGAGTTGGAAGGCCTCCTACAAGGTGGATCGATAATCTGGTGGAGGCCGCCGGGATCCGCTTATTGCGAGACGCAAAGCACCGCTCGATGTGGCGACTCTTGGGGGAGACCATTAACCAGCGGTGGATGTCTTTCAGCAGAAGGATTTCATTATTTACTGTATGATTTGCCCTAATAAAACTGCAGGTAACCTCAAAGTCGTTCCTCAAACAAAACACGCTTTCCCTTTTCATTTACCTCGTGAGCATTGACCCCTCTACACTCACCTGATCTACACTAATGACTGAGTCAAAGAAATGCAGTGTTTGTGAACGTACGCTAGTTGCACAAACATTTCGCTTATTGCAACTGTTAGGTGCGAGCATTGCGCTCTGATCGCTTATGTCGCTTATGTCTATATCAACGGTTTTGAGAACTGTCTCGGTGTAGCATCCTTGTTTGGGATATGATTAGGGTTGTTTGAAATTTGAAAATGGATCTTTGGAAGGTGGAAGCCTTATAATGAAACAAATGAATATCTAGCAGTAAAGTGTTTGTTTTCCTTCAAATACATAAAACAATGCTTTTATACGCTACTAGCTGTCGCCCGCGGCTCCTCTCGCGTGGAAGTCGGATATTATCGCAAGGGAACATACTCCCGGAATAAAAAACTGGCCAAGTGCAAGTTGGACTTGCACACGAAGGGTTCCGTACCATAAGCCGAAAAAAAAACATATTTCTTGTCCCTTATTATTTTTAATTTGATTTAATGTTTATAATTTGTTGTTATAGCGGCAACAGATATACATTATCTGTGAAAATTTTAACTGTCTAGCTATCACGGTTCATAAGATACAGCCTGGTGACAGACAGACAGACGGACAGTGGAGTCTTAGTAATAGGGTCCCGTTTCATCATTTACGAGCCGAACCTACAACGTCCTGCGTGTACAATACAACAACGCTTTCAGGATGCTGTTGCGGCTGCCGTGGCGCTGCAGTGCGTCGGGCATGTTTGCAGAAGCTCGCACGGATGGCTTTCACGCCATCATGCGTAAGAAAGCGGCTTCTTTACTGCAGCGCTTACGTAACAGTCGGAATAGCATCCTGAAAATGATTGCTGACAGACCGGACTGCCCCATCCAAAGACACTGGGTGGAGGTAGCTACGGGTTTACAAAAATAAACTCTCCTGTAATTACCTACTAACAATACTAATATAGTATATAAGCACGCATATTATGTTACTAACTTAGCACTAACAACATATGGATGTGATGTCTGAAATAAAGATCTTTTATTTTATTTATTTATTTACCCTTTGGATACAGAACCCTAAAAAGTATATTTTATCCTATTTCAGGACATTTTGTAAAATAGCTATTATGGTAGTTTGGAATTGGAGAATGTGTTTGAATGACAGAAGTTTTGGAGTGAAATAAATTAATACTACATAATTACGCCTGGCGATTTGAAATAAATTGGCAAAAGGCCAAGCAAGTGATGATGACTGAACTCAATTCAAATAACATAGTCTTAAAAAAACATCGGGTTGCACTCCGGGAGTGCCGGCAGAAGTGAAAACTTGAACATTACACAACATAACGTTGTGCATTTTTGATACTTTGGAATGGTTAGGGAATAATTTCGCACGAATTACTTTAATTATTAGTGTAAAAGTACTATGTACATTTATGTGGTTTAATACAATATTCATTTATTGCACTATCGTACACAAACATGACAATTTATATTACATTAAAAAATTAACACTTCAGAACTTTCCCTCCGTCTTACGAATTTTCGATCAGGTCACGTGTCCTGACGCGAGTTTAACATTTCTTACCCATTCCAAAAAGTGCATATATAATAAGCATAGACACGGCTACTACAAACCACTGTCCTCTCGATTCAACATGTCACATGCTATGATGTGACGTAAAAATAAAATTGCAGAATGTATCAGACAGGAACTCTGTCCATAAGAACCACGAGTGTTGGACTATGTTGAGTAGTAACTGAATAGACTCGACAGTAATGAAAACGTTAAAATTAAACGTCATTAAAATATCTTTAAGGTAAAAAATCGCAATAAATGTCTCCGCGAGGTGGACGATTTCATTTCAATTTTAATAAAACCTGTCATTAGCGGGATTGTTTGCCATATTATAATGGCTTTTCAGTTAACTATTAACATTCCTACCATTCCATTTTGAGCTTTATCGTCTACCGCAGAAGCCTGATATTTAAATTTATGTTATTAATTGTAAATTTTCACAATGAGAATTAAATTCGTAACAGGCGGATTGCAAAATGGAAATTTTTGACGTTCACTCTTGGTGAAGCGTCGGTGTGAATCTGCGACAGTATTAATTAACGTATTTAATCTGTTTTCACATACTGGGTGCTGATTTGTAAATAATATTGTACCTAAACATTAGTGCATATGTTATATCAATTTAATTGATTTCCGAATTTCAAATTACCCATCAACTTGTTGGTGTTCATTGAAGTATTAATTAAATCACGTTCATCCAGCAGTTAGTTATCAAATGATGGCTGACGTGAGTTGGGCTTCTATTCAAAGCGTAAATTCTGAAAATACTACGAAGAAGACATTCATGAAAAAACACATTGATATTCACCTGGGACCGAAGGCAGTGGTTCCATCGCAGTTACCATTCATGATTCAAGAAGGGTGAATATTTTACAAGTTTTCCCACTCATACTACATTATAAACAACGCAACACTTCTGGTCATGCACACTCACCGCTTTTTCTGGCTCACCAATCGAGAGTAAAAAACTAAACTGCCAGTTTATCAAGACCATTGGAACTCGATACATCACACCTCTTCACCTTAAAGATGTCGAAACGTGGAACGTTAGGGGAGGTCAGGTTAAAATGGCCGGGAGTGTATAAGACGCGGAATTCGAAAAATTCAATTTCCTAACTGTGAATTTAGTAGAGAATGTAAGAAATAACCGGCTGTGTGTCGGAACGCTCCCGGGAGACACGGGGGGAATGTAAAACATAGAGAAAGGAGAGAAATTACACGTGCTCCTACCGGTATGTGCCTATCTTTATCTTCTCAGAGATACTTATATCGAGCGATCGGAGTTGATACTTTGATGCTTTCGGATTAAGTTAATACACTCTTATGCGTATGTTGCCATTATGGGATTTATCAAACTTCCAAATATTATAAACGCAGATTCTGATATAAGACAAATTAAGTAAGTCACTTAATTAGCAAAGCTCGAAAAAAGTAGTAATTGTGAGCGTTTCAAAGAACTATTTCTTCTTTTCTTTAAGCGAAACAAGGCAAGCGAAGTTCATTATTCTCTGCGCAGCACTCAAGTCCTCGCCCTCCCAATGTGACAGCGGTGACATTTCGTGTCATCGAATCGTAATCGTGACGTGAGCCCTAAACGTCTCTTTCAGAGTACGCAGCAGGGTGTCGCCTTCAATTCAGCGAAACCGATCAGATGTTCATAAGATAAAAGGGGAGAAACGTTAAACCATTGTCATAGTCCTAAAAATGAAATGATATTTCGACATATTGAATTTATTGAATATTGATCAAAATATTTGTTGTACTCCGTCGAAGTGTATTTGCAGTAGCACCATCTGTTTGTGAAGTGAAGTTGTTATTTGAATGAAAATAAATCTTGGATCACCGTTGTTTCATGCATAAATATAGATGACATGAACAGAGTGAGAATAAACGAGAACAACTAGGTACTTGTTAGAACGGCTGACGGATAGCTCACAGAATGAACAAGATGAAATGGCAATGGGCCTAGTAGATTAGCCACAGAACCAATGACCTTTGGGTAACATAAAGTAGGATACTCTAAGTCTAGGTAGAGAAACAACCTTCGATCGGCAAAAGCGAAGCTGGATAAGAATCAGCTAGAGTGAAGATGGATGGCATCCTTTCTCCTACGTATTGAAAGTTTTGCTGCTCCCGGCAGGGTCTATGCCATAATTGTTCCTGTTAATATTTACCACCAAGAAGTGTTACATTGTGGTTTACAATTAACAATTGAGATTTGATTCATTCGAGCGGAGCGGATATGGCTTTTGTACACTCACTTAATTTGAATACCACATTCACAATCATGCATATTACTGCTGAGGCCTGATGAGCATCTTAATGATCAGAATTTTAGGACGGGTTAATCTAAAGGCACGCAAAAAAATCTTGATATTGATGCGTCGTACAACCTTCAAAATCATTCCTCGGATCGCTTCTTCAGTATTTACTGTCGAATTCTTTCTAGTTATATGTGCTTACATCAAGAGTACATTTTTCTGGAGCAAACAAACCTTGGAGCCTTTGATAAATTTACACGTATGTGGGAAAGGAGTTTTACTCAGAACTTGTTGTTTGCGAGACAAATTCTAATTGAATACGTGATGAGCGTTCAAATAGGTCTAGTAACATAAAGTACTTTGTTCCTGTGGAATGGTTTTAGGCTTTGAAGATCAATAGCTTCAAAAATATTAACTGTGTCTCCATGGAATTCATTTGTAGGTCACGTAATATCTAGACTGGTGTAAATGTGATTTAAAATGATAAATAAATTGTGTTTGTTAAACCAAGTATCTTGTAGCTATAGAGCTACAAGATTTCGCTTTAGTTAAAGGATAGTATATCTCGCTTGGGTGAAGAAATATTTGCTCCTTTTTTGTGTTGGCTCAAGGTGTACGAAAAAAAATATAAAGTGGACCGCCATAACGAAGCTGACAGTTTGGCTCCTAGTTGGTGATCTTAAAATACCAGAAGACAATGAGCAGTCTCTACCTCATAAGCTTTTGGCCATTTATTATCAGTTTCATACCAATCGTCTCCTGGCCGGCCAGTCTAACCAGATGTATCTGAATACTACTGCTACTAAGCGACTGCTTATCTGACATTTACAATCCAGTAACTGGGTAATAATGTAGCGTCATCAATGCCGCTACAAGAAAAACTACTGATCGAAATCCTGCATCGCGCTATTAAAGGTTTCCGTGTGATTTGAAAATGTACAATAGCCTGAATATTAACTATCAGGCAGTTGCCCACCAGACACAACAACCGTCTGGTCGGAGGATCCTCCCTTTTCAATTTAGGTTTGCGAGACTTTACACTCTGTACCGTATTCCCTCTAACAATACCCTTTGGAAAGATTGGTTGCCAGACTTTCGAAGATATGACTACAATAATCAGTACGTATGTACTGATTCTATTCCGTTCCGTTCCGTTCCGTTCTATTCCGTTTCGTTCCGTTCCGTTCCGTTCCGTTCCGTTCCGTTCCGTTCCGTTCCGTTCCGTTCCGTTCCGTTCCGTTCCGTTCCGTTCCTTTCCGTTCCATTCCGTTCCGTTCCGTTCCGTTCCGTTCCTATTAGTTATTAATAGAATTTTCATTTATTTGCTGCTTAGGTTTATATGATGATTATTGTAGTCAGAAGTATACTTGGAACACAAAAGTTCAAACATTCTATTAGTGATTGCGACTGTCGAAATGTCAAAATATTAGGAATTGATCACGTGACATTACGAAAGTGATTATCAATCCCATACATTTTTTTGATTGCTTAACGTAAGTGGGTGGTGATGGCATGTAGCGCATGATCACCCATCCACAAACTGACCTCGGTAAGTATTGCTTAACCTTGAAGATCGACCCTTCCAGCTAATAATTACTAAGCCCCGAGCCTCGTCAGTAATACGTTTCCAACAATTAAACAATTATGTTATTGTAGTAATCAGTATGTTTCGCTCGAGTAGTCCAAATTATTGATGTTAGGTAAGATATTATACGCAGGTGTTACGTCTATGAACATTATAACATTGATTGGTTTGTGTACCTAACCGCAATTGGTTTGTATGTCATCGTAAATTACTTACATTATAATCAACGTGTGGGTTATGTTCTGCGGTATTTGGGGAGAGTTTAAGAAAATAGTCCACAGAGATCTGTAGAAGTACTTACTTCCTACAAATATTATAAATGCAAAAGTAAAATCAATGACGCGTCAACGACTGAACGGTTTCGAATCAAATTTAAAATACGGTTACACCTAGGCTTGGATTAGGACAATGCATTCTTGTTATTCCAGTAGTACGTTCCTGCAGGATGATATCTCTGTGGTAAAAGTTAGTGCATATAATTTTCGAGTTTACCTAGATTATAATAATATGTGAGATTAGAGAGAAAATATCACGATACCAAACTGTTCATAGCTATTTGATTTCACATCTAGTATGCTGATGGCGTCGTACTGAAACAGGTTTTTAGTTCAATCCAAAGTTTAATAAACTCAAGGATAATCCAATTTTATCCCTTGAAGAAAATCTAGAAAATACATGGAGCGAACGCATCTACACTGTAACCCACGGGGTGGAAAGAGACTGGGCGGCAGACCAACACAAAGACGGTGAGATAATATTACCGGTACAGCCGGGTATAATGTGAACCATATCCCTTACGCGTGAATGGATGAGAGTGTTTGATGAAGCATGAAAGATGTGGTGTGTTAGGTCAAGGACTTATTTTAACCTCCGTGGAAATTTTGAAGAGGCAGTGTTTTGCCAGACAGACGTGGCCTTCGGTCTAGGACTTCAACTTTAGGGCTAAATAACTCTGTCCTCTGGTGAGTCTAATCCACACACTTAGAGACTCAAACGTGCTCGGAAGTCGCGCTCCGGGGCAATTCGTCGCTCCAAGGTCCGTTCAGCTCAAATGGTGACCTTGTCTTGAAAAACAGCGCCTGGATGCTGTCTTTTCTGATGAACTGATTTCTGACTCTTGAGTTGGAGATCCTTTGCTGTCACTGGCGCAAGGCCGACTCTTGTTCTTCAACCAGGACGGCTAAAAAAGAGAAAAATAGTAACAGATGGAGGAGGCCAATCAGGAGGAAACCATCCAAGAATGGATGATCCCGTATTTTATTTTATTTATGAAATCTACACTCAAAACTTAAAAAGCAATCATTCCCAATTAAACGTCATAAACACTACAAAACGTATACATAATCTCTCCGGCACCCAATTCCCGGGGTAGTGTTTGAGTTAAACATAAAATATAATAGCCCATTAAGACATGGTGTGAGGGCACTATCGTACGACGTTACTGTTATGTCCACATTAGCCGAGCACACTCTTAGGACCGGGTCACAATGAGAGCGGGGAAACTGTTGGGCTAGAAGGCTCGATATAGTTACCGATCGCCTACCGTCCGAATTCGGTTAATAAGTCCAAACGATTTGAAAATATCAATATTTGGTAGTCTCTACATTCAAAGCCAAAGAATGTCATCGCTATCAAATCTCAAATAACTGAAGTTTGTACTGAACTTTTGCGACCTAGCGTCTAGCCCACTAAGCGTATCGATATTATTCGGTAGGCATGACAACGGTATTATTCGGTAGCATTAACGAAAGGCGAACGGCAGGGTTGTATGGGAGTTTCGTACACCTAATAAAATATCGTGTTTTGGGATATTTTTTGTTTTAATTGGTAGTCAATACGATAGGCAAGCCCTTTTAAAATTCTTAGATTTTTAGAAGTTGGGACCTAAAAGTTATAACCAGTTTTATTTTTGAGGTTATGTCCCAATAAATATTATTACGTGTAGGCACATAACATTGTTTTGGTGAAAAAGGATATGTTCTAGATAGCTGGTGCTATCTTTGTAGTGTTTTGCTTATCATTAAGTTGGCAAATTGACATGAGAATTGTAACTAATCAGTAGGGTGCTTAAGGAGAGACCTACGTCCAGCAGCGGTCTGCAATAGTTTGATGATGATGATGAAGTGCTGATGGAGTTTTGAGTTTGGGCAAATAAAACAACTTTGTTTTTGTAGGAACTTACATATTTTATTTAATTGTTCTTATAATTACTTAATCGATTCTTAATTTTATTTCATCTAAGAAAGGGGCAGGTAGCTCAACTCAACGTAAAAATTACCAGATAATTTGCTTAATTGCTCAGATGCATTTACAAACCACAATCCAAAACAACAGCAAAGAACTGAACAGAGACTCGGAAAGATTTTCCTAACCTGTCAATAAAATAATTGCCAATACAAAAAAAAACATTGATGGCGATAATAATTCCTATAATTAAATGGTTAATTATTAAGATTGTATGCAATAATTATTCATTGTAAGGTATAATGTATAATTGGTTAATTATATTTACTGTTATTTCTGTTTTTAAATATTACTTAAATCTTTTAATTGCTATAATTAATTAATCCGGACTTCTAAAAATACTAATGTTACATGAAAATGAATGGTTTAGTTGCCTTAATAAGTGGTACAAATTCTATCACAGAACTACAAAAAAAGTATGTTGTACGAATTCTGCCGTTCGCCTTTCGGATTAAGCGGGAGGACACGCCCGGGTGTTAGTACTGTGAGGATCGCCCGGAGGAGACCACGGCCTGAACTCAAGATTAATTGCCATTTCGTTAATGACTAAAACCCATCCGTGTTCCTTCTAAAGCTCTTTGCGTTCCAGGGCTGCGGTGACTCTTTCGAACAATTTCCGCAACCCTGGCAGGATAGAATACCACTGCTGATCAATTATGAACCGTATCCTAACTGAGCTCCATCGTTGACTATGCCCCAACTTCTTTGGAGTTGTGCCCCGAAAATTTCCCTCAAAGCGACCTACTTATGTGCCTGCATTGACGAAACCGTGGAAGTGGCAAGGTTCTGGGTTAAAGAAATGTAATTGTGCCATCAATACCAAGACGAAGCAATCTGAATAGAGTAGAAGAGTAAGTATATTGCAGAAGTCTTATTAAATTAATAGGCACAGGTTTGACAATCTAACCTGATGGTAAGCGATGATATGGTCGGCAATGGAGCACGCTTTCCTAAAAGTAACCTATTCACTCTTAATGAGCCCTGGAGGTTTCTTAAGATTTCGATCGTAATTAGGTAGTGAGGATCAAGAAAATAAGAATTAGGTTGAGATTATTTGCTGAAATCATTCCAGCATTTAAATCAAATAACTTTTTCTTAGATAATTATATAAATTACTTAAGTGTAAGATGTACATATGTGATGTACAAACTTTGTGTATCATTTAAGCATGAATACCGAAGAACTGACTTGACGACACCTTAATTCGCATTCCTAATCATAATTTTATCGTCGCTTGCAGTAGCACCTCGCCTCTATGTTAGTACGGGAGCTGTGAACTGCTTTATGCACTTAACAGGTATTATGGTCGAAAATAAAAACACCTTTGGATATGTTATCAAAAGCATTAAATTTATTCCTTATAAAAGTGCCAATGACACTTTTTAAACTTTGAAATTCTATTTGGTTCCGAAATTATGAAATGAGTTTTGAACGATGTCTCGCGGCTGATTATATGAGTTATCAGAAACATATAAATATACATGAATTGAAGGAGGGTCATCAAAATCATGCACGCTGTTTAAAATTTTGGAAACGTCTAAATGGAATCTAAATAACATAATACAATCATAGTCCGAATAATAATAATAATGTTGAAGGTTTTGGCAGATTTAGTATGGTTTGGTTCCAGGAAACCTGTTAAGTACAGTTTCAATCCATTACCATAATGCATTGAGTTCCCTCACAGAAAATACTCGTATGGCCTACATTCCTATTGTAATCTGGTTCCGAACCCTGATGTTTATGTCTGTTATTTGTGAGTATAATTGCAGTCCACGACACAGGATTTCCTTGTGTACTCTAAAAGCGCTGGGTTTTCTTTATTTTTACGGTTTAAAATAACACCCTCTGGAGTTTTGCTGCAAGTAATAAATCTGTTCCATTCAGGAAGAAAAGAGGCAAAAATGATACAGTAAATAATTTTATGTAGGTACTAGCTTTTCCTGGGGCTTCGCTTATGTGGTCTATTCTATTTGAATTGCTCAGTTTTCCGGGATAACATATAGCCTACAACACTCTGAGAGAGTGTAGACTTTACTAACAGACACCCTGAACTCTTTAGGAGGACTGATCT
Organism: Mamestra brassicae; assembly: GCA_905163435.1. Classification (NCBI taxonomy): domain Eukaryota; kingdom Metazoa; phylum Arthropoda; class Insecta; order Lepidoptera; family Noctuidae; genus Mamestra; species Mamestra brassicae. Next base: position 3,733,824 of record LR990996.1, on the reverse strand, counting down.
GCTTCTGGAGGGAGGGAGGTTGGCTGGTTGGAATGACGGCCGCCATGGCCCACGCACAATGGTCCAACATCAGGACTAAGTGCGGAAACCTTACCCCAATAGATAGATAGATAGAGTGTAGACTTCTATCAGTGAAGTTTCGTAATCGGTTCAGAATCTAAATCAAGTCATTTATTCTAAGGCTGAGAGTCAGTACTTTTTGAACGTCAAAGTTACATAAAGCCAGCCCTTCAAAACTTCCCGTCTCCCCGTCCCGTCACCACTTCCTAGTGTAAAAGTAATTCCAGAGATTACCTTTAACAAACATATAAACACACCATTTTACCTCTTTATACTTATTTCTCTTCGAACTTATCAGTAGATACTCTGATCAATAATATCTTAATTCCCTCAGGCGCCATTGGATATATTTTATCATTGACAAAGTTAACCTTTCGATTTTCCTCGATAAAGGGACGAACATAGCTGTCATCCAATTTGCTCCAATGGGGGATCGGAAATCTAGGCATTTGTGATTACTTTCCTGATATTTTGTAGGGATTATTTGGCTTTCCAACCATGGATCGCGTTTTTAGTTTGATTGAACCAGTGACCTGCTTACTGCTTCAATAAAACTTGATTCAATGAACTTGAAAAATGACAGGCATTAAAATCCTAATTAATATTATAATTGCATATGAAAGTTTGTTCGTTAATTTGCTCGTTTACACTTCAATTACTGAACCGATTTTGAATAAATCCTCAAAGTAAAAAATTGGCACAGAAATCGATGGGTCACTGAAGACGGTTAAAGGAAACTTAAAAAAAAATCATATTAACACGAACAAAGCCGCGGGGCAAAGCTCTACCTATTGTTTCACATATATGTATATATTTATGTGAAACAATAGACACAACTCCGTATTTTCTGTGCCCATATACAGTACTTATTTTCATTTAGTCCTTTTAGTCTTTTGAACCCCAAACACTCAAATTACTGCCTATTTCATCAACGTACGCGAACACGACCAAAAGAACATTCGCAATGAATCTTTACGAAAGGGTTTTAAAATGGCCGGCTTATTAGCATATATCACTCGTGTAGAGCCCTTTGCAGTCCCACCCTTGCGAACACCCCGTTTGAATACAAATTCGCAAAATTCTTATCTCATAATACCAATGCATTTGTTGTATACCCTGTTGAATTTTAAGCCCCGTATAAAGTGGTAAAACAAAGTCGGTGTTCGTTTCTGTATGTATGTGCTTGGATCTTTTGAACTTTAGTTTTTTGCATATGGAAATAGCGGTCATTAGTCGTACACTTATATGTATCTCTGAGTAGAACCCGACCCATTAACTACATCACACCACCTACCACCAATTCCCATAAAACGTATCGGGATACTTTCGTTGTGCGTAAAGCTAAGGAGTGGAATTTCCTATAGTACTCCGTGTTTTCTGATAGCTACAATTTGGGGGTCTTAAGAATAGAAGAGCGAATAGGTTACTTTTAACCTTTTGAATGCCATTGTCTCGTAAACATGACAAGCAAGTGCGTGCCCTATATTATGTCAAACGTCACAAATATGTGACAAAAAGTGGCTTAGCGTCGGGGATACGCCGATGCTTTTATGCCCTGGCGTTCAAAAGGTTAACCAAGCGAGCTTCATCGTTGACCACTTCATCGCTTATCATCAGGAGAAATAGTGGTCAAACGCGAGGGTGTCAACCATAGATATAATTTCTATGGTGTCAACAATAATAATAAAAAAATCGTAGGACGAACTTAACTTTGTTGGTGAAAAAATGTTCTTTCATACATCAATATACGTCACGGTCAATTCTTCCACAAAAACTTACCACTATTGCCGTGCGAAAATGCAACTACACTTGACGGTTTTTGATGCAGTTTTCCCTACTATTAAAATAATGTATTCCGAAAGGGTAACAATGTGTATTATACATTGATATTAAACTCCACAGTAACCTCCCTGTTTTGTCATGTATTAGATCGCTTCCGAGAGAAGCGGGGGCGGGACGCTAGTAATGTATAATTATTATGCAAACTACACGCCCGGGGCTTTGGCTTCATTTTATGGCGTGATGCCTGATTGAAGGTTATTCAATTGGCTCTTGTGATGAGTATCTAATTGCTATGTGATTTTGGTTCCCCCATCCTCTTAATGTAGGTAATTATGTATGTTTCTCGGATGGGGGATTTCGTTTTACCGGGGATAAGTATGTGTTTACATCAATATATGCTTCAAAGTATGTACAAACTTTTGGAAACAGCTGTGGGGTGACCTAGTTAAGAATATGCTTTTAGGTACTATCAGTGGCTTAAGATGAGTCTAAAGTATATAAATAAAGCAGTCCATGTTTGCTTACACAACTTATACCTTAACCTGGTTGGTACATTTATTAGAAGATACCCTGATACGCCTGCGACTTCGTACAAGCATATCCTGTTTTTTCCCGTTCCCGTAGGAATTTCGCAAAATCCTCTCTTAGTGCTCCCCTATACTCCCCAAGGAACCTACATGCCAAATTTCGGATTTCTACGTCCAGTAGTTTCGGCTGGTATTGTGTGTCAGTTACTTAGTACGTCACTCAGTCAGTCACTCGGTCAGTAACAGAAGATTTTTTAACCGACTTCCATAAGGAGGAGGTTCTCAATTCGACTATGTTTTTTATATATTATAATATAATATTGTATAATAATATTGAAAGAACTTACTAACTCAATTCACTTAACCTTATTCCCTTCTGAATTAGCTAGACAAGTCATATTAACTTCATTCTAAGCCATAGGCCACACGTCAACTTCAGTGTATACCTAGGTACAGAAAATCCTTTCCCTTCGCCCAAGGCCGTAGTCACATGACATGTATGATTAACATTAAGTTCATGTGCACATAAAAAGCAATATCGGACATAGATTATTAGATACGTTTAGTGCTAAGTCCAAGCAGGGAGTGTCACGCGAATGTAGTATGTGGTGGCTATGATGGTTGAGAGTAAAATTGGGACATATTTAATATCTAATGGAAAGGTCTGTAAGGCCTACTTGTATTAGGAGACCAGAGCCTGCCAGGGTTGCGGAAATGGTTCGAAAGAGTCACCGCGGCTCTGGAACGCAAAGGGCTTTAGAAGGAACACGGAGAGGTTTTATTCAGTTAGAGTCTGACACGACCGTCCGCTCCACCCAGAGCGGAAGAAGAATTTCTCATACTTAAAAAAAAGGCTCACTTGTACAAACCAGGGTTATTTCTTCAACTGATATTGAGTTTTAACCCGGGGTCAGTTTGTAAGGAATATTATAATTTAACCTCGTGTTAGCATCTGACTCTGAGTTAAAAGATAACTCTGAGGGCCAATTTGAGTAATTTTAAAGCAACAGTTACATTCGCATCTCGATCCCAATCTGTCAAATAAGCCTTAATTTCCATAAATTTTTGACAGATTACTATTAGATAATAATACGATACGCTACGATACGATACGATATGATAAAATATTATTAGATTATTATTAATTTATTTATTTATTATATACTTTATTGTACACCTCATAATAAGAACAGGACAATCATACATAAAATAAGTGCACAATGGGCGGTCTTATCGCACAAGGCAATTTGTAAAGAACTACCAACGAAATCTTGCATCGCGAAGCAAAGTTGTCCGTGCGATTTGAACAGATCAACAGTCTGAATATCAACCATAGGGCAGTTGCCCACCAGACACAACAACCATCTGGTCGAAGGATCCTCCCATTTCAGTGGAGGTATGCGGGATTTTACTCTCTGTACCGCATACCTCTATAATATTGCGTCTGACATGCGAATGCGAACGTTGCTTAAAAAATAGTAGAATAAATTGGCACTCTGGTTTGTGCAAGTGGGCCTAAGTGACTATGTTATCAAACGTTTCAAAAGAATTTTGTACAGGTTAAAAATGTATCATATAAAAACAAACCTACTGAAAGAGCGACAAAAATAAAACTCGGTTTATGTGAAGAGGATTTAAAATCAAAATTTCACTGTTTTGTGGGTGTCGATCATTAAAATAAAAATAAAATATTAAAACTACATAAAATATATAAAAAAAATATAAAAATTTTAAAGATATTAGCTGAAGGCAATTATAGTTTTATTACCAATTTGTTTACGAAGTCTGATTATTATGGTTCTTTGAAGCCTGTACATAGAAGTTGTAGCCGACTGATATAGTCCGGTACTTCGATTAAGGATCTACTTTAAACCTATTCTAATCACCGTCAAATATTTTGCTTAAACCTGTGCTAATTTTTCATTAACACTATCTTCAAAACGGAGATTAATACTACAGAGACCTATCAAAATACACAAAGCAACGATCAATCACTAACAGACAACACAACTCAGTAGAATTCGTCAACAAATAAAAAAACAAAAGAATTTTCAAATAATCACAGGCAGTGACGTCATTATCCCTAATATTACATGTAATGCCCAGTATCATGGACATCGCACGTTTACGCGTGGCGCGTGGAGGCGCTTCGCCGGGGTGAAACTCCGCTGCCGCGGCAAATTGCATCGCGGCGGACGGAGCTCCGGCAGGATACCATGGCGGTATGGAGACGGCGACTATCGCAACCCAGCGCTGGGCACGCCACAATTGCGGCGATAAGACCCCTCTTTGAGGAGTGGCTGGAGAGGCGCTACGGCGTCCTCACCTTCCGCCTGACGCAGGTGCTCACCGGACACGGCTGTTTCGGGAGGTACCTGTTTCGGATAAAGCGGGAGGACACGCCCGGGTGTCAGCACTGTGAGGATCGCCCGGAGGACACGGTGGAGCATACGGTGGAGATCTGCCCTGCTTGGGCTGAGCACCGCCGTGTCCTCGTCGAGGCGATCGGCGGCGGCAACCTCTCGCGTCCGGCCCTGGTTGAATCCATGGTCCGGAGCGAGGAGGCTTGGGAAGCGGTCACCTCCTTCTGCGAAGCAGTAATGCTAGCGAAGGAGGAGGCGGACCGCGCGAGGGAAAGGCAAGGCCTACGTCCCAACCGCCGCAACAGGAGAAGACGCCCCGGGCGTCGGGAGTCGCAGGGCGATCCCCGGCCACCGTAGGCGCGGGCCTGCGGACGGCGAGCATTGGGTGGCTCGCTGTCCGATCACCACCAGGCCCGGGTCGATGGCGCGTTGTGTTTCACGCGCGCCTCAAAGAGATGTCAGCATAGAGGACGGGGCCCGCTAGGGCCAGAGCCTGCCAGGGTTGCGGAATTTGTTCGAAAGAGTCACCGCGGCCCTGGAAAGCAAAGGGCTTTAGAAGGAACACGGATGGGTTTTAGTCAGTAAGAGTCTGACACGCCCTTTCGCTCCACCCAGAGCGGAAGAAGTCATTTGATGATTTCCCATCCCTAAAAAAAAAAAAAAAAGTATCATGGACATAAAGGAGTTGTACTATGCCGCGGGAGTGTCATCATGAGTCCGTTGAGAATAGAGATATTCCTATGCGTCTTGTATAGGCCCATCTCCTTCGTACTTGACAAGGACGGTCGGGAAAGTACGAGGGAGACAATCTGGAGAAAATAGGAGCCATGTTGCATCCTTTTTCTTTTCGACAGTTCTGAGGCAGGTCAATAGCAGCGCATTCGATTTACCTTTTTTTCTATATAAGTCAATTTTGTGACGTTAATGCCCGGTCCAACCTACCGAGCTATCAATGCCATCATGATTCCGTTGTGAAAGAGAAAAGTGAGAGTGAGAAAATAAAATGTTTCTTTGTACACATAGGAAAACATACATACTCGTAAGTACTCAAGGATAAATGAAATATTGTACAATAGAGTCACATTGAATGGCGAACTGATGCCTCCTAAACTAGACCAAAAGCTTGTGTCTTAGGAGCCAAAGTTCCTCCAGGTACAATGTCATACAACTGGTATTAATTGTCGTGCAAGTACGTATAGTTACAAAAACATCAATTAAACAAACACGCCTTACTTGAAATATAGTATTAGTTTTATTAATAGACAATGGTAATAAGATTCTCGGTTTCGTCATACGTTAACTTTTGCAACCAATCTGTAAGTTTGATTTATTTGCACTGTATAGAGTCTCTCTCACGCAACGGAATCATGACGACAGTGACATATCATAGTAAAGGGGCAGGTCTATATATACTAGCTTTTGCCCGCGGCTTCGTACGCGCATATCCTGTTTTATTCCGTTCCTGTTGAAATCTCGGGAAGTCCTGTCTTAGTGCTCCCCTACAGTCCCTAAGGAACCTACATGCTTAATTTTTTCTTTCTACAACCAGTACTTTCGGCTGTGCGTTCTCACTCACTCAGTAAGGGAAGAATTTTATATATTAGGATTGTGTAGTTGGTGACAAATTCTGAACTCGTGTATTCATTACGTATTCCCCTAAGTAAACATGGCTTGTTCAATATTAGGCCGAGAACATATGGCTCGGTGTAAGACGAGTTTTATTAAACGGGGAGCATAAGTAAGCGGGGTTCACGCATTTTAAGCATTGCCACACACGGCCGAAACTCCTCGAGCGTTTACTTGCTCATTTTATATTGTGTGCTGATATAAATTAATGTTGTTTACGGGTTTCCGCTTTTCGCTTTTAAGTGTAATAAAATGTTTTATATATTTTGTTCTTTTTATTTCAGTGGTTGTTACAAGATTTTTTTCTAAAGAGTTTCTGCTTTGTACTCTTCAACTTATTTTTTTAGTACGATTCAATGGAAGACAGAGTTTGTACTAATGATTGTTTAAATGGAAATAACCATTGAAAAGTTGCAATTTATCTTTGGCTGAGTTCAATTTAAACGATTGTTGCAATGTATCTTTTAGCATCGTAAAATAATGTGAAATCGATAAAGGATCCATCCTTTTACATATTATACAAGGCAAACATGCTGCAAAATGCAAATTCTGTGAAACGAAAATATTTATGTTCATCAAGTCTAATCACAACACGTATAGAGAGAGACTGAATTGCTTAAAATAAAATGAAATTGTGAGTTTGTGACTTGAATAACAAAAGATTAAAGTTGAGGTCGAACAGCTTATAGTTGTTTATATTTAATTATAGTTATCCAATTATTATAAAACGTGATCCGTCCTTGCTTCGTGTTGTTTTGTGGCCAAGTTCAAAACTCTTTAATTTACAAAAATAACGAACTATTATGATTAGTTTTAATACCTTTTTTTAAGGATTGGAAATCATCAAATGACTTCTTCCGCTCTGAGTGGAGCGAAAGGGCGAGTCAGACTCTTACTGACTAAAACCCATCCATGTTCCTCGAAGTGCTCTTTGCGTTCCAGGGCCGCGGTGACTCTTTCGAACAAAGTCACCTACTGATAACTACAAACACATTTTTAATTCAGATTCTATAAAATAGTGAATTGAGAACCGTTGCAGAACTTTTGGGTTTCTGCTACTTAAATTCAAGTTAAGATTCTGTTAATTAGTATTTGAACTGGACATATTATAATTGGATTCTAAATAAATAAGGCTGAAAATGTTTAACATGAATGTACTGTTTTTATGAATATGTTTGAAAGTTTATTTTAATAGTCTCTTCAACCAGTAGTCAGTGGCCCTTATACACTGACAAGCAAAGTTTACCATTTTAGCACTTCCCTTTAAACTTTGAAGATGACTCCACATCATCTCTACTCAACCATAAATTGACTTACAAACAAACGAGTAGCGCTATGCGCGGCAAATTCAAATTAAGAAATACAGCAATGTATTTTCTTTACGCACATGTGAGAGCTACACCATCGATTAATAGATTGGCAGTTTCATAGATAAATCCTACTAATTTTATAAACGCGAAAGTTTGTAAGTATGGATGGATGGATGGATGTTTGTTACTCTTTTACGCAAAAACTATTGAATGGATATTGGTGAAATTTGGCACAGTGGTAGATTATAGTCTGGGATAACACATAAAAGTTTTTTAACCCGGGAATATGTTCCCTTGGGATAATTTTCGACAATCACGTGGGCGGAGCCGCGGGCGGCAACTAGTACCTAATATTCCATGGCATGGCAATATTCAATGGCCCAGCAAGGGTTAGCAGTATGATGTAAATTAGGATATAAACTAGGGTTTACCGCAAAATTGACTGACTTGACTTTGATTGACTTGGATAGTGTTTGACGACCGCTCCGCCGATAGTTCGGGACTTGGAAACTTGTCATATTACAGTTAGGTTCGACGGTTGAGCGTTCAACTTGGTCGGTGCTAGCCGAGTCAGGATAACGTTAAAGATATTTTTACAGTACTTTCTTGAGTATTTTGTAATGTGTTTGGCGTTCAAAAGTCACATCTTCTCGCTTGCTTTTCTACAACCCATGTCCACTTAAAGCTGACTGTGGATCTCTTCCATTGCAGGAGCATAGGCATACCATGATCCAGCTAGATCAACAACCTGGTACAGATAGCAAGGATTGGATGCAAAAGGTTCAAGACTGGGCGTCTTGGGCCCAGTCATTTAATCGTCGGTCCTCCTAGTTCATGGTGCACCTTCTATGGCCATTTCTGATTCTCCACTCTAACGTCTTAAGTCATAAATATTTAGGAGTACTACATAATTATGGGACCTGCTCGCGTCCATTTCTTCCGCGCTACGGTACAGATGTACTATTCTGTAACTCGCCCCGTGAAAACTTAGGTTGATTGAACATGAAGTTAACTGACAATCCACCCACTCAAGCTGGAATGAAAGTTCACTTTAAGCTCGTTGCACCTAAAATTTGACGGTATGCTGTTGATAGGAGAAATCAGCAGTGGCAGTAAAGCTTGCCCCAAAAGACAAAATTGTGAAAAAAGGCCAAGTTCCTATCCCCAAAAATTCGGCAAATAAAAGTAGTGAGATCAATTACGCAAGCATCGCATATGCAATCAAAACTGCAGAATAGTGACTCTAACATGTGTATTTTGTGAATACCAGTAAACAGGGAGCTTGGATCTTTCCTATAAAAAACTATTATAATAGGCAAGATATTTTCTTTATTAAATTGATAGTAAAACCGACGTTGTATAAACGTGACAAGTTGAAAATAGGGTAATAAACACACTGCGTGCGTTAGGCTGGAACTTGGCTTGGGGCACTACCGTGCACCTAGAATCTGTCAGTTTCGTTCTTGTTTCAGTCACATCGGCTGTAAAAATTAGCAATACAATACTTTGAATCAAGAAAATAAGATACTTTTCATTCAGACATTTATTCCAAATAGTCTGGAATAATATACACCATAAAACATTCTGCAATTACGTAACACTGCAGTTGGCATACATTTAGAACGGTCCGTTTTCGAGCAAAAAGCATGGTGACGCTAGTTCTAACCATAAAAGTGTCAAACTTTTTTAGAATCGAGATTAATGTTATGTGCCCTAGTAGTGCTCGGTCGGTGTATTTAAACTCTTAATATGTCTCATTGTAGGTACTTTATGTGAAGATTGGTTACTGCTGCACTTGTTCTAAAGAATAAGTGGTGAGTGAAGATTTTTAGACAATCGTTGAATGGTAGGAAGTAGAAGGGTTGATACTGATAAGGCAAGAGAAAAATACTTCACTAAATGACCAAAAAAAAAACCAATGTCACCGAAAAATTGCATACTGAAAGATTGTAATAAATCTTGGTTAAATTATAATTTCTCGATATATTATGAAAACATCATTTAGTACGCAATAAATGCCATCCAAATTCAATAGTAACCAATATATACGTGTCTTATTTAAAAAAAATAGTTTACAATTCCACGCAATATTTTTCAATCTTACGGCGTTTGCCATTTTCCGGTGACATATATATTTTATCTGGCAAGGGTGTAATTTTGCGCAGTATTAATAACTAATACTTGAGTATATCATTTCAGATAATGTTAATCCGTCGCCACCAAGTCAATTACGAGAATTTAGATGTATATATTTTTTTGTTGATTTTTAAGGGACCGTGTTTGCCAACCAACCAAATACTCTTTCTTAGTTTTAATAAAGAATTGAAGTATCAATATCGTGTAAAAATACGCCATTGATAACACATTACAATCATCGTTAACTATCAATCAACCTAACTGCAAACGTTTTTCACTAAAGAACGCGAAAGTCGTCCGCCATGATTGTTTAATTGAAAGTGAATCGTGATTACTACCGCATGAATGCCAACGATTATGAGGATTATATAAAGTCATACTTTGTATGGAAATGTGTAGGAAAGTGAGTTATTTAATATTGTTATCGATTAGAAGGTATACGTGTGATGTTTATTCCCCACTGGCCAACGTATATCTACTTTGTTCTGCGAATATCCTACTAATATTATAAACGCGAAAGTTTGTAAGTATGGATGGCTGGATGGATGTTTGTTGCTCTTTCACGCAAAAACTACTAAATGGATCTTGATGAAATTTGGCGCAGAGGTAGATTATAGTCTGAAATAACACATAGAATACTTTTCATCTCGGAAATATGTTCCCTTGGGATAATTTTCGACATTAACGCGGGCGGAGCCGCGGGCGGGCATCTAGTATATTATAATTTATTGCACACCAAAAATTAATGACATATCTGTGTTCATCACTTTTCACAAACTTAATATTATGGGTAAAATGGCGGTCTTATCGCTGACAGCGATATGTATCAAACAAACTTTGATGGACTGTAATACTTAAATAAAAAGGGTTAGGCAGTCTGCGGTGTACTGCTAGTAAATTAATTAATTTCATAATCTAAAAGAAGAATCCAATCAGTCAGGTTATACAGGAAGAATTAAACATGAGGCAACATCATCTTCCTAGCCTTTTCCTATCTATATTGGGGTCGGCTTCCAGTTGAACCGGATTCATCTGAATACCAGTATTTACGTGGAGCAGCTGCTTACCAGACCTCCACAACCCATTAACTGGGTAAAACGGTAGTTCTTGGCAAGACTGCAGACAGATTTACTGGCTTCTGACAATCCATAACGACTGCCAAAGATCAACAAATTACTGTGCTGGTATGTTAAGATGGGCACCCATCCACAGACCAACCTTGACAAGCGCTGCTGTTATTGTTTAGCCACGCGGCTACAAAAATCATAATTTAAATATTATGTTGAATTGCAAGCAATTCTTTCCTACGAATGAAATGATAAAACGACTGATCTTAGACAGGTTTTTCAAAAAGATCAGCGTCCTGAAAACTTCAATTTTATCGTCAGTAGTTGTAAATACGTATAGTATAATAAGTAGTAATAAGATTATTTTATCAAGGGCGAAGATAGCGAAGTCCTGGTTTCTGACCGGTGGTCGATATTGTTAGCAACTATTAAACTGAGAGAAATAGCCTTCACTAACTTACTCTATCTAGTACCCTTCTGCCGAGTTTCTGTATCAGACACAGACGTTAATCCTCTGGATGGGGCACAGTTTCTTCATTTCATTCGAGATCGAAAATCACAGGCATCTTCGTCGGGAGATCTCATCTATCGCTAACTATCACGCGAGATGGGGCTAAACAGGAGTAAAAGAATATTGCGCATTGATTGCACATCTGATAAAAAAATAACGGTTTGTCAACGGTCCGTGTTGAAGCTGACTTGGTAAAAGCATCGGGTATCCAATAAATAAGGGAAGTTCTGTATCGGTCGGTATGGTAATATTTCAAGAACGAAGGCCGCTCATCGATACTGATGAATGTGTTTTAAAGATAGGCATTCAAATCTTTTGAATATCTGTATGGTTTGCGAATCATACAGTTTTTTTATATAATATTATTTATATATTATATTTTTTATATATAGTATACAATTTTTTTTGGCCTCTATACTAACATGCTTTAGAAAAAAAAAACTGGCCAAGTACAAGCTGGAAGGTTTCCGCCTCCGTGTGCAAGTTCCACAACCGAATAAATCATGTTTATTGTATAGGGGCCCTTTTATTTTTATTTTTTTTCCTTTTTTATATTTTGTTGTTATAGCGGCAACAGAAATACAGCATCTGTGAAAACTTCAACTGTCTAACCATCACGGTTCATGAGATACAGCCTGGTGACAGACAGACAGTCAGACGGACTTAGGAGTCTTAGTAATAGGGTCCCGTTTTACCCTTTGGGTACGGAGCCCTAAAAACAAGTGATACAATTAAATCAGTTTTAGATCTAACGAAGTTCACCGGTTTGACAATCTCTAGTTAACAACAGATTAAAAAAAAAATGTTTGTAGAAATTCCAATTTACTGTTAAAGTGTTCTTTGCAGTACACTTTCACAAATTAATAATAGGATTAGCTTTTATGGTCTATGCCTAGCAAATGTGAAATAATTGTAGAATCCAAAGCTCAAATTAAAGTCTCCTCTATCCTCACTACATCTAGGGTTCCAGTAGTTACTCGGTGCTCCGGTCTTTACTGCGAGAGTTTGTTGGGGAGCAGCTCCATTCGTGTGATCCACCCAGCGACGTAACGCGTCCAATCGAGTTACACCTTCCTGAGTTCAATGTGCTGTAAGTTAGACCCCTGAGTGCGTTGGTCGGCCGATGCAACGATGATAACAATTAGTCGTGGAAACAATACAGGCTGTTTTTAAAGGCTTTTGTTTGAGATAGTCCTAATTGTCTTTAGTGATATGAAGTTAGCTGTACGCATTTGTATTGTGGTATGTATATTGGCCACCTGAATTTGGTGACGCTAAAACGTTATGAGGATGTCATTAAAACCCTATGTTTTTAGACTCGTAGACGAGTCTTATTTTAAAGTAGTATTGTCATTATAGATAAGGAATTCGAAAAAAAAATACTATAAATTCGTTTTATTTATTCGAGCTTTTATAAAAAAAAACTTTTTCTGGGTGACCAAATAGTTTTGAGCGGTAGTGTGTTTTCGAAAGATACACACTGGGGTGTGACTATGTCTTTGCACTAAACACTTACTTATTTTTATGAAGTAGATAAACACTTAGCAACGTATATAGTAAGAAAAAAATAGGATCTCTGTGAAAACTTAAACAAGATGGATGTCCCTACTACCTAAGTAGTGAGTTTGGATTGAATTTGGTGAGCTAACGATAATTATTTTCGGGATATTATATTAGAGGTCTTTTTTTTAAGTATCGGAAATCATCAAATGACTTTTTCCGCTCTGGGTGGAGCGAAAGGGCGTGTCAGACTCTTACTGACTAAAACCCATTCGTATTCCTTCTAAAGCCCTTTGCGTTCCAGGGTCGCGGTGACTCTTTCGAACAAATTCTGCAACCCTGGCAGGCTCTGGCCTTAGCGGGCCCCGTCTTCTATGCTGACATGTCTTTGAGGCGCACGTGGAACACAAAGCGCCATCGACCCGGGCCTGGTGGTGATCGGACAGCGAGCCATCCAAAGCTAGCTGTCCGCAGGCCTGCGCCTACGGTGGCCGGGATCGCCTTGCGACTCCCGACGCCCGGGGCGTCTTCTTCTGTAGCGGCGGTTCGGGCGAAGACCTTATCTTTCCCTCACGCGCGGCCCGCCTCCTCCTTCGCTGCTTCGCAGAAGTATGCTGTGATGCTAACTTGAAAGACTTGTAAATGACATAAGTACTTGCAATATCTAAAATTGCTTTCCAATGTAAATCGCTGACCTAGATTAACGTCTATCTATATCTTAAAGTACAACAGGTCTACCATGTAACGCGCAACAAGAAAGACCGATATTTGCAATCCCTTCCGTCTAACCTGAATTTCATAGTAACATTCATTTAAACTCATAATGGCAACACCGAAACGAGGTTATGCAATGGCCTCTCGACTAAAGCCGAGTAAAGTGGGACACATTAAGTGCACACGGTTGAAAATAATTAATTTACCTTTTGTGTTATTGTTTTAAAGAGACAAAGCTTCATTCGGTGGTGATTTTTCCGGTAGTTAATTATGGGAAAATTTGGGTTCTTAGCCTTGGTCTTGAAAGATAGACTGCTGGATATGGCCTTGGATACTTCTTGAAGTTATGCTGTTTGAAGGTCATAATCCCTCATCTTTGAAATGAAAATAATAATATAGTAATATTTTTTCATGTTAGAAGGGGTTGCGGTAGACCGAGGGCAGGATGGCGGGACACCCGATTTCCTGGTGAATAAAATTGGCGTGAAGCAACACAACACAGAAAAATGGAAGGAATAGGGACCACTCCCTTAGCTCAGGCGTGGTACAGTTCAGCAGCCCTACTATGACGTGCTAATGCCATCCAATTCCGATGATGTTAACGGGATAGTGCTATTCGCTATGTATAGCTCCGTCTCCCTCTTAGAGCGGAATCATGGTCGTTTTAAGACTTCAAAGTAGGGCCCCAGGTTGATAAATAAAATAATTAAATCATAACCAGTAGATTGGGCATTCATCACTCCACATAAGACCATTGGAGAATTCTACGAGCATCCGAAACCAGAAAAGAATATATACAGTTTTGGTTGGTATTCTTAATGGAACTATAAAGCCGCTAACTTTATTTATTTTATTTTTATTTATTTCGGCCAAAAAACCATCGTGTAAGTAACAAAAAACTTAAAAAATATGTTGGTATATATGTATAGTTTATTTTACATACTTTGATTGTTTTGGCACTGGGTCGGCATGTGTAAATCTACCCAGTGTCTAGCAAATACAATTTCAAATTGATTAACTAATACTTTCAGGATGCCATTGGTTCTCCCACGCAACTTGCCACCCAACTGTTTTTCTGATGACTCCATAAGTCATCCACATGTGGTGCTTACCTGTAATCAATTGTGACACTACACCATTGTTTTCAGCTAAGAATTTTTAATATTTTTGGTGTTAACGATTGTTGGTGAGCCTAATAAATAAATTAATTAAAGTGGGCTTCTGCGAACATTTCAGATGCACTGCAGATAAGTGGGAGTCCCAACAGCATCCTAATACGCATCCTAATAATATTGTATACGCAGGACAATGTAGGCTCTCTGCGTATAGTTCACCCATAAGCTGCACAATTAGAAGGTTTGGCAATATGTCTTGAAGAGGGTAATTTTAACTTCCCTACTACAATGTGAAAACCTGTGAGCCAACGTATTACAGCGAACAGCGAATGCCTTGAGTTCCCCCTCTATGTCAGCATCATCAGACAGGTTCTCTGTGACTACATGTCCGAAATATTTCAATAGGGAATATGCACGAAAAAATATTTATTTTCTAAACAGTTTATCTAGAAATATACAAAAATATAAGACTTACAGTGAAAATAGAATCGAATTTGACCGAAAAATAAACGAGATATAACTTTTTTAAACAAATATATCTGTCCCTCTCGCGAAAACGCTGTTTTCTATGGCAGCTGTATAGGCGTCATAGTATTTGACGTCAGATTTGGTATCGGACTTCTCTTTCTAATTTTCAACTTTGAAGCTTAATAACTTCAACACTCATGAAGGTATTTTAAAAAACCTTTCATAATAATTATATACTAGAGGTAATAAGTATTTTATTTTGCAAATAAAAAAAATGCAAGCATATTCCCCATATGTGACTCTTTGTAAAGATGTTTCATTTAACGTTACAAGAGGAATTAAATCTGGTGCGTAGTTTCCACATTAGCCCCTATTCTATTCTTATTCAAAGCAGATTCTACGTACGACATACAATAAACCGTTGTCATAGATGTAGTTTAATTCGCATCACAACTAATTAAAACACGACTTAACTAGTAAATAGCAAACATGGAAGTGCGATTATTGTTTCACCACGTGCAGTAGTTAGGAACAAGTTTCCGAAGGCCCACGCTGCAAGTTATCTACACTTTCGCAACTGACCAGTAATTCTGGCCCATGGGGACCTATTCCGAACTACTAACTATCGCTGCTAAGAGAGACAGAAATAACGATATACATTATGTATAGCGCTATCTTCTTCTTTGAAGGGAATAGTGATAGTTTCAGAATTACGAAGTTGTCTTTAGGTCTTTGACTCGAACTTATTATTGGAGATTTATTAGGAAATCGAGCGAGATTTTCTTGGAAATACGAAAATATTGGTTAAGTGAAGGGTTGTTGGATTTTATTGCCAAATATGAAGAGAATAGGTTTTTTCATTCAATCACTTCCCGTGGGTGTCGTAAGCGACTAAGGGACTAACCAGAGTGTGGGCAGCAGCATTCTCTGTGCATTGCAACAGCTACACAGTTATCACCAAGCCGCCTGCCAAGCGTGGCAACCCCCCCTCTTCGGGGGAGGCCCAGCTTAGGACGTTTTTCGGTTGATATGATGAGGTTTTTTCATTGGAGCAGTAATGTTTTTTTATTTTTGATTTTTACATTCCACTGCCACTTAAGTTTGGCGATTTGGCTTTGTTGGATAGCTTGGTTCTCCTACGGATTACTTCTTTCATTCTTGATTAGATAGCACAAGAATACTCCAAGGCTAGGCTCCCTTTTCATTGCCGTTTTGGTGACGATTGATTGCAGAAGAGATAGTCGATGGGCCGAATGTTGTGGAGAGGCGACAGCGTACCGGAAGACGAAGCGTTGGAAGGTCTTCCACAAGGTTGACCGATGACCTGGTGATGGCCACTGAAATCCGCTGGATGCAGGACGCAAAGGACCAGTCGATGTGGTGATTCCTGGGTAAGGCCTATGTCCAGTAGAGGACGTCTTTCCGCTGAAATGATTAAGAGATTATTTTATGTGTTTCACATGATATGTGTTTTCTAAAGTATTGTTTAAGTGAAAATGAAAAAAAAAGGCTTACATTACATCTCCGACAGACGCTATCTATCAAATGTATATACCTGTTTATGAATGTACCAGCTGCCACGCGCGGCTCCGGCCGCGTGATTGTCGAAAATTATCCCAATTGAACACACTCCCGGGATAAATCTGTGCCAAATTTCATCAAGATCCGTTCAGCCGTTCTGACGTGATTGAGTAACAAACATACATCCATCCAAACATACAAAGTTTTGCATTTATAATATTATTTTATTAAATAAGCACAAAAGTTTATTCATTAAATAACTTTTCTTCAAATTCAATATGACTAGTTTATTTTCTGTAATCATAATAAAATTAAGCTCAAAACTTGGAAATTTAAATGCAATAAGTGCTTGCACAATTACAAAGTCCTTTAGCTCACGTGTTCACTCACTTCATATTATGTTAAATTGATATTTAGTAAATAGGATCCCTTTACAACTTTAGTACTTTACTAAACCAAATTATTCCTAAGCGATTTTGTTAACATAAGTTTGTGTTTGAGTCTCAAATTAATGTTAAAAACTTATGTCCCTTGTGGTTGAGTACTCTTGATTAAGGTTCAAAGTCTTTGAACAGAAATGCATGAAGTTTGTTTTAGAACGCTAAACTTGCATGTTTTAGCGCTTTATAATTGGCAATGAGTCTGTTGAAGTCATCTGGCCAGTGATACATCTTTAATTGCTATATTGTTACTTTATTCCATAAATACTTAACTAACTAACCCTAATCTCTTCAAAATTAGAGTGAACAGGCTTCTTCTGGGTAAGCTCGCTCCATCGTCGACTTTGTCTCTGTCATCTATGACCTAGACTAGAGTCAAGAGCAAACCCATATTAAATAAAAAAAAATAAAAAAAAAACTATATACACTAGAAATAAAATTAAAACTCCTAACTTAATTATCCTTAAAATATGGCGTCAAAAAATTCGATCGACTGGAAGTGTACCCAAAAGACTGGCGGCATTGCCACGTTGTATGGCAATGCTTATTCTTGCTATATTATATTGTTTTATCAGATGAGGGGTAGACTAAAATTATAAAGGAGAACGCCCGTTAAATTACTGAAATTATAAATAGTCCAACATTCAAGCAGGAACTACTAATAGTCCAATATTCTATTATGAATAAAATATGATTATTAAAATAATTTTCAAGTTTATTTAACTGGGGTGAGCAACAACAATTATTTTAGTATAGTAGGTTTACCTTGATATCTATAATTCGTTCTTATGCACATAGATAAATAATAATAATAGAGCTTTTATTTTCGTGTCACAGTTTACATGCTTTTAACATAATGTTTTTCTTTTGTTTGTGTCATTTATTTATTTGCGCTACTTTCTTGGATTGGAACCCCTATTTGGGTATTGGCCTCCTCCAGTTTTCTCTGTCTTCTGCTAGTTCAATCCACTCTTTTCCCGCTGTAACTATGATTTCGTCGCTCCATCGTTTTGCTCCATCCTTTCGTCTTTTTCCAATAGGTCCTTTCCATCTCGTCGCTTCTACTGTCCATCTCTTGTCGTTATATCTTGATACAAGGCCCGCCTATCGCCACTTTAAGCTTAGACTGTAGTGTAGGACGTCGATTATTTTTGTCTTCTTCCGTATAAATTCGCTTCTTATTTTATACATTCTTCTTATTATCAGAAGACTCCTCTTCATTGCTTTCTGCTTACTAATTTGGTTTTTATTTTAGACCTACAAGGTCCTCGTTTGACAACCATATGTTAGAGTCGGTAGAATGCATACAAAGATAATAGAGGTAATATTAGTGTTTATTTGACATGACTGGGTGACATTCAGCGAAACAGTAATCGATCAAATCATTCTTAACGAACCGTATTTTTTTTTAATTTCTGCTGGTTTCTCTTTTTTTCATGCAAATTTTCACCATAATATTACATAGACGTCGAATTGTTTCGGAACAATTAAATATTTAAAAATAAGTATCTCATTTCCTGTAATATTTTAACCCATCCGTCCTCAAGGGAACTATGTATTCAAGCGAGATAAAAGTAATGTATGTTTTCAGAGTATCAGCTAACTTTCAACGGTTTTTTTTCCATTGTGTCCTTTGAGAGTCATAAACATCCACGTTTAATTTTGTGAAATTATTTTGGATGAATCACATGGAAGAGTGAAGAACCGGTTTGGAAATATAGCCTTCATAAAATGTGGTTTTATTAACCGACTTACAAAAAAGGAGGAGGTTCTCAATTCGTCGGAGCCGTCGAAAGTCGGTATGTATGTTCCTCGATTACTCGTAGATGGCTGGACCGATTTGAATTATTATTTTTTGTTTGAAAGGGTATACTTCCCAGGTGGTGCCATGATCAATTTAGGATCTGATGATGGGATCCTGGAGAAATAGAGAGAACTCTTCAAATGTTTTAGGCACACTTGTAGCGATTTGGGTAGTCTTTGGAAGAGTTCTTTCTCGGAGTAGTCCCATTTCAATTTGGTGAAGATCTGATGAAGAACTTCGGAGGTAGGCAACGGAACTCCTCAATAAATAATAGCAACTGGACCGGGATTGCTGAAATCTCATGTCTGTTTGTTGTTTACACCAGTTCATAACATAATATCAGGCCGGTACGTTGTGAAGGGGTAAGCACATGTGAACCACTGAAAAGTGAAAAAAAAAACTTATTTTTTTCATTTTTACTTATATTAAATTAAAGTTATTTTACAATTTATAGTGTTTTTTATTTGGAAGTCGATTGTATTCTTTTGTAAAAAGTTTACAGACTGAAAAGAGACCTGAAAAGGGGTAATTGTACATCATTATGAACAACTTTTACTATGAGACCAACACCGAAATCGCGAAATAAATCAGCTCTTCTGCAATTTTGCAGAGTTATGCGCATATAAATAGATGGAGCAGTCGATTTTTTGTGGTAAATATAATTGCCCCAATCGTCTACAGGTAAAAATACGACTGTCCGACATAAAATCGATTCCCAGGTCACGGCAAAAGTGTTATTGTGGTTTAATTAGCAATTTCTCAGTGGCAGCCTGGAGTTTTAGAAGTCGACTGCTACATTAAGGCCTGGGTCCAAACGTCTTCCATCGACCGGACCTTGACGCAGCAGACTCCCGCAGCTCTCACTAGCCTTGATACGACGTTTTAAAGCCAACATGATTCCGTTGCGAAAAAGGATAGTGCTATTTGTACTGTCTAGCTCCGTCTTTCTCAGAACACGTAATCATGATGGAATTGTCACGTCATAGTAGGCTGCTCTGAAAGGCGTCAGACGTAAAAAAATGACACCATCCCATCACTTCCCGTGGGTGTCGTAAGAGGCGACTAAGGGATTAACCAGAGAATGGGTAGCAGCATTCTCTGTGCATTGCAACAGCTACACTGCGATCGCCAACCTGCCTGCCGAGCGTGGGGATTATGACAAACGCCCCCTTTGGGGGAGGCCTATGTCCAGCAGTGGACGTCTTTCGGCTGATATGGAGTAGGCTGCCAGAAAATCGGTAAAGTTTGGTACCTAAAAAATTAAATAACAAACAATTGTTGACGCTGTATTTTTAGCTACAAGTTATAAACTTCAATTAAAACATTAATTAACAATTAAGTCGGAACGTCGGGAAACCCGCGGCGAACGCATGCGCAGCGGCCCGTGAAAACTGAAAGTGTTTGTTATCAAATGGTTTTCTAATGCGTTAACTAACGTAATATGTTATGTTCTTTATGTTTTTATTTGATGTAATGTAATTACTATATTTGTTTATGAAGATTATTCAGGGTTCAGTGGTTTTATAATGGTTTGGTTTTTTATGTAGGTATGTATGTTTTGGTTTCCGAACTTATTGGTAAATAGATCTTACTAATTTTACTTTCTACATGTTCAGATTTTATGGATTTTTGTCAGCCACACGAGACACGGATACACCATGCAATGAATCAGAACTTAGGATTTTTTAAGTGAAAACTTCTTTAGGTGTGTTGGGCATTTTTGAGATGGGAAAAAACCATCAAACTCGCGACACTATTACCGTAACCGACACCTCTGTGTATTCTACTAGTAGTGGAGATATGGGAATCGTGGGTTGATTTAAGTTTTTTTTTTTATGAATTTTGTTGTAATGGATCTTTCTACGGAGTTTTAAAAAAGGGAGCCCAAATTTTGGTTATTTTTGCGATTGGACTTACCGTTTTCGAGATATTTAAGATTTTATATCTCAAATCGATCGCTACGATACGACGCAACGCGCGTTCAGCGACGGTAGCGGATCTTATTATGGGTTTTTTGTTTGGAAATTCCAAGCTATGGAAATGAACACAATTACGAACTGTGCTGCAATAGGAACGTTTGATCAGTGATTTGATAGGTACCCAGCTAAGGCTTTCCCCTTTTCAATTTCTTCGTTGAGATTGATCATCGTGTCCGGAATTTCGTCGGGAGGATTGTTAAGTCTGTAATAGGTGTATTTAAAGCGGAAAATCCTGTAATTTTATGATGAATGGAAACCTATAAAACATGATTAAGTAAGTAAAGGATTGTAGTATCTAGTATTTGTCAGGATATTTCACAATTCGTCGAGAATCATGTTCGATCGTCGCTTGCGCAAAAGTTGTCGATAACCTTTGATAAAGACCTACATATTTTCTACTCATTACTCGATAATGCATCGAGAAGGACGTACCCGTTGATTTATTATTTAATTGTTTTATAATTTACTAAACACAGTATGGGATAATGTAAAGAGCATTTCTACGAATATGTTTAATATGTAGTTGGTTTGATTGAGAAAGAAAATTCGTGAATTGGCATTGGTTGCCTTGTTGCGTTAAGTCCACCTACGAATAGAGGTATGCGATACAGGGAATAAAGTCCCGCACACCTCCACTGAAATGGGTGGATCCTCCGACCATACGGTTGTTGTGTCTGGTACCTGCTGCTTTTGTTGTACCTGCCCGATAGTTGATATTCGGACTGTAGTATATGTTCAAATCGCACAGAGAACTTTGCTTGTGATGCAGGATTTTGTTGATAGTTCGTCGCTGACATCATAGACCTCATCCATCGCTTTTCGTCAGGCGTGATCAAGGTCAAGAAGAAGCCCATTTCTTAAAAAAACTTTACTATTTTGCTCTAATGCTAAAAGCTAAAAGATATCTCAAGAAGACACTGACACTAACTGGAATTTGGCACTTAATGTACATTCACACTACAGTATTCAGGAGGCGATCTCAAATGTTACCATCACCGAAGTGCAGTTGTTTCACTTTATCAAAAGCTGTTATTAAAAAATAAGTTAATAGTAAAACATTTTAAAGACAAAACCATTTATTTTAATTATAAGTTATGCAAAATTTTGTGTATATTGTTGTTTAAGAAAGAAAGAAAGAAAAAAAAAGAAAGAAAAATGTTTATTTGGGACTCGCAAAAGACAAACAAACCAGTAAAATTAAATTAATAACTAAACAGCATAATAAAATAATTATCTGTGCGAGGCCAAAATGGTCCCTATCTCAGCTTATTTAATGAGTTGCTTCGACTAGAGCCAACCTTTTTTATTGATGAGAAATCATATCAAATGACTCCTCATGCTCTGGGCGGAGCGGAAGGGAGTTTCAGACTCTTATTGACTAAAACTCATCCGTGTTCCTCCAAATGACCTTTGCGGTCCAGGGCCGCGGTGAGTTTTTCGAACAAATTCCGCAACCCTGGCAGACTCTGGCCCTAGTAGGCCCCGTTTCCTAATACTGATATCTCTTTGAGACGCGCGCAGAATACAACGCGCCGTCGACCTGGAGCTAGTCTTGATCGGACGGCGAGACACCCAAAGCTCGCCGTTCGCAGGCCGCGCCTATGGTGGCCGGGAATCGCCCTGCGACTCCCGACACCCGGGGCGTCTCCTTTAGCCGGTCGATTCTGTAAACATATCGAATTTAAGGCTTAGGTGAAGTGATCACGAGGTGAGCTGTCAATCCATACAATCAAGATGTCACGTGATCATAAAGTGAGCTGTCATTACATCTTAATTATATGGATTGACAGCTCACCTCGTGATCATTTCACTCAAGACATGTTTACAGAATCGACCGGCTGTTGCGGCGGCTGGGGCGTGAGGTTAGCTAGAGCGAACCCTAGTGGACGATCAGGTCATAGCAAGATTTCACCTTAAGGCGATTGGCACACTGCAACGCACTACGCAGCGGGGTGCGTGGCGGACGAAGAAAACGCATTCACGCGCAGTTTTTCTGCGCGTGAATGCGTTTTCTGTGTGTTGCACTACGCGTGTTTTCCGTACAAACGGAGATACTTACAAGCAACGGAAGAACACGCATCCACGCGCTACGCTGCATCATGCGGGGCAGTGTGAGAATCGCCTAACAAAGTAACAAACATTGCACGTTAAATAAAAGATTGTAAAAAATACCTATGCCTTTTATAAAATTCACACGTAGTATCAAACAAAACCTCTACAGTATTTATATTCCGCTATTCCATGCATTAGATTTGACCAGCACACCAACAATTCCGCATTCATATCGAGGGCTTTTACAGATAGAATAAACAATTCTGTCTTAATCCAATGAAAGTTTTTATTTGTACACAAAAAGTCAATCACAAAGTGGTGACCATACATAGACTGGCATATAGTCACACGAGTTTTCACCGGGTCGTCAGAAAAAAATGCTTTTATCTTCAATGTAATTCCGTTGATGTATTCTGAATATCAGTGCAGCACAGTCGATATTACTTTTTTAACGTTATTTTATGGAAAAGTTTAATGGACACCTCGTTTGTCTTTTAATTTGTGACTCGCTTGTGTTTCATTTGTGGTAACACAGGGTGGAATAATGACATAAGTTTAACTTTTAATGGTTTACTTAATTTCGTTAAATATTTAACCGTATTTGTTGCCTTTTAAATTCCGGACCCCGACTCGGACATGTTACGTTAGAAAGGGATAGCGAGGTCTAGTGAGCGAGCGAAGGAGCGAATCAGACCCCGCTATCCCCTTCGTGGTTGTTTTTTTTTTAAACCTTAGACCGACTTCGCCTTTTGGTGAGCATTTATAATGTTTATTTCATTGTTATATATCTGCCTAGCCTTTTCCCAGCTACATTGGGGTCGGCTTCCAGTCAAACCAGATTCAGCTGAATACCAGTATTTTACGTGGAGCGGCTTCCTACCAGACCTCCACAACCCATTAACTGGGTAACACGGTACTCCTTGGCAAGACTGCAGTCAGATTATCTAGCTTCTGACTATCCGTAACGACTGCCAAAGATTTACTAATGACAGCCGGGACCAACGGCTTAACGTGCTTTCCGAGGCACGGAGGAGTCTCGGTATATAAAAATGGTCACCCATCCACAGACCAACTTCGGCAAGCGTTGCTTAACCTTGAAGATCGACCCGTGCGGCTGTTATTATTTAGCCACGAGCACGAATTTATTTCATTGTTACAATATTGTTTAAGACAGTTAGGTATTTAAAACAATATTTTTATCATACCATCATTTAAATAAAATGCCGTTAGGTATTTTAAGTTTCTGAGATTAAAATGGCAATAATTTTTTGAACTTTATTAAGGAGTATTTATTATACCTATTTTGGTATAAGTTTACATTGAAAAGTTGAAAACACAACTCTATTGCTACAACGAGCGATGTTTGTTTAGTAACTAGGTACTGCTTCAATATTTTTTTAACTCTCTGCGAGTTATTTAAATCGCTGTTGGAAAATAATATTTCACTTTCTGTTATTTGAAATGTAATATTTTTACGCATGAAATATTGCACGCGATCGAGAAATTATAGTACCTACAGCATTGAAATATATTTTATTTTTATTACTAATTAAGAAAAAAGATCTGTAGCATAAATATTTTGAATTTTATTCTGATATTCAACTTATTTTGTTGAAAATATTTTCTGGAATAATTTAATAAATAACTTATCTGTGTTTGAATGAGATCGAGACTATTATTTTTTGCTACACCTGATATTTTTAAATATTTTTATACAACAGCTTTACAAAAAAATATGGAATAATCAGTTTCGATTTTCACAGTGGCATTACCAAGAATGACTCGTGAATGAAGTCAAGAACTTATTGAGTTAACTACTCAAACATGTCACATTCATAAAATATGCGAACACACACACCAACAGGCAATCTTTGCAATACAAACAAGTTAATTCGAGAGGTCTTTGGCCGTTCAACTGTTTCATAAACTTCCACCCTACCACGGCACGCCACTGCTTTTTAGTGGGGCGACCACCTATGCACCTTACTTCATTTAGTTACACAGTAACAGCTACACTTGCGTCCAGACAGTTCATTTTAAAGTATACAGTTTGTAAAAATGTGCGGGGAAATGGGTAAAGCGGTGTTGAGGGCGCTCACTGGGGCGCTCCTGTGTGGGCTCGTGTCTGATGCCGCATACTTGCAAGTAAGTGTACTTCGTATTCGTGACGTCAGACCCTTACACTGTATTGTGCGTTAATTGGATTATAGTGCGCGTGGGAAAGTATTCTTTTTTTTTTGTTTTAAGAACGGAGGTCGTTCATTCTTTAGGTGCGTTATGGTAAGCGGGTTTGATTCCCGCGCTGATACAAGTATTTGTATTGTATTGGTTTAGAGATAACTAACGAAATACCTATCCAGGTGGCGTAACATAAAGTTATTGCATGATGACATTTGAGAGTTATTGAACGTTTTATGACTAGCAAAAGTAAATAAATAAATGAACTTTACTGACGATACAAAAAACTATTAAAACTCTAAAAAAAAAAGATAAAGTTATCAAACTCTTAATTAATCATTTTTACATAGTAGACGCTTGCCTATGTTATATTAGCGCCCGATAATCCTATAGCTGGTTATGAACCAGTTATCGGATTATCGGGCGCTAATATACCTAAACTTTACTTTTATTTCCACGAAAGTATAATACGGACATGCTTTTCAGAATCCCGGATCCCGGAATCGTTCCAAATTCCTGAGATTGCTAAAAATGCCCGCATACAAAATGTGGTAAAAACTCGTTGCGAACTCTTTTTGTATTTTTATTTAATTTAAAAAGCTTATTCTAATGAAACTTTTAATTTACAGTGAAAGTTTTAATGATTTTCAATTTGTTTTAAATTAAAAAAAGATACTAAATTAAAATAACCACTGCTAATAATTTCATTAAGTTTGTTATAGTTTTCTTTACAAAATTTATCAATCCCGGGAACCCGAGATTACTTATTTATTCAGAAAGGAATGTCCATATTATTCTTTCACGGGAAGAAGTTTAGGTATATTAGCGCCCGATTATTCGTTCACTGGTTATAACTTGCCTGTTGCCTATTAAATCACCTATCAACAGTCAAAAGTCCTAAAACGACACGTGAATTCCCCAGAGACTCACGGGCAATAGACATTGCGATTTCGACACGTGGCCGTCCGATAAACAAATATTGTTTTGTCAGTAAACATCTGCCTAGTCAATAGTAGCTAGGTATTGTTTGTTAAGGCCTACTGCTTTGATTCTGTTTGTGTTCGTCCATCTTGTGTTTTCTGGGCGACGTTTTGTTATTTTTCAGATGTGAGAGAGAGTGTCTCGATTTTGATCGGTTGGTTTTGATGGTACATGACTTGAAAATAATTAACAAGAGGAATAATTCTCGTATATTTAAGCAACGTTTTCAATCGCATATACACGTTTTGTGATGGGATGGAATGGATGGAGGATGGGAAATCATCAAATGATGATGATTCCGAACTCTTTTGAACAAATTCCGCAACCCTGGACAAATTCCGTAACCATGGACAAATTCCGCAACCCTGGACAAATTCCGTAACCTTGAACAAATTCCGTAACCCTAGACAAGTTCCGTAACTTTGGCCAAATTCCGTAATCCGGGTCAAATTCTGTAACCCTGGACAAATTCCGTAACCCGGGACAAATTCTGTAACCCTGGACAAATTCCGTAACCCTGGACAAATTCCGTAACTCCGGACAAATTCCGTAACCATGGACAAATTCCGCAACCTTGGACAAATTCCGCAACCCTGGACAAATTCCGCAACCCTGGACAAATTCCGCAACCCTGGCTAATTACCTACATTTAGACAAGTTTTTGATATTGATTGTTACTGAGATGATATTTCGGCTTGAATTTTAAAACTTTAAAACGAAAATTGGCCTTCAGAAAGATATACATACATTAGTTTTAAGATTGGTTCAATCACGAAGATAGCTGAAAAATATCTCGTTACATTTCCCAACCAGTGAATTTATTGGATAGCAGACTCAGTTCACAATTTCGCCAAGAAATTATACAGTCAAAAGCGAAGTCAATTGGGGGCAAAGGCTTAACAAATTTAATTTCAACACCATCAACAATGTTTGATATTAACATGCAAATAGGACTGTAAGTAATAACGTTTCAAACTTTCAAATAACTGCATAGTTCAAAGGAAAACTTAGTTACAAATGGTTTAAAGTACAGATATTACAATAAAAGGGTGGACGCACGGCCTTACAATATCTAGTCACTATAACTCGGCCCCTCATAAGGGAATGCTAACTTTTGCAATTTTCCTTTCAACTGAGCTCCCAGGAGGCTGTCAAAGGAGAATTACTGTTGGTTAAATTTACTCTCATTTTCGTTCGGCAAGTCTGAGGAAGGCCTGTTTTTTAGTTTTATTTCTTTGATCAAGCCTCTCAAAGTGGAAATTGTTTGTAACTTTGTTCGGTCCAAGAATTGGTATTCAGAAGTAATTTTGCAAATTCGCACCTTCTAGTGAAGCTGAAACATGTTTTTTTTATTTTAGCTTAAAAGGTTTATTAAGTTTTAACTAAGTAATTAAGCTTATTGTGTCGCTTAAGAGGCTGTCAAAGAGACGGCAAGCAGCGTCCTCTGGCTTGCTAATAACGGCAATTTTCGATTAGTTCACTACAAAGGTGAGTTAAGGCGAAATAAAATAATTCAGAGTGTAGGTGACGAAAGTAAATTACTCTTCTGACTTTCATTAAAGTTCGCAGTAATTTTAGATTTTAAATAAGAACCATAAATTTCGTTCGACTTTAATTTAGCTGTACAGAAATAAGGCTATATTGTGACTGAAACTAATAAAGTTAGAGATGATAAAAATATACGAAGTGCTTGCCAGATAAAATGAAAATAAGGTTCTGTAGACACATTTTTTGTGCTCTTAAATAATATGATTAAAAATAACCGGTCAAGTGCGAGTCGGACTCGCGCACGAAGGGTTCCGTACGGATGGGAGCCCTCTTAAATATTTTTTTTTTGTATTTGTTGTTATAGCGGCAACAGAAATACATCATTTGTGAAAATTTCAACTGTCTATCACGGTTCATGAGATACAGCCTGGTGACAGACGGACGAACAGCGGAGTCTTAGTAATAGGGTCCCGTTTTACCCTTTGGGTACGCATCCTTAAAAAGTATTAGGTAAAAGTCATGGGTGCCCTATTACTTTGTAAAAAAAAACTTGTTCATTTGTAAAGTTATCTGATATTAGTAAGATCTCAAGTAAAACACAAACTTCTTTTACAGCAGCACTCTAAAAAGAATGGATTAAAATCTGATATCAGAATTCATAGTAATAAAATCTTTAAGATGAAAGTTCTTAGTCTCACAAGTTTGAAATTAAACGTTGGATGGAGCACGTTTTAAAATATCTGAATAAGTAATAAAAAATAGCGAAGTCCTTGGTCAAGTCCTAGGGGACTCCGGAGCCGTCAGAAAATGAAATCACTTTTATAATTGTTACATTTTTTCTTTTCATTCATTTCATTTCTTTGATATACTTTTTAATAATGCTGTACTGAATCTATGTATATTTCGTTTTAACGTGACTTTATGAAGTTGAATTTGTGGAGTTTTTAAGTGGGAGCGTGGGGACTGAAGATTCAGTAAGATGTTTTGGATTAATTTTACTCATGAATCTGATAGCCTAGAGTGGCTATAATTTATTATAAAGCAGTGGCACGTTTAGTCGATTTATATAGTGGAATTACTTAATAATCACATCTTCACATTATAAATACGAAAGTGAGTTATTTTTTTACGATATCGCGCCTATACGATATTGATGATTAAGGCAACTTTTTTATATCTAAAAAATGAACATTAATATATAATAATTTTAAAAATATATATAAAATATATCTATATTAACGCGAGCGAACCCTTTGGCAAATGATATAAAAATATATTTTGAGTTACATAAGAACCTATCAGTTTTTTTAAAGTACTTTAAGGTACTTGTCACCGGAAAATGGCAAACGCCGTTAGATTGTAAAATATCGCTTGAAATTGTTTACTGTTTTTTCTAAATAAGACACGTATATTTTGGAAACTATTTGATGAAGAATAGATATAGATATAGATGAAGATGGGATTTATTGTATCCAAAACGAGAGAAATTATAATCAAATCACGATTTATTACTATCTTACGGAGTCTGCAATTTTCCGGTGACACACAACATAAAGACTAAATTATAATAGCACCGTTCAGGTAACTTTAATATCTAATAGTAAACCTACTTTAGTTTAACATCTATACAACGTAGGTACCTGATGTCTACAAAATTAAGACCTAAAGTAATTAACATCACTACTCGTCAGACCAAAAATCTGCGCTTCAGCGAACTAATAAGTCCTGGAGGACTTTATTATATTAAATAAGGCTAGGTAAATACTATTGAGGTATTTAATAAAACCTTACACCAAGACCTAATAACTCAAAGGAGAATGACGCAAGTAGGTCGCAATTTTTGTCTAATACCAGAATTTGTTACCTAGGAAATGCCGAGTTCTGAGCATGGCAAAATGTTTCAGTAAGTAGTCTACTCTAGGCCTACATTTAAATCTTCTACTAAGAAGAATATTAATCTTTATATATAAAAGGCTTCTTTATAAATGTCACCGGAAAATTATAATCGCCGTAAGATTGTAAAATATCGCGTGAAATTGTAAACTATTTTTTCTAAATAAGACACGGATTTATTGTACACAAAACGATTTTTTTATAATATATCGAGATATTATAATCTTATCAAGATTTATTACGATCTTACGGAGTCTGCAATTTTCCGGTGACATGTACAAAAGGGAAACTGACTGACTGATATAGCAACGTACAGCTGAAACTACTAGGGCTAGGAACACACACGAATTTTGCTTAGGGAAGCCCTGTGCAAAATTCCCTTCTTAGTGTTCACCTATACCATAAAAGGAAGCTTTTATGATATACTAGCTACCGCCCGCGGCTCCGCTCGCGCTAATGTTGAAAATTATCCCAAAGGAAAATACTCCCGGGATAAAAATATCCCATGTCCTTTCCCGGGACTCAAACAATCTCTATACAAATTTCATCTAAATCGGTCCAGCCGTTTGCGAGTGAAGTAGTAACAAACATACACACACACTCACAAGCTCTCGCCTTTATAATATTAGTGTGATAGATGAGCACTAAGAAGGGATTTTTGAAAATTCAACGTTAAGATACTTGACTTGACACAAAACGGACAGGGCGCGCGTCCTGGGCGCTGACAAGATAAACCGTAAGGCGTCAAACGAAATATACTTAGCGTCACGGGCGCGCGGACAGACGTCATACATTTTAGTCACAGCGCCCTGGCCGCGCGCCCGGAGCACTTTGTGTATAAAAAAGAAAAGAAAGAAAATTGCATTTATTGGCACATTAATAAAATAATTTAAAAAAAAAACACCTTACAAATATAAAATATCAAAACTTAAGTACTTAAGTCCCTTAAGGGAATGAAAAAGGAAGGAAACAATAAAGTATATAATAATAAATAATAAATAAATAAAAAGGGGAAAATTGTTCCCACTAAATCTGCGCAAACGAAGTCGCGGGTGAAGTGCTAGTGTAGTTAATTTACTTTAGCTGCAGGTTCTTTTGTTTTGACATCATGATGATAATGATCTTATAATGACAGGTCCGTGAACCCAGATGCCCTTTCCTTTGTGCAATTTATTTAATCACCACTTTGCTTTCAAAACGAACGAAAATATCGTGACTTACCAGTATGTCGTAGAACGTAAGAGAACAGATGATGTAACGTCTACTAGGGGAGAGCGGGGCTAAAAGTGCCGCGGGGAAGTTGTCCCGATTGTGAAATAGGCTTTATGAAAAAAGATTTAAGTACCTAAACATATCAAGTAAATTCGTCATAAAACGGAACGCTGCAGCGCACCCATGGCAACTATTTTAGTTTGGCCAGCAACGTCTGGTACATTGTTAAATTACATCGGAACAACTTTCCCGCGCGGCACGTTTAGCCCCTTTCTCCCCTACAACGCACCAAGCTACGTGGTTGAATACGGCCCACTCCCTGTATCAGAGAACAGGTCTGTCACCCAGCTGTGGGAACACTGGGACTGGCACTAGGTGGGATTATACTGATTACTAGGCAGATTATTGCATCATTAATTATCATCACAGACGAGCAATCTGTAGCGGTATCAATACTCCCAAACATACAAAAAATACAAAAAAGACCTGAAGACATACAAATTCTACATCACGCTATCAAAGGTACAACAAAAACCGCCCGACAACAGCTATCGGGCAGCTGCCCAACATTTACAAAACATGTGGTGGGAGAATCCCTTCATTTCAATGAAGTCTGCGGCACTTCACACCCTGTTCCGTGTACCTCTATAAAGCTTCCAACTTTCTTCCCTTGAGGTGTTCTACTTGTGTGACCTCAACCATGAGAGGTCAAAACAGTTGCCGTAATCAACACGTTTCATTTGGATCATAGTTTATTGTTATGAGCAGTCAGGGGGTCGTTGGAACTGCCCTGTCTTGACATTATACTTTAGACCACGGGTGGCAAAAAAAACTGATTTTGTTTACCTTGAATCACACGGAACTGAGTACTCAATCGATGATACTTATACTTATATTGTACTGGCAGAAAACAATGGTTAAGCAAAAGATCAGGAAAAAAACCCTTAAACCGTAGGAGTATTATCTCTTATCGCTGATTATTATTTTGATTATGTACTAATAGGGTACTTTCGGTAGTGAAAAATAAATGATTAAATTTGATAAAAAAATAAATTAATGTAGAGATATATATATATAAATATTCTGATTTTGAGTCATAAAAAGGACATTATTGTTTTATTATTTTAAAACTAAAAGTCGGTATTTTAAATTTATATTTTAATATGGCAAGAAAGCGTGTTTATTTTGCCGATTTTTTTTTGTGGCTTTTATGACATTTAAATTACTTTTTTGAACATCGTAGAATACCTTATTCTATAAAAAGCACCTGTTTTAAATACACCTTTAAATCTTTCACGGTATAAAAAATCTCCCAGACGACAAGAAAAATTCCCAAAACACTATTCTCTACCACCAAAAACTTCCAACCCTTTTCATAATAAAATTCCCTATACAAAAACATTTATGACTGTTTTACTCCCTTCATTACCGTTAATTAACATAGTACACATACTATTAAGCTCGGCAATAAAAATAAAAACAATGTCTGCTTCACAAATGGGGCTATTTAGACGGGCTATTTATTCTTTTACTGTACAAGGGCAATAATATGGCGATCAGATAACATTCGCCTTTACAGGACCTTATTCGTTATGGCCGTGTGAAAAACAGTTACGATCGGTTTTTATGTGGATTGAGTAACAGTGTGTTTCAGTTATTTTGGGCTCCAAGTGCCCCCAATCATGATTCTGTTGTTAAAAGGGATTAGTGCTATTCGTCATGTATAGCTCTGTCTTCCTCCCACATCGGTATTATGATGGTTTAAGACGTCATAGTAGCCCCTGTGATCTTAGAATTATGGAAGTACTAGCTACCGCCCGCGGCTCCGCTCGCGTGAATCTCGATAATTACCCCAAGGGAACATATTCCCGGGATAAAAACTAGCGTATGTCCTTCTCCAAAGTCTTATCTATCTATGTACCATTTTTTTCAATTTCCTCCAATTTCATCTAAATCGGTTCAGCGGTTTAAGCGTGAAGAGGTAATAGACAGACAGTCAGACTCACTTCCATAATATGAGTATGAATTTTTGGTAGGATTTAAATATAGAAGAATAAGGCTCTTTTAGAATAGGGTTTATAGTTTTTTAAATATTACCTATCTTTTGGGCTGCACCGCAGTCGGGTTATAAGTTTATTTGTATTGTGTTGATGGTATCAATTATATTTAAGCAATACTTACAGTCACTAAAGCCTTTCTCTTGATCTGTATCATAGCAGAAAACGGGATAAGAAAAGCAGGAGACAGGGTCATTCAAAATCCAGTATTATGTCGAACTTAAGTGCATTTGAAACAGAAATGCTAGCGAAGGAGGAGTCTCACGCCCAAGTCGCCGCAACAGACGGAGACACCCCAGGCTTCGGGTGTCGTAGGGCAATTACCAGTCACCGTAGGTGCTGGCCTGTTTCCGATCGAACGGCGAGCCATCCAACGCTCGCCGTCCGAGCAGAAACAGGCCCAGGTCGACGGCGCGTTGCGTTCCACTCGCACCTTAAATAGATGTCAACAAAGTAGAAGGGGCCCGCTAGGGCCGAATCTATTGAGGAATCTGTTCGAAAGAGTCACCGCTGCCCTGGAACGCAAAGGGCTTTAGTACGAACACGGATGAGTTTTAGTCAGTAAGAGTCTGACACGCCCTTCCGCTCCACCCAGATAGGAAGAAGACATTTGATGATTTACCATACTAAAAATAAAAGTTAAGTGCATTTTCCTGTTAGGTTAATTTTAGCAAAAAGCTAGTTCAACAAACCAATACCTAGTCTATTCGAGCAAGTCGGTTGCACTTTCGGTGCTACTGCGCAACGCCGGGCGTCCGTGACAAGACGACGCATGCGCGCTCCCCTCTCACCGGCCAGCCTGCGCGGGCGCACAACTGTGGCGAAATTCACGCAGTTCTAGTTTTGAATATGATTTATTTACCGGTCGCGGTAGTGATAATTATTGGATTTTATTAGCATGATTGACTGTGTGATAGTTGGTAATTTATTTATTGATGTTGATTAAGTAGCATAGTCGGATTTAAGCAATGATATATTATAATGGTGCGTTTTCCGCAGTCAAAGCCAGCGGGCTGTATCTCAAGAACTGGAATGGGTAGACAGTTGAAATTTTCACAGAGTGTATCACTAAAAATTAATTAAATTAAAGTTTCTTGTATTATTAAAGTTATACAAGAAACGTGTTTTTTTTTCGGCTTACGGTACGGAACCCTTCATGTGAGTCTCCGACTCCCATTTGGCCGGTTTTTTTTTCTCATCTCTCAACTATCACTTCTTTTAAATCTCAAAGCCACTTTTCCATCTGTAACTAGCCCGAACTTAAGTTACATTATATTGAGGGCAAGTGAGGTGAGGTGATGTGATCAATGCTCTATTGTGCTCCCCAATGTAATTAAACTTGCATGCGAGTTGCTTGCAGGTGCAGAGACGGCCTAATGCTAGCGCTATATCTGCTAATCTATTATCGTGGAATCATCATCATCAGCATTCCACAACTATCCATCGGCATCTCTAATCATTTAGATTTTTTTAAGAATAAACAATGCTTGTAACTTCAATGCTGTATGCATTGAAGTTACAAGCATTGTTATGAGTTATGAGCAACAACGAGTTATATCAACAACGAGTTATGAGCAAAGCAAATACCCAAAAACTTTACAGCCCAAATTACGAGCAAACATCATAACAAAAGTATTTCCCAAACTTTCGACACCGGCCTCAATAACACCAGTTAACAAATTAACATTTAAATAATAACTATAGCAGTTTTTACACCGAACTCCTTATGTAAGAAACACGATACAGATACACACATATGTGTGTGTGAAAGGTGCGTGTATTTAAACTGTAACGGTGTCATGGTCGGCCATTGATGTGGGCTCTTGACTTATGTAATATCACTTACGATTTGTTCTTGGTAATTAATCTTGTTGGCTTGTAGAAAGCTTGTACTTAGAGGTGTACCATTCAATTGTGGATTAGTTATCGTGTATATTGCTGTAGGAGAGATAAAATAATTGGGGTCTTAGACCACAAAGTTCATTACAAAAAGCCCTTTTATCAAGGACAACTTTCGGCGAAAAAAATATTACTATGTTCATGAGTTCAATATACCTCTACAAGACCTGGAACGAAAGGATTTCATTTAGATCTTTCGTCTGTCACTTTCAAATCATATCAGCCAATTGCCGTCCATTGCTGAACGTAAGCCAAAGATCGCCAACCATCCCGGTCCTGAGCGGTCCGCAACCATCCGCTGCCAGCCACCTTCTTCAAATCATCGATCCATCGTGCCGCAGGGCGTCCCACACTACGTTTGCCCATACGAGGTCTCCACTTTCAAATAGTCCAATCAAAACCAAGTCCAATTCAAATAGTTTTAAACAGCTTCTGGAACAAAAACTCTATCTAGTTATATAATATTGAATGAAAATGAAACTAAATCTCAAAAATATATAATTTCCTTAAATCAAAGTGTCAGGGCCGGTCGTTGATCTAAGTACAGCATACTTAGTATACGTAGCTATTAACATAACATATAACGTGTTGCCTCAGCAACTTGGTGAGGGAACTTTAATTTCGCTCCTATCAAAGTCTTGAAGTCTTGACATCTGGGAGGGAATATAAATAAGTCTGGAACTTGTATAATTTTGAGCTACATTTGAAATGTTTTCCAATATTATTAAGCTGATTTTCCAAGATAGATTGATAGACTTAAAATATTCCGTTATGATGAGATTATAATAATAATTAAAAAAAAAAAAATGGTTCAAAAAGTGTCAGAACCAGATCAATTTAGGTAGTACGAAGTTCAAAGCGTCATGTTGTTAATAATAAATTTATTTCCTACATACACGAATGTTTTTTATTTTTATTTTATAATTCCCACTGTTGGACAAAGGCCTCTCCCATATTTTTCCAGATACTATTTTCCTGCGCTACCTCGAACCTACGTTCGCGGTGTGCGTCCAGATCATCTCGCTACACCTATAATATACTAGCTTTTGCCCGCGACTTCGTACGCGCATATCCCGTTTTTTCCCGTTCCCGTATGGCCTTCCTCATGAATGTGGCTATCATTTACAAAAATAATTTTCCAAATCCGACTAGTAGTTCCGGAGATTAGCGCGACAAACAAACTCTCCAGCTTTATTATATTAGTATAGAAATTATACATCTATTTAGTATATTGATTCTTGCGTCTGTATATAGCTTATAAAATGTAACATTTTACACTCATTCCAAGTAATGTGGCACTGTGCACTCTAATAAAGTCCGAGCCGTTAAAGTGATTAACTGTGTAAAAGTTCACTTGGGCGATGGAGTCGTGTACTGTGTATTTATGTCAACAATAAAATAAACTGACTGCTTAGGTATAGGTTTACTGAATGAAATACAACGTGGAGACGACGATACGACAGTAAATGAAAACCCTTGCAATACTTGTTCATAGGAATATTTTGAAACTATTATAAATTTTGCCACCGGAATTAAAAATAAACTTTCCAATTACATAAAACGTCAAAAAAACTCCAACTAGTCAGTGAATACTATTCTGACGAAATATTCCAAGCAGTCTGTTGCAGTTAGTGATATCAAATCTGTGATAAAAGACAACATGTTCGTAAGAACTAGTATTGTAACGCCTTCCTTTGTTGCGGTGACTGGGGCGTGAAGTTTGCCTCTACTTCACGCGGCCCGCCTCCTCCTCCGCTAGCATTACTGCTTTTCGGAAGGAGGTGACTGGTTCCCATGCCCCCTCGCTCCGGACCATGGATTGAACCAAGGCCGGACGCGAGAGGTGCCGCCGCTGATAGCCTCGAAGAGGACACGGCGGTGCTCCGCCTAAACAGGGCAGACCTCCACCGTATGCTCTACCGTGTCCTCCGGGCGATCCTCACAGTGGTGAGTACTCCCGGGCGTGTACTCCCTCCGAATCCAAAACAGGTTGCTCCCGAAACAACTGGGTCCGGTGAGTATCTGTGTCAGGCGGAAGGTGAGGACGCCGTGGCGCCTCTCTAACCACTTCTTGAAGAGGGGACTTATCGCCACAATGGTGGCGTGCCCATTGCATTAAGTCTAGCCTATGCACCAATATATATATAGGTAGACTAGCTGATGCTCGGGGCTTCGTTGCCATGGCCTATAACCACAGGAACCGACCATTTTAGGGATAAAAAGTAGTCTACAAGTATAACTGTAACACTCAGTGGTAGAGTAGCACTCAAAAAGTGAAAAAAAAACAAATTGTAATCAAATAGTGTAGCGCTCTAAAAGTACTTCTGGAGATTATTCTATACAAATATTATTACAAAGAAAGAATTTTGTCTCTTTATAAATATCATTAGTTTAGATACAGGTATGTGAAATTAACTTTAAACAAATGAAAACAATATTATATTCGGTTTAGCGCTGTTTCGCCTGTTTCACAGAATATTGACTTTGGCAGAATCAAAGTTGGGGTTACTTTGTGATTTCAAATAGAAGTTTATTATTAGGTATATATTATGAATTCTACGAAATACCAATCAACGACATTGTTTACGGTTTGTGACCCCACTAGCAAATTAAAATAATTTCCGGGAAATTCAAAAATGGCGTAGTAGTGGAAGACTCAAAACTTCACTTCGAAATACTAATGGTGTCGGTAAATTTGGAGATAGTTTACTTGATTTTAACAATTTTTTCACTTTTTAAATTATACGTAAAAACGTGAAATAATAGGGAGTGAATGGCGGATGGAGGTTCAAAAGAAACTTCGCAGAATAGCACTGCGGATTCATGTCACATACGACCGTTACTTTTTGCGGCGATTTTAAATCCAACCTTATATTTTTTCCCACGCTCCTTGACCGAAGGGCTGATTGTTCTCATTTAGAAAAAACTGGCCAAGTGCAAGTTGGACTTGCATACGAAGGGTTCCGTACCATGAGCCGAAAAAAACCTTTGTTTCTTGTATGGGGATTTTTTTTGGTTATAGCGGCAACAGAAATACATAATCTGTGAAAATTTCAACTGACTAGCTATCACGGTTCATGAGATACAGCCTGTTGAAAGACAGACAGACAGGTGGACAGAGAAGTCTGAGTAATAGGGTCCCGTTTTTACCCTTTGGGTACTGAACCCTAAAAAAACGCCTCTAATTTCCCTACATTTTGACAGATGTCGACCGACATGTGAATGTGAACGTTGCTGCAAAATGAGTAGAATTGCCCTCAAGATTGCAAACTCTGGGCCAAAGGCCTTGCCTAACCCCAGTGTACTTACCTGCGTTCATTTGTTTCAGCAATACGATCCATATGAGACCCACTACGAGCAAGCAGTGGTCCGCCCCAAGCCACTCCGTGAACACGAGAAGCCCCAAGACCTGCGCAATGTCCCTGGCACGCCAGGAGTAGACTTCCCGATATATCACAGCGTACCAGAAACCGGCTTCTCGTGCCATCATGTACCAGTCAGGCCGGGCATGTATGCCAATGTGGAGACTGGATGCCAGGTAACTATTTTTATTAAATATTTTAGTACTAGGCGGAAGAATGATCTCCAGATTCAAACCGGTGCAAGGGTGTCAAAAATCCTTTCTGCCATTAATATAAGTGTAGATACTTAATACTACATATAAAGTTATAGAAATATCCTCGTTCTCCTCCCTACCAAAGTAACGAGTTCTTTAGATAACAATAAGCAACGGGGATTAGTTCATAACTCCCAGTTTTCAAAAACATAGCAAGTTGTTGTTGCCTCAACAAATCTGTAGGGTTAAACTTTCCGACGAATTCCGAATAAGACAATAGCCGTTGAGGAACTTTTATTCGTCCAAGAGAAACATCATTAAAAACTATTAATTGAGGCCGAAATTAACGTTACCTTTTTTTTTTTTAAGGATGGGAAATCATCAAATGACTTCTTCCGCTCTGGGTGGAGCGGAAGGGCGTGTCAGACTCTTACTGACTAAAACCCATCCGTGTTCCTTCTAAAGCCCTTTGCGTTCCAGAGCCGCGGTGACTCTTTCGAACAAATTCCGCAACCCTGGCAGGCTTTGGCCCTAGCGGGCCCCGTCTTCTATGCTGACATCTCTTTGAGGCGCGCGTGAAACACAACGCGCCATCGACCCGGGCCTGGCGGTGATCGGACAGCGAGCCACCCAACGCTCGCCGTCCGCAGGCCCGGGCCTATGATGGCCGGGGATCGCCCTGCGACTCCCGACGCCCGGGACGTCTTCTCCTGAAATTAACGTTACCTAAAATCATAACAATGATAAATAATACACCCGGAACATCAGTCAATAAAGCTTAATTGGACCTGCAGGCAATGTATCGGAACAATTGATGAGAGTTTGATTATGATTGCCGAGCAATAATCGCATTATTTCGACACGAACACAAAGAGAATAAATACAGTAATTTACCATTTTCATTTTCCCTTTGTCACAGTAAAAATAAAGAGTTTTTAATTCACTTCTTTCATATTTTTATGGTAAAATGCTTGGTACGGAATGGAGAATTAATATGCTTTTCACATTTGCGACCCCGTATTTCTTCAGTAAATTCATTAAAAACGATGTTGCAGTTCCGTGCTTGTGAGTAGCGATCACAAAGCGTGTTAAAGAATTTATTTGTCGTACCACGCCGAGAATATTGAGTTCCGTTGACTGTTTGACAAGCTGTCTTGAAAAATAGCTCCCACGTGTTAATGAAACAACTGACTTCGTCATTATCCAAAGTTGCGCTGTTGTCCTTGAATTTTCACTTTGATTACAACCCAGTTTCCTTCTTCAATCGATTCATCAACTCGTAGTATGGATACGATTTACAACACAGAGTACAGAAATGCCACGGCGGCTGCAATATATCATTATCACCATCATTCCAATACCCGTATCATCAGAAGAAGGGCAAGTGAATATATTTGGAATCATTGTAACACGACCGCTTTTTCCATTATTCTCTATTATTTTTTACAGTGATCACACTTTTTTAAACTTAAATTTCTCATGTTGTGCCGAAAATAATCAAGCCAGTTAGGGTATAAAGTAAGTATTGGGTAGAAAGGGATCTACTGAGTAGGGTAGATGTTTTTTACAGCTGTCATTGATTGGAAGTTACCATTGGTCTGTGGATGGGTGTGCCTCGGAAAGAACGTTGAGCCGTTGGTCCCGGCTGTCATTTGTAGATCTTTGTCAGTCGATACGAATTGTCAGAAGCCAGGAAATCTGACTGTAGTCTTGCCAAGAACTACCGTGTTACCCAGTTAATGAATTGTGGAGGTCTGGTAGGCAGCCGCTCTACGTAAAATAATGGTATTTATCTAAAATCCGGTTTCACTGGAAGCCGACCCCAATATACATAGTTGGGAAAAGGCTAGGCAGATGATGATGATGATGATGATTGGAAGTAACCATAATTGGAGCGGTGAATGTGTGTTGTTGCAGAGCATACTTGCTTCTTGTTGCTAGCGAGGCTATTTATTGTATCTATGTACCGGTTTTTTATTATTATTTATTAATATATATATATTTATATATATATACATATATGTATATATATTCAAAAATAAATAATAATAATTAATAAATATAAATAATTGTTGCATATTTACCCATATTTATACTTATTATTCAATTTGTATATTTCTTTTATAAATGCTCCGTGAGTGTATCTGTGGCACCACTGACTGGCCCTATCAGAATACCAGCGCTGCGTTATTATTTTTTTTAATATCCCAGCATAAACTGAGATAGGGACTTTGGCCTCGCACAGATACATATCCATGTTTGTTATATTATATTACTGTTTAGTTATTAGTTTTAATTTACTGTTTTGTTTGTCTTGTGCGTCCCAAATAAACATTTTTCTTTCTTGCTTTCTTTCGAGGAACTACCTTCATCTTTTGACTAACCGACCTTGGCTGTTCAAAACTCCCTGTAAATGGTGTATGTGAAAAAAAAAAAATTGATTCACTTAAAGGATTAGGGCTCAATACGCACATAATGCGCTCAATATGTTACAAAATCATCACTTTTCACACAATATTCACCCGATCTATTGAAGAGTCGCTTGAATATATGGCATCAACCTCCCGTTTAGATGACACTAAGTCTAATGATAGATGGGTTAACGTAGAGATTGAGGCTCTGAATCCTGCGGATAATAGTTCGACTGATTTATGGTATGCCCTGTGTTATTAGGAATATTGCACACTGGAGACTTGACGGTTTATTTAGGCTTATCTATAGTTAAGCCTAAATAAACCGCCAAGTATCCAGTCCCACGCATTATAATGCGTGCTATTTTAGCATGCGTGAAATTGGAATTTGTGGAAAACAGCTCTGGTTCATAGTCATAAATATGTTCATATAACTTAATAGCTTTTGCCCGCGACTTTGTACGTGCATATCCCGTTGCCGTAGGAATTTCGAGAAATCTTGTCCCTTGCACTCCTCAAGGAACCTACGTGCAAAATTTCAGCTTTCTAGGACCAGTAGTTTCGGCTGAACGTTGTCTGTCAGTCACTCATTCAGTCAGTCAGTTACGGATGAATTTTAAATATTAGGATTGATATTGATTTTTAGTATCACCGAAAAAATATGATATTTTAGCGAACAATTTCAATTTTATCGACTTCACTGTGTAACCGAATGCCTTTACAAACATAGCTCCAATAAAAAAAGAAACAAAATACTGCAGTTATGAAATCTAGCTTCACTAACGACTTGTTTGTTGACAAAACTGGCATAAACAAAATGAATATTTTAATATGACAATACGAGAGCCGACACATAGATAACTCCTTTTAAATAATATTAAATTGAAGTCGGTTAATAACATCTGCATCCCCGTTCCAATTTCGAAGCATATGATATGAACCA
This sequence comes from Mamestra brassicae, assembly GCA_905163435.1. NCBI lineage: Eukaryota > Metazoa > Arthropoda > Insecta > Lepidoptera > Noctuidae > Mamestra > Mamestra brassicae. The sequence continues at coordinate 3,692,231 of LR990996.1, read as the reverse complement.
AAGCTTTAAACTAATCGAGTGTCAATCTAGTACTTGACAGCACAAAGCTATCACCTGTGTCGCTTCCATCGCTGCATCGCTGCATCGCTTGAATCGCTTCAGAAGCTTATTATATGTTCAGATTGTATTGCTCAATAGCTTTGGTATTACGTGCGGTCTTGGCTTGAAATACATTTTATTTAATATTGATATTATTTTGATTTGTATTCGGTGCGTCTTCAGAATTAGTAAGGTTTAATTCTTTACTTAATTAATGTAGTTGTTTAATTGTGTGCATAAAAAGTTAAAAGTATTATGGTCTCGTCTTGGGTAAGCTTTAGGTTTAGCTAGTTCTATCTTGCTTTATTTTTCATAAATGATAAATGATATTTCAAAAGTCAAAGTCAAAGTCAATTCATTTATTTCAACTAGACCATTAAAAGGCACTTTTGAACGTCAAATTTACAGTTTAAAATTAAAATATAAGTGACTCTAGTTGTCCATTCGCAAAAAGTAGATTCTTATGGAGAAGAACGGACAAGAAACTCCATAGTTACTCTTTTCAAATATAAGTTTTACAATATTTTGTATACATAGGTACATTGATCAATTGATTATATTATGTGAGCACAATGCATCCAACATTACACTAATATACAGCACACACTTATATACTATAATAGGTACAACAAAGCCATACCAGCAGAGATACAATTAAGTTTGCTAGTAAGGGACATGGTACTCACATATTTACAATATAATTAAAAACAATGGATCAGTGTGTGAGTTAAATTACATATTAAAAACCTGAAAGTACACCAGTAAATAAAACAAGTTTGACTTTTTCTACTACACCCTCGATTGTCCTATGGAGCAGGACCAGCATGTTTCCAAGCATTCTTATCTTTAATATAATCATCTAGTTTGTAATATGCTTGTTTACAAAGTGTGGTTTTAATGTAAGTTTTAAATTTTCTTTCATTTAGTTCTAATATGTCACAAGGTATTTTGTTGTAACATTTAACACAGTACCCCATGAAAGATGTTCGTACTTTGGCTAATCTATAAAATGTTTGATCTAAATTATTTTTATTTCTAGTGTTAAAATGATGTCTATCACTAATTTTGTTAAAGAGCTGTCGATTTTTTCTTACATACATAATATTCTCATAAATGAATTGACAAGGTACTGTCATAATATTAATCTTTTTAAAAAATTCCCTAAGAGAATCGCGGCGACGAAGATTATAAATGGCTCTAACAGCACGCTTTTGCAAAATAAATACAGATTCAATGTCAGCAGCACGACCCCACAGCAAAATACCGTACGACATAATGCTGTGAAAGTAACTAAAATAGACCAAGCAAGTTTATTTTGTTTTTTTTTAGTTTATTTTGTAAGTATGTTAAACATAACACTATTACAAGTCAATATTTTTTGTTAATTTTTAAACTAGATGAGGCCGGTGATTCCTAGCTGATTATACCATAATATTGCATTTCACTTAAGTGAGCAATTCTCGTATTGATTAAAAAAACAAAATTTGTAGAATCAGCCCTCAAGTTTCAATATTGTGTCAATCAAGTTTCACTTTGTGGATTTTAAGCCCATTTAATTTGTCTGCTTTATATGTATGTAATTGTCACTTAAAAATGGCAAACGCCGTAAGATTGTAAAATATCGCATGAACTTGTATTTTTTATTAATAAGACACGGATATATTGGACACTATTGTATATGAATGGGTTTTATTGACAAAACAATTTTTCATACTCGAGAAATCATAATTTAATCACGATTTATTACAATCTAATGAGTAGCTGTTTCTCTCTCTGCTGTCCCAAATGTATAATTTAGGAAACGGGCATGATGATTATTATTTTCTAAACCTACGCTTTATAAATCTAATGGGGTCTGCAATTTACCGGTGACACAATAAAAATCATAGAAAACTTCTGTTTTTTGTAAATAATTAAACGAAAATCTTTCCATTAAATCCTTCTATGAATAAGTAATATTTAAATGGGTTTCACAGACTGATTAAATATTTCAGTGGAATACAAAGCCTAGTTAAATATTTCAAAGAAAATATTTGAACATGCAAGTCAAACATACTCATTAATTAATAGGGATACCATTGAAAAACAAAAACGGGTCACGAAAGGGTATTGCGACATGAACGTAAGGGTAAGTTATTTACTCTAACATCTTTTGTTATACTCGTAGCTTTACCTTAGATCCTAGAAACAAGACAGATATGAGAAGAGAGCATTTTGCCATTAATCTAGCATTTTCCTTGATTAGTTTAAAACAGTAACTATTAATTGCCTATCTAATCGATTTTTGATAATCATCATAAGAATTGGCCATTTCAATGAGATTTGCAATGCAAAGCCAACTTAGAGAAACGAATATGCAAACACACAACATTTGAAAAATAAAACTTCATTATGAAGCTACAGCTTACAGAACATAAAATAAATAATAATAAAATAAAACAATATTGACTTTAAAAAAAAACCCGACCTCGAGAAACGATTAAAAAATAAAAAAAACACTTTTAAAGCAGTTGCTGGCATCGAGTCTGTGATTGAATTAAAATAGATGCCATCAACTGCATCACACTGCTTCAAAATTGTTTTTTTGGAGCATTTAAATCGTTTTATTCGGTCGGCTTAAAAATATATATATATGTAACGTGTAACAGAATAAACGCAATACCTCTTAAGGAGTCATTGTACTCATCATTGTGAATAACTTTGACAATGGGATCAACCCCTAAATCGCAAAAAAAGAGTCTGTTGTTACAGTACATTTTGTCGAGGTATGCGCACAGAAATGTATGTGGTCATCATCATATCAGCCGAAAGATGTCCACTGCTGGACATAGACAACCGGTCCTATGCGTCTCGCATCCGTCGGCTACCCGCTACCCTCACCAGGTCATCGGTACACCTTTTAAGAGGCCTTCCAGCGCTGCGTCGTCCGGTACGCGGTCGCCACTCCATATGTACGTTCGCGATTTCAGTGTTGGTCCCATAGCAAAAGTTGTTCATAATGATGAGTACAATGACCCCTTAAGAGATATTGCGTTTATTCTGTTACGCGTTGTATATCTATATTTATTTTTATGTTCTATCCTTACTTTATAGCAGTTACGGAACACCAGCCTTAGGTACGACCACGCACTTCTGGAATACCCTGTAGATATAATTTCCCATTTTGGAGTGGAATATCCACTCTGTTACTCCTGTCCAGTACATAGTGGCCTACAATCAAATAACGTGGTGTTTTAAGAAATGTACATCTTGAGTGACAAAAAAAAGTAATTTAAATGCACAAAATACTAAATGACTGACAATACTGAAGTGTTACATCTATACTGATAATGAAGCTGAAGAGTGTTTGTTTGAACGCGCTAATCTCTGGAACTACCAGTCGGATTTGGAAAAATCTTTTTGTATATGATAGCCACATTCATGACGAAGGCTAAAAGCTAGGAAATTCCTACAGGAACGGGGAAAAACTGGATATGCGCAACAACAATAAATCCTACCTTACTTTACTTTGAAATTCACATCCATCTTGTTTCTTTGCTCGTTGACAGCTACCTTTACTTAAAGGTCTTACATGTGTGTTTAATGTCAACGTATTGTTTCCTGCAGGCCATTCTTATGAGAAATTCAACAGTCGCAGAGATTTGTATAAAGTCTATTCAAAATAATTCTGGGGGAACCTTGTCTCTTTTCATCTAAGTAGCTTACTTTCATTGCAATGCATAAAATAACAACAATGAGTCACCTAGATACAATTAACAAGCTACTATACACGTTGAAATTTTAATGGTTGTTTTCTTGTAGCGAAATGAGTTTGTCTTGGTAATACAATCGATTTATGAAAAATAATAAATTTAAAATCAAGAAATGGCGGAATAAAAATTGTGATAAACAAAACTCGAAAGCGACTTCGACCAATAGTTATACATCACGATAGTTTCGCGCAAAGCGGCCGCGGTCGTTGCCCTTCGCGTATCAACCAGCTGATAGGAACTCTTGATTTAATTGTTTGCGAATTTAAGGTTTGCGGGTGAAGATGTAGTAGGTACCTATCTAACCGGGATAAAAAAAAGTATTTTATTTATTTATCTTACTATATATATTTCTTGTGTACGTGTATGCCACTGAACTCCTCCTAAACGGCTAGACCGGTGTTGATGAAATTTTTTGTGTGTGTTCAAGGGGATTCGAGAATGGTTTAGATACACAATTGGACCCGGTAGGTGGCGCTGTTATCGATTTCTCGAATTTTTCGTCAAACACAAAGCAAACGTTCGGACAGGACAACGTCTGTCGGGCAGCTATTTATTTATATATACTTAATTGTACACCAAATAAAACACACAATGCGTGGTAGTGTGTGTATGTATGTGTGTATGTTATATGTTTTAATCCAGCCTATGCTGTATCCAAGTTTTAACATTCGTCCAAATCAAATTAGCCGATAATAATATAGACTTTCATATCGATAGTAGGATATAATTTGTTCTCAATTTGAAATATATCAATAACGATACTAGATTTCGTTATAAAACATGACTAAATTCAACTATTATTAGAATACTTTGCAAAACCATTCAAGTTTTGCAAACAATCCCAATAAACAAAACAGCAACAGGGTCAACATACAAAACTAAAACCGTATAATGCAATACACTCCGACCAGATATTCGATCAAGAATGTACGAGTATGTTCACTTTATTCGATCTCAACTTTTCTCATTGAGACCATGTGCTGTCGTCCGATTCATGATGCAAGATACAGTAGCAATCGGTTCTGCAATCTGTGTAGGTATCTGTGTGCAACTCAGTATCGCTCACTGGAGTTCCAATAACATTTCATATCGTTCTAACTTGTACTAGATTATTTTGTTCTTTGTTGATTGAGAATCTCTTCGTGGATTGCTTTGAGTATGGTATATCAGGTTTGTTTATTATGTTTCCTAAGATGTGAGCATTCATAATATTGTTCATTGCTGGATCTATTTTTATTAATTCTTTAATCTTCATCAGTTTCATTAACAGATTTTACTTGTAAATGAAGCATCAAATATTTAACATTGAATTTTCGATTTGTTTTAATCATTTTAGTACACGCATCGTTATTAATTTGAGTGATTGTTTTACCGATATTTACTAACAGATACCTACACCATAGAAACTCTAAATTTTTACTCGATTAACGAAACTTCAAACTTTTAATTATATGGTTACTTCAGCCCAGTCTAATCGTAATGGCCGTCCAATTTCACCAAATTGAATAAGTTTCGAGATATTGTCGTTGACTAAACTCAAAGGCTTCAAGGGCCGGTAATTCCAAGTTATTATTAGAAGCACGTTATAATTCTCGTGAAATTAATATAACTTTCCAAACAAAGCTTTCCGTAAAAAATGCCGTCCATTTCGACAGTGTTTGCCCAAATAATTGCTTTAGAGTCTTGGCCAATTTTGTAGAGTTGCTTAAGTAAAATTTTGTTTTATATTGTACTACATAAAAATAATAAAGCTTTCTTCAAGGCACATAAAACTAATTTGTTAAATAGTGTTACGGATTTTCTCGGAAGTATACAAGCCGTAGGTACTAAAGTTAAAAACAGGAAGCATAGGGTGAAGTTATCTTTAAACCAATTACGTGTAGCTCTTCAAGCTAGCAAGTCTTGGACGAAGGTACAAGTAGGGTCTCCGTAGCGATGGTAAAACTTTTCATAAGTTTTTATTAATAAAAAACTGTCGTCGTAGAAGGTGAAAGGTTGTCAACCTCTTCGCTGTTCAGAAGAAGATGTTTGGTAAAAATAAAATAAAAACATTGAAGAATCGAAATTCGTATAGTACACGTGATCGTAGTGTTTATTTGTTTGACGTACAAATGTGAGCTAGGATCACATATTCGCGCGATGCTCGCTTGTTTTACACGTGTCTACGGAGCACCAAACTGCCTCGGGGGCTAAAACTAAAGACGGTATTGTCAAAACTATATACAAATCAAATGTGTCAGTTTGCTTATAGAAATTGATGGCTCGTAACAATATTTTGACTCCATAGTCAGAAAATTGGGATGAGCCGTCAAAAAAAATTTTTGCATAAATTGGCTGCCATAGATGGCTATGGATATAATAAATATGCATATAATCAGTAAAGGCGTCTCTAATCGCCGCTGTGTGACGATTCAGAGCTCTGAGACGTTTCTATGGTACATAATAATCACTAGTTTTCATCAGTTGGTTCGCTAAGACGTCACTGTAAGTCGGAGGCACGTTGAAGAATCCTAAAGTACTCCTGTAGGCCCCGGTTCAAGTGTGCGAGGGAATATGGGGTGGTTTTAGTCAGTAGAAGTTTGAGAGAGATGTCCACCCCAGAGCGGAAAACATCTATGAGGATTTCCGCCGTTACCAAAGAAATAAGGAGTCTTTATAAAAGTTTATATTTCTTTTCCAGGCTTACCACGTATGCCACGATGGTCGTGAAGGCGAACAAGGAGCTTCATTCCTCTGCACCAACGGCACGCTCTTCGACCAGGCTAAGTTCGCCTGCGATTGGTGGTACAACGTGGACTGTGCTAAGGCCATCACTCTTTACAAGTTCGTATTATTAATTTTGTCTTTTGTTTGAAGGTATGAATATGAACTCTTTCTCTACATCGTCTACATCGATTCGATCGGTCTACATCGACATTATACTGGGCTTTCCAATATTTACCCCACAAATAACATCAAATTATGCTTGAACATATTATGCTATTTATATATTTTATCAAGTGCCTAAATACAAAGGTTCTTGGTTTCATCTCAATAATGTCAGGTTCCCATACAAACTTTCAAGCCCTTTTCTCGCGACAAGGGGCGACAGTCTATGTCCTTCTCCAAGGACTAATCTATTTCTGTACCAAATTTCATCAAAATCGGTTCATCTGATAAAAGTCTTATAGCCCCTTTTTATTGATTAACCTTAATACATTGCCACTCCCCTTTTTACGACCTTAAGAGATAATTTTGGGGATAAAAACTATTCTATATCCTTGCCTACAACTCAAACTATCTTCGTACCAAATTTCGTCTAAATCGGTTAAGGCGTGAAGAGGTAACAGACAGACGGACAGTTTGCTACTATATTTATATTATTTTTCCTTAGCCTATTGTGCCCCACTGCTGGGCAAGAGCCTTCCCCATATCCTTCCAGACATTTTTTCTTGCGCCACCTCGAACCAGCCTTCGCGGTGTGCATCCAAATCATCTCGCCACCGCTTTCTGGGCCGGCCTCAGCGACGCCGTCCATCCTCTGGCACCCATTGCGTGGAGACTTGCCCAGCGGTCACTATGCATGCGGCTGGTGTGACCCGGCCAGTCCCATTTCAGCCTGGCAGCTTTTTTGCCCACGTCAATGATACCTGTTTTGGAGCGCAGCGTGGTGATCCGTACTCTATCAATTCTTTTTAAACCTAAAATACTGCGCTCCATTGCCCTTTGACATATTTATAAATAAACTAGTTGCCGCCCGCGGCTCCGCCCGCGTGATTGTCGAAAACTATCCTAAGGGAACATATTCCCGGGATAAAAAGTATCCTATGTGTTATTCCAGACTATAATCTACCTCTGTGCACATCCATACATACATCCATACTACATACATCCAAACATCCATACATACATCCATACTTACAAACTTTCGCCTTTATAATAGTAGTAGGATAAACTAAATTCTCCCAGTCAGCAAATTGTGATCAGGACTATTATCCCCAAGGATCATTCAGTTTGCTGCACAGCGTCACGCTGGAAATCAATTATGCACGTATTTGGACTAGCTTTAGGCTATATTTGGACCAAAAAGCGTCATAGTGTCAATCGGGATAGGTTTGGAATTTGTTGATGGATTTCGAGCTATATTGGACCGAATTAAGGTTATTCTGTTACTTTTGGGCAGATTATTTTTGTGTGTGCGTGTTTTAGGTAGAAATTATTGGCTATGCCTTCTATTAATTGTAAACTATTGATCGAATTTGCTAAGTGAGAAATGATGATAATGATCACGATCATCATTAATTCAATGGCATCATATGAAAACCACCAACAACAACAACTTACAACAACAATAGTTATTTTTGCGCAGATTATTTTTGTGTTCGGTGTTTTTGGGTAGAAATTATTGGCTTTGCCTTCTATTACTAAATAATTGTTTGAATTAGTAGAGTGTGGAATGATTATAATGATCACCATCATCATTAATTCAATGGCATCATGGAAAACCAACAACAACAACTTACAACAACAACAACCAACAACAACTAGCAACTTATTTAGTGCTGATATTAAGTTTTTTTTTAAATATTTCAGGTTGAACGCAGATCCTTACCACAACCCATTCGTACCAAAACCTAAACCTGAGGAAGAAGTCCACGCGCCAGCTCACGGCCCATCCCACGGAATATTTTACAGGAAGCTCTAGATATAAACAGAGAACAAACAAACTCGCCATTATTGTAGAAAATATCACATAAGTAATTTGGTCAAATAGGAAAACCCATCGAGAATATAAAAGAAGACAGTCTTCTATGATTTACAACGACAAAATTTCTTACAAATATCATTCAATTTTCAACTTTAAGCTTTAAGCAGTAGAGTTCTCTTTTCTTTAATGCAAGCACACATACATTCTCGCACTAACATTCGGTAGTAGAAGTAATTTATTTTATTTAAATAATAAAATACTTTTTCATATAGATCCTTCATTCTCACTTCATAATATTTTTTGGTAGAATTTTTGTTCTGAAAAATTTGATTATATCACGCTATGCGGAGTTTGTTAATATGGTAGTATGTACTTGCGTGCGATAAGGTAGGTTTAGGGAGCCATATTTTTTTTTTAAATGGTGTCATTTTTTCAACAGCTTTATTAGAGACATGTATTTGAGCATCGCTTGCAAAACAATTTCAATAAACTTACATTTACCTAGTTCGCAGAAAAGTCACTTCAAAAAACCCTTACAAAATATTTATGAAAAACCCTCTTCCTTCTAAAAATATCAAAGAGGCATTTAAAACTGTAAATAGTAGCAATAACAGTGGAATAAGATTTTTTCAACACTGAATCAGGATAATATGGCTTCCTTCAGATTATCTATAATTAAGAAAGAATGTATGAATGATTGAATAATGTTAGAGTCGAAAACAAGCTACCATCAACACACAATTTCATAATCAATCATTTTATTTCCATCATATATTCATTAGTTATTAGAACATGCATCGTTTGGTAGCTAAGAATCATTTTGTAACATATTATTCTAGAATTAAAATATATTTTTTCTTATTTAAACGGGTGTTTTCTTTTAATTACGGCCATTGAAGAGCGCTGCTTTATTTTAGACGCTGCAGTCGGAAAATGGAACGGTTATTTCAAATATGTTTTTTTCTTTGATTCGACAATTAAAGAAAAAACAATAGACATGAACCAGCCTTTCAAAAGAAAGACTGGTTCTTGCTGGTTGTGCTGGTTCATGCACATTTAAACTGGCTATGAAAAAACGTGATAAAGCGGTAATTATGGACATGTTATGGCTTAAATGATTTGACATCCCAAACTGCATCAACCTGTATCTGAGTTAAAAGTTTATCCAGAGTGGCAAATCTTCTAATTTTTAAGCAACGTTCACATTCACATGACAGTCAAAAATGCCTTTCCGACATTTTGACAGATGCGACTGAGATCCGAATGCGAACGTTACTTAAACAAATACATAGTAGAATGTCCACCAGATAGTCGATTCCCGATATTTTCAAACTTTCATTATCTAAGCTCTACCTCACCTGTAACGTTCAATACCAAAAACTGTAAAAATATTATTATTATGCGCCGCTTACGGGCCAGCCCCAACCTTATTTTGCGCTGTGTGGCGAGCAAACTCGATTGTTTATATGTACATGTGTGTGTCGGTGCTGCAAGCTGTCCACCTCGGTGTTAGGCGTGTGGCAGTGATCCACATGTATTCCTGGTTTACTGTGTTAACATGTTAACAGATTAGTTTAGGAATACAGAAGTAACACAATTGAGTCATATTACTAGAACAATAAAGATATTATTATTATTAATTTACAGGTATTTTTTGCTGAATGAGACTGCTATCAGAATTTAAACGTTTATAAAATATCAGGATGTTCCTTTCATGAATTTTCCTTTAATCATAAAAATACGTAGACGTTCACAAACGAAAGTAAAAACTTCCGCAACCGGTAACTGAGTCTCCTAAGGCTATTCAATTGAACAAATTAAATGAAAAAAAAATAACCGGAATAATAACAGTTATCTACTTAAAGAATACTGGCAACGTCAGACGCCCGTTCGGTAACTGACGGGGAAACAATGGACCGATAACGTCTGGTACCGGTCTATAAGAGTATCCTCACCTGTCCAGACGAACGCGAATGACGTATGACGTTGATTGTCTTGTTCGAGCTGCGATAAGCAACATTGACATGCCAATGAGGAAAAAATAAACAGGGCAGATTAACGAAAGGAATAAACTCAAGGAAGAATCTGCGATTAGAGTAACACAAAGAAAGCCACCACCACACTACCACCACCATTTTAGGGCCCAGAAAAAGGAGACATTTCTGGTCTATTTTGAGTTTCACGAAAATCACAATGTTCAAGAAATTAAAAAGGTAAAAAAATATGAAAGCAGATAAAATTCTAAAAGAACCTCCTTAATGATAACTTATTGTTTAATTTTTTTCGTAGCTGATAACTTGACTCCTCTTTCACGCCAAGTTTTTCGGGATCTTCAAATTATATGCTATCAACTCCATAATTTTCAATTTTGCAAGACCGTTTGAAGTATAAATTATTCGTAATTTAACAACTTCCTTATAAAGAAAAGTCGGGGCTTCTAAGCAAAATAATATTAAGGGTTTTCGAGAAAGCATGAACACTTTTGGATGATAGCATAAAAGCGGCGTAAGATCGAAAAGTGTGGGAATATAAGGGTTTTTAGCGAGAAATAGGGGAAATGGGAGCGTTTAAATGTATTCCCATTACATTAGGGTAATCTGTGTAGGATGCAATTTAAAATGGGGTACTTAGGTAGGTAGGAGTAAAGAGGCATTTATTCGTTGCAATCATTTTGTGTTGCTGTTAAATGAACATTTTTTTTTTATTATAAGGCTTCTCAACAATGAGTACACTATAGCGTTATAATTTGCACATTGCAAACTTATGACTAAGCGCCTCATTACGTACAGAGAAGCACATAATGCACAACATTATGCGCAGATAATAACATAATTATTTAATTAAAATTATTAAAACATTGATTGAAAAATTAAAAGAATGTTATAAACATATATGTTTTGAGTTGAAACTCTTTACGGTGACGTTTTCTGGAATTCAAACTTACAGTTTCTCGTCAAAGCTAAACCCTGGTATAAATCCTCTAGTATTTTTTTCATGGAACGGTCATTGCCATAATTTATTAAATCTATTCACAATACTTCCCACATTTGATATTAAATTATATCCAAAAACAAGAATGAAAACATTGTTTTAAACAAAGACCTCATTAGCAGAGTACATGTCGCCCGTAGGCAAAATGTCGTAACTGCTTTTGGAGTGTTAATTTAAATTAAATTTATTATCATTTCGACTGCTCTTGTTTGGTGCAGTTGGTTCAAGCACCACAATTGTATGGTAACAAGTGAATTTTAATGGAATGCCTAGAGCGTGGTGTTCTGTGGTGACGTTCAACAGATGAACGTTGCTGTTGCAACCTGTGAAATAATGAGAAATGCGAAGACTAATTATTTTTCTTTGTTTTTAAGAGAAGGGAGAGGGAAGGAAAAAATGGGGTGCTTTTTCTTCCTTACCTCAAGGGCGGAAGTTGATAATCTTTATCAATTTAAAGCGTAGGTGTATGTGTGTTAGGTTTAACGCAAAGGGCTTTAGAAGGAACACAGATGGGATTTAGTCAGTAAGAGTCTGACACAGAAGTCATTTGATGATTACCCATCCTTAAAAAAAAAGCTGTATGTTTGTTACACAGTCGAACATTTTAGTTTAAGTAGGTTATCATTATCATGTTCAAAGTCAGTGCCGCAGAATCAGCTCATTAACCCTCAATTATATTATCAGAACTGTCACCAACAATACCGTCTTCGACTCGACAATTTTTTCATTTTTCGACTCAACTCATTCACCAGTGTAACTGAGCCGACTAAAGTTCAGGAAGTTTCATCATTCAAAAGGTCTTCGAATAAAGGTGTAAGTCCTGCAAACAACGTAGCTACCGAAAACCCGAATGAACCCCAGACCAAATCTAGCAAACAAAAGAAAAAGCCTAAAACAATATCCACCACCAAAAATAGTCAACAGTTCCGATTTTCCGAAAGCAAATTAAAAAAAGCAAAAAAAAAAATATTAAAAAAAAAACTATAACTCATAGGAAACCCTTTTCTTAAAGCCTGTCCCACATTGATTAAAAGTGTCAGTTTCCATGCAAAACTTCACTTTGTATTCAGTCAACCCGTATCGTTTATGAAGACGTCGCGTCGCACGAACAACATGTCTCTTGGAACATAGACGGCGTATCGACGCGACCAATTTACTCTGACACCTTAAGTTTTCTAGTAACTGAGATATAAATTGAGATCTCAATCTCAGTTATTTTACTTTATTTATTTAAGGAAAACTTACAGCTAAACAAATACAGTTACTAAAAGTTTAAACAAAATATGGCCAATTACAAGTTTCCACATGTATCAATTTTTTTTTATTGATTTTTGATTGATTGAACTGATATAGACTGCTTGGAATATTTCGTCAGAATAGTAGTCACTATCCTTGACTACTTTGAGTTTTTTTGACGATTTATGCAATTAGAAAGTTTATTTTTAGTTTCGGTGACAGGAAATAAATGAAAACACTGGCAATACTGGTAAGTATGGCCAGTATTTTCATTTATTGTCATATCGATGTCTCTACTTTGTATACAGCTACACTATAGCTGAGTGACTTTTTTCATCCAGGAAAAAAAACATGGTCCCTGCGGTCACAAAGTCATATCCAGTAGAAAAGCAAGTGCTTTCATAATCCTCTCAGAGAAAAATTTAGAGTGTGATATATTTTCGTCTTTAGTATCCCTCGGGTCAAAAGCCTATATTTCAATCTGTTCTCGAAGCAGACATCGCGTGATGATTGACTGTCGGTATTTCAGTTCGACCAATCAAATCCCTAGACCTGACGGGTGATTTGGCAGTTCTGCTCATAGATTTGATCAAGCTTTCAAGAGCTAGATGTGAGTTTTGACAGTGAATAGTCGGTGCATACGTCAAATGTCAGTTTGCTAACTTCTACCTGAGGAATAAAAATGCTTGACAGCTCCTGCATAGAAATTAATTAGTAATAACATCTAATTAGTCCGTCAGATAGATTTCCGAAAAATATTGGACACGTATTTTATTTTTTTATGTAAACAAAATATGAAGACGATACAGTGCGTTGAAAACTCGCGTGACGTCACTACGATAGTCCAATTTTTACTAGTGACGTGACGTCACCAGCTCTTGATCTTTGATGCGCTTTATTTTTATTATTTTTGATCGATTTGAAATGGCAAAAAAATATTTTATACAAGTAATATGCATAAAAGAACAGATTACGACAGGAACTAAATAGGGCATAATGAAAAAAATACATATAGTATGTATGTATATACGCGACGCGGCGCGATGGCATGCGTCACCACGCAGTTTATTGGTTTTACCCACGGCTATAGATGTTTCACATCAAATATTCGTGTCGTCGTTTTTCGAAAATCTACCGGACGGACTAAATAGAATTTTAATTTTTATCTAGTAAAATATTATTATTATTATTATTCTTCAGCTTAAATCTATCTGACTGTTGAAAAATAAGCCTTTGATAAAATAATACATCATGCGTAAATCTAGCTTGACTGGTTCCAAGTCTGGGGTTCAAACTCAGACAAGCTTAACTTTGTATAAGTAATTTGTATCACCACTGCTCTCAAGACAGCAATGGAATCAAAAAAGTCGTAGACATGTGACGATATTCTCCAACCAATCTAATATCTACTAATTCACAGAAGAGAATCCTAAGTCTAGCACCATTATATAAGCAGACTAGCTGTGCCCGCGACTACGTCCGCGTGGAATAGTGTCTTTGGGTAGCATTTTTAATTATTTAGGCTGATTAAATAAGACATACGTATAAATACTTTAATGAGCTATTTGCAGTGTTTCACTGCAAAGAGAAATTATGTAAATATATAAGTAGATAAGGTATAAAGTATTAATATGTGCCCCATACAACTTCTCATCCCCCCTTTTCAACCCCTTTGCATTAAAAAGTAGCTTATGTCCTTTCTCAGGCTCTAGACTATCTGTGTACCAAATGTGTATCGGTTCAGTAGTTTTGGAGTGAAAGCGCGACAGACAGACAGACAAAGTTACTTTCGCATTTATAATAATTAATAATAGTTAGTACGGATGATGAATTTCGTAGTCAGCAATAATGTTGTCGACAAAACTGCACACTTGTCTTATCCAATAGATTCTTAGTAAAACTACGATTTCTTATAACTATATTTAATTCAGCCTTACAGCAAGAATAAGCAAGGAGAATGTAAGGGGAGATGCAGGTCTAAGTAAACTGGTAACTTGAGCACACGTCAGACACACTTTATTGCAAAACTAGAAGAGCTCCGCTGTGGCACTGGAATGGAATATACTGGCCTTCTTGGTTGTCTATATAATATTCGTTGACATAAAGAAATAATAAAAGTTTTAATGGTAGAAGTGTAATGATATCAGTAACTTTCATACATTTTGACTGTCTTTAAATTTTTCGAAATAACAAAAAGACAAAAATTTCTACCAAATTTCTAAAGAAATTTTTGTTCGTTGAATCTTAATGTTTCAAACACTTTTCTTTCGTTGTTCATGCATAAGTTATTTCGTGTCTTTATCATTTTTGATATGAGAAGAATACATTAAAAACTAAAAACAACATTATGAAATATGAAAGTTTTAAACCAAAATGTGGCAAAAAAAGACCAGTGAAAATGGTCGGTCGGTCCGTCACCGACTAATTCACCATTCAAAATCAAAAACAAAATCAAAATCGGTTCATCCGTTCGGGAGCTACGATGCCACAGACACACACACACACAAACACGTCAAACTTATAACACCCCGTCGTTTTTTGCGGCAGGGGTTAAAAATAACGTCAACGGAAAATCAAAAATTATATTGGAAAACTGTATCGCACCCTTCACTGCCAGAGACTACCAGTTCTGTACGGGTAAGCCTTTTAATTAATTAAATTAAATTTTTGCCACGCATCGGTAGACATCTTTTCAATTGTGAATTTCGATAGAGAGTCGTCCGAACTTTAAGGAATTAATTTAATTATTGAATCGTGATAGTTCTTTGCGTACTTTAATTTGTTTGGTTTAACGGTATTTTTAAAATTGGAGCTTGATGATATACTTGGGTAAGTCTCTTCATTTTGGTAACTTCACTAATAAAATTAATTACAACACGTTGGGTGCAGTTTGAAAATGGTTTGAGGAAAAATTGTTTGTAGTTTTCATTGACTACGGCTAATAGATATCGGTATGTTAAATCAGAAATATTTTTATTTATACCTTTTTTGGTAACAAACCCCAGTAAATTAAAAAAAAAAATTGGTTGCCTGTAAAGTCGGTATACGGGCGAAAGTTTTACGTGACAACGACTTTGAGTGGTAAAATAACGTGCCTTTCACTTTTTATGTCTGTCTCTCTCGCTCTTAGGCGGGCTAACCATGCCCGAGTGGAAGGGACGCGTGCCTCTCACTCGCTCTCATTGTGAGCGCATAACGTGAGCGGAGCGTAACGCAGTTTCTTGAAGTGTCACCCGGCAAACCAATTTATAAGACGTTGTCACGTCAAAAAAACAATCTATTTGTCACATAGAGAAAAAGACGGTGTCGTTTTATGATTTGGAGGTGTTACTAAAACTTAGGTTATTTTTATTTAGTTCTGTTAATTCCCGTACACAGGGGCTCTATAGTCTCCTGTCTTAATCCTATATATGAACTCTTAAGCCTCTTAAACTTGAGCATTGACTTGTAATGTGCATTCTAGCGAACGTTCTTTTGTTTAAAATAAACAGCCGGTCGATTCTGTAAACATGTCGAAGTGAAGGCTTGGGTGAAGTGATCACGAGGTGAGAAGTCAATCCATACAATCAAAATGTCACGTGATCACGAAGTGAGTTGTCATTCCATCTTGATTATACTTCGACATGTTTATAGAATCGACCGGCAGGAGCGTTCTAGCCCGTGTACAAGCGAGCGTTCTCGCGAGCGTTCTAACGAGCGTTCTCGCGAGCGTTCTAGCGAGCGTTCTCGCGAGGGTTCTAGCGAGCATTCTAGTAAACTACAGTAAATTTTGCTCCGAGCTTTTTGTGGAACCAAGCAATTTTGCCACTGTTGTTTGACATCTTCGTGAAGAATACATTACGTTGACTAGAATGGTCGTGATAATATTCGTAACGATGTTTGCTTCTATGCTCTGTCAGTTCGACAAATTTAAAATCGCCGAATGCTTGATTTTTTTTTCATTTTCTATTTAATATGTGTTTGCTCTTGACTCTAGTCTAGCTCATAGATGACAGAGACAAAGTCGACGATGGAGCGAGCTTACGCAGAAGAAGCCTGTTCACTCCAATTTTGAAGAGATTAGGGTACACACAATTTTGAAGAGACTTTGTTGGGTCTGTATTAGGTGAATGCTCAAGTCCATCAGCACCTCAAAAGACTTATTTTTAGCTTCTGGCTTATCTTCTGACCTTTGTTCCTCGCTACACAAATAAACAAACACCCAAAACCATAAACTCCGTTTTACGTCATACTTCAATACAATTTTTAGTGCATCAATACTTAATGTCCTCAGCAAATTAGACATAAATGAAACGTTGAACAACCCCAAGTCTCGACCGAACGACCCTACGGGGTGTTGTAAAACAGCAGTTATGGGCCCTCAACAAATCCTGCCACGGATTCATAATGCTCTTGTAAATTAAATATGAAACCAGGTATTAGGTTGTATGCCGGAACAGCTGCTCATTATAAACAGATGGATTTACCTTTTTTTCGGTCGTATTAGGTGTGACTTTGTAAAGGAAAATGTGAAATATAAACAAGGTTTTTGTGGCGTTGGGTTTATGAATTAAGCTGTCGTGGTTTAGGTTTTACTTTTTAAATGAGCAGCAGGGGACTTCTAAGAAATTAATTATAGTTATTTTTTAATACTCTCTGTATCATTATTATAAAGTTTAACCTAAACCACGAAGGGAGGCGCTTCAAAGTAAATGTTAGGATTAATAAAAGCCAGAGGCTTACAAAAAGTCACATCAAATCAAAACAAAATGTAAAGGCACCTTTTATGAAAACAAAATAAAGAATCTACCGAACAAAGGTTCAGGTTAAAACGGATGAGTATTTTTATGTCCCGTAACGTCCACACACGTCCCCTTACACTTGAAACAGATCTCCAAAATAGAAACATACGTTAACCGATATCTTTCGGCCAATTGATTATTTCCTGCACTCCCAGACCCCGTGGGACTTCGGCTATTGTCGGGAAACTACGCTACCACACAGTTTATCTTACGAAGGCCCATAAAAATAGGGGATGAACCAAACAACTCTATAACGTCTTACCAAATGAATAGTCTGCGGAGACTCATAAATAAGGCCGACGGTACACTAGCACCAGATAAACGGGGATCTATTGAGCTTATATAGCACTTAGTGCGCGTTGAGGTATAGTCCTGCCCTTATAGTCAGGATTTATGATACACCTGTGGGTACCTTGCTTAGTTTGCTATTTGATTGTGTTTAGTTTAAGGCGTTAAATCAAGATGAATTTTAAAAACTTAATTCCTTTCTTGCAGCTTGAAACGCTTCAGATTGTCCCGAAGTAGCTGCTTGTAAAATAGCACAGTTTTCCTTGCGTATTTACCCTTGAGTATTATACGGTAAATTTTGCCATCTTGCTGGTCTACTACAGCGTACTCTAAAAGTATACTAATAAAGGGCAAACTATCGCGCCTCTCACAAAGTGGAGCAATGTGAGTCCGCTTGATGCTAGAAACACAAAGCCGGTCAATGTGGCGAGCCTTGAGGATACCTACGTCCAGCAGTTTTTTGGCTGAAATGACGAGGACGATTATCTATCTGTATTTTAAGGATGGGATTTTTTTTCTTCCTAAACCCCTTTGCGTTCAAGGGCCGCGGTGACTATTTCGAACAAATTCCGCAACCCTGGTAGGCTCTGGCCCTAACGGACCTCGACTTCTATGCTGACATCTCTTTGAGGCGCGCGTGGAAAACAACGCGCCATCGACCCGGGCCTTGTTCTGATCGGACAGCGAGCCACCCAACGCTCGCCATCTCAGGCCCGCGCCTACGGTGGCCGGGAATCGGCCTGTGATTCACAACGCCCGGGTCGTCTTCTTCTGTAGCGGCG
Source organism: Mamestra brassicae (assembly GCA_905163435.1). Taxonomy (NCBI): domain Eukaryota; kingdom Metazoa; phylum Arthropoda; class Insecta; order Lepidoptera; family Noctuidae; genus Mamestra; species Mamestra brassicae. The sequence goes on along the minus strand of LR990996.1, from coordinate 3,673,675 downwards.
GTTGGGGCGTGAGGTTTGTCTTTCCCTCATGCGGTGCGCCTCCTCCTTCATTAACATTACTGTTTCTCGATGGTCTAGCCTGCTAAGCAATAAACGATGGAATATAATTAGCAGCAGTATTATAAATAACTACTACATTGCCCACAGCGACAGTTAAATTAAGTTTTATTTAATCCAAAAAGCTGCTTTAATTTGGTCGTGTAACTCGATAATTTTGTGGGAAATGTGGGTCCCTGTAAATGAGTTTGCATTTTGATATTTAATTATTTTATTTGTCAAAATATTGTATAAAATTTAGTGGCAATCTGTTCACAATGAGAATATATTATTGACATTGCGGGAAAATAATAGTTTATCACATTAAATTATAAATTCAAATTGTGTCCGTTAAGTTACGATTGAGAAAGTGCTCCTTGGTGGGCGGAAGGTTCGCATCGAACTGTTTTACGTTTGATTTTTTTTTGTTTTTTGGTCCTTCGGATTCCATGTATTGGAAGTATCGATCAAAAAAAGACGTCAAAACAATCATAGGTAAAAAATATTTCACCAGTGATGACACAAAAGTTTCCAGCATGAGGATGCATGCGAACCGAGCTTATGTGTCAGTTACCTCGAAGCGAGGTTTTATTTTACTTTGAAGTTATGCAAAAGCGGAAAGCAATTAATTTGACAATGGTGTTGATATTCCACGTTTTATAAGAGCATTTACCAGGGTCATGTTTTTCTTAGAAATCATCGTTGGGATACCACAAAGTACAAACTCAAAAAAATCACTTTAAAATTCGCTTTAAAACATACATACAGAGATAGTCTACATGAACACATGAGCACTTGAACTAGGTATCTCCATTACATGGAATTAAGCGATTATTTCAAATGAAGCACAATATACGGCGGTGAATTGAAGAGGCTTCATTCCGTACAATACGTATATTAATAGAGACGCTTAATCCCGCCGCATTACGATGTGGTCCAAATGAGGAGAAGATAGCGTTATGCCGTACATGTAGTTAAGGACTTCGAGGCTAAATCATGATAGATACAGCAAGGCATAAGATGTGTGTGATAGTATCTGACTCGCAGACCACAAGATAACACATTTTGTTTCAGTCTATCTTGATATTAGTACATACTTATATGTACTAATATCAAGATAGAGTCAGAAGAAATCATACTCCAGAATGTATGACAAACGTTGGATACACTTGGAGGCGATTGTGGCATATCAACGCAACTCTAACGACCAGGGTTCAAAATAACCTCAACTAATCAATATAGACTGGATAATACTTCGTTTGAAATCCAGGAATAATATTCTACACTTATTTATTAATCCTGGGATTCAACAAAGATGATTTTTATTGAAAAAACTTATTTTATTTTCATGCAAGTAAAACAAAACATTTTGCTTTGGCACTATGCAAGTACGAAACCTTCAAAAATGTTATTTAATACAGCAAAACAATTATTTGTATGTAATGTAATTAAAAACCATTTTTATTTTTAAATCCCAGGATTAATACAATTTGCGGAATTTGTTCGAAAGAGTCACCGTGGCCCTAGAACGCAAAGGGCTTTAGGAGGAGCACGGATGGTTTTTAGTCGGTAAGAGTCTGACACGACCTTCCGCTCCACCCAGAGCGGAAGAAGTCATTTGACGATGCCCATCCCTAAAAAAAATGTTTAATACAACGAAATTTCAGAAAGTTATTATCCACTATGTGTTACTTACTTTGGTTAGGTTTAGATTATAACATACTTTACCTTTTCCGAATCCTGTTGATTACTTTCCAGTAGTGTAAAATCATTCGTTCCACTGTGGACATGCAATAAGACCAAGCCTTGCTGAACTTTTTGCCGCCTCTCCTGAAATGTGCCATATTTGGGAAATAAAACAATTTTTTATCAGTGTTGGTAATCCCTCAGTCACACGAACTATCACATAAAAATCCCCCCCGAACCAATTTCGATCACGATGGACAATCTCATTGGAGCCATGTACGCAGGAGATATTATAGTGTACAAGTTTGTGTGCAAACACAGGTATAGTCAACAAAGCTATTTGGTACGCAGGCAGCAAATTTTTTTTTAGTTTGAGAATCAAATGTCTTCTTCCACTCTGGGTGGAGCGGAAGGGCGTGTCAGACTCTTACTGACTAAAACCCATCCGTGTTCCTTCTAAAGCCCTTTGCATTCCAGGATCGCGGTGACCCTTTCGAACAAATTTTGCAACCCCGGCAGGCTCTGGCCCTAGTGAGCCCCGTCTCCTATACTGACATCTCTTTGAGGCGTTCGTGGAACACAATGCGCCATTGACCCGGGCCTGGTTGTGATCGGACAGCGAGCCACCCAACGCTCCCCGTCCGCAGGCCGCCGGGGGCCGGCGATTGCCCTGCGACTCCTGACGCCCAGGGCGTCTTCTTCTGTAGCTGTGGTGGTTGGGGCGAAGGCCTTGTCTCTCCCTCGCGAGGCCCGCCTCCTCCTTTGCTAGCATTACTGCTCCGCAGAAGGAGGTGACCGCTTCCTAAGCCTCCTCGCTCAGGCAGCTAACTTGCAACTACTTATAAACAATGTTGTGGATGTTCTGAGTAGACAATTATTGCACAACACACTCGTAAGTATGACATAAGCTTACAAAACTTATAACGCACACAATATAAATAAATATTGGCAGTGCAGTGGAAAAATAATATGTTTGCCTGTATACCAAGTAGCTTTGTTGACTGTACACACTTATTTTTTTACTCACATATTCTGATGGGACGAGAATTCGAGACGAACTATATCGTTCTGCAAAATCGCTACCTCTCATGAAACATACTCCAAAGTTACAGGAGTAAAGCGTATTAATTTAGCAGAATGCCGCTAAGAGGATGATCTGCGGTAATTAGGGCTGCACATTGAGAACAGACTGAGTGTCAGGAACTGTTGCCGTAAGATGTGGTTACATTATACACAAGATGTAGGGTGCTTTATTGTTATTCATTGTTCTAGGAGCTTCATTGTTACGAAGCGTTTTTTAAAGCGTACAAATTCTTCTTTAGACTTAGCGACGTCAACAACAGCTCATCTTTGCCGTAGTAAACCTGAGGCTGTTAGCAATTAAGGAGCTGACTGTCTCAGGCGTACATATACATATTTGGGCAAACGTAAGCCACTCGTGGATATATCAAGCCATACTGGATATGCTGTAAAAGTTTTAAGACAAAAATGTAGGCATCATAATAATAATATGTGTGTCAACATTGATGAGGTTTGAACTTTTAAATCAACAATTAATCACTACATTGTTGTACGGGTCGTGATATTACGTACCACTGGAATAACTTTATCGAATGGAAATCTATTTTTTTATGATTTTTATGCTGACACAGAGGCCGTTATAGTCGTACGCTGATGTAGTAGAAATTATTTTAATGTTTGAAAGTAAGTAAGTCTAAGCATAATGAATAAAAGTGAGTATTTAACACAGACTAAAATCGACCATTTGCCAGTCGATTCTGTGAACATGTCGTAGATTTCACGTGACCACAGAGTAAGCTGTCATTCCATCTTGATTATATGGATTGACAGCTCACCTCGTGATCACTTCACCAAAGCCTTCACTTCGAAATGTTTATAGAATCGACCGGCAGGTCCTCTTGGCGTTGGTTTTCTCATAATCGTTTCTGTACCGGACGGGCGAGATCGACTGAAACGAGGTGTGTTTGGGGTATGTCCTTCTTGAATTCCTTCGATGTAGAATGTGACCAACCCAGACGCGCTGACGTCCTGTACTTTGGGTTTTCGTACTTTTCTATCTTCGCTTGCTGTCTTTGGGATAGATTGGGGTTACAGATATTCGCTAACCAGTAACAAATGAAGATGCAGAATATATTGTTATTACTGCAGTTAGCGATTTAGGGAAACGTTTTTTATTATAATTAGTTATAGATTCTAATTATTTCTTACCAATGACTACAAATTCTATGTTTGAAACTGTTTACTATCGTACAACACTACTTTACCGTAACGAGGCATTCAAATCGCTAATTGCCGAAGGTTTTACTATAACTACTTTATATTTTCGGCTTTATCTAAGACTATTCTAAGTTAGAACAGGGATTGATGCACCTCCGTAAAGCCAGTGAGATTCCCTGTCTTTTGGGGTGAAAACCACCCCTTCAACCCTGTCCGCTGAGTGAATTTATCTATGTGTGTGAACCTAGTTACTATTTGGGGTTAGTTTCCCGAAAATCAAAGCCTCGGGGGCTGTCATATTATATACCTGATAGTAGGTGCATCATTCTCCTATCCAGACACATAACAGCAAAAGCCGCCCCTCTAAGAGTGGCAACATTGTAGGCTCATAAACCAGGGTTGCGGAATTTGTTCGAAAGAGTCACCGCGGCCCTGGAACGCAAAGGGCTTTAGAAGGAACACGGATGGGTTTTAGTCAGTAAGAGTCTGACACGCCCAGAGCGGAAGAAGTCATTTGATGATTTCCCATCCTGAAAAAAAAAGGCTCATAAACTCGGAAGGGTAAATTTTTTTTATAAAATTCTATTTTGCGGCTTTATGCTATAGACATCATGAGTTCAGATTATCTAGAATCTGAAAACCTAGATATTTTTTATGTTTAGTAAATTAAGGTGTCTGTAAATGGTGGTTTCTTTGTCCACCCGATTACCTTTTACGTGTTATTGTACTGTGAGGGTACCTATGTGTGAAATGTTCAAAACCTTTTTACCTCTCAGTTACCTTATAATACCTATACATACCTTTTTAAAACATTACCTTTGGGGAATTGTGTGAGGGAGATGTCACCCTACCTAAATATTATATTATAGTGTAGAAATAAAGTAAATTCCCCAAGAATATCTTATGTTTCAAGGAGAAAACGACAATAGTAAAATGAATTTAATTTTCATCATTAGATTTGTCTAACTAACTTGTCTAGTCTAAGTTCTTGAACTTAGGCTAACACTATTACATAAGTACATATGTACGCGAATCGTATATAAAAACTGTTTGTGACGCTCGTCGCCAACAGATTTAATTCTTAATTGAAAGGCTTTTGGTTAACACTGTTACAAAATGTGGTATCTAAAGGAACACTGGAATACTAGAACCTCTTTATTGAACTGAATTTTGATAAAATTCAAACCAAATTACAGACGTAAGATAACACAATTACAAGTAGAAGCTTCCATGATTACAATTGACACAGAAATCACGATTTTGTAGCGATTACTTCATTATTCCGTCCGGTTCGTTTCGACGCTTCAATTTATTCAATTATACCAATTTTAATTAAGAAAATTAAGGCGTAGATCGTAATAAAATTGTATTTTAATTACTTGAATCGCAAACGCGAATCTCTATAATGACTGCTCTCACTCAAGTGTATGAATTATCAAGTATTTTCTGTTAATTGAATTGTAATTTTGTACATTTCAAGCCGTCGTTTCCATGGGAGCTTGAATTTTCCTGTCAATTTTTACATTAACTTTAAATTAATTTCCCTTCAATAGGCCGGAGGAAAATGTCAGAATAATTTACTTACAGCGTTAATTATTAATTATTATTTTTGGAGACCAATGAAATTCTTTAAAATTCCATAAGTACAAGGAACCCTTATAATTTAATTAGGACTTAAAATAGACTCAAAATTAAAATCCAAGATGGCGCCGACAAAAAAATGCAATTTCTTCATTGCTGTCGTTTACATGGTTTTGGCTACTCAATAACGAGGTTCGAAAACGATTTTCAAGATAGCGCCAGTTATGCACATTTCTTGAGATAGAATGGGTGTCATTTCTATGGTTATGCGGACAACTGCGAATACCTATACTTAGCGTGGCCTGACATTAAGTTTATAAGCCTCTGAAAAGTCGATATTATCAAACGACTACAAAAAAAAATTATAACGTCGCATCACAGTTCGTCAATATAAAATCTAACAAAAAATCCTACAGCCCAGTGTTTTCAATCCTTCAAATTTAGCAAACAACATAGAAACAACAATATTTTCAAGTGAATTCACCCTAAATAATAAAAAGAAATACTTGGACAGAAAACTGTATTTAAAATTAATTTTAACTGTAAGTTTAGCAGTCTGGCTTCTGGAAACAGAATGGCGCAAAATGGTGGATGGGAATTAAACTAGCAATAATGGAGACGCCATTGCTATGGGGAAACACTAAAGAACAGAAGGTCCAATCTATGCTGCTTTGAGAAGCTTAGAAAACAAAAACGTCCTTCGAGACACGAAATGGGGATGTCATTGGTGTGACAAAACTAATCTATTAATTATTATTATTTTTTATTTGAACGTTTGTTTGAACCCGGCAATCTCTGAAACTACCAGTCGGATTGGGAAAAATATTTTGTATATGATAACTACATTCATGAGGAACTTTATAGGCTATACGGGAACGGGAAAAAACGGCAAGTCGCGGGCTACAGCGAGTTGCAGTATACAGCCCTAAATCTATGTCCTGTCGTTCAATCCATCCAAAGGTTGTCTGGAAGAGAATGCCTTGTGCGATAAGACCGCCCAATGTACACTTTTTTATGTTTGATTGTCCTGTTCTTACTATGGGGTGTACAATAAAGTATATAATAATAAATAAAAGTCGCATTTTAGATGCAATTAAGCACCTTAGTCTTCACCTAAGATAATATGGGACTTCTCTCTTTTCTCTGTGTCGTCATGGTGAACGAACGGAGAGTTAATTTCGGCCCCTTTTAGAATTTTTCTCTGGCTGTTTTTTTGTACTGATGGACGTAGCGTGGGCGTCTATGAAAGTTTAAATTGCCTGCCAATCTATTCATTGTACGCCACAGTCTAGAATTGTCGAGATGAAAGGATTGCTCTATGATTTATATGAAGGGTAGGGTTCGTTCATTATTTAGTGATAAGGTAAGTCTAGAGGCAGTCTGGCAGTAATCGTTTTATCGCTAAACCCATTTTGCAGAGTAGAAACAATTTTTACTCACAAAAATGGTGTCGTAAATGCACTTAGGTACCTACGGTTTTTTTAATATACTTATAGTCTGAGATCCGAAGTAAGATCGATCTTCCTACATGCTTACCGGATGAAAATTACATTTTATCAAATAACTTATCTGTACTTTGAAGATTTATTGATAGGTATAGAAGAGAATATTCTGAGTGAATGAATGAATGAATGATTTGTCTATTTGCTGGATACATATTTTATTTGATAAAATATAATTTTCATCCGGTAAGCAAGTGGGTGAAGGTCGATTTTACTTGGGATCCTCTACTATTAACTAGGCATGAGTAATACTGTTCAATAAAGATCAGGTAGTCAGTGTTCCGAAATACTCTGAAGCTCTACTTGAAAGTCTTCTACAATGTATAATTTAACGTGACGTTAAAGTAATTCCGGCCACCATTGTAATACCTATAATCCAGCAAATAGACAAATCATTCATTCATTTATTCATTCATTCACTCACTCAGGATATTCTCTTCTATACCTATCAACAAATCTTCAAAGTACAGTTAAAAAATCTACTTAAAATACGAACACGAAAAAAGTTCGAAAAACAAACAACAAAACGATCCAATCAACGATATACATTCTAAGCGACTCGCAATCAGACACTTTACTTGGCGTACAACAGGAAATGGAACTTTTGAAAGAAATCAAGAAGTCTGCCAACTTTCCACTTTAGCGCTAACAAGAAAACTATTAGCAATTATCAGTTGCCGGGCGTTTCAATCAATTTACAAGTCGAAAACAAGGCGCTTCAGTAAATACCAGAACATTACATTTGCACACGACACAACCTTACCACCCTTAACATAAAGTTTCATCTTCCATGACTGTGTGTCTGGAGTATGTTTGCCACTCCAACGATATGGTTAAAGACGTGACAGGCCAGCAATTTCATCCTTTTGTGTGTTCCGCAAAGCGTGAAGAGCCAACCTCATAATTCCAATTTTAGAATCAAACTAAAATTGGAGTTATGAGGTTGGCACTTCACGCTTTAAAATCATTTCTCCATATTACTGTTCCGTTCAACGTGCTTCCCAAAGACCTACATTTGAACAGAAGCAATTGAAAAGGTTTAAATTTATTTTCCGTTATTTGGGAAAGGTGATTGTTTGAATGGTTGCAATATCACTTAAAAGCTACATAGATACAGCCGCAGTGCGCAAACCTTACAATTTTTTTTTTGTTTTACAAACATTTTATTTACATTGATATCAACACCTGTTTTTATAAATACTTAACTAACTATATACACTAGAAATAAAAATAAAAACTCCTAACCAAATTAACCCTAAAATATGGCGTCAAAAAATTCATTCGCGTCGCTGTCGACTGGAAGTGTACCCAAAAGACTGGCGGCATTGCCACGTTGTATGGCTGTGCTTATTCTTTGACCAAGGTAACTTTGACCAATTTTCGATCAAACAAATCAAAAGTATAGTTATCACTCAATCTTTTCAACGAGATAAGTGATGATGATGACAAAGGAATCATGATGGCATTGGCAGGGAGTAGGGGGCTGTTTGTGATGATTAACGGAAAACAGAGAAAGACTGACAAAAAGGGGTCCTTTCAAAATTTTAAGTCGCAAATAAGCCAAGATTCTGTATGGTGTCGGACGTAAAAGAATCGCACCATCCCATAACTTCCCGTGGGTGTCTTAAGAGGCGACTAAGGGTTTCACCAGAGAATGGGCAGCAGCATTCTCTGTGTATTCCAACAGTTACACTGCGATCGCCAACCCGCCTGCCTAGCGTGGCGATCATAGCACCACCTTTGGGGGAGGCCTATGTCCAGCAGTGATTGTCTTTCAGTTGATATGATGATGATGAAGCCAAGGTTTCTGTTGTAAACAAATTTGATGAGTTAAAATTTACAAGTGAAATAGCGAATTCATTAAAACATAGTTCGCTTTTTGATTACCCACTACAAAGGGATTTTCCACAAAGGCTATTAATTGTATTGGAACTTAGAACCCTTTAAGGAGCAAATACAAGTTTGTAAAGTCGATCGTTTTATTAGAAAGTAATCCTGTTCAGTAAGCCGGAGATAATGCAAACACAAAATAAAATCGTCGATCTTGATAAGGACGAGCTAATATTTGCTTGTCATAAAGGGGGGCTCTTGAATCTAGATGAAGAGTATTTTAGAAGGAAAAAATATAATTTTACTATGTAGATATCAGTAACTATGGACTGAAAAGATCCAGCAAAACAAAGGTATGATCGATGATATTAACAAATAATGTAGACGGACAGTTTAGATACACTAGCAGCCATCCGCGTCTCCGCCCACGTGAAAGTATGAAATCATCCTAAGGGATCTTGCTCTCGGGGCAAAAAGTATAATATGTGGTAATTCAGGTTATAAACTATATGTGTGACAAATTTCATCCAAATCCATTCAGTAGTTTTGGCATGAAAGAGTAACAAACATCCACCCATCCATCTTATCAAAAAACACATTTATCATATAAGTATAATAGTAGGAATAGGAGTAGTACAACACTCTTTTTACAGGCTTTACAAGCAACAACATGCGTGTTGCCTGTACTAATAGGGTAGTTCGCACCCTTGTACCAGGACCCTAAAAAACGAGCTAAACACAGTAGAGTCTCGTTAGCAACCGGAGGCTGTTACTCTGTATAGCTATGTTCCGTCAAATTAGGGTTTCGTCAACCACATTAACTCCGATATTGGCTGCAGCCACTCCCCTAATATTTACCTTGCTAACATCTCTGGCTGATGGTGCCCTAGTATTAGATTAGGCAACACGCCGGGAACCCTCGTGTTTTTCCTGTCGGTTAGGCTTCTGATTGGGCTGTCATGTACGATCGATGCTGGCGTTACTCCGTGACGAATGAGTGACGGAATGCTACGGGTGGCAACAGACGTGCGATTGGTAGGCAGTTGGAAGTTTTTGTTTTTGTTCGGTTGGTATTTTGAAGAGGTTGAGCGTTTGAAATTGGAAACTGCAATCGAGCAGGGATTTCAGTGGTTTATTTAGCGCTGACTTTTAATAGTCAGGTAAATATTATCAGAGGGATACCTAAATATGACAGTTGATCGCTTTTGCATAGAAAGTATGTCAACACGCCATATTATTATTTATTTTTGTCATAAAAGTTTGTATCAGCTGACAAATTGGACATTATTGCATCAACACCGGGCAAAACTATTTACACCTTCTGTTGAAATAATATTATTTATTTTCTAAATGTGCATTCTGGAAATCATCTTAAAAAATAATCATATGTTATTGAAATAGGTTTTCAGCCAAATTACGTGCCAATGCTATCATGATTCTATTGCGAGACAGGATCTCCATCTCCCTCCCACTCCGGAATCATGATGGATTTCGATCGTCATACTACGGTCCACGTTTCGAAATGTCACAGTATGCCCATATGAATGAACACCTATTATTCTAGATTGCGTTATTGTGTGGTTATCACCAATACCTACATACAGCAGTAATTAATACAAGGTGTAATCTGCTGACGTACTCGTAAGATACAATCAACGTATCTAGGTCATTTGCTACCTGCAACCTAATGACATCTGACCTGACATTAATCAAGCTCGAACTAAACGTTGTTTGTTGGGATTACAAACTAAATGAATATCAGCTGACTAAATTGTATTTTCTCATGAATGTTGAACATGAATATGTGATGTTGGAGCTTTCTTTGGATTAAATGGAGATTAGATTATGTGCCTACCTAAAGAGGTAGACGTGGGATGAAATCTCATGGTACTTATTAAGTTTGTTTTTTAATCCAGCTAAAAATAAGGCTTTGAGCAGTATGGCTCAAAGCCGGGAAGAATGGAAATAAGAAAGCATTTCGTCCTGCAATGGGACAGAATAGGAATAGAAATAAACAAAACGCCCGTCTGCACATTTCATTTTTCGTCATTTTCGACAGGGGATTCGATTCATTCTCGGATATTGAGGAGTGACAGAATTTTGAAGGAATGGAAATCAAATTTTGGAGTTTAAGTTAGTTTGATACATGTAATCAGTGATCAGACAGTGGGAAATGACAAGAGTAATGTGTTTGGGGGACCGCCCGTTGTAACTTTGTGTCCCCGTGTAAGTTAAAATTGAATGCAAAATACTCTGAAAAGGGTGAAAAGTACCGACTCATCGCAGGCAAATGGCGTCAGTAAACGGCCTCTTTGTTAAACCAACTCCAATGAAATGTTATAAACACCCTTGCCATGTCTGTCTACATGCGATAAACTTAAAAACTTCACATTGGGTTTTTGATTTTCATACGGTTTTTTCGCCAACGGACGGAGTAACTTTTGGCACGGTTGGCGCAGTGGTTGAGCGATTGACTGCTGCGCTGCGTGTCGCGGGTTCGATTTCCGCACGCAACAAAAATATTTTATGGCCTACATATAGTTGTGACTTTGTTTGTTTGTAAATGCACCAAAGATAGAAGACAAATTGTGGGGGGGGCAATGTATTTTTTTTAAGAGGAACGTTTAAGTGTACAACTCATCAAAGGTTTAGGCGGAAATATGATGATGATAGTTGAAGACGTAGAAAAAAGGTGAAGACTGTAAGCTTATGAAAAAATATGTATAATTATATGCCCTGCTACCCTTACCATGAATAGGTACCAAACTGAATAGATACCATGTAAAGTACGAATTCCAAAATAGTTCTTAATAAAAACCGGTTTAATAAACTAAAAAAATAATATGTTTTCCGGTATTTAGAAGGCATATCCATGTTAAGATAACGGTCTCTAAATCCCGGGAACAGCACTACTTACGCCGATCTATTGATTACAGAGAATCTGTAATTGCAGCACTATGCAATCAGACTGAAATTCAATATAATATTGGATCAAAATTCACATTCGATCCACGTCTGTCGTTCCCAGGTAGTAGAGTTATTGAAACTTGTGCAAACAGTGCCACCCAATTGTATCGCGTCCCAACATACATATTAATTTGAGCGACATATCAATATTAACAAGTGATGCTGAACAGTTGAATGGGTGCGCACACGGTCGCGAACGGTCGTGACTTTATAATGTAGCTCAAGTTAGGAGCTTTACTTGGAGTATTGCAGCTGATTGGACGTATTATGAGTCAATGTAGACGCTAGAGGATTTGAAGATTCTGATAAACCAATGTTAGAGGTACCTATCTCAAAACTTTTAAATTAATAACTGGTTTTAAATTAATAAGCGGATGTTGGAAAAAAAAAACAGCTGGGTGTGAAGTGGGAGTGGGCTGGCTACATGGCATGAATGCACCCGGTGAGATGAGTGAAGATCGTCACTCACTGGACACCTGAGGGACGTCGTCGTCCAGGTCGATCGCGACGAAGGTGGTGTGACGATCATATTTTAGGGTCAGACTTGGCCAATGATTGCACAAGATTGAGAGGTTAGGATGGAGAAAGAGGAGGCATTTGTCCAGCAGTGGGACTCATATCAGGCTAATTAAAAAAGCTGGTTAATTTGGAATTATTATGGTCGAATAGAGAATCTGTCGGCTTCGGGTTGTATGCAACTGGTCGTTCTGGCGAGATAAGAGGAGGACCTATATGCGACAGTAAATGTCTTTCGGCATATATAACGACGTTGATGAGCCCTTGTTGTTTGTATGTGGGGTACATACAAGCAACAAAGGCAACTGCATGACAACTATAAAGTTCTTCCAGTACTCTACAGACACGTATGACACAAATACACTTGAAATTTTGAAGACACCGCTTTGGTTTGACCACAAACAAACGTGATGGCAAGCAATGATTTGGTCGATGATAAAGCACGCTTGCCTAGAAGTAACCTTATCACCCTTGACTTGAAGACCACCAGGTTGTAGCTATCAGGAAACTCTACTCCACAACAAAACAACTCTCAAATAACTTCATTTAAAAAATCTCATTCTTTCCTAACTTAAGGTAGCCCAAGTTCGACAGGTAGTACGTCTGGCGCAGGCGTCTTCAATAATTTTATGCATGAAATTTGCTTCACGCCACGTGTATTTAGTTTAAACAGACGGGCGACGTGTGTTGGGTTTACTTCGCCTGTTTCCCGTTACTTTGCCTTTGGTATTTGCACTTACTTCTTGAGTTTTGCTTGCAACATGAAATTAATATGTTTGTTGTTTGTAAGCTGTGAAGGGGGAAAGATAAGCTGAGAGTTGTAATGTGGGTTTATTAGCCTCAGTTTATGATACAACGGTGTTAGGTGCGTAGATGCCAACATATGTGCGTATAATTAGGAGTGGAATTCCTTGTCGGAATCTGTGTTCTCTCATAGCTAAAATCTGGGAGACTTTAAGTGAATAGGATACTTTAACGCAAGCGTGCTCCGTCATCGAACAGATGGAATGACAGCTCACTTCATGATTACGTAAGATCTTGATTATATGGATTGACAGCTCACCTCGTGATCACTCCACCCGAGCCTTCACTTCGACATGTTTACAGAATCGACCGGCAGGTCAGTTTTTCAACCAGACTAAGCAATTTGCGAAATTGTATACGAACGCAAGAGAAATCATCGGGCATCAAAACAATCATTCACATCGCTGTCAATGAGAAAAGTGCCCTGAACACTGGTAGCATTAGCGCATTGAATGGCAATGCTTATTCTTTGGCCGAGGAAAAGCCCAGCCAGCCCAGCCCTCTGGTCACATTAACAGACAATAGAATCAAAGTATTCCTAAAACGTTTTGTTCGTACGGCTGGAATGGCATGTTCGCGGAGGCGCGCACCGACTGTTTTCACGCGACGATGCGCAGGCGGTGCGCGTCTCTGGTGCGCAGAGTGCGGGGCAGCGCCAACACCGTCCTGGCGATGATCGCCAACAGACTGGATTGCTGCAGTAGACATATTGTTACTTTGTGAGTGTTTGTTATTGTCTATATTTGTTATCCTGTCTGTATAAATGTTTATATGTCTGTGTGTTTTATGTATGAGTTATGTTTCTGTGTCCAAGGTATGTTTTTAATGTGTCTTTTACAAAAATGTGTTTTGTTGATATGAGTCTTGTGGTACTTGAAATAAACAAATTTTATTATTTTATTTATTATTTTATATTCTGTCGTATGATAGGTCTACACAGTTCTTCGAATGAGGTCGTTTGTAATAAACCTGTACTGCGAAATCTCATAGCCCGTCATTTTTCAGGCAGTTTTTAATCCGTTCTGAATACAATTTTACTTTACACTTGTCGCTTATAAAATATTAACTTGCATATTAATATAATATTTGCTGTCATCTCAATGGTTTGTTTCTACTAGTTGCAACATCACTCGTATGCATGTATCACCATTTTATTATTTCTACTGACGATACAACCCTACCCTTCATGAACACCGTAATCTATTTCAAAGTTCAACTCGCGAACAATTTTTTTTCGATTCGCTGATAAATCGGGAAATCGAGTGGCGAGTTCAAGAACTTCATACCGATGAAATTTTTCTATAATCTAAACGGAAATGGGAAAGCTCGTGCAAAATGACTTTATGTTCAAACGGATTGAGGACACAAACTAAGATTTCTTGTGAAGTACTCGTAGAAATCGTACTTATTCGAGAGAGCGCAAAAACGAGAGGTTTTATGATTGATTTTTTAGGGTTGTTACTGTAACTATACCGTATTGTGTGGTTTTCATGATCGTCCTATGTAAATTCAAATACTAGCATTTGGTGGTCACCTATGAGGCGTTCGCTGAATGAAAAAAGTATAGAGATCCTTGATTCCTTCATTGTTTTCATTCAACCATTAATTCATCGATTCATTACTTAGCACAGAGATAGTGGCAGGCTGGTATTATTTTGGAAGGCAGACGAGTGGCCCAAGCCCACCCAAAATATACGTGTATTAGAATTATGTTTTGCTCTTGTAAAAAATATTTTACTAAGAAAACCCAACTTAGGAATAATGTTTTCGTAATTCTTTTGGATAAAAACATGCATGTACTACGATAATAATTAATAGCAGTTTTTAAAACATGACCTGGTTATGCCTTCCAACCTTATTAGAGGAAATGAAGTAATAATAAAAAAGAAAAAAAAAGTAAAGTTACGCTAAACGAAAGATTAAAATGTATGTCTACACGAGATCTTATATGTGAAAACATTGAGATTTTTCTAACGTTCCTTGAGAAATATTTGCTCTTTACGTTCTAAAAGAATCTGCATTTTACATTCCAGTGAAACCCATTAATTCTTTTTCAATCGTAACCGTTGTGTGATGCTCCATGCTTGAGTTCGCTGTTTGAGCGTTTAAGTGTTGAATGTCTTCAATTCTTAATTTATTTTAAGATAAAATTAATCTATTCCAGTTCTTCTTTGTAGTGTCCTTATTAGATGTAAGATTTTAAGAAGGTTGGGCACTTACAGAAACCACTTTATGCTCATTATGTCTATGTAAGTCCCGTGTGCAGGGAGCAAATTGACTTCAACCGGACACAAATATAAACAACGGCTACTTAGAAATTTCAGAAGAAAAACCCTTCAACACTTTGCCCGCCCTGGGAATCAAAGGCAGGAGTTTACGCTCGACTGTGATTAAGACAACTGGTTGTTTGAACAATTACAACTTAAAAAAAACACATCTTATTTTAGAAATCTCTGTAGTTGAAATCCAATATAGGAAGACAATTTTATAAGACATCCATTATTGAAATTTGTGCAAGCATTCTTCACAATAAACTAATAGGGCATATAACAAGCTAGCATAGGTTGTTCCCCTCAGCTAAAGCTCTTCAAAGTGAGGCACCCGCGGGGCCGCGGCATGTACAATGTACATGCAAATATGTCATTAGCATCCGTATGTTACTTTGTGAACTTCTGACATGTCGCACGGAGTATGTGGGGGACCAATTTGTGTTACTATGAGGTCCCTGATTAAGGAAAGGTACTGACTTACATTAAAACAACATCACCAAGCGTTAATTAGCAATGAGCCAGGAGCGTACCCTGAGCCTTAAGCCTGAGCGTTATACATCTGAAAAGGCTCATGATTCTGGTCCAGGTCGAAGGAAAACGCGTTGGTAGAGCATCGGCAAGATGGACTGGTGAAATAAGGAAAGCTGTTGAAGGTAGCATATATCGAGCGGTTCATCCTGCAGAAGACCGCATGACTTGATGACGCGTCGTATCATCGGATCGTTGACGAAGAAGATGAGACTGACTGTCAGGGAGGAAAATAGTGTGAGGAAACTAGCCCTCTACTACGATGCCTCCTTGCCATTATGAGTTCGTTGTGAGAGAGAGATGGAGCTATCGGAATTGTTCGAAAGAGTTACCGCAACCCTGGAGCGCAATGGGCATTTATGGAGCACGGGTGGGTTTTAGTCAGTAAGAGTCTTCCGCTCCACTTAGAGTGGGAGGAATCATATGATCACTACCCACACAAAAAAAAATGCAGGAGGAACAGCACTATCTCTTTTTCAGATCGCGAAGACTACAGTCGACTGCTGGATCTTGTACCTACCTAAAATGACGACATGATCAGGCCTGAAATGGTGCTGCACTAATAAATCAATACCTTCCAATAATCGTGTCAATAGTTGAATAGTTTACCCCAGTATCTACAATTACATCTTCTAGTTATTACTGGTAATCCTTTACACATATAACATCAATCCATCAACATACCTATATACATAAACACATACATGGACTTATATCTAATTACATATCGCACAATCATTGAGCTGTCATCGACGAGGTATCTAATTACACTGCCGCTTCGGTGTAGATCATACGGACACTGGCCTTTAATTTAAGGCTAGTTATACTCGTCTCAGGACATATCATAGACTGGATTAATTCTCCTTTCCGGGTGGTATTTGAATAATCGTGTGTGATGAACTGGACATCTAATAGAAGGCTTATAATCATCATGGATATCTGAAGTCAATCTGACTAGCCGTTTCCCAACCATGTTGGTTTTGGCTTCCAGTCCAACCAGATGTAGCTGAATACCAGTATTTCACATGGGATGACTGCCTACCAGACCGGCCCAACCGCCAGTGACTGGTTTACACGTTTCTCATTGGCAAGATTGGAGTCAGTTTTTCTAACTTCTGACTATAGAGGTATGCGGGACAGAGAGTAAAGTTCCACATACCTTCACTAAAATGGGAGGATCCTTCGACCATACGGTTGATATGTCTGGTGGGCAACTGCCCAATAGTTGATATTCGGACTGTTGTAAATGTTCAAATCGCACGGTGAACTTTGCTTGCGCGATGCAGGATCCCTTGGTAGTTCGTCGCTGACAGGATAGATGGCGTTGCGGTTATTTTTGTTGCTGTGCAAATTTCGCTTTATTTTTTTTTCATGTGGCGTTCCATTACTATCTATAACGAGTGTCAATTATGTTCAAATGAAGGTCGAAATGTGCGAGAGTTATTATTTTATTGCACCGTATTTATGGTTCAAGAAATCATAGAAAAACCTCAGTTGGACAGTCCAAAACGCGATAGCAGGAATAATCAATATTTTACACATCCTTGATTTGTCTTCTTTAAATAAATCGGTACAAACAAATCGGTGACGCTAAAGTGGAATTGGGTGGGCCATATTTACAGGATGCACGAGAACAAATGGGCCAAGATTGTCACGCGGTGGGTGCGTGAAGACGAACGTCGCAACCAAGTCAGGCCTTAAAAGCGCTGGCGTGACGATTTGAACTCATTCCTGACGGATCGGCCGGAGAAGATAACAGCTCAAGTTCGCTGGAAAAGTATGTGGGAAGCTAAGCAAAAGCTAAAGTATTCGGTAGCGATGACGCGAGTTCCATGATTTTTGTTCACCCAAAAGGTACACATATATACACAGTATACATATAGCTCACGGAAAGCGTTCGGCGACGATGATGCGAGTTCCATGTATTGTTCACCCAAACAGTATATATACATATATACACAGTATACATATAGCTCATGGAAAGCGTTTGGTGACGATGATGAGAGTTCCATGATTTTGTTCACCCAAAAAGTATATATATATATACACAGTATACATATAGCTCATGGAAAGCGTTTGGTGACGATGATGCGAGTTCCATGATTATTGTTCACCCAAAAAGTGTTCGACGCGCCTAAAAAAGTTTCCACTTCAAAAATATTACTGCAACCTGTAGCGTCATACGATACGTCTTATTCGTTTTCAAAACATTATTACGTATGCTGTTACTGGCTAGATATGTTTCTGTAACTCATATTTCTTCGGGGTATTTTCCCTTATTCCCAGGGAAGATATCAAATCTCGTGTTCCCGCACTCGCGAGATATAGATTAGAAGCTCGATATGTAACTGATGTGAGTAGATCTTCTACTGGTATTACCATAGCTTGGTTACTGGAAATACTGTATTTTTACCAAGGATAATCCGTTTATGATTAATAGATAAGCTATAAATTTAATAAAAAAATGTGAGTTAAAAAAAAAAAACTGGCCAAGTGCTAGTCGAACTCGAGCGGAAAGGGTTCTAAACGAATCATATTTTTTAAAAACTTTAATTTAAAACCATTGACTTCTTCTAGGTTTTCCGTAGCTGAAAAGTTATTTCTGTATTCGTTTTTGTATAAGGGTAGGTTCATATCCATTAAAACTTGAACCCATATTCAAAATTAATCTTATTTACGTTAAGCGTTTATGTTTTACTTTGTTATATACTGAATCGGTCTACAACATTTGAAAATACACGAGTTATCTTTTAAGGGTTCCGTATCCGGATTTGGACTCAAAACAGAGTCCGTTTTAAATAACAACCTTGCTATAAGATCAGTTCACGCATATACTCAGCTCTTCAAGGTGAAAACTTTAACATGTAAGTAAATATTAAACAAATTATATATGTAGGAACTATTATTAGACAGCATCACGAAGTCTATTTCTAAAAAGGCCATATTGCGAGGAATTGAAAACAAATTAACTTCTTCATGACCGATGAAAAATTTACTAATCAGAAGTATTAGAATCGAACGTAAACGACATTCCACCAAGCACGTGAGAATGAGCACCAATCATACACTAACCTAAACCTTACAAGTTTAAATCTCAATTCCATAAATCAATAACGTCTTTTTTTTCTATTATTTATCGACCAGTCTGTTTTACACATTTTGGCGGGAAATCCCATACGTCGATGTTCCGTAATTTTTCATTTATTTTTTATTTACCCAGAAGGGAAGGCTATAGTCTTTTGACCATATTGCTTAGTCCTTAATTTTGTGTTTTGCATTAGAATGCGGATGTAACACAATCTAATAGTTTTTGGAGTATCTACAAACAAATATATCGATTCGGCCTTCTCGGCTAGTTTCAAGTGAGGTATCGCGCCTGTTTCAATTATTCCACATATTTTCCAGGTGCGTGTACACTTGAGACACAAAAATAAACCAATTTACATTACAATATCCACTATGAATCAATTTACGAATAATTAAAACAGCCGCTAAACTTCATTCGACAAAATCCCGCCAAAAACTCGGTGTTCCGTCAAATTGACATAAACATATGTCAGAGTCGTTCCGAAATCAACTAGGTAAATTCATCGTTCAAAAACCAATTCTTTAGACCCGATGACAAGTAAAGTCAGTAATAAAACCTTCATCGTGAAATCACAACCAACAGGCACAAGGTTTGAGACAACCAATATTATGTTGTTCGTTGGTGCATACTAATACCATCTGAGCATAATAACCTCTCGCTTAATATTCGTAGTTTGGGATAATTCATAAACGCTATCGCTATGGTTGCTAGGAAGATGAATTGTGCTGGTGTTTGATGGATGGTGGCGTTTTGTTGCTATGTTATTGTAGTAGGTTTTAATATGGATGTTTGGTTATAGGTCCAAGTTGCGTGGGTATAATATAAGTTAAATTGAATTTAAAAATTGCAATCTCTTTTTTGCAGTCGGGTTAAAAGAGCAGGCAATGCAGTTGTGGTGTTGCATACGAAGGGTTTTACATGTTTGTCCCTCTATCGCATAAAACACCGGCCAAAAAGAGTGAGGCTCGCACAGGAAGGGTTCCGTACCATAAACTTCAATAAAACGCGTTTCTTGTAGTAGCATTTTTATTTTAAGGATGGGAAATCTTCAAATTACATCTTTCGCTCTGGGTGGAGCGGAAAGGCGTGTCAGACTCTTACTGACTAAAACTCATCCGTGTTTCTTCTAAAGCCCTTTGCGTTCCAGGGCCATGGTGACTCTTTCAAACAAATTTCGTAACTCTTGTACGTGTATAAGAGTTAAAAGGAAAGGTTTTACAGGTTCGGATCCAAAGGTTAGTGTTAACTTCCCTTTGGGTCGTCGTAGGAGTAGACGGAGAAACGTGTTTTTTTAAAAGTTTATGATATGGAACCCTTCGTGTGCAAGTCCAACTTGCTCTGGCAAGTTTTACCCTATTTCGTAGTTGCATACAAAACATTTTCAATGTATGTAATCTTTAAACTTGTACCACAAACGAATAACCATATTGTATTAGCATGATTGCTTCAGTTATTAGCATTTATTTAGGTTCGCCTCGTTACTGAGCGTACGTTCCTTGAATATTCTATTGACGTAAAGCATATTGTGTATGAAAACTTGGGAGAGATTGAGATATATGTAGATAAAGGAAGCAAGTATGTTAGCTAGTGTGAGTTAGTTTGGTTGAATTAATTAAACAGGTCTGCGATAAAAAAGTTTTTTGAGTAATTTTATATGAAACTGGTAAATGTGTCAACATTGCAAGTATGAACTTTATTTAAATGTGTCATGTCATGTTACATTTTTTTTATTGGCATATGTTTAAATAAAAATTCTATGGTCTACCTATGTTAAAAAATTAAACTTTGTAATGGTAATCTCCCTGTTTTTTTTAAATCTTAATTCCACAGTCTATATTATTATTCTATACTTCTAATAAAGATCAAGCCTATTGAGACGTTAATATGATGACGAACTACTGCTAGATGATATGTAGAGATGACCAACAAAACGCAGTTTCTTTTTAAAAAAAAAACGTTGTTATTAATTGTTTTCTTTGTTGCTGTAGTCTCATAAAATTAAGAAAAAATTGTAGTTATTTATCTTTAAACACTATAACATCTAATTCTGGCAAGTGTAACGTGATATATCATATGATTGCTAAAAAACTTTTCAAGATTTTTTCTCGCACGCCTGCGCATCTTTGATGACGACGAAAAGATAAATTGTTAAAATGATGAAAATATTAAAACGATTGGTCACAAAAATCAGTCACTCATTATAGAGGGTATAGAGGGTAGGCCCAGTGGTAACGGTTAGCAGAGCTTAGGTTTTGTGTAGGGCAATGCGTCTTCCTGGATTTTGGTTCATCATCATTTGTCTGCTCTTTAAATGATTTAGAAAAATATCGGGGATCTGTAACACCAGAAATCGGACAAACCTATCGCTCCGTACTGGGCTGGCGTGGTGGTTGATGAACTAGTAATTTTAAAAACAGCTTAATTTAATGAACAAAGAAACTTAATGTAAAAAAACCGACCAAGTGCGTGTCGGGCCACGCACAGTGAAGGGTTCCGTACATCACTATTGCCGATTTAGAATTTTCGTTTGAGTCATAACTGTTCTTTTTAACACTTTGTCGGCGTGATTATATACTATGTATATGTATACCCATACCAAATTCTGACTTTCTAGTGCAAAGCGTCTCTGAACTAAACCGCGAACAGAGAGACAGACAGACATGGCGAAACTATAAGGGTTCCTTGTTAACTACGGAACCCTAAAAACACAAACGTGTAGGTATCCCAATATTGAATAAACTATCGCAGTCAATACAAAAGTTCCAAAGGTAAATGGACAAATCACTTACCCGAAGATTTTCTTTCTCCAAACTCCATTTTTCCTTAGGTAAGGATCGCAGGGGCCGATAAGAGGTATCGACTGACGGTAATACTTCTAATTCTATAGAATATTCTTCTTTCAACGTTTTTTCGACCATAAGGTTCGGGCTATCTGATTGGGTCTTTATATTTAAAGGTATAGTTGAGCTTGAGGGAGGAAGGAGCTCCTGGCTAAATAATAACAGCCGCCCCGGTCGATCTTCAAGGTTAAGCAATGCTTGCCGAGGTCGGTCTGTGGATGGGTGGACCATCTTAAGATACCGAGACTCTTCCGTGCCTCGGATAGCACGTTAAGCCGTTGGTCCCGGCTGTCATTTGTAGACAGTTAGGCAGGCAGTCGTTACGGATAGTCAGAAGCCAGAAAATCTGACACCAGTCTTACCAATGAGTACCGTGTTACCCAGTTAATAGGTTGTGGAGGTCTGCTAGGCAGCCGCTTCACGTAAAATATACTGGTATTCAGCTGAATCCGTTTTGACTGGAAGCCGATCCCAATATAATTGGGAAAAGGTCAGGCAGATGAGTTGAGCTTGAGGGAGATTTTGGCAGGTTGTTTCTGGGTTTCTTGGCAATGTAGTGTTTATGTTGTTATGAGTATTCCGAAAGAAGGCATTCAAGAATCAGTCAATAATACTAGCTTTTGTCAGCGACTTCGCGCGCATGAAATACGAAATTATATCAAACAACAACAAATTCCCGGGATTAAAGTCCTATTCCAGGAACTACGTCTACCCGTGTGCCATGTTTGATCCAAATTCGTTCAGCTCGACGTGAAGAGGTTACATTGTATTTATAATGAGTATTGTAGCATGAAATTGGGAGTATGATATCAAAAGTGATGAGTACGATTTTCCCTTGATGGAAAGTATGCTCATAAAATGGCTACCAATTAAAATTAAAACAAGCTTATATAAAATAGCCAACTCGCTGCCAGTAAACTTTACAATAACCATTTTATGCCTCGTAATGAAAATTAAATTTAACAGAGCCACCCAAAACCGAAGGCCCGTTTCCGAAACAGTATCAGTCGTCAATTGCCCGAACAAAGTTCCCCAATTAACCGTTTTCCACAATAACCATGAATATTGGCAAAAAATTCTGTTGCGGCACGATTAAATTCGCGGCCGTAACACGAAATGTCCATTATCGCCGAAGGTATAATATACCCGCATTATAACGACTGTCTAACCGTTAAATAATTTTATTTTTAACGTGGGACTCGCAGATAAAAAGGCTGGTAACTTTAAATGGGAAAACTTCCTTTTGCTGAGCAATGAAAAGGCGTCATTACTGCGATTGATACAAAGGGGACAGGTGGGAGGGGAATTTGTACATACATAGTTGTTTATGATCAGGTGCAAATTGTAAGATTTGAGGTGGTTGAATAGGGTAGGTAAAAAATGTCAATGGTCTTTTGAGTGAGAACTCGAAGAAGCATTGACATTTTTTTAAATGTGTTTTTGTATGAACGAATGATGTTGAACGTATTTTGCCGTAAGGCTTTACATGTTTTTAGGAAGTTTTAGTATTTTTGTCAATAGAGCTGTTAAACAGATAACCTTGGTTACTATAAATCATATCAGCCAATTGCCATCCACTGCTGAACGTAAGCCTCCCCCAAAGATCGCCAACCATCCCGGTCCTGAGCGGTCCGCATCCATCCGCTGCCAGCCACCTTCTTCAAATCATCGATCAATCGTGCCGCAGGGCGTCCCACACTACGTTTGCCCATACGCGGTCTCCACTCTACCACATGTCTGCTCCATCGACCGTCTGTCCGTCTACAGACATGGCCGGCCCACTTCCACTTCAGCATGCTCATTCTACGCGCAATGTCGGTGACTTTAGTTCTCTGGCGAATGAGTATAAATAATATAGGGAATATGCATGCAATTTTGTTTTGCTAAATAAAATACTTATTAGCTCTAGTAAAATACCTTCATCAGCGAAGAAGTTGTAAAGCTTCAAACTTATTCAAAGTTGACAATTAATTAAAAAGAGACGTCCGATACCAACTCTGACGTCAAATACTATGACGCCTATACAGCTGCCATACAAAACTGCGTTTTCGCGAGAGGGACAGATATATTTTTGTTAAAAATAGTTATATATCTAGTTTGTTTTTCGAAAATTTTTGATTTTATTTTCACTGTTAGTATTATTTTTGTATATTTGTAGATAAACTGTTTAGATCATAAATATTTTTGTCATGCTTATTCCCTATTAGGCCTCCACAGGATGGGATGACAACGGAGTGATCCGTGATTACGTGACATCTTGATTGTATGGATTGACAGCTCACGTCGTGATCACTTCACCCAAGCCTTCACTTTGACATGTTTACAGAATCAACCGGAAGTACGCATTGGTACGTTTCCCCACGATCGCGATGCTTTCCTTCATCTTGTACAGTCAACAAAGCTATTTGGTATGCAGGCAGCTAACTACTTTTAAGCAACGTTTTGAGTGTGCTGAGTAGACAATTATTGTGCATCGTGTTTCTTTATTTATTTCTTTCTTCTTCAATTAAAGTACATAAAAACATGTACC
The DNA here is from genome assembly GCA_905163435.1 of Mamestra brassicae. Lineage (NCBI taxonomy): Eukaryota > Metazoa > Arthropoda > Insecta > Lepidoptera > Noctuidae > Mamestra > Mamestra brassicae. The sequence continues at coordinate 3,649,259 of LR990996.1, read as the reverse complement.
TGGCTATGATTTCAACCCCCACCTTAGCAAAAATTAACATCTCTGAATTTTCTATTCTGCAGTAAACACATTAAGCCAAAAGAAAACGTAGCACCAAACAATGTTTATAGTTGCTTACAAAAAGTCGATTTAGCAATAAACTTCCGAAATTGCGTACTAACAGCGCTACTGGACTTAAGCCAGACTTTTTGTTAAAATTTTAACAAAGCTTGTCTATTTTGTTGCGAACTTTGTGAAATAATATATTATCCGTTTTATGCTCGAGCTTATTTTGAAAATTATCTGATATTTCCTAACTTTTAGGAATAGGGGTTTGCATACAAAATTACAGCACTATGTTTGACTGACTTCTTTTCTTGCTAAATACGAGGGTAGTTCGATGAAAGAGAATATTGTAAACCATAAGAGAGTATTGCGTTTTCCTTTCAAGAAAAAAAACATGCTTTCTATTTGCTTTTCATGGTTTTTCTGAATAATTTTACTGAAAGCCCCTTACTGGATTAGAACCTAACAAAACTTCCGCGGTAGGTACCTGAGTTTTTCCATTTCATGGGAAGTTGCAAGCACTGTGGTTTATACAAAAGAGTCTCATTTGTAAATTCTCCACATTTTAAGATATTGGCTAGTACTTTGGACGGAACCATAATTGGAAAAAACATAACCTTCCTTTTTTGGACAATCGTGTAAACTGATAAGTGGTGATTTGGAGAAAATTTGCTGTGACAAACGGACGGAAAAATACACGAGTATGAGTAATAGAGCTCCGTATGAAAAAACAGAACCCTTGTTGTTCTGTTTTTTCATACGGAGCTTAGAAACCCTAAAATCAGTTTGGAATAAACAGTAAAACCTTTCAAATATAGAATCGTACCTTCCAAAATTAATCTATATCCGTTCATCTGTAACTGCAATACGTCAGCAATCAGGGCTTAAATAATTGCCGCGGCTTAGCAAACTGTACGTCGGTCAGGTGGCCCGGACTCCTGTGGTGAATTAATCACGAAAGCCGCTGAGTCAACTACCACCTAATTGGTGTTCCTCCCTGGACAATCGAGTCATCAAAGTGGTCAAACACGACGTGTTTGCGCAGTTTGTGCAGCTTCGTAGTAATGACGTCATATTTAATTTAGGTGTGCGGGAGTAGAGATTTGTAAGGTGTTCGGGAAGTTTTTAGTAGTTTCTTGAGTTGAAATTGAATTTTGGCTTGTTCTAGTTCTTTTACTGGCGGTTATGTCTGCTTTTATCATTATGACTATGTTAGTTTTAAGTTCTACGATTGTTGATCCGGGAGAAGTATCGGTTAAAGTTAAATCCACACATATCCGGGCCGTGCTAGAGACGTGGACGGACCGTGGTCCGTAAAGATCGCAAAAAAGTATCAGTGCGTATATTTATATGAACTTGATCACATATGTCCGTGTCCGGACCGGGTTCTGAAAGTGTCGGAACCCGTTGTGAAGGACCACGGTCCGTCCACGTTACGGCCAGGGCCGGAAATGTGTGGATTAATCTTGAACTCGGTAACGGCAAGAAGCAGTTTATATTTTAGGGACTTGATATGCAAAGCGGCCAGGGCACTGACAAGATAAAATGTATGGTGTCAAAGTAACGAAATATACATACCATCGCGGGCGCGCGGACAGACGACATAATTATATTTTCATCACTGCCCGCGACCTGGCCGCGCGCCCGGAGCGCTTTCTAAATCAAGTCCCTTAAGGCAAATACTAACCTGGGATCATTGATTTTATCTGTTGATACTTACAATGATACAACCAGAAGATTCATTCATACTTATTTTCTTTATGACTTCCGTAATTATTAAGAAACTTTTATTTATTTATTTAAACTTAATGTACAATAGTGGTACATGGGCGGACTTAATCTTAATCTCTGTTAGAGTTGACAACCGTCATCATCATCATCGTTGTTGTGTTGTTGTTGTTGAATCAGATGCAGCAAAATACCAGTATTTTACTTAGAGCGGCTGTCTACCTAATCTCCTCAACTCAGTTACTGAGTCCAAATACAAATCCCATCATTGTTTACAGGTTCGATCCATACCACTCACAAACACACTCCGGTAGAGCACCATATCTCATGTTTTTGTACACGATACTCCCGGGAAAGTAAGCGTTTGATTCCCGAAAATCAATGGGTCCATTAACCGGCCATCACCCACTATTTCCTTTGAGTTCGGTCAAGAGGCTAATGCAGGACCGCCCTTTAAAGATTGACCCCGAGTAACAAGATATAGGGTAGGTAGGTAATGCCCACCGTGGGATGTAAGGGAGGAATTCAGTCGAATCATTTCGTTGGACATCGCAAATAGTGTTTTTGTCGATTCGACCCTTGCTTTTGGTAGTATTGGAAAAAAATCTGTTTGGGACTTTGAGTGTCCAGTTTCTTTTGTGTTGGTGGATTTTGTGTTTTCGGGTGCTTGATAATGGTTATGGGACGCTCTTCGACTTAATTGGGTTGGACTCTTGATTGGTAATTTACTATTGGATTTGCACTAATCTATCTTTCTATCTAATACCTTTAAACGAGTAATTCTTGTATAAATGTATATATAAAATCTGAATCTCAGAAACGGCTCCAACAATTTTCATGAAATTTAGTCCGCAGGGGGTTTCGGGAGGTTGCGGAATTTGTTCGAAAGAGTCACCGTGGCCCTGGAACCTAAAGGGCTTTAGAAGGAACACGGATGGGTTTTAAGCAGTAAGAGTCTGACACGCCCTTCCGCTCCACCCACAGCGAAAGAATTCATTTGATGATTTCCCATCCTTAAAAAAAAAAGGTGGTTTCAGGAGCGATAAATCGATCTAGCTTTAATTTTTAGAAAACGTTTACCAAAAAAAAACCATCGTCATCCAGGTACTACCTAATCAACTGCGCTTTTCTTGGTATTGGAAAATGATATAGAAGGATAAAGTATGTGCATGATGAAAAGTGGTTAATTAAACGTGGTAGTAACAGTTGCTGAATCCAAAATTAATACAAACAACGATAAAATTTATCAGTCTCAGAGGCCTGTCTTTCCCCTAATAATAATTCTAGTTCGATCCAGCCCGTCCCTAGCTGTCCTCCTCCCAGCGACGCCCTAAGCCAAGTCCCGTACCCCACAGGTGCCCTTAGCGTGTAGTCGCTTAGTTTGTAAGTTTTTTATAAGCCCTGGCTGGAGGCTTTAATATTATATTAAGGCTACCACAGGCAAGCCCGGTTAAGCAGTCGACAACCTCATAGGTTGAACTGCGAGACGCCATACAAAAAAAGGCCTGTGTTTAAATTTTAGTTTATCAAACTAACAATGAGTAAGTAAATTAAAAAATGATTTTAATACATTTTCAGCCATGCACAAAATACACTCCCAAAAAACCGAACGTGAACGATGCCTCCACATTTCAACTATTAGCCACTCCAGAAGTTTCCATACGAACTTTTGTTTTTCCTGTACAAACCACTTTGCGGTACAAAGTATATCATAATGCCCAAAAATGTAGGAGCACTCGCTGCCATCCAAATCCGCTGAGTGGTTACGCAGATTTGGTCGGCAGAAACATTTTTCTCTTTGGTATGTTAATATCTGATGCTGATTCTGTTGATCTGAGAATGGGAGACTGGAACAGGAGCTAGTCTACCTTTGATAAGAACATACCTAACTTTTACTAACTAATGAGTAACTTTGTGTCAAAAGCTATCTTTTTTTTCAAGGTACTTACAATTTTATTTTTTTTTTAGCCTTTTTTTGCACTGCTGGGCATAGACCTCCTGCAAATCCTTCCAGGAAATCTTTTCTCGTACCAACCTGCTGTACCTTATCTTTTAATTTTTGTTTTGAAAGTAAAGTGTTATTACCAGTCCATCCAACTTCATCTGAATCGTTATATGAATAAAATAGCAAAAGTTAAAGACTACAAGATGCTATTGACAAAATATTCTACGGTATAAAATGTTAATATTCAGAGTTCGTTGTTGAATACACTTTCTATATTCAAAATGCATCATAAACTGTCGACGTTAAAAATTCTGTTCATAAAATATTTCAGCAAAACCTTGAAACAAAACACGCAAAGACTCTCAAGACAAAACTCGTGTTTTTTAGACTATTTCTTATTCACACGACGGAGAAGCTTTCAACTGTTCCCTACAACACAATAAATGTATGAAATCAATCATCTCTCACAATCTGGTGACGTAAATTCATCATAATCGTAATAAAGTATCTATTTTTGCACGTCTCAATAAATAATTCTTGATATTATCGATTGTTTGGAGGAAAGTGAACTCTAGGGTGATAGATATAAGGGGTTTGATGACAGTAGGGCTGGGTTAGCGGTTTGTGTCAAGGTGTAATTGAATCATCCATCACAGCCACGCGAGGATTCACCTGCCGAGAAGGATTGATTATTGACAGATATTCTGCTCGAATTTGTTTATCAAATCGGGTTGGTATACAGCATTTTGTAAAGCAATTAATTTATCGCTTTTTGCGATGAGCGTCGTTGCAGTTATACAAACTGTGACTTATATACCAACAGTTTATTCAGACGAGATTTCCTTGTAATAAGGTTGCAAATTGCCATTGGTTTGTCTAAGAATTCACTCAATAGATCTAGGGACTTCATAAGGTATAATAGCAATTTTGCTAATTATTATTTCGATAGTTAAGCTTGGAGACAATATCGCTAAAAATCGTGTCTAACAAAGGACGCTTAAAATGGAATGCATTTGAATGTACACAGGTAACACATTTTTTTAAGTTCCTGTGATTGTTAATTAAAACCGAAGTAAAATCGTTGTAACCGATTTAAAAATTTAAAAAAATAATTGAACTGTCATAAACCGATATTAAAACAGCCGAAGCCAGACCTGCAACAAAAAATAAGCAACGTAACAGTATGTTTACGGAAAATAGCGATCATAAATAGACACCAACAAGATTGGTGAAACAAAGTACACAATGGCGCATTAGCCGGGTAAAATGTTTGCACAGTGAGCTTAGGAATAAAACCCGGGTACACTGTGGGCCACGTTCTATTGAAAATCCATCGAATGCTTTATATCAGTGTATGAGTAAATTCCACTGCTGTTGAGTGAGAATGCTTTTAGACGCAAATCCCAATTCGTATAAAGCATAGTGGAGGCCACGCATAGGAAGTGAACGCATCGGAATCATAGTACGGTTTTGTAAAAACATGTTTCCGTGAAAGATTAATCTGGCAGTGTTCCGAATAAACTGCTAAAAGGTTTCGTAGTTGAAGTGGTGGAATTTCTAAAAATCGGAGTGATTTGTTTTGGACTGGATTATTGTGCAATGTTGGTAACCAAATTCAGAAAAAAACATCGATCGATGATTTTGATTTTGAAAATATGAAAAAAGTTCTTGTTCACTATATAAAATCCACTGCACTCATATGTGAGTGCAGTGGATTTTATGAGAGGTATTGAATATATGTATATCACACCTATGTTTACACTGAAAATCTGTAACTTAACAAAATAGCGCAAATTGAAAATATTAATGATGTTAAGGATCAAAGTTCTGTTGTATATCTACCTCTATGGGAAAACTATATAACATTCCCATGAAAAAAAAATCACAAATAAACTATCTACATTTCCATTCCAAAGTAAAAATATTACCAGTTATATTTAGTAAAGACATTACCAAAAATCCGGATTTTGAAGTAGTAAATTAAGAGGAGACGCTAGCCCTCTGCCCGGACGAAGATAAAATAAGTTGAAATGGGAAAAGTTCCATTAGGTTATGAAATGAAAAGATCACGGTTATCTTACAGGAGCATACTACTTTTGAATTATGTCCGACTTCCAGCGATTGTCTTAGATGGCTTATTCGGAAATTAAAGAAAACTGTGTCGTTTTGATGTAGAACTAAAGTTCTATAGGGTTTCTAAAAGTTATAAAAGCCATGGTCTCGTGAACATTCTCGCATTATGCACCCTAAAAGATGCGTAGCGAGGGATGTGTAACTAAAGCGGTTCTATTGGTTCTTACAAACACATCCCTCACTACGCATCTTCGCACATCTGTGGTGGAAACGCAGCCTTACTATGACGTGTCAATGCCATTATGATTCCGTTGTGGGGGAAAAAGGGATAGTGCTATTCGTCTAATATATGTCACCGGAAAATTGCAAACGGCGTAGGATTGTAAAATATCGCGTGAAATTGTGAACTATTTTCTCTTAAAGATATATTGGAAACTATTGAATTTAGATAGGATGTATTACATACGAAACGATTTTTTAATAATACATCGACAAATAATAATCTAATAAAGATTTATTACAATCTCACGGAGTCTGCAATTTTCCAGTGACATATAAAATATGTAGCTCAGTCTCTCTCTTTCACAGCGGAAAAATTATGGGACACCACTTTCTCACCAGGAAATCATAAAAGCATTGACGTCATAGGGAGGCAGACGGTATGACTCTGAGGTTCCGATAAATAAACGTGACTTAGCGTGTACGTAGGCTAAACAACCTTCCTGTCACTTTCGTACAACTGTCAAACTACAAAAATGTAAGATGAAGGCAAAAACATTTTTTTGACATGAGTTTGCTCTTGACTCTAGTCTAGGTCATAGATGACAGAGACAGATGAGAGAGAGAAGTCGACGATGGAGGGAGCTTTTTTTTAATTTAATATGGGTTTGCTTTTGACTCTAGTGTAGGTCATAGATGACAGAGACAAAGTCGGATGGAGCGAGCTTACCCAGAAGAAGCCTGTTCACTCTAATTTTGAAGAGATTAGGTTTGTATGCGTTCGGAAACACAGACGCAGGCAGAGAGTTCCACTCCTTTGCTGTGCGCATTATAAAAGACGTTTGGAAACGTTTAGTGCGAATTGGTGGAATAGCAACAAGGTAGGAATGGTAACTTGCAGTGCATCTAGATGTCCGATGGTAAAAGGGGACCGGTGGGATGAGGTCGTAGAGTTCCTGGACACTCATTACCCAGCTTACCCAGAAGAAGCCTGTTCACTCTCATTTTTAAGCGATTAGGGTTGTCATCACCAGTCAAAGAACGAGCTTAGTAACCATCACCATTATCCGCCACAGTGGAGCCACATCGAGACGACACAGCCTCATTATTCACAGAATCAGGCGACACTTAAAATTATAACGGTCCTTTTCTGCATTACGAAATTAAAATTCGCTGAGCAAACCTCGAGCGGAGTTGCGTATAAATAAAAGATTTCGCTTGCAATGTGCGAACTCTAGAATCCTTGTTTAATTATATTATCTTCTGAGCACTTTCTGGTGGCCTTAAGTGGGGACGTTGTTTTTATTAGCCATTTTCAAATGTGTTTTTGTAATCCGTCCAATTCTCGGAATGTTCAGTTTACAATGCAATCTTTAATGTTTGTTGAGATAAGTTGGCGCTTGAAGGTAAGTTTGGATTAAAATGTGTTTACAGTCTCTGCGATCGTTGTCCTTAGACATTACTATTACACTTACAAACTGCACTGTAACTAATGAAGTCTTTTATGAGAAGTTTTACGACTGTCAAAGTTACTACGATCATGGCTACTAGACAAACCAATGAGGTTATACCACACGCACTCATTCATTCGATAGTCATTCATGCCCACCACTTTAATTTTGAGACTAAGTGCATTGAAAAATGCCTTTCTCATTTTTAGGTGCCATGTGACGTACAGACGCTAGCACATCAATAAAATAATATAAAATAATAATAATTATTATTTTATATATTGTAGTTGGCATTGTGCCGATTGTCGTTACGGCCAATGGCCTGATGGTCAAAAGCTTCGACGACCATCCGTCGAAGCTGTCGTTGCGCGGTTGGGTAAAGGGCCTGATACAGAAGGCAGTACTCCTCGATATGGCTCGTATAGAGGTGGTTCCTTTCTCTGAAGCCCTAAAAACCGGTAGCTTGGACCCTGCTCCCGACACCGGCGGACTACTATTTTTCATATTTTTTAATGTTTTTCTAAAAAGAAAATATTTCAAATGTAGATGTACATGTTAAGAAAATTGAATAAACGAAATAATAATAATATCTTGGGACAACTCACACACGGTCATCCGATCCCAAACTAGGCAGAGCTTGTGCTATGGCAACCAGACAACTGATAAACATACTTATAAATTTCTAAATACATACAATTTATAATAGACCAATTACACCCAGACACAGAAAAAAAATATTTAATACATTTTCAACTTTATCACTGAAGCGTTACGTTCAAGGTTGATTGGGAAAATTTGACAGTTTTGGGTAGCTTGAAGTGCGGGCGTCTGTACATTCAATCAATAATCAGAAACGAAAAAGGCAAGAATTAGTGACGTCTATAAAAAGAAGAAAGAAAGGGTTCCCTTTGTATGATGTCAAGTATTGAGGAGAGACGTGCAACGGGGGTTAGAAATCAGCGTCTTTTTTACGATTATCTCCCTAACAATTGATTTCTTCTGAAAGGATGCAGTCTCTTTTAATGAAAAGCGTTGGTATGCAAACCATTAAAAGATCAATGAAAAATTGTAGGGATTCTGGAGCTTCACATTCTTTTGAACACGTTGTTACATAAAAAGAAGTGTGTGTGTCAGCACCGACACACGACTGGAGTTTACTCCTTAAGAACTATTGCTGTGTAGATTATGTAAAAAGAGGGTAACCGAAAGCATAGAGTATACTTTGTATATACACACATACATAATCTCGAAGTGAAAGGTGCGCAAGTACATTGCGCAAAGGAACGTAACGCCTCACTTTTAGTTAACGCTCGATTTTACTCCACATAAAGTTTCATACCACGGGCTAAATATGAAAATCGTTTCTTAATGAGTAAACTTCAAAAAAACAATTTAAGTTAATTGGAATATAATATTATATGTCCAACCGAAGTTAACACAGTTCAAAGTGATCATAAACAACGGGAATTTCGTAGGTAAGAACCAATATATGACCATGCCGAGATCTTCGTTAGTCAAAAATATTACCTTTTTTTATTTTATTTCATATGGGTTTGCTCTTGACTCTAGTCTAGGTCATAGATTATAGAGACAAATTCGACGATGGAGCGAGCTTACCCAGAAGAAGCCTATTCACTCTAATTTTGAAGAGATTAGGTTTGTATGCGTTCGGAAACACAGACGCAGGCAGAGAGTTCCACTCCTTTGCTGTGCGCATTATAAAAGACGTTTGACGTTTACCTAATTAAAAAACAGCAATTCAAAAAAATTAAGGTTACATTAGTGGGCGGAAGAAAACAAGTCGTTGCAAGTCCAAGTAAGGCACACCTCATCAGAGACATTTTCCTCAAGAAAGATGACGTCACGTCCCCAATTTCACTCAAACCTTGCACATACAGCAATATAAGAATGTTTTACGACGTATCTCATACTAAAAATGTTTATGCTGTTATTACAATCGGAATGACGAGTGAGTACGGACGTTCTCAGCTAAAACATTGAATTTTTAACTTTAGAACGCGGTATCTTCGCGGATAGAACATTTTTAACCACGTCTGCTTGGTTTGCTACGTGACTCCATCATGGTAAGGGCGCTTTCACATCCTACGTGTTTACTGTACAAATTAGATATAAGTTAATATTCTGAAGTTTTAAAGTGTGATTTTTCAGGAGACTGTGATCGGTGTGTAGACGTTTTACAAATTATTTATTGGGCTTGGGGCTGATTCGATGCCTATCAATCTAGAATGAAGTATTCTGCTTTTTTACATTTAGGAATTTTAGCTAGCTATTATCTAAGGTCACATGCATCAATATTTACTGTGATTTGCTTTACTGTACATCATCAGTTCTCTCAGTTTTTCAATGACGACCGCGTACCGGAAGACGTTGCGTTGAAAGGTCTCCCACAAGGTGGACTGGTGGGGGTCGCGGGTGGCCGATGGATGCGAGATGCAAAGGACCAGTTGCTGTGGGGACACTTGGTGGAAGCCTATGTCCAGCAGTGGACGTCCTTCGGCTAATATGATGATGATGATGATGACAAGCCTGATAATGTGTGATTCACATTACTAAGAAATAAAATCGTGAATGTGAAAAATACTGCAACTGCGATTACCTTTACTCATTGTCGTCTCTTCAATTTTCAGGTTGATGTCCTGACCTATTTCAACACCCATTTTCAGCATCGCCATTCTGCACACGACTTTACACGTTCTTGCATCCGAACGCCAGAATTACAGACCATCTGTACACGCGAGCGGAGCTTGAATCGCGCAAATTCGCGCTTACAAAAATCCCGACTCACAATCAGTCCCTATTCACTGGAGGTGACACATTGAGAGATACATGCAAAGTTTTTCGCGTTCCCTCTCTATTTTAATTTGTTTATTCGCAGTTTTTCGAACAACTATTGTCTTGTTTTCGCTTGCGTGCCTGGTGAGGTCTTTACAGGATGCTGCGATTTTTTCCAATCGCGTTTTGGAGTTGTGAATATGTCTATTGTGTGCACGGGGTTGCAAAATGGAAAGAGACTATAGAGTGCAGCACCGTAGAAATGTGTTTGTTCTTTGATGTTGTTACAATGCAATTAACTCTTTGTGAGTCGAAAGGGTTCATTGGTATCTACACAGGTTAGGGTTAGAAAAATCACTGAAATATGTATAGGTACTATGGTCAGTAAGTCATATACGACTACACTCACATGATTAAGTGCTACGGTAGCAAATGCAGCGTTATTTAATATTTGCCACTAAAGATGTATGCAAAGAAAATGGTACTGCAAGTGTTTTTAAGATATCAGTATTAGGTTTAGGAACTGTTTATTTGTTTACCACAATCAAATCCAAAGATGAAAAATAACAGTTTTAAAATAATACGAAAAACAAAATGAAATTTCATTATCACAAGCCTGTAAGCCACTTGTTTACGAGAAAAATGTTTTAGTGAAAATAAAAATCTATCGGGAGCGAGAAATGCTTGGAATCAATAACCGGATTACTCAGGCTTTTGCGGTTCAAGGCTCGATTTTATCGGAAAAACAAGAGTTTCCGCATGCATTTAGATGTTGCTAGTGACTTTCGTTTCTTTCCTGAATTTTGTAGTAAACCTTACATAAATAATAATAATAATAAAGGGATTTCATAAAAAAATTAATAATAATGTCTCTTTTTTTTGCAGGTGGGTTTCTTAATGTTGTATGTTGTACAGTTTTTTCGACCGATATGTCATTTATTTTAGTTCTTCATTCTTCTCCGTACTATTACAATCAAATAAATGGTGGTTAGGTGGTACGAAGTTAACCGGGTAATTTTGTTGTATTTAAAAAAAAACAGTAGTGAAGTATTGCAAAAAATATCAATACAACATAATACTTGGCTTTGAATAAATGTGGTTTACCTAAAGCATATAAATTAATAAATTAACTATAACAGAATGACGCTCAAATTTCGAAAAGGTACCGCTTTTTTAGGGTTTACCCAAAGGGTAAAACGGGACCCTATTGCTAAGAATCCGCTGTTCGTCCGTCTGTCTGTCTGTCCGTCTGTCACCAGGCTGTATCTCATGAACCGTGATAGTTAGACAGTTGAAATTTTCACAGATGATGTATTTCTGTTACCGCTATTACAGCAACTACTAAAAAACAGAAAATAAATATTTAATACGGCTCCCAACAACAAACGTGATTTTTTTTTGTCGTTTTTATAGATAATGACACGGAAACCTTTGCGCGCGAGTCTGACTCGCACTTGGCCGGTTTTTTTATATTGATCCACTAGGTAAACATATATTGACAGTAAGCACTAGGAAATATCTACGTCATAATAACTAATGTCATTTACCTGCAAGCATTGTTTTTAATCCTAATAGTAAAAACATGTGGTTAAACCTAATTGAAACAGATCTTTTCAATAATGGAGTACCAGGAGACTATAACATAGAGAAGGTACTTTATTAGAACCCTAGTGGAAGTTGCAGCGAGGGAGAGTTATGTACTCGTCGGGCCACGTCACCATCCGTAACGTCACCGCGATGGATATACGGCTTTAATATGGAGTTACAATCCTTTCGGAACATTACACGAGAGATAATAAATTCTTGTTTGAAATGTTTGCTTTGTGTTTTTCTTCTTTCGTTGCAGTTGGTAAAATAGTCTTTTTTTTTAAGGATGGGGAATCATCAAACGACTTCTTCGAGGGCGTGTCAGACTCTTACTGACTAAAACCCATCCGTGTTCCTTCTAAAGCCCTTTGCGTTCCAGGGCGGCGGTGACTCTTTCGAACAAATTCCGCAACCTTGGCAGGCTCTAACCCTAGCGGGCCCCGTCTTCTATGCTGACACCTCTTTGAGGCGCGCGTGAAACACAACGCGCCGTCGACCCGGGCCTGATGGTGATCGGACAGCGAGCCACCCAACGTTCGTCGTCCGCAGGCCCGCGCCTACGGTGGCCGGGGAGCGCCCTGCGACTCCCGACGCCCGGGGCGTCTTCTCCTGTGGCTTCTCGTTGGGCAGATCAAATTAAATCGGCACTAGGAAGCCGCGTATCTTATAGTGCCAGACTGTCTGCCAACAGGGAGAGATGGCGGGAGATCGTGCGGAGAGCTATTTCCGCCTCTTCCACCGACGTGGACTCCTCGTCGTGGACAGTGAAGAAGATTTTATCGGGATAATAAGTGGCAATTGTGTTACTTTCTGTCAGTGAAACTTTCATGAAGGACTAAAGCAAATTGGATACCTACATACCTTTCACAAACAAACATCCAATTAGTTCAGATTTCCAGATAAAATTATATTACAGAGCAATGGCTCTATTCTGAGCCAAGGAAAAAATAGCAATACATCCAAAGCCAGGAAGCGACAAGCTTCAGAAAACCTCTACTCATTCCCAAAACATTTACGTTCTCATTAGTATCTTGGCAATCGAACCGGCCCTTACAAGGAAAGCTCTCGAGTAGCAGCTCTCAGTAACGAGCCCCATAAAACCTGTTGTTCTTATAGACAAACAAAGGATTTAGCTAAAAGGTACTCTTCGGATTTATTGCCTTATGAAACATAAACTTTGCCGTAAACTTTCTGAACAATGATTAATGTTGTAACTTTCGTGTGTATGTTTTAAGTGAGATTGTTTCGAATGAGGAGGGAAGTGGTTATCAGCTCTTATTTTTATGGATGCTTACAAGCTTTTTTTCTTTTTGTTTTTCGGGCCGTAAAGTTTGGACAGAGGTAAGTAAGTAGCTTCAAGGACTTAGTGTCTAACAATTCAATTACATTAGAATTAACTATTAAAAAAACAGTTCCTAACGAGTTAATGACAATGAGACGTGAAGGTCGGTCTGTGGATATATGACCATTCTTCACATATGGGAAAGCAAGTTATGTATTGGACACAGGATGTAATTAATTTTTAGATCTAAGGGTCCGCGCAAACGGGCCACTGACCACAGCCACCGGTGGCTGGCCGCACACATGTAGCGAGTGTTGTCCACTCACGACTCAGTGTTTGCGACATGTCACCGGTGGCGACCACCGACACCGACCGCGCAAACGAAGGTGTCGTTTGCGCGGTACCAAAGGAAGTGGCGTCCGATAGACACCGGTGGCTGGTTACAAGCTGTTTACAATCAATCAATCAAATTTATTCGTAAATGTAGGTTTCAATACAACATGATTTTACAGTTAAAATAGATAGGTATATGATTTTGATACTTTTTGTATGGGCACTCGTGACTCAATGTCCGCGACACGCCACCGGTAGCGGCCACCGGTGGCGGCCTCTCGCGACTCAGTGTCCGCGATATGTCATCGGTGGCAGCTACCAACCACCTTCGTTTGCGCGGTACCAAAGGAAGTTGCGCGCGACAGCTACCGGTGGCTGTGGTCGGTGGCCCGTTTGCGCAGAACTTTAACATTTGCTACGTGTGGAAGCCTGAAAGTCTGACAACCGCTCTTTTGATAAGTGGATTATTGTGTTTACCCAGTTAATGGGTTGTGGAAGTCAGATAGGCAGTCCAACAGGAGTAAGCTAACATAGTTGGGTAGGCAGATTTGACTGTAGTCGAATTACTATCCACGCCGCTAGTGTGCCTGACTGAAAAGCATTACTATTCATAAGTTGGATTTGAAATCGTCGTACGAGGCTGTTTCCCACCGTCATTGGATTACCATAATCGTCGCCTCATAATTAGCACCTCCTTAATGAAACGTGCAGCTTGTATGATAATGAGGGGTGCGGATTAAATCACTTCCCAGTGTGATTATATTATTTTATTATGCACTAGCAACTATCAATACCAAATCTTCTATGTATAAATTGGTATATCAAGAAAGATAAATATTGAGTAATAAGAGGTTGTTGATAAAAGCAACGGATGGATACGAAAAGCATAGGACCTGTCTACGTGGCTAAATTTGAAGGAGGTTATACATAATTATGTTCAGCAGTTCTCAGTGGACGTTTTCAGCTGAAATGGCGTCGCAGCCACATCGACATTTAGTTTGTTCATATCACAAAAGCGTAAGCTCGCGGCTTAATATTAACAGCCACACAGTGAATCTTTAAAGTTAAGCAACGCTTGCCGAGGTCAGTCTTGGATGGGTGACCATCTTTAAATACCGTGTTTCCTCCTTAAGCACGTTAAACTGTTGGTCCTGGCAACATAGTTGGGACAAAGCTCGGCAGGTTGATATCACACAAGTGTTTTTTAGACAGCCATTAGTACTCTCTGCAGTACCACGCAAGAAGCTTATCTACTCTAAAAACAGACTTCTACAAGACCGCATCAAAAACAGACTTCCAGATACCTAATTCTTTCCCTCGCAGATTGTTTTTCCCGCCGATTAGAAGGAGCATGAAGTCATCAAGGCGGCGGCCATTTTGAACGTGACTCCCATACAGGATCCGGTGAAACTAACCAAGTGGCTAATATTGCCTTGCGGAAACGATAGTGATATAAAAAGGGCAATTTTGAGTATATTGTTATTATCATGGCGGTGGTAAAAATTGATATTGTTTGGTTTGTTATTTTTTAAGGTTTCGGATTGAGAGATAATGTTGCATTAGTGGAGGATAGTTTTTTGTGCAGTTGTTAGTGGAAATTGGTCGTTAAGGTCGATATTAGGTAAATAAACTAATTTTGATCGGTTCTTGATCTCTAGATAAAGTGTACTTTTATTAATAAAAGTTAAAAATGTTTGGCATTCGACACTTTTTAAACAGCGCTTTCGCTTCCCGTGGTCACTCCCAAATATATGTATGTCTGAACCATACATTTTAGACTTTATTCGCCCCCCAGTTTGTCGTCTCAAACTCTTCCGAGTTAAATAACTAAACATGTTCTATAAACTTCTATCCCAAATTTTGTATCCTATATGAATCTAAAACAATAAAGAATTGGCTGACTCTTAAACTACAAAACAGTACTTTCAAATATCTAAGCTTAATAATTTCTTATTTGTCTACAAATTTGGTTTATTTTTGTAAATAATAATAAATGAATATAACTCACTTAAAACTATTTATATCTACTAAACCTAACTAAATATTATATACAAAAACAAATAATAATAATAATAATATCTTGGGACAACTCACACACGGTCATCCGATCCCAAACTAGGCAGAGCCTGTGCTATGGCAACCAGACAACTGATAAACATACTTATATATTTTCTAAATACATACATACTATAGACAAATTACACCCAGACACAGAACAAATGATCATGCTCATCACACAAAGATTTGGCCTGGGTGGGAATCGAACCCACAACCTCCGGTTTAGCAGTCAGTGTCACTAACCACTCGACCAACAGGCCAGTCAAATAACACTTGGGCACGTAGCTTTATAAAACATGAGCTTCACAGTACTAATAAACAAAACACACAAGTCCATATTGTAGAAACAATCTCGGTAATTTAATATGAACTCCTGTAAGAATGTTCCGTTTATCGAAACGATAAAGTTTTACGTTATTTTTATCATGTTCGTAACAAAGTGCTCCATACAAAAAGTTTTCAGGCTCGAGTAGATAAAGGTCCATTTATGCCCCCTTCTGTGAAAGCATAAAACCCTTAACTATTCACCTGATTATTTACGTTTAAGGTTAGTGAGTGCGCACACTTGCGTTTAGCCCCAAACAATGTTGAAGGAAAATTTATTAGTGGTCGGAAGTATACTCAGTAACTATCAGTTAGTAAGTAGGTATATAATTTCATACCTTCTTACTCGGGTACTATTGTAACCGGGAAAAAAAAAGTTGAGTAAAAGTTTAAGGTGATTTCCCATATCTTACCCATATGGGAAAGATATGGGAAATCACCGTAAACTTTTGACTCAACTTTTTTTCCGAAGAAGATATGAAGTTATTGTAATACTACAGCGAGTACTGTTCGCAGCTTTTATAGATTCGATTCCTATATAAAATGTCACCTGCCTACTCACTCAAAAGCAGTTATGTCTTACACTGCGCGCCCACCCTTACAAGTCCGAGTCACGCGTTCAATTTACTACCTCGCCACTCTCTCAAGATTTATTTACGATTAGTACATAGTGAAGGCAACCCGGCCCGAATAGCAATCGTCTGATAGAATTCTCAACGAATTTCTCTTCTTAATTTTATTTAATTCTATGAAATATTTATGGTAACAAGGATTTTTATGGTAAGTAATTTTGTTAATGGAAAATTTACCTTATTACTGTGTGAGTAGATCTAAAATAGTCATAAACTGCCTATAAGAACAATAAAATGTTGACGTCAAACAGCCATATTCTTATTAAAAAAGATAGGCAGATGTGGAGATTTTAGCAAGTGAAAGACATAAGAACGCTAATTCTACATTTGCATCTCAAAATGTAGGGAACTTGGAGGCACTATTGAACGCTCCTTAAAAGTACAAGAATTGCTCCTAAAAACCGACGTTCAAAACCGAGCTGCAATCTCAGTGCCAACACCTATCATTAAAAAAAAATTGTGAGGCGTCACGGGACGCCTGGCAGATGTGAAACATCGAAATTATTTTGTACAAGTAAAATGCATAAAATAACAGATTGCGACAGGAAAAATAGGGCATAGTGAAAAAAATACATATAGACTGTATATATACATATATATACCATAGTATAGCGTGTCGACGCGTCGACACGCCCATGTGTCGTCACGCCAACAATCGGTTTTACCCGCTGCTATAGATGTTTCCCATCAAAAAGTATGGAAATTGAGAATTTTTTGACATATTGCTACTTAGATACGAATACGAACGTTGCTTAAAAATAAGTAGAATAATTGTCACTCTCAGCTGAACAACAATCAAAGTCGGTAAAACATGTTAACTTAATTTTTGACGTGACACAGTCTAATATATCGATGAACGCCGGCGGTACGCACGAAAAAGGATGACTCATTGTAACGTTACGCTCATTGTAACGTTACGATAATTTCATCAATGTTTTGTTATGTCGTTGTCACGTTAAACTATCGTCCGGAAACCGACTTTACAGACAACCAATTTTTTGATGGACTGAGATTGAGTTTAGAATGCAAATATTCTTTTTTTTTTAATTTAAAATGTTGGAAGATGCAACTGAAGAATCAATAAACAACTTTGAAAAGTTTAGTGCTACGCATGTTGCTTCAAGCTACGCATGTTGCTTCAAGCTACGCATGTTGCTTCAAGCTACGCATGTTGCTTCAAGCTACGCATGTTGTTTCAAGCTACGCATGTTGCTTCAAGCTACGCATGTTGCTTCAAGCTACGCATGTTGCTTCAAGCTACGCATGTTGCTTCAAGCTACGCATGTTGCTTCAAGCTATGCATGTTGCTTCAAACCGTATTTTCATAGCCAGTTTAAAGTTAAAAAATTATTGCACGTAGATTCTTTGTTTGTGTATTTACTGAAATACCACGTTATGATAAACTAGCTTGAGCCTATAACCTTCCACATTAATGTGGCTAACATAAACAAATAGTTTTTATACATCCGACTGGTAGTTCCAGAGATTAGAGTGTTCAAACAAACTCTTCAGTTTTATTATATTAGTATAGATTTATACAATATTAGCTTTTGCCCGCGACTTTGTACGCGACTATCTCGTTTTTTTGCCGTTCCCGTATAGCCTTCCTCATGAATGTGGCTATCATATACAAAAATAATTTTCCAAATCCAACTGATACTTCCAGAGATTAGCGCGTATAAACAAACAAACAAATCTACAGAGCTACATTTACTAGCTGCCACCCACGGCTCCGCCCGCGTGTATGTCGAAAATTATCCCTAGGGAACATACTCCGGGGATGAAATATCTTATGTGTTATTCCAGACCATAATCTACATCTGTGTCAAATTTCATCAAGATCCGTCTAGCCGTTTGCGCGTGAAGAAGTATCAAACATACACACACTCACAAACTTTCGCCTTTAAAATATTAGTATGATTAGTATAGATAACATTAATTCCGTCATAAATCGAATTTCTATGACGGATCAGAACTTTCATTAAAACGGGGAAGGTACCGATTTTATTTGCTAGTCGTGTAGTGGAGTGTAAACAGAATTTTTTATTTGCTTTTAAGAGGACTGTGTTCGTTCATGTTTGATGAATGAATCAGATGAAGTTCCAACATTACAAAAAATCTTTCCCTCACTTTCACCACTTGCTCATTGATCAGTGTGAATTTAGTGACAGGGTAGAACCTGGATAAGGTTGGCACAGGAAGAAAAGAAAAAGAAAATGTATTTTAGAACGTTCATGTTTCCGCTACCTAAAATTGTATGTATTTTTAGGTTCCATACCCGGAGGGTTACCAACGGGACCCTATCACTAAGCCTCCGCTGTTCGTCCGTCCGTCCATCTGTCCGTTCGTTCGTCCGTATGTAAGCGAGCAGTATCTCATGAACCGTTATAGGCAGACAGTTCAAAGGTTGAATGTACAAGATCGCTTTTAGCAATAAGTACCGGCTAGTGTTACACCGTTCTATTTTTTTTATACTTATGTAATTTTTGTGTGGTGTACAATAAAGAGTATATTTTCTATTCTATTATTTTCTAAACACAAACGCCAATCTTCCAACACACCAAAACTGCATCAAACGCAACTCAAACGGCAATAAATTACCGAGATCCCGAAATGAACCTCTAAAAACTGAAGTTGTGGACGTAAATAAGGTTTACCTCAAAAACCGTGTCTCGAATAGAGAGGGCCACACGTTATCAAGAGTTCGCTCCAGCCACCTGCTCCGCGCCTTAAACTTGATATTTAATTAACAGTGAACGTTAAGTTTAGGTACTGGATGTGACATGAATTTTTTTGTTGGTCCTCCCGTTCTGGTCCTGGTAACCTGGTCCTTTTGTCCTGACCTTTATGTTTTTACTTATCGATTCAGAAAAAAAGAAAGCAAAAATGCTTAAAAAGAAATACAGCCGACTTCCAAATAAAAAAACTACAAAGTATAAATTCAATATTATTTTGATAGTCGGTGTCTTTGGTTGTCTTTTCGTTGTTTGACACCGACGTTTTTTTTTTTGTGGTGATACCCCACAACTAAATTGACTTTATTCCCATAAAATAGTGGTTGCGTTTTTCGCCGTTAAGGAGTTTTTTTGTGTCTTCACAGTCCAACTCCAGACCAGCTCATAGTTAAAAACATTTTACACTTTACTAGATTTTATTCATTTTAAGTTGAGGAGGTCACTGGTTTATCATTGAAGTTTACCGTCCAATGCAAATGTAAAAACATCAAGATCGGTTAATAAACAATAAAGTTATGCCCGAATAGAAAAATCCAAAAAATCCATCATCAGATTCTGACTTGGTGACAATGGGACCACCTCAGTAGTATATGCTTTCGTATCAAAAGAGAATTTTGAAAATCGGTCCACAATTGGCGGAGACATCAGTGAACATAAATAAAAAAAATACATAGTGTTGAACCTAGAACATCCTTCTTTTTGAAGTCGGTAAAGAAAGAAATAAAGAAATGGGAACTTGATTTGGTTGTAGAATGGTCGAAAAAAGATTAGAACGACATTCGTTTAGGAACTAACTAGTTCCTAAACGAATTTCGTTCTAATCTTTTTCCCCGACTCTCACAGAAGGAGGTATTATAAGATTCGTCTCGCTAAGTGAATATTAAAAAAAAAACTAGAGGGCGGCCGCCTAGGTAAGTGTAGTTGTATTTGTATTGTGAAATGGTCATGTGCGGACATCATCAAAATGAAGGGCTCGAGGAGACGATTCTTATAAAAACTCCCAAATGTGTAGGAAACAAAAAATAGTAGTCAATTTTAAAAATCTCGTGAGATATAAACGACCAATATGTTCCAAAGTCACTTTTCAAGCAATCTGTTGTCATGAAATCTGTGAAAGAAACTGTAAAAAATATCGCTTCTTGTTTGTTCAGTATAACATACTTAAAATGTATTTAAACATAGGCAACATATAGATAATTATGAATATATTGAAGACTATACTAATCAAATGCCGTCTGATTCCTTTGACGTTTTCGTCCACTATAGAATTATAATTTAATAATGGGAAAACAACAAGGGGACCCAAAAGTTATGGCGATGCTGCTTCCACCACCTGCTCCACGGCTTAAACTTGATATTTAATTATAATTATCATGTTGTATCCATTATCTAAGCAAGGCAGCGGAGATAATGGATAAGACATGGATGAAATAATTTTATCAAGTGTTCGTGCAAAAATCCTGGCCGTCAAAAGTGAGAAAAAGCTTATTTGAGAGTTCATTAACTGATTTCTGTTTATTTAAAAAAAGTTAGGCAGATTTTTGTGGAGGTAGATATTGAATGACAGTGTGGTTTTAATTTGTGAAAAATTTTATTAGCCCGAAGAGAAACTACGGAAAAGGAAAAAAAAAATCTGTTTGAATCTTATATCCCACATGATCACAATCGTCGTCAGACTCAAAGGACCAGCTAGAAAGAGAGAGAATAATGTCTACACTGAAACATTTTGAGAAAACTCACAACTACGCTCAACTTTTCTTCCAACTGCACACCACATTCTTGGCACTTCCAGCCCACCTCTAATTAAGTACATCATTGCTACCAACCGAGGTACTCGCAGTCTTAGGTTCGTTCCCATAATTGTATTTAGTCAATTAGCATACGAAATTTCATTTAGCAGCGTCGGTAATTACTTACGTAGCGCAGTAGCGTTATTAAAGGGTCTATTACGTCATGTTATGCTAAGATTTAATCGTCTTCTTGCTCTTTTTGACGAGTTTCTTATGACTTGTTTTAGGATTATCTTTGGAATATGTTGATGGTATAAAATTGTTCTTCGTATGAATTGGTTTTGTGTTGGCTTTATCATGAAGTCCTGTAGTTATACATATGTTTGTTGGTGCTCTGAACTATCTTGTTTGGATGGTACACAATTTATTTTTATGACACACCAACAAGACGCACATACAACATAGGTTTAATCGTTAATGTCGAAAATTATCCCAAGGGAACATACCCCCGGGATGAAAAGTATCCTGTGTTATTCCAGACTATAATCTACCTTTGTGCCAAATTCCATCAAGATCCGTTCAGCCGTTCTGACGTGATTAAGTAACAAACATAGGTACATCCATACATACAAACTTTCGCGTTTATTATATTAGTAGGAAGTAGGATTTTAACCGAAATTTTAACCGAGAAAATAAACTACATTTCCTTGCACTATCCAAAGAGCCGAATGACAACCAGGTCAACATACAAACTATATTCAAAAACCAATCAAAATTAAACTAAAGGTCCAAACTACAAATTACACTAAAAGGTCCATTAACCACCACAGTGAGCATTATAACAAAAACAAACTACACACACAGCACCGCTCCGCTCATTTCTCGCTCCACCAACTTCATAGCTAAAGGACGCACGACCCGCCGGCGGCAAAACGGCTAAACTATTCTATGCATTTGTGATTGATCCGATAACTGGGGGACCCTTCGTGTGTTATTTAGCAGCAATTGGCCATGATTGGTGCGGTCCCCTAGAGGTTAGATGATGGATCGGTTCTCGGTTTTTACCTGCCGTTATCTGCGGGACCAGTGATTAGGTTTCGTGTTAACTTGAATTTATTTGGCTGTGATATTTGAATGGATTTGTGGATTGTTTGTTTATTTGAGTATCAGTGTGTTTGAGCGAATTTAGTTTGAATTCTTTCAATATTCCGTTTTTACAAATATTTTTGTAAATTCTGGCTTGTGCTACAAAGTCCCCAACACAGTTTACTCAAGATCACTATTAGATTGTAAGGCAATGAAGCGGTTTCACACCATAATGCAATGACTATGAAAAATCCGTGGCCCTCCGTTATTACAATAATTATTGTAACAAAAAACACGCATTATTAAAATCAATGGGTAGACAAATGGATCGACAAACACAATATGTAGTTACAAAATATCCCCACACACCTCAAACATTTCTAACAGTCAGCTTCCAATACAACCGGGTGTAGCTATTTTTTTTAAAGGATTGAAAATCATCAAATGATATCTTGATGCGAGGAGCGGAACGGAAAAAAACACGTTTCTCCTATGGGCCCCAATTAACCGTTAATTTAATTCAACATTTATTTGTTGTTATAGCGGCACAGTCTGCGAAAATTTCAACTATCTACCTATTACGATTATTGACATACAGCCTGCTGACAGACAGACGAACGGACGGATATCGGAGGCTTAGTAATAGGGTTCCGTTGGTTACTCTTCGGGCACGGAATCCTTCTGTTTTAAAATTAAGAGTCGCAACATTTTATTTTATTTACTTTTTGTACAAAATATTTTAGTTTCTGTCTGACTTGAATGTTTTAGTTTTGTATAATTTATGTGTGTCTATGTTTTCGAGCGTAGGTATGGCACTCGTGGGCTGCAGCTGAAAATCAGCGTCAGGTGGTATACCTTGTGTTGCCATTTGGCATTATGCTGATCTGAGGCCCTTGGCATTGTTGGTTTTCATTATTTATTTATTTTGTTTAATTTTATGTTTCTATTACAATGCAATTAATAAACACAATTTTCTTACTTTCTTTATTTCTTTCTAAAAAGCGTTATAAAGTTGTAATGACATCCTTGATCATCAAATCACCCTGGAACCAGCCGCTGTTGGTTACCGGCCTCCTTTCCTTTCTGCTATGCTAATCTTTGATATAGAAAACTAATATTTCATTATTAACAGAATAATCCACCCTACAAAGTCCCCCAACAGTTTATTCAAGATTATTATTAGGTTGTAAGGCAATGAAGCGGTTTCATGCCACTATGACTATGCAAATGCTATGTCCCTCCTTTATTACCATTATTGGCGCTTCCATAAAAGTTTCTTATGACTCTATCAACACTGTTATTAGGGGATGAAATTGTGATTTTCGTAGGGTGGTAAGTACCTAATATGGTTTTTTTAGTATTAGTGTTTATGATTAATCGTTTAATAAGCATGCTTTCTGTGTTTCATGTGAATATTTGTTGGAATGAGCAGATGGCTTTTCCATGTGAGTCTCCCTGCAGTGGGATAGTTACTTGTTTGAGTAGCATAGGTACATACCTATAGTATATACATATACTATGGAAAAATATGGATCAACATTGTACGATATTTAATTTTTTCCATACTATTTTATGGGTCCTGTCTTCTTCGGTCAATCTGGCAAAATTGGGCTATTACAAACTTGTAGATGTAAAATTAATTATAACCGATAAAATTATCACACTTTGAATGTCCCTTTGAACCTCTGTATTCTTATATATACATACATTGTGATAATTTAAAATCTAAACCTTTTTATTTAAATAGTACATAATCATAACTAACAAACAATTTAAATAAAATATAACCTACCCGGTACCTGGACCTATCAGGGAATAGTGGAAAACTTATAGAGCAAAACCTCTGGCCAGCAGTAAAATAAAACAAATTTAAAACCTTCGAACATATTTCTCACGTGGTAGGTCCACGTAAGAAATATGTTCGAAGGTTTTATTGCAATAACCCATCGCATATACCAATAAACCAGTGCACAATAACTGTCTTAACTTGCAGCATTGCACACAATTTTCACATTCCCGCCGACGCCCGACCTGCCATCTTACCTATCTAACGGGGATCCAATTAGTTCTACAGTGGCAGTTTGTACTACATGCTTTCTGTAATGTTCTACTAGTGCTAGGTGTGTTGGAGTAGTGCTCGCACTGAAATTAAAGATGTGAAGCATTCTAATCTCGTTTAACTGTGGAGTTGTCTTTTGCCAGTTGTAATTATTATTCACTAGCTGCGACCCGCAGTGTTACCCGCCGTTTATCAGATACTCCGCGTGTATGTCGAAAATTATCCGAATGGAACACACTCCCGGAATAAAAAGCCTGTGTGTTAATCCAGAGTGTCAGCTTCCTGCTTACCAAATTTGATCAAAATTGGTCTAGTCGTTTGCGCGTGAAGAGGTAACAAACATACACACACACACACACACACAAACTTTCACACATAACACATATTAGTGTGATGTGACTAGCTGTACCAAAAATCATTAAAACTAACGATTTAGGCGTGTAAGCGTAACAACGAAGCGACACACTTACACTACTAGATCTTCTGTTAGATCTTCAATAACCATCGTTATATTTTTCTTCTTCTTCAACCTCTGTCTCCTTACTCTCACAGTCCAAAGGGACAGCAATCTTACATGACCGCGGAGAAAATTATCAGTTGCAAGACCAGTGTCGTTACGTTCTGTCCAGGGCTTTTAACTTCCAAACTCCAGGCTGCTACTATCTTGCGGAATATGTTCGAAATAATCGGAAGACGGCACGGTTGGCCCAGTGGTTTAGCGATTGACTGTAGCGCTGCGTGTCACGGGTTCCATTCTCGCACGGAACAAATATTTGTATGGCCTACAGATCGTTGTTCCGGGTCTGGCTGTTTGTGTATGTGACTTTGTATGTTTGTAAACGCACCCACGATACAGGAGAAATTCCTAGTGTGGGGCAAAGTTTAAAAAAAAAACTAAATAATCACCACGGCCCTGGAACGCAAAGGGCTATGGAAGGAACACGGATGGGTTTTAGTCAGTAAGAGTTAGACGCCCTTTTACTCCACCCAGAGCGGAAGAAGTAATTTGATGATTTCCCAACCTTACAATAAAAATATATTCTATTCTATTCTATTCTTAAATGTTAAATTCTTTATGGAAGAAACCAATATCAATGTAGCGTCCTGCTCGGAAATTTGCCGAATCCAGAATCCCACGCTCGAAAGAAAGAAACTGGACCAGAAGTTTAAGAATAACCGTATATTTAATGTAAGTCTTTTCCAGGTCAGTAGAGACTGACCAAAGGTGAACGAAACGGCATTTCATGCAGAATATTTGTTTCCTATTACTTTCAATGAATCGCCTCACTGGCGACGGACAGGATTCTGGAGCTAAGAAATTGAGTCTCGAATGTGAAATTCGAAGGCAATAAAAATAATATCTTTACTTGTTTTAAAAATAAGCAGCACTTAAATGCAAGCCAGGGTCGTAACCAATAAAATACAGATACTTTGTAGACGGGATGTACAAAAAAAAAACAAATAGTACCTACTTGTTTTTTGTTTTTACCAGTCACGTAGTCAGCCGTAGCCAGCAGTCACGTTACTGGCTGGACTATACTCCACTCATAAATCGTACCTATTTATTTAAGCACTATAACAGCAAATAATAAAAATAAAATCAATGAGATTGTTTCGGTATATGGTAACCCTTCGTGCGAGTCCAACACGCACTTGACCGATTTTTCATCGTCATTAGATATTTTTTTAGGTTAACCCTGCATAATGTAGGCATATAATTTTTTTAAATTCCAAGTCAATGATAGGCAAATGTAACATCATAAACGTGACAACATTGAATTAACATTTAATAACTTAGCAGTACACCGAGCTCCGGGACATATTATAACAAGACGAAGTAGTGTTATACATTAAATACGGAGTTACGTCATATAGGAGCTATATTATTATTATTAATATAACTTAGCAGTTATAACTATGTCACGGTCCTTAACACATCAAACCTAACCAACGTATCACTATTCCAGGAAAATCTCATCTCATATATAAGAATAAATACATATTTATTCGTAAAAAAGACAAAATTTGGTCCACAGTAGGTGTTAGTAGCACTTAATACTATGTTAGTTAATTTTATAAATATGAAATGCAGTCTCTTCCGTCTTCTAATGATTAAAATTGACAGTAAATAAAAAAGTTTAAAATAATTAATTAATTCAAGTCATCAATACTTTAACTGGAATAATAATTTACATTTTAAAAAAGTCACAAGTATTTAAAATAAGTACTAAATGTTTCCAAAATGTGTATGCCTATTAGGTTAAACATAGCGATCTTGACATTACAATAACATTTTATTATATTGTACCTACCTATTTTTTAAAAATAAATAATTTAAATTTGAATTTTAAAATGTCAATGAGTAAAATCAAACAGAATAAAATGAAAATGTGAATAAAATAGATAAACAAATTAATAAAAGAAAAAACTAATATTACACCAGATAATATAACTAATTAATAATAAAAATTAAAACAAAACAAAAACAACATTAGTACCTACATCATCCTCTCAACGTTACCTGGCCCATGACGTATTCATGGGTGCATGTCAGCCATGCCAGCGTTGTATGATAGGCCATCCAATCTATTGGCAACGACAGTAAGGAGACTGTTGCCGCTGCCGCGCACTCTGCTCACTATCGAGGTCGTCCTCTTGAGCATACTGGCGTAGAAACAGTCGATGTGCAAAGGCCCGTCCAACCTGTTGGCGAAGACAGCTAGGAGACTGTTGCCGCTGCCGCGCACTCTGCTCGCTATCGAGGTCGTCCTCTTGCGCATACTGGTGTACAAACAGTCAATGCGCAAAGGCCCGTCCAACCTGTTGGCGAAGACAGCTAGGAGACTGTTGCCGCTGCCGCGCACTCTGCTCGCTATCGAGGTCGTCCTCTTGCGCATACTGGTGTACAAACAGTCAATGCGCAAAGGCCCGTCCAACCTGTTGGCGAAGACAGCTAGGAGACTGTTTCCGCTGCCGCGCACTCTGCTCGCTATCGAGGTCGTCCTCTTGCGCATACTGGTGTACAAACAGTCAATGCGCAAAGGCCCGTCCAACCTGTTGGCGAAGACAGCTAGGAGACTGTTGCCGCTGCCGCGCACTCTGCTCGCTATCGATGTCGTCCTCTTGCGCATACTGGTGTACAAACAGTCAATGCGCAAAGGCCCGTCCAACCTGTTGGCGAAGACAGCTAGGAGACTGTTGCCGCTGCCGCGCACTCTGCTCGCTATCGAGGTCGTCCTCTTGCGCATACTGGCGTAGAAACAGTCAATGCGCAAAGGCCCGTCCAACCTGTTGGCGAAGACAGCTAGGAGACTGTTGCCGCTGCCGCGCACTCTGCTCGCTATAGAGGTCGTCCTCTTGCGCATACTGGTGTACAAACAGTCAATGCGCAAAGGCCCGTCCAACCTGTTGGCGAAGACAGCTAGGAGACTGTTGCCGCTGCCGCGCACTCTGCTCGCTATCGATGTCGTCCTCTTGCGCATACTGGTGTACAAACAGTCAATGCGCAAAGGCCCGTCCAACCTGTTGGCGAAGACAACAAGGAGACTGTTGCCGCTGCCGCGCACTCTGCTCACTATCGAGGTAGCCCTCTTGCACATACTGGCATAGCAACAGTCGATGCCCACATTCGCGAACATTCCCAACGCTGCAGAAGCGAGGCAGTCGCAGCAGCACCCTCAGCGCGTTATTATATTGAACGCAGAGAGCGCTGTAGGATTTCAGTGAATATGAAACCCACAGACCGCTCGTATAAAAAGATGTGCAATAAGCTCGAAACAAGGTGCTTTTGACATCCTTGGAGCAACGAGCAAACTTGCGGGCAATCACATTCGTCCTCACCGACAGCGCCCTCCTTTCTCGTTGAATATTATATCATCATCGTTATATATAAGCTTTTCCAGTTGCCAAGGCATCTCTATACTCAAGCAAACATGAAAGTATTTTGTAACCTTGAATACTAACCAAACAACAACACTAACATACTCGTGATAACATACAAGTATCTATTCCCCAAAGGAAAACATAAAGTAGGACGCCCTCGGCCTAGGTTGTGGTGGCACGTGAATGTATGGAGATTATTTCAAACTATCTAATTAGCGATCTGCCTAGACTTACTCCAAATCAAATGTTGGGTTTTGCTTCCAGTGTAACTGGATGTAGCTGAGAACCAGTATTTTATATGGGCTGACTGACTGTACTCCACAACCCACTAACTGGAAAACACGATGGCAAGAGACGTTCTGGTTTCTTCTGGATCTGTAAAGACAGACTTCAAATTGCAGCTAAAACCAACAGCTTTATGAGCTTTTCGAGACGCGGAGGAGTCTTGGTGTGTAATGAAACTAATGGATAGTCACCCATCCACAGACCGACCTCGGCAAGAATCGCTTAATCTCGAATATCAGTCTATCTAGCTATAAGACCACTATTGGTCCCATAGATTTAAGTTTGTGTTAAGATTTGCGTAACTATTTTCGGTGTACAATAAAGGATATTCGATCTCGTGCTACAGCTTTTATGTAGCACTTCTAGAGTATTTTTAGAATATACAAATACTATGGTTACAAAACTATAATTAACATTTCGCACAACCTCGCCAACTCACCCCTTTAGCCGGTAAGTAATTAGTTCCCAGTTAGTTCCCGAAATGTCTCCGTTTTGTCACTAATGGTTATTTGATATGCTACAGCTATCTCGCTTTTGACGCCGTTCCAAGACTTCTAGGAATTTATCAAAATGTACATTTAACGCTGTATCTTTAGTTGGGTTTGGTTAAAATAGCAAAATTAGGTGCTAATTTGACAATGGAGGAAATTCGAATCAGTAGTTACTGGCAGTTATTACATTGGTGGAACACATTTTTTATTAACTTGTCAGGCCTTTTGATACAGTCGCCAAGTGACAAAAATGTTTGAAACGCTATGTGTAGCTTGGGATACAATGTTTTTTTTTTGTATATTCAGTCAAACGTAAGCATGTAGTTATTAAACATCCTAACACACACAACACACGACCGTTTTACATGTCACGGTAGCCTAGAATTAGGCTGCCAGTCCATTGACGCGGAGCGAGACAGCGGAGCGGAGCAACAGAGTAATGCGGAGCGCAGTTGTGGTCTTTGTCTGTCCATTGATGTCGAGTGCAGTAGTGCGGAGCGGAGTTGCTGGCTGTGCAGAGGTCACGTGACGAGTTATTTGAGCGGGCGGCCGTTTTTACCGCTTCCCCGCTCCGCTGCCTCGCTCCGCTTCCCGGTAGTGTATGAATTTTTAAACTAGTTCGCAAATCCCTGTCCATCGAAGCGGATCGGAGATTTTATGCAATGCCATTGGCACAGCTCCACACCGCTCCTCTCTTCTCCGCTCCAATGGACAGTCAGCCTTAGTCTAAGATTACGCTCAGGGACCATAATCATTAACTTAGTGAAACCTAAGCCTAATATGTCAATTTTACTTGAAAAGCAAGCTGGCGCTTTTACATAAGCTTACCAGTCTTGCCGTATTATGTAAAGGCGACGGATATAACCGAGAGTCTTGAAGGGTGAGTTATACAGGAAATATTAAGTTAGTGGGGAGTTTAAAAATTAAAACACTTTAACGGCCACTCTCGTCATTTTTCCTTTGTAGAAAAGTGGTGAGCCAGAATATCGGCTTGTAAACATGATGCATCACAATCTATGAAAATAAATTTTATAGGTGGACTCTGAAACATTTTGGATAATACTATCGATGGGCTTCCGTTTCAAATTGACGTATTTTGAAAAAAAAAATAGGATCCACTGCATTTGTTTTGCAATTACTCGTCGTTTATCAAAGTAATATTTCTACAGAAACACTCATTTCTAAAATCAAATTCATAAGTAAACTTGCTGGGCCTTTTAATGAAAATTCTACATAAATTATCAAGCAATTAACCTTTGAACACAGTGAAAGTAAAATAGTTTCATAGTTCACCTTATATAAGCGAGAATCATAAATCAGAGATCTGATTCTGTTGAGTGCCTTCGAGAATTCACGAACTCAGTCACGGAGAGCCAGTTACGTAAAATAATTTATTAACAACTTAATATTATTAACCAACAATTCGCTTAAATCATTTTGCGTTAATTAATAAAATCTGGATTTATTGCCTTAAAGTATTTATTTCTTTGATGTTATTTAGCGACGCGAATCGTGAATGTGATTTAGGAACATTTTGGTGTCCTTTAATTTGTTTATATTTATTTATAACTAGCTTTTGCCCGCGTCTTGGTATGCGCATATCTCATTTTTCCCTGTTCCCGTAGGAATTTTGGGAAATCTTGTCTTAGTGCTCTCCTACGGAGTGTACAACAACCAGTAGTTTCGGGTGTGCGTTATCTGTCATTCACTCAGTCACTCAATCAGTAACGCAAGAGTTTTATACAAATATTGATTAAGTTATATTGTATATACGTACCGAGCTGTGAATCACTGAAACTCATCCCTAAATTCGAAACTCTAGAGAATACGTGAAAACGAGTAGTTAAGTAAGTAGTATGTATTAGTATGATATTAAATTTAGTCATATTTTTATATATACATAGTATGTTATATTTAGTATTTTTACTACGTAAGCGTAACTTTTACACACGATGTCCACATCTCTTTTATTCGACTCTCCTTTCGCAGGTATGCTGGAAGAGATTTCTTTAGAAATAAGCATCACCTTTGTATCTATCTGTCTGTTTCCTTCTTCTTATCTATTTGTTAAATGTGTACATACACTGTTAAATAAATAATAAATAAATAAATAAAAAAGACAAGAAAGAACAATAAGTTCATATCACCAATCATAGTAGAGTCAGGAGCGGTGCAAAAAACACAGAACTAGTCAACGTGGTGAACTTTGGGAGAGGTCAATGCCCAGGAGTGGATATCCTATGCCACTGCAGCCACCAACTGCATCAGACTGCTTGAATAGTCTATTTGTTTTTTACCGTCGAGTTTTTTTGACGCAAGGCAATTTTTTTCTTTTTATTTGGTGTCTTGGCTGTCGCCATACGAATTGTGATTACTGTAGCAAAATGATTGACTTAAGAATCTTTCAAATCGATCCAAGTGTCTTGTCTTTAGAGCGCTTCAAAAAAACTTCCATACATACGGACATGGCTGATAAACACATTATCTACCCTTCTTTGTAGGTTAAAAAGAATGTCATTTCATCACAGACCTAGTTAAAGAATCTTCTTTTGATCTGAAATTACAATAATCCAGTTTCAAAGACTTGTATGTACATTTCCATGGGATCGTAGACAGCTGATGCTCTTCAGCCTTGCTTCAATTCTCACATACAAAATTCTAAGTTTCATACTTTCCTAATTTGAAGCAGGGCGTTGTTTGCGCGGTAATTTAAAGGGAGTTTCAAAGAAAATCATTGCGAAATGCGTGAGGGAGGCACGTAATGAGTATATGCGGGCTGTTTGCACTCGCTGAGTTTGTCCTACTGTTTGTTCTGCAAGAAACTGATTTAAATAAAATTTAGTCTGTGATTGTGGAGTTTGTGTACTGATGAGTATGAGTTGGCACATTTTCAGGGTTAAATATTTATTTATTATTTACTATATACTTTATTGTACACCTCATAATAAGAACAGGACAATCATACATAAAATAAGTGCACAATGGGCGGTCTTATCGCACAAATACTGTTGCCTATCATAAATAATTCTTTTTAACCGACTTCGAAAAAAGGAGGAGTTTGCT
Source organism: Mamestra brassicae (assembly GCA_905163435.1). Taxonomy (NCBI): domain Eukaryota; kingdom Metazoa; phylum Arthropoda; class Insecta; order Lepidoptera; family Noctuidae; genus Mamestra; species Mamestra brassicae. Next base: position 3,617,458 of record LR990996.1, on the reverse strand, counting down.
ACCCCATAATTCCGTCATTTATAAACCGATTTCAAATATTATTTGAAAGGATATACTTTCCGATTGGTCACAAAGAAATTTCATCAAAATCGGTTCAGAAGTTTGGTTTTTAAGTCAAAATAGCTGGTAAATTTTGTTTTTTTGCTTTCCTGTGACTTTTCAGTGGTGTTGTTAGGTATGGGGTACAACGAAAAAGTGAAAAAAAAATATTTTTTTTGACAAAGAATTACTATCGACTTCCAAATGAAAAAACACTAAGTACAATGAACTCAGAAACAACCAAAAACATCAACTTGCGAAATTAAACTTATTTTATACTTTGTAGTGTTTTTTTATGTAGAAGTCGGTTGTATTTTTTTGTCAAAAAGTTTTTTAATTATAATGAATCTGTAAAAAAGCTTTAAAGCCCTTTATTTTGACTTAATTTGGTCATGACTTTACAGTTAGAGTTTCCATTTTAGTCCGTTTCTATGTGTGTGATCTCAAAACGGCCACTGTATTAAAACTTTAAAAGAAATCAAGTTTATCATGAAAAATTTCATGGCTCCCAGACTAACCGGAATCAGCTGAATATCAGTATTTGAATACTAGTTTTCATGAACGTATTTATGAATAAGAGATCAATAACAATTTCGTTGATAAACAGTACTTGAGCATTACCTATGATTTTTATTTTTTAATTTAGCCATCACTTTTAGGGTTCCATACCCAACCAACGGAACCCTATTACTAAGCCTTCACTGTCCTTCCGTCTGTCTGAACCGTTATACCGTGTCAAGAACCGTAATAGATCGACAAGTGAAATTTTTAGTGTTTTTAAATTGCCACTATAAAAAAAAATGAAATTATATTAAAAATCAAAGAGCGGGGGAAATAGTTCCTTGATTTTTAATTTTTTATAATTTTTTGTTTATACAAACTGTCAAAATTAAATTTCAACTGTCGACCATAAAAAAACGAGTTTTCTTCGGTGTGAGAGTACGACTCGCACCTGGCCGGTTTTAAAATCTAACAAGCACAACAAATAAGAACAGAACAAACAAATACAGGCAACAGAACACAAAGGTAAAACTGTTGCAACTGTAAGTAATATCGTTCACGTTTGCAACCTTCCGACAGGAAGCAAATAAGGGTTGCTGCTCACTGCTCACGGGGATAGCGCCATGTTATTCTGCAAAATTAAGTTTCTAGTTTCAAGATATTTTTTTTATTTCTTATTAGTCTTTACTGTATAATGATTCAAAAAAGTAATTCTGTTTATAATAAAGATGAAATAATATGGACTATATTCTAAAGATTTTTTATGGAGTTTGTTGCTGAAAAATATTAAGTATTATTAATTTGGAGTACCATTCATACAATTTTTCATACAAAGAAAGAAAATATTGCTATGTTTTATATAATATAGCAAAATTTTCTTTCTTTATATGAAATTGACAAAACCTCTTAAAAGGCCACCTGCATGCAATTATTGTTATTAAATGTCAATACAAACCACCAGTTGCTTGAACAACCAATACCGCAGTGTCGAACCACCTTAACTTTTAACGCGTCGCCGCTTTCTAGCCGTGAGCGGTCACTCGCCCCCTATACGATGTTTGCAACTCAAAGTGTGCCCCAAAAGGGTGCATCAGCGACTGCTCGATGGATATATTGGAATAAAAGCAAATAAAGCTGTAGCTTCACTCTATATGCATGTAAATCGGCCCCGGGCCTCGATACCGAATACAGATTGAAACGAACGGGGGCTTAACATTTTTATTGGATACAACATGCGCTTGGCGGCTTTGGCTTAGAATTTTCGTGATGGGCTGTCGTTGATCAGGTGATAGGTGTGAAGGATGCTTTTGATTGGGATTTATAGCTTTTGAAGTAAGGAGAAAATTCTAAAAAGTTTAGTTTCCTCGTTTGTTTTAAAAATAGTAAAAACTTGAACTTAATATTTCTCTGATTAAATACATCATCATCATGATATCACATAAAAGAACATTATGGATATCGACTAGGCAAAGTCATTAGTTCGTAACGACATGATCTATAACAACTTATTATTTAAATAGACCAAGCACGTTTTCTGAATGTTAAAAGCACAGGACTATGGCTTCGTTTTGGTCCCGGCCTATATCCAGCACAAGACGTCTTTTGGCAGAAATTATAATTTATTTATTAAAGACGTCCAACAGAAGATGTAAAAATAAATTTAAATTTTTGAAGACAAACAGTTTTAGAGTGCTTTCCTTCAATTAGAGAACATTTTGCAACTAAGTTAGCGTGTTACTAATACTAAAATACAAAACAAACGATGACTATATATAGATATTCAATTTACCCCCCTCCTCACCACCAGAAAAATACTCATTACTCAATTGCTATGCAATATATCAAAATACCGTCCACACAGACGTCATGCATGACCGAATGCATTGTATTGTGCATACAAGAGCGGGAGATTTGTTAACTCTCTCGGAATGATCCAATATGCAAATTCTATATATACGAGTACGTTCGCAACTTGCACGTATCTACATTCGTATGTGAATAGAGAAACAGTTTGTAAAAGAAAAACTGATTCCTACATATTGATGGCATGGCGAGCGTTAGTGAATGAAGAATCGACGTTGGGTATGGGAATTTTTCGTGTTCTGTGGATACAAACTTTAATAAAGAATTAACCTAGTACAGAGCCAGTTACTTGTGCAATAAGAAGAAATAATAATACAATTACGACACGGTTGGCGCAGTGGTTTAGCGATTGACTGCTGCGCTGCGTGTCGCGGGTTCGATTCCCGCACGGAACAAATATTTGTATGGCCTAAAGATAGTTGTTCCGGGTCTGGCTGTTTGTGTATGTGAATTTGTATGTTTGTAAACGCACCCACGATACAGGAGAAATTCCTAGTGTGGGGCAACGTTTTATTTATAAAAAAAAAAAAAAAAAAAAAAATACTGCTTGTTCCTAATCCCTACTTGTTTTATTCCATGAAAATTTAATACCAATATGAAAATTACTCTTGTAATTTTAATTTACCAATTCAATTAAAAATTTCGTAACGCGGAAAAAATGGTAGCATTATGACTTAAATTATTGTAAAGATATGGTAGACACTAGATAAAATGCAATTAAGGTTATTGACCCACATATATTAACTGACTTTGTTTATATCTAAAATAGAAATAAAGACATTGAATATCCCGAATCGACTTATTTCGTGATCCTTTACGTTCTCTAGTAATGAAAAATGAAAAACGGTTCACAATTTATTGTTTGGGTACCTATCTACGAAGGGATATAAGGTAACGGTCATTGTACTTTTAGCAAGTTTATCTGGGGCCTACCATAGTTTAGTTAACAGCTTCCTGACCATGCTAGCTTTTTATTGCAATAGGAGTTCAGGAGGCAGTAAGTCAAACTCAATGTTGGCCACAAGGCGTTGGGCGGTTATGAGGGAGCAGTTATGCTGGTGTTAATACACCAGTGTGGCAATTTTACTAATTTTCAAGCAACGTTCGCATTTGCATCTCAGTTGCAATCTGTCATTAATGTATAGAAAATGATTTTTTGACAGACTACGACTGAGATACGAATGGAAACGTTGCTTAAAAATTAATAGAATTGCCACTCTGAGGGGCAATCGCAAATAGTCAACAACACCTTTCTCTACACTTTGAAAGTTTTAACTTTTATTTTCGGTGGTGTTGCGACTTGAATTTGAACGCTAATAAGTAAGATAATAGGATATTTTACTAAAAAAAAAACGAATTAGTCTGTCAGATAGATTACCAAAAAATATTGGATACATATTTTTTATTTATACGTCAACAAAAAATGAAGACGCGTCACGCGTGTTTTCAACGCACTGTATCGCGTTGAAAGCACTTGTAGTCGTGACGTCACTATGATGGTACAATCGGGTACCTACATTTTTACCAGCGACGTCACTCGTGTTTTCAATGCACTGCCGTCTTCATGAAAAAAATACGTGTCCAATATTTTATGGAAATCTTTCTGACGGACTAATTAATAATAATAATAAATAATATCTTGGTACAACTCACACACGGTCATCCGGTCCCAAACTAGGCAGAGCCTGTGCTATGGCAACCAGACAACTGGAAAACATACTTATATATTTCTAAATACATACATATTATAGACAAATTACACCCAGACACAGAACAAATGATCATGCTCATCACACAAAGATTTGTCCTGGGAGGGAATAGAACCGACAGGCCAGTCAAATTAGAATTTTTTCATTAATACCCTATTGGCCTTTTATGTTCTACATGTTCACCTCTAGGTATTCCTTAACCATAAGCGGTTCTGAATAACCTTTTCAGTATTATCATTCATCAACCCGCAACTGTACCTTTTTGCTATGGCAAAAGAGAGCCTTTTGTAACTTGACCCGTGTGTGTACCGTCCACTTCGCACATAAGGGCGACGCGACACTGATTGCACCATCTGTCACCAGTACCACTCGCAGTGAGAGCAATAATATGTATGTCTGGGTATGTGTGTGTGTGTCTATGTGCCTATGAAGATAGGCTACTTCAAAACTATAACAATACTTCCAATTGGAAGTTGGAAATTAATTTTATTTAGTATGCTCGTGTCTTATTTTGGTAAATATTATAAACATTAATTTATTAATAAATAAAACCAAAATACACGTCGGTTATGTCTTCCTACTAAACTTATGTTTTGAATAAATATATCTTACATACTGTATATACCTACCTATATTAATAAATAAATTAAATTGAACAGACACTACAATTTAATTTATTGTTATATTTATTTGTCATATCGAAATAACAGCTTTTTACCATATGCAAAAAGTATATACGATACCTATATAAAAAATGTCTTGGCTGTTTGTTCCGGCTAATCTCCGAAACGACTGGACCGATTTAGATGAGACTTTCACTGGCAGATAGTTAGAACACAGTTATTATATTTATTACGTTACAATTTGGAGGGTTTGTGTTCAAATTAAATGATAATCAGGTATACCTACTACAAACATTTAGAACTTTAGTCTCAAATTCAAGACAAGAAAAAACCGCAACACGAACTTTTCACATAAAACTCATACATTTTATCATATCTTCACTATAAAAACCTTCGACCAGGCCCTATAGGTGACTATTACAGCAGCTACGCTAATTATTATTCAATAAATAATACCGTAAAGCTATTACAAGTCCTCGCCGCTATAATTAATGTAAGTTTGCACAAATTATACAAAACGTAACTAGTTGCGAACTATTCTTGTTATGTTGTCTAGTTTGTTGGGCTGCTGATTAATGTGGCGATAATACGGGGCTTTAGCCGATGAAGCGGGTTTTATTATGTTTTTGAACTGGAGGAATTAGTATCATAATTTAAACATCATGATTTTCGAGGTCGATTTTCGAGGTTCGTGGATGGGTGTCCATCCATTTTATACCTGAATCCTCTGAGCCTCCAGAAAGAACGTTAAGACGTTGGTCCCGGCTGTCACTTGAAGATCTTTGTCACTCGTTACGGATAGTCAGAAGGCAGAAAATGTCATCATAGCTGTCACCAGTGTTGCTAAGGGCTTAAGAAGGAACACGGATGGGTTTAGTCAGTAAGAGTCTGCTCCACCCTGAGTAGAAGAAGTGATTTGATGATTATCCATCCTTAAAAAAACATGCGGGACAGTCTTTGGGGACGGTTCGGTGACAATGACGCGAGTTCCATAATTTTTGTTCACCCAAAAAGTGCTCGACGCGCCTAAAGAAATTTACACTTAAAAAAAAAAGGTATCGTGTAACTCAGTTACTGGATTGTAGAGATCAGTGATGCAGTTATCCCGTGCTCTGCTGAATCCAGTAACGGCCAGTTTCAATAACGTATCTACCTTTAACCGTCAAATTAGCTACCTACCAACAGTAGCTGAAACGTCATGTTACAAAGGCAAAGATGACGTTTCAGCTACTGTTGGTAGCTAACTTGACAGTTGGTTAAAGGTAGAAACGTTATTGAGACCGGCAGTAAGACTGGGAGCCGACTGCGATATAGTTGGGAAAGTTTTCAAATACCCAATTTGTTTCTCAGGCTGTTATTGCAAGGCCAGAGCCTGCCAGAGTTGCGGAATTTGTTTGAAAGAGTCACCGCGGCCCTGGAACGCAAAGGGCTTTAGGAAGAACACGCATGGGTTTAAGTCAGTAAGAGTCTGACACTTCCGCTTCGCGCATTGCGGATGGAGGAGTCATTTGATGATTTCCCATCCTTACAAAAAACCTTGAAAATAATTATTCTGTTATAATATAAAAATCACCATTTTGATTGCATTTCATCATTTTTAAACTTTCTCATAACTACATTGTGTAGTCACGAACGCTTTATTAATTATGAAGTTTTATAACACTAATTAAATCATTATAGAAAAGTTACGAATTGAGTTTAAAAAAATAAAGTAAAAACCCAATTTTAAATTTCACCCTGAATTTTAATTGGCACATTATGAATCCTGTTAAACAATGTTTTATCGCGGTCAATTTAAAAGTTAAATCGAATTTACGACAAAAAAAAAGAATTCGATAACCGTTAGTGCTGACAGAATTTTAGTAACTACTTGTAAACTTTTTATTAGTTTAAAACAAAGTGTATTGTTTGGTTTTGTTAAAAAAATGCTTTTATATGATTTATTACCTATCATAAAAGTTTGAAAATAATAAAACAACAGACGTGAATTAATCACGAAAATTATGTACCTAATGCGGGAATTACTTTTCCAATTTTCAGCTTATACTATGACGTGATATCACTTCCCGTGGGTGTCGTAAGAGGCGACTAAGGGACCAGAGAATGGGCAGCAGCACTCTCTGTGAATTTCAATAGCTACACTGCGATCACCAATCCGCCTGCCAAGCGTGGCGATTATGGCAAACCGCCTTTGGGGGAGGCATAATTATGTCCAGTAGTGGACGTCATTCGACTGATCATGACTATGACGTGCCAATGCCCTCACGATTCAGTTGTGAAAGCGGGGTAGTGCTGTGCGTCTTGTATGGCTCTTTCTCCCTGCCACACTTTTTTTTTCATAGATGGGAAATCATCAAATGACTTCTGCCGCTCCGGGTGGAGCGGAAGGGCGTGTCAGACTCTTACTGACTAAAACCCATACGTGTTCCTACTAAAGCCCTTCGCGTTTCAGGGCCGCGGTGTCTCTTTCGAACAAATTCCGCAACCCTGCCAGGCTCTGGCCCTAGCGGGCCCCGTCTTCTATGCTGACATCTCTTTGAACACAACGCGCCATCGCCCCGGTCCCTGTCACACTGGACTCATAATGGTGGTGACGTCACAGTAGGGCCGCTAGATCTAAACAAACAGAAGACTTACCCTTAGCGTAGTTCATATCTAAATAAGGAATGGAATAGCAGTGTCTCGTAACACCTGACTATTTTTTGATAAAAGGTGGCTTCAATCACTAGTTGTAAAGATACTTGTTACAACAAATAAATGTAATCAATCATTATAAAATAAATACCTGGGCACGGGATGGTTTCGAAAGAAAACCGCTATATGGCATTTATATTATAGTACATTGTTCACCGAGAGGAGAAAGTGACCGATTACCGTCGAGGGTGTCGTTTGAAGCCCGAGCCGTAGGCGAGGGCTTTAAAACACCCAAGATCGGGAATCGCAGTTTCTCTCGAGTGATACATAGTGCTTTATACTACACCTACAAGGAAAATAAAAAACGAAATCTTTACTAATTGAAATTTATATTGAAATTTTTGCAGTTAAAACTGAATCCTCAAACAACACACAAATTGGAAATGGCGCCAATGGCGTCTGCAATTTTCACATGTTCTTTTTTCAAATTGTTTATCCTGCCGCCGCAGGGTCGCACTGCCAGCCCGACACCATCCAACACACAGCTAGTGGCCAGTGTCATTTTGCGAACTTGGAGATAAAAACTCACTGTAAAAACTTTTTGGCTTTTGATATTTAGGTTACCGGCGCATAGTCTTACCCAAAATTAAAAAAGAAAAACCACGTAAGAAATGGATTTTCATACACTTTTCTCTCCCGCTCAGATGCGTTTTCTCCCCGCATATTTGTTCGATATGCAATGACGTACTTAAAGGAAGAAAGGAAGAAAGGTACTTTCCAAGCAGGTGTAGTATAAATATATTTTATACTACACCTGCTTGGAAAGTACCTTGATACTTTATCAAATTTACGGTAGAAAGTACGTCATTGCATATCGAACAAATATGCGGGGAGAAAACGCATCTGAGCGGGAGAGAAAAGTGTATGAAAATCCATTTCTTACGTGGTTTTTCTTTTTTAATTTTGGGTAAGACTATGCGCCGGTAACCTAAATATCAAAAGCCAAAAAGTTTTTACAGTGAGTTTTTATCTCCAAGTTCGCAAAATGACACTGGCCACTAGCTGTGTGTTGGATGGTGTCGGGCTGGCAGTGCGACCCTGCGGCGGCAGGATAAACAATTTGAAAAAAGAACATGTGAAAATTGCAGACGCCATTGGCGCCATTTCCAATTTGTGTGTTGTTTGAGGATTCAGTTTTAACTGCAACAATTTCAATATAAATTTCAATTAGTAAAGATTTCGTTTTTTATTTTCCTTCTAGGTGTAGTATAAAGCACTATGTATCACTCGAGAGAAACTGCGATTCCCGATCTTGGGTGTTTTAAAGCCCTCGCCTACGGCTCGGGCTTCAAACGACACCCTCGACGGTAATCGGTCACTTTCTCCTCTCGGTGAACAATGTACTATTATACTACACCTGCTTGGAAAGTACCTTGATACTTTATCAAATTTACGGTAGAAAGTACGTCATTGCATATCGAACAAATATGCGGGGAGAAAACGCATCTGAGCGGGAGAGAAAAGTGTATGAAAATCCATTTCTTACGTGGTTTTTCTTTTTTAATTTTGGGTAAGACTATGCGCCGGTAACCTAAATATCAAAAGCCAAAAAGTTTTTACAGTGAGTTTTTATCTCCAAGTTCGCAAAATGACACTGGCCACTAGCTGTGTGTTGGATGGTGTCGGGCTGGCAGTGCGACCCTGCGGCGGCAGGATAAACAATTTGAAAAAAGAACATGTGAAAATTGCAGACGCCATTGGCGCCATTTCCAATTTGTGTGTTGTTTGAGGATTCAGTTTTAACTGCAACAATTTCAATATAAATTTCAATTAGTAAAGATTTCGTTTTTTATTTTCCTTGTAGGTGTAGTATAAAGCACTATGTATCACTCGAGAGAAACTGCGATTCCCGATCTTGGGTGTTTTAAAGCCCTCGCCTACGGCTCGGGCTTCAAACGACACCCTCGACGGTAATCGGTCACTTTCTCCTCTCGGTGAACAATGTACTATTCTTCTCTAAAAAAATTAACAGTAACAATTTTATGTTTAATATTTTCTACTAGCATTTTTTTAAGTTTCATTAAAATCAGGTGATTCTAAAAATAATCTGTAGAGAAAAAGCTTGATAAATTAAAGCATCCATTGTTCGCAAACGATAATAATTTATGCTGCATATTAATTCGCACTGACAGAAAATATTCCTCTGTTTTATATCCATTAAGTTGAGAGTGAAAACTAAGATTAAAATAGAATAATATTATATTCTAGACACACGTACAAATCCCTCAGACTCGACTTGACAAGTATAATATGAAAATACGTGGAAAGCTGAGGTCATTCAACTTGCATTTTCTATTCTAAAGTAGGTATTATTGCTGGCTTTAGTGAAGTGGCAATTTTGTTATAAAAGATTTTTGAGTTATCGTGATATTGTGAAAATCTGAAATTTCATTTTGCTGAAGCGAGCTCCTACATTGTTTTGTATTATTTTTGCAGGATTGAGATTTTTAATAAAAGTGTGCTTTAACCCAGCGTGTGATTTATTTCAATAGGTACTCGTAAACACGACGAAAAATAATCTAGTTCGATCCAGCCGGTCCCTAGCTGTCCTCCCCCCAGCGACGCCCTAAGCCGAGTCCCGTACCCCACAGGGGGTGCCCTTAGCGTGTAGTCACTTAGTTTGTAAGTTTTTTATAAGCCCTGGCTGGAGGCTTTAACATTATATTAAGGCCACCACAGGCAAGCCCGGTTAAGCAGTCGACAGCTTTATAGGTTGAACTGCGAGACGCCACTCAAAAAAAAAGTCGAAAAATAATCTTTGACACACTTGATACATACGAAGGATACCAGGACCTACAAAAGAGGAGCTAGCAGTAAGATAATAGGCCCGATACCCAAGTACACTTTTGCACTATTAACGTGCCCGGCGTTGATGTCTCCGTTGATATTTGACCGCCATGGCCGAAAACGAGAAATGTTATTTTTACTTGCACTAAAACAACGTCTCAAACAGTTAAATAGACAAAACTACCTACAATTAAAAATAGTTCTAATGAACATACCTACATATTGTTTAATACCTACGCACAAATCAACACAGATGACCTAACATTCACTAAAACAAGATATCAACCCAAAATAATAGTCCCAAAACGCGTGACACGTATGAGTGAATAAATTATACCAACAAATACTCGTACCTGTTCCCGGTACGTTCCCAAATGAACCGGGTACGCGATCATAGCTGCAAATTATATTAATGTTTGTTTGATTGCCTGAACACTGAGAGAGCACCCCTGTTGGGAATTAACGGAGTATTCCTGTTAGTACGATTAGTACTGTTCCAGCAACTGGAGATCTGTGTCAACTGTTGGATGCTGTTTGAGAGGACGTGTGATATGGAACCTGTGATTTGTGTGTTAGTACAATATTATTATAGTCGATTGTATTGCTGTATAGATTGGTAAGTATTTAGTGCCTAACCTGAGGGGATGTAAAAACCTGCCGGTCGATTCTGTAAACATGTCGAAGTGAAGGCTTGCGTGAAGTGATTACGAGGTGAGCTGTCAATCCATATAATCAAGATGGAATGACAGCTCACTTCGAGATCCCGTGATATCTTGATTATATGGATTGACAGCTCAAATCGTGATCACTTCACCCAAGCCTTCACTTCGACATGTTTAAGTCGAAGAGTTTTTGATGCTTACTATGTTGTCCCCGTCACCCTTTTTATTCACGCTTGTACATAATTATTATTTGTATGTTAACCATATAATTTGTTATTTTTAATTAGGTCTTCAGACAGAATCACTAAAAAATAATTTGAGTAAAATATTATTTTTCACAATTTACTTGTTTTCAAGGTAAATTTTACCATTTTTTTTTGTACTCAACAGTAGCTCTAGTGTCATGACTCAAGACGTAAGCCAAAAGTCAATTTCTAATTTAATAGTCATTGCTACCATCTGTACTTATGTGTGAATAGCTTAAGGACGGAGACTATATTGCATTGTTACGAGATATATCAAGAAATCCTCACTGGGCAGACCTGCGTAGGTGGACCTATTATGCCTTGTTCAAACTACTGGAGTGGCTTGCATGAGTACTGTCTTATGAGTTTCACAAAATTGACCATTGTAAACCAGGTGCAAAACATCTTTGTTATCAATCTTAACTATTATTATAGTGTGTAATGTTAGTTTGTCTTAAAGAGAAAATCTCTGAAATTACCGAATCAATTTCGAAAATTCCATCACTATGACATTCAACGTGCAACATTGACATAACTGTTCCGCATGAAAGCCGAGAAAGATAAACAAATGAAATATTTTGAATTAACTCGCGGGGGTATCGACATGTGGGATGTGGACTCAGCAATCATTGTACCGATAGTCGTGTCAGCCAACGGCTTAATAGCCACGAGCCTCGACCTTAGGAGGCTCTCGTTAGGCAGCTGGATCAAGGGCTTGATTCAGAAAGCAGTACTTCTGGACACAGCTCGCATTGTTAGGAGGTTCCTCTCTCTAGAGCCCTGACCGCTGGTAGCTTGGACCGTGTTCCCAATACCGGTAGGCTACTAGTTTTTATGTTATAAGTGTATTTTTTGTGTGTTTTTAAGAAATATTTCATAATGTATCAAATAAGTTATGAAAATTAATAAACGAATAGACTATTTTATAATTATTTATCTCAAAAGGCACGCTATAAGGTAATGGAAGTGGAGCCGCGGGAAAAGCGAGTAACCATGAAAAAACTGAATTGCTAAAGTTTCTAGATTTTTCCGTTTTTCACATTTTCTTTACAATCCGTTAAAACCACATAGCTCCGTGTTAACAAGATGATTTCTTTCGCGATCCTTTTTAATTTACACTCGTGGACAAATAAACGGACCCAGCGTCGGGAAACGGCTTGTTACTTAACAAAACAGGACCATTAACAAGTAGAAACACGTTTTCTTAAGTGTACATTAGCACTTGCCAAAATATCTTTGTACATTACTCTTTTCCTTTGTCCGTTCTGTACAATATCCGTTAATGTAGGTCTGGGACACTTTCTGGGATGTAGTGGGTGTTTTAACTTTTATTGCTGGACTTTAATCTTGAGACTTTTCGTAACTTGCTAGCCAGTAATGTCGCGGCAGACCACGAAAGCGTATTAAAAAAAACTGCAATTTAATTGGTGGTTTTAAAAATCACTAAATTTGTCATATGCGAGAAGCACAGGACTGGTCTTTGTGGCGTCTGAGGCCTTAAAGCCGAAATACACGTGGCTGTTACTTGCTCAAAAGTATACAAGTAGCTTGCATGCCATAGTCACATACACCAATCAGCACTTATTATGGTACAATGACATGCAAGATACTTGCATACTTTTGTGCAAGTTACAGGCTTGTGTAAGAAACAGGAATGGATTTCTTCAGACCCAATGATTACGACTAAAAACAACAATATAAACATTTGACGCCAGTTTATTCTGTGACCTCACTTTGACGCCAAAACAATGATGGTTCCAATGTGAGAGAGAGAAGGAGCTACACAGGATTAACACTATCCCATTTCACAATAAATAATCATGATAGCATTATCACGTTACATTACAGTCTTAATATCAAGCGTGTTCAACTAGTGGATTGACAAGGCTACTACGGCTTGCCACTTGAACGCTTACTAACCCAATCTGAGCAAGGCTTTAGGCTAGTCGGCAAGCCGTTCTAAGTTAGTCAGTTAGCTCCATGTGACAGGATCGTATATCTCAATTTATTTTGATTTAGAGCCTACCGCAGGCTGGATACATTGAAATGCTCGCCAGTGTTACCTACATATGTACGTAGAATTGTAATTTCTATTAACGATATGTAGATACGGTAGCTAGATATTATTGTTTTGGTCTGACTCTCAGTAACAAATAGGTTCTGTTTGATTTTTAGGGAACAGGATATCTAGTAAATAATTACCTACCTACTATAAAATAAGAAGTGAATATTTTAAGAAGTCAATACTAAATAAGAAGTGAATATAAAATCACACATCTACTTTAACTAGGGTCTTCTGCTTCATAACATATTTGGATGAATATTGAACAGCCAAACTTGAAAATCAGTATATGGGGGCTATCTTCGTATCTTTAAAGAAAGTTTGCAGTCGCAATCAGTCAAAGAAATTATTGTCAAAATGTAGGGAAATTGGAAGTGTATATTACAGTGTTCGATTGTAAAGTGAATTTGAACGCTCCAAAAAAATAAAAGAATGGTATTTAGGTCAACAACATTATCTTGTTGATTACATAATGATCTTAGAGCAAACATTTTAAGCTCAAATAAATTGAATAGCAATCACCATTAAACTATGTCTAATACGAACGATAAATAACATGAAACATTTAAAACACGCTTATTACAAAACCACAATTAATTTCGTCTGTTCACAGCAAAACAAAGGCTTATTTATAAGAAAAGTTTGAAGAAAGCACAGCATTCCGACCTCCCTTGCCCTTCTCGAACTGGATTAATTAAATTAATTAATTCGAGAGCCACTATTACAAAAATATTAACTTTTGTTTCTATTCTGTTTATATTGAAATTGAATTCGGTACCCGATGCGAGGATTTTAAATGATTTGGTAAATAATCGTGGCTTAGTAATAATGGCTGAACGCGTTGATCTTCTAGGTTAAGTAATGCTTGCCGAGGTCGATTTGTGGATGGGTGATCCATCCATATCTTACCGAAGCTCCTCCGCGCCTCAGAAAGCATGTTAAACCGTTGGTTCTGACTGTCATTCGTAGGCCTTTGACTGTCGTTACGGATATTCGGAAGACAGAAAAATCGAGGCAATAACTTAAACCTAAATCTAGGGAGTAACTAGGCAACATAGCGCTCAGCCATACTGTAATATGTGCTCAACCGTGAATCAATAAAATAAAATAAAATATTACCGTAAAATATTACTAACAATAATTAATTTATATTATTTATTCAAAACATTGTATTTAATAACATTTCACATATTTCTAATAAATTTATTTAATAAATTTAACCTACTTTGTTTAAAAAAAATTAGTATATTAACGGTATAGTACTTTGCTTCAGCTGCAATCAATTCATACTCATAAATTATACGATCTTTGACTAACCTTCCCAAAGAATCCTTTTGCTCTCCTGCCGGTCGATTCTGTAAACATGTCGAAGTGAAGGCTGGTGTAGTGGTGTAACAGACAGATAAAAGACCGATAAAGTACCTCAGAAACCGGGCATGAATAATGTTTCAACAAGATAAAACTGTTGTGATATTCCCCTACTGTATTTCAAAAAACTTTATCGGATGTCCTAAGCAAACAATTCACCACGATATCACAAATTCCCATGAATATCTTACCCATTTCAATTCCCCACAAAACTAATAAATAGTGTGTCTCCTGACGTCTTTTTTAAAATATTTCGGATCATCTTACGTCTCGGTTGTCGCGAACGATGTAAAATACGTGTCTCCTGGGAAATTTATTTGCGGGATCCTAAGCCGGCATAACTTGTCCTGATGTCCCTCATCGAGGCATTAGCTGGCTGATGTTGCTTTATGCTTTTATCATGAGCTGCTCGATAGTCCAGCGTGCTTCTGATTTCCCCTGGCATTTTTGACTTTGTTAGATTTGGCTTTCAGATAAGTTTCATTATGACAACCAGGAGGTAATCTGCAGGTAAAACCTGGATAAGACTGACACAGGAACGTGGGTATTGGGACGAGAAAATAAAGGCCTATGCTCAGCTATGAGCGAAGTTGGGCTGTGGATGAAACACTTACGGCGACATCGACGAAATAAAGGGCAATAAGGGTGTTACTACAGTTATCGATCGATCGTCGATCTGTAGTAGAAACTATCGATCGACGTCGACTTACCATTCTACCATCGATCGACGGAATCGATCGACGATCGAAAATAAGAGAGAGAGAGAGAGAGAGAGAGAGAGAGAGAGAGAGAGAGAGAGAGAGAGAGAGAGAGAGAGAGAGAGAGAGAGAGAGAGAGAGAGAGAGAGAGAGAGAGAGAGAGAGACACACACGCACGTCAGACACATTATATAACACCGCCTCTTGTTGCACAAACTGTCATTCGATCTTGCCAGATTTTGTCAATCTTGACATGTAACAATCACCATTCTGCTGCGTATAGCAAGCACCTTAAAGGTCATAACACATATCAACTCGAAAAGGGATTGACTAACCGCGACTCGCCACTTGTGGTTGCTGCGGGCCACACGACTGACTCCAACACCCGCCATGCCCGCCATTCATGTTACGCTTGATCTCGGGGGGAAATCCTCATGGAAATCCTCCACCCTGGGGAGGGGTCTGTCAGACTCTTACTGACTAAAACCACCCCGGTGTTCCATCTTCCACCTACGCCGGGGATCGCGGGAACGTTTGCGACTTCCGCAATCCCCGGCTGGTGCCGGCCCGCCTCTGCGGGCCACCTCGCGTCGGCGAGGGGAGTGAGGTGTTTAACTTCCCTCGCTACGTCAAAGAGGGGCGCACGGGAACACCACGCGCCGCCACCTCGGGTCCGGATGAGTGGGGGGCGACGGACATCCCCAAGTCCGCCGCCCCTGGACCCAGTTAGGGGGGCCGGAAGAGGGCAGCGTATGCCCTCCTCCGACGCCCGATGCGCCTGCTGCGGGCAGGGAGAGCGGTTGTGATCTCCCTCTCCCTTTCCGCAGCCTCCTTCTGCGCGATAACTGTCTCGCAGAAGGAGACCACCGCGTCCCAGGACTCCTCACCGCCGACGCCACCGCCCAGCGAGCATCACTGAGCGATATTATCTTTGATAGCTCTTGTCACTGCGATAAACCAGTAGTAAGAGAGTTCTCGCCGGCAGTGTGAACCGCCAGCTGCTGGCTATAAAATGTATCTCTTTTAATCACTGGATCACTCCTCGTTGGTGGTCAGACAAGTGCCTCATAAACACCTACTCGACATTCGACACGTCTATGATGCTACCTATAGTAGTGAGGTCCGGTAAAAGACACTACACAAAGCAATGAGTGGTAAACAACGGATTCTTCTATTTACCACTTCATGGAACCCAAAACAGGAAATAAGTCATAAATCCTAAAGAAAATACAAAATTGAATGAACTGAAAGGTTTATTGTGAATTATTTAAGTAGGCATTATGTTTAGGTACTATTGCTTTTAAATAACATTATGTTTTGTTCATTCTTACATATATAGAGATAGTTTTTTATAGATAACGGTTCAGGCTATTCCATTTCGATTCTGGATTGTATGGCTTGGCCTTTCGGGGTGTCTGGTTGTGAAACGGCGGGAAGTTAAAGCCTTGATCTGCAAATACAAAATGAGTTAGTGTGGCATAGTGAAGTACCTGTGTCGCTGCATGCCGACATCCTGCCTGATGGTATCACCGTTTAGTATGAATATCTACAATAGAAGGGGGCATCGCAGATGCGTTGCCATGCCAAAAATGTTTCACATGCTTTTATCCATACCGAAACATAACTTCTTGAGTGTCGATCACACAGAGCAATACACTTTTTATCGTAT
Source organism: Mamestra brassicae (assembly GCA_905163435.1). Classification (NCBI taxonomy): domain Eukaryota; kingdom Metazoa; phylum Arthropoda; class Insecta; order Lepidoptera; family Noctuidae; genus Mamestra; species Mamestra brassicae. The sequence goes on along the minus strand of LR990996.1, from coordinate 3,600,538 downwards.
GATTTTCGTCACGGATGTTTTAAGCCCTGTGACGAATGATAAGGTCTGCCAAACCAACTGGCCAAAACCGGTTTTCTTCTGCAACGCAGTTGGCGCTTGAAACCACTGGTAAACTGGCAGTAGCTACACGTTTTTTACGTACTGTAGAGTTTACTGGTGCTACTGTACTGTACCGTACCTAGTGGTAAAGTTCTAATTACTTACAATGTTTATACGGGGGATAGATATAAGGATCAGACCATTCCAATTGCACCTGGAGGAGAGTGCCACCGTTCGGGTTATTCGTCACGTTTCTGGGTCCAGGAGAGCTTACTGTCCGATTGGGATAAACGTATAAACGTATTCCCATTTAAGGATTGATGAATTCATTTTGAAAGACCGATTTATTGTTTTAGAAACTATTGCTTTTGTATGTGCATGCTAGCGGTTAGGGTTATTAAATCTCGTATCGGGATTGTGTGGCTTGGCCTTTCTAAGTTCCTGCGTCGGGAAAGCCGGGTGGTTAAAGCCTTCATCTGCAAATACGAAAGAAATGAGTTAGTATTTATATGTGGTATGTCGTATAGTCACTGTGTTTTTGTGCATGCATCCAAATTGTGCCGTGATATAATAAAATGAGTGCTAGTTGTAAAGGTTTCAAATATCGTGTATATTTAAAGAGAAAATGACTGAATGACTGACATACCAACGCATATCCGAAACTACTGGGACTTGGAACATTAAATACACAAGGCTTTTGTGATGGAGGTGAGAATCAGAAGAGATTTTAGGAAAAATCTAGCCATTCCGATTTGCCCAAGTGGACCAGTACAAATCGCCGTCTGGTGAACCAGATCCAAGCTAGTCAGCGCCTATTGACGTTGGTAGGTACCGGTTAACGATGAAACACGTCGCCAAAACTTACAAGCAACAACTCGCACTGTTGGCACTTACAAGCGTTGGCAACGAGAGATTTGCAGATAAAAAAATACTTACGATGTTTATACGGGGGATAGGCATTAGGGTTGGCCCTTGTCCACTTTACCTGGAAAGAATTGTTGTTCGCATCTTTTGGATTTTTCGTAACATTTCCGGGTCCCGAAGTGGTGACTGTACGACTGGCCATCCGCACAACACTTTGAAGTTGTGCTGCCAAACGAATCCCTGATTTGGGAATTGTTGAATTCATTTTGGAAAGCCGATTTATTGTTTAGAAAACTTCTGTTTTGTAAATGCACGCTAGCGGTTCGGGTAGATCAATCTCGTATCTGGATTGTATGGCTTGGCCTTTCTGGATCCATGCTTCGGAATAGGTGGCTGGTAAAAGCCTTCATCTGCAAATATGAAAAAAGTGAGTGATCATAATTAATTATGTTATGCCATCAAATTGAAGTTTTATTGCATTTTTATCGAGTTTCTTGTTTTTCTACAACTACTACTAAATTATATAACGCAACGAATACAAAAAAAAATTACCTAACATTAAATTCTTCCGTTTCAGACTGACTGACAGACAACGCACAGCCGAAACTACTGGTCGTAGAAAGCTGAAATTTGGCATGTAGCTTTCCTATTTTCCGTAGTTCCAAAAGTAACATGCCAAATTTCCCGCACTAATAAGAAGATTTTTCCCGAAATCCCAACGGGAACGGGAAAAAAAACGCGATATGCGCGTACAAAGTCCCGAGCAAAAGAGTAAAATAAATTTTTTTTTAAAGATACAAAAACAATGGACTCGTGGGAGAGACAGAAGTAAGAAGTTAGTAATTTGTAGATTAAAAAATAATACTTACGGTGTTTATACGGGGGATAGGCAATAGGGTTGGCCCACGCCCACTGCACCTGGAAAGAATTGTTGTTGGCAGGTTTCGGGCCACTCGTAGTATTTCCGGGTCCTGAGGTGGTCACTGTACGACTGACCATATTCATAACATTTTGAAGTTGTGCTGCCAAACGTAACCCCGATATAGGAATTGTTGTATTCATTTCGAAAAATCGATTTGTTGTTTTAGAAAACTAGTTTTGTAAATGCACGCTAGCGGTTCGGGTAAATCAATCTCGTATCTGGATTGTATGGCTTGGCCTTTCTCGATCCGTGCTTCGGAATAGGTGGCTGGTAAAAGCCTTCATCTGCAAATACGAAAAAAGTGAGTGGTCATAAAGTCAAAGTCAAAACGTTTATTTCAATTAGGCCATTAAACGGCACTTTTGAACGTCATCATTTACAGTTCAGTAAAATAATAATATTACATTAATAAAGTGACTCTACAGTCCATTCGGAAAGATAGATTCTTATGGAAAAGAACGAACAAGAAACTCTACAGTTACTCTTTTCAAATAATGATATTACAAAATTTTGGTATACAAAAATTAATTTAATATTATGTGAGGACGATGACATATTAATTATGTTATGCAATTAAATTAAAGTTTCATTTCAGTTTTATTGAGTTACTTTTTTTTTTACAACCACTACTAAATTAGATGACGCAACGAATTCAAAAAACTACACTTCTCATCAAAAAAATCGAAACACCTCGCAGTTTATGATTTGATAAGGATTATCAGAAAAAAGTGTATATTTAGGAATAAATGTAAAATGTCATTTAATAGTGAGTAGTATGAGGTTTTTAAATCCTAATGTTAATGTTCTAAATTCAAATTAAGTCTTCATAGGTTTCGTATTTTGTATAATGAGTAATTTTTACCCTGTATGGAATATGAAGGAAATGGGTAAAACAACACGCGTAAATGAAAAAAAATGTAAGAAACGTTTATTTAATAACTTGTATTCCCTCCGCGAGCTCTTATTACTGCTTCCATACGGTTCTTCATCGATCGGATGAGAGTCACGATCACATGTTGTGGTATATTATCCCATTCCTCTTGGATTGCATTTTGCAGCTGGCTAAGTGTTTCTGGGGCTGGATCTCTTGCTCGAATTCGTCTCTTTAATTCATCCCATAGATGTTCAATGGGATTCATGTCCGGGCTTCTTGCTGACCATACCATAATGGAGATACCGACTTCGGTAAGATAATCTCGTACGACGCCCGCGGTGTGAGCTCTAGCATTGTCGTGCATGAATATGAAGTCGTTGCCAATAAAATGTGCATAGGGCATCACATGAGGTTCAAGACACTGCTCGATGTACCGATGAGAGTTTAGTGCAGGCAGCCGTGGCCCAGATACAAAGGCAAGTTCTGTCTTACCGTCGGCGCTGATTCCTCCTCAAACCGTCCACGAACCGCCACCATAGCTGACCTTTTCTTCAATGCAGCATTGTGCAAAGCGTTCTCCATCTCTTCTGTAGACCTTGTTCCTTCCGTCGTTACCATACAGCATAATTTTACACTCATCAGAAAACAGTACTTTGCTCCACTGAAGGTATGACCAAGTTAGGTGCTCGCGTGCAAAGTTAAGGCTCGCTCTTCGATGGTCTGCAGTTAATTTCGGCCCATTCGCTGGCTTATGCGGTGCCAATCCGCGTTCCTTCAACCTTCTTCTTATTGTAGAGTCACTTACAGCTACTCTTCGTACAACGCGAAGCTGCTGCTGCAGTTGAAAAGCGTTAAGGCGTCGATTTCGTAAAGAGGTTGTTACAATAAATCGATCATCTCGCTCAGAAGTGACCCGATTCCTGCCAGATCCTGAACGGCGCGTGAACGAACCAGTCTCCCGATAGCGTTTGTAGACTCTATGAACAGATGATAAGCTTAGATGCAATCTTGCAGCCACAACACGCTGACTAAGTCCAGAATCCAGCAATGCCACCACTTGGGCGGCTTCTGCGGGCGAAGTATCCATATGTTTTAGAAAAAAAAGTTTTTTCAGACGTCCCAAAGTCACAGTAAATGAAATAAGAAACAAAAAGTTTAAAGACAAGCGCTAATTTTAGTTTTTAAACGAGAAACGTACTCCAACCCTAAATACACATTTGTCTCAAAACAGTGATTAATTTCATTTATAGGATAAACAAATGAAATTCTAATTTCGAATTTTGATTTTTTTCTTCTTACTGTAATGACCAAACTGCCAGCTACACAATAATGTTTTTTTTTTCATGGAATTAATTCTCTTTTGTAAAAAATTAGGACAAAAACAATAAAAACGAAAGTGTTTCGATTTTTTTGATGAGAAGTGTATATCCTAACATAAAATTCTTCCGTTTCAGACTGACTGACAGACAACGCACAACTGAAACTACTAGTCGTAGAAAGCTGAAATTTGGCATGTAGCTTCCCTATTTTCCGTAGATCTCAAAGTAACATGCCAAATTTCCCGCACTAATAGAGGATTTTTCCCGAAATCCCAACGGGAACGGGAAAAAAACGCGATATGCGCGTACGAAGTCGCGAGCAAAAGAGTATAATATAAAAAAATTAAAGATTCAAAAACAATGGACTCGTGGGAGAGACAGAGGTAAGTAGTTAGTAAATTTGTAGATTAAAAATTAAAACTTACGGTGTTTATACGGGGGATAGGCAATAGGGTTGGCCCACGCCCACTGCACCTGGAAAGAATTGTTGTTGGCATGTTTCGGGCCACTCGTAGTATTTCCGGGTCCTGAAGTGGTCACTGTACGACTGACCATATTCACAACATTTTGAAGTTGTGCTGCCAAACGTAGCCCCGATACAGGAATTGTTGTATTCATTTCGAAAAATCGATTTGTTGTTTTAGAAAACTTCTGTTTTGTAAATGCACGCTAGCGGTTCGGGTAAATCAATCTCGTATCTGGATTATATGGCTTGGCCTTTCTCGATCCCTGCTTCGGAATAGGTGGCTGGTAAAAGCCTTCATCTGCAAATACGAAAAAAGGGAATGGTCATATTAATTATGTTATGAAATTAAATTTGAGTTTTATTGCATTTTTATCGAGTTTCTTGTTTTTCTACAACCACTACTTAATTATATTTATTTATTTATTATTCATTTATTTAAATTTAATGTACAATAGTGGTACATGGGTGGACTTAATTAAAAAGACTACATTGGTAGGTTTACAACAAATAAAAATAAAATTTAAAATATAATTTTGTTTCGGAAATAATACACAAATAATATATATTATACTAATAAAATACATAAATATGCTAAAATAATAAACTAATAAATATTATATGATATTTAATAATTTTACTGATTAAGAGAATTTATAATAATTATGACGAAGAAAAACTAAGAATGACAAACTTAAATAGTATTTTCGGATTTTTCGCTTAAAGGAAAATTTAGACTCCGCCTTCTTGATGTCAGGGGGTAACATATTCCAGAGTTTAATGGTAGAAATAGTGAAAGAATTAGACAAAAACCCGGTGTGGTGAGAAGGTATATGAAGAAGTAAGTTTTAGATGCACGAAGGTTGAGAGTGTGTGAACTGCCCAATACTTTAAAATATTGTTTTAAATAATCAGGAGCACAAGGATCGTTCATAATAGAGAAAAGTATGCAGAGGGATCTGAGGGATCTCCGTTGATGGATTGGCAACCATTTAAGCTGAGAACGGAAGGAAGAAATGTGATGATATTTACGAAGGCCAAAAATGAAACGAATACAATTGTTAAGAAGTCGATCCAGCTTGTTCAGAAGTTCTTTGGATAAGTCAGAGTAGCAAACATCAGCATAATCAATTATTGGAAGCACAAGTGATTGGACCAAAGTGGTTTTAGTGCTTGAAGGAAGAAAATGCTTGAATCTATAGAGAGATTGCAGTGGGAATGTTACTCTCTGGCTAACTTGAGCAACTTGCTTATTCCACGTAAACCGGTCATCGATGTATAGACCTAAGTCTTTAACATGTGGCGAGAGAGTGATAACGGTATTGTTGAAAGTAAGCGGCAGCAGTTGGCTGGTGTCCAAGTTACGCAGAAAATATGAAGTACCAATGAGGATAGCCTGACATTTACCGACATTGACAGTAACCCCAAATCTGCTTGACCAATCGCGATGCAGTTGTCCATGTTGTCAATGTCAGTTTGCGCGTAGAGCTGTAAGTCATCAGCGTACAGATGGTAAGAGCATTTTAGAATGGTGGTAATAGAGTTTATGAATAGAGAAAATAAGAGTGGAGAGAGTATACCGCCTTGTGGAACGCCAGTTTCCAGGGCGCACCAGTCAGAAAAGTTCTGATCAGCACGAACCGCTTGCTGGCGACCACGAAGATATGATGAAAACCAATCCCGTGCCAACGAAGAAACCCCAATTTGAGACAGAATAGCCAGGAGGATGTCGTGATCAACAGTATTGAAAGCATTGGAGAAATCTATTAAAACTAACACCGTTAATCTCGACCTCTCCAGGCCATTCCTAACGTCTTCTGTAACCTTCAGCAAAGCTGTGGCTGTGCTGTGGCCCGGCCGAAAACCTGATTGGAATGGGGATAACAGATTATTCCCAAACACAAAGGAAGATATTTGTTTAAGAGCAACTGCTTCCAGGATCTTAGATAGGAAAGGGAGAATGGAGATTGGTCTGTAGTGATTTAATAAACTAGGGTTGGATATTTTAGGAAGGAGGATTATGAAGGCCTTATGCCAGATTGTGGGAAATACCCCAGTCTGTAAGGAGGCATTGATTATGTGTGTGATAATAGGGATAATACTTTTAATTATGAGGGATAACATATTCTGCTGACCCCATCACAGCCAACAGCCTTGGAATTGGTTGCATTGAAGGTTTTGAGGAACTCAGGGTCGGTCACAGCGGAAAAAGAATCGGGAAGTAAGATTGGCGTGGAAGTAATATCAAGAATAGTGTTGTTTTTAACAGCAACCGCAAGCATAGCCGATGATGAAAAATGTTTATTCAAATCATTCAGGGCCACGTTAGAAGAAACAACATTTATAGAGGTGGATTTTGAATGCCGAGTGATTTGAGAAACTTCCATATATCAGCCGGTGAAGAGTTGAGGACATTTTCACAAATGTATCGATGTTTAGAAGCTCTTACCATCTGGTTTCAGCGGTTTCTAGCCAACTTGTTCAGGTTCCAGTTCTCCTCACTGCGATCTCTTCTATATTTTCGAAAGGCCTTGTCACGCCGTATCATCGCCATACGAACTCCAGGGTCGATCCATGGAGCCAGGGGACGCTTAACACGGACGGCTCTCAGATGTGCATTATGTGCATCAATGAGGTGAAGTACAGACCTATTAAATAATTCCACCTTCTCATCCACTGTCGATGCCTGTTCAACATCGATCCAGTCAACAGCTCTTGCATCTGCGTTAAGTTGGTCCATGTCCATCCTCGCGAAATTCCGGAGAAACACAATGGCAGGCCGCTGTTTGGGAGGCTTCATTTTATAGGTGAGATAGATCAAATGATATCTGGATAATCCAGGAACCGCAATCTGACTGAGGTTAGCAACCAGATTTACTGAAGAAGTGAGCATGAAATCAAGCCAGGAATCGCTTGTGTCGAGATTATGTGGAGTCGAATTTAATGTGAGGAGAGATAGACTCGACGCTTCCAGGATTGCTTTCAGTCTACATGATCTAAAGTTATCCTTCAAGAGATCGGTGTTGAAATCACCCATGACTATGTGATGTTTGTACTCTGAGGAAAGGGATTCAAAAAGAGAATCAAGAGTGGAGAAATAATCAGTAGCAGGTGGGCAGTAAACTACTCCGAGAATGGCTTTAATCCCCTTGACATCAATTTCAAAGACCAAGTATTCGGGATTGCCGCTGACTGTTCCCGGCGAAGAGGATAAGATTTTGTAGATGTCGCTGCGTAAGTAGATGGCAACACCCCCGGCTCTTTTTCCCGTGCGGTCATTGCGAATAAGAACAAAACCGGGTAGACTGTAAAATGAAGAAGGAATTTCGGGTTTGAGCCAACTTTCCAAGACTAAGACGGCGTGCAAAGCAACATCACTAAATAAATCTAGCATCTCTAGAGTGATGTTGAGGGATACTCTGAGCGTTCACATGACAGACAATAAAGCACTTCTGAAATGGCTGAAACTCACCACCCAAAAAGCTGTTTACAGAGAAAGAATCGTCTAAAGATGAAAATGACGTAGTTGAACTACGGCAGGAAAAAAACGAGTCGTCGTCAGTCATAATTATTATAAAGTATAAATAAATATGTAAAAGAATATAATAGATAAGATAAAAATAATACTAGTTTGAATGTGAAGTTAAGTTTACTATTAAAATTGCATTACCTGCCGGCAGACTATTCACAAAAAAAAAACTAAAGAAATCAATATATGACGCAACGAATACAAAAAAAATACCCTAACAACCTTCTTCAATTTCAGACTGACAGACAGACAACGCACAGCCGAAACTACTGGTCGTAAAAATCTGAAATTTGGCATTCCCTATACTCCGTAGTTCCCAAAGTAATATGCCAAGTTTGCCGCACTAATAGAGGATTTTTCCCGAAATCCCTACGGGAACGGGAAAAAAACGCGATATGCGCTTACGAAGTCGCGAGCAAAAGAGTATGAAAAAAATAATAATATTAAAGATAGAAAAACAGTAGTTAGTAATTTGTAGATTAAAAAATAAAACTTACGGTGTTTATACGGTGGATAGGCACTAGGGTTAGCCCACGCCCACTGCACCTGGAAAGAATTATTGTTGGCATATTTCGGGCCACTCGTAGTATTTCCGGGTCCTGAGGTGGTCACTGTACGACTGACCATATTCACAACATTTTGAAGTTGTGCTGCCAAACGTAACCCCGATATAGGAATTGTTGTATTCATTTCGAAAAATCGATTTGTTGTTTTAGAAAACTTCTGTTTTGTAAATGCACGCTAGCGGTTCGGGTAAATCAATCTCGTATCTGGATTGTATGGCTTGGCCTTTCTCGATCCATGCTTCGGAATAGGTGGCTGGTAAAAGCCTTCATCTGCAAATACGAAAAAGTGAGTGGTCCTATAAATTGTTATGCCATTGCATTTTAGTTTTATTGCAATTTTATCGAGTTTCTTTTTTTTCTACAATCACTACTAAATTATATGACGCATCGAATACAAATAAAAAACATGCCCTAACATTAAATTCTTCCGTTTCAGACCGACTGACAGACAACGCACAGCATAAACTACTGGTCGTAGAAATCTGAAATTTGGCATGTAGCTTCCGTAAACTCCGTAGTCCCCAAAGCTTTATGCCAAATGTCTGGCACAATTTTTTTTTTTTTGACGGGGACCTCTCGCAGTTCAGCACACTAAGGCTGGTTAATGCTTAACCGGACTAATTCGCACTTATTGGAGGATTTTTACCGAAATCCCTACGGGAACGGGAAAAAACGCGATGTGCGCTAACGAAGTCGCGAGCAAAAGAGTATGAAAAAAATAATAATATTAAAGATAGAAAAACAGTAGTTAGTAATTTGTAGATTAAAAAATAAAACTTACGGTGTTTATACGGTGGATAGGCACTAGGGTTAGCCCACGCCCACTGCACCTGGAAAGAATTATTGTTGGCATATTTCGGGCCACTCGTAGTATTTCCGGGTCCTGAGGTGGTCACTGTACGACTGACCACATGCACAACACTTTGAAGTTGTGCTGCCAAACGTAACCCCGATATAGGAATTGTTGGATTCATTTCGAAAAGTCGATTTGTTGTTTTAGAAAACTTCTGTTTTGTAAATGCATGCTAGTGGTTCGGGTAATTCAATCTCGTATCTGGATTATATGGCTTGGCCTTTCTCGATCCATGCTTCGGAAAAGGTGGCTGGTAAAAGCCTTCATCTGCAAATACGAAAAAGTGAGTGGTCCTATAAATTGTTATGCCATTGCATTTTAGTTTTATCGCATTTTTATCGTGTTTATTTTTTTTTCTACAATCACTACTAAATTATATGACGCATCGAATTATATGACGTATCGAATTTAAGCTTTCTACTGGTCGTAGAAAGCTGAAATTTGGCATGTAGCTTCCCTATTTTCCGTAGTTCCCAAAGTAATATGCCAAATTTCCCGCACTAATAGAGGATTTTTCCCGAAATCCCAATAGGAATTGGAAAAAAAACGCGATATGTGCGCACGAAGTCGCGGACAAAAGAATAGAATATAAAAAAATATTAAAGATACAAAAACAATGGACTCGTGTGTGAGAGACAGAAGTAAGTAGTTAGTAATTTGTAGATTAAAAAATAAAACTTACGGTGTTTATATGGGGGATAGGCACTAGGGTTGGCCCACGCCCACTGCACCTGGAAAGAATTGGTGTTGGCATGTTTCGGGCCACTCGTAGTATTTCCGGGTCCTGAAGTGGTGACTGTACGACTGACCACATGCACAACATTTTGAAGTTGTGCTGCCAAACGTAACCCTGATATAGGAATTGTTGTATTCATTTCGAAAAGTCGATTTGTTGTTTTAGAAAACTTCTGTTTTGCAAATGCATGCTAGCGGTTCGGGTTATTCAATCTCGTATCTGGATTGTATAATTAGAGTTGTTCAAGCCTTCGTCTGCAAAAATACAATAAAATATTTAAAAACATATGAGTGGCCCATCGCAGTTCAACCTAGGAGGTTGTTAACTGCTTAACCGGACTTGCCTGTGGCGGCCTTAATATAAATATTAAAAATTCTAGCCATGGCTTATTAAAGAAATACAAACTATACGACTACACGCAAAGGACACCCCCTGAGGGTATGGATGGATGCTCGGCTTAGAACGTAGCCGGGGGGAGGTCAGGTTGGAACGGGCTGGATCGCATTAAGATTATTATTTTGGGATGAGTTTTAAATTACAGGCTTCGCGGTGCGGGCTGGCTCAAGCAACAGTCGGGGCGGACATTGACGCGACGTTGCGACGGGACTCGGCAGCGAGGGTGAATAACGGCGATCTTGCGTGTGCGTAGAGTGCTAGTTTCTTTTCGGCTCTCTTGGCGGAGAGTGGTAGTCGAGTCATCGGGAGTGACTAGGGTATATCTCCGTCAGCGAAATTAGAGATGCATCGGCCACCGGTGTACTGTTTTTGGCTTGAACAATAGTTTATTTTCATTCTTTATGGGTGGTCCTAGTCGCCGGAAGAAACATACAAATTTAAAGGATTTGGCAACAGGGTTTGCGGTCCCAGTTAATTGCGGTCCCAGTCGCCGGAAGCCTCAATTATAGAACGCAACTACCACAAATGATAGAAAATAAAATACAAAAACAATAGACTCGTGTGAGAGCCAGAACTAAGAAGTTAGTAATTTGTTGTGTTTATACGGATATAGCTATTATGATCAGACCAAGCCCACTGCACCTGGAAAGGATTATTGTTGTCATCTTTTGGGTTACCTGTAACATTTCCAGTTCCCGAAGTGGTGAATGTACGACTGGCCATACGCACAACACTTTGATGTCCTGCTGCTAAACATTTCCCCGACTTAGGAATTGTTGAGTAAATTTCAAAGACCGACTTAGTGTTTTAGGTACTATTGCTACTTAATTAACAGAATATTTTGTTCATACATGCTAGTTGTTTGGTTTATTCACTCTCGTATATGGAGAAATTGGCTTGGCCTTTTTAGGTGTTTGCTTCGAAGAAGGTGGTTGGTTAAAGCCTTCATCTGCAATTACGAAAATAATATTTGAAAGGCAAACGTGACGCTACTTTTAGTAGCTAATTTGACAATTGGTTCAAGGTGCAGACGTTATTGAAACTGGCCGTAAACCAGGGCGGGCAAAAGCGTAGTATATTATTATAAATGCGAAAATAACTTTGTTTGTTACACTTTAACGTCTTAACCACTAAACCATTTTTGATGAAATTTGGTACAGCGATAGATTAGACCTTGCGACAGGCGAACGGTTTTTCTGAGTTACGACTTTCAAACGAGCGAAACCGCTGGCAGCCTCTAGTCTCAGTAGTTTGGTTATTTTGTTTGGGGCCGGACTACTGAGACTAGTTTTGTCTTATTAGTTCGGTTATAACGTCAAATTGAGCTGTACCAGACCATGCGTTGCAATGCCTCGTTTTTTTTTTTAATTTTATAGAGTTTTTTGGGCCAGGCACCATCTCGAGCGCCCCTAGAACACTCCACCAAAGTTTCAACACACTCTGAACAATGGTTTCGGAACGCATAGAGGGTAAGCATATAAAAGTTGATTTTGATTTATATATATATAGATAGATGAAAGCACTCATGATCAAAGCACTCATTACTCGATTTAAATTGAAGGATGAACTTAAAAAGACCCATTTTGATATTAGTTTCAACATGCTACGAATTTGAGAAAAATACATAATAGATTGTTTTATTTAAACTTACGGTGTTTATACGGTGGAAAGGCATTATGGTTTTGGAAAGGATTGTTGTCTTTTGGGTAACCGGTAACATTTGCGGATCCCGAAGTGGTGACTCTCCGACAGGCCATAGTCACAACACTTTGAACGTGTGCTGCCAAATGTATCCCCAATTTAGGAATTGCTGAATTCATTTTGAAAAGCTGGTTTATAGATTTGTTATCTTATATTATTTCGCTTGTTTTTCTTCTAAGTGTTTCTCATACATGAAAACGGTTTGGGCGATTCACTTTAGTATCTGGATTATATGGCCTGGCCTTGCGAGGTGATTTAATCTGGAAACTCTGGAGAGTATAGGCTTCATCTGCAAATACAAAGAATTGAGTAAGTGGTTATATTTCCTAAAAAGTTAAGAAACTGTCGTCACTTGTTGGTATCCTATTTGATAGTTAAGGAGTCACCACTTATTATGAATCTATACTAATCATCACATCACACTAATATTATTAAGGCGAAAGTTTGTGAGTGTGTGTGTATGTTTGTTACTTCTTCACGCGCAAACGGCTGGACCGATTTCGTTGAAATTTGGTATTATTATTGTTTGAGTCCCGGGAAAGGAGTTTTTATCCCGAGAGATTATGTTCCCTTGGGATAATTTTAGACAATCACGCGGGTGGAGCCGCAGGCGGCAACTAGTACAAAAATAATGTGGCAACATAAACACATTCAAACACATTAACATATGAAATAACATAAATAACGTACACGTGACATAACATGTAAATATAATGTCTTTAACACCCTAGAGATAATTATTGTTAATAGTTAGTAGATATTATACTATTATAAACACTTAAGTATGCCATTATAAGCGAACTGTTATTTTTACGTTTTTATGAGAAACTAGTGGACCGTCCCGGCTTCGCCCGGATATTAATGTTTTTTCAAAATTTTCTTTCCTAAGAACCTTCTCCTGACAAAAACAAACAACAAAAAAAAGAATTAGCGAAATTGGTCCAGGCGTTCTCGAGTTTTGCGCTTAGCAACACATTTAACGATTAATTTCGATTTACATATATAGATAGATAAAGTTCTCTACACTCTTATAATAAAGCTGAACTTTGTTTGTTTGAAAATGATTTGGGTACTTCCGGTACCTATAGGGTACTTCCGGTTGACCTAGAATTGTCAATTTTGATTAAAAGCAAGGTCTTACAGCACAAGAAAATGCCGAAAATGTTTAATTAAGGTACTAAGACGACACACTGACCTAAATTTTGGTACTTGGTACGAAAATCTAAATTTACCCATATCTTTTTATCGTGTTGACTCAGGACCTTAATTTTTATAGACCTAATAGGGTCTATTTTGTACCAGATGAAATTTATTCCAGATACTGCGGTCTATAGTATACTGCAGTATCTGGTATACATTTCAACTTGGTAGGTCCACCCGTCGAAAAATCGGTGGTGACACACGGACAGACGGAAAAGAGAGTGATCTTATAAGGGTACCTTTTGGGTACCAATGTTTTTGTTTTAAAATTAAGCTGTCTTTTATTTGCATCTACAATGTGTGTCTGTGTGTGTGCCAAATAAACTAGTTTTCTTTCTTTTCTTTTTCTTTCTTTTTCACCTTTTGAGGTACGGAACCCTAAAAGGAAAGCATACAAACATAGGGAAAATATGCGTTACATCGGTGCATAACGTGTGTGAGATAGAGAACTACAAAAAAAAATTCTAATAGACTTACGGTGTTTAAACGGTGGATAGAAATTAACGTCAGACCACTTCCATTGCACCTGGAATTTAGAGTTGTAGGTTGTATTTCCGGGTCCCGCAGAAGCGAGTGACCGACTAACATTTTTAAGTTGCACTGCTATAAGTTTTCCTAATTTAGCTTGTGTTGAATTCATTTTGAAAATGCTCTTTATTAAACTTCTGTTTTGTTGATACGTTCTAGCGGGGGGTATTTATTCTCGTTTCTGGATTGTATGGTTTTGCTTTCCTGGGTGTCTGTTTTTGAAAAGGCGGGTAGTTGTATGCTTGATCTGCAAATACGAGAAAAGTGAGATTAGTGATCATATCTAAACTGTTGTTGCATGTCGGCGACGTATAACCACGTTACCGATGCTTACAAACGCAAACTAACAATACTAACTAACAATTAACCATAAATTGTCTAAAATGTTAACTATTCCTGTTGTTTCCATGTTGTCGCTGTCAGTCAGTCGGGCGTCATGCCATAGACAACTGCTAAACTGTGTTCTGTTTTGTCTGTGGTGTGACCAGAGACTCGATTTAATTAATGTCCGGTCCTGACATGGGCTGATAGTATCTAATACGTTTTTTTATTTTTTATTATTCTAGTCGATAAGTTATTTATCTTAAGTGTTTCTGTGCGTCCTTTCAGGCAGAATAAAACTGATTTTCTACCTTTCCTTTCTTTCAAACTCGTATTGCTGGCCCTTGTAAGTGTTAAAGAATTTGCACCGATCATGGCGCGTATTTCCACAAAAATAAAAAAATAAATTTATAAAAGCAGTAGACTCGTATGCGAGAGAGTACCACTTATATTACCGTTATGTTCAGCGACAGCCAAAAAATGAATAAATATTTTTTTTAAATTAATTAACTTACGGTGTTTAAATGGAGGATAGGCAGAAGCGTCGGACCACGCCCACTGTAGCGGGAAAGGATTGTGGTGGGCATCTTTTGGTCTTTTTATAACACTTCGGGTTCCCAAAGTGGTGCTTATTGTCCGACCGACCAGTTGCATAACACTTTGGAAGTGTACTGCTATAAGCGTCCCAGATTTAGGAATTGTTGTATTCATTTTGAAAAGCAGATTTGTAGTTTATTTTTTTTCACACACATGTTAACGGTTCATGGTACACGATTTTGTATCGGGAGTATATGGCCTGGCCTTTCGGGGTATCGGGTTCTGATGAGTCTGGAGGTTAAAGCCTTCATCTGCAAATACGAAATAACCAGTTACTAGTTATATTTATGCTGTAGTTTTAACTGTTTCGTTGCATGCCAACCTCCTATCTGATGGTTAAGGAGTCACAGACGTATGTATCTTTGATACATCTGCGTCTAAGATAGATATTCACAATCTTAATTGCATAGGCATTTCAGTAACCGACGTGCTATTGAAACGGCGAACTACTCGTGGCACACAGTAGAAGCAAAAGCCGGTGATGAACCACGTTTCTTAACGCTTACAAATGCCAATTGGCACATTTGGCGCTTGTAAGCGTTGGCAAACTGTCACCAGCTTTTATGCTTCAAAGTTAACGTTCAGACAGTGAAAGAAAGTAGTTTATTTGCGCGGGGCGTCAAGCATAATAACAACAGATAATAGGAAAAACTAAAAACTGGTCAAATGCAAGTCGGGCTTGCACACGAAGGGTTCCGTACCATAAGCCAAAAAAAACATGTTTCTTGTATATCAACAAGCCTATCACGGTTTATCAGATACAGCCTGGTGACAGACGGGCAGACGGACAGTGGAATCTTAGTAATAGGGTCCCGTTTTGCAGGGTTCCCGAAGAATGACAAAATCTGCGCCAAATTCGCGCAAAACGGCCATCGCTCAGCAAAATGCTGGGAAAACTATTACGTAGCAATTTACTTACGGTGTTTATACCGAGGGTAGGCATGGGGGTCAGTCCACTTCATTTGCACTGTGAAAGGACTGTGGAAGGCATCTTTAAGGTTATTCGTAACATTAACATTTCCAACTGCCGAAGAGGTGACTGACTGACTGGCTATATGCCTAGCACTTTGTGCTGCTAAACGTGTCACCGATTTAGTAATTGTTGAATTCATTTTGAAAATTCGATGTATTCTTTTAGATACTATCGCCTTTATTAAAACTTATGTTTTGTTTATGCGTGATAACGGTTCGGGTAAGTCCATTTTGTATCGGGATTGTACGGTCTGGCTTTTCGGGGTATCTGGTTCTGAAAACCTGTTAAGTTAAAACTTTGATCTGCAAATACAAGAACAGTGAGTTATAGAGTTATATAATTTAGGAGAGAGTCAGTGAGCGAAGCGACAGTGTCATGCTTGCATTACCGATTTGTACAAAAAATATGACAGTAAAAGAAAGCTTCCTAGACATCAGCCAGGCCTTTGACAGGGTATGGCATGACGGGCTTTTGTTCAAGATCAAACAACTGCTTCCTCACTCCTTCTTTCAAATACTGAGATCGTATCTCTACAAAAGATGTTTTGCGGTGAAACTCAATGATGATACTACTCCTTTAAACGAAACTTTCTCAGGTGTCCCACAGGGAAGTCCAGTACGGAAGGAGGTACAGTACGGGGCCCAATCCCCGTACTGTACCTCCTGTATACTGCTGACCTGCCAACGCAAGGCGATACTATAACTGCCACATATGCAGATGACACAGCCGTGCTATCTGTCCATGAAAACCCAGCAATAGCATCAGCTAAATTACAAGCCCACATCTGTAAGATTGAGGATTGGCTAGACAAATGGCGCATAAAGGCTAACAAAAGCAAATCGGTCCATATTACCTTTACCCTCAGAAAACCGACCTGTCCTCCTATAAAACTCTACAATGAAGATATTCCTCAAGCCGAGGACGCCAAATATCTTGAAATGCATCTTGATCGAAGGCTAACTTGGAGAAAGCACATTTGGACAAAACGAAAACAGCTGGACACAAAGATTAGATCAATGTACTGGCTGATAGGACGTAAGTCCCGTTTGTCTCACGAAAGCAAGATTGCAGTATACAAGGCCATACTGAAACCAATTTGGACATACGGGATTCAGCTCTGGGGAACTACTAGTAATAGCAACATAGAGATTCTCGGAAGATTCCAGAGCAAAACATTAAGAGCTATGCTAGACATACCTTACTACGTGAACAACAAACATATACATGAGGATCTAAAGATCAATACAGTCAAACAGGAAATCGCTAAACACAGTAAGGACTACCAAACTCGAATATCAGCCCACGTCAACAAACTGGCTTCTAAGCTGCAGGGTACAGGGAGTGTGTCACACAACCGATTGAAGCGACATGATGTCCCAACGCTAATCGCGAGATTCAATTAAAGTGTGAAAAAGGACTACACTCTTTCTGCTAGCACCGACATGAAATAAATTATCCCAACAGATTGGCTTATTGTGTCTGCACTTGCCAAGTTGCAGAGAAAGAAGAAAAAAAAAAAGTAAAAGAAAGCAAAAAAAAGTTCATTTGCGCATAGAGGATGACTCATCAGTGCCACAAATAATCTTCTACTTACATATATAAAAATTAATCCCTATTTTCCTTGGTCACGGCATCACGCTTTAACGGCTGATCCAATTTCGCTAATTCTTTTTTTGTTGTGTTTGTTATTGATTAAATACATCCTTATAAAAATGAACCCCTATTTCTCCTGGTCACGCTATAACTTGAGAACGGCTGGACCGATTTGGCTAATTCTTTTTTTTTTATTCGCCGGATTACAGGGAAGGTTTGAAAACAAAATAGGTAGGTAGGTAGGGTAGGTAGGAGGTAGGAGGTAGGTAGGAGGTAGGAGGTAGGTAGGAGGTAGGTAGGGTAGGGTAGGTAGGAGGTAAGGTAGGTAGGAGGTAGGTAGGGTAGGTAAGTAGGGTAGGGAGGGTAGGCAGGTAGGTAGGATAGGTAGGTAGGGTAGGGAGGGTAGGTAGGATAGGTAGGTAGGGTAGGGTAGGTAACAGTTGACGGGAGCGAAGCCACGGGCACAGCTTGTAAAATATAAAACTTAACGAAACTGCTCCATAAACAGATAATTAACAGGGTTTTTTTGCGTGAAACAGACATAGCGTAACTCGACGCCGCCGTCACTTCGTGTGTCTTAATTTATAAGTTATATTTTAAGCAAGATTAATATGTATTAGTTTATTTTTTGTATGTTTCATTTGTGTATTTTATTAGTCGCCTGATTATAAAGAATTATTATTATTATAACTAGCTTTTGCCCGCGACTTCGTACGCGCATATCCCACTTTTTTCGTAGGAATTTCGGGAAATCCTCCCTTAATGCTCTCCTACACTCCCCAAGGAAGCTATATGTCAATCAGCTTTCAACGACCAGTAGTTTTGGTTGTGCGTTGTCAGTGTCAGTGACTCACTCAGTAACGGAAGAATTTTATATAAATTGATTATGATTATTATGAAGTTAATTAAGTAAAGTTTCAGTCAATGCTACTGAAAATTGAAAGAATCGATAGATAGATAGTTGAATGTTCGACGTGATTTTTTAAATTTGCTTATCTTTTTTATTTCGAACCGATTGACATGAAACAACCACTAAATGTTAAGTAAAGCCTACCACGATGTATTAGTGAAAACCACATCTAAATCGAATGGGCCGTTTCTGAGATTAGCGGGCACAAACTCACAGACAGACTGAACAGATAGACAAATTTCTAATAATCATTGTTTTGGGTGCTATTTGCGTTGATAAAGGTTCCAATAATATTTTTTATTATATGTATATAATTATATGTATACAAGCTGTGCCCGCGGCTTCGCTCCCTTCACCAACAACCGTCAACCGTTACCTACCCTACTCTACCTACCCTAAATACCTACCCTACTTCCCTTTTTTTTTGTTTTAAAACCTTCCCTGTAATTTGGCGACAAAACAAAAAATGAATTAGCCAAATCGGTCAAGCCGTTCTCGAGTTTTAGCGACACTAACGAACAGCAATTGATTTTTATATATATAGATAGATGTCAGAATTCGTGTATGATACAAAGTCACCGTGCTGGTTCTCAACAACAGCTGAAAACTAGTGTTCAATGGTAGTTATTTTTCGTAACTTACGTTGGTTGGCATTGTTATTAGGCCAATTCCATTGCACCTGGAAAGAGTTGTGGTAGGGATCTAATTGGTTGTTCGTAACATATCCGGCTCCCAGAGTGAATGGCTGGCTGGCCATACGTACACATCTATGAACATCTGCAAATAAGAAATAAGTGTGTTAGTCATCATGTAACGACTGAGAAAAATCAGAAAAAAATACTATCGCTGCTGAAGAAAATAAAAGGCTTTTAATCATATTGCTAACGCTTACATACGGCACATCACGTAGTTGACGTTTGTAAGCATTGGGTGGGCAAGCTGGCAACTACCAGCAATTTTTTTGACGTGACTTGAACGAGTGAAAAAATGAAAAAAAAATTCAAGACATTTGTTCAAAAAATGCATTTACGAAGCCTGTATACATTGTCTAAAAGTTAAAAATTACGCACCATACAATGGAACGTACGGTATAATAGGTACTCATCTAAGTACCTGTTTTACCGCACTCCTCGTTGTATAGCGCCGTGCGTATTCTTTACGTTTTTTTATAAATTTCCATAAATAAAAATATAAGAATTCCACCACACAGTTTCACATTATTACAAGAAATAAGCTGAATGATCGAACCTCCTTGGAAGCGCTTTTGCTCAATACGTTTTTCTCACTTTAATACTAAAGATAAAAAGGAGACGAAAGATGTAGTTCTAATTTTTAAATTCGAGCTATTTTCATAAGGAACGTCTAAGATTGTGGCGACTTTCCGACTGATATCTAAAAACAAAAAGTTCTTTTCATTACCTATTGTACTGTTTTCTCGCAAATGTATTGAAAAACGTGCGGAGATTGTTTTTTACAAACTCGTGACTATGTTAAGCCCTATTCGAGTATATCGTTTTTAAAAAATAACTTACCGCACTAGTATCATAAATAAACTATTTCTTGCGTCTGGCACACATTCCAAAAATAATATAAAAATAAAACTCAAAACAGAATATGCTTAACACAAACTATAGTAGGCGCCAGATAAATGTGGAATAAAGTATATTGACCTTTCCCTAATAACTGCTCATAGGTACCTGAACATGAATGAATCGTTTTTTATTATTAGACAATGTTAAGGATCACGAGAGATGATGATTCGGGACAGTTTTGTGTCATTAATTCCGTTTTTCAAATTAACAATGTCAATAAATGTAGGTGGGTCAATGACCGATATTCCACGATTATCTGGCGCCTACTCACTGGTATTGCTCAGCATATTCATAACGTGGCAATACTGCCTGCTTTTTTTGGGCACATTACCAGTGGCCAGCGATGCGGAGGAACTTTTCGACGCTTTTTTTTAGATAAATTTTAGTTTTAGTTAAGTTTTAATTATTTCCTTTTAGTGTTTATTATTAATAATGTTTAGTTTGTTGTATATAAGGCGCGCGGTCTACCGGTCAGAGTTCAGCGTTCCGCGTGCACTACAATCTATGCGGTGGCTTAGAATCCCACACACGTAAAAAAAAAAACACTAAAATAACTTTTATTTCGAAGTTGGTTGTATTTTTTTGTAAAAAGTATTTTATTTTACACTTTTAATGGGGTACCGAATACCGAATACGACTGAATATACATTAAAAGTGTAAAATTAAATACTTTTGTACCCCCACAAATAAAAACACGCAATTTCGTTTACTTGGATGATACCTATATTTTCTATTTCCTCCAGCTATTTTGATTTAAAAACCAAACTACTGAACCGATTTTGATAAAATTTCTGCAGACCGCCTTGGCGTTGTGTTCGCCCCCTAAATACCACTTTTCTATAAAGTAACTTAACCTATAACGTGTCGATGGTTTACAAAATAATACTGTTTGAACCCACTCACTTTGGTTATACCGGGGACTAGCGTTAGGGTGTGGCGACCAATCCCACTGCACCTGGGAAGTGTTGTATGCATATCTTGGGTTATATGCAAAATTAGTGACTGGCCGATGGGCCATATGCATGACACTTTGAGCATCTGCAACCACGAACGAATTGAATTATTTATTTCGAAGTATATTTTTTCGAGTTACTGTTTTGTGAATGTTAACAGCCCATTTGAAGGCGGGTACTGACTGGTGTTACGAGGCCTAATGTTACAAAGCGAGCAGTCAGTACGTGGAAACGAGCACGAATATTATGCGAATGTGTTTTGTTTCAGACGGATTTTAGGACACGGCGCGGCGGCGTAATAACATACTCGCTACGAATGTGACATTACAGTTCGTCAAAGTTAAAGTCAAAATAAAAAAAAAAAACAAATAAACCAACAGGTTCTTTTGAAATGTCAAAGTCAGTCCGTCAAAGACATGAAGCTATTTGCACTTTCAAAGAGTAGATCTCTATGAAGAAAAACGTGCAAGAAACTCCACGGACACTTTTATACCATTTCATGTTTAGAAAATCCTGGTTCCAATATCCTTGTTGCTTTTATATAATATGAGAACAGTGTAAAGAAAGAAAAAACAATTTGTAGTATCAAATATTAAAATGAGCCAGTGGCAACTAAGGGATGACCAGTCTCCACTGACGGCGCCCGTTCACGAACATGACGCGTGCATCAGCATCATTCAGCTCAACCATTTTGAAGGGAACTAAATGATCCGTAACAGCGGTCAGTACCCAGATTAATGATTCTTTTATTATTCATTTTATTATAAAAGACGGTAAATCATTAAATGACTCCTTCCGCTCTGGGCGGTACGGAGGGGAGAGTGTCGGACTCCTACTGACTAAAATCCATTCGTGTTCCTTCTTTCTTTCCCTTTGCGTTCCAGGATTGCGGTGACTTTTTCGAACAAATTCTAATAGTCTGGAGTTTAAAAGTTGGTGGTTGGCAAACTCGCACCAATAAATTTTCCGTTAGCATGACGTAACACTACCACAAAATAATATAATACAAAAACTACTGAACTGATTTTGATGAAATTTCTATAGGACCAATCGGAAAGTGTCCTTTACCATAAAAAAAAATCAAATCAATTCATAAATGACGGAGTTATGAGGTGACAAACATACAACAAAAACCATACAACCGAATTGAGAACCGCCTCCTTTTTTTGAAGTCTATTAAAAAGAAATAGTTTTTCTCTTTTCCTAGCATAATATGCTGGGACTCGTCTAGAAGACAAACTCAATGCGCTGTTTCTTTACTAATTTAGAAGTAGTGTGGTGTGTGTGTGTTTGCTCGAAACAAATTTGTCTGGAAGGAGTTGGGGGCAATGGCTAGCAATCGAACAGTTACACTGAAAAAAAAACTTACGTGGGTCATACCGGGCTTCTGGCCATTCCCACTGTACTCGGAAAGAAGTGCTGCTGGCATCTTTTGGGTTATTTGTAACATTTCCGGCTTTTGGATTGATGGGTCGGCTGGCCATACGCGCGACACTTTGATATTGTTCAACGATACGAACCCCTAATTTGGTAATTGTTGTATTCATTATGAAAATTCAATTTATTATTTAGGTACTATTGCTATTAAATATTTTTTTCATGCATGATAGCGGTTCGGGTTATTCCATCTAGTATCGGGATTGTATGGCCTGGCCTTGCGGGTTGACTGATTGTGATAGGGCGGGAAATTAAATCCTTGTTCTGCGAATAAGAAATAATTAAGTTATTGGTTATGTTTGTTATGAAGTTTTACTTTCTAAAGTGACTTATCACTTATTGCCGACGACTTGTCTGATGGTATAATTATAGTCATCTGAAATCATGTGTAAAAGCATACTACACTTGCGAGCAATAAACTGGAATCACTATCGCGTGTTGCTCAAAACATTTTTTTACAATTTCTATGCAATGAACTATGGATTGTGGTACATCATTTAAAATATATTTTTTTTAGCTTTCAATCTCGTTCAATATCATAACAAAAGACTATTCACCTTATGTCATAGAACGTAAAAACAAAGATTTTTTTTTTAGTAAATCCCCTTTTTGTTTTGTATTCTGAAACCCTATAATAAGGGTCATGAAAATTGGCCATCAGCCCAATGTTTCACGTCTCTGGGAACACTAAAGCTGAAAGAACATGGAAACCCGACCTAAGGAAGTCATCCTAATTTCAGGTAACTCATATCAGATAATTTACACATATTAATGATTTCATAAATACAATACATTACAAAGTCAATTCGATCACTATCACTGGACAGTTTCAACTGAGCCAGCCTTGTGTCTTAAAGGAAACACAAGAGGTTCAGGGAAACTAGGAACTTAGTCCGGAGACCAGAATCTGGACGACAGCGATACACCTTGGTGAGAAATGACCGATTTATTGTCCCCTCTTCTCTCCGAAGTCGACACCTAACCGGTAACCGGCGTGGACGTCCAGCAGCAGCTCCGACAAGTTCAAGGAAGGGCCTATCAGCGAGTGGACAGTGAAGCGAAGAAGAAGAAAGAAACGAGCTTTGCCGCAAAAAGGCCAGCCATGGAGCCAAATTGTCTCCAGCCCACCGACAAGCCTAGCTTCAGTTTGGTCGCGATCACTTACATTAGGATATGAAGCAATGGAGCCGTATCCTGTTCTCGGACGAAACCAGAGTCTATAGGAGACCGGGTGAGCGATTCATACAATGCTATTTTGCGGAAACAGTGGCATACAGGGGTGGGTCCTGTATGATGTGGGCGGGGATTTTTTTTAAGGCTTCTGATCCAATTTATGTGATTCTTTTTTCGTTCGATGCGGTATACCTACTTGCCATTCGGTCCCGTAAATTTTATTTAGTTTGGCTCAGCAATTTTAATTTTAAGAGCATTTTGCTTACTTGTAGCTTATTTGGATGATGTAATTACATCGTATAAGTAAGCAAAGTGACATCATAATTAGTATCACAACTAAATCATTCTGACTGTGATTCAAAGTGAAAATAAAAACTTAAAAAAAATAAATACAACCGACTTCCAAATAAAAACACAAAAAAGTCTAAAATAACTAATTTCGGAAGTCGGTGTCAAAAACGACAACGAATGTGTCAGACTCTTACTGACTAGAACCCATCCGTGTTCCTTCTAATGCCCCTTGCGTTTCTGGGCCACGGTGACTTTTTGCGAACCCAGGCAGGCTTTGACCCTAGTGGGCCCCCTCCACTATGCTGACATCTCATTGAGGCGCGCGTGGAACAACAAAACGCGCCGTCGACCCGGGTCTGGTTCTAGTGAGCCATCCAATACTCGCCGTCTATAGGCCCGCGCCTACGGTCGCCGGGAATCACCCTGTGACTCCCGACACCCGGGGCGTTTTCTTCGGCGGCTGGGGCGTGAGGTTTGCTTCTCCCTCTCGCGGCCCACCTCCTCCATTGCTAGTATTATTGCTCCGCAGAAGGAGGTGACTGCTTCCTATACCTCCTCGCTCCGGACCATGGATTCAACCAGGGCCGGAATCGAGAGGTCGCCGCCGCCGATCGCCTTGACGAGGACGCGGCCCAAGCAGTGAAGACATCCACCATATGCTTCACCATGTTCTTCGGGCGATCCTTTCAGTGACGAGACCCGGGCATGTCCGCCCGCCGAATCCAAAACAGGTAGCTCCCGAAACTACCATGTCCTGTGAGTACCTGCGCCAGGCGGAAGGTGAGGATGCCGTGGCGCCTCTCTAGCCACTTTTCAAAGATGTCCTCCCTGTGATTCACTAATGATGTGGTTTATTGACGAAGATTTCCGCTGCCATACCGCTGCAGTGGCTAGACAGTACCTAGAAGAAGTCGGGACTCCCAAACCAGACTGGGTAGCCCGCAGTCCTGACTTGAATCCGATTAAATATATGTGGGACGAGCTGAAAAGGCGGAAAGAAGATGTCCAGCTCCGGCGTCGATAGAAGACCTGAAAACTACTTTAGTCGAAGAGTGGTAGGATATTCCACAGGATTCCATCAGGTTTACAGGCAGTCATTTGTGTTACGGCCTTGGTTTACCACCAAGGCCGTAACACAAAATATTTAAGGGCAAACATATTTGCGTTTATTTTTTTAATCTTTTCATATTACTTCTTTTTAATTTACACGTTCACAACATTGAAATATTGCAATGATTCCCTAAATTTAAAATTAAATTATTTTTATTCATTTTTGTATCATTTGAAAGCTAAAAAAAATACCTTTCAAATGATACATAGTTCATTGCATAGAAATTGCAAAAAATGTTTTGAGCAACGCGCCATGAAGTGATTCCAGGTTAGTCTCGCGAGTGCTTATGTCGTGTCATCACTACTTATTTGCCCCCTACGCGTCTGTCTGTCTGTTTGTTTGCGATAAACTCAAAAACTACTGGACGGATGTTCATGCGGCGATACAGTTTTGTATCTATAATTTGTAGAGGTTTTTTGTAAATTGGCTGAAATATGACGCTGATTGTTGCCCAAGGTTTTCAAAATTTGCCTATAAAGTCATTATTTATGCCATGTCAATACAGACCATGTCAATACGGACCTAGATTTGTGCAATTTTGATTGTTTTCAACGCAGTAGATTTTTTTTTTTTTTGATAAAGCAATAATTTTGTTTTAATTTGAAATAACTTTTGTCCAGAATCATTAAAATTTGTTTCTCGAAAGGAGTACAGAACAATTTTATTTCAAAAACATACACAAACTTATCGATTGCAAAAAATTTTAAATTAAAAAAACAGAAAAATGACCATCGAATTTTGTGACCAAATCTATTCAGTGACGTTTTGTTGTTTTAAGATGTTGGCCACTTTTTGTACTTTTAGACGCATTTTGTTACTGACTGTACCTGTAATAAAATGGTACTGCAAACAACTTATGGGTAAGCTCGCTCCATCGTCGACTTTGTCTCTGTCATCTATGACCTAGACTAGAGTCAAGAGCAAACCCATATTAAATAAAAAAAAATAAATAAAAAAAAATGCTATGTTTTGGGTCACATCCTCAGTTTATGCTGTATGCTATATGAAGCCTATCCATAGATCCATTTACGTACGTAGAACACTAATAGCCAATGCCGGTGTATGTACAGTCAGCGTTGTCCTTTAGTTTCCACTCATGAAACCCTCATGATGATGGGGTTACTAGTTAATGATGCTGTCTGTACCACCATGAACCAGCCACGCACTGAACGCTTATAGAGGTAATGCGGTACAGAGAGTAAAGTCCCGAAAATCTCCTTTGAAAGTGGAGGATCCTCCGACTGGACGGTTGTTGTATCCGGTGGGCAACTACCCGATAGTTAATAATGTTCAAATCGCACGGAAAACTCTGATATCGCGATGCAGGATGTCGTTAGTAGTTCGTCGGTAGCGGGATAGATGGCACTGCAGTTCTTTTTGTTGCCGTACAAATTTCACTTCGTTAGTTTTTCTTGTGGCATAATAATTGATACCGCTACATCCCCTCCATAGACCGGATGTCGATAGTGGATAAGTCGTCCATACGTCGTGAGATGCTAGCCAGGCCAGTGGAAGGTTAGTTCCGGTGAGTCGGAATCGGAAGTCACAGAGTTCACGATGAGTCGGAACTGTCTGCGGTGATGCCATCCCAGTGAGTCAGGATGTTGCTGAAGGCTCCTGTGAGTCGGAGTAGTACTGCTGAAGGCTCCTGTGAGTCGGAGTAGTACTGCTGTTGGCTTTAGTAGGTCGGAGCGTTGCTGTGCAACGTAGTGACGTGACTACTGGGGTCGACCAGGAGAGGTTCTTCAAGGCTCTTCATGTGACTGGCCGAAGATGCAGTGTGATCGCCACGGTCGCTGATGAAGTTGAGGGGGGTCGCATGAAAAATCCTGATATCGCGATGAAGGATTTCGTTAGTAGTTCGTCGCTGGCGGGTATAGAAGGCAGTGCAGTTCTTTTATTGCCGTACAAATTTCGCTTCGCTAGTTTTTCTATGCCGCTACACGTTAACGCTTAACGCTAGTTTTTAAAGGTTCATTCAGAAAGTATAAAAACTTTCTGCGCCCATCGCCGTCGGAATCCTGCCGCAGGTAAATCGGCACAAGCTACCAGCATTTTACATAAATTTAGACAGTTTAACAAAGAAAAAGATTCGATATGACGAGCACAAATAAATCATCTTCTTTCAATTAAAATGAAATGCTGTTGGTTTGTGCGCATCACTAGATAACGGCTGCACCTATTTGGCTTATTTTAGTTTAAAAACATTTCTAATGGTCATAGAAAGGGTTTAAGGTAATGGAAAAAAAACTACACCACTAGTCTTCGAATGTCGCTGAAAACCAGCGCTGGAACTCGTCTGCAAGACAGAGCCACCGCGTTGGTTCGCAGCAATAGTCGAAGACCAGCGCCTTTGTTTATCGTTTTTTTTTTAACTTACGTTGGTTGTACCGGGGATAGTTACTAGTGTCAGACCACTCCCACTGGACCTGGAAAGGAGTGTTGTAGGCATCTTTTGGGTTCTTCGTCACATTGCCGGATCCCGGAGAAACTAAAGATCGATTGACCAAACTTCGAAAATGTACTGCTAAACGTATCCCCGATCTAGTAATTGTTGAATTCATTGTAATAAGCCGATTTATTGTTTTAGGTGGGATGAATGATCATTGTTTTTTTCAGTTTTCCGTTTTCGCTACATCTTGCTTACCAATTATTTTTTTCAAAAATGACGGTTTCCTATTAGAATGACACGATTGTTTTGTTCTTTTTTATTTCAAATTCAAATCTAAAAAGAGTTTACATACCTAATTCTTTTTATTTAAAGGTGTGCTTACACGGCCTAATTTAATAGGATATTGTACGGAAAAAGTCTAATTAAATCGTCAGATGAATTTCCAAAAAAATTGGACTCGTTTTTTTCTTTTGTCACGTCAACAAAAAAATTAAACGGTGCGTTGAAAACAGGCGTGTCGTCACTACGATGTACAAT
Source organism: Mamestra brassicae (assembly GCA_905163435.1). NCBI lineage: Eukaryota > Metazoa > Arthropoda > Insecta > Lepidoptera > Noctuidae > Mamestra > Mamestra brassicae. The sequence goes on along the minus strand of LR990996.1, from coordinate 3,572,668 downwards.
TTTTACGAGTGACGTGACGTCACCAGCCCAAGCTCTTGAACTTTGATGCGCTATATCTTTATAAATTTTTATCGGTTTGAAAGGGCAAAAATTACGTGCCCATTATTTTTTGAAAATCTTACGGACAGGCTAAATATAAATATATATTTTTTCTATCTAGTTAAATATCCAATAGTTATTTTTTTTGGTAAATCTATCTCCTTTCGTTCAATCCATCCAAAGGTTGTCTGGAAGATATTACTTTGTGCGATAAGACCGCCTTGTACACCGTATTGTACACTTATTTTATGTTCGATTGTCCTGTTCTTATTATGAAGTGTACAATAAATTATATAATAAATAATATAGTCATTGTGGCCAATCTCAACGAAGATTGGCCATAAACCTCCCATAGTCCGAATGGACGGCAAAGGCCGGAAGGAGATTAGAAGCAGGACAAACTGTATTTTTTTTTGTGAAACACTTGCCTCGGAACGCACGTTATGACTTCTCGGGAATACCAAGCAAATTAGGAAATTCCAAGGTTGTGACTAAATTTGTTTATATTGAGCATTTTCGGGCAATTGGCGTATTTTTCACGATTTAAAAAAATATATATGTGTGCATGGCGTGTTTTTAACAGATTGCGAGCATTATTAATACCTTTCTCGTTCAATAGTATCGTTTGCCATCTCTTGTCAATCTAATCAACCAGTTCTTATCATAAAACTCCTTTTATAATCTGCCTAAACTGCCTTTGGAACGTGCAAATGTGCCTTGACAATTCAAAAGTCCCTGTAAATGGTCTAATTGAAATAAATGCTTTGAGTCTTGAGTCTTGAGTCCTAGTAATCTATTCTTGCTTCCATGATGCATTCCACAAAACTCCCAAAACGTACACAACTTTAAAATATTTCACATAGTTTCACGAGTTGCACAAAATCTGCTAATTCAGTATTGTTGAGCGACATCACTGAAAGCAGATGACGCGTATTTACTAATTTCATTAACTTTTTCAATATTTTCACACCAAACCCGTTAAAAATATCGGCATCGTGTTAGCATCCAATTTCAAATATTCGGTTCATGCAACCATCAGAATTGATGCGGACCTATCAGGAGTAGCAGGTGGCCTCGCTCGTCCAATTCGCACGGGAGTGTATTGCGTCCAAAAGGATTGGATTGGTTGTAAAAAAAAACGCCATTGTGCCACAACATGTGGCGCGGGAAATAACGTCCGATGCTTTTCCGTACTTCTGCCAATTACTGTTATGAAGTGTAAGCTTGCGTAGATAAATGCAGCGAAGAAAATTGTGTGATAATGTGTTGGTACTAGGTTATACATGCTGTGTCAATCCCTAATATTATAACATCGTGCTAGTTGGTACGCGCCTTAGGCGGCCTCCGCTGATACAGCATTCGTGGTCGAGTCGCGGGATATTATGGCTAACGTCCGTCGACACGCAGCCGTAGCGATAAGGTCCTAGGATTAAGAACACTGTGTTCAATTTCAAAACGACAAGACTCATTTGTTTCTTTAAAAAAAAACCTTCGGCAGGTACAACTTAGGTTTTTTTTAGTAACATGTAACAGGGATGACAATCAGCACAAATTGAAACAACAAACTACATACAAGCTATTGTTTTTTTTTTGTTCAGTGTTGGCGGAAAATATTGCATTTATAGAGTCTCCCATGTAAATTGGATCAAAATATTTCATGTCTATTCTAGTTGGCGGACTTTTTAACGAGACTCGCAGTGGGTTAGGCTGGATTGTTGCGTCTATTGTGAATGCAAACATAGTTCTACGTATTTTTGTGGATTTAAATTGAATACTCTAGTCATAATCATATTGGGCTAAATTGTTTGCTATATGATAAAATGTCGTTTTAGAATTTTTCTGACTCTCACTTTCTAGGAAGGAAGAAAAATGGGTGTAGAAATAATGTTTTTTCGTATTCTTAGGCAACAGACGGAGACGCCCCAGGCGTCGGGAGTCGCAGAGCGATTCTCGGCCACCGAAGTTGCGGGCCTGCTGACGACGAGCGTTGGGTGGCTCGCTGTCCGATCAAACCAGGCCCGGGTCGACAGCGCGTTGTATTCCACGCGAGCCTCAAAGAGATGTCAGCATAGAAGACCCGCCACTAGGGCTAGTGCCTGCCAGGGTTGCGAAATTTGTGTCACCGCGGCCCAGGAACGCAAATGGCATTAAGAGGAACACGGGTGGGTTTTAGTCAGTAAGAGTCTGACACTCTCTTCCACTCCACTCAAAGCGGATGGAGTATTTGATGATTTCCCATCCATAAAAAAGGCTATATTTTTCTGAAACAATTTCTTCGTTACCTCGGGGCTTTTCTAGTGGTTGACCCTTTTTTTTTTTTTTTTTTAGGATGGGAAATCATCAAATGACTTCTTCCGCTCTGGGTGGAGCGGAAGGGCGTGTCAGACTCTTACTGACTAAAACCCATCCGTGTTCCTTCTAAAGCCCTTTGCTTTCCAGGGCCGCGGTGACTCTTTCGAACAAATTCCGCAACCCTGGCAGGCTCTGGCCCTAGCGGGCCCCGTCCTCTATGCTGACATCTCTTTGAGGCGCGCGTGAAACACAACGCACCATCGACCCGGGCCTGGTGGTGATCGGACAGCGAGCCACCCAACGCTCGCCGTCCGCAGGCCCGCGCCTACGGTGGCCGGGGATCGCCCTGCGACTCCCGACGCCCGGGGCGTCTTCTCCTGTTGCGGCGGTTGGGACGAAGGCCTTGCCTTTCCCTCGCGCGGTCCGCCTCCTCCTTCGCTAGCATTACTGCTTCGCAGAAGGAGGTGACCGCTTCCCAAGCCTCCTCGCTCCGGACCATGGATTCAACCAGGGCCGGACGCGAGAGGTTGCCGCCACCGATCGCCTCGACGAGGACACGGCGGTGCTCAGCCCAAGCAGGGCAGACCTCCACCGTATGCTCCACCGTGTCCTCCGGGCGATCCTCACAGTGCTGACACCCGGGCGTTTCCTCCCGCTTAATCCGAAACAGGTACCTCCCGAAACAGCCGTGTCCGGTAAGTACCTGCGTCAGGCGGAAGGTGAGGACGCCGTGGCGCCTCTCCAGCCACTCCTCAAAGAGGGGCCTTACCGCCGCAATTGTGGCGTGCCCATGGTGGTTGACCCTGGCTTTCAAAGTTGCAGTGATTCAAATTAGCGTGGCTCATTTGTCCCAAGGAAGACAGAGATTTGTTCCACATATTATAAAGTCACAAAAAATCACATGTGCACACGGTGTCATAAATATAAATCCTTTCTATACTGTGATCGATGGCTAAATGAAACGTCGCAAGGCCAAATTTGTCCTTCTAAATTATTAATTTACAAATTAATAATTTTTAATTTATAAAATACTGTCTGAGCGAGACTTAATTCTTCGAAGAGGTTTTATTGCAGCTTATGTTTGTTCAGATTCTGTCAAAAAATAATTTTGTTTTAATATATCAAAGCCTTTTGAAGGTTTTGTTCTAGAACTATTATTGTCGAATTGATGAGTTGTCATCTGTATAAAGTTTTGTTTTGAAATAAACTTTTTAGGGTTCCTTAGTAAAAGGTAAAACTGATTCCTTGTAAGATCACTTTTCTGTCCACCTGTCCGGAAGAGTTTTATCGAAATCTGTGCAATGTGAGAGATTTTCATGACGAGTAGGACAGAACACGAGATTTTTTACATTTATTTAATTGTATCAGTTCCTTCTTAGAGAAAAAAATGTGTTTGATTTAAGTTCATAGGAATCCGTTAGATGCAAAAAGCATGGAACCGATCGATGTAGTGATGAGGTCGTGCTCTGCTTTAAAACCACTAAACATTAGGACATATCCAAGCGTGAATTTATGTATGCATGTTCCAAATGTATGAAACATATTCCAGCGTAGTATTTGTAATATTTGTTAGTTTAGCGAAAAGCGATAGTCGCACAACAGCTGTTGGTTTGGTATACAGAACCGCGATCGCATCGGTTTCGACCTATATTTAATGGATGGAAGCAAATCGAATTTGATGGTGGGTTTAAAAGTGGGAATGGGTCCTGTGTACATATGTTGGGAAGCTCGTAAGCTCTAAAGCTTTATGTGAATCCATGTTGTTTTTGTGTTGAAATAGAAATTCAAAAAATATATTTCGGTTTCCGTGGAATCATTTCCGACATTTACGGCGAGGCAAGAGCTAATGTGAACTAAACAACTTAAAGGGTTGTCTCAATTCTCTCTTCTGCTGAAAATTTAGAGGGTTTAAATGTAACGTCTCACTTCATCGTTGGGGTATTGGCACTGTGTTTATGATTAATTCAACTTTCTGTGTAGGTGGTTATTTGTTTTCAGCTAATTTCTTCTAAAATTAAACTAAGTGGGCGTCTATTTAAGGAAAACACAATTTGAAATTGTTTAGTTTTTATTTTAAGACTAGATAAAACTTATCTTTGGAATGTTCAAAACATTTCTACAGATGGATAATATTTCTACTTATTCTATATTTAAATTATAAACAGTCGATAAGTTTTAACTGATTATTTTTTCCTATTAGAGTGGTTACGCACTGCATCCGATCGGAATCCGTGGAAATACGTTCCGAAGTAGTCATAGAACTATTTGTATGGTCGTTGACGAACTAGATCCGACTTCCGTCATCCGATTTCTCTCCATCATCCGTGAGTCTCTCCAGTGCAGAAGAAATATTGACGGACCGAAGTAGCCGTAGTTTTGTTTGCGCGTTACCTCGGATATAAATCGGACATTATATCCAAAGATGGCCCTTAATAGCTTGGATTTGAATCAGAGATCGGATTAGTGCGGTAGGCAATATCCGAATTTGGACCGAGTTTTTAAGACTTTAGATCCATATTTTCACGAATTCGAATCGGATGCAGTGCGAAAAGCAATATCAAAATTCAGTCCGAGTTTATTTTCCGTAATTTCATTGATTTGGATCGGATGCAGTGCGTAACCGCTCTTACGCATTTAGTTATAACTTATCACATTAGATGAAAAGGATGATATATATGATACATAGCCCCTGTTTTTTTAAGGATTGTAGCCACAATGTCCAATTTTATTACACGTTCTCAAAGTCCCCACCTATATTACCTGTGATTACTATTTTAAATATTTTACATGATTAAACACGATAAAAATATATTACTTCACCAGTTTTGATATATTTACAATACAATAAATCATTTTACAAAAATATATTTAAAAATATGTGATCAGTTTACAAATATCATCATCTGCCTAGCCTTTTCCCAATTATTTTGGGGTCAGCTTCCAGTCAAACCAGATTCAGCTGAATACCAGTATTTAACGTGGAGCGGCTGCCTACCAAACCTCCACAACCCATTAACTGGGTAACACGGTTTACAAATAAAATATTTAAAAAATATATTAAGCAGTTTTCTTACATTACAAATTATTTTGGAGTTACTGCACTTTGTATATTTCTATGGATACAATATTTAAAAAAAATATAAACGCTGAAATTTTAATGGTTGTTTTCCCACGGCAGAACGATTAGCCATCAGTAGTACTATCGAAACACAAAGTTCAACTTAAATCACGCGCGGCATCCTTTTATGTTATACCTATCAGCTGATTGATACGTGAAGGGCAATGACCGCGGCCGCTTTACGCGAAACTATCGCGATGTATAACTATTGGTTCGAAGTCGCTTTCGAGTTTTGTTTATCACAATTGCTATTCTGCCATTTCTTGATTTTAAATTTATTATTTTTCATAAATCGGTTGTATTACCAAGACAAACTCATTTCGCTGCGGGAAAACAACCTTTAAAATTTCAGCTCACACACATCGCATACAGACATTATTGTGCATATTAATTACACTATGAGCTTTTTTTACACATTATTTAGTATTAACTAAGTTCTGTCAAGTCGCCTGTAATCTAAGTAAACAGATTACTATTGATACGATCACCAGCGATGAAGTTGATACAATATGATGACCTGTAACAAAAAGTTTTCAAGTTAATAACTAAATATGGTATTTAAAGTACGAAACTGCTCAACTGGATTTTTACAGTTGACCGGTTTCGTACCTTAAACCGGAGAAATCACGAATGCATGGCCTTTTTTAACCGACTTCAAAAAAAGGAGGAGGTTCTCAATTCGTCGGAACCTTATTTTTTATAGCGAAAATAGAAATACACACTTTGTTCAAAATTTCAACTGTGTAACGAAAATCGTTTATGAGAAACAGTCCGCTGACAGAAAGGTGGATGAAAGAACGGACAGTGAAAGCTTAGTAGTAGGGTTCCATTGGTTTGGGCACGCCACAATTGCGGCGGTAAGGCCCCTCTTTGAGGAGTGGCTGGAGAGGCGCCACGGCGTCCTCACCTTCCGCCTGACGCAGGTACTTACCGGACACGGCTGTTTCGGGAGGTACCTGTTTCGGATTAAGCGGGAGGAAACGCCCGGGTGTCAGCACTGTGAAGATCGCCCGGAGGACACGGTGGAGCATACGGTGGAGGTCTGCCCTGCTTGGGCTGAGCACCGCCGTGTCCTCGTCGAGGCGATCGGCGGCGGCAACCTCTGCTTCCGGCCCTGGTTGAATCCATGGTCCGGAGCGAGGAGGCTTGGGAAGCGGTCACCTCCTTCTGCGAAGCAGTAATGCTAGCGAAGGAGGAGGCGGACCGCGCGAGGGAAAGGCAAGGCCTTCGTCCCAACCGCCGCAACAGGAGAAGACGCCCCGGGCGTCGGGAGTCGCAGGGCGATCCCCGGCCACCGTAGGCGCGGGCCTGCGGACGGCGAGCGTTGGGTGGCTCGCTGTCCGATCACCACCAGGCCCGGGTCGATGGTGCGTTGTGTTTCACGCGCGCCTCAAAGAGATGTCAGCATAGAGGACGGGGCCCGCTAGGGCCAGAGCCTGCCAGGGTTGCGGAATTTGTTCGAAAGAGTCACCGCGGCCCTGGAAAGCAAAGGGCTTTAGAAGGAACACGGATGGGTTTTAGTCAGTAAGAGTCTGACACGCTCTTCCGCTCCACCCAGAGCGGAAGAAGTCATTTGATGATTTCCCATCCTAAAAAAAAAAAAAAAAAGGGTTCCATTGGTTAGCAGATTTTGTTTTGCAATGGTATAAGTGTACCTATAGCTCGCCGAAGATAGACACGGTTGCTTATTATTGCGAGCCATAAAAATAAATATGCGAGAAGAAATCCACTATAAGTATCCACGTCCTCTATTTGTTTTGAACAAATACTATGGGTTACCTATACTTATTTTAAGAGATAGACTTGATGAAATAATAAAAACTAAACTAGACAAGAACTTTATAATTAAAAAATAGGAAAATTTAGTAATCTTACCGGAATCAGGTGACATTTGTTCCAAATAAGGCGAATCAGTCGTAGGCGAAGGTGGATCTGGTGACGAAAACATAAAATTAATTGTTAATTCTATAAAATCACAATTCTAATACAAATTCTGGATGGAAAAAGTCTTCTGTGACTATTCCGGAAAGGCAATTATAGGAGTTTTTTGTCGAGAAGTTATAATATGGATATGTATGTACCTACCTAATCTTTTTGACAAGGAATATGTATGGATTTCCAAGAATAAGCCTACACACAAAGTTCAGGGAAAATCTGTGAATAATGGGACTGAGATGAGGGTAGTTTTATTAATATAGGTAATATTTATTATACCTAGAATTTCACTTTCGTAATAATAGACTTGTTATGTAAATGAAGATTGAGTGGGCTTCGCTTTTCATTAATGTAAGCTTAATATATGTTTATTCTATTCTTAGGATGGGTAGATGTAGTGTTGCTCAGGATAAGCAGCTAAACCCAAGGGTTCATTGAATAGTAGGTTAACTTGTTAATAAAATTATTTCAAACAGACTGTTCACCAATTTTTTTTTCGGGTGAGACGGTACTTTATACATTATGATTACTGTTCATTCCAGGTTGTCTGGAAGAGATCGTAAAGTGCGATAAGGCCGTCCATTTTTTTGTATATTACATTGTAGTTTTCTGTTTTATGTATATTGTATATATAGTGTAATATAAATAAATACTACACACTTTGGGTTCCCCTTCCGAGAATATGTACATGTGATGCTCTGATATACCATCAAACGACATGTTTAAATCCTTGAAGCGAATCTATTGCCACTAGCCATAAAAGTTAGCATTTGGGCTAGTGTTCACTGCCCAGTGGTAAACTCCCGACTGGTCATCATATCAGCCAAAAGACTTCCACTGCTGGACATAGGCCTCTCCCAAAGAAAACCCCCCGGGTTTCCATAATCGCCTCGCTTGGCAGGCGGGTTAGCGATCGCAGTGTAGCTGTTGCAATGCACAGAGAATGCTGCTACCCATACCCTGGTGAGTCCCTTAGTCGCCTCTTACGACACCCACGGGAAGCAATGGGATTCCACTCTGAGACATTTCGATACCTGTGTCGATTTCTTGAATCATAACCCAAAAACTCTGCCCGATTTAGCAGTCAAAAGCCACTAGATCAATAAGGCAGTCCTCGCGTTGATACAAGATGTTATTAATTTTTAGGGTTCCGTACCTCAAAAGGCAAAAACGGAACCCTTATAGGATAACTTTGTTGTCCGTCCGTCTGTCTGTCTGTCAAGACCCTTTATCTCGGGAACGCATAGAGGTATCGAGTTGAAATTAAAACATATACGCAGGTCTACTTTCCCTTGAAGCTGTGAGAAAATCAAACTTTTAAGTTAACGTAAAAGATAAAAAAGATACGGCCGTTAATGCCACAAAAAACGTACATTTCGACACTCTCAAGGGAATCAAAATTTATAGGGTACCTACTTCGCGTTGTCCTAGATTCATGAAATTTGGCAAGGAGATAGATCTTACTGTACAAGTACAGGTATAGAAAATTGGGAATTTATAGTTTTATAATGTAAAAAAACATTTTTACGATTACAAACTTATATTTTCGGTTGAAGAATTGACCGTGACGTATGGGAGAACATTTTTTCAACAACAAATTTAAGTTCGTCCTTCGATTTCTTTTATACAATCTTACATGACGGAAAGCGATGATAGTGATCGACGATGATACATGCTTGCCTAGAAGTAACCTAAAATAGTAAATAAATCATACCTCTATAAAAGATATTCCTCTTCCTGCTGTAATAGTTGGCGGGCGGGACCTGCATGTCGCAGAGGATCTCAACAGTCGGAGGCAGCGCGTCTATCCTTACGACCGAACTCGTTAGGGCTGTGTAGCGGCCGTCGATGACTTTGATCGACGACTTCGCGTTCAAAGGCCTGTGGATAGATTTCATTGTTTGTGTTAGTATTTGTGACGTTTATTTTGAGAGCGCCCATGGTAGGTTCTGACGATAGAGAAAATAAGTACCTATGTATGTCAAGAGGACCTTTTTTTTTTTTTTAGGGATGGGAAATCATTCAATGACTTCTTCCGCTCTGGGTGGAGTGGAAGGGCGTGTCAAACTCTTACTGACTAAAACCCATCCGTGTTCCTTCTAAAGCCCTTTGCGTTCCAGGGCCGCGGTGACTCTTTCGACCAAATTCCGCAACAGACCAGAGGGCCTAGCACGATTTTTTTGACGTATAGTAACTTTTTTATTTTTATTTAATATGGGTTTACTCTTGACTCTAGTCTAGGTCATAGATGACAGAGACAAAGTCGACGATGGAGCGAGCTTACCCTGAAGAAGTCTGTTCACTCTAATTTTGAAGAGATTAGGGTTGTATGCGTATAAAGTATACTTAACAGTATCGTAAATGTGACTGAATTTTATTATTATAATACTTGTTTCGCACATGATATTTATTTGAATTGGATTTTATATTCATATTTTTGTATGATGCAAATTGTGTATGTTTCATCAAATTATACAAAAATACTATGGGGTTGTACTTTATTATATTCAAAATTGACTAACGTTAACGATACTGTAACGTTACTATCGTCAAAAGATTCATGCTAGGCCCTCAGTTCTTCTATATTGTGCGTGTGCATAGTAGCAAAGCACAATGTCTTAAGTTTAAATATAACACAGCAACAGTTTTGGTGACTGTTACAAAAATGGTCAAATAATAGTTTTTGGTAATATCTTATATTTAAAATTCTCGTGTCACAATGTTAGTTACCATACTCCTCCGAAACGGCTTGACCGAATTTTATGAAATTTTATATGCATATTCAGTAGGTCTGAGAATCGGCGACTATCTATTTTTCATACCCCTAAGTGATAAGGGTTGTCCACCCTTAACATTTATTATTTATTTTTTGGACAAAATTTTATTTTCTTATTATTTTATAATGTGGCATTAAAAAATACATACAACCCTAAATTTTCACTCTTCTATCTCCAACCCCTATTTTTTAATAGTGACATTAGTACTTAAATTATTTTTTTACTCTCGGTGGTCGATAATTGATCATTTACCACTCGATCAGTTAGTTATTCTTGACTTTTTGTTTGGTTGAACGCGCTAATTTTAGGAAGTCTATTTATTGAGGAAGGCTATAGGCTATATAACATCACGCTACGACCAATAAGAGCCGAGCATTCATGAAAAATGTGACGCAGACGAAGTTGCGTGGGTCAGCTAGTATTTTATAAAATCTATTTATTTAATTTTATTTTTAGCCAATTGTTTCCCACTGCAGGGCAAAGGCCTCCCTTTCTTTTTCCATTCCTCCCGGCTTTGAGCAAGTGTAGACCAATCCTGTCGAAAAGCATTAAGCTCGTCCCGCCATCTTCGCCAGGGTCTCCCGCGACGTCGTCGGGCATTTTTAGGGACCCACCCACATTGTGGTTGCTTTAGCCCATGAACCGTTCGACATGCGGCAGACGTGTCCGGCCCAGTCCCACTTTAGCTTGACTGCGTTTTGTGTGACGTCGGCAATTTGTGTTTTGGAACGCAGCGCTGTTCCTAAATCTATACTTAAACATCATAACATGAAAATAAAACCTCATTTCATCGTACCCAGACAGGGCACATGAAGATTAAAGGTATTCCCCTTCCCTTAATACGACTCCCAAGTACCAGGATTACAGAATAGAGGTAATACCAGTACGACAAACTAAATCCACTCGGGTGGGTATGTGATCGCAAGCACGATGTCGGGGTTGTTAGCCAACTTTCGCGGAGCATCCAAATTATTCAGTCTAAAATTCTAAGGCGGGGAATATACGGAGGCATGTTTTGTGGGTGGACGTTGGATGAATTTTAATTATTGGTTTGCCATGCTGCATTCGTTCGATATTTCAAGCTGAAGTTGTCGACTGTTTTATAAGGTGAAATAGATAATTCTTAGATTCCGTACCCAAAGGGTAAAACGGGATCCTATTACTAAGACTCGGTTCCGTACTCAAAGGGTAAACGGGACCCTATTACTAAGACTCCGCCGTCCGTCCGTCTGTCTGTCTGTCCGTCTGTCACCAGGCTGTTTCTCATGAACCGTGATAGTTTGACAGTTGAAATTTTCACACATGATGTATTTCTAATGTCGCTATAACAAGAAATACTAAAAAACAGAATAAAATAAATATTTCAGGGGGCTCCCTTACAACAGACTCCCATACATTTTTTTTCTTTTTTGGCCTTTTTATAGATAATAGTACGGAACCCTTCGTGCACGAGTCCGACTCGCACTCGGCTGGTTTTTTCACATTTTCATACTGCCACATATTAGGTGTATTACCTATTGTTACATTATGAATGCCGAATTATAATTTTCGCAACAATCCTTCTTGCAAAATTAAATTGAACCTTATTTGTCTGGATCAAAGAGTTTCCTATGTCAATGGAAAATCTTCTAAAGAAAATTGACACTTGATAAGGAAATGTGAGGTCGTTTCATAGAGTATAGTAATATAGATTGGGTCGTTTGATTTATGTTGTGAAGGTGTAATAATAATGAATGAATAAATAAATAAATAAATGAATGAATAAATAAATAAATAAATTTTTGATACGTATTTCCAAAATAATCAGTAATTAATGTTGAAGTAATCTCAGTAATTCTGCTCTGTTATGTGTTACCGTGATTGCAGGGTATGTATGTATTTCTCGTTTTAAGAGTAAAGGTTTTTTTTGGGTCTTCTATATTTAATTCAATTTTTCCTTTTGTGAAGATAAAAGGACAAATTATTTTTTTTGGGTTCGAGCTAGGTACTAGCTTCCGAACCATATTCCTGTTCAAAACCGGTACACAAATATACTACATGTATATGCTTGACAATAATGTTGTTCATATTTCATTTATTGCTAAAGATATCGGTCGTAACAGACGACAACGATATCGGTTCACCCTTTACCCCACAAGCTGGGGCAGCCGTTAATGAGCCGCGCCACACGTCCAGTCCACCGTATGAACGGAAGGCGTACATCAGCCGCCAATTTCACACAATTCATCCATCTTAAATAATTTTTCGGTGTATCACATCCCCTCAACAATATTCCGTCTACAACGACTCAAGACAGAAGTCCAACAATCACATCCCATCTTTTATACTGAATTTCCTGAAAGCAAACAACAGTCAAACAAGCCGAGTTCTGCAGCAATATCCTGCCTTATGTTTCAAGATTGAGGAACGTTCAAGTGATCGTATCCGGTATTATTCACGAACCAATCGGACGTCCGGAAGTTTCAGCCGTTGTGCCCCATTCCTACCAATTCATTGGAATTTATTTTCTGCTATATAATATTGAATATTGGGTCTCATCGAGCTTCATTGCCTCGACGCTTTTCTGGTGGTCGCTGCTGTGTACCGGCTTCTTCTCGTTTAAACTGACTAAAAAATATTGACGTGTCAAGGTATTATTTTGAACCTATGTACAAAATATATTTATTTTTATCACTTTATCACATTTGATTCTGGTTTACAGGAATTGCAGTGGTTGGAAATAAAACGGCGGGTCTAAAAAAAAAAAACAAATTGGATATGATTTTCTGTTTACACCTATTTTTTTCATTGAAGGAAAGTAGGTACCCTTTTATGAAAATTCTAATGAAAAAATTTATTTGTTTGTTTGTTACAAAAATTCGTAGAGGTGAATCATAGAATATGATTGATTTGAGTACTGCTTTGCATAGTCAATAGTGTCTAGACAGAAAGATCAGATTTAAAAGCATTCATAACAAGGTGAACCGTGTTTTCACACTCAAATAGATCTATGTAATGGATAAATTTCAGAATTACTTATCGATGCTCAAACAGAGGGCTGATTTGAACAAAAAAAAAACATTTTTCACTTTTGTTCTAAAATAATGGTTTTAAATGGCCGGTCGCCAACACGATGGTCGGACCAATTGAAAGAAGCTATGTCCTCAAGCAAATTCCAGTTGGTGGTGACGGCAACTTTGGACCGGAATCGATGGAGACAGATTGTCCACTTAAGGGGTCCAGTGACCACGATCCTCAGCAATGAGGGACCGACTGTAGAAGAGAAGAGAATGGTTTTTGAGAGATGAAAATCAGAAAATAATAAAACAAAACTAGGTTTTGAACGTTTTAAGTTTGATAACAGATATAACACAGCGTAAAAAACATCTAATCACAACCCGAAAGATACACTGAAGGAAATTCCTTATTCGTTTCTACATTTTGTCCGAAAAATTCGTCTGCAAGAAAACGTAAATAACTTTAGGAATGTGTTTGATTTTTCAAAATCAACGGCATTATGCGAGTATTCTCTTTTCTTAGAACATACTTTGAAAATCTTTGACACAAAATATCCACATCTTTGCACAATCGCATACCATTGCCACATAGAAGATCTGCAGCTATACATAAACCTATCATCCAGTAAGCAGCACGAGGGGTTCAATTTAGCATGACATCGTAACTCAAGTCGTGCGACGTCGACGTCAACGTTTAAGACTCCTACAGACAGGCGTGACGCGATTATGCGGCAACGCAATTTAATGAAACTGTTCCAAAACGTTTCTACAAATATCATAATGTTCAAATCAAATCAAAAATGTTTATTTAGCAGAATATGGTCAAACAGGTATTACAATAGTGGTTCCAGCATATCCTGCCATAAAATGGCGTACCAATTTTAATCTTGTATTTAATCACTTTTTTAAGCAATCATTTTTTTGTTAGTCTGAACGTTCCCACTCTTGGGCAAAGCCCTTTCTCATTTCCATCTGTTTTGTTCTGTTTGTTTGGTTATTTATTATTATTTTAATGATATTTAAATGTTTATTTCAATCACAATCTATATTATCTATTGTTTGAAATCCAGAACTTATTAATAGAGTCAGTCGACACTGATTTTCTTTTGATTTGATTGAGATTTACATTTTGAAGCCAAACAATAACTATTAAAAAAAAGTAACCTGGTTGTCGCATTGTCATCGCGTCTGTCTGTGGCCGCCTTAACAGCTATGTTCAGTGAGCTTTGAGTTTTGATCCTTCGCATCGATTTGTGCGCCTTGCATTGGAAACAAGGGTTTCTTGTTTGTCCTATTGCTTGAATCTTGAAATTGATTGTTGATGGGTTTGCGCTATAGGATATTGGGTATTCTATACATGTAAATCTATAGAATACCTTCTTCAAATAGCTTTTGCCCGTGACTTCGTAAGCGCATATCTCGTTTCTTCCCGATTCCGTAGGATTTTGAAATCCTCTCTTAGTGCTCCCCTACACTCCTCAAGAAACTCTCAATCACTCAATCAGTCAGTTACCAGTAACGTAAGGGTTTATGTTAATGTTGTTTATATCAATAAATATACATGTCACCGGAAAATATCAAAATTCCACAATTTCTCGGAATGACTTCCGAGAGATTTATAGACTATAAAATTTTGATGCGTAAAAAAGTATTCCAAATGCTCAGTTGACAATTTATCGAGAGTTTATAATCTCTCAAGTTATTTTATAATCTTACGGAGTTTGCTATTTTCCGGTGACATGTATATTGATTGATATAATTTTTATATTTTATTTATTTCAGGAATGAAAAAAGAAGATGAAAAAAGTTTTTGACATATATATGGATAGCTGTACGAGTACGACTGTGTGTCAAATGATTTGGCTTTTTAAGGATGGGAAATCATCAAATGACTTTTTTCGCTCTGGGCGGAGTGGAAGGGAGTTTCAGACTTTTACTGACTAAAACCCATCCGTGCTCCAACCCTTGCAAATGATATGGCTAGGAACTCATCTCATTGTCTCCCTCTTTCGTTGTCTTAGCACAGTTATCCCCGTAACTGCTGAGATGACGACTAAGAAGAAGTATGGAACATGTGCCTCCATATTTTTGTAGATATTCAAGCGTAATAAGCTGACAAGAAGTCATTTGGCAAAAGGACAAGAAAAAAATTATGATGAAATTCCTATAGAGGTATTCGGACTGTTACATATATGTGTTCAAATCGCACGGAGAACTTTGCTTATGCGATGCAGGACTTCGTTGTTTGTTCGTCATAGATGGCGTTGCGGTTCTTTTTGTTGCCATAAAAATTTCGCTTCTTAGTTTTTCATTGATGCCGCTACATTCCCACTATTAATATAAAATGTTAAATCTCACCTATTTCCAGCTAAGATGACCAGCTCTGGTTTTGGGTAGACGCCTTCGACTGAGCAGATGATGTTCAAGTACTGGTCGTCCAACCGATCTTGTATCATGTCGAACTTTTTCTCCGGCACTGTGAAAATTAAATGACTCGTCTTAGTCACGGTAGTACTAAATCGATCGAAAAAAAGATTTTGTGAAAATCCCTAGATCTCTCAAGGCGCCTGGTGGCCACTTCACGTGACCCAAGGGCTGGCTTTTACCTTGGTCAAAAAATAAGCATGCCTAACAACTTGGCAATGCCGCCAGTCTTTTGGGTACGGATGAATTTTTTGACGCCATATTTTAAGGTTAATTTAGTTAGGAGTTTTTATTTTTCTTTCTAGTTAGTTAAGTATTTATTGAATAAAAATTCTTTAACAGTTGTAAAAAAAAAAAATACCTAGTTTCAGAAATAAAAAGAGAGAAAAACTTTATTTGGGCCTCGCACAAAACAAACAGAAAAGTAAAATTAATTAAAAGTCATAGTCATAAACTATTACTGACAGAAACAAGAAAGAACAGCATGATTTTATTACGTCATTTGCGAGGCCAAAAAGGTCCCTATCTCAGCATATGCTGCGTTATTTAAAAAGTAAATAACTCAGCAGCTTCGGGAAAATTAATAAATGTAATTTTTGACCAGTAATATCAAACCATTTCTAACATTGTCACTAGCAAACTACTCCTAGCTTCACACGTGTAGCAGAGCAAACGATTATAATTATGTATAAGCTTCCAGTCGGTGTAATTTTTTGCGACATCTTTAACAAACATCATTATTTAAGACAATTTACACAAACCTTAATTAATTATACACTTAAACCTTCCTCATGAATCAGGTTCTTGTTATCGCGTACAGACAGACTGACTGACGCTGCTGAGGGATTATCTAAACAAATATCATAAAGAGGAAAGATTTGTTTGTTTGTTACGATTTAACTCAAAAACTTCCAAAAATAATAAGGGATCCCTACTAAAACTTGAATAATGCAACCCAAGGTGTAAAACAAATTGACATTAAATGTCTTTCATCGCATGCGCTGCGAAAACTATTGATGATAGAACAAAACAATGTACTACAATATTAAAGAACATATCAATATCTTTAAAAAAGTCCCCAATTGCATCTGCCTATCTCCGACGGATATCTCACAATAACTGCTTATGATATTATGCTATATAGATTAAAAAGAATGAATATTATTAAGTGTTTCGATTAATTTTCAAAACTACCCGTTAAAGGCTATCCCTTAACGGGGCGTTAGGTTTCAGAAGTTTCTACTAAATACGCGCGGATGAAGTCGCGGGCAAAGTGATAGCGATATGATAGTGATTGATTGTACCTAGGTACAATCAGTAACTAAAACATTCAGGTAACAAAACCTTAGTTTACAGTTTTATTCACATACAAAAATTCTATCTATTATATTTTTTATCAACTTTCATTGCTGACTGTCCATAAACATGATAGAATATTGTCATCCGGAAACAAATAATAGGTACTCGTAATAGCAAGCTCGTTATTTATTTAGCGGGATTTGTAAAAACATCAAATTGGAATCAATTTTGTGCTAGATTTGTGATTTGAATAATAAATGCTATTGAAAAATACTACCGGATCCGTGACATAAAATTGATATTATATTGTTCGTTGATAGGATTCAATCACGTACGGATTATGAAATGCATTTTTTAGTTTTGGCTTACGAATGACAAAAATAGCAACCTTATTCGTTTTGTTCTGAACTTTATCATATAAATGTAGGTTGTTATAACCATGATTGCCAATAAATTTATGAATAAGAAGTCGTTTATATCGTGTGTCCTCTCAAATAAACAAAACACTAGAGATTCTAGAGCAGTGATGATTGTCAAAATGTTCCTCATATTTTGAACTTTAGGTGATCATTAACGCTGCAGTGTGCTATTGTAAATAAGTCTAGAGTTAGTGGTCGTAATCATCATCATCATCATCATCATCAGCCAAATGACGTCCACTGCTGAACATAGGTCACCCCCAAAGGGGGGGTTTGCTATAATCACCACGCTTGGCAGGCGTGTAGCTGTTGCAATGCACAGAGAATGCTGCTGCCCATTCTCTGGTGAAACCCTTAGTCGCCTCTTACGACACCCACGGTAAGAGATGGGATTGTGCTAATCTTTTACGTCCGACACCATACAGAATTAGTGGTCGTAAAGTTCCTATAATTAGCTCACTCAAGGATGATAGAAGACTGTAAATTGTAGAATTAAACTATGATTCACATTACAGACAGTTGAAAAATAACCTTGTAGCTATAAACTTATTACAAGAGAAGACGCCTCGGGCGTCGGGAGTTGCAGGGCGATCCCCGGCCACCGTAGGCGCGGGCCTGCGGACGGCGAGCGTTGGCTGGCTCGCTGTCCGATCACCACCAGGCCCGGGTCGATGGCGCGGTGTGTTTCACGCGAGCCTCAAAGAGATGTCAGCATAGAAGACGGGGCCTGCTAGGGCCAGAGCCTGCCAGGGTTGCGGAATTTGTTTGAAAGAGTCACCGCGACCCTGGAACGCAATGGGCTTTAGAAGGAACACGGATGGGTTTTAGTCAGTAAGAGTCTGACACGCCCTTCTGCTCCACCCAGAGCGGAAGAAGTCATTTGATGATTTCCCATCCTTAAAAAAAAGGTCCATATAACCTACTCAGGCATGAAAGAAGACTGTAAATTGAAGATGATTCTTCAATTTACCGTCTTCTATCATCTAGTTTGATAACTATGATTCACATTACAGACAGTTGAAAAATAACCTTGTAGCTATAAACTTATTCCCGATCAAAGCTTTTACCGTCGCTGTTACCCCACAGGTCCATAATGTAAATGGCATCGGATTGCAGAGTTCGCTCGCGAACGACCATGTTTTAGAAACACAATATCTACTGTCTATGATCACGCGAACGTAATGGATAGTGCTGCTATTGTACACGGAGCTAGTTCGTATTGAAAAGGGTTGGTGCTGATGTTTCTGGTGGCGAGGTGCAGAGGTATTGGCAATACTGTTTACGAATGGCAGTTTGAATTTCTTACACATATCTTGGCATTGATGCGGAAAATCCTTGAATTTGAATTTTAGTCAGTATTTTTCATAATTAATAAAACATTTTATTTGCACTATTTTGAATTTTCTTTCATTTTCTTATTTTTGAAGGTTCTGATTTTCAAAAGAAAGTCACAACCTAACATTTCAAGTAGTTTTTTGTCTTTGTTTCCATGGAAGATGGGTAGGCCTTTAATGTGGGACGCAACCTGTGTCGATACTCTTCCGCCATCCCATCTTCCTAGTTCATTATGTTGTTGGTGCTGCTGCTGCGGCTGCGGAAAACCTCAAGCAGCGTAAATATAGTAACCTTATATATAAATATATTTTCAACCCGTTTGGGGTTGAAACCCTTGGGCCGTGGGGCCCTTGTGCTTACAATATTTTCAAAGAAATTTTGAAACGGCTGGTTGACACTTCCTGTGACCCAAGAGCTGGCTTTTAATTTGGCTAGAGCCTTAGTATTGCCATTCAACGTGGCAATGCTGCCAGTCTCTTGGGCACAATGCGACAAGCTGTTTACATGATTTTTAACACGTTTTGTATGGAATCGCCACAAACGTGTAGCGAGAAGCGTTCTTTCGCGACTCAGTGTCCGCGACACGCCACCGGTGGCGGCCATTCGTGACTCAGTGTCCACGACATGTCACCGGTGGCGGCCATTCGTGACTCAGTGTCCGCGACATGTCACCGGTGGTGGCCACTCGCTACTTGAAAACGCTGACACTCGCCACTCATCTATATAGATGCACGATTTCTGCAGAAGTGGTAACCACCGACTACTCGTGGCAGTCACCGACCACCATCGTTTGCGCGATACCAAAGGAAGTGGCGCGCGACAGCCACCGGTGGCTGTGGTCGGTGGCCCGTTTGTGCGGAGCCTAAGCTTCAATAAAAAGTTTAAATACAAGCAAAATATAATGACAGTTACTGCAGTTGCTACGTTTGTGAATGGACAGTAGAGTCGCTTTATTTTTATACACATTCTTTTAACTGTAATGTTGACGTTTGAAAGTGCCTTTTAATGGCCTAATTGAAATAAACGTTTTGACTTTGACTTTGCTGCTGATTGTTCGCTGTTAGTTATTCTATAGCTCACAATGTTATGTTATGTGAACATGTTATGTTATGTGAACATGTTATGTGAAGACGTACAATGGTTTCTCTTCTATCATTATTGTTTAAGTAATTTCATTATTCCTGAGATATTTAACCAGAGCTCTAGTTGACTTCCGTCTATAAAGCTCCCAAGTCTCTTCCAGCTCATTATAAATGCGATGGACACATAAAACTAGATAGCTACTGTTGCTTCAAATATTGATGGATTTTCTAATATAAGCAAAACAGCCATTTGTATTCCATTAGCTTGCTTTCTTTGACTTAAAGGCCACCGTACCTTCTCCGTAATACACTTAAAGTTAGCTTTTTATTAAAAACCCGTAGTTTCGCTAGAAAATTTTCCTGTAGGAAGTTTTTAGAATTTTCTAGACCAACGCATTTTCATTTCATTATTTTTCTTGAACAAGATGTAATGTCATTTCTATTTTGTCAGAATACAATGAACAAAATCATTTCGATGAAATATGAAAAGTTTCAGCAGACAAACGGAATTTGTTTTACTTTCGTATATTTTATCGTCTGTTTAGTATTCGGAACTAAAATACTGAGAATTTTATGAATTATTCGTAACATTAATGAGTTTAACGAATAATTCATTATTTCGGAAGGCCAAACTTTTTTTGTGGTGACTTTTGGCGTCTGATATTGAAGTGAGGACCAGAAAAAAGAACTGTTTAAAGCTGATACTATTTTTTAGGCATCTGATGTTTCGCTGCCACACAAAAGAAGCGGTCACAGTGGTAAAGGATTTTTATTTTTATTTTTTTGAAGTGTAAACTTCTTTAGCGTCGTTGTGCACTTTTTGGGATAGGTAAAAAATGTTAAACTCGCGTCAGGACACGTGACCTGATCGAAAATTCGGAAGACTGAGGGAAAGTTCTGAAGTGTTAAATTTTTAATGTAATTTAAATTGTCGTGTTTGTGTACGATAGCGCAATAAATGAATATTGTATTTTACCATATAAATGATAGTACTTTTATGCTGATAATAAAAGCAATTCGTGCGAAATTATTCCCTAACCATTCCAAAATATCAAAAATACACAACGTTAATGTTCAAGTTTTCCCGGAGAGCAACCCGTTGTCTTTTTTATTTTTAAATCAAGCTATTATCAATCAGACTTCTAGTTTTATCCACAACGAAGTTACAGGGGAGTCAAAAATATATGGAAAAGCTTAGAGAAAAGGATGGTACGACAGTGCCTTTGTTTATTTGTTTTTATTGGACTTGGCCGATGTCTAAAGCGCAGCGGTAAGTTTAATCACCAGAGATCGGAATAGGTTGACTATATTTACCTAATGTTCGTGGAAGTAAGTAATATTGAGTTGATAATACCTCCTCCAAAATCTCGGAATCATAAACATAACGATTGTTTCCCGGGATTTAAGAAATTTAAATTTACTGCACATTTCAACAAAATTATTATATTGAAGAATCTTATTAAGTTTTAGAGTTCCGTACCTACTAAAACTGTTGATTTAAAATAGCTCCGTTTCTAATAATTTGTAACTATACTCAAAGTCCAGTTCATATTTTATAATCCCGGGTTTTAATTGTCATGATTCCAGGATTTTACAGGAGGTATTATCAACTCTATGTTACTTACTTACACGAAAATAAGGTAAATATAGTCTACATGTCTGTTAATCACAAACGATATTAATCAACAGTTAAAGTTGATCATAAAATACCAGCAACAGCATGTTTGGATGTTAGCTATCGTAAAACTATACCATTTTCAAAATAAAAAAATTACCGCAGTACAAGAAAATACTATTTCCCTACCCCAAAATAAGCACCGCCACCAACTATACAACAACGCTCTCTGGATGCACCTGCAGATAAACTTCCACAGAGTAATTTCCGTTTAGTCTCAGCACAAAGCTCATTGTCCTGCGGTGCGGCCAGCGGCTGCCTCGTTATTATGTACGTATTGTACGCTGCATTTCATTTGTGTACTGTCAATAATTAATAGGCCATAATTTCCTGCTTCGATTTCAAGGGATTGATGAATTTTCATTGTTTGTTTTTTAAATGATTGATCGGTATTATTGACTGGCGGAATTTTACCAACGGACTACTTTTTTTATGTATTGTTATTTATCATCAAATAGCTTTTTTAACTATGTTGATAAAGAAAAGTCTGACACTTGCTATTCCTAGAAAGTAGAATATAAGAAAGGAAGACCTTCAGAAGGGACTCTAAAGGCTAACTAATTGCCAGTGATCGGCATAGGTAGTGCTATTCCCGGGATTTAGTGACCTGTAAGTAATATGGCAATGAGCACCGCGCGAGACAAGCTTATACCG
This sequence comes from Mamestra brassicae, assembly GCA_905163435.1. Taxonomy (NCBI): domain Eukaryota; kingdom Metazoa; phylum Arthropoda; class Insecta; order Lepidoptera; family Noctuidae; genus Mamestra; species Mamestra brassicae. The sequence goes on along the minus strand of LR990996.1, from coordinate 3,550,623 downwards.
AAAATGTGTAGTTTGTTATGTCGCCGTGTGTACTCATGATATCTTAAACAATTTTGCTTTATTTAATACACCGAACTTCATAAATAATAATTCTGGGAATCCCGGGGCATATCCTTATTAACATTATTATTTAGGATCACTGACCCAAAATAGCACTACCTACGCCGATCCCTACTAATTACAGAGTTTCATTAATAACTAATCTATTTAGGGTTCCAAAGTCCTTATGTAAATGGTAAAAATAAACGGAACCCTCATAAGATCACAAGTGTGTCTGTTTGTCAGTAAATTTTCTCCGAATTTGCTAAACCGATTCAGTTGAAATTGGTACACATACGAACTCCCGTGTCAATCAATTAACTGTCACAACAACATTAAAATACAATAAGAATAAAAATACAGTTTATTCGTTCATTGTTACATAAATGATTGCAATTCTATACTTAGTACCGGCCATCTACTCACCAAATATAGTCATCGGTCTGGTCTTCTCATCTTCGGCGAGGAACGTGGAGACCACGCAAGTGTAGTTGCCAGTCAGCTCTGGAACTGGTGACGTGATGTGCAGAGCTCGGTGCTGTGTGTATGGGTTGTGGGATACCTTGTATGATAGGTCCACCTGGATAAAACAGATAAATCATTACCCAAAATACTATACAGGAATTTAAGTTGGCTGACTGTTAATTGAAAGTTTTTTTGGATAACACAATTATGAAAGGCGCTACCTGTGATACAAGATTTTTTTCATTAGTACAAGCACCAGAGATAAAGGTTCTAAAAACACAATAAAAGTATAAATATCAACATTAATTATTTTAGAAAAGTTCTTTTATTAATTTCTCGGTGAGCCTAAAACACCGGCCAAGTGCGAGTCGGACTCTCACACGAAGGGTTCCATACCATAAACCCAAAAAAACACGTTTCTTGTACGTAGCTATAGCTAATTTTTAATTTAATTTAATCTTTAATACTTGTTGTTATAAGTAGCGGCAATAGAAATACTCTGTGAAGATCCCGCTGACAGATGAACGGACGGTCAGATGGATGGACAGCGGAGGCTTAGTAATAGGGTTCCGTTGGTTATTGAACCCTAAAAAACCTTAAGAAAATCGTATTTAGAATAATAATAATAATAATAATAATAGCTTGGGACAACTCACACACGGTCATCCGATCCCAAACTAGGCAGAGCCTGTGCTATGGCAACCAGACAACTGATAAACTTACTTAGATATTTCTAAATACATACATATTATAGACAAATTACACGAAAAAAAGTCTGTTTTGAATGAACTCAAAACAGACCATACAATAACCATAAGCATATTTAGAAGTTCACCGTTGGACATAAACATCTTTAATCACATAAAAAATAACTTGAACCTTTTCTACTTTTATTCCAGTACCTACTGACTAGCGGAAACAATTCGATAGCTTTAAAAAAATTGTTTTCAGTCATGTTTTTTACCTATCTTTAAGACCGATGAGTAAACTTTAAAATTAACTTACCCTATTTCTTAAAATTCCAAGCGCTTGAGGTCTCTGCGGTGGAATCCATTGGTATACCGGCTGCGTCTTGTCCATATAAAACCACTTGACCACTAGACCGGTGACATTGTCCGTCACAAAGTCGCAGTCCAGTGTAACGGAGTCTTTAGTTCCGTATTGAATCACGTCGGGAACTCGGATGTTGATGATCCGGACTGAATGGACACCTGGAACAGATATTTAATTGGTCAATAAGATACACACATTTTTTTTTGTTTAACTTTTGGATGCACTAAACATAAAACTGCCTGCATGAATCAATATCGGGCTACTGTTCAAAAGGATGGATTCATAACTAAAATAAAAATAGATAAGTATTTATTTATTTAGACAACCCGAAAACGAGCCAAAACCCCGTGGTACACCAGATTGTTAGCGATCGCAGTTTTCAAAGCCAATTAGTTTCAGCATGTCGAAATATTGAAACAAATTCTAGAATGTTCCACGCACATGTTATCCAATACAATAATTTTGGCGAAAAACTCAATCTATCCCGACATGACCCGGGACTCGGGGACACGATAACTGGGCTGCGTCCCGGATGGCTCAAATTCCGATGAGGCAGGACAAAAAATTAAAACATTCCGTGGTATTGGCAGAATCAATATTAACGGGGGAGTTTGCCGCAGCACCCCGGGGACCTTCGCGCGCCGGTGGTCAGGACCTCTGGGTTTCATAAATATCAAGCCAATTGGCTCGGATGAACGGTGGGCACCTGTCATGTCTGACGTTAACTTTAGGAGCATTGATACATTCGGGTTAAAGTATTTTATTCACTGACGCAGTTTTGTGCTCATTGATTGTCAAGGGAATTTATGAAACGATCTTTGTTTGCGACTGTTTTTTCAATAACCGTAGCTGTTATTGGATAGCTTTTGAATAATTTAAAAGAAAGAGACAAAGTAGCGTTCACGTCCACGTTCATTGCACTCTTTATCTGCTCTATTGTCTGAGCCAACTACGCGAGTGGAAATTAAAACAGCACGAACAATAACCACAAATAATTCTTTAACAAACAGAACAAAAGCTAACGAAAATCAGTTTCACAGATATTTGTATAAAATATTTTTTATTTTTACCCAAAATAATCTGGCACAAAATTGAAGGGATTCCGGGAGGACGCATTAGGCTGCCGTTCTAGCGGAAACATCATATTATCGACGGAGGAATCCACCGGAATATTGTTTCGTGGTTTCCTATCAATTCCGGGGATGCCTTTGAGCTCCTCGCCCGTTTTTACGTCAAATATTTCACCGTTGTTATTATTGGAAAACGTTTTTGCTCTGTATTAACGAAATTATACGGAGTTAGAGAATTAATTTATTAAGGTCCGAGTAATTTGTATAAATCTCAACTGAGAAATTAATTTAGGGACCTTGACTCGATAATGTTTGAAAACATTTGCTGGCCTTCTGGAGCAATACTTGGTTTGGAATTATTTTGGTCTGGTAGACATTGAATTCTTATTTAAATTCCTTTAAAATTCTCTGATAACCAGATTCAGCAGCTTGATACATATCGTCATGTACTTCATGCTTGCACCAGAAATGAAATCTGACACGAAATAGGTTATATGATAATAGGTATACTATTATAAGTATGACCGAAAAGGACTCCTTTTGATTCTCTTTTAAATTTGTAATAATCTCTCCCACAAATCAAAACACCACCATCACAAAGGATATTATTTAAAATACTCCCACAATTAGCACAAAATAAGGGTCTGATTGGTTTCACTTACATCATTCCCAACAAAACAGTTTTATTAAAACTCGTCGTCTGTTCATTGGGGTGTGTGCACATCGCAGAAAGTTGCGTCCCGCCGCCATATTGCATACACCGCCATATTATCTGAGTTACTAACCGTGACAGCAGTACCTTTGTCAACAGACGGACTCATTACACTATCTTCAGTATTGTCCACAAAAGAAATTAAAAAATATACGTTTGACATGACAGGACTGCGTCAAATGACTTTTTTTCTGTTTGTTTTGCAGTTGTTGGTAACATTTGGTAGTGTTGGTCCGAATTTCGCTTGTAAAAAGGAAATGTTGCCAGTATTTTTTGGATGTATGTTTTATGTTGTACTTTTAGATGAATTCTATGTACAGTATTTCAGAGAGGAAGTTAAAGGTTTTATTTTAGTAGATGTTGTTCCCAATTCAAATTTTCAGACATTTCAAGTGTATAATAGAATAGAGAGAGTAGAATATTCGTTTTCACTGATCTGTACAATCTTAAAGCAGTTAAAGTAGACAACAAAAAACAACTTTAATGATGACCCATGTAAAAATAGCTTATGTACAAATAATATATAATTGGTCTCCAAAATATTAAAGAATAGAGGTACTTTTAGGCCCCACATTTCTAATTTACCGCTAAGGACGTCTCCAAAGGTCTATAGAAAGTGCCAAATCACCTTTAGCAAGAGGTTTCAACTCAAGAAATGAGTGAATTGCGATATAAGAGGCAATATAGGAGACAGACTTGGCACAATGCCAAACTGACATTAAATTATGATGTCTTTAAGAGGCGATATATCGAGACTTGAATTTCAAAGGTTTAAATTATATTTCCAATACGTGGATAATAGCGTATTATTGATTGAGCAGACGAGTGGTTAATATTTAAGATTGCCTAATTTTTTTTTCTATAACTTGATCGTTTGTGTTCATTATTTTTGAAGTTTCAATCTTTATTTTATTTTATCAATCGAATCAATACTTAGTATTGGTATTGATTTGATTGATAAAACTTCAATAATCAACTGTATTTAATTCGATTTCTGCCAAAAATGATAATGGCACTGCTAAGTCAAAAGCACCACACAAACAGCTGGCCATCTAAGACAAGCCAAATTTATCTGTTTATGACTATCTACTAAAAATAAAAAAAAAACATTTTGCAAAATTATTTTAAATGTGAAAAAAAAACATAGCTCAAAAATATTTTTTTGGGATACGTTGTTTAGACGATATCGAGCATGTACACGAAATCCTTGCAGTTGATTTTTTAACACCTTAGGTATATAATAGATCTACCACAAAGTACAAACTTCGACGGCTTACAAAATCGGCTGTATTGTAAAAAGGAAAAAAAAAATGGGTTGACTTTATTTAGATTGCCAACCTTCTTTTAGAATAATGATGGCTTAGATATGTAACCTAATTAATATGTCAAAACAGCAGCTGAATATCTAAGACCATCATCAGACTACCACAATAATACATCAAACAAACAACATGTTTTGCAAGAAAGCACCAGCGAGTATTGCACAGGCCGTTGCTCTTGCGCATCGCTTCGTTGCCCACCCTCGTCACGGTATGCAAGTGTGTTAGTACAATTTACGTGTTTTTTATCTTGGAGATAAAGTGTACGCTTGTGCTGATAGGCAGTAAAACTATAATATGAAGGCTAAAATTCTTTTAGCGCCCCTTAAGAGCAAAAGTTGGGATCAACAATGCCATTTGAGAAATCTCAATCCCAATTCCATTGAGATTTTTTAACTAAAATATTATTGTTCTACACTGCTCGGTAAAGGTCTCTCCCATTGCCATCCAGCTGTCTTTCCTTCTCCGGTCAATACATACTTCCATACTATTATTACAAATTCGAAAGTAACTCTGTCTCTCTGTTTGTCAGTCCATCTGCATGTTTGCTGCCTTTTATACGTCTTAAAAGCTGAACGGATTTGGATGTAACTTTGTGCACAGGTAGATCATGCCATAAAGACATAGGATACGATCTCTAGGGATAATTTTCGGGTGAGGCAGCTAGCAGAAGTTAGTTTCTCATAAACGCCTATGAGATTAGAATTGTACGTAACATGATAACAAAAATGTCCACTTGGAAGGTTATATAGCATCTTTTCTTCATTGCACACTTTTAATGTCTCTAACTTCAATATTTAAATATTTCTTCCTAACCTTTCTTACATTATGTCACACATCACATAATTCGCATGCCACGTTCCCCTGACCGGAGATCCGTTTAATAATTCGAAGTTATTCATCGTGAATATTTAAACACGCACCTTCCGGCACGTGTTCCTCTTCGAATTAATCACAAGAAAGAGACTAGAACATTCAACCCCTCTGTTTAACGTACGAGTGAGGGAGATGGGTATAGGACATCTGTATCGGAGTCATCGGGTGTGACCGACTCGTGCGCAGTCTATTAAGCGGCTGATGATAGCGGCGATAGTGGGTAACTGTCGGCGTTTGGCGCGATATTGTTTTGTTCTTAGGCCATTGTCTTTTTGTTTTGTTCTTTTTGTGGTTCTTATGTAGTGCAGTTGCATGCATGGTGTATGCTTTGCTTATTTTGAGTAACGGGTTTCTTTTGTTATATGATGAGACTTGTAATTGGCTGTTAATAGTTTTGGAGACATGCGCAAACACGCATAAACGCACCATCCCACACACACACAGACTAATACGACTCACACTTTTCTATACACTTACTGCAAGACGCCATAACCCCTTACAATTTTTGTTTTTGATTAACTTTTCCTTTGTTAGACATATTACTATGATATGTCACATTACATTTTTTGAACCACGATGAAAAATACTGGCCTCCAAGACACAGGGAATCCTAACGTGGAGATCAGTGATTTATCTGATTTAATTAAGCATTTTTCTGAACAATAAAGCTTATTATTATAATACATCTGCCTAGCTTATTCCTAAATACGTTGGGTTGGGTTCCAGCCTCACCACCACCACCATTATCGTAGGTATAAAGAGCGAATGCCAATAAAAATCTAAAATTGGGAGCCTTGTGAGTTGAAAGTTATCAAGAATATTATCTTCTCAACAAAAAACAATTTACTATCAGTCATGAATTTTGAGAACAGTGATGAAAAGCCTGTGGTTAACGCGGTAACGAATAATATTTATTACTAGCTTTTGCGCGCGACTTCGTACGCGCATATCCCATAGTTCCCGTTCCCGTGGGAATTTCGGGACGAATTATACACTTAAACCTTTCTCATGAACAACCCCATCCATTGGTGAAAATCGCATGAAAATCGGTGCTGCAGTTTTTGAGTTTATCGCAACAGATAGACAGACGCGGCGGAGGACTTTGTTTTATAATAAACTAGTGGTCCCGACAGACGTTGTCCTGTCTGAACGTTTGCTTTGTGTCTGACGAAAAATGATAAAAATCGATTGCAGCGCCACCTACCGGATCCAATTGTAAATCTAAACAGTTCTGGAATCCCCTTGAACTCACAAAAATTTCATCAACATCGGTCCAGCCGTTTAGGAGGAGTTCAGTGACATACACACGTACACAAGAAATATATGTATATATTAAGATGGTGTGACGTTAATCTGTCTCCATATAAACATCTACAGTAAAAAAATCTTACTCCATGAACTATTCATTGACGATCAATCTTATATTACAATTCAGCCCACATTCTCCCAATACAGAGTGAAGGCCTATTTTTGCGGAAAGAATCATCGCCATACGTGATCGTACGACAAATGAACGGAAGTTGTATCTGCATACAATAAATAATATACTAACTAAAAGGATTTCATTAGCTATAAATATATTTTTTTTAACTCGAGACAGATATTACTATGATTTATGGCGTTTATTAATTGATTCTTCAGTTGTATTGGTTACTCATTGAAGGTATTAGAGGCCCTAGCTTTGACGTATACTATAATAGTAACACGCACAGAATATTTACTTGAATTAGATATTAGATTCTTATTTTTGTATGATACAAATTGTGTATGTCGCATAAAATTAAACCAAAATAGTATGGGGTTGTAGTTTTATATTCAAAATTCACCAACGTTAACGATACTGCCGGTAGATTCTGTAAACATGTCAAAGTGAAGCCAAGCCTTCAAATGAAGAGATCACGAGGAGAGCTGTCAATCCATACAATCAAGATGTCACGTGATCACGAAGTCATTCCATCTTGATTATATGGATTAACTGTCACCTCGTAATCACTTCACCTAAGCCTTCACTTCGATATATTTACAAAATCGACCGGCTGTAACGTTACTATACGTTAAAACATTCGTGTTAGGCCCTCCAGTGACCGTTGTCGAAAGTTACACGTGTTTTTTCCGTTGCCTTGGTTACTAATTGAAGATATGTAGTGACCGAAATCGAAAGTCGCACGTGTCTCATACTTTTATTCGTATTGAGACCGAAGAAACCTAAAAATATATTTATGAGCCAAAAAGCCAAAGGTTTTGCGTTCTGGCAAGATAAATAAGAAATGAGTTTGATCTGTATGTACATACTCTTTGCTCTATTTGAAGTAAATACGTTGTTGTGCAAACCTTATCGTAAAACTATAAATTTCGTAACATATTTCCTAAAAAACTAGGATACAGTACATTTTTTAGTTTACTAGTTTATGCCAGCAGCTTCGCCCGTGGAATAGTCGAAAATTATCACAAGGGTACATTACTACCGGGATTAAAAGTATTCTTTGTGCTATTCCGGGATATGGTCTACCTGTATAATAAGTTTCATCCAAATTTGTTCAGTAATTATGGCGTGAAGAGGTGACTAACAAACTCACTTTCGCATTTGTAATATACAAGCTGTGCCCGTGGCTTCGCTCCCGTCACCTCCCGTCAACCGTTACCTACCCTACTCTAGCTACCCTACTCTACATACATACATACCGACCTACCTACCTATTTTTTGTTGTTTGTCGCCAGATTACAGGGAAAGTTTATTTCCCTGTAATCTGGCGAACAAAACAAAAAAAGAATTAGCCAAATCGGTCAAGCCATTCTCAAGTTATAGCGTGACCAGGAGAAATAGGGGTTAATTTTATATATATAGATTTTTTAAACCCTGTTATCTGCTCCACATTACAGGGTCTGGAACTATTTTAGACACTCAGCCGTTTCCCTAATAACAAATAATAAGTGAAGGCATTCTCCCATCACACCGGTGGAACAAGGAACTGTACCGTACTGGAAGCCATACAAACTCAGCTTCTTCCGGAGCGCTCGGATGCGGTGGAATGTGTGGTTGTTTTATTAATAAACAGCTGTGAACTTCGTATGCGTTATCTTACGTAAGATGTTTGGGGTAAAGATGGTCGATTTCTGTATTAATATCTGACGGGTGTCTTCGGAAACCAAGGACCATTCAAAAACATGAAACGAGTCTTACAGTAGTCGCATAGGATGTGTAACATCTAACGTCTCACCTTGGTAAAAAGCAACATTAACATTAAAAGTACCAACTGACAGCCAACTCGACCACTGCGCGCACTCATTAGTCAAATCGAATAGAGCACGCTCATTGGCCAAATCAAATGGCGTGCGGTTTCTCGACTTCCTGTTACACACTTCCGTCCCATTTCACGAAATCACTCCCACAGATTGCAGGAAAGCGAGAGAAAAGATGTTACACATCAAAAACTTCGACTTCGACGGAAGGCATGGCTTTCGTAAAGGTAGACGTCAGCTCCTCTATGAACTTTGAAGACAAGACTAGACCTAGTCTTAGTATTAAAAAACTTATTCTCTTCACACAAATCGTTTCATTAAGGAAACAGTCCCAGAAAGCCGTTGGTTTTTGTTTGCTGGATACCTTCATATTAGCAAAATTTTCAAAAATATAATTTCGTCTGAATTATATAAGTCACTTGGAGCCAATATATTAGGAACAATAGGCGCAATGTTAGGCTGCAATATTTTTGTAAGTGCAGTCCTTACGGTAAACTATTAACTCCCCCTTCACTTGTCCAATCAACATCAGTTTAAAAAAAATTCACCACACCAAGTTCATCCTACACTGACGATTAAAATTATAAAAACTCTTAATGACTGGCCGCACGAGTCATGACCTGCCTCGCTGCCTCATGCCTTCCTTGTTTTTATGCATTATTTAACAAAAGCAGCGCGCGTAAGGCACGCGACTAAGACATGTGTTCACGGTCTGCTGGTACACACTTAAGGACAAAGGTGTTTGATTATAAAAAACAGGATTCCCGCTCTTGTGCACATGGGTTTTCATGTCTATGAAGGGCGAAGACGCAGGAAGAAATGAGTCTTATGAGGTTGTAAAGGTCAAGTTCTGATTTATGCTGTGACATGATCAGATACGGGAAAATATTTTTTATTTGATTCGAAGGTTTTTGCTTGGTTTAGCTCGTGTTTTCCCGGTAGATAGGTACTTATAATGCGGGTTTAATGGAAGTCAACGAAGCAGAAATTGAATCTAAGTGGTAAAATAAGTTCTAATATGTAAAGATAGTAATTACGAGATCATCTCCAATTTTAGTAGTTTTTTTTTCTTAATGGATTTAAGTAGTGGTATTAAAATTGAAAACAGTAACCTTAAACCCCTAATCGCCCGTAGGCGCGGGCCTGCGGACGGCGAGCGTTGGGTGGCTCACTGTCCGATCACCACCAGGCCCGGGTCGATGGCGCGTTGTGCAGCATAGAAGACGGGGCCCGCTAGGGCCAGAGCCTGCCAGAGTTGCGAAATTTGTTCGAAAGAGTCTTCCGCTCCACCCAGAGCGGAAGAAGTCATTTGATGATTTCCCATCCTTAATTTAAAAAAAAAAATCAAAGTCAAAGTCAAAAACGTTTATTTCAATTAGGCCATTAAACGGCACTTTTGAACGTCAGCATTTACAGTTCAGTAAAAATAATAATATTACATTAATAAAGTGACTCTACTGTCCATTCGGAAAGGTAGATTCTTATGGAGAAGAACGGACAAGAAACTCCAATCCCCTAATCACAATTAAAACACTATCAAGGAATTGACTTGCAAAATTCAACAAACATACATTACCATAATCTACCTTCTAATATTTTTCGAGGCCAGTATCACGTGTCATTGAGCCGACTGGTACACTCGAACAAACTTTTGATGAGTACTACGGAAGCATTGTTAAACTACGACCAACTTTTGATTGAGACCCAATTAAAAATAAAACTCGTACGACAGCTCCACGTGCCAGTCAATTGCTGAAATGGCAGTTTGAAAATATTCATTTTTGTGGGAGCCGAAATATTGTTGTTTGTTTCCTGCCTGTTATAGGAAGGTACTTCTGAATGGAACTATGGAAATCCTGGTAGCTATGACCTTCAATCTAATGAATCCACATCCGCTACTCATTCTGCGTATTTAATCGTTGGAATCGTATACAAGAGCTTGTCCTGCGACTGCACCCTGTTCTATTTAATTAATCAGTTCACCATCTGCCTGGCCTTTTCCCAACTATATATTGAAGTCGGCTTCCAGTCAAACCGGATTCACCTGAAATTTATGTAGAGTGGCTTCCTACCAGACCTCTACAACCCATTAACTGGGTAACACGGTAGTTGGCAAGACTGGAGTCAGATTTACTGTTTTCTAACAATCCGTAACGACTGACAAAGATCTACAAACGACAGCCGGGATCAACGGCTTAACGTGCTTTCCGAGGCACGGAGGAGTCTCGGTATGTTGAGAAGGTCACTCATCTACAGACCGACCTTGGCAAGCGTTCCTTAACTTTGAAGATCCACCCGTGCGGCTGTTTTTCTTTAATTAAGCAGTTCATACTCAAAAACGAGATTGTCATGATCAGTTTATAAACTGCCTGATACAATTTATTACAATGTTTACTTGTTATTTTATTATTGACTAGTGGACGTCACACGGTTTCACCGGCGTAGTACCCGTTCCCGTGGGAGTACGCGGATAAAATATAGCCTATGTTACTCGCTGATAATGTAGCTATCCGTTGTTGAAATAATTTTTCAAATCGGTTCAGTAGTTTTTGAGTTTATTCGTTACAAACATATACACACACAAAAATACAATTTTTTCCTCTTTATAAGTAGTGTAGATAGGCTCAAGTTGTGGTTGACTATGGAAAATGCTAGCCTAGAACTAACTTATTCACTGTAGACTTCAGCCAGCAAGATGTCCGCGTGTACTTTTTTCGTTCCTAAAATCATAAGTGAGGAAAAAAACTTTTCTCGTTACAAATCCTCATTTTTCAAAAGCCTTATGAACAACAAACTCGTATAGCTATCTATTACTTGTTTCGCATTACTCGGCGTGCTCATCAGTTATTAAAACCACAGCGAGGCAACTTTGACGACGTACAAACTGAGATTGACGTAGAAACATTGTCACGTGATATGCAAATCATGGAGGATGAGTTCCAAAGAGTTACTTTGGTAGTGGAGCCATACTTCCTTGGATCTGTTGGGAATTTATTGTATTAGTTTTGTTTTGAACGATAACTTTTTCTTTTTTAATGACATTAACTCTCCGAATTTTTATATATTGTATGCATAATACTTTTTATTATTTACCCTGGAATTGATAACCTTTTTAAGACATCTTATTGCGAAAATAAAATAAAGGCCCAGTATTAAAACTCTGTCTACAGAATTTATGGATACAATTAAAATCATTAGACACGCACTTAAACGCACTTATTTATTACCATATTATCACAAATAGCTAAACTAGTTGTACAAAGTTTATTCGAGAAAAACCCCAAAGACTTATTTTATCCTATCCGAAAAAACCCGGCAAAAGTTACTGCTAACATTATTTGGAATGAAAAAAGCCGTTTGTGGTCTCTCGAAATAAGCTTTCGCTTGAATTCTTAAAGACGCGTCGCGTAAGTTAGTTGCGTCCCTAATACGAAAATAAGACCGCAAACGGAATCTGTAAAATATCTTTAAAATGGTGGTCGCCCTAATGTATGAGAAAGTTTTAACTTGGCTTTAAAAATTCACAGGCACAACTGACATTGGAGTGTCGAACCCCTATTAACATTAAGCAAGTCACTTTCCGATGTTCCTCATCGGAAAACTTTATATTATTCTTTGGAATTTGATACTGAAGATTCTTTAGATGTGTATTTAATGGTTCCGCCTTCGACCCGGTTCGAGTTCATGAACGATTTTATAAAGGAGGTGAGAATTGGCGTAAAGTGGTACGACTAAAATGTTTCGAGAGAGTTCTTCGGAATTTTACAGTATTTTGTTCAATGAACTCGGTTTGGAAATAAAAGAATAAACCCGCTTGTGACTATTCCATTCTACTATTAATTGTGAGGGGGATTTTGTGCTTACGGAAAAATAAACGTCATGCCTTTTTAGGATTCCGCACCCGAAGGGTAACCAACCGGACCCTATTACTAAGCTTCCGCTGTCCGTCCGTCTGTCTGTCTGTCTGTCAGCGGGTTGTATCTCATGAACCGTAGTAGGTAGAAAGTTGACATTTTCACAGAGTGTGTATTTTTGTTGTCGCTATAACAACTATTAATAAAAATTAAAGGAGAGACGTGTTTTTTTGGTATTTTTTGATTGATCTTAATAATGGCAACAGGTAGACACTTGAAATGCTTACAGAGCTTGTATTGCTATATTAACATTGCTATATTAACGATAAAAAAATAGCAAAACTAAATTATACTTCAAAATTAAAGGGGGTTAAGAAACGTGTTCTTTTTTGCTCGATTTAAACACCATAATAGTGGATTATACTCGTAATAACGGCGATGTTACGGAACCCTTCATGCACGAGTGCGACTCACACTAGGCCGGATTTAAGATATAGTTGGTAATATTAATTCTAATAACTTGGAGTAGGTCCTTAAAAATATATTATTAAGAATTCATACATAAAGCTACAAAGGTGGAGAAGAAAAAAAAACAATAATAAGTCATCAAACAGCGCCTATCAGCTCAAGTACAAACTCGCATCCTCATGTTCTTTGGACAAGTTTCTAGCGGGACAGTGACTCCATCGAACGTCTCGTTGTGCAAGGCAGAGGCGAAGACATCCGGCTTCGCGGTAGATCACTCAGTTTGCTGTGAGTGGCCCATTACATGAGAGTGCCAGGATGACCGCTAACTGGTAAAAATGGCGATACATTTTGGAGACGTTCGCATTTTCCCGAAGCGTACCGACAGCAGAAATAGCAGGGGCAGTTGAAGGTGTGTCATGCTCACTCCAATGTCTCGCTGATGGTGGCGCGTGTATCGGATCATTCAGTTCCCTTCAAAATGGTTGAGCTGAATTGTGCTGATGCACGCGGTCATGTTCGTGAACGGCGCCGTCAGTGGAGACTGCTCATATCTTAGTTGCCGAAGCTTATTTTAATATTTGATACTATAAATTGTTTTTCTTTCTTAACATTGTTCTCACATATAGAAGCAATAAGGTTAATGTAACCAAGATTTTTGTAAACATGAAATGGTTTAGAAGAGTGTCCGTGGAGTTTCTTGCACGTACTTTTCCATAGAGATCCACGCTTTGAAACGTGCAAATAGCTTCATGTTTTTGACGGACAGACTTTGACAATTCAAAAGTACTTGTAAATGGTTTATTCAGAGAAGAAGAAGTGACTTACTCCATTACTCAAAAACTTCAGCTAGATAAACATGATAACTGAATTTGTGTTTTCTTTTGAATAGGTATTGACGTGACATTCTTTGTTTAGTTAAACATGTATTAACAGTAACAAAACCTTCCTCATCTAAACATTATAAGCTTATTTCAACTAGTGATTTTTTATCTTAGCTACCAGATTCAGCAATTTTATCCCAAATCCAGTTTTTGGTTATTATTCTATTTGACCTGAAATCCTTGGGGAAATCAAAATGTCTCGTAATAATGTGAGAGGGGATGTTGTTGTCCATCCACGTGATATCCCTTAGTCGCTTCTAACGACTCCCATGAGGAGACATGGGGTTGTCTGGCTAATATAGCATACATATTTATGCCCAATTAGTAAATTTTTGCTCAATTGGACAATTTTGGAACTTTGCTAAAAATGTATTTTTTTACTTGGGCAATTATAAGTTATTTGCTGAAAGCCCACCAGTATAATCTTTGTCGTCAAAGGCTGACTAGTGAAGAATGTTTTGTTGCATTAAGGCATCTATGTACCACCACTTTTATATTAAGTTTAAATAATAATAAAAAAATAAATAAATAAAAAATCGCATACAAAAGGTTCCGAACGAATTATATTTTTTCAAATCATAGACAATTTTTGAAAAAATTGCAGAAAAACCAATAAAAATAGGTTTTCCTGCAACCTATGGGTAAAGATCTATTAAGTATCTGTATATTTTTTAGGTTCGGAGATACTTAACTGGTTTTAATAAGTACTTTTACTTCAAGTCAATGAGTTCAAAATATGAGATTTCACTAGAGGCCCTCCCCACTTTGTTCTTCCATAATGTCTTATTTTAAAACATACCGGTACCGTACACACCGTGTCTTCACGCTCTATTTCCCTTATAAAGTAGGCTATACGACAAGCAGTATTTACGACTGTATCAGCATCGTTAGGAGGCGTTTTAGCTACTCGTTCCATAGTTCCATCTTCATTTATCGTTTTTCCTTCATCGACCTTAGGAAAATTCTTCAAGACTATATTGAACTTTACCAAAGTACTTGGATATATTTTACTATTCTGACCATGCGTCGTCTGAACTTTCCTATAAGGTATCAATTTTTGTCTTACGCGCGACAAAGGAAATTAAAAACATGTAGGTAGGCTACATGTTTTTATTTTTCCTTTGTCACAATAATCAGTTTTCATTTTACAAGTACTTACTTCGGTGCTTTTTTATGTTTGTTACCTCATAACTCCGTTATTTTTGAACCAATTTGAAAAACATATTTTTTATGTGAAATGATAGATAAACCTACTTTCCAATTGGTTCCGTTCCTACTTTCCAGTGGTTGGACTTTGAAATCGTTATAGTTGGAAAAAATATGATCCAAGTAAACGATATTGCGTATTTTGCTTTCCTGTGATTTTCTAGTTGTGTATTAGTTGTGGGGTACCACTAAAAAGTGAAAATAAAACTTTTTACAAGAAAATTCAACCGACTTCCGAATTAAAACACTACAAAGTATAAAATAACCTTAATTTCGGAAGTCGATGTTAAATAAAAAACGAAGAAACAACCAAAAACACCGACTTCCGAAATTAAGGTTATTTTATACTTTGCAGTGTTGTTTTTTTCATTCTGACGTCCCCTATGAAACATAACATTTATTTCCTGTACTCACGTTTCACATGATTAAAAATGTATATATGTCATCTAAATTAAATTGTACTTTACCTATCCCTAACACGCGAAAACCTACTAATCTAATTCTCGAAATCTTTCATAAGTCACTGTTATGTGACGAAATGTCACTTAACACGACAATGAAACTTAAAACAAACGTCATTTTATTTCTAACTAGTAACCGCCCGCGGCTCCGCCTGCGTGATTGTCGAAAATTATCCCAAGGGAACATATTCCCGGGATAAAAAGTATCTTATGTGTTATTCCAGACTATAATCTACCACTGTGCCAAATTTCATCAAAATCCATTCAGTAGTTTTGGCGTGAAAGACTAACAAACATCCGGATGGATGTTTGTTAGTCTTTCACGCCAAAACTACCAAATCCATACTTACAAACTTTCGCGTTTATAATATTAAGTAGGACTAAACGACCTAGTACTTAGATTAATTAGTGGTAGTATTTAAAAGCAAGGCTTGCATTGTTCGTGTAAGCGATATCATAGATTAGGTAAATGTTTGCAGAAGACTCATTGCCAAAATGCGTGATAGAGAATTTACATGTTGGCAAATGACGTCATAGAACGTAGGTGTAATCCATGATACGAGTATATATAGTAACCACTTAAACATGACAGGATAGCTGTACCTTTCAACACACACCTACTGCCACTTCCTTGTTGCAATGGTTAGCAATCTAGACCGTTTGTTATGGACAAATAATGAAAACGAAATAAATTTAAAAGTGACTGAGACCATAATTGAAAATCTAATATCAGATGTGTGGCATGGAAGAATCAATCTGAATGAAATTAAATCTCGAAAAAATACACACTTATTGTAGGATAACAACAGGAGCTTAGCCGCGAAAAACCATATAATCAGTTATTCCCTCTGTATTTTTATAATCTTTGGCAATCTGCAGTGAAGCGAGCTGAGCTCAAGGCATCTGCCGCACGACATGACGTTAATGTAAAACTCCATTAATGTTTAAGTTTATTCCACTGCTGGAATGAATACAATTCTGAAACAATTAAAATTGATGCCCGCCTTTGACTTGTTGAGATTTACTTGCGAAGGGACGGGGTGTTTGTTTAAATTATAGTCCTAGTTTGTTATTCCGTGTCTGATTTGGGTAAAAGGAAAGTACTTCGATTTTACGTTGAATATTCTTGAACTCTGAAAATTATTAACTCTTCCCTCTCATCATTCCCTAGTCACAATTTATTGCCTTCTCACTCCCTATTTCTACATTATTTGTCATCACTGTACTCACTCTCTTTCCATAAAAAAAAAAAATATATATATAAAAATGCCCTTTATTTCCACTACTTACAATGCTCAGAAAAAAATCTTAATTCTAAAATAATATTTAGGAACAAAAGCTTACTCTCTTTCCATACATATCACTTTTCATAGTCTATCATCCATTGCGTTTTGGCCTCACCTTACACTCATACTCAAAACTTCTCACGATATTTTTGACATCCTTTTTTTTGAAGCATGGGAATTCATCAAATGACTTCTTCCGCTCTGGGTGGAGCTAAAGGGCGTGTCAGACTCTTACTGACTAAAACCCATCCGTGCTCCTTCTAAAGCCCTTTACGTTCCAGGGCCGCGGTGACTCTTTCGAACAAATTCCGCAACCCTGCCAGGCTCTGCCCTAGCGGGCCCCGTCTCCTATGCTGACATCTCTTTGAGACTCTCCATCGACCCGGGCCTGGTGGTGATCGGACAGCGAGCCACCCAATCGTCCGCAGGCCCGCGCCTTCGATGGCCGGTGATCGCCCTGCGACTCCCGACGCCCGGGGCGTCTTCTTCTGTAGCGGCGGTTGGGGCGAAGGCCTTATTTCTGTCATCCTAGTCTTCTCTTTTTGTGATTAAATTAGAATATTTTTTCAAATTGCAACGGTCAAGCACAGAGAGCCATAGATGATTAAAATGTGATTTCATTGTTAGGATGCGGCGCGTACGCATTCGACCTCATACTTGGAATAAACAAAGGAAAAGGATGCGCATTAATTAAATGCCTTCAAGATTCCAAGGCCAGCACACAATAGTAATATCTAAAGAACTCATAGGTTATACCAAATAGGTATCTACTGTAAAACTTTGTGTACTACATCACACTGAGGAAACCATCCTAAAATAGAAAGAAAGAAACATATTTATTTGGGACTCGCACAAAACAAACAGAAAAGTAAAATAAATTAAAACTAACAGTCATAAACAATAATTAACAGAAGCTAAAATAGCATGAATTTAATATGTGCGAGGCCAAAAAGGTTCCTATCTCAGCATATGCTGCGTTATTTAAAATAAGTCTGCGTTGGTATTCTGATAGGACCTGTGACGCCACGGATACTCAATACTCGATACTCAATTCTTTTTTTTTTTTTTCTTTTTGTTGTACACTCACGGATGTACTAAAATGAGATATATAAATACAAATAAAATAATTGAATAAAAATTTTTATAATGTAGAATCTATTCAGATAAACATTTTTGACTCGATATCCATAAAAAGAGAGGTATTAGCCTTTTTCCGACGGAAATGACGCGGCAGACTGCAAAAATTTAGATAAAATTTTTTTGATCACACAACCGATGATTCCCATCAACGAAAACGGCTTCCGCATTTCCTTCCTTATTTCGAAATCATACGGTTACACAAAATTCCATGTCGAGGCGACAATGATTTATCATTATAGGCGGTAACACTTACACGGTTCACAGATCGAGGCGTTCCCGGTATTCGGAATCCAATTATTCCGAATTCCACCTGTAGAAACTGTTTCAACGTAGAATCGCGATATTTGAGAGTAAGTGAATTTTTCGGTAAGTCAACATCTTTACCGTAATTCACGGTCCCGTCGCGCCTTGATTGCGATACGAATGAATAAATTAATGCATACCTCTGGTAGAGGCTTCGCATTCTTGATGGAAATTGAGAAATTAGAATTGTTTTGTTTTAATTGCGGATTTTTAACGTGATTCGTCTACGACAATAAGAACACGATTTCTACCTATTGGGAATGAAACCAGTATTTTTACAAGTGCGATCCGGATCCGCGTGCAGAGGAAAATGTAAAACATGTTATTTTAAAACCATATAATTTTTATTATTGCGATTAAGTTTTACTGTTATCTATAAGTTAAACATCTTTAGTAGGTACCGTAAAACGGGGTGGATAGGACTGCAGGGGTGAATAAAAACGAAACTTTTATTGGAATTTTCACATAAATACCATATTAGTACATAGTAATTCACAGAGCGTCCATGTCAAAATAAAATAATTGAAAAAAAAATTGTTGTTCTTCATTGCTGCAAACAATATTTAAATAACGTGAAAATTCCAATCAAAGTTTCGTTTTTATTCACCCCTGCATTTCTATCCACCTTGTTTAACCCGATACCTATGTAGTACCTACCACATTCTACTAGGTAACCTATGTTACAAATAATATAAATTGAAAGTCTGACTAATTGCATGGTAATTTATCAATCACGTCTCAAAGACTACACAGATAAGAATGAAATATGGTACACGGAAAGTCTTAAGACATACTTTCATCGCTGTAGTATTCCCTAAAGATAATCTTAATATATACATATATTTCTTGTGTACGTGTGTATGTCACTGAACTCCTCCTAAACGGCTGGAACGATGTCGATGAAATTTTTTGTGTGTGTTCAAGGGTATTCGAGAATGGTTTAGATTTACAATTAGACCCGATAGGTGGCGCTGCACACGATTTCTGTAATTGTTCGTCAGACACAAAGCAAACGTTCGGACAGGACAACGTCTGTCGGGACTACTAGTTATATATATATCACATGGGTGAAGCCGCGGGAAAAAGCCAGTACCTAACTTAATAAAATTTAACAAATTCCTATAACCATTGTCACATTTAATAAAGATCATGGCATATTATAAAAGAGCTATTTATCAGCCACAATTATTGAGCGCATAGACTCAACTGGAAACAGCATATTGTTCGGTAAATAAATAAAGAATTGGTTCTTTCGAAGCCTCACATTAGGAATAGTTTGCCTGTCATTTAAATGTCACAATGACAGCTGTGTTTATGTCAAAGACATATGGTTGTGAGAATACCGCTCACTTATCAATTACCGTTCAAATTAAAGACTACTTAAGGATCTAATAATTCTTTTCCACTAAAACCTATTAATACCATAAATAGAGTATTGCCTGTGTATGTTGCTTGTTAATCATCAAACTAATTATAATATCCGTTTGCTTCGTTTACGTTCATACATCTGGTCACGCACGTTTGGTAAATCAATCACGTCTCAACTGCTGAACAAATTGGGACGAAACAGACGCACAGGTAAACCTAGACCTGAGCTATAGTAGGCGCCAGATAATCGTGGAATATCGGTCATTGACCCACCTACATTTATTGACATTGTTAATTTGAAAAACGGAATTAATGACACAAAACTGTCCCGAATCATCATCTCTCGTGATCCTTAACATGGTCTAATAATGAAAAACGATTCATATTTAATTGTTCAGGTACCTATGAGCAGTTATTAGGGAAAGGTCAATATACTTTATTCCACATTTATCTGGCGCCTACTATAGGAAACAGCACATAAATTGTCCCAGAAGTGCGTCTTGATGGGATAATTTTTCACGCAGGCGAAGCCGTGAGTACAAGCTTGTAGCGATTTTTTTTTTTTGTCTCTAAGTCGCAACTTTATTTAAGGTATTTATTAAAATAAAAAGTTTAAGTGACTGTCAATCAAGTAAGTAAGAAATAATGGGCACTTCTTGGACCTTTCTTTTCAGAATGTAATTAATATTTATCTCTATAGGTACACTTACTTTGACTATTAAGTAAACCTATAGATTATTTTTATCGTAGTTTTTTTATAGATTTGTTTACCATACTGATTTATATTTAGTTATTTTTTTAACCCTTTGCGACTGTAAAGAGGTATTGGCCGTTTGAGATTGACTAATCTCTAACGGTCAATACTTAAGTTGAACAACCGGAACGGTTAAACGCATTTCAGTTATCAAACAACAACCAATATTATCTACCACATTGGTCCAATCACTTGTGCTTCCTATAATTGACTATGCTGATGTTTGCTAATCTGATTTATCCCAAGAACTTTTTAACACCTTTTTTCGTTTCAGTTTTGGCCTTTGTAAATATGATCTCATTTCTTCCTTCCATTCTCAGCTTAAATTAAACGAAAAGAAATTAAATGAAAAAAAAATTAAAAGAATACTGACTACTTACATACCTTTGTATAAATGCTAGTTCTTATAACTCAACAGACAGATGTGTTGCTGTGGAGTTTGTTGCGCCACTTCTTCTTCCCAGCTAAAACACTAGGAAGTGGTGACGGGTGGGCGTTTTGGGGGACTGTCTTTATGTAGAACTTAGACGTTCAAAAAGTGCTGGCACTCAGCCTAATTTGAATAAATGACTTTTGATTTTGATAATGGTTGCTTATACGCCAAAGGAGATCCCTCAGATCCCTTTGGATGCTCTTCGCTATTGTGAACAATCCTTGTGCTCCTGATGATGTAAATAAAACAATATTTTAAAGTGTTGGGCAGTTCTCACAGTCTTAACCTTCGAGCATCTAAAAAACTCTTCGTATTCCTTCTCACTGCACCGGGTTTATGTCTAATTTCCACGCTATTTCAAACATTAAACTCTGGAATATTGACATCAGAAAATGCTGAGACTAAATTTTCATTTAAACGTAAAATCCGAAAACACTACTTAAAAGCCTGTCATTCTTAGTTTGGTCTTCGTCATATTTATTATGAGTTCGCTTACTCAGAAAGATTATTATAAACCATCATATTTTTTATTTTATTATCTTAGTATTATATTTATGTATTTTATTAGTAGGTACTGTTGTAATATTGTTTCTAATTTTATTCGAAACTGCTTTAAATTTTATTTATTTTTTGTACACCTATCACAGTGTAGTATTTTTAATTCAAAGGTTGACTGGTAGAGAATGCCTCGTAACATGAAGTCCGCCCATGTACCACTATTCAACATACTTTAACACCTAAGAATTCAGATAAACAATTCATCCACTTACTAATTCCATACTTTTCCACTAAAACCTTTTTATTATTAAAATTCCGAACATGCTGACACAATAATTCTTCGTTCTCTATTTGAAATTAAATAGTTGTCATATCATGACGCGGCACGGACGACACGACTGCACTACGAATGAATAATACATCCGATAATTGGCGCTTCCTATTTCGTTCTACATTTGAATTTTATATTACTTCGGTAGCTACGGATCAAAACTTGAAGCGGAACACCGTGTTTATTGTGTATTCGATGCAGTCGACTTATTATTGGTTTTATTGACGTTATTATGTTCAGTTTTTCTTGTAGAATTGTGTTTGAATTGTGTAGGGTTTTCATTGGTAGTTTGGATATTTATGCTGTTAGTAACACAGCTTGGTTAATTGGACCGTAGTACGCAGCAGGATAGATAACAAATAATTCTATGTTGGGAAACAGATTTTGGGGTAAACACAACATATTATTTTACTAACGACTTCTAATGAAAGTTTTCTGAAATGATGTGGCAGCGGCAACGGTGGCAACAATGAGGCATCAGATCCAGACAGGAGTATTTGGCGGGATTTTTTCGATTGAAATTTAGCGGCTGTTTTAATTATTCGTAAGTAAATTGATTCCTAGTGGATATTGTGATGTAAATTGGTATAGTTTTGCGTCTCAAGTATCCACGCACCTGGAAAATACGTGGGATAACAGGCGCGATCTCGGTTAGTGTAGCTGAAAATTTTATTGTAGTATTGACTACCTCAGACGAAACTTGCCGAGAAGGCCAAGTCGATATATTTGCTACCAGGTACTCCAAAAACCATTAAAATGTGTTACATCTGCATTCTAATGCAAAACAAAGTGTGTGTCAAAAAATCAAGGCTGCGACTGAAGGACTTAGTATCCATGGTCATAAATAAAGAATAAAACAAAAGATAGACACCTGTCAAAACGCTTATGTTTTCCAACATTAGTCAAATTGACGTCAACGTCGTGTTTACGTCTAAGTCACGTTTACGTGGACGACCGTACGCCTAAGTGTCGCCAAGTGGTGGCGTGCCTGAAAACCCTCATTCGAAGCAAAGCCTCCCAGTAGTCGTATCAAATAATACTCTTACTTTTTTCTTGGCGTATCAACCATCACCATCATATCAGCTGAAAGACGTCCACTGCTGGACATAGGCCTCCCCAAAAAGGGAGGGAGGAGTTGCCATAATCGCCACGCTTGGCAGGTGGGTTGGCGATTGCAATGCACAGAGAATACTGCTGCCCATTCTCTGATGAGTCCCTTAATCACTTCTTACTACACCCACGGGAAGTGATTGGCGTAGCAACATTCTGATATTTTTTTAAAGACAAATTTAATGACAAAGAAAAACAAATACCCAGATAATTAAACTTTAACGAACTGTTTGTTTTGACTAAATTAGTCTTCCGACCAGTAGATAACACAGTTATAAAAAATTGTTTTTAAATAGATTTGTCGATAATAACAGAACGGTTTACCTTGGCCTCTTGAAAATACGGTTACAAAATATCCAAAATATTTGATATTGTCTACGTGACATGTAGTAGGTAGTCACAATCCCATACATTTTGAAATAAACGAAAAATGTTTTCGTTGATAGAATGTCGCATTGTCTCTAACTACACAGATTTAACCTTTTGAACACCAGAGCATAAACGCATCGGCGTGCCTTCAACGTCAAGCCATAAATTCACCGTACTTTTTGTCACATTATTTGTGACGTTTGGCGTACAGGGCACGCGCTTGCTTCTCATGTATACGTGACTATGGCGTTCAAAAGGTTTAAGATTCAGAGCATAGTATTTAAATATTTAAAAAACGATATTATGATATGGCAAATAAAGTAAATGTCATTCGTGAATTTGATTACAATAACCAGTACGTCTCAAACCGATAACAATCAAAATACGTCATTGATATTAATCACCGAACATTTTTGTTCTATCATGTAGGCTAAATAGTAGATTTATTCAAGTTCTTCTACCTACTAGGACGTAATCTACTTGTTCATTTCCTTGTACCTAATCTAAATACTAACTGGTTTTAAAGTGATATTTTTTTATGTTTACAAAATGTACCTAATCGCTCTATTAATGAACCATCATAGGTCATTCGTGAAATTGAAAACAGTGACCAAAATGCAGTTTTACAGACAGGACATTCACCCAACAATAATCGTTTAAACACGATCACGGGCGTTGACAGTGAATCGATAATTCACGGGTCAATTGTACCGCGTGCACTATTGTGGTTCACCTACTCCTGAGCCACGGCTAACAGGCATGTTAAATTTAGTCATTAACAGTAATTGCCAGTCTATATGGTAGGTCCTATAACACCTGGAGGTTCGAATTACCTAGTTGATTGAGTCATGTGCATCCTTCGTGAATTCGACCTGAAATGGCTGAGCTATGAGCTAAGAGTTAAATAATAACAGTCCGTGGATGGGTGACTAAATATTACATTGGGAGACTCTTCCTTTCCTCGGAAAGCACGATAAGCCATAATGGTGTCGGCTTTAATTTGTGAATACATCTTTGACAGTCGTTACGGATAGTCAAAGGCCAGAAAATCGGACACCAGTCTTGCGAAGAAGTACTGTGTTATGCAGATGAGTTGTGAAGTTCGGATAGGCCGTCGTTTTGTGTAAAAAAAAGGTACAGAATTGCGTCTAGCTAGATTTGAAGTCGACCCGAGTTAAGAAAAGAAAAGTCAGATTGATTGAAACAACTATTTCAGCAAAGACTTTCTACATCCAAACTTATAAACTATTCGTTTTTATATTAAAATTGTATCAATAACTACACCTGTAAAGATTTCGCAGTCACGTGATCACGAAGTGAGCTTTCATTCCATCTTGATTATATGGAGTGACATCTCACCTGGGGCTCACTTCACCCAAGCCTTCACTTAGACATGTTTACAGAATCGACCTGCAGGATATTAAACCTATTCCACAGTTCACTGTCGATCACGGGCGTTGACAGTGAATCGATAATTCATGGTTCAATTGTATCGCGTGCACCTACTCCGCGCACACCTATTGTGGTTCACCTACTCCTGTCCCGCGGTTTAGCAAGCATGTTTAATTTAGTCATTAGCAATGATGCCAGAATAATATGGTAGATATTATAATGCTTGGAGGCTCGAATAACCTACATCGAGTGTATGAACCTAAACTAAATTGTCAGTTTAATTTCGTATATCCTCGAATTGGACGACACGTTGGGGCAGTGGTTGAGTTATTGGCTGGTGCGCTGCGTGTCACAGGTTCGATTCCAACACGGAACAAATATTTGTATGGCCTGCAGACAGTTGTTTCGGGTCTGGCTGTTTGTGTATGTGAGTTTCTATGTTTGGAAACGCACCCACGATACGGGATAAATTCCTAGTGCGGGCAACGTTAAATAAAAAAATACTTATTGATTGGTTTATGCATCAATCTACTGATGTTTCAAGTGTGTGCATCCTTCATGAATGAATGGCAGGGCTAAATGATGATTTATTTGTAAAATATGGTTGTTAAAGTTAACACACTATTAGAGTACCTTTAATTTGTAGATAAGTTAATAGGTTTAGGTAAAGAGGTTGTCGTGAATTACTTATAATATTATTAAAAACAAAACAGACCTCGTTTAAAAAAAACCTTAACTAACATAAGAACCACGGCTTTGATAATATTTATCACTTTATGGAGGTCTAAAGTAAACCAACCATTCTAGCACTATTGACGGGACAACATAGTAAAAACATTCGTTTGTGGATAGATTGAAATATCTTATCCATAGTGCAATGTGTGCGCTATACTGTCACTATACATTAATAATTTTGATACGTTGAAATCTTCCGACACGTTTATGTTCAAAAGTTACTTCAAAAAAAAAAATTATGTCCCAAACAAAACACTCAACAAATTCTTTTAAACACTTTCGGACAAAAAAACCGAGACAACATTTTTTGCACGCTTAAAATAGCACTAAAAAATATAAAACAACCATAACTTACATTGCAGAACGATGGACAACTTCACCAACCACCACATTATCCCGGCCAAAGCCCACGAACGTTTGTCCAAACACCAACCAATTAAACCAATATATCACTGCGTTTGCGCTTCGTAAACGCGCGAAAACCAAAAACAAAAACCGGTACAAACTAGTACGAACTGCTTATAAACTAGTATCTTTATATTCCGTAAAGAGAATATATTACAAAGTTTCAAACTCTCGAACTAAACGCGCGTAAAGTTTTAAACCGCGTTCCCAACGTGTGTGGGGTTCGAACCCGGGTTGCAAACTAACCGACGAAGCCAACTGGCGTCCGGTGGCAAGCAGACCATATCGGAAGCACTCGGTATTGTGTAGTTATTGGGTAATTTATTCTAATACTTCACGTAAGTACGTGCAGTTGCTTGCAATTATGTTCTTTAAGTGTTATATGAGTTTTAGGTTTTATAATTTTTTCTTACAGCCAAATTAATGATCTTAATTTTGAGCTGGTTTTTGGTCCACTGAAATAAAAATTTTTTTTTTTTTTTTTGTAGATTATTCTAAAGATAAACACTTTTATTATTTTGTAAATATTATGATAACTTAGCCACCAGCCTTGTTATCTCAACACCATCCATAGTTGTCAGATAGACAACGTCTTGGGACTTAAGCACGTTTTGGACCTACATACAGGGTGTCCCAAAACTCAACGTCAAGCCGAAACGGGGTGACAGGATTGATCATAACCATCACGAGAAAAATCTGAAAAAAAATCTATCCCATGCAGTTTGAAAATTATGGGCATTTTAAGAAAAACCTAGAAATTTGATCAAACTGTACCATTTTTCGGTTATTGTGGTTATTATTTTTTATTTTTGTTCATTTGAACTTTAGAAACGTAATCCTAAGTAACATTTCTAGAATCCCAATAAAAAATAATGACACAATTGCCTCAAGTTCCCGAGAATTGAGACTATTTGTTAAACTACGAATTTAAAATTTTCAAGATTCGTCGACTTTGACAGGCCCTCCTATAAAAAAATGTACTAGAGTGCCTTGGCAAGTAGCATTAAAAGTTGGCGCATTTAATCAGAATTCTAAAATGGTACAATACTTGTTAGTTCCATACAATAGAAAAGAGTAAAAAAATTAAAACCTCAAGTAACCCGATTTTTGCTATCAGATTTTACTCAGTTAAAATGTTTTTAATTCGCACAAGCTCTAGGTAGGTTCTTAATTTTAAGGCAAAATGATGAGAGAGATGGATAATGGGTATGTTTGCCATGAGTGAGCGAGACAGATAGTGACGCCACGCATTGAGACGGAGATGCGTCGTTTAAACGAGTGCGAATGAAACAGATAGATGCTATGGCATCTAGACTTGAATCTTTGTGAATTGGACTTGTTGATAACATACCGGCAACTTTGGCTTCTCTCTGGACTTTTGTGTTGGCATCCTTTTTATCTACCATGCCTACGCGCTACACTTCACAAGAATATGCGAACATGCACCTCATTTATGGGGAATGCAGATGCAACGCAAGTGCTGCCGCTAGACTTTATCGTGAAAGATATCCAAATTTAGAGCGCTACCCGGATCACCGCGTGTTTGTTAATGTGCACCGTTCACTCACAGAGGGCGGCCATTTCCCGAATCAAATACAGGCTGGAGGTAGACCTGTGTTTCCTTTCCAGGAAGAAGTATTGCAAGAGGTCGCACGTGACCGAAGTATTTCCGTACGTGGAATTGAAGAAAGAACGGGAATACCGAAAAGCACTGCTCATCGTATTTTACAAAGAGCCGAAATGCATCCGTTTCACGTACAACGAGTTCAAAGTCTTCTACCTCGAGATTATCAGGAAAGGATTTCTTTTTGTAGAACAATGCTACAGAGGCATAATGAGAATCCCCAATTCATCCAAAAAATTCTCTGGTCAGATGAATCGACATTTAAAAAAGATGGTTACATGAACTTGCACAATTATCACGAGTGGCATGTGGAGAATCCACATTTAATGCGAGAAGATAGATCCCAGTATCGTTTTAAAGTAAACCTGTGGACCGGAATTTTAAACGGTAAAATTATTGGGCCTATTGAACTGCCTGAGAACTTGAATGGAACTAATTACCTACATTTTTTAAGAGAAGATTTACCAACCCTGTTAGAGGACGTACCACTAGCAGATCTTCGCGACATGTGGTTTCAACAAGATGGCTGCCCAGCGCATTTCGCAGTGCAAGTAAGAGATTTCCTTGACCAGGAATATCCGGGAAGGTGGATTGGACGTTCGGGCACTATCTCGTGGCCCGCCCGTTCACCAGATTTAAATCCCCTGGATTTTTTCTATTGGGGAGTTCTCAAAGAAAAAGTTTACTCAAAGCCCATTGAGAACGTAGCCGACCTGCGTGAACGCATTTCTCAAGCAGCTGAGTCGATCAACTCTCGAAGATATGCCCGACTAATAAGTAGATCTTTTTTAAGAAGATGTAGGGCTTGTATTGAGGCTGATGGTAAACAATTTGAACATTTATTGTAATAAAAAACGTTATTTCTCTATCATCTGACTTTTATTCCAACAAACCTAATTATTTTACTAATTTTACTAACTTTTTTTCACTTTGGTAAAAGTGGCGTCACTATCTGTCTCGCTCACTCATGGCGAACATACCCATTATCCATCTCTCTCATCATTTTGTCTTAAAATTAAGAACCTACCTAGAGCTTGTGTGAATTAAAAACATTTTAACTGAGTAAAATGAGATAGCAAAAATCGGGTTACTTGAGGTTTTAATTTTTTTACTCTTTTCTATTGTATGGAACTAACAAGTATTGTACCATTTTAGAATTCTGATTAAATGCGCCAACTTTTAATGTCACTTGCCAAGGCACTCTAGTACATTTTTTTTATAGGAGGGCCTGTCAAAGTCGACGAATCTTGAAAATTTTAAATTCGTAGTTTAACAAATAGTCTCAATTCTCGGAAACTTGAGGCAATTGTGTCATTATTTTTTATTGGGATTCTAGAAATGTTATTTAGGATTACGTTTCCAAAGTTCAAATGAACAAAAATAAAAAAGAATAACCACAATAACCGAAAAATGGTACAGTTTGATCAAATTTCTAGGTTTTTCTTAAAATGCCCATAATTTTTAAACTGCATGGGATAGATTTTTTTTCAGATTTTTCTCGTGATGGTTATGATCAATCCTGTCACCCCGTTTCGGCTTGACGTTGAGTTTTGGGACACCCTGTATATGCATGAAAGCATACATATGAATAAAGTCATCTAAAATCATCTAAGAACAAGCAGTTCACCATCTTCAACTTCAACTTTCACTTCCAGTCACACATTTTTACCAAAAACTCAGAAAACACTCACAAAATTCGTTAATTTTTCGTCGTCCGTATGTCACAGTGAGGCGTCTAGTAGGCCCCTTCCGCCCGCTATCAGTCCCTCACCCATAGCCTTACGTTCATTTGCATCGCCAACTTAGTATGCGAATAATGTACTCCGCTTGTATAACATTTCTAAGTGAGTTAAGACCTCTGCGTTAATTTTATCTTTAGTCTACAGCCGAGATTAGAATTTCGTACCTCCATTTTCGGGTATATTTTGCCGGGAGTCTTCGAGGAAGTAAGGTCTGCACGTGGGTGTTTCCGCTTACGTTTTTTGGTGTAAACGGAATTTTAAAATGCCAGTCTATTTGCGTACCGAACGGAGTTTGTTGTTTTTACTCTTATTTTTTTAGAAAACTCAAACACAACAAAATCGTTCTCTTTTTCTCTATAAACTGTATCAATTTCCACTAAAATCGGTATATTAATTTCCAGGACTTGAAAGTTTGTATGAAGTATAGTACCCCGTAACGGCTGTTTTGAACGCCAGTTTTTAAATCGCCAACATACAAAGTGCTATGTTATAGCAAATTTTAAAGTTCGATGTTTGCTAAGATATGTTTGGTTTTTTTATTGAAGAATGGTCTTACTCTTGACCTCGATCACGCCTAAAGGAAACCGCTGGATGAGGTCTATGATGGAGCGAGCGTGTCCAGAAGATGACTGTTCACTCATGCTTTGAAGGCAGACGGGTTAGATGTGGTAGGGAACACAGACGCTGGCAGAGAGTTCCACACTTTGGCTGTGCGCATTATAAATGTGGAGGAGAAGCGCTGAGTACAACTAGTCGGGATATCGACCAGGCCAATGAGTTCTCACAATAGTACTTATTAGCAACAAAAATAAATCATAATTTTTAACCGACTTCAAAAAGGAGGTTTTTCAATTTTTTTATTGATAACCTTCTTTTTTGTTTGTATTTTTTTTGTCACCTCATAACTCGCGTCATGTATGAACCGATTTGAAATAAAAAAAATTCATGTGAAAGGAAAAAATATTTCATTTTGGTAGAAAAAATTGCGTGTTTTGCTTTCATGTGACTTTCCAGTGGTGTTATTAGGTGTGGGATACCACTTTTTTAGTGGTATCCCACAGCTAATAAAACAATAAAAAACTTTTTTACAAAAAAATACAGCCGTATTCCAAATAAAAAAAAACATTACAAAGTATAAAATAACTTTAATTTCGGAAGTCAGTTTTAAAATACGAAGAAAACCGACTTCCGAAACTTTGTAGTGTTTTTTTATTTGGAAGTCGGTAGTATTTTTAACACAAATTTTAAAGCAAGTAACAATACCGAAGAGTTAACTAAAAGTTCTTGAAAACAATTGCTTATAAAACATTCAGTCGCGTCTATCTCGAAGTAAATTAAATATAAATGAGTCTTGGAGTTTCTCAGTTAAACAGGCCAAGAATTCTCATAGTTAAACTTGTATTAATTGTTGAGTACTTAGTTCTTGCGAAACTTGACGTCAAGGTATCGTTTCACTTTCCATTATTAAGCATTCTCGAAATACTAAATTGGAAGTTTTCGAAATTACAACGGTGTTCTATGCTGTCATGGGAACGATTAGAGATTCATTTGATAAGGACTCTAGAATATTAATTTAGTGGAATTAATATTTCTGGAGTCGTTAGAATTTGTACGAGCTGTATCAACTGCTGACATTTCGAGTTTTACGACAACTGAGAAAGATTTACTTGGTAACCTAAAATTAATTCAGAAGACAAGATATAATATCTAGTTCTGTACAAAATAAAATCTGAGTAGCGTTCAAAGCGCTCTGGCAGTATTAACTGCCTAAAACAGTTTAGATTTACTTTGAGAACAACAAGAAACAATGACAGCCACAGATTCTGGCTCTTGTATTAAATTGTTTGTCTAACAAACGTAATATTCCCCAAATCCATTTAAGGGTAATAAATAATTAAGCTCCTTGTAAGAAGCAAAATAACCCGTCTGGGACAATTATAACGATAATCAACAAATTAAAAAAACCGGTAAGTGTGAGTCGGACTCTCACACGAAGGGTTCCGTACCATAAACCAAAAAAACACATTTCTTCTATAAAAAAATAATATTAATAATAAATATTTATTTCGGAAGAGATTCCATATTTGTTAGTAACAATATAAACTTATAAACTAGTGCTAGTAAACTTTTATTCTAAGCTAAACCCATTTTTAAGTAAATTATGTACATTTTAATTCTTGTTATAGCGGCAACAGAAATACAAATACAAAATTTCAACTGTCTAGCTATCACGGTTCATGAGATACAGCCTGATGACAGACAGACAGTCTTAGTAATAGGGTCCCGTTTTTACCCTTTGGATACGGAACCCAAAAAAGAACAACCTGTTCTGTCATACTTAACCCTACCATATCAAAACCAAATCAACCGAAATCGCGATACAGTAACAACATTCCGTATCACCCCACGTATTACACAATCACACACCATCGTCAATAAAAACTACTTAACTTTGGGCAAAGAAGCATTGCCATTCAACGTGGCGATGCCGCCAGTCTTTTGGACACACTACCAGTTGATAGCGTTGAGGAATTTTTTGATACTATATTTTAGTTTGTTGTCGGTTTAGTGTATTTGTTAATTTTAGTTATTATTTCTAAAATCAAACACAAACAAATTAGCTTTTATCGTCCAAGCGTAACTTTAAACTGAGGATCAAAACAGATTTTTAATTGGAAATATATCCAACAGCATTCTTCAGTTATAAAAAATCTGACTATTGAAAATCAGCCCTTCATAAAGTCACCAAGAAAAATATGAACAATTACTGGTACTTTGCGATTAATGTCCAAAATGTGGGTCCATTTTAAGCCAAAGCCAAGTCAAGTCAGTATTGTATGAAAGTTAACTATATAAAAGTTACGTTGCCTTTAACATTATTTAAATATCAAAACAAAGAATATTTATTCTTACTTAACCCTGTCATGATAAAACCAAATCAATCCCAATCAAGACACAGTAACACAATTCCGGATTGCCCAACATATTACACAATACACCACCATCATTAAGAACTCCAGAAAAGCAGACACAAAAACACATTAGCGTTTATCGTCCAAACAGAAGCAGACAATGATTTGATTCAATAAAGTCGCACCGGACACGGCCATCCCATAAATATTAATTAAACGCCTTTTATG
Organism: Mamestra brassicae; assembly: GCA_905163435.1. Taxonomy (NCBI): domain Eukaryota; kingdom Metazoa; phylum Arthropoda; class Insecta; order Lepidoptera; family Noctuidae; genus Mamestra; species Mamestra brassicae. The sequence goes on along the minus strand of LR990996.1, from coordinate 3,518,349 downwards.
TTATTTATTGAACGGACTATTGAACACGGATTCCTTTATCTTGTCTTTTATTAGATTTGAGAGCGATTAATGATTGAGACAAGATGCGGGGGAGTTTATTGACTATGATAGACAATTTTGTGTAGTACGTGTACTGGTATAAAATTGGTCACAACTTTTTTGTCCATGTGTGTGGTAAAGGGTGATGAAAATCCTGACTCGAATATTATAAATGCTAAACTAAGTTTTGTTTGCTAGTGAAAACTAATATTATCCTGTTACAAACATAACTGTAGTTAGTACTCATCTGTCAAGGGGTTGGTTACAAACTTGGTCAAACAAAATCGAATTCTGTCTGAACGCCTTGATAACAACTCGTCATTATCGTCTCTAAGCCTCCGAATCAACCATACCTGCCCATAGGCTTCAAACATAGACTTTGCAATCAGTTTATGCGCTTCCTCCACTATCATCACTTCAAACCATTATTATGGCGAGTTCTTTCACGGGTTCCCAGTTTTTAAGCCGGGGAGAAAACAGCCCAACAAGCTTCCCAATACTGATTATTGCACGAGAACACCTGTTAAAGTAAGCATAAGAGAAAAACGCTAAGTATGACATATACTTGGTGCTTTTCGCTACATTTATTAAACGGCCAACGTGTGAAATTTTTGCCAACATCTGTGTTACCTACCACCTATAACCTGTCAGCCTTCAAAGTAATGGCAAAGATCTTCTGGCCTCACTTTTTCCATCGCAGGCATCATCCATCGCCTTTATCGGGCGCGATCGAGGTTAAGAGCGTGCTCATCATTGAAAATCAGGGATTGAAAAGCTAAGCATCTTCCGGGCATGCTCGTTCCATCGTAGATCCCAAATTTTTTCATCTGGAAAAATCGAGGTCAGGAGCTGACCAATAATTGAAAGTATTTGATTAAACTGCTTGATGTGAAATCGCAAAGAAAAAAAAAACAAATACGTACTTACAAAAAAATTACACTTGATTTGGCATAATTATTGTGTGTTTGTCATGTGTGTCTAATAAAAAAGCTCGAAGCTCCGGCCGTGGGTGACCGGTGTGACGTGCCGGAAGCGGGCCGTGTGCGGACTTCCGGTCCGCTCGGCCGGAACGGCCGCCGCATTCCGATAGGGTGGCGTTTATAAACTTGTGCGATTACTGGCTTTTGAGTGTGTGATACTGTTTGAGTTTTAGGAAATTAAAAGTTGCTTTTGGACTTACGTGTACGAAGTTTAATTTATTCGATATATAGAACTTACTAAAATTAAGGTAACTATGAAGTAAAGGGATGTCTTAGGAGGGTCAGTCACAGTGACGCTCCTGAGATGTGCCCTTTCCATTGAAAATATATATTCGCATCTTTGATATGTAAAGGCTCCTAGCTAATACTACGACATATTGACTGTCATATCAACATTGTGCATTTTTGATTTTATTTTTTAAATTTAAAAAAAGATAATAAATAATTAAAAGATACTCAAACATATTCCAATACTGTTTTTGGCTAAGTACTCAAATCCCTGTAGTGTAACTTGAGCCTTCCTCAAAAACTTCGTTCGTCGCTACCGTTAAAGAAGGAAATATTCCTTCAATTTACGTAAGTATAGGTACATTTTATTTTACACTGTTTTACATATAAATTGAACCATTGATAACAAAACAGTAAAACAAATTGTTAGACTCAATTTAAACCGGTTTTGTTACGCTTTCTTTACAATACGTGGTCGTTGCACCGCCATACAACACACTGTAACGCTATACACTTGAGGCCAATATAAGTTAAAAGTTATATTGCTTCGAAACTGTTTCGATAGTGGCAATACTCGCGTATCAAAGTGCCATTTTATAAAATTGGAATTGAAATGTATTACCGAAAAGTGTTTAAATGTTGCGGTTTCAGTTGTAAATGGGACATGTTAGTGGAATTCCATAGTTGTACGTGTGAAATGAATTTGCGAATGAATTGTTAATTAATATTGATTGCATAGTCTGTGGGTAAATAAAATAAATAAATACTGAATGTTAAATTGAGAGGTTGTCGTACTATTTGAGTAGGTAGCCGAGACCTTGTTTTTATTTAATTATATCGCATTCAAAATTTTCACCATATATTTGTACTAGCAAATTATTTTTAATTACCATTTGCTACAGTTTTCACAAACATTTAGTATCGAAAGCAAAACTTTGTTTGGCTCAGTTTTTCTGGCCCCAAGTGTACAACTGTACACACACGGTGAGTCTCGTATATTAGACACCGTAACTTAAGTTCTGCACTGATTCAGTTATTTTGTTGTTCTTTCATATGCACACATATATTCTTTTTGCATCCTGTTGACATCGTAACTGCAAACTTTTATGCTTACGTTTGAGCTTTAACAAAATTATATGTTAAACAAGCTACCGCCCGCGGCTCCGCCCGCGTGTATGTCAAAAATTATCCCAAGGGAACATATTCCCGGGATCAAAAGTACCCTATGTGTTATTCCAGACTATAATCTACCTCTGTGCCAAATTTCATGGAGATTTCAGAGAGACAACTATACATAATTTTTATTTTTTTATAACTATATGTTATTACCCATATTAGCAAATAAATGATAATGATTATGATTATTTTATTTATTGTACACCTACCACAGTGTAGTATTTTCAACCCAAAGGTTGACTGGTAGAGAATGCCTTGACGCATTAAGTCCACCCATGTGTGGTACATGGGTGTATTGTACATAAAGATTAAATAAATAAAAAAAACAATGTTTATTTTCATGCAAGTTCGGTCGACTCTGGGCTCAATCGGTTTCTACCGCTTTACATGTTTTTTACTTTTTTTAAATCAGATTTTTAGAAAAGCTAAACTGTTCAATTAACAAAATGATAAAGTAAAAATTGATTGGTAAGTAAAAGCAATTAATCGATCGGTGTACACTTTTCCCAACTATGCTGGGATCGACTTCCATTCCAACGGGATGCAGATGAATACCAGTACAACCCAGTAGCTGGGTAATACGATATCCCTTGGCAAGCCTGGTGTAAGAATATCTGGCTTATGGCTACCCGCACAGCTTTCAAAGATGTTAAAAATAGCCGGGATATTAAGATGGTCACCCATCCATAAATCAACATCGGCAAGCGTAGCTTAACTTCAATTTCGACCCATGCGGCTTTTATTATTTAGCCCCGAATAAAAGCAATGCATTAAGTAAAAAAAGATCCATAACTTCATAGTAGTCAGAGTTTCTTCACGCTTGCATTCTCTTGCGGTAACTGGTCGCTCTTTATGATAAGCTCGTTTTTCTTGGCCGTGTGTGTAGAAGGCAAAAAAAAACCGGACAAGTGCGAGTCAGACTCGCGCACCGAGGGTTCCGAGCGGGTCTTGGTTTTTTCCGAGTATACATTACCTACGGAAGTTTATAAACTATGAAAGTAAAATATAGTAGGTAAAATCAAAGGACAAACTTAACTTTGTTGGTGTAAAAATTATAACAAATTTGTAATCGTAAAAAAAAAATATATGATAAAACTTTAAATACCCCATTTTGAGACTTTTTCCTATATTTGTACTTAAAATATATCTTCTTGCCAAATTTCATGAATCTAGGTAACGAGAAATACCTTATAAATTTTGATTCCACCGTCGAAAAATTTCTTTTTTTACGTTAACTTAGAAGTTTGATTTTTTCACAGCTTCAATAGACTATAGACTTGAGTATACGGTTTTAATTACAACTCGATACTTTCACGCATTCCCGAGATAAAGGGTCTTGACAATAAAGTGATCCTATAAGGGTTCCGTTTTTTCCTTTTGAGGTACTGAACCCTTAAAAACTGACCCCAGTCGCGCCGAAGAGTATGGTGTTACTCTTTTACTAAGTTGGTAAGGCCTGATAGGCAGCCGCTCCATGTAAAAAACTGGTATTCAGCTGCATTCGGTTCGCCCGGAAGCCTTTTTTTTTTTGGTGTCGGGGGGAAATCCTCCACCCTGGGGCGGGCCATCTCCCACCTACGCCGGGGATCGCGGGAACGTATGCGACTTCCGCAATCCCCGACTGGTGCCAGCCCGCCTCTGCGAGCCACCTCGCGTCGGGGAGGGGGAGTGAGGTGTTTGACTCCCCCCGCTACGTCAAAGAGGGGCGCACGGGAACACCACGCGCCGCCACCTCGGGTCGGATGAATGGGGGCGACGGACATCCCCAAGTCCGCCGCCCCTGGACCCAGTTAGGGGGGCCGGAAGAGGGCAACGTATGCCCTCCTCCGACGCCCGATGCGCCTGCTGCGGGCCGGGAGAGCGGTCGTGATCTCCCTCTCCCTTTCCGCAGCCTCCTTCTGCGCGATAACTGACTCGCAAAAGGAGACTACCGCGTCCCAGGACTCCTCACCGCCGACCATAGCATGAACTACGGCCGGCAGCGAGAGGTCACCGCCTACCACAGAGATGAGGGCACGGCGCGGCTCCTTCCAAGCGGCACACTCTGCCAGCGTATGCCGCGCCGTGTCCTCCGGACAGTCGACGCAGTGGTGACATCGAGCGTCCGGCTTCCCGGCCTATGCGACACAAGAACCTCCCGAAGCAGCCATGCCCCGAGAGGACCTGCGTCGCACGAAACGACAGGGAGCCGTGCCTTCTCTCGAGCCAGAGGTCGAGCACTGGCCGGATGGCCTCGATGGTGATGAGGCCGGCGGAAGGGTTCGAAAGCCTGTCCCGCCATTCCGCCACCAGGACCTCGCGCAGCTGCGACCGACGCAACTCCAAGTGTCGCTGCGTCAGTCGCTCGCCGCGCGCCCGCGTGTCCTCGCGCCACCTATGCAGTGACGCGAGCACTTTCGCGTCCAGGTCCCACGGCGGAGATCCGGCCAGTGCGCAAACCGCCTCGTAGAAGATCGTGCGATATCCCCTGATGACTCTGACGGCCATCACCTTCTGCGGCTTCCGCAGAACTGTGATGGTGCTGGCCGTCAGGTCAGCCGCCCAGATCGGGGCCCCATAAAGGGCCATCGATCGCACGATCCCCACGTACAACGGCCTGCAGGCGGTGCTCGGGTCCTCCAGATTGGGAAGCAGCATTGAACTCTTCGGGCTCTGCGGCTGTGGGCAGAGCCATCGGCGGCGGAGCGTGCTCCGCTCGTGCCGGGAAGAGGGCTGCGACCACGTTCGCCCGGAAGACTACCTTAACTTACTCGTAATAGGGCTAGGCAGGGAAAGGCAAGGCCTTCGCCCCAACCGCTACAGGAGAAGACGCCCCGGGCGTCGGGAGTCGCAGGGCAATCCCCGGCCACCGTAAGCGCGGGCCTGCAGACGGCGAGCATTGGGTGCCGATCCTTAAAAAAAATAGGGTTAGGCAGACTGAATGTGTTTTTGTATAAAAAAACTATCATCATTCACTTTTAATACTTTATTACCACGTACTAAATAACATGGTGGATGCCAAGCTTCACAGCTTGGCTCATTGCCGCAAGGTTACCTGCTTGTCGGTCTTCTACAGATTGTACTTCGGGGAGAGTGTCCAGGAACTCCACGATCTCATCCCACCGGCCCCCTTCTACCATCGGACATCTAGACGCACTGCAAGTTACCATCCCTACCTTGTTGCTATTCCACCAATTCGCACTAAACGTTTCCAAACGTCTTTTATAATGCGCACAGCAAAGGAGTGGAACTCTCTGCCTGCGTCTGTGTTTCCGAACGCATACAACCCTAATCTCTTCAAAATTAGAGTGAACAGGCTTCTTCTGGGTAAGCTCGCTCCATCGTCGACTTTGTCTGTGTCATCTATGACCTAGACTAGAGTCAAGAGCAAACCCATATTAAATAAAATAAAAAAAATTAAAAAAAAAACATATTTTTTGCTTAAAAATTCCTCTATATAATTATAAATCTAAAAAATAAGTAAACTTTTTCAGTCTATCAGCAAAAATTTTGCCGATTAGAAAAACTTTACAGTCATTTTAATTTACAATTTACTAACAAATCAAAAACATAAAGATTACTTAGTCAAAACTTAGGTGTTAATATTTTAGAAATTTACGCTTCATGAACTTTGATTAAGACATTACAGTGAACTTCATAATTTAAAACTTTTCAACTGCTTCAAAGTTTTTTCATTTTACTTACTAAACTTAATGTTACATCTTAAGATAAAACATTTCAAGATTAAAAGGTAAATTTTTAGGCTTAGGTAGACCTAAGTGACTTGTATAAACATGTGGCTTTAAAAATGTATTCATCATCCAGTCATCATCAGTCCACTTCTAGATATAGGCCTCTCCAATCATGTACCTTATAAATAAATAAATAAATAAAAATAGCTTTCATTCGCTGACTTATTTAAATACTTTTAAATCTAATGTAATAATTACCAATAAATATATAGGTACCTAGTATTTATATGTTACTAGTGGCCCGCCCCGGCTTCGCCCGGATGTAATTCTTTCATAATTTTCTTTCATTAAAACTTTCTCCTGACAATAACAAACACAACAAAAAAAGAATTAGCGAAATTGGTCCAGCCGTTCACGCGTGCATTTTTATATATATAGATTGTCATCGGCGGTTCACCCTTGTTTGATAGAACAACGTTTGATATAATATTACTAAATCGAATTTTAGTTGCAATAAAGTCATTTCGAAGAATTATTCATTTGACCGAATAATTCATTGGTAAATTTTTATTTAGCGTAATTATTTATTTGAACTAATTTCATTTCGCCGAATTTTCAAATGCACTAATTTTATTCTTTGTACCCTATACACCTGCCACCCTCAACTATTGTTACCAGGAGAAACTGGATGCAATCTGGACTTTAGGGCACCCCGACTCGGATAGGTTAGGTTAGAAGGGGATGGCGGGGTCGTGTGAGCGAGCGAAGCGATCGAATAGACCCCGCCATCCCCTTCGTGGTTATTTTTTTTATAAACCACCCAGAAGTAGGAGCCCCGCGAAGCGGGGCTCCGTCGACCAAGCCCACCCTCGACCATGCATAGAATATTTTAAGGTTTGGTTAAGTGTTAAATACATGGTTATACCATCTGAACATTACATCAAATGAACATTATACCTTTTGATCATTAGCGCAAATGTTGTTATAGCAAATAAATATTCGATGAACTGAAAATTCTGTCAAACGATATTATACAAAGTGATGATTTTCTTAAACGTTGTTCGATTTAGTAATATTATATCAAACGTTGTTCTATCAAACAAGGGTGAACCGTCATCGGCATCCGTTTTAGTCAAGCTGTTCTTGGACATAGGCTTGCTCCAAATTTTTCCAGGTGTCGCGATCTTTGGACGTTCTTCTCCAATTCTTAGGCAGATCATCATCCCATCTTCTAATTTGTCTTCCTCTTCGGCGTTGACCATCTCTTGGGTACCACTCCGCGAATGTCTTTGTCCATTTGTCTATTTGGGACCTCATCATATGGCCTGCCCATCGCCATTTTAATGTTTAATCATCTACCTTAATGTGTACCAATTCGCGGTCTCCTCTAAAGATAACGTCTGCCCATCGGTCAGTTGTAGTTATTTCTACAAGTCATTAAGGCCGTAACGGGCAAGTCTATCATGACATCTTCCTAGGTTGACGCTGATAAGCAGCTAAAAAATCGTTCATTAGTTCTTCAGCAAATTTGGCCGGCCTCTATTGCCATTGTTAATATAAAAAAATGCTGAAAGACAAAATTCAAATTATTTATTTATTTAACATGCCAACTTCAAAAATTGCCATCTTCTTTCCTAGACATTCTCCCCTCTTTCAGCATAAAAACCCCATTTAAATGCAAGCGAAAATGAACTGTATTGACAAAGTGCTAGGTGAATGTCCGGGCGACACAGTTTTACTCAGTCGATGCATATTTACTTCTATGTATACGGGCTTTATCGGTTTACCTTTGTATTTGATGAGCAACTACACTATGATTAACTTGCAAGATTATGTTTGCTTTCAATTTTTCAGTGCATTTTGTTGTTTATGTTTTTAATTGGATTTTGTAATGTGTTTGTTGTGTATGAGTGAATACCTGTAATAACTTAAGTAAGTAAAAAAATCATAATTCAAAATTCAAAAGTCATTTATTCAAATTAGGCTGAGTGCCAGCACTTTTTGAACGTCAAAGTTCTACATAAAGACAGTCCCCCAAAACGCCCACCCGTCACCACTTCCTACACTAGTAACTACACGAAATGTTTCGTGATAGTAATAAAATAACATGAGATAACTTGACTCAACATTCAAATTTTCTACATGTCACAATTTATGTAATGAACCTTTCATTGCGATACGATTGATAACTGCCAAATTTAGATTTATAGATGGTTTGCGTTGATGCTATTTTTTATGCCTGCGTAATCATCTGGCTACAGTATAGACATTTCCACACATTTTTTTTTAACTAGCCCAGGTTGTGTCCCACTTCTGGGCACTGGCCTTCCCTTTCTCCAACATGCCTTTCTATCCTTTGCGATCTCTAATCGTGATCTATCAAATTCTAAAAATAATCTTACTCTTTATTTAAATGATATAATAATGTATGCACACTTTTACACGTCAGTATTTTTGTCAAATTAACTACGAGTACATGAGGCTAGTGTTTCCATGCTTATAACTTCGAGTAGAAACACAAAAATAAACACAGAGGATTACACTTACTAAAATTACACATAATTATACCTTTATAAGATAAAATGAACTAAAACATAACAACACGTCAAATACACGAGTTTTAATGTATAGCATTATGTTCTATAACCTCGTAATAAGCGCAACTCTAGAGCCATTAATTAACTAACATCTTCTATAATGCTTACACTGGTGCTGCAAAGTTACCGTAAAACGGGGTGGATAGGACTGCAGGGGTGAATAAAAATGTAACTTCTATTGGGATTTTCTCATAAATACCATATTAATAGTTTCTCACAGAGCGTCAATTTAAAAATAAAAATAATTGATACTAAATTGTTGTTCTTCATTGCTGCAAACAATATTTAAATAACGTGAAAATTCCAATCAAAGTTTCGTTTTTGTTCACCCCTGTATTTCTACCCACCCCGTTTTTACCCGGTAGTTTCGTCTTACGCATGATCAAATAAATCTTCACAAACAAACATCATTTTACATCCACAAGATGGTTTAGGTACTGCATAACACGAGGTTGCATGTAACTTGCCTGGTTAAGAAATTTTCTACATAAAATGCATATTTATGTAATGATCTTTTTATTACGAAACGATACTTTCCGAAATTTGATTTTTAGATGGTTTACGTTAATGCTGTATTTCTACGCTCTCGTAATCGTCTGACTAGAATATAATATGTATTTATTTCCACACGTCAGTCTAAAAATAATTGTGAAAAAAATTGTATCGTCGAGCTATTAGATTATTATTTTTGAATTTGAAAATTTTCGGTGACGAGTTCCATGATTTTTGTTCACCCAAAAAGTACACATTATACACAGTATACATAAAGCTTATGGAAAGCGTTCGGTGACGATGACACGAGTTCCATGATTTTTGTTCACCCAAAAAGTACACATTATACACAGTATACATAAAGCTTATGGAAAGCGTTCGGTGACGACGACGCGAGTTCCATGATTTTTGTTCACCCAAAAAAAGCTCAAAGCGCCTAAAGAAGTTTTCACTAAAAAAAAAACACTTAAACGCCTAATTTTTTTATCCAATTAAACTAGATAAAGCTGGAGTTTCTTAACCGATTACTCTGAAAAGAAACATCGAAATAAACTCGAGACGATTTTAGTCAACGAAATTACCCATAGTTATAACTTTATAAGATAAAATTAACTAAAACATAAGAGCACGTCAAATACACGAGTTTTAATATATAGCATTATGTTCTGTAACTTCATAATAAACGCAACTCTAGAGCAATTAATTAACTAATAGCTTCTATAATGCTTTCACTGGCGCAGCGAAGTTTCATATTACGAATAATAAAATAAACCTATAGAAACAAAGGATGCTAGCTTTTTTTTAAGTGAGAACTTCTTTAGGCGCGTTGAGCATTTTTTGGGTGACCAAAAATTATGGAACTCGCGTCACCGTCACCGAACGCTTTAGCTTTCACTTAGTTTTCACTTCTATCGGCAGTCCCCAAAGACTGCCCCGCATGTTTTTTTTCAAGAATGGGAAATCATCAAATGACTTCTTCCGCTCTGGGTGGAGCGGAAGGGCGTGTCAGACTCTTACTGACTAAAACCCATCCATGTTCCTTCTAAAGCCCTTTGCGTTCCAGGGCTGCAGTGACTCTTTTGAACAGATTCCGCAACCCTGGCAAAGGACGAGCTACATAGTTTTCTGTTGAAAAACGGTTCAGGTGCAGTCACGGTAAAAATAGGTTCGTCACTTTAATTTCTATTTTTGATTGCTACATGTGTGATAGGAATTGCTTAACTAGTTTACCAAATCGGTTTTGTCTTGTTTCTTTGTGTCCTTTGCAGTCTCTGGTCAAGGTTGGTCCGCAAACGTGATCTATCAAAGACGAATCTAGAAAATACGCGTAGGGACTCATTTTAAACGATATTGTTACACTTTTACTATTTTAAGTCTTTTTATCAAATTAAAATGAAACTGGTATTTCCTAGCTGCCTACTATGACAAGAAACCAGAAGAACTACTCAATAAAATGACATAAATTTAATAATAACTTTAAGTGTAACAATAGATTTATCACCTTAAATATCTGTCATTGATTGCTCCTGGGCTCCATGTTTGATAGAAACTGTTTATAACTGCTTTACCGACTTAGTATTGTCACAAGTATAATGGCAGTGAAATAAAATGAAATAGACACGACTGTTTTTTTTTCATAAAATGCCCCAATGGTCTTTGCGCTACAGTGTAGTATAGGCAAAATTCAATTAAATTTCAATTTAATTGAATTTTCAAAAAAAAAAAAGAATTCAATTTAATTTGTTTTCAAGTGATTAGTTTGTAACTTTTTTATGCAATAGTCTGCCTAGTGTCGTAGCTTCCAAATGCATTTTGTATCCTGACTTCAAAATTGACGAAGGTACAAACGACTATATTGTACGATAGTCAATTCGTCACATAGTATTCCTTTGAAAAAAAGAATCCAGCGGAGTCTATTGACCATTTTTAATTCGTGCACATCATCCTCGTCCCATACGATATACCTCTATTATGTGCCCGTTCTATGCCACCGCAATTAAAAGGAACGTTTACTTTTATTTTATTTTATTTCGATGGTACATTTTTTGAGCCACATGTGTACAGTGCGTTAAAAAAAATAATTGTGTAACATTTTTGAATGTTTTATTTATTTTTAACAGTTTTTTTGTTATTCGTGGAATGAATTTGTTTTGCTTTCAGTACTGGCTCTATTGTTTTGTGTGTGAATATTTTTGTTAGATCTAAAAATAAAATACGTAGCAAGTAATGGTTATATGTTAGTGGATTGGTATTTATTTTTATGTTTTCCATGTTTACTGTGTAACATCAGAAAAGTTTATATAGCGATAATTTCATGAGTCAATAACAAGCTGCGATCATCAACTACTTTATCAAGATCGATAATTTTAAAAATATTTCTGTGTAGAATTTTAAAATATTTTTTTTTTTTTATAATTAATCGATCATAAAAATAAAACATATTATAATACAATAAATATGTCTTCTTCTATAATTCTCTAGTAGTCATCAAATAAGAACAATCTGTCAAAAACCCATCTAATTAATGATATTTCAACTTGAATTTGAACACTATTTCAGAACAAATTTAGCCTTGAGTAGTATTTTTTTAGCCTTATCATCTTTCACACAGACATCCATCGTTTAAATTAATAGCACATTTTTCTATATAAACATGAAAAGCGCATTTTCAAAGCACTTATGGAACAACTTCTCGTACTGGGAACTGATCGTGGGACATCGCAGTCGCTAATGGCGTGTGATTATAGTGTTTGCTCTTTCATAGCTTATGAACACCATAATGACTAACAATTTTCAAGAGTCCAGTGAAAGCTTTGCCTCAGGATATTTTTTTGCGCTTTGTAGTTGGTACTGTGAAAAAATGGCTGGATCTGAAACCCAGACATAGAATTTTGCTATTAATAACCAATAAAACACGACGAAAAAGTCTCCACGCAATGGGTGCCAGAGGATGGACGGCGTCGCCGGGGCCGGAAAGCGGTGGCGAGATGATTTGGATGCACACCGCGAAGGCTGGTTCGAGGTGGTGCAAGAAAAGAATGTCTGGAAGGATATGGGGGAGGCCTTTGCCCAGCAGTGGGACACAATAAGTAATGAAAGAAAGAAAGGAAAGAAAACACGATAAACATCTCTGTAGAACCAGAAATTTCGTAACTTTGCTTCTATTTTTGGTAATAAACTAATAGAAATATTATTTTGTTTTCTTTCAGTACTTTCCTCATAGAGACTCCCAAAGGGAGGCGCAGAGTGACAATGCGACAACGTTAGTCTACGGTAGACTCGTCAAACAATGTCTATTAACTACTTCTCCAACGCGAAAACCATTTTGTGGTCGCGCCTTGGTCGCATTGTCGCGTAGCACCTGTCTCAATTCATACAATTGTTTTCAATACAAAACCATTTGCCTGCTGAAAAACGTATTAATAAAACTGTGGATATGAACATTTCACGTGTGACTTCTTTAATGTTTTCTCTATGTATATCAATTTACTGTCGAACAATTAATTTGGTGTACTTGAATAAATATTTAGCTCTCCAGTAAACTCTCGATGCCCGCGTTCTGTGCGTTACATTTAAGTTCATCACTTTCCTGTCCTTATCCCATGTTACTTGGGGTCGGCGAAACACGTTTTTTCTTCCATTCTGTCCTGTCATCCGTCACGTCATCACTAACTCTCTTTTCTTTCACATCGCTCCTCACACAATCCATCCATCTTTTCTTTGGCCTCCCTCTCCCTCTCCATCCATCCACATTTATATTCATATCTCTTTTAGCTACATGCGACTCATCCCTCTTCATCTCATGACCATACCAAGATAAGCGGTTCCCTGTCCACTTTTCCGTCACTGGCAACACTTTTAAACTACCTCTAATTTACTGATTTCTCACTTTATCCATTCTCGTTACTCCACACATCCATCTCAACCTTCTCATCTCCGCTGAATGCAGTCTATTTACATCCGTCTTTTACACAGCCTAACGTTCTGATCCATACAGTACGACAGATCTTATCACGAACTTATAGATTTTCCCCTTTAACTTAAGGGGCAAACGTGTAAAGTTAAATGGTATTTATTTTATTTGTATTAAGTTGGTTTAATTAACAGATGTCACACAGATTCTGAAGACAAAATATGAAAGATCTATTTAGCACACTAACAAAAGAGGTTTTAAAATGGAAACCAGGCTAAGGATAAAAATATTAAGGTTTTGTAACGTTTATGGGGATAATATAATTACCTTTAATTCGACACTGAATTTGTAATTATTTTCTTTTTTCTTTTATGTATGTCACCGGAATACTGCAGACTCCGTAAGATTGTAATAAGTCTTGATTAAATTATAATTTCTCGAAATATAAAAAAAAGATTTTTTCATAATTAAATGAAAAAATCTTTCTGTATACAATGAATCCTATCCAAATTCAATAGTTTCAAATATATTCGTGTCTTATTTAGGAAAAATAGTTTACAATTTCACGCGATATTTTACAATCTTACGGCGTTTGCCATTTTCCGGTGAAATAAATTTTATGTCTCTTAAAGTTCATATTTGAAATCACGTGACATGATATTGCCTTTGATACGCGGAGTATTCATACAAATTCAACGATACCTAATTTGTCTAAATCCAATCTGATGAATAGTTTAGGATCTTCTAGAATAGTCGTTATTTTCGTTCATGTCGAATCAGTTTCTTTGTAGCTCAGAGCTTTGTAGATGAACGTCCTTACACACAAATACTGCCAGACACAGAACTGTCTCCATAAAAAGTCGGTTAAAAAGTATTTGCAGGTCTGCAACCTCTATAACAAACAACTTGTGTACTGTGTCTGTCTGTGTATCATAACTCAATTGAATAGTACTGTTGTGTTGGGTGCACGTACTGCACGTTGTAACGCTCTGGATAGTTGTTTATCCGATTATAGATCTTAATGGAGCGTTTGATTTTGTTGTTTTAGAATTATTTAGTTTGGCTTTTTCTTAGAAGTGAAAAATACTCATTTGAAAAAATCATTAGAGATTGTGGATTAGACTTTGGCACAAACGAATATTTTGCACAGAACTACAATACTTAAACATGCCTTGATCCGAGCTAATCAGAGTCTCGACACGTAATGGATGGACCCATTCATAAGACCGACCTCAGCGTGCGTTGCTTAACCTTGAAGATCGACCCGTGCGGCTGATCATATATCTAAACGTATCGCAAAAAAAAACATTCTTACCGATAACATTTTAAATCAATCTTCCCCTAAAAAAATCTGGCCCCATAATGCAAGAAAATTCGTCACCTTCCATGTCAAACATCATTATGGTATCGCGTTCCTATCCAGCGCTTCTCTCCAAGGCCGTGTCTTATACGGTGGATATTTAAAAAAATCCTTTATATCCGCTGCCACGGCTTCACATGAGAAAAGCGATGACTTTTAACGTAATGCCTTTTAGCTGAGGGCGCATACAAGCGGTGTTAGAAGAAGTGCCAAAATGTCCAGTCCTTGCAACGGAAAAGAAAACAGAAGTATCTACAAGAGTTCTTTTTCTTTTTTTTTAAACGTTGCCCCTCACTAGGAATTTCTCCTGCATCGTGGGTGCGTTTACAAACATATAAACTCACATACAAAAACAGGCAGACTCGGAACAACTATCTGTAGGCCATATAAATATCTCTTTCGTGCGGGAATCGAAACCGCGACAAGCAGCGCAGCAGCCAATCGCTCGACCGCCGCGCCAACCGTGCCGTCTTGTAGTTTGGTCTCTATTGTTACTGTACATATATATACATATATATATATATTAAGATAACTTTAATTTCGGAAGTCGGTGCTAAAATGCGAATGCGACTTCCGAAATTAAAGTTATTTTATACTTTGTACTGTTTTTTTTTTATTTAGAAGTCGGCTTTATTTTTTTTGTAAAAAAGATTTTTTTTGGCAGTGCGACCGCGGTTGCAGCACCATGGAGTTCCGTTGCAATACAGCTCTTACGCTATAGAATAGGCTTATGAGCCTGTTTGTGCTTTTTGGACGCGTTGGATATAACTTTACACATTACTTACTAGATCAATATTAGTAAAATATTCACACATCAAGTTATTAAGAATACGCTCTAGTATTTCGTTTTTTATTTCGACAAGCCGTTTAGACGCAATCACTACTATAAAACCACTTAAATTAAAAAAAGTAGTATATCTATGTCATAAGCTACCAAACAGAATTATTGATTCAAGATGTGTGTGTGATGTGTGTGTGTGTGTTTGTTATTTTATTATACTGTTTAGTTATTAATTTTATTTTACTGGTTTGTTTGTCTTGTGCGAGTCCCAAATAAACATTTTTCTTTCTTTCTTTTCTTTCGTATCATCTGTAAACATAGTGACCTTGAAATCATTTAGTAGACCTTCTGTGTTCTCTTCTTCGCTATGGTTATACACAGCAATTACGTCGTCGACTGAAAGCCTTCCCGTACTTACCTTATGTTATTGATTTCTGCAAGTTAATGGAGTGAAGTGACCCAATTTTGTTATTTTTCTCTCGATATTCATGGGTTTTGGGATTTTCTAATTTACTTAATGTGATTCGGAAGTTGTATGTTCGTCTGGAGATTGTGACTTATGGTAAGAATTTTTTACTTTACAATTAATGTATGAGTGTACTTTGTAAATGTCACCGGAATATTGCAGACTCAGTAAAATTTTAATAAATCTTGCTTAGATTTTAATTTCTCGATATATTATGAAAAAACCATTTTGTATAAAGCGTAAAATTGTGAACTATTTTAACTTAATAAGGCACGGCTTTATTGGAAACGATTGAATTTGGATGGGATTTATAGTATACAAAACAATTTTTTCATAATATATCGAGAAATTTTAATCTAATAAAGATTTATATACTTATATTAAAATAAATTAAATAAATTTATATATAAATATATGTAAATAAATCTTTATTTTTTATTTACATGATATAATCATACGGAGTCTGCAATTTTCCGGTGACATATACAATAAATCCCATCATAATTCCAGATTTTCCAATATATCCGTATCTTATTTAGAAAAAATAGTTTACAATTTCACGCGATATTTTACAATCTTACGGCATTTGCCATTTTCAGGTGACATATACCTACATAACACCATGTTTTCAATTTTCGTGGAAATAGGTATTCTAAGCTAAAAAATCATTAAATTGTGTTGAACTTATCTACTCATTGGACATGTCTTCGCAATTCGAAGATATGTCCAATGAGTAGATAAGTTCGCAAGACTTTTAAGTTTTGATCGTCTGAGTATCATACCGTAAATGAACCAAAGGCAAAATTGTTCAATAGTCACTGAAGAAGTGAAGAGCTCAAACAACACTTTAAATGTATATTTTTACCATAATTACTTATAACAGCCAGTTTATTCTGTAACAATCTCTCCGTGATAACTTTGAGCTTAAAGTGAGCTACCAGTACCTTGAATGAACAGGAATGACAGCTCGCTTCATGTTAAGTTCAGCTAACTTTTCCAGAATCGACCGGCTGAAATATACGGTTATGAAGTAAATGAACGGATACAAACCCAACCAAAAAGTTTCATGTTCAATAATACGTCACGACCTGAAAATGTTGCGGTCAGCAGCATTAGGGATAGTTTGAATCTATTTATACAAACACATTTCAAACATTCACGCACATCCCACATCTAGCCACAACTAAACCGCAAAATTATGTCTATTTTTAGGTCCAGCAGGCGATCATTCCGTTTAGCGTTTAAATTAATTGGGTAACACGATACCCATTGGCAAGACGATACCGATTTTCGAGCATCTGAATTACGACTTACCAAGAATTACAAATAACAGCTGGGACTAATAGGTCTTGGTATGTAATCGACGATCACCCATCCACAAACTGACCTCGGCAAGCGTTGCTTAACCTCGAAGATCGACCCATGCCACTGTTTTTACGTATTTAACCACAACCTCCTCACAACATACTGCAATATTAATTCACTTTAAAATACAAGTTTACTCGAGTAGATACAGTCTCTAAGTTGCAATAGCCCCTATGTTTCGGCCTGCATCTGTGATTGTCCCAGAATAGGCCACGGCTGTGCCACGTCCCGAAATAATCCCGTCCCCGGACTGTTGTGCATCTTTACAGCAGTTCTCAAGTTCTATTTGCAGGTTGTGTCCGGCATCGCTAATGTGGTCTTATTCTGGAGTGCTATAAAGATTTTGAACCTTACCTACGTATTGAGAACAACATATTTTGAAAATCAATCAATCAAAATCAATTTGTTCTATCATTGTTTGTTACATTTGACTTGTTATAAAGCAGTAACGCTGAAGAAAAATTGCTCAGCTAATGAAATAAAACCTCCAATGAAGCTTCACATATCCTGGAGGTATACTCCATCTATTATGCATAACAAAATCCACCCAAAATAATCACACATTTCACTTAAACGTGGAAGTAATATTTCAGCTTTACCATAATAGCCAGAATAGGGCCGTATATCTTAAATTCTGCGGTGCTTATTCTGGTTGGGCCAAATGCGAAGTCAGTGTTAAGGCTGAACCATAAATTATTTTTACTAGACCAGAGATGTCATAAACGGGATGGTGCGTTTTGCATACAAACTTTTCGAGATTTTTTTTAGCTGAAAAATAAAAATAATTTTCATGAAAATATATTCAAAAAGTTTATTATGCATGAGTTGTTTTGAATTTTTATATGAAGTTTATCGTGATGGTGTGATTTTTAAGCCGCAGGTGTGCTGCAGTAAGTATGTAGTTCGTTTTTAGTAGCACTCTGTTGAATATGCAGTGTCTCTTGCGTTATTATGAAATATGCATGATACACATATCGTATCGCTACAATTATTATAAAACAGTATTTAAGGAATGGGGAATATGCGTATATATATTTTTTTGTACTTATACTTTATTTTAGATAATAAAAATACATATTAAACATGTTTCAAACATCTTTATCAGCGACGAAGTATAGCTTCGAAATTGATAGGTAGTAAAAAAAACGGTGTTTTGGTTGTTTCTTCGTTTTTGATACTAACTCCGTCATTTATGAACCGATTTGATTTTTTTTTATGTGAAAGGATATACTTTCCGATTGGTCTCATAGAAATTTCATCAAAATCGGTTCAGTAGTGTGGTTTTAAAATCAAAATAGCTGGGAAAAATATGTCATTCTAGTAAACGAAATTGCGTATTTTGCTTTACAAGAAAGCAAAATACTTTTCAGTGATGTTATAAGGTACGAGGTACCACCAAAAAGTGTTAAATTAAACAAAAAAATACAACCGACTTTCACATAAAAAACACTTCAAGTATAAAATAACTTTAATTTCGGATGTCGGTGTTAAAATATGAAGAAACAAATAAAAACACCGAATTCCGAAATTAAATTTATTTAATACTATGTAGTGTTTTTTTTTTATGTGGAAGTCGGTTGTATTTTTTTGTAAAAAGTTTTCATTGTTAGTATTCCGATAAACTGGTTAGATAACAGATAATTTTTTATGCATATTTTGTATTACCTATGTCACAGTTAAGCGTTTCTTGCTCAATCATAAATGCAGAGGCATTTACCTAAAGCACGTCTCCTATATTCGGCAAATCATCCTCAAACCCTTCCCCTACCTTTCAAAGGGTCAGCGTTCTATTCACGTGCAGCGGTATTTCACATTCGTTATCTATTAAAGTAAACAAGCCATTAAGGTGGCCCGAAACGCCGACAAACTGCATATTTGCATCGTATGAAATTCTAGCCGGCGCGGCGGCGGGGTGTTTAAAATGTATATGTTCGTATACATTGCTGGGTATGCTTTTGGTAATGTTGTACTGTCATCGCAAAGGGTCAATGGTTTATGAATATTCTGTGAGAGTACTTGTAGTGAGTGTTTACTTGTGTTTGTTTTAGTCTTGTGGTCTAAAGATTTCAGTTTCGCTGTAAACTACTTTTCCCCTATGAATAGTAAATGCCGCGCTAGATATTCTTACAGGTCAAACCGTACTTATGTACCTTTTCCAGAATAAAGCGTTGTATATAAAAACCTAATCAAAGCAAAAACCACTCCCAGACAACCTTAAAAGCCACCGTAAAAAAAAACCTCATTGCGTAATTCGAAATCTATAAAAAAATATCTTTCAATCTGGAATTAGTAACTGGAGCCAAATACGGCTGGGGGACATGCAACGATCCCTGTGTTTACCTTTGACCGGAGTAAAAGGTACAATTTATTTAACAATGTATGAACACGCAACCCCAGTAACAGGTCCTGTTTGCCTTCCATGATTTTTTATGGTTTCAAATTTAATCAGCGTCGCGTTCCATGTCATGTGGCGGGCACGTGCTTCTGAATTAGGGTTATTACACATCGATTTTTTGCGTAGAATCTGTTTGGAGAATATTAAGATTTGGATGATGATGTTGGTTCTGCCAATGTGTCGTTAGCTTTAAGATGCTTCAATTTATACTAACTTATTCTAAAAATTCAAAAGTATCTATCGTGTTTGCCACTTCTACTACTATTATAAAAGCGAAAGTTTTGATGGATGTCTGTCACTCAATCTCACGGGAACGGCTATACGAGTCTAGATGAAATCTGAAGCTGAGATAGATTATAGTTTAGAATAGCACTTTTTATCCCGGGGTCATGTTCCCTTGGGATAATTTCTGACATTGAGGCGCGCGAAGCCACTGGCAATAGCTAGTTTAAAATAGATGCTCTTATTTGACTTTACGTTTTGTTAGTTTGGGCTCCTAGACGATGTTTCTAAGTTGGTAAGTAGGTTTTATCAGTAGGTACAATTAATTTGTTACACCAGTCCAAGGTCTGTTTTGATAACGGCAGCCGTTTGAGTACTCATTAAGTAAGTTTCCAGTTAGTTACGATAAGATAATTACGAAATTTATGTGAAGTAGGTTAAGTCAGTGTTAGAAAAGCTTGAATAATAGCAAATGATTAGGATTACGTTTTTCTTGAACATTATGAATGAATTTTCAACCTGTCATCCCCAAAAGATTGACCTAAATTTTTCCAAATATGTTAGTTTTGAATACACAAAGTTAGCTAGATGAAATTATTATAATAATAAAAAATAATATATTAATTATTATTATAATATTTTTTTTAAGGAAAATTTAAAAATGTAAATTAGTATGTAAGGAAAATAAATAAAAAGAAAAATAATAAAAAAAAACGTTTATTTATCTCCACAAATTACATTCTTATGTTAGACATACAGTTTAACAGGTAGCTTGGCAGAAAGTTGTAATTTGCGGGAGATCTAGAATTTTAACTAAGCCTGGGCCCGTATTTTAGAGCTCCAGGCCCCCATTACATCATCAGTTATTGTCAACGTGAAAATAATGTAAATTGGTGTTGGTGTGTGTATGTTATAAATCCAATACGTCGGTCTCCCAAAGATGATAAACCGATTATTGCTAAATATACTCTCCCATTAAACTGAGTATCAAAACGAAAGAAATATGAAAAAAGCTTGTCTGAAAACGTATTTTTCCTTCCCATAATTTTACAAGAAACGTGCTACAGATTACAATAACATTAAAACCTCGTGTAGACACGCCCTAAAGCTGCCGTCTCGCGATTTTTAAACACATGTTGCGGAAGCGATGTGATCGTGACAGATTTCCGATATCATGTGATAATCGACACCGATTACTCCTCGAAGCCCCGCGATACGCAATACCGTCGTATGTCGTCACCAGATATTCAATATTTTCCGCGAATAAAGAGATTTTTTTTTTCATTTCGCACCCCTGTTTTTTTTTGTATTCGGTATCCAAGTGCGGATCGTATTTTATATAGGGCTTTTTAAAATGAGTCGTGTGATTTAAAGAATATTTTTCGAATCTACGGGAGTCGGATCCAATACTCAAGGTATCTATTGAAATAAATACGCAATCTTTAACCATTTTACTAACATTCATTACAAGATTTCTTACTTACACAGTTACGTGTTTACAAGGCAAATGTGAAAAGCCGGGAGGAGACACAGTAGAAAGGTACACACAGATCTTATTGGTGTTCATCAAATAGGTCATTTGCGTAGAACTACAACCGGTGACCTGCGGGTATTGCGGGAACCGGCCGATCGATTCTGTAAAATTCTCACCATAATCGCCTAAGTGTTTATAATAAGAGATTATAGGTCCAACTATTGCGAAGGAAAGACAGCTCACTTCAAGATTACTTCACATAAATGTTCACGGCGAGATGTTTATGGAATCGCACTGCGAATGTGTGAACGTAAACGAAGAAAAAGAAGCATGTAAGAATCGAAGTGGTCTCAGTTGTATGACTACTTTGGTGAATTCTATCTGTCTACACCATGGGAAAAATAATATATATATAAAACCCATGCACCAAAAATTTTTTTTTTTTGTTTTTTTTTAAGGGTGGGAAATCATCAAATGACTTCTTCCGCTCTGGGTGGAGCGGAAGGGCGTGTCAGACAGACTCTTACTGACTAAAACCCATCCGAAAAAAAAAAAAAAAAAAACACGATAATATTTACGCCAGATTTTACACGCAGTAACAGTGACACAGAAAAAGGTACAGCCACATTTCCACGAATCAGAAAATTCAGTACTACATTAAAATCTCCAACACGGTTGGTGCTAATTGGATCTAACTCGGGCTAGCCTACACAGCCCAAATATGAAGCGACACAACGTAACTCAGTTTACAGAAAGCCTACCTGCCGTATTTACCTTGCTCCACTAATATAATCACAACATAACGGCCGTACTGCAAACATGGCGAAACGTCCCTTGTTGATGTAGTGGACGTCTGGGCCTGTGCAGGGTGAATGTATGGTGGTGAGCGGTAGCGGGAGCGATTAAATTAAACCGTACAAATATGGTGGAATGATACTTCATGCTCACTCCTCCTAAGTTTACATGGTGAGATGGTGTCAGAATAGAACGGCTGTTCGTCACGCGATGACGTAGCAGGCAGTAGACTGACGCAATAGACATGTTTCCACAAGGTAAAGTAATATAAAGCACAAAAAAACAGCACAGGAGTAAGGTTGAAGAAGTTATCTGTGTTTATTTTATTGGTTCAATTTTATTGGTAGGACATAGAGATCGACTAAAATGTTAACATAGGACCTTTATTGTTATACATGTGTTCACAAATAAAGATTGATTTATTTATTTATTATTATAAATAATATCGAAATTGAATTGCGTTTACTATGGAACCTATGTTCCATAACAAACGCAATTCAAGTTTGATATATTTTTTTTTATAATAACTAAACATGTACAATGTACATGTGTAAAAATGAAAAAGGCAGTTTTATTCAAAAATTAAGTTATGATTAGGTAAGTACTGTATTTAAAAAAAAAAAAAATGTATATATATATATATATATATATATATATATATATTATATATATTTTTTATATATGAAAATACGAGTAGTATACGACGGACTACTTCGCGTATATGTTCTCCACTTCTGTCAAATCTATCCAAATGTTGTCCGTAAAAGATCACTTTTAGCGATACGACCGCCCATTGTTGCAGCCAATTAATTTAAAATCCTCCCACTATAATAGAGTTGTTACGGTGCACAATTAAGAGTTTGTCTTATATTATCTAATCTGTAATTCATTTTTACAGCATGCCTCATCACCCGCCAAGCTCCGCACCTTAGTCGCAGCCTAGCAAGTCAATTGTACGGAACCCATTGGCCGGGTCCTTTAGTTTGCAGTCATTAGGTGTCTGCTAGGTCTGTGCCATCTATTTGTGGAGTTTCGAGGGACTTCGGGCTGTGAAGTCAAAATATTGTTTTCTACTATGTGTATCGTATTGTTTTCATTATGCAGTGTATGCTTCTTTGTTCCTATGTAACATATAGACAAAAGTTTAGCTTATAACATCGACACTGTTTCACGTGTTACAGAATGACAATTATTTACTGTACTCATATGGCTGAACCCTATCTCTTAAGATCGCTAGACCTAGTTTAAGGGATAGAGTCTAAATAATAGGGAATGCATGAAAAAAATATTTATTATCTAAACAGTTTATCTAGAAATAAACAAAAATATAATACTAACAGTGAAAATAGAATCGAAATTGACCGAAAAACAAACGAGATAAAGCTATTTTAAACAAATATATCTGTCCCTCTCGCGAAATCGTTGTTTTGTGTGGCAGCTGTATAAGCGACATAGTATTAAAATTTGACGTCACAGTTGGTATCGGCCTTCTCTTTCTAATTGTCAACTTTGAAGCTTAATAACTTCATCGCTGATGAAGGTATTTTAAAAATCCTTTCATAATTGTTTACCAGAGATAATAAGTATTTTATTTTGCAAATAAAAAATTGCATGCATATTCCCTATTATGCTTATAGTGTGACGAATGTAAAATGTATGACAGTGTAAAGTGTTCTTGTTTTATGAAATAAATAAGTTTATTAAATTATTATTAAAGCTATGCAGAAGGAATATTACTTTCTTTTTCTTCTTCATCTTCTTCATGTTGATACCTACGTCACTGTTAAGTGCAGTGCCTTAGTTTATTTTATTTTTTTGGTATGCGTGATGCTTGTCGCAAATAAACTCTTTTTCTGTCTTCTGATGTAACAAAAATGTTCTATATAACGTTGACAGCACCTCTGAGTCGTATTTATGTAGGTCAAAGTGAGCAATTTTCGTACAAAAACGATTAGAACAACGACTGTTAAGTGAGGAGCTTACATAATTAGTATAGGAACATTAGTCCCCTTAGAATTCTGCCGTCCCCTAAAGAAACGATCATGAAGATATAGGCAGGAACTTTCCAGCGGCACTTAGTCCCAAACGATCCTATCTGACGACCCAACTTTAATACACAGAAGGGCCCTCCATTTTCATAATTAACATTTATTTCCTACGCCTAAGGAAAGCTTGGAAACCATCTTGTATTACTATTTCTCCCTCGATTTCCTGACAAGCGTACGCTTCTGTAATAAAACGTACGGAATAGAACCAGTTGCCTTGGGGCAGTTGTAAACAAGTTTGCTAATGGCCACTTAAACTTTGCGAAATCGCCACACTTGGAGAAAAGTCAGTTTGGATAAAAAAATGTCTGACGTGTTTGTGAGGTGAATGATTCGAAGTTGTTTTTACCAGATTCGTTTTGGTTGTTGTGATTTAGTAGGTGGTTGAAGTTTCGACGAGTGTCCGTTGTTTTCGACATTGATTTATTTGTCTTTTTTTGTTTAGGTAGGTTGGAAATGAAATAAAATGTTTGTATTTGATTGATGACCTAAATCAAACAATTCTCGCTCTAAACTTGTACCTCACTGATTTTTTAAACATTAGCTCTAAAAATGTTTTGCTTTGCGATAACCTGAATAAAATGTTGAAAAATATCGTTTGAATGAGAGCAGTCTAATAATACATTAGAGCTGCATTCTCGTCTATTGATTGCAAGCAAGTATGAGCTTCATCTCTTCACCGCATCTCAACTACGCCGGAGATCGAACGCAATCACTAAAGCTTTATAACTTTGATCGGCATAGTTCGCAAGAACCTCAGCCAGAGCCCGAAGCCAAGCGTTTCCACCTTTAAAAACTATTCTCTGAACCTTCTCTCTCTGATTCTCTTCTATTGAACCACGGAATGTCACAAATATTGAGCATAGTTTAAATGCTGAATGAATGGATCGCGAACACAAACTGACATATTTTTCCAAACGTTGTTTTTCGACCAAACAATTTTTGGATTTTTCTTTGTTTAGATTGAACTACAAAATTGAATAACAAGATTTCTACTATAGTTTCAGAAATGCGAATTATATACGAGGGGTAGTATTTGATCATAATTGTATTAGTTGCGAATCTTGCCGAGACATTATATTAATCTGCACAATGTATACTTGGTTCATATGTATGTATAATGTATAAAATACCCCTTTAGTCGACGCTTTGTTCTCGAGGGACGTGTGAATTATTTCTGAGACATGAACGTTGAGGTACGAAGGTTGTAGAAATAGAAGGAGGCAATTACTTATAATACTGGAATTTGAAACACTGCTAATCATCAAGCAATCCTAGCTATTTGTTGATTGTAATGATTTGGTTTAAATCACCACCACCAATCACCAAGTTCACCAGCGACGAAACGTAGTCACGGAAGGTCTGAAAGGAGCTCATCGTGGCGATTTTTTTTATTTAAGTTGGAAATCATCACATGACTTCTTCCGCTCTGGGTGGAGCGGAAGGGCGTGTCAGACTCTTACTGACTAAACCCCATCCGTGTTCCTTCTAAAGCCCTTTGCGTTTCAGGGCCACGGTGACTCTTTCGAACAAAATTCCGCAACTTGACGATGTTACTGCTCAAATTCTTGCTTCCGCTAGAAGAAAAGTGCAAGGAAGGTCGACTCCAAGGAAATGGGACACACGGTCTAGGAGGCTGAAGGAGAATTGAAATGAGATGACATTTACATAATTCAATCTTTACATTACGGTCAGTCAGGGAAGTAAGTTAAACTCCATAGTTAACAAGTATATCTCTAACGAAAATTTCAGCGAGGGGTATCGTAATGCAAGTCATACTAACAACGCTAACTGCCACGTTGGTCTAGTGATCGCAAACATCGACTGCTGAGCGTGAGGTTTTTAGTTAGGTTCCCGGGTCGGGCAAAGTGTTATTGGGTTTTTTGCCATTAAAAATTTGTCAGTAGCAGCCTGGAGATTGGGAGTCGATGGTGTGATATCCCACGTAAAACCGTTGGTTGTGCCTGGGGGGCTACTCTCTAAACCCGAAGTCCATAGTTTCGGGCTTAGTTGCGGGCGTATTCTGCTCCGTATCACCTACGGACCTACGATTAGTTCCGAACCAGAACTAAGAATGAATGACAGCACGATTTGACAGTAACTGTCAAATTGTGTTGTCATTCATTCTTAGTGGTTAGGTGATAAGGAGTAGAATACGCCCGCAATTAAGCCCGAAACTACGGACTTCGGGCTTAGAGAGTAGTCCCCTGATCTCTCATCAGTCATTTCGGAATGCCATCCCATCGGAATATGAGAGTGCACCTGTATTTGTGCACACACTTGTGCACTATAATATCTCCTGCAAATTTGGCTAATCTCCGTTGAGGTTAGCACCGTGGTCAATATTTGGTCGGGAAGGATTACCAACCGCGAACTTCAGACATAATAAGGAACATGCATAAAAAAAATATTTATTATCTAAACAGTTTATGTAGAATTATACAAAAATATAATACTAACAGTGAATAGAGAATCGAAATTGACCAAAAAACAAACGAGATAAAACTATTTTAAACAAATATATCTGTCTCTCTCTCGAAAACGCTGTTTTGTATGGCAGCTGTATAGGCGACATAGTATTTGACGTCACAGTTTGTATCGGTCTTCTCTTTCTAATTGTCAACTTTGAAGGTTAATAACTTCATCGCTGATGAAGGTATTTTAAAAATTCTTTCGTAATTGTTTACTAGAGATAATAAGTATTTTATTTTGCAAATAAAAAAAATCATGCTTATTCCCTATTGTGTCCCCACAAAAGCATTACTTATCGACTATTCTGAATATATCTCCGATGCAAACAGTACTCGTACCCTCCATAATTAGTTTTCGTAGCTCCAAGCCCGTTGTACATTCAGGGCAGTCCTTTATACGAAACGACTTATATCTCTTTATTTATGCATAAACTGTGATAAGCTTTGTTAGCCGCGGATTTAGTAAATATTAACAACAATGGCGTTACTAGCCCTTGCGGGTTGAAACAGTGAGTTTGGTGACATACATACATACGTAGAATATGCTTAGGTACATATTGTATGCTAGCCCTTTACGTATTGTAGTCGTGGAAGTGACGAAGCGTTTTGTATCACTTGAATTTACTACGTATACTAGATCCATACTGATATTATTAAAGCGAAAGTCATGTCTCAGTCGGTCGGTTTGTGACCTCTTCAGGTCTGAACGCCAAACGGATTTAGATGAAACTTGGCACATGGGTAGACCATGTCCTAGTGCCCCTATCATGACGTGCCATTGTCATCCAATTCCGATGATGTAAAAAGGATAGTGCTATTCGCTATATTTAGCTCCGTCTCTCTCTTAGAGCGGAGTATGCTCGGGATAAAAAGGGCGTATGTAGAGCGTAGCGGGGCAAAACACTGGCCAAGTGCTAGTTTGACTTGTACACGAAGAGTTCCGTACCATAAGCCATTTTTATTTTATTTTTTTATAGTGGCAACAGAAATACATAATCTGTGATAAATTTCAACTGTCTGGCTATCACGGTTCATGAGATACAGTCTGGTGACAGACAGACGGATGGACAGCGGAGTCTTAGTAATAGGGTCCCGTTTTTACTCTTTGGGTACGGAACCCTAAAATAGAGACAGCAAAGCTTAGATCTTAAATCTTCAAATCAATCAAACTGTCTAGTCCTTCTCAGAACTAAACGGAGGTCGACTTCCAGGCAAATTGAATGCAGCTTAATACTAGTATTTTGCATCGAGCGACTGCATATCTGACTTGCATAATCAGTAACTGGGTAACTGTTTTCTGGATTCTGTCAATACGTAAAGACTGATAAAGATTTACAAAAAAACAGCCGGGAAAACGGCCTAAATTGCTTTCCGAAGTACCACGGAGGAAATTTAAGTATGTTTTGGATGGTCGGTCACCTATCCACATACCAACCTCGGAAAGCATTTCTTAGCCTCAAATATCGACCGGTGCGGCTGTTATTATTTAGCTATGAACTTAAACCTATTAGAGGTTGAATTTTTTTTTTTAGTCCAATGTTGACACCAGGAATACAGGAGAAATTCCTGGTGTCAACATTGGACTAAAAAAAAAAAATTACAAACATAAAAACTCACCCCAGACCCGGAACAACTATCTGTAGGCCAAACAAATATTTGTTCCGTGCGGGAATCGGACCCGCGACCCGCAGCATAGCAGCCAATTGCTCAACCACTTTTTTTTTTTTGAGGATTTGAAATCATCAAATGACTTCTTCCGCTCTGGGTGGAGCGGAAGGGCGTGTCAGACTCTTACTGACTAAAACCCATCCGTGTTCCTTCTAAAGCCCTTTGCGTTCCAGGGCCGCGGTGACTCTTTCGAACAAATTCCGCAACCCTGGCAGAATTGCTCAACCACTGCGCCAACAGTGTCGTCAACCTTCAAATTTCAGTCAAAAATAAATTCTTAAGACTCTTTTAAAAGCAACAAAAAATCCAAGAACCTAAGAACGAGCAAAAAGTCACCAATTACGACGATTTTGTTCGTCGACACCTAATTTAGTTAACAAGAGTCCCTTGGGGCCGTAATTAGAAATACGTGTGAGCGACCTGAACGTCACTTATTCATATTTGAAGGCTATTTCCAGTCTCGCAATTAACTCCAGCTAAGTTTTTGCTTGAAAACTGGGTTTTTCGTTTTTGATTTCGGGTCTAATTGTTAATTTTAACCTTGAATTTTTAGTGCTAGGTCTTATTTTAGCTTGGCGGGTTGAGATTTGTAATATCAAGGTATGGAGATTTTTAATGAATGTCTAATTATATCTCGGCATTAGATATCTTAATATGTATGTTTGTTAGAGAATAATATACATATATTTAATATTTAATAAAGCTTTGTATTGTTCTGCGTTGATTCCCCAAAAGATCCTTTCAACATGCTTTCCTACTTCAAAACTGGCTGCTACCCCACTGCTGTTAGGCAAGCAATAAAGTGTATGTCGCACTAGCGCGGAAATGTAGTCGGCCATCCTCCACATGTTCAATTGATTGTATTTTTATTTTTGCCCCACACTAGGAATTTCTCATGTATCGTGGGTACGTTCACAAACATAATTACTCACACACACAAACATCCAGACTGTGTTGAAAAACGTCGTTCGGTACACGTGGGCATTTGTCATTGCAATTTCTCAGCTACATATTGGCCTGGCCTTTTTCTCGGGCCTCACTTGCATCGAAATGTACTATTTTATCCTGACACCGGATACCGGGCGAAAAGATTCATCTAAGATTCTTAATAATACAAGTTCACCAAAATATCGGTATCTCACTCCTCCCGCCTAAACTGACCATGCCTGTTACTCCATCACAAAATTTCCTTTGAATTTTTGAATCCAATTTTTCTTTATCACAAAGAAACGTCTCGACGGACAGAACGCTGACTTTTGACACATTTAATTATTCAGAACTTCGTCTTATTTAAGTACGGTTGGAACAATAGCGAAGGGTTTCCGCTATGACTAAAATATTAAATGCGAACACAGTCCTATAAACATGGAGAATTTGGTGCGTTACGTCGACAGCCAGCTCTCGAACTTTTCATTGGCGTTTTATTAGCTTCAATACACTTTTAAGAGCTGTTTATTTCGTTTTATTGCAGACGAGATTTTGTGACGTCAGCTTGTGTGTGTGTGTGTGTGTGATTGTTGCGCCTTGTAGTTTTATAGAATTACATGTATAGATGAGCGAATAGAAAGAAGAAGAAAGAGTAACTATGGAGTTTCTTGTCCGTTCTTCTCCATAAGAATCTACTGTTTGCGAATGGACAACTAGAGATAATATAGTAGAATATTAACTGTAAAAATTTTAGTATTGAGTATGTATAATCTTTATTTTTTATTTTCTATGTATAAACCATTTAAATTGTAATGCCTTAATAGGCAACTAAGTTCTAAGATCCTACCTATTGTTAACATCTTCAAAATTCTGTACACTTAGTTCGCAATAAAGAATTATAATTGAATTGAATTGAATAATAATAATAATATCTTGGGACAACTCACACACGGTCATCCGATCCCAAACTAGGCAGAATCTGAGCTATGACAACCAGACAACTGATAAACATACTTATATATTTCTAAACACATACATATTATAGACAAATTACACCCAGACACAGAACAAATGATCATGCTCATCACACAAGGATTTGTCCGGGGTGAGAATCGAACCCACGGAGTTTCTTGTCCGTTCTTCTCCATAACAATCTTCTTTTTGCGAATGGACAACTAGAGTCACTAATATTTTAATTTCAAACTGCAAATTTGACGTTCAAAAGTGCCTTTTAATGGTCTAGTTGAAATAAATGAATTGACTTCGACTGACTTTGAAAGAAAAAGAGTTTATTTGCGACAAGCAGGACGAATACCAAAAAAAAATATAATAATTTAGTAAATTACAAAAGTTATGCAAGTTCGGAAGATATGCGTCACATTCGCGCAAAACGGCCATCGCTCAGCATAATGCTAGGATTCGTGTGCGAGACAGCCACAGCGCTGGTCGAATGAGCTATGACAATACGCTCTAATCTAATAATATGCTCTTTTTTAAATTCCTATTTTGTAATGTTCCACCAGTATTCATTGGTGCCAGAAATCTTCAATGTGAAATAAAATTTCATTAAAAATGTTTGTAAAAAATTATAACTGTGACAATAATTCTGATTGCAGGATGCTACTATAGGCACCAAACTTGTAGACTCAGTTTAGATTGTCACAGACAAATTCCGAAGAAGAAGTGTTTATTATATTCAAGGGAAAATTATCAATGTAAGTGATAAAAGTACAAACAAAAATGTCGAATTCAACGACATAAAATAGACCTGACTTTGAATCTCCGACAGCACTCAACACCAGTCTTTGATTCCGAGCAATAAAACGAAATAATATAGCAGTTCCACAAGGATTTACCCAGTTTAAAATATGGGCAGTACTGTGTTAAATCTTGACGTTGGTGCGTGCGTAAATCTCACAGCCAGCCCGCTGGGCGTGGGGCAAATAAAACCGGGGCTAATAGCGCCTTAAAGTTTTCTTTATGCGTTCCCCCGGGGTGAGCTCCAGAAATCATATTTCTCGAAGTAATAGTTGCTATGGAAGTTGTTGGCAGTATATTCGGGATTAGCTGTTAACAACGTCGGTAGTTTGATTGAATTGCTGTTTCATTTATTAGTTCTAGTTATGAAATATGGCAAGCATACCGTGAAGTTAGGTCTATTGATTTTAGATACTATGCCTGAGAGGCTTAGTCGGTCCAGCAAAGTCGGTTTTTATCCAAAATTATGATGATAATGATTTACTTTGCGTGTGTTCACCAAGCACACTTTTGCAGAATATTCGAGTGCAAACGTATTGAAAAGGACTAATAAAATCACTTTTTATAAAACCATGTCGTCTGCATGTTTGGATTTGTGTATCAACTTTCACAATTTGTTTAAAACAACAAACAAAGAGTAAAATTCGTGAAATATAAATAACGTGAATGTTAATAAACAATAATATTTTTGTTTCCGTATCCTTTCGATTCCGTTGTTACAATAACAACAAAGTAAAAGGGAATTATTTACGTCAAAACAGATTTTCGTGAGCTTTGACCTCAAACGTAATTTTTTGGGGACTCAATCTCGTTAGTGACTTTTTGAAAATCCTTTCACGTGTCGTTCGAGTCGATGACATGATGTATTTATAAGCAACGGTCGATATGGTTCCGTGAACGGGGCTTATGTAGGTTTTATGCGATAGTACGCATAAAAAAAACATACTTGTACATAGGAATGTATTCTCTTTTTAGGTGTTGTGAAGCTCACGACCACATCATAATTATATATACGTAGATAACATAGATAGAGATATACACAAATCCTATTTTTTTGGGTTCCATGCCTCAAGAGGTAAAAAAAGGAACTGAACCTTATAAGATCACTCTCTTGTCCGTCTGTCTGTCCGTGTGTCACCACCAATTTTCTCAGGAACGGGTGGACCTAGCAATTTGAAATTTACACCAGATACTGAGGTAGTCCCTATTAGGTGTATAAAAATCAAGGTTCTGAGTCAAAACGATAAAAATATTTAGGACAAATTAGATTTTCGCGAAAACTTGTAAGTACCAAAATAACCATAATTCTAGGGTATACAATTTGATGTGAAAGAAGTTAGATCAGGAGCAGATGCTCCTAGATCACAACCGCTCTCCCTGCCCGCAGCAGGCGCATCGGGCGTCGGAGGAGGGCTTACGCTGCCCTCTTCCGGCCCCCCTAACTGGGTCCAGGGGCGGCGGACTTGGGGATGTCCGTCGCCCCCCATTCATCCGGACCCGAGGTGGCTTCGCGTGGTGTTCCCGTGCGCCCCTCTTTGACGTAGCGAGGGGAGTCAAACACCTCACTCCCCTCGCCGACGCGAGGTGGCCCGCAGAGGCGGGCCGGCACCAGCCGGGGATTGCGGATGTCGCATACGTTCCCGCGATCCCCGGCGTAGGTGGAAGATAGAACACCGGGGTGGTTTTAGTCAGTAAGAGTCTGACAGACCCCTCCACCCGCCCCAGGGTGGAGGATTTCCATGAGGATTTCCCCCCGAGATAAAAAAAAAAAAAAAAAAAAAAAAGGAGCAGATGCTCCTGGTCTGACTTTGTTGAGGCAGATGCCTAACTTTTGCCTTAACCTTTTCCCTGCTGCATTCTGTGTAAGTTTCAAATTTGCTGCTTCTCGTTGATGGAACAACTTACCGCCTTACTATACTACTACTATCCTATTTTTTTTAAGGTTGGGAAATCTTCAAATGACTTCTTCCGCTCTGGGTGGAGCGGAAGGGCGTGTCAGACTCTTACTGACTAAAACCCATCCGTGTTCCCTCTAAAGCCCTTTGCGTTCCAGAGCCGCGGTGACTCTTTCGAACAAATTCCGCAACTCTGGCAGGCTCTGGCTCTAGCGGGCCCCGTCTTCTATGCTGACATCTGTTTGAGGCGCGCGTGAAATACAACGCGCCATCGACCCGGGCCTGGTGGTGATCGGACAGCGAGACACCCAACGCTCGCACGACACTCCTTAGTTTTTGTTTTAAGGATGGGAAATCATCAAATGACTTCTTCCGCTCTGGGTGAAGCGGAAGGGCATGTCAGACTCTTTCTGAATAAAATCCATCCGTGTTCCTTATAAAGCCCTTTGCGTTTCAGGGCCGCGGTGACTCTTTCGAACAAATTCCACAACCCTGGTAGACTACTATACTACACTATCTTTTATGATACCTTGGACTATTTAATTAGCAGCTACAATTCTAGCGACCGTAAACTGAGAACCAGATAAACCGGATACTAATTCGCCTTAAGATATAAACAGTGAAACTACATTTAAGCCCGTACATTAAGCCTCAAACCAAAAATGGGTACACGGACGCGAACCGCTAAAATCCGCATTTCGCCGAGGATTTGCAAAAACACGGACGGTTTTAAACGCATTACATTTTTTGACCAGAAAACACATTTAAAGTCGTGAACAAATCAGTTAATACTGCAAACATACATTCGAATTTTCATGTAATGGCTTTTAACGTAGAAAGAATGGGAGCAAACCGCAGCCAACATTAAATTGGTATTATTGCAATAGGATCTACAATGGTGCTAAATGTTTTATAGTTGTAAAACTTAAGGCAATTTGGCGCGGTGGGTAATCTGATCTGGGTATTTTTCCAATGGGTTTAATGTACCTACATCTTTTATTTTATGGGAATTCACAAATTCATGTGCCATATAAATCCATGTGTGTAAGGACTGCCTATTTTTTGGACGACTAATACTCAACCGCCCCTTTCGTTGAAAAGAAACAAAATATGTTTTTATTTGGGACTCGCACAGGACAACTAACAAAATAAATTAGTAATTGACACTGACAACTTAGTACTAAAAGACAACAACATAATGACCTGTGCAAGGCCAAAAAGCTTTGCCAGGGTTGCGGAATTTGTTACAAATAGTCACCTCGGCCCTGGAACGCAAAGGGCTTTAGAAGGAACACGGATGGGTTTTAGTCTGTAAGAGTCTGACACGTCCTTCTGCTCCACCCAGAGCGGAAGAAGCGGTAGCTCTTTCGAAAAAACAAATTTCGCAACCCTGGCAGGCACTGGCCCTAGCGGACCTCCATTTATTTGCTGACATCTCTTCGAGGCGCCCGTGGAACATAACGCGCCGTCGACCCGTGGCTGGTCCTGATTGGACAGCGAGCCACCCAACGCTCGCCGTCCACAGGCCCGCACCTACAGTGGTCGGGAGTCGCAGGGCGATCCCTGCGACTCCCGATGCCCGAGGCGTCTTCCTCTGTTGCTGCGGCTGGGGCGTGTGGTTTGCCTCTCCTTCATGTGGCCCACCTCCTCCTTCGCTAGCATTAACGCTTCGCAGAAAGAGCTGACTGTTTCCCATGCCCCCTCGCTCGGTCCATGGATTGAATAACGATAACCTTAAAGACTAATATTTTCTATAGCATAAAGTGAGACATGCAGACATTGACCCCTTTAACCCTTTGTAAATCTCACAAGGGAAACGATCGTAAAAATATATACAGATCAATATTATGACTTTATCTGTACGGTCCAATGTCAAACCATAAATGTTAAGGCTGAAATCACGCCTTCCAAAAATACAAGATTGAAGAAAAAAGTTTGGAGTGTGAACGTGAATGAAAACAAGAGAAGACGAAAACCATTTAAGCGATGGATAGATTGATGAAAGATGTTATACGGCTGGTCTCAATGTCAAATTAGCTAGCAACAGTAGCTGAAACGTCATGTTACAACGGTAAACATGAAGTTCCAGCTACTGTTGGTAACTAATTTGACAGTTGGTTAAAGGTAGATACGTTATTGAGATAGGCCCTTAGTAAACCAAAAGGAATAGAGATACTGCAAGTTTTATTTCGTGATCGAATCAGAAATAAATACATCAGCAAGAGAATCAAAGTAACCGACGTATACCGAAAAATTGCCAAACTCATATGACATGGTCATGGTACATGCAACGTATGGTTGTTGAGGTCATTATTTTGGAGTGGCGGCTGCGTATCGAAAGACTTTACGTTGGACGATCTCTCACAAGGTGGACTGATAACCTGTTTAGTGCCACGGGAGCCAGCTAAGTGTGAAAAGCACAGGACCGATTGATCTGGCAACGCTTGGAGACAGGCTTGTGTCCACCAGTGGACGTAATTTGTCTGCAATGATGCTGATAATGATATAGTAGTTTGAAGAATAGTGATTACTGAAATGTCGACTGCTGGCAATAACATGATCCATGGTAGAAGAAAACTTGAACATAAATTGAAAAAAGACCAGATCAGTAGAATTAGATCAGTTGTTTTGTTTTGTAAAAATAGATTAAGCTCTTTCGGTTATTTGGTTTCATTTCTGTGCCTAATGGGCATATATAGTAATAACGCCATTGCCATTAGGTATTATTCCAATGTTCATGTAGGCGTACTCGTGTTTCCGTTTATTTATGGCCATTCATACTTTTATACTACATATTGGAATTAGTTTTTATTATTTGTGTTTTTTAGTCTGTTTAGTATGGATAGCTTTGTTATATCAATCCAATCAATCATTTTTTCAAAAAAGTTTGTTTCTTCATTAATAACTAGCTGTTTTTCGCTGTTTTGCTTCCGTGGCGTATAATTTTATTTTGGGATACAAAGCAGTAGACTGCGAAACTCGATAATTGTGTTGCTTGCTATCCTTCCAGAGATTACCTCCTACAAACAAGGAACTTTATTTCTTTATAATACTGCTTTTATATTATTTAGGCAATCATCATTCCGACTGTTAAAGCCTGGTAAGTTTTGTAGTTTGCAGGTTTAGCAAAACTCACATGTTACTATAATGTCGTAGGTCACATGCATGACAATGAATACGATGCTGAATATGTATTTTCTTTCTTTATTTGACTTTCTTCGTATGAAACGAAGCTTTTGCCTTTGTCCCAAAGTCTAAAAGTAACAGGCAGGTATTCGTAAATTTGGATTTTCTCTACGTCTGCATCTAGCCTTATTCTTTTATTACTTTGTCCGCGTAAGGCAATACAAATCCAGCCCCGAGGCACGAAGCTAACAATTCTTGAAGGCACATTGTGTAAATCTGTATAATTCGAGCTAAGGTCCATGCTAGCTCTCTGATGGTCTATAAAACGTTTCACTTTATGATACTAAAATCTTATATTGGAATTTATTGCGATATGTTGGTCAAATAGTAAGATAGTTTTTGCTGCCTTTAGTTGAATAGAATAGATGTTGGTGATGTTGATTAGAGTGAACAGGCTCCTTCTGGGTAAGCTCGCTCCATCGTCGACTTTGTCATCTATGACCTAGACTAGAGTCAAGAGCAAACCCATATTAAATAAAAAAAAACATCCTTTTCGAGGTTTACGTTTCAATCCATGAAGTAAATAAACAATTATTTCGTTTTTTTTTTCTTTACAGATTGCTCCATTTATTTAGGTCCATTTACGCTGAAATTTGACCCATAAAATACTTAATATTTTGTGATATTCATTTCCCAATTGAATCAGTAAATTCTGTTGAATGTTTCAATCGTACTTATTTATGTTTATAAAACATATTAACACAACAAAATAAATTTCGTCGCAACACTAAAACAATTTCGCCCAATCGAATAGCAGAACATTTTTTTCACGCGGGCCATACTTTAAAGTCGCAGAAAGGAGGTAATATAAATAAAATACGCCAACAAAAACATGCCAGGAACGGACAAAAATCATAAATATTTTACGTGGAAGTTCGCTCTCTGGAGACAGTTTCGGGACATCGTGGTCATTAGAAAAGTTTTAGTGGCCATTACTGGCTGTTTTATATTACCGGCGAGCGGTTCTCGTGTGGGTTTAGTTAGGGTCCTAGGATTGTTGGAACTACGGACCCCAGTTTGTTGCTTGGGTGGCTTACGAGTCCCTAATTTGATTGGTCGATGTTATTACGTTTTGTGTGACTGTTGAAATCGTTTGGTTTTCTTTCTTGGTCCTAAGAGTTTTCTGTTTCTTGGGCAATTGAAATGCTCATTGCTGGTACGCAATGAACAGTTCAATTGCCATTGCTGCAGCCCTACTATGACGTGCTAATACCATCCAATTCCGATGATGTAAACGGGATAGTGCTATTCGCTATGTATAGCTCCGTCTTCCTCGTAGAGCGGAATCATGATCGTTTTAAGATTTCATAGTAGGGCCCCTGGTAAGCAATGTTTTATTTCATAAAAGAGAAGTAAAAAATAAACTTTTTACAAAACAAAACCCTGTTTTGGTCTCGATTCATATTTTTGTTAGTATCAATGCACCAGTTTCGTTATGTCACTAGACCAAGGTATTGAAATAATAGAACAGAAAAAACAAAATTTTAGTAAAAGTCTTGTCAAGAATACCTTCCTTATTTAATTACTCTGCAGCCCCATAAGACAAAAGCTATAGAAATACTTGCTTTAAAGTAAGCTAGCCTATTTTAGGTGAAGAAAACGAGACGCCTTTAAATAAACCTTTCTCACTTACACCCAAGAATAGGTTTTAATTAGGCTAAACGTTTTCCTAGACGAGTAATAATTATTCCAGTCCGGTGGTACTGAGATATTAAGGTTTGGTCGAATATACTCTGAGAATAGAACGCTTTTAACCTATCAGGATTAATAGACTGGGATAGATTTAGTCTCGGGTTTGTGTGTTAGATAAGTTGGCTACTTTCAGAGTATTTCTTAAAGCTTGGTTTGGTGTAGGAGATAAAATAGTGGCACTAGTATTGTTTTAAGAATGCATACTAATATCATAATCGCGACAGTATGACGTTAAGAAAAATATGCTGTCGGTTTGCTAAATCCTCACGCCTTAACGAATTTGGATGAAATTTGCCACATGGATCGCCCATGACTACATGGGATTCTACCTTTTATACCAGGACTATGTTCCCTTAATGGAACTCTATGGTATCGAATATAAAAGAATAGCACCATCCCATCACTTCCTATGGGTGTCGTAAGACGACTAAGGGACTCACCAGAGAATGGGCAACAGCATTCTCTGTGGTTCTGTGTATAGCAAAAGCTACACTGCGATCGCCAACACACCTGCCAAGTGTGGCGATTATGGCAAACCCCCAACCTTTGGGGTAGGCCTATGTCCAGCAGTGGACGTGTTTCGGTTGATATGATGATAATGATGTTCCCAAAGTTACTGGCAAAAGCTACTTTTTTTATCAATACAGCACATAAAGAATATAATACTTATTTTTATTGCCCGCCGTGTAAAAAACCCGCACCTTCCAGGAGTTAATCGAGGCCAATGATAGAGCTGTACAGGTAGCTAAATAGTTATGGGAAAAAAAAAACAATTCACACGAAAACAAGAAGATTATTCTTCATATGAACTGTTTATTTCTGTGATTATAATTTCGTCTTAACTGTTTCTGGGGCCAACCGTCCAAGAAACCTGTCATCCGACTTTGGATTGCGGATGCTCGCATTTGTTCTTAAGACCTTTGGCATTATAGATGAAAAGTCTGAATATGAAAGTGTTCCGTGAGTGTATCCGTGGCATCACAGGCCCTACCAGAATACCAGCGCTGAGTTATTTACTTTTTTTAAATAACGCAGCATATGCTGAGATAGGGATCTTTTTGGCCTCGCACGTATTAAATTTATGCTTGTGTTGTTCTTGCTTCTGTTCATTATTTTTTATGACTGTTAGTTTAAGTTTATTTTACTTTTCTATTTGTTTTGTGCGAGTCCCTTAATATGTTTCTTATTTTTTAATATCAGTATATTTGAACAAATGGTTTCTGATTTTGACTGTAATAGTATGAAAGCGACGAGAGAAGGCACAGATTAGTGTCAGACTACCTTATCATAATATTGCACACGAATGTTAATACCTGCAGATGAGTAGGAATGGACAGGTAAGCTTGCCTTGGGAGTTTAGTTGCTACATGGATTAAACCCTCAATTCAGATACAGATTACCTACACTAGTTAGTCTTACCAGCGACCTTAACTTAATACCTAAGTTGCTGGTAAAAACCAAACTGAAGAGAAGACAAAATTGATGCTTAATATTATAAATGCGAATGTTTGTGAATATGGATGGATGTATGTTTATTACGCTCTCTCTGGTGAAAACTACTGAACGGTAGGTGATGAAACTTTACAGTAATATAGCAAAACATCAGAATAACACATAGGGTAAAATTTATAAAGAGGAAAGTACGAAGACCACGCAGAAGAAGAGCCGCATGCGGCAGATCGACTCCAATAAATATCCAACGAAATACTATTTACAAGCAAAAACCACTCTCATCGTTTTTTTTTTCCCAAAATGTTAATCATGAGCTGTCGTCTGTCCGACACAAAATTGGACTAAAACCGAATCCGACCAAAGCAGTGTACCTACTCTCTGTGTTCGCTATCCCACTAGCTAATCCGACACGTGGGCACCTGAGTGCATTTAGATAAATCGAATCTTTGAGTCTCTGCTCCGCTTTAATTTCTAATTAAGGAGTGCACGAGGAAATTCTACATTAATGAGGTTCCGGGATTCGGGTTTAGACGACGAATCTAGGTTAGTGGATTTTACTTTGTGAATGGTTTGGTCAAATTCTTGTTAGATAAAGTAATTATTGTGGGTTTTATTGGTAGAGTTTTTGACACTGGTAGGGTATATACTTGTTCGAAAGAGTCACCGCGGCCCTGGAATGCAAAGGGCATTAGGAGGAACACGGATGGGTTTTAGTCAGTAGGAGTCTGACACTCCCTTTCGCTCCACCCAGAGCGGAAGGAGTTTTTTAATGATTCCCATACTTAAAAAAAAGTGTGGTTTTATGGATAGGATTTCCAACTTAAGAGGTTCAGATCCGTTCCATGTAAAAACTGGTACAAATCTGCAACTGGAAGCAGATGCCAACATGCATTAATGTGATAAGCCTTGGCAGATTGATAGATTTTCTACTTAAACATGTCCCATAAAAATTAAAAATAAGAATCTGACTGCCCCTTTCATTATCATCATCATACCAGCCGAAAGACGTCCACTGCTGGACATAGGCCTCCCCCAAACCACCCTTGGGTTGCCAAAATCGCCACGCTTGGCAGGCGGCTTGGCGATCGCAGTGTAGCTGTTGCAATGTACAGAGAATGCTGCTGCCCTTACTTTGGTGAGTCCCTTAGTCGCCTATTGCGACATTCACGGGAAGAGATGGGATGGCGCTATTCTTTTACGTCCGACACCATACAGAAAAGCAGGCTTCAAATACCCCTCTGAAAATACCTAAAATAATCGATTTGACAGCTTCAACATAAATAAACATTTACCTAACTAAACAACGAAACTGATTTCCACAAATAATGTCCATCGTGACCGTTCGGAGATGTTCGGATTTCCTCGGACTCTTGAATATTTCGGGATGGCTACTCCCACGGACATCTGACCTCGTTTCTGAAATAGACGATCTGTAGGGACTTATTAATATTAGGCGTTATTTAAGGGATATGTTAGTTGCTGTAAATTTTATTATCACTCTGTGATGTTTATTTAAAAAGTTTGTTCTATTTAACTAAATAACGTAGCTGGTTGAAT
The DNA here is from genome assembly GCA_905163435.1 of Mamestra brassicae. NCBI lineage: Eukaryota > Metazoa > Arthropoda > Insecta > Lepidoptera > Noctuidae > Mamestra > Mamestra brassicae. The sequence continues at coordinate 3,477,744 of LR990996.1, read as the reverse complement.
ATAGTTTTAGGACAGGAATTATGTTTCTCCTATTATATTTTTGAAATAAGCATCTGTTTGAAATGATACAAAGAGTTGAACTTTAAAAATCACAGTTTATGTTACGGCCGATTTGCAGAATGAACGAGACCTTTTTGCAGAATGAAGTTTAGATATGCGAAGTTTGGGAAAATAACTGTTCAGTTTAATATCACTATCACATCATGAAACGAAAAGGGCTGTTTGTCTTGTTTGTCTAATGTGACTTTAAGAGGCCAAAGAGGAACTGAACCGACCTTGTGAAGCTAGAATTTGTTTTAGAGATGACTTATAGTATGCTTAGTACATTAAACCACGACGATATAGTCTTCAGCCCTGCGTGTCTTCAACTATGATATTTAATTCGGTGAATTACGATAACAAATGCTCAGCGAAATCAGGAAGGAATGCCAACTATTTAATTACAATACAACTCGAGAAGAAAGGCACAAAAAAGACAAATTTAAATCACTGTATACAATTAACGTCGATATAAATCCTGCCATTGACGGATTTTCGAGGGTTATCAATTATAAAAGTCAGTTAGCCGTCTGTGCTTCTACTTAGGGCCGGCTTATACTGAGACGCGCGGCGACGATGCTTGAAGAATAAACCGTCTGCGGTAAAGAGAGCTTGAAGTGACCCGTCAATCCGACTGTTGCGAAGTAGTGACAGCTCCCTTCAAGATCGCTTCACCTTGGTTTTCATAAGTTCACCTTAGTTCAATGGGCAGCTAGGAACCGCGTAGAGTGCAGCCGCGAATTCTAAATCGCTGTGGTGCGCTGTATAGTGTGGCGTACCGTTGCTGCGTATTCGTATTCTCTCATTTGGGTCAATGATTTAAAAGCGTCCGTGGAGTTTATTTCACGTTCTCCTCCATAGAGATCTAAGCTTTTAAACGCGCAAATTAGCTTCATGATTGTGACTGACCGATCTTGACAATTCAAAAATAGTTTATCACACTAATATTATAAAGGCGAAAGTTTGTGAGTGTGTGTGTATGTTTGTTACTTTTTCTCGCGCAAACGGCTGGACGGATCTTCATGAAATTTGGCACAGAGGTAGATTATGGTCTGGAATAACAAAAATAACTTTTCATCCCGGGAGTATGTTTCCTTGGGATCATTTTCGACATTAACGCGGGTGGAGCCGCGAAAATGCTTTGAATCTTTGAGTAACTAATTACCTAAGCGGTGTTGTTTGCCAGTTTTTTTTTTAATGCACCTAGCGTCACGTCGTGTCCTGACTTAGTGTGAACTGACCCTTACTATTTCTACCCATCGTCGTCAGGAATTTTCAATTTAAAACAAAGGACTGTATTGGAAAGTAATTCGTATTCGATTCTTAAGAAGTCGTTGAAAGCCTTTTCTGGTGTGAAAGGAATTGTGATACGGGATACAGATAGTTTTGATTATGAACGTCAAAATTGACAAAGATATCATTGAGTAGAACCTCTGTAAGAAAAAAAAGCGGGTTTATGTTTTCTATGTGAGTGTTAAATATGTATTATTGAGAATTCTAAATAATACGTCAAAAAACATGTTAAATTTCCCTTAATTTAGTACCTACCGTACCAACCTAACAATGTAATATATTTTAGCACAAAACATGAATGTCGTGAAAGATGTTCCTATGTCAAAGTTCATAAAAGTTACCATAACTAAAACATTCGATGGATCGATAGCCGTCGCAAACCTACCAAAGTTGTATCACGAGCATATATCATAATCAAATACATTTCTCTAAACACAGTCCCCATTACTACCTTTAAACCCATTCATTCTTGCAAACAATCAATAGGATCCACAAATCACGCTTCATCACCGGATCCGCAGCAATCGAAATAGATCCCATTCACTATTCAGATCAGTCCGAGTCTCAGGTAGAAATGTATCATTTCACTATAAGGCTGAGTGTCCACTGAGCCGGAAAGGAGAGGAGCAGAGTGGAGCTGTGTCAATATAAACTAAAGGAAATGCATAAAATCTCCGCTCTGCTTCGGTGGACAGGGATTTGCGAAGTTGCATTAAAAAATCATATACAACCGAGAAGCGGAGCGCGGCAACGGAGCTTGGCAGCAAAGTGGGGATGCGGATAAACGGCCACCCGCTCAAATAACTCCTCACGTGACCTCCGCACAATCTGCAACTCCGCTCCGCACTACCTTGTTACGCATCAATTGACAGACACAGTCCGCAACTCCGCTCTGCATTGCTCCGTTGCTCCGCTCGGCTGCCTCGCTCCGCGTCAATGGAGAGGCAGCCTTACCGTCTGCTATTTATTCATCTACTATCTAGAGCTATACTGAGCTATCTATCAAAGGACGGGACAGAGGAGGATGACATAAAAGATAAAAGAAAAGAGGGATTATGCTTCGTTCTGGGTCATTACGGACTGGAGATGATTAAGGAATAGGTTTTTGTGAATTTCATTTGAATTTTCCGAATTTAAATACGGTCTTCTTCTAGGTAGGTTAGTGCTATTTACAAATGAAAGTTGAGGCCATAATAGGTGACCATTGAAAAACCGGAAAAAAAGAAATACTCTAGAGTAGCATGCCAAAAAAAAGGATTTTTTAATTCTTATTTTTTAATAAGAATTAAAAAATCCTTTTTTATTATTATTGAACATCTAGAAATTCTTTTCTAGATGTTCAATAATATTTTATATAGATATTAAGGTATTATATAGGTGTAGAACCGCAGCGATGGCGTTTTTTGTGAGCGGTGGTATCACACTCCGATAAGCGCGCGCCCGCACGCGGCCACAGGACTTGAGAGTTCAGTTTACCGAAGCAAACGTAATTTCCCACCAACCTACCTACTAAGTTCAGAATTTGTTGAAAATGCCGCGTTGTTTTCGCCTTGTTGGACGTTATCTCTGGACTTGTGGCGGATGCAGCGACGCTTGACCGCTCTCATTTGTGACACTCCATCGGTTTGTCCAGCCCTGGTACATAGAATACGATATGTGGTTGAACTTTGATAAGATAGATCGAGATGCCTGGCTAACTAAGCAAGATGAAACGTTAGGTGAAATGGTAATGTGAAAAGCTTGGTATATGTATAGATTTGTGATGCTGATATACATAAAAAAAATATGTTTATAGAGGTATGCGGTACAGTGAGTAAAGTCCCGCATACCTTCACTAAAATGGGAGGATCCTCCGAGCAGACGGTTGTTGTGTCTGGTGGGCACTGCCCGATAGTTGAAATTCGGACTGTTGTATACGTTCAAATCGCACGGAGAACTTTGCTTGCGCGATACAGGATTTCGTTGTTTGTTCATCGTAGATGGTGTTGAGGTTCTTTTTGTTGCCGAACAAATTTCGCTTCTTAGTTTTTCATGTGATAACATTGATGCCGCTACATGTTTATTTAGCACATACAGATGCACGTAATGTAGGAACAAAAAAATGGCTGCGCCGATTAGGTAAAGATCGGCTAAATGCCAGATCACAAGTCCTGAAAACCAGCGTCAGCCTTTGCGTAAAGTTTACGTGTTGTTTGTATACAGAATTGAGTTGATTTTATAATGTACTTAAAACATTATGAACCTGTACAAAAGAGAGGCTCTCATATAATGCACATAGGAAGTTGTGAAGTTCTGTTATGATTGCCACCAGATAATTGCAGACTCCGTAAGATTGTAATAAATCTTTATTAGATTGCAATTTCTCGATATATTATGAAAAAAACGTTTTGTTTACTAAAAATCCCATCCAAAATCAATAGTTTCCAATATATTATAAATATATTGTAAATATATTTATTTTATTACTAACACTGTATGGACCGAATAAGTCTGAAATAAATATATTGAAATTGAAATTGCTATTCCACCAATTCGCACTAAACGTTTCCAAACGTCTTTTATAATGCGCACAGCAAAGGAGTGGAACTCTCTGCCTGCGTCTGTGTTTCCGAACGCATACAACCCTAATCTCTTCAAAATTAGAGTGAACAGACTTCTTCTGGGTAAGCTCGCTCCATCGTCGACTTTGTCTATGACCTAGACTAGAGTCAAGAGCAAACCCATATTAAATAAAAATTAAAAAAAAATATTCGTATCATTTTAAGAAAAAGTATTTTACAATTTCACGCGATATTTTACAATCTTGCGGCGTTTGCTATTTTCCGGTGACATGATCATAGGACACTTTTTATCCTAAGTGAAATATAGTACATTATCATTGAATAATTTCCAACGAACACGTGCACGAAACCACTTGCAACATCTAGTGTATATTAGTGACAGGTTTCAAGACAGTCTGCGTTGTTGATTACCCCGAGCGTCCTCCACTGACCCGCATAACAAGATGACTCGCTTTGTGTCTGCAACTGATCACTAATTTGATTCTGCAATAGTAATGATCTTATTGTTTAGTTAGGAACTTGCAGTGGCTTAACACAGTTAAGGTACGCACCGACGAAAATACGACGTGCAACATATCCAAATTATCAAACACGCGCAAGTTCCATTGATTCGTTAAAATAATTAACACATCAAATCATTTCAGTTGATCAGCGTATAAATGTGAATTGGGTTTTATTCTTTTTTTATTTTATGTACAAAGGCGAGCTTAATACAAAATTGGGCTATCTAATTGTCAACCTCATTGCGATTTGCAAAAGAATGGGTACCGGTAAAACGGGGCCAATAGCAACGCAGGGGTGTATAGAAACAAAACTTTGAATGGTATTTTCACTTGAATGACACATTTTTTTTTTAAATCTTTTTAATAGTTTAAAAACATTTAAAGATTATAAATTTAAATACGAGCCCCTGCGTTTCCATTCACCCCGTTTTGTCTAAGTGAACAACAAAAACTTAAAACCATGATAAACCCTTACCTAATAACCATTAAATGGGAACCCACAACTCCAACCCAAAATCTAAACTGTTCTTCAATAAAACACCTTGAAACTGTATCCCAAAAAGCAGCACTTTCAACACTGAAAGAAAACCAACCGTCGAAAGTAAAGCAAAGTTGCTTTCTGCATTACGCGTGTTATGTAAATCGAGCAAGTTAGTAAGGGTTTCTTCTGAGGAACTCGTTGAAAGCATCGGTGAACTGGGCTTCTTAAAAATTCAGAACGCTAAGTGTGATACCGCTGTGGTGGTTGAACGTGAAGCGTTGGATGTGGCATTTTGATGTGTTTTTGTTTTGCTGAAATATTTTGTGACTAGCTCTGCCCGCGGATTTGCTCGCATGAATAACAATTTAAACTTCAGGGATCAATCTCTAATATCTGTACCTAAATTCATAAAAATCAATTCAGCGATGTAGGTGTCAAAGCGTTATAGACAAACTTAGTTTCGCAATTATAACATTAGTTTTTGGATAACGCACTTAGACAATGTAGTATGCCAATATTGGAGAATTATTTCTCAAATGGTTAGGCAGAGGTGTCATTAAAGTGGTGTATTTTTCTATGTTTCACCAATGAAATAACAGCCCACTCACAATGGCCAACATAAGAACTAAGTGCGGTAACCAAAACCCCTAATAAAAAAACTTATACATATTTTTTCTAAAAAAAGATTTTTTTATTTTTAACCTTTTAGTTGTACACCACACCTAAGAACACCACTGGAAAGTCACAGGAAAGCTGAATACGCAATTTCGTTTATTTGGATGACATATTTTTGAACGGATTTTGATGAAATTTCTATTGGAACAATCGGAAAGAATAAGTACTTATAATCATTCACATAAAAAAATCAATTTTTTAAATCGGTTTATAAATGACGGATCTATGAGGTAACAAACACACAAAAAAGAAAGAAAGAAACATACAACCGAATTGAGAACCTCCTCCTTTTTTTGTCAGTTAAAGATAAAAACCAGCAAAACACTTCGACAGCACATCCAAGTCACAGTACTATTCTGAGTTCCCAACATCAACTCACGTTCACTTTATCACGTGGCAACTTTTCACTTTCCACACGCGATTGACGCACACAGATAGATGGATACTCACTCAGCACTCGAGTTATCTCAACTCGCCAACTAAGTTTCGAGAGACGTTTACAGAATAAGTATTTTAAATTTCTATGGACTGTGCTGTTTTATTTGAAGTAAGTATCATTTAGTTTATTTTAAGGTGGATGAAAAGTTGTTCAAGTACTGTTAAACCATGTATGTTATACATAAATTGATATAAAATAATCATTATGTAATTTTTTGGTATAGTAGTGAAAGCGTTAATATTTTTAAATTTTACATACTTTTGTTCCAATTTAAACTAAATACATATTTAGTCAACATATATTTTTATCATAGATTTTCATAACATCTCGCCTTAAAACATGTCGTAACATATCGTCACAATTTGCCTGGTTATGAAGAACAAACAAGGTAAGACGAAATAAATTAATTAATGCACTGGAATACCATTTACTTTGTCCTCAAAAAAATAAAATACTTTAATTCAGATCATGAACCAAATAAAAAAAAAAACAAAAAGATACAATTTTACTAAACATCACCAAACCTTCTGTATGTCAAAAAACTTTAATTAAAAGAAAAACTCCAAAAAAACATCGAAAACTGCAGCCAAAAATCTACAAGAAGACAAGTGGAAACTACGCAAAGTTGGCAGACAGTCCGTTGTCCCGAACCTCGTGACGTCACAAACTGCTTCGAAAACACCGCTCAGTAAAATTAAACGAAAAACCGACCGATTCATTGCAAACTTTTTAGTTCGAAGTTAGTGAGATAAAATCAAAATTAGAAATGTAGACAATTTTGTTGGCTATGTTTTCTGTTGGTGTTAATAATAGGTTTCCGTTTTGTTTACGATTTAACCACATTTTGTCATTTTGTGGTTTTTTAAAGGCAGGTATTTCATCATCACCATTCTAAATACATACATATCAACCGAACCACGTTCACAGCTGGACATAGGCCTCCCCCAAAGGGGGGTTGCCATAATCGCCACGCTTGACAGGCGGGTTGGCTATCCCAGTGTAGCTGTTGCAATGTACAGAGAATGCTGCTGCCCAAGTGCCCATACCTACTCTGATGAGTCAGGTATTTTAGCCTGTAGATATTTTGTCTTAAACTGTAATTAGGTATTTTGTTTTTGTTACTCTTTAGGGGTCCGCACTCAAACGGTAAAACGGAACCCTATTACTAAGACTCCGCTGTCCGTCTGTCACCAGGCCTCATGAACCGTGATACCTTGTTAGACAGTTGAAATTTTTACACATGATATATTTCTGTTGCTGCCATAACAACAAATACTAAAAAACTGAGTAAAATAAATATTTAAGGGAGAGTAAAATAAATATTTTCTTCCATACAACAAACGTGGTTTTTGTGCCCGTTTTTGCTCGATATTGATAACGGCAACAGGTAGAAGCTTGAAATATTCACAGAATATTATATAACACATACGTACATTTATTTTAAAGATAAATAATTAAATTAAAATAAAACAAATATTTGAGGGGCAGGGGTAAAAACTGTGGTTTTTATGAATAATGGTACGGAACCCTTCATGCGCGAGTCGGATTCGGCCGGATTTTTTGCAAATATTGATTCACTACTTGCTTTTAATTTTTTTATTGACTAGCAGTTTTCCCAGCCCCTCACACAACTACATAACCAAGGCATTTATTGATACATTCTTGTTGACTGATCATCAGTTCTACTCTACATAATTCGAATCAATGTTTTCACAACGCAATATTTGTTAGAACAAATCAAGTTTTGTTACCTAACACAAAAATAAAATAAATTTATAAAACAACCTCTAGAAGAATCTTCTATATAATTTGAATGAAATAGCATTATCAATATTATTTCTGAACACTTTCTTCCCTGTAGATATTAACTCTTATTTCTTATAATTGTTTTTGCCGGTGTCTTCAAAATAATAATTATACTTTTTTTATTTCAATCTTCTTGTGCTTCATGAGCCGTCAGTGGAGACTGGTCATCCCTTAGTTGCCACTGACTTATTTTAACTATTATTTGATACTGAAAATTGTTTTTTCATTATTTGCATTGTTCTCACATATAGAAGCAACAAGGTTAATGTAACCAGGATTTTTGTTAAAATTAAACGGTTTCAAAGAGTGTTTTTACAATTCAAAAGTACCTGTTAATGGTTTATTTGAAATAAATGCTTTGACTTTGTACCTATCGCTAAAAATAATAATAATATAATAATAATAAGCCCGGCTGTCAAGAAGACAGTCAAGAAATTTTTTCTCGCCGATTTTTATTGTGAATTATTTAAAACAAACCATCTTAAACCAACAAAATGAACTTTAACCCGAAAACCATTAAAAAAAAACATCAACACTACAATAGAACCGAAAAACATTTAAGATATGGCGAAGAAATTTTGAAATTGATGACATGCTGACGAGAAGCCGGGCACGTCACCTAGCCACACACCCATCACCTTCGGCCTCGTCGCTCAGCTCCGCCTCGCCGCCGCCGGAACCCAGCCCCACTGTGAGTGCTGTGACACCGGCCGTGGCAGTTGCGTCGAGCTCGAGCGACGAGTACTTCTCACCGCCCACGACGCCACCACCTGCACGTCGGCGAAGAGGACGCCGGCCGCCGGACGGCTTAGGACCTCGAGGCCCACCGGCCTCTGATAGGGTCCCAGCTCCCGGCGGAAGTGTGCAGCGCATGCGATGGACACAATCCATCAATGAAAATGTCATGCGCTCATACTTTGGGGCTACAGAGGGGGGAACTAACCTGACTGCGTACCGTGGTCGGATGCTCTCTCTGTTTCAGGTACTTGAACCAGCTGTCAACGTTTCGGCCCAACGACTGTCGGATCAGGTGCGCGTCATCCAACGTAACCGTATGTTGGATGACAGTGTGCTTGATCGCCTCCGAATGGAAATGTGTGGCCATGTCATTACTCCTCCGTCGCAGACTGTGGCACCACCACAGTCGCAAATATCCAGCCACGCTGACGAGGCGAGTAATGACAGGGTTACTAACGTAAGTACCCAGTGCAATGAGGAATTGAGGAGTGCTTTAGAGTGTGCTATTCGGGAATATCGCTACGTACCGCCTGAACTAAGACCACGCTTACCTCGTCTGCCCATGCATAACAAAAATAGGGCGCTGGTAGCTGCTCTGGATTCGCAGTTGTCAAATTATTTTGATGACTGCGAAGACCTCACTGACACACACTCGATTATGTACTGCGCGGCTGTAGCGGCATGTCGTGTAGCTCATGTCAAAATGACTAATGACAGAGTTACACGACCAAAACCAGCCGTACCGGCTTGGCAGTGCAGGATCGAGCGTCGTATCGGTGGGGCCAGAGCGCTAATCGGCAAACTAATCTGCTTCAGGGAGGGCAACACTCGCCCTAGAGTGATGCGTTTTGTGAGACGGGCGTTTTCGGGGACTGATATCAGCCCCCGAGATTATGTCACGTGTCACAGAGCGCATCGACTTCCTGAAGCAGAAAGTGTATGCATGGGCAAACCGTATTCGTAGGTATAGGCGGCGAGTGGAGCGATACACCCAGAATCGCACATTCCGAAGTAATGAAAGGTGGGTATATAGGGTTTGGGAGCAACCGGACCAGGGTGTGACTGACACGCGCTTGCCGGATGATGACGCCATGTGTTCGTTCTGGCGCAACATCTGGTCGGTGCCTGTCAGTCACACCGAAGGTGATTGGATTCGAGAGGTCGAGCGAGCGTGCGATCCATTGCCAGAAATGGGGGCAATCACAATCAGCCCCCAAGATGTAGCCTGTGCAGTCCGTCCGTTGCCTAATTGGAAATCTCCAGGGCCGGACGGACTGCACAATTTTTGGATTAAGTGGCTACAAAGGTCGCACGCTCGTTTGGCATCTCAGTACCAAAGTGCCTTAGAGTCCGGCTCGCTACCCAAATTTCTTACGACAGGAGTTACCCACCTGCTCCACAAATCGGGTAGTACCGCGGAACCCAAAAATTATAGACCGATCACGTGTCTACCGACGGTCTATAAGGTTCTTACATCTATTTTGAGAGCTAAAATTAATAATCATATTAACAGCAGCAACATCATGTCTGTCTCTCAAAATGGATGTAGGAATGGGTCCCGCGGTACTAAGGAGCTACTCCTCATTGATATGGCCATTAGCCAACAGGTTCGGCGTTCCCGAAAGGATCTGTCGACATGTTGGATAGACTATAAGAAGGCCTATGACTCGGTGCCTCATACATGGCTCAGGAGGGTGCTAGAATTGTATAAAATTGATACAATGCTACGCACCTTCCTGATGTCGTGTATGGGGCAATGGAGGACAGTTCTTCGCTATCCAGGATGTCGAAATATCCAGAGGAACAGCGAACCGGTAAGGATCGAGCGGGGTATATTTCAGGGCGATAGTTTGAGTCCGCTTTGGTTTTGTCTAGCCTTGAACCCTCTAAGCACACAGCTGGAGAATTCAGGGCTGGGCTATCGGTTGAAGAGAGGTGGTCAGGTTATATCTCACCTCCTTTACATGGATGATTTGAAACTCTTTGCCCCCAGTAATCTCCAACTGATGGAGCTACTGAAGGTAACTGAAACTTTCAGTAGTGCCATCAGGATGGAGTTTGGTGTGGACAAATGTGCGGTCATGCATGTAAAGCGTGGGGAGATTATGGAATCCGTGGGAATTCAACTCTCGGATTCCATAAACCTCAGATCCCTCTCTTCAACTGAAACTTACAAGTATTTGGGTATGTCGGAAGCGTTAGGTATCAATGTTACTGACATGAAGCAATCGTTGAAGGAGCGCTTCTTTGGCCGCCTGAAGAAGGTATTCAATAGCCTTCTATCAGACGGAAACAAGGTGCCTGCCTTCAACGGTTGGGTCATGCCGGTATTGATGCACTCTTTCGGCGTACTCAAATGGACTCAAACGGAACTTGACGCCCTGGATAGGCGGGTCCGTACACTGCTTACTGCATATCGAATGCATCACCCACGGTCGTCGGTAATGAGACTGTATATCCCGCGAAAGTGTGGAGGTCGAGGCTTCTTAAATGCTAAGACTCTCCACAATCGCGAGATATGCAGTCTCAGGGAATATTTCCTAGCTGTCGACGTGGGTATGCATCGAGATGTAGTGGCGGTGGACAAGGGACTCACCCCGCTCTCTTTGGCAAATGAGAACTGGCGCAAACCTGCGGTGCTAGACACTAACGATCGCAGGGCTGTATGGCAGAGTAAGGAACTTCACGGACGCTATTTCCGGACCCTACATGGGCCCGACGTAGATCAATTAGCGTCCGTAGCCTGGTTGCGATTCGGTGATCTCTTTGGAGAAACCGAAGGTTTTGTCTGTGCAATTATGGACGAAGTTATCATGACGAATAACTACCGGAGATTTATTGTGAAGGACGGCACGGTTGACATATGTCGGGCATGTCACCGTCCGGGAGAATCGAATCGCCACATTGTCTCTGGTTGTTCTCGTCTAGCTAACGGAGAATACTTGCATAGGCACAACCTTGTAGCCAGGATTATCCATCAGCAACTTGCTCTGAAATACTCTCTTGTGGAATCGGAGGTGCCGTACTACAGGTATGCGCCCGACCCAGTTCTCGATAATGGCAATATCACATTGTACTGGGATCGGTCCATCATCACTGACAGGACTATTGTTGCCAATAAGCCTGATATAGTGGTGGTGGACCGAATCGAGAGGCGTGCAATGATTGTAGACATAACCGTTCCGCATGACGAGAACCTCGTGAAAGCCGAGAAAGATAAGCAAATCAAATATATTGACTTGGCTCGCGAGGTTGTCGACATGTGGGATGTGGACTCAGCAATCATTGTACCGATAGTTGTGTCAGCCAATGGCTTAATAGCCACGAGCCTCGACCAGCACCTCAGGAGGCTCTCGTTAGGCAGCTGGATCAAGGGCCTGATTCAGAAAGCGGTACTTCTGGACACGGCTCGTATTGTTAGGAGGTTCCTCTCTCTTGAGCCCTGACCGCCGGTAGCTTGGACCCTGTTCCCGATACTGGTGGGCTACTATTTTTTATATTTTTAAATATTTTTATATCTTTGTATTTTAATATTTAAAAATGTAATTTATATGTATTTACAACGAATAAAGAGAATAATAATAATACCTTGGGACAAGTCACACACGGTCATCCGATCCCAAACTAGGCAGAGCCTGTGCCATGGCAACCAGACAACTGATAAACATACTTAGATATTTCTAAATACATACATATTATAGACAAATTACACCTAGACACAGAACAAATGATCATGCTCATCACACAAACATTTGTCCTGGGTGGGAATCGAACCCAAGACCTCCGGTTTAGCAGTCAGGGTCACTAACCACTCGACCAACAGGCCAGTCAACACGACTATCCTCATAATATTACTCCTATTAACGATAGCTCTCAAGTACCACCTTACGTCTTGTCTAGCGAGATGATAAGCAACTTATGCAGCTTATTCTATCTCACAATTAATGGACCTCGGGGTGTAATGTACCAACATTACAACTTTTATTGTAGCACCAACAAAACAAAGAGAACATTTGCACCAACTTAGAACTTTGACCTTTATTTTTTAGATGAGATTGTTCTTTCTTAAGTTTTAAAGAATGTTCTGTCTCTTGTGTTGTTGGAATTACGTGTTTGAAATAATAATTTGGTAGCAGCAAAAGGTACTTTAACTTTTTGAATGACGAAATTGTGAAATAAGAAACATTTATGAAAGACACCACCAACAAAAGCATCATGCATGCATGTTAAATACATCTTTTTTTCCATTCTTTTTCTGCAGCCTCTTTGCTGTGCTTCAGCAGCACACCTGCTACTAAGCTGCCCGGTAGTCGCTGATTACATATATTTTATTAGTATTATATATTATCTGTATATTCTATCCGAAATGTTAAAATTCAACTTTGAATCTTATTTTTTTATTGTACACCTACCACAGTATAGTCTTTATAACCCAAAGGTTGACTGGTAGAAAGGCCTTGATGCATTAAGTCCGCCCATGTACCACTATTGTACATAAAGTTTAAATAAATAAATAACAGAGCTAAGTACTTCGGAAACCCAGGTACCCTCTGTGAGATAGTTGGTAACACCAAGGCGTGGCCTTCCTTGGGGAGCTGGGATGGATCAGGTGGGACAAATGTGTCATTCACATTTGTCCCACCTGCATGCAAAATACGCGCTTAGTCGTGGAGTTGCAGAAACCAGCCCGAGTTACATACAGACCTACATACATACATTCGCAGTGCGTCACTCATGAAACATTTTATGAAATACGCCGTATCACCAATTTTTTTTTTAATAAAGACAGGATTTAAGTCCAGCTAATCTCCACAACCCAATTACTGGGTAACATGGTAGGTACTCGTGGCGAGACTACCCGTAACGACTATCAAGATTCTACCAATCACAGCCGTGACCAATGGCTTCACGTGCTTTCTAAGACACGAAGGAGTCTTTGCAATTTAATGGATGGTCACACATCCGCGGACTGTCCTCGGCAAGTGTTGCTTAACCTCGAATCGACCCATGCGACTGTTTCAACTTTAAGGTATTAAAGCAGTCAGGGTTGCAGAATTTGTTCGAAGGAGTCACCGCGGCCCTGGAACGCAAAGAGCTTTCAGAGGAATACGAATGGGTTTTAGTCAGTAAGAGTCTGACACGCCCTTCCGCTCCACCCAGAGTGGAAGAAGTCATTTGATGAATTCCCATCCTTAAAAAAAGGGTATTAAAGCAGCCAGGGTTGCGGAATTTGTTTGAAAGACTCACCGCGGCCCTGGAACGCAAAGAGCTTTCAGAGGAACAGGGATGGGTGTTAGTCAGTAAGAGTCTGACACGCCCTTCCGCTCCACTCAGAGTGGAAGAAGTCATTTGATGATTTTCCAAACATAAAAAAAAAACAAAAAAGGGATTAAAGCAATCACGACGAAACCGATTATACTCGTAACTACATGCTTTCGAAAACATCACAGAAACAAAATTTCACGCTATCAACATAAAAAAAGTTCCCAAAAACGGAATTAACAATTTAAAACACTATCCGCATCATTATAACGCTGCTTCAGTTAAACCGCCCAAAGTTCGGTCATTCCAAACATTTTTGGAATTGCGCAAAACGCATGAATGAGGCATGAATTATTACCTTTTTGGGTATTTGCTTCATATACCAAACAGAGCCTATTAGCGGAAACAGGGCCTTTTATTGAGCTATTACGTAAATTAACAGTACATATGACCTTTATGTTATGTGGTACATTATAAATGGATATTCGTATCCTTAAATCTCCATTATCATATTTTGTGCTGTGAAATTGCTGGCTCTTTAAGATTAATAGCTGAAAAGGTCTAATAGGGTAAACGGGCAAAGTAGAATAGTTTGATGTCAAAACGTATTGGCTCTACTTAAAGAGCGATTTACGACTCAAACAAACCAATCCTGAAACGAAAATGAAAGTTTTCAACGAACTTCATAAAACATAATACGTATGAAAAATGGAGGTACAATACAAAAACTCCAAACTTTAGTTTCGGGCCCTTAAGTACTTTATCGGACTTCCGCAAAAAATGAAAAGGGAATCCGACCTCTGCGATCAAATTAACACGACTTCTCAGAAAGTTGGTGTAATTATAAAACGTAAGAAAAAAGTATACCCAAAAACTGTTCAAGGATAAGTGGAATAAAGCTCCTTATTCATTAGCCGACAAAATGTGAATTCATATTTTTGAAGCGTGGTCAGTGAAATATTGAAAGTTCCTGTCACGCCTATTGCGTGTAGGTTGATTTTCCCAGTAGATGACGGCTAATCGAAAATATTTTAAAAATAACCATGTACATAATTTAACGTACCAAATGCTATGCTAAATTATACCCTGCAGTAAGTGTCGTTTATTTAAAATGAGAATCCTTGAGAGACCATCATCATCTGCCTAGCCTTTTCCCAATTAAATTGGGGTCGGCTTCCAGTCAAACCGGATTCAGCTGAATACCAGTATTTTACGTGGAGCGGCTGCCTATCAGACCTCCACAACCCATCAACTGGGTAACACGGTACTCCTTGGCAAGACTGGTGTCAGATTATCTGGCTTCTGACTATTCGTAACGACTGCCAAAGATCAACAAATGACAACCGGGACCAACAGCTTAACGTGAAGAGACCATGAAATCCAATATCACAAGAAATTGCAAATGACACCTAAAATCGACACAGTTTCAAACATTTTTTTTCCACTTTTTGTCGGCTAGTGAATACGCATCTGAATTATAACGGGATACAGAACCATAGGCAGGTACCTGTTTCTTTGACGATTTCTATTCAATCGTTGTTCCGTTGCTAATATTTTTTTTACAAAGTGGATCTGAGCAGTCATTAAAACTTTTTGACAGCCCTACTTTAATTGTTATGGATATCTTGTTAAAACTGAAATGAAGACAATAAGGTATTTTGTTTTCCGAAGTTTTGGGACTTCACGTCTTACGTTTTCGTGTAGTTTTGGAAATCTCTGATTTATTTGATTAGGCGGTGTGTTTTGTTTATTTGTTGTTTGTTAGAAGTTTTTATGATAAGTACCATTTTCGATTCCCAATCACTTTTGTGGTAAACTTTGAACACGATTCTTAGTTAACGTCAGATTACTGAAGTGTGGAAGTCATTACAGGTAGATGGGTGCACGTGGTTAGCTTTATTCTTCAATAAGTTGTTGCTGAAAGAAGGCATACCTGATGAATGGTGAACAGTTTGTCATGGGCGTGCAGTAGGCTACAGTAAGGGTCATCTTCTTCTTCTTCAGTCGGTCCCTCATTACTGAGGATCGTGGTCACTGGACCCCTTTCAGCGGACAATCTGTCTCCATCGATTCCGGTCCAAAGTTGCCATCACCACCTGCTGGAATTTGCTTGAGGACATAGCTTCTTTAACTTGGTCCGACCATCGTGTTGGCGACCGGCCTCGCCAGTAAGGGTAGGCCATACATAATGCCCAAAAAAAAATTCTCACAACATTATTCAAGGTTGAAATCACGATACTGACGATGCGAATTATGTTTGATTTTGATTGGTTAGTGGGGATTTGATTGAGCATTATGTATGGGCTGGCCTACCCTTACTGTAGCCTACTGCACGCGCATGCAGTTCGTTAGTGCCCTTCTTTAAAAACCAAGGCGATGTGCTGGAGTGCAACAACTATAGAGGAATAAAGCTAATGTGACATAGTATGAAAGCATGGGAAAAAGTTATTGAAAGGCGGCCGAGAGAAGAGAGTGAAATCTCACAGAACCAGTTCGGTTTTATGCCTGGTCGGGGAACAACGGATGCCATTTTCGCTATCCGTCAGCTGTGCGAGAAATACAGAACTGTGCATAAAAACTTACACATGGTATTCGTACCTTAGAGTCGATCTGTTCTTTAAAAATCTCATCGTAAAAACTTAGATTAACAGCTGCAAGTAAACTGTTATTTGCCGTGAAGTTATAGATTGGAAGCAAAATGCAAGCTCACTTCACAAAAATTTTCAGCATGAGATTTTGATAAAGCGGCGCTACAGGACTTTTTTTTTTTTTTTTTTTTAAGGATGGGAAATCATCAAATGACTTCTTCCGCTCTGGGTGGAGCGGAAGGGCGTGTCAGACTCTTACTGACTAAAACCCATCCGTGTTCCTTCTGAAGCCCTTTGCGTTCCAGGGCCGCGGTGACTCTTTCGAACAAATTCCGCAACCCTGGCAGGCTCTGGCCCTAGCGGACCCCGTCCTCTATGCTGACATCTCTTTGAGGCGCGCGTGAAACACAACGCGCCATCGACCCGGGCCTGGTGGTGAGAACGCCTATTTTAGAGACTAAATAAATAGTAGAACCACTTCAACCCGATATACCAACGTCATAGCAAGAATAAAACTGACCACAACAAACCGAAGTACTTCCAGCACAGAGAACATACACCAGCAATTCCTTTAAAAGCAAACTATGTAATAAAAAATGCGTTGACGCGCCCTGACAAAGTGCAGTCGCATCGTATGGCGGGAGACAAAGTGTGGTCATTACTGCGTCCTGCTGCCGAGTCCCTGGCCAGTGTTAGGAGATTAGTTTTTGTTTATACACGTGATATTTTATAGGAAATAATTAAAGTAAATGATAACGGGTGGGTTTAGTAAGATGAGTTAACTTTGTAGCACGTACGTATTTTGTTGTATTTTCATGATCATTTGTATTATTAATTTTTGTATTTTAAAACACAGGGTATATTCAACTATGTCCATATCTATTTATTTTACCCTCGTCCGTATGTCACTACGGCGTGCCAACTAAAAACCAGCTCTGGGGCCCTACTATGAAGTCTTAAAACGATCATGATTCCGCTCTAAGAGAGAGATGGAGCTATACATAGCGAATATCACGATCCCTTTGACATCATCGGAATTGGATGACATTAGCACGTCATAGTAGGTCAGCTGTCCAGCCTTTCTGCACGCTCAGTGCAATTTTACTGTAGTATTCTGTACTATTATTGTACTCTTTTTTAATCAGTGTTTGTTGATGATGTGTTGTGACGTATTCAGGCAGAAAATAAAAGTTTATTAGTTCCCCAAACGAAATATTTCTACTTTCTTTCAATTAGGTAAATTAATCCAAGTACTTATTATAAGGCGAGATACAAACTTATATCCCAGTCTATAATTTCCAGTCCGGATTTAACTCAAGACCCATCTTAGAGCGAAGAGGAACTGTTTCCGTCAGTAATTCAGATGCAAATCGACTCTGCCCAAAGGAATATTTAGCGAGACGTTTCTTGAATTCTGACATCCACTTGAAGCAACAAACTGCGTATGAAATAAGTATTCTAAAGCTACGTTTTCATTGGATCAAAATAAGAGTTGACGAAGATTGTTTTCGGGTTTCGGCTAAATCAAATTAACCCGTCTATTGTTTACTACACTGGTTATTAACATGTTGGTAGCAACACTGCAATATTTTATGCGGCTAGCAACATTATTCTCACAGCACTAATCGGAAAAAAAAATCATGCTTAGCAGTTTTCCATTAATAATTCGGATGAGGTTTATCTATACCTACATTATTTCCAATAATTATTTATTTTTTTAACAGTTTATGTACACACATTTAACAAATAGATAAGATACTTCTTAAAAAATAGGTAAAAAAGGTGATGCTTATTTCTAAAGAAATCTCTTCCAGCATACCTGCGAAAGGAGAGTCGAATAAAAGAGATGTAGACATCGTGTGTAAAAGTTATGCTAACATAGAAAAAAGATAAAAAAAACTTTAAATATAACATACTATAGTAGGCGCCAGATAATCGTGGAATAACGGTCATTGACCCACCTACAATTATTGACATTTTTAATTTGAAAAACGGAATTAATGACACAAAGCTGTCCCGAATCATCATCTCTCGTGATCCTTAACATTGTCTAATAATGAAAAACGATTCATATTTAATTGTTCAGGTACCTATGAACAGTTATTAGGGAAAGGTCAATGTACTTTATTCCACATTTATCTGGCGCCTACTATATACATAAATATGTATGACTAAAATTTATATCATACTAATACATAATACTAAAATAATAGGTAATATAAGCTAAGTGATAATATGGTTGTATTAGGAGCAAACCAATATCGTCGGTGATACTGCAAAAGGTACCGCGAAATTACACTTTGCTATAAGGTCTAGTTTTCGATGTTATTTTATTAAAAGTTAGCCTTATAGTAAACTGTAGTTTCGCGGCATTGCAGTATCGAAAATTAGACATTATGGTTTAATAACTCCAGTTCGATCCAGCCCGTCCCTAGCTGTCCTCCCCCCAGCGACGCCCTAAGCCGAGGCCCGTACCCCACAGGGGTGCCCTTAGCGTGTAGTCGCTTAGTTTGTAAGTTTTTTATAAGCCCTGGCTGGAGGCTTTAATATTATATTAGGGCCACCACAGACAAGCCCGGTTAAGCAGTCGACAACCTTATAGGTTGAACTGCGAGAAGCCACTCATAAAAAAAAAGACATTATGGCAAAGTGTGGTTTCGCGGTATTGCAGTATCACCGGCGATATAGGTTTACTCGAAATAAATTGACAGAGACCGAGGAGCTAGGCAGAGGTCTACTCACCCACAGCCACATTTCGTCAGTGGCTGGGCAACCTGGTTTTACCAATGAATACGTAGCCTAAGGTTTCTAATAAGAGCGATAACGGAACACGTTTCTCATATCGTATTTGCGAGCCAATATGTCTGAATTGCTAGGGATGGGACCGGTATGGGACATTTTACTGTATCATGATCACTCGAGAAAAAACGCGGGGTTTTTTGTCACGTCGGGTAAACATGAAATTCTTTCATTGCTGAGTATTTTCTGTGTATGAATATAAAGAAAAGAAAATAGGAACTAATTTTGGTAAACGGGTAGTATTGAATATTGAAAGAGGCTTGAAGTAAACACGGCGTTTTTAGAGGGGCTACTTTGTGCATTTGCTGGTATAAATGTCTGTTTGGTGCTAAAAGTTGCATATCTCATCATGCAATCGACTTGAAATTTTGAAACAGCCATAGTAGGCCAGTCAAATTAGCTTTGAACCTTGAAAATAAAGCTATTCTAATAATAGCCAAAAATTAAACATTTTTCACTACCGGGTCATAATAAAAAAACAGAAACGCCTCTGATGTAAATCCCTCAAAGTAGAATACCCGAAAAATAACCGTTACACTTGGATAGCATTAAGCCCTTCAAAGAATTAACAAGAGATGTTCCTTAATTAGCCAGCTAAAAGATAATTTCCACACTTGCATTTTAAGTCACTGGCTGCAACTCTACTTTGGCTAAAATTGCAACTAGTCATAATTAGCTTAGAAACCTAATTAGGAACTTGACTAAGTTCATTATGCGGGTTCTTAAGTGCTTCTCTAATTAGAATTTGTACAATTAGCTTAGCAAATGCTGATTCCTAGAATTTAATTATTATAATACTTTATTCGCTTACGATTTTCATTATTCCTTTGTTTTTCTAAACTTAATAATCTTCTTGTTGGAATGAAGTTGAACGTACGAAGAGTTACGACATAGCTCATTTTTGTTCATTCTGTTGAATGTTTAGAGAAGACAAAACGTATGGATGTTTTTTTTTCAGCATGGCAATAGCGGTCACTCTACGTATACGCACTCTACTACGTACTCTTTCCCTGTTACCTTTTCATAGCAATCCAAACAATTAAATATAACTCGTAGTTTTACATCAGTAAATAAATTAGGATCGCGGTCGATGTTGATCCAGAACGGCTTTTTGTATTTACTTCCGACTAGCTGCTGCGGCTCCGCCGTACCTATAATATTTTTTATAAATTATGATCTGTCTTTTTTGATATATAAAAAATGTTCATCCATCTCTTCTCACAAACTTTATTCTAATACTGTTTTATATTGTGTGAGGATAAGATTTTGCAATAAGGTATCCTACTAGGTAGAAATTATTCTATTTAGTCCGTCCGTTAGATTTTCAAAAAATATAGGAAACGTATTTTTTGCCATTTCAAATCGCTAAAAATTATAAAGATAAATCGCATCAAAGTGCAACAGAGGGGGCTGGTGACGTCACGTCGCTAGTGAATTGTACTATCGTAGTGACGTCACGCGAGTTTTCAACGCACTGTATCTTCGTCGTTTTTTGTTTACGTGAAAAAAGAAAAAAAACGTGTCTAATATTTTTTGGAAATCTATCTGACGGACTAATTAGATGTTTTCAGTTAAATACCTTATTACCGCTACCGGTACAGTCATGCACAAAAACTGTACATAGTTCTCTTGTATTTTCGCGTTTTTACTTCTCTGACGATTGGTTTTACAAGACTAATTCAAGTCGTTGATGTTTGTACAAACACGGAATAAGATCCATATGGAATTGACGGGATCGTCACAATCCAAATTAATATTTAAAATATAAAAGTGAGTTTATTTTTTGTTCCACTTTCCCACCTAAATCGCTGAAACGATTTTGTGGAATTTTAGTACAGTGATAGCTGGGATCCTGGAGTCGGATTCAGATTCATACTTTTTATGTGAAAATCTTTATTTACGCGAGCAAAGCCGCGGGTTAAACCTTGTTTCCCATATCAAATATACGACAGCCAACACCCAATCAAATTACCCCAAACAAACAAACTGATCTTTGATCACAACAGATACAATTTCCGTTTTGAACGCATCATTAAGCGTGTAATACCGGCTAATTTTCAATGTGCCCGCAAACTATTTGCATAATTAATTCTAACACAACGTTGCGCTGAAGTGAAATATTAAAATTGCCTGGTATACCCTTAATTTAAATTTCTAAATCGTTGGAAAGGATTAGAATAGATGGCTCGCGTTGTCGGATGTATTTGACCATAGAGCACGGAGATGTCTTGGTGGCCGTTGCAAGAGACGTCATGTTCAAGACCATGGAAATAGAGACCTAGATTGAGCGTTCCCTGTTTAATGTTTGTTACAAAAGTGTGTGAGAGAGAAGTGATCTTGCAATCAGTTGTTATCTTTCTCTAGATTTCCGATTGGTCACTTAACAGGCTGCCAGTGTTCAATACCCTACAGTCATATCGACCTAAAGAAAAGAGACACGTATGTCTCTTTCTAAAGATAAGTCAATTTTTGACGGAACTGCACAGCCTGTGACGATTCTGACTAAGGCTATGCTTCAGCTAAAACTCGTGGACAGAACAAGACCGCGGTCACGAATAGAGTAGAATACTCTTTATTATATTTAGTCCACCGCATCTATCTGCCTAGCTTTGGTTGGCTTCCTGTCTAACCGGATGCAGCCGAATACTACTGGTATTCGATAATATTAAATTAAACGATTGCCTACCTGACCTCCACTACCCACTCAGTAACTGGTCAAAGTCAAAGTCAAAGATTTATTTGCAGATAAATATGGTTACACAAGTTCTTACAATGAGTAATACAATTACCCTTGGCAAGACTGGTGTCAGAGTTGACCATGAAGACTCTATTAAACATGTTCAAATGACAGCTCTTAGGTCAGAAAAAAAACATTTCTAGAAATACAATACACACGAATATTTTTAGCAAAGACGTCTTTTGCGTTTTTCCCTACTCTGTGTAAACGTATCCGACCAGCCGTGTTATTTTTATTTCAATATCTGTTTCGTGTTGTTTCGTACCGTTATTGGGGTATCAACAAAGCCTTATTGTTAGGTCGCAAATGGACCACATTATACCGTCATTATTAATTGTTATATCAAATAATGGAATTATGTTATTCGGGGTAATTCGTAACGGTAGCGTTATGTAGCGTAAATTGCGAATTTTGTGTGGGATGTTTTAATATTTTTTTTTAATGTTAAAATATTGCTTTGATCAATTTAAGTAGGAGTTACTTTGGTAACAGGTAGAAATAATTTAATGGGCGTCTTTAAAAATCTCGGAGATTATTTATATACATAGGTACTTAATTAGTTCGAAGAAAATTAAATTGACTGTTTCGTCAAATTAGGATATTAACACGTAAAGGTAATCGAAGACGTACTTGATTTTAAGCTTATTCATCTAAATTACTGTATCAGTGTTAATTTTAGAAATAAAATTATACTTTGTAAATTCTACGAATGTTAATCAAAATTCGTTCTTCGAAGAAAGGAGTAAGTTAAATTAACGAATCGTCTGACGCGTTAAGTAATTAAAACATACTTTTCAGTTAAATTTTCAATACAAACTGGAAAAATAAAAAAAGGGAGAAGTTTCAAAGGCTTGTATTATCATTTACGGGGCTTCGTACGTCAAAGTAATTAAAACTTTTCAGTAAAAAATCTGAATTAATAAGCTTTGAAGGAAACTGCCAACAACTTATTTGACGTTGCAATAATTAAATTTTCCTGGCATTAGAATGCAATTAAAATGTCATTAAGTAGTTTTGCAAGTAAATGAGTACGTCGAATAGTTTGTAGTTCGGTGGATGCTCGTTAATATCTTTGGAAGTGACAGTGTCACTTTCCTTGATGGTAATATTTTATTACTTACGTTTTAATAAATCAAAGAGTAGATGAATGGCTGATTTCACTCTCAAAAGTCTGGGAAATTCTTATGTTTTTATTAGAATTATACAAATATTTTTTGCAAACGACGATCTGTAAAAACACACAAGAACGCACCAAGGTTTATGTATTACTTTGTATATGATTAAACTTAGGTTTTGTTTGAAACCAGTACTCAGATATGGATAGAAGAAAACGTGCAACAGAACTTCTAAGTTTGTCTGCTAAATAATTCAAACACCAACCACTACTAAATGTGATAATAATGCATTTTCAACAACGGACTTTTGTGCTTGGTTTTCAAGTTTGGTATGTATCAAATGTGATCCAACTTAACAAAATATCTTTGGTACCGGTACTCTGATATGGACAGATGGTTTGACGACTATCTCACCTGATGGTGAAGCGATGATGTGGTCGAAGATGGAGCACGCTTGCCTAGAGGTACCTACCGGTTGTAGCCTGCTATCAGGAAACACAGACTCCGGCAGGGAATTCCACTCCTTAGCTGTGCGCATAATGAATGTGTTACCAAAAATGCGTTTGGGTGGGATGTCCACCATGTACCGGTGCCGCATCGCCGTACATCTTGTGGTCCGATAATGGAACGGGCTTGGCGAAATTAAACTATGCAATTCCGTCGCACACTCCCCAAAATGCAACCGATAGAAAACCGTATGTATTAATGTGTATTGACGTGACAACGTCTAATAAATCGATGAACGCTGCACGCACGAAAAAGGATGACTTAATGTAACGTTACGATCATTTCATCAATGTTTTGTTATGACGTTGTCACGTTAAACTATCGTCCGTAAACCGACTTTACAGACAACCATTTTTTTTTTATTAATGTATATTTTATGGCCATGTTCAACAGTGGAAGTTTTCAGGCTTATTTGATATGAGATGTTCTTTATTCCGCCTACGAAATTGAATCGCGCTTTATATTTTTAGTTGAAGTTCAACCTACTACCGTATACCCGGTTATCTGATCCGGTGGAATTGGTTTATCTCCGTCAGGTACAACCTACACGATTCGAAGTCAATGGATGTGTGGGCGACTTACCATCACAATTTGCAAACATTGCCAAGAGCCTTAACAAAAGAGAGGATTTTAACGCATATACGATCAAAGTTGAATGTGAAATTCTGTTTGTTTTTCAAAACACTGAGTAGGTATTTCATTCATATTTATGAAATTTATTCATAAATATTATGTTTATGTAGTTTCTTTGAGAGGAATGGCTGGCAAATATTTTTTTAGTGCGCCACAGGCTATTTTCTTGATACTGATACAGTAAATTTTGTAATAGTAAAACACTTAATTGCGAGCCTAGAAGCGGTGGGGTGGGAGTAGACAGTAAAGAAATATCAAACTCTACTGAAACTGGAGTTTTATGTCTGAAAATGACTAAATTATTATACAGGCAACAAAACTCCTTTGCCTGTTTCTTAGACATGTCAAAAGCATGTGACATGGTGTCTTGGTGTCAAGTTTTTTTTTTATGACAAGTTGTGGTCTAAGCACTGTGGTGCAAATGTACCTAGTGAGGTGATAAATATTTTCAAATATTGGTACTCCCATCAACTAAACTATGTAAGGTGGTCAAATGTTCCATCGGATGATCTCTCTCTCATTTCAATCGTCATTGGATTTGACTGAAAAATAAAATCCAACTATGAAAAAACCCTAAATGAACAGTGATGATAATAAATATTATTTAAATATTAATACCAAAGTTTTCAGTTGTAAATAAGGCTGCATTAAGCCGTAGATTGACCACTAATGAACCACAAACGCGGTGCAATGACCACGTAATTGGCATAATCTATCAAATTCAAACATAACGTTAATGAGAATTCCGAATATACTGCGCTGGCATAATTAATGATTTATTTGTTATTATCGTGTGGGTACATCGACTAGGAGAAATGGTACTCAGGACTCAAGACTAGGTGACATTTTTAATCAGTGATATCGAAAGGTGCATAGTCAAAAATGTCAATCGCTTATTAAATATATACTTGAGCCGTTTGGGGTTGTAACATTAGGCCCATGGGGTCCGAGTGCTCAGCGAGTCTTTCCGGACATCAGCAAACAACTTGTCGACTGTTCACGTGACCAGAGAGCTGGGCTTTTCTTCGGCCATATAATCAGCATTGCCATTCAACGCAGCAATGCTGCCAGTGTTCACGGCACTTTTGCTATGTGGATGAATTTTTTGATGCCCAATGATTAATTTTGTTTTTATACGTGTTTGTACATAATTTCACGATTATTAGTGTAGTTGTTTAAGTATTTAATTGTTACTTGTACATATTATAGCTTATACTATGTATATACTTAACTAACTATATACACTATAAATAAATAAAAAATTATGAACCCTAAAATATGGCGTCAAAAAATTCATCCGCATCGCTGTCGACTGGAAGTGTACCCAAAAGACTAGCGGCATTGCCACGTTGTATGGCAATGCTTGTTCTTTGACCAAGGTAAAAGCCAGCCCTTGGGTCACGTGAAGTGTCAACTAAGCGTCGTGAGAGATCTTTAAACAAGTTATGCGCACTCGGACCCCACGACCCGAGAGTTTCAACCCCAAACGGCTCGAAAATATAACTACCAACAAGTCTATTAGATTTAGTATGTAGATTTTTTAAATATAGTTTTTGTAGATAAAATGTCACTTTGTGTAATGGCTCTCTTCTATCTTGTTATTGCCTATGAATTGCCAAGTCACATTTTTTCAGTAAATAAAGATGGACCCAGAATCGTAATGAGAAAATTATCACATACTGCACTACTTTTCTGAACTTGATAATAATAGTGTATGTATTTTTTTTATGAAAACCCATGTTCTACAATAATAGAATATCACCTTAATATTATAAAGGCGAAAGTTTGTATGTGTGTGTATGTTTGTTACTTCTTCACGCGCAAATGGCTGGACCGCTTTAAATGTAATTTGGTAAAGAGATTGTTTGAGTCCCGGGAAAGGACATAGTTTTTGTCTCGAGAGTATGTTTCCTTGGGATAATTTTCAACATTAACGCGGGCGGAGCCGCGGGCGGTACTAGTTTATTAAATATCATCGGGTTTTGGGCAGGCCACAACAAACAGCATGATTACTGAACAAACCTCAAACTGAAAGGATAAAAATACTAATAAATTTGTTCCTTTCTAGTTCGTAACTATATATTTTGAATTACAAAATTAATACCTTAGTAGCGAACGTTGGGGAAAAGTCTCCAAACAATAGATGTCTGAAAACAAACGGCGCCGCCGAGGCCGGTCCAGAAAGAAGTGGTGAGACAATTTGGATTCGTACCGCGAGGAATGGTACAAGCTAAAGAGAAAGAAAAAAAAAAATGTTTAAATGTATTGATCAAAAAATTTTTCCTAATATTATGAGGTGTACAATAAAGTATATCAATTCTTATATTATAAATGCGAAAGTTTGAATGCTTGGATGGATGGATGGATGTTTGTCACTCAATCACGTCAGACCGGCTGAACGAATCTTGATGAAATTTGGCTCAGAGGTAGATTATAGTCTGGAGTAACATAAGACACTTTTAATCCCGCGAGTATGTTCCCTTGGGATAATTTTCGGCATACACGCGGGCAGCGCCGTGGGCGGCAGTTAGTAGTAAATAAATCACATTCATGTTTACCTAATCAGAAATTCAAAATCTAAAATTAAACCAAAAACACCAATCCCTTTAGCTCACAACACGAACAACCTTAAAAATAAAGAATTCGAATCAACCCGACTCGACGTTAGTCTATTTCTCTCGAGTTTAATTTAGTGAGAAGGCCCTTTCAGTTCGTCAGACGGTTTAAATAGAGCAAATTACTAGGTGGATACAGTGCAGCAAGATTAGCAGTAATTAAGAAACTATTAAATAAGCTGCGCTTTGGGTAGGAAGACTATGTAACCAGATAAGGGGATTTTGTCCTGAAAATTACGGTTTTTAATCCTTATCTTTAAATGAGAAAGACTTGGAAGAAACTACTCTTGGATTATTTAAAGCTGTTATGTTGTTTGTGATGTAAAATATTCCAGGCTTTTTTTTTATTTTCAGCCCAAATGTGTCGTTCTAATACAACGCGCAAATACTTAATCGACGACGTCTTGTACAGGTACACGTTTCATTAAAACTACTACTATTACTATTTCATTTAACTTATATTATTAACTAATACTATTTCATTAACATTTACAAAAAGTTTTACTGGTAGAAGATTACTTTGTAATAAGTCCACCTGTGTACTCAATTGTACACAAAGAGTTAGTACTAACTTATTCTGTCTCTCTCTCTTGTTCTCTGGCTAACTTTGTTTTTGAGCTTTAAATAAGTTATAACACTCTTCACAAGTAATAAAAAGGAAACGTAATAATGAAAGCTAAAATCCAACACAATCCAATTTGCTTACATTTCATAATAAACCGTAGCATTTATTGACTACGCCGCTACGCCGTAGCAACGATATAACTGACGTAGCACTTCGTAGACCACCTACGCGTAGCTGTTTGATTTACCTTCCCTATAGTTTAATTTCGATATCAAGTTTATTGTTTATTACATAAATTGTTATTGAATCTAGCTAGGACGATATTCTCTAAAGGGGCTACCGCGTCAGAAGTAAATAACTGTGGTAACTACAAGTTACCGATATTGGTTTTCGAAATTCTTGGAACTACCTGTATCAAATCATGGAATAGTTATTGAAAATTTCGTAATTGACGGGTAAATTATATGTTCAATTGGACTGGTGATTAAAGTCAAGATTCGAAACATTAGTCAAACAAGAAAGACACGGATACCAACAATATCGGAGTGAAAGAGAAAATATACAAATTTCGGTTAAAATGAAAAAAAACCAAGTATGTTTTTTTTGTTCTGTATGGTGTCGGACGTAATCCCTCAAAACGCCTCCCACAAAGGGGGGGAGGGTTGCCATAATCGCCACGCTTGGCAGGCGGGTTGGCGATCGCAGTGTAGCAGTTGCAATGCACAGAGAATGCTGCTGCCCATACTCTGGTGAGTCCATTAGTCGCCTCTTACGACACCCACAGGAAGTGATGAGAGTGACGGCAAACCTGTGTTCTGTTTTTCAAAAACCCACCTCAGACATTAATCTTTATGGTTCTTATATGATTAGACCAGTTCGGACTTTGAAAGAGAATTTGATCTCTGATTTTTTTCAGTTTTTCTTCTCAGGGTCAGGTTTCAGTCAGCTAGGAAACACCGGTCTCGTATACTTAAAATTCACGAAATAGTTTTAGAGGAAAGTGTTATTTTTAATCATCTACAAAATAAAAATGATTTATAATATTTTTTGAGAACAAAACACGCAGAGATATTAAACCAAGAAAACACATATAGGTGCATTCTCATCCATCCACAATTACCATCCCCACAGTAAGCCCATGTAACTTTAGAATTGTTATTTCGACTATTCAAGTTCGTATTATATCCTCAAACTTTGTGCATGGCTACCCTATCACGACTGCATAAAGGCAGGCAACTGCAAACGGAATTGCAGACGCTTTGTGCTTTCACGTAATGGGTACGTAGTACATGCTTGTATGTATGTATGTTTGTATAATTTGTAAATGTTTCTCGAATTTTAACTTCGACTCAATGTGCTTCGAATTTTGTTAACGAATCAGTCTGTGATGAAAAGTAAAAATGTGGAATGTAAAAAATCTTAAATTCTAGGTGTAATAGCGTAACTTTAAAAAAAATAAAGCGCAGTTAAAATATAATGGTATATTGTTACACCAGAAGACCAATACTTACAGTACCTACTTAAAATTGTTGACATGGTAGTCGCATTATCATCCCAGCAACAATCCATTGATTGACGATCCGATGATTGTTCATTGGACGCATTTTGACATTTAAAAATACACAGGTACCTAATGAGATTACAAGCTCAAACCGGTTGATTCTGTAAACATCTCGAAGTGAAGGCTTAGGTGAAGCGATCGCGAGGTGAGTTGTCAATCCATATAATCAAGATGGAATAACAGCTCACTCCGTGATCACGTGACATCTTAATTGTATATATCGACAACCTCGTGATCACTTCACTCAAGCCATCACTTCGACATGTTTATAGAATCGACCGGCAGGATCATGTCACTATCAAGCTTTCAACCCTAAGAAAATAAATGACACATGTTTCACGAAGCCAGTTTCTAGGTAATGAACCTTTTTTTTTTTTTTTTTTGATGTCGGGGGGAAATCCTCATGGAAATCCTCCACCCTGGGGCGGGTGGAGGGGTCTGTCAGACTCTTACTGACTAAAACCACCCCGGTGTTCCATCTTCCACCTACGCCGGGGATCGCGGGAACGTATGCGACTTCCGCAATCCCCGGCTGGTGCCGGCCCGCCACTGCGGGCCACCTCGCGTCAGCGAGGGGAGTGAGGTGTTTGACTCCCCTCGCTACGTCAAAGAGGGGCGCACGGGAACACCACGCGCCGCCACCTCGGGTCCGGATGAATGGGGGCGACGGACATCCCCAAGTCCGCCGCCCCTGGACCCAGTTAGGGGGGCCGGAAGAGGGCAGCGTATGCCCTCCTCCGACGCCCGATGCGCCTGCTGCGGGCAGGGAGAGCGGTTGTGATCTCCCGCTCCCTTTCCGCAGCCTCCTTCTGCGCAATAACTGTCTCGCAGAAGGAGACCACCGCGTCCCAGGACTCCTCACCGCCGACCATAGCATGGACTACGGCCGGCAGCGAGAGGTCACCGCCTACAACAGAGATGAGGGCACGGCGCGGCTCCTCCCAAGCTGCACACTCTGCCAGCGTATGCCGTGCCGTGTCCTCCCGACAGTCGACGCAGTGGTGGCATCGAGCGTCCGGCTCCCTGCCTATGCGACACAAGAACCTCCCGAAGCAGCCATGCCCCGAGAGGACCTGCGTCGCACGAAACGACAGGGAGCCGTGCCTTCTCCCGAGCCGTGCCTTCTCCCGATAGGTAATGAACCTAGGTGAACCAAAGGTAAAAGGTTAGGTACTGTTAGCATCTAATGAGTCCCCGAGATCTCTCACTAGAACATCTTTACATCTACCTAATGGGAGAGGAGCACGTACTACCTTTTAGTATCCAGTTGTTCCACTTTGAAGAATGCTATTCCAGAATTGTATTAAGGATGTATATCAAGATAAAATAAGCGGTTAGTGCAGTAAAATTATAAGTATGTAAGTCAATCTAAAAGTACCTACTTAGTTAGTTGATCGAATTTAGTCTAAGATTTAAGGCATAAAGCGGACATTGCTCTAAAGAGACATAAGCGTGGCGTGACACGAACATGCTTGAAACTACATCTTTGGAATCTACCAGAAAAAACATATTCAAGTTTTAAGTAGTTTGCAGTAAAAATATTACCATGGTGTATAGGTTACTTAAATAATTTTAAGTCATTAGATAGCTACTACACGCTACTAATTTATTTTAGTTAGTTACACCTGAGAATTCGCTTATAAATATAAAAAAAAAAATGACTAAGAAATTCAATATTTGCATTCAGCCTGCCACTGAATATAGGCACTAACTTCCAAAAAACTATTTTTCGTGCTCTTTCATCATGTACCTTTTGCCTGAAAAAATACATTATTATTGGGGATGTATTTTTCAGACAAAAGGTAGTCTTTTGCCTGAAAAATACATCCGCAATATTTGAATTGGACACATCTTTCAAAACCAAACACAACAGTAAGACAAATACATTTCCACCAACAATTTTAAAAGCTTAGCCGATAACAAGGAGCGATGCAAGTACACTGACTCAGTATTGTACTTGACTCAGGACATAAAAGTACATGAGCCGTTCAGGACAAACGGCCTGAATATACGACACCGAGACGTTTTATCTTTTCCAAGAGTTATTGCGGTCTCTTTCTTTATCTGGTTTTTAGAGAGAGATGGTATGAGGCATCAAATCTTCAGGTGTTTCATGTAGGTATGTTTGTAACGCAGAGTGGCAGGAAACATTTTTAGGTCGTTGGTGATGGAGACACTAGTTATTTGTCAGTGTGTGGTGATGGGAGTGGAGTGCATTATGCTCATATTTCTTTGTTGAGCAAAACTGTGTTGAGTTGTAATGAATTTTATTTTGGGTTGCTTGCATTCAACTTGGAGAATTATAGGCAGAGGATTGCTTTAGGTCTAGGCTTTAACAGTTTCAATTATTTCAGATTCAGTAGTTATGCTATCAGCATTACTAAAACATTTTCATAGAATGTTTAAAGTCCAAAATTATATGCGAATAACCTTGTGACTAAAAAAAGTTCAATCATAGAACTGTAATGGAACTGTAGTGGCAATGAAGCTTCGGTAGCGCATGTTAAAACGTTAAAACCATGCATAACGGTTTATCCAACAATCGTTACCGATAAATAATAGAATGTCTTATGGTCTAGAGATTTTTTATGAGGTTACATCAAATAAATCGACTAGATTTTTCTTTCTCTAGTGTTTGCTCTTGACTCATGAGAGACATAGAGAGAGACTGAGACATAGTCGACGATCGAGCGAGCTTACCTAGAAGAAGCCTGTTCACTCTAATTATGAAGAGATTAGGGTTGTATGCATTCGGCAACACAGACGCAGGCAGGGAGTTCTACTCCTTTGCTGTTCACATTATAAAAGACGTTTGGAAACGTCAACGTCAGTTCATGGCATTTCAATTTTCATACCATTGTGTCGCCTTTTAAAAGTTCAAAAAATCACTTCACAAATTGGCTTTAAAATACAAAAAAACGTGTCCGCTTTATAAACTAGCCATCAACTAGTTAATTGAGACCGGAAAGCAAAAAGTATCCGGTTTTAATATATATTTGAGTACCCGTTTATACTCAAAGGCTTTCAACATTAGCGTTTTTGCATAAAAACATGTTACATACTCTTTTAACCGTCCATTAGCTTGGTGGTGGGAAAAAGAAATATCGATAGCGGATAAATGTTTTGCGGATATTTTTGGTGCGGATAAAAAGTTGAAATGTCAAATTGACATTGTTATGAAAACAACTTTTTAATTTTGTATAACAACAATAACAGTTATTTTGAAACAATTATGTGGCTCCCGACAGGTATTATAATGAGAAATGTTATGAATATTTCATACACCATTCACAAACTGTGTATGTAGGTATAATTACAAAACAAAATAATTACAGTGAAAATACACAAATGACAATGTAAACTGTTAGTCCCGCATAATACCTGCACTCAGAGTCGAGAATGAACTTTAATTAATTAGACAAAAGTAACTAAGTAGGAAGAAATATATTTATCTGGTCATATTGCAAATTTTATTACTTCTCACTTCTGAAATAACATGTGCACCAATTGATTTAAGTGCATTTTGAAAGAACCTACGATTTTATACTTAGACAAGCAACCACCCGCGGCTCCGCCCGCGTTTGTGTCGAAAATTATCCCAAGGGAACATATTCACAAAAGTATCCTTTGTGTTATTCCAGACTATAATCTACCTCTGTGCCAAATTTCATCGAGATCCGTTCAGCCATTCTGACGTGAAAGAGTAACAAACATCCATCCATCCTCACAAACTTTCGCATTTATAATATTAGTAGGATTTATAATTAGAGATAATTTGAATCTATCGCAACTTTAGCGTTCTGTATGTGAATTTCAAATTGATTTTAAAGTGATGAATTGTATTAAAAGAGCCCTGAAAGATTTGCAATGGAATTTCAGCTTTGCCTAATACACATATTATGTACATGACATAGATTTTATTGTTCCAAAATTTGATAATAATCTCGTAACAAACACATTGCTGTCATCTTCAACAAAACCGAAACTAAAGTACGAACGTATAATAATATCCGGACCATAATTTTTCGGGTCAAAAATGAATAAAACCAACACGCACATCCCTAGCAGTCCGGACTTATTAGAGTCACGCAAAATAACTTCATTGGTATACTGAAAGCAGTATACTGGCAATGTAAGCGTGTTAAAAAAACTAATTTCTCATAATTACTGGCGCGATATTATTGTATTCCTGTTGCAGTGTTTACGTATAATGACTTAAGCAAAGTCCTGGTACAGGTGGCGACAAAGTCGGTAAATTTTATGGGAGGTTATAGTAGAGATTTTTGAATGAAAACTGTGCATTTCGCATATTTGTTTGATAAACTAATAATATTTTTGATGAAATATTTTGAACACTAGAATCATTGTGAGTTACGGTGAGTTCAGACTTTTTTATCAGACTGAACTGTACCACTTCTCCTGGCCTCTCCTTTTTACTTCCACTTTTCTCTGTGGTGCTTCTTCACGCCAATTCAACAGATTAATGTAATGTAAATGTCAGATATTGTTGTTGATTTGAACTCTTGATTTAAAATTAGCATCGTTCCCATTCAAGAATGTGAACATGTAAATATTATCGGGTCTAACTGAAAATCGAAAAAAGTTATTAGTTCATACTTCGAAACTGAAAAGTTTAGATTTTATTATGTGACACAGGGTATTGTATATTTATGTATTCCAGCAAAAATGAAAGTTAGCTAGCTATATTCAAGAGTACCTTAACCCCTGAAACACCATTTTTGTCGCTAACAGTACTGTGATAAGTATCAACTTAGCTTGAACAATCGTAAAGTATATTTTTCAGTACGTCTTGCACGTAGCTTTGAGCGTTGCACTTAGCAAACTGTTGTGATAAAAATATGAATAATAAAGAGCTGTTTAAGAAGTGGCGTTTCCAAGATAAACTTGAAATGTTTTCTTGTTACGTAAGAAGTTTTTAAGGATTTATATTTTTAAACTGAACAAGTATCAAGACTAGTGTAGTTATGTATAGTCATCTTCGTGTTTCATCTTGTTGTTTGGTTTCTGATAAGTTAAATACCTCTAGTTCTAATAAATCTAGCCTGATTTGCCCTGTTGCTAGGTCAAGATTCCTTTCTCCAGAAACTCTTGTCCTTTGCCATGGCTGGTGAGTCTAGTTCGTTCCTCCGACTATGTCCTGGTCTACCACCGTATATTTCTTTTCCTAGTATATTTGTACTTCTCGGGCCACATTATCAAACCAGATCTCGTTGTTACTAAACTAAACTATAATAATTATAACTATGTTGATTATTTTGTGTATTTTATTTATGGGCCTCAGTAGCTTGATAATGAAATGATTATTAATATTATAAACTATGTATACTTAGAAGTATACAAGAAGTACCGTGTTACCTAGTTAATGGGTTGTGGAGGTCTGGTAAGCAGTCGCTCCACGTATTCAGCTGAATCTGATTTGAGTGGAAGCTGGCCCCAATATAGTTGGAAAAAGGCTAGGCAGATGATGATGTATACTTAGGTTAAGGATCTATGGATCTTCGTAACCTGAAAATAAATGGTTTATTTTTATTATTGTAAAGTAACTCATTAAAGTAAATAATATGTAAGGTAATAACTTATCCAAGAAATACCTTCAAAAAAGCTAAAAACTTTTGAACCCAAGATAAATAAACCGCAAACATAAATACGATCGGTACAGGTGGGTCCAACTCAGCAACATCCCAACAATCGTAGATCCGTAGATCCGCAGATCCGCGCGCGCCAATAAAAAGCACGCGCTCACCAATATTTGTGACATGCTGATACCGTACGTCGTATTTCACCGCTACGAATCCGTAATGTGCGTCTCCCACGCGACCCTTGTGGGATCTTTGGTTCAGGGACGCTGGATGTGGCACAGGATTAATGTTAAATTAAAAACGGTTTTTTCAGCACGTTTTGTCTTTTCAACCAACTTCCAAAAGATGGAGGTTATCAATTCGACTGTATGTTTTTTTTTTGTATGCGATCGTTCCGTCAATTATGAATTGATTTTGATGTTTTTTTTTTATTCGAAAGCATATACTTCTGAAGTAGTCCCATTAGCACCAAGTCAGAATCTGATGATGGGATCTTAGGGAAATCGACGGCAACCCTCAAATTTGAAAGGCACATACAATGGTTTTTTTTTCATATACTTCTTCTTTTCTTTTCTAGCGCAATTTTGGTAATTGTGTGTTATTTGATAATTGTGGCAACCGATTTTTTGTTTTATTTATGCAGGAATATGGGCACAACAAGATAGTTGAACAGGAACATAGTAGGAATACAGTTTAGTTTCACAATAAAAATTAACCGCGCTCTTGCCACATCCAGTTAGTTTAACTCCACAGTCCCATGTGAACGGAAAAATTAATAAAATCGAAATCGTATCTGACATCGAATTAAGCTAATGCTCCTCGACGCCAGACGTTAACCGTTCGTAATTAATATACGCGGAAAATATATGGAAATCCAGTAAAACCCGCCTCCCCAGTAACGGGCCGTAGGTAAGCTTTTAAATTAATTAATATCAATTTCATGGCGTGTTTTTGATGGTACATATTATGGACTTACAATTTAATGCGAAGTTTTTATTTACATGGATTCGGAGAAGGATTGGTGTGTGTAATTTGTACTGATATTGGTGCCTTAAATGATTAAAAAGGAATTACTTTGTGTACTTTGAAATTGCGGTATTAATTTCTTCTGCGAAATTTGCCATAAATTATTAAAAAGGAATTATTTTGTTTACTTTGAAATTGCGATATTCATTTATTCTGCGAAATTTAAATTGAGCTGTAGGTAAATCAAAAAAGATGTACAGTTTATTAATATTGAAATAATACGGTTATTTCCATAAAAGAGGTTTCAAATGTCCAGTGACGTCATAGGTGCCATTTAATACATTTGAAATCTTTTAAAAATACGAGAACACATTTTATTCCTCCAGCATATACCGTCGCACTGCTGAAAAAAACTCCTAACTTAATATTATAAATGCGAAGTGAGTTTGTTTGTTACGCTTTCGCGTTTGAATCGTTAAACAGATTTTGAAGATTTTTGGAACCTACAAAAACATATGGGACCCTGGAGACTTTTTTGCGAAAATCTATATTAATGCGCTCGAAACCAAAGGCAAAATCTAGTTATAAATACATTATATTTATTGTTACATACCAGGAGCCACAATTTTTGTTTGTAATTAAAAGCAAAAGCGCAATCGTCTGCTCAAACACTTTATTAGCGTTTTACAATATCGGCCCAATAAAGTGTACACTTCATAATCGCTTTCCCATCACCAATAAAGGACCTAATAAACGCTCGAACCCAAACAATAACATCATCCAAGTACACAATCTAAACCAGTGGCTTCCAACCTTTTTTCGTCTGGGGACCACATTGATTTGTTTTTGCGAAAAAAATTGACTGTTTTAATCTAAAAATAAACTTAAATCATAAATTCAAAACTTGTAGCATGACCTTTCTTTCAAATAAAAAATGCCAAGCAATGTCATAGAAAACCATAGATTTACAAAACATAGTACTATGTTAGTCAATGTACACCAAAATCCGATAAAACTTAAAATCAGCTGGCATTAATGATGATTTTGAGTTGAAGAGCTGAAAAGTTTGATATTTAAACCTTTCGTGGACTATATTTTAGTTCAGAAGGACTACCTGTGGTTGTGGACCACAGTTTGGGAATCAATGATCTAAACAAACAGCGCTTAATTGCTTAACAAGCAATATCATTCTATTACAAGCTCTCAGATAGGTTTTCTCTCATAGATTTATACGATTAATTACCATCTGTTATCGGCGTTTTTCTTTAGTTACTCCCTTAATGGAGGCCTGTAGAAAAGGTCGACTGGCGTTAAATTGAATTCAACCATTTTCCTTTCGTTAATCTCGCTGAAATTTAATCTGAAATAGTTTTGATGCCAGTGTAAGTTGGGTTATTTGACGAAACATTCTTTTGGGGACGTGAATGATCGAGATAAAATTGGTGAGTTTTATGCAGAGAGTTCATAAAATTTGTACTGATGAAATCGTTTGCACTGGCCAGGACTCACTAAAGACGCACAGCCAAAACTACTAAGACAAGAAAACTGAAATTTGGAATATAATATATTTTGGTTTTTATGGTTATCGCGTATAATTTATACCCATTTTACAACACACTCAATGCGTGTTTAACATACAAGCTTTTGCTTGCAGTGATGTTTTTTCAGTTGATGTTTATTGGCATTATAAAAAACATTAACACCATAAAATTAAACAAAATAAATCATCATCATCGCTGTCAACGATAAATCCGCCATTGTACCTTCACATAAAATTAAGTTTGTGTAGCTCTAATTTTGGTGAACTAAAACGTATATTCTGTCTACTTATCTAAATATGGATGGTAGTGATGATAACACTGCAAAAAATTTCGACCTCATTGCCAAAACCGATTCCCTCAATCTATCCACCAGCCATCAAAAATCTACATCGATAAAAAGCAGCCAGTAAAATTTCAATACGAGCCCACGAGTGCAGCCGAAGAACGACTAAATTCCCCATATTTTACGGGCTCATAAAGTTGGGTTCCGTCGGGTCGAAAAGGCGTGCTCACTCCATCGCCACAATTCTTGAGAGCTAGCACAATTAGCTGGTTGCTTTGCATAAAACACACCAGTGTATGGAACATGGGGTTTAAACGAAAGAACAAGCGGTTCATTTTAATTTTTATTCTTTTTTAACATGAAATGAGGTTAGGTAATAGATATAGGCACAAAAGGTGTACAATTGAAATGGCCGTTTGAAGACATTTAATTACATAAGTCGATAAATATCATTATTACTAGCGGACGTCACGCGGTTCCACCCGCGTAGTTTCCGTTCCCGTGGAAGTACGGGGATAAAATATAGCCTATCTTACTCGCTGATAATGTAGCTATCCATTGCTGAAAGAATTTTTCAAATCAGTCAAGTAGTTTTTGAGTTTATTCATTACAAACATACACACACAAAAATACAAATGTTTCCTCTTTATAATATTAGTGTAGATGTACATTGATCTTATATATCATGTTTCGTAAATTTACAAGGTGTAAAATTTTCAATAAAATTTCACCCCTTACATTTGCGTATCACAATTTATTATTTGTTCAGGACTTCCACGTTGAAGTTCGGGACAAAATGAGTTTACCAAAGCCAATATGAGTTTTAAATGTTAACATTTTTCATTTACTAATTCTTAAATTGATTGATAGGTTTGCTTCCATTACCCTTTATTTAGTTACTAAAATGGAGAATTTAGTACACTTTTTAGTGTTTAATAAATAAGCATTGGTAACGTGACAGCTTAAATTTATGTTTACTCTATATGCTAAGAATGTTTATAGCTCTCTAGTCTCTTTTACTTTGTTGGCACACAAAATTTTCTAACAGTGTTCGCATTCCATAACAACAGATAAGTGAGTGGGTACAAAGTCAGTCGCCTCAGTCCGTATCCTTCAAGAGCCCAAAAGTAATGAACCATCTTATACTCAAAAACCTGACGTTCTCAATAAACTTGTACCAAACTTTCACGTGCACTGATTCAGGGTGATTGTGAAGCCTTTGCCGTCACGCGATCCTGAGGATATAGAGCTATCTCGAACGGTAGATACAGTTAGAAATTTTATGTCTAATAGGGACCGTGAAATGTGAGGACTCGTGTAAGTTTCAGTTTGTAACGTAAAAGGGATTAGATTTACCTACTTTTGTACATTATCGTATTTGTACATTATCGTATCTGTACTTTATCGTATTTGTACATTATCGTATCTGTACTTTATCGTATTTGTACATTATCGTATTTGTACATTATCGTATTTGTACATTATCGTATTTGTACATTATCGTATTTGTACAGTATCGTATTTGTACATTATCGTATTTGACAGTGTTTCTCTATTTTGTCAAATAGCCGAAATTCTAGAAATGACGGATAATGCTTTAGAAAGTGAGCATATGATTCGTGGTTTCCTTTAAATAAACAATTTAACATTAACTTGCCATTTTTTTACAAAATCAGATGGCTTTATTTTTTTTTGAGTATAACATTATAATTCTTTATTTGACGAAATTGTACAGGAATGATGTCGTGTCTTTTCGTTCAACCAAAGAACCGAATTACTTCTTTAAACTATCTTTGCTTGTAAAAAGATTTACGATTATACTCTTTCCAAGAAAAATATGACGCAAGTAGACATTTTACATTATATTTTATCGTAGCTAATCCAGTACTCGAGCGTGACTTAGCAACAACCCGGGGCAAAGCGAACAAATAAATATAGATTAAATAAAGCTTCTTCAATTTAAGATAGGTATTGATTTCGTAGCTCGCACCAAGGATACTCCAGTCAAATCTCAATAAAACTCATTCAGTCGTTTTAAGTGATTTTATCTTGACATAAATCAACTGCTTACGATCGTAAAATATTGGAAAGCCCGAAGACGTTTGCTCGATATTATTATGTATGTTTTATGTTATTATCAACATACACGACATTTTCTTCTACCCATTTTAGATTAAGGTTCAAGCTTTCGCGTGATATAACTCTGATCGAAACGGAGACATCCACTCATTTAGCAAACGATACCCACTATTATCGGTAATACATTTTACATAACGTCAAACATTAAAATTGGAATTCCTGAAAGACATAATGTTCTAAACGTAAGGAGTAATCAAAAAGTTGTTAAGCAAATCGAACATCACGATACACCGAAACGGAGAACAGAAGGTCGCGAAACTAAACGGGATCTTAACATGCAAATATTATCCATACAGCTAGTAACAATCGAAAATTTTATTAGCCGTAAAATAAGTCAATAGAATAATAAAATGTGGCGCTTGAACAGTTTACAAGTTTACAGCCCCTGCTGTATCTAATTTTGTTACAACATACATGCACCTTTTCTTCGGATATGTGAGGGTGAAATATTCGGAAGGAGCCCCGGCTGTGAATGGAACGACTGGTCGTAAAGTGTTCCGAACGATTAAACGCCTTTGACCCGATGGTTGCTGTAAAAGCGATTCTGTTATAAGCGCCGGTTTGAAGAATGTCATGTTACGTTGTTGAATATTTAGATAGTTATAAATATCGTTTTAGCTTTGTGACAGGTTCTCAGTAACAGGTGACCCAAATTCTAAATGGTATCAATCGCTAAATTTTATATCGAAATCTTATTATTCTATTGAAATAATAGTAATTACTATAGGATCATAGTAATAGCAAGTTTTAACAAGCGCAAATCATTTAAATTAGCTGGATGATAATTTATAAATACCTATGATTATCAAATTTTAATATGTCCGGTGGACCCTGGACAGTTCCTATCGACGAAGACACAGCAAAACCGAGTTCCAATAGTGCAAATGAATTATAACCTCAATTCCGTACACGATAAGCTTAGTCAATATTATTCTCAACGTAACATTTGCAGGTAAGTTCGGATTACGGCTCCATAAATCGGGAGGTTGGGCCCGAGACATAATACTTGTAGGTTCAGTAAATCACCTTGCAGATTGTGTGTGAAATTTGGCAGTCAGGAATGGGTTTCTTGGTACTGTGTTACAATCTTTGCTTTCGAAATGTACAAGGATTTCAGTCTCAAAATATTTCTTGTTGTAATTTTGTTGATCTTGCGTCTAAAGCCCGGTGAACTTTATTGTGTTGTGTCTTGTTATAGCGCCGTTGACGCAGTTGATTGGCTTAAGAACTTGTTGTGATATGACACGTGATGAATAGATTCGTAAATTAATTA
This sequence comes from Mamestra brassicae, assembly GCA_905163435.1. Taxonomy (NCBI): domain Eukaryota; kingdom Metazoa; phylum Arthropoda; class Insecta; order Lepidoptera; family Noctuidae; genus Mamestra; species Mamestra brassicae. The sequence goes on along the minus strand of LR990996.1, from coordinate 3,437,025 downwards.
TTTTAAGTACTTATTTTGTCAAGTTCTTAATTTGTGGCGTCATACTTATAACAGACTATACTGAATATTGAAACTTTAAGATAACTTTGAACCTTTTTTACACTTTTAATGAACCTAACAACTATAGAACTTACACAAAATACTCAGCAGAATATACATATTTCCAGTAGCACTAGATCGTCAATTACATCGTCCACCTCTCCCCTTTTAAGTTTTATTCAAACTCGTAACTCCTATTACAAATACCCATTTTCTCTCGCACAGGACTTTTCTTTCACCATGTGTGAAAATTTAATGAGCTTGAAGAAAATGGACACTCCTTTTAGTGGTACTTGGTAGTGGAAAATTTTGTTGTTTTTTTATATTTTGTAAGTGCACTGCGGTTTCACTCTCGTACACCACGAAGCGAAGTGTGAAAATAGTCGAAGTAACTTGTTGTGTTTGCTTTAAATTTATATTTTTGTTAGAATTTTTATTGTAGTTTTGTTTTCTTGTTTATTTGGTGATTTTTAATTTTTGATAGTAATGTCCACTTGGAGGTGACAAGGGTAAAACGGGACCCTACTACTAAGACTCCGCTGTCCGTCCGTCGTCTGTCTGTCTGTCACCAGGCTGTATCTCATGAACCGTGATAGCAACACAGTTGACATTTTCACTGATGATGTATTTATGTTCCCGCTATAACAACAAATAATAAAAAATAAATTCAATTAAAAGTAAAAGGGGGCCCTCGCAACTTGCACTTGGCCGGTTTTTTTTTAATAAGTAATTATTCATGTCGATGTTATGAAATATCATATAAAATACCCTATTGTTAAACTTAATTCCGTTGTATTACTGTTATAACTTTCTTTTGTATCTTTTGAGCGGATAACACTGTGAGGTTAGCAACAGCAGACCTAAATTTTACCACCAAATAGTACCACTTGAGTAGTAAAAACGGTAGCTGAGGTCTAGGTGGACTAAGGGTTTATTACCTAAAGCAACAAAATCTGGTAATCTTGACGACTAGATCTAAACCATATCTAGGTAGAACAAACAACAACTCAATTTATTTTTATGTCTTTTGCCTGTAACCTAGATTGTGATATAACATAACTGAAGATGACGGGGACATTTCTAGAACATTGACGCGTTTCATAAAAGTTGCATTTTTCTTTTAATTTGAACTGGTATTCCCGGTAGGAGATACAAGTTGTCCTTTCTTTTTTGTGGTGCTGTTATGCAGTAGTTTAAACTTTATTAACCATAACAATTCTGTATTCTTTTCTTTTTTTGAAGCCTATGTTCTTGACAGTTAGGACATATCCACATAGATAACAATGCCCAAAATTGGGCAGAATGGAAGGAAGATGGGCTTTGCTTTGCAGTAAACCAACACCGTCAAAAAATAAATATACATATATATATTTTTGACAGAGTCGTGAACAGCACGTCAGCTTTAAAAATTATTCGTAAATTCCAAATATCAATATAGTAATTCTAAAATATCCTTGAAACGTTGAACTCCAACTTTAATACACGTAATATTTTGACACAGATTTTCAATTTTATATTCTTGCGAAGTATCGTTAAGGCAATATAAGTAGAATGTACGTCAAATGTCCGCTTGCTTCCCATTGGGCGGAGCTGCACCCAAGTCTTTGCTCATATTTTATTTTACAAAAATATTTCAAACGAAAATCGTGTTTACAACGACGCAACGCTCCTATAAATTTTGTAGAATTTTCTGCACTAGAGTTATATACATAGAAATAAAATAGGTTGTTTTAATCCTACAATATTATATGTTTTAAAATACATCAACCCTTTTCTCAGAGTTCTATTCGGTATTTTATTATTCTATTGTATAATCTTTGATCATCGCCATCAGATATACGGTGATGATGGGTGGTCATGATGGGAATCTGAATCGCAATAACCACTCTTTTTAGTCATCTTTAAAGACCTACTTCAGAGATCTTGCTACAGTGATAGAGTATTTTATGACATGTATCAACTAAATATTATAAATTCACTACTGAAACGCAGTTAAGTCACCCAGGATCAACCAGGAAACGATGATAAATAATTGATAAAATATGAACTTTATTTTAATCGATACCTTTACTTGCGCGATTCATCACCTGCCTAGCCTTTCCCAATTATATTGGGATCGGCTTCCAGTCAAACCGGATTCAGCTACCACCAGTATTTTACGTGGAGCGACTGCCTATCAGACCTCCACAACCCATTAACTGGGTAACACGGTACTCCTTGGCAAGACTGGTGTCAGATTATCTCGCTTCTGACTATCCGTAACGACAGCCAAAGATGTACAAATGACAGCTGGGACCAACGGCTTAACGTGCTTTCCGAGGCACGGAGGAGTCTCGGTATGTTAAGATGGTCACCCATCCACAGACCAACCTCGGCAAGCGTTGCTTAACCTTAAAAATCGACCCGTGCGGCTGTTATTATTTAGCTACGAGTTTCTCACACACTTACACACTTTACTTGCGCGATTCAGAACCTAAAATTACCTTAAAACTTTGCGTCTTCATAGTTCGCCACTATCTCGCTAGATGGCGGATTTTTAACGTTTTTCGCCTTTATTGTTATAGAGATTGTTACATGGCCATCTGCGGTTCCCGGAGGATGATGTGGCTGCGATGGCACGGATATAAACTCCTCGTATCTTTAGTGTGGTGCTAAAGTATATTGCGCTGTATTTTCGCTTGTCTGAGCTAAAATGGCGTCTGCTAAGATGTTATGCTGCTGTTTGGAGCTAAATAAGGTGATTACTTTTTTGATATTCCTGGTTTTAGAGCTGAGTGGAGTTTTGCACTAAAAATTAAGAGAGGAGATTTTAAGTTAAAAGGCGACGGTCAAAAAGTTGTAAAGTTATCAGTTGTGGTGTTCTGTTAACATTTGTGTCTGTCGTCGTGATAACTTAGGTGAAGTGAGCTGTGAATCCTACTACTAGCATCAATTGGAATGACGGCTAACTTGAACAAACTTTTCACAGTGTGTTTTTTTCTACAATCGACCGGTTGATCTGAATCAGTTATTAGCGGGAACGTTTATTTTATTCGCCTTCGTTCTTGTCTTTTTCTATTTTTTATCCGTTGCTCTGCGTTCTACAGAACCATTATAAGTGGCAGAATGAAACAAGGTTGTTCAGCACGACATGCTAATAGATTTATAATTACTGTTGATTGCTGTCTTTGGCTTGATTTGATTGTTAATTTAAAAGTCTAAGGAATAAACACAAGTTATAATGATGATTTTAATCATTCATTAAATAGGTCTACAACGTTTTTTAAATGCTCAGAAGCCTAAACAGAAAGAAACTGGCTCACGAAGGGTTCCGTACCATAAGCCGAAAAAAACATGTTTCTTTATGTAAAACTACAACTAAATATTATTTTTTAATTTTAATTATTAAAACACTTAATTATTTTTTAAATACAATTAAAATTACAAAAAAAAAATTACAATAAATATTAAAAATGAAATAAAAATAAAAGGGGGCCCCCGTTTTATTTTTAGTTTTATTTCATTTTTATTATTTATTGTTATAGCGGCAACAAAAATACATCATCTTTGAACATTTCAACTGTCTAACTATCACGGTTCATGATATACAGCCTGGTGACATACGGACAGATAGACAGTCGTACGGACAGCGGAATCTTAGTAATAGGATCCCGTTTTACCCTTTGGGTACGGAACCCTAAAAATGAATAGTTTTTGTGGCACACATACATTTGTTCTTAATTTTGTTTGCTATTTAAACATTGTTAAGGCCTGCTTGCATCAGCTGCAGTTATCTCATTAACTCCAAATTATTTGCTAACATGCTGTTATGCCTGAAATATGTGTTACCTACCTCGTGTTTGCAAGTACCTTTGAAACAAGTTGTTAGTGCAATTGGACCTTATAGGAGAAGCTTAAACGGTTCAATTCAATTTGACCAACGCAGCATACAAATGTCCTGCCAGGGTTGCGGAATTTGTTCGAAAAAGTCACCGCGGCCCTGGAACGCAAAGGGCTTTAGAAGGAACACGGATGGGTTTTAGTCAGTAAGAGTTTGACACGGCCTTCTCCACCCAGAGCGGAAGAAGTCATTTGATGATTTCCCATCCCAAAAAAAAAGCATGCAAATGTATTGCTAAAAAATATAAAAACGAAACCAATGAAGCACCCTCAACATAATACAGCTAGCAAACAAGAGAACGTGTTAATAACTATCCCCTGAACTGCACTCGTTCAAACAAACTTGTTCCACTAATTGTTTTATAATTGCCGATGTGTGCATGTCTTTGAGCAGCGGCAACTGTTCAAATGGAATGATAAACAGAAACGCTTTGGTCTTTGCCGCCAGTGTTTTGTTTTTGAACGTAAAATGCAATTTGGAGTTGCGGGTTAAACGGTGCTGTCATTGTTTGTTGGTATTCTTTTGGGTGTTTTAAAAGACTGGCTGGTTAGCAGTTAATTCAATAACTAATGTAGTTGAACATTTAATTTAACTAAAAAAGCAATATAACCCATTGGTTTTGTCTGGTATTTTAAAATAAACTACCGAGGCTATGTTGGACATACAAGGAATTTCTGTTCGCCATATCTCACCTTTTACCCCGACTTCAAAAAAGGAGGAGGTTCTCAATTTGGTTGTATGTTTGTTACCTCAGAACTCCGCAATTTATTAATGAGCCAATTTGAAAAAAAAAAAAAATTGGTTCTGTACTTTGGTTTAAAAAAAACAGCTTGAAAAAATATCCGAGTAAACGAAATTGCTTATTTTGCTTTCCTGTGACTACAAAGTATAAAATAACTTTCATTTCGGAAGTCGGTGTTAAAATACGAAGAAACAACCAAAAACACTTTTTTTTTTTGTAAAAATGATTTTTTACTTACTTTTCACCACATTAAATGCAAATAGAAAAAAAAAGAAAATCAATCTCGCTAATATAACACGACAGAATCCTAGCAAAAATGTTGACTTGAAGTAAACCGTTCAAGCATTGGGTGTCGTGTCGGTGTGAGTGAGTTTCTTGATCTTTGCCAAAGTAACATAATTTCTAATAACCAGAAATCCTTTGAGTCAAGTTTCTCGGGTCAATTATTACTTAAAATAAAGAGCACTGGAGTGTCACTGACTTGAAAGTGAAATCTCTAAATTATATTTACTGCAAAGCGAAACTAAAATGAAATTTCACTTTGTTTGAAATTGTATTTCATGCTTGTTTTGCTAAGGAAGACGTGGAAAGAGCTTTAATTACTTATGTACAGTCAACGATTAAACGGCATTAAAGGTAATATAAATCCCGTCCGTGTGTCACTGCGGGGTGCCAACTGAAAACCAGGGCTGGCTGTCTGACGCCCAGCAAATGCTGAGATCCTTTCGGTATGGGCACACTCAGCCCTATTTTACTACATCATTGTTACGTTTCATTATTTTTTTTTTTGTTTTACTATTATTATTATTATTATTATATACTTTATTGTACACCTCATAATAAGAACAGGACAATCATACATAAAATAAGTGCACAATGGGCGGTCTTATCGCACAAGGCAATCTCTTCCAGACAACCTTTGGATGGATTGAACGAAGGGAGATAGATTTAGGGCTGTCAGTGTACAAACGTTTAAATGTGTTTGTTGTATTGTGTCTGTGTCGAATAAATGTTTTCTATTCTATTCTATTCCATATAGCAAAAGTGTTATGATTTTAGTGAAATATTACATTTGTTGCTCAGATCAATAGGAATTTATTCAAACTTTATGTACAGTGGTGATAAATTGAAGCATGTAAAATGCGTGGCAAATGATAATCTATAATAATAGGTATGGATCAAAGTTCTGGGTTAAGCTACGCTTACCGAGGTCGGTCCGTGGATGAGTGCCCATCCATGACGTACCAAGTTTCCTCCGTGCCTCGGAAAGCACGTCAAGCCGTTGGTTCCAGCTGTCAGTTGAATTTCTTTGACAGTTGGTACGCACAGTCTGAAGCCAGAAAATTTGACACCAGTTTTGCTAAGGGGTAACGTATTACCCCGTTAATAATAAAAACAGACGCAATACCTGAACAAAAGTAAAAAGTAAAAGTTGTTCATAATGTTGAGTACAATGAACCCTTCATTTATAAAAAATAATAAAAAAAATAAAATAAAATAAAAAACAAAATTCGTTTACTTCAGACCATTGCTGTCCATACTTTGTTAGTAAAAATTAATGAATTCACTTATGACTATGTTAGTAGAAAGTTATGTCGACTAAAAATAAAATAAAAATAAAATAATCATGTCAACAAAATTTACACAAAACATTATTATTATATATTAACATACAATTGAAATAATTACGTAATTAGAATTAAATTCATGTAGTCTAATGAGCCGTCCCACCACTGGCAATTTATGCTGTTACCCATTGTATGTAAAATACTTGTGCAGAAGTGGAGATTGCTTGTATAATAGTCAAACAAAACTGACTAAATATGGGTATTCCATACAAAACCCCTGTCTACCGTTGCGTTATGTTCCGATGTATTATGTAGCATACTATTCTTTACAATAATATATGGAACCAGAAATAAACTTACCACCAAAACATGAACCAGGTAAAAGGATCAACAGACTTTTGACCTTACGTTAATTCGTTATTAAAACCCAGCTTTATTAATTTAGACACAAAGTTAACAATTCAGAACATTATTTATTTACCTTTGGGTTACTAGAGTACGAACCCGGAAGTATCTAGTTTCCACAGAACTTGATGACGGCTCGGAGGCAATGCTCGAGATGCCTTTATTTTTTTTTGTGGGATTATTCCGCCACTCAATTCCCAACCACTTCCACTCCGAAACAAAACTGACGTCCACCAGAAACATACCAAGTCCACGAAGCTTGACTCCCGGAGAAATTATTCTACTGTCTTGGATCACACAACTAAATAGAACTGCAAAGGAGTAAGAAAAACAGAATTTCCACTTCCTTCTCTATACAGGCACCATAGGACGTTTACAATTGGGTTAAGCACCAGGGTCTCGACGTAGTTACCGAACGCTTTTTTGTTTTTTGATTTTTTAAGGATGGGAAATCATCAAATTTAACAACTTTTTCCACTCTGGGTGTAGCGGAAGGGCGTGACTTACTAACTAACACCCATCCGTGTTCCTTCTAAAGCCCTCTGTGTTCTAGGGCCGTGGTAACTATTTCGAACAAATTCCGCAAACATGGCAGGAGTTACCGATCGCCGACCGACTGAATTCAGTCGCTAAGTTCTAAGGCCGCTCGTACACAGTCAATCCCGAACGCAATCCACAGATCAGATTATTGATTTTTATCATCGAATCGGATCGCGTTCGAATTTAGCGAGCATATTCTTTCGGTAGCCTATCAGTAACTATGTCGAGACTTTCCGCCCTGGGATTAAAATGAACACTAATTTGACTTTTTTTGTTGTATGACATAGAGTTTGTTGTTCCAAAATTTGAAAATTATCCCGAATTCTGAATTTATAGTGTTACGTGCCAAAATTATTGCCGGGTACATTCGACATTAGTTACTACTAGCGTCATCTAGTATCGAGTAGCAGTACTAGTAAAGTCAATTACCGTCTAGACATTTCTTTGTCAGAACATTCTACACATCTCGATATCTGGTAAGTCGGCACCGGTGGTTACGAGTACTTTCCAGATGCTTCTATTGTAGAAGGTTCTGGAATTAATTGACCTATATAAGGCCAGCTTAGTCCGCGACCGAGTCAGTATTAGATATGCGACACAAGCGAATACTTTGGAAGCGATCTTCAGGTGCGATTAAAGTGATCAGTATGTAGTGAAGTTGTGTTTTATTTTAGTGAGTTAAAAGTTGTAGGTAATTAGTGTTTTTAAATTAAAGTGTCATTTTGGTTATTTAATCGGCTGTTTTTATTGTCACGAACCCCAAGCTCGTAACAATAGTATAGGTTGTAAGTAGGTGGCGTTCTTCAAATGCTGACAGATCCCTAATTGTTGTTACAAAACCTAATAAAGACTCACGCATATTTAAAAAGTTCAGCTAGAAAACTATTAATAGCCCATCAACAATGTTTTGAATATTTTATGTTAAGTACCGGGCCTAAGGTTACAGATTTTAGGTATATATTCCGCCCACTTGAACATTTTTAGTGATCCTAGATTAAAAGCAGTTTGAAAGGAAAAAATAAGAATTTAATTAGGCCAACTTTTTTTTTTCATTTGTGTTGGGTTTGCTCTTGACTCTAGTCTAGGTCATAGATGACAGAGACAAAGTCGACGATGGAGCGACCTTACCCAGAAGAAGCCTGTTCACTGTAACTTCAGTAAAATAATTAAATATTTTATGTAGCATTTTTTGCTCATTTTGCTAAAGTTACATCCCAAGGAACTATCGGCCAGTCCTGTGTGTCTCGCATCCAGTGGATTTTCGCGGCCTTCATCTAGTCATCGGGCGGTCCAACGCTACGTTTTTCGGTACACGGTCGCCACTCCAGAGCCTTCCAATCCCTTTGACTATGTCCTGCATTGTTACTCGTTGCCACTTAAGTTTGGCGATCCTTTGGGTATTCAATGCCCAAAGAATTGCCAAACTTAAGTGGTCTCTGGTTCATGTCTGATTCGATCACGGAGAATACTCCGACAATACTTTTAATGCCCTTTGGGCCTTCTAATGCGACCCATAGCTAGCGACCACGTTTCTGTTCCATGTGTCATCATCACTGGCAATACCCACTGTTCTTTCACTTTCCTTTCTTGAGACACAGTGGTATGTGAACCCCGCGTTCATCAAATGCAAAATGATCAACGAGGCCAAGTCCCGTAGCTTTTTTTTTTAAGGATGGGATATCATCAAATGACTTCTTCCGTTCTGGGTGGAGCGGAAGGGCGTATCAGACTCTTCCTGTTGCGGTGGTTGGGGCGAAGGCCTTGCATTTCCCTCGCGCGGCCCGCTTCCTCCTTTGCTAGCATTACTGCTTTGCAGAAGGAGGTGACCGCTTCCCTAGCCTCCTCGCTCCGGACCATGGGTTCAACCAGGGCCGGACGCGAGAGGTCGCCGCCGCCGATCGCCTCGACGAGGACACGGCGGTGCTCCGCCCAAGCAAGGCAGACCTCCACGGTATGCTCCACCGTGTCCTCCGGGCAATCCTCACAGTGCTGACACCCGGGCGTGTCCTCCCGCTTAATCCGAAACAGGTACCTCCCGAAACAGCCGTGTCCGTTGAGTACTTGCGTCAGGCGGAAGGTGATAACGCCGTGGCGCCTCTCCAGCCACTCCTCAAAGAGGGGCCTTACCGCCGCAATTGTGGCGTACCCAAAGTCTCGTAGCTACGGGATGATTTATTCCCAAAACATAATAACCATAACAGAAAGCAATAAGTAAACAACTAATCATCAAAATGACGTCAAAACGTGATACTTCAACACGTGACTGTTACAACCAAAATGGTTCGGTGAAAACGTGACCCTTCGTATTGAAAAGGAATCTTTTGGACGTTCGAGAAATATACTTCGAAATGTAACTTGGCAACAAGATCGCAAAGGTATAAGACTGGTTTCGAGTTTTAAAGGAAGAAATATTCTTTTACCTTTAAAGGTGAATAAATTACTGGCTTCCGCCCACGGCTCAGTTTACGTGGAATTGGTACATTCTCCAATCTATACTTATATAATAAAGCTGAAGAGTTTGTTTGTTTGTTTGTACGTACTAATCTCTGGAACTAACAGTTAGATCAGGAAACTTCTTTTTGTTAATAGTAGATATTTATTAATTATAACCTGTGTGATAATGATGCATACATTATTCTACTATAAAGTTTTATCAAAAATCCTTTCAGTCGCCTTTACATGAAAGAACTGAACGGATTTTGATAAAACAAACATCCATCTATCCTTACAAACAAAACTACAAAATCAAAATCAAAAGTCATTTATTCAAATTAGGCTGAGTGCCAGCACTTTTTGAACGTCAAAGTTCTACATAAAGACAGTCCCCCAAAACGCCCGCCCGTCACCACTTCTTAGTGTTTTAGCTGGGAAGAAGAAGTGGCGCAACAAACTCCCCAGAATTACACAATTATATAATACATAAGTTAAAATACGATTGTTACTTCTCCCAAAGAACACAAAAAAAAATGGTATTGATTCTGCATGTCACACGTGATTTATTCTAATATGTTATGTGAACACAAGGGTTTGTTTATGAATATGTAGCGGCATCAATGCCGTCACATGAAAAACTAAGAAGCGAAATTTGTACGGCAACATAAGAACCTGTCTTGTCAGCGAACTAGCAAGGAAATCCTGCATCGCACAAGCAAAGTTTTCCATGCAATTTGAACATGTACAACAGTCCGAATATCAACTATCAGGCAGTTACCCACCAGACACAACAACCGTCTGGTCGGAGGATCCTCTCTTTTCAGTGGAAGTTTGCGGGACTTTACTCTCTATACCGCATACTAGAGGTATGCGGTATAGAGAGTTAACACTTCCACTGAAATGTTATAAACATAAGAGATAGAATATAGTTTATAGTACACCAACATGTTTATTTACACAACTCTTTTACACAAGCTCAATTCTATGGGTACAGTAGCAGCAAAATAAACAGAACAAACGAATATTTTCGTTATTTTAATGCCGCATTAATTTCACGACAGCTCATTGGACGAAGCATTTTGTTACCGTTTATTGAAAATATACCAAAGTAATGAAATTACTATATTAATTAATACAATACGAGAATTAAGCGACGGCCTCCGGGCGACCGTTTATTTGATGTTTTATTAATTTAAGTACCTATTGTTAAGAATGCTTATAAATATGGCATTAAGTTCATTAATATTTTATTGTCAAAAGTACAATATTCATGAAGAGGTGAAATTATCAGTTACCGTGTTTAAATACTCAAATTATACTGTAAGCAGAACTGTAGTTAAAATGTTAAAAATATAGGGTGACTTTAACATCTGTCAATTTATGCTTGCTGTCTGATTCACGTCAAAATAATTATTTTAGTTTGAAACTTGAAACTTTAGATTTGCGCTTGACCTTTAATTTTTTTCAGATGGTCTATACAGAAAAAAAACATTCTTATGATAACGGGATTTTTCAGGATGATTACGGGAATTTAGTCACCGTGTTGCCAAGACCATTTCCTTGTAACAGTACCAGACAGCGTAGCACAGTGCGTTGCATGGGGTAAGCTAAACTCACACTATGCTACGACATAGCTCTAAAAGAAATAAAGGCTATTCAACTTGTCTCTAATAGTTTTTTTTCTAGAGCTTTTGTGATAAGTAATCCATTAGTTTTAAATAAATATTAGATAGATCATCCAAGAATTTCGTGAATTTACCGTGTATTCATAGATCCTTGTAATTTAACAGGGATCAATTTGCATTATTGGGAATAAGCATTTGATAGGAGATATTCGAAGTTTTTAACATTTAATATTACGTCAAAATTCTAGTGAAATCTTTTAAACATATCAATATTCTCCTCCAAACTGAATACTCCCCGACCCCACCAATTTGGGGGCGCAGACCAAAATTACCATAAACTCATAAATACCGCTCGTTAAAAAAGAGAACAGCCTAAATTATTGAAACATTTACACTGTTGAGATACCGAAAAAAAATATGCCGTGCCTGGGGAATAATTCGCGGTAAGTTGGCCCATTAACTTTTATCTCGCGGGGAGGTTGGGGCCCGCAGGAAACGGGGAGAGCGGGGATAAAATGTTGATACATGCCCCTCGCTGCGATGACCCGTAATGGACGAAAATGTTTTAGACGTTCTTTTCTAGGATGATCCGGCTAATGATAAGACGTTTAACCCGTTTTATAGTTGCAGGGACAACAATAAAACAGTTGTTTTGACAGTTTTATTCGGCATTAAGCAATGGCGTTTTGACGGGTTTTCCAGTTGCAATAGACGAGTAGGTATTTCAATAACCATTACATGAAACTTCAAGTTTGCTGTAAAAGGGCAGGGAAGCCAAAATACAAGGTGGGATATTAATGGAAAGGGGAAGCACGAGACAGAACACTGAACAACGAGGTACACTGAACTACGGAATGAAACCAAAATCATGTGTAATCTTTATAATATACAACTCAGTAGATCAGAGAAAAGGGCAAATTATTAGATAAAACTGAAAAGCTCACCAACAAACGACGTAATTAATATAATCCGTTAAAAAACATCTATGGGAAGAGTTTTTTAGAAAAACAAATAAAAATTATTCACGAAATTTTTTTTATGTTAAACAATCCGTTTCAAAGATATGCAAAAAACGCCCAAAAAATATTTTGCTTAATTATTTAAAAGTGTGAAAAATAGATATAGCTCAAAAAAAAAATTGGTATACCTTGTTAAGATGATAACTACACTAAATTCTTACAGTTGATTTTTGAATACATTATTTTCCAATGTTCACTAATCTGTGATCGCATAACGCACTCGTTTTATATTACACTAGACAGTCAATGTACGCGTCCAACCACAACCCGCTACGTTAGCCAAGCCCGGAGTAATTAATACGCGTATAACTTATCAAAATGTGCGAAAATTACGCTAATGGAATGACTAGTTGAATAATAATGGCGGTCTTCTCGCCAAAAAGTAATACCAATTGGTTTTATGTAGCTATTTTGCTCCAGGGACCGATTTGCTGGATTAAGATGATTTTGTAAGAGAAGATTAAGTTTAATTTTTAATAGGAATAAGGTTTTTTGAGTGACGTGTGGGTTATAGAGTGCACCTCAGATAGTTATTACTGCAACTAAATTGCAGATGGGATTCTGGTTTCAATGAATAGTCAATGAGTAACCAGATCCTCCTCATTAGAACACACGTGTATAGGCTCATCTGAGTAAGTGTTTTTCGATATATTTTGTATGAAAATGTAAACGGGAGCTTCCACTGCAAACCAACAGCCACTCATGGCCGATACTACCGCACATCTAATGTGACAAACCTCTCTAAGCACTTAAGAAGAGGTCACTATAGCAGTTATAGGCATTCGACTTAACGTTTCCGTCGTACGTAACGTTGCCTTCAGTGTTTTCATAATGAGAGTTTAGAAAAAAAAACATTTAATTAGGGTTCTGTGACTGAAACTATAGGTTTACTTCGTTGTCCGTCTCTCGGTCTGTCACGACCAGGATCGTGTGGAGGTCAAACATGGCTATGGTCCCTTGGAGCTCTGAAAAAAAACATCATGAGTAATTGACCGTGACGTACATCTATGTTTGGGAGAATAATTTTTTTAACTGAAAAGTTTAGTTTGTCTTTCAATCCTACCTATTTATCTTTATGTCTTTTTAATGTTCATAGTTTATACACTTCAGAAGGTAGTATCAAGATAGGTACTCTAAAAAAATCGAGACTATAGTAGGCGCCAGATAAATGTGGAATAAAGTACATTGACCTTTCCCTAATAACTGTTCATAGGTACCTGAACAATTAAATATGAAACGTTTTTCATTATTAGACAATGTTAAGGATCACGAGAGATGATGATTCGGGACAGCCATTAATTCCGTTTTTCAAATTAAAAATGTCAATAATTGTAGGTGGGTCAATGACCGTTATTCCACGATTATCTGGCGCCTACTATAGATTCCTTTAATCTATCTACAGACGAATTTGTACGGGGCCCTCGGTCAGACTCGCACTTGTACGGGTTTTTTTTTAAACTGGTAATATAAATACACGATCTATGATAATCTGTCTACCTATTATAATTTATTAGAAACAGCCCGATGACTGACAGACGGACGGTAAACAGAGGCTTAGTAATAGGGTACCATTAGTGAGCCCTCGGGTATGAAAAAAATGACTGGCTAAACCATTCATAAAGGAAAACACGATGACACATCCATGATAATGTCACCGGTAAATTGCACACTCCGTAAGATTGTAATAAATCTTGATAAGATTATAATTTCTTGATATATTATAAAAATTATGTTTTGTATACAATAATTCCCATCCAAATTCAATAGTTTCCAATATATCCATATCTTATTTAGAAAAAATAGTTTACAATTTCAAGAAATATTTAACAATCTAACGGCGTTTGCCATTTTCCGGTGACAAATATAATACTCAAACTACCTAATATAAACACGTACTGCCCATCTACCATGACCATAACCTACCCATTTCCTACCAGCGACCCTGCCCCAGGAAAACAAACGCACCCCAGCACTATTACCCCCACCATGTCCAAAACATTCCCACACTCGAAATCACTGAACTGTACACTAAACAGCGAGTCCCTACTATAAAGGGCTCTATAGATACACCAGCGTTTCCTCCACAATCAGTTGTTTCCCCTTATCTCCCCGTTAATATCCTCTGCTCGAGTATAGTTCCGGCCGTCCGAAGCCTGATTATCCTGTGTCGTGTATGTTCGCCTCTAGTTTAGAGATGTGCTGATTGTGTAAGAAGTGGAATCGATTTTGTAGTGCGGTCTAGACAAATTTTAGGTGTGATAAACCAATATGTTAATCTTTAACTCGTGATGATGTTTTCGGAATCTGTAATGTCGTACTTAATAAAAAAAATTATTCATATTTTTGAAGTGAAAACTTCTTTAGGCGGGTTGAGCACTTTTTGGGTGAACAAAAATTATGGACCTCGCGTCATCGTCACCGAACGCTTTAGCTTTCGATTAGTTTTCACTTCTATCGGCAGTCCCCGAAGACTGCCCGTCATATATTTTTTTCTTGCTACCAATTTTTTCCTCGTCATTTAAAGGATGGGATCGTTCACATTTGTGTCGTGGTAGCAAACAGTCATAAACACCCCTAATATCTTTATAAATTTTGGCAAGTTTTTGACCTTTAATTAATGTCGCTGAGATAATGTTCGGACTTTAATTTGATTTGATTTTAAGTACAAGCATTGTCCTTCTGATGTCTTCAGTTGCGGTCTGTCAAAAATGTATGGAAATTGAGGTTATTTTGACTGATTACGACTGACAAGCGAATGCGAACGTTGCTTTAAAATTAGCTTAATTAGTCCCTCAGGTCACTAGTTTTGCATAAGCCACAACCACTCCTGAAAGAATCAGCCCAAGTCAGCCCTTTGATGATTACAGATATTTGGCCTCTATATGTAATATTATAGGCAAAATGTATGTCCCCTTCTACCATCGAATATCTAGACGCACTGCAAGTTACATCCCTACCTTGTTGCTATTATACAAATTGGCACTAAAAGTTTCCAAACGTCTTTTATAATGCACACAGCAAAAGAATGGAACTCTCTGCCTGCGTCTGTGTTTCCGAACGCATACAACCCTAATCTCTCCAAAATTAGAGTGAACAGGCTTCTTCTGGGTAAGCTCGCTCCATCGTCGACTTTGTCTCTGTCATCTATGATCTAGACTAGAGTCAAGAGCTAACCCACCTCAAATAAAAAAATAGATATAGTTAAATGGTTTATGTTAGTAGTAAAATAATTGACAACCTTTTCTTGAGAGTATCTCTTCAGGGTCAATTATTGTGGGCAAATAAAGCTACAAAAACGACACAATTTGGAAACTGGAGCTATTGCAACGAAAAGTCGTTGGGTTTCTTCTCCATAATATTATTTCGGTCAGACTGCAGTTGCTAAAGGTGCAGTAATCGAAATTAATACTGCAAACGAATATAACTGTGAATTGTATGAACCTTTAGTACTCAAAAACCAAGTCATTAATATTCAAAAACTAGTCATAAATTGCAGTCCTTCACTGACTAATATTGTTTGAGTGAAAACAGAAGCTATAAATATCATTTTCTTACACTCCTAAATGTGTTATGTAGATCGTAATGGATTTTTTATTTTAGAAGTAAGAATATTTTTTTGCTTACTGTTTCACAATGAGCATTAACTTTGAAATATGTGTTCAAAACCCTTATGTCAACGATTTTATTTACCAAAAATATAAATACAGTTTTATCTGTGTATTTTTCATTAAAATAATGAGTAATAGGGGTGTTTATTAATGCTCTGTTTGTTTAAATAAACAACACGATGATTATCCTCTAATGAAAACGAATTAACTGGTCCGCCATATTGGTTTACCGGTAAGCTGTTTGCTATTTAAAAACAAATTTCAAACACAGCTTTTGTAAAATAATGTTGGTTTATACGAATGTTTAGACATTTACCTATTGGTTCTCTAAACTTTCTCGGTAAATGATTGAACATGGCCATTCTATGAAACCATTTAAATCTAATACCTTCAATTCAATAGACCTTACCAAAACCAAACCAATTTAAAAAATCTAAATGTACAAATGAGCGATAATTCCCTTCATTACCGAGTGTCAGTTTATTAAACCCCAAGTAAAAATCTGTTCCGAACAAAAAGGTGAAAGGTAGAAATACGGGGAAATTCGTATTTCGCCCCTAAATCATGGCGAGACAAGGTTAATGGGGTTGAAACCCCACGGCCTCGGGACAGGCACGTAGCTTAGACGAAATTTAATAAATTCCCTCTCTATTACGATTCTTCAGGCACATTATGAACTTAGCTTTGTTTACTTTTTATATTTAACGGATTTAATTTAATGGAACTTAAATTGGGAAGCGCACGTTTGAAGCAGTTTATTGTTACAATAATTTTTGGAAGGAAGAAATATTTGGTGTTCGTTTTAAATATTCAGGGTAGGGATTTTCGTAGGCGTTTCATTATTAATTTTGCTCGACAGTATAAAGTGCTAAGTGGGTGCTAACACTCGTCTATAATTAATTAAATACGATTTTATGTTGTTCTGAATAAATTAAAAAGCGATGATAAAAATATCCGTTCTGATCAATTAACGGAACAGTACTCATCATGTTTGTTTTAAGTGGTTTGACATTTTGATGCGTAGGTAGTTTTGTTTTGAATAAAATATTTAGGTTGACATTTGAAATAATTGCTGTTCGAAAATCATTTTATCACATTTTTAACCTTTGGTTGAGTTCTAAATACGGATAAAAAAGTCACCTTCCCTTCTTATATCATTTCTATAGCCTTAAATAAACTTCACAGTTACTATAGCGCGTGTTCACGATAATTTAATTTGAATAAACTGTTTTTTTTCCACCTGTCCTGAGATTTCATACATTTAAACAATTGAATCATTAGTTCGGTGGATTGAATCTAAGTAAACACGTATCTACACACTACATCGTAACATCAAATCAATCAACCAAATTTTTTTTTATTTCAAGTAGACCTTTTACAGGTACTTTTAAATTGTCAAGGTCTACGTCAGTCAAATAGACGAAGCTAGTTCTGCCACGCTAGCGACTAGAGCAGCAAGAATTATCATCTGCCTAGCCTTTTCCCAACTATATTGGGGTCGGCTTCCAGTCAAACCGGATTCAGCTGAATACCAGTATTTTACGTGGAGCGGCTGTCTACCACACTTCCACAACCCATTAACTGGGTAACACGGTAGTTCTTGGCAAGACTGGAGTCAGATTTACTGGCTTCTGACAATCCGTAACGACTGCCAAAGATTTACAAATGACAGCCGGGACCAACGGCTTAAGGTGCTTTCCGAGGCACGGAGGAGTCTCGGTACGTTAAGATGGAAGAACTCCATGGGCACTCTTTAAATGAGTCTATAGTTACAATATCATGGCCACATCGCAGAGAAAAACTGTATGAACTTCGCACGGAAAAAAGAGTAATGGACGGGAATGTAGTAAGCTTATACCCGTGGAACCACACACTGTGGAAGACTTCCCATACTTCTGCCAGGGTTGCGGAATTTGTTCGAAAGAGTCACCGCTGCCCTGGAACACAAAGGGAAACACGAATAGAAGGAACACGGATGAGTTTTAGTCAGTAAGAGTCTGACACGCCCTTCCGCTCCACCCAGAGCGGAAGAAGTCATTTGATGATTTCCCATCCTTATAAATGCGATAGTGTGTCTGTCTGTAACCTCTACACGCTTAAATCGTCGAACCGATTTAGATGAAATTTGGTACAGAGATAGTATGAGTCCCGGGAAAGGACATAGCATAGTTTTTATCCCAGAAATCATCCTTTAAGGGGGTGAAAAGGGGGTAGAAGTTTGTTTGGGGAATAAATAACAGCTTAACCGATTTAGACGAAATTTGGAACAGGGATAGATTAGACCGTATTATCGCGAGAAAATGGCTTGAAGTGGTTGAAATAAGGAATGAAAGTTTGTATTGCAGTCTGTCATTATTGAATTTAAATAAAAGTATTTAGGCACTAACTAAAAAAGATAAACATTATATTCGAGCGTGTTTGAAAAAAAAAATATCTTAAAAATAAAATTGGCTGACAAAGTAACAATTCCACGCGGACAAAGTCGCGGGCAAAAGCTGGTGTTATAATAATTATAATTTCCTGGGATAGGTAATCGTCGATTGGTGCCCCACTCCATTTGAAATGTGGAACGAAGGCTTTGTGAGTTGGTTTCGGCCCCGCTTACGCCTACCAAAAGTCTGGGTCCCCAAGGTCCCGAAATGGACAAAGCCGTGTAAAAAGAATAATACCACGTGTTAAGAACCATGCTAGTTCGAAACCCGCTCACCAAGATCTTAGCTCAAAATTTGTAACTAGATGGCGTTGACGTCGAATTAGAAGTCTGTGTTAAGATTTCCCGCCGTTTGGTTAGGCTCATGTCAATAAAGTTCAATATGGTCTAAAATTAGATCAGTATATAGTACTCGGTTGTTTTATTTTACATTCGACCTTACTTGTATACACAATAAGATCAAATTACAGTACTGGGTGGCCATCCTCAGCGGTGGGTACTCAACACCACGAATCTAACTATCTTATGTATATCAGGACAAATGTTTGTGTGATGAGCATGATCATTTGTTCTGTGTCTGGGTGTAATTTGTCTATAATAATATTTATGTATTTATAAATATATAAGTATGTTAATCAGTTGTCTGGTTGCCATAGCACAGGCTCTGCCTAGTTTGGGATCGGATGACCGAGTGTGAGTTGTCCCAAGGTATTATTATTATTATGGACAAACCCATTTAAACACTACTAAAGCACTGTTCAATTCCCCACAATGATCGGGTTCTTCACAAAGTTAATAAAACTGCACCCTGACATCGAAAAATGACCGTGCATTTAATGGAAGCCCGCTCGCTCTGAATTGAGTTATTAAAATGCTCTTTGAAATGTAATAACGATTTCTGATACCCATTAATGGTTAGTTTACACGGTCGGTTCACGGAAAGTGGGGACCATTTAGATTTGAGTGTTTACTGGGAAAATAATAATGATAGGTTTGCGTTTTTTATTTGAAATTAATGGCTATCGATATGAAATTTAATTAACTCTGATCGCTTTTAATGCTTTAATGTAACAAATACCTATTATAAAAGTAGTGCTATGTCAATTGAAGGCATTTTTATTTGCCTTTTTTGTAACTCATTAAAATGGGATTCTTAATTAATCCAATGCACCTGGCATGATATCTCGTCACCACCCTCAGTCGACTGGTAGAGAATATCTAAAACATTAGGACTGCCATTGTGACTAGGTGCATGAGTTTTGAAAATTAGTGGTAATTTAATCAATAAACAATTACGAAATACTGCAATCACACAGTCATCCATACGTGATACTACCACTATTGACTTGTCACCTATATTTATTGCCTCAACCGCCACTTCAACACTCAATTCCTTATCGTTAAAATCGAACTCCACAACCGTAAACATTAGGCATCAAAGTGCAAGTCCAGCCACTCAGTACAGAAGATCATTAAGCACCCACGCCTTGTGAATACGAGCTCCATACAGCCCCCTCGCCGTCCGCTGCAATTACTCTTCAACTAAAATCAAAGGGGCTATTTATTGCTAACAGGACTGTAATCATTCTACCTCTACGTGTACTGTGTGATCAGAACTCGGTCAATAAAGACCCTGGTACACTGTTCGACATTGCACGATGCAGAGAATTTTGCATATTGGGTGCAGTGATACACGAATTGCTTGATTAATTGGTACTATGATTCGTCTGTTTACTGGCTGTTCTTAGTTTAGAGAGTTTGTATGATATCGCAGATTGACACAAAAAAGAGAGGTCTGTGGCCCTACTATGACGTGCTAATGCCATCCAATTCCGATGATGTAAAAGGGATAGTGCTTTTCGTTATGTATAGCTCCGTCTCTCTCTTAGAGGCGAACCATGATCGTTTTAAGACTTCATAGCCCCTGTACTCACAGGGGGCAAAGTCGGTTTGTGGATGATAACGATGATGGGGTATGATATCTACTAAATTAGTGCGATGAGACATCAGAATGTTTAAATAAATCGAATTGTTTGAATTGATGTGTAGGATTCTATTTGAATACCTACATATGTATATGTGAGGCACAAATCAGACAGACAGCAGGTCCAAAACTGAGCAGGGTTGCTTGTGACATACGCCAAAGGAAATTGTTTATGTATGATGTCGTGTGCCTCATGAGAAGTTATCTAGTATTTTTACATTTGGAACTGTTATAGTTTTCTAACTAGGTTGGGATCGTCTTCCAGTCTCACCAGATTCAGCTGAATACCAGTATTTTACCTAAAGTGATTGTCTATTTGACCTCCACAACCTAGTAACAGACGAACACACACACACCCTATCACGATACACACACACGATACCCCACGGAATGAAAGAAAGAAAATGGTTGTTAATAAGGGAGCATCAGACGAACATACTGCAGACTATACAGCCAAATCGTGAGATGCAACCCTAACGAAATATTTACCTAAGATTGATAACAGCACACAGCTTGAAATCAGGCGGCACTAACAAATTATTCACTCGCCATTGCCGTGCACAGGAGCAGGTTAATTACAATAGCTGTAGCGCGAATCTTAACGGATGATTTCGCCAGTGAGTTGGGTCAAATGGACCGCCCGCCGATTTTTACGACCTACGCTGAATGAGTTAATAAATTACGAAGTGTATCGTGATTTTAATAGCGCTGAGGATTATTTTTATGTCGTGTGTTTATTGTTTTTTAATTTGTGAATATATGGGCTGGATATTAATTTTGTGTCCGATTGCCTTTTGAAAATAAACTGCAAACGGAAATTTAAATTGAAAAATTAATAATCGGACGTTGATCTAAAATATAAAACACATATTTTTTGTGTGTACAAAACCGTTTTAGTTGTTTATTTGTCTGATCTCTGCTGTTACAAAATCTGTTTGCTCGATGCATGTTTTCAAATGCAGTGGAAATAGTCCTCTGAAGTTGTTTTGAGTTCTCGATTGGAATGCTAGTGATGATTTTCTTCATAGTAGACAATTATTAAGCGACATTTTGTCATTTGAGTCAACTGTTAATGTTCTGAGGGGAAATTTTCGTATTTTTTATGAAGCATTTGCATTCGGATCACTATCGAAAACTATCAAAGACACTTTAACAATTTGCGAGTGATTTCTTACACGTTTTAAGTTTTTTCATTGATCGTTCATTTCCATCATCATATCAGCCGAAAGACGTCCACTGCTGGACATAAGCCTCCCCAAGTGTCGCCACAGCAACCGGTTCTGTGCGTCTTGTATCCATCGGCTTCACCAGGCCATCGGTTCACCTTGTGGGAAGTTTTCCAACGCTGCGTCTTCCGGTACGCGGTCGCCACTCCAGAACTTTTCGGCCCCATCGACCATCTGTTCTGCGACCAATGTGCCCTGCCCACTGCTACTTCAGTTCGGCGATCCTTCGGGCTATGTCAGTAACCTTGGTTTTCTTGCGAATATCGTCACTCCTGATTCGATCACGCAAGGAAACTCCGAACATGGCCCTCTCCATTGCCCTTTGAGTGACTTTAAGCCTTCTGATGAGGCCCATTGTGAGCGACCACGTTTCAGTTCCATAAGCCACATTTATTGTTGCTGTGTTGATATTGTGACTTGAATTTGAACGCAATTAAAGTACGAGAATTTGCCTTCATGTAATTTATTTTACAAAACATTGTATTGACTATCATGCTGCTTGCATATTGGCGAATACAAATACTTAAGTCTCGGATATAAATCCCCATAAACTTTTATTTGTTTTAGTTCACACAAATCTTCACTCAATGTTCGCATTTCAGCACAATTGAACAAATCGCTTTATGTATTCTGGTGAATTCAAAAGGAAATCGATATACTCCTGTAGGAGTTCACATACAGCGTGAGCGTATTGTGGGGCGAAAGACATTAAACTTGCATCTGTTTGTGGTTGTATAGACGTCAGGCCACGAAACTTCCGCCACTGTGTTATGAAAACATACTGTATATTGATGTGAATGGGACTGCGGCGGTCAAAGGTATAGGAAATAAAAATGCATATTTTTAATTTCTGGCTTATTTTAAACGTAAGACATGAATCCAGATCGAAGTTACCCTGCCAGGGTTGCGGAATTTGTTCGAAAGAGTCATCGCGGCCCTGGAACGCAAAGGGCTTTAGAAGGAACACGGATGGGTTTTAGTCAGTAAGAGTCTGGCACGCCCTTTCGCTTCACGCAGAGCGGAAGAAGCCATTTTATGATATCCCACCCTTAAAAAAAATAAAGCTTTAAGTTGCCATCATGGTCATAGAAGAAATATGAGATATGAGTCGAAACGCCGCCACCGGGACGCCTAACTGGTGATGTTTTTCAGAAGAGCCAACCCTCTTATTATGATGTACCAATGCTATCAAGATTTCTTTATGATAGAGATATGAAGCTATACACATCAAATAACACAATTTTTAACGATAAATCGCAGTGTAGC
This sequence comes from Mamestra brassicae, assembly GCA_905163435.1. NCBI lineage: Eukaryota > Metazoa > Arthropoda > Insecta > Lepidoptera > Noctuidae > Mamestra > Mamestra brassicae. The sequence continues at coordinate 3,414,259 of LR990996.1, read as the reverse complement.
TGTTTTAATGGTCGGAGAATGCTGCTGCTCATTCTCTGGTGAGTCCCTTGGTCGCCTCTTAAGACACCCACGGGAAGTGATGGGATTGGAAGATGGTGTTATTCATTTACGTTCGACACCATACATGAACGATGATGAGAACGATGGATGTATGGTAGCAATGACACGTGATAGTAGGCGCGGCAGGTGTGTAGCACTCCCAACCGGCGTACGATTATGACCGGAAAGTTGATTCTGTAAAAGAGCATAAAGTGAGCGTTCCGATTGATAAAAATAAAAATAAAATAAAATATTTTTATTTCAGACCTTGATCCATATGATGTTAGTAATACACGCTACTTAAAAAACTATGTTAGTAACTGACACAATACAACACTGGTTTTAATTCATATATTTATTGCGCTCACCTGACGCACCGGGCACATGCACATGTGTATGTACCGAAACGTTTGTTATTAGAGAACGTAAAGGATCACGACTGAAGTCGATTAAGGACAGCTTTATGTCTATATTTCTGTTTAAGATATTAAGAAAGTCAATAATGTATGTGTGTCAATGACCTTTATTGCACATTTATCTGGTGTCTTCCATAGCACTACTGATGTATGAACGTGGACGAAGCTAAAGGCATAATTATGTAAGGATATCGCAGCTAGTTGTGTTTTGTAGTTGTCAACAACGTCAACACATTGTTTGACATGAAATAGCAGGGGCAGTTGAGGGTGTGTCATGCTCACTCCAATGTCTCGCTGACGGTGGCGCGTGTATCGGATCATTCAGTTCCCTTCAAAATGGTTGAGCTGAATGGTGCTGATGCACGCGTCATGTTCGTGAACGGGCGTCGTCAGTAGAGACTGGTCATCCCTTAGTTGCCACTGCCTCATTTTAATATTTGACACTATAAATTGTTTTTATCTTTCTTTACATTGTTCTCATATATAGAAGCAACAAGGTTAATGTAACCAGGATTTTTGTAAACATAAAATGATTTAAAAGAGTGTCCGTGGAGTTTCTTGCACGTTCTTCTCCATAGATATCTACGCTTTCGAACGTGCAAATAGCTTTATGTTTTTGACAGACTGACTTTGACAATTCAAAAGTACCTGATAATGGTTTATTTGAAATAAATGCTTTGACTTTGACTTTGACAACAAAATCAACCGTTGAAAGAAAACGTGAGTTTAGGTGTGTATAATAAAACAAATGGTATCTACAATTAAGCTTAATTATGAATTAGATAACAAAAACTGGAAACAACATAGTCTGCCTTTTTTCCAACAATAATCGTGTAAAACAAATCTCGAAAGAAATTTTCACTACGGGAAAAAATACACACGAATTTGGTGAGATGCATGGGATACCCAAGTCCCATTGTTGGGTTCAAATTAATGGATGGACATTCTTTATCTCACGGTATCCTTAAATCCTTGTAGATTGAATGAGACAATAGGGCCCGTAACATGACTGTTTGTGGGGCAGTATAAATACAAGATAGTTGTTTTGCACACGGTTCAAATTCGCATGACACTCGTTTTTTTTTTAATTTACGGTTCAGAATAGTTTTTAAGGGTTTGCTTGTCAATTACTTTGGAAAGTCCCGTAGTCTAACGGCTTGATGGATTTTAACATATCATATTAGAATCAGGAGATTTGTGTTAAACCCCGAGTGAAAAATGCTAAAAAAAATAATATGGCGAACGCCCTAAGAGTCGCCATTTGTTTTGGTAGACCATAATAATAATGAGCTTTATTATCATATTTTAAGTTACAGTATAAATGCATGTTTCATTTAGTTGAAGATTTATATGAATCCCTTTTGGGTTAAAGCCTCCGCCATCCCGTGTCATTTTGCCATCTTGGGCAAGCTTCATCCAGTTGGTACCGACAGTTTCGATGACATCATCTGCCGACCATTTTCGCGATTTACCCTTTTTTCTTTTTACCAGTTGGTTCCAGCCATTTTGTTGTGTCTGATGCCTACCTTCTATCAGTATGTCTAGAAAAGTGTCCAGCCCATTTCCATTTGAGACGAATTTTTAATAAGTGTTTTTTTTTATTATTGACAAATCAATTTACCAATAGAAATAAGTTTGTGTTAAAAAAATGTGTTACTACTTTCGGTGTACAACTGCTCTATCTATTAAAATAACATGAACTTGCTAAAAAGCCTATAGAAACTTGTTATTTTAGCGTTTTGATCCGTCCAATAAAATAGTCCCGTATGTTTCTTTTAAGACGCGATGGGGCCGAAGTTTTGTTAGTGTCATCCAGAGAGAAATTTAGAAATTTAGTAGCTCCCCTATTGCTTCGGGCTGTATTGCTCACTTGCTCAGTACTACAGTCTCAGGAGTAAAATTTTATATTTATTTATGAGCGTTAACTTTAAGTGTGTATTTTTTAAATTTTATTTTACCGCGCAGTCAACATTTGAAAATTTATTTATCATTGTAGTGGCGTTTGCAATTTTTTAAGTAGTTTTGGGATATTAATATTACTATGAAATATAGTACCGAGTACTGAAAACACTGGTGGTGCGATGAAGATAGTTTGTAATCATAATATTAAGGTTAAATCCCACGCCACTTAATGCACACCCTGTGCCGTGAAGCAGTTCGATATTTAAAAAAAAACCTTGAATTCTCTGACCAGCTAAGTGCCCACACGTGGTATGTTGGTAAAGGATTGCATTAGTGAGAATCAGTACTCATTGCGATCGATACACACTAACTCACACTTAATCCCACAACCAAAGGAAATTTTGATTTCATTGAATCATTGTTTGACTTTTAAAAATTGTCTGCTTAACAATATTAACTTTTGAACGCCATTGTCATGTATGCATGACAAGCAAGCGCGTGCCTTGTACGCCAAACGTCATAAATATGGGACAAAAAGTACGGCGAATGGCGTAATGGCGTCGGGGTCATGCCGCTGCGTTTAAGCTCTGGCGTTCAAAATGTTAAAATACGCGTTTAGTAGGTAGGTTATATAGGGATTAATTGTATGACTTTTTGTTAAATAATTACCCCGCTTGATCAAAAACCTCTAATGTGCACTTTCCAAGTAGATCTAAAGAGATATGCGGAACAGAGAGTAGTCACGTATACCACCACTGGAAATAGGAGGATCCTCCTGCCAGACGGTTGTTGTGTCTGGTGGGCAACTGCCCGGTCGTTGATATTCGGACTGTTGTACTGTTGTATATGTTCAAATCGCACGGAGAACTTTGCTTGCGCGATGCAGAATTTCGATGTTAGTTCGTCGTAGATGGCGCTGCGGTTCTTTTTGTTGCCGTACAAATTTCGCTTCTTAGTTTTTCATGTGGCGGCATTAATGCCGCTACAGATCCTTAATTAATAATAATAATTCCTGCCAGGGTTGCGGAATTTGTTCGAAAGAGTCACCACGGCTCTGGAACCCAAAGGGCTTTAGAAGGAACACGGATAGGTTTTAGTCAGTAAGAGTCTGTTCCGCCCCATCCAGAGCGGAAGAAGTCATTTGTTGATTTCCCATACTTAAAAAAATACCCCGCTAGATCACAATCTCTAATGTGCACTTTCCAATTAGATACTTAATTGCCTTCCAATTTTCCTGGAATGTCCACATCATTGTGTTTATTCAAATAATTTTAATTAAGGCAGTGAACCAATTTGAATAAAAACATTATTGTTGTTGAATTCGGTTCAGAACCCATGTTTGTCTGAATAAATATTTGGAGATTCGGTATTCGCCTGCTGTGGGCGAAACCGAGAACTGAGGTTTCACAATTTATTTTGATATTATATTTGACGTTCTGATTAAGACAATGAATACTAATAGGTACTTCTTATTTATAAAAGGAAGAATGAAATATAGTTATACGTCTACTTATAAGCTGAAGGCAGTTGGAGGAGGCTGCAAATCGGCTATGAGTTGCACATAGAGCCGTGGAGGGGTCCAAGCCGAGATAATAATAGAATGTACTAATAGACCGAGTTCCAAACGCCGAGATCCGTCCAAAGATTTTCAACATCGGGATATGAATTATGGAACTCAAATGGAGGTGGGCAGGAGCAAGGCGCGGGTTTGGAAGGTTGTATGAGCCGGTGGCCGAGTCCAAGAACTGGAAAAAAAATGTTGGTCGCCCTGCGGCGAGATGGACGGACAAAATCGTTGTAATCGCGGATAGAACTTGAATGAGCCTGGCACAAGAACAAATTTCCTTTGAAATTCACCCTAACATAATCCATCAGTTTTGTGTATGATCACAATATTGTTGTTGTTGTTTTTTTTTAAATAATATTAAATGTGAACAGAGCTTTGACTTTGTTCCTCCTCTTTCAGTTGTTTTCTAACTGTGTTGTGGTGTGCCCGACATAACTTCTTGACAGTGTCTCTCCATTTGTGACAATCTTTGGCCTGTTGGAGACCGTCGGAGATCTTTGTGTCCAGATGTGGCTTCACTTCAGACCATCTAATCGAATATGTCCCCAGGGTCTGTTTTCCTCCATCTTCTAGTATTCATAAGATTTTTTTTCAGGTTTGGATTTTTGATGCGACAACGTCTAATAAATCGATGAACGCCGGCTGCGCGTACAAAAAAGGATGACTCATTGTAACGTTACGATCGGAGCGAGAGTGCTGCACGATTCAATTTTATTGATAAAAGTATGCAATCATTTCATCAATGTTTTGTTATGACGTTGTCACGTTAAACTATCGTTCGTAAACCGATTTTACAGACAAACAATTTTTTAGCTACATGTATATTGTATAATGTGGTTATGTGGAAATAACGATACTACATTTTTACCTCTGTCAAGATATAAAAATAATTCTTCATGCATTTCACATAATTACCAGTTCAAAAGAAAAAGAAAAATGTTATTCCAGCATACGAAAAATGCCTCTTCCGTGAAAAAAAATCAGTACCTACCTACCTGCCAACGTAGAACCTACTTAATAACTACCAGAAATATTTTATTTCAAAGTTTCCTTTACCGCTTAACAGTTTCGACTCGAAAACCTACCTCGAGGCGTCTTTTATAATTATTATACCTTTGTTATAATAAAGGCGGAGATTGCAAGAGGAAACTGGGTCGCTTCGACACTTCTGCACTACTCATATAATTTTACGTTCCAGTCTTAACGTTGAATGGAAACAGAGTTTCAAAACTGGTATTTGAATGGCTGTTATTTTAAGGTATTTTCTGTTAGGATTTTACGGCTTTGTTAAGCCATCTGGTTTGAAGTCACAGTTCCTTAGATTGTAATAAGTGCTAGTGTGAGTCTATGGTTTAGTATAGGCCAAGGTTTTTTTTTTTAATGGCGTCTCGCAGTTCAACCTATGGGGTTGTCGACTGCTTAACCGGGCTTGTCTGTGGTGGCCTTAATATAATATTAAAACCTCCAGCAAGGGCTTATAAAAAAAATATGGCTGTGAAGGAACTCGGGGGTTTATATGAGTCAATCTCCCCCCCGCTCCGCCATCGCGAGACAAGTCGTTTGATGATTTTTCATGCACAAAAAAAAATGGTGTAGTTTTCTATGGATAAGCTTGCTCCATCGTCGATTTTGTCATAATAAAAATAGTTCATAAATATGTCATAATGTTACTCTCTTATCTAAGAGAGGTAGTAAGCTTTTATTCAGCTCCTAGCTTTTTCTGTTCCGAAAGAATTTCGGGTAATGCTCTCTTAGTGCTCCCCTACACTCCCCAAGGTAGCTACTTGCCAAATTTCAGCTTACCACGACCAGAACTTTCGGCTGGGCGTTGTCTGTCAGTCACTCAGTCAGTAATGGAAGAAATTTATATATATTTTTACGTTCCAGTCTTAACGTTGAATAGGAACAGGGTTTCGAAACTGGTATTTGAATGGCTGTTATTTTAAGGTATTTTCTGTTAGGATTTTACGGCTTTGTTAAGCCATCTGGTTTGAAGTCACAGTCCCTTAGATTGTTATAAGTGCTAGTGTGAGTCTATGGTTTAGTTAAGGCCAGGAATTTTTTTTTTGAGTGGTTTCTCGCAGTTCAACCTATGGGGTTTTCGATTGCTTAACCGGGCTTGCCTGTGGTGGCCTTATTATAATATTAAAGCCTCCCTAAAAAAAATATGCCTGGGAAGGAACTCGGGGGTTTATATTAGTCACTCTCCCCCCCGCTCCGATGATTTTAAATTCGAAAAAAAAGTAGTAGTTCTTATGGATAAGCTTGCTTCATCGTCGACTTTTGTCTCTGTCATCGCTGACTTAGACGAGATCAAAAGCAAACCCATCTCTTTTTGGGTGATCAAAAATCATGGAACTCACGTCATCGTCACCGAACGCTTTCCATAAGCAATACTAGTCTATAAGAACATTGTTACTAACAAAATGGACACCATGGTCTGAAATAAAAGTTATTATTATTATTATTATTATAAGCTATATGTATACTGTGTATATATGTGTACTTTTTGGGTGAACAAAAGTCATGGAACTCGCGTCATCGTCACCGAACGCTTTAGCTTTCGCTTAGTTTAGTTTACACTTCTATCGGCAGTCCCCAAAGACTGCCTTGCATTTTTTTTTCAGAAATTACAAAGTTATGCTAGGTTATTTAGGTTGACAGTTAGTTTAGCAGAGTATGCAAAGTTGCAGTAATTGGGGATAAGATAAAAGGTATGACGCATTCATACTAACTGACATACTAATAAGACATGTTTTATACAGCTTAAAAAACCGTCGATACATCTCGCAAAAATAAATAAGACATACCAGCACAAAATACTACAAGAAAAATTGACATTCTCGCCAACACAAACAAGTTACCAATTCCAACCATTATTTACTTATCCCCAACAAAAATCACACAACGGAAGCTCTTATGAAATAATATATAATGTAAGAAAACCAAATACAAACCACATTCCCTAATATACAGAGAGTATTGTTGTTTGCACGACACAGTGAACGAAATAAAAATGAATAATATAAAAATAAACAAAAGCAAGGACTCACGTAATGTGGAGTCGTCGAGCAGTACATTATATCCTTAGCAGTAGGCCGCGAAAATGGCGGAGGTGTGGTGGTTACACTTGGGTTAAATTTTGATTTGCCGTACAAATTTATTAGATATTTATAAAAAAAAAAACACTGTATGTCGGAAACGGCTTCAACGATTTTCATGGAATTTAGTATGCAGTGGGTTTCGGGGGCGATTAATCGATCTAGCTAGGTTTCATCCAGGTACTATATAATAACATGATAGGTACTTAATATCACATGATTTTTTATAAAACTGACAAATAATAATTAGTCAATAAAAAAGATGAAATAACTAATCAAGAAAGTTCCATACTTTAAATAATAAATCTAATCACATATTTCTAATGATTTAGTGTAAGTATAATTAGGTAAACAGCTTAAATAATACGCCTCGGGTGAGGTACCTAGTTTACTTACAGGTATCAAGCTAATAATTTTTAGAAAACTTAGAACCTGGCTCCTGGCTCATGAGCTCAAAATGTGAAAACTTATACATACCATCATTAAGCAAGAAAGAGAAAAAAATAGAGGTCATAATGTAGCTCTGTGTTGAGTGTTTCATGTTAAAGATGGACTATAAAAGCTCACTGCTAATAATGAAAACCGAAATCACAAAACTATACAGTTCAAGCTTTCGTGAGCACTTTTGATCCTCTCCATTGGTTAATCTATGTAGCATAAAATAACTAGATGAAGAGAGATCGTGAAGCGAGCTACGACAACACGAGTGGACAAAATATTCATATTTACCACAACCGCGTTCACAAGTGTCGAAGAAATTTGTAAGGCAGTTACGAGTAAGAGATACTTATATATTTTTTTTTTTAAGGATGGGAAATCATCAAATGACTTCTTCCGCTCTGGGTGGAGCGGAAGGGCGTGTCAGACTCTTACTGACTAAAACCTATCCGTGTTCCTTCTATAGCCCTTTGCGTTCCAGGGCCGCGGAAACTCTTTCGAAAAAATTCCGCAACCCTGACAGGCTCTGGCCCTAGCGGGCCCCGTCTTTTATGCTGACATCTCTTTGAGGCGCGTGTGAAACACAACGCGCCATCGACCCGGGCCTGGTGGTGATCGGACAGCGAGCCACCCAACGCTCGCCGTCCGCAGGCCCGCGCCTACGGTGGCCGGGGATCGCCCTGCGACTCCCGACGCCCGGGGCGTCTTCTCTCGTTGGGGCGAAGGCCTTGCCTTTCCCTAGCGCGGCCCGCCTCCTCCTTCGCTAGCATTACTGCTTCACAGAAGGAGGTGACCGCTTCCCAATCCTCCTCGCTCCGGACCATGGATTCAACCAGAGCCGGACGCGAGAGGACGAGTTAGAGATACCCCGCTAATCTCGTGGCCCGCCACTAAGTAAGAGAAAACACAAAGCAACAAACAAGCAGTACATTCTGCCCGCCGTCAAAAACAACTTTTATAAACTAAATTGTATTATTCCATTCGGTGTGAGGCGCTATCTCCAAGATATTATGTGCTTGCAAATAATACACACGTAGTAAAAAGCCAAGCCACAAGAATGGGCAATATGTATAATATACAAAGATACTTTTTTGTAAGTTAAGTAAAGATATGCTAGACATCTCGATGTGATTAAGTCGTATCAAAGGGAGTGCGTTTAGTCTTTATTATTTTATGTTCATAGTACTCCACAATAATATGGCTCAAAGAAAATAATTTAATAACTTTGCTTTCATTTCATTTATTAAATATCTATCTTAAGCTTTTCTTTTCTATTATATACTCTGTGTATGGAATGCTTTTCTAAAGGTTTCAGCAGGGTCATCAGCTCGACTTATCGTGGTTTCGACTCTGCAGAACTAAAGCCACTTTTAAGTTTTGCCAGACGCCTAAACGTTTGTTTTACCCTTGAAAACACTTACTTCCATTAATCTTTATTTAACTTCAGGGAATACGCTTTCAGACAATACCTTGAACACCATAAACAATGGACTAGTCCATGATGATAATCTGAAAATGGCATTCGAAGCCGCGGGGCAGAGTGCTGCTCCAAACTAATTAGATCCAGGGGCTGTATTGTATTACCACTTTATAAACCTTTGTTATTTCACTGCTCTGAGAGATGAATCGTGTCAATACAAGCTATAAGAAATTTCTACAAAACAAAACACTTAAAATTAAATCTGTAGACGTCTTCCGTCGCCAGCAAAGACAGAATAGTTTAATAAAACACACACACGCTCAGTACTAAGCAATTAAGCCTTAAGATGATATTAAGTAGAACGCGCTTCGGAGCTCTTAAATTATTTTGTAGTATCTTTCTCGCGCTCACCAAGAAACACGAGTTGACACGATCTCTCCGTCTGCACACATCCATTGCTGTTCAAATTCTTAATCGTTCTTCTATCTCTTCGGTGACAAAGCGATGCACATTAAACAAGAGATTCGTTCTAATCTAACAACATTAGAAGGTGAATCGTCTAGTTAGAATGTACATTTAGGTAGAGGATTGTTCTAGGAACTTGTCTGAACTCGGACAACGTAAGCTTAAATTAATTTTAATTCAATCCTTCTTGGTAGTAGTTTAGTGCAAGATGCATCTGTTTAGGTGAAGTTTGGACTTATTTGTAGAAAGCTAGAGTTTGTTAACCAAAGTAGAAGTAAATAGGGTTTTAGAACAGACTAGACTGGATGCTAATTTTCCGAGGAGACATGATTATAACGGGAACGTTGAAGTTTAATGAGAAATTATTTTCTTAAAGTGCAACTGACGAGAGTTGGGTTTGTTTGATAGAGTTGCTCACGTATAGTTTCACTGTAGACGGCTTTAGATTGAACGTAATTTATTGCACAGTTTCTTCGTGAGATTAAGTACCGTATAACTAAAATGTTTATTTATTTAGACTTAATGTACAGTAGTGGTACATGGGTGGACTTAATGCATCAAGGCATTCTCTACCAGTCAACCTTTAGGGTAAAAAGACTACACTGTGGTAGGTTTACAACAAATAAAATTTAAAATAATTAGTGTAAATCATCAAAAATCATTGTTCAACAAAATAGTTAGAAATAGGGTAACGTACACGTGATTTTCAGGATGTTTTTGATAGAAAGTTAGTACCTACACTAAAATTATTGTTAATTTTCTTTCGAACGATTGAAGGGCGCTATTTAACCATCCAAAGGTTGTCTTTAAAAGATCGAATTTAGCAGTAAGATCCATTGTGTCACCATGTGTAATGTTTTCTGCATCTAACTTTAATATAATTTATGTATAATTATGCTATACATAAGAAAATATTTAATTATATTATTTATACTAATAAAAATAATTAAGAAACCTAAGTACATCTTCGACGACTTTGTTTCTGTCATCTCTGACCTAGACTAGAGTCAAGAGCAAACACATCTCAAAAAAAACTTCTAGTTTTTATTAAACCGATTACAATGTCTTACATAATTTACCCGTTCAATAAACACGACAAACAAATTAAAATTTTATCAAAAATATCTCAAAACTACAAAACGAGCATTCCCATAAAGCGAATACTCGTGTGAACGGTACAAGCAGCTAGGCAGCATATGTGCGATATGTGGAAATTAAAACGTGGGGTAAGTCTAACGCCGGTTTCACACGCCACCAGTAACGGGGTCGAGTGGCTCCCACAAACAAGTGTAAAGGGAAAAGTGGATAAGTGACAGGTCAGTTTTTGACGCCGCTTGGGGAAGGTTTCTGTGGTGGTTATTTGTATTTGTGATAAGAGGCTCTACACAAGTGACATTCTATCAGTAGTAGCGTGTCGAAAGCGATTGTCAAAACCCAAAAATGTATGATATTGATAATTAATGATGTCGAAGTTTTACGTGCTCAAATCCTTATGTGGTATTTAAAAAAAAATGGAACTTTATCTAGATCCTCAGGTTTTCATAAAACTTGTCCAGCTGGTTATCCAAGCCAGAATATTAGGATAACCATTTATTGTGAAATATAAAATACGACGTGGCTAGAGTTTTGTAATAGTCTGTATACAAGTATCTACACGACCTTGTCTCACTTGCAATTTAGAAATATTTTATTTCACACAAACCTACATGGGCATTTATGAAACGTCAGAAGCTAGAACACAGTTTGATGGAGAATAAAATCCACGGTTGTAAGAGTAACCGAAATGCTTTGGATAGTAAAGATACTATAGTAGGCGCCAGGTAATCGTGGAATATCGGTCATTGACCCACCTACATTTATTGACATTGTTAATTTGAAAAACGGAATTAATGACACAAAACTGTCCCGAATCATCATCTCTCGTGATCCTTAACATGGTCTAATAATGAAAAACGATTCATATTTAATTGTTCAGGTACCTATGAGCAGTTATTAGGGAAAGGTCAATATACTTTATTCCACATTTATCTGGCGCCTACTATACCCAAAGCATTTTTTTACGTATGTAACAAATATAACTAACCCTTATACCTTCGATAAGATGTTTGTGGAAAATGGTTAGATTAGACGGTAAGAATTTACGTTTTTTGGACGACTGCGATATCCCTTGACAGACAGGCAACCCTTGTATTTAATGTTAATTAATTAAACATAACATTTTAAATAAAATATAAACGATAAAAACTGTTTAACCACAAAAAAAAATACAACCGACTTCTAAATAAAAAAAAACACTACAAAGTATAAAAAAAACCTTAATTTCGGAAGTCGGTGTTCAAAAACGAAGAAACAACCAAGAACACCGACGTCAAAATTAGGTTATTTTTATATACTGTTTAGTGGTACCCCACAACTTTATTAGTAGTGGATCACTGGGAAGTTACAGGTAAGCAAAATACGCAATTGCGTTTACCTGGATCACATTTTTTTTTAGTTATTTCGATTCAAAAACCAAACTACCGAACCGATTTCTATGGGATCAATCGGGAAGTATGTTTAGCTTTCAAATAAAATAAAGCATTTTGAGATTGGTACAAAATGACGGAATTATGAGGCAAGAAACAAAAAAAATACAATCGAATTGAGAACCCCCCATCCTTTTTGAAGAAGGTTAAAATAAAATACAAGTAATACTGGACTGCATTTTTGTTAGAAAGAAGGTTTAAGCACGCGATTTGAACAGTTCAATAGACTTTATTCTATCTGGATATTAATGGTTCACTCGGTAGTTTGCACCCGCACCGTTCAACTTTTTTTTAGCAGTCACTAAAACGTAGAGTCTTGAAATGACTGAAACAGAAAGTAGAATATAAGTTATAATTCTTTCTTTTTCAGTCATTGACAATAGTTATTCACACTAGGCTTTCCAATTTACTTGAAACATTGGCGAAATAGTCCACATCAGCATTGCTTGCCACATAAAGCAGGTACCTTATGGTCAATATTATTTACACCTTGCGTGGGCCGGTATTAGGTTTATACCAGCTAATACTTTAAGCAGATACCTACTCTAATACGGCCTGCGGTCTGTCACTAATCCGAGATTACTATGACTTAAAGTTTAAGTTAATTATTTTATATCTTTTTACAAATCGATCCAGTAAAGCAAAGCCTCTTAGATGTAATAATTACATCTTTTCAAGTAGGTACATAGGTATATTTATTTTAGATACCTCCAACCGTGAATTCAAGTGGCGTATTTACAAGGCTCTGAATCGTTTACTTACCCATGGCGGTCGCTGCAAACACAACTTGTAGAAATGGGGATTTATACACTCGTCGGGTACTCAGTGTGAGTGCGGTGCCCCTGTTCAGAACATGGGCCACATAATAGAGTGCCCCAAGTGGCCCCAAGTGGCAATAATAATATCTGGGGACAACTCACACACGGTCATCCGATCCCAAACTAGGCAGATCCTGTGCTATGGCAACCAGACAACTGATAAACATACTTATATATTTATATATATTTCTAAATACATACACATTATAGACAAATTACACCCAGACATGTAGAACAAATGATCATGTTCATCACACAAAGATTTGTCCTAGGTGGGAATCGAGCCCACGACCTCCGGTTTAGCAGTCAGGGTCACTAACACTCGACCAACAAGCCAGTCAGTACTTTGAAGGATTTGATGCTTGAAACCGATGCTGCAATTAACGTAGCTAGCTACTGGAGAAGAAGAAGAAAGGGACTCTCAGCGATTTATTAAATAAATTTCAATACTGGGTCACTGTTGTCGTCTTCCGTGACTAATATTGCAATTGCTGCCTAAAGCCCGGAGTATAAACTAATATAGGACAGAGTGGGACTCTCCACTGCTGCGCCACTGAATACGCTTGCATATTGCATAGTGAGTGTTGAACAGTTCCGGCTCACTGAACTAGGTATAGGTATTTTTTTTAAGGATGGGATATCTTCAAATGATTCCTTCCGCTCTGGTCGGAGCGGAAGGGCGTGTCAGACTCTTACTGACTAAAACCCATTCGTGTTCCTCCTAATGCCCTTTGCGTTCCAGGGCCGTGGTGACTCTTTCGAACAAATTCCTCAACTGCAAAATGTGTAGGTATGCTTGCAGGTTTGTGTGTAATTGAAATGTGTTATTTTTATTGTTTTTTTATGTGTTTCAAGCGTAACTATGGACAGAAGGCAGGGGGCCAATATTACTCATTTTTAAGCAACGTTTGCATTCGCTTATTTATTTCCTACATTTTTTAAAATTGGCCCTCTCAAATTAACGTTAGTGTATTTATTTGGTTTTTGTTCAAACATAACGGGCAAAACATGGTTGTCATACACATCTTCTATCCTTTAAGAGTTTAAGGGGGCGTAATGTATTCTGTAAATAACAGTGACAATTCCAACCGTGGGGATCGTTTTCCGTCAATTTCCCATCGATTTACGGCCATCAACGGTCGTAAACCATCGATTAACCATCACATAACAATACTTCTTCACAACCCGATAGTTTCGCACCATAGATTATCATAAAATACTAATAAAAGTAACGAATGCCCACATGTTTAGCAACCCCTTGCCGCTCTACTAAATATTTATTATTTACGATGTCGTTAACTTGTAAAAGTTGTAAATTACTTCGATAATAATCTTTGGGGAGGCTATAAAATTTTGGGTTATTTAATTAATAGTTAGTACTTGTTAGTATAGAGGGTAGGTAGGTCGGTAGGTCCATTGTTTGGCTGTGTGACGACTTGCATGTTGATTACCCATTGTGCATGTATCGCACGCGAACTAGGGAATTTAAAATTAAGTAGAAAACGTAAACGTGAATATAGCTACATAAAATCGCTTTGCAGTTATAGTGGCTATACAATAATAAATTAGTTTGACAGCTTAATTATTATTTTGTGACAGAGTGAACTTGTCACACAAAAAGCAACTTCGTTTTTGTAGTCACTTCGTAAAATAGAATAGATTAATAAAATTTATGTAGGTACTTTATAATAGATACCCCAAACACAGGGGTATTTTTTTTTTAAGGATGGGAAATCATCAAATGACTTCTTCCGCTCTGGGCGGAGCGGAAGGGCGTGTCAGACTCTTACTGACTAAAACCCATCCGTGTTCCTTCTAAAGCCCTTTGCGTTCCAGGGCCGCGGTGACTCTTTCGAACAAATTCCGCAACCCTGGCATCTTTAACCATAGTGGAGTTACTGAGTAGCACGAAGATACTATACAATGAATATTTTATGAAAATATTCATCAAAGACCGACAAGTTGATATAAGTAAACAATTCAAAAATCTCTTCGTTTTTGAGATGACAGTGTTGTATTTTTGACGTGTTATTGTATTTTTTTTTATAATTGTAATTTGTAATAATTACATTTTTATAATTGGAATACTTGTAACGTGGAATTGAAATATGTATTAATGAAAGTAATTCATTAATATTGACCAATTTATTTATTTAACTACTTTGACATTGAATTGTATCTAAAGAATATGCTTTTTGAATTGTAATGAAACCTTATCTTTGATGAATAATGATGAAATGTAATTTTGATGAATATTGTCACGGTTTATGCACCATCTCTTCCTACCAATTTGTACGCCACGATGTGCGGCTGAACATGTTAGAACTTTTCTTTGTCACATTATTATCTTGCATGCAATGTATTATGTACACCATGTTTCAACAAATTTACTTACCTAAAATTTCTACACAATTCGTCTAAAATAATACGTGTAAAAGTCAGTATTTCAACACTAGTATACAGAAGCTTTTACACTGAGAGAAAAAACCGAGCTTCAATCAATGTTAACGAGATGTGTATTTTATACAGCATGGAACTAGAAGCGGAAGCCAGTAACGCTTTACAGATTGGATTACTCGAAATGAAAGAAAAATCCTTTTTCATCCAGTGAAAATTTACAGTAAAATCGGCATTGAATGATGGAATGCTCCACTAATAGAAAAGGGCCTTTGTAACATTGATATTAGAATGATATATGAATTATTATAGCAAATAGGTACACGTAGATGCCACTTTACTATAGATGAAACGATCAATTTTGTACACAATCTATATATTTATAAATTAATTAATCCCTATTTCCCTTGGTCACGGTGTCACGCGTGAACGGCTGGACCAATTTCGCTAATTGTTTTTTGTTGTGTTTGTTATTGTCAAGAGAAAGTTCTTATGAAAGAAAATTTTGAACATCCGGGCGAAGCCGTGGGGGCCACTAGTCCATCAATATAAATAAAAGTTCTTCCATTACTGATGAGTGACTGACAGACAATGTACAGCCGAAACTAATGGTCAAAAAGCTGAAATCTGGCATGTAGGTTCATTGTGGAGTTTATGGGTGCACTAAGAGGGAGGGAGGATTTCTCGGAATTCTTATGGGAATGGGAAAAACGGGATATTGGCATGCGAAATTGCGGGCAAAAGCTAGTTCTTAAATATATAAGTAGTAAACGATTGGTCAATTGACTGGTTCTTCTTGGGCCGTTGAATGATTGGGAGAAGATAAATCTACTTACTGTTTCAACGCTGTAGTTGGCGGGTTGGATGGTTTTTCGTGAGGATGCAACCAATCAATTAATACTTCAGTAATATAAGTATATTCAACTATGAATGTTCCCCCCAATGCTGTGACATAAGTCGCTCTGTCAGTGACAAGACCTGGGTCAAAATACACTATATATTGAAGTTTTGATAATAAGATATGCTTACGGATCAAGAGACACAGCAAATCCCAAGGCAACGATGCAGCGGACGAACTCGCCAGAAGGGGTTCGAGTTTAGCAGTGATAGGATCTGAACCCATCCTGCCACTCTTAAACGCACCAGAGACAAACATCACTAGCTGTGGGTTGACCATAGGCAGGCCAAAGAGGCACTTCCTTTTATTGATGGCCGTTGTACGAAAAAAGCCCTAAGACTGGCTAAACAACAGTTGCGGACAGTCACAGCCGTAACAACTGGCCATGGGTCTTTTAATAAACACCTCTATGCCATAGGATTCACTGACAGCCCACTGTGCAGAGCCTGCATGGAGGAGGACGAGACAGCAGCACATCTGCTTCTAAGCTGCCCGGTAGTCGCGGATTACAGTGCTAAGTACTTCGGAAACCTAGGTACCCTCTGTGAGATAGTTAGTTACACCAAGGCGTTGCTGGCCTTCCCTAGGGAGCTGGGGTGGATCGAATGACACATTTGTCCCACCTGCACGCAAAATACGCGCTTAGTCGTGGAGTTGCGGAAACCACCCCGATTTACATATACATATAATAAGATATGCTAATAATGCTCAAGCATTGGTTATCAATTCCAAGCACAAGAAAATGTGCCTCAAAATCTTGAGATTCAATCAAGATTCTCTCAAACCGCCTTACATCTCCAATTAGAACCTAGTTAGTCAACGAAGTTACCCAAAATCCTTCGTAAAGTCCTAACACCTTGGCAAAGTCTTGAGAGTTCGGAACTTGCAATCTGTTTGTCTCTGGTCGAAGCATTGTCTGGACGAATTTGACGCTTTATCCGATAGACGTACAAACCTGGACTCATTTACTTCACAAAATTGGTAATTCAGGCAATTCCCGTATTCTTCAGGAATACTCGCATCGCAGGCGCAATTTTTCAAAAAACCTGTAATGTACCAACATGATAAGTTTTTGACATTGAATGACACTGAGATGCATAATATGAAATAAATTAATAAATATTGTTACTTAAATTTAAATATTTTTGTACGAGAATATGCGTATACTGTAAAAATAGACATCGCGAATATGCGGCCAATACCTGTCTCTTTTCTTCTCGCTATGGTTATAGTGACTAGTAGTGGCGAAGGTAAAAAAGAAAGAAAGAATAATATTTATTTAGCATTTACATGAAACACGCACGGTAAATAGAAATAAACCGAACCAAGTGTGTGTCTCACGGCTGCTGCTGTCTGACGCTGGTCTTCTAATGAACCTTTCAATGGACGAGTGGCGGTTCATTTGAATCAATCTAATAAAATAGGGTGACACTGTCAGCCCGACGCGGACCAATCAGAATTCTTAAAAATAGACAATAACCTTGAGACGCCTTCGGAATTTTCTTCCCATCACCACTAAAATTGCCATAGCACAATCTCTTCTTCTTTCACTCTTGGACTATGCTGACGCCAGCTATCTTGATCTCACCCAAGACCAATTCGACAAGCTTGAGCGACTCCAAAATCTGTGTATCAGGTTCATATTTGGCTTACGCAAGTATGACCACGTTTCCGAATTTCGTACTAAGCTCAAATGGCTTCCTATTCGCCTTCGCCGGAATGCCCACATACTTTCTCTTCTTTATAATGTACTTTTTAATCCTTCTACTCCTTTTTATCTTAAAGACCGGTTTCAGTTTCTCTGTGACACACACTCTAGGTCCTTGAGATCATCGGAAAATCTTCAATTAAGTATTCGTATGCATTCCACATCCTTCTTTAACAAATCTTTCACTATTCAAGCTGCTCGTTTGTGGAATGCATAACCCATAGATGTGAGGCGTGCACAAACGCTACCAATGTTTAAAAAATTGGTGAAATTACCTCTCACTATAATTTTTCTTCTCCTTTCCCATTTATATATTTGATATTTATTAGTATATTATTTAGTATTGTGTGTATTTTATATTATTATGTCTAATTTATATTGTTTATGATGTTTGTACACTGACCGCCCTAAATCTAACTTCTTTCGTTCAGTCCATCCAAAGGTTGTCTGTAAGAAATTGCCCTGTGCGATAAGACCGCCCATTGTACACTTGTTTTTTTAAACGTTTTTACTATGTTTGTAATGAGGTGTACAATAAAGTATATAATAATAAATAAATAACCTGCCGCATCGCTCACTCTGCCTCTATTACAAATTTTCGACCGTTCACTTGACAGCCAAAAAGGGGGCTAAGCACGGTCCGGATCTATACTTCTATATTCAATCCACATATTAAGTTGTTCGATATAATGTTTGTGATCAAATTATGTTGGAGACCAAGTTTGGAAGTTGGAAGGCAGTTCGTTATTTTTATGAATCGATATGAGTTCGTATGGAATTGTTTGGCTTATTGATGTTGGATAACTTAGCATTATTGGCTGTGTTTTATATTGACATATAAGTTACTTGAAGTGTTGTTTCGTAACTGATATTATTGCGATATTCTTTTTAATTTTGGGAATTATACGGCGTGTTAACTTTATTAAATAACAGAGTAGGTATAGTCGACCGATTATAACAAAAAAAAAAACTGTGAGCCGTCTCGGGACGCCCTGGTAGATGTGAAAAATCTAAATTATTTTGTACAAGTAATATACATAAAAGAACACGACGATTACGACAGGAACTAAATATGGCAGAATGAAAAAAATACAAATAGAGTGTATATATATATATATCATCACATAGCGTGGTAATGCGTCGCCACAGCATGCATCGCCACGTCAACAATCAGTTTTACCCGCGGCTATAGATGTTTCAAAATAATAAATTGAAACTTCTGAAGAAAGAATTCAGAAAAAACCGGTTGTAACTTTTTTTTTTTTTTTCGATGTCGGTGGGAAATCCTCATGGAAATCTGGGTCTGTCAGACTCTTACTGACTAAAACCACCCCGGTGTTCCATCTCCCACCTACGCCGGGGATCGCGGGAACGTATGCG
Source organism: Mamestra brassicae (assembly GCA_905163435.1). Lineage (NCBI taxonomy): Eukaryota > Metazoa > Arthropoda > Insecta > Lepidoptera > Noctuidae > Mamestra > Mamestra brassicae. Next base: position 3,395,185 of record LR990996.1, on the reverse strand, counting down.
ACTTCCGCAATCCCCGGCTGGTGCCGGCCCGCTACTGCGGGCCACTGCCACCCCGCGTCAGCGGGGGGAGTGAGGTGTTTGACTCCCCCCGCTACGTCAAAGAGGGGCGCACGGGAACACCATGCGCCGCCACCTCGGGTCCTGATGAATGGGGGGCGACAGACATCCCCAAGTCCGCCGCCCCTGGACCCAGTTAGGGGGGCCGGAAGAGGGCAGCGTATGCCCTCCTCCGACGCCCGAGGCGCCTGCTGCGGGCTGGGAGAGCGGTTGTGATTTCCCTCTCCCTTTCCGCAGCCTCTTTCTGCGCGATAACTGTCTCGCAGAAGGAGACCACCGCGTCCCAGGACTCCTCACCGACGACCATAGCATGAACAAACCGGTTGTACCTAGAGTAACTTAATAAATCGTAGTAAATTAAAGCCACGCCTTTAAAAGTCCATTCCTTCAAGCATCCATGCCTTGCTTTAAATTTCGCACTATCGCTACTACTTACACCCAGTAGAAGCTTTCAAGCGATTGAATTTCACCGTCGGACATCTCGCTCCGGGCCATATGTTGCGACTTGTGACTTTCCTATTGAATTTCATTTATCCCCGAAGCTATATCGATACTAGGTGAAGCGATTTCGATAGCTACATAAGTCAAGCGATAAATATGGCTATTTTATCAATCTGATTTGTAAGAACGAATTTGGGAGGCGTCGAATCTCTCCCTTGCTTGATTGGTTGGCATCAATTTGGGAGAGAATATTACCTATATTTAATTTATTTGATGTGTGTGTGTGTCTACATCGTCTAGACATGTCTGCTTGCGTTAATAAATATTTAGATGAACATTTAAGCAAGTTAATTTTTCAATTAACTTGTTTAAATGTTCATCTAAATATTTTAACGTTTCCGTTGAATTAGATATTTAACCCATAAAATAAATCATCATCATCTGCCTCGCCTTTTTCCAATTTAGATGAATACCAGTATTTTACATGGAGTGGCTGCCTACCAGACCTGTGGGTTGTGCACATTCACAGTAACAGCGTGCTTTCCAAGGCACAGAGTAATCTCGATATGTTAATATGGTCACCCATCCACACACCGACCTCGGCAAACGTTGCTTAACCTTGAAGATAGACCCGTGCGACTGTTATTATTTAGCCACGAGCTTGAAAAAATATCTATGAAATTAATAAGTACGTTTTAATTTCAATAAAAATCTCAGCATAGGTTTGAGTAAAATTAGTAAGTGTGCAGGAGTTATTAAAGTGTACAAATGAGTGCGCGAACACAAGTACATTCCCTGTTCCAATAGCTCGACAATCCGACACTAATTCAGAGAGATCAAGTCGATGACCAACGGTTTGAAGAGTAGTCACGGAAATTTAACTAATTTGCCGAATAAAATAGCAATAATAAGAAGTTTTTATAACTACCTCGCTATTTGTGGAATTGTAGTAGCCGGTGGAATGAGAAACTGCTTCCTTAACGGCAGGCCATATATAAAAGTAAAACTTAATTCGTTAAATCTATAAGAGGTAGATTTATTTCCAATGCAATCTCATTACTTCCCTTGACCATAAAACGTAAAACAAGTACACTCGTGTTTAATTACTACTGAACAGCTTAATTTCGCACGTAATGTGCCAGCAAGTAAAAATAAAAAAATATTTTATGAAAACAGGCATAAAACATAAACCTTCGCCGCACTATCAGAGGACATAAATAACGACGTGACAGCGAAACATGGAGTGCCAAGCATTCGCCACGGTGACTGAGGATTGATTAATACTGCCTACTTTTGTATGGTAACACTGCGTTAAAAACATTACATTTAAGGTCTGTGGAAAGTTGCAGAAATTGTTCGAAAGAGTCACCGCGGCCCTGGAACGCAAAGGGTATTTATTAGAAGTGTTCCTTCTAATAAATACCCGACGGGTTTTAGTCAGTAAGAGTCTGGCACTCCCTTCCGCTCCGCCCAGAGCGGAACGAGTCATTTGACGATATCCCTTAAAAAATAAAGAAAAATCTTGTGCAGGGGCTTGACAGAGAACTTCAGTTTTTTTATGTTTCTTCTTAGAGTAAGTGGGTCTAGAATCAGTCAGATGTACCTAAACTATTTGACTCTCTCCGAACTCGTCTAATTTTATTTTTTTACTTGTTTAAGTGTGAACTTACTTAAACCAATTTACAAAACCATTGTAATGTATCATTTTGAAGTAGAAAAAAGTTCATCTGCCTAGCCTTTTCCCAACTGTATTGGGATCGGTTTCCAGTCAAACCGGATTCAGCTGAATACCAGTATTTTACGAGGAGCAGTTGCCTACCAGACCTCCACAATCCATTAACTGGGTAACACGGTAGTTCTTGGCAAGACTGGAGTCAGATTTACCGTATTCTGACAATCCGTAACGACTGCCAAAAATCTACAACAACAGACCGACCTTGGCAAGCGTTGCTTAACGTTGAAGATCGACTCGTGCGGCAGTTATTCTTTAGCCAAGAGTTCCTTCAAAAAAATGGTGTCAGTTTTTCTGGCTTTTGACTATCCGTAACGATTGCCAAAGATCTACAAATGACAGCCTGGACCAACGGCTTAACATGCTTTCCGAGGCACGGAGGAGTCTCGGTATGTTAAGATCGTCTTTTAAAGGAGGCGCCGCTAACGCGTGCACTCCGCACGCTCAACCTAATAGCGAGTGAGACAGACTTATTCTGTAGTTCTCTGGGTGAATTCACAAGGAATGCTTTGTTTGTAATTAGTTATAGGTATTAGACTTATAAGTAACCATTAAGTATTAACTAAGGCGCATTTACCGCATTGGTTTTTTCTGTAATGGTAGATGTATGTTGATATATAAATAAATAAATAAAATATGGTCACCCATCCACAGACCAACCTCGGCAAGCGTTGCTTAACCTTGAAGATCGACCCGTGTGGCTGTTATTATTTAGCCACGAGCTCCTCTAAGTAGAAAAACATATTAACTTAAAAAATCAAAACACATTGCCGGCGTGTAGATAGTCAAACTGACGACAATGTAACCTAGGAACAGGAATACTTTACTTTACTGGAATACTCCACTTACTGGAATACTTTACTGTACTTTTTAAAATTATTTGAGAACAGGATATCCATCACACTGAATCTGCGCTAAGGCCGCTGATCAAAAGCTTTGATTAAAAATGGTAGCACGGTAACAAAGGGTACCTAAGTCTAGCTAGATAAATACTCGTTACAATATAAACTGTGTATGTTTGAAGGTAGGATAGACGACGCACATCCTAGGACCGCTCATTAAGCCTTTGATGATTCGAAAATATTTTGGCTAAACGGTATCAATGCCATAAAGCTCCATCGACGCCAAAGGCCCTCAAACGTTATCATCAGCCTATCGTGACTTTGAGGGATGAACAGACATGTAATGTGCATTTATGTATGTCACCGATAGTCCCTGCATAATTATGTACTATCGGCGAAATTGATTCATGACCCAATCAGCGTAAAATTAATATAATAATAATAATAATATTTTCGGACAACTCAAACACGGTCATCCGATCCCAAACTAGGCAGAGCCTGTGCCATGGCAACCAGACAATTGATAAATATACTTATATATTTCTAAATACATACATATTATAGACAAATTACACCCAGACACAGAACAAATGATCATGCTCATCACACAAAGATTTGTCCTGGGTGGGAATCGAACCCACGGCACCCGGTTTACCAGTCAGTCACTAACCACTCGACCAACAGGCCAGTCATTGGAAAGCGTCAAAACATTTAAATTTTCTTGATATACCGTGGGTACTTAGGACTTATTATAGTAACAGATAATAAAAAGAAAAATGCCAAATATTAATATGTCAAGTAAAATTATTACATTGAAATGTTGTCATTGAGACATGATCACTGTCTTATTAAATCGATAATTAGATAGGAAATAAAACTACCTAAATTAAATCTAAACCATTATTATCATCATCTGCCGAGCCTTTGCCCAATTATATTGTGGTCGGCTTCCAGACCATCTAAACAAAAAAAAAAAGTAAAAATTGTTATTTACTTACGGTAATCTCTGGAAGAAGGTACGAGTATATCTAATTCAATTTAGATTTCGTTTTGACTGAAGGAAAGCGACTCTAAATTTTAAATCAGGCTGTTTTGATTTCCTCTCAACTAGTTAAATAAAAGCTGTAAAAAACTGTCGTTTCCTGTGGGATCAGCCGCGTGAAAAAGCAAGTCCAAAGTAGAAATATACAAAAGAATCGGTAGAACTGAAACAACGCAATCTTTCAGAGAATAAGGGAGAATTATTGACGATGCTCGAGACGTTTAAATGGTGCTTGAAATGCGCGGCGTTTTCCACCAACAGCTCTTCACAAAGAAAAACTCAGGCCAATGATAAATACCCTTACATAAATAATACGTATTATAACAAGCATCGGCCAAAAAGCAATAAGGCAAAAAAACAAATTTTGTTTAATTCGTTCGCCAAGTGCAATTTGAAGGGAAAATGGTGAAAAGTTTCCTAAATAACGCCTTTGCTCCGCTATTCGTCTCCCGTGCCGCCGTCACGTTCCTTGTTTTATTGTTCCCAGAAAAGTTCTCCAGAAATTTATCTTCGTACACAATGTGGGTACATAAATAACATACAAAAATCAACCTTAATAAAGGAGCTATCTTTGGTCTTTTAATATATTTTTAAGAGACCATTGACGAAGGAAAAAAAAACAGGTTTGAAATTTCTTTCTTCAGAGTAACTTAAAATATTTACAGCACGTCCGTAATAGTGAATATGCATAAAAAAATATTTATTATCTAAACAGATTATCTAGAAATATACAAAAATATAATACTAACAGTGAAAATAGAATCGAAATTGACCGAAAAACAAACGAGATAAAACTATTTTAAACAAATATATCTGTCCCTCTCGCGAAAACGCTGTTTTGTATGGCAGTCGTATAGGCGACATAGTATTTGACGTCACTGTTGGTATCGGACTTCTCTTTCTAATTGTCAACTTTGAAGCTTAATAACTTCATCGCTGATGAAGGTATTTTAAAAATTCTTTCATAATTGTTTACTAGAGATAATAAGTATTTTATTTTGCAAATAAAAAAATTGCATGCATATTCCCTATTACATGGGACTTAATTATAACTGTTGAAATGTATAAAATGAATATTATCATATCAGCCAAAAGATGTCCACTGCTGGACATAAAACAGAACTCCCCCAAAGGGCCCCGGTTGGCGATCGCAGTGTAGCTGTTGCAATGCACAGAGAATGCTGCTGCCCATTCTCTGGTGAGTCCCTTAGTCGCCTCTTACGATACCCACGGGAAGTGATGAGATGGTGCTATTCTTTTACGTCCGACACCATACATAACCATAAATGAATATGATAATGGCTACACCTTTGCCGTATACAAAGGGAAACAGGTGACATTGTGTTGAGTTAATAAGACACGGGCCAGTTTGACAACCCAGTTCGTTAAGTTATAGAGTAACACCGCGGCTGTGGGTTTCTAAATAGTTTTTAATTGATTTTTTTTATTTTGGTTCTTTCGTTATTTTTTTTTAATTTTGTAATTTTTGTTTTGTTATTTTAGGTTTTAAATTTTTCTTTTTTTACTATCCAGTCCTTTTTTTAAATTAATTTAAAGCAAAATGTAAACTTGCAACAATTTAGTTTTATCTTTTATGGGGCATGCGGTGCTAACCTATAAGAAATTGTAATACTCACCTTAGTAAATAGAAAATCATTATTTAAACATTTGTACAGTATTAACAGTTGTTGGTTAGCCAATTATAAATAAATAAATAAATGTCTTGGCTTATGAATTCCGAACATTTAGGGAAACCTAAATGAATTTCCAAAATCCTTAATAAACACATTCAATTTCTATATTAAAACATTTCCAAGCCAAAGTCGTTAATAAGTGGAAATTCCTTAATATGTAACTGCGTACCATGATTGATTTACTTTTCACATTGGTTTCAACGAAATAAACTAACAGTGAGGGCCCTTGAACCAATTAGAAAGGCTCGCTATGAAGTTGCTTTCCTGTTAATGACTGTGTCTTTGCTCCAACAGTTTTGTAATGAAGTTTCAAGTTCATGAAACCTTAACAGGTACCTATTAAACTTATATAACCTTAAGCCTCGTATCCACTAGGCAACATTTGACGCGCGACATGATTCACAACATGTTGCTCATCATGTTGAACGGCAACGAAGAACTTTTATTTAGTAACATTGTTAATGTTTCGCGCCTGCTGGCAACGTCGCGCGTTGTTGTGCGTCATGTGTTGCGCGTCAAATGTTGCCTAATGGATTCGAGGCTTTGATATTAAATTTGCTGTAAAGTTATATGCCTAAAGCTATTTTACAATGCTAGATTTATGTTTATCTATATGCAATCAAAAGTAGTGTCTTAAGCATTCTGACGAAACATGTTTTTTTTCTTTAGTACCTATTTTTATTAGCCGTAAACAGTTTATTTATTAAGTTAGAGAAAACTTTTTTGCTTGGCAGTGACGTCGGAAGTATTTTTTTTTTTTTAAACAAATCCGCATATTCCACTGTCAAATATTAAGATTTAAAACTTCCAGCAAAGCGTCGAATGCTCTCACAATACCGAAACAACTCAATCCGCCACGCAAGCATGACGCGGTACAAAAAGCTATCAGACCTAATTGTGTGCCAACCAAAAGAAAATTTCGATGGAAAGAACCGATCGCCCCCTCGATAAGGAGCCATTATAGTAAACTTGGAGTGTTCCAAAGAAACTTGGTGCATACGCCCATATATTTAACAAGTCTTAACGAGTTCGTTTTTTTTATTTTATTTTCGCGTGATTGTATTTAGGTAAGGTTTTTCGACAACTTTACACCAATTTCGACGGAGTAATAACCGTAATTTTTGGAAAGAACAACGGTTTTCGACTGTTAAATTAGTTTTATTAGGTTATATTTTGAGTCGTCTGAAAATGAGTTTGGATTAGGTGCTGGTCCGTTTTATGATAATGTCTTATTTGTTTAGGAAATTTTTTGAAGGTCGTAAGGTCAGGGGTAAGATGGACCTCGTAAAAGTCATGAAAACAAAATAAGAACAAGCTCTTATATCTTGGTCCGAGTGCACAGAACTTGTTTAAATATCTCTCAAGGCGCTTAGTTGACACTTCACGTGACCCAAGGGCTGGCTTTTACCTTGGTCAAAGAATAAGCATTGCCATACAACGTGGCAATGCCGCCAGTCTTTTGGGTACACTTCCAGTCGACAGCGATGCGGATGAATTTTTTGACGCCATATTTTAAGGTTAATTTAGTTAGGAGTTTTTATTTCTATTTCTAGTGTATATAATTATTTAAGTATTTATGGAATAAAAATCCCAGCTCTAACATGTGTGAACACGAGGACGTCGTACCTAGCTGAAGTGGATCTGATGGATTAATCATAGCTTCTCTTGAATATTTGATTAAATTATACATTTAGTTATTCAATCAGTCGAGGATTTTTTTTCATTGCCACAACGCGTCATGGTCAATTTTGAAGTACCATGACGCGAAATTCGCGAAGTGGCTGTTTGAAAGAAGGTGCATAGCGTTGCAAGCTATGTTTTCGTCCATTGAGCGACTTCCGGTTTTTAAGCCCAATCAATACTAATATAATAAAGCTGTAGAGTTTGTTTGTTTGTTTGAACGCGCTTATCTCTGGAACTATCAGTCGGATTTGAACAATTCTTTTTGTACCTATATGATAGCCGCATTCATGAGGTATGCTATAGGCCATGAGAACGAAAAATTCCCACGGGAACGGTATAAAAACACGGGATATGCGCGTACGAAGTCGCGGGCAAAGTTAGTAGAAATATAATATGATTCCGTCAGTATATTGAACTCAAGTTACTATTACTAGGTAATTATTGCCAACTTACTAAACCAATTTACGTCGGCATTTCTGCAATATTAGCGTGTTCAAACTAGGTACCTATGTTGTTAAATACCTAGGTACTGAAACACATAATTGGGCTTTGCCTGTCTACGGTATAATTATTATTATTATTATTGCCATGTTTTAGAACATTTATGGCAACCCTATTGGTATATGTTCGGAAACATGATTTAATTTGATAAAATATAATTTTCATCTGATAAGCAGGTGGGTGAAGGTCGATCTTGGGATCCTCTACTATAATAGACTAAAGTATAAAATGACCTACTTTAAGCCATAGTCTACCGTTGTGCCAAGTTTCATTTGAAAACATTCAGTCGTTTAGGCGTGATTGATTAACAAACGTGCACAGTTCTAAACAAAAAGATTTTCACAATCACAGTATTTGTTGGGCGTTTAGTTAAGAGAGATTGAAAGAAACAATTAAAAAATATTTAGAGCATTATCCAGTGTATCTTTCCAAGCACCTCTACAATATTCCCCGATTTAATCAAAACATAACTTCAGTCACTACACCCTACACATCCAGGAACTGAATCAGTAATGATTGACATTTTAATAATTAAACGAAAGTAATTATTATCAGGGAATGACGGTCGCGTGTCACTTTGATTGATGACTTACTATCTGTTGTCATCGCTGCGACATAATTTTGTTTTGACGTTCACTAAGTTGGAGTGTCGCCATCGACCTTTATTATTAGTTCTGGGGATGTTGTAATCATGTGTGAGTCTGTTGTTTTGTTTTGGGACGTGTTTGGAATCGGTTTGCGTTCATTTTAACTGACTTCAAAAAAAGAAGGAGGTTCTCAATTCGTCAGAACCTTTTTTAATTTTTTTATGTATGTTCCCCGATTAGTCGAAGATGGCTGGACCGATTTGTTTTTTTTTTTTGGCTTCCCAGGTGGTCCCATGATCATCAAGTCAGGATCTGATGATGGGATCCTGGAGAAGAAATAGAGAGAACTCTTCAAATTTTATAGGCACACTTGAAGCGATTTGGGTAGTTTTTGGAATAGTTATTTCCCGGAGTGGTCCCATTTCAATTTGGTGAAGATCTGATGAAGAACTTCGGAGATAAGCTACGGAAAAAAAAACGGCAAATGGACTGGGAGTGCTGAAATCTCATGTCTACACCAGTTCATAACATAACATCACGCCGGTACGCTGTGAAGGGGGGGGGACAGTGAAAAACAAAACTAACTAATAAAAAATAACTTTAATTTCGGCAATCGGTATTTTTTGTTGTTTTTTCGTTTTTTGACACGTCGGTTGTATTTTTTTGTAAAAAGTTTTTTGAAGAGATGTTTGTATTAGTATCAAGGTTGGGTTGTACAACTTTTGTTTCCTAATATGGACTAATAAAAAATATTATATAGGGCTTGATTAAACACAGCTCATATTGTTGGGAGGTTCCTCTCTTTGGAGCCCTGACCGCCGTACGGTTGCTTAGACCCTGTTTTCGATACCCGTGGGCTACTATTTTATAATTTAAAATGTATTTTTTATGTGTTTTATATGTTTCTTAAAAATAAGAAATAATTAAGAATAACAAATATAAAAGATGAATAAAAGGGTATGACTTGTAGTAAGAATAAAATATAGAGAAAGAAAAAACTTTATTCCATAAATACTTAACTAACTATATACACTAGAAATAAAAATAAAATCTCCTAACTAAATAAACCCTATAAATAAAAGAAAAATATTAGTAATCTTTCATCTAATTTCAATTTATTCTCGTAAGTAAACATAGATCGAAAACAGCACCAACAAACAGGTCTAAAATAAAAATGTAATGAAAAATTACGACACGTCACACTCTTCAACTATTAATAAAAGAGTATTTGTCAGTCAGTAAGCTGAAAACAGAACTGCTGCAAATATAAAAAAAAATAGTTTAAGTTAAAATTCTGGCCGAAACAATTAGAAACAGCGACAAAGTCAAAGTCAAAGTCAAAACGTTTATTTCAATTAGGCCATTTAACGGCACTTTTGAACGTCTTCGTTTACAGTTCAGTAAAAATAATAGAATTACATTAATAAAGTGACTCTACTGTCCATTTGGAAAGGTAGATTCTTATGGAGAAGAACGGACAAGAAACTCCATAGTTACTCTTTTCAAATAATGATTTACAAAATTTGGTATACAAAAATTAATTTAATATTATGTGAGGACGATGCAGCCAGAGTATGCTACTTATAAGAACAAAGTATCACCAGCAGAGGTAAACTTATTCACTTTCTAAAGAAATTTAGGTAAATGGTACTCACATATTTACAAACATTGGAACCATTAATTAAACAGTGTGTGAGTCAACAGAAAAATAGAAACACAAAAAAAAGAAACAGTATATCTATAAAGTTAATACATAAATCTATACAGTTGGATTTTGTCTACACCCTTGATTGTCCTATGGAGCAGGACCAGCAAGACAAAACAGTACAGTATATTCTCAGGAAATATTACTTCTCCACTCCAAAGTAGATTTGCGCGAATTCATGAAGCCCCCTACAAATGGAAGAAAACAAACAATAACAAACGATATTTCCTCTGTAGTCGCGTGCAATGGTGGCGGGAATCTGTTTTCTCTCAATGATTTGTCTCCAAAACGTACCGAATCTCTGCTGGGCGCCAGCCAAATGTGCAATTTATACAAACATACCTACACCATCGGCATCACCCTTAACTTCCACAGCATAGAGTTTATCGGCTCCTGTTTTAACAGTAGCAATAAGTTTGTAAGTATGTAGCTTGAATTCCGTTGTGCTACTAGGCTAGCGGCAGTCGAGCCACTCGACTCTCCCGTGATCCCTCCATGAAAATAATATTTTATTAATGTCATAATATCCGTTTTGATAGTCTTTGTTGGTGTTTACTTGCTTTTGAGTATTTGAAATTAACTTAGAAGTATACTGAAGGGGACATATGGTTTGTGATTTATAGTCTAACTAGCTTTTGTCCGCGACTTTGTACGCGCATATCCCGTTTTTCCCGTTCCCGTAGGAATTTTCCATTCATGTATAGCCTATAGCTTTCCTCATAAATGTGACTATCATACACAAAAAAAAAATCCAAATCCGACTGGTAGTTCCAGAGATTAGCGCGTTCATACAAACAAACTCTTCAGCTTTTTATTATTAATATTATATTAGTAAAGATGAGAGTACAGTTCGACTGGTAAAGAATTTTAAGTCCCATAAAATATTACAAAGCTGAATGACATTCCGTGAGTTTTTTGTTACCTTTGTTCCTACTCTACCACTAGTTACCGATGTGTTTACCTATTAATAAAAATTAAAATTGTCCCTTGCAATGCATCAAACCAATTCAACACCACAGTCAGTTCAATTTTCTTTCAACAGAAAATTCTTGACTCCAATAATGTTGTCTTAATAATCGAATTATCTCTATTTACTTGCAATCGCGTATTTTTTTGCACTGAGCCTTTCAAAGCTTCGGAAGTTGCAATTTACAGTTCTCGTCTCTTGAGTGGGTCTTGTCTGCATAAAATTAAAAATGGCGACCCGTCGGCTACACCACACAGGCTTTTTGCTTCAGAACCGGCTTTCAGAATGGTTGATGACCTTAATTAATTAAAAGAAAATTGACTCGAGTGCCTCTTTTGCTTTTTGTTCAATAACATATTATGCTTTCTTTGTTGGTTCGTATTTATGAAGAAAAATATCAAGTTGAAATACCCTAGACATTATTTGCAATAGAACACCTGAAAATTAAGGTTCAGTAGAAAACCAAACATTGTTTCTAGGCACTTTACTGAATTTAAGTAGCGATAATACTATACAGAAGTATTAAAATTCGGCTCCCACTCTTTAACAGCAGGATTTGTAAAAACAATAAAGTTCAATGTATTACAAAATATCCTTCCTTCCCCCATTATTGCTGTTTTATTAGGCACTTTGCTAGCTTTAAAGTTCTCGTTCAAACAGAACATAAAACACCACTGGCTGTATTTCACACGTCATTAACAAAGTTGTCGTTTTTAAAGTTATTTACTATGTGTTCAACATGCAACTAGAAAAAAGCACTAATGAGCCTATTCGAATTCTTTCATCGCATTACGTGGAAAAATGAAGTCATTTCATGAGGAGGCGGGGGGGCGAACCGAACCACCCTGCATTTTTGCACGACCACAAAATAACCAGTATTTCAGAACACCGGGTCTAATATAAAGTTGGGCATCATTTGACTGTACGAAGTTGCCTCTAAATGTTTGAAAGGGGAACCCATTTCAGTCGAAATGCAGCTTAATTAAAGTTTAGCCGTGCTGTTGAGAGGAAATGGCCCGCCCTCATAATTTATTCCTGCGGGATATAATTCGCCCGGATTTAGTAACAAACGCGCCAACGAAAACGTTTAGGGTTTATCCAGATTTCTATATAAACATGCTTTTAAGGGCTGGGAAGTAGGTGGCGATCAAAATTAAATTGAAAGTTGTTCTACATAAAGTTTAAATTTCAGTAGTCTTTCTGTGGTTCAGCCTTTATTTTTGCTTGGAAACGATCCGCATTTTTCACAATTACTTGGACGTTTCCACGTAAATCTATCTTCTTTGTCTCGCGGTTGGATTTCATTTAAGGAACAAATCGCGGCATTGACTCCTTTTGTATTAAATTCGGAGCTATCGCTGACAATTATTCTTAGCTTTAACTCTTGAGTCATTTACCATTGGGAGCTCTGTTAATTGATTTTGTAAGGTATTCTGTGTCTGCCAGGTTTGCGGAATTTGTTCGAAAGAGTCACCGCGACCCCGGTACGCAAAGGGCTTCAGAAGGAACACGAATGGGTTTTAGTCAGTAAGAGTCTGACACGCCCTTCCGCTCCACCCAGAGCGGAAGAAGTCATTTGATGATTTCCCTTCCCATCCAAAAAAAAGGTATTGTGTGTAGTTAAAAATTTGTAGGAAGAAGCATTGAAGGTTATGTTAAACTATTAATATACATATAACGATGCTTGTGCTCGGCGCGTGTGTGCATATAGAACAGTTTCATAGCTGCTACAACGAAGCTAACACTTAAAGCGAAATGTTATACTTATAATGAAAACAAGAGAACTGTTACGTTATAAAGTTACAAGATATTCTAACACACATAATATCGCGATACCATTGGAAGAACAGTACAAATAATGATAGTTTTAATAAAATAACCAAACATGAACGGTAAGAAACAAAGTAAATGAGGAAAAACAATAACTGACTTGGAAATATCCAGTTATTCTTTGTTATTTTATAGGTATCAATATTGTTCTATCAAACAATACTCATACGGACATAACTATAAAAGAAACGTATTTTGTTGAGACTCTGTGGCGACGAAGTATTATTTAGCAAGTTAGTAATTATTTTTGACTAGTGACCCGCCCCGGCTTCGCCCGGATGTATATTTTTTTTTAAATTTTCTTTCATAAGAACCTTTTCCTGACGGTTACAAATACAACAAAAAAAGAATAAGCGAAATTGGTCCAGCCATTCACGCGTGATGTCATCACCAAGGGAAATAGGGATTAATTTGTATAATGTACATTGTACATAGATTTTGTTCTTTATCGGAGTCAAGCACGTGTAAAGTACAGATTATACTATGGATAAGGACAGTGAGTAGCTTGTAACTAGACTACAGTCCAATAAGATAAGATAACAGACAATTCTCCTTTTAAGCTACTACAATTACCCTCCTCTAGGAATCTTGGTCAGTAAACTATTAAAGAAAGAAAGAAAAAAAAATATTTAGCACAGGTACATGAAACACGCACGGTAAAAATAACAAGAAAAAGGTAGTTATACCAAAAACTAAGTGTGTGTCTCACGGCTGCACTAAAAAGGTCCATTTCAGCGATATGTCAGACAGACTGATGCTGTCCGACGCTGGTTTTCTAATGAACCTTTTAAAGGACAAGTAGCGGTTCATTTGAATCAATATAAAAATTAATTACTAATAACTGTTATTTATTACTATTAATTCTTAATGAAGCCAACCATGACTATATATTGTTCACGGGTACTACGAATTACGTTACATGCACTTCGTTACTTATCTTGAACAGTATTTTGTTGGTAATACTGTTCATAATTATATGACGGCGTTTGGAAAGTCTAAGGCACTTTTGCTCATTGTTTCAGCCGAAAGTAATTCACAGCTGGACTTTGCCTCCCCCAAAGCGTCGCTACATCGACCTATCCTGTATTTCTAGCACTGGACTTCTACGGCAATACCAGGTTATCGGTCCAATTTTTGGATGACTGTATGATCTACCAGCGATGCATCTTCCAGAGTATGTGTGTTCACCCTTTTTTTATGGATGGGAAATCATCAAATTACTTTTTCCGCTCTGGATGGAGCGGATAGGCGTGTCAGACTCTTACTGACTAAAACCCATCCGTGTTCCTTCTAAAGCCCTTTGCGTTCCAGGGCCGCGGTGACTCTTTCGAACAAATTCCGCAACGTGTGGTCCCATAGAACCTTTCAGTTCAATCGGCCCATCGTTCGGCAAGCAATGTGCTATGCCCAATTCCAATTGCCAATTCTTTAGTCTATGCGGGTACTTTGAATTTCCTAGCAGACCTGGATCAATAGGTCAGGTAATAGTTACAACTAAACATCTTGCTTTGTATCTTCATAATAGTTGAAATGTTTAAAAATGAAATGTTTAAAATCTATGACCTAGACTAGAGTCAAGGGCAAACCCATCTCAAAGTAATCATATTAGCTTGCCAGTAAGCGAGCTACTACAGTATACATGACAGTAATCTTCACGTCAAACACGTTAACATTTCTGAATCCAGGGCAAGTAAACTTGTATAATATGCTAGAACTTTTCAAATAACAATTAAGATATAGAACTATCATGATCATTGCCAGAGGCCAGGCACAAAAGATGGTTGATAACTTGTTAAAACTTAGGAAAGAGATTAATTCTCTTTCGGTATTCCGATTATTTGTAGTGAAATGGGTAGACAATTTTTTTGTGATGATAGGGAATGTTGGGTGGTCTGTGTCATCGTTGCAATATATTGCTTGTTTTCGTTGTGATGACAGAAAATGTCAATAAAGCCAATTACTGTAAGGGTGGAGTAGCTTTGGCTGATCGACGGATACCGGGCGAGAAACAATTAATTGATCGACCGCCGAAGAAAGAAGTAGTTCAAACTATCGATTGATGATCGATCCATTGGTGTAGTAGAAACTATCGATCGACGTCGTCCAATCTAAATTCTATCATCGATTGACGATAGACAGATGGTGTGGTAACACCCTAAAACGTCATAAGCGGATGGCATTGGAACATTTAGTAGAGCGTCTGCAATGACTGCAATAGATGGTGGAAGTTAATAGAAATATTTTAAATATAAATTTTTATATAATATGTAAATGGTGGACTTTAAGCTGTTGTCAGTAAACGTGCTTTTATGATATACTGTTATTTTGAATAAAAAAAGATTTCATTTTCTTGTATTGTTTATGTAATTATAATACTATTCAATAGACATCAGATTTCTTTAATTAGAATTTTAAGACGCCAGAACATTTTGTAAAAATTCATAAAGAAATCCGTTCGCACTGAATTTCAGTACGTCTCATGAATTGTTAGCAGATTTTTATTGCTTCGGACAGACATCTTTAATTAACGAGTTAATTAAAAAATGTAATTGCCATAAAAAGAAAAAGAACTTCTAAGAAAATAGTAATCCACGGATTTTATTTTCTCTTTGCATTTCTTTTCGACGGGTTTGGAAAACCACAAAAGAATTACATTGCTAACAATTTATTTTAATTTATTTTTAGTTTAAGTCTCCTCAGTTTCGTCAAAAGAAAGAAAGAAAGAAAAATAAAAATATTTATTTGGGACTTGTCCACCAAAATTGTTACAGCTTAAATAATAGAGCTTATTTTAAGGGTGCAATCACGGTGTCATTGTTGATAGTGACATCTTCAAGACTACTTTTTGATGGACTGAACTAAGTCATGGCTAGTTTACACAGTGCGAGCTAGCGTGCGAGACAGCCTGCCGAGTAGCTGCAGTGCTGTAACTCGCATCGTTTGGACGTATCTTACGAATTACTGCCACGTCGCATCAGAGTTACTTCAACGTTTTTTGTTTTCACTCGCCTACTCGCCTGACAGTAACTCGCACATGGCAGCAGCTCGGATATCACTCGCAACATTCGGACGCGTTCGGCAGAAGTTCGCCATTGTCAGCCAGGCAGTTGCGAGCGGAGTCAATATATTTTGTAGGCTACGCTTCGCAAAAGAGACTGGGCAGCTACTATCATCGTGAAGACAGCTAAGGCGAGCCCAGCTGGTGGCATACGAGTAAGCAATCCGAGTAGCTGTCTAGTGTCTAGTTAGCAGCTCGCACTATGTAAACTAGCCATTAGTGATGGTGACTGTTTCACCTTATAGTTGACAAAATTAATTTACCAGATATCATTGAAGAATGACAGATTGTGATTTTACTATGAGGACTGCAGGTAGTCTGGATACCAAAATCATACATCGTCTCATTTTGTGCACAAAAGATACGACGAATTTGTGCACCTTGGCGAATGGTATTCCTAGTGAAACCTTGTGACAACTATAAGAAGCGCCGCCAGCCGGATTTCGTAAAGCCGATATGAAAGGTTACAATCCGGTCTCTGAAAATGTACAATACATAGCAAAGTGGGGCTTTTCTCGAATCGGGAAATATATTGATATGAGTATATGATAGGGTTAAAAGTGAAAGTAATATCTACTGATGTGCTGAGCCATTTTTTTCTTTTCTGGCGTTGATTAAACTGCCTACCGGCATGGAATTTTATTATTAGTCAGTAAACTTGATGGACTATCTTCATTAGACCTGGGCCAAAATAGTTGGTAGTATGGGGGTGGCATTTACTGTTAGTAACTAAGTGACAACCAAGCCTACCAAGAGGATCCGTACACAACGTACGTAACAATATCTTCCACGCTAGCTGCTTCTAGCTTTATGCAACATCAATGTTAAATTACTTCGCAGAAATTTTTGCACAATCCATTTAACATTAAAATGTTCATTTATCCTCATAACGAGTTAAATTATGGCACAGAAATTTAAAAAAAAAAACTATCACCGACGCCACTAAATTTGCCGAGTGAAATTAAATTATCCGCATATGTTGTACATCATATTAGGGACCTGTCCGGAGCGCTCCTAATTTAACTGTTTATATTCATAGCGCTAACTCCATGTTGTATCGCTGGAGAGCCTTGTTTATCCCGGGAACGACAAATTTGTGGCTAAAAAGTTGGACTAACATGGAACGTTCATAGACTCACCATGTGCGTTTATTTTTTCTGTTTTTAGTGAGTCACTTTTATTTGTGGTTTCGTGAGTTTTCGGAAATTCTAATCAACTGCTGCGTTGTTAATAAGATGCGTATGCGTTTTGTCTAAGTTTTTGTTATAATTGTTATTTGATAGAAGCGTATTAATATGATTTCGAATAATTGAAATAAAAAAGCCTTACATTCGCTGAAAATCATACTGTACTAATAGTAAATGACTTCACCTCAGTGGTTCTCAAATTAAAAACTTTCGAATATTGTCTATATTATGAAAAACAAAAAAATGTGCGGTCGGGGGACCCCCGTCAGGAACGAAGTTCCATAACAAATACGTCTTACGAAATTTACACGTGTCTGTAAAACCGTGTGTTGAGGTTATATGATAACACACCAATCAATCGACGATTGATCGATCTAGGACAGAGAGAGAGAGAGAGAGTTGCGCACCTGACTGCGTGCTCATGTGGTCATTTGCTTGTAGTAGACTCGATACACACACGCATACACACACAGCATACGGCATTTTGTTACGTGACGATTTCTACTAAATCGCACTACCCGTAAGCCGTGTTAAGGAACTTCGATCCAAAAACTTTAATGAATTCCCTCTAAAAGGAAAAAAGCTAACCATTACAAGGAAGTTTTCAGCGAGAAACATAATATTCCTGACCATTTTACAAATTTTTAAATTATACCCTTCAACTTTAATGTAGGTCAGCCAAATAATTAAAATTCAGATGGTGAAGGGAAACACCGCGAGGTAACCCATGCATTAATAACAAATTCTCATCGTGGCTTGTGCTCGGAAGGGGGGATGTCGAAAGTGTTATGACGGACTTGGATTATAATACGTTGTATGAAGGTAGTCATACAATATATTATAATCCAACTCCGTCACAACACTTTCGACATGAGAGCTGAGAGAGAGGAGAGTACTTTAACATGAGAGTTACCGTTAACAGTGTTTAAAATTTGTATTACGTTTTATTTTTTGTGTATTTTTTTTTAATTTTCATTTTCTTTTTATTAGGTTTGTATTATTTTTTTTACTAGTCCTTTTTTAATAAATTTGTAGCAAAATATAAACTTGCAGCAATTTACTTGCAGCAATTTACTTTTATGGGGCATGCGGTGCTAACCTATAAGAAATTGTGAAACTAGAAAACTATTATTTAAACACTGGTACAGTTGTTGGTGAGCCAATTATAAATAAATAAATGAGTGTTTCAATACCTACGTTTATATGGATATTTTTAGCAGAGCGATTGATGTTGTTTTGGGGTATGAACCGCTCACAATAGAAAATAAGAATATATATTCATCAGACATACGATCCAAAACACAAAATTGCTTCAATATTCTGATTGCAGTCGACAGAAGTCCACTGTTGAACGCAAGATTTCCCACTCCCAAGCATATTGATTGATCCTAGAGAGCGGGAAAATGTTCTGATTATCTAATTATCAGTCAGGCGAATCAAAGCATATTATTTTTCAAGTAAAACATTTAGAGACACTTAAAATTGTCAGGGATTTGTTTTCGATACGAAATCTTCAAAAGGTGCTTTTGGGGGAAAACCAGGGATGTTTACCTCATTAAACCACCCAGTGAAAAGTATCGGTATATAGAAAGAGCCCCGTAACCAATCAATAATTACCTACCCGACAAATTATTCGACTTGTTAACACGAATTCCTAGAAAGCCAAATAAACTCTAATATTATATCTACTAATCCCAATTAAAAAAAGTTCATGACGACAAATAAAATAATTAAAGTTCGGTCCACAGATTGACTGCTTGATTCTTTGCACTTCGTTAAAACACAATTTTGACTTAAATTAAACAAGTTTCTTATGAATTGATGGTGTAAATCCTTTCATTAAAATTGTTCGGCCACAACGTTTTATAAGATCTGTAAGTCGGATTCGCGAAATAAAACTAATTAAAATGGAGGGTAACCGAAATCCTTTTGCGGATTCGCGCCGAAATTCGGGAAATGGAAGAGGATATTGTTGACGTCATAATGGAAAGGAAACCGGGTTATGGCCATTAAAAATTTAAAGAATTCAAGTAATTAAAAAAAAAAGCGGGTCAGGTTAAACATAAGATGGAAAGAAGGAGGGGTCATGGAGGTGAAGGCTGATAGGATGTTTGAAGTATATACTTATTTTTCACTTTAAGGCTTGAGTCCAATTATGAAACAAAAAAAAAATGATCTAACAGAGACGTAGTGATTTTGTACTACAGTTTTAAAAGTGGACAAAGATTGAGCACGCTTTATGGACATTGGCAAGGCATTCCACAACCAGTATGGTTATGGAATATATGCTATAATATGTCATGGAATGTCTTGTCACCGTCAAAGATTGATCGTAGAACATTAAACTTTAAGTGACCGTCTGATGTTTATTTGTGAGGTACTTAATAGGTCGTTTATCTATCCGTTAACCACGAACCAACCAATAGTGTTATGTCAAACAGCTTTAGCGGACAGATAAACGGTCGATAAAGTACCTCAGAAACCGAGCATGCATGAGTCTTGTATGTAAGAAACCATAGCTTCTTTTAAAATAGGTAGGTAATGTAGGCAGGCATAGTTTGCCAAAGTATTATGTAAATTGAGTTAGTATTGTAATAGATTTTTTTCTAAAACAAAGCATAATGTTAAATTCAAAATCCATGGAAACCACTTCAGAGCATTCCTGAGCAAAGTTTTAGTGGTTATGATATGGACTAAGTGATGACCTTACAGCGACAAGACATAAAAGTACTATTTTCTTTAGGTATCGGGTTTGGTCTCTTGATATAAAAGCACAACACTCTAGCCTGCGGTATTGACATATTTATCTATCTGCCTAGCCTTTTCCCAACTATATAAAGTCTCATTAAAATAGAAGGACAAATTTAAACACAGCGTTCAGTACGTCTAACCAAAGATATCCATACAAAGAAAAACTGATTAAAGTGATTTTATTTTGACCTATAATAATAAATTCACTATAGTAGGCGCCAGATAATCGTGGAATAACGGTCATTGACCCAAATACAATTATTGACATTTTTAATTTGAAAAACGGAATTAATGACACAAAGCTGTCCCGAATCATCATCTCTCGTGATCCTTAACATTGTCTAATAATGAAAAACGATTCATATTTAATTGTTCAGGTACCTATGAACAGTTATTAGGGAAAGGTCAATATACTTTATTCCACATTTATCTGGCGCCTACTATAGAATAAATACATCCATTATGGGTTTTTTTTTTTTTTTTTAAGGATGGGAAATCATCAAATGACTTCTTCCGCTCTGGGTGGAGCGGAAGGGCGTGTCAGACTCTTACTGACTAAAACCCATCCGTGTTCCTTCTAAAGCCCTTTGCTTTCCAGGGCCGCGGTGACTCTTTCGAACAAATTCCGCAACATCCATTATGGGTAGGTACTTGATGTGGTGACGTGCACATTTGTAGTATCTGAATTATGAGATAACAAAGACATGGATGTGTTTATGCATTGGATATTTTTTTTCTTGTATCTATGTAATGCGTTTGTCTTATATTTTTTTCCATTGTCCTTATTTTGGTGGGCTGAATGTTTTCTAAAAGATTGTCCATCTATTTTATTGGGACCTTAAATATATTGGGGTCGGCTTGCAGTCAAACTTGATTCAGCTAAATACCAGTATTTTACCTGCATACCAGAACCCATTAACTGGGTAATACTGCACGTTTTGGCAAGACTGGGGTCAGATTTACTGGCACATAATGATGGAATGGAAATCATCTTTTGTGCCCCCGCAGTATGCAAAGCGTTGTGCGTTTCGATCAAGGGAATAAAGGAGGAATTTCTTCAAGCAGTTGCTTCATGTAAAATACCGGTACTCAGCTGCACGCAGTTGAACTAAAAGCCGATCCTAAAATATTAGGTTAAAGGCTTACGGCCGGGTTCAATAACGTATCTACATTTTACCAACTGTCAAATTAGCTACCAACAGTAGCTAGTCAAAGGTTATTGAGACCGGCCTTCAGTCGATGATAATGACAGTATAATATTACATGAGCATTATCTGAGATCGCAACCACCATTAGAAGGAATGCGGCCGCTGTGGCCAAAGTTTACTAAATGGCATGGTCATCAATTACACTATTTAAAAACAATTTATCTAATGATAGAGGCTTCAAGGAATCTTTATTTTCTGATTATTGCCAGGTAAAACTTTGAAGTGATTATGATACAACCCTTCGTAATCTTTCTAGATAGTTTCACTGTAAACAAAAATATATCTGAAAAAAAAAACGTAATAACTGCTCACACACCAAACAAAATCGCATCGCATATGTTCATGCCCATGGGAAAAATGGGCACAGAAAGTGAAAAATATGGTACACAAAATCCCATATTGATTGACAAATTGTCTCATCGAGTGTGGAGTGTCGTACTACAAGAGTGACGTTTTCAATCTCCGGATGGTTTTTGCTGGAAACGTTCACATGGATGTTTTTACGGCGTGTTGGATATGACGATCGGATTTGGAAGCTTCCTTGAGTTTAGATGTTTCTGTTTTGGCATGTCGTGTGTGTTTACTTGGTTGTGGAGCTGTGTTGACGGATGGATGAATATCATTTGTTTGGGATTGGAGTTCAATCATGGAAGACTGATTTTTATAAGACAATATGGTATTGATACTTATATATAAATGCGAAACAAAACAGATTGTCTGTTTTTAGGTTGTCGTGCCTAAACTGCTGCAGATTGGATCTTCGAAGAGGACGTATCGTTGGTGAAGTTCTAATAGTACGTAAGTCAATAAAGTCTACTTTATAGGCGAGTAATAAAGCTATAAAAGTTCGCTAGCAACTCTTGGTATACAAAAATTTAAAATCCTTTTTTACCACCAACAAACCAATCAGAAAGGAGATCCTTTCTGATTGGTGGAATGAAAGTTCGTGAACTTTTTTCATCAAATGGCATTCAAACGTAAAAATCCGCCAAAAATGACTTACATCCCTCAACTTGTACTACACAATGTAACAAGATTCCACTGGCTAGAACCAGTTCAAACCGGCCTTCAACTATTTCGCAAACCACCCCTTTGATCGGGTTTCGACTGCAGCATTCCATTGGCTATAACTGTTGGCGATTCCGCGATTATAAGAACAAACTTTAAATATGAGCTTCGACAAAATGTAGCTTGGAATTCTTTCTCTGAATTCTCAGTTTATTACTCAGCATTTAAAGTTTGTCTTTCATGTGGTTTAAATTAAAATTGCAAAGTGAAGAAAATAATTACTGGATAATTAGATTTTGGGTTTTTCTACTAAGCTGTGAGATATGATTTAAGCGGTTTATCTTCAATCAGTCAGAAAACTGACTGATTGAAGATAAACCGCTTAAATAAATAAAATTAATTTATTTCAGACATAGCCCATAATTATCACATTGTACACACTTCATCACATTGTGAATGGTGAGTACAGTGACCCCTTAAGAGTTATTGTGATGGGCGGGCGTTTTGGGTGACTGTCTTTATGTAGAACTTTGACGTTCAAAAAGTGCTGGCACTCAGCCTAATTTGAATAAATGACTTGATTGCGTTTATTCTGTTACACGTTGTATTAAATACAATAGCAATTAATACTTGCCTAAACCAAACCCACACAAAAATGTCCCTGAAATGCAAATTAACCTTGGCTAATAAAACAAACAAACATCTACGGAAATAAACACAACACAAATAAAAATTTACTCGATGCCAGTAAAAATGCCAACAATTATTGGTTTAATTGATCCATCACACTACGAACACGTCAACCCCCACGATAATTGGCTAAGTGGGCCAGTATATTAGATCCCGTGGCTGCGGTCACGCAAGCGGGTAAGGGGGCTTATACCTTGTGTCAATGAGGTTTTTTGACTTACAGGGGCTTAAGTTAGGGGGGGTGTGAATGGTGTAAGGTACTTATCCCTTAACTAAATTAGAGATTAACGTCGGGCAGGTAAAGAGGAATGACAAACAACTGTCACACTTACTGTAAAGTGACGAGTATAACCACACATAATGTGTATTGTACCTACTTGAAGAGTGATGTATTTACTTTTGGTGATTGGAGAGGGAGAGGAGCTCGTGGCTAAAGTATAAGAGTGCGTCTTTAATTCACGAACGACTGCCAAAGATCAACAAATGACAGCCGGGACCAACGGTTTAACGTGCTTTCCGACGCACGGAGGAAACTCGGTATGTTCAGATGGTAACCCATCCACAGACCAACCTTGGCAAGCGTTGCTTAACCTTGAAGATCGTCCCGTGCGGCTGTTATTATGTAGCCACGAGCTCCTCTATCATCATTCTTCTTCCATTATGGATATTATAATATTTTTAGACAATCTTCAAACTCCAATCCATTTTTGAAAACAATATCGATATTGAAACAACTCACTGAAAAATAAATATTTCTCAGCTGCGTTCTAACTCAAAAAAATCTATCATTATATCAGAAAATAACTTTCTACGCAATAATAATGTAATGAATAATAACCCTTCGCTAGTTCATATTTCTGAACCAAATGAATGTAGAAAAAAAGAAAAATCGACGTCGTGCACTTGCGTGTTGCCATACTATGAATAAATTCTAAGTTCAATGTTTAAAGAAAATTCTTATTTCTTATGTAAAGGTATATTATGTTAGTGTAATAAAGTATTTACGTCTAAAAGACCTTCATGATCAGCCTTTATAAGCTTGATATGTGTTGCTATGAAGTTTTGAAGTGATTTATGTTTTAATTATAAAAGGATTTTTGATAGTAAACGTTGTTAAGTATAATAAATGTTATCAGAATAAATAACAACACTCTTGGGTTCATTAACAGTACTTGGAAAAAAAAATCAAGATCTTGGACGGAAAATATTATAGCAACGTAATAATTTTGCAAGAATCACCGCCGTCTTCGATACGTTCCTTAACATGCATAGTTGAAGATCATAAATATTGATGAATAGTAAGATTAGTATTATTTAATTGCCCAGTTTTTCAAAAGCCGTAAACCATTTTTTTCAAAGTTAATACTTTTGCAAAATAATAAACACAATGCAACAAAAACCCCATTCTCCGTATTCATTCGGTCACGAAACGCACGCCGGAGTCAATACACCTTACCACTCAATTATGACGAAGTGAGAAGGTAACGAAACGTAATTTATTTACTACTCAACGGAGGGCGATTCTGAATATGTAAATTTATTGTGGCACGAATAATTTATTGTTAAATAATCGCTGAGCCTAAAGAAGCGGGTGCTTGGTGCTTGCGTGACGGTTAAGTCGTCTATGGGGTGAGTTGCAAGCGGCAGCGGGAGTGTTTCTGAATAATATATTAGTGGAATATTTACAAACATAACGGTTGCTAGTTATTTGCCGAGAGCGTTACACACAGTTTTCATACGTAATTCTTTTTTTTTTAATTTATAATTGTTGCTAGAATGTGTTGATTTAATGTTTCTTATTTATTCTTTATTATAAGTAATAACTTTACTCTTCACTATTTTCGAAATTATTCTGAACATATTCTGAAAATTATTATAAACAGTTTTTATGGTGTTCCAGGTACTTAAAACCAAATACACACCGACACAAATCCGTCACAGCTGTCACTGGCCTAATTATTTTCACTTCACTGCATTAAACTACATTGTATTGCCATCAAATAGACTGCATTCAAAATCAAATAAATTAATCAATTAATTACGACAACCGTTCGGCGCTTTACACCAACCGCTCACAATCCATCACTTAGGCCCACTCGATAGCCACTGTTACCTTAAAACGGCCTATAAATGTACGCCAATTAACAAATAATTGCTGCTATAGATAAAAAACTATAATTTTATGACTTGCTCACTTGAACATCGCTTTTGGATAACGTTTTCGAACAATTTAAGGTATAATTATGACGCTTTTAAAATAATATTGATTGGAAGGTAATCACGGGGTTCATGTGGTTTTGTACATCATGTTTTAAGCTGACATAATATATTATGTATACCGAAGGAAAGAGGCCGAGGCCGGTCGCCAACACGATGGTCGGACGAAGTAAAAGAAGCTATGTCCTCAAGCAAATTCTAGCAGGTGGTGATGGAAACTTTGGAACGGAATCGATGGAGACAGATTGTCCACTTAAAGGGGTCCAGTGACCACAATCCTCAGTAATGAGGGACCGACTGAAGACGAAGAGAATTTACTATGTATCAGTCAATAATTTAACCTTTAGTATATGTTCTTGCTACTTTAAAATCTATTAAATGTAACGAAGCCATTTTTTCGGATTCGTCTTTTGCAAGAATTTGTGTCACAGCGATTAGGTACTTACACGGAATTGTTAAATTTAGATTTTGGGCAAAAACAATCAAAATATTGTTTTATACATATTTTCTAAGTATTTGTGGTTTAGAACAAACATCAGTTATAAATTATTTTGTCTACCATACTGCTACCATACTGCATCTTTATTTTTTCTCAACCTATTATCTGTTATAAAACCATATTATTTTTTTCCTATTTTAAAACAAGTACAAAAAATACGTATTTCTAGTTCCAAAAGATAAATAAAAACAACACAAGAAGATAAAACTCTGTTGCCGAGTTAAAGATCCAAAATTACACAAACAAATAATTAAACAAAACTCACTGATTTCCAGGAAATATATTTTCACCTCGCTTATTAAAAAAAAACAATTGTTCTTTGCAAATCGAAAAAAGCTTCGTAAAAAGCCCCGTGTAAACTTCGAACCGCTTCAAATATCGCTTAGTATCGTATTAACTAACAAGGTAACAAGTTAGTGGTAAACTTTTACCACAAATAAAACTATTATTCGCTTAGCTTTGTTTTGCTTTAACCGCAGTTAATGTGGGTTTGAAAAAAAATAATGAGTCTGTAAAGTTATGTTTCAAAGGCAAACGCTTTCTATTTCAGTCTCCCTTGTTTTGTTTTATATAAAATGCGTGCTTTTTCTCTTTGATCACATCTTTCCAAATTAGAGTGGCGTCTAGTAACTTACGGCCGGCATAGCAAGGCAAACATGACGTTTCAGCTACTGTTGGTAGCTAATTTGACAGACGTTATTAAGACCGGCCGTTAGAATACAAGGTGAACAGTTCGAGTAGGCCCTGGAAACAGCCCAAATGTTTATGCTACCATTTGTTTTCGAAAACATTTTTTTTTTTCGGATAGATGCATGCCTGATTGGGGAATCAAACCAGCTGAAACGTAAATTCAAAAGGAACGAACTAAATCATCAAAAACCACTTTAAAAGATATGGAAATCATTCGTTAAAGTAAAAATTTGTGTCATCAATATTTCTTTCCATAGCCCGTTTCAACTTTCTAACCCTTACCGAGAAGTCCTCACTGTATTGTTATGTCTGCCTTTCTTTTGTTCTCTTTGCTCAGATCCTCCAAATATAGCCCGCGATTACAGGAGTGTCTTGTAACATAGTACTTCACTACAATAACCAAAAATAGTCACAATAGAAAAATGTCAGTGTACTTCGAAGTACGTTTGGTTTTCTTTACAAGAATCTCATCGCGTGACTGTTATATTAAAGAATTCTCAAAGCTCAAATACTAAGCAAGGTTGTAATACTAATCATAATAATTAAGCCAAAATATAAACCATACAAAACGAAATCGTTATGCAAAAAATTACCTCGCCAAGTAATGAGTTTTGGGTTCAAATATAATTAAACCAACCTTTTGTTGCTTTTAAATGAATTCAAGACACGTTCCACAATAATAATATCAGTACAATTTCGCTGCAAAAGATTCCATCTGAAAAATTTGCTTAAACACACGTCGGAATCAACAGCTGAATTAATTGATTGGGTCATGATGAATATTCGTGACTCGCGTTTGTCTTTTAAATGGCTCATTAATGATAGTTGATATTCGTTAAAAGGAATTAATGGTTTTTTGCCTATAATGTTTTCATGTTCAGATTGATTTTTTAAAGAAGCAAAGTCATTTGACCAAAACACTACTTTTGATTATCAAATAATAACTAATTGTCCGATGTTTCCGTGATCAACACGCGATTTCTGAGCGTAGGGTCCGGTATTTGGTTCCCTGGTTGGGCCTGGGGTTTGGAAGCTGGTGGTGTGTCATCTCCTTTTTTTTTGTATGGGAAATCATCAAATGACTTCTTCCGCTCTGGGTGGAGCGGAAGGGCGTGTCAGACTCTTTCTGACTAAAACCCATCCGTGTTCCTTCTAGAGCCCTTTGCGTTCCAGGGCCGCGGTGACTCTTTCGAACAAATTCCGCAACCATTGGCTTTGTATACTTAGAATTTGTTTTTATTGCGATAATTCCCAACAAATATAACGTGGATTTTCTCTTGAGAAAATGTCTGAACCGGTACTTAACACCCAAATTACAAAACCAGTAAACAGTTTTAACCCTTCGGATAAAACCTCATTTCAAAAGATTTTTGGAGTTTTCTCATCTCGAAAAATACCTCAAACGTCGTCCGCTATACACACGTCTGTTAATAATGGACACTGGTCATTGTACTCGGAAGGGTCATCTCGGTGACAACGTGGACGAAATTCACTTCAATAGAAGGAACCTTAAAACTCACACATAGGAACTTGTACGTGACAGTAACACACACAGACAAAGTGAACTAAAAATAATTGAACGGAGAGATACAGAAAGTCCACTCTCCACGCAACAAGCGAAAACAGGCACACGCATACAAAGACGTACGAACTTCTTAAACAAATGCCGGTCGCGAGTGCGCTTGCACTCGCTTTACGGAAAGTGTGTCTATTGTGCATCCTCGCTAGATTTATATGGATCTTCTGTGCATTTTTGGTTTTGTGGCACATTTCTCGCATAGATTCCGACAGGTTGTGTAAGTGTGAGTTTCTGAGAGTACGTTAGTGTTGCCCAAATATTTCTGAATTACCAGCCTCCTTCCTTCTCCAGTCGCCAAATTGTAGGAGCGCAGGCACACCCATTGTGTTCCAAACACTCATTTTTATTATTACTCTGCCGTCATTTAATTTTCTCGGTCCGTGTTCGGATGTTTTAAGTGTCGTACGACTTTTTTTTTCGTACGAACCGCAGCGGACATCAGCGTTAACTTTTATTTGAGGTCTGTTTTGGTGATTTTTTGGGAGGGATGCCAGCTTTAAGCAGTACTTTTTTCTGTGATACCAATTTCCTTTCTTTTTTGGTGTTTATGTTAAGATTGGTAAGTGAGTAGAGTCACAATCTATGCAATGACGGGAAGTAACTGATGAATTTGAAGATATCCTTTGTTCAGCAGACAGTATTAGTCATACAGGTGATGATGCAAGAAAAGTACCATTTGAGTGCTTTACGAACCCCATCATGATTAATGCTCAGGGCAAACCCTGAGCCTTAATTTCATGCACGTTTAGAAGTGATTACGGTCGTGCTCAAGGACTTAAATCTTGAAGCCAAGACCACACACAAATCATCATGAAATAAGTCCTCAATCAATTTCCACTTTGATTCCCCAGATTAATCCAAGCAAGACTCAAGAGCCCGTCAAACTGAGTGCACTAAGTGTCTCGGACATTCGGACACGGAGCACAAACGAGGGACTTGGTAAATAGGGCGATACCACAATAAACTCACAGAGTGACGTCATGGAGTAACAGACAATAGACGAGACGCAGTTTGACCCTGTTGATCCTCCTTGAAAAATGAGAGAGGAAATAAACTCGAAACACAATAGACTCAACTATGAAGGGAATTATTTCGTAAGTACTATAGCGTTAAATGTTGAGATTGAGGAAGTTAATGCGATTTACGTTTGTGTGAAAAGGAATATGAGTGGTTTCCTTTGACAATGCTTAGTAGCGAGTAATTGTACTTCGTTCGTGTTGAAAAGATAAATTAACAATAAAAGATTTTTGTTCAGAATCAAGTCTTGTCTCTTCTATTCGTTTAACAATGATATTATTTTCTGTTTTTCGTATTGAATAAACCATTTTTCCACACCTTAAATACCCCTGAATACGAACACGTCTGGCTAAATACAAAAACTACCTATTTCTGTACTTTCTAAAGACACAGATTTTCAATTTCATCAATCGTACCAAAACCTCCGTTTGCAGTTACCTTTTTGCTGATCTAACAAAACCCTTATTATCCTAATGTATTACTCAAATATATAATCCTCAAATAGGACCAAAGGACATTACATGGCCAACGAAAACAGACCAATAAACATAATATTTTATTACAAGGTCTGTCAGCTGTCTTTTGCTAACAGATTCTTTATTACATAAAGGATG
Source organism: Mamestra brassicae (assembly GCA_905163435.1). NCBI lineage: Eukaryota > Metazoa > Arthropoda > Insecta > Lepidoptera > Noctuidae > Mamestra > Mamestra brassicae. The sequence continues at coordinate 3,365,586 of LR990996.1, read as the reverse complement.
TTTCCTACCTCTTTTTCCTCTATTTTAGTTGCATCAGCAGCAGTCATATCAATGGGTGTTTCTTGTGTTAGCGTTTTTTCATGAATATCTTCATCATACAATACTGCTATATTGACTTGAAGTTTGCTGGACATATGCCAGAATAGTTCAGAAATCAGTAACTGTACTAAAACTCTCGTATTTCCTGTTGTGATTGGTAGTATTTTGTCTTTATTATGACGATAGTTATGGTAAGATCCTTTCTTTTTTGCTAGTTCTTTGATATTATTTTAGTGGGGCCGAATGTTTTTGTATCAGCACTAAGCGCTTTACTTTTCAAAGATATACAATAATATTAAACATCACTTGCGGTACAGTTCGCGGTATTAAAGCTCATAGAGCGATTATGGGTGATGGACACACAAATAATATGGGTAAAGAGATGAAGCGAGCTACTCTCAGTGCTTATTTTAAATAATTTAAATATCTTAAGCCATTAACAGCCAAAAACACACATCCATACTAATAATATGTGAAAGACTAAGTAATTCTGCTTGTTTGTCAGTTTCCTGTTCACGTCTTAACGGATAGGAATAAAACTTGGCCCACTTTTAACATTATCTAGGGAGTGTGTTCGAATTTCACGTGGAAGAAGTGTGTGTGTGGCAGGAGCTAGTTTGATATAGATACTCGTCCATGCGAGACCTAATAAGTGCTTAATTCCCTATTCAAATTTTCACATCTAATCCACAACTGTTACAACTTTCTCACGCTTCATACTGGCACACTACTATGAAAATATATAAAAATACGTGAAAAAAAACATTTTACCCAACTGTCCCTAATCCCCAATTCCGTGTGAAAGCAGAGGTTGTGGAGGTGTCATCGTAAGGGGATTATCCTATCGATTCACACCGAGCCCCTTCCACTGTATGGCTTCGGTATCAATTTCAAAAGTGCCTACTGCCTAATCTATCTCTAGTATTTTGGTTGGTATTATATCGATTAATTAGTTTTCATTGTTTTGTGGATATGCTGTTAGTTTTGGTTGAGAATGGAGTCCTGCCGCTTCCTGGTGATGTCATATGAGACGATTAAGTTATTGTGTTTGGATTGGTATAGGTGCTGTCAATACAGAGTGCTGTTATCAACGATATTGCCGCCATGTATTTAATGATATTACGATACGGCCTGTGGCATTAGTGGTAGATCGTATTGCTTATATTGCGTATCCTCAACCGTATAGCAGAAGACATAGATATATTTTGTTGTACTCTGGGTGGGTTCATAGTGAGAGCTCTCTTTGAAGTAAGTTATGGTCCTACTGTGACATATATGTATATGTTGTTTTATTAGCAATAAGTACATAATTATGATCGAAAATATTATTTGTAGAACTGTGTAACTGTAGTTGTAAAAATGTTGTCTACATTATCGCATTATGTGATAAACCTGTAAAGATAAATTGTATTGTGGGAAATAAATAAATATTTTCGAATAATTATTCTGTATTGACTTGATAATATTTGCAACGAAAATTATATGTTACAGATTTTCTTGAGATTCTGGAAACGTCATTATTATTTTCTAGATTTACTGTTACTTATTTCACATTGACTTATTTTCATATATATATTATATCTTAACACTTTTTATTTTCATAACGCTTTCTTTTGATTACATTAGATCTAATATAATCTAAGTCTATTATAATCAGCTCATTATATCCAACTGCTGCGCAAAGCCCTCTCACTCCATTTCCCTCACACGTCTGTCCTCTGTCATTTCAGGGCCAGTTCAATCCACAGATCTGGAATAAAAATAATTCATTGCTCTTTCTACTTTTATAAAACTAGACCAAACAAACGCCAACAAACTACAATTTTTTCATAACAAAAATAATAAGACTAGCTCTGAACAAAACCAACTCACACAACACATTAATAAACATTTAGTCCCAACAAATTTACTATAGTACGGAGCCACGAAGTTAGCTGACGGCGAACGCGAGAAAGTTCATTAAACTTGTATGTGTGAGACTGGGACTACCGTCTCCGCAAGTTTGCTTGAATACTGATATGTTACCAGGTTATTTTCGTCAGTTTGAAGTAGTTGCTTTAAGATTTTGTGTGAGGAATGTAGTGCTGCTATTGAAGAGAATGTTTAACTGGCTTTTTGTTTTAGTTTCGAAGAAGATAGCGGTAAGCAATGAACTTTTTACGAAAAGTGAGTGACAGACGAACTACTTCCAATATTTATGTATGTTTAAGAGTAGTCTTTGCAGAAACTTAATGCATAGGAGAAACACAGGATTTGACGATGTGGCGATACTTGTATGTGTAATATTGGACGTATTTTACCTAAAATGGTGAAGACTGGTTGTATGAAATAATGTATTAACTCTGAGGAGACATATGTACATATAATTCACAAACCATCCAGTCTGTTCCGTCATTTTAGATTTCTTCGTTAGATTTTTCTGACTTCCTCAATAACGTCATTATTAAAATTCACTCAAATGACTTTATAACAAATTGTTTAGAAACGATTCCATAATCCCTATTTTATTATTCTCACCATAATTATTAAGCCTGCACCTTCCAAATAAGGCCCACTCTCCTAAATAGACCTTTTTTCCCCACTTCCTGATTATGGTCGACATTTTTCCACAAACACACACTGCCTGTCAGTAACCAAACGCTTATCTCTTAGCCAAACGCGTCCAAGTTATAAATGATCACAGGTTGTCCAAACATTATGCGACGCCACGCGCCGGTCAAGCCGAATAATTAATGCTTACGTAGTCGCCAGCGCCGCTCAGTGTTGGCAAAAATCGACTTTGAACATAAGTGAGTGTTTGTTTATTTATTTTGTTTTGGCGTGGTGTTATGGTTTTTAGGGTTCTATAACTTAAGAGATGCTAATGCTGCCAACAGAACCCTTTTGCTATGTGTTGTCTGTATGGTGTCGGACGTAAAAGAATAACAATCTCCCATCACTTCCCTTGGGTGTCGTAAGAGGCAACTAAGGGACTCACCGGAGAATGGGCAGCAGCATTCTCTTCATTGCATTCTCTGGCATTGCAACAGCTACACTGCGACTGCCAACTCGCCTGCCAAGCGTGGCGACAATGGAAAACCCCCTTCTTAGGGGAGGCTTATGTCCAGCAGTGGACGGCTTTGGGCTGATATGATGTCTGTAAATCTGCCAGTGGCGTCAGTTTGTTTGTCTACTTGTCGATCCGACATCTTTCCGTACACTCTTATAGGACCACGCTGCGTATCAAAACGGGAATTATAGACGTGGGTAAGAAGGCTGCCAGGCTCCAATGGGATTGGGCGGGTCACGTGAGTCGCATGCACTGTGACCGTTGGGCAAAAGTCTCCACACAATAGGTGCCCGAAGATAACGGCGCCGCCGAGGCCGGCCCAGAAAGAGGTGGCGAGACGAACTGGACGCGCATTATGACGGCTGGCGCGAGGTGGCACAGGTAAAGAATACTTGAAAGGACTTGGGGGAGGCCTTTGCCCAGCAGTGGGACAGTGTAGGCTAATTAAAAAAAATAAAAATACACTGTACAACTTTTTGGATTTTCTAATCTGTAAAATATTAATTGTTCATGTATTTTTTAATATAATAAATAAAAATATGCGCTATTTTGTTTTTCACAAGATTGTTTCTGAACAAAGTTACTTAAGAAAGCTGAGAAAAAATACACCTTACGTGGCTCTCGAGAACCGATTTGAACAATGTATAGAATAAACCATGTCAAGCACTAAACGTTTCTAAACGTCTTTTATAATGCGCACAGCAAAGGAGTGGAACTCTCTGCCTGCGTCTGTGTTTCCGAACGCACAACCCTAATCTCTTCAAAATTAGAGTGAACAGTCTTCTTCTGGGTAAGCTCGCTCTATCGTCGAGTTTGTCTCTGTCATCTGTGACCTAGACTAGAGTCAAGGGTAAACCAATATTAAATTTTAAAAAAGCATTCGAAATTAACTATAGGTAAGTCTAATTAGTTACAGTGTTAATATTACACATTAAGTAACATTTCAGCTGTCTGATAAATACTCGAGTAATTATTGAAAAGTTCGAAACACGTCGATAATGTATGTCTAGACATGCTACATAAACACTTTTTATAATAACTATCTCAACACCGAAATAAGGGTACAAAACATGTGTAGGTGTAAGAGAGTATTATCGACCAAAATGGATCATTGTACTAATAAATAATGTACTATCTTTCTACCATCCACTCCAATTCGATAAAGGGCACCTTTTTCTATAATAACCCTTAAAATAGGCCCTAATCAATAATTTGTATAGATAAAAAGAAACACATCGTGTGAAACCAAATCATTTATTCAACAATAATTTATTATTCATGTTAGTACTGATAGGCCTTAATTGGCTGGCTGTATGTTGTCGAATCTGTCTTCACTCTTACATATTAATCGAGCTATTTAAAGGTAAAACAGTCTATTTTGTTTGATTCCCGTAACAATGGGATCTAAATTATTTAGTGTATTCAATGTTCATTTGGAATGGAATAAAATTGAACGTGTTTTCGAATGAGGTTATATTTGGAATGGTTTTAAATTTATTATTTGTGAGGTTCGGTATGTTGTTCTGAAAAAATTAAACAAAAAGTAAGAAAAAAAAAATATGACAGGTAAGTTGGCAAATCTGAGCTGACGCAGACGTAGGTAACGCAATAGGGAATATGCATGCATTTTTTTTAGTTCCAAAATGAAATACTTTTTGGCTCTAGTAAACAATTATGAAATAATTTTTAAAATGTCTTCAACAGCGAGAAAGTTATAAAGCTTCAAAGATGCCAATTAGAAAGAGAAGTTCGATACGAACTCTGACGTCAAATACCATGTCGCCTATACCGCTGCCATAGAAAACAGCGTCTTCGCGAGAGGGACAGATATATTTGTTTAAAATAGTTATATCTCGTTTGTTTTTCGATCAATTTTGATTCTATTTTCACGGTTAGTATTATATTTTTGTATATTTCTAGATAAACTGTATAGAAACTAAATATTTTTTTCATGCATATTCCCTATTTGCAAAGGAAGTTTGCTGTTACTTGAAGACAAGTTGCACTGTGCTTGTAACTTTAAATCATATTATGTAAACTTAGTTGGTGGGTACAGTCACCCGCGCGACATGGTGACACTGACCTAGGGCTTGCCTGGCGTAATTTTGCGCACATACCTACTGGAAACAAAAATATTGTGCGGTCGAGGGACCCTCGTCGGGAACGAAGTTCCATAACAAATACGTTTTCACGAAATTTACACGTGTTTTGAGGTATATGATAAAAAAAGACGGGGACAGAGAGAGAGAGTTGCGCACCCTGCTGCGCACTCACTAGCTCGTGAGCTCATTTGCTTGGCTCGATACACACATGGTAGAATGAATTAGTCAATGTCGATCGATAGTTTCTACTTCTTTCTACAATCAGTCAAAGCTACCATTGGTGTTCGATCAATTGTTTATCGACTGATATCCGTCGATCAGCCAAAGCTATAGTGTCGATCTATGGTATCGGTCGACGATCGATTGGTGTGGTAGCTTTGTCGGATCTATAGTTATATGATAAAAAGAAAAAGGGATCGAGAGAGAGAGAGAGAGTTGCGCACCCGGCTGCTCACCTGCGCTCGTGTGCTCATTTGCTTGTAGTAGGCTCGATACACACACAGCATACGGCATTTCGTTACGTGACGATTACTACTAAATCGCACTACCCGTAATGCGTTAAGGAACTTTTTCAAAAATATGGTTCGTTGATTTTTGGTTAGATTTGAGAGGCTACACACAATTTTCCGAAAATCAACAACCACAACCATATCTGAATCACTGCTCAAACAAGATTCCCCTCGTACAAACACCATCCTATTACTAATACCAATAATAATCCATAGCAATGAAATATCATCTGGTATCCGTTTCCGACAATCAGGCCAAATGCGGGCCAATTACGAGCTCAGGTGTTGGCTGTTGTTCCCTGTTCCCTGCGTTGGCTGTATGCCAGAATTTGGCATCGGATAAACAATTCTGTTTTCGAAAATGTACTATTAGGGCACGTGACGTGTACTAAGTCTGGTTTATGCTGATGTTATCTGCAAGGTAAGAAATTCCGTCATGTTAGGTGGTTGGCAACCTAAGGATTATGCTTTGGACATTAGGCACGACTCCTTGTCATTGTTAAGAGTCTATGGATGTAGTTGTTTTATAAAGAGGGGAATTTAAACCAATTCTGATATAAGACTAATCCTCCGGTTGATTCTGTAAACATGTCGAAGTGAAGGCTTGGGTGAAGTTCACAAGGTGAGCTGTCAATCCTTATAATCAAGATGTCACGTGATCACGAAGTGATCTGCCATTCCATTCTGATTATATGGATTGACAGCTCACCTCGTGATCACTTCACCCAAGCCTTCACTTCGAAATGTTGACAGAATCGACCGGCAGTATTGATGAAAAGATTCTGCAGTTTTTGTGAAGTAGCAACATCAATGAGGAACGTTTACTTGCGTTTTACTTTTAAAAGAGTGAACTGAACCGCAATTTTTTTTTTCTGCTTCTGCATAAGAAGACAATAACTAATTTAGCTTGCATGATTGGGAAGCTTTTGCACTGCTGTGGCACAAAACATTCTAGATTGATAGGTTGCATCATAGGATTCAAAGCAAATGCAAAATAATTCATTTTAAACTCTTAAGACAAACTGACCTAAATCCTTGTGCAGAAATCTTTCTCCTGCGCCCTACACACAAAGGCTTAGAAATACTTCCTCAGTTCCTTTTGAATGCAAGAGACTCGTCAAAGGACAAAGGATAATCCGTCAGAATGGTTGCTGAAGTTTGTCCAACAAGCGTTGTTTGCGAACCTTTCACAGAGGTGCATGCACCTACGTTATTAACACCTTACAAAGGATATTGTGTCAAATTCCATGGTTGTATTCTTCTTTTAGGCGTGTCAACAGCATTCGGAATTTTGGCTACGAGTTTGGCATCATCACAGGCATCGTTTTCTGCAACGTATGAAAAAGGTTTAAAAAGGAACAGCTGGTTACAACATAATGGATTATTTGTCTTGTACATACACTCAATCTATTCATATTATACAAAAATTCTCAGTCTTGGAAATAAATGAATCGATTTAATTAAATCTGGTCTTGATACGCTTGGATACGCGGATACCTAGGTGTTAAAATTTGCTCAGAACTTTTTCGAAAATGAGTTTAGAACCATTAAAATCAGTTCAGTCGTTTCCCAGAACATAAACTTGCCAGTTTGCATAAAATACTGAGGTAGTAAACGCTCAAGTCTCAATCCGAGTCAAGAAACAAATGAACGCATTTAATTTCAAGTAAACTGACCAAAAAAGGGGTAATGGTCGAAAACCTTTTTAGATCAATAATTAAGACATGAGCATTTTGCCTAAACGTAAGTGCCTTTATCCCCAAATTAAGGGAAATACAGACCTTATCGCAATATTAAGTATTTTAACCCTAATCAGGTCCGTTTTTGCCCTTTACAGTATTTAGGCATTAGGTTACCGGTCAAGATAACCAAACGCAAACATTTTCAATAATCACTGACATCAGGGTCCTAATGGCCGGAGCAATGAGATTATTGTGCTTGGAAACATACTATTGAAGATATTGGTAGTAGACGTTGATATCAAAACCTTGATCCTTTCTTCTTAACCTGTGTCAGCCCAATCCTAATTATAGTTCCCTTTCTCTACACTCTCACTTTACCCATCTCTCGTCTTAGGCCTCCCGCGATGACCCGGGCCTTGGTCTGCATAAGATTCTATGGAGGCTCTTAAGTACTTAGTTCAAAAAGGCTGCTCAACAAAATAGTAGCTGGATCAGTTCTGTTATCTACTATGGAATATTATAAGTATTTTTTGATGAATGGGTGAGTATCCAATTATGAAGGAAGATTTTATTTGAGTTGTTTTGGTCGCTTGATACAAAAATTTCTATTAACGAAGTAAATACACTGGGAACAAGCGGAGCATACATCAGTGTTTTATATTGACCGCAGTTGCGCATTTCCTGAAACATAAAGAATATACATAAAGAATTCCCTCAAATCCACGATCACAACTTCTTTTTCTACCTGCATCACTCTCAGAAAGTCTCAACTGTCTAAAATACCTGTCTATTTTCAGAGTACCCTGAGCTATCCTAATGTCGTAGGCAGCCGACCTACATTTTAACATGCCGCGGCGGGTTCGTTCAGAAACAGGAAACGTACGTATCCTCGCGAAGGTGCGGATGTTTGGCGTCGAGCCAGCCGGTTTGGATCCGGTCCGTCAGATTATTGCGTTTTAAACGGAACGTTTTGTATTAGGTTCGCACTTGCTCGAGATTTTGGCCTGTGATATTTTAGATGGAGGGAGCTTTTATTGAAAAGGAGCGCAGGTCTACTGTATTCTTGGTTTGTTCAATTTATTCAGGGTCTTTCTGTCCTTCTGTTTCAGGCCATTCGCTTTGTAGTGATTGATTTAGACATGCTTAGTGCATTTGCTAAACTTAAAATATGACTTAACCTTTTGCGTGTCTACCACAGATTTTTATCGTCCAATCCTGACCAAGCCCTTAAGTGTAACTGTCCGACTTAAGACATTTGGAGCATTTTTTCTTATGTCGAACTGTGTAACTTAAGACACGCAAAAGGTTAATGCCAAGATATTTAAGAGATTAGAGGATATCACTGCTAAAGAAGCTATCTATGAGCATTTAGTAACTCGCTTAAATACGTTACATTTAAAAAATCAACGATTTTCCAGAATAGACAGTCTCCGCCCAGGTAACAAAAGGTAATTCACGTTCAACTAGCAATATTTCTGTCCACCAACCTTAAATGGTCTACAAAATCGTTTCAATGTTGTTGGCGCCTGCAACTACAAATTAATTGGCTATAACGGAAAAAATATTGTTATTGGTGACGGTACCTTCAATACACAAAAGGCTGTAACAGCCTTTTAAGCAAAAGGTATGACAAAAATCTAAATTGAGGGTGCATTGCGGGTTTTGGCTATATATATTTTGTCCGTCATTATTTCAGGGGTGTAATGTGGGTTTAGTTGGCAGGACATAAAGGCTGGTATATTGTCTGCTGCAGGTTGTAAAAGTCAGGAAATGGATCGCCCGTAATGGTCCTTTGGAGATGTGTTACTAACGGCACATTATTAAAATGGGCCCGAAAAGAGCATTGAAAAGAGTAGCTCGCGTTTGGTATGCTGTTACACCTTTTGTACGATGCTGTAGCCTTAGTTTATTCGATCTGAGATTAAATACCTTCCTAGGTAATAGATGATATTATTTTATAATCATTATTGCATTTATAAAATTCTTCGAATGGCCTATGGTACTTTGAGTTGAAATTCTTTAGAACCGTCTGCAGAGTTCTATCTATGTACTGAAATTAATCAAAATCATTTCGGTGTTTTAGGCGTGAAAGCATAACAAACGAACTCATTTTCACATTCATACAATTAAATAAGGATTATTTTACTGGCTAACAGAACCAAGCAGTCTATCAAACAAAATAGAGCCAAGAAATATCTCTGCAATACGCAGGAATGAAACGAGATGAAATATCGTTACTATGAAAATTAATCAAATCCTCCGAACCTCTCTAATTTGTTAGCCAAACGAAGCAAATTTAATACAAATGATTTTAGGAAAGCATTATATTATAAAATATTGCCGTAATTACCGGTCTAAACGGTTGGCAACAGACGGCATCGGGACGCTGGAATGATGCCAAGCACACACCTCTGCTACATATTCATTTCTATTGATTTTAATTTGATTATTCGATATTGATTTTTTTGTCTTACTACAGTAGTTTTATTTCAATTAAGCGCTATATTATCAGTCTGTGACGTCATCAGGAAGTAATGTTGTCGTCAATGTATCGAATCATTAGTAACATTTAATGACATATTTGAATTCAAGAAAATTTCAGTTTTTTCAGGTATCCTTGAGATGGTACAAGTTAGACTGCTTTAATGGGTCCCATCTTTCTCGTGCTGGTTATAACCTTTCTCATGAATGTTTGGCTATCATATACAAAAATATTTTTCCAAATCCGACTAGTAGTTCCAGAGATAAGCGCGTTCAAACAAACAACAAACAAACTCTTCAGTTTTATTGTTTTATATAGTATAGATAGAAGTATAGATTGTCTGATATGCAAGAGGACAGACTAAACGATACCGTGATGATTGACAGGAGACAATGGAAGAAGAAAGTTTTCAACCTTTTTAAGCCCTTATCCCATGGGATAAGAGCAGGAAAGTGATAGTGTGCCTTTGCCATTTTTTGACTGGCCTGTTGGTCGAGTGGTTAGTGACCCTGATTGCTAAACCGGAGGTCGTGGGTTCGATTCCCACCCAGAACAAATCTTTGTGTGATGAGCATGATCATTTGTTCTGTATCTGGGTGTAATTTGTCTATAATATGTATGTATATATTTCTAAATACATACATATTATAGACAAATTACACCCAGATAAGTAAGTTTATCAGTTGTCTGGTTGCCATAGCACAGGCTCTGCCTAGTTTGGGATCGGATGACCGTGTGTGAGTTGTCACAATATTATTATATTTTATTATATTATTTCTTTCGATGGTGGTCACAAAATGTCGAATATACACATTACAAGCTGTGTGTCAAGTGTCTTAAGAGAGTTCGATTAAATAAGTTATTCTAATTTAGCTCTCACCAGGAGCCGCGGAAATTTTCTGGATGCGAATAACACGAAGCACCACTGTACCCGGTCAGGACCGGGTAAAGTGGTGACCTTTTTGGGGACGTCTATGTTAGTAGTGGACGTTTTTTGGCTGAAATGCTGCAATTGATATTGAAGGCATTCGTAAAAAAATCTTCTAGAAATTTTAAATAAAAACCGGCCAAGTGCGAGTCGGACTCTCACCCAAAGGGTTCCGTATCATAAACTGAAAAAAAAAACACGTTTCTTATATGGCAGCCCCCTTGGATTTTAAATTTGTTGTTATAGCGGCAATAGAAATACACACTCTGCGAAAATTTCAACTGTCTATCTATTATTATATTATGGTTCTTGAGATACAGCCCACTGATAGACAGGACGGACGGACAAACAGCGAAGGCTCAGTAATAGGGTTCCGTTGGTAACCTTTTGGGTACGGAACCCAAAAAACCAGTATTTTATCTGCAGTAAACACAACTCTAAGTAAACTTAAAGATAAGTACACTTAAAGTAAACAGGTGCAGTATAAACATAGCATTATTGCACCAAGTTTTAATAGTAACAAGAGTTCTTGGCTCAGTAGTATCATAATAATTCACTTCCTCTTGCTAACTCTTATAACTTGCTGGCTTTTACCGCTCTGCGTGTGAGGTGAGATACCTATTACCCACTTTGGGAAACAAACTGTATAATTTTTTTCTTAGTTGAATTTTTCTGTATGAAAATAGGATTTTGTCAGCAATAACATGGCTGTATTTTAATTAAAAAATAATAATAATAATAATATCTTTGGACAACTCACACACGGTCATCCGATCCCAAACTAGGCAGAGCCTGTGCTACGGCAACCAGACAACTGATAAACATACTTAAATATTTCTATATACATACATATTATAGACAAATTACACCCAGACACAGAACAAATGATCATGCTCATCACACAAAGATTTGTCCTGGGTGGGAATCGAACCCACGACCTCCGGTTTAGCAGTCAGGGTCACTAACCACTCGACCAACAGGTTAAATGTAATATTTTTAAGATGTGTGAATTAGTAAGTGATCGACGATCTCATTGGTTGTCGTGCCGATAGAAGGCAGCTTCCGGTTTTGCCTATGACATGATGGCGTAGCTTGCGTATTTGTCGAATATAGTTTTCTACGCTGAAAAAAACGCTGTCGACTGGAAGTGTACCCAAATGACTGGCGGCATTGCCACGTTGTATGGCAATTGTTTTATGCAACCAATGGAATTGCACAAAATCTACGCTCCACGTCGGTCACTGAGAATTTATGCAGTCTTATCCGAAGGCAACATTCACCCGGGATAAGAAGTGGCCTATGTTCAATTTTAGACTTTAATCTACATATGTATATTTGCGCCAAATTTCATTCAAATCCGTTCAGCCGTTCTGGCGTGATTGAGAACAAACATCCATATTATTTCTATCGAAACATCCAAACTTTCGCATTCGTGCAAAGTCGTTCGTAAGTTCGTTTTTATGATAAAGTTGTAAGAAATAAAATTATCCTGAATACTTTCTTACTACACATAACACTTAACAAAGCCCACGTTATCACATTAGAACTAATAAGTAATCCATACTTGTGTCATTGTCATTTACTTATATCACTAATATTATAAAGGCGAATGTTTATGAGTGTGTGTGTATGTTTGTAACTTCTTCACGCGCAAACGGCTGGACCAATTTTGATAAAATTTGGTATGCAGGAAGCTTACACCCTGGATTGACACAATGGCTACTTTATACCGCGGACAACAACGTTGGGCGCAGCTAGTATCACATCACACTAATATTATAAAGGCGAAAGTTTGTGAGTGTGTGTGTGTATGTTTGTTACATCTGTACGCGCAAACGGCTGGACCGATTTATATGGAATTTGGTATAGATGTTGTTTGAGTCCCGGGAAAGGAGGAATACGTTCCCTTGGGATAATTTTCGACGTTCAAGCGGGCACGGCAGCTAGTTATAAATAAAACATAGAGCTATGTTTTATTAACATAATAATAGCTCTATTAACATCTCCTGTTTATTGCGTCGGATCAAACACAATACAAATTCAAAATGAAAGTTATAGACAATTATGTCGACTGCCCACAAATAACGTAAACTTTAAACCAAACTATTGGCTAATAGGTTCAGTTATATTTAATCTAAATTAACTTGAATATCGCTCATTGCATAGAATTAAACTTGAGGGCATAGACTAAGCAGGATGTTCTGAAATAGATGTCAGTTGCGACACTTCTTTGAACGTTGGAAAGATGTTATTAAAATATATGAAAGCAGTAACATTAAAAGCAGAATAGCTTTGTTAATGTAGAGAAACCAAACTAAAAGAAATGTTTTTTTATTATGATTAAAGAGCAAGTTATGGTTCAACATATATTTAGAGTAAGTACTTTTCTAAAAAAAAATGTAAATTATGTGAACCTTGTCATCATCATCATAATCACATCAGTTGAAAGACGTCCACTGTTGGACATAGGCCTCCCTCAAAGGGGGGTTTGCCATAATCGCCACGCTTGGCAGGCGGGTTGACGATCGCAGTGTAGCTGTTGCAATGCACAGAGAATGCTGTTGCCCATTCTCTGGTGAGTCCCTTAGTTGCCTCTTACGACACCCACGGGAAGCGATGGGAACCTTGTAAATATTCCAAAATACTAACCATAATCAGAAGAATTAATGTATTTTCAACAAAATTGATCATAGTGGTTACTGCCAGTTTGGGATCTAGACAAATGTGAATTTCTATCACGGAGCTATATTTAGAAATCAACAGTCCAAAGTTTTGATTGATTGACACTTCAAATTTCGGTAGACGTGTCCTTATCGCTTAAAGAATATCACTTGGTCTAAGGCCTCTCTTCTTATCTCCTGGTGAATGACTCTAATTATTTTTAAATCTTCCTTCTAAGAGTAAGCACATACTTCCAAGCAATTATGCAAATGCATCACAAATGTAACACGTCTCCCCCGATTTAAGCCCGTAAGTCTCCCTTAGTTTTGGCATGTCAAAGGCGACGAGCTGCTAAGTACTCTTAAGATCTAGGGCAGGTGAATCTGCAAATCTCCTGTACTAATAACGGCTTTTGGAATACGGCCAAGTAAGGCGATGTAGTTTAGATAAGTTGGACAAAAGAATACGGGGTGTTTTCCAAGAATTTTGTTTTGAATCTCAGTGAGAAATATAGGTTTCGAAATAATAAAATAAAATGGCTTGTATTCTGACTGCTGTACGAGGAGTAAAGAAGGTTAGAAATACCAACTAGATGCTTTACAGTTCAGTGCTGTACTCTCCTGACTACAGGTACCAAGGCAGTTAGATTGTGAGGGTTGCGGAAGTCTTCTGTATGTAAGAGACATGGCCGGTAGATGTGGCGACGACACTTGGGAGAGGCTTTGCCTACTGCGATGAAGAAGATAATGGCACTACCACAGTAACAGCAATGGTAAGATTCGAATTTAATCAAAGATTATTATTTAGGAGGTTCCTTAAGAGTCATCATCAGCATATAGCAGTCCACTGCTGGTCATAGGCCTCTCCTAGTGCACGCCATTCAACTCGATTTCCGGCAACTCTCATCCAGCTGCTACCAGCCACCCTGCGAAGATCGTCGCTCCACCTAGCCTGAGGGCATCCTACACTCCACTCCTCCACTCCTCCACTCCTCCACTCCTCCACTCCTCCACTCCTCCACTCCTCCACTCCTCCACTCCTCCACTCCTCCACTCCTCCACTCCTCCACTCCTCCACTCCTCCACTCCTCCACTCCTCCACTCCTCCACTCCTCCACTCCTCCACTCCTCCACTCCCCCTCTCCTCCACTCCTCCACTCCTCCACTCCTCCACTCCTCCACTCCTCCACTCCTCCACTCCTCCACTCCTCCACTCCTCCACTCCTCCACTCCTCCACTCCTCCACTCCTCCACTCCTCCACTCAAAAACTCGTCTACCCCAACGGTTATCGGTTCTACGGCTAATATGGCCGGCCCATTGCCCCTTCAGCTTGCTTATTCTTGAATCACTTCGTTGCAGATTCGATCCCTCAAAAAGACTCCAAGCATAGCCAGTTCCATAGCTCGCTGAGCGACCTCGAATTTATGGACCAGCCGTACCGTGAGTGTCCACGTTTCGGCTCCGTAAGTCAACAGGCAGGACGCACTGATTGAAGACCTTAGTCTTTAGAAGTCTCAAAAAGATTAAGGTATTTAAGAGTGGATCCTAATTATTATAATTTGATTTTAAAGCCTTAACAAAAGGCATTTCCAATGAAAAAACACATGGGTTCAGTATCGATCCCTGCCTCGAGTTTAGTAGTTGCAACTTCATTCTACAGCTAAACTAGAAACAATGCCCCACATTTTTCTACAATTCATCCTGCGGCCTGCCAAGTTCAGTGAATAATGACTGAGGCAATATCTCTTCACGATCGTTCATTGTAGCAATTTATGCAAAGGATAGACACTTATGGGCCAGTAAAATGATAATATGGAATGATAAGTATCTCTGCCTAGGTTGTAAGAAAATAGAGACCTAAATAAATTATTGTTGAGGGCTGTAATTGTCCCATTAGAAGAAAAAGGTATTTTCTCATGCAGAGATGGAATCAGCATTAATCACGCTTGCTATATTTTGTAGAGAAAACTATCAAAAACGTCTTTATTTTCACATGTTTTTCTGAACAAAAATTGTGCGTTAATTACTGTGAGTCTATAACATAATAAAAACCAGGCCCACCAAATCGTTTTAGGCACAAAAGAAGTTTCATTGTTATATAAATTATTACCTTACAGCTATAATATAACTAGTGGTTCACCCCGGCTTCGCGCGGAGATATATATGTATATATTTTTTCTGTCATTCCAACCTCGGCCTGTCAATTATGACCACAACAAAAAGAGAATTGTTTTAATTGTTCAAACCGTTTTGAGTTTTAGCGAGACTAATGACCAGCAATTGATTTTTATATAATACTAGTGGCCCACCCCGGCTTCACCCGGATGTATTTTTTTTTTTTTAAATTTTCTTTCGTATGTACCTCGCCCGGACAATTAAGAACTCAATAAAAAAATAATTATTTAAATCCGTCAAGCCGTTTTTGAGTTTTAGCGAGACTAACGAACAGCAATTGATTTTTATTTATGTACAAGCTGTGCCCGCGGCTTCGCTCCCTTCACCAACAACCGTCAACCGTTACCTACCCTACATACCTACCCTACATACCTGCCCTACATACCTACCCTACATACCTACCCTACATACCTACCCTACATACCTACCCTACATACCTACCCTACATACCTACCCTACATACCTACCCTACATACCTACCCTACATACCTCCCCTACATACCTACCCTACTCTACCTACCCTACATACCTACCCTACTCTACCTTTTTTTTTAGTTTTAAAACCTTCCCTGTAATCTGGTGACCAAAACAAAAAAAGAATTAGCCAAATCGGTCAAGCCGTTCTCGAGTTTTAGCGAGACTAACGAACAGCAATTGATTTTTATATATATAGATAAGAGAAAATAAGAAGATTACTTTATACGTAACAACATAATTTGACAGTTTTTTTACATTTGCTCCCAATCTTGGTAAAACCTGAGTTTAATGACATTAAAATATATAATAATGCACACTGAAGCGTAGACATGTAATTGTATTGACTTGGTTTAAACCATAAATCTAAAAACCAATAATTAATTTTGATTCGTCCATTTCAAAACCCTCCCTCATCTCTAACACGTCCAAAATTAATCTATGCCAGTGTTCCGAAATACATATATTGCGTGGCTCATTAAAACTTTAATTAAGTTTCGCGAGGGATTCGAACGTATAATCCTCGCGCGAACAGCTCAAGATATAACTGGGGGTGCCAAATATGGCACTCCATTAAACGCGTGTAACCCTTAGTAGCCATTAAAAGTTACGTTAACGGTCTATTTGTATGGGATTTTTCCGAGTTCTCTTAATGTTAGGCGTTTAATGAGTTTTTCGGTACATAGTGCTGGGATTCATTGTGTTTAATGATAAAAATGGGTTTACTTAGGTCGCGGATTTTTTTTGGTTAGGTGAGATAGAGGTTCCGACAGTGTATAAGCTTGTATTCTTGTACAGTTTTCAACTGACGTGTACTGTTTGAAATTTCATCAGCTACTGGACATAAACCTACCAATAGTAACCATATCGACTAGTCTTGTGCGTCTCACATTCAACGAACTCCTGCGGCACTCACCAGGTCGTCATAACACCTTCTCTCTCGCCTCTCCAGAAACTTGCGTTCTGATCGACCGTCTGTTTTTTTTTTCATTTGAAATAATAGTAGTATGGTTAGATAGATAGATAAAACATTTATTTGGTAGAAGAACAGAAAACACAACACACAAAAGCAAACTTACATAAATGATAATAATAGAAAATACAAATGTGAAAAACATAAAAAAAATAAGAAAATGACAGAATTTATGGCAATCTGTGAGTGCCAAACTATCTACGACATAAAAAATATTTGACATGGAAAAAAAAATCCAATGTGGTTGTCTTTTTTATTTCTCATTGTATTTTTAGTCAGTAACCTTTGACTTTGCATGTGTGGGTTTAAAATGAGTGACATTGTCAAATCAATAATCTGAAGAAAGTTCACTTTGCTTAATCTTTGACCTTTCATCATTTTTTTAGACAGATTTTACGAATGTAAAAATTACCCCACCTGTTGAAATGACTGATTTCAGTGTAAGAGCGATATCTTGTGCTCCCGCTTCTAGTGGACGTCTATCACCAGGTCATCAGTCAGACATTGTTTGAGGCCATCTAACACTGAGAAAAAGAAAGAAAAAGAAAAAGTTTTTAATTGCCACAAAACGACATACCCACATACATAATTTTATTTTTCATAAACTAAACCCTAGTGTTAGTAGTTCTTAAATTATATTAGTAAAGAGACGTTAACAACAATAAGAAAAAAAAATAACAAAAGTATGAGTAGTATTTAATAAAGTAGATGCATGTCGTGGTTGTGGCAAAAGGGCTTCCGTATGCCGTGGGGACCCACAGCATGGCGCTGATTTTCAGTGGTCGCCTAAGACTGCTCTGCACTTCGTCTTGGTTCGTTGTGTTTTTAGAATCTTTAGGTTATATTAATTTCATAGCCAATAGGAAAACAGCCTCATAAAGTAGCATCAAGACGTCGATTACTCTTCAAAAAGTAGAAAAAAGTCGTGAAACTTCGGGAAAGGCTTGCCTATAAAAATAAAGTTACATAAACAGCAATACAATTCTGATGTAACTAGTAAGCAGAAATATAAGTATCGACTAAATTTTTATGAAGCATAAAGGGAGTCGACGACAACAGAATAGAATAACAGTAGCATAGGTATAATAAAAAAATAATATCTCATGCAGGGTACAGAACGAGCGAACGAACGTAACGGATACAGGGATCTCCGTCGAACGAACGTTACCGAACCTTAGACCAACAATGAGAGCTCGATCGCCTTCTAATGGTTTAAAACCAAGCGAACGAAGTACTCCGTGGAATGAACGTTACTGAATTTCAGGCCAACAATGAGGGCTCGTTCGCCTTTTAATGGAACCAAGCGATCGAAGGCGGACAAACTCTCTCTCCGAAAACTTAGGTGGTGTGAGCTTGACCTGTCATTCCATCTTGATTGCATGGATTAACAGACCGCTTCATATTCACTTTGCTTAAGTTCCGCGGTGAGAATGTCTTTCTCACAGTTTTTGAGGGCGAACAAGCGTGCGGTGTTTATCGTTGATTCCCTTTCTCTCTCTCGTTCGCTTGGTCTGTACCCGGCATTGCAAAGTTTTTTTTTTTATCATCAGACGTTTTGCGGAGACATAGTTTCAGTATGTATGTAAATGTATTATGACGTCGTAAGTAAAGTTGTAACGTAACATAATGTCAGGAAATTATTGTGTATGTCAGTATCATAGCACTTCGGTTAAGTTATATGTAAGACTGAATTGAAAGAACTGTTGTATTTGTTTCGTTTTAGCTTGTTTGGTTTATTAGTTGATTTTGTTTTAAAATTGCTTTATTTTGTGGGTTGAGGTAGTAACACAATATTAAGCTGGGTCAGTTTCTGAATAGTA
Organism: Mamestra brassicae; assembly: GCA_905163435.1. Taxonomy (NCBI): domain Eukaryota; kingdom Metazoa; phylum Arthropoda; class Insecta; order Lepidoptera; family Noctuidae; genus Mamestra; species Mamestra brassicae. Next base: position 3,346,692 of record LR990996.1, on the reverse strand, counting down.
TTTGTAAGTAAATGTTGTAAGGGAGCTTGCTTTCTCCACTTTGTCACATAAACCTTTAAAGGTTTTAGACAAGTGTTATGTACACTACCAGTAGTGTAAATTAATGTATTGAAAAAATAAACGAAAAATAATAAATATTAATATTTTGTTTGTGTTGTAAAAGAACATAGCCTTCTTTGTAGTCTCATGCTATAACTGCTTTGGTGTACTCTGTCAGTTTTACCTTAAAAGGCACAAAGTTGTCCTTTTGTAAAGGCATAACTCGTATTTCAGGCCTAAATAATACCAAACTTTTTGTTTCTTAAATACATTTTTTTTAACAATTTAAATTATTGTTTCGTTCTTTATTTGTTTGTTAAAGGTAATCTCCAAATCACTCTGCCAGGGTTGCGGAATTTGTTCGAAAAAGTCACCGCGGCCCTAGAACGCAAAGGGCTTTAGAAGGAACACGGATGGGTTTTAGTCAGTAAGAGTCTGACACGCCCTTCCGCTCTACCCAGAGCGGAAGAAGTCATTTGATTTGCCATACTTAAAAAAAAAATCTTCAAATTACTGATCTAAATGTTTTTACGCATAGAGCTTTTTAAAACCCGAGGAAAACACGTTTCCTGTGAGACAAATAATGAAAGCAAAGCAGTTAGAAAAATCTATTAGTAAGTCGTGTTTGGAAACTCAGGACTTAGGACTTTTTGCTACTCAACATGTTATCTTTCTTTCTTTACACAAAGAAAATAGCCTTCTCAGATAAAAATTCACAACCGTCTTAGAACACAAGACAATAGTAGGCATTCGCACCGTATTATTTTAGGGTCCCGTAATAAATAAGGCCGGCGGCAATTTGCCTCAACCGTCTGTTTGTTTGTCCGGCCCCTAATTCAAAGTAACACAGTTTGCACAACAGTGGCGCGTGTATTTGTGTTAGCAATTTACTGTACACCGTAGGTAGATAATATCTAGCTATTCAGGTGTGCTTCTAGGAAAATGTGAAGGGTCCTCGTTATTAAAATCATGTTGGCGACCCCTAGGTTTATGATAAAGAGGAAAATCAGGGAGGGATAATAATTATCCCTCCCTGATTTTCCGACCGTCTAAAAAACGGTATGTAAAATAATTATTTTTTTACATACCGTTTTTTAGACGGTCGTGACAAAAAACCTTTGCCATAATTACACGTTTGACGCAGCTGGGTAAAATATCATTAAATGTTTTTCTATTTTATTTTTACCGTTTTGTTTAAATCAGCCTGGGGTACTACGACGTGCCATTGCCAACGTAAATCTTTTGTGGAAAAAGATAGTGCTATTTGTCTGGTATAGCTCCTCCTCTCTCTCGCAACGGTATCATAATGTCAATGAGACGTCGTAGCCCCTAATAAGGTGGCTGATCGTATGTGTATAAGATAATATACCAAGTCAGAAAATATTGGCTACATCTTCCAACAATCAATCAATCTGGCTGAGGTAATAATTATCATCATCTTCCTGCCCTTATCCCATGTTACTTGGAGTCGGCGCAACACGTTTTTTTCTTCCATTATGTCCTGTCAGCCGTCACACTATCACTAACTCCCTTTTTTTTCATATCACTTCTAACACAATCCATCCATTTTTTCTTTGGCCTCCCTCACCCTGTCCATCCAACCACATTTATATTCATAACTCTTTTAGTTACGTGCATTTCATCCCTCCTCTTCAAATGACCATACCAAGATAAGCGGTTCCCTTTTAACTTTTCCGTCACTGGCGCCACTTTTAAGTTAACTCTAATGAACTCATTCCTCACTTTATCCATTCTCGATACTCCACACATCCACCTCAACATGCTCATCATTAATTCAATAATTATATTGTTGAAAATGTATTACTGTGAATAAACACTTTCAACAATTCTTTTTGTATTCCCATATTTTGTATATCCTTCCTGGAATGGGTTCGGTTTGGGATGGCTTCCTGAAAGTGTCTAGTCATTTTGGGCCTTTACCCGGAAGATAAGAGCAAACAAAAGTGGCATACTTGTGTGTCTCTACCGATTTTTCTTCGCTTCCAATATTTGTATATTTCACTCTGAACCGAGGTACCGTTGACCCGGGCCCCGCCATTTCATCACCATCAATCAGCTTAGTTAAAAACCTATTGTTGCTTGAACAAAATGAAGCATTCCTCGCGGTGGCGAGTTAAAAGCAACATTATATTGTAACATTTTATGCAAATGAATGTTCGCTCAGCTTTCAGCCTTTCTAGGCACTTTGCAGGGAAATGTACAATAAAATGGGGCTGCCACAACTTTGCAAGGATTATACAGTGGGGGCCTAGTACGGCGTGTTTTTATCCGTCGCGGCGCGGCTTTTATGCTCTCTGTCCGAGTCATTAGCGGTTTAATGGATCCAAAGGCATTGTAATAGCTTATTAATAATCTGAATTGACTTCCGTGTCTTACATCTTAAAGAAAGAAGCATTAAAGTCGATTCAATGAACTGAAAGTCATTCAGCAATAGGGAATAGATATGCATGAACTTTTTTTTTATTAACTTAACAGTTTATCTGGAAGTATACAAAAATATAATTGCAATGAAAAAATAATCGGAATTGACCGAAACACAAACGAGATTAAACAAATATATCTGTCCTTCTCGCGAAAACGCTGTTTTCTATGGCAGCTGTGTAGGCGTCATAGTATTTGACGTCACAGTTTGTATCGGACTTCCTTTTCTAATTTTCAACTTTGAAGCTTAATAACTTGATCGCTGATGAGTATTTTATTTTGCAAATAAAAAATTGCATGCATATTCCCTATTTGTGGCCAGTTTATCTGCACATATACGCATACCACGATATTAGTTCGGAGTCAGATATTGCTGAAAGCTATCTACAGACCGTGAGCGGACATAATCTGGGATTAAGTAATGGAGAATAGCCTAGCACAGATCAGTGACCATAATTTCAGCTTAGTCAATCCGTAGGTAATTTGCAGGTGATGGAGCTACGTTGACAGTTCGCGGTAGGTGTAATGTTCTTAATGCATAAATTAATACCAGTAAATAAACGTATCGTACGTATGCCGTTTGCCTAAGGGCTACAATCGCGTCTCGCATTCCGATCATGCACGAATATATTGTCATGTAATCTTAATAAAGAATGCTTGATACGTGGTTCGTAACCATCCGCGAATACCAAATAGTGTGCCACATACTATAGCAGCGGATGTTTCTAGCAATTTGGAGGGATGCGCCCTTAATACAGTTGGAACACATCAGCGCTATACCACAAGCCTACGCTGGCAAGGCGGAAGCACACAAGGTTCCGGGTTTCGTCGCCTTATGAACTACTCCCAGGTCCTACGATACAAATGCAACACGAACTTTCCTCAAATCCAGATTCTCTTTATCCCAAAAACACAGTTACAGACTGTAATACTCGAACAACTCCTCCGTTCTTATTATGATATCAAAATACACTAGCGAACTGAAATAAAAACATCGAACAGTCGGAAAGTTTAACTCCTCAAACTCGACGAAAAGAACAAAAGATATCCAGTAATTGACACCCGTCATAAAATAAAAAGGCGTAGGACGGGAAACTTTGGTTCCGAATCACGCAAAGTCCGAGTCGAATCGCTTGAAGTGGAGGGAACTTTTGACTCGGAGTGACAAACTGGCCCGCAAAGTTGGAGTGTTCGGAACACCCGTTAGGTAGACGTGGCCATTGTGATTGTATTGTGGAATTTGTACTGAGTATGGAATACCAAACAAGTTTTAGGTTTAACGTCATAAATGTCGCGGTTGTTCATAATTTTATCGTTGACCAAATAAATAGCTACAAAGTTGCACTGTATGTAAGGTAAATTGAGAACTTTAGTTCCACTTCAACATTCAAATACACAGCGGAAGTATTCTGATAAAACGAACTGTGAAAACGTAGATGAATTGAACTTGAAGTGAGCTGTCAATCTTTAGTATCTGTGACAACTCGCTTCAAGCTCACTTTACTTGAGTTTTTACGGTTACAGAAGAGACCGGTGGGAGGTTTGTTAATAGCGTTATATCTCGTTATAGATGACTTGATACTGCACTGCAGCCTAAGATTAAAATGACCAGTTTTTACACCCTGCAGTGGTGTGTAATTTTATTTCATTCGAAACATTTAGCTCACACTATCCACTGAACCAAATAACAGTCAAACCTACAAATAATGTAGGTTTCAACATTGACATAACAAACCAGTTTAGTTGATCATTGCCGGAGGTCCTAAATGCACAGGAATTTGTAACAATCGAATTGATTTGGACAGCCAATCAACGAACCGGGGTTGATTTGCCAAAACATGGAATGGTAGCTAAAAATTAACGAGAAATTCTATGTGAAACATGATTATTGAATCAGATATTAATGGAAATTTACTTTAAACTTTGACATGGAATAGCTTCTCAAGCGTAAGGTTTTGAAAGTTGGTGCTGCTAGACAAGAAAATATTCTGGATTATAAGAAATTTATGTTGGAAAGTGGAACGATTAGGTGATGTTAATCAGATCAAAGATATGCTGGTGGATTAGTCAATACTCAATACTCAATTCTTTATTGCATTCCACAATGTAGACTTAGGTGGTAAACATTTCTTTGGTAACAATCGTGGACCCGATGCAGTCTTTCGTGGAAACAATGATGACGAAGTAAATATGGGTTCACATTTTATCGTGATCGATTAAAATTAATATGGCTTACAGATATCAAAGACTTCAGGCTGGTTTCTGAATTGAGTATTTGATGTTGTGATCTTGTCCATGTCCAACCCTACTTTAATGGCAGGGCAGGCTAGACAGTCACAAACACTCTACATCAAATTCCTCATCCAGAAATCAGGGATTAGTTTTATTCTTTAACTTTAGGCCTACAAACTACGGCTCGGTATCTAATTTGAATGAAATATAGGTCGCAATACCAACTCAGTAAGTGTTGTCAAATCACGCGGTCACCTAGCACCGACTTAGATTGATACCCACTAAATAACAAAATTGTTTCCTCCAATTGATTCGTAAGACTTGCAGGATGATGACCATTATGCTATTCATGTGATATATTTTTCCCTTTTGTTTTCCATGTGAAGATAATGTACCTGATGTGTTATGGTAGCTGGACTTTGATTTGAAACTATCATCTGACTGTGACTACGTCCATACAAAAACGAATCTAATGGAACTTCCTTCTAGCAGTGAAAGAAAAATAACTACTTGCTAGCAAACTAACAAACAGCTTTTATTATTAGTTATTATAACTATCCGTTGGTGCAGGTTAAAAAGCAGCAAGGGACAAACCGGATTATTCATAAAGAAGGACCAAAAATAAAGCAGAAGCAAAATAACTAGCATCTGGCTAACCAAACATGCCATTTATACCCAAACACTAAAACCAAAACTTGGATATCAGATACGCATCTGTCCCAAACTATTTGATTCGATTAGACCAAACATAGGAACACATCGAGGGCGTAAAATCCGCAAAATGGCATCGGACCTCAAAGTTTGAATCCTCCGCATTCCATTTGATCAGATTTCACTCCCGTTCGTGGCCTTTGCATACATCCGTAGGATTTACTAAGGCCGTGACCCAACATACGACATCCGAGTTTGTGGTCGCTTTGTCATTTCAAAAAAACTCTTTGGACGTGAATTGAGGTCGTGAACTGCTCTAACTTGTGAATATGTTCCGCTAACGTAATATATCTTGTCATCTCGAATGGAGCACATTTGGCATCGTTCGGTGTGGAGTTTTCAATTTGTATAATGACTGCAGTTCGTTATGCATTGTGATACGCATTTGGCTGGATTTTATTGAAGTTCTTTATTGCTTTGTTGCTTAGAGCATTGAACTGAATTTGGTCGTTGAAAGTTTTGGCTAGTATGTGCAAACACATTGCTTCGAGAATTTCCACATCTCCTAACAATATCACATAGATAGTTAGTTGCAGCATCCAGATAATTTAATTTTACGATTATACCCGGAACTAGAATGCTGCAGTTATTTCTACACATACAACTGCATACATTGCGGCGCAGTGGTATACTAACAGTAAGTTCTATTAATCCAGAACTTCTTTGAAGACACTTCCGTTTGCTTGCAAATTCGGGTTACGAGAAACAAAATGGACCAAATGTAAATCGTGATTTTAATCTGTCGAGACATCGCCAGCACAGCAAATATTCAAAAGCGAAAACCAACATAGCATTTTTATCGTCTGATTTTTAATAAATTCAACAAAATTTTAGTTGGAGCGTGACTTGGCATGCAAAATGTCTGTATAGCTATATTATTTTACTGCTGAACAGTCAAGTTTTTTACAGACCTAAGAGCAATAGAAAATAATCGTTTCGGCATATTTTTACATAAATTTATTGGTTGAAATGGAAAACGATAAAAGGCTTTTAACGAACACGATTTGGGGCTGCCAACTTTATTAGTGACGTCACCAAATTCTCAACGAATTTCAGCATTCAACAGTTTTGTTCGATTTAAAAAGTACACTTAAAAAGCGTTTATACTCATGCAACTTCCCTTTCTAGAAAGGCAATTTCAAATAAAACTTGTAAAATATTCCAACAACTCTTTTAAAGTCATCACGGAACCATTAACTTATTTTACTGTAACTCTACCGTTAAAGTACCTTAATGCCAGTGTCTTCACCCCGAGACTGACAACTGTAAACTGTAAATCACGCTGGAAAAAAATATAATGTTCAATTGTTTGCTGGTATTCTAGCACAGCCGGTAGCTGGTATCTATTTCGAAGCAGCGCTGTATATCGTCCTTATCGAAGGAGCACAATATTAGTAATTTATAGAGGCCATTGTGTTACGGGGTGCGAAATGGCTTGGATATTCTTGGGCGTTTCGGCGCAACTTAACACGTATGTACTGTTGAGGCTTAAAGTTTGCTATGCAGAACTATCTTGGCCTTCGACTGGCAAATTATGTGGACAAATAGCAGCCGAGCCTTCGGCGCTGTTACGGCTTATCCGAAATACTACGAACCTGGCCCGTTTCCAATGATTTTTTAGTATCGCCACCGTTTTGAGATAAATTTGTGTTCTTTTTTGTGAGTTATGCCATGCGTGAGTGCGATGGTTGATTTGTTCAAAAACATTACAGCTGAATTTATAGAATTTTCGGAAGCCCTTCAAATCTATTACGCCTGCAAGAGAGTTTCTTTGACCGTTGAATTCCGGGCTCTCAATTATTCTGGTAATAAAGAGCTTCTCTAAATCAAGCGCTTTCGTGATGCATAACGTGGTCCCATATTCTCTTGCATTTTCTCAGTTAATATATCTTTTAAACGACTTTCTTTGCTGCCCGCTGCGGCGGGGGTATAAATCGCATACCACTTTTTACATCGTTCTTTCGTCCCTCCGCTAGATTTAAAAGACTCTATTAACAGAAAGTGTCTTATAAAAATATTACAACATTTTTTATGTGACACGTAATTTTTAATACAAAACGCGTGTTGGTTTTGCCTTTGTTTTTAAGGCAAACAGGGGTAATGTTTAACAATTTATTTTCCGTAATATGGTGTGTTAGGTATAAAATTTGGCGGGTATTGATCATGATAGCTGTGAAATATTAGTGTTGTTCTTTCATATTAGCATTTTATCATACATATTGAAGATAAGTAAAACATATTGATAAATTACAGTAGTTTATCAATCTGATAGTCTACTTTCCATGGATAACGTAACGAATGCTGATTCGTGGGTCTTTGTTCCGAATAGTTGTTCTCATAGAATGTTATCAGACATAATCTAATCTATCTATAATAGATATATAAAATCTGAATTTCAGAAACGGCTCCAACGATTTTCATGAAATTTAGTATACAGGGGGCTAGGCGCGGGCTTGCGGACGGCGAGCGTTGGGTGGCTCGCTGTCCGATCACCACCAGGCCCGGGTCGATGGCGCTTTGAGATCCACGCGCGCCTCAAAGAGATGTCAGCATAGGAGACGGGGCCCGCTAATGCCAGAGCCTGCCAGGGTTGCGGAATTTGTTCGAAAGACTCACCGCGGCCCTGGAACGCAAAGAGCTTTAGAAGGAACACGGATGGGTTTTAGTCTGGAAGAGTCTGGCACGCCCTTCCGCTCCACCTAGAGTGGAAGAATATTTGATGATTTCCCTTCCTTAAAAAAAACAATCAATGAACCCTGGGCCTAGCCTTTTCCCATCTATATTTGGGTCGGGTTTCAGTTTAAGCGGATGCAGCGGGGAGACTAGTTTATAAATGCAACGACTGCCTATCTGATCGCCACATCCCAAGTAACTACGTAACACTTTGGCAAGATTAAAATGAAATAAATAAACATATATGTATATTCGGTCGTAAAAGAATAGCACCATCCCATCACTAAAGGACCAAAGAACGGGCAGTAGCATTCTCTGTGCATTGCAACAACTACACTGCGAACGCCAACCAGCCTGCCAAGCGTGGCGATTATGGCTACACCCCCCCCCCCCCCATGGGGGAGGCCCATGTCCAGTAGTGGACGTCATTCGGCTGATAATTCAATATTAAGAGAATATATTTTTTATGAAATCAAATTACTTGAAAAGCATTATGCTGGCATGGGTTTGAGCATTATGCTCTAAAACTTCGACGGTTCATTCTTTGAAGAGCAAAAATATGCTCGAAAGTATTTTGTCTACCTACGTTCACTTGATCTGATATAATTTTCAGATTAACCTGTAATGACTACCTTTAGTGAAGCCCATTTATTCACATGACTCGCGAAATGTGTCAACGTCCCCATTATAATATTCATGACATTGATTATTCCAGATTTTACACTTTTTTCGCGTTTTTCGGTATATTTTAACATCATGATTGTCATCGTGGGTATGAAAAATTCGAGCTGTAGGATATGAGGCATTTTGTTAGTTTTAGTTTGTTCTATAGGTCATTATTCCTACTACTATTATATTTCGAGCGAAAACTACTGAACAAGTGGTTATGAAACTTTGCAGCAATATAGCGTACCAGCACTTCGCCCACGACTTCGTCTGCTCGTTTTTTTACGAATTTCAAACATAGGGTTTGTTTCCAATGACTCTATTGAGTAGGTAGTTGGAAAAATCAGTTTTCAAACATCCCTACGCTAATTTATTTATTTATTTATGTACACACATTTAACAAATAGATAAGAAGAAGGAAACAGAAAAATAGGTACAAAGATGATGCTTATTTCTAAAGAACTCTCTTCCAGCGTGCCTGCGAAAGGGAAGTCAAATATGTAGACGTCGTGTGTAAAAGTTATACGTAGGAAAAAACTTGAAAACCAACATACTATACATGCCTAAAATTAATATCACACTAATACTTACTACGCAAATAAATATACATATATTATACCTATATAAGATAAATAAAACAAAGTCAGGGTAATAGCAGAACACTACGAAAATATCGGAAATATTCACGTAAAAAAAAAAATTAAACTGAAGAGGAAGTTAAAATTCAGAGCCGCTACTGGCTCAGTGTTAGATATTCATAAGAACCAGAAGACCAGAAATATGTCGAAGTATTTCCGGGGCTGGGAATGTAAGCGGTAAAGATTCACAAGTACTAGGATATCAGAATCATGAAGATGTATTTCCTGGGCTGGAATATATATTTCAAATACGCTATGACCCTAAGGCTAATTCATTTCTCTTTGGATTCAGTTCAAAATGTCACGCAAACGAAGTCGCGGGCAGAAGCTAGTATCAGATAAATAATAGGTAATACAACTTGAAAACATTATTTAAAAAATCCCACAATAATTCTTTGCCTGTTTCGTGGGTGCGTTTACAAACACAAAATATCATAAACACCATAGCATCCAGAACCAAAACGACAGCCATTTTTACCGCCCCCATGATGTAGGCAATATAAATGTTTGTTCCTTTTCCGACACCCACGAATAATAGCCGTGACCCATTAGCTAAGTAGCTCGGACTGCTGGGAACTACGAAACATGTTAACACTGACATGACTGAATCGTTGGGCTAGTTGGGAGTTGTATTAACTATTAAGTGATATTGGATTTCTCTGGTGGATAGAATTCGCAACGAAGTCATCCCCCAGAGAACTAAAGTCACTGACATTGCGCGTAGAATGAGCATGCTGAAGTGGAAGTGGGCCAGCCATGTCTGTAGACGGACAGACAGTCGATGGAGCAGACAGGTGTTAGAGTGGAGACCGCGTATGGGCAATCGTAGTGTGGGACGCCCTGCGGCACGATGGATCGATGATTTGAAGAAGGTGGCTGGCAGCGGATGGATGCAGACCGCTCAAAACCGGGATTGTTGGCGCTTACGTTCAGCAGTGGACGGCAATTGGCTGATATGATGATGATGATGATATTGTATTTTGCATTATAATACAACATACTGAAGATCATAAGACTTAAAGTCAGCCAAAGGGTAATTGAGAGGACTATGTTCGGAGTTACCTTGCGTGATCGAATCAGAAATGAAGATATCCGCAGGAGAACCGAGGGTACCGACTTAACCCAAAGGATCGCCAAACTTAAAGTCACAGTGGCTCGGACATATAGCTCGCAGAACAGATAGTCGATGTGATCGTAAAGTTTTAGATTGGCGCCCGCATACCAGAAGACAAAGCGTTGGAAGACGTTCCGCGATGTGGACTGATGACCTGGTGAAGGCTGCGAGAATCCACTGGATAAAAGACGCATAGGACCAGTCGATGTGGTGACACTTGGGGCAGGGCTTGGACATAGGCCTGCCCCTTTCTCAAAGTACGGCCCCAAAATGGCCGTCAATAACCCAAGATCTGGAAAAATGTAAAGAGGGAAGAAGGGCCTTTGCCCTATAGCGGAACTGTACTAGGTCAAAATAATAATAATGTTGAAGACGGTTTTCTGAAAGGTTTTTGTTTTTTCAGGTTTGCTGGATGAGGCCTGTCAGATATGAAAAGTAACTGATGGAATTTATATATGTCTGTTACCCTAGTTTTAGTGCATTTTCATCTAAGAATAAAGTTCGTAGAGTTTCTTGCACGTTCTTCTCCATAGAGATCTACGATTTGGAACGTGCAAATAGCTTCACCACTTTGTCTGACCGACCTTGATAATTCAAAAGTGGCTTTAATTTGTTAAGTTGAAATAAATGCATTGAGTTTTGAGTTATTTCTTACATTTATTCATTCGGAATCTTAGCTGACCGGAGTTTCAGTTGACGTCTGATTAGTGGCGATGGGGTGTAAAACATATATCACAAAATCGACGAATACTTACTTTAAAACTCTGATCACCCTATAATAAAGAGCAAACGGTATGTTTTATTATATAACATGACAAGTTTACCAATATACCAAAATAAACACCTCCATCAAATCTATCAATACTCCAAAACTGGATATTATTCAAAGCCTATTCCAAATTAAATGCTATAGGTTAATGATATCAGATTTAATTACCATTGACTACTCGTTAGCCGAGAACAAAACAATATTGGTTAATCGGTTACGGTAATGTATATAAACATTGCTAACATTCGCCCTCGTGCTGGTCTAAATGGTGTTGCGGAAAATTATCTGTTTGGTTTTCTATAATAAATGTGTTTAAGGGATATATTGTTTATAACACCGAAAAGCTTTAAGGCTATTTATTGGATGTTCGCTAACTAGACAAAATGACATAATATTAAATAACTGTTAGAAGTCTAAACGTTTCCGACCTCAGACCACTCCAGACCAAGACACTTCGACCCAAAGTAAACAACGACTATACTACAACTGTTCTGTATGGTGTCGGACGCAAAAGAATAGTACCATAAGAGGCGACTAAGGGACTCTCCAGAGAATGGGCAGCAGCATTCTCTGTGCATTGCAACAGCTACACTGCGATCACCAAGTGTGGCGATTATAGCAATCCCTACGGGGGAGGCCTACGTCCAGCAGTGGACGTCTTTCGGCTGGTACGAAGAAACAACGACTTTACTACGACTGTCGTCGACGTGCGCTGGAGATATTATGTAATATTCAAGCTCCTGAAACTCTCTCAAATCTGAAACTATTAAATTCAGTACTCTCCCAATAAAATGAATAAATTAAATAGGCCTCCCCCAAGTTATATCACTACACCGGGTTCTCTATTTTTCTCATAGCGATACTGGAGATTTTGAGGTCGTGAGTGAATAATATACTTCTAGCAAGCATGCTCTATAGTTGACACATCGTCTACTAACTGGTGAGGAAGTGGTGAAAAGCAAGCGTAACAATAATACAATAACTGCCTCATATCCGTCTCCTTAAAACCACTTACATATTATAAATTAAATCACACTTATATACTATATTATATATATCGCACATTTAAAGTAAAACCGTTACTAAACGAAAATTAAACCGGAAGGAACTAAATACTATTATAACGGAAGGAATCTAAAAACAGTGACTATTTTCTAATATTGACTCCCCTATAAAATTTCATAATTTCGTTTAGTAACGGTTTTACTTTAAAGGTGCGATATGATCACACTAATATTATAAAGGCGAATGTTTGTGAGTATGTGTGTGTGTATGTTTGTTGCTTCTTCACGCACAAACGGCTTGACCAATTTTGATAAAATTTGGTATGCAGAAAGCTGACACTCTGAATTAACACATAGGCTTTTTATTCTGGGAGTGTGTTCCCTTCGGATAATTTTTGACATTCACGCGGAGTATCTGATAAACCGCGGGGCGCAGCTAGTAGTAGATAATAGGAACCTATTAGATTCATTTACTACATAAAATCATCCCACAAAACAACTCATGTGACCACAATTTACTTGGACATTAGGAACAGTCTATTAAGGTCAGGACATTATCCTTGTAAATCACAGGACGGTCCAGAACTAATAACATTAAACTCTGCTGCCTCATAAAAAAGATGGCCTTGTTATTACTGGTTGGCTGTGGGTGTACTTGCTCGGGCTGAGATTTGGTATAATAGATATTACCTACTGTGCAAAGAGATTCACATACCTCGGTAGCGTGGTGTTTGTAAAGACGAGACCTGAGGCTTTAGATAAGTGATACCTCTATCAGCGACAGCATGTCGATAGAGATGGACAAAAAGTAAAAAAAAAAAATGGAATTGACAAGCGCTATCGAAATGTCACATGATCAACACTATAGGCTCCGCGCAATCGGGTCACCAACAGCCACAGCCACCGGTGGCTGTCGCGCGCCACGTCCTCTGGTACCGTGCAAACGAAGGTGGCTGCCGCAAATGTCTGCGTTTTTAAGTAGTAAACTGGCCAAGAGCGAGTCGGATTCGCGTGCATAGGGTTCCAAACGAATCTCATTTTATAACATATTATTTTAACATTGTATACTTCATATACTTTTCCTGTAATCTATAGGAAAAGAACTAATATCTGCGTTGTTTTCAAAATTTTGAGCTCAATAGTTTCGGAGATAGTGGGGGGGGGAATGATCATTTTCATCCCATTTCTTGAATAACTTCAAGACAATTTTTTTAAAAATTATGAAAAATGTAATGGTAGTACGTAAGTACTACCATTACATTTATTTATAATAATCCTCTTCATTTGATATCACACGGTACAGTTTGACAAAAACTTTTGCCCCCCAAAAGTGACGTCCATACTCTAAATTTATTATTTTACGCAACGCGTCTGAGTTTGAATCACAGAAATTCATGTGTGTACTAAATTTCAACAGAATCGGTCAAGTTCATTCGGAGAAAATTGGCTGTGACAAACAGAAAGACACCCTATTGATCCTATAGTATTCCGTGTTTTATGGATGGTGGAAACCCTAAAAACATCAGAAGAAAGTGTACGGTTCCAATTGGTCGTCTCCCATAGAGAAAATCGACCTTTTAAGCAGTAAAAAAATGAAATAGGCCATTCAAATAAAGCCGTTGTAAGTTGCAAACATTCCAAAGATACTTGCCTCCTTTTTCTATAAATAATATTCTAAACTTCGATAGAATTGCTCGAATGCCAGGGTAATGGACATTCGAACGAGCACAAACAAAAATCTAAAAATATCCCCTTTGGCCACAGTATTCAAGGTATAATTATGTATAATAAATATGGAAGTCCGGCTTTTAAACCATACTTAATGAGACATGGTTTCAATAACAGCTTCAGTGGTATGGCTGCTTTTAATAATCCGATATCATTAATTAACAAATATTATTATTTTTTGTTTTTAATTCTCTCAACTCAACTCACCGGAGGCCATCACTATACAACTAATTAAGATTGTTCTTCTACATCTACCATTTCCTTAAATAATTTTATTTAAATATATTTATAAGGTCTACCTTACTCAATTCCCAAGTGTCGCCTGCTACGGGGGAATGAGCGCTGATATAAATATAGATATTTTATATATATATGGGACATCTGTGTCTGAACTAGAGTTCAGACACAGATGTCCCATATCTGAACTTAGAATTAAGTGTATCACCATGTTATTTAAATGTCTGTATGTTTTAGAACAAATAAAAAATATTTTTATTTTTTTTCTGACGTAAACTTTTATCACCGGCCGAGCTATAGCCTAAAAGTGATCTGAAACTTCTAAAATTTGTTCATGTCGACGTTCTATTGACAGATTTAGTTTCTTTGATTTTAGCATGGCTGTAGTGGTCATTGGACGTTTCCTAGTATCTCTACGTTTCGTAGGATCTCCACGTTTAGTATGTTTACGGACTATAGTTTAACGAGACAACGTCATAACAAAACATTGATGAAAAATGATCATAGCGTAACGTTACAATGAGCCATCCTTTTTCGTGCGTGCAGCCGGCGTTCATCGATTTATTAGACGTTGTCACGTCAAAAGTACTTCAACATATTGATTTCCTAATAAAAAGCCACAAAAACAAATATTTTGCCAAAATAAACACTCTTTCTTGCCATAAAATTGCATTAAAACTTAAACAATTTTTAATTCCCGCCAAAAACGCTGTCTGCCATTTTGGTGACGTCATTCTGTTATCTAAGCAAAACAATCGTGGACGACCGGCATTCATTCAACATTATTCCATAGACTAATGATAGCTGTTTAGACTGAATGACAGAATATGCCACGTTAAATATAGATTAAAAATATCTACTTATCGTGCTTTCATGACTAAAAAATCAGAATATTTATGTAATTTTTTTTAAATTTTATAATTTATTTTTCACTACCGAAAGTATCCTATTGACTAGGTATGTATTGTTCCAATATTATAAATGTTAAGGATCAATAAAAGTCGATTTAGAACGGCTTTAACTCTCATTTTGTCACTTCTTCCGCTGTTGGCTCCGCCTGCGTGAGAGACGAAAATATCCCAAGGGAACATGCTCTTGGGATAAAAAGTATTCTTCATATTATGTCCAACTCTAAGAGATGGTCTACCCTCATGCCAAGTTCTTTATCAATAATAGCCGGTAAGACGTGAAGAGATAAAAAAAACAATTTTGTATTAATTATCACATTAGTTACGATTATGGATGTAGGTTGACCAAAACCTGCTGTTGTCATATGACGTGCTAATACCATCCAATTCCGATGATGTAAAAGGGATAGTGCTATTCACTATGTATAGCTCTGTCTCTCTCTTAGAGCAGAATTTAAGATTTCATAAAAGGGCCCCTGAACGCAATAGCTATATAGAAATATAAGCCCCCCTTAACCTTGAAAGTATGTAAAATAAAGACACCTAACTAATCTTCACAAAAGCTATTTAATAGCGTGTTAATGTTTAGCACTTACAAGCATACTACGTTAGAGAAGAAATATTGCCTATTTTTGGGAGCGAATTGCCGCTGGTCACAGATGGGCTTTACAACATGGCCGGACCCTCAGAACACGGAACACAGTACCGGTTGCGACCAGAGAAATTATTGTTAGAAATATTCGTGATCAGACAGTAAGGAGTTTGACTGGATTGAGACGGAGGTCAGTGATTGGGTTTGAGAAGTTTGTATGTGTACCAAATTCCATCGGAATGGGATCAGTAGATTTGGAGAAAATTCGCTGCGACAGACGGACAGCGAGACACACGAGTGATCGAATTAGGGTTTCGTGTTCCCAAACAGACGTTCTGAATCCTTAAACAAACGGAGTCAAGATCGTTTTAAAATCAATTGGAAAACAGAGGCAGCCCTAATGGCGTGTGACGTCACTCGCAAGTAACATCATAGTAAGTTTGCACATACGACGTTTTGCGTGACAATAACAACTTCAAGACGGTGTCACTTCTCTTCTCTTCTTATTTTTCACATAACTTACTATTTCTGTAACGTCTTTCAAATAAGTATTCGTTCATGTTGATTTTAGAAAGTAGTCAAATACCATTTTGCGTTAAGCACAAGTGATATCCAAAACTGAGTTGTCACGGCCTATCAGTTTGTATGAGTAAACAGTGACACTCAAGGATGCAATTGGTTCGTCTGGAAAGTTTTGCAACACTGTCTCTGTGGCCACTGTGGCGTCTCGATGCTCTGTGGCCGGTCCAAATGTTCCTGTGTTAGAACGAAGTAAGGTCCTTATTGCAATTGTAGGCTATTTATATCTCTGAATTATTGTTACGAGTATTGTTATCACCTTGGTATTGTTTTACAAGGGCGATGACCGTGAGAAGTTTTGGGTAATGGTTATACGGGTGTAGAAACGTATGAGATAAGTTTTGCATACGAGTTCTTGTTACTGTGTGATTTTAACAAGTGTTTCGTTTTGTGAGGATTTTTACATTGGTATGTTGATAACTATATTGAGTTCGTAGGATATATACATATCCCCACCGAGGGTGTCCCCACGTTGCCGTCGTGGTGGGGCTTGTGCGTCTCAGTGATCTTGGAGCTCTGCCGGTAGAGTTACTCATGCCGGAAAGGTCCAAGTGAGAGACCAGACAAAGAGGGACACACACACACACGAGGGGCACACCGTTCGGAGAGTTTGAAAATTTTTCAGGTTTTCGGACGGTGTGCGTTTCTGAAGGTATCTTGCTCACTGCTTTCTGGTACGCGTCTGATCATCAGACGTGACTGTGAGTGCAGTGAGCAAGCAGAGGGAGAGAGGGACCCTGTGAAAGGGTGGAGGAGATAGGGACCGCACCCTTAAAAGGAACAACATGAAGAAGACAGACGCAAAAATATTACCCCAGGGTGGTACCAGCTGCTCAGCAGCTGGAGAATCCACCACGCTCCCTTCGGGAGCGTCATGCCCCTCGTATTCTGGGGAGGGCAACGAATGTCGTAATCCGCTTGCCAGTGGCAACAAGAGCCGAGGAGGCTCCCGATCCAAAACGTCTTTTGAAGACTTGATCGGATTTAATTTTAGTACGCCTGACAAGGTGTTGGGCGGGCGTGGTGCGAAAGCTCCCGCCAAATTGTGGAGGAAGAGACCGCAGACGTGTGGTCGATGTAGGGTCAGACTCTGACTCCGCATCTGGCGTCAGCGTCAGCTCACCGAGCTCGGAGCGAGAGGTAGGAGAGGCTGTTGCAGAAGGCCCGGGGTTATTCCGCAAGCGCCCCAGACCGGAGAATGACCGAGGGTCGTCCTCCAACGGTGAGATGGCCTCGGCCCGGAAAATCCCCACCAGCAGGCGGGGCAAGGGCCGAGACGGAGGCAAGGGGAGGGGGCTCGCATCCCAGGAGGCAGCCCAGCGAGCCGTGAAGCTCGCCGAGGAGAGGCACCACCCTGGAGCGACAGGTCGGAGGGCTTTCCCGTCGGAGTCTTCCAGTGGTGAGCCGGACACGGCTGGCGGCCCCGATAAGGAGCGCCAAGCTAGGTTTGCGGAGGTCGTGGGGGCCGCTGTCCGCGATGTGGCTTTGAAGAGGACCCAGGCCTCTAAAAACAAGGCCATAAGCGCGGCGTCGGCCTCCATTCTGGCGGCAGCGGAGGCCAGCTACAGCTACAGCGGTCCTCCGGCAACGGACGAGATGTCCAAGCTGCGGGCAGAGGTCGCCCGCCTAGCGGCCGCCACGGAGCTTCTCCAAAAGGAGAATGCAAAGCTCCGAGCAGACCTAGCCGGGCTCCGTGGAGTCGGCACAGAGGAGGCGCTTCAAGGGGGGCGCAAGCAGGGACAAAGCACGTCCGCGCCGGAGGGGAGCCAGGTTCTGAACCAGGTTCTGAATCTGGTGCGACAGGAGTTGGCTCCCTTCCGGGAACGGTTCTCTACGCTTGAGAAGATTTTGTTGCGTCCCCAACTAACGGCGAGCCAGAAGGCCTTAGGCAAGACGACGGCTTCGTACGCGGCCGCCGTGGCTGCCAAACCGAGGCCGATCGGTCAGGCTAACAGTGCGGCCGAGCCGGCACCGGGAAAACCAGCACCGGCTAAGAAGAAGAAAGGAGGGGCGGCTGCACAGGTGGCGAAGGCTTCAGCGCCAGCGGTGCAACAGTCGGCCCCGGTTACAAACTCTCCTGCGGCCGAAGCCGGATGGCAAGTGGCCGGGGAGAAGAAGAAGGCGGGCAAGGCAGCCAGGACGTCCAAAAAACGCGAGCGGAAGCGGCGGCGCAAAGCGCAAAGTGTAGCGGCTAGGCTCCGCGCCCCGAAGACCGCAGCTGTAGTGGTAACACTACAGCCAGATGCGGTGAAGAGGGGCGTGACGTACGGTGACGTGCTCTCCAAAGCGAAGCAGGAGGTGAACCTTGGAGAGCTCGGCATCGTCGGGGGCCTCCGGTTAAGGGTTACCATGACTGGGGCCCGAATGCTGGAGATCCCCGGGGCAGCCAGCGGCCCAACCGCCGACGCTCTGGCCGAAAGGCTACGAGCGTCCTTGAATGCGGACGATGCCCGAGTATCCAGGCCCACCAAGTGCATAGATATGCGCATTTTGGGCCTGGACGACTCCGTCACGGAGGAGGAGGTGGTGGCCGCTGTCGTCAGGACAGGGGGGTGCTCTGTCGAGCAAGTGAAGGCAGGCATCATACGTCCTGACCACACGGGCATGCGAACCGTTGTGGTGAGCTGCCCCGTAACAGCGGCCAAGTTAATTTCGGAGGGCCGAAGGCTCCTGGTGGGCTGGGTTTCTGCGCAGGTCAAACTGCTAGAGCCCAGGCCTCTGAGGTGCTTCCGCTGCCTAGTGGGCAATCATGCGGGAGCCCTCTGCACCTCGGAGGTGGACCGCAGTGATCTTTGTTTCCGCTGTGGTCAGCCCAGTCACAAGGCCGGCTCGTGTAACGCCACGCCGCACTGCGTTGTATGTGCGGCAGCTGGCAAGCCGGCCGATCACTGGGCTGGGGGCAAGGCCTGCGCCCCACCCGCCAAGGCCGGGGGCAAGAGGAAGCCCTCCGCCACCGCCGTCTCTGCCGTAGCAAACGCCACCGCCATCGCCGCCGCCGCCGCCGCCGCTACAACTGCGAATGCCGCGGTGGAGCCCTCACAAAGGGCTCGGGAGGAGGCCGTAATGGAATGCCAATAACGGCCCCATTACGCCTCCTCCAGGCGAACATCAACCACTGCGCCGCCGCTCAGCAACTGTTGCTCCAGAGCATGGCGCAGTGGTCGATCAACATCGCCGTGGTCGCTGAGCCGTACTTTGTCCCGCCCAGGGATGACTGGGTGGAGGACCTCAACGGCTCAGTGGCCCTAATTTCGTCGGCCGCCGCCGGTACCCCGTCCCTCGAGAGTGTCAGGAGAGGACAGGGGTGCGTAGCAGCACGGTTTGGGGAGATTGTGGTAGTGGGGGTCTACTTCTCTCCAAACCGATCTCTCGCCGAGTTCCACAACTCCCTTAGGGAGATGGTTGTTGTCGTCGCCGGGTATCGCACCCTCCCCGTGCTCGTTCTCGGGGACTTCAATGCCAAGCACTTGGCTTGGGGTTCCCGATATACGGACACGAGGGGCAGGATGGTGGAGGACTGGGCTCTGGAGACAGGCCTAATCGTCCTCAACCGGGGTTCTGTCCCCACGTGTGTGCGGATGCAGGGTGAGTCCGTGGTGGATATTTCGTTCGCAAGCCCTGCTCTGTCACCGCGTGTCGTCGACTGGCGCGTCATGGAGGAGGTGGAGACGTATTCGGACCACCGGTACATCCGGTTTGACGTCTCCGCCCAGACCTCAACCGCGCCAGTCCGAGAGGCCCCGAGTGGTCCGCGGTGGGCGCTGAAGCAGCTGGACCGGGAGCTCCTCCTAGAAGCTTCGATCGTGCAGGCCTGGGTGTCACCACCGAACAGGCCTGCTAACATCAACGACGAGGCGGAGTGGTTCCGGGAGACCATGTCAGAAATATGTGACGTGGCAATGCCCCGGATCCGGCCAGGACGCGCCCGCCGCCAGGTGTACTGGTGGTCGCGGGAGCTGGCATCGCTGCGCGAGGCATGCGTTGCTGCACGGCGCCTGTACACCAGGCATCGCAGGCTCCGCATCCGGCCTCCGGATGCGCAGGCCAGGGAGGCGGAGCTGTACGAGGAATACAGAGTGGCGAAGGCCGCCCTCCAAGCGGGAATCCTGCGGGCCAGGGATCTGGCTCGTAAGGAGATGCTGGAGTCTCTGAACGGGGACCCGTGGGGACGCCCGTACAAAATGGTGCGGGATAAACTCCGCACCTGGGCTCCCCCGTTGACGCAGAGTCTCCGGCCCCAGCTGGTGGAGGACGTGGTGAGCACTCTGTTTCCTATGCGAGGGGAGCATACTCCCCCGCCTATGGCTCCGCCACCTGCGGTGCCCGATGCGGACCACACCGACGACGGCGATGACGATGACAACGCTCCGGAGGTGACTGAGGTAGACCTGAGAGTGGCGGTAAACAGGCTGAAGGTCAAAAATACCGCCCCAGGACCCGACGGCTTACCTGGGAAAGCCTGGGTCCTGGCTTTGGAGGCTCTCGGGCCTCGACTAAGGGGGTTCTTAAGCGCATGCTTGGAGAGAGGCCAGTTCCCACTTCGTTGGAAGACGGGGAAACTGGTCCTCATTAAGAAACCTGGGCGCCCTGCGGACTCTCCGTCCGCTTACCGGCCCATCGTGCTGCTCGACGAGGTGGGCAAGCTCTTTGAAAGAGTAATTGCAAACCGCCTCGTCGGGCACCTGGTGAGGGTGGGGCCGAATCTGGCGGAGAACCAGTTCGGTTTCCGCACGGGGCGCTCAACGGTGGACGCCATCATGCGCGTGAGAGCCCTCACGACGGGGGATGCGGTGTCACGGGGCAGGGTCGTCTTGGCGGTGTCTCTTGACATCGCCAATGCCTTTAACTCCCTGCCCTGGAGTTGCATTAGGGAGGCGCTCCGGTATCTGGGGGACCCGAGCACCGCCTGTAGGCGGTTGTACGTGGGGATCGTGCGATCGATGGCCCTATATGGGGCCCCGATCTGGGCGGCTGACCTGACGGCCAGCACCATCACTGTTCTGCGGAAGCCGCAGAGGGTGATGGCCGTCAGAGTCATCAGGGGATATCGCACGATCTCCTACGAGGCGGCTTGCGCACTGGCCGGATCTCCGCCGTGGGACCTGGAGGCGAAAGTGCTCGCGTCACTGCATAGGTGGCGCGAGGGCGCGCGGGCGCGCGGCGAAAGACTGACGCAGCAACACTTGGAGCTGCGTCGGTCGCAGCTGCGCGAGGTCCTGGTGGCGGAATGGCGGGACAGGCTTTCGAGCCCTACCGCCGGCCTCATCACCATCGAGGCCATCCGGCCAGTGCTCGACCTCTGGCTCGGGAGAAGGCACGGCTCCCTGTCGTTTCGTGCGACGCAGGTCCTCTCGGGGCATGGCTGCTTCGGGAGGTTCTTGTGTCGCATAGGCAGGGAGCCGGACGCTCGATGCCACCACTGCGTCGACTGTCGGGAGGACACGGCGCGGCATACGCTTGCAGAGTGTGCAGCTTGGGAGGAGCCGCGCCGTGCCCTCATCTCTGTTGTAGGCGGTGACCTCTCGCTGCCGGCCGTAGTCCATGCTATGGCCGGCGGTGAGGAGTCCTGGGACGCGGTGGTCTCCTTCTGCGAGACAGTTATCGCGCAGAAGGAGGCTGCGGAAAGGGAGAGGGAGATCACAACCGCTCTCCCTGCCCGCAGCAGGCGCATCGGGCGTCGGAGGAGGGCTTACGCTGCCCTCTTCCGGCCCCCCTAACTGGGTCCAGGGGCGGCGGACTTGGGGATGTCCGTCGCCCCCCATTCATCCGGACCCGAGGTGGCGGCGCGTGGTGTTCCCGTGCGCCCCTCTTTGACGTAGCGAGGGGAGTCAAACACCTCACTCCCCTCGCCGACGCGAGGTGGCCCGCAGAGGCGGGCCGGCACCAGCCGGGGATTGCGGATGTCGCATACGTTCCCGCGATCCCCGGCGTAGGTGGAAGATGGAACACCGGGGTGGTTTTAGTCAGTAAGAGTCTGACAGACCCCTCCACCCGCCCCAGGGTGGAGGATTTCCATGAGGATTTCCCCCCGAGATCAAAAAAAAAAAAAAAAAAAAGGGAGGCGCTCCGGTACCACCGGATGCCGACCTACCTCCGTCGCGTGGTCGAGGCCTATTTGACGCACAGGGCCGTCATCTACCCCGGTCACCGGGGAGAGTGGAACCGGCGAGAGATGTCGTGCGGTGTTCCACAGGGTTCGGTTCTGGGGCCGCTCCTGTGGGACATCGGCTACGATTGGGTGCTGCGTGCCGACCTCCCTAGCGGCGTCAGCGTAGTCTGCTACGCTGACGACACGCTGGTTCTGGCACAGGGGGGGTCGCACCAGGCGGCGGTCGACTTAATGACACGCGGGGTCGCGATAGTCGCTGGAAGGATCCGGCAATTGGGTCTCGAGGTGGCCCTGCACAAGTCCGAAGCCATGTGCTTTCATGGTTCTCGGAACAGGCCACCAGCGGGATCCCAATTAACGGTAGGAGGGGTTCACATCGGCGTCGGGTCGACGATCAGGTATCTGGGGCTCGTTCTCGACAGCCGGTGGAACTTCGAGGAGCACTTCCGACGTTTGGCTCCCAGACTGGAGCGGGCCGGGGCTGCTTTCAAGCGGCTCCTGCCCAATCTAGGGGGTCCAAACGCCTCCTGCCGGAGGCTCTATGCGGGGATCGTGCGATCCATGGCCCTTTATGGGGCCCCTGTGTGGGCCCTAACGCTGAAGGGGCGACCAGCCCGCCAGCTCAACGCGGCCCAAAGGGTCATGGCCATCCGGCTGGCTCGGGGATACCGCACGGTCTCCGGCGAGGCGGCGAGCCTCCTTGCCGGATTACCGCCATGGGATCTGGAGGCGAGAGCCCTCGCGCACGTTTACGCGTGGCGCGTGGAGGTGCTTCGCCGGGGCGAAACTCCGCTGCCACGGCAAATTGCATCGCGGCGGACGGAGCTCCGGCAGGATACTATGGCGGTATGGAGACTGCGACTATCGCGGCCCAGCGCTGGGCACGCCACAATTGCGGCGGT
Organism: Mamestra brassicae; assembly: GCA_905163435.1. Classification (NCBI taxonomy): domain Eukaryota; kingdom Metazoa; phylum Arthropoda; class Insecta; order Lepidoptera; family Noctuidae; genus Mamestra; species Mamestra brassicae. The sequence goes on along the minus strand of LR990996.1, from coordinate 3,323,349 downwards.
AAGGCCCCTCTTTGAGGAGTGGCTGGAGAGGCGCCACGGCGTCCTCACCTTCCGCCTGACGCAGGTACTTACCGGACACGGCTGTTTCGGGAGGTACCTGTTTCGGATTAAGCGGGAGGAAACGCCCGGGTGTCAGCACTGTGAGGATCGCCCGGAGGACACGGTGGAGCATACGGTGGAGGTCTGCCCTGCTTGGGCTGAGCACCGCCGTGTCCTCGTCGAGGCGATCGGCGGCGGCAACCTCTCGCGTCCGGCCCTGATTGAATCCATGGTCCGGAGCGAGGAGGCTTGGGAAGCGGTCACCTCCTTCTGCGAAGCAGTAATGCTAGCGAAGGAGGAGGCGGACCGCGCGAGGGAAAGGCAAGGCCTTCGTCCCAACCGCCGCAACAGGAGAAGACGCCCCGGGCGTCGGGAGTCGCAGGGCGATCCCCGGCCACCGTAGGCGCGGGCCTGCGGACGGCGAGCGTTGGGTGGCTCGCTGTCTGATCACCACCAGGCCCGGGTCGATGGCGCGTTGTGTTTCACGCGCGCCTCAAAGAGATGTCAGCATAGAGGACGGGGCCCGCTAGGGCCAGAGCCTGCCAGGGTTGCGGAATTTGTTCGAAAGAGTCACCGCGGCCCTGGAAAGCAAAGGGCTTTAGAAGGAACACGGATGGGTTTTAGTCAGTAAGAGTCTGACACGCCCTTCCGCTCCACCCAGAGCGGAAGAAGTCATTTGATGATTTCCCATCCTAAAAAAAAAAAAAAAAAAAAAAAAGGATATATACATATGTATATGTATATATCCTACATTGTATGCAATAAATCCCATTCAAATTCAATAGTTTCAAATATATCCGTACCTTATTAAGAAAAAATAGTTTACGATTTCACGCGATATTTTACAATCTTACGGCGTTTGCAATTTTCCGGTGACATATACAACGTGTAACAGAATAAACGCAATAACTCTTAAGGGGTCATTATACTCATCTTATGAACAACTTTTACCATGAGACCAACCCCGAAATTGCCAAAAAAAAATGTCAGCATCGGTCCCATGTAAACCCTCCCCCCCGTAAAACTTGTTCATAATGATGAGTACAATGATCCCTTGTGAGGTACGTTAATTCTGTTAGACGTTGTATACACGCTTATTTAAATACCGTACATATGAACACAAAGTGGCGGGTTCTTTTTCTGATAAGGAAATCTTCCATGAATGTTGTCATTAATTTTAAACAAAACTGCTGTGGTATATTACGATACACCCACCAATTACTGGGTAACGACCCAGTTACTGGGTAACAACCCAGTTACTGGGTTTTAGAGGTAAGATAAGCAGTCGCTTCATTTAAAAATACTGAAGTCATCCCCAGCATACATAGTTGGAAAAGGTTAGGCTGATAGATTTGGACACAACTTACAAGACTGGGTCTGATAATTAAGCTAATATACGTGCTATATAAGCTTGATTATATGATATGATTTCGTTCTCCTGATAAACCGCTGTTCAAAAAGATCTTATCAGTACACTTGTTGAAATTGGATGTAATATTTTGTAATTAATAGCTTCCAGAAAGGTTCTCTAACCTCTTTTCAGAACAAAATCTAAGGGGATCTTCAATCTTATCAAGTATTTTGGTTGACTGACTATTTAATAAGAATCTATTGGATTTGTCAGTGACAGGACACACCATATGCGACGGTATTAAGGGCACTTCAATATGAGGGTGTTCGCCAGCCAAGCGTAACATGGCGGACAAAATACTGCGGGGAAATAACTAGGAGCATAGTTAGTTTGCTTATACAAATTTTAATCAATTGTACTGGTTTGATGAGTTAGTTACTAAATAGTGTATAGGAATGTTTGTGGCATTCCTTCGCAGAATCATTATCAGAGATCGGAATAGGTAGATTTTATTTACCTGATATTCGTGGAAGTAAGTAACATAGAGTTGATAATACCTCCTGTAAAATCCCGGAATCGTAAATGGAATCATGACAATTAAAACCCGGGATTATAAAAACATGAACTGGACTTTGAGTATAGTTACAAAATATTGATTTGAAGAATCGAAAGAAGAAAGAGTTGTGCGGAAACAAAGCTATTTAATTTTGCAGTTTTAGTAGGTACGGAACTCTAAAAACATTATAAGATTTTTCATTATAATAATTTTGTTCAAATGCGCGCAATCAGTAATTTGCAAAAAAAAATAAAAATAAAGCAAAGCTCTACAAATGAACAGCCGGGACGCTCAACGTGCTTTCCGAGGCACGGAAGAATCATAGTATGTTAAGAAGGTCACCCGTCCACGGACGGACCTCGGCAGGCGTTGCTTAACCTTGAATATCGACCCGTGCGGCGTGACTAATTTTGCCATGAGCTCCTCAAATATTCGTATTGATAGAAATTTATACTATCGCTGAATGTCCTTTTTATATCAATAACCATACATTTAGCATATTATAGACAAAGGGAGCAAGTTAAGTGAGAAAAATTATGTAAGTAGTCTAAAAAAACCGGCACAGTCGGACTCGCGCACGAAGGGTTCCGTACCATTATCTATAAAAACGGCAAAAAAATCACGTTCGTTGTATGGGAGCCCTTAAATATTTATTTTATTATATTTTTAGTATTTGCTGTTATAGCGGCAACAGGAATACATCACCTGTGAAAATTTCAACTGTCTAACTATCACGGTTCATGAGATACAGCCTGGTGACAGACCGTAGACATACAGACGGACGGAAAGCGGAGTCTTAGTAATAGGGTCTCGTTTTACCCTTCGGGTACGGAACCCTAAAATTATTTAAGTGGTCTAAAAAATTGTTGTAAAGTAATTACGAAAGAGTATCTCTTGATACACAGCATCCTAAAACTTAAAAGGAACACTGAAAGATTTTGAAAGATGAGATTTCGAAATAAATCTTCAACTTCTTAAACTAGCTATTCATTCTATTCAGGAGCATTCCCTAGTGAAATTGTACTTATTTTAATAAAACAGTGTTTTCATTTAATTAACGTGGATTTGATCGTGAATGAAGTGATCGTGAGTGATTTAATTAAGGTGAGAGGGTCTTCCAGTAAATTTTAAGCAATGTTCGCATACGCATCTCAGCCGCAAACTGCCTCAAGCCTCAATCTCCAAACATTTTTGACAGATTCCGACTGACATGCGAATGAAAACGTTGCTTAAAAAAACTTTTTTATAAAAAATACAACCGACTTCCAAATAAAAAACACTCGTATCGTAAGTATAAAATAACTTTAAATTTCGGAAGTCGGTATTATTTAAAAAATTTTAGTGGTGATACCCCACAACTAAGTGTCCTTATTCCCATAATGAGTGGTTGTATTATTTGCTGTCCAGGAGTTACTTTGTGTGCCTTTTCAGTCCAAGTCCAGACCAGCTCATAGTTAAATATCTACTTTGCTTTGGTACTAGATTGATTTAAAGTTAAGGAGGTCACTGGTTTACGGACGGAATGATAGAATAACAAATATACAAATAAAAAAAAAAAACATACAGTCGAATTGAGAACCTCCTCCTGAAGTCGGTTAAAAATAGTAGAATTGACATTAAGATGAGCAGTATTTTACAACACTCAATTTTGCACAATGATATAAAATCACTGGCATGACGTATAATAAAGTGCATTGAAAATATTCCAATAAACTGTAGCGGTGTATAATTTGTGGTTACAATTCTGTCCACAATATAATAACAAAACCTACCTGTTCATATCATAAAACCAAAAGACCATTCTGTTTAATTTCCATGAAAACAGTACACCGGTTTTTACAACACACTATTCGAAATATATCTTTTCGGATAATATATCAGTGATATTATGCGGAAACATTTTATGGACGCATTTCGTAATGGGGTCCGACGATATTTTATTCTAATACATAAATGTCCGTGCTGGCCAGTTAGTAATGGGTATGTATGCGGTTCGTATTGGGATGTCGTGGTGATGCCTGTTTTTACCTGGGTGTGTTCTATTTTCAACTTTTGTTTTTTGATGTGAAACATCTATGGCCGCCGGTAAAACCGATTGTTGGCGTGGCGACGCGTCGCCATGTTATACGATGGTATATATACCTATGTATAAAGTTTACTTTTTTTTTAATTATGCCATATTTAGTTCCTGTCGCAATCTGTTCTTTTGTGCATATTACTTGTACAAAATAATGTCGATGTTTTACATGTCAGGCGTTCTGTGACGGCTCACAATATTTTTTATGCCTTTCTTTTTTAAAATTATTATAACCATTTAAAATTAGAATCGTATTTGCTCCGGCGTATTTGTATCCAATGCCTAAAAAGCTTTGCTTCGGGCTCCAAAAACCTCAATGTTCATACATTTTTGACAGATTTCGACTGAGATGCGAATGCAAACCTTGCTTAAAACTTAATAGAAATTGGTCCTCATGTGTTACACATATGGGCCTCATATGGGTCCATATGCTACCTTTATTTCCAATCTCAACGATAATGAGTCGTTTTCGCTAACATCATCATCACAGTAATTATGAATTGCCTTTATCCAAATTATTTGAGTCGGGGCAAAACTGTCTTCATGTTTTTTTCCATTCGACTCTGTTTCTTTAGTAGTCCCTCTTTCTGGCAATACAATCGTTCGTACCGTAACATCCAGTGGTGCTTCGACCTTTACCTGTTTCAATAGGCATTCATACAATCCCTTTTTCTAGACTTTTTCTACATTTCCGTCTCTGGTATGATTGTGATCATCCGTCCTTAACTGAGTGCCACAAAACAAAACTTGACTTTGACTTTGACTTTACCCTTTTCAGTCCTAAAAACTCGAAATTCGAATTTCATTGCTGTGAAACTTTTATTTTTATCGTTTGTGTGTTTTATAGCATGCAGTACAGTCGGTATTGCTGTTGGTACTTTTCGAAGCACTTTATCACTTTGAGGTTTTTTTCTCTCAACTGATTGCGTTTTGAAGTGATCTCATGCGTAAACGCGCTTGACGATCAGTCGGCAGTTTGTGCCGGTTTCATAGCCTAAAACCTTATTTTTGATAGCGTGTGATGTTTGGGGCAGTTTAATATTTATTATTTTTTATTATTTGGTATGGCTCCATGGTAAGGGTATACGTACGATTCCCGATTTTTTCATTTTACGTGATTGAATGAAAATATAAACAATATTTTCATTCAATCACGTAAAATCTCTCTGAGATAATGATAATGTATGTGAACGGGCTTATTATGGCTTACATATAGTATTTCTGTCTATTATAAGCACAAGGATGGGAAATCATCAAATGACTTCTTCCGCTCTGGGTGAAGCGGAAGGGCGTGTCAGACTATTACTGATTAAAACCCATCCGTGTTCCTTCTAAAGTCCTTTGCGGTCCAGGGCCGCGGCGACTGTTTCGAACAAATTCCGCAACCCTGGCAGGCTCTGGCCTTAGCGGGCCCCGTCTAGTCTATTATAGGACCTAGCAATCCAATTTAAAAACATATCTCCATAATATTCACAAAACATAGGTATGTAATCAATACGAAATCGTAAATAACAGTAAGTTGAAAAAACAAACAAAACAATACCTAACCGACACACGATCCAATAAACCTGGATATCCATATTGAAACAAATGTCAGCCATCAGAAAAATTGCGATGAGCACATAAAACGATGCGCCGATATCATAAATGACAGGTTACACGACATGGTTATAACATACCCACAGACATATACAGGTACGATAATAGTATGTTACAGTTGGAGCTATTTCCTAGTTCTAATACTGATGGGAATAAATGAAAATTGCCTTAAAGCTCGTTGTCACGTTTATTTAGTACAATTTTATAAAAATAATGTAAAATATATTTTTACCCTAAATTATTGTGGACTTGAAGAGGCTATTAGAATAAGGGTTCGATTATACGCTCAATCTTTATCGTAACAACTGCATGGTGTCTACACGATAGCGAATTGCATGCACACAAGTTTGCGCTTTAATATTGTACTGTCTTCACGTAACATGCTTAATTGTGCAAATCGATTTTGTACAAACTAGCATTATGTGCAAGCCATTTGTGCGGTATACCGTTTTGCCATCTTTACGCACATGTTTGCTTTACAAACAAGAATTTGTGCAAATAAGATTGAGCGTGTAGACAAAGCTTAAAACAAAATCAGACATTTATCACCTTAGTTGATGGTGATAATAATTTGAAGAAGAAACTCTATGGTTTTCATAAAGTATAGTAGAATAGAATACTCTTTGTTATATAGACCATAAAACTACAGAAAAGATAGATGAAAAAAACATTGCTTAAGGAGACACAGTAGGCGTCCCTATCGCTAAAAGTGATTCTTTAAAGACTCCCTTCGCATGGTTTGGCCAATAACATTATAAAACACCAATAAAACAAAACCTAATTGGCACATTCATTCATACAGACAAGGTATAGCAGAAGTAGGTGTACAATTTTGAATTAGCATTGGTAACTGACTGTGATTGCACGTTTCCATACGCAGCATATATAGTATGTAAGGCACAGAAAATTGTACCGCAACGTAAGATGTGAATTGGAAATATTTTAACTTTAATTTAAAAGTGGGAAAAAGGAGACTGGAAATATCAATTTATTTGTCGAGGTAGCGTATGGTGGAATTGTCGTTATGGCATCTGAAAGGAAAATTGTTAAAGATTTTGTTAAATTTCAATCAAGTAAGGAAGCTAGAATTAAATGACTACCGAAATAGGTCTAACAGGGGTATTTTTGTTTTAGTAAGACGCGATCCTGCCAGGGTTGCGGAATTTGTGCCAAAGAGTCACCACGGCCCTGGAACGTAAAGGGCTTTAGAAAGAACATGGATGGGTTTTAGTTAGTAAGAGCCTGACACGCCTTTCCGCTCCACGCAGAGCTGAAGAAGTCTTTTGATGATTTCCCATCCTAAAAAAAACTGTCCTGTGAAAAATTTACTATGGCAGAACAATTGTTTGCTACAAAAAAAAAAATTGCATGAAATATTTATTAACATCTGAAAATACACGGAAATACCAAATTCCTATGTTCGAAAATACATTGTTTATTTCACTACGAAGTATCAATAAAAAATGGTACATTGATCTAGACAAAAGTCGAACGTAACTAAATCAAAAAAACGATATTCTGTACAAATGTTGGGTAGCAATTTGATTTCCACTCGTCAAAATGATAAATTTTAACTCCTACATACATAGTTACCTTTGACATATTGTTTTTTTGCCCTTGATGGTCCAATTTACATACTACGCTAAGTACTTGACTAAATGTCAAATAATAAAGGTATTTAAAGTTCTTTGAAAAGGTATTATTTTGAGGGAGGTAGTAAGTAGCTGAAACATTCCGAAGTGCTACAAGTTCAAATAACCTTGAAAGAAATACAAATAAAAAAAAAAAATCTAAAAGTTTTACTCGACTCAAACCAAGTAAAATATCAGAATTATTAACAAACCGTTCCCAAAACGAAGTCATTCAGGTCACAACCAAACAAATAATAAAATCTCTACACTTTTTCGTAGTTCATAAAGTTCCGGAATCGAGTATCAACCTCCAAACTCGTGTATAAGTCTCCGGCGGGCTTGAAGTTAAAACTCCTTGTATCAAGACGGCCTAACACGAAACCAACCAAACTTCGCCCATCTTTGCAGACTTTAATACGAGTTTTGTCTTCGGACGTTATCGTTGTAAAATTGAAGACGTGTTTTACTCTCTTTATTGTGTCTTCATAAGGTGAACAATGTAGATTTTTCTTTTAAGTAGCGTTACAATAATTGTCTTTGAACTCTGGAAATTAGTCTATAGTCCCAAAGTCACAGTACAAGCCCAACAGTTAGCAAACCGACGGTTTGCAAAAAGAGAATAACCAACATTTATAATTAACAAGAATGAAACTGTTCAATTAAACTCGTTTGAACGGTGTCAGCCAATCAACAAAGTACGACCGGCACTAATTATGTTACATTTAATGACAACAATAAAAATACAAATAGCCGACGGGCCATTCAGACGAAAATTGACTAAACACGGCACGTGGTGCCCGCTCTTGGAGGGAAATAGCTGTGAGGATACAAAACATTTGATATCGTCCCTCCCCTCACCCTTGGAGCCTTTAACGGCGTGTTCAGTTCAGTCGAACGGGACGCTCCGACGCGAGCGGCTGCCTCGTCCAAGCGCACGGACGACACGAACTTTCTGTTACGTCACACGTACGGCTCGAGGGTGAAATTCTGATCGTAGATAATAGTGTCCCTTCTGAGGGTAATACATCTATTGGTTCTGTGGGATGGTGATTCTATAAAAGTGCGATGGTGCGTTGTCGAGGTGTAAAGCGAGTGACCATCATGCATGCCTGCACCACCCTGCTGTGGTTGCTCACCTGTTTTAACGGTAAGTTTTGGAACCCAGGGTCAAACTGTACAAAAAGGGGTTGCGGGGTAATTCGATGCGGTTGGGTGGTCTCGACCGTTACGAAGTTTTAACCTTATTATTCTATTTTAGAACAAAGTTTCTGTAGTCCGAATGGGGTTGATGTTGTCGTTTTAAACGTATGTTTCGTAATTTAATTGTTTTGCGATATATCGCTGTGGGAATTTAAAACTCGTTCAGCAGTTAATTCGATAAAAATGTTGGGCCTTCTGTATATTCGTTGGACCGGATATGTTTTCAGAGTTATGCGAATTCAATGATCGTCCAAAGCATGGAAAATTAAATTCTGTTTGCAGTGTACCGTTTACATGAAAGGTTTATGTTCGTTTACTCTGTAATTGAAAACTTGTTTATCGAGCTTTTCATTTGATGGCTGTATTTTATGAGCCATTTCGTGCACGTATAATTTAGTTTATTGAATTTAGTATGCTGTAATGATTTTATGTTTTATGGACAGCCATTTGAGAGTTGATATGAAATATGACGATTGCAATAATGGAAATGATTGTGAAATGGACTTCAATTTTCTTCATGAAAAATAGTAAATGGAAAATGTTTTTTCTTTTAAAATTTTCTTTATTTGTCAGACAATTAAAAGCCAAATGCAGTTGTTTACAGCCATATTCTTACTTTTAGATTTATGAGCAAGATTAGTTCGTTTAATTTAAATAAAATTCTTACGAGCTCTAATCTGATTTTCAGTTTTATGTCTATATGGATGATTTTACTGCCTCAATCTCCATTTTTGAAGAACTCATTTAAAAGTCATCAGTCTCAAATGGCAAATTTTCAGAGAAATAACTTGCAGATTAAAGTTAGCCAAATTATGAGTTTTATGATAGCAATCTGGGTGGTAAAAATTGAGCTTTGAGCCTTATTCTGAAAGTTCACTTTGAATTAAATAATGATGAAGTTTGGTTGAGGACCCCTTCTTTATTGTGGCATATCCTCGTGTTACGTTTTGTTTTTTTTTTTACTAAGTTTGCATTGGAATATTAAACATAAGACTAAGAATAGTATTAATTTGCAAGAAAACGAGACAATGAGTTAAAAAAATTATATACATGAAGGATTCCATCATATTCTACCAGGCTGAAATTTACTGAAGGTTTTTAGCAAAATATGTCTTACACAAGATCCCGTAGGTAGGATTTACAAAAATACAAACGTTTTTTTTTATAGTGAACGTAGCACACAAGCTGTTTAACGTGTTTTTTTGAAGACTTACAAATCTTTACATAATTATTATTTGAATTTCAACTATTTAAAAAAAAAACCCTAAAATATAAATACGATTGCGTTCAATAATGTATGGGTTTTCTAAGTTCATCTTGATAATCACTAACATCGGTGAAATAAGACTGCTCGGTAAATGTGATCAAAAATAAAAAATGAATTTGTCTAAAATCGACTTAACTTTAACAGGCGCGGCGATATGTGTAGAAGCTTTTGTCCAACTGTGGGCATAAGTTAATAGAGTAGCTGTCTAAAATGAGAGATTCGGAAAGTGAGAGTCAGAGAGATGTGGAAAATATTCTTTACCTTTTACTGCCGGTCTCAAAAACGTATCTACCTTTAACCAATTGTCAGATTAACTACCAACAGTAGCTGAAACGTTATGTTTGCCATTCAAAAATGACATTTCGTAAGTTTCGTAAGTTTTCAGTAAGTTACGCACAGGAACGTGGGGATTGGCATAACAAAACGGAGGTCCATGTTTAGCAGTGGGCGAAGTTGAGTTGAAAGAAAGAAAGAAAGAAAAATATTTATTCGGGATAGGGTTGTGGAGAATGATGACGATAATGAGCTTAGCATGTGGATAAACTTTTTCAAAACCCAGTAAAACCAGCAATAACTGCTTATTTATTAGGACAGTCACAATAAGTTCACGAAATGATGATTAACGATATTTATTTTGTAAGTACCTATGTTGAAAATAACACTTTAACACGTCAATATTTTTTGGTCGTTTAAATTAGATGAGGCCAGTGTTTACTAGCTGACTATCCTGAAAAGAAAAACCGAAATAAACTCGAAGAGTTCAAAGTCTCTTAAAGTCCATACAATAGTATTATTATTTTTGACAAACCAGTTTAAAAAAAACTCATAATACCTGCTACATGTATCATTGCTTTCATGAAAATAGAACGATGTATATTAATAAAGAAAATGATACCATTTACATAATTATTTATTAATACTTTGTGATCATAATCAAAATAATAAAAGCACTCAAAAAAAATTGGAAACGATAAAGTTCGACTAAAAATATAAGTTAACAAATCTATAGACTAAATTTTAACTAAGTACATAGATAATAATATATTACATAAGTACTAGCTTTTGCCTGTAACTTCGTACGCGTATATCCTGTTTTTCCCGATCCCGTAGGAATTTCCTGTATAGCATTCTGCATGAGTGTGGGTATCATTTTCCAAATCCGACTGGCAGTTCCAGAGATTTGCGCGTTCAAACAAACGAACAAACTCTTCAGCTTTATTATATTAGTTTAGATGTAGGCGTGAATGTATCTATTAATAAATCATATTTCATTCATTTATGTGCCTACAAGTAAGAAATTTACTGGAACCGGTTTTCAGTGACCCACGTAAAAAAAACCCACACTTATTTTTTTCTGGTTTCGAAGGCAATTCTTGTGTTTTGTAGAGTTTAGTAATTTTAAGTAAGAGAACCAATTGTTTTGGAGGATTAGACTAAATGTATGAACTTAAACGAACCAAATTGAGTATTTAAAGATCGGAGCAAGGCAAGGAAAAGGTTTGGTTATTTTTTTAAATATTTTTTTTTGGCATAAATAAACAGTTACACACTGTGTCTTATTTGATTAATGACATAAGAGTAATTTAAATGTGAAACACACACCGTTATTCACCGTGTACATAATGGCTTGAATACAATTATTGAGAACTACATGCTAGAGACAATACTAAATTGCGGTTAGTTTTTAAGTGTTCGAACAAAATGAGCGTAACTTAGGTATGTTGTTGTGTATTTAACTAATGAGTTAAGTGTTTTCAAGACATGTTAGTGGTTTTCAAACCACCAGCTCCTTGATTCATCAAGGTGGCATAGGCTACAGATGCACTAAAATTGTATACGAATCATTATTCAAGGGGAAAGATAGTTGCGGAATTTGTTCGAAAGAGCTTTAGAAGGAACACGGATGGGTTTTAGTCAGTAAGAGTCTGATACGCCCTTCCGCTCCACTCAGAGCTGAAGAAGTCATTTGATGATTTGATGATCCTTAAAAAAAAAAAAAATACTAAATGCAGCGTTTAGGTCTGTTTATCAATGTCAATTATTTCTTTTAACAAAGTGGTACGGAATCTATTATTTGACATAGAAAACAAATGATTGTACTTTATTAAAATGTTTACTTAAGTGACGGAGAGGTGCGTGGAATCCAGCATTTGTTCGACATGAAGTCCATGAACACCGGTCGGACGCGCACCTTCCGTCCTGATTATGAATGATTAAATTATTAGACAATTTTGCTGAATATTCCAGGTAGACTGGATGTCGAGCCCAACATATTTAGAGTAAGGTATAGGGTTTTTATAAGACATTATGATCACTTTTTTAGTTTCACGTATTGCTTATTTAACTTATAAAATAAGCCCCACAAAACCGTAGTAATGGTTTGACTGTGGTTTCGATGAGTTTCTACATATCTACTCACCATATACACGTCCTCTCATATACACTTTACTTCGTTTGGCCTTACTAGGCACAGATATTTGGTATACTGACTATCTAAATTATTAATATTGAAAGAAGAACAGTTTAATCTTAATAAGGTATCGTCTTAATTCTCAGTATCGCTATGAAACGCGACTTAGGTGCGAAAGAAAGATAAAGAATCAATATATATTAAACTCTTCCGTTACCGACTGATTGAGTGACTGACAGACTACGCACAGTCGAAGCTACTGGTCGTAAAAAGCTGACATTTGGCATGTAAGTTCCTTGGGGAGTGTCGGGAGTACTAAAAGGATTTCCCGATATTCCTACGGAAAAGGGAAAAAACGGGATATGAAACGAGGTACGAAGTCGCGAGCAGAAGCTAGTTAATTAAAACACTCTTACGTGTGTTTAAAAAAAGCAACATGATTCAGAGACCTCATTATAAGTTATTAAAAGATAAAATCGTTCAGAATACCTCAGCATGAAGATAATAAAAAATATAATAACAGTGTATTAGTAGATACATCTGAAAACAGAAGTAAAATATAGTCTCTGAAAGTAATAAAATTACGAGGAAAATATTCCGGAATAAAAGTCGGTACCCACGAGATAATGAAAAAGATGAAATTAAATTAAGACGAAATACTAGTTCACGTGTTTTTTAATTTCGTTAATATTAAATTGTAACGTGAACTATATTACACTTAATTTATTTCGGTATTGCTCTCGACTTTTTACTTCAAATATTCATGTTTTTGACAATAAATATCGAGAATATTGAAATTGAGAGGTTGAAAACTCTAAAGAGCTCGGCCATTACCTTTTCTTTCGTTGTTCTCTTTGAAATTAGTTGCCAACTTTTTTCCCACGAAATTGATACGATCTTGAAAAGGAAAAAAAAGCGTTCTCGATTTGAATTTCGGGAAATATTGTGAATAGAGCTGTGAGTATTTCAATATAGATCTATAGAAAAGGTTCCGCCATCTTGTTTTTTAATTAATTTGATCGAATATCTATCAATCAGTTTTTTTATATTTTGCTGCTTCAACGAGCAAGTCGAGCTCCTTGCTCACAGCTCGACTTGCGGTAACAGCCGCACGGGTCGATCTTCAAGGTTAAGCAACGTTTGCCGAGGTTGGTCTGTGGATGGGTGACCATCTTTACATATCGAGACTCCTCCATGCCTGTCATTTGTAGATCTTTGGCAGTCGTTACGGATTGTCCTAAGCCAGATAATCTGACACCAGTCTTGCCAAGAACTACCGTGTTACCCAATTAATGGGTTGTGGAGATCAGGTAGGCAGCCGCTCCACGTAAAATACTAGTATTCAGCTGAATTGCTTTGACTGGAAGCCGACCCCAATATAGTTGGGAAAAGGCAAGACAGATGATGCACGAGGAATTCACAAGCCTAGCATTTATTTGTTTCTACGTTGATCCGAAACAGCTTTAGTTAGATGTACTTAAGGAATAATTTACACTTACTCCGAGAGTGACTCTATTCTATTCTATCCATTTACTGGATAGTTCTTCCAGCAAAGTGTTGCTGTATTCCTATATAACTTTATCCTCTTATAAATTAATTTTATGACGTTAATTTGTCTTTAAATTACGCATTTCAATAATCCTACTCATTCCTTACAAATCTTTACTCCACTAATAAATCAGGAAAATACGTTTACAAACTATCAAAAACAAAAGGCGTAATAAATCCTTAAATTTTAACTCTACCGTTTGAACAAAGTGATTTACAGTATCGCACACCGGACGTTCTTTCCCCACCGTCCCTGCACTACTCCGAACATATCGTACCGTAATCGTATCGTACGTGCGTTATGCTCTACGATCAGCTTACGACTCCCCATAAAGATCGGAAGACCCCAGATTAAGTCTGCTTCATTGACTCCCTGCCTAATTGATGTAAGCGTCGCCTTAACTTCTTGCTCAACTATCTTGATGTTTTATTAAACTTTTTATCTTATACGAACTGGGGTAAAGATTATTTCTGATTGAATGGTTGTGTGCTTACTTGGTAGGTACATTATGGTATTGTGTTTTTTTAAGAGTGTTGTAGTCAAAAAGAAAAATGAGGAAGTTTTCATTCATCATTACATCAAAGAAGTTCGCTTGTGCTAAAGAATACCAGCCGCACGGGTCGATCAAGGTTAAGCAACGCTTGCCAATGTTGGTCTGTGGATGGGTGACAATCTTAACATACCGAGACTCCTCCGTGCCTCGGAAAGCGCGTGGAGCCGTTGGTCCCGGCTGCCATTTGTAGATCTTTGGCAGTCATTACGGATTGTCAGAAGCCAGTAAATCAGACTCCGGTCTAGCCAAGAACCACCGTGTTACCCAGTTAATGGATTGTGGAGGTCTGGTAGGCAGCCGCTCCACGTAAAATACTGGTATTCAGCTGAATCCAGTTTTACTGGAAGCCGACCCCAATATAGTTGGGAAAAGGCTAGGCAGATGATGATTACATCAAAGAAGTTCTCCAAAATATTTTTTAAGTATGTTTTACAGAATTTTGTGATTTTTACCTACTGGGCGATATGGTCGCTAAGCGACAAAGCCCTTTAATCAAATAAAACAAAAACTGAAATTTTACTGGCCTTTTAATTTTCACCTTTGTTCTGGATCTACTAAGTAAATAAAAATAAAAAGCCTTACTTATATTTCTTAGAAAATACTACGTAAAATTAATAACATGCTTACTCAAAAAAAAAATTAAGCCATACTATCTTAATCTTATATAGCTACTACTAACAGGATCTACTAGAGTGTTTCAAATGTTTTCTTTATTTTTTCAAGTGACTAGAATTACTCAACTTCGTTTCAATCAAACAGATTGCGAGAATTTAATTTTCAAATTTTAGGGATCGTTTTATCAAACTGGTAGCGTTCAAGATTAAGATAAATCAAATGACGTCTCGTTATCCTAAATTGATCTTATATGAAAATAAGATAAAAATTGGCTAACTTTGACTTGGTAACATGAGCTCATAATTTTATTCTCATAATAAGTAGACTTTGTGTTAAAGTGAAATTGAATATTGTAAGTATCAAAAATCGAAAACATATTTTTTATAGCAGAAATTGTTCGTCATGTAAGTAATTCTTCAGTACATTTTATTCTACATGTAGTGAATCGTTGATACAATGTCTCGAAAATCCCCTATAATTTTCGTCTCGTCTTTTACTTATCTGATCTCGTAAATCACTTCAGTGGGTTATAAAAAAAGAATCTACACTTAATTTCTTCAGTAGATATATCTCACTACTTCACGAGATTTACGGCTAATAAAATAGCTTGGCTGCTTCTTGCTGTAACTTTTTATTATATTAATGTTTGAAGTTTTTTTGCTATCGGTACGTACTTACTTTTTATTTTTGCTGGTTAAAAGAATGGCTCTTTTAGGTATTATTCTACTTGATTAAATATATTTCATTATTTCCGTTGTAAAACTATTCTTAATAACTACGTGGAAATTTAGTTTAAAAAACCAATATGTAACTGCAAAAAAGTGTTACGTATTTTAATTAAAGTCAGAAAATTTCGGCTAAATGGTTAGAACTACATTACGGCTGGTATCTACATAGTAAATTTAAGAAAACGAAATATTGGGTAACTCTACATAAAGTTGTATGCCATAAAAAAAATTAACGGCATGTTAAACTATTTGGAAAACGCCTATTAAAACAGTCTTTAAACTTCCAATTCATATACTTTAGTTAGCTCTAGTAAACGTAATAGAGCTTGTTATTTTGAATTACATATGACTTTTATTTCAGTACTTTAAAAATTCTCAGTATTTTGGTATCCATAAAGTTTTTTTTAAGTTCTCCACAGGGTTTTTAATTTAACTGGATTACCATAAAAGCTTTCAAATCTTTTCTTAAGTATTATTCGTTTAGAACTAGACATATGGTTGCTCAAAAATGTTTGTCGAAAACCGTGGCTGACACATATTTTCCCGTTTCTAACACATTATTTAAAAAACATTTCCGTACTGATCTACCGCCTCAACTCGTATCAATCATATAATTTGGCCCAAACCCGTAATTCAACCCTAAAAAAATGACAAAACCGTAACATGAATAATCGAAAATCCTATAAAATTGGAAGGTTAAGTATCTATCAGTTGGTAGGTACACAGCGCCATTTTGTGAATAAAATATTAGTCGGGCAGGGTTCTAAACGAGCGTCGTCCAAATCGGGTTCCATCGATCACAGAAATCACATCTCATCTATAATGTACCGCAGAGTACCGCGTAACAGTTAAATCATTGTGGAAACATACGGTTGGCGTGGGGTGGCGGAAACGTAGAAGATTTTACATGGATTCAAAAATCCATAATTTTGTGTCTATTTCTACTAGATCAAGTTTCTGCGTGTTCAGGCGTTTTTGTCATGCGTATTATTGGAATCAATCATAGCTCCCAATTTAGGATCCATTAAAATTTGCGTTAATTTTAATCCGTGGTGCATAGTAATGTACAAATTATTTTTATCTTATTTATCCACTGTTCTATTCGTTAATTTAATAGCTGGATTCGCAATCATCATCATCATCATCATCGCTTGATGTCTGATGGTCACCAGTGTTTCTTTTGGCTTTCAGGAGTTGCAATGATTGAGAAAGATTGACGCGTTCGTACACATTTTGTCAGGACAGGATATAGCCTGCCCCACGCAACCTTTAGAACGCCAGAGCATAAACGCATCGGCGTGCTCCGGTGTCAAGCCACAAATTCACCGTACTTTTTGTCACATATTTGTGACGCTTGGCGTACAGGGCACGAGTTTGCTTGTCATGTATACGTGACAGTAGCGTTCAAAAGATTGAGTTCAAACGCGTCGTATGAAATGGGCACAATAGAAGGTAATACCTGGACCTGGAAAAGATCAAATAAAGTAGATATAGTTCCACAATCTTGTTGCCTAGTCTTGCTTAAAGCAATTGTATTTTGAAGCCATAGTTGAATTTAGTTTTAGAACCTCAACAGGTATCCGCTTCTTAACGGATTAGGCAAATTTCAGTTTATTTTCACAAGGACCTTGTTCAAATAATGAAATTCTGTCTAATATAGTGCTATCCCTAGAATTAGCAGATTCTAAAACCGTTAAATCTCTAATCTCCAAGTTGCCACGTATTAATTTTTTATTAGAAACTAACGATAATTTGATGTCCCAAGGCATATTGAATACAATTTGACTAAGCTGCTATCATGAAATTGCTTAAAAAATCAAAAGCCCCTTTAAAATTGAATGCTTTAATGCATCACCGCATTAAAGCATTCAACTTTAAAGAGATCAAACAGGCTTCAGCATGATATTTTTTATGAATCTTGGTAATTTTGTGAGTATTCATAACAATATGGGTATCATAACTCAATAACTAACGATTAAATTATACATCTAATACCTTTAAACGAGCAATTCTTGTACATAAAAATAAAAAATTATTATGCCAAAATAACAGATTACAAACTAAATTTAGACCCTAGACCCCCACTAGGATTCCCTGTGTCGTGGGATCTAGTCTCATTTAGTCCAGGAGACAGAATAGACAAAATAATCATTCTAACAACAGTTGTAATTAAAATGCGTATAGTGTAGTTACACAAAAATGTAAAAAAAGAAAAAATAAAAGAAATTAGTTAGTTTTTAAACGTAAATAATAATTAAAATTTATAAAATAAAATTAACTTAATTTTATAATTTTAAAGCATTGTACTGGTGTGTAGTAAAGTTTAGTGTAGTTGTATAGTATGTATGTGTGGAGTGAGTGTGTGTGTGTGTGTATGTTAAGTTATATTTGGGGTACCTATTTATATATATAATCAATATATGAATATATAAACTGAATCTCGGAAACGGCTCCAACGATTTTCATGAAATTTAGTATGCAGGGGGTTTCAGGGGCGATAAATCGATCTAGCTAGGTTTCCTTTTTAGAAAACGTTTACCTAAAAAAAAAAAAACGAGCAAAGCTCGGTCATCCAGGTACTGTTACTAATACAAAAACCAAATATACTGAGGTGTATATTTGGTTTGTCGAATTACTCCTCCTCTAAGCATAGCTTGTTAGGTTTGTGAGATGCAAATAACGTTAAGCATTCACTTGAACTTCTTGCAAAATTCACTGATACCACCACGTACCACGGAACTAAAACGACGTAAAAACCCTACAAGTGTCAAAAGCAAAAAACGTGTCCGATCCCGCCACGCTGACCGTATGTTCCCACTTTTTCTGATCTGACGCCGCGCCGTCAGTATTTCGGGTAATGTCACTTTGTTTATAGTCATAAATTCAATACCACTATACATTATAATTTAATGTGGCGTACACACGCTACGAAGCAGTCTTATAAAGAATATTACAACTTTATAATCAGTGTAATGGTTGCGTTAAATATGTACGGAATTAACATAGCCATGTAATTTCCATATGAAAAGTGGCTTATGATAAGGTGTGTACACAGTACATGTGAAATACTGATTTTCAGCTGTAGTGAAGGAACTCTGAGGCTAAATAATAACAGCAGCATGGGTCGATATTCAAGGATAAGCAACCCTGCTAAGGTCAGTTCATGATGGGTGAACATCGCTTACTTATTGAGACCCCTTCGCGACTGAAAAAGTACGTTGAACTGTTATGTTGGTCCCGAGTGTTATTTGTAGATCTTACTAAAGATCTACAAATAACACTCGGGACCACGTCGTAACGTCGTTACGAGTTGTCAGAAGCCAGAAAATTGTACATCCAGGAGTAAGGAGTGTCTGCCAGGGTTGCGGAATTTGTTCGAAAGAGTCACCGCGGCCCTGGAACGCAAAGGGCTTTAGGAGGAACTCGGATGGGTTTTAGTCAGTAAGAGTCTGACACGCCCTTCCGCTCCACCCCGAGCGAAGAAGTCATTTGATGATTTCCAATCTTTAAAAAAAAGGGTAAGGAGTGTCGTATTTCGCAGTTACTGGGTTGTGGAGGTCAGATAGACAGTAACCCCAAATAAGATAGACAGTAACCACGAGTAAGATACTGGTGTTAAGTTGCATCTGATTAGAATGCAAACCGACCCCAGCATAGCTGGGAAAAGGTAATTCAGATTTTGTTTTCTATACAAAGTTTAACAGAATAAACGCAATGCCTCTTAAGGGGTCATTGTACTCATCATTATAACCAACTTTTATTATGGGACCAACCCCGCGAAAAAAAAATCAGCTGTTCAATACATTTTGTCGAGTTATACGCACAGAAATGTATAGGGGATCGATTTTTTTTTGCGATTTCAGTGTTTTTCCCATAGTGAAAGTTATTCATGATGATAACTACCATGACCCCTTAAGAGGTATTGCGTTTATTCTGTTACACGTTGTATAATAAATATTATGTCACCGGAAAATTGCAGACTCTGCAAGATTGTAATACATTTTGATTAGGCTATAATTTCTCGATATATTATAAAAAATCGTTTTCTATGCAATAAATCTCATCCAAATTCAATAGTTTCCAATATATGCGTGTTTTAATAACAATTTTTTTTTATAATTTCACGCGATATTTTACAATCTTACGGCGTTTACAATTTTCCGGTGAGATATAAACTGCTTTTGTTAGTATGCTGTGGCAATGACAGTAATTAAAAACTGTGGATTATGAAAATATTGTTAATTTGATTAATTTAAAGCTTTATTTACTTAATACGTTCTGATTAATCCGTTAATCCTTATTAACTATGATTAATCGGAAATTAGCGTGCCAGCGATGAATAGTAAATGTTAATTATTAAACTTCTTTGTAAATGATTACCTATTAGTTATTGAAAATATTTTAAATATTGAACCTGGTTAACATTATTGGTTTATGGATTTGAAACCATTTTTACATATTTATTCCCAATTTCGAAAAAAATATTCTCTATCTAAACTTGTGCAGCTATTAATAATAAAACTAGTCAACGACTTGACTTAGTACAATTTACATATTAACATAGGTGAGTATCCTATAAAGTTACACAGTGACCTTTACAAACATAATAATCTAAAATGTAGTTCAGCAAATGTCACACCAAAAAGCTAAAATTTTCAACAAATTCTCACCCACCATTCATATTCAATGACTCACTTAAAATACAAATTATTTATACTAAAAGCTAACTTATTTTTTTTTTCTACTTCGCCACATACAATTACAGTAACAGTGGCCACGTCATGACACGGCATTACTGCTAACTGATGACCCTACGTTTGAGGTCACTACTTTATATGTATGCTCCTATTCTCAGATTTTGGTTGAATCGAACGTGGGTACAATAATTGGAGCCAATTTTTATTATATAGCGTAGTCAGTTGCCAATAACGAAAATATGTATCGTATATATACAAGGCGTCCCAAGACTTTGCGGCAAGGAGGGAAAGTACTTTAAACACTGTGGATAGAAAAAAATACTGAATTAAGACTTCATTTTTATTTTAAAATGTCTCAACTGGGAATCGAAGCCAACAAATGTAGAAAAATAACCTGTAATTTTACTGCACCGATCGAAAGGCTAAAAAAACGAAGTATTCATTAATTTTTTTTTCTATCTACAATATTTAAAGTTTTGGGACGCCCTGTATACGTGCAATAAATATGGCTGTTTGACATAATTATTTTGTGTATAAAAGCTGTCTAATCCCCATTTTGATTGCGAAGATTCAAATTAATCCCTACCATGTGAATTATTCACTGACTAAAAGTTCTAATTGTTTAGTTAAATGACCTCCCTGAAAAAAGGCTTTGCGGCGCTTATACTCGCCAAGCTTAGTAAAAAACATTGGTGACACACCAACACAATAAACTTCTACCTATAACTGTTTATTTCTCCATGAAACCACCCTTAAATAACCAAGTATTTGTGTGTCACTCACCCACGTTACCCATCAATTTGTGGCCAAACCATTCATTTTCAACTAGCCAGGTGCCGATAACTGTTATTTCACACAAACTTTATTATTTAATACCTTGAAGGTTTTCCTTCCCATTACTTTGTAAATGTCGGTAAAATTGTAAGACTGTAGCGGTTAACGGCCATTTTGTATTTAAGTTCATGTGACTAGTGAATAAATAAAATGCCCATTGCAGTGTTATAATTCTATGTGTTTCAGTAGGAATTGGATTTCTGGGAATTGTTTTAATTCAAGTTCAAATTATTTTATAGCAAAATATTTTGGTTCAAGTTAGTTGTTATAATAAAATAAATAAAATAAAATTTATTATGCTAAAAATAATACAGATTACAAACTAAATTTAGACCCTAAAACCCACACTAGGATTCCCTATAAATGTTTAATAAAAAAAGATATATGTAGTTTTATACAATGGTGAGCAAAATATTCGTAGGCCAAATTACAAAAGTATATAAGAAGAAAGAAGAAGTATTTATTGTCACAGAACAGACATGCATATAAAAATATTATAAACCTCAACTAAAATTTAAAAAAAATCGTATTAGTAGTACATAATATTATGTTGGTAAAGGACTATAGATATTATTATTTCATACAAATGAAGATAATTAAGAATCTATTGGAATTTACTCTTCAAATAATTATAATTACTTTGATGAATAAGATAAAAGAGACTTCCTATGCAATTATGAAGAAACAAAACTATCTATTAATTTGAGACTAATTGAAAGTATTGATACTGATTGATACACGTAAAATAACTCTCTCTCTTGACCTAGGACAGTGTCTTGACCTTCACAATGCTATTACATAAAAACTTCCTGGACGGTGATAGCAACTGACTGACACGTATTGACATTTATTAAATGTTTATTTATACATACTTTATTGTACACCAAATCAAGAATACTTACAGAAAATCTTAAACTAAAGAACATACAATTGGCGGCCTTATTGCATTCCACGATCTCTTCCAGGCAACCTGGAATGGATAGAGCCTGGACACGGAATGGGGTAGCACTTGGTGTCACAAAATTAAATATAAAGTTAACATGGAACAAAAACAAACAGAAATACAGAAACACAAATACATAAAATAGATACATTCATATTAAAAACATAAGTAAGAAAATATGAAAAAAAAAAAATGTTCACGAACACATTCCCTGTACTTCAAATCTTCATAATTCCACTTTAGTTAAAAACAACTTCAAACGTGTCACTTTAAAACAAGCTTTTCCAGCCGTTTCGATCGTAAAAGTATCGTGAATTATCGCACGGAAACGTACTATCAGAATAGAAAGTACTCATTACTTTAATTCAGGTGATGATCCAGCTGTATTCCGAATATAATATAATAAGTGTGAGTATGTTGTAAATCGTTGAGCTCCTTAAAGTTCTAAGTTTGAGCTACACGATAACTCACAAATGCTTGCACTGTCTGGACAGGTCACTTCAGACATACATGGTTCTCAAATGATTTGACCAGTACGATGTTATAGACTTTAAAAGAGGCTTTGACCTCTGAGTTTGTTTTGGTGTTTCTTCTCAGGGTAGTCAGCGAGGAAACATCGGCCTCATCTAGTTTAAAAATGACCAAAAAAGATTGACGTTTAAAAGTGTTATGTTTAACCTACTTACAAAATATATGTCATTTAACATGTTATTTTAAAACCATAGACTTCATATAGGTTCTTCTGTGATCTGTCTGAAAATAACGTTTTCTATATATCGACCAGATCGACAAACGGATTCGAGTGATTCTACAAGGGTTTCATGTTTTCATTTGGACGAACGGAACCTTAAAAAGGAAGTAGATAGAATAAACCTACTACACGCCGTGTTTTTCTTCCCAAAATTGGCTCGAGAATTTTGCCGGGTTACAAAAGTAGGTATTATAAAGACAACGGCCGGTGGCCAAGGTCAATAGCCCTGTCATCCCTACTCAATTGACCCTGAATACCGCACGAGCTATCTAAATGTAGGACCGGGCCATAAAATAGATAGGGAAACAGAAGATCTATTCTTGATGATGCACGATAAGATGGAGCGAGAGCTAAATAAAGCAAAAGACCAGCTAAATCCAAACTAATATTTATAAATGTGAAAGTCACTGTGTCTGTCTATTTGTGTCTGTTACGCTTTAAATCACACCTAAACTACTGAACCGATTTTGATAAAATTTGGTACAAAGATAGTTTAGACTTTAGAGAAGGACATAGGCTACGTTTTGTTGCAAGAAAAGAGCTTTAAAGGGTTGAAATAGGGGATGAAAGTTTGTGTCGGAGTCCGTCATTATTGAAGAAAAAACCATGAACCTTTGTATTTAGGCACTTGATAAAAAAATATTATACATAAGTTCAAGCGTTTTTGAAAATTTTGTAAGTATTTTAAAAATAAAAATGGCTGCCCAAAGAATTTGCGGGCAATGGGCAAAAAGGGGCAATGTCCAGCAGCGGACGTTTTTGTCTGGAATAATGAAAATAAGCTTCAAGTTAAAAAAAAAATGCTTCCAGTTTCTATAATTTGCTTTCAGTTTCAATTTACTACCTTATTTTAGCACTACAGCTTCTTGGAATATTATTATGCAGGTTCAATTTGTGAGCCTTCTGAAATAACTTCTATCCTGAAAAAAACTCAATTGTTTTGGATCATTTTGTACCTACTACAGCACAGTAGGTGTATCAATTTGTACAAATGTTATTGGTTTCTTGACGTAAAGAATGTTCGAAGCTTTTAACTTAAACTGATATTGTAAAGCAAAAGGTTCATTTGTTAGATACGAATTTCCATCAAGACTGGCTGAGTGTGTCGAACTGTGGCCATGAACTTGTCTTTTTATTCTGTACTTCGGTTTTATTTCAAGCTTTCTGGAGACTAATAAACCAAAATACAGGTTGAAGAACATTTTAATTCCAGTTGTTTGTTTGTTTAAAAAATTTGAAAGTCCATTTCAACTTGGAGATTCCTTCACAATAAATGAAACTTAGAATACGTTGACATATGGTAAACCATCAAGTGGAAGCTTTGGACGTACTTTGACGTCTGAATGCCACCATGATTGCTTTGTACAAAGAGGATAGTGCTATTCGTCCTGCGTAGCTCTCTCGCACACCAGAAACATTATGAGTTTAGGACGTCATAGTAAGTACATAGATCACCACAGGCATGGTTATCATACTCGTTCTTCATTTGTTTTAGAGATACCCTTCTATTTCAGTGCTAAAATTACAAGTTCTTTCCCACTAACCTAGCATGGTAAAAAAGTTACCTAACAGTTACAGTGTGCCTGCTACACGTACAAAGCCTTTTTTATCTCCAAATTCACCATTCTACATCAACTAATTTGCATACATTCTCTCTAAAATATTGCACTCGAAATTAACCTCCCAAAAATTCTATGTCAGGATTGAAAAAGCCTCATATTTTACGGCAGAGTCATTAATGTCAGAAGCAAGATGGCCGTTCCATAAAATATGTTATTATAATGCCGTACAGGGCCCACTTATACCAAGTACGGTCACTTTACATATCGCTGGGTATTTTAAGTTTAGTTATAGCAAATGAGACGGTAATGTCGTCCGTATTTTGTAGTGGTTCGCTGAGATTAGAGTCTATAGCTTGAAAATTGTTGATGTGGTTGGAACTGTCATTTGGGATTGTTTTTTTTTTTAATACTGGATATAGTGAATATGTGTGAATAGAGATGTGCAATGGACCAGAACCTAACCCGATTATTGGATTTAAAACCATCTAAGCACGATTTCGTAGATGAGTAATCATCCGGGCTTTACACCCGGTAACTCGGTTGAAACTATCTCTTAGACTCTAAAGCTATTCCTGGTTACTCTTTGACTGCGGAGGTACAGCTCGTTAACGATGCATGCCAACGGTATTTTCGAAGAATATTTTTAAGGCAAGAAACTTTAATTACCAGTGGGTTAGCCACGCCAATTATCCACTTAACCAAGTTCAGGAAAAGACTGAGGTTAGGGAAGGACATACAGTCAAAATAAGCTATTTTGACGCTTACCTCTAGATTTTAGACACGAATAACTCCGATCTGTCCCGAATAACTGCAGCTGCATTCTTCATCCAGATTTCAAGAACCATCGCGAGAGGTGTCGCATTCGGAATAGAGCACACATTGCCATGACTCGGAAATTTTTATGTGTCTCCAACATCTGCGACAAACAGCCTCTGTTGAATAATAGAACGTTCCTTCTGATATCAGCTGAGTCATATTCTTGGATATGACATGTATAATGTATGTTTGAGTAATTATGTATGAGTGTATTGTTTCTGTTTTGTATAGGTTACGACGAGGATTAGGCCACTTTGCACCTATGTTGTAAATGGTGTCTTAGAGATGACGTCTTCTAAATAGGTGAAGAAAGTACTGTTTTTTATGCTGAGTAGTGAGAACGAGTCAAATAATCCAATATCCATTTAAAGTGTGTGTGTGTACTATTATCATTTCGTATAAATTTGATGTTCTGTGCATCCCGGGCAGTCTATGCGAAGCCACGCTAGGAGCTATTTAATAACAAATAAATAGGGGACTACCCCTATTTATTTGTTAACTTTATTCTACAGCTTTGTTCTTGTACCTAATTCAAAGGGATTTGTGGATTTTTCTGAGATAAAATGTAGCCTAAGGAACTTAAAAATAGTGTAGCTAACTTAGCAGAAAATAAAACATAACTGTAACGTCGTATTCTTATTAATATTACCTCATTATACCTCTTATATTATTTTAGATACTGCGACTCAGCTGAATCCAGTTTGACTGGAAGCCGACTCAAATATACTTAGTTGGGAAAAGGCTTGGC
Source organism: Mamestra brassicae (assembly GCA_905163435.1). Classification (NCBI taxonomy): domain Eukaryota; kingdom Metazoa; phylum Arthropoda; class Insecta; order Lepidoptera; family Noctuidae; genus Mamestra; species Mamestra brassicae. The sequence continues at coordinate 3,297,423 of LR990996.1, read as the reverse complement.
AGATGATGATAGTTTAGATTAAAGATTACTTCCTGCAGATCACTACATATTATAAAACAAAGTCCCCCGCCGCGTCTGTCTGTCTTTTCGCGATACACTCAAAAACTACTGAACGGATTTTCATGCGGTTTTCACCAATGGATGGGGTAATACATGAGGAAGGTTAAGGTGTTTTAATTCGTCCTGAAATTCCTACGGGAATGGGAAAAATGTGATATGCGCGTATAAAGTCGAGGACAAAAGCTAGTTTTTGATAAAAAGCAGGTCGTTGTGATTCTACTAATTTATCTTTACTCCTACCATTCATATTACTGTAGTACTATATCCGTAAACTTTAACGGACCAGCTATGATGACGCAATGCTACAGAACTGTAGCCTGGTGCAGCTGGCAGTCGATTTAATATAAAGGGTCATGTCCATCGTTTACGGGCTGACACGCGCAGTTTCCATGTAAATTGGTATTGCAACAAAACCACAGAGTATGCACCAGCTGCGTGTCACCTTGTGTCGTAATAAAAGTGGATTTGGAACAAGAAATTACTGTTTATACTTGGTATTATTAGACTCCTACAATAAAATATAAAAAACTACTATTACGGGAAATAAAAAACTTGATTAATTATGCTACAAGTGCGCATTGAGGGTTTTTCTAACACGATTGCTTTACCAGTTTTCTATTACATACATATGACATTTTTTTATTTTTTTTTCCTCTTGAAAGCTATTAAATCATGATCACGAATTAACATGAATAAACTTCTTGCGTCAATGATGATCACTTTTACCACTATGCATGCACTGAGAGTTATTGGAATAGTTATCGGTGTGTACCCATAAAACGAGACGTCATAGGTGCAAAATTATGTATATAGGTGGGTATGTCGTTTTGTGGCAATTAAATACTTTTTCTTTCTTTATTTTTCTTTCCAAAGATAACTGCAACTCTTAGCTCAGATTTAAAAATACGCTATGTACTGTTTTTTTGGAATTTAATCACATTTGTGATATTTTTTTGTAAAGATAAACAATAGCTGCTTAGTTTAAGTGTCAAAGTTTGTTATACCTAATACAATATTTTTCAAGTTCCAACAATTGTTCTCAAGTAAGTGAAATCTTTGTATAATATGTTATTGAGTAATAAATTTCTTTAACCATAATATGAAGATCTTTCAGAGTCACAAAGATAAAAAAACACTGGTGTGAAATACACTGGATTCTGGACCAAACAAAAAGTGTAATAAGACCCAGATTTCTAGGGTTCAATTTTTTTTTTTGAAATGAACATGTTTCACGTAACATTAAGTCGGTTCTAGACACATGACAACTAACATTTTATATAGTCGTACATAACATAACAACCCTTTATACGCCACCCAGATACCAACCGTGAAAAGGGGTTAGGTACTGGATCTATCCGAAAAAAATCACCAAAGATAACGTGACCGCCGTTTTTAATGTCGTACCGGACGCTGGCATCCGGCATGTTGTGCCGGCGTTAACGCCCCGATGGACCCGGGTCCGACTCTGTTCCGGCCGTTGCCCGGTAAAAGTTTTATGTGCTCGCATTGTTTCCTTTTTTTTCATTTTATTTCACGCCGAAAGTACTTTTTTAGTATCGAATGGTTGGATTGTGTGATCGGATGTTCTAGCTCTTGTTCTGGGGTGGGTGTTTTGGATGACAGCGGACTGGGTTCAAAGTCAAAGTCAAAGCATTTATTTCAAATAAACCATTAACAAGTACTTTCGAATTGTCAAAATCAGTCCGTCAAAAACATGAAGCTATTTGCACGTTCCAAAGCGAGGATCTCTATGGAGAAGAACGTACAAGAAACTCCACGGACACTTTTTTAAACCATTTCTTGTTTACAAATCCTGGTTGCATTAACCTTGTTGCTTCGATATGTGAGAACAATGTAGAAAATGTAAAAACAACTTTCAGTATTAACTATTAATTAAAATAAGCCAGTGGCAACTAAGGGATGACCAGATGACTTGGCCTCCGTTGAAACTTAAAAGTTCAACAAAACATCCCACCCGTGGCAAACACTGTTTGGGAATACTCTTATTTCATACAAATTCATTTCACATCTATCTGTTACAGCAGGGACTGTCAACCCTACAGTGGCCTATGCTTGCTCATTACTATAACCTGGGAGTACTCAAGTCAGGAGTGAATAAATTACATCAGCTGAGCAAACTTGCTTTATCTTCTAATCTCTCTCTTCTTATAATAATAATAAATATATAAAATACTTTTTTAATAATACCTGATAAAAAATGCTAATACCAATGCAGATAATTATTAATAATATGTAAAAAATATTTAATAATAGATACAAGATGAACAGGAAATAATTACACAAACATTTTACAAGAAAAGTTAACAAAACGCTCTTCCTCTCTCCTAATTAATTATTTTAAGTTTTGCTGTGCCCGACAGGGTCCATAATTGTTTCTATTTATTAATTCTAACACCTGTTTATGTGTACATTATGGATTGCAATAAACTATTTGAGATTTGAGATCTTCAACGATGGTATCGTTGAAGATAGAGCAAGTTTAGCTAGCTTACCATCAGAATGATTCCACAAAAAAAAGCTATATACTACGATGTCCATTCTCGGTTTATTACTTGAGGGGACGTCTTTTATAATAACTGTTACTTAATAGTTTGGGGTTCTGATAAATAACAAATACGCCAAACAAACGGTAGGTAGCCAATATTTATCCAACTGCGAAGAAGGGTTATGTTTTTTTATCGATGAAAAACAGAACGTACGACGACGCACATGACATTCCGGCCAACTGGTCCCTGTCACTGACAAAATAAGTCAGATGGAACTTCCAATAGGGGAACAGTCAGTGACCCACTTTGTGTTACCTACTGACAGGACCGGACGTTTATTGGATCTGCAGATAGCTCGTGGCTAAACAATAACAGCCGCACGGGTCGATCTTCAAGGTTAAGTAACGCTTGCCAAGGTTGTTCTGTGGATGGGTGACCATCTTAACATATCGAGACTCCTCCGTGACTCGGAAAGCACGTCAAGCCGTTGGTCCTGGCTGTCATTTATAGATCTTCTCATCTAGATAGTCAGAAGCCAGAAAATCTGACAGCAGTCTTGCCAAGGAGTACCGTATTATCAAGTTAATGGGTTGTGGAGGTCTGGTAGGCAGCCGCTCCACGTAAAATAATGGTATTCAGCTGAATCCGGTTTGACTGGAAGCCGACCCCTGTTATAGTTGGGAAAAGGCTAGGCAGAAGATGAGATATGAACCATCTGCAGTCACTTATATACACTTCTGGACACATCTATTGGCCCACCTTAGAGTTTAGGTTTCGATGGCCCCTACCGAAATATGATTGCTAGATTGAACAAAAACTGTTGATGCAGTTTTAAACCTGATACATTTTACCATCTTTTTCGATCGTATTGTTTTAAATTTGAATTCAGAATACCATACGACATGGAGCTACGCCTAACAAGTCGGATATGCGCCTTGTTAAAGGCAATTGATTTTTGAATAAAAAACATGTTTTATCAAAAAAGGTTTAATTTAATAACACGTGTTGCCTCCATGGGCATCTACCACACAGCTCTCATACGATTAGGCATAGAGTTTATCAACCGCTCTATGCAATTTTGAGGGATCATCTCCCATTCCTCTTCTATGGCAGTTTTCAACTCCTGCATCGTCTGGGCAACTGGCTGACGAGCCCTAACACGTCTTTTTAGCTCGTCCCACATGTGCTCAATGGGGTTCATGTCTGGGCTTCTGGCTGGCCAGTCCATAACTGTGATGTTCACATCCCGAAGATATTCCCTGACGATGCCGGCCGCATGGGCTCTTGCATTATAATGCATAAAAAGGAAATTTGGGCACACATAGTCCGCGTATGGTATCACGTGAGGTTCTAAGCACTCACGAATGTACCTTTCAGCATTTAATGTTGGCAGCCGTGGTCCTGTAACAACCTCAAGTTGAGTTTTGCCGCTCGCAGATATACCGCCCCAGACAGTCCATGAGCCACCGCCATAAGCAACCCTCTCTTCAAAGCAGCATTGTGCGAAACGCTCTCCCTTACGTCGGTAGACCTTCTTCCTTCCATAATTGCCATGTAACACAATTTTAGACTCATCAGAAAAGAGTACACGGCTCCAATCTTGCTGTGTCCAATTTAAATGACTGCGTGCGAAATGAAGGCGCGCTCTTCGATGGGCTCGCGTTAGTTTGGGCCCATTAGCTGGCTTGTGTGGTACCATATCGCGTTCTTTTAACCTTCTCCGAACAGTTCGAGCGCTCACAGATACTCCGTGGAAGTCGCGAAGTTGGTTTGTATCTCAATGGAGGTAAGGTGACGATTTCTCAAGCTGGTCGTCACGATGAATCGATCCTGCCTTTCAGTTGTGACCCGAGATCGTGGCCTTCCTTGGCGACGAACAAAGCCGCCAGTGTCTAGGTACCTCCGATAAACATTTCAGACCGCAGATCGACTTAAATTAAGTTGAGCACTCACGTTTCTTTGGCTGTGTCCGGCCTGAATAAGTGCCACAGCTTGGGCGGCGACTTCAGGTGAAGTATCCATAGATTATTGATAGAACCTCACCTTAATGTTAAGAATAAGTAATGTTTGTTGCAAAACCAAAGATATCAATCACTTTTTCAAGAATTAAATCCAAGTAAACCAATAAAACCAAGTTTTCTAAGTATTCGATTGTTTGATATCAACAAACAGGCTCCAAATTGTCTTTTGTTTCTTTAAATTCTGTGTTCGAAATTCAAAAAAAGACTATTGAATGAAATTGTGAATGTGCCAGGTTCAAAACTGCATAAAAACTTTTTGCTCGACCTAACATAAAATTTTAGCTAGGACCAAACGAAACTGAAAATACAAGGTGGGCCAATAGATGTGTCCAGAAGTGTATTTACGGCTGTACTATTTGTTGGCTTTATCAATCTAGTAGCCTTATCACCTTATTTAGGGATAGGACTTCGGTCAAATGAAACATTCTTTAATTCATTCGTTAATCTGTTGAAAAATGAATAATGAATGGGTCATACTTTCATGAAACAGATATCACTTGAACTTCAAACTTTACAGTGGGCTAGACTCGGAAGCATGATTTAGAAGAAGTGATTCAAGTTATGATCATTTTCCTAGCTTTTTACCAACAATGTACAGTCAACAAAGCTATTTGGTATTCAGGCGAAAATATTAATTTTTCCACAGCACTGCTAATATTTTTCCTAATGTGTGCATTATAACTTTATAATCTTATGACATACTTACAAGTGTGGTGTAAAATAATTGTCTGTTCAGCGCACTCACAACATTGTTTAAAAGTAGTATGTAGCAAGTTAGCTGCCTGCATACCAAATAGCTTTGTTTGACTGTACATAATCTTTAATTCTGGCGGTTATTGCTAATAAGTTTGAATGCCCTATTCTAAAGCATCAAATAATGGTGCTAATGGAATAGAATAGGTCAGCAATTTGAAGAATTATAATTGAATATTAATCTTACTAGCCATTAGATGATAAGTTTTTACTAACCATTGGACCAATGTAGTCTTTAATTGAATACATTATTATTATTATAATAATGATTGTTCAGAGTCAGCTTCCAGTATATTCAGATGCAACTGAAAACCTCTACCTGACTGACTGCCTTCTGATCTTCGTAACGTCTCGTATATAATGGATGGCGAATGGTCAATCATCACTGACTGCCCCAGGCCAGCGCCGCCCAACCTTAAAGATCGTCCCGTACGCTTGTTGCTATTTAGCCCTCCGCCCTATAAACCATTTGTCATCATCATAATCTCAGCCGAACGACAACCACTGCTGGACACAGGCCTCCCCCAAGTGTTGCCACAAAACCGGTTCTGCGAGTCTCGCATCCATCGCTACCCGCGACCCTCACCAGGTCATCGGACCACTTGTCACCTACCATAAAAAATCCACTTCAGACAAATTACAAGCACACGTCAATTTGACAGCCAACGTGATAACGAAAACTCGTATGAAAAATACACATCGGTGAACAATAAAGTATACACACATTAATTTGGTGCCATTAGGGGTGCTAATCACCAAACATAGCCCAACACGTCACAGAATGATAAATTACACAAAATGTATCGATTATCGATTACAAAGTGACACGTTTATTGCGACTGCCAGTGTTGTCAATGTGTTTAAATATTTTAAAATGGAAAGCTGGGTTATTAGTTATTCGGTTATTATTATTTATTTTTTTTCTTGAAGTTTGGCTGGTTTCTAGTGGCAAGTATGTTTAGTTAATTGTGCATTTTATATGTTAGCCGGAGAAAACAATAGAAAACTCTTCATTATACACACCATATAAGTTACAGAAAAGATAGATGAATGAAACAGTCTTCTAATTTAAAATGTGCTTGAGCAAGTTACTTCTATTGGTTATGATTCTGTTATGTATGTGAATAAAAGCGTAAAATCATTTTTATAAGTACACATTTTAAAGATAATAATAATAATGTTTGTTGATCCAATTACTTCAAATTACACACAATAGCTAAACAATCTAGAATTATACGTACGTAGTTAATCTGTGATCAAAATGTTGTGTACAAAATTTTTGTGTATTTTAAACTATGGGTTTTAGTTGAAACTGCAGAACCCCAAACTAGGCAAGGAATGCCTGTATTTTGGGAGTCTATTGATTCCTCCTAAATAGGAATGCTTTACTTACGCTAATTTATTACATTAGGTATATAGCTACAAGTTGGATCTTGAACTTTGTACTAATGCTATTTTTATTCTATAAAATTTATAACAAAACAGCGATGAAGTTACTTAAGAAGATCTTCAGTCGCTTCATATGTTAACTGCTGCTGTTAATTTTTAAATGGAATTTGGTGAAGATGTAGATATATAGATTTATGTTTATTTTTTTGTATAGACGTGAGCTTAGTGCCGTAAATTGGCGACTTGCAAAATTAAATGTTGCTCGACAGCTGACAGGGTTGCAGATAGTACTAGCAAAGCGATTGTAATACTAAAAACCGATATATATAATTCCACCAAACATTACTCCCAAGCGGAAATCGAACCCAAGACCGCACACCGCAAGCGGACGCGTCGGCACTGCATCACTTACTCCCGAGACATGGTTCAGATATTAAATTGGTTCAAATAGTGACAAATTGTTGAACTAACGTGGCAGGTCTCACAAGTAAGCGACATATCTCACAGTTATATTCGAGTGAGAGTGGGTGTTGTAAACATCCGGTGTACGATACCTTGTTTTATTTTCCACGCTAATAAAAGAACGCCTTCTTGGTATTCATCCAATAAACGCTGTTATTTCCTTAGAATCGTAGTAAGTTAATACCTCGAAGTACTTGAATCGATCAATATAATCTTAATATATATATTTCTTTGCGTGTGTATGTCACTGAACTCCTCCTAAACGGCTGGACCGATGTTGATGAATTTTTTTCTGTGTGTGGAGGGGATTCGAGAATGGTTTAGATTCACAATTGGATCCGGTAGGTGGCGCTGCAATCGATTTCTATATTTTTTCGTCGTACACAAAACTCTCACGATACACAGCCTCACACCCTCACAGAACAACTTTCGGGACCGCTAAAATACCTATAATATATTTTTAAATTTCAAACTTATTCCATATTACATACTTGCCTTGGCTGTCGCGAAAATTATTTAATATTTCACATTCAGGTAATAAAAAAGTGGAAATTAGGAATTCTTTACTAAATTAATACAGGTCTTCTGAATGTTAGTGTTAGAATTACTTAAGCTTATTTTATGTTTTTATCGTTTTATCAAACAAAACGAACTTGTGAATAACCAAAGCAATTAAAATCTTATAATTTCCGACAAAGTATCGTCTTGAAAACAGAATTTGTGAAATCCATTTTTAATAATGTCTTTTGAATATTACAGTTAAGTTGACTGAAACTTCATTTGATCAATTAAAAGTTACGAAAGGTCACAGTATTTAATTTTGAACTTTCGTGTGATTATTATCATTATCTATTTTCTTTGATAAACTTTTAATTTATGCTTATTTATGCCGTGTTCTTTTTAGGGTACGAGTCAAAATGGCCGTGGGTGATTTTTGAAATAGCTTCCTAGAATTCTTTTAAGGAAGCTATTTCAAAAATGTTTTGTTTCGTATACAGATTTGACGTTACATAAAACTCAAGCTTGGCACAGTGTCGGATATAAAAGAGACAGATTTTTAGGAGCTGAACAGTGTTTTTTTTTTAGAACTTTATCAACATTGACGGAAAAGTCATAAAACCAATAGATAATCATTCTAGTTTAGATAAAAGGTTATCACTACCACAATTAGCAATAGTAACTGAAAATTATGTTTTTTTTTTCTTTTGTTTTATTTAGTCACCCTTTTTCACAGTACAAAAATAAATCCACCAATGAAAAGTCTGTTCGTTTGAAACTATTCAACCACATTGTTAGGGATGAGTAAATTCGTAAAATATATAAAAATAAGCTTTTAAAAAATATAAACTGATCACACCCATATAATATATATTTTTTTTAAATAATAGCTGATCACACCCACACAGTAACTTACATATTCCCGTATTACGAACTAAACTCTCACATAAAACTCCTATACAAATATACATTTGATGTACAAATAATCCCAAAATAATTGAGTATCAAAAGCTATTAGAGTTTAAACAGAGTAACAGAGTGGCTCCCAGTTATTGATGTTTGTTTTCCATTGTTCCCTCTGTTATCATTTGTTGGAGCTGTTTTTTTGCACCGCAGTGTACGCCGGGTGACGTAAACGGATGACGTCACAGGGCATAATGATTTGTAACTCCTGTTTGTTACAATTTGTTAAACCTTTTATGACATTGGTATGCAAACGCAGTACACTTTTGCGGTGTGAACATGAAAAATTACATTTGTGACATTTTTATAGACCTATTTTATTTATTCCCACGGGGTAGATAGTATTCATATTTGCTGTTCAAATTAACTGGGGCTATTAATTGCGATAGGGGTCAGTTCAGATTTATTACACAGGAAGTTCCAATTTATTTAGGCTCAAAAATTCAAACACTCAATTTCTCACTGCCATTCAATTGGGACCACATCAATTCATTGGACCAATCAAGAAGTGTTACACTAAAACCTTTTTTTGTATTCTGTTTCAAATCCAATATCTAGTACACCAATTGACCTACAATACCGACTGACGGAATGAAACAATTGAGAAACAATGGCGGGCCGATGACTGCCGAATATTCGAAAATTGGAATTCAGAACTGTTGAATTGTCGTGGTCAACCGATTTGCAGTACGAACGCTTAGCTTGGTTCGGGAGGCTAGATATTAATAATGGATTAAGCTTTCTGAATGAATGTTGTCTTTTCCCGAGAGATGGAACTCCAGCTGTGAGGAATAGATGCTGAGGGAATGCTCCCAGCTAAATGGAACAAACTAGTTTCTAAGATGCAGGTTTACAAGTTCCTTATTCTCGCGTTTAGACTGTTAAGTAGTAAGTCGAAGTTTGAAAGTAAAGCATCTTGTGAAATTCTTAGTTTTGAAGTATTGATTTTAGGTTTCAGCGTGGAATGTTTGATAAGAGTGACTTCTGTTTCAAAATACTAAGTGCTTTTGTGATTTTCAATGCCGATTCCATCGTATTATTATAGAGGTTCATTAGAAATCCAGTGCAAGATTAATTTATAACCAAAATATGATTACATTTTACCTAATGCTGGGAAACAGACGTTCTCTCGTTGCGAGAGGAAGTTGGCCAAAATCCACCTCGCGGGCCAGTGTCATATTAGTCTTGGAATTGTGACTCAAAAAGATTGGGTATTTACAAGTTCATAAGTCTCCTCATGTTAAGCGATTTCCAGTCGTAATGTTACCTTAATATAGGTACAAGAACCAAAAACAGTGTAGCCTTAGTAAAGAAAGTGATTATATTATATCTAAGTGGGTAGATCCTTGTCATGTACAAAGTACCATTAGACAAGATGGCGAAGGAAGCTGTTACATAATATAATAATTTGTCGCTGAATTCTTTATTATTTTGCTGACGTCAATTAGGCATTATTCGTCAGATTCTGAGCTATACTTTTTATGTATGTAATTTGGGAGATTATTTAATTTCAGGCTCGGATAAAATTATGTAGGTACAATACACGAGTCAAAATGTAATTTGGGAGATTAGGTATTATTAAATATTGTGAGACGATGACGTTGACAACATCAGAAGTAGGAGTGAATTGCAGAAGGTACACATATAATTCAGCATAGGACTACAAAGTCTAGTCACGGTAAGGTATAGTATAATGCAATGAGGGCTATTGTGTTTTAATTCGCCGCTAGGGGCGCTAGTGTAGCGTGAGGTCTTCGAAATGTCAAATTTCACTGTTGGTTGGCTTTTGACGCGAGTTTTTGTACATATTTGTTGCGATTTACGTGAATATTTTACCAAAACTTGCTACGGCAGATTAAGTTACGGTTCTATCGACCACTGTATTGAGATTTTTTTCAGCCAGAAATATGTCTTTTTTAAGAACAAATGTGTCTGCGTAACAATACTACAACACTATCTACATATGTTGTATTTAATCAATATTACAGCGAATTTACGGCAATATACATTATTTTAACTTCTAACTTTGCTCACGTGCGCCTAATAACAACTTTTAATGTTATGCTTAAGAACCTTACTCGCCAGTGGCGCCAACTGGTGAGCATGAAAACTACTTGAGTATGGTGGTAATGACTAGGAAATCCTACAGAAACGATAGATGCACTTCTTGAAAGGGAGTGAATGAATAGTGAGATGACGACTAAGAAAAATGTTTGCTAACCCCAAATAAACTGGGAATTCGGACAAGAGAAGGATGATTACCTATTATGGTAGGCGCCAGTTAAACTTTCAATAAAGTACATTGAGCATTCCCTAATATACCTTCGTAGAAATTGTGAACCATTTTTCATTAGTTGTTTTCGTTACTAGAGAACGTAAAGGATCACGATAGAAGTCGATTCAGAACAGTTTTATGTCTCTATTTCTGTTTTTTATATTAAGAAAGTCAATAAATGTATGTGGGTCAACGACCGTTATTGCACATTTATCTGGTGCCTACCATAATGTCTGGTTTCTGAGGTACTTTATCGGTAGTTTATATGTCCAATAACGCTTTTTGTCATGTCGCCATTGGTTGGTTAGTGGTTAACGGACAGATAAACGACCGATAAAGTACCTCAGAAACCGAGCATAAGCCAATCTAGTCAGACTTCTGGTTAGATCAGTAGCCAGTAATTACAGGTGTTTAAATAGCGTAGTAATTAACGAATAGTACCTCATGAATGTTGCTAAACCGGCTAGGGAACCCAGTTAACTTAATTAGAAAATGCATCCCACAGAAAATGAATTATCTACAGTGGAATTGGAAAAAATGCACCAAATTTTTTTCAGGGATGTCTTTTCTCCCGGAATTATTCAAAGGGACATTTTAATTAAAATTGTTCGCGAAAATATTGCTAAAATGTTCCATTGAGTTACAAATGGGAAAGTTTTAGACACGTTGCAATCATGGCTGAATATTATTTTGTCGAAATTTTGGGCTCTGTTTTTTAGGGGTGTGAAAGGCTATAAGTTGATGTGTCCAACATAAAATCACTAGTATATTGTATTATTTTTTGTGCATAATGTCTAAATAAATAAATACGCACAAGGTACAATCCCGCGTATGTAGATTGTAGGTAGATGAGGTACATATATTTAGGTATGTCTAATCTTTGCGAAAAATCTGCAAAAGTACTTCGATTAAATATTGAAGTTTTTTTCAAATAAATCTCTTAAGAAGTTCTTACACATTCCTCACGCAATATTATTAATAAAGTTCACTAAACCTAATTACATTTTGATGAAACACAAAATAGCACACGGGATAAAAGTCTCATTTTCTGTTACATTCAATTACTGGATTATTTAATCAGTCCGGTATGAAACGAACGCTTTTCATTACATTATTTATTTACAAGTCAGCTTCTTGCTTTCACAACCTATGAATTATGTGTGAAATATGGTGGCCATGATTTTGAAGACCGCGAGACTTTTCAGAATTAGTAATAATAAAAATATCATCTTTCTGATAACAAAAATTTCTTGGCGTTATAACAAACAACATCAAGTTATTGATGGCTTCACAGAATATACATTCTGTGAAAATTTCACCTGTCTACCTGTTAGGTTTAATGAAATGGAGAGTGCTGTGCACTGCTTGCACTGCAACCTATTGACAACAAATGGGTAAAATTTTGGACTGCGAAAATACAAAGTGTCATTACTTAACCCGACCCAGAACCCTATGCTCAGCGATAGCGCATGCACTTGCTGGATTTAAATGATCACTCTTTTATCCATCAATTTTAAAGAATTGAGATCAGTGGCATGTAATTGTAAATGTGCACAAACGTTCAGCGTTTGCTAAACATACACTTGTTCAACAGACCACAAACAGCATCAACCTCTGTCGATGTTGTTAGTAGTTAAGTACCCTTTAAATTGTGTGGTTAACGCAAGTTATTAACCGACCTTAGAAAAAGGAGGAGATTCTTAATTCGGTTGTATTTTTATTTTTTGTTTGTTACCTCATAACGCCATCATTTAAGAACCGATTTGAAAAAAAAGTTTTTTCGTGTGACTGGATATACATACGTCCCATAGAAATTTCATCAAAATTGGTTCAGTAATTTGGTTTTTAAATAGAAAATATTTCATCCAAGTAAACGAAATTGCGTGTTTTGCTTTCCTGACCGACTTCCAAATAAAAAAAACACTACAAAGTATTAAATAACTTTAATTTCGGAAGTTGGTGTTAAAATAAGAAGAACCAACCAAAAACACTTGGAAGTCGGTTGTTTTTTTTGTAAAAAAGCTTTTTTTTGGCTAACGTTACCTTAAACTTAGTACAGTACAGTTATACTCTATTGCGTGGCCAGTGGCCTTGTATAACTGACCCCAAAAAACAAAAAGGTGAAAACAGGTCAAGTTCTTATCCCCAAAAATTTGGCCTATTTAAGTAGTGAGATCAATAGGCCAAGCATTTCAGATTTACTCTATTGCGAACACTGGCCTTGTATAACTAATCCAGATTTAGGTGGGTAGTGTTTTATGCTTGCGTTTATTTTTATTTTTACTTTTTAGGTAGTCATAAAGAAGACAGAATTCAATTTGCTACAAGTTTATTGCTGAGTAAAAGTTGAATAAAGCCTAAACTATGATAAATTTATCTCGCATCTCTCTTTTTTCTTGTTTCGTTTAATTATTTAGATGTTTTTGATTCACACCTAAGTATATTTGTTAAATACACTTTATTTCTAGGTTAAGTTTAGGTAATTATAATATATGAACACCGAACAACCGAAACGAACATACCATACCCAATGTACCCTTGGCATGTAAAAGTAAGAAAAAAAAAATCTACAAAAAAAATTACAAACACTAAGTTGGTTTGTATCTAAACGCAACACTTATCAAACGTAACAACCTCTCGAGTCACACAACACTTTTACGAACAGTCGGGTAAAATTTAAGCCAAATCAGTCTCCAAAAACGCTCCAACATGGCGACCCTACACTAACGCTGAATATGCTCGGAGCACATGACGTGTATGTAATTACTTAGCGAGTCGGCAGAGTCATGCCTTGTCATTTTAGCTCGCCAAGCCGGGGAAAAGTGGACTCGTTTGTGTTATGAGTGTTGAATACTGATACGCTAAATTGGTTTTTGTGCTATTTAATTTTATGTCCTTAAAATGTGTTAGGATATTGTGGTCACAGTAATTGTGTTTTGTGTAGGTTTGTTTTGTTTTTTCTTGTGTTTTGGACTGTATTGAATTTGTTTTTAATGTAGTTTTGTTTCTGTTTTCCAGTGGCTACTTTTATTTTATGTTCATGAATTTTTTAATTGAGCATGAGAGTTCAAAAAGAGCATATTTTTCAAGCAGATATTGAGAGTTGGAAAGCTAAGTGCAAAATTATTAATGCAGTAAGTCTACACTGCAGAGCAGTTTTAATGACCCAATTTTACTTTGTACCTGCTTTGATTTTTTTAAATAGGGTTTGCACTACAACTAATGTACTTTTATAAACATCAGATGTTATAAAATTTTGCATAGTAAACTATTTAAGTAATATCCACACTTCTATCTATATCCACACTAATATAGTGTCAGTCTGTCTGTTTGCTACCTTTTTCACATGTTAACAGCTGAACAGATTTAGATGAAACTTGGCACATACGTAGATCATATTCTGGATTTCGACTTTCACTCGGCTGAAGCCGCTGGCAAAAACCAAGTACACGATAAAATGAAAAATATTTACAAAAAACAAAACGATATTCCTACTAGCTAACTGGATAACCAAACAAAAACACAGAAAAACCTATGACTAAAAATAACGCAGCCATATGTAAAACCGAATCCAACAACACGGCTATGTTCTGGCATGTTTTTATTTTATCTTTGAGGGTTTACCTGAACAGGCCGCGGTCATCCGATAGTATAAAACGTTCAGCTTTTTAGCCTTTGAGCAAGAACGGCTCAGCTTAACTTGGACTGCCCTGAGGCAAGCGAGCGTTGCGTCTTTTATACAAGTTGACATGCTATAGTAATGCCGAGCGGCTCTAATAGAAATTGACGTGCTATAGTATCGCTTGCACGGTTTTCTGTTCAAGTTTATTTGTATGACATGAAGTGGCTAGGGAATATTATCTGAGGATTCCGGAATTTAAGATCCAATAAATTGGTTTTCAAGCTTTGAGGTTTGCCGAGCTGCAAACCTATAAAGATAAACTTGAGGAAGTTTTTTTAGAGCCTTAGACAGCAGAAAGACATCCACAACTGGAAATAAGCAAATTAAAATGAATGCTCGAATGCATCGTCGACTTTGTCTCTGTCATCTATGACCTAGGCTAGAGTCAAGAGGAAACTCATTTCAAATAAAATAAAATAAGAAATAAATAGTTACACGCGCCTCCCTGATTTATCTCTCTTTCTATTAGTGAAAACATAATCAGAATTCGTTGCTTGGTTTAGACAAAACAAAGAAACAAACAGGCCGACTGCGAATTTGTTTTATACCATTTCAAGACAATAATTTTCATTCGGATTAAAAATCTCAAAAATCTAGCTTCACTTGGTCCTTTGAAATACGATTATCCTTCAGTTCGTGCAATTATCAAACTGTAAAACAATTTGAAAATTGCATTGCAATTAGGATTTGAGTTTGAAAATGTTTTTTTTTTTTAGATCGACCATTTTAAAATTTGTTTTTATCAAAAAAAGGATAATATGTATTTTGAATTCCAATTGCTACTGAAACCTTTTCCGAGCTTAAATTTATTTATTTGACCTATTTACATTGATTTTCAAGCATCCAAAATTCGTATTATGAATTTACACTCTGAATTTTAACACATCCTTTCACAATGAAACTCAAGTAGACAATTATAACAGTGATGAACTGATTCCTTCATAACTTTACGTACCATTCGTCACAACACATCTTCAAATTATGATTCAATAAGAACACCTTAAATTGCAAAGTTTCTGAAACGTTTAGCTGAAATAATTTAGGTCACGTTACGTAAGCTGAGCGGAAGCGGGGGAACGAAACGTCTTTTAAACAAGCTGTCGTAAGAAACTATTGCACGAAAGGTTTTACTTTATACACAATCGGAAATGTTTTGTTTACGTTATTCAGGTGAACTAAAAACGGGATAAAGAGGAGTCATGTTTTTAATAGAAATAGGTCATAATTAGTGATGAGCAGAGATCGGAATAGGTCGAATATATTTACCTAATGTTCGTGGAAGTATCATAGAGTAACATAGAGTTGATAATACCTCCTGTAAAATCCCGTGACCATAAATGGAATCATGACGATTAAAACCCGGGATTATAAAACATGAACTGGCCTTGAGTATAGTTACAAATTATTGATTTGAACAATCAAAAGAAAAAAGAGTTGTGCGATAACAATGCTATTTAATTGAACAGTTTTTGTAGATACGGAACTCTAAAAACATAATAAGATTCTTCAATATAACAATTTTGTACAAATCTATTCAAAGCGCAATAATTAATTTGCGAGGTATTATCAACTCTATGTTACTTACTTCCTCGAACATTAGGTAAATATAGTCTACCTATTCCGATCACTGGTGATGAGGTTTTAACGGTGTAAAAAAAATTGTCGAAGTTAATTAGGAAACTAGATTTTACCACCGGGTTGGCTTGCTTTTATTTCGCCAAATTTTGACTTTCAAAAGTTATCCACTAGTCACATACTGGGACGAATAGATTCCGATATTATCATAGTGATCGATTAACATGCATATTAACAGAAATGTCTGTAACATTAGATGGATAGTAGGATTAAGGATAGGATATATATCCGTCATTTGAATCGAACCACTGCCAGAAATGTATTCTAATACGGGCCATATACGTTCAAGGAATTTGATCAAACAGGCTGGTTCAAACTGTTTGATCAAATAGAAATATGAATGAGTTGTCAAATTTTGACAACTCATTTTTGATCAAATTTTCCCACAGACATTCATGCCAATTTTGATCAAACAGTTTGAACCAGCCTGTTTGATCAAATTACTTGAACGTGTATGGCCCGCATAAGAATCGTGCCAATTTTACTTTATTTCTGTCATTCGCTTTTGTGATTTCGCAGAATCTAAAAACAATTGGCTGAATACCTAGAAGCTTGGTTTAGGTAAATTCATGAATATTCTTTTCACTTTGTCAAAAAACGTTAAAAGAAAGAACCTTGAAAGTATTTGGGTACGTTCCTATCCTACGAATTTTATTTGAATTAATTTGTGAGGTTTTCAATCTGACGATGAATCGAATGTTCCTTGATTTTCTTGAGTTCTATTTCAAGATTTCTTTCACTCATCTATCTTATTCTTTTATTATTTATAAGCACACGTTTGACCATTATCTCACCTGATGGTAAGCGATGATGTGGTCGAAGATGGAGCACGCTTGCCTAGAAGTAGCTTATTCTTATTCTGTTACCGCTAGAATGATAGCCCATTTCGACCAGTCAAAGGCGATGCCCCACCGATACATGGTGGACATCCCACCCACACGCACAAAACGTTTTGGGAACACATTCATTGCGCGTACAGCTAAGGAGTGGAATTCCCTGCCAGAGTCTGTGTTTCCTGATAGCTACAACCTGGGAGTCTTTTAGTCAAGAGTGAATAGGTTACTTCTAGGCAAGCGTGCTCCATCTTCGACCACATCATCGCTTACCATCAAGTGAGATAATGGTCAAACGCGTGTCTATAAATAGTACAAAAATAAGTCAAACTGGATGCAACTGATTGCCATTAATTTGCATGTAGCGACTGCTACAACCCAGTTACTGAGTTTAGTGGAGTAGAATATTCTTAATTGCACACCAAAATTGTAAAGATACAATAGCGTTCATCTCGCTGACGCTGATAGAACTAGACAACCTTTGGATAGACTGAACTAAATTAAATTGAAAGAGCTAACCTCTTTCAATTAAATTAATTCCATTCCATCCAATCAATTTCAGTCCTCATTCTGAGATACAAATTAGTATTTAATACAATACGTACTGATGTTACTCAGTCACTGGGTTGGGGAAGGTTACCTTACAAATATGTTACCAGCAATTATTCCAATACCTACTCATCTGCCTAGCCTTTTCCCAATTATATTGGGGTCGGCTTCCAGTCAAACCGGATTCAGCTGAATACCAGTATTTTACGTGGAGCGGCTGCCTACCAGACCTCCACAACCCATTAACTGGGTAACACGGTACTCCTTAGTAAGACTGGTGTCAGATTATCTGGCTTCTGATTATCCGTAGCGATTTCCAAAGATCTACAAATTACAGCCGGGACCAACGGCTTAACGTGCTTTCCACGCACGGAGGAGTCTCAGTATGTTAAGATGGTCACCCATCCACAGATCAACCTCGGCAAGCTTTGCTTAACCTTAAAGATCGACCCATGCGGCTGTTATTATTTAGCCACGAGCTCCGAGCAATTATTCCAGTACTATTCCCTTAAAACTGTTAACTATAGCGGTCTCTATGTACCTTTGCCTGTGACCGAATACTTGAGGAACAAGTTTCCTCTTCAGCTATTTTAGCCACGAACTGGAAAGTCAGGCAGCGTTCCTATCGTGAAACAAACTTGGTACAAATTGTGTCCTTCAAACAAAAGTACCTATCCTAGTTACTCACAGTTTTGGAGGAATGAACAGCAAGTTAAATTGGATAAAGTCAACAAGATTTATATTTCTGCATTATATTATGTTCATAAATCAATGAGAGTTTTTCTGGTGGATAGAATTTCGCAACGAAGTCATTCGCCAGAGAACTAAAGTCACCGACATTTTGCGTAGAATCAGCATGCTGAAGTGGAAATGGGCCGGCCATGTCTGTAGACGGACAGACGGTCGATGAAGCAGATATGTGTTAGAGTGGAGACCGTATATGGGCAAACATAATGTGGGACGCCCTGCGGCACGATGGATCGATGATTTGAGGAAGGTGGCTGGCAGCAGGTGGATGCGGACTGCTCAAGACCAGGATGGTTGGCGCTCTTTGGGGGAGGCCTACGTTAGCAGTGGATGGCAATTGGCTGATATGATGAAGATGATGATGATGACGATTATGATGATGATCAATCAATCTGCCTTGCCTTTATCCAAATATGTCGGGGTCGGCTTCCAGTCTAATCGGACACAGCTGAGCACCAGTAATTTACATGGAGCAACTGTCTATCTGATCTATTCAACCCAGTAACTGGGTTTTTCAATACCTGTTGGCAAGATTGGTGTCACAATTCTTGGATACTGACCACCCGTTACGACTGTCAAAGATCTAAAAATGAATGCCGGGACATTTTTCATTATTTTTTTAAGAATGGGAAATCTTCAAATGAGTTCTTCCGCTCTGGGTGGAGAGGAACGGCGTGTCAGACTCTTAGTGACTAAACCCATCCTTGATTCTTCTAAAGCCCTTTGCGTTCCAGGGCCGCGGTGACTCTTTCGAACAAATTCCGCAACCAACACCTTAAAAGGACTGAGAATGAAAAATCGTCCCGTGCGGCTGTTATTCTAAAGCAGTTTCCAGTTTCCAATTCTTCCAAGCCTTCTTTCGCCTCAATTCTTTATTTTATTAACACTTTAGTCGGATTACAAGCTTAAGATTTTTTATCTATATAGCCTCCAAATCTGAAATCACAGTACCGAAATTTGCTAGGTTACAAAGTATACCAGCTCTCAGTGTAACAAAGAGATACAAAAAATTAAGAAAAGTTCAGAAACATCTTTGAGTTCTGATCACATCTTTAGAATATACAAAAAATCTAGAACACAGCTTACCAGCTTACGTCACACACCCATTAAAACTTTCGAATGAAGATATGAAAAATGAATTAGCTTTTCATTTCCTGAGGGATCCTTAGCTCCCTAATGTTGGCTATCTGATGTTAATAATTTAGGCACTGCGGGAAAAGAGGATTGGGGTTGCTCCTAATACTAATTTCTCGCTAAAGTTATTTTTAGATATCTCTCGTATAATAATATAATGTATGTATGTATGTAATTTATCGAGTTACGTAGCTCCAAGAAACCGAGGTCGTTAGTGGGAGATAACATTGACAAATCTATCTGTGTCAATTATAACATAGGATTACTGTGAGTCAGTATTGTCACCTGAAAAGTACTTTTAGGCGTCAATTTGGGAGCAAGATTTATTTATTTACTTTGAAAAAACAAACAGTAACACAAAAAAGGTACAATACAAGTGTTTAAAAATACAAAATAGCATATGTGTAACCCACGACGTTATCCACATTTTAAACACAACAAAATGTTATGGACCAAATTACACACGAGTAAACTTAAGCAAGATAAAATATAGAAACGATAAAATTTTTAAAACAAACTAAAAGTTACAGATTTTTGTCTTTTTGTTAAAAAACTAAAATTAATTTCACATTATATTCAAAAATTCAAATTAAAATAAATAGCCAGAATAGAAATAAAAGTTAAATAAAATTCAAAATAAAAATTATAATAAAACAAGATTCCAAGAATTGCTTTTTAAGTGAGTAAGAGAGGTCAACGATTCGCAGAATCGTAAATATCAAAGTAGCATTGCAAACTTAACAGGACACAAGGAATCAAAATGTTTCAATGTTTGTCGTTTGATTCAGTTACACCTAACCTCATAAATAAGAACAAACTCTTCAAGAACCTAAATATTTTAAAACAAAACAGGTCCACTTCACGCCAAAATTACTGCCCCATTATATCTAAAACTTATATCGTAGTATTCTTATCACAGGAGTATTCCAAGCATGCTTCTTCCAGTGTAAGGTACCACTTATAGTCTCCGTCTTACACTGCGACTAAAAATCGATTTCCAACCCACTTCTAGTATGTAACGACCCATTTCTCTCCGATGAATCTTAGGTTCTGAGTCGATCGACTGAACACTTTGTGTTAATGGCACAAATGTCATTTGCAGAATGCTTTGTCATATCTGCTCATAAATGGATGCTTTGATGGAGATGGTCTTTAAAAGCACCATCGGGATATTGCAGAATATTGCTCTATGACTCGTGGCAATGCATCAATGGGACACACAATGTCGTAGGTAGTTTGGTACTCATAGATTGCCATAAATTCTGTCTTTTTTTATGTTTTCATATTTGTTTTTTCTACTATTATGATTTATGAAAGTGTGCTTTTGTGTGTTGTGTTTTCTGTTCTTTCTGTAAATGTTTTATCTAACTATCCAATGGTGATCTTAGCACGTTTTTGGCAGACAAGACGTAAAATATGAACCCTATTACTAAGCCTCCATTGTCCGTTCGTCCGTCCGTCTGTCAGCGGGCTGTATCTCAAGAACCTAATAGGTAAACAGTTGACATTTTTACAGAGTGTGTATTTTTAGTGCCGCTATAACAACAAATAATAAAATGAAATACAATTAAAAATTAAAGGGGACTCCCATACAGTAAACGTATTTTTTTCGGTCAATGGCACGGAACTCTTTGTGTGAGAGACTGTTATTTTTAGGTAGCAATACTTGCCAGGTGTCAAAAAAAATCTTGTTAGAATTAAGTTATACAATTAATATTTTTCGTATTATACAAATAATAAATGTGCATTAATACGATCGATTTATTTATAAATATCACGAATCTGTATTTGTGAGTTGTTTCGTTACTCTTCTTCAAATAACTTTTTCGTGTACCTCCGACCACCCGTTCGTCTGAAAAAGTGGTCCTCAACACAAGAACTATTTAACCCGGTCAATACTTATCAAAGAGTAGTAGAGTGACCTCGATTGTGTCAAATGTCAGACGAGATACGTCGTGCTTTCAAGAAAATTGGCGAGGCCGTCTTCGTACGGATACTTACGCTATTTTTATACGACTACGCGCCTGTAATGTGAAATGATGTGTCTTTTGTTGATGTCACGAGATACAATATGTATGAAGTGGGGTTAGTAACTTTTTTATAGTAGATGGTTGACATTTGACATATGTCTTGTCGTCAAGGTCGAGTGGGTGTTACTACCAATATTTTCTATACCTACACACGTGTAACAGAATAAATGCAATACCTCTTCAGGGGTCATTGTACTCATCATTGTGACCAACTTTTACTACGGGACCAACAACGAAATCGCTAAAAAAAAAACAGTTGTTCCATACATTCGAAGTCAAAGTCAAAGTCAAAGCATTTATTTCAAATAAACCATACCAACCATTTCTGTGCGCATACTTTTTTTCGCGCGCGAGTTTCGTGACGCCTGTTATACGTGAAACATCGAAATTATTTTGAACAAGTAATATGCATAAAAGAACAGATTACGGCATGAACTAAATATGGTTTAATGAAAAAAATATAATATATAGACTGTATAAATATATACAATCGTATAGCGTGGCGACGCGTCGCCACGCCAACAATCGGTTTTACCCTCGGCTATAGATGTTTCACATCAAAAATCAACTGTTACAGCAGCAGCTGCTATATATAACAATCTATCCTATTCTAAATTAGGATTGATTTTGTTAATTATATAACGTGTAACAGAATAAACGCAATACCTGAAAAGAGGTAATTGTACTCATCATTATGATCAACTTTTAATATGGTCCCACAGTTAAACTTCTTCACAATGATGATGATACTGAAATCGCGGAAAAAATCGACTGCCCCGTACATTTATATGCGCATAACTCGACAGAATGAACAGCTAGGATTATTTTTTCGATTTCGGGGTTGGTCTCATAGTAAAAGTTGTTCATCATGATGAGAACAATGACCCCTGTTCAGTTATTGCGTTTATTCTGTAACACGTTTTATAGAAGGCGTTTATGATAGACTACACTAAAAACACTGGTCGAATGCGAGTCGGACTCGCGTGTAAAGGGTTCCGAACGAAAGAACTTGCTACTTCAATACTTAGACTTCTTATAGGTTTTCCTGTAATTTATAGGTAAACAACTATTTATCTGCATTTTTTTTCAACATTTTAGACTCATTAGTTTCGAAGATAAGGGGTATGGTAATTTTTCATCTAATTTCTCGAATAACTTCAAAACTATTTACTTGAAAGTCATGAAAAACATATAATTAAAAATGTATTTACGTAACGCGTCCGTGTTTGGGTTACGGAAGCTCTTATGTACACCAAGTTTCAACAGAATACTTTATAAGGCGAAGGTCTAGCATTGGGACAGCATTACTTGATTTAAAATGTGCAAATTTATTCCGCTTAAAAGCGAAACAAACATATAGTTATACGTAAAATTCATCATAAAATTTGTTGAATAAAAACAACTCATTATAATAATCAAACACATGAGATAAGAATACTTTCCCTTTAACCTTACTTATCTATTTGTTCGAATTTAACAATAATTTCCTAAACGAAAAAGCAATAAATCATACTTATTCTCAACTCTTAAAGACTTTATCAGTACAGTGTCAGACGTGACCGTTGTGATCAACTATTAACTGTCTCGATATTATTATTATGCCTGTTTACGGATGTGGATTTCAAACATATCGATACCACAAAAGTCAATTGACGTAAGGGACATTTACCTAAAATGCCAAAATACCCCCACGACAATTTAACGTAAGGTTCATTTACGCAAAAAACGCCGCATTTGCCAAAACGTCCTTAACGTTGATGGAAACTTCTGGTATCGTATAGATCCTAGTTTCTAAATCTAAGTATTTTACTTACTACAAACTTTAACATTTAATTTTATTAAGTTCACTGGCGGATCCACTGGGGGGCGGCGTGGATCACATCAGGCCCTATCAGAATACCAGATGCTGAGATAGGGACCTTTTTGGCCTCGCACAGATTAAATTCATGCTGTTAGCTTTTGTTAATTAAATTTTTAACTGTTAGTTTTAATTTATTTTACATTTTTGTTTGCCTTGTGTGAGTCCCAAATAAATATTTATTTATTTCTTTCTTTTTTTACGGGACTCAAGCCCCCAAAACTCCAAGATTTCTTTGGTAGTCTACAAGCCAACACAGTTATTGGATAGTAAACTAAGGAGGCTTTTTATTGCGTTAAGCAAAATATAATGTTACGTGCTTTTTTAGTGTTTAAATTTCTAAAAACTACTTAGCGGAGTCAAGCCCCCCCCCCCCAAACAACAGTCCTGGATCCGCCCCTGTAAAACTTTGTACCTAGATGAAATGTCAAACTTTGGAGGTTTAGATGTTTGCATGTCAGGTGTTTGTTAATAAATCATGGTTGAACGGTTTTAGACGTAACACACACGGTTAGACCATGGCCCGGATAAGGGACTTGTTATAATAAAACACTTTCAACACGGGCGAAGACGTGGGCAGTAGCTAGTACATAATTGTATACTTATATAATAATATTATCTATGGCTGTCACGTCATGACGTAAAAGCTTAAAGATAAAGTGCAATGTGACCTGATGACTTTTGCTCTTCGTAAATATTTTTATCACTAAGCGGATGTTGATACCCACGCAATTATTATATTATTTCAAAGTTAGTGATCATGATTTCGATTGGACAGCGAGTGGATTGGTTAACGCAAGTTTATTGATTGGCCATCATATGTTCTGTGTGTTAAAACATTTTATTTTACTAGGGAATACTACTGGTAATATGATTTAAGTCTTTTTTAGGGTTCGACCAACGGAACCCTATTACTAATCCTCCACTGTCTGTGCATCTGTCTGTCAGCGGGCTGGTACGGAAGGAAACCTTCGTGTGCGAGTCCGGCTCGCACTTGGCCGATTTCTTCCAACAAAGTTTAAAATAATTTTGTGCATATCGTTACGGCTAATAATTTAATCAGGAATTTCGGCTATTCGTTTTCTGCCAATCAGCAACAAGAAAAAATAGTACAATATCACTACCTTTTTATAGTTTTTATTTTACACCATCTTTGTAAAGGTTCTATAAAAGATTTGATGCCACCTCTAAAACCAGCTAATAAAAATTCTATATAAAGTCACCTCTAACATATCAAGACAGCTATAAACAGAACGATAAACTTTGATATTACTCTTGTTGCTATTATAGGTAAACGACACTATGATGCTACCAGTAAGCAGTAGATATTAAGGTTTTTTTGCCACTATATATTACTAGCTTTTGCCCGCGGCGTAGCTCGCGTAATGGTAGCCTGTAACCGTCTCGAAGGTCCCTTTTATCTCTGTACCAAAATTCATCAAAATCGGTTCAGCGGTTTAGGCGTGAAAGCGTAACAAACAAATGAAAAAAATACACTTTCGCATTTAAAATTGGAATTATTTAGGGTTAGGATGTCCCACAGTTGGTCTTTACTTATCCCTTCCGAACCTTTCGGTCTTTGCAATTTGCTGACTGGTCAGCAAATTGGTCAGTAAAAAAATGACTGGTCAGTAAAAAAATATTACAGTGTCGACGAATATTTATATTCGTCGACACTGTAATATTTTTTTTTAGTAATAACTTTTTTAACTTATTTGCGAATAAATGGAGTTTTGTTTGTTTACCCTTCTAACAAAAGTCAACTTCCACACCATGGTGAGTTTTCCCGTAAGTGACGATCTTCGCCAATCTCTTCGGGTGCATCCGGTGCATTCATGAGATGTGGCCAGCCTACTTCTACGAGTAATGGAGCCCAGGCTATTATAACGCGCTGGTCGATTGAAATCTATGAATCATTATGCTTCATTGCCTACAGCCGGTCGATTCTGTAAACATGTCGAAGTGAAGACTTGGGTGAAGTGATCACGAAGTGAGCTGTCATTTCATCTTGACTACATGGGTTGAAAGGTCACTTTATGATCACTTCACCCAAGCCTTCATATCGACATGTTTACAGAATTGCACTGCAGTCCAGTAAATGATGAAGTATTCTTTAAACTGAATAATAACAGTACATTAGTAAAATTAAATAACGAAAGATACAAGGCTATACAAGGTATTCAATGAATTTTTATTTATGAAGAGAAATTCAAATGTGGGTGTGATTTCAAAATTCGAGCAGGTACCATATCCCTATTTAATTTATGAATCCTACTGATCACTCACAACAATAGACAACGGACTTATTTGTTTTAAATATAAGGTACCATATTATATTCAAGCTTCTTTAACTTCCTTAGTTATTGTTCGAATAGTTGGGTTCGCTTTCCAAGTTCCGACTCAGTTTTCTTTACTTTGTTCGCTTGTATAAATGTGGGTACATGAAAAACGGGAACACATAATATTAACAAAATAAGAGACAAACGGAATGGCGCGGACCGCCCCACGTTTTGAGATCACGTAAAATTACACGCCTTGCAGCTTTTAAGTTTGGTGCAAGTCTTGAGAATACAGCTTGCATTTAAGTATCATCTGCTCTTCTAGTAGAAATATCTAATATTTACTTGCACATTTCTAAAATTCTCTTTCATTTTTCAATAATTCGTCTCTGAATATTTATTTACATATTTCGAAAATAAAACGGCGAACGCACAATATTATCGTGTAAATGTAATTACAAATATTCAAACTATAATAAAGATTGCTTGGGGTAGTAATCTAAGGATTCCTGAATCAACAATTAATGCCACGTTCTATACAAGCTAGTACATTGGACAAAACGGATAAGTATGCAGCCTGCTAAATGCAACTGATTTTAATGGTGTTGGGCACATAGCCAAATCTCATTTCAGCGTTTTCTTTTGTTCTTAATAGTTGTCTCGGATGCAAAAGCTATAAAAAGAAATGCGTATTTATTTTTTAAATCATTAAATAAAAGGATAAGAAACATAAGCACTAAGACGATGCTCATTTCAATTTCAGTGAAGTCCAATAACATTTTCTTTTACTGTGCCTAATATTTTTTGTTTTACATGGAAAGTCAGAACACTTTACAAGTATTTGAAAAGTAGTACATCAAATCAATTTAGTCGTTGGATATAATGTTCCTTGCTCACCGTACAAAGGCGTATGCCATTACCCTCTTATCGCTTATGACTTAAAGCACAGTTTTACATCTTTGTAAGTTACTTCACGACGGTCTGACCTACATTTTGTGCTCGTTTCCATCTCACAGACACAACGATATTTTTGTGTGGCAAAAGCTACTTTGTTCTGCATCCGCCGTTTGGGCCTTAATTAATTAAAACTGTAGCGTGTTCCATCTTTGTGTGAGAAATTTTTGAGGTGGCAATTTGAAATGTTTTTGTTTCTCTTTTTAGCACTTAATTAATGGCTCTTGTGTTGTCGGTAAGAGAAAAATGTTATATCAAAATTGAGATGTCTTTTTCATATTTTTTTTCTAAATATTGCACGGCAGTAACGAAAAACTAAGAGAAGAAAAAATATAGTTTCTTTATTGATGTTGATTCCGATCGGTCTTTTTTTTTCGTTTGGTTATAAAACTCATCTAGGTTAATGACCGCTTGTTCTTTGATAAAACGGAGTAACTACATAACAACTAGATTGATATCAATAGCGAACTTTCTGTAAATAAAATAGATTATGAATAATAAAATTGCATGCATGTGTTAATACAATCAGGTACTCAAATACGTAAATAATTATGTTGTGATAAATTTATATTTTAATTTAATAGTACCAACTCAAATAATAAATATTTTTTTAATAATTTGTCTGTAAAAAATATAGCGCACTACCTAATTTTTAAGATCTTGTATGTAATTATTACCTATGTTTAACAAATAAATAATTACGATTATGATTATGTACTATTGACAGTCAGTTTAGTGGGTAGATATTGAAAACAAATCAAGACGATATTTTCACCGAGGGTAGTGTAAGTTCAAAATATCATAGCAAGAAAACATAGCTTCTAAGTAAACAAGGCACTGATTTAGGTCAGATCTCCTCACCCTAATATGTAATTATGTTAGAACTTTCACAAGGTTTTCTACTTTATTCTACTTACAAACTTCATTATCTTAAGTCTAAATCAAGTCCTTTATAGCTGTTGTTAGTCGAAACTCAGACTACCCTCCTAGTCGAGTGATAGTTATTGTATTTAGTAACTTAGGTAACAAATTAAACAGGATTAACTTGAAACCTATCCGACCAGCCATGTTGGAACAATGTTGTGAAGCATCGAATTACTAATTTGTTCTGTGGGACTGTGATTGGATATTTTGAATTATTAGGGCGTGTACTAAGTCACGATTTGTGAATTGAGAATTTGAAATTAAGAACGTGTTTATCTGTAAATCAGTACGTCGTCTGCGGCATCCTAGCTCTTAAACGACTGAACTATATTTCATTTCTTTTAATTTTTTTTTATGTTTACAGTTAAGAAGGTTTAGAAGAGGAATTCCTGATAGCTACAACCTGGTGTTATTTATGTCAAAGTAGATAGGTTTCTAGGTGCGTGCTGCAAAACATCGCTTACAATCATAATACAAAAGTTTGAGAGAGAGAGTTTTGCATGTTCTAAAGTAATTTTCAAATAGGGTTGTCTCGTTTACTTGTTTTTTAATATCGAAAAGACAATTTAATGATGCCTTGATGAATATTGGACCAATTATGATATTTCGAATGCTAGCAATGATTTCATTAACCCGGCGTCAGCATGGTAGAAAATAGGTAAGTACAACAACTGCATGGTGGGTCATAATTACCCAGATTTTAAACCGTAGCTGATTTTTACCATTTCAATGACATTTAGAGCAAATTTGTCTTTAACTTGAAGTTATAAAGAAATAGTTAAGTTTCGTTTTCCAAAGAATTTTGACCTTCTTCCGAGACGCTTTCTTCTAATATTGACTGAATTCGCTGCCTTTCGCGTTCCTCTTTATCCATTATTCAAATATAACCTAAAAATAACAAAATATAATGTAATACGTAATGACGGTACAAATAAATAAACGATATAATCAAATAATGAACTCAACGTAATTGGCACGAAATGGTATCATCGAATGTATAGTTGGGTCAAATTTACCTTTTTGTTGTTTGACCGCGTCTATCTTCCTGTGCAGGCGCACACCGTCTAAGTTGACATAAGAAACGAGGGAGGCGGGGCACTAACTGCAGCTACTGAGAAGCGTGGTAATGTTACACTATTATTTTCTTAAATACCCGCATTTAAAAACATCACGGGTCATTATGACCCAACCTATCAGACGCCGGGTTAAAGGGCATAGAATCTTAGTGGCATAACTACTCGGCCGCCATTTTAACTTTTTTTTTTTAAATCGCGGCACATTGTGCACATGCAAATATGGGTGGAGGGCACTTAAATAAACAAAAAATGTTAGCAAAGCCCTAAAGTATCACGTTGCCAAGATATTTTCTACTAAAGTCGTCATTAGAACAGTTACTATCATAAAAAATAAATCAATGACATGCTTAGAAAACTCATTTTTCTCAAGAAGAGACGAATATATTGGAAACTGTTGAATTTGGATAGGATTTATTGAATTCAAATGATTTGGTCACGATATATCGAGAAATTATAATCTAATGAAGATTATTTCATTACAATCTTACGGAGATTGCAATTTTCCGGTGACATACATATAACAACGTGCAGGGCAATTTTGAAAAAATAAAAACAAAATGGCGGCTGGTGGCTATACCAGCTCCCACAGAAAAAAAAATTGAACCTCTTTTATTCAAAAGTCTCACTTTCGATTTGATATTTTCTGTACAACGACTTAAAGTAGGTTCATTATCCTTATCTTTTCTTTAGACACTATTCACACGAGTTCCAAATATCTAAGCTACAATCTAGTTCATTCAGCCTAGCCCTAGAATGCCCCAGATCGTTAGACACCGCTGCGGTAGTGCAAGGACGGTCGTGTCCAATAATTGCTTGAATGGCCTTTGTATGGGTACTAATGGTCGCCTATGCTGATTCCCCTTTGGAACGAGGACCTGTGTTGTGTTGAGTGTAAGTAAGATGAGTGGTAGGAGTCCAGTTCGGTATGGCAAGGTAGATTTATATGTCGGCCCGTTGATTCGTTTTAAAGCTAAAAGAAACAAGTGCGAGTCGGACTCTCACAAGAAGGGTTCCTTTCTAAAACCGAAAAAAAACACGTTTCTTGTATGGGAGCCCCATTTAGAAAATTTTAACTGTCTACCTATTACGGTTCTTGAGATACAGCCTACTGACAGACAGACGTAAGGACGGATGGAGAGCGGAGGCTTAGTAATAGGGTTCCATTAGTTACCCTTTAGGTACGGAACCCTAAAAAATAGTGAATTGTGTGAGGTTAGGATAGTGTCACAGTTGGCAGGACGGAATGAAAGAAGGAAACACGTTACGCCGACTAGTTGGAACTTGTAACTTCTGAAGATTTATAATCACCAACCATCACCAACTTCTAACCCCTCCTATAATAATGTTTTTAACGGAAAAACCCATTAATATTTTTGCTCGAACGGGATTCTAACACATTCTAATTTAATTATTTTAAATCCAATCAAAAGATTGAAATATTGACAAATGAACAAAACTTAACCTACTTGCAATTTAAAATTCCCAGTGGAAAAAGATTAGATATCTTAAAGCTGCCTACTTTATTCTTTTCAACCACTTTATTCCTTTCCATTTTATTTCCACACTCAATCTTATTCTAAAATTCTTCATTCACGAGATTCATTCCCTTCAATAACTATTGTCAAAGCTGAATGGCTGGGCAAAATGTAGTTAATCGCGTTTGAGAGACCCACTTATATAATACAGCTAGCTTTGTAGAGTAATCAACGCTTTGAGCAGATTCAACGATGTTGGTGGTTTAGGGCGTATCTATGAATGAGTAGGAAATTAGCTTCGATTTATTGAAGTTACTTTTTATTGTGCGTACAGCTATGAAAGTGGAATTTCCTGGAGATGTATGTGATCAGAGAGTAAAGTCCCGCAAACCTCCACTGAAAAGAGAGGATACTCCGACCTCCGACGCTTATTGAGTCTGGTGGGCAACTGCTCGATAGTTGATATTTGGACTGTTGTATACGTTCAAATCGCACGAGAACTTTGCTTGCGCGATGCAGGATTTCATTGGTAGTTCATTGCTGACAGGCTAGATGGCGTTGCGGTTCTTTTTCATTGCCGTACAAATTTCATTTCTTAGTTTTTCATGTGGCGGCATTGATGCCGCTACAGATCCTCTTTAGTCAAGATTAATTATATATTCCAGGCAAACGTGCTCCAATGTTGACCACATTATCGCTTACCATCAGGTGAGATTGTGGTCGATCGCGAACTTAATAATATAAAATTCATCCGTTACTGACTGACTGAGTGACTTACAAACAACGCACAGCCGATACTACTGCCGGTCGATTCTGTAAACATGTCACAGTAAAGGCTTGGTTGAAGTGTTCACGAGGTGAGCTGTCAATCTATATAATCAAGATGGAATGACAGCTCACTTCATGATCACGTGACATCTTGATTACATGGACTGACAGCTCACCTCGTGATCACTTTCATCACGTTTCGGGGCTCCCATACAAGCCCGCTGACAGACAGACGGAAGGACGGACGGACAGCTGAGGCTTAGTAATAGGGTCCCGTTGGCTACCCTTCGGGTACGGAACCCTAAAAAACAATATAAACCCAAAAATCTTTTAGGTATTTTTAATCAAGTCACCATAGCAACAGTGGAATTAAACACCTCTACCTCGCTTTAAGCCAGGACAAGATACCTGCTTAAATCGTCTAACTTCGAAATCAAATCCAAGACCAGACACTATTCCGAATTCTAAATAGGTCCAAACTCCAAAGACTTAGGTATTGATAATGTCAAAAGTTTAGAGGTGAACAAGATCTCTTACCCAAGTTTCGGTGTCATAAAATTAACATAAACATTATTTAAAACGTTAGTTGTAATCTACTTATCGATCCCTCTTTTATGATCATTAGCTTTTCCCGTGTCGTATACCACAGAATGTGCGTTTTTTTTTGGTTTTAAAGTGGCCAGTAGTGATCTATCAGTGTAAGATTTGTTTTTAACTGGATTAATACTTCCTAAGATTGTCATATTAAAAAAAATAAACTATTTCTCAGATTATATTTTACTAGCTGCGCCCCGCGGTGGTATCCGCGGTTTAAGAGTAGCCTATGTGTTAATCCAGGGTGTCAGCTTCCTGCTTACCAAATTTTATCAAAATTGGTCCAGCCGTTTGCGCGTGAAGAAGTTACAAACATACACAAACACACACACTCACAAACTTTCGCCTTTATAATATTAGTGTGATGTGATGTGATGTTTCTTCTATTATATTATCTCAATAATAGACGTTTTCCATTTTACAACTTCATTGCATTGCATATAATAGGAGCAGTCCAGAGTTTTTTTTTTAGGATGGTAAATCATCAAATGACTCCGCGATGAGCGAAGCGGAAGGAGCGTCAGACTCTTACTGACTGAAATCCATCCGTGTTCCTCCAAATGCTCTTTGCGTTCCAGGGCCGCGGTGTTCTTTCGAAAAAAATCCACAACCCCGGAGTCTTGTATATCTTTTTCCTTGGACATAGACATAAACATAACTGGTAGAACCTCCTGTTTTTCACAGTCAGTTTAACACGTGAGTGTACCTCAGGACCGTACAGGAGTGATGCTATTTAAATAGTAGCCATTTCCTGCCGTTAATCATCATAACAATTAATGTATTAATTAACAAACCACAAACACACTAAACACACAATTTATGGAAAACCAATTACGAATACAAATAAATTATTTTAACGATGTAACTGACGCATTTAAATCGAAAGCTAAGTACTCATTCCCGTTTTCACTAACTTTAAAAATCTAGGTTAGTGAAGTCCAAATTCGATCATTTCTCAGTAGAAACTCGTAAGTTTCGTTTACACTTTTGATTTTTAGGGTTCCAAACATCCGTAAGAATCATAACCCTTATAGGTTCACTCGGGTGTCTGTCTGTCTGTCATAATAAATTTACTCCAAATCTGCTGGACCGATTTTGTTAAAATTTGGTCTACATATGAACTCCTGTGACTCAAACACGGACGCGTTACGTACTTAAATAAATTTTGAGAATGAGATCACTTTTGGTGGACCAATTAGAATTTTTTATTTTTTTCAAACTGTACTGCAGGTATGACATATCAAATGAGAGTGCTTATTGAGAGAGCTTTAATGATATTTTTCAAAATTTTAGCTTTGACGACATTCAAGAAATTAGACAAAGGATGACCGTTTCTGAAACTACAGAATCTAAAATGATGAAAAAATGCAGATAATAGTTCGTTATCCATAGATTACAGGAAAACCAATAAGAAGTTTTTTTTCCTTAGCCTATTGTGTCCCACTGCCGGGCAAAGACCTTCCCCATATCCTTCCAGACATTCTTTTCTTGCGCCACCTCGAACCAGCCTTCGCGGTGTCAACCTATAAGAAGTTAAAAAAATGAAATTCGTTTGGAACCCTTTGCACGCCAGTCCGATTAGCACGTGGCCAGTTTTTTTGTTCTATTTTCTTATTTTGTTATTTATTATACGTAACATTAATTGCCTTGTGTTGTGCTTTTTCATAGATAATTATTTGTTGTTTACCCTTTACATTAAGATGAACGTTCAGGGATAACGAAAGCGAGCACAAATATATAAACTAATAGAATAGTCTTACTACTAACTCGTTACGAATTACTAACTAACAGAGAAGTTTGTTTGTAATTCAGCACTTAGACCTAAATCTTGTAACTCGGGTAAGCTTAGTAACACGTATATCGTCTAAACGGGCGCTCTAGATTGTAGTAACATAACTGATACTATCAATTAAGTTCACTAACCCGATATCGCGTCGATAAAGTAGAGTTAAAGTAGTTATAATGAAATCTTTCGATCTGCTAGGATAATGTTTGGAAGTAGGTATTACGGTTTTGTATCGGTCTAAATTTCTTGCATTTTGCACTTTCTGTATGGTGTCGAACGTAAAAGAATAGCACCATCCCATCACTTCCCCTGGGTGTCGTAAGAGGCGACTAAGGGACTCACCAGAGAATGGGCAGCAGCATTCTCTGTGCATTGCAACATTTATACTGCGATCGACGACCCACCTGCCAAACGTGGCGATTATGGCAAACCTTTGGTTTTGGATTTGGGAGAGCTATGTCCAGCAGTAAACATCATTCGGCCGATGATGATGATGACGTCAAAAGCTAGTGCACGATATGAAATCGACCTTTTCAATAAAGAAGAACCTCGATGGTGACACTTGAAAAAATAACTCTTGTTTTTCTGCAGTGACATATAGTATAAGTTAAGGTATAAGAGGACAAAGACCTTGTCAACAAAGTACTTGGTGCTTACCAAAACCGTTAACCATAATAGAGAAGAAAATTGTTAACAAATCAAATATATCTAAAAGACTCTGCAGACTGCAAAATCGTGTTAACATGCACATTATTTGAAAGATTTTTTTTTATTTAAATAAAAAAAAAAACATTTCAAACAAATGACATACATGTATTACCGAAAAGTTCTAGAGTGCTAGAGCGTTGGAAGGCCTCCCACAAGGTGGACCGATTACCTGGTGAGGGTCGCGGATAGCCGCGATGGATCCGAGACGCACAGGACCGGTTGTTGTGGCGACACTTGGGGGAAGCCTATGTCCAGCAGTGGACGTCTTTCGGCTGATATGATGACGATGACATGCTTTGCACTGGCGAATCGGCATGTCCTATATTGCATTATTGATTATGTTTCTATCAATGTCAATACAGTTATTGATAATCTCAATAGATTACAAGGTTCTGAGGCTTGCACAGTAAACAGCTTTGTGTTATTCAAGAGCCTATGGGTCTTGAATGACACAAAGCTTGTGGTTAGGTTTAGGTAACTGGCTGTGAGGCTTATCTATTCACCATAGTATGCGGCAGAAATAGATGTTGTCATACAATATTATGCAGATATTGTGCCGGTACCTACTAAGATAACAAAAATATTTTGTGCATACATGTCGTAAACTTAGTAGGAGGATTGAAATTCCCAGTGTTGATGGTTTTACGTTTCATCCTTTCCAACCAGTAATAATAATAATAATATAGCCTCTTTATTTCCATAATGAATGACTTACAAAACAAATAATACATCATGGAATTATTTTCAATACATGCATGAAACAATAAAATATTACAGCAATTAGTATATAAGTATTAGATTACAATAACATTAAACAATTTCATGTTATACAAATTTCAGAATAATGTGATTAAATATTTCCAACCAGTAATGTAAGGATAAAACACATAATCAAAATTGAAAAACGTCTTGATGATTGCAAAAAATGAAGTTAAAATCTCTAAAAATATGTATGTATCCTGTCCCAAAAAAAAATCTGCTTCAAAAACGTTGGCGCTAAGACACAATATTATGATAATGGAACGAATTATTTAATCTTAACGGCCCCGTTTTGATGACAGCAAGAGAACATTTAAGTACGGTCATCTGCTCAGTAGGTAAGTATGTACTAATTGTGCCTACTTAAGCCCGTTAAAGAAACATTACATTGCCCAAACGGCTCTAAACTGAAAATCGATAAAGGTCTTTGCTCTCAGTTCAATTTCATTAAGTGGTTCTAAGTTATTCGAACTACGGCTTATCGCGTTCTTTTTTTAAATGTTTTTTTTTTTATTATTATTATGGATAGGAGTCCGTTTGATCACTATCTGACTTGATGGTAAGCGATGATGTGGTCGACGATGGAGCACGCTTGTTTAGAAGTAATACTCACACTATTTACATTTAAAGCATATTTTTAATAAATAAATAATAATAATAATAATCATTTTATTATCAGGCTGCTGAGGCCCATAGACATAATACACAAAATAATCTTAAAAAATAATAAACTAATACATATTAATAAACCTTATTTAAT
Organism: Mamestra brassicae; assembly: GCA_905163435.1. Taxonomy (NCBI): domain Eukaryota; kingdom Metazoa; phylum Arthropoda; class Insecta; order Lepidoptera; family Noctuidae; genus Mamestra; species Mamestra brassicae. The sequence continues at coordinate 3,261,944 of LR990996.1, read as the reverse complement.
TATTGCACACGAAATGACGGCGTCGTGTTTCGCTGACTGGTGTCGCGCAGCTGGCCGCGGAAACGTCGATACACGACACCCTTCGGCCAAAACTCTTCTTTGAGGAATACCTCGAGCTGATGAGTTGGAACCCGCACCACAAACGACTTGAAGTTTGTGTTGTGACGCGACTCCCACTTCTCGACTCTCAAAGTACAGTTGGTCTTCACTCTCATGTACTCCACAATCTCCTCAACCTTCGTGGAGTGATGTAGCCGGGACACATACAGCTGCGTCGTAAGTGTTGCTAGACGCAGCAGCATGTTTGGTCCTGCCAGCGCGGTGCCGCACTGGTTCCGACAAGTTGATTTTTTCTTCTTTTTCCTCTCCACCATGATGAAGCCATCCTTGTCACACGTCTCCTTGTTTGGATTCAAGTCCTTTTCTATAAAATATCTTGCTTACTTTTCTAGTTTTAATCCGAGCTAGAACAAAATGTAAACCGTATATTTTCATAATGGCCTAGCTGTTTTAATTTAAAACATTATCCAAATAGTTATGCTGTTAAAGATTCGATGTAGAAATGTAAATCAAAATAAAGCATCAATTCATTTGACTTAACAGCTTTAGTATACGAAATAGATTATACTGAATTTGCTGTAAGAGCTATAAAATATTTCAAGGCAGCAAAAGCATTACGAAATTCTGAAGTTATGGTCAGGGTAGGACGGGTTCAGTATAAGGCTTCTAAAGGGGATACAACTTTTGTGATTCCTGTAGTCGGCCGTCAAAGATTAGCAACCCAAAAGTACAGCGCTATTGACAGGCTGTCATTCATTATTATTTTTTGTAGCTGCTGGCCATGGAGTCGTCCGCAACGTCCGCAAGTTTCAATACTTACCATTAAGTAAAAAATATGTGCACCCTAGATTTAGATTTTTGAGTAAACACTTACTTTAATTTTGATCAATATAAAGCTGTCTTATTTCCATCCTTTATAATAAACCAAAAAAAAAAAACTGACCAAGTGCGAGTCGGACTTGCACACGAAGGGTTCCGTATCATTATCTATAAAAACTATGAAAACGTCTCTATAACGTATCATAAAAACGTCAGAAAAATCACGTTTGTTGTATAGAAGCCCCCTTAAATATTTATTTTATTCTGTTTCTTAGATTTTTTTGTTATAGCGACAAGAGAAATACATCATCTGTGAAAATTTCAACTGTCTAACTATCACGGTTCATGAGATACAGCCTGGTGACAGGTCTTAGTAATAGGGTCCCGTTTTACCCTTTGGGTACGGAACCCTAAAAATTACGAAACGTTATTTATTGGAAGCAACTATCTTAGAATAACAATATAATGATAATAATAATGACAAAACACCAAACGATAACCTCTCGACTTCCACTGACGAGATAATACTCCACTCTGACAAAACCAAACACACAAAAAAAGAATTTTAATATATTATAAAAAAAACTCGACACGATAAATGACTCAGTAAAAGCATTGTCGTTACTGTCACATACATATACCGTAGGCAAAGGAAACCCATTATTAATAGCCACGGACTTGCTCAGGAGGTTGCCGCTGGGAAATAATATATATCGTGACCTTTTGATGCCGGTTGGGACTCGAAAATATTGTCCTAATGTTTCTCTGTTTAGTTCAGCTTGATTCTAAATGTATTAAGGTTAATATTTTGGGAGTTTCCTTGTAATTTTGGATGTGTCATGTTTATGCTTTTGTTTGTTTTGGTTTGAGATCGTTTCTCAGAAATAGTTTCTTTGATAATGGTTGGAAATAATAAATCGATAAACAGGAATGGGTGGAATAATCATTGGTAAATTATGTTCAAGTAACTTTTAATGTATGTTGTAGACGAAAATCGTGTTGTATTACAAATCCGCTAAGTAATTTTAGGGTACTTAGTCAGTTTATTTTCTTATCAATTAAGTAAATCTGATTGCACCTTCGTGGCAACACCCGAGCTCAGATCTTGACTTGGACTTAAGATCCTTTAGGAGGACAAAACATAATTCAATGTTTTCATAATTATCTTCACCCCCAATAATTTCAAATTCTTAATCACAGTCATCAGACATGAAATCCCCATAAATAAATATTAACCAAACAGCTTAATGCTCAATAATAAACGTCTTCGAAACGTAAATTTAAAGGTGAACAGTTCTATTGAACCATCAGCAAATACCATTCCAATTAATTTTCTGCTATAGTGTTTAAAATTGATAAAGTTTAACATTCTTACTGCCATTCGAAGCCCCAATTCGATTTCAGATACAAATACGATGCCTACAGTGTTCACCGGACGAAATTAAATATAAATAAGATCGGAGGGGAGACTAGGGATTCAGAATCGAATTAAAAAATAATAACGCCTTCAATACTGCCAATGTTATTCTATCGATAAGGCTTTGGGAGAGTTCATCGGTTTTGGAAATTTGTAAAAGAAGCGTTTGGATGTCTCAGTGTGACTTTAAAGATTATTTGGAGTAAATGAAGTCGTTTTCGTAAGTTGAACTCTAAGTCAATAGTTTCGTTAGAGACATCGAACTACTAGTAATCAAGATTTAAATTTAACTCATTTGGTAGTTTCTTTAAATCAATTTCTGAAAGCACTTTTGTGTACCTTTTACTTTATGATAGAAACGGGATGAAAAGAAAAACGAACCCACAGAAAAATTGTTAAACATGTAACTCTTAAAGCCTTGTTAGTTCTTTTGAAACATCATCTAAATACGTATCTAATGCACCAATAGTAAACAAGCGTCCACGCTATATGAGATTTCGTCAGTACCCTGAAATAATGGTTCCTGTTGTGTACGCAATTGCCAATATTGGCTCAACTTCAGAGGCCTTTGATGGATTACAAATGCGAGTGACCGTTTGTGTACGAATGGACCGATCGACATTCAAGTGTCCCCAAAATGGGCCATTGTCAACGGAGCCAATTAAATGAAACCAATTTCTGTTACTGCTCACTATAAGAGAAACATAATCAAGATAATAGAACTAAGTAATAATAGCTTTGTATCCAGAATATCGTTGTCAAACTTTGCCAATACAAATTGAACAGAGCCTTCAATAGTTAACATTAATTTTCACGGACGTGTTTTGCACAAAGACAAAACCTTGGCAAATGAGTTAACCAAGTTTAATTAGACAATCCATGTTGCCAGATACAAGAAACAGTTCGGTTTGCTCTTGTCCCAGTTGTTCAAGATCTCTGTTCGTGTGTTCGCAACTTTGTTGGTTTAAAATTGTGATTTCCTATGGGGATATTGCGTTGGAAAACATGCCTACAAAAATGTGTGTGGCTTGAACTTTGTCATTGTCAGGTGATTTATTAAAATTGTAATCTAGAAGTCATTCATTACTGATCGGAATAGGTAGACTATATTTACCTAATGTTCGTGGAAGTAAGTAACATAGAGTTGATAATACCTCCTGTAAAATCCCGGAATTATAAATCGAATCATGACAATTAAAACCCGGGATTATAAAAACATGAACTGGACTTGTGAGTATAGTTACAAATTATTGATTTGAAGAATCAAAAGAAGAAAGAGTTGTGCGAGAACAAAGCTATTTAATTTAATAGTTTTAGTAGGTACGGAACTCTAAAAACATAGTAAGATTCTTCAATATAATATTTTTTTTCAAATGTATTCATAGCGCAATAAAAAAATCAAAGGTAAATAAATATAGTCTACCAATTCCGATCTCTGCTGATTATATTTAATTGTCCAGACTTGTCAGTTTTATAAATATTTTTACCAACTTTCAGCTAAGGCACTTTATTTAAAACGAGGCGGACTTCCATCTCATTTTTTTTTCAAAAAGAAAACAACTTTTTATTATTCTTATACAGTCAGTGTATTTATGATGAATACCACAAAGAAAAAGTGCCGGTCCCGGCTGTTGTCACATGATAACGGGGGCTTTACGTCATGACAGAGCGAACTTCGCCACAAAAACGTTGAAGAAGTTGAAGATACGACTAGCTGTATAATAATGTTGACCCAAACTTGTTTCAGACATTTTTTAGATCAAGCCACAAAAAAAATGAACACAAGAATTTTCGTGTAGAATATAAAACTGAAAACATAAAAGTTTCGCTCAAAATAAGGCTCTTTAAACATTTTTAATCCTGAACTAAATCCCAAATCTAGATTACAGAAAAACATCTGTGTTTTATTGGAACTCAAATGGTTGAAAAACATTTTCGTTTTATATATTTGACGGGGAAACTGTGCGGCTTTCGTGCCGAGTTGCTGACGTTATCGCTTCGCAACAATGGTCACTAGAAAGCCTCCTGACCGCAACACCGCTACCCAAACTTACGTTCAGCTGACCTCGCGTTGCCTTCATTCAAATGTGACAACTAGGATAGTCACCTCGTTAGTGCGAATTTTGAAGTCCTGTGGCAACCGCAAGTGCTCTTGGACAAGCAGACGAATGCGAGTAACGACGTCACATTTTGAAGAAATCACTAGTGTTTTGAAAAAAATCCGGGAGTTTTCTTTTTGCTGTGTTTTGGTCGTGTGACGAACGTCATTTTATTATTTCAAAAATATAATGGGCGTAACTAATACACAGCTAATTGAGAAACATCGTATAGTTTACCGGAATTATCGTTGTTATTAACAATCCTCAGACTGTGAAATACAGACGACTAAATTAAATTTCTATTCAGAAGCAATATAACCGAGAGTACCCGATAACTACCTGCTGAAAGGGAAGATCTTCAAACAGAACTGTATCTAAATTATACCGTTTTAATATTACCTTTCAAACTGGGACACATAAATAAGCCAACTATTTTGACGTCAAGAGATTCGATGCCGTTGAAAGCTGTAGACCAACTTGTTGGCAGTTAAGAGGCTATTACGTTATCCTCTATGTCACCCCTGCCTTATACAAACTTGCCTCCACACTTTAATAAAAACATGTACACAGTAAAACATTTCAAAATAACGGACAACCATATCTAGTAGCTTGTCTTTGTGAATTTGTTATTTAACACTTGTCTACATTTGCTCCAGAAGCATCCACTAATAAAATTTTAAGTGCTACCGAATCAAATTTTTAGGTCGTGCCTACTCTCGCTTTTGAGTAGGACCAAGGATGAATTTAAATGAGCTTTCAACAGCGTTGACTTGGAATTGCATAAATATTAATGGTTCGCGGACTACAAGACTGATGGATATGGATTAGCCGGAGGGAGTTTTCTTTAAGCAACTTGAGGGGACAACGTGTCTTCAGCAAATTGTTTGTTGCTGTCCAATGAATATTAATCATTTACATTACCAAGAAAACGCTTGGATGCCCTCTTTCCGTCAATATTGCGTTCCGATTTATTATTGTTCCTGTCGACGCTAATGCGACGTTGTCAGTCAGAGAACTTGCTGTTAAAGTTAAGTTTATTATCATTGCAAGCACTCTTGTATTTAACGTTTTAGCACTAATAAATAAATCTGTAAACACGAATTCTAATGCCTTTTCGGTATGAAGCTTGTCTCTAATGAGAAGCCGTTTGTATTTCGTTTCATTTACATTAAACTTGGGTCTAGCGTGAGAATGTAGGCAGGTTCCTGAATATTAATAGCTACCTTATTAATGTTTGAACATCGTATTACCATCAAATTATTGAAATTAGCCTTCGTAGCTATGATAACATTTCTTAACCAAACTTTCTTTTTGTTTCAGGTTTACATGCAATAAAAATAGTGAAGTTTGTAGTGCCAGAGATAATTCAGTATGGTGTTCAAGACTCAGTTATATTAGACTGTGATTACACGTATGGGAACAGAACTCCAGGTCTTATGGTGAAATGGTTCTTCAGAAGCAAAACAAAACCAGTGTACCAGTGGATAGTGTCACAAAAACCCCAGGACATAGGCATTTTGAGGGGTCGGGTGGACTTAAATTATAGAGCGTCAGATGACCCCTTAAAAATGTATAGAGCTCTTCGAATAGTTAAATTAGATACGGACATTTCTGGTGAATATATTTGTGTAGTGTCTACTTTTATTGATGAGGATGTCAAGAGCAAACATATGACTGTTTTTGGTGAGTATTTTAATAGTAAAATTTATATTTGTTCAAGTCAGTCATTTTTCACAATACAGTACATAACAATTTTTCAAATTTATATACCTTTTAAGAAAGATAAATTATCAAATCAAATTTATCATGCAAATACACGCGACATTACACTATTGATGTTATCTTAACCTTTATACAAGCCCCACCCACATATTTTCATTCCAATACATTCTACTCCACTACTGACATACACACGTGCCCCGACTGTACCACTCGAAAATTCGTGTTAAACTTACATAAAGTTCGAACGCAAGACATCCAATCCATACTAAGAAAACATTGAATTTCATATTTGTAGCCTGCTTCCTCGTAAACCGTTTACTTTTCCGCATTACACGTAGTGGGTCTCTCCGACACAGTTATAACCGAAGTGGTGCAAGGAATAAATGAATTTGGGGTCATATTTGGTATAGTATCTGGGTTACAAGAATACTGATCTCTGTATGTTAGTGATCTAGTATAGAACTTTGATCAAAATGAACAAAATCATTATTTTTGTGTCATCATTTTATTTAAGTTCTACCCAGTTCATGGGTTATGGAAGTCTAGTAGGCAGCCGCTCCACGTAAAATACTGATATTCAGCTGAATCCGGTTTGACTGGCCGACCCCAATATAGTTGGAAAAAGACTAGGCAGATGATGATTCTCCAGTTATTTTGGTCTGTGCAGAATTACTTTTCTTCAAATAAATTTCTTTCTTTCATTAAAATTTTCGCTTTATTTGCCAATTCTTCATTTCTTTTTACTTTATCTAAAGTAAACTTCAACTTTGACATTGTTCTAATCAGTAATGATCATATTTGAACCTAGTTCAGTTAATATTGATTTACTTGTAATTATAATTACAATTTCTCTTCTAAACTGGTCAGTGGCTATTGGAAAGTTCATTATATCTAACCCCTTTTAACCCCCTGTGGTTAACCCGTTCCTGCTATGTGTATTAGCCTCGTTTGGTGAGGATTAGTTGATTAACCTTACAAATTAAAGGCAATTATGTAAGTAAAACTGAATAATATTGTCTGACAAGATTAGCTATAGAACCTACAGTCTATCTTTTCGTGTAAAATTTTGTCTACTCCATCTTGAGCCGGTAGGTTAGTGTTGACTTCAAAGTTAGATGTTATTGGCAAAATAAATAAGGTACAAATTGCAACTTAGACATTGTTATCATTCGTAAGGTTAGGTAAACAACTGTTTGTGTTGTTGTTTTGTTTATAGAGGTATTTCACGTTGACCTCGTTGGATCTATTTCTCTTAAGTTTACTAAAATATTTGTATTTTTTAGCTGTTCTGGTATGCTTTATTGCAGATAGAGTGGTTTAAACTAGGCTTAATGAACACTTGATATTGATCCGTTTTAATCGACGCTGAGTTTACGACAGTGTCTTCACGGTTGATTTTTACTTTGTTATATTTTTCATAGCCGTTATCTTCAAAGTCTCCAATTTCGCCTTCCCTACTCGCTACAGCTTCTCCTTTAAATCGGATATCCTTTTTGTTTAAGCAAGCTAGTTTTATACATTCAACATCTGCTATCCGCAGCCCGCTCTTTTTGTGTCAATGACACTTGTAAGCGTTCCGGCCAAATAAAACTATACCGAATTGCTCTATTCCAATTCGACTTTATGCAATCGGGGTTATGTGTACTGGTAGCATGGGGAATGGTTCAAGTTTTTTGATTGCGGATTACGTATCTACTTTGGGAGAAACGAATGATTGTGTGCATAAGTGAAATCATAAAAAAAATGTTATGTTGTTGATCGTAGTTGAAAATAAACTTCAAGTTTGAACTTCTACAGAAATTATAGTTTATTTACTTTTTGTATTTTTAATTAAAAAAAATATATATCAGTTTAAAAAAAATTTCAGCCCAAATTTCATGCCACTGGTGCATTTAAGTTGTATGTTTTGTTTTTGTTAGAACAATGCCGTTTTATTTTGGTCATTTTCTTTCTAAAAACAGCGTTTTTAACCACAATTGGTGGAACTTGGCCCAATTCCGAACCTAATTTCGAATTGACATGCACTTGGCCAATTCATTTATTAAAAGCAGGAAAGAAAGAAAGAAAACGTATCAGCTGCGTGTTCAAAGAAAGTTATATAAGTTAACTGAGGGTAGAATAATTTAATAGAGATCGTTAACCGTCGGTTAACAGCCTGTTAGTATTCAGCAACTATTTTATTTTGTTTTTATTGTGAGTGAGGAATCTATCGAACTAGTGCAGCTAGTTGGTAGTTTGTTGGGAATTGAGAGATTTTGTAGGCAGCCTTTACTCAAAAAACGTTTAACTTTTGTTGTTATCCTGTCTGAAACAGTGCGATGTTTTTATAAGTTTTAACCGTGTTCACAAAAGGAAGAGGATATCAATTCGGATGTTCATATATTTTTTTGTACGTTCGGCCTAAACTCCGTCATGTACGCAATTGCATTTTTTTATTCGAATGAGTATTATTCCGAAATGGTCCGTCCCATTTCAGTTTCATAAAGATCTGATGAAGAACTTATACAAATACAATTTTAGACATATACAAGACTAGTGCAGGAAGATAAAGACCTTTTTTTGTTTAAGGATGGGAAATTATCAAATGACTTCTTCCGCTCTGGGTGGAGCAGACGGGCGTGTCAGACTCTTACTGACTAAAAACCCATCCATGTTCCTTCTAAAGCCTTTTGCGTTCCAGGGCCGCGGTGACTCTTTCGAACAAATTCCGCACCAAGATGTGGCCTACAGTTGTTATATTTCAAAAATGTTCAGTTAACCTGGTCAACACTCAATCAGAAGTCCTAAACACATACAAGCGTTCCTTTACCACCAAATCCACATACACATGCACACATTCGAAATCCACAAGCAAACCTCTAATGTCGTGTACAAAACTATCAAATTTCAGTGCCGGAGACGAGTTTCCGGCTGATTCAGAACAAGACGAATGACGACACGGTGAACGTCATCTGTGCGGCGGACGGAGCATTCCCTTCGCCGAACCTCACCATAGCAACGCCAGAAAAGTAAGTACATTTATAACTAGTAGTCGCCCTCGGCTCCGCCCGCGTCGTACTAGAACTTCCCCTGTTAATAAAGTAAAGCCTTCTAGCTTCTGTCAGCGTGGGAAAATATCCCAAGGGAACATACTCCCTGGACAAAAAAGTATCTTATGGCTTTTTCGAGGACATGATCTACAGGTGTGTCAAGTTTCATCCAAATCCATTCTGCCTTTAAGACTTCAAGAGGTTACAAACAAACTCACTCTCGTATATAAGTAATAATATATTAGTTTGGCTCTATTAAGACTAGCTGCCAACCGCAGGTCCGCCCCAATTAGCACTTTCCTCATTTATATATTTTAGCTTATGTGTTATTCTGATATGTAAGCTACCATATCCAAGGTCCCATTTATCTCTGCACCAATATTCATCAAAATCGGTTCAGTGATTTAGGCGCAAAAGAGCAACATCAATACATCCGGACAATTTTTGTCATTTATAACATTAGCAGGTTAGGATGGTTTATTATTGCTTTTGTTTTATTAGTCAAGCTCGTGACTAAGTATTGTAACAACAATCGAATCATAGTTAAGCAAAGCTTATCGAGGGCGGTCGGCGGATGGGTGACCATTCATTAGGTACTCGTATATACCGTGACTCGTCTGTGCCTCGGGAGCATGTTCAGCCCGGCTTTAATTTTAAATCTTAGACACTCGTTACGGATAGACTCGCACTCGCACTCGTTCGTTCCTCTATCCTAACTTGCTGTGCCCGACAGGGTCCATAATGATATAAAATTATGTATTTTTTACATGTACCTACCACCTAAGCTAACATTGTGTAATGCAAATAAATATTGAGTATTGAGTATTGAGATAGAAATCAGAAGACCTAACAACAGTTTTGACAAGAGTATCCTGTTACCCAGTTATTGGGTTGTTGAGGTCAGGTAGTCACTCAATGTAAAGTAATTAGCTGCATTCAGCCAAACTAGAAGTCGACCCTTACATAGAACAGGCAGTTAGATTTTTTGGTTACACAGAAGATACTTAATCAATCGAAAGTTGTATATGCTGCACTTTTGACCCTTGACTGTACTTTCTTTTTTTCTTCTTTGGTCCTTCTTTCTATCTTCTTTCTTTCTTTCTTCTTTCTTTCTTTACCTGATAGTACCTACTAGGTGAAATGCCTCTACAGAGACAAAAAATTAGATGTTCTTGTTAATTCAAATTTTTACCCGCCTGCAGCAGTGATTAACATAACCACATTAATGTGGGATGTTGGAAGGGTGTGTGACTATTTCATCTCCCCCTTCCCTTTTGGAAAAACAGGGGTGACGTAATTAATTTATATTCCCATGGAGAACTAAAGGGTTATGTTTCGAGGTTTGACATTTTTATGAGAAAGTTTAAAATAATAATAATAAATTTATTTGCATTAAAGTTTTACATTTTACACGAAAAATATAGTTGTACATTGAATTCCAGGTAAATTAGGTATACAATTGTGACGACACCAGCACCCTTGCTAAGTTGACAAGACAACTTGTCTTAAAGATGCTGGGCCCGTCCCTAAAGTAGAGGCACCTTAATTGTATGCTATGAGTAGGTAGACAGACAAATAAATTATTTAAAAAGGAAAAAAATAAAAAACAAATCTATAAGTACATGTGGTGTGGTGTGGGTGTGAGAGAGAGTGTAATAAAATCTTCAATTAATATTTATGATAAATGATGTTGACTTACTACTGTTAAAATTATTAAAGTTAACGCCGGTTAAACTAGTTAAGGCCGGTTTTCCTATCTACTTGGAGAAATAACACAATCTCAGGATTCAAAGACTCGTGATCTTTAAAACTATAATGATCAAAACATGTCATATAATAATGATAAATAAACAGGATCCAACAATCTATTAAAACATACAAAAGTTATTTATAAAAGCAGTATATATAATAATAAAATCTCTCAACGAATACCACGAGTTTCTTTGGAATCATAACTCGAACTATTTACGCAGTGAAAAAACTCTCAGTAATTAAAGTTTCGAGCCGGAATTATTCGCTTAAAAAAAGTTAGACACGACTAAAACAACTCTTCGCTTTATTTTCGAGTGGTAAAATTTAAGAGTATCAGTTATTTTGCTGTCCAAATTGTTGGAGTCTCTCTGAATTTAGGTTACTGGTTAATGTGGTTTTATGCAAACAAGTTTTCAGTTTTTTTTTTTTGTACTATGTTATTTTTTAATGAACTGTTGTCAATTTTACGTTGTTTTTTTGTTTTTTTTTTGATGCAGTTCGGTAATTGTCAAATTTGCATGCATTTAGCTTAAAAGACATTTTTGTTTTGTCAGCCTGATCTGGCCCAGTCTTGAGCTAAAGCCTTCATCCATTCCTTCCATTTTTCTTTGCTGGATTTTTTCACGTCTATTCACTAGGAAGCCAATATATTTATTTTAAAAATGTGTTGAATACCCCTGACGAATTTTTTTCTTATGATTGTCTGTGTTACATTTAGGTACACCTCAGTTCATGTGACAGGGGCAAACCACCGCACAAATCTGAAGTCCAGGTAACTCTGTGATAGACGGGCAAAACAATACATTATACGGATTCCGATTGCATTAAAAGTAGAAACCCTAATAGATCACCCAGGACATAATGCATACATGTTGCCTTTGCGTACCTTTATTTACTTAGGTAGACTCACAAGGGAATGTCAAGCTTTTATTTAATCACATAACCGACATCAGGAAATCGAGGATCCATTATTATATCACAACACAATTGTACTAAAATAACATTAGACAAAAAATACTTCGAACTCATTCGAAGTACGAGAAGGTATCTTCTTAAATAATATAAACAAACTCGACGAAATTAAGTTACTCTGCTTAAACAGCAGAGATTATAGTAGATACTGTTTTCATGTTCAAAGTAAAATTTAAGTAGGCTTTTCTCAAGGCAATCTGAGCATAAAACGTTTAATATTACATAATTAGAACAACAAAATAAGCTTCTAAATTCGCTTCATTTTTATTTCAGAAAAGTGTTCATTAAATCAAGGTTTTTTAAAGGGCTTTTGCTAACAGGAGCGATCGATATTTTGCGAGGTAGAATTTCTTGATTATACGAATACCTCGTATTTGTTCGGTGTACCCAGTTTCAATCTAGCCTCAATAGTTTATAAGATGAGGAATTATAGAACAGTCCTCTGATTTCCCTCTAATTTCTACCATTTCCAATTTCTGATAAGGAAGCAGGGCGGCCATCTTAGAAAGACCTTCCTCACCTCCCTTTGTCGTTGAGTTTGCTGACGTCACAAGGGTTTGTGAGGGCAGTAATAGGTGTCTGTAATGGGTAGTCAGATATAGATGTATGAAGTTACTCGAGGTACATAGAAACCGCATTGCGGGAAGTGTCCATGTAATGTGCTGGGCGCAATTTGATATGGAATGTCCCAAACCGTTTGGATGGGATTTGAGGTGTTTCACGGTTCACGGTCCTTAGTTTCGTATTGTTTCCTCGTTCTATTGTTAGATCAATTCCCGGTTATTGTCTATTTCATCGTAAGTAACGTTGTTTGGTAATTTGGCGAATTTTTAATGCTGATTTTGTCCTCTTTGTACTTTCTATATTGCAAAATTCGGGCCAGATAAGAAAATATAATATCTTGGGACAACTCACACACGGTCATCCGATCCCAAACTAGGCAGAGCCTGTGCTATGGCAACCAGACAACTGATAAACATACTTATATATTTCTAAAAACATACATATTATAGACAAATTACACCCAGACACAGAACAAAAGATCATGCTCATTACACAAAGATTTGTCCTGGGTGGAAATCAAACCCTCGACCTCTGGTTTAGCAGTCAGGGTCACTAACCACTCGACCAACAGGCCAGTCAAATATAGGTTCCGTTAGTGGTGTTGACGAAAAATCTGATAAAATTTAGAGTTGATAAAAATGTTAAACATCGGATACAGACAGGATTCGCTACAAACTTTTAGTCGTAAAAGAGTTCATACCATATTTATGATTTCAAACACATCAATGAAATCCAACGACGTGAAATATATTGTTCACGGTTGTCTTGACTTGATACTGAAATCAGTGATTTATGATTTACGGTGATTAGTTCGTACATTCATACTGGGGAATTATCAAAATGCACGATGACATTATCGTGATTCAATTTCAATCATTACTTGTTTTTGCAGCTGGAGGGCTTATTTCACGATAAACCATGTTCACGTTCAGTGAGATCATTTTTGCGTGGCATATTGGCACTATCAACACTTGAAAGTGGCATAGATACTTGTACGTTCATATTTGAGTTCAGTTTTGTTGGCGAAGTTATGATCTTGTGTTGATGAGTGTTTTTTTTTTGTTTCTCACGGATAAAATAGTGCACCTGCCATTTTATATCTTCACCGGCCTTGTTTGCTTTATAAAGAATGCCTAAGTCATTATGTCTCTTTAGTACCTTTGTTCATGAACTTAAAATAAATGAATTCACTCTTAGGTGTCTTGGGATCATGGCATTAAACTAAAATCACGAGAAAAGAATTCAATTCAAACTTTTGAGAAAGGCAATTTAGAACGTTTTAACACCTCACTGCTTCCCAAAAGTTTACTTTACAATCTTTCAAAAATCCACAGGGTATAGTTTAAAATAATATCACATTTCGAACAATTGATTATAGGGGAATAAAAGAACTTGGCAACGTTTGGGGCCAAGATTAAACTTGGTCGGCTTGGCTACCATCTGGTTCACCTGCCAAGTACCTGGCTATAAAATACGCTTTGCTAAAAAATTTCATTTTGGTCACCGAGTATTTTTATTTGCATACTATGCTCATATTTGAGGAGTAAAGTTGAATGTGAAACTCGATTGCGGCAAGAGACTGAATTGTAATTAAGAAAATGTAAATATGCAGGAAACTATAAAGAGGTGAAAGGGTGTCGTAATTTTGAATAAGAATATTTTTTTTATATAAAAACATGGTATATTTAAAGTCTTATTAAGTGTAGGATTAGGATTAGAGATGCTAAGAATATTTAGCAACTATTCGGTATTCGGCCTATTCCGCTACTTTTTTGACTATTCGGTATTCGGCAAGATATTGCGACAACTTAGCTCCCGTAATGCCATTCATGTTAGGTTCCTTTAAACACTGCAGACAGAAATGAGAGCCCCGCGCTTTTATATACCTAATAAATAAATAACTTAGGTCTGACTGCTCAAACCCTGATTTCATTCAATTGAGTGTCGGCGTTTGACAGTCCAAATTAGTCTCTCCTAGGGTTAACAAAGAAAAATTTTTTAACAATTACAGCATATTTAATGCGTAAAATCTATCAGTGGTAAGTTTGGTATAATATGATTAATAATTTTATTTTTTTAAGATATATATTACACACTTTGATGTAAAACATAATGCATGTTGTGACACGAACTATTCAGAAATGAAACAAACATGACCACAGCGTAGTTACAGCACACTTCAATGAGGCAGGCACCTATCACCTACGTAATGTACTAAATGTCTTCAGCGCTTCGGTCGAGAGCTAAGACAATATTCGATATTCGGTAAAAACACTATTCGCGGTATCTCTAATTAGATGATTTTCTATTCACTGGCATATAAACATTTGAACAATAGTTAAGTGTTCCTTTTAATATTTAATAAATTCAATTATTACTAAACATTCAATTATAATTTGAACAAGTCTACGTGTTAAAATCGAATTAGAACTATTCTATATTTGGAAAGTTACTCTCTCAGGTACACGTACTTTCTTACACTACTTAGAATAAAGTACCTACTAACTTGTTTTTTTTTTTATAAACGACATCTTAGATTGCTTTGACTTAGAAGTTTGATTTTTCACTGCTCCAAGGGATAGCAGGCCTGAGTACTGAATATTAATTTCAGCTTGATTTCTCCACGCATTCCTGAGAAAAAGGTTCTTGAAAGATGGTCAGACCGACGGACAGCGAAGTGTTCAATCAATCATTGTGTTTCTATAAGGGTTCCGTTCTTTGCCCAGTGAGGTACGGAACCCTAAAAATATCAGCTTGAAATATAAAATGGCCTGTTATTGTTACAATTTTTTCTCTTCAATTTACGTAGTTGGTTACCTATTTATCTTTTATAATTTGAGTAACTGTGTCATTAATATTTTGTTCATGATCTATTTCTGATTTACTATCTTTTATTACTATGGCCGATAAAACGTCATCAAAAAGTATAAAAAGCTGTAGGCAAGTCGTTGACGTAGATAAGAAAAAGTAATGGTCCAAGTATACTTCCTTGGGGTACTCCGAACTTGGTTTAGCTGTAATCAAAAATGATGTGGACTCGTTATTTTCATTTATTGAACTTATTTCTACTTTTTGTAGACGGTTAGGTAGATAGCTATCCAATCAAACACTATTCCTCTTATTCCATAGCTGTTTTATTATTGTCGAAGTAAATTGTGGTTTACAAAGTCGAAAGCTCACGTCAAAAAAACCGACTGATACTGGAATACAGTTATCAAAATGTTCAATAACACTTTTTACTACTGTAAATGCTGCTAAAGTAGTTGATTTTCTCCTTTGGAAGCCGTTTAGTTCATCTTTTGTACTATGATATTTTTCTAAAAATTTAGTCGAAATTAGTTTGATTTAAGCAATGTTATCGTCAATGGGTAAAACATCGTAAAGCCAGGTGGCTTAAGTTTACTAAAAAATATTTTTATACGAAAAGTTTCATATATTTTGAATTAACTTATACAGTCCCACTGCTGGGTAAAGGTCTCCCCATAGCCATTAACTCTTACCGGTGTGTTACTTTCTCCGACCAATCGGTCATGAACGCATCTAAGTCATCGTAACAGCCTCTTTTAGGGCTTCCTAGGGTCCTGTCGATCTCGAATCAAACAAATGTTCAATCAAAATCTCTGACACAAAAATGGAAATAAAAATTATCACAAAATACACATTCTGGTTTTTCTTTTTAAAGAACCCAACAAAATAATATGTTTCGCACAGGTGGTCTTTAACAGCGTCTTCTCAGTAAAATTCGTACAAAAATCTCCTCCTCAGCAAGCAAGTCTGAAAAAACAGCACACGAATATTTTTATAATGAATGTACAAACTAAAACGATCTCAACTTTCTAATTTAACTTTGTGTAACCGACATTACAAGCGGCGACCACATATTTGCTGGGAACAATGAAGTTTTCCCTCCTCGGGGAAATATGTCTTGAAACTAACAACAAAATTTAATCAAAAGAGAATGTTTTAAAAACTACGTCCATAGACTCGGCGCGGCTTTGAATTATTTGCGGTGATTTTTTACTGCGTGCGCCCTATCTTTAAAGCTAAACATCGCATTCTTTAAGTAAAAAGTCAGAAAATGCATTCTCCTTTTTGTTATCGTTAGTAATGAAAAGGGAGCAGGGAAAAATATTTGTGCAGGGAAATTTAATTATAGCTATCTGCATTTAGAGCCCTGGACGATGTTAATTTTGGAAATTAAATTAAATGGAATGTCAGATGTTGTCGTTCCATTCTTATTTTTCATCTGTCTTTGTGTCTCTTGGTGAAAATATGCAGTCATTTTTATATCTTTACACAATAAGCATAACAGAACGCTGTGAGAATTTCATATTATACAAAAGATGCCAATAAAAACCCGGTGTTTATTTCGAAGCGAGATTGTCCAGAATCCAAGTGGTTACATTTGTTATAAATTGGATTTCCACTGTGTCTTTGACAAAACTATATTTGTGAAACTACTTTTGTTCTTTCGAAATAAGATTGGCGTGAAAGTTGAAGATTCGTATTCATACACGTGACTTGTAGATTTTCAACCAAATTGTATAAAAACAAAATGGTGGGAATAATTAATTAATTTATCATATCCTATGCCACCGTACTATAATTCAATAATTGTATTAATAAAGCTGAAGAGCTTTTTTGTTTGTTTGAACGCTCTAATCTCTGGAACTACCAGTTGGATTTGGAAAATTTATGATGGCCACATTCATGAGGAAGGCTATAGGCTATATGGGAACGAGAAAAAACGGGACATGCGCATACGCAGTTGCGGGCAAAAGCTAGTTTAATTACAAAATTATAAATGTGAAAGTTTGTGAGAATGGGTGGTTGGATTTTTTTTTGTCTTTCACACAAAAAACTAGAGAATGGTGTTGAATGAGGCACACATGTAAATTAACACATACGATATTTTTTATCCCAATCTCAAGCTTACACGCTACTTCTTCTGAGTCGCGGGCAGAAGCCAGTGTTAAAACAATATCCTAACGATAAAAAAAAAAATCGAATACTCTTTAGTATGTACACCATATGAGTTACAAAAGCTGAAGTTATGGTTAAGTTAAAATGCTTTGTATGTTACTGAAATTTTAATTAGCCTTTATTTGAAAGCTTTTATGAACTCGCATTGTTTATTCATTATTTAGAACAGGCATAAACACAGCTAAAATTGACTCCTGGCCGAACATGACTGTATAATTAGAAAATCGATACGTCCTTGTTCAAAGAGACAGATCACAAGCGATAGGAAGTTCGCACAAAACATTTTGGGATAACATCCATTCAGTTAAGGAGTTAAATGCCATGCCTTTTTTTAAGGATGGGAAATCATCAAATGACTCCTTCCACTCTGGGCGGAGCGGAAAAGAGTGTCAGACTCTTACTGACTAAAACCCATCTGTGTTCCTCCAAATGCCCTTTGCGTTCCAGGGTCGCGATGACTCTTTTAAACAAATTCCTGAAATGCCCTGCCTGCGTCTGTTTCTTGATAGCCACAACGTGAACACACAACGTGAAATACTAGAAATAGAGACAAATTAGATCAACCATTTTTTAGATTAGCTAAAGTCCACACTTCTTTCATGGGGTATTGTGTTAAATGTTACAACAAAATACCTACTGACATATTAGAACTAAATGAAAGAAAATTTAAAACTTATGTTAAAAGTACACTTTGTAAACAAGCATATTACAAATTAGAAGATTACATTCAGGATAAGAATGCTTGGAAACATGCTGGTCCTGCTCCATAGGACAATCAAGGGTGTAGACAAAATCAAACTGGTTGATTTATGAATTAACTTTATAGATGGGTATACTGTTTCTTTTTTGTGTTTTTATTTTCTGTTTAATTGGTGGTTATTAAGATTATCTGTAAATATGTGAGTACCATTTACCTAATTATTTTTTTTTTAGAAAAGGAATAAGTACCTCTGCTGGTTATACTTTGTTCTTATAAGTAGCATACTCTGGGTGTATCGTCCTCACATAATATTAAATTGATTTTTGTATACCAAATTTTGTAAAGTCGTTATTTGAAAAGAGTAACTATGGAGTTTCTTGTCCGTTCTTCTCCATAAGAATCTACCTTTCCGAATGGACAGTAGAGTCACTTTATTAATATATTTTACTGAACTGTAAATGCTGACGTTCAAAAGTGCCGTTTAATGGCCTAATTGAAATAAACGTTTTTGACTTTTTGACTTTTGACTTTTGACTTTTGAGAGTCTTTAAGTCAAGACAACGTTACTTCAGTTATTCAATTCAATTAAAATATTTATTGCTCAATACAGTCCATAATCAATACATTTCCAGATGTCAAGTGAATGCGAAGTCCACTTTGTTGTACCAATTCAGGCAAAATGTATCATTAAAATTATACAATTTCATGAATTTCAAAAATTAAATATTGATACCTTAAAGAATGTCATAAATTCATTCATCATCATAATTTCAAAATAATACCCTTTTTAATGTCATAAATTCTAATTAAAAAAAGTTATACAAACCAAAATGAATAAGTAAGTTATGTCGTAGATATAATTAAGTAACATCAGAGTGTTTAATGATTTGTGTTTAATGATTTTTTTCTTGTCTCTATTTGTTTTCCTGTAAGTTGCATCTGCCATGTCAAAAAAGCTTCAATATCCATAAATTTTTGGCTGATTGCAACTGACATGCAAATGCGGAACTTGCCTTAAAATCAGTAGTATTACACCATAAGGCACCCTAGTGGTCAATCAATAATGATAAAAAGTAAGGAAAATACTGCACAATCAAGGATTTTGATTGTAATATACACTAAAGTCTAAGCTCGTGGCTAAATGATAACAGCCGCACAGGTCAATCTTCAAGGTTAAGCAACGCTTGCCGAGGTCGGTCTGCGGATGAGTGACCAACTTAACATATCGAAATTCCACTGTGCCTCGAAAATCACGTTAAGCTATTGGTCCCGGCTGTCATTTGTAGATATTTGGCAGTCGTTATGGAGTGTCAGAAACCCGAAAATCTGACACAAGTCTTGCCATGAAGTACTATGTTACCCAGTTAATGGGTTGTGGAGGTCTGGTAGGCAGCCGCTCCACGTAAAACACCTGGAATCCGGATTGATTGGGAGCTGACCTCAATATAGTTGGAAAAAGTCTAAGCAGATGATGATGAGAACTTAAAGTCTAATATGTCTTGTACGTCTTAAAACAATAAAAGATTAAGAATGCAATGTATCTATGTGTGAAATTATTTTTTATCCTTGTAGCTGAGACAAAAACTTTCCAAAGAGGCCTTTAGTGCCCACATACAAAGTATCTTTTCTATAATGTAAGATCGAAATGGCTGCGAATAGCGCTGATACACTTAAATATTAGTCCCAGTTGAGTTGGGCGGCATTAACCCGAAATTTATAGTCGCGGCAGGGTAAAGTATAGATAATAATATATCAGGATTAAATATAAAAGGACCGTTATATTAATTTAATAGGGCTATTTAAGAATCGGCCATGGTTGCTGTGAAAAATGTTCCAACAATGATGTTAGACGATTTTCGATACGGATTTTTTCCCCAATAGTAAAGAAAAAGAATTCGCCGCTGGATAAAGTCAAAGTCAAAGTATTCATTTCAAATAAACCAAAATGTACTTTTGAATTGTCACAGTCAAACCGTCAAAAACATGAAGCTATTTGCACGTTCCAAAGCGTAGATCTCTTTGGAGAAGAACGTGCAAGAAACTCCTCGGACACTCTTTTAAACCATTTTATGTTTACATTAATCCTGGTTCCATTAACCTTGTTGCTTCTATATTTGAGAACAATGTAAAGAAACAAAAAACAAAAATCAGTATCAAATATTAAAATGAGCCAGTGGCAACCAAGGGATGACCAATCTCAGATAATTCTGAATTTTGACCAAAACAATTATTTTTGTTGAAATCCGTGTTTCGAGCTTTACCGTAGACTTATTATTTTCACAACAGTAAATTACAAACTCTTTCATCTATCGAAAACAATCGACTTTTTGTTTGTCTGTACTAGTCTAAAACAGAATCAATCTTCCACCCATATACAGAACCATCTTTTTATCTTTTTATTGAAATAAAATCAATCCATTTTCAGGAATTAAAGACTTTACAGATTACTTTATTATTATTGTTGCTAGGATACAGTTATAAATTAGGTGTTCTTGGCGTTGTAAATTAGTCTTTTCTTTCAGTCCTTGAAATATTGTATTTCCTATTTATTATATTCAACAACATTTAACAATAAGTTAAAAAGATCCTCCAATTGTTCGAAGCTGCAATTTATCTTTTTTTTTTATTAATCGTCTATTATTTCTTACCCAGGCACCTACAAGGAGTGGACCACAGAGTACATCTAGTCAATGGAAGGTACTCTGCAGTCTCCTCAGTTACCCTCAATGATGTGGACCTGCCTTCACCAGCAGAATTCATCTGCACATTAAGAATACCACAGGCGAAGTACGCAGTTAGAAAAGAGGCCATTTATTATCCAGGTAAGAGCTCTTAATACGGGTGTTAGTTTATCTATTTTACATTTACGTTGCAAGAAAATTATAATATACACTTTGCCCCACCTATCTGTCTGTAGCGACATCCATGCCACCATATGAAAAACTAAGAAGCAAAATTTGTACGGCAACAAAAAGAACCGCAACGCTATCCATCTTGTTAGCGACGAACTACCGACGAAATCTTGCATTTGCGCAAGCAAAGTTCTCCTTGCGATTTGAACATATACAACAGTCCGAATATCAACTATCGTCTACCGTCTGGTCGGAGGATCCTACCATTTCATTTGTTCCGCATACCTCTATATGTCTATTTGTTGAATACTAACAATTTCTACTATGCCCCACTAACTCATTTTGGTGCAGCAAATTATACTCGCATAAACTTTGAGTTTACTTTCCCACCATTTAAATATTGGTGAGGCAAAGTTGATTAATCAAAATGGTTCATAGTATAAAAACTTGCTGTAAATAAATATAAAAAAAGCAATTCATATGTATGTTAAACATCGGCTGACTAGTATACTCGTACCTAAAATAAAAACCATTAATTTTAACAATGAAAATCAGAAAATACGCAGTGACAAAACATATATAACCACCTAAAATGTAATTATCACCTAAAATGTTTCGTACACTCTAAAAAAGCTGGCATCAAGCGATTTTAAAATATACGCGAAAAATGTTTTAGCACTCAACAGTGAGCGAGTGAATTCTAAATGTTTTTAATTTGCATAATAGTGCTTCAATGGAATAATCAAGATTCGAATAAAATTTCCAGTGGAAAATTCTTTCGAATAGCTCTTATTCCCTTTGATTCGCTGCTCTGCCGGCGTACAAAATAGTTTCGTTTGACTATAAATAAGCTTTTATACTGTGACAAAATTGATAAATTGAATTTCTATTCAAGTCTCCCACACTCCCGGGCATGCGTGCATGTAATACAATAGATAACTATTTTAGAATAAACCTGTCAACTAAATTGAGCACTGTTGGTAGAATTAGCTTTAGTCATAGAGTCTAACTTCTGTATTGTTATAATATGACTGGTTTTTTATATAATAATAGTGGTCCCGGAAAACTTCGTACCGCCTCAGAATAAATTTATGGCCTGTTTTGTTTTTGTTATGTATCAGAAATGGCGTTGTATTGGTAAATTATTTTTGTACATATTTTTTTTTCTTTAATTTCTCTGCTATTATTCGGGGCAAAAGAAAATCCAACAACCCAAAGATCTTCAAAATCGGTCCAGCCGTTCTTAAATGGTGTTACTAAACCGACTTTGCTTTATTTATTAATAGAAAATGTAAGCAGAAATAAAACAACTATTGGATGCCTAAAAACACGTTATGGTATTGTGTCTACAAACTTTATTATTTATATTTGTTAATATATTTTAAAAAAGCTGACAAAAATAATAATAAAAAAAATATAATGACGAAAAAAAGGCTTTGAAGCTGTTTATTTATTTTAAAAAGCAACTTAACCACTTTATAAGTCTACGAACGTCATTATTGTGCCCGCTCAGCGCAAAGAATAAGGAATGGTACCTATATTTTTTAACGGGAGCCATGAAAATAACAATTTTGCGGAATAATTTTCGAGAGGGCCATTTTAAGCTTTTTATCAGTAGAAAGTTTGTGTATACAGCTATCTAAAAGTACATGGGACGAACGTTTCCTACAGTCCTCGTGAATAATTTTATGCTTCGTTAAGTCCATTGTGGAGGGTAAATGCGCTTAATAGAATATCGGTGGCTCGGTGGGCGCTCAAACATTTTTTCTTGGCGCTTGTTCCTTATAATCCTAATGAAAAGTCAACAAGCGCCGGAACTAAGTTTTACCTCCGAAAAATCTTTTTAGATTGGACGTTGAAGGATGGATTATTATGATGGATAGAGTTTTTTAGTTAGGTACATCAATAGTGACGTCTCGGGGGTGATGGACCAATTTACTGTTGACAAACTATTGGCTGGCGTTTGGGCCGGTTTTTCGCATTTAGATAGTTTTATTCTGTCGTTGTTGGTAATGTGGTTGGAATTGCAATGATGTTCTATATCGTCGTGAGAGGTTTTCGATTTATGAAGTGACAAGTTAGTCATTAGTATTGGAAAGTTTTTAATAACGGTGTGATTGCCTGTTGAAGTTGTGACTCCAAATAGTTGAAAAATATTTTGATCAATAGTTAAAAATTGCAAAAACATACGCTGATCTGAGAATGTTTAATGGAGACTAGTTCATACGATAAACAATAAAAAAGCGAAAATTTAAAACAACATAATAAATTCTACATTCACATAATAATAATAACGAGAATGACCCAGCATAATATAATGAACAAAGCTTTGCAACGAACTTTATTCGTGTTCCAAAAACAAATTAACTTATGAAATATTTTTTGTGCTCGGAACTGGTGATTTAATTACGAAAAATTTTACTATGAAGTCGACCCGCGCGCAGCGGCGAGATAGGCTAACGATATCGTTAAATTAAACTTGCATACAGGCTTTATCTCAATTAACACAAGATTTAAACGAATGACAAAAAAAAGTGGCCGAAGCTAACTATGAGGTGTTAGAACTGTGGATTAATTTGATATCATGATTATGAGTGTGAAACACACTTCGTTTTTATTCGTTAAAGGTCACAAGAATAATAATAATAATGTATTGTGACCATATCGTAGAATTGCGCGAGGTCATCATATAGCCGAAAGACGTGCACTGCTGGACATAGGCCTCCCCCAAAGGGCATAATCGCCACGCATGGCAGGTGGGTTGGCGATCGCAGTATATCTGTTGCAATGTACAGAGAATGCTGCTGCCCATTCTCTGGTGAGAATTCGGGTGTATTCACGAAATGGTGACGGCATATACTTCTTCATACAAATGAATATGACATGACTAAGGACATATTACAAGCAAGCTAAGTAATCATCCATATACAAGGTGAAGACGACGATAAGACAATTATTGAAAATACTAGCAATATTGGTTAATTGGAATATTTAAGCTATTACAAATCCTGTCACCGAAACCAAAAGTTTAAAAAAAATCAAACTAGTCCCTTGACTAGTTTGATTTTTTTTAAACTTTTGGTCACTATCCTTATAGTGACTACAATTCTGACGAAATATTCCAAGCAATCTGTTGCAGTTAATGACATCGAATCTGTGATAAAAGACAACATATTCTTCTGAACTAGTATTGCCAGTGTTTTAATTTACTGTCGTATCGTCGTCCACACACTGTATATTACAAACATTTTAACTATTATTTGACTGTATATTACAAACATTTTAACAATTATTTGGACCAGAAAATAATGAAACGTAAATTTACCAAACCGTATTCTCATTTCAATAAACTTCATCACAATATTCTCGAAACGAAATGGGAATTGTAATAGTTCGGGTACGTAACCGTAAATTGATGGTAAGCGTTCTAGCCATCTACTCGAAATAATGCAATAGCTTTAGCTGTAATAGACGCAAACGATTCAACTACCAAGAGTTACACCGCTCTATTTTCAGTTAGAACTACTTCTAATTTATGTACTAACTAAATGCTGCTAAAGTTTTTCATAGGTTTAAATTTTTTGTACGATACCATAATCCTTTTTCTAAAATAAAAAAATAGCCCAAATTACTACTAAAAACATCAGCTACCTGCAAGTGAAGGCCTCGTGAAAATCTGTCAAGCCGTTTTGGAGATTAGACGGAACGAACAGACAGACTGACAGAATTTCAGGTTCTGTCGGACTCGAATTAAAAAAAATACCATTTTTCGCACTAGTTGTGGTAATTGGTGTATCTAAACGTAAACATACTTATATCTATACTAGGGCTTAATGAAGGAGTGAAAATAACAAAATAAATAAGAATCCACCATATAAACGATTTAAAAAAAAAATTAAGGTATGTTTTTAGCAAAAAAGCAGGTGTTACACGTATGTGAAATAGGGTCTGACAGACCCCAGCAAGCATGCTGATTAACTTAATATTTTTTTTGTTCTCAGGACCTATAAGCACCACTCCTGAGATGCCCACTGCGGCAGATATGCAGCTTGCGGCAGCAGTTAGTTCTAGAGGTAACTAATTTTCATTATCTTCTTTACTATTTTATTAAATTTCAGTTTTATCATTATTTGTCTTCATTATATTTTTTACTACTGAAGTGTTTGTAGTATTTAAAAGAGTCAATGAATTAAACTGTTAAACAGCTCATTTCGAAATTACCAGTAAATATCTACAATGAAAGTTAAACATCTACTTTGTCCAGATTAAACATTAACATTCTGGAATTTTCACACAGCAATCAGCCACTATTTTGTTAATTATTATGTGTTTCATTAACCAAACGTATTGCGATAATCCACTATTTCTCGTTTCGAAAAGCAATACCCAGCCAAATGTTTTATCGTTTTACTCTGTGCTGTTGAAAACGAATAACTGTTTTAATGTGTTCTGTATTTTTCTCTTTCAGAGGCAAACTTCTTTACGGCACTTACGATGACTTGTTTATCAGTGCTAGCTCGACTTCTCGTCTCATAAACACGTCAGCAAGATAATTTCGTTGAGATGGAACTATCAAATAAAATACAACTTTTTTTTTACTTTTTCATCCAAATGTCTCATGCAGAGACATATCCAGTCTAATTGACAACCTTAATATGACGTTTGATAGTCATACACTTTTTTCTCAATATCTATGGAAACTGACAGTTCTCAGCATAAATTCCAGCAATAGAATAAGGCTTATTGTTACTGACACATTCCATATAGTTCTAGTCATACCCAAAGTAACGCGAACCAAACCAAATAGGTTTAATGAAACAACAGCTTTAGGTTCACAATTTTTGCAATTGTCATGCAGAAAAAAAATAGCTTTATGTGTAATACACTAAGTTACGTGCGTGTTTGAAAGCAAAAAAAAATAATTGAAAATAATAAAAATAGATAATATAAATCTTGGTGTATGGATTTCGTAATTCGAAAATATTTTTCTTGACGTAAAGCAAAGTTTTTAATGTAAATAAATAAATGTTTCTTTGAAAGAAAATGTACAGACTATGTTGGTAGTTAGCTGTGTGGTCATGGGCCTAAAAAAGGACACTTGGAAAGATTCGTGAGTGGTCACTGAATGTGTGTTTGGGTCTGTATATATTAAACGTTTAGTTACAGGTAAATGGATAAAATAGCAATCAATAAAAAAGTGAATGTTGAACTTATAAGCTGCATTTATTTATCTTTTAGGATGTAATGGAGTTATTTTAAGTTGTGAATATGAAATAATTCTTGAAGCAGATGACAATGAATATTTTGAAAAAAGATAATGGTATGTGGAAATGTAAGACGAAATATGTCTTTTTTCTTTTAACATGAAATACATTCTGGAAATTAAAACTGTACTGCTGGTAGAGTTTTTTTTTGAGAAAATGCATCTATGTTTGCAAACAAATAATTGTCATTTGCTTCTTCACAATACACATGTGGATATATCACGAATGAGAACGTTTAGCTTAAATATAATTTAGACCATTCCTTTGAATGTTGTTTTAATAGTAACTTGGCTTAATTTGATCAAAATGCAATATTTTGTTTAGATTTTGCAATTATTTCCAGAGACGATATACGTATAACCTGTACAAAGTCAAAATTTGTTTAATAAAAATAAAGTTTATATTTAAATAATAAAGATACGACACTCATACGAATAATAAGCATATTGAGAAACAGTATTAATTTATTCTTTTAAAATAACTGTTTATGCAGATTTTGTATTTGGCCATATCTTGTATAACTGTCAATAACAGACAACGAAATGGATACTCAAAATTAAAACAATCAATTAATCAAGAAAAATGAACAACAATTATTTAAACATTGGGTGTCATTATCTGAAAATATTTTTTAATCTTTTGCTTGCTTCGTGTTTCAAGGAAGGATGCAAAGGTCCTTCCGTAAACAGGGTATCGAATTGAGTTCACTTTAATTTTCAATTTTCGCCATGGTTCGGTATGAATTTTGGACAATATTGTATAAAAGTTTCGCCCTTATTCGTAAACTTATTTTTTTGGCTTTAATACCAATCTGTTCGATCCTAAACTGACAAAGCACAAAATTTAAGGTTTTTTAATAAAAGATATAATACATAGTTACCGTATGAAGTACTCAATAGGTTAAGATTAAGCTTCTATGAAAATTTGTTCATGAATAAGGGCTATTGTAAATATTTGTATGGATTTAAAATCATAAGTTTCTTTTGTTTAAGTAGGTTAAGGTTTTAGTATAATATTTGCTGTGCATATTGCCGTTTATGGATAAGATCCAATCAAGACTTTTATTGTGAAATTTCCTGAAATAAAAAGGATCGTTGTGTATTCAATGTTTTATTTGATTCCTATTTATAAACATACGATACCTACTGGATTTAGTTATGACGCAATACCACAATAATGTCTGTCCCAGTTATACATATTTATTGAAGCTTACCCACAAGGTCCCTTATAATCCTTTTGGGCTTATTCCTTGACGGAAGTAACAAGTTATTGGCGCAAATATACGAAGTTTAAATGGGATATTAATAAAGTTACTAAATGTTCATCTCTGAGAAATGAACTCAATTAATTTTCATCTAATACTTATTAAAGTACCTTTTTTTTGCTGATTTACTTTAGTTTTGATGCACCATGACAATGACTTATTCATCTTTCTTTTGTTTTTATTTTCCAGTACCCATATATATAGTTCTATAATTAAAAATTCACACCAATCACGATTTTTGTAACTGCTGTGTTTGCTCCGTGGACAATGAATGTAAGTAGAGTTGATTATTATTTTTTAAATCTTTATTGGAAAAATGCGTTGCGTTATCCATACTTAATGTTATATACAAAAGTAACTCTTTCTGATCGTCGCCTTTTCACGGCTGGAAGGAAATTTGGTGGACACTAGGCACATAGGTAGTGCATTATCCATTATCTTTCAGAAAGGCCACGAATAGTGATTTTGCCGAATACTAGATATTCGGCTAGGCTCTCGGCCGATGCGACGAATATTTGGCGGCTGAATATTCGGCGACACATATAGTAAATCTCGCGCGAGACAGGTTCCGACCATCATTGAGTTGTGTGCGGTAACTCCGCCGCCGTAGGAGTATTTATTTCATTTATTTGTGAGTAGGTCATATCACAACATGCATTATTTGTTGATTATTACATCAATGTGTTTATATCTTAAAAAATAAAAATAAATAATGATGACATAACTTCGCACTAAGATTTTAAGTTCTAAATATGCTGTTTTTTTTTCATGCCAATGGTTCATAATTTTCAGCCGAATACCGAATAGTAAATAGTAGCCTAATAGGCCGAATACCGAATATTCGTGGCATCTCAACTATTTTTCATTCCGGGAATACGTTCCCATGACACCATTTCCGATATTCACGTAAGCGAAGTCAGTGGCACAAGCTAGTACATTATAATCTTTGTCACTAATGTAAATCGCTTCCTCCTCTACCTTCAAACCGTCACTAAGCCCGACCTCATTATCATTAATACCTTTGTCTTTGTGATATTTGAACTTGAAAGGGTTCAGAATACCTACGTCTGGTAAGTACGAACTGTCCCTTCAGACATATTTTGGAAAGGTCTTTAAAAAAATATTCCTTTGGAAATGGGAAGCGAGGTTTGGAAAATGGCGAAGACTGAAAGATAGGGAAAATAATGGTGAAGAAAACTGGATGAGAAATTTGAGGAACTTGAACCAAAATCCTTCAATAGGGAAGTTTTGGGATGGTGCTATTCTTTCAAGCCAAGCCAAGAGCCAAGTCTACTGCTACTCAACTGCAAAAAGGCTTTTTAAAAATAAAAAAGAAGTTTTAAGAGTAGCTGTGGCAAAAACGGAATATTTGACATGAAGCATAATTTATCACAAAATGGCACCGAATAAACTTTGATCAAGATTATTCGGAAACGTTTTCCCCGTAGAAATCAAACGACACATCAATCTTTTAACACGTCCAAACAACGATTCAATCCGAGATTTTTTCGTACAAAATTAAATCATAACAAAATTCGTATGAGCGATCCATCAAACGGTAACTGGGTCAGAAATAGAAAACATTTTCGGATGCATTATACCATTCCCGCGAGTTTCGGACTTTCCATTGAATAATAGATACGTTTGCCTCTCTCCCGAACGAATTATCCGGCTAAATTATTGAGCAAGCCGCCTCTGACCGAAGCCATACGTATAAATCGACTTCGTTATCTATCTGGACTATAGCTCGTGCGGAGTCAAAATGGAAGTTTCCTCAGTATAGTTTGACGCCTAGAAGTAATTTGGGCTTGAATGATTGATCGTACAGTCAACGCGGGGGTAAACAGATAGTCTTTTATGCTCCACTGAATTAAATATAAGCTCGGTTCATATTCTGCTAACATATTTTTCGTGTTCAACGTTATGGTAAATTCTGTAATCATTTTCTACATACAAAATTTAGCGTTTATTCAAAGTGTTATAAATTGAAGGAGGTGTTATTTGGAGTAGGTAGAAAACAGAATGTGCGATTATAGAAATATTTCGTTTTGGTACGACTTGATTTTCGTCGACAAAATTATTCTGATACAAACACCTGATGCAAACAGGCAAAATACACAAAACACCTTAGTATTTGGTCTATCGACAAATTACTCAGTTGTACCTAGATATTTGTCTACAAAATTGTAAACTACCTCAGAATGGATCAAATGACGGCCAAGCTGAATACTTAACAATAATTGGTGATTATTGTGATATACAACAAGGAATATTCTGGGTAGAATGAAACTATAAAAATTACAAACAACAGTACAGTCAACAACGCTATTTGGTATCCAGGCAGCTATCTTGCAACTACTTTTAAACAATATTGTGAGTGTGCTGAGTAGACAATTATAATACACCGCACACGTAAGTACCTATGTCATAATCTTAAAAAGTTATAATGCACAGTTTGCACTCATTCGAAATTAATATTGGGAGTGCTGTAGAATATTTTTTTTTGCCTGTGTACCAAATCACTTTGTTGACTGTACACAGCCTACCGTTGCCCTCCTTTGCCAACCTTTAGACTAGAGGGTCACAAGAATTAACGAGCATGTTTAGTAAAGCAGTGAGTAAAAGCTGAATTGAATGCCTTTGTTAATAAAGGCACCTGTGCTTCAAAGGTAAAGTTGCGTAATTTATAGCCATTATAAAATAAATACAAAGAAAAGAAGCTTCACGGAAAGGAACTTAAATGGAATTGCAATCCTTGTCGTCCAATTTTTTGTCCTACTCACTCTAAAAGCGTAAATAGTATTTTAGAAGTGGTTAATGGTTAATGCTTTGCTGATGCAGCTATAAGGTTTTCACATGTACAGGTGACAGGGCATGCGGCGCAAGACAAGAGGTGGGCCATGGACTGCGGAGCGACGCCACACAAACATAGAAGATCGGAGCCATCCGAGAACCTCCACTTGAGGAGGTTATCTTTAGTGCGACCGACCTAAGTGCAGAGTCTATTTAGGGTTTTCCAGATCGGCCTCGGCAGCGCATTCCCAGAAATTTGAACGAAATGTTTAACATAAGTAGGTCTTGCGGAATTTGTTCGTCACCGCGGCCCTGCAACGCAAAGGGCATTAGGAGGAACACGTATGCGTTTTAGTGAGTAAGAGTCTGACACTCCTTTCCGCTCCGCCCAGAGAGGATGGAGTCATTTAAAGAATTCCCATCTTTAAAAAAAACATGAGTATGTTTAACATAAGACCATGGACATAAAATACTTTTCATTTTAATAGAACGTTCTCAAGGACAAATTCAGACTTTACCGAATCGAAAACCGCTGAACAAAACCTAGTGTCAGATATTTTTTGTCTATTCATAAAACTGTACATGTCAGAAGAAAAACATTCATTTCGTACTTGTCAGTGGCTTTAAAAATGTTTCAGTAAGAAAACTTTCCAATCGATGGTGAAATGTGTCGTCTTTAAGCTCGCTTGACTAACGTTTTACAAAGCAACATCGGATTTTTGTGAAAGCCTTATCCTGAATAACAATGCTATCTGAGATCTTGGATACTGCCAGTAGTAAATCTGCATCCATATATAAGGATTACTAGCTTTTTCCCGCGACTTTGTACGCGAATATCCTGTTTTTTCCCATTACCGTAGAAATTTCGGGAAATCCTCTCTTAGTGCTCCCCTCTCCAAGGAACCTACATGCCAAATTTTAGGTTTCTACGACCAGTAGTTTCGGCTGTGCGTTGTCTGTCAGTCAGTCACTCAGTGACGGAAGAGGTTTTATATTACCATTTGACTGTTTAGGTTACGGACGCCACATAACAGGTCATAAAATTTTTGCACATGTCTTCAAAATCAGAGGTCCAATTTCGTTATTTTTATAGCTCGTTCGTATTCGCACGGCAGTCGCAGTTTGAACATATTGCAACAAAAACAAATGCAAGCATATTGCAACAACACAAAATCGATGCAATGGTTTTTACAATGTTGCTCAATAAACAAATGTAAATACTTGATAAAACAATATTGCAATTCTTAAACAACAGTATAACTTACTAACTACTTAAGTAATAATAAAAGTTATCATATTAATGAAACACCCAGGTGTTCTTCCTCCTCTCTCCTACTTGAACTATGCTGAGCCCGACAGGGTCCATAATTGTGACTAATAAAATTATTTCCCTATCAACTACATATGTACATAACGCTACCCGAAACTGTCAAATTTTCCCAATCAATCTTGAACCTAACGCTTTAGCGATAAAGTTAAAATCTATTTAAAAAATTAATAATAATATAATATATAATAATAATAATATCTTGGGACAACTCACACACGGTCATCCGATACCAAACTAGGCAGAGCCTGTGCTCTGTGAGGGTCGGCTTCCAGTCAAACCGGATTCAGCTGAATACCAGTATTTTACGTGGAGCGGCTGCCTACCATACCTCCACAACCCATTAACTGGGTAACACGTTACTCTTTGGCAAGACTGGTGTCAGATTATCTGGCTTCTGACTATCCGTAACGACTGCCAAAGATCTACAAGTGACAGCCGGGACCAACGACTTAACGTGCTTTCCGAGGCACGGAGGAGTCTCAGTATGTTGAGATGGTCACCCATTCACAGATCAACCTCGGCAAGCGTTGCTTAACCTTTAAGATCGACGCGTGCGGCTGTTATTATTTAGCCACGAGCTAAATAATAAATTAGTGTACTAAATTTATGCTGATATCAACTACAAAATCAACAAAGGATATTAATCCATTGCAGTAACAGTTAATATCACCCAATATTATGGTATTAGCATTGCTTATTTGCTCAAAGATTGGCTCAACAGCGCACCCACTAGAACTTATGCAATATCCATCGCTTGATTTACCTAATACATTGACGAATCTTCTAATTACAAATGCAGCAATGGACGCATTTCATTAGCCAACAGCCAATGTGTAGGCATAACAATGAATCATTTGTGTGTGATGTATGGGATCAAGCAAAATGCATGAGGTTTATAAATCGTTGGGATGCGTTGCGAACCGAAATTAAAGCTACGTCAGCATAATAATGTGATTTTGTTCAGCTGTTTAGTGAATATAAATGGCTATTGAGTTTAATGGCGAATTTACGGGACTTATGGGAAATTTCAGAAAAGCATTGCGTTTAAAAACCTGGTTTAGTAAAGATACAATTAGGATCCAATTATTGTAGCATCGTTCCCTGCAGTGATTTCAATACACTTCTAAGGGAAGTAGGAATGTATGACAGCGATTATAAGTGTTTAAGGAGTAGAAAAGGAAAAAAAAATCAGTTTGAGTGCTGCTTGTTGTGGTATGTATATTATGTCAATGTCAACTGAACTTTCTTTAGAAAAACTACAAATATCCACTGTGAAAACTTAAGTTACCCTGAAAATTGTAACTGTCTCATCTTAACCTTGCCGCTTCTTTCAAACTGCCTCCTTGAATCTTCTTCTGTAATAGATGAAATCCAAAATCACAAAAAGTTAACATATTCAAAACCCAATCAAATTCCAAGAACCGCTCCCTCTCTCCTTACATCTCCATCTTTTCCATATCCGATAACAAAGTAGTTTATGAATGAAAAATATTTCATATCTAAGTGCGATACTTCTCTCACTTGTGATTCAGAGTCAGTAAGTTTTACGTGAGCGAGGCTCACGCACTCACCTGTGCCGCAGATATAGGGAAACTGGAACGGCTGAACTTTGGAGCGTAGTGGCTATTGACCTGAATTAGACTGGATTGAATGTGTTCGGGTTATGCGTTCATTGATAATGTTATGTGGAATATGTGGAGGTATGCTTTGTACATGTGTATACTTCGAGTGCTATTGGTAACTAATGGCAAATGTTGAGGGAAATCCTTGGAGACTCATAATTTTACCAGTGCTACATCAAGTGATAGATCCTCGCGGACCTGTTCCTCCGTATAGCATGATATAAATCAGCCGGTCGATTCCGGAAAAAGTCACCGTTAAAAGTAAGGTGAAGCTTGTTACAGCCGGTCTATTCTGCTAACAACTCACCGTGTAAACTTAGGTGGATTGAGCATGAAGTTTTCTTCTTTCGAGTCACTGGCTTACTCTGTACTTATCTATATTTCTATACTAAGATTATAAAAGGTAAAGTTTGTGAGTTTGTGAGGGTGTAGGGGGTAATCTCTGGTTCTACTGAACCGATTTTGATAATTATTTTTTGCATATGATAGTCACATTCATGAGGAATGCTACAGGCTATACGAGAATGGCGAATTTCTACGGGAACGGGGAAAAATGGAATATTTGCGTACAAAATCGCGGGCAACAGCTAGTATTATATATTATTTGGGCCCAGTAGGGGGCTACTTTAATTGTAGCATCGGTGGCATTCATTAAATTCCCCAAAGTTCAGGTGTATAGGTACTCCAACGTGTGGCTCATGTTCTGAGCAGGGGTACCGCACTCACATTGGGTATCCGACGATTATAATATTAAACCCCTTTTCGCGAAGTTGTGTCTGCGGCAGCCTACTTGGATGAGCAACCGATTGAATGTTTCCCATATAGGCCACTGCAGATTTTGTCTTGGTGGCAGATGTTCTTGGAGTTTCAAGTAGTTAGGTGGTGGTACTCATACTCATACTCATACTCAATACTTTATTGCATTCCATAATGTGTTTACATAACAGTTGGTATGTTAAAACATCGAATCAATTATGGACCCTGTCGGACACAGCAAAGTTTATTATTAATAGGAGAGAGGATGAAGGCGCTTTTTAAATAAATATTTAACTAAAATAATATTATTAGTGTTTATGGTATTTGTGAGTATTTATACATATGTTTTAAGATTTTGTATTTGGTACCTACATATTGCATGAATTACATTATTAACTTAAAATTTTAATAGCCTATATATTTACAATGTTATTGCGTCTTGTAGAATTTTTTATCATTCATTTTGAATTAACAATATTAAAATATTTTTTAAATATTATGTTTAAGGTATTATGTCAAAATAGTTTTTATTGTTGTTGAATTTTATCGCTAAAGTATTCGTCAATAGTGTAGTAACTTTTGGTTATTAGAAATTGTTTTAATTTATTTATAAAGATATTATTTTGATTTATATTTTTTATGTATAACGGTAACTTATTGTATATTTTAATGGACATAACATATGTACTAGAAAAGTGCATTTTTAATCGTGAAGTGGGTATGTTTAATCTGCTTTCATTTCTGAGTGTAATTTTAGTTTGGATATTTCCTCTTTTGGTATAGAATTGCGGATTTTTTCGTACAAATTTACAAATTTCGAGTATGCAAAGGCAAGGCAGGGTTAATATTTTTAGGTCTTTAAAATGTGGTTTGCAGGAGTCCGTATCTTTGATATTTATTAGAATTCTAACCATTTTTTTCTGTAGAGTGAATAATGTAGGCGCGTCTGTACTATTTCCCCATAAAATAACTCCATACTTGAGCCATGCAAATACGTACGCGTAATGGGTTACTAGAGCTGTTTTTAGGTCAGTTGTTTTCTTGATTTCTCGGAGAGCATATGAAAACTTGGATAATTTTGTTCTTACTTTTTGAATGTGTGTTTTCCAATCTATGTGTGAATCTATATCTAGGCCTAAAAGGGTGAATTTATTAACTGTTTCTAATTTAAATCCGTTGTATTTGAAATTTATATTTAGGTATAGGTATTTTTTGTCGGGGGTGAAAAGTTATTATTTTTGTTTTATTATAGTTAATTTCAAGATTGTGTTCTTTCATCCAGTGTGTTGCAGTGTCAAGTATAGAACTCAATTTTAGGTTTAGATTTATATTATTATCGCATGATGTTAAGATCGAAATATCATCGGCGAACAGTACGCATGACTCACTTATGTGGTTTGGGAGATCGTTTACGTAAACAAGGAATAACAGGCACCCTATCACACTTCCTTGTGGTATAGAAGCGTTTACGGGCATACTTTGGGATCGAATTGATTCTATTTCTTTTGATTTATGATTGTAATGTGGTAGGTGACGTCCTTCCTGCAATTTGCTTCTCACCTTAAGAGGTTGGTCTTGGAAGTGAACTGTCATTCCATCTAGTTTGCATAGATTGACAGCTCACTTCGTGTTCTCTTCACCTAAGCCTACACGGTGAGTGGTTTACAGAACCGCATTGCTGACTGATGGCAGATTAGGGGCCCAAATTAGATCACAAAGGTGTTGGTGAAGACAAGGAATCAGGGATAATAAAACTATTTGCTCCATTTTTGGAAACGTTGTTCATAACAAAGTGCTCTATATTTATGAAATTGTCTTAGTGCTAAATACTTGAACACTTTTGGTTTATAAAAACTATAGGCTGATATAATAATCAATAGAGAATCCTCTTCCTATTCCAAAAATATACGTCCCATCCAGGAAAATAACTCCAAGTGAGCCGTCTCATTTGTTTTGCACGACGCACGTAATAACGCGATCAAAACGTATGAGAATTTTGACAGCGACGCGTGATGTGAAAGCTTAAACTGTAAGGGAGAATTTATTTGGAGTGAATCGTCAGCGTTGGAACACTCCTCGAGATGTTTGAGAAGCTGTTGACCTTGATATGTCATTACTGGCAGTTATTGAGGAAGTGGGATATTATTTTGAGAAGACATTTTATACGGAGTGATATTAGGAGGTATTTAAGAATTGAGAATGTTTTTCCTTGTGGGTGTGACTTTTGTAGTTATACCAAAGAAACGGAACGCATGAAAGATGAAATTACGGCTGATAGAGAGGTAAAACTATTGAAGATAATAAAAAAAAACCTTTAATTCAGACCTTGATCCATATTATGTTGGTATTATACAAACTTATAAGCTATGTTAGTACAAAAATATTGAAAGTTTTTTTTTAATTTTTTTATTCATATGTATATCTGTTGCACTCACCTGACGCACCGGGTACATGCACATGCACCCAATGCGCCATGATGGTGCAACACGGCTTATCACTAATGACCCTGTGAATGCCGTTAAGGCTCCCACGCACTCTGCGCATTATGGACGCAATCCTTTTTCGCAGTATGGTGTGGAAACCATCAGTATGTGCTTCGGCAAACATTCCTGACGCACTTCAGTAACGTGGAAGCCCCAAAAACATCCTGAAGGCATTATCATACTGAACCCGGAGGGCGCTGTATGCCCTTTGCGTATATCGAACCCACAGAGCTGCACATAATGCTGAGCTTTGATGTATCATTTATTAATTTAAACTTTATGTACAGTTCCTCTTTTACCACTTCCTAGTTACAACTATTATAAACGCAAAAGTTTGTGAGGACGGCTGGATGAATGTTTGTTACTCTTTCAGGCAAAAACAAATAAACGTGTTTTATTCGTACGTGTAAGTATGTGAAAGAAAAGAACGAAAGAAAGAAAAATGTTTATTTGGGACTTGCACAAGACAAACAAACCAGTAAAATAAAATTAATAACTAAACAGTATAATAAAATAATTATCTGTGCGAGGCCAAAATGGTCCCTATCTCAGCTTATGCTATGTGCACGTTAACGTTATTGTTGTGATGAAATCAAACAGTCATATGGATATATCTTATAAAAAAGGCTAATGGGTGGAAGTACTAACTCAACGTAGGCAGAACTCAGGTCTTAATTACGAGAAAACCGAGTGTTTATTTTTAATTCCTCCCTAGTTACAAATTCAAATGAGTCAGTAGGTCCCTCACACGAAGGACCTTTTAAACCTAAATTGTAGACCTGTGTCAGTGGTTTTTCGTGTCTCTAATAACGTAACTTAAATACTAATTTATCTGTGAGTTCTGTGAGGACTCTAAAATAATAATAATTAGTACTCTTTGAGGTGGTCACAGTTCTAGTCAGGGATTTCGGACTACGTCACTTAATTAGTCTTCGTGGAAATTTGTTATCACTGAAGTCTAGTACTCTTTGGGGCACTACTTTAATAAATTAATGACAGAAGTGAGAGAATAAAATAAAGTATTTGTTTGGCAGCGTTGTCTATCCAAATAAGTATACGGAATCACTTGCCAACAAAAACAGTCAGTGAATGATTTACGAGTGTCTACTGGCACTTAAGAAGATAAGGTCTAGATGGGTCTGGATCTAGACGAAAACTATAAAAATTGATAAAGCTAAAATGGCAATTTATTGATATTACCAGCCTGCTATTTTTATTTAAGCTGCTAAGAGTTTTTGTAATTTAATAGTGCTGTTGTGTAAACAAAATAAATAATACATTTTGTTTTTGCATTGCGTCAAATAAATGTTTTGTCTATTTGTCTATCAAGTTCTTGTAATCTGACTTCAACGACGTTTATTTAATTTAGAGTACTCTCTATAAAACCAAGATGAAACGATGGATAGATTTTGTGAAAAATGACAGTCGTAGTTGACGATCGATGAACGAACCCTTAAGTCTGCAAGAAGAAGACGTGTTGCGCCTATCCCGAAACGGATACTTCCCGCTTCGTCACATTCCCGATAAAAGTAGACAAAACCAATTAACATACTTGTATAAGTGACATTGGTTAGGTCATGGACTTTCGTCTTTAGTTGTAGGTAACCAATCCACCTTAGCCAGCCAAACCCATAGTTTCATTACTTTGTTTCCATATTCTGCAGTTATAATAGTCCAGCAACAACCGGTGATTGTTCTCGAGTAGACTTTGATAGTGGTCGTACCCTCATTTGAAGTGTATAACGGGGCCTCAGCGACTTGGCTTTGGCCTTTCGTTTGCCTACTAAAGGTCCGGAAACCCACGGTACCAATATTGTCAAAGACGTAAAAAATAATAAGTAGATAAAAAAATCAGTGGTATTTCTTTTTACTCCTGATGGTACTTGCCAAACAAAAGGTTGGTTAATCAAAAGTTGACGAAACGGGAATGAATGTATGAAGAACAAAATCTGAACGAAACGCCACTTTTCGTTCACGTTCATTTGTTTTTTCTACTTTTGACATTTTGACGAATCGGAAATGTGACAAAACGGGAATAAAAATAATAATAAAACTGATATGTAAAATAATTACAAACTTACACCAAAATTCCTTTACAATAGTGTTATTTTGTGAGTAAAAACAAATATTTCGACTGACTCGTAACTGGTAACCAAAGAAATAAAGAAAGAGTAGAAACTAAACAGAATGACTGAATGAATAACTTCCTATAAGCACGTACCAGGCAAACATGTTATACCAGAGGTAAGCACGCGATGTAAATCCATGTGCTTAAAATGAAAGCACTCAATAAAAGGTGGTTCTATTGACATTTGCAGTGACACAGTTGGATTAGCACCCTGACATCACTAACCCCTTTCTAAAGGTCGCTGTGAATAGGGAGCAAAATTTATGAAGGTAGTCCTTATTTACGACAAGTATTACCTGGATTATAAGACACGCAAATTGATGGGCTTATATTTTGGTGGATTACGTTAATTGCTCCAATATTAATCCATAATTCCAGTGAATTTCCAACAGAATTTTATCAAAACAATATATTTTTAGATCGTTGTCTGATTTGATAGGGTCAGGCGTTTGAGCTGTCTCAAAGTTGGCATTGTATTAACTTCAAGTTGGCTCGTTTTGTCATATTTCGGTCAAGAGTGGAAGTTCTCACGCATTTTCTGTAAGTGACATTGAAGATAAAAGCTGCTATCATAACATTATCGAAGAACAAAAAACCGTGGACATCATTCTCAGTTTCATTTTAGTTCTATCCAGAAACCAGCCCGTTGATTCTGTAAACATGACAAAGTGAAGGCTTGGGTGAAGTGATCACGCGGTGAGCTGTCAATCTATAAAATCAAGATGGAATGACAGCTCACTTCGTGATCACTTGCCATTTTGATTATATGGATTGACAACTCACCTCGTGATCACTTCACCCAAGCCTTCACTTCGACATTTTTACAAAATCGACCGGCAGACACTTGAGTAAAAGACATTTCATGGAGTTGAAAACAAAATGTTCAGAATTATTTGCAGCAAATGCATACCCGAATATTAAGCTATAATACTGGAAGAGATATTATTGATTTTTGTTTGGTTTTCAACTTTTGATAGAACGATTACAATAATTATTTGATAGGAGGAAGCTTGATCATAACTGTGTGCCATAGACTACTTTATATCAAGATAAAGTGCACGGATCCTACGAAATATGTCACGGAAGCAAAGCTGCGGGAAAAATGCTAGCGCCAGAAAAATAATACTAACAAAAAAGTGAAAATGAAAGAAATACGAGACATAGACATAGAAACAAGCAAAGATATTAAAAAAAGGTTGCAAATAAAGAGTATTCCGCTTGCATTAACAACTTACTCAAATAAAAACGTAAAGGCACAATCGATGAGTAGTGTTCATACGTTCAAAGCGACGAAATGCTAGCAGTCAACGAACTGTGTAAAACTCCTTTGATCCGCGATTCTATAGTTCGTAAGTTTAGTGTTCTTTCATATTTGTTCTTACTTTTAGGTACCGACTTGTTTTTGTATAAAACAGTATTGAAGATGAAAGTACGTGTAATGGAATATCTAGACGTTCGTTGTAGGGAGTGAAGTGAAGTGAAAAAAGTAGGTGTAGAAAAATATCAGATTTCGACGATCATTAAATCACTATTCTGACTAATAGACTCAGATCCCGGAGCTGCCAGACCTCCCTTATTTTCTCACTAACAAAATGTTTGGGAAATAATAGTGTTAATATGTACTTTTATCATACGCATACCTGTTAGCTTGGGCCGACGGCCATTTTCTTTTTTGTTATGTGTGAAAGGTATATCAATAGTCAACTTCAGCTACCTCCTAGCTGAAGTCTCCCAAATCTTAGTAGATTTAAGCTTTCGTCATTTGCACCTACTACATAAACTATGCCCAAACTTCAGCCTTGTGAACAGGATCTCACTCGAGGTGGGGACCAGCTGTTAGACTATTACAATGACTAATCAGTCGTCAAAATATTATTTAATTTCTAATTATTTAACAATAATCTGTAAAAAATACATATAAATCAGCACCCAGACTTAAAAAGAAGTGATTTAATGGTTTTGGCACATGATAGCTGGAAATCGGCCGTCGTACTAAGCTAGTGGGTATGCGTATGTTAAAAGTACATACTAACACTACTCTATCCCACAAATTTTGTTAGTGAGAAAATAAGGGAGGTCTGGCAGCTCTGGGATCTTAGTCCATTATATCACAATTGCGAAAGTGAGACGGTTTGTTACTCTTTTACGACTAAATCGCTGAATAGATTTTGGTTCAGTGATGGATGGGACCCTAAAGAAAAGGTAGCTTATAACCATCACCTGTGTCGCGTTTTCCCAACTATATTGGGGTC
This sequence comes from Mamestra brassicae, assembly GCA_905163435.1. Classification (NCBI taxonomy): domain Eukaryota; kingdom Metazoa; phylum Arthropoda; class Insecta; order Lepidoptera; family Noctuidae; genus Mamestra; species Mamestra brassicae. The sequence goes on along the minus strand of LR990996.1, from coordinate 3,221,083 downwards.
GGCTTCCAGTCAAACCGGATTCAGCTGAATACCAGTATTTTACTTGGAGCGGCTGCCTACCAGACCTCCACTACCCATTAACTGGGTAACACGGTATTCTTTGGCAAGACTGGTGTCAGATTTTCTGGCTTCTGATCTACAAATGACAAACGGGACCAACGGCTTAACGTGCTTTCCGAGCCACGAAAGAGTCTCGGTATGTTAAGATGGTCGCCCATCCACAGACCAACCTCGGCAAGCGTTGCTTAACCTTGAAAATCGACCCGTGTGGCTGTTATTATTTAGCCACGACCTCCCCAGGTAGCTTATAACCAAAAAAAAAATATTTTCACGTGCGAAGCCGCAGGCCAAAACTATTAAGACTTGATGAAAACTATTGAGTTTCTACTGAGATATGACTAGACATATTTAACTGAAAAAAAACTCTAATATAAAACATAGTTTCAACAAGCTGTAGGTTACCTATAAGTAAAATGATCCTGCGAGTTTCAAATTTATGTGTGCTGAAATGAAATTACTTAGGTTGAACCTTAGTAATTTCATTTCAACCCATATCACTACATACTGAAATTCAGAAACCTAGAGCAGTCACAATAAACTTTGTCTTTATTAGACAAAACACTAGTTTAGTCTAATGAGATTTTGTTGAAACCGTGAAACAAAAAAAAAAAAAACAAACGAAACTTGAAAATTCTAAAGCCCACTCCACATTACCATAAATGTCACGTCACTAAATAATTAAATTTACGCTCTAAAAATGTAATTTACTTGGCACAGGTGACAGAATACGCAACAAAACCCCGTCAACGCAACACTTGTACACAAAATTATTCACTCCGCTCACTTCATTCGTTCATTCGTTCCCCCTGACGTACAAATTGTATTCGTAAGCTTAAATTATTGCGTTACGGCGTCCCGAATACGAAATTATAATTGTGTGCTTACTGGCGCCTTCCTCACACTGGCTGCGTGTTTTAAACTCCCTTTACACGAAAATGTGAATATGGTCGCCATGAAAAATTATGAAGTTATTGTGTACCTACCTACTTTAGGAAGGTGTGTATTGTAAAAGATTGATAGAATGACTTAGAAGCTTTATGGAAATCTCTGTGCTGATGCATTTATAATAACACTATTGATCAAATCCCTGGATCAAACACATCGAAAACAATGTGACATACACTGAACCGCCTTGGATCGACCTGCTTGATTTATGCCTACTTCCTGTAACGAAGAGGAGTCGTGTCTCCAACAGATCGAACATTCTAGATTAAACACGTTTAAGCTAAGGTCCAAATTATTTTAAGATTACGAACAAAACAAAGAGTTCTATCGCGATCACCTAGCAATGTCACAAGAGGGGCGTATCTAGCATTTTTTGACGTCTGTCAAAAACACCTCATTTCCTTACAATTTGACAGGTTTTTGACATTAAATGTCTCCGCGTTGATATTGCGACTTGAATTTGAACGCTTTTTCAGAACGGGACTTCCTCTCTCTGACAATACATGCATGCTTCAAGCACATGTTTTGAGTGACAGTTTATGTTTCACTTATTGTTTAAAACCTCTTTAAGACAGCTGTCTAGATAAAACCACCTAAGTGTGTACTAAATTAAATTTTCTGTGTTTTCTGCAGATAATGGCTTTGTTTCAAATAAAACTGTCGTCTGTGTGAGACAGCCGTATTCTGTGGCTTATTTGTGTGTGGCAGAAAATTGTCGACTCTTTAGAGCTATATTACCTACTGTTTCTTATTGTAAACGGGTATTTTTGGGTACTAGGTAATATTTTGTGCTTGTTATAACTACCATAAAGAAATATTTCACTTTTAGTGTTGTACGTTTTTTGTAACGATTACTTTATTATTGGAAATGAGGTTGTGTTAAGTATTTTGTGTTTATAGGTTTGTTTAAAGGCAAATATGTTGATAAAAAGCTTTTTAAGACTCCTACAGATATGTGAACGTCGTTTTATCGCCGTCGCACACGGCGATAAAACGACGCGTTTTCTTTGAATCTGTCTATAGAGCATTTTTGAACAAGTTCTAGAAAACGCGTCTTTGCTGTCGTTGTGTAGCTTGTGTGTATTTTTTCTGGGCAACCAATAATAAGAGCTTCGACGTCTTTTCTATTGCGTAGTTTATTCTTCTAAACCATTTCATTTGTTGGGCCATGTCTATTGTGATCTGCTTAACTGTATATAATGTGTAAGAGGACACACGAGTGGATGTATGTGTATAATACCTAAGGTGCGATTATGTCCAGACCGAGCGACAATACTATAAGCGTATTACAGATGACATAAAGCGCTTGAAACTGAGTGATTGCAACAATACAGCGTACTGCAGTGAGACCATTGTAGACGGTTTGATTAAAAAGTTTAGATATAAGATTGCTAGATTTCAATAAAGTATGTTCAAGTAAGTTGGCCAGAGATCTCTCAGGATAGAGAAGGATGAAAAGAGAAAGGTGAGGTCTTTGCGCCGCAGCGGCAGGGTTTGCGTACCTGGCATTGGAAACGTTGATATATCAGAAAATAATAAAATCAGCCTCGTTCATGAGTAGAGGCTCTAGACAAGCGACATTGTACCGCAACGCTATCTATCCTGGCAGCGACGAACTAACACCGAAATCCTGCATCTCGCTAGCAAAGTTCTCCGTGAGATTTGAACAAGTACAACTATCAACTATCGGACAGTTGCCCACCGGACACAACAACCGTCCGGTCGGGGGATCCTCTCTTTTCAATGGAGGTGTGCGGAACTTTACTCTATGTATCGCATACTACGCCACTGTCAGCGTGGCGAAGTCGATTGTCAAAACGACGAAAATACAAAATCCTCCTAGACTGCACATGCACTTTAGAATTGTCAAAGTCTGTCAGTCAAATAGATAAAGCTTGTTCTCCAGAACAACTTGCTGCAGCAGCAAGTTGTTCTGGAGCAAAACACACTCACCGACCCTATCTCCAGCGCGGCAGTTGCACGTTCCAAAGACAAGATCCTATGAAGAAGAATCTGCAAGAAACTCCATGGACACTTTTAAATCAGTGTCTGCAAGATTATGGTTTCATTCGTTTATTAATAATTTAATGCGTGAAATTATACAATGCAAGAGTTTGAATCTATATTTCAAAGAGTCAAAAATGTATGGGATTGACAAACGCTGTCAAAATGTCACGCGATCAATTCCTTATATTTTGGCATTTCTAAAACCGCATTCGCTAATAGAATATTGTCTAGCACCGTAGGACTGTTTTCATTCCATTAATTAAAATACACGTTTGCTATGCAATTACTCAAATAAAAGCTGCATGATACAGCAAAATTAAATAACACTGGCTACTCCATTAGCTTCAATACACAAAGTAAATAGTAATTATTATTCATGTTAATAACTAAATTATTGACACTATCATAACTATAACAGAATGTTAAATTACCACATAGACCGCTTAGTCAACACCACACAATGAGTGAAACCAATGAAACAGTGTGAATTTGACTCTATTCAGCCGGTTACATAATAAACACAATTAATGTAATATGAAACCAATATACTAGCATGCATATTAACCTAATTAATATAGGTTGTAATTATTGCTGTGTCCCTTTGAGCATTTGAGCTACTAAATTCCGCAATTATTACACCTGTCAATGACCGTTACGGTATATGTATGTCTTGGATGCCATTTGCATATTATCTTAATTCAAATCTTATAATGAGGCTGGCTTATAAAGACGCAGCATAAAATCGTGCTAAATGAAAAATGCGGACGAGGAGGGCTGATCCCAAGTAAATGGGATCAGATCTAGGAGGTAAGGTGTACTTACTACGGTACTTCTCGCCGGAACAGCTGCTTAAACATTATTAAGTTCGATCGTGTATGGAGTATTGCTCTCACCTTTAGGACGGATCTGCCAGATATCAGCTTGATGTCCTTGAGTCATTTAGAAACGAGCCAAGAGGATCATCGGGAATGATAGGCTCGTTGAGTCGAAGCTCCAAAGTGTTGAGCATCGACGCCGAGTTGATAGCCTGTAGGTTTCCTATCGGTTGCATTTTGGGGAGTGTGCGACGGAATTGCATAGTTTAATTCCTGTTCCGTTATTGGGCCACAAGACGTACGGCGATGCACCACCGTGACATGGTTAACATCGCACCCACACGCACAAAACGTTTTGGGAACACATTCAGTGTGCGTACAGCTAAGGAGTGGAATTCCCTGCCAGAGTCTGTGTTTCCTGATAGCTAAAACCTGGGAGTCTAAGTTAAGAGTGAATAGGTTACGTCTAGGCAAGAGTGCTCCATCTGACCACATCATCGCTGACCATCAGATGAGATAGTGATCAAACGCGTGTCTATCAATAGTAAAAAAAAGGAAGAATAGTTAATGAAGCTGAGGTTCTGGAGGAGCGGGCGCGTTGCGGAAGACGCAGTTCAGGCCTTCAACAAGGGATTTCAATGACCTGGTGAAGACCACGGAAATCCAATGAATGCAAAGCGCATGACCGGTCGATGTGGTGATACTTCGGGGAGGCATATATACAGCAGTAGAAGTCGTTTTTTTTTTAAAGGATGGGAAATCATCAAATGACTTCTTCCGCTTTGGCTAGAGCGGAAGGATGTATCAGACTCTTACTGACTAAAACCCATCCATGTTCCTTCTAAAGCCCTTTGCGTTCCAGGGCCGCGGTGACTCTTTCGAACAAATTCGACAACCCTGGCAGGCTCTGGCCCTAGCGGACCCCGTCTTCTGTGCTGACTCCTCTTTGAGGAACGTGTGAAACACAGCGCGCCATCGACCAGCAGTAGAAGTCTTGCGGCTGGAATAATGTAAGAGGGCGATTTTTTCTTTATTAATCGCTAGCTGCTGTGTGAAAAGTGTATCCCAAAGTGAAGTCTCACCGGTATAGAAAGTATTCAATGTATCAAGTTTCAACCAGACCCGTTCAGCCGTTGAAGCGTGTTTGATTAGCCAAACATCTAAACTTTCACATTCATAACATTATCAGGATTTTCTTGGCTTTATCTTAGTATAGTACAGCATATCATTCCTTTCCATTATTCTCTATTAGTTGTCATCTTAGCATTAACCTACTTTCTAGCCATATCATCTTTCAAACAGTGTGTCTGTCTCCGAATAATTGCAAATGCCGTAAGATTGTAAAATATCGCGTGAAATTGTAAACTCATTTTTCTCAATAAGACACGGATATATTGGTAACTATTTTATTTGGATTGGCATGATTGTATTCAAAATGATCTGCTTACAATATTTCGAGAAATAATAATCTTATGAAGATTTATTACAATCTTACTAACCTTTGCAATTATACGGTGACATCTCCGTCGTTTCTTTAGTCTTCCCCTACACGTTTAGCCTTAACGTTTATACTAAAAAAAAATCTTTAACAAGTTCCCGCCATATTATTTACCAAAACTGTCATTCTAATTCTTTCGTGTTTAGTATTTTTTTAAGATTATTAAGTTGCAACTGCTCCTATAAAGAAAATTTTCAAGCCTATTCATCTGTTATTCCGTACAAACCATCAAAGTGATCAGTGCACCAGTTTCAGTACACCACAATTTGGTGTACAATTTCAATATGTCTAGCACTGTCTGAAGAGTCCTATTCTTAGAGCAGGCAAGAGTCTTATTTATAGTCGCCGACTCATACAAGTGTTTCACGTAATATAAAGGCGGAATGAGTGTTGAGTACACGCGCGTAAATCGTTTCAAATGAGTGCTTCATGAGTGCAGATAAATTACATTAAATCTGAGAGTTACGTGCCGGAAAATTCACCAATGTTTCACCGGGTATAAGGGTGACAATGAGTTTTGGGTGGCAGGTGAATTGTTTCGGGTACTTCGTTTTCTTGATTTAATGTTATTGGGAGATGTGAATCAAGATGATCTGTGTACAAAAATTGTGAGCTGTGTTACCTGTATTTTATTATGACAGTGTTTTTATAATATTTATGGTAAACTCTTTTACCAACAAGATTTTGGATATTAAAAAAATAGATAAAGGCAAACCGCTGCTTCTAGTTATTGTTTCTGTTGTGATCGTAGCAACTGACAAATGCGCATTTTCTTTGAAAGTTGATAGCAACTTTCAAAGACAACGTGCATTTGACAGATCATAGGATCACAAGCACAACAGAAACAATAAATATGGTGGGCGCCAGATAAATTTCCAATAGAGTTCATTGCCTTTTTCTTAATTTCTCTGCGACGTCGTACCCGATTAATAAATTAAAGGATCACTATAGATGTCGATTCAGGACAACTTTATGTCATTATTTCTGTTTTCGGAATTAACTATGTCAATAAAATGTACTAGGGTCAATGACCGAAATTACACGTTTATCTAGTGTCGACCATATACGCAGCGGTATGCTTTTAGTTTTTTTTAATATCCACATAGTTACTTCATACTTCCTGGTTGAATGATTTTGGGAGGTGTGCATCAAGATGATCAGTGAACATAAATAGTGGGTGGGGTTACCTGTATCTATTATAAAGAACGACAAGAAAATATGAAGCAGGTATCGGATGGCTTTTAACCTTAGTAACATCTACGAGTAGTTGCAATATCACACTAGGCTTGCAGATTAGGTCTACGTCCTTTAGGCTTTGCGTCGTAATATTTTATAGAGGCTTAACGTTGGTCGCCATGACACTGACGTATTTTGTAGTGTAATAAATGTTTTAACATTCGAACAGATATTGTAAAGGAACGTGTTCGCCACTCACATGAAACCAATGAATGTATATCAATCCCATTTTTACATTTATTACAAGAGATTTTTGCAAGAAAAGTAGTTTAGTTTCCTAGGTCCTGTAGGATATACCTCCGAAGAAAAACGAAGTTTTCCGAACCGCGAAACGCCTCCTCTCCCTGTTGATGCGCCCTTCAAGTCAGTTCCAGTTGCGCCAGTTCACGCTGAACGATGTACTAAGTAGGCAGAGCTATTAACACGCTCGCCTGCGCATTAATGTGAAAACCCTTTATTTTTTTTCATAATAAACTTAATGACGTTAGAGCTGTGTTCATTCTGAAGAGTTCCCTAACATCCAAACACTCACACAGATACTACAGCCCCAATATCGGTTCAGAGATTCTATCATTTCTTTGTTTGTTTAGCGTTAATACAAACAAACTAAGTTTCGTATTTATAATATTACTTACGATGTTTGCCACTATTTGCCTTTGCATCACCCAGAGACTGGCTGATAGAGAATGCTTATGGCATGGACGTGTAAAGTGAAATGAATATCAATCTACCAAGTCTTTTCCAAACTATATTGGGGTCAGCATTCAATCCAATTGGATGTAGCTGAAACCAGTATTTTTAACCGATTAAAAAAAAAGGAGGAAATCTCAATTCTGTTGTAGTTTTTTATGTTTAAAAAAATGTTTATGTGGAAGGATATACGTTCCGATTGATCCAATAGAGTTTTCATCAAAATCGGTTCAGTAGTTTGCTTTTTAAATCTAAATAGCTGTGGAAAATATCATCCAAGTTAACAAAATTTAGTATTTTAAAATACAAAGAAACAATAAAAAATACCGACTTTTTTATTTTGTAGCCGGCTTTATTTTTTAAAACAAAAGTTTTGTATGACCTTTTTGACCTACACTACCCAGAAACTGGGTGACACGATGTCAGATAGGTATCAGATGTTCTGACTTCTGACTGCCCATAAGGAATGTCAACGATCAACAAATAACATATAGAATCAACAGCATGAAGTGCCTACCGAGGCACAGAAAAGTCTCGGCATGTAAAAAATCTACTTACAACTGTAGAATTACATCAAAAGGGAATTATAGAATTTAAACAACAGATATATTAACGCAACAACGATATTTATTATTAATTACAAGACAAATTTCAGTACATTTTTACACTCTTATACTAAACTTATCACTCTGGTGACTCGTTCAAGACTGCCTCTTGTCGGCAATTTGCCAAACTGACAATTCATTTTAATGTCAAATGATTTGATAACTTGACAGTGACTTTGAACGCTTCAAAAATGACACAAATTTAACTCGACTATAACAAGACTTATCCGTGGACTGCTCTGCTCACTATAATATTACTAATATATAAGTCTCGTTACATAACAACAACCTTGAAATCCTCAGGACGTCACTTCCCAAAACAAGACTTTTTCCTTTAAACATAAAAACTTGTATCGCACTACCAATTGCCGTTTTTACAAGGCGAACAGAAAACATAATTACTCAGAAACTTCGCAAAAAAAAAAGTTTCAAGAAAGTCCGCGATCGTAACAAAAGTAAGTACACCGTACATAACAAGTACTTGCTTTCTGAAGTTGCTTTAAGTATCTACTCAACAAGAATTATGAGGAGGTACGTGTTCTCAGACTTTTTATTGAATTAAATTTACGTACTAATGAGTTTAGCCTGTATGTGTATATATGGCATTGTTAACCTTTTGCGTGTCTACCACAGATTTTTATCGTCCAATCCTGACCAAGCCCTTAAGTGTAACTGTCCGACTTAAGACATTTGGAGCATTTTTTCTTATGTCGAACTGTGTAACTTAAGACACGCAAAAGGTTAATCTGTTGACACCTCTAGACGGTGCTTGTGTTTAGGCACATGTGTAATGTTATTTAGTTCATTTTTAGGTCATATATACCACGAGGAACACTCACAAATTCTTAGGACACCAAATGGTTGATAATAATTCTTGGATTAATTTAAATAATGAATAAAATTTATGAAAATAATTCCAATAAAAGAATAAGGTATTTAACTGTATTGGTAACTAAACATTTTCAAAATTTAGAAAGTAGATAAGACAGTAAAGCAGTCTAAAAATACATGTATTGTGTAAGTATGTTAATGAATTGTGTATACGAATTGTGTATGTTTATGAATTGTGTATATAAATTGTGTATTGTGGCGGAAAAATGTGTATAATTTTATACACATTCTACTTCTCTGCTTAACTCCATCAAAACCGCTTAAGACCAACATCAGAAAACTTCCACCTCAATTCTTTTTACACACCGTATACAGGTGTATACCTATCGTCTCTGGAGAACGGGAAAGCGTCGATAGACCGACTAATTCAATCAGATGATATCTATTCACAGATCCAATTTACGTAAGAGACTCCCAATAGTAGGGATCGGTTACTATTACCAAGATATTTGGGGCAGGTACAAGGAAAATAAGGTATTTTTTGTGTTGTTCGTGGAATTAGATGGTAACGTCAGTAAAAGCTTGGATTGATGGGTTTTCTGCCTGATTGAAGCAACTGGTAATTTCGTAGGTATCCTTCCAAAAACACAAATATGAAAGAATGATAACTTTCTAGGTATACTTCGCTTATAAATTAAGTGAGATCTAACTAAATAAAATTATGCCAAGTTCTCTCGATGTTCCTGAAATCATAGCTTTGTCATGCACAACCTTCTGTATATATTAAACAAAAAAAAATTAAGTACTCTGCTATGCAATAGTGCGAGTGCGACTTAGCAAGTTTTTGAATCACATTTTTTTTTTTTTGTTAAGTCAAGTGTGTTTCATCATGTCACGTCAAACTAATGAGCTGAAAAGTAAAAAAAAGTGTAATATAGCCGGCCAGTGTGTCAACTTTTTGCTTCGCAAACTTGCCTAACACACTGCCGTAGGTTTTTACAGTACATAACTATTGTACAAATCAAAAGTTACTAGGGATACGCGTTTGGTTTAGGTAACTCGAAATGCTCTCCAAGAGGACAAAAGCCTGACTAGAAGTAATATGAATGAGTCATAAAATATCAGATCGTAAATGTCAAATTAACATCTGGAATCATAACAAGCCTTATTTATGGCTAAGGACTTGAGTTTTTGTCACAAAAGTAAACCCAGATAAGAAAAAAACATGTAAGACTCTTCTCTGAGAGATTCTTCCCTGAGAAATTCTTATGTCCTGGGAGCAAGGGTAAATTCCAACTTATTGGTGGCTCGAAACACGAGGCAAGTTGCGGTTGAAGTCTGCATAGCAAAAAGCGAATTTCAGAGCTGCCATTAAGGTTGCACTGACTTGCACTTACGGAAGGCGTCTTACATAGTAGCCGGTCTTATCAAATCAAATCAAATTAAAAGTTATGTATTCAAATAAAGCTGTGTGCCAGCACTTTCTGAACGTCAAAGTTTCACATATAGTCCCCCAAAAACGCCCGCCCGTCACCACTTCCTAATGTTTTAGCTGGGAAGAAGTGGCGCAACAAACTTCCCAGCAAGCAGCTTAGTCAGCAGGCCTGAAGTTTGGCAGGTTAAATGGACATAAAGACATCAATTCAACACACGAGTAGCTTTCTGTAGTTTCTACCTGCTTCATTGGTAAAAGTCATTGGTTTATACAAGGTGTAACGCAAACATGTATGGGTCACCTGATATTTTTTTGCAATTCAATTTGCCATAGATTTTTTTTTCATAATGATGAGTGCGATGAACCCTTTTTCAGATTTTTGCGTGATTTCTGTTACACCCTGTATATGTTCAATTGTTTATTTATGTACCAGCAAAATCACCGGAGAAGCAAACCAGACACAAACTCAAGCCACTGCTTCTTGTGTGTAGCTTCAGCCTTCCGGTGAGAGTCTTACAGAACGTAGAAGCTGTCGGCAAGTTCCTTTGACTTCCCCAGATTTAAATGGAGATAAAAACATCAATATAACGTATACTCATACTGTAGTTACTGCTACTGCTGTTTAAACTATTTTTTCCACCACAGCAAACCCAACAAACCCAAGTGTAAACTGCCACACCATTGCATAAATTATTTATTTCTTAAAAATAAACATTGCGTAGAAAGTAATACGTACATTTAAGCAAAAACCATAAAAACTACCGATTAAAATGAGAGCAAAATAAATAATTTACAATAGTAAATAATTTTGTAATAAAAATATAAAATGCATATTCGCTAGAAAGACTGACTATTTCCTTTTCCGCAGCCTTGCTCCCTTGGCCTATCATTTCCGCTGATGGATGTCGCTGAAGAATCTACTTCCATCATTGGATAAGACAGGATTTGTGTGCATGTTATCTCACAACTAAAAAACTGATTACTTGTTTTTCCGCAACTTTGTTCCCGTGGGATGTCGTAAAGGAACCATGCGTTTGACAGTATAAAAAATAGCATACGATACGCAGCGATTGTAGATTTCAATCAGTAAATTTCTATTTTTGCAATCGATACTCTTCAGAGATTTTCTTAAATAACACACATACACCAACAATAAACAATGTAACATCTTTATCATTCTTGTTTTTCACCTGACTTTACTAAAAGCATATTTTTTCAAAAACCTCAGTGCAAACTGCCACACAATTGCATATTCGCGTCGCTCCTGAGCCCAGGTCGATGTGCTCAACAAAACGAATCCCGGTTTCCGCTGATGCGATTGTCCGCTCAATTGCACTTCAATTTTACACAGCAGCCGGGCTTAAATGTCTTTTGTGTTAATACCCGGTTATTGTGTAATATGCCTAAACTGTGTTATCTGTGTTATGAGCTGGAGGTGTGTTGTGTATTGAAGCTATGGTTTTGTTTGGAATAAACTGGAATCATCTAAAAGACAGCTTTAGTTTTTATCTTTCTCTCTCTTTTGGGTAATATCTGTTATTTCTTTTTTATTTTTGAGCACATACATCTTTATTTTTCTTTTTGTTTTAAAATTAAAAGTCGCAACATTATTTTTTAGTTGCTTTTTGTACAAAATATTTTAGTTTTGTATACTGTGTGTTTTCGAGCGTAGGCATGGCACTGGCTGAAATGGCTGAAAATCAGCGTCAGGTGGTTGGTATACCTGGTGTTGCCATCTGGCATTATGCTGAGCTGACGCCCTTTTGACATTGTTGGTTTTGATTATTTATGCTGTTTAATTTTAAGGTTTTTCTATTTTTTATAATGCCAATAAACACAATTTTCTTTTTTTCTTTCTAGGTACAACAGCCAAGTCATCAGTCCAACTTATAAAAGGCCTTTCAACGCTTCGTCTTCCGGTACACGATTGTTATTCCAGAATCTTTTGACTCCATCGACTACCTTTTTATAATAATTATTATTATGTACACCTTTAAGGCCGATTTTTGAGAAAATAACTATTTATTATTAAGACCTCATGTAAAATGTACCAAAAATCACACCAATAAATAAATAAATTAACCTGTAGTTGCGTATCTCCATACGCAATGTACACGAAAATTATTTTTCTACGGAGACTCATATTGTTATAGTCCTGGCATGTAGCACACCAGCAAGAATCACACCGGATTAAAATTAATATATTTGCGACTGTTACAAAATGCCATAAGGCATTAAGGCCGCCATTTAACAGTGTTTTCACTCATTCATAAAGTTTTAATAAATAAATAAATCCAATGTTATGTCAGCAAAAAAATTACGATACGGTAAAATTGGCGATTTATCTATCCGTGAATGTTGTAACGTAACAAACGACATTATTATTATTTTATGAGCTGTTACTGAATACACTTGTAAAACCATAAACCGTGACCTTACAAAATAACGACGCCAGTATTCCATTTTATGTCATAAAAGGCGAGCAAATAAATATTGGTTCGGTCACCACAGGAAGTTATATAGACACACATTTTCGAAGTACACAAAGCCTGCCTAAAGCCGTTAGGAGTACCTGCCACATAGAACGTGTACTACCATCGTGCGTCCAACGTATCGAGTGACAAACACTTACCATACGGCTGCCGTTCGATTTATACCTCTCACTTTGGACCTGCACTCCAACATAGACTAAGAAAGCCGGAAAATCGTATAGAAGCGAGAGTAATATATTTACTTTTGAATGTATACTAGCTGCGCCCTACGGTGTTACCTGCGGTTTTATTACATAAAAAGTTGAGACTGAGGTTGATGCTATATGTATATATATGTAAGAATATAACTATATTAGATGGATTCAAATGAACCGCCACTCGTCCATTCAAAGGTTCATTAGAAAACCAGCGTCATATCGCTGAAATGGACCTTTTTAGTGCAGCCGTGAGTAAAAAAAGAAATGTAGGTGTGGTAAGAACTAAGTGTTAGTTCTTACCACACCTACATTTCTTTTTTTAATTATATTTCTATGTACCGTGCGTGTTTCATGTAAGTGCTAAATAAATATTATTCTTTCTTTCTTTACAAAGTGGGGGGGGGGGAAGCGACCAGGAAAATTGCACCCTATCTCATTTGCAGGGAGGTCAGTGAAAATCTCGCGTTAGCTTTTATTTTAGAGAATAAACTTTATTAAGCTCAACTATACAGGGGTTGCATTCAAGTCAAACCGGATTCCGAACCACCACAACCCAATAACTGAGTAACACGATAGGTACTTTTTGACAAGACTGGTGTCAGATTTTCTGTTTTCGGACTGCCAAAAACCAACTAATGACAGCCGTGAACAATGGCTTTCCTTAACCTTGAATATCGAACCTTCCGACTGTTTTTATTTAGCCACGAACTGTAGTAGACGTAAAATAACATTCAGTCGCGAGTTTCGCTTCTACACATTCTTATTCTATGACTCAGTACGATACTCTTAAAATATTGAAGGTATAAAATCTCTTTGTTGTTATTGTTTAAATACTGATATTGTGCTTCGTTGCCCCAAATTCCAATCGAGTTATTCGTATTTCATTGAGTCGATCGAATGAACTTGGTTACATTTCTCGATAACAACGAGAAAAAAAATGATATTGATATGTTATTTATTTACGCGAAATAACTTTTCTTGATAGGTAGCTGTTAGGAAATAAAAGTACTGGAAAGTACTGTTTTGTTAAGCTTAGATGAATATTATTTCTATAATATGGCAAAGTTGCTCAAAGTTCGATTACTAAGTGTGGAAAATGAGTGACGCAACGATGCGTAACGAAGCTGTGAAACGATCTGAGCGTTTCCAGCAGAGATGTACGCTGTGAAACGGTGCGCAGACCGATGCTAGGATATGTAGCGGACTCTTTTCAGTTCTTCGCTCGCGTCCTTCCCTAGCACACATTCTTTGCACACATCTTCCACACACATCTCTCGCACATAGAGATGATGATGTGTGGAAACACAGCACAAAAAAAAAGTTCGCCATTTTCATGCCACCTAGAACTAAATTCACGATGTAGAATTCAGGTGTCGGTGTGCGCGCGCATCGTAAAAATTCACTCTCATCAGTTTTCTCCATCGCGCCAAAAGAAGTATAACTTCAAAAATCGACCTCAAAAAATTACTAAAAAGTTTCGAACAAATGACTTTTCAAGCAGTCTGATGCAGTTGGTGACATCAAATGTGTGATTGAACTAAATTAAATGCCACCAACTGTAACAAACTACTTGAACAGTCATTTCTTTGGAACACTGTAGTGTTCACTGTGGTTGAATTTTTTGAAAATGGTTTTTTTTAATATATTTTTTATTAATGTAGATCAGCTACCTAACATCGCTCTTAATTATGACAAGGCCGTTCTGGAACACCCTGTATGAGTGTAGCCAAGATACTGGGAACCTTAACGTTCCCGCCATTCACATATTGCACCCGATACGCTTGAGAAAATACCGGCGTGTCCAGAATAAACGCGCATATCTCACATATGCGTTCATAATGATTGTATTAACATTTATTTTCGTGTGGCTTATAGGTATTATGGCTTGGCCATATTTAATTTTTAATAAACATGATTGCAGTTTGGTCGCTTTTTGGCAGAATAGACCTTTCTTTCTTTATTCATAAGTATGTGAAACGCCTTGTCAGTTCATAGAATTCTGCCGGTCGATTCGGCTTGGGTGAAGTCACCCAAGCCGTCACTTCGACATGTTTAAACTCACATGTGATGTGACATGTGATCACTTAATCACGAGGTGAGCTGTCAATCCATATAATCAACATGTCACGTGATCACGAAGTGAGCTGTCATTCCATCTTCCTTATATGGATTGACAGCTCACCTCGTGATCACTTTACCCAAGCCTTCACTTCGACATGTTTACATAATCGACCGGCAGTACTCAAAACGAATGCTTTGTAACATTATTCAAAAGAACTATTTAACTAATGTCAAAACAAACAGTTGAAGCCTACCTATAAGAATATATAGACAGCGAGAGCACCTGTACCACGTTCTGATACATGCATACTCAAGATACTAAGAGCTGCTATGCGATACACATGCGAGAATTGGGTTTGCATAACTACATGCAGTCCAGGTGCTCTGAGTATCTTATTTACGCACGCAAAACGACACAGAAGGTCAATACTCGTTCCTAAAAAACTGGCCAAGTTCGAGTTCGAAACGCATGCAAAGGGTTCCCAACGAATTTTTGTAACATGTTATTTTTACACTATAGATTTCCTGTATCTTTATTAGATAAAGAACTATAATCTGCAAATCTTTTTTTTTCTAGTTAGTCCCCCAAAAAGTAACCTCGTAACTCAAATTTCAAATTTTGTCACAGAAGTTCAGATGTGTACGAAATTTCAACACAATCGGTCCAGTAGATTTGGAGGAAATTGGCTGTGACAGACGGACACAAAGACTGTAAGATATCCGAGTGAGGGTTCCTTTTTACGGATGTTCGTAACCGTAAAAACGTTAAAATTGAAGTCGCACTGTCATCTCAGCGAAAATCAACGTCAATTATTACTTTTTAATAAAAATTGTAACAAAAAAGTTATAAATAATTTATTTTGATAAGAAATAAACCAATAGGAGAACACCAAACCTAAGAGAAATAAAGAAGGTAAACCTTAGGGTTTACCTTCTTTATTTCTCTTATCGTCGAAATTTTTATTAAAAAAATGGGATAAAATGTAAGTACCCATAAAATGGTATATTTCAAATCAGAATTAAATTATTTTTAAATTTTTATTTGTTTTTATTAACAAGTAATAAAAGCGTGTTTAAAAAAAACTATTTTTTTTTATTATTATGATTCGGGATTTACTGCGACGTAGCGCGTTCGTAGCGCGTCGTGGCATTTTTACGTAACCCGTAGTAATTCGTAGTACGCACACATGTCATGTTTTAAGCACGAAGTGATAAGTATCATCATTTATATTTTATTTAAACAACTTACATCTATTAGTAGGACTTGTGAGTTATAGTAAAATCATTTTCAAATGAGTTATATAATTACTGGTTAATTATTTGTAACGTTTCTCATTCCATTTCGTAATAATCTGATAGGTAAAGTAGGTACTCATGAAGACGAACTAAACGAGCTCAAACTCGATGCGGTTACTTCGTTTTATTATGGAGATCCCATGGCCACCTTCCAGCTTCATCATCAAACCCTGGTTACCATTTAGAACAATAGTACTCGTCAAGACAAATCAAGCGAGCCCAAACTTGATGGGGATATGTCGTTTTATAACGGAGTTCCTTTGGCTTCCAGCTCCATCATCAGACCCTGGATACCATCTAAAGACAAAGTACTCATCAAGACGAATCAAACGAGTCGAGTAAATACTCCAGGAGGTATATTATTTGCCAAAGACTAATTCTAATTTATAATCTAATTTTCAAATAAATTATCAAATCAATTATCAATTATTATTTTATTTTATCTTGTTGATGTTCTAAGTTGTCAATTTTATTTTCACATTATATTATCTTATACGTGTTAACCTATAATTCATTGTTGCACCCGCAATTGTATTCTATTATGAATAACAATCTGCTAATGTACTCCTGTAAACAACTGTTGGTTAACCTGAATAAAAAATAATAAAAACAAAACACATTACAAAATTCGTTTCAATAACCCAAACCTTCAAATACCCGGAAAAATACACATAAGTCACCGACCAATACCGAATGAATAAATTATAACGATATACCCAATAGCGATTCTCAGATACCGGTCGAGATACGGAAATGCCTGGCCTATGGTAAATCGATAGCCATTAAACGTATAGGATGCACTGCAACCCCACCTGATGGCTTTAAATGGAACGATATTATTCGGTTTTACGATACGGTAACTATCATTGTCAATTAAATGCAAAGGCGTTTGTATTGAGTTGGTTGGGAATTGGAGTTGGGAATATTAGTTTTAGTGGCTTTTGAATTCTATAATATATATTTCCACACACCTACGTGTACTATTTTGCTAAACCGACTGTAAATAAAAAAAAATAGTAAGATAAAGCGTTGTCCTTTCAGCGATTAAGATTTCCCACGTGACATTTCGGTAGCACTTGGCAATTCAATACATTTGAACTTTTAAATAATTATCGTTGTGGTCGAAAAAGCAGAACTTTGCCGAAAAGCCCAGGAATCACAATGATCCACAATGATCATACTTTTTGTAAAACCTACCACCTAAGTTCACCATGTGGAAGCAATTTATATATTGAGTAGGTACTAGCTTTTGATCTCGACTTCGTGCACGAATATCCCGTTTTTTCCCGTTCCCGTAGGAATATCCCGTTCCCGTATAGTCTTATAGAATTCCTCAAAAAAATATTCATATCCGACTGGTAGTTCCAGAGATTAGCGCATTCAAACAAACAAACTCTTCAGCTTTTTAGTATAGAGAGAGTTGAATGTCGGATTAACACTGTTTAAATGATCCATCTATAGATCATCACTACCCTGTCCTAATCCAAAATTACTTGGCATCGGCGCAACATTATACGTAACTTCGTCTTCCACACTTCGCAAAATAAAACCAGTTGAATTCACAGGAACACCATCAGTATTAAACGATAACTAATAATAATAATAATAAAGTTTATTTACCAAAATAGTTACAGAAGTGTACACAAGTAGATATAACTAGTGGGTAGACTTATTGAAGGCTTTACAGTGTGTTGCAAAAAATTCTGTACATAATTAAAGTAACCCTGCCTCTTAAACTAGGGTATCTTGTATTTTAAAAGACAGTGTCTAGCTGATAAATTCACAATTTTTATACAACAGTGGACAGTGACGATCTACCGTCTAAACTTGACAGCAGTAATAGTTGTGCTTGTACGAGTACAAGCAACTAGAAAACTCTTAAACTGCTTTAAGTTGAGATTAAAATTAGAATGAAACTAATTATATGAATGACTTTGCTACGTTCTATAAAAACAAGCATAGCGATTTAAGAATAAAAATACATATTCCAAAAGCAATAAAAATAATTCTCAGATCTCAACGTATCAGCCAACAAATAAACTATAAGTACAAGGGCGGACGACAAACGCTATATTTTATTTCCACGTCATTAATCCTTGATATATTGACTCCTAGAATGATTGCAGACAGAGTCACAGAATGTGTTTGTCTTCAATGCTTTAGTACTTATGATATTTCTACGTTTTATGTGTTTTCCGTCGCAGTTTTATTTCTTTCGATTCATTCATTCACTTTGTATGAGGCTAAATCACACATACTTGTTTTTTGGTACTGGATAAAAAATAATAGGTAATTATTTTATCATAAATATTATATACTACTTGCCGCCCGCGTGATTGACGAAAATTATCCCAAGGGAACATATTCCCGGGATATATTCCCTTGGGATAATTCTATGTGTTATTCCAGACTATAATCTACCACTGTGCCAAATTTCATCAAAATCCATTCAGTAGTTTTTGCGTGAAAGAGTAACAAACATCCATCTATCCATCCATACTTACAAACTTTCGCGTTTATAATATTAGTAGTATTATTTATTTTACTTGTTTTTTTTTATTAAGTTCTTGTGTATATTTCGGAATTTATTAAAATTCCTTTTTTCACCATTTCGATGGTAGAATTATGATTGGGTACTGCTTAACCTAAATTCAGGTAAATTAATTACCAAGAAGAAAAATTAATCACGCTTACCTCGAAATGTAACGACAAGAAACTTTCTAAAACTTATACAAAAAAGAATTGTTCCAAATCCCCGAAGCTAAACTAAAATAATGAGATCTCAACGTTTGAAAAATGGAAGTTAAAGGCAGGAAAAATTCGCCATTAATTTTCTGCGAATGGCGTTTGGTACCCAAGCAACTTCACCAACTGTTAGTAAAGAGTTAGTAAACTTTTTGGGAACTTTTGAAATGTTGGCGAAGAAAAACAATTATCGAATTGGATTTTAACTAATTTTCGGATACCCGTTGTTTGTCCGGATCCGAAAGTAGAACTCTCTCTAAATTTACCGCAAAACAGAAAAAAATCTTAATTTAGAATACATTTTCTTACTTTTATGAATTGAGTGTTCTATTTTTGTTTTGGCTGTCTGTTTTAGAAATAATTAAGAATACCAAACACGTTTTTTTAAAATCACTACATAGTATAAAACAATGTCCTGCGCCGTGTCTGTCTGTCTGTTCGCGATAAACTCAAAAACTACTGAATGGATTTTCATGTTGTTTTCACCAATGGATGGGGTTATTCATGAGGAAGTTTTATGTGTATAATTCGTCCCAAAATTCCTATGGGAATGGGAAAAATGGGATGTGCGCGTACGAAGTCGCGGGCAAAAGCTAGTTCATTATAAAATAGATAAGAAGCTACATTACAATAGTAAACACTAGGTGAAAAAAAATCAGAACTGCTTCCAACGACGGAGAGTAACCTTAAAAAAACATATCCCAAAAACAACCCACAATTCGCCTCCCTATTACAATATTCAATCGAGTACTACCAGATAATTTCCCAGTCAAACAAAAAGAGGTAGTTCAAAAGAGCACTTCGGATCCCGCAATCTGACTCAATTACTTAAATACCCAGCTCAATTCGACTAACGAACCGATGAGAATGTACGCAGTAAAGCATAAAAGTTTTTTGGCACGGATGAAAATTCCTCACGATCCTACTTGGAGTATTGTTCGGCCGAGGAATGCCGCATTTCCTTTCAGCTCTGCTTGAAAATATTAAAACTATTCGCAACTCAAGTGGCAGTGGGCCAGTCATCTGTTTCGCAGCGAGGACAATGGATGAAGCAGGTTAGTGGAGTGGCAACGAGGTATGGGTTCTATAAACTCGTAGTTGGAAGAGTAACCATCGCTCAGGACTGGAACCTCTATTTTACCGTCTATTTTGTAAACCTCTTACCGTGAAAAGTTAAGGTTAAGCGAGCTTGAAGTGAATTGTCATTCTATTTTAATTGCACGGATTGACAGCTCACTTCACCTAAATTTTCACGGTGTCATTTTTACGAAATAGCACTCCAGCCGGTCAATTCTGTAAAAATGTCGTAGTGAAGGCTTGGGTGAAGTGATCACAAGGTGAGCTGTCATTCCATCCTGATTATATGGATTGACAGCTCACCTCGTGATCACTTCACCCAAGCCTTTCTAAGTTTACAGAATCGACCGGTAGGTCAAGTCGACTGTGGAGATAACTATACCGCACTTGAACTCACAATTTTCCTATATCGGTTAAGATAAACTGGATATAATGTACTTACAAAAACAAAAAAAAAAACTATTTGGTTGTCATAACCGAAATGTTCAACAAAAGATAAAAGAAATAAAATTTTGCTTGTGAAAATATTGTAACAAACAAGAATACCATGTTCAATTTCAAACAATTCAATGCTATCTATATTTCAGTCTAAACACAGGTGTAAAAATCATCCAATATAAAAAACAGTATCCCGTAAAATCCAAATAGACTGAGAGCCCAGTGCTGCCGGACCTCCCTTATCTTCTCACTAACAAAATATGTGGGATAGAGTAGTGTTAGTATGTTTTTTTAACATGAGCATACCTGCAGCTTGGGCCAACGGCCAATTTTTTTTTTTTTTGATTAATTGAAGATCTTAGATTTTAGATCCAAAACCTGTTTACCTAGTTATTATAGCCGCTGCAAGAAGTTTCACATTCTTCCACTAATTGACCGGAGAAAAATTGCAGACATGGTATTCCTATTCAATTTGGCAAATGGTTCAATCGACTGTTCTGAACTGATGAGCAAAGTTGAGCTGCGTGTTCCATCCTTCACCTAAAGCAATCATCGACCTGTGTATGTTCCCTCTGTGCGGTGCAAATATCGAAAAATCTCTTGTATAATAAGAGCTAGTATGGCATACAACTCATTGTGTCAGAGTGTTGAGGATCTTGACTTGTTCTCCACCAGTGTTCCGAAACAAAAAAAAATACTGTACAAAAACTTCTTTGAAGTTCACTAAAACCTTTTTTTAATTCCCTTCTAGTACTATTTCTTACTTTTTCTTGCCTGTCTACTGTTTCTTGTGCTACCCTAATATTGTCAGTGACAACTTTTAATTGGCCTTCTTTCACTAACTGTCAACTATCTGTATCCTAGCTGTAAGTTTTCTTAAGAAATAAAATAAAATAAAAATAAAGGTATTTCAGGATTCAAGGAGGTGTAGTTTCGCATCTTCCCAAATCCTGGCAGACTTTAGCTTTCGTTATTTGCAACTATGTCCAAATTTCAGCCTTGTGCATAGCATCTCACTCGAGGTGGCGACCAGCTGATCTTGGCTCTACATTACAATGACTAATCAGTCGTTAGAATATTATTTAACAATATTTTGTAAAACTTTTTTTTATTTAATATTTTTTAAGGGTTTACTCTTGACTCTACTCCAGGTTATAGATGACATAGACAAAGTCGTAGAATAAAATTATAAATATACATACATAAGAATCAACACTCAGACTAAAAAAAAAGTGATTTATTGACTTTACCACCTGATACCTGGAAATCGGCCGTCGCCGCGTCGGTCCAAGCTAGCAGGTATGCGTATGTTAAAAATACATACTAACACTACTCTATCCCACACATTTTGTTAGTGAGAACATAAGGGAGGTCTGGTAGCTCTTGGATCTTAGTCCAAAACCAAGAATACGTGAAACAAGTCCGTGAAGCTCTATGTCCTGCTGGACAATGAAAACTGATGGACGAAGAAAACTATTCAGGCAAGGAATTGTTGCTGGCTGGAAACAGAGTCACCCTTATTTATTGTCTCCAACGTAACAGTGGAAAACAATTTTCTCGAAACGCCATGAATAGTTTCATTAGTTGAAACCGGAGCGTAAATTAATTTAAAATTTGCTCAATAGTATGATAATTGCGACACAGTTGTTTAATAAATGTACGCAAAGTATGGCGAGGGTAATGCTGAACATTATTTATTAGTCAGTAGCTCCAAGATTTTTGGAATAGTTGTGTCGTTACTGTTGCTGTTGTTCGACCTATTTGTAGAAGTAAAGGATTTTAATTACTGCGTTTTATTAAATTCAATGTAATTGTCAGTTAATGCTATTCAATTGTGATATTGATGAAAACCTGATCTGTACCTACTGTTTTGTATTGTAAGGCAGTATTATACGTTTCATGAATATTATATTACCTCATGATTGATTAATTTAAAAAAGAACACCTTTTAACGTTGATTTATAAATTCCTTATTATCTTGCTAATTATTTTGTTAAATTTTATAATTATAATAGTTATTGTAAATGTTGTACACGTCTGTAATTGGACATAAACTATAGAATAAGACCTTATACAATTTAATATGTCATGTTTGTGTTGTTGATGTGCTATTAATACATAAATATAAAACTTGATTTTCCGGTAGCTTTGCTTCTGTGATAATAATAATCATGAATATTTTCAGACAAAAAATTAATCTGTGATACCCAATGATGGAGTAGCAATCCATTAATAAAAGAATTTGCGAAATCGGGTAAGTACTTGTTAGAAATGATCTCCTACAAATAATTTTTATACGAATACTTTACGCATTCAAAATTGGTAAAAAATCCAACATAAATCTCAAATTAAAGCAAGCCTTTAAAAACACAACGAAAAATAAATATCATAAAATTAATCACCATCCAAAAGTGACGAAATTATCCAAATACAGTGAAAACCACGACGTTTCTGAACACATAAATATTCAACAAGGCAGGTTGGAGTAACAGTTTCAGTGGTTCGGCGCCAGAAGGTCATATTTTATTCCAGCCCCCAGTACTTGTTAGCTGGGCTGACGTTTACGTTGTGTTCATATTTTAAATGTACTCAAAAGTATTGATATTGAAGGCAGTTTTTTTTTCTGTATTTGCAAGGCTTGTTTAGCATTTGAAATGAGAGCTTTCTGTATACTGCTGTGCCTTTAGAGTGTATTACTTTTTTCAGCACGATTTCTAAAAATGTGCTTTTTCGTGAGAGAAATGTAAAGTGGGTCTTTTTTGGGAACAAACAATGAAAAACTATTGCATTTCGATGTTGGTTCATTGATTCGGTTAATCCTACTTTCTACTACTAATGCTAAGAGAATTCTTCTTCGTTTATCAAAAATTACGCCTTAACAACTGAACGATTTTTTATTAAATTTCGTAATCGGGAAGACTTAGATCAAGGTAATATGATTCTGTGAAACAATTTCCGACTTCCGTGCAGCCAAAGACTGGCAAAAGCTAGTTTTGAGCCTCGAATCCATTAGGCAACATTTGACGCGCAACACATGACGCCCAACATGTTCAGCAACGTTGCACAATAACGCGCGACGTTGCCAGCAGGCGCGCAACATTAACAATGTTACTAAATAAAAGTTCTTCGTTACCGTTCAACATGATGAGCAACATGTTGTGCATCATGTCGCGCGTCAAATGTTGCCTAGTGGATACGAGGCTTTATCAATACATTTAAAGACTTCTACATCCCCTCATCGTTACGTCAAAAGCTACATGATGACCCAGCTTTAGCATGGAAAATGTAGAATCTAATTTGACGAGTCCTATTTCAGCTCAGCGGCTGCAATAGTAATTTAAGTCTTGGAGCGCTGGGCCATGTTCCTGACCCTATTAATTAGTTACAGTGAATTGGGGGCCGTGTAAAGACCGGGTGGAGGCCTTGTCAGCACTGGAACATTAAGGACGTAGATGAGCTCAGATAAGTAGGCAGTATTGATTGGTTTAATGGAGTAAGGGTTGAACGATGAGTAAATGGTTGTCGTTTATATGTGAAAGTATCTGTCTGTTTGTATATTACGCTTACACTCCTAAACCGCTGGAACATTTTGATGAATTTTGGTATAGAGATAGATTGGAACTTGGAGAAGGGTATAGGATACATTTTTATTTTGGGAGTACGTTCCTTTACGATAAAATCCAACTTTTACGCGGGCGAGGCCGATGGCGGAAAATAGTATTTAATAAGTAACAGTGTACCTTACTACGCCTTAGCGGATTCCTTTAAAATTTGACACATATATGGACCACAACTAAAGAATAATTTTGTCCTGGTAGTTTGTTCCTAACACTTTTCATGGAGCCAAAACCGCGGGCAGATGCTAATATATTATTAAAGGGCATTTAAAATAATACAAATCATTGCATGATTGATTTTTTATAAGAAAATAGAAAACATTTTTATCAGTCTGTTCAGATTTTGTTTTATTGAAAAAAAATCCCAATCTCAAAGACATTGCTAAAAAATTGATTTCAAGATAGCAATAACTCCCCTTGGTGAGACAGGATCACAAAAAATGTAATCAGAAAAAAAATACGCAACGTATTGGCTTGTACCAGGCGCGCATACTATAAAAGAGCAAACGTCTACATTGAAGCATTTTTGATTTCTGAATTTTAAATCGTCACCGCCCGGCCAACGGCTCAGTCGCTACAATAATATGAATATAAGATCCCCTATACCGCATTGCGACGGCTCAGTTATTCGCCCGCACCTGTTCACGTTATGCTAATGTTGTGATGCATGTGGGGAACTGCAGCGGTGGAAGACAAGAAAGTATTCCATTCAGGGGTTCCGAAGTTAACTGCTGTAAGGGACTGTGTTGACAACATTTTCTTTAGTTCTTTCATCTGGCTTTGTTCCAATGTTTTGTATTTAAAGTTCTATGGCTGTCCATTCATGTATTCTATCTTTGGGTTTGGAGATGTTTGCTTTAGTATCGGTTTTTAGAAGTACAGCCTTGTGCGTATTTAATGCTTTATCACCGTCCTTCTTTTAAAAGTTTCTAATCGAAACTAAAGCTTTTGCTTTGCTTACGTTCGAACTCATTAAATCTTTTACTATTCTTATTCAGTCTTCTATTTATCTTTTGGCAAGGTTCTCTATTTATTTATTTTTTCATTTCACTTATTTTAACTAGCACCTGACACCTCTTCTAACTTATGGCACATAACTGATGCAACGTCGAGGCGACGTAAGAAAATATTCTTATTCAAAAGTCGACGTCAGCCCGTGACCAGTATATAATAAGATTCAATTTTCACTTTGGGCATTATATAAGAAAATTGAGTTATATTTACTCTGTAAGTTTTCGTTATGTACCAACACAATTTTTGCTTTCGGCGCGATGAATATGGTTTATTTTTTTCCTTTTTACACATCTTCAATTACAGTCTTTTGATTCGTATGTTCTTCGAGATTTATTATTTTCTTTTATACAGACAGCACTATATTTTAATTTGGTTCAGAGAAGATGCTATCATACGTGATTTCATTGAAGTGGACTTTTCTCTTTACTAATATATAGAATAAACCAGTGGCTCCCAAACTTTTTCATAATGTGACTCGTTTTAAATGTTTTTTTTGCGATGTCCTTGTAAAAGAAGATACTCATACCCATTTGGAAAAAACTAGTAGGTAATCAATGAGACGCTTGAATTCGCTTTCCTGATTACTCAAAGAAAATATTTATAAAATTGCGCGCTTAAGGTCGATAAGTGTCCGACCAATGTCAATTTATTGCAAACCTGGCTTTAGATCAGATCTTTAATAGATTTTGCATGCAGAAAGGCTTTAAAAACAGGACACTCCCAATTTATTTACCAATAGGGATATTGCCTGGGTTCAAAAATATGATTCTATATAGTACGTCAGTTAGATTCATAAAAAAATATTGGATGGAGACAAGAAAAAAACGAAGATAAAACGCATGAAAGATAAGGAATGGGGGCTTGTAACGTCGCTTTCCAGTAAACTGTGTGTACTGGTAAGCGACGTCACTCGAGTTTTCAACGACCTGGATCGTCTTCATTTTTGCTTACGTGACAAAAGAAAAAATACGTGTCTAATATTTTTCGATACTCTAAATGACGGAGTAATTAGATTTTTTTTTATCAAATATCCTATTGCGGCATTTGCGTTTCATTTTCGTGGCGGTTTGCGACGCCTCTGGGAAAGCACCGTGACGCCCCAGGGAGTCGCGACGCACAGTTTGGGAACCGCTGGTATAACCTCTAGCGACCCCTAGTAACAGGAAAGAAGCTGAAGTTCCCATAACAGCCAATTAGATTATAAAATGTACTACAGTCCCTTATTTACTTCTCAGAACCTGTTATTCTCTTACTCATCAATACCTGTCAAATACATAAAAACAGAACAGTGTATATTGAATCCTACCGTAGGAAAAGGACAAAACAAAGGGTCCCGCAGAGACAAATTACTGTCACAAAGATATAGGATTTGCGTAAACCTCAGAATCTATCAGGGAACCGTCTGAGAATAACCCATATTCAGGAGCCATATAAAAATGGGTGAGTCTGGGCATACGGGCAAAATTTATGCCCGTTTCTTATGTAGTGGCGTACCTGAGAAACGGGCTGTGGGGATTTTTGCAGTATTTGTGCCTATTGGGATGCGAGGTAAATATTTTTGGAAGCTACGAAAGAGAAGTGATTGGTGTGGGGAATTTGAATCTGTTACCTGTTTTGTTTTGGTCTGTGTTTTTGGTATAAACTAGCTGCTTGCCGCGTCTTAGATAAAAGATATTCATTCATTCTTACTCATCAATCCTTATTAATCTATAAATTAATTGTTTTATGTTTTATTTTATCCCTTCTAATATTGTGAATGCGAAAGTAACTCTTATTTCTGTCGGTCTGTCTGTTCGTCGGTCTGTTTGTTAATTCTTCACGTCTAAACGTCTAAACGCATTGAAATGAAACTTTTCATACGGATAGACCATGTTCCTTTGAGGTAATTTTGATTGGCAATAGCTAGTAATTTCTTTATTTGGCTAGGCAACAATTGTTAAGCCAATACCTACGTTTACAATTTTATGTAATGCATTAAAAAAATACTGTTGCATTTTTTTTTAAATAAACTTGTTTTTAAGTAATAATATTAAAGTCTCCTCACCTTAGATAATGAAAACAACCTGAAAATTACCTCAGATTTAGACGACGGCAAACAAAAAGACATGATGATTATTTCGTCAAAAATAGTTAACAGAATTCTCAAAAGGACAAAATTCATCAACAACGTCTGCTCAAACAAACATTTCAGTTGTAAACAGCAATTTAAGTGTTGATGAGATTAAGTATTATTTTTATCTTAACTTAATCCGTTGTTTACAACGTTGCTACCGGGTTAATCCTTAGTTTAATGATAAACAGTCCTCAAGAGATAAGGTTAATATGCCTTGGCTCTTTCAGCTTTATAGCGAGCAAATAAAATCCCTTGAGTAATCTTATAGTAGTAACTTAATCTTAATCTTGCTGCGTTGTTTGGTTATTTTGTTGAGGGTACTTTTAAATTATTATTTTTTATGTTATTATTATAAATTAACAAAGAATTGAAAAAACTGCATATTTATTAAAAAAACCGACCAACTGTGAGTCGGACTCTCACACGAAGTATTCCGTACCATAAACAAAAAAAAAACACGTTTCTTCTATGAGAGCCCCCTTTAATTTTTAAGTTAATTTTATTTTTTATTTTAGCGGCAACAGAAATACATCATCTGTGAAAATTTCTAGCTATCACGGTTCATGAGATACTGCCTGGTGACAGACAGACAGACGGACAGTGGAGTCTTAGTAATAGGGCCCGTTTTTGCCCTTGGAACCCTAAAAATGGGTTAAAAACGATGAATTTACTGTTGTTCCATTAATCTGCCTAGCCTTTTCCTCACAATATTGGGAGCGGCTTCGAGTCTAACCGGGTGCAGCTGAATACCAGTATTTTACATAGATTGCATCTCCATAACTTAGTCACTGGGTAACACGATACATCTTGGTACGCCTGGTATCAGATTAAAGACATCTGACTACCCGTAACGACTGCCAAAGATCTTTAACATACTGCGAGACCAACGGCTTAACGTGCTTTCCGAGGCACTGAGGAGTCTCCGTTTGTGATGAATGGTGCCCTCATCCTCAGTTTTACCTTGAAAATCGTTACGTGAGGCTGTCATAACTTAGAACTAACTTCTCTAGTGTTTTTCAATGACTCGCGAGTAGTAGTAAGTCGGTATGTCGACGTAAATCATCGCCATCGTCAACATTTGCTTGTCTCTATTTATTTCAGGTTGGTAACAAGTTTTCTTCTTTCACAAATCTTTATTTGGTTGTCATCTAGTAGTCACCTACTTTCTGATGTGGACTTGCACTCATTTTGTAAAATAATTCTTGACTATAAACCGGCTAAAGGCCAAATAAACCGCCCCAGGACCCGATGGCTTAACTGGGAAAGCCTGGGCCTCGAATGCTTTCGGGCCTTGACTTAGGGAGTTCCTTAGCGCATCTTCGAGAGGGGCTAGTTCCCACTTCGCTGGAAGACGAGTAAACTGGTCCTCTTTAGGAAGCCGGGGCGCCCTGCCGACACTCCGTCCGTATACCAGCCCACCGTGTTGCTCGACGAGGTGGGCAAGTTCTTAAACTATTAAGACTTTAAAACATAGATTCTTGATTTTTATAATGATTTTAAAATGTATTATAATTTACTAAAGGCAGTATATCAATATTTTTAAACAAAAAAATTAATACCAATCAAATCTAACGACGCAAAAACCTCGCTCTAAAATCTTACTCATTTTACAATTAAAAATATAACAAAACAGCACTACTACCTACCTGTTAGCTAAGCCGTTCTATATTTTAACCGTGAAGCAAAAACCGGGAGATTAAAACTCTTGTCTCGTAGCACGGTTCATTAAAATCCCTTCTCGTATAGAAAATTAAACCGCTATGTTTAAATTTTAATGAAGCATTATTTCCTTGCGGAAAACTTAATAGCTGGCAGTGATTAAAGTTGCTACTGAAGATATTTACGTTGCTCAAGTAAATAGATACTTTGCAAGTTTGTGGTACCCTGGTAGATTCTCTGCGAGTAATGTATCGTGGTATGAAGTTCCTTAGTTTCATATAATACTAACTTTTGTCCGCGACTTCGTACGCGCCTATCCCGTTTTTTTCCGTTTCGCGTAGGAATTTCTCGTTCCCGTACAGCCTATAACATTCCTCATGAATATGACTATCATATACAGAATCATAAAAGTATTTTCCAAATCCGACTGGTAGTTCCAGAGATTAGCGCGTTCAAACAATATAGATTATAAGTGTTAAGTCTCTACGTATTACTTATAATCTATACTACTAATATTATAAACGCGAAAGTTTGTAAGTATGGATGGATGGATGGATGTTTGTTACTCTTTCACGCAAAAACTACTGAATGGATTTTGATGAAATTTGGCACAGGCGGTAGATTATAGTCTGGAATAACATATAGAATACTTTTTATCCCGGGAATATGTTCTCTTGGGATAATTATCGATAATCACGCGGGCAGTAACTAGTTCTAATATAATAAACTGAAGAATTTGCTTGTTTGTATGTATGGGCTGTTTTCTTTTAAGTGCATCTTTGCAGTGTTGTTTGGTAGATACGGAAAACTAAGAGAACCTTTTTTGACAGGTTGAAATGCTTGCATTGGAAAGTGCTTTTGTAAGAGTGCAGACGAAATATCACTTTATTTTTGCATCGCAACTAGAAAACTTTGTTAATCTCGTTTCTGGTCTCTCAGAGTATTAATTTTATTTATTAATTGACATAATCATTTTTTCCTTAGCCTATTGTGTCCCACTGCTGGGCAAAGGTTTGATCTATATAAATATTTCTCATACTTAAAAGGAGACCCCTATGTAAGATATATTGTAGAAGTTGTAAAGTAACTGAAATAAATGATTATTATTATTATTTCGTTTATTTTATTTTCTTAACACATAAATTTTTAAATATTTCTTTTATAAAAACAGTTGTAACAAAAAAAAAACATTTAAAAATATAAAAAATAGTAGTCCGCCGGTGTCGTGAGCAGGGTCCAAGCTGGTTAGGGCTCCAGAGAAAGGTCACAATACGAGCCGTATCGAGGAGTACTGCCTTCTGTATCAGGCCCTTTATCCAACCGCGTAACGCTAGCTTCGACAGATGATCGTCGAAACTTTTGGCCATATTATTATTAGTCAGCGTGACCAAAATCATCACCATCATCAATCTTCCCCAATTGATTTGGGATCAACGCAAGTAGTTCTTTCATACATTCTCTATTAGTCTTCATCTATTCTGGTATGTCTACCCTATCACTGTTCAGACCGATCGAAATGAAACTACCAATCATTATTCATTTCAGTTATTGATCACGATCATACACATTTTCCAACCAATCCTACTAACAGCTTCATTAAGCTAAAAAACTTCATTGAAAACAACCTGAAAAAAATCTGCTTTTTCGAAAAAAATAATCCCCCATTTACCGAACCAAGCATATACAATAGCAGTATGCATATCGTCGTTGATTTATTTGAGCGGCCCATTAAACGCGATTTAACTGAAAAAGCCTGCTTTTAAACCGAGCTGATACGGATTGCAATCAATCGGGCCAATGAAAATATTTGCAAGCACGCTGATATTCACTATTAGCATGCTCGGATATGGCTTTTTTTTTCTTTCAGTAAGCTGTAGGTATGAGGGAGTTAATCTACAGATTATGCAAATAAAGTAAAATCATACACCATCATCATCTGCCTAGCCTTTTCCCAATTATGTATATTGGGGTCGGCTTCCAGTCAAACCGGATTCAGCTGAATACCGTATACAGTATTTTACGTGGAGCGGCTGCCTACCAGACCTCCACAACCCATTAACTGGGTAACATGGTACTCCTTGGTAAGACTGTTGAAAATTAAAATCATACACACATAGTTTATTTACAAATACATAAAAACTTATTAGGTAGCTAGTAGAAAAAATATAATTATAATCATAAAGGACGAATTTTGCCCATTGCTCATTGCCCCATTGCATGAGTTTAAATGTGTTTACATATAAACTCATGGGGCATCGAAAAATTCGTCCGCATCGGTGTCGACGGGAAAAGTGACCAGAACACTGGCCGCATTGTCACGATGAATGGCAATGCTGATTCGTTGGCCAAAGAAAAGGCCAGCCCTCTGGTCACGTGAAGAGCCGACTGGCTGCTTGCTGATTTCACGAAAAACGCGATGAACACTCGGACCCCATTGCCCTAGTGTTTCAACAAGAAACGGCTCATATACATAATAGCATTTTCCCGCGACTTGGTACGCGCATCTCCCGTTTATTCCCGCTCCCGTAGGAATTTCAAATTTCCCAAATCCGACTGGTAGTTCCAGGGATACCCCTTGACCCCTTTGCAAGACTGGTGGCTGGATTCATGGCTACAGATTGCCGAATCAGTACTGTCCGAGGCACGGAGGAATCACTGTATGTTAAGATGGACACCCATCAACGGACCGACCTCGGCAATCATTGCTTAACCTCGAAGATCGACCTCTACGGCTGTTATTATTTTGACACGTGTTCCTCACAAACCTTCTCCAACTCCTTACAAATTCAATCCTCGAATAACATTACAATTACTGCAAAATTACCAACACCTCTCTAATTTCACACTTCACTTGACTAAACATAAGCCTGTATTACACATACGACCAGAATTACGTACACCACTGTTAATTAAGCGAAGGCCTCATAATAAACCCTATTAAGTAACGCTTTTATGCGATCTAAGGGCTTTACCGTGTATGCTTCGAACCTGTCGTGGAAACTATGTTATAGACCTGGTTTGCATGGATGTTAGTGTAATGTAGTTATATTCATGTGGAACTGGACTATACATGTTCAATTTCATGTAGTTTTTACGCGATGATTAAATACTTTTTACAAAAAAGTACAACCGACTTCCAAATACAAAACACCACAAAGTAATAAATAACCTTAATTTCGGAAGTTGATGTCAAAAAGCGAAAAAACAACCGAAAACACGTAAATAGTTGATTTTTAGTTTTTGGTGGTTCACATGTGCTTACCCCATCACAGCATACCGGCGTGATGTTTTGTTATGAACTGGTGTAAATAATAGACAGACATGAGGTTTCAGCAATCCCAGTCCATTTGCTATCATTTATTGAGGAGTTCCGTTGTCTTTCTCCGAAGTTCTTCATCAGATCTTCACCAAATTGAAATGGGACCATTCCGAGAAAGTACCTACTCTTCCAAAAACTACCTAAATCGCTTCAAGTGTGCCTATAATATTTAAAGAGTTCTCTCTATTTCTCCAGGATCCCATCATCAGATCCTGACTTGATGATCATGGGACCACCCTTTCAAACAAATGAAAAAATCCAAATCGGTCCAGCCATCTTCGATTAACTGGGGAACATACATAAAAAGTAAAAAAAATGTTCCAACGAATTGAGAACCTCTTGAAGTCGGTTAAAAATACACATGCACTTATAAAATGTTTACCTATAACCCTTGGTACAAACCAACGATACCTAAAGTTACACATCAGGCTTTCTTGTACCTGCTTGCAAAGAACCCTGGAATCATTCGGTCATATTGTGAAAAAAGATGGGCATAACAGCTGATGATTTGAGGGGAGCAGTATACTTAGATGGACAAACCAAATTCACCTATTCCTTGACACAAAACTCCTCATTACGCTTCACAATCCAAAAGATAAAAATAACAAGCGAAACATCGTCAAAAAATGACTTTACTTTTGGGTTATCTCGTCATTCTTGTAAATAAAGTGAACAGGTTCTTTTTGAGCTTGATCGGGCAAGATCAACGTCAAGAACTCCAAAATGACGATTAATGTCCATCGTACATCACCATTCGAGAATGTTAATAGGACCTTGATACCAACTCGGCCGCATACTTTACTTCCACTGTCACAATTTCGAAACAATACATTGTATACTTCATTCTGATACACGCAACGAACTTTGGAATTGTTTATGCATATCGCAAACTAAGGGCCCGTTTCACCATCTCTCGTTTTGCATAAACGTAAGTTCCAACCACGTTCAAAATAGCGGTGACGAGCCGTTACTTAAAACATTGGGATTATTGCTTAGTTTTGTTGTTTTACTTCACTTAAGACAACTATGACTGAAGGGTTAGTAGTCCTCCTGGATTAGTATGAGCGTGATGCTTGAATTAAGATTATAATATAGATTAGATTCAGTTCAATCGTTTAATAATTGAATATATTTGTTTAATACTATTCAGATATTGGAACCGGTTGCAAGAAACACGAAATCTGCCGACCTGATGTTTGGAGGAGGCTCAGCAGTCCACGTTGTTGAGCTGGAACGATGAGCATGTTGAACATGTTTGTTTTCTAATAGCATCTCAAAGTATGTCAACCAAAAAATATATATATATTATATATTTATAAATCAAATTAATAAAAGTTAATTAATTAATTATTTTATAATAATATTTTTAACATACATATATTGTGTTATAATAAAATTCCTTATTCCCTTAAGATAATGAATATTAATTCCTTCAAGAGAGAACTAAAAAAATTGTTAATTAGTAAGGGATATGATAATGTTACGGAGTTTTTGAATGACAAATTATGAATTAAGATAATTGAACAAGAAAATTAATTAAATTATTTTAAGTAAGTATTCTTTGACTACATTCTTGTATTGACTATAATAATGTATTTGAATTTTATTTTGACTATATTTAAATGATTTCCTTATTTATAATTCCAAAAAAGTTTTATAATTACATTTTTAGTACGCCGAATATGGCAAAACATTTGAACCTTAAACTCGATTCCATCCATATGTGTATCATGTTACACATGTTTATTCAAATAAATGCATCTTTATCTTTATCTTTATCAACTTCAATAACTTTGAGAATCCTCTGCTGACATACTGATCAAAGACATGATCACTAATGATCAGTATTTCAAATCCCAGAGTTACTCTACCACTCATAAGTTGACGGAAGCCAAATATAAACTAGTTGTCAATTTTAACGAACATTACTTTTGATTAGGCGCTTTGAAACCCGCCCTCAGTATGTCAAACTCCTGTGGCCTTGTAACTCGCATGATAAACTGCAAACTAATGTTAGGTGAACTATGTAGTGATGAATGAATGTAATTTGATCAAATAGTTCCGAACTTGGTTACGTTAATATAAAAGTTGGCGGATTAGAATACAATGTAGCGGTGTTGTTAGCGTATTGTTTTTGGATTAAAAGTTGCTTGAATGTTGGGTTTTGAACGCTGAACTTAAACGTTGTATTTCTGTCTTTCGTTTGAAGCTGAAACAGACATAATGTTTTTTTTTTTAATTTGTTTTGCGGTTAACTTGTTTATTGATTTGTGGTGCAAGTGGTCCTTAATGGTTTTTCATAAAGTAATTTATTCTTGAAATAATGTGTTGAGTTTGAACATTATTTTCTGTTGAAGCGACAAGCTATTTTTATTTTAAGCAAATTCGAAATCGAATTTTACTAAGAAAACTCACAAATGAAAACAATAAGCCGTATCAAGGAAAAAAAAACAAATAAAAGCCCACAGCCGACCCAAAACAAGTTAGAAAAAAATTGTCGATAGCTCAAGGATTTTTCTATTTACACAGCATATTCACCAACTGATATACAAAATCCGTCCCGATCAGCGAGATCCCACACTTAAACTTCGTATATTCGTACTACGAGTAGCTGCCACCCGCGGCTTTGCACGCGTGTATGTCGGAAATTATCCAAAACGTACTAACTGTCAGGGTAAAAAATCATTTTTTCAAAATTCACAAATGATGAGTCATTTGGTGATTTTTCATCCAAAAATCCGTTACCCGCTCTGGGCGGGGCTGCTTACTGACTTAAAACCAACCCTTAGAGTTCTGGAACTCTAAGGGCATTTCTAGGACCACGGTTGGGTTAAAGCCGCGGTAACTCTTTCGAACAATTCCGCAAAATTAGTATTGTTTTCACATTCACATGGTCTATCCGTGTGCAAAGTTCCATCTAAATCTGTTCAGCCGTTATGACGTAAAGAAGCCACAAACAACCAAACTCACTTTCTTAACTTTTACATTATGTAGCGATCGGAATCGAGTTCAAGGGTATTGTGCTAACAATATTGCTGAAAAGTTAGACAGTAAACGAGTCGGAAGCGAGATTATCCCCAGTACGCGTGAGTAGATAGCTTCATACGTATATCGATTCGTAATTGAAGACATACGGGGTTCTTGGAGTTACTTTGAAAGTTAGAGTAACTTTACATCATATGCTGATACCGTAAGTTAAGATACTGATATTGTCGCTAAGTGGTTGGTTGTGGAAAATTGTAAGTCAGGAATATGACACCTATACAATATAGCCCAAAGGATCGCCAAAGTGATGTGACATTGCTCGCCGAACAGATGGTCGATGGGACCAAAAATCAATTTGTTACTCAATTATTTTTTAATTGTTTACCAAAACAACACAATAGTGGCGTAAAGGTGCACCTTTGCCTAACCCTTCGGTGAATACAATCGTGATACTAGGCAATTTATGTTAAACTTTATACCTACAATGGTAAAAAAAAAATTAAACTACATTTTAATAAACGTATTTAACAAACAACAGTATTGTTACGCGCCAGAATTAATGTCGGGTACATTAAGTTACTACTAGCGCCATCTAGTATCGAGTAGCAGAACTAGTAGAGTAAAGTACCTTCTAGACATTACTTTGCCAGAACATTCTACACTTCTCGATATCTGGTCAGTCGGCAGCGTTAGTTACGAGTACTTTCCGGATGTTTCGAGAATAGAAGTTTCTAGAATTAACTGACCTATATAAGGAGCGCGTAGTCCGCGACCGAGTCAGTATTGGATTTGCGATAC
The DNA here is from genome assembly GCA_905163435.1 of Mamestra brassicae. Taxonomy (NCBI): domain Eukaryota; kingdom Metazoa; phylum Arthropoda; class Insecta; order Lepidoptera; family Noctuidae; genus Mamestra; species Mamestra brassicae. The sequence continues at coordinate 3,185,150 of LR990996.1, read as the reverse complement.
AAGCGAATACTTCAGAAGCGATCTTCAAGTGCGATTAATGTGATCAGTAGTGAAGTTGTGTTTTATAATTAGTGAGTTTAAAGTTGTAATCAAATAGTGTTTTTAAATTAAAGTGTCATTTTGGTTATTTAATCGGCTGTTTTTGTCACAAACCCCAACCTCGTACCAGTATAATAACAAACCCTGACTTTCTAGCTAAACGATCAAAGGTTTTCCTCTGAAAAATATATGAATTATTACGAAAAATACATTTCTCATCAAAATATACCCTATAGCTTAATATTCCACGAAATTCGGTTCCAGTAATCCGGTTTGACATTTTCAGCCTCGGAGTTTATTCCCGTATAGTTTTAAAATTTTGCTTTGATGTTCTATTATTTCTTTTTTTACTGTCATAAAATTGTAACGACTTAATTTAAGATGAAGCTTTTCAAACATGTTGCGAATTTAGCTTATTTAAATGTTATAAAAATCGGGGTAGCATAAATTCCGTTTATGGCTATTTTATTAATCTCGTAAATTCTATGTTTTAGGATTTCGCTGTCAATACAAAATTTATATGCTTGAATAAATTTAGAAGTCATTCAAGGACAATCGGGTTTATATTTTACTTTTTTGGAGGTCTCCACCAAACGTTTAACTTCGTACTCCTTCTGAAAATCTTGGGCCAACTATTAAACAGTTTTGGTCCATTGCCTCCGGAATGGCAATTCGGTTGCAAAATTCTGTTTAACCGCCCGAGGTCGGAATAGTGTTCGATAAATTGCTTTCGTCCCGTTTCGTAGGTTCGAACCTTTTACACGGCTACAGTAGCAAGCATTGCTGTTGATTGAAGATGCACGAAGGGCTTACCAGTCTGAATAGCACCAACTGTTAAAACAGGGACGGGCCAGTGAGAAGAAATAATAAAGTTAAACCCTTCCCGTTGCACTAATGATGCATTTCAACTATAGTTAGAGGGATCAATAGACGTTATCAAATTAGTCTAGATCATTATTAATAATAGTCTTTAAAAAACTACTTATTAGTACTTCAACAATGGTATCCAAATATACAGAACCATTACAAAAACCCTAAATCACCCTTTTTCAATTTTACAACACATTCAAATTACATCCCTCGAACACATAAAAAGCTGAATCAAATTTATTGCTAAGTATTTATTAAGACAGATTTTTCTTAAGCAAGTAGATTTATGAAGGCACTCAAATACCTATTTCTTGACTTTTCTTTGCACCATCGTAAATTCACTTTTAGACGCAAATAGCACTCGACTCGCTGAGGCGTCGCGTCGGTGTTAATATAATCTTTGCTGAGTCCACAATATTCAGGTCACTACCTTCAACAGTAAATAAAATCAGAAATGCATTTTAAATTGACTCAGTGATTTTTAATTAAGGCAGTCGTAGCTTTAGTTCTGTTATTAATGTTGTTAAGTTTGTCGCTATATCTTCATTTTGTTCTAAGTTTTAATGAAAATAGTCTTCAGAAGCGGTCTTAATATATTTTGGTCTGGAGCACGCTGCTGCCTTCATAACCAGACAGTATTTGTTTATGGTATGAACAATAATCGTGCGGTTAGGAGGTGACAATATATGTCGACATAATATGCATACTATTGTTATAAATGTGAAAAAAGTCAGAGCGTGGCTTGATAACTGAAAAACAACCAGAGGCCTTCATCATCTTCTTCATATCAGCCGAAAGACGTCCACTGCTGGACAAAGGCCTCCCCAAAAATGGGTTTTATGCCATAATCGCCACGCTTGGCAGGCGGGTTAGCGATCGCAGTGTAGCATTTGCAATGTACAGAGAATGCTGCTGCCCATTCTCTGGTTGTTCCTTAGTTGCCTCTTATGACACCCACGAGAAGTTATGGGGTGGTGCTATTCTTTTGCCTTAGACAAGTGACATTCTGCCAGCGGTAGCGTTGCGAGGGCGATAGTCAAAACGTCACAAATGTATGGGACTGACAATCGCTGACGAAATGTCACGTGATCAATCCTTTATATTTTGGCATTTTGACAATAGCTTTTTCTGATAGAATGGCACTTTTCAAGACAGGCGTATAGCGTAAGGTCACTTTCATATCAAGACTTGACCTTTGAGAAGAATTAAAATAACGAAAACCCGGGCGAGTTGGACTCTCACACGAAGGGTTCCATAAACCGAAAAAACGCGTGCGTGAGCTCTTGAACGGATGAACCGATTTTGATTTTGTTTTTTTTTCTGAAAGGCGAATTAATCGGGAGTGTTCTTAGCTATGTTTAGTATAATACTATAATAATAGGAGAATACTATACACTATGACAAATTTCAAATCCAAGATGTCCAACACAAAATAGCGAATTACTTATTTTTCACAACTCCCTCAATATGGGTATCAAATGAAAGGACTTGACTAGTAGAATAATGTACACTATATTGAAAGGGAATGAGGAATATTAACTAACGAAATAAAAATGAAATGATTTGTATGCATGTTTGTATGTATGTTATGTAGGTATGTCTATACTTATATTATTTGTCTGATCAATGCCCTAGATTGATGAGGAATCTGGAATGATGACTGGTACCTAACGAATTACTCTTTATTTAGCGTTTAGTACATTATAGGTAAATTAAGTTTAAAAGGCATGAAGTAAAAATTAAATTAAAAATATTTATTGTTATAGTGGCAATAGAAATACACACTCTGTGAAAATTTCAACTGCCCACCTATTACGGTTCTTGAGATACAGCTCGCTGACAGACAGATGAACGGACGGACGGACAGCGGAGCCTGAGAAATAGGGTTCCGTTGTTTACCTTTGAGTATGGAACCCTAAAAAAAGAAAATAACCCAAATAAATTGAGTTACGAAAAAGAAAATAATGATGATTTGCCATGAAAACCTTTTAAACGCTAGTGCTAATGTCATTTCATTTCATTTATTTATTGGTGTGAATTTTTGTACATTTTACGTGGATCTTAATAATAAATAATTAGTTCCTCAAAAATTTACCTTAAAGGAGTACCCTTTTACATAACGGGCAACAGCTAGTGTCAAATAAACTTTCAATTTTTCGTTAAGGAATTCGTCAATAGTATAATAACCAGTGATAGGAATAGGTAGTGCTTATTAGCCTAAAGTTTGAAGAACAGAGACAAGAAACGGAGACTTCCTTAGTACTATATTTTTTCCCGGACATCTGCCCGGACAACACTTAAATACATTAAAAAATTATGTTATTTGGAATAAGTTCATGTTGTTTACCTAAAGTTTGCGACTAGACATAACATAACACAGTCGTTACAACTATCAAATTTTCTGAAAGTTTTTTAAAACTATGAAACGCAGTCTTTGTTTAAAGAGCCGTACACGTTTCGAAGTAAATATCTGTTTTCTAGCTCGCTCTTGGCCACGTTTGTTGAGATTTCTAAAGTTCAAGTGTATAATTGAAAAAAAAACTGACAATTGTTTTTATTAAAATAATAAAACGGTCCTTTTTATCATTAGAAAGTTTGTATGGATGTTTGTTACTCAATTATGCCGAAACGGCTGAACGGATTTAAAGTATGAAATTTGGCAGAGAGATAGATTTAGGTGTGGATTAGCACATAGACTACATTTTATTCCAAAAAATGCATAGTTCCCGTGGGATATTAAACAGTAGTAAGCCGCGGGCATTCACTAGTTTATATAAAAAACTAAAACGGTAAAAGAAAAATTAAACACAGTGAATATTGTTGTAACATATATAGGTATATTTATATTATTTTTCCACATGTATTTGGAAAGCATGAAACAAAATGTACAGACGCAAAAACTTAAATTACAAGTGTTAGTTACAAAGTTAAATTTATGTTTATCTATCTATCACGTCATATTTATTTTACTGACTTTGAGGGATGCAATTTTAACTCAAATCAAAGTATAAATTAACCTTTAAAGTAGAACATTTAGGACAATCAGTTTTAATAGTGAACTACTAACTGTTCGGTTTTGATACAGAACTTGACGCATTAAAAATTGCTAAGAATTTGAAAACTTTTCTTTAAACAAATACTGCGTTTCATAGTTTTAAGATCAACAAGTCATTTACAAAATGTTCTCCAAAAAGAAAACTTTCGGAAAATTTGATAGTTGTAACGACTGTGTTATGTTATGTCTGGTCGCAAACTTTAGGTAAACAACACGAACTGATTCCAAATAACATAATTTTTTAATGTATTTAAGTGTTGTCCGGGCAGATGTCCGGGAAAAAATATAGTACTAAGGAAGTCTCCGTTTCTTGTCTCTGTTCTTCAAACTTTTGGCTAATAAGCACTACCTACTCCTATCACTGATAATAACACTTTTCCAATAATAGATATTTCATTTGTTTTTTTTTTAAATTGTATGATATTGGACTTATTAAATATTTTTGGGGCCATGCGAAGTATGCTTTTGATGGTCGAACGCATATTTCACGTCTAATCATTAAATAGTATTAGATAAGTCAAAAGTTAGGCTTTAACAAGATATTCATTGCATTTACCAGCTTATATTACTATAAGTCTGAAGAAACAAAGTTAATAAAATGCTTGTAGGGTTACACTCAAATCACACATTTATTATCATCTATCATGATTTCTCACAACCGTTTCACTTACATTACACATAATACTCAGTATTTTGGAATATAAAACATTGTGCATACATTTCTAAATAAATTCCACAATAAGCAATTAAATTACATAGAATTCAAAATTTAAGACAAAATAACGGCCACAGTGCACAGTTTATAACTTAGTATGATATTTCAAAGAATACCTATTAAATCAGACTGATACTATACGACTTGTTGTCTTGGTGGTCCAGCTCGAATGGCTCAGAGCCCCGATGTTCTCAACTTTTTTTTTTGTGAATGGCGTCTCGCAGTTCAACCTATGAGGTTGTCGACTGCTTAACTGGGCTTGCCTATGGTGGCCTTAATATAATATTAAAGCCTCCAGCCAGGGCTTATAAAAAACTAACAAACTAAGCGACTACACGCTAAGGGCACCCCCTGTGGGGTGCGGGCCTTGGTTTAGGGCGTCACTGGGAGAGGACAGCTAAGGACGGGCTGGATCGAACTAGAATTAATATTAAGGGGCGAATTTAAGACTACAGGCTCAGCGGCGCGGGCTGGCTCAAGCAATGGTCGGGGCGGATTTTGACGGGGACGTCGCGGCGGGCCTCGGCGGCGAGGGCGGAAGGACGGCGGTCGTGGTTTGCCAAGAGTGCTGGTCTCTTTGCGACTCTCTTGGAGGAGAGTGGTAGAGTCGTCGGGCGTGACGAGGGTATGCCTCGGTCGGCGTACCTTGGAGATGCGGGAGATGCGTATCGGGCTGCCGATGCGATAAGGGGGTTATGGTGTTTTACAGTCGCAATGTTCTCAACTTTTTTTGTGAGCGTTAATTCCACGGACAAAAATTACAAACGATCGTTGTCACGTGACAAGCAAAAAAAAATTATTCAATCAGCCAAGATGATTTAAACAAAATTGAAAATGTAGTACCTATACTAAATGTAGGTACTTCTTGTGGATACCTATATCTTAAAATGTAACCTTATTTCCCTAACAATAGCGATGTTCAGATGCTTTACTGAATAGATGTATTTTCTTTTTAACAAATAAAGCAGTCTCAAATATGTACAAGAAAGGTAAAGTCATTATTTTTAACAATACAAAATAAGGTTTGCAGCTATCAGTTATGTCTCCTATACCTATCATTCTATTCCTAGTATCTACTCTCATTAAACGGATCGTAGTACATAGTTCATTGTATATACCTTCGGGAATTTAATGATGTTTGATGTTTCATGCCCAGTGGCAATTTGGACAAAGGCTTTGAGGATTTGTGTCAATTCAGTAAATTAGTTCATAGGGTAATTGTAATGAAAAAATCTGTTCAAACTCGTTGCTAATATTTGTGATTTTGACTTGTCAGTTTTCGAACTGATTTATGTTGTTTTAACTTGGTGCAAGGTAATGTTTTTTTCTAACAAAAAACTTTTTTACAGAAAAAAAACAACCGACTTCCAAAAAAAAAAATACTACTCACACTATAGTAGGCGCCAGATAATCGTGGAATAACGGTCATTGACCCACCTAAAATTATTGACATTTTTAATTTGAAAAACGGAATTAATGACACAAAGCTGTCCCGAATCATCATCTCTCGTGATGCTTAACATTGTCTAATAATGAAAAACGATTCATATTTAATTGTTCAGGTACCTATGAACAGTTATTAGGGAAAGGTCAATATACTTTATTCCACATTTATCTGGCGCCTACTATAGTCGGTTGTATTGTAAAAAGTTTTCTATTTTTCACTGGAAAGTCACAGGAAAGCAAATATGCAATTTCGATTACTTAGATGACAAATTATTTCCAGCTATTTTGATTTTCAAAACCAAACTACTAATTCGATTTTGATGAAATATCTATGGGACCAATCGAAAAATATAATCCTGTCACATACAAAAAGTATTTTTCAAATCAGTTTATTAATGACGGAGTTATGAGGTAACAAACACACAAAAAATAAAAAAAAAACACAGCATTGAGAACCGCCTCCTTTTTTTGAAGTCCGTTAAAAAAATGTGCTAAAAAGTGTCTTTTCAGGTAGTATTTTTAGCAAATCAAAATCTTTACTTGTGTTTCTAAAGGTAAAAATGCACTAACTAACGGAAGGAAAGAGAAACGTTGCATTTTATATTATGTAAGGAAGCGCTACAGCTCGTAGAGATGTCCAGTTGGATGGACAATAAATGGCGAGACGTGCTAAGCGTTCCAAGTATCATTCAAGCTTTAATATAAAACTTTAAACAGCTGGGTTCGTCTTTTACCCGCGTTGAATTACACAAAGGATGGGAGGAGAACACCTTTAAATTACAGTGTAAAAATACAAATTGGGGTTAAATGGACATTGAGATAGGTGTAGAAAAGGAATCAATAACTAAATAAGTTGGTCAGTTTTGTGATAACCTACCTTTGATTACTAGTTTGATACGGTAAGAAGAAGCAGAAGAATTTATTTGACATTGGCCAATATGGGCACATACAAAACGTCAGAAGATGACTTTCAGTACTCCCCTTTTATGAAGGTCAACCTTGATGTGAAGCATCAATATTATATGTATCATATCCTTTTTTATCTCATGTTACAGCACATTTTCTTGTTCCTTTTTTCTCCTGCCAACGATCTCACTATCATTCATTTTCTTTTCTATTCAATCTAGCAAAAAATAAATGTATTAAAATAATAATAAAAAAATATATTATTTACTATTGATAGGCACGCGTTTGACCACTATCTCACCTGACGGTTAGCGATGATGTGGTCGAAGATGGAGCACGCTTGCCTAAAAGTAACCTATTTACTCTAGACTTAAAGACTTCCAGGTTTTAGCTATCAGGGAACACGGACTCTGGTAGGAAATTCCACTCCTTAGCTGTACGCAAAATGAAAAAAAAAAGTGCAAAAAGTAAGAATTTTGTTTTTAAAAAATAGTACTTTGACGTAAATACAAAACAATGCATCGTATCTCCGAGTCTCGGTTTCACGATATATCAAACGCGTAGTATATTTTCATGGGTCCACGGATCGCATTTGTCACGTAAAACCAATATTTCTCTCGGGACCATCCGCCAAATAAAGCTACTAAATTTTTTATCAAAGAAAAGAGATACATAGACGGTTTTTTATTGGAGACTTTTAAGATATCAGATGTTGGACGTAGAATGAATATATTGATGGAAAGTTATAAATATAGCCGACGCAAATAACATGTTGTGGAAAATCACATAATTGTAAAGAACTTAACAGATGTTTTTTGATAGTTGGAGTGCAAAAAATCTTCTATGGTTACAACAGCACCTTGCAAGTATATTTTGTCTATAACCCCATATTTTGGTTGTATTTTATCCAACGTATACAATTTGTATGATACAAAAGTATGAATATACATAGTATCCAATACAAATCAAATTTGAAATATTATGTGCGAATCGAGTATTTTAGTAAAATTTTATGTTACGTTATTACATTTAAAAAAACGTTCGTGATAGGCCCTCAGCACGTAAGTTAGGCTTGTTGCACACGTACCACAACCACACCACACCGTCGCGACGAAAGGTGTTCAAGCTGTGGTGACGTGTGAATAGTGTCGCTGCGGTTTCTTGTGTATATGTACGTTGTCCAAATGTGAATGTGTTTGCGATGTGACCGGCTGCTAGTGGTTGCGTTGTGGTTGCGACGCGGTCGATATAAAGGCAAAATGTGGTCCGTGTGAATTATTAATGTTTATACAAATTAGCGCCCACACATGTGTTGTAGTTGCGGTGTGGTTGTGGTTGTGGTGTGGTGGTACGTGTGAGCTTTAGATACACAGCAATCAGCATGTCTTATGATTGCGGCTTAAATAGTCACAATGAAACAATCTACCTAGCCTTTTCTCAAATATTTGAGGGTTTCTTCTAGTCTAACCAGATGCCACTGAGTAGCAATATTTTACTTGGAGCGAGTGCTTAACAGACCTCCACAACCAAGTAACAGGGTAATGCGGGCCATACACGAACAAGTAATTTGATCAAACAGGTTGGTTCAAACAGTTTATCAAATTGAATGTCTGTGGGAAAATTTGATCAAAAATGAGTTCTAAAATTACATGAAGTAATATGATATTTCGTATTTCTATTTGATCAAACAGTTTAAATCAGCCCGTTTGATCAAATTACGTTAACTGTCAATTTCAGCTAGCGTTACTTAAACTCGAAGTCTAAACTGTTCAGCTATTATTATTGCCACGAGCTCGAGAAAGCAGCTGAAATCTCATTTTACATTGTTTTATATTCAAGTAATCGAATAAAATTGCTTAATGCTCAAAGAACTCACTCATTTTAAAGTTTTAACCTACGGCATGCCTGGTAGGGTCTGTCAGACCCACCCTGTTACTTGAACCGTTGTATTTAATTAAAATATGATGTTTCTGCGCCACCACTCTTAGTATTTGAGTATTATCAACCAATCGAAGCCGAAATTAGCTGAGATGGTTAGAAAACACAAAAGCCGTGAGCGCCTGTGTTAAATTCAGACGTGGTACCTTACACCTCTGCCGACACCCATTGATGGGAGTGACAAGGACTGATTGTTATATAATTATCTATATTATTTTGTGCCTTCTATTTCCTAAAGTTTCGTTAAGATTTCTTTCGATCACATATATGTATGTAAAAAACAAACCTTCAATTTTTTTTTGGTTATGTGGTGTATTTTTACTCCTGCTATAATTCACTAGTATAGATATAAGTATGTTTATACACCAATCACCACAACAGTAAGAAAAATGGTCATTTTAAATTTGGGTCTACCAGGCATACTGCGTAACATTTTGCCCCCAGGCATGCCGAGGGTTAAACTAAACTGAAACCAAAAGGTCTCCATTTTACAAACTACACAATGAATAAAAGTGTCTAAAGACACTTTACAGACACAATTTCAAAGTATAAAACAACTACAGTGACAATAAGTCCGCCGTTTACTAGCTCCATAATGCATTTCCTCCCGTTCGCGATGCTACCAAAATAACTAAAACATTGCCTTGTTTATTGCACCGAAAATAACCGTCCATTGCTTCTCTAGTTTCTTCCAACTAAGGTAGATTATGTCAAGAAAATGGAAAATAACATCTACTTCTTGGTAATAATATCTTCTGTCTATTTTGGAGCGTATTTTCTGGATTATTGTGCTGTTGTATGGGACATGAAATGCGACTTTCTTGTTTTGAATGCTGTTATTTTATTTGAAACGGTGCCGCGGTAGGGCTAAATATGACGGTCACCATGTTACAAACGATTCTTGATAATTATTTCGTAATACAATAAAATAAAGCATTTACATTAAAAACTTCTTCCCTTAGTAAGTAAAATTGTCGTGTCCAAAAAATCAGTTAAAAAATCTCGGAAGTACTTTTTTAGAACATAACTTTTTTTTTTTTTTTGGGATGGGAAATCATCAAATGACTTCTTGCGCTCTGGGTGGAGCGGAAGGGCGTGTCAGACTCTTAGTGACTAAAACCCATCCGTGTTCCTTCTAAAGCCTTTTGCGTTCCAGGGCCGCGGTGACTCTTTCGAACAATTTCCGCAACCCTGGCAGGCTCTGGCTTTAGCAGGCCCCGTCCTCACACCATTTATGCCTGGAGGCTTAATTAGTTTGATTTACTTGTAACATACCTACCTCCGGATTTTGGAGCAAAAGCTAGGTACTGATTTAAATCAAAAAGAAAAATCGAGCCTTCCGAAATAATGACGGCACACATTCAAAAGTAACAATTGAAAAGCTCCATCTGAGAGATTTCCCTTTTTTCTCTAAATTGTGATCACTTTATCACTGCTCTTGAACCTATCTAGACTAAATTGACTCAAGATTGTACCCTCGTATTATATGACCAATTAAACTGCTATCAGAGTCAACGATATTAACTGTAAGTTTTATCTAAGAGAGCTTCAAACTTTTGAGGCATTTAGACCTCTCTGATTTGAATTTCATGAATGTTTAAAGTGGTAGAAATTTAAGGAGCGTGTACTACATCAAATTGAACCTTATTATTATAGTCTTTCTTAGAAATTATTATTAGAGTGTATAGTCATAATATATGCCATAACAGTTAGGAACCGGAGGTGTGGGATTCTGGACACTTATTAAATTTATTCATTAGTTAAACATAAAGGTAAAATTGTTTATTAAGATGGTCATTTCTGAAAGTACTATGAGGTCTCGAAAACAATGATTTCAGTGTGGGAGGGAGAGGGAGCTAAACAAGATGCATAATAGCACTATTCCGTATTTAAAACGGAACTACGATGGCATTGGCGTGTCATAGTATATCAATCATCAATTAATGTTATACATATAACATTTTTACGTGACTGACTGACAACGCATCGCCGAATGAACTGGTCAAGCTGAAATTTAGGATGTGGGTTCTTTGGGGAGTGTAGGGGAGCACCAAGAGAGGATTTCCCGAAATTCCTACGGAAACAGGAAAAAAAGAGATATGCGCGTACGAAGTCGCGGGCAAAAGTTAGGTAGTGATTTCAAAACAAAGTCTCCCCACTTCTGCCGTCTATAAGCTTAAAGGCCGCTAAATGACAAATCCTTATTTTGAGCTAGAGCAGAAAAAGGCGGCAAAATTTTCAAACCGATGCTCCTCAGTATCTATAAACATTTTGTCATGTTGTCATATACCAAAAAAAAGGTAATTTTTTCAACTTGCGCATGAAGTAAGTTGATTTTGTAAAATATTAATAATTTTGTCAATAAATACACATTTTCCTTTCTAACCTTGTAAAATTTTAAGGCTCGCATCAAGTGTGCAGAACTAAATGGCGGCTAAAGAATCATAACTGCTTTTAAGTTATGGATTTATTAATAACTGCCAAAAGTATTTTTAGAGACAGAAAGTAAAGCAGTTATGTTATTTTGCGTTTTTTAAACCTAGTACCGAATGTTATTATATTGATCTTTTCCATAACAAAAAAGCAGCTAATTACTTACAGCTGCCTCTTAGCCAAGTAGATATCGCTTTACTTCTCTTCCAAGATTTTTTAACAACTTTTAATACAGCTATGCATAACTTTAAGGCGGTTAATTAATAAACCTTTTCATATAACTGCTTTATAGGCTAGCACTATCCACATCTGCACTTTTCGAATCCTGCAAAATTAAACGTTAACTTATAAAATCAAACAAAGTTTTTGCAAAGACAAGTTCTTTATTGCCACAAAACTATCGGGCATGGTGATTATTACAAAATAAAAAATTGCAACTTCTTCTAAACAAATAAAAAAATAAAAAAAATGTATTAAATAATTATTTTAAAAAACTATATTCAAAAATCGCATGGCAAACCACAAAATATAACTGAAATTGAAATTTCAGGTGATAAAAACTCGCACTTAAAAATAATGTCATCATTCATTATTATCAGTGTTTTACATTTTTTTTTTTGCAATTAGTAAGTACTTATCAGAATCAAACATATCGCGGGCTCGACTTCAAAAATAAAATTATTAACAGCTCGAAATGCATTATTGACCAAGACAATCGAACCTCTCGCGTGCGATGTTGTAAAAGCAAAAGTTTCTCTGAAATGTACAAATACTATTCAACCTCTTGTGGACAACCAATGCACCGTCAAAGAAAAAGCCTTTTACAAACGTAGAAATACGTTGGATTCTCTTAGATCACTTCAAGATGTGAACTTGCAGAGCCAAGTGTTGCACCGTAAGAGGACAAAGAGTTGGGTTAGTTCACTTAGTGTTGAACCTTTTTTGAGCAAAGAAAATGATAGAATCACCATAAAAGAAAACGTTCCAAATTCTCTTAATAAACGTCGAAATACTCTAGATACCTCCCGGTCCCTTCAGGATACAAACATACAAACGATGAGCCGCACGAGAAGCAATAGTTGCAATGATTTTTTTCTATCAAACAATCCCAGTCTACTAAAAAAAAGGAAAAAATATAGCACCAGCTTAGCGGAAAGAAGGCAAGTAATAGTGAACAGTAAAAGAGAAGAGCACAGAGTGAAGCCAGGATGTCATGATAAATGTCGGAAAAAATGTTCAAATGTTTTTGACAATACAAGTCGTGAGGCTGTGAACAGTCTATTTTGGGAACTTACCTGGCAAGAGAGACGTAATTTTATAAGAAACAATGTATCTGTTTCTGTACCCAAGAGGAAGATCACATCCAGCCCGAAAAGAGACGCTAGGAAATCTTTTAGACTAAAGGACTCAAACGGAATATCTATACCAGTATGTAAAATATTTTTTTTAACCACCTTAGGTTTCAAAAAAACGAATGATAAAGTTTTATACAACGCCTTGAAGAATTGTAATGTTGATAGTCGTGGCAAACATACTAAAACCGTAGCATTTGATCGAAACTTATTAACACAACACGTAGAGTCTTTTCATCCTACAGAACCCCATTACCGGCGAGAGCACGCCCCACTACGTAGATATATACCGAGTGATGTTAACATTACCTTAATGCATGGAGATTTTTGTAAAAATCCTAACTGAACTGTTTCCTATGAGCTATACCGATCACACGTCAAGAAAATGAATATATCTTTCACGAGACTTGGGAACGAAGAATGTGAGGCGTGTGAAGAATATGATTTGCATAAAAAAGCAAACTTCTCACGATGTCCTTATAGAATTAGTTGCTGAATGTGATATTTGTGTTAACTGGGCAAGGCATCAAGAAAAGTACACTAAGGCTAGAAACCTGTATGAATTCCATAAAACCCAAGAGCAAAGTTCTTCCTAGATATTCTACAGTACCGACTTAGAAAAAGTGATAATGCTACCGCGACTTGACACATTTAAGGCAGTAATTTTCTGTAATAGACTAATCGTTTTTAATCAAACTTTTGCTCCTTTAGGCAAAATAACTCTTGAATCAAAACCACTTACAGTACTTTGGCAAGACGGCATAGCTGGTAGGAAACAGGAGGATATTATGAGTGCATTTTATCATTTTCTGCTACGATACCGGGACATACAGACCAGAAATATTTGGCTCGACAACTGCAGCTCGCAGAACAAAAATTGGTTGCTTTATTCATTTTTGACTCATATAGTGAATAGTGATCTAATCTCTGCAGAGAATATTATTTTACACTACTTGGAGTGGCGCGGGGGTTGTGCAGTTTGCGGCTTTTTAGCGATGTTTTGTTATTTAACGGCTTTTTTTTATGCAAGACACAGAAGAAAATATTTATTTTACTTTACGTACGGTCTAATAAGGCTTTCTATATAGTTTATTAATTGTAAAAGTAGTAACACTACAACGCTTAAAGGCCGCTAAATGATTTTAACTGCGTTTTAGTTCGGTAAGAGCGTATAACCGCCTTTTAGTTGAGTCTATGCAAATTATTATACTCCAACGTAACCAAGGCAAAAAGCCGCTAAAATACTTTTGCTACCTTTTAGTTAACTGTTAAATAATAACTGTTTTATAGCTAAGCGTTGATAGTAAAAATGTTCAATCGATCCAAACGTTAAAGTAGTATAGCTGCCTTCTAATCTAGTTGTGCTGTTTAGCGACCTTTAAGCGATGTAAAGTATTTTTTTTTTGTATTTAGCTGCCTTTTAAAAAAATATATCTTGATAACGGTAAAAGATAGAATAACCGTTCCTAGACAGATCGATAGAGATTTTTTTTTAATACCATGACATTAAAAAAGTGAAAAATGACCAAATGTCATTTAGCGGCCTTTAAGCTTATAGACGGCAGACTTCGTCTCTGTTAGAACACTATAAACTCAAACATTACCATACGGTTTACACAAATGGACGGAGTGGTTCATGAAGGTTCAGGTATATGAATCTTAAAGTGTAAATTGGCTAAAATAGGTCGGTGATTGTTGAAGTTGTCGAAAAAAGATATGCACACTGGGAGCTTATATTTTATATACCTACTTAGTATTAACGTATTTATTTAAACGCAGCCAGTTCACTTAATTAGAATATCAATCCCTATATGTAACCAATTCGATTTATGTTACTTTCTCAGCGTAGAAAACTAAATTTTATGTCTAAATCAATACAAGAATAAACAGACCCAAGTGTGATACTAAAATAATAACTGTTTCGTCTAGACATGTTTGAATTATATTACGTTGTAAAATAACACTCTATTTCGATCACATTCCGTTTAATAACTACAAAAATCTGAAAACGTTTTCACGAATTTCACTGTCTGTAATGTTTAGAAAAATATTCAATTACATTCCGCTAAATTCCCACAAGTAATATTTATGCTAATGTGATCATAAAACTAGACACCAAAATAAGCTCTAGATTGAAATACTATGAATGTAGAAGATAATGAAAACAAAACACGTATAACTATCTATATATATAAAAATGAATCCCTATTTCCCTTGGTCACGGCATCACGCGTGAACGGCTGGACCAATTTCGCTAATTATTTTTTTGTTTTGTTCGCCAGATTACAGGGAAGGTTTAAAATAAAAAAAATAGGTAGGTAGGATAGATATGTAGGTAGGGTAAGTATGTAGGGTAGGTATGTAGGGTAGGTATGAAGGGTAGGTATGTAGGGTAGGTATGTAGGGTAGGTATGTCAGGTAGGTATTTCGCTAATTCTTTTTTGTTGTGTTTTTTATTGTCAGGACAAGGTTTTTGTATAGAAAATAAAAATATACATCCGGGCGAAATAGGGGCGGGCCACTAGTTTCTGATAAAAATACTACGTACGCAATGATATAACTGTCTTCAGCATGGGACTTTTTCGAATTATGTAGCCTATACAAACTGTTTAGGCTTTCAATTTATGCGGATGGTACTGAATACACGCCCAACGCCTTTAGGCAAAGAGTAACACGGAACCCTTTGGTAACACTGAAATTTAGACTGTAGCAAAAAAATATTGTACGTACTAAAAACAAACTGGCCAAGTGCGAGTTGAAGAAGAAAGGGTTCCGAACGAATTACATTTTTGTAACATGTTATTTTAACACGACTTCTTATAGGTTTTCCTGTAATCTATAGGTAATACTGTCTGCATTTTTGTATCGGCTTATTACTTTCAGAGATATGGGAGCCATTTTTCGTCAAATTTCTTGAATAATATCAATTTTTATTTTTCAAATTATGAAAAAAATCATAACTTTAAACCTCACGGTAAGCCCTTTTATTTGACATGTCGTAAAATACAGTTTGGAAATCTTTTTTTTGTAATTTTCTAATTTGTCCCCTAAAAGTGTCACCTTTACTCAAAATTTATTTATTTTCGTAACGCGTCCGTGTTTGGGTTACAGTAGTTCATATGTGTACCGAGTATCAACAGAATCGAATAGAACAAATTAGCTATGACAGACAGACATCCGAGTGATCCTATAAGGGTTCCGTTTCTTAAGGATGTTCGGAACCTTAAAAACTTAAACCTAAACCCAGTCACCATTCAACATATAGAAATGCAAAAACACATATTACATTACAATCCTTCTGCCAAATTGGATAGAACTATTCCATACATCTAACGCGACTTTAATAGCTCCATTAAAACCGTCTGCAAGGTCTTAAAATATGCTTTAATAGGAGCATAATCTCGTACATTAAAGATAAAAATTTCGCAGCACCCCGCCACATTGTCACGTGGGCATGACGCAGTAACCGCAGGCAGGGAACCTTCCAGGGGGTTATGTATGACCCACATTAAGAGCCTAATCTTAAAGCCTTTTCTTATAATAAATTATCAGGGCTGGGGAGAAATTTACACGGTATATTTCAAAAACAAACAGCGGGTGTTCTTTTAATAAACGCAACTATATTGTTTTAGTTATAGGTAGTGAAATTATTTTGTGAGGTTGTTATTTAGTGTTTATATTTTAGGGAATTAGGTAAAGGTTATTTTGGGACTGTTTTTGTAGCATTTTACTATGAATACATTATTTTCAAAGACTCTAGACATTATTGTTCAGGTACCTAAGTACTTTGTTTTGTGATAGACCAAAACTTTCCACGAAATTTAAGTAAGATTCGATTTTGCCGTCGTCTTCATTGGCGTGATATTCGGAATTTATTCCAAGTTAACGTGTTACCGTGCCCAATCTAGGTCATGATCAGTCAAGTTTCATGCAAATCTGTTTAACTTTTGAGTCGCATTTGGTTTGATTAGCAAACTACGTACTTGTTAAGATAGAATTAGCTTATTCCAAATTTGAAATGGGCCTCATCAGAAGGCTTAGAGTCACCCAAAGAAGAAAGAAAGAAAAAGTATTTAATCGCCACAAAACGAAATACCCACCCGCACACATAATTTTATTTTTCTAAATCTAAACCATTAACGACAGTGTTAGTCGTTCTTAAATTATATTAGTAAAGACACGTTAAAAACGAAATTAGAAAAAATAAAACAAAAAAGAGCAATGGAGAGGACACAGCTCGGAATTTCCTTGCGTGATCGAATCAGGAATGATGACATCCGCAAGAGAACCAAGGTTACCGACATAGCCCGAAGGATCGCCAAACTGAAGTGGCAGTAGGCAGGGCACATTTGCTCGCAGAACAGATGATCGATGGAGCCGAACAGTTCTGGAGTGGCAACCCGTACCAGAAGACGTAGCGTTGGAAGGCCTCTCACAAGGTGGACCGATGACCTGGTGAGAGTTGCGGGTAGGCGATAGACGCGAGACGCACTGGACCGGTTGTTGTGGCAACACTTGGGGGAGGCCTATGTCCAGCAGTGGACGTCTTTCGTCTGATATGATGATGATGATGAAATTCAAAAGCCTAATATGTTCCATTTCAGGGCAAAAGCCTTACCTTATTTTTCTCATAGTTTATCTTTAATATAATAATAATAATAATATGAATCTGTGGCTCGACTGTCAACCAAGTGACACAAATTTTTTCACGTCCAATTTTAATAAATTTAATACCAATAAATCCGTTAATAAATCATAACAAAATGACAATAAGATGGAAAAAAAAAAGCAATAAGACTGCAATAGTGTAATAAAACTGATATAAAATGAAGAAAACTGATTTAATATGAAAAAATTATGTTGACAAGAGCCGCAGCTCAACGAGCACGCCTACCACCTCCGGCCTCATCGCTCAGCTCCGCCTCGCCGCCGCCGGAACCCAGCCCCACCGTGAGTGCTGTGATACCGGCCGTAGCAGTTGCGTCGAGCTCAAGTGATGAGTACTTCTCGCCGCCCACGTCGCCACCACCTGCACGTCGACGAAGAGGACGCCGGCCGCCGGACGGCTTAGGACCTCGAGGCCCACCGGCCTCTGATAGGGTCCCAGCTCCCGGTGGAAGTGTGCAGCGCATGCGATGGACGCAAACCATTAATGAAAACGTCATGCGCTCATACTATGGGGCTACAGAGGGGGGAACTAACTTGACTGCGTACCGTGGTCGGATGCTCTCTCTGTTTCAAGTGCTTGAGCCAGCTGTCAACGTATCAGCCCAACGACTATCGGATCAGGTGCGGGTCATCCAGCGTAACCGTATGTTGGATGACGCCGTACTTGATAGACTGCGTCTGGAATCACGGAATGGCCGCGTCTCAGCTGCTTCACCACCGGCCGCGGTACAAATACAATCTAGTGTTTCACCGCGACCCAACATCGTCGGGGAAGATGATGATGATGGGGCTATATCCGTGAGTACCCAATGCAATGAGCGATTGAGGAGCGCTTTGGAGGATGCTTTCCGAGAGTATCGCTCCACACCGCCTGAGCTTAGGCCCCGTCTACCTCGTTTGCCCATGCATAACAAAAATAGGGCGCTGGTGTGTGCTCTAGATTCGCAGCTAGCAAATTGTTTTGATAGCAGCGAAGACCTCGCCGATACCCACTCGATCTTATACTGTGCGGCTGCAGCGGCATGTCGTGTAGCTCATGTCAAATTTCCTAACAGTGATAGAGCTACACGACCAGCTGTACCAGCTTGGCAGTGCAGGATCGAGCGTCGTATCGGTGAGGCTAGAGCACTCATCGGCAAACTTATCTGCTTCAGGGAGGGCAACACCCGCCGTAGAGTGATGCGCTTTGTGAGGCGGGCATTCTCGGGGACTGATACTAGTCCTCGGGATTATCTGACCCGCGTCACAGAGCGTATCGACTTCCTGAAGCAGAAAATCTATGCATGGGCAAACCGTATACGTCGGTACAAGCGGCGAGTGGAGCGATACACTCAGAATCGCACATTCCAAAGCAATGAGAGGTGGGTTTATAGGGCTTGGGAGCGACCGGACCAAGGTGTGACTGATACGCGCCTACCGGATGATGACGTCATGTGTTCATTCTGGCGCAACATCTGGTCGGTGCCTGTCAGTCACACTGAGGGTGACTGGACTCGGGGGGTCGAGCGCGCGTGCGATCCGATACCAGAAATGGGGGCAATTACCATCAGCCCCCAAGATGTAGCTCGTGCAGTCCGTCCGTTGCCTAACTGGAAATCTCCAGGGCCGGACGGGCTGCACAATTTTTGGATCAAATGGTTCAAAAGATCGCACGCTTGCTTGGCATCTCAATTCCAGTCTGCCTTAGAGTCAGGGTCGCTGCCCCAGTTCCTAACTACAGGAATAACCCACCTGCTCCATAAATCAGGAAGTACCGCGGAGCCTAAAAATTATAGACCGATCACGTGTTTACCGACGGTCTATAAAGTTCTTACATCCATTTTGAGAGCAAAGATTCTACAAGAAGGCCTATGACTCGGTGCCACATACATGGCTCATGAGGGTGCTGGAGCTGTATAAAGTTGACGCAGTTCTACGCACCTTCCTGATGTCGTGTATGGGGCAGTGGAGGACGGTCCTTCGCTATCCAGGATGTCGACAGATCCAGGCGAACAGCGACCCGATAAGGATAGAGCGTGGTATATTTCAGGGCGACAGCCTGAGTCCAGTGTGGTTTTGTCTGGCCCTCAACCCTCTCAGTACACTGCTGGAAGGTTCGGGCCAAGGCTATCGATTGAGAAGAGGTGGTCAGGTCATATCTCACCTCCTTTACATGGATGACCTGAAACTCTTTGCCCCCAACAACTTGCAACTGATGAAGCTACTGAAGGTAACAGAAACCTTCAGTAGCGCCATCAGTATGGAATTTGGTGTGAACAAATGTGCGGTCATGCATGTGAAGCGAGGGGAGATTATGGAATCCGTGGGAACCCAACTCTCGGATTCCATACACCTTAGATCCCTCAGCTCAACCGAAACTTACAAGTATTTGGGTATGTCGGAAGCGTTGGGCATCAATGCTAATGACGTGAAACAATCGTTGAAGGAGCGCTTCTTTGGCCGCCTGAACAAAGTACTAAATAGTCTTTTATCAGGCGGAAACAAGGTGCGCGCCTTTAACGGTTGGGTCATGCCGGTATTGATGTACTCTTTCGGCATACTCAAATGGACTCAGACGGAACTTGACGCCCTGGATAGGAGGGTCCGCTCACTGCTTACCGCAAATCGGATGCATCACCCACGGTCATCGGTGATGAGGCTGTATATCCCGCGGAAGTGCGGGGGTCGTGGCTTCTTAAATGCTAAGACCCTGCACAACCGTGAGATATGCAGCCTTAGGGAGTTCTTCCTAGAGGCCGACGTGGGTATGCATCGGGATGTGGTAGCAGTGGACAAAGGCCTTACTGCGCTCTCCTTGGCTAACGAGAACTGGCGCAAACCTGTGGTATTAGATACTAATGACCGCAGGGAGGTATGGCAGAGCAAGGAGCTTCACGGACGCTTTTACCGGGTCCTACATGGGCCCGATGTAGACTTTCTAGCGTCCGTAGCCTGGCTGCGTTTTGGTGACCTCTTCGGGGAAACCGAAGGTTTTGTCTGTGCGATTATGGACGAAGTTATGATGACGAACAACTACCGGAAATACATTGTGAAGGACGGTACGGTTGACATATGTCGGGCATGTCACCGGCCCGGGGAATCCATCCGCCACATTATTTCCGGTTGTTCTAGTCTGGCTAACGGAGACTATTTGCACAGGCACAACCTTGTAGCCAGGATTATACACCAGCAACTTGCTCTTAAATACAATCTTGTGGAATCGGAGGTACCGTACTATAGGTATGTGCCCGACCCAGTTCTCGAAAATGGCAATTGCACGTTGTATTGGGATCGATCTATCATCACTGACAGGACTATTATTGCCAATAAGCCTGACATAGTGGTGATAGATCGACTAGAGCGTCACGCAATGATTGTTGATATAGCAGTCCCTCATGACGTGAACCTCGTGAAGACTGAGAAAGATAAACAAACGAAGTATCTTGACTTGGCTCGCGAGGTTGTCGACATGTGGGATGTGAACACAGCAGTCATTGTGCCGATAGTCGTGACGGCCAATGGCATAATTGCCAAGAGCCTCGACCAACATCTAAAGAGGCTCTCGTTGGGCAGCTGGATCAAGGGCTTGATCCAGAAAGCAGTACTCCTGGACACGGCGCGCATAGTTAGGAGGTTCCTCTCTCAGGGGCCCTGACCACCGGTAGCTTGGACCCTGTTCCCGATACCGGTGGGCTACTATTTTTTATATTTTTAAATATTTTTATATCATTGTATTTTAATATTTAAAAATGTAATTTGTATGTATATAAAATGAATAAAGGAGATAATAATATAATATCTTGGGACAACGCACACACGGTCATCCGATCCCAAACTAGGCAGAGCCTGTGCTATGGCAACCAGACAACTGATAAACATACTTATATATTTCTAAATAAATACATATTATAGACAAATTACACCCAGACACAGAACAAATGATCATGCTCATCACACAAAGATTTGTTCTGGGTGAGAATCGAACCCACGACCTCCGGTTTAGCAGTCAGGGTCACTAACCACTCGACCAACAGGTCAGTCTTTAGTTTATTTGCGACACGTCTGTCCTAAAAACACGTCTAGGTCGCCACGCTCCCTACACACTGTGGTCGACCTCAACGTCCACGTCCTCCCTCAAGCGTCCAGTAAGCAACATCCTTAACCACATGCTTTTAATTAATAGACAACATGTTTCTTTTTACTTAACAGAATATTTTTTTAATGAAAGGAATAAGTTCAAACGCCACACATCACATGTATTAAAAAATAAAGATATCTACTTATTAAAAAAAAAACCTTTTCATTCTACGTGTGATCATGCTTTGAAGGGAAACGGTCCAATATATATGTGTTTACCGTTTGGAAAGAACCCCGTATTGAATTTGGCCGTGAAAAGGAATACTGTAGTATGTAAAACGGGATGTAATGAAAAAGGCTTACTTTGTTAGATTACTGTTTGAATGAGGAAAGGTTCCAATCTTTTTATTCAGTTCTTTATAGAATTTGAATGGGTAACTGATAGACTTTTGAATGGGGAACGATATAACAAGCAATTACGGGATGCCATCTGATACTCGGCTTAAAGGTAGGAATGTATTATAGCTAAACAATACCGTTTTGTCCAGGGGAAGTCAATTTAAATATGGGATTGAGTAAACGTATGTTGTACGTCGTTTGTAATCTCTTTAAACCGGCCAAGTGTGTTTCAGAGGTTTCTGAACAAATCATGTTTTTTTTTTACTTTGTAACCAATACTTGTTATAGGTTTTTCTGTAATCGATCTAAATTTCAACTGAATCGGTGTAGTACTTTCGGAAGAAATTTACTATGATTGATAGAAATTTGCCGTGTACAGATACTCTCGCATCTATAGACATGCGAGAGTCCCTGTGGTGCAATTCTGTGAACATGTCGAAGTGAAAGCTTGGGTGAAGTGATCACGAAGTTAGCTGTCAATCCTTGTAATCAAGATGGAATGACAGCTCACTTCTTCTTCTTGTGTCGGTGGCAAATACACTTATCAAATTTTATTTTTGGCCCAGCTCACTTTGTGATCACTGCACTCAAGTCTTCACTTCGATATGTTTACAGAATCGACCGGCTGTACTTATTCTATTCATGCACACCTTTCTACTGCATCATTAATTTCTATTGCACCCTAGTAATAACTAGCACAGTATGCTACCTATGTAGCGACTACTGAAATACAATCGCAAGACTACGGAACATTTTAGGATTATTTTATTTATTTATTTAAACTTTATGTAAAGTAGTGGTACATATGTGGACTTAATGTAACATGTCAGTCTCGCAACTTCATGGTACTTGTTAAAATTATCAACGCGAGCAAATATTGACGATTAGCCATAATGCATCCTGGTGTCTAGGATACATCCTGTATGGGTAATAATACATCCTTTATTGCTTATTCAAATAGCCTAAAGGTTGTAAATAATATTGTTCCGGTTTGAGCTGAGAGTCAGATGGGATGAGTATTGTTCAATTAATTTATTATTTAAATTGCAATTCTTCGGTATGGTGTCGGGCGCAAAGAATAGCACCATCCCATCACGTCCCATGGGTGTCGTAAGAGGCGACTAAGGGACTCACCAGAGAATGGGCAGTAGCATTCTCTGTGCATTGCCTTTTGGGTATGTCCAGCTGTGAACGTCTTATATGATGATGATGATGATGATGATGATGATAATGATGATGAAACTATTAGATATGGTGTTGGTGATGGCCATGGCATCCAGCTGTATGAGAAAAGAATAAAACAGGTCGATGTGACGAAGCGGAGGTCTAAGTCCTGTAGTGAACGTTATTTCAGTACACCATATTACCGTACTACTTCTCGTCGAGTTACCAATCATTTATACAAAGAATCAAAAGGTTATGCGTTGGTATGTTAAGGTAAATAGGGGTTTCCGAGAGCAGGTAATCACACATAAACACAGAAGTAAAATACGATCGTAAATATATTGGCTGCCATTTATCGAATATCGAAATTGTTTCACATTGATATTTAAAGCTGGAAGAGGCATCGTGATAAGATTTTTTTTTTTATATATTTTTTGGGAACATTGCTGCAACATTGAAATTAAAGCTCTTCTGCTCATTTTGGTTTAACTGTAATTTGGCTGCATATTTTTGGGGATGTGAAATATTGATAAATGGTTTTATCGCTTTTAAATACATACGTGCATAGTTGTATTGAGTCAGAAGAAAAGTTTTAGGGTCTGGTTTTTAGGACAGCGGCAATAATTGTTTTGTTACGTCTGGTAACAGTGGTAAAGCGGAAATCCACTGGATGTGAAAAGCACTGGACATACTGGCGACAGACTCGATTTGGCGACAACTCTTGGGAAAGGTTTATGCCAAGAAGTCGGCATCTTTCGGCAAAAAAAAAAACAAAGGGTTGCACTCCGGTGCCGGCAGAAGTGAAAACATGAATATTAACGTTGTGCATTTTTGATATTTTGGAATGGTTAGAGAATAATTTCGCACGAATTGCTTTAATTAATATAATTATAAAAGTACTATAATTTATGTGGTAAATTTGACAATTTATATTACATTAAAAACATACACTTGCTCCGTCTTACGAATTTTCGATCAGGTCACGTGTCCTGACGCGAGTTTAAAATTTTTTACCCATCCCAAAAAGTGCACAATGCCGCTAAAGAAGTTTTCACTTCAAAAATATGGTGACTAGTGTTGAAGTTTTACACTTTTTGAAACAGTTAGAAAAACCTACTTTTAACATGTACATTATTTAATCAACGAATAACAAAAGTGCACTACACTAAAGTGCCGATTAAAAATAACACAGTATTCAACCTGGTTAGGGAATAAAAGTCGTACTAACCAAGTCAGGCGGCTACAAATAGGTTACACGAAATTCAGCGTGTTTTGTAAGTGCAGTATTTATTGTACCTACTTACTGTGCATAGATTAGTAAAATGTTTTACTAGTAGGTAGGAGTGTAATGGAGGCAATCTTAGCGGAGGCCGAGGCGGAAATGTAGGTATTGGCCATGAAGTTTTCGGAAGCACAGGAGGTGGAGGAAAAGTAACGAAATAAAGGACTAGTTAACACTGTAATATTTTTTTTAAATAATTATAAGATAAGATAATCTAGAAAATTTTAAGAAGAGGCAATCGTTATTTCACAAAAAATACGTGTAGCTTTGCCACCTTGTAGGCAATTTCCAGCAACTTATAAATAAACCTGTGGGCTGAGCGCGAGTTTTTTTAATCTATCGCGATCTCGATCGCGTAAACGTCAATTTGTATTGAAACCCAATTAGCGCCGTCTGGTGACAATAACGGAACACCTTTTTTATTCTACCAATTTCACATAAGCGAACGTTAACGTTAAAAACTCGCCCTCTGTGGCCTTAGTGCTAGTTTTTTAACGTTCTCGATCACGTTGGCGTAAACGTCAATTTGTATTGAAACTGTATAAGCGCCGTCTCACTCACGGAAAACTATTTTTTTCATAAAATTTGACATAAGCAAACGTTTACGTTGACGCAATATAGTGAATTAAAAAATTTGCACTAAGCCCTTTGGTGACAGCGGTGACATGGGAGCAAAATCGTGTGAGTTCGAGTCTCCGCCAATTTTTTTACTAGACCTCCGATACAACTTCGCTAAATGCGTAACACAGGTTCGATTTCATGTAAAAGTTCCGCATTTGCGGAGGCTACTGGAAGGCTCTATTACAACGCTACTAGTAGGTTAGTATATGCTAGTTAGTAGTGTACACGCTAGCTTGAATTAGTTCAACGGACACAGAACGTTGAACCTAATTAAGGAGATTCGATCGTGTTACTATGAATTAGTGGAAATTATGATTACGGTAAGCAGATCATGAGTAAAGGACCTTGACGATTGTTGTAACCCTCGAAGATTTAAGTTGCCACTCAAAATGAATAGATATTTAATTTAACAGACAGATGTGTTGCTGGGGAGTTTGTTGCGCCACTTCTTCTTCCCACTAAGAAGTGGTGACGGGCGGGCGTTTTAGGGGACTGTGTTTATGTAGAACTTGGACGTTCAAAAAGTGCTGGCACTCAGCCTAATTTGAATAAATTACTTTTGATTTTGATTTGATTTATGTACATAAAAATAACGTCACATAATCGGCCTTGTTTTTCCTTTTAAAAACGCCAAAAGGCCAATTCTTAAACTCTGACTAGCAGATTCTCAATAAAAAAATATTGTAGTGAAAAATAGGGCTAAATATGTATCTGATCACAGAACTGAACATTAACATTACTATTAAGAACAAAATCAGGCGGTTTATTTTAATAGAGACTAGCGGACGTCACGCGATTTCACCCGCGTAGTTCCCGTTCCCGTGGGAGTACGGGGATAAAATATAGCCTATGTTACTTCCTGATAATGTAGCTATCCATTGCTGAAAGAATTTTTGAAATCGGTGCAGTAGTTTATAAGTGTATTCGTTACATATAAAAATACAAATCTTTCCTCTTTATAATATTAGTGTAGATGAAAATAATGTTTCAACATCTTAGTGACAACTCAAAAGCGCCTCTCTTTAACTATTCCTATTGAAGTTAGATCACTATAACTATATAATTGTCACAGAATCAATGCTTTCTGACAACCGGCGATCAGTAGATAGTTAATTACAATGCCGGACCCTAAGTTTATTGACACATGAATTCATTAAACGTAACTTTCAGTACACAGCTATTTGATCGTCGTTCTCAATGCACAAGACAATCTATTCTTACAGACGGGCTGTATCTCAAAGTGTTTGTGTCCTAGTGACTAAGATATTTATTGCTTGCTTGAAATAAACGTATTATTATTATTATTTTGGTCTAGCGTAATTGCATTATAGCAAGGCCACCTAAGACCAAAAATAAGTATAAGTAGAAATATTAAAGCTAACATTAATTAAATATAATTTTATATCTCAATACAGATCTCGTGGCTAAAGAATATCAGCCGTGCGGGTCGATCAAGGTTAAGCAACGCTTGCCAAGGTTGGTCTGTGGATGGGTGACCATCTTAACGTACCGAGTTTCCTTCGTGCCTCGGAAAGCACGTTAAGCCGTTAGTCCCGGCTTTCATATGTAGATCTTTGGCAGTCGTTACGGATTATTAGAAGCCAGTAAATCTGACACCAGTCTTGCCAAGGACTATCCAGGTCACCCAGTTAATGGGTTGAGGAGGTCTGGTAGACAGCCGCTCCACGTATAATACTGGCATTCAGCTGAATCCGATAATATAGTTGGGAGAAGGGTCGGCAGATGATGATGACAGATCTAATAAACCCAAAAACGATGGTGCTATCAACCAGTCTATACTTTATAAAAAAAATGATACCGTGAAAACAAAGGTGAAGTGAGCATAAAGTGTCGCTCTAGTGCAATTCTGTAAACATCTCAGGTGAAGAGAACATTATATGAGATGTCAATTCATCCAGTCAAGGTCCAATGACAATTTACCTAATGCTCACTCCACCTAAGTTTCCACGAAAAGGTGTTGCCAGAATAGATCGGCTGGTTTGTTTGAGGAGTTCCTATAACAATCTTCTGGATGCATCATTAGACCAGCTGCCAGGGTTGCGGAATTTGTTCGAAAGAGTCACCGCGGCCCTAACACGCAAAGGGCTTTAGAAGGAACACGGATGGGTTTTATTCAGTAAGAGTCTGACACGCCCTTCTGCTCCACCCAGAGCGGAAGAAGTCATTCGATGATTTTCCAATCCTTAAAAAAAAAATCTTTAGAACAGCTTCATAGTACCACATTATTACTATGTACTCTAAGTTTAAACTTAATCGAATGCTACGAGATTCTTGAAAAATGGATTTTCAAATTGTAACCGGACACACATGTATGTTAATCCAAAGCTTGTAATCAATTTTAGGAGTGATATTCTCATTAACTTTTTCTTAAGAAAACACAGCCCATTCCACACTCTCTAATTCCACAACCTTACGACACAGCATTCGTCACGCGGCGCGGCCATTTCCATAGGGAGGAACACGACTGAAGTCGTTCTTAAATTTTCATACTTTAAGTACACATGACGACGACACCTCCACACATATCTAGTAAAACCTGACCTCGTATTGTATCAACTTTTCGTACACTGAGAGGTCTGTTTATACTAGAGATATACAGCTCGATGTGTCGCCATGCGTTATACATTCCCCTATTCCCGTTGACGTCACAGGCTAAAGTGAAAATAAGAAATTGGGATATATGTAGAATTTTATGCGTAGCCATAAGTTGGTGCTGTGAATGTCATCTGTCATCTGGGATAGTGAGTATGGTGTCGGAAGTAATTTCAGATAAAATCTATGTGTGTAAATATTATATTTGTGCTTGACAGTAGTTTTGGATCACTATGCGTATTTTTAAAGCGGGTGAAAATGGCACCGGTGACTGAGAGACCGTGTGGAATGGTCAAGGTGAAACGAAGGACAAGGGTCTGAGGAAATTATTGAGTTTAAATTTAGATAAATAGAATATGAAAGCTCTTTTTCTTGTCTCCTGATGGCGAATAGGGAAGTATGAAAGGAGAATGGTGTTGTATGTTGCTCTGGTCCAAATAAAATGGAATAAGAGTAGAAAGATGATAATGATTTGGCAGTTTTTACAAAGGCCTGAAAATTACTGCAAATTCTAATCTATACTACATATATTTTATATCTTTACTAATATAATAAAGCTGAAGAGTTGGTTTGTTCGTTTGTTTGAATCTTTGGAAATTCCACTCGGATTTGGAAAATTCTTTTTGTATATGATCCACATTCACGAGAAAGGTTAAGGCTATACGAGAACGGGAAAAAATATGGGAACGGGAAGTAACGGGATATGCGCGTACAAAGTCGCGGGCGAAAGCTAGTTTATATTTTTAATGCCAAAATGAGTTACGCTTTCAAGCCTAAATCGCTGAACCGTTTTAATGAATTTTGGTACAGAGTAAGATGTGACCCTGGCATCTCCAGGCCTGGAGATGGTTGTATGCTGCTTTAACGCGAGTGAAGCAGCGGGCAAAGCTAGTTAAGAAGTCAATTTGAAATCAAATTCGAAACTCGTAATTATAAATGTGAAATACAAGCCATACTGGCGTTACTTACTTAAGTTCAACGCGTCAACACGTGAGCAACGGCACAGCGTGTTTTCAAAATAAACCCTACAGGTTAAAGCAATTTCTACGAAAACGCGTTGTCCCACTGTCGCGTCGTGACTGTCTGTGCCTTTAGCTTTCTTAGTTCATGAAAACTTAATTTGTTTCTCGGGATTCAAATAATGAACTAGAGAAGTTTGAACTCACGACCTAGCTATTGTCAATCCTTGTAGCCTACTGGCACCAATTCGTACCGATTGTACGTGGTAAACCTACCTAATTGGGTACTATAGTAACCTACATAATTGGTTAGATTTCAGCTTCAATTGGATTTCGTACGAAAAATCACCATTTCATTGAATAAAAGAAGTATTTATTCAGTCAATTGGATATTTAAGTTGTTCATGTAAGTCGAATTTCTATATGCTAAATATGTGTTGGCATTTTCTATCAAGTTTCAGCGGATGTACGCAAAAAAAGAACTTAAATGGTAACTAATTTTAGTTTTTTATGTGGTATTTTTTTTTTTTTTGGATGGCAATTTGTAATCTTTAGAATGAAATACATAATATAACTATATACTATCTTAAAACTATTAACTTAAACTATTTACATCTACTTAACCTAAGTATGTACATATACAAAAAACAAAGTACACTCAGGCGTCAAAGTATTCCTCCGCATCGCTGTCATCCGGAAACGTGCCTAGAAGACTGGGCGCGTTATTTATTGATTTGATTTATTTATTTTTAGGTTCACCAACAATTATTTACACTGACCTTATTTATAAGGAACACGTGCTTAAATATAAATTAACAGTGTAACAATTACTTATAGGTAAACACCACATTCATAAAATAATAAATCCGAAAGTTAGGCTAACTTACATTGTAATATGCGTTTTATTTGGCGCAAAAAATCTTTGTCTTTTTTCTTCTTTTTTTTGTCTATTATTTGAGGTAGACTAAACATTTTAATTGATCTAGGGATCACACTCACAGGTGCTGCTACTATTACGATTTTTTTTTTATTGGGACAATCTCGCTACACATTCCCAACCACTGCAACTCCTGAAAGCCAAAATAAACAGTGGCGACCACCAGAAAAAACGCCGAGTCAATAAAACTCGACGCGTCCCGGAGAAACGATTTAATTGTCTTGGATCCCGCAACGAAATTAATTAAAAAAGCAAAGCGGAGGAGTGGGAAAAAAAATAATTTGCGGAAGTTAAAAAAAACAATTTTTCATTAGGAGTTTCTTAGTATAGGCTTGTAGCTTGAATTTGCTTCTGGTTGATGGAACAAGGCTCCTCCAATATTCCAATATTCCATTATTTGACACCCAAACATATTTTCGAGAATATTTTCGTTCTTTCGAGAAATATAGATTTGAAGCTGTTACGTTAATATTTTGTAGGAACGCAAAGCATCACTTCAGCCAAACTGTCTATCCCGAAACTAGATTGCTCGACCAATATCTCCTACAGATATTATATTTTGTTAATCCCGAAAATCCTGATTTGATTTTAATCCCGAAGTTTTTTTTCCCGAGACTGGGAAACGTCCGGGATCCCGGGATAGAAACCCCTACTCCGACAGTTACGTCGAGTTGACTCTTGCAAATTGCATCCTCCAACAGGCATGTTGACTTACAGTACGGTAATACGATAGTTTGATGACCAAGACTCGGTCTTATGTTGTTTGAATGTACGTCCGTGTGTAAGTTCAGTTGGATTGATTTCCTGTGTATTGGTTTTTTGTGTGCAGAACTGCAGATGTAGAGTAAAAATGTAACTGGAAAATATGTATATTAACATTGTCAAGGTAATAAAATATTCTAGTGTAATGTGCAGTCAAGTGTGGTGTGTGTTATATGAGATTGATTCAAATGAACCGCCACTCGTCCATTGAAAGGTTCATTAGAAAACCAGCATCAGTCTGTCTGACATATCGCTGAAATGGACCTTTTTAGTGCAGCCGTGAGACACACACTTGGTTCTTAGCATACCTACATTACTTTTTTTTTCTATGTAGGTACCGTGCGAGTTTCATGTAAGTGCTAAATAAATATTATTCTTTCTTTCAGAAAAAAACTTCTGCAGTTCCTATTTAGGGAACCAACATTTCGGGATATTACACTATCAGCTGTCTTGTTGATCTAACGGGCACTAGTGCTACTGTTGAGCGCGATGTCTTGCAATGGGGTCAATTTCCAAATCAAGCAAATAATGATTGAGTTTTTCTTATACTATCTGATTTGTGCCCGTATAAGCAATAGTCTTGCCCCCTCGAATGTCGCCTCTTATAGTAGGCGCCAGATAAATGTGGAATAAAGTACATTGACCTTTCCCTAATAACTGTTCATAGGTACCTGAACAATTAAATATGAATCGTTTTTCATTATTAGACAATGATGATGATGATTCGGGACAGCTTTGTGTCATTAATTCCGTTTTTCAAATTAAAAATGTCAATAATTGTAGGTGGGTCAATGACCGTTATTCCACGATTATCTGGCGCCTACTATAGACTGTTCTTTTGAATACGTGATTTCATCCCATTGTGAAGAAATTATTTTAAAAACTTTTTGACTGACAACGATGAATCATTGTATCGTTACGATCATTGTAACGTTACGCTCATTGTAACGTTACGATCATTTCATCAATGTTTTGTTATGATGTTGTCACGTTAAACTATTGTCCGTCAACCGACTTTACAGACAATACATTTTTTACAAAAAAATACAACCGACTTCCAAACTTCAGTTGTAATTTTTTGTAAAAAAGTTTTTAATTTTACACTTTTTAGTGGTATACCCACACCTAACAACACTGGAAAGTCACAGGAACGCAAAACACGCAACTTCGTTTAATTGTATGATACTTTTTCTATTTCCTCCAGCTATTTTGATATAAAAACCAAATTTCTCATACGATTTTGATGAAATTTCTATGGGACCAATCGGAACGTATATCCTTTCACATGAAAGATAAACTTTCAAATCGGTTCATAAATGACAGAATTATGAGGTAAAAAACATAAAAAAATACAACCGAATTGAGAACCTCCTCCTTTTTTGAAGTCGGTTAAAAAGTAGAATTATTTTTTTGGGCAATAAAGTTTAAAATCAAATTATAAAACTATCACTTCAGTCAAATCTTTTCAATTTCCGAAAACTTTACGATTGCATTTACCTCTTTAATTTTCCAGTGACATCAAAATGCGTAATTAGTACTAAACGACATCTCATCACAGTTTGTTAGATTCGGAACACTTCCTTTTGGCTTTAGCATTGTAGGCTTAATAGAAAAGTCGGCCGCATTTGACGGACCCCTTTACGAAACTCGGTTTAAAATATTCATGTTCCGTTCCCTACATTTTTATCCCGGTTAATCTCATATCCGAACGGGGTACTGTCAGTGAAATAAAATTCCATAGAAGCGACACCCCAACTTCAATTTTGACAAGACAATATGTTCAACTTTGTCATTTTAAGTTGGACAACTGGTGCTCTAAGATACTTACTTAATACACACAGCTTTAAGAGATGGATCTGGAAGGTTGAAATCATGAACACGAGATTTTTTCTTCAACGAGTACTAAGTAAAGACAGTTTTCAATGTTAGTTTGGACAAACCATGTACGTCTTGTTATCGTATAAGATTCACATTGACTTGTGTCAATGTCAATTTTATGTGGCTAGCAACAGTCGGCTCAATGGGGGAGTGGTAGGTGATTAAATCGGCGGGCCATTCAAAAACGTACATGACTTTCACTTCTCTACAGTTTCCTTAGTCTATGGACACAGTCCATAGGTTTAGGGTCCTTTGCATCGTCACGGTCCCACCCTTCGCCTTTCGGCTGTATATGCTTTATAGCGCATTTCTCGCTCATTAAGTTTCGAGAATAGCCGTATTCAAGATAAACAGTGCCCGTAGCAAGGACCACTCTATGTAGGTCGTAAATCGATCGATGTTCAAAAACGAATGGTTCTTGACCGTGTGTGTTTGGTTTGAATAATAAATTTGTGGAAAGAATTAGGGTTAATGTCCAATTTATTTAGTTTACCGATGGTTAAAAGGCTATTGAGTCACGAGTATCTTTACTGATATAAAATAACAATCCCATAGGTACCCATGATCGAGTAGTACTTGAACTTTCAATAAATGAAATGAAACGAATCAGATGGTTATTTCAAATATGTAGATGCCTAAAAGAGAAGATATTTGTATGTCTATCGGGATTTGGTTTTCACACTGTATCTTTTTGGTGGATCATTGTGCACCGCCATGGTCCATGGCGGCTAACACTTCAACCAACCTGAAGCAAATTTAGGACTTCTAAATTTTTCAGGCTGTCTGTAAGGGAATTTGGTAATCGATCAACAAGCACGTATAATACAGTTTCCACCACTTTTATGCATGCTCTCCACCGAGGACTGTCTTTTATACCTACTAAACGAGTATATATTTCAGTTTACTGCAAGCCAGGACATATTATTGTTAATAAGTAGGTAGTCTATACTATGGCCTGAGTTGCACTCAGCTCGGAACGTGTTGGCCAAATCGTGTCTCTGTTTTTATAAAAAATAATGTAGGACGTGGGATTTTTCACGTAAGCGATTTATATGATGCTTTTCGGAACCCTTGACCAGTGTTACTGCAACCCTTATGCGCAATAACAACGTTTTTTGACCCTCTGCTATGATCACCCCTTTCTGAATCACTTAGGGCTTCAAAATCCTTTGCATCGACTTCAAACAATAAAGTTAATTCTCTCATTAAGTATACTTAGTACAAAATGTCACTTAATTTCTGGTTACAATTTTTCCAAACGACATCAAAGGAATTGTTGAAGAGATTATTCCATAATACCTAAACATAATTACTCAAATTTTATTAGAAGGTCCGTAGCTTAATGTACTTTGAACGGTCCTTCATTGGCGTCTTTTGTCGTCTTCATAGGGTCCAAATTGACGTAATTAAGATATTTAGCTAAAGAATATTAAATTTCTGCGGTAAAATGGAATGACATCAATTTCCACGTAAAGATAATTAGGTATTATTTACCTCGGGAGTTCGAGGAACAACAAAACGAAACCAAAGCTTTTCTTATTTACGTGTATTTATTAATTGTTTAAATCGGGTCCTGCTTATTTAGTCAAAAGCTTATAACCCTCAAATGAAGTAACTTTAATACTTCATGTAGTGTGGAACTACACACTACATGAAGTAAATGTTACTTAGTGTTACTTCTTCTTGTTAAGTGTCTTTACATAATTTTCATTTAATATAACGTTCAGTAATATATAACAACACTTTCTTTAACGTTTGTTTAGTAAATTCTTATTTAGTGTAACGTGTTTTTGATATAATTATTACCTTGTATAATTAACATTTGATCTAAATGCTAAACAAAGAGCAACCGTGCCATCTTGGAAACTTGAAGACCTCGACACAGATAGGTTAGGTTCGAATGGAAGAGCGAGACTTCTTTTAAACCATCATGTTAGGTTAAACCCATCAGACGAGACGGCAACATGGCTATAAGTAAACAGGACGCATTTACTAATTCCGTGCATGAGTTTCTGGACTTTAGTCCCTTGCTTTTTGGAATGTCATTTTGACAGTTCGAAATAAATCTTATACAGAACATTATAACTTTCACTAATTAGTTTAAATGTGTGATAATTATATCAACTAAAGCTTATATGAAATGAAATAATATCTCTTGATATATATCATAAGTTGTTATGACAAAAGATGATTATAACAAATTAATATTATATCAAACGAAATTATATCGTTATTTAAAAAAAAAAATAGTTATAATAACAATTTTCTAAGGGAAGACTTGCGCGGGGAAGATTTAATTAGTTTGGTAAAAGGTCCTGTTTCGCAATATTATTTAATCCGATGCATTTAAATGATCCATTTTATCTTATATAGGTACCTACAGCCGGTTGATTCTGAATATGTCAGCGTAAAAACTTAGTGTGAGCTTGAAGTGAACTGTCATCTTACCTTGATTGGATGGATTGACAGCACACTTCATGTTTACTTCACTCTCTCATGTAGAGATTTTTACAGAATACATAGCAATACAGTATTTATTACGTGTTTTTTTTCTCGTCGGTATACCTAAAACTTACAACATAAATTATGAATTGTGTCATATTATAGCCCAAACCGTTAACGAAAATATTTATTGATTTTAAAACTTAAATTCAAGTGGTGAAGGTATAAAATTATAGTTTGTAAATTTGGAACTTCGATGCTGCCCTAAGGGGAAAAGTCAATTAACAAAAGATCAAAGTTAAAATTGTTCAGAGGAAACACGATTATGGGTTGTTAGGCATAAAATAGTCCATAAATATTTACATATCACAAAATAAAGGCTCTTCTCATGTCTGTCTGTGTGACCGCATTGTTCTTCTGAACAAACTATTGGAATATATATATATGAATGCGTACCTATTATTTTTTGTTTTTTGCCTAATAAATACGTAATTAGTGCACCTATGCTTTGTTATTTTTTTTTAATTCCGGGCAGGAAAATAAACTGGTGACAGTTTATTTAAAAAACCGGCCAAGTTCGAGTTGGAATCGCGCACGAAGGGTTTTGTACCGTTTCTACCTGTTAGCGTTATTAAGACCGAGAAAAAAAATGGAAAAAATTCACGTTTGTTGTATGGGAAAATATTTATTTTATTGTGTTTTTTAGTATTTCTTGTTATAGCGATAACAGAAATACATCATCTGTGAAAATTTTAACTGTCTAACTATCACGGTTCTCAAGATACAGCCCGGTGATCGACGGACGGACAACGGAGTCTTAGTAATAGGGTCCCGTTTTACCCTTTGGCTACGGAACCCTAAAAATGAAGTTTTTATAAAGGGGACTTGTTTTTCCATGACAACTGATTTAGTAGGTATGTTGCATAGGTACAACCCAACGCGTGTACTATGTTATATTGAAACAATTAGTAATTAACATGAAGGAGTTACACTCTAAATGTACAAGTAGCAAACAAAATAGGAGACAAGTGAATGCATGAATTTGACATGCTTTATTCAAATGTACTTCACAATGACAGTAACAGCCCCGGATCTACGATTTTTCGGAACCGGGACAGAAACTTGACAGTGGCGCCCCCGCTCCTCCACGTTTGTGATTAATTTTGTTATGTATCAGGAGTAAAAAGACCTTAACGATTACGAAGACACATTGTACCCATCACTAGCATACATTTTTCAGACCATGAAATAGGAAAACATTGGTTCGGGAGATATCGAAGGTCAAAGTTAGAATACTATAAAATTTGAGTACCCCACACATCGAATAAGCTTTTTTTAAACATTTGAATTTGGCCCCCCTTAAACTGGCCGCCCGGGGCACGGGCACCAGTTTGCAACCCCCCCTGCCCTAAATCCGGGCCTGGAGAGTAACCACGAATTGTAATGCAGTTGATAAATTATTCAATTTACTTACAAAAGGCCCATCCGTGTGTGTAAACAAATACCTGCTGCAATTTATGTAGACTGACATATTCCATTGTTATATCAGTGAATATAATAATAATTTTACAATTTGTCAGTATGATTGTCTAAACGTATCTATAAAATAAATGATATGTCAGTAATGTAAAAATAAAATTGCAGTCAGAATTTCCGTGTTCTTTTGATTACAATGTGCAGTTTATTACGTGACAATTAAACATAACTAAAGGTACATCTTTCTATTAACGCTTCAAGGAACTCAGGCGTCGTGTTATGTTTTTTTTTTTTCCTTTGCCTATTTTGTCCCACTGCTGGGCAAAGGCCTCCCCCATATCCTTCCAGACATTCTTTTCTTGCGCCACCTCGAATCAGCCTTCGCGGTGTGCATCCAAATCATCTCGCCACCGCTTTCTGGGCCGGCCTCGACGACGCCGTCCATCTTCTGGCAACCATTGCGTGGAGACTTTTGCCCAGTGGTCACTATGCATGCGGCTGGTGTGACCCGCCCAGTCCCATTTCAGCCTGGCAGCTTTTTTGCCCAGGTCAATGATACCTGTTTTGGAGCACAGCGTGGTGTTCCGTACTCTATCAATTCTTTTTTTTTCTTTTTTTGTGTTATGTTATGTCAAAAAAACATTCTAAGCTTGAAATGCCAAAATGCTTCAAAAATCCTTTGAAATAATTCAAAAATATTGGTACTCTTTTGAAAATACACACTAAAAATACTACCGAAATAAATTTAACGATCCCCAAAACGTTTAACAAAGAAAAATATCATGTAGAAGTAAAAGGAAAAACAGACAACGCCGCGTGGTCGAACGTTAGGCTTATTAATATTCATGAAACACAAATTGGAACAGTGTTCCAAATGACCGGACTTTCCTAGGGATTAGTTATCGGAATTCCTTAATTTCACTCTGTGATTAGATTTTGCTAAGTTAGCGATAACATTTATTAAGTTCGTTGATTTGATGGGCTAAGCAAATAAATTGGATTTTAGAGAAACTTATATCACGTCTTTATTCCCAGAAAGTAGGTAGAAGTTCTGCTTATAGTACATCCACTTTTCTCGGTTATAGTAATAATAATATTATAATATCTTGGGACAACTCACACACGGTCATCTGATCCCAAACTAGGCAGAGCCTGTACTATGGCAACCAGACTACTAATAAACATACTTATATATTTCTAAATACATACATATTATAGACAAATTACACCCAGACACAGAACAAATGATCATGTTCATCACACAAAGATTTGTCCTGGGTGGGAATCGAACCCACGACCTCCGGTTTAGCAGTCAAGGTCACTAACCACTCGACCAATAGGCCAGTCTTATGATAAAGCAGTCAAAGGTTCCCCCCAACCTTTATATACAGGGCGTCCCACGGTAGGGCACATGGGGGGAAACGATAAAGTTCATGGTCGTCCTTTTATTTCTGACACTATGTTATTTAGCAAAAAATAATTTTTATGATGAAGCCATTTTATCGGTATGATAAAGCTCCAGGATGATTAATTATTTTTCTCGGATAACGGGTTCGATTCCCGGTTCAACCATGTAATTATTTAAATATATATGAATGCAGTTTAAATTGTGTTTAAATTCAAATAATGTCTTCTTTCAGTAAAATGTTCCATCTACAATATTCAAGGTACTTTCCCTCCATGTGGCATATCCGTGTGACGCCCTATATATACTATAAGTTGGTCATCGATTCGAAAAGAAAAAGAATATACCATACATCTTATATTCCGTTTTTTTCCGTTCCCGTATAGCATAAAGCCTTTCTCATGAATGTGGCTATCATACACAAAAATAATTTTCCTCACCCATCTGGTAGTTCCAGAGATCAGCGCGCTCAAACAAACAAACTCTTCATACAAACATACTCAAAATACATTTTTAGATAGATTGAACTACGACAGACGCTCGTCTTACTTATATAATAAAATAAACAAAGTAATAGATATTTATACTAAACCGTTTAAAGAATGCAAATCTTTGCTGGTTAACTGGATTAACAAGTTATGTTATGATGAAACAGAGAATTTGTTGTTAAATATTAATTAAACTGTTCCCATTTACACAAACCACTTTCCGTATAAACCAACCTCCATGCACTCACGCCCTTTCACTCACTATCATAGAAACACAAACACACACACACACACACACAAACACAAACTCGCACGAACACATACAAGCACGCACGCACGCACACGCTCTCACGCACACGGTCAAAAACACACATACCCACACAAACAGACTTATATTAAACTAGTATTAGACTACTTATTAATAATTAAATTACACTTTGTTTTGTAACTTATTACACTCGTATGATATAAAAGAGCGGCGCCTCCTGGTATAGGCATTAATATGCTTAAAAGGGGACGCCACCAACTGTACAACATTGTAAAATGTGTAATAACGAAATAAACAAATTTGAATTTTGAATTGAATTTGAACTTGTCTAGAGCAGTAGTCACGTCAATTATTTACAAAACAAAGGCTACATTCCCTACTACCCGGTTCATTGTGATCACGTTTTTGAAGACAATATTTTACTAAATAAAATTCAAAAAGACACGCCTTACACGTGTTTGCAAAATACCTCATAAATTAGCTTCATTGTCAAGTTCATAAAATATTCTAGACTAACAATAGCTAAAAATGCTTGTTAAAATTATTTTTGTGTGAAATAATGCAAATTTCAAGTGTATGAACATTTTAACAACAATTGCTTTTCTTTTGTTAATTTCCTGAAATTAAATGCTATTGAGAAAATATTACATGGTGTCGTATATAGAGAGGGATTATAAAACAGAAGGCACAGGATATGGTCAAGTCTATCAAAATAGTATACGTAGTATATCTCTCTTAAGAAAATACGTAAAATACAAAGTAGATAAATGTTTCAAACGAGAGATATCATGTCTTTGTGTCATAATCAGAAGATTTTGTAATACCTAAAGCTAAGAATTTCACCGAATAACCATTTTTATGTATATTCATTGAAATTAGAGGCAATCGATGAAGAATTAGAGACCAACGTATTCTTACAGACCTACGTGATGCAATCATTTAGTAACTACTAACCACAATAAAAACTATTTGGTGTCGGACGTAAAAGAGTAGCACCATCCCATCACTTCCCGTGGGTGTCATAAGAAGTGACAAAGGGACTCACCAGAGTATGGGCAGCAACATTCTCTGTGCATTGCAACAGCTACACTGCGACAGCCAACCCGCCTGCCAAGCGTGGCAATTATGGCAACTCTCCCTTTAGGGGAGGCCTATGTCCAGCAGTGGCTGATATGATGATGTGATGAGTAAAAACTGATATACATGTCATCATTTTCATCTTCACGTTCACGAATCTCATTTGGTTTGCTAAGATATTTCATTATTTCATTTCCTATGAGAGCAGGTCTTTTTTTCAAGTAAACACTAGCCTTAATGCTATGGTAATTTATTATAATGCAGAAAAACAGAGTAGTAGGTATGTATAGTATAGTAATATTATAAATAGTGCAACGGACAAAATATGTAGTTTACTCAGCAATGGTATGTAACTGTGGAAGTGTCTATGGCAACTGTATTTAATTCAGTGGTGAAAATTAAAATTTGAACTAGGTACTTATAAAAACTGTGATTATATATAGTTTAAAAAAATACTGCCGTTAAACATGGTTTTAAAATAAAATCTTTTTGAAACACTTATAAAGTTCTAAATAAAAAAATGGTTTGGATTAATGCAAACAAATTAGAAATAAGTGTGATAAGTGAAAAACCGGAACATAATGGAAATTCAGAAGAAGTAATATACGAATATGAAGAAGCGATTGATCTGACAGGTACATACATATTGATATACCGATAAAACTAATTTTACAAAGGTAGATTACTCGGATACTTTCAACAACGGAAAAACAGTAAAATCTACAACCTGAAGATAGGTGTAAAATCTGCTTTGATGCCGAAGAAACAGCCGCCCATGTCATCCTGAAATGCGAGACCGTGGCTACCCAACGTGAACAAATCCTCGGAAC
This sequence comes from Mamestra brassicae, assembly GCA_905163435.1. Lineage (NCBI taxonomy): Eukaryota > Metazoa > Arthropoda > Insecta > Lepidoptera > Noctuidae > Mamestra > Mamestra brassicae. Next base: position 3,145,071 of record LR990996.1, on the reverse strand, counting down.
GGTGAGGTCGCTCCGCAAAGCCTGTGAAGCTCCCAGGAAACTTCTGCGCTTCTGGGCGGAGCTAGGCTGGCTAACGTAGCCAGGACACCTACGCACAACGGACCGAATAGGAGTCTAAGTGCGGAAAATGGAGTCTACTTTACTCTACTCTAGGTGTAAAATCAATATCAGAATGTATAAATCTCTTCCCTTACTGACTGATTGAGTGACTGACAGACAACTTACAGCCGAAACTACTGACCGAAAGCTGAAATTTGGCAAGTAGCTTCCCTACACTCCGTAAGGGAGCACTAAGAGAGGATTTCCCAAAATTCCTACGGGAACTGGAAAAAATGGGATATGCGCGTACAAAGTCGCGGACAAAAGCTAGTCATTGATATTTTTGCGACAACTAAGGATTTCAAGTCTGCTTCTTCTTTTCATTCTTCTTAATCTTGCCTGATCCTGATCTGATGTCAAGGCAGTGAGTAAACTTTGAAATCCACTAAATCATTTTTTCAGGCAATGGCTGGTACAACCGCGGTCTTCTCACAGCTCTCAGCATCGGACTGTTGGGTATGGGGATCGACATCTTTGGATTTTCCATCATTGTTACTGGTTGCAGCTGCGACTTCCAATTGGAACTATGGCAAAAGAGTACAATGCTGTCTATGCCTTTTGTTGGTAAGTTTTTGTTTTTGAAGTGAAAACTTCTTTCCTCTTTTTAGCGGCGTTGTGCAGTTTCTGGGATGGGTAAAAAAAATTAAAGTCGCGTCAGGACACGTGACTTGATCGAAAATTCGTAAGACGGAGGGAAAGTTCTGAATTGTTAAATTTTTAATGTTACATAAGTTGTCATGTTTGTGTACGATGGCGCAATAAATGAATATTGTATTTTACCACATGTTGATAGTACTTTTATACTGATAATTAAAGCAATTCGTGCGAAATTATTCCCTAACCATTTCAAAATATCAAAAATGTACAACTTTAATGTTCAATTTTTCACTTCTGCCGGCACTCCCGGAGTGCAAGCCATTGTTTTTTTTTTACCAAATTTTTCCATTGATCAGAAATATGCGTCGGGACAATTATTATTAAAATGTGCAATCTTTCTCGTTTTTGTCTATTCCCATTTGCAGTTTCACTCAAAGCAATGACATAAATATTATTATTATTCAATTTATTCATTTATATACTAAATTAAATTCACACAAATATTTAAAAATAGTAGCCCACCGGTATCAGGTACGAATTCAGGCTAGCGTTGGTCAAGGCTTCTGGTATAGGAATCTCCTGAACGCACTTCTAAATACACGCCGGGTCTAAGAGTAAAACTTTCCGGATCAAGCTTTCGATCCAACAGCTAAGCAAGGGCCTCCTCAGGTGTTCGTCGATGTTCTTGGCTATAATATCATTGACCACGACTATCGGTACAATGACTGTTGTATTTACATCCCACATGTCGACAACCCGGGCATAGATCAATTATTATATTTAGCCTGAGTTGTCTCACTGCGGGGCGATCAATCAATCAAATAATTTATCCCTTACTTCTTCCCGTTCTTCCCAGTCTTATTACTTATTTATTTTGAGATTGTGAAGTTTAGTTAAGTTTCTGTCAATGCTACTGAGCAGAGAAAGAATAGATAGATATAGATAGTTTAACAAATGTACGACGTGATTCTTTAAATTGGCATGACTTTTTTATTTACCGATTGACATGAAACAAACACTAAATCGGATAAGCCGTTTCTGAGATTAGCGTGCACAAACGCACAGATAAACAGACAAAAATTGTAACAATCATTGTATTGGGTGCCACTGCGTTGATAAAGGTCCCAATAATATTTTTTCTCATATTATATCTTCCATGTACAGACAGCGATCCGTTACATTTTATTATGTGTATATATCTAGATATGCGCCTCAAATGTATTCATAAATGTCACAAATTTTGTCATCTTTCATCTGGCCCATCTACTTGCCTATAAAATTATTTTTAACATTGTGTTGACTTTCAATCTCGATTTTATTCCAGGACCAATTGTAATGTCAATACCTTGGGGCTACATATCAGACACAAAAGGTCGAAGAAAAACACTGCTGATCGCTTTATGGGGAAGTTTTCTATCTTCTTTTATAAGCGCTTTTTCCTCAAACTGGATCATGTTGGCTGTTCTCAAGGTTTTTAGTTCGTGTTTGTGAGTATGAATATAATATATATGTATATTTTTATTTAAAATGGGTTTGCTCTTGACTCTAGTCTAGGTCATAGATACCAGAGACAAAGTCGACGATGGAGCGAGCTTACCCAGAAGAAGCCTGTTCACTCTCTGTTCATTTTGAAGAGATAAGGGTTGTATGCTTATATAATTCCCGATAGAAAATTGTATCATTTTCTTTTTATCATTTATAGTTCGTACCTGTGTGTTGTATAATGTAAAATATTAATGAAATAAAATAATAACATCGAGAGTAAGTGCGTGGTCTCAGTTACGAATGAAATTATTCTGGACTTTTGAGAGCTCAAATAATTAATATTTGGTACCAATAATAACTTAATACCAAGTTTTTGGCCAGTTTGTTTGTTTTATATTTATTCATATCAGATATTCGTATGGTTTTGTCAATTATTATATTGTAATAATGAAGCGTGCGGGTTACACCAGCCGCATGCATAGTGACCGCTGGGCAAAAGTCTCCACGCAATGGGTGCCAGAGGATAGACGGCGTCGCCGAGGCCGGCCCAGGAAGCGGTGGCGAGATGATTTGGATGCACACCGCGAAGGCTGGAAGAAAACAATGTCTGGAAGGATATGGGGGAGGCCTTTGCCCAGAAGTGGGACACAGTAGGCAAAGGAAAAAAAATAATGAAACCACGAAAGCGCAAAAATTGTTTTAAGTATAATTTTCAAGTAAATATTTTGATACGATTTTTTTTACAGTTGCAGCGCAGTCCAATCTGGTGCCTATGCGCTTCTTGGTGAATCCTGTTCGACTACGGTCAGAGGTTTCTACATGCTCATAATGACTAGTGCACTGATGTTATTCCTCCTTAGTTATGTTGGTGAGTTTCATACAGGGTGACTTTTGTAACTACCAATTTTTCAGGTGAATATGACCATAACTTTTACTTTGCAATCAAACTGACAATGACGACACGGTTGGTGCAGTGTTTGAGTGATTGACTGCTGCGCTGCGTGTCGCGGGTTCGATCCCCGCACGGAACAAATATTTGTATCCAGATAGTTGCTCCGAGTCTGGTGTTGATTTAAGTGAATTTATGTTTGTAAACGCACCTTCGATACATAAGCAATTTCTAGTGTACGGTAAAGTAAAAAAAAATTAAAATCCTACAAATTGCGCAAAAATCTACCGTTCTCTATACAGGGTTGTTTCGGAGACTGTCTGGATTTTCCTTCCATGCAATCAGTATCTTTAAAATAAAAATAATATCTATTTTTGTATGTTTACCCGACTGCCAAAGAAGGAACACTTATCTCGTTATTAAGTATCGAAAAGAGTGACTTTGATTACTTTAATTTCGATTTTTTTGTTTAAAACCGGGTAAAATAAAAAAAATGTTTTCTATTTATTTTTAATATATATATATAATCTTGCTATACGTAAAAGTTGCGCATGTCTCCGAAGTAAAGTATTTTCTTGAATAATACAAGTTCTCTTTTATATACAAACAAATCCTAAGTTGAAGATGCAGCTCTAAATTATTCTGAAAAAGTAAGAATACGGTAAACATCTAAATTTCCTTACACGTGCCATCTTGTTTAACCATTGCATGAAACAAATTATCGAGTGCATTTGTCTGTAGAATTTAAATTACGCGGTAGCTCAAAACACTATTATCCGTATAAAGAAATACTAATAAGTTTTTACTGAGAAGACTGAATCATTCGTAATTTATGCTAATCGTGCTATGTCGACAATAATATTGATACTTATTTTCCACATTCTATCCCTCAAGTTTTACTCATCTTCACATTATTAGTTTGTAGAATTGATACATAAATTTTAATAAGTTATTATGGACATAAATAATTATTCTTATAGCTTTACAGCACATAACACACCCAATAAAAACTTGCAAAATGTATGAGTACCAACAACAGCAAAGTATAACTATAGCCTATTTCTTTGCTAGTTACAAGACACACGGGTCTATCTTCCAGGTTAAGCAACGCTTTCTGATATCGGCCTGTAGATTGGTTACCAACTATTCATCTATTACCCACCGATTATTCTACGTGCGTCGGAAAGCATGTTAATCCCAACAATTTTCACACCCTCCTCAGTACCCGGATTCTTCATTCTCCAACTCAACTTCGCCGGTGATCTGGTCTTCATCAAATTCACACCATGGAGGCTCCTGACCCTTGTGATGGCAGCACCACTTGGAATTAGCGGCTTTCTGCTGTACTTCTTCTATGAGAGCCCCAAGTTTCTCGTCAATGCTGGTCGGGAAAGAGAAGCCTTGGAGTATCTTGCAAAAATGTGGATGAGGAATGGAGGTAACGCGGATGAGTATCCGGTATGTATGAGTTAAATTTAAAGTGCTTCTTTAATATATGATAGGGCCGTATTTTACCTCTGAAAATTGTTGTAGAGATATCGAAAAATGATAAATCATATTAATTTTGTCAGCAAGTTGAAAATAACACTTACTCGTCAATATTTCTTAGTAATTGTAGGCTAGATGAGGCCAGTGTTTTATAACTGACTACTCTGAAAAAAAACACCGCAAAAATGTAATAGGTCAAAGTTTCTTTTAAAGTCCCTACAATTGTACTGGTGAAATCATATGAGAACCAAGTAGGTCAACGACATATTATGTATCTTGTACAATACTACTCTCAATTATTATCATCAATTCAATCATACCTGTCAGCTTGAAAACAGCCACAGTTGGGTGTAGTCTCAATATACTTCGTTTTCTATTTGCCACGGATCCGTGTTACCCTCATCCTGGTGTTTTCTGTGAATTTGAGGCTGGCCAAATTAACTTGTCATTTAGTAGGGGTAGGTATACGAGAGCTATAAGTATTAAAGATAATATAATTAATAATTTTGTACATGAAAAACTAAGAAGCAAAATTTGTATGGCAACAAAAAGAACCGCAACGCCATCTATCCTGTCAGCGACGAACTACCAACGAAATCCTGCATCGTGCAAGCAAAGTTCTCCATGCGATTTGAACATATTATACAACAGTCCAGATATCAAGTATCGGGCAGTTGCCCACCAGACACAACAACTGTCTGGTCAGAGGATCCTCCCATTTCTGTGAAGGTGTGCGAGACTTTCTCTCTGTACCGCAAATCTCTATAATTTATAGCGATTGATTTTCATAGCAATACTGCATAGCCTAATATATTTTTTCTTTTCACAGGTTCGAAGAGTAATATTAAAAGAAGAGGCAAAGGTCAGAATAGTAAATGATCAGAAAGCAAACTTGTTGGTATCACTCTGGAGACAGACAATACCGTTGTTTAAACCACCTTTACTTTGGAGGACCTTACAGCTTTTCTTCTTGACCACTGTCATTTACAGTATGTGAGTTCCCACAAAAATATTTATTTTTACCGTTTCCATATCAATATTTCGATATTATAATTGTGGTAACTCTGTCTGTCTGTCTGTGTATTTGTTGTCTCTTTGATTTGAATGATACTTAGTACACAGGTAAACTATTATTTCCAGGAATAGGACATAAGGTCCTTTGAGGGAATAAGTTCCCTTGGGATGATTTTCTTTAACTCATATGTGGAGTACACACAAATACAGACAAATACGGAAAACACTAAAAAGGATAATATAAAAAGACATATGGCCGGTCTCAATAACGTAACAACCTTTAACCAACTGTCAAATTAGCAACCGACAGTAGCTGAAACATCATATTTGCCTTTCACACATGACGTTTCAGCTACTGTTGGTCAGCTAATTTGACAGTTGGTTAAATGTAGATACGATATTGAAACCGGCCGTTAATAACTAACCGGCCCTGCTGACGGCAACATACCTAACACAAAGGTGCCGTATGTCCATCGTATAGTCCATCCGGTCCGCGATCATCGCCAGGTCGGCATTGGTTATTATTGTATTATGCTTGCGGCATTATGGTTCCTTGAATCGTTCCTTATAACGTTGTTCAATTCGTGATATTTATGGGCATATATTTTTCTTACAAAAATGTTTTATCTTTTGAGAGAATTAAGAGATGTGTCATTAGGTTTCATATTATTAAATCACATTCCTACAGTTCTTAGAATTTAATCTCAGTTACATTTTTATTATAGACTTCATTTTTTTTGTTAAGCAATTCCATGTTATTTTATATTTCACAGTAATAACAGTTTTGTTATGTGGATGCCTTATATTGTGGAGGCTTTCTCAGCCGGTGTTAGCTCGGAAGCACTTTCAGGCAGCTTATGCAGTATTATAATGAGCATATCAAATCACACAGCATCATCTACTGATAAAGTGGTAAGTATTATTTTATCAATTGTATAATTTTGACTGAACCTTTTTTGATCATTGTTTGATTCGAACCAATTAAACAACGACCACCTTCAAATTGAACTTAATTCCTACATAAAACGACGCCCGACAGAAGTGATAACTTAAACTAATCTAAGTTGAACTCTTTAATATGGGAAGCGTCTGTCCAAAATACGACTAGCGCTGTGGGTTAGAGTGAGAGAGGAAGAGCCTGCCTACCGCTGCCGTATGCGTGAGAGAAAGGGAAGCCAGACAGACTGGCGCCGTAACGCGTTACGTTACGAAGTGGTTGACCCTCCCATAAGAAGTTATCACTGAGACGTCAATAAAAGGCGGTGGTTAGCGACAAACTGTTTATTCGTTCGAACCTCAGTACCCGACACTGTTTATACAACACAATAATATCTTATATCTACTTCGGTCGTCACATCTCTCCTCACTAAGCTTACAAGACAGTTATTTAAAACTTATTTATTTTATACACAGTATAAGCATTCTTATCTAAAATGTAAACTAAACTAACGTTCGCAGATTAAACTTATTTAAACTTATCGAATATAATCTAATCTAAATTATTCAAACGTTTAGCTCGATTGTATGCACGCAGTGCTCGAGCCGATACACTAGGCGGTGTCGGTTCTGGTGTAGACGATCGCTTATCTGACTCAGCTTTTGTTTCTGATGGCGTATTCGCAACCTCACCGTCTCCGCCCGATGCATCCTCAAACCTATCATCGTCGGCTCCCTTATCTACCGAAGGTTCAGGATTCTGACTCTTTCCGTCTACGGCTACCCCGCTCATTCGAGATAGAGAGTATCTGTTTTGATTATTATTTATTGGGATAATTTGGTCGGCATGACGACGCCATTCTACCCCGTCCCCCACATTAACTTTGTATGATACGGGGCCAGTCTTTTTAACAACCGTAGCTTCAGTCCATTTGTCCCCCCTTGCTGTATAGTCGCGAGCTAAGACCGATTCCCCCACGTCGAAATTCCTGTCGGTACCAGAGACGCGCGCGACTTGGCGCTCCTGCTTGGCGCGCACCGTGGCCGCTACGTCCGGCCGCAGCGCGTCCAGTCGACTCCGGAGTCGCCGCCCTTGCAGCGCTACTGCGGGTGATACCCCGGTCGTCGCGTGCTCACAATTGCGATATTGGAACAAGAATTTACAGAGAGCCGCGTTTACGTCCTCATTTTCGTACAACGCTCTTTTGATAGCTTTTTTTACTGTTTTAACAGCGTTTTCCGCTGCTCCATTTCCCTGCGGCCTATAAGGAGCCGACGTTGTATGTTTAATACAGTTATTTTTACAGTAATCTTTAAATTCTTGAGATGCAAATGGTGGTCCGTTATCGGTCACGAGCTGTGACGGCAAGCCAAAACGCGCGAAAACACCTCTCAATACTTTAATTGTTGATACTGCATTTGTGCTTTTCATTGGTAACGCCTCAATCCACTTTGAGTGTGCGTCGACCATAACTAAATATCGAACGCCTCCACAATCTGCAAAATCGGCATGTACGCGCTGCCACGGGTGCAACGGGAACTCCCAAAGGTGTAACTGCGCATGCGGCGGCGCGTCGCGAACTATGCGGCACGCGGCGCATGATTTACATAATTCTTCGATATCCTTATCTAAATTCGCCCAATAAATATAGTTTCGTGATAAGCTTTTCATTTTATTTATACCTAAATGACCCTCGTGCACTTCTTCCAAGATTTTCTTTTGTAAGGCACAAGGTACTACAATTCTGTATTTGAAAATTACACACCCCTGGACTACCACAAAATCTTGTTTTCTAGAAAAATAAGGCTTTTCCGCATCACAGCTCGGGGCCGATGGCCAGCCAAAAAGTACATAACCTTTTATCTTACTTAATAACGTATCGCGTTCTGTCGCTTTTGCAATATCCTTATAACAAATAGGCAGTGCTGCCTCAACTAGATTTAAATAATCCACGGTTCCTGTAGCTGCAGAGCGACCCTCCTGAGGTAACGGTAACCGTGACAAGGCATCGGCCGGACCGTTGTCCGCCGATCGCACGTATTCTATACGGAAATCATATGCGGCCAGTCGTGCCGCCCACCTTTGCAAACGACTGGCAGCCGTTTGCGGAATTCCTCCCTTTTCCCCAAAAATATAAGTCAGCGGCTGGTGATCAGTGCGCAATATAAATCGCCTACCAAACAAGTACTGATGGTGTTTTGTGACACCGAACAAAATAGCCAGTGCCTCCTTGTCTAATTGACTGTAGTTGCGCTCGGGCGCACTAAGTGTTCGCGAGACGCAGCTGACGGGCCGCTCGCTTCCGTTCTCGTACCGGTGAGCCAGCACTGCGCCCAATCCGTATGCGCTACTGTCCACCGATAACACGAGTTCGCGCCCCTCTTCATAGTGAGCCAGTACACGTTCACTCAGGAGGTTTCGCTTTGCTTCCAAAAAAGCCTTTTCACATTTCGAGTCCCAATTCCAGCGGACCTCCTTTTTTAATAAATTATGCATCGGTTGCAGTAAAGTACTCAGATTCTGAATAAATCGCCCATAATAATTTAACAATCCAAGAAAACTTTTAAGTTGAGTTACGTTTTCAGGTCTCGGTGCACTGGAAATGGCCTCTAGTTTCTCCGGATCAGGCCGCAAACCATCTTTATCGATAATGAAGCCCAAATATTTTACACTGTCTTGTAAAAATCGACATTTACTTAGCTTGACCGTAAGTCCCATATTACGTAATCTATTGAGTACAGCTCGCAGATTCTTTATATGTTCTACCTTATTTGAGCCTGACACACAAATATCATCTAAAAATACTACGCATCCGGGCACCCCGCGCAGGGTTTCCTCCATGATCTTTTGGAATTTCTCAGGGATACAGGATAAACCGTACGGTGTGCGTTTATAAACATATGTACCTATGTGAGTTGTAATCGCTGTATACGGTTGGGATTCATCGGTTAAAAGACATTGTTCATACGCATGTCTTAGATCGATCTTTGTAAATTGTTCCCCTCCGCTAAGATTTGCAAATAATTCTTCAATTCGCGGTAAAGGATAATAATCCCGTTTTAATTTGGGATTGATAGTGACCTTGTAGTCACCACAAATGCGTATACTCCCATTTGCTTTGACGACAGTTACGATTGGAGTCCCGTAATCAGAATAATCTATGCGGTAGATGGTGCCATCCGTCTCTAACCGTTCCAATTCCCTCTCAACTCGTGCGCGGAGTGCCAGCGGCATAGGTCTCGCTCGCACGTAAACCGGTTCGTTATCTGTCAGCTGTAGTCGAATGCGCTGTTTACAAGTCCCTAACTTCTCACAAAATACTTCGGGGAATTCATTACGTAATTGCGTCACCAAGTCGTCATCGCTAATCTCATTGAGCGTAATTTGCGTTATTTTTAAAACGCGCATCCACTCTCGTCCCAGTAGTGGTCGAGCGCCCCCTTGTATGACGTAAAGACGCAATGACTTCCCTTTGATTTGCCCTAAACAGACATCTACTTCGATGTAACCTAATGACTCAATTCGGGAGCCCGAGTAACAACGTAACAGTAAATTGCCCGCGAAAATTTTTTTATGCGAAAACATCTGTTTGTACATTTCTTCATTTATAGCCGAAATGCGGCTACCGGTGTCCACTTCACATTTAACGTTAATGTTATCAATCGTTACTTTAATAAAATATGGTTTGTTACCTCGAGCTGCGACTTCAATGTTAAACATACCGTCATCCGACTCCTCTTCGCTTACGTAATTTTGCCGAGCACCTTTGCCACGTCCTTGTTTACACATCACCTTTAAATGACCTTTTTGACTGCACTCATCACAATTATAGTTTCTGAATCGGCATCTATCAGCCATGTGCGCCTTGCCGCAGCGCCAGCAAAATGGCGCGCGCGAGCTCGCGGGCTCCGCGCCTCCGCTGCCTGGTCCTGCGCTTCCGCTGCTTGCCCCTGCGCCTGCGCCTGAAGCGCGCGTCTGGCGCCCGCGCTGGCCGGCTCGTCCGCCGCCGCCGCGTGCGTGGTGCAGGCCCTCGCCCGCCACCACTGTTGAGTCCGCCACTGTCACCGCCGCCATGGTGCTGCCGCTCACCTCAGCATGCTTCTCTGCAGCTTCTAGAGCCAGGGCTAGCTCCAACGCCTCTTTGTATTGGATTTGCTTTTCTGCAAAGATCCTAGACCGCATCACGTCACTTGATAAACCTGACACGAACTGGTCCCGCAAGTTTTCCTCTAGGGTTGAACATGAATTGCATTTGCCGAAGTTGCACGTCGTAGCGAGATGTTTTAATGCTTGCAAATACTCGGTCAGAGACTCGCCGGCTCGTTGCCTTCGCAACCTGAACACGTGGCGCTCTGCGATCTCTGAACGTTGCGGCTCCAAATGTTCTGTTACCAGCTTTACCAACTCGTCATAAGTTTTATTCTCGGGAAAATTGGGTGCACACAAATCACACATTAACGCATAAGTTTCTTCACCGACCACAGTTATTAACATGGACACTTTTACGTCATCCTTAATTTCGTTTAACTTAATGTACTGGTTAACGCGGCGAACGTAAGCTGGCCACTGGTTGGAAATTAATTTAAATGGTTCAATTTTTCCGATCGGCATTTTCTTGCACTCCACGTTCAACAATGTTAACAGAAAAAAAAAATCACTGATCCCGTACTCGTCGCCAATGAGACGTCAATAAAAGGCGGTGGTTAGCGACAAACTGTTTATTCGTTCGAACCTCAGTACCCGACACTGTTTATATTAACACAATAATATCTTATATCTACTTCGGTCGTCACAATCACTTCAAAAACTGAAAGAGTATGGGTAAGTAACTGTTAAAAAATGGCTGTCAAACGAAATATACTTGGGCTTTAAAAGTTAAGGTTAGTAAACTAGATCACTCAATTTGCTCGTTTCAAGAAAATATAATAACGTATTATTTGTTATTCTCTATTATCTCAGGATTATTTCTTTACGATAAATCCTTATTTAGATAGACATTATTTCTGAGCACTTTGAAATAAATTACCATTTACACTAGCACAGTGTTTGTGAAAAAGTCAAAGTCAAAGCATTTATTTCAAATAAACCATTATCAGTTACTTTTGAATTGTCAAAGTCAGTCCGTCAAAAACATGAAGCTATTTGCACGTACGAAAGCGTAGATCTCTATGGACAAGAACGTGCAAGAAACTCCACGGACACCCTTTTAAATCATTTTATGTTTACAAAAAACCTGGTTACATGGATGATGATGATGAAAACGGCCGTATGGTTCAAATATCGAAAAGAGGTGACCAAAATCATTAATTTATACGCGATTCTTGACAACTTAAACCCTAATTGTTTTGTTCCAGATCGCCTGCTCTTCATCAATCCAAACACGGACCTTACTATCAGGTGTCACTCATGGCCTTGTCTTCGCTGGTATTACCCTTGCAGTATCCAAGTTTGCTTCAAGAAAGAAAGCGATGATGATAGCATTTCTCCTTATTCCATTGCTGTCCAGCTTAGGAGCAGTCTTCAATCAGAATAATATTGCAAGTCTACTATTGTATGTAGGAATGATGATGACTAACTTGTGTATGGGAGTACTGTTTGCATATTATGTGGAGTTGTTTCCAACATCTTTCAGGTTAGTTTTTGTGTTGTCATATTTCTCTTTATACCTTAATGTTTTCTTCGAATGCAATCCAAAACCGAAAAAAGCGTGAAAGACCACCTGAATGTCCTTTGCAAACAACGACCTGAAAGCAGAAAATTTTGGATGTTTCGACGACGCAGCACAGACACGTCTGGCGAAGAATGCCGAAGAGAGCCGAACCCATTTAATGAGATAAGGCTAGGCAGAGGTAGAGAGCAATAGAAATTTCAGTAAACATAGGTTTAAATCTACCGTGTAGGTAACAAAGCATGCAGTAACACTTGCCTGCTGATGAAAACGCACTGCGATCACCAGTATTGTGGTGTTGCGTTTCGAAGGCATGTCCATGTCTTACCCATTATAATAGTAAATTCCTTCCCTAAACATATCTTAACTGATGCTAAACTAAGGATGATATTCTAAGCATAAGCTTGCCCTTTTAAATACTGTAATTTAATACTTAATTTTTTAGGGGGATGGCTGCATGTCTTGGTGTGATGGTAGCTCGTATTAGTGGTTTGGCTGGCGTCAACTTCCTCGGCATGTTTCTGATGACAAACTGCGCCATGACATTCTACGCTTTCAGTGCCTACCTTTTGAGTGAGTATGCTTACCATTTAACTAATTTTAAACTAAAGTAGGATATTTGCGGACACTTTACTATTAGCATCACGGCTAGGGATCAAATGTGCAACAGTGTTGCTGCTATCGTCAAATCAAAATCGATGTCCTTAGCTTTTTTCAACTATCTTGGAGTCAGTTTTCAGTCGAACCGGATGCAGCTGAGTGCCAGGATTTTATAAAGAGATAAAACCGGCCAAGTGAAATTTGGACTCGCGCACGAAGGGGTTTCGTACCATTATCTATAAAAACGGCAAATTATTCATGTCTTTTGTATCGGAGCCCCTTTAAATATTTATTTTATTCTGTTTTTAGTACTTGTTGTTATAGTGGCAACAGAAATACATCATCTGTGAAAATTTCAACTGTCTGACTATCACGGTTTATGAGATACAGTCTGGTATCTTAGTAATAGGGTCCCGTTTTACCCTTTGGGTACGGAACCCTAAAAAAAGACGACTGGCAAATATGCCGGGACCAACGACTTCATGTTCGATACACGGAGGAGTCTCGATGTGTAATGGATTTTTATCTATCCACAGACCGATCTCAGCAAGCGTTGCTTGACCTTGAAAATCTGAGCCTGGAGGCTGTTATTCCTTATCCACGAGCTCGTCAAAACCCTAGCACTATCATCAAATCGTCGATATCCAAAGTATCGTGTCTCCCACGTTCTGCATAGCTGCTTACTAAAATTTACACACACAGACTATTTAATTATTTTAATCTTAATTTTGTTTGCAGGTGGCATTACTGTGGCAGCATATTTCTTACCGCCGGACAACCCCAAGAAAACGTAAATTATATCTATTTAATCGAATGTGTACCTTGTAAATATTGAAATGTTATATTAAATTTTTGTTATCTTACATTATATTTTAATGTTATATATATTTTTTTTAATAATTAAATTTCTTAAAGGTTTATTACATCTTTTTATTGTAATTTTTAGTGCACGCTGTAAATACTATATCTACATTAAAAATAATAATGGGTTGATGGGCCAAGATGTAATTTTTTTTTCTCTGCACTAGCCTAAGGTTGGCTGGTAGAAAATGCTTATTAAAAAAGCTCTGCACAGTGATCTTCCTACTGCCAGGGTTACGGAATTTGTTCGAAAGAGTCACCGCGGCCCTGGAAAGGGCTTTAGAAGGAACACGGATGGGTGTCGTAGTGAGTAAGAGTCTGACACGCCCTTCCGCTCCACCCAGAGCGGAAGAAGTCATTTGACGATTTCCCATCCTTAAAAAAAAAAAAAGAAGTGATCTTCCTAGTGCATAAGTAAATAAAATATCTCAACTTAATCTTACATGAAAGTGTCAGTGCTCATTGAAGTAGTGTCGTAATTTCCTAAAATCTAATCATAGAATGAAATTAAAGGAATGTCGATAACTGATCCCTGTGAAAACTCTGTGATTTGGTTCCCTGTTCCAATTTGTGGTTCATGAATATTAATTTCTAACTGTAACGTTCAGTCACGCGGGCCGGCCTGCGTTTTCTATAATTTCGCCACATGTTTTTCTTTGTAATAGGTAGTGGAATATTTATGTAAAACTAGAATATTACTGTTCTTCCTAACTTTACCCATCGGATGAAGCTACTGTCGTAAGATTGCTGGTAATAAATAGTATTAATTAATTATTAATTGTAATAGGCCTATTCAGTACGCCTAATCTGTTTAACTTAGCCACGTGACTCAGTAGTGGAAAAATAAGTATGTTATTATATAATATAAAAAAACCCTTTTCACTACTCAATTACAAAACATGATACAAAAAAAGCAGTTCAAGAAAGGCAGCCAGTCATTCAAAAATATATCTGACGCTTTTCTATTTAAATTTTTACTTACTTTCTTTGTATGTTAAATGTTTTGTAATGTTACCAGTACTACATAAATCACTCGGAACAAAAGAAATGGGAGAGTAGCGCGAAACAAAATGCAAAAGGAAAAATTTATCTTTTCGTACCTTTTTTTATCTTTTGCTGAATTGCCGCTATTGCTTCTTACCAGGAAGTCAATGTCTATTTTCTTTTTCCGTTTTTATTAGTTACTGTTTTCTCTAAAAATATGAACTGCGGACAAATTAAACGTAATGAAGAACGAGAATTTTATGAGTTATTTGAGCTTGGTATTCTCTATTTCATTCTGCATTCCCGGCTCCCTCATATAACTTGTTTCAACCGAATGCATTGCATTAAATTTTTCATTTAAAAAGTTCTAGACAGAGAACTGTGAAGCTCATAAGCGTTGGAATAATCAGTAAAAATAATTTATTTGTAGTAGAAACTAATTACGTTGTTTTTGTTCATTTGTGAAACCAATTTCACAAATGGATGTTTTCAATGTTTGTAACTAATATGTTTGAATGTGTATTCAAAAGATTAAAGATCCGTTATGGAGAGTGTTATTGGGAAGAAATTGACAGTTTATAAATTAGATTCAAATCATGTGAATATTTGCTGTTGAATATTTTTCAGCCAGTCACGCTGCTGACAATTTTGTCTCACTATATACTGGGCACTTTTCACATTCGTGTATTTGCATTTCCTCTTAATAGAAAAAAAGTGATGGTAAAAGGTTTGCTTCCGAGAAACAATACACAGATCATAACAGTGTCATAAAATAATAAAACTTAAAAAAAGAAACAAGAACCAACGGCTATCTTACGTTCTAAAGTTCTGAATTTAAAACTTCTTGCAACCGTTTCACCTATGAGTTAAACACGAAATGTGCCTCCAGACATGGCTGGTTCTTGCCCAAATTTTTACATGCGACAGAAAATGTCGTTATAAGGGAAACAAGACAATAATTAGACCGTTTGTCTGCCCCAAGTCCCCTCAAGCCATAAAATATTCTTGCTCCGTTGGTTACATTGTCCAAAATATACAAAAAATATTTTGTTTTTTTTTAAATGACCTTTTATGTTTGTCATCTGTCTATGTTTTATGTCAACCGGGGGTTATGAATATTCTTGACTTTAAATTGTTGCTAATTGTGGATGTGAATTAGCTTTTATTGTTATGAGTTATAGAGCGGTACATATGTATATTTAGTTCAGTACAGTTCTTTATTTTTGTTTGAAGGTTAGTTTTTTACAAGAATAATCTAAGTTATGGTTTATATAAATTCCGGTGTTATAATTTATTCAAGGTATGATTTGTATTAGGTAAAAAAAATGATAAACGCGTCGACTTGAGAACCTACTCCGTTTTTTCGTCGGTTAAAAGTTGTTCTTATGTGAGTAAATTTGACTATTTTCTTAGAACTAATAAATCTGAAAGACAATGAACATTGTGAACACAAGTGGTTGTGGCATATGCCATTCATAATAAAAGCTGGATTTTGTGCACGGTGTGAGTTCATACAAAATTGGTTATTGTCTTTTGCTGAGCCGAATCATCAGATTTTGAGAGTTCCGAACGTTTGTATAGAAAAACGGAACCCTTATAGTTTATAGGATCACTCGGTTGTATGTTTGCCTGTCTTTCAGTATGTCTGTCTGTCTGTCCGTCTGTCCCAGCCATTTTACTACGAATTTACTGAATCGATTCAGTTGTAATTTGATACACATATAACTTTTTATGATCCAAACACGAACGCATAACGTCTTTTGGGGCGAAAGTAAAAAAAAAAAAGTTTTTGTCAAAGTCTCAAGTCAAAGG
Source organism: Mamestra brassicae (assembly GCA_905163435.1). NCBI lineage: Eukaryota > Metazoa > Arthropoda > Insecta > Lepidoptera > Noctuidae > Mamestra > Mamestra brassicae. The sequence goes on along the minus strand of LR990996.1, from coordinate 3,128,637 downwards.
CCTCATCTTCAGGGTGTTTATGTTTTTTATACTTTTAAAATATTTCATTCTGAAGTTATTAAAGAAGTAAGATGAAAATTGACAATTGGATTGATCATTGACCACCCCTCCTAAAGCCTAAAATAATACAGAAAATAGGCTTTTACCTCTTGGCTTTTACTTTTTTTTATATTTTACTGGAAAATTTAGAAGACGCCTATAATTTTAAAGTGTTAAAAAAATATTACTCGTTTGGAACCGTCTGCATACGAGTCCGACTCGCACTTGGCCGGTCTTTTTTTGTCTTAGTTTTCAAGGGAATATGAAAAATGTAATTGTCAAAGAGATGAAAGAGCAAGTCTAGTTTGCTTCAAGTGCCATTTTTACTTCTATATAATTCAACATCACAATAACATAACTGTATCACTAGACACCGTATAAAATTGAATCACATCCCTAATACAATCAAGTTTATCGGAAAACTCCCTTTGCTTATGAAAACGACAACCTAGACCAGGGATGGCGAACCTCTTTTGGCGAACGTGCCATTTTCATTACAAAAATAATTTTTGCCATGACGTGTCACCAAAAATCTTGACTTGATGATACAATGGACAAAAAATAACACTAGACGCTATTAACTTAACTCTTTTTTTGTAACTATAAATTCATGAAGCAATCTTAATGCCAATCAGCTTTGTGTTCAGCATGATTTCTGTTGTTGCTAATCATTCAAGATGCTAAGTAATCTTGTATAGGCATTCCCAAATTATTTTGCTGCGTGCCACGACTAGCACGCGTGCCATAGGTTTGCCATCCCTGATCTAGACTAACAATTACATTACCACTAAACCCATATATTGCCCATTGAATAAATTAAACATGTCATCCATAGTGCATTGCCCCTTATTTATTGCACACAAAACTATAAAAATAGTAATAAATGTTGCAATATTTCATGAATTTCAAAAACTTTACCCCACAAAGAAAACATCTATTGCATCCTTCATTATAATAAAATGGGGGAGGAGAATTATTGCTTTCCTTAAAATATTCCGAGGAAATACGCAGGAAACAATAATAGACTTGTGGGTATGTGAGTCGAAGGATATTTATGATGAAGCCAGCTTTGTTATTAGGGATGTAGGAAAGACGGAATTACGCAAATTCGAACTCCGTTTTTTCTCGTTTCTGTCATGTCTGTTTTCCGTTCGTTTAGTCTAAAATCGCGTCGAACGTAGAATCCGTTTTGAAGTCGTTTGAGAAAAGAGAAAGATGGAAACGTTCCATTTTTATGACTGGTGCATTTCTACTTATGAACATTCAATTGTTTTTTTTTTGTATTCATCACACTTCACACTAATCATCACACTAATATTATAAAGGCGAAAGTTTGTGAGTGTGTGTGTATGTTTGTTACTTCTTCACACGCAAACGGCAGGACGGATCTTGATGAAATTTGTCACAGATATAGTTTATAGTCTGGGATAGACATAGGATACTTTTCATCCCGGGAGTATGTTCTCTTGGGATAATTTTCAACAACTACGCGGGCGGAGCCGCAGGCGGCAACTAGTATTTAAATAATTTTCAACACCATTCGAAATTTATAGTTTGACAAGTTTCTAACATTGAATTGCTGAGATGATATTGAGTCTTTAATTTGTATTTTTTAAGTACAAGAGATCGCCACCTGATCTAAAGAATTATCCCAAAAAAATCTGAGTTTTATAATGTCACACCGGACGCATGCACAGTGACTGCTGGGCAAAAGTCTCCACGCAATGGGTGCCAGAGGATGGACGGCGTCGCCAAAGCCGGTCCGAGATGATCTGTACACACCGCGGAGGCTGGTTCGAGGTGGCGCAAGAAAATAGTGTCTGCAAGGATATAGGGCAAGCCTTTGCCCAGCAGTGGGACACAATACACTAATAAAAAATGCTCAATGTTAGTGTCACATTAAAGGCATAGCATGTAGGTTATTCAATTATCAAATACTAGATTATCTACTACCTAATGGATTAGACATACTTAATGGACGACGCGAACAGTCGAAAATCGATGAGGTTCTGCACCCTAATGGTACCCGTGGGCTGCAGCTGAAAATCAGCGTTAGGTGGTAATAACTACTGTTGCCACCTAACATTATGCTGAGCTGAGGCCCTTTTGGCACAATATTGCTATATGTACTTAAGCTTTGATATTTTCTATTTGTAAGGTGATTTTTTTATTTATTTTTTTATTATTATTTTATTTTTGTGCCAATAAATGCAATTTTCTTTCTTTCTTTCTTTCTTTCTTTCTAATCGCGCATCATCGATGGTAATCGGAACCGATTTCATTCGATATAGTAGTCACATTGATTCCATTACCATTGGAGACGCATTGGGAGCAGAGAAAATTGTCGAGTGCTATTTACGAGTAGGGAATGGAGGGATAATGAATTTGGTGGAAATCGTTGCGAGGTAGCTCGTTTAGTTGGATTAACTAAACTAGTTGATTAGAACCATTGAATTGACTAAGGACTGAATGGGCTCGCGTTTTTCTCATGCCACAATTTGGCCCTCTGCAAGGTCCCATTTAAAAAGATGGACCAATTTTAACACAGCGTTTGTACGTCTAACCAAAGATATCCAAGCAAAAAAAACATTGATTAAAGTGATTTTATTTTGACCTAAAATAATAAATTTTTCGGCACACTAGAATATACACTTCCATTATGGGTAGGTAACTGACGTAGTCCCGTACACCTGCACATTTGTAGTATCAAAGTTATAAGATAACAATGACATGGATGTGTTTATGCATTGGGTAACCGACATTTTTAGTGTATTTTCGTTAGCTGTTTTTTTTACTTATCTAATGCGTTTTTCATTTTTTTTATTATTGTCCTTATTTTGGTGGTTTAAGTAATTTCTAAAAGTTTGTCCATCTATTTGGGACCTCAAATATACTCGAAGCGAAGTCACCATGCGCTCTACTATCTTCGAGATCAGTGATGTGACAAAACTTAAAAATGTCGTGTTTCTTATTGATGAACGTTCAGCCGGCTCTTTTTATTTATACTTTATTTATTTAAATCTTTCGTTAAAACATACTACATAACTTAACAGAAAGGCAATTCCCATTTTAAGGAATATAAACCTACATTTTGAAGTTGTTTGAAGTTCTTGCATTGACTGTCACCATTTAATGTAGAACAAAAAAGATACTCTAAGCATTTACAAAGGAATGCCTGAACTTTTGAATATTTTGATACAAAACAGGGATTTCTAGAGCGAAATGTTAAATTACACATTTTTTTCCAGGAATTCAAAGCATTTTTAATTCTACAATCCAATCAATAGATTATCGACCCAAAACCCTACTTTTGGAATGCACTCCAAACGAAAAAACTGCATTCATTCGACCGAAATCCACTAAAAGCTTGCAACGTACCCAAATTAAAAGAACATCAGCAAAAAAGACGCGTACTTTGTAAGGAACGCAATCCCCCTGTAGCTAGTACTTCAAGAGTATCGGAGTAAATGTAGTGTGCTGGGATCAGGCCTCGCTGCCTCAGAGTTTACCGTCTGTGTAATCGTATATCCTCGCTAAGGAAATATTTTGATACATCTAGTGTAAAGGTTTAAAGAGCTGGGATAATGGTTTGAGTTTTAACAAGCTCATTTTCTTTTGTGTACTTTAATATTATAAGGCTTTCAGGAAAATGTCTGGAATAAAGTCATAAGTTTTTACTTTTAACGGCGGGTTTCAATAACGTATCTACCTTTAACCAACTGTCAAATTAGCTACCAACAATAGCTGAAACGTCATGTTTGAAAGGCAAATATGATTTTTCAGCTACTGTTGGCCGTTATTTTGACCGGGCCGTAAATCGTTCAAAAGGCCTTATAAAAGGTGACAATTGTCTGACAAGTGTCCAATATCTATGGAATTGGTAGGTATTCTCCAGCGAAATCAGTTATATCGATCCCATATTTTGGAGTTTTCTAGTAAAAGTTGTTCATAGTGATGAGTACAATGACCCCTGTTTTGGCATTGCGTTGTTTTGGTTTGGTTGCATACGTCATATGATTATTAATTGTAAGATTTGTCTCATTTAGTATAAGGCAATGCTGTTTTTACCTTTTACCAATTATGTTTTTTTTATGCGGTTCAGTAATCAGTACGTAACTGTTTTGCATAATCTATCGATGTTTTTGTTTTCAACTGCTGAAGTTGCTTCAAACGATGAGTCAAATAATCTGTACTTTTGTACTAATATTATAAATGCGAAAGTTTGGATGAATGAATGTTTGTTACTAATGAAGTTTGTCACCAAAGTAGATTATAGTCTGGCATCACACATAGGATGCTTTTTTATCCCGGTAGTATATTCTCTTGGGATAATTTACGACATTCACGCAGGCGGAGCCGCGGGCGACAGCAAGTTGTAAATATTTTGAAAAGCGACGATGTCTCTGGGCCACCAAAAGAACATAGAGATCATTTAGCAAAATACAAAGTACCTACACATAATTAACAGATAAAAAGTATATTTACGAAAACATTGCAATCCCATCTACTCTTTGAGATAAAACCAAAGACCTTACAAGCATCTTGCGACGTGGCCACTCGTTATCCATCTTGCATCTACTAAGAGGGATTCTAGAGTAATCTGTGCAACGAACCGATCCCGAAGATTTATATGTACAAGGAAAAATAAAGCTTTAGTTCTGTAACGTCTCAGACTTATTTCTTTAGTGTAGTCAGAATTTGTCGGGGCGTAAACCGAGTGTCTATTTTGCTTGAGTTATAGTTCTAGCTGCAGCATCTTTTAGTTCTGGTTAAATCTATGGTCCGGAGCAAGGAGGCTTGGGAAGCGGTCACCTCCTTCTGCGAAGCAGTAATACTAGCGAAGGAGGAGGCGGGCCGCGCGAGGAAAAGACATGGCCTTCGCCCCAACCGCCGCTACAGAAGACGCCCCGGGCGTCGGGAGTCGCAGGGCGATCCCCGGCCACCGTAGGCGCAGGCCTGCGGACGGCGAGCGTTGGGTGGCTCGCTGTCCAGTCACAACCAGTCCCGGGTCAATGGTGCGTTGTGTTCCACGCGCGCCTCAAAGAGATGTCAGATAGGAGATGGGGCCCGCTAGGGCCAGAGCCTGCCAGGGTTGCGGAATTTGTTCGAAAGAGTCACCGTGGCCCTGGAACGCGAAGGGCTTTAGAAGGAACCCGGATGGGTTTTAGTCAGTAAGAGTCTGACACGCCCTCCCGCTTCACCCAGAGCCGAAGAAGTCATTTGATGATTTTCCATCCTTAAAAAAATACAGCATATTTTAGTGCCTTGAAAACTGCTTAAATAATTTTAAGTTTGGTAAAGATGTTGGTCTTTAAGTTCGACTCAGTAAAATATGTAGTACTGTGTAAATAGGTTTTGGAGTGGTTCATTAATTTATCAGCAGGGTTTTCTAAGCAGGGTCAGCCCAGGTTTTCAATGGTACTATTTGTGTTAAATGTGGTCACTAGAAAGCAACCCGTTGAAATAAAACATCACTGTGTATCCTAGTTCACCAAAAAAACTAAATTTTGGTTTTCAATTCGGTTGTATTTTTTTCTGTTTGCTACCTCATAATTCCGTCATTTATGAACCGATTTGAAAAATTCTGTTTTCATAAAAAATACGCTCCCGTTGGTCCCATAGAAATTTTATCAAAATCGGTTTAGTAGTTTGGTTTTTAAATCAAAATAGCTGGAGGTAACAGAAAATAATAATAATCATTAAAGTAAACGAAATCGCACGTTTTGCTTTCCTGTGACTTTCCAGTGGTGTTGTTAGGTGAGGAGTACCACTAAAAAGTGTAAAATAAAAAACTTTGTAGGGTTTTTTTTATTTGGAAGTCGGTTGTATTTTTTGACAAAAAGATTTTTTTATTAGTTATCTATTGTAGACATGTATGTAAATAGTACACCACCGACTATCGTCGTATGTATGTTTTCTCCCTATCAGTGAAATCCATCTAAAGGTAATAGTACATTGTTCACCGAGAGGAGAAAGTGACCGATTACCGTCGAGGGTGTCGTTTGAAGCCCGAGCCGTAGGCGAGGGCTTTAAAACACCCAAGATCGGGAATCGCAGTTTCTCTCGAGTGATACATAGTGCTTTATACTACACCTACAAGGAAAATAAAAAACGAAATCTTTACTAATTGAAATTAATATTGAAATTGTTGCAGTTAAAACTGAATCCTCAAACAACACACAAATTGGAAATGGCGCCAATGGCGTCTGCAATTTTCACATGTTCTTTTTTCAAATTGTTTATCCTGCCGCCGCAGGGTCGCACTGCCAGCCCGACACCATCCAACACACAGCTAGTGGCACACAGGTGTAGTATAAACGATCTTTTATACTACACCTGCTTGGAAAGTACCTTGATACTTTATCAAATTTACGGTAGAAAGTACGTCATTGCATATCGAACAAATATGCGGGGAGAAAACGCATCTGAGCGGGAGAGAAAAGTGTATGAAAATCCATTTCTTACGTGGTTTTTCTTTTTTAATTTTGGGTAAGACTATGCGCCGGTAACCTAAATATCAAAAGCCAAAAAGTTTTTACAGTGAGTTTTTATCTCCAAGTTCGCAAAATGACACTGGCCACTAGCTGTGTGTTGGATGGTGTCGGGCTGGCAGTGCGACCCTGCGGCGGCAGGATAAACAATTTGAAAAAAGAACATGTGAAAATTGCAGACGCCATTGGCGCCATTTCCAATTTGTGTGTTGTTTGAGGATTCAGTTTTAACTGCAACAATTTCAATATAAATTTCAATTAGTAAAGATTTCGTTTTTTATTTTCCTTCTAGGTGTAGTATAAAGCACTATGTATCACTCGAGAGAAACTGCGATTCCCGATCTTGGGTGTTTTAAAGCCCTCGCCTACGGCTCGGGCTTCAAACGACACCCTCGACGGTAATCGGTCACTTTCTCCTCTCGGTGAACAATGTACTATTTTAGCGATAAGGCCGCCCATTGTTACATCATACTATTTTTAAGGTCATAATAAACTTTTATTGTGTCCAAAGTAGAGTCTTTCTGATCTATGACGTGTCGGTGACACTTTTAACCTTTTGAACGCCAGAGCATGTACGCATCGGCGTGCCCCTGACGTTATGCCATAAATACGCCGTACTTTTTGTCACATATTTGTGACGTTTGGCGTACAGGGCACGCGCTTGCTTGTCATGTATACGTTACAATGGCGTTCAAAACGTTAAACAAAAGTCAGGGACCAATTCTACAAATTTAAACAACGTGTGCATTCGTATCCCAGTATCATATTCCAATAGCATCGCAATCTGTCAAAAAACCCTAATTAAACTAGACAAAAAACATTTCTGACAGATCGCGACTGAGATGAGAATGTGAACGTTGCTTGAAAATTAATAAAATTTGCCTCATAGATGGATTCCAAAAACTTCCAACCCAAAAAATACCCAAGCACATTCAAAGGAACCCAAAAACGAAAAGATCACTACAAAAACCCGGTCGAAAACTTGATTACAAGATTGTACCGTAACACAGAAGTTAAAGAAAGTAAAGTAGAGGCAGCAAAATCGATGGAAAGTACAAATAACCCGTCTTGGAGCATTACTGGACGCGTGTTAAGAATCTAAAGGGGTCGTTTGGCAGACAGTGAGATGCTACCTTACACTTTGTACGAACACGGAATAGGATAACATTTTCGTTCAATTACTCGAGACACTTATTCAGAGTCGTTGCTTAATTGCTTAACTTTTACTATGGGACCAACACAGAAATCACGAAAAAAAATTTCAGCTGTTCCATACTTTTCTGTGCGCATAACTCGGCAAAATGTACTGAACAGCTGAATTTTTTTTCGCGATTTCGGGGTTGCTGGAAAAGTTGTTCATAATGATGAGTACAACAACCTCTTAAGAGGTTCATTCTGTTACACGTTGTATACAGTGTTACCCTTGGACTCTGGAAAAAACATCCATATATTTTTTCCAGAATCTTCATCAGCTCACAACTTGGCAAAAATTATATACAAGACGTAGAAGTGATGCGATTGGTTGTTGAAAACGATTTTTTCATTCAAACAATCTGAGCTGAATAACGCTCGTTTGACAATTCGTCACAATATTTTTTGAGCCTGTTCGATGCATTCAGACATATTTGGATAAAAATATCTAACAGTAACATTAATTAATCCGAATGATTTAATAATTTAACGAGTAAGTAGTACAGAGCATTTTGATTCAAATTTTGATCGTTTCTTTCAACACAAATTTACTGTCGGGTCAAAAATGTTAAAACTGAAAAATCAAAGCTCAAGGTTTAAGTGACGGCTCTGAGTGCGGCGGTAGCTGTATTTTCGGTGAAAATTTGTAATTTGAGTATTCTAGAACGTTCGTTTTAGATGTTCGGAATGCGGGTGTGGAACAAGGTTTTTCACTTACCTACAATGTAGGTGATCTGGGCTTGTTTAAGAGGGTAGGATAATAGAATAGGAATATTGTAGCCTTTTTATACGAAAAGTATTCAAGAATATTGGGAACTACTGACGAAATGCGAATTTATCTTGGCATTGGGTATTTTAAACAACTTAGTTTTTAACCGACTACAAAAATTGGTCAGCAGCAGTTTAAGTTTTAAATCGAAATAGCTAGAAAAAATATGCCGTAAATAATGCAGTAAATTTATTGGGCATATTTTTGTTTTCCTCTGACTTTCAGTGGTGTTTTTAGGTGTGGGCCCCTAAAAATTTAAAAATAAAAAACTACCAAAAGACAACCGACTTAAAAAAAAACTACGAAGTATAAAATAACTTTAATTTCGAAAGTCGGTGTTAAAATACGACGAAACAACAAAAAGCAGCGGATTCCGAATTTAGAGTTATTTTATATTTTGTTGTGTTTTTTTTTTTGACGGCAAAAAAAACACGTTTGTTGTATGGGAGCCCCCTTAAATATTTGTTTTATTTTAATTTCATTATTTACTTTTGAAGTGAATATAAAATGAAATGTTCTTTGAATATTTCAAGCGTTTACCTTTTGCCTTTATCAATATTGAGCAAAAACGAGCAAAAAATCACGTTTGTTGTATTGGAGCACCCTTAAATATTTACTTTATTCTGTTTTTTAGTATTTGTTGTTATAGCGGCAGCAGAAATACATCATTTGTAAAAATTTCAACTGTTTAACTATCACGGTTCATGAGATACAGCCTGGTGACAGACAGACGGACATCGGAGTCTTAGTAATAGGGTCCCGTTTTTCCCTTTGGGTACAGAACCCTAACAAACATACTTGTCCATATGACTACCAGAACCCATTTACTGGGAGGAACTGCTTGATGGACTTTAAAGATTCTGATTAACCATAACGACTGACATCGACTTGACAATATCACAAATTCACTTTATTAACTCTTTCTTTGTTCTCTCGACTCGACTCAATTACTATTTATTTCATAAACATTATTCTGCTTGCATATCAGAAAGCTTACCTAAGCACAAACTCTCAAACAAAATGACCATTATTCATGAGTTTTCGGGCAAGGATACCCAATTAAGGGATCCATTTAAATAAATTTTAAGTGCAGTGTCTTGTACTAACGCCAATGGAACGAATAATCGAAATAGTAAACGAATGAATGATTATTGCTAAGTGAAGTCAGTTTAAATTCTTGTTAATGAAAGTGTAATGGAAAATATTCTTTTAAAGAAATAACAGTCTTGCTCATAGGTGCCGTTTTACCTTTGGTAAGTCTCCAACATAGTGGATCGATGACCAGCATGCGATTTGGGGTACGTTTCATAACGTATAAACTCATTTGGTCTAATTTCATTTTATTATCGTTCATAAGATAAAATCAACGTGCGATATACATTTATTTCTTCTAAAACTTATTTAGTTTAACGTTGTTTGATATAACATTTATGTAATCGAAAATTATTTGGTCTAACTTTTAATCCTCCTCCCTTTGGGGAGGCCTATGTCCAGCAGTGGGCGTCTTTCGGCTGATATGATGATGATGGTATAGAGAGGTATGCGGTACAGAGAGGTATGCGGTACAGAGAGGTATGCGGTACAGAGAGGTATGCGGTACAGAGAGTAAAGTCCCGCATACCTCCACTGGGAATGGGAGGATCCTCCAACCAGACGTTTGTTGTGTCTGGTGGGCAACTGCCCGATAGTTGATATTCGGACTGTTGTATTTATGTTCAAATCGCATGGAGAACTTTGCTTGCACGATGCAGGATTTCGATGTTAGTTCGTCGTAGATGGCGCTGCGGTTCTTTTTGTTGCCGTACAAATTTCGCTTCTTAGTTTTTCATGTGGCGGCATTGATGCCGCTACAATGGCAAATCATCGGAGTATTTCCTGTTCGTTTTATGGTAAGTATTCTATATCTACCTACTTCCAAGATAATTTAATAATATTTTACAGCGTGCAGCTCTTCTAGTGTACTGTGGTAGCGGTGCTTCTATTCACAACCAAACATAACAAATAGAGCCAAATCACTTCCAACGCTGCAGCATTTATTAGCCACAACCACTGTCCCATTCAGGACCACACCATAGAAATCCCAAGCGTCTAACTCATCTACAATAACGCGAATGAACACCAAATTGACTACGTTCGATCTTCCCATTTGCATTCAGAAAGCGCTGTTTTGAAAGCATTGGCCATCCGACGGACGAACCAGCCGCTTTCAATTTTGCATTAATATCGCATCGAGATCGATTGTGTTTTGTTTGGAGAGGATGAATAATGTCTGTTATTTATACTACTAATATATTTTGAGATTTGCATGCCTAGTGGTTGGGTTAGTATGCGTGGAATGTAGATTCAAGGTGAATGACGTAGTTAGTTTAATTAAAAGGATAGCTTTTTGTTCAGATGATCCTTTTAAGACTTAAAATAATTTTGGTAGGGTCAGCGCAGTGTGTGTTTTATATGTATGTGTGGCAGCATACATCGACTCAATATTCACCTCTTTTTAGTCATAATTGCCATTTTTCACACAGTCCATCTATCGTTTTCTGGTGACTTAAACTAACTTTCAGATCCACACTTTATAGTTAAGAAATTTGCCATAATACGATTAGTTTGTAAATGAAACAACAAAAAGGTTAAGGCTAAGTTTATCTTTTATTGCACTCATTTAGTCCTATCTACTGAAAAATATAACTGTATTTCCATTCAAAAGGATACACACAGTAAAATCGAGCCAACAAAAGATATCTTTTTAATTAAATTTTGGCAAATGCAAAAGGTTTCTTTTCCTGGCTTGTTTTCAAAAGAGTTGAGCTTTTAGAAGTTTTCTAAAAATAGTTTTTGTATGCAGGTCTTTTTGTGAATTATCTTAATGGGGTATTGTATCCGTACACACACATGGGACCTTTGTCTAATCATCTATGTATTTATACATTTTTATACTTTCATATTGTTTTTGTTGTTATATATACATTGCCCAATTCATTATATTTTAACGGCCGGTCTCAATAACTTATCTACCTTTAACCAACTGTCAGATTACCTACCAACAGTAGCTGAAACGTCATGTTTGTCTTTGTAACATGACGTTTCAGCTACTGTTGGTAGTTAATTTGACAGTTGGTTAAAGGTAGGTACGTTATTGAAACCGGCCGTTAGCCTTTCCCAGCAGCTGTATTGGGGTCGGCTTCCAGTCAAACTGGATGCATCTGAATACCAGTATTTGACGTGGAGCGACTACCTACCAGACCTCCACAACCCAATAAATGCTCAGAAAAACACGTAATTTTAGGTTTAAATTGCGAAATCTTTACTTATTAAATAAATTTAATGCTAAAGCTAATGTTTGTTTGTCTGTACGCGCTTATCTCTGGAACTACCAGTCGGATTTCGAAAATTATTGTACATTATTGCATATGATAGCCACATTCATGAGGAAGGTTTATAGGCTATACGGGAACGGAAAAAACGGGATATATGCGCGTACGAAGTCCCGGGTAAAAGCTAGTTACTTGTATGGCTAAATGAAGATGAATAAAGAATATAAACCTGTTCAGTAAATACCTGCTTCAGATTTCGTTACAGTGCTGGTAATTTTTAGTTAGCACACGTTCACGATTCATTACTTCCCGTGGGTGTCATAAGAGGCGACTAAGGGACTCAGCCGAGAATGAGCAGCAGCATTCTCTATGCATTGCAACAGCTACACTGCGATTGCCAACCCGCCTGCTAAGCGTGGCGATTATGACAAGCTTTGGGGGAGGCCTATGTCCAGCAGTGGACGTCTTTCGGCTGATATGATGATGATGACGACACGTTCTAAAGAAACAACGAAAAATACCTTTAAAACTTTTATATCTAACTTAAGCTCTAATTTAATACGTTTTAGACAGTCGCTTTATTCGAAAATGGACTGAAAGCAAATTTTTCCGTGTTAAATAGCATGCAACCTGAACTAAGGAAGTTTTAGTCACGCGAAGGCCCGATGGGCGGGTAATGACCGATCAGCCGCTACATCGCTGTCAAAGTTAGCGTAATGGCCGTTATACATTGCGCGTTCCCTTTTATTGGTTCGAAAGGCTGTTTGTTTAAATGGGAAATGCATTAGGTAGTATATAGTACTAGAATAATGTTTCATTATGTTTAGACGAGGAACGGTGTTCGGTTTAATTACACTTATATATATGAAATTGGTTTTGTTATTATAGCTAGACATATTACTATAATATAGTTTTACTGTAAACGACATAAATACGAATATAAATATTTATTCAGCTATGACATAACCTAGTTTTCTAGTTCCTCAGTAGATTCACTTTATTATTTTTACTGAACTGTAAACGATGACGTTCAAAAGTGCCGTTTAATGGCCTAATTGAAATAAACGTTTTGACTTTTGACTTTGACTTTGACTTTTTACACATTAGAATAATAGAAGCAGTTCCTGAGTTAATTCGGACTGATTACTTTCAAAATATAATAACTTCTGGCACCTGTTAACTGCGGTAAAAATATATTTTAAGGGTTCCGTACCCAAGCGGTAACCATCGGAACTATATTACTAAGCCTCCGCTGTCCGTTCGTGCGTCCATCCGCCTGTCTGTCAGCGGGCTGTATCTCAGAAGCCGTAATAGGAAGACAGTTGAAATTTTCAAAGAGCGTGAATTTTTATACTATAGCCGCTATAACAAAAATAATAAAAATTAAAGGGCTCCCATACAAGAAACGTGTTTTTTTCGGTTATGGTACGGAACCCTTCGTATGAGAGTCCGACTCGACAAGCCTACAAAATCGTACATTTGCGGTGCAAAGTTCGTCTATCTTTAGCAAGTCTCTATTGAGGCTCTCCATGCGCCCTCAGGTGCTTCGTCTGTGATTCTGGAACGAGTTCCTTATATGCTACGTCTGTCATCTGCATCATAGATCTGCGCAAGAGATCTCTTCAAGCCATGGCTTTTCATACGGCATTTTCGTGAACGCACGGTGTTTGTGGGTCATGCCTTGAAATGTTTGTCTTAAACTCGACGTTGGTTTGTTAACGCGTTTTTTGTTATTTTGAACACCATATTATTCCAGAAATAAGGCTTCCTTTTAATTATAAATTCTGATTACAAAGTTTATTTACTACTCTAAAATTTTTAGTAATATCCAAATTCAACTAGATTTTCTTATTATAAACCTAGCCGAAATAATTAAGCTGCATGTTTTTTTTTTAAATCATCTTCTTGCAAAATAAATACAAAGCGAGTAGTGCTTTCCATTCATTCTCTATTGGTAACGGTATGTTATCTTCTAATGCCTACAAATCCGCATAGCACAATACCTACCGCATGCAAATGAAAGCTTAGTTCGAACGATTGAAAGAGTTCTGCAAAGCCAAGGATTATGAAAGAAAAGGTACTACAGTATGTTGAAATGCACTACTGAACTAATAAAAATCCAAGTAGAAATATCCTTGTAGAGGTATATTATACATACTGTGCCTCTTACTTGGCTGGATGTTGATCAACTCATTTGTGAATAATATTTTTGTAAGTCCTATTCGCCTTTGCGACGTTTTTCTCTCATCATCATCTGCCTACAATTTTCCCAACTACATTGGGGTTGACTCCCAGTCAAACCGGATTCAGCTGAATACCAGTATTTTACGTGGAACGGCTGCCTACCAGACCTCCACAACCCATTAACACGCTCTATGTGTCCCGGCTACATCACACCACGAAGGTTGAGGAGATCGTGGAGTATGTTCGAGCAAAGACCAACTGGACCTTAAGGGTTGAAAGGTTGGAGTCACGCCATAAAACGAATTTCAAATCGTTCGTGGTGCGAGTTCCGACTCATCATATTGAGACCTTCCTCAAGGAAGAGTTTTGGCCGAAGGTTGTCGTATTTCGGCGATGCCGCGGAAGGCTACGTGACACCACGCAGCGCAACACGATGCCGTCAATTCGTGTAAAATAGTGTTTTAATTTTTTTGTGGTTCTTATTAATATGTATGATAGTCTGTAAGGTATTTATTTAATGGGTCTTTGTTACCTGAATTAAATGATAGGTATATTATTATTATTATTAACTGGGTAACACGCTACTTCATGGCAAGACTGGTGTCAGATTTTCTGGCTTCTGACAATCCGTAACGACTGCCAAAGATCTTTAAATGACAGCCGGCACCAACGGCTTAACATGCTTTCGAAGAGACGGAGGATTCTCGGTATGTTAAGTAGTAGTAAGTTATGATTAACTTAATGCCGTTTTGGATATTTTATTTACGAAAACTTTATGTATGTACATGGGTGGATTTAATACGACAAAACCCAATCTCTACCAGTCTACCTTTTTGGGTTAAAAAGATTTTCTATAAAGCCTAACTGCGGTAGGTGGGGTGTATATGGCATACGCTTTACGAGTACCAAGTGACAACGTATATTCCAAATAATAAGGCTGAAACCGTCCTCAAAAAATAATTAACATATTTACTTTAAATTTTTTAAAGACAAAATTCATATTTCTCCTTTTTTAGGGTTCCGTACCCGAAGGGTAACCGACGGAACCCTATGACTAAGCCTCCGATATCCGTTCGTCCGTTCATCCGTCTGTCTTTTGACAGACAGTTGAAATTTTTACAAAGTGTGTATTTCTGTTGCCGCTGTAACAAAAATAATAAAAAAAAAAAAAATTAAAGAGGGCTGCCATATTAGAAACGTGTTTTTTTCGGTTTATGGTACGGATCCCTTCGTGTGAGAGTCCAACTTGCACTTGACCGGTTTTGTATTTATTAATTTAATAATAATTAAGTTTTAAATAAACCGACTTCAAAACTATAATTCTTTACACTTTTGAAGTCGGTTTATTTAAATTACTTACTTTTTTTTAGAATTCAGGTTAACATGTAACACCCCTAATTCTAACCTTGACGAGTCCACCTCTAATCATCAATTTGACAGTAATGGCTAGTTATTTTTAATTGACATAAATGGGTTTTTTATGTCGTCACGACGACTTAGCAGAGTGGAGCTCCTCCAAACTCACTTGAAATATGAGCGTTAGATTTGTTGCTATCAAAGGTCTGCTCGCTTTAATAAAAAATCTACACTATTTAATTTATTCTAATGTACATCAGAATGCATAGCCACGCCATTTTAAATTAAGCCTGTCATAACAATCAGCTCTAATTTAACGGAAACAAAGGCCAACAACGTACTGGCAATTTTCTTTTTAATTTACTAAGCCAGTGCACACAAAATAATGTTCAACCCAACGCAGTGATACAGTCAAGTATTTCTTTTTCATGTTTCGAGGCTAAAAGGAGAATGAATACCTAGGTCCTAGATTGTTCAGGCTTAATATTTTGTTGTATTTTTATCCAGCTGATAAGATAATAGGAAATCGTTTAATACCTAATGTATTACTATAAGCCGGTACTGTGCCTCTGTGGAACGATGAACTGGTGAGGGTCGCGGGTAGACGATGGATGCGAGACGCACAAGACCGATTGTTGTTGCGACACTTGGGGGAGGCCTATGTCCAGTAGTGGACGTCTTTCGGCTCTAATGATGATGATTATGATGATGACTTAGTTTTTTATCATCTTCTTTGATTTATGCCATCATGATATGTCCATAGGAACCACCCTTTTCCAGTAATCAGAGTCATAATAGATTCAAACATATAGACGTAAGATGCCACTATATTCGAGATGTTGTAAGGTACAAATTTGTTAAAATTAAATATGTTCTTAGTGAGGAAATGCCTGCTGACATACTGACAAAAGGTCTATGTCACATAAAACATTACAAGTTTATGACTTCGCTTGGTATTGTTTCTGTGTAATATTGTGCTGGATATAGGCTTCCCCCAAGTGTCGCCACAACAACCACTCCTATGCGTAACCTGAAAAACTGAGTTCCAGTCATTACTAACAGTAATAATAAAATTATATTTTCTTCTCAAGCAAAAAAAAAACAAAAAAGCAGATATCGAATAGAAATAAAACAATATGTTTCAAAATAAAATCTCACACGACCACAATCACAAAGCATAAAAGACCCACAAAGGCATTTATTTTTCCTTTACCCGCGCGCCTATCTGCTCGCCCACTGATTTCATTTACTCTGTATTAGAGTTTAATTAGATTCCGCCTTTCAGTCTGATTAAGAGTGAATGTGAATCGATGGCCCACATTCGTGAGCCGAGGGATAAACGACGCGATACCTTTGTTACTATTTAAATTAACTACACTATACTACACTAATTTACTACTTCTAATGTTGTAGTGAACGTTGTTAGTAGTACGACCTATTTGTCTAATTTGCTTTGAGTGTGTTGTTTCAGGTTTTTTGTTCGAAATGTAATCATTTTCCTTACTTTGGAAAAGATTTGGAGCGATGTTTTATTTATTTGTTGTAACGTATCTCAAAGCAAAGGGCAAAGTACCGGAGAGATGTGCTGAAGTGAGAAATCATGGCTGTTGAGCTGTTTATACTCTTTCCAAAGTTCTTCAGAAGGGAGAGACGAAGGAGAAAAGAGAGTTGTTATTAATTAGAGAAGGTTCGGAAGAAGAAGGGAACGTAACTATAATAACAAAAGTAAAAACTTTTAGTAACAAATCATTATTGGAAGGGCGATAGAAATGAACCAAATGCAATGTCTATTTGAGGCGTTAAAGCTCTCAAAGGTAAAAGCAGTTTGTGGTCACCTGGACACCTCACCGTTATTTCGTCGATTACCTGTGACACATTGAAATTTTATTTGAAACGGTTGTGTTAAATTGCAACTCGAACAAAGATCACTAAACTTTGGAAAGGTCTTAAATTAAAGTATCGTAGAATCGAAGAAATCTTGTAACGTTTCTGTTAAGAAGGCAATAAGAAAAAAAACAAATAGAAACGTATCTTGGCCCATGTCTAGCAGAAGACTTCTGTGTACTGATGATGACATTGATAAAAAAGAAAACAAATTTCAATCACCAATTTAATCCACAGACATAATGTTTATGTGAGTATCGCAACCGTTAATTGCAACGATTGATAACGAGATCCTTTTATCAGCGCACCCATTTCAGATGAAAGCCCATAAAAAATAAACAACGTGCTTCATTATATTCACGTAACCCAGTAATTCCAGCGTAAAGCGAAAGGTGGCCCAACCTGTCGCCTTTGTAAGCCTATAAAAACCGTTTTATTTTATACCCTAGTTGATTTTGTCAAAGTTCAGTAACAAGCTACTGACGGACATCAGCTTTACTCGTTAAAATGAAACGGGGGCTGTTAAAATTGACGACTGTTAAAAGGTTTAAGGGTGGCTTTAAAATAAAATAATCCGTAAACGCGGGTACAGCGGATGATTTTTATTGGTAGCTTTGACTTTTTGTCCTGCGTAGCAAAGCGATTGTGATTCACGGTAGGGTCAATGTTTTTTTACTGCTTTAATGTTGCTAAGGATTTTTGTTGAATGCGATGATTCGCAATACCGGTATCGAAAATGTTCGATGGGTCGGTTCATAATTGGGATACAGAATAATCAGCAAGCTTTTTTTGTTAGCAGACGATATTTTATTTTTTGTTAATCGGTGTTGATGTGATGTTGTCTGTTACAATGCGAAGGATTTTTGTTGAATGCGATGATTTGCAATACCAATATCGAAAATGTTCGATGATTGGGTTTATAATTGGGATACAGAATAATCAGTATGCTATTTCTGTTAGCAGCCGATATATTTTTTTTTTTAATCGATGTTGATGTGATGTTGTGTGTTGCCAATGCCGGTAGTATTTGGATGAAGATGGCAAAGAAGCGTGGATGAGAGACCAAAATGCCCAAAAAATGGGCGAAGTCGAGCTGTGCAAATAGTTGCAACAACAATTGGAGGCAACAAATTCAATTTTACTATAGCTTTACATATAAAAATGTGTTTCCTGATAGCTACAACCTGAGTCTTTAAGTCAAGGTTACTTCTAGACAAGCGTGCTCCATCTTTGACCGAATCCTCATTTACCATTAGGTGAGATAGTGGTCAAACGCGTGCCTACAATTGTAAAAAAGAAACCATTTCCACTGAATAGCATTTACAATCATCAACAAAAAGCAACTTCCAAGCAAAATTAGCCAGCAATTACAAGTCTAGCCAATCCTCGTTAGTCTAGAACACACGAATCAGACCAAAATGACCTAAGAGCCATAACTCAAGTGTAATTAAGGACTTCATAAATAACATCCTTATCTCGTATGGAAAGAAGAATAATTTGAAAAAATGCCAGTACACCTTAACACTGAAACACGAGCGTGGAATAATGGCCACAAACATCCATTATGGTAAAAGCAGCGGTGTTAGAAATAGTGACTCCTGTTGTAGCAGCTTCGCCTCATTTTTCTTGGCTGGCCGTTGGAGAGCTAAAGTTTGGATGGATGTTCCAAATAAATAAATTCACCAAAAGTAAGACAATGGATAGACAGAAAAAGAG
The DNA here is from genome assembly GCA_905163435.1 of Mamestra brassicae. NCBI lineage: Eukaryota > Metazoa > Arthropoda > Insecta > Lepidoptera > Noctuidae > Mamestra > Mamestra brassicae. Next base: position 3,109,696 of record LR990996.1, on the reverse strand, counting down.
GGTGAATACTGAGATTAAACGACTCATAGAAACGAAATTGAAAGACATGCTGATGCTGAACCGAGCCTAAATTATTTGAACTCACAGGGTCACAAAATTTTGTTCTAAAAATTCTTTTAAAGTCACTTTTCCATGACAGATATTTGATGAACCCGAAGTGGTGTTTTCTTATTTTCGAATTAGTTGCTATTAGTAAAATAAAAATCAAAGTAAATTACTTAATAGAATGAGAATTAAACCTTGCGTATTACATAGAAAGGAAGACTATCCAATTTCCCTATGAAGCGTAAAGTTTTGATATGAACTAAGGTAGGCTTTCGATATCAAGTGCAATGGGCGAGCAAAGGCGAGCATGTTTCTCTAAGCATTAGGTTTTACAGCAATCACTGCTTCTAAGAATTTCTTACGACGCAAAGCCAATACCCTGATGACTTGGCATTGCAGTCATTTCATCCTATTTCAGGAAAAAGTAACCACCCAATTTTAAAACTATCTTTAAAATAAATAAATCCCTTTTTACTGCACAATTAATTAGTAGACAGGTAACATTGCATTGATATAACTGACTTGCCCAACAACCTATTTAAAGTTACAGAAGTCACAGAATTTAAAACCTAACTGTCAGAAAATAAAAGAATTGAATCTGGCAGAAGCTTCAATTTTAAATACTTACCCAATTGAAAATTAATCGTTGTAATAATAAATCGTTCGGTCGTGGTTGAAGTTTTTCGGACAGAGGAATTTCACGTTAAAAAGATAATGCGAAATATTTCTTTTATACTGCACATTGATATCGACTTGTCAGCGCAGTGAAACATGGTGTTGTTTACGCAAAATTTCAATCTACTAATTGGAAAATGCAGTTTATCTCACATTGAATCCTGTTTTTCATTAGTAATTCGTTTTACAGATCAAAATACGATTTAAAAGTTTTAGTGAAAGAGGAACTTGTGCTGAATGAAACAGTTTTAGTTGTGCTTAATGATTCTGTGTTTGTTTATTTTGTGTTTGTTAGACATAATAAAGTAAATACAAATGACATAAAATCCAAACGGTTTAATAACCGCCGCAATGTCTACTTCTAAAATGTACTTCTATTTCAGTACAAAATCATTCATGCAAGTACGAATCAAGGAAGATTAAGAGGGTTCGGTATCATCATACCAGCCGAAAGACGTCCACTGCTGGACATAAGCTTTCCCCTAAGGCGGGGGTGTTTGCTATAATCGCCACGCTTGGCAGGCGGGTCGGCGATTGCAGTGTAGCTGTTTCAATATATCGAGAATGCTGCTGCCCATTCTCTGGTGAGTCCCTTAGTCACCTCTTACGACACCCACGGAAAGAGATGGGATGGTGCTATTATTTTACGTCCGACACCATCCAGAAAGGGTTCGGTACATTGCCATATAAATCGTTGATCTACCTCGTAATATAGACAATAAACAAAAATTCCGTTTTATGCTAGAAATTCTGAAAACAAAATTAAGTCTGTGCCGCTTCCATTTGGTCAACATCACTACATCTGTGTCGAGTGCAGTACCGCTGAACTGATGCCGTGCGCTGCGTCGCAACAAATTACACTTTTAGCAAATTGTGTCCACTGCTGACGCCATTGTGAGGTAACGAGGCGATGATGAAACATTTGCACGGGAATTTAGCAATGAGGAAATTTTCATGTAGAAATGAGTAGATAGGTTTAATGTCGTGAATGACAAAATAATGATAAGTTAAGTTTTAGAGGTCTTTTTGGAAGTATTTTTAATGAATATATTACTAGTTACATATTATTTTTATCTGCTTCTTGTTGTCTTTGATTTGCACACAATAACACTTTCCACTCCTAGTGAGCTAAGAATTTCATTGTCTTCAATGTTAGCCTCTGGGTGGGGCGCTTTCTTCTTTTGGAGGTTTTGAAGGAAGGTTCTTATGGGATTCGAAGCTCCCACAAGTATTACAAGTTGGTTTATAAAACGGCAATGATCATGCAAAACACAATGCTACTGGTCTTGAAGATATTCCATTAGCAGTGGAGGTCGCTCACCTACAGATGGGTTTGCATGGAAAAGGCATTTGATATTCCCAGTTAATAAAATAATTCAAATTGAATTAGAAGTAACTGGTAATTAAAGCTGGTCATCTCGTTAATTAACTTCAAGCTGTCAAGGACAATGAAAAAATCTTTAATGAAACCACAAAGGCTGAGATAATAATATTGTGAAAGTGTAATTAATTGAAAAACCTAATAGCATCTTTGAGTTCAGCAAAGGCTAAGTACTTCTCAGAAATCGTTCTTCATAACTCGATAACAGAGCCAAAGCAATAATGTCAAAAACAAGAGGTATCAAAAATAACCTCCTATTTTTCGCATTATAAACGAATTCACAGGTACAGGCAATACCAACCGTAATAGCGGGTCCACTTGACATTTTTATTAAATTGGCAGCACCGATAAAAGTGATCGCGAACCGTATTCCCTGATCAATATTGAAGTTAATTGGAACGGATGGAACTTGAATTTGTAATTGAAAGATTACAGGTTCTCTTCCCCGTTTCGAGGATCGCGGTATTAGCAAGATTGCTCTGTAGATGTTGGGTGAAAAAAAAAAAATGATGTTTTGATGAGATTCCGCAATGGCTTAAGCCGATTCGAATTAATGAATGTTTTTCCATTTGCGAATTCAGCTTTTAATTAAGTATGAATCTTTTTTCTTAGAACTTGATCATTTGCTTTCTGTGTCGGCCTCGTGGGTTAAATTTAATTTTGACGTTCCTTTCATTCAATAAAATTTTCCGTTCTGAAGACATTGTAATCTACATCATTTTCAGTATCGGTTTTTTACTTTAAAGATCAGATTAATAAAATTACATACGAATGCCACCCACACTAAACAGAAAAATATGAAAATGTGCCATTATAATGGAAGCACCTGAAATAGTTTTCAGGTGCCAGTGGGCCCCTATACTTCAGTGTATCATAACCAGAAGTGTCTTTCAGGAATACAGATACGCCCCCGGCTCAAAGCAAAAACTGCCTTTGATGTTAAAAACGCCACTTGAATGGTGTCTCGTGGCGCACAATGCGATATCGCTACCAACACACGGCTTTGCCTATCACCGCCATTGCAAAGTAGGTAAAGTGTTCCCATTTTCTACTCACGGGAATTTTTTTGTTCCTATATTTTCTGTATTGTTCTGTTTTTAATGGCTGGCTACTGTATTGTTGGGGACAAATGGAGACTTTGTGCCTAACTTTTTTTTTGTGGTGGCGTTAGAAATGAGTGAAGTCTTTGTGTTTTGTTCGGTATAAGAGCTTAATTTTAATTTTGTGATAAAATAATTCATGTTTCAAGTCTTTGTTTATAGGAAGTTACAGATAGTCGGACGACTGGAAATATAAGGTCCAATTAAAATACATAGGTATTTTAATACAGCGTTCAGATATCTAACCAAAGATAAAATAATACATTTTCTTTATTAAGGCACCAATTCCCAATATAAAAATTACACAAGCTTATATCCAACATTTGACAACAACACCAACACGTAAATACAATAATCATCAAATTCATCATTAAAGTTATTTTATTTTGACCTAAAATAATATTTTTTTCGGTTCACTAGAATAAACACATCCATTATGGGTAGGTACTTGACGTGGTCACGTGCACCTGCACATTTGTAATATCAGAATTAAGAGATAACAAAGACATGGATGTGTTTATGCATTGGGTAACCAACATTTTTAGTGTATTTTCGTTAGCAATTTTTTTTAAAGTGTCTAATGCGTTTTTCTAATAATTTTTTTTTACCATTGTCCTTATTTTGGTGGTCAAATGATTTCTAAGAGTTTGTCTACCTATTTTAATGGGGCCTTATATAATATATCCACTTGCCACGGAATATCGTGTTACTTAGCTGGGCTATGGAGGTCAGAATGGCAGTCGCTCCATAATAAAGTACTAGTACTCTGCTGCATCTAGTTAAACTGGAAATACCCGAATATAATTGGGAAAAGACTATTTATATAGTTTTTCTCTGTCTATTGATGATCTCGATTAATTCGTTCGATCGAGTCGATGCAATATGTTTTCTTTTTCCATACTTTTGTAGATTCATTAATTTTCCTTCTTTTTTCTTCACATAATTTCTTCACAAAATCCATCCATCGTTTCAATCTTAAATTAAAGAAAGTAATATTGATATTGAACTTTAAGTCATAGTACTTACTAAAATTATTTACCTACGAAAAATATATATTTACAGGGAGGTGGATGAATTTTTCGACGCCATGTTTTAGTTAGGAGTTTTTATTTTAATTTTAAGTGTATATTGTTAGATTAGTATTTAAAATATAAAATGTTAAACTTAACCTAATTTCTTACGAAAATGTTCAAATTGTTTCGCCTTATTTCTTTCAGAGAAAATATTCTCAGAGAGGACCTGTTTTCTTACAACACAACATCATTGAAAAAACTTAAGTCTGTCAAACATTAAAAATAAGTTACAACTTCGTATACTGGATGAGACATTAATCCATCTTGAAAAATTGCGAGTGTAACGTTTGTTTAAACTTTTCCATCAGAAGTTAGTAAGCTAAGTTCTTCGTAATTTGATTTTAAAATGAGAAGAGAATATATTTTTAAAAAGTAAACTAAAAGCCATCGCGATGGACAAAAATCAGATTGTTTTAGTCTAATGCATATTGATATACATATTTTTGCTATCTTTCTGGTGTTTATTATTAATGTTATTCAATAGTTTACGTATCATCACACCTCAGTTCTTCTCGTAAGATACCCTTACACCTACATTAAGCCAGTTATGATCAATTAGTCCATTTCTAAATCGGTCACCAACTGAGCGTAAATTCAGAGTACGGGCTCCAGATACATTTTACGCCCGCCCGGGACTCGAAATATTTAGATATATGAACTAACCAATTTAAACGCAAATTGATGGATATGTGTATTCTACCTATCATTACATACGGTGCTCAAAATCTGGTCTTTGACCGTTTAGCAGAGGTTCAAGCTTGAGGTTTTTTAGGATTAACGACTGCGTTAGGAACAGAGTACTGTATTCCAAAACGTATCGCCGACGTCACGCAAAAAGCAGCTAAACTAAAGTTAAAGTAAAGAGGCACTGGACCAGACACGTCTGCCGCATGTCGAACGGTTCATGGGCTAAAACAACCACAATGTGGCTCCCGGAGAATGCCTGACTACATCGCGGGAGACCCAAGCGAAGATGGCGGGACGAGCTTGACGCCTATCGGCAAGATTGGTCCGCACTTGCCCAAAGTCGGGAGGAATAGAAGAAATAAAAGGGAGCTCTGGGCCCTGCTGTGGAATACAACGGGATAAAAATAAATAAATAAGTAACCAGTACAAGCCTTTTTTTGCGTCAAACTAAACAGCCCATGCCTGTTTAGTTTGACGCAAAAAAAAGGCTTGTTGCGTTGAATTCTGTCACGATTTATTGAATTTGACAACGTTTTCATTGCCCTGCAAAATCAGAAGCCATCGATTAAAACCAGACGGTTTTGAAAATCCCAAGTGCCCTAAATAAACGTGGTCCATCATCGTTATTTTCTTAAAAAACATGTTTTGAAGAAATTCTAAATAGGTACCTACTATTGTTTACATAATGCGTCAACGTCATCATTATTCATTCTGCCACTTTGCAGATCTGTGGTAAAGCAGTACAAATCCTTCTCGATTTTATAATACAAGTCAACATTGAGTGATCCATTTTACAAGAAAGGCTCATTATGTCAACGCTTTAAGGTTTATTTTCCAAAAAATCAACAGCAAATAATAATGTGGTTTTAACCCCTAGTGATGTATTGATGAAACAAACATTTGTTTCAGATATACTTTTTTGCGAATGTGAAGGTAATCCAAATTGAATTTGGTGGCGCAATTCAATTTACATTCGGAGGGAGTGTTTTATATTTTGTTTCTAATTTGCAACGTTGCAAGTCTTTATTTGTCTTAGCTGTTGATCTGTGTTAAGTGTTTCAACGATTTTGTGATTTAATCCTGTTATTTTAAGGTTGAAATTTTAAATGTGGTTTACTGAAGTTTTTGAATCGTGCGGCGGCGCCACCAAATTAAAATGTTTGAAAAGCTATTTTCGGTGGTGAAATCAAGACATGTTAGTATGACTCGCATTGTTTATGAATAAAATGATGCAAAATTTTATTGACATATTCACATCTGCAAGACGCAGACGCATCACATGATGATCTGCCACGGTTGCGGAATTTGTATGAAAGAGTCACCGCGGCCCTGGAACGCAAAGGGCTTTAGAAGGAACACGGATGGGTTTTCAGTAAGAGTCTGACACGCCCTTCCGCTCCAACCAGAGCGGAAGGATGATTTCCCATCCTTAAAAAAAAAGTACATGATGATGTTTTCATCTTTTTGATACATTTTCATTTAACACTCGTACCACGTGATTAAAAATTTCAATAAGCCAGCATAATACATCGTAAATGTACTCGTACCACGTGATTAAAAGTAAATTTTGTGCTTTAACCGTGCACTGCGTTTCCTTAAATAGGTATGTAATGCATTTTTCGTTCTGGTACTTTTAAATAATATTTTCTCACACATACAGCTGAAGCAAGAAAATCAAGATTATGAAGCAAAACATCTTGAATGAAATACCACAGTAATATGTTTCCACAACTTTAGACTTTTTATGGGTCGAACAATAATTCTCCATGTAATAACATTCTCAAGCCAAGGATAAGATAAATTGCTACTATAGTTATGACCGCCTGGTATCTTATTTTGAATTGGAGCCAATTTTCTTGTAGTTCGCTAATCACATTTGTTTCAATCTAATGTGTTTTTGCAAATAAAGTGTTGGTAATTATGAATAAATAGTCTGATAATTTGGCAATGAAGATTTGCAACTTGGAAAAAAATAATTATTTCTGGATTTTAAAGAGTGTCCGTGGAGTTTCTTGCACGTTCTTCTACATAGAGATATTTGCTTTGGAACGTGCAATTAGCTTCATATTTTTAACCGACGGACCATGACAATGTAAATGGTTTATTTGAAAGAATTGTTTTGAGTTTGAAACATTCCACGTTGCCCCACCCGAGGCATAATTTCGGCGTCTACTCTGATTTTGGTGGGGCATTGCTTAAACTCGTGTGTGAATTTCCTTCATTGTTTTATTTTATTAAATCCATCAGTAATCAATCAATAAGCCTAGCCTTATTCCAATTTGAGGTCGGCTTCCTGTCCAAGCGGATGCATAGAGCGACTGCCTACATGAACTTCACAATCCAGTAACTGGGCCCGCACGATACGCCTTGAGATGACTGGTGTCAGGTTTTCTGGCAGTGCTAGCTCTAACCGCACATGCACATGTATATGGCACAATCTTTGTTAGTATTCACATAGTCGACTATTATCAATTATTTTAGAATCTAGGAGAACAGAGGCACCATCTATGATAATAAGCTCGAGTAGGTACCTACCGAGGCTAAATTTTCTAAAACGGTGTTAAGATGGCAACACAAATTATTACCATGCATTTCCAGCCTTTTGATCTCGATTTTAACCTTCCGTTTTCAGACAGACGTGATGCGACAATGCAACAATTTCGAACTTATTTCTTCAGAATTAAATTTATATTTTTGTCCCCGATGTTATGTTTTTTTTTTGTGAATACGCTGTGTCGCTTCATTGTCCTGTTAATACTATTTGCTGGAGCTTTTATTCTAAAAGAAGCATAAAGCTCGGACCACGTTATTGTGTTGTTTCGTGTTGTAGTGCCTTTGACGCAGTGGTCTACAAAACTCATTGTCATATGACATAGGCCCAAACAGAAGGCAAATTCTATTAATATAATAATCACATTTCGCATTTGCATCTCAGTCGCAAAATTTGGGCTTTTTGACATATTGCTATATAATACATTACTTAAAATTATTGGCACTCAGATTCGATTGTTTAGTATCTTCCGCACCACGATACATGTCTACACAGTGATGATGTCCGCATAGCTCTACTTACGTAATAAGTAAATTAGAAACAAAATTTGTATCAAACTATCTGCCAAGTAAGTTAACGGTTTGCGGAATTTGTTCAAAAGAGTCACCGCGGCCCTGGAACGCAAAAGGCTTTAGAAGGAACACGGATGGGTTTTAGTCAGTAAGAGTCTGACATGCCCTTTTGCTCCACTCAGAGCGCAAGAAGTCATTTGATGATTTCCTATCCTTAAAAAAAATATCCGGGGCAGTCTTTGGGGACTACCGATAGAAGTGAAAACTAAGTAACTTGTGAATAGGGAATATGCATGAAAAAAATATTTATTATCTATACAGTTTATCTAAAAATAATACTAACAGTGAAATTAGAATCAAAATTGATCGAAAAATAAACGAGATATTACTATTTTAGACAAATATATCTGTCTCTCTCGCGGAGACGCCGTTTTCTACGGCAGCTGTATAGGCAACATAGTGTTTGTCGTCAGAGTTCGTATCGGACTTTTCTTTCTAACTGTCATCTTTGAAGCTTTATAACTTTATCGCTGATGAAGGTATTTAAAAAAAAAACATAATTGTTTACTAGGGCTAATAAGTATTTCATTTTGCAAATAAAAAAAATGCATGCATATTCCCTATTGTATCGGGGAGCTATTAGATTATTTTTTTTTTAATTTGGAAAGCGTTCAGTATCGATGATGCGAGTTCCATGATTTTTGTTCGCCCAAAAAGTTCTCAATGCGCCTAAAGAAGTTTTCACTTAAAAAAAAAGATAATGGGAACTTAATCATAGGTGGTGTAACAGGCCCTTAATGTAATATTACACGCATAGATACCACACTTAAGTCTTAGTACTACATTTAATTACATTACTCATTTACAGCCAGTAGTACAAAGAAAGGATTACACGTGTCTCACTTGGATATCGAGACAAAAGCACATAAGATGTACTTAGTTCCAATAATTTAATTAAGATGGTACTAAACCTTACGTTCATTTAGAGTGGAAATGAATGAAGTCGCTTTTGTAACAAATTGAGTGTGAAAATAGGTCGAGCGTTTATGAAATATGTTATTACAATGTTTTTCTTATGTTTTAGATGTTGAACTTGTTTGGGAAAGAATAGGGTTTTCACGTAATGTGGAGAATCTTTTATGCTGGTTGATAGTTTTGTTGGCAGAAATGCTTTGTGTTTATTTATTTATTTATTTAAACTTTATGTACAATAGTGGTACATGGGCGGACTTAATGCATCAAGGCATTCTCTACCAGTCAACCTTTGGGTTATAAAGACTATATTCTATGTTTCGTTGTTTTACTCAGAGGATTTTATGTGCTATAGATAATACTTATCAAAGAAACTTTTTGTTTGGTTTTTTATTGAATTAACATAATGTCGGTCTAGATGTGACACCTCGTATATGCAAACTGATGAACCAAAACTTGTTGCGCACAGGTGGATATAGGACTGCTTTGTTGAGCAAAAGTGTTTTTGGTATGGCACCGGCTATTTTTAACCACATTCCTAATTCCATAAAAAGGAACCAAAAACAAGTTTCAAAAAGAAACTTTTAGTAAATAAATGTTATTACTCCGTATCGGATTTTCTAGCTGATAATCAGAATCAGAATCAGAATCAGAATCAGAATCAGAATGCTTTATTTGTAAACATAGGTCAAATTACAATAGTTGCGAGATGGTACAGTTATACAGATCCTCTATGTTTTGCCCTGAGGCGTACAAATATTCCTCAATTCAAATAGTAACCAGTAACTATAATAGTACATGCATAAATTATCAATATGAATTATAATTAAGATCAATTTCAAAAAAAAAAATCCAAGAGACTGTGTTACATGTCATAATTGTATAATGCTAATGTCAACAAAAAAAACAAAATTGTCTAAAGTGATGTAGGATTCTAACATGTCTACCAGTCAATATTAATAGGCACATGTAGGTACTTATGTTAAATAGAAAAGATAAAAAAGTCATAATCAATTTTAATAAAATGTCAAATGGATACATGTCATAAAATTGTCATACTAATGATGATGTCAAATAAGATTCAAAATCGTCTAAGTTGGTGTAGTTTTCGAAAGCAGTAATTATAGAATTATCGTCCAAATATTCCTTTAGTGAGTAATAGCATTTATTTACCAAAATTTTTAATAATGCTGTTTTGAAATTGTCCAGATTCAACGTTTTTATATTCTCAGGTAGTTTGTTATATATTTTTTTAGCCATGCAGAAGGTACTTTTATTCATAAGTGCAGTTTTACCATAAGTCACTTCGAGCTCTGATTTGTTTTTATCTCTTAACTTCCTGTAATAACTTTTAGTGGCCATTTTATATTGTGAGATGTTTGATTTAACAAATACATTTGTTTCGTATATGTATAGTGATGGCAAGGTAAGAATTTTTAGACGTATAAAGAACGGCTGACAACTGTCTGTGCTTTTTAGGCCACACATCGCTCTGACGCATCTCTTTTGGGCTTTAAATACAACTTCCCTATCTACTGAATTGCCCCAGAAAATTATGCCATATCTGAGAGTTGATGCAACATAGGTAGATAAGTTTTAGTTGTGTATCAATGTTTTGTGTGTTTGATGATGAACTTCATCAATGTTTGCATGCCATAATGGTAGAATATTCAAAGATTATTGAATACTGTTGTAACCACCTTACTGTAAATACCTACATTCTGAGCAAATAAATAAATATTCTATTCTATTATATAAACTTTTCAGGAGTGACAAAAATGTTTTACGAAGTAGGTATAACATCTTTTATATTTAATTAATATATTTTTTATATTTAATTATTATATTACACTAAACTTACAACAAACATATAACATGGCAAAAATCGTCTTCAACGCGTCAGCTGGTCATGTGCCCATTACACTGGCGACATTGCCACGTTGAATGGCACTTCTTTTATTGATTACATCTGGTGTTACCTCGTAAAGTTTGACTTGACTAGTTTATCTTACGAGGTTACACCAAATTGAGTTGTTATCTAGGCTTGTTACGAGATGTTACTACAATTATTTTTTTGCCATCAAATTTATTTATTTATTTATTAAGCTTTAATTACTCCCTGCACTTACAGTACGACCTAACATGTACAGAGAGTCACTATCTAAAAATTTAAAAGTTACACATGCAAAAATTAATAGTAATCGAGGAGGCATTTACAAGTTAACGCTAGAATTATTGTTTGAAACTTTTAGCATATAAATTTAATTTTACCAAAAAAAGAACTATCATTTTTTCATAAAATTAAATTCAAGAAACTGATTTCAAGAAGGGTTAGGCAAAGGTACCTCTCACTCAATTTATAATTCGTACCTAATTATTTTCTAGTTTGACCGAGTGATTGATTAGTGTTTTTGATGTGAAACATCTATAGCCGCGGGTAAAACCGATTGTTGGCGTCAGCCACCTTATTTAATAAACAGTGGCACACAACAGAGAAACTCAATAGAGCTCGATGAGTCGCGGGGAAAAGATTCAACTGTCTTGGATCCCGACTTTTATATACTGATTAATTTCCATTAATCAAATAATAAAAGTAAAGGAGTAAGAGGGATCTTTGATTTACTACATTATAAGGTTACAAACTACATTTTTAATATTTATTAAATATATATATATATTTAATTTCCTAAAGTCGACTGGTAGAAAATTCCTTAGGCATTAAGTCCGCCTTTGTACAGTGTTTTTACTAGTGCATAAAGTTTTAGTAAATATATATTTTTTTGAACGATCACTGGGCCCAAAAACTAGTTTTGATTTGTTATGCTTAGTTACTCTAATTACTGTTAGAAACCTACTGCTTACTGATTATAAAATTACTGAGCAGCAATGTAAAGCCTTTAGTAATCAAAATAGATCGAATCAGTTTGAAAGTCCAGTCCAAAATATGAATATTCCACACATACAAAGTAAACAATGTAACAATTGTTTTATTTAGGTTAAAACCCACTTAACACTAATTGCCAAAGTTACCGCCACAATGGAACGCGGCTGCTTTTAAAACTTATTAAGTAACAGACGGCCATGTTCTAGTTTTGAGTGGACATTTGGAGGGAAAAAGTCCTGAAAGTATCATAAACCGATTAAAAATGTATCTTTTTTAGAATGGTATGTTGAAAGGAGACTTGCGTTTGTTTATCTTTTAAGGCCACCGGTGATAGTCGGGATTTTCATATGGATATCGTTTTCATAGAGATTTTTTAATCTGTAGAACATGTTTAGGGACAGTTGTTATGGAAAAGTGCTTTGTCGCATCTCGCCTTTCTGAGGGCTTTATTTGCTTTTAGTTTTGGTGAAAACCTAACCTGTTTATTTTGCCCAGATTCACCCTTTTGCAAAAACCTTTTTGTTGTAAAATAATAAATTTGAATGGCAAAGGATAGGTACGTCATGACTTCATGAGTTCATGACCCTGCCTGATATAAATCTACCTGCAATAACCTGATACCCTTTAAAACTAAAACGCTGATGAAAACAATAAAAATAACATTGAAGCAATTTATTTGTAGCTGGTAACACTAACTCCTTTAAAAAAGGAAACGAACTTCCAAGTTTCTTGGTAAATGATTTCAGTTCTAATAAATAGTGCCACACGTTATAGAAAGTTTGCAATAAGTGTTGAGTTTGAAGCTGAAACTGCGCAGTAAGTAATGACAAATAGTCGCCTCTCAGCTCTATAATACGTCGAAATAAACTTATATGTTCGAGGTTTTCTATTTACGTTACGTTTTGACTTAGGACTGTTTTTTTTCAATGTTTTGAACTAATCAGAAAAACCTTAAACCATCTCATAGGATTTTTTTTTCAATTATGAGAAATCATCTAATGACTCTCTTACTGAGTAAAACCCATCCGTGATCCTTCCAAAGCCCTTTGCGTTCCAGGGCCGCGGTGACTCTTTCGAACAAATTTCGCAATCCTGACAGGCTCTGGCCCTAGCGGACCCCGTCTGCTATGCTGACATCTCTTTGAGGCGCGCGTAGACCCGGGCTACCACTTAAAAATAACCTATGGTTATTAAGTAGCATTATTGTTGCACGAAATATAATTACACATGGTCGGTCATATTTTAAGAGTGATGTTCTGTATCTGCTATACAATAAGGAAAAAATAAAAAAATAAATTGTCCTTTTTCAAAAAATCCGTCGGTAAAATCCTAAAAAGAAAAAGATTTTTCAAACAGCCTTTTTTATACAGAATACCACACTTAAATTTAACCACGCACTTCTAGAACACCTTGTATATTTTACGTTTCAATGAAGCCTATCATCAGAAATTAATGATTGAGTATTCATAAGTGACGTTTCCTTAATTACCTTTATAATAGATTACGACTGCAGTTGTTTCACTTTGTATCAAAAGGGGAACAACATAAACGTTAGCTGCGGAGACACTTTATTCGTCTTAAAGCACTGTAGAATATCACGTTCTACCATTTTCAGTGACAATCTCGTAGAAACCAACTATTTAATAATTGTAGCACTCAGACAGAATTCAAGGAACGCACTACAAGTCAACTAAATTAAGGCGACTTTTCTCCTGTAAAAGATATTACTAGAATATGAGAAAACTTTCGTGTTACTATGTGGGTGGTATTCTTGTGCTTCTAGGCTGTTTGAGACATCATGGAAATATATGTAAGTGTTTTTCCAGTGATTTTGTTAGGTGTACCTCTAAAAAGTGAAAAATGAAAAACTTATTTACAAACAGTGTTTTTTTTATTTTGGAAGTCGGTTGTATTTTTTTGTAAAAAAGTTTTTATTTTTCACTTTTTTTTAGTTTGCTTTTTAGGGTTCTGTAGCAAACAAGGAACCCTTATAGTTTCGCCATGTCCATTTGTCTGTTTATCTGTCTGTTTAGCTCAGAGACGCTTAGCAGTAGAATGTTAGAAAGTGGTATGGGCATGCATATTAATCACGCCGACAAAGAGGTAAAATAAAATATTTTAATTTTTTTTATTTTTTATTTATCTTACCACACGTAAAGTGGTGATGATTTTATTTTTATCCCATACAAGTTGTTTATAAATATGAGGGCGTTCAAAAAAGATTTATTCATCGAAGGATCCGTTTGCGAAATATTTAGCTTTAAAGTGCAAATTTTTGCTAGAGTCAAGTGTTGTTTGTGGAGACGTAAAAAAAGTCATGGTAGGAGCATATATAACGAATTTAAAAGAAAAACCATCACAGCTAAGTAGGCTTTACAAGTTAACGGATAATAGCACTGCGCGTGGCCCGACACACACTTGGCCGGTTTTCATTTTCACTGTCTTTTTCTTCGGAAGCCCAAAGTATGCAATACATAAGGACAGGTTGTCAAGAATTGCTTCTAAAGTTTGGTAATTGCCAGAATTTCAGTTATAGCAGAAAAATATTGTTGTATAAATAAAACCTATTTTGTTTTCTATTGTGCTAGCTGAGACTTAATCAAAAAATATTTTTACTAACATCTTTTAAAGAAGCTCAGAAAATCACAGCCAGACAGACATTAATCAAAATACGTTCCCAATCCCTCAAACACGCAGACATCAAACCTAAAAATTAAAAAAAAAATACAAACTTATCAAAACACCGGTTGACTCTTAAAAAAAACTAAACCCAAAAGAAAATAATCAAAGCATTTTAATTAGGGGCTAAAAAAAATCCAAAGATGGCGCCCTATTGTCCGTTGAAATCTGAGTCTGAATCTCGACGTAACTGCCTACTCCAAGGTGTAAAAGCGAATCAGAACGTTTGAAGTCTAAGTCTCACAAGGGGAGGGCTTTTGACTCCCCCAGACGCACTTGGGAAGGGCCACTCAACAACATCAAAGGTAGGTTTCATACGCGCAAAGATAGTCTGTGGTACACTTTTTCTGTGACGCGTAATGATGGCGTTTTACACTTTTTGACCTTTGTATGGATAGAGGCTATTTTCTGTTTGAATTATATGTGTGGAAAAACAAAGTTTTTTTTCTTTTTTTTTCTTTAGAACGCTCCTAACCTTACTAATATTATAAATGCATAAGTGAGTTATTTGTTACGCTATTATGCCTAAATTGCTGAACTAATTTTGATGTAAATTTAGTGCAGGCATAGATGGGATCCTGGAAGCCGGTGAATAGGCTACTTTTATGCAAAAATCTATATTACAATAAATGATAAATGATATTTATTTTGTAAGTAGGTTAAACATAACACTTTTACACACAGATTTGAGTGGAGCTGTCCAGTCAGTGCAAGCCTTGGTCAGTAGTCGATTAGCTCAACTTAGAACCAATAAGGAGCTCAACGACTCGACGAAAAATGCCAATGAAAGGACATCTGGGTCGGCTACAAACAGTACTTAAACTGTCAGACATCGCTAAAAAGAAAAAAAAGTACTTGAGAGAACAAAAAATACAATACCGCGAGCGTAGCCGTGGGCAAAATCTAGTTGAAAAAAAGATCTTTAAAATGCATACGCTATTGATGAATCGCAGTCAGGCACTCAACGGTCAGAGTTTCCGAAACCAGAGATCAAATAATGGCTTTTCATAAACTACTGGGTGGGGTGGTGTGTGCTTCACAGGGTGGCTAGTCATAGGTGAATATGATGGTGAGTCATTCTCAAAGATCAAATTCGTTGACGTGCGATTGGATAGGCACTTTCCAACAGTTACTAGGCGTACGTATTAGGAGTCAAAATAAATTAGTCAATGAAACTCCACTTGTCTGATGGATATCAACATGATGATAAAACCAGCCAAGCGCAAGCCGGACTCGCGTGCAAAGGGTGCCGAACATTTTTTTAAAAGTGAAACTTATTTTCCATCGCCTCCAATTTGTTTGTCCATCTATCGCATGTCACATTACAGCCGGCCGCGGAGTGGGGATAAAGTGAAAGCGCTCGGCAGAGCAATGGCGCTCATAACTCGCATCAGCTGACTGTTGACAGCTGTTAAATAACTAAAAAAGTTTCACTTGCTTTGTCGTTTTTTATATGTTATGTTAAAACCATGCAACCATCCAATCCCCCAAATCTACAAGTTATAAAACTTTTATATCAAGGGTACTGATGATATTTGCCTCAAAAATAGATAAAACATAATCAACACAAAATCGCATTTCATTTAGCTTGGACTTTAAGTTATATTGACTACAAGTCATGTTTATTCCCACTCTGTTTGTGCATGTGATTTGTGCTATACTGGAATTTACAACAGAGGGCGTCCAACAGAGAGTGTCCTCAGGAGGGGTCCTGAGAGGATAGGAGGTGTATATTATCTGCTTATTGTCCCTTACTAGATGTAAGGGGCAATTGAGTGAACTTGATTGTGGTGGAATGAGATGTTTGCTGTGCAATCTTAACTTGAATGTTCAATGGAATTTCTCTATTCATAATTATGGTGGCAGCTTTAGGATTTTCCTCTTTTGTTTTGTTCAAAATAATAAAATTATATTGCGATGTACATAAGTATTAATTTCACTATTATGTCATCTTAAAAAGAGCTATCGTAAATTTTGAGTTAAAGTTTAAATAGGTGTGTTACTAATAAATTCAGATTTTAATGCTCAAAAGATACAAAGGGAAAGGGCCTAGGGAGAAGGCGAACAAACTGGGACAAATATTTATTTTTGATCTTTGCCTGATTTAGGAAAGGAACACATTTTCACTCGAAGAAACATGCATATTGTGAAAATAAAATATTACTGAAGAAACTGGATATATAAAACCCAATCAAGGGTTCAAAAGTGAACAAACAACGAAAGTGCTTGAATATTAACAGGATACTCCAATATTTTTGACTAACAAAATATCCAAAAGCCAATAAAGAATGTTCCTTAAACAAAAGTTAATTGCATAATACAATATATTAATTTAAATTACCAGTCAGTCATATTGGCCAACTGCAAAGGATTTTATGCCCAATGAGTTCTTCCCCTACCCTTTTTTATCCCGTTGGTACATAATATTTTGTTAATAATTTATATATAATAATATATGTTTATATCCAAGAATAATAACGCCAAGCAAAAGTCATTCAACATTCGGCATAGGACGAACAATCACTGAAAAAAAAAATACTAAAAAACTAAAATGAAATTGAAAAAAATTCAATTGGTTTCGTACATCTGTCAAACACCCCGTATTTGTCAAAAAGTTCATCCCCCATCTTAAGAAACATCTTGCATTTGCTGTGAGTTTTTTGGAACTCAAGTACCTTACTGAGTGGTACTTGTGGACTTCAAAGAAAGTATACCTGTTGGCAGACTTATGAAAATGTAGATGTATAGTTGTAGCCCTTGTGCAGAAGGACCAATTGGAGACACAAACGAGAGAGAGGAAAATATTGGAAGTCAAATTCTGGAGAGGTTGAAAAATGAAAAAAAACGAAACGACTATTTGCGATAAAATAATAAACTACCAACAAAAATAAAAACATCGAAACCAATTTATATACTTAACGGAAGAACGAAATAAAATAAAAAATATTTAATAATCTATCTGTCTGTATTTCTATCTACATATTTTGTTCCGGCTAAACCCCGATACGGCTGGACCAATATTGACATGACTCAAATTGTGTACGTAAGTTAGACTAGTTGTATTTTGAATTAAAAAGAGGTTCCGGACAAAATAAAATAAACACAAATCGTTATTTAAGAGTTTGACGTAGAAGAAGTTGCGGACTTTAATATTAATTATACGTGTATTATAATTAACAATTCATAACATTCGTCTTTGGTAAAAAGATACCTCTAAAGTGTAGAAATTAATTTCAGTATTTAACTATGACTTTTCTATTAACTTCAAACAGAACCTACGAACAAGAGCCCGAAAATTCAACATCATAATAATATACTCGTGTTTGGGAAAGCAAAACGTCTGAATATTTGCACCTAAGACAATTCCATCACCCTTCCAAGTATGGAATTCCGCGGCAATCCCCTATTATCATTCCAAACATCGAAGGATTAATTAAATTTCGCGTTACTATGAATTAATTGCTGTGTAGGGGAGTCTAATATACCCTAAGGACACAGAATAGTTTGATACAGAAGTTTAACTTCATAGTACGGCTTCAAAAAACAGGCGCACACACATAGACACGTACGTACGCCATCTCAAACAAATGCCGGTCGCGAGCTCGCTTGCACTCGCTGTACTTGAAGCGTATCTATGTGTGCGTTCATTTTCCTGCCTTGTATGGAGCTGAGGGCGTACCATGACGTGTTAAAACGTCAGTCTTCCAAGCGCGAAAAAAGGATGGAGCTATATAGGGTGTATAGCTCCATCTCTCTTTCTCATCATGGTAAGTCTCCTGGTCTTCGGTAACTATTTACTCTTGTCGGTGCCACTGAGGCTTCACAGGCGCCAAATTGGTTTTTACACGCTGACATACATTTTAGAATCTGATATGCTTGTTCCCTCGTTAACGAGTGAGTTACTTTAATTAAAAATTGTTTCAATTATGCTGTGTTGTAATGGTGATAGGATTCTGCTTTGTGAGTTTGATAACGTTGACTAATTAGGTGTCATTGTTGTCTGTTTAATTATTTTTTAATTAACGCTTATTTTCTTGTGTAATGAGATGTTTATCCTTTCTGCTATAGTAGGCGCCAGATAATCGTGGAATATCGGTCATTGACCCACCTACATTTATTGACATTGTTAATTTGAAAAATGGAATTAATGACACAAAACTGTCCCGAATCATCATCTCTCGTGATCCTTAACATTGTCTAATAATGAAAAACGATTCATATTTAATTGTTCAGGTACCTATGAGCAGTTATTAGGGAAAGGTCAATATACTTTATTCCACATTTATCTGGCGCCTACTATATCAATGTTTACTATTTTCGCGATTATATGAAGATATCAGCTTTGGTACAATTAATTGGAAAACATTTTGTTCCAAATCAGCAAGCATCATCAACTCGACAGTACCTAATTTGTTTTTAGGCATAATGTTTACCCTGTAGAAGTAAAATTTGACTTAAAAAAACTGCAAAAAGTAGAAGAAGATGATGTTTGCTTTCATCCAGCCTCTGAAAGAATGAGTAAACAGCTGCACAACAGAATATTTACAAACTTCTAAATCCTCAAAACCCGAATCAAAAGTCAACCTTTATATATTCCATTTCTCACTTGAATTATGAATGATAAGCACCTTTCGCTCAAAAGCGATGACCGTCAATACCCTATTGGATAAGCTTTAGTCAATGACGTCATAAATCCCTGAGAGAAACGTGTGACGTCACATGCTACTTACCTCCGTGCAATAGATGGTGTGGATTCAAATTTAGAAGCCTCATACGATTTTATGATTGACGCATTGGATGAATGCCGATTGGGTTCCTGCGCTACGGGTCTTGAATGAGTTTGTGTTTATGTTGGTTATAAGGTACATGGGCAAACTTTGACTATTTTCGTGTGATTATTACAGTTGATTAAATCAATTTCATGCTGTTAAATTATTCAGTCTTAATTAAACTTCATTGGCAATCTTTCAGAGTAATAAAATATGCAGTTTAGAGTTTAATCTTAATGTCGGCAGTTGAACATTTTCTCATCTTCATTGTTGTAAAATTTATTACAAACAAATATATATTTTTTTTTAAATACAATAATATTTTTTTCTTATGTTTTTATTTAAATTTGTAAAAAAGCTATTATGTAATTAAAAATAAAAAAAATAACCATAATCTGTCCTGTCCACTGGTAATTAAATGTGCCCAAAAGCCTGTCGTCATTGTATGACAGTGCTTAACCTCTATCCAAGGTAAAAGACAGCTCTTGAGTAACTCAAACTGTCAACTAGGCGTTTATTTTATTTTTAAGAAACCACAAACAGCTAATTATTAATGCCTATTTAAAATAAAAAAATATGATTCTATTTAATCCGTCAGTCAGATTTAATAGAAAAATATTGCACACGTATTTTTTTCTTTTTCAAATCAATAATAAATTTACGAAAATAAAACGCATCAATGGGGACTTGTGACGTCACATTTGATTAAAAGTGTTCTAAAATGTGACGTCACACGAGTTTTCAATGCACTATATCGTCTTCATTTTTTTTTAACGTGAAAAAAGAAAAATACGTGTCCAATATGTTTTGAAACCTATCTGACGGACTAATTAGATTTTTTAGTCATCTACCTTATTATAAAATATAGAAAACAGAGATACATACTTGAACCAAAAAAAAGGAAAAGGACTAAGTCATATTTATCTTATACTATGAACAAATGTAACCGATGATACCGTACCGTACTGATAATTATTTAGCCTGTAATTAATTACTGTTCCGGACACTTGCACACATACGTAGACATACGAGAAGTAAATAACTTAGATGACAACCATTAGGACTATAACGAGCTTGAACTAATGTGATAAAATAATATGACACCCTTGATGAAATCCCTATTTTAGTGTGCATCGCGTTAAAATTAATTAATTCTTTGTCTGGTTCTGATTTTTATTTATTTAACAGTTTGAAATACTTTTATGAAAAATGTTATTTAATAAAGCTACCTATTTTTTATTTTGATTTTATTCGTAAGATATGAACATAAAAGAAGTAAAAGGAGTGTGTAAGGATCCCAGCAGATGGCGTTTTTATGTAACTGTAGTTTCTGTCTTCCCATGGAAGTTGTACGTTTATGCATGTACACTGTAAGTCACCTCGAGATGGCGCTCGAGAACCATCATGAAGTTGACCACTGCGAAGATAGCAACACGCGGGCGCCGCGCCTAGATGGGAAATTGCGTCGAGCCTCGCGCTCTCTTGGCTCGCGGACACTGACGGCTAAACATTTTGCTACTACATGTGTATTTTAATTAAACATATTATTACTCTTTTACTTTATTTTTCTGAGCTCTTATAATACTTACGACACAGTGGAAATATTTCCAGTATTATTTATGGCTAAACTCGCCACCTACTGGAATAGAGGTACAATAATGTATCGCCCTTAATATCAATGTCGGAACGCTTGGCAGATAAATTTGTGCGGTTAATGTGAGCCTGTGAGTGTTAGACTAAACGGTATTGCTCAGCTAGTTGATATTAACCAATAGAAACCTACAAAATAATGTACACGCTCAATGTATTATTAGTAGTGTTACAGGTTTCTAGTGCGTGTGTTTTTTTATAAAAACGCATTTGGTGTAAATTAAGATAATGTGTTTAAAAATTGCCAGTTTCATGAGCGTGCCACTTTGTTGACTTTCAACTTGAAAACTTTTCATGAACCTTTGACTTTTTTTGGACTTGACTTCAGCTGAGTGACAGATTAGCACAGACGCTCGTCAATTGATGCAATTATAATAATTTAATAATTATTTTTTTACCAAAAACACAAATATAAAAGTTCTCATTAGAGGTAAAAACATTAAAGGGTCTAAGAACAAATATTTTAAATACCCTGACTCCTAATTTAGGTGTATGTGCCTGTGACTTAGGAGACAGTGAATTGGCTGTTTCAGTTGAAAATCTATTCGAAAAATAATGGCAGCCGATGCACGTGGAAGAAGAATTAAAGCCTTTGCCCTGCAGCGGGACAGCACAGGATCATAATAATTATAACGCACGTTTCACAATTTCCCAAATTAATCATTTACACTCCTTTTTTTTTTGTTTTTTAAGGATGGGAAATCATCATATGACTTCTTCCGCTCTGGGTGGAGCGGAAGGGCGTGTCAGACTCTTACTGACTAAAACCCATCCGTGTTCCTTCTAAAGCCCTTTGCGTTCCAGGGCCGCGGTGACTCTTTCGAACAGATTCCGCAACCCTGGCAGATCATTTACACTCCTACACTATATTATTTATTATTAATATTATAAAGAGGAAAAATTGTGTATTTTTGTGTGTGTGTATGTTTGTAATGAATAAACTCAAAAACTACTGGACCGATTTGAAAAATTATTATAGCAATGGATAGCTACATTATCAGCGAGTAATATAGGCCATATTTATCCCCGTACTCCCACGGGAACGGGAATTACGCGGGTGAAACCGCGTGACGTCCGCTAGTTCGTTATAAAAATGAACCTTCTCCTGACTCAGACTTAGTTAAGACAAAAAAGTAGCAATCAAATCTAGATTTGTGACTACACATCATATTAAAATGATACCCCACTATCTTCATATCCAACCAAAATAAAAGCAAAAGATTTAAAACACGGTGAACTCTGTAAGTAATTAAACACAGAAAGTACTTTAATCTGAACCCGTCCTGTGCTGGACCAAAAATTTCGAAGCAAATTCCCGGCAATTTTGGGAGGCGTGTTATGGCGGGAAATTAATACAAACATAGTGGTTTGGCTCGAGCGTTTTATGGGCAACGTAAATCAAATGTGATTCCTTAAATTATTTATAACAAAATCTCTTTGGTACCATAACTTTAGTGGCAAATTGAGTGGACAGGGTTTATTGCAGCCTACGTCTTGCGGAACGATAAACTAATTGACTAGCTAATACGGGAAAATGATCGTTTTGATTTAGTACCTACGTAATGTTTTTGTTTGTGCGAATGTTTTCCTGTGTTCCTAAGTTCCTACTAGGTTTGTACCAAAGCTCCGCATCTGCCTTTGCATATACGAATCTTCCTCAAAATTGCGGAAATGCATCCCCATGGGTATATAGGTATATAGATATATAAAGTATATAATAAAAATAAAAATTACATTAAAAATTTAAGCAACTCCCGATAAAAACCTCTTATAAATAAAAAAAAAAATTGTTTTGATCCATTCAGTTTAATATAGGTACGAATATTTTGACCCAAGCGTCATCGCCTCAGGAGGTTTTTTTTTTTTTTTTTTACTAGCGGTCCACCGACGCGATGACGCTTGGGCTATGTTTTGTTAGCTAGATTAATTTAATGCAAACAAGTTAAATAAACACCAAAACCAGTTCAAACTGGTTAACGATTGATAGGTTTGTATTTACTGAACCTGTTTTGTTGATCGTGTTAAAGGGGAAATCATTTTGTCTAGTAATTATGTTGTTTTGTTGTTGTTGTTGTTGTTGTATTTGATTTTGCCAGGGATTGATATCGTCCTGTTTCCAAAACTCCTGATACATTATCAGGCGGATAGATTTAACAAGTGGCTTTAGAAAAGGGGCCATTCTATAAGCGATGGCGATTGTCGACAAGCCATCGATTAGCCATATTGAGACATCGTTTGTCAATCCCATACAATATAAAATGAGAGAGAGAGAGACAGAGTATGGGCTAACATAACAGTGACAGGAACTTAAACAACGTGTTGGGTCGTTTCTTGCAGTAGATTCTGAAATAAGTTGTCATGCAATCATTCAATTAATATTCAATGACATTGTTTCAGCTTTATCAAATATTTTGAACGTAGTTTCACGAACACAAACTTCCCCTTCATTAAATTGACAAAGCATTGACTAAAATTATTCATATAGGTATCGAGGTATTTGACAACTATTGTAACGCCACGTCTTGTGTTCAGCCCTTGCCAAGCCAAGCCAATGCCACTTTATAGGACAATTTGGAGCCATCATTGTCAGCCAAGCCAGCGAGTGACAGTTAGTGACGTCATATCCGACCGTCGAAGGGTAAAAATACTCGGATTGCTCATTTTGGAGACTCCCCCGATCCTTGATCGAGCCAGCCCACGCCGCTGAGCCTGTAGTCTTAAATTCGACCCTTAATAATAATTCTAATTCGTTTCAGCCCGTCCCTAGCTGTCCTCCCCCTAGCGACGCCCTAAGCCGAGGCCCGTACCCCACAGGGGGTGTCCTTAGCGTGTAGTCGCTTTAGTTTGTAAGTTTTTTATAAGCCCTGGCTGGAGGCTTTAATATTATATTAAAGCCATTATCGTTAGGTTTTGGGAAATCAACTGAAATAATTCAGTCAAATTTTGACGTTTGACGTTTTGGCAATCACCTTCGCCTCGCTACCGCTTGTAGAATGTCACTTGTCTAGAGCTTCTGTCCACAGTCCCATGAGCCACATGTGGTGTTCATTGATTGCTTAGGTAACTATTGTGTTTGCTGTGCGGACTGTGAACCTGTTAAACAAAATCTGTTTAAGACGTAAAATGACACCTAAGAATCAGGCGTTTAACATCCGATTTTCGAATGAAGAGCGTTTACGACTTACGGTATTTCATACAAACTTACGAGTCCTTATTTTTCGAAATGAATGAACCGATTTTAATTAAACTTCCTACGCATAAGCAGGATACATAGCTCTTAAAAGTTATCAGAGAACATTTTCGGAATTTCTTATTTTAAAGAAAGATAATTGGAAATCACAGTTTCTATGGAAAATTCAAAATTGGTTGTATTAAGCTGTAACACTTTTTTTTATAAGTAGTATTTTTACTAGACCAAAATATTTGGAATTGTCCACGTGACATTCACATTTTGTACTTTCTGACAATCGTTTTAGCTGATTGAATGTTGTTTTTATTAAGTTCCTGTGCTCTAAAATTATAATCATTAAAGAGAAAGCTCTAATTGACAAAAAAGAATAACTTTTTAATTTAACTAAAAGTTTTCAACATTGTCAATGGTCTATTGGTGCGAGCAACGTTAGTGAAATTGTTATTTTTATTTCAAGTGACAAAATGGTGTTTGAAAATAATGCAGTGTGCAATATACAGTGTATGTTGTACTATCGATTTATCCTCGGATTTAGACAAAACTTTAAATCTAAAAGTATTTTTTTAAACCTGTATCCATTAATTCTAGCAACTACCATCTTAATGTTTGCATTCTTCAAATTGAAAACGCTACTTTGGCTTCACAAATATTTGATACTTGGAGAATATTCGAAGTTCATCTTGGTCGCATTCATAACTAAAGATGAATACATCAATATTTACTTCACATACCTACATATAATTGACAGCTTTCCTGGTGCATTGAAGGAATACCGAAAAATGGAGATTTTTGCAAAATGGAGCATATTTTTATCGATTGGGTTTAGAGTGTGTAGTCTGGCATCGATTTTCTATTCATTTCCAGAAGTATTCTATAGTACTGGGTCCTTTGAAGCATATGTTTTATATTTTATGTTTTGCACTAATGATATAGGACGATTAACATTGTCTCTTTGCTTTGGTTTGCTGTATTATCGAAGTAAAGTTTTGAAAATGGCGTTCAATGCCATCGATTTCAATGATTCGCTTCGGAGTAGATCAGCTGTTAACAAGTTTATTCAAATGTATGAGACGGTGGCCGATACACTAACGTATGTTGAGCGACCGTTGAAACTGTTGGTGCGTACAAAGCGGAATGCATTGATAAGATTAGGGAGTGGGTTTTTTCTAGGATAAATGTTAAATTTAAGGAATGATCTTTTGCAGGCTACAGTGAGTCTAATAGCTGTTCTTATCAAAACATCATACGAGGCGTCCCTAGAGTTTTTATTAATTAAACATCAAGTAAGTATTTACCTAAATGTAATATACGAAAAGGAGAAAAAATTTAAACTAGCTAAATAGTTCCTGAACTTTTATATCAATTTCTTTTACGAAGTGCTCTAAGATGGGTAACCACCTTTTCCCTGTCACAATTATGAGGCTTGAATCCGAGCAGTGGGAATGTTATAAGCTGAATATGCCTATTGCTTTGCAAAAATGATCTTTCAAAAACAAAATTATTGATATATTTCACCAGTATTTGTATTTTGTATTCAATGCTATATCTTTGCTTACTTTAGGGTACAAGCGGAATAAGTTTGGTGAACTGGATCACTATTGTTGGTGGTCCCACCATCTATTTTCTAACAGCTGCAATAGCTCTGGATTTGACAGCTGACAATATAAGTGATATCGAAATTTTGTGTGTTGAAAAAATTATGCTTTGCAAAAGTAAGTACTTCATTTAGATCGTGTGACGTCATCATCAGCCCAGTCATTATCAATCTTCGTTGAAGTAGTCTTCTAGAAGCATCTAGAAGACTACTTCAACGAAGATTTATAATGACTGCAGTATTTCATATTTGTAATTTGATTGACTTTCTGACTTTCTCAGTCCACATTCCACAACAGTTTCAGTTTCAGTGTCATCTTAAAATATTGCTATTGCCTAAGTAACGTGTCAAGAAAGATCATCACTATTACCATAATTTGATTTAGCTAAAAGTAAAATAGTAGGTAATTTATTGCTAAACATAGGCCTATCTCGAGCACCATTATCTTTACTTTTTGCATTCAGTGGTTGTTTGCTATCTACAACAGATATGCATTCAACCCTTTGGAGCTACTTAGGCTGCCCTTATAGAGGTATGCGGAACAGTTAGTAAAGTTCCACACACCTCCACTGTAGTGGGAGGACACAATGCCCACCAGACACAACAACCTGATAGGAGGCTATCAGACGGTTGTTGTGTCTCTCACCCAAAATCACCCAAGAAACTTTGCTTGCGCGATGCAGGATTTCTTTGGCAGTTCATAGCTGACAGGATAGATGGCGTTACGGTTCTTTTTGTTGCCATACAATTTTCGCTTCTTAGTTTTTCATGTGCGGCACTGATGCTGCTTTACACTATCTGGAAACTAATAAAACAGATCCGCAACATTAGCTGTAGCAACTTTCTTCTATCAAAAGTTCAACAAGACTTATCAAGACTTCCTTATTTGGCAGATGAACGAGACCGCTGTGGAATACAAAACTTGCTAAAATTGCTGCAATACCGACCTCTGCACTTCACAGTCTTACGAATTAAGCCGCTCAGCGTTTATATGATACTCAGCTGTTGCTCCTTCTTTATTATCAATATTATCGCCCTTATGCAGATCAAAAGTTTTTATGCTTAGGGAATTGCACCATGTCAAACATGTTGTTTTCGTATTTTTAAATGGGTATCTGCACCTACAATATTCTACACAAAATACACTTTGCTTGCCATCGCTTCTGACGTGAAATTATTTAAAGTCACACCTAAAATTCCGTATGTTTGGGTATGATTTTAAAGACATTATCTTACGACTTTTCGATACATCGAAATGCCATAATTATCGTCTTAGGTTAAGAATTAACAAAAAGCACAAATTTGGACCCAACTGTTCAACGTGTGCTTAGCGCTAAATTTCGTCTCCTTTGCACCATCAAAAGCATCGTTAATTTGTAGATTGAAAGTGCTTATAGCTAGACGATCGAATTTTAAGCAATCGCTTTCCGTCTCCATTTATTTCTTGCAGCATAATTTAATCACACCGAATGTATTTAAAAATAAAGCTATATTGCCGTAAAAGCATACTAATTGTTGTTGTACTTTGTGATATTAATACTAATAGAATAGTGGTTACGTAACGTGAACTGCGCCGTCTGATAACTCAAGGAATCGCACTCAACTTCACGAAACCGGTTTCTGTCTGTGTTGCGGAACGTTTTTTGTTTTTGTGTGGTTTGAAATGACTTATATTGAACTTTATGGTATTTGTTGTTCAAACTGCTTTCTTTTATTTTATTTTGTCTGTTTTACATCCGTACACTTCAACGAAGGTTCAGTTGAAAACCAGCGTCAGGCAACTCCTAGTTGTCTGGCATTTTGCTGAACTGGACCTATTTGGCGCAGCCGCGGGGCATACAATGCTTTTGTTTTAAAAATAAGCTGTCTTTTATTTGTATCTACAATGTGTGTCTGTGTGTGTGCCAAATAAACTAGTTTTCTTTGTTTCTTTCTTTCTTCCTTTATATTTTATGTAGGTACTCGTTGATATGCAGTCAGCAATTTAGTTATGTCGCTCGATAATATAACATTAAGGAAGATACAATAAAAAACATCAAACTCTAGTTTTTTCAATTACTTATAATCCATTCTGACATTTAACCTACCTATATTAATTTAAATACCAGGCAGGGGTGTCGAGGAAGTTTCACGAGGATTTACACGGATCGGATGGATACAGGCTTTGCCCCTTCCGCTCTATAAAAAAAGTATTTGGCTTTTCTGTTTAGGATGGGAAATCATCAATTGACTCCTTTTGCTCCGGAAGGGGGTGTCAGACACTGACTGACTAAAACTGAGGCGCGCGTGGAACACAACGCAATGTCGACCCAGGGCTGGTTCTTGTCGGACGGCAAGCTACTCAACGCTCGCCGTCCGCAGGCACGCGCCCACGGTGACCGGGAATCATCCTGCGACTTCCAACACTCTGGGCGTCTTTTTCTGTTGCGGTAGCAGGGGCTTGAGGTTTGCCTCTCCCTCACGCGTCCCGCCTCCTCTTTCACTAGCATCTGCTTCGCAGAAGGAGGTGCCCTCTTCCCAAGACTCCTCCATGGATTTAACCAGTGCTGGACGCGAGAGGTCACCGCCGCCGATCGCCTCGACGAGGACACGGCGGTGTTCCGCCTAAGCAGGGCAGACCTCCATTGTAAGCTCCACCGTGTGCTCAGGGCGATCCACACAGTGGTGACATCCGGGCGTGTCATCCACCGAATCCGAAACAGGTTGCTCCTGAAACAAGCGTGTCCGGTTTTTGAGGTTCTTATCGGTCGTTTATCTGTCCATTTACGCTATTTGTTAAAACGCCCTTGGTTGGTTAGTGGTTAACGGACAGATAAGCGATCGATAAAAACCTCAGAAATTGGGCATGAGTCGCGCCAGTAGTGACGCTGTAGAGCCACTGTCTTGCAGAACCTGACATCCATCAAAAATACGATTGTAATTGGAGATATTGATATCAATGTTCTTCCAGAAAGTACTGATAAATTCGCTCAGGACTACCTCAATCTATATGCATATCATGGCCTACTCCCCGCACACAGCTTTCCGACACACCATAGTGGCCCCTGTCCTGCTTGAATCATGTCATGCTAAAATCAAATTACCCCACACTTACACTTGTTGTTAACTCGACAATAACCGATCACAATGTTGCCCCTACTAACTCTAGAATGTAACATACCTAAGCAAAATACTCGCACAATTTCGAATTGAATAAAAATAAACTTGTGGAAGATTTGCGCGTCATCAACTTTGATCCTGTCTATAATTATTCCGATGACCTGCAATTGTGTATGTTGTATGTAATAGAAAATAAAAGACATGCAATTGCGAAAAATACGGTTATATCGCAGTTGGGCAACAAAAATTGCAACATAGAACCCTGGACCATGACAGGTCTTACCCGCTGTATGAAGCATAGAGATAAACTGCACATGAAAGCTAAATCTCACCCAGATAATGCTATGTTACAACTGTCATACAAAAGATATAATATTTGTAATGATCTACTCAAAAAAGTTAAAAGCAACTACGATAAAAATGCATTAGAAAAGTCTGGAACAATTAGTAAAAAGATCTGGAAATGTATTAAAAATATAACGTATTCGTCGAAACAAAATGAGTCATCTTCAGGTTTATTACAAGCGCACTCAACACAACTGACATCTGCTAACAAAGCAAATAATTTCTTTGTTAATGTTGGAAAGTGCCTGGCAGAAAATAATGGGAGTCAATCACCTTATCTAACGAGCACTCCTATTACAGGTAGCTCCACTTTAACATCCTTTGTCTTTAACTTTAACGACCATGTTAAAGTGGAGCTAGTGGAGTCTCATCA
This sequence comes from Mamestra brassicae, assembly GCA_905163435.1. NCBI lineage: Eukaryota > Metazoa > Arthropoda > Insecta > Lepidoptera > Noctuidae > Mamestra > Mamestra brassicae. The sequence goes on along the minus strand of LR990996.1, from coordinate 3,080,117 downwards.
GTATCTAGTACTGATGAGACGGAGATAGAAACTATAATCACGACTTTGAAAGATGACTGTGCAGTTGGTTGGGATAACATATCAAATAAAATTATTGAAGAGTTAAGGAAAATTTTAGTACCACCACTGACTTATATTTTTCATGCTTTATCTTTGGGTATTTTCCCTGAGTACCTCAACAGTGCGTTTATGAAATAGCATGTAAGTATGTGCCTAATTAAACACGTCAAAAGTGTCTAGGGATCAAGTACATTTTTAACTATAAAAAAATTCCAATTAATTTTTACTAAATCACAACTTATCCCTAAGTTTTGTAAATATTAATAATTTATTTTTGCAAATTGTGGGATTAATATCTTCAATTAAATGGCAAAAAAGAGTATTTTTTTTTTTTTATGTAGAGTTTAACAACAATAAAATTGTGTTTCAACCATTGACACGAATCACACTATCACATCGATTTGGCATGTTTGTGCCCTCATATCTGTGGTAAGCGGTGACCTCTCGCTGCCGGCCGTAGTTCATGCTATAGTCGGCGGTGAGGAGTCCTGGCACGCGGTGGTCTCCTTCTGCGAGACAGATATGGCGCAGAAGGAGGCTGCGGAAAGGGAGAGGAAGATCACAACCGCTCTCCCGGCCTGCAGCAGGCGCATTGGGCGTCGGAGGAGGGCATACGCTGCCCTCTTCCGGCCCCCCTAACTGGGTCCAGGGGCGGCGGACTTGGGGATGTCGGTCGCCCCCCATTCATCCGGAACCAAGGTGGCGTCGCGTGGTGTTCCCGTGCGCCCCTCTTTGACGTAGCGGGGGGAGTCAAACACCTCACTCCCCCCGCCGACGCGAGGTGGCCCGCATTGGCGGGCCGGCACCAGCCGGGGATTGCGGAAGTCGCATTTGTTCCCGCGATCCCCGACTTTGGTGGGAGATGGAACACCGGAGTGGTTTGAGTCAGTAAGAGTCTGACAGACCCCTCCGCCCGCCCCAGGGCGATGAACATCCATGAGGATTTCCCCCCGAGATAAAAAAAAGGATTGTTTGGAACATGCCTACATCACTTCTGTTCAAATTCAGGGACCTTACTAAATTATTTCTATTGGACTCGTATTGGACACATTCCATCAATAAATGTTGTAGGTCCTCGACAACTCCACGTTCCTCACAATTGGGTGAGGCGATTTTCTTCATCATGAAAGCAAATTTATGGAGCATGTCCAAATCTGAGTCCAATAGTAGTAACAGTAAATTTTCTACTAAAATCACTATTTATGAACCAACGCACGCGAAGAGGCTCTCACTGTACTTGTTTCAAAGGTGTATGTATGCTTATTTGTAAGTTTGTATGTTTGTCCGCGCATATCTCAAAAAATACAAGACGGATTGCAATATTTATTTTTAATTTTAGTTTTTTTTAGATCAAATGTACCAAATTATCAAGCATACACTTTCTTCAGTTTTTAATGTGGCCATGGACGACCGAGCTTGGGCTCAAGCTACGCTTCCCATCCATGTGGGAGGCTCGGTATCTGCAAAATTACCAGTATTAGTTTACCGGCTTCTATATCCTCGGTTCACGGCACTGATAAATTAATCAGGAATATCCTAGCTTGCTACTGATTGATTTCGATGTGCCGTGCTTCGCCGAGGCTGTGAATGCCTGGAGATTCGCTTGCCGGAATGATAATCCATCCAACAACCCTTCTTACCAGAGACGGTGGGACGAACCGCTCTGCAGAGAAGCTCAGAAGAACCTAATTGCCACTTCTGCTACTTCTGCAGAGCGTGCGCGTCTGCTGGCTGTGGGGAGTCGGGCTGCTGGCTTGACGCACCGTCGTTGAACATAGGCACCTTGTTCGACGATTCCACTTTCCGCCTCGCTGCTTCCCTTCGCTTAGGCGCATCCTTTTGTTCTCCTCATCGCTGTTACTGCAGCGAAGCTGTCAACAGCCTCGAAGGCCTGTCATGCAGTCGAAGTGCGGGTCGCAAAAGCGGCACCCAAACACCAACGACATTATCCGACGCGCTCTTGTCGCCATCGACGTACCAGCCCTCTTAGAACCCAATGGCCTGACACGCGACGATGGCAAGCGACCGGACGGTATGTCGTTATTCCCATGGAAGATGGACAGGCCTTCAATGTGGGACGCTACTTGTATCGGTACTCTTGCGCTATCCCATTTTCCTAGCTCTTCGTGCTGCGCTGGTGCTGCCGCTGCAGCTGTGGCAAACCTCAAGGGGCGGATATATTATAACGTAGTTGGAAATTATATTTTCGAGCCGTTTGGAGTTAAACCTCCCGAGTGCTCATGCATTATTTAAAAATCTTACTAAACGCTTACTTGACACTTCGCGTGACCCAAGGGCTAGTTTTTCCTCGGACAGAGGATATGCATTGCTATACAATGTGGCAATACTGCCAGTCTTAATGGCTCCCTTCCAGTTGACAGCGATGTGGATGAATTTCTTGACGCCATGTTTTAGTTAGGAGTTTTTATTTTATTTTAACTGTGTATAGTTGGATTAGTATTTAAAATATAAAATTTACATATTGTCAAGTATAGTCTAACTTAGGGAACAGTGCAAGTTTAATCAAAATGAGTTAAGTAATTTTTGAGATAGAAAGTAAAATGTATTATCAGTAACTAGGAAAACGTGTCGTTGGCTTAACATCGCAATAGGCCATTAATTTGCCGAAAAAATCTAATTAGGCGGTCAGAAAGATTTCCAAAACGTTTTGGATATAATTAAATTTTTATTTTTTTCACGTAAACAAAAAACTAAAACGATACAGTGCGTTGACAACACGCGTGACGTCACTATGATGGTACAACAGGGTTCAATTATTACCAGCGATGTGACGACTTGACGAGGCATACATGTAAGTAAAAATTTTAAGGTTCCGTACCCAAAGGCCAACGGGATATATGAAACAGAAATTCAATAATAGTGCTTGTTGCTTTAATACAATAAAAAGACCGGGCGAAAATTTAATACTACGATACGACAATACAGTGTAAAGTTTAATAAATTAAACCAAAATAGACTCACGATATCGATTTTCAAACACTGTAGATGTAATGAAAAAAAAGAGGGTTTTATAGTCGTATAATCGTTTTTAACACTACACTGTTCAGTTTCTAATATGTGTGCAGCAGTTTGAGTTTAGCCAATGATAACATTGGCTGAAAAATAAAGGAAAACATCATGATTGGTAACCAATCAGTATTTGACATAAAACCTATAATGTACTATCGTTTTATCCTTGGCATCAATCAAAACTTTCAATCCTCATTCTTCTTCATGCGAATATTTACAAAATTGTACCCTATCGTTATACTTTTATCCGCCAGCCTGTTGTATATACTCCTCGAATTAAACACTGGGTATTCGTTGCACCAATGTTTGACCTTCGTAGAATATTTAATTAACATCTTAGTACCATTGCTATAGTTACTAGCTATAAAAAATAATATATATAATAATAAAAAATATCTATAACTATAAGGATGATTACTTGAATATATACTTTAAATATCTACATACAGTTGATGGCTGTCTGGGTGCAAAGAAAGAATACACTATACTATAGCCAAAACAATGCACAAGACATCTGAAAGACTAATATTTTTAAAAACTTTGTAAGTAACATTTAGTTAATTACTATAATTTTCAGTAGTTTTGATCTTTACTTACTTAATATTGATAGTTTAGTGTGTAAAGTCTCTGATATATGTCACACAATGAAGAATAGATCCCTCAAATCCTATCAATAATCTGAAAAGTTGCAGGTACACTTGTCTTTGTATATTTGTATTAATTTTTTAAAGTTCCTTATTTTTTCGGTCCTCCAACAACGTATACACCTCTATAACATGAATCATAGTGTTCACGCAGGTGGTTCAGTTAAGTGTGCACCTTAAAGTAGACCTTAACATGCACATGCACATAAAGGTTTACATACTTAAATGAGAAAAAAAAAAAAAATGATATTATTGAATTTTAATGATCGGAAATCATCAAATTACTTCTTCCGCTCTGGATGGAGAGGAAGGGCGTGTCAGATCGCTTCCAGGTAATACCTACAAGCATTTATAATTCTTCTAGGGCACAAACGAAGTAGAATGGATTAACTGGGTAGCGTTTGCTGTGGGACAACCGACCTTATATTTCGTTGTCGGTGCCATAGTGTTGGATTTGACAGCTGATAACATAAGTGATATCAAAGTTATATGTATTGAGAAAACTATACTTTGCAAGAGTAAGTACTTTATTTATATAAATGGTAGAGTTTCTTAAACAAGGTACGTGGCAATAGACTAGATACAATTTATATTACTTGGAAGATGGCATAATCGGCGAATAATGTTACCAGTGCATAGTGCCTAGCACTATGCACTGGTAACATTATTCGCCGATTCGACACAGGTCTTCTATTTACTTTTTTAAGCGGGCACACCAGTTATGCCTGAAGGCTTAAATAGTTTGATTTACTTGTTAATGCTTGAGTTTGTTTGTTTTTTTTGATGGAATAATGGAGTGTGCTAGATAACAAGTGTCAATTAATTTCATAAAATTTGATTTACATATTAGACACATAATTATCTGTGTCATGTTTTGTAAACTTTGCATACTGCTGTATAAATTCAAGTTTTTATAACTTAACAGACAGATATGTTGCTGGGGAGTTTGTTGCGCCACTTCTTCCCAGCTAAAACACTAGGAATTGGTGACGGGCGGGTGTTTTGGGGGACTGTCTTTATGTAGAACTTTGACGTTCAAAAAGTGCTGGCACTCAGCCTAATTTGAATAAATGACTTTGATTTTTTTTTTTTTTTTATTTAATATGGGTTTGCTCTTGACTCTAGTCTAGGTCATAGATGACAGAGACAAAGTCGACGATGGAGCGAGCTATTATAGGCAGCCTTGTCGCTTTTCATGTTTAAATGTGGATTCTGGAAAAAGGGAAATACTTTTTGTTTTAGCGATTGTGGAAAAGACGAAATGTAAGCGACTGACGTAAGAGCGCTTGTCTGTACAGAATATATTAAAATTTTGACACTTTTATTATTTGTTGATAGAAATATAACCTTGAGCTTATAGAAAAAAAATACCTTAAAAATTCACTGACTATTCTACTGTATTTACAATAAACTTGCCTTAATTTTGATATATTTTTCAAGTGGTATGCATATAGAATGCAACTACTATCTACTACTTGAACGACTTACCTATTTTTGCACAGCAACCAGGTTATAGAAACGAAAAATACTGCTTTCAACATATTCTGTATATTGTAAGCTGTCTATTGGAATTTCGTTAGTTTGGCAAGCAAGTCAGTGGAATTTATATAATATTATTTTTCAATCTTTTTAGAATTACTTATATGATCATATTTTTGTAGGTTAACCTATTGGTAAATGTTCAGAAACATATTTTATTTGATAAAATAAAATTTCCATCCGGTAAGCAAGTGGGTGAAGGTCGATTTTACTGGAGACCCTCTACTATTGAGATATCTTTGATTTAGCAAGCGCAATGACTTGTATCTTGACCAGTATTTGTTCCTTTTAGATGAGCGTGTTCGCAGCGGATTGCAGGACCTGCTGACACTATTACAACATCGTCCCTTGCGCTTCTCAGTTTTGCGAACTGAACCACTAAGCATTAGTTTGTTAGGGGAAAGCGAGGCTAAACGCGCCGCGGGAAAGTTGTTCCGATGTAATTTAACAATGTACCGGACGTTCCTGGTCAAACTAAGATAGTTGCCATCGGTGCGCTGCAGCGTTCCGTTTTATGACGAATTTACTTGATATGGTTATATATTTTTTTCATATAGCCTATTCCACAATCGGAACAACTTCCCCGCGGCACGTTTAGCCCCGCTCTCCCCTACTTAGCTGTTTCTCCTTCCTTGTCATCAATTTGATTGCTGTAATGCAGATCAAACGCTTTTATGCATAAAATATATAGCAAGAAGCTTCCACTAGTCGCTAGAATTTGAAGCGCTACCGCGAAAGTTCATAGTCGAACGCTTAAGCAGTAATGGTTCGATCATTTTAACTCAGTTTGCTAACCGACTTGATATAGCTGAACGTGTTCCTTTGGCCGTGAACTGTGTCGTCATATTATGACAATATGTTAAGATTGGGTCATTGGATGCTTAACACGTTTACTCCTTACTAACTAAGAAGTTATCTTTATTTAAGAAGAGTTCCATGGTTCTTCTCGATACGAGAAATGAAGATTACCTGTAAATGTTTAAGTTTGTATATTGTGTGTGAATAAGTGTTATCATTGGACCTGTATCAATTTTATATTGTATTTAAATATTACACAAACGAACATTGACAAAATAAACTGTTAATGAATACATATTATTGTTTTCTTTTCTACTTTAAAATCTTTTCCAACATCTTTCTAGATAGTGATTAAGTACGTAAGAGTACTATCGTAATATTTCTATATTATCCGTCCCTCTGCACACATAGTGGTGTGGCTACTTTATAAGCTCTCAGTGAAATATTCTCTTTAGATAAGTGAACGATAAGATAGATAGGTTGATACTGTTGACGGTTTCTTCACCATGTTATTTGTTTAAAGTAATTATTTTTTACTAGCTGCGCCCCGCGGTGTTACCCGCGATTTTAGTATATCAATAAAAAGTAGACTATGTATCCAAGGTGTCTGCTTCCTGCATACCAAATTTTATCAACTTGTTTCAAACTTCGTTTATTCAACTAATAGTGTAACGACGTTACAGAAAGGTCCGTTCTTTCCGGCGGCTCAAGCTTGAATGCCCGAACGGTGTAAGTCGCTATGTCCCCGTCAGGGGACGTGGCGAGCGATCACAGGGCTAGGCCCCCTGCCCGCGGAGGCACCCCTCAGCCCGTAGATACGGGCCCGTCTTTAGGTTGCCGTAATGATGCGGAGCTCCTTCGGGTGCGCGCCTGTTTGAAAACGAATAGCAACGCGACTCGCACCCGTGTGTATAAATGCATGTGGATTGCAGGCGCGCCGCGGCGACAAGAGATAGCTCCGTTTCGCTTCTTCACGACACCTTCGGCGGTCAGTCCCCACCGAGTGAGACCCCCAGTAACGTGGGGGAGGTCCAGCGAGAACGGCCAGCGACGAAAGGTGCCGGCTTGGGACGAACCTGCAGTAAGTATGTGGCCCCCGTCCGTCCCGTTTCCAGAGCTAGCCGGTCACGGTCCGGACCGCAGGGCCGTCAAATGTGTGTGTGGGCGGTATCGAAGTGTGAGTACTACCGCCCAGTGCATCTGCACCGAATAGCGAGTCCACAGTGCCATATTCGGTGCGTGAGTTTAAGCGCCTGTAAAGAAATGCGTGTGTGCGACGGAACGCAACTTGCCTATATTAATTTAGAACAAGTTGCGCGCCGTGGTGAGAGTAGGGTGGGCACTGTTTAATGTTTGAGTAGGTAGCGTCATGTCCGGTGCGACGGGGCCATCTACGTCCCCGACCAGAATGCGGGGCAGGCGCCTCGCATCAGGTGGGCGCGCGCGCCAGTGCGCAAGGTGCTTGACGTGCGGCCAAGCGGATGCGTCGACACGCGCAAACATACCCTTCGCGAGGCGCTGCACGAACTCATCCAGGCCCTCAATCCCGAGGTCCCGCAGGATTACATCATTCCTCACTAGGTAAGGGGCAGCCACAATTGTCCGCAGCGCGAGATGTTGCTGCGCGCGGAGCTTCTTCCGGTTCCCCTCACCTCTGAGGGCGAACCAAGCGGGGCGGCAATGTCAATATTGGGCGCACGTACAGCTATTACACACCCAATTTGACACGCGCCGGGAGGTGGGACGAGAGCACTGGTTTGAGGCGGGCGCGGGCGACCCGGTGGACGTGTGGCCCCATCGTGAGCCGGCGGTCGATGGTCACACCCAGGAATTGGACCCGGGACGACCACGCGACGTTGACTCCTTGGAACTTCAGAGGGGGTTGGAGGGGCGCGGAACCGGTAACGATTGCCTGCGTCTTACCCACATTGACCGACAGTCGCCGCTTGGCGAGCCGGTCGGGAAAGAGGTCGAGCGCGCGCTGCATTTTCAACACCGCGTGCTTACCGTTGAGAGACGTAGTTATGTACGCGGCGTCGTCGGTGTAAAACAAACTCGAATTGTTCCGGTCGTACTGTTATGTGTGGTTATAGGTATCGCAGCAGGAGTGATAATGTTCGATAATTTTCGATAATTCCCAGCAATAATGTCACAGCTTTGTTGATGCAACGCTGGTAGACTGAACAAGCATTGCTCAAACCAAACGGCACGGGGAGGTATTCATATAGTCCATCTGGCGTGACGAAGGCAGTCTTCTCTTCGGAGGTCTCACAAATTAAGATTTGTGTAGAAACGACCATTTGCCAACTGGTCAATCTGGTCGGAAATCAATGGGAGTGGATAATGATCACGCAGAGTATTCGAGTTAAGTTCTCGAAAACCCACGCTAAGTCGGTCGTCACTATTCTTCTTCTTGACTAATTTGATGGGGCTTGAGTAGGGAGATTTGCTCTCACGAATGATGTTATGTTCGAGAAGTTCTTTTGATTATGGTGCGAACCTTTTCTCGTTCCACTGGGCTGAGGCAGTCCAAGTTGTTGAAGAGAGAAAAACTCGTACTCACATGATTGACGAGTGTTCTGTGGACTAACTTCGTCCTGTTGGATGTGGTTATCACACTCAGATTAGTGTCATGAATCAGGTTCAAACCCACTAAAATGTCTGTTTTTAGTGGGTTTGACATTTCATAGTCGGGCAATCACTGCCTCCACAGCTTGTTCGTCTCTCAGTTTATCTTGGTAAGTCTCCTCCATAGGACCCAAGCCCGTGACAAAAACTTCGCGATGTCTTTTGTCGAGTTGTAAACATGTTCCCTGAAAATTACGATGCCCCGGGAGTATCTTTCAGGTTCGAACGTGGCTCTTCCCACGTAGTAGTTGTCACCATCCAATCATCAATCCACATTTTTGCATGCCCCTTTAACAGGCTGCAGACTTTCATGCGGATATCGAAATTATCCAGCTGGTACGCTTCCCGCAATCGCTTGATCGATATGCTGGCACCATTCTTGTACTCCGACGTGGGTGTCCGGATCGAATGATGGTAAATAGACTACCTTGATCCTTATTTTTGCTTCGGTAGGTGGAGCACATAAGCGCTCCGACATCTTTTACATCATTTGCATCAGGAATTGTGGTCGTCCCCGCTCATCTTCATTCATGAGGAGGATACGCGGCCTTAATTGCAGAACAGCTTCCAATGGTGTATTGTGACCAACACAGGCCCCCTCTGCTGGATGATGACTGGTCCGGTTGATTAGGTGGTGAACGAGTAGATGAGGAAGCAGTTTAGGTATAGGGGCCTTCTTGGAATCCCAATTCTGATAACGGAGAAAGAAGCTACGTGGTGTTTTTAAAAAGTGTGACGTCATCATAGCTGACGTCACAAATGTCATTTTGATCACTTAGTTTTGGTTTTTCAAAAGAAAACTTCACAACTTGTTTCATACTACGTTTATTCAAAGAATAGCGTAACGACGTCACAGAAAGGTCCGTACTGTCTGGCGGCTCAAGCTTGAATGCCCGAACGCCTTTTTTTTGTGATTGGCGTCTCGCAGTTCAACCTATAAGGTTGTCGACTGCTTAAACGGGCTTGCCTGTGGTGGCCTTCATATAATTTTAAAGTCTCCAGCCAGGGCTTATAAAAACTTACAAACTAAGCGACTACACACTAAGGGCACTCCCTGTGGGGTACGGGCATCGGCTTAGGGCGACGCTGGGGGAGGACAACTAGGGACGGGCTGGATCGAACTAGAATTATTATTAATGGGCGAATTTAAGAATGCCCAAACGTCGACAGTGTGGCCGTATTTATAGGGTTCGCCCCTACCACGTGCATGTGTAAGTTTTTAGGTTAAGTATTGAAACATTTAAATTAAAATAACAGGAATAGTTAAATACTATTTTACATTAATTTTACATCGTAATTAACTTAAAGTCAATCAATTTATAAATGTTTGGGCAATCAAATTATAAATCTTAATTATTTGAATACTTTTAATGACAAACTATTGTAGTTGCGCCGATATATACTATTATAATAATATAAATGCGAAGGTTTTGATGAATGAAAGTTTGTTACTCAATCACGTCGGAACGGCTGAACGGATCTTGATTAAATTTGGCACAGAGGGATAGTTTGAAATAATACATTATGATACATTATGTATCGGGAGTACCTATGTTCCTTTGGCGTAATTTCCAACATGCACGCGGACAAAGCCGCCGGCAGAAAATAGTGTGAAATAAATGGAGCTCACATCAACACAATTACAAACGACACTACAGAAACGAATATATTTTTCTAAGAAAGTACAAAAAGGAGAAGACCTATTCTAGCAGTGAATGGAACAAAACTGTCATGAGGACTGAGGTGGAGCCACTTAACTTGAGGTTGGCGCAAAACTTTTTTTTTTCATATTAATCTGTCAATATAAATGGTAACATAAAAAAAAGGTTTGCTCCCAATCAGTACCAATAGTTCTTTCGAGCTGCGATGTTGGTGTATGACGCGTATATGTATATGTCACCGGAAAATTGCAAACGCTGTAAGATTGTAAAAAATCGCGTGAAATTGTAAACAATTTTTTCATAATAAGACACGGATACATTGGAAACTATTGAATTGGGAAGAGCGTTATTGTATAAAAAACGTTTTTTTCATAATATATCGAGAAATTTTAATCTAAAAAAGATTTATTACAATCTTACAAAGTCTGCAATTTTCCGGTGACATATCACTGGAAAAATACAATGTCTAGATAGTAAATACATCATTGGTCTAAACACCATTCTTTAATCCCTTTATACAATTTATTATTTGATTTAATTATAATGGCTGAAAACCAATTACAGTTACTTTTAGTAACTGTAATTGGTTAAAGAAAGAAAGAAAGAATAAAACACAAAACATGTTCTAAAAAACTACTAAGCATAATTATACAAAAAGAAAACGATATTAAAAAAAAAAGAATAAAAAAATACACTTTCATGAATCTCTCTCACAGTACACTCCTGACATGCCAATAAAATCTTCGTCCGTTCATCCGCATACAGATCGTTTATTGGATTACAATCCAAGAGATCATTAAGTATAGCCAAAGTGCAAGCTATGGCCTTCTGGAACGAGGGTACAAGAAGAACACTGATAGCCTTCAAAGGTTTTTTTCCATGCATCAATAGTAGCTACGGAACCTTTACCAAAACATAAGCTTCGTGTACGATTCCATTTTGTGGACCACGTACCGTCTGTGACGACCTAGGTAGATGCAGATTTCATTGCGTACTTTTCGTCGGCTAAATTTCTTAAATGGTTCTGTGTATTCAAAATAAAGAATAATATTTGATATTTTCTTTTCGGTCATGTATTTAGTTAGTCAACGATATAAATAGTTTAGAGAACTAGAATATTTGTCATTGTGATAACTTTGACGAGCCAGCAAAATAAGGATGGGACAAAGGTTAGTCGCTGCTTCTCATGCATTAGTATGAAATTTAAATAGATGTTATTTTGAGGATGTTTGCATGACATACCGAATTATTTGAGACTAGAAAAAATTACTCATCAGTTTACAATGCAGCATTGAGGAGACGACATTTATCGTAAAAAATGTTGTGTGGACAATATAGCTGTAGAACAATCTAAGAAATAAAATCTCTCTAATGCAATCTAAGAAAATAACTATTTACGGACACTTTTATACTAACAAAATTAAACGGTTATCCCTTCATGCAGTAGTACTAAATAAACAACATTAAAGTTGTTCAGGACAATTTTAACACAGCTTCTTCTACAGTAAGTTGAGAAAGAAGTATCAGTCGCGTATTAATTTTATCCATCGCTGACCAAAATTCTGTAGCTTACAGTCCAGTGCAACTTGGACACTTACTCTAACTTGATGTATATGTTTACCACTAGTAGACCGCGCCGGCTTCGCCCGGATATAAATATTTCTTTTAAATTTTCTTTCATAAGAACCTTCTGCTGACAATAACAAACACAACAAAAAAAGAATTAGCGAAATTGGTCCAGCCGTTCTCGAGTTTTGCGCTCAGCAACATATTTAGCAATTCATTTTTATTAATATAGATGAAGATATATTTTATTTTTAAAGTTATACGTAAAGGTTTACTGCAGTAAAAAGTACATAATTTATGAGTTTTAATAATCCTTATATGTAGTTAGTTAGTGATTATGTTGATGTTACAGGGCGACGTTATCGCTTAGCGAAAAAGCCCACAAAAAAAAAAAAAACTATCCTTATCAATGATAGAATTTTACTTCAACAAAAACATCGAGCCTATGCGAGAGAGAGAGAGAGGGGGAGAGAGTAACTACGTCGGTTCTACATAGTTTAGTAAAGTTCAATCTTAAAGTTATGTAACGGGATGTATTCTATCGTCATACATAGGCCATTGTTCCCCAGTTCTCGTTAGTTCATAGTTAAAAGCACCCTATTGTATCATCGGGCTCCAAATATTTAAGATGTAACCAAGCTATTGTCAAATGTGACCTTTAGAATTTCAGAAGCTAATGTAAATTAAATATGAGGAATTGGAAAGTAGGATTAGTGATGGGACCTATCGCTTTTACACGCTGAAAATTTGTCAAAGTCAAAGTTTACATAATTATTTGGAAATAAAAATAACTTTGCAGATAATGAACTGGTGCTGCTATAACAGCTGTCAAAACCAAAAGAATGGATGGTGTTCGTGGCCCAAACACAATAATTATGTGTTAAAAGAAAGAAGTTGTTATGTGCCATGAAATTATGTAGATCCCAAATAAAGATAGATTGGTAGGAATCCAAGATACTATCGAAATCCATCGATGCTACAATAAAATAATTAATGGGAAAAACGTGTGAGCTTATCGATGTGTGTACGATGAAATAAAAATATGATACAATTTCAATAAGAGAGAACATCCAATAATTACTTACACTATTCCGGGATCGACATAAGTCTATTTTAACATCACTATAGTAGGCGCCAGATAAATGTGGAATAAAGTATATTGACCTTTCCCTAACAACTGTTCATAGGTACCTGAACAATTAAATATGAATCGTTTTTCATTATTAGACAATGTTAAGGATCACGAGAGATGATGATTCGGGACAGCTTTGTGTCATTAATTCCGTTTTTCAAATTAAAAATGTCAATAATTGTAGGTGGGTCAATGACCGTTATTCCACGATTATCTGGCGCCTACTATAGCAAAATATTGCTAGTGACGTTAATAGGCTCATTGTTTCCGTTCAATTATTTACATTTATAGTTATAGTAAACAAGTGAGCGAAAACAATGATAAAGTTTGTTGTATTAAGGTGATTACTATTTAGGTATTTTTTGCACAAGCAGTAATGACATGCAATTCTACATTTAAATAAACTATTTTTAGGGTTCCGAACATCTGCATCCGTAAGAAACGGAACCCTTAAAAGATCACTCGGTTATCTGTCTGTCTGTCCGTCTGTAACAGCCAATTTTCTCCGAATCTTCTCGACCAATTCTATTTTTTATGCATATTCTGTGACCCAAACACGGACGCGTTACGTTACGTAAAGATAAATAAATTTTGAGCAAAACAAGAAAATTACAAAAAAAAAAATGTACCGTGTGGCATGTCATATGGCAGATCTTATTGTGAGTAATCAATTTATGAAAAAAAAAAAATTTTTTTTTCATAAATTGATTGAATTTGTTATATTATGTTATTGAATTGGTTAGGTTAGATGGTCCGCAGTCTGCTCAGGAAAGCGGGGCGCCCTGCGGACTCACCGTCCGCGTACCGGCCCATAGTGCTGCTCGACGAGGTGGGAAAGCTGTTTGAGCGGATAGTCGCAGCCCGCCTCGTCGGCCACTTGTGCGGAGAGGGGCCGGACCTGGCCGAATGCCAGTACGGCTTTCGGCAAGGGCGCTCCACTGTGACGGCGATATCGCGAGTGAGAGTCTTGGCGGTGGAAGCAGTGTCGCGGGGCGGTGTGTTGTTGGCGGTGTCCTTGGACATCTCCAACGCCTTCAACACCCTGCCCTGGAGTTGTATTCGGGAGGCACTGCGTTATCATCGAGTGCCTCCCTACCTCCGTCGTATTGTCGGGGCTTATTTGGCGGAAAGGTGTGTCACCTATCTGGGACGTGATGGCAGATACCAGCGCCCCATGTCGTGCGGTGTTCCGCAGGGCTCGGTCTTGGGCCAGCTCCTGTGGAACATCGGGTACGACTGGGTGCTGAGGGGCGAGCTCCGGCCGGGAGTGCAGCTGGTGTGTTACGCTGACGACACACTGGTCACTGCCCGGGGGAGCTCGCACAGGGAGGCAGCGTTGCTGGCGACGGCTGCGGTCTCACAGGTGGTGAGCCGCATACGGCGCCTCGGCCTGGAGGTGGCCCTCAACAAGTCGGAGGCCATTGTTTTTCATGGGCAACGGCGAGCGCCGCCGCCGGGATCGCACATCGTGATCGGGGGGGCCCGTATCGCTGTCGAGTCCACCATGAAGTACCTGGGATTGGTGCTCGACAGCCGGTGGGATTTCGGCCCCCACTTCCGGCGGCTGGCGCCCAAGTTGTTGGGCGCGGCGGGGGCGCTGTCAACGCTGCTTCCCAATCTGGGGGACCCGAGCACCGCCTGTAGGCGGTTGTACGTGGGGATCGTGCGATCGATGGCCCTTTATGGGGCCCCGATCTGGGCGGCTGACCTGACGGCCAGCACCATCACTGTTCTGCGGAGGCCGCAGAGGGTGATGGCCGTCAGAGTCATCAGGGGATATCGCACGATCTCCTACGAGGCGGCTTGCGCACTGGCCGGATCTCCGCCGTGGGACCTGGAGGCGAAAGTGCTCGCGTCACTGCATAGGTGGCGCGAGGGCGCGCGGGCGCGCGGCGAAAGACTGACGCAGCAACACTTGGAGCTGCGTCGGTCGCAGCTGCGCGAGGTCCTGGTGGCGGAATGGCGGGACAGGCTTTCGAGCCCTTCCGCCGGCCTCATCACCATCGAGGCCATTCGGCCAGTGCTCGACCTGTGGCTCGGGAGAAGGCACGGCTCTCTGACGTTTCGTGCGACGCAGGTCCTCTCGGGGCATGGCTGCTTCGGGAGGTTCTTGTGTCGCATAGGCAGGGAGCCGGACGCTCGATGCCACCACTGCGTCGACTGTCGGGAGGACACGGCGCGGCATACGCTTGCAGAGTGTGCAGCTTGGGAGGAGCCGCGCCGTGCCCTCATCTCTGTTGTAGGCGGTGACCTCTCGCTGCCGGCCGTGGTCCATGCTATGGTCGGCGGTGAGGAGTCCTGGGACGCGGTGGTCTCCTTCTGCGAGACAGTTATCGCGCAGAAGGAGGCTGCGGAAAGGGAGAGGGAGATCACAACCGCTCTCCCTGCCCGCAGCAGGCGCATCGGGCGTCGGAGGAGGGCATACGCTGCCCTCTTCCGGCCCCCCTAACTGGGTCCAGGGGCGACGGACTTGGGGATGTCCGTCGCCCCACATTCATCCGGACCCGAGGTGGCGGCGCGTGGTGTTCCCGTGCGCCCCTCTTTGACGTAGCGAGGGGAGTCAAACACCTCACTCCCCTCGCCGACGCGAGGTGGCCCGCAGAGGCGGGCCGGCACCAGACGGGGATTGCGGAAGTCGCATACGTTCCCGCGATCCCCGGCGCAGGTGGGAGATGGAACACCGGGGTGGTTTTAGTCAGTAAGAGTCTGACAGACCCCTCCACCCGCCCCAGGGTGGAGGATTTCCATGAGGATTTCCCACCGACATCAAAAAAAAAAAAAGGGTTAGGTTAGATAACTACTTCAGAAATTAAGCGACAAAGAATTAGTCTCCTCCTGTTTTTTTAAGAATGGGAAATCATCAAATGACTCCTTACGCCCGGAGCAGAAGGGAGTGTAGACTTTTATTTACTGACCAAAACCCATCCGTGTTCCTCTTTACGCATTTCAGGGCCGCGGCAACTCTTTCGAACAAATTCTGCAACCCTGGCAGATACTGGCACTAGCGGGCCCCGTCTCTCTATCTTATCTTTTTTTTTTGTTTTTTTATTTAATATGGGTTTGCTCTTGACTCTAGTCTAGGTCATAGATGACAGAGACAAAGTCGACGATGGAGCGAGCTTACCCAGAAGAAGCGTGTTCACTCTAATTTTGAAGAGATTAGGGTTGTATGCGTTCGGAAACACAGACGCAGGCAGAGAGTTCCACTCCTTTGCTGTGCGCATTATCTCCGAAACTACTTAGCTTACAATTTTAAAAATAATGCAGATAAATAGTTCTTTATCTAAACATTACAGGAAATACTATTACAAGTATTTAGTGTTAAAATAACATGTATCAAAACCGGTCGGACCACGCACAGTTTAGGGTTCCGTAGTTACCCGTCTCCTAAACCATGCCAGAAAAATAGTCAAAAGTAGGTACCTACTTAACTATTATTACATTCCAAATTTACAAATGCACTTGGTTTTAAATTATTTTCAGTGGAATTATTAGGTCTTTTTTACTTACCCAGTTCCATTTAATAAGTTGGTCGACTGTTACTCATAAACTCGTTAAGCCCAGGTAGCGGTGATTATTTTCCTTTTAAATTCGTTATATAATTATGTTACAACTGTGATTTTTTTCACGTCTCCAAAAATAACCGATTAGCTGTCAGAGGGGGGGGGGACACTTGACTCAAACAAATAATAATAATAATCAGGTCATATCTCACCTCTTTTACATGGTTGACTTGAAACTCTTTGCCCCCAACAACTTGCAACTGATGAAGCTACTGAAGGTAACAGAAACCTTCAGTAGCGCCATCAGTATGGAATTTGGTGTGGACAAATGTGCGGTCATGCATGTGAAACGAGGGGAGATTATGGAATTCGTGGGAACCCAACTCTCGAATTCCATACACCTTAGATCCCTCAGCTCAACCAAAACTTACAAGTATTTGGGTATGTCGGAAGCGTTGGGCATCAATGCTAATAATGTCGTGAAACAATCGTTGAACAAAGTACTAAATAGTCTTTTATTAGGCGGTAACAAGGTGCGCGCCTTTAACGGTTGGGTATTGATGTACTCTTTCGGCATACTCAAATGAACTCAGACGGAACTTGACGCCCTGGATAGGAGGGTACGCTCACTGCTTACCGCAAATCGGATGCATCACCCACGGTCATCGGTGATGAGGCTGTATGTCCCGCGGAAGTGCGGGGGTCGTGCCTTCTTAAATGCTAAGACTCTGCACAGCCGCGAAATATGCAGCTTTAGGGAGTTCTTCCTAGAGGCCGACGTGGGTGGGACGTGGGGATGTGGTAGCAGTGGACGAAGGCCTTACTGCGCTCTCATTGGCTAACGAGAACTGAAGCAAACCTGTGGTATTTAATTAGATACTAATGACCACAGGGAGGTATAGCAGAGCAAGGAGCTTCACGGACGCTTTTACCGGTTCCTACATGAGCCCGATGTCAACTTTTTAGCGTCCGTAGTCTGGCTGCGTTTTGGTGACCTCTTCGGGGGTACTGAAGGTTTTGTCTGTGCCATTATGGACGAAGTTATGATGACAAACAACTACCGGAAATACATAGTGAAAGACGGTACGGTTGACATAATAATATGTCGGGTATGTCACCGGCCCGGGGATTCCATCCGCCACATTATTTCCGGTTGTTCTAGTCTGGCTAACGGAGACTATTTGCACAGGCACAACCTTGTAACCATGATTATCCACCAGCAACTTGTTCTTAAATACAATCTTGTGGAATACCGTACTATAGGTATGTTCCCGACCCAGTTCTCGAAATAAAAAGATACAGCTATTTATGCATCATTTTTGCGACATATTTTGGTACTGGCTAGTAAAACAAAAACTATGGGGTACTTCCCGTTGACCTAGAACAGCACAAGTAATGGAAAAAGTCTGAAAATTGATTATTTTTTTAAGTTTATCACAAAAATTAAATTCAATTGCAAACTTATATTTGCAGTTGTAGAAATGACCGTGACGTACATCTATGCTGGGAAGTTTGTTGCGCCACTTCTTCTTCCCAGCTAAAACACTAGGAAGTGGTGACGGGCGGGCGTTTTCGCGGACTGTCTTTATGTAGAACTTTGACGTTCAAAAAGTGCTGGCACTCAGCCTAATTTGAATAAAATGACTTTTGATTTTGATTTTTTGATTTATGTATGGGAGAACAACTATGTTCAATATGAAGATATTAAAAGTAAAATTTGGTTCTGTAACTTCGAAATTTCTGTAACCCTCAGGCTACAAGAATAACCAGATAACAAGACTTACCTACCTAAAGTTCTCGATAACTATTGGCAGGAAGTAAAACAGGTAACCTTTAATATCTAATACCAAGCATAAACTTGTGTCAGTAACATTTAAACAACTTTGAAACTATAAAATCCAATTCCAGTGTTCTTAGAATAAGAATAAGAATATTTGATTTGCATTTAAAATATGGTACATTTAAGGTCTTATTTTTAGAAACATGATCTAACATGTTTTGCCATTTACTGGCATACAAATATTTGAGAAATTATTCTCAAAAATAACGAATGTTATGTATTTATAAAACTAATGTTTTGTGATACAATCTTATGAATTCAATTTCAATTACACTAGCAAGTCTCTCAGGTACATCTGTATGCTTACACTAAATATGGTATAGTAGGTACTAATTTGAAATTTTAACAATATGTGATAAACCAATTTAAGTAGGTAGGAATAATCAAAGTAATCAGTAACCATATTTGTCTGTTACATTTTTGTCAGTAAATTCTTTAACACTATAAAAACAATTACCAACCAGCCATTTATTTAGTTTGTCTTTAAAATGTTTCAAAGGCAGTTCCCTTATTTCTTTTTGTATATTATTGAAAATTTTTATTGAAGTGATGTAGCTATTTTTATGGCATAATGTGTTTTATGTGTGGGCATTCTTAATAGTGTGTCTCGACGGGTATATTTTCAGTGTAATTTACACGTTGTGAAAAACTTTGAGTGCTCCTTAACAAAAACACCAGCTTGCATTATAAACACAACATCTTTTGAAACAAAGAACATTGTTTATTCTAACTATATATACGTTTTAGTTAACAAAATTAATCAGCAAAAAGTTAAATATATATTTTTAAGCTTACACTTGTGTCCCACTGCTGGGCAAAGGACTCTATTTCACCTTCCAAATCTCTCTCTCTTGGGCGATCTCTGGCCAAGTCTGCCCCGCAAACATGATGAGATCGTCACACCGGTCGACCTCGACGAAGACCTTCGCCCACCTATTCGGGTGCATTCGTGCGACGTGGCCAGGCCACTCCCACTTTAGCTTGGCTGTTTTTTCCCCAACATCTATTACTTTTGTTATGGAGCGCAGGGTGGTGTCTCTAACGCGATCTGTTCGCTTAACACCTATTATGCTGCGCTCCATAGTGCGTTGGCAAATCTTGAGTCTGGACTTTTGTTGTTTATCAGTAAGTGACCAACTTTGTGCATCGTAAGTTACTTAAAGTATTTACTTAAAGTTGGTCACTCAACAAAATGGTAAAAAAAAATTAAAAAGTTTCTTTATCGATCCTGCCCGTCCTAACTGTTAGGACGGGCAGGATCTTTAAAAAAACATTAAAAAAAAATTAAAAACACAAAATACTAGAATAAGTAGTCTCTTTAACTCAAAGGTTAACTGGTATTAAATGCCTTGTTACATTATTATATATAACCACTTTTGTACATAAAGTTTAAATAAATATATCCAATTTGAAACCATCTAGAGTCGTTTGTAAAAAAAAAAAGTATTCCTCCAAAATATGTAATTTATTTTCATAGCTTCTAGGCTAGCTCTAGGTATCTAGCCATTGGTTCTGATTCGATCGGTTCTCTTCAGAACTTTATCTCGATGCGAAATGTTCGATGTCAAAGGGATTGTACATGCCCTTTGACAGGGGATATTAACAACGTGTCCAGTCGCCGTTGCAATAAAAAGGGTACGTTCATCTTGGACTACAAATTCTTCATGTAGCTTAAAATGTAACGTTTCTGAACGTGGAGCGTCATTGACTGGCAAGGTACGAGTGATACTGAAAGCCCATTTTTCAAAACTTGAGCGAACGTGACTTCGACGACATTTTGTACTGTTTTGGCAAGGGGTGTCCAGTCATACAGTTTTACCTCACCAAGTAGTGAGTCATTGCCGGCCCATTTCTACGTAGTTGTGGTACGCGTTTTAATAAATTAGGTAAATGACCAACATAGGTACTGTACCAGCATACTTATATCAATACCTGGGGCTGAGCACACTAAGCCGCTCCAAACATTCAATCAACCTATAGAAGGATATGCGGAACAGAGAGTAAAGTCCTGCAAACCTCTACTGATAAGGGGATGATCCTCCGACTATACGGTTGATGTGTCTGGTGGGCAACTGCCCGATAGTTGATATTTGGACTGTTGTATATGTTCAAATCGCACGGAGAACTTTGCTTGCGCGATGCAGGATTCGTAGGTAGTTCGTCGCTGACAGGATAGATGGCGTTGCGGTCTTTTTTGTTGCCGTCCAAATTTTACTTCTTAGTTTTTCATATGGCGGCACTGATGCCGCAAACCTGCCTAGGCTTTTCCCAACTATGTTAGCGTCAGATTTAAGCCTAACCAGATGCAGCTCGCGCAGCTCGTGCAGCTTCTGGAGTGGCGACCGCGTACCGGAAAATGCAGCGTTGGAGGGCCATCTACAAAGTGGACCGAAGACCTGATGAGGTTCGCGGGTAGCCGATGGATGCGAGACGCACAGGACCGGTTGCTGTGGCAACACTTGGGGGAGGCCTATGTCCAGCAGTGGACGTCTTTCGGCAGTATATCATATGGAGCGATTGCCTATCTGACCTCTACAACCCAGTAACTGGGTAATACTATTTCAGCTTCAGCTAAAATCTCACAAACAATAAACAGTAGAATTTATCTGAACTGAGACGATTCAAAGCTTCAGTGGATGATGCTGGTACAATCCTTGGTTTACATCCGCGGTGCGTGGAACATAGCGACGGTAGAACGGACTGAGCTCACTGAGCCTGAGCAGGCTTTGTTCTGATGATACACGGGCTGATAATATGCAGAGCACTTCTATTACAATTTTATTTAAAGGTATATACAAATAGAAAATATTAAAAAACAACCCTTTTTTGTGTGCCTCTCAGCAAACCCTTTCATTCTATACCCCTAATTATTATGGAAGTGCATACAATTATTTAGTCCGCAATCTCAATCTGGAAGTTAATCATAATTATCACTTTCACTACATGTTATAAAACAGATTCCCTCGCCGCGTCTTGCTGTCCGTCTGTTCGCGGTTTAGGTGTATAATGGATATGCGCGTACGAAGTCGCGGGCGACAGCTAGTTTTTTATACAATTATGTCATATGGCATGGTACACAAAGTGACTTACGTAGAAAATATGCTCGAAACGTTAAAACCCCGTATGTTACAAAAGTTGTATCAAGCGCAGGTGGTCCAAGCTCGAATGATACCGCAATAACACTAAAATAAAAGGAAGCTATTGCATTCTCCTGAACTGACACTGATTCGCTTACACTGCCCTTTATGGCCTTCACAATAAGAACGGTTGTTGTGCTACACGAAGAATATAATCGTACACTTTGAGGTCTTTTTATTGTATTCGTAATTTTGTCGATGTCGTTCTCGGTTTTCAATGTAATGTCTCGGGAAATGTTTGTAGTGAACCTATTGCTTTCTATGAGAACTCTTGGTAGTATTACAATAGTTTTGTTTTATTTGAATATTAGTATTTCGCCAGCAGTATGGTAGAAAATAAAGAAGCCGTGTGGCAACTTTGACTTACACTTGTTAACCGACTTTCAAAAAAAGGAAGATGTTCTCAATTCGATTGGTTTTTTAATGTATGTTCACCGATTACTCCGAAGTTTCTGTCCCATAAAATTTTTATTTAGTTTAGCCCAGCAGTTTTTTGCTTACTTGTTGCATAGTTGAATGATGTAATTACGTCGTCCAAGTGAGCAAAATGACGTCGGGTAATTAGTATCGCTACTAAAAAGTGAAAAAAAAAAATTACAAAAAAAATACAATCGACTTCCAAAATAAAAACACTACAAAGTCTAAAATAACTTTAATTTCGGCTGCCGGTGTCAAAAACGAAGAAACAAAACTAAAAACACCGACTTCCGAAATTTAAGTTGTTTTAGACTTTGTAGTGTTTTAATTTTGGAAGTCGGTGGTATTTTTGTCTTTTGATTTTCTCGATTAGACGCCATATAACCAACATTGACTGTGACTGAATTTTATAAAGACGAAATTGTAGCTTGTCTATAGGAGATTTTATGTAACCTGGTGTAATCAGTATGAAATTAATCAAAGTAGACTGACGAATTTTATGCTGATTACCTACTTTTAATACTACCATTGTCAACAAGAAGCCATTGTCTAAAAACAAATTACTACGATACCTGTGTATATAAATATCTTCATCAACAAACACAGAACAGAATACAAACCGGTAATTCAAAAGCCACAACATTCGACGTCCGTAACAACGCTTCAAATATCAAAGACAATGATGTCAACCAAAATGTTCGTTATACCTGAAGTTTTGTTTTCAAGTGAGCTCATTAAGGACACTCTTTTTGCACGAAAAATCTCATCCCATCCTAAAAACAGAGTTGCAAAAACGGGACAAGTCTGCTGAATATATTTTTATTAATTCGGGTTTTAATATTTTTAACTGAAGTTCTTTTGGTTTTAAAACTTAAATATCTTTTTTAAACGATATAATATATGAAACTAAGTATAAAACAATACATTTTGTTATTTTATGAAACTGACCTTTTAACATCAGCTCGGTGTGTGTAGGTATCAGTTATAAGAATTGGATAAAACCATATTAGTCAGCTGTGACAGCAGCATGACATGAATGTCATGTTGCTGTCAATGTGACAGTTGCGTTGTCAAAAACAAGGATTGTCATAAACTTCTCGAATTTAATATTTTTTACATTTATTATTATCCCCGGGAAGTCATAAAATAATATTCAATGGGATATTATTTCATCATTGGATAGATACTGCATTTTAATAATGTTCACATATTTTATTCTTTCATCAGTCTTTCAGTATAAAAGAAAAGACAGGACTAAAACTGTGTTTATCTATTTAAGTAAAAAAAACAAGAAAAAAACTTAGCGGTTATATTCGTACAACAGAAACATACAAAAAACACGTGATTAAGTTATTTTACTATAAAATGATTAGATTATGTTTTATCAACCCGTTCATTTTGTGAACTTGGCTCTGCACTGTCATGCATCCTATTTATACTGACAACCCACTAGAGAGCTGTGTTCGAATAAAGCCTACTCTGAAACGAGTGCAGTAATTAGTGCTTAGTTAAGGCACCTATTTGATAATACTGCTTGCAGAGGTATAAAAGCCTGACTTTAAATCTACGTAATAAGAGACGCTGTCATTGTCAAGACAGGCTGGGAATGAGTTGAATGAATTTAGCGTAGTGAATATCTGTGGTGCTTTAGCTTGAATTTATAATTATTAGCATGATTATAGACCTGCCAGGGTTGCGGAATTTGTTCGAAAGAGTCACCGCGGCCCGGGAACGCAAACGGCATTAGAAGGAACACGGATGGGTTTTAGTTAGTAAGAGTCTGACGCGCCCTTCCTCTCCCCCCAGAGCGGAAGAAGTCATTTGATGATTTCCCATCCTTAAAAAAAGCATGATTATTAGAGAGACTACATATAGAGAAAGACATAATATACGATTGAAGGGTTATATGGAACATGTTCAAAACGGGTTGACCAGTGAAAGGAGTACTAATAGGTATTGAAGAACTCAAATTGTGCCTATCCCAAAAAAATAAGATAAGGGAAAGCGAATGTTTTTTGCATTTCATTTTCGATGTATCCGAAATAGTAGAAGTAGCTACCGCATTGCGTACGGCACCAGAAAAGTCAAATGTTTGAACAAGAAAATATAAAAAAAAAATTATACACTGCAGAGCTGGTAAACCAATCGTTTCTAGTAGGAAGACTACTTAGCCACGCCATGTTCTTTAAAGTGCGTTAAAAAGCATCGTGTACAATATTACAGTTAAAAATATATTCTCTCATAGAGCACTTGTTAAAAATATTCAACAGCTATTCCTGGGAAACACAGGAATGCTTTTTAGTAACAAGGCAACGGAATTTGTGGTCTCCCCGACGATGTTATTGCATTAATAACATGTGGCCAGAACCTTTTGGACGAAAACCGCAGGAAAATAAAATAAGCTCAATTTAAATATGAAGATTGGAGCGTTGGATAGTACCTATCGTATTTTTCTTTGGAGAAATGCTACAGGTACGATAGGGAATAGAATTTTTGATACCGTTTTTGTTGAGAATTGAGGCGTTCTACGAAGTTTAGAATATCTTGATTGTGTGTTTCGTAATCAAAATTTTGTTGACAATCATTGTGTTACAGACTTTTACTATGAAGCTTTTAAAAGGCCCAATAGTAATAAAATCTATTTGCACCTTTCATATTCTTAGTTTCACATACAGGTAGTACGTATTAGTGTGATATTGATTTATTTTACTTATTTATGTTTTGTTTGTTATAGTTTAAATATGTTGTTTTATTTTTACCAATAGTGTTTGTACATGGTGACTACATCTCTTTTTATTCGACTCTCCTTTCGAAGGTATGCTGGAAGATATTTCTGTACACATAAGCATCACATTTGTACCTAGGTTTCTGTTTCCTTCTTATCTGTATGTACATCAATTGTTCATTAACTAATGATTAAAAAATACTATCAAATTATTACCTTTCCTGGGTCAAATTATTGCAATGCTTTCGGGTACTTTTCCCAATGTGGTATTTGTTTTAAATATTCAATTAATTACTTACCGTCTCATTTAATGCGTGCTTGTGCATCATTTATTTACTCAGTGTTTAGTCCATAGCCCGCCCACAGAGCACTATTATTACCAGAATTAATATCTTCGTCTCCTTCAGTCTCCTTTTAAAATCTTCCTCTCAAAAATAAAAAAATATATGTTCTAGAATCATTTACACACATTTTCATTATTGATGTAATAATACTGATTTTGAAATTGATATACTTGAACTAATTTTACCCAGTCGAAATTCAGCTGCTCAGTAATAATGCTACATAATCAAAATACGAACACAAAAAGCGAACTTTCTGCTTCCTCATGCCGCTTCCCCACTTAAACTTTAAAGGGACACTTTAGAAACGTCGGCGTCGAAGGTTATTAGAGCTGAACAATATCACAGCAGAATCTAATGTGATTTAAAATTCATTCGCTATTGCCTTCCGGACACCCTCCTCCCTAACTACCATCTAATCACGTGGTCTGAGTGTGTGCACATCAAGTGGCTTTTTCAACATCAAAGACAACGCCTCTACCGACCCCACGGCTATAGGGGCCACGAAAATTATTTATTAGATGCCTAAAGGAAATTTGTTGGCTTCCGATACACCATTATTGTCGAAAATTCTGTCTTCAGAAACATAATCCCATTGAAGGTCTAAAATAAAAATGGCTTCGAGACTTCCTTAATTAAAGGTTTGAGAAGGGCTTTAGGGCTTTGATGTTCGCAAGCCTTGAAAAAAATGTGAAACGGAGTTGGTTCACGTGTGGTGTGCCCTGAACACAAGAGTTTGGTTTGTTGTTTGGGATAGCTTAAAATACTCGTAATGTACGTAGATGAGGACTTTTTTTGTTTTTTTTTTTTGCCACGTCTATTTTTTTATAATCGCTTTCTCCTTATTACATTTCATTTATAGATACTTGCTAAAGAAGAAATTAGACAAAACGATCCAAGTTACCTACAGCAATGAGTTTCATATTTACTGAAAGGGCACCGAAGCTCTTTACTTTATGTAAAAGCTAACGTCAATTCTTCTTCTTCTTCTTCCTGCCCGTATCCCATGTTACATGGGGTCGGCGCAACACGTTTTTTTCTTCCATTCTGTCCTGCACAAAGCTAACGTCAATTGTGTCCTTTAAAAATGTTCAACATCGAAACTGTCATAGCATGGGAATGGTGGATCCAGAAGTTCTTAATAATGTATTCTCCTTCTTTATAAAGGTGGAATCTTCCATCCATCTGAAATGATCTCAAATATTCTGAAACTTCTTGTTCTTCTTGTGAACGCACAGTAACACCATTCATCAATGTATGCATTTTGTTACTATGCGTTACTACGCGTTGAATTTATGAAGGGAAAAGACAACATAGGTTAGGTATAGGTAAGTAAAAAAAATACTAGAGCTTAACGCTTTTTATTTTATCTTCGTTAAGGTTATACAATAGAGCGCCTTAACTAAGTTGTTTTGCGAAGAAACCACGTTAATCTGAAAGAAACCTATGACCTACCGATCAAGTGAAATAACACTCAACTTTTTCTAAATTTTTCGCTTAAAACTTTAATTTAGATAAACTACGTTTCCAACAAAGCAATGAACGCGGCCAGTGAGCCCAAACACTATAATTTGATAAAACATCGACGAAAACGACATAAGAAGAAGAAAGTAAATAAGCAAACGTGTCAGTGGCAGCCCTTAGTTTTGAGCTGGCCTTGTGAAGTGTATTGAGTTTGAACTCGAGCATGTGGCGTAACCATAACAGGTCGACTTCAACCAGCGCGTGGCGAACGTTTTACGACCCAATATGAACACCCAGTCATCTGATGACTCTTTCACAGCCAATGTCGACCAAGTGCAGCTTTGATAAGTCAGTGAATACGAGTCAATAGTGCTAAGGGTATAAACGGTTGACTGGGAACTATAGCTGTAATACATTAAAGTATAGTCCTCGTGGTAGCATTTCACTATCTGTTTTAAGCATAATAGCTTTTGATCTGCATTACAGCAATACAGTTGATTATAAAGAAGGAAAAACAGCTCAGTAACACATTGATGCTCAGTGGCTCAGTTCGCAAAATTGAGAAGCGCAAGGGACGGTGTTGTATCAGTCGCAGCAAATTCTGCATTCCGCTGCGGTCCCGCTCGTCTGAAAGAAACAATTTTAGTTCAACATTCATATCACGATACCCTTGCTACATCAAAAGTTGTGAAATAACGTTAGCGAAGCGTCGTAATTTATAAGCGTAAACATGTTGAGTTTGCGAAATACAGATAAAATTTCACTGTTCGAGGGTCTCCTATTTAAATTACAATTCACACGAAAAGCAACATGGCTAAGACCATTTTTTAAAAGCCCACCAGTTTTTGCCTCCGTGAGAGTTGACAACCTTTTGGTTCAGGGGAGGCCATTGTCCCAGTAGGCTGGTTATGCCGTTTAAATTACATGTAATCTATTGTCAGGTACTACCAACTCTAACATATAGTACTCGTACTTACTCTTGCAAAGTATTGTTTTCTCAATACATAATACTTGGATATCACACATGTTATCAGCTATCAAATCCAACACTATGGCGCCGAAAAAGAAATAAAAGGTGGGTTGTCCAAACACAATTTCCACCCAGTCTACACTTTCGACCTTGGTTGTGCCCTAAAATAAATGTGAATGTTAGAATTACGTCAGCCAACTTTAGGATTCTTTGGCTTGTTAGCATCCGTGTCGTTCAGTGCTGAAATTGGGCTATTTCGGCTGCGAACTGAGTCGACTGAGGACTATGCGTTTACTCTGGGTCGTCGGACAATTTCGGCTAACAGCTAAAATTGGTAGATTTAAAGTCTATGCACAAACCCATGTGAAAATATGGCTTGGGGAACCCGTACACGTATCCGTACACTCCAACATAAGGTTCAGTTGAAAACCAGCGTCAGGGAACTACTAGTGGTCTGGCATTTTGCTGAACTGGACCTATTTGGCGCAGTCGCGGGGCACACAATAATATTGTTTAAAAATTAAGTTTCCTTTTATTTGTACATATATTGTGTGTATCTATGTAAATAAAATACTTTTCTTTCTTTCTTTCCTTAAAAACAAGAAAATCTTCGTAAATTTTTAATATGCTGACGTTCAAAAGAGCCCTTTAATGGCCTAATTGAAATAAACGTTTTTGACTTTTGACTTTTATGTAAATGTTACGCTCACGGACCAGAAAGACTAATTGACTAATTGATTAACGCGTTGTTGCCATTTTCTTAAGTACCACAACGCGTTGTGAGCTGTTTTTTCGCTCAATGAGTTTTTCGGTCCCTGAGCGTACGCTATATAAACGAGGTGTAATGTGTCTTCGGTGAAAAATTTAAAATCCTCCAGTTATACATGTGCAATAAGTCTGTCATTAGCCGACAGAAACTGTGGGGCATTGGTAGCCACAACATTGTATTCTAAAAATTACATTTACTATGTTCAAGGTACTTACAAATCGTTTTATAAATGTTAATCTTATGGATGTCTCATGTACTGTTTTTAATAGAGCACAAAGTAAACCCACAAAAGTCTGAAAAATAAACATTTCTGCTTACTTTTGTTCGCAAAATAAAATACTACAAAAAATCTAAATTTTCAGACGTACCAAACATTTCAATTGACGACCAAGTTTTCTAAAAGTTTCGAGAAGTCTCTCGTACATATGTATTAACTTATTAATAGCTGATCTAT
This sequence comes from Mamestra brassicae, assembly GCA_905163435.1. Taxonomy (NCBI): domain Eukaryota; kingdom Metazoa; phylum Arthropoda; class Insecta; order Lepidoptera; family Noctuidae; genus Mamestra; species Mamestra brassicae. The sequence continues at coordinate 3,051,439 of LR990996.1, read as the reverse complement.
TCCGAATTGAATCATTAAAATCGGTGGTCTCTATCACCATTTTTAAAACTTTAGTACGACAATAGAGTAAACCAAAACACATAACTATGGCTAATCTCCCCATATCATGAGCCAAAAATGCGAAGGTTAAAATATACAATTGAATTGATTGAGACATAAAAAATATTTTTGGGAATGAATATAATAGAGCCACTAAACTCCACAATCTGAATCCAAAAGAAAAAGAAATGATCAACATGCAAAGGATTTGTAATTTTCGGTAGTCTTTCTTTGCACCGGGAAAGCCATCAATTGTATGTAAATATGTGAAGTATGTATACAAGTAATCATCTTTACATAGCAATGAAACTAAGACGTTAAATGAATATTCTCCGAAGGTCAAATATTTGTGAAATGAATCTACAGTGTGCAATTCGCAGAATACATACAATACGTTGACGATAGAACATATTACGATGGGGTACAACTTTGTAAGGATACGTGTGAAGCCGGATGACGATTGCAAGTTATTACTGATTCCGAGAAAAAAACGATAGTACATAACAGGTTTTATGTTACACACTGGCTGATTATCAATCATGGTTTTTTCGTTTATATTTTCAGCCAAAATTATCATGTATTTAACTGAAGCTGCTGCACACTACGTATCTGTAAAAACAGAACAAGAATAGTAGTAATAAAAATGATCACAACCTTTTTGTTTCATTACATATTTAAAGTGGTTGTAAATCGATATCGTGAGTACATTTCTCTATAATTATTGAGCTCTACGATGCGCAGTAAAAATATGAGCCCGTTATAGCTCTTTTTATATAGATTGTCAGTATCAATAAAATTAATACTATAGACAAATTAAATAAAACTTTAAAATTTTATTTGATCTTCTAAGTTTAAAACCTTTTTTTTTCTGAAACTACCTGGAACACTTTCTTGTATATATGTCATGTACTGCTGGGGCGAAACCATCGGGCAACGTGTTATGTCGCTTGATATCTCGAAGGCCTTTGACAGGGTCTGGCACGCAAGTCTACTCAGCTAGCATCCCAGCTGATTTTTGTAGCTAGATATCAGACTTCCTTAGTGAACGTTCGATCCGAGTAGTCGTTGACAGCTGCTCCTCTGACCTCATGGCTATTAATATCTGAGTTCTTCAGGGATCTGTTCTCTTTGCAACTCTTTTCCTGCTGCACATCAATGACCTGCTTCAGCTTGATATAATTGGGTACACAGATGACAGGACGGTGCCGGTATCACAGAGGTAGTACACAGCGCAAAAACCAGCGGGGATGAAGTTCGTTCCATGAGAGAGGCCATGAAAGAGCGGACAAATTTGACCTTAAGCCTTGTCTCCCTTGTCTTGCCTTGTTAATCTGGTCTCTTTTAACGCCACCAAAACACAGGTGTGTCCTTTTACCACAAAAAGGAGTCATTTCAACCAAACTCCTTATTTTCGCGGTAAATCTGTTCCTGTAACCGATCGGCTCGAACACCTAGGCATAGAGTTGACAGCCAGTCTCAACTTTGGTGCCACCATTGAACACAAAGCCAAAACTGCAGCTAAAAAGCTGGGCATCTTAAATAGAGTGAAGCGATACTTCACGCCTGGACGGCTTTTAACCCTTTACAAAGCACAAGTACGATCCTGCATGGAGTATTGCAGCCACCTTTGGGATGGCTCAGCTAAATACCTACTGCCGCGCTTGACTCGGTGGAATGCAGAGCTAAATGGGCTCATCGGCGACGTAAAACTAGTGGATACCAAACTTCACAGCTCATCGCCGCAAGATTGTTTGCTTGTTGGTCTTCTACAGATTATACTTCGGGGAGAGTGCCCAAGAAATTTGCGACCTCATCCCACCGGCCCCGTTCTACTATCGGACATCTAGATGCACTGTAACTTTCGCCGAACTACAGCGCATTTCTGCGCTCACAAATACTTGTGCACCCTGAACGCTTCTTAGGTTCAATGCTGTGTCGTCAAAGGAAAATTCAGTTGCGGGTGCTGTCTGGCCCATAATTGGCCAGCTAGTGCTATTTCTCCACTCGCTGGATTTGGCGCGGCCCACCGGTCATATCGATTCCTTACGACCACACTTACTGCTGGCTGCTTCACAGCTTCGTGGAGCTACAAGGTATTTTTTTTTATACTACATTGTGCGTGAGTGTTAAGTGAGACACTTGACGAACCCTTTGTTACTTTAACTTTATCACTTCGGCGGAGCATCTACCCCCGGGACATGAACTGCAGTGGCCAATCTGGAAATCTCTTAACCGATTGCGGAACCAAGTTTGCCGCAGTAGAAACAATCTGGCCAAAAGGATTTACAAAAATATAATCATTGTGGACCCTGTCGGGCACAGCAAAGTAGGAGAGAGGAAGAGTTTACTATTTTAAATAAATTATATATTATAACTGTACAATTATAAAGTAATTAAAAACACATGTACTTACCTGATTTAAAATTCACTCCTCACCGTAGTCCATAGAACCTTGCAATTCCTTATTTTTGGAAATTAATTTTAATTAACCTTGATACGCTAGATACCTAGATCTAAAAAGTAAGTTCAGAATTATTTCGAAAAATGGTTTACAGGCACTGTGGAAGCAATTTTGTGTTTCTATAGAAAGTGCAAAATCACTCTCTCTCTCTATCTGTCTGAAGTCTTTAACGTAACTTGAAACTTGTACATACAAACTCACAATGTATAAAAGTCCGCCATTGGGAGGAAACGCTGTTACTGTTAATAATAAACAACAGGAGTTCAAATTATTATACATTTTCACAACTAAATATTTTATTTATTACTTGACAGAAATATGACGCAATATTTTGGAATGGTGCAACATAATTGGTTGCACCATAATTGTATGAACAGAGTGGTTGTCCTTATTGATAGAGTTGATTTCAACTCTGTATATTCTATGAGTTTGATTTTGAGCAGGCTTAGGATTTGCTTTTGGGTTTAATAACAGAGGAAGGCCAAATGCGGAGCGTACTGGAACAAATAAATTGTTTTGAAAGACAGCTTCTGCCGAGGGAATCGGCAATTTCTCCATGGGAACGTACTCCCAAGATAAAAACTTTACATGTATTAATAAGGTTTATACATATAGTGCCCCATATTTTTTATTCAAATCCTTTCAGTAGTTCTACAGGAAATTAATAATAATAATAATAAGCCTGACATAGTGGTGATAGATCGACTAGAGCGTCGCGCAATGATTGTTGATATAGCAGTCCCTCATGACGCGAACCTCGTGAAGTCTGAGAAAGATAAATAAACGAAGTATCTTGACTTGGCTCGCGAGGTTGTCGACATGTGGGATGTGAACACAGCAGTCATTGTGCCGATAGTCGTGACGGCCAATGGCATAATTGCCAAGAGCCTCGACCAACATCTAAAGAGGCTCTCGTTGGCTCAGCTGGATCAAGGGCTTGATCCAGAAAGCAGTACTCCTGGACACGGCACGCATAGTTAGGAGGTTCCTCTCTCAAGAGCCCTGACTACCGGTAGCTTAGACCCTGTTCCCGATACCGGTGGGCTACTATTTTTTATATTTTTAAATATTTTTACATTTTTGTATTTTAATATTTAAAATGTAATTTATATGTATATACAAATGAATAAAGGGAATAATAATAAATATCTTTATTTCCCAATAATACAGATAATGGCACTAATAGTTTACAATTTTTGGATAAATCGGAGACAACATTTAGACACATTTTGACACATTAAACATTCAGATGATAGGAATCTGTACGCAATAAGTTAAACTCTGTCTCTTAAACTAGGTTATCCTGTATCTTATGAGACAGTGTTACGCAATGAGGGACAATTTAATGTATAAGTGGACTGTGTCATTTTACCTTAGAAGGGAAAAAAAAAGTTATAATTATAATACTTAAGTTTTAACATGTTGCATGAGTATGTGAGAGTACCAGGGTGAGGGTGAATGAGTGTAATTGTAAGTATATGGGTGTATAAATGTGTGTGTGAGTAAGTAGCTGGTGTATTGTGGTGAGTCATTGAGAGGTGAGCGGATGTATGTGCGAGTGTGTGGATGCGAGTACGGTAGTATTTGTGCAAGTATGGAGATGGGTGTATGCTAATTAGGTGATGTAGGTAAGTAAAGTCTCTGTTTCGGCGTAATCCTGTTGAAGTAACCATTCTGTTACTTTTAATTTTAGGTTGTGTTTGTTGAGTTCTAAGATATTCAGTGTTTTATGAATCTTTTTGTAGATGTAGATGCTAATTACATAATACTGATGCTTTGCGAAAGTAGTCCTGTGTTGGGAGCCTGAGAGAAGGTTTATGCGCTTATTTGGGCTAGACGGGGAAAGGCTGTTATGTGTCCTAAGGACAGATTGAAGCACAAAGAGCTGACGGACTGTAAGAACCTTGCAATCTGCGTACAATTTTGCTGTTGGATATCTATGAGGCTTCCTTGTCATTACTTTCAGTTCAGCTCTTTGTGCTCTCTCTGCCCGTAGGATGTGCTTTTCGTTGCTTTTCGTTGCTGCATCCCATACAGAGATGCATTATCCTGTAACCGATTGGCATAGTGCGTAATACACCACTTTCAATATATCGTCATTAGCAGAGTTTCGGAGGGACTTGAATATATGAATGAGGCGCAAAGTTCTTGTCGTGACAGCGTCAATTTGTTTTTTCCATGTCAGTCCGTCATCTATGTGGACACCTAAGTACTTTATGCTGTCACTTCTAGTAAGCGCTGAACAGCAGCATGGTGCTGTTCGATTAGAGCATGAGTGGGCAGTTATTGAAAAACTGTGTGACGGTGCGGTCTGTAGCCTAATTGCGAACGGATGTAGCAGGCTTTGTTTAGGTTTAAAGTAAGAAGATTTGAATTGAGCCATTTTATAACCTCTGCCACCGACAACTCTGCTGTAGATTTGACAATATCCCAAGTGGGTCCATGAACTAAAATCGCGGTATCATCAGCGTATTTATATATATCAGTATTTGGGAGGTTCATTTTGCAGAGATCGTTGACGTAGATAAGAAATAAGGTGGGGCCCAATATGCTGCCTTGAGGGACGCCGAAAGTAACAATCTCCTCCTCACTGAGGTGGGTATCAATTTCAACTCTCTGGTTCCGATTCTTGAGATAATCTTTGAATATTTCAAGTGATACGCCGCGAACACCTAAGTATTGTAATTTTGAGATAAGGATGGGAACAGAAACTGTGTCAAATGCCTTAGAAAGGTCTAGAAAAATAGCTAAGCATTTTGTCTTCATATCTAAATTTTTTGCTACCTTTTGTGTCAAACCTAGTACAGCATCCTCTGTTCAAACACCAGCTCGGAAGCCATATTGGTAGTCAGCAATGATTTTTTATTTCTCCAAGAAATTCCTGAGACGATTGTTTAAGATCCTCTCAAGGTTCTTAGAAAGTGTCGGTAAAACTGATATAGGCCTATAATTACCGACACAGCTTCTGATCCCACCCTTGTGTATAGGATGGACTATTGCCTTCTTAAGAGCGTCTGGGAACACGCCCGATTTTAGGCAGCGGTTGTGTATGAAGGTAAGTGGCGGTATCAGTACATGGCGACAGTTTTTCAATAAAAAAAGGCGATATACCATCCCACCCAATAGCACAGTCATTTCGTAGTTGTAGTACAAGCGACTCTGTTTCACCTTCATCTACTTCTAAGAACACAAGAGAGTTTACAGGGGAGGGGCTTATATTATTTAGATGAGTTTGAGCGTTATACTGAGGGGACGACATGTGGTGTAGGGATATAATGTTGTCGGCCAACCTTTTTCCTACGTTACAAAATAAATTGCAGACCTCATTTACTGAAGACTCTGGATCATTGCGTAATTTTAAAAGCTCAATGGGGCTTGCACGTGTTTTTTTGGTGTTGGTAATGTTCTTTATGATTTTCCATAAATACTTTGGTTTATTACCTGCTTTCTCAAGCTTACTCCTTTCGTATGATACTTTTAGTTTCCGGAGCAGGTCATTTCAAAAACTTCGGTATCGAGTGTAAGTAGTTTTAAGTATGAGGTTATCCGGTGCTTTCTTGGACTTTATGTGTAACTTGTCTCGGTGTCTAATGCATTTTACAAGACCAGGAGTTATCCAAGGTTTCAGTGTTCTTTTTTGTCTAGAGATTTTAATTGGAGTTGTATTTTTAGATATGACCATAGTTAGGATGTCTATAAATTTGTTCATAGAAGTATTTACATCCCCCTCGGAGAAGATACTTGAAAAATCGGTGTTTTCCAGTTCTTGCTTAATTGCTTCATGGTTGAGACGGGTGGAGAGGTAACATGTTCTGCGCGTAGGGTTTGCGTTTTGAATATGAAGTAGGATCGGCTTGTGGTCAGTAATATGGGACTCTAAAACCAGTGTAGTCGACAATAGTTTGGACTTTAATAGTAAGTGATCTAGGCTTTCATCGAGGCGATTGGGAAATTCGTGAGTGGGCAATAACCCTTGCTAAGCATTTAAGATGAGGTAGTCAAGACATTTATTGTCCTCATGACGTTTGATTAGATCAATGTTTAAGTCGCACACTAAAACTATATTTGGGCAGGCGGATACGGTATCATAGACATTAGTCAAACTAGTCTTAAAATTATCAAAGTCGTCGTTGGACTTGTATGACGGAGAACGGTAGATTGCCACTACTGTTAACTTGTTCTCTATTTGACACATGAGACAGGTTCCGCCCTTGAAGGTGGGTTCCCATACATTCGATTGTAGTCCTAGTTTAGTATAAATTATACCTCCATCATTTCGGTTGAGATTTTGTCCAGTTGAGTGGGACTGGAAACCTTCCAATATAGGTAAATTAGCTTTTGCCCGCGACTTCGTACGTGCATATCCCGTTTCCGTTAAAATTTCGGAAAATTCTCTCTTAGTGCTCCCCTACCCTTCCAAAGGAAGCTACATGCCAAAATTCAGCTTTCTACGACCAATAGTTTCGGCTGTGCGTTATCTGTCAGTCACTCAGTCAGTAACGGAATAATTTTATATATTGATCAGCTTTTGCCCGCGACTTTGCCTGAATGTAAGTAGGAAAACACCCCAAGGGAACAATTTTTGAAAAAAAAAAATCTAATATCTATGTCCTTCCTCAGGATATAGTCTACCCGTACACAAAACTTTATGCTGAAAAGGTAACAGACAGACAGAGTGACCATGACATTTATAATAATACTAGCTTTTGCCCGCGACTTCGTACACGCATTACCGTTTCTAAATATTAGTATTTACAACAAAGCTACCACGATGAGTAGTAAAATATTTAGAAGCGGTCCCCCCGACGTGACGTTTCTTTGTAGAAATATTAATAGGTAGGTACTTAGATTCTTCCTAACTAATATTTTGTTGTAATTATTATGAGTATTTTTAGCGTTGTTTTATTTTTTATGTACAGGTTGTTAAATAAATCAAATTATTATTTCGCACTTTTTTTAGGTAGGTTTTTGTGTCGGGGTTTTTTTAAATATCTTAACTTTCATTTGACAACCATTTTGAGCACATTTGTAGAATTTTGGTTTTTCCATCCCCACTTTACCACCATAACTCTTAAACGGCTCAATCGATTTTTATAGAACATACCTAAGAACACTCTCGATTAAGTCTCCTTTCATCCAAAAAAAACTAAACTGAAATCGGTTCAGTGGTTCGGGCGCTATGATGCCACAGACAGACACACAGACACACAGACAAACAGACACGTCAAACTTATAACACCCCTCTTTTGCGTCGGGGGTTAAAAATGATTTTCACGAACCTGGTCGCACTTTCGCCGTATATTTTTGTACCATATCAGAGATCTACTTAGAAATCACTTTGATCATACTTTTATTTCCAAACATAATATCCGATGCACTGTTACTGCACTATTCTTCACGAGTGAATACATAATATAAACGAATACGCTTAGCTTACAATAAATTCCAAGTGGAAGTGTTATCTCGGTGATCGATAGCGAATTTTGGCGAGAGTGACACATTGAACTGATGTCGTGTTGTTGGTGCCGAAAGAAAGAAACACGATGATAAGTAAACATTCTCCACACAAATATTATCAACGTGACATTCACCGACAATAGGTCACATAAACAACCTAGAATAAAGTTAAGACGGAACATATTGTTTTTAAAGAATCAGTTGTAAATTTAAATTTACCAGTTTTTGCAAAAAGTTAACAAACGATAGCTGACTCATTGATTTCCTGACTTATTAATTGACCAACCAAAAATCAGCACGAAACTTTGACATAAATATCGTCGTTCAGAAACTCCAACAACTACAAATATCAAGACTTGGACACCGACCCTTTAATCATCCAGATACAAGAGAGCCGTAGGGTAACTAGCACTCTTAGAAAATACATAAACAGACCGCGTTCCGTTTTCCGGCCTCGGCACCGAGGCCCGTCGCGACGTCCCAGTAAAAACCCTCGCCGACCTTTGATTACCGAGCCAGCCCGCGTCACTGAGCCAGTAGTTTTAAATCCCCAAAATAATAATGATATGACCCAGCCTGTCCCTTGCTGTCCTCCCGAAATGACGCCGCTAAGCCGAGGTCCGTATCCCGCAGGGGATGCGGTAGCGAGCGGTAATTTAGTATAATTTAGCTAGTTTGTAAGCCCTGGCTGGGGGCCTTACATTCATTTGAGGCCACCATATGATAGTCCGGTTAAGCAGTAACCAGTCTTAGTGTGCTGAAATGCGAGTGGTCCCCGTCAAAAAAAAAACCGACCTTTTAAGACGTTTTTCTTTTAACGCATAATATTTTTGATAATAAAATTACGATATAGATTTACTTTTATGATGCTGCTTGCTGTCAGAAAAATAAAACCCTGTGCATTTCAGCGTCTCTCCAGCATGTTGTGGAGAGACGCTGAAATGCACAGGGTGCTCAGCGAAATATCACTATGCGTGCCTTAATATGACATCTGCCCTATTTTTTGGAGCACAATTTAGAACTACAAAAACCTATCGCTGTCCTGATAGTGCTAATATTACTCGACGCTTTAGAAATGACAAAACCCCTGTCCGGACATTAAAAATACCTTCACTAAACGACACTACAATGTCATAGTCTGTAATTAATACAGACATCACAATATTTGCCGAGTGCAAAACACCTATTCAAAATAAGCAGTTCGCCACCAAAATACAGGAACCTGCAACACAAGGTCCTGCTATTACCTAAGATACCCTCAGTAAACTTCTAGATTTGAAACTAGAAAAAAACAACCAATCTTTGCTTTGTGTACTGAAGAACACTATCCAGAATGAAATACAACAGAGTATTACAGAATCAAAGGAAGATATTCTAAAAGATTACAAGAAAATAACACGCAAGATTAAGTGAAAAATAATATCAATACACTAAACGAAAAAATAGAAACTCTTCAAGAAGAAAATAATGAACTTAAACAACATTTAATTGAGACATAAAGTTGACAACAACAAAAAAATCGTACTATTTGGACTCGCAGAGTATGACCAAGAATCCGAAAACCAACTACACTTTCGTATAATTGAAGCATTCAAAGACATTAAATGTTGACCTGACGGGATATATTGAGGTACAAACACGAATAGGTAAATTCACCAATAATCGAAGACCTATTATTGTTGAGCTTATTAGCAAACGTATGACGAAATACGTTTACGTTTTAGATAACGCATACTACTTCAAACAAACAGGACTTTCAATTTCTGACTACTTAAATGAGACTGCGCTTTGACAAAAAAGCATTACAAGAACACTTACGTTTAGCAAGAAAACAGGGACACCATGCTTTCATCAAAAATAATAAACTAATAATAGACGGAAGACAATACCAATCGATTGTAGACATGACAAAACAAAACTATGTAACTAAAACAGCTGACTCCAAACAAACTATTGACCTGAAAAAAAACGAAACTACAATTGAAAACAAGAATACCACTAACAAACGCAACACATACTTCTCACGGGCAACACAGAAGAAATGACTACTTTTCGTTCCTAAAGATATTGACATCGCAGTATTATATCAAAACATGCAAAGCGTTAATAACAAACGTATTAGAAGAGTTTCTTGATGAAAGCAAAGAAAAATATCAAGCTCTTTGTTTATCGGAAACGTGGCTATCACAAGAAAAGAAAGACAAAATTCTCTCGTCATACTGCCGTCAGAACTACGGAGGCGGCGGTGTATGCATACTATTACAAGATCACATCGAATTTATTGCACGTAAGGATATTATGGATATATCGGTCGAATACATAATACAAGTTTGTGCCATTGAATTGCCTAAACTTAAAACTATACACGTACCTACATCATCAAAAATCTTTGAAAAAGCTACCTATGTGTAATCGTGTTTATAATTTTTGTTAAAAGTTCAACGTTTTTGACGACATTCAAAACGGCTTTCGGAAAAAACGCTCTACAGTTGTAGCTACATACAAATTTACGCAAGAAATCCTCAATGTTATTAATAACAAAAAATACGCGATTGGAATCTTACTAGACATGACCAAGGCATTTGATAAAGTTCTATACAAAATACTACTCGACAAACTATACGGTATCGGAATTAGAGGAATAACACATAAATGGTTCGCATCTTACCTACAGAATCGACAACAATTCGTTGAAATTTAATAATTGGATCAACAAACAAGGGAACTTAACCTAATATGGTCACATGGTCTTTGGATTAGACATTCTATCCCACAAGACAGTGTTGTCGGATGTTTATTGTTCCTGATTTACATCGATGACCTCCCTAAAACTATGACGGATTCGTGCGTACCTACTGTTTGCCGATGACATTTCTTAAGTTACTTCCTGTATTGACTCGCAACACTTGAATATAAATCTCAATAATATAATGTTTGAAATACAAAATTGGATGAAAGATAACAATCTAGAAATTAAATTTTCAAAGACCAAAATAATGTAATTTAGGCCTCGCCAAAAAAATCCTTTGTCTATTAATTTAAATTTGACGGTATAAAATTAGAATACGTTGACACTTTTACTTTGCTAGGTTTTACATCTAGATATTCACATGACATGGAAGGCACACATTCAGAAAATCAAATCAAAACTATCCATCTTCGTTTATGCATTACGTGAGCTAAGAAAGACAACCGATTTGAAAACTGCACTATCCGCCTACTATGCATATGCTTATGCATGGCTCAAGTATGGCGTGATCCTCTGGGGAAATAGTGTAGACAGCAAAGATTTGTTTATCATACAAAAAAAATGTATCAGAATATAAGTATTATTGAAAATGACGAAAGTTGTAAACCACATTTTAGGAAATAAGAAATTTTAACTCTAACATCAATTTACATTTTAGAAAACTGTAAGTTTGTAAGACAGAATCCAAGTTTTATCAAGGAATAAAAGACCAACCGCGTCGATATGCACCGCGTTCAAGATTGGGGAACAAAATAGTTATACCCCAATCTAGGTTAAAATTACATAGTACAAGTCCTCACATAACGTCTATCAAAATATGTAATAAACTACCGAACGATGTCAAAAACGAAGAAAGCGACAAAATATTTATAAAACGCCTAAAAATCTACTTGTCGATAAATGCTATTATACAATGAATTATTTTTTAACGATAACTTGAGAACGTGAAACTTATTGACATTAAAGACATTTGACTACACCTACACGTTTTTAAATTTGATTTATGTTGATATGACCATTGACCATTTCATGTGAATATTTGTAATTAATTGATTTGACATTATCGTGATATTTGAAAGCCACTTATTTGACATTTGTTTTTTTAATTCTACCAGATTTTTATTTATAGCTACCAATTTTATTTGTCTTTTTTACTTCCAATTAATGTGACTAATATTCCACTTTACTTTATTTGTTTTTATCTAACTTTGTTCCTATCGTTTGTAAAGCCACTATTATATTCAATTGCTGTACCCGACTCAGTGTACAGTTCACATCGACCCTCCATGTGAACTGTAAAAATGTACCTATGATCTATTGCGCGTGCGTTTATAGTCCGGGCAAATTATGCCGAAAATAAGGCTAGCTTTGCAATCATTCTTAACTCTGATTTTTTGCCGTTAGTGATTATCCCGCAAAAAGTTGCACCACGCGTGTTCCTTTTTTTTAATTTCAATAATAGAAAAATATTAACTAGTATGTTTGTTTGGAGCATTTGTAGAAGAGATCAAGTTTTACAAGCATGTCAATAAATTACACATTAATCCGTGCAACTATACATTTTTTTTTGTTTTTTTTTATTGATTTTGTACTTATAATACAGTTTTTTTTGCGATCGCAATTCAGACAAAAATGTTACTGAATTAAATTGGGTTTAAATTTACTTTATAGGCCATGTCTGACTAAAAAACCAATTAAACACAGTCATCTAACCAATTTTTCAAAATCGTGTTCGTCGTGTTCTTATTTGTAATTGTAACGACATTCCTTTTAAGACCAAATGTTTATTTTTTGCAAAATAAATTAGTTTCACCTATTCTTTACATATTGTAAGAACAAATTTAGAGTTAACTTAATTTTGCAAGCTTTATTTGACATAAACTCGTTTTTTTTAAGATAACATACACGATTCAAGAATAAAATCTGAGTTAGAAATTTTTGCAAGGTTCAAAGCTAATTTAACTGGCCCTTTAGTCGTTTATTATGTTACGAATGAGAAAAATAAATAATTCCATGTCTCCAAATAAAATGCCAACTACTATTCAATCGAAGTCAAGAAAATGTTTGGCAGAAGATGTAATATATTATATATAAGCACTGATGATAACAGTTACTTCTTGGCAAGCGTGCTGCACCTTCACCACATCATCGCTTACCATCAGGTAAGATAGTGTTCAAACGCGTGCCTATAGATAGTAAAAAATAAAATTAAAAAAAAAACTGTTTAGAATAAATTGTACTGAAATGATGTCCAAAACACCACCTAGATAGAAATTATAGTCTTGCTTAAAAAATCAATGACACTCCATCAACTGTAATGACCAGCTGTCATAAAGTCCAAAGTATATATGGAATCTGTGTATGGGTTTGACATGCATTAGTGGAATAGCAGGTAATCAATCATAAACATTTTGGAATTTTACGCTATCCCCGATATAATGTCACTATGACTAGAACTTAATACAGCAAAATCCCAGAGTACCAAGACGTTACTCATTTTCTGAGGAACATAATGTGTGACATTGAGTACTCGTAGACGTCCGCGTACCTGTTAGCTACTTTGTGTCGTCAGATTTATCTAACACCAGCGGCCCAAACGCGCAGGTATGCACATTCTATGTTCAAAAAGATACTCATACTACTCTATCCAACATTTTGCTATTCGGAAAACAAGCTAGTATATTTCGTTTTTTTTATTTCTTTAAAAGGCTCTTCTGGGTAAGCTCGCTCCATCGTCGACTTTGTCTCTGTCATCTATGACCTAGACTAGAGTCAAGAGTAAAACCGTATTAAATAAAAAAAAGGTCAGACACTAATTAAATTTTATTGCCATCCTTACTTCTCGCAGAATTATTGTTACATGATCATGTTCCCAACTTAAACACGATATTGAAAACTTGTATAAAAGCATATGAACGGATAGTTTTGCCATAGTAGTGTGTGAGTGATCAGGCAAAATGACGTGTTTTTTGGTATTCGTTGTCATTTCAATTCTGGTTCATACACACGCCAAGCCAGTCCAGCAGGCACACCAAGATTACCCATCTGGTTGGTAGATATTTTAATTTTATGTCACAATTGTAAAACCACATTGAAATTCTGCGAAAAAGTTCTGTACATATTTGTATATTTTTTCTCTTTGTCTGTTTGTTTTACGTGTATACGTTAATTGCTAAATAAATTAATAATGAGATCTAAGACGAATGGCCAAGAAAAACCTCTTATTAAGTTTCATTGATTGTGTAGCAAAGAAATGTGTGATAACGAGTTCAAGTTATGGGTTGCCAATCATAGGTTTAAACTAAAACGGGTATTCAATGTTATGATCCTATACAATGTTATCAATACTGTTCATAAATAACATAGGAAGAATCACACTATGAAAAAAATATGTCCTGAAGCAAATATTCGGATATAAATATGTTTTTGACATCCACTAACCCTTTTCTATTGCGTTCACGTAGTTCATCAAACCACTCATTTTAAAGCCTATTTATTCTCTTCTGTTTCAAAAATATTAGAAACTGATTTGGTTAAATATGTTAACACTGAATTTTGACATTTCGTATCGTCTTCGTAAGGTAATTTTGAAACACATTTTAGTGCAATATTTTTTTATTTTTCAGCTACTAACTATGGTTCCTTTAGTGCGAGCAACGACGGTATCGCAAATGGTATTAATTACGGAGCATTTTCCCTTCGACGATATGGAAAAGCAGAAACTGAAATTAATCGTAAGTAAATCAACTGTCATATTTATATACTAGCTAGAAGCTATTCATATTCTTATAATTGTTAGCGTTTCAAGCTTATGGGAAACACTCAAAATATGTTTTTTTTTTATCTCAATTGTATCAATTTTTAATAAATGACTTCACCAACCTCCACTTCAAAACTTTGATGCGCTTTATATTTATCAATTATAATTGATTTGAAACGGCAAAATATGCGTGTCTAATATTTTTGAAAAACGTACTCCTTCAGTTACTTTTAAAAAAATATTAGACACGCGTATTCACAATATAATTAATATTTCGGGAGACTACCCAATTGATATTTTTGTTTTTATACAAATACAGACCAGTGATTTTGAGTTTAATCTCTCCCTTAATACTTGTCACGAACAAGTATTTAGGGAGAGATTAAACTCATTATTTTTACTCGACTATTATGAGTATTAGTTATGAGTTGGGTAGTCCACCATTATTGGTATTAATACCACTAGTCATATTTGGAAAAGCGGGATGTCGTTAGATTTATGTGCAGCATTACATTTGCTTGGAATTATGTTCCGTTACCTTAATTTATTATTTTTCAGTCTATTCTGTCCACCAACAGTTCTTTTCTTCTTTACTTTCCGCCCGACTTTAGGCAAGTGAGACCAATCCTGTCGATGGGTATCAAGCTCGCACCGCCATATTTGCAGGACATTTTCTGGCCCCATCTTGTGGCTGAACTAGCTCTTGACTCGTTCGAAATGCGGAAAACGTGTCCGGCTGAGTTCCATTTTAGCATGGGCTGCTTTTTGGACGAGGTCGGCGATTTGTGTTTTAGAGCGCAGAACTATGTTCCTGAGACAATCTGGACCGATGACACAAAGACTTCTTTGCTCGCTAGCTTATCTAATATATATTGTAAAATATCGCGTGAAATTATAAACTATTTTTTCTTAAGAAGACACAGATATATTGGAAACTGTTGAATTTGGATGGGATTGATTGTATACAAAACGATTTTTTCATATTATATCGAGAATTTATTTGATATAATTTAGTCTGCAATTTTCCGGTGATATATAATATCGGCGCAATTACAATAGTTTGTCATTAGAAGTATTCAAATAATTAAGATTCATAATTTGATTGTCCCGAAATTTGTAAATTGATTGACTTTAAGTTTATAACGATGTAAAATTAACGTTAAACAGCATTTCACTATTCCTGTTACTGTAATTTAAATGTTTCAATACTTAACCTAAAACCTTACACGTGCACGTGGGAGGGGCGAACCCTATAAATACGGCCGCACTGTCGGCGTTCGGGTATCCCCGACCCTTGCTCGAGCCAGCCCGCGCCGCTGAGCCTGTAGTCTTAAATTCGCCCCTTAATAATAATTCCAGTTCAATCCAGCCCGTCCCTAGCTGTCCCCCCCCCCCCCAGCGACGCCCTAAACCGAGGCCCGTACCCCACAGGGGGTGCCCTTAGCGTGTAGTCGCTTAGTTTGTAAGTTTTTTATAAGCCCTGGCTGGAGGCTTTAATATTATATTAAGGCCAGCACAGGCAAGCCCGGTTAAGCAGTCGACAACCTTATAGGTTGAACTGCGAGAAGCCACTCATAAAAAAAAGGCGTTCGGGCATTCTAGTTCGATCTAGCCCGTCCCTAGCTATCCTCCCCCCAGCGACGCCCTTAGCCGAGGCCCGTACCCCACAGGGGGTGCCCTTAGCGTGTAGTCACTTAGTTTCTAAGTTTTTTATAAGCCCTGGCTGGAGGCTTTAATATTATATTAAGGCCACCACAGGCAAGCCCGGTTAAGCAGTCGACAACCTTATAGGTTGAACTGCGAGAAGCCACTCAAAAAATAAAAAAAGCGTTCGGGCATCTTATAGGTTGAACTGCGAGAAGCCACTCAAAAAATAAAAAAGCGTTCGGGCATTCAAGCTTAAGCCGCCGGACAGTACGGACCTTTCTATGACGTCGGTACTCTTTTTGTTGAATAAACGAAGTTTGAAACAAGTTGTGAAGTTTTCTTTTGGAGTTCTTTCTCCGTTATATTTCTTTTTCATTTGGGACAAGCCCGCCACACATTCCCAACCACTGCAACTTTTATAAGCCAAAATCAACAGTGGCGACCACCAGAAAAAACGCCAAGTCAATGAAGCTCGACGGATCTTGGATCCAACGAAATTAATCAGAAAAACAAAGCGAAGGAGTAGGAACAAAATTAATTTGCTCTTTCTCCATTCAAGCAGGAGACAGAATTGAACTAGGCCAATGACACCAAGGGACATATACACATAACACATAAGCACCACGGATTATACATTAACACTAATACTAATGGGTCCTAAAAAATTGTGAGCTACCTTTTTTTGCCAGTAATAGTTAAGGCAAAATCGCTTAAATGAACGGAAAGTTCTGGTTTCTATAGTAGGCGCCAGATAATCGTGGAATAACGGTCATTGACCCACCTACAATTATTGACATTTTTAATTTGAAAAACGGAATTAATGACACAAAGCTGTCCCGAATCATCATCTCTCGTGATCCTTAACATTGTCTAATAATGAAAAACGATTCATATTTAATTGTTCAGGTACCTATGAACAGTTATTAGGGAAAGGTCAATGTACTTTATTCCACATTTATCTGGCGCCTACTATACAAGGTTCGTATAATAATCAACTCCAGATGAAACCTGAATACTATCTAACATAATATTGCGTTCAGTTTGCCATAGAATACACTTCCTTAAGATATGATGAGCGAAAAAAATTGTGAGGGTAGTCCCAAGTAAGACACAAAAAATTTGTCCGAGTTCCTCACTAAGCCCAGGCATGACATATTTATGAGTGCTCGGAAGTACTACGGGATACATAAGTGTTGGACGTCTGAGGGGAAGATTGTCATCCAGGTCGCCGATGGTACGCGACGGAAGATCGAGTCTGCTTTGGAATATCGATAACTGGTAGCTAAGTTTTCCGTTGCCGAGTCCACAGCTGTAACATCAAAGCAAGTGCCCGAGAAGAGAACACGCCAGCTAGCAAAATGATGGTACTTTTTCACGACTCTGCCAATTCTATATGTGTATAGGTATATTTAATTTTATTTCTGAATGTCGGTCACTCGATTTTTGCTTTCTTTGTAGTTTATTTCGTTGTGTTGTTTTGACATATGCTATGTAAATGTAATTGTCACTTTAAGTTTCGTTCGGAAACTTTATATTTACTTTGGCTTTTTATAATTTTTTTTATATTATGTTAACCAGCGAGTGCATCGAGGTTAGAGTAAGGACTTTTTAAAAAAATTCTTTTAGATTAGTTTAATATTTAGATAACTTATAAGTTTAGCCAATTTATTTATTTTATTTATATTGTATAGTCTGAAGATTTGCTTGATGATAGTTTCTTCTCGTGTTCATCCTCTTGTGCGTCAGATCAGAGCTTTGCCAGTGCTATTAGCGATGATACTTCTCTGAATCTACGAGACCACCTTTCTTCTACTTTTTCAAGTTGTCGTAAATTTTTCAACGTTGTGCACATGAATGCTCAAAGTATTCCTGCTCACTACTCTGATCTGCTGTCATCCTTCGACTCAGATCTTGTTCACGCTGTCCTTGTATCCGAATCTTTTCTCAAGCCTGCACTTCCTTCCACGCAGTATTATCTACCTGGATACAAAATCGTGCGTAATGACAGAACGGGCAAGGGATGTGGAGGGGCTGACATTTATCTCCGTGGTGATATCACTTACAAGATTGTCGACCAGTCTCCAAGTGTCTACTCCAAGTTTGCTGAACACTTATTTGTTGAAGTAGACTTTCAGCATACAAAGCTACTTTTGGGAGTCTATTATAGTCCCTCCTGTCAAATTGACTACTTTTACAACTTTGAAACGAAACTAGAAAATCTTTCCCCACTATATGTACACACGCTTATTCTCGGAGACTTCAATACTTGTCTGCTGAAGGGAGACTCGCGCAGCCGTAAACTCCAATCACTTGTCTCTTCTGTCAATATGCACGTACTTCCACTCAATGCTACTCATAGGGCCCTCACTGTACTCCTTCTTAGATCTTATTCTAGTATCTGACCCTAACAAAGTAGCCACACATGGACAGCTTCCTGCCTCCTTTTCCTATCATGACCTCATTTACCATTCTTATAAGATTCGACCTCCTAAACGCAAGACCAAATTTCTCCTTCTTCGTTGTTTTAAAAACATTGATTTGGAGCGTTTAAGAGCTGACGCTGATGGCATGGACTGGTCTTCTGTGTACAACTGCGAGGATGTGGATACTTTGGTGTCAATCTTCAGCAGGACTATGTTGGAGTTATACGAGGCACATGCTCCCTTAAAAAAAGTATTGAGAGAGACATCTTATCTGGAGATCAAGAGTTCTCCAGATAAGATGGACCTCAATGCACTTAATGCACATTTTTCTAAGACTCCAATTGTACTCGATACTCTTGCTAAATCGTCAACTCTCCATGATCTTTCTACTCTTCCTTTGCCTAAAAATACTTCTTTCTCTTTCCACCCAATTACTGAACTGGATATTAGGAAATGTATCCTATCCATCTCCACTAAAGCGGTAGGTGATGATGGCCTTCAACTGCAAATGTTCCTACCCATTATAAGTGAAATTGTTCCCGTCATAACTCATATAATAAATTTTTCTCTCTACACTAACTCTTTCCCTTCAGCATGGAAGAGGGCTCATGTCCTACCGCTACCTAAAGATTCAAATCCCTCCACACCATCCCAGTTCCGTCCGATATCCATCCTCCCAATCCTCTCCAAAGTCCTCGAGAGTGTTGTACAAAGGCAACTGTCTTATTATCTTTCCTCTAATAGCCTGTTGAGTCCTTATCAATCTGGCTTCAGACCTGGCCATAGCACTGTGACAACTCTTGTCAAAATAACTGACGACATAAGGCTGGCTATGGAGAACAAATGTCTAACAGTATTGGTTCTACTGGACTTCAGCAGTGCTTTTAATTCAGTTGACTTTGACATTCTCCTGGGAACCTTTCCTCTCTTAATGTCTCTGCAACTGTAATTGAGTGGTTCAAATCCTATCTTCAGGGCCGCTCGTAGTCTGTTCGATCTGATGAAGTTTCTTCTGAATGGTGTGATTTGGCTGCGGGTGTTCCACAAGGTGGCGTCCTCTCACCTCTTCTCTTCTCAGTTTTTATAAACGTTATCGCAAAGGTCCTTACTTCAAACTATCATCTCTATGCAGACGACCTGCAGCTATATCGTCACTTTAAAGTGGATGAACTGACTGGAGCGGTAGCTGCCATCAATGATGACCTTGCAAGTATCAACACGTGGGCTAAATCCTTTGGACTTTAGCTGAACCCAACTAAATCTCAAGCGCTCATTATTGGTGGCAGATACATGCTCAGCCAATTAGATCACCGGGCTCTGCCGCCAGTAGTTTATAACTCAGTGCCTATAGCATACTCTAAAAGCGCTAAGAATCTCGGCGTATATATGGACACTAACCTCTCTTGGGAAGTTCATGTTGCTCATGTTAGTAAGAGGGTATTTTACACTTTCCAGTCTCTCAAACGTCTCCAAAAATTCTTACCATTTCGCACTAAGGTCAGTCTTGCTCAATCTCTTCTTCTTCCACTTATAGATTATGCGGATGTCTGTTTTCTAGATGCAACGGAGGTGCTCCTAGATAAACTTGAACGACTGCAGAACTTGTGCATTCGCTTTATTTTTGGCCTCCGGAAATAATATGACCACGTGTCGGAGTTCCGGACCAAAATGGAGTGGCTGCCAATTCGGCGTCGGCGAGATACTCACATCCTATCCCTTCTTTTTACTATCCTGCACACTCCTAATTCTCCTCAATACCTTCGTGAACGTTTTGAGTACCTTGTCCCGAGAGGTAAACCATGTCGTACTGCCACTTCTCTTCTCCTTCGTACTCCGCGTCACACTTCCAGCCGCTATAGTGGATCCTTCTCTGTTACTGCAGTGCGTCTCTGGAACTCTCTCCCACACTCCTTACGCGACAGCCCTTCTCTTGACATCTTCAAGAGGAAAGTTAAAGAGCATTTCCTTTCGCAAATGACATAATATTTATAGATATGTATGTATATATTTATATGTTTATGTATGTAAGTATAATTATGTATGATACAAAATGTAGTATTGTAAAATGTGTGCACTGGATCCTACCCTCAATTGTGATCTCTCTCTATCACTCAAAGGTTTGCTGGTAGAAAACTCATTTTTGAGTTAAGCTCGCCTTTGTACATAAACTATTTAAATCACTGTGAATTAATATAAGCTGTTATGGTGTAAAATAAAGAATTAAATGAGCGGATTTTTTTTTGTATTCAATGTTTCTAAAATATTACATTCCCGTAAACGTTAAAATAGCACAAATCATTTTTTTTCATAGTCTAAGTTCATTAAATATGTTTTCTTAATTTCAGGTGCGGTG
This sequence comes from Mamestra brassicae, assembly GCA_905163435.1. NCBI lineage: Eukaryota > Metazoa > Arthropoda > Insecta > Lepidoptera > Noctuidae > Mamestra > Mamestra brassicae. The sequence goes on along the minus strand of LR990996.1, from coordinate 3,030,550 downwards.
AATTGAGTCAGTTAGTTTCAAGGTACTGTGAATACTATTAAAAGTTTTTATTTTGAATCTAATAAGTTACTCGAAAAATTGCAAAGAAATTAATTATGGTAGAGTAAATATAGGTTTTATTTATTTTGTCTTTTATTTTTAAATAAAAACAAAGAGCTTAAGAGAGAGCTTGAAATGTCTTACAACCAATTCTGATTCGACCGAAACCTGCCATAAATACCACCTACTAGAGTCAGAATTAGATTGAATGTCGTTATTCCAGGTCGTTTGTAGTTTTCACCGAAAAAAATCTCCAATCAGCTTGTAGCTGAGCTTGTGTCAGTTTGTGGCCCTTGACACGTTCGAAATGCGGAAGACGTGTCCTGCTGAAATCCATTTGAGCATGCTACTTTTTGGACGACGTCAGCGATTTGTGTTTTAGAGCGCAGGGGCCTATGAAGTCTTAAAACGATCATGATCCCGCTCTAAGAGGGAGACGGAGCTAAACATAGCAAATAGCACTATCCCGTTTACATCATCGGAATTGGATGGCATTAGCACGTCATAGTAGGGCTGGAGAACTGCGTTCCTAACACGATCCGTTAATCTGACTCACAGAATGCTGCGCACATTTGCTCGTTAGCTAATCTAATATCGTGGCTAGAAAAAAATAATACCCAACGCAAAAAGAAAAAACTGAAGGTTTGGGTTAGCTCGGATTGAATTTCTAAAATATTACATACCCAAAAACGATAAAATCACACAATAATATATTTTTCATGGTCTCAGTTTATTAAAAATGCTTTCTTCATTTCAGGTGCGGTCCATTAAAGCGGTTCGTTGAAAGGTACTGTGAAGAATATTAGAAGTTCCTAGTTTGTATTTGATATGTTATGCGAAACATTATATAAAATATATTAATTATAAAAGTGTAAATGTAGGTTTCATTTATTTTGTCTTTTATTTCTAAATTTAAAACCTACAAATACACCTCCCTCAAGATCTTTGGAGAACACAGCAAAAATTACCTGTACTTAATTTAAAATGACTTTAATCGCGCTTCTTCAAATAGACCCAGCTGATGAATTGCGAGCAAACTGGTACAAGGAATGCAGTCCCTACCTCTCTTGTATGCAGTCTTATTTTTACACGACAATTTACTGACATACTTTAAAATAATAAAATGTCTTAAATCGATGATTTTATTATTGTGTGTTTAACAGGCAGATTTTTAAACATACATACATCAACAATATTATTTGGTTTTATTTGTATGTGTGTTTGTACCTGCAATGATAATTATTATGTTGTGTGATTGTGTGAAAAGAAATTTGAACGTGTAGTGCGCTAATTTTTGGTAGCGAATTTCTTCGAAAGAGTCACCGCAGCCCTGGGGGACTACTTTCTGAACCCGAGGCGGACTTCGGGTTTAGAGAGAAGCCCCTCTAACTACGGTTAGTTTCGGGCTTTGTTGCGGGCGTATTCTACTCCGTATCACAGACGGATTAACGATAAGTTCCGAAGCCGAACTAAGAATGAATGACAACACGATGGTGTCATTAATTCTTAGTGGTTTGATGAAACAGACTAGAATACGCCCGCAACTAAGCCCGAAACTACAGACTTCGGACATAGAGAGTAGCCCCCATGGAACGCAAAGGGCTTTAGACGGAACACGGATGGGTTTTAGACAGTAACAGTCTGACACGCCTTTCCCCTAGAGCGGAAAAAGTCATTTGATGATTACCAAAATAAAAAAAAAATGCGCTAATCTTTTGCAATAATATATATAAGCTAAGTTTCGTTTTTGTCTTATTTGGTTAACAAGCTTGGGACACAAATGAGCATTATTCGCATCAATCACAACATTTCAAATTAAAACGTAGAATGTTGATAAGATAATATTGATAATATTAAAAACTGTCTGATAAACGACTAATAGAGAATGTTGTATTACGTTAGTAAACTATGATTGTAAGTATATTATTTAGATTCCATTTTGACATTTAGCAAAATTTTATAGAATGTGCAAGATGTGGATGACCTTTCTGTTATTCATTATTATTTAAAACTAGCTATCGCCCGCGGCCGTGAATGTCGAAAATTATCCCAAGGGAACATACTCCTGGGATAAAAACTATCCTTTGTCCTCAAACAACCTCCGGACTCAAACAACCTCTATACCAAATTTCGTCTTAATCGGTCCACCTGTTAGCGCGTGAAGAAGTAACAAACATACACACACACACTCACAAATTTTCGCCTTTTTTAATATAAGTGTGGTTCTGATGACTCATATACTAATAATATTGGAGTATTATTCCACTATTTGGTCTCCTTTTTACTCTAGTTATACTAATAATATTAAATCTGTTCAGGCCCGTTTTGTAAGGTATCTATGTATGAAGAATGGGATCTGAAAAACCTGATTATAATGACAGGATAAGGCATTATAAGATAATTAGTTTAAAAGAAAGGCGGATCCATTCTGACTTACACTTCATAAATTTAGAAATGGTTCCATAGATGCGCAATTGATTAACTATTTTAACTTTAGGACTTGCCAACGTAGCAAGCGACATCATCGCATTTTTCAATTGCCTATATCTACCTTAAATACCACCTTTAATAGCCTCCTAACACGTATGGCAAGGTTATATAATGAAAGGTCCAATTTGACGGATTACCCTATCGAAGTTTTCTCTATGAGTTTTGCTTCATACAGACGTTCCCTCATAAAACAGTGCGAACAATGTACATCTTAATAGCTTAAATTGTTTTGTTTTTGTAGTGTTCAGGATTTAGGTATACTGGACGCAGTTTTTAGTTTTTCCTTTTGTCTCTAATATTCATTATGTTCAATGTAATGTCATACCTGTCATTTGCATGGTTACTGAATTGCCGATTTTGAATGTAATTTTATTTGAATTATAAGTGACAGTGTTGTTGGTTTTATTTATTTAGTTACCTATTTATTTATAATAAGCATATTATAAATACATAGGTAACTAAATAAATAAATACCTACTCAGCAGCGAGCCATCGTTCGTTTGTTTGTGGTGCCCTAGCAGGGTTTATGTGCTGAACCGACAATACTTAAATTGTGTCATGTGTTGTGTGTATGAGCAGAGATTTGCTTGAAGAATTCATGAATGCGTCAAATCGTTCGTGCGATTTTTATCGCTGAGTAATAAGTACAATCTACAAAATAAAGAATTAATTTTGAAATGTTAGCACGTCATGCATTTCAAAATTTAGAGATATTTAGTAACCAAATAACATGAAAAATTAAAAATAAACTTTTGAGATTCTGCCATCTGCTGCGGTAAATATTTCGGCTGATAAATACGAAAGATACAAATAAAATTATATAATTTGAATAGTCATCTTATTAACATCAGATGTAACATTTAAAACCAGATTTATTGATTTACTTTTTGTAGCACGGGTTTGTTTATCGTATTTTTCTGTTTCACTAAAATGTTTATAAATAATGTTACGCGCCAGAATTAATGTCGGGTACATTAAAGTTACTACTAGCGCCATCTAGTATCGAAAAGCAGAACTACTAGAGTCAAATACCCTCTAGACATTTCTTTGCCAGAACATTCTACACTTCTCGATATCTGGTCAGTCAGCAGCGGTAGTTACGAGTACTTTCCTGATATTTCGAGAATAGAATTTTCTAGAATTAACTGACCTACATAAGGAGCGCGTATTCCGCGACCGAGTCAGTATTGGATTTGCGATACAAGCGATTACTTCGGAAGCGATCTTCAAGTGCGAATAAAGTGATCAGTAGTGAACTTGTATTTTATAATTAGTGAGTTTAAAGTTGTAATTAGTGTTGTTAAATTAAAGTGTCATTTTGGTAATATAATCGGCAGTTTTTACTGTCACGAATCCCAAGCTCGTAACAATAAGGACAAAATCAAACACGATGTTTTGAGTTATTATTTTTATTTTTTGAGGAAATTTTGCCCCACACTAGGAATTCCTCCTATATCGTGGGTGCGTTAACAAACAAACAAATTTATATATACAAACAGCCAGACCCGGAACAACTATCTGTAGGCCATACAAATACTTGTTCCGTGCGGGAATCGAACCCGCGACACGCGGCGCAGTAGCCCAATCGCTCAACCACTTTTTTTTTTTTTTGATATCGTGGGAAATCCTCATGGAAATCCTGGGTCTGTCAGACTCTTACTGACTAAAACCACCCCGGTGTTCCATCTCCCACCAACGCCGGGGATCGCGGGAACGTATGCGACTTCCGCAATCCCCGGCTGGTGCACGGGAACACCACGCGCCGCCACCTCGGGTCCGGATGAATGGGGGGCGACGAACATCCCCAAGTACGTCGCCCCTGGACCCAGTTAGGGGGGCCGGAAGAGGGCTGCGTATGTCCTCCTCCGACGCCCGATACGCCTGCTGCGGGCAGGGAGAGCGGTTGTGATCTCCCTCTCCCTTTCCGCAGCCTCCTTCTGCGCGATAACTGTGTCGCAGAAGGAGACCACCGCGTCCCAGGACTCCTCACTGCCGACCATAGCATGAACTACGGCCGGCAGCGAGAGGTCTCTGCCTACCTCAGAGATGAGGGCACGGCGCGGCTCCTCCCAAGCTGCACATTCTGCAAGCGTATGCCGTGCCGTGTCCTCCCGACAGTCGACGCAATGGTGGCATCGAGCGTCCGGCTCCCTGCCTATGCGACACAGGAACCTCCCGAAGCAGCCGTGCCCCGAGAGGACCTGCGACGCACGAAACGACAGGGAGCCGTGCCTTCTCCCGAGCCACAGGTCGAGCACCGGCCGGATGGCCTCGATGGTGTTGAGGCCGGCGGAAGGGCTCGAAAGCCTGTCCCGCCATTCCGCCACCAGGACCTCGCGCAGCTGCGACCGACGCAACTCCAAGTGTCGCTGCGTCAGTCACTCGCCACGCACCCGCGCGTCCTCGCGCCACCTGTGTAGTGACGCGAGATCGCTCAACCACTGCGCCAACCGTGTCGACAAAAAGTTTGATATTAGAACAAGATGTTTTAACTTAAAAAAATCTGTTAACAATAGCTAAGCAACTGTAAAAGTCGGTTTGACTACGAATATAAACGAATACCCAATAAGTCAAAAAGGAATATAAATTGTTTGAAATAATCTGCCAAGTGAGTAAACGGCTTCATCGTCGGTAGTTAAACAGGTTATGAGTGTAGGAGTTTGAAATCGTCTTTCATGTTTGTCTTTAGGTCACCTCGATTGACCTGTTAAGTTTTAGAGCTCTTCGAATTATTGGTATGGGTTCAGTCCAGATTGAACCAGTGGAATCTTTAAACAACTTTATTCATACTACAAACTTAAAAAAATACTAGCGATTTAACTACTGCTTAGCAGATTGTTTTTTCAGTTTTATAGTCCGGTCAAGTTAGCTCATTTAATTGAGGTAAGGTTACAATCATTCGCGTAGAGCTGAAAACTATTTCAACTTTTTGAATTTTTATATCTCAGAGTCTTTTATAATGCTCGCAGCAAAGGAGTGGAACTCTCTGCCTGCGTCTCTGTTTCCGAAAGTATACAACCCTAATCTCTTTAAAGTTAGAGTGAACAGGCTTCTTCTGGGTAGGCTCGCTCCATCGTCAACTTATTCATATCTGTATTCATATATCGTATATTCGTGTATCTCTGACCTAGACTAGAGTCAAGAGCAAACCCATCGCAAATAAAAAAAGCTATGATAAAACTTACCGTTTCGCTGTAAACTGCAAAAAAAAATGCTGCCCCTGAATTTTTTATATTTGCAAATGTCATCGATGGGGACTTTTCACACTTCATTTATATATGAATGTTTGAAATACCAATTCATACAAATTTTCTGGTCAATGCGAATTATTATAACCTTGCATGTCTAACTTGACCGGGCTTCTATCAACAGTTACTCTAAATTTAGAATCTGCTTACCATGTTTAAAAAGATTTTCGATTGATGATTTGTTATGAATACGCTTGAAAATCTTTATGAGCATCATAAACAATTTAACGAAATATTATACTGGTATCCTCTTTACGTCTAAAATCTTTATGTAAAAAGGTACTACATACCAAATTATCTAAGTCTGATGATAATAATTTAAATTTTCAGCCAAGAACGTTGGTATAGCGGACGCGTCGAGTGGCAGCATCGCGGTTGGAGTTGTGGAGGGCTCAATATTTGACGATGATGCATTCGGCACTTCATCAGGGATTGCAGATCAAAGCGTATCGTAAGGATATTATATTTCTTATGTATTTAGTTTGCTGGCAATCTACAGGTAATACAGGTATATTCTATACACTTCCTAGGCAATGTGTAGAATACCTGGGGCGTCTAGGCAATATATGAAATATATACAATAATTTAGATAATGTATACAATTATTCCAAGGGATTGTATAGAGTACCTGCTAGATCACCGGCAATGTGTAAAATAAAAAGATTTTTGGCCCGTATTTATCAATGTATATGTCGCAGCCACCTAGCAAAATCATTTGGGAACTTAGGACACAGGGAACTTCGACACCTCGACACGGATTAGGTTAGGTTCGAATGGTATGCCATTCATGTTAGGTTCCTTTAAACTTCGCAGACAGAAATAAGGCTCCGTCGTAGTCGAGGTTACGTTTGAGGTGGACATTTCATGAAATGGCCAATTCTACGATATGGATAAAACAGACATTATTTTCATCACATTACTGCCTGCCCCCGCACGTCGCCCCATTCCCTGCTACCGTCTTTTACACACATTGCCGGCTGCGCATTCGGTATTGTATATTCAATATCTAGGCAAAGTATTAAATGAAAAATATGTTTTATATTACCTAAATGTTTTAGATATTCTATACATTGCCTATTCATTGTATGGAAGACTGGATTATACGGATTTATATTAAGTCCTATGTATACTGCGAGCCAAAGAGCCTCACACAAAAACCGGTCAAGTGCGAGATGCACTCAACCTCAATGAACTCTGAATGAATCATATTTTTAACATAAAACTTTGACACCATAAAGGGTTATGGGTTTTCGAGTAATCTAATTATAGGCTCAGTAGATTCGGAGATAAGAGCAGAAATGATCATATTTTCCTTAAATAACTTCAAAATTATCAATTTTTAAATTTAGCAGAAAAAAAAATTGTGATCATCACAATAAGCCCCATTCATTTCAGCTCTTCAACAAAAAAATAATAAATTAACCAAAAATAGATTTTTGTCACTATCTCTGATATAGTTATGTTCCAGCGTAATTGACACACGTATAGTACATACAGTGTCCGTTGCACAGTAACTTTGTGCATACATAACACCCTATTTTGATCCTTTTATTTTTCTTTGAACTGGACATTTTTATTCCCTCCCTGAAAATTCTTTATTGGTAAAAATCAAGAATTTTGCTGACGCAATTAGTAGGCCGTCGTTTAATGGCAAAATCTTCTCATAAATTGTAGGTAGTATTGTCAAGTAAGATTCAGTAATTTTAGTCAAAATGATATATACTACCGGATGCAACCTGTACAAAATCATCATTTCTGCAGTCGTAAGAACTGATCGTTTCTAACTTGCAATACAGCCGGTTGATTCCGTAAACAGTCGAAGTGAAGGCTTGGGTGAAGTGATCACAAGGTGAGCTGTCAGTCCTTATAATCAAAATGTCACGTGATCACGAAGTGAGCTATCATTCCATCTTGATTATATGGACTGACAGCTCACGTCGTCATCACTTCACCCAAGTGATCGACCAGCTGGAAGGTAAGGGATGTCGAGGCAGCTACAAGGATGCTCCACCATGACAATTGCAGAGTATTTCAGAATAAGTTTTTTTCCGATTTCGGCCAAATTGTAATAGCCCACACTAGGGTTGGCGCGCATTTTCAGAAATTTCTGTTACTTGATATAACTGAAATGTGTTAAAGACTTTTATGTGCAATTGCATAGAAGAAAGGAAAAAGAAAGAAAAAAAGTTACTTGCACCAAGCTTGACCCATAACTTAAAAAAAAAAACAAAAAAGCGAAACTCCGCTGCCGCAGCAAATTGCGGCGCGGCGGACGGAGCTCCGGCAGGATACCATGGCGGTATGGAGACAGCGACTATCGCGACCCAGCGCTGGGCACGCCACTATTGCGGCGGTAAGGCCCCTATAAGAGGAGTGGCTGGAGAGGCGCCACGGCGTCCTCACCTTCCGCCTGACGCAGGTGCTTAACGGACACGGCTGTTTCGGGAGGTACCTGTTTCGGATTAAGCGGGAGGACACGCCCGGGTGTCAGCACTGTGAGGATCGCCCGGAGGATACGGTGGAGCATACGGTGGAGGTCTGCTCTGCTTGGGCGGAGCACCGCCGTGTCCTCATCGAGGCGATCGGCGGCGGCGACCTCTCGCGTCCGGCCTTGGTTGAATCCATGGTCCGGAGCGAAGAGGCTTGGGAAGCGGTCACCTCCTTCTGCGAAGCAGTAATGCTAGCGAAGGAGGAGGCGGGCCGCGCGAGGGAAAGGCAAGGCCTTCGCCCCAACCGCCGCAACAGGAGAAGACGCCCCGGGCGTCGGGAGTCGCAGGGCGATCCCCGGCCACCGTAGGCGCGGGCCTGCGGACGGCGAGCGTTGGGTGGCTCGCTGTCCGATAACCACCAGGCCCGGGTCGATGGCGCGTTGTGTTTCACGCGCGCCTCAAAGAGATGTCAGCAAAGAAGACGGGGCCGGCTAGGGCCTGAGCCTGCCAGGGTTGCGGAATTTGTTCGAAAGAGTCACCGCGGCCCTGGAACGCAAAGGGCTTTAGAAGGAACATGTATGGGTTTTAGTTAGTAAAAGTCTGACACGCCCTTCCGCTCAACCCAGAGCGGAAGAAGTCATTTGATGATTTCCCATCCTTAAAAAAAAAAAAAAAAAGTGCTATTTCTCCGCTCGCTGGGTTTGGCGCGGCCCACCTGTCATATCGATTCCTTACGACCACACTTACTGCTGGCTGCTTCACAGCTTCGTGGAGCTACGAGGGAAGTGTCCCACCTTTATTTTTATACTACATTGTGCGTGAGTGTTAAGTGCAGACACTTGACGAACCCTTTATTACTTTAACTTTATTACTTCGGCACAGCATCTATCCCCGGTACATGAACTGCAGTGGCCAATCTGGAAATCTCTTTGCGATTGCGGAACCAGGTTTGCCGCTGTAAAAACAATCTGGCCAAAAGGGGTATTATGGGCCCAACCCAAACATCGTGCTAGCATGGAGCCCCATTACGAGGCACGTACCACCTACTTTCGTGCCCTGTATGCTGCACCTGTTGGGACCTGAACATGGCTAACGACAGAGCGGTCCTCGTTACCACATACTGTTTGGGCTAAATTTGAAAAGTTGAGTTAATCAAATCGAAAAGAAAAGAAGACCAGGTCTAGCCCTGTATTCCTAAAGGTTGTTTATTTTGTCTATACTATACTGCCTAATCTGCTGACTGCTCGAGCTGCCTACCCAGCTCACATGAAGTTGTTACATAGATAAATACATCCAAGAAGCCTAGACGTTAGTTGTTTATAGGAAAATACCAGTCATTCCAAACTGCAAGTTTGCGGGCATTTACTCAATACTCAATATATTTATTGCTTTTCCACATGTGAACTTAGGTGGTAGATTTTACAAAAATGTGATCATTATGGACCCTGTCGGGCACAGCAAAGTAGGAGAGAGGAAGAGTTTACTATTTTAAATAAATGATAAATTATAACTGTACTATTTATAAAGAAATTAAAAGCACATTTACTTACCGGATTTAAAATTCACTCCTCATCGTATTCCATAGAACCTTGGAGGTTCTCATTTTAAGAAATTAATTTTAATAAAGTCAAAGTCAAAACGTTTATTTCAATTAGGCCATTAAACGGCACTTTTGAACGTCATCATTTACAGTTCAGCAAAATAATAATATTTCATTAATAAAGTGACTCTACTGTCCATTCGGAAAGGTAGATTCTTATGGAGAAGATCGGACAAGAAACTCCATAGTTACTCTTTTCAAATAATGATTTTACAAAATTTGGTAAACAAAAATTATATTATATGAGGACGATGCACCCAGAATATGCTACTTATAAGAACAAAGTATTACCAGCAGAGGTAAACTTATTCATTTTCTAAAGAAATTTAGGTAAATGGTACTCACATATTTACAAATATTGGAACCATTAATTAAACAGCAAATAAAAACACAAAAAAGAAACAGTATAATATCTATAAAGTTAATTCATAAATCAACCAGTTTGATTTTGTCTACACCCTTGATTGTCCTTCATTGTTTCCAAGCATTCTTATCTTGAATGTAATCTTCTAATTGGTAAGTTTTTAAATTTCCTTCATTTAGTTCTAATATGTGAGAAGGTATTTTGGTGTAACATTTAACACAATACCCCATGAAAGAAGTGTGGACTTAGTTTATCTAAAAAATGGTTGCTTTAATTTGTCTTTATTTCTGGTATTAAAACTATGTCCAACACTAAATTTACTTAAAAGATGTCGATTTTTCCGCACATACATAATATTTTTATAAATGAATTGGCAAGGGAATGAATTATCATAATATTAATCTTTTTAAAAAGTTCCCTAAGAGAATCACGGCGTGGCAGATTATAAAGGGCTATGACAGCTCTCTTTTGTAAAATAAATATGGATTCAATGTCAGCAGCCCGACCCTACAGCAAAATACCGTATGACATAATGCTGTGAAAGTAACTAAAGTATACCAAACGTGCGGTATCTACGTCTGTTAACTGTCTTATCTTTCTAACAGCATAGGCGGCTGAGCAGCTGATTTAGGACCTGATGAATAGAACTATTGACGTCATCAAGATTTTGTGAATATAACTGTGACTGTAATAAACCTTGATACGCTAGATACCTTGATCTAAAAAGTAAGTTCGGAATTATTTCGAAAAATAGTTTACTGGCACTGCGGAAGCAATTTTATGTTTCTATAGAAAGAGCAAAATCACTCTCTCTCTATCTGTCTGAAGTCTTTAACGTAACTTGAAACTTGTACATACAAACTCACAATGTATAAAACACCGCCATCAGGAGGAAACGCTGTTACTTTTAATGGAAAAAAAGAGGATTTCAAATTATTATACATGTTCACAACTAATTATTTTATTTATTACTTTGAAATATGACGTAATATTTTGGAATAATCAGGTAAGCGAAGAGGCTTCTTCTCACGGGCTGGTTGCACCATAATTGTGTGAACAGTGTGGTTGTCCTTATTGATAAAGTTGATTTCAACTCTGGATATTCTACGAGGTTCCTTTTGAGCAGGTTTAGGATTTGCTTTTGGGTTCAATAACAGAGGCAGGCCAAATGCGGAGCGTACTGGAACAAATAAATTGTTTTGAAAGACATAGCTTCTGCCGAGGGAATCGGCAATTACTCGCATAATATCCCGTTTTTTACCGTTCCCGTAAGAGTTTCGGGAAATCCTGTCTTAACATTAATCATGGAGTGTAGGGAAGCTCCATGCCAAATTTCAGCTGTCTACGATCAGTAGTTTCGGCTGTGCGTTGTCTGTCAGTCACTCAGTCACTCACTCAGTCATTCAGTTACGGAAGAATTTAATATATTAATGATTGATTAAGTATGCAACTAGAATACATGTTTCAGTTTAGTTCTTTTTCTGTACAAATATTTTTTTATAGCATTTAAGCAGTTACTGAAGGCTCTTTTCAATTCTCTAAACAATTGATAAAAGGATTTTCACGAACCTGGTCGCACTTTCGCCGTATATTTGTTAACCATATCTGAGATCTCCTTGGAAATCACTTTGATCATACTTTTATTTCCAAACATAATATCCAATGCACTGTTACTGACTCGTTTTGATGTGGTTTTGTCTTTCGGATCCATGTTAAACTCATCTAAAATTGGACTCTGTGTATCACCGCCCAAAATTGTCATTGTGATGATGAAAATTAAAATGGTTTTTAAATTATTCAGGACAACCATACTGTCTGGGCTTTGACTGAATTCTGACTGAGTCTAGTTCAAAAAATCAAAGGAAATATATTTTTCGTATAAATATTTAAGTTTACAGCGACAAAATGTTCATATCTGGTTCTATGGGAAGTAAGCATCGTAATGTTTTGATAACAAGAAAGTAACAGATTGTTTACGGTATTACAATTCCGTCTGGTAACACTTTCATTGCAGTCTTTGCACAGTGGATTGAGAACGTACCTACTCACGCTGGAAAAAAATGTAGTCAAGGAGTTCTGTCAATCTATTCTGTCAACATTGAGATGTGTAAATTTAGATGGAGTGGGCATGAAGTGAACTGTCATTCCACCATGTTCCACCAAATTCGGTCTAGCGATTCATATTAGGGCACACGCTAGGAAGTAGTGTCATGGGGTCGCCGTTGTCGAAATCAGCAAGGAGGATTATATCTTCTTATATATAAAATTCTCGTGTCACAATGTTAGTTACCATACTCTTCCGAAACGGCTTGACCGATTTTTATGAAATTTTATATGCATATTTAGTAGGTCTGAGAATCGGCTACTATCTATTTTTCATACCCCTAAGTGATAAGGTTTGTCCAGCCCTAACATTTTTCTAAATGTGGCATTGAAATATACATAAAACCCTAAATTTTCACCCTTCTATCACTAACCCCTATTTTTAATAGCGTTATTAGTACTTTAATTATTTTCTACTCTCGGCGGTCGATAATAATTGATTATTTACCACTCGATCAGTTATTCTTGACTATTTTGTTATATTTGGTTTGAATTAAAAAAAAAATAGTGTTGGGAACCCTATTTATCGAGGCAAGCTATAGGCTATATAAAATCACGCTACGCCCAACTGGAACCGAGCATTCATGAAAAATGTGACGCAGACGAAGTTGCGTGGGTCAGCTAGTATATAATATATATGGATTGACAGCTCACTTCATGTTCGCTTCACCTAAGCTGGCACGGTGAGAGTCTTACAGAATCGAATTGCTGTTTCTGTCAGTCTAGTGTGGGCAAGCTTTTTGAAATGAGTTACTTCTGTTTTAAAAATATGGCTTCTCTCGCTCCCGTGACACATCCGGAAAGAACGTTGATTTTTCTGTCACAATACGTAAGTACCCTCCAAAAATTACTTTCAACAATACAAAGAAACATCGTCTGCCTAGTTTTTTCCCAACTACATATATTGGGGTCGGCTTCCAGTCAAACCGGATTCAGCTGAACACCAGTATTTTACGTGGAGCGGCTGCCTACCAGACCTCCACAACCCATTAACTGGGTGACACGATACTTCTTGGCAACACTGGAGTCAGATTTTCTGGCTTCTGGCAATCCGTAACGCCTGCTAAAGATCTACGCATGACAGCCGGGAACAACTGCATAACGTGCTTTCCGAGGCACGGAGGAGTCTCGGTATGTTGAGATCGACCGTGGCAAGCGTTACTTAACCTTGAATATCGACCCGTGCGGCTGTTATTATTAACCCAAGACCTACAAAAAAAAACATTATATTTATAAAATGGAAAGATCAACTGAGTGGCACTGTCTTCCAAAACAAATAAAATAAGGAAACATGCAACTATTAACAATGAACTGGAATTTTCCATATCGTCGTCTCAACTTTATTTAAAGGTCTCTCTCTCTTTATAGCTTCTTGATTTAAATATCGTTTGCTACGATCGAGAGGATAACCCGCAGTTTATTGTAAGTTCTTATTGCAAACTGGTACCCATGTGGAATGGAATCGCATTTATTTATTTGATATAATCGGAACGACAGAAAGCCAATTGCATCGATTATATGGCAAATAAAAACAAACCAGACAAGTGCGAGTCAGACTCGTGCACCGAGGGTTCCGATCGCGACTTAATTTTGTCCAAGTCCACTGACCACTCTTATTACTCTGACGAAAATTAAGCAGATAATATTGAAGGAGAAACTTAACTTTGTTGTTGAAAAATACTCTCCCAAACATCGATGTACGTTGCGGTTAATTCTTTAGCCGAAAATATAAGTTTGCAAAAAATATTTTTTATATGATAAAACTAAAAGTCTTTGACAATTCAGAAGTACCTGATAATGGTTTATTTGAAATGAATGCTTTGACTTTGACTTTGACTTTGACTACAAATTCCCAATTTTCAGACTTTTTCCTGTATTTGTAAGATCTATATTCTTGCCAAATTTCATGTCGCTAGGTCAACGGGAATACCCTATAGGTTTTGATTGCCTTGCCAGACTCAAAACATGCGCCATAAACGGAGCATAAACGGCCTTATCTTTTGATTGCATTGCCTTTTTCTTTTTTAAGTATGGGAAATCGTCAAATGACTTCTTCCGCTCTGGGTGGAGCGGAAGGGCGTGTCAGACTCTTACTGACTAAAACCCATCCGTGTTCCTTCTAAAGCCCTTTACGTTCCAGGGTCGCGGTGACTCTTTCGAACAAATTCCGCAACCCTGGCAGGCTCTGGCCCCTGCGGGCCCCGTCTTCTATGCTGACATCTCTTTGAGGTGCGCGTGAAACATAACGCGCCATCGACCACCATCGACCCGGGCCTGGTGGTGATCGGACAGCGAGCCACCCAACGCTCGCCGTCCGCAGGCCCGCGCCTACGGTGGGCGGGGATCGCCCTGCGACTCCCGACGCCTGGGGCGTCTTCTCCTGTAGCGGCGGTTGGGGCGAAGGCCTTGCCTTTCCCTCGCACGGCCCGCCTCCTCCTTCGCTAGCATTACTGCTTCGCAGAAGGAGGTGACCGCTTCCCAAGCCTCATCGCTCCGGACCGTGGATTCAACCAGGGACGGTCGCGAGAGGTCGCCGCCGCTGATCGCCTTGACAAGGACACGGCGGTGCTCAGCCCAAGCAGGGCAGAGATCCACCGTATGCTCCACCGTGTCCTCCAGGCAATCATCACAGTGCTGACACCCGGGCGTGTCCTCCCGCTTAATCCGAAACAGGTACCTTCCGAAACAGCCATGTCCGGTGTGTACCTGCGTCAGGCGGAAGGTGAGGACGCCGTGGCGCCTTTCCAGCCACTCCTCAAAGAGGGGTCTTACCGCCGCAATTGTGGCGTGCCCAGCGCTGGGTTGCGATAGTCGCCGTCTCCATACCGCCATGGTATCCTGCCGGAGCTCCGTCCGCCGCGATGCAATTTGCCGCAGCAGCGGAGTTTGATTGCGTTCACTTACAACTATTATTTTCACTGCTCGAAGGGATAGCAGACCTGAGTATTTTATATTAATTTCAGATTGATGTATCCAAGCGTTCTTGAGAAAAAGGATATTGACAGACGGACAGACTGACAGGCGAAAATACAAAGATAAGGGTTCCATTTTTGCCAACTGAGGTACGGAACCCTAAAAACACAAAGAAATACAAACATAATTATGTGGTACATAACATCGATAACTTCATGTTAACTCTTGCGTGCTTGCTTCTCACAAAGCGCCATACATTCTAACTCCCTATTCATCTGCGAACAGGTCTAGTCCAAGACTAGATCCAAGTAGAGCATCAAATCATATGAAGGTTAATTCCCATACTTAAAGTGATCGCATTCGCATCTCATTAATTTGTCAAAGACATCGCTAATTACCCTAAATTTTGACTGAATGCAAATGATGTTTTAAAATCACGAAAATTGACCGTCAGGTCTCGTACTTGAAAGCCTTGGTGCAAAACTATTTTTAACCGACTTCACAAAAGGAGGAGGTTCTCAATTCGTCGGAACGTTTTTTATTATTATGTATGTTCCCAGTTTTCTCGAAGATGGCTAAACCGATTTGGATTAATTTTCTTTATTTGAAAGGGTATACTTCCCAGGTGGTCCCATGATTATCGAGTCAGGATCTGATGATGGGATCCCGGAGAAATAGAGAGAACTTTTCAAATTTGATAGAAGCGATTTGGGTAGTTAATGGAGTGAGAGAGGAAGAAGAGAGGGAGAGTACCTTCTCAGAGTGGTTCCATTTCAATTTGGTGAAGATCTGATGAAGAACTTTGGAGATCTCATGTCTGTCTTTTGTTTACACCAGTTCATAACATAGCATCACGCCGGTACGCTGTAAAGGGGTAAGCACATCTGAACCAACATTTCGGCAGTCGGTGACAAAAACGAAAAAACAACCAAAAACAAATTAAAGTTATTTTATACTTTTTAGTGTTTTTCATTTGGAAGTTGGTTGTATTTTTGACACATCGGTGATAAAAAATCCGATATTAATGAGGTACTTTAAAATAATAATTTATTATAATGAGCTTAAAAGACAAAACAAACGAAATGACAGTCAAATCCAGTTTACTGTAAGCCGATCACACTGCAGAAAAAGATAACGAAGAGACAAACAAAGGAATGATTTTATTTTGTATTTCTATAGCAAACTGTATGATCTAAGTGCGTTAATAGTCCGGGCAAATTATGCCGAAAATAAGGCTAGCTTTGCAATCATTCTTAACTCTAATTTTTTGCCGTTAGCGATTATCCCGCAAAAAGTTACACCCCGCGTGTTCCTTTTTTTTAATTTCAATAATAACTCGGTGGGAAAAATATTAACTGCTATGTGTGTTTGGAGCGTTTGTAGAAGATATCAAGTTTTACAAGTATGTCAATAAATTACACATTAATCCGTGCAACTATCCATTTTTTATTTTTTTTATTTTGTAAGTACGTCAAATACAGTTTTTTTGCTATCGCGATTCAGACAAAAATGTTACTGAATTAAATTGGGTTTAATTTTACTTCATAGGCCATGTCTGACTTAATTATAAAAAAAAATAAACACAGTCATCTAACCAATTTTCCAAAATTTCTTATTTGTAATTGTAACTACATTCCTTAGGACAAAAATGTTTATTTTTGGCAAAATAAATTAATTTCACCTATTCTTTACACATTGTCAGAACAAATTGAGAGTTAACTTAATTTTGCAAGCTTTAATTGAAATAAACTCGTTTTTTTTCATCCGGTTATGCAAAATATCTATTTTTTATAATACTAGAAGAGCTAAGATAACATACACGATTCAAGAATAAAATCTGAGTTAGGATTTTTTGCAAGATTCAAAGCTAATTTGACTGACCCCATTAGTCTTTTATTATGTTACGAATTTGAAAAATAAATAATTCCATGTCTCGAAATAAAATACCACCTACTATTCAATCGAAGTCAAGAAAATGTTTGGCAGAAGATGTAATATATTATATATTAGCACTGATGATAACAGTTACTTCTGGACAAGCGTGCTCCACCTTCACCACAACATCGTAAGGTAGTGTTCAAACACGTGCCCATCGATCGTAAAAAAAAAAATAAAGAAAAAACAATTGCAGCAAATGAATTGTACTGAAATTATGTCCAAAACACCACCTAGATAGAAATTATAGTCTTGCTTAAAAAATCAATGACACTCCATCAACTGTAATGACCAGCTGTCATAAAGTCCAAAGTATATATGGAATCTGTGTATGGGTTGGACATGCATTAGTGGAATGGCAGGTAATCAATCATAAACATTTTGGAATTTTACGCTATCCCCGATATAATGTCACTATGACTAGAACTTAATAGAGCAAGATCCCAGACTACCAAGCCGTTACTCATTTTCTGAGGAACATAATGTGTGATATTGAGTACTCGTAGACGTCCGCGTACCTGTTAGCTACTTTGTGTCGTCAGATTTATCTAACACTAGCGGACGTCCTGCGGTTTCACCCACGTAGTTCCCGTTCCCGTGAGAGTACGGGGATAAAATATAGCCTGTGTTACTCGCTGATAATGTAGCTATTTATTGCTGAAAGAATTTTTCATTCAATTTCATTTCATTCAATCGGTTAAGTAGTTTTTAAGTTTATTCGTTACATACAAAAATACAAATCTTTCCTCTTTAAAATTTTAGTATGGATGTAGACTAGCACTTCGCTACTCCACAAACTTCAACGCCCGCTCTACCCCCTTTAGTTTTGGAAAATTAAGCAAAACGATTTTCATTCATTACCCCGCCATTTTTGCTGCTGATTCTGTGGTTTCTGGATCAGTGCAACTATCCACCCCGTTCATCTCGTCAGGGGTTGATTTTGCAGAAATTGTTAGATCTGTTTCAATTATTCCACTTTTAGTTTGTTCATACCAATTCCCACGTAAATTGAAATCAGCAATAATGTTCTCTCCTAAAAACTTTACCAACCCTTTCGCCTCTTATGGGGCTTATTTTTCGAAAAAAATAATAATTCAAATCATTAATGCAGTGTTTAATTTTATACCCCTCGTAACTATGAAAAATACACTTGATTTGATGAAAATTACACTTTAAATGATTAAAATCGGACCCTTCGTCCGATTTTAATCATTTAAAGTGTAATTTTCATGTACATAATCAACCTTAACTGTCAAACCATTTAAGTGGACAAGGATCAATATCTTGATATCAAAATCATCACTTTTTCTTTCCAACTGGGCTTTGATTGAATAATTTTAACAAAAAAGCGGTCATTGTGACTTAACCATAATAGTTAGACATATAGCCTCGCGGACTTTTTTCTAGGTAAAAATGAGTACTTTTATTATGTAGTACATTAATTTTATGTTTCATCAATAGTTTATTCGTTACATACAAAAATACCCCCAACTCCGTTCCCAGGGGAACATACTTCCGGGATAAAAAAATCCTATGTGTTATTCCAGACTATAATCTACCACTTTTCCAAATTTCATAAAGATCCGTTTAGCCGTTTTGACAGGATTGAGTAACAAACATCCATCCACCTTATCCATACATCCAAACTTTCGCATTTCCAATTTTTTTTTCGAAGTAAAGATGATTATAAATAAACCTGAAAAAAAAAATTTCCCGCTGGACCAAACTCGCAGGTATGCACATTCTATGTTCAAAAAAATACTCATATTATTCCATCCTAGACATTTTGCTATTCGGGAAACAAGCTAGTATATTTAGTTTTTTTTATTTCTTTAAAAGCTCTTCGGGTAAGCTCGCTCCATCGTCGACTTTGTCTCTGTCATCTATGACCTAGACTAGAGTCAAGAGTAAAAACATATTAAATAAAAAAAAAGGTCAGACACTAATTCAATTTTATTGCCATCCTTACTTCTCGCAGAATTATTGTTACATGATCATGTTCCTAACTTAAACACGATATTGAAAACTTGTATAAAAGCAGATGAACGGATAGTTTTGCCATAGTATTGTGTGAGTGATCAGGCAAAATGACGTGCTTTTTGGTATTCGTAGTCATTTCAATTCTGGTTCACACCAACGCCAAGCCAGGCCAGCAGGCACACCAAAATTACCCATCTGGTTGGTAGATACTTTAATTTTATATCACAATTGTAAAACCACATTGAAATTCTGCGAAAAAGTTCTGTAGCTATTTATACTTTTTCTCTTTGTCTGTTTGTTTTACGTGTGTACGTTAAGAAAAACCTGTGTTAAGTTTCATTGATTGTGTAGCAAAGAAATGTAGTGGAACAGTGATAACGAGTTCAAGTTATGGGTTGCCAATCATAGGTTTAAACTTAAACGGGTATTCAATGTTATGATCGTATACAATGTTATCAATACTGTTCCTAAATAACATAGGAAGAATCACACTATGAAAAAAATATGTCCTGAACCAAATACTCGGATATATGTTTGTGACATCCACTAACCCTTTTCTATTGCGTTCACGTAGTTCATCAAACCACTCATTTAAAAGCCTATTCTCTTCTGTTTAGAAATTATTAGAAACAGATTTGGTTAAATATGTTAACTTTGATAATTCGTATCGTCTTCGTTAGGTAATTTTGAAACACATTTTAGTGCAATATTTTTTATTTTTCAGCTACGAACTATGGTCCCGCAAACGCGAGCAACGACAGTGTCGCAAATGGTATTAATTTCGGAGCATTTAACATTCCAGGGCGCCATGAAAAAGCAGAAACTGAAAAAACCTGTCGATCGTAAGTAAATCAACTGTCATATTTATATGCTAGCTAGAAGCTATTTATATTCTGATAATTTCAAGCTTATGGAAAACACACAAAATATGTTTTTTTGTATCAATTTTTGATAAATGACTTCACCAACCTCCACTTCAAAACTTTGATGCGCTTTACATTTATCAATTATAATTGATTTGAAACGGCAAAATATGCGTGTCTAATATTTTTGAAAAACTAACTCCATCAGTGACTTTTTCAAAAATATTAGACACGCGTATTCACAATATAATAATCTCGATCGTGATTTTAATTCAATTTGGTTATGTTATCCGTATAAATTTAGTTCGGTTATGTTTTTCGGTTATTTTTTTTTTTTTGTTTTTAATTATGATTCTGTTTAATTCATTTTGATTATGTTTCTGCAGGATTTTAATTTTGTTATGTTTTAATTATTTTGAATTTATTTTATTTTATTATGATTTTAATTCGATTTGAATTTTATTTATTTCTTAATTTTGTTTCTGCCTATGATTTTTAATGTTTTATTTCAATTTTTAGTTTTCAATTTGACTTGAGGAGCCTGATTGTTCTCTATGTATTTAAATACCCTCTAATTGTTAGTAGCCTTTATATAATTTCAATTTAACCAGTATGTGTTGCATGATGTGCTTACCTGTAAGGGATTGATACACTAGACCCGAATTTGATTGTATGTAACCCATAATTGTATGAGTGTACTCAATTGTTGGTGAGCCAAATAAATAAAATAAAATAAAAAAATAATTAATATTTCGGGAGACTACCCAATTGATATTTTTGTTTTTATACAAATACAGACCAGTGATTTAGTCACGAACAAGTATTTAGGGAGAGATTAAACTCATTATTTTTACTCGACTATTCTGAGTAGTCTAATCTACTCAGAATAGTCGAGTTATTTATATAGAATTAGTTATGAGTTAGGTAGTCCATCATTATTGGTATATACCACTAGTCACATTTGGACGAGCGGGATGTCGTTAGACTTGCGTGCAGCATTACATTTGCTTGGCATTATGTTACGTTACCTTTGTTTATTATTTTAAGTCTATTCTGTCTTTTCTTCTTTACTTTCCGTCCGGCTTTAGGCTAGTGTCGAAATAGCACTAATATTTTTTTTTCAGTCTTAGTTCATTAAATATGTTTTCTTAATTTCAGGTGTGGTGAATTGAGTCAGTTAGTTTCAAGGTACTGTGAATACTATTAAAAGTTTTTATTTTGAATCTAATAAGTTATTCGAAACATTGCAAAAAAAATAATTATGATAGAGTAAATATAGGTTTTATTTATTTTGTATTTTATTTTATAAATCAAAACAAAGAGCTTGAGAGCGGTACTTCTTTAAAAAAAACACAGCCAAAATTTTGCACCTATACATAATTATAAAAGCCTTTAATCGCGCTGCTAAATATGCAGCCAGCCCAGCTGATAAATTGCGAGCAAACTAGTACAAGGAATGCAGTCCCTACCTCTCTTGTATGTAGTCTTATTTCTATACGATAGTTTACAACCAATTCTGATTCGACCGAAACCTGCCATAAATACCACCTACTAGAGTCAAAATTGGGTTGAGTTTCGTTATTCCAGGTCGTATGTAGTTTTCACCGAAAAAAATCTCCAATCCATTTTAGCATGCTACTTTTTGGACGACGTCAGCGATTTGCGTTATAAAGCGCAGGGGGCCTATGAAGTCTTAAAACGATCATGATCCTGCTCTAAGAGGGAGACCAAGCTATACATAGCAAATAGCACTATCCCGTTTACATCATCGGAAATGGATGGAATTATCACGTCGTAGTAGGACTGGAGAACTGCGTTCCTAACACGATCCGTTAATCTGACTCACAGAATGCTGCGCACATTTGCTCGCTAGTTAATCTAATATCGTGGTGAAAAAAATAATACCCAACGCAAAAAGAAAAAACTGAAGGTTTGGGTTAGGTCGGATTGAATTTCTAAAATATTACATTCCCAAAAATGATAAAATCACACACAATCATATATTTATCATGGTCTCAGTTTATTCAAAATGCTTTCTTCATTTCAGGTGCGGTCCATTAAGCCGTTTCGTAGAAAGGTACTGTGACGACTATTAGAAGATCCTACTTTGTATTTGATATGTAGGTAATGCGAAACATTGCAAAAAATATTAATTATAAAAGTGTAAATGTAGGTTTCATTTATTTTGTCTTTTATTTCTAACTTTAAAACCTACAAATACACCTCTCTCAAGATCTTTGGAGAACACAGCAAAAATTACCTGTACTTAATTTGAAACGACTTTCATCGCGCTACTAAAAATAGACCCAGCTGATGAATTGCGAGCAAACTGGTACAAGGAATGCAGTCCCTACCTCTCTTGTGTGTAGTCTTATTTTTACACGACAATTTACTGACATACTTTAAAATAATAAAATGTCTTAAAACCAATAGTGATTATGCCGAAAGCTGCCATAAATACTACAGTCAAAACTGGGTTGAATGCCTTTCCAGGTGGTAGTTTGTATCTTTCACCAAAAAAATAATGGGAAAATTAGATTCATATCTAATATTAATTTTGAAGGTAGTATGCTCAATTATAATCCGTAGAACTATTTCTCCGCCTCAGTTGTTTAAGACATGTGAATGTAGTACCTAGGTCATATAATAATAATGCATTATACGAGAAAAATATCAACCCGGACTACCAGCACCAGTGAACAACAACGTGTTTTAGTACCACTAGCTGCGCCCCGCGGTGGCACCTGCGGTTTGTCAGATACTCCGCATGAATTTCGAAAATTATCCGAAAGGAACACACTCCAGGAATTAAAAAAAAAAAAAAACATTCAAAGTCGCCTATGTGTTAACCCAGGGTGTCAGCCTCCTGAATACTAAATTTTATCAAAATTGGTCCAGCCGTTTACGCGTGAAGAAGTAACAAACATAAACACACACATACACACACACTTACAAACTTTCGCCTGTATAATTTTAGTGTGATATAAACAAGTTATACAAATATTTTTAAAGGTCGAAACGCATAAAAGAAGATGTAGACCTTAGTATTGCGAGACTGGTCAAGCAAGATGGCGCGTTTTGTGGTATTTCTGGCTGTCGTACTACTTGCTAATGCGTTCGCTGCCCCGGGTGCGTTATAAAATCTTTTAAATCGATGATTTTTTTGTTGTGTGTTTTACAGGCAGATTTTTTAAACATACATAAAAAATATTATTTGGTTTAATTTGTATGTGTGTTTGTACCCGAAATGATGATGATAACATGTAAATACAAGTAGGTAGGTACATAGCAATGTGTGTGGATTAATAAGTCATAATTTATTGTGTTGTGTGATTGTGTGAAAAGCAATTTGAAAGTGTAGTGCGCTAATTTTTGGTTGCGGAATTTCTTCGAAAGAGTCACCACGGCTCTGGGAGGGTACTCTCTAAACCCGAAGCGGACTTCGAACCCCCTAACTACGAATAGTTTCGGGATTAGTTGCGGGCGTATTCTACTCCGTATCACATTCGGACTAACGATTAGTTGCGAACCCGAACTAAGAATGAATGACAACACGATTTGACGGTAACGGTCAAATCGTGGTGTCATTAATTCTTAGTGGTTAGGTGGTACGGACTAGAATACGCCCGCAACTAAGCCCGAAACCACGGACTTCGGGCTTATAGAGTAGCCCCCCTGGAACGCAAAGGGCTTTAGACGGAACACGGATAGGTTTTAGCCAGTAATAGTCTTACACGCCCTACCGCAACACCCAGAGCGGAAGAAGTCCTTTGATAATTACCCATCCTTAAAAATAAAATAAAATTACGCTAATTTTTTGCAATAATATCAGCAAAGTTTCGTTTTGTGTTATTTGGTTAACAAGTTTGGGACACATTTGGGAATCAGCATTCTTGGCATCAATCGCAACATTTCAAATTAGGAACGTAGAATGTTGTGTCAAAGGTTGTCTGGAAGAGATTGCCTTGTGCGATAAGACCGCCCATTGTACACTTATTTTATGTTTGATTATCCTGTTCTTATTATGAGGTGTGCAATAAAGTATATAATAAATAAATAAATGTTGATAAGATAATATTGATAACATTAAAAACTGCCTTATAATAATCAGCGACTAATAGAGAATCAAATGTTGTATTACGTTATTAAACTATGATTGTATATTATTTAGATTCCATATTGACATTTTGCAAAATTTTATACAATGTGCATGATGTGGATGACCTTTCTGTTGTTTATTTTTATTTATAACTAGCTGTCGCTTGCGGCTCCGCCCGCGTGAATATCGAAAATTATCCCAAGGGAACATACTCCCGGGATAAAAACTATCCTATGTCCTTTCCCGGGACTCAAACAATATATATACCAAATGTCATCCAAATCGGTCCAGCCGTTAGTGCGTGAAGAAGTAACAAACATACACACACACTCACAACTTTCGCCTTTATAATATTAGTGTGATTCAGATGACTCACATAATTACCTACTCAGCAGTGAGCCATCGTTCGTTTGTTTGTGGCAGGGCTGCTAGATCGTATAATATTGGATACAAAATATGTATAATCGGACGGTTCGATACAAGAATACGGCATGAAATGGAACGTGACTTCGCCTTTTGCTTTTTCGAATTTGTCGGCTCACTCTGTACCTATAGGATGAACCGAGATGGAGATAAGATATTGCCAACTTTACTACTATGATGGAGTGTAGTGTTTATTTGAATATGACTAAGTAATACTAAAAAAAACCGGTCATGTGCGAGTCGAACTCGTGCACCGAGGGTTCTGTACCTACCCATTGAACCGCCAACATAAAATTGGTATGTATGTCATGTATGGGGACATCCTTTAATTTTTAACTTGTTCACCTTGCTTTACAACTTGCTTTTTGCCAAATTTCGTGATTCTATGTCAACGGAAACTACCATATTGATTTTCGACCCAAAACCTATAGGGTACTTCCGGTTGTCCTAGAATTGTCAATTTTGATTTAAAGCAAGGTCTTACAGCACAAGTAAAGGGAAAATTCAGAGATTTAAAAACAGTTGAAAATTAAGATACATTTTGGTACATACAAGTTTTCGCGAAATTCTAAATTTCCCCATCTTTTTATCGTATTGACTTTCTTAGGAACTTGATTATACACCTAATAGGGACTATAGACTTAGGTATCTGTTATAAATTTCAACTTGCTAGATCCACCCGTTCCTGAGAAAATCGGTGGTGACGCACGGGCAGACGACGGACAAGAAAGTGATCTTATAAGGGTTCCTTTTTTAACTTTTGAGGTACGGAACCCTAAAAGTACTTATCCCATCAGATTTGAAAAGGGTAATAAAAAAAACGAAACAGCATTAAAGAACAGGTCAGTGTGTTAGTTTTATGAAGAAAAAACGATTTATAGAATTTCATATAATTGCAGATACTTAACCGTATAGCCGCGTTCTTATTGCTGGCAGCCCTGGTTTGCGGTGTCCTAGCAGGGTTTATGTGCCAAACCGACAATATTTAAATTGTAACATGTGTTGTGTATGAGCAGAGATTTGCTTGAAGAAATCATGACTGCGTCAAGTCGTTCGTGCGATTTTTATCGCTGAGTAATACAATATACAAAATTAAGAATTTAATTACAGGTACTATCAATTTTGAATGTTTGCACGTCATGCATTTCAAAATTTAGAGATATTTAGTAACCAAATAACACGAAAGATTAAAAATAAACTTTTGAGATTCTGCCATCTGTATGCGGTAAAAATTTCGGCGGATAAATGATGGATACAAATAAAATAATATAATTTGAACAGTCATCTTATTAACATAAAATGTAAAATTTAAAACCAAATTTATTGATTTACTTTTTTATCACGGGGACAATTTGTCCTTATTTATAAACATTCAAACACGATGTTTTGAGTTATTATTTTTTTTTGAGGAAAATTTGCCGCTCACTAGGAATTCCTCCTATATCGTGGGTGCGTTAACAAACATAATAATTCATATTTACAAACAGCCAGACCCAGAACAACTATCTGTAGGCCATACAAATACTTGTTCCGTGCGGGAATCGAACTCGCGACACGTGGCGCACCAGCCCAATCGCTCAAACACTTTTTTTTATGTCGGGGGGGAAATCCTCATGGATTTCCTCCGCCCTGGGGCGGGCGGAGGGGTCTGTCAGACTCTTACTGACTAAAACTACCCCGGTGTTCCATCTCCCACCTACGCCGGGGATCGTGGGAACTAATGCGACTTCCGTAATCCCCGGCTGGTCCCACCTCTGCGGGCCACCTCGCGTCCGCGGGGGGAGTGAGGTCTTTGGTCTCCCGCTACATCAAAGAGGGGCGCACGGGAACACCATGCGCCGCCACCGCAGGTCCGGATGAATGGGGGGCGACGGAAATTCCCAAGTCCGTCGCCCCTGGACCCAGTTAGGGGGGGCGGAAGAGGGCAGCGTATGCCCTCCTCCGACGTCCGATGCGTTTGCTGCGATCCGGGAGAGCGGTCGTGATCTCCCTCTCCCTTTCCGCAGCCTTCTTCTGCGCGATAACTGTCTCTCAGAAGGAGCGACCTGCGAGACAGTTATCGAGTAGTCAGCGAGCCACCCAACGCTCGCCGTCCGCCGGCCCGCGTCTACGCCCGGGGCTTCTTCTCCTGTAGCGGCGGTTGGGGCGAAGGCCTTGTCTCTCCCTTGCGATGCCCGCCTCCTCCTTTGCCGGCATTACTGCTTCGCAGAAGGAGGTGACCGCATCCCAAGCTTCCATCTCCGGACCATAGATTCAACCAGGGCCGGACGCGAGAGGTCGCCGCCGTCGATCGCCTTGACGAGGACACGGCGGTGCTCCGCCCAAGCAGGGCAGACCTCCACCGTATGCTCCACCGTGTCCTCCGGGCGATCCTCACAGTTGTTTAAATACTGCTTATCTGTATTTAAACAAACACAATTGTTTAAATACTGTTACTGATTCTTTGTTCAGTTTTATGGTCCGGTCAAGTTAGCTCATTTAATTGAGGTAAGGTTACAATCATTCGCGTAGAGCTGAAAACTATTTCAACTTTTAGAATTTTTATATCTCAGAGTCTTTTATAATGCTCGCAGCAAAGGAGTGGAACTCTCTGCCTGCGTCTCTGTTTCCGAAAGTATACAACCCTAATCTCTTTAAAGTTAGAGTGAACAGGCTTCTTCTGGGTAGGCTTGCTCCATCGTCAACTTATTCATATCTGTATTCATATATCGTATATTC
Organism: Mamestra brassicae; assembly: GCA_905163435.1. Taxonomy (NCBI): domain Eukaryota; kingdom Metazoa; phylum Arthropoda; class Insecta; order Lepidoptera; family Noctuidae; genus Mamestra; species Mamestra brassicae. The sequence continues at coordinate 3,003,346 of LR990996.1, read as the reverse complement.
GTGTATCTCTGACCTAGACTAGAGTCAAGAGCAAACCCATCGCAAATAAAAAAAGCTATGATAAAACTTACCGTTTCGCTGTAAACTGCAAAAAAAAATGCTGCCCCTGAATTTTTTATATTTGCAAATGTCATCGATGGGGACTTTTCACACTTCATTTATATATGAATGTTTGGAATACCAATTCATACAAATTTTCTGGTCAATGCGAATTATTATAACCTTGCATGTCTAACTTGACCGGGCTTCTATCAACAGTTACTCTAAATTTAGAATCTGCTTACCATGTTTAAAAAGATTTTCGATTGATGATTTGTTATGAATACGCTTGAAAATCTTTATGAGCATCATAAACAATTTAACGAAATATTATACTGGTGTCCTCTTTACGTCTAAAATCTTTATGTAAAAAGGTACTACATACCAAATTATCTAAGTCTGATGATAATAATTTAAATTTTCAGCCAAGAACGTTGGTATAGCGGACGCGTCGAGTGGCAGCATCGCGGTTGGAGTTGTGGAGGGCTCAACATTTGACGATAATGCATTCAGCATTTCATCAGGGATTGCAGATGAAAGCGTATCGTAAGGATATTATATTTCCTATGTCAAAGTCAAAGTCAAAGCATTTATTTCAAATAAACCATTATCAGGTACTTTTGAATTGTCAAAGTCAGTCCGTCAAAAACATGAAGCTATTTGCACGTTCGCAAGCGTAGATCTCTTTGGAGAAGAACGTGCAAGAAACTCCACGGACACTCTTTTAAATCATTTTATGTTTACAAAAATCCTGGTTACATAAACCTTGTTGCTTCTATATATGAGAACAAGGTTTCGTGATTTACGCAATCAAATGCCTTGGAGAGGTCACAAAAGATTCCTATGGCATCTTGCGCCTCTTCCCACGCTGTATATATGTGTTTTAACAACGTGACACCAGCGTCAGTCGTACAACGACCTTTGGTAAAACCATACTGTTGATCGTGTAAGATTTTATTGATGTTAAATGAATGAGCATTTGATTGAGCATCACTTTTTCAAATACCTTGCTGAAAACCGGCAATACGGATACAGGTCTATAATTATTGGCATCTTTACTGTCACCGGATTTAAAAAGTGGTATAACCTTACTATATTTCATTATATCCGGAAAGACTCCTTGGTCTACACATAAATTGAATATTAAAGCCAAGTATGGTGCTATGGTCTCAATTATGGACGTGCACACTTTGACAGACATTCCCCATAAGTCTTCGGTCAATTTGATTTTGATTTGCCGGAAAGCTTTTATAACCGTCATAGGGTTGATATGTTTGAATTGGAATTCAACCGTACCTACAGGTAATACAGGTATATTCTATAAACTTCCTAGGCAATGTGTAGAATACCTAGGGCGTCTAGGCAATATATGAAATAAAAAGAATTTAGATAATGTATACAACTATTATTCCAAGGGATTGTATAGAGTACCTGTTGGATCACCGGCAATGTGTAAAATAAATAGATTTTTGGCCCGTATTTATCAATGTATATGTCGCAGCCACCTAGTCAAGTCATTTGGGAACTTAGGACACAGGGAACTTCGACACCCCGACACGGATTAGGTTAGGTTCGAATGGTATGCCATTCATGTTAGGTTCCTTTAAACCCCGCAGACAGAAATAGGGCTCCGTCGTAGTCGAGGTTAGGTTTGAGGTGGACATTTCATGAAATGGCCAATTCTACGATATGGCGATAACAGACATTATTTTCGTCACATTACTGCCTGCCCCCGCACGTCGTCCCATTCCCTGCTATCGTCTTTTACACACATTGCCGGCTGCGCATTCGGTATTGTATATTCAATATACATATAGACAAAGTATTAAATGAAAAATATGTTTTATATTACCTAAATGTTTTAGATATTCTACACGTTGCCTAAGCATTGTATGGAAGACTGGATTATACAGATTTATATTTTGTCCTAAGTATGCTGCGAGCCAAAGAGCCTCACACAAAAACCGGTCAAGTGCGAGATGCACTCGAGCTCAAAGAACTCTGAATGAATCATATTTTTAACATAAAACTTTGACACCATAAAGGGTTATGGGTTTCCGAGTAATCTAATTGTAGGCTCAGTAGATTCAGAGATAAGATCAGAAATGTTCATATTTTCCTTAAATAATTTCAAAATTATCAATTGACACACGTATAGTTCATACAGTGTCCGTTGCACAGTAACTTTGTGCATACATAACACCCTATATTGATCCTTTTATTTTTCTTTGAACTGAGCATTTTTATTTTCTCCCCGAAGGTTCGTTATTGGTAAAACTCAAGAATTTTGATGACGCAATTGAAAGGCCCACGTTTAATGGCAAAATCTTCTCATGAATTGTAGTCTCGTCAAGTAAAATTCAGTCATTTTATTCAAAATGATACTACCGGATGCAACCTGTACAAATCCATCATTTCTGCAGCCGTAAGTACTGATCGTATTCTAACTTGCAATACAGCCGGTTGATTCCGTGAACAGTCGAAGTGAAGGCTTGGGTGAAGTGATCACAAGGTGAGCTGTCAATCCTTATAATCAAAATGTCACGTGATCACGAAGTGAGCTATCATTCCATCTTGATTATATGGATTGACAGCTCACGTCGTGATCACTTCACCCAAGTGATCGACCGGCTGGAAGGTAAGGGATGTAGAGGCAGCTACTAGGATGCTCCACCATGACAAGTGCTTCACTGTCAAACAATCAGTGAAGACCACATATGGTTCATGGTGCTATGAACCGGTCAATTAAACCTTATAAAAACTTTACATAAGACGAATGATGTAGGTATGTAATTATGATACATGGTTATTTATTTCAGGTGCGGTTTATTGCGGGACATCTTTACCATTTTTTTCAAGACTCCGTGCTAAAAAACGACAAAATTTCAATTAAAGAACTTGCATTTATAGATATAGCAATAAATTGTGAAATATTTTTTTATTATCATGTGTTTTATTTTATAAAAAAAAACAAAACCAAACAATAGCAAACAACAATGTTTAAGAACATTATAATATGTAACATATTATATTATTCTTTCTTTAAAATATGTACAAACAGAATTAAAGAAAGAAACTGTTTTCTAGAGATATGTTCTCTTTTGAAAAAAAAATCCTGTTTCTCAGAATTGAACAATTTTGCTCTATGCTGAGGGACGGGAGTACTCAAGGAGAATGAGATTCACACAGATACTGATACTAGTACAAATCTCACCAGTAAAACGTAGCTAAGAAGTTATCTTGAAATAAGCTCTTACTTGATTTAGCTAGAAATAATCCTTAGTAGATGCTAAAATCCCAGGTGGATTGACAGCTCGCATTACTTAAGTATTGACGGTAGGATTTTTACAGAATAGACCGGTGACTACTTATGGTCGACACCAAATAAATGTGCAATAACGGTCATTGACCCAGGTACATTTATTGATATACTTAATTCAGAAAACAGAAATAATGACATAAAGCTATCCTGAATCGAGATAGCTATCGGGATCCTTTACTTTTTTTAGTAATGAAAAACGATACATCATTTATTGTCCGGGCACCTTTGCAGAGAATTAAGGTAAAAGTCAAAGTCGAAGCACTTATTTCAAATAAACCATTATCAGGCACTTTTGAATTGTCAAAGTCAGTCCGGCAAAAACATGAAGCTATTTGCACGTTCCAAAGCATTGATCTCTATGGAGAAGAACGTGCAAGAAACTCCACGGACACTCTTTTAAATCATGGAAAGGGTAATAAAATTTATTGCAAATTTATCTGGCGGTAACCGTAATTGTATTCTGTTTAAAAATTACGATGAAACTTTACTTTCAAGCACACTTCATCTACGTTTTCAAGGTTGTATTTTCACTGTATAGATTTTAAGATGACGTGACTGTAAATCTGTAACACGTGTAACGATGAGGTACTGCAGTTCGTGGATCAGATGCATGCAATACGTTCCTTCAAGATTTCTTCCTGTACTATGTATCTCTCCATTTCGTCACAGCATGTACGTGCAGTAGGCTAAAGTAAGGGTAGGCCAGCCCATACATAATGCCCAAAAAAAATTTTCGTCCACTTTCAGTATTGTGATTTCAACCCTGAATATTGTGGTGATCTTTTTGTTCATCAGGTCAGGGATCAGGTGTTCTTTTTAGGCATTATGTATGGGCTGGCCTACCCTAACTGTAGCCTACTTCACGACCATGCGCCATAGAATATATTTTATTAAATTTGGGAATTTTAATGTAATGTATTTGTTTGACATATTTATTGTAATTTTATTATTTCTGTTGTGTTATCCGAATTAATGTTGAGGTATTTTTATTTTTAATGTTACTGTGCAATGGGTATAAATTACCTGAATATAAGTATGAATTTATTATTATTATAGTGTTGAATTCAATTAACTCCCCTTGACTTGTACAATGTACATACAGCAGGAGGCAGCACAAGCAGCCATCAGGCTTATGCACTTAGGCATATGGGGTAAGAACCATACTGGCCCGCACGCAGGCATCCTGGACCGGGCGATTGAGTACCAACCTCTCATCGCTGCCCCGTATGACAGAACACCAAATAAACTCAAGTTCAACAAAAGCTACAACATACAAACAACAGAGGAAGAAAGGGATCAGTCAGGAGTACATGAAGTACACATCTACACAGATGGCTCAAAAACTCTAAAGGGTTCAGGGGCTGGCGTACATTACCTAGACCTCAACATTAACTTCCACCTACCACTTGCCGAACACAGCTCCATATTCCAATGCGAGTGTGTCGCCCTAACACAAGCCGCAACAGCCGTAAAGCACCTAGGGATACACAACTACGCAATAAGACTCGTGTCTGACAGCCTTGCTGTGCTCAAAGCCCTAGAAAACAAACAAACTAACAGCAAATTAATCTCTGAGTGTCACCTCGCCCTGGAGAGTATATCGCTGTCCAACAGAATCATCCTTCAGTGGATCAAGGGGCACAGTGGATCCAAAAGAGTAAAGGGGTATTATAGACCCAACCCAAACATCGTGCTAGCATGGAGCCCCATAGCAAGGAACGCACCACCTACTTTCCTGCCCTATATGCCCAACAACCTGCACCTGTTGGGACCTGAACTTGGCTAACGACAGAGCGGTCTTCGTTACTACATACTGTTTGGGCTAATTTGAAAAGTTGAGTAAATAAAATCAAAAAAAAAAGAAGACCAGGTACCTGATTTAAAATTCACTTCTCACCGTATTCCATAGAACCTTGCAAGTCCTTATTTTTGGAAATTAATTTTAATAAACCTTGATACGCTAGATACCTTGATCTAAAAAGTAAGTTCGGAATTATTTCGAAAAATAGTTTACTGGCACTGCGGAAGCAATTTTATGTTTCTATAGAAAGAGCAAAATCACTCTCTCTCTATCTGTCTGAAGTCTTTAACGTAACTTGAAACTTGTACATACAAACTCACAATGTATAAAACACCGCCATCAGGAGGAAACGCTGTTACTGTTAATGAAAAAAAAACAGGATTTCAAATTATGATACATTTTCACAACTAATTATTTTATTTATTACTTTGAAATATGACGTAATATTTTGGAATAATCAGGTAAGCGAAGAAGCTTCTTCTCACGGGCTGGTTGCACCATAATTGTGTGAACAGTGTGGTTGTCCTTATTAATAAAGTTGATTTCAACTCTGGATATTCTACGAGGTTCCTTTTGAGCAGGCTTAGGATTTGCTTTTGGGTTCAATAACAGAGGCAGGCCAAATGCGGAGCGTATTGGAACAAATAAATTGTTTTGAAAGACATAGCTTCTGCCGAGGGAATCGGCAATTACTCGCATAATATCCCGTTTTTTACCGTTCCCGTAAGAGTTCTTAGGAGTGTAGGGAAGCTCCATGCCAAATTTCAGCTGTCTACGATCAGTAGTTTCGGCTGTGCGTTGTCTGTCAGTCACTCAGTCACTCACTCGGTCATTCAGTTACGGAAGAATTTAATATATTAATGATTGATTAAGTATGCAACTAGAATACATGTTTCAGTTTAGTTCTTTTTCTGTACAATAATTTTTTTATAACATTTAAGCAGTTACTGAAGGCTTTTTTCAATTCTCTAAACAATTGATAAAAGGATTTTCACGAACCTGGTCGCTCTTTCGCCGTATATTTGTTAACCATATCAGAGATCTCCTTGGAAATCACTTTGATCGTACTTTTATTTCCAAACATAATACCCAATGCACTATTACTGACTCGTTTTGATGTGGTTTTGTCTTTCGGATCCATGTTAAACTCATCTAAAATTGGACTCTGTGTATCACCGCCCAAAATTGTCATTGTGATGATGAAAATTAAAATGGTTTTTAAATTATTCAGGACAACCATACTGTCTGGGCTTTGACTGAATTCTGACTGAGTCTAGTTCAAAAAATCAAAGGAAATATATTTTTCGTATAAATATTTAAGTTTACAGCGACAAAATGTTCATATCTGGTTCTATGGGAAGTAAGCATCGTAATGTTTTGATAACAAGAAAGTAACAGATTGTTTACGGTATTACAATTCCGTCTGGTAACACTTTCATTGCAGTCTTTGCACAGTGGATTGAGAACGTACCTACTCACGCTGGAAAAAAATGTAGTCAAGGAGTTCTGTCAATCTATTCTGTCAACATTGAGATGTGTAAATTTAGATGGAGTGGGCATGAAGTGAACTGTCATTCCACCATGTTCCACCAAATTCGGTCTAGCGATTCATATTAGGGCACACGCTAGGAATTAGTGTCATGGGCTCGCCGTTGTCGAAATCAGCAAGGAGGATTATATCTTATGTATAAAATTCTCGTGTCACAATGTTAGTTACCATACTCTTCCGAAACGGTTTGACCGATTTTTATGAAATTTTATGTGCATATTCAGTAGGTCTGAGAATCGGCTACTATGTATTTTTCATACCCCTAAGTGATAAGGGTTGTCCAGCCCTAACATTTTTTTTAATTTTTTGGACATTTTTTTTATAATGTGGCATTGAAAAATACATAAAACCCTAAATTTTCACCCTTCTACCACTAACCCCTATTTTTAATAGCGTTATTAGTACTTTAATTATTTTCTACTCTTGGCGGTCGATAATAATTGATTATTTACCACTCGATCAGTTATTCTTGACTATTTTGGTATATTTGGTTTGAATTAAAAAAAAATAGTGTTGGGAACCCTATTTATCGAGGCAGGCTATAGGCTATATAAAATCACGCTACGCCCAATTGGAACCGAGCATTCATGAAAAATGTGACGCAGACGAAGTTGCGTGGGTCAGCTAGTATATAATATATATGGATTGACAGCTCACTTCATGTTCGCTTCACCTAAGCTGGCACGGTGAGAGTTTTACAGAATCGCATTGCTGTTTCTGTCAGTCTAGTGTGGGCAAGCTTTTTGAAATGAGTTACTTCTGTTTTAAAAATATGGCTTCTCTCGCTCCCGTGACACATCCGGAAAGAACGTTGATTTTTCTGTCACAATACGTAAGTACCCTCCAAAAATTACTTTCAGCAATACAAAGAAACATCGTCTGCCTAGTTTTTTCCCAACTACATATATTGGGGTCGGCTTCCAGTCAAACCGGATTCAGCTGAACACCAGTATTTTACGTGGAGCGGCTGCCTACCAGACCTCCACAACCCATTAACTGGGTGACACGATACTTCTTGGCTACACTGGAGTCAGATTTTCTGGCTTCTGGCAATCCGTAACGCCTGCTAAAGATCTACGCATGACAGCCGGGACCAACTGCATAACGTGCTTTCCGAGGCACGGAGGAGTCTCGGTATGTTGAGATCGACCTTGGCAAGCGTTACTTAACCTTGAATATCGACCCGTGCGGCTGTTATTATTAACCCAAGACCTACAAAAAAAAACATTTTATTTATAAAATGGAAAGATCAACTGAGTGGCACTGTCTTCCAAAACAAATAAAATAAGGAAACATGCAACTATTAACAATGAACTGGAATTTTCCATATTGTCGTCTAAACTTTATTTAAAGGTCTCTCATTACTCTGACGAAAATTAAGCAGATAATATTGAAGGAGAAACTTAACTTTGTTGTTGAAAAATGCTCTCCCAAACATCGATGTACGTTGCGGTTAATTCTTTAGCCGAAAATATAAGTTTGCAAAAAATATTTTTTATATGATAAAACTACAAATTCCCAATTTTCAGACTTTTTCCTGTACCTGTAAGATCTATATTCTTGCCAAATTTCATGTCGCTAGGTCAACGGGAATACCCTATAGGTTTTGATTCCCTTGCCAGACTCAAAACATGCGCCATCAACGGAGCATAAACGGCCTTATCTTTTGATTGCGTTGACTTACAACTATTATTTTCACTGCTCTAAGGGATAGCAGACTGAAGAAGCGATTTGGGTAGTTAATGGAGTGAGAGAGGAAGAAGAGAGGGAGAGTACCTTCTCGGAGTGGTTCCATTTCAATTTGGTGAAGATCTGATGAAGAACTTTGGAGATGGGCAACGAAACTCCTCAAAAAATAATAGCAAATGGACTGGGATTGCTGAAATCTCATGTCTGTCTATTGTTTACACCAGTTCATAACATAGCATCACGCCGGTACGCTGTGTAGGGGTAAGCACATGTGAACCACTAAAAAGTGAAAAAAAAAACTAACTTTAATTTCGGCAGTCGGTGACAAAAACGAAAAAACAACCAAAAACACCGACACGGTGTTTTTGTGTGTTGACTGCCGAAATTAAAGTTATTTTATAGTTTTTATTGTTTTTTATTTGGAAGTTGGTTGTATTTTTAACACATCGGTGATAAAATCCGATATTAATGAGGTACTTTAAAATAATAATTTATTATAATGAGCTTAAAAGACAAAACAAATGAAATGACAGTCAAATCCAGTTTACCATAACCCGATCCCACTGCAGTTGAAAAAGATAATGAAGAGACAAACAAAGGAATGATTTTATTTTGTATGTATTTCTTAAGCGAACTGTATGATCTAAGTGCGTTTATAGTCCGGGCAAATTATGCCGAAAATAAGGCTAGCTTTGTAATCATTCTTAACTCTGTTTTTTTGCCGTTAGCGATTATCCCGCAAAAAGTTACACCCCGCGTGTTCCTTTTTTTTTAATTTCAATAATAACTTGGTGGGAAAAATATTAACTGGTATGTGTGTTGGGAGCATTTGTAGAAGAGATCAAGTTGTACAAGTATGTCAATAAATTACACATTAATCCGTGCAACTATTTTTTTTTTTTTTTTGATTATGTAAGTACTTCAAATACAGTTTTTTTTGCGTTCGCAATTCAGACAAAAATGTTACTGAATTAAATTGAGTTTAATTTTACTTTAAAGGCCATGTCTGACTTAATTATAAAAAAAATAAACACAGTCATCTAACCAATTTTCCAATATTTCTTATTTGATATCTGTGTATTATTTTATTTACTTTATTTAGATGCTATATGTTAGAATATATAACTATATTAGATGGATTTAAATGAACCGCCACTCGTCCATTCAAGGGTTCATTAGAAAACCAGCGTCAGACAGCATCAGTCTGTCTGACATATCGCTGAAATGGACCTTTTTAGTGCAGCCGTGAGACACACATTTAGTTCTTACCATACCTACATTTCTGTTTTTAATTTTTTTTCTATGTACCGTGCGTGTTTCATGTAAGTGCTAAATAAATATTATTCTTTCTTTCTTTATTTGTTTTTTTTTTTCTTATTATTCATTCAGACGTATACGGAAAATTAATGAATTAAAAGTTCTATTTTAGGCTAAGTTTCGGTGAATTAAATCTGCTACGTTATAACCAGGATTTTTAAGTTAAATATTCAACTTACATATAAAGTGACACAGCACTGGATAAAATCATCAAACAGGATAGTGCCGCGACCGAATCTGTCGAATTTCTGCACCATGATGTTGACGACTTCATCTGACAATGTGTACCCAAAAGCTGTGAGAGCATTCTTCAGCTCCGTCTTATTAATATTCCCGGAGTTATCATTGTCAAACGACCGGAAACAGTTTTGCCAATCAGTGGCATATTTCCATAGGGCACCAAAATCCTCGAAATTGATAACATCTCTGTTCTGTTTGTCAAACATCCCTGAAAAAAATATTCATTAATTTTATTCATTTCTATTGCTGATATTCACATTCACAGTAGGTGTAGGAAATCCTCAACCATGGGCCTGAAAGCTAGTAAGGAAAACATTTGACAAATAAAAATAATTGGCTCAATTAAAATTATTAACGTATTAACTGTGGTAAAATTGTATCGAAATACGTCAATAGCCGAACAAAAATGGAAACATATTTCCTTATCAACTCAGCATTGAGTATGCCCTACTGTCCTCGAGTTTTGCATTTCAATTTCATGTGAAGTGTGATCTTATCGTCATACTGTTCAAGTCCAATAAAATACAGTTGCCTATTTTCTATTAACACTATGCAACACCAAAATGAAAGCTGCTCAGGATTGACAACCTCAGATTTAGGACTTGGAAATCCATCAGTGCAATGTGTGCAATAATTTTAGCAATCATATAGGTACCTAAATGAAAAAAAAACATGCTATTGAATTTACAACCCTAGGCTGAGAGTTTAGCTTCAAAATCCTAATGTGCAATAATTTACGGCTTTAATTTAAATGTCAGTTAATCTTAGTGAGAACGACATTCCTTAGGACAAAAATGTTTATTTTTGTCAAAATAAATTAATTTCACCTATTCTTTACACATTGTCAGAACAAATTTAGAGTTAACTTAATTTTGCAAGCTTTAATTGAAATAAACTCGTTTTTTTTCATCCGGTTATGCAAAATATCTAATTTTTATATTACTAGAAGAGCTATGATAATATACACGATTCAAGAAAAATCTGAGTTAGGAATTTTTGCAAGGTTCAAAGCTAATTTGACTGGCCCATTAGTCGTTTATTATGTTACGAATGAGAAAAACAAATAATTCCATGTCTCGAAATAAAATGGCAACTACTATTCAATCGAAGTCAAGAAAATGTGTAGCAGAAGATGTAATATATTATATATAAGCACTGATGATAACAGTTACTTCTGGGCAAGCGTGCTCCACCTTCACCACATCATCGTAAGATAGTGTTCAAACACGTACCCATCGATAGCAAAAAAACTCCACAAACTTCAACGCCCGCTCTACCCCCCTTTGTTTTGGAAAATTAAGCAAAACGATTTTCATTCATTACCCCGCCATTTCTGCTGCTGATTCTGTGGTCTCTGGATCAGTGCAACTATCCACCCCGTTCATCTCGTCAGGGGTTGATTTTGCACAAATTGTTAGATCTGTTTCAATTATTCCACTTTTACTTTGTTCATACTAATTCCCACGTAAATTGAAATAAGCAATAATGTTCTCCCCTAAAAACTTCATCAACCCTTTCGCCCCTTATGGGGTTTATTTTCGAAAAAAAAATATTCAAATCATTAATGCAGTGTTTAATTTTATACCCCTCGTAACTATGAAACGAAAGGTCCCATTTTAATAATTTAAAGTGTAATTTTCATGTATATGTCGTAGGATAATTTGATACTTCGAATCTTCGCGAAAATCCTAGGGGTTTTGCGAAAACGCGGATAATTAGACATAGGCGAAAAATTATCAAATCTTACTGGACAAAGTCAGGATTTTTGCGAAAATACTCGTTACTATAGTAAGATTTGATGTGCTCAACACTGATTGGCTACAATTTTGCTGGCTGACTTCTAATTGGTTCCTAGTTAATAACGTGCGGCAACAAATGATTGACATTTAAGACGTCAACCAATCAGAGACGATCTCTTATTGAACGCGCTGACCGACCAATCAGCGTTCTTATTTCATAACAGCCAGCGTTTCGTTTCGCAATATTGCTATAATAACGAGTATTTTCGCAAAAATCCTGACTTTGTCCAGTAAGATTTGATAATTTTTCGCCTATGTCTAATTATCCGCGTTTTCGCAAAACCCCTAGGATTTTCGCGAAGATTCGAAGTATCAAATTATCCTACGACATATATACATAATAAACCTTAATTGTCAAACCATCTTGATATCAAAATTGTCACTTTTTCTTTCCAACTGGGCTTTGATTGAATAACTTTAACAAAAAAGTGGTCATTGTGACTTAACCATAATAGTTAGACATATAGCCTCGCAGACTTTTTTCTAGATAATAATGAGAATACCCCCAACTCCGTTACCAGGGGAACATACTTCCGGGATAAAAAAAATATCATATGTGTTATTCCAGATAATCTACCTCTAATCCAAATTTCATAAAGATCCGTTTAGCCGTTTTGACAGGATTGAGTAACAAACATCCATGCACCTTATCCATACATCCAAACTTTCGCACTTACAATATTATTTTCGAAGTAAAGATGATTATAAACAAACCGGAAAAAAAAAATTTGCCCGCTGGACCAAACTCGCAGGTATGCACATTCTATGTTCTCATACTATTCCATCCTAGACAAAAAATACTCATACTATTCCATCCTAGACATTTTGCTATTCGGAAAACAAGCTAGTATATTTAGTTTTTTTTATTTCTTTCAAAGGCTCTTCTGGGTAAGCTCGCTCCATCGTCGACTTTGTCTCTGTCATCTATGACTTAGACTAGAGTCAAGAGTAAAACCATATTAAATAAAAAAAAAGTCAGACACTAATTCAATTTTATTGCCATCCTTACTTCTCGCAGAATTATTGTTACATGATCATGTTCCCAACTTAAACACGATATTGTAAACATGTATAAAAGCAGATGAACGGATAGTTTTGCCATAGTATTGTGTGAGTGATCAGGCAAAATGACGTGTTTTTTGGTATTCGTAGTCATTTCAATTCTGGTTCACACCCACGCCAATCCAGGCCAGCAGGCACACCAAAATTACCCATCTGGTTGGTAGATACTTTAATTTTATATCACAATTGAAAAAGTTCTGTAGCTATTTATATTTTTTCTCTTTGTCTGTTTGTGTTACGTGTGTACGTTAAGAAAAACCTCTATTAAGTTTCATTGATTGTGTAACAAAGAAATGTAGTGGAACAGTGATAACGAGTTCAAGTTATGGATTGCCAATCATAGGTTTAAACTTAAACGGGCATTTAATGTTATGATCGTATACAATTTTATCAATACTGTTCCTAAATAACATAGGAAGAATCACACTATGAAAAAAATATGTCCTGAACCAAATACTCGGATATATGTTTGTGACATCCACTAACCCTTTTCTATTGCGTTCACGTAGTTCATCAAACCACTCATTTAAAAGCCTATTCTCTTCTGTTTAAAAATGATTAGAAACAGATTTAGTTAAATATGTTAACTTTGATAATTCGTATCGTCTTCGTTAGGTAATTTTGAAACACATTTTAGTGCTTTTTTTTATTTTTCAGCTACGAACTATGGTACCGCGACTGCGAGCGACGACAGTGTCGCAAATGGTATTAATTTCGGAGCATTTCACATTCCAGGGCGCCATGAAAAAGCAGAAACTGAAAAAACCTGTCGAACGTAAGTAAATCAACTGTCATATTTATATGCTAGCTAGAAGCTATTTATATTCTGATAATTGTTAGCGTTTCAAGCTTATGGGAAACACTCAAATATGTTTTTTTTTTCTCAATTGTATCAATTTTTAATAAATGACTTCACCAACCTCCACTTCAAAACTTGATGTGCTTTATATTTATCAATTATAATTGATTTGAAACGGCAAAATACGCGTGTCTAATATTTTTGAAAAACTAACTCCATCAGTTCCTTTTTCAAAAACATTAGACACGCGTATTCACAATATAATTAATATTTCGGAGGACTACCCAATTGATATTTTTGTTTTTATACAAATATGTACAGTCAAAGTCAAAGTCAATTCATTTATTTCAACTAGACCATTAAAAGGCACTTTTGAACGTCAAGTTTACAGTTTAAAATTAAAATATAAGTGACTCTAGTTGTCCATTCGCAAAAGGTAGATTCTTATGGAGAAGAACGGACAAGAAACTCCATAGTTACTCTTTTCAAATATAATTTTTACAATATTTTGTATACATAGGTACATTGATCAATTGATTATATTATGTGAGCACAATGCATCCAACATTACACTAATATACAGCACACACTTATATACTAATAGGTACAACAAAGCAATACCAGCAGAGATAAAATTAAGTTTGCTAGTAAGGGACATGGTACTCACATATTTACAATATAATTAAAAACATCAACAAATTACATATTAAAAACCTGGAAGTACACCAGTAAATAAAACAAGTTTGACTTTTTCTACTACACCCTCGATTGTCCTATGGAGCAGGACCAGCATGTTTCCAAGCATTCTTATCTTTAATCTAATCATCTAGTTTGTAACATGCTTGTTTACAAAGTGTGGTTTTAATGTAAGTTTTAAATTTTCTCTCATTTAGTTTTAATATGTCACAAGGTATTTTGTTGTAACATTTAACACAGTACCCCATGAAAGATGTTCGTACTTTGGCTAATCTATAAAATGTTTGATCTAAATTATTTTTATTTCTAGTATTAAAATGATGTCTATCACTAATTTTGTTAAAGAGATGTCGATTTTTCTTACAAACATAATATGACAGACCAGTGATTTAGTCACGAACAAGTATTTAGGGAGAGATTAAACTCATTATTTTTATTCGACTATTCTGAGTAGATATTAGTTATGAGTTAGGTAGTCCATCATTATTGGTATATACCACTAGTCACATTTGGACGAGCGGGATGTCGTTAGACTTGCGTGCAGCATTACATTTGCTTGGCATTATGTTACGTTACCTTTGTTTATTATTTTAAGTCTATTCTGTCTTTTCTTCTTTACTTTCCGTCCGGCTTTAGGCTAGTGTCGAAATAGCACTAATATTTTTTTTTCAGTCTTAGTTCATTAAATATGATTTCTTAATTTCAGGTGTGGTGAATTGAGTCAGTTAGTTTCAAGGTACTGTGAATACTATTAAAAGTTTTTATTTTGAATCTAATAAGTTATTCGAAACATTGCAAAAAAAATAATTATGATAGAGTAAATATAGGTTTTATTTATTTTGTATTTTAATTTTTAAATCAAAACAAAGAGCTTGAGAGCGGTACTTCTGTAAAAAAAACACAGCCAAAATTTTGCACCTGTACATAATTATAAAAGCCTTTAATCGCGCTGCTAAATATGCAGCCAGCCCAGCTGATAAATTGCGAGCAAACTGGTACAAGGAATGCAGTCCCTACCTCTCTTGTATGCAGTCTTATTTTTACACAACAATTTACTGACATACTTTAAAATAATAAAATGTCTTACAACCAATTCTGATTCGACCGAAACCTGCCATAAATACCACCTACTACATATAGTAGGCGCCAGATAAATGTGGAATAAAGTACATTGACCTTTCCCTAATAACTGTTCATAGGTACCTGAACAATTAAATATGAATCGTTTTTCATTATTAGACAATGTTAAGGATCACGAGAGATGATGATTCGGGACAGCTTTGTGTCATTAATTCCGTTTTTCAAATTAAAAATGTCAATAATTGTAGGTGGGTCAATGACCGTTATTCCACGATTATCTGGCGCCTACTATAGAGTCAGAATTGGGTTGAGTGTCGTTATTCCAGGTCGTTTGTATGTTTCACCGAAAAAAATCCCCAATCAGCTTGTAGCTGAGCTTGTGTCAGTTTATGGCCCTTGACACGTTCGGAATGCAGAAGACGTGTCCGGCTGAATTCCATTTGATCATGCTACTTTTTGGACGACGTCAGCGATTTGTGTTTTAAAGCGCAGGGGCCTATGAAGTCTTAAAACGATCATGGTCCTGCTCTAAGAGGGAGACCAAGCTATACATAGCAAATAGCACTATCCCGTTTACATCATCGGAAATGGATGGAATTATCACGTCATAGTAGGACTGGAGAACTGCGTTCCTAACACGATCCGTTAATCTGACTCACAGAATGCTGCGCACATTTGCTCGCTAGCTAATCTAATATCGTGTCTAGAAAAAAATAATACCCAACGCAAAAATAAAAAACTGAAGGTTTGGGTTAGCTCGGATTGAATTTCTAAAATATTACATTCCCAAAAATGATAAAATCACACACAATCATATATTTATCATGGTCTCAGTTTATTCAAAATGCTTTCTTCATTTCAGGTGCGGTCCATTAAACCGATTCGTTGAAAGGTACTGTGACGACTATTAGAAGATCCTACTTTGTATTTGATATGTTATGCGAAACATTGCAAAAAATATTAATTATAAACGTGTAAATGTAGGTTTCAGTTATTTTGTCTTGTATTTCTAAATTTAAAACCTACAAACACACCTCTCTCAAGATCTTTGGAGAACACAGCAAAAATTACCTGTACTTAATTTGAAATGACTTTCATCGCGCTATTAAAAATAGACCCAGCTGATGAATTGCGAGCAAACTGGTACAAGGAATGCAGTCCCTACCTCTCTTGTATGCAGTCTTATTTTTACACGACAATTTACTGACATACTTTAAAATAATAAAATGTCTTAAAACCAATAGTGATTATGCCGAAAGCTGCCATAAATACTACAGTCAAAACTGGGTTGAATGCCTTTCCAGGTGGTAGTTTGTATCTTTCACCAAAAAAATAATGGGAAAATTAGATTCATATCTAACCTCTTACTAAATATTAATTTTGAAGGTAGTATGCTCAATTATAATCCGTAGAACTATTTCTCCGCCTCAGTTGTTTAAGACATGTGAATGTAGTACCTAGGTCATATAATAATAATGCATTATACGAGAAAAATATCAACCCGGACTACCAGCATCAGTGTACAACAACGTGTTTTAGGGCCACTAGCTGCGCCCCGCGGTGTCACCCGCGGTTTGTCAGATACTCCGCATGAATTTCAAAAATTATCCGAAAGGAACACACTCCAGGTATTAAAAAAAAAAAAACATTAAAAGTAGCCTATGTGTTAATCCCTTCACCAGCCGGGGATTGCGGAAGTCGCATATGTTCCCGCGATCCCCGGCGTAGGTGGGAGATGGAACACCGGGGTGGTTTTAGTCAGTCAGAGCCTG
This sequence comes from Mamestra brassicae, assembly GCA_905163435.1. Taxonomy (NCBI): domain Eukaryota; kingdom Metazoa; phylum Arthropoda; class Insecta; order Lepidoptera; family Noctuidae; genus Mamestra; species Mamestra brassicae. The sequence goes on along the minus strand of LR990996.1, from coordinate 2,986,181 downwards.
ACAGACCCCTCCACCCGCCCCAGGGTGGAGGAGTTCCATGAGGATTTCCCCCCGACATAAAAAAAGGGTGTCAGCTTCCTGAATACCAATTTTTATCAAAATTTGTCCAGCCGTTTGCGCGTGAAGAAGTAACAAACGTAAACACACACTCACAATCTTTCGCCTGTATAATTTTATTGTGATATAAACAAGTTATAAAAATATTTTGAACGGTCGAAACGCATAAAAGAAGATGTAGACATTAGTATTGCGAGACTGGTCAAGCAAGATGGCGCGTTTTGTGGTATTTCTGGCTGTCGTACTACTTGCTAATCTTTTAAATCGATGATTTTTTTGTTGTGTGTTTAACAGGCAGATTTTTTAAACATACATAAAAAATATTATTTGGTTTAATTTGTATGTGTGTTTGTACCCGAAGTGATGATGATAACATGTTAAATACAAGTAGGTAGGTACATAGCAATGTGTGTGGATAAATAAGTCATAATTTATTGTGTTGTGTGATTGTGTGAAAAGCAATTTGAAAGTGTAGTGCGCTAATTTTTGGTTTCGGAATTTCTTCGAAAGAGTCACCACGGCTCTGGGAGGGTACTCTCTAAACCCGAAGCGGACTTCGAACCCCCTAACTACGAATAGTTTCGGGATTAGTTGCGGGCGTATTCTACTCCGTATCACATTCGGACTAACGATTCAGGTCCTCTCGGGGCATGGCTGCTTCGGGAGGTTCCTGTGTCGCATAGGAAGGGAGCCGGACGCTCAATGTCACCACTGCGTCGACTGTCAGGAGGACACGGCGCGGCATACGCTGGCAGAGTGTACCGCTTGGGAGGAGCTGCGCCGTGCCCTCATCTCTGTAGTAGGCGATGACCTCTCACTGCCGGCCGTAGTTCGTGCTATGGTCGGCGGTGGGGAGTCCTGGGACGCGGTGGTCTCCTTCTGCGAGACAGTTATCGCGCAGAAGGAGGCTACGGAAAGGGAGAGGGAGATCACAACCGCTCTCCCGGCCCGCAACAGGCGCATCGGGCATCGGAGGAGGGCATACGCTGCCCTCTTCCGGCCCCCCTAACTGGGACCAGGGGCGGCGGATTTGGGGATGTCCATCGCCCCCCATTCATCCGTACCCGAGGTGGCGGCGCGTGGTGTTCCCGTGCGCGCGCAAAAACCGCAAAACGCCCGCCCGTTCTTTCTTTCTTTTCTTTCTTTCACTTATACAAAGGTATGTAAGTAGTCAGTATTCTTACAAAGAAAACAATACAACAAAGGTAACACGTAAAAACATAAATCTTAATAATTTGCAACTTGTATTATGCCAGCATAAACAGACAAACTCAAGCATAAAAACAATATCTAATCAAACTAAATAAGCCTCCAGACATGAAGGGCGTGCCCGCTTACACGTGCAGAGGGTAGAATTTAATAAAAAGATCTGTGACTCGACGCCACAAGTGATAAACTAGGGCCATCAAAATTAAACATTAAGCATATAATCGTTATAACAATAGTAAAAACCATGGCTAACAAGACGACCTTCCACCACAAGCAGCACCCGTTCACGAGCATAACGCAAAGATCAGCCACTACCCCCCTCGCCATATTTGAGGGAAAGAGGTAACCCGACCCCCGACGCTACCGCCAGCAGTAAAATCTAAGGGAGCATGACGAACTTGCTGCCGGTTGCTCAGGATAGAATAAAATCAAACAACTGTCGAAGTCACTAGTTAATCACATGTTGCAATACACTCATTATAAAACATTGTTATGAGAGTATTAAGTCAATACATAAAAAAAAAACAAATAATTGACCTCTACGGAAATATAAATTAACAAATATATGAACTCATATGTCATAAGCTAACTATGAAAGAACATTAAAAACGAAGTATGTCTTGCGTTCAACAATGCGACCAACTATTATCACCGTCTAAATAATCATTGATTGAATAGTATGCCTTCGAACAAAGGTTAGATTTAACTTTAGCTTTAAACGAGTTAAAAGGCAGCTCAAGGTAAGAAATAGGTAGCTTATTGTAAAAACGGATACCGAGCCCCACAAATGAGCTTTGTCCCTTCGAAGACGATGGGATGGTGCATGTAATTTGTGCTTGTTTCTAGTGTTAAAGTTATGGATATCACTGGTTTTAGTGTATAAATGTGTATTTAGCCTTATATATATAATATGTTTACAAAAATAAATTGAGATGCTACCGTGAGAATTCCAATATCTTTGAAAAGTTCTCTGAAGGAAACTCTTGACCCCAGCTGATATATTACTCGTACAGCCCGTTTTTGTAACACAAATATATTTTGAATGTCTGCAGCTTTTCCCCATAATAGGATACCGTAAGACATAACGCTATGGAAATAACTAAAATAGACTAACCGAGCGGTGTAAACGTCAGTGTATTGTCTTACTTTCCTGACGGCGTAGGCGGCCGAGCTGAGCCTTCCTAACAGGCTTGATATATGCGGGCCCCATTGTAGTTTGGAATCAACAGTTATTCCCAAGAATACTGCTGAGTCCGCAGTATCAAGCATCTCTTTGTTTAAGATGATATTCGGTCCTAGATTATTAACATTAGGTAAGGCAAACTTGATACATTTTGTTTTCTTAGCATTGAGAACTAGGTTATTTGTCGTAAACCAATCCGTAACCATGGAGAGAGCACTGTTTACGTCATCAAAATCTTGTCTATTTCTATCTACTTTAAAGACAAGAGAGGTATCATCTGCAAAGAGAACTACGTCACAGATACCCTTTAAGAAAAATGGTAAATCATTTATATACACTAGAAACAAGAATGGAACCAGTATAGAACCTTGAGGCACACCTAAATGAACTGGTAGCCCGGAGGACTTCACACCATTGATATCTACACATTGAAACCTATTATGCAAATATGAATCAATTACGTTAAGACCTTTCTTTTGGGGACCATAATGACGGAGTTTACGCAAAAGCGAATCATGGTGTATGCAATCAAAGGCTTTGGAGAGATCACAGAAAACTCCAATTGCATGTTGCGAGTTCTCCCATGCGTTAAATATGTGTTTCAGGAGAGCAACACCTGCATCTGTGGTTGAACGACCTTTTGTAAATCCATACTGTTCATTATGGAGGAGGCTATTTACATTAAAATGTCTTAGCAATTGCTTGAGTATTAACTTATCAAATATTTTGCTAAATGCAGGTAAGATAGAAATAGGCCGGAAGTTTCCTATATCATTTTTATTACCAGATTTAAATAAAGGTATGACTTTACTACTTTTCATGAGATCAGGAAAAGTTCCTAAAACCACGCATTTATTAAAAGTAACAGCAAGGTAAGGGGCTACGATGTCTATTATGTTACTCAAAAGTTTAATGGAAATGCCCTAATAATCCTGTGTTTTTTGACTTAAGTGTGTTGACATTAAATAAAAATGTTAGTATCATTACCAACAGTAGCCTTTGGTACACTACATGTACCAGTGTCAGACTGTATATTGTATGCTAAAAGATTAGCAATTTGTCTCCTACAACTAGGTGGTAAATACATATGATAATTAGTCAGTTTGTAGCCAGTAATACAAGCAGCGTTGACAGCGCCCCCGCCTCGCCCAACTACTTGGTCGCCAGCCGCCGGAAGTGGGGGCCGAAATCCCACCGGCTGTCGAGCACCAATCCTAGGTACTTCATGGTGGACTCGACAGCGATAAAGGCCCCCCGATCACGATGTGCGATCTCGGTGCTTTTCATGGCCGGGGGCCATGAAAAGCTATAGCCTCCGACTTGTTGAGGGCCACCTCCAGGCCGAGGCGCCTTATGCGGCTCACCACCTGTGAGACCGCATCTGTCGCCAGCAACGCTGCCTCCCTGTGCGAGCTCCCCCGGGCAGTGACCAGCGTGTTGTCGGCGTAACACACCAGCTGCACTCCCGGCCGGAGCTTGCCCCTCAGCACCCAGTCGTACCCGATGTTCCACAGGAGCGGGCCCAAGACCGAATCGCTCAACCACTGCGCCAACCGTGTCGTCAAAAAGGTTGATATTGGAACGAGATGTTTTAACTAAAAAAAATCTGTTAACAATAGCTAAGCAACTGTGAAAGCTGGTTTGGCTACGAATATAAACGAATACCTAATAAGTCAAAAAGGAATATAAATTGTTTGAAATAATCTGCCAAGTGAGTAAACGGCTTCATCGTCGGTAGTTAAACAGGTTATGAGTGTAAGCGTTTGAAATCGTCTTTCATGTTCGCCTTTAGGTCACCTCGATTGACCTGTTAAGTTTTAGACATCTTCGGTTTATTGGTATGGGTTCAGTCCAGATTGAGCCAGTGGAATCAAAATCAAAGCAGCTTTATTCTTACAACAAACTTTTAAAAAAATACTAGCTGTTTAAATACTGCTTTTTTTTAAGGATGGGTACTCATCAAACGACTTCTTCCGCTCTGGGTGGAAGGGAAGGGCGTGTCAGACTTTTACTGACTAAAACCCATTTGTGTTCCTTCTAAAGCCCTTTGCGTTCCAGGGCCGCGGTGACTCTTTCGAACAAATTCCGTAACCCTGGCAAGCTCTGGCCCTAGCGGGCCCCGTCTTCTTTGCTGACATCTTTTTGAGACGCGCGTGAAACACAACGCGAACTCGACCCGGGCCTGGTGGTGATCGTATAGCGAGCCACCCAACGCTCGCCGTCCGCAGGCCCGCGTCTACGGTGGCCGGGGATCGCACTGCGACTCCCGACGCCCGGGGCGTCTTCTCCTGCAGCGGCGGTTGGGCCGAAAGCCTTGTCTCTCCCTCGCGATGCCCGCCTCCTCCTTTGCTAGCATTACTGCTTCGCAGAAGTAGGTGACCGCTTCCCAAGCCTCCTCGCTCCGGACCATAGATTCAACCAGGACCGGACGCGAGAGGTCGCCGCCGCCCATCGCCTCGACGAGAACACGGCGGTGCTCCGCTCAAACAGGGCAGACCCCCACCGTATGCTCCACCGTGTCCTCCGGGCGATCCTCACAGTTGTTTAAATACTGCTTAGCAGATTCTATTTTCAGTTTTATAGTCCGGTCAAGTTAGCTCATTTAATTGAGGTAAGGTTACAATCATTCGCATCGAGCTGAAAAATTTTCAACTTTTTGAATCGTTATATCTCAGAGTCTGTTATAATGCGCGCAGCAAAGGAGTGGAACTCTCTGCCTGCGTCTCTGTTTCCGAAAGTATGTTTATTGCGGGACATTTTACCATTTTTTCAAGAGTCACTGCTAAAAAACGACAAAAAGCTGCAGCACTAACAACAATATTTGTATTTCAGTTAAAGAACTTGCATTTATAGGTAAAGCAATAAATTGTGAAATATTTTTTTTTTATTATGTGTTTTAATATAAAAAAAACAAACAAACAATAGCAAACAACAGTGTTTCAGAACATTATATTATATAACATATTTTATTCTTTCTTTAAAATATGTACAAACAGAATTAAAGAAAGAAACTGTTTTCTAGAGATTACTCTCTTTCGCAAAAAAAATCCTGTATCTCAGAATTTTGCTCTATGCTAAGGCACGGGATTACTAAAGGAGAACTCCCACAGATAACGATACTAGTACGAATCTCACCAGTAAAACGTAGCTAAGAAGTGATCTTGAAATAAGCTCTTACTTGATTTAGCTAGAAATAATCCTTAGTAGGTGTTGAAATCCTAGGTGGATTGACAGTTCGCATCACTTAAGTATTGACGGTAGGATTTTTACAGAATAGACCGGTGACTACTTATGGTCGACACCAAATAAATGTGCAATAACGGTCATTGACCCAGTTACATGTATTGATATACTTAATTCAGAAAACAGAAATAATGACAAAGCTATCCTGAATCGAGATCTATCGGGGTCCTTTACTATTTATTTATTTTAATGAAAAACGATACATCATTCTTTTAGTGTCCGGGTACCTTTGCAGAGAATTAAGGTCAAAGTCAAAGTCGAAGCACTTATTTCAAATAAACCATTATCAGGCACTTTTGAATTGTTAAAGTCAGTCTTTCAAAAACATGAAGCTATTTGCACGTTCCAAAGCATTGATCTCTATGGAGAAGAACGTGCAAGAAACTCCACGGACACTCTTTTAAATCATGGAAACTTTATTGCAAATTTATCTAGGGGTAACCATAATTTTATTTTGTTTAAAAATTACAATGAAACTTTGCTTTAAAGCACACTTCACCTACGTTTTCAAGGTTGTATTTTCGCTGTATAGATTTTAAGATGACGTGACTGTAAATCTGTAACACGTGTAACGCTGAGGTACTGCAGTTCGTAGATCAGATGCATGCAATACGTTCCTTCAAGATTTCTTCCTTTACTATGTATCTCTCCATTTCGTCACAGCATGTACGTGCAGTAGGCTACAGTAAGGGTAGGCCAGCCCATACATAATGCCCAAAAAAAAATTTTAGTCCACTTTCAGTATCGTGATTTCAACCCTGAATATTGTGGTGAGTTTTTTTTTAGGCATTATGTATGGGCTGGCCTACCCTTACTGTAGCCTACTGCAATGTATTTGTTTGATATAATTATTTTATTATTTCTGTTGTGTTATCCGAATTAATGTTGATGTATTTTTATTTTAAATGTTACTGTGCAATGGGTGTAAATTACCTGAAATATGAATTTATTGTTATTAAAGTTGAATTAATTTATTTTCTAATAAAAATTAGTCCATTCCCAACGGCTCCAAAACTCTAAATACTGTGTTGTTGACCAGTTGTTCCATCGGCTGAAGTTTAATCGTATGAAATGTGTAGTTTTCTGAATTAATGAAATTGATTTCGACTCTTGACACTCGTTTAGCAGGTATTTGATGATGTGTTGTGGTGCCATTATTTGGGTTTTCAGGTCTACGTCGGAGTACGGACCGCACTGAAACAAATACATAAATATTATGGTTATTAGGTACCACTGTTATCTCTTCAAAATTAGAGTGAACAGGCTTCTTCTGGGTAAGCTCGCTCCATCGTCGACTTTGTCTCTGTCATCTATGACCTAGACTAGAGTCAAGAGCAAACCCATGTTAACTAAAAAAAAAAAAAAAAACTGTCTCGTTGGTCCTGTGGTTGAGGTCCAGCGTTCGTTCTTAAATTTGGGTAAATAGTTAATAGGAATATTCAGCAAGACTTTGTTATAGCTCATTCCAGTTTCAGGCCCGATATGTAGACCTGACTGTACCTCATCATATCAGCCAGTTTCCGTCCACTGCTGTACGTAAGCCTCCCCCAAAGAGTGCCAACCTTCCCGGTTTTGAGCGGCCCGCATTCATCCGCTGCCAGCAACCTTCTCCAAATCATCGATCCATAATGCCGCAGGTCGTCCCACACTACGTTTGCCCATAAGCGGTCTCCACTCTATCACATGTCTGCTCTATCGACACTCTCCATACTGCTCCATTGACTGTACCTGTTTACCATAAATACACCTCAACCTAACTTAATGGGAAATACAGAATTGGGACCGGTTTCTGAACTCATATTTTTGAGTTAAGACCGCGTCGAACTCCACTTTTATGCTAATGATAAACAAGTTTTCTGGCTAAAGTAGTATTTGATGAATACTCAACTTCTAATTCAAAAATTAGAAGATTATAATATTACAGTAGGAAGATTATGATCTTACAGTATGGACGACTGCCGAGCCAGTCCTGGGTTCGATTCCAGGTCGTGCAAAAAGTGATTGGGCTTTTCCAATAGGTGACAGCCCGGAGTATGGAAGTTGGTGGTGTTTTGGTCTTGCGCCAGATCTCCCTCCGGTCGTGTCGGGTTGCCGTCCCATTGGAATATGAGAGTGATGGAAGAGGGAGTGCACCTGTGTTTGCGCACACACTTGTGCACTATTTGTCCCGCTCCGATGGCTCTTGAGATTGGCTGTCGTGGCCGAAGTCGGTCAGGAGGACCATACAGTATATTCTAAATCTTTATTACTTCACCTTTTTATACACACCTATTCTAAAGTACTATAAAATAAACCTAAAGTGCATCTAAAATGTTCGCCAATTAAAACAAAAACATTTACCTGGTCGCGCCGTCAGCTTGTACATAATATCGGCAAATTCCCTGGAGATGACATCGATCGTACTTTTATTGCCGTACCATACATCCATTGCACTATTGGAGATCCACTTCGAAGGTCTATAATCCCTTTGAACTGGCTTAGAATTTTCTCTTACGTTGTGCCTTTTTGTATCACCTTTTAAAACTAACAACAAGGTAACGACTAGAATTGCTCCAATTTTGAAAGACGGGAGCATCATTGAATGATTCTTCTTGTCGATTGACTCAACTTTTCAATTTCGACCAGTATGTGGCAACTTCGACCGCTCTATCATTACCCTTGGATGACTGACGAGTAACTGTGGCTAGTTCTGGGTTAAAATGTCAATTTTAAGCGTCTGTTTGTAGCACAAGTACCGAAGTTTACTCGCTTTGTTCTCATGTTGATGGATAAAAGATAAACGTTTATTTTAAACAGTCAATCTATCAATGATACTTGTATACGATCGTTCGATGTTTTTGGGTCAATGTCCCAAACATCTTTGATACCTAAAAGGCAAGGTAACCAGTTTCAGTACAATCATGTTCCTTAAAAGATGCATGCCATGTACTTTGCATTGTTCACATTGCGTTTTGTGCGTGCTTGCGCGGGGATTTTTGAAGAAAAATGAAAAACCGGTTAAGTAAGTTTATAAGAGGTGATACCAACTTTATTAATCCGTTGCGGAATTTGTTTGTGTTGTGAAGAATACATTTGATGAATTCCCTGGTCTTAAAAAAAAAAACTTCTATTAATCCAGTCTTGTGCAGTAATACGTATATCTAAGCCAGTCATAGTCATTTATACTACACCTGCTTGGAAAGTACCTTGATACTTTATCAAATTTACGGTAGAAAGTACGTCATTGCATATCGAACAAATATGCGGGGAGAAAACGCATCTGAGCGGGAGAGAAAATTGTATGAAAATCCATTTCTTACGTGGTTTTTCTTTTTTAATTTTGGGTAAGACTATGCGCCGGTAACCTAAATATCAAAAGCCAAAAAGTTTTTACAGTGAGTTTTTATCTCCAAGTTCGCAAAATGACACTGGCCACTAGCTGTGTGTTGGATGGTGTCGGGCTGGCAGTGCGACCCTGCGGCGGCAGGATAAACAATTTGAAAAAAGAACATGTGAAAATTGCAGACGCCATTGGCGCCATTTCCAATTTGTGTGTTGTTTGAGGATTCAGTTTTAACTGCAACAATTTCAATATAAATTTCAATTAGTAAAGATTTCGTTTTTTATTTTCCTTCTAGGTGTAGTATAAAGCACTATGTATCACTCGAGAGAAACTGCGATTCCCGATCTTGGGTGTTTTAAAGCCCTCGCCTACGGCTCGGGCTTCAAACGACACCCTCGACGGTAATCGGTCACTTTCTCCTCTCGGTGAACAATGTACTATTACAAAAACAAAATACAATCGACTTCCAAATAAAAACCACTACAAAGTTCAAAATAACTTATTTTGGAAGTTGGTGTTTCTGGTGTGGTTTTTCCTTTTTTTGACGCCTACTTCCAAAATTAAAGTAATGTTATACTTTGTAGTGGTTTTTATTTGGAAGTCGGTTGTATTTTTTTTTTTGTTAAAAGGTTTTATTTTTTACTTTTTATTAGAGCTGGTACCCGCCAACATTCCACACCTTCAATCCAATCCATATCAATTGAATTGTCTATCTCCGGAGTTTATCTTCACGAAATTTAACAGGACCACTTCGTAATAAACCACTTTCGAACAAAAATAATTTTGCAAATCCGGTATACACCTGACGGAGTTACGCCCAAACATAAATCTAAAAAAAAACAAAATCGAATTGATAATATACTCCTTTTTGATGTCGGTTAAAAACCGCCAACACGCTGTTTCCATCCATGGCGTTAAAACGCTATTATGTAGACCTCACCCTAGCGCTCTCAAACGCACTTGACTTACACTATGCACGCAGCCTAAGTAAAGTTTAGGCGATAACACTTCTGATATACACACAACTTAATTAGCATATATTATTTAATGTTACGTTGGTTGTGGCAGCACCCCTAATAAATAATGTATGTCTGCAATCTGTTACATTTAGGGTGGTGTCTACAACCTCTGAGTTTGTACCGCTTTGTTTAACTTTGATAGTGGCTCTGCTTACCATATAGGAACTGATGCGTGATGTATGTAACGTGTAATATTCTATGTGGCTTCACGCTTGTTAATTTGGGATGGGTAAAATGGGCTCTGTGGTGTTTTGATTAAGGCGCACTAGTGGGGTTTCATTTATATTTGCCCAGCCTTTTCTGAACTGTTTTGGGGTATGGGGTCTAATGCAAAGTCTAGACCAATTTTAACAAGCGGTTTTGTTTTAACCTCATTCAAAGTCATATTCAAAGTCAAAGCATCTATTTCAAATAAACCATTATCAGGTACTTTTGAAAACATGAAGCTATTTGCACGTTCGAAAGCGTAGATCTCTATGGAGAAGAACGTGCGAGAAACTCCATTATTGTTGAGAGAGGCTAGGCAGATGATGGTGATGAAATACAGGGTGTGCCAGAAGTGCGTGGTCATGTTTAAGGGTGATGTTGGGTAGCTGATATACATGAAGAAAAAAAGGCAAAACAAAAATAAACAACTAACAAAAAGTCGACCACAAAAACCGACTAAAAAGTTACAAATGACTTTTCAAGAAGTCTGATGCAATGGTGCCATCAAATCTGTGATTGAATTAAAGTAAATGCTACCAACTCGAAACTGAGTAGTAATTTGTTCGGAACTTTTTACTCGTTTTTTTGTGGTCGAAATTTTTAAAACATTTTTTTTTTGTTTTGTGATGTTTTCACCACAGCCACGGATTTGGTTACCAATCCAAGGACCTACCTCAGCAAAGTCGGGACCAATTTCAGCAAGGGGTTTTGTTTTAACCTTATCATTGTTGAGAACAGGCTAGGCAAATGATGGTGATGATGATATACAGGGTGTTCTAGAAGTGCGTGGTCATGTTTAAGGGTGATGTTGGGTGGCTGATATACATGAAGAAAAAAAGGCAAAACAAAAATAAACAACTAAAAAAAAGTCGACCACAAAAACCGACTAAAAAGTTACAAATGACTTTTCAAGCAGTCTGATGCAATGGTGCCATCAAATCTGTGATTGAATTAAAGTAAATGCTACCAACTCGAAACTGAGTAGTAATTTGTTCGGAACTTTTTACTCGTTTTTTTGTGGTCGAAATTTTTAAAACATTTTTTTTTTGTTTTGTGATGTTTTCACCACAGCCACGGATTGGGTCCCCCAAATAACAGGAGCCGGCGACGTGATAGACCCAAGAGGAGATGGGGAGATGAGCTGGACTCCTACTTAAAGGATTGGGTTCGGATGGCCCAGGATAGATCAGATTGGAAATAAGGAAGGAATATATTATAATAATAATAAAATAATTTCACATCACCCTTACATCACCCCAGCTATCTTAATTATTACAGCTGCTTACTAGACGTTCGAAAAAGGGTGGTTTTAAAACAAGAAACTTTAATTCTTGAAATACAGTGGGTCTAATAATTAGTTACCTTATAATAAGCTAAGTTGTATGACAATGAGCAAGTAATACAAAAAGGAAAAATGTATTTATTTTACAGTAGTTCAATATGTTTAAAATCTAACATTTATTTTAGTGACCAGTGTTTTTTAAATAATTTTACTTTCGCTTATGTTTAAACTTCTTCTCCTTTAGCTGTAGAAACTCGGCTACATCTGAAATAAAAAGTATGCGAAAGTTTTATAAATAGGAACGTAGCATTTTTGTCTTTGATAGCTAGTATTTTATTTACATATGATACTTTCAATAATTTAATTTTAACGTGAGGTGAAACACAATAACTCTTAATAAACTAAAACTGACTATTTATAACCTGGCTTATCACAAAATACTAAAAACTAGCCCATGGCATGAAGCGACATTTAGCGTAACTACCAGTAAAAAAAGAATCGTAATCGTATCAGTAGATAGGTACCCTCTAACAAACAAACAACCAAACATCATTACTTCTTGTTGTTTTAATATTGTAACTGATTTTAATTGTTGCGGAATTTGTTCGAAGCAATCACCACGGCCCTGGAACGCAAAGGGCATTTGGAGGAACACGGATGAGTTTTATTCAGTAAGAGTCTGACACTCCCTTCCGCTCCACCCATTGCGGAAGGAGTCATTGATGACTTCGCATGCTTAAAAAAAAGCCATGAAGCGATACTTAGCGTAGCTACCAGTGAAAAAAGAATCGTTATCGTATAAGTAGGTAAGTATCTTTCAGAGCGTACCTCCAACAAAAAAACAACGAAATGTTATGACTTCTAGTTATTTTAATATTGTAACTGAATTGAATTAATAATGTGTAAGTTTTAAATTACAATAAAAACAAACACAGAAAAAAAAAGATAAAGATGCACACATAAACACTTACCTTCTTAAGTCTTCTTAACTCTGTCCTTTACTTCGACAATTTTATCAATCGCTTTCGATCCAACTTCCCACAACTCTCTGGCGATCAAACTCATAATCGTCTTATTAGAATATACTAAATCCATAGCTTTTCCAACCCACTTATCCTGTCGAGTAAAACCTTCATTTTGATGCTTTTTCAAATTTTGCTTAAAATCTGCAAGCGATTTAAATGAATTTGTCGTGTAATCTTCAAGGATTATGAACGCGAATATTGTAAAGAATAATGCTACTTGTGCCATCATGTTCTTACTGTAAGTACTTCAAGTGGGTACTAAGCAGGCGAATGATTGTCCTTACTGTGTGTTTGTTTCTATAAGATTTCTTAGTACAGGGTAAGGTGGGTTTCATAATGGTGAATATTAGTAACGATAGAGTTCATCATCATCATCATCGTTTTTTCCGAATGACGTCCACTGCTGGACATAAGCATTTCCTAAGAGTCTCTCTCTACTCTTGGGGGAGGTTTCCCGCGGAAATCTTACCCTGGTCTTCACCAGGTCATCGGTCCACCTCATCACTACACATGATGAATGTTAGCAATGATAGAGTTAATTAACACGAATTAATGACATTACATTTTCATTTAATTATTTTACTACCTGTCTTAGATTTAGTACGAAGTTGTAAAATAGTGTCATTGCAGTTCTTTAAGATATCAGGATATCATCTTCCTGTATTTTCTCTTATCGTGTTTAATAAAACCGCTGTCTGCCTATGTCTGCATCTCCAACATCTTCTTCTAAATCACGTAAGGCATATTGATAGAATTTCCACTAATAGAAAGAGTAATTAACGAGGCAAGTTTGTTTATTACCCGACTACGCCAGGAGGGTAAATGTTTTACGAGTGTATGCATGTATTTATTTGGCACGCTCTGTAGCCTCAACGGCTTGATGATTTTGAACTTGAGAGGTGTCGTTAGATTCGTCTTGACTGTGAGAGTGACACTGGGTATATCAAAATTAAAATAGTCAGTTTTTGGCGACATATTATAAGTTTCCAAATATATTTTTTCTCAAAATCTATCGAGTAGGCTATAATATATAGGCTAAATAAATAAAAATTATAGGCTAAATATATATAGGATAAAATATAAATATATAGGCTAAAATAAAGGGCTTGAGAAGACAATTTCATAATTGTAGGAAATAAAACATTGACTTTGTCAAAAACCCCGTCGGCTAAAAATGACTACCTAAAAAGTTACAAGCAAGTTGCAAGTCGTTGGTGAGTAATTTAGCTCAATCACAGATCTGATGTCACCGACTGCATCAAACTGCTTGAAAAGCGACTTGTTTTGAACTTTTTAGTCGTATGTAGCGGCCGGGTTTTTTCCAAAGTCAATTTTATTATTTGAACCCGTGCGAAGCCGCTAGTAAAGATGATAAACTTTTTCAGAGGAACAAGTGGCTTCAGGTGACACTGGCAGAATAGTCGAATTAGGCCCTGTTGTCATTTAAAAAAAAAAAACGTGACTTCAGATCCAAGGCTAGTCAAACAGTGGATGTAGACCTACGAAGTGGCGGAACAGCCAGAAAGCACAGCAAAATGTACCTTCGACCAAAAACAATAGTATAAACAGTCAATGTGTATGTAGCCCTATCACATTCATTGTTCCAATGAACAGAAACACAGTTAATTCCTCCAAACGATATTGCCCGTTGTCAGGGCAATGTTCATCATTAGCCTGGTATTGTAATACTGCAGACTAAAGAGAAAGATTCGTTAAATTCTGAGAATTAAATCAATAATTGGTATCCCGTAAATGGCTACGTAATGTTAGAATAAAAATTATCAAGAAGATATAAAACTAATTATATTACACACGTTATACGGTGTCCTGTCATTTGACAAAAAACGAATCACAAATTTTAAGAAAACGTTACTTGATAAAATATCACTTTACAAACTTAACTTAACTTTATGACTTACTAGTTGCCGCCCGCGGCTCCGCCCGCGTGATTGTCGAAAATTATCCCAAGACGATCATATTCTCGGGATGAAAAGTATCTTATGTGTTATTCCAGACTATAATTTACCACTGTGCCAAATTTCACACACTTTCAATAACAATTATCGATATTTCGAAACAATTTATGTACCGCCATTTTATAAAATCGCAAATTTGACAGACGAAGTATTTGGCCATATGAATATTTTTGGAATTATATTTTACAATTTGAAATATTTGCAAAGAAAAACATTATTTTTCGAAATCTGTATTTTGACAAATGATTACTTATAAAGTTATATGTTTGCGAAATGAGGTTATTGTCAAATGATTACTTTTATAATGTCAAACATTGGTGAACCGTAAAATACACTAAAATAATGGAGGAGCTGAAAAATGTAATAATCGTAATCCAAACACTAGAAGTTGAACTATGTATTTGCAATCATCAAAATAATGTAGGTACTACGAATTCCAGTCGAAAAGACACCCGGTCAGCAGTGGACAAGCGGGGTTCAAAAAATATCCAAGAAAATAAGCTCAAACATAAACCTCCTCTAAAACTTCATAAATATCAAAGAGCAAACGCAAAGCAAAATCTTTGCAGAAATAAAATCCCTAAAATACGGAAGTGTATAACCATTTGCATTAAATTTTAGCTCATGTTTACGACGAAGATAAACCTGTTATTTGTGAGCAGCTGAAATATTTTATGTGTATATTTACTTTTTATTGTGTACACTTACATTATACTAACGCATCTTCTTGAATTATTGCTGAGAAATAACTTGCACATTTATGCGACAGTTTTGTTTATGAAACGGATTGTAATGGGATTATTATCATAGTTGAGCCAGTTAAGAATATTGAAAGAGATATTATGAAGATGCTTAATAATGTTCGTGGTGAAATAAACAAATAACCGACTCAAGAGTCAGTAAGGAAATTTTAAGAGTTAAAAAGAGCTAAAAGCTTTTTTTTTTTTTAGGTGTCTTCTCGCAGTTCAACCTATAAGGTTGTCGACTGCTTGACCGGGCTTGCCTGTGGTGGCCTTAATGTAATATTAAAGCCTCCAGCCAGGGCTTACAAAAAACTTACAAACTAAGCGACTACACGCTAACCCCTGTGGGGTACGAGCCTCGGCTTAGGGCGTCGCTGGGGAGAGGACAGCTAGGGACGGGCTGGATCGAACTGGAATTATTATTAAGGGGCGAATTTAAGACTACAGGCTCGGCGGCGCGGGCTGGCTCAAGCAAGGCTCGGGGCGGGGAGCTTAGTCCGCCGACCGAAGCGACGTCCATTAGGACGTCGCTTATTGAACATGAACAACACTGCTAAAGTCAAAATTTCGAGGTTTTAACTTTTGAGTGCCTTAAAATGGAACTCTCTATCTCGGATCGAACTACTTTTTATATTTTAGGTGATCAACACCAAGATAGTTATCACCCTATAAATCAGTCATAATAAATTGAATTTTATTTTTGCTCTATTGTAAAGTTGGTCAAAATGACTTGAGTTAAAAAGTGACTACAGTTCATCACTAGATCCAGTACATGCTGATCTTTAGCATCGATGAGTAAGACATATTACTACTGACCCTTCCTTTTGTCATGGTAGTTTCATTGAAGATTTCGCAGCTTTAGACCTTGAGAGGGTTAACGGCTCATCCATCACAAGGGCTATTTGCTGTCATTGACAGATTTATGAAAGAACGACGTTTTCTGTATGATCTATATATTTATGAGTCGACGCCAGATCAATTTGCAGTAACGGTCATTACCCACCCACCTACATTTATTGACATAAAAATATAAATAAAAGCGTAAAGCTATCCTGAATTGACATCTGTTGTGATCCTTTACATTTTCTAGTAATGAAAAACGATTCATAATTTATTGTCCAGGTAACTACGAAGAGATATTAAGGAAAGGGCAATGACCGTTATTGCAAATTTATCTGACGTCGACTATAGTCGTGGTTACACCTTTTATAACAATGAAAACAAAGAATAAACTGTTATGTCGTTGCAAATCATAAGCCCAAGTTTTGTGACCTTTTATCATTCACATAAGGCATATATTGCAACAGCTTAAATTGACTCGCCCTCGGGAAACTCAACAACTATAACATAAACTAAGTTAAAATGAAATTGAACATCTCGTTCCAAATAAATTGTGGTACCTGACATACTTTTCATGTTTTATTAAAATTGTTTTCGGTTGAAATTTTTAGGGGATAGGCAAATGGAATCCCATGGTCCCACGTCAAATTTAGCTATGGTATCCCCTGGGTAACAGGATACGCGTGACAAGTGGTCCAATACCTATGTACCGTGGATTCCGAAATTTCCCATCTCACTTCTGACTTCCAGTAAAATTTCGTTATGGAAAATTTTCATTCAAATAGAATACGTGAGAGTATTTTGATTTGTTTTATGGAGACGTGCGCCGGTTATAGTAGTTTCGTGATAGGGGAGTCAAATTTAAGTAAGGTACGGCTCTCTTTTATGGATCTCTTTAGCTAAATGAGATTTTTTTGATGGATGTCTTCATAAACTTCCACTTGCATTACAACAGCTGTATTATTTTTATAAGGCTAGACTACACGAGGCACATGAAACAGTAACCTTGCTTAAGGTTTATGCTCATTGGTATGATTTACTAGTTTAGCTGTAGAACAATCCAAACTAATACTATAAATGACAAATTAACTATGTCTACCTGTTTGATTGTTACGTTTTTAGGCCTACTGAAACAATGTTCATGGTTTTGGTGTAAAAATGCACTGAAAGGTTCTTGCTATCTTTAGACTAAGGAAATTAAGGATATAGGACACTTATATGGGAGAAAATTCTCTTGGGATAATTTGAGTATTTCGCGAGAGTAATACGGGTGCATGAAAACGCAGAGCTCTAGTTTTTCTAAACGCCTCAGGCGCACCCCGCGTCAGGCGTTTAGAAAAACTACAGCTCTGCGTTACTGAGTGCTAGCTGTCCAGGGTGCGTAAGGCGCTTAGAATAGCAATACAATATTTTTACGGTTTGAGTAAAACCGATCTGTTTAGTCGTAATAGAACATAAAAAAAACTTAACTACACAGTTTGAATCTTAAACAAACCGAATCTGGGCCTGCCACAATTGCAGCGGTAAGGCCCCTCTTTGGCGAGTGGCTAGAGAGGCGCCACGAAGTCCTCATCTTCTGTTTCGGGAGCTACCTGTTTCGGATTCAGCGGAAGGGCATGCCCGGGTGTCAGCACTGTGAGGATCGCTCGGAGGACACGGTGGAGCATACGGTGAAGGTCTGCCCTATTTGGGCGGAGCACCGCCATGCCCTCGTCGAGGCGCGGCGTCCTCTCGCGTCCGGCCCTGGTTAAATCACTAGCCCGGAGCAGGCCTGCAGGCGGCGAGCGTTGGGTGGCTCGCTGTCCGATCACCACCAGGCCCGGATCAATGGCGCGTTGTGTGCCATGCGCGCTTATAAGAGATGTCAGCATAAGAGACGGGGCCTGCTAGGGCCAGAACCTGCCAGGGTTGCGGAATTTGTTCAAAAGAGTCACCGCGGCCCTGGAACGCAAAGGGCTTTCGAAGGAACACGGATGGGTTTTAGTAAGTAAGAGTCTGACACACCCTTCCGCTCCACCCAGAGCGGAAGAAGTCGTTTGATGAGTTCCCATCCTTAAAAAAAACAAACCGAATTAGTGTAGATACTGACTAAACTATACAAAAAAAATGTCTTATACTTTGTGTGCAAAAACCATCAGTCGCACACTCACAATACCGACAAATTCACTCCAAAAACTTCAATCAATTGTTCAGTTCTTCTATCAATTTGTTTCTCTCTAGCCCAGGTGGGCAGTTCATTCAAAAGTCACCCTTGTTGCTATACAGCCAAACAATAAATCCCGCAACAGATGCCCAAGTCCCTGCAGACTATCTGTGTCCCACAGACATGCCCGTGAAGATTTGAAAGGATTGCTACGCGAACCCGAAAGAGACAGCTTTGGAGAACTAAAATACAGTTTTCCTGCTATAAATTAAAAGCAAAGAAACGTGGATTTGTTGGTGGGAAAGTGATTTTGTTCGACTACAATAAGATAAAATTATTACAAGCTTTTATTTAACTTGTGTATGTAAGTTGTCCGTCAAAATTTGCAAACCATTTTTCGACCATTTGTAGATAGGTATTCGATAGAGCTGAAATTTTGCATACACTTTTAGTTCTGCTAACTGCTGTAACTGCTATAATAATTTCAATATGGTCGCCGCTCCAAGATGGCGGATTACATAAATTGTTCAACTCAACCCCCTTTTAATATGTGTATTAATTGAATGGACTTGAATAGTGGAAAACGAAACTAAAGTTAGTAACATCACTC
The DNA here is from genome assembly GCA_905163435.1 of Mamestra brassicae. NCBI lineage: Eukaryota > Metazoa > Arthropoda > Insecta > Lepidoptera > Noctuidae > Mamestra > Mamestra brassicae. The sequence continues at coordinate 2,967,322 of LR990996.1, read as the reverse complement.
TAAATTCAATATGGCCGCCGCTCCAAGATGGCGGATCACTTTTTTTTTCAACCCCCTTAAAATGGGTATTAAACGAAAGGGTTTGAAGAGTAGAAAACAATTAAATGCTTCATAAAAATGTTCAAAACTTTCTAGCTTTATTATCTGTGCTCAATTTAATTTGATAGACGCTGACATTTTTTATCTAGCAGTAGGTAGTGCTATTCTGTAACAATTTCACCGTGTTAGCTTAGATGAAGTGAGCCAATCACTGGTGATATTTGAAATGAAAGCTTACTTCACGCTCATTTCACCTTACTTTTCAGAGTGAGTTTGATCCAGAATGGACCGGTTGGTTGAACGACAGTTCACTTCAAGCAAGTAAATTTTATTTGTTTAAACATGGTGTACTTGATACATTGCATGCAAGATAATAATGTGATAAAGAAAAGTTCTAACATGTTAAGCCGCACACCGTGGCGTACAAATTGGTAGGAAGAGATGGTGCATAAACCGTGACAATATTCATCAAAATTACATTTCGTCATTATTTATCAAAGGTAAGTTATCATTACAATTCAATAAGCATATTCTTTAGATACAATTAAATGTCAAAGTAGTTATTAAATAAATTGGTGAATAAAATATAAATTATTGCCATTAATATTTCAATTTCACATTAAAATGATTCCTATTCTAAAAAAGAATATTATTACAAATTACAATTATAAAAAAAATACAATAATATGTCAAAAATACAACAATTTCATCTCAAAAACGAAGAAAATTGTCCTCTTTCATGAACTCTATTATACTGTAATATGCTCTTTCAGTTAGTTAGCTCTTCAATCTACTTTTAAGAGAAGATTATTTAATGTTTTCCATGAGCCATGCAAAAGATGCTCTTACGCATTAGAGTTGTTTTAGCGCCGTGAACACAGAGTTTGAAATTATCACGTCTATACCTAGGGACAGCATCAGACAAACGCTGAAATAAATAGGATTGAATTTTATTAACATTACTGTTTTCAGGATATATAATGAGGGCAATTTCAATATCTTACGTTTTATAAAATAAGATTTACAGCTGTCCGTTGTTTGCAGTCCAAACATAGATCTAATGCACCTTTTCTGTGCCCGAAACGCTATTTCATTTTTTTTTTAATAATAATAAGTTTATTACCAATAATATGTTGTATTCAAAGGTTACAGGTACAGTAATAACATCAAAAGTGCAAAAAGGTATTATCTTCTGGCTCCCAAACTAGGTTTATAGCCTGTGACTTGGGGACCAGTGATTCCATAGTTGAACATTCAAATCTATGTACTCCAGTAACATGGACAATATAACTATAAAATTATTATATAAGTACTTATATTATAAAAAGAAAAAAAAAAAAAAATTGTAGGTGTTGGAGTGGGAGTGAGTGGTGGTATGTGTGTGTAATTGTGAAGGTGGTGAGTGTGTATGAATGTATGGGTGTGATATACTTGAATTGAGGGGACAACTGTCTTAGGAAAGTGGGAGGAGCAGGTTTTTGGTTTCACCATACGATTTCTCAATCAGCCATTCCTTCACTGTGTTTTTGCATTGGTGATAATTTAAATTGTGAATATGGAGAAACTTATTAATTTTATTATATAAAATATAGCTGAGGTAGGTGAATTGGTGTCGTGCGAAGGAAGTATTGTGTCTAACTGGTGGAAGGACAATGTCTGCGCGACGTTAAGTACTTACTTTAAGAGGCAGTTGATGTTTCCTTAATACACATTGTCTGTGCTATTCCCCAAAAGATGACTCCGTATGTATCTAAGAATAAAATTGATTCGGCTAATCCAAAGTTAACAGTAATTAGTGCATCTGTGTTGAGAACCACAGCAACCTGTTTCAGTAGGCTGTACTACTCAATATTTTGCTAAGTGCCTCTATTTGAGGTTTCCAATTCAATTTAGAATCTATTATTAGTCCCAGAAATTTTGTTGTGTCAGTTTCATTGATATTTATATTATTAAATTGAATATTAAGATTGTTGATTGTTTGTGTACGCAGTTTAAAGTGCATAACGTCAGTTTTTAAAAATTACGATTTAATGAATTCTGATGCTTTCAAGCTCAATTGTCACCCTTTGTCACGGAGATATGTTTAGAGAACAGACCAGCTAATTATTTATTTTACTTAACAGCTTGGTTAGCAGGTGTCTTAAAACATTACTATCATGCCTTAAGACTGTATTTATAAAAAAAATATGTTGCGTGTAAAATGTAATAGAAGCATCAAAGAGTCATAATGTAATGAAAAGAACACAGGGATAACATTTGTCGTAAAAAAAAAAAACTCAACAGCTAGCAACTTAACAAATTAAAAATATCTTACTCATTTATTCATAAGCATCCGCTCAATAAATAATACAAAAACCATAACTTACCGAATCAAATAGGTATTCCTAATTATGAATTCTAAAAAATCGCTAAGTTCGTGGATCAGTGTCTGGGGCTCCCAGATAAGGCTTGCTTACAAACCCCGAGTTTATTTTAACACTTTTGTGTGTTCAGCTCTCTACGGATTCCATTGTTGACAATTTTATCGCGTTTTCATTTTGCTTCTTCTTTTTACGCGAATGTCGAGGCCCGACTACGAGCCTGATCCGGAATTTTCGGGCGCTCCTACGAAAATACCCGATTCTGATACTTTTTTAGGGTAAACTTTGCAATGTGTTTACTCTGATCTTTAAATGAAAAGAAAGCGAATTGTGTGCGAAAATTCAGTCAAGTGATTTTTTTAAAAACCGGCCGTGTAAGCTGTTTTGGCAACCTGACCCTTCATCGTGGATAGTATTTTGGATAGTGGATGATTTTATTTTCTATTTTTTTATTCTTTAGGATTCCGTCCCAATAAGGACGCGTAACGTAAGTAAATTTTTCTGAAAATAGGGTCAATCTGGTGGTGGGATATCTTTTTTCAAGTTTTTCGAACAGTATCGTCCGAAATAATGTGCGAAATATGTACAATAATGAAAGGGCTTAATGTGAGTATCTCATTTTTAGGGTTCCGTAGTCAACAAGCAGCCCTTATAGTTTTGCCATGTCCGTCTGTATGTCTGTCCGTCCGCGGTTTAGCTCAGATACGCTTAGCGCTAGAAAGTTGAAATTTGGTATAATATTTACATTTGTATAGCCATCTATACAAATTACATATCGAACTGTAATCATGTCGACAAAGTGGTAGAATAAAATCTTGAAATACATCTTGTTTTCCCCCTACACGTAAAGTGGCGAGGATTTATTTATCGTCTACCCCATGGTGTGGGGTGTCGCTGGATGGGTCGTTTAAAAATATTGGGAGTTAGCTAAAATCATTTTTCCGTCCAAGGATCCAGTTGCGCAATGTTCAGCTTTCAAGTGTTATGTTTTGTTAGAGTCAAGTGTGTCCCCCCTCTGCCAGCTAAACGGTTGTTTTTGGAGACGTGAAAAAAAAACAAAGTAGTAGCATGTATAATGAATTCTAAAGGAAAACTATCACAGCTAAGTAGGCTTCACAAGTTAACGAGTAATACTCGACCAACTTAAAAAATGGAACTGGTTAAGTAAAAAAATCCTAATAATTCCTTAAAATCAAGTGCATTGTAACTTTGTAATCTAATAATAGTGAAATACATTTTACTATTTTATGACATGGTTTAGGTATGGACGGGTAACTACGGAACCCTACACTGTGCGTGGTCCGACACGCACTTGGCCGGTTTTTCTTTCTTATTATCGGTGTAGTTCGCTGTCTTGAATGTGTGATTTGTTCCACAAGTATCCTGAGCTCTTGTCGCGTGTCAAACATCACAGTAATATTCAATTTTATAAATCAACAGTAACCACTTAAAACCACATACACCTGAAACACACAAACCGCATAATTTAAATATTACTGGCCAATTATTTATTGACAGTTCATACTATAATAGATAGTAAAATTAGGTATCTATGGAGTAATACAATCATTAAAACAAATCAAATTCTAAAGCCGCGATGTTTTAGAAACAAAAACAATGATAGACTCAATTACGACCTGATCATGTTGATAAAGAAACAGTCGCAGAAATACTGGAATAATTTCAAAGTCAAAGTCAAAGTCAAAACGTTTATTTCAATTAGGCCATTAAACGGAACTTTTGAAAGTCACCATTTACAGTTCAGTAAAATAATAATATTACAATAATAAAGTGACTCTACTGTCCATTCGGAAAGGTAGATTCTTATGTAGAAGAAAGGACAAGAAAATCCATAGTTACTCTTTTCAAATAATGATTTTACAAAATTTGGAATACAAAAATTAATTTAATATTAGATATGTGAGGACGATGCACCCAGAGTTTGCTACTTATAGGAACAAAGTATTACCAGCAGAGGTAAACTTATTAATTTTTCTAAAGAAATTTAGGTAAATGGTACTCATATTTACAAATATTGGAACCCTTAATGAAACAGTGTGTGAGTCAACAGAAAAATAAAAACACAAAAAAGAAACAGTATATCTATAAAAGTTTGATTTTGTCTACACCCATGATTGTTCTATAGAGCAGGACCAGCATTTGATCCATTCATAAATAAAATCTGATCAATCTGTAAATAACTCAATAAAAGCTAAAAATCAAAAACCCGTGTAAATCGAATCAAATAATCAGATTCACGTCATTGCAATAATTTGCAAGAGGATAACGCTCATAAAAGTCAATTAACATCTGACGATGAAAAAAAACCAATCAATAAAAATAGGGCCGCGATTGTCAGACATTGTCTTTGGAGACCAAATGGCTCTGTTATCGATTCCAATAAACGCCGTTCTTTTATTTCAGAATGAAAAAAAAAAAGAAATTACAGCGAGAAGCTGAAATTCTCATTAAAATTCCATTACGACACCGAAGACTCGAATATGGCTATAGATTTTGATAGCGAAATTATTTTTTATAACAGCATGTAACGACAGCGGGTCGACTGTAATTTCAGTAGGGGTTTCCGTGCCAGAAGTTTTAGGTACTGATTACGAAGTTAATGTAAGTGAACTGAAAAAAGTCGCAAGGCTTCAAATATATGGAAGTCAACTAACTAATAACCAACAGAAATATCTATACATATAGTAAAAAATGTAACGGATTGCTGTCTGTACATGGAATATATATGAGAAAAAATATTATTGAGACCTATGTCAACGCAAATAGCACCCAAAACTATGATTGTTCGAATTTTTGTCTGTTTATCTGTTTGTCTGTGCGTTTGTGCACGCTAATTTCAAACGGCTAACAACAGAAACGGCTTACCCGATTTAGACGTGTTTTCAGTAATACATTTTGGTAAGCTTCACTCAACATTTAGTGTTTGAATCATGTCAATCGGTTCAGAAATAAAAAAGTTATGCCAAATTAAAAAATCACGTCGAACATTTGTTAAACTATCTATTCTTTTAGTGTTCAGTAGCATTGACTGAAACTGTACTAAACTTGTCTGCCCTAAGTAACTATTCTACGTGGACGAAGTCGCGGGCAAAAGCTAGTATGGAATATATATTTTTTAGTTCTTATATCAAATCTTTTGGAAGATTGAAAGCTGTAACATAGTTTAGTTTAATGTAGTAAGTTGACAAACTAGCTGTAACGCAGGCAGGGTATTATTCTTATTGTTATTTCAAAGAAAAAGTTGAAAATACATAATACAACATAAAAAAAACTTGCCCTTTTCCCGTCTCTATTCCTGTCCTATCAATATGAAAACGATACTGTTTTACAACACGCTCACAATGGGTCTCGTCAGAAGGCTTAAAATCACCCTAAGGGCAATGGAGAGGGCAATGCTCGGAATTTCCTTACGTGATAAAATCAGGAATGATGATATCGGCAAGAGAACTAAAGGTTACCGACAAAGCCAGAAGGATCGCCAAACTGATGTGGCAGTGGGCAGTGCACATTGCTCTCAGAACAGATGGTCGACGAAGCCAAAAAATTCTGAAGTGGCGACCGCGTTCCGGAAATCGTAGCGTAAGAAGGCCCCCCGCAAGGTGGACCGATGACCTAGTGAGAGTCGCGGGTAGCCGATGGATGCGAGACGCACAGGACCGGTTGTGTAGCTACACTTGGGGGAGGCCTATGTCCAGCAGTGGACGTCTTTCGGCTGATATGACGATGACTATTTTATAAGAGTTTAGTTATCTTCTATTTAAAACAATAGTCATAATGGAGATTGCCCAACATTAGGAAATTTTAGATACCTAGTATCCATGAAGGCTAGTTCAAAGCGCCTTTGTGAGTTGATACTAACACATTATTATACTTTCTCTGATCTCTGTGGAGTGAATTAATCATTCAATCGAGTTGTACTATCGCAAGCTTTTCAATTAGTGTGACTGCAACGATCGGTTTTTGAATTTTCAATTCAATCCGATTTAATTAAACAACATTTTTCGACGACGGACCATCGAGTAGCGTGAATTCTAAAGGAATTTTACATGACATTTAAGCTTATATCATGTACGAAGGAGTAAACAACGACAAAATATGAGCTCAATTTTTCGTATGGATATCTTAATCTGTCAAAGCCAAGCCACTTAAGAGAAAGTCTAAACATAGCTTCCAAAGTAGACATCCTCAAATATGATAAAACGCGGGTATTTCGGTATGGCACAACAAAGAAATACAATCTACTTTATCATCCCAAAAATACAAAAAGAGGATCAAATAGTCAAAGGAAAATGCGAATATAGACCGAAACTAATAAGGCCTCTTCCTTGCATACACTCGGATATATTATTTCAAACAAAACGTATTCAAATCCGGTAAACTTGGGATCCTCTCCCGGTAATCACGGACCCGATCGCGCTTTGATTGACCTTTATGCTAATTCAGAATTCGCCCAGGAGTACGCTTCCCAGGTTGTTTAATTGAATAATTAACCTGTCCGACGCACTTCGTTATAATTTTAAATTACTTTACAGATTCGCCATTTGTGCCGCCTTCAAAATTTTAGGGAAAATTTTATTCGTGATTTTTTGCGCTAAAAATACAGTATCTGGTATTCTTGATAAGGCGATTGTAATAACAACTTGGTGGCGGTAAACAGAAACGCTGATAAGTTCAATGAATAAAGGCGGTCTCTTTTACGAAGTTATAATTATGTATATATTATATAAATCTTTTTAATTTCTTATCTATACCTAAGATTTTTCTATTGGTTTTTGCTACTTGGTTAAAATACATATACAACGTAATACGTATCAAGTTGAATCAAAAGATGACTGAACAAAATTACTGAATTTACTGCAAATAATGAAATAAAATAGTTTTGATATACAGAATTTGGTTTTTGTATTATATTATTATGTTCTTCGTTTATCTATCTAGCCTATTTTGTCCCACTGCTGGGCAAAGGCCTCCCTCTCCCTATTCCACACAACTCTGTCATTTGCTATGTCCGGCCAGTCCTTTCGATAGGGGTCGAGCTCGTGCCGACATCTTCGCCTTGGTCTGCCGCGATGTTTTTTGTCATTTAATGGGAGTCTTTTGGTGGTTTTTTGCCCATTTCTCGTCTGGCATGCGGCAGACATTTCTGGCTTAGTCCCATTTAAGCTTAGTGGCCTTCTGGGTAACGTCCGTGATGATACGGACCTCCAGGATATTCCGCTCCATGGCTCGCTGGCAAATCTGGAGCTTGGATTTCTGCTGAAGCGTCAAAGACCAGGTTTGTGCACCATAAGTGAGAATGGGGCGAATACAAATGTCCATTATTCTCCTTTTGAGACATATTGGGAGATCTCCTTTTACAAGATCTTTTATTGACCAATAGCTCCTCCAGGCGCTCTCGGTGCGTTCGTATGTTCTTGGATACGAGTAGCTTTAATATAAATAGTTGGTTAAATTAAAAATATATAAATCTAACTAACAGATTTGAATTCACAATCAACATCATTTCAACCTCTACTGAAATAGCTATGGTTATTGTAAATGAATTGATTGGTTCTTAAATTGTTTAAACTGAAGTACCTTTTGCAAAAAGTATCTATTACCAGCTTAACATTATTTGAATCAATCCATCCGCCATCATCCACTGAAAATCCATCTTCACTTATTCCGCCAACTTGAATCCCGACGTTTTCCTGTCCGTCCATTAAAATTCAGGCACTCGATAAATAAAAGTGAAATTTTAATAATAACAAGTCTCGATTGATCCCCAATTTGTAGAGCTCATGAATCACAAAAGTTTTAAAGCTCATCCCGTCCTAATTAGTTCTTTATTGATCCGAAAATCTCGGGTCTAGTGGTATACCCTTTCATTTTAATGAGACCGTTCTTAGTTACATGGACATGTTTCCCTATAAGCCGAATAAATATTTATGGAAGGGTGGTGTTTGTTTTAGTGGCGCATGCATTATCGGGAATAGGGCGACCATTTCGGTTTTAGTCAGTATCATTTTAGTTAGGTTTAATCTTAGTGAATAAAGGGTTTTGTATTTTGAGTTGTAATTGAAAATATAATTTTTACTTCTAGCAACAACAACTCAACAATCGTCTGCGCAACAATCTGTTGCCGTTTTCTAGACGCTATATTTATTATATTTTCACTCATGTTATATTTATTTTTTGTTTATTTATTTTGTTTTAATTACTTTTTATGCTGCCCCCACCGACGTTATTCTGTCAACACCGGTTGTCGCTAAAAACAAGCGCTGTGGCTCGGTCTCGCACACGAGTCCCAGCATAATGCTGAGCAATGGCCGTTTTGCGCGAATGTGATTTTGCATAAATTTTGTTAATTTAATTTTTTGGTATGCGTCATGACAATCAAACATTCAAATACGTAAAAAGACAATAACATACAATACTAGAAGCAAAAACAGGTTTCAACTAATGACTGCACGAGCACGAACTAACTACGGCAAAAAAACAATAGTGTCTGAAGGAGCACGACTGTTCAATGATTTACCCGAAGAAATAAAGAAATGTGAAAGTATTAATATATTTAAATCTAAATTAAGAAAACATATCTGTAATCGATGACGTCATCAACGCACCAGATACGAACATCTAAAATACTTATTTTAATTATTTGTATCTCATTTTAAGTGAACTGTAATTGTTCTTATGAGAATAAATTCTTTAAACCTATGTTTGTCTTAAATAAATTCTTTTTCTTTCTTTTCCACGATATAATTTGATACGATGAAAAACAGTCGGTCAATTCTGCAAACATGTCGAAGTGAAGGCTTGGGTGAAGTGATCACGAGGTGAGCTTTCAATCCATGTCATCAAGATGTCACGTGATCACGAAGTGAGCTGTCATTCTATCTTGATTATATGGATTGACAGCTCACCTCGTGATCACTTCACCCAAGCCTTTCACTTCGGCATGTTTACAAAATCGACTGGCACGGTTATTTCGAAGTCAGGCCACATTTTTCTCCCGTGTAATCAGTATCGTTATGGAATATATTTGACGAAAATAATAATATGTTTTTTTTTGTTATTTTAAAAAAAAAAACATCTTGCTATCAAGTATCGAAAAGAGTGACTACGTTTAATTTATTTTTGGCTTTTTAAGTCAAAACATGGAAAAACAAAAAGAACCTTGTCTATTTATTTGTAATGAACTTGCTATACGTAAAATTTGCGCACTGTCTCCGAAGTAACCTGGATACAGTTCTCACACCCTTCAGGAATACAATTACTAGTGACCACAGAGCTTCCAAACTTAGAAAAAAACGAAATCGAGTCCTACACAAGCGAGTATTCGAGTTATCTTGCACGGAGATCGGGACGGACGCAGGCGCATGGAAGAATTAATCATGTCCAAGTATGCATACTCGCACGCTTTTCGTGCGTGTGATATGAATCTTCCTCAAGTGAATATTTCAAAATTATAGTAAACGGATTACATTTTTCCAATATTTGGTCTTTCATGCGCAGAAACACTGGAATAATAAATAAGTATTTTCATTGACATCTCCGAATATGATATAACAAAACCAGAATTCATCCATTTTACGACCGTATTTCGCCGATCTGAATCTGCTTCAGAATCTCGAATAGTATCGCGATCAATGTTCATTTACATATTTCGATTATAAGCCAGCTTCATTTGCAAATCAATGCTTCTTATCCATATTTTGTTTGTATAAGTTAAGGAGAGACTAGGGATGTAATGAGGCTATTGTACTTCTAGCGGAGGCGAGTATGCAAAACTCGATCTCAGAACACTGACTTGGGAGAAAAAAAAAGTATTTAAATAAGCAAGCTTTTTAAAATGACGTCATATTTTTTAACCTCCGACCAAAAAAGAAGGGTGTTATAAGTTTCACGTGTCTATCTGTGTGTCTGTCTGTGGCATCGTAGCTTCTAAACGGATGATTCCATTTTGATTCAGTATTTTTTTTGGTAGATAGGAAATATAAACGAAAGTTTTCTTAGCTATGATTCAAGAAAATTGGTTCAGCCGTTTAAAGATCATCAGCTCTTTTCTAGTTGATGAAGGGATGTGAGCAACTTCCCCAGGTCTGTTCTATGCAAAATTTGGTATTCTATTACTTTAATTGTATTGCAAGAACCTTACCTTGACCTGATGCTGCAGCATGACCTGAGGTGAGGTCTGTCCAACGCCTCGCTTATTTTGTTTTTTTTATTACTTTTTTTTCAGACAAGATAGTCATACATTCACACACACAACAACAACAACAACAACAACAACAACAAACAAAATACTTAAAACAAGCTAGTAACTGAAGAGGTATCATGTTTGGGCTCATTGGAATGTTTTTAATCTGTTTATTTACCTTGACCTGATGCTGCAACATGATCTGGAATCTGCAGGATACCCACTCCCCCTCATTGAAATGGTATCCTTGAATAGATTATAAATAGATTGTAACTAGGGACTGATGATGAAGCAGAAACAAAAAGAGTAAAAACATTAGAGTGAAATGCTCAGCTACTTTCAGTCGTTAGATCGATATGATATTTTAGTTTACGATGTAGTGGCGTTAAGGTGAGTGTAGACTGTATGGCTAGTGGCTAGTAGTAGTAACTAATAAGAAATAAAGTATAAAATATTGAAAAGGCGAACGGCAGAATTCGTACAACATACTTTTTTTGTAGTTCTGTGATAGAATTTGTACCACTTATTAAGGCAACTAAACCATTCATTTTCATGTAACATTAGTATTTTTAGAAGTCCGGATTAATTAATTATAGCAATGAAAAGATTTAAATATATTTAAAAATAGAAATAACAGTAAATATAATTAACCAATTACACAATACACATTATACCTTACAATGAATAATTATTGCATACAATCTTAATAATTAACTATTTAATTCTAGGAATTATTTTCGCCATCAATGTTTTTTTTGTATTGGCAATTATTTTATTGACAGGTTAGGAAAATCTTTCCGAGTCTCTGTTCAGTTCTTTGCTGTTGTTTTGGATTGTGGTTTGTAACTGCATCTGAGCAAATTATCTGGCTATTCTTACGTTGAGTTGAGCTACCTGCCCCTTTCTTAGATGAAATAAAATTACCAATCGATTAAGTAATTATAAGAACAATTAAATAAAATATGTAAGTTCCTACAAAAACATAGTTGTTTTATTTACCCACACTCAAAACTGCATCAGTACTTCATCATCATCATCAAACTATTGCAGACCGCTGCTGGACGTAGGTCTCTCCTTAAGCACCCTACTGAATAGTTACAATTCTCATGTCAATTTGCCAACTTAATGATAAGCAAAACACTACAAAGATAGCACCAGCTATCTAGAACATATCCTTTTTCACCAAAACAATGTTATGTGCCTACACGTAATAATATTTATTGGGACATAACCTCAAAAATAAAACTGGTTATAACTTTTAAGTCCCAACTTCTAAAAATCTAAGAATTTTAAAAGGGCTTGCCTATCGTATTGACTACCAATTAAAACAAAAAATATCCCAAAACACGATATTTTATTAGGTGTACGAAACTCCCATACAACCATGCCGTTCGCCTTTAAACGACCCACGACAAAAACAATAAAATGAAAAAAAAAAGTTTTGATTCATTTAGTATTTTGACTAATCACTGAAGTGCATTTAACTAAATAAAATTTGCATTGATTTTTGTTTTAAGGGTTCCGTACTTCAAAAGGTAAAAAAAGGAACCCTTATAAGATCACTCTCTTGTCCGTCTGTCCACACGGACGCGTATTTTGCTTTCCTGTAAAGCAAAATACGCAATTTCGTTTACTTGGATGATATTTTTTTTGCTATTTATTTTGATTTAGAAACCAAACTACTGAACCGATTTTGATAAAATTTCTTTAGGACCAATTGGAAAGTATATCCTTTCACATAAAAAAAGAATTTTTCAAATCTTTTTATAAATGATGGAGTTATGAGGTAACAAACATAAAAAAGTACAACCGAATCGAAAACATGCTCCTTTTTTGAAGTAGGTTAAAAAAGAGAAATAAGCAAAAAGAATACCAGGTACCTGTCTAACTTTACTTATTTCGCTTTTTTATTATTAAAAAAATAAATAAATTACACATCAAGGAATATCACACTGAACAACTCATTCCCACGTAACACCCGAGTGATAGCTTTAATCAAACCTTTAACTGAACTATAACAAAAGGTATAGTCTACCCACACGGAATGCTAAAATAACTTTGATAAAATATTCACATACACAACGAAAGGGACTTGTCGGCCAAATTCCTTGCAGGGGAATGTGAAATTTATTGGACACCTTCCGTTTCAATTTGCGAACGCGCAGTCGAGATGGTGTCATTTCGGGCCGGTCTCCTCTCTTGAGAGTTTGGACAGTGATGGCAGGAAACGAAGTTACCCGAAAGAGTTCGTTGTGAATCGGTTTTGACGTTTCTTCTCTAGATAGAGGGTAAGTCACGGGTGTATAGCGAAAGCATTTAGTTATGATTGCACAGGCACACGTACAGTGCTATAGATACAGATCTTTTAGCACTTCATTGAAATTGTCAGGTATATGCTGTGAGTGACAGTAAATTCTTTTTATTTCGAAAGGACTAATATATGTACATTTGCACGAGTGGAGGGCAAGGGTAAGGGGGTGCAGATCCCCTCCTGTAGTGAAGTTTAGGAAATGTATAGTTTTTTTGGAGTGATAACTTCTTATGGGAGAGTAAACCGCTTCTCAACGTAACGCGTTACGGCGCCAGTCTGTCTGGATTCCCTTTCTCTGACGCATACGGCAGCGGTAGGCAGGCTCTTCCTCTCTCACTCTAACCCACAGCGCTAGTCGTATTTCGGACAGACGCTTCCCATATTAAATATATAGTTCAACTCAGATTAGTTTAAGTTATCACTTCTGTCGGGTGTCCCGAGACGCACCGGCTTTTTTAAACATTTTATTAAAATCTCATTTTGAGGTTATGTTTGCGTAATTTATTTTATATCGTAAACCTGTTTTGTTGGGGGAGTTAAGATACCCGCCTCCCTGTGAAATTCAACGCAGTCGTAGTCGACGATGGCCCGGTTGACGGAGCCCGCGTCTTGGGGCTTCCTTTTTCTAGGTGATTTAAAAAAAATAACAGAACTTGTGCAAATGGAGGTGCTCTAAGTCTCGAGCTCGCTTCGCTCGCTCTTGCATCCTAAGTTCTCTGTGCCTTTTTACTAAGTCGAGATGTGTCGGGACTTGAGACACCCCGATTCTGATAGATCTAACTAAAGTACCTTCTGTCAAAATTACGTCTATAAAATAGTACAAAATTAAGTAAATTAACTTTTCAATCAGATAGTATTTATTTCCTAAACTTAAAACTTAAAGCACAAACAAAAATTAACCGTATTTGAAAGACGAGTCTTTCTTTCTTCTTTTCATATAATCGTGGCTATCGTACTTCGAGGTTAAGCGACGCTTCCCGAGGTCGGTCTGGATGGGTTCCATCCATTATAATAATATAATTTTTAATAATATTTTTGTAGTTTTGATAAATATGTTTGATAGTCTATAAGGTATATATGTGATGGGTCTTTGTTACCTGAAATAAATGAAATATAATTATTATTATATACCAAGACTCCGCCGTGCCTCACAAAATAAGTTAAGCAGTCCATCATTTGAAGATCTTTGACAGTCGTTATGGATAGTCAGAAGCCAGAAAACCTGTCACCAGTATTGTCCTAGGGATGGGGATGTGGTCAGATTGGCAGTCACCTTATATAAAAAATGGTACGCAGCTGCATAGACTGGAAGCCGAACCCAATATAGTTGGGCAATGGCTAGACTGATTGAAATATTATTGAAAATAAAACGCGGTGGTGGTTTAAACCACTCGCAAAATTATCCTTGTACAGCTGTACTCATAAAATAAATATTTTATACCTAGATAGTTGACGTAAGATACAATTTATATTTGTTAGTTGTAATAATTTAGGCAGAATGTGAGTGACAAAAGGTAGGTAAGTCAGTTTTCAGTCAATATAAAGCATTTATAAATCACCAAATTGGTGATTTTCGTATTAATAATAACTAACGGAGAAAGAACCTCCGTGGTGTTTTTTAAAAAGTGTGACGTCATCATAGCTGACGTCACAAATGTCATCATGATCACTCATTTTTGGTTTTTCGAAAGAAAACTTCACAACTCGTTTCAAACTGTTTATTCAACGAATAGCGTAACGACGTCACATAAAGGTCCGTACTGTCCGGCGGCTCAAGCTTGAATGCTCGAACGCCTTTTTTTTTTGGATATGTCCTCTCGCAGTTCAGCACGCTAGGGCTGGTGACTGCTTAACCGGACTATCCTGTGGTGACCTGAAATGAATCTAAGGCCCCCCAGCCAGGGCTTACAAACTAATTTAAATTAAATGACCGCTCGCTAGGGCATCCCCTGTGGGATACGGACCTCGGCTAGCGGCGTCATTTTGGGAGGAACGGCAAGGGACAGGCTGGGTCATAATATTATTTGGGGAGTTTAAAACTACTGGCTCAGCGACACGGGCTGGCTCGGTAATCGAAGGTCGGGAAGGATCTTTACGGGAGCGTCGCGACGGGCCTCGGCGGCGAGGCCGGAAAGCGGAACGCGGTCTGTTTTTGTGTATTCTGAGCGTGCTGGTTTCCCTACAGCTTTCCTGAATCAGAGTGATGGCGTCGTCAGGTTCGACGAGGGTATGTCGTGGACGGCGGATCCTACTGATCTGCGATGGAGTGTATCGGGTTGCCGATACGATAAGGGGATTTTGGTGTTTTGAAGCAGTTTCGATGAAATGTTGGGATAGACGTTTCATGAACTGCTTCACTGTCGGAATCTTGAGATCGATGTGGAGTCGCTCATTCCTGACAAACCACGGGGCGCCTGTGGCCTTCCGTAGAAACCGGTTTTACACACGCATAAGTCATTATCGGGCGTACGCACGTTGTGTAGATGCGCAGTTTGCATCTTAGAGATAGTTTGCTGCGTGCATTCAGCATCGAGTGAAGCCCACCGAGAGCGAAAGCGGCACGCAAACGTACCGTCTTTATGTGCTCACCGAACGTAAGGTGTCGGTTGAGGATCACGCCCAAATATTTGGCTTGCTTCTCCCAAGGGATTGGCTTACCAAACATGGTGATCGGGCTAGGGGGACTGGGAATGCGAGACCACGGCTTGTAAAACAAGACGGCCGGGCTTTTTTCGGGATTTACCTCGATTCTCCATTTCCGGAACCAATTGCCTAGGGCGTTGGCAGACCGTTGGAGTGCTCGAGCTATGTACTGTTCGCTATTGCCGGAGCGGTATATGGCCGTGTCATCGGTGAACAGGGCTAGGTGCGCTCGGAGGTGGTCGGGATGTCGCTGGTGTATACCGTGAACGCTAAGAACGAGAGCACACCGCCTTGGGGCACTCCGGCGCGAACGGGGTGCCCGAACGCCGACAGTGCAGCCGTATTTATAGGGTTCGCTCCTCCCACGTGCACGTGTAAGTTTTTAGGTTTAGTATTGAAACATTTAAATTACAATAACAGGAATAGTAAAACGCTGTTTAACGTTAATTTTACATCGTAATAAACTAAAAAGTCAATCAATTTACTAATTTTTGGACAAGCAAATTATGAATCTTAATTATTTGAATACTTGCTGTCATTAGAAATGACAAACTATTGTAATTGCGCCGATATAACTTATTAGTAGCTGCAAATAGTTACAAGGTTTTTATTTATCATAAAATTATTCAATTAATTTACTTTATTTATTTCAAACTGTAATTTATTTGCTTCTTTTCAGATTTGGTAACTATTCTTTACGTAAGCTGTTAGAAAAGTCACATAGTTAATTTCCCTAACTAAAACCAATTACACGGAAAATCGTTTCAGAAGTTAATTGAACCCTAAACTTCAATACATAATTAGTTTAACTCTAAATAATATAAAACTAAAAACTGACTTCAGGAGGTAAATTAGAAAGTTTGTTAACCCTTCACTGCCGCTAAAGTGTTGGCCTCAATTCAATTATTTAAAATTAATGGATCGCCATCCAGCACCAATTAGTTTAGATAGGCTACTGAATAAATTAAACCTATTTGTTTCACAGCCATTTTACGAACATAAAGGAAAATGACTTAAGGCATATTTTAACTTTTAGAGACATATTTTTCATTTCAATCAATCACAAAAAATTATAAGCATGTAGCGTAGTAGCGCTTACGAACACGATCAATGAGGCCATTTTCGTTCACATTTTGCGTTTTTTAATTTTTTATCATACTTCTTGTGTATCGTTACACTAGAAGTATGCTACTAGTGTACAACGTGTTACATTAAACACAATATAAAGGGTCATTGTACTTATCATTATGAACAACTTTTACTATGGGTCCCATAGTAAACGTTCATAATGACCACGAATCGCGAAAAAAAATCAGCCATTCAGTACATTTTGTCGAGTTACGCGCACAGCAATGTATGGGACGTCCATTATTTTCGGGATTTCAGTGTTGGTCTAATAGTAAAAGTTGTTCATAATGATGTGTACAATTACCCCTTAAAAGGTATTGTATTTATTCTGTTACATGTTGTATAAACCTACTTTAATAAAAAAAAGAGACGAACTCGCGAAACGCGAAAAAAAGGGTTCCAAACGATACATGAAAGAAGACGCCCCGGGCGTCAGGAGTCGCAAGGCGATCCTCTGCCACCGTAGGCGCGGGCTCGCAGACGGCGAGCTTTGGGTAGGTTGCTGTCCGATCACCATCAGGCCCGGGTCAATGGCGCGTTGTGCCTCAAAGAGACGTCAGCATAGAAGACGGGGCCCGCTAGGGCCAGAGCCTGCCAGGGTTGCGGAATTTGTTCGAAAGAGTCACCGCGGCCGTTAAACGCAAAGGGCTTCAGAAGGACCACGGATGGGTTTTAGTCAGTAAGAGTCTGACATGCCCTTCCGCTCCACCCAGAGCGGAAGAAGTAATTTAATGATTTCCCATCCGTAAAAAAAAAAACTAAACATGTAGGATTGCTCATTTCATCTTCGTCTTCAAATCATAGAAGACATCCACTACTGCTCATAGGCCTCAATCAAGTGTCACCAGTTCTGTGCTCCTAGCATTCAGTGGATTCCCGCAACCTTCACAAAGTCATCGGTCTCCCTTGCAAGAGGCAGTACCAACTTACGTTGCGCTTTTTTATAAGAAGGCGCCACTTCAGAAGCATTTGGGCTCATAAGCCAAACCCATCATACCAATGGCTTATGAGGCCATATTTCCTACAATATTAACTGCTAAGTTTACTTAGTTCATTAGCAAACACACTATTTTCGCATCGTGGCAGACCCAGGCTGGCCGGGCGAGCTTGACGCCTATCGACAAGATAGGTGACACATGCTTAGAGCCGGGGAGAATGATAGGAAGAAAGGGAGGCTTTTATTTTATTTTTAAAATAAAATAATAAAAAAAAACGTTTGCGTCTCGGGACGCCCGACAGAAGTGATCACTTAAACTAATCTAAGTTGAACTTTTAAATATGGGAAGCGTCTGTCCGAAATACGAATAGTGCTGTGGATTAGAGTGAGAGAGGAAGAGCCTGCCTACCGCTGCCGTATGCGTGAGAGAAAGGGAAGCCAGACAGACTGGCGCTGTAACGCGTTACGTTACGAAACGATTTACCCTCCCATAAGAAGTTTTCACTTCAATAAACTATTTTAAAATCTAGGTAGGTACTTAAAGAAACACAACTTTAAAAATTTCTCACTGTTTTGTTTAAAAATTTTGAAAGCCAATTTATTTCTAGAGCAAACCATTCCTTAAGTAGTACACTATAATACTCGTAGTAACGATTTCATGATGAATACAATACACACTTAAGTTTAATAACTTCTATATTTTATGACCTCAGTCTAGCCGTAATTTATTACAGGAGAAACAGAAGGCCCACTCTATGTGTGAAACTATCGGCATAGCCTTTTCAAAAATTCAATGGGGTCGGTTTTTGGTTTAACCAGCCGGTCGATTCTGTAAACATGTCGAAGTGAAGCCTTAGGTGAAGTAATCACGAGGGGAGCAATCAAGGTGTCACGTGATCACGAGGGGAGCAATCAAGGTGTCACGTGATCACGAGGGGAGCAATGAAGGTGTCACGTGATCACGGAGTGAGCTGTCATTCCATCTTGATTATATGGATTGACAGCTCACCTCGTGATCACTTCATCCAAGCCTTCACTTTGATATGTTAACAGAATCGACCGGTATGCAGCTGAGTACCAGTATTGCATGGAGCGACTGCCTATCGGACTTCCCCCACAAACGACTGTATTATCTAAATGATAGACAGGCTCAACAGCAACCTTGCTTTATGAGGCAAGGAGAATGGATTATCATTCATAATTATTTTGCTCTAAAATCCTAGAGCTGCCATAATTATTTTGCTGCTTTTATTTTCTAACTAACAAAATGTATGGGATAGAATAGTGCTAGTATGTACTTTTAACTTACGCATACCTGCTAGCTTGGACCGATGGCCGATTTCCACGTAACAGGCCAATAAATCTCTTTTTTTTAAGTCTGCATGCAGATTTTTATGTAGGTATGTTTTACAAAAATCGGGCGATCCTCACAGTGCTGACACCCAGGCGTGTCCTCCCGCTTAATCCGAAACAGGTACCTCCCGAAACAGCCATGTCCGGTAAGTACCTGCGTCAGGCGGAAGGTGAGGACGCCGTGGCGCCTCTCCAGCCACTCCCCAAAGAGGAGCCTTACTGCCGCAATTGTGACGTGCCCATTAAGGAATAGTCTAGACTAGTCATTTTAGTTGTCTAAGAGCTGGTCGCCTCCTCGATTGAGATCCTATTGACAAGGCTGAAATTTGAGCATAGTTTTATTTTGTAAGTACAAATTAATAAAGAAAGCTTAAATCTGATTGGATTTAGAAGAATGCGAAACTACCTGTTTGACTACTGAAAAACTTTTGATACAAAAAAAAAAAAAAATTGTCTTTCGGCCCAAGTTAGCAAGTATGGTTGTGTTTTAAAGTACAAACTAACACTACTCTATCCCACATATTTTGTTAGTGAGAAAATAAGGGAGGTCCAGCAGCACTGGGATCTTAGTCATCATCTGCCTAGCCTTTTCCCAATTATATTGGGGTCTGCTTCCAGTCAAACTGGATTCAGCTGAATACCAGTATTTTACGTGGAACGGCTGCCTACCAGACCTCCACAACCTATTAACTGGGTAACACGGTCCTCATTGGTAAGACTGGTGTCAGATTTTCTGGCTTCTGACTATCCGTAAGGAC
The DNA here is from genome assembly GCA_905163435.1 of Mamestra brassicae. Classification (NCBI taxonomy): domain Eukaryota; kingdom Metazoa; phylum Arthropoda; class Insecta; order Lepidoptera; family Noctuidae; genus Mamestra; species Mamestra brassicae. The sequence goes on along the minus strand of LR990996.1, from coordinate 2,947,590 downwards.
TGCCAAAGATCTACAAATGACAGCCGGGACCAACGGCTTAACGTGCTTGCCGAGGCACGGAGGAGTCTCGGTATGTTAAGATGGTCACCCATCCACAGACAAACCTAGGCAAGCGTTGCTTAACCTTGAAGATCGACCCGTGCGGTTGTTATTATTTAGCCACGAGCTCCTCTGGGATCTTAGTATATTTTGTTATATGGGTAGGTATTTCTCGTATCATGATAGTATGCTACTATTCATTATAGTATACACGTAGATCACACCACATCTTTGAAGTTTCGCTATTGTTTAAATTACTCCAGTATTTATATAGTGAACCTTCTGTCCCTATTCGTTATCGTGCAGCAACTACAGTCAAAGCCAACGAATACTGCACTAATTCTGTTTTATGACCCACTGATTGTTAATATGGCTACACTAAATACGTGGCTTTCTCCTTTTAAAATGAAAATTGCTGTAATAAAGTGGTTTGGTTCATGGATTCTAACAAAAAGATAACATATTAACAGGATGCATCTGATTCTTCTAGAAATTTACTGTAATTTTATCATTTCGATGGCTTATATAATTTTGTCCGTCTAGAACGTGGTACGAAATTTAATTTTCTTTTAAGCTTGTTTTCGATTGCTTTGCTTTTTTAAAAACTAAAGTATCAATTCAGTTCACAAAAACTCCTCATGACACTAATTGCACATTACGTCAAAAACGTCGGTTCACAATCAAAGGAAGTCCCGACCATTACTCAACTATTCTGTCTCTCAAAAAATCACACAAACTTTAATCGTTATTACTTTAAATTCTTATCACAATACCCCGGTAGTATGGTAAATGAGCTCGTAAGAGTGAATAGCGACCGATACGTTAGCGGGATCAACGCGAGTGGACTGGGGCGATACGGCACTAAATTATGGCCGTTTTCAACATTGGCCAGCTATAGTGTAACAAAGAATGACGTCATTAACTTCTCTGGGTGAGGAATGAGACTGTTAATCATAGTGGATGTGGATGTAAGGATTATAGTTATAAAGAATTGTGTGTCTCGTGGGTAGTTTGTGAGTCTTTGCTGTTTATGTAAGAGTTGTTATACGTTTTGTTGTGCACGTAGGTATACTGCGCAGTTGTCTAATTATTCCCAGCTAAAACACGAGGAAGTGGTGACGGGCGGGCGTTTTGGGGCACTGTCTTTATGTAGAACTTTGACGTTCAAAAAGTGCTTGCACTCAGCCTGATTTAAATAAATGACTTTTGATTTTGACTGTCCTGCTTTGAAAAGCTCACTATCGAACTAAAATTTGCTGTAAGATAGGTTAAGCTCACCTTTGTACATAATCTGGCATATTATATTTGAATGATTTGTGTGCAGTGATGATGATGATGATGATGAGAGGATCTGTATTCTACAATTATACTGAGTTATTACCTAAAATTTGAGTTGCATTATTTTAAATTCATAGCATTTTGCTATACTTCCTACATCTAATATTTATATTAATGTAATAAAGCTGAAAAATTTGTTTGTTTGAGCAAGTTAATCTCTGGAACTACCAGTCGGATTTGGATTTTTTTTAAAACGAGATATGCGTGTACGAAGTCGTGAGTTAGATAATTTTCTTAATGGCACTTTTGATTTTTAAAGACGTAGTTATCTATGAAGATGGTCGGGCAAGACATTCATCGACATTCATCGCCATACTTTGAAGGTACAAGGATCTTACATAAAAATGTAGGATAATCTTAAAATAAAAAATATATACCTATTACACGTAAAATTCTCTTTGTGTATTTTTTGTAAGAAGAATAAAAATAAGAACAGATTCAAGAAAATGTTGCACTTGACGTATCTCTAACAAGCTTAAAAACCCTTTGTTGTAGTAAAAGTTTGGTCAAAATATAAGGATCAAAGCAAGTGAAGAATTTTATAAAACAACGACCTCTTGTCTGTCTGTCCGTTAGTGCTCTAACTAGAGTAATATTTAATATTTTTTTTGTAAATTTTTACCTATTTATTTATTATATACTTTATTGTTCAAGTTCAAGTTCAAGTTCAAGTTCAAGTCATTTATTCAAATTAGGCTGAGTGCCAGCACTTTTTGAACGTCAAAGTTCTACATAAAGACAGTCCCCCAAAACGCCCGCCCGTCACCACTTCCTAGTGTTTTAGCTGGGAAGAAGAAGTGGCGCAACAAACTCCCCAGCAACACATCTGTCTGTTGAGTTATAAGAACTATCACTTATACAAAGGTATGTAAGTAGTCAGTATTCTTACAAAGAAAACAATACAACAAAGGTAACACGTAAAAACATAAAACTTAATAATTCGCTACTTGTAAGCTAGCACACTCCATTATGCCAGCATAAACAGACAAACTCAAGCATAAAAACAATATCAAATCAAACTAAATAAGCCTCCAGACATGAAGGGTGTGCCCGCTTACACGTGCAGAGGGTAGAATTTAATAAAAAGATCTGTGACTCGACGCCACAAGTGATAAACCAGGGCCATCAAAATTAAACATTAAGCATATAATCGTTATAACAATAGTAAAATCCATGGCTAACAAGACGACCTTTCACCACAAGCAGCACCCGTTCACGAGCATAACGCAAAGATCAGCCATTACCCCCCTCGCCATATTTGAGGGAAAGAGGTAACCCGACCCCCGACGCTACCGCAAGCAGTAAAATCTAAGGGAGCATGACGAACTTGCTGCCGGTTGCTCAGGATAGAATAAAATCATACAACTGTCGAAGTCACTAGTTAATCACATGTTGCAATACACTCATTATAAAACATTGTTATGAGAGTATTAAGTCAATACAAAAAAAAAAAAATAAACAAATAATTGACCTCTACGGACATATAAATTAACAAATATATGAACTCATATGTCATAAGCTAACTATGAAAGAACATTAAAAACGAAGTATGTCTTGCGTTCAACAATGCGACCAACTATTATCATCGTCTAAATAATCATTGATTGAATAGTATGCCTTCGAACAAAGGTTAGATTTAACTTTAGCTTTAAACGAGTTAAAAGGCAGCTCAAGATAAGAAAGAGGTAGCTTATTGTAAAAACGGATACCGAGCCCCACAAATGAGCCTTGGACCCTTCGAAGACGATGGGATGGTGCATGTAATTTGTGCTTGTTTCTAGTGTTAAAGTTATGGATATCACTGGTTTTAGTGTATAAATGTATATTTTGCCTAATATATAATATGTTTGCAAAAATAAATTGAGATGCTACCGTGAGAATTCCAATATCTTTGAATTGTTGATTGGTTGGGATTGGTTGATTGTACATCAAAAGTAAAACAAAATGAGACTTAAAACTAAAACACATGCAATTGGCGGCCTTATCGCATTCCGCGATCTGTTCCAGACAACCTGGGATGGACAGTATTTGCCTGGACATGAAATGGGTTTGTCATTGGTGTGACAAAACTATTTTAACTATCCTACCTAACCTGTTGTTATTTTATCTGGCTAGGTTTTCAATACCTAATTATACAACTTGAAATTCTAATGGTTGTTTTCGCGGCAGCGAAATGAGTTTGTCTTGGTAATACAATCGATTTATGAAAAATTAAAATCAAGAAATGACAGAATAACAATTTTGATAAACAAAACTCGAAAGCGACTTCGAACCAATAGTTACATCTACATCGCGAAAGTTTCGCGTAAAGCGGCCGCGGTCGTTGCCCTTCGCGTATCAGCCAGCTGATAGGTACAACATAAAAGGATGCCGCGTGCGATGCGCGGGGCCTCACTCGCTGCGTGCTTGCAGGCAAGTTATTACTACGCGCGAGACCTTATTTTGCTCTGAACATTTATGAATCGCTTTTAGTACCTACGTCACGTCTAGTGAGTTGACTATTGCTTCTCACGCTTTCAAGTTAATGATTTTTTATAATTATTTGAAAACGTTTAATTTTTTTTAAATTTATCTTTATGTTTCAATAGTACTGATGGCTAATCGTTTTGCCGCGGGAAATCAACCAATAAAATTTTAGCGAGTATTAGTATATAGAGTCCACGTGAGGAAAAGCCGAAGTATAGTATATGAAGTAGCGCGTCACCATAATTAATTATAAGCTTGTCTCTTCGTGGTCCAGCAAAGAATGGTTTCATTAACTGCAGCCAGTGATAAAATAATAATATGTAAGTAGAATTCTTATTAATATGATTCTGTAGTTTATTGGCTACTGAAGAAGAAGTCGATTTTATATTCAATTTGTGGCCCGACCCGGCTTTGCCCGGATGTATATTTTTTTTCAACATTTTCTTTTATAAGAACCTTCTCTTGACAATAACAAACACAACAAAAAAAGAATTAGCGAAATTGGTCCAGCCGTTCACGCGTGATGCCGTGACCAAGGGAAATAGGGATTCATTTTTATATATAAAGATTTGTATAATATACAAGGAATTAGCGCATAGATATCGCATTGTCACCAATACTCATAGACCGTAAATGCGGCGGTGGAAAGCTCTGATAAGGATGAAAAAGCAATTTTGAAAAAAAAAAGAACTTGAATTTCAGTTCTAGGCTAAAACAATAAAAAACGGTAAAAAACTAGCCTCAGGTCACTTTAATATCCCTTTTTATGTATATGACTAACACTTACAAAATATATACAGAAACTAAGTGGCAAAATATAAGCCACGTAAACAACTGAAGTGACATGACAACCAAGCCACTCACCATACATTACACCCCTGTGAAACCATCCAGAACATCAGAAAACTAAATAAAACCGACCAACAAAGGACGTCACACAATAACTAGCCACCCTTCGGAAAATGTAAGTCAAAATGCGCGTAAACAATTCCGGGGCCCCACCAACTAATCATCCGCTTTGCCAGGATCCCAACGAGGTCAGAGGAAATGAAACCGCGTGTTTCGGTGCCAAACCTGAGTGTGCTTGGACACCGTTCAAGTGTTGACACATCGAACGCCAGATAATATGGGTGCGGGGTTTTGTGTCTCCGGTACTATATATATTATACAATTTTAAACAAACTAAACAGTTCGTTTGATGAGATTTTGAACTACCTTCCACACTTTTGAAATCATCAAACAAAATGAATGCAGTGCGCGTTATGTCAGTGTTTGTATTTGTTTGATCAATACACACGATACCTTTAATATTTTAAAATACGAAAACCCCGGGTTTCAGCAACCTTAACTAATAATGCAAAAGTGAGCTTGTTTATTTCTTACGCTTTTACGCCTAAATTGCTGTACATATTATGATGAATTTTAGTACACAGATAGATGGACCTGAAGATAGTTGTAGCCAATTTCTTGAGTAAATCTATATTACCGCGAGCGAAGCCTTGAGCAGAAGCTGGCCTTATATAATTAATTTGTAGAATCATTCCTGTTGTCAGTAGTTCTTTTTTGCCTTTATAATTTTCTTTTGACAGGTCTGTAGGTTTTACAGAAATAGGTATCTATTAGTTAGATAGATGACAGACTTTATTTTCTTTGCTATCCGAGCTATATTTCTTGTCTGTGGCAAGCGTTTGCGGAGATCAGCTCGAGTGCAGCAGGAAATAAGTCGTTTGTGACTTAAAGTGTGTAACTTGAAACTTTTCGGAATGGAGGGTCTGTGATAAAATATTGTGGCCATCTATTTTTGCTATCCGATTGTTTTGTTTTCTTATTTTGCCGATAAAGTCGATATTCGATATCAATACATATATTTTGCCAAAACCTGCCGAGATTTGTAAAAGAAGCGCAAAATCTAATCGAAAAAGGTCTGGCCATTTAAATAATGATTGAGGTATCTGATGTTTTGTATTATATGATTTATAAGTACCTAAGTTATAAAATCGCCTTAGATGTATCTGTGAAGGTGTTATCATTAAAATTAATAAATAAATAGGGTGCTCTTTTTATTCTTAAACTTCTGTGATCTAAAAGTATGTAGGTATTATATTTTAAGTCGTTTGAAGGAAATCATCTCTTTACTCCTTGTAGCGACTGAGTCGCCACGATTAAGAATTAAAACCTCCATTAATGTCCATTAAATTACACTTTTTTGTTTGGAATGAAGTAAATTATTGCCTTGGAATATTGGGCTAAGTAACGCTCCATCTAAAATTCTTCCAAAACTCCATTTTTTTTTTAAAAATCCCATTTGTCAATCTTTATATATCAGTGAGTTTTTTAAAAACATTAAAGATCCCGTTAATCCCTTACTAGGAAAAAAAAGTTAAACTTGTCAATGGAAGCATCTGTCGGAAAATACATGAACTAGCGGCTAAAGTTTCCACTGTGGAGGGTTCATTGCCTTCGGGGAGTGAAACGGTCCTACCCTAGATATAAATCTGAAACTTGCCGATAGATGTCATTAGTATCCCAGCGCTGTGAATTCGGTCCTCGGTAGTGAACCTGCGACTTTCATAGTTCTAGCGAACGTGACTAGATGGCGCTTTATTACTTAAATTGCTGACTGGAAATAAATTTCCGTACAATTACATATTAGGTAAGTTCATTGTTTTTCAATTTTAAAACAAGGCAGTCAATGAATGATGTGGTGCATAATTATCTAAGTTTAAGTACCAATTTTTGAAGCTGGTGGCATCTACCATCATAGACAAGAAGTACCTACTACTGCTCAAGCCAGCTGATACCTGTTTTGTATTTGTTTAAGAAACATCTTGGAGATGGCGTTGCATAACATTTGAAAAAATACTTATACAACGTGTATAATATTATAAACGAAATACCTACAAAGGAATCATTGTACCCATCATTATAAACAACTTTTACTATGGGACCAACCCCGAAATCGCGAATAAAATCAACTGCCCCTGCATTTATGTGCACATAACTCGACAAATTTTTTTTTTTTTATAACTCGACAAAATGTGCTGAACATTTGATTTTTCTTTTGCGATTTCGGGGTTGGTCCTATATAGTACTAGAGCCCACGACCAAAACCATGTCTCATAGCAATACGGCAAAAACCCTATAAAATCGTTAGATTGTATGATTCTGAACCCGACTAGGTGTGTAGTAACGGTCGAAAGTGTAGCAACTGCGTGGGAGGCCATTTCTGCTGTGTCAAAAAAAAAGGCAGTCGGTATTATAGCAATACGTCTGATAGTGAAAATGTACATAGATTTTATAATTGTATTACGAAAAAGTTTGTTTTCAGACATTTTGCGCGTAGCACATAGCCTGAGCGCATTTTTGAAAATGTCAACAAATTTAGCCGACCTGTATCATAGCAATACGGATAATTTTTTTTTAACTTTCGTATTGCTGCCATGATTACCAAAAACCTGTTTTCAGACACTTTAAGTGTAGCATATACTCCCAAAAACGAAAATAACGTTTCGGAGTCGCCTGGCCGACGCCTCTGTTAAATGTTTTTTTAAATTTACAGCCTTCATAGATATTCAAGAATCTCCCTTGTCTATTATATGTACTTTGACAGATGACAGATGTAATTACTTATTTCTATTGTAAAAGTTACTCAAGTGTGCTTTAAATAAAACCAAAACTAAAAACTAAATTCTTTGTTAATTATCATCTAATAAATTCAGAGTCGCAACGTATTCATTGGTTTGTAACAGAGAATTCAAGATGCCTCAATACGATTTTTAAATGATATCTGAGTATCGAAAAGTTGTCTGATAGAGAAGGTGCTACACTTAATTTGTCTGATATAAATTTTTTGCACATGTGGACAACTTATTTTATCATGTCCAACAATTTTCAGACATATTGCTATGATACCGATCGGTAAAATTTGTTAACATTTTCAAAACGGTCTCAAAATTTAATGCGTTCACATTTCCGTCTGAAAATTGTTTTGTTCGCATCAAATAACCAAAATTTACTAATAAAAAAGATTTTAAGACGTATTGCTATGGGACATTTTTTTTGTCTCATTTTTAATTTTTTTAAGTGATTTTACGGGTTTTGCGCTACACCACTAACGTCTGAAAAATATGTTTCCGGTATCTCAGAACTATCATTCAACTACAGTCTGGAAATCAGACATATTGCTATGATGCAGTTCGGTAAAATTCTTTGACAATTTTGAAAATTCGGTCAGATCAAACGCTACGCGGAAAATGTCTGATATTGGTATTTTCGAGTTCAGGATAATCGTATCTATCGATTTGATGCGGTTTTGGCTGTATTGCTATGAGACAAAAATTTTGGTCGTGGGCTCTCGTACTAATAGCAAAAGTTGTTCATAATATTATGAGTAGGTACAATAACCCCTTTTCAGGTGTTGCGTTCATTTTGTTACACGTTGTGGAATCAAATGGGTAAGTTACATCCTGACTAGATGAAACTAATTATGATTTATCAAAAAATGAAAAATAAATGAGTCACAAATTTATATTATTTTTAGCTGACTACCCTAGAAGGAAGGTCATGCTTTGCATATTATGTATATTGCCTATTCATCATAAAGTATGTGTGGGCGATTATATCGAGTGTTCAAGGCCTGGATATGAATTTAAGATTTCGCATTTAATGACTAATTTAAAACCGAGTGTCTATGCAGTTTCTTGCATCTTCTTCTCCATAGGGATCTACGCTTTGGAATATGCTACAAGCTTAATTTTTCAATTACTATTTAAAGATCGGTCACAAAAACTGATCTTTACAATTCAAAAGTGCATGAAAATGATTTATTTGACTGGTTTTTGATAGTCCATACCGTCTCACAGCTAGGCAAAGACATCCCTCAAGTCCCACTAGGATTTTTTTTCTATCGACACATAGGACCACCTAGGACCGGCCTTTACGTTACCTACACGTCCTAGTCGTTCGACCACCGTTTTTGGGTTGGTTGTGGCGAAGCCGTTCGTCTTCGGGCACCCATTCTGTGTAGACTTGTGCCCAACGGTCACAGTGCATACTATGGCTAATGTGACCCGCTCAAAGCTCCAGCAGCTTTCTAGAGCCCTTCTTGTTGTTGTGATGTTTGTTGTGTGTATTACGTCAGAACGGCTGAACAGATCTTGATAAAATTTGGTACATAGGTAGATTATAGTATGGAAAATAACATAGAAAATTTATGTTTTTGTATTTGCGGCAGCTAGTGTGACATAAAAACAAAATAAGAAGAACTGATTACACAAACCTCAGGTTACACGTAGAGAGTCGAGCACAAGTCAGTAAATCAATGTCACTTAAATCGACTTTGTGGTGGTCTAGCGTAGTAAATAACTAAACAAAGACCTCCTGATCGATTTCGGCTATGGCGGCCAATCTCAACCGAGACTAGCCAGCGCGGAACATATTACAGTACACAAATGTGTGCGCAAACACAGGTGCACTACCTCTTCTATCACACTCTTATTCCGATGGGACGGCAACCCGACACGACCGGAGAGAGATCTGGCGCAGGACCAACGGCTTAACGTGCCTTCCGAGGCACGGGGGTGTCAAACCACCAACTCCCAAACTCCGGGCTGTTAATGGGAAATTCCTTTGCCCGACATGGGAATCGAATCCAGGTCTCGACGCTCGGCAGTCGCGCTTGCGACCTCGAGACCAACGGAGCAGTACGAAGTTCCCATAGTAAACGAAGCAAACGTATACTGATTGTAGAGTGTGGCCTACTGTACTCTGTATTGTTTCCAGCCTAATAAAATTTAGGAACGAATATTTTTTACCCGAACCTCGACCACACATTTCATCCAAAACTTTTCAGTTACAACCGGAAAAAAACAACATTTTGTTTCCACAATTTAACGGCACGTCCAACCACCTTGTTGGTAACAATCTCAATTATTCGAAAACCTCTAATTTAATGCCGGCAACTTCTAATTTATTCAGTGAAGGGAACTGTGATTGCAAATTGTTTCCGTTTTGGTATTCACCAACGGTTCTGAATTCACTTTTTTGGTGTGACATCGGACGAGAAACAATTCGTTTCCCTTTACTTTATGAATTTCAACTCTTTCGGTGGCTATCTTGAAAGTATCATGATTGGGTATTCATTGTATTTAGAAGCTTTTTATGAGCTTCATTCATAAGAATGTTAAATGAAAATGAAATTTTTCTGGCTGATTTTTATTAAACTTCGTTTTGGCCTATCGGGTTGAAATTTTCGTATGGTTCGCGCTTTATTTCAATTCAGTGTTTAGAGTCTTGTACCTCAAGTCAATAATTATGTAAGGATGACCAATAATTAAAAAATAGTATTATTTTTTGTAATTGAGCAGTTTTTTCATCCTTTTTCTTAAGCGTTTATTTCTTGGTTTTGCGAAAGTGGCGGAAGTAACTTAGCAAACGGCTTAAATAGTCTTTTCGCACGCTATCTGAAAGTACTTTTAAAAGACTACAAATACTTTTAAACTGGCCTTAATTAAAATATAAAGAGTTAATTTTTTTATTAAACTAATTATTTTCATATTTATGTAAATAATTCTAAAACTATTGATTTAAAATAATCTTAAATTAAAATTGTCTGGTTGTAAAGGATGGTTCGTGTCTGGAGTTAACATTCACTTTTTACTCATAGAAAGATATACAATGGTTAGGCATTTTCCAGGCCAAAAAAATAATTTTCTCATCGGATCGGCCACCGCGGGAATTAGCTAGTTAGCAAAAAGTATTTATACTAAGAGCCTGTTTCACGACCTCTGAATATTTTTATAATACTAATATTATTATTATAATTAATTTTTTTCTAATCCCTCGCTTTGCTTTTCTGATTCATTTCGTTGAGGGATCCAAGACAGTTGAAACGTTTCTCCAGGACTCGTCAAGTTTCATTGACTCAGCGTTTTTCTGGTGCCACTGTTGATCCTCGCTTTCAGGAGTTGCAGTGGTTGAGAATTTGTGGCGGGCTTGACCTCCGAATAGCCTCCAATCACCAGATAAATTCGAAGGTGGAACATAATTTGTATGGATTTATCTGCCAAGTAAATTAACGGGAACTTAATCGTAGGTGGTGTAACTGCCAGGGTTGTGGAATTTGTTCGAAAGGGCATTTGAATGAACACGGATGGGTTTTAGTCAGTAAGAGTCTGACACTCTCTTCCTCTCCGACTAGAGAGAAAGGAGTTGTTTGATTATTAGTATGGGCTTATAAAAAAAACATTATCATTATATAGGAATAGGTCCACGTACATTAATCACGCCAATTCAATTTCTATAAAACAACAATTTATTGGTTTTCATTATAAAATCAGAATAATTAAAATGTCAGCTAAATTAACATTTATTTCCTGTTTTGTTTGGTTTCAATTTTGTTGGCTTAATTATGTGTATTGCATGCAGTACTTTCCAGTTTGTGATTTGAATAATAATAAAGTTGATTATTTTCAAATGACGGTTGCATAAATGTTTATTTTTTGCCCTTTTTTCGAACAAAAGCACTGTTCGAAAAAAGGGCAAAAAATAAACATTTTCTTATATTTCGTCATTTGGGTTATGATTCATTTGTAAGCAGTCAATCAAGGAAAGAACAGTTTCGATTTTTTTTATTTACAAATAATAAAAGAGAGAGCGTTCACAAGGTCCAATTTTCAAGCTATTATAAAATCAAGACATTAAAACGCCAAACTTTTTATCGCCCGACCAAATTATTCGAACAACTGGAGCAACTTTAGAGAAGAACTTTGCTCGGACCTGCATCGCGATCAATACTAATATTTGATTCGATATCTCGATACCATTGAGAAGCAGCCCTGATTTTATCGATAACCGTCATTACCAATACTGACTTTGAGGTGCCTCCTTACCGTATCTTCAAAATTCGTATCGAACTCAATTCCTCGTTGTGATTTTATTGTGTTATTATTTTAATAGTTCAATATTTTATTCTGGCTATTGATGATTGTAGTTTATGGCATTGTTTATATTACGATGGTTTTATTGAGGAAGTAGCTCATTTTAAGTTAAATGAATATAGTAGATGCACGACACTAGCTCTCTCCCTTACATACATACAAGTATTTATGTTAAATCAATAAAAAAATTTGATTCGCCATCTCGATACCATTGAAAGGCTGCCCTGATTTTATCGATAACCGTCATAACCAATACTGATTTTGGGGTACCTCCTGACCGTATCTATAGGGTCAGCAAGGGTCAATATGAATAGATGAGACTCAATATAAAAGGCTGGTGGCAGAGATTGAAAAAGGTCCGAAGATTGTCACATAAATTTTGTTCTCAAGTACACTCAGGATAAGTAGAGTTTATTTCCGAAGATTTGGGCCGAAGTTCCGTACGTATCTACTAAACGGGTGAGATACATAGATGGCAGGGGGGTGCGCCAAATGTCGATATCTTGTTCAAATTTGATTACTTTCATTAATTTCAGTGTTAAAATATTCATAGTACTCTTAAATGTACATTTGATAGGTTTAATTTTTTTTTTAATCGAACCATAGAATATCTGTTTTACTATGTTTTTTTAAGCATGGGAAATCATCAAATGACTTCTTCCGCTCTAGGTGGAGCGGAAGGGCGTGTCAGATTCTTACTGACTAAAACCCATCCCTGTTCCTTCTAAAGCCCTTTGCGTTCCAGGACCGCGGTGACTCTTTCGAACAAATTCCCCAACCCTGGCAGGCTCTGGCCCCAGCGGGCCCCATCTTCTATGCTGACATCTGTTTTACTCTTGTATTAGCTTCGTGGCTGTATTTATGGATCTTCTAATTTAAATGTTGTAACTGATGTTGTTGAAAGAGGAATATTGAGTCACTGACAGCCCACTCTGCAGAGCCTGCATGGAGGAGGACGAGACAGCAGCACATCTGCTTCTAAGCTGCCCCGTAGTCGCGGATTACAGGGCTAAGTACTTCGGAAACCCAGGAACCCTCTGGGAGATTGTTAGTAACACCACGGCGTTGCTGGCCTTCCTTGGGGACCTGAGGTGGATCGAATGACACATTTGTCTCACCTGCACGCAACATACGCGATTAGTCGTGGAGTTCCGGAAACCAGCCCGATTTACATGCATATACAAGAGAAATATTGGGAACTTTCCAAACATATAATTTAAGCATTTGTGGATAGAATCACGCACCAGTAGTGGCACTAGCTTGCCAGTAAATTGAAATGGAATCAGATCATTCCAAACCAATGTTGACTGATGTTATTAACTTACATTCATGGTTGATAAGAAAAATCATGAAACACACATCTAATATAAAGGGTAGATAATCGTTTATCACACTGCTAAACTTTAATAGATAAAGTTATTCGAATTACTTAAAGATACTTAGGTACTGAGAATTAATATGACTAAAGTAAAGTATCCATTGCATTTCTGAATTATGTAAAAAAAACATCCAAAATTAACACTGTTCTATATAATTCCTTATTACGAACCATAAAATTAACGTACCAACAAAATAATTAACAACTCAAAATCAATAATAATACACATAATTTCAAGAAAGATAATTAATTTTCAATAATAATTTTATGAAATTGTAATTTAAATTTAATGTTTTAGTGTGAATGATTTGATTAATTGTTGCACCTAATTTAGTGTACTAACATAGTTTGTAAGTTTTTACTAATATGGATCACTGTTGTCCGAAATAAATAAATAATCATAATAATAAATAACTGGACCTTTTTCAAGAACCCTCTAGAAAATCACACTTCAGTGAAATAAACCAGCACGCTATCGAGATCGACGAAAACCTTTGCCCATCACTATCTCCTCCCGAGATAAGTTCGACAAGTTACCGTCTTCCACTAAAATATGTAGCGACACGGTATTGAAAAGTTCTGCTTTGTAGAACAGGTTCCTTTTATCTAGCGAATTATTAGTTCATATAGTTCATTAAGTGCTTGTCAAGTAAAGTGGAGTTTGTTTTGATAGTAAATAAACTTGGGGGCTTGTTTACGCAAATTGGTAGAAGATGCGATACTGGAAAAAATGACTTGCCTTTTTATTTTGAATAAAGTTGCTAGAATTATTCCAGCAAGTTTAATACACTAGGTATTTATATGTAGCTCCTTTATTTGTGACTTCATGATAGGAGATTTTAAATATGGTTCATATTTAAAACCTATCATAAAGTTACAAATAAAATCATATTACAGGTAATGCATTAATGTATTGACAGGTTGAATAGGTTTTTGACCCCCTCAAAAACGACGACGTGTTATAAGTTTAACGTATCTGTGTGTGTGTGTCTGTGCCATCGTAGCTCTCGAACGGATGAACCGATTTTGACTTTGTTTTTCTTTTTTGAAAGATGAATTAGTCAGAAGTGTTCCTAGCTATGTTTGATGAAAATCGGTCAAAGATGGCCGCCACCAAAAAATGGCGGATTACATATTTTTTTCACAACTCCCGCAATATGGGTATCAAATGATAGGGCTTGACCAGTAGAATACTTTATATTATGATAAATTTCAAAACCAAGATGGCCGTCACCACAAAATGGCGAATTACCTCGTTACCCCGTTATCGTTTATTTAATGCTGTTTACAGCTGATTTTTGAAACTAAATCTTTTGAAAACCAAACATGAATTGTCACTGAGATTTTTTTGGGATGCTGCGCTACGGTAACTTTGTGTTTGCTAGAAGATCCACATTGAAATATAAGGAAGAGATAATGTTGGTTATAAACTAAGAATTTGTAATTAAATAAATAAATAGCAGCCACACGTGAGCGCTTGCCGCGGTCTGTGCTTGGATGGGTGGCGCTCTTAACATACCGAGATTCCTCCTTGCTTGGGGCGGCACAAACGGACGGCTGTTGGTCCGTACAGACTGTACGTGTAATCCAGTTACTGGGTTTTGGAGGTCAAATAGGCGAAATCATTCATGATGGAGATAAAATTCTGAACCGCAGCGGCATCTACGACGAAGTAACAACGAAACCCTGCATTTCGCAAGCAAAGTTCTCCGTGCGATTTGAACATATACAACAGTCCGAATATCAACTATCGGGCAGTTGCCCACCAGACACAACAACTGTCTGGTCGGAGGATCCTCCCATTTATGAGTGAAGGTGTGCGGAGCTTTACTCACTGTACCACATACCCTCCATAATTATCCGTTTCATCTGTCGCACTCTGCGCAACCACACGAGTGAAGTTTTCAATGTAGGTTACATTGAAAACTTATCTGAAAATAAAAAATATATATCACAAAATTGCACAGCGGCCGTCCTTTTAATAAAAATCATTCTTTCTCTAACTGCTTGCTTCAAACTGCTAGATAGTGGGAAAAAGCGAAAAATTGCGCTCGGAAACCGGATCTAACCAGTTTCATGCAGATATTACGGACGCCATCTTGTTTCAACCAGACAAAACACGTATAAATCAAGTCCATTTCAGTTTTATTAAAAAGAACTGCAACTGCATGACGCTCTGTGGTCGGAGATATTTCTTACATTTTATACTGTTAAAACTCCAAATGTTTTCATACTGTTTTATATAGGGATAACATATAGGGACTTAGGACTAAGAACAAAAGAAGCTCGTGGTTAAATAATAACTAACAGTCGAAAGTGTCCGAGCCTTGCCGAGGTCGGCCCGTTGATGACTGGCTATTACATACCGGAGTCTTCGTGGTTCGGAAAGCACGTTAAGCTGTTGGTTCTGGCTGTCATTTGAAGATCTTTGACAGTCGTTACGGATAGTCAGAAGCCAGAAAATATGACACCAGCCAACGTCGTTGTGCAGTCGCTCTATATAAATACTGGTATTCAGCTGAATCCGATTACACCGAAAAAAGGGCTTTTACGTAAAGGATTTTATCTAAAAGTGAAAAAGATTTTTTTTCGTTCAGAAAATTTTTATAGAAATGTCATTGAATTTACGAAATAAAACAATACAAATTTGATGTATTCTTAATAACGGTGAATAATTTCCCTTTGCCGAATTAAGGACTTAAATGTTTAAAAGTAAACTTAAAACTTTTAGACAATTTTAATTTGTTTCTTACTTAAATAAACACCAATTAAACAACTTAGCGAACTATGCAACGCGTAAGTTTAAAGACTATGCAAAGATCAAACAGTAAAGTTCAAGTTATGTTCAGCAATTATGCCGCTGGATGTGAAGATTAGCATAAATATGGACAACTTGCTGGTTGCTGTTTGCGGACATTATATTGACTTATGCCTTCAGTTGTCCCTTGCAGCTTGCTTCGGAAGATAAGCAGCTTATGCCGTAATAAAGTACATCTTGAAGTATTTTTATGACTATGTTTATTTCGTGTAGGATACAGTTGTCTAAAATAATGTTTTGACATGTCTTATCAAATCACGGATTTGAAAAAGTGGAAACTCGTGAGTTCCTATAAAATTTCCCGGAAAAAGGATTCTCTAAAAGTTTCGCTCACTCAAATGAGTAAAAGACCAAACCAATCAGCTCCACACATTCGAGGGTAGGAACGAACGAGCAAATCGGGAGCTCGCAGTCGATACCCCTTGAAATATTGATGACGGATCTGCCCAAGGGAACGATTATTCGAATGGAATCGTGTCTCGGTGTATCGAGAACATTTGGTTCTGACGATATCGAGACTGTCAATTTTACAAGTTTTTATTGCTGCTTCCAAATGACGTTTTATCTGAACGGAGTGACTCTAACTCTAGACACAGATTTTTTTCTGTCATCGAAATAGAGTTGATTTTCGTATCACGTTTCGGTTTTAAATATGCGGAAGGTGAACACGTATTGTACGATTTTCGACTATGTAAACGAGTATTCTCAACGTTTTTATGAGCCGTGACAGATTGGAATAAATGTGTCGAAGCGAAAGGCTGCTTTTTTACAACAGCAATAAAGAAGGACCAGAATTCCGAAGGAATTTCTTAAGGAAAACGTGTTACGGATTCCTTTTATTATCTGGTCCTTGTAAAAACTAGTGTTAAAACTGGGTTTAAATGTTATTTTCCCCTTTTCAATTAAACACAAGAGCCATTTCGGCATGGCAAAAGTCGGGTGCCTGACTCTTGATTTTTCGGTTTAAACTTTTAGCAATCAGGTAAACCGAACAAGTTTAGATATTCTCGAGACAGTTTTCCGGCCTAGTTATTTCCTAAATTGGGAGCGTAGCAAGCCAAACCAAGAAGGAAGTTCTCAGCGATTTAGTTTCTACTTTTGACGGGTTTTAGCAGGAGTGCAACGAAATACTTGGGCTAATTGGCGCCGGCCCAGATTTCAGCCCCTCGAATAATTTATGACGCTATTGCCCTTTGCCGCGGTTTCTCTCGAGAGAATACGTTCTAATTATAAGCAAGAAAAGTTATGCTGCTTAATATTTCGTAATTTTCGAGTTTTCAAGGTAATAATTTATAATTTTGTAAAATCGATATAATTAATTAATCTGTTTCGTTACTAATGAGCCGGAAAGCAAAAGTGACGTTGAATACTCCAGTTTTATTTATGAATACATTTTGAAAAAATTTAAAAGCGGAATACTTTTCAATTATCGACTCGGTCATCTATTGTCTGTGTATACGACCCTAGAAGATTGAATTATTTAGCAGGAGAAAATTGTTTCTAATTCTCCCCAGGGAAATTGGAAATGGAAAATTAATATTCCTCATTTTAAGAGGCTTCCTATGATGATTAATTCGGTAACGAAATAATGAGCAGTCTGTGTAATTATATTTCGGAATCCGTTGACTCCTACGCTATTTTGCAATACTTAGGGCCTGTTTCACGACCTCCCACTAATCACCAGAGATCGGAAAAGGTAGACTATATTCGTTCGTGGAAGTAAGTAACATAGACTTGATAATACCTCCTCTAAAATCACGGAATCATAAACATGACGATTGTATCCCGAGATTTAAGAAATTTCAAATTACTTATTGCGCTTTGAATACATTTGAACAAAATTATTATATTGAAGAATATTATTACGTTTTAAGAGTTCCGTACCTACTAAAGCTGTTCAATTAAATATCCTTGTTTTCGCACAACTCTTTCTTCTTTTGATTGTTCAAATCAATAATTTGTAACTTCACTCAAAGTCCAGTTCATGTTTTTTATAATCCCGGGGCTTAATTGTCATGATTCAGTATTATCAACTATATGTCACTTTCGTCCACGACCATAAGGCGGCAGTTGTCTCGAACATATCGATGCCTGTCCTGGAGCGTATTACTGCGTTGCGGATTCGGAAGATCGCAGTCGGCTTGATTTTTAAAATGTCGCGCTCCATCGCTCTGGCATACTCTGAGTTTGGACTTCAGAGCCTCGGGTAAACAACAGTTTTTTGCAGGATAAGAAGAATAGACATAAAACCAATGACCATGAACTTTGGTGACTCGCCAGAGAAGGCAAAACACAAAGTGAGCCGGAATAATAATAATCCGGAGTAGTAATGAAATACGTAGTTCAACACCCACCGACATCTTCTATTTGAGTCGAGATATGTAGCCATAGCATTACTGTTTATTACTCATAAAATGATATATTAACTAGATTAACTACAAGTAAGTTCTACGAAACTTTCCAAATAGTTCTATTTCAGCATACGTGTTAATAGAGGAAGTAATTTAGCTCGTGTAGGCGTTGAATTTAATATGCTCTTGTACCTAACCATCTTCTACCTACGCAGTTGTGAAGTTTCGTATTATTGTTAAATATTCTACTTTAAATAATTAACCAGGTGTCACTAATTTGTAGTCAGAAAGTTAGTTCAAAAGATTATTTTGTAACCGTATTCCTGCGTTAAGTCAGGTTTAAGCGTATTCAATTTGTCAGCGCTAATCCACCGTGGAAAGACGATTTGTTATAGGTTTAAAATGGTTATAGGTTTATCTCAATGTTTTCTTTAACATTTCGTTACTTGTGACGAAAGATTTTCTCAATGTTTTTTTAGTCGCGAACAGTATTTCAAATTGCGCGAATTCAGGAGTTTAACAGCTGTTCACTTAAATCACATCTTCTGCCTGTCTATTTTCAATTTAAATAGTTCATGGCGAATTCGGCTAATATTTACAATTAGAATATTGCAGAGCGTGTGAAACCATTTTTTTTAAGGATAGGAAATCATCAAATGACTTGATCCGCTCTGGGTGGAGCAGAAGAGCGTGTCAGACTCTTACTGGCTAAAACCCATCCATGTTCCTTCTAAAGCCCTTTGCGTTCCAGGGCCGCCGTGACGCTTTCGAACGAATCCCACAACCCTGGCAGAGCGTGTGACACCTGCAAACCTTATAATGTCAATCTCAGGTTTTCGATCGGATGCCAGAAGTCGCACGCTTGGCTAGTTGTAATCAGGCGCTAACTTTTTTAATGCTAGGCAGAATGTGAATTTTACAGTAAGTACTAATTTATAATTAATTATTTTAGTTCTTTTCTTACATCAGCTTCCCAGCTACACCTTCTAATTACATGACCTAACTACTAAAGGAACTACTAAAGTAACCACCAAAATAATAAGCAATTATTTTTGGTTCCAAAAGGAATGACTAAATTTGTTGCTAAGTGAAAAACTCGAGAACGACTGGACCAATTGATTTTTATTATTCAAATATTCGTAGATATCCGAAGAAGGAACTAATAAAAAGAAAAATTGGAAATATTGCATGAGAAAACGTAGAATCCATTGGGATCCAACAAAGATAAATTTAACTTTAAAATGTACTTTAATTCTGAAGTTCACGCTGACAAAGTCGCGGGCAGAAGCTAGTAACATAATTAAATATATCTCAACTGAAAATGAAAGTCCAAAACATCGCGAAATTGAAAAGAAGAAGCAACAAATTCGTTCGCTGGTCCAACCAGCCACGAAACGTTATTATCCGGAACTTTCATAAATCCAGGTAGAATTTTTCCCGTATTATCATTTACGGTACGACTTCTCTTATATAATAATTACTCTTCATTATCAAGGCGACGCGACGGTAGTATGTGAATCCGTGACTAGGGATTTTCCTTTGTTAAATCCTGTGATAAATATAAGAGTAAGTCCGTAAGATGAATGTGGAAGGGATTATCTTTTGTAGGTGACTACTGCGGGTTTTGAAATTTTTCGGCTTTGTTTTAGTCGCCTTGTTCTGTGGGGTCCGCATAAGCTTTAAGAACAGTAATAGGTTTTAATCATGTTGAAATAGATTGGTAATTAGGCCGCGTATCCACTTGGCAACATTTGACGCGCGACATGATGCACAACATGTTGCTCATCATGTTTAACGGTAACGAGCAACCCTTATTAAGTATCGTTTTCATATTGTGCACCAACTGGCGCTGTTGTGCAACGTTACCGAACAGGTTGAGCGTCATGTGTTGCGCGTCAAATGTTGCCTAGTGAATACGCGGCTTTAAGGTATAGAGGTATGCGGTACAGAGAGTAAAGTCCCGCACACCTCCACTGAAATGAGAGGATCCTCCGACCGTGTCTGGTGGGTAACTGATAGTTGATATTCGGATTGTTGTATATGTTCGTCGCTGACAGGATAGATGGCGTCGCGGTTCTTTTTGTTGCCGTACAAATTTCGCTTCTTAATTGATAAATGCATGCAATGATGCTTCTACAAAGGTCTTCTGGAGTAGTAACCGGATAGGAACCGGAAGGCCTCTCCCAATGAGGATCGATGACCTAGTGAATGCCTTGGGAATCCGCTGGATGCGAGCGACACCTGGAGGAGGCCTTTGTCCAGCAGGATATGTTTTTCAGCAGTAATTATGATATGAGCAGGTAAAACTCCTTAGTATTTAAATTCAAGAACAACAACTACTCGTTTTAAACATTAATGATTGTAAACATAGTAAATTTCTGTGTGATGCAATAACTATCTGGATTAAAAAAAAAACTGCAGCCGATTTGCCTGCTATAAACTCAACAGTACATTGTAGCTTGTTTTTTGAAGTACCTACCATATTAGTTTATTATTTTAAAACCCGTAGTAGGAACTCGTTATGCGCTGAAATCGCTTAGTATTTTTCATTCAATTCCAATTGAAAGCCTCACGTTTTATGTCAACATAAATTTTGTTCAATACGGATTCAGAAAGTGTTTGAGACTAACAATATTGTTTATGCAAACTAGGGTGAATATCGTAAAGTACTTCGATAGTTTTCACCCTAGAAACATGTAAAGTTTGGAAAAGTTGCCGTATGAGATTCAATTTTGGCCCCTTGAGTCAAATATGACGGAAAACTAATATTATAAGGAGAATCTCATAAGCAGTCGACCGTTAGAAAAAATATCTGTCATGTTTTTTCTTCGTTGTAGAATTCTTTTATTGGATGTTAGATTACCACAGGGTAGTTAGGGGGTTTCTCGGTACCAGGCTGAAACACGCTAACTCGTGCTATCCCGTGGGTGTCGTAGAACGTGACTGAAAGATTTTATGAGGCCAACCATGGCGGAGGGACCAAGGATTGCATGCAGGTAATGCTGAGCTATACCTCGATTGAAAAAAAAATGTCGTCTTTTTTTTCGAGTACCGATTTGGCAATCAGCCCATAGATTTTAGTAGCACTAAATCTTGATTTAAAAATTATTGTCTTGCAAAAAAATACATTGCCAATCAAACTAAATTACAGCAGCAGATTTGTCAAACGAACAATCAACCATTTATAAAGTATTTTCTTTCACATAATTATAACATAACTGTATTTATTTACACGATTACTTGTTCCTTACACAGTCTTCCATCACTCTCCTTTCAATATATTTTCGGCAGAAAAATTCAACACTGAAATTAAACGGGCCCGGACCTCCATTGAAGCGTAAAATTCTTCATATTGGAAAAAGAGGCGTATAATAGATGTGCCGTGGGCTTTTACAATAAATTGCGTCCGAACTGGTTGGGGTAATTGGCAGGTGACCGGTACGATTATTCAATCTGGGCATTGATGAATTTAACGGGGAACGCGTGCGTTTACGTAATGTCTCTCTATTGTGGTCCGGTGTAAAATTACTGTGACTATGTTGGGTTTTGAATTGATGTTATGACTTAGAATGAGTTTATGTAAACCAGGAACAGCTATTGATTTTTATGATATTTTTGGAGTTATAAACATAGTTCAACTATAATAAAATTTATTAATTTTTTAATTTCTAGTTTTGTGCTTGATTCACTTTAAATTCTCATGTTCCTATATGTGTTAGTTCATGCATATTTTGTTGGTTACATTGCATATTGTTTTTTTTTACAAACATTTATCAATAGGTTGCTAAACCTATTGATACTATTAAGTACTAGTAGGTATTAGTCCATGCCTTGCTGAAACGTTTACTTACATACAACATATCATTCTTAACTAAGATAAAGAATAATTTTAATATTCCATCAAGTATTGCAGATGCCTTTAATTTGGTTGTGTCACCGAAAAATTGCAGACTCCGTGAGATTGTAATAAATCTTTATTAAATTACAATTTCTCAATATATTATAAAATACTCCTTTTGTTTAGAATAAATCCAAATTCAATAGTTTCCAATATATCCGTGTCATATAAGAAAAAATCGTTTACAATTTCACGTGATATCACAATCTTACGGCGGTGACAGTTACAAGCTGAAGCAATCCTAACACTGCCCACTGACAAACATCACTTGCATCAAATGCTTATTAAACCACGTAGCTACTACAAACCAGTACCTGGTACATAAACAGCAAACAACGTACACAACTGAATCGTTTGACCGATTGTTGAATATCTAAAAGGCAGGCTAGCACGGGGACCATCACCGGACACTGCTCACTGAATAAGCATTTCCACACACTAGGTATAACAGACAGTCCTCTGTGCAGAGCATGCATGGAGGAGGAGAAAACGGTGTCGCACGTGCTCCTTGAGTGTACAGGCTTCGCCGATATACGTAGACAAACGATAGGGACACCAAATTCACTCACAGACACCCTGAACTCTTTAGGAGGACTGATTTGCTTCTGGAGGGAGGTTGGCTGGTTGGAATGACCGCCGCCATGGCCCACGTACAATGGTCCACCATCAGGACTGAGTGCGGAAACCTTACCCCAATAGATAGATAGATAGGAGGCAGGTTAACACACGATCCAATCTACTATCTTACCTACAATGGGCTGATACTGAGTTCCTCAATACACTATCGTCTTCCTTCGGACAGAAGCATTGGTGCAAGCAACTATTCAAACATAGATGACAGACAATGAAAATACATACAGGAAATCAAGCAGTTAATGTATGTGCGTTAACTGCTTGATTTCCTTATCATAGGTAGAATGTATTCATTATTGATAGTGGATTCGAATTGATTAATTAATTGTATTAATCTGTTAATCTTGATTTTGAAAGTGATTATTGCAAATGTATTATTAAATATGTTCTGTATGGTGTCGGACGTAAAAGAATATCACCATCCCATCACTTCCCGTGGGTATCGTAAGAGCCTAAATGATAAATGATATAAATACGTGTTATGTTTAACCTACTTACAAAATAAATTTATTTTGTAAGTAGGTTAAACATATTTTTATGCGTCAATCTTTTATCGGTCATCAAACTAGATGAGGCCGGTGTTTCCTAGCTGACTACCCTGAGAAGAAACACCGAAATAAACTCAGAGGTCAAAGTCTCTTTTAAAGTCCATACAATCGTACTGGTCAAATCATATGAGAACCATGTAGGGTCTAAAGAGATCTTTTGAGGAAAGTACCACACAGATTTGAGTGGACCTGTCCAAATAGTGCAAGCATTTGTCAGTTATCGTGTAGCTCAAGTTTAGAACTTTAAGGAGCTCAACATTTTACCAAAGTAAGGACATTTGGGTGGGCCGTATAAAGAACTCAAACTGACAGATTAACATGAAATAAACCCCTATTGCGATCTACATGGTCCTCACATTCACAATACGTTATATGAGGACCATGCAAATCAGTGTCTGAAATGGTCATTTGAGGAAAGGCTATTAAGCGACTCACCAGAGAATGGGCAGTAGCATTATCTGTGTATTGCAACAGCTACACTGCGATCGCCAACCCGCCTGCCAAGCGTGGCGATTATGGCAAAGCAGCCGTGGATGTCTTTCGGCTGAAATGATGATGATGATCATAATAAGTAATGTAGTGGAGCGAAAATAGGCCTCTTTTGGAAAGTTCAATGACCAGTCGCTTCAATGTGCAAGATTCTGTAATTTCCATGATGAAATGCAGTGTAGTGAAGAGACAATGCGACACGTAGTGTAATACGTGTTTCATCAAATACCACTATTTGATGAAACACGTGCCTTTATCGCCTATAATATGAAAACCTGGGAATGCAATTACTGTGAACGTATGATTATGAAACCTGTTGGATTGTATTTATTAATAAGGTGTACAAGGGGGAGACGACCATACGACACTACCTAATTATTTAAAAAAAATATAATAAGAACAGAGAAGGATTCATTACATAATAATCTGATGCATTGCAGGCTTATTGGAATAATGTTGTGCGAAAAACCATTTTTTCTTGCACAAAATTATTCCAATAACTTTATAAATGTGAAAGTAGCTCCGTCTGTTTACTACCTCTCCACGTCTCAACGGCTGAACAGATTTAGAAGAAACTTGGCACTAGGGAAAAGCTTGGAATTGCGATCATGATACTTTTTAGCCTTGGAGGATGTTCCCTTGGAATAATTTTCAGGCGCAACTGCTGGTAGAAGCTATCTTCTATAATATGAAAGCGAAAGATGTTATTATTTTTCTAGCGAAAGATTTATGTTTCTGTTCAACGAGTTCAACCATCTTTTCTTTGTGACAGCCGACCATAACCTCCCACTTGCGCCCGCGCGCTCTATTCATTTGTCTATGATATCGACAAATGAAGCTGGAGCACTGGGCTATTGGGTGTCAGCTTATTTATTGTTTGTATGTACCGATTATTATTATTATTTTTTTTTTTTTTTTTTAATTATATACCTATTAATAATTGTTGCATTTTTACCCATATTTAGATTTATTATTTTATTTGTATATTTCTGTTAAATATGCTCCGTGTATGTATCCGTGGCACCACTGACTGGCCCTATCAGAATACCAGCGCTGCGTTATTTATTTTTTAGATATCGCAGCATAAGCTGAGATAGGGACCATTTTGGCCTCGCACAGATAATTATTTTATTATACTGTTTAGTTTTTAATTTTATTTTACTGGTTTGTTAGTCTTGTGCGAGTCCCAAATAAACATTTTTCTTTCTTTTCTTTCTTTCTAAAGATCATTCACTGATTAATCACGAAATTTCTAAAACTGCTGGACCTTGGAAGATGAAATTTGGCGAAATAAAATGTCTTCAGAAGCCCTTTTACATAGCTATATATGCTATTGGTTACACGGTTAATCGTCAGTCGTCATCGTAAACTGCCTGTGTACGTTTTCCCCAATATTTCAAAATTGTTCGTAACTTGGTTTATCTTAATTCGTCAAGATTGTATTTAAATTGTGATCTCTAAATAAATTTTATAATTACAATTAGGTTAATTAATGTTCAGGAAATGTTTTAAAATTGTTAATTGATTATGTATTATTTTTTTCAAACATTGTATACTTTTTGCTGTGCCCTACAAGGTCGGTTATTATAATTGCAAATAAAGATATGAATATATACGTTAACCCAAATATTTCAAAACTGGGATACAATTGACCTCGGCTTCTGTAACTAAAATGGAGACCCTAAAATTTCAAAAAATATAAAACTCATTGCTGTTGGATACATGGACAGTTCTTTTCTCATCTTCGTTAGACAAACAAAAAAGAATCAACAAAAAAATGGTAAGCATTTTAGTGTTATGTCTATAAAACATAATTCAGAAGGTTTTACGTTAATACATTCACAGTAATTGGATTCCGAGGTCAAACACCCCGGGCACTCCAGTCAAATTGTTCTGTGGATAGTACAACGGAATAAAATGTAGGATAGTAGAGTCGGTAAGGTCTGTATTATCTGTTTCTTGCGTCTATTGAATAACTTCAACGAACATCGGATCCGATGTTCGTTGAAGTTATTCAGTATACGTAAGACGGCGTGACAACCTCGTCATGCTATGGAAAAAATTAAAATTATTTAGATAGCCCTAGATATAGCCCTACACTAATATTATAAAGAGGAAAAATTTGTATTTTTGTGTGTGTGTTTGTTTGTAATGAATAAACTCGAAAACTACTGTGCCGATTTAAAAAATTCTTTCACCATTGGAAAGCTACATTATCAGCGAGTAGCAGAGGCTATATTTTATCCCCGTATTCCTACGGGAACGGGAACTAGGTGGGTGAAACCGTGTGACGTCCGCTAGTTATAGATACAAACACAATCTCACATATAATTACACGGTAAAATATTGTTCAGTTTTAATTTAAAGTTCTAATTTTTAATTACTATTTTTTTCTCTAGTTTAAGTCTTTAGTCGTTTAGTTTCTGGCCCTACCAGGCCCCTTCTTCTATACTGACATCTCTTTGAGGCGCGCATAGAACACAACACGATCCGAGCCTGGTTGTGATTGGACAGCGAGCCACCCAACACACGCAGTCCATCTCTAGAATTTATAGTCGCACTTCATTATTTTTTTTTTTTTTCCAAAATACTTAATTTATTTAACATTGGTTTTTGCCACACAACGAAAACCTCGCAGGGATTATCTGTGTGCTGGCGAGCCGTACATTTTATTTCTACATGTTGAGTTACAGTAGAACTTGCCTGATAGTGGTTATACAGTAGCTCTATGTGTAAAGAAATATTTTGACTTACACTTGTAGCTTTTCGAACTCGTTTTGTATAATGTTTGTAAGTCTTCTGGTAGTTTATTAAGAAAGTAAGGTACTAAATATTCTGCAACCCTCATTCCGTATACATTGTTGGTTTTCGGTAGATGGTATTTATTTTTTAGTGTTATGGATCTCATAAAGTCAGGTCTTGTTTTTTCGGTAAGCAACTCAGGCCTATTGACTTCAGCAAGGGTGAAAAATTCAACTTTATTGAACACATTCATAACATTACAGTATTTAAACAGATCATCATCGTTGTTTTTAAATTTATTTTTTATATGTTTCGGTGTAATGACTTTTAATATTCTTAATTGTAATTTATAAATATCTGATTAGTATGTATGGTAAGTTCTCCCATAACTGCTGAGACCGTAGTTGATAACCGAGTCTGCCAAGGCCATGTATAACATTCTTAGTGTTTTTATAAGGCAATTTATACTTCAAAATGCCAAGTTTACCTATAATAGACCTCAGTTTGTTGCAAACGTATTCTTTGTGGGGACCCCAACAGAATCGGCTATCCACTAATAGACCGATGTACATGTGTTTATCGACTAATTCCAGTATTGGGCATTTGCAAGCCTTTGACACGCTATGGAGGCAAGAATGTTCATGAGCTATAATTGTCGGTGTAGTGGTACATTTATTGTGTGATGAACGTATGTGAACAATTTTTGTTTTAGATGCGTTTATTATTAATCCTACGTCATGAGCCCATTTACACATTTGATCGAAGTTAATTTGTAGGGATTTTTGAGCATCGGAGATGTTTTTACTGCCGACTAAAATACATGTGTCATCTGCAAACTGGTACACGGATCCCGAGTTAATAGCGTTACTCATATCGTTTACATAAATCAAGTACTCTGTTGGTCCTAATATTGATCCCTGGGCTGTTCCTTGCGTGGATGGAACCTTTGTACTAAGCTCATTTTCTATTTTAACAGTGGTGTATCTATTTGTATGATATCCATTTCCATTTCGTGACAACTTATCATGAAGTATATCGCAACGGAGCATATCAAACGCTTTGCTAAAGTATCTAAAGAGTGTCAATACATGTTTTTTTTCAATTAACTTAGCTTTTATTAACTTAAACTTTAGGCCCTGCCCGTTTAATATTCAGAATAAATAAACCTTATAAACCACACACAACCTCAGAAGTAGAATATTATATTAAGATTTGCTTATTCCAATCCATTGCCCAAAAACTACAAAGAATATTTATTTTCTGACTTTGATTTTTCTTCAAAATCATTTAAATAAAGAAGAGCCTCCAACGGTTTTCGATAAGTTTCCATTTGAAAACTTTTTCTTCTGAGATTGAATAATATCATTTCTTAGACGGCAAAGATCTGATATTGGAAATCTGGATGATAGGATCGGTGGTACTTAAGTTATTCAATATTTAACTTTAATCTGTGGGAGATGAGTTTTTTTTAGAAATCTCATCTAGTTTATAGGCAATCGTTGGATTGTTATTCAGATTTGTGTGTGCCTAGACGTATTTTTTTAAATAGTATGTAATTTACTTGAGGATAAAGAATTTATTCAATTAGGCAAGTGATGACTATGACTATATTTAGGGCTTTGACGTCACACAAAATTGTGCTTTCATTGCTTGTTTATATTATATTATTTAAATATTAAAATCTAATTCGACTAGGAGAAAATTTCAACGAGGATTATTGTTGTTTTTTTTAACCCCCGGCGCAAAAACGACGGGGTGTTATAAGTTTGACGTGTCTGTGTGTGTATGTCTGTCTGTGGCATCATAGCTCTCAAATGGATAGACTGATTTTGTTTTTTTTTTTTATTGTTGTTATTGTCAATTAGTGTTAGACGACATGCCACCGGTATAACCATAATGTATTTTGTCTATGGTGTGACCAAGGAGAACGAAACAGTTGAGAGCACCCATCCTTGACGTGGTATGGCGTTTTTGTAGTTTTATTTGTGTTTCTAATTTAACTATACCACTATTAACTATGTGTTTTAGTTATTATTTTGTATGTCATTTCTGGCAGAATGAACACATTTTTTTTCTTTTTTTCACTTTCATACAATGTGTAGGTAGGACGATAGGCGGACATATCATAAATTATTTTGCCTCAAACATCAAGTATCCTTGCTTATTGCCAGCTAAAAAACGAAAAGATATATTTTTACTAATAAAACACATGCAAGCAACGATAATTAATAAATACAGTGGTACAAATTAAAGTGTCGCGAATTTTAATTTGTACCATTGTACTATTTCATTAACCTGCTACAATAATGACATATTTAAACCTGAACCAATAAAAATATCCAAAACCACAAATCCTATTTAAAACCGTGAAAGATATCCGAGACTCATTAACGTTTAAAACATCAGTCGACCGCAGTTACCACAAGACTTACGTGTAATCCTAAAAGGGTAATATTTTAAGTGAGAATAGCCTCCCCCGGTGAAGTGCACTCAAGTGTTTACCTCAGCCATTAACCCCATTAACTAGATAGTGTTTCGACCACAAAGCTAAATAACACCTCAATTCTGACAGGTTTTAGCTTTTGTTGGAAATTTTCCCGGGTTGTTGGATGTGAAAAGAATGTTTTCTGTTAGGGTTTTCACAGACAGGCGTGACAAGATAATGCAACAGCGATGTGTCGACCTTTTTACTATTGATTGGCTCCCGTTTTACCACATCTCACCTGATGGTAAGCGATAACGTGGTCGACGATAGAGCACGCTGGCATGGAAGTTACCTGTTCACACAAGACCCGAGGCTGTAGCCATCAGGATACACAGGCTCGGACAGCGAATTCTACTCTTAGTATAAGTCGGTGTTCTATGATTATTCTAATAATTTATTAGAACGCGTCTTCAAAGTCACTGAACCAAAAATAAAAATAAAATGTTTTCGGAATACTAAGAGCAAGATCTATCGCTATTTGGCGCAGTCACGGGGCACACAATATAATTGTTTTAGAATTAAGTTTTATTTTATTTCTACCTGTATTGTGTGTATCTGTATGTGCCAAATAAACTACTTTTCTTTCTTTACATAAAACTATTTTGTTTTGTTTTCTGAATGCTCTTCATTGAATTCTAATTTATAGAGCCTAAATTCACATTGCATAGGTCTCATGAAAAGCAAAAAGTGATCCCAAAGAGCTGGGTACTGCCTCTATGTAACATTCTACACATCACCACACATCTACCTTTCCGAATGGACAGTAGAGTCACTTTATTAATGTAATTCTATTATTTTTACTGAACTGTAAACGATGACGTTCAAAAGTGCCGTTTAGTGGCCTAATTGAAATAAACGTTTTGACTTTGACTTTGACATTCACAGCGAGCATGTTATGTTACGCCGTGTCCTAAAATCCGTGTAAAACAAAACACATACGCTTCATGTTCATGCTCGTTTCCACGTACTGACTGCACAAATGCTCGCTTTGTAACATGTTACATTACGCCCCATAACACCGGTCAGTACCCACCTATAAGGTTCAATTTTCCTTTCAAGATCGGAACTACAAACACACTCCCAAATCTCCGCAAAAAAAACCTGTCAAACAGGATTAGTTATACGTGGCCCACTCAGGCCGACACGTTAGTTCATTATAAGTACGAGGGAACCTCGTAAGTTGTAAGCAATAGGCCGTCCAACTTGGTGTTTGCGAACATAATTACGACCTCAGCTTGCTACGATTGGACAAACTCCACGTGAAATTGCTACACGCTACTTGGGAAGTGCGACTAAGATGTCTTTGGACGTAAGACGTAAAGGTATACTTAAAAAAATACTCTTTTTAGGGTTTCGTACCCAAAGGGTAGAACGGGACCCTATTACTAAGACTCCGCTGTCCGTCCGTCTGGCACCAGGCTGTATGTATCTCATGAACCGTGATAGTTGGACAGTTGAAATTTTCGCAGTTGATGTATTTCTATTGCCGCCATAACAAAAAATACTGAAAAACAGTATAAAATAAATATTTAAGGGGTGCCCATATAAAAGACATGATTTTTTTTGGCGTTTTTAAAAGGTAATGGTAGGGAACCCTTTGTGCGCGAGTCCAACTCGCAGTTGGCCGGTTTTTTATTTATTTTTTTCCATAGTTTATAACGATCGTTTCGTTACTTAATAGTCATTCTGTTTCATCATATTGCTACGATGGCATACCCACTTGCTTCAGAATTGCAAATTAAAGGTCAGTCATAATATAATTAATCTACATATTTATATTTTAAAACGAAGTGGGCTTGGTTACACCATTTATAACTCTAGAACGGCTGGACCGATTTTGAAGATCTTTGGTTCGCTGGATTTGTCTTTGCCCCCAATAGCAGAATAAAATATTAAAACATCGGAATGAAAGAAAATAAAATATGTACAAAAGTCAGTTTCGAATACAACGCCATTTATTAAATGTCAATCAAACTATAGCTTAGATACTCTCTTTACGGACAAGGAAGTTGCTGTTCAATATTAACTAGACGTGAACTCAACTGATGCTTCTTAGCCTAATCCTGTGTTAGGTCGGCTCTGGAAACCGACGAGATTCCTTATCACACGCAGTTAAAATAAGTCGCCTGTTCTACCTCCCATCCCAGAAACTGGGTAGCATGATCATCATATCAGCCAATTGCCGTCCACTGCTGAACGTAAGCCTCCCCCAAAGAGCGCCAACCATTCCGGTCTTTAGCCATCTGTAATACCCCTTGGTATTCCCCACTGTCAAATTTGGACTTCTACCTGCAACTTTTGCCCATTATCTACAAATGACTGGTATGATCCTACTAGATAGATAGGGGCCTATTTGTGCCTACCGAAGTACGGAGTAGTCTCGGTACCTATACTTCATCTTGTCGTATCGAGTTACTCAAATAAAGCAAGCAGTATTGAGCAACTTGTACGGATCTATTATTGGCCTCGTTTGAATCCTAGTACCTATGTTATTCATTACACATCCACCCCAACTCCGGTTAAGGAGTCGACAACCTCATAGGATGAACGAGAACGAGACGCCACTCAAAAAAAAAATACATCCACAAACCGTCCTCTTTGCTCAAGATGCGATGATGAATCGTCATTAGATTCTTCAGTCAAAATACGTTCAAATCATCCAAAGTAAATCTGTGGAGTAATAGACGTATCAAAATCTAATCAAAGAGTTTCAAAGTCTTAGCAATCGCTTTATGCGTACCTCCATAGCATGTTAACGATCACCGATCAAACATACGAACTAATTCAAACTACCCGTGTTTGCTCAACAATAATTTTCCTTATCGCTAATTAATAAAGTCCAGGTTTGTTTACGTAGATAATTGGGGGATAAGACTTTTCTTTCGTGACTGTGACAAGTAGCTGCAAATTTGAGAATGCCTTAATGCAGTGTTAAACTTAGTAAATGTGTATATTTTATCTATGGGCCTTAGTTGCCTGATAATAAAGAATTATTACTATATTATTATAACTTTTAGAAGTTATAATAATAATAATTCTTTATTCTAGAATAGAGAGTGAAAATGTATGGAATTGATTCGCATATTTTTTAAAGCAACCATATACAAGTATAAAAACAATAAACTAATAGGTACATATTTTATGCAATAAACTAAATAAAACCGGCCAAGTGCGAGTCGAACTCGCGAAAAAATTTTTTTTTTTTTTAGTATTTGTTGTGATAGCGGCAACAGAAATACATCATCTATGAACATTTCAACTGTTTAACTATGACGGTTCATGAGATACAGCCTGGTGACAGTCGGACAGACAGACAGACGGACAGGCAGGGGAGTCTTAGTAACAGAGTCCTTTTTACCCTTTGGATACGGAACCCCAAAAACTTCTGCACACGTAGTGACGGCATCGTGTTACGCTGCGAGGCGTCGCGTAGACGGCCGCGGAAACGCCAATACAGCACACCTTTCAGCCAAAACTCTTCCATGACGAAGGTCACCAAATGATGAGTCTGAACACGCACCACGAACGATTTAAAATTGGTGTTATGGCGTGCTTTCAACTTCTCCAGTCTTAAGGTCCAGTTGATCTTCACCCGTACGTGTTGAGTTGTTCTTCACGTGTACTCTACGATGTCCTCAGTGCTCATAGAGTTGTGCTAACGGGACACGTTCAGCTGCGTAAATGAAATGACAAGCTGTCTACTCCATACATCTTGGACTTTTAACAATCGTTCGGACTGATAAAATGTCGTATCAATATTGTTGTGACAATTTTAAAAGCTTTAGGCAGAAGCTCTTAATATTGTCATGGAGTCATTTAGCTTTAAATTTTGCATTATTACAACAAACCAAAACATCATGTATGAATTCATCATGTCTCGAGGACCTTTTTTTTTTTAAGGATCGGGAATCATCAAATGACTTCTTCCGCTCTGGGTGGAGCGGAACGGCGTGTCAGACTCTTACTGACTAAAACCCATCCGTATTCCTTCTAAAGCCCTTTGCTTTCCAGGGCCGCGGTGACTCTTTCGAACAAATTCCGCAACCCTGGCAGGCTCTGGCCCTAGCGGGCCCCATCTTCTATGCTGACATCTCTTTGAGGTGCGCGTGAAACACAACGCGCCATCGATCCGGGCCTGGTGGTGATCGGACAGCGAGCCACCCAACGCTCGCCGTCCGCAGGCCCGCGCCTACGGTGGCCGGGGATCGCCCTGCGACTCCCGACATGTCTCGAGGACCTGAAATGGGCAGACGCTTGGCCCTTCTACATTTATACTGGATGCATGTTTAAATAAAACATGATAAATTTGATTGATAAACTGTCTATAAGCTAGTTACAAAAACGATACGAATTTGTAAACACTTAAGCCAATGCGGGAATCGAACCTAAGACTACAAGTTCAGCAACCTCACTAGCATTATTAGCGAATTCTTAAACCATAAGCAATGTCGAAATGTCGAGATGATCATAGGTCCTAAAATAGGTAAATTATATCGCTAGTGAGATATTTAAGAAAGTTTTTCTCTTTTTATATATTTTCTTCTTTTATGTATTGTTTATGCCATGCATCATCTCAGAAAAACTGAACAGTTTTAAAAATGATATATGTACCTAGTTTTTAGTAGTTGTTATCTACACTAACCAGACCTTCATAAGCATTATAATCTACATAGATGATTCACAAAGGACGCATTGACCCTTCTTTCATTCGAAGTTGTGAGCAAAGAGAATTAATCAAGTTCAAACCGGCGAGATGCGTGATAATAAATGGTGACAGGATCGGATAGAATAGAATCTGTACCTAGAATCACACAAAATTAAAAAAAGAGTCAGTGTACCAAATTCATTATTATTAACACCAAAAAGGAGGAGATTCTCAGTTTGGTAGGTATTTTTTTCTTTATTAATGTAATTTATACATTATTATCATTTTTAAATATTCCAACAAAAATCGTCATTGTTTATTGTTAAAATAAAATGGGTACAATTGTACATGGTACCCATAATGATTGCATTACTGTTGCAAATTAAACACAAGATCTTGAAATTATCCTGAATTATTAAAAACCAATTTATTATTAACTCTCACGAAAAACATTAGTAGTCGAGTTCATAGTGTCAAGTTATGAAAACAAGTGCATGGCCGGGTTGGTTTCTTTTTGGAGATTTCAGGGTAAAAGGTTAATCCAGAGTAAAAGTTGTCCCACACGGAACAAATATTTGTATGACCGATACAGATAGTTGTTCCGGGTCTAGCTGTGTGTGTATGTGAGTTTATATGTTTGTAAACGCACCCACGATACAGGAGAAATTCCTAGTGTGAGGCAACGTTTTTAAAATAAATAATAGAAAACCTTTTTAAAGAACAAGCTTTAATTTAAATGCATTAAAAAGAAAAAAAAAAGTTTACTTTGTTGTTGAACAGTGAATATTTTTCATATAAATTCCAAATGTAGGAAGTGAGAAGTAAGCCACTAAAAAAAAAATTGAAGCAGACATATTTTATTTTTAATCTGTGTTTTAAATAAATTTAATTAATCTAGTAAACTGTTTAATCTTTACATTGATTTTAGTACTTAAATTGCAATAAAGCAATAACGTAAGATACACACAAGCTCATAAAACCTAAAACTAAGTTAATGTTCAAAGGAAACCCGTTCCACAATGTGTTTCCAAGTAAACTGGCGTCGATGTAATCCAGGGCATCTTCTACAGCTAGTTTTAATTTATAATCTGAAAATGTAAGAAGAAAGACAAATTTTCACTTTTCAATTTTGTTAAGATAAACATAATTTTGACACAGTATTTCTGGCCAGACATGAGAATTACACGTTATCTAATCTGAGTTTAAAAGGCGATTTCAATATTTTTATTATAAACTCTATTGTACACCTCTTATTAAGAACAGGACAAACATTTAAAAAAAAAGTGTACAATGGGCAGTCTTCCCGGACAAGGCCATCTCTTAGGGAGAGGCCACACAGTGCGCTGCGGTGCGGTACCGTTGTAGTGTACGCGTGATTTTGCACCCATACACAACCCATGTCTACATCTGCGGTCTGCGACGTCGGAGCACCGCACCGTGTGGTATACCATGGACATTTGTATGTATTACGCCGCTTATAGAGCACCGCGCCAGAGCCGCATCGCATCGTGTGGCCTCTCCCTTACAGACTATCTTTGGATGGACTGAATAAAAGGAGATAGATATAGGGCTGTCGGTGTACAAACATTCTGAATAATACTAATTAGAAATAATAATAAAAAACATAAATACAATACTAATTAATATTAAATTTATAATTGGGAGAGGCATAATTTCACAATTTTTTTTAAACGCTGATAGCGTTTGAGCACGCTTCACTTTTATAGGTAATGCATTCTACAAACGAGCTGCTTGTATACTGAAAGCGTGTAACTGAAAGAATTTACTACTGTACATTTTAATTCGAAATAAAAGTACAATTAATTGGCCTCTGATGTGTTGACATACATGGGCACATAACTTATTAAAGTGCTCTTCCTCTCTCTACTTTATAAAAATATAATTTATATATATAATTATTTCATGTTTATTCTACCCGTCCTAACCTACGGTGCTCAGACCTGGTCCCTCACCGAGTCGCAAAAGTTCCGCCTTAGGGTACGTCCAAGGGCAATGGAGCGCAGTATTTGAGGTTTAAAAAGAATTGATACAGTACGGAATACCACGCTGCGCTCTAAAACATTATACACACACAGGTATCATTGACGTGGGCAAAAAAGAAGCCATTCTGGAATGGGACTGGGCGGGTCATACCAGCTGCATGCATAATGACCGCTGGGCAAAAGTCTCCACGCAATGGTAGCCAGAGGATGGACGGCGTCGCCGAGGCCGGCCCAGAAAGCGGTGGCGAGACGATCTGGCACGGTGGTTTTCATTTTTCAACTGTGTAAGACGAAACCTCAGAGGCTAAGTTATTTTTTAAGTTGAATATTATTAATACGTGTGTAATTAATATTTGGATTCTTTTATTTATTATAATTAAGTACCTATTGTTATTAAATTAGTTATTTTATTACACATATTAGTTGTCGTGTTAAGTTAAGGCCTGTTATAAATATATATAAATGTATATTATACATTTATTGTTTATTTTACACTAGCTGCGCTCCGTGGTGTTACCAGCGCAGCTAGTATATTTATAAAAAGTAGCCTATGTGTTAATCCAGGATGATAGCTTCCTACATACCAAATTTTATCAAAATTGGTGCAGCCGTTTGCGCGTGAAGAATTAACAAACATACACAGACACTCACAAACTTTATAATAATAGTGTGATTATGGATTGCAATAAACGATTTGAGATTTAATTGGTTTCCTTTACAAGTATAAACTAACAGCATACTTTTATAAGTTATCAGCTGTTCCGCCAAAATCTTCTTAATCACATCTAGTTCACTGAGAGCCCATTCCAACACAATGATTGGCATGCACAAAGTAATAACTTGACTTAATATTTCGATGAACCACGGCAGCAGGTACCAATCCTGAAACAGTAACAAGTCAAATCATTAAAATCCAAAAAAAAAAAACAAAATAGGTTTACGGAAATAACTTTTAATGCAACTTTCATGCCTAAATGTCTGAACCGATTATGATGAATTTCTCTTGCCCTTCTCCTATTTTATTCGAGTTCGGCGCAGTATTGTGTTCTTCTCCTCTGTACATTGGAGAAGAATAGATTACTGCGCCGACGCGCATAAAAGATATAAGACGTCACCTTATTTTTTTTTTTAAGGATGGGAAATCATCAAATGACTTCTTCCGCTCTGGGTGGAGCGGAAGGGCGTGTCAGACTCTTACTGACTAAAACCCATCCGTGTTTCTTCTAAAGCCCTTTGCGTTCCAGGGCCGCGGTGACTCTATCGAACGAATTCCGCAACCCTGGCAGGCTCTGGTCCTAGCAGGCCACCCAACGCTCGCCGTCCGCAGGCCCGCGCCTACGGTGGCCGGGGATCGCCCTGCGACTCCCGACGCCGCCCGGGATAGGACGTCACCTACATACTCTTTATTTTCTATTTATTTTTATATATAGTCTATATTATCATCTATATGGTCTTATTTTTGTATTGTTTGTCTAGTGCGACTAATTTTGTACGCCATAAATGGAAAAACATGTAGCTACCTTATTTTAAGTCCAAGACCTGTATACTACACTCATGTTTTACAAAATAAATTTCTTATCTTATCTTATCTTCTTTTCTATTCATAAAATCTTACACAATTCCTCCGTTTTCTTTGGTCAACTGAACTAAGGATTACCTGTTGTCCATAATAATTTTACAATGCGATTAATCATTTTGGTATCTTTACTTCTATACTCTAAACTAAACTTAAAAATGTATGGATGGATGGATGTATGTTACTCAATCACGTCAATACGGCTGAACGGATCTTGATGAAATTTGGCACTAAGGTAGATTATAGTCTGGAATAATACATAGGACACTTTATATCCCAGGAATATGTTCTTTTATAAATAATTTTCAACATTCATACGGATGGAGCTGCACGCGGCAGCTAGTTATTTATAAATAGCTGATGAACGCTTTTGAAAAAGTAATGCCACCAATTATATTTCTGGCGCTATTCGGAATTTTAGTGGCGATGTGAGAGGCAATTCTAGTTATTTTAAAGCGATACGAATATCTGTCTGTCAAAAAAGTAGGAAAAATTGACATGTTTTTCACGGATTACGACTGAGATACGAATGCCTATGTTGTTTAAAAAAACTATTAACAAAAAAATACAACCGACTTCCAAATAATAAAAAAAACTACAAAGTATTAAATAACTTTAATTTCGGAAGTTGGTGTTAAAATACGAAGAAACAACCAAAAACACGTCGGTTATATATTTTTTTTTTTGTCAATGTTTTTAATTTTACACTTTTATGGGGTTACCCCACACCTAACAACACCATTGGAAAGTCACAGGAAAGCAAAACACGCAATTTCGTTCACTTGGATGATATATTTTCTATTTCCTCCAGCTATTTTAATTTAAAAACCAAACTATTGAACCGATTTTGATAACATTTCTATGGGACCAATCGGAACGTACATCCTTTCATATGAAAAAATATTTTTTCATATCGCTTCGCGAATTACGGAGCTATGAGGTAACAAACATTAAAAAAATACAATCGAATTGAGAACCTCCTCCTTTTTTTGAAGTTGGTTAATTAGCAGAATTGGCACTCTGACCACTAAATACTTTCAGGTGGTCTAACTCCTTGTTGAGTAACAAATAACAAATAAATAATCGAACACCTTCGTTTGTATACTTACATAGCTATAGGCACATGCGGTATAAAGGATTTCGACCAGTTTAAAAATATCGCAGGCAAAAGCAATCATGATCTGAAATTAAAAAAAAATGCCTTGTCAAACTAGATTTTTGTTAAAAAGTAATCGTATGGAAAATGGGAATATTATAATATACTAGTGGCCAACCCCGGCTTCGCCCGGATGTACATTACTTTTAAAAAAAATCTTTCATAAGAACTTTTTCCTGAAACTAACAAATACAACAGAAAAAGAATTATCGTAATTGGTCCAGCCGATCACGCGTGATGCCGTGACCAAGGGAAATAGGGATTCATTTTTATATATATAGAAGATGGTTTCTTGACTAAATCATTTCATTCATTTTTATTACTTTTGTCGATCCAGATTTTTTCAACTTTAACTTACCCTTGCTCGCATAAACTTCAACGTAACATTTAAATGGTTTGACAATTTAACGTAGGCGCGTGTAAAATGTTTTACGATAAAGATTTTTTGATCGTCACCATGAGTATTCATTTCAAATTCTTCCAAAGATTTCCTCAGCAAACTCATTGTATTTCTATACCCTTCCGCTATATAGATCAATGATACACGGCCACAATATACAGTCATGTATTTAATATAGTCATTGATGATACTTCCCTGTGGAAAGCGCTCCCAACCAGATAGCAATACCTGTATTGGTTGTATGAAGAGTGCAATGAATGTCATATAATATGTTACATAATATTTAGAAACCGTTTGAATCTCAGGAAAATCATCGTTCAATTTAAATGAGAACTTTAGAAGATATTCTTCTCCGTATGTAAATGAATGAATTGCATTTGAAGTTATTTCCGTAAATGGTACTAAATAGTTGAGTGTAGCAGTCTGTGAATAATCGTATCGTACTACGATCAGTATATAATTATATACAGTGATGAATGTATATAAGACTGAACAGTAAATCTTTGCCAGAAAACGAACGGTAGCTGATGCACTTAAATTATAATAATGTCCAAATAATAATCTGAATAAAGTGAGACTCTTGAGTGACAATGTATGATTGAATTTTATTTTATTTTTATATAAATTAAGTGACGGCATATTTTGCTTTGAAATGTGAACTTGTGTGAACTGCTTTAATGAAGAAATAGAAAGCAACTGAAGTAACTGATGTCAGTTGTGATCTATGGTTTCATTTTGTTGATGAATTTCATATAATATACTGAAATACTCTTGTAAGCTCGAGTGACCATTATACTTATGAGAATTAATTGTAACAGTAGTTTATTTTTACACAGACGATTTTTAAAATATCAATCGACAGTGTTCTAGAATAAAAACATGGTTAAGCGTATATAAGACAGCACGGTTGGCGCAGTGGTTGAGCGATTGACTGCTGCGCTGCGTGTCGCGGGTTCGATTCCCGCACGGAAAAATTATTTGTATGGCCTACAGATAGTTGTTCCGGGTCTGGCTGTTTGTGTATGTGACTTTCTATGTTTGTAAACGCACCCACAATACAGGAGAAATTCCTAGTGTGGGGCAACGTTTTTTTAAAAAATGAAATGAAATGAAATGAAATGATAGAATACCCGAAGAGTAACCAACGGAACCCTATTACTAAGCCTCCGCTGTCCGTCCGTCCGTCTGTCTGTCAGCGGACTGTATCTCAAGAACCGTAATATAAATTTTCACCGAGTGTGTATTTCTATTGCCGCAACAAATAATTTAAATTGAATCGAATTAAATTGAAAAGTAAAGGACACGAACACGTTTCTTGCATGTACAAGAAACGTGTTTTTTCGGTTTATGGTACAGAACCCTTAGTGTGAGAATCCAACTCGCACTATATCGGGTATTTTGTTTATTTTTAAATTTACCTGTTTATTAAAAAACATGA
The DNA here is from genome assembly GCA_905163435.1 of Mamestra brassicae. Taxonomy (NCBI): domain Eukaryota; kingdom Metazoa; phylum Arthropoda; class Insecta; order Lepidoptera; family Noctuidae; genus Mamestra; species Mamestra brassicae. The sequence goes on along the minus strand of LR990996.1, from coordinate 2,907,250 downwards.
CCCCACCTCCTGGAACAGTCCTATTAATAAATAGAATAGCTATCTATTCTATCTAAAGTATATTATATCCAAATAGAATATAATTCATTGTACACCAAAAATAGTGACACAACTCTTTACACAAACTTAATTCTATGAATACAATGGCGGCCGCACCACTGACAGTAATATCTACCAGACAATTTTTAGATCAGTGGTTCTCAATCTGTGGTCCGCGGACCACTGGGGGTCCCCAAGGGCCAAAATACGGTCCGTAAAGTTTTAAAATTTAACTCTTTTTACCTCAAAAATGTCATTGATGCAAACTAATTTTAAGTTTCTTTAGAAATGTGTCTTCTATAACAACACTTTTTAATTTTGATTTCAAAGCATAGTTATGCGACAAGTTTTGAATATCTATATGATATAAGTTTATTTTAAGTTTAACATAGTTTATTTTTTTTTGATTCCTGGTCCTTGCTAGCAACAAAGAAATCAACGTGTCCCTGGTCAAATAAAGGTTGGGAATCACTGCTTTAGATGGACTGAAATAGTATCCACATTCACATCTACACAAATATCACTTCTAAATTCGATCCAGTCCGAGCAATTTTGCAAATCATAAACCCTATTACTCGACCCCCTATGTTTCCCAGCCTATCTATTCAAAGCTGCCGAATAAATATTTGTATCTGGCGAAGTAATATGTAGCAAGCGAACAGCTGTTACGATACTTGTTAACTCGCCATATTGCAAGTACTACGGGTAATTCCGAGACAAACTTTGCCTTAGGCCTTTATATTGCTAACCGCAGTATTGTGACGTCAGAGATGGTATTGTATGATATGGTTGGAAAATAAAGCTCGTGGCTAAATAATTACAGCCGCACGGGTCGATCTTCAAGGTTAAGCAATGTTTATCGAGGTCGGTGCGTAGATGGGAGACCATTTTGTCGTCTGTCATTTGCGTCTATCTTTATTTTATGGGTGGAAAATTATCTAGTGAATTCTTTCGCTCTAGGCGAAGCGGAATGGAGTGTTAGACTCTTACTGACTAAAACCCATCCACCCGTGTTCCTCCTTTGCGTTCCAGGGCCGCGGTGACTCTTTCGCAACATTTGTCTCAATTTGTCTAGCCATTTCCAAACTATTTTAAGATCACCTTACAGTCTAACGGGATGCAGATTCAGTGGATCCATGTCGGGCGTGATGTTTAATGTCCATGATTTCGATGTAATAATACAAACCATCTGTTTCATTTTGATTTGATGGTCGTAATGCAATACGAGCAACAATGTAATTGTGATGTAGTATAAGTATTAGTTACTTAGTATCAAATAAGGGTGCTAATGAAATAGAATAGGTCAGTAATTTGAATTATTATAATTGAATTTTAATATCGTAACTTGGTGTGTGTCCATAGAATGTCTATAGAATTTAATTTTTTGCTGTAGTGTATATTACTGTTGTTTTAGCTGTTAGTCTTCAATCATCATCATCATATCAGCCGAAAAACGTCCACTGCTGGACATAGGCTTCGCGTAAGTGTCGCCACAACATCCAGGCTGATGCGTCTCACATCTATCAGCTGCCCGCGACCCTTATCATTCAGGTCCTTGGTCCACCTTGTGGGAGGCCTTCCAACGCTCCATCTCGAACTTTTCGGCCCCATACAGTATCTGTTCTGCGAGCAATGTGCCCTGCCCACTGCCACTTCAGTTTGGCGATCCTTCGAGCAAGTCTTATATAGTATTTAAAAAATGTAATACAATAAACGTTTAAAATAACTTTCCAAATTTTACATGACCACCAGTTTCCTTCTAGGGTCCAAATTTTCTAGCGCTACGAAATAATTTCACCATATTCCTGAATAAAACCCAACTTGCAAAAAAAAATACAAAGCTCCTAAAATTATAATCCATAGAATTCATCAATAAAACGGCGTATTATATGCCTAAAGAAAGGTCGATATCTGAAGCATTGTGCCAGTGATGCAGGTCGTGGCACAAAACGTTGCCCCGCATCACGGTGCCGACGCGATATAAACCATTTGTTACGCATTCAATGCGCGCTGTGCCCAGCTATTTATCTCCCAACCATTGACTGGGCGATCGTCGATCAATTCTAAGCGTTCCTATCGTCGATTAATCAAACGGTAAGTCGGTGTTTAATCTTAGTGTCGGGATGGTGTTGGAAATATTGTTTTAATCGGGTGTTTTGATGCGTTGTGTTTCCAGGATAATTGCATGTGTTGGAGTACAGCCCACGTAGTTATGAGGCCTGTGGTTTCCCGTTTTCGTTTTACTACCACCACGCTGAAAACGATGAAAAAAGCTATTGTAAGGAAACCGATCTATCACAGAAGCCAAAATTTTAAAACATGACCTACCATCTCACGCTGGGTTCGCGTTGTGAACTCCCTCTCGGAAACATGTCCCAGCAGTGCAAGAGATTATTCAAAAATTATTACTGATCATGCATGGATGAATGTTCAAGGAAACAAACCCCCCTTTAAACGTATAGGAATCTGTTTTGATTCCTATACGTCAGGGATGGCGAACCTTTTTTGGCGATCGTGCCATTTTCATACAAAAAATATTTTTTGCCATGACGTGCCTCCAAAAATCTTGACTTGGTGATTTAATGGACAAAAAATAACACTAGACGCTATTAACTTAACTCTTTTTTGTAACTATAAATTTATTAAGCAATCTTAATGCCAATCACCTTTGCGTTTCTTCAAATAAAATTTAAAGTTCAGTATGATTTCTGTTGTTGCTAATCATTCAAGATGCTAAGTAATCTTGTATAGGCGACCCCCTTTTATTTTGCTGCGTGCCACGACTAGCACGTGTGCCATAGGTTCGCCATCCCTGCTATACGTTTAAAGGGGGTTTTGTATGTTCAAAGAAATACATATGAATTAAATTTTGTCTGTTTCCTGTATGTCTTTCCGGTTTTTTTGCTTATGTACCTATGGGGTACACGCGACATTTTTGACCTACATATGCAATTGTGCATATCCATTGAGCTGATGGCAGTGCGAATTTATAACATCGCGATTGAATGGTGATCGTGCTGGTGTAGAGAATTACTTTAAACACCTGAGCGTGTTACCTCTTCCCATGTTATGACATACTAGTGACTTGCCCGGCATTACATGGGTGCATTCATACATTAAAATCCTCCTCGTTTATCGTTCTTTCAATTAGAGACTAAATTATTATACGAAATACTAACATCATAACTTTTCCACTATAGGGCAAAAACAACAGAACGCCGCCAAATACAGGAGTATTGCTGAAAAAAAAACTTTTAATATTTTTGTACTAACATAGCTCATAAGTTTGTATAATACTAACAAAATATGGATCAAGGTCTGAATTAAAGTTATTTTTTTTTTTTTTTATGTTCTCTGACATCATCAGCACAGGTTTTGTCGAGATAAAATCTGGCTTTTGTTAAAAGAGGGTGAGATTGCGAAGGGTTTGGACAAACTTTCAAGTTAGGCAGGTAAGGTCGGAGTTTATAGAAAAGTTAACCTTTTATAATGAGTCGTCAGGATATCCTTTAAAGTTAAGATTGTGTACTACATTCATTTAAGCTGATTTTTTTTTGCCCTGGATCCTACCCTTTATTGTGATCTCTCTCGATCAGTCAAACTATTTAAATCACTGTGAATTAATATAAGCTGTTATGGTGTACAATAAAGAATGAAAGAAGATTAATTACTCAGCTAAAAATAATTATTTTAAACTACAGTTTAATAAACACTACATAATATTTAGTCGATGTGTGACTTTATTTGCCAATCAATAAGTCTTAAATAAAAATTACAGCCTTAAACGTGGCTTAAGCAATCCGGAAGATTTTAATTCGGTCAAACATCGATCGCACACCTCTCCACGTAATCGTGTTAGTGGTCGTAGCGAACTTGCTACGCCGCGCCGTAGTAAACTTGCTACGCCGTAGCAATTTCGCTACAGACGTAACCCGTCATACATGTAGGAATTTGAATACTGAAATTGAAAATGATGTCATGACTAATCCATGTAGCATGACGTATATATATCTTGTAAACGTGAATGTTTGGTCAATACATAAGGATGGAGATTAAAATAACGTAAAATAAAATACATAATATATGTTTTAGGCTGTCAGCATTAATGTTGTACATATGGTGTACGCCGTGTATACCTATAATAGGCATACATACCAGCAGTCATATTTTGATTTTTGTTTTTTGCTCGTAGTTGTGTATGTACCGTTGTTGGTGTACATAAATAAATAAGTATTAAATACAACTTATATTTTGTAGAGTTTTTTTTTTGCTTGGAAGTCGGTTGTATTTTTTATAAAAAGTTTTTTTAGAGCTGTTTCTTTTTTAACCTTGTCTAAACTAATATTATAAGGAAAGATTCATTTTTGTTTGTTACGATTTGGCACAAAAACTACTCAACTGATTTCAAATATTCTTTCGTCATTAGAAAGCTACATGTTTAACTTAAAACATATTCTTTAATTTATTTTCGAAAAAAAAAGGGGTTAAATTAACCCAAATTAGCAGAATTTTGCCTTATAATCACTCATTATTTCGCGTGCGCTGAAAAAACTATTGATGATGTATCAAAATAATGTACTACATTATTAAAATACTAATTAAAACCTACAAAAAAGTCTGCGGGGTTACATGTCTAACTATTACGTTAATTTCACAATGACCGTTTCTTGTTTAAAACTCACGACGGGAATAAAAATTCTCTAAATAAAAAATGTTATAGTTTGAGCGAACTGCCCTACATTTAGTCTATTATTAAGTAATTTCATTATTATATTATCATTATTATATATTATTTTACTATCAAAATTAAACGAGTATAAAAACCCCCTGCAATCCCTCTAAAGGGTAGAAGGATTGGAGGGGGTGTTTAAGTTTGTAAAGGAAAGTACGGTTATCCGTGCGAACGAATTTGCGAGCGAAGTGCTAGTTTTTGATAAATATGATGCATAAGTTCATATTAAGTAAGTTGAGACTCATTTGGAGATGTCTAAACAATAGTAATTTCCAAACCCACCTACCTTAACGTAACACAACAATTTCAATTGTAATACAAGCTGCCATTCTATAGTTAAAATGTATGCAAAATAACAAATAGGGATTTTCGAATATAAATTAATAATTTACTACTACATTTTATTGGTTGCGGGTTGCCGCGCAGTGGAAAACTGAACAGAGTGATATTACGCTAGGTTACTTTGATATTTAATATCAAATGGTGTTTCATCACCAATTGGTTTTTGCCCAGGAAATCATAAATTATACATATAACTAAACGTTCTTCAAGCTCCATTGTCATGGGAAATTGTAGGCTAGCTAACGCTAACGCTAGGCTTAATATCCTCCCACCGGATTTTGGTCACGGTGATCAATCTCAACTAGGAACCAAGTAAACAGGAAATATGATAGTGTAAAAGAGTTTGTAGTACTCATAGTTTGTTGGAATGACAGTATGACAGGACTGAGAGATTGATAGAGACCCGACGTAGATCAGGCGCAGGGTAAATGGTTTAGCGAGCTTTCTAAGGTACGGGTATGTCGCCGAACCAAATTCTAAATTCCGGGCTGGTTTCTGTAACAACCTCAATAACAGTGACTCCGACCTCGGAATCAAACTCAAGATCTCAGGTTCAGCAGTTATGCTTGTGAGACTACCGGAGTTATTTAAACTTGACTGGGTAGCCTTTTAGTAAATACAGGTACAGTGAATCAGTATCAATGGTGAATTTTCAAGAAAAACAGAATCAATTTTCGACATTTTATTGAGTCACATGTATTAAAAAACTGCTCTTCCCACAATGATTCGTTTTAGATAACCGACAACTTAACGTATCTCGTGCTGTTACATTAAATTCTTTATATTTCTTAGAATGAGCAAATTTTTATTGTTTTTTTATTATTATATTTACAACCAGTCCGGGGAAGTTTAACATGGTAAAATTATATTATCATAATATAAAACTTAATAATGTTATCAATATTAAAATAATAAATATTATTGTAATTTTAATTGATTTATTATATTCAATTCGTGTATTTACATGATCGATTAATTTTGATATGTCCTTGTTCAAATTATTTTAAAAATATTCTGATATTATAACATTGAAATAAACGCAAAATGGTGATATGACAATCATTAACAACTTTTTGTTGTTATACAAGGCATAAAATTACTTGAGTGACTTTTAATAATTAAATTAAACTTATCTACATATAATTCATATTTTACAATTATTTACAAATCTATCTATTTATATTCACAAACTTCTATTTTAAATAGTATAGAACAATCGGGAACATTTTGGGTTCCTTAATATTTTTTTGATATCGATATATTATCGGTATGTTAACTTTTCAATCCAAGGTGAAATTCTCAACCTAATGATGGGATATTTTTTACACCTTGTATAACAATCCTATTTGCTCGGCTTTATTGGCAAGTAACACAGTTTTTATCGGTTTCTATTCTCGGGCTCTCGACATAGAATTCAAAATTCGATGGGCATTGGAACATAAATGTTTCAAATATTTTTCTGTCCAGTATGATTTGCCAGTGTTAAGATTCATGTCAAAGTGTGGAATAGGTTTTATACCTACGCTAAGCCGTGGAAAAAATATTTAAATATTATTTGCTTTAAGTCCAACCATCAACAGATAACAGGTAAGGCTAATTAATAAGTATTAATTGACAAACTACTTAATTTTCAACAACGTAAATAAATAATTAACGTTCTCATAACAATGAAATAAATTGGACTGGTTTATTTAATGCAGGTATTACATTTAATTAATTATTTTGGTTGACACTTATGACGTTAACTTTTTACATTTAATTGTAATAATTACATTTAAATCGTCTATTAGTGCATTGCGAAATGAAATTTCGTATGTGAATTCTTGAAACACAATCTTCAATAGGAATTTATATTTACAGTTTTAACTTACTTTTCTTAGATTTATACTAGAACAGCTTAGAGCCTTCCGTCATTTCTCTTAAAGAGTATCTAACTATCATTAGAACAAGTTATTTCAATAATTTTATATTAATCTTTTACTTAATAATTGTTCATCAGTCATTGTCTTAATTTTACAACTGCTAGAACGCATTACTGTTATCGTAATTATAAATTGAATAATAATAGAAATTAAATAGTTTTTAACAATGAGTTTTTTCTTCACTTTTTGAGAGTTTAATGGTATAAAATAAACTGGGTATGGTTTATACGCAGCTCTCTTGATGGGCCGCTAGCAATGGAGTCCTTGTCGTGACGATCTCTCGATGCGACCTCATTGTCCCGTTGATCATACTCCGACCGGAATCATTCTGTGAAAATATTATTCTAATTATTGTTCAAATCAATATAGACATTATAGGGGTAGGGTGTAAGTTATATACAAAAAAAAAACTCGTTTTCCTTCCTTTGTCTGGCAGAGAACGGCTTTGTTTTATATTATTTAGATATTTCCAAACGACCATACAACCACATATCCACTCAGGACAAGTTATCAGCGACGAGCATTGCCAAGTCTCAAAAAATCAGGGTCGAACTTCGTGTCATTTCGGTAACTCTTGCCATAGGCTTGACAAGAGTTACCGAAATGACCTTTTAGACTTTATGACAATCGTTATAAATGATAAAATGTCACTTCGACCAATGAATATTTGGCACAGAAATCTATTAATGACGCATCCATGTCTTGACATTTACTATGGAGCAATCAATTCAACTAATTTACCTCACCAAAAACTATTCAAAATATAAATAGTAGTAACTAAATTTAGTTTAGAATTTTAACCCTTTAAAGGAAGGATCATACAAAGTGGCCCGTAAACTAAACTGTCACTTCAAGGTCGATGCCTTATAAATTTGAATTTCCAACCAACCACTAAGCTTTTCCAAACGTCTTTAATAATACGCAAAGCAAAAGAGTGGAACTTTCTGCTTTCGTCAGTGTTTCCGAACGTATACAACCCTAATCTCTTCAAAGTTAGAGTGAACAGGCTTCTTCTGGGTAAGCTCGCTCCATCGTCGACTTTGTCTGTCATCCCTGACCTAGACTAGAGTAAAGAGTAAACCCATCCCCAAGAAAAAATAAAAAATATTGAACTTTATGAGCATTTGAGATCCGTGTTATAAAAAATACTTGTTCACAATATTTTATGACCAATTAGTGATATTAGCGATCGGTCAATGTCCACAGTACGCTTCGAAACACATTGAAATAAACCGAAAATAAATCCACCGTTTACCGAATCGGCTTTGGTAAACGTTTGGGACATTACTCCGGACTGTAAACTAAGCGAAATGTTCAATTACATTCTGCCAATAGTTTGCCGAAACCCTTTGGTGAAACTTCTCCAATAAACACTAAATTATTACTGCAATTATTTAGTACAGCCTTGTATCGCAAATTAAATGCGAACATCGGTTTGCTATTCGGTTACTATGCAAGGGATTCCAAGCGGGTGGCAGGACTGCAGAAATCAGTATTTGATGGTAAGCTATTGCTCTTTGCATCGTTTGGATGTCTTGATTGACTGACCATTTTAATAGTTTTTCATTGGGATTACAAAGTACATACACACTTTAACTTTGGCCAGAGGCTAAGTATTGCCATTCAACGTGGCAATGCCGCCAGTCTCTTGGGCACATTACCAGCTGACAACTTTGAGGACGAATTTTTTGATGCTATATTTTAGTTTGTTGTAAGTGTCAGTTTAGTTTATGTATTTATAGAGTTTAATAAAAAAATATCTTTAACTTTTAGGTCTTGGATGATTTGGATATTAATCCAAATATAAGTACCTAAATTGTACTTATCAACTTTCGTTTGCAGTCTATGCATCCGTTTGAAACCCTGTGGAACTAAAAAGAGCAATCTAACAAAACTGAATAAAAGCACAGTAAAAAGTGACCGGTTGTTGTGGCGACACTTGGGGGAGGCCTATGTCCAGCAGTGGACGTATTTTGGCTGATATAATGATGATGATGAAATAATGAAATTTGTAGAATACTTTGTAGAACGCACTGGTTTATTTACTTAATTAACAACTGATTTTTTTTACAGTTTAATTAAAATGTGGATGTGTGAGATATTTTTGTATCAGTTCATTAGTGCGTCATCCATATCAACTTTCAAGTCCAGTAAAAAGATAGCGGTGAATATTGGTGCGCTAGTTTTAATTTAAATGTTTTAATGTTAAAGGGAGCCGTTGATATGCATAGATACCGAACTAAGTTGAATTGGCAAAATCACACCAAAACTAAACCATGCAACCATGGGTGATTCCGTGCTGAAATTATGATTAGGAAATCAAACTAAAATAATTTTGACAGATCGAAATATTAGTCTGCGCTCAGTTTTGCTATATGTTACACTAACTGCCGGTCTCAATCTACCTTTGACCAACTGTCAAATTAGCTATAGTAGGCGCCAGATAAATGTGGAATAAAGTACATTGACCTTTCCCTAATAACTGTTCATAGGTACCTGAACAATTAAATATGAATCGTTTTTCTTTATTAGACAATGTTAAGGATCACGAGAGATGATGATTCGGGACAGCTTTGTGTCATTAATTCCGTTTTTCAAATTAAAAATGTCAATAATTGTAGGTAGGCCAATGACCGTTATTCCACGATTATCTGGCGCCTACTATACCAACAGTTACGTAGCTGAAATGTCATGTTTGCCTTTAAAATATGACGTTTCAGCTACTGTTGGTATCTAATTTGATAGTTGGTTAAACGTAGATATTGAGACCGGCCGTTAAACATGCACCTGTTAAACTGAACTAAAAACACATGCACCCCAAATGAATTAAGAAAAGAACAGTACAAATGTTTGTGTAGTTATTAACCTGCATATCAGTGTAATGCGCATGCGACGATATCGGCGTCACCGGTGTCTGCGTGCGAGGCAGGCTGTGTGCGCTGCTCGAGTTCTTCGGCTGAGCTATGGCGGAGTACAGTGGCGGATCCGGAGGGGCTTCTGTTACTCCTGTGTGCAAGAAAAGATGGTTGTTAGTGCATGCAGTTGTGAGCTTGCTGTTATTTTGTGACCTGCTCGTAACATTCTATTTCACAGGTACAGACTATTTCTTACTTTAGAAAAATATCCACTTTATCATCATTCTCATTCTTTATTGCACAACCAAAACATAAAAATACATCAATATCTTTTCAACCGAAAGGACACTTGGAGTAGTGGAACTGGACATAGTACTCCTCCAAGTGTCTCATTGACCAGTCTTCCGCTCGTTTCCAGCGGATTTCTGCGGATTTCACTTACTACTGGAAAAACTATGTATTTACTTGTTGCAAAATTAAATTATTATTACAGTCAATATACCTAACTATAGTACGTTGTTTCAAGTTATTCTTCGGTTTTATAATACGGGCTTGCGGTCCTAAATCACAAAAAAAAATAGTGATAAATGTAATTTTATGGTATTTTTTATGACCTCATAACTACAAATTCGAGCGTTCTACCAGAGCACAGTATCGATAAAAACAGTAGGACAGGATAAGTATATAATGTTAATATGTCAAAATGTCAAATGCTTACAGATAAAAACAAATTGCTATCATTTCAGTTTGGTCCTTATTTATAATTTCCTGAATTAACAGATTCTGTATTCTCTATTATAGAGAATTTAAAATCTGCTTATCATTATTTATAGCAGGAATGTTTGCCGAAGCACATACTGATGGTTTCAACACCATACTGCGAAAAAGGTTTGCGTCCATGATGCGTAGAGTGCGTGGGAGCGTCAACGGCATTCTGGGGTTCATTAGTAATAAGCCGTGTTGCACCATCATGGCGCATTGGGTGCATGTACCCGGTGCGTCAAGTGAGTGCAACAGATGTATAAATTAAAAAAAAAAACTTTTAATATTTTTGTACTAACATATTTTATAAGTTTGTATAATACAAACATAATATGGATCAAGGTCTCAATAAAATGGTTCGCGAGTTTTTATAAAAAACGGCTGTTCAGGTTTTCCGAAGTCACCGCGCTTTTATTTTTTTCTATTTCAGTGCTGAATTTGCCTCGCCTCTAATATGAAAATAAAACTGTTTGTCTGCAACTACACCAATACATTTCCTCTTTTTTATCTCAGTTTATTTCCTAGACTTATTGTAGTTTATTGTATTCTTGTAATAGGTTCGAGCGGAGTTTTCTCTGGAACTTTGGTTGTATAGTAGATTTTTGTCCGGAGCCATAAGCCTATTTTTTTTTTAATAGATTGCGTTTTACACGGTGGTTGAACTGGGGTATCATAGACCAAATTAAAGAGAGACCATTCTGTTTTACATGCCTTTTTTGATGTCTAGTGCTGGATATCATTCCACAAAGCACCGTCACATTGACCAGCTGGTCGATTCTGTAAACATGTCGAAGTGAAAGCTTGGGTGAAATGATCACGAAGTGAGCTGTCATTCCATCTTGATTACAAGAGTTGACAGCTCACTTAGTTGAATAGTTCACCCTTGCTTGCGTTGCTTGCCTTGCCTTGCCTTTACTTCGACATGTTTATAGAATCGACCGGCAGCCCTGTGATTTTCACATCACGCCGTCACATCGCAACCCTAGCGAATGCTTCATTTTCTCGTACATGGTTTCCACTCCAAAACCTTTCGGCCCCATCGTGTGAGAAATATAGCCTGCCCACTACCACTTAAGTTTGGCAATTTTTCGGGTTAACTTTTTCTATTATTAGGTTCCTATGAAATTGCCATTATAGTAAACGAATCACTTTGAATTGTGATAACTTCAGTTTTAGGTGGAATTGTAAGTCAAATAAATCTTTACTCTATACTTCCTACTATCCATACTAATCCTACTACTATTATAAAGGCGAAAGTTTGTAAGTATGGATGTATGTATGGATGTTTGTTACTCTTTCACGTAAAAACTACTGAATGGATTTTGATGAAATTTGGCACAGAGGTAGATTATAGTCTGGAATAACACATAGGATACTTTTTATCCCGGGAATATGTTCCCTTAGGATAGTTTTCGACAATCACGCGGGCGGAGCCGCGGGCGGCAACTAGTATTATATACGCGAAAGTTTGTATGTATGGATGTTTGTTACTCTTTCACGCAAAAACTATAAAACGGATCTTGATGAAATTTGGCACAGAGGTAGATTATACTCTGGAATAACACATATAATGCTTTCTTTCCCGGAAATTATCCCAAGAGGACATACTCCCTTGGGATAATTTTCGACATTCACGCGGGAGGAGCAGCGGGCGGCAGCTAGTATAATATAATTTAAAGCATGTTATTTCTTTTTTAATTTAGTGTTGATTGGATTTTGGTTTTTTATTGTAATTTGCCATCATATATCTACCTGATTGAGATGGAAAAGTTTATCTTCAAACATTTTATAGGGTTCTCTTTGGCCACAATCAATTAAATAAAAATATAAATCAACATTACTATTTCAACAAATAATTTTACGCACGATATCAATGAAAGTCATCAGATTAAACCTAACATTATCGTTACGAGCAATTGGAATTCAATTACGACCACCAAATGTAATCAGTGAAATGATCTTAATTATTGGTCATAAACTCATAAATGACGCGTAACGTTATGCTTTTAAAAGGTACGATATTTTTCCGTAGCCGCATGCGGTTGTGGTTCTGCGGTTTTGTTTGAAATCACCGGATGGCGTTGGTGATTTCGCGGGATTATTTGGTTGGATGTTTGCAAATTTAGAAGAGAATGAAGTTTTTTTATTGTTACGGGAAAAAAATGAGCGACACCCGTGATTCACGGGATACCAGCATGTGGCTTATGAGAGCGCCCGCATGCGGTTTCTATTTCACGTAAAAGTGGTTATCATCATATGACTGGACTTTACCCATTTTGGAAACGAATTCAATTTTTTTTTTTGCCAATGATAGGCACGCGTTTGACCACTATCTCACCTGTTGGTAAGCGACGATGTGGTCGAAGATGAAGCACGCTTGCCTAGAAGTAACCCATTCACTCTTGACTTAAAGACTCCCAGGTTGTAGCTATCAGGAAACACAGACTCAGGCAGGGAATTCCACCTCTTAGCTGTACGCATAATGAACGTGTTCCTAAAACGTTTTGTGCGTGTGGGTGGAATGTCCGCCATGTAGCGGTGTAGTTTCAGTTTCTGGCTAGAATGTCATATATAATTTGAATCTCAGAAACGGCTTCAACGATTTTCATGAAATTTAGTATGCAGGGGGTTTCGAGGGCGATACATCGATTTAGCTAGGTTTCATTTTTAGAAAACGTTCACCAAAAAAAAAACGAGCAAAGTTCGGTCATCCAGGTAATACTTAAGGGGAATTATAAAACGAGCGATTAAAAAAAAGCTTTGCGACTGATGATGACATACTGTATTAATAACTTGAGCGGTATGAATTTGAGTAAGCGAAAAATTAACTAAACTAACGACGAATATTGATTAATAATAAAATCCAGAACGAGCTTACAAAAAGTGGATTGTGATAAATCCATTTCATATATTAAAATTTTATCCGAGCGACTACATTACTAAGTGAGCGACTGGAAATACAGAGAGGGCAACTTCAATATTAAGATAGAATCGATTTTTCCAAGTGAGGTTATACATAACGTACTACTAAAAAGTTCACTTTGAGCAGTTTTGTAAGCTGCTTTATTAATGATTATTAGTTCCTGATATTCTATTTGAGGGCTTATGTTTTTTATTTTGATACGTTTTTTAATGAAAACTAGATTGTTAAATGCGCGCGAATTCAAATGGGGGCGGGAAGACGAATCGTTGCTGTCAGGTGAGTTGGGCTGCGGACCAATAGCGTTGCGTGTTTACCATTGCCATGCGCTCGCACCACTGGTTAGGTTAGGTTAGGTTTATTTTATTTTTGTTCATTTGATTTAAGTAACTGCATACTACTTTAGTTTTTACGGAGTATGTTTTATTTAATTACCCTTAAATTTCAATTATAAAATTACTTAGCTAATAGAATAGTGTTTCTTCAAATAGTTATTTCATATTATTATTTTTTTAATGTGAGCTCCTTATACTCTGCTCATTAGTGTATTTTTCAAAATGGTTTTTGTATTCGAAACACTTCATTTAAGATAAAATGCCGCTCAGTATAAAAAATACATTTGCCAAATATTGAAAAAAATGCAGGACGTAACGTTGACACTCAAACAAATATTAAGTCGCTCAAATATTATGAAGCTGCTCATTTTGTATTTTAAGTAACTCAAATTAATGTTTGTAAGATACTGTTCTGTTGATTTTTCGTCACTTACAGTCAGTCGCTCACTTAGTAATTATATAACCCAAATTAATTAATTTTGACACTTAAAATTGTAATTTACAGTCACTCGTTTTATTGCTACCCAATACTTAATAATTCCTTTGATATCAGCCGTCGTTCAAAGTCAAGCCAGCCGGTCGAAACACGCCACAGTGCGATATTTTCCTTTGAAATCCCTAGAACTGTTTAAAGCCATTTGCAAGGTAAATAAGCCGCAGAGCAATTGCAGTGATGGTGACAATGCGGTGAGTGAGTGACAGATTATAAACCCGAACTGGCATGCAGTTAGTAGAACGGTTTTGGCTTCTATATTTGGATGAAAATCGTGGGCTTTGAAGTGAGTTAACACAGTGGCCATCAGATTTAGTGTACCTTACATAGTGTGCCGTAGACCGGTAAATTCGTTTAAGGTATTTGTGAACGTCCCTATGAAAATACGGAACTCATGTAGGATCGCCGTGTGTCTGTTTGTTCGTCTGTATCAGCCACTTAGTTCCAAAGGGGTTCGAACATTTTTCTATGGCAGCTGGCATAGCCCCCAGCCGCCATTTTGTTTTTTTTTCAAAATCGCAGCACATGATGCAATATTTAGATGAAGATACTACCCATATATCATGTTAGATTGAGCGCCGCAACTTTGAAACCATAGTGGCCATCAGATTTAGTATGCCTTATATACATAAGTCAAATTACGTTACGATATTTGTGAAAGTCCGTATGAAAATACGAAACTCATGTAGGATCATCGTGTGTCTGTTTGTTCGTCTGTATCAGCCACTTAGTTCCAAAGGGGTTCGAACATTCTTCTATGGCAGCTGGCATAGCCCCCAGCCGCCATTTTGTTTTTTTTTTCAAAATCGCAGCGCATGATGCAATATTTAGATGAAGATACTATATACATATGTATGTATGTGTCAGATTGAGCGCCACAACTTTGAAAAAAATAACAAAATGGCAGCAGGAGGGCTATGCCACAAAGGTTCTATTCCCTTTTAGTTGTACCATAGACAAATGTGATCTGTTCGCTCTGGCAGTGGTATAACCAGAGAGTCGCAGCTAATGGCCGGCCCTGATATGCCCTGACAATGAAACTGGTTTTTGTTCTTTTCTTTTGGTGTAGTTTGTACGTCAATTCGGGCGGAATAAACGTATTTTCTTTCTTTACTAGATCGATTCAATTGCAATTTAGTACACATATGATTCTGATATTTTTGGAGGACAAATCAGAAAACTTTAAAATTACATGTCTGGTCCTGTGTTTTTCTATTTTAGCGGACCTTTGCCTGGTCATCCATTCACCTTGTGTTTAACATCCTAATGTTTCGTTCTGCCTACAAAACCAAGGTGGAACAGAAATAACGTTTAACCTGAAAGGGGTGATCGTGTTATGTAAAGAATAATATTTATTATCGATTATGTACTACTACTACCTATTACTATATTTACACCAAAATAAAAAAATAACTAACTCAAAATAAGTCTAAAATAAAATATGGTGTCAAAAAATTTCTCCGTATCGCTGGCCACTGGTAATGTACCCAAAAGGCTGGTAGCATTGCCACGTTGCATGGCAAAGTTTATCCTTTGTCCAAGGTAAAAGCCAGCCCTTGAGTCACGCGAAGTGTCAACTAAGCGTCTGGACAGATCTTTAAACAAGTTATGAGCACTAAGACCCCACGACCCGAGAGTTTCAACCCCAAACGGCTCAAAAATATAACTACCAACGTACGTAATGTAGACACAAATAATAATAATAATATCTCAATAATAATATCTTGGGACAACTCACACACGGTCGTCCGATCCCAAACTAGGCAGAGCCTGTGCTATGGCAACCAGACAACTGATAAAGATACTTATATATTTCTAAATACATACATATTATAGACAAATTACACCCAGACACAGAACAAATTTAATGATCATGCTCATCACACAAATATTTGTACTGGGTGGGAATCGAATCCACGACCTCCGGTTTAGCAGTCAGGATCACTAACCACTAGACCAACAGGTCAGTCAATGTATGGTGCAGTTGATCTTTTTCAACAATTTAAAGATTTAATTCACAATAAAAGTTGTTCAGATTTCGCTTTATTGCTGGCACACCCTGCATAAGCCAACATTCACATTATCCTATCAGGACGCTATTAAGTTATAGTGATATTGTAGTAATTCGTTGATACGGGTTATGTCCTATTAAAGCAATCAGCTTTGTGGTGAATATACACGATATACACTCGGTTGACGATGTGGTCACGGTCGATCGAGATCGTCCGGTCAAGGTTGTTCACGCACTGTAGATAGATTAGAAGATAATAAACTTAGGGTCGACGAGCGAACAATATGTTCTATTATATTTCTATGTATATTTTTATATGTCAACCAAAGCTGATGTTTATTATTTTGCCAATGTCTTAGGTAAATTGAAAAAGCAGGTGAGCATATTACAATAGTATGATATTAATTTTAGTCATATTTATGTGTAGTTGATAGACGCTAGATATTTATGGGATGTTATATTTAAAGTGTTTTTTTTGTCTTTTTATGTTAGCATAACTTTTAAACAAGATGTCTACATCTCTTTTATTCGACTCTCCTTTCGCAGGTATGCTGGAAGAGATTTCTTTAGAAATAAGCATCACCTTTGTACCTATTTTTCTGTTCTCTTCTTCTTATCTATTTGTTAAATGTGTGTACATATACTATTAAATAAATTAATAAACTCACACTCACACCTGTCACACTCTTACCTAAAAGTCGCATTTAAAAGAGCAAATCGAGTCGAATTTACTTAAATAATATTCTTGACCAATTTTGAGCGACGTATTTTTAAAATAAAGTGTCCATTAATTGTTATTGAAAAAGTAATTGATGCCCTATTTTTGTTTATTGTAATCGACACTACTTATTTAATTAATTGAAGTAATATTAGCGGTTGTTTGTTTAATTCCATCTCGTTTTTGTGAATTACTTTGTTAAAGTTACCTTTTATTTCAACATAATGATAATAATTAAATAATATCCGTCTGGTAAAGAAGAAAAAAGCTTACTACTATGACTTCTACCCATGTCATTATTTCGTTGCGAGAGAGAGACGGAGCTTTGAATTTTTCACGACGGAATCAAGGAAGCATTGGATCCGCCACAGTAAAATAAAAATAAAATCCCTAAAGGTTAATCTGTAGCGGCATCAATGCCACCACATGAAAAGCTAAGAAACGAAATTTGTACGGCAACAAAAAGAACCGCAGCGCCATCTACGACTAACTAACAAACGAAATCCTGCATCGTGCAAGCAAAGTTCTCCGTGCGATTTGAACATATAGAACAGTCCGAATATCAATTATCGGGCAGTTGCCCACCAGACACAACAACCGCCTGGTCCGAAGATCCTCCCATTTATCAGTGAAGCCGCATACCAAATAAATCCAAAACCGTCTAATTTATAGCATTGTAAAAAAACGTCACAGTTATGAATAAGATATTATGTAAAGTACTAAACTACAAATAAGATTGCCTTGCTGCAGATTTGTCAGCGGACACATTTGCGGCATGCATTTTGCAAGATGCATTGGTAGAGAGATCATTAAATTTTCTCGTAACAACGAATTTGCACAGTGGACACATTTGTTGAAACGAGATTGTAGATTCTTTCCAGTTGAAAAATAGACACCGGTGTTTTTCTTTTCAGGAATGCATTTCATTTGCGAAATGAAAGCATGGTTTTGTGTATGTTGTTTGTAAATATGTTTTTTTGCTTCGGAAATGTATCAGGTAAGTTGAATATTAGGTTTTTTTAGTTTAACTCTACTTATCTATAAAATTTTCTTTTTATTTATACTTTTTAGTTGTTATTTAAAAGAAGCAATACCTAGCCGTACATTTAATTAGCCGTACATTACTTAATTAATATTTCTACACTAGTAATGTTAGTATGTGTGAAACAATGTTTAATGTAAGATCTAAATGTACCATATACTGAGAAATATCTTTCTTTTTTTTATTGCTTGCAGGACAGATGGTCCATGAGGTAGAAAAGTTCTAGAGTGACGACCGCGTACGCGGCAAACGCAGCATTGGAAGGCCTCCCACAAGGTGTACCGATGACCTGGAGAGGGTCGCGGGTAGCCGATGGATGCGAGACGCACAGGAACAGTTGTTGTGGTGACATTTGCAGTGACCTGTGTCCAGCAGTGGACGTCTTTCGGCTGATATGATGATGATGATGACGTAGCCGTAAGTATTTTCATATTACAATCAGTGCCAATTATACAAATTTTTAATCATCGTTTGCATTCGCATGTCAGGTGCAATCTGTCAAAAACGTATGGAAATTGAGGATTTTTTGACACATTGCTACTGAGATACGAATACTCGTATCGTTGCTTGAAAATCAATAGAATTGGCACTCAGCTTTTTGTCACTCAATCCAAAGGCAAGAGATAGGCCTATGCGATAAAACTGCTCATTGTTCACTTGTTTTATTAATGTTATGTTATTATGTGGTGTGTAATAATAAACAATAAACACTGACATTCCGACAGGTTTTGCAAAACTTAAAAAAACTAGGTAAATTGAAGAATGTTGCCGGTAATAGTTAATTTATGTACCCTTTGTTGGTGTTGAATGTTCAAAGTTTTTAAATCCGCTACCACCTGAGATGTGTAATACTAACAATAAGAGCCAAAAACCACCATAAAATGTTAAGAAAGATTTTACGTACATGCACACTGAATAAACTCCCCAACTGCACTGCAACGCGCAATGAAACCATAAAAAAGCTCCTCACAACTCCACATAAATCGTAGCGAAACTCTTCAACTAATTTATTTAGCAACTCGCTGTCGAAGTAACGTTATTTTAAATCAGTGGTTCCCAATCTTTATTTGAGCCGAGACCATTTTGATTTCTTTGTTGTTAGCAGGGATCAGAAATCAATCATAAAACTAAACTGTGTTGATCTAAAAGTAAATTTATGTCATAAATATTTTCCAAACTTGTCGCTATTCTTTGAAACCACAGGTAATGAGCATTGTTAAAAACTTCTCTTGTCTTTATAACCCAAAGGTTGACTGGTAGAGAATGCCTTGATGCATTAAGTCCGCCCATGTACCACTATTGTACATAAAGTTTAAATAAATAAATAAATAAATAAAAACTTAAAATTTTTCAACAATGTTATTTATGAGGTGAAATTCTAAACCTTATGCGGACTATATTTTGGCCCCTGCGAACCACAGGTTGGGAACCACTGTTTAAAAAAAAAAGTGCAAAACATAAGCTGAAACTACGCTAATACTTTGAGCTGGGAAATAAAAATGCCAGGAATGGATAGTTTGTTCAACTAATAAGTTAAGTTAGGAAGTGAGGCTATGCTGATGGTAACAAAACCGGACGCAACGTTTGAGTTTTAAGTTTTCACGTTATTTCGGAACAGGAAAACTTTTGGAGTACCTAGTAGTCAGTATCTAATAAGGATGGACGAAGTTTAAATCGATCAAGTCGGGTTAAAATAAGCCAGTGATGTTTGTGCCAGCTTAGTTTGATGTGTGTATTTTATTTAAGAACTTTCAGTTGGGGCCAAAATGTTCTGGAGTGGCGACCGTGTACCGAAAGACGCAGCGTTGAAAGGCCTCCCACAAGGTAGACCGATGGCCTGGTGAGGGTCGCGGGTAGTCGATGGATGCGAGACGCACAGGACAGGTTGTTGTGACACTTGGGGGAGGCCTATGTCCAGCAGTGAACGTCTTTGAGCTGATATGATGATGATGATGAAAGTAATCCTTTGCACACAAAGAGTTGCTTTCAAAATGCGTTAGCGGTTTAACCAACATATGGGAAAAACAGCTAGCAAGAACATAAATAAACATCTCGTAATAAATATTTCGTATTTATAGTACACTGTGCATGTCATTTTTTACGCAATGTTGTCATAGTGAAACTTGCCATGTTCTATAAATTTTTCTAAACGGACAACACAACCATCTTAAATCTACAAACGAATTTAGCCACATCATTCAGCAAAAACTCAATTCCCTACAGATAGTTCTTTAGCCCGGAACCGGAACTCCCCTAACTAAACATCAGCTAACAAGCGTTTTCCGTTATTAATCTCAGAAAAACAGTTAAAAGAGGAAGTAACATACTTTATAAGGGCCGCTACACACTTATGCGAGCTAGCATTATTTAAGCCAGGCCGCAAAATCGAATACATAGTGTGATAATAATAATTCTTAATTTTTCCTGACGAAGGTCTTGAAAACTACACAGGTATTAAAATAGAGGTATGAATATGTGGATAACGTTAGAGAAAACGGCCGCCCGGCTATGCCAGTCGGGTATTGGCAACAAGACAACGTGTTGTTATTTAATGGACTACCCGATCGGCACTGACCGTATAAAATACAATATGTGTTGTACGAGTAATTGATTCAGGCCGGCCGTAGACTTTAGAGAAGTGACATCCAGTTAGCAGCAGCGTGGCGAAGGCCTTTACGAAATTTCCTAAACGTCAAAAATTCATGGGATTGACAAGCGCTGTCAAAATGCCACGTGATTAATACCTTCTATTTTGACATTTCAATAATCGCAGTCACTGACAGAATATAGCACCTTGACTAGAGCAGTAGTCGTCAAACTGTGGCTCACGAACTAAACAATTTGAATTGGTAATGATTTCAGTAAACTCCACTTCACAGGTTTGCTATTACATTAATGAACATTATATTTTTATTGACATACAAATCTATGAGGCAATTGTGTTTACACAGCTCACAAAATACGTCAATTGACCAGTGATGTCAACTACCCAGTCCACGAATGTGCGCCCGCAGTGATACGTCACATTGTCTTATGTGGCCCTTTATCAGAAAAGTTTGACGACCACTGGACTAGAGAGCTTCTTGTCGTTCAACAAACATTGCCGAATCGTTTATGCCTGCCCTGACTCTGTGTGTAGCGGCCCTTAGAGTTAAAATTCTCAAAAAGAACATAAAATGCGCTCATATATTCTAGCTGGGCAATTGTAAATCTGGAACTATGGACTTATGCACAGTAATCTAGTTAATTTATTCTTTCCGTAGTGCAGGCAATTAATTTGTAGAATATTTATTATCTGGACTTTGCACGTAAACGTTAGCACGTTATTCATCAAGTTGTTTCCGTATGTGTTAATTAATAATACTTTTGTTGCTCCCTTGATATTTATTATGGTTTTAGTAGGCTACGTATGAGTGGGTTTGCTAAGAGAAATAGTATCATCAACTTTCATGTAACGTGTTAGTTTTGAATTATTAGTGAATGGTATGGATTTAGATTAAATTAAAGGCATACATAATTATATGTGCAGACGTTTCAACTTTGACTGAAACTGTACACTTATTTTAAATGTACAGCTGTTAACGTAAAAAGACAAAGTTTATCTAAGTGCCTACGTATCATGTAAGTTTGGTTTTTAGCTGTCACGCCTAAATCGCTGAACCGATTTTGACGGATTTTGGTACAGAGAAAGATGGGGCCCTGGAGACGGTTAAAAGCTACTACTGCGAGAATCATTACTAACGCGAACGAGGCCGCGGGCGAAAGCAAGTACATATTACATTGGTTTATTTGGTAAGGTGGATAGTGTGAACACTTCTTGGTCCGCAAACTATCTACCAAAAGGATTTTTGATAAGTACCTATCTAGGATATATTATTGTCACTCAGAGGTATTTCATTCTGTTATCAAGACAATTTTCATCCACACATGTTTTTGCCTCCATCAAAAAAACATGACATACCGAAGAAAAATCCAGGTTACATGAAAAATTAAATTCAGGACCATTTTTGCTGGAAGCCTTCAGTTATTAAATACCATTCATTCTGATTTTATATCTCGTATATTTGTACTTTTCGTTTATAATATTTTTCCATTGAGCTGGAAATTCAATAACGCGAGCTGTAATGGGTTTTTGTCAGTCATATTATTTTACTACGGGCAAAATTACTGTTCAAATCATGACCCTTTTGGGGCGACCGACGCCATGTTTGAGTTAACTCACAGCGTTACAAAAATTATGGATAATATGGGCACAATATTAGCGTATGTGCAGATTTGAATTTCGAACACGACTACTCTATGTATTTCTTAGTTTGAAATGAAATAGAGAGCGTCATGTCAATTCTAGTCATTATGTCATCCACCTAATTATTTTACATTCATTCGTTAGCAGCTAGCGTACCCTATGTCACGTATACCATATACGTACCATACGTGTATCAAAGTTCGGGAATCCTATGCTGTACTGGTACACGAACTCAGTATAGCTCTTTGAGCTCTAGTACTGGGCTGTTGAAATTATTGTGTTGATGCTGAGGAGACCGTTAATGAGTTATTTAAAAAAAAAGATTAAAGAAAATAAAAACGGCGTATTGTTCATTGTTGTCATTTGTTCTGCTTCATACGAAAATATATCATGGAAAGAATATTGCTAATGTCATGCTAAAACGAAATATCTATAGGAACTCGTGACAAATTGGGAAGAATGTAAGTATTTATTAAAAAAAAAGCAGAACAAGCACAGACAACAGTTCTCAACCCATTTCAACAATACGAGACATCTCGATCGTAAGTTTCCGCCGGTCGATCCTGTAAACATGTCGAAGTGATCACGAGGTGAGCCGTCAATCCATATAATCAAGATGGAATGGAGCTCACTTCGTGATCACGTGACGTCTTGATTAAATGGATAGACAGCTCACCTCTTGATCGCTTCACCCAAGCCTTCACTTCGACATGTTTACAGAATCGACCGGAAACCATTATATTTATTAATTTGAATGCTTTCAAGTCCATTTCTAGACTTTAAAACGCTAACCGATCTTCTTCAAGAAAACTAGCAACGTGTTAAACTTTCTGTTTTAATGAATGTGCTCATTTTGAAGTGTTTCACATAATTGCCTTGTAGGGTTGTTTCGTGATCGCTGATCCAATTAGATTAAGTAACACGTATGGGTGTTATCAAAATGTAAACTTAGTTGTAGGTAGATTGCGTTTCGGTATCATTCATATGGCATTAAAAATAGTGACTGTGGTGGCCCACGTGGTGGTCGCAAATTATGAGCTGTTGTTTGAGTTCAAAGCCGGTGGAGCCTATTCTGTCCCGCTGCGAGGCAAAGGTCTCCCTCAAATTTGCGTACCAGTCCTTGTGGTAGGTGTCTAGGTCGTCTTACCACGACTTTCTTGGCCGACCTAGGCGACACCGTTCACCCTCAGGCACCCACTTTGTGGTAACTTTTGCCCAGCGTTCACTGCGCATGTGGGTGACGTGACCCACCCAATCCCGTTTTAGCCAAGTAGGCTACTGCAATTCAATGCTGGGAAGAGCTTGTGAAGGAACGGGTGCCTCTCTTCCCACAATTTGATTATCTCTTTAGGCTAATTGTCCTGGGATCGCCTGTGTAGATTGTAAGTCCAGTCTTCATCTAAATGACGATCTTTTTAAAGTTTTTAATTTAAATGACATAGACATACCACGTTTTACGACATACTACTGACTACTGTTATAATTGTGATTTAATCAATGTATTTGTGAGCTGGTTTAATTTGACATGCCATATCCAATTCTATTGTATTTATTTATTGTGTGATTTTAAAGTGTATTCATGTGATAATTATGGGCTATGCCTGAATTTTTTTTTAATTTTTTATTCATAGGAACATTAGCTGATATTATGTAAGACACCCTAGAATAATGTGAATTATTACTATTTTCATTTACCTTTGCTTAACGGGATAAGATCTGGATTCTTATCATCAGCTGCTTGTGGAGAGTTCCTCTTCTGTACAATCACCTTCTGGTTCTTTATCGATGGTAGTGTCACTGCAAAAGAAAATCAGTACAGAATATAATATACAATGTCGATACGACAACAAATGAAAACACTGGCAATACTGGTTCATAGGAATATTTTTAAACTATTATAAATCCTGTTAACGAAATTAAAAATAAATCAACTTTCCAATTACATAAAACGTCAATAAAACTCAAACTAGTGAATGATAGTGACAATTATTCTGACAAAATATTCCAAGCAGTCTGTTGGAGTTAGTGACATCAGATCTGTGATAAAAGACAACATATTCGGATGAACTAGTATTGCCAGTGTTTTGATTTATTGTCGTATCGCCGTCTACACCTTGTACCTATTACACAATGTGCCAAAATTACTTGAAAAATGAAATTTGATTCAGTACAATCTACTGCTTACACCTTAACAACTAAAATTACCTTTTCTGCCAACTTAAGTCTAACTGTCACTTTTAAGTGGTTACCAGTGATGAATGTTTGACTGTACGATAGCAAAATTGATTTAAATCCATTGTTCACTCTTGGTCTTTATGCCACATACGTCAATGTGACAAGGCAAATTAGATTATTTAACATTTGAAACTTCTTGCTACTTTATTTACAGAAAAATATTTTTAGTCACTTTTGTAAGCATTCGCAGACAAAAAAGACGCCACTATGCGACAACGGAGATTTTAAAGATAAAATGCATTATCGCTTTATCGCTATACCTAACTGTGAGAGTTTTCACATAGCAGGACCTTTTTTTTAAGGTTGGGAAATCATCAAATAACTTTTTCCGCTCTGGGTGGAGCGGAAGGGCGTGTCAGACTCTTACTGACTAAAACCCATCCGTGTTCCTTTGCGTTCCAGGGCCGCGGTGATACTTTCGACCAAATTCCGCATCCCTGGCAGGCTCTGTCCCTAGCGGGCCCCGTCTTTTATGCTGACATCTCTTTGAGGCGGGGGTGGAACACAACGCGCTATCGACCCGAGCCTGGTGGTAATCGGACAGCGAGCCACCCAACGCTCGCCGTCCGCAGGCCCGCGCCGACGGTGGCCGGGGATCGCCCTGCGACTCCCGACGCCCGGGGCGTCTTTTGGTTGGGGCCTTGCCTTTCCCTCGCGTGGCCAAACTCGTCCTTTCCTAGCATTACTGCTTCACAGAAGGAAGTGACCGCTTCTCAAGCCTCCTCGCTCCGGACCATGGATTTAACCAGGGCCGGAATCGAGAAGTCGCCATCGCCGATCGCTTCGACGAAGACACGGCGGTGCTCAGCCCAAGCAGGGCAGACCTCCACCGTATGCTCAACCGTGTACATAGCGGGGCTTACTGTCCAAAGTGTGTTAGGCATTCCAACCATAACCATCCATAAAAATGTTTACTTTCCATTATAAAGCAAAAAGTCTTGAATCATATATCAATATTAATGTTCACATATAAATAGCTGTCGAGTCATTAAAATCATTCATCGTCTAATGGGCCACACGGTCTTTATTATTTATATACAATGAGACATACCCACATTAGGTTTGATTTATGATCTAATTATACCTATACTTTATCGGTATAACAAACGATGTATTGATTGGTCATTAATTGATATAAAGAAATTAAATTTAATGTAAAGCCTATTTTTCATAACTTATATGGTATAATTCGATTTTGATTGCCCATGAGATCAAAATACGTAATAATTTGAAATGTTCATACCTAGTATATTTTTGCGATGTAGGTAATATAAATATTTAATAAATAAACACCAATGGAAATAAGTCTTTCGCGGCTTAAACTGAGTCGTCAATCTGTACTGATAACAGTCTTAGGTAAGTCAAGTCAAGTTAGGTGAAGTGAGCTATCAATACCTTTTTTTCTTTTTTTAAGGTTGGGAAATCATCAAATGACTTCTTCCGCTCTGGATGGAGCGGAAGGGTGTGTCAGACTCTTACTGACTAAAACTTAGCCGTGTTCCTTCTAAAGCCCTTTGCGTTCCGGGGCCTCCTTTCGATCAAATTCCGCAATCCAGGCAGGCTCTGGCCCTAGCGGGCCCCGTCTCCTATGCTGACATCTCTTTGAGGCGCGCGTGGAATATAACGCGCCATCGGCCCGGGCCTGGTGGTGATCGGACAGCGAGCCACCCAACGCTCGCTGTCCGCAGGCCCGCGCCTACGGTGGCCGGGGATCGCCCTGTGCCTCCCGACGCTCGGGGCGTCTTCTTCTGTAGCGGCGGTTGGGGCGAAGGCACTGTCTCTCCCTCGCGCGGCCCGCCTCCTCCTTTGCTAGCATTACTGCTTCGCAGACAGAGGTGACCGCTTCCCAAGCCTCCTCGCTCCGGGCCATGGATTTAACCCGGGCCGGACGCGAGAGGTCGCCGCCGCCGATCGCCTCGACGAGGACACGGCGGTGCTCCGCCCAAGCAGGGCAAACCAGCTGTTAATACCTTGCATCAATTGGAATGACAGCTCACTTCACCTAACCTTCCACGTTGAGTATTTTTCCAGAATGTACCGGTTGCTGGGATTATAACTTAACTAAAGTCAAGAAATAAAAATTTCTCGGCTGGTTTTGTACTTCAACAAAACAAGATAAAGCTACTTATTTATAAACTAACCTTCATAATCCCTAGATCTATGTCGTATCCGAGACGCAATGAGGGCAAGGCACAACACTAAAGCGATGGTCAATGCAGCTCCGAGAAATACGCCAACTGCCCAATTGACTTCCCACGCTTCTTGTGGCTCTAAGGACAGAAACACCGTATTAATCAAAACAAGAATCAAATAATGCTTTGTAAACAATAATAGGGTATTTTACTGAAAAAATCAAACTAGTCCGTCATATAGATTTCCAAAAAATATTGGACACGTATTTTTTTATTTTTTTACGTACCTACACAAAAAATTAAGATAACACAGTGCGTTGAAAACACGCATGATGTCACGTCCCTAGTTAACATTGTACCATCTTAGTGACGTCTCGCATGTTTTCAACTGTATCGTCTTCATTTTTTGTTTATGTCAAAAAATAAAAAAAAACGTGTCCAATATTTTTTGGAAATCTATCTGACGGACTAATAGATTTGTTCAGTAAAAAACTCTTTTGTTCCACAAAGTCATTTTTTTTTAAAACCGACATTGCTTAAAACTGAATTGTTTTTAAATATGTAATGAAAGCGATGGACGAGGTCTACGACACGGAACAAGTGTGCCTGACTTGGCTATATAATTGAGATCTCTGTCAAAGAAATGGTATGAAAGTTTATGAAAGGAGTTTTAAATAAAGTATGAGTTTGATAGAGCATCATTTCATCAGATATGTGACAATGTTAATATAAAACTCGATTTGACAGTTTCATTTGCGGAATATTTCTCGCCCTCTTATTGAGAGAAAGTGGTTTCTTGACTAACGAAAGTAGCCGCTATTATTACACAGCTTGTACTGGACAAGCTGTGTATCAATAGTGTATCACAACTCACTAAATACTACCGTTGCAAAGCCCATTCATTCATTTTTTATTTCAGTAACAATTTTTACATCGTATGGAAATTGTACACTAAATTATAAAATTAAAAATAATTACAATATAAATCACTATAACAGAATTATCAAAACAGATAAAACAGATTATTACAACATTAACAAAATTAATTAATTCTAAATAGCTTGTCTAGTATGTACAAGCTACGGTAATTGTTATAATAAGCTGTATAATTTAAAGAGATTCAATTATAAGACTGACCTGTCCTCGGGGCTAATCGCAGAGCCGTTTCAACAGTGAACGTGACATGTTCTGATCTCCCTCTCGCATTGGCTGCATACACTATGAGTCTCAATTGTCTGTTAGAACCGAGCCTTCTGAGGTTCCATAGAGCACCTCCATTGCTGGCGTTGACAACTAGACCCTCAGCTGCCCAGACTTCTACCACGTACACACATTGGAGACCACCTTCGTATCCTGGGAAGAGAGAATATTGTTAAGTAGACTCATAATGCCCTGTTCATCATCATCATCATATCAGCCGAAATACATACGTCCGCTGCTGGACATAGGCCTCCCTATCCTCAAATGGATGGATTTGCCATAATTGCCACGCTTGGCAGGCGGGTTGGCGATCGCAGTGTAACTGTTGCAATGCACAGAGAATGCTGCTGCCCATTCTCTGGTGAGTCCCTTAGTCGCCTCTTACAACACCCACGGGAAGTGATGGGATGGTGCTATTCTTTTACGTCCGACGCCATAATGCCCTGTTAATCCAAATGATTTAGACCACTACAGGAACTTTGGGCTGACGTACACAGCGTTTTTAAACGTACGTATTTGTCACAAATGCGCATCGCTTGCGCATTTTCTACCATGAAACAGTATTATTGCATAAATACAAGCGTTGACTGCGACTAGATACGATGTAATGCGCGGAACATCAGTTGCTGGTCGAAACAGATGGAGAAGAACTGTTGTGCGAAGAAAAAAAAGAATGTTTTTGTAGCTACATACTCTCCTGTAAATACTGTGAATGTTTACCAACATAGTTGTTAAGTAATTATGTTACTAATATATTTGTATTTTGACTTAGTTTTATAAGTAGCGATTGTACTAACAAATATGTATGAATATGGAATTAATTCTATTATTTTTATTATTATTAAAATGTTGTTTATATCTTTGAAAGGATTGTCCGCAATGACAGAGCGATGAGGAAAAGAGACGGTGCTTTAAAGGGTGCTTGAAATAAATCAAGAAAACTTTTTAATTGTACGACTGCATAAATGATGTATGTGTGACTTAGTAATGATCAAAGTTTTTCTGCTGATTTTTAATCTTTTGTGTTCCAAGCATCAAATAAAAAATAGCGCTAAACATAATTTTCTGAATATTTTATTCATTTCCGAGTCTACCACAATTATTTTAACTACAATCAACAATACTGGACTTTTACAAACAGGAAATGTTTTACCGTTTCGTGTGTCGTAAAAAAAGTCATAGAATTCCTAAAAAAACATTCAATAAAAACTAAAACCTGAAACAAAGTACCAGGAATGCAGAATTTGGCAAGCGGTGAAACAGCACCGATGACTAGACAACATGTACAATAACATGTGTGGTTTAAAGTTCGCAACAATAAGTGGTGTCAGCTTGCTAGTTCGCCAACGCGCATCCAATTTCTGTTAGCTAAATTTTACGACAGGACAAAATATACAGCTGAATTTATTATAACGCTGAGCAGCGCTGTTTAAGCTTTACGTTTCTGTCGCTTTATGACTATGTTGCTTTTATTAAACTTTGTCAATCCTAATGAGACGGGACATATCGCTGCTCTTTCTTTCTTTTTGCGGTCGTAACGGCTACAAGTTCGAAAAAATCTACTTAAATCTGTGATTGAACTAAAATAAAATGCCACCAACTGCACGCAACTGCTTAAAAGGTGATTTCTTTGGAACTTTTTCGATTTTTTTTACAATCAAGTTTTGTTGAAAAGATCCTTTTCAAAATTTTTGCTTTTGTCTTCGGACAGTTTATCAGAAACAGAATGTCACCCATAAATAAAATTTCATGACATCTTAGGGGAAATATTTATTAATATATTTATTTGTTTATTCATTAACAGATATAATTATTTTTAGAGGCAGAACCCAAGGTAATAAAAGTGGTCATACAATTCATGTTCATATACGTAAATTTGATAATGTTCCGTCTCTAGAAATTGATTGAAAGATTTTTCCAGGAAACGTTAAATCAATTAAAATTCGATCAATTAACGTAATGAGACTGTCATAAATGTTTTGAGGACACGTGTGGGAATGAGGTCAAGTCGTTTCCTTATTTGGGATATTAAAAGTGGAGAATTAAACCTGTCTCTAATTAGGGTTCCGAACATCCGTAAGCAACGGAACTCTTACAGGATCATTCGGTTGTCTGTCTGTCTGTGAGCCCGTCGGTCACATCCAATTTTCTCCTAAATACTCCCAAAATACTGGACCGATCCTGTTGAAATTTTGTACACAAAATGAATTATGAACTTCTGTGACCCGAACACGAACGCGTTACGTAAATAAATATTTTTTGATTATTTTTGGTACTTTAAAAAATATCTGGACAGTGTGGCACACAATAAAAAAAAACACGCTCTTTCATTATTAATTTATGTATTCTTAAACATTATTTATATTCCAAGTATGTTCCTATTTTATTTACCCACGTACGTGTGTCCCTGCAGGGTGCCAACTGAAAACCAGCGTTGGGTGTCTGACGCCCAGCATATGCTGAGATGGTAACCCTTTCGGTATGGGCACGCTCAACACAGGTTTACTGTATCACTGTTATATTACATTATTATTTTTTTTACTATGTATTTGTTGGTATTGTGTTGTCGGTGTCGAATAAAAGTTTTCTATTCTATTCGATTCTATACTAAAATAAAAATTAAAAGTTTTTCAAACTGTACCGTGCGACATGTATACTAAAATAATAAAACTGAAGAGTTTGTTTATTTATAAACGCGCTAATCTCTGGAACTTTGTGTATGCCATATTCATGAGGAAGGCTATAGGTTATACAGGAACGGGGAGAAACGGGAAATGTATCAAATGAAAGGGCTTCTTGTGAGAGCTTCAATTATATGTTTTTCATTATTTAAAAATAAACATTTTTGAAGTTATTCAAAAATTTAACCAAAAATGACCATACCAACCTAAACAAATTTAGAAAAAACGCAGATAGTAATACAGGAAAACCTACAAGAAGTCTATAATGTTAAAATAACATGTTTCTAAAATTAAAATCGTTAAGAACCCTTTGCTCGCGAGTCCGACTCGCACTTGTCCAGTTTTTTTTACTGGCCTAGCCATGAGTTTTTAGCAGATATCAATTTACATTATGATTATAAACTAAATTAAAAACTTTTACATGTCAACAAGTAAAATGTATCATCATCACAATCGCCGACAGACGTCCACTTTTGGAGATAGGGCCTCACCAAGTGAGGCCACACTGACCACAAAACCAGAGGATAAGTGGATTCAAGGCTCTTCAACAATCATGGGTTAACCTTGTTTGGAGGCTTTCCATTTTTAAAGAATTAATAAGTCAAGTAACGTCTAAAACTAAACGACTTATCTCATAAACAACAGCTAATATACAGCAATAGTTTGAACAGCTGAAACATTATACCAATTAGTCTCCAAGAAGTATTTCAAACCATCGCCGATAAAAGTTTCTCATCATGGCAGCCAATTGCCGTCCACCGCTGAACGTAAGCCTCCCCCAAAGAGCGCCAACCATCCCGGTTTTGAGCGGTCCGCATCCATCCGCTGCCAGCCACCTGCTTCAAATCATCGATCCATCGTGCCGCAGGGCGTCTCACACTACGTTTGCCCATACGCGGTCTTCACTCGAACACATGTCTGCTCCATCGACCGTCTGTCCGTCTACAGACTTGGCCAGCCAACTTCCACTTCAGCATGCTCATTCTACGCGCAATGTCGGTGACTTTAGTTCTCTGGCGAATGACTTTGTTGCGAATTCTATCCACCAGAGAAATCCCGAGCATTGCTCGCTCCATTGCACGCTGAGCAACCTTGAATTTGTGGACCAGGCCTATGGTGAGTGTCCACGTTTCGGCTCCGTAATTCATTACGGGAAGGACGCACTGGTTAAAGACCCTGGTCTTAAGGGATTGGTGGATCGACTATTCAAAGATACCACGTAGCTTCCCGAAGGCCGCCCAGCCAAAGCGTATTCTTCTGGTCGCCTCCTTCTCAAAGTTGTGCCGCCCCAGCTGTATAATTTGGCCTAGATATATGTATTCTTGCACAACCTCGAGGTTACTCAAATAGTTTCTAATACGGTCCACTAAAATTTCACCAAAACGCTATTGACAAATTATAACGTTTTGTGTACTATTTATTTCGCAAACAACTTATTCCGCAAATATTTTATTAAAAAAAGAAACACTCGTTTAACAAACATTTATTTGGCAAACACTTCTTTTAACAAATTATGAGGTAAAATGAGAAAAAAAATATTTGTTTGTCAAATAAATAATACGAAGTTTATCGGATAATTATTTTGCTAAGTCAATTATTTGGTAAACTTGTTGCTGTTAATGAAATGACAAATAATGTTTTTGCCAACGTTACTTTTCAAGTAATAATTTTTAAATTATTTTTTAGTGAACTGACAGTTCACCTTCTAATACACCTAAAATTAATTCATACGGCCTCGAAATACTCAGAAGTTGAACTTGAAATTAATGATCAACTTCTAATACTATAGGTAGAGAATATTGATATACTAAGGCAATTACAATTAGTTAGTCGCCGGTTCGTTAGGTTAATGGTTTAAGTGCCTAACATTGGACTCTTGGTCAAGTTAGCCGCAGCGTTTTGGAAGATTACCTGCAATTACGTAGTTTTGATATTCATGATAACTAAGCACTTAGTCTAGTGCTTTGAAGAAAAACATTTAACTTAACTGTAAATGATGACGTTCAAAAGTGCCGTTTAATGGCCTAATTGAAATAAATGTTTTGACTTTGACTTTGACTTTGACTTTGACTTTGAAGTGTTCATTTTATTTTGATGATATGACAATCACAAAACACGCGTAAAACGTAACGTAATGTGCGTACAGCTAAGGAGTGGAATTCCCTGCCAGAGTCTTTGTTTCCCAATAGCTGATGATAAGAGGTAACCGTATTCCATGAACATCAGTATTGGAATAGCTGCCTGACCGTTGGAAAATTGAAAATGCTTTTTTCTATGGAATTCCGCATAAACTAAGTGGAGCCTTAAACCGTGCACAGACTAAACCAAGGCTGCCTTGACTCATTGTAAGAAAAGAAGAAGAAAGAGGGAAAAATGTTTAATTGGGACTCGCACAAGACAACAACACGTAAAATAAAATTAATAACTAAACATTACAATAAAATAATTATCTGTGCGAGGCCAAAATGGTCCCTATCTCAGCTTATGCTGCGATCTAAAAAATAAATAACGCAATAATAAATGTATACACAGCCTTAGTTTATACAATTTGTTATAACGTAAGTTGTTTAAGCTGATATTCAATTACAAATAACAACAAACCCAGATTACGTTTAAATTAAATTTTGACATCACTTGTTCGCATTTTATGAATTTCTGAGAAACGTTCTGAAGATGGCTTATCTAAGCTTTATACTATACAAGTAATTATAATCCTTTTGTTTAATCTTGTAATTAGAAAAGTAAGATTGAAAAAATCGTAAAATGATGTATTTTTTTGACTGTCTTGTTGGTCGAGTGGTTAGTGACCCTGACTGCTAAACCGGAGGTCGTGGGTTCGATTACCACCCAGGACAAATCTTTGTGTGATGAGCATGATCATTTGTTCTGTGTCTGGGTGTAATTTGTCTATAATTTGTATGTATTTAGAAATATTTAAGTATATTTATCAGTTGTCTGGTTGCCATAGCATAGACTCTGCCTAGTTTGGGCTCGGATGACCGTGTGTGAGTTGTCCCAAGATAAAAAAAAATAAAATATTTAGTTATTTTCTAATTAACGTACCCAAACTATTTATTTTTTTCCACAAAATTGTGAAAAGTAAATGTTATTATTTAGTTTTTCCTTCTAGAGTATTTCTTTGTTTAACTTAACTTATCCCCAGATAAAGTAGAGGTGAATTATAAAAGTTAATTAAGTAATTAAGCGCTAATTTTAATATCTTTTTTGATCTTAAGTTTGAAATGAATAACAAAACAAACATGTAGAAAATTGATAAATATTTATATACCTAGTAAATTTTTAACCTTTATGACTCCAGACGTCATGACCTCAAAACCTTCATACAAAATCGATTTCCAGGGATTACCTTAGTATTACACAATTTAGCGGTTTAATTGCTGTGGGCAAATTACGAATTAATCACATGAAATTACTTAAAGGATTACGATCATTGGAGTGAGGCAGACGGTCGTGTGTAGGTACCTGAATATTGGCAATATGGCAGACGACAGGATATATTGAGGGATTCTGATCCACTCATTTGCGCGCAAAGGGTTCCGAATGAATCATGTTTTATTTAGATGTTACTTTGAAACTATAGACTTCTTACAGTTTTTTTTTAATTTATAATTAAAGAACTATTACGGTATTATTCTTTTCAGAATTTTAGGCTCAGTTCTTTCGGAGATAAGGGGGAGAAATTATCTTTAATAACTTCATCATTTGATGTTTTCAAATGATGAAAAACTACATTGGAGACCTTTACGATGAGCCTTTTCGATTGATCTGTCATATATTCGGATAATATTTATTGTATACAAGCTTTTGCCCGCGACTTCGTACGCGCATTTGTTTCGTTTTTGCCGTTCGCGTAATATTTCGGGAAATTCTCTCTTAGTTCTCCCCTACACTCCCCAAACAGCCAAACAGCGTTCTACGGGTAATCTGACAATTCTACAATTTTGTACGTTTATTTCATACATTCTCTGCTTTATTAAACAACACCTGTCGTGAAAATGCCAGTTTTTGACATATTTGTCACACTGTTAGCTACATATATAAAACAGGGCCCAGTAGTTTCGGCTGTGCGTTGTCTGCCAGTCACTCAGTCAGTCACCAGTAACGGAAGAATTTTAAATATAGACTAGCGGTCCCGACAGACGTTGTCCTGTCCGAACTTTGTGTCTGACGAAACAATATAGAAATCGATTGCAGCGCCACCTACCGGGTCCAATTGTAAATCTAAACCATTGTCGAATCCCCTTGAACACAGAAAAAAAATCATCAACATCGGTCCAGCCGTTTAGGAGGAGTTCAGTGACATACACACGTACACAAGAAATATATATATATTAAGATTGATTGATAAACAATATTTATTTACGTTACGTGTTCGTGTTTGGATCACACAAGCTCATATGTTCAGCTGAACCAGCCTTGTAGATTCAGAAGAAATTGTCTGTGACAGGCGGACATTTAGACACACAAGTGATACTTTAAGGGTTCCGATTTCTTACAGTAAACGGACGTACGTATCCTAAAAACTTTAAATGGAGTTTACTCCTTAAGAAACGATTTTCATATATTATTTAGCCCGCGGTATAAAACTTTTATGAGGAGTAAAATCGAGCGTTAATTAAAAGTGAGGCGTTACGTTCCTTTGCGTAACGTACTTTGCATACCTTTCACTTCGAGATTAGGTATGTGTGTATGTACAAAGTATACTCAGCTTAATAGTTTATGTTATATATTTCATTGGAAATATTTAGGTAATATGAATAAATATTGATATATCGCACACCGAGATCTAAAGGGAGCTAACTCAAAAAGCACTTTCTTCAGAAAAGGTGAAAAACTTATTACTATGTTCCTGTCCACTGCAGAAGTTTCCTGTATAAATTTATGCTTGCATGCAGCTAGAAGACAGATATTGTAGGAATCTTGTATTTTACTGATGTTTTGGGGCTTTTTTTTTTAAGAATGGGAAATCATCAAATGACTTCTTCCGCTCTGGGTGGAGCGGGAGGGCGTGTCAGACTCTTACTGACTCAAACCCATCCCCTTCGCGGGCCCCTTCTTTTATGCTGACATCTCTTTGAGGCGCACGTGAAACACAACGCGCCATCGACCCGGGCCTGGTGGTGATCGGACAGCGAGCCACCCAATGCATGCCTACGGTGGCCGGGGATCGCCCTGCGACTCCCGACGCCCGGGGCGTCTTCTCCTGTTGCGGCGGTTGGGGCGAAGGCCTTGCCTTTCCCTCGCGCGGCCCGCCTCCTCCTTCGCTAGCATTACTGCTTCGCAGAAGGAGGTGACCGCTTCCCAAGCCTCCTCGCTCCGGACCATGGATTCAACCAGGGCCGGACGCGAGAGGTCGCCGCCGCCGATCGCCTCGATGAGGACACGGCGGTGCTCCGCTGAAGCAGAGCAGACCTCCAAGCTTGATGAGCTCCAAGATGCTTTCATTTACCCTCTTTTTATACAAGAGTAAACTCCAGTCGTGCGTCGGAGCTGACACACGCAATTTTTGTATAATGTCAAATGTAGATCTTAATTCTCCGAAAACGACACTACACAAACAATTTTCATCCATCCCCAAAAAACCAACTCACACTTCACATTAATAAAGCAAAGCTACTTATCTCATACCGTATAGTTTCCAACATCTAAGCAAGCCCGAGTCGTAAGTAATCTCAGTGATCTCAAATATGCCTTCACTTGCTTTAGTAGCCGACTTACACTTTGACTACATACTTATGACGTCAGTAATACGTACTGGTTTAATTACAAACTAGAATTTGGCGTTAACTAAGAGATATTGTGGTTGATGCGGTAGGATTGGTTTAAATTTTGGACATTTTCTTTTTTAATGTTTAAGCTCATGATAGACATATCAAAGGGATCGTCAACTTTATCACCGTATTGCTCTGAAGCGAGGCGATTACGTTACATTTCCGATTATGTAGTGTGCGTTGCAGTAGGGAGTTTCATACAAGGAATAATGCACGGCTCGAGTTCGGCTCCTTTTCTGAGTTGATATTGTGACGAGGATATCCTTGGCTCCAGGTCTCTGGCAGACAAGGTAGCCCTTTGGAAGCGTCTGGCGAAAACAAAACATATTTTTACATTCCTATTTCAAATTCTTTTAGTTTTCACCAGCCGCACACATATATGATCGTGTGCTATGACCTTAATACTATCTGCTGAATCTGGCTGGATTGATTCAAATAAAACCAGTTATTTAATTAACAAGCTTAACTAAATATCATTTTTTTAAATTCCCCAATAACATCATAGACAAAATCAATATTACAAGGTCATTGATTTGTTACTAAGGCTGATTTTAAAGTTACCCTTGCTGGAAACGTATGATTAAATGAAACTACATTTGTCCGATTGGCTGTTGAAAATGTATTCAACCAATCACATCGTGATTCATGTTTGATTATTTGTTACATTAATTTTCGTTTCCAGAAACAGGGGTTAAAACTATTATATTTGTATATCGTTATTATTATTTTCGCATATTATTGTTCTATGGACACAATGTAAAAATAATGTTTATTGAACCAATTACTTCTAATTACATATAATAGCTAAACAATCTAAAATTTTAGGTACGTAGTTAATCTGTGATCATAATCTTGTGTACAAAATTGTTGTGTACTATAAACTATGGGTTTTAGTTGAAACCTCAGAACTCCAAACAAAGCAAAGAATGCCTGTATTTTGGGAGTCGATTGATTCCTCCTAAATAGCAATGCTTTACTTACACATTAATAATTGCTAATGTTGGTGGTACTTAGTATGAAACATTCGTCAAATACTCTTAATGATACTAGTATGGCAAGCGAAAACCTTGTCTGTGGTGGACAAATTCAAAAGCCTAATCCAAGCTTAAACCACACAAGATTCCAGAAATATTTAATTAGAATTTATGCAAATCTTCTCTTTGAACTGTTACAATAGAGTTACGATAGTCCGGTTGTCATTTATCACTGCCGAACTCCGCCTTACTTGTGTAGAAGATTGGAAGGTATTCTAAATTGAGCTAAAATGTTTCCCATGAAATCCTATTCTCACAATTCAGCTTAACGTTTTATAAAAAGTAAAAAAATAAAAAGCATTTTACCTATAAATCAAAACGTATTTTTTTTAACGTTGCTCCACACTAGGTATTTGTCCTGTATCGTGGGTGCGTTTACAAACATAGAAACTCATATACAAAAACAACCAGACCCGGAACAACTATCTGTAGGCCATATAAATATTTGTTCCCAATAATCAAACCCGCGATACGCAATGCAGCAGCCAATCTCTCAACCACTGCGCCAACCGCGTATTAAAACATAGGTCACTCAAACATCAGATTAAACATCATCATTTTTAGAATCGACGCTCCAAAGTCACCACTTTCTCGTGTATGGAAGCTGAAGAAGTACTGGGCAGAAGAAGTGAAGCAACAAACTCCCTAGCAACATTACTATCTGCCTATCAGTGGAGATAATTTCGCGAGGTCTTTTTCTACCTTCAAGTGCCTGTACTGAGTTCAAGTTTGAAAAGTCCAATTGCATGCACATAGAACTTTCGAATTATTTATAGATGACTAGTTTCCACCCGCGGCTAAGCCCGCGTGATTGTCGAAAATTATCCCAAGGGAACATACTCCCGGGATAAAAACATCCTATGTCCTTTCCCGGGACTCAAACGATCTCTATACCAAATTTCATTTAAATCGGTCCAGCCGTTTGCGCGTGAATAAGTAACAAACATACACACACTCACAAACTTTCGCCTTTATAATATTAGTGTGATGTGATGTGATATAGTGTGATGTGATTTATTAATCAACACTTTACGCACACAAATGTACAGAGGTGGACTTAATGCTATAGACATTCTCTACCAGTAAACCTCGCACCACGAAGTTTGAGGAGATCGTGGATTATGTTCCAGCAAAGACCAGCTGGACCTTAAGGAACGAAAAGTTCGAGTCCCTCTACAAGAGTTCCGACTCATCATGTTGAGACCTTCTTCAAGGAAGAGTTTTGGCCGAAGGGTGTCGTACATCGGCGATTCCGCCGAAGGCTACGCGACACCATGCAGCGCAACATAACACCGTCAGTTCGTGTACAATAGTTAATTCATATTTTTGTGATTTTTACAAATATTATATAATGATAGTCTGTAAGATACATTGTTTTGGGTATTTTTACCTGAAATAAATTATATATTATCATTATTACTTGGCCAATTATCTCGAAAGATAAGATCTACAAGTCTATGGAATAGTTAAGTCGCAATTTCCATAATTATCCATACTTATATTATAAATGCGAAAGTTACTCTGTCTGTCTGCCGATTTCACATGTTTTCACGTCTTAACGGCTGAACGAATTTAACTATGTCCTGCATTGAGACATACGATAGTTATTAATCCGGTAGAATGATCACTTAAAAATAGGGGACACATTATGACTTTTCCTCCAAATATTTTATTCTCACATTATGAGTTTACTTCCAAATATTTCGACATCGTAACACTTTAGGGCACCATGTTTCAAACATGTTTTGTTTGTTTAAGTGGCCTACATATACCAGTTACATAGCGCGCAGCCATTATATATAAAATGGCGGCGGGTGGCTTTGCCAGCTCCCATAGAAAAATGTTCGAACCCCTATTTGACTTTCCCAAGGGCGAAGTGGGTGGTAAAATCTAGTTTGTCATATTCTAAGTAACAACTGTTCTGCATAATAAAAAAAAATCCAATGAGCTGCATCTTAAAATGAAAACGAAAAAAAATCAAGTTAAAAAAAAGACTATTAAAATCTTGTTACCGCTAATGCCCCATGAATCGTTTTTACAAAATCCGCCTAATGGCACTGTAAATAATCTTTTATTTACAGAGGAAAGTCGTTTTTAGATCCCTGAATGAAGGCAGAAGTTACGTAAACATACCCCTTTTGTTTGAAAAGTTTTTAGCGAATCTGTTGAAAATCTTAACGATTTTTATTCTTTTTGCATAAAAATCTGAAATTCATTTCTTTTATTTGAAAAACTGAGAAGCTTCCTAAGTGGAATTTAGTGCCCGACTTACTTACTCATTTTCATTACCGATTTAGCAAAAATGAATTCAGTTTATTTAATTGTAGACGTTCTGTTCTACAAGAACTTTGTGTTTGTGTGTGCATATTTTCCAAATTCAACGGTTTTGATTTCTAGCTAGGAATATGGATTTCTAGCTGGCACTTTGGGAAATCATTACCTGGATTAGAATAAATAATACTTATAATAATATATATACTTCGCAATAAATTACTTGGTAAAATAAAATTTTTATCACGTGAGCGAAGCCTCGGGCAGAAGCTTGTGTTTAGCATAAATTCATTTATCGTTCCGATCATCTGTACAATACAGAATAAAAAGTTAAAAACAAATTTTTCTTAATAAGATAGGAATATATTGGAAACTGTTGAATTTGGATGAGATTTATTGTATACAAAACGATTTTTTCATAATTAATATATCAAGAAATTATAATCTAATAAAGATTTATTACAATCTCACGGAGTCAGCAATTTGCCGGTGACATGTACTTGTACATGTACATCATACTTAACTCAAAGCAAGATTGCTAAGTATAATAATAAAAAAAGATCCACGAAGGAAGCTGTAACAGTAAATGTAAATCAGATCAATTTCATATCCGTATCGTTTGATTTTTTATCTCCCCAGAGATTATGTAGGAAGATAAAGCGGGTGTAGATTTGCCTGTTATGCGTACCTTCCTATATTACTACGCAAGACAGGTATATACACTTAATCAAGTGTCAAGTTGCGTGTCATGCATGATTCATGCTTAATCCCCTGTATTTACAAGTAGTTTCCTAGTTGAAGTAGATTGAGGTAGGTACCTAAAGATGTTCTGACCGTGTAGAATACTGAATTAGACAAGCTTTGATTTCTGAATAAAGGCCGATTTCTCTTTAACAAAGGATGTTCTAGAAATGCGTGATCATATTTAAGGGTGGTGAGAACACCACTCTTAAATATGATCACGCAAATAAAAAAATTGTTAAAAAGTGTAAATAAACTATTATTTACACTTGTAATTATTTGTTTACACTTTTTAACAATTTTTATCGTTATTTTAACCATTGTTTGAGTTAACTATAGGTATGTAAAAAACTCGCCCTTACTCTATCAGATGGCAATCAATCACAATCATCACCATCAGTCTAAAAATAAGTTGAAATTAAGTCAGATAAAAACCTTCGCCTCTCGAAGAAAACGTTTCGTCACCGCCAGTCTACTTTTAGGATTAGGGCCGGTACTATTCAGCCAAAATGTCACGTTCGGAAATTCAATGGCCTTATAAATTGTAACCAAACCCATACCTCAGTGTTTAAAAGAACCTTAAAATAACACCTATACTTTGGAGACAGGGCACATTTTTCTTCCACTCAATTAGTATCGTTTTATAGAATATAATTATTAACAAAAACAAAACATGTACTTTATATCTTTAAAGAATTTGCATCACGTATCTCGTTGTTTGTGTTTTTGTTCGAACGTTTATTGATCGATCGGTAGGTACGTAAAATAAGCGTTGCACTTTTACTATAATACTGCATTTCCTTACAATATAAGGAAAAATTGTTGTGATGATAAATTGTCTTATTTGCTAATAATGATGATGATTTAATGATTTATATTTGTTCACCAAATAACACAAGTTAACAGAAATACATTAAAAAAACTAACTTAAAAGATTTGAATAACTAAGTACAAATACTTTCAAAAACTCACCTGGCAGGCACATTAAATCCAGCGAGTCATCAGTCAGGTTATACACAGTGCAGTTGGTCGGCGGATCGGGCCTTGTCGCCGGCAACAATGTGTAGACACACGGCGACATCTGCTGCCCGGCTAAGTTGGTCGCGCGACACGATAATGTTCCGTAGTCGACATCTGACACCGGTGTGTATGTTAGTAGCGATTTTCCTTCTTTCGCTTCAACGGTGAAACGGTCCTGTGGAAAGAGGTTTATTTTGTTAAGTTGTTATAGCTTTTATCTGCATAAGTGTTGTTTATTACCATAGTTCGGAATAGGTAGACCATATTTAACTAATTTTCGTGGTAGTAAGTAACATAGAGTTGATAATACCTTTTGTAAAATCCCGGAATCATAAATGAAATCATGACAGTTAAAACCCGTGATTATAAAAAACATGAACTGGACTTTGAGTATAGTTACAAATTATTGATTTGAAAAATCAATAGCAGAAAGAGTTGTTCGA
Source organism: Mamestra brassicae (assembly GCA_905163435.1). Classification (NCBI taxonomy): domain Eukaryota; kingdom Metazoa; phylum Arthropoda; class Insecta; order Lepidoptera; family Noctuidae; genus Mamestra; species Mamestra brassicae. The sequence goes on along the minus strand of LR990996.1, from coordinate 2,865,284 downwards.
AAACAAAACTATTTAATTTAACGGTTTTAGTAACAATAAGATTCTTCAATATAATAATTTCGTTCAAATGTATTCAAAGCGCAATAAGTAATTTGCAATTTCTTAAATACAATCGTCATGTTTATGATTCCAGGATTTTGGAGGAGGTATTATCAACTCTGTTACTTACTTCCACGAATATTAGGTAAGTAAATATAGTCTACCTATTACGTTTGATCTATTTGGTCTTTACCTACATTTATTCATACAAATTTTCTTCGAGTTCATGATAATAAGTACGGCACTGCACAATAGAAAATGTAAGAACTACAGAAACAAATAAATAACTGATTTAGGATGAACGATGAGCGATGAGGATCGCTTTTTATTCACCATATTGCACCTACCACCATTCTCTGCATCACCCAAAGGTTGACTGGTAGAGAATGCCTATGGCATTAAGTCCGCCTCTGTACATTTGTGTGCGTAAAGTGTAAATAAATAATTAAATAAATAAAGTTTATTTCAATTTAAAATTCTAAGTGCAACCGGAACTATCGTAGTTCAAAGTGGCCCGGAAAATAATGAATTTCATAAATCCCAATGTCATGGAAGTCGGAAAAACACATGTTGAATTTATTTATTTATTTAATAAGGCACACCAACAGCTTATTTACAAAATTAATCAGATAAGTTATGGCATCGAGGGTCCTGTGTAAATAAGCCACTTACAGGCATGCACAACTTTCTTAGAGCGACTGGTTCATTGTAATTATTAAAAATGGTTTAAACAAAAATATTAAAATAGTTGAATTATAAAATTAAAGATCAATATTAAATTAAAAAACTTGAATTAAATTACGTAAAATACTATTACTCAAAATATTCCTAAACTGGTATATAATTAATGGTATTGTAGCGGCATCAATGCCAACACAGGAAAAACTAAGAAGCGAAATTTGTACGGCAACAAACGCCATCTACTACGAACTAACAACGAAATCCTGCATCGCGCAAGCAAAATTCTCCGTGCAATTTGAACACATACAACAGTCCGAATATCAACCATCGGGCAGTTGCCCACCAGACACAACAACTGTCTGGTAGGAGGATCCTCCCATTTCAGTTGAGGTATGCGAGACCTCTATAGTATTTCGAGTGAATCAATCATTGACATCGCGTGAAGATGGTATGGTAGCTTGAGAACCAAATACTCACAAAACCAGTGTTCACTTTTGGACGTTAGGCTTTAGGAAAACGCCATTATATCGACAATAGTGATTGTCAAGATGCCAAAACGTTCGGGATAGACCATGTGACGTTTCGATAGTGCTTGTCAGTCAATCCCATTCACTTAAAGACTTTTAACTCAATAACTTCTTGATGCTTGCTATAGAACTTAAGTTTTGATAATATTATTTATTTTTTATTTATTTATTTGGAAACTCATCAGCTTATTATTAATGTACATGAGTTATGCATGTTCACCTCCCCATCAATGAACAGCCAAATGCAGTTGCAACACAGTTACTGGCATCTTAGAGACTGCATACACTGAACATTGATAGCGAGATTATAACAATTATCTCTTAAGCCAATAACTGAGTTTCACGGTATTGATAAAGCTATAGGTTATCTAGAAAGTGGCGAAAAGAAAAAAAGGAAAAGAAATTATAAAAGTGAAAAATAATGTAGAATTGTTGACACATTGTTTACATTAAATCAAAGTCAAAGTTATCATCACCATCATCTAATAATGTAATCATAACAGTTTTAAGTACATAATCATAACAGTTAAGTATAGTATAATTGGGTGTCGTAAGAGGCGACTACGGCCCGTTTCAATAACATATCTATCTTTAACCAACTGTCAAAATAGCTACCAACAGTAGCTTAACTTCATTTTTGCCTTTGTAACATGACCTTTCAGTTACTGTCGGTAGGTAATTTAAGTTGGTTAAAGGTAGATACGTTATTGAGACCGACCGTAAGGGATTCACCAGAGAATGGGCAGCAGCATTCTCTGTGCATTGCAACAGCTACACTGTGTTCGCCAACCCGCCTGCCGTGTGATTATAGCAAACACCCTCTTTGGGGGATGCCTATGTCCAGCAGTGGACGTCTTTCGGCTGATATGATGATGTGAGTTCTAAGTTTCTAAGTTTTTCAAAGACCAACACTCTTTCTAGACTATTTCTAAGAGTTTAGTGTTTGTAAGAAACAATTTAATATTTAATTTTAGAGTACATAAGTATTTACCAGATTTTATTACTTTTCGCAAAAATAAAATATTCATAAATTCTGAGCATTCCTAAAACTGAAGTAAGATATCCGAGAAAACCATGTTTATTATATTACTAACGGAACGTTTACAGTAATTTCTCAGGAGAATCACACGATTCCCTAAACTCAGACGTACAGTCAAATTTTTCGACAAAATTTCTGTGTTTTATTTTTTATTTCACACGTACCTGAAACAGGGAATTCTTTTGACCAAGAAACATGAATTTATAGGAAAACTGATAAAGATAATATTTTGGTGACTAAAGTGAGGACGAATACCAACTTCGCAAACAGAACATGTTTCTGTCTTCACAAGTAAATACATAAGTAGGGCATGCAATTATTCGGTCCATTTTACTATACGGATAATAGGGATACTACCACAACACTATTCGGATCCGGATAATTCTTATATATTTCGGATATCATCATAAAATGTCAATTAAACGAATATAAGTAATCAATCAATTATTTTTATTTCAATTTAAATTGTTGATAATATGAATAAATTCATATCATTGTCACACTGTTTTCATGAAATAGTTTATGAAAAGATTAAACGTAAGAAAATAAGATGGTTGAACATGTAGTAGTTACAACGACTGATTCAGTCCGTTTTAGTGGATCGGGGATATACCTACATTCGGTTTAGCCAGCGTAGGCGCTAGTATGGTTATCTCCCCATATGCCTTGGTGCATGAGCCTGATGGTAGCTAGTGCTGCCCCCTGATGAATGTATAAGTGAAGGGGAGTTATTTGCACTCTCAAGCAGCCGGTGAAACTGGAGCAGGCTCGTCTTTGGAACCGTTGATCTCTGGTGTTCGAGTATGCCGTTCTCGTCCACTAAATTAAAGCGACATAGACCAGCACTGGCCTAATCGCGTCTGTGTAGCCACAAAGTAATCTTTGAGGAGAGACGCCATGTTTTGCCTTATATTTGATGCATTGAGTTTTTATTGAGTTTGTAGTCGACATGACTTTTTCAAAGCAATTTGCTTTCAAGGACCATCCTTCAAGTTCTTGAGACTAAGTATCCGGATACCGTGACCTACATATAGACTTATTTGGATTTAACATGGCGACAGCCCATTATAATAGCCCCGGTTATAGGTAATTATTCTCGGAAATCTCGCCATACAAACCCGAACAGAAATCGCGTCTTTATTTCCATTAATAACAATAAGTATATTGTAGTCTTAATAGTAGGTGGTTCAATGACCGCTAATATCATACTTAAACGCACCAGCTATAGTTTACTAATATATATATATTTTTTGTTGTGTTTTTAATTGGCAAGGCGAGGTTTGTAGGAAAGAAAATATAGAAAAAAACTAGTGTACAATAATAATATCTTGGGACAACTCACACACGGTCATCTGATCCCAAACTAGGCAGAGCCTGTGCTATGGCAACCAGACAACTGATAAACATACTTATATATTTCTAAATATTATAGACAAATTACACCCATACACAGAACAAATGATCATGCTCATCACACAAAGATTTGTCCTGAGTGGGAATCGAACCCACGACCTCCGGTTTAGCAGTCAGGGTCACTAACCACTCGACCAACAGGCCAGTCTAAAATAATTGTACACTAGCAAGCGTGTTTCTTATCCGACTGCCGGAAGGTAATCTTCACCGTCTTACTTTAATTCTGACAATCTCATTGTTTTATCAGCTACAAGCAGTTACCTATAAACCTACATATTTTAAATTCAAGTTTCACTTCACAAACCACAGTTCAATATTAATTTCTAACGTTTGCAGATAACTGGGATCAAAGCGCTGGTACAATGGCCCTCTGGTTATCCCGTCAACTGTCACTTGACCCCTATCGCACGTCAACCACTATTCACATCCAAGCCGTCCAAATTTAATTATAGACGAAAGTCCTACTGGACTGGTAATTGGTTATGGAACCAAAAGTTAGTGTTAAAAGCGGATTATGCGATAATTTTGAAATATCTCTAGGTATATGTATTTTCTCTTTCAGAGTAGATTTAGATGCTGTTTAGGGTCCCATACCCGAAAGGTAACCAATGGAACCCTATCACTAAGCCACCGCTGTCCGTCCGTCCGTCCGTCTGTCAGCAGGCTGTATCTCAAGAACCGTTATTGGTGAAATTTTCACATAGTGTATAATGTTCTATTGCCGCTGTAAAAACAAATAATTAAAATAAAATTGACGGGGGCTCCCATTCAAGAAACGTGTTTTTTTTTTCGGTTTATGGTACGGAGCCCTACGTGTGAGAGTCCGACTCGCACTTGGCCGGTTTTATTTGTTTTTGATAGGCTCGCCTTTGACGACTATCTCACCTGATGGTAAGTGATGATGTAGTCGAGGATGGAGCACACTTGCCTAGAAGTAACTTATTCACTCAAGAGTAAATTCTAGGCAAGCCAAATCATCATTAACAAATTTTAATCATCTTATACATGGGGTCCCCCAAGACCCCAAGATTAAAGCCACACAGTACATAACAGTCGTATTTTACTAAAAGCAATGATTTAATAATATAATAATAACATACAATATATACATTAATATGCGTGCTTTATTGTTCATCTGAATTCCCTATCATGATAATTATATCACAAGTACTTACAAAAAACATTGAACATAAAATCTAGTCGCAACAAATAAAAGTATACGACAACAATCATAGAAAACAGCTACAGAAAATAACACTTGAACCCATTCTATTTTAACGTTCGTCCGGTTACTCCCCTTAAGCTCTTGTGCGTCCAAATCTATGGGGACATAAATCATTGCAGAAAGGCTATCATTATCTTTTATTATAACGTATTAAATGTTTCCTACGTTATGTGGTTTGGGCTGTAAATACACCATTCCATGGCCTTTCGCGGCCATCCGTTTGTGTCAAGAGGCAGCAAAGGGATTTATGTCAGAAGATGGGTTGTGTCATGCACCTGAGTATCTACTTGTGTATGTGTTACGTTTGTTGTGTCGTGGGGAAACTTTCTTAAAGGGTTCTGTTGGTATAATTTTATTATTGTATTGTATTAACTTGTTTTATATGTAACTACCGACACTTTTGCTTTGTTTACGAATGATCTCATACCTAGTTATTGTAATTTTAGTTATTCTTAATCTGCATACTTCGTCATTAGACGACGATACATTTAAATTTAAATCTCATATAAGTGAACTGTATTTCTCATGAGAAATAAAGATTCTTTAAACCTATTGTCTTTTTTTTTATAGCATGGGCAATCATCAAATGACTTCTACCGCTCTGGGTGGAGCGGAAGGGCGTGTCAGACTCTTACTGACTAAAACCCATCCGTGTTCCTTCTAAAGCCCTTTGCGTTCCAGGGCCACGGTGACTCTTTCGAACAAATTCCGCAACCCTGGCAGAAACCTATTGTCTAAAAATGTTATTTTGTTTCTATGGTTAGAAAGGGAATTATCTAAATTGCAAAACGACTACGTTTCTTGATTAGTAGATTTTGCAGATAAATGTTTGCCACAAACGTCAATATGGTGAGAATGACCATGTGAAAGTGGTTGACATGGCAATGGCTTGTTATACGAAGAAGTGAGGAAAATGTCGTGATTAAAGTTTTGAGTATGAATGTGGCTAACTGAAGGGGAAGACAAATTACGATGAATGTACAATTTACGACTTATAGAAAAGTACAGAATAAGACATGTCGCGCTAACTGCAACTAATTGAAGTAAGGGCAAGTAAGATGATGACAGATATTAAAAACATGAATAAAAATCTTTATTTTTAACCCCCGATGCAAAAACGACGTAGCTGTCGACCGGATCAACCGATTTTTGTGAGTAATACTTTGTCTCCAGCCAGTGTCTGAGTCAGGTCTAGAATGTAGTAAAAGGCACAAGGTATTTTGTTTATTAAGAAAATAAACTAAAAAGGTTTACTTACAGGATCAACCTTGATGGAGCCTGCTGAGTTATTGAGGGTCCACTCGAAGGTGTCTGGTGGAGGGAAGGCGTCAACTTCACACGTCACCGTCGTTGGCTCCTGTAGGGCTGCCCCGATTATCTTCATCTCTTTCCTTTGGCAGAGTGGCCTATCTGTATTAAAGAGAGATCAATAAGTATCATATGAGGGTGACGTTTGGGAGGATTATAATCAGTAGAGGCTGTCTTTGGCTGAAATAATGATTAATAACGTAGAGTTTATTAGACGAAACATTGGATAATATTATCTTAGTTAAAGTAAGGGCCAGATGAAATAATTTTTAATTTGGCCTTAGGTCGATTTCAAATTGATTTAGCATTGAATGAGGTGTACCAACACCGCACAGTTGAATGAAACTTAATGCAGTGTAATCACAATGACTCCCTCTGCACAAAATCAGAACAAAATAAAACAGATAACATCGATCTGAAAATATACGTATAAGCAGTCGTGCATTAATAATGCTGCTTTTTAAAAATACATATCTTACGAAACAGTCAATAGTCATAATATGCTGCGAAATGTATTTCTTGAATTAAATTATTGTTCATTTTGATAACACAGCATTCATTATTTCATCCTTATTGACAAGGCTTTTGTTTTCAGCTTGGCTTTCCGGTTCAGAGCATTATTTTACTGTCTCGCAATGACACATTGAAGTTCGTATATTACGTTAAGTATTTCGATGTTCATATTCAATTAATGTCTATTGGGAACAAAATTGAAAATGTCGAAATGAAGGAAAATAAATGGTTAAGGAAAAAAGATAAAATATATTATTTTTAAAATTTCACTTTTTTTGGTTAAATAGAAGCTTGCCTTATCTTATCTTGGTACAAAATACCCGTGGCTGGGTATTTCGATACCCATATAATTTGAACGAAACCCGCAAAAAAACTCTAACTTTATTAATAAAAAAACAACGGCGCATTTTCCCATACCTACGAGTATACCCAACACAATGACAAAACTAACTCCCGACACAACCATAACCGGTATACTTTAAACAATAGAGGATCGACTGATGTGAGTCGTAACGATAAAAGGTTTTACGTTCTCCCCAGTGAGGAACAAAAATAAAAGGAATGAAAATAAAGTAAACAAGCTACTGAAATGGCTGGAAAGAGACTTGGAATGAGCATTGCGTGCGATGGAATGACTCGCGAGAAACTGAACGTAAACGTGACGGTAACGTAAACCTAACGGTAACGTAAAGTTTAAGGTAAACTTGGGTTGGGACAGTGAAGATGATGTAGTCATAAACGAGGGTGTTACTGTTTTAAATGCTGACAATGTGATACTATGTAACGGGTTTATTGGCCCGAGGTAAAGTTATGAGGTATATGTTGTTAAGAAAGTCTTGGAAATTAATGTGGATGGCAAACACACTGGCATAACGGCATACTGAGATAATGGCTGAAGAAGAAGAATGGGAGCACAAAAAAAAGCGCCAACTGAAATTAAACAGGAAGAATGTTATCGAGCTGTACAACGCTAATGTATTTAGTTGAGTATGAGACTGAAAGAGCAAACTTGAAGAAAAATAACGTATCCTGAATAGCAAAACATTTACAGAGACAATAAATCTCACGTACAGAATCGGAGCAAGTATCTGTAGGGCACACAAATATTTATTTCGTGCGGGAATTTGCGTCTCGTAGCGTAAAACCCAATCACTCAGTCATCACTCAAAAATTAGAAACTATGAAATATAACCAACCACTACTCAGACTAAAATACGTTTAGATCAAAATTGGACAAAAAAATAAAAATAAACCCTGTAACACACTAGCACATTTTTTTTTTCTAAAATGCATTAGTCTAGTAGCCAAAGAACGTGTATGTATGTGTTACAAGCATATGTGCATACATGTTCTTGTAAAACATTACCCTTCTTCTGGGGCAGTCGGACAAATTCCAGTTAAAAAGTTCCTGAATTAATTAAACCTTAGTATGTTTTGCCAAGACTGGATAATTAACGTTAACCGACATCTGAGAGACTCACTTAAATCCTATAACGATAGAAATTAAAACCACAATGCACCACCAGGCCATCGGTTCCAAGCACCGCCCACCCATTTACCCGCCTGTTTTTATATCCCGGTATTCCCTAACGATGCTGTAATAAAATAAACTTAACCTACTTTCTTGAACGCCCCACGTAGACCAATATTTACAGTGTAAATACGATGGCACTTGGTTAGATTCATCTAAATCTATTTTGGAAGAAATTATCCAGAAATAGTCTAAGGGGAATTCTGGAAAAGTTAACTTGGAAGGTTTATACCAGACAGTGTGTTCAACCTTTGTTTTGAGGTCGGTGAACGAGAATAAGAACTTGTTTAGAAATCATTTCACTACAGGCTGATACAAAAAGTCTCACAAATTATTTTCGAGTTCGATAAATCGTATTCAAGAACTCATGTTTAGCGTGCTTTTATGAAACCTATTGCTTAACCACCACTGTCAGTTCATCCGTCTGTCTGTCAGCGGGCTATTTCGCAATGTATTTTTTTTTTATAATTGTAGGTATTTTCTTTATACCTATAAAAAGAAAATGGGCTTTTAAAATTAAACTTTCATTAATTGGTCGAAAACTGACTTCAATTGAAAAGCTATACTAACATATTTTTTGTGTTTTTTTGCGTCATTGTTATTTTCACAGTTCAAACCAAGCAATATATCTGTCTCCCTCAAAATATAAACACATTTCTCCAAAAACCGACTTATCTAACTAATTATACAGGCAGTTTATACTGGATTTACTTACAAACAACTTGCATATGCAAATGTGGCGACTTGCCGTCCCCCTCGACGTTAGAAGCGGTGCACGTATATCGGCCGGCCTGAAGTCGCGACACGTTTCGCAGTGCGAGGTTGGTGTTGCCCGTCACTATAACCCCGTTCGCGGGATTGTGTTGGAGTAGAACACCCTGTGGATAGATTGTTTAGGTTTTATTTTAGATGGAATGGTTGGCGTGGGTTGGCGTGGAATGTTGGCTATCAAAAAGCCAACATTAATTTGGGGTAAAGAAAATTAGAAATATCAAAAATTATGATGAGGCTACTCAGCAGTGGGTGAAGTCGGGCAGTGGGTGAAGTAAGGCAGTGGGTGAAGTAAGGCAGTGGGTGAAGTCGGGCTGTGGATGATGAAGATGAATCGACACAACATATTTTTTTGTGGCTTTTCTGTTGTCTAGAACTAGAACTATAGACGTACTTTCTGGCTGCTGTTAAAAGTATTTCAATCTTGTACAAAGAGAAGAAGAAGAAGAAATAGATGTCCTATTTCCATTTTACAGGAACATTTTGTTAAAAGACAAGGTAATGACATTATTAGAGTGATTTCTTCAATGAACGAACGAACTTTCTCAATAATTCATTTCAATTAAATTCAATTTTATTTAATCAAGTAACCATGACTCCATAATAGATAAAACATTTATTTGGTTCAAGAACAGAAAACACAACACAAAAAAGCACACTTACATAAATCATAATACTTACTAGAAAATAAAGATATGAAAAAAACATTAAAAAAAAGAAAAAGACAGAATTTATGGCAATCTGTGAGTGCAAAACTACCTACAACATCAAAAATATTTGAAATGGAAAAAAAAAGCTTATCCTATGTTAGTAATTAATATAATTATGTCTACACCCTAAATAATTCCTCTATGTGCTGTATGTACACAGCGTGTCATGTATACCAGTGGCAGTACCGTTCGACGCTTCACCGTGGCTGCACCATTCCATGTGAAATGGCGCAGCAGCGATTCACGTACGGACAATCCAGCCTGCTCGAAATCAGGGTCAGGATACTGTTGTCGCTGCCTGCACCCCACGCACCAGGGACGCACAGCGCTTACGCATTGTGGCAAAGAAGTACTTATAATTGCGAATCTACACTTAATGATATTATAAAGAGAAAAAAATATATTTTTGTGTGTGTGTATGTTTGTAATGAATAAACTCAAAAACTACTATGCCGATTTCAAAAATTCTTTCACCGTTGGAAAGCTACATTATCAGCGAGTAACATAGGCTATATTTTATCCCCTTATTCCCACGGGAACGGAAACTATGCGGGTGAAACCGCATAACGTCCGCTAGTCTAATATAATTTTTAAACTTACCCCCTTATTCATACAAACTCTTAAACCTACTTAGTTAAAATACTGTTTAAGAGATTTTAAATTCAAATTCTCCATCGAAAATTTTGAATAAAGAATCTACTTATCAGTATTTCAGCTAAGTAATGCTTATAAAGATGGTTGCTGTTATTTGATTGGTTGAGTTGGCATGATGCAGTGGTCGAGTGAATGGCTGCTGCGCTGAGTGTCGCATGTTCGATTCCCGCACGACACAAATATATATATGGCCTACAGATAGTTGTTCCGGCTCTGGCTGTTTGTGTATGTGAGTTTGTATGTTTGTAACGCACCATGATACAGCAGACATACCTTTTTTTTTAAATAGTATTTCTGCTTTATCATGCTGTATCATATGTAGTTACGTTTTTTTTAAAAAAAAAGAAAAAAAGATTCTATGAATAAGGCTGTTGGTGTTTGTTTTGAAAATCAAAAAAGTGTTTTTGCTAGACAGGTAAACACCGAACGCACAGGTTTCCTTTTACAAATATTAGCCAAAAATTGAATACCAAAAACTACGCAACCAATACCACACGATAAAGGTAGTGCTACACGAGATATCCAATCAGTATAAAACCTGGATATTACAGAAATACGATACACGTTTTTTGGCCATCGTTTCACGGTTCAATACGTTATTTTCTGTCCCGTAATTGATATAGTCATCAAATAAATTCACATTGGAATATTTTTGAGGCGGAAACTGCGTCAGTACTCTGGAATTCTGTTAAAATTAGTTTCTGACTTAATTGGAAAATTATTCATAACAATGTTTGATTAAATAGAGGGTCCAAAGTCAAAAAAACATCTAGAGGATGGTTGTTTGACTGTCAAAATGTCAAAAGGTAAATTATTGACGTCATGACGTATATAAAACTCATAGACCTAACACTTTTTTGGAAATCATGATCGCTAATGGCAATCCACTTGGTCCAGAGGCTCAGAGCGACTTAGATTGGTCACAATTATTAGTATTTGGTTCAAAAGCCGCTTTTTATTTCAAAATAACTTTAAAAGCGTTTGATTATGTCGAACTGTTAAAGATTTCTTTACGGCATGACGTCAATCCCTCACATTTTGACGTTTCGACAGTTAACTAAACTATCGGATCAATATAAAAATTGTTGCACATTAGCTCTAGTATCACTCACGCTGTTTACAACATATAAGAAAGAAAGAAGACAAAAAACTAATTTGTTTGGCAAACACACAATGTCACATATTTCTTACATATATCAGAATACTACATTCGAAATAATTATATTGTGTGCCTCACGGCTGCACCAGATAACCAGCATTTGGCAACGCTGGTTTTCAACTAAACTTAACGTTGAAGTGTACGGATGTAAATCAGTTTTGTTCGGTGTTAAATATACAGGTAAATAAATAAATGTTAATGTACAGTAAACAATAAATAGTACTAGTGATAGATAAGTTTATTAGAAAAATATTCATTTAATGTAAAAATATCTAGACATGATATGATGTGTGTATTTCTCAAAGCTGTAGGCAAAAGTGATCTAGTATAGCTGAATTAATGAACAGACTTTTCGTCATAAAAATCATCATAACCAGATTAAGCGTAATATAACTTGCTACGAGTACCATCACTAAAGTCAAAATGTCCTTGACATCTAAAGATTCAGAGACAAAAACATTAGGAAACTTAATTTACGAAAGTTTATCATAAAAGCTTTTTGGCTTACTTATTTTTCTATAGAGCTCTTTATACGTATTTCTTATATCACATCATAACATATTTATTTTATTTATTTAACACTTTGGGTGCCAGAGGATGGACGGCGTCGCCGAGGCCGGCCCAGAAAGCGGTGGCGAGATGATTTGGATGCACACCGCGAGGGCTGGTTCGAGGTGGCGCAAGAAAAGAATGTTTGGAAGGATATTTATTTTATTTATTTAAACTTTATGTACAATAGTGGTACATGGGCGGACTTAATGCATCAAGGCATTCTCTACCAGTCAACCTTTGGGTTATAAAGACTATACTGATATGAGGGAGGCCTTTGCCCAGCTGTGCGACACAACAGGCTAAAAAAAAAAACAACAACACTTTAAGCGCACACAGACAGCGTACAGAGACGGCCTTAATGAAATGGGCATTCTCTACCAGTCAACCATTGACTGCATGAAACTGCGTGATGCAGTGAAAAAAGAGAGATTGGCCTACAATATTTTCAGTGTTGTACTACTTGGCAATTAAATAATCTAATGTTTTTTGTTAAATATTTTAGAAATAGATAGTTATTTCAGTATTTATGTGTCAATCGCTTTCAATTCTAATAATAAATAATAATACGTTGAAAATAAACGTATTATTTTTATTATTAGAATTGAAAGCGATTGAAACAAACATACTGAAATAACTATCTATTTCTTCTGTGTTAGGGAAATAAGAAGTCAAGATGGATTATGAGAGGTTAACGCAATGTTTTGTCTGAATTGATCATTGATCGACGTTGATCCATTGCTATGGTAGCTCTGGCTGATCGAAGTATACCGGGCTATAAACAATAGATCGATCGACAATCGATGTGAACAACATTCTTATTCTAATTCTGAAAACATTTTTTGTAGCTGAAACACAACGCCAACCAATCCGATTTCTATTCACAAAACATTGTGACATGGCAGCTAACAAAATCGAAATCCCTAAATAAACAAGTGATTTGATTACCCTTACCGATGTGACCGAATGTACTGCCGATACGCCGCCATCATTAAGCGTGTCAGTCTGGTAAAATGACATTATCATGACATTAATCCCGGTCGATATGCGGGATGTAAATTGTAACGATTTGCACACGTATTCACTTATTGTGGTACCCTTTTTTGATGATTATTCAATTGTTCTGGATTGTATTTTAATGTGGGTATATTTTTGTCAAATAATATTAAAATGGAACAAGGTATCTTCCAAAATATACTGAACAATAGGGCAATTCCCTTAAAACACGTATTTTTCCTATTTTTACGTAAACAAAAAACGAAGACGATACAGTGCGTTGAAAATTCGCGTGACGTCGTTTTAGTACACTTTTTACTAAAATGTGACGTGAATTTAGATAAAATAATGTGGGGCCGGTTTCCAGTCAAACTAAACGTAGCTGAGGACCAGTATTTTCACGACTGCCTATCTAACCCTTACAACCCAGTAACTGGGCAACACGGTATCGTTTTGGAAATACTGGTGTCCGATTTTTTACACAAACACATAGATCAGTGGTTTACAATCTTTATTTGACTCGGGACCACTTTAATTTCATCGTCGCTAGCAGGGACCAGAAATCAGAGATTTTCACAATTTCTAGCATAGCTATTCTATGAATCCAAAAGTTGTGAGCATTGATAAAACTTAGAATCAGTTCTCCTCTTTATTTTTTTAAGGATGGGAAATCATAAAATTACTTCTTCCGCTCTGGGTGGAGCGTAAGGGCGTGTCAGACTCTTACTGACTAAAACCCATCCGTGTTCCTTCTAAAGTTCTTTGCGTTCTAGGGCCGCGGTGACTCTTTCAAACAAATTCCGCAACCCTGACAGACATCAGTTCGCCTCTTGCGGACCATGTTTTGGCTCTTGCTGACCATCAGTGGTCCGCGGACCGCAGGTTGAGAACCACCAAATAGAAATAGCCTTTCCAGTTCATCTGGGTGTGCTCGCTCCATCGTCGACTTTGTCTCTGTCATCTATGACCTAGACTAGAGTCAAGAGCAAACCCATATTAAATTAAAAAAAAATCTTTGCCATTAATGAACTGGATAAGCTATTTCTATTTGCTGTCTCCAGTTACGTCAGTTGGCAAAGTCCACTCTGTCCAATTGTGTCATGCGATGGTCACGTGGGACTAGCGTAGGATCGGAAGTCTTATTGGCTAACGTCGATCGCAATCAAAATAGATTTCGCTTCAAACAAGCTTTGAGTTTTTGCACTCACATTTTTTTACTTCGCTTTTGCTTGGCTTCTCGTGAAATCGGAAAGTTTACTTCGTCGTTGCGCAACGTAGGTAAGTATTAACAAAATATACAAAGATGGCGCTAACGATGCGACATTTAGTAAAACTTAAATTCAAGGTACATAGGTATGTACCTTGAATTTAATTTTATACGAGTATTATTGCGTATTATTTACCATGAGAATTGTTTGTGTTTGTGAAATTTGGGACAGTGATATTGTATCGAATACAGTCTTTTTTTTGTTTGTTTGGTTTTTAACTTTAATGTTATAATTTAAAATGTACCATTAAAATAGATGGATAAATTTGTATAAATCATTCAGACCACAGAAATAAGGACAATGGTACAACAAAAAAAAAAAAAAAAAAAACGCATTAGAAACTTACAAGAAAAAAAAACAGCTTACCACAAAATATACTAAAAATGTTGACAATTTATTACTTTAGGTCAAAATAAGATCACTTTAATCGGTGTTTTTTTTGTTTGGATATATTTGGTTAGACGTATTGAACGCTGTGTTTAAATTTGACCATCTGTTTTAATAGGAACTTTTCACTGAGTCACAAAAGTTTCAAATGGCACATATCCAGAATTTACCTACCTCAAAAATACTTGAGCACCTTCAGAATCAATACAAAAACAATTTCACCAACATATTTGCACATAAAATTGGAAACGAAAGTAGGTAAATATCAAAGATTTATTACTCACATTGTGTTCCCAAACAACTTTGTAGGCAGGAGGATTGGCATCAACTTTACAGCCGAAGTACACGTCATCACCCTCTTCAATGTCATTCGGGTTCATCTTAGACCCAAGGTGGATTGTTGCTTCTGGCATGTCTGTTCACAAACATACAAATTAGGACTCTGTTCCAACATAATCAAGTTTCAAATTCGAATAAACGTTTCTCAATCATATTTCGCTTTGATGAACAAAACAAAAGTAAACATGGAATAAAGTTGCGGAAATGGCCACGAAATTGCGGTTCAACTGCTACAACGGATAAAGTCTTGTTCATTTTGTATTGGTTGTTTAATAACTTAATACTGTTGTAATCTTGGCTTTTCGAGGAGCATGAATCGTTAAAAAGGTTTCAAGTAGGCACTTGGTATAGTCATTAAGATCTACATGAGAAAATGTAAATACAATTTTGTCTTTTATAAATATTCTTTGAGTGCCAAGAGCTCTGTTAGCCTTCTTAGAGCTCTATGTGTTATTTGAATTGGCATATCATCAGCGCCAGTGCAGGACCTTGTCAATGCAACCAGTTTTTTTACACAGCAGACTTTTTAAAATTTTATTACATACTAAAGAATCAATTCATTTGATTTCCAACTAAACTTGACACTTATGTAAACGCTATAAACTTATTGGTAAAAAAGCACTTCTTGAATTTCTTTTACAGTAAATATTTTTAATTGTCTGCTCTGAAAAAAACGTTTCTGCATGTACAGGGTCCTGCACTGATGCCGATGAACCGATAACATTCTAACACAATAATGATCACACTGACATATACATAGACATAGACATTCTCATCCAAGTCGTCTATCTTCTTCTGTAATCTTTTGTGTGTCATTCCAGGTCAGAAATAATAAAAAGGTATTTGGTTCAAGCCTATCAATAAGTTGGTGGAAGCCGATTATGGTACTTAGCATCGTTTCAACATTAAGGTCTCAGGCGAGTTTTCAAGTGATTAAAAAAGAAATATTTTGATGCAAGTTGACCAAGTCTGTGATTGCAGCCTAGGCCGAATGTGTGTGTTCCTCAATGAATAAAATAAAATAAAATATATATAAAAAACCGTGATGAAGCAAAGAAATTTAAAACTGACTGAAGTATAAAACACTAGACTGTACCTAGCTTTTACATTAACTTTGTCAAAACATCTAATTGAAAACAAAAGCCCTAGGGGTAAAATAATTCTTAGAATAAGGTACATTTCTAAGGATTCAGTAAATGAGTAACATCTAACTTCAAGATGTTTATTACAAGGAGCCGCCCGCGGCTCCGCCCGCGTGAATGTCGATAATTATCCCAAGGGAACATATTCCCGGGAAAAAAAAATCTATGTGTTATTCCAGACTATAATCTACATCTGTGCCAAATTTCATCAAGATCCGTTCAGCTTTTCTGATTTGATTGAGTAACAAACAAACAAACAAACAAACATCCAAACTTTCGCATTTATAATATTAGTATAGATTGTACCTACTAGTTATTAATTTACGACTTAATTGGGATTGAAGCCCGTTAATTTAAATTTAATTAATATAAAAGTTGTTTGCTTGTCAAAGTAGATAAGATTGTGTCCAGTATTAGTTATTGTTAAATGACAAAATTATTAAATTTATTAAATGTTATCCGATACCAAAATATTTGTTTCTAATAGCAATCTACATTATTGCATGTTTTATTTAAAGAAAAAAAAAATACGTGACCAAGTTCACGGGCTATAAACGCAGCTCAATACTACTCTTAAATTATCACAAAGGTCACTTTCGCAAAAGAAAATAAATAATTAAAAACATAACTATGTTATGATATTTTCAGGAATTTAACTCAAACAAAATTGAAACAGCAAAGTATTTCAATTTAGACTTCAAGACTTCATGAATAAAGTCGATATTTTCATAAACTGTTTTATTAATTTTAAGGTGGTTCTTGAACTTTTGTCTCCCTACCAAGAAATATAGAACATTGTTATTTTCAGTGTTGATAAATAACAATAAAACTTAGTTCGTTATCTGAGATGACGAGCGGCTGTAACTGAACAGAACAAAGTTTATTTTACTCTTTATACGTAGGAGCAGAGCCTACTTGTGCCTATTTATATATGTAAGTTTACACAAAGGTACCTTGTCATATTTATGAAATATTACAAGGTACCTTTGTGTAAACTTACATTATACAACCACCTACAACTTGTAACCTTTTCTTCGACATTAATATTTTTTGTCAGTTGGTATATCTATACTAATATTGTAAAATTCAATTCAATTCAAAACATTTATTTCAGACTTTTCAGTCCAAAGAGTGTTAGTACGTCAAGATAACTCAAAACTATGTTAGTAATTAACACATACCTAGAAAATAATATATACATACAGGAAAGAAAACGCATATTTTCAGCACATGCAAACATATCCAATGCCTCCAAATAGGACTATGGATGTAACCCGTAATTACAATCAGGTAGCTGTTGGGACTGCCCCTCACCCTTCGCATCAGCGATGCTGCTCTCTTTCGTATAATGGCGTGAAAGCCGTCCACTTGAGCATCAGCAAACATCCCTGACGCACTGCAGTAGCGAGACAATCCCATCAGCAACCTGAAAGCATTATTATATTGGACTCTCAGGGCGCTGACGGTTCGCTGCGTGTAGCTAGTCCACAGACTGCAGGTCTAGAAAGACTGGCAGTATGCCCTAAATAGTGTCTTCTTAATAGGGTAAGATTGCTTATTTGGTTGTTGGTAATAAAAAGTAGGTATATCTGGAAGTACTGATATGATTATGAAAAACTGGTCTGGAATATTTTAACTCACCATAAAACATAGGTAGGTAACATATTCATAGAAAACTCAAAGTTTACACTTTTCCAACCCTTAAAATAAAAACAAAATGTCTCACTTGTCTGCGTGTAAACACAGAAACTTTTAAAAATATAACCCCATTCCGAGTTATTATATTTTTTAAATTTCTCCACAAAAGCGCTACAAATAACAGTAACTAGTCATAAATTTTAATTTGCAAAGAATAAACTACGTACAGCTGATCGTAAAAGCTTATATTATGAAAAAACATCGACGAACGACCGCACGCCATGTACGCAATTTGCCACTGAGCAAAATTTTCATTTTAGTTGAGCTGAAAAACTTTACCGAGAGGTTAAGTAATAATAATAACCAGTTTATAAATTATTCTACTGTAGAGCAAAAGCCACTTTTCATATGGAGAAGGTAGAAGTATTAATCACCACCCTTGTTCAAGACGGTGGTGATTTCAGACAGAATTTGGCCGGTAGGTATTCGATCGGTAACTATGTCTAGACTTCCCGCCTGGATATCCTTACGATGATGTGTTAATTCGGCAACGATGTCAGTTGTAACTGGTATTCGGCTGGCAAAGACTCGGCTGACTGTCAATGATCTACAATATGGCCTGACGTTTGTCAGAGGGGGACTAGGGGGGAGGGATTTTAAAAAACATTCACATCGCAGTCACGAACTGTGAAAAACACCTTTATTTTCCCTTAATTTTGACACGGCTTTGACGTTTTTAGTCGCTGAGATGAATTTGAACGAAAGAACGAGAATTGGCCTTCTAAGTTAAGCCCATTATCATTTTGGCACATGTGGTGCTTACCTGTAAAAAATTGTGACACTGTTTTACGCTAAGTATTTTGTAATACTTTTGGTGTTAAAAATTGTTGGGGTGAGCCTAATAAATAAATAAAAAAAGAGAATACATAAAAATATAATCTTTGACAGTTACAGAAGACAGAAAATTGGACACCACTATTACCAAGTTGTATCGCGGTACGCATGTACTGAATTATGGAAATGTAGAGATCATAAGCAGTCTATGTGTGTTCAGCTGCGGCTGTTTAGACTGGAAGCCGACTCATTATATCTGGGAAAAGACTAAGCCAACCTGGTAAAAACCTGGAGTCTTAAAGTCAAGAGTGAATAGACATCTAGGCAAGCGTGCTCCATCTTCAACCACATCATCGCTTACCATCAGGTGAGATTGTGGACAAACGAGTGTCTATTAATAGTAAAAAAAAGAAAGCAGATTGAACGACGTCAGTGATATCCATAAACTTACAAAGTACAAAGTTGAAGAAACGACACATAAAAAGTAATAAAATAAGAATACATTAATGTACTAAATGAACTGATGATAGCCACAAACTGGCGAAGAGTGGAAGGAAATGGAGGAAAATCGTAAAACCAGTAACTCTTCGTACCTAACCGTGGATCGCGGGCTTACTAATGAGAGCACAAACAGTTATTTTAACGATAGCACTTAGAACGGCCATGTTTCTATATAAAACGAGTCTTTTACAGTACCTACTGACAGAGGGGATTCGTAAAGGAAAAAAACTTGGTAGGTTCTATTAGATAACGTTTTAAAGTTATTTACTGTTGGAAAAAAAGAAGCTTGTGGCTAAATAATAACAGCCGCACGGGTCGATCTTCAAGGGTAAGCAACTCTTGCCAAGGTTGGTCTTTGGATGGGTGACCATCTTAACATACCGATATTCCTTCGTGTCTCGTAAAGCACGTTAAGCCATTGGTCCCGACTGTCAGACAATCTAACACCAGTCTTCCCAAGGAGTACTTTGTACCACTTAATGGGTTGTGGAGGTTTGGTAGGCAGCCGCTCCACGTAAAGTATTCAGCTGAATCCGGTTTGACTGGAAGCCGAGCCCAATATAGTTGGGTAAAGTCTTGGCAGATAATGACTGTTGGAATAGTGGATTTTTCCTTAATTATCCCAGACACAGGAAAGAGGGAAGAGGGTAGAGATCCTTGAGAGAGCCTTTGCCTGCAGTGGAACTTTTGATAATATTGGCTTTGCCCCAAGATATCCTATAAAATCGGGAAATTATAGCTTAGATATATGTATGTATAACTGTTGGAGACATTGTTCATATTTATCCGAATTGTTCTGACTTTGTGAAATTTATTTCACGATCACCGCTCTGAATTTCACGCGATAGACGATACGGAGAGCGAGAAGGAGTGTCCAGTTATTTTTGGAGTCCCTCAAGGCAATAAACTGGGCCCATCTCTCTTCCTGTGCTGTATAAATAACCTATGCAAACTTAATTTATACTGGTAACGCAGAAAATGTCCTAGAATAAAAAAGAAATAAAACCTGACAGTCACCAAACTGCAATAGGGCTATTATAACTCGGCAGGTGTTTCGCAAATCTTAAATTATATCTGTATGGACAATAAGGATCGAACAACACAAGTTGGGTTTATAAATTGCGAGATTCTACCCAATATCTCTGAAAAAAAAAACCGTTTCTGCAGTCCAGTCGCATTAAAAGATTCTAATTTTTTTTAATATCTAGCTGTATGATGTCGGACGTAAAAGAAAAGCCCATCACTTCCCGTGGGTGTCGTAAGAGGCGACTAAGAGACTCACCAGAGAATGGGCAGCAGCATTCTCTGTGCATTGCAACAGCTACACTGCGATCGCCAACCCGCCTGCCAAGCGTGGCGATTATGGCAAAACACAAACAAAAAACATGCGGGGCAGTCATTGGGGACTGCCGATAGAAGTGAAAACTAAACGAAAAAAGTACACATATATACACAGTATACATAATTATAGCTCATGGAAAGCGTTCGATGACGATGATGCGAGTTCCATGATTTTTGTTGAACCAAAAAGTGCTCAACGCGCCTAAAGAAGTTTTAACTTCAAAAATTATAACACTGTCTCTTCTCACAAAGACGATTCCTGTGTCCCAACAGTGGTTAAAGTCCAGCCATGAACAAGAGACGTCAAATTAATAGAAGAAACTCCGCACTCATTAATGTTTTTCCATGATAGTATGACTCACCAACAAATAAAAAACTGTGACTCAAGTTCTCAGTAATCTTGAAGTTATCGCCCGATACGCCATTTATTAATTGCCAGCCAGCGTTTACAATAAAAGCTATGGCAATTATAGTTATGGCATTGCATGGCATATTATGCAAAGTACCACTATAACTTAATTGGTTTTGTGGTGAGGGTGTCTCGCAAAGTGGTGGGTCTTAAAGCGAATATTTAGCCTTTATTTTCATATATTATTTTTGAGTTTATAAATGCGACTGTGCAACAAATGTATGTTTTCGTAACAACTTAACTATGAGCTTGCTTTTAACCAAATTCAAAAAAGGAGGAGGTTCTCAATTCGGTTGTATTTTTTTTTGTTTATGTTTTTACCAATGCCTCTGTCATTTATGAACCGATTTGAAGAAATATTTTTTCACGTGAAAGGATACACTTTCCGATTGGTCCCATAGATTTCATCAAAATTGGTTCAGAAGTTTGGTTTTTTAATCAAAATAGCTGGAGGAATATAACACCTTTGCCCTAGCGGCCGAACGTCCAAGTTTACGTATGTTTTTGCTCTTTGCTAAAATACTAAAATAATTTAAATCTGGACTTATTTCGCTAACAAAAGTACACAAAGTGACTGACTATCCTACTTGCAAGTGTAATTTTGTCAAAAAGTTGTAATAAGTGTTAATTTGGAACGATTTTCTTAGTGAACCGTTTGAAATTTTAAATCTGGACTAGTCAAACGGTGAGTGAGTGACAAGACATTTTACGCACAGTGCATGCGACCGTCACGGTTACGCGGACCGCATAAGTGTCATATCTGCGCGCGGCTACGCCCAGTGACGTATGCGAGCGCTCGCACCAAAGATTAAGTAACGAAGACGGCGCAGTACTTCCTACCTAATTCACACAGCCTCAGAGAGGACGACTTTTTTTGTTTTCCTGTATTTATTTTTCGCCTGCTTTTACATTATTACGCTCACTTGATTCACGTGTGACTTCGATATGCCTAAGTTACATCGTACACCGCCTACATCTCCGAAAATGGGGGGACCAGGACAATCGCAATCTGTTCCTGACATAGCATCGGCTTCTAGTTGCAAGGAGCCTGATGATAATGTAACATTCAGGGGCAAGCGGCCACGCATCGACGAGTCACCCAACAACCCCGCTATCCACAACTCATGTGTATGTCGTGAATTGAAGAGTGAAATACTGGAAATGTTGGCTTCCTGGAAGGCCAACCTCGATCATAAGTTGTCGGCATGGAAAACTGAGCAGGACAAAATGCTATCCGCCTTGGTTAAGGATGTCTCTGAAATTAAAAGCCAATGTGCGACAATCCGAAAAACCACAACGGAGCTCGAGGCTAAAAGTAGCATAGCTACTCCCAAAGTGAAAACGAGTGGGAAAGATACGATTAAACATGGGCAGCAAAAATATCCCCGCTCGTACACTGAAGTTACTCAACGTCGTGCTGCTACACCAAAAGTAAGCGGAAAGGTCACCGATCCCTTGGAGATCGCGTCTCAAGGGACGGAGGATGTTGATCGGGAAAATCCCGAGACAAGTCTGCGGGATTGTTCGAAACGCCGTGTCTTCGTGCCGGGGGCTGCCACTGTTGTTGACATCTCGATGGGCGACTCAGAAAAAGAAGGTTGGACGGAAGTTCGACACAGACGTTCCCAACGTTCACTTGGTAATGTGTTGCGTGGAACAGCAGCGCCTGGTACCACCAATCTAGAAGCCTCTGAAAGATGGAGATACCTGCACCTCTTCTACGTTAAGCAAGGCACATCTGATAGCCAGGTACGTGATCACCTAATTACCATTTGCGGAGCAGATGTTTGCACGGTAGAAGTCCTCAAATCCCGTGGTAAATACGCATCCTTCAAGCTGGGCGTGCCCTCAAAATTGGCTGATCAAGTTGTGGCTCCTGAAAATTGGGCAGAGGATATTTGCGTCAAACCATGGCGCCGTAATTTTCGTGCCCGAAGCGATGAGACCCAATAAGACCTATTGCGTACTTGCCGCTCCCGCCTCTCGTGGTTGTACTGATCGCAACGTCTGTCTGCGCTTACTGTACCAGAATGTGCGTGGGCTCAAAACCAAGCTACCCATATGGAGGTCAAGCTTATTACTGTCTGAGCATGATTTGATAGCCGTGACCGAGACAAACCTGGACAATTCAGTGGAGGACTCAGAAATTTCGGCTGGAGATTGGCGTACTCTTCGACGAGATAGAGTGACCACGGGTGGTGGTGTGCTGCTTGCTGCGCGGCCTGGAGTCACCGTGAATAGGCTACAAGAACTTGAGACGACCGGCGGCGAAGATTTGTGGGCTAAGATCACAAGTTATGGCCTAAATATATATGTGTGTGTTGTTTACGTCAAACCTAGTGCAACTGACGATGATTACCTGGCGTGGTTTTGCAAGGTCGAGGACATTATTCACAGTTTGAAGGGAACTATTATTATTTTAGGCGACCTTAATCTAAAAAGTGCGTCAGTAAATGTTAATAATTACTACTGTTATTTTCTAAGCTTTTGTAGTCTGGTAGAGATGAATGAGGTGATGAATATGCGTGGCAGTAAGTTAGACGTAGTGTTGGCTCGGGAGGGCGCTGCTGTAAACTGTGAGTATGTCGAGGGTACGGAACTGGTTCCGATTGATCTGTATCACCCTCCGTTAGATATTGCTGTTAACATCCCAAGGCATAAGGTACATGAAAAACTTGACCCTAGCAATATTGACCGTAGTAAGGATTGGAACTTTTGTAAAGGTAACTACACATTATTGTTCGATCTTGTTCGCTCTGCTCCATGGCAAGACGTTTTTCGCTGCAACGACGCGTCTACCGCTGCTTGTAAGTTTTATAATCTAATGTACGATATATTTGATTCCTCTATTCCAAAGAAGACGAGAAGGACCTCTGGTAATAAGCGGTACCCAGTCTGGTTTACTAGAGATATCGTAAGCGACACTCGACGTAAATCTAAACTCCATAATAAATGGAAACAATCCCGATGTGATGCTACATATGCTCAGTTTAGCGCACTGCGGTCGGAATTAAAAGTGAGAACCAAGGTGGCATATAGACTGCATTGTTCTAATGTGGAAAACAGCCTAGGCAAAAATCCAAAACTGTTCTGGCAGCACATTTCAAGCCTGCGATCTAAGGGTGGGTTTGAGCCGGACGTTGTGCTTGATGGCAAGGTCTATTCAGGTGTCAAAGCTGCTGAGGCATTTGCTGAGTATTTTTCCAGCGTATTTCTGCCGGACACACCAGAATTGGACCCGAAATCAAACACGGTGATTAGTGAGGGAGGTAATTTTCCCCTACCCATTTTAGTCCCGTCGGACGTGGTTAGGGGTATTTCCAAACTCAAACCCTGCAGTTCGGTTGGCCCAGATAACATCCCTGCATATATCGTTAAGGGATGTAGCAGTATATTAGCAGCCCCTTTATGTCATGTTTTTAATCTAGCTCTTCAGTCAGGCGTGTATCCGGAGCTGTGGAAGACTTCACGTGTTACTCCCATCCCTAAAACCAGTGACAAAACTTCTGTAGAGGAACACAGACCCATCGCTATTTTATCAACCATTGCAAAGGTCTTTGAACATATACTTAACACTGTTATCTGTAAACAAACCAATATGTATCTTTCTGATGCTCAACATGGTTTTCGACCTGGTCGCTCCGTGAACTCAAATCTGCTGATTCATGTTGACTTCATATCCAGTAGCCTTGAATCCGGTAGGCAGGTCGACACTCTGTATTTTGATTTCCGGAAGGCGTTCGACAAAGTGGACAACGATGTGCTTTTGGCAAAGTTAGGGGCTGCGGGTTTCTCATCCGGCCTTCTTAACTTCTTCGCTGGCTACCTAAGGGATCGCAAACAGTTCGTCCGGCATGGCTGCTTTGAGTCGAAGTCTTATTACACTCGCTCGGGCGTGAGTCAGGGATCCGTATTAGGGCCGCCTTTGTTTCTGATCATGATCAATGACCTAATTAGTAAGGTTCGATTCGCAAAATGTCTGCTATATGCCGACGATCTAAAACTAGCTGCGCAAATCAGAACAGAGGTGGATTGCGAACTCCTACAAAAAGATATTGATACCGTCTATGAGTGGAGCATTGCGAACGGGTTGTTGTTTAATGTTAGTAAATGCACCGTTATGAGTTATGGTCGAGGGTTGAGACCAATAAAATACGACTATAATTTGGGGGGTACAGTGATCACTCGTGTCACCAGCGTTAAGGACTTAGGAGTGACTTTCGACCGCAGTCTGACATTTAGAGACCACGTGTCTGCCCTTACAAAGGAATCCTTCAGGCGTCTGGGATTTGTCTTGAGGAACGCTCGTGACTTTCGCAATCCCAGTATTATTAAACTCCTATACACCAGTTTGGTTCGGAGTAAACTCGAGTCCAGCGCCTGTGTCTGGCATCCACATACTGCGTCTCAGACACTGATGCTTGAGAAAGTTCAGAAAACCTTCTTGAGATTTTTTTATCAAAGGCTGTACCATTACTATCCATGTATGTACCCAACGAATTATCTTTTAGGGGTATTGGGCTTCAATTCGTTGGAGGTAAGAAGGGGCTTTGATCAGCTCACGATTGCCTGCAAAACCCTAAGCGGTCGTATTGACTGCCCTGAGCTCCACGGACTTTTCTGCCGCCTATTTGTGCCCGACAAATACCTTGGGCACCGTCAAAGCCGCCGACATAACCTGTTCGCACTACCGCTATCTAGATCTGTTGCTAGAGCCGAATCTCCAGTATGTCGAACCCTAAGGATGCTAAACGCCCTCCTGACTGCCTATCCTGAATGTGATATGTTTGCTGATGAATGGAAGAAAATAATGCGTGCTTGTCTGGTGTTCTGTGAGAGACAATATGCGAGAGTGTCCACTGTTACATGTTAGTTTATGATGTATTTAATTTATTAAACCATTTACTCAAATAATTATTAATAATTTTATCTACGAATTGTATATCTTTGAATTTAATTTTTGTATTTTTGTATTGTATGTTATTTGAATGCTTATTTTATTTTAATTTTTATAATTCTATGTTAATTAATGTAATTGGACCTGTGCCGTTTTAATTAACTATAAATAAATAAATAAAATAAAAAATAAAAAATCATTCAAGTACCTTAACGAAATTGCGTGTGAGGTTAGGGGTGGTGTACGACAAAAAAGTGAAAAATAAATGCTTAACAAAAAAAAAACAACCAACTTAAAAATAAAAAAAGACTACAAAAATAACTTTAATATCTGAAGTCGGTGTTTTTGGTCATTTTTTCGTAATTTAACACCGACTTCCGAAATAAAAGTTATTTTATACATTGTAGTGTTTTTTTATCGGTTGTATTTTTTGTCAAAAGTTTTTTTTTAAAATTAATAATCAAGACTGATATCAATCAATCTACCTCAACGATTCCCAACTATATATTGAGGTCGGCTTACAGTCTAACCAGATGCAGCTGAGTACCAGTATTTTACGTGGAGCAACTTCCACCATCCCAGTAACTGGGTAACACGAAACTCCTTGGCAAGACTGATGTCAGATTTTCTGGTTTCTAACTATACGTAACGGCTGTCATATACTGATCAAAAATCTTTTTGAAACGATCTGATCAATTGAAGATTATCATACGTAGGTTATTTCCTATAACCAGTGATTGGATAATCGGGCGCTTATAGACCTAAACTTCTTCCCGTGAATTGAAAAATTACAATTGTTTATTCCTTAAGTAGTCAAGGCAGCTGGCCTGTTACTAAACCAGTTCTCATAAAACTTTCATTGTAAATTAAAAGTTCCATTAGAATCTGCATTGTAAATAATAAAAAAAAATACTATGAGAGTTCACAACGAGTTCTATCTATTTTTTGCATTTCTAGCAATCTCAGGAATTTCGAAGGATTCCGGGATCCGGGATTCTGAAAAGCATGTCCGTATTATATTTTCGTGGGAATAAAAGTGAAGTTTAGGTAAATTAGCGCCCGATTATCCGATCACTGCTCATCACTTACCATCAGGTGAGATAGGGAATGTCAGGAACATATACCACAATAGGTGGCAGCATAGAAATGTCATTGTCAAGTATATTTTACTTATAAGTTTCGAAATTGCAACGCTAGATGGCGCAGCCTACTTCGTGCACGTTCCCCTAAACGGAGCGTGCAGGAACTATAGGTGGCAACACAAAAGCGTCAGTGTCAAGTATGAAGTAACGTTAAAGTTTCAAATATACAACACTAGATGGCATGGTTAACGCCCTGCTCGTTTTCCTTTAGTGATAAATCATGGAACTATCAGTATAAAAATTACTTTTGAAAACGAATTTTATTTTCTAATTTGCCTAGTCAAATATATAATATTTTACGAGTTTTATTTTACTGTTATTTTTGAGTTTTTCGCGTTCGTAAATAAAGTAATTGTGTGATGTTTTGAACAATTGTTTATTTAACGTTAATTGAAACTACACAAACTGATAGGCAATGTAATGTTTATGTACTCATTCTGCAATGCAGCTGTTTACCGCAAACAAGTCGAAGCTTCGTTGAAAAACTAGACTTTGTTTGAAGTTAATATTGATTTTGTTGGCTTTTTAAATCACTTGTCTAAAAATAGTTGATTTAAGGATGTGGAATTACCAAATTCTACGATATAGCGACGACATATATAATAAGACTTTCTTCGAACTCTTTCCGTCGCCACAAATCACCTTGAAGTGACAGGGACAGCATGACATTGAAGGTGACTTACAAAATTACGATGACGATTCAGCCATTTAAGCCATAATTGGACCAATTGATATGAAATATTAATCCAATTCCGCTACTTTATCACAGTATTATGTTTACTTTTAGCTTGATTTGATAAAACAGGCTTGAACGATAGTTTTGTACAGTAAAGTCTCCAGCAGACAGGCGTGACGCGACTATACGCATTTTTGCTTTCTTTGTCACCTTATTACGTCACTACCGTCTGCGGGTTTAAAGCCCAATTGCACCAAAAACTTAAATCAGAGTTAGTTGGTAACACGAGGTTTAATATCTAATATTTCATACATAATTAATAGATCCGCTGTAGTAACTAACTCTGGCTGGTGCAAGCGGGCTTCAAAGTTTTACTTATCTAAAAAAAAACGATTTCAATCCTACACCAAATAAATCGAAACCAAAACATTCGAAATTCAAAACAGAAAAGAACACGGAACATCTCAAACTAGATGTGAAAGTCCGTAACGAACAAAATTTCTTATTCAAAAGCGTACAATAAGACGATAAAAATAAACTTATATACTCACAATACACGTTCAGCGGTAGTTTGCTTTCAATGCTAGAATGGTTGAAGTTCGGATGTTCGGCTCTGCATGCGAGTATTTGACCGTTATGATCTTTTGATGGCATCCATTGAAGCAGCGATTCAGTTTCGTTTGCGTCTTCTATGCCCTGTGGTTGGAGATTGGTATTAGTTTTTGAGGATATGGTAAATTGGAGATTAAGGTAAGTAGTCCACATGGGCACTGAATTGAACTTTGTATATTTTAGTAACGTTAAATTTGAGAGCGTACTTAAATACAGGCCCAGGACAGTAAAAAGGTATGTTAATTTTATGTTTAGCTGCGATATTGTTAGTATATTGATAAAATAAATGAAAATAATAAATTGAAATTAAAGGGTTAATACATTTACTTTTGAATTCATACAGCTAGTGCTCATACTAAAGATGAACAACAAATAATAAAATCCGCGCGAGTCGGTCTCCAAGGATTTGCAATGCTGCATTTTTTAATACTCGCAAAACTTGGAAGGCACTTTCTATTGACCAAGAATTATAAAACTTCGCAAGAAGTAAAGTCTTTTTTGGATATGGGAACCCTTCTTTAATTCTTTAATTCTTTATTGTACACCATAACAGCTTATATTAATTCACAGTGATTTAAATAGTTCATGTACAAAGGCGAGCTTAACTCAAAAATGAGTTTTCTACCAGCAAACCTTTGAGTGATAGAGAGAGATCACAATAGAGGGTAGGATCCAGTGCACACATTTTACAATACTACATTCTGTATCATACATAAATATACTTACATACATAAACATATAAATATATACATACATATCTATAAATATTATGTCATTTGCGAAAGGAAATGCTCTTTAACTTTCCTCTTGAAGATGTCAAGAGAAGGGCTGTCGCGTAAGGAGTGTGGGAGAGAGTTCCAGAGACGCACTGCAGTAACAGAGAAGGATCCACCATAGCGGCTGGAAGTGTGACGCGGAGTACGAAGGAGAAGAGAAGTGGCAGTACGACATGGTTTACCTCTCGGGACGAGGTACTCAAAACGTTCACGAAGGTATTGAGGAGAATTAGGAGTGTGCAGGATAGTAAAGAGAAGGGATAGGATGTGAGTATCGACTTGAGTGGGTTTAGAAATTTAATTATTTTTTGTGATTGAACTTATCATCATCATCATCGTCATCTTATCATCATCATCATCATCATCATCATCATCATCACCATCGTCATCATCATTATCATCATCATCATCATCCTATTAACTGCTAATAGCGCTTCTAGTAAAAGACAATCATGGTTCTACTCACCGATTCTTTGGTCATAGCATCGAGTTTCTTCCCTCCGAGCCACCAAGTGATGGTGGCGGGAGGCCTCGCCCCCATCGTTTTGCACCACAGCTCTGACTTTCTGCCAACTGACAGAGGCTGTTCTCTCGAAATTATTTCTACTCCTAGTGGTTTTACTGAAACAAATATTTATCAAGTTATTTTTTGTAAGTTTTCTTTTCATGTAATTTAGGTCCAGTAAGTGGCCACGTTAGTGGCTTGGTATGGTCATGTGAAGAGGAGGGATGAAATGCACGTAACTAAAAGAGTTATGAATATAAATGTGGATGGATGGACAGGAAAAGGGAGGCCAAAGAAAAGATGGATGGATTGTGTTAGGAGTGATATGAACGAAAAGGGAATTAGTGATAGCGTGACGGTTGACAAGACAGAATGGAAGAAAAAAACGTGTTGCGCCAACACTAAGTAACATGGGATAAGGGCAGAAAGATGATGAAGTGGCCACGTTTAAAACTGTTGGAATATTAACAAAATCTATCTGAACCAACGCGCTTATATTTCTCTCTCTTTCTATCTTGTAAATATTATGTGTGAGAACGATTCCAGCCCTCTGCATCCACTTGAGAGATTCTTGATATTTTTCTTTAGTTTGTATACTCCCTTAGCGTCTTAGCGGACGCTTCACATGACCTTCCACAGCTAAATAAAGGATAATTAATCATTATATTTAAATCCTAAATACGGCCTTTCTTTTGATGCCCCATTAACCCTAACAAAAACAGCATTAGTGACATTCATTAGAAACTCAAAAGAAAGAAATAAGGTATGCTGGAAGAGATTTCTGTAAAAATAAGGTTCGTACCTCTTTTCTGTCTTTCTCTCTTTCTTCATCTTGTACATATGTTTGTTATAAATTGTATATGTGCACACTAATTGTAAAATAAATAAAATAAACATCATTGATTGACAAACAGTCCATCAAGAACCTACACACATACAAAATAAAAAATATAAAATGAAAAACAAAAGAGTGTGTGACTCAAGTTGTGTCAAAAAGATTCATTTCAGCAATGATGCGTGACAGATACTATACACGATACAGATATGACGCAGGTCTTCCAATGAACCTTGAGTGACAAGTGACGTCAGGACAAGGTACGCCATTCCAGCATGTGGACTATTTTCTTCGACTCACTCATAAACGAACGGGTCAATAAAACTCCATTTGTTAAAAGTTTTACGTTGCTCATAATTTTAAAATGGCTTCGTTTTGATGAACGTTGATTTGTTTTTCTCAATATTCTAAGAATTCTTTCTTCCTCAATTTGTTTGATAAGTTAAGCTTTACATAAGCTGGCAAATCGGCCGGATTTTAACTTCATCCAATCATTAACAAGGCCGCAAATGACAAGAAAACATTAAACTTCAGTTTTGTAATGCTTATCGATTGGATTCAAGTCAAGATATTTGATTGGTTCTTTTATTCGTCTCAGCCAACGCAAGGTTTGTCTAGATCGGTCATCCAAAAAATGAGTGTGGGTCTCAAAATTGTCGAAAAGAGTTACCGCGGCCCTGGAACCCAAAGTGCATCTAGACGAATGGTGGGTTTTAGTCAGTAAGAGTCCTACACTGCTTTCCACTCACGCCCAGAGCGGGCATTTGTAGATTTCCAACACAAAAAAAAAATTCAACATTGACACATGACCTACAAACAGTGACAGAAAAAAAAAGTACGCCTATAAACAAATAATAAATTGCCCAAGAATAAAGGTTAATGTACCGACGTAATAAACATTTAAATAGCTCGAGCAAAAAAAACAAGGCATTTGTATTCACAAATGAGTTCGTGTTGTTATAATTTCGATACGATCTCCACGACAAGGTAACTTAAACTACCAATCAAAAGTTTACTTGAAAGTAACTGTGGTAAGTTCGAACCTTTTTAGCCCGTAGTTCACGCTCAAATTGTGATATGTTTTGATTTACAAGCTAACCGAAATAAAAATTCTAATCCAGATAATATATTTTGCTATCGGATTGTTATTAAAATAGAATTACATTTTAATGACTGGCTTTAAAACAAATATAATTACAGTCTCTGATGTTTTGAAGGCTTAATTTGATTTTAAGTAAAGGTTTTAGAACTCAAAATTAGAATGCCTTACAAATTAAAGACGTACAAAAAGTTTAGTGACTCAATTTGGAGGTTATTTTAAGGTTGTTAAATTGGAATGTTACTAAGTTACAGAATTAGAACTTATTACTACTTATTTAAACAACTGACTATTGTTTAGTCTAAGACTCTTGGGTTGATGGCAAATAGAAATTCTTGTTATTTATTGTGCACAATTAACTCCAAGTTTAATCGTCACAATAGGAGGCATATATATCATACCATAGATAGTAGATGAGGCCGAAAAGTTCTTTAGTGGCGATCGCGTGCCTGGAAGCGCGTTGGAAGGCCTCCCACAAGGTTGACCGATGACCCGGTAAGGGTCGTGGGTAGCTGATGGATGCAAGACGCACAGGACCGGTTGTTGTGGCAACATTTGGGGTAGGCCTAAGTCCAGCTTTCCTTTACGTCTTCCGATAGGTACGAGGTCACCACTCTAGAGTCTTTCGACCCTAACCCTCAGCGAGTAAAGCCCACTGCTCACTGGCACTGAAGTTTGGCAATTCTACGGGATATGTCGGTAACCTTGATTCTCCTGCAGATATCTTCATTTCTGATTCGATTAAGCAAATAAACTTCGAGCGTAGCCCTTTCGAATGCCGTTTGGCGACTTAACACGTTAACAGTTCAGAAATAACACACTAACTAATTTCACCAAACTGTAGCACCATAGGGAGCCCATAGGGATACACTGAGACCGCATAGGGCACACGGTTTTCTCAAGATCATGACACCTGTACCACATAGGGTATACTGGACTGTCAACGTGTTTAAGTCTTTTGATGAAATGAGGCCATAGTGAGTGACCACGTTGGATGACTTCATTTGACAATATAGTTTATTTCATCATCATCATCATCATCATATCAGCAGAAAGATGTCCACTGCTGGACATAGGCCTCCCTCAAGAGAGAAGGGGGGTTTCCATAATCGCCGCGCTTGGCAGGCAGGTTAGCGATCGCAGTGTAGCTGTTGCAATGCACAGAACCACAGAGAATGCTGCTGCCCATTCTCTGGTGAGTGCCTTAGTTGTCTGTTGCGAAACCCGAAATCGGGAAGTGATGGAATGGTGTTATTCTTTTACGTCCGACACCGTACAGAACAGATTAAGATTAGGATTACATTATACATTACATTATTATTTAATTATCTTAAATGTGGTACTGTCGTTACCAAAAATGACAAGTGACGGGCGGGCGTTTTGGGGGACTGTCTTTATGTAGAACTTTGACGTTCAAAAAGTGCTGGCACTCAGCCTAATTTGAATAAATGACTTTTGAATTTGAATTTGAATTTGAACAACAAATAACAAACTACTCAAATACACAACAAAGAGACAAAAACACTTTTTCATTATTACACTAGTTCCGATAAACTATTATATTGTATTATAGGTATCAATAAACAATAGTAATTGGAAAACACAATAGCACTTGATTACCATTTAATTTTCACATTGATATTTATTAGCCTCACCGTTATGTGTATCAATGTTAACTAGTTTACGATTGTCATTGAAATCAAATGACAGTTTAAGCTGATTAATGAAATTCAAATGACAAATTGTATCTATGTTAGTGTGTCATTCATTCACTTGTTAGTAAACTAAAGGTACAATTTCGTTTATCGCGTCTGTCGCGTGCGGCTGTCGCACGCGGCTGATGCGACAGTATTCAGAGTATGAGAAAAGCGGGGTTTACACAATCGCTCTTTCGCGCATGGAACACTTATCGTGTGCGAAAGAGCGTGTGTGTAAAGATGTTGAAAGGGGACGAGAAAGACTTTGACGACGCAATTGCACGCGTACTGCGCTTCTTTCGCGCGCGCAATCTTATATTATTAGGTTGTCTTTACACTCTCATCAATCGCGCGCGCAACGTGTACTGCCAGGGTTACGGAATTTGTTTGAAAGAGTCACCGCGGCCCTGGAACGCAAAGGGCTTTAGAAGGAACACGGATGAGTTTTAGTCAGTAAGAGTCTGACTCGCCCTTCCGCTCCACCCAGAGCGGAAGAAGTCATTTGATGATTAACCATCCTTAAAAAAAAAATCGCGATCGGTCGATTCACGGAATTGTACCTTAATAGGCTACAAATAAACAAATTTTGTTAGTAGCTGGAGTTTTGTTTTTAAATCTCAAAACTTAGCCGTAAGTAAAAAGTGTCCAAAATCCAACGCTCTAAAATAATAGAGTTTTTTTTCAAATTGGTGGCATTTGTCGGTGTTCGTTGAAGTCTTGATAAGGAGCTGAAGGTCTAAAAAGTCGACCGTAAAAATTGTTTATATAAATGTTTATATAAAATAATGATTCAAAATATTGTGCGTACTTTACATTTTTTCAAGGGAACAATATTGGCTAATCTTTGTACTAAGCTGCTTTTTCGAGGCCACTCAGAAACCTGCTGACTTCGTTAGCCATCTTGCCACTAAATAGGGATGTGCCTAGGTGAAGAAATATGAATCTACGTAGTCAGTTAGATTTTCGAAAAAATTGGATAATTTTTAATTTTTATCAAATCAAAAATTACGAAGATAAAACACATCAAAGATGTGGGGGCTTGTAACGCCACTTTCCTGTAAAAAGTGTACTGGTAAGTGACGTCACACGAGTTTTCAAGGCACTGTATCGTCATCATTTGTTTACATGAGAAAACAAAAAATAAGTGTCCAATATTTTTTGGAAATCTATGTGACGGACCAATTAGATTATTTTAGTCAAATACCCTATTCGTTGTCTCCACTTCACTCGTCTGTTTTCTCGAACGCCGGTTCCGGACACAAACGCAAGTCTTAGTTCAACCAAACTTCCGACAGGTGTTCAACAATGCCTAGCACTGTTTACATTTAAACGAAGCCGGTTTTTCTTCCGGCACTTCTAAATGCAGACATTTGTGTCCAGACCGGCCAAGCACAACGAAAAACTTGGCTAAAATCGTGGTAAGTTCTGCCAAGACTTTGGCTCCGGAACGACTTCATCCAAAAATAAACAGTGAACATAAATTGTACTCTTTCAACTGTTTTATAGACCTCACTACAATAAAACGTACAGCAACAAAACTTCACACGTAAGGAACTATAAAAGAAGTCTTAAATATTAACTTGATGAAATACAGTCATAGCAAAATACAAGTACGAAAAAAATACTATCGAGCATAGGAGACGAGAGGGAACAATATGAATAATGCGATATTTTCATTCTAAATAAGGAATCTCCCCTCCATTGCCACATAAATAAGCAATACATAGTCACACAATAATGTGAGAGTTATGTTGCGTCACAGTTAATTCTGTAAGAACTTTTATGTCATGATGAAACATCGAAAAGCTATCGGGGAGGCAAATAGAATCGCTAACTCGACAAGTAAACCAATAAAATGTAATTTGACACCTGATCCAAGATGGCGAATATCTGCAAGTGTAATGAAATAAGGAACTTGTAGATCTGTGTATTTTTCCTAGTAGCCTATATTCGTTCAGAGTGAGAGTCGAGTCTAAAAAGGATATTGGTTTAGGCTCAGCTCGCTGCTCGCCCGAATATCGGCGTTAATGTGTGCTAATAACTGTTCGTTATTGAGGGAAAGAATATTGCAATCCCTGTTCGTTTTCATTTCTCTGATATTCGAGGCTACCCCAAAAATAAGCCTCGAATTTTCATAAAACGAGTGTAGCTATAGTGTAGCAGAATTCTCTCTGGAAACGATTTTATCCAGACAACATTTAAATGTGCTACAACATGTGCTTAACTTAAAGTGTAATTTTATATAAAGCAATTTAAAAACAACAACATGAAGGTAAAATCCCGAGGGAATTATTTACTATTAATTTTTTGTACAAGCGTAATACGTTAAACGTATAAAAGTCTGGTTTGGAATGGATAAGGTCCCTCATTATTCTTCCGTAAGTTAATGAGACCTTTTTTTCGAATAATATAAAAGACAATTAAGTCACAGAAATAAATTAATGCCATACTTACAAAACAGATCAACTTTTATAGTTGTCTTTTGCGGTGACGCCAGGAGCGTGTTGTCCGCAGTACAAGTATATAGCGCTCCTAAATGCGCTCTCGTTGCATTCCTGATCACTAAAGTTAGCGACCTCGTCGGCGCTGAATGCTCCCCAGCACTTAGCGTAGCCAACACAGTGTCACCTTGAAGCCACTGAATTCTCGGCGTCGGGTAACCTAAAACAAAACATATTATAGAACACAATGAGCCTTCCATTGTTCCCAAATAACATTACATTCCCTCGAAATGAGAACATGATTGTGCTATTTGCTCCACAAAATGTAATATCAATGTTTTGCAAATGTTTTTTGACGTAATAGAATTAACGAAAATGTGGATAAGTTAAAAAATGTCTAAAAAATATCAAAAGGTTGACATCAAAGAATTTGAAGTTGTAAGATGGAATGTCCAGGAGGGAGAAAAAATAAACGATACATTTCAATCAATTTCGTTTGAGTAGATACGATCCTGGTGAGACTGTTCAAGTGATCGTTTGTTTCTTGTTCTTCCCTTTTCCTTTGTTTATATTACGTTTGTAAGTTGACGCTGAATATACAAACACGTCTTCTCTTTTACTACATCCACCCCTGGTACTAGTATTCCCAAAAATACCGTAGTATTGTAAGAACCATTTGGAGTTTCCAGAACTTTTGAACTTTTGAATTCATTTCCCAGGTGAGTCGAAATGTAGATCGAGTTTTCTGCGATAAAATTAACATTTATAGCCCCAGAGTACAAATTATTCTCGATAAAATGGAGATAGAATCTTAAACTACGATCATTAGTAAATGATATTTGCATAAAAAACATTTATGCTAGGTCTCTAATTTGATAACTATCAGTAGATCTTGAGGAATACCTATTGAATATAATATTTTGTTTATATATGTGAGTGAGTTTGTATGTTTGTTAGTAAGTTTTTATGTTTCTAAGTCAATCATAACGTAACGGCTAAAAATATTTGAATGAAATTCGGAACACAGGACATAGATACTTTTTATTCGAGATCTTTTCCTAGGATATAACTGAAACCGAGGGCAAGAGCCAGTATGCATGCAGTTCGATAACTTAAAGTACTTACCACCCTTGACGGAACAAATAAGTTTGAACTCTCCTCCTTCGTGATAAGGGCCTGCGGTACTTGATATTTCTTTCCCATACTCGTCGAAGACGACTGGTTTGCTCGGAAGTTCTGTAACAGGAAAAATGTCTTTCAATACTAATGGATGTATGATTACCTAAATATTCGGCAGTAGTAGCTTTATGTCTGTTTCGTAGGTCACTTTATATGTTATGAATACAGGAAGCTGCTGACCTAGTTGGCTTTGGGGTCTGGTTGTGTTGTGGACGATTTTTTTCATCAGAGGGTTTAGTGCGAGTTTTTAACATACTCGATCGCGTTAACGTAAACGTTTACTTACGTCAATCATCTGCCTAGCCTTTCCCCAACTATATTAGGGTCGGCTTCCAGTCAAACCGGATTTAGCTGAATACCAGCATTTTACGTGGAGGGGCTGCCTACCAGACCTTCAAAACCCATCAACTGGGTAACACGGTACTTCCCGGCAAGACTGGAGTAATTTTTCCGGCTTCTGACAATTTGTAACGACTGCCAAAGACCTACAAATGACAGCCAGGACCAATGGCTTAACAAGCTTTCCGAGCCACGGAAACTTTTAATTTTAGGTGTTGACGACTTTTGATTTTTTGTACTTGCACATCGAATATTGTCGCTGACTGTATGTACAAGCATCATGAGCATAGAGGAAGTTTAATAGGAAGCCGTGTGGCTTTAATGAAATAATTTAGCTTGTTGAACCCCGCTTATATTTTATGGCTCCCTGTATAACAGGTTATTACGGTGTATTTTTAGATTGAATCGAAAAATTGCACTTAAAGTTGTAAATCACTTGAAGTATTAGGAATTGTTTTATGCACGAAACATTGTTGAAAGGTCCTTGAGCATAATAACGTCTCTACTTTCAGTGTAGGAATCTAGGTAATTGTATGCAAATTAAAATGAGTACCTAAATACTTTATGACTAAAAGAAAACAAAAAACAACATCGTGTTGTTTTGCCTCGAAATTCAATCATAGCTTTTAGGCGTAGATCGCTACGATTTCCAATTGAAGTCAAACAAAAACATTGTAAGATCAGATAAGCGAACCGTAACTGTTTAACTTTGTAGCGTAAATAAAAATAAAATAGTAGAATCAATTCACTGAAGTCAAAACGAATATCTACACGAACACAAAGTGCTTAGATCCCGATGTTCTCGTTGTAAATTTATTCACAATCAAAATGAAATCAGTACGCGGTGAATCGCAAAAGGCACTCAACGACCTCGGAATATCCTCAAATTGCGGATACACAAACTAGGAGCGCTCGAATGTGGCGAGGAAATGAAAATATTTTCGTTGAGTCAAAACAAAAGGTTTTGCGATAGCAGTATTCAGGGGAGGATGCCGGCAATCATGCGAAGCTTTCATATCCATACCGTGCAACAGTATCGCTTACTAAAATGAACATCTGCCACCCCTTCATTGTTTCGTACGTTACACATAAGTGCGGACCGACTGAAATGAGAATTTCCCCAGTATTCGGGCGCAAGAATGGTGGATATCTGCCGATGATGGCACATCCGCATATTTTTCGTTCTACGAAATCGATACCGACAGTATCGAGTGATTCAATAGTAATCGGTATTTGAATACAGTTGTCGGTTGCATGTTACATGGTAGTTTCTATTCTATTCAGTGAATGCTTTATACAGAGGTACCTTGGAATTCGAACGTCAAAATATAGTTCTAGTGTGTTGTTTTTAGAAACTAGTTTCAATCAAATGGACCATGGAAATCACACTATCATCACATCACACTATATATCATCACACTAATATTATAAAGGCGAAATTGTGAGTGTGTGTATGTTTGTTACTTCTTCACGCGCAAATGGCTGGACGGATCTTGATGAAATTTGGTATAGAGATTGTTTAAGTTCCGGGAAAGGACATAGGATTTTATCCCGGAAGTATGTTCCCTGGGGACAATTTTATTTTTCAGTTAGTATGGTCATATTTGTAAAGCGTACCTACATGTTGCATGATGGACTGAGTAAATAATAGTTTCGACCTAAAGATTTTTGTGAACACTGTACTTTAAAATTTTGTTAAAATAAATGAATCAAGTAACAAAAAAAATACTTCGTACTGTAATTTACAACTATTCGTTCTTTTCTTACATGTCGAGTTTCAAAGGAAGGTTTTCATTCCTAGCAATGTCTTCAGATTCTCGATCTAAAATAGAATCGCATTCCTGTCCGCCTGTCTGTTACATGCGTTTTTCTGGAAATTTTCAGAATTATTTTTGCAGGGAATTTGAAAATGTAACCTACATTTTCAAATTCGACATCCTTTATTTAACCGGAAATGATTTAGTTTTTGTTTACAAGTATTTTTTAACAATGCATTCAAGGGTCTTTATTAAACAGTCAAATACAAATGAATTCACCACGACAACCGTTCTTGCTTCCTAATTTTTACACCAAGGCATTCTCAAATAGCTCTTAAACTTCAACTGCACAGAATGCGAAAACAATATCTAACAATAACGATCATATTTCCTTTGTGCTGCAACAATTACCTCCTAATCTCCGCTTTCAAAATTAATACCATTAATACGATCGCACTAAACACACATGAACATGAAAATGTTTAATTAATTACCTAAGATTACGTTTCTTTGTTCAGCTAATAGATTCCATTAAGGGAAATCTCTGAGTAATACGTAAGTACGTTTGTATATAATGGAGGCTTCTTGATATCAGATGGAACTCGAGGTCCGACCCGTTTTCTTTCTCTATCTGAGTCGGAATCAACACGAAAAAGTTAAACGGACGAACGAACTTTTTGTACGGAAACTTTTTTATTGGTTCGAATAAAGAAACACCTTTTGCCTTTTCGTTTAGTGGTTACGATGCTTTGTGTGCGAGCTGGTTGGTTGAAATTAAAAATTTTGTAAGCACTACTGAGTACCAATACACCTTAGCTGATACGGATAAAGACAGCATTTAAATAATTTATCCATAGAAACCAAGCTCATCACTATTTCTTGCCGTTAGCCTATTTCTAGAAACGGCAGCCCATGACAATTCTGATTATTATTGCTATACTTATGCTCAGCGCAATCGTGCGGCTATAAATATGATTAGTACCTAGACAGCCAAGTGAACTTCGTACAACTTATTGATTTGATTGTGACGCAATTTCTGCTCTAAACCACTACAATGTTGAAGCGAACCAAATAAAAAAAAAACAAATACGTCGTGCGATTTCAGATTTTTACGAGATACACGTACAGCAATTGATTTGTATATAAGTAAATCTATTAGCATTAGCAATGGCACTCAAGCTCAAACACACTGAGAGAAACAAAATCCTTACGAATACTATTCTTCAACAATTGCATACAGTTAGACTCTTGCCGGTGTAGCCTTTCATTCAGAGTAATTATTTTGTTTAAGTACTATCAAAAACTAATTACAGCTAAAACAAACAGATCGAGAACATTTAATTATACTAATAGCCAATTACAGATCCTCACTTATAAATCAAGTTGTTAAATAACTTATACAAACACTACAGCATAACTAATATATTCTACATATATATTGCCCCTTTCATGTTCTTCAAATTGTCGTATAAATGAAAGTATTTTCAACTCATACGGAGCTTCAAATACTCTTCGAAACACAATACCGCTGTCATCGAATTGTAAATTTGATAATTGAATGAAAACCAATATCTTTCTATGACGGATATGAGTGAATGAGTGAATGACATACAAAGACATTTATTGCTTTTGTAAATAAAGATGACTTCGCTAAAATTGTTCGTAGATATTCTAAAGGTGAATATTTTTAGACGATGCTTTGTCAATTTAATGAAGGGGAAGTTTGTTTCCGTGAAACTACGTTCAAAGTATTTGATAAAGCTGTACCACTGTCATTAAATATTAATTGAATGATTGAATGACAACTTATTTCAGAATCTACTGCAAGAAACGACCCAGTTTAAATTCCTGTCACTGTTATGTTAGCCCATACTCTAGAAAAACAGCAGTAGTAATTTTGTTGGCAATACAGAATTAGATAAATTAGAGCTTGACCTGTACTGCCAACACATTTAAGGCTCATACGCTCATCAGGGGGGCTACTCTCTAAGCCCGAAGTCCGTAGTTTCGGGCTTAGTTGCTGGCGTATTCTAGTCCATATCACCTAACTACTAAGAATTAATGACAACAAGATTTAACAGTTACTGTCAAATCGTGTTGTCATTCACTCTTAGTTCGGGTTCGGAACTAATCGTAAGTCCGTAGGTGATACGGAGTAAAATACGCCGCACCTAAGCCCGAAACTACGGACTTCGGGTTTAGAAAGTAGCCCCCCTGTTCCGTCACAGTCAAATCATTGATCAAATGAGATCATTTAAAAAGAAGTTAGTTTAGCACAAGATATCAGTCTCACGTCACTTGATCCATCCCTTATTGTTTGGCATTTCGACAATCGCATTTGCTAATACAATCGCACTTTGTGGAGCGCCTCTGGTCTCAGCCTTCATTCTCTTTAGATGTGGCCCGAAGAATTTTACACGTCGTTTCATCTTTACGATACAGAAGGCATAATTAAACACTTAAGGAAAACTCTCTCTTAGCCGGCTAGGCCCCTAATTAACAGCCAGTTATCTGCTGTAAAGACCTCATTAATTTTGTTATGTTCTTCAAGTCGTTTATATTTTTTGTGGTTCGTGTAATTCATGGCTTATTTTTCGTACACTGTGTTTTGTTCTTTATAGTAACATTCTACTAAGAAATATGTTTTTTAAGTGTAGATAATGATTCTGAAAAATGAAATTTTCAGTTAATACAGTTATACTTGGTAAAAAAATTGTAATTTAATTTTACGGGTAAATCCTTCGCGTAAAGCCTGCACGTTCTATTTGCTTATCTAGTAGAAATCATGAGGACTTACCTGCTAAGGATAACATAGGTACCCTTCAGACCCAGGTAGAACCCTGTCCTTAGCTTTGCATAATATACAGACAGGTATCCTAAAACTAAATGTAAGTTTTATGCAAAAGAGCAAAGTCTCAAGGCTTCAGTCACTAACCTTTAGAACAGTTTGGAAGATTTTGTCTCTATTGGTAATACTAACATTAAACTAGAAACTGATATTTCAGTAATACTGGAATTTCGTATTGACATGGACATGGAGATATCAGATTTTCTCAAAGAAGAGGATATCTAAATGGTTGGTCTAATGGTTCTCAGGTTGTAGTACTAACAATAATTTGGCATCCACCAAAGGGCCTTTACTTTGTCCTTTGAAAGATAAAACGTTGAGATAAATGCAATATAAAACAGGTACAGCTTTAGATGTACAATAAAAGATAATGGAAAGCTGTGGATCTTGTTTTTATAAGGTGATAAATGTTTATGTGTAAAGTGGCCAGCTTTCATCACCTCTTAACTTTATAGTGCTGTGATACTAGAACGTTGACCTTTGTGTTTTAAAATGTTTAACTAATCGATTTTTCGTGTATCGTACTTCATTTGCCGACGATAAAAGCTGTGACGACGTGAATTTCACCAATTTATATTTACAGTCCTCTTCATATTCAGTCATGTTTTTATTATTCACTCCTCAGTTCAAACCTTAATTCGCCATTCATAAAACAAAATGTTGCTCTTAACAACAACGTAAAAATGTAAGCAGCTCGTAACATAAGCAGGTAATCTATTTTATCGTCGTTGCCCATCCCGATACATCTTTGAGATCTGGAGTCCTCATAAAATTTTAATTTCTCCTGACCCGCATTTTTACTGTCAGCGTACAAACATAAATCATCCTAGGGCGTGTTTGGACTTTCCTTAAACTTTTCGTGTTGATTCGACCAGGATAACGGAGGGTCAAGTTTACGATCGTACTAGTTTTTATCGAGATTGCCCCACGGTACGGCTCATAGCTTTTGTTGGGCCGCCATTTCAAGGTGAATTATTTTATTAAAACACAAAAAGGGGAGAGCAGATACGGACGCGAGATTATGTGAGAATTTAAGAGT
This sequence comes from Mamestra brassicae, assembly GCA_905163435.1. Classification (NCBI taxonomy): domain Eukaryota; kingdom Metazoa; phylum Arthropoda; class Insecta; order Lepidoptera; family Noctuidae; genus Mamestra; species Mamestra brassicae. The sequence goes on along the minus strand of LR990996.1, from coordinate 2,822,468 downwards.
TTCGCCCATCTGCGAGGCGATCTCATTGAGATAGGCTAGATAGTTTGGGAATACAGATTTAATTTATATCTTGACTTACGTTTAGGATTATCGAGCAAGAGAGGAGAGGGTTCTGCTATCTTATTGGCCGTGAAATATGGTTAGCCTGTTAATGTGCGCCGCTGAACATAGCCGTCTCCCAGTAATCGGTGTAATGAACGGTTGAGATGTGATATTGATGTAATCAATATGTTTAAGGGATTAGTGAATGTAATTTGGCGTTATTATTAAATAATTCTGTGGATTCAGATGAGAAATAGACGTCAAATGTTGTGGTGATTTTGTGCTCCAAATGGCGAAATTATTGCTTATGCTTTCTGCACAAGGAAGGAGATTTTCAAAGTGCACACGTGAAATTCGCACTGTTTACTTACATTATTTTAAGTGCCAAGACACCTATTGCAAAATCTGGTTTGAGGTGACTTGGTAGAAGAACATGGACGGATTTGCGGATTTGGGGGAGGCATTTGTGAAGCAGTGGGACAATATAGGCTCATTAAATACAAAAGTACATGATCGCATTATTCTTAATGACTTTTAAATTAAGGTTTTACAGAAGTCCTTCCTGTTTTATAAATAGAAGATAATTTTTCCAGTAGGTATGTAGCCAGTAGGATTATTTGATACCAAACTTTAATAGTTTTATCCACAGAAATTCACATAGTAACTAGTAACTCCTAAGCCATGAACTTCAATAAATCACCAAAGTGATCAGCGAACTGTATAATTTTAGATGTCACCCGTCCCCATATTAATTTAGAATTGAAATTAACTGGAAGGGAGCTTAATTCCGTAAGTTATAAGACGAGAGAGTTAGATTACTGAGATCGTAAGCCAGCCCCTACAACCTGTTACTTCGTACTATTGTTCGGGATAATATGTTCGTCGTGTATGTGGTATGTTCCAATGATTCTGAATACATCAACAACTCCTTGATAAGGGTGGTTTGACAACATGATTCTGATTTCAATTATCTTACGATTGTGTAGTCAAACCGTTTCCTGAATTACTTAAAGACATGGTAAGAGCCAATCTTGTGGAAGCTACAAGGAGCAAATAAAATATATTATCTTATCTTATCAAAAAGAATATGAACATAAAATATGAATGGGCAAAAAATACATATACTACAATATTAAACCCTTTAAAAAAAACGCTTATCAATTTGTACGTTTGCCAAATAATTTGAACTTGGCGTTACATATCTTTTTTCCCATATTTAACACCAGGAAAATTTGTATACTGTGATTTGAAAAAAATACAGTGATATCGGATTCTTACCGAGTAGTAATTTCATAGTATGATTAAGTCAGTTTTGTACCAAGAGTTCTTGGTACAAAAGTAACATCAAACATTTAAGTCTCCTTATCTACACAAACCTTGAAACTCGTCGCTTCACCAAGGTCAAGTCCCCTGTCCTCATTTCGACCATTTTCTCTATAAAACGAAGTAATTCTCTGTAAAAATACGTATATTTCCTCTCTTAATACCAGAAAATACTGCGCTATTTCCACGAAACTCTCATGTTTACATAAGCTAAGAGCTTTTCGGACATGTCCTACTTAATTAGATTCTACTTTCTTCCAGAATTCTCCCAGAAAGGGCCTTTATGTGCTGTGGCGGAATGAATAGGTATTACTAGCGTAAAGACATATTTTTCTTAGGAAAACTAAATTGCTTGGTTAAGGAAAATACTTATTTGATGTGATTATTATTACATTAAGAGACTTATGTATGATTCTCGGTACTTATCCGAAAGTGTTTCTTGAAGTGAATGGTTTACTTGAATCTGATGAACCGTTTATATTATTTATCATAGAGATTATCTGAGACCATTTTAAGATCTCCTTCTCATACAAAGAAGAGTTATGCAAACATTGGCAAGCACAGCTAAATAAAATTGAATAGTGTTTAAAAGCAGGCCCTTAACCCTCAGGTGTATCCAACTGCCCGTATAATAATATAGACAGAAAGAAAGAAAAATGTTTATTTGGGACTCGCACAAAACAAACAAACCAGTAAAATAAAATTAATAACTAAACAGTATAATAAAATAATTATCTGTGCGAGGCCGAAATGGTCTATCTCAGCTTATGCTGCGATATCTAAAAAATAAATAACACAGCGCTGGTATTCTTATAGGGCCAGTCAGTGGTGCCACGGATACACTCACGGAGCATAGGTATATATGAGAAATATACAAATAAAATAATAAGTATAAATATGGGTAAAAATGCAACAATTATAAATATATATATTTAAATAAAAATAAAAAACTGGTACATACATACAATAAATAAGCTGATACCCAATATGATATGATGTAATAATGACATAAGACCATAAACCCGTCGGACATTTCAAGCATGCAAATTTTAATTAAACTAATAGCTCGTGATAAGTCAGTGTTAATTTGCGAATTCAGTGTTCAAAGTCAGACATGCGACCTTCTGGCCAGAATGACACAGCCGCAATAAAATTATGTCATGTTCCTACCAGCCTGCTTGGCCAGCTTGGCTCATCGCCGCAAGGTTGCCTGCTTGTCGGTCTTCTACAGATTGTACTACGGGGAGAGTGTCCAGGAACTCCACGATCTCATCCCACCGGCCCCCTTCTACCCCCTTCTACACATCTAGACGCACTGCAAGTTACCATCCCTACCATGTTGCTATTCCACCAATTCGCACTAAACGCTTCCAAACGTCTTTTATAATGCGCACAGCAAAGGAGTGAAACTCTCTGCCTGCGTCTGTGTTTCCGAACGCATATAACCCTAATCACTTCAAAATTAGAGTGAAAAGGCTTCTTCTGGGTAAGCTTGCTCCATCGTCGACTTTGTCTCTGTCATCTGTGACCTAGACTAGAGTTTACTCTTGACACATATTAAATTTAAAAAAAAAATACCCTACTATTGAAAACTGGACATGAGCCAACATGTTCTATCCTTACACACGATATAAATTTATTAGAAGCTTCAACAACAAAGAGGGTTCTGTACTTTAATAATAAATGGTTAATTGTTCCCTTGGGTTTGTTGGGAACCGGAAGGTGGACAACAATGACTGATACTAAATTAATCATATCTGGCAACACATGGCTTTCTGTTAATTTTACTTTAAAAGGACATATTTTTCTATCTAAAGGTACTGTCCAATAATGAAATCAGCCGGTCGATTTTGTAAACATGTCGAAGGGAAGGCTTGGGTGAAGAGGTCACGGGGTGAGCTATTATTCCATCTTGATTATATGAATTGACAGCTCACTTCGTGATCACTCGACCCAAGCCTTCACTTCGACATATTTACAGAATGGCACTGCTGATTCTACCATAAAGCTATTCGTTACTAACATTTGCCATTTGAAACCTACGCAAAAATATGTCAATCGTAATGATCATCCGTTCAAAAAGGATCCAGGACACGTGATTGTTTGTAAAGTTTACTATTTACGCGATTTATATGTAAATGTAAGGGCAAGTTTAAGTTGGCGAAAATGTCGGATTACACGACGCTAGATTTTGAAAGATCCTTGTTTATTATCCGGGCTTTTCATATAGGAAACGGCCAAGTGCGAGTTTGGCGAGACGGTCAGATAGGCACACTAGTAATCTTCTAAGGGTTTCGTTTTTCACTTGGACTAACAGAATCCTAAATGTCAAGATAAATCTGTATTCACTGTAGTGACAAATTTGCTTGTTATATTTATATAATGACAGCCAGGACCAAGATCTTAAGATGCTCTCTGACATACGGAGGAGTCTTGGTCCGACTTTAATGGTTGCAGTCCCACGGTTTGACCTCAGCAAAAGTTGCTAAATCTTGCTGATTAAAACGTGCAGATATTATTACTAAACCGCGAGCTAAAGACTAATAATCCCCCCGACCGAATATCAATCTCAACGGAGATTAGCCAAATCATCATCATCATCATTTCAGCCGAAAGACGTCCACTGCTGGACATAGGCCACTCCCAAGTGTCGCCACAACAACCGGTCCTGTGCGTCTCGCATCCATGGGCTACCCGCGACCCTCACCAGGTCATCGGTCCACCTCGCCAAATACGCAGAATATATTGTAGTGCATTAGAGTGTGCTAAAGTACAGGTGCACTCTCTGTTCTTTTACTCTCATAGTACGATGGGAACATTCCGACAAGACTAGGAATTTCTCAGTAACAGGCCGGAGTTTTGAAGTGGCTCCGAAGTCCATGGCTCGGAAAGCACGTCAAGCCGTTGGTTCTAAAGACGGATATGAAAAACGGGCTTTTCCTACTCACCTATAACATCCAATGCGATCTTATAATTCCTGGTGGGTGACACATGGAAGTCGACGCGACACCTGTAGATCGCGCGGTCTCTTGCCTTAATCTCCAGCATCCGAAGACCAGCAGTGGGTGTGCTGTGCCAGTGGGCTCGTCCGAGGTAGGCCTCATCCACCCAGTGAGCTGTTGGGCCCGGCACTCGAGTGTCGTAACTGTTGAAAAAGAAGAATTGAGTTAAATGGCCGTTTTGCGCAAAATGTAACGCATTTTTTCTCAACCTGTATAATTATACTGTATAAGTCACAATTTTTTAAGAAATGCGTCATGCACTTATATGTGGGTGTAGATTGGTAAAGGTCACCGTCAAATTCACATACAATAATCAATTGATTAATATAAAAAGAATTGTAAAACTTATAGGTATTTGAAAAGAGTAACTATGGAGATTTTTTGTCTTGAATGGACAACTAGAGTCACAAATTATTTTTAATGGTCTATTTGAAATAAATGAATTGACTTAGAATTTAATAAGATGCTGGGAAAAATAATATTAGGTACTCAGACATCTTTACACCGACATTCTTTGCAGGGTTAGGCAGACTATGAGCATTGGTAAGATTCCCATATTCCTCCAGTAATGTCAGTTATATATTGATATTGAAATAATGTTTCGTGTTCCCTTGGGATATGTTCCGATAGACACGTGGGGAAGTTAATTTCAATGTTAGAAGCTTTGGCTTTACAGAAGTAATAAGGGTCGTCTTTTTACTTTAAAATTTTTCAGAAGCCTGTTTCAATCTATAGATAGAATGGTACCTATCTATGGTGTATGAATAAGGAGTATATTCCGGAATCATAAGATTTTAAACTGGAAATTAACAAGACATAAAAGAGTTATTGTAAAAAGATTTATACAAGTTAAAATGACGTATTAAAATTGCTATCAAAATCAAGATAAATGTTGTCATAAAATTTAAATATATAATTGCAAACACGTTTGTAAAAATATAAAACGGGCTGTTAAGCTTAACCAGCATATTATTATATAATATAGTTTACGGTAAAAAATCGTAATGGGTTGTAAAATATTATTAGCATTTTAAAAGTATAAAAGGTTTTTTACAGCAAGGTTTAATTAAGCATAATATTCCACCATTTTGAAGTTAAATACGGCACAGTCTACTGTTTACACTTCGAGGTCGAAGCACTGAAATTCTCAGCATTTCTCCATGTGAAAATTTAAATGTATCGGTACACAGCTGTGTACCACTTTTTATTCAGCTACTGAAAAACCAAAAAAAGGGATATTGATTTATATAATAATAATGTCTTGGGACAACTCACACACGGTCATGCGATCCCAAACTAGGCAGAGCCTGTGCGATGGCAACCAGACAACTGATAAACATACTTATATATTTCTAAATACATACATATTATAGACTAATTACACACAGACACAGAACAAGTGATCATGCTCATCACACAAAGATTTGTCCTGGGTGGGAATCGAACCCACGACCTCCGGTTTAGCAGTCAGGGTCACTAACCACTCGACCAACAGGCCAGTCTAAATTATCAGTCAGTCGGTAAGTTTAAATTTTCGTTATATCAACAACCACAAGCTGCATCAAGGGTTTGACTCAAAAAGCGGTACTTCTGGACACAACTAATTCAATAAACGGAGTAACAGTAAATTATAGAATCTTTCACTTTAAAAGTATACATTAAATCGAATTCTAAAAAAATCCCATTTTTGTTTTTCTTATAATAACTAATCATTGCACCTGCACCTAGTGACTACACGAAAACATATAGTCATAAATTAAACCTTTTTTTTTTTGATGTCGGGGGGAAATCTTCATGGAAATCCTCCACCCTGGGGCGGGCGGAGGGGTCTGTCAGACTCTTATTGACTAAAACCACCCCGGTGTTCTATCTCCCACCTACGCCGGGGATCGCGGGAACGTATGCGACATCCGCAATCCCCGGCTGGTGCCGGCCGGCCTCTGCGGGCCACCTCGCGTCGGCGGGGGGAGTGAGGTGTTTGACTCCCCCCGCTACGTCAAAGAGGGGCGCACGGGAACACCACGCGCCGCCACTTCGGGTCCGGATGAATGGGGGGCGACGGACATACCCAAGTCCGCCGCCCCTGGACCCAGTTAGGGGGGCAGGAAGAGGGCAGCGTATGCCCTCCTCCGACGCCCGATGCGCCTACGTCATAAATTTAACCAAGCCTAAACAAATTGGTCAACGTTCTACCTTAGTTACTGCGACATTTTCAACCGACTTCCAAAAAGGAGCAGGTTCTCAATTCGACTGTATGTTTTTTTTCTGTGTTTGTTATGCGATCATTCCGTCAATTATGAATTGATTTTGATAATTCTTTTTTTATTCGAAAGCCTATACTCCTGAGGTGATCCCATTGGCACCAAGTCAGAATCTGATGCTGGGATCCCAGGGAAATCGAGGGCAACCCACAAATTTTAAAGGCACAAATAATGTTTTTTTTTTAAGATATGGTAAAATTGGGTATTTTCCAGAAAAAATGTACTGAGTCCTTCAGATAGATTTCCAAAAATATTGGACACGTTTTTTTTTACGTAAACTAAAAATTAAGAATTGAAAAACTGCACTGAAAACTCGCGTGACGTCACATTTTAGTACACAAATAAAATGTGAAGCAACCCCCACTTTTGAACTTCGATGCGCTTTATCTTGATTAATTTTAATCGATGTGAAATGGCATAAAAATACATGTCTAATATTTTTTGAAAATGTAATGGTCGGACTAAACAGAATTATTATTTTTATATCTAGGAAAACACCCAATTAGGAATGTGCATGGAACAGATACATATTTATTATCGTAACAGTTCATCTAGAAATATACAAAAATATAACACTAACAGTGAAAATAGAATCAAAATCGACCAAAATAAAAACGACATACCACTATTTCAAACAAATATCAGTCCCTCTCGCGAAAACGCCGTTTTCTATGACAACTTTATAGGCGGAATGGTATTTGACGACAAAAATAGTATAGGACTTATCTTTCTTATTGTCAACTTTGAAGCTGTATAACTTCATCGCTGCTGAAAGAAGTAAAAAAATTGCATAGCATATTCCCTATTGTAACACATATCACGCGGTCGAAGTCGCGGGCAGAAGTCAGAATTATAAATGTGACAATCTGAACGATTGGATGATTTCAATCAATTTCGCCTCAATAGCTGAAAAGATTTCGATAAAACTTGGAATACGCATACAACCCTAATCTCTTCAAAATTTGTGTGAACATTCTTCTTCTGGGTAAGCTCGCTCCATCGTCGACTTTGACTCTGTCATCTATGACCTAGACTAGAGTCAAGAGCAAACCCATATTAAAAAAAATAAATACTGGTAAAACATGGGCTGCATAAATAGGGCCATATGATACTTTTTATCCCGGTAATAAATTTTTACGAGACTTTCACGTGGGCAGAGCAGCTGACAGCTGTAATAAATAATAATAAAGCTTTACTTATCTACACATTTATATAGTTAACAAAAACATAAAACTTAGAACTAAAGTATTTGCTGGTTTATGTAGTCCCTCTTGGGTAAAAAGCTTACAGCTAGTGACTTTTAAAGATGAACGCTATAATTAAGTAATAGTCTGCTGCTGCGATCCAAAATACTGAAATATTCATAAACTTTTGCGGCCTGAACTAAATTACAATGAACATCAGATCTTTGAGACAGTATTGATAAAGTTACTTCAATCGTTTGTCGGCTCATCAGGTTAACGACGAAATTTTTGTCCCAGTTCTAGATCCCAAATACGGTTTGTTTATAAACTTACGCTCGAATCTATGTTTTCTTATGATACGGCCTGAATTGTAACCATTAAATTGTAAGTATTTATTGAAAAAATAGTTGTCCATGGAGTTTCTTGCACGTTCTTGCTTTATGTTTTTGATGACTGACTGACCTCGACAATTCAAAAATTACTTAATGGTTTACTTAAAATAAAAGCTTTGAATTTGAGTTCACCCTAGTAACTGTGTGACAAGGAACCCATTGGTAAGACTCGTATCAGATTCCCTGGTTTCTGACTATCCGTATCCATAGCGACTGTCAAAGAACTCCAAAAGACAACCGGAACCAACGGCTTTTTTTTAAGGATGGGAAGTCATCAAAGACTTCTTTTGCTCTAGGTGGAGCGGAAGGGCGTGTCAGACTCTTACTGACTAAAACCCATTCGTGTTCCTTCTATAGCTCTTTGCGTTCCAAGGCCGCGGTGAGTCTTTCGAACTAATTCCGCAACGGGACCAACGGCTAGACGTACTTTCTGAGGACCCATCCTAGGACCGACCTCAACAAGAGTTACTCTTTACCTTAAAGATCGAACCATGCAGACGTTATTATTTAGTCACTACTACATTTTTCTACCAACAATTTTTATTTCTCAACTTGGAACACCAAAATGTCCTTCGTTTCATTTCCACAATAAAAAACTTGACCTTGACAACCAGGTACTAGGATAACAGAACGAACAGGCAGGTATCCGATTTTCAGGTGAAAATACACACACAATTCATGACATTCCAACCGATAGTAATGACGTAGTCGAGTGATGGACTTGTCATCTCCGGTGCGAAGGGCAATGCTCATTATTTTTGGATACGAAAGCGAACCGCGTGGACATTTTCAATTTTCATCCTTTAACTGTACGTTACTGTGAAAACGCTCGTTTTAAAACAGGGGACTGTACGTGTAATAACTTTGCTATCAGTACTCTAATTGCTTAACTCATTGAATCACATTTCCAATGATAACTAAATGGAATTCTGAATGCAGTGCTTCGTAATGATTATTAAACACGCGCAATGAAACTGTTGAACTCACAAGATTCCGATCGATTGCATGATTTTTTGTGTAACGTAAAAGAAATGTCTATGGCTGAAAAAAAACCGGCCAAGTGTGAGTCAGATTCTCCCACGAAAGGTTCCGTACCATAAACCAAAAAAAAAACACGAGTCTTCTATGAGAGCCTCTTTAATTTTTAAATTAGTTAAATTTTATTATTTGTTGTTATAGCGGCAACCGAAATACATCATCTGTGAAAGTTCCAACTGTCTAGCTCCCACGGTTCATGAGATATAGCCTGGTCACAGACAGACAGACGGACAGTGGAGTCTTAGTAATAGGGTCCCGTTTTTACCCTTTGGGTACGGAACCCTAAAAAAGGCCTTAACCTGCAATAGAACATAAACATGTTTTGTTATTATTTTGCCCAAGTATTTTGCAAAACCACCCATATTTCATCATTAATTTAGCACGATGAAGCATTAAATATTGCGCATTTTCAAAAAATATGAAGAAAAAGTTGTTCCCAAACATATAACAAACAGCAACTAGCCTAACACGAAATAGTACCCAAAACAGTAATTAAATCAGCTCTTAAATGTAACGTGCAACTACGGGAAATGAATTACTGCGGCAGAACTATACGATACGATAGGAATCTCTCACCATTTGTAAAGCAGTAAGCAGAATGTTTGCAGAATTATTCTGGAGCTCACCTGGTCGGTGCGAAATGGACTTTAGTGAACACTAAAATGATAAACGTTGCTACGTTGTTACGTTGTAGTGTTATGTGTTATGTGTTTAGTCCGACCATTACATTTTCAAAAAATATTAGACATGTATTTTTATGCCATTTCACATCGATTAAAATTAATCAAGATAAAGCGCATCGAAGTTCAAAAGTGGGGGTTGCATCACATTTTATTTGTGTACTAAAATGTACGTCACGCGAGTTTTCAGTGCAGTTTTTCAATTCTTAATTTTTAGTTTACGTAAAAAAAAACGTGTCCAATATTTTTGGAAATCTATCTGAAGGACTCAGTACATTTTTACTCAATTATTCTGGAGCTCACCTGGTCGGTGCTAAGTGGACTTTAGTGAACACTAAAATGATAAACGTTGCTTATAATCATATTAGCAACGTTTATCATTTTAGTGTTCACTAAACACATACAAAATTTACAGCAAAATTCATCGCTAAAGTATCAACTTTAGCGATGAATTTTGCTGTAAATTTTGTATGTTTGATTTTTGAAAATGCTGCTTATTGGCATTACAACTGGTATATCTATACCGCGGTAGTATATTTGACGGCGCCCGTAAGGGCCAGGGGGGCTACTCTCTAAGCCCGAAGTCCGTATTTTTGGGCTTAGTAGCGGGTGTATTCTACTCCGTATTACCTGACAGTGACTGTCAAATCGTGTTGTCATTAATTCTTGGTTCGGGTTCGGGACTAATCGTAAGTCCGTGGGTGATACGGAGTAGAATACGTCCGCAACTAAGCCCGAAACTACGGACTGCAGGTTTAAAGAGTAGCTCCCCAGTTCCTGCCACGATTGCGCAATTGTTCGAAAGAGTTACCGTGGCCCTGGAACGCAAAGGGCTTTAGAAGGACCACGGATGGTTTTTAGTAAGTAAGAGTCAGACACGCCCTTCCGCTCCACCCAGAGCTGAAGAAGTCATTTGATGACTTCCCATCCTTAAAAAAAAAGACTTTCGAACAAATTCCGCAACCCTGGTAGGTGGCTTCCAGTCTAACCTATCGCAGCTAAGGACCAGTATTTTACCTGGAGCCACTGCCTCCGCTCACACATTTGACTTCCACAACCCAATTATTTGGTAATACGGTTTCTCTTGGAAAACTGGGACATAATCTAAGATTTAAAAATAATCCCGATTTCCCTTGGTCACGGCATCACGCGTGAACGGCTGGACCAATTTCGCTAATTCTTTTTTTGTTGCGTTTGTTCAGTCAGTAAAGGTTATTATGAAATAATATGTTGAAAAAAAACATACATACATCCGGATGAAGCCAGGGCGGGCCAATAGTTAAAAATAAAAACTTTTAAGTGTCGTCAACATACTCAATTCTTAATTATAAATTTTCCCAATAAACTTAAAACTATTTAGAAATAAAGTTGAAAATCAATTAAAGAAATATGACAGGTTTTTGTAGCTTGATGATGGCATCTGTACACCAAATAACTTATAATACAGTATAATAAAGTTCATGTACAAAGGCGAACTTAATACTCAAAGTTGAGTTTTCTACCAGCAAGCAATTGAGTGTATTTCAGCTGTATTTGTGAAATTCCTGTCGGGAAAACCCAGCGTCAATAGCATTGGGCATGAGCCCTGGAATTCTTGAAATCACCAGATCAACAAGGCAGTCAAAATAATCTCTAATGTTTTCCAATTACCTATTTGTTGTAATTGTTTAAGTATTTCGTGTACCTATTTATCTTGTTAATTTGAGTATTTATTATATATTTATATTGTATGTATAGTTTATATATTCGTATTACTTATTTAAATGTTTGAATGTATTAATTAAATATCAATCGCTTTTTATTCACCATATTGCACCTACCACCATTCTCTGCACCACCCAAAGGTTGACTGGTAGAGAATGCCTATGGCATTAAGTCCGCCTCTGTACATTTGTGTGCGTAAAGTGTAAATAAATAAATAAATAATAATATGTCACCGGAAAATAGAATAGAATAGAATCAAATTTTGATGCGTAAAATAGTATTCCTAATGTTCAGTTGACAATTTATCGAGAGTTTAAAATCTCTCAAGTTATCTTACTGAGTTTGCCTGTTTATAGAGTTTGTTTGTTTGATTATAAATTTAAACACGGTGACTGGTAATTGAGTGCGTTTCTTGAAATGTGTTGTACTAAAGTTGATTTGCAAAGATTTTGATCCCGAAACCTTGGGTTGTTATCGAGTTATCGAAGTTTTTAGGATGTTTCTGTCTCACGACTTATAATTTGTAAATCGTGAGAACTCTACTTGTATATATGTAGGTCATATCTAAGGTTGTCAAATAAATTAAGCGATAATACCTCCCATTATAATACTCCATTATGCAATGTTCCTATTTCTAATAATAATTAATAAGAAGAAGAACATTCTATCAGCAGTTACTAAATTAAACAAAAATGTTCTGCCTAAGTAAGTCAGTATTTAAGTAAGTAAGTATTTATTTCACAAAAACGTAGCACTTTGCACTGTATACATTGTTTGAATAAAATAATATTTACAATATGATGCATGTAGTCTCTATCTTTTAAAGTATGACTAGCCTGTATCTTAAAAGATAGGGTTCAGCCAAATGGATTCTGTTTATAAAATATTCTAATAAATAAAGTCTCCGAAACGGCTGGACTGATTTTGACGGGATTTTTATTTTATTTTATTTATTAGGTCTACCAACAATTTGTTTACACTAATTTACAAACAAAAATAAAACATTTGTTCGTACCTGATGTTTGTGTAAAATACATGAGTTGCGTGCAAATATATTTGTGGCAGCACGGTTGGCGCAGTGGTTGAGCGATTGACTGTTGCGCTGCGTGTCGCGGGTTCGATTCCCGCACGGAACAATTATTTGTAAGGCCTACAGATAGTTGTTCCGGGTCTGGCTGTTTATGTATGTGACTTTGTATGTTTGTAAACGCACCCACGATACAGGAGAAATTCCAAGTGTGGGGCAACGTTTTTTTAAAAAGATAAAAAGTCATTAAAACCCATTTTTACGTGATTGAAGCCGTGGGCAGAACTAGCAGCTAATCGATTAATATATTGTATAGGTAACTGAACACAATATACAATGCCGAGGCCGGACACATCATGAACACGTCAAACACAAACATCAATCTCATGTCCGTAGTTAATTGATTATCGGCTAATTAGTGTGGCAGCAACAAGCATGATCTCGCTAATAATCATTTTAAATTGTATATAGTTACTAATGATATACAAATAAGTGTTAACTCAATGTCAACGGTAAAACGTTGTACTGGGTTAGTGAGGTTCATTTTTGGGGTAAAATGAGACCCTAGTACTAAGACTCCGCTGTCTGTCCGTCTGTCACCAGGCTGTATATCATGAACCGTGATAGTTAAACAGGTGAAATTTTCACAGATGATGTATTTCTGTTACCGCTATAACAACAAATACTAAAAAACAGAATAAAATAAATATTTAACGGCCCATACAACAAACCTGATTTTTTTTGCCATTTTTAAAGATAATGGTATCTACTTCGTGCGAGAGTCCGACTCGCACTTGGCCGGTTTTTTAGTCATAAGTTGTAAAAGTATGTATGGAATTATTTGCTGTCCTTCAATAATAATAATAAAAATGATTTATTTGATAAAAAGTACACAATTACAATTGATACTTATTTAAGGGAAACAAAGCGACGAGGTACAAAAATATGATCAATTGAATTTAAGGATTAAAGTTGTATTTTGTGTGTCGGGTTTGATGTGTTTAAAGGCGTGTGTGAGTGTTTCTTTGTATGTGAGAGTTAATGGGTTTGTTATTTTGCCTTTAGTTTTAAGCTTTTGTTTGACAACAATAGCTTAAACGTAAGGATGGGAAATCATCAAATGACTTCTTCCGCTCTGGGCGGAGCGGAAGGGCGTGTCAGACTCTTACTGACTAAAACCCATCCGTGTTCCTTCTAAAGCCCTTTGCTTTCCAGGGCTGCGGTGACTCTTTCGAACAAATTCCGCAACCAGCTTAAACGTATTGAATACTGTATTTTGTATTTATATTTTAAATACACGACTTAAAAGTATTTTTATTTCGTATTTTAAATACACGACTTAAAATTATTTTGTATTTCATATTTTAAATACATGCGCGATAGTATTTTGTAATTTTAATTTTAATTAAAGCAAAGCAAGTATTTTGCCCAGCTCTGACTGTTTGGTAACACAATCAAAAGTCTTGAATTCCAAGTCCCAAACTAACCTGCCAGGGTTGCGGAATTTGCGGCCCTGGAACGCAAAAGGCTTTAGAAGGAACACGGATGGGTTTTAGTCAGTAAGAGTCTAACACGCCCTTCCGCTCCACCCAAAGTGGAGAAGTCATTTGATGATTTCCCATCCTTAAAAAAAAAGGTCCCAAACTAAACCAAAGAATTTGCTTAGAAGTACTTCAAATGACGTAGAAGTCTAGAAATATGCCTAATATGCCTTTATAATGTTAATGGTGTCCCATTAACATTATAAAGTTAAATACATGCGAGAACTTTTTAATTTAATAAATGTTTTCGTACATTTTTCACAGATTGATGTGAATGCGAACGTTGCTTAAAAATTAGTAACATTTTATTGGCCCTTTTATATGAACTGCGAATAGTATTAGTATGTGTTTTAGTTTTAAGTTTTCTTTTATGTTTTATTTTTTCGAGTACAGTTAAGAATATAATAAGTAATTGTTATGTTTAGTCTAATATCTAATATCAATTATTTACCTTATCTTATATAAATAATTAAATCTAACTTAATTTATTGTGACCATAATCTAATTTAATGTATTGTATTTAAATTTAATAAAAAGAAATCTACTTTAATTTAATCTGTGTTATGTAATTCTTATTATTTTTAATTTTTCAATCAATGTTGTAATCGTTTTAATTAATTATGTTCTGCGCATAATTTAGTGCATGTTTTGCTTCTCTGTAAGTGATGAGGCGCTTAGTCATAACTTTGCAATATACAAATTGTAAAGCTTTGGTGTAGGTACTCATTGTTGAGAAGCCTTATAATAAATAAATGAATAATTTATAAATTTTAAAATTACTTTAAAAGTCGCAGTCGTCGGCAAATCCTTTCGTGAGTCCGATGTCACCGAGCTTACAGCACATTGTCGTCCAAATTAAGTGTGTGCAAAATTTCAGCACGGTCGGTTAGGGACTTTTTTTTATGAATGTGAAAGATGTGACCCTAACATAATAACGTAACTACCTTTTACCAACTGTCAAATTAACTACCAATAGTAGCTGAAAAGTCACGTTTGAAAGGCAAACATGACGTTTCAGGAACTGTTGGTAGCTAATTTGACAGTTGGTTAAAGGTAGCTTACGCGAGAGTCTATTAATGAGACCGACCGTTAGTAACTAGGCAAGTCAAAGAAACGCTTGTCAAGTTGGGATTGACTATCTGGTTTTGGAAACAAAGAGTAAGATTCGTCGTTTTCATGACTCTTTAACGAATATATTGATACGTTAAAAACTTGTGAAAATGAAAAGCAATATTTTAGTTTCCGCAGTATTATTCCATCCGTTCCCCGCCTTAGATCGTGAGGCAGTCACGTCCCCAGCTGTTGTTTTACTTATCTACCCTCTATACTGCGACACGATTTCGCACTATCATGCCACAGAAATACGTCTTCACTCAAACGAGGAGCTTACGTCAAAACACTTTACTCGTATGGTAATTTTATGCCGCCAATCTATTTGAGGATGCGACTCAACTTAATTGAATAGTAACTGTTCATCTCTGTTTACTTTCAATTTCAATTAAATTAAATACAATGTAATTGAATGACTGCGGCATTAATTTCGCGCTTAGCGAATGCGCAAATCGTGACAGTTAGTCACAAAGCTAGAAGTTCTTGAGTGGAACTTTGCATAATTGGCACCCGAGTTCTGTGGCGCGGCAAGAAGTGGCGTAAATTTTATTATCAAATTGTGAACTTATTACGCACTGTGTCACCTGAAGTCGTTAGCTGGAATACGAAACACGGCTCGTGTTTTAGTGTTATATGCGTAGTAATTAATTATAATATTCGTGTAAAGTTCCATGGAATATGCTTGTGGGTTGGTATTGCTGGCAGTGAAATTCATTCGTGTAATTATATCGACGATTTATTAACTGAGCTTGGAACGTGTAACTTTGGGTGTTTGACCTTGGTTTTGTTTTTATGAGTATACTTTGTTTCTCTTTTTAATTGTGAATTTGATAAATTGAGTGATGAATCGTAGTTTTAGAGCCTGTTTTAAGTCAGTGGGTCGAAAATGAATAAAAAAATGGAACAGAATTTGTATGAAGTCATCTGCCAAGTAAGTTAACGGGTACTTACTTACGTAGGTGTTAAAAAAATACAAAATAAAAAATATAAAAAAATATTTTTCCGCCGGTGTCGGGAGCAGGGTCCAAGTTACCGGTGGTTAGGGCTCCAGAGAAAGGAACCTCCTCACTATATGAGCCGTTTCGAGAAGTACTGCCTTCTGTATCAGGCCCTTTACCCAACCGCGCAACGACAGCTTCGACAGATGGTCGTCGAAGTTTATGTAATCTAATACCTTTAAACGACCAATTCTTGTAGGTATATAATGTATATATATAATCTGAATCTCGGAAACGG
Source organism: Mamestra brassicae (assembly GCA_905163435.1). NCBI lineage: Eukaryota > Metazoa > Arthropoda > Insecta > Lepidoptera > Noctuidae > Mamestra > Mamestra brassicae. The sequence continues at coordinate 2,805,928 of LR990996.1, read as the reverse complement.
CTCCAACGAATTTCATGAAATTTAGTATGCAGGGGGTTTCGGGGGCGATAAATCGATCTAGTAAGGTTTCATTCTTAGAAAACGTTTACCAAAAAAAAACAGAGCAAAGCTCGGTCATCCAGGTACTTATTATTATTTTTTCCAAAAACAAATCACCGCCAATCATTCCCAATCTAAAAATATCCCCTCAACATTTCAACCTAACACTACCCTCTGATACTACCATCGCTTCAAATGTAAATCACTCCAAATTAATAGTACCTACCCAGACTGAATGCTACCGCTTTGTGGTCCGCTCCGAAGCTAACTGGTGCTAAATCGCATAGCAGTTTAGCTACCCGTATTGATTCAAGCACGAGACAGTTTATATCAGTGAAGTCCAATAGACTTAGTACAATGCACGAGCTGTGCTCAAATAAAGCGTGTGATTGCGAATTTGAGTGAGCTAGTATTGATCGAATTTGTCGCGCGTATGTTGGATGTTCGTGTGAAAGGGCTGTTGTTTTATCTATTTGGTCGGAATTGGTATTTGTGTTTAATTAATTAGAATGACTTGTGATGTTTTGGTGTTTGTTTTTCTATGGGTGGTGAAGCTCGTTTTGAACCAAACCAATTTATTTTTTTGTAGATTTTGTAGTTCAATCTGACTCTTTATTCATAAAAATTGGCCAAGTGCGAGTCGGACTGGAGTGCAAAGGGTGCAAAACGAATCACATTTTTGTAACATGTTGCTTTCAGACCAAAGACTTTTTATAAATTTTCCTGTAATCTATAGGTAAAGAATAATTATCTAAATTTATCTCAAAATTTTTCACTCAGTAGTCTCTCCTCATATACCCCGCATGAGGAGATAGTGGTATTTTTCATCTATAAAAACTATTTTTTTTTAATTAAGAAATAATATAATTAAAACCTAAACAATAAGCCCTTTCATTGGATATTGACATATCCAATGAAAGGGCTGATTGAAGTATAGTTTGAAAAACTTTTTATTTAAATTTTCTAGTGTCCCCCAAAAGTGACTTCATGTTCAATATTTATTAATTTTTGACTTCGTTATGCTTGAGTCACATTATTGTTTGAGTCACAGAAAATCACATGTGTACCAAATCTCAACAGAATCGGCTCAGTAGATTCGGAAAAAATGGGTTGTGACAGACGGACAGACAGACAACCGAGTGATCCTCTAAGGGTTCCGTTTTTTCATATAGAGTTTCGTAACCCTAAAAAATAACCAGATATGTTCGGGAGACAAATCTCGGACTTAAAAAGCGTTAAAATTCAAGTAGCAATATCATCTTAGCAACAATGAATGCCCGCGACCCTCACCAGGTCATCGGCCAGGTCATCAACGCTGTGTCTTCCGGTTTGCGGCCGCTCGGTAGCCGATGGATGCGAGACGCACAGGACCGGTTATTGTGTCGACACTTGGGGGAGGCCTATGTCCAGCAGTGGACGTCTTTCGGCTTATATGATGATAATGATGATGATGACAATCAATAACAAAAACTTGTCAAAATGTAGGGCAATTAGAGAGTTTTTGGCAGTTTGTGAATGAGATCCCAATCCTCTTCAAAAATACAAGAATTGCCTTTCTGATAAGTAGTTTGTTTATTAACATTTATGGAGAATTTTATTTTAGCTTCTGATAATCAGTATTGAAAATAAAAAATAAACCATAGGGTCGATATCGATTTTTTAGAACTAGATTTGAATTTAGTAGGGCCAATTCTACAAATTTAAGCAACGTTACATTACTCCGACAAACAAAATCCCGAAAACGCTACCTCGACAGATCATTTTACCGACCTGCAGTAGACTGACAGAACAGTAAGCCGATGGAGTTTACCTCGACAGAACGCTATCTCGACAGTCATTTTGTCGAGAAAACACTAGTTCGAGTAACAGTTGACCGATTGAATGCCATTCCGACGTACAGTAGACCGACAGAAGACTAGACCGAAAATGTTTATCATGCCTGAACAGTATTAAACACACAGCGGACCGTCAAAAACACAAGCGGAATAACCAGTACCCAATTTTTCATAAATTTTTTTGAACTACAGCCTACGAGGCGAATGCAAAAGTTGCTTGAAAATTTGTAGAATTGGCACTAGTATCAATGATACATTTTAAATGTGAAAAAGAATTTGTAATCCTTATGATTTTTATTAAAAAGGATGAGTGCCAGTCGCAATTTCTTGAGCTATAAATAAAATACTTTTTAATCCATAAAGTGGTAAAAGAAGATTAGTTTTAAATCCACATACGCTCTTTAAAATGGCCGACAGTATTTTTATCCATGAAATGGCACGTACCTCGTAGTCGCCGTAATATTTTTTTTGGTTACTGATTCTATCTTTTTTGTAGGCTTTAAAAGTTTTTTGCATAATTTAAAAATAAATCATTTTTAAGTTTCAAATTTACCATTGGAAATTAAGTAGGCTGTGAGATATCATCGAAACTGTTGAGCCTACAGTATTAGGAAAAGTACAGATACTTAATACTTTAATAATTATGGATTACAAACCTATGAGAAGTATATGATTCGTACGGAACCCTTTGCGCGAATTAAGTAAGCGACAACGGAAGTATTAAAAAATAACTTTATTCCGACAGAGTTACAGCGAAACAGTAATTAATTAAATCTAACAAAATATTGATCTTATATACTAACTTAATTGCTAACGTAGTACATGCACAGCGTGATCAGATTGACGCATGTTCTAGATAATTATAAATGCTGATCGCGCAGTGGGGAAATTGGGAAATAATAATCTAGTAACTACTTATTGGCTGACAAAGCTAATATTGGTAGGTTGGGGTTCCTTAACTCCTCCCTCCCTAAGAGAGAAATTATCCGAAGGTGTCGCAGACGGTTTCGGAGAATTTCGACAAAAGTTTATGAACTGAAATTTGTACATTATAAAGATAACTATTGCTATTACAATAACCACATACTCTAAGATGGTCCATATACTAATTTCTATTGTCACTGTTTGTGTCGTATCGTCTATTTCACTAAATTTTGCACTTTGTAACACTTCTTTCACATCACTGAAGTCCACATTTCTTAAATCCACTTTCTTTGATCTTCTCTGGATGTCCTGTTGTAGGTCTGGCATCTGGATCAATGGCAGCTGGAGACTGGAAACTGTAGTGTTTGTGGTGGTGGCAACGATGACTTCGCCTATTTGTGTCTCGCATTGTTGGCCAGGTGTCACGATGTAGGTCCCAAGAATAGTGTACTTCAGGATTTCTGTATTGCAATTCTCGGTGATGATGAGATTTTCCTCTGAGTAAACCAACCATTGGTTGTCGGTTATTTTCTGTATCTTAGTTTTTTCTATTTCAATATGGTTCTGTATGCAGTTTTTGTAGTTGTTCTTCATCAGCATTATTTGTTCAATGCAGGTCTCGGTTGGAAACTGGGCTAAATTAGTTTCATCGCAAAGAAATCTTTCATTTTCAATCTCAGTACATGGGCTTACCACGGGCATGTATTTCAATCTATTCACCATCAGGTAAGGATATTTGGGTATTATTGTAAAGGTATTTGGAGAATGGAATATAGGGATGGGTATAACCTTGTAATAATTATATGTTTCGTTATTTATTAGGGGAACTTCTAAAACAAAAACTAACTTGTTGTTATTTATATATGATTTAAGTATGATATTACGTTCTAATTTTATTAAATTATGTTTGCTTACTGGGTATATTGTTCTAGCATGTTTAGCAATGACTTCTAACGTATTATATAATTTTGTACTATTTATAATAGATTGGTGCAATGTATTCAGTTTGCCAAAGGCTATTGCCGTTTCAATCTCTTGTATGTTTTCGTAACAGGTTCGAAAGTTATTTAAAATTTGATACATAGTATTTAATATTTGGAAAAGTTTGTTAAACCTGAACTCATGTTCAACTAATTTTTCCATTTCATTGGTATGTAAACCCAAGTTTTTAATATTTGAATTTATTATTTCAGAGTCATTTACTAATTTATCAAAAGCTTTTTGCATTGATGATACTTTACGTTCGACCACATGCTCTTTGTTCTGTATCATTTGGATTTCTCTATCATATTTAATTGCATCGTCTTCATCTAAATTTCCTGTGATAGTTTTTACAAGTGAGCCTAATGGATTAAACAAAGCTCTTTTATTTCTATAATGGAAAGGTAAGATTTGAAAAAATCTATCCTTAGTTAGTTTAATAAGATATTCTATTTGGCTTTCTATTCCTATAGTTTCGTTACTAAGACTATTTTCCTTAATTTTACTTTTCAAGTTAATAAAATCCCGAATATTATTATCTATTTGTAAGTGTAATGATTCTAAATCTACAATTTTGTATATTGTCCAATAACTATTCCTCTTCACTGCTACTCCCCGCTTTATCGCTGCTATCCCCGGATTCTGACCGAGGTTTTGGAGGTCCAGCGTGAGTGTTGGCACCACTAGTACCAGAAGTACCAGGCACGATCTGTGGAGGACGTTTTACATTTTTTAAGGCTACTCTAGTTTTCCTTTTCTTTACTTCTACTGGGACTATATTTCTTTCAACTTCCCCTATTACTTTCGCTTTTTCATATCGCGGTTTTTCTTTAGCTTTTCTAGTCCTAGTGTCTTTCATGTAAATATTATCGTCTGGTTCGAGTACCGGTGTAGTTTCGCCACCTTTTTTATTAATTATTTTAATTTTATCGGATTCTAATTTTTCTGTTATGAATTCATAGAGTATTTTAAGGCGTTTTCTATGATCTAACAATAATTTCTGAGTTAAGTTCTTCTCTCTATCCACGTTAAATACATTATCGGAATAAGTGTGACCAAATACTAGTTCAAAAGGCGTAAAATCTGTTGCTGAATGTATGGTGTTGTTATAAGCCATGATGGCATAAGTCATAACTGATGCTGCATCTAAATCGCTTTTATCGTATTTTGCTATACGATAAATCTCAATAATGGTAGAATGAAACCTTTCTACTATTGCCATTGAACTGGGATTATTTGGCGTCCCAATATGAAGTTCAATTTTGTAAAAGCTTAACATTTCTTTAATCAAAGTATTGTTGAATTCTGTACCGGAATCGCAACTAATTTTCCTAGGCAGACCATACATGCTGAAATATTTAATCAATGCCCTAACTATCTCCGGTGTACTCCTATTCGGTACCTCTATGGCTTGTGCTATCTTACTAAATGCATCCACTATAGTTAAATAATATTTCCCTTCAATATATAATAAATCCATAAAAGCTTCCTGAAAAGGAGCATCCTGGGTTTGTGTTAACTGAATGTGGGGTTTAATCGGTTTTCTATCATATTTCATGCGTTTACATGTTTCGCAAGCATTTATGATTGCCGTGACTGTTTCTTTCATGTTTGCCCACCAGTAATGTCTTTTAAGTTTGGTTAAAGTTTCTTTAATACCTCTATGACATGTTTTCCCGTCGTGGTATTTTAAAATAACTTCTTTTTGATCTTCTTCAGATTCTGTCAAATTTATAACTCTTTCTGTACACTCGGTTAACTTAACTGAATCCTTTTTAAATAACTTAATTACCATGTTTGAAAAAGTTTTTCTAAAAGATGGGTGTTCGAAGTATATAAAGTACTTATGTTTTGGATCAATATACTCTTTCAAAAAATCTTTAACTAATATATCGTTATTTGTCGGTAAGTGAACTTCGAGAATTTTTTGTTTATTATTTGAAATGTCTTTTACGTCTAATTTATTTTTAAACCATGAATGAATTAAAATCTGTTTTGGTTTAGTATCCACAGCTTCGTTTAAACTAGGAATGCCTTCGTGTTCTCTATTTGAAACTGAGTTGGCAGTGACCCTATCATCAGAATCCGAAAGTTCTATCGTTTCTATTGGAGTTTCGAGGTCTTGCAATTCGTTTTCTATAATTTTTTGTATACGTTCCTGCCTATCTCCTATATTTACGAATATTGAATCTAAATCGTCGTCAATTGCGTTAATCTTAATCCTAGATAAAGCATCTGCATTCGTGTTTTGAGGGCCTTTCTTATATTTTATTTCGAAATCGTACTCTTCTAACCTTAACCGCCATCGCGTGAGTTTACTATTGGGCTCTTTCAATGAATACAGCCAAGCTAATGGTCTATGGTCTGTAAATATGGTAAACTTATTACCATACAAATACGGTCGAAAGTGCTTAACTGCCCATATTATGGCTAAAAGTTCCTTCTCGATAGTGCTATATTTTACTTCTGTGTCACTCAAGGTTCTACTAGCATAGGCTACAGGCTTATCTGAGCCTATCGTTCCTTGTGACAATACAGCCCCGATCGCAAAATTGGATGCATCCGTGGTTAAAATAAAAGTTTTACTAAAGTCAGGAAATTGTAACAAAGGTGCATTTGTTAAAAGCTTTTTACATGTCTCAAAACATTCTTGATATTCCCCATTAATTACAATTTTGCGACCTTTCTTTAAACAAGCTGTTAATGGTCTAGTTATTTTGGCAAAATCTTTGATAAATTTCCTATAATAACCGATTAGTCCTAAAAAGCTTTTAATCTGTGTAACCGTTTCCGGTATAGGATACCTAAGAATAGCGTCTATTTTATCATTATTTGGTTTCAAACCTTCACTCGTAATAGTATGCCCTAGGTAGAGTACTTCCTTTCTAAGAAAATGAGACTTATCTAATTGAACTTTTAAATTTGTTTGACGGAAGCGGTCAAAAACTGCTCTAAGTTTTTCTACATGTTCAGGCAAGCTTTTAGAAAAAATAATGACGTCATCGAGATATACTAAACAATGTAAGCCTTGAAGGCCTCGTAAGACGTTATCCATCGCTCGCTGAAAAGTTGCGGGTGCGGTCTTTAACCCAAACGGCATTCTGTTAAATTCATAATGACCTGAAGGTGTGCTAAACGCAGTTTTAGCTCTATCTTCCTCCTGAACCTCTAATTGATGGTACCCGCTAGCTAAATCGAGAGTTGTAAAGTATGTACTATTACCTAGCATGTCAAATAAATCGTTAATGTTGGGCAAAGGGTATTTATCATCAATTGTGATTTCATTGAGCCGTCTATAGTCAACTACCATTCTCCATTTTTGTTGGCCTGACGCGTCTAATTTTTTCGGCACTAAATGTACGGGAGCACTCCAGGGAGAATGAGATTCCTGGATAATGTTATCCCTTAACATTTTCTCGACTTGACTACTGATCTCTTTTGTTTGAATAGGTGGCAATCTATGTGCCTTAATGTTTATTGGGTCTTCATTTTTTGTTCTTATTCTATGTTTAACCTGATTTGTGAAGGTTAACGGAATATTTTCACAATAAAATATATCCTTGTATTCTTTACAAAGTCCCTCAATAACCGTTCGTTCTTCTGAATTCATATGATCTAACTGTAATTTGTCTAAATTCTTTGTTAGCAAGCTGTCTACTTCTATATTATTATCTATGAAATTAACACTAACAGATGGGTCCTGTATGTATGGTTCCACTTGAAAAGGTCCCGTAACTACTAATTTTCTATTTTCATGGCTATAATTCTGAATAACAGTTGTTGCATAGCCTTCAATACACGTAACTAATGCGGCGGGCATTCGAATCCCTTCCGTAAATTGCTTAAAATCTAACACAGCTTCCCCGTTCAGTAAGTTGACTGGGAGTCTTACTCTAAGTTCACTACGAGATGGTAGATTATATACCTCTCTCATAGGCGGTGAATATATGATAGGAATATCAGTATTTTTTAAATGTAATATCTGATTTTCCATATTAATCTTTGCCTGTAATTGCTTCAGCAAATTGCTACCTATTAACCCATCATACCTATCGTCGACACTATAGACATAAAACTTATGGAACTCTTGACTTCCAAAGGTAACCGGTAATGGAATAATAGCCGTTTCACTATGAACACTCGATGCGTGAGTGCTAACAACTTCGAAGGGTTCATACTGTAAATAATTTTTAAAATATTTATTCGCTATATACGGGCTTATAAACGACCTAACACTCCCCGTATCTATCATAAAAACTGCCTTTAATTCTGGTATAACTATATGTGGTAAATTTAAGCGTTTATTACAATTTATTTTTATTCGTTCTCTAGGGTAGAGGCCGTTATGCAAAAATTTCCCGCCCCGGGTTCTTCAGGAGAAAATTCTTGGCACTCATTGTACGAATAACTTGAACTATGTTCATTATTATTAGAATTATTTATGTAATTAATACGTCGCGAACTTGCAGTACGCATGGTGACATCAGTATTGGCACCCGACGTAGATGCTTGCGCTGCAAAAGACGGCGTGCTCGGTGCATGTGCCGCGAACTGTTGGTTCGGTTGTGCAATCGGAACAGATGACCTACTTGACTGCGGTGACGCATTATTGTTGTTTGTACGATTAAAATTGTCTTGATTTCTTTGAATATTATTATGTTGTTTATGATGTCTGGGCTGATGCGAATTGTTCGGTGTAGATATGCTGTTTGTAGCACTATTCGGTACATGTGTACTTGATATGCTATGTGAATCTCTCTTTTGATTATTAGATTCAAATGCATTTTGGTTATTAGGCAAATTGGGTCTGTTATTTCTGCTAAAATTACGTCTGTCGTTTGTTTTCGACTCATAGACTGCCTGGAAGTTTTGTTCTTCTAAAACTATTTTTAATGCGTCCTCTAACGTTGTGACGTCGCGCAAACGAACTAATCTAACTAAAAATGGCGGTAAATTAAACAAGAAAACATTCATCGCTCTGTTACTATAAATGATTTGCTTTGCCTTACGTAGAGATTCATCAATGATAGTTTCTGATATTTTAGCAAATAAAACACTTCTCATCCGCTGTATTCTATGGCAAAAATCTAAATAACTTTCACCCTTATTTATTCTACACGATTCTAACTCCATTGCTAAACAATCCTCTGTGCGTGGATCACCGAAGTGTTGGTTTAACAACTTCTTCAGCTCGTCCCACGTACCTATAGCTTCTCTTTCGCCTACCAAACTGGCTGCTTCGCCTGATAACCTACTTGTTACTACATGAAATAAATATTCATTTTGGGCTGCGGTTCCTAAGAACTTAGACAAAATGTATTCACATTTTTTTATAAATAAAGGCAACATTCTAGTGTCGCCGCTGAATATTGGTATGATGTTAACCAATTCCTGTGGGACACGGGTTACGTTTTCCATTGTGAAAAGTTATGAAAGAAACAAACGCGGAGAAAAAAAAATCACACTAATGTGCTACTAAACTATCACTACTCTAAAATATTAGTACAATTAAAATCTATGCAAATATTATTACGGCGTTGTCCAATCCTTAATAATACACAAACACATAGACTATTACAAGGTTGGGATATAGATGGAAGAGCTGAGAGGAAGGTGAAAAAGATTTACTCACAATTCCGCAGCTGGCTCCATGCTCCCTGAATTACTGCTGTGGCTGGTCCTCTTCCGTAACTCGAAGTGGCTTCTTAATGAATTTATTTGTTCGGCGATCTCTGCTAAACCGTAAACACGGACGTCGGCTGCTCCACGTAGAATTGTATACACGGCAAACTGACTACAGAGATCCTACCGGCTGCGCCAATTAAGTAAGCGACAACGGAAGTATTAAAAAATAACTTTATTCCGACAGAGTTACAGCGAAACAGTAATTAATTAAATCTAACAAAATATTGATCTTATATACTAACTTAATTGCTAACGTAGTACATGCACAGCGTGATCAGATTGACGCATGTTCTAGATAATTATAAATGCTGATCGCGCAGTGGGGAAATTGGGAAATAATAATCTAGTAACTACTTATTGGCTGACAAAGCTAATATTGGTAGGTTGGGGTTCCTTAACTCGCGCGAGTCTGACTGGCACTTGGCGGTATTTATTTTTATTATTAGGTTTTTTTATTATTAGTAATGTACCTATTACGGTTATAGGCATCCGTTGGTTACCTGTCGCGTACGAAACTTTATAATAGGTAGAAGCTTGCAAAGTGGGGCTACCTTGACGGATCAGCAGCAGGGTTAGGGTGCGGAGCCGAGTCACAAACTATGTTCCACCTCCTATCCTGCCCTGGTTGCCCCAAAACATGCAGCCAAAGTGACCTATGCGCTGCCACCAACGATGCCGTGGAAGCATGCGCGTGCAGTAGGCTACATAAGGGTAGGCCAGCCTAGGCAAAATTCCAAAAAGAAAAAATTCGCATCTTCAGTATCGTGATTTCAACCCTGAATATTGTGATGAGTTTTTTTTTAGACATTATATATGGGCTGGATTCCGGATTTTTACAGGGGGAATTATATATTATCAACTCAATGTTACTTACTTCCACGAACATTAGGTAAATATAGGTAGTCCACCTATTCCGATATCTGCTTATAATTGATCTATTTTAATTGCCCGTGTAAGCGCACCATAAGACGCTGTCATGCCAGCAACACGGAGAAGAAAAAGAAGGTAGAACTCTAAAAACAGGCTCCAAAAAAAATACAACGCGTAAATCTACCACTATAAGCCCGACTAGATTCGGCAAGTCTCGTCGCGATATTTCGAAATCTTTCTCGGCTTTTCTGGATTTTTTCCACGACCGGATTTGATCTGAAGTATACGGAGGAAAATCTCTCGACCCTTTAAAGCCGGAACAGTGCTTCGGATCATCCGGTTTTCTTTCTAGGGCACTTTACGTGTAGTGAATGCATCGACATCACACCTCTTTCTTTGGGGTAGGCAGATGTGTTATCGGTTTTATATTTTATCGATTGTTTGAATGTCGGTTGCCATATTTTTCTTAATTCTGAAGTGGGTATTGTAAACCAATATAATTTATAGTTAAGTGATAATTGATTGATCGGTGGTTATTAGTGGTGTTTGGTTTGATTGCGTGGTAATTGTTCAGTGTCTGAAACTGAATCTATGTGTCCTGATATATTTATAGCTATATATATAATATAAATACGTTTCTTCAAGACAAGCAGACAAGAGACAGTATTCAAACACTAGCCTATTAATAATATTAAAAAATAACATACGTTGCTTGGGTTCAACATTATGCACAATATGCACATATATATCGTTCGAAAAATTTCAATTTGGTTATCATCACACTATATTATAATATAATAATATCATCACACTAATATTATAAAGGCGAAAGTTTGTGAGCGTGTGTGTATGTTTGTTACTTCTTCACGCACAAACGGCTGGACCAATTCTGATAAAATTTGGTAGGCAGAAGGCGGACACCCTGGATTGGACACATCCAGACTAGCTAGGCTACTTTTTTACACATATAAAGAGTAGGAGTATCTAATAAACCACGGGTAACACCGAGAGAGAGAGAGATGGCGCGGACTGATTGAAAAAAAATGAGCCAGTCCTCGTGTCTTTCGTGGTATGGTGAAATGGCTGCTTCATATCACGTCTATATTGCGACGAACATTGCTAGGAAATACCTGGCGTTAGTATTAGGTATTACGATACGGAACGGGAACGTGAAAAACTCCGGTAGGTAGTTTCCTACTTTTTAAACTTGGACTTTATTCTTAAAGCTGCCGCATTGTCATCGCTTTGTCACGTTGCGCCTATCTGTGGATGGAGCCTTAAGTATTTACTTTTTGTTCGTTTTTTGTTAAAGTTTTGGTGTCATCATTCATGTTGAAATTATACATATATGGGAGATCGATGTAAAAGACGTGCAGGATAAAAGCGTCCAGAGTGAAAAAAACAATTCAAAGAAATAATTAAAATAAACCGTGGCCGCCGAGAAATGGATGCTTGGACTGGTGTCCAAGATGGCGGCGCCCGTTCACGAACATGACATATCATAGCTACTGCAGGTAAAGAGAATGGTGTTCTCGAATATCTAACCTTATTTAAACATTAAAAAACTTGTGTTTTAACATTTAATAATGAAAAAAGAAAACAAATTATTAAGACGTTAAAAATCATTTCCAACCTTCTAGAAAAGCATTTCCAGAAAATATTAAATGCTATAATTTACAGCAAGTAGGTTAAAGCGAAGACGGATCGAATCACACCTCATTTGTCAAAACGAATGAAGGGTTGCCGAGAAAATGAGGAACCTCTACTTAATCGTCCCCTTTCCGAATGTCTTTACATTCCGGTTGATAAATGGCCATGTATTATAATTCATTGGAAATGGAGGTAGTTAGAAATAGTTTGTATCACTGTTATTAGGTTCTATAAATCTAAACCATAGAATTAAAAATGAATGTAGGTAATTTGTTTTTTACATAAAATGGTAAAGTATTTGTTTTGTTATTGTCTAAGGCAGAGAAATTTGGAAGGGGAAAATTAGGCCTCTGCCCAGCAGTGGGACACATTTGAAGGCAAAAAAATGTTTATTCATGTTGCGTCATAAGGCGAAAAATTAGGCCTCTGCCCAGCAGTGGGACACATTTCAAGGCAAAAAAATGTTTGTTCATGTTTCGTGATATCTGAAAATGAGACTAGTAGAAAGTTCTAATTTATACTAATGTTTGTAAATGCGAAAGTTTGGATGAAAGGATGGAGATGGAATCTGACTAATCAATCACGTCGAAACGGCTGAATGGATTTTGATAAAATTTGGCACAGATGTAGATTATAGTCTGGAATAACACATAGGATACTTTTATCCCGGGAGTATGTGCCCTTGGGACAACTTTGTCGAAATTCACGCGGGTGGAGCCGTGAGCGGGCGATAGCTAAGAAGCTATCGCCCGCGACAATCTGCGACGGTATAGCTGATAACCAACTGGTTATAAGCTATACTGTCACAGATTGTCACGTTACCGCAGTATGGCCTCGGGCGTAAAGTCCCCGTAAAAAGCTAATTGTTCAAATAATGCAATTAAAATGAGCGTTAACGCGTTTTTTAATTCCATTTTCCATAAAAAAAATTGTGTCATTTTACTACTTCTTTGGCGTTCTAGTAATATTAAATATTATTTTTAATTGATCAAGTATTTCTACTGCTTTGCATAAAGAGACTACACATTTAACTAGTTCTACGAACAACAAGAAGAAAAATGCCTGGATGAACTTAGTGAGGCCTTTGCTAGGCAGTGTGACGACAAACGACGGTTAGATTAAAAAAAAACTATAATTTTAGTTTCACTCATTCTCGATCTCGATCATTTCGTTCTAAATACATTTTTAAAAGTCAATCAACTGAATTAGAACTCCCACTGCATTTATACCACAATCACACTGATAACAAACTTTTGTAACAAATAATTCTCCTCGCTATCTTTAATTTTATTGAAGAAGTATAAAACGGGGGCACGGCACCCGTTGTCTTCAAAAATTGCTTCGAGCCAAGGTTGGGTCGGTGATAAAAAATAATATTCAAAGTTTTACCCCTCTTTTTCTCAATTATAGGAACTTTTACTGGAGTTCGTTATGTTGTCAACACCTCTTAGACTTTATAACCACTTAAAACATTAGTATTTAATGTTAAAAGTATGGATGGAATTCTGCTAAATAAATCGAGACTAATGTTATTTATATGGTAAAACAAACTTTTTTTCTTTTTTTTTAAGGATGGTAAATCATCAAATGACTTCTGCTCTGGGTGGATCGGAAAGGCGTGTCAGACTCATATTGACTAAAACCCATCCGTGTTCCTTCTAAACCCCTTTACGTTCCAGGGCCGCGGTGACTCTTTCGAACAAATTCCGCAACCCTGGCAGGAAAATAAACTCCTGCAGACAGGAGCTTTAGTATAGAATTAGATATGAGTATTATGAAAAGACGTGTCGAAGGTAAAAGAATAGCACCATCCCATCACTTTCTGTGGGTGTCGTAAGAGGCGACTAAGGGACTCACCAGAGAATGGGCAGCAGCATTCTCTGTGAATTACACATCTACATTGCGATCGCCAACCTGCCTGCCATGCGTGGCGATTATGGAAACCCTCTCCAAGAAGTTTTCGGCTGATGTGTGTGTGTGTGTGTGATTATGAAAAGGAAGTCCGAAAGTGCTACCGGAAACTTTTAACTTGATATGCAGAAAACGTCGTTTTAAGCATCAATGTGCTTGTATGGCTGTGGTTGGATAACTTAAGAGTACAGGAAGATTCTTGTTCTTCTTTGAAGAGGAAGAACAAAGCAACGATAGATGGACTGTGTAAAAGAAAATAATATGTCTAGATAACGGGTGGTTACTGAGATCACGATAATGAAGAATGGATAAAGAAGACATAGATTCAGTAGTATATTTTGAGGTAATTATTGATGTTTATAGTGTTACAAAGTGCTGACTGAATCCCGATAGAACCATTATTATATAGGTACTAAATTGAATAACCGAAGCTGACAAATGCAGTATGATTGTGTGCCAGGTCTTCGAACTTTAATTACAATTCATTTATTATACCTTTAAGCATAATTGTATTTTTTTTTTTAAGGATGGGAAATCATCAAATGACTTCTTCCGCTCTAGGTGGAGCGGAAGGGCTTGTCAGACTCTTATCTCTCTATAAAAGACGGGCCCCGTCTTTTATGCTGACATCTCTTTGAGGCGCGCGTGAAATACAACGCGCCATCGACCCGGGTCTGGTGGTGATCGGACGGCGAGCCACCCAATGCTCGCCGTCCGCAGGCCCGCGCCTACGGTGGCCGGGGATCACCCTGCGACTCCCGACGCCCGGGGCGTCTTCTCCTGTTATAATTGTATACTAGGTACAATTAAAACACTTTCTTCCAATAACATACCTGTAATTCTTTAATAACAGTTATTTTGAACCTGTGTAATGACACCAGGTATTCATAATGACATTATTATTCATTCCGGAAACACGCAGGCGTAGACATGAGAATTAGTTTATGTTATTAATAATTTTGCGACAGGAGTGTCAAGACAAACAATTCAAATTACAAGCCTTTTTGGTCATACATACATATTATTATATACAGGTGTAAGTATCTAATATTGCAATAATTTCGTTGTTGATATTTGAATATGACATTCCCGAAATTATTGATTGATGTTTTGAAAAGTATTTTATGGATAATTGCGTGTCAAATTTTCCTGGAAGCCTTTTTCTGATTAAGCTTATGAAAGGAAAACTATTCATAATTACAACAAACCATTAAAAATAAATACATACCAAAAATATGAAAACAAAATTGAAAACAATCTCAATAGATTGACACGAATGTTCAGTACTGATACTCGTAGAAAAAATCTATAAAATTAATGTCTGAAGCACAAACATTAAGTACAAAATTAATTAAGAAAAACAGACACAAATCGTCACAAAATAACAAGTAAACATTCTACACGTGACTGTAACAGTACCAGGAAACGACACAGAAAAATTCTTCACGTGACATTAACAGTACCAGGAAACGACACAGAAACATTCTTCACGCGACATTAACAGTACCAGGAAACGACAAAGAAACATTCTACACGCGACTGTAAACTGTTACAGTCGCGTGTAGAATGTTTCTGTAACAGTTCCAGGAAACGACACAGAAACATTATACACGTAACTGTTCCAGGAAACGACAAAGAAACATTCTATTCAATCATTCTACTCACCAAAAATATGAACACAAAATAGAAACCATTTTTAATAGATTCTTCACCAATGTTTAGTACTGATACTCGTAGAAAAACAACGATAAATACTAATGTCTGAAGCATAGACATGAAATACAAAATTAATCAAGAAAAACAGACACAAATCGTCGCACATAACAAGTAAACATTCTACACGTGACTGTAACAGTATCAGGAAACGACACAGAAACATTCTACACATGACTGTAACAGTATCAGAAAACGACACAGAAACATTCTACACGCGACTGTAACAATACCAGGAAACGATACAGAAAAATTCTCCACGCGACTAACAGTATCAGGAAACGACACAGAAACATTCTACACGCTACTGTAACAGTACCAGGAAACGACACAGAAACATTCTACACGCGACTGTAACAGTACCAGGAAACGATACAGAAAAATTCTCCACGCGACTAACAGTATCAGGAAACGACACAGAAACATTCTACACGCTACTGTAACAGTACCAGGAAACGACACAGAAATAGTAAAAACCAAAACACATCACGGCAACATTTCGAGAATTAACTAACGATAGTTTCCAAACTAAACTACGTAAATAAACTGACATATTGGGAGTATCGTTGCAAGCTAAATATCGGAAGCTCCAACCCAGCCTATTATTTGCCAGGGTATCCCACAACGTTAAATATGAACCGAAACTTCCGCTACCGTTAATTTTACTAACAGACTGGGAACCGCAAGCCTAAACATGTTACGTTGGTAAATAATAATTATGATCGGTTTTGAGCATCATTGTTTGGGTTCAAAGCTGATGATGGAATCTTGTTGACATAACGTAAACCAAATATTAAATCACGTCTGTATCAAGCAGAGGTGTATTAAACAATTACATAATAGTATGTGTATAATAATAATATAATAATATCTTGGGACAACTCACACACAGTCATCCGATCCCAAACTAGGCAGAAAGGCTTGAAAAAATGTTGCTATACCTCTGTTGTACCCTTCGGGAAACAGGCGTGATGTTGGCAAGTATTGACTATGTTATCACCATTATCATCATATCAGCCGAAAGACGTCCTCTGCTGGAAATAGACCTCCCCCAAGTGTCGCCACAATACCTGGTCCTGTGCGTCTCGCATCCATCATCTAACTGCAACCATCACCAGGTCCCTCATCGGTCCACCTAGTGGGGGACTTCCAACGCTGCGTATTAGTATGTTAATTGTGATATTTTCCTGCCAGGGTTGCGGAATTTGTCGGAAAGAGTCACGGTGGCCCTGGAACGCAAAGGGCTTTAGAAGGAACACGGATGGGTTTTAGTCAATAAGAGTCTGACACGCCATTCCGCTCCACCCAGAGCAGAAGAAGTCGTTTGATGATTTTCCATACTTAAAAAAAAAAATTGTGATATATTATCTAGATCATACGAGTTGACAACAA
Source organism: Mamestra brassicae (assembly GCA_905163435.1). Lineage (NCBI taxonomy): Eukaryota > Metazoa > Arthropoda > Insecta > Lepidoptera > Noctuidae > Mamestra > Mamestra brassicae. The sequence goes on along the minus strand of LR990996.1, from coordinate 2,788,928 downwards.
ATAAAATTATGCAATTCAATACAGGAATAATTGACATGGGTAACAAGGCTGCCAGGCACAAATGAGATTGGACGGCACACAATAATGGGTACTCGAAGACGGAGCGCGCCGCCGAAGCCAGCCTAGAAAGAAGTGGCGAGACGACCTAGACGCGCACCGTCAGGGCTGGTTCGAGGTGGTGCGATAAAAGAATTCCCGGAAAGGCTTGGGGAAACCTTTGCCCAGCGGGACAGCGTGAGATTATCTAAAAAAATTGGTTTCAAGTATGTCAGATTATTGAAAAGACTCACCTAAAAAGGTCACTCACCGAGTCGCAAAAATTCCGCCTTAAGGTATGTCAAAGGGCAAATGGAGCGCAGTATTTTAGGTTTAAAAAGAATTGATAGAGTACGGAACACCACGTTGCGCTCCAAAATAGGTATCATTGACGTGGGCAAAAAAGCTACCCGGCTGAAATGGGACTGGGCGGGTCACACCAGCCGCATGCATAGTGACCGCTGGGGAAAATTCTCCACGCAATGGGTGCCAGAGGATGGACGGCGTCGCCGAGGCCGGATCAGAAAACGGTGGCGAAATAATCTGGATGCACACCGCAAAGGCTGGTTCGAGGTGGCGCAAGAAAATAATATCTGGAAGATTATGGGGGAGGCCTTTGCCCAGCAGTGACACAATAGGCTAAGGAAAAAAAAAGACAGATTATTGAAAAGACTCAACAAAGTGTTAAATATTAAATTAATATTGACGTCCTATATTGATCGATTAACAATGTGCATTTGGATTATACGCAACTATTTAGATCACTAGTTTAATTGTTTAGGTTTAGTGAACAATTTTCGTCGGATAATAATTGAGTGTACATATTTAATGTGTCAGTTACATTTCAAAACATCATATCAGGCGTCAATGAAAACAAAACGTTCATAAATATTATAGTTTGTTTGTTCGTTGGAAATTAGATATTTTTGTTAGGTTAGCGTTTTTGAAAGCTTAAAAATGTCGTTTTGTAATTTAACTCATCTGGCTAGCCTTTTTGAAGTGAAAACTTTGATAATGAAAACTTCTTTAGGCGCGCCGAGCATTTTTTGGGTGAATAAAAATCATGGCACTCGCGTCATCGTCACCGAACGCATTGTGTTCACGTAAATATTCGATCACTTCGAAATAGTTTTAAGTTTTGCCAATAGATGGCGTTGTTAGTTGAGAGCCAGTTTCTGAATCTCGGTGTTAAGATTCTCCGGCGCTTAACTAGGTCAAAAATGTAATATTGCTTTTTTTTGTGAGCAGCAAGCACTGTGGATACTTATATTATACGCGCTTAGTATAAAGTTCAGTGTTTAATTAACCACCCTCTTGTTTTTGTTTGTTGGTCACCCATTTACGAGACGTTTTGGAATGTAACTGTCACATTAAAAATACAACTCAGCTTGCAACTAAAATAAAATAAAATGTTTTAAAATGAATTAATATAATGTATCAAAATTAATTTAAAAAATTAATTAAAATTATAGCGAATGATACGTAGCTATGTTTGCTAATCTTAAAAACTGCTTAGTGCTTTAGATATAGAAGTCGCGGTTATCATATCAGCCGAAAGACGTCCCCCAAATGGGGGGGAGGGTTCGCCATAATCGCCCTGCTTGGCAGGCGGGTTGGCGATCGTAGTGTAGCTGTTGCAATGTACAGAGAATGCTGCTGCAATTTCTCTGTGAGTCCCTTAGTCGCCTCTTACGACACCCACGGTAAGTTATGGTGGATGGTGATATTCTTTTACATCCGACACCATACAGAACAGGAAGTAGCGGTTTTATTCATCACATACATTGTACATTTTTTACGAATAAACTAAAAAACGAACCATCTATAAATTTATAGACATAAAATATGTGACAAACTAAAACAAATGAAATATGATGCTACAAGTTCATTTTTCAGCGTCAAAAAATTGCCACTCCAATCACACAATGAAACCAGTTGCAGGAAAAAATAAAGCCCGAGCTTAAGTACCTACATCAGCTGATTTCACCTCAGAACTGAACCCTTTTCACCCTTAGAACGTCGCTAACATATGCACCAAAGTCATACCTTTCCACCTAATTAAATTTAATTATGATCAATACAATAAACCTACTTACTCCCGGCACTTTGCCAAACTAACTTGGTTCAACTAAGTCACCTAATTTGAGTTCACTTTTATTTTAGTCAGCAAGCTTTTAACCACACTGACGAGGGCAGTGAAGCCTGAATAAACAGTAATAATGAAAAGGAATTAAATTTACTGGATTGTTTGTTTGTTTCTGAACCTTGCGCCCGAAATTAGAACCTCTGCGTATTAAGTTTGGTTTCATGATTTGGAATCCTCAAAAGACAATTAGGGTTGGGGCGCCAAATAACTGGATTGGACTTTGACCTTGTAAAGTTGTATGAAAATTGAGTATTTTTTCTAGTGTTGAATAGTAATTTTATTTGAAAAGTTTCTTTTGATCTTGTAGATGTACGAAAGCAAGGGTGCGTCTATGTTTAAGAACCTACTTTACTAAACTCAATTATCGTCTAAATTTATTTTTGTTTCAAAAGGTATTGAAAGAAAGATTTATGTAAGAAGCTTAAGTTTTCTAATAAGATTATGTTGTAGTAGAGGAACTTGTGAAAGCATACGTCCGGGAAAATATATCATATACACTTCTACCGCTTAGCAACATTGCAATGTGTGAGTGTCTGAGAGTTTTTCAACTTTATCTTTAGGTGGACGGGTAATTCAATAAAACTTAGGGGACGCCCTTTTTTTTTAAGGATGGGAAATCATCAAATGACTTCTTCCACTCTGGGTGGAGCGGAAGGGCGTGTCAGACTCTTACTGACTAAAACCCACCCGTGTTCCTTCTAAAGCCTTTTGCGTTCCAGGGCCACGGTGACTCTTTCGAACAAATTCCACAACCCTGGCAGAGGGGACGCCCTAGGTGGCCTAAAAAGTTTTGCAATCATTTAGTTATGAACAGATGTTGTTGCTGTACCAAAAGTGGGTAACGTGCTGGTCCTGGGAAACAAAGATACACAAATGAAATAACTTTTGTTGGTTTCATGATATTTGTGATGCTGAAATAATAGTCGTACTCATTAAATCCTAGGAACGTACGAGTATATTGTACCCGTGAAATGTATATGGATAGATAGACTACTAAAAAATAAAATTCCGTCAGATAGATTTTCAAAAAATACTGGACACGTATTTTTTCTTTTGTCACGTAAACAAAAAATTAAGACGATACAGTGCGTTAAAAACTCGTGTGACGTCACTTACTGGTACACTTTTAACTGGAAAGTGACTTTACAAGCCTCCACTCCTTATCTTTGATACAATTTATCTTCGTTTTTATTTATTTGATAACATAAAAAATACGTGCCTAATATTTTTCGATAATCTAACTGATGGACTAAATAGAATCTATATTTTTAACCCAGGCAACATCCACAGTTAAATATCTGCAGCGTTGCACCGAAATAATAAAAGTCACTAGTCCAAGATAAAGTCGAGTATCCCATAGCACTACTTAATTTACGTACCTACTACGTAGCCTCTACCAAAGTTTTCCTCCAAGGCAGGTACTTAGTGAATAGTGAGTGAGTAGAGGAAATTGCGGACATAACTCTTTTTACAGTAGATTGAGCTACTTTACGAGTGTGCCTGACTTGGGACGCCGAGTAGTCTTGGTATACGAGTACAAGTATACAAGCACTAAATACAGAGTGTAAAGTTTGTTCTCAGACTTATTGCGGGTCACCCGCAGGCTTTACTATACTCTGACTTGCTGAATTATCTATGAAGTCTCGAAAGGATATTGTTTGAGGAAAATTATGAAGTTTTATGTACCCCTTTTACTTAGATGTTTCAGAAAGGTAAAATATAAAAGGAAATATTCAAATTGTGTCGGTAGGTATTCTGAGTAAAGCAAACCCAAAATTCAGACCATATTTCCTAAAGGTTCCACAGAAAAAAACAGTGATAGAAAATACACGAAAAGCGTGGTAGTACCCGTCGCTATAAATTATCAAAACTTTACAACTCGCGGCAATTTGTCTGTGGACAGAAAAATGTACGTACTAAACTGACTGGGAAGGGTCCATTGCCTGTCATTTTTTACACTGAAATAGAACCTTGGCTATTCACACATGTGAAATGCAATTTCCTCTAATATTACCTACGTATATTTATACTCATACTTTGTGCTCTTAAAATACTCTTGACAGCTTCAATTTCACAAGTGAAATATGTAGCGAAATGACTTGAAAATCTCAAAGTTTATTTAGGAATTTCCATGTAGTAGATAAGTTCGAAATTGTTCAAGTTTGCACTTTCGTGCGATGGAACCTTGTGTGCGCGCTCAATTTCGAATGCTCGGCGGTGCGGTGTTGTCACAATATTTGTCGGTTGTGCCGCATTGCGCCGCGTCACAGGGAAATTTTTCGAGGCTTTATGTAAAATTTAGATATGCCGCGCATGTGCAAAGTAGGTCAAAGGCGAATGTGAAACATTTTTCGAAAGCGGATTGTGGAAACTGGCACATTGTTGTAGAGAAGTTGACTTGAGTTTGTTTGCGATGATGAATGGTAGAAACCCTTTCGCGTTATTCGCATAACTTTGGCGGTGTTCGCTTTGCGAGGTTCGGACGTGTGTTTATTATTTGACGCCGACGTTTCATCGTAATCAGGAGGGACCGGACATCCCAAAAAAGTTTACAGAAATATGTTTTTCTCAAGTTATTTGTTGGTAGAACGCTGTAGTCCCTAATTAGGCATATCTCCCTCTGCCAGGGTTGCGGAATTTGTTCGAAAGAGTCACCGCGGCCCTGGAACGCAAAGGGCTTTAGAAGGAACACGGATGGTTTTAGTCAGTAAGAGTCTGACACGCCCTTCCGCTCCACCCAGAGCGGAAGAAGTAATTAGATGATATCACATCCTTCAAAAAAAAAAACAGGTACATCTCCCTACCTACAATTCTCGTGTATAATAACATTCATCTGATTTCGAACTGAAGATCGTTTATTTGTTGTATAATAATAAAATAACTTCAACACATTTTCGTCATCTCCATCTATCTAACACTCGGCGCAATTTCAGACAGTCCATCAACAAACATACATCGACATAAACTCGACAAAGTTAAAAAACTAGTGACAAACAAAGCAGCATGCGGGTCTAGAGACCCCTTTAACTAAAATAAAACTACACAAAACATAAACACCGACATCGATCAATCGTACGTTAAGGTTCATTCCAACGTTAGCGCTCAGATAACCTATGCAGTAATAAAAAGTAAAAAACATTAAAAAAAGCTCTCCATTCCCTTTGATTTGTTTTTGTCTAGCATAGTCAAAGACTTCAAAGCGTCCAGCCGGCTAAATGACCTAACGTGACCAAATCATGCACACGTACCATGACGTCGATATTGCAGAAGTTCAACTCTGTACTGCGAGCAAAAATGCACGCACACTCAGACAGGCTTTACAAAAGCAAGTCAGGCATGCGCGTGCAGTAGGCTACAGTAATGGTAGGCCTGCACATACATACTACAAAAAAAAAAAAATTTCTTTCGCTTTCAAAATGGACGAAAATTCGCATCGTCTCAGTATCGTGATTTCAACCCTGAATAATGAGGAGAGTTTTTTTTTTGGGCATTTTGTATTGGCTGGCCTACCCTTACTGTAGCCTACTGCACGCCCAATCAGGCTAGCATTAATTTGCTTTCAGATGGTTGCAGGTCGACATCCATCGATAGCTTCTACTTCTACCAATCAATTGTTTGAAGCTAAAGGTACCACACCAATTGATTCCTAAGGCATTAAGTCTGCCTGACCAGGTATTTTTGCTAGTGGATAAAGATTAAATAAATACTATATTAATAATCTTACTAATATTATAAACGCGAAAGTTTGTAAGTATGGATGGATAGATGGATGTTTGTTACTCTTTCACGCAAAAACTCCTGAATGGATTTTGATGAAATTAGGCACAGTGGTAGATTATAGTCAGGAATAACACATAGGATACTTTTTATCCCGGGAATATGTTCACTTGGTATAATCTTCGATAATCACACGGGCGGAGCCGCAGGCGGCGACTAGTGTAAATACTATAATGATAAAAGCTTTCATAACACCACCTAACAGAAACGGTATATTCTGAAATATGCTGGTAACAAATTAGCAGTACAGTATATACTGTACCTACAGCTAATTTATGATCGCAAAACTCGGGAAAAATATTTTTTAATTATTTCGGTTATAATGTTGGTTCCACGTGAAATTTTTGCTAACTTGTTCATCAGTACTTTCATTTTAACATTTATTTTGTATTTACTAATGTAATTTAACTATCTACCAATACTATCATCAAAATATTTAACCTAACCAGCCTATATGCCAAATTTGAGCTTTCTTCGACCAGTAGTTTCGGCTGTGTGTTGTCTGTTAGTCAACCATGCAGTCACTCGTCAGTAACGGAAGAGTTTTATTTATAGATAAGTGTATCGACTCCGCTACTGAATGTCGAAGTTTGAAATGTCGACGTATGTTAGTTCTAAAGTACAGGATCTCGATGTACGCCAGTTTGAAAGTTCACTGGAGCGAAGTATGCAAGGCCGACGTATCTTTAGTAAGATTATCCTAATTAGATTCGTCAGGAGGTCAGAGTGTCGTCTTGGGGGCACTATGAAAAAATACTTAGAAAAATTTCGCGACCAATTTCGAGGTACACACACAGTTCTAACCTGACCTAACCAGGGTAATTTCGAACTGGCGTACATCGCACTCGTATGCTTTCTATCTAACGATACGTCGGCCTTGCATACTTCGCTCCACTGAACTTTCGAACTGGCGTACATCGAGATCCTGTACTTTATAACTAACATACGTCGACATTTCAAACTTCGACATTCAGTAGCGGAGTGAAGTGTATCATTTATACCGATGCACGATTATGTCTGCTATGAGGCACTTCAATTACGTGTCTTACTTTCTTTCCTCTAAGAGATTGCCAATGAATAGGGAATATGCATGCAATTTTTTTATATGCAAAATAAAATACTAAATGGTCTCTAGTAAACAATTATGTTTTTTTTTTAATACCTTCATCAGCGATGAAGTTATTAAGCTTCAAAGTTGACAATTAGAAAGAGAAGTCCGATACCAACAGTGACGTCAAATACTATGTTGCCTATACAGCTGCCATACAAAACAGCGTTTTCGCGAGAGGGACAGATACATATAATTTGATTAAAATAGTTTTATCGCGTTTGTTTTTTGGTCAATTTCGATTCTATTTTCACTATTAGTATTATATTTTTGTATATTTCTAGATAAACTGTTTAGATATTTTTTTTTTTTTCATGCATTTTCCCTATTAAAAGTCACACTGTACACGCGTCCATAATCATATGAGATGGTTTTCGTCTACTGGTATGGTAGTCGGCCTTCTGTCTTTAACTACCCTGTGCTTATACGTTAAAATAAAACGTAGCACAAAGGCTTCCAAACTTTTTATTTTAAAAGTCGGTTCTAGTTCCAAGTGAGTTATTTCAGCTACTATAAATGCTTGAAATTGATACAAAGTTGAATGAGTTATGAACATTTGAACCAGCTGACTTTAGTTCTCCATTTATCAAATAATGTTTTAGTATTTACGTAAGGCTACACTTTGAAATAATTTGATAACGAAATTATGAAATTGGGTTAGATTATCATTTTTGATGGTTGAGTTGAGACGCAGTATTGTTTCAGTTTTATTATCACGTTTTTGAAGCTTGACTTTGTTTAATGCTGTAGATATACTGGTCTATAGTGAGACAGCTTAAGTCTGAGTCCTAAGGCCACTTTCATAACGGCTAACATCTTTGCTTCAATTACTAGCTTTTGCAACAAAAGTATAAAGAGCACTATAGCAAAATTCAGCCTCCCGACATGATTGGTTTAAATACTGATTACCAGATTATTACTACAAATTCTCTGTGGAAATTAAATTTAGAAACCAAAAGTTGATTGACAGAGAATTAGCCCTCCTAGGTATGAATTATTTGGACTAAATATATGTTTTGTTTTTTTAATAAAAAGGTTGTATGTGTCTCTCTCTTAATTTACTACATAAAAAATTGCACAAACTAAATGGATATAGTTGCTGCGGTCTTTAAAACATAGTAGATATCGCCTTAGCATACTAGTCGTGTTACGCCCCATCTTGCACTGTACAAACTTTAACAATTTCCGAAGTCACATCCTTAGTGAACTTCTTTACTATTTGACCATTTATTTCATCTTCAGGAGACAAGGTTAAGGGATCATTGATGTAAGTGTTAAGCATGGTCCTGCCTGGGTTGCGGAATTTGTTCGAAAGAGTCACCGCGGCCCTGGAATGCAAAGGGCTTGAAGGAACACGGATGGGTTTTAATCAATAAGAGTCTGACACGCCATTCCGCTCCATCCAGAGCGGAAGAAGTCATTTGATGATTTCCCATCCTTAAAAAAAAAGCATGGTGAATGTGTGCCCAACGTATGTGTCGGTAGCATCACGTTTTCCTGCAAATAAATGCACGATTGAATGACAAATTTCAAGTCAATCGTGCATTTCTTTGAAGGAAATCCGAGGCGAAAATGGTTCACTCTTCATCTCGGTTCCTTTCAAATATGATGTGGTTCTACAACTGTTAAATTAAGTTGGTTAATTATATTATATAGATTCTAGTGAGTTTTCCTTAACATTGATAAAAGAAAAATGAGTGCGTGTACTAGTGTACCCACGTAAGAAGTGAAACTTCTTTATGACCTTATTTTTCGAAAAATTATCTACTTTTGTTTTCATTTTTGCTTTGTAAAAACAAAACACAAAACAACAACAAACAAACAACAGCAACTACCACAACAACAACTATAACAACACACAACAGCTACCACAACAACAACTATAACAACAACACACAACAACTACCACAACAACAACTATCTCTAATACAAAAAACGGTCAAGTCTAGTGGTGGAAGTAAGTCCGCTTAAACGACATGCTATCCCTACTCCGCTGGAGAACTCTTCGAATCAACCGTGATAGGGACAAGAAAAAGATGGCACGTAACGGAAAAATGTAACGCGTAACCTAGAAATGTGACGGTAATTTTTTTTCCAACGCCGATAAAGAAGTTTCAGTTCAAAAAGATAATTTTCGAATATAACGCGAACGAAGCCAAAGACACTTTATATGTAGGTCTCTCTTTTGCTCAGTATGCACGTAAATGTCATTTGCCTAGCTTTTTCTTGGATGTTTCTGAACAACAGCATTTGACATGGCGTGATTTCGTATATAATCTTCGCAATCCAGTAACTGGGTAGCACGATTTTGCTTGGCAAGTCTGGGTGTAAGGTCTTCAGACTTATACGTAACGACTGGTAAGGATCTAGGTATAAATGACAGCCGGGACCACAGTTTAAAGTGTTTTGCGAGGCACTGAGGCATCTATATGTTATGATGGTCACCCATCCGCAGTCACACTTCGGCAAGCGGTGATGAACATTGGAGATCGACCCGTGCAGCTATTGTTATTTAACCACAAGGTACTCAATCAAAACACGTTAGAAATTAGTTCTCTTTTTTAACCCTTAAGTCTAGACTAAAAAGGCCACATTTGCTATTCAGCCAACAGATTATTACGTTAATCCATTTATTAATGACCCAACCGACCGACAGCGCGACCTTGGATAGGCTTAAACATAATGTTTAGAATAAAAGGCGATTGTCGGACGTTTTACGAGCGTTTTATGTGCGTATTGATTGATGATACTCGCGTAATTGGTTGCGATATCGATACGCTCGACTTTTATAGTTTTCAATTTAACACTTCATATTGTAAATGGGTTTGGTATTTGAAAGGCAGTGTGGGGTTTGTGCTGATTTTTTTTCAAGTTGATGGGTATTTTCTATTTACCGAATGATATTTAAAAGCTCGGACTAAGTAGATGACTTTTTATTTAATGAACTCTTTATGGCGAACCTTTTTTATCATACACTCCGATGTAATGTTCTGTGGCAATCAAATCATTTTCATTATTTTTCTTTTTTTTTTGCTTTAACAATTCAATCAATCCAGTCTATCACAGTCCAATACTGAATATATTATGATGTTAAAGATTCAACGCAAAAAAGGGGTTTGTCGCATAGTAAAAGTTGTTTATAATAATGGGTATATTGAATCCTTTTGAAGTTTTGCCTTCAATCTGTTACCCACCACAGACACACCACACCACACCACCACACACACACACCCACCACAGACCCAGAGAGAGGTACACCTCTCTCTGGGTCTTCCGTGCTGCATTACATCCAATCCTCCGCCGTCCGAATCTCATTCTTTCCCAGCTACCTTTTAACAGTCATCAGTCAGGCCTACTCAAAACAATTATTCCATCCAAAACATGAAGTAAAACACCTCTAAAGCCCGAACACAAGACCAAAAGCATTCCATTTGATCGTATCAGAAACTGAGCACAACTTTACGATCGCGTTTCCCCTCGTGTTTGCCATACGCGTTAAACTGGTGTAAACAGAAAACAACGCCACACGTCATTCACACGCACTTTTATTGACGTTCAGAACAAAAGGCCTGATGATTGTGGAAGTACTGAATTGTGGAAATGAGAGTGCTGGAATTCAGTGCGGATTATTATGTTCGAGAATGTTTAAGCTGTTGATCCTTGATTGTTTCATGAAGAAGGGTGTTTACTTTAGCCTGCACCCTCCGCTAAAGGTGAAAAGTACTAATAAGTGTTAAGGTAGCCGGCAACCCTTTAAAAAAACATGTCACATATACATGACAAGCAAGTGTGTGTCCTGTCGCACGTCACAAAAATGGGACAAAACATACGGCGAATTTGTGGCTTGCCGTCCGGGCACGCCGATACGTTTATGCTCTGGCGTTCAAAAAGTTAACTAATCTAATTTTGACGACCACTATCATCAGCTAAAGATAAGCCATGCTTGTCTCGTGGAAGTACTAAGATTAGATCGAAAAGTAGTACTTCAACATATCGTAAATTATAATTTTGATATGTGAAATGACAAATGCCTGAGGAAGTTGTATTGTGAGCATAACTTTTCGTGAGTAGCATACTCACGAAGTGCTCACGTGTTTGCGTTCGCGTTAAGATTGCTGAGAAGAAGTCAAGAAAAATCTTTATTATCTTCGGTAGCTTAATAACAAGCTTACGTTAGAAGCGTTACATTGTATCCATCTACATTGTATCCATATTCCGTAATCCCAAGTTATAGCTTCTTAACCAGACCTGAAAATTGAACACCGAAATTTAATATGCAGCTGTTTTAAAGGCTTTCGGGCTTAAAGTGACTTCTTGGTTTTTCAACCTTATTACCTACAAAGTCATAGGCAATTTATGACTTCAGCATACCTCACCCTTTCAGCTTTACAAGAGCCAAGGGTACATTTTCAAGGTCAAGTTCAAAAAGAGCAACGCTACAGCGGGTTTTTAAAAAGTCACTTTATTTTTTTATCCGTCTCGCCGGAATTTGGGTAAATTCCCACTTATCCTTCACTTAAGACCTAAAAAGGTTTTGTTGAAGATTTCAAGTGCTCAGGGTCAAATGTGAGGTAGGTACAATACTTTTTGTCTGGTATCTGCTTGATTTGTATTCATAGGTTTTTGTCTAGTAAACGTTAGGGGCACCTTTAGTGTTTGTCTGATAATAAGCATTTGTTTGCTACAGGGATTGAATTACTTTTGGTTATGGCGACAATTTAACGTACCTATTTTTTCATTTGCATTTCGATGTGACCTTTTTACAAGGTTTTTGATATACGATCAATCCTTGGAGCAATTTTAAGTACACCTCTTCAGTCGTACAGTAAAATTACGACTTCATTTTAAGAATCTTTTGGAGTAATATTGCAGCACCAAGTTACTGCACCGAACTCATTCACCTAGATTTCCTTTACGACCCAAGAACTAGTTCCAACAGATTCAAAACTTGCATTCGCAGATCTATTTGCATTTAATTGTAGCAAACGATTATACCGAAATACCTTCACCACCTGCAGCTTAATCGTTCATCCGAAACGCCACAGAAGGATTAATTAGAATTTTTAATTACAGAATCGCTTGCGACTGAACTGTACGGGAACTTTTGTACTTCTGTCGGTGACTTACAAAATTCGTTCTCTGAAATTGGCCGTAACGGCAAAGTTGGCCGTTCGTTCTGTGCAGCAGCTAATTGTACTTCACTTTTGTTTGACTGTAACGTTCCATTGCAGGTATTGATCTTATAACTGGGGAACGAGTTAAATGTTCACTTTATTAGCATACTGTTATAATTTCTTTGAGTTTGTTACGCTCTGTCGTAATAAGACTGAAATAATAGTTGTGTTTTCTGGGAATATGAAGGTAAAGAGCGGCGGGAAAGAATAGTTCTCTTATATTAAGCTTATAAAATTATCTACATAAATAAAAATTAATCGCCAAATATGTTGCTAAGCGCAAAACTCGAGAACGGCTCGACCAATTTCGCTAATTCTTTTTTGTTGTGTTTGTTATTGTCAGGAAAATGTTCTTATGAAAGAACATTTGGAAAAAAAAAATACACAAGCTTTTCAGTAAAAAACAAATGATTTGTTTAACAGTCGTGATGCGTTGTTTTTAATATAATTTTGTTAAGTTAAATTAATTTACGAACATAACACCGCAGACTCCTACAACCCTTTTCATTTAAATTTCTTTTAGTCAATCCCAAGGTTGTCGTGTACGGGTAACGCTGTCAGCGGTAAGACATTGTATATATATATTGTATATATATAGTAGGGTGGAGTGAAAAAAACTTTTTTTCTTATTCGTTTCGGAATACCTGTAAAAAGTTGCTGTTATTGCTCACAAATATACATACAAAATTTTATTTGGCCCATGATAATTTTAGAGGTGCCCCCAACATCATGAAATTTGGAGAAAATCACTAAATTTTGTCAATAAACACCAACGTCTAATATTGTCAAATTAACGCTCAATAATATTCTGTGTGTCTTCCCGTTAGCAACAGTTAAATTTCGAATAGTGTGCGGTTAGATGGGGGGGTGGTGAAGCGGGAGGGGTGAGTTCACTGCACTAGTCTATCGTTGTTCGAACGCCATTAAGTGCGCGCGTGTTATTGTATTCTACTTTTGAGAAAAAATGATTTTAACAACTGCCGGCAAGAAAATAAGACACATGTAAGTAATATTTTTAATTTTCGTTTACAGATAAAGCACTTTAGATCTTATAATTAAATATTTCCGATGTAATTTATACCTATTATTTCTCTTTATTACAGTAAAATGTCGCAAGTCAAAACCCGAAAAATGACATGTTGTCCTGTGTTTGGTTTACCGGAGAAGTTACCAGTGTCTCAATTACCAACTTATAATGCTGGTATGAAAAATTACTTATGTATTAAATATGAATTAAAGCCTGACAAAATAACAAAAGAGCCGACAGTTACTACAACTAGAGTACTACAACTTATTCTTAGAAATGGATATTTTGGTCACCCAGAAAATATTCTTATTGCTATGCTTGGAGACGACAGAGAAATCATACGTAAACTAGCATATCAGCGAATTTTAAAAGCAAGAGTGAGAATACTCCAAGGCTTCGAACATTTAAAGTGCCTGCTTTAAATTTCGATGCTAAAGATTACACCGACCTATGTAATTACGTGGCAAGACTGTAAGATAACTGAACCACCTTTGACTTCTAATTTATCTGATGAAGCCTTGAAAGAGATTGTCAAAAGCGGTTTGACATGTCAGGATATTAAAGATTTTCCATGCCATACCCAAGCCGTAGAGCGCTGTATAAAGTTGGTCACAGAAGCAGCTTCAAGTGCAGTTTGTGGAGAACATAAACGAGACGGTTTTATAAGAGCAAGACTGTTATCTGTTATGAAACAAAAAAACAATTTAATAATTGACCTTTTTCTGATTTTTTTCATTGCTTGTAATTTTTTTTTTTCATTTTTCTTGATAAATAAACATAAAAACAACTAATCAGGCTTTTATTTAACATTTTACCATGTAGTTTGTTTTATTATAGACTGAAAATTTTGAAAAATACTATCATTAAAAATGTAATCAAAGTTTTTAAAATTTAGGATTTTCCTATTTTTCAATTGGGTGGGGGCACCTCAAAACATCAATACAAGTAATCAATATTTTGTATGCTAAACCAACTCATAAAAACGCAACTTTGTATTGCTATTCCATCGAAAAAAAATGGAAAAAAATATTTTTCATACATTATCACTCCACCCTAATATATAGGTTTTAGTCAATAAGAATCTGTCACTCCCTCCCTCTCCGCCCAGAGCGGAAGGAGTCATTTGATGATTTCACATCGTTAAAAAGGGGGTTTCGATTACCATGTAACCCTAGATTTTCACCTCCTCCAATGAAAAATCAGATGGGAAATTACCATCTAGGTATAATCAGAAAAATAGAGAACTTGCTTTCAACGAGAAAGACAAGCTTGTCTGATGTTATCGTCTGGTAGAAGTAATTCGCGTAGGAGGAAACCTTCTCTATAAAATATGTATGTAGAGTGATAGATGTTATTCTAAGTAACGAAGGCACGACATAACCGGATTAAGTAATGGATAGGGTTGTCGCTACTCGTCCAAACTTCCCCTATTTGGGAAAATTATCTTACAAGAAAGTTTTCACGTCGCATCTTTACGTAAAGATAAGAAAGTTTTTTGATAACTTTTTCTATGTCAAACGTGCCTATAGAGAGACCGTCTTTTGTTTACCGAATATATTCATTATTCAAAAAACCGTTAACTTTTAGAGTTGCGTAGGTTGAAAGGCTTATTGTTGAGGCACAGTTTTCTAAAAGTAGGTCCAATTAATATTTAGGTAGAATGTTAAATGTCAAGTAGATTGTTTTAGTTTAAGCACGTAGACGAGTGGTAGGAAGGTAACTTAATTTAACTATCATGTAGTGGGTGGCTGAATATATGTATATGTGGTTGCGGAAAATATGGCGAGAATATTAATATTCTGAATCCCTAAATAGAGCAACGGTGACAATCGAGCTTCCTACGCGGTAGATGACAAATTAGGTTCACCCTTGTTTGATAGAACAACGTTTGATATAATATTACTAAATCGAATTTTAGTTGCAATAAAGTCATTTCGAAGAATTATTCATTTGACCGAATAATTCATTGGTAAATTTTTATTTAGCGTAATTATTTATTTGAACTAATTTCATTTGAACTAATTTCATTTCGCCGAATTTTCAAATGCACTAATTTTATACTTTATACCCTATACACCTGCCACCCTCAACTATTGTTACCAGGAGAAACTGGATGCAATCTGGACTTTAGGGCACCCTGACTCGGATAGGTTAGGTTAGAAGGAAGCGAGCGAATAGACCCCGCCATCCCCTTCGTGGTTATTTTTTTATAAACCACCCAGAAGTAGGAGCCCCGCGAAGCGGGGCTCCGTCGACCAAGCCCACCCTCGACCATGCATAGAATATTTTAAGGTTTGGTTAAGTGTTAAATACATGGTTATACCATCTGAACATTACATCAAATGAACATTATACCTTTTGATCATTAGCGCAAATGTTGTTATAGCAAATGAATATTCGATGAACTGAAAATTCTGTCAAACGATATTATACAAAGTGATGATTTTCTTAAACGTTGTTCGATTTAGTAATATTATATCAAACGTTGTTCTATCAAACAATGGTGAACCGACAAATTATAGCACTGTTTGGACAGAACCACTCAAATGTGTATTGATCTTTCCTCGAAAGACTACATCTGCCTTTTATATACATGATTCTCATACGATTTAACAATTACACTTCTTCTTTCCAGCTAAAACACTAGGAAGTGGTGACGGGCGGGCGTTTTGGGGGACTGTCTTTATGTAGAACTTTGACGTTCAAAAAGTACTGGCACTGAGCCTAATTTGAATAAATGACTTTTGATTTTGATTTTTGATCATGTTTAATTTAATATTTATTATTATTGCAGCAACAGAAATACATCATCTATGAAAATTTCAACTGTCTATCTATCACGGTTCATGAGATACAGCCTGGTGACAGACAGACAGGGCCCGTTTTTACCCTTTGGAAAAGGAACCCTAAAAAGTATTTGCCAGTGGCTTCTCCGAAGTGAATTTCGGGAATTATACCAAGGAAACTTATCCCGGGATACCGTCCAGGTGTTATTTCAGACTATAATTTATATCTGTGCCAAATTTCATCCAGATCCGTTCAGCCGTTCTGGCGTGTTTGAGTAACAAACATTCATCCAAACTTTTGCAATTATAATTATAGGTATATAGTAAAGATTTAAAAAATAAATATCATTTACTATGTAAGAACCTACGACTAAAAATAACTTCTCTTTTAAGTCCGAGAAACGTACTTGTGATTTGATTAAATTCAGTCACAATTACAGGAAAAAGTTATTAACAATGTTTCAACTTAGATATAATTAGATTTTTATTACTATAAAAATATATTTTCAAATAAATCCCTCAGTGGTTTGGATATTTTAATACATCGATATTTTTTTTTTATTTTATTTTTTTTAGGTGAATTCTATGGAAATAAATAAAACCATTTAAATGAAAATGACTTTTCTGTCGTATACCTATAAAGCTTCATATTATACGTTTAATAGATATTGCTTGAAATTAGTTTTATTTGGCATTACAAATATTTTTCGAAAAATCCTAACTATAAAAACATTCATAGTAACATTTCATGATCAAAAATCATTTTAAAAGATGCTCCCTATTAGTTTAATAAGATGTTGCGAATAAGGAAAATGAATTCTGTGTGTATTGTATGAGATATTAAATAATACCTCATTTTGCCTGGCTGAAGTTGTGAGAAATAAAATTTATATCACAAACAATTATTATTATTACCATAGACATTAATAAACTGATTTAATGAGTCTTATAAAATAATATAATATGACTGCTAATGTAAGGAAATGTTTCAATAGAGATCATCATCATCAGCCGAATGACGTCCACTGCTGGACATACAGTGCATTGCAATGCACAGAGAATGCTGCTGCCCATTCACTGGTGAGTCCCTTAAGCACCTCTTATAACACCCACGGGAAGTGATGCAATGGTCCTATTCTTTTACGTCCAACACCATACAGAAGAACACAGATAGAGATAAAGTAAAGAGAAAACTTATTCGACCAATCAACGCTTTTAAAAAAAAAAACATTTTGCTATATTTTAAAAAAAAAAGACTGTCTTTCTACTTGATACATATGAATTATTCTCTTAACAGGTCGTCGAAGGGTATGACGAGATTTGGATGTACATTATGTCCTCTTTTAAATGTGTGTGCTGACCGGTGTTACGGGGCGTAATGTAACATGTTACAAAGCGAGCATTAATGCAGTCAGTACGTGGAAACGAGCACAAACATGTGCGTATGTGTTTTGTTTTACACGGATTTTAGGCACGGCGTAACATAGAGGAGGGTACTGACCGGTGTTACGGAGCGTAATGTAACATGTTACAAAGCGAGCATTCGTGCAGTCAGTACGTGGAAACGAGCACGAACATGTGCGTATATGTTTTGTTTTACACTGATTTTAGGACATGGCGTAACATAACATGCTCGCTGCGAATGTTACATTATGGCCCGTAACATCGGTCAGTACCCCAGTTTCACATTTTTTACTGCGACCTGCACTATGCACATACTTCGCGACTAAGATTGTTAATGTCATATTTTAATTTGAAGTCGGGGTTCAATAATACATTCAGGTAAAGGGGTTAACTGGGGGACGTACTGACGCTACGTCAAACCATTTTTTCAGGGCAAGACGTGCGATAATATAAAACAATGTAAATAAACACTGTTGTTACGCTCAATATAAGTGATTTACGTATAATATTATTCATGGTACGTTATTAAAATGCCAACCACATAGCTACCGTGGTATTTGACACTATAAATCTTCTACTAAATGAGGATTTGTTGCATTCACAGCATGTAAAGTTGACTGGCGCAATATTTCAGTGTCATTTATGTTGGAAAAAATGGTCTCGATTTATTGAGTTCGTAATGTGGACGGGTATTTTTAAGGGTGAATAAAATCAAACCAAATAGCACAGTAGGTAATGATGAATACGTATAGACATAATCGGACTATGTTTGTTTTTGTAACTTGCAAAACTTAGGTACCAAACTTATAATGCATATGATTTCCGTTTGCTGGTTCGTTTTTTTTTTAAGTTTATTAATGTGGATGGCTATTAAATGGGAAGTGGAGTTGGGCACATGTTTAAGAAATGAATAGAAAGTGAGGATTTGAGATACTTTATGGTTAATAGAAAAATTTTTAGATAATCATTAGTATAACTAACCTAAAATGTCATACTGCTGGGCGAAGACCTCACTCCACTCCTTCCATTATTACCGGTTTTGTGCCACCTCAAATATAAATATATAGATGAAAAATATGTTCCATGCCGACCACAAAATACTCGATGACTCGTTTCATTCATGCAGAAAGTGTATCCTTAGACTATTCAATAAAATTAGACAGTGACTAGCAATATCAACAACAAGCTAAATTTCATATATACAAAGACACTATCTTCCACCCAGGATACTACGATAAAATCCAAAATGGCTTCATTGATTAGCAGGAGCACCAACCATCTCTTCGTATCAGTTTTCAAAACTTGAAACTTCGACGTTCAGAAACTCCGTTTTATGTAGTACATAAATGTTTTAATTACACCCTCGGCAGCTAGCTAATATCATTATTAGCCTCCACGGAATGGGAGTGTAATGTGTTTAGTAAGAGTTTGTGTAAATAACTTTTAGCATTTGTCTCCCAAACGACTAGGGCGAGGTGTTTTCAGTAATGGTTTCAAGAGCCATGTGTTTTACTAGATTCGAATAGTTTTATACTCTTGGGTACTGTTTTAGGGTCATAAACCTGTGGAATTATGGATACATAAACTTTTTGGGCATCAATCTCCATTTACTTCTTCAAACTAAGTGCGCGGCAAAATTACTGTAGTTAGAACGCGATGAGATTTTAAATAAGAAGGAATGAGCAAAATCCTTAAAACAATTTTAACCTATTTACCCATTTTGGGGGATTTTTTTACCCCTTCCGTTAGTGTTTCGGTTTATAAGAAACTTTCATCAATATCCGTTTGAGTAGGCATAGTGGTTTAGAATCGAGTTTAAGACTGCTTTGTTTGTCGGAAATTGAAATTATGATTTTCAAAATGTATCAAATTGCTGGGGAGTTTGTTGCGCCACTTCTTCGTCCCAGTTAAAACACTAGGAAGTGGTGAAGGGCGGGCGTTTTGGTGGACTGTCTTTATCTAGAACTTTAACATTCAAAAAGTGCTGGCACTCAGCCTAATTTGAATAAATGAGTTTTGATTTGAGATTATTTACTACATAAGTAGATAATTATGAACAAAAGAAAAACTTTTATTTATTTATTTATCTATTTAAACTTTATGTACAATAGTGGTACATGGGCGGACTTAATGCATCAAGGCATTCTCTACCAGTCAACCTTTGGGTTATAAAGACTACACTGTGGTAGGTGTACAATAAATAAAAATAAGATTCAAAATTGAATTTTAACAATTCGGAAAGAATATACAGGTAATATATATAATACTAATAAAATACATATTTATGCTAAAATAATAAACTAATAAATATGATATATAATAATCATACCGATTAAGAGAATTCATAGTAATCATGACGAAGAACAACTAAAAATGACAAGCTTTTAAGTAGTGTTTTCGGATTTTACGCTTAAAGGAAAATTTTGACTCCGCCTTCTTGATGTCAAGGGGTAGCATATTCCAGAGTTTAATTGTAGAAAAGCGTAGGAATTAGACAAAAACCCGATGCGGTGAGAAGGGATATGAAGAAGTAAGTTTTTAGATGCTCGAAGGTTGAGACTGTGAGAATATTCATTTTTAAAGTAAGTTAGGACATGGAATTAACTCGATTTTATGTAAATACCGATTGTAATATTTACCGTAACACTGGCATATCTAAAAAATTAAGTTCCATTACATTCTAACAACTTCACAATGATGTGAAATCATTAGAATTTTAAAATCATTTTTCATATTTTATTTAATAATTTGTATGCTCAAGTGGCTGATCATGGAATGAACATTATTAAGTGCTAGTGGCAGCCCCGCGGTTTCACCCGCGTAAGTCTCGATCCCGTGGGAATACCGGTATGAAAAGTATCCTATGTATTATTCCAGACTATAATCTACCTCTGTGCCAAATTTCATCAAGATCCGTTCAGCCGTTCTGACGTGAAAGAATAACAAACATCCATCCATCCATACTTACAAACTTAAGCGTTTATAATATTAGTAGGATATAATTATGTAATGAACACCTGTATGTAACCCATGTATTAAAAATAAATGATTTGATTGATTGATTGATTTTGGTTGTAACTGTACTTGTTACTCTCGACGAAACCCAGTTCGATCCAGCCCGTCCCTAGCTGTCCTCTCCCCAGCGACGCCAGGGGGGTGCCCTTAGCGTGTAGTTGCTTAGTTTGTAAGTTTTTATAAGCCCTGGCTGGAGGCTTTAATATTATATTAAGGCCACCACAGGCAAGCCCGGTTAAGCAGTCGACAACCTTATAGGTTGAACTGCGAGAAGCCACTCATAAAAAAAAAACTCGACGACATGATTGCTACTCAAAGACAGCCTTTTAACAATCAATTTATTACCTCAAACCTTTCTTCGCTGTAAATCGAAAACGACCTTGCAATTGATACTATCAACCAGTTCATTAATACTCTAAACGGAAATGTCAAACCGATAATTTTAATTAGCACTCTGTATTTAGATCGGAAAACAATAATAATTAACACTCCATGTTTGAATGAATTGGAAAACAATTGAATGCTCATTTCCAATGACAAAACAAACTGCTTTTTGTTTAGGTATTTGCGGAATATACTTTTTATCTTATATATAAAATTCTCGTGTCACAATGTAAGTTACCATACTCTTCCGAAACGCCTTGATCGATATTTATGAAATTTTATATGCATGTTCAGTAGATCTGAGAATTGGCTACCATCTATTTTTCATACCCCTAAGTGATAAGGATTGTTCACCCCTAACATTTATTTCTGGACAATTATTTTATTTTTTTATAATGTGGCATTAAAAAATACATACAACCCTAAATGTTAACCCTTCTACCACCAACCCTTATTTTTATAGCGATATTAGTATTTTAATTATTTTCTATTCTCAGCGGTCGATAACTGATCATTTACCACTCGATTAGTTTATTCTTGACTATTTATTAGAAATTGAAATGGAATTGAAAAAATATTTTATTGTTGGGAAGCCTATTTGAGGGAGGCTTAAGGCTATATAAGATTACGCTACGGCCAATAGGAGCCGAGCATTCATGAAAAATGTAACGCAGACGAAGTTGCGTGGGTCAGCTAGTCAAACTATAATAGAGTACTTCTATGTGATAAGAGTACTGAAAGTTCTCTGCACCTTTTTGAGAACTTACGAGTGTTCCATCAAAGGTTTAAATTGATAAGGGTTATCACTTAACGATTGTCAGTGTCATTAGCATAACCTTCTACTTAGTGATCGTTAGTATCATAAACTACCTCTTCTTACTTTCTCATATCCGGTTGAAAAACATGATTTGCTAAGCCACTACGAATCTTCATAAATGTATATAAAGCATTTATATAAACTAGACAAAGTGACCTTTTTGTCATGCACTTAATAACTTCGGTCCACTCAAATCTGTGAGGCATTTTCCGCAAAAGGCCACCTGAGACATTAACCTACATGGTTTTCTTATGATTTGACCAGTACGATTTTATGAACTTCAAGAGAGCTCTGAGTTTTTTTTTTCGATGTTTTTTCACAGGGTAGTCAGCTAGGAAACACCTCATCGAGCTTAAAATGACCAAAAAGATAGACGTGTAAAAGTGTAATGTTTAACCTACTTGCAATATAAATATCATTTAGTAGTGTAGTTTCCAGTTTCCACCATGGAAACTCCTTAGTAAGAAATGAGTGTAAATCCGATTATCAAAGAAAATTCGACCTAACTAACCTGTACACAGGGTTGTCATCTCGATACCACACGACAAGCAGTAGACTGTCGTTGTGCATCGGCGGTCGGATGTCGCACGGCATGTCTGCTTCACCGCCGACGATCGCTGGTACCCTGGTCACGGTAGCCGCTACCGAGGATGTTACAACTCCTGGAAAAGAAAATAATACATTTGAAATTTTCTGAATATAATCTTTGAGAGGACTTGGCTTGAGCGTTGACATTTGACCGAAAAGGCGAGGAAGAATCTATAACCAGGGTAGTTGTTGTGAACAAAAACCAGAGTGCTAATTCCTCTAATTTTTAAGCAACGTTCGCATTCATATCTCAGTTGTAATCTGTCACAAATGTATGGAAATTGAGACTTTATGGTTTGCGACTGGCATGCGAATGCAAAAAATGTTTTAAAATTAGTACAATAGGGTATATTATTAAAAAGATCTAATTAGTCCGTCGGATACATTTCCAAAAATGCGCGACCACTATGTTGGTACAATTTCAACCAGCAACGCACTGTATCGTCTTCATGTTTTGTTTACGTGACAAAAGAAAAAATACGTGTCCAATATTATTTGGAAATCTATCTGACGGACTAATTAGTTTTTGATTGATTTGAGTGCCAACAGTAAAATACCCTATTGGCTGTCAGAGGGGTAATTACCCCTTCGTATTTTTAAGGAGCGTTTGCAATCGCATTGCCGTCGCAAACTGTCACAAACACCTCTCATTTCTGTATTTTGACGAGTTCTTGACGTTTATTGTCACTGAGATGATATTGCGACTGTCATTAGAACTTATTGTAAGCGAAATTGGCTTTCTGGTGCCACCAATCACACTTAAATGTCTTGACGAACTAAATAAAGGAGTAAGACAAAATCAAAATAGGTGGCAGAAAAAACACTTAAAAGTATAAAATAACTTTAATTTCGGAAGTCGGTGTTTTGGTTGTTACTCAGTTTTTTAAGACCGACTTTCGAAATTAAAGTTATTTTATACTTTGTAGTGTTTGTTTTTTTATATTTTGGAAGTTGGTTATATTTTATTGTTAAGTTTTTAATTTTTCAATTTTTAGTGGTACTCCGCACCTAACAACACCACATGCAAAATACGCAATTTCAAAACCAAATTACAGAACCGATTTTGATGAATTTATCTGGAATCAATCGGAAAGGTATATCCTTTCACATAATAAAAGATTTTTCAAATCGGTTCATAAATGGCGGAGATATGAGGTAACAAAAAAAAGAAATACAACTGAATTGAGAATTTCCTCCTTTTTTGAAGTCGATTAAAAAACTAGAATTTATCAGTGAAATCCCAATTAAAGTCTCACTAGATTAGGATTATTGTGCCACCCTTTTATGAATACCTAGAAAAGCCCTCTAAACTAAAACTTAAATTATTCCATCAATTTAAGTTGTCTGTTACACGAGTCTGATAATAATAACTTTCAGCACTAACATATACATCAGATTATAATAGGCATTGTTTGTGACACGTGTATTATGAGCACGTGCAAACATAACAATGTATTAGACACAGATACCTTCTTCATATTCCATTAACGAAAACCTATTTTCCACACATAATATAGAAGCCCTAATTCCCTAATAGAAAAATACCAAAAAAATCCTTTGTGACGAGGTAAGGGGATGAAAGGGGTTTATAAACTGGTAGTACAAGATTTGCGGTTGATGGGAGTATTATCACTGGTCAGCAAAAAAAAAACCTGTCAAAAAAATATCATTTCTAACGGAACTCGGGCAATCCCTGTGTTTATCTGCTTTAAGCTTTGTATGTAACAGTGTTACGTTGTAAGCGGACAAAATCCCTTAACATGAGAACCAGAATGTGAGAGGTTGAGTTATAAACTGTAGTGAGTATAAGGAATAAAAAAAACATTTATGTTGATCATTGATAAAATGTGATGAGGAGGGATGAAATGCATGTAACTAAAAGAGATGATTATAGATGTGGATGGATGGACAGGGAGGGGAGGCCAAAGAAAAGGTGGATAGATTGTGTTAGGAGTGATACGAAAGAAAAGGGAGTTAGTGATAGCGTAACGGCTGACAGGACAGAATGTAAGAAAAAAACGTGTTGCGCCGACCCCAAGTAACATATGATAAGGGCAGGAAGATGATGATTGTTATATCGAATAATTAATAACTCTTTCTACAATTTTATCTTCACGATGGTTTATAAAAAGATCGTGACCTGCTCACTCGCGTGTGCGAAAAGATGCATTGTTCTTATGAGACAGGCAGTCCCACGATAACCATACATCTTTTTAAGCTACGATGTCCAGCTTCCTATCAATGAAACAATTATTGTGATCAAACCTTTACTTCCAGAGATTAGCTCCTACAAACAAAACAAACAATTTGACCTCTTTTTCAATATCGTATTCATTGTTAAAAACAAAGCAATCACCTATCAAAAAATAGATTCAAAACGTGTGTCATCCGCACCTCCTTCTACTTGCACCACAGGTCACAAGGTTCAAAAACAAGAAAATGACATTCAACGGTAGGTATACCGGGCAGCCGAGCTCAACCGGACAATGTGGACGACACGCACACCTGCCAACTAAAAACCTTTTTGGTATTCGGCACGGCAGAAAGACGAGGTAGCCGAGGAAACAAAAAAACTGTGGAGTCGCCTCATGTTTTCATATTATGTTAGTAATAAGAATGTAATGGAGCTCTGTGTTAATATTGTATAGGATTTGGAGAAAAGTAATTTCGTTAAACTTAGTAGATGGCTATATGTTATGTTTTTTTATGATAGAAAAAAAACTATATAGTACTTTGCTAGTATTGCTTTAACGTTTAACGGAACTCCTAAGAATAATGTTACGACTATAGTAGGCGCCAGATAATCGTGGATTAATGGTCATTGACCCACCTACAATTATTGACATTTTTAATTTGAAAAACGGAATTAATGACACAAAGCTGTCCCGAATCATCATCTCTCGTGATCCTTAACATTGTCTAATAATGAAAAACGATTCATATTTAATTGTTCAGGTACCTATGAACAGTTATTAGGGAAAGGTCAATGTACTTTATTCCACATTTATCTGGCGCCTACTATAATAGAGATTTTTATTAATCAATCTCGTACATATTGCTTTACAGATTTCTTATATTTATTTATGTCAACTGAACGCAGAGTAATCATGCATAGGAGGACTTAATGCAACAAGGTATTTTCTACTAGTCAACCTAATGTAAATGACACATAGAAGGAAAAAAGAAGACGATTTTTTTTTAAATATGGGTTTGCTCTAGTTTATAGATGACAGAGACAAAGTTGACGATGGAGCGAGCTATATAGTATTTATTTGCGCCAAAAATAAAATGCTATTAAAAAAGGAATCAAAGTTAGTAAAAACAGACTGACCTATGACTTTTTTAGAAAACATAATACTTTGAATGAATGAATGGATATTTGTTTATTTGCAAGAATTTAGGTAGCTAACACAAGTGCTTAAAATAAATGTATGGGGGGATAAATGGGACAGAGGAGATGTAATTCTCTTTATTCGGTTAAACAAGAAATATCTTCTCTCAAATATTATCCTAACTAACAGTTGGTTCAAGTCAATATACCAACGGGTGGGGTTCAAATTTATGGACTCTTACTTATACCTCAGCTGTTGGTCTATTACGGTATCGCGTATTTCATTTTCCTGAAGCGTCTAATAGCTTAAGCAAGTTGCTAGTTCTTGTGGTCCGTTTAGATTGTTTAAGTGGAAGTTTAAACGCTTCTTTTATCTTTTCTAGCTAGGTTATATTGTACAGGCTAGTGTTTACCTAGTTCAGGACCTAAGTTTGCGTGGCTTGGTGAGCAAAGTTGTTTGACGCTTTGAAAAGAATAACAATTTTGTTGCTTTTTCTATCATCATTATTTTAGATTGTAAACATCTACTGCTGGACTTTGGTCTTTTAGTGACCACTTCGTAAACTGAAATTGCGATAGCCATGTTTGTTATTTGTATTGGTGTACTTGGTACATTATGGCCACCCAACGCTCGCCGCTCGCAGGCCCGCGCCTACGGTGGCCGGTGATCGCCCTGCGACTCCCGACGCCCGGGGCGTCTTCTGTAGCGGCGGTTGGGGCGAAGGCCTTGTCTCTCCTTCGCTCGGCCCGCCTCCTCCTTCGCTAGCATTACTGCTTCGCAGAAGGAGGTGACCGCTTCTCAAGCCTCCTCGCTCCGGACCATGGATTCAACCAGGGCCGGACGCAAGTGATCCCCGCCGCTGATCGCCTCGACGAGGACACGGCGGTGCTCCGCCCAAGCAGGGCAGACCTCCACCGTATGCTCTACCGTGTCCAATCTATATTCATACTTGTTTGAATGTTACTCTAATCTAATCTAATCTAATCACGTCAGAACGGTTGAACGGACCTTGATGAAATTTGGCTCAGATGTACATTATAATCTGGAATAACATATTTTCTATCCCGGGACTACGTTCCCTTGGGATAATTTTCGATATTCAAGCGGGGGCGGGGGGAGCCGCGGGCGACAGCTGCTAAATAATAAAAGTAAAAATTTATTTCATTTTAAATTTATAAAATGCACCACTACAGCAATATCTCCCATTATTAACTCACAGGTATCAACTGTGCAATACAGTGCAGCTTATGAAGCCATCCTCGACGAACAATAGTAACCTCTCTGTTGACTCCTACAGCCGGGAAAGCAACTGATTTGCTGTTTTATGACTTTCATCAGGCGGAATATTGCGGACGAATGAACTGGCCTATTTTTCCGATTATGAGTTTTTCGAAAGGGTTTTGAATCAGTGTGTTTTTAATAACTTTTGTGAGATTTTAGGCAAAAATGTTTAACACTTTATGGTATAAATCTTTTCTCATATTTGAACTTAACTGCTCCAGAAGGAGGGATGTCAACCCTGATGCAGATGGCGACGACCATTATCATCTGCCTGACTTTTTCCCATCTATATTGGGGTCCGCATCCAGTCAAACCGGATTCAGCTGAATACTAGCATTTTACGTGGAGCGGCTGTCTACCAGACCTCCACAACCCATTATCTAGGTAACGGTAGTTCTTGGCAAGACTGGAGTCAGATTTACTGGCTTCTGACAGTCCGTGAAGACTGGCAAACTCTACAAATGACAGCCGGGACCAACGGCTTAGCGTGCTTTCTGAGGCACGGAGGACAGTAGCGACAACTGATCTGAAAAAATAACTGCTACCAAATTATCGCATCAACCTATTTGAAATGTATATTTTTTTCGTAAAATAATTGCAATTTTTGGCATTGTTATTTTTTTATCAGTTTCATTGAAAGAACACATTTTGAAGGCTTCTAATTTTTGCTACAACCTACTTATCAACCTACTTTGTATTTTTATCAAAATATCTGCTTCGGAATCAATACGTTTGTCATTGTATTACAAGACAATTACAAACTCTCTTTTCCTGGAAACAAAAATGATACACATACAGCAAGTAAAACAATAAACAATCTTCAATACAAAAAAGACAGAATTCCCAGTAATATCTGAATACCATTAACAAAGCCAGATTCCATTGTTTCCATACCAAAATTATAATGTCATTTCCAAATAATTTTCATTTGGGCGATATTCCACGATTCTCATAAAATCTTAAGTAGGTTTTATGTACTTGGTATCCAAAGTATGTTGGATTAACCTAAATATTATGAGTAGCGAAGCTTCTGATATAGTGTATGTGTTGTGTAGAAGGAATTATTAATTTAGGTACAGCTGTACTCGTATACATAGGAGTGTGCGGCTGTTTTTGAATTATTCACCTGTTTGGATGAATATTATTGTGTACAGTTCCGTGAATATTGGAAACTGAATACTGTTGTTCTGTTGTGCAATTTCCACTTAAAGTTATGATGAGTAAGCTTATCTGGATAAGCTTCGAGGGCCTACCTCGCACGATTGTTTTAACGTATAGTAACGTCAACATAACAGCTGTTAGTACGACTAGTACTGTTCCAGGAACTGGAGATCTGTACCAACTGTTGGATGCTGTGTGAAAGGACGTGTGATATGGAACCTGTGATTAGTGTGTTCGTACAATATTATTATGCTCAATTTTATTGCCGTATAGATTGGTGAGTATTTCGTGCCTAACCTGAGGGGATGTAAAAACCTGCCGGTCGATTCTGTAAACATGTCGAAGTGAATGCTTGGGTGAAGTGATCACGAGGTGACCTGTGGAATGACAACTCACTTCGTGATCACGTGACATCTTGATTATATGGATCGACAGCTCACCTCGTGATCACTTCACCCAAGCCTTCACTTCGACATGTTTACAGAATCGAGCGGCAGTATCGTTAACGTAAGTGAATTTTGAATATAAAAAACTACAACACCATTGTATTTTGGATTAATTATATGCGTATAAAATTCGTAGTATCCAATTCAAATAAATAAAATGTGCGAAACGAGTATTACAGTTATAGTAAAATTTTATGTTACGTCGGTATATGTCAAAAAATCGTGCTAAGCCCTCAAAAGACTACAAGCAATGGTACCGACAAATAAATGTTCCACTACAAAGCAAAGCTCTGAATTGAAGGAAAGTATTAAAATTGAAACAAAAGACAGCATTGTACCCACACCCTTGTTCACGAGTTAAGAATTTTTCATCTTTGCGACTTCCTAAAATAAGCTCCGAAGGTCTATAAGAAAACAATCGAAAAGAAATTCTATCAAAACCTTTACTCAAAAGTAGATTGAAAGTATTAATTCAGAGTATCTATGCGGGCCGAGAAGTTTTGGGAGTGGCGACGTAGCGTTTGAAGGCCTCACAAGGTGGACCGATGACCTGGTGAGGGTCGCGGGTAGCCAGACGCACAGGACTGGTTGTTGTGGCGACCCTTTGGGGAGGCCTATGTCCAGCAGTGGACGTCTTTCGGCTCATATGATGATGATGAATGTAATTTTCTTTATTAAATTTTGTAATATGCGTCATGCTTGTCGCAAAAAAAACTCTTGTTCTTTCTTTCTTCTTTCTATTTATCATGCCAACTTGTGCAATTGGCATGATATGTCAGTAGTAATTATGTCAAAATAATATCAATTGGGATATATACCTTAATTAACAATTAGTTTATTGGGCTTCTTGAATTGAAAGCCTTGATCAAATGTCTGAACAAGACCCTAGCTCTCAACTCTCATGTTAGCTGTTGTGATTAAATGTCCAAAACATCAAGAACCAATCGTAGAAATTCGTACAAGATTCGACTACTTATCGAAACTGGATAGGCTTCTAATATTCGGAGGTAGTCACACTAGACAGAAAACATCTTAAAAGACGGGCAAATTTAGTTTTATATCAAAACACGTCACTTATTTTGACATTGACTATTGCATGGTTTGGTTGTTAAGTGTTTGGTCGGTCAAATTTCAAGTCAGTTTGTAGAACTTCCACTAGACTCAATCACCATGGCAACGGCGATTTGTGTCAATAAATTAACTAGTTATATCTTTGCTACTCATTTTCTGTTTTTATAATCATATATGGTGTCAAAAGTAAAACAATAGCACCATCTCATCACTTCCCGTGGGTCTCGTAAGAGGCGACTAAGAGACTCACCAAAGTATGGGCAGCAACATTCCCTGTGCATAGCAACAGCTTAATAATTTGATGATTTGAGGTCGAAACAAGTTAGAGAAGATGACTTCGTACATAGGGGACTAGCGACCGGCCCCAGCTTTGCATCGTTCATCCTCGTTGACCGGTCTTTCTAGTGAAATCCTTATCAGAATCCGTTGTCATCATCATCATCTTCCTTCTCTTATCCCATGTTACTTGGGGTTGGCGCAACACGTTTTTTCCATTCTGTCCTGTCAACCGTCACGCTATCACTAACTCCCTTTTCTTTCATATCACCATCTTTTCTTTGGCCTCCCTCACCCTCTTCACATGACCATACCAAGATAAGCGGTTCCCCTTCAACTTTTCCGTCACTGACGCTAATTTTTAACTACCTCTTATGTATCAGAATTTGTTGTGAAGTAGAAAACGTTAGCGGGGACTTTATTTTACACATTTTAGAGATAGTCTGTCTTATAAATAGTTGTAACTCATTGACTCAACAAATTGACGTTAACATTAATATCTTCTTCCTATTTCTTTGAAGTCACTTGTGAAATAGGCCTATGTTTATCGCTAAAAGCTTCAGGCGTTTATATAACGGGTAATGGAAAATGTATCGTCGTGAATGAAGCGACGTCGCGTATGTTTGTAATTCAAATAACAGCTGTCTTTACAACGTGTACCTGTGATCAGAAACATCTAAGGTAAGTCGTAATTGCATATGGCGGGTTTCAATATTGACTTGGCTTTATGTGTGTGTCAATCATTAGATATTCTTAAAATCTAATGAATTGTTGTAGGAAAGCGTGTTGTGGGGAATACATAAGTGACGAAGAGAACTGCAAAAACAAGAGGCTCTTTTTAAGAAGTTCCAAACCGTCCAGTGTCTGTCATCAGGCTGTATCTCATAAACTATAATAAAGTAGAAAGTTGACAGTTCATAAAATGAGAGAGAAACTATAGTAGGCGCCAGATAAATGTGGAATAAAGTACATTGACCTTTCCCTAATAACTGTTCATAGGTACCTGAACAATTAAATATGAATCGTTTTTCATTATTAGACAATGTTGAGGATCACGAGAGATGATGATTCGGGACAGCTTTGTGTCATTAATTCCGTTTTTCAAATTAAAAATGTCAATAATTGTAGGTGGGTCAATGACCGTTATTCCACGATTATCTGGCGCCTACTATAGATTATATTGTATAAGACGGTACCACGGTTTGTGTCTGAGTCCTCCGAGGCTGGTTTTTTGCTGTTCGTGGGAATTATATCAGAAGAACGAATGGAAATAACCTTTATCTAGGGTTCATTCGCATTCATTTCATAGATCGACATAACCTCTATAATGTAACCACTGCTAAGACCTCTGCGAAAAAAAGAAGATAGACGCTGTAGAAATGTGGTGCTGGAAAAGAATGCTTGCCATAACCTGGACACATTTCCGAACCAACGTCTCAATCCTCCAAGAACTCGGTATCAAGCAGCATATTTTTCCCATCGTCGAATGTCGAATCATCACTTCCTTTGGACATAACACGTCGAGAAGATACATCAGTGGAACGACTTGTAGTGCAGGGAAAAGTTGAAGGCAAAAGACCGCGGGGCAGGTCACCAATCCATTGGATCGACCAAGTCAAAATTGCACTCAATGGTTCACTCCACGAATGTACAAGAAGAGCTACAGTACGGGAGGAATGGCGACGGATTGTGAAGCTTGACACCACTCCTGATGTGACGACCACAACCACTCTGCCAACAGTGTAACGACGAAGAACAAAGCCTCCGCTATTTCATGCGGGGACTTTTTTTTTGTAGCTGAATGGCGACTGGCGTACCAAATATGAGTGAGCAGTCAACCAACTCGAAGGAAGAATATTATTTAAAACGAAAATCGCATACGCTCAATCCTCCTTCAATATAACCTCAGTTTAAACGTTCAGCGTGTATAGTGCCTACAAGCTTGCGTGCTGCAATGGGCATTAAAACATTCAATCAGGGGAGCCTATTTGCCAATGGATTACTGTTTAATGTCATGCATTCATGTATAGGTCCTGATAAGATTTATTTTACGGCATGAAAACGCTATTATTTGTCTAGTAATATTGTAATCGACAGTTGTAACAGAAACATGAACATTGAGATAGTATGTCAGTGATAAAATATGGCGAAGGAATTTAAAAATCACAAAGCAAAAACACAATTATGACATTTTCAGCCGAACGACGCCCACTGCTGGACACAGGCCTCCTCTGAGCGTAGGCCGTCATCAGTTCTGTGTGGTTCGCATCACCAGTGGATGCTCTAGCAACCATGGAATTGTACAACACCACAAAACGTTTTGGGAACACATTTATTGTGCGTAAGGAGTGGAATTTCCTGCCAGAGTCTGTGTTTCCTGATATCTACAACCTAGATAGATTACTTCTAGGCAAGCGTGCTCCATCTTATATAAAATTCTTCCGTTACTAACTGACTGAGTGACTGACAGACTATGGAGGTATACGGTAGAGAGAGTAAAGTTCCGAAAGGAAAAGGAGAGGATCCTCCGAACCAGACGAGTGTTGTGTCTGGTGGGCAACTGCCCGATAGTTGATATTCGGACTGTTGTATATGTTTAAATCACACAGAGTTTTCGATGTTAGTTCGTCGGTTCTTTTTGTTGCCGTTCAAATTTCATTTCTTAGTTTTTCGTCGGTCGTAGACAGCTGAAATTTGGCAAGTCGGGGAGCACGGAATATGCGCGTACGAAATCGCGTCAAAATAAGTACTAGTACAATATTCAAGTTGCGTTTCCGTGGAATAATTTACCTTACCTTTCAAACGGGCAAAGCGGGTGTCAATTGCTTGTATTTTCGTCAAGCATGTCTTTGAACATACAATATGTATACAAAGCGAAGAATCATAATATTAGCTTGTCATATTCTCCTCATTCCAATGTTCCCTCAGAGTGTTTACACAATACAAACTCTGATAATTGAACGTCACCCACGCATTTTGCTCGCGATATTACGACGCGGAATACAATTACCCCGGTTATAATAAATAATAATTAATGAGGACCTAATTTTATGGGTTAAGTTATTAATTAGGACAGTTTTCATAATGGAACCACGTATTGAGTTGCACGGGTCTAATCAATAGGCTATACAAATTAACAAAAACTGGCCAAGTGCGAGTCGGACTTGCGTGCAAAGGGTTCCGAACGAAAAGTATTTTTTAACATGATATTTTAAAATGATAGACTTCTAACAGATATGGTTTTCTGTAATATATAGGACTTATATACTATATGTATTTTTTCAAAATGTTGGGCTCAGTAGTAGTTTCGGAGCTAAGGGGGGAATGGTCAATTTCCATCAATTTTATTTAATAACTTTGGAATGTTTTAAAATTATAAAACAAATTGGAACCTTACGATGAGCCCTTTGATTTAATATGTCGCACGATACAGATGGAACTTTAAGTTGTTACTTTAAGACTCGTAAAGTTTCTTTGACTTGGCGCTTTTCAGGTTGGCGCCACTGCTGATTCTAGCTTTCAGGAGTTGCAATGTTTGCTACTAGGTACAGCGGGCTTGAAGTCCAGTCATCGTTTCTTGTTTTGGTTATCCATCTCTTATAAACTCAAATTCATATTTCGTCATCTTTATCATGCATACATTCATTCATAATCATACACACCCTTACCTCATGACACGAAATTTTGCTCATTCTTCCGCATAACATCCTTATACCATGACAACTTGCGGAATTTGTTCGAAAGAGTCACCGCGGCCCTGGAACGCAAAGGGCTTTAGAAGGAACATGGAAAGGTTTTAGTCAGAAAGAGTCTGACACGCCCTTCCGCTCCACTCAGAGCAGAAGAAGTCATTTGATGATTTCCCATCCCTAAAAAAAAAAAAACCATGACAACTGACTTCCACACAACAGTGCCAGCTTAAGGCTTTGTCCTACATAGGTATGAGACACACGCGTTCAAACGAATTCGTTGGATTCAGTACAAGACTCTGAACCCCATAGCGTTGGTATAACTCGTAGGCTTCTAATAAAATGTGCCGTTGAAAATAAAAATTGCAAATACAAAAAATTAAGAAGAAACAAAACCAGAAACACCAACACCGACTTCCGAAATTAAAGTAATTTTGCACTTTGTGGCGTTTATTTTGGAAGTTGGTTTTTTAATTCTATACATTCACGGATCACAAATGCAAAAAAAATAAAAGTACAACGTTTTTTTTTTTTAGATTTACTGTATTAATGTCACATTAGTGATATTCTGTTTGTGGTTAAGATTAGCAACGACTGGCTTATGTCAGATATAATAAACACGAGCTTGTCAGCAATATATCATCACTGTGTCTAGTGGAACACATGAGAGCTTAGAAGTACACAATATTAACAAACTTAGTGTCACGATGTCAGTCTACGTCACATTTGTAGGTTATTATGTATTTATAGCATGACGGAAATTCGCGAAATCGACCTAGACATATTTTTTTTTTGTAACCTGCCAAGTGGATAAAATTGCCACAAAAAACCTTGCTTTTCATAAATCCGCAGTATTTGAAATTTTGGGCAGGTACTAAAATATTGAAAGTATGAAGGAAAGGTAAACTGAAAAACCTATTTACAGAACATCCGGCTTTAGAAATACGTTTTTGTTTATATTTCTGAACAAAATACTAGCTGAACTGAAAGTTCATTTCTTGTTATTATAGGTCTAGGAACTAAATAATATTCACTCATTTTCATTATTTGCTTGCCAAAATAGAAAAGTTGAACTTCAAACACAAAAAAGGTATCTGTCATCTATGACCTAGACTAGAGTCAAGAGCAAACACATGTAAAATAAAAAAAAGGCGTTACACTTTAAGTTTTCCTAAATTCACGATAATAGTGTAATGTAATTTCCCAAACTAAACCCTCCAAATACACCATTTGCACCTTATTCCAACCGTCCCCCAGCCTTCCGACATCTTATATCGCATGCCGCACAGAAATTAATGAGTATTACTTTATACATAGTCAAAACACACCCTGTAGTCCATTTACAAGTATTATTGATGATATTAGGCGGGGCTAAAGCAAATTTCGTCCCCAATAAAGAAGGAAAATTGTACTATAAGGGCATGCTTACATTTGGGAGAGTGATGACTGCTTCTTGAGTCAAAAACGGATAGGTTTTTTTCCAATCACTGGGTTTGGAAACGGCAGTTCTTTGAGAACAAATCTTAAGTGGTTAAGGGTAAGAGACGTAATTTTGTATTCACGATGATTAAGAAACGAAAAAAGTTTTCAACCTAATGCTTGCCCAATGCCAATACCGAAATTGTTGACTAGAAGTAGACACTCATTGTGCTCCTGATTTATCCTCCATTTTTTTTTTTTTTTTAAGTATGGGAAATTATCAAATGACTTCTTCCGCTCTGAGTGGAGCGGAAAGGCGTGTCAGACTCTTACTGACTAAAACCCATCCGTGATACTTCTAAAGCCCTCTGCGTGACTCTTTCGAACAAATTCCGCAACCCTGGCAGGCTCTGGCCCTAGCGGGCCCCGTCTTCTATGCTAACATCTCTTTGAGGCGCGCGTGAAACACAACGCGCCATCGACCCGGGCCTGGTGGTGATCGGACAGCGAGCCACACAACGCTCGCTGTCCACAGGCCCGCTCCATGAAGACCCTGAGAATTGCACTTTGGAACAAACGCCTTGAAAAATAATGGTCACCTATTCACTGACCTCGGTAAGCACATCGCAGTTTTATGTGATAACTAGCTCTTGTCCGCGACTTCATACGCGCATATCCCGTTCCCGTAAATCCTATAGCCTTCCTCACTTAGCTGTCACCAGAAAATTGTAGACTCCGTAAGATTGTAATAAATCTTTATTAAATTATAATTTCTCAACTTATTATGAAACAATCGTTTTGTAAATAATAAATTCCATCCAAATTCAATAGGGAAACTATTGATTTTTTAGATTAAAAACTATTTTTCTTCATAAGACATAAAGAAATAATAGTTTACAATTTCCTGCAATACTTAACAATCTTACGGCGTTTGCAACTTTCCGGTGATATAGCTGTCATTTACAAAAATAATTATTTTCCATGGATTTAACCAGGGCCAGACGCGAAAGGTCGCCGCCGCTGATCGCCTCTACAAGGACACGGCGATGATCCCCCCAAGCAGGGCAGACCTCCACCGTATGCTCCACCGTGTCCTCCGCGCTCCTGCCTACCGTCTAAACTACGGCACTTACTACAAATTCAATGTCAATGCAGTGCAACATACACGAATCTGTTGCTTAAACCGTTACGGTAATACCCCCACGAAATATTACCCCATTAGCTGCGAGCCCCTCATTATTATCAATGTAAACGCAGCCTAATATTCAGGACACGGCACAATAGTTAGTGCTTTACAATGGATATTGTATGTGTTGGTCATTTGTCTCTTATGTATGAAGAGAATTTCGTATGAAACAGAATGTGGTACGTTAATTGAGCTTGTATCGTTTGCAAGCGATATAGATGAGTTTAATGTTTTCTAGTCATATTTTACTTATCGCTAAATGTTAAGGTCTGCTTGACAACATGGTTTAATTGGGAATCATTTTTGCGTTTGACTTCTCTCGAAATCAGTTTGTGCTGTATCTAATCTTCATTACTAAGGATACCCTTTCGCTACTAATCATATTAATTAACAAATTAATTTATTTAATCTTTATGTACAATAGTAGTTCATGGGCGCACTTTGATGCAACAAGGCATTCTTTACCAGTCAACCTTTGGATTAAAAATACTACATATTTTTTACCGCTGGGACACTAGCCCCTCTCTGAAAGAAGGGGTGCTATAGAGGTATGCGGTACAGAAAGTAAAGTCCCATACGCCTCCCCTAAAAATGGGAGAATCCTCCTGCCAGACGGTTGTTGTGTCTGGTGGGCAAATGCCCGATAGCTGATATTCGGACTGTTATATGTGTTTAAATCGCACGGAGAACTTTGCTTGCGCGATGCACGATTTCGATGTTAGTTCGTCGTAGATGGCGCTGCGGTTCTTTTTGTTGCCGTACAAATTTCGTTTCTTAGTTTTTCATTTTTTTTCATTGATAGTGCAAAATGGTTGGTAGCATATGTCTTCAAATTATTTTTTAAAAAGGATTCGAAACGGTTAATAATAATTGATCGTGTAACAACACGCCTTTGCATGTTGCATGGTAAAAAACACGAAACCTTGACATATAAAATGTCATAATTATTTCGTGTTGTGTGACATAATTGTAGCATGTCAGTAATATTTATCATTTAAAAAAGCCGACTTATTAATTATTTTGGAAAAATTATAATTTTCATACGACGCGACATTTGCGAGATGCGTAAATTTATCGACAACGTAGGGATCATTAAATTTAAGAATTCCTTATGCATTCTTACACGTCTAATTGAATCTATACAATCTAAACTTAATATAATAAAGCTGAAGAGTTTGTTACTTTGGACGCGCAAATCTCTGGAACTACCTGTCGGATTTCGAAAATTCATTTTGTATATGATAGCCACGTTCATGAAGAAGGCCAGGCTATAAGGAACCGGGAAAAACGGGATATCTGCGTACAAAGCCGCGGGCAAAATCTAGTAATATTATAACTCTGAAAGGTTACTTTGATTAAACGCAGTAATCTCGGAAACTACTTTTAGTCTTCATTAGCCCATTTATGAAGGAAAGCTATAGGCTATATAATATTACGCTACGACCAAAAGGAGCGGAGCATCAATGAAATATGTTGCAGAATCGGGGATTTTTTTTCGCAGACGAAGTTGCGCGGGACAGCTAGTTAGCTATGATTTGTAAGGTGGGATTCCTGGACACATGCCTTACGCATTGGCCCTGACTGGGTCATAATTTACCCGTACCATCTTTCAATCATTTTAATCATCTTAACGGATCACGGAGAAGTCTTGGTATGAAGTCGCCCATCCGCGGACCAATCTCGGAAAGCGTTGCTTAACCAAGATTGAATAGTTAAAACATACAAAATCACCAAAAGCTTTATTTGCAACTACTGACAGACGTTAGGCTTTGAAAAACTTCGGCCCGTTTTATCTATCTGTAGTAAACTGTAAACATGAACTTTACAATGCACAAGCCTACACGAATTCAAGAAAATATTGTACTGCCCTGCTTTTAAGACATAAGACATAGGAAAAAAAAATCTAAATACATACATACAATATTATAGACAAATTACACCCAGACACAGAACAAATGGTCATGTTCATCACACAAAGATTTGTCCTTGGTGGGAATCGAACCCACGACCTCCGGTTTAGGAGTCAGGGTCACTAACCACTCGACCCCAACAGGCCAGTCAAAGATGTTCCATTAT
Source organism: Mamestra brassicae (assembly GCA_905163435.1). NCBI lineage: Eukaryota > Metazoa > Arthropoda > Insecta > Lepidoptera > Noctuidae > Mamestra > Mamestra brassicae. The sequence goes on along the minus strand of LR990996.1, from coordinate 2,750,729 downwards.
TTTGTAACTTGTTAATGCTGTAATTTCTCAGTGACAGCCCGGAGTTCGGAAGTTGCCTCGGAAAATACGTTAAGCCGTTGGTCCTAAGCCTGATCTCTCTCCGGTCGTATCGGGTTGCCGTCCCATCGGAATATGAGAGTGATGGAAGAGGGAGTGCACCTGTGTTTGCGTACACACTTGTGCACTATAATAGTCAAAGTCAAAACGTTTATTTCAATTAGGCCATTAAACGGCACTTTTGAACGTCGTCATTTACAGTTCAGTAAAATAATAGTATTACATTAATAAAGTGACTCTACTGTCCATCCGGAAAGGTAGATTCTTATGGAGATGATGTTACTCTTTTCAAATAATGGTTTTACAAAACTTGGTATACATAAATTATTTAATATGTCCCGCGCCGATGGCTAGTCTCGGTTGAGATTGGCCGCCATGGCCAAAATTGGTCAGAAGGACTATATACTTGTTAATATTATTAATACGGTACTTATGCTCCCATACTTGCACCGCCACTTATATATGTATAACATAACGATAGGAATTTCCAATAGACATTTCTGATAATAATTTGTTTATTTACCTCCGAAATGTTAAATGAAAATACCTCCCTGCGCACTGTGCGGACACATTGAATTTAATTGGTTGTACTGACGAACAATATATTTGTATTGTTATTATTAGCGGAAAACATTTCCGGATACATACTGCGGTTTTAACTGTTTTGATTGCTAACTAATATAAAACTACCTACTGGGTGAATAATGTGACAATGAATGAATTTATTTTAGGTGTCTGTTATGGTGGTACGTTTCACCAATAAAACTGAACCGCGACGAGCAATTATTCACAAATTTTATTCAAACAAGTATTATTTAACCCACAATATTTAGAGTATTCAGTGCTATGGTGGGTGCCAGCTAAATTGACAATAAAGTTTATTGACCTTTCCCTACTACTTATTTATGTATATAAGGTCCCATTAAAATAGTTGAACAAACCTTTATAAATCATTCAGATCATCAAAATTAGAACAATGATAAAAATTATAATAAGAAAATCGCAATTAGATATTTACAAAAAAAAAAACATCAATCGAAAATACAAACATGTCGGTTACCCAATGCATAAACATATCTATGTCTTTGTTATCTCTTAATTCTGATACTTAAAACAAATATGCAGGCGCACGTGACCACGTCAAGTCATCATCTGCCTAGCCTTTTCCCAATTACATTGGGGTCGGCTTCCAGTCAAACCGGATTCAGCTGAATACCAGTATTTTACGTTGAGCGGCTGCCTACCAGACCTCCACAACCCATTAACTGGGTAACACGGTACTCCTTGGCAAGACTGGTGACAGGTTATCTGGCTTCTGACTATCCGTAACGACTGCCAAAGACCTACAAATGACAGCCGGGACCAACCGCGGCTTAACGTGCTTTCCGAGGCACGGAGGAGTCTCGGTATGTTAAGATGGTCACGTACCCACCCATAATGGATGTGTTTATTCTAGTGTTTTTCCGGCAATTTATTATTTTAGGTCGAAATAAAATCACTTTAATCAGTGTATTTTTTTGCTTGGATTTCTTTGGTTAGACTTACTGAAAGCTGTATTAAAATTTGTCCCATTTATTTTAATGGGACCTTATTGTTTACACCAATTTAAAAAATATATAAAGAAAACCTTTAACTACATAAAACATACAATTAGACTTATCGCATTCCGCGATCATGTCCAGGCAACAAGAATGAATAGAAATAGCCTGGAAACGAAATGGGGTTCATTTGGTACGAATTAAATAATTGTTAAATATTTTCTTACTAATGTATAAATGTATACAATATACTAAAATACAAACATCATCATCTAGCTAGCCTTTTCCAAACTATATTGGAGTCGGCTTCCAGTCAAACCAGATGTAGCTGAAGACCAGTATTTTACGTGGAGCGGCTGCCTACCAGACCTCCACAACCCATTAACTGGTTCTTGGCAAGAGTGGAGTCAGATTTACTAGCTTCTGACATTCCATAACGACTGCCAAAGATCCACAAATAATTGCCAGGATCAACGGCTTAACGTGCTTTCCGAGGCATGGAGGTAACTCGGAATTTTAAGATGGTCACCCATCCACTGACCAACCTTAGCAACTGTTGCTTAACCTTGATCGACCTTTGCGGCTGCTATTCTTTAGCCACGAGCTCATACTAATATTAACATACTCCATATAAAAACTATTTAATTATGAAACGAACCCGTAACACAGAACACTGCATATCCTTTATTATCGCATAGTCAGCTCTAAGCTTATTCTTGACAAGAAACAGCAGCACTCAACACTTCTCAAAATAGTTTTCATAATGCCATTTTATTATTCTTCCCCATCCTATAAAAGCTGAGATGAGAAAGAAATAACAGAGGGAAAAAAAATCCTGCCCCACTTTAGCTAGATTAACGCGACAAAGTCCCGACAAGAAATAGAAAACTAACCGGAAAAGTCCTTGACCCTTGTCCTACATTGTTCTCGGCAGCTCGCCGACTATAAACAGAAGTTTCGCATAATTCTATAAGGGTGTTGTTAAAATTCTCTGTTCAAGATGAAGTTGTCTAAGGAGCTGCTTATAATTTTCTGGTAGGTAATTAGGTTCAAGAGTTTCAAAGTGACTTTGTCGCTAAGATACTGGCAATTGATTGGTTTGAAGCACATTGAACAAAGTAATTGAGTCGTGAGTAACTGGGTAACCATAAGGTCTTAGGCTTACATGATATCACACATGTATTTTTTATAAATTTACTAGTGGTCCCGAGAGACGTTGTCCTGTCCGAACGTTTGCTTTGTGCCTGACGAAAAATTATAAAAATCTATTGCAGCGCGTCCTACCGGGTTCAATGGTGAATTTAAACCACTCTCAAATCCCCTTGAATACACACAAAAAATCAACATCAGTACAGCCGTTTAGGAGGAGTTCAGTGACATACACACGTACACAAGAAATATATAAATTAAGATATGTTTATGTATGGAGGTATATTTATGTATGATTAAAAATGTAGCATTGCAAAATTTATGCACTGGATCCTATATTGTGATCTCTCTCTATCACTCAAAGGTTTGTTGGTAGAAAACTAATTTTTGAGTTAAGTTAATTTTTATGGTGTACAATAAAGAATCAAAGAATTCATGAAGGTTAGGCAGAGATATACAGCTTTAGTACTCCAAAATTTCACCAGATTATTTTTTATGTACCGTGTTTTGTTCAAGCCTATTGCCACCCACAGCGCATAATTCCAGTCTTCGGGCTGCTACTGAAAAAATCCAGACGTAAAACCCAAGAACATTTTTCCCGACCCGGGAACCGTACCTAGGATCTCATAAGCACGGCAGTATCGCTTATGACCACTGGACCAGCTATGAGTATTTACAATACAATAAGTAAGATTTTTAGTTTCTAAACGGGTAAGACAAAAAAAAAAAAGCGGTCGTCAGATTTAAAAAAAAAACTTAATCGCTCTCGTCAACATAAATCAATCGTATTTGTTGAATACTCGTAATTTGCTACCTCTAACAAAAAAAAACCCTATTTTAACTCGACAACACTTCACACAAAAGAACGTACCTACGTAGCTCCAATCTGAGACATACTCAACCGTTCACAAAATTAATGAAAACAGTAAAAACTATCCTTTACCGGCTGAACCCAAAACTGTTAGAGCGAGAACTTGTCTTTGAACACCTGAGCGCACCAGAATTGCACGAGTCAGCTCAAAAAATATAAAAAAATTGCGAGACTTTATACGTGCTGAAGAGGAACGGAGAATCCTACTTTTAACTATAAAGGATCAGATTTTTTGGGAAACATAAATCTGGTTTAAAACATACATATGTGAAGTGTTTCAAACCGACGCGACCCGTTGATATGATGATGATGAAGTATGGGTATAAAAATATACAATACTTATCTATATGATAATTAAATAGAATATCCTACTAATATTATAAACGCGAAAGTTTGTAAGGATGGATGGATGGATGTTTGTTACTCTTTCACGCAAAAACAACTAGTTGCCGCGGGCGGCAACTAGTTGATGAATATTTTCGATTTCACATTTATGACTATGTTATATATTTAATTAATTTATAGCGCCTAAAACATTCCCACTGCTGGGATACAAGGTTTTCTCCCGGAGGAAGTGTGCCATAGTCCACCATGTGGACCAAGTCCGTGTCACAAATTTTTTGTCTTTTTATGGTCTTATTTTTTCATTTATTTATTGGCCTATGTACAATTGCTACACTGTTTGTCCTAATAATAAAAACAATATGATAAAAACATGTCTACAATATGATGACAGACACAACATGCAAAAACAAAATTATAACATCAATAAAATTACAATAATAGTGCAGAAATAATAGTGAGTGTGTGTGTGTGTGTGTGTAGTGTTGATACCTCTAATATAAGTACACAAAGTAAAGTGCCTGCATGTTTCGAACCTACAACAAACAGCTCCAAAGTCGCGGCATTAACCACCACAGCTGTTAACATTTTCCTTCATTACTATTAATAATACTGAATCTTCCTTTCTGACATTTTTCATCACATCAAGTTTGTATCTCTAATGGATTTACGAGAAAAACCTAGCATTTTCTACGAAACTTTAATAAAAAATTCTCTCCCTTTGCGATTGACGGTTTTATATTCATGGATTTTATTTTTTATTCTAACATGATAAAATTAATGAAAAAACGGTCAGAGATACTTTTTCCTGTTTGATGGCCTGGACAAATTCTTTGAAGCTTGAATATTTATTTAACTTTAGTAGCGACTTTAGTATCTCCGCTTGCGTAGTTCATCATCTGCCTAGCCTTTTCCCAATTATATTGGGGTCGGCTTCCAGTCAAACCGGATTCAGCTGAATACCAGTATTTTATGTTGAGCGGCTGCCTACCAGACCTCCACAACCCATTAACTGGGTAACACGGTACTCCTTGGCAAGACTGGTGTCAGATTATCTGGCTTCTGACTATCCGTAACGACTGCCAAAAATCTACAAATGACAGCCGGGACCAACGGCTTAACGTGCTTCCCGAGGCACGGAGGAGTCTCGGTATGTTAAGATGGTCACCCATCCACAGACCAACCTCGGCAAGCGTTGCTTAACCTTAAAGATCGATCCATGCGGCTGTTATTATTTAGCCGCTTGCGTAGTTAGTACCTAGTAAATAAGCAGTATTTCTGTTTTTCTACCATTTTGTAGTTTAAGCGTGAAAGAGTTACAAACACCCATCCATCCATTCCCACAAACTCTCACATTTAAAGTATACATACATATTATTATCTCCTCTTTGCTTCAATAACGTGATAAGTTCTCCTTCAACCTTCTCCTGACAATAACTAACACAACAAAAAGAGAAGTAGCGAAATTGGTTCAGCCGTTCTCAAGTTTTGCGCTTAGCAACATATTTGGCGATTCTTTTTTATTTATATAGATAAATGGATTGAAACCGCCTTGACCGATTTATTTTTTTTTTGAAACGCCCATAAAAAACAAAAAGTAAAATTAAGTAAAAATTTTCCAGCTTCTGACAATCCGTAACGACAGTCAAAGATCTACAAATGACAGCCGGGACCAACGGCTTAACGTGCTTTCAGAGGTACGAAGGAACTGAGATTCCTTCGTACCTCTGAAAGCACGTTAAGATGGTTACCCATCAACAGACCGACCCCAGCATGTGTTGCTTAACCTTGAAGATCGACCCGTGCGGCTGTTATCATTAAGCCACGAGCTCCTCCGAACCGAAATTAATGCTAGTAGCAAAAAAAAAACTATATCTCGTTACACTGCGAGCCTTCACACACAGTCGCCAAACGGCTAGACAGATGATGACGAAACTCATAAAAAACCGGCCAAGTGCGACTCTCACATGAAGGGTTCCATACCATAAACAAAAAAAAACCACGTTTCTTGTATGGGAGTAACCTTTAATTTTAATTTAAGTAAATTTAATTTAATTTAAGCACACGGTCCAATAACGGATTTTGAGAAACTGCCCGCTGACAGACAGACGGACGGACAGTGGAGGCTTAGTAATAGGTTTCGGTTACACTTTGGGTACGGAACCCAAAAAACGGAAAAAAACACGTTTGTTGTTTGGGAGACCCACTTAAATATTTATTTTATTGTGTTTTTAGTATTTGTTGTTATAGCTGCAACAGAAATACATCATCTGTGAAAATTTCAACTGTCTAGCTATCACGGTTCATGAGACAGACATACAGACGGACAGTGGAGTCTTAGTTATAGGGTCCCGTAACCATAAAAACAAGCCAAATCGAAAATGCATCATTAAGTTGTAAACTGAATGCGGCGATACACACTGAGATAAACCAACCGGAGCAAATGACAGCTTATTACGTATTAGCCACAGCAATGGACAATCGGGAGTGAGTTCATGACGGGGCACCGATGATCGAATTCATGAATAATTACTTCAATCATTTCTTATTAACTTGTCTGTGTAATATAACAAACGCTTCCAAACGTCTTTTATAATGAGCACAGCAAAGGAGTGGAACTCTCTGTCTGCGTCTAAGTTTCCGAACGAATACAAACCCTAATCTCTTCAAAATAGAGTATATAGGCTTCTTCTGGGTAAGCTCGCTTCATGTTCGACTTTGTCTCTGTCATCTATGACCTAGACTGGAGTCAAGAGCAAACCCATCTCAAATAAAAAAAAAAACTGTTCTGTGACATGCCAATATTTCAGAACATGATTATGTTATTTGTGCAATTCATAAGATGGTATCTGTGTTACTTGTATCTACGGGTGTAACCACAAACAAAGTGCAAAGTATTGCCTGTTTTAAAATTTTCCAATGTAACGTATTTTCTCTTTGCGTGCAAAAGAAAAAATACATGTCTTATATTTTTTTGATAAATCTAACGAACGGAATAAACTGATTATTTTTAGGAATCTACCCTTTTGTCCCATAACACAAGCTCAGTTAACATTTCACATGCATCAATAGGAAATTACAACATTAATTAATACCCATTGACCAGGACCTCATAGAGTACATTTCATTTCAAAAGTTGCTAGTAATACAGTTCTTGCTTTTCTAGCTAAGCTAAGAATATTCCCCAAATAATTCAAAACTTCTATATAGTCAATTAGTTGGATCATCACAAATATTGGACACGTCTTTTTCGCTAGTGAAGAAAGAAAAATTACGTGTCCAATATTTTTTGATAATCTAACGGATGGAATAAACAGATTATATTTAGGAATCTATCCTCAAACACAAGTTCAGTTAACATTTCACACGCATCAATAGGTAATAATAACATTAATTAATACCCATTGACCAGGGCCACATAGAGTGCAGTAGATTCCGTAACAAGGCTGATGATCCTCTGCGGCTGCAATCGTATGCGGACACAGTACATTAAACAGCTTTGATTGTACAAGCCGTGTAAGCATAACTAAAAGAGATTCCAGTTGCGTGTCGTCAAAAATAGTTGCGCTGAACCCGATACTGACATGGATTAGAGCAGGAAGACGATGAAGAAACGTTCTTCGAAATTTAGATGCGGAGGCTGTATGAAGTGTTTAATACGCATGTATCTCATAAGTTTAGGAGTGAAGGCTTATTACGTCACTTCACCGTCACGCGAAATTTCAACTCACTGCATCGTCTCCGATATCTTTTGCGAATCTAACTAATGGATTCATCAGGCTATTTTAGGAACCTACTCAGTTAACATTTCACACGAATCAATAGGTAATAACAACATTAATTAGCTCCCATTGACCAGGGCCACATAGAGTGCGCTAGATTCGTAACAAGGCCGATGAAACTTTGTAGTGGGGCATTGCTCGTTAGCGACCGCACAACGGGCAAGTTTACCTACAAATAGCAGTGCGGATTCTGTAGCAGACACGTCGTACGTCTATTGTTTGTCTGAAGCTAATGTAAAGATACTGGGCTATTGTGGAAGGAGTAATCTGTTTATTTTAGTTACTGGTTCTGCGAATTATGATTGGTAATGAAACAATCAAGATAGGAACATTAAGTTTCTGGAAAGTTACTGAGATGTTTTGTAAAGTTATTTTTAGATAACGGATTTTAAATCTTTAGCAAGTACTTATTTTAACAATTTTCTTTTCTTCAAGATGTTCTATGTAGTTTTTTATAAACTGTGTGTGTTTATTTTATTTTCAGGCAATATTTATAAATACGTATAGATACTATTAACAAACTAGTAGACCGAGAATCGAAAAATTCTTCCACATCGGTGTCAACGGGAAAAGTGCCCAGAACACTGGCCGCTTTGCCACATTGAATGAAAATGCTGATTCGTTGGTCAAAGAAAAGGCCAGGCCTCTAGTCACGTGATGATGTTATATAAATTTGCCAGCCAGTCAAAATGGTACACCGGCCAGTTATTAATGACAAAACAGCAACCATATTGGTTATGACGTGCAAATGTCATCATGATACCATTGTGAGAGAGAGACGAAGCTATGCAGTACGAATAATAACTCTAAATTTCTCCATCTGACTCATTGCCGACTTTACCTTTTTTGCCAACATTGAAATTAGTTCACTACTACTCGATTAAACAATCAAATTGGCCACTTGACCACTATAGTACATAAAGTTTAAATAAATAAATAAATATTTTAATTGATTTTTCTTACAAGAGAGTACCACATAAAATTAAAGCTCCCAAAACTAAGCAGCTTTAACACAGCGCCGTAGTTAGATCATAAAACGTAACATCATCATCGCTCGGGCTTACTTCGTGCTCTCTCGTGTAATTCCGTGACATAAACGGATAACTCGTAAAGAAGTTGTTAGAGAATACGCTGAGCGTAATAAAGATTCTGGTCAAAATGTAACACAGCTCTCAGCTCTTAGGAAAAATTAAAAAGAAAAACGTGGGCTTTTTTTTGTAAAATCTTGGCACTTTTAAATGTTTTGTAAGCACAAAATGAGCTGTAATGTTCTTGTTTAATAGGGTAGTTTAATATAATCTGTGAGATGTTTTTTGCTTAAGGCTAAAGTTTTCACGGAACTGACAAACGTGCGCTAGTTTTTGACGTTTTATGAGTGCCCATGTAGGCCTAAGGGAAATACTATGAATTTACATGATTTAGAACGTAAGAAAAATGTTGCCATTATGAAGAAACCAGGATGAGGACGGTATAGAAACTTGGCGCTAGAAAAGAGAGGTCATTGTTGATGGTGGTGCCTTGCATCGCTAAGAAAATCTATCGAAGTAAAATTTGTATGGCAATAAAAAGGACCCCAACGCCATCTAACCCGCCAGCGACGAACTACTAAGGAAATCCTGCATAGCAGTATCAGAGTATTCCGTTCAATTTGAACATATACAATAGTTTGAGTATCAACTATCAGGCAGTTGCCCACCAGACACAACAACCGTCTGGTCAGAGGATCCTCCGTTTTCAATACTTTACACCCTGTTTGCATACCCTCTAAATTTTCAATACCATAAATACTCATACTAGTGAGGAGTTTGTGTAGCGCGAGCATAGCAAAAGTTTTCCAAGGTTTTTCTATCTTTCGTAGCAAACTCGTAGCATTCATAGTACATTTGCTACGAAAGCGTATGCCTTTGACGACGCTCAAAGATTGGCAAAACCAGCGTCGCAAAACATATTATTTAAGTACATAATTAGATCTACAACGTGTAGCAGACTAAACACAATACCTCTTATAGAGTCATTGTACTCATCATTATGAACAACTTTCACTAGGGGACCAACACAGTAATCGCAAAAAAACCAGCCAAGTAGGGTTCCGTACCATTATCTATAAAAACGGCAACAAAATCATGTCTGTTGTATGGGAGCCCTCTTAAATATTTATTTTATTCTGGTGTTTTGTATTTGATGTTATAGCGGCAACAGAAATACATCATCTGTGAAAATTTATATTGTCTGACTATCACGGTTCATGAGATACAGCCTGGTAACAGATGGATAGACAGACAGACGGCCGGACAGTTTTACCCTTTGGGTATGGAACCCTAAAAATCGACCGCCCCATACATTTACGTGCGCATAACTCGACAAAATGTACTGAACAGTTGCTTTTTTTCGCGATTCCAGGGTTTTCCCACAGTAAAAGTTGTTCATAATGATGAGTATAAAGACTCCTGAAGAGATATTGCGTGTTACACGTAAAAATACTTGAATTTTGAGAGTGTAACCAGTTCTTGTGTTGATATTTGAATGCTTAACGTCCCACGCAAAGGCAAGCCTATTAAAGATAGGACAGGGAACCTTTTCGCTCTTTAATAAAAGGTATATTTAGACAATGTAACTTTATTTATAGTAATAGGGTGAAAAAGGACTATGATTTTATTCAGATTTCTTTCTCAAGGCCATTAACTAACTAACTGACTAACTTTTAAAAGGAATGTGAAAAAAGAAACCCACCAAATTTTTCTCTTCGATAAAGAGTTCACTCATACCTAATGGAATCCGATGAACAAATGAGACGTGCCTGCTCAGAAGCCTGTTCACACAAGCTTTGTCATGTTATAAAATGTGCGAGGGAACACAATCTGTGTTCAGATGCAAGCAAAAAGAAACACAAATATTGTTGACATTAGCTGTGATGCAGCATAATAACTGGAGGAGATTTCGAGAAGCGCTTAGTATGACTGTTCGGTATATCGATCAAGTGTGGTTGGTACCCTGCAAGACGTCGTTTAATCTCGTTTTGCAGTTGAATAAAGATTTGTGTTTAATTTTTAATTTAATAAATATACATAAATGCATCGGCGTACCCCCGTGGGCCAAGGCACGAATTCACCGGATTTTTGACACATGTATTTGTGACGTTGGCGTACAGGCTTTCGTTTGCTTTATTCGTACAGTAGTAAAGAATCTCTTGGATTAATTTATTGTTTTTTATATTTTAGTTTTTTTTTTATTCTTTTACTAGCTGCCTCCCGCGGAAATTATCCCAAAGGAACATACTCCCGGAATAAAAACCTATATATCCTATGTCCTTTCCCGGGACCCAAACTACCTCTTTGCCAAATTTTATCAAGATCCGTCTAGCCATTTGCGCGTGAAAAAGTAACAAACATACACACACACACTCACAAATTTTCGCCTTTATAATGTTAGTGTAATTCTTTCGAGATTATCGTCAACCGCGAGCCGCGTTAGACCACAATCTCACCTGAAAGAAAGCGATGATGTCGTCGACAATCGAGCACGCTTGCCTAGAAGTAACCTATTCACACGTGGCTTAAAAACCCCAGGTAAGGTAGCTATTAGGATATTTATCACATTGCCATTTACATTCATCACACAAAATGGCCGCACAAAAATGTGCAAATGGACGTTTTATGTTTTTGCTGTGCGCTAATACGCAGCGCAATCAACTGTATGCCTAGTAAAATAAATAGTAGTTGTTACGATAATCGCGAGTAATAAACGTAATGTATGAGAAAGTCGTAAACTAAATGTATGAACCTAGTACTAAAAGTATTGTGAATGACTGCGAACGGGGTATAAGTATCAAGTGGGGTATATTCTGACCCCCACTTGGGGGTATAAGTATCAGGTGGGGTATATTTTGACCCCCACTTGGGGGTATAATTGTAGTCTTTGGCTTTATAGTTTTCGAACTGTGGTAACTGTTTTGGTCTATTGAGTATTTTTTTGATGTGTTGAGGACATTGCTTTTAATTTTAAGCTTTTGGCGGCTGGTATTATCATATAAACTCCGAATAAGTTACACGGGTCATTTTGTAAGTATATAATGTCAGTGTAACATTAGTTTGATGATTGCCAATTCAATCAAAAGTATTTAGTAGAACAGTGACTTAACAAAACCCAATAATATTGCTAACTTTACACTTTTATTGATACGAACAAAACAATTTTTTCCGTTTTTGCCAAGCATCGTTACATTGTATGAAAAGAGAAGGTCGATGCCCTTTCGCTTTTCTATACAAAGATAATTGTTATCCGACAGATAATACTACAAACAGAATATCAACAAAATGTTGATCTTGTTTTTAACCGAATTAAAAAAAAGAGGAGGTTCTCAATTTGATTGTATTTTTGTTTGTTTGTTACCTCATAACTCCGTCATTTATTAACCGATTTGAAAAAAATAACGATATATGTTTCAATTAGTCCCTTAGAAATTTCATCGAAATTGGTTCAGTTGTTAAGATCACTCTCTTGTCCGTCTGTCTGTCTGTGTGTCACCACCGATTTTCTCAGAAACGGCTGGATCCAGCAAGTTGAAATTTATACCAAATACTGAGGTCTATAGTCCTTATTAGGTGTTTAAAAATCAAGATCCTGAGTCCACACGATAAAAAGATATGGGCAAATATAGATTTTAGTGAAAACTTGTAAGTAGGTACCATAAATGTCCGCGTAACCATATACGTGTGCTGACAATTCTAGGTCAACTGGTACCCTATAGGTTTTGGGTCGAAAACCTAAATAGTATTCTACATACATATTTGTCATAGTCTTCAACGAGAATAGAAACCACCATTCTAATTTAAACTCTAACCAAAGTCAATTTGCACTGTAGAGTGTAAATCTACTTTGGTAAAACGTGTGTATTATGTGTACCTAGACATAATATTCCCAAACAGAATATCAACAAAATTTTGATATATTTTTCTACCTTGATTAGCATACGCCAGAGAGATGGGCTAATATATTGGCAAAATTCTATTTGTCATAGTCTCAAACGAGCAAAGTCACCACCGTTCTAATTTGAACTCTAACACGTTCCATCAAAGTTGGTTTCAGGTTAGCATATGTGAAGCGTTGGCCGTGCAAACACCTCTTGGTTTTCACGGTAGCGTCAAAATTCATTACCTTCTAAGTGTGGTGAATGACTTTATTATGTTTGGTCTATAGCGCCTCGGCAAGTGGAAATTTAGTTACACTGTCGTGGAAGATAATGTAAGGCATTTGTTGAGGGCACTGAGTAAATATGTCGTCAGTGTAAGGTTGTAAGTAGCCTTGTGCTCTTTTGGTACTGAGAAATAATGTTGAACGTGCTCTAAATTGCTTTATTAGCTCCATGCTTAGGTTTTTGAGATTTCAGGTTTGTAAGCTACTCCTTTCCTGCCAGGGTTGCGGAATTTGTTCGAAAGAGTCACCGCGGCCCTGGAACACAAAGGGCTTTTTTTTTGTGAGTGACTTCTCGCAGTTCAACCAATAAGGTTGTCGACTGCTAAACCGGGCTTGCCTGTGGTGGCCTTAACATAATATTAAAGCCTCCAGCCAGGGCTTATAAAAAACTTACAAACTAAGCGACTACACGCTAAGGGCACCCCCTGTGGGATACGGGCCTCGGCTTAAGGCATCGCTGGGGGGAGGACAGCTAGGGAGGAGCTGAATCGAACTGGGACGCAAAGGGTTTTAGAAGTAACACGGATGGGTTTTAGTCAGTAAGAGTCTGACACGCCCTTCAGCTCCACCTAGAGCGGAAGAAGTCATTTGATGAATTCCCACCCTAAAACAAAAGGCCTTTTACGGTTTCACCGGAAATATTTCTAAAGATGAGAACTAAGCATTGTAGTTAGAAACCTCAAAATACTTACGGTTATAAGTAAGGTAACGAAAAAACGGCTTGACTAAGCCAGTTGGCTGCGACAGCATGAAACTAAAATGAAAACACAAAAAGCCTTTTCTATCTATACTTAACAAGTTTTTACTTAGTTCATCATCTGCCTAGCCTTTTCCCAACTATTGGGGTCGGCTTCCAGTTAAACCAGATTCAGCTGAATACCAGTATTTTACGTGGAGCGGCTGCCTACCAGACTTCAGCAACCCATTAACTGGGTAACACGATAGTTCTTGGCAAGATTGGAGTCAGATTTACTGGCTTCTGACATTCCGTAACGTAACGTTTTCTAAAAATGAAACCTAGCTAGATCGATTTAAATAATAATAATTTATTCAAATAAAAACGTCTACAAAAATGTACATTTAGTCAACAGTAATAATATTTTCCATACAATAATAGTGCCTAAAAATAAACTAAACTAAGACATTTTTATTAAACATGCAATTAACGGTGGTTCGGAATTGTAATGTTAAACAGCGATCCGCCCGATCTAGGTTTTTATTTATCGCCCCCGAAACCCCCTGCACACTAAATTTCACAAAAAATGATGAGAACTAAGCATTGTAGTAAAAAGCCTTAAAATACTACCGGTTATAAGTAAGGTAACGAAAAAAGATAATAGTTTTCAGATACATTCTACTGTAATAACGTGACGTCCGGTGTCTTGAAATAAAATTTCCCCTCGTCAGGAGTTAAAATAAAGTTAAGTGATGAGATAATGGTGAAAATTTATTCAACCAATCACAATAGTTAACGCTCGTGGGACAAAATATCACTCTCAATTATTTTATTTTTTTGCGAATATCTGTGTAGTCATGATGTAGATCTTTGGCAGTCGTTACGGATTGTCAGAAGCCAGTAAATCTGACTCCAGTCTTGCCAAGAACTACCGTGTTACCCAGTTAATGGGTTGTGGAGGTCTGGTAGGCAGCCGCTCCTCGTAAAATACTGGTATTCAGCTGGATCCGGCTTGACTGGGAGCCGACCCCAATATAGTTGGGAAAAGGCTAGGCAGACGATGATGTGTACCAGATACATAACCTAAGTGTGTGTCATGATTAAGTCTTAGAAGGACCTGTACTTGACACAAACTCAACAACTTTCTACCAAGCATTCTATCGAAGATAAAGCAAAATATGAAACTATTCATACCTCGTCTATTCAGGCATTTTATTTCTTTCATATTCCCTTGTATACGTTCCATTTATGTTTACATACATATGTACATACGTACATTATTTGGACCCTCAATGTTTTATGGCTAAAGAAAGTTATACTTTGCCTCTATAGAGGCACTTTTCCGAGGGAACAGCAAGAAAGAAAGAATGAATAAAAATAGGCGCCTATTTCTAGTCGTAAAACAGGGCTTGTGGTATGTTATCTTTTTATTGCTTTTTACTTTGGATACAAAGGTAGGTTTAGTATGGTAATGAGATGTTGTAAATGTTGAAAGGATTTATGCTGAATATGTTTTAAGGGTTTAAAGACATTTTTTTGAAAAGTTTTCTATGAAGCAGAAGTCTGGATTTGTGCAGGCTTTATGGCAAATGGATTGCCAGTGATAGGGTAGATACTAGCAGTACGATTCTGTAAATGTCTCACCGTCAAAACATAGGTTTACGGCCGGTTTCAATAACGTATCTACCTTTAACCAACTGTCAAATTAATCATGTTTAAAAGGCAAATATGACATTTCAGCTACTGTTGGTAGCTAATTTGACAGTTGATCAAAAATAAATACAAAAAAAAATATTAAAAAAAATGAAAAGTCATTTATTCAAATTAGTCTGAGTGCCAACACTTCTTGAACGTCAACGTTCTACATAAAAACAGTCCCCCAAAACGCCCGCCCGTCACCACTTCCTAGTGTTATAGTTGGGAAGAAGAAGTGGCGCAACAAACTCCCCAGCAATACATCTGTCTGTTAAGTTTTATAAACTTGAATTTATACAGTAGTATGACACATACGTTACTGAGATTGGCCGTAAGTGAACATGAAGTGAGCTGTCAATCCATGCAATAAATATGGCACGATAGTACAATTTAAGCTCACATCACCTAAGTCTTCACGGTGAAATGTATACCGATTTTTATTAGCGGTCATTGATTTTAAAATAGAGATATAGAGGCATGAATGAAGGTGTCCCGAATCGTCATTTATCGTAGTTTTTTACATTTTCTAGTGATGAAAAACGGTTCATTATTTATTCTTCGGTTACCTACGAAGAGATATTAGAGAAAGGTATATTTTTTGGTACTTAAGTGCAAATTTATCTGGTACCAGCTATTGCTGCGTTTAAGTTCCATGGGACTTAAATATAACTGGCAACATGTGTTTGTATTTTAGAAACACCGCTGCCAAGCCCTTCATGGCATAAAGTCGTAGTAATGTTAGATTTTTCAGTGAACATTTAAGTCCATTTAACTTAAGCTGAAGCTGAAACCTCTCCTGTTAGAAGGCTTAGAGGACAGGGTTCACGTAAATAGTGCAGCTTTAATAACTAAACTACCGGTGACCTTTGTCCCGCGCTAGAAATAAAACTGTCTCGATGTTACATTTCTCTAGCACTAAGAGGCAGGACGTTGATATCATTGAACAATATTGACTATAGGGAGACTAACTACTTGGTGGAAGTATGCTGTGGGCCTAATTTTTACAAATTCGAATAAAGAATCTTAAAATTTTCAGGCCAAGCGTCGTCGTTGATGGCCTAAGGCTCCGCACAAACGGGCCACCGACCACAGCGCCACGGCTGTCGCGCGCCACGTCCTTTGGTACCGCGAAGGTCAGTGGCTGCCACGAGTGCCAGTGCTTTTAAGTAGCGAGTGGCCGCCACCGGTGACATGTCGCGAAAACTGAGTCCCAAGTGACCGCCACCGGTGGCGTGTCGCGGCTGAGTCGCGAGTGGACGCCACTCGCTACACGTGTGCAGCGATTCCATACAAAACTTGTTAAAAATCATGTAAGCAGCTTGTCGCAAGCCACCGGTGGCTGTGGTCGATGGTTCGATCGCGCAGAGCCTTAGAAAAGCTGGGCTCACCTGACGTAAAGATGTTTGCAACAGATTGGATGGAGATGGCAAAACACCAGCACGATTGGAAGGCTATGGGAGAGACCAATGTCCAATACGATAATGGGACAATACAGGTTGATAAAACAAAAAATAGAGGATTTGAATTTCGTGTGAGCGAATCACGAAGCCAATTTTAATATTTTTTTTAAACAAAGTTTGCATTCACGTGTCAGTCGTTTAGACCGCTGATTAAACGGCCCTATTCAATAAAGCGGCTAGGATGCTAATTAAACGGCTTTCTAAAAATGAAACCTAGCTAGATCGATTTATCGCCCGCGTAACCCCTCCGCATACAAAATTTCATGAAAATCGTTGGAACCGCTTTCGAGATTCGGATTATAAATATACATATTTACAAGAATTGCTCGTTTAAAGGTACCTATTAGATATATTTTTACTAGTTTACTATAGTTTATTGTTAGTCTTCATACCAAACAATAATTAGGGAAAGGGCAATGACCGCTTCTGGCATGCTATGTTGAGATCACTATTCATAAATATGTTACTCAGGCAGATGTAGGTTTCTAAGAAATTCCACGTCTTTATTACTAGACAGTCACAATAACATTGGTTTTAACTGTTTTTAGTAAGTGGGTAATTAATACTATTTATAACTTTTTGTTCCCTATTTACAATTTAGCCCGGTTTATAATAGAGAAGAAGAATAGACTGGCCTGTTGGTCGAGTGGTTAGTGACCCTGACTGCTAAACCGGAGGTCGTGGGTTCGATTCCTACCCAGAACAAATCTGTGTGTGATGAGCATGATCATTTGTTCTGTGCCTGGATGTTATTTGTCTACAATATGTATTTATTTAGAAATATATAAGTATGTTTATCAGTTGTCTGGTTGCCATAGCACAGGCTCTGCCTAGTTTGGGATCGGATGATCGTGTGTGAGTTGTCCTAAGATATATTATATTATATTTATATTATTTAATAATAATTACATAACCAATTACTTCACAGGGAAAAGTGGCCCTTACCAATTTATTATCGACCAAAGAAATATGGTTAAAATTCTTCGATTATACAACAAGTAGCTACTTTCTAACTTTGTTATAATTGAGTAAACTGTGTAAATCAAAGCCCCCTTAGAAGTAGGAGAACTCTGAAGTTTGGGTTTCCTTTTCGCGGTACATTAGGCAATACCTTGGTATTACTCTTATGTAATAAATCATTACGTTATCGGAACAGGTACGTACCTTTATAAATACCATCTTGTAATACTCAAGAGGGTGGGTGTAATGACCAGTTGGGTAACATAGGTACATTATTATAAATTGGAGCAGCTACGATTATGGGTATATTCCGATTGTAAACAATTTCTATCAAAAGCAGGTTCACATGTTTTTTTAAAGCGACTGTATTTATAAAGTCATTAGGATGGGGGTCTAATAGAATAAACATTATGATGTTACAAATAAATGCAGCTGCACTTGATAGAAATTCGCAACAATTAGAATACACCCCTATAAATAAGTGTCCCAATGCCTTAATTATGCGTTTTATCGGAAGAGAACAGATTGGTGACGTAGTAAACCTGCGGAGTCGCTATGCGAGAAAAGCCGCAAATATAAAAATGTTGACAACGTTTCATTTTTGGTTCCAACAAGCAACGTGCTCCACTTTTCCTGGAAGCTTGCTCTAATTTACTTACGTCTGTCCAACTAGTAGAAAAATCGCAAAAATAACACAGTCCCACCGACTGAATGAATCTGTAACCAAACTGGAACTCAATAAATTCAATAAAAATCCGTGTATCCGTAAATTTTTTTAACGTAGTAAAATGTCACAAACATGAGCCTCCCATCTAGTCAGTTGAAATATATTATTATTTCTCGCTCGGATATTAACCATAACCAAGCCCTTCAAAGATTACAGTCGCATCTCCGTAATTACACCATAAACCATAATAAACTCCATTCCGCCAAGCCACAGTGGAGCGAAAATATTTAACGTGGCCAAAATCTTAAGAAGTAACATTACACATAATGAAAGAGCGATACAAAACTTTCTTATAACCGCTTAAGAGTGTTCAGGCCCAATATACATCGTTACATAGCCTAATGGAGATTACAAGGCGACTTATCGTAAATGTACACGTTAAACTTGTACATTTTTACCCACTTTTTATGGCTCTAGTAATCCTATCGGCTTTTGGCCACGCATTGTCGAATTTTACCACAGTGCTTTTATAATTCTCTTTTTGAATGTAAAACATGCTAAAGTTCGATCCCATTATATTGGATCTGGGTTTTAGGGGCTTAGTCTGTGCGAGCAATTGTTTGCAAACGCTGTTTTTTTTAGGGCTTTTAAAGTACATACCTAATACGTTGCTGAATCATATATATATATACTATTACCACACCATGTACATTTTTTAAAATCTAAAATGTTGGGATCGATACTATACGAGTATCTATTTCGATAAACTAAGATAAAATTGTTGTTGTCGTTGTTAATATTATTGTTTACTTTGATTACATAGGAGTACCAATGGAAAGAACCAAACTCAAAATTGGATTGAAGTGCAGTGACCCAAAATTCATAGACACAACGTGACAACTACCACTCGCTTAGGGCCCACTCTTGCTTCAGACCGAAGACCTGTGTTCCAGTAGTGGGAACATTATCCGGGGATTATAAGAGTTTTACCCCAGTAAAATCCTCCATACAAATTATATAATGAAAAAATTGCCCGGCTCCCACATCTTGAGAGGACGTTTATCTATGGAGGAGGAGGTTTGAGCCCCCTACTTGGGGATTGGCTCATTACGTTCCGTAAAGTCAAACAAGTCAACGCTCTGACTATATCTGACACAATCATCATCTGCCTAGCCTTTTCCCAACTATATTGGGGTCGGCTTCCAGTCAAACCAGATTCAGCTGAATACCAGTATTTTACGTGAAGCGGCTGCCTACCAGACCTTCACAACCCATTAACTGGGTAACATGGTAGTTCTTGGCAAGACTGGAGTCAGATTTCTGGTCTTTTATCTTTTATATTTAGATTTCTTTTCAGATTTTCTGGCTTCTGACAATCCGTAACGACGGCCAAAGATCTACAAATGACAGCCGGGACCAACGGCTTAACGTGCTTTCCGAGGCACGGAGGAAACTCGGTATGTTAAGATGATCACCTATCCACAGACCAACCTTGGCAAGCGTTGCTTAACCTTCATCAACCCATACGGCTGTTATTCTTTTAGCCACGACACCACATATCTGACACGATAACAATACTATATCGCGAGTAAAAAATATCACACTTACTTGACAACGCCATCTAGTATGCTATGAGGCAACTTTGCGTCATTGAGTTCCCGTTCAGTATTAAAAATGTAGGAATACGAGTATCAGTAATTTCACTGTCGAATAGGAAAGATCATTATTTAATTCAAAACGTTTTTTTCTTTATAGATTTAGAAAGAAATTGTAATGAATACTAGAGACAAATTTCAATGCGCAATATTTATTGCCAGACAAACGTACTTGTACTTGTCATAACAAATGTTAATCCCAAAAAACTAAACACAAAACAATTGCAACAACCAACAAGAAGGAAAAACATTCCCTTTATGTTGGTTTAGCGTGTAGCCGACATTGTCATTTATGTTACATTGTCTTACGGCCAAGTTGGCAAAGTTTTTGCCATGTCAATTACTCCTAAAACGAAACAATATTTGACGGGAGACGCCCGCGGGACTTTCGCTAATGTTGAATTATTTATTTATGAGAAACTAAGGGAAGAACCCGGAGTTGAATTCTAAGACATAATTGAATTTCTAGAAAGTTTAACTGTTCCAGTTTGGTGTGCGGTAGTGTAAAGACTAAATGACTGTATTCAGTGTCGCCCCAGTTAGTTGTTTTGGTGTTTGGCCGAGAATGTAGCGGTGATAAATTCTTTTCAGACATTCATATCAATTTACTCTGTCCCAGTAATGTATAAATAGTGTGTTGTCCTGTCACGTTTTGTAGTTTTAAAGTGAAAATAACAGTTTTACGGTACTTTGTTACTGCTGCTTTTTGTTGTATGTAATGTTTATGTAGCTGCAATGTAATGAAAAGCCCGGTGTCAAAGGAAATAAAAATAAAGATACCTAAGGAAATTCGTGCATTTTTTCCGTTTAAAATACAAAACAGCCATGCTGCATAATTTAGTGTAAAGACTTTTTTAAACAATTCATGACGATTTCAAGAGTTTTTTCAATAATCACCAAGGCTTTATTTATAATACTTTACTGTACGTACACACACACATATTGAAATGCTTACAAGCTTATTGGCTTTTCATGTTGTAAATCTGTATATATGCAATTTCTTAAAGACCGGGTTACGATTTAATGAAATAACAATGTAATCTCCTCCGACCGACCGATTAATTGACCAAAATACAATAACAATTTAAATTACCCATGGACAAACAAAATTGGAGGAACACGATAACTATAGTAGGCGCCAGATAAATGTGGAATAAAGTATATTGACCTTTCCCTAATAACTGCTCATAGGTACCTGAACAATTAAATATGAATCGTTTTTCATTATTAGACAATGTTAAGGATCACGAGAGATGATGATTCGGGACAGTTTTGTGTCATTAATTCCGTTTTTCAAATTAACAATTTCAATAAATGTAGGTGGGTCAATGACCGATATTCCATGATTATCTGGCGCCTACTATAGCCTGTTTATCTTGTGTTTATTATGCACATCTATACTAACAAAAATAAGCTGAACAGTTCGTTTGTTTGTTTGAACACGCTAATCTCTGGAACTCCCAGTCGGATTTGGGTAATTATTTATGTACTAGTTGCCGCCCGCGGCTCCGCCCGCGTGATTGTCGAAAACTATCCTAAGGGAACATATTCCCGGGATAAAAAGTATCCTATGTGTTATTCCAGACTATAATCTACCTCTGTGCCAAATTTCATCAAAATCCATTCAGTAGTTTTTACGTGAAAGAGTAACAAACATCCATACATACATCCATACTTACAAACTTTCGCCTTTATAATAGTAGTAGGATATGATAGCCAAATTCATGCTATAGACTATACATGTATATACAGGAACGGAAAATTCCTACGGAAACGGAATATGCGCGTACGAAGTCGCGTGCGAAAGCTATTATACAATATGACATAGTGTCAAGACGAATGTACGAACGTGCCTAATTTTTCAAAATCAATCTTGTCATCGGAGCACAAGGCGTGCTAATGAAATCTACAAAGGTATCTAAATGCTTTTTTTTTTTTAAGGATGGGAAATCATCAAATGACTTCTTCCACTCTAAATGCTTACGTACATTTGTGCGCATTTTATCGTGGCAGTCTGGCATGGGCGTGCAGTAGGCCACTGTAAGGTAGGCCAGACCATATATAATGCCCAAACAAAAAAACTCACCACATTATTCAGGGTTGAAATCACGATACTGACGATGCGAATTTTCGTCCACTTTTTTACGACGATTTTTTGGGCATGTTGTATGGGCTGGCCTACCCTTACTGTAGCCTACTGCACGCGCATGCTAGTCTAGTCTGAGTGGTTACTATATTATAGTATCCCGGTTTTTGTACCGAAAATAATAAATACACACAAAATGCCCACACATTGTTGACAAAGCTATTACATTTCTTAAACAGCCAAAAGATATACAGGTTTTTTATCAGCAGCTTATCAGCGCCCTCGAGTTACAAGAACGGAAGGAATTGGGTCATTGTTGGGGTCGTGTAGATTTAGGCCATACTTGTTCACTAATGTTATGTGGAAACTCAATACATTATTGTTGAGGCTTCGATGACTTTCGAAGACCTCTTAGCGGAAACCAGACTAAGTGATACTTGTGTTATAAGTAGGTACTAGTAGGTGGGGGTATGTTTTGTGAATAAACTTCGATGTTGGTACAATTTGAAGTATTGGCGTTCGAAATGTGAGTAATGCTTATTTTTGTTACAAGAACAGCTAATTTACCTATTACACTAATAAGTTATTTATGAAGCAGACAAAAATATATGTCTTGGAATAAGCACCTTCAAAAAATAGCTAAGATAAATTGTATTAGCCCTTTAATATCTGGGCCGTATTTTTTTTTTGTTTGATTAAATCTCTGCACTTACAGTAAGTGCCAACACGTACACGTACAGAGAGTCATAATCTTATGTTTTCCTATCCTTGTGTTACATAATTTAATACACAACAAGAAGCAGAGTATAAGATTGCGAGTCTATCTCTTCGTCACCTCTTTGCGTCTTAACCGTTGACCGGATTTTGATGTGGTTTGGTACATGAGTAAGCAATACCGTGATGAAAATAACAAAGGATACTTTACATCCCTTGAGTATGTTCCCATGATATAATTTTCTTGCTAATAACAAGTTGTAAATAAAATTGAAATAATTTTTATGTCATAGATTATTGAGGTTATTTCAAAAGTCTATCCATAATAGTTATTCGTAGACTGGATTTTGTTACTATAATTTCGTGACTTAAAGACTTTTAAAATTGTTAGACTAAAAACATAAATATTTATTCAAACGTTTCAACTAAATACGTGAGCTATTTTAAAGCTCGCATTCAGGGAGTAGTTGGATAGTTAATTCTTACCCAGAAACTAATCGAGTGTGTAAACGTAGGTAGTTTACAATTAGAGTCTCTTTTACATAGTTGGCAGTGTGCCAAATCGCATAAGTGCATCCGTGACACGATAAGTTATTCGTAGCAATCAGGATTTGGTTCACCGCAACACAGTAAAGGCAATGCATTGTATTGGATTTTGTTGAATAACAATAGTTTGGACTGAGCTAAAATATTCCGGTCGATTCTGTAAACATGTCGAAGTGAAGGTTTGGGTAAAGTGATCACGAGGTGAGCTGTCAATCCATATTATCTAGGTGGAATGACAGCTCACTTGGTGATCACGTGACATCTTGATTATATAAATTGACAGCTCACCTTGTGATCACTTCACCCAAGCCTTCACATCTACATGTTTACCGAATCGAACGGCGTGTGCATACGATTGACAACTAAACTGTCAGATGATATTATCCCAGTGCTCGTCGTCTTTTCGAGTATATTTCTCGCCAACTAGTTGACAATTTGTGTGGCCAGATGGTTGTTCTTTACCCAATGAATAAACATTCCCATTCAACGTGGCAATGCTGCAAGTGTTCTGGGCGCATTTTCAGATAACAGCGATATGGAGGAGTACTTTGATCGTAGGTATCAAAGTACTCTTCCATATCGCTTCACTTCACTTGATATACAAAGCGGACAGGGCGCGCGGACAGGGCGCTGACAAGAAAAAATGTATGGCGTCAAAGAAACGAAACACATTTAGCGTCGCGGGCGCGCGGACGGACGCCATACATTTTTGTCACAGCGCCCTGGCCGCACTCCCGCCGCGCGCCCGGAGCGCTTTGTATATCAAATCGCTAAGTGGATGTATTTTGTTTTTGTATAGACGTACTTAGTTAGGTTTAGTATAAATAGTTAAAATGATTTTTATCAACATCTATATTTCTAAAACGAACACTTTTGATAAGCTAACTCGATTGCTTAATCCAATTTAATAGCCAGTTTTATATCGAAATTAAAACGTCAAACTGTAGACAATAAAAGCACACAATTTACGTCGTCAATCAAGCAATCCGACTAGAATTTGAAATCCTAATTAGATTTTAAAATATAAATAAACCAGCTGCTATAAATTTAATACCGGCTATATTAAAGAAATAAATCAGCGGAGGTTTCGAGTCGCCGCCCGTCCATTGTTTTCACTCTACAACAGATTTATCTGGCCAGTTGAACCAGAAATTATTGGTTAGAAGTCCGTGAAAAGGACACCTAATGTGTTTCTTTTCAGCGCTTTTTTAACGCTGCCTACTGATTTTCGTGGACGAGTGAACACTATGTATAACTTTTTTATCTGTTTTAATTTCATGCTAATATATTCTACCCAATCTCGATCTCAGGTGCACAAATACCTCCCAAGATAAATTAAAGTTCACTCTCTAAAATTATCTCACTAGCATAAAATGTAAAAACCACGCAACATTTTTTCGCAAAAATTCTGCTTTTATTTTTTACGTGTATCACTTTACTGAAATATAAATGAAAAAGTTAAGGGTCTCGGTTCGACTATAACGATGGAACTACTAACAAGCTTATTTTTCACAAATGGACGGGCAGGTTCTCACTCCCGAAAATATTCCAAATATAATCACACGCACAATGGAGCATGGGTTAAAAAAATCTGGTCAAAATTTTTCCGTCACTAAATTGTGTACGAATGATAGCTGAGTTGGGTTTTCTGCAAGATAGCAGTTCCGTTGATAGAGATATAAAGTCCCAGCTAAGATTAAGATAAACGTGGTAACGCCTCTGTTATAAATCTCTCACTGGATAGATAAAGGGCCGGTCACGTGGACTGCGTGCCACTGATTATTTAACGGATATCGGGTCCCAACATTTTACCCTTATTTACTTCAGATACAATATGAATTTCAATGAAAATACATTACACGTATTGGAATAATTTTTTGTGGAGGTTTTTGAACCGAAGGCATTAATAATCTGATTATAACGTTGCTTGTCTAGTCAATTTGTAATTAACTAGGCTGTACAATTATTTCCTAGCCTTGCGTGGTGTCTATTATGGAGTGAGAATGATTATCAAATGTCCATTAAAAATGGAGGAATTCTACAGTTTTGTAGGCTGACCTCGATCCCACATTATGTAATGTTTATAGAGTATGTAAAATACCCATAAGTCTGCCTTTGCACAGTGATTTATACAAGTAAATAAATAAATAAACTAAAATCTCAAACGTACGTTGCAAAACTTCATCAAAATCGGAAACGAAATCAATCAATCCAACAGAAAAACTGAATAAGAATATGAGCACACTTCATTCTCTAAATCACAAAGGAAATCCCAAAGAACACAATCTTCTTATTCGTATTATTCAAAATCTAAATCTGGTTGTTGCCAAAAGATTTTATCCGGGCTGGAGTATTTTCAAATAGTTTTTTTCCAGCGGCGAACTGGTTCGGCCCACTGTCCGCGGTATCTGACGTGGGCCAAAGATTTATATTCCCATAATGTCGGCTAGACAATACGTTCAGTATATTTTTCTTAGCGCTCTCGACGCTTTTATAAAAACACAAATTTACTGGGTACGGAAAATAACGTGGTTTTTCTTTTCTTTTGCTCTTAGTGAAAAAATAGTTGGAGGACAGCGCAGTGTATTCAACGTTTTCTTTGCGTTTATTAAATAATAATATTTTGCTTTATCCAATCAGAGTTGGTGTTTATGTAATATTATTGGCTTTTTGAGTGGATTTTTTTTACGATAGTGTGTGCTTTTGGAGTATGAGGAAAATAGTTATTTATGGCACTAACAACAAGCCAGAGCGTCGCTTTTGGAGAGGTTTTATGCCGAAAAATCTTGTTGAGAAATATCTAGTTTCAATTTTTTTTATAAACCTGTTTAATACATTATTCCACTGCTGGAAAAAAGTGTCCTCTATAGCCTTCCACTTTTCTCGGTGTATTGCCTTCTCCAATCAATTCGTCATGAACGCTTCTCATAATTCATGTATTTTTCTGCTATCCTCAAAAAAAACAATATAAAATTACCGTTACAAAGAACAACCTTGTTAACTCCATCCTAAGTTATTCTGTCCGTTAAAAAGCATACCTTCCATTATCCTGTATAAATTACTGTCATACCGGAGCTCGTAGCCGAAACATAAACCTCTTCGCCCAAAATACTTGAGCAAAAAAATAAAGAATACTGGGGTCACGATCCGATTTATACAATTACCCCAAATTCACATTTTATTTTCCCTGAGCTTTAACATTTCATTCATTGTCCTCAATTATTTGAATCACAAAAGGAAAAAAAAAATCACGAATAGGTAATTTACATCGGTATAAAGAAAATAAAGGCGGTGTCACACTAGACGGTTCGTCAACGCTTCCGCGTACGCCTCGATTTGCATGAAATACGTCTACTGGTGAAGTGAATGAATAAAACAGGGATGCATATGAGACTTCTATTGATTCACGCACGGAATTCATTCAGACACTTCCTGTTTGTACTTTAATTTGATATTGATCAGTGATTTACCGTATATTGCTAGAAGTTTCACAAAGATATTAAATATACTACGAAGGTATCCGGGCTATGCCCGAGACGTGTCGGACCACGTTGTGATGGACAATGGTCCATCCACATCCCGAGCGCGGCCCGGATTTTTGTGGATCAATGTTTACGGTTCCGTATTATAGTAAATACGTTCGGAACCCTAAAAATACACAAATGGTGACCTCTAGTATGTATCAACTAGATAATTAAGCACACAAACTAAATACAGTTTGCCAGTTTCAATAAGATGCTATTAAGTATCTACAATTACAGCTTTGTGCCCCAAAGACTGCCTAAAAGCCGAAGAAGTTTTCTTGGATGCGTGAGTCCATGTACCGGCAACACCTCTTCGGAAAGATGTGGACTTTGACGAAAAAAGGTCAAACCTCCTGATTACTTCAACGAGCCCACGGAGAACCTCCCACCTGGGAATGCCATGCCGTGGCCGACCTAAAAAACACTAAATAGACCCCGCACTCAGGTCAGTCGCACTAAAGATAACCTCCACAAGAGGAGGTTCTCGGACGGCTCCAATCTCCAGTGTTTGTGTGGCATCGCTCCAGAGTCCATGGCCCACCTCTTGTCTTGCGCCGCAAGCCCTGTCACCTGTACATGAGAGGGCCTTATGGCTGCTTCAGCGAATGGTGTTGCCGTTACTAAGTACTGGGCCAAAAATAAAATTTAATAAGTGTGTTGGCCACCCACATCCCCCACCACACACTAAGAAGAAGAAGTATCTACTATCAATTTTCTCCCGAGAACTGCAAAAGGCTTTAGTTGGAAACGCTGCAATTATCTGAGCAATTAATTAAACGCTACTCAAGACACTTAAACGATACAATATCACGCCAAAGGGTACAGATTTTAACTTAATAATATACAGCGCCATTCAACATATGACAGCTACCTTAATCAAGACAGCAAATATTCGCAAGAAAATAGTATTACATGAGATTAACTTAATTAAAGGCAACGAAGCAAAATATGCTCTTGCATATTCTGAAGACGAGAAGAAGCGTTTCATTTAGGTACTACGCTCTAGCACCAGCTAAAACGTGGCCACATCTCCCGTAATTGAATATTAATATCGCTATTAAAACGGTATGGCTGAACACGGACTTATAAAAAGTTAGGGCATGAAACAGGGAAGTAGATTAGAACTGTAGTAGTCAATTTTACTGTTGTTAAGTTAACTACGTCTTCATCGCAGAAGTGTCTCAGTTTATTTATAACGGGAGTCGACGTTGGTTATAACAAAACTACTTTAAACTGGAAAATAATGACACAATATGTCATGATGGATTGCGGGTTTGAGGAGAAATCTCTGCAAATAAAACATATTCGAAAAAGAACTGAGACGCTAAAGTATGATTTTAATAATTTTGCGTGAATTTTAAACAAGTTACAACACTATTAAAACACAACTGACTAGAAACTGTACAAACTAAGGTCAGTAAGGTTAAAACGCAGGCGTTCATTAAGAAAGGGTTTTCTGTAACAGCACCTGGGTCAAAGGGCATTACAATTTGTATGGCGAACAAAGCTCGGAACGGTAGCTAGTTACCATATACGATTTACAGGTATAAAAGAATAAAGATGAAAGGGAGTAACATGATATTGAGTATTGAACACTCTCGATGTTAAGCATCGCCAATCGGTAAAAAATGGAGAATATTTCGGGATAGAAAATTCTCGAACATCAAAAATCAGAGCAAGAAGGTACGCAAATATTGTTTAATAGAGCTTGTCGTTTATAAGTATGATGGCTTTATGATAAAAATATCTATAACAAGGCTGCTATATATTGTTTGAGAAAGTCTTTTGAATTCCCGATGGGAGTACGTCCATTGAAAGTCTCGTAAAGATCTTAAGACGTCTTTAGGAGACTTTATTCAACGGAATTTCGTATTTGCGGTGAATTTAATGAACTCCGTGAAGTTTGTAGCATAAACATGTTATAGAAGGATTTTATCATATTTGTGTTGAGAATTATAATGGAATTTTTTGTATGTTGATGCTGGTCTTATTAATGAGATTGAGAAGTTAAAAAGAAAAGCAGAAATAGGGTGTTTTTTTCGACGTATAATTATGAAACTCATTAGTGATATTAGAATTAAACTAAAACTAGATAAACATAGAAAGTAAAATGTGGCCACACAAATGAAAAGTTAGTGAATACTTGCAATTAGCGAAGCACAGTCAGTAACATAACTACTCATGTGCTTGCATTTTTTCTAGTATTTGTATGCATAGCAGCATATTAAAGTTTCCTTTCTCTCACATTCTGAATACTAAATAGATATTTTATAATGAACGAATGAATAGCACCAGTTTCGACGTGCGCAAGCAGTTTTTTGCCTAGAAAAGATACAAGGTTTACTTAATTTTCTTTCAAGTTCTACCAAAGGTTAGGTACGCCTGACGTCTTAAGATCTACCAAAGGATAGTTTAGAGCCAAACACGCGAAGAATTCTCGAGAAAAAGTTGGAAACACTTTCAAAAATTATAAAACTTTTAAGATTTTTCTTAGTGGGTAAGGTACCTATTGTATCTGACTCGGGGGAAATCTTCAACTACGATTTAAAAACTTTATCTCATAACTGAAAATAATAATAACGCAGTTCAAAACAAATAAAATTAGTGTTTGCAAAAATTCTTGGCATTTTTTTCTCTATTGGAAATTCTTTATGCTGTCTTGTTTTAATTAAGTTAAGGTTTAATGTTACACGGAGATTTTTCTGTAAATAATTATTTTCTGTGAGTGTGCGCTCATTATTTTAATTAATGATACACACAGCACCTAGTCGTTAATCTTGATACAGATATATTTATCTTCAGCTTTTTCGATAGAGCTGAGATGCTTCGTGCTATTAATTAATTATAAAAAGTTTAAAAACCTTTTTTTTAAAAACCTTTCAAAGAAATTCTTACGGAGATTTTAGACGAGTATGGAAAACGATGGACGAGAATGCAATTTGTATGGTATGGGTTGCTGCTGTTTTCGCGACCAATAATAATAAAATAATGTTTCTTTTTTTTGTTTGTTTTTGTATTTTTTAAGAAATATTTAAAAATGTAAGAAGTAAATTAAAAAAAAATGAATAAACGGAATAATAAAAATAATATATTATTTAGTATATGATGGTAATGTTTTGTTTTGATACGATTTATTATTCGCTCTCGAAAAGTTGATGGAACGCTGCATTTTGTAGTGTTTTCTAAAAACTACAAATTAAAACAAAACAAATTTAGTAAAATAACTTTAATTTCGGAAGTCGCTGTGGTGTGTAGTTTTGTTTCTTCATTTTTGACACCGACATTAAAGTAATTTTAGACTTTGTAGTGTTTTTATTTAGAAATCGGTTGAATTTTTTGTAAAAAAGTTTTTTCTTTAACTTTTTAGTTGTGATTTAACTAATTACTCGACGTCATTTTGCTTACTTGGATGACGTAATTACATCATCCAAGTAAGCAAAATAAAAACTGTTGGGCCAAATTGAATAAAATTTGGACGAGACTACGTGGCAAGTATACCGCATCGAACGAAAAATCGGATCAGAAACCGCGGAGTAATCGGTGTACATATGTACATACAAAAATAAAAAATACCCACCGAATTGAGAACTACCTCCTTTTTTGGAAGTCGGTTTAAGATGAGAAATGATGAAGTTATTGCCTTTGCTTTTGTATGACTGACTTTTTTTTCTAATTTATTTTTGAGTGGTTCTTTAGCTACCTACCCGTAGTGTGCCATTATTGGACATAAGACTTTACCTACCGGTTCATTGTTCTACTCCAAATCACCGACCTCCGCTATCTTTCCAATTAGTTCATGTCAAACCGATTTCCAATGACACTTAACTGAGTCATGACAGCTCGGAATAACTTCAACTTCTCGTCTTCAAATGAAATCTCAAGCGAAATAACGATTCCACTCCATCATTCGTTGTATATTTCCAAAGGATATATTAAAGCAAAACTTTTAAAATTCCAATAGTCCTTTTCTCAACTCGCCTTTGGAGTAACGAGGGAATACTTGAGTTGCCTCCAGCAATGTGAATATCAACAACAACAACAAAAAAAAAAAAAACAATTAACTAGCTACACAGATTCGTTGAAGAGTTGAAACCTTCTGTTTTAATTAAAAACTGCGGTATTTTTTCGTTACGTTAATTTAAATTTTGGGAAAAACCATAATTCTTTTGGTTATACTGTTTTAAATTAGAAAAACTTAATATTGTTGTGTTATGGACCTGTTAATGTTTTGTGTTAAATTTATTAAAATAAGTCCTGGGTTTTCACGTGGACTAATTTAAATATGGATAAGTGCTGTACTTTTAGTACTGCTTTACCTGTTGATACTCTGTATTACCCTGCCAATGAATTTATCTTTGTCTAAGAATTGTTTCCTTTGATTTAATATTATTGTTTATTCTTGATTGTATATTGATAATTGTATAATTATTTAATTACATTAATAGTTTCTGTTTTTTCTATTTTTATTTTTGCCTAGATTTGTCAGGGTTTGTTAACTGTGGTATATATTTTGTTTTTTTTTAACAATATTTCAGTTTTGTTTTGGACAGGCCAATAACTTATTTGTGTGTTTTTTTAAACTGTTAGGTTAAGTTGGTTGTAATGATAAATAAACATATAAAAATAAATAAATTTACAAATTTTATTAAGTATATACACGGAAAAATAATTGAAAATTAACTGTACAACGGAAACTTATTATCATGATCATCAACATCATTTCAGCCGAAATACGTCTACTATTGAACATAGAGCACCCCCAAGGATCGCCACATCGAGCGGTCCAGTTCGTTTCGCATCCAGCGGCCTTCAGCAGGTCATCGGCCCACCTTTTGGAAGGCGAACTAACGCTGCGTCTTCCAATACGCGGTCGCCGCTACAGAACCTTTCGGCTCCAACAACTATCTGTTCTGCGAGCAATATGCCACCACATAAGTTTTGCGATTCTCTGGGCAATCGGTAACCTTGGAAAACGGCAAAAAAATATGTCGATGCTTCCCCAATTTCACGAAGAATTAAGAAATATTAGTAAAGATTTTTCCTGAAAATATATGTTCAATAGGAGCGAGTATAGCGAGAAAATATACATACAAAAATAGTACGTACATAACGTATTCTGTTTCTATAAGCCACGTAACCTGAACATCTAAATCGATTAGTCTAGATGTGGTACCGCGGGAGCCATCAAAGCGCCTACTCGAGCGTACGTGGGCTTGTTACGGAGAATTAAACTTTAAATTGATCTGTTATTACGCCCTGTCCTAAATAAGTAAGTAACCAAATGTTAAGTCTCGTTGCTATCAATTTTATGTCTAGTTTAATGCCTTTAGAAAATACAATTTTCAAACTAAGTAAGATTTCTGTTAATTATAAATTATTTGCTGTACAACAAACATGACATGGTACGGTTATAAAATAATTCATGTACGGAACGCTAAGCTCACCTTTGTACGTTTAAATTATATAATAACAATTATTATTTATTAGCTCTTTTTTTTCTAGTTTTAAATTTGGATAACAAACTACCTGTGTTCGGAAATCAATTCGTTCGACTTTAGTTTTTTTTGTTTATCGTCGTCGGAAACCAAATGCCAACCAAGTGATGCAACTGACCGTTCGCAGCCGCTAACGGGCTTTTGAAAATGTTTCATATGAATTTTTCAATAATTCCAGAAACTCTTTGACTATTTTTACAGAGTTTTTTTTTTAATTTTGGTTTTTGGGCAGCAGCATTCTCTGTACATAACAACAGCTACACTGGGATCGCCAACCCGCCTGGCGATTATGGCAAGCCTTACCCCCTATTTCCAGCAGTGGACGTCTTTCGGCTGGTATGATGATGATGATGATGTAAACAATACAGTCAAAACATTTATTTTTATATCATGTGATATGAGAGTACATTTAGCGGGCCAGGGTCAATGTTACGCCGAGGTCAAGGCCTCAGAGAGAGGTACATCTAAGTCCATAAACAATGCGAGTCGTTTCCAGGATTATCGTTTTCTATATCAAGCTCTTGAGAGAGTTTTCTTAAGGGCTCGCCTAGCGACAGCTTTTATGAGGCACTACCAATTAGGCCTTTGGGTAGAATTGCTATATTTTATTATAGCTTTTGCCCGCGACTTTGTACGCGCATATCCCGTTTTACCCCGTTTCTGTATAGCCTATAGACTTCTTCGTGAATACGCTATCGTATAAAAAAAAATCCAAATCCGACTGGTATTTCTAGAGATTAGCGCGATCAAACAAATAAAACAAGCAATATTATATTATTAATATGACTAGTAAGCAATCTGCACTTCTTCATGTAAACTATAATTATGCCAAAATCTAACACTCCTTCATGTGAGCTATTTGATGAAAAAAGGGTAGGTAGGTAATGAAAACGAATATATCGATTATTCTGTAGAAAACACAAATATGATGTTACTGTTAAACCATTTCTAGGTACTAATAAACATGTTGCAATATTAAACGTTTTCACACAAATTGATTTGTAGCAGCAACTCCAATAATAATTACTGTAGGGACGATACTGAGAATTTAATAATGGAAGTTAATTGATGCGTTTAAGAACAAAATCGCATGCCTCACAGAAGTGTTCGAGAATTCAATAATGTGTGCAGTTTTTAAACAAATTATTCAGACCATCGAACAATGCATTATCAACTTTAAAATCATGTTATTGAGTTCAAATTTCTTTGCTTCCAGATGCATTGTTGAAGTAATGCTGTTTCTGTTTTTTTTTTGCAGGAATGATGTGAAAAATTATATGTAACCTGAAATTAATTAAAGCAATTAATTTAACATTTAAGTAGGTTGCACCCTTCTATCTCTCTATCTATTGGGGTATGGTTCCCACACTTAGTCCTGATGTTGGACCATTGTGCGTGAGCCATGGCGGCCGTCATTCCAAGCAGTCAACCTCCCTCCAGATGCAGATCAGTCCTCCTAAAGAGTTCAGGGTGTCTGTGAGTGAATTCGGTGTCCCTATTGTTTGTCTACGTATATCGGCGACGCCTGTGCACTCAAGGAGTACGTGCGACACCGTTTCCTCCTCCTCCGTGCATGCTCTGCACAGAGGACTGTCTGTTATACCTATCGTGTGGAAATGCTTATTCAGTGAGCAGTGTCCGGTGACGATCCCCGCCACCATTCGCAGGCTGCCCCTATCCAGTCGCAGAAGGCTCTTGGTTGCACCCTTTATTATCATTTCTTTTAAATTTATGAACAAAATCATATACCCCTCAGAAGTGTTTAGAATTCAACAATTTGTGCAGTCATATTAACTCAGTCACCCCTTAACAAATCATTGTGGCTTACGAGAAATACATCATGAAATCTGTCATCAAAGAATTAAAGTCTAAATTTCTTTGCCCCGGGCGAAATATTTCATTCATTTCAACTCAAGTTCATGCGGGAAGGTCAACTAAATAATATCGAGTTGAACGGTAATAATAAAGCATTTTGTAGACGCTGTAATAATTCATACATTTTGTAACTAGGAGAAATATATTAGAGCTGGTTTATTATTCTCGGGTTCTTATAATGCTGGTAATAAAATACTTCGACGCCTGGTATACGGGACTGTTTCCAATTTGTCGTAATAGTGTTATAGTTAGGTTTAATAATGGAGAAAGCGTTAGTAATGTAATAATTTTGGCTAAAGGACATTAGGTCTTAACGAGCCGTGTTTTCGATATAATTTTTATCAACATCTGCCTAGCCTATTCCCAACTACATTGGGGTCGGCTTCCAGTCAAACCGAATTCAGCTGAATACCAGCATATTACGTGGAGCGGCTGCCTACCAGACCTCCACAATCCATGAACTGGCTAACATAGTAATTCTTATCAAGGCTTTTTTTTAAAGATAGGAAATCATCAAATGACTTCTTCCACTCTGGGTGGAGCAGAAGGGCGTGTCAGACTCCTACTGACTAAAACCCATCCGTGTTCCTTCTAAAGCCCTTTGCGTTCCAGGGCCGCGGTGAATCTTTCGAACAAATTTCGCAACCCTGGCAGGCTCTGGGTCCAGCGGGCCCCGTCTTCTATGCTGACATCTCATTGAGGCGCGCGTGAACACAACGCGCCATCGACCCGGGCCTGGTGGTGATCGGACAGCGAGCCACTCGTTGCTCGCCGTCCGCAGTCCCGCGCAAGGCTGGAGTCAGATTAACTTGTCGATATAATGGTAGTCGATTAGACAATAATATTGGGTAGGTCCGTGACCAGCTCAACATAT
This sequence comes from Mamestra brassicae, assembly GCA_905163435.1. Taxonomy (NCBI): domain Eukaryota; kingdom Metazoa; phylum Arthropoda; class Insecta; order Lepidoptera; family Noctuidae; genus Mamestra; species Mamestra brassicae. The sequence continues at coordinate 2,715,570 of LR990996.1, read as the reverse complement.
GAAAATTCCTCCATGCCTCGGAAAGCACGTTAAGCCGCTGTTCCCGGCCATCATTTGTTCCTTCTTTTTTACAGTGATTAAGGATAGTTTACCATCTGCCTAGTCTTTTTCCAACTATATTGGGGTCGACTTCCAGTGAAATCGGATAAAGCTGAATACCAGTATTTTACGTGGAGTGGCTGCCTACCAGACCTTCAGCACCCATTAACTGGGTAACATCGTACTTCTTGGCTAAACTAGTGACAGATCTTCTGGCTTCTGACAATCCGTAACGACGGCCAAAGTGGTCTCTGACAGCGGAGACCAACGGCTCAACGTGCTTTCCGAGGCACGGAGGAATCTCGGTATGGTTAAGATGGTCACCCATCCACAGACCGACCACGGTCAGCGTTGCTTAACCTTGAGGATCGATCCGTACGGCTGTTATTACTTAGCCACGAGGTCCTCAAGTTGATTAAGAGAGAGTTAGAAGCCAGAAAATCAGACATAATTCAGGAATTATGTCTATTATGTTAGCAGGCTAAGGAGTATCATTTCTCAGGTACTCAGTTGCGAAGGACAAATTAACATCTCCATATAAAATATTGGTATTCAGCCTTCCGGTTAGAGTAGACGCCGAAAGAAAAAGAGATTATTTGGGACAAGCATGACGCATGCCAAAAAAATGAAATGAACTAAATTACAAAAGATATGCAAGTTGGGAAGATATATGCGTCACATTCGCGCAAAACGGCCATCGCTCAGCATAATGCTGGGACTCGTGTGCGAGACAAAGCCACAGCGCTGGATTTGACAGAATAGAACAGAACAAATTAAAACGGAATAAATAAACAAAACACACATATAATATGGGTGAAAATATTACGCCTGGAAAACGGCAAAAGCAAAGTTGGGAAAAGCTACTAAACCACTCGATCGATCGTCGATCGATGCCTTCGACTGACTTAATCAATTGGTGTTGAAGCTTTGGCAGATCAAAGAAAGTGTCGATCGACGTCGACTAATTCATTCTACCATCGACCGATGGCAACGATCGACGATCAATTGATTGGTGTGGTAAGATCCAAAAGTTGATTGTTAAAAAAATTCACAACCATTTTGGCATTGTATTTTGACATCTACTAGAAAGCCCCGTCCCACAATAACAATGACACAACAAGTCTAAAGAGCTATCTTGTTCATTCCAATCGTTAGTTAATAGGATCGGTACCTTCAGTTCACGGTCACTGAGGTTGAATGACATTGACTTAACACATGGCTTTTCACGTGAACCCCTCAGCCCTCTAGCGTAATCACACTTTGTTTTATTATTGAATTTTTTATTGATATTCGTATGGGAAGTACCGTGCAGTTGCCAGCATACTACGTAGCATTTATACAATACTTTATGGAGGGTACTGACCGGTGTTACGGGGCGTTATGTAACATGTTACAAAGCGAGCATTCGTGCAGTCAGTACGTGGAAACGAGCTCGAACATGAAGCGTATGTGTTTTGTTTTACACGGATTTTAGGATACGGCACGCTGCGGATGTTAAATTACGGCCCGTTACACCGGTCAGTACCCAGCTTTAAAAGTAACTTTCTCTTCCAATATCACACTAATATTATAAAGGCGAAAGTTTGTGAGTGTGTGTATGTTTGTTACTTCTTCACGCGCAAACGGCTGGACCAATTTTGATCAAATTTGGTATAGAGATTATTTGAGTCCCGGACATAGAATAGTTTTTATCTCGGGAGCATGTTCCCTTGGGACAATCTTCGACATTCACGCGGGCGAAGCCGCGGGCGACAGCTAGTCAATAATAAAATAAAGAATTGATCAGTAACACTACACAGCTTTAAACTTTTGAAATTATCTGTGTTCTTAGTGTTTTTAGTAATGTTGTGTCCTCAAAACGACAACATACATACAAGTTTAACATCAAATCTTAGTTTTCAGAAAAAAACGGCCAAGTGCGAGTCGGACTATAAAACGGCAAAAAAATCAAGTCTGTTGCATGGGAGCCCCCTTAAATATTTATTTTATTTTATTTTTTTAGTATTTATTGTTATTGCGGCAACAGAAATACATCATCTGTGAAAATTTCAACTGTCTAACTATCACGGTTCATGAGATACAGTCTGGTAACAGACAGACAGACAGCGGAGTCTTAGTAATAGGGTCCCGTTTTAACCTTTGGGTACGAAACCCTAAAAAAACGCCTGGAAAAATCACGTTTATTTTACAAACTAGTCTCCAATGCAGATGAATGAATATTGATGAAAGGCAAAGTTTTTTTTGCACTGACCCTTACAAGAAGAAGAAGTTCTGAAAATACGATGTTTGTAACACCATCACTATTTTATCAACACGGGAGGACATAATCGCTTTTGATTGTTTCGGAATAGGGACGTTGCCAAGGTTAAAAAAAATAGGATTATGTTTAGTCCGTCAGTTAGATTATCGAAAAACATTGGATTTGTATTTTTATTTTATCAGTTCAATAAAAATATAAGGATATAAAAGGCATCAAAGACAAGTGCTTGTAACGGCACTTTCCAGTAAAAAGTGTACTGGTAAGTGACGTCACACGAGTTTTCAACGCACTGTATCGTCTTCTTTTTTGTTTCCGTGACAAAAGAAAAAATACGTGTCTAATTCTATTTTTTGACGTGATAACGTCTAATAAATCGATGAACGCCGGCTGCACGCACGAAAAAGGATGACTCATTGTAACGTTACGCTCATTGTTACGTAACGATCATTTCATCAATGTTTTTTTATTACGTTGTCACGTTAAGCTATCGTCCGTAAACCGATTTTACAGACAACCAATTTTTTATTCAAATAATCTATCGTCACATATTTATGCTCGTGACTGTACTACTATACCCTTGCTTGGTATTGAATTTTCTGTTTACTTTGAAAAAGCTGTGTGATTAAAAAGGGTTGTTTTAATCGGTTGCAAAATGGCTGTGTGAGCAGTAACAAATTGTATTGTTACTTAAGGATTTTTTCCGTTAATTTATCAACTAAATTTTCTTTATATTGTTCAATTTAATTGATACCTTTAAGGTTCGTATTCCTAATTAGAAATACAATCGTATTATTTTTGGTATTATTAGAATTACTTTTATTATTACTTGAATTACATTTGGTATTATAAGAATTAGAAATATAGTATTTTTTGGTATTTCAGTACAGAGTACTTATTATTTATGTGGCCATTATCCAGCAGTGGTTGATTTTTGGCATAAATGATGACGACGAAATTCCATGTAGGTAATTTATTTTCCTGTGAAAACCAATAAAACTGTATATATAAATGAAGTTATAAATTAACCAACAAACTTCATTTCATAACACAAACAATCAGTATGTATCCACAGTTTACAAGGTAGATGTTATTTATTAAGTTACTATCAAGATTCATGATTCTAAGCATTTATTTCAAATTAGCCATTTACATGCAGTTTTGAATTTTCAAGGTCATATCAAAAACATGAAGCTATTTGCACGTTCGAAAGCATAGATAGATCTCTATGGCGAAGAACGTGCAAGAAACTCCACAGACACTCTAACGGTTAGTAAACGACTTTTGTAGGTAAACGATTAATGAATTTGGAATAGTACTTACTTACATATCTACGTTTAACACGTCTAAATTCAATAAAATAATTGAACAATAAGAACAAATCAAATCCTTCTTTAAAAATACACAAGCACTATTTCGTTCAAAACATTTGATTCAGAAACTCTTCTCGCCAGGCAACGCTGGATATTTTCAAGCCGCAACAAAGGATTTGGAACATAAAGAAAAATGCTAGCCTCGGATGGCCGTGGGCAAGCCCCATTGTGAATCTGTTGAGACACTAAAGATATTTATTTCATAGTATTTTTGAGAAACTGTAGCTGAAGCGTTTGTGTCCGGTGGTGTTCATTTTTTTGAGGTAATGGTGTAATCTCATAATGTATACCACATAAGTTACAAAAACAATGACAGACAATCAATTTGTCTTTACATGAAGTATTTAGAATATTATTTTTTAGTTTATGACAGCATCAGGGCAGTCGAAAAGCATGCAAAATATGAGTATATTTTGCAAACTTCTTGCAAGTCTTATGCCGAATGAGTTAGTGACATATTTCCACAAACGACATCATTTTTAATCAGTCTGACTATACTGCAAACATCTCACTTTGAGCGAAGTGACAGCTCACTACACCAACGTTTTCACAGTAAGATTTATATGAAGATGCGTGTACTAAAATGAACGATGTCCAGAGACTCCCACTTAGATTTAAAGACGTGCATCACTCGTCCCATCACATGCCGGTGAACTTGGCAGATCATATTCCAGCAGAGCTCAAAAAAATATGAGTTCTATTCGCATGCAGCATAGTTCTAGAGTTCCTGATACTTTTCGGAAATAGTTCTGGCGTTTTTCTCGGAAAAAAAATCAAATGAAAATATGATCTGCTAACTTCCGGTAGCAGATCATTTTTTCCAAAACCAAAATTTTAAAAGTATTTTAGGTGCATAAAGGTGAGAGCTATAGTTCCTGATACTTTTCGGAAAGAGTTCTGTCTCAACTGGCTTAAAAAAAATTTACAAACATACGTAACCACCACAAAAATAAAAACGACATTTTTAGTAAAAGTGGCGGTAGTTACAAAACGAATAACCAGACATCCATTATTCTAAACAAAATCAGTAGCTAGGATATCAAATAAAAAGAAAAATATAAAATAAAATTCCAAACAATTCGCAAGAACTAGCAGAGCATGGTTGAAAACCTAGATTTGACAATATCATGAAAATTTGAAGTTTCTGGGTGAAAAATTCCAAAAAAATATCTAGAAAATACCCAGGACCGAGAACTCCTCGATTTTAGATACACCGATACTATCCCTTTATGCTGTACTGCAAAGAAAACCTAGAACTCAGACTCAGATATCAGCAGAGCATGGTTGAAAACCTAGATTTGACAAAATCATGAAAATTTGAAGTTTCTGAGTGAAAAATTCCAAAAAAATATCTAGAAAATACCCAGGACCGAGAACTCCTCGATTTTAGATACACTAATACGATCCCTTTATGCTGTACTGCAAAGTAAACCTAGAACTCAGACTCAGATATCAGCAGAGCATGGTTGAAAACCTAGATTAGCCGAAAATCACAAAAAAATTAAGGTTTCTAAGTTAAAAAATCTAAACAAATATATGTATAATACCCAGGGCCGAGAACTCCTCGATTTTAGATACACCGATACTATCCCTTTATGCTGTACTGCAAAGTAAACCTAGAACTCAGACTCAGATATCAGCAGAGCATGGTTGAAAACCTAGATTAGCCGAAAATCATGAAAATTTGAAGTTTCTGAGTGAAAAATTCCAAAAAAATATCTAGAAAATACCCAGGACCGAGAACTCCTCGATTTTAGATACACTAGTACGATCCCTTTATGCTGTACTGCAAAGCAAACCTAGAACTCAGACTCAGATATCAGCAGAGCATGGTTGAAAACCTAGATTAGCCGAAAATCATGAAAATTTGAAGTTTCTGAGTTAAAAAATCTAAAAAAATATATGTAAAATACCCAGGGCCGAGAACTCCTCGATTTTAAATACACCAATACCATCCCTTTATGCTGTACTGCAAATCAAACCTAGAACTCAGACTCAGATATCAGCAGAGCATGGTTGAAAACCTAAATTAGCCGAAAATCATGAAAATTTGAAGTTTCTGAGTTAAAAAATCTAAACAAATATATGTATAATACCCAGGGCCGAGAACTCCTCGATTTTAGATACACCGATACTATCCCTTTATGCTGTACTGCAAAGAAAACCTAGAACTCAGACTCAGATATCAGCAGAGCATGGTTGAAAACCTAGATTTGCCGAAAATCATGAAAATTTGATGTTTCTGAGTTAAAAAATCTAAAAAAATATATTTAAAATACCCAGGTCCGAGAACTCCTCGATTTTAGATACACCGATACTATCCCTTTATGCTGTACTGCAAAGAAAACCTAGAACTCAGACTCAGATATCAGCAGAGCATGGTTGAAAACCTAGATTTGACAAAATCATGAAAATTTGAAGTTTCTGAGTGAAAAATTCCAAAAAAATATCTAGAAAATACCCAGGACCGAGAACTCTTCGATTTTAGATACACTAATACGATCCCTTTATGCTGTACTGCAAAGTAAACCTAGAACTCAGACTCAGATATCAGCAGAGCATGGTTGAAAACCTAGATTAGCCGAAAATCATGAAAATTTGAAGTTTCTGAGTTAAAAAATCTAAAAAAATATATGTAAAATACCCAGGGCCGAGAACTCCTCGATTTTAAATACACCAATACCATCCCTTTATGCTGTACTGCAAATCAAACCTAGAACTCAGACTCAGATATCAGCAGAGCATGGTTGAAAACCTAAATTAGCCGAAAATCATGAAAATTTGAAGTTTCTGAGTTAAAAAATCTAAACAAATATATGTATAATACCCAGGGCCGAGAACTCCTCGATTTTAGATACACCGATACTATCCCTTTATGCTGTACTGCAAAGAAAACCTAGAACTCAGACTCAGATATCAGCAGAGCATGGTTGAAAACCTAGATTTGCCGAAAATCATGAAAATTTGAAGTTTCTGAGTTAAAAAATCTAAAAAAATATATTTAAAATACCCAGGTCCGAGAACTCCTCGATTTTAGATACACCGATACTATCCCTGTATGCTGTACTGCAAAGAAAACCTAGAACTCAGACTCAGATATCAGCAGAGCATGGTTGAAAACCTAGATTTGACAAAATCATGAAAATTTGAAGTTTCTGAGTGAAAAATTCCAAAAAAATATCTAGAAAATACCCAGGACCGAGAACTCCTCGATTTTAGATACACTAATACGATCCCTTTATGCTGTACTGCAAAGCAAACCTAGAACTCAGACTCAGATATCAGCAGAGCATGGTTGAAAACCTAGATTAGCTGAAAATCATGAAAATTTGAAGTTTCTGAGTTAAAAAATCTAAAAAAATATATGTAAAATACCCAGGGCCGAGAACTCCTCGATTTTAGATACACCAATACCATCCCTTTATGCTGTACTGCAAAATAAACCTAGAACTCAGACTCAGATATCTGCAGAGCATGGTTGAAAACCTAGATTAGCCGAAAATCATGAAAATTTGAAGTTTCTGAGTTAAGAAATCTAAAAAAATATATGTAAAATACCCAGGGCCGAGAACTCCTCGATTTTAAATACACCAATACCATCCCTTTATGCTGTACTGCAAAGTAAACCTAGAACTCAGACTCAGATATCAGCAGAGCATGGTTGAAAACCTAGATTAGTCGAAAATCATGAAAATTTGAAGTTTCTGAGTTAAGAAATCTAAAAAAATATATGTAAAATACCCAGGGCCGAGAACTCCTCGATTTTAGATACATCGATACTATCCCTTTATGCTGTACTGCAAAGCAAACCTAGAACTCAGACTCAGATATCAGCAGAGCATGGTTGAAAACCTAGATTAGCCGAAAACCGCAGTTATGGTGCCTGTTTTTGGTCGAGGTTCAGTGTCTGCTACCTCCGCTGCAGTCGAGGCAGAATTTTCTGATTTAAAGCATCGGGACTTCAGGGGTGAAATTCCGATGCGCATCGATCGTTTTGTGATGCAGCATCTAGAAAGAATCGATGAAAAAATAAAGGAGCGTAGCAATGAGTCTGATGGTCTACCACAAATCAGAAAGGAAGCAACAATTGCAGAGCTTATCGATTCGCCGAAAGCTCTTTCTATTGTTGAAGCTGAAGATCTGAGAAAAAGTACGGAGGTCGGCACACGAGAGGTTCAGCACTCAACTGAAATTGAGCATAAAGAACTCTCGTTTGATGAAAATTTGCCAGAAGCCAATGACTGGAATGTTAAAGAAGAATGGGGAGGCTTTAACAAAAACACAAATCGAGAAGATCAAGAACCACCAAAAAAGAAGCGCAAAAAAAATCCGACGTGTCTTGATTCTTGTCCCGAGTGGGAAATAATCAAAGATTTTAAAACCGCCCACATACCAATTCTGCTAAACGGTAACATCTCGGGGTCTGTGCGATTTGTAGGCCATGATTTAAATGTAACATCAACTTGTTCATTTGACTCCATTTTTCAATTTATCCTCTGCGGGCTATTGGTCAATAAAACTTATTTTGAAGAACTAATTACATCAGATTGACCCGTAGTGAGATTGTCTCAAAGTGTAATCGCTGAAAAAAAAATCGCAAAACAACATTATTTACAACGGGCCAAAATATTAACAAACATTCCAATTTTTCACAATTCTGTAATTACATACACAAGAAGTTTAAAGCGTTTAGATGTAGAGTCTAACGTTTCTCATTTAGCGCAATATCTTTTCGAAAATGCACCCAGCTATTCCTGCCACGTTGATTGTTTCTGCGGATATTCAAACCAAAGAAATTATACATTCATAAGCGTCAATATTGACACGATTTTATGCAATGGTTTTCACCTGATACAGGAAGCCATTGATGATGCAATGGGGATTCAAAGATCTTGCTTCGATTGCGGAAACGAATTGGTATGTACAAATAGATTTGGACCGCACCTAATGATCGATACATCGGTAATTAGCGATCCTGGATATCCGAAGAGAACAAAAATTGTGACTCATAGGTTAGATTCCCTACCTAAAACTATAAAGGTTGGTGAAAAATCTTACATAATTACTGCTGTCGTTAATTTTAGTCTGGATTTCAAGCACTATGTAACCTATGGTCTAACAGGCGAGTTTTGGCATAAGTATGACAGCCTTTATAAAAAACGTACTGCAACTAATTCCAAGACCTCAATAACTCCCCATTTAATTATATATACAATAATTTAAACATCTTCATTATTTCATCTGGTTTTCGAAAAAAACTTATTTACAAAAAAAAATTACCGACGAAATACTACCGTTATTAAATAATAATTACCTTGAAATAAAGTAAAATCAATAATACAAAGATAAGCATACAAAGAAATATCATTGCTAATGATTGCTAAATCACAAGAGATGTTATTATTATAATCTAGACTTATGACTAACTAGCTGGCGCCTGCGGATCCGCCCGAGTGAATGTCGAAAATTATCCAAAGCGAAAGTAATCACGGGATGCAAAGTATACTATGTTTATAGATAACTGATAACTTCCGAGTACTTGCAGTGTCCAGTTCGAAACTTATCCTTCTGCCGTTAACCTGCGCAATAACCCTGTTTGGTTTGTCGCTAACGCCGTACACACTACGATTATTAAAATTAAAATCAATTCATATTCATTATTACTATTGCCGAAATAATTATACTAACACTTACACGAATTTCAAAACTGACTTCTGAACTTCTGGACGCCGGTTTTAGTATTTAATATTTTTTTTTTAATTAAAAGTAATATTATAAATCTATCTTAAATCGAGGTATTACCTGGGTATTTTCAAGATATTTTTTTGAAATTTTCTAACTCAGCAACTTCAAATTTTCATGATTTTTGGCTAATCGAGGTTTTCAACCATGCTCTGCTGATATCTGAGTCTGAGTTCTAGGTTTACTTTGCAGTACAGCATAAAGGGATAGTATCGGTGTATCTAGAAATCGAGGAGTTCTCGGCCCTGGGTATTGTACATATATTTTTTTAGATTTTTTAACTCAGAAACTTCAAATTTTCATGATTTTCGGCTAATCTAGGTTTTCAACCATGCTCTGCTGATATCTGAGTCTGAGTTCTAGGTTTACTTTGCAGTACAGCATAAAGGGATAGTATCGGTGTATCTAAAATCGAGGAGTTCTCGACCCTGAGTATTATACATATATTTGTTTAGATTTTTTAACTTAGAAACCTTATTTTTTTTGTGATTTTCGGCTAATCTAGGTTTTCAACCATGCTCTGCTGATATCTGAGTCTGAGTTCTAGGTTTACTTTGCAGTACAGCATAAAGGGATCGTATTAGTGTATCTAAAACCGAGGAGTTCTCGGTCCTGGGTATTTTCTAGATATTTTTTTGGAATTTTTCACTCAGAAACTTCAAATTTTCATGATTTTGTCAAATCTAGGTTTTCAACCATGCTCTGCTGATATCTGAGTCTGAGTTCTAGGTTTTCTTTGCAGTACAGCATAAAGGGATAGTATCGGTGTATCTCAAATTGAGGAGTTCTCGGCCCTAGGTATTTTACATATATTTGTTTAGATTTTTTAACTAAGAAACCTTAATTTTTTTGTGATTTTCGGCTAATCTAGGTTTTCAACCATGCTCTGCTGATATCTGAGTCTGAGTTCTAGGTTTACTTTGCAGTACAGCATAAAGGGATAGTATCGGTGTATCTAAAATCGAGGAGTTCTCGGCCCTGAGTATTATACATATATTTGTTTAGATTTTTTAACTTAGAAACCTTAATTTTTTTGTGATTTTTGGCTAATCTAGGTTTTCAACCATGCTCTGCTGATATCTGAGTCTGAGTTCTAGGTTTACTTTGCAGTACAGCATAAAGGGATAGTATCGGTGTATCTAAAATCGAGGAGTTCTCGGCCCTGAGTATTATACATATATTTGTTTAGATTTTTTAACTTAGAAACCTTAATTTTTTTGTGATTTTTGGCTAATCTAGGTTTTCAACCATGCTCTGCTGATATCTGAGTCTGAGTTCTAGGTTTACTTTGCAGTACAGCATAAAGGGATCGTATTAGTGTATCTAAAACCGAGGAGTTCTCGGTCCTGGGTATTTTCTAGATATTTTTTTGGAATTTTTCACTCAGAAACTTCAAATTTTCATGATTTTGTCAAATCTAGGTTTTCAACCATGCTCTGCTGATATCTGAGTCTGAGTTCTAGGTTTTCTTTGCAGTACAGCATAAAGGGATAGTATCGGTGTATCTAAAATCGAGGAGTTCTCGGCCCTGGGTATTTTACATATATTTTTTTAGATTTCTTAACTCAGAAACTTCAAATTTTCATGATTTTGTCAAATCTAGGTTTTCAACCATGCTCTGCTGATATCTGAGTCTGAGTTCTAGGTTTACTTTGCAGTACAGCATAAAGGGATAGTATCGGTGTATCTAAAATCGAGGAGTTCTCGGCCCTGAGTATTATACATATATTTGTTTAGATTTTTTAACTTAGAAACCTTAATTTTTTTGTCATTTTCGGCTAATCTAGGTTTTCAACCATGCTCTGCTGATATCTGAGTCTGAGTTCTAGGTTTACTTTGCAGTACAGCATAAAGGGATAGTATCGGTGTATCTAAAATCGAGGAGTTCTCGGCCCTGAGTATTATACATATATTTGTTTAGATTTTTTAACTTAGAAACCTTAATTTTTTTGTGATTTTCGGCTAATCTAGGTTTTCAACCATGCTCTGCTGATATCTGAGTCTGAGTTCTAGGTTTACTTTGCAGTACAGCATAAAGGGATCGTATTAGTGTATCTAAAACCGAGGAGTTCTCGGTCCTGGGTATTTTCTAGATATTTTTTTGGAATTTTTCACTCAGAAGCTTCAAATTTTCATGATTTTGTCAAATCTAGGTTTTCAACCATGCTCTGCTGATATCTGAGTCTGAGTTCTAGGTTTACTTTGCAGTACAGCATAAAGGGATAGTATCGGTGTATCTAAAATCGAGGAGTTCTCGGCCCTGAGTATTTTACATATATTTGTTTAGATTTTTTAACTTAGAAACCTTAATTTTTTTGTGATTTTTGGCTAATCTAGGTTTTCAACCATGCTCTGCTGATATCTGAGTCTGAGTTCTAGGTTTACTTTGCAGTACAGCATAAAGGGATAGTATCGGTGTATCTAAAATCGAGGAGTTCTCGGCCCTGAGTATTATACATATATTTGTTTAGATTTTTTAACTTAGAAACCTTAATTTTTTTGTGATTTTTGGCTAATCTAGGTTTTCAACCATGCTCTGCTGATATCTGAGTCTGAGTTCTAGGTTTACTTTGCAGTACAGCATAAAGGGATCGTATTAGTGTATCTAAAACCGAGGAGTTCTCGGTCCTGGGTATTTTCTAGATATTTTTTTGGAATTTTTCACTCAGAAACTTCAAATTTTCATGATTTTGTCAAATCTAGGTTTTCAACCATGCTCTGCTGATATCTGAGTCTGAGTTCTAGGTTTTCTTTGCAGTACAGCATAAAGGGATAGTATCGGTGTATCTCAAATTGAGGAGTTCTCGGCCCTAGGTATTTTACATATATTTGTTTAGATTTTTTAACTAAGAAACCTTAATTTTTTTGTGATTTTCGGCTAATCTAGGTTTTCAACCATGCTCTGCTGATATCTGAGTCTGAGTTCTAGGTTTACTTTGCAGTACAGCATAAAGGGATAGTATCGGTGTATCTCAAATTGAGGAGGTCTCGGCCCTAGGTATTTTACATATATTTGTTTAGATTTTTTAACTAAGAAACCTTAATTTTTTTGTGATTTTCGGCTAATCTAGGTTTTCAACCATGCTCTGCTGATATCTGAGTCTGAGTTCTAGGTTTACTTTGCAGTACAGCATAAAGGGATAGTATCGGTGTATCTAAAATCGAGGAGTTCTCGGTCCTGGGTATTTTCTAGATATTTTTTTGGAATTTTTCACCCAGAAACTTCAAATTTTCATGATATTGTCAAATCTAGGTTTTCAACCATGCTCTGCTAGTTCTTGCGAATTGTTTGGAATTTTATTTTATATTTTTCTTTTTATTTGATTTCCTAGCTACTGATTTTGTTTAGAATAATGGATGTCTGGTTATTCGTTTTGTAACTACCGCCACTTTTACTAAAAATGTCGTTTTTATTTTTGTGGTGGTTACGTATGTTTGTAATTTTTTTTTAAGCCTATTGAGACAGAACTCTTTCCGAAAAGTATCAGGAACTATAGCTCTCACCTTTATGCACCTAAAATACTTTTAAAATTTTGGTTTTGGAAAAAATGATCTGCTACCGGAAGTTAGCAGATCATATTTTCATTTGATTTTTTTTCCGAGAAAAACGCCAGAACTATTTCCGAAAAGTATCAGGAACTCTAGAACTATGCTGCATGCGAATAGAACTCACTTTTTTTTGAGCTCTGCTGGAATATGATCTGCCAAGTTCACGCAGACTCCCATCACTTCCTGTGGATGTCGTAAGAGGCGACTAAGGGACTCACCAGAGAATGGGCAGCAGCATTCTCTGTGCATTGCAACAGCTACACTGCGATCGCCAACCCGCCTGTTAAGCGTGGCTTCCTTCGGGGGAATGGATATGTCCAACAGTGGACGTTTCCCTCGTCGACGATTTCCCACCGTATAAACTAAATTATGAAATATCCAGCAAGAGAGCTTTTCCACATACCCAAGCAAGAAGATTGATTAAAATTCAGTCAGTCTACAAAATAACTGAGGCCAGCTAAACATTTCCCTCGTTACAATAGACTTTGTAACGAGGGAAATGTTTAGCTGGCCGAAATTACGATCGAAATATAGTAGGCATATCATATTATAATTGTACATTCCTCGCCACGCAATGTTCACACGCTAACCCCTGTCACGACATAGTTTATGAAACAAAAGAATTAGGTACTAGAAAATGTGCTTGAAACCTTCGAAAAATCTTTGTAAATGTCATATAAAAATCTGGCCTTTAGGTGTACCTAAAGGCCCGATGTTTTTGATTTCAGCTCTAGGGCTTTAAAAAATGGGATAGGCTCAATCAGTGGACATTTCTTTTATAAATTGGGTCTAGACGGTTTTCTTGTCTTATATCTTTTAATGAGCAATTCTTGTACTTATGTATATATATAATCTGAATCTCGGAAATGGCTCCAACGATTTTCATGAAATTTAGTAAAAGGGGGTTTCGAGGGCGATAAATCGATCTAGCTCGGTTTCATTTTTAGAAAAGGCTAACCAATAAAAACCATCCAGGTACTATTATTTAGTTGGCAATTTAATTTAAGATCACTGTCGCTTAGTCCTATATAAAATCGTTTAAGAAATAAACAACAACACATAAAGATACAACAAGAAATAAAAATTTACGTGAAGTTGACATCATTGCGACATATCAGATGGACGGTGGGCTGAAGGAACGCGGCAATTGAAAACAAAGATGGAGAGACGAATCTGACTTTTACCCAATGAATTAGCAGCATTAGTAGAGGCCAAAAGTATCTGAAAAGTCAAGATCCCAGGCATACAGCACACTAGATAGAATGATAAATTAACCTTAATTCATTGGAAAACTTGCCTTGCAAAAATTTGCCAACGGTACATGGTGCATTGCACCCATACGCACAAAAAAATTTGCGTATCCTTTCATTCTATATACAGCTAAGCAGTAGAGTTCCTTGCCGGAGTCGTTATTTCCTGATTACTACAATTAAGGAGTCTTGAAGCTAACAGTGAATAGGTTATTTCTAGGCAAGCGTGCTTCATACTCGACCGCTTCATCGATTACCATCAGGTGTGATTGTGGTCATACGCAATTAATAAAAAAAATCATAACGTGTAAGAAATCTTCACTCCTGTGGCAGCCTGTTAAAATCTGGCTTGTATTCGTCAAAGACAGGCTCAAAACGCAATTTGACACGCACGTAATTTATCATATTAAAAAACAAAAGACGGTACACATTCTATCCTTGAATTAAATAAAAGGTAAAATGAAGGCTTCAAATAAATCAGTTTTCAAGTCTATCTAGTGGAATGGGGTTAATGGTTTGTTACATGCATACATACATAAAATTACGTGCCCCTGTGATCCGTGCCGAGTTGGGCCGAGAATTAATGCTAGGACACTACTTGGACACGCTTCAGTTCTGTGTTTCTCTTAGGTCACTTTGTTGTGGTAGTTGCTTAATAAGCAGCTCTTATTTGAATTTCTTTTGTTAGCAGAAGTAGGTGTATAGGAATAAAAATATATTTCTAATAAGCTGTGCTCACGATTTCGTTCGCGAGGATGTCGGGATATTACGTCGGTCCTGCATAACCTGACTCCTTTTAGACTTAAAATAATAATAAGAGGGTGATGCAAGGCACCGAATGTTTCATCTCTTCCGTGAATGCTGACCAGTATCGGTAATATATATTTCTATTTTTTTTTTCTATTTATAATAATGCTTCTCTAAACACGACATTAGAATCGCAAAAAGTTACTAGATTTTACTACAAGATTTTCTAACATATTAATAAGTGAATAAGAATACGATGTGGCTTCGTTTTATTTTTATTTAAAATACACAAAAGATTCAATATAACATTAATTACTTATAGCGCGTGCAACTAAGCTGTAACAATGTTTTTTTTTATTCATCTTCTTTAATACATATCCCGAATTCCGAATTATTTGAAGTTGACTATTTCTGAAACTACACATGCCTGGAAAAAATACAACATTTGGCTTTAATAAGGTTTGACACATCTAAATAAAATTTATTAATTCAGAAATCGCCGCTAGGCATTCAAAGCATGAACCAACACAAGAACACAAACTTACTAACAAAGTATGCTTTGCAAGTATACAAGCTACGTGTTCCGTTTAAATGGAATACAACTTGCAGACAAGCTCCCTTCGCAATTTCTTGTTATTTTGTCTTGAACTATGATAATAGAGGAGACCAAGAAACGCTAGCTCTGCCACAAGTTCAACGACCTGGAATGGTGACGTCATTTTGTGAAGGAATACATGAATTGATTTGAAGGTTTTGTGATGTTTGATGTGTCTCTGATGTTGTTACTTCGAGATGTTGGTTTGTAGGTTTATAAAGATATGTATTGGATGGATATATTCATGGAATCATGGTGGCATTGGCTCAATGAATCATGGTGGCATCGGCTCATGGAATCATGGTGGCATTGGCTCATGGAATCATGGTGGCATTGGCTCCTGATAGTAACCTGATCCTAAACATTGATTTACGAAATATCATGGATGAATGAAATAAATAAATAAAAATAAAAACTCAGGCACAGTTCAACGGCTTAATATGGCTAGAACCGCAAAGTCAGAACATATTATTTAATTCATAATAGAACAGTATGACGGATAGTTACCTACCGGTTAATGGATTAAAACATTATTTTCTCTTGTGAGCGAATTCTCGGTACTCGGCCGGAGTTTGGAATTAAACTCGGTAGACGGTAATAGGGTCACCCTTTACAGTGAAAGACAGGTATTTATAACCAACGAATTTCCTGGAAGGTGAGGTATGTATAGGTACTTTAGTAAGAAAAAATGTTAAGTTTTCTTTTGTGTAGTTTGCTATCTTTCTTCGAAACTCATTGCCAAATTATCAAGAGAGTATTTTTCATGATTTTTATATTGATTTTATAATGTAAAAGTAGAAAATAAAAACTCATCCGGCTCCCATTCTCAACGGACGCAACTATATACCAGTATTTTACATGATAAATGATATTTGTTTCACAAGTAGGTTAAACATAACACTTTTACACGTCAATCTTTTTTGGTAATTTTGAGCTAGATGAGGCCGGTGTTTCCTAGCTGTCATAAAGCCTATTTGACGTCTACAACCGATCAAAGTACCAGCCAGTCAATTCTGTAAACATGTCGAAGTGAAAGCTTGGGTGAAGTAATCACAAAGTGAGCTGTCATTCCATGTTGATTTAATGGATTGACAGCTCACTTCATGATTACTAGAGTCTGATGTTCATACTTTAAGAATTTTGACGACTAAAAAGTATATGAATGTTAATAGGTACCTAAAATGACTTTGCGTTTCTCACAAGTAAGTCAAAGTCAAAGTCAATTCATTTATTTCAACTAGACCATTAAAAGGCACTTTTGAACGTCAAATTTACAGTTTGAAATTAAAATGTTAGTGACTCTAGTTGTCCAATCGCAAAAAGTAGATTCTTATGGAGAAGAACGGACAAGAAACTCCATAGTTTAACTAAACAGGTTCTTAACTTAAGCTAAACCGTTAAAGGTATAATGTGAAAATAAACTGTTTGCCTAACGATAGGTACTCCATAGCCCGAATCATGATAGCCCTTAGTTTTCCTAGTGTTTACTATAATACTCATTCAAAATAATAACTAAAGACACGAAGACTCCTTCGAAAAACATTCTAGGTCACTGTTATCAAAGCCATTACTATCTAGCAATTTGGATGAATAAATATTAATTTTAGTAAAAGAGCAAATAGCTTAAATTGCTTGTGCTTCTTTGAATATTATCTAGATTCCTATGAAAGAGGGTCAAATGGTAACTAGAAAAACAAATGAAATGTTGTTTTTTTTTGTGGGGCGGTCATTGTTTCAATATTTTCTAAAAAAATATAAAGTAATATTAGAGAGGTGTTTTTTTTTTTTGTAATTTATTTAACTCTGAAAGTAGGTACTGAACTAATAAGTTTCAAGAAAAGAAAGAAAACAAAAAATACAATGATAATGAATAACAAAACATTTATTTGACCATAAATCATGAAGAACACAAAAATTATCTGCATTCGAGCGAAGCATCGAGAAAAGTAAATTCTAATATTCGAAATTGGGGAAAAAACGAGATAAGTGCGTACGAAGTCGCGGGCAAAACTAGTATTTTATTTATAACTAGCTTTTGCCCGCGACTTCGTACGCGCATTTCCTGTTTTTTCCCGTTCCCATAAGAATATCGGAAAATCCGTTCGGAAATAAACGTCATGTTTCTGCAAGTCTATGGAGGTATGCGGGTCAGAGAGTAAAGTTGCGCACACCTCCACTGGAAATGGGAGGATCCTCCGACCAGACGGTTGTTGCGTCCGGTGGGCAACTGCCCGATGCCCGATAGTTGATAAAAGGACTGTCGTATATATTCAAATCGCAGGGAGAACTTTTTGTGCGATGAAGGATTTAGTTGGTAGTTCGTCGCTGACAGGATAGATGGCGTTGCGGTTCATTTTGTTGCCGTACAAATTTCGCTTCTTAGTGTTTCATGTGGCGGCATTGATGCCGCTACAAGTCCATTAGCGAATGACATCATTATTTTGCCTATCAAAATTTCTTCGGAATCGGCGCAACATGTTTTGTTCTTCAATATTTCTCTATTAATAGATGTGTGACCACTGTAGATGGGTGACCATCTCATATACCGAGACTACACCGTGCCACGGAAAGCACGTTGAGCTGTTGGTACCGACTGTCATTTTTAGATCTTTGGCAGTCGTTACGGATTGGCAGAAGCCAGACAATCTAACACATTCGTGCCAAGAAGTACCGTCTTACCCAGTAACTGGGTTGTGGAAGTCAGTTAAGCAGTCGCTCCACGTAAAATACTGTTAGAGCGCTTACGCATTACGTCCGATCCGAACCCGATCAGTACCTATCCGTGAAAAGACGGTCTTGCGTAGTCGTAAAACAATTTGTATAGGAGCTTACGCACTACACCCGATTTCCGTCATCCGAGAATCTCCATTTCGGATAAGATATTGACAGACCGAAGTGGCCATAGTATTATTTGTATGAAGAGTTGCGCACTACGTCCGAACCGAATCCGAGCTGCGTCCGAGACAAGAGGCAGAGGGGCCGGGGGGCGGGGGTTGTCTGTAGCGGATCCGTGTAAAATGACGTCTGAATCACGGATTTGAATCGGAGGTAGTGCGTACGAAATATCCGAGTTTTCTTCGACAGTATTTTGACGGAGACTCATCGGACGTAGTGCGTAAGCGCTCTTACTCTGCTGAATCTGGTTAAGGTAAGCCGACCCCAAAATAGTTGGAAAAAGACTAGGCAGATGATGTTGAGTAGCCACCATCTTTCCAGCTCCATTATTACTCTGCCATCAAATCAATACATACACTTACTCATTGCATGAATAACGTGATACCTCAAATAAAAATAATGGTCGAAACGAACCTTGGCCCGAGCCATAAGCAAAGTTAAAAAGAAAATCTAAATTACCCTCATTTTTTTTTTGTTCTTTGTAAATATGTAAATGATGTCTCGGGGTCGCCGTTATCTGCTTAAAGATTTATTATTTAAGAATAAAGTGAGAGGGTCACTACTGTCAACATTCGCTTTTTTCTACGAATTAATTTAACGGGTTTTTTGTTGGCCGACGTTAAAGAAGGGTTGCTCAATATAATGCCTTTGTATATTTTAGTAGGTATTGCTTTTGTACTGAATTATTATTTTGTTTCAAGAATTATGAGCGTTTCTGCCCCCTTTCGGAATAAAGGTCGAATTTTTCGTACTACTTCCTCATTTTTGTAAGCGACAAAGGATAAGATTTTGTTTCGAATAAATTGACCGTATCCTGTTTCTCAAATACTGCCGCTCGATTCCGTAAACATGTCGAAGTGAAGGCTTGGGTGACGTGATCACTTCACGAAGTTAGCTGTCAATCCATGTAATCTAGATGAGACAGCTCACTTCGCGATCACTTCACCCAAGCCTTTCACTTCGACATGTTTACAAAATCGACTGGCTGTATGTCATAGACAAAGAGAAAGACTGGTTCTCTTAGGGACCATAAACTCTTTGGAGCATCTAATGAACCGAGAAAGAGGACCTTATTGGACTTCCTCTTTTTCATGATAACAACCAGAACCGTTAATTGCCGAGTATAAACCACGTAAAACAAATGACATCCTTTTTCTTAGCCCAAACGTTTTGCAGACAAATGGTGCTACCCTCTTTATTTAATCCCTCAGTCCCTTTTTTCAACACCCGCGTGAACAACAACGGGTACCTACTTACTTACATTTTTGTTTAGAAACTACAATGTCATGGAATTATAACTTTTATGATAAGGGTACGGTACCAGTAAGACTAAGTCATAATCTGCGTAGGCTCTTCAATTGCATTATAATAATCATTTTATTATCAGGGAACTGAAATAAGTGACATAATTCAAATGAAAGCTGATAACAAAGATTCAACGTGCTTTCTGAGACACGAAATTGACGCATGTGGTTGAAATTACTTTGCCTAACCACCAATCGGATAAACTCCGAATATTTTAAACCCCTTTTAAAAAAACTTTCTCATCAGTCATCGATTCGCCCCAATAAACTAATATTAAATATTGAAATCCATCATTTTGATTGGCATACGTTACTTTGAAGTTACTTCAACTTTGCCAACGATACCAAAATAACCACTCCGATTTATTTTTCAATATAAAAACTTTGCAATAACTAATGCTTTCGCTTCCAAGTTTGTCTATTAACTTCATCGCTTTGGCAAAAGAGGCTATTTATACTGGCTACTTGGGCTGTGCAGGCTTCCGAACTTAGTCGGTTAAACCCCTAACTATTGGGGCAAAAAATGTTATCTGGTTTGAAATAATTGGTGTGTGTTTGTGACTTTTCTGCTCTAGAGTTTTTGCCGAAAATTGAGTTTGAATGCCTCTCTTTTAAAGCTTTTTGTTCAAAGCAGCTTTACTAATTAGTTTTCTAGCTAATTAGCTGTATTGAATTCACGAAATTAGTTTAATAAAGAAGATTGGTTTAAACATTTTTTTTTTGTGTTTTAAGGAATCGAGGAATTGTTTTTTTACTGTTTGGGTTTAGATTTTCTTTCTTGTAATATCAAAGAATTAGGTACCTTTTAATTTTTTAAAGAAAAGTCTTTTTCCTTTGTTGAAAATTAGAGTAAAAAACAAAAATGTCTACGTACTTTTCAATTGATATCCTTGTTAGTAGCGCTCTGTGCTTAAACGATCAAGTCTTGCTTAATGATACACTGTAAAACGTCTATTTTTTAAGTACTATATCCCTAGGCAACAAACCCGTGGTCGTTCATAAAATGAAGTTGTTTAAGAAAACTACACATAAAGGAAATCATTAAACAACTACAAAAAAAGGAGGAGGTTCTCAATTCGGTTGTATTTTTATGTTTGTTACCTCATAACTCCGTCATTTATGAGCCGATTTCAAAAAATATTTCTATTGATAGAATACACGTTCCGATTGGTCCCATAGAAATTTCATCAAAATCGGTTCAGTTTGGTTTTTAAATAAAAAGAAATAGAAAATATTACATCCAAGTATACGAAATTGCGTGTTTTGCTTTCCTGTGACTTTCCAGTGGTGTTGTTAGGAGCGGGGTAAAACAATATAACCGGCTCGGAAGTCGGTTATATTTTTTTTTCTTAGGCAGAGGGTTCTAGAGAAATTAGGAGTCCATCATTGATAGATGACAATTGTCAGTATCAAGTAGGTACAGAATGTTTGAGATTCACCGTATGACATTTTGAGAACATATCTCAATCCCATACATTTTGGACTTACCTGAAATAACGTTACCTACTTTTTTTTTAGATGAATTTGCTGTTGACTCTAGTCTAGGTCAGAGATGATAGATACAAAGTCGACGATGGAGTGAACTTACCCAGAGGAAGCCTGTTCACTATAACTTTGAAGAGATTAGGGTTGTTATCTAGGCCTTAGGAGCTTTTATTATACAGACAGAATTACTTCAGTCCATCACTTTTTGAAGACAAGTAAAACGAAAATCTACTCTTTAGACAAATGGAATCCAAGTGTAGTGGTTACAGTGTCGAGACCTCTTGGCGTCTAACTTCGCCAACCCACGTAATTTAGCTCACCTGTTATAATAATAATATATATCTTGGGACAACTCACACACGGTCTTCCAATCCCAAACTAGGCAAAGCCTGTGCTATGGCAACCAGACAACTGATAAACATACTTATATATTTCTAAATACATACATATTATAGACAAATTACACCCAGACAGAGAACAAATGATCATGCTCATCACACAAAGATTTGTCCTGGGTGGGAATCGAACCCACGACCTCCGGTTTAGCAGTCAGGGTCACTATAGTAGGCGCCAGATAATCGTGGAATAACGGTCATTGACCCACCTACAATTATTGACATTTTTAATTTGAAAAACGGAATTAATGACACAAAGCTGTCCCGAATCATCATCTCTCGTGATCCTTAACATTGTCTAATAATGAAAAACGATTCATATTTAATTGTTCAGGTACCTATGAACAGTTATTAGGGAAAGGTCAATGTACTTTATTCCACATTTATCTGGCGCCTACTATAACCGACTCGACCAACAGGCCAGTCATACTGTGTACACCTGTGATTCAATGGAGCGAGATTCGATCTCACGCAGGTTATAGGTCAATGGCTCCAAATATGTTGGTTCATTTTATACGAAAACTGTTGCTTTGATTTATGACTTAACACTCATGAACAGCCTCGAGATGTCTGCATTGCAAGTTCGTAGTGTTCGTCCAGGAAATGAGTTTGCGAATACCCAGTATTATCAAGTTTTATTTTCAAGTTTTATATGTGTTATTTAGCATTTTGTATTTTTTTTTACTTGTAACGCTGTTTGCACGTAACATAAAAACATGCTGTTTTCGATTTTTTTATTGTTAATTCGTAGGAAAAGTCATGAAAAAATAAATTCTGCAGTCAATAATTATTCCCGACACGCAAATATCTAAAAGTTTAGATTTAGATATTTGTGTTTTTTTTTTACTTTTATTTTTAGGGATGGGAAATCGTCAAATGACTTCTTCCGCTCTGGGTGGAGCGGAAAGGAGTGTCAGACTCTTACTGACTAAAACCCATCCGTGTTCCTTCTAAAGCCCTTTGCGTTCCAGGGCCGCGGTGACTCTTTCGAACAAAATCCGCAACCCTGGCAGTCAATTAAAGTACTTAATGGCTTGAATCACTACACATTTCAAAAACTTGAGGTCCTAAAGCTTGGAGGAAATTCTCCAAGCGTTGGGACCTCAAGTTTTTGTGCTTACGCCACTGGCAATGAAGTTACAACCTCGAGTACGTTATTAGGCTCATGTGGCACAGAACTCTTAACAAAGTTCCAGGTAAACCCGGCTATCACGCCCCCTACACCTAATTACAGGCGACTGTAAACAGCGAACACATAAAATCGGAAAGTCGATAATGAAAACGACTTTGTTCCTCTTATTTCTATCTCTTTCGTTTTATTGGACATTAAGGGTCGTACATCGAGTTTGGTCCTTATCTGTCTGCTAGAGATTTATTTAGGAACCACCCCCTCCAATTTTACAGGCTTTTTGCGAGAAAAGAAAATTACTGTTGAGAACGGGATTTTTAAAAGTTAATCTTAACTGTCTTCTGTCCAAAATAATTTGCTTTGAAGCTAAAGAGATTCTGTGGGAGATATTTATTTCTGTTTTTTACACTGATTTAGAAAGAGAATAAATTGCTGAATGGGATTAAGGTTTAGAAGGTTGTTTAAACATACGGTCATTGTAAAAAAAACAAGGTAAAGCGCAGAAATAAGAGGAGAAAAGCTTACTTCAACACTATGTTGGACTATAACGCGAAAGAAAGAGACGGAGAAAAAGAGAGAGGTGGCTAATTTATATATTATAGGTGCGCCCCGCGGTGTTACCCGTGGTTTATCAGATACTCCGCGTAAATGTTAAAAATTATCCGAAGGGAACACACTCCCGGAATAAAAAGTGTGTTAATCCAGGCTATCAGCTTCTTGCACACCAAATTTTATCAAAATTGGCCCAGTCGTTTGCGCGTGAAGAAGTAACAAACACACACAGACACACACAAACTTTCGCCTTTACAATATTAGTGTGCTTAATGTGATTTATTTACTTATCAAATACAAAGTTTATAAAACTCATACATAAGACTATGCCATGACTATGCCCTACAAAACCGTCGAAACGATTTGTCTGTGGGAACGGAACAAAAAGTAATAATCAAAGGTTTTGGCAGTGCGGACACTTAATATATACTAACTTTACCAATAATTATCTTATAATACTACTTATCTTTTCTCCTCCAGAAACCTGTAAACCACTTTCCTAAGAGTCTACAAACCCCTGAGAAAGAATAGCTTAACCATTGCTTTTTATACCAGTGGTATTGCCTCAAATGTAAGTACATCCGCTTCTCAATAAACTAGCTTGCAGAGCTCAATTCAGGTCATGTTCCAATCACACTTTTCTAAATTCACCCACACCGTACTCCATACAAAGCCATTTTCGACAGCAAGAAATGGAATTAAACCGAACGCATAGAAACCGTTCACATTTGTGTTCCATTGTTCTCCTAGCCAGAGACCGCACCTTATGGGACGTCCACGGCCTATGCTTTTGAGGGGCACGTTGCCCCAAGCTTTGCAATAACCCGATTGTAAGCGCCAGTAATAGCTAAAGGCGCTTACGCTGTTTATTCATCCAGCTTTATATCGTCATATTAGCCTGTGTTCGCTACTGAATTTGGGGCTTCCTATTAGGGGTTTTAACGACGAAAGGCAGTGGTGTGGCGCCGCGCCTTTATTTGCCGTGCGTTTGGTTTGGAATCCATTTATAAAACGCAGCGTGTTAAACAAACCACCCGGCAACCACTTGAGGACTAATGTGATGAGCTTAATCGAATATATTTAAGTTCTGTGTGGTCCTTTCCTCAAAAGACAACCTGAAACATTAACCAACATGGTCCCTATATGATCTGACCATTGCATGGACTCAAAAGAGACCTTGATCTTAGAGTTTGTCTGTGATTTTTCTAAGGGATACTTCATCAATTTTAAAATGACCAAACAAGATTGCCGTATAAAAGACATTTTAACCTATCATCATCATCTTCCTGCCCTTATCCCATGTTACTTGGGGTCGGCGCAACATGTTTTTTTCATTCATTTTATGGATTCAGTTTAAGGTTTCTAGTCAATCATTATTCTCAACACGCAAATATGTAAAAGTTTAAGCATACCTACAATTAAAGTACTTTTTTTTAAGGATGGGAAATCGTCAAATGACTTCTTCCGCTCTGGGTGGAGGTGGAAGGGCGTGTCAGACTCTTACTGACTAAAACCCATCCGTATTCCTTCTAAAGCCCTTTGCGTTCCAGAGCCGCGGTGACTCTTTCGAACAAATTCCGCAACCGTGGACAGGAGTACTATTTCACCAGTTATGTTCAAAGTCCATTACTTTTATGCTGCTAATCCCAGTCCCCAAAAACGAAACCCTCGGCAGATAGCGTACAACCTATCTTTCTGTCCCTTTCTATCATAGCAGGTAGACAAGATTTTATGCCTGTAATTCGGCTCTTACCCGTCGTCTCTAATACGAGTATGTAAGACCGACGATTGAAGCAAAAGTTTTTGCTGAATATTTTTCGGCCGCTATTTTAGACAGTCTTGATCGATTTTCAGAGACTCCCGGGAAGTCGTCAACTCTTTTTATACATTAAAGAGTTTTGGTCCCGTCTTGGGATAAAAGACAGATGTTGTGCGTCCCGGCCAATATATTTTCTTTGACCTACATAAATAATACGCGAATAGGGTAGTAATATTGGTAAGTAAAAATACTATTGAACAAAATAAAGGATCGGAATATTGAAACATGATTGGCATGTTGTGTTTGGGGAATTCTAAATTCTGTTCTGTACTGTTCTATCCATACTATAATATTATTAATGCGAAAGTGTGTCTGTCTGTTACAACTTCACGCTTAAACCGCTGAACCGCTTTAGATGAAATGTTGTGACAGGATAGTTTTTATCCCAGAAATTATCCTTGGGTTGGTGAAAGTCACCAGAAAGTATGTGTGGAAGTCCGTCATTATTGAAGATAAAACCATGCACCTTTGTATTTAGGCACTTGGTTTTTGGATAATAAAAAAGGGCTGCCCAAAGTAAAAATTCGACGCGAACAAAGTCACGGGCAAAAGCTAGTGGAAATTAACCTAAGCCTAACGCAACCGTTTTGTATCACAATTGTTAGAGTGAAAATAATAGTAATTTTTTTAAACAACTCCCGCCGCTGTATCGTGTGGCAAACATGTTTTTTGTGCCAAACCACGGGTAACCGCTACAAAAAAATTAAAACTTATCACAGAATCCAGTGAATGGACGAGTAAAGCAAATAGGTTACCTACAACAAGCCTAATAGTGGTAAGACTAGTTTCTGGTAATTTTTCCAATCAAAGGTGAAGAAAACTATTCACGAGAAGTCACCTAATGAATGGTGGTTCCAAAGAAATTGTAATTCCAGTGAGTGTCGCAAAATACTTTCAAGAAGTTCGGACTTCGGTGAAATTCCTGCCATCGATGTTTTGAAACTAAGTGCTTACTTCTATGTATTTCGTCGAACTTAGTTCATCACCTGCCTGACCTTTTCCCAACTATATTTGGGTCGGCTTCCAGGCAAACCGGATTCAGCTGAATATCAGTATTTTACGTGGAGCACCTGCCTGCCAGACCTCCACAACCCATTAATTGGGTAACACGGTATTCCTTGGCAAGACTGGTGTCAGGTTTTCTGGCTACTGACTATCCGTAACGAATGCTAAAGATCTACAAATGACAGCCGGGACCAACGGCTTAACGTGCTTTCTGAGGCATGTCGAACTTAGTTACGATCTGAAATACGACGTATGGTTGGTTAAAACTAAATAAATATCAGGCAAAGTCAGATTTCTGAAAACAAGACTCGAATTCGCTAGTCCGTAAATGCGCTGTCAAATTAAACGATGGCGGTTCTTGCGTCGTGGTTGATAAAGATGACAAGAAGATATCATATGAATTCTCATGAATTAAAATCAAGCCTTCAGAATCAGAAGAAGTTTAGTAAGGAGTAGGTGTGTGAAAATTCCGGTTGACAGTTATTGGTGATTTGGTGCGCTGACTCAAAAATGTTGTGTTACGGGTAGCATTACCCAATGATAATGATATCTAGCGAGCGACAAATACTAGTAGTCAAAAAGAAAAATCGATATGAGCACTTGAAATCACCAATTTTCAAAACACCCGGAAAACTTTCCAGGTCTTTTAACTCCCAAATGAATGACTCAAAGGAATGACCACCAAATGACTGTATCATAGACAATTTCTTGTATGTTCATCTAACAACAAAAAATGCAGTATTCAAAATTGAAATCCATAAAATCACTAATTTTCAAAACTCCCGAAAAACTTTCCAAATTCCCTTAATGACCACCAAATGACTGTATCATACGCGTTTTATTGAATGTTCATCTAACAACAAAAAATACAGTATTCAAAATCCATCTAAAAACCAGAAAAACTTAACATTTTTCCCAAAATAAGGGTCTAAAATCCGTCAGTTCATGTAAAACCGGCATCATTTATGGATTAACGAACCGCCGGCCGCCAGTGCGCGCCTGCTAATGAGAGACGAACCATTTTCTATTAAGCTGAGCGGACACGGGCAATTAAGAAGAAAACGCTTAGATGAGGAAGTAGAAAGTATCGGGTTACCTACCAGTGCGCTAAGTTTTTGTTTTTTAGTGGTAATTGGTGTTGGAGCTCGTGGTTAAATAATAACAGCCGCACGGGTCGATCTTCAAGGTTAAGCAACGCTTGCCGAGGTTGGTCTGTGGATGGGTGACCATCTTTACATACCGAGACTCCTCCATGCCTCGGAAAGCACGTTTAGCCGTTGGTCCCGGCTGTCATTTGTAGATCTTTGGCAGTCGTTGCGGATAGTCAGAAGCCAGATAATCTGACTCCAGTCTTGCCAAGGAGTACCGTGTTACCCAGTTAATGGGTTGTGGAGGTCTGGGAGGCAGCCGCTCCACGTAAAATACTGGTTATTGAGCTGAATCCGGTTTGACTGGAAGCCGACCCCAATATAGTTGGGAAAAGTCTAGGCAGATGATGATGATGGTGTTGGAAGTCGTGTAGTATATACGTTTTTTGTACACTGGTTTACTACTAAAGTAATGGGACGATTCAGTTGCCATAGAACATAAACCTAGGCTTGTCGCAAACGTTTTGTTGAGTTAAGTTTTGGAGTGAAAATAATAGTATTTTTTACATGTTTTTTTGTGGTCAGAGAAGTTTGTGAGCATTCAAGAATATCTGTTGTTTTCCAAATCAGTGCTTTTTTTTTAGCATAATTAGATTATTAGATACTTAAGTGATAAGTCCTCTCCACATACTTACTTTTGCTGTGCCCTACAGAGTCCACGATTGTTACCAAATAAATGTTTACCACCAAAGTCTACATTGTGGAATGCAATAAAGAATTGAGTATTGAGTATTTTAAAATCAAGTTGTTAAGTACACATATATTACGTGACTGACCACAGACTAGATCAGGTTTCCAAAATCTAAGAACCTAAAAGCCGATATCACTAACGACAAGGTTAAGTCAGTTCTCCAAAAATACACAAAGAGATTACGAATAATATTTATCTAATGTTTCCGCTGACAAACCAAGGGAAAAAAAAATAAGCGAGCGTACACACACATGCAATAAAAATAGGTCAGCGAATAAATTTTGTGACATAAAAATATTGACAAGGCCGGCCAAAGTTTCGCGAGTCCGGGTTCTTCTGTATTATAGTACAAGAAGTACAGAAAGTCCATTCCTTATGATTGCTGAAAAAGATTACCTGCATCATATTTAAAAAAAAAAAAATAATAATAATAAAATTTATTTCAGACCAGAGACCATAGTTTTAAAACATTACAAAACTAAGTTACAATAAACATAAACACAAATATAATCAGAAATAAAAAATATTAGTATTATATATATTAAAATATATTTGTTATTGGACATAACTAAATGACTCACGATGTGTCATCATCCAGTGTCTCATCATTTTAAGTTATCGTAGAAGTAAAAATATTCCGATGTGGACGTGACGCATATCTTCCCAATTTGTATAAATTATTAATTTTATTTTAACTTGTTTTTTTTTTATACGTTATGCTTGGCGCAAAAAACCTATTATTATTTTCTTTCTTTCATAATGTCTTAGCTGAGTTGGTTGTGTGACCCACTCCGTCCCTTTCTCATCTAAGGCTGTTTAAAAGCTACTTAGTAAAAATATCCTGTAGTAGAGTAGTGTTATCCAATGCATGGAATGAAATGCAGAGGGTAAAAACAAATCAGTGTATAATTTTATTGCAAAAGATCGAAACTAGATACTACAGCAATTAACTAACGCAGCATAGGTAGGTATTATTATAATCAATAGCTAGACTTTGACTTTTCCGATGTAGTTGTACGACTTTGCAGTGCTTAGCCTTAAATACTTTTCGTTCCGAATAATTTTACCGCATTATGACGAACGAAACTTCTACATCCCTTTCATTTATCGTGAACATGCGTACACATGTCGTATAAACTTCATTACGATTCAGAACATGTTCCGACATGTCCTTCCTAGTGGTCACAATGAGGCAAATCTTCAGATATTTACTTTGTAAATCTTGTGGCTAATTGGCAAAAACGTGGCTCTTGGCGCTTACTTATTTAAGAGAGGAATCTGGAGTAACACGTGTAACTAATATGGGAAGCTGTAGCCATATTAATAGGCTTTATAAGTTATGTAATTATTTCACAGTAGTTGATTGCTACTTATTATATTAAGTAGTAAAAAAATAAATAAAAAAAAAATGTTTTATTTCAAGTACCACAAGACTCGTATCAACGAAACACATTTTTGTAAAAGACACATAAAAACATACCTTGGACACAGAAACATAACTTATACATAAAACACACAGACATATAAACATTTATACAGACAGGATAGAAAGCAAAGATAGACAGACAGGATAGAAAAGTAGCCAGTGTAGTAACACAGGCTGCTTTTCTGGCCCTATAACGTTTTAGAGATATGAGGAACAGGGTGTCAAGACCTGCTTTTTTTTTAAAGGATGTGAAATCATCTAACGACTTCTTCCGCTCTGGATGGCGTGGAAGGGCGTGTCAGACTCTTACTGACTAAAACCCATCCGTGTTCCTTCTAAAGCCCTTAGCGTTCCAGGGCCGTGGTGACTCTTTCGAACAAATTCCGCAACCCTGACAGGCTCTGGCCTTAGCGGGCCCCGTCTACCTCCATTGAAAAGGATCCTCAGACTAGACGGACCAGACACGATTGTCTGATGGGCAACTGATCGATAGTTGATGTCGGGCTGTTGAATATGTTCAAATCGTTCGGTTTAATATCGTGTTGTAGAATTTGTGTGATGTCAGGTCAATTTGCTTTTATTAGTGCTCATGGATATTGTAACTATTTAACGCTTATGATCGAATTTTCCAAGGCATGGAATCTCAGTAAGTTAAAAAGGTCACACATCCACGGACCGACATCGACAAACTATGCTTATCCTAGAAGATTGACCCGTGCGACTGTTATAGTTTAGCTGTTTGAAATATATTTTTAATATAACATATTTCCTGTAAAAAACTGAAAAAGATACGATCAAAATCAATGATCTGATCCGCGGATTGCGTACGAGATTGACTGTATTCGGACAGCCTAGGATTTATCAACCGAATTCGGTCGGTAGGCGATCGGTATCTGTGTGTCGAGACTTCCCACCCAGGACCCTTCTGGATGGGCCAGGATCCCAGGACCACTTCTAAAATCCAAATTTTCCTCATAAACTTCATATTATTTTCAATATATTCAGAACAGCGCCCCAGCTAATAGTTATTTAACTCTTATAGAACGTTTATAAGGGTTATCACACTGAATAAGTCTCATTGTTATATCTATTGTGAGTTTGGATCCAAGAGAGTGACATAATTCATTCTAATCTTCAAAGCTTTCTTTTGTCTGGCGAAATCTCTTGTTTGACTTTTTCTTGGCGTAGCGAAGTGATTAAAAGACAAAAGTAATGTCTATATAGTGACACAGTAAATTGTTTTTGTTGATCTGTGATAGGATTTATTTATTAAAACGTGGGCTAATGAATGAGTAAGACGGATTTTGTTAATAAAAGCAGGTGCTATTGGAATATTCATTAATTATTTTTTATTCGTTTTTACTTGACAGGTTCACTAAATAAACATATTTATATGTAAGAAATTATATTTTTACCTAATTAAAAAAGGAAATTGTGTATTGTTAATTTTTTTTTCAGTTTTACAATGTATATAGTACACCAGTCAATTGTTATTGTGAAACTATGATAGCATTTGTTTTTTAAAACGTAACTTCAACGAATGAGTATGACGGATTTTGTAAAAAATCGTTTTCATCAATTTGTTTTGTTTGATATAATTTAATTGTAACACCACAATATGAGCGTTTTGGTACTCTATAAGTTTCTACAATAAAATTAAGTTATCTTGAAAAATGAATGAGAATTGGTGACATCACATTTATAGATGATAAGTAGGTCATTATTGGGCTTAGCAAAACAATTCAAGGCGTGTAGATACTGAAAACAGTACATCATAGATATAGGGCTCTACTAACTTATACTTATCGTGGTGTTAGCTAATTTAGCTCGCCTTGACAGAATATAACAAATAGGTAAATTACTTACCTATACGTTAGCCGTAAAAATACCTTTTAGAGAACTCAAAACAAAAGCATAAAGGCTTTCGGAGACAGGCCCGACGCGAACATGTGACAAGATTTTGAGACAAAGTGGAAATATCGGTTGCCCGCCAAGACCTAATTCAATAAATCGAAAGTTCATGCAAGGCACAAAAAACATTATATTTTTTGTTTGAGTGCAAATATGATTAAAACAAAAAATAATTTTCTTTAGTGTTGAGATAGAACTTTTTTGTGCAAAATCAGTAAAAAAGCAAGTTTGACTAAAAATGTTAGCTAAAAGGTCTTGGTGGTTAACCGTCGATGTGAAGAATTATACACGCTGAAATTTTAATGGTTGTTTTCCCGCGGCAGAACGATTAGCCATCAGTAGTACTATCGAAACATAAAGTTAAACTTAAAAAATAAAAAGTTTTTGTTTTCAAATAATTAAAAAAATATTCATAAACTCGAAAGCGTGAGAAGCAATAGTAACTCACTAGACATGACGTAGGTACTGCTGGCAGAGCGGCGGCGCGCCGACATTATACATTATATCAGCTGGTTGATACACGAAGGGCAACAACCGCGGCCCCTTTACGCGAAATTATCGCGATGTATAACTATTGGTTCGAAGTCGCTTTCGAGTTTTGTTTATCGCAATTGTTATTTTGCCATTTCTTGATTTTAAATGTATTATTTTTCATAAATCGATTGTATTATCAAGACAAACTTATTTCGCTGCGGGAAAACAACCATTAAAATTTCAGCTTGTATATACGAAAACGCGTTACCCCTGTCTGCGGTACCCTTTAAACAAACATCAGCATAAAAAAAATAAAGCAATTACCACAATCACGAAACAAACTAAATAATTACCTGAAATAATAGTGTTTTGCGTCGCCGACGGCGCATTTGTCACAGCTAGTAGGAAGAAAGCTACCAGTGTCCTTTGTACACACACTTCACTGTACATTTTGTTATATTTTCTAGCTAATATTAACACTAACATTAATGATAATTTACATTCGGACTATGGATAATATCTTCTAGTATGTTATAACTATCAATTCGTTCAGTAGCTTTCGGGGACGTCGTAATCTGAAACAAAAGAAAAATTGGGGTTAGTTCTAAGGTTTCAGAAGATGGGATAGTGACACATTGAACTAGCTGTCGCCCGCGGCACCACTCGCGTGATTGTTAAAAATCATCCCAAGGGAACATATTCTCGAGATAAAAGTATTTTATGTGTAATTCTAGACAATAATCTACCTCTTTGCCAAATTTCATCAAGATCCGTTCGGACGTTCTGACGTGATTGAGTAACAAACATATACATATCTATCCATCCAAATACTTAAACTTTCGCATTTATAATATAAGTTTGTATGAAACTATGAAAATATACATTACATACAAAGATTTAATTTATCGTACTTTGCAATAGTAGCGTAATATTTCCAATAATTTGTCAGTACGCACATTTATTGCTTCATCCGTGGCATTCATATTGACACGTTTAAATACACAATTTACGTTGAATCCATCAGTGGATATTATAAATAATAAAACAGCTGAGGAGTATTACTTTTTAATTCTATTTGCTTTATAAATAAAACTGTTTTGCATGAATTAATTAAGGTAGAAAATATAAGAATATCTTAATATGATAAATAATATCTGTATCTTGTACCTACTTTCTGTCATTCTAGTGTAATGCCCTGTCGGAGACTGTTTCCTGATAACTACAACCTGGAGGTCTTTGAGACAAGAGTGAATAGGTTACTTCTAGGCAAGCGTGTTCCATCGTCGACCACATTATCGCTTTCTATCATGTGATATTGTGGTCAAATAAGAGTCTTATCAATATATAAAAATAATAACAGTTATGTGCCCTAGTGAATGCAGATTAAAGTATCAAAACTATTAAAAACAGCACTAAAAGCTTCCTATAAAAATTAAGTTCCATAAAATAATAACCTTATCACTCTTCGTTACCAAAACGCGTCCACGAAAAATCATCAATACGATACCATCACAAATAATAAATAACATATTTGATGTTCACGGATTACCCTAGATGGCGTGTCTGTCACTTGAGGCATAATCCACCTTCGGTACAGACGCATGGGACACAGAATAAATATATACAGTAGGTCAACTCCGTGCGACGAAAGATAACAGGAGATCGCAAACGTACTGCGGCTTTTAAAACAAATGCCAAACGCGAGTGAGCCTGCACTCACTGAACGTGAAGTATGTCCACATTTGTGTGTATTTTAAACCGATGTACGAAACTAAACTTCTGTTCCCAATGTTCTTGTGCATCGGGTGCCTCCGTGCCCCTCGACACACAATTAATTATTTGTACGTGTGTTTTTGGTCGCTACATTTTGTATGAGGCGTAGAATTTGATATTCAGCCGAGGCCTGTTAGGCTTGGGGAATCAAGACGTTGAGGGAAATACGAGGGTAATTTACGAAGTTAAGCGTTTAACCTTGGCATGATTATTGTCTTTCACGTGGTTTGCGAAAAATAAGGAATCACCGACACAGCTTCCAGGGTTATCAAACTTAAACGGCAGGGGCTGGTCGTATTTATCGAAGGACTAACCGGTGGTACAGACGAGTCCCAGAGTGAAGACTGAATAGGAAATCAAAGCGAACGAAGATCTATAAAATGTGACCGGGAAAGCCAGAATTTGGAAGGCAGAGAACCACGTGTTTAAAACCAGGTCTACTTCCAGGTGTGGACTGCGACAGGCTGTATTGATTGATGCGATGATGGATCACGGTAGGCGTGGCGGTTCACTATTCTTGGGTATGTGAGAACGAGAACCCCCCAGGACTCGACATTCAGGTATTGACAGAATCCGTTGTTTTCGTTGGTACTTTGATATAACTCACCCAACGCTCCAGTCATATTTTTATGAGGATTTTCGCACAGAAAATAAAAAGATTATTTTCTTCTTGCTCGAGAATGAATCTCTCTTCGAGCTTTCTGTCAGTAGGTCTATATTTCAAAACACGAATTCTTGGTTGTCTTGTCACGAAGAAAGTGTCGAATGTCAGTGCGGGCTACGACACATGACGCTTTATAATGACGGTTGAAAGGGAAGCCGGAAACCCGACAGACTGAAAACTGGGCTAACCTTTAAATATTGGGTTTATTCAGTGAGGTCGTTGAGAATACATCAATAACGTATAACACTTATTTTTCATGGTTTTTAAACAACGAATTAAGCTGTTAGTTACCTGTGTTTGCAGCAGTAATTCAATCACGTGACAATAACAATATGAACTGTTTACCAATAGGACTATGGAGGTCGTTATATTACGTGTAGATTTCATGATTGTCTGTCAGTTGCAGTACTTTATGCATCTTAATTTTGGTAATGTTCGTCGGATGGTTGAGTTCTTAATATTAATTGAGCTACACAGTAACTGATAAAAATGCTTCCACTGTCTGGTCAGGTCCACTCAAATGTGTATGGTAGGTAGTTTCTTCAAAAGTCCACCTCCATGAGTTTTATATGGGTCGATGGCGCATTGCGTTCCACGCACGGCTCAAAGAGATGTCAGCATAGGGGACGGGGTCCGCTAGGGCCAGGGTTGCGGATTTTGTTCGAAAGAGTCACCGCGATCCCGGAACACAAAGTGCTTTAGAAGGAACACCGATGGGTTTTAGTCAGTAAGAGTCTGACACGCCCGTCCGCGGAAGAAGTCATTTGATGATTACCTTTACTTAAAAAAAAACTTACATAATTTAGCCATACATTGATAGCATGAACTTTAAAATACTTAGTAGACCAAAAAACATAGGTAGGACTTTAATAATAACCAACCATTCTAACGGATTACGTGAAACATCTACCTCGAACAGTCTATTCGTCGAAATATCCAATTTCATTTATCTCTAATGTTTTTGATGCGGTCCTAAAAGCTTCGGCAAGTAACTCGAACTAGTTTTATTACTAAACGTAACGTTCGAGAAACACGCGAGAACTATTCAAGGGATTTCAGTATTACGGCTACTGGGCAATTTAGAGCAAGCTTGGAACTTATGATCATGCTAGCAAGTTCTGTAACAAGGTTGCAAGTATGATTGGGTTCCAGGGTTTCGGAATTTGTCCGAAAGAGTCACCGTGGCCCTGGAACGCAAAGGGCTTTAGAAGGAACACGGGTGGATTTTAGTCAGTAAGAGTCTGACACGCCCTTCCGCTCCACCCAGAGCGGAACAAGTCATTTGATGATTTCCCATCCTTAAAAAAAAAATATGATTGGCTTGTCATAAATCTGAGTCGTAAAGTTGAAATTATAGGAATAGCTTTTCGTTGATGAAATTGAATGAAATTACTCGTAGCTGCTAAAAATTGCGCGTGTGTTGTAAAACGTTAGTTATGGCCTACGCGTTTTTGTGACTTCATGAACAAGCCAGTTTGAAATTCTTTGGAACGTCATTGATCAATTTTTTTTGTTGTAAATTCCATGTGTAACAGAATAAACGCAATACCTCTTAAGGGGTCATTGTAATCATCATTATGAACAACTTTTACTATGACACCTTAAGAGGTATTGCGTTTATTCTGTTACTCGTTTTGTATATGATAAAAGTAAAACTATTAGAGGTATTTTTTAAATCAGTTTATATTAGATGAGGGCAACGTAGCCTAGCTGACTAACCTGTGTTTTTTTTTTTTTTTAAGGATGGGAAATCATCAAATGACTTCTTCCGAATTGGGTGGGGTGGAAGGGCGTGTCAGACTCTTACTGACTAAAACCCATCCGTGTTCCTTCTAAAGCCCTTTGCGTTCCAGGGCCGCGGTGACTCTTTCGAACAGATTCCGCAACCCTGGCAGGCTTTGGCCCTAGCGGGCCCCGTCTTTTATGTTGACATTTCTTTGAAGCGCGCGTGAAACACAACGCGCCATCGACCCGGTGGTGATCGGACAGCGAGCCACCCAATGCTCGCCGTCCGCAGGCCCGCGCCTACGGTGGCCGGGGATCGCCCTGCGACTCCCGACGCCCGGGGCGTCTTCTTATGTTGCGGCGGTTGGGGCGAAGGCCTTGCCTTTCACTCGCGCGGCCCGCCTCCTCCTTTGCTAGCATTACTGCTTCGCAGAAGGAGGTGACCGCTTCCCAAGCCTCCTCGCTCCGGACCATGGATTCAACCAGGGCCGGACGCGAGAGGTCGCCGCCGCCGATCGCCTCGACGAGGACACGGCGGTGCTCTAGCTGACTACCCTGAAACGCCAAAACAAACTCACAGTTCTAAATCTCTTTTAAGAACTATCGTCATTTTGACTGAAAGACATCCACTGCTGGATATTGGATCCTAAAACGTCCCCAAAAATTCTGAAGTTTTTTCACTCTTCATCGGTCCACCTCTTGGAAGACCTTCCACCGATATGCCATTCAGTTCGCAGTCGCAACCTCAGAACCTTTCGGCATTATCGACCATCGGTTCTGAGAGCAATGTCTGCCTGCTTTTGTAGTTTAGCAACGTTTTGGGTTTTCTTGGTAACCTGTGTCATTAAAAACTCTTAACTAGACTCGGAGATAACTACTTTGGCCAAATTAAGTTTTACCTAGGCCATTAGCATGATAGTATCATAAGAAAGATAGTTGACGGTTGACAGGACAGAATGGAAGAAAAAAACGTGTTGCGCCGACCCCAAGTAACATGGGATAAGGGCAGGAAGATGATGATGATGATGATCATACGAAAGATAGTTCATTGTGAAAGGTATAAACGAATGAATTGGTTTAGCATGTCAAGTTCCTGATAAGCCATGAAACAAATAAATGGTTGCGATTACTTCTCAAGGGCGGCTCAAAACAGCAAGGCAACTTTAAATATGTATATGTATAATATATATTTTACTAATTCATACAATGTGGAGACTTCGATACGACAATAAATGAAAACACTGGCAATACTAACCAGTATAGACAGGGTTTTCATTAATTGTCATAGGTATATTTTGAAACAATCATAAATCCTGTCACCGAAACAAAATACAAACTTTCCAGTTGCATAAAACGTCAAAAAACTCAAACTAGTCAAGGATTTCAAGGACTATTATTAATTATAGAATGGACGAAATATTCCAAGCAGTCTGGTGCAGTTCGTGACATCAAATCTGTGATAAAAGAAAACATTCGTATGATTGATATTATTAATTTACTGTCGTGCCGTTGTCCCCACCTTGTATATGTTACCGGAAAATAGCAAACTCCGTAAGATTATAAAATAACTAGAGAAAAAATTGTTAACTCTCGATATATTGTCAACTGAACATCATCAAAATTTGATAGTCTATAACCTCGCGGAGTCATTCCGAGAATTGTGGACTGGCATAAACTGGCGACCAATCAGCTGTCTGGTCTACAATTTATCTGTTTTGGTGTGATAGTTAAATTGGAAACTTGGTCATTGGTCAATTCAGAGAAAACAAAGACCAATGACCAAGTTTCCAATTTAACTATCACATAAAAACGGTTAAATTGTAGACTTGTGCTCTGATTGGTCGTCATTTCATGACAGCCTACAATTTCTCGGATTGACTTCTGTAAAATAGTATTCCAAATGTTCAGTTGACAATTTATCGAGAGTTTACAATCTCTCAAGTTATTGTATAATCTTACGGAGTTTGCTATTATCCGGTGACATATACAACATAAAGTGGAACATAGACGGACTTAATGCAAAAAGGCATTCTCTACCCGTCAACATTTGGGTTAATAAGGCAACACTGTGTTAGGGGTGCAACAAATGTTAAATATTTCAATGATTCGAATTGGACCCCCGGAAGTTGCACCACAAAAGATAATGCGGTGCAAGTCATTGTTCATGGTTTGATATGTCAATGAATTAGATTGAAATGATGACCTAAGAACGGTGTATTGGCTACAAAAGCCAAAAAAATATAAGGTCCCATTAAAATAGATGGAAAAACTGTTAGAAATCATTCATCATCTGCCTAGCCTTTTCCCAACTATAGTGGGGTCGGTTTCCAGTTAAACCGGATTCAGCTGAATACCAGTATTTTACGTGTAGCGGCTCCACAACTTATTAACTGGGTAACACGGTACTCCTTTGCAAGACTGGTGTCAGATTATCTGGCTTCTGATGACTGCCAAAGATCTACAAATGACAGCCGGGATCAAAGGCTTAACGTGCTTTCCGAGGCACGAGGAGTCTCGGTATGTTAAGATGGTCACCCATCCACAGACCAACCTCGGCAAGCGTTGCTTAACCTTGAAGATCGGCACGTGCGGCTGTTATTATTGAGCCACAAGCTCCTCTATACTGTTAGAAATCATTCAGAGCACCAAAATATGGACATGGTAAATAATGAAAAAAAAACGCATTAGATGCTTAATAGAAAAAAATCGGCTAACGAAAATACACTAAAAATGTTGGTTATTGAATGATCATATCCATGTCTTTGATATCTCATAATTCTTATACTAAAAATGTTCAAGTTTTTGAGAGAAACCAAGTTATTAGGGAGTTAAGTATATGGGTTAAACTTAGGCATGTTTTATAATTTTTTATCTCGACCTTTATCCCGTGAGGCTAAAATGATTTATTCATTAGTTAATATTTAAGATTTTTTTTTAGCTTAGTTTTTGTTGCTTTTTGGTCGTAATTCAAGATAAGTTTATGATAGGGCTGACATGAACAGAGTTCAAAAGTCCCTTAAAATAAAGATAAAATAAAAAAAAATGTGCAAGTCCACGTGACCATGTCAGTCAAGTAGGTACCTAATCATAATGGATGTGTTTATTGTAGTGTGCCGGCAATTTATTATTGTAGGTCAAAGTAAAATCACTTTAATCAGTGTTTTTTGCTTGGATATCTTCGGTTAGACGTACTGAACGCTGTGTTAAAATTTATCCATATATTTTAATCGGACCTTGTATAACCATCTTTGACATGAATAAAAATACTTGCAACTTTTCAAATTCTGAAATATTAACGATTACAATACTGAGCAAAATTTATGCAAACTAGGGAGCTGTTCATTTCAATATGACGGCGGAAAGTTAAGAAATATACAAAACTGTCATTCGTCACCTACATGTTTGTGACGCAGGCGGAAGCTAAATAAATATTAATTTTATTCGGAGTGTTGAATCCAACGTCTTGCGGCAGCTAAAATGTTCTAAAATATTGTACAAGTGAATATGTCGAAATTTTAACAGTGGTTCTTTAGAAAGTCCAAGTTTTAAAATTTCAAATCAAAAACGTCGTTAACATTTAGAGATGTGAATGTATAAAAAATGACAATGACATGTGACATGTAAATATATAAAAAATAAATTGCCGTGTCAAAAAACAATTTACTCTCAAAAACGAAAATGTCTCGACTGTTTCATTTGATAGCTTCAATACTGGTTAAAGAAAAAAAATGTTACATTCAAATCTATATATAGGTGGTACGAAATTCAACGAATCATCAATTCAGAAATAAATACTAGATTGTGTTTCTAATAGAAATAGTATTTATCTGTCATTAGGAACTACCTAATGAGAAAATTAACGACAAAGAGTTTTTGAAGATTGCCCTTGAATTCAATAGATACCACCACCAAAACAAGCAGTAGGTATACACAAAAACACAAAGTACCTACTTGAACAGTTTAGTGTAAAAAAAAAAATAACGAGTTGCACTCCGATAGTGCCGGCAGAAGTGATAAACATTAACGTTGTGCATTTTTGATATTTTGGAATGGTTAGGGAATAATTTCGCACAAATTGCTTTAATTATTAGTATAGAAGTACTATCATTTATGTGGTAAAATACAATATTCATTTATCGCGCTATCGTACACAAACATGACAATTTATATTACATTACAAATTTAACACTTAAAAACTTTCCCTCCGTCTTACGAATTTTCGATCAGGTCACGTGTCCTGAGGCGAGCTTAACATTTTTTACCCATCCCAAAAAGTGTACAACGTCGCTAAAGAAGTTTTCACTTCAAAAACTAAATAACCCTTCTGTACTCATACAAGAACGACATAACCTTCCCCAGGCTTAGACTATCCTTGAGGATTTAATCACACAAAATAATAAAAGAACCAAATCTAAAATATTCTCATCACACAGATTAAACCATTTACAAAAATCACTTTCAAATTCAAGACAGAAAGCAATTCGTTTCGTCATAATATTACTACCAACATTTCAGCTGAAAACTGAAACAACCTTTTATTTTCTTTAGCAATGTTTTTAATAAGAGGAGCTCATGGCTAAATAATAACAGCCGCACGGGTCGATCTTCAAGGTTAAGCAACGCTTGCCAAAGTTGGTCTGTGGATGGGTGACCATATTAACATACCGAGTTTCCTCCGTGCCTCGGAAAGCACGTTAAGCCGTTGGTCCCGGCTGTCATTTGTAGATCTTTGGCAGTCGTTACGGATTGTCAGTAGCCAGTAAATCTGACTCCAGTCTTGCCAAGAACTACCGTGTTACCCAGTTAATGGGTTGTGGAGGTCTGGTAGGCATCTGCTCCACGTAAAATACTGGTATTCAACTGAATCGTTGACTGGAAGTCAACCCCAATATAGTTGGGAAATGGCTAGGCAGATGATGAGTAATGTTTTTAATAATATGAAGTAATACTTTTAGTTTACAGTTACTTAAGCAATTTATTTACCTACACTGTTTTTCTTTCAAGATTAATTAGCTTCCGAGAGATAGTAATTAAACTAAATTAAATACACGTCTTTGCACTTTCGAAGTAATGCGATGTCTAAAATGGTTGAAGGTGGAAACTCCTGGAATAATTTACTAAGTTTCAGTATATTATGTTTCCGTTTTACTGAAATGTGGGGTATTATATACTCAGCCATGAGTTTATAAGCCTAGGTATTGCGACATTGCGGGTAGGTTTAACCTGCTTTCTTGGAACAAAAAATGAGAAATTCTCTGTTTCAAGAAATATAGAGAACTAGCTTTTGCCCGCGACTCGACGTACGTGCATTTCCCGTTCCCGTAGGAACTTCGGAAAATCCTCTTTTAGTGCTCCCCTACACTCCCCAACGAACCTACATACCAAAGTTCTGTTTTCTACGAACAGTAGTTTGGGCTGTGCGTTGTCTGTTAGTCGCTCAGTAACGCAAGAATTTTAGAAACAGTAATTTTTCATTTTATTTCTGATGATGTCACGGCATCATAAGCTTCCTAGCCTTTTTCCAACAATTTTGGATTGGTTTCCATTAACCGGATACAACTGAATTCCACTATTTTACGAAATCATCATTTCATCCAAAAAACGTCCTTAGCCGGACAAAGGGCTCCCCAGTTAACACCACATCTTCCGTCCCTATGCGTCTCAGATCCTTGGTCCAAGGTCCACCTTGTGGGAGGCCCTCATGCGCTGCATTTTTTTATGCAGTTGTATCTGCATGAAATGTCGAAACATAAGTTCTGGTAAATTCATGGTAGTTTGACTTTTAAGAACATAATAACATTTGATTTAAAATAATAATTCTTTTGCTTGTAAAATTCAACGTGTCTAATTTCCTTTTGGTTTTGTATTATAGGCAGTAAATTATTGTTAGGGGTTATTTTTATTGT
Source organism: Mamestra brassicae (assembly GCA_905163435.1). NCBI lineage: Eukaryota > Metazoa > Arthropoda > Insecta > Lepidoptera > Noctuidae > Mamestra > Mamestra brassicae. Next base: position 2,673,716 of record LR990996.1, on the reverse strand, counting down.
ATCAGGTATAGCAGATATGCTCATGTGTAACCACAATGTCAGCTGGTGGTAAACGAAGATATTGTGGCCGACCTTGGCTAGAATTAACCTGATCTAAGTAGGCAATTATATATTCCTAGTATTAGTACCTACCTTCATACTAATCTCGTAAAGATGGCCTATGAGTCTAGTCCTTTAGCTCAAATGCTACATACATTACAGAATAAGGTAGAAAAATCTTACTTTGAAGCGTAAATATTAATCAGGTACCTATGATATTTGGCCGTTCATAGATTAGTACTAAGGTTAAGTGAGGGGACACATTTCATTTAATATTCCAGTTAATTAGGTTAACGGAGACAGTTGACTTGACCAATGAATGACCTTTAGAATTGATGAGGAGACGATATCTTAGCTAGCTTCGACTGGCCTGCTGGTCGAGTGGTTAGTGACCCTGACTTCTCAACCGGAGGTCGTGAGTTCGATTCCCACCCAGGACAAATCTTTGTGTAGTGAGCATGATCATTTGTTTTGTGTCTGGGTGTAATTTGTCTATAATATATGTATTTAGAAATATATAAGTATTTTTAGCAGTTGTCTGGTTGCCATAGCACAGGCTCTGCCTAGTTTGGGATCGGATTACCGTGTGTGAGTTGTCCCATGATATTATTATTATATTATTAAAGCTTAGTTCTTGTAAATAGCTATTAATAGTTATGTATATCAAGAAAAAAGACGATGCAAAAATATTTAGGTTTCAAAAGCTTTTCGTTTAATTATAAGTAAGTAATTGTTTATAATTGTTTTTAATGGCCTCAAGATTGCAACGGCAATTTAGACTTGTATTTTGTAAACTAATAATATTAATGAAATTTAATTTTATAGTCTAGAATTCTACCAATTTAAAACGTTTATATCTCACGGAGACTCTTAGCAATACCCTTGGGACGTTTATTTAAAATTATTGTTATTGATCTTGTTTGACTTTAATTTATTTAGGTTCTGTATCTTTGTTATTAGCAATAATTGGTTACAATTAAATAGATACAACCTACCTAGGAGGAACATATTGCAGATTTATCAAACTAACTAACCAATACGTGGATCCTTTACATATCTAATACGTAGACCTATATATATCACACTTAATAGTTACACATGAGACATAAATTATTTTAGTACCGATACTCGACTGTCGAAATCACAGCCTTAGGTACAGCGAAGTTACACAATATGGTTAATGTGGTAAAGTTTTGAGTTCGAATATTGACTCATTAAACTGGTGAGACCGCCCTAAGGGCCAATTCCACAGAGTTCGGACTGCATCGAGATGACGCTCGCTAAGCTGTTGGTCCTAAGTTAAAGGTTGATTTACAAATATGCGGGCCTTGCCCGGGCTGTAGTCCATCCGAGTTCAAAAAAATATCGATGCTTATGTCGCCGGAAGATTGTAAAATATCGCGTGAAATTGCAAACTATTTTTTCTCAATAAGACACGGATAAATTGAAAACTATTGAATTGAATGGGATTGATTGTATACAAAACGATTTTTTTCATAATATATCGAGAAATTATAATCAAATAAACATTTATTACAATCTTACGGAGTCTACAATTTTCCAGTGACACGTACATTTTATATTCGTTCACACATGTCCGATTCCGGGCCGTACCCGAGACGTCAGATCACGTAATAACGGACCATGGCTCGAACACGTCTCAGTCGCGGCCTTGAAATTTGTGGATCAATCTTAAATTGGGACAAGCTTGCGACACTATTTTAAACCCACTGCAACTAATAAAAGTCAAAATTAACAGTAGCGATCCCCAGAAAAGCGCCGAGTCTGTCTTGGATCCCGTAACGAAATTGTTAGAAAAAAAAACAAGCGAAAGAGTACGAAATATATGTGTCACTTGGTCTCAGATGTCATTTGTAAATTTTTGACATACTTTGACAATACATTAGTCAGTAGCCTGAGAATCTGAAACCAGTTTTCCCAGTTTTTTTACTTCAATTATATTTTACATATACATGGCCTGAGAAATAGAGAAAAAAAATGTCGACATATCACGCGTTCGAAGCCGCGGGCAGTAGACAGTATTATGATTAAAGGCGTCTCTAATCGCTGTCGGCACGGTGATTCCGAGGTCTGTGGTCACTCCCGAACGAGAACACTATTTCAACCTAAATAATATATGTTTAATAGTCAAAATGTCAATTTAGAGTCCCGTAACTCGATCGAAAACGGTTTAGGGAGATGCTTCTTGACTTTCTTGAAGTTTCTACAGTGTTATTTACTTTGTACCGGCTTAAAATCGGTTCAATAAACTTCAGATAAATAGAACTTCGACAAATTTAGTTTAGATTGATACGAAAGTTGAATAGGATTTGATTTTGAGCAGTTGCGAGAAATTGGTCAAATATATTGCATCGAATTAACTGTTTTTAACATTTGCAAAATGTAGGCGTAAAAAGGTAGCTAGCAAAATAAAGTCTACTACGAAGGCAAAATAATGTGTTTGTTATCATACTTTAAGCAACAACGGTGTCAACGACCGCAGGGGGTGTCAGTATTTTTAGGGTTTCATACCCGAAATACAATCAATGGAAACCTATTACTATGTCTCCGCTGTCTATCTGTCTTTCAGTGGGTTCTAACTCATGAATCGCGGTAGACAGTTAAAAGAAACAGAGCGTGTATTGAAAAAAAACTTTACATTAACAGAAGAATCGTGTTTTTATTTTCGATTTATGGTACAAACCAAAACAAAATGAGAAAGTCCGGCGCGCGCTTGGCCAGTATTTCATAATGTTTAAACCATCAGTGACGGTTCGCGTGATTTTTTTTTGACTTGCTTCAAGTATTCTATTTAATAATTGATTCGAGACTGACGCAACCGACACTAAACAGAAGTAATAATAGTAAAGAATTGCGCTGAGCGACGCGTGCTCATTGAAATTAAAAGGGTTACCATCTCAGCATTTTCTGAGATGCATATCAAGCACCCCGCTCAGTGACACAGGGACGATGCCACATAAATATAACCTTAATTAAAACGCAGTAAGAGGCATCATGATATCTGAGACTTGACTCACACAAGATCAATACATACTGGTACTGATATGACAATTTGTTGTGTGTGTGATTAATTAATTAACATCATAATAATTTTCGCGTATTAAAGTTAATTGTTATAGATGACCCGTAATGTAATTAATTTATGACTCCAATTCATATGAGGACGTTTCGTATATGTAGGGTTCCGTGGTTCCCTTGTGGCTGGAAGCCGACCCCAATATAGTTGGGAGAAGGCTAGGCAGATGGTGTAGGGTTGCGTTGAGCTTATCCAGAAAAATACCAAGTCATTTTCCCCACTCATTTCAAACACATTGACAGTTGCAAAAGTCAAAAGTGAAAACGTTTATTTCAATCAGGCCACTAAACGGCACCTTTGAACGTCATCGTTTACAGTTCAGTAAAATAATAATATTACATTAATAAAGTGACTCTACTGTCCATTCGGAAAGGTAGATTCTTATAGAGAAGAAAGGACAAGAAACTCCATAGTTACTCTTTTCAAATAATGATTTCACAAAATTTGGTATACAAAAATTAATTTAATATTATGTGAGGACGATGCACCCAGAGTATGCTACTTTTAAGAACAAAGTAGTACCAGCAGAGGTAAACTTATTCATTTTCTAAAGAAATTTAGATAAATGGTACTCACATATTTACAAATATTGGAACCATTAATCAAACAGTGTGTGAGTCAACAGAAAAATAAAAACCCAAAAAAGCCCATATATTGATATCATTAAACATTAACGTCCCTTGACTTGAGAGTTTTTATCCCTTGTCATAGCGATTGCCTTCATTGAAGTGAAAGAAATTTCCTTCAAAAGAACTTAAGCCCATATTTCAAGTCAGGTTTGAGGACTCAGTCGCTATAACAACAAAAAAACCCGATTAATGTTAATAAAGAACAAGCTATAACTGTCAATTTGATGATTCTAGCTGGAGTCGAACTAAATATCAGGCCTCGCGTTGTTGTTCCATAGGTGCGCTAAACCCGCTACGCATAGACTTGACGATTGTGTAGCGCTACGATAGACTGCTACGAGCGTAGCAATGATCTAGATTCGTAGCACGCCTCTCAATCCAAAGGTTGGTAAAATGATCGTAGCAGTGCATTTTTTATCGCATTTCCTTAAAATAATGTACTTATATGAACATGTTAATAATATAAAAGTACGCTAGTAATTTTTAGGGTTCCGTGTCCAACAAACCAACAAACCCTATTACCAAGCCTCCGCTGTCCGTCCGTCTGTCGGTCAGCGGGCTGTATTGCAAGAACCGAAATAAGTAGATAGTTGAAATTTTCGCAGAGTGTGTTTCTATTACCGCTATTATTTATTTATTTAGCTTTAATTACTCTCTGCACTTACAGTAAGTACCAACACGTATAGAAAGTCATAATCACACTAATATTATACAGGCGAAAGTTTGTGAGTGTGTGTGAATGTTTGTTACTTCTTCACGCGCAAACGGCTGGACCGATTTAAATGAAATTTGGTATAGAGATTGTTTGAGTCCCGGGAATATATTCCCTTGGGACAATTTTCGACATTAACGCGTTTGGAGCCGCGGGCAGTAGCTAGTCTTATTATAAATTAGATATTGCAAAAATTTTAAAGTAACACACATATTGTAACAAAAAAAAATGCACTTGGCCGGTATCTTTTTTACAATTAGATTAAAGAATCTTTTATTTTGACGCTATAAATATGGTTACCAGCTCCCAACACACGGTCGGAAATTCGTCATTTCAATAACTAAATTGACAAAACTCGGAAGCTAACTAGTTTTCGGGTGAACTAGCATCAAAGTTGACTATTAGTTATCACGATTTTGGCAGTCGAAACAAAAATGAAACGTCACACACAATGTGTACGGAAAAAGCTAAAACCGCTTTGTGAAAATATTTAGCTTTATCCTATGATACATTGTTCTTGTCAAAATAGTACCTCCATACCAGTTTATAGGATGATTTTTTCGTAATTTTCTGTCCTTTAAAAAAATCTTAGATTCTTAGAATATTCGCAAAAGTAAGATTTCTTCAAGATTATAACTAAACATCGAAGTTCATTATAAGAGTAATCATCTGCCTCGCCATTTCTCAACTATATTGGGGTCGGCTCCCAGTCAATCCGGATTCATCTGAATACCAGTGTTTTACGTGGAGCGGCTGCCTACCAGACCTCCACAACCCATAAACTGGGTAACACGGTACTTTTTGGCTAGACTGGTGTCAGATTTTCTGGCTTCTGACAATCCGTAATGACAGCCAAAGATCTATAAATGGCAGCCAGGACCAACGGCTTAACGTGCTTTCCGAGGCACGGAGGAATGTCGATATGTTAAGATGGTCACCCATCCACAGACCGACCTCGGCGAGCGTTGCTTAACCTTGAAGATCGACCCATGCGGCTGTTTTTATTTAGCCACGAGCTCCTCATTATAAGAGTAATGCCAAATAATAATATATCCAACCAAAAGTTGTCTTTAAAGATCGATTTTAGCGATGAGGCCGTCCATTGTGTCATCCTTTATCACATATTCTTCTACTATATTTTTTATTACTTATATGGTGTAAATGTCACTGGAATATAGCAAACTCCGTAAGATTATAAAATATCGCGTAAAATTGTAAACTATTTTTTTTTAATAAGACACGGATATACTGGAAACTATTCAATTTGGATGGGATTTACTGTACACAAAATGATTTATTAAAATATATCGGGAAATTAGAATCAAACAGAGATTTATTACAATCTCACGGAGTCTACAATATTATATCCTATAAAGTCTACAAAATTATGGCACTTTTAATATCAAGTACTAAATTAAATATTACATTCTTCAAGACATTATTGTCAAGTCTCTTACTGCCAATCAGATATTGTTTTCCCGTTTTCGAAGTAAAATTACATGAAATCTAAAACGACTTGTCTTGTATCAGCCTACGTTATCTGAAAATTCTTAAGAAACAAAATGACAGTGAATGAGATAAAAGAAATAAGCGTTTATGTAAGCTGGTAAGGAGAGTGGGACTAAAATAGCTATTGACAGCGAGAATACCGAAGATATTGCTCGTTTCTTAAAATAGAGAGGAGACAAGGAGAAATGTATCTTCTTAGATTTTTTTTTGTGGATAGTATAATACAAAGCTTATGTAGTGGGTTGTAAATTATGGCTTGACACTGGTGCTTTATATAATTTCTTCATTGCAAAAGTATTAGCAATTTACAGTCGGAATAACGAAGGTTTTGCTCGTTTCTTAAAATAGATGAGACAAGGAGAATCGTAGGTATTCTTCTTTTGAAATGATAAGATTATGGATTATGTTGGCAGTATAGCACAGAGCTCAAGACTTCTTAACCCCCGTATCATACTGCCTTCAAAATCAAGTGTCAAGTTATATGATGTAACCCTAGTGGGTTGCATCCACTGGTTCTTGACATTGGCTGGTAGGTAGGTATACTTTCTTGAAGCAGTATTGCTAGCAATGGAGGAGGCGGGCCGCGTGAGGGAGAGACAAGCTACAGGAGAAGACGCCCCGGGCGTCGGGAGTCGCAGGGCGATCCCCGGCCACCGTAGGCGCGGGCCTTCGGACGGTGAGCATTGGTTGGCTTGCTGTCCGATCACCACCAGGCCCGGGTCGATGGCGCGTTGTGTTTCACGCGCGCCTCAAAGAGATGTCAGCATAGAAGACGAGGACCGCTAGGACCAAAGTCTGACAGGGTTGCGGAATTTGTTCGAAAGAGTCACCGCGGCCCTGGAACGCAAAGGGCTTTAGAAGGAACACGGATGGGTTTTAGTCAGTAAGAGTCTGACACGCCCTTCCGCTCCACCCAGAGCGGAAGAAGTCATTTGATGATTTCCCATCCTTAAAAAAAAAGGTATACTTTCTTCAATGCTAAAAGTATTTAGTTTAATCTGTCTGCCTTTGAATGATTTAATATAAACGTAATCTGAGCATACGAATACGATAAGCTCTTTCAACATACTTATGACAAACTGTATGGTAGTAGCTACAAGTTTTATCTTAGATGATAGCCTTTGCGAATCTGGTATTCATTAGTAAGAGAACAAAACTGCAATACAGATTTTTCTTGGATAAAAATATTATTGATTTTGCTATTTGCCAACATGTTTAAAAAGTAATATCTTATCCCACTTCACTTATTTCGTTTATTGAATTTTCTTTACATATAAATTTACAAATTAAATATTTCTTTCAAAGAAAAAAACAAAATGAAAGTGTCTATGATTGTAAGTCGATCACATCTCAACGACACACTACGATGCATTGGATGAAATTAAATGCATCGCAGTGTCTTGACTAAGACGCAGGTATTTTTTTTCCACTTATTGCCAGTCGCGCGAACAATGGCGCTCACTAAAGCTAGTCTTTTATATTCCTTCCGGTCTTACTGGGCGTAATGCAACATCTGACAAAAGCATTCGTCCAGTTTTTGTTTCCACATACTGCGTGGAAACAAAAAAAATACGAATGTGTTTTGTTTTACACGGATTTTAGGACACGGCGTAACATAACATAACATGCTCGCTGCGAATGTTACATTACGGCCCGTAACACCGGTCAGTAGGTAGGTAGCTTTAGAAGCTTCAATATAAAAGCAACGCAACGGTATAGTTATTTGTTTCCTAAGATTAAATTGAGAAAATAACAATAATCACGAAACGTCTTCAAACTCCATTTCGGATGTACCGAGTTCAGTGCCTGAGGTCACGCGAGGTCACAGTTACATACTAGGTTGGAAAAAGGTCTTAAATAGTGCTGTCTCACTATATTTCCAGACCCACTTTAAACTTTTAAAAAGGCTTTTAGCGCCTCCTTCGTATAGGACCATCGTAAACTTTTATTTAGAGTAACCTTACTCACTTCTGATTGTCTCAGTGGTTTAGTGGTTGCAAGAGAATCTTGGGTTTGATTCCCCCGTCGATCAAAGTGTAAATTAAGCTGTCTCATAATTCACAGGGAGAAAGTTCTATCTATTCCTTTACTAATATTATAAAGAAGAAATATTTGTATTTTTGTATGTAACGAATAAACTTAAAAACTACTGGATCAATTTGAAAAATTCTTTCGGCAGTCGATAGCTACATTATCAGGGAGTAACATAGGCTATACTTTACGTCCGTAATCCCACCAGAACGGGAACTACGCGAATGAAACCACGTGACGTCCGCTAGTTTTTAATAATTTATCATAGAGAGACATTAAGCAATAATATTATAACTTTGAGTGGGTTTTCAAACTGAGAATTATGATTTAAGAACAGTGAAAACCTATTAACGGCGAAGTGCCCAATTTGGACAGGAAAGTAGAATTCTTCAAAAACTGAATTCAAAAATCAGGGAATAAAAACTAATGTTTTTCAATAGCAGACCGGACTTACATTTTGCCCGGTTGATGCCAATAGGCTTTCAATTTGTTATAAGGGGCTAACCATAGAAAACAAATTGAAATGCATAAATACATGGAATGCAGTAAATTGCTATGGCTCCTTCTCTTCTTCTTAGTTTCTTAGTAATACAGGCACGGATTTTCATCATCATCGTCATCATCATCATCACCATAACAGCCGAAAGAAGTCCACTGCTGGACATAGGCCTCCCCCAAGTGTCGCCACAACAACCGATCATGTGCGTCTCGCATCCATCGGCTACCCGCGACTATCACCAGGTCATCGGATATTATACGGATATTATCACAGATAGTATCCACTTCTCGCTACTTTAATAAAATAAAAATAAAAAAGCCTTTTATTTCTTGCATTACAAAAAAATAACCCCTCCTTAGGCGAAGGTGAAGGCCTCCTCTAAAGAATTCCATTTATCTCTATCCTGGGCTATTTGCGTCCAGGACGGCTACCTCTCGCTTTTTTTTTTTTAAGGATGGAAAATCATCAAATGACTTCTTCCACTCTTGGTGGAGCGGAAGGGCGTGTCAGACTCTTACTGACTAAAACCCATCCGTGTTCCTTCTAAAGCTCTTTGCGTTTCAGGGCCGCGGTGACTCTTTCGAACAAATTCCGCAACCCTGGCAGGCTCTGGCCCTAGTGGGCCCCGTCTTTTATGCTGACATCTCTTTGAGGCGCGCGTGAAACACAACGCGCCATTGACCCGGGCCTGGTGGTGATCGGACAGCGAGCCACCCAATGCTCGCCGTCCACAGGCCCGCGCCTACGGTGGCCGGGGATCGCCCTGCGAGTCCCGACGCCCGGGGCGTCTTCTCCTGTTGCGGCGGTTGGGGCGAAGGCCTTGCCTTTCCCTCGCGCGGCCCGCCTCCTCTTTCGCTAGCATTACTGCTTCGCAGATGGAGGTGACCACTTCCCAAGCCTCCTCGCTCCGGACCATGGATTCAACCAGGGCTGGACGCGAGAGGTTGCCGCCGCCGATCGCCTCGACGAGGACACGGTGGTACTCAGCCCAAGCGGGGCAGATCTCCACCGTATGCTCCACCGTGTCCTCCGGGCGATCCTCACAGTGCTGACACCCGGGCGTGTCCTCCCGCTTAATCCGAAGGCTACCTCTCGCTGCCAACCAGATCTTCTAATATTTTTAAAGATACAAGCTGAGGTCGAATAGCTGTCAAGTTGTGCCGTTGTTCATTTTTTTTTGAATAATCATGACTAAAACGCCGGAACGCACGGAAGAAAATTTAGTCTGTTACGTAATTTTACTATCTTCATACGAATGACGTACGCCAATGCGGAGGAATTCCGAGTGTCTGAACGGTAAACGAGGGTTTGAAGACTTACTGAATAATGTATTGTATACCTACGAAAATTTGAAGACTTCTGAATCTTATTTTACTAGTATCATAAATGCGTAAGTTTGGGTGGATGAATGGATGTTTGTTACTCATTCACGCTAGACCTGCTGAACAGATCTGGATGAAATTTGGCGTAGAGATAGATTATAGCCCGGACTTTTTATTCCCGGGAGTATGTTTAATTGAGATAATTCCGAACATTCACGCGGGCGCAGCCGCTGGCAAAACTTGTTATGTATGCGAAAATATTCATAGTACCACAAGGTTTAAGCTACTAATCAAGGCAAGGAAGTTGTTAGTCAGGTCACGGAAACAGTCCTTCTTGGTGATAAGGTAGCAACCTAATTATGTCAATGAAATAGATACGTCTCAGCCAACAAGCTTAAATAAGCCGCTTCATTAAAAGCCTAGTCTTTTCATTGAACTGTGCCGTTTAATCAGCGACATAAGTGACACAGGCAAGTCATTAAACGATGTTGAACCAAAGATGTCTCTTAGGTCACTGAAAAATCAACGCAGTTAAATGATAATGCTAGGCAACCAATTAAACGGCTGATAAAGGTATTTGGCTGCGACAGATACACATAATCTATAAAAAAATACGTAAAAAACGTACATACATACGTAAAAGGCATTTATTTTTTAACATATTGTTTTAAAACGACAGACTTCTTTCAGGTTTTCATGTACATATGTAAGTAAAGAACTATTTTTTTTAGTATCAGTATTTTCGATTAATTCATAAATTTTCATTTATTTCCTTAATTACTACAAAAATTGTTTATTTTAAAATTTTAAAAAAATATTCCTCATTTGGAGTATATTTATTTGGGTAAATAATCCAATTCCTTAAGGAACCCTAATAAGCAGCTCTTAGGTTAATTTTAACTTCCTTAATGTTACTAAGCCACTAGTATCTCCCGCCTTTATCCTAAGAGAGTTGAACCTTTCAACCATTGAGTAGAAAAATTTCAGCTGTAATATTATCAGGTTGATGCAACGCTCTTGACATAATCCCTTTGTTGCATCTCAGGAGACGGTGTCTGTCGGTAACATAAGCCATGAGGTCTCCCGGCTATGAATATGGCACTCCTTGAGCACATTGTAAAGGAATTTCTCGTGACTATTTATACTATACAGGATGAATTTTTCAACTATAGTAGGCGCCAGATAAATGTGGAATAAAGTATATTGACCTTTCCCTAATAACTGTTCATAGGTACCTGAACAATTAAATATGAATCGTTTTTCATTATTAGACAATGTTAAGGATCACGAGAGATGATGATTCGGGACAGCTTTGTGTCATTAATTCCGTTTTTCAAATTAAAAATGTCAATAATTGTAGGTGGGTCAATGACCGTTATTCCACGATTATCTGGCGCCTACTATAGGTGTAGACGGCCAATACCGAAACTATGAGAAATACCGAAAAATACTTCGAGTTTCGTTCCCGAGTTTGACGAAAACTAAGACTGCATCAATAGATTTCTTAAAATCAAAATCAAAATCCAAAGTCATTTATTCAAATTAGGCTGATTGCCAGCACTTTTTGAACGTCAAAGTTCTACATAAAGACAGTCCCCCAAAACGCCCGCCAGTCACCACTTCCTAGTCTTTTAGCTGGGAAGAAGAAGTGATGCAACAAACTCCCCAGCAACACATCTGTCTGTTAAGTTAAAAATTAACAGTTAATGTTTAATATTAGGTAACGTAACAAAATAAAATAAAGTATTTGATTCTTCTCAGAATTTGATCCTTATTCGCGAACATTAGGATGGTGTAACAATAGCGTGTGTATTTGTTTTTCAATACCGAATACTGATTTTTGAAAAACCCATGTCGTAGTTTTCATCAAAATACGAGACGCCTTTGAGTATTTATTTCTCGCAATTCCCGGTTTCCGATTTGGCCATCCTTGCCCATTTGAAAAATTCATCCTTTATATACGTAGTAAGTGTGCAGGCTTGCATGTTTACTCGCGTGAGTCGTAAAAATGTATGAACATTTCGTGTTTGCGAATGGGCTGACAATATGCTATACATGCCATGTATGCTTGCACTTGGGAGCAGAACTTAAAGTGGTTACGCTGAATATATTGTTTTTGTCACGTTAATATAAAAAGATACAATTTTGGCTTTGGCATTGAACAGCAATTGAAGGACAGCGATTTATATCCTGCCCGTAGAAAATGGCGACATTCTGGGCTGAGAATAAACGTACATTACGTGCTATCGACGCCATACGAGAAGAAGAACTTGATAAGAAGGGTTTGTCGGATTGAAAGGGCTGTCTATAATAATCGTTTCGAAAAAAAAAACGCAATTATTAAAGACGTTACGAAAAAAAAATTAAAATTGTTTTTTGCTATCTTCCAACAGCGCAGCGGCGTTGCCAGCGTGGAAAGGAACGTACTTTTAAGATTTTAAGTATGCAATGTCCTTGTTTATCTGCAAACTAAAATTACGTAGGTACATCGATTTAGCTGTTTAGGCGATAGAGCGTTACAAAGAGACGGCTAGACAACAGAGTTATATGTTGTATAGTTATAGTATTGATTAGTTGCACGTATAGTCCCACTGCAAGGCGAGATTAGAGCGTGCTCTCTCACACTATCTTCCCACTTCTTCCAATAAGAACTTTCATAACCAGACTTTTTGGAAGGAGTCTAAATCATCGCATCTTCTGTCTGAGCTTGCCACAATGTCGCTCAAGAAGGATCAATTGGATCAATATACAATCTATACTTATAGAAGTATCAGTAGTAGTGTAGTAACTTTTGCATTTATAATATAAGTATAGGCTTATATTATAAATGCAAAAGTTTGGATGGATGGATGTATGTTTGTATTCAATCACGTCATAACGGTTGAATGGATCGTAATGAAATTTGGCACAGAGGTAGATTATAATCTGAAATAACACTTTTATTCTGGGAGTATGTTCCCTTGGAATCATTTTCGACATTCACGCGGGCGGAGCCGCGGACGACATAGTAATTCATATAAAAAAACATGTGGGGCAGTCTTTGGGGACTGCCTATAGAAGTGAAAACTAAGTAACTTGTGAATTGTATCGTCGAGCTGTTAGATTATTATTTCTGAATTCGGTGACGATGACGCGAGTTCCATGATTTTTGTTCAAACAAAAAGTGCTCACCGCGCCTAAAGAATTTTTCACTTAAAAATACCTACAACAAATATCGAGGATGCATTCAGTTCATCCGAAAGAACCAAGAGACCAAGACGGAATTAAAAACAATCCAACCCAATTATTTTAAAAATCTCAACACCGAATAAAATTAGCGGCGAATTTAAGATTTTTTGTCTTCCCTCGAGTACCTCGAATAAATCATTCTTATCTAAATGCTACACCGAATGATACATTAAATACCAATACCTAAGCCAAAAGATTACGGGTAGAACGACTTGTGACATGCCAAGACTAAACGATATCTCCTCATAGATTTGGGTTAACGACGAAATGATTTTACGAATCGCTACCTCCTACAATAATCGAATATTTCCCGGGAATAGGCAATTAGATCGTCATCTCTATTCCATTCCGGGATTATGTTGTATGAAATTTGAATAATTTTGCATTGTGATTTGACATTTTGATGAAATAAACAGCAGTTCCGTGGTACGCAGGCAATATGCTGGGCATTTCATTTTCTGGCTATTTTCGCCCTTGGATTAAGTTGGTGAAATTTTGATACGAAGTTTAATGGTAATTGGTATTTGATACTAATGCTGGATCTATTTTTACCCGACTTCCCCAGAAGGCGCGTTTTGTTATTGGGGTCGATTACTGTTACCTGTCGAATATTGCGAGTGTGATTAGGATTCCGTTGTTTTATACGCACGTAGCAAACCCTAACAACAACATTAAGTCACCTATTATATATGTTAAATTGTAATTATTCTACATTATTTTATTTTAAACTAGCTGCCGCCCGCAGCTCCGCCCGCGGTTCCACTCGCGTGTATGTCGAAAATAGGGAACATATTTCCGGATGAAAAGTATCCTATGTCTTATTCCAGACCATAATCTACCTCTATGCCAAATTTCATCAAGATGCGTCCAGCCGTTTGCACGTGAAGAAGTAACAAACATACACACACACTCACAAACTTTCGCCTTTATACTATTAGTGGGATTCCTCTAGGATACATTTACATGCAATGTAACATCAAAAGTTGCAACTAAACTAAGCTTAGCAATCGTGTGATGCGTGGTACAAATCCGATTGTGGAGTTAACTCTGAAGTTAGTCGCAAACGTGGTAACTAGTGGCATTAGATGTTACACGAGTATAATACTTAACTATTTTACATTTCGGTCACATTGTTCTAGCATTAAAATGCTCTCATTCACATTTAGTTAAAACATTTAAAATCAAGTCACAACCTCAGCTCTGCGAAAATGAATGACATTTTTTTTCTAAAATACCGGATGTAGCTGAAATAAGGATGAATATTATGAATTCTCTTAATCAGTAAGATTATAATATATCATATTTATTAGTTTATTATTTTAGCATTGGACGGCGTCGCCGAGGCCGGCCCAGAAAGCGGTGGCGAGATGATTTGGATGCACACCGCGAAGGCTGGTTCGAAGTGGCGCAAGAAAAGAATGTCTGGAAGGATATGGGGGAGGCTTTTGCCCAGCAGTGGGACACAATAGGCTAAGGAAAAAAAAATTTTAGCATATATGTATATGTATTTTATTAGTATAATATATATTTTTTGTGTATTCTTTTCGAAACAAAATTCTATTTTAAATTTTATTTTTATTTGTTGTAAACCTACCACAGTGTAGTCTTTTTAACACAAAGGTTGACTGGTAGAGAATGCCTTGATGCATTAAGTCCGCCCATGTACTACTGTTGCACATTCAGTTTAAATAAATAAACTTACTTCAGCTCCATCCGATAAGACTATCAATCTATTAAGGTACAAACATGCGGGACTGCAGGAATATAAGGAAAATTGGAAATGTTCAGCGTACCATGAAAGTATACATCAATTTCATAAATCGATATTTGATCTACTTTTTGCAAATGGACAACTAGAGTCACTATAATATTTTAATATCAAACTGTAAATTGAACGTTCAAAAGAACCTTTTTATGGTCTAGTTGAAATAAATGAATTGACTTTGACGAATATAGGACAGACATGTTAAAAAAACTAAAAGCATGTCTATATATTTGCTATTATAACTAAAGTATGCTTTGAAAATTAAAGGAAGTATAAATTAAACCGTTCATCTTTTTTTCTTCATTTCGTCTGCAGTTTCAAAATAAAATACGAAGAAATATCCTTCACATGCATTGTTCTGAATTGATATTAATTGCGGGATGCTGTCATCAAGATAACATTTTATTTAAACTGTTTGCGATAGTAGGATATCTTGATAAAAAGATGAGTCGTCGGCTCAAAATGTGATCATGCATTCTTTAAAATTATTATAATAAGGTTGGACAAAGACTGGTACAATTTCATAATTATTTACTTTTCTTTTTCTATCTACTTACCTGTGACACAATGCCACTTTATTTATTTCAGATTTTATAATGTTGGCACCACTACGATAAAATCTATACTAATAAAATAAATATGTCGAGTTTTTTTGTTTGAACGTGCTAATCTCTGGAAGTATCAGTCGGATGTGGAAAATTGTTTTTGCATATGATAGCCACACTCATGAGGAAGGCTATAGGGTATACAGGAATGGGAAATTCTTACGGGAACGGGAGAAAACGGTAGGTGTATGCGTGTACGAAGTCGCGGGCAAAAACTAGTAATATAATAAAGCTGAAGAGTTTGTTTGTATGTTTGTTTGAACGCGCTAATCTCTGTAATGCGTGTCCGAAGTTGGAAGCAAAAGCCTTTTTATTAATATATTAAAAAATATATATATATACATATATTAATATAAGTAAGACTTCGTTTTTGTTCTGTTGCATCAAATAAATGTTTTATCTATCTATCAATAATATAAACCAAGTTGACCAGGTAGTTAAGTATCTCTTTAAAATCTGCCTTGATTTTCTAACTTATTTTGAGTTCAATCGACACTCCAATAAAAATGGGTGAATATCACTATTCCACGAAACGTCTAGCTGTCATATGATCTCCGCAACTCAATTACTGAAGAAAACTGATATTCTAAGGATATAACCCATTTGATTTTATAGACCAACAGAGTGCAAAGTCTAGTTTAGTTAAGCTGGCATTTCTGAGGTATTTTTAGGATTCCGTACCAAGAGTTCCGCTGTCCATCCGTTTATCTGTCAGCGAGCTGTATCTCATGAACCGTAATAGAAAGACAAATGATATTTTCGTGTGGTGTGAATCTCTATTGCTGCTACAAAAACAAAGTTAATTGTATGCAATTAACGCTGTTTTTGGTAGTGTACGGTACGGACCAACTTGCATTTGGCCAGTTTTATACTTGCTCAATTTACTTTACATATTGAGCGTTAAGCACACAAGTATGTAAAATTACCTCAGTTTCTCAAGCAAAAGCTAGAATAACTTAGCTTAGCTCTTGGTCTAAAATCATCGTAACGTGTAGTTTCCGCCAACATTAAATTTTCACACAGGCACTAATGATAGTTCTACCGATATAAATACTAAAATTATGCAATCGAAATAATTACTGTTTAGCCTCAATTTTTGAAAAAGGGATGTTAGTTTTACTCCTTGAACAGTTTCTACAGAAATTGGGAAGAAAACATAATCCTACTAAGTATGGATGGATGGATGGATGTTTGTTACTCTTTCACGCAAAAACGACCGAATGGATTTTGATGAAATTTGGCACAGTGGTAGATTATAGTCTGAAATAATACATAGGATACTTTTTATCCCGGGAATATGTTCCCTTGGGATAATTTTCGACAATCACGCGGGCGGAGCCGTGGGCGGCAACTAGTATAACAGTAAAGTCATGCTATTTCTGTTCGACAAAATTTCATAGGATTTCCCTAGTTATGTGTAGCAAAGTTTTTGTGAACTTTTCAGAACACCTAATATTCGACTAATTGTTATTCAGGGTTATTTTGTACGCAGGAAATGGGCCTATGAATTAATTTATAAATTTAAACATAATGTACAATAGTGGTACATGGGCGGACTTAATGCATCAGGGCATTCTCTACCCGTCAACCTTTGGGTTATAAAGATTATACTGTGGTACAATCAATAAAAATAAAATCTAAACTTTAATTTTAATTTTTCGGAAAGATATATAATATTAATAAAATACATACATATGCTAAAATAATAAACTAATAAAAATGATATAAAATCTTCATACCAATTAAGAGAATTCTTAATAATCATGACGAAGAACATCTAAGAATGACAAGCTTTTAAGTAGTGTTTTCGTATTTTACGCTTAATCCACAAATGAATCACATGCTTATCGAATATCGACATAAAAGCCCGTAATCTCCTTCCAAAAAAAAACGGAATTTTTGGTATAACACATCCCCGTCCTTTTGGTTTCACCGTGGTCGGATAAAATGTAATATTACCTAACTTTTTCATCCCGACGCGGTCACCGGGACAGCCTTTTTCATTTTGCGAACTTTTTAATATTTTGTAATAATTCAGTCCACATGATCATTATTATTACAGGCCTGGCCTTGAAACATCCGAAAATTACTTTCATATAATAATTATTATGAACGGTAGCTGTATTTGGAAATCACGGTCTGTTAACTAGAATATTGGCTTTAAGTTTTAGTGTATTTGCTGAAAAATAATAATTATTAAGGCTCTTCTCGGCATTCCATATTTGATCTTTCATTTAGGTTTTGAATATTTAATTTTTAGTAGGCTTATGAAAAGTAAAATTCGTTGAGAGAATTTCTTTCTTAGGAAATTGAAACAAAGTTATGACAATAGTGTGTGGAGTAAATTGGTGGCTATACAATCATAATATACATATTTCTTGTGTACGTGTGTATGTCACTGAACTCCTCCTAAACGGCTGGACCGATGTTGATGAATTTTTTTGTGTATGTTCAAGGGGATTCGAGAATGGTTTAGATTTTTGGTTCACATTTGGACTCGGTAGGTGGCGCTGCAATCGATTTCTATAATTCTTTGTCATATACAAAGCAAACGTTCGGACAGGACAACGTCTGTCGGGACCGCTAGTAGTAATATAATAATGCTGAAGAGTTTGTTGTTTGTTTGAACGCGCTAATCTCTGGAACTGCCAGTCGGATTTGGAAAATTATTTTTGTAAATGATAGCCACATTCCTGAGGAAGGCTATATGCTATACGGGAATGGGAAAAACGGGATATGCGCGTACGAAGTCGCGTGCAAAAGCTAGTGTTTTCGGTAATTAACGCCTAGAATTTGGAATAAGAGTTCTGACCATGTTATGTTCTTCTGAATACATCCGAGAGGAGAACGTCAAAATTTTCCTACTACCGGACACTGCTGAATACCAGTATCTATTTAATATGGTGCGACTACCTATGTAACTTACACAACCCAGGAGGTGGATAACACAGTACTCACTCCTTGGCAAGAATGATGTCAGATTTCCTGGCCTCTGACATTCCGTACCGACTTTCAAAGATCTACTTAATAACAGCCAACAAACGTATTTTCGAGGCACCAATGGACACAATCCAAAGCCCGACCTCGGGAAGCGTTGCTTAACCTTGAAATTTGGTCCGTGCGATTGTTATTATTATGCTATGAGCTCCTCCTAGGTATAAGCCTATGATAGTGTTTATGCCAGTAGTACGTTCTCGTGGGATAATATATACTCTCACAAGTACAAGTGAAACACTAATCTTTAGGGTATCAATGCAGTGGCATCAATGCCGCCACATGAAAAACTAAGAAAGCGAAATTTGTACGGCAACAAAAAGAACCCCAGCGCTATCTACGACGAACTAACATCGAAATCCTGCATCGCGTAAGCAAAGTTCTCCGTGCGATTTGAACATATACAACAGTCCGAATATCAACTATCGGGCAGTTGCCCACCAGACACAACAATCGTCTGGCAGGAGGATCCTCCCATTTCCAGTAGAGGTATGGGTGACTTTACTCTCTGTACCGCATACCTCTATAAGTTCTATCATACATATTCCACATGAATCTTCAAAACTACAACTTACATTCAAAATGAAATCATGCTCCATTCACTCAAACTGAACTTAGAAACTACTTTATATCTTACAAACCGTATAAATCAAAAGCACTTAAATTCTGCTCGATATTTCAGCAGTCGATTCATCCATATTGTACTCGACTTTGCAGTTCCCGGCTCGTATCGGCGTCGGGACATGTGTTTAGAATATATAATTATTATACGGATTGGTTTACAATATTCATTGAAACTGTGTTGGTTTTAGTTGAGAGTTAGTTAACTTGTACGTTTACGTGGAATAATCAAAACGCGGGTCTAAATAAAACTCATGTGTTCACTGAAAGTTATAGTTTAACGCCCACCATCTATGGAAAGTTTAGTAAATCTAACTCAATTAGGTACTAAAAACCGGCCAAATGCGAGTCGGACTCGCGCACGGAGGGTTCCGTACCATTATCTATAAACAAAAAAAATCATGTCTGTTGTATGGGAGCCCCCTTTTATATTTATTTTATTCTGTTTTTTGTATTTTTTGTTAAAACGGCAACAGAAATACATTAACTGTGAAAATTTCAACTGTCTAACTATCACGGTTCATGAGATACAGCCTGGTGACAGACTGACCGACAAACAGACGGACGGAACGCGAGGTCTAAGTAGTAGGGTCCCGTTTTACTCTTTGGGTACGGAACCCTCAAAATAGGTATATCTAATAATAGTGAACCTTTTGAAATATACAACAACTACAAAATTGTCCACGTTTGAATCTAAAAAACAGCCATTTGTTTTGTTTTTGGGTCGGAAATCATCAAGTGACTCTCGCTCTGGACGGAGCAGGAGGGAGTGTCAGACTCTAACTGACTAAAGCCTACCCGTGTTCCTCCAAATGCCTTTGCGTTTCAGGGCCCCGTAAACCTTTCAAACAATTCAGCAATCCTGGCAAATATACTTAAGAAAGAGTCTCGACAGTGGCGTATCAATGGCAGGTTTAATAAGTGGATACTTAATCTATACTATCTCTACTAATATTATAAATGTAAACGTTTGGATTTTAGAATTGATGGATGGATGAACGGTTGAACGAATCTTGATGAAACTTGCCACAGAGGTAGATTATAGTCTAGAATAACACATATAATACTTTTTATCCCGGGAATATGTTCCCTTGGGATAAATTTCAACATTTACGAGGGCGGAGCCACGGCGACAGCTAGTATTCGATCAACAGGAATTTAAAGTAACTTACTTTCTTGCGAGCCTGCTCTGTCTCACTCCTGGCAAAAGGCCTTCCTTCATTACTTACACCATTTGAGCCCGCGTTTCTTATTTCCTATTAATGTCACCGAACAAAAAAATGTACGAGTATGTGAGGACCAAACAATAACTAGAACAAGTCTGTGTTACCAGACTTGTTCTAGTTATTGTTTGGTCCTCACATACTCGTACATTTTTCTTTTCACAGACAAAACAGAACACAGTTCAGCAGTTGTCTATGGCATAACGTCTGATCCGACACTGACTGACAGTGACAACATAAACAATAAACACAGTAGGTACCCTTTTGTCAAAACTGCTGTCAATGGTCTACAAAAATCATGAATTTATTCAAATCGAAATGAACTCACGACAAATATTAAATAGCATAGCCTTTGGCAAATCAAAGAAAGTCCCGTTCCACTATTTTGAATTTACGCAATAAAGCCTACGACACACATAACTGTTTACAAATAAAAAGTAATGTCTCGAAGCTCTTGTTATCTAGATAATAAGTAGGGATATATCGTTTGGATTTACAATTCCTTTGAAAGATACTTAGATTCTATCAAGGCCATTGTGGCCCTATTGTGGACCTACAATTTGGCCTCGATACTAAAATTTTATCTCCAAATATCGTGCGTAGAAGAGCTAAAGTTTTCTCCGTTTGCGAACTAATAATTTTATTTAGTTACGCTCCAGTATTCAAAGTTTCTGTTAGTACTTACATACCTTATAGTTGGACGAATGAATTCAAATAGTTCGTGAGAATAATGTGAATGAAACGTTAAAATTATATTGAGTAGAAGTTTGCACAATGACTTTGCTGGAATTACCATTTTGAGTAAGTTTTACGTCAGCTTTTATAAAGGGTCGTCCACGTCAGGAACCTTACTCACGATTATTTTAGCCGAAGATCATCCACTGCTGGATATAGGCCTCCCCAAAGTGTCACCACATAGGCCGGTCCCGAGCGACTCGCATTCAGTGGATTCCCTTGGGCTTTCCCAGGTCCTCGGTTTACTATGAGACTTGAGGATTTCCAACGTTGCGGCTTTCGGTACGCGATGACTAATCAGAACCTTACGGAACCAGTGACCATCAGATCTGGTGATTCTTCGGGCTGTGTCGTTAACCTTGGTAGCTCCAGCCCCTTATTAACTTGTGTTTATTTAAAGCTTCAGCAAACTTAGTCTAAACAAAGCGAATTTCTAGCAGTGAAATGGGTTGTCGAATTGCCAAAATGTTTAGGATCAATGACGTGACATTTTAGACTTTACGACATTCGTTTTTAGGTGGAATTTCACTTTTCCCATTCCCTTTTTTAGTAGCGTACATTCTATATGCACGTATTCTTAGTAAAAATATAAAATTCGCAAAATATGACGTACGATCATCAAACGCCGTGCTCAGTCCGTGAGAAAAACATTCTGTTTGCAAAAAAATAAACGAAAAAACCTAACGGAATTATAAATGAAACCGGATTGTATACTCTCCGAATAGTATGTAAACCCTAAAACAAGAAAAAAAAATATACTATAGAATTTAGCCTGAATGGAGTACTGTCTGTAAATATATTTTTCGCAGAAATGTTCGACATTCGAGCTTTGAGGTCCCTTTAATGTTTAGTAGGTAACCGTTTCGTACGGCTAGGTATGTGGCCGTGGGCGGATTATTAACTGTTTTTGGTACGATGTCATGAATCTTCCTGTTTTTAAGTAAAACCACCTGGTTCGCGGTAACCTAGTTAAGAAAATTTGATGGTATCGGAAAATTTAAGTACGCTATGGTCTATTTAATCTTTTTAAACAACTTTTACTGAAAAGTACAAGCGTAGCAACATTTTTATTTGCCAACAGCTTGCAGCTTTAAACCGTCAAAGTTGTCTAGTTACTTGCTATCTGCAATGTTTTTCAAAATCTGCGAAAGTAGTTAGACATTACTCGAAAAGTTAACACGTTCCGGGAGCCTATTTGCAAATGTCATGATATGACACTTCAAAATTCCATACATTTTATCATACCGTCTACTACAGCGGTACTATTGATACGACAAATACGGCCACAGACGTTGTACTTGTATGGCTCAGTCTACGCCTATCGGCGGTGTGAATGTGTTGTTTCGGTGCATAAGCACTGCGTTTGTGTGTGCTAAAAATGATTCGACAAGAGTTTGTCGTGACACCTACGAACGAATGAAGTTGCGTTATGTGACACTAGATCATGTGCCTCCTAGGAATGTTATGGGCAAGCAACGACTATCGACGGTTCGCCAAATTACATGAAATAAAGTATACCGACCTTAACCGTACTGTCACGTAACGATATACTGAGATAACGTCGAGAAGCGGTCTGTCCCGAAAAGTGTTAAGAATCAAAGTCTCCAAAGAATGTTCATCTGTTCCAAAAATCCAGCCAGAATCAGCCTCCAGTCCATTCGAATGTTATTTTGCAAAAATTCATCATTTAATTTATGGAATTCTAAGAGCGGTTGCGCACTACGTCCGATCCGAATCCGATCAGAATCCGTCAAAATACTGTCCGAGAAAACTCGGACCGAACTCGGATATTGCTTACGCACTACCTCCGATCCAAATCCGTGATTCAGACGTCATTATTTTTACGCGGAGCCGCTTCATAGCGTTCACGTCACTATAATTATTATATTACTCTTTGGTCCATTCCTTGTCAATATTGTGTTATTGTAGTCGTCTATAGATTTGTCCCATAAACAGGGTCTATTTTCAACATTTTCAATTAACGCAAAAAAAATCGCCGAGTCACGTCACCACCCGCCCCTCGGCCCCTCTGCCTCTTTTCTCGGACGCAGCTCGGATTCGGTTCGGACGTAGTGCGCAACTCTTCATACAAATAATACTATGGCCACTTCGGTCCGTCAATAATCTTATCGGAAATGGAGATTCTCGGATGACGGAAATGGGATGTAGTGCGTAAAACGACGCAGTAAATGTAAACACAATCCATATGTTGGTATCTAATGGCCGGAGACCGGCAATATATGCACGTGCCGAGAGCAATCTGACGACATTACTTAAATAAATATGAAGTAACAACATTGAATTTAATGAAATATGAAAAAACAACATAAATTTCAAATGACTAATATTTTATTCTGAAAGCAAATCTAAAACAATTACTTAATATAAGGGCTTACAGTATGTTTTCAAGGTTTAAGACAAATTCAATTGCTTTTTATAAAAATAAGTAGGAGGCTTAAATAATAAGATTCTGAGACGTTAATTAAAAGCACAAAAAAAACCAAAGATAATTCAAATTTTATTAAGATCTGTATTTAAACCTGTGTTAGGTTTGCTTCAATATTTACAGAGAAAAACTCCTCGAGCGAGCAATTTCTAAGAAATCTAAACAGGCAGCGACGTTAACGGGCTGTTTTTTGCGCCTGACGTTGTAAATTGCTTTTTAAAACCTGAATAACTCGAACGATTTCAACAAATTAGGCTTTGTTCAGTTTTTCTTAGTCACGCGAACTTACATAGGTTTACAAAACGAAACGATGTATTTTTTTACACGTGAGTTGGGTGTTTTGACAGCTATAAGTATTTGGTTGAAGATTACAAAAATGTGTGAGTATATAACTGTGTAAATTGTTGTTTTCCGCAACTGCCAGTTATGTTCGTCTGATCGTTGAGCTCCTTAAAGTTCTTAGTTGAGCTACATGATAACTCACAAAAGCTTGTACTATCTTGACCGTTTTTTTTCGAAGATCGACCCTTTATTTTAAAGGATAGGAAATCATCAAATGACTTCTTCCGTTCTGGGTGGTGCAGAAAGGCGTGTCAAACTCTTACTGACTAAAACCCATCCGTGTTCCTTCTTAAGCCACCGCGTTCCAGGCCCACGGTGACTCTTTCGAACGAATTCCGCAATTCTTGCAGGCTCTGGCCCTAGCGGGCCCCGTCTCCTATGCTGACATCTCTTTGAGGCACGCGTGGAACACAACGCGTCATCGACCCGGGCCTCGTGGTGATCGGACAGCTGGCCACCTAACGCTCGCCGTCCGCAGGCCCGCGCTTACGGTAGCCGAGGATCACCCTGCGTCTCTCGACGCCCGGACTATCTTGACCCTTGAATAGGTCGACTCGAATCTGTGTGGTGCTTTTCCCCAAAAAAACGTCCTTCATCAAATTACATGATTTTCATATATTTTGACCATTACATTGTAGCGGCACTGCGACATCAATGCCGCGCCTAGAAAAACTATTGAAGCGAAATTTGTACGGCAACAAAAAAAAGAACCGTGACGCCATCCATCCCGCCAGCGACGAACTACTAACGAAATCCTGCATCGCGGTGTCAAAATTTTCCGTGCGATTTGAACATAAACAACAGTCTGAATACCAACTATCGGACAGTTGCCTGCCAAACACAATAACCGTCTGGGCGGAGGATCCTCTCTTTTCCATGGAGGTTTCCGGGACACTACTCTCTGTACTGCACACCCTCTATAATATTAATTCATCATCTGCCTAGCCTTTTCCTAACAATATTGGGTCCGACCGAATACAACTCGGTACCGATATTTTATACGGAGCGCCTGTCTGTTTGACCTCCAAACCCAGTAACTGGGTAACACGGTACTCCATGGACAGATTGGTATCAGACTTTCTTTTATCATCAAATATGGCTTAAATTGCTAACTGAGGCATGGAAGAGTCTTGGTATGTAATAAATATTCACCCACCCATGGAGTGACCTCGGCAAACGCTGCTTAATTTTGAAGATCGACCAATTTTTTTTTTTAAGTATGCAAAATCATCAATTGACTTCTTCCGCTCTGGGTGGAGTGGAAGGGCGTGTCAGACTCTTAATGCCGAAAATTCATCCGTGTTCCTTCTAAAGCCCTTTGCGTTCCAGGGCCGCAGTGACACTTTCGAACAAATTCCTCAACCCTGGCAGGACCCATGCGGCTGTTATAATTTAGCCACGAGTTCTAGACTAAACAAAACTAACGCCCCATTAGAGGCCTTCTGGCTTCTGACAATTCGTAACGACTGCCAAAGTTCTACAAATGACAGCCAGGACCAACGACTTAACGTGCTTTCCGAGGCACGGAGCAATCCCGGTATGTTAAGATGGTCACCCATCCACAGATAGACCGTGGCAAGCGTAGCTTAACCTTGAAGGTTCACTCGTGTGGCTGTTATTCTTTAGTCACGAGCTCCTCATAATATATAATTTCTTTCTCATAATTCTCAATTGTATGGAGTAAAAAATAGAGTAGGCATTTTTTTGTACTCTTTTTTTCAATTATTGGATTTTTCATTTTACTCCATACAATTCAAAAATAATTTCTCACATTTTTTTGTTTAGTTTGCAACTTTTGTCAAATTTACATGTGTAAGATAACACAATCTGTAAATCTGACAAAAGATATTTTAGGGTTAATTTAGTTAGGAGTTTTTATTTTTATTTCTAGTGTTTATAGTTAAGTATTTATTATTAAAGTAAAAAATCTCATCTCAATGTCGGCAAATAAAAATTGACAAAAATAAAATGAAATAGTTAAAAAAACCCCGTAAAGGAAAATAAAATTAAATAATATTCGAAAAAAAAACACAATGTCAGCAAAATTTACAATTACCCAAATTTAATTAATTATAACCGTAAAAAAGACAAAAGATGTGGTTCACATTGATATTGCTCGCGTGATGGATAACTATATAAGGAAGAAAAAATAGATATATTCGTTTCAGGCAAATACTGGGTCATTGGCCACTGGCAGTTTCGTTACTTGAAATTTATCTCCATGATATTTCGATACTCGTTAATTTAATTGCACTCTGCAAAAGCTGAAAACATTTTCATTAAAAGAGTGAGACGCCATTTTAGTTATGACAAATTCTAACAAATAGGTACTTAATGAAAACCATAACCCTCCTTTGGCGCAGTCGGATAAAAAAGTAGTATATGAATAGCCCTGTCTATTTATTTATTATTCAAAGACAACTTATTTTGCTACACAACAAGCTTTAGCTACATTCAAATTCAATATTTGAAAGAGCATAAAACCTCCAAATTAACATGTACAAAAACATCCACACTAAAACACAATCTTTTTTCGATAAATCATGTTATAATTGAAGAACCACTAGGTTTATCTAAATAATGTATTGCTGATTATACTTTCGTATGAAATTCTAAAAATTCAAAACTCTATTCTTGTTCTCTAAAATGTCATGTCATGGAATTCTTGTAAAGTCATTAAAAGGCAACTAAGATTATCTAGAACTATGTTCTGTATTGGATCTTAATTATTGGGTGATTAAGGATGATGGCCAAAAATGTATGGGAGTTGGTCCAACTCTTGTATTGCAATTTTTCGATGGCAAGGTTACTATGAAAAATTTGTTGGTATTACAACTTCCGTCAATTATTAGTATTTTCGGAGTTATATCACATTAATCAATGTATACAAAAACTCTTCTGTTACTGATGAGTGACTGACTGACTGACAGACAACGCACAGCCGAAACTACTGGTCTTAGAAAGTTGAAATTTTGGCATGAAGGTTCTTTGGGGAGTTTACGGGAGCACTAAGAGAGGAGAATTCCCGACATTCCTACGGGAACGGAAAAAAACGGGCTATGCTCGTACGATGTTGCGAGCAAAAGCTTATTGTGTAGACTTATTGTGTATATTTTTAATACAAACTCATACTGTATTTTTTTGCTTTTTTATTACTTCCTTATGAGTTATTATAACTAATTATCACTATAATAACCCAATTTAATATACACAATTGAAGGGATATAACTACGAAATTACTAACAATTGACATTAGTTGCTGTATAAGTAATCTTTCTAATGACATAATACGTATAATTAATTGCTATACACCGACTTCACAAAAATGTTGGTCCAAAAATTTAACCTTATTTAAAACTGGTGACCCGTCTCTGGTCTTACAGGAGCAAATTATACAGGTCGATTGTGTGTGGGCACTTTAACACAGAGTCGAAGAGTCAAAATGAAACATACATAGCATATTGACCCCAATCTCCACAACGGAATGCACATACTTTCTATCAAGATGAACAATACGACGGCATACGGACAAAGTCAAGCGTCTTTTTTGCTTGTTATGCCTTGACCACTCGGCTGTGTAAATGTTAAAATATAAAACTAAATTAAACATACATTTAGAAGCATACAACAATGTTAATCCTAATATATAAAAATCTTCTGTTACTGACTGACTGAGTGAGTGACTGAGTGACTGACAGACAACGCACAGCCGAAACTACAGGTCGTAGAAAGCTGAAATTTGGCATGTAGGTTCCTTGGGGAGTGTAGGAGAGCACTAAGATAGGATTTCCCGAAATTCCTACCTGAACGGGAATAAACGGGATAAGTTAGTAAGTAAGGATAAGGCTAAAAGAATGTACAAAGCAGAAGAGAAAAACGCCGCTCCATAATATTTTTATAAAACTATAACTCCGGCATAAAACACGAAGACTTTCAGATTATATTATATGAAAATGTATTGAAAACATGAATTTTCTCACGTGTCCCGATAAAAATCCGATTCTTAGTCACACTCCGGTTTCGATGGATAATACATTGCGGCCGACTTTGATGAATGCTTACGATAAATACGTTCTGAAACGATATCTCAAACAGACTACAGAAACTAAAAAAGAGGTGAGTTATTTCTAGCGTATTCATAGGTTGTACGAGATAAAAAATAGCATAATGAGTATCAAGATTGACCTCAATAACAAAATATAAAACTCAGAATATAACATCACGCCTGTGTGTCCAAAAGGGTGAATTCTAAAGTGGAACATTTAAAAAAAAAGTAAACCCTTATGGCACTTCCACTTGGAAGTCCAAACTCCGGTCTGCCACTGAGATGTTACAGTACACATGAAAAAATGGCCCCTAGTGCCTGACAGCCCGTCTACCCTTGACTCCGGTGAGGGTCACGGATAGCCGATGAATGCGACACGCACAGGACCGGTTATTGTGGCGACACTTGGAGGAGGCCTATGTCCAGCAGTGGACGTCTTTGGGCTGATATGATGATGAAACACTTCATGCTTAGCAGAAGTGCTTGTGACCACCTAGAATAGACCAACCAGGCAGTCTTACACACTTAACATACTAAAATTATTCAATTAAAACGAAATTATGTTGGCACCGAAGCATGGAAATAGGGAATATGCATGCATTTTTTTTTTCAAAATTAAATACTTAGTATCTCTAGATAAAAATATTAATTATTTTTTTTAAATACCTTCATCAGCGATGAAGTTACTAAGCTACAAAGTTGACAATTGGAAATAGAAGTCCGACACCAACTCTGACGTCAAATACTATGACGCCTATACAGCTGCCATAGAAAACACCGTTTTCGCGAGAGGGACATATATTTTTCGGTCAATTTCGGTTATTATTATATATTTTTGTATATTTCTTGATAAACTGTTTAGATAATATTTTTTTTTTCATGCATATAATTTTAGAGAGACGTATGCCCGCAGTAACTAAAGTTGTTTCGCTGAGGATGTTAAAAATTTCAGCTTTTCATATTTTTCATACCACCCCTAAAGTGCCCCCATTTATAAATCATCTTTTGCCAAGCCTCTTCCCAACTATATAAGTATCGGCTTTCAGTCAAACCGGATTAAGCTACCAAAACCTCACTGTTTTTATTATAGGTACTATTAGTTTTTTTACATCTTTTCATAATTTTTAAGTCGTAAATATGTTGATTTTTGGAGATTTTAATAAATAAAAAAAAAAAAATAATACCATCTGTCGAAGCTGGCGTTACGCAGTTGGGTAAAGGGCCTGATACAGAAGGTAGTACTCCTCGATACGGCTCGTATTGTGAGGAGGTTCCTTTCTCTAGAGCCCTTACCATCGGTAGCTTGGACTCTGCTCCGGACACCGGCGGACTACTACTTTTTTTGTATTTTTAATAAATATTTTTTTAATATGTGTTTTTTTAAGAAATATTTAAAAATAAAAATTAGTATGTAAGGAAAATAAATAAAGAGAATACTAATAAATAATCCATACCTACCAAACCTCAAGCCTCATATAAAATGACACTAGTAATTCTAATCCCGTATTATAATCTACAAACCACAATGACTTAAGATTACAACACACACTACTACAAAAAATCCAAACACATACTACCTACACAGAAATTCTAATAAAAACAAATTGAATAGCCAAATCGTCCGGTCGGCTAAGTCTTGTACATGACACGTTATTTTCTCCAATTCTGTCTTCAAACTTTCAAGGGCCGAGTGACAGGATTTGCCCGACCCACATCGGGCCAAATCTACCCTGTATGACTCTCAACAATTTTGTCCCATCTCAAATAGAAACAAGGAGAAATGCGGTTGACGTAGGTATGTCCGGAATTTGGTAGCCATTTTTTTCTGTAAATGTGGTAGTATGAATATGAATTGGGGATGATTGTACGGATTGAAAGTTGCTGTAGACCTTTCCTTTCGCTGAATTGACCCAGTGACTCGACGATCCTGATCTTTACCATGGTAAGTAACTTACCGTGATAGTGGCTTCATTGTTTTGGAAAAAATGCGTTTAGTGACTTATTAGGTATTGCTGATTGTGTGACAGTATACATTTGTGTTTTTGATTTTTTAGGACAACTTTGGCTTGACGTTTTGTGTAGTACAATTTCCACTGGTGATTTTGACGTTATTTTATGATGGTGAGCCATTATGTGGTCGTCGATGATGGAGCAGGCTTGCCTAAAAGTAACCTTTTTACTATAAAGACTCTCAGGTTGTTGGTTTCAGAAAACACAAAATTTGGCATGAAATTTTATTCCGAAGTTGTACGCGTAAATCAAATTATTTCCTAAAGGATGAGTGTCTATTGTTGGGACTTCCATCAATTACCGGTGTTGCATCGCCGTACGTATCGTAATTTAATGATGGAACGAGTTAGGCGAATTTATATGGTGCAGTCCTGCGTCATTGTTCAGAAATAGAGGAACTTGATGTAAATCTTCACGAGGATAAACATTTTTCTTAAATACCATGCAGTCGTCTGCATTTCCAAATGTCGTTTTTGGAGGGCACGCTCCCTTCCCATTTTACCTTAATCGTCGTTTTACGATACCCACAGGTGAATCCACAATCAAACTTTATCGTACTCTGATTAACATGATTGGTACTTTGTACTAATTACTGCTACTAAAATAAGGTTTCCTAATTGTTTCAATCAAACGCCGTTCAATTCAGTTGAACTTACTTCATTTTGTGAATAAGGCTTCTTCTCGTCTTGAAAATTGATTCATTGCTTTTTGAACTGAGTTGTTGAATGAACAACGCTGATTGACTCCGTTTCTTAATCATTCATTCATCATAATCATATTTCAGCCAAATGCATTAATTGCTGGAAATAGGCTCACCTTAAGATTCACCACATGGTCAAATCCTAAGCTTTTCGCATCCAACGGACTCCTGCGGCCCAAAAATGGTCATCGGTCCACACTTAACAGACAGATGTGTTGCTGGGAAGTTTGTTGCGCCACTTCTTCTTCCCAGTTAAAACACTAAGAAGTGGTGACGGGCGGGCGTTTTGGGGGACTGTCTTTATGAAGAACTTTGACGTTCAAAAAGTGCTGGCACTCAGCCTAATTTGAATAAATGACTTTTGACTTTTGACTTTTATGGGAGGCTATCCAACAATGCATCTTCGGGGACTTTCAGTTGCATTGGACATCCATCTTCGAAAAATGCGCTATTTTTACTACCAGTATAATCGATAATGATAAGTAATTAATTGTACTTTCATTTAATTTTCTCCCAAATTATTGGTTAAACTCCGGTACTTTTAACCATTTGGGCTTAAAATATTATTTACAGCATTAAAATGGCATGAATATTTACTGTTAAACCGGATTACTGAGAAAAAGGAAATCGACTGTAATGTTACCAGTAAATATTAATGTAAAATGGGTGTTTAATATTTAAGTGCATTATTAATTCGGCATTTAATTTTGACACTGACAACTGAAGGCTGCTTTGTATACAATTTCTTTAGTAATTTATAATTTTATGAAATTTCTACATGTAACCATTATTTGTAACTATTTTCTGATTTAAACGAGTGTCCATGGAGTTTCTTGCACGTTCATCTCCATAGAGATCTACGCATTGGAACTTGCAACTAGCTTTATGTTTTTGACTGACCGACCTTGGCAATTCAAAAGTGCCTTTAAATTGCTTACTTACTTGTAATAAACGCTTTATGTTAAGCTAAATAATTTAGGTGTTTTCTGCATCAAAAGTCAACGTTTTCATAGTTTTAAGATTTAAGATTTTGAACCACACACGCTATTGTTTTGAATTAATTAAATCATTAAAAAAAATATTTATTAAATTTATTTTATTTTTTTAATTGCCCTTTGGCAATGTTGGTTTTCATTATTTGTTTTGTTTAATTTTAAGGTGTTTCTGTTTTTTATAATGCCAATAAACACAATTTTCCTACTCCCTACTACAAGTTTACGAGGATTGATGAATGGATGTATGTTACTCTTTCATGCAAAAACTACTGAACAGATTATTGACGAGACTTAACGTAATATATAATATAATGTTACGGTAATATATTATGTAGTTTATACATTCAAACGATACGTCGGCTGTAATTCATAAATGGGGAAAGACTAATTTTCCACACAGACAGTGTGCAGTGGGCGGTAGCTAGTAAATTATACATCTCACAAATAACTGCCGGTCGATTCTGTAAACATAACGAAGTGAAGGCTTGAAATGAAGATGGAATGACAGCTCACTTCGTGATCACCTGACATCTTCATTATATGGATTGACAGCTCACCTCGTGATCACTTCACCCAAGCCTTCACTACGACATGTTTACAGAATCGTTCGGCTGGATTCTAAAAGCGATACATAAGTGTTTATCGCAAAAGATTGGAAAACAGCGTTTTGTTTTGCTGATGACATTGTCACGGTATTTTTTCTTATCCAACCAAAACCCTCTCAGTAAACATCATTCATGCGATAAAACCACATTGACCCTTCTAATCCGCTTTATTTCGTTTTCGCAATTAAAAAAGTAAATACTTTACCTACCCGACCATTGGGCTCGGACATAATTAGAGCGATCGACCATCCCTAACTCTAAACAAGTTGGCAGCGGATAATCTCCTCTTGATATAAACATGTCACGTATAGCTGGTTCGATTCGAGGTCCAGATGGTGAAAGAATCGAGTGTTTACTTGACAAAATAAATAAAGCCTTGTTTTCAGAATCCCGACTTATGAGCAGGTAATTTGTTTTGTTATTTTTATATACTGACCTCATTATCATCCTTCGCCCACTTCTTCTTCCCAGCTACAACACTAGGAAGTGGTGACGGGCGGGCGTTTTGGAGGAATGTCTTTATGTAGAACTTTGACGTTCAAAAACTGCGGGCACTCAGACTAATTTGAATAAATTACTTTTGATTTTGATTTTGTCTGCTGGACATAGGCCAGTCCTTTCTTGTGGAAGTAGCCACGCTCCTCATACTGTCCTGTATTCATTCAAAGGATAGTTTTAGTTTTGGGAAGAGAATTTCTGAAAGGTCTCAGACAACGTTTTGCCCAGCAGTGGGATATTACAGGCTAGGAAAAATTGTTAGAGTTAAATAGTGGCCTACCGATACAAGGGTGGTAGTCGAAAGATAATATTATAGCGCCATCAATGCCGCCACATGAAAAAACTAAGAAACGAAATTTCTACGGCAACAAAAAGAACCGCAACGCCATCTACGACGAACTATCAACGAAATCCTACAACACGCAAGCAAAGTTCTCCGTTCGATTTGAATATACACAAAAGTCCGAATATCAACACTATCGGGCAGTTGCCCACCAGACACAACAACCGTCGGGCAGGAGGATCCTCCCATTTTCGGTGGAGGTATGCAGGACTTTACTCTCTGTTCCGCATACCTCTATAATATAATGGAGCATTCGACATTGATTGTCGGCTTAAACAAGGTCGATTCAAGGAGTTTGTCTGATAGAGAAGAATCTTTTCTTAAAGGCTCACCAAAGGTGAAATGTATACGTTATAGAAAACATGTAGTTTTGTTATTATAAAAAAACAGATTACCTTCCGTGAAGTATTGACGCCGTACTAAGGGTTTATTTTGTTTTTTAGAGATTACTTTGGATATTTATTCTTTCAAGGAAACTACGAGTAATCGTATTTTTAAAGTTCACGATTTATATAGTGAATCCTTAAATATCTTTCATATTAATTGTGTAACTAACTGTTAAGTTATAACGATGCAGCAAGGGATCAAACAAACGACAATTTTGTATAATTTCCTCGGTGCGCTCTTAAGGCGAGCCGTACCTACAACTGTACAACTCCTTCCACAAGCCCAGTCTCAACTGTGCCTAGACAAAAATTTAACTGAAATGAAAGTCAGTTTTCAATGTATGGGTGGAAGCCTTTTGCTTAGTCTACGACGAGTTAATTTTATTGAAGACAGCAAAAAAAAATTGAAAAATAAGTAATACCTTTATACTCATATTTATATTGTTGCTTATGACTCCGTTTTTTGAGTGTCCATATTATAAAATAGATAAGTCATATTCCCGTATAAACAAAAGTGAGTTTGTAGTTTCGAGAAATGGCACTTGCATTTGTACTAAAAATGGCAATTTTACGGCGTTAACAAATTACTATATCCATCAAAAATAACCATTTGTTTTTCTTTAAAAAAGAAGTGTTTACTGTAGGTTGTGTGAGTGTGTTGTGTGTGTGTACAAAGATTTACAGTCCCACTATAAACAAATAAACTGTATACTTTCTTCATCCAATTACTGATGATTGGGTTAAGTCCGTGCGAGTTGGCCGCGGATAATCCCCTCTTGATATAAACGCGTCACGTCTGGCGGTCTGCTTAACGTGACGGCAACCCTGACGCGAGGTCCCGTAGTCCCGCTTTTAGACGGTATGTCACGGCGACCACATAAAAATGTACGTTTCGTATGGTTTGTCCTTTTTTGTCGTTTGAAATGTAGTGGGGAAATATTTTGTCGTATTTCGATGGGATAGGTTTAATACAGTTAGTGGCTATCGGTACTAAATCTCTTCCGTAAAAACCGGTCAAGTGCAAATCGGACTCACGCGCAAAAGGTTCCAAATTCATCATATTTTTTTATGTGATTTTAAAACTATATGCTTTATATAGGTTTCCTTCTTCTCTAGCAAGGCAATATAAACTTTATTAAAAAAATATTTACTCAGTATGAGTACTCAGTGGTCAATTTTCAACTTTCTCTTAAATTGCTTTTAAATTATGTAAAAATATATTTTTATACTAGTATATTACTATATTCTCACACAAGCTTTTTGATATGTGGTCTCACTTCGTCCCCAAAAGTGACCCCATATTCGCAATTCAATTATTTACGTTATTTCATTTCTGTAGCAAAATCATCTAAAGCGATCCACTCCGATGTGAGAGACGGACCGACAGCGCCTCACGATTTGGTCCTACACGGGCTTCGTTTTTTCATTTTTTTCGTAGTCCGACATTGTAAACTAAACCCGGATGAGGTAAGTGGGGATTGGTGCAAGCATTGAATGGTCTATGCACCCTATGCCATGTTAATGATAAAAATCTGTTCCATGCCGATTTTCTGTCCCTCAAACATCATATCATCGATATAAATTAACCAGGTGTATCAGAGTCTTTGTGTTGCGAATATACTTGACAGTAGCCTTGAAGCGAGCAGAATGTTATTGGGTGCGTCATTAGTGAATTCTCAGTTGCAAAAGGGAGTCAAGAAGGGAGCATGACACTTGTGACGTTTCAGATGAAAACATAGTAGTACTACAAGTAATTAACCTTTACCACTGCTGAGCAAACGTTCTGCCCAATTTATTTCCAATGTTTTTTGAGTTTTGTCAATTTTCGTCAGGAACGAGTCCGGAGCGACGCGCTAGCGTTTTTCAGGCCTCAATTATGATGCTCTTTATCGTATGACCCCTGACTATGCCATAAAAATGAGGAATGACAAAATGTGTTATTATTTTGTGGATAATTGCGAAAAATGCGTATTTTGTAACAGTATCAGTGTCCATTGTAAATTGAGTCTAAAGCATGCAATACCCCATTTCCCGTTCATAATTCTCATGTGTAATTAAACTCATCAATTCGCTATTTCTGCATGTTCATGAGCTGAAATGTTGCGGTGCTCAATGCGGTTAGTTTCGGTGGTTTTAACTACATTTATCAACGTTTGGTTTCCTGATGTCGATAAATAAATTTCTTAATTTCCAATTTTTTTTTTTTATAAATAAAATGAAAATGTGCAGCTAAATATTTTTCTAGATATGCTAAAATAAAATATAAGACAAAAATATATCAGTACTATTTTGAAATAACTACTACTATTTTTAGTTCGACTGTGAATTTGTTTGTCGTCGTTTGTGTGTCGCCAAAATATATTTTGATTAATTTTGGCGCATAGATAGATTAGGACGA
Organism: Mamestra brassicae; assembly: GCA_905163435.1. Classification (NCBI taxonomy): domain Eukaryota; kingdom Metazoa; phylum Arthropoda; class Insecta; order Lepidoptera; family Noctuidae; genus Mamestra; species Mamestra brassicae. Next base: position 2,637,939 of record LR990996.1, on the reverse strand, counting down.
TGAGTCGTATGCAAAAGCTAGTTGCTATATAAATGTGTCCTTTAACCCTTAAATTGACATTGTATGCTACAATATACACGATATTGAATTAAATCTATTTTAATAAAAACAAAAGTTATTTGGGGTTTTCTGCATTTATTTCGTTGGCAACATTAATTTACATTTGGTACAAAAATAATTCGTTGACCTAGCAACATGTTTGACGTTATAAAATAAAAAAGTCGGCGACGAAGAAACAAGTGACGCTCAGCAAGGTAAGAATCTTTTGTTTTCTTTTTATTTGACCGTTTTTGAGTGTGTGTTATGTTGTTATTTTGTGCTTGAAACATCAATAATTACTATTGCATCATAGTTTGCACTAAACTAACACAATAACATAATTTTATTCAGCATCTAACTTTTTGTATTTCACCACATACACTGCCAATTACCTATAAAGTTATCGCAAAATTTTCTTGTATGTCGCGTTGTACACTGCAAACTCCATAGTAAAGTATTTGCGTTTTTGTTTGTATGTTGTGAAATACATTGCTAATTTGAGGTTATGGCTTTTCTGTTTATTTATATTTTTGTTTGTGTGGTATGACTGTATTTGCTTAGGTGTTTTGTTTTTCTTTGCCGACAGCAAAAGCTACTAACACGCGGTGGTAGAATTGTTGCACTAGTACCTGCTCAAAACGCTCCTTCTGAGTGTAGCGAAAAATCCGATGCCGAAGAAGAATTCATAACGCATGCCACATCTCATTCTTCTTCACCAGCTCCCTCTATTGATAGTTTTCTAGAAAAATATATAACACACTCTGACGAAGAAAGTGATAATGATCATTCCCAAAGCATCCGTCTATCACCTATATATATATATATTACATGAAGTTTATCCCAGCCCATCACAAGAACCCAATTGCAGTAATGTACCAATTTTATCCGACCTACCATCCCTACCCTCGCTCAGCCACGCTTCTCACGCATCACCTGCAAGTATTTCAACTCCTGCAACTCCGCTTACTTCTATTTCTATTAGGAAAACCAGATCCAAGAGACTACGTATACAGCCTACATTGACAGCTAAACGAGCTAAGAAAATAAAGAAATTCACCCTGAATTACGAGTGGCGGAAAGCCGTCTTTTGTCATACAGCTATTTTAGAAGACACCACACGTCATCAGATCTCTCCAACTATCAAATCTCCGTTTGAATATTTTTTGTTGTTTTTTTCCCAAGATATAATAACTGATATAGTAACACAAACGAATGCGTATTCCATAGGTAATACTGGCAGATCAATAGCTCTAACGGAGGATGAATTTCGCGATTTCCTAGCGATACAAATAATGATGGGTATTGTGCAGATGCCCGCTTATGTTGATTATTGGAGTCAACGCTTCAGATTTTCTTTAGTGGCAGATTTGATCACACTGAAAAGATACCAACAAATTCGAAGGAACTTGCACTTTGTTGATAATAATATGGAAGACTCGGACAGGTATTACAAAGTTCGTCCTGTTGTTCAAAAAATCAGGGATAATTGTTTGGCCCAAGAAAATGAACAACAGTTCAGTATTGACGAAATGATTATACCCTATAAAGGGACTAAAGCTGGCAAAAGACGCCTATATATGAAGGACAAGCCCAATAAATGGGGCTTCAAAAACTATGTGAGGGCCGGTGTTTCAGGCATGATCTACGATTTTATATTATATGGTGGCGAAGACACTTTCCGATTCCATACATTTACCGACGATGAATCTACTTTGGGATTTGGAGCCCAAATTGTATTAGCTTTATGTAAAAGCATCAAGAATAAACCAGCTGTTATCTACTGCAACATTTTTTTTTCTAGTCCCGAATTATTTTATATATTGAGAGAACATTACGGGGTATTTGGACTTGGAACAATACGGAGCAATAGACTTAGAGGCGCAGACATTATTTTATCATCAGAAAAGGTTTTGAAAAAAAAACCTCGAGGTAGTTACGCTGAAGTCGTTTGTAACAAAAACCGTTTATCTGTTGTCCGTTGGAATGACAACAAGCCGGTCACCCTGATGAGCACCTACGTGGGGGCCCAACCAGTGAATAAAATCAAAAGGTATTGCAAGGAATCGCGTAGTAGAGAAGATGTAGACTGCCCGCAGATCGTGAAGGAATATAATAAGCATATGGGAGGGGTGGACCTTGCGGATATGCTTATCTCTTTGTACAAGACCCCTTTCAAAACCCGGCGCTGGTACATGGGAATCTTCGCCCAGTTGATAGATATTTGTATAAACAACGCTTGGCTTTTATATAGGTAAGAACAGGTTAAAATATCCTCTCAGGCTCCAATGCCTTTGAAAAATTTTCGTTTCGAGATTTACGGAGGCTTGAAAAAGACAGGTAGATCTGAGACGTCAGCAGAAAAGCGAGAAGGTAGAAAAAAAAGACAGCCTACGCAAGGTGCACCGATTGCTGATGTCAGACATGACAATGGAGGACATTTCATGGACATGACTAGCCAGGGTCGATGTCGCCTTTGTTCAAAATTGACCTCAGTTATCTGCATCAAGTGTCAAGTACGGTTGTGTTTCGTAACCGGCAAGAACCCAAGGAATTGTCAACTTGATTTTCATACCAAAAATTGATTATTTTATTACTATTCCCTTAATTAAAATATAATTTTTCCTTTACTTTGAGTTTCATTTAAATTTTCCAGTCGTTACCATTAATTTGGCAATGTATGCCACAAGATACATTAAAATAATCAGTAAAGTTTTCACTTAGTTGGCAGTGTATACCAGGTCATACACGGTTTTTTTCAAAAAGTAATAAATATAGATTTTTTAAATTATTTTTTCAGTACTTATTTACTCATATAAATATAAAATATATTAAATAAAATCATATTTTTTAAGATATTTTTGTCTGCCAATTAAAGGGTTAATTTACAAGAAAAATAGAGCAGAGCTTTTTTAAATAATTAACTGTCCAGAGACTACCCATAATATTAAAACATAACATCTGAAAGAGTTTAACTGTTTTTAATTATTTTAGTGTAGCAACATTTTACCTCGTAAAAATGTTTTTTTGAAATAACTACTAACATTTTAAAAAATGTCAACAGTTTTTTTAATCAAAATGAATATCCATATTTTGAACTGAATTGAAAAAGAACTTTATATTATTTTTTTTCTTTAAATTTTAGAACAATCTTTTGTTTACTTTCAACATAACACCAGCCGCTGCGCTGTGTATATATTTTGGACATAATTAAAAAAAAACTCCAAGGGTGTTTCTGAATTGAATATTTTGAGTTATATATTACTTTGTATTTTAAGAAGTTTTTAGGCTAAAATAAAGTTTGAGAAATATCAATTTCAAGTGCACAATTCAGGATTCGGGTGTAAGACAACATATTTTTAAGTTGTCTCGGTTTAGTTCTGTTTTTTTTTTTGATGGGCCAACTCTTGACCCCATTTTAGCTTCATGGAATTATTGTACCACTAAAATTGTCACTTGGCGTTTCTGGATCTCCAACCACATACATACGTTTACATGTTCTCCTGAGCCACAGGTAAATGGAAATTATTAATATTTACCAGGATATGAATTATTTATGAATTCAACTCCGATCTTTATTTGTATAATATTTTGGCTATTATAACCAAGTCACACAATCATTATAGGTCCCCCAAGGGAGGGTTTGCCATAATCGCCACACTTGGCAGGTGGGTTGGCAATCGCAGTGTAGCTGTTGCAATGTACAGAACCACAGAGAATGCTGCTGCACATTCTCTGGTGAGTCCCTTAGTCGCCTCTTACGACACCAACGGGAAGCGATGGGGTGGTGCTATTCTTTTACGTTCGACACCTTACAATCACACAATAGTGTAGTCTTTTTAACCAACTCCAAAAAAAGGAGGAGGTTCTATGTACCACTTCTGTAAATAAAGTTTAAATAAATAAATAGTTTTAGGGTTCAGTAACCAAACCAGGTCTGACAAAGGGACAGGATTTTAAGAACAAAAGTCCGCGTATTTATTTTTAAACGGTTTTTAAAAATAAATACGGGGAAATAGGAATCGGGGATATAAAAATATGATAGTGATTGGCTATTAGTCAGAATACTATTTTGGTGACTGAAAAATAGTTGTGTAATTTAATATCGAAAATTCCGGGTACATTTTATTTGTCTAAATATAAAAGTGGACCTGAAAAAAATATCCTCTGCGTTTCAGTTTAGTTCATATTGAAACTTTACCTGTACAATAACGTTGCACGCTTGTTCAAATATGTGTCATGTGCAATCTAAGCAAGAATGCTTTGGCGCTCCAACCAATAGAGGTGGACGTACAAACATATATATACGATTTCAAATTAAACTGTGATATTGATCAAAGCAATACGCATTGGTGATAAATTGATTGTACTAGAGCAGTAAACAGGCTTATTCATATTTATTTAACCATAATGTTTAAATATTGATCAGAAGATTTTTAATAAACATGTACTATGGGGAATTCGAATGTAGAAGAGTTTTTAACCATTTTAAACTCAAAAAGTTACCATAAACCTTAATATAATAAATATATTATAAACAATATAAATAAAATCGAATTATGGTTAAAAAGTTATATCTGAATAGGGCTGTTTTTTCACGTTATTTGTTGCATAAAAAATAATGAAGTTATTTCTTAAGAGATTCAGACCTTTCCCAAAGTATTAAAAAAAAAATTGAAGGCCTCCATCCTCCTTCATGTTTTATTATTTTTATTTTAAAATGAGGAAAAATATATAATGAAATCACAAAAACGCAAAAATTAATAAAACTTTTAATATTTCAGGTCAGTATCGAACCGACTATAAAATTTCACAACTATTAGCCAATCATATGTTTCAACAAGACATTTTTTTACAATATTTTGGTCAGAAATTGTTCCGTGTCGTCAAACACAGAGAATTGAATTATAAAAGCGCCACAAAATTTGCGAGATGTTTCGACTGGCCATCTCTTAAGTGCTAATTGTATTTATTATTTTATAAAATTGTTTTTATCAGTTTAAATCCATTATATTAGACTTTCAACCTACTACTTGCCACGCGTGTAATAAAATGTTACAAAGATCTTTCTTATTAATCAACCACGGTTTTCAATCTCATTTTTGTTGAAAATTTCAAATACATTTTTGCAAATTTTCAATTCATTCGACAGCAAGGAAACTTGGTAAGTAAACGAGGCTTTTACCAACGTCATTAATTAAATTGTCGAGTTTGAACGTAGCTCCTTAGTTAAATTACTGGAATCAAATAATGTACTTGAGTAATTTATTGACTATGGTTTAAATATTTATTGCTCCTAACTAGAATCGCCCTTGGCGTAAGTTATTACTTAAAATAATAACGTAAAAATTTCAAATAAAATATTTTTAGAAATACCTGAATACCTATTATTTTTTTTGAGTAATTATTTGTAAGTATGTATAATTTTTTATGTTTACTAAGTTAAGAAATAATGTTTCTTTTGCATGTACAAAATATTAACAGAAAAGCGACAAAAAGAATAACACCGTTTGGTTTCCGTTTAAAAATAACCCTGTATCTGTCCCTGAGAGTCGTTTTCACGAGTAAAGGCAGACTTTAAAAGGAAAACTGACCTACAAAAGCTGAAATTCTACCATAAAACTATGACTTTGTAAAATACTAAAAGTAATATCATTTAATCTTGGAATGCTTGTGAAGAACCTATTGGAATCCATACTCCATACTATCCATGACAAACATATCATATATATACTCGTAATTATATATTATATCATAAATGCGAAAGTGTCTCTGTCTCTCTGTAACCTCTTCACGTTTATACCGCAGAATCGATTTAGAAGATTTTTGTATAGAGATAGATTCCCTGAATCCCAGGAAAGGATAAAGGATAGTTTTTACCCCAGAAATCATCCTTTAAGGGGGTAATAAGGGGTTGAAAGTTTGTATGGGAGTGAGTCATTATTGAAGATAAAACCATAAACCTTTGTATTTAGGGACTTGATAAAAAATTAATAAACATAATGTTTAATCGTTTTTGAAAATAAAAATGGCTGCCCAAAGTACAATTCCACGCGGACGAAGTCGCGGGCATAAACTAGTGTATAATATTTACGAAAATTTATACGTCTGACACAATAGTGAAAATAAGAACTGCTACTAGGCATGAAGAAACACGGATGGGTTTTAGTCAGTAAGAGTCTGACACGCCCTTCCGTTTCACCCAGAGCAGAAGAAGTCATTTGATGATTTACCATCCTTAAAAAAAAAAGCTGACATGAGTCACCATTTTGAATAAGCTTCAAATAAACAAGGATGGAATATGTATTCGATGTGTTATTTTTTTGTTTTGAACCAATGAATAACTAAATGAATGAATGAATTAACTTTTATGTGCCAAACTTACCTACTCAAATTGAACTGAAGTATTTCTCAATCCACGTTAATAAATTCACAGCTCAATAGAAGCACACTATTAATTAATGAACTAATTTAATTAAAGGTTTCCTCAAGTTTCACATTTCATAGTTTCCAATTGGGATCTATTTCATTGACGTACTTTCTAATACCTTTCATACAAAGAAAATACGGATGTCGGATTAAAGTTTTAACGTCCTTATTTTTTGGTGTTATGTTTCTTCTGGATACGAAGTTAGTTCTTTTGTTATTACATGTTTCATGTTACCTACAGAACCCTATTTCTAAGGCTACCACAGAGTGTTGCAGCTATAATAAGAAATAATAAAAATTATTATTACAAGAAACGTGATTTTTCGGTTTATGTACGGAGCTCTTCGTGTATGAGTTCGACTCGCATTTAGCCGCTTTTTTGTAACCTATTTTTTTCCTGCATAATGTTTTTAACCGACTTCAAATAAAGGAGGAGGTTCTCAATTCGTCGGAACCATTTTTTTATGTATGTTCCCCGATTACTTGTTGTTTACACCAGTTCATAACATTATCACGCTGGTTTGCTGTGAAGGGATAAGTACATGTGAATCACTAAAATTTGTAAAAAAAAACTTTTTACAAAAAATACAACCGACTTCCAAATAAAAAACACTACAAAGTATAAAATAATCTTAATTTCGGAAGTCGGTTTCAGAAAACAAAAAAACAACAAAAAAACCGACTGTCACTTTGTAGTGTTTTTTAAAGTCACTATTTGGATTAGTATAATAGAACTTTGAATATCGATATTTTTTTTATAACATAATCACCCAGAAGAGATCTTTAATTGTCAGATACTAAATTAAACACACATCCTCCTGAGCTAGTAATGGGGAAATATGGTATCCGAGAGTCAGATTTTCTGGCTTCAACAGCCCAAACGACTGTTAAAGATCGTCAACTGACAGCCCATCCCAGGATCGAACTCAGCAAGCGCTGGTTAACCTCGAAGATGGAACCGTGAAGCTGTTATTCTTTTGCCACGAGCTCCTCCACGTAGGTTCCTCAGTACTAATACCGGGCATAATGTCGTGAGTATCTTTACCCCTATCCAACTCAACAATGCAGAAATTCAAAGTCAAAGTCAAAGCATTTATTTCAAATAAACCATTATCAGGTACTTTTGAATTGTCAAAGTCAGTCCGTCAAAAACATGAAGCTATTTGCACGTTCCAAAGCGTAGAGATCTCTATGGAGAAGAACGTGCAAGAAACTCCCCGGATACTCTTTTAAATCATTTTATGTTTACAACAATCCCGGTTACATTAACCTTGTTGCTTCTATATATGAGAACAATGTAAAGAAAGAAAAAACAATTTATAGTATCAAATATAAAAATGAGGCAGTGGCAACTAAGGTATGACCAGTCTCCACTGACGGCGCCCGTTCACGAACATGACGCGTGCATCAGCACCATTCAGCTCAACCATTTTGAAGGGAACTGAATGATCCGATACACGCGCCACCATCAGCGAGACATTGTTGAATTCAAATACTTAAAATAAAACAGACATCACAAAACCAACGGGACCAAATCCGTGACCTTGCTCAGAATGCGGTCGCTACCTCCATGTCACTCGTCAAATATGTTGATAAGAATTTCAGACGGAATTCGCTGAAACAAAACTGTGACACTCTAAAGAAGTACAAGCAGAAAATTTATGAAAATTCAAATTCTATTTCTTCAACTTAATTAATAGATGAAATGTTTATGAAATGGTAAGATAATTTCAACAAAGTCCGAAGTCAACAAGGAGTTGATTAAGATTAACGGATTAAGGCCCCGAAGTCTTCGTAAGACCTGGGACTGACACTGTTAAGGATTATTATTAATGGACGAACTAAACGGCTATCTGACGGGCCTAGTGTACCCGACACTTTGTGTAACTCGTTTGGAACGGGTTAAAACGGGGCTGAATCTAAAACCCTTTTTGCAATCTAGTTTTTTGTTTAAGGGTTTCTGCGTTTGAATTTTGTAACTGTAACTGTGTGTGTGGTTGCGGAATTTGTTCGAAAGAGTCACCGCGGCCCTGGAACGCAAAGGGCTTTAGAAGGAACACGGATGGGTTTTAGTCAGTAAGAGTCTGACACGTCCTTCCGCTCCACCCAGAGCGGAAGAAGTCATTTGATGATTTCCCATCCTTCAAAAAAAAATAGAAGTTGTTAAAAGCCTTGATGAATAATAAAATAATAATAAAATGTTTATTTATCCAATAATAATATACAGATTTAACATAAAGTGGTGGGTCAGGAATAGATTAGCGCTGTTTATAAGAAGTTATGAAGGGTTTTCATTATATATTCTAATAAAGCACAGAATAGTGTATTAATATTAAGAAGTTTATTTTAGGGATGAACGGTTGAATTTATCTAAAATTTTCCATTTTGATTTTAATATCGTATAAGCTACCTTACCGTTACCATATCACACTTATCACATAAAGGCGAAAGTTTGTGAGTGTTTGTGTGTGTGTATGTTTGTTACTTCTTCACGCGCAAACGGCTGGACCAATTTTGATAAAATTTCGCATGCAGGAAGCTGACACCCTTTTTTTTTTTTTTTGATCTCGGGGGGAAATCCTTATGGAAATCCTCCACCCTGGGGCGGGTGGAGGGGTCTGTCAGACTCTTACTGACTAAAACCACCCCGGTGTTCCATCTTCCACCTGCGCCGGGGATCGCGGGAACGTATGCGACATCCGCAATCCCCGGCTGCGGAAGCTGATACCCTGAATTAACACATGTGATATATTTTTATTCCGGGAATGTGTTCCCTTCGGAATTTTTGACGTTCACGCGGAGTATCTGAAAAACCGCGGGGCGCAGCTATTAAGTAATATAACGTTATCTAGATATTATATAAAAGTAAGTAAAACTATTAACCGGAGCATAACAAAACAATCTTACATTAATTTCCTTTTTTTCTTAACCAATAAAGAATGTCGCAAACAACTACTCTTATATTTTCAGAACGGAATTCCACAAAAATAATTCCAGCTCTATTTGCTAAAAACCAACATTCCGATCTAATGGGAGCATTCAATGAAATATGAGTCGAAGATAATGAAGGCAAACAGACTCGACCTATTTATGGAGGGTAACGTTCTCCAACCTGAATCTTTGATAATGGCGAGATGAGATCCCGATAAATCTCACTTCATACGTCAGGGTCCGTGTGACCAGAATAGCAAATACTGTATCAGGGATTTTGATCTCGGATGAAATACTTGATTTACATGCTTTTTTAGGGGTTTTTCATGAAGGTTTACCTTTTAATGAGATATGTATGTACGATTATATCAAAGGCACAGTGATGCAAAAGAGAATCTTGAAACCACTAAAAAGGTTTTTGTTTTTTTTTTAAAAAAAATACGAGTTCCAGATTTTAAAAAAATACACTACGAAGTATAAAATAACTTTAATTTCGGAAGTCGGTGTTTTAGGTTGTTTATTCGTGTTTTAACACCGACTTCCTAATTTAAGTTAATTTATACTTTGTAGTGTTTTTTTTATTTGGAAGTCGGTTGTATTTTTTTGTAAAAAGTTTTTATTTTACACTTTTTAGTTTACCCTCACACCTAACGACACCACTGGAAAGTCACAGGAAAGCAAAACACGCAATTTCGTTTACATGGATGATATATTTTTATTTCCTCTATTTGATTTAAAAGCCAAACCACTAAAGCAATTTTGATAAAATGGGACCAATCGGAATGTATAGGTATAGGTACCTACTTTCGTAATAGAAAAAAATATAATATCCACTTCCCTCCATTCAAGCAGGAGACAGAATTGAGCTATAGTAGGCACCAGATAAATGTGGACTAAAGTACATTGACCTTTCCCTAATAACTGTTCATAGGTACCTGAACAATTAAATATGAATCGTTTTTCATTATTAGACAATGTTAAGGATCACGAGAGATGATGATTCGGGACAGCTTTGTGTCATTAATTCCGTTTTTCAAATTAAAAATGTCAATAATTGTAGGTGGGTCAATGACCGTTATTCCACGATTATCTGGCGCCTACTATAGGTCAATAGGCACCAAGAGACATTACAACTGGGTTAAGCTCAGTTGCCAAGCACCACGGTTTCTCAGTACTACCTAGCCTTTTTCCAACTGTTGTGTGTTGGTTTTGGTTTCCAATGGAACTGGATGTAGCTAGGTACTAGTATTTTATATGAAGCGACTTCCCATCTGACTCAGTTACTGGGTAATATGGTATCCGAGAGTTAGATTTTCTGGCTTTAGCAGCTCAAACGGCTGTTAAAGATCGTCAACTGACAGCCCATCCAATGATCGAACTCTGCTAGTGTTGTTTATCCTCGAAGATGGAACCGTGAAACAGTTATTATTTTGCCACGAGCTCCTCCATTAAGGTTCTTCAGAACAAATACCGAGTATGTATTGGGAGTGATATGAAAGAAAAGGGAGTTAGTGATAGCGTAACGGTTGACAGGACAGAATGGAAGAAAAAAACGTGTTGCGCCGACCCCAAGTAACATGGGATAAGGGCAGGAAGATGATGAGTACACATACCGAGCACAATATCGCAAGCATCTTTTAGAACCCCATACTATTAGACCTACACTTACCTATCTTACAAACACTTTTGCATAAAAGTATCTTAAATGTGAAAATTCAAACAAAAAAGAATACAGAAATAATTTTGTAAAAGCCGAAAATGTTGAAAAGGCGCGGACATTGTAACCGTTAGCGGCTCTCCCCTATTTTCACCGCAGGGGATTCGACGGAGTAAATAAGGAAAGAAAAAAAATAAAAAGTTTTCAGGCTACATTTGCAGTTACTGAGTTGTTCGTGTTAGAACTCGCAAACAGGCTGCATTGAGAAAGATAAATAAAAATATTTTAAGATAAAAATCAGGAACCTTGAAAGTACATTTTGGTTTCCAAAATACTGTTTATTGATATTTTAAAGGTGCCATATATCATATCCCCGGTTTCTGAGGAGATATTAGCGACGCAGCACAAATCATCTAAACGGGCTTTCCCTTTTTGGCATCTACCATAATTGTCAAAACAGCTAACGTGCCTTTGACAATTTTTAACATTCATCATCTGCCTAGCCTTTTCCCAACTATATTGGGGTCGGCTTCCAGTCAAACCGGATTCAGCTGAATACCAGTATTTTACGTGGAGCGGCTGCCTTCTAGACCTCCACAACCCATTAACTGGGTAACACGGTACTCCTTGGCAAGACTGGTGTCAGATTATCTTGCTTGATTGATGGATGACAGCCGGGACCAACGGGTTAACGTGCTTTCCGAGGCACGGAGGAGTCTCGGTATGTTAAGGTCACCCATCCACAGACCAACCTCGGCAAGCGTTGCTTAACCTTGAAGATCGACCCGTGCGGCTATTAACAATCAATTTTAACATTAATTTTGCTATATTTGTTGTCTCAGAAATTGGACCTAAATCACATACATATCTTTATCGTTAATTATTTTAATTATGATTGATAATACACGTCGTAACCTACTTAAGTCCGTTTTAATTATAGACAGGCTTGCGTTTCACTACTATGTCACCTGATGGTGAGCCATGATGTGGTCGACGATGGAGAACGCTAGCCTAGAAGTAACCAGTTCACTATTGACTTAAAGACCCGTAGGTTGTTATCACTTGAAAACACAGAAGAGCAGGGAATTCTACTCCTCAGATGTACGCAAATGGTGGAATATCCACCATCCAGTAAGAATTTCTATTCTCTATATTTACATCAAATCAATGATGTAACTCTACTGTAAATTAACATCTCCGCGTGCACAAACTCAAAAGCAAAACCTATAATTTAATGTTTATAAATAATGCCGAACGATAGTTTACATTGTCAATAATAAAATAAACATTACAACACAAACATTTAAGACAAATTCTGAAATTTTATTTTCCTCCAGAAATGTGTATTTATCGAAACAATGTAAAATATCGTTTTTTTCAGAGTCGTTTGACATTTTTTCAAATGTCGAACGACTCAGTAATCAATAATTAATTAATTATAACATATCGAATTTCACACTAAAAATCTTCCTCAAAATTATTTCAGTGTCTTTGAATAAATCTTTCAATGATTTTGATTAAATCGGCCTTCTTTTGTCTTAAATTTAATCAGGAAATTGGAAAGATTGTTACGCGTAAATGAGAAAGAATAATGGTTTTCAGTCCATCGTAGTATAAATCCCTGTCTCTATTAATAAAATACAGAATGATTTATTCCGAAAATTTAAGCATTGCTGGCTCAATTTCAAGTAAAATATAGCGTGAACTAATAAATTAAGAATTTATTGCTAAATCTAGGAGCCGATGTAATATTAAATAAGGAATTTCCATTTTTAGGTTTCACATACCAGACAGGTAAAATATAATATAACTAAGACATTACTTATGGAAGAAACTAATGGAATTTAATAAAAAAGAATGTACCTACTTAAACTATTTCACGGTGTCCAGCTATACATTCAATTACTTGATGAATCCAAGAATGAACGCAAGTCGTATCGTCCGAATTTATAACTGAAACTGAATTTATTTTCAGGTAGTGAAATAAATACATAACTATTGCGAATCATATAAAACGCAGTATTTGGAATTATTGCAATAGCCTGTATAACACTTTAAAGCTGAGACCAATAATACATTTATTTCCATGGTAAACAACATAACCCGCTATCATAAAAAATATACATACATATATTTTGCTTTCCAAATATTTCTACACAAAATATTTGTAATATTTAAAATAAAATATTTATTCCAACACCCACACTCAATCCAATCCGGCAACACGAAACTGAATTTAAAAAAAAAAATCAACAGAAAAAAATCCAACATTTCTAAATCAAATCCCTAAAAACTATTTCCTAAATAAAATCAACTCGACGTGTCGCTTAAACTAACTTTACTCACCGTAATGCGGAAGAAATATCCCACTTTTACAATCGGACACATCGCTCACAAGCACAACTATAAACACAACCGAGAAAAGAATAAACTCTTCAAATTTCCTAATAGTTTGTGGTACACTCACAAAGTTTCTACCGACTCGGAAAACCTCTCTCATCATTAATTCAAGTTCACAAAAACTTTTTTACCCATCAACATTTACGTCATTGGCTACATTTTATTTCGTTTGTAGGTTAATGAAACATCGTCTGTTGGCGCTTAGATGATATTCGTGTGCACTCTCCGAATGCCGCGCTCGCACTACGTAAGGGCGTAACTTGACAGGTCCTCACTGCGCTTGCGTGAAACAGAGTGACTCTTCTCCCTGACGGACTTATTCACGAGTTAATTAATATATCAACTTTTCTCCGTCCCCCCTATATTAACTGTCACCTTTAATAAAATATTTTGGCTTAGTGTCTTTTCCCTCTGCTGGGAGAAACTTTGACCGTTGAAATTTTGAAATAAAATTAGCACTGGCACTGCAGAGTTACCAATTAAAGGGCTAATAAATTAATCTACAGTGTCCGTTGTCTTGACAGGACACTTCAGACTTCCGCGCTAATTACAGTTTCTTAGGTATTTTGTTAATCTGTTCGTTTATTTAAATAAAGTTTTCGTTGAAGAGGATCCATTACAGAGAAGCATGATCGATTACATTAATGAATGTAAACAAAATAGAGTCTTCAAGCTGTTCTATATGCCTGTCCGGGGGAGGACGTGACTCGAAATGGTAATACGAGCACTTGGTCCTGGCCTGCTGGATAAGGCACTATTCAGTGTAATTCGTTTAGGGACTGGATTTTTTCTGCCCGCCACACGTTTTTCTAGCTCCAACTGATAACTTATAACTACAATATTTAGTTTATATTGATGAGAGCCCCATTATGAGGCATCTTATTAAGATTACAATGTCTCTTGTGGTATATAAGTACTAACATAGGGTATAAGCTATTTTTGTTACTAACATCTTTTAAGTATTTTGTTTGTTATTTGTGGGTGAATGTATGGACTATGTTGTCTGAAATAAATAAATAATAACAATATGACTGTTTTACCGAAAAACTAGTCTAGACTATGAATACAATCTTTGAATTGCTGTAGTATCTGGTAATAAAAACATTATGTTTCCGTGAAATAGTGTGCCAGAATTAAGATGTGTTTTTATCCGTCTACAAATCAATCTACGGACAAACACAGTAATCCACATCTAATTGCATTGATTGCTTGAAACGCTTTCGTTCAAAAACAGACATGAAGTGCTATGAGGAAGTTTTTACAGAACTGTGAATGGAAATTGTATACCTATAACTTTGCAATAGTCGTTAAAGTCAATTGACTGGCTATTTTTATAGATAGTCGGGATATAGTCGCCATTTTCTGCTCCGGTGCAACCGTTAAAGGCGTGTGTCTGGGCTTTTGTTTCTTCGATACGTATATGGAGGTTTGCCCTCTTACCTCAACAAATGGATTAAAGTGGAACAGTTTACGAGGTAATTTGCAGAATCGATAAAAACGTAAACGCTCTCATGGTAAACTTTAATGACTTCATATGATGTGTTTCTGAATGCTTCTATTGAAACACTTTAGTTTTTTGAAGTTGTTTTAAATTGTGAAAAGTGATTCCGAAAATTCCTAGTAGAAGTAGGTGCCGTGTTACCCAGTCAATGGGTTGTGGAGATCTGGTAGGCAGCCGCTCCACGTAAAATACTGGTATTCAGCTGAATCCGGTTTGATTGGAAGCCGACCCCAATATAGTTGGGAAAAGGCTAGGCAGATGATGATGATTCCGAAAATTCCTCGGTTCGTTCATTTTTTTTTCATATTATTAGAACAATGTTAATGATCCAAAAACAGTTTTTTTTTAAAGACAATATATGAAAATGGCCTATGAAAAAAAAACATTGTGTCAAAAAACAGTTATAGAGAATAACAAAAAACAAATATTACGGAAAAGGCGTGACTTATTATATAAATAATTGCGCAAACAACATAAACATATTATAAAGGGAAAAGTTTGTGAATGTGTGACTACGTTTGTTTCTTCTTCACGCGCAAACGGCTTGACCAATTTTAATAAAATTTGGCATGCAGGAAGCTGTCAGGAGGGGTCTGTCAGACTCTTACTGACAAAAACCACCCCGGTGTTCCATCTCCCACCTACGTTCGCCGGGGATCGCGGGAACAGGAAGCTGACACCCTGGATTAACACATATGCTACTTTTTATATATACTAAAACCGCGGGTAACACCGCGGGGTGCGGCTAGTATTTAAGTAATTTTGCTAACAACATAAACAAAATTCTGAAACATAACTTAGTTAATTAATTCCAGTAAAACCACAACAAAAACTATTTTCAGTTTTTCTCAAAACTGAAATTGTTGTTTTCTTTTTCGACAAGCCACTGATTTTAACCGCCTACATTGTTGTCAACATCTACATTATGACCAATCCTTTTTTCTTTTTTCGTTTGTAGACTGACACTTGTTTCTTTTCTCATGCCTTTCTTTCTTTTCGTAGTCATTCGTACTTTTTGTGACACCTTATTTTTTCCAGTTTTTGTGCTCGACAGGAAAAGTCTCCTTTTTACAAAAATATATAGGATGGGCTTTGATGGCTGACTAGGAATTAAAAAAAAAATCTATTTGAGGAAATGCCTCATTAAATTATTTTTTTTTTACAATAGCCGAAAATTCGCACTTTAACGTTTTTTATGAGTTACAAGAAAAGGCATATATAGTAACCAAATTAAATCCTATTAATATTAGAGACGCGAAAGTTTGTAAGTATGGATGGATGGATGGATGTTTGTTACAAAGAGTAACAAACATCCGTCAGAACGGCTGCACGGATCTTGATGAAATTTGGCACAGTGGTAGATTTCATTATAGTCTGGAAAAACACATAGGATACTTTTTATCCCGGGAATACGTTCCCTTGGTATATTTTTCTGTCAGATTTCGCTAGTTATGTTTAAGTCGAAGTCCAGTTCAGTAACGCTACAGAGAAATTCCAGATGAAAAAACTAAATATCAGTTTGCCTGACCCGGGAATCAAACCTCATGCTCAGCATTAGCGCTAGTGTGAGCATAATACATGGTAGGTACTTAAAATGAAAAAAATACTGCAAGTCAAACGAACGTGATGCTTGATAAAAATATGCTAAAAATAAAGGATCGTTTTACGGGGTTCCGTACCCAAAGGGTAAAACGGGACCCAATTACTTCGGACAAAAACTTCGCTATCCGTCTGTCACCAGGCTGTATCTCATGAACCGTGATAGTTAGACAGTCAATATTTACAAATACATAAAAACTTATGGATACTATATACAAGCGAGTAGAAAATATACAAGGGGAGTAAAAAGGGGAAGGGAAGAACTCACAGGGCATTGAAAAATTTGCCTGAAAGTTATATACTGCAGTAAAACGATGTTAGACAGTTAAAATTCACAGATGATGTATTTCTGTTCCCGCTATATCAAAAAAAATAATAAAAATAAATACATTTATAAGGGCCCATACAACAAACGTGATTTTTTTGCCGTTTTTATATATAATGGTACGGAACCCTTCGTGCGCGAGTCCGACTCGCACTTGGCCGGTTTTTTTAATCATACACCACTTGCACCGAGCCCATTCAGCAGTTTGCTTACATTTCGTTCTAAATGATGAGCAACGGATACGTTCTTTATTTTCCTATCCGCCTAGATAAGCGTCCATCCAGTTTCAGACAATACAAACGAATGCTTTATTGTTTGCCTAGTCTGCATACATTTGCATGTCATTTGCATGACAACACCTACTATATTTTTAAGTTCTAAAATCGGCTCTAAAACATTTACTGAATCAAGTTGGTCCCAACAGCCTTGTCAACGAAACATCAATAGAGCTCAAAGATTAATCTACTATTACTACAAAGACTCCAACGTATTCGCTACCTTGTAACATGATGTCGGCTGATAGATAATTCTTTATGAGAAATAAAGTTGTTCTTAAACCTTAGATAGCCCCACTCGATTGTGAACGACGACCTTAATACTATTTTAACCCTAATTCTTAATAGAAATTCTTTTAATCTCTATCTTTTGGCTTTTAAACCGACCTCAAAAAACAGAGGAGGTTCTCAATTCGGTTGTATATTTTTTTAAATGTTTGTTACCTCATAACTCCGTCTTTTATGAACCATTTAAAAAAATATATTTTTTCTTGTGATAGGATATACGTTCCAAATGGTCCCATAGAAATTTTATCAAAATTAATTCAGTAGTTTGACTGCCTCGCATGTATTTTTTTTAGGACGAGCATATTGCTATCAACCAAATCCAAACCAATCGAGACTCCAGGGTGCTACTTAGAAAATCTACATAGAAAACCCTATTAGACGGCCTGACCTGGGAATCGAACCAAAGAATGTCTAGCAAGTAGCACTTGCAACCCCTAGAATTAAGTAGAAGATTTATTAGTGAAGGAAGTTAATTAAGTTTGATAAAATATGGATGCAAATCTTATAGATGAAAATATCTGAAGTCTTACACAAACAAAATTTCTCATGAAAACCATCTACTTTCTTAAGAAGCTTTAATGCTATATTATAATCAAGATTCCAATTACTTTAGATATGTCACCGGAAAATAGCAAACTCTGTAAGATTATAAAATAACTTGAGAGATTGTAAACTCTCTATAAATTGTCAACTGAACATTTGAAATAATATTTTACGCATCAAAATTTGATAGTCTATAATCTCGCGATTGCTCACCATTTTATTATAATCCACAATTTCTTGGAATAACTTCGCGAGATTATAGACTATCCAATTTTGATGCGTAAAATAGTATTCCAAATGTTCAGTTGACAATTTATCGAGAGTTTACAATAAAATAAAATAAAATAAAATAATCTTTATTTCGGACAAGTACATCCATAGGGGTTAGTAAAAAAGATATCTTAAAAAACTATGTTAGTATTTTACAACGTTACAAGCCTATTGTTGGAGATACATCTTTGCACAATATCATACAATATAGGTGAATCGTATCTCCCTGCAATGGTTTTCAGGATGGAGTTGGAACTGGCCCGCACTCTGCAGAGCAGCGAGGCAGACTTCTGTCTAATGATGGCATGGAAGTCATTAACGTGTGCTTGTGCGAACATGCCAGAAGCACTACAGAACCGGGGCAGTCCCATCAACATCCTGAACCCATTATTATATTGGACTCGCAGGGCGCTGATAGTCCGCAAAGTATAGTTGGTCCACAGGCTGCACGTGTAAAACACTTGACAATACGCTTTAAAAAGCGTTACCTTAACTTGTTTGCTACAACGTGCAAACCTGCGAACAATATCTCAAGTTATTTTATAATCTTACGGAGTTTGCTATTTAAAATGTCTACTAATTTTTATATATCTTTAATCAGAATTTTGTTTTATCATGTTGGAAAAATTTAGCAAGCTATTTTGAAAGAAAGAAAGAAAGAAAACTAGTTTATTTGGCACACATACAGACACACATTATAGATGCAAATAAAAGACAGCTTAATTTTAAAACAAAAACACTGTATGCCCCGCGGCTGTGCCAAATAGGTCCAGTTCAGCAAAATGCCAGACAACTAGGAGTTGCCTGACGCTGGTTTTCAACTGAACCTTCGTTATTTTCAAAAATGAATGCTATGAAAACGTATGTAACCAGGTTAAAAAATATCTCATGGACTAAGGTATCCAATGACCTATTCGGTCACTAATAGTCACACAGCAACAAAAATAATCACTCTAGCCACAATTGGTAACTGCCAGGGTTGCGGAATTTGTTCGAAAGAGTCACCGCGGCCCTGGAACGCACAGGGCTTTAGAAGGAACACGGATGGGTTTTAGTCAGTAAGAGTCTGACATGCCCTTCCGCTCTACCCAGAGCGAAAGAAGTCGTTTGATGATTTCCCATCATAAAAAAATCCACAATTGGTATGATAATGTTTTACTAATTTATCCTAAAAATCACTTGTATTTGTATTTTTTAAAATTTTGGAATACATAGTTATATTATAGTAATATTCAGTTGGAGTACCTATGTAGACTCGTTAATGTGTACGTTGCGCGTTGTGGTTACCTGTAATTGATTGTGCACCACACGAAAACGTATTGCATATTATTTGCAGATTTTCTGCGAGCGAAAACACTCTCAGCAAAGACACATGAAGCTTATCATTTTAAGGATCAAAACAGCTTAAGTACAATGTCAATACTACTAATATTGAAATAAACTCGTGTAAGACGGCCATTATTACTTAGTCTGCTAGCTAAGTAGATTAAATAATATACTTCTACAGGCCATTCGGGATTACTGTTTCTTTATTAACGTGCCTGTAGTAAAATTAATTAAAATTACTTCAACTATCAAATAAAATGTTTACGGTTTTGCTAATTTGAGGTAGTAAACCATGACATGCTACGCTTGTATATGGAAGTGAATGTTAAGTGTGGTGAAAGAAAACATGAAAGTAGAATAGCTGTTGAATGTTTTACTTTGTTTTTTTTTTTAAATGGGAATTCATCAAATGACTTCTTCCGCTCTGGGTGGAGCGGAAGGGCGTGTCAGACTCTTACTGACTAAAACCCATCCGTGGTCCTTCTAAAGCCCTTTGCGTTCCAGGGCCGCGGTGACTCTTTCGAACAAATTCCGAAACTGAATTGTTTCCTTGCGATTGTGAATATAATAGTATTTTTATTACAAAGAAGATGAAGTGACCAAAATGAAACGCTTGAACGCCCAAGAAGTATAAAAAAATTATTTAATTTTATTTCTTCGAATATGGTACAACAGATGTTACAATATTGATCATTTAGGTCGTTTTTACGCATCAAAATTTGGTAGTCTATAATCTCTCGGAAGTCATTCCGAGAAATTGTGGACTGGCGTAAAAAAGTAGTCCAAATGTTCAGTTGACATTTTACCGAGAGTTTATAATATCTCAAGTTATTTTATAATCTTACGGAGTATGCTATTTTCCGGTGACATATATATATAATCTGAATCTCGGAAACGGGTCCAACGATTTTCATGAAATTAAGTATGCAAGGGGTTTCGGGGGCGATAAATCGATCTAGCTAGGTTTGACTTTTAGAAAACGTTTACCAAAGAACAAACGAGCAAAGCTCGGTCATCGGTCATCGGTCTCGGTCACGCGTCATGTTCGTGAACGGGCGCCGTCAGTGGAGACTGGTCATCCCTTGGTTGCCACTGCCTCATTTTAATATTTCATACTATAAATTGTTTTTTTCTCTCTTTACATTGTTCTCATATATAGAAGCAACAAGGTTTATGTAACCAGGATTTTTGTAAACATAAAATGATTTAAAAGAGTGTCTGTGGAGTTTCTTGCACGTTCTTCTCCATAGAGATCTACGCTTGCGAACGTGCAAATAGCTTCATGTTTTTGACGGACTGACTTTGACAATTCAAAAGTACCTGAAAATGGTTTATTTGAAATAAATGCTTTGACTTTGACTTTGAATCCAGGTACTGTTATTAATGAACACTTTACCCTATTCAAACAAAACATTGAAACTGCTAACATCGACAACAAAAACGAAAATAACAATTAACTTTGCACACAAAACCGGACACGTACGTAATAATTTACTAGATCAACAAAATTACATTATTAACAAATATTTGATACGTCTACTGTTATGCCTTTGTCGAATGAATATTAAATGCTAATTTTATTACGTGGTAAAACCAGCTGCCGAGTCAAGTCTTAATTCAATTAATAATGTTTCCCTTAGAATAGATAATAGATATGGATTATTCTAGCTTGGACACGTCACTGTGGGGCCGGTAAGCCGTGTTATGGTCTGTTATTGGTGTCGTCAATGCAAATGTTTGTGGTATAGTATTGTGTATGTTAAATATTATTTTATTGCAATTTTATAAACTTCTGTAATTTAAAAAGTGATGTTTGGTATATCGAACATTTTACTGATGTAATATTTTTTTTCTATCACACTATATATAATGTATATATAGTAATAGTAGTACAGTGTGTTTGTTACTTCTTCACGCGCAAACGGCTGGACCAATTTTGGTATGCAGAAAGCTGACACCCTGGATTGACACATAGGTTACATTTTATATATACATATATACACTAGTTGCGCGGGTTACACCGCGAGGCGCAGTTAGTAGTTAATAAAGTGCATAATTAAATTGGCTATCCGGCGGTGAGATGGGTAGATGACATTGCTGCCGTTGTGGATAAAATCTGGTAGAGGCCAGCACAGAAACGTGGAGATTGGCGCCAGAATTTTTTGCTCAATAGTTGGCGAAGTCGGGCTGTGAATGATGATGATGACTTAACTAAAACACCTTTTTCATTTTTTCTATAGATGGGAAAGCCTCAAATGACTTCTTCCGCTCTGGTTGGAGTGGAAGGGCATGTCAGACTATTATTGACTAAAACCCATCCCTGTTCCTTCTTAAGCCCTTTGCGTTCCAGGGGCGCGGTGACTCATTCGAACAAATTCCGCAACAAATTAAAACACCTACCAATCAAAAATCGTGAGACAAGTTTAATCAACGGAGTCTGCAATATCTGCAATATTAGCTCCCTTGAGTAATTCAAGAGATCTAATAAAGAACAAAAAACAGTTACAACTAGTGTTTTTTCAACTTAAAGTCATATGCTCATACCTATAAAATTCATAAAGATTACTCTCGTGAGATGGATAAAGTTGTATTTATGTTGTTATCGAGACAAAAACATGCAAGGAGACTTGGGCTATACAGTACTTTTAAATAAATAATTACGAAGGAGTCACAAGCCCTGAGGGAGATAGCTTTTGACGGAACACACCCGCATGACTAATAAATTATTAATATATTAATTTGACTCGTATTACTTTCGTTTTATATGGCGCTAGTCATCCTTGTGTGTTCTTTGAATATTCGAAATTGTTAATATCCTGTTTGGAGTATTTAGATAGTGCAATTATGGACCACCTATTACGGCGCTGTAGTACATTTTTTTTATTATTAAGTGGAACACTACGGGGGTAGTGTTGCACTTGAGGGAGGAAACCTTAAGCATATTTTGACAAGATTATCTGGCTTTTATTGTTTATTTTGTTACATTTTAAACTCATTAACAAGGTTTTATACTTCAAAATTTTAAAAATCTTTATTTGTTATCTTTGGTCTCACACGTTTTTCCATAGCACATTTGACATTGACAGAATTGTCGACATCGGCATCATTGCCATTAACAAAAATAGAATAGAATAGAATCCTGAAACTTATAAAAGCATATTCAATGTATAATATTCCCACAGCTGGGTTATATTGAAAGAAAAAGAAAGAAAATCAATTTATTCTGCCGGAAAAAACGCACAGAACACTAAAAACTAAAAAACTACAGGCCTCTTATCTGAAAGAGGAGTGAGTCATAATCCAATTTTAAATCTTACTTTTATTTATTGTACACCTACCACAGTATAGTCTTTATAACCCAAAGGTTGACTGGTAGAGAATGCCGTGATGCATTAAGTCCGCCCATGTACCACTATTGTACATAAAGTTTAAATAAATCAATGATCCACCACTCGGATCCATTGCAGATTGCCAGCCTGCAATGGATCCGCATATTATCATGAGCCGTAGAGTTTTTGATTCAAGGACATGCCAACTTTCCCACGATATGCCTTCACTGTTTTAAGAGCTGTCGTAATGAAATAAATTAGACATAGTACAGACCACTGCTGGGCCATGGCCCAGCAACACGGCAAGATCGGAGTAGTGATAACTGTTCCGGTCTTGCCATTTTATTTAAATATAACATGGGATTATCTTTGTTTACATTGTGCACTGTGTTTAAATACTGGAACCACAAAAGAACGATACTACGGAATCTCGAGGATCATCAAGTTTGCAAAGTGCATCAAGGTGTAAAATTATGTTAATTATTTTAAACAAACACTGAGGTAGGTAGGAGGCAGGCTTAATCTATACTAATATTATAGGTGCGTAAGAAACTCTGTCTGTCTCTAACATTTTAACGGATTTGATTTGGATAAAACTTGGTACAGGGGTAGACCATGACTAGGAATCTATTTACAGTAATACTATTTATTCCGGGAATGTATTCCCCTGGAATAATTTTCGAATAACACGCGGGTGTGCCGCTGGCAGAAGTTTAGTGTTGTTATAACACCTTTGTCATGGACTTTTGAGAATCCTGGAGTGATATTTGTCATTATTTTTCTATTTGAAACTAGTTTTTGCCCGCGACTTTGTCCGCGTGGAATAGTTACTTTGGACAGCCAGTTTTATTTTAACCGACTTGCAAAAAAGGAGGACGATCTGAATTCGGTGGGTTTTACTTTTTTTATTTCTTTATGTAAGTCCACCGATTTTTTCGAGGTTTCTGATCCGATTTATGTGATTATTTTTTTCGTTCAATGCGGTATACTTGCCATTTGGTCCCGTAAAAAAATATTCAGTTTGGCCCTGCAGTTTTAATTTTATGTTTGCTAACTTATTGCTTACTTGGATGACGTAATTATGTCGCTTGGACGACGTAAGCAGAATGACGATGGGTAATTAAATAACACAACAAAAAAGTGAAAAAAAAAAACGTTTTACAAAAAAATACAACCGACTTCCAAATAAACAGTCCAAAGTCTAAAATTACTTTAATTTCGGTAGTCGAGGTTTTTAGTTTTGTTTCTTCGTTTTTGACAAGACTTCCGAAATTAAAGTTTTTATATGGAAGTCGGTTGTATTTTTTTGTAAAAAAGTTTTTTTATGATAGAAATCCAAAACGATTCAACTTATGGGTATTTATTTTTATAAATTCAAATTCATTTATTTCAATCCATTTTAGATCATAACATTCACATTAAATTTCAATTAAAATAAATATACATAAAAACAATCGAATGAATTACTTAATAAAATTTAAAATACAATATTGGAAACAAGTAATTTAATTAAATAGAAAGGTTCATGTTTTTATCTGCAATCATCATCATCTGCCTAGCCTTTTCCCAATTATATTGGGGTCGGCTTCCAGTTAAACCGGATTCAGCTGAATACCATTTTATATTCAATATATTACGCATTTATAATACCTATTAGTATGGATTAAGCCGTTTTAGGTTCAATAAACTTTGTCTGCCTTGACCTGTAAGCCTGACCCCTCCCACTAAAGTGATAAGATAATTCAATAATCATTTTAAGTTTGTTTGTTTTCGCCGACAATATTAATGATGACGTTAACATCAATTTCGATAAATGGTGCTTGTGTAGACTCAACGTCGGTAATTAAAATCCATTTAGTATTTCATTTCGTTTTTATACTCTTCGCTCAACTATTGTGAATTCATTGGAAAAAGCTTTCCGAGTAATGACTCATATCATTCGATGGTTTTAATGGTCGATTTTATTAATAGACTTGTTTTACTATGGTCATAAACAATCGCACTAACATAATATTGTGCTTACATAAAAATTCCTAATTTTATTTCCATTTTTATTTTGAAATAAAAATACACTGTAAACAACGTCATTACTGTTTTTTTTTTCATTTAAGTATAAAATGTAATGTTCCTATTGATATATTGTTTTTTTTTTCATTTAAGTATAAGTTTATATAAATTTTTCCTATATACCTATCGAATTGAATAACCAAGATTAAAATGAAATCCGAAAACACTACTGAAAAGCTTATCATTCTTAATTGTTTTTCGTTTAATTATTATGAGTTCACTTAATCAGTAAAATTATTATACAACGTGTAACAGAATAAACGCAATACCTCTTAGGGGGTTATGTACTCATCATTATAAACCACTTTTATTATGGGACCAATACTGATCACGAAAAAAAATCGAGTCCACCATACATATGGGCGCATAACTCGACAAAATGGAACAGCTGATTTTTTGTTCGCGATTTCAGTTGGTCCCGTAGTAAAAGTGGTTCATAATATTGAGTACAATGACCCCTTAAGAAGTCATGCGTTTATTCTGTTACACGGTGTATAATAACTTGAATTGGTTACTCATTTTGAGTCGATCGGTGAGCTTGTCACACTCATCTACATACAAGTTTACCTATATGGCGAAGATAGCCAATATCACAATCGCCAAAATGTTTTGGCTTTTCGGTATTTAATTTGCCAACAAATAGCTAATAAGCAAAATGTCCCTTTTCTTTAAACCGTTCAATATCCAAGTCATAGTAATCTTCATGATACCAACTCCATTTCAAGTCTGAAGAGCGCAGTAAATCAAGGACTGCAAAATATTCATCCATCGCCACAATGCCCGAACTCAATTATAAAACTGTATCCGTCCTTCATCGAGAACTTGCTGCGAAGTTCCTTTGTAAAGACGAAATTTTAAAACGTAAACCTAATCATATTACAAGCCATCTGCATATTCTTTGAAGACCTAACCCAATGAAAACTTTGGCTCACTCCCCACTTATCAAACGGTCAAAGTCGCCGTAATAGCTCTAAGGGAATAAAGTTACACTCATTTACATACATTACCTTCTATCCTTAAGAAAGTTAGCCTGAGATGTATTCCGCTTGCCACCGACTTGAATCGCTACTGAAATTTTAATAATACGAATTGTCTAATTGCTGAGCTGAGGAAACTTTCAAAGAAAATTAAAATATTAGTGCCTTGCAATGAAGTTGTACGAGCTTTGCGTTTGATATCGGTGGATTTCTATACTTTTTTTCGCAATCATTGCTGCGTTTTAGTAATCATAATCTCACCTACATTTTATTGCATTTTTTTAATAAAAAAATAAATTCAAGACAAACAGCTGAAAGTCATTCTAAGAAATGCTTGCTGGAGTCTGTGTTTCCTGATATCTACAACCTAAGGGTCTTTAAGGCAAGATTAATTGGTTTACTTCCAGGCAAGCGTGCTCCGTGTATGCATTGAATGTTTTTAATTTTATAAATCTTATAATTTTTACTTTTAATAATTGTCTTTATTTTATCAATTTTAAACCATTTTCATAAATTTTAAACCTTTTAGATTTCATAATTTAACGTTTATTTTAGCCTAGCGACCGACTCCCGCTGACGAAATACAATAAAATATGTTATTTATTTTTGAGCACATAAATCTTATAGAGTCGTTTTTGTACAAAATATTTTAGTTTTGTATCATTTATGTTTTCGAGCGTAGGCATGGCACTCGTGGGCTGCAGCTGAAAATCAGCGTCAGGTGGTATACCTTGTGTTGCCATCTGGCATTATGCTGAGCTGAGGCCCTTTGGCATTGTTGGTTTTCATTATTTATTTTGTTTAATTTCAAGATGTTTCTGTTTTTTATAATGCCATTAAACACAATTTTCTTTCTTTTCTTTTGTTTCTTTCTCCGTCGCTGACCACGATGTTGGTGATATTGTGGTCAAACGTGATTGTTCGGAGAATTTTATAAAGACATACGGGGACTGGGCAATGGCCGCTATTAATTGCCCAGTTACGTCACAATAATCATCATCTGTCTAGCCTTTTCCCAACTAAATTGGGGTCAGCTTCCAGTCAAACCGGATTCAGCTGAATACCAGTATTTTACGTGGAGCGGTTGCCTACCAGACCTCCACAACCTCAACAACTGGGTTGCACGGTACTCTTTGGCAAGACTAGTGTAAGATTTTCGGGCTTCTGACTATCCGTGACGACTGCCATAGATCTACAAATAACAGCCGGGATCAACAGCTTAACGTGCTTTCCGAGGCACGGAGGAGTATCGAGTGGATGGGTACAGACCAACCTTGGCAAGCGTTGCTTAACCTTGAAGATTGTCCTGTGCTACTGGTATTATTTACCCACGGGCTAACAATAATAGAAACTGAAATTCGGAAAATTATTTTCAAGGTTCCGCGGTGTCTAGTGGCAACGTTGAAAACTAATTCAGCTTACAACCAAAGTAATTAAACATGAAATGTCAAAATCGGTATTTAGATGAGTCAGAATACAAACCAAATTAGACGGTATAATAGTTTTGTTGGAATTTCAAGGCGTTAGGTTTGCGGTTAACTATCTACCGCGGAATGGTAGTTACGGCATTGTTACGATATTTACGTCTATCTCTTAGTAAGTATATCAAGTTTCTAACGTCGTAAGCTGAAACCTCAAAAGGCTGACTTTACAAGTTCATTACACACACTAGAAAATTAAATTGTGAATACTTATCTATACTAATAACAAAGCTGAAGGGTTTATTTGAACGCGTTAATCTCTGGAACTACCTCGGATTTGGAAAATGATTTTTGTATAATGAACGGTATTAAACGGGAAATGCGCGTACGAAGTCGCGAGCAAAAGCTAGTAATACAATATTTGTTATTATTTTTTTTAATGAGCTCGCATTTGCCCACTGCCTTACCTGAGTACACGACTGATATTTGATCTTTATTTAGTCGCAATTTGATTGTTGTGTATTTGAAGTATGTGAAGTATTCTGCAGTCATAACAAAGAAGGACTTATCGACACAAATCGAAGCAACCTATTTCCGACCTTAACAAATTTTTTTAAAGTCGGAAATCGGTTACGTCATCCTGTGTAGATACGACGTTTTTTCTTCTAAAGCTTTTTTTTTCAACCTATGGTTTTTAACTACTGAGCAAAAGTCTTCCATACACAACCTTTTTTTTTCAAAGAAGTCGGTCTCTTCTACATTAAACTGCTTAACTTCTGCCAGCGAATTCACCAACATTAAAATCGAATATTATCTCAAGGAAACATTCTCTCACCGAGATAAAAGCATCCTATGCCCTTCCTGGACATGATCTACCTGTGTTCATGAAAACTTTCATATGAATCGGTTGAGCCATTTAGGTCGTGAAGAAATAACTAACATACATACTGATACACAGAATTACTTTAGCCTATATAAGGTTTGTATGGATTAATGTGTGAAAACAAATAACTTTTAAAATAACTTTCATAATATAACATTCGACATACCGCCACTAGGGGTGAGACATGACATTTCGTTTGACATAAAGGTATTCGACGAAACGGACTTAAGCTGATATCGGTTTTCAGAGGTACGTTATTAAAATGGCGCTGTCGAATCCCGTTCCAGGAATCGGTATTATTAATCTGCACTCAAACTGGTGGATAAGTGATTCAATATTAACGAAACAATTTTTACCTATGTATTTATTGTGATTCAACATCATCATATCAGCCAAAAGGCGTCAACTGCTGGACATAGGCCTCCCACAAAGGGGGACGTTGCCATAATCGCCACGCTTGGCAAGCGGGTTGGCGATCGCAGTGTAGCTGTTGCAATGCACAGAGAATGCTGCTGCCCATTCTCTGGTGAGACCCTTAGTCGCCTCTTACGACACCCACGGGCAGTGATGGGATTTATTATGAGTGAAATCAGTAAATTCACAGACAATTGGTAAACTCTTATTCAATCATAATTATTGTTTCGCAAAAGCAATTAAATAACACACCTTGCAATTTAATTTTCAGCGAAATCCTTGTTCAAAATTGCAATTTCGAAAAACTGAAACAATATTGTTTTCTGAGATTTTTTTTTATTGCTACCAATATAATTTTACCATCACCTCAAATATTAACCTTCATAGTTCTTATATAATTTGATCGGTAAAGATTGTATAGAATTTCAAATAGTATTTTCAGGGTATTTCGCTAGAAAACACCGGCCTCATCTAGTGAAGATCGACAAAAAAGATATTTATTTTTAACCAGCTTTCTAAATAAATATAATTTATGTAGATATATATCCTATAACATTTAAAATCTTACAATTATTTGCCTCCATGGCACTGTATCCGTGAGGACACGGTGGAGCATACGGTGGAGGTCTGCCCTGCTTGGGCTGTGCACCGCCGTGTCCTCGTCGCGGCGATCGGCGGCGGCGACCTCTCGCGTCCGGCCCTGGTTGAATCCATGGTCCGGAGCGAGGAGGCTTGGGAAGCGGTCACCTCCTTCTGCGAAGCAGTTATGCTAGCGAAGGAGGAGGCGGGCCGCGCGAGGGAAAGGCAAGGCCTTCGCCCCAACCGCCGCAACAGGAGAAGACGCCCGGGCGTCGGGAGTGGCAGGGCGAAACCCGGCCACCGTAGGCGCGGGCCTGCGGACGGCGAGCATTGGGTGGCTCGCTGTCCGATCACCACCAGGCCCGGGTCGATGGCGCGTTGTGTTTCACGCGCGCCTCAAAGAGATGTCAGCATAAAAGACGGAGCCCGCTAGGGCCAAAGCCTGCCAGGGTTGCGGAATCTGTTCGAAAGAGTCACCGCGGCCCTGGAACGCAAAGGGCTTTAGAAGGAACACGGATGGGTTTTAGTCAGTAAGAGTCTGACACGCCCTTCCGCTCCACCCAGAGCGGAAGAAGTCATTTGATGATTTCCCATCCTTAAAAAAAAAAAAAAAAACTGTATCCGTATTTTTAACTTTGCATACTGCTGTATAAATTCAAGTTTTTATAACTTAACAGACAGATGTGTTGCTGTGGAGTTTGTTGCATCACTTCTTCTTCCCAGCTAAAACACTAGGAAGTGGTGACGAGCGGGCGTTTTGGGGGACTGTCTTTATGTAGAACTTTGACGTTCAAAAAGTGCTGGCACTGAGCCTAATTTGAATAAATGACTTTTGATTTTGATTTTTTAAGGCCCATTCACATTATATTAAAACCATCGCAGTCTGGATTTGACAAAATTGCCCTTATTTTTTACTATCAGAAGATATTGCCACTTATATTCGAACGTTTCAAACAGGAGAGTTGACCTTCAGATCAAAAGTGGAACGCATCTAACAAACAACGCACTGAAATAAATTCGAAGAAGTTCTCTATGTTCCCACTCTCCTCTTTAATGATAACACAGGATAAAGTTTAAAATAACCGTTCGTTCTGTAAAATATTCAAGGCAAGCAGTAAAAGTTAATTGTTCAATGCAGCAATGCCACTGACAAAGTTTGAGACAGACCTTCATGATTGGTTTTTATGAGGAACCACTTTTCTTTGCATTTTCTATGAAAATTCGCTAAACCATTTAGTCTTCTTAAGGATAATGTAATGATTTATTCTAACTTGTGGCTGAATAAAACAGACGCACGAGTCGATCTTCAAGGTTAAGCAAGTCTAGCCGCGCTTGATCCATGGATGGGGTGGCCATCTTAACATATCGAGATTCTTCCGAGCCTCAGAAAACACATTCAGCTGTTGGTCGGAATTGTTAGAGCTTTGGAAGTAATTACGGGTACTCAGAATTCAAGATTCCAGATTTGCCAAGTGGTATCTTGCTACCCAGTTATTGGGTTGTGGAGGCTTGATAACCAATTCTTCTTCATCATCATCATATCAGCCGAAAGACGTCCACTGCTGGGCATAGGCCTCCCCCAAGTGTCGCCAAAACAACCGGTCCTGTGCGTCTCGCATCCATCGGCTACCCGCGACCTTCACCAGGTCATCGGTCCACCTTGTGGGACCTTGTGGGATAAACAATTGCTTCATATAAAATACTGGTATTCCGTTGAATACCAGTATTTTATATGAAGCAATTGCTTGGGGTCGGCTTGGAGTCTAACTCAATGCAACGGCATTGAGTTAGACTCCAAGCCGACCCCAATGAAGAAATCTAGGCAATTAAAAACTTAATATAATAACAAAACATAATGACTTCTAGAAACAAAATAAATAACCGGATAAAGGAATTCAATTACTCAAATATTTTTTTTTATTAAACTTTAAAATTAATAAAACCAAACACTGAAATTCTTTCCTATAGAAGAATTTCATAATTTTGTTACTTATTGAAGAATATTCCAAACTTTAAAATTTTATTTTTCAGGAGAACTAAATTACTTTTTCATTTTCGAGGAAGTATGTTAAAAAGCACACGTTACAAAAATGGCTGTAAAAAAAGTTTTCATTTTGGCACACAAAGTTGCGGTCGTGTTGTTTGCAACAAGAAGCAAAGAAAGGTGAACAAACATGTTTATCTTGTGATTGAAAAGTCCCAAAGTAAACGCATATATAGGCCGAGCTCTACTTACTTAGGGGAATTTAATTTTTGCAATTACTTACATTGATTGATGCGACAGTACTTTGTGATCCCTTTGTAGATTTTCTCTTTACTTACTTTTCGAAAGCGAACTTTCTCGAAATTTAATTTCAGGACCTTTCTCATGATCTCCTCAAGAGATTTATTCCTGACGTACCACTTTGGTCATCAGCATCTTCCTTACTAATATTATACATGGGAGAGTAACTCTGTCTGTCTATTTATTATTTTATTTATTAAAACTTTATGCACTAGTAAAAACACTGTACAAAGGCGGACTTAATGCCTTAGGCATTTTCTACCAGTCGACCTTAGGGTGGTGCAGAGACAACATGGCAGGTGCAACTTAAAGAAAAGAAATACGAGAGAGGAAAAAAAATACATAGATAAATACATACACATTAACAAAGTTATTAAGATAAAACGAATCCAACGAATTAACGCTGTGGTGTGTGATTATTTCACTGAACAGATGTGAATGACTCTTGGTACTTCGGTAGACCATGTCCTGGAATAGGACATAGGAAGGATTTAATCTCGGGATTATGTTCCCTTGGGATTATTTTTGTGTGTGATATAGTATTTGCGAAAGTAGTTTTGTCTGTCTGTTTGTTCTCTGCTCACGTCTTGGCATGAACGGATTTGGATAAAACTTGGCACATGGGTAGGCTATGTTCTGGAATAAGAGATTGGGGGCCTTTTATTTGGGAGTATCTTCGGCTATTTCGGCGCAGACGTTAGATGATATGGAATATTTTATACAACATTGAAGTGGCTTTCAAATTCATTATATCATAATCATGTTATTTCAACGTGTAGGAATGTGTTGATGCGGTTAATTTAACGCGTTTGCTCTGAAACGTCAAGGTAACCACATCAACGCGTCTTTTTATATAATAAATGATATGTTGAAAATTTAATTGTAAACAAATCAATAATATATCTCTATTTCAGATACTCAAAATACATTATATAAACATTACATACTACAGCAACAACTACGTAAAAATAATATAAATAATTTCGATAGCAAGGATTAGGTACAAAACCATTTCAAAACAAACTACTCGTAATCAAAATCATACCCACCAACTTTTATTCAATTCAGGGCTGATTTTTAACAGGCAGATAACTTTTATCGTAATATAAACAAATATGACAGATTGACATATTTTATTTACAAAAGCTGTCAAACAACTATTCATTTATTTATTTAAACTTTATGTACAATAGTGGTACATAGGCGGACTTAATGCATCAAGGCATTATCTACCAGTCAACCTTTGGGTTACAAAGACTTTATAATATATATATTTAAAATTGAATTTTAACGTTTCCGAAAGAATATACACATAATATTATAATAATTATAAAATACATATAATTATATTCTAAAATAATAAACTAATAAATATGATATATAATAATCATACCCATTAAGAGAATTCATAATAATCACGACTAAGACTATCGAAGCATTATCCCTAAATAAAGATTAAAATCATGCTTAAAAATAACAAAGAAAGAACTTACCTTTCACTCAAAACACGACACTTAAAAAAATCCAAAGCTCCCCACACACGGTCACTTTTTAAATTCACGCACTAAGACTGACCACTGTTATGTTTAATGATGACACATGGCAACTAAGAATGGGCTTAATGAAACCCGCCCCTCCGTCCAATTACATATAATTGTATTGACCTAAGCTAACCCGAGTGATCTAATTCGGTCGCATGATGCATGCCCTGCCTTATGGCTAATGTAAGGGATTTAACTGATCTATGAATTGATTATTTCTTGAGTAATCTGGCCTAATGAGAGGAGAGTGATATTGTAAAGTGGCTTAAAATACGATAATGATGTCTGTTTTTAATACTTTTAGTTTGGTAACCTTAGGAATGTTGTTTATGAACGCATACGCAAAAGTCAAAGTCAATTAATTTATTTCAACTAGACCATAAAAAGGCACTTTTGAACGTCAAATTTACAGTTTGAAATTAAAATATTAGTGACTCTAGTTGTCCATTCGCAAAAAGTAGATTCTTATGGAGAAGAACGGACAAGAAACTCCATAGTTACTCTTTTAAATTATAAGTTTCACAATATTTTGCATACATACATTGATCAATTGATTATATTATGTGAGCATAATGCACCCAATATAACACATATATACACCACACACTTTTATACTAATAGGTACAACAAAGCAATACCAGCAGAGGTAAAATTAAGTTTGCTATCAAGGGACATGGTACACACATATTTACAATATGATTAACAGTCAGTGTGTGCAAAAACACATAACCCTCCTTTTGGGCTTGGCCGCAGTCGGGTTAAAAATGAGAACAATTCAAATTAGATTGCGAGGTACAACGAAGATTCAATTTATACTAATATAATAAAGCTGAAGAGTTTCTTTGTTTTTTGAACGCGTTAATATCTGGAACTAACAGTCGGTTTTGGAAAATTCTATATGATAGCCACATTCATGAGGAAAGCTATATAGGTTATACAGGAACGGGAAATTGCTATGGGAACAGGAAAACACGGTATATGAGCGTACAACGTCGCGGGCAAAAGCTAGTTGGTGGATAAAACGCTGCACATTTAAACCAGTAGGCCAATTTTCGAACTTAAAAAGCGTCCAAATTCAAGACGTAATATTATCTCATGGACAATAAATGTCAAAATTAAAAGTGTTTTTGACAGTTTCCAATAGCGATGCAAATGAAAACACTCTTAAAAGACGAGAATTGCCCTCGGTTTTTTTAATTAAAAATCTCAGCGACCTAATGTCAGTGTACATGTATCCCAATGGCAAAGTAACTTCAAGTCACTGTGCGATACCAATGACAGTACTGTCTTGATAAGTCAGTGGGTAATTGCCACGAAAAAAAAGACGGGAAAAATACTTCAATAGCTCCAAAGGGCCAAACCAAAGTTAAAATATCAAATGAGATTGCATAGATACATTAATATGGGCTACCTGGCTACTGGCAAAACCCATAAACTCATGTTATATATTCAACGGATTTCCCGCCAAGAGAGCGGCCAACGCACCATGACACTCCATGAGTCACCTTAACGAACCAACAACCAATCATACTGACTGATTTATTTGAGCTACTATAAATATTTTAGTTATGCATGTAGTGTGTGTGTAGTATTTTATCATAAAAAAACCCGTCAAGTGCGAGTCGAACTCGTGTGCCGAGGGTTCCGTACATATCCATTACATCGCCATAATAAAATTGGTATAATTTTTATTGGTGACAGGCGTCAACTGTGTATGTATCTCTTTAGTTGTCAATTTTTTTTCAGTTTTTGGAATTTTTCCTTTTTTTGTGCCGTAAAATGTTGTTTTTTGCCAAATTTCGTGATTCTAGGTCCACGGGAACTAACATATACATAGGTTTTCGACCCAATACCTAGAGGTTACTTCCAGTTGACTAGAATTGCCGTTCCTGAAAAAATCGATGGTGCCACACGGACAGACAGACGGACAAGAGAGTTATCTTATAAGAGTTCCTTTTTTACCTTCAGAGGTACGGAACCCTAAAAATACCAGGAATTGAAAAGAGCCGGAAAATACACTAAAAATTAAGCATAACATATTCAGCTTTTCATAATCTGCCAGAGGTCACCAAAGTCAACCGAGGGAGAGGTTATCGTGGCATTTGAAGGCGAGAAGCTTGCAATTCGTAATAATTAATGAACGGTTATTTTTTGAATCAGTAAAATAAACGTAGACAGTGCTAATAAAAACAAGTCAAACTTCATTAATGTGCATTATTTATACCAGTAGTACGATAAATAAATGGCTTCGCGAATTGTAACCTGCCCTCTATTGAAAATGTTAAAGAATTTATTTATTGCACACAATGTACACACAGATACAGACTCTTACTAAACTTTGTGAGTACATTACTCTGTTAGGGCACAGCAATCGAGGATCGAGGATAGATGATCGAACGGCACTGTGTGGTCCGTCAACGCGTGTTATGTATTAAACGAACTTGACGGCAAAAGTACTGCCAATGCACTCCATGAGTCACCTCTACTAACCGACAACTATTCTTATGAGCTACTTTAAATACATATTTATCTAATACTATTATTTAAGTAGTATGTATTAGTATGATATTAATTTTAGTCATATTTATGTATAGTATGTTATATTTAAAGTTTTTTTTTTTGTCTTTTTATGTTAGCATAACTTTTTCACACTTTTTAACTTTTTTTTCATCTCTTTTATTCAACTCTCCTTTCGCAGGTATGCTGGAACAGATTTCTTTAGAAATATGCATCATCTTTGTACCTATTTTTTCGTTCCCTTCTTCTTATCTATTTGTTAAATGTGTGTACATAAACTGTTAAATAAATAAATATATTGTCGTTACCTTTAGCAAAAACTGTTAAAAAATACTAAAAACTTAAACAGGTCGGAAAATACACCAGAAATTAAGCATATCATAATTCCCCCAGAGGTCACCAAAGTCAACCAAGGGAGAGATTATGGTGGCATCTGAAGGCATGCAACTCGTAATAATTAATATACGGTTGTTTTTCGATTCAGTAAAGAAAACGTAGACAGAGCTAATAAAAACAAATCAAACTTCACCCGTGTGCATAATTTATAATGCAGTAGCACAACAAATGGCTTGGCGAATTGTAACCTGCACTCTATTGAAAATGTTAAAGAGGATCAAGTGGCACTGTGTGACCCGTCAAATCATGTACATAATTTATTTATTTGAGATGAA
This sequence comes from Mamestra brassicae, assembly GCA_905163435.1. Classification (NCBI taxonomy): domain Eukaryota; kingdom Metazoa; phylum Arthropoda; class Insecta; order Lepidoptera; family Noctuidae; genus Mamestra; species Mamestra brassicae. The sequence goes on along the minus strand of LR990996.1, from coordinate 2,601,676 downwards.
TTTACTCTTGACTCTAGTCTAGGTCATAGATGACAGAGACAAAGTCGACGATGGAGCGAGCTTACCCAGAAGAAGCCTGTTCACTCTAATTTTTAAAAGATTAGGGTTGTACGCGTTCGGAAACACAGACGCAGGCAGAGAGTTCCACTTCTTTGCTGTTCGCATTATAAAAGACGTTTGGAAACGTTTAGTGCGAATTGGTGGAATAACAACAAGGTAGGGATGTTATGATGTTATGTATTAAATGAACTTGACGACAAGAGTACTGCCAACACACTCCATGAGTCACTTCTACTAACCGACAACCATTCTTATGAGGTACTTTAAATATATTGTCGTTATAGCAAAAACTGTTACCAATAAGGCACTTATGAAAAAATACCAAAAATTTAAACAGGTCAGAAAATACACCGGAAATTAAGCATATCATAATCTCCTAGAGGTCACCAAAGTCAACCGAGGGAGAGGTTATCGTGGCATCTGAAGGCGAGAAGCTTGAAACTCGTAATAATTAATATACGGTTGTTTTTCCATTCAGTAAAGGAAACGTAGACGGAGCTAATAATAACAAATCGGACAATTCACATCATAAAAATAATAAAAATAAACAATAATAATAATAATTCGCATAATTTATAATACAGTAGCACAATAAATGGCTTCGCGAATTGTAACCTGCTATTGAAAATGTTAAAAATGATCGAGTGACACTGTGTGGTCCGTCTCACTCACTCATCTCAAATAAAAAGTGATGTACTACTACATGATTGTACTTTAAATACAGTAGTTATAGCAAAACTGTAACTAGTTAAAAGACACTTAAAACCAAAAAAATTAAAAAGGTCGGAAAACACCAGAAATTAAGAGGTCGCCAATGTCAACTGAGGGAGAGGTTATCGTGGCATCTGAAGGCGAGCAGCTTGCAACTCGTAATTATTTATGCGCGGTTACCGCCTTTCATTACCCTTTTGCGCTAGCTTTGAGTGTTGCTGACAAACTAGTGTTGATACCGCTTCAAGTGCTCCAGAAATGGAATGGGGAAACTAAGTGACGCATATATAAAACAGTGGGTTTTGCATTTTGGGACTGTTTTGTCAAACAGCTTCGATAAAACGTGGCAAGGAAATATGGAAATATCCAGTCATGTAGTAATCCAGGCCAAGGTTGTTGAAGAATAATTCGCACTCTTAGAATGAAAGTGACATAACTCAAAATTCCTGTTATTGTTATAATTTTGATATAAACTGATCTTAAAATGCATGCTCTAAAACTCTGTGGTGAAAAAGAGTCCAAATTATGAGTGGGAAAGGGCAGTTTATACAAAGGTCACGGGAGAGATTTTTTTTACTTAACACTGTTTTTTTAAGATTTTCTTGCTTGTCGCAATTTTTGCGTTAGGTCACTTTCATTCTAAGGGTGCGAATGATTAATTTAATGAATTAAAATATTTATTGAAATTCTTTCAATTTCATTCAATACGTGAAATTGTAGGGAAAATAAACATCATGTTATAGAGAAATAAATCCAAACCAAAAAGAGATTTACGCATTTTATTCACACTAAGCAAAACTAGTTGCTAATTGGTGCTATTGTGGTGATTTTCAATTCAAAGTAAAAATTGAATTAATGATGAATATATTTTTAATATATTATTAATTATAATCATACTTATAAACTGAGCTCGTGGCTAAAGAATAACAGCCGCACGGGTCAATCAAGGTTAAACAATGCTTGCCAAGGTTGGTCTGTGGATGAGTGCCCATCTTAACATAACAAGTTTCCTCCGTTCCTCAGAAAGTACGTTAAGCAGTTGGTCCCGGCTGTCATTTGTAGATCTTTGGCAGTCGCTACGGATTGAAAAGCCAGTAAATCTGGCTCCAGTTTTGCAAAGAACTACCGTGGTACTCATTTGAGGGGTTGTGGAGGTCTGGTAGACAGCCGCTCCACGTAAAATACTGGAGTTCAGCTGAATCCGGTTTGACTGGAAGTCGACCCCAATATAGTTGGGAAAAGCTAGGCAGATGATGATAAACATGATTGTAAACTATATGAAAAAATAATAATAATAATAATGTAATGTGTGTGTGTGTGCTGTAGTAATGTAATATTATTCTTATTCTTATGCTCGGATTCCAAAACTTTGACACCCACATGAGGTTCCTAAACAACCTCAAAACATCCTTGCCTACACACTAAAAAGCAGTTGCAAATCTATTCTATTTCCCGGACCTTCAAAACCACTAAATTAAGTCACGTCAGTCTTCAAGATGATTGGTTTATTTCAAAATTATGAAAGAAGCTTGCCTGTGTAAACGACTGCCAAGGACCTGTTTCAGAGCGGGAAACTCTGTTACACTAACTTCAACTTTGTTCTAAGGAACAAAGTTCTAAGTGTATTTCATTTTGAGAATTCATCTTCTTTGGACCTTTAAAAATTGAGGACGACTTCAAGCTGTCAAGTAGGTTCCCTTTTTTTTTAAAGATCGGAAATCATCAAATGACTTCTTCTGCTCTGGGTGGAGCGGAAGGGCGTGTCAGACTTTTACTGACTAAAACCCATCCATGTTCCTTCTAAAGCCCTTTGCGTTCCAGGGCCGCGGTGACTCTTTCGAACAAATTCCGCAACCCTGTCAGGCTCTGGCCCTAGCGGGCCTCGTCTTCTCTGCTGACATCTCCTTGAGGCGCGCGTGAAACACAACGTGCCATCGACCCGGGCCTGATGGTGATTGGACAGCGAGTCACCCAACGCTCGCCGTCCGCAAGTCCGCGCCTACGGTGGCCAGAAGATCGCCCTGCGACTCCCGACGCCCGGGGTGTCTCCTCCTGTTGCGGCGGTTGGGGCGAAGGCCTTTACTGCTTCGCTTCGTAAAAATAATATTATTGGTATTTTGAACAAGTAATCTTAAATACTTCAAGTATTTTACGTTTTTTTGTGGACGCCGTCAGTTGTGACTGGTCATCTCTCAACTGCCATGGTTTATTTTAATGATTTGTTATTTGAAATGTTGTTATTCTTACTCCGTACGCTTTTATCGTGCGCTTCTTTCTACATCGTTCTCACATATGTATATGTATGTGTAATTTCAACAAGAATGATGTAACTAAAACATTGTAACAAAAAAATGATTTAAAAGAGTGTCCGTGGCGTTTCTTGCACGTTCTTCTCCATAGAGATCTACGCTTTGGAACGTGCAAATGGTTTCATCTTTGACTGACCGACCTTGGCCTTGATTGACAATTCAAAAGTGCCTGTAATAGTTTAATTGAAATAAATAATTTGAGTTTTGAGTTTACAAATACTCTTGTTCTACTTTGTGTGAATGGGACGTGTTTAATTTATTGGTCACTTTAACAGCATTGCCGGTAGCTACGCATACGTTGGTTTTGCTATAAGTAAATATTAATAATAATTCGTAAATAAAGCAGTTAACTGCTGCTGGAACTGAAATGATCCAAAACAAATATTACACGGTGTACATACATGCTAAAAGAACGAATTTAAATAAATCGGATGAGATAGTAAAGAAAAATATTGAAAAAACAGTGATATGTTTCGATTTCATGAATAGGTACTAGGTTTACTGGCTTGGTTTGCGTTGAACTGTGCATTCCTAGAAATAGTCCTTTAACTGTACCTTTCAATCACCAATTTTTTTCAGAAATCAATACTGATTTTTGCATAAATATCTGAACATCCCATTAATTCAATTCTCTAAGGTGTTTATTTTTTGTTTATCTTTTCAGTTAAGCCAGAAAACGTTAGATTAGCCACAAGCTGAAATTGTATTTTTTTTAGACTGTAAAACCAAAGTAGAAGCCGGTTTCTGAATTAAGAATATGGCGTTAAGAACGACCCCAGACTTAAACGCCGAGTTTCGACAGCTTTTCAAAAATAGAGTGAGAAATAGTCAACTTCCAATTCTTAATACAGAAATGGGGGGCCGTAGACTCCATTGATATTAAAAAATGCTTTCCAACTATGTGCACACACAGTCGGTGGTGTATTCCATTCTATATTCCAATAAAGGAGTACGAAGGCAGCCAGTTCCCGTCACAAACAATGCAATTTCTAACAAGGAAACCCAGGCTATGTGGGTCTCACACGTTCGTTCGTATACAAACCTAGAATTTCACATTGTATAACGAATCCCTTTCAGTTCTGCAGAGCAAAACTTGAAATAGAATCATACAAAATATGTGTCTTGAGTGCAATTTAATTTTCTGAACGCACTAACTTTAACTGAAACTGTATTTTAGTGTGTCTATTTGTGGCAATGTTTTTAGTTGAATTGAAGTTAAAAAATGAAGTTTGAGTTATTTTATTGCAAGTAAAATAATATAATTGGGACATAAAAATAAACTTCAAAACTAATGAAGAGGGAAAGAAAGAATGACTTCTAAACTAAACCCCTTTTCGAAAAACGTCTTTTTTAATTACTTTTTAGACCTCGACATTTTTCGTATGTTTATTTTCATCAAGTTGGGGTCAATGGTCATTTTTAAAGGAGCTCGTAGCTAAAGAATATCAGCCGCATGGGTCGATCAAGGTTAAGCAACGGTTGCCAAGGTTGCTCTGTGGATGAGTAACCATCTTAACATATCGAGTTTCCTCCGTGCCTCGGAAAGCACGTTAAGCCGTTGGTCCCGGCTGCCATTTTGGCAGTCGTTACGGATTATTAGAAGCCAGTAAATCTGACTCCAGTCTCGCCAAGAACTACCTTGTCACCCAGTTAATGGGTTGTGGAGGTCTGATAGGTAGCCGCTCCACGTAAAATACTGGTATTCAGCTGAATCCGGTTTGACTGGAAGCCGACCCCAATATACATAGTTGGGAAAAGGCTAGGCAGATGATGTTTATTTTCATCAAAATCGGTTCATTCGAGAAGTTCATAGTAGCATGGCAAACTAATTGCCCAGGTTGGACCGGATGAATCCTAAGTACCGTGTCCGTCATTCAGACTCTTTGTCTACACCCATACGCAAACGCAATCCACACACGACGAACTAAATGCCCATGGAATTTCATTTTCTTCTAATTCCCAACACTATGAGAGGTAACCGAGTATAAATCCCCCGCAATTGGAGTATACGTCACACTTTGCTACTTTAGCGCCATCTGGGAATTCTCAGTATGTACAGAATGTTTTGTTTGAGTATGATGTTTGCAAAGCTTTCTGTGTGAGACCGGCTTTTACGAAGAAAAACATACTCAACTCACTTTTATATAGGAGCGTGTATAACGGTGGTTGATTTTTTGATCGTCGTCTGTCTTTGTGCAATAATAAAAGAAAATTTCGTGGTGTCGATTGTGTCAATTGATTTTTATGGAGGTTTTAATCAGTGATCAGTGTATCAGAGATCGGAATAGGTAGACGATATTTACCTAATGTTCGTAGAAGTAAGTAACATAGAGTTGATAATACCTCCTCTAAAATCCCGGAATCATAAACATGACGATTGTATCCCTAGATTTAAGAAATTGCAAATTACTTATTGCGCTTTGAATACATTTGAACAAAATTATTATATTGAAGAATCTTATTTTGTTTTTAGAGTGCCGTAGAACTGTTAAATTAAACAGCTTTGTTTTCGCACAACTCTTTCTTTTTTTGATTCTTCAAATCAATAATTTGTAACTATACTCAAAGTCCAGTTCATGTTTTTATAAACCCGGGTTTTAATTGTCTTGATTCCAGGATTTTACAAGAGGTATTATCAACTCTATGTTACTTACTTTCACGAACATTAGGTAAATATGGTCTACCTATTTCGATCCCTGGTCACCATCATCATCATCATATCAGCCGAAAGACGTCCACTGCTGGACATAGGCCTCCCCCAAGTGTCGCCGCAACAACCGGTCCTGTGCGTCTCGGATCGATCGGCTATCCCCGACCCTCACCAGGTCATCGGTCCACCTTGTGAGAGGCCTTCAAAAGCTATGCCTTCCGGTACGCGGTCCCCACTCTAGAACTTTTCGGCCCCATCGACCATCTGTTCTGCAAGCAATGGACCCTGCCCACTGCCCACTTCAGTTTGGAGATCCTTCGGGCTATGTCAGTAACCTTGGTTCCCTTGCGGATACCATCATACCTGATTCGATTCCGAACATTGCCCTCTCCATTGCCCTTCGGGTGACTTTAAGCCTTCTGATGAGGCTCATTGTGAGCGACCACGTTTCGGTCATCACTGGCTAGTCTTGAGACACTGGCATGTGAGACGAAAAGATACCACGCTATTTCGCGAACACCGTACACCGATCGATAGGAAAGTTGCGTGATTCAATCACGCAAGGAAACTCCGAGGTTTGTAAACTGACGCAAATAGTGTAACTTATTTGCAATAAATCCAGAAAAAAAAATCAATCTAATTAGTTTTAATTAGCGTTAAATCGACGTGCGAGGTAGCATCCCATGCGAGATTCGGCTCGGTATGGACAATGCTTTACAGATGCTCAAATAAAAACCTCATTCACCTTGTTTTAACATAGAAATCTAAAAGGCATTCCGTTATCTTTCATGAATTGAAATTAAATCTCTCGCAGGGCCAGAATTCTATCAACGAAAGCGAAACTTATTCACAATAAAATACCCTTAATAGGGACACATTATCTAGAATTGCTTTCATTAACGCACAATCTAAAAGTAAATCCTAATCTGCTTGACGTTCAGTCTTTATCGTCGAAACTGAGATCTGGGCCCTATTCTCATTAAGCGATAATTAGGTGACCTATTTATTGTCGAAAAACAATTACTTTTGTGCCCTTTGATGCATTGTGCTGACTCTATTTACCCTTATCTTGCTATAAAGAAGATCATATCGGGGTGCCAAGGGCCCAAAAATTAAGAGAATCTCGCTTTTGATATTCTGTAAAGCTTTTCTTGTTAATGTAGGAGAAAGGTTATTCTTGTGGCACACACAGTTTTACAGTTAATAGTCTGATTTTTTTGAAAAATATAGGTTATTGCCGTGACAACGTCTAATAAATCGATGAAGCCGGCTGCACGCACGAAAAAGGATGACTCGTTGTAACGTTACGCTCATTGTAACGTTACGATAATTTCATCAATGTTTTGTTATGACGTTGTCACGTTAAACTATCGTCCGTGAACCGACTTTACAGACAACCAATTTTTTCAAAGTGTTTAGAATATTTTTCATCATTCAGCTTCCTCAGACAGATGCGACACGACACTATGAAATTGCGTTCTCAACGAAATTATTCTAGAATTTTCTTCAACTATAATAATATCTTTAAAAAACAACTTCGTATTTTCGCGTCACAACTACCTGAGCCTGAAGCTGAAAGTCAAGTCAAAACAGAAATCTTTGTAATCATGATCACTGGCATAATAAAATACTTAATAGATTTTACAGCCGACAGCAATGCAGAGGATTTTTTTGACACCGTAACCGACGCCTTAAAGTTACGGACACTCCTAGGTAGTTAAGGATTTAATTATCGACCGCCAAGAGTAGAAAATAATTAAAGTACTAATATCGCTATAAAAAATAAGGGTTGGTGATAGAAGGGTGAAAATTTAGGGTTGTATGTATTTATTAATGCAACATCATAAAAAGAAATGTCCAAAAAATATAAATAAAATGTTAGGGGTGGACAACCCTTAGGTGTATGAAGAAAAGATAGTAGCCGATTCTCAGACCTCTGAATATGCATATAAAATTTCATAAAAATCGGTCAAGCTGTTTCGGAGGAGTATGGTAACTAATATTGTGACACGAGAATTTAATATGTAAGATATTTAGATTTCCTAACAGCATTATTCTTTTGCTTCCGGTACATTGAGTAATTTTTATATACTGTGATAATATCAGTTCGAATTTGTTATTACCGAAGAGTTATTACTGGTTTTAAAAGAAATAACGAAAAAGAAAATGAACCAATTGTTGTTGAACTTTGGAAAGACTTTCTCAGCAATGAACTGGGAGAGGGTTAGTTGATTAATTGAAAGGGTAAACTCGATTAACAAAAGGGTAAAATTACCAAACGACGAACTATTAAAGCATTCTACGGTTAGCTTTAAATCTGGATTCCTTATAGGTCCTGTTTCATTGCTATAAATATGGTAAACCACTCCTATTGGATGCAATCGACTTTAAGATTTAGCTATTGGAGTTAAAGTTCATTTTCGTTTGTGTGAAGTTCAGTCGTTTGAAACTCACCTTGACGAGGCACGTTTAAATAAAGCACGGATGAATTCAGTGGACCGGTCAGGCCTGCGGGAGCTAGTAGGAGTTGCCTAACTAATTTGCATACATTGCTCGGGATTTTGAGATGATTCTGCCAGCGTAGTGTTTTTTTTTTAAGATAACATTGTTGTTGGATTAGTGACGTGACTGGCTTTTGATTTGTTATTCCTGTATTTTGGGAATTTCGGATGTAATCTTTGCTTTGTTTGGCATGATATTTTTACAGAGGGATGTATGTATTTGTTTTTAAAGTTCCAGAGTTTTATTTTCCATGTTGTCTGTTATATGTGTTGCATGGAATCTAATCAAGATTCATTGTAACATTAGACCCTTGTCTGGATTTAAAGAGTTAAGTGTGTAAACAATGCTACATTAACAGCCAAAATTCAAAATTATTTATTGCATATAGGCCTTCATGGGCACTTAAAAATATCGTCAGAGACTATAGACTAGTAAAAATCCGTTTTTTACTAGTCTTCATTCATAGGTTTTTACAAAATTTATCCAAGATCAAACCAATCACTTATTTCATTAAATCCATAATTAATTAACTAATTATAAAAAATCTTCCTCCAATATAACAAAATTAATTTCCTATGTAAAACAAGGTAACAAGTCCTTGAGAGACGCAAATTTACATTGTGCCTATAATTTTCTAAAATTTTGAGTTGTGATACCGTAAGTTGCAAACTTGAATCGAAAGTTGTTTACGGATAAACCTGTCCAACGTAAATAATAAATTGGACTTTCGTTATAAATAATTTGGTGTGCGCTAACCTTGGGTACGTAGAGTAGAAATAACAGTAGGATTTTGGCGAATCTCTCTCGTATGTCTTGTGTAATGCGAGTTAAACCTTAATGTATAGTAGCTCTAAAAGCATTAATATTATCATAATTTAATGTGAAAAGCTTTTTACGTTAACGTTAATATTGTTAGTGAGGTGAGTTATTGTTGTGTGCCCAATAATTTTGGTATCAGGCGAGCAAGAATATTTTTAAAAGTCTCGGTATTTCTTTTGTGGGAATACCCTTCGTCTGAGGAGAAAGGAGGGTATGACGAACTAACGACGAAATTTCCACAGATCCTAATAATATAATGAGTTGGGGTCGGGTGATGGCTACCTCTGACTGGAATCGGCCGGTCATGTTCAGCGGCTCATTCACTCCGTGCGGACAATCACCGTGCATCATCACATAATTGTGCGCCTCTTCTTTGCACCTGGTCAAGCGATAGCTCAGCTTCAAAGTCTTTAGATACCCTACCACAAAAAATTTTAGATAAAATATCATGCTTAATTTCCGAAAAAAAAAGACGTGAATATTAAAACGCAAAGGTGGAGATTTTTCATAATTTGACAACAAACTGTTTTTCAACAAATTGTGTTAGCATTTAATATAATTATATTCCTACTGAATTTCCCTACCCTGTGGCCAAGCTGCTAGTTGCTTGACTTAATAATTACTTAGCCACCGCAAAGCACGTACCATAGTTTCTCACTCCACTACACAAGATCAATCCATACATCACCCGGCCCGTGGTTCCGTCTGCCTTAGAACAGGTATTTAACCCGGCATGCTGCTTACAATTTATAGTCTACGGGGTTGTAAGATATGTTACCGGAAAAAATGGGTGTGCCTAGTAGAATTTAATAGGAATGAAAATTAATAGTAATAATATTATTTATTTATTATTTAGGACATGGGACTGGGCGAGTCACACCAGCCGCATGCATAATGACCGCTGGGCAAAAGTCTCCACGCAATGGGTGCCTGAGGATGGACGGCGTCGCCGAGGCCGGCCCAGAAAGCGGTGGCGAGATGACTTGGATGCACACCGCGAAGACTGGTTCGAGGTGGCGCAAGAAAAGAATGTCTGGAAGGGTATGGGGGAGGCCTTTGCCCAGCAGTGGGACACAATAGGCTAAGGAAGAAAAAAAAATTTTAAAATTTTTGTTTTTTTTTCTTAAAGCTTTCATACAGCCTCTATTCTTTCAATCAGTTGTTGCTAAGTAAGTTTACCCAGAGTGGATGCTTCATATTCTATGGCATGCTTAGTTTTTTTTATTTTTATTTATTTAATATGGGTTAGCTCTTGACTTAAGTTTATTTTGATCACGTAATGAGGTTGTTATTCTCGTTTGACCAATTTGTTCCAAATTATACAGCATACCCTGCAGCAGTACCTATCAGACTTCAAAGCAAGAGTGAACGGAATCTTCTGGGCTTTCTCGTTCTATCGTAGATCTTATCCATCGCTTTCCAAGACAAACTTGAGGTCAAGAGCGAGTACCTACTTAGGTACTCAAATAATTTCCTAGCATGGGGGTCGTCGATCATGTTTTTGTACCTCGTTATTTTGCTCCCTAAATTAAGTGTCACCTGGTAATTGTATACTTTAAAAAAAAAAAAAAAAAATATTATTTTTAATTTTTTATGTGAAGTTGTTTTATTTTCTTTATTGGGAATTATAAAAACTGAAAACCTTCTCCACAATCTTGATAAATTGGACGAATTTCATTTTAATAAGATGCAAATATTAAAATCTGTACTTTAATAAATTTCTATGATAAGCATTGCCCGCATTGTAGACGCATTCGTTGGCAACAACCTCTTTGTTCAAATTAAATGTAATTTAAATAAAATTAATTACATTTTATTCACTTGAAACACTTCTGAGTACTGGTTAAAGTCGTATTAGTCAGACACACTGCCTTCCAAAACAGTTGAACGCAACGCGAAATATTCATGCATATTGTTATCAAGACGATCTCACTGATTCATTATACGCATTCCCTAAATTTGTCGGAATTTACTTTCACAGTCAACCACACAATGATGTTAAACCTGTCAGAAAAGTGCACGGGAGTATACACTTTATTTCGGAGCGGGTAATGGTTATAGTTCTGTGAAGATTTCAGGGTTAAGACGCAACTCCATTCAGTAGTTGTTTAGCGTAATCCACAATGAAATAGAGCTGTGTGGCTATGTGTAACGGAAATTGAATTTATTAAAGCGAAGTGCTGTATCTAGGTCTAAGCCTACGTAATAAGCCTGGAGTGCGTTCTACTGTTAACTGGATAATCTACCTTTATTTAGTAACCTACGATCAATAGCAGGTGGGATTTTAACCTAGATCTTTCGAGGCTTTGTTTAAAATAAACTGAATAATAAAGGTATTTGTAGAAGTTTCATTAAGTAAACCAGAATATAATATTAACCAACAAATTGTAATTTGCTGTTAATAAATTGTGAGGAGTGGGTATAATATTCATGTTGATTTTACAATTATTATACTGGTACTTTAAATCGTTGCATGCAATGACAACATAATGTAATAGTGTGAAGGATATGATATTTTTTACTTGAATCTTAATTTGATATCCACTTATGGTTTAGGTTTCCATTAAATTACTTTTAGGGGTTTGCTATATTTTAATAAATTTGAGTAAGTTTTTTTTATTTTTTTTAATTTAATATGGGTTTGCTCTTGACTCTAGTCTAGGTCATAGATGACAGAGACAAAGTCGATGATAGAGAGAGCTTACCCAGAAGAAGCCTGTTCACTCTAATTTTAAAGTTTCTGGTGAACTAAACAAGTCTTTATTTCAAGAAAAACAAACAAATGGAACATTACTTTTCAGTCTTTGCATTTTTAGAGCACAGTAGTGCCAGAAAAAGAATCCATATACATATAAATACAAATTTAGTGTGTTTATAAAGACATTTTCGCTTTAATGAAAATCAAATAGTCTATGAGGCGTTAATAAACAAACTGCAAGAAATTTAAGGAGTTGTTTTTGGAAATAATAATTAAGAATCATGTTTTTTTTATATATATTATAACGATCCGTTTCTAAGATATGCAATAATTTCACTACGCACAAATTTATTGATTATGCACACCGTACACCCGCCACCGCCGCCACCGCTGCACGCCGTTTGCGCTAGTCCGAGCGCGTTTTCAAATAGTTACGTAAACAGCCCCACAATACATACCCCACATAAAAATATTGCAAAGTGTGAAAAAATAACTGCCCAAAATTTTTTTTTGGGATACCCTGTTCAGATGATACCGAGCATGTACCTACATGAAATCTCGCAGTTTATTTTTTAACTCCTTATATAATATTGCTTTTCAATTTTAATAAGACCTACTACCTACTAAGGGTGAGTGCTTGTAAAACCCACTCGAAATAAGCTGGTTTTTAAATAAGAAATCAGAACAGTTTGAAAGTTCAAAGTAACTTGTTATAGATTCTTCTAATTATTATCTAGAAAGTTTAAAAAATAACCTTTCGAAGACTTGCGTAGGATTTATGTGAAACAGGGTAAGAAAATTCGCATTTCGTATTACGCAATAGTTACAGCTATTGATGATACGAAATTACGAAAAGTTAACCAAAGGAGGTGTTCTTTTGGTTAACTTTAAGTAAAAGCGAGATCTGGCGCAGGATCAACAGCTTAACGTGCTTTCAGAGGCACGGGAGTGTCACACCACTAACTTCCAAACTCCGGGCTGTCACTGAAAAATTGCTATTGGAAAAACCTAATTATACTTTTTCGGTCGTGTCGGGTTGCCTTCCCATAGGAATATGAGAGTGATGGAAGAGGAAGTGCACCTGTGTTTGCGCACACACTTGTGCACTATAATATGTCCCGCGCCGATGGCTAGTCTCGGTTAAAATTGGCTGCCATGGCCAAAATCGATCAGGAGGACTTAGTAAAGGCGATTCCCAAACTAACATGGCAAATTTTTATGACGGTGCGCAGGTGCATCTGACTGGTACTCAGCTGTATCCGATTATACAAAGAAGTAATTGTTACCTGACGAAATAAAAAAACACAGTGCTGCACTCAAAAATCATCGGCGACGTCACTCAAAAAGCAACTCAACTTAAATGGGACTGAGCAGAACGATTTATGGGTTAAATTTATTCTTATACTTAGACAAGTCTAATCAGATCAAGGCAGCCCCCAAGATACAGGAACTGCCTAGTTCGGGGACCACGGTATAATGTTATGTTTAATACAACTAGTTACAATTACTGACATGGTATTAAGTATCACTAAGATTTTGCTGTAACAATGACTCAATCAATTATTATTACAGTGACCACTGCCCTAAGTACAGCCGAAAACCGAGTGGCCTGGAAGCAGCCCTCCACAAATTCCCAACCACTGCAACAACAGCCAGAATCAACAGGCGACCACCAGAAAAAACGCCGAGTCAATGAAGCTCGACGCGTCCCGGAGAAATGCTTTAACTGTCTTGGATCCCGCGACGAAATAAATCAGAAAATAATTAATTTCCACTTCCCTCCATTCAAACAGGAGACAGAATTGAGCTAGGTCAATAGGCACCAAGGGACATTACAACTGGGTAAACATAGATCATCATCATCATCTCAGCCGAAAGATGCTGCCTCTCCCAAGTTTCATGACATCGAACGGTTATTTGCGTCTCGCATTCAGCGATTCCGACTACCTTAACCACATCGATCCTCTTCGTGAAATGCCTTCCAATGCTTCGTATTCCAATACGAGATACCAAAACAAAGATGAGCTAAAAACAAAAATACTTCCAAGTGACACACTCTGAAACTACAAGCCCACATAAAATTTAAACTATTTGAAGCCACATATTTAGGGTAAAGTGTGTTAAAAGGCGCCAATTCGTTCCGATGTCAAAAGTTAGTTTCAAGTAAAGTTAAGTTACAAAGCTAGTTTCAATGCTTGTTCACAAACTTACCTTTACAACTTGTGAGTTAAACTTCACCCAATTTCTATAGCTATTGAACTAATCGAGTCTCGAATGTTAAAGGGGTTTAAATTCCGAATAGTCTGTTTCAGAAGTTGGGGTGTGGTTTAAATGCACTAGTATTTTTATACTTTGATCATTAAATTAGCAATGGCAATTACAAAATTCCAGAATGTTTGAAATTGACCACGTCACATTTCGGGAATTCAAGTCAATCCCATTTTTTTATTAGTAGGGTCATGGTAGACAACTATCTCTCCTGGTAAGCAATGATGTGGTCCTGCCAGGGTTGCGGAATTTATTCGAAAGAGTCACCGCGGCCCTGGAACGCAAAGGACTTTAGAAGGAACACGGATGGGTTTTAGTCAGTAAGAGTCTGTCACGCCCTTCCGCTCCACCCAGAGCGGAAAAAATCATTTGATGATTTCCGATCCTTAAAAAAAAAAACAAAAAAAAGCAATGATGTGGTCGACGATGGAGTACACTTGCCCAGATTTGACCTATTCTCTCGTTGACATAAATACCTCCAGGTTGTATTAGGAAACACAATCATTATCACTGATACAACATTGTTTGATCTAGGGGGTTATGATGAGAGTGGCCAGAGATTGAGCTCAGTGTTTGTGCTATTCAAGTAACCAAATACTTTGTTCACACAGGTTATTAACCTCTGCACATGTAACAATACCTACATCTGCAAACATGACCGTACGGAACCAATTGTTTATCAAATGGAATTCGACAAATGCATGATTGCTTACTCATGACATGATGCATACACTGCATGAGAACAGTGCGTATACAGTGTACATATAATTGTTGAGACCGACGTAAGTGATGGGCTTGTTGATGTTAGGTTAGGTTATAAATATTATATAGGTTCTTCATATAAATTTTGATTTAATATTGACGTTTAAAAAGTGCTGATTTTCAGCCTAATTTGAGTACTTAAATGACTTGATATTGATTTTGATTATTTTCACGAAATTCCGCGATAGTTCTAAGCTCAATATTTTTTTAAGTTATTTCAGTGCGATACTTCTGCCACTCACAATGCTGTCGCTCACAATGGGTCTCATCAGAAGGCTTAATGTCACCCAAAGAGCAATGGAGAGGGCAATGCTCGGAGTTTGCCTGCGTGATCGAATCGGGAATGACGATATCCGCAAGAGAACCAAGATTACCGACATAGCCCGAAGAATCGCCAAACTGAAGTGGCAGTGGGTAGGGCATATTGCTCGCAGAACAGATGGTCGATGGGGCCGAAAAGTTCTGGAGTGGCGACCGCGTACCGGAAGACGCAGCGTTGGAAGGCCTGCCACAAGGTGGACCGATGACCTGGTGAGGGTCGCGGGTAGCCGATGGATGCGAGACGCACAGGACCGGTTGTTGTGGCGACATTTGGGGGAGGCCTATGTCCAGCAGTGGACGTCTTTCGGCTGATATGATTTAATGATGATGATGACTTCTGCCAGCAAGTTACTACTAACTGCCGTCTTGTTTCCTCCGTCTCTCTCCCACACCGGAAGCCTGATCGTTTTAAAACGTCATAGTCTGTATGAAATATGTGTTATGTAAAATCTAAAATTCTCTTGCAATTGTGCTCAATTTGCAATACTTTCAAATGAACAAAATAGTTTTCTTACATATCTGAACTAATACAGGTGTAGGTACATTCCAACATTATTTTCTGGAATCGTCCTATAAAAAGGACATTACACTTTGCATCGGTATTTAAAAGCGGTCGGTCCTGTCTGGACGCGTCTTCGCGGCAATTCCACAAATTGCTCGGTTAAAAGCATTTGACACTTCAATTGGTGTTAATTCGTAAAGACATAGGTCGAAGCAATAAAGGCTAGCGTTTATATAATCTTTTGTAATTAAAGCCACCTTGCAATGGTAGGATCTCCATATTTAAAACCCATTAAGCTTCAGTTACATCCTCTTAAAAGGATTAGTGGAAGATTTGCTATGAGATACTGAGTAGCTAAAGATTTTTTTTTAATATTTCCAGTCAGACCGTATGCATCGGAATACCAGTATTTAACGCGAAGTGACTGTCTATTTGGCCTCCAAAACCCAGTAACTGGGTATAACGACACGATGTCCTCCATAAAGGTCAAAAGACGCTTTCAACTCGATTGAGTATAATTTTGGTTTTGCGATTTCTAGATAACAATTATTTGAAAGTTTACTCTAACGATTTCGAGACGAAAACTCTTTTGCGCCAAGTAAACATGCTCATCTTGTATTATCACGATACAGATTCTCAACATCACCAGTTTTCAAATAATCAATACATGTTTAGGGTGAGCTGACGTGTGCTGCATACGTGAACATTAATTTAGCTCAAGATGATAGAAACAGTCTGGTGACATGTACTTGAACGTGTGCAAGCTGTTACTGGGTTTTATGACATCGTAACTCTGGACATTAGTGTCAATTACTACAGACATAATCCTTTTGGAGAGGAAAGCTGTTGGTAAATTGTCAAAGGAACCTTAGAATGGGAGAATTTGTAATTAACGTAATTAGGTTCGTTTTAGTACAGTTCGTTTCTGGGTGCGGTTTCAATGATTTGGTGACGAACTGTGTAAACGTTTTGAGAACTTGTAAAGTTAAAGTTTGCTGAGACTATGAACCTGATTAATTTTGTCTACTTTGCTCTATGAGCATGGCATGGCAGTAGAATGATATTACCATTTAGAGGAGTGGTTATTGGAGAGGGATAAGGAGGTTTAAGTAAAGAGGAGTGAAAGAAAAAACGGTCAGTGGTAGTGCGATGGTTCAGGAAGGAATGGATGAAGAAAACGTTGTCCAAGTAACCAAGTCAGTCATCGTCATCCTTGTTGCAACAATCAGAATTTAAATGACACAAGCCTTGAAGTAATTACAGTTTGTCGTAGAGTAAAGTGAAGTTTGATACTATTGTGAATGCCCATTTTCTTGGAGTATTTCTAACAAATACATCAGTATTTATCCCCTAGTTTCACTGGTCAGCTATTTTCCTGTTTAAAGTATCAGTGAGTTGAAACGGAACGCATCTTATTTGATACGATCGGTTTCATGAAGTTTTGTATCAAAATATTTTGTACGTAAAAAGGAATGATGTAACATTGTACATATGTATAATACCAATATATGTATACTGTGATGTTTGAAACCGGGTGAACGCGATACATTCGTCAAGTCCACGCTTTCAATTATTAATAAGTCCGCTCCACGTTTGTGATAGTGAAGCCCCGGAGCTTTTTAATGACGTTTAAAAATTCAAATACTTTTTCAGTAACATTTGCATACAAACTAGTTAACTAAAAGTCTCAAAAATTCCCAACAGCTGTATATACGTTTATAGAGCTGGAAAATGGGATTCCAAATATTCAGATACAAAAATAAATAAAATATCAGATTGGATTCGTTTGATATAAAAATGTTTATAAAAAAGTTTTGTATGCTTATCAATTGGGTTTTCGTTTCAATAGTGCGAACAGTATTGTATGCTATTATGTTTTTGTGTTTGAGAGTCGCATACATTGGTGAATTGATGTGGTGTGGGCGAATTTCTGTAATAGGGTAACCTTAGTTACAGATGCAGACCATCATCATCTTTCACGATTTCGGGGTTCGTCCCATAGTAAAAGTTGTTCATAATGATGAGTACAATGACCCCATGAGCTATTGCGTTCATTCTGTCACATGTTCCTCCTGTCCGATTTCGGCCATGGCGGACAATCTCAACCGGGTGATAAACAATTCACCGACCACTAATCAAAGCCATTGCCATCGATTGAAGTCGATCGATTGGTGTGGTAGCTTTTGCTGATCGCAAAAAGAAGTAGAAACTATCGATCGACGTCGACTAATTAATTTGATTTACAGTTTGAATGTTTTATTTTCTGTGTCATGTATTGTAAAATACTTTGCAAACTATTGTATAAATTCAAGTTTTTAAAGGCTTAACAGACAGATGTGTTGCTCGGGAGTTTGTTGCGCCACTTCTTCTTCCAGCTACAACACTAGGAAGTGGTGACGGGCGGGCGTTTTGGGGGACTGTCTTTATGTAGAACTTTGACGTTCAAAAAGTGCTGGCACTCAGCCTAATTTGAATAAATGACTTTTGATTTATTTTATTTTTTTGTCATCGATCGATGGGATCAATCGACGATCGATCGATTGGTGTGGTAACACCCTTAAACAGCTAATCTAACTATTTTATGTACTTACTACCCTATGGCAGTAGCTCACTCGCTGTCTTTACTCATAAGGCACGACATTTCAATTCCCGAACAAAAAACCCACAGTACATTTTCGCTTGCAATTTCCACACTTTTATTACAACAGAGCAGGCGAACATAACGATCATATCATTGTTTCCCTGTTATTTAGAACTTTCGAACTTCATTAATAAGCGCCGTTGTAAAACTTCTATAATAGTTTGCCGAGCAACTTCGTTTAAAACACATAGTTTTCCCTCGTGGATAATGGAATTGTGTTAGAACCTTTATATTGCGTCGCACCTACGTTAATTCTAATAACTGTTTGCTCCATGTTTATGGGGGAATCGGGGTATAAACCTTAGGCCATGGGATATAAATAGGATAACCCCACTTTTCCCCATGAGTGTCATAATAAGGGTTATGATGGTAAGGGTGGTTGTTGCTGTGGTGGCCTTTAAATAAACCCATACCTGTTTTCTATGGTGTCTCGTAAATAGTGACAAAGGGACTGGCACTTTCGTTTGCTAAATGATCGTTCAATTTTATCACGACTATGGCAGCCTATTTTAAAACACATGATGCCTGATGATAAAAATACTAAAGATTACACCTTTTTTCTTTTTCCTTCCTTCTTCCTTTTCCTCGAAGAAAAAAAGAAAATTGAGTATTTATTTTTTTATTTATTTATTTAAACTTTATGTACAATAGTGGTACACGGGCGGACTTAATGCATCAAGGCATTCTCTACCAGTCAACCTTTGGGTTATAAAGACTATACTGTGGTAGGTGTACAATAAATAAAAATAAGATTCAAAATTGAATTTTAACAATTCGGAAAGAATATACAGATAATATATATAATACTAATAAAATACATATATATGCTAAAATAATAAACTAATAAATATGATATATAATAATCATACCGATTAAGAGAATTCATAGTAATCATGACGAAGAACAACTAAAAATGACAAGCTTTTAAGTAGTGTTTTCGGATTTTACGCTTAAAGGATTCAACTCTCTCTAACCGAAAAATCTGCCGAAAGGCATTGAAGTAAGGTTTGACACGTTCTTAAGTCCACATACAGAATTGAGTTTTACTAATGTTTGCCATAATTTTATATACTATACTTGTATTTGCCATAATTTCATTAGAAATACCGCTTCAGTTGCCATAATTGTGAAATTACATAAAATTATTTTCACTAATTTCAGTGGTCATAATCGATCAAGTGTCATAATAATATTAATCCATAAATGTATTTGCTATATTTTTCATTTTCAATAATAGTTTTTCCATAACATTTATTCACCAATTTTGTACAAAACAATAAACATTTCTAAATTATATTAAACATTGCTAATGTCAAGTATCGATTATGTAATGTGTTACTTATGGAAACTAATAAATTATTATAACACATGTTATTATGGAAACTTATTTTATGACAAATAAAAATTATAACTAATAAGGTGATATGACGAGCATTATTAGTATAAATGATAGTGCAAGTAAATATTATGAGGGACGACGACTATGGAAAATAATAGTTGTACTATTATTTTCTGGAAAATAAGACAATACCGACGAATTCGATAACCAGCTCTAAACAAGACAAGACCTAAGTTGAAAGTAACTTAAATACACTATACTATTTATTAGCATACCTTGAGAAAGGAACTTATTCGGACGCCAACAGCTCTGCCGTCTCAAACACCAAAACACTAGCCCAATACAACTTTACCTGAAATCAAAAAAAAACTAAACTGGAAAACAATACGGTAGCAATAACTTCGCAGCATTTAATTACCAATGCACAATATCGAACGCTGAAAGATATCCAGCTTTCAACTTTATTTTAATTAGAAAAGTTGAACAATTAGCTATTTTGCTACCTCACCCAACTAGCTGGTATTCGAGCCAGATAAATTGGAATTGTTTAATTCGCTCTCCCTGCATTGTACAGCAATGTCGTTAATCTTTGTCGTTTGAGTGTGCTAATGAATTAGAGAAGAAAAAACTACGAAGCTTTACTGGAGCTGTACAATTAGTAACAAAGCAGCTAGCAGATTTGATAATAGTCGCACAATGGGTTTTGTAGGACCTCGTAATCATGTTATCGAAGTAATTTTGGATTGTGTGCTAGCTTTGAGTTTGTGCTTGAATGTACATCGTTGGTACTGCTGAGCAAAACATCGCAAGTGGTCTTGATTACAAATGCAACTGTGGACGTGTTGCATGTTCTTGTTTAGTTTTTTATTTATGCGTTATGGTAGTAATAGGATGACTTCGTACACGCATATCCCGTTTTTTTCCCATTCTCGTAGGAATTTCAGGAAATCCTCTCTTAATGCGTCCTCACGGCGTGTAGGGACGCTTTTTTTTTTTTTTTTTTAAGGATGGGAAATCATCAAAATGAAAAGGGCGTGTCAGACTCTTACTGACTAAAACCCATCCGTGTTCCTTCTAAAGCCCTTTGCTTTCCAGGGCCGCGGTGACTCTTTCGAACAAATTCCGCAACCCTGGCAGGCTCTGGCCCTAGCGGGCCCCGTCCTCTTTGCTGACATCTCTTTGAGGCGCGCGTGAAACACAACGCGCCATCGACCCGGGCCTGGTGGTGATCGGACAGCGAGCCACCCAACGTGTAGGGACGCTACATGCTAAATTTCAGCTTTCTACGACCTGTAGTTTTGGCTGTGCGTTGTCTGTCAGTCACTCGCTCAGTTAGTAACGGAACGGCCGGTTGATTCTGTAAACATGTCGAAGTGAAGGCTTGGGAAGTCTCTTCAGTCGTGTCAGGTTGGAGTCCCATCGGAATGTGAAAGTGATAGATGGTAGCGCACTCGAGGGAGTGCACCTGTGTTTGCGCACACACTTGTGCACTATATAATATGTCCCGCGCCAATGGCTAGTCTCGGTTGAAATTGGCCGCCATGGCCGGAATCGGCACGTAGGACTATATAGTAACGGAAGATTTTTATATATTAGAATTAATAAAATAAGATTTAAGCTAACTTGTTTAGCTTCTTTCCAACTGCTGTACCAAAACAGGATATGAAAATGTTTCTCAAGAAAATATTCTGTTTTTTTTTTTCAAAACCATAAAAAGGTGGATGATTTTTATTTATTAAACAAGAGTTATTCACTTCAGAGGAACATCCTCCATATAAGAGGTAGTTAGGGAGATAAGAATTGCTCATTTTACATCTTATTTCTCGAATAACTTCGAAACTAATTATTTTTTATATCATGAATTTGTAACTTATAAGAATAAGCCCTTTCATTTGATGACACGACTTCCGAGTGATCCTATTAGGGTTCCGTTTTTTAGAGACGTTCAGAACCCTAAAAACCCAGTTTCACCTTTATATTATAATTCTTAAAACCTGTGGTTTGTTCCATTGCGATTATTAATTAATTACAACGTAGAAAGATGCCTGTTTCTAGGTACCTTCTAATAATTCTGTCTTCTCCGAGTAATATGGAGTACAGGCAAAAACATAATGAGAAGATTTCTTAGAAATCAGATTATGAAAAACAGTACCTTTATACTTGTTCTCGGTAAGTTTTTATGCCATAAATGGTGTGTGTGGAATAAAATACAGCTGAAAACTAGAAATGTAACAGTACAGCTGCAGTGGTAGCATTGTATAATTTCATGCATTAACGGCACATGTGTGAGTACTGCGTACCTTAAACTATAATTTTTCTTTGACTTGAATGTGCCCTGAGGGTTGGGAGGGTCATGTTCACTTAAAAGTCTGGCTAAGGGTGCTGGATCATTTGGCACTCTTCAAAGTGGTTGAGCTGAATGGTGCTAACGAAGGCGTCATATTGCTGAGCGATCGCCGTCTGCTAGGACTGGTCATGTCTCAGCTGCCACGGTTTCTTTTAATTATTTCTTTGAAATTGCAAGTCTTTCTATATCGTTCTCACATACATATATGTATGTTTGTATAATTTTCACACGAATGATGTAACCATGACATTGTAAAAAAACATTGATTTAAAAGAGTGTCTGTGGAATTTCTTGCACGTTCTTCTCCGTAGAGATCTACGCTTTGGAACGTGTAATTAGCTTCATCTCTTTGGACAAACCGACCTTGACTATTCAAAAGTACCTGTAATGGTTTAATTGAAATAAATGCTTTGAGTTTGAGTGGTTCGGAAAAATGGCTTTTATGATTTCCTGTATGTACTGAATAACTTTAGGTACGGGTATGTATCTACCCACGGTAGTGTGTCAGCCAAGTTTGCAAAGAAAAGGCGCAAACCGGCCGAGGGTTATATTACACGAACTATTTCGGGCTCTGTCGACCCTTGACTAAACTGTACCTCTGTTTCCTGACACAGCTTGTCAGTTAAACAAGTTTAATTTAGTTTATAGTTAGTTCTTAAGTTATTTTCTTCTAGTTTTGTGCTTTTGTGCGTCATTTCTGGCGGAATAAACGTGTTGTCGTTATCTCTTTCTTTCTATTGAAACTCATGGATCAAATTTAGTGGGAAAAATTTGCCAAGTCGCACCATCGAGTAGCAAAGAACATAAAAGAGATGAAAAACTGTTTATTTGCACAAAACAAAAAAAAAACTAAATTTGTGACTTATACAAGTTTAACTGAAAAACCTTGTCCATGACATGAGCTATGATTTAAGGAACTTCGAGAGAACTTGGTTAACAGTTAGATATAACTTCTTTTATCAGCGACGCTGTTATAAAGAACTTGGCTTCCTTTTACATTTATAATTTTGGTAGGATTGTTTACTGTTTAATTTGCGTGGGTTCAACGGCCATCGTACCCACTATACTTTATGTCTCGACTACCCACACCCAAAATTATTTGTCATCTCTCTGCAAACTTTCTGCTTTATTGTTTTATCAAATGGCCTGCGTAGGTTATAAGTGATCTTTACTTGTTTCTTAGTTTATTTAGGAGAGAAGATTCCATTTGGGTCCCATCTTCTAAGTAATAAAGAAGGCTCTACCTTTATTGTATAAGTATATTTGAATACCAGACCTGGCCTAGTTTATGTCAATTAGCCATAACTTGTACTTATTTCGATACATCAAGTCAAATATTTTTGTAGAAATTTAGGTGCCTTCTTTGGTCCCATGTATCAAGATCAAGGTGGCTTATACGCATGATTGTTGAGGCACCAATGATCAAGAACACAAAACTATCTAGGCGAACAAATCTCTACGGAAGAAGAGATCCTGAACCTTTGTCGCCAGATACGTTGAAGAAGTCCAAAACATATAGAACCTCCTGAAGGATCGTTGAAGAAAAATCCTAGAAAGACCTACACAGATCTTATAAAGGTATGTGGAACACGGAGGAAAGTCACGCAAACCTCCATTGAAAAGGGGGGATCCTCCGACCAGGCGGTTGTTGTATCCGGTGGGCAACTGCCCGATAGTTGATATTCGGACTGTTGTATATGTCCAAATTGCAGGGTAAAATCTGATGGTGGATTTTGTAAGTAGTTCGCTGCTGGCAGGATAGATGGCGGTGCGGTTTTTTTTGTTACCGTATAAATTTATATTTGTTTGGAATATTTTAGGTCGCTTTTTAGTTTTTCTATTTTTTCCTTAATGTATTCCAGCTACCCAATATAACCCTTAAATTGACCACGCTCTTCTGGAACACCATGTACCATAGATCATAGTTGGTGTTCGTGTTCTGTCGTTTCTTCCAACGCCTATGTGAAAAACGCGTGAGGTTGTGTATGTTTAGTGTTGTTTACATTACCCGACTAAACGGGATCAAATTTCGAATATTACTGACCAGTAGGTAGTCATAACAGTTTTGTGATGACATCAACAGCGACCCACGCATTGGCAAGCGCTCGTAGGCGAATACTATGATCTATTACCTACTCCCAAAATAATCTGTAGAAGTAATGAGGTTAATAGGTAGTAGAACATGTGGGCATTTTTTTTACAAATGTTAAGTTTCATTCAGACAGTTAACACCGGCCTCATCTAGTTTCAAAATGACCAAAAAAGATTGAAGTGTAAAAATTTTATGTTTAACCGACTTACAAAATTATTACTTATTTTTATTCTAGTGTATATAGTTACTTAGTTAAGTATTTATGAAAACAGGTGAAAATATCTATAGTATCTTTGGAAATAAAAAAAAAAGATAAATTCTTTCAAAATAAATTTCATTTATCATAGTAAAATGGTGAAGAGTCTTGTGCCTGCGCTCCATAAATAATAATCAAAATAAATAACTGACTTGTTGCTATGCCATTTTTATGAAATGTTAGAACATTTTAAATGGACTTCCAAAAGAGGAGGAGTTTCTCAAATCGGTGAATTCTTTTATATATGTACACCGATTACTTCGAGGATTTTGATCCGATTTCTATGATTCTCTTTTTGTTCGATTTGGTATACTTGCCATTTGGTCCCGTTAAAATTTTATTCAGTTTGGCTCAGCAGTTTTTATTTTATGAGCATTTTGCTTACTTTGTAGCTTATTTGGATGATGTAATTACGTCATCCAAGTAAGCAAAATACTCGTTATTAGAATCACAAGTAAAAGGTGAAAAAAAAAACGTTTAAAAAAAATACAAACGACTTCCAAAAAAAAACTCTGCAAAGTCTAAAATAACTTTAATTTGGGAAGTCGGTGTCAAAAAAGAAGAAATAAAACTAAAAACACCATTTATGTTTCAATGACAGAAAAGGTTTTTTTTTTTCGTGTTTATGTTCCACGAGATTTTCAGAAAACTGCGTGTGCAGTTTTAAACTCCTATGTTAAAAACTGCAAACCCGATTTTCTGAAAATTGCAGCTGTGTGCATGCAGTATTAATGGCCCACTCCGGCTTCGCCCGGATGTATATCTTTTAAATATTTCCTTTCATAAGAACCTTCTCCTGACAATAACAAAGACAACAAAAAAAGAATAAACGAAATTGCTCCAGCCGTTCGCCGTATTTATATATATACTAGTGGTCCCGACAGACGTTGTCCTGTCCGAACGTTTGCTATGTGTCTGACGAAAAATTATAGAAATCGATTGCAGCGCCACCTACTGGGTCCAATTGTGAATCTAAACCATTCTCGAATCCCTTTGAACACACTCAAAAAATTTCATCAACATCAGTCCAGCCGTTTAGGAGTTCAGTGACATACACACGTACACAAGAAATATACCTACATATATATTCAGAAATATATATATTAAGATATATAGATATAGATTCAATAATAAAAATTGACATTGATTCTTGGCATTTACTTATAACTAAAGTAAGAGATCAATTGTACCAATAATAAACCATTTCAGTTGCAAGGTGTCTAGACAATAATTTAAAATAAGGACTTCATTAGGTCAAGGTGGTGGAAAATCTGGGAATTTTCCGAATAAAATAGAATATTGTATATCATTATATATTTAGAGAACATTAAATAGGGCGTCACAATGGGCGGCATTATAGTTAAAACGATTTTTGATGACAACCTTTGGATGGATTTAAAAGAGAGAATGAGAGGCACTACTGCAGGAAGTTTTGGGAGTACAATTTACATAAACAATACTTACAAACATCATAAATCATAATTTACCTTTATATACATCAATAAATTCTATGAAACAAAGTATAAAATTAAAGTAAAGAGGTCATCGGACGACATCGGTTGACGGTCTGTAGTAAAAACCGGTCAAGTGCAAGTCGTACTCTCGCACGAAGGGTTCCGTATCATAAACCGAAGAAACGCGTTTCTTATAGGGGCGCCCCCTTTAATTATATAAAAAAAAATATTTACAGATATACCTACTATATTTATTACTTAAATATTGCAGAGATACAGCCCGCGACAGACGTCTGTCTGGTGGGTTTTGGAACTATTCTATTTGGATAACCCCTTAACGTTTTCTTTTTTAGGGTTCCGTACCAAACGGGTAACCAACGGAACCCTATTAATAAGCCTTCGATGTTCGTCCGTCTGTCTGCAGACACTTGAAATGTTAAGAGTGTGTATTTCTATTGCCGCTATAACAGCAAATAATAAAATTAAATTAAATTAAAAAATATTATTTTTCGTTTTATAATACGAAACCCTTCGTGTGGAAGTCCGACTCGCACTTGACCGGTTTTATTCCTCAATATTTTACTTGTTCAATAAAACACAATAACTGACGGCCAATTTACATCCGAATAAAACACGCTTTTACCACCATTTCATGTTTTTAAGTTCCTGGAACACATAACATATTTAATTAAATAATTGCGAAATTCGCTCTGTCTCATTAAAATTGATGTTAATGGAGTTTTCACTTGCTGATTTGGGAATAATATTATAATTGTGGATGTCGGTTCTTGTTTTAAATATATTTTTCCATCTTTTCCAACATTATTAATAGTCTCGGGTGAATAATATTGTCATTATATGTACGGTTCCAGACAGATAGTGAAATTGCTTCTTTATTGTGAATAATGTATTTTTGTTTTTGTGAACTGTTTGC
Source organism: Mamestra brassicae (assembly GCA_905163435.1). Taxonomy (NCBI): domain Eukaryota; kingdom Metazoa; phylum Arthropoda; class Insecta; order Lepidoptera; family Noctuidae; genus Mamestra; species Mamestra brassicae. The sequence continues at coordinate 2,575,011 of LR990996.1, read as the reverse complement.
AGTATTTTGGCAGTACTCGCTGGAATAAATATCTCTCGAAAATAATAATGATTTGTTCATTTACAGATAGATACAGACTAATAAATATTAGGATGATGTACAAGTGGGATACGGAGAGCACTCATTGGGTACCAAATAAAGCTTAATTTTTTTTTTTTGAGATTGGCCTCTCTCAGTTCAACCTGTCGACTGCTTAACCGGAGATGCCTATGGCGGCCATAATATAAATATTAAAGCCTCCAGCCAGGGCTTATTTAAAAAATTACAAACTAAGCGACTGCAGGCTAAGGGCAACCCCTGTGGGGTACGGGCCTCGGCTTAGGGCGTCGCTGGGGGGAGGACAGCTAGAGACAGGCTGCTAGGATAATAGATAAATATTTAGGGACGAATTTAAAACTACAGGAGCAACGGTCGGGGCGGAAATTGACGGAGACGTCGCGACGAGCTTCGGCGGCGAGGGCGGAAGGACGGCGGTCGTGGTTTGCGTACAATGCTGGTCTCTTTGCGCTCTCTTGGAGGAGAGGGATTGAATTAAGTAATGGTTCAATTCAAACGTCATTATCGATATAGCTAGCTTGTACAATTCTAATGCTTGATTAAGCCCACCCTTCATTCTTGCGGCATTTTTTTCTTATACCGAAGGAAGACATCAATCCAAGTCGTCAGCTCTCTAGGGAAAATAATATTAATTTATCAGCTACATGTATATCGATTATATACTTGTCGCTAACAAGAAAAAAACAAAAAACACACAGGCATGAAAAATATGCTTCACATCAACTCAAAGCGGTCAGACCTTAGCATTAGATATCTTTTTAATTGGTTGCCGCGGCTCTGTCTTACAGTTTGTACCACTAAAACGTAGCTAAAAATAACTCAGGTGCAAAACTATTATTATTGTACTCGTTCCTATGGATAGTCTTCTCTTATTATCAGAAAAACAATAGTATTTATTTCAGCATTATCTTAATGAGAAATATTCTAGAGCAGCTCCAAAGAAACCAATCACGAGCCACAACTTTATAAAGGACTGAAGTTGACTTATTTTGCACTCTTCCTAGAAAAAAATAAATGCCTGCTCTGTGAAGACTTGTAAACGTGTTTACGCTTTTAGTTAACTGCAAAAGATTGAGATTACCAGTGGAAAAATTGTGATTTTGAAGTGGTAATTTAAGTGGTTGTACAATAATAGTAACAAGATGAAAATTAAATTGTATCAATATAGGTTATAATTTTCAACTCAAAATAACATTTTTTGTTTCCTATTTTTTGTCGAATGTTTTGTAAATAAACTCTTCGATTATTTTGTTCTTCATTCTTCTTCTTTTGTCTTCTTGTTTCTGATGTTAAATTTCTAGCTGTTACTCAATTGCGCGCAATTGATTTAGTAGGAAAATCTGACTGGATGTAATCTTAAAGCCACAGCAGGGTGAGGTTTTGTTAAGGCAGCCAACTTTCATGCCTTGACGACCTGAAATTAGGGTATAAAATAAGTCAGAGACAGAGAGAGAAATGAGCTTTTCTCTAAAATGTTGGACTCCTATTCCTTTATCATTCAACTTTAATTGAATAAAAAGACAGAGAATTCTCTCTCTCACTCAATTCAGTTTCAAAGCAACTTGATAAACAGAAATAATTCAATAATATTATAGTAGTGCACAGATAAGAAAATACTTAGCAAGTAAATACTTAGATCTCCGCGCGATTTGAACAGATACAACAGCGCAACATCAACCATTCGGCAGTTTCCCACCAGAACAAACTCCGTGTGGAGTTGTTGAAGACTTACACCACTTATTGATGGACTGTGTTCGGTATGAGTCTGGGAGAAATGATTTGTTTAGGGCCATGAGGTTGAACAGACTTGAAGTAGGCACATTTAATAAAATCTTGGCTCAACCAAATGGCGATGATGCGAAGAGTCTGTTTAGGTTCATGGCCTAGATATGACTAATGTGTGTTTAGGGTACGATGGGACTGACATACGTATTGCGATCAAAACTGCCCCTAATAAATAAATAAAGAAAAAAACAGCGCAACATCAACCATTCGGCAGTTGCCCACCAGAACTCCGTCTGGTCGGAGGATTCTCCCTTTTCAATGCAGGTATGCGGGACTTTCCACCCTGTTCTGCTATAAGCACCAGTGATTTTTGTAGGGTATGCACGTTACTAAAACATCTGTTTTTACCTGGTGGTTCTCACAATTTTGTGTATGTAAAAGGTTTTAGCGGATCATGAGTCCTATTCGACTCCCTGGCTTGCCCATGACCTTGCCTTCATATGGTTGCGGTTCTACTCTTATCAACCCAACAACCGTAACAACTTGATCAACACCATCAGCAATTATTAATTGAATTCTCAACTTGTTGCTAACTGGTTATCGCTGCGTGGAAATTAAAACGGTTTTAAAGGGTTTCGCGGGTTCGCGTGATGTCGAGAAATGTAACGAAGTGTCTATTAAAGTTGGCGTGGGGGTCATTAAGTGTTCTAGTTGCTTCCTACCTTCTCTTTTGTTACGCATTTGATGTTTATGTGTGTCTGACACGACTGCTGATGGGTAATGCGATTATGGTACCAGTGAAGCTATATCTTGCATATTTTTAAAATTTGCTAATGGAGGATATGCTTCTTTTTGCGCAGGCCAATACATTTGAAAGTTTGTGATAAAAAGATATTTATAATGACGACTTAATACAATTAACTAGGTTGGAGTCGGCTTCTAGTCGGACCAGATGCAGCTCAGTACCAGTATTTTGCAAGGAGCGACGGGTTTTGACTAAAGGTCAAGGACACGGGATTAATATGCATCCTTATTCAAATTGCGGCCAAAAAGCCGTCGTCACAAGATGTATTGTGGTGCACAAGCGTGTGAGCAAACACAGGTGCAGTCCATCTAACTAGACTTACCCATGAACTCCACGACCTCATCCCACCAGCCACCTTCTACCATCGGACATCTAGACGCACTGCAAGTTACCATCCTACTAATATTATAAACGCGAAAGTTTGTAAGGATGGATGGATGGATGGATGTTTGTTACTCTTTCACGCAAAAACTACTGAATGGATTTTGATGAAATTTGGCACAGTAGTAGATTATAGTCTAGAATAACACATAGGACTTTTTATCCCGGAAATATGTTCCCTTGGGATAATTATCGACAATCACGCGGGCGGAGCCGCGGGCGGCAACTAGTATTTTATAATGCGCACAACAAGGGGTCGGAACTATCTACCTGCGTCTATGCTTCCGAACGTATACAACCCTAATCTCTTCAAAATTAGGGTGAAAAGTAAGCTCAAGCTCAAAAGTAAGCTAAGGAAGCTCGCTCCATCGTCGACTTTATCTCTGTCATCTCTGACCTAGACTAGAGTCAAGAGTAAACACATCTCAAAAACAACTTATGCAATTTTTTTATCAGTTTGTAGTTGAAGACCTCAACAAAATTGTATAAATAACTTGCTTTTAGGGTTCCATAACTAAAGGGTATTTCAATTAAACCGCTATTCGTCCGTTTGTCTGTCAGCGGACTGTATCTCATGATAAAAGGTAGACTTTTCATACTTGAGTTTTTCGAAACGGAACCCTTCGTGTGCGAGTCGACCAACTCGGTCGGTTTTAATTTCTGTCATTCTTAACAAACTTGCGACACTCATTTAAGCATACCTCTAGCCAAATAGTTTTATATGTGCTGGAACTAAGTAAAAGTACAATTTTAATATTGTTTAAAACAGAATTCGCATTAAATGCGGGTCATCAGCGGGTCAACGCTACTACAAAGAACTATTATGGAATCTGACATATCTAATGCGGGCACAAGTCGTTTGCGGTGAGGTTTGTCGCCAGGTCAGTGCTCGTATGGTCGAGGTTTAAATGGGCTGCAGTCAATGTTAGTAGTTTAAACTTATGTACTCGTTCTTTAAAGTAGTTTTAAGTGCAATACTTACAATTTGTTTGTTAGTTTTTTGGCAGATTTATCATTCACACACGGTCTATCTAATTCTTTATAATATACTAGCGTTTTTCCGCGATTTTATATGCGCATATCCCATATTTTCTCGTTACCGTATAGTCTTATAGCCTTTCTCATCAATGTGGCTATCATATACAAATATATAATTTTCCAAATCCGACTGGTAGTTCCAGAGATTAGCGCGTTCAAACAAACAAACTCTTCAGCTTTATAATAGTGTATTTATTTATATAGGTCATCATATCAGCCGAAGGACGCCCACTGCTGGACACAGGCCTTCCCCAGGAGGGTTACCATAATCGCCACGCTTGGCAGGCGGGTTGGCGAACGCGGGTTGGTGATATTTAGATGGTGTTTCTTAATTATTATAGTCATCCACATTTATTTTCCAATCTTTGCTCACCTTACCTATGATGAAACTTTTTTATGCTCTTTCTTGTTGAAAGCAAATCTTATGAAATTTATGCTTGTGAATTTTATTTAGTCTGCCGACAGGCTGTTAATGTACTTACTTCAAAAGTGAATTATTCAAGAAGCAGCTCTTTAACCCTGAAGCGGGCGCGTGGTTATTTGAAACGGCAGCGGTCGCGCGTAACCGAAAGGACCTACGGAAGATTTCAGGGATTTAGAACACCGATTAATTGAAACTCATTTGTTATTTTTATTCTGTAATTATCTATTTTTGAGCTGGGAACCAAATTGTTTTAATTTAAAAACAAAATAATAAAATAAACCATTTTCATTTAATAAAGGACAACACTAACATATTATGCACGCCCAACCAAAAAGGTCTCTCCTTCGAGAGTTTTGTTGTTTTACTTAGATATTTTTCATTATTACTAGCATAGTACGATCTAATCATTGGTATCGTTGTTTATTATAAACTCTAGTCTAGATTACTTCAGTAATAGTCGTATCGTCAAGGTAAAAATTACAATCAGGCGCGTGTAGTCGTTTCGACGCCTACGCCGCCACTTAAACATATGCATTCTGTTCCCTTCTTGAGGCTCGGAGAAGGAGGGAGTGCAGTAGTTTTTATGCGTATTGAACTAATGACAGGCTACTAGAAACGAGAAATACTTGTGACTAGAAATCTTGATATTATGAATGAAAATGTATCCAGTGCGGTCGATTCGACGCCGCGCGACCGCTTGAAGGTTAAAACGATGTGTCAGTGCTTTTTAAAAACGATACACAGAATTCCATGTTACACAGAATGTTAGGTAAATAATCGTACGTTCATATTTCCAAAATTTTACATATCATGGAAAGAGCTCCGTGAACGACTAATTAAGTTATATTCACTTGTACCTACTCGGAAATTCTGACGAATAACATACACTTTGTTTACAGACAAATAAAATAAACAAAAACACAGACGTACAAACGGGAACTAAATAGTTAAACTACGCTACGCTGGCTGTTGAATTAACAAACGAACTTTATTAAAACATCAGTAACTTGATCAGACATTGTAATTAAAGTCAAACCTGAATAAATTATTTGTAAACTAAACAGAACGAATGGAGTTACGAAATATTTAGTTAATGCGGTCTAAGAGCTTTTCATCACGTCTCGTGGGTGTCGTAACAGGCGATTAAGGGACTCACCAGAGAATGGGCAGCAGCATTCTCTGTGCATGGCAACAGCTCCATTGCGATCGCCAACCCGATTGCCAAGCGTGGCAATTATGGCAAATCTCTTTTGGGGAGGCCTATATCCAGCAGTGAACGTCTTTCGGCTGATATGATGAAGAGCTTTTGTAGTAGAATTATTGGTGACTAGTTGCCGCCCGCGGCTCCGCCCGCGTGATTGTCGAAAACTATCCTAAGGGAACATATTCCCGGGATAAAAAGTATCCTATGTGTTATTCCAGACTATAATCTACCTCTGTGCCAAATTTCATCAAAATCCATTCAGTAGTTTTTACGTGAAAGAGTAACAAACATCCATACATACATCCATACTTACAAACTTTCGCCTTTATAATAGTAGTAGGATTAAAGGGGTGACTATTCATTTGGGCAGTAATAGAGAAGTATGGAAGAGTCATTCTGCGTCTGGTTTTAATAAATTGATTAAAGTGAGTGAATGATAAAAGCTCAAACCGTTGGTCCCGAGTATCATTTGAACATCTTTGACAGTCGTTATGGGTTCCATGGTGTTCTATATGGTGTCGGACGTAAAAGAATAGCACCGTCCCATCACTTCCCGTGGGTGTCATAAGAGGCGACTAAGGAACTCACCAGAGTATGGGCAGCAGCATTCTCTGTGGTTCTGTGCATTGCAACAGCTACACTGCGGCCACCAACCCGCCAAGCGTGATGATAAACCAATCCATTCGGAAAGGTAGATTCTTATAGAGCAGAACAGACAAGAAACTCCATTTTTACTCTTTTCAAGTAATGGTTTTACAATATATGGTATACAAAAATTAATTTAATATTATGTGAGGACAATGCACCTAGAGCTACTTGTATGAACAAATGTTCATTTTAAATTTTACCAAAAACATCTCATAAAAGCCTTCATACTGCAGCTCACAACAAAATATTTACTGAGCCGGGATGTACCACGAATAATAAGCTTTACAGACTCGCAAGTGACACTGCCTAGGGGTGACAGGCATCGGCAGTTCGTGAGTTTAAACCCAACCTGTTGAACCACTATTGTGGTAGACTTCTACGAACATAAATATTGGCAGCTTGGGTTATGTTCTATAGATTAAAGTTGATTGGGAGAAGGCTGGAATTTCAAACTAACCTTCTTAGAGTTTTGCTAGTTTTGACTTTTGATTAGGTTCGCCTAGATTGACTGTTTTACTTACAAAAGGCGCTCGTGGATAAGTAATAATAGCTGCACAGGTCGATCTTCAAAGTTAAACAATGCTTGGCAAGGTCGGTCTAAGAATGGGTGACCAATGTGACCATGTCGAGACCCCTCTGTGCCTTAACATAAAATGAACACGTTTACTAGTTATACATAGTCTTGGAGGTGTTTTATCTTTGTTTGTCAATTTTTATTGATTTGATAAAGCAAAAACTGGCCAAGTGCGAGTCGGACTCGCGTGCATAGGGTTCCGAACGAATTTCATTTTTTAAAGTAATCAAGAAATTTATTTAAAAATTATAAAAAAAAAAATTAAAACCCTCACAATAAGCCGTAGGTACAGTTTGAAAAACTTCATTTTGTAATTTTCTAGATGATTTTCCAAGAGTGACCCCATACTCAAAATTTATTTATTTACGTAACGCCAAACACGGACGCGTTACACAGAAGTTCATATATGTACCAAATTTTAACGGAATCGGTCAAGTAGATTGGGAGAAAATAAACTATGACAGACACACAGACAGGCAACCAGACAGAGAGATAGACAGACACCCGAGTAAACCCAAAAAACTACGTGTCCAATATTTTTTGGTAGTATAAAAATTATAATAGGTATGTTTACTGGACAAAAAACAATATTTTTATTTCGTCTATCAGTTACAGACGAAATAAAAATATTATGTTTTGTCCAAAAAACAAATCTATTATAATAAATTATTTCACAAAGGTGAGATCACTTCATCTTAACAAAGAGGGGTAAATATTGAATTAGTTTTAGTCTTGATTTTTCAGATTGCACCACACAATAAACATCCAAATAATAAATTTCATCGCTAAATATTAATCATAACGCCATCCACATTCATAAAACTAGATTTGGCCCAAACTTAAATAAACAAAAACACAATACAATGTTCCATTCCCGCAAACTATAAAGCCGTCATGTAACTTTTTTCAATGAACCGCCAAAGTTTTACGTATTTCGGCATAGTTATTTAGAGTTCCTCGGGCTAATCTATTAAATCGTACCAAACTGCTGCTTTCAACACTCTATTCTTATCATTTAGGTCATCGGTGATACGTAAGCTGGTCTTTGTGGTGCGTTTGGGTCAAGGACGCGGATTTAACTGGCCGCCATTTTTTTTATTTTTTCCTTATTTTCCCTTAGTTGTGTTGGATAGACTTCGTTGGGTATATAGACCAGTAATTACTAGTAAATTAACTTTGCATTTATTGGGACAATAAAAAAACACCTTACAAATAGAGACTATCAAAAATTAAGAACTTATTGTGCCAAAAGGGAAAAAAAGACTTAAAAAAAAAAAGAAAAAAAAAATTGTGAGCCGTCACGGGACGCCTGGCAGATGTGATACATCGAAATTATTTGGACAAGTAATGTGCATAAAAGAACAGATTACGACAGGAACTAAATATGGCATAATGAAAAAATACACATATACTGTATATGTATATATGTCACCAGAAAATTGGAAGCACCGTAAGATTGTAAAATATTGCGTGAAATTGTAAACTATTTTTTCTTAATAAGATATGGATAAATTGGAAAGTATTGAATTTTGATAGGATTTATTGTAAACAAAACGATTTTTCCATAATGTATCGAGAAATTATAATCTTTTAAAGATTTATTACAATCTTACGGAGTCTGCAATTTTGTAGCGTCGTATAGCGTAGCGACGCGTCGCTATGCCAACCCGTTTTATCCGCGGTTTTACCCGCGGCTATAAATGTTTCACATCAAAACTCGTACACTCAATCTGGTCAGCTTTTTCCCAACCATCTTGGGGTCGGTATTTTTTCTATTGATAGGCACGCGTTTGACCACTATCTCACCTGATGGATGATGTGATCGAAGATGCAGCACGCTTGCCTAGAAGTAACCTATTCACTCTTGACTTAAAAACTCCCAGGTTGTAACTCAGGCAAGGAATTCCACTCCTTAACTGTACGCACAATGAATGCAAAAAGTTTTGTGCGTGTGGGTGGGATGTCCACCAAGTACCTACCAGTGGCGCATCATAAGGATTCCAGTCTAACTGGAAAAAGTTGTGTCAAATAGGCAATCGCTCGATATAAAATACTGGTACTTAGACCAGTATTTTATATCGAGCGATTGCCTATTTGACACAACTTTTTGATCTCCAAGGCACGGAAGAATCTCAGTATGTTAAATCGGTCACCCATCCACGGGCCGACCCTTGAAGATGAACACATGCGGCTGTTATTAAACACGAGCTCCTCACACACACTGAGCGACAGTTTTGAGAGGCAGAGCGAGTAGATACAACATGGTATGGCTCCCTTATAAGAATTTCCCTAAATTTTGGTAACATATTGGTCCATTCATTTCATCCATCCATTTTACATTAAGTAAACCTCTATGTTTTTTAGTGAAAATACTAAGAAATTCTTAGCAGAAAAACAAAATCGTGCTTTGTCGTCAACTTAACCCGGCGCCAATGACGTGAAAATAATTACGGTGACGATGACACCGGGTCATGGTGACCCGGTTTTTATTATTATTTTTTTTATAGATTTTTTTTGTTTGCCTTTATTTTTATTATTGTGTATCAAAAAAGGGTATTTTGGTTAGGTATTGAAATAAAAATAATAATTGCAAATCAAATAAATCAACATTTTTTAACATTCTCAGTAACACATGCAAAATCAACTATAAAAACGTAACATGTTGATATTTTTTAATTTTTAGTTATTTATTATTAGAAACAATAGGAACTTATAGTCTTATTGACTAAAAAAGAGATAAAAAAAACTCATTATAAAAAAAAAATATAGTGATCAGTCTTCTTCTTCCTCGATCACAGCCATCGAACTGCTGCAATTATTGTAGTATGGTACAAAATGGTCTGGACATACAAAGACGCGGCATGCCTGACAAGTGTGCGATGTTTTCTTGTCCTTTTTTGATGGACATATTTGACATCTTTTGCGAGATCCTGGAACTTTTTGGGGAGGTTCTTCGGTAGGTTCACCTACGAAATCTGCAACTCGTTTGCGCAATTGACGAGGTAAATTCACGCGTCCTTTCCGAACTTGTAGATGCTCGTGTAACAGAGCGAGACCAGAATTTTATACAACATATCAGGAGTAATAAATAAGTCCCAACATTCTAATTCACTTTTGGCACCTTGAGCTACAAGTTTTACCCCAGGTCTTTCAGATAATATATTTTCTGATCTGGGACGTACATTTGGCCGGGCGGGTGCTTTTTGCCACATAGTTCCATCCTTTCCTTTGAAGTACTGTTGTCGAAGTTGTTGTTGTACGGATGCCAGGTCTTGATCAGATGAGTTCGAGTCAGTATCGCTTGCATTTTGTACACTTTCGCTGTTATTACTACGCTGAGATAAGTGGTCATCATCGTCAATGTCCGAAGCAGCCTGGGAATCCTGTAAATCTTTATTGTCAGAATCCGAGTCTTCTAACAACGCCATTATTCTCTCCGGATCATTTGTTACTGACATTTTTATAAAAAACCTAAAAAATAACAAAGAAAATTAACATTGAACACCAAAGTAACGAATAAAAGTAAGTCACAAAATTACGACGCCAGCGATGACGCTGGGTCATACTTACCCGTTTCAACTTGACGCACGTGTATCTCACTCCACGAACGGCGTCGCACTGATCATATCAACGAGGCGGGTAGAGGGGGCCTGTATCTCCAGCTACACGAAAGTTCAAAACATGCGACCGAAGCAAAAAAAAAATATGTCCGTTTAAAATTGCCTCGGGTCAATATGACCCAGCGTCATCGGCGCCGGGTTAATATTGAAGCAAGGAAGCTACACTTCATCTCAACCAATCAGGTTTTGGAGTAAAACTTGGCGCCAAAACGTGTGTGCTAAGACGTCACCTTCAAATGCTTCTCACGTCTATCAGCATAGAGGAATACTAAACTAGAGGATAGTGTGCTACGTTGGGAAGATCGAATTTATGGGTTTTTCTTGCTGAATAATATTTTTTCGGTAAAATGAATGTGTTTTTGTGTATTTATTTATACTTTATTTGAAATCTATATAACGAACACAGGACTAGCATTAAAACACTATTGACTCGCCTAATCTATATTTCTATGTTAATAATATAAATGCGAAATTTTGAATGTTTGGATGGATGTATGTTTGTTACTCAATCACGTCATAACGGCTGAACGGATCTTGAGGAAATTTGGCACAGAGGTAGATTATAGTCTGAAATAACACATATGATTATTTTTACCCCGGGAGTGAGATAATTTTCGACATTCACGCAGCTGGATCCATGGGTGGAGTCGCGGACGGTAGCTAGTATAAAATAACCTTCTTTGTTTGTTGCTTTTTTATTAGTGAAAACTGTATCAAAATCCATTTCGTGATTTAGAAGTACAAAGCGGAGAAACAGACAAAGAAAGACGAAGGAACTTTGTTTTAAACTATTTAGAGAAATGTATAATGTTACCTTCGGTTTTATCACACAAAATCAATCTCTAACTTAAATGGACTCAAAGTGAGGAAATAGTTCGATTACAGTGTAGTTCAGAAAAAATGTAACACAACTGATTTACAACATATCAGTTTAAAAATAAATTAAAAAAATATCAAGTTTCTTTCTTTGGCTTTTTCTGATAATCATGATGTATTTTTAACCTTCCTGTAGCTCATAAATCATCCCCCTTTTTAACTCGGATTACTAACATTAAACCCGTTTACCTCCATTTTCTTCGAAACAAATTCCAATTGCCTTCAGTAATCGGTCTTTAATGGCGGCACACACCTCATGTAAATATTCACACGCGTTCAAAGTTCACCCCACTTTAAAAGCGACAATCCGGAAAGGTACGACCCCAGATTTCCAAGAAGAGTTGGCTAATTATTTAAATTCGTTTACCCCAACGAGTACACTTCTTGCCACCGGATTTGCCATTTAGCAATTTTGAATCAATTAATTTGAACTTAATCGTTGAGGTGGGCAAACTTGGGATCTTTGAATCTTCCCCCGGCCACTGAGTTGACAATGGATTTCCTAAGTCACCTGATTCGATCAATTTGTAATCATTTGGGTGACTTTTATGTCAATCAACAAATGCTTTTCCGTCTGCATCTGTGATTCTTATTGATATTTTTTAATAAATAACGTAAGGGAATATGAACTTGAATGTTGAATTTTTTGGAAACCTATTGACGTTTTGAAATATCCCTGGGTGTTCGCTGTAATGCCATCGAAAACTTGAATTTAACTTGTAACAAGTATGTAATACCTTATTTTTGTTACAAATTTTAAGTTATGCAAAACATTACTATTTTATCGCGTTTTAACAGAAAAAGGAATACTCATGATAACAATATTAATACCTATAAATAGGATTATCTATTACACGCACTTATCATGCGATGAACTTACCCAGCATCATTTAGTACATTATGTGAACACACCGCGACAGAGTGCATTATAATATTCTTAATATTTAACACTAAACCTTCATACAGCTATTAACACGACATAAGATTAAGCATGTCTCTACTTTGTAACAGTTTAATAGATTTTTAGTTTAAATTAAATTTCATACATTTGAAGTTCCAACACCGCACATTGGGTATTTTATGGATGTCTGTCTTTAATTTGGCAGTCGATTGTATTTTTTTGTAAAAAGTTTTTTATTTTACACTTTTAAATGTTATCCCCACACCTAACAACACCAATGGAAAGTCACAGGAACACAGAACACGCAATTTTGTTTACTTGGATGATTTATTTTCTATTTCCTCCAGCTATTTTGATTTAAAAACAAAACTATTTAACTTAGAACATTACTAGAATTGGCCCGCTCATTGCGTATTTATCACATTAAATACAAGCCTTATCATTAGAAACGTAAATCTACATAGTTTATACATCATAGTGCCGGTTCTAATGTTCCTCATATAATATTTCCCGATCTTTCAAACACTTTTATATGCCGCGCTAATGGTGCAGAGGGGAGCTTTTCTTTCAAGAGGGGAATATTTAAGCATATGGCGTGCATCCCATTTGTGTGTAGTGAGAAGGATGTAATATTGCCTTATGGCGATCCCCTTCGTATTAAAGGGCGGAAGACGTTTTTTTATTGCTAAATGCATTAGGAGATATTGGATACTACGTGGCTAGTTTTCTTAGAAAATGTATTGAAGTTAACCAGAAGGGTTATTTCTCCGTTAAAGTATTGTAATATACTATTTGTAATAATGAAAATGTCAGGTAATAAATCAAGCCTCGTATCCACTAGGCAACATTTGACGCCCCTGGCTGGAGGCTTTAATATTATATTAAGGCCACCACAGGCAAGCCCGGTTAAGCAGTCGACAACCTTATAGGTTGAACTGCGAGAAGCCAATCATAAAAAAAAAACAACATTTGACGCGCGACATGATGCACAACATGTTGCTCATCATGTTGAACGGCAACGAAGAACTTTTATTTAGTAACATTGTCAATGTTGCGCGCCTGCTGGCAACGTCGCGCGTTGTTGTGCAACGTTGCTGAACATGTTGGGCGTCATGTGTTGCGCGTCAAATGTTGCCTAATGGATTCGAGGCTTTAAAGTAACATTATTCGTCTACCGAAAAAAAAACATTGTCTATGTTTATATATGTCTATTTTACAGAAAAACCATTATATATGTCTATGTGACAGAAAAACCATTTGTATATAACAAATGGTTTTTCTGTCACTATGTATATATTTATTTTGTTCTTAGTTACATTTTTGAGCTCAGAATTATCTTCCCCTTATTTGATATCCTATTGGAATGAAATAAACCCCGCTTTTTTGGGTGTTTTCGATGTTTTGTCGTTCAAAATGGCTACGTCACCCGAACCAAAATTACGCATCGATTGATACGTCGTTCATCGAAATTAGCTTATAAGCTTCAGCACTATCACAATCCTGTTGTTAGATTATACCATTGCACGTGTAAACGGGTACACCATTTATGCCTGAAGGCTTAATTAGTTTGATTTACTTGTTAATGCTTGAGTTTGTTTGTTTTTTTGATGGCATAATGGAGTGTGCTAGCTAACAAGTGTCAATTAATTTCATAAAATTTGATTTACATATTAGACATATAATTTTCTGTGTCAGGTTTTGTAAACTTTGCATACTGCTGTATAAATTCAAGTTTTTATAACTTAACAGACAGATGTGTTGCTGGGGAGTTTGTTGCGCCACTTCTGCTTCCCAGCTAAAACACTAGGAAGTGGTGACGGGCGGGCGTTTTGGGGACTGTCTTTATGCAGAACTATGACGTTCAAAAAGTGCTGGCACTCAGCCTAATTTGAATAAATGACTTTTGATTGTGACTATGAAGTTATATTCGTAAATACATACACTGCTAAAATCATAACCCTTCCTTTTTACTTAGTTGGGCCAAATTAAGACAAACTTATGGAAATTCAGTAAATCAGCAGTTAGCAAGCGAATCAGTCCACATATTTTAAACGAAATAGGAACACTAACTAAACTTTAGGAGCAAACATACCATATTTCAAAACAAAACTAAATACACGTCTCTAATTCCCCGATAGTACCAAGTAATAGAAATAAACAATAGAAGTTCCACTGAACGATTCAGGAAAGCATGAAGTTAATCTTGAAGTAAAGCAGAAATGTTGTCACACGATTTATTTTTTGTTTGATATGGGTTTGCTCTTGACTCTAGTCTAGGTCGGAGGTGACATAGACAAAGTCGATGATGGAATGAGCTTACCCAGAAGATGTCTATTCACTGTTACTTTGTAGAGATTATGGTTGAATGCGTTCGGAAACAATTTTTTTTAAACGTGCCCCAGATTGGATTTTTCCTGAATAATCAATGGTATAGGATCTAGCGTTCTACTGTGACGTGCCAATGCCTTCATGATTCCGTTGTGAAAAAGTGATGATATGCTTGTATAGCTTCGTCTTCCTCCCACGCCAAAAAAATGATTGTCGTAAATCTACCACAGTTAGGCATAGTGCCTGTCTAGATGTTAAACTCTCTTATGAGTCTGATAGAAAGTGGTACCCTCGAGACTGTTGACAAACTGACAATCTCGATGATAACGGCTGACGAAAAGTAAAATGTAGGGGTAGGATTGACCCTACCATATTTGGATATGCGTCACATCCGCGCAAAACAGCTATCGCTCAGCATAATGCTGGGATTCGTGAGCGAGACAGAGCCATAGCGCTGGTTTTCAGCTACACCCGGCGTTGACTGGATGACAAAAAGGCTAGAACTTCTGATACATCTTTTTAGTGTGAATAGTATCTCTAGTTACTCAATGTATTTATAAGCTCGGTTTATTTTGCTGGTGCGGTAAACATTAGGTGGTGTTTTTGTTGGTATATTAGAGGGTGCATGTCTTGACGATGGTTCATTGTTTTGTTGAGAAATTTACGTGACTACGAATATATGTACAGTCAAAGCACAAATGTTGTACGTAAACATAGCTGTGGTAGAATATTAGCCCGAGATTTTGCTTGGGAGTTTGCGAAATTTTCCTAAGAGAATTACAAGCAAATATTGGGAAGGTAGCTACTAGAATTTGTGTAGAACTTGCTGAAGGCGTGAGTAGAAGTAAGGTTTTCTAGATATATATGCAAAGAAAAAACTGAGTTCTTTTAACCTCAATGTTCTATGGTAGACGCTGATATCAAATATTCTTTACAAAACTTTTTTTTACTTTCTATCTATCTTATACGTGTCGTGGTTATAGTCGATACGTTCGGTAAGTTTAAGCAAATCTATTTAGCTGTTCAAACATGAAAACGTTACAAACAGTCACACTTTCATTCATGACATATACTAGTGGTGCGCTCCGGTTTCGCCCGGATGTATATTATTTTTTTTTTTTTTTTTTTTAATCTTTATTTATTTATGGAGGGTTTGATCAGTATGACCACGCCACCCTCATAGGTACATTCTACAAGGTTCATCTACGTTTTATACCTAAATTTACAATTTTATAAAGATTTTTGGCGGCTTTTGAAAGGGGAGCCGCCAGAATATTATTATACATACCAACGTTATTACAATCAAAACTATTTTCTATTAAATAATTACTCCTTTCAGCCTCGTTCCGGACACACTCCGCTAAAATATGAGTGACATCCTCTATTTTATCACACTCAGAACAGTTGGGTGAGTCAGTCTTCCTCATTAAAAACGCAAAGCTATTTAAGGGAATATGTCCAGAGCGAAGTCTGAACGCGGTCACAATTTCACGACGATTTATCTCTGTGCCCCCAAACCAAGGAAGGCGGCAAAGGCTGGGCTGAATGGTCCTGTACCAAATCCCCTTACTGAGCGACCTCTCATCAAAATATTCCTTCCACATATCCCAACACTGTTCTCGTACTCGAAACAACAGATCACTAGACAAGGGCAGGCATTCGAAAGTTATTCCGTCTGTGATCGCCTCTTTCGCTAATCGATCAACTTCCTCATTACCATAAAGGCCAATATGGGATGGTATCCACTGTAGAGTAATTTTACTCTTCCTCTGGACCCTGGCAATGGATTCCAAAATTTTGTAGGCTATCGGTGCACCTCGACAATTCGAGGTGCATCGAGCCAAATGTTGCAGAGCACTCCTGGAATCGGTCAGAATTAAATAGTTTCCTGATTCGAATGACTCGATGTATGAGATAGCTTCTGCTATTGCTAATAGTTCTACGTACATAATCGAAACTTTAACACATGATCTAAACTTAATGGAAGCCTTCGTTTGCGGATCGAAAACAGCCCAACCCGACTCATTACCGTCCTGTGACCCATCAGTATAGATTGAATAATGATTTAAATAGTTAGCAGTTAGGTATTGCTCACAAATTTGCTGCAAATGGTTACATGTATACTGAAGTTTTGGTTTGTCTATACTATCTATACAAGGCTTAACTACATCGGATAGGTCCACACTGCTAACCCACATGTTTAACGAAAATAGTTCTAATTGTAAAGATGAATATATAGGGTAATCAATAAGAAACTCGTGTACCGTCACTAATAGTGGTTTCTTTTTACGCCGCCAATACAAACACTGGCATGAATCGACAAGATTGTTTATAGCGGGAAATATTTCATTACCTCGGAACGAATTCATCTTCAACCAATATTTGCCAGCTAGGTAGTACCTGCGTACATATAAAGGTTGAATGTGAAGCTCACATTCCATCACGTGAATCGCAGTCGTCCTAACAAAACCACCGATAATGCGCATACACTGATTTTGTACTCGGTCTAATTTTAATAGACTACTTTTCAACCCGTTATCATAAAGAAAATTACCGTAGTCTATTCTCGAACGTATAATAGATATATATAATTGCCTCAAGTAATATGGATGTACACCCCATCCAGACCCAGCAAGCACTTGGAAGACTTTTAGAGACTTTAAACATTTTTCAGCCAATTCGCCAATATGTTTTTTCCATCTAAGCGAACGGTCTAACCACAAACCCAAATACTTTATATTATCTACTACTTCCATTGATGTTTTATTAATTAGAAGATTAACACATTCTCTTTTAAAACCTCTCTTAAAAACGCAAACTTTACTCTTTGAGGACGAAATTTCTAAACCTATATTTGAAAGTAATCCAACTAACAAGTCTAATGAATTTTGTATGTGATGAACGATTTCTATTATGTTTTTGCCTACTAAATAAATCACAAAGTCGTCTGCGTATTGCGATATCATAACTCCGCAGCTTATAATACTTGCACAGATATTTGAAGTTACTATGTTAAAAAGTAATGGCGACAGAGGGTCACCTTGGGCTAAACCGCGGCCGGTAGTTCGACAAATGTAAACATGATCTACTAAAATCTTCAACCTTCTTTCTTTTAAAAAGTGCCATAAATAGTTACAAATTTTGGATCCTACCCCAATGAAATCCATTGTTTGCATTAATGAAATAATATCAACATTATTATAGGCATTATCTAAATCCAAAAAACAACCTATTGTTATTTTGTTTTCTGTAAAACCCGTTTGAATATTAGATACTAAACTAACCAGATTGTCCATTGTAGAACGACTTTTCCTAAACCCCGTAGTGTATGGTGACAGGATGTTACGTTTTTCGATGAACCATTCTATTCGATTGTTTAAAATACTATGGAAAATTTTACACAGACATGACAACATTGATATCGGTCTTAGTGCCGAGAGAGACTGTGGGTCGCGTCCAGGCTTAGGTATTGGAACGACTGCGATGTCACGCCACTGAATGGGTACAAAACCGGTTGAAAGTGAACTATTATACAGTGATAACAATATAGCTTTGCCGTTCTCGGGAAGATATTTAATCATGGTGTATGAAATATCGTCGCAACCGGGTGATGTGTCTTTAGTGCGAATACAGCTATTTAGCTCGTGTTTTGTAATTGCCGTTTCTAATTTGAGATTACTAGAAAAACATGACAGATCGTGAGGAGATGTATAATCGGGGGTTAGGCTGCGAAGTAAATTATTGGCCTGCTCGCTATTAACATATTGCCTAGCACTTCTACGTCCTTTAAACCACCGCATCTTTTGCCACATTTGACCTTGCGATGATGTTCCGTCTAATGATGTGCAAAAATCCTGCCAACCTTTATCTCTTGCATTGCGTATAAGTTTTTGTGACTCACCTATTTTTGTATTAAGAAGAATAAGGTTATTCGGTGTCGGATTGCGTCTAAAAGTTGAAAGAGCTAGTCTACGTGCAGCAACTGATTTGGATAGGTTTGCATTCCAATAGGGTTTGGGAATAAAGACGTTAGTAGGATCTAGATTGAATTTTATATAAGGGATATGAACGTATGCTGCTAAATCGATGCAATCGATAAATTTATCGTAGTCACTTTGAAGATTATCAGAAAGGTGGAAGTCAGAAAATATATCTTCAAGTAAACTTTTGTAACTATCCCAATCCGCTTTCTTAAAGTTCCGTCTATAGATATTTTTTGGAACAACATTGAGATTAGTAGTAATTTTGATCATTAAGTGATCACTTCCAAGGGTTTCGTTCATAACGTTCCAGTTACATATCAGTGCCAAGTTAGAAGAAACAAACGTGACATCAGGCGCGGACTGCTGTAGATGGTTATTAACTAATCTAATACGAGTGTGTTTGCCATCATTTAGTGCGACAAAACCGTTATCTATGATTGCATCATACATTTGCGAACCTCTTAAATCAGTCTTGTAAGACCAATTGGTGTGGTGCCCGTTAAAGTCCCCTATAACAAGACTGTTCTTTGTATATAAAGAAAAAACTGAATCCCAATCCTGCTGGTTGGTACGTACAGATGGTGAACAGTATCCAGTAACAACATATTCGATATCACAACAATTTATCAACTTGACACATATAAGTTCAATACCTGGATTTGTGATTTGAGCATTACAGATGTGTGCGCGAATCGACCTATGTATGAAGATAGCAATCCCACCATAACCATCATCCCTATCTTTGCGGTAAATATTATAATTTGTCATCTTGAGATGACTATCTGGTTCTAACCAAGTTTCACTTACGGCTGCAATGTGGACCTTTTCCTGCAACAATATATTTTCAAATGCAACTAACTTCGGTCTTAAGCTCTGCGCGTTCCATTGGAGTATACTCAATTTAATTATTCTACTTTTATGACTCATGTCTCATAACAAAGAATTCGAATGCCTGTTTTACAATGGGCCAGTCTGAGATATTATCAACAATCACTAAAATTATCCAATCAATGCAACACTTAACCATGCTAGTAACCTTTGCTAAAATTGATATATTTTTCAGAAAAATTATTTCCTTTAGTCTTCTAATTAATTCACCAAACGTCACTTCTCTTTCTCGCTTTTCATCAACTGTCTCATAAATAGCTTCTGGCTTATTGGTATCATGAGGCTCTGGGTTTAAAAATGTATCATCTTCCGAAACCTTATGTCTCCTTTGTATTTTTACCGATGAGTGGGTGGTATTTGCAGCCTGTTCCTTATGTATTTGTACTTTTGTCGTACTGTTGTTAACCCAAGGTATTGACTCTCGTTGTGACGGGGTTGTATGTTCAGATAGCGGAGGAGCGGGCATCAAAGTAGAAAACGGTTTGGTAGAAGGCATCTTAGGAGCGACATCTGGGGGAGACCTTGGAGCTACATAAATAGTTAGTGCTTTTCTGTATGTGCAGTTGAACTCGGCCATAATGTCTCTCAACCTTTTTTCTTTTATAAATAAAGGGCAGCCTTTGTATAACGCCATGTGTGCACCACCACAATTTATACATTTAAAGGTTTTTGTATCACAGTTACCATGGTTTTCACCGCACTTTGGACATACAACTTTGCTTGATGGGCATTTCTTAGTAGGATGCCCTAATTTCCAACACTTCGTACACTGAGATACAGGGAATATGTATGGATCTACCTTTATTCTTAAACTTTCCACATAAATATATGGTGGTAAATAGGCGCCCTTAAAACATAGACGAACTGCTTCACTTCGTGCCCAACCTTCACTCGAGCTGCGACGATTAAGTCGATATATAGATATTAATTCGGCTGGTTTAGGACAAACTATTGTTTTTTGTATCTCATCGTCTGATAGATTTAAATCCACATCCCGTATAACCCCATATGAAATACTTTTTTCCAAAGCTCGTTGTATTCGCCAGCCTTTCTCAAGTAATGGTGTACACTTCTCTAACCTGTCTGCGCTGACTTCACTCTGCATATCGAGCCGAACTTTATAAGGGTTTACATATTTTACCCTTAGAGTGTCAGTGATACCATTATCTTTCAATAATCTTGCTAAAGCGAATTGTTTAGGTAATTGTTCACTACATGATATGTATACCTCAATTTTATCAATATCTCCCTTTTGCTTCTTCCCTTTCGATGTTACCTCCGTCCATTCTGAAATCTCCTCATCCCCCTTCCTCTTCTCCGACCTTTGTATAGTTTCGCACTCCATTTGTATAGTATCTTCCTCTTGGTATTGTGTCCCTTCTTGATTGACTTCTACTAGATCACTCCATGAACTGCTGCTCGCCATAGTGATTGCATAAACATGACCATCCCGTGTATTGCTCATTGGCTAACACTTTCAAATCATTCATCGTTAGCGGTCGCGCACAACGAGCAACCCAGCGGTATACGTGTGTATACACGCTGGGTATAGCTAGTCCGGTTGCGCGCAGGCAATAACAACAACGTAATTAGTAGGCGCGCAACTTGGGTGATTAGCAAACGACCACCTCGCACGAATGCCGTATCGAGACTCTGTATATTATTTTAAAAAAAATCTTGAATATGAATATATTAATATATTCTCCTAACAATAACAAACACAGCCAAAAAAAAATTAGCGAAATTTGTGAAGCCGTTCTCGAGTTTTGTCCTTAGCAACACATTTGGCGATTAATTTTTATTTATATAGAACAGGGATGGCGAACCTTTTTTGGTGATCGTGCCATTTTTATTACAAAAAATAAATGTAGCCATGACGTGTCGCCAAAATATCTTGACTTGGTGATTCCATGGTTAAAAAATAACACTAGATGCTATTAACTTAACTCCTTTATTGTGACTATAAATTCATCAAGGAATCTTAATGTTATCAGCTTTGCGTTTCTTTGAATAAAATTTAAAGTTCAGTATGATTTCTGTTTTTGCTAATCATTCAAGATGCTAAGTTATCGTGTATAGGCGTGCCCAAATTATTTTGCTGCGTGCCACGGCTGGCACGCGTACCATAGGTTCGCCATCCCTGCATGATTAGGTTGGAAGTACGGACAGATACTAACGCATTGGGAAAACCTATACACCTTTTGCCGACAATAACAACTATCTAATCGGTTCTTCGTCCTCCACTCTTCTTCTCTGATTAATTTAATTGCGGCGACAGCTGAATCGTTTCTCAGGGACTCGTCGAGCTTCATTGACTTGGCGCTTTTCTGGCTCTCAGAAGGTGCAGCGGTGAGGTTGGGAATACAAGGATGGGCTTATTCCGAAGCCCTGTTAGTTGCTCAAAAATATCCTACTAATATTATAAACGCGAAAGTTTGTGAGTATGGATGGATGTTTGTTACTCTTTCACGCAAAAACTACTGAATGTATTTGGCACAGAGGCAGAATATAGTCTGAATTACACATAGGATACTTTTTATCCCGGGAATATGTTCCGTTGGGATAATTTTCGACAATCACGCGGGTGGAATATATTAGTATGAAATATATTATATTTAAAAAAACGTAAACTAAACAGCAAACATCCTTCATACTGCATTCACAAAACAGAACGAGAATATAATGATAATGAATTATACACGGAGTTGCCAGCACCCCCTAAAATAGCTTCATAAGACAAAACTAAACAACGTGGCGCGTTCTAGGGAATGAAGATAAATTAATTTAACGTCAGCCCTTATTTACATAACGGCATCAAGTAAGGGAGCTTCGAGTGTAGGACTTGGTTATGTACGAAAAGATGTCTTTATTTTAGGAGTAAGTTGGTTTATATGTTGGAAGTAGAGGGGTGATATAATGGAAGACGGTACGGCCTTATTTATTTATTCATTGGGCTTTGTAGTTTTAATTTTATGTTAGAATAGTGGTAATTTTGTGCTATGTAGTCTGTGGATGTTTTGTAGAGCTCGTGGCTAAAGAATTACAGCCGCACGCTGTGATTATATAGCCACGAGCTAACAAAATTGGATGTTTTGACAATAGTTATGGCTTATAGTATTTAACGCTTCCGTGTTTGGGTCACAGAAGATATGTGTGCCAAATTTCATCAGAATCGGTCAAGGAGATTCGGAAAAAAAAATGCCGGACGAGCTAACTTCAAGGTTAAGCAACACTTACCGAGGTCGGTCCCTGGATGGGTGACCATGTTAATATACCGGATTTCTCCATTCCTCGGAAGACGCGTTAACTCCTATCACACACGTCCTGTCTGTCATTTGAACATCTTTGCCCGTCAGTATGGGTAGTTAAAAGCCAAATTACCTAACACCAGTCTTGCCGAGGGGTATCGTATTACCCAGTAACTGGGTTGTAGGGTTCTCAGCTACATCCAGTAAGACTGGACTGGACTGGTAGAATGTCCTTTGTCTTGAGCCCCAAAGAAATACCATACAGCGGCTCGCTAACGCTTTTAACACCATAAAACGCATGAAAGCGTGAATTCAAAACAGAAGAAGTATGTATATATAACTAGCTTGTGCCCGCGACTTCGTACGCGCATATACCTGTTTTTTTCCATCCCTGGAGGAATTCCCCGTTCCCGTATAGCCTATAGCATTCCTCATGAATGTGTCTATCATATATACAGAAATAATTTTCAAAATCAGTTCACTAGATCCAAAGATTACCCCCTACAACCTCACAAACTTTACCTCTTCATAATATTAGTATAGATATATATATTCTACTTGTAGTAATATTCTCTCACCAGTGCAATAGTGTCAAGAACTTGTTTGCCTCTCAAGTATTTGCGTCGGTACAAAATGAATGCATGTTGCATAATGTTGTCAGATTCGAAGCGTGCTGCTCTAGCATTTTATTAGTTTCCGCTCTAAGAATAATATTGTTCAGGTTTTTGATTTAGTTTAGTGAGAAGAGTACGTTTTAGTATTAGAGTTTTGTCCAAATGAGCTTGGGTTTCATTCTGTAGTTAGTGTTATTGTGAAGAGGTAGTTTCTCAAAAGGATCCGGCTCGAAGCACCATCATCTGTCTGCAATCAGGCTGTATCATGAACCATGATAGCTAGGCTGTTGAAATTTACACAGATGTATTTCTGTTACCGTTATAACAAAAATTAATAAAAAATAAATAAAATTACAATAAACATGTTTTTTTCGGCTTATGGTACGGAACCCTTCGTGTGTAAGCCCAACTTGCACTTGTTATATAATATATCGTCGTTACAAATTTAATATCTCTTATGTGTATAAAAGTAACTTTCCGAGAAAAAAAAAAAAACTTCCCTTAAAATGTAGGCTGACACTTAAGAATTTTTAATAATGATACGTGCTTTATCGATATAATAAGTACTCACTGTCACATGGCAGGTTTTACTATGTAAGGGCAATGGGTATTCAAAATCGCTTTTTAAATATCTGTAAAACTCAGTTTTGACAAAAAAGTCACGTAGAAGATTTAAAATTTGTAATATATGGATTTCGCCATCTCATAGTCATATTCATTATAGTAGTCATATTGTTTTGTAACTAAGCCCAAATTTGAATACGATGTCCTTTTTTACAGAAGAATGATACTGCTTCCATCTTAATCTAATAAGTCAGTTGTTTTTGAGTGGCATACCCAAGGGCATAAAAATATTCGTTATTATTTAGTAGCCTAAAAATGAAAACCAGTCAAGTGTGAGACGGACTATGGATTCAGTACAATCAAACATTCTGTATGGTGTCGGACGTAAAATAATGGCACCATCCCATCACTTCCCGTGGGTGTCGTAAGAGGCGACTAAGGGACTCCCAGAGAATGGGCAGCCACATTCTCTGTGCATTGCAACAGCTACAGCGATCGCCAACCCGCCTGCTAAGCGTGGCGATTATAGCAAGCCCCCCCCTTTGGGGGATGCCTATGTCCAGCAGTGGACGTCATTCGGCTGATGTTGACGATGACAATAAACCGAACCACGTCTCTTCTATGAAAATGAAATAAATGTAAACTATAAACCCCCTGTTAATTGGATTTTAATTTATTTTCTATTGTTTTTTTGGTAGTAATATGAACTAACATTCTGTAATAATCGGATTAACTTGTTTGCCGTAATAGTAATAAGTACAGTTCAAGAGATACAGTCCGCTGTTAGACATACGGACGGACAGACGGAGGCTTAGTAATGGTTGTGGTTACCCTTCAGGTACGAAACCCTAAAAACAATCCAACAAAAAAAATACCAACCATTATTTTCCAAGTATGATTTTTTAAAGTCGTTTTTTCATGACAGCCTTATCTTACATATTTTAATCTACAAGGTCTACAAGCGACTCGAAGCAATTACGGTAAAGCTAAAAGTCTAAACAAAAGATTGCTTCTTCAACTTAGATGAATAATGTCATGAAACCTTGTTTGTTCTGACTTTTAAGTCTGATTAGCTGTGTTAGGGGGAGCTGGTTGAACCGAAATATTTGAAGGATTTTCTGTTAAAAGTTCTGTTGGCTTAGTGAGTAATTGGCTGCTGTTCTATGGGTTGTGGGATTGTTTCCTAGTTGGTGCAAATGTTTTGGTTTAAATTTCTGTTTTTAGTGTTTAGGTATGTGAGGTTTTTGTCAGTCAGAGTTATTTGGACTTACGACGCAGGAGATAATAAACCTAAGTTACAGTTATAGGTAGTTATATTTTTGAGCCGTTTGGGGTTGAAACTCTCGGGTCGTAGGGTCCGAGTGCACATAACTTGTTTAAAGATCTTTCAAGACGCTTTGTTGACACTTCGCGTGACCCAAGGGCTGGCTTTTACCTAGGTAAAAGAGTAAGCATTGCCATACAACGTGGCAATGGCGCCAGTCTTTTGGGTACACTTCCAGTCTACAGCGTTGTTTAGTTAGGAGTTTTTATTTTTATTTCTAGTGTATATGATTAGGTATTTATTAAAGCAGTTGTAAATATCTATGTTAATTTGCTTTTAAAAAACGGTGTAAAAAAGTAACGTTTACCACCAATTCCTTGATTACGCATTTGATGTTGAGTATTTTTTAAACTCTGCTGCTACCTTAGAAGCTGTCATACTTAGGGCATTAAAGAAAGGATTGAAAAGTTCTTAACGTCAATGCTTCATTCATTCAGAAACTCGTCCTTTTGCCTCCAAATCCAACATATTGTCCCATAAATTTTATTCAAATCCATTTATAAAAAACAGGACAATAAAAAAGACATCCGATTTCAAAACCGATTAATTAACTATATTAACCAATTAATTATATATATTTTTATCTTTCACAAAGATAAATGACACAGATTACTTTAAAAGATAAAACGGGGTAAAAAAGATTAAGAACACTAAAAAGATATTCTCCGGAAAACAGTAGGAGAACGACCGTAATTACAGCAAAAAGCCTCCTTAAAAATAATTGTAAGGGGATCTTTTATCATCCCTCTGAATTTAAGACGACTGTCAAATTCATCCAAATTGAATTTTGTAGACACATTTAATTCTACTAAGTGTTATATGGAAATTTTAAAACGGTTTTGGCTGCAGTTTGAAATTGGAATTAAGTATTAATTGCGGTCATAAAATTTATTGGCTTAATATCTTCTTGAGTTGGTATTTGATGACTGTGAATAATTATCTTAATGTTTTAATTGCTTGTAACTTATATACTTCACGGGATTATTTTCGATGATGATGTAGCTTACATTATTGAATTACACTTTCAAATTGGATAGCTGAAAAAAAGTTATTTAAGTTTTGGTTTTTAATATTGGTAAAAGAAAACATAGTTGAGAAGCTTGAAATCTATAGTAATAAAATAAAGCTGAAGAGTTTGTTTGTTTGTTTGTTTGAATGCGCTAATCTCTGGAACTACTAGTCGGATTATAGATTATATTACCAGTTGGTATGTATGATATGATAGCCACATTCATGAGGAATGCTTTAGGCTATACGGGAATGGGAAATTCCCAAGGAAACAGAAAAAAACGACATATGCGCGTACGAAGTCGCGGGCAAAAGCTAGTCAGTACTAATTGAAATTAGTAGATCTGGATTAAACAACCCGCCTTGATAAGTGTGATGTCACCGAAATTAAAAATAAACTTTTCAATTGCATAAAACGTCAAAAAAACACTGAAACTAGTCAAGGATAGTGACTACTATTCTGACAAAATATTCCAAGCAGTCTGTTGCAGTTAGTGACATCAAATCTGTGATGAAAGACAACATATTCGTTTGAACTAGTATTGCCAGTGTTTTGATTTATTATATCGTTTCGTCGTCTCCACCTTGTATACAACGTGTAACAGAATAAAGGCAATACCTCTTAAGGGGTCATTGAACTCATCATTATGAACAACTTTCACTATGGGACCAACACTGAAATCGCGAATTAAAATCAACTGCCCCATACGCATTCCTCGACGATATGATTACATATTTTTTTGCGATTTCAAAGTTGGCCCCATAGTAAAAGTTTTTCATAATGATGAATACAATGCCCCCTTAAATGGTACTGCGTTTATTCTGTTACACGTTGTATAGTACTGGTAGTCAGCTGCATCCGTTTGGACTGGTATCCGAACGCAACACACCTACAAGATAAAAGACTGGGTAGACTCATAATCATAATCATTTATTTGTTAAACATAGGTAATTATTACATACAAGATCTTAAAATCTAGGCAGTGGCATGTTGTGTTCCACGCGCGCCTCAAAGAGATGTCAGCATAGAAGACGGGGCCCGCCAGGGCCAGAGCCTGTCAGAGTTGCGGAATTTGTTCGAAAGAGTCACCGCGGCCCTGGAACGCAAAGGGCTTGAGAAGGAACACGGGTGGGTTTTAGTCAGTAAGAGACTGACACGCCCTTCCGCTCCACCCAGAGCGGAAGAAGTCATTTGATGATTTCCCATCCTTCAAAAAAAAGGACCGCACACTGGGTACTTTATGGACTGTCGCAATCTGTCTCTTTTTTTATTTTAGCTAATTAGACATTAATTTTATAGTACAGTGCCTGTAGAAGTCATTTGATGATTTCCCATCCCTAAAAAAAAAGTAGTGCGCTATGTTTTGGCAATTGACATCCAAATTGTAAAAAAAAACACGATGTGGTGGAGCAAAGAAAACGCAATTTACGCTCGAAGTCAAGATTCCGTATAAAATTTCTGTAGTTTGGTATCAGACCAAACACGAAATGAGTAAACACAAGTTTAAGTGTAATTTTCACTGAGTTACGCTCAGACCCGAAACTAAAAGACCAAACTTAATATTTCGGACCACCCACAGTTTAATGTCCTCAGCAATGTCAGGGGGAAAGTTCTAGTGCAATAAAGTAAATGGAAAATGTTGAGAGCCTGCACTATTTATGAGCTTTAAAGCGAGGTTTACACAAACCATTTCATGCGGCAGTGCTGTTTGGGATGAGATGCAAATATTGCATTTGTATGATTTTGTAAACTTTTTTTTGGAATGTGTGAAAAAAAGTGATTGAATATTTTTTAACTGATATTGGATAGCTGAATACGGTTTGATTGGAAGCCGACGCCAATGTAGTTGGGAAAAGGCTAGGTAAATGTACTCATCATCATTAAAATATTATTGAATGGATTGCGTCTGACCAGAAAATCTGACACCAGTCTTCCCAAGGATTATCGTGTTACCCAGTAAATGGGTTGTGGAGGTCTGGTAGGCAGCCGCTTCATGTGAAATACTGGTATTCAGCTGAATCCGGTTTGAGTGAAAGCCGACCCCAATATAGTTGGGAAAAGGCTAGGCAGATGATGATGGATCGCGTCTGACCTAAATCTCATCTGACGGAAAACTATAATGTGGTGGACGATGGAACTTGCTTACCTAGAAGTAACCTATTCATTCTTTAGTTAAATGCCCCAGATTGCAGCTACAGTAAATATAGATTCCGGCCGGAACATCCACCGTAATTTTGGGATACTTGGTTAATTCAAACGAATTGAATTCATCATTATGTAACGTAAAGTAGTAAGCTCATTTTTAAGAAGATGTAGGTACCCAGTTAAGGGGTTGCGGAGGTCTGGTAGGCAGCTGATCCGGTTTGACTGGAAGCCGAAGACCCCAATATAGAAAAAGGCTAGGCAGATGATGATGAATAAGCTCATTTTTACTATACCTTCGATCGCTTTGCCTTGCTTTGTTCAATGTGGATTAAGTAATGTTGGTGGATATTTTATAGGTTATCGATAGATAGAGTCAATGTTTTACCTCACTACCAAAAATAACTAAGTTCTAGCCCTCCCAATGTTTTTCTAACAATCTCGAATTCTCAAGTTCTATCTCGAATCATTGGCAGAATTAACTTAGTGAAAGGAAGGAACTACGCAAATGTGAATAGTGTCAATATTACCTTAGTAATAACTCGAGGACTTGGCATACACCATCAATTTAATGTTCAAGTAAAATAGAATAGGTACAATCGTGTTTATGCTCACAATATAAATACCTATTATAACAACAGTACGTAAACCATATTAATTGAATTTAACTTTTGAATTGTCAAGTTCTGTCAGTCAAGACGAAAAAGATATTTACACGTTCCAAAGCACGATCTCTACGGAGAAGGAATTGCAAGAAACTTGACGGATACACGTTGTGCAAAGATATGGTTTCAAAATAGTTAAAAAAACAACAGGTTGCACTCCGGGAGTGTCGGCAGAAGTGAAAATTTGAACATTAACGTAGTGCATTTTTGATATTTTGGAATGGTTAGGGAATAATTTCGAACGAATTGCTTTAATTATCAGTATAAAAGTACTGATCAATTGATGATTGATTGATGTGGTTAAATATAATATTCATTTATTGCGCTATCGTACACAAACATGACAATTTATATTATATTAAAAATTTAACACTTCAGAACTTTCCCTCCGTCTTACGAATTTTCGATCAGGTCACGTGTCCTGACGCGAATTTAACATTTTTTACCCATCCCAAAAAGTGCACAACGCCGCTTAAGAAATTTTCACTTCAAAAGTGAAAACTCTTCTAGTTTTTATGATTATAAACCAAAACAATTTATAAGTAAACCACTATGCTATCACAGGGGATCGGAAATGTTTTTTCTAAACACAGGTTACCTCGTAACCTATCTAGAAGAACAATACTGCACCCACTAACTAGATTTAGAAAAAATGTATACCTGTGAAACTTAACAGTGCAATGTAATCTAGTCCTAGGTTAATCATTAAATTTATTATTATTTATTATTCTCTTTATTTATTTTCCTTACATACTAATTTATATTTTTAAATATTTCTTAAAAAACACATTACAAAAAACATTTAGAAATATCAAAAGCAGTATGTAGTCCGCCGGTGTCGGGAGCAGGGTCCAAGCTACCGGTGGTTAGGGCTCCAGAGAAAGAAACCTCTTCACAATACGAGCCGTATCGAGGAGTATTGCCTTCTGTATCAGGCTCCTATTATTTATTATTATTATTAATAAATAAAAACTCCCACGCGGAAAGCTAACTTCAAACTAACCGTTGGCAACTTGCATCCTCTAAATAAACCTAACGGCTGGCGGTATCAACACGGACAAAGCTAAACTTCAAGCGTTTCTAACACTAATTGTAAATACTATTACGAAGTTGAAGATCACCACAGTATAACAGGTAGAGGGGTTTTAACTTGCAAGTTAAGTGAACAAACGACTGTGGAACTGAAGGTTGAAGGCTAAAATACGTGATGTAATGGAAGTGTTGTTTTTGAACTATAATCCCACCACCCACCCAACCACTTTGGCGCTGTAAGTGTTGATGGACAGTTTCGGATTCAGCGGGAGGACACGTCGCGGTGTCAGCACTGTGATGATCGTCCGGAGGACACGGTGAAGCATAGGGTGGAGGTCTGCCCTGCCTGGGCGGAGTACCACCGGGTCCTTGTCGAGGCGATCGGCAGCGGCGACCTCTTGCCTCCGGGTCTGGTTAAATCCATGGTCCGGAGCGAGGAGGCTTGGGAAACGGTCATCTACATCTGCGAAGTTGTCAAGCAAGTGGAGGAGGAGACGGGCCGCGCGAGGGAGAGACAAGGACTTCGCCCCAACTGCAAAAATGTGTATCCTGACCATTCTGACTTGGTCGCTCACCGAATTGCAAAGATTTTGCCTTAGGGTTCCAAAGGGCTTCAGACTGCATCATTCTGAGTGTTAAAAGAACAGATCGAACACAAAATACGACAATGCTTTCCAAAACGGAAAACTACTTTATGTATATACTTTTTACCCACAGAAGTGGTTAATAACCGGCCAAGTGCAAGTCGGATTTGCAAATGAAGGGTTCTGTACCATCACCATTATTGTAATCCACTATTATGCCGTTAATATCGAGCAATAAAACTCTAAAATACACGTCTGTTCTCTTAATTTTTTAATATTATTTTATTTTATTTATTTATTTATTATATACTTTATTATACACCTCATAATAAGAACAGGATTTTTAAATATTTCTATAACAAAATTATAAAAACCAAAGCAAAACAAAAAAGTAAGCAAATAAAACAATGCAAACTCATGTTGTCATTATTAAAAATCAAGCAAAAAACGCCAAAAAAATGTTTCTAGTAAGGGAGCCCACTTTAATTTTTAATGTATTTGTTATGATAATGGCAACAGAAATACACACTCTATGCTATAATCAACTACGTAATTTTACTACTGAAATAAAATCGCCTGGTTTGTCCATTTATTTTAAAAGCCAGATAATCCAGAAAGTCACGACAAACAGCCGAGTCGAAGAAAAAAGACAGAGCAAGAAAAAGTTTTTAGTTTACTCTATGGCAAAGCGGCGGGCAGAAAGAACTACCAAAGGAGAGCAACTTTGTGAAAAAAAAAAAAAGAAAGATTGTCTTCGACTTTTTGAGGATAATTTTTTTTAAGAACTGACAAGCCTTTTTTTGAAGTACATGTCACTAAGTATTTTGGAAAAAAGGTGTTTTGGAGAAATATTGTTATTTCAACTAATTATTTTCAATAACCTGAAAACTATGTTATGTTTTTGATAAATTCAGGTCTGCAATTATCTTAGATAAATTTAATAATATTTATTCCTTAACTTTTAACAATAGACCAAAACAGTTACGTGGTCTTGATTACTTGCCAACATATAAACTACCTAAAACTGTAAATGTGTATGTCATGAGAACGTGAAAATAAGTATTAACTGATACTCTGAATAAAATTCCTAAAAATGTGTATTCAAATATTGTCACTAGGTGGTGACGTCACTTTTTAAGTAGGTATAAGATTACCTATTTTAAGTTACATGTTGTGAGCGAGCTTGCTTGCTCCACTTTGTCACAAACTTCAAAACTTCAAAGGTTCTAGACAAGTGTCATGTAAATTAATGGATTGAAAAAAAAAACAAAAAATGTAATACTTACTTTTCTTAGTAAAAACAGTTTGAGCCCTGCTTTTGCATTGTGTAAAGGCGTTCGAATCAATTAATGAATGTATGTTAGGGTTGCCTGCCAGTCTCACCAGATACTACTCACCTGAGTACTAGTATGTCACATGGAGTAACTGCGTATTATCAGAGTATCGTTTTACCCCAGTCATGGGGTAACACGATACTCCTGTGCAAGACAGGGTTCAGATTTTCTAGCTTCTGGTTCCCCGTAGCGACTGTGGCTTGGTGCTTAAGCGTTGCCTAACCTCATTAAAACCATGAGCTCCTCCATGAATCAATACAACATAATTATAACAATATTATTTTCTGTTACGTGCGCATATTCGCTCGTCACAGATTTTGCCGTCCCTATCAATTGGCACACATTCTGGAGAACTCATGTCAGCGCGTTTAGCAGACGGCTCATAACTTTTTATCCACCAACGATTGTCGTACACATCGGGACAAAATTAAATAGCAGCTCTAAGAAATAGTCCTATTGTTAAGAGAGCATAAATAATTTTGTCGTGCAAACGAAGCGTTTCAGGACTTATTCATTCAAAAATTGTTACTTGGAGAAAGCAGGCCGCCTTTGTAAAACATTTGTCATTATAATCACCCAAAGCTGCCGTCTGCGGTAATAAAATTATTTCACAGTAAACATTTTGAAAATTAAATTTTAAAGACTTCTCACTTGGAGTAATGGCCCGTTTTAAGTACGGACGTGACGTAATAAGTTAGCGCCCTGAAAACTTTGTATAGGTGTTTTTTTTTTCGTTTTGAACGTAGGCCGTGAGATTTGTGAAGCTGGGGCGATTTTTAAAGCTAATTATAAAATTATGTAAGTTCATTAATAAGAAAGCCTTACCTGATAATGTTCACGAGGTAATGATCTACTTAATTAAATTATATTGAGTAACTGTAAAACATTTTCCTCGTGGATTCATCATCAACTTCCACTTTATAAAGCGTTTTTCTTTCCACTTCTGCGCAAAGGCACCATGAACTTAATCTAGAAAATTTTCCTTAGTTACTCAACAAAAAATCCCTATAATTTTCTAGTGATAAAGTTTCTTAGTTCCTCCACACAAACAACCAATAAGTGTTTTATCCTGTTTTCCAAGAAGTCAACAATACAATTAAGATTCAGTAAATACGACACGCTTACAGCAGTCGCTACTCGCGGAAGTTAAAAATACGCCTTACATTTCTAAGAATGACTAGTATTCTAGAAAGCCTGGGAACCCGTCTGCCTAAAAATATTTTTAGTTCATTTAAGGTGTTCTGTTCAACTTGCTGTAAGAATGATATCTGGAGCAGTAAGACGTTTGTGCTTCCCCTGTCTTCCTAAGTGAGAACGCAGAGTCTTACTGACTAGCCATTTCACCACGATTACTCAAAACGTGTAAGTTAAACGATATTTGTATAATTTTCAATATACTTTGTGTGCTTACGCAGACTGCTGCAGAAACAAACTTCCTATATAAGAAAAAAAAAAAACTGGCTTTTGCCCGCGACTTCGTACATGCATATCCCGTTATATTTTCCGTTCCCTTATAAATTTCAGAAAATCCTCTGTTAGTGCTCTCTTACACTCCCCTAGGAACCTACATGCCAAATTTCAGCTCTCAACGACTAGTAGTTTCGGCTGTGCGTTGTCTGTCAGTAACTTAATCACTCAGACAGTTAGTAACGGAAGAATTTTATATATTAGAATTAACAATAAACGAACGTTTAATTGAATGTTTATATAAGGTAATCTCTGGAAGCACTGTTTCGATTACGTTTTTTTTTAGCTGATATAATGCTACTTTATGGTTTAGTGACATCGGCTTCTTTATATGAACCATAACATGCACGGTTTTAAGGTTTCTTGCTACGGGAGTAAAGCCGTCTGAAAAAGCATTCCAATATTTGCCGAATACCACTCCATCATATCAGCCAAAAGACGTCCACTGCTGGACATAGGCCTCCCCAAAGGGGGAGGATGGTGTTGCCATAATCGCCACGCTTGGCAGGCGGTTTAGCGATCGCAGTGTAGCTGTTGCATTGTATAGAGAATGCTGCTGCCCATTCTCTAGTGAATCCCTTAGTCACCTCTTACGATATCCACGGGAAGAGATGGGATGGTGCTATTCTGTTACGTCCGACACCATACAGAAAACTGCGCGGCTTATTAAATCCGTTTTACAATTTTTTTTATCAATATTATAAGACCAAATAATAATGAGTAGATAGTACCCAAATAAACTTGTAGCTTTATTTTAGCTATGTTTTATTACAGAATTAAAAGTTTCTCCCGAATATAAACGCACAACTATTCCTTTACTACGTAGCTACTAAAAAACAAAATTAAAATGAACTACCATGGCAATTCGTTCCCATCTCTAAACTCGAGTAATAAAATGTTAGAAACACAAAACCTCACTTCATTTTGCTACCCAATCCGTTTTACCTGCTAACGTGAAAATATATTTGTGCGTAGGGCTGGCGGTCTGTATTATGAATTTATTCATTTATTTAACATCAACGCTATCATAAAAATAAAACTATATTGAGAGTTTTGTTTTAGTATTTTCGTTTTAACACTAGCGGCCCTGCGATCCGAATATTTAGTTCGTTTTTCAGGACATAGACTAGCTGTTTGTTCTCTTTAAGAGACCAGAAAGCTAATTTTCAGCCAATCAAGATCGTGGCTAAAAAATAACATCCACACAGTTCGATCTTCGAGGTTAAGCATCGCTTACCGAAATCAGTCCGTAGATGGGTGACGAATATGACCATCCAGTACCTACCATACTTAGCCTATCGAAGCATCTTAAGCCGTTGATCCCGGCCGAGATCTATAATTAATGACAATAGATTTTTGACAGTCGGTACTAATGGTCAAAAGTCATAAAATCTGATATCAGTCAAAGAGGTATTAGCCAGTTAGTAGGTAGTGAAGCTCGCTCCATGTCAAATACTGGTACTCAGCTATTGCATCCGATTAGACGGGAAGCCAACATTGATTTATTAAAATCAGCATTGCCAATCAGCGTGGCAATGCTTCCAGCCTTTTTGGCACTTTCCCATCGACAGTTAAGCAGCTAAATATTTTGACTGAGACCGAAAAGATCCGAAAAGCAGAGAACAGGCAGTCGTATGCTATGAGCTAATGCACTGACAAGGGATCAGCTGATGTAGGCCGTAAGATTTGTGAAGCTAGGGCGATTTTTAACCTAATTATAAAATGATTTAAGTTCATTAATAAGAAAGTCTTACCTGATAATGTTCACGGGGTAATAATCTACTTAATTATACTGTATTGAGTAACTGTAAAACATTTTTCAAACGTCAAACTTCCATTTTATAAAGCGTATTTCTTCCCACTTCTGCGCAAAGGCACCATGAACTTAGTCTAGTAAATTTTCCTTAATTTTGTGAATGATTGAAATTAGCATTGCCAATCAAAATAATTGAAGAAAAACAGAAATCTCGAGCGTGACAACCATATCAGAGCTAAGTCAAAGTTCGCCTAATACGTTCTTATTTATTACCTGTTTCTATCTGTACAAGCAAGGCATGTCGAAAATGTAATGATTCAAAGGGTCTTACAAATTGCAACGAAGCACCATTACTATACTAGCTAGCCCCGGGGCGGTGTCCGTGGAAAACAAATTCTACCCCTTTTTACCCCATTAGGTATCGTGAAGAATCCCTTCTTGGCAGGTGCTTACGTAATGGAAACTGGCCAGGTATGTGCTATTTCTTATTTAATTCTTGGCTTTTTGTGACGGGTATTTTTTTATTTCCTGTTTTAGTCGGTTGGTCACAGGATTTTAATTTTACAATAGTTGGTATTATTGTAATTATTAGTTGAGATATTAACAAAGAAGTTGAGTTGCTATTGCCTCTTTCATGACGAACAATAAAAATAACTATTATAGTTTATATAGTTATAACATGTTGCTAAAGATTTGGCAAATGTTTAACAGTTGGCCGTCTTTTAATGCACGTAACTAAAAGAGTTATGGATATAAATGTGGAAGGATTGTATTAGGAGTGATATGATGGAAAAGGGAGTTAGTGATAGCGTGACGGCTGACAGGACAGAATGGAAGAAAAAAACGTGTTGCGCCGACCCCAAGTAACATAGGATAAGGGCAGGAAGATGATGATGAGTTTATATAGTACGTAATCTGAGCCCGGGAATCTCACAAATTCATGCGATCGATTGCATAAATATACTTTAATTTTGTCTTTTCAAACGTTTTTTTTACGTGTATTATGCTGTTTAACAAATGAATTGGAACAATGTGTCAGGAATTTCTATCGATTGCAAAAGAATATGCGAATTTATGATTTACTTTGAGGTGCGAGTTTTTGACAAGACTTTTTATTACAATAATGACACCATTAAAATCAGTTAAGTTAAGCCTATTTTAAATGGTGTCAATATTCCTTTTCCTCGCTAACAAATATTTTGAACGTCAAATTAATCTGACTTCTAATAAAGACGGTTTACTTTGACCTAAATTTTATGAAGAAATCCTTTACAGACTCTTGAAAACAATAAAGCATTCAGGTGGAAGGATTAGAAATTAATTATAAATTGATTGGATTCAAAGTTAAGAGCGTCCGTCTAAATATTTTTGTCATTTGAATTTCGTGCCGTAGTTTTGTTATTAATTTTATTGCTTGACATATTATGCTAATGAGAATATCTTCAATGGGTCCACACGATATAGATTTTTTCAGTGCAGAATTTTTTTTTTCTTGTGAGTGTGTGTTTGTGTTTTTTTGTGTGTATTCTGAATAATATATTTTTAATTTTCAAATATCTTTTCCCTCATAAAAATCAACCATGGTGGAGCATCCGGTGGAGGTCTGCCCTGCTCGGGCGGAGTACCGCCGTGTCCTCGTCGAGATGATCGGCGGCGGCGAACTTTCGCGTCCGGCCCTGGTCCATGGTCCGGAGCGAGGGGACACGGGAAGCAGTCACCTTCTGCTGCGAAGGAGGAGGCACGACGCGTGAGGGAGAGGCAAACCTCAAGCCCCAGCCGCCGCAACAGAATAAGACGCCCTGGGCGTCGGAAGTCGCTGGGTGATTCCTGGCCACCGTAGGAGCTGGCCTGCGGACGGCGAACGATGAATGGCTGGCCACCCAGAGCGGAAGGAATGATTACCCGTCAAAAAAAGGATCCAGCAAAATATCAGGTATATTTGTCTGACACAGTATACTGAGCTGGACTTCCATTTGGCGCATCCTTGAAGCAGACAACGTACTATGATTGTTCTTTTCTTTGCTAAGTATCTACCAGTGTCATTATGTTAATTTCTTTGTTTTCAAAGTGTTTTTATAAGTTGGCACCACCACGGTAAAGTTGTTGCAATCATTATTTTGTGATCTTTTTATTTTTACTATTTAATTGTGATTTTGTTTATAGTATACACATATGTTTTTTTTTGTTGTGTTGCATAAAATAAATGTTTTATTTATGTATATATTTAGGCATAGCTAGAAACAGTGTCACTACAGAATCAAAATATCTACTGAAAGAAAAGTTCTTTAAAAGTAAATTTGGCACCGACCATCGCCGAAACATGATGTTATAATCACAAGACCTAAGTTGATAATCATTAGAAAAAAACTATAACTCTATAAAACAATGAATAAGAATAAGAATAAGAATAATATTTATTTAGCACTTACATGAAACACGCACGGTACATAGAAATAAAATTAAAAAAAGAAATGTAGGTATGCTAAGAACTAAATGTGTGTCTCACGGCTGCACTAAAAAGGTCCATTTCAGAGATATGTCAGACAGACTGATGCTGTCTGACGCTGGTTTTCTAATGAACCCTTGAATGGACGAGTGGCGGTTCATTTGAATCCATCTAATATAGTTATATTCTTACATATATCTACATATAGCATCTAAATAAAGTAAATAAAATAATAAACAGATATAATGAAGGTTTTTACACTTGAAATAAAATAATGTCATGGTAAAAGTTGTTAAAAAGCAACTAAAATACTGGCACTGGCTCTATATATGTAGATTATCGTTTTGTGAGTAGCAGCCCAACGTTATCTTCATCCATTATTCCAATTAGTTTGGCATTAGTGGAGCATATCTTATTCCTCCACACGCCTGTCTCTATTTGCCATCAACTTAAAAGAGGCAAAAGGCAGAGGAATGGATTATGGGTTTCACGAAACCTATAGTTTTTAGGCTTCTTCTGCTCTTAATAAATAACCACCCACGTTCATACTCAAAACTTTTCTCACGATGACGTATCATTTTTCATAATTTGTCACAAATTCATTTCGTGGCAGCCAATCGTCTTGATACCAAAATGGCGAACGAACGTTCTTAATTCAAAATCTCCCTCCTAAATGCTGTTACACTTTCCACAAAATTTAAATTAAAGACCATTCAGCGAACAATTTCCTCCATAATTATTTGTTACCGCACGATTTTCCTGATAACAAGAGTGATGTGTGCAATCAATTATACGCCGTATTACTTACATTATAAACACGAAATTGGCATGTTAAATAATGGAGCTGTTAATTGTTGTTGCGTACGTGAATTGAGTAACTTATTCATAGCGTCGGTGATGGATTATATGGGTCCTTAATACAATATTGAAGTATGGTGATGTTTTGTGTACGATGTTTTTATTGGTCGTAAATGTGAACAGCCTTTTTTTAATTCGATACTTAATTACGTTCTCGATTGCGTGAATCTTTTCAGGATCGCTTTAGGGTTCCGTACCCGAAGGATAAATAACGGAACCCTAAGTACCGATTTTTATTCCTATTCATTTACTGTGCACGCGGTACGGTTGTGGAATGCACTGCCGCCTGACATGAGGGACTGCAAAACTCTTCAAGTTTTTAAAAGAAGAGTGAAAGAACACTACCTTTCAG
The DNA here is from genome assembly GCA_905163435.1 of Mamestra brassicae. Lineage (NCBI taxonomy): Eukaryota > Metazoa > Arthropoda > Insecta > Lepidoptera > Noctuidae > Mamestra > Mamestra brassicae. The sequence continues at coordinate 2,536,164 of LR990996.1, read as the reverse complement.
TACCATCATAATATAAGATAAATAATAATTTATCTTATATTATTATTAAAGTAGTATGTATTAGTATGATATTAATTGTAGTCATATTTATGTAAAGTATGTTATATTTAAAGTTTTTTCTCTTTTTTATGTAAGCACAACTTTTACACACGATGTCTAAATCTCTTTTATTCGACTCTCCTTTCGCAGATATGCTGGAAGAGATTTCTTTAGAAATAAGCATCACCTTTGTACCTACTTTCTGTTCCCTTCTTCTTATCTATTTGTTAAATATGTACATAAACTATTAAATAAATAAATAAAGTAAGCCTCTGCTGTCCGTCCGTCTGACTGTAGGCTGTATCTTATGGTACAGGCGCCAGCACAGCAAGCTACCCGAAACTGTAAAATTTTCCCAATCAACCTTGAACCTAAAACTTGGGCCATAAAGTTGAAAATATAATGAAGAAATTTGACAGATTGTTGGAGCTGAATTTTTCGCACATTGTTTATTTCTATTGGTGCTATAATAATACGGTGCCCAATCGGGGGCCTCCATACTAGAGAAATACGATTTTTCTGGCATTTTTTGCCGTAAAACCGGAAATACACTAAAGTTTTCAGGTTTAAGTACAGTTTGACATAATACTCAACGTCAAAGGCTTAATTCATAAATCGAGTTTTAGCAGAACATATTTCCTTTCAGTAATTTCAGATATTCGGAAAGTATTATTTTGTCAGGTTTATCAGTTGGTCAGTTAAAATCTTTACATTTACGTCACGATGCTTAGAAATTTCAGCAAGTTGAACAGAAATGTATCGTTTTCATTCCGGAATATTTCAATTCAAATTGGGTGTTAGCAAAACATGTTTTCTTTCAATTATTTGGGAAATTCGGATATTCGGAAAGTATTATTTTGTCAGGTTTATCAGTTGGTCAGTTAAAATCTTTGCATTTACGTCACGATGCTTAGAAATTTCAGCAAGTTGTACAGAAATGTATCGTTTTCATTCCGGAATATTCCAATCCTTGCCGGTTAACGCAATCTCAAATAGATTGATTTCAGGTCAGGTGGCAGTCGCGTGGTGTGAAATATAATCGGTATTTTAGACGAAGCTGCTGCCATTTGACTGCAGATTCTGGTTATACTGGATTGTGAAACTATCAAAAGCTTCTTCTGCAACTAAAGTAGCGACAGTGACGCTTTTTGTTCGTATTTTTAAGATTCCGTTGATAAACAATGATCTTTTATAGTTTCATCATGACTCAAAATTTAAATCCAAGTGTCTGTCAACAAAAAATTTGTAAGATGTTCGTCATAAATTTTAAATTCGCAATCGCATTATCGAAAATGGGCTCGAAAACAAATTTACACATTTCTTGACATGAGATAGGTGCATTTTCAATTTACATGTGGGCAACCACTGAACCCTTTAATTGTGTGCTTTGCCCTACACGCACGTGGCCGATGTTTTAGTTGATGAATCAATTTTTTGCCCTGTATAATATTTGTTTTGATGATGTCACCTGCATTTGTAGCGCACCCATCGTCCAATTTGTATATAATAATATAATAATAATAATAATATATCCTGGGACAACTCACACACGGTCATCCGATCCCAAACTAGGCAGAGCCTGTACTATGGCAACCAGACAACTGATAAACATACTTATATATTTCTAAATACATACATATTATAGACAAATTACACCCAGACACAGAACAAATGATCATGCTCATCACACAAAGATTTGTCCTGGGTGGGAATCGAACCCACGACCTCCGGTTAAGCAGTCAGGGTCACTAACCACTCGACCAACAGGCCAGTCAAATCATCATATGTATTCATTTTATATGTTGTGTGTACTTATTTGTATGCTTTAATACAGCACTATCAAAAAAATGACGATCCTATGTTACTTTAACTCATAAATTCATTAAAAACTTCCATCATCACTAAAACAAATATATTGGCAAAACAATGTTTTTACAAAAAAAAACTTTATATTCAGCCAGGAAATCCCTAAAAACATACACGTATGCATCAGATCAAGAACCCATTTGAACTCTGTCAACAATTCATCAATTACATAGAACCGTAGTTAAACAAAGCGCGCATCACCCAAATAAAACGCGGGTAAAAACCCGAAACGATATTAATTCCCCTTGTACTAAACGCTATACATTTGTTCACGAAGATATATGATCAGAGGAACAAAGGTACGTTCGGCCATATTAATTTAATGTCATATATCATAACAATATGTTTTAGCCAACGTTGACTTTCGAGTGCGGATAGCCATTATTGTACGTGGCATTTAAATTTTGAACAAGGGTCAGTGTCGTAATAAAAAATATTGGGCTTTTTTTTGGTGGGGTACTTGTGAGATTGATTGATATTTTTAATACAAAGTTATTAATCCCAACCAGTTTGGACGAAGCAAAACGATACTCAGCCAACTACAACGACCGCTTGACAACTTACCCAAACCCGTTATCTAGGATCCTCCTGCAGCCAAATCCAATTAGAAGACTCAAGAGAGCCGATGTGCTGCCTTACTAAAAGGAGATGGAGCAATAGCTCTACCTCCAACCTCTTGCAACACACCTGATTATAGTCTAGAAGGTTACTGATCGCAAGTCTAAAATGTAGAAACAAAAGAAGGCAAACGTTGTTTTGACGTGAATGTGTCACTTTTTATTTAAGAAAAACATAGTATGTAAACTCCAAAAAACAACATCAACCATTTGAGAGATGACCGAGTGAGAGATGTCCAGATTATCAAAATTTCTGTAGTAGACATGTATATCAGACGGATGAATTTAACGTATTATATGATAGAGGTACCTTCTGCCATTGGCGTCACCCGCATGAAAGGTGAAAACTATCACACGGGGGCATTCAACCGGCATGAAAAGAATTTTTTGTCCTAAATCAGGACATGGTTTAACCGTGTGATAAGTTTTAACCAAATCTGTTTAACGGTTTAGACATGAAGAGGTAACAAACAGACACCCAGACAAAGTTCACATTTATAATATTAATTTAGATTTCGAACATTGACGCTTAGTTGACACTTAGCGTGACCCAAGGGCTGGCAAACGTGGCAATGCCGCCAGTGTTTTAGGTACACTTCCAGTCGACAGCGATGCGGATGAATTTTTTGACATCATATTTTAGGGTTAATTTAGTTAGGAGTTTTTATTTTTATTTCTAGTGTGTGTTAATAAAACAGTTGTAAATATTTATGTAAATAAATATTCGAAAATTGATCCTTAAGAGACAAAAATCACAACCTCCACTTTTTTCATCGTCACTTGAAATCATCTGGCAAAAAATCTAGTTACTGGAACGACCTTACAATTTTTCCTATTATTTCACTTCATTTCTAGTTAAACACCTTTACTACAATATAAGGTACTCTCTTGGAATTGGAATGAAGTATTACAGTTTACACTAATGAACTGGAACAGCGAAAGTACTGAAACATCATTTTAATGTTCGAAATGAATGAAACCACTCAAGTTGATAGCGCCCTTTACGATTCTGAAACAATATGCCTAGACTATACCTCTAATTAAAAATATTTTTGAAGTTAGAACTTTTATGGGTAAGGTTGTTCCTCCACAAAAGATGTGCGAGGTAGCTAGGCGATGTGTAAGTAAAGATTGGTCGGCACATAGCCGGGCTGTGCGTAGTGTGTAGCCCAGCTGTTTTTCTATGAACTCGTTCACACACGGCCGTCACGGCACATCCAGGTCTCAGCCCCGATGTGCGTGAATCAACGTTAAAAGTCCACCTGTAACATCGCTTCATTTTCTTAGCCTGGCTTAGTGCTCTGAAAAAAAGAGGTGGCTTAGTGGTCTGGTATAAAAGAGATAGCTGAGCTGGGTATTTGTACATACTCGTATAAAAATCTTGAGATGTGTGCAAAGGATGTAAGCGAGGAATGTGTGCGCTAACAGCTGAAACGAGTCAACTACGTATCTTCGCACCACTTAACTGCACTGCAATTGCATGGCTTCACAACGCACAGCGCAAGCTCCTCGCACAGCTTTGGTGGAAATAATCACATATTTGCACAGCATCGCTATAAATCCTCGCTACCTGGCGCATTTGTAGTGGAAAAGCACCTTTAAGCTTCGGTCATATACGTTCACAAAATTAGCCAGTATAAAATAAACGTGAATTTGGTAGCCAATATTATTAAAATTTCTGCTGTAGTGAAACAGACTCTTTATTTATTCAGTACTATACAAAGGATTTAGAACGAAAATGGATTCTGAGAACCGCGCTTTACAGCAAGTATTACAGCCCGAGTGAGACACACGTTGTCGGGGAGATGCGAGGGTCGAGAGACTGCATATAACTTGGATTACTCAAAAGAAGTTGACGCCTTATGAACTATTGTAGAACAATATAAAATGATTAAATATCTTCACCAGCGACGAAATTATAAAGCTTCATAGTTGATAAATAAAAAGAGAAGTCCGTCGGGTAGATAGAAAACGATGTTTTCAAAAGAGGGACAGCTATATTTGTATAAAAATAATAAAACCTCGTTTTTTTAAGTGAAAACTTCTTTAGCGGAGTTGTGCGCCTTATGGGATGGGTAAAAAATGTTAAACTCGCGTCAGGACACGTGACCTGATTGAAGATTCGTAAGATGGAAGGAGAGTAGACCGCCGGCGCGGCGAAGGAGAGGAAGTAATATTCCCCTCTATTTCCACCGCGCGGCGAAAATGTATGCCTCAATGCATGCATATGCAATTCGTGCGAAAATATTCCCTAACCATTCAAAAATATCAAAAATGCACAACGTTAATGTTCAAGTTTTCACTTCTGCCGGCACTCCCGGAGTGCAACCCGTTGTTTTTTTTTTCGATCAATTTTGATTCTGTAACATGGCAATTATTGTTTCAAAATCACACTACTATGAAGCCGAGACTATCGAATTATCGCCAACTCAATCCGAGCAGCACAAATTACTCTCACATGCTCTCGTCTACACCTCCATAGCTTACCTCTATATCCCTCAGGCACTACCCCACTAGCTGATGGGTCACTCAGTTCATTACTCTGAAAGTATCTTTATTAAATTCATATGAGCTCAATGTATGTAGTTGGCGTATTGTTCTCACAACTTTACCTCATTAAATATCAGCTCGTTTGTGAAATTGTGGCGATAAAATTTGATGAACCGTTCATACTTAATGAACATCCAAGTAAACATTTTAATGGTTTTGACTTATAGCCGTGACGTTGAAGTGTTTCAGCGTATCGTTATGACCTGCGAATGTCAGTTTGACCTGTGTATTTGAATGTGTGAGATTAAATTGAAATAGTTTGTTCATAACTTTTAATGGTTTAATATTCTAAAGTGTGTTTTTATTACTTTTTTTTTGATATAAGTACGAAAGTTTTTAGTTTCACCTTCACTTTTATCTAATATATTATGTAGACTTGTAGTAATGATTATCTCTTTACTGGTCTGATTTAAGATTCCACCACGCAGTGAGCATTTCTGCACGTTCCATGTTTGTTTTCATTACTGTATCTGAACAAGTCTTTGCCTTGCCTATCATCATAGACAGTGTTACAGAAATAAGGCATTTTTTTTCCTCATTATTATGAACGTCTTTTAATATGGACCCAACCCCGATATCGCGAGAAAAAAACCGGTTTATTGTTTTCCTCACTCATTTATGTTTAAAATATGACCCTATTTTCAACTTCGCAAGTTTTTGTCTACAACGTCAATTTTACTATCAATTCAAAAAAAAACTTGCTAAGTTGTTAATAGGGTTGTATTAATAAGACAATGATTTTTCGAGTGAATCATTTTAAAAAGGGTAGTAAAGATCAGGCTCTCTTCTCAGTGGTGTTCTCAAAAGACACATGTAGAGTCATGGACTATTCTGCAGTTCTGAAATGCTTGGCCTATTATTGATCTCAGTACTTTTATAGGCCGAACTTTTCGGGATAGGAACTTGGCCTTTTTACATTTTTTTTTTTTGGGATCAGTGTTTTGAGCGATTCTAAAAAAAGTATTTTAAAAATTATTTAAGACTTGACATATCTTTGTTTTATATTCCCCTTTGTTTTAAGTGAAGCGAAGTATGTTTCCACTGAACAAACAACCCAGAAACATAGCTCATTTAAATCCTCATTTACTCTGTCCTGTGTTAAGTAACTTGGTGATTTATTTTGCCCTCCCGAAAGGCTACCTAGAACATAAGTAAGTACTCTAAACTTGGAACAAAAATAGCTAATCTCGTTGCACTCACCTATTCTCGTGTTTATACCAGTAAAGAGTTTACGGCCTTGGTCGTCCATTACCGTAAATTCTAATTTATTGAGTCCCTCATGACTACGTACCGGCTATTAGCTGTTATATAAAAGTGAGTGGTTGTTTTGAGAAAATTATGTAGACGTGTCTTGGAATTATTAAAGATTTTTAAACAAAAGTCTGGTATAATTTAAAGTAAAATTTAGAATTTAGGAGACAAGCAATGTCAACGATACAGTGAAATTATATATCTTTGATTAGTTGCCGAAAATTTTGCAAAAAATGTGGGTAATTGGTAACTATTGAAAGGCAGAGTAAGTCACTGATTGCTACAGTTTTGTAAAAAGTTCCACAAGTATGAATGATTACAAATTTAGTCTGGTGCTCAATAGCGGTACTACAGAACCTAAGAGCCTGAATTCAATTATCGGCTTGAGCAAAGTACATATTATTTGAATTTCTCTATCTAGAATTTGTCATTAGCAGGCCGGAGTACAAATTTGTGCCCGATTGATGGTAATAGATTCGCCCTCTATTAAATGGGACCTGAACTTAACTATCGATAAATGGATGTACAAAAGTACACCTCCAAACCTTAATTATGATAACTTCATTTTCAAACGACCTTCAAAGGACCTCCAGCGACAAAAACAACCAAAAACAAAAAAAATACAACGCGAAAAGGTCCTCACAATATTGCAATAGATACGAAAGAAAATCCCCGCTTTGCTTCATCAGATATCTCTAGGTGAAGTTTGAATCGAGTTTCCTCCACGCAAGAGGTCAAAGGAATACTTTCCTTGTAAAATGCAACTGTTACCGGTCGTAAGGTCGCGAACTGTTCGTTTTGTGTCGATATGGCATTTATTGCGTTTTATTTTATGAGGATTCTTGTTTGTTTCTTTTTTTGTTGGTATGTGTGGTGTTAGTTTGTGTGTGTATGGGATCTGTTTTTGTTGGAGTTTGTAGTTTTGCTTTTTAAATTAGTCGCATCATCATTCTCTTGTCCTTATCTTCTCTTGTGGTGGCCATCTTGCGTTAATGTGATGTATTTTGTTCCAATCTGTTTAAGTCACTAATATTATTTCTTTTCTTCGTGGTATGCCTCATGCTTGGCGTTAATAAGCTCTTTTTTATTTTCTAACGATATCATTTTTCAAACAGTCCATTCTTTGTTAATTTGTTTACTCCTTCTCTAATTATAGCCATCCATTTTGTGTTCACAACGTTCGTCACCTCCTTTCCTTTCTCTTTCTTATTTGAATACTGTCCAGGCGCCCAGATTTTTTTTGTTTCCTAATGACTGCAAAATTTAAAACAAACACAAATCTAGGTTTGTACGCAACATTTGAAAACCCAAAGGCAACGTAAGCAAGGTAATAATCAGGGATATGCAAGTGGAACCAGTAACATCAAACAGACACAGAATACAGTCGACGAAATGTCTCCTTTACCGTATAAAAAGGCGCTCGGGACGTAACTGCATTGCTCATAATGCTCATAAACAGACTCAAAACGGGGACGCAAAAGCGTGTCTTTTGGTGTAAGTAACGACGACTCTTTCAAAGCAATATGGCTATGAAGTTTTGTTCACTGTCTCTCTATTATTGCATGACTAGTTCTGCTAGCGACTTTGCCTGCGTGTTAGTCAAAAATGAATCCATGGAAACATACTCTGGGGATCAATGATAATGATAAATGATATTTATTTTGTAAATATGTAGGTTAAACATAACACTTTTACAAGTCCATCATTTTGGGTAATTTTAAACTAGCTGAGGCCGGTGTTTCCTAGCTGACTACCCTGAGAAGATACACCAAAACAAACTCAGAGGTCAAAGTTTCTTTTAAAGTCCATACAATCGTACTGGTCAGATTATGTCTGAAGTGGTCATTTGTGGAAAGTATCACACAGATTTGAGTCAAACTGTCCAGACAGTGCAAGCATTTGTCAGTTGTCGTGTAGTTCAAACTTATAACTTTAAGGAACTCAACGATTTGACGCTTTTCTAAGCTCAGCCGCGTATGCTGTTAGAAAGATAAGACAGTTAACAGACTTAGTAACCGCACGATTGGTCTACTTTAGTTACTTTCACAGCATTATGTCGTACGGTATTTTGCTGTGGGGTCGGGCTGCTGACATTGAATCCATATTTATTTTACAAAAGAGAGCTGTCAGAGCCCTTTATAATCTGCGTCGCCGTGATTCTCTTAGGGAACTTTTTAAAAAGATTAATATTATGAGTCCCTTGCCAATTCATTTATGAAAATATTATGTCTGTGCGGAAAAACCGACATCTTTTTAGTAAAATTAGTGATAGACATAATTTTAACACTAGAAATAAAAGACAAATTAGATCAACCATTTTTTAGATTAGCTAAAATCCACACTTCTTTCATGGGGTATTGTGTTAAATGTTACAATAAGATACCTTCTGACATATTAGAACTAAATGAAGAAAAATTTAAAACTTATGTTAAAAGTACACTTTGTAAACAAGCATATTACAAATTAGAACATTACATTCAGGATAAGAATGCTTGGAAACATGCTGGTCCTGCTCCATAGGACAATCAAGGGTGTAGACAAAATTCAACTGGTTGATTTATGTATTAACTTTATAGATATACTGTTTCTTTTTTTTTGTGTATCTATTTTTCTGTTGACTCACACACTGTTTAATTAATGGTTCCAATGTTTGTAAATATGTGAGTACCATTTACCTAAATTTCTTTAGAAAATGTATAAGTTTACCTCTGCTGGTGATACTTTGCCTAATTGAAATAAACGTTTTGACTTTTGACGAACAATACCAAAGTAAGGACATTTTACATAGGTAGGCCGCATAAAGAACTCAAACTGCCAGACTAACATGAAATGAAATGAACCCCTAACATTGCGATCTACATGGTCCTCATATTCAATAGAATAGAATCCTAGATTCTATTTCAGGACATGGTCTACCCGTAATCCAAGTTTCATTCAAATCCGTTCAGCTGTTTAAACGTGAAACCAACAGACAGATAGACAAAGTCGCTCTAATAATATTACGTCTGGATATAGTTTGGAGTAAATCCAGTGTGAGATTATAGAGAAATTGTCAGACATGAGGTCTACAGCTGGTTTTGGAAAGAAATTTGTGATGCTTAGAAAGAAAGAAAGAAAGAAAAAAATGTTTATTTGGGACTCGCACAAGACAAACAAACCAGTAAAATAAAATTAATAACTAAACAGTATAATCAAATAATTATCTGTGCGAGGCCAAAATGGTCCCTATCTCAGCTTATGCTGCGATATCTAAAAAATAAATAACGCAGCGCTGGTATTCTGATAGGGCCAGTCAGTGGTGCCACGGATACACTCACGGAGCATATATAAAAGAAATATACAAATAAAATAATAAGTATAAATATGGGTAAAAATGCAACAATTATTAAAATATATATAAATAACAAAAAAAACCAGTACATACATGCAATAAATAAGCTGACACCCAATAACCCAGTGCTCCAGCTTCATTTGTCGATATCATAGACAAATGAAAAGAGCGCGCGGGCGCAAGTGGGAGGTTATGGTCGGCTCATAAAGAAAAGATGGTTGAATAGAAACATAATTGTAAATAAAACAAAACAAAAAGCTATATCGACTTGTAGTACCTATCTAAATTGCGTTAAAATAATAAAGATAAATATTGATAGTTGCATCGATAAAGCATCACATATTAAGCACAAGTCAGGTGATGCGATAAGTTATTATATAGCAGCTTACAAGCGTTTGACTATTTGTGACTAGAAATAAAAAGTCGTTTACGAAAAAAAAAATGGTACTAAAAAGAAGTTGGTCTGAGTTTCTATCACAGCTCACAAATATGAAGATAGTTTACTGGACAGCAAACCTGAAACAAAGCAAAGAGAATGCTACAAAAAAATGGGGTTTGTCTAAAAATCTAAAATAACGCGAATGTAAAAAAGTTCACTTTTATTTTGGACAAAAATAAAACCTACAGCGAAAACCAAAAAAAGCTACGCGATCCGAATGTGTGGTTCGTAAACAGTCGTGTACGATCGTCACGTGACCACGCTTGTCCCCCGAGGGAAGTAACTGGAACTGCCAGTTTGTCACCACTGTATGGCAGTAGCAGGGGCAGAAGGTACATTTAATATGAATACGAATTAAATTGTGTGGTGAACATTGAAATGGCGGTAGACAGGACATATGCTGAGGGACAAGAAAGAAAAGTGGACAAAAATAAAAACGAAATGGTACCTGAGAGAAAGTAAAAGAAGTAGAAGGAGACAGTTTAAGGGACGGGAACACGATTTTATAAAGGTAGTAGGTCCAGAATTGCATTGGGTGGCTCGCTGTCCGATCACCACCAGGCCCGGGTCGATGGCGCGTTGTGTTTCATGCGCGCCTCAAAGAGATGTCAGCATGAAAGACGGGGCCCGCTAGGGCCAAAGCCTGCCAGGGTTGCGGAATCTGTTCGAAAGAGTCACCGCGGCCCTGGAAAGCAAAGGGCTTTAGAAGGAATACGGATGGGTTTTAGTCAGTAAGAGTCTGACACGCCCTTCCGCTCCATCCAGAGCGGAAGAAGTCATTTGATGTATTCCCAACCTTAAAAAAAAAAAAACAAAAAAACAATGGATATGGCTAGCTAAAGACAGAGCCTTGGAAGAGGCCTTTGCCGAAAGGCAAGCTGGACTAAGTGAAGGATAGCTAGGTGCCAAGAAAGGAGAATAGATTCATAATCGTATTAAGAATAGGTTTACATTAAAATTTAACTTAATTTTAATGTAAACCGTTTATATCGAAACCAGCAAAAGACTAATTTTATGAACCGACTTCAAAAAAAAGAGGAGGATCTCAATTCTGCTGTATATATTTTTATATATTTTTTAATGTTAGTTACCTCATAACTCCGTCATTTATGAACCGATTTGAAAAAATATTATTTTAATGTGAAAGAATATACGTTCCGTTTGGTCCAATATAAATTTTATGGAAATCGGTTCAGTAGTTTGGTTTTAAAACAAAATAGCTGGAGGAAATAGAAAATATATCACCCAAGTAAACAAAATTGCGTGTTTTGCTTTCCTGTGACTTTCCAGTGGTGTTGATTACCACTAAAAAGTATAAAAAAAATACAACCAAATTCCAAATAAAAAAAAACACAAAGTATTAAAATAACTTTAATTTCGGAATTTGGTGTTAAAATACGAAGAAACAACCAAAAATCAGTCAGCGGAGTTCATATTCAGCTGAGAAAATGGGCGCTACAATATTAATATTCAATACTTTTGAATGCACTCCGCAAACTTCAAATTAGACCTTCTGAATAAGATTCTCTTTAGCGGCAAAAGCAGGTGGACTTATGTCGCGACCCAAAAACAATAACGTGACGTAACTAAAAAGATAATTTTGATGGTGACAAAACACAAGGGCGATGTCCTGTGTGTATTGATGTTAAAAATTCATGTTTTAGACTATTACAAATATTAGTGAACTACTTCTTTTGTTTCTGAATAGAGGCCAGTTGATAGTTTTTTTTTAGTGTGGCGGTATTTGAGTAAGTAAATCGAATGCATGAGTGCTCGAATAAAACTTTTTTTTTTAAATTGAAATACATACTGTTTTTATATTTTAGAATTACTGAGTAGCGACTGCAAACCGAACGACGAAGCGTTAGAAAATGGGTGACCGATGTCTTGGTGAGGGTTGCGGGAATCCGCCAGAGTCCATTGGAGTTCAGGGTTGCTCAATGTGGCGACAATTTGAGAAGGACCTGGCCAACTGTGGACGCTTTCGGCTAAAGTAATGATGATGGTAATTGCTTCTTATGACTTCAAGAATATAGGGCTTAGAGGACTTAGGGCTTGTTTCATCACCTCTGATTAAATTCTCGTTAGACATCCAGTGAGAAGTGGACATTTCAGCCTCGAGAAATAGGCCCTTAATATCATTAGAGTGCATGATGACTCACTGTCGCCCCTAAACAATCCACCAAACCAACTCTGCCGACCCTCCTACTTACAAATGCGTGATGTAACACTACACTACACTAAATAACCATTCCGTTAAATTATTCTGAGAGAGTGAATTCCCGTCGTGGCCTCTTCGCCAAATATGCACACGAGTTCAGCTTAAGGCGATGCTACATAAAGAAAACATAAATTCCGAGCTTAAAGATTGCAACACTGCATGCACCGAGGAAATGGACCTTTATGGAAATTCACAATAGTAACCTATTTACTCTAGTCGCTTCTAACAACTTATGGACAGTTGTGGAGGTGATATATTTTTAATGAAGTTGACATTTTGAAGTGGAAGAAACAGATACGTTTTACAGTATTTTTTCTTTCAATGTATATGTCACAATTTTATTACATAGGGTCAACGCCAGATAAATTTGCAGTAACGGTCATTGCCCTTTCTGTAATATCTCTACGTAGGTAACTTTTTTTTTTTCATCAAATGCTTTCTTCCACTCTGGGTGGAGCGGAAGGGCGAGTCAGACTTTTACTGACTAAAAACCCATCCATGTTCCTTCTAAAGCCCTTTTGCGTTTCAGGGCCGCGGTGACTCTTTCGAACAAATTTCGCAACCCTGGCAGCTTCATCACCTGGACAATAAATTATGAATCGTTTTTCATTTCTAGAAAATGTAAAGGATCACGATAGATGTCGATTCAGGACAGCTTTATGTCTTAATTTCTATCTTTATATTTATCTGGCGTCAACCATTGTAGGTATTTGAGTAACTATTAATTGTAAAACTGGCCACAGAGTTTATATCTAACTAAAGTAAATGTCAATAGCAACTATTGATTAAACATTTTGGTTTGAAACTTTTGCAATAAAAGTTCAGTTGTGTCAACCGGGACAGGAGCAACACTTACTTTGAAATAAAGTTAATGAGTTTTTTTTTTATTTTCATGAAGAAATGAAATTGAATTTTTTTTATTTTTTTTTTATTCATTTATTTCAACTAGATCATTAAAAGGCACTTTTGAACGTCAAATTTACAGTTTAAAATTAAAATATAAGTGACTCTAGTTGTCCATTCGCAAAAAGTATTAATTAAAGTAATTAAAAAGAAATTCATTATTTTTCTAATTATAAAAATCCCCTGGTCGAGATAAATCAGCCAGCGAGCTAGTAGCGGTACTGTCTGCCCCATAGTCCATCACTTATTTTATCATCATTCATGGAAACTCATCATCATCATCATATCAGCCGAAAGACGTCCACTGCTGGACATAGGCCTCCCCCAATTGTCGCCACAATAACTGGTCCTTTGCGTCTCGCATCCATCGGCTACCTGCGACCCTCACCAGGTCATCGGTCCACCTTGTGGGACTTGTGGGACACACTTGTGGAAACTCTATCTATATATATATGTATATCTATCTAATACCTTTAAACGAGCAATTCTTGTATATACTTACTCAATTCTTTAATGCATTCCACAATGTAGGATTATATAATATGTATGTATTAATGCCTGTACGTGTTTAAAAAAAAATGCAATTAGTATGTTAGTGAAATGAGTCATGGCGCGTTGTGTTCCACGCGCGCCTCAAAGAGATGTCAGCATAGGAGATGGGGCCCGCCAGGGCCAGAGCCTGCCAGGGTTGCGGAATTTGTTCGAAAGAGTCACCGTGGCCCTGGAACGCAAAGGGCTTTAGAAGGAACACGGATGGGTTTTAGTCAGTAAGAGTCTGTTACGGCCTTCCGCTCCACCCAGAGCGGAAGAAGTCATTTGATGATCTCCCAGTCTTAAAAAAAGTGAAATGAATAAAGAGAATAATAATTGTTTATTGATAAAAAAATCAAAAGGTAAGTACAAGGTACATCTGTTGACAGTATATGTTGCCTTGTCTATTAAATTAGGGTATACCTGTATCTTAAAAGACAGTGGACGGCAATAATGTTATATTTTAATATTATCTATTTATTGAGTGGGGACCATGTCGAATTTCGTGTTTATGTATGATTGTATTATGTCACCGGAAAATTGCAGACTCCGTAAAATAGTAATACATCTTTATGAGATTTTAATTTCTCGATGTATTATGAAAAAATCGTTTTGTTTACAATAAATCCCACCCAAATTCAATAGTTTCCAATATATCCCTGTGTTATTAAGAAAAAATAGTTTACAATTTTACGCGATATTTTACAATCTAACGGCGTTTGCAATTTTCTGGTGACGTTTATATAACCTGAAAGTCGGAAACGGCTCAAACGATTTTCATGAAATTTAGCATGCAGGGGGTTTCGGGGCGATAAATCGGTCTAGCTAGGTTTCATTTTTAGAAAACGTTTACCAAAACAAAAAACCGAGCACAGCTCGATTATCCAGGTACTAAGCACTATAGAAAACAATATCATCTACCAACAGCATAGGCAAATAACATTTTCTATTTATTCACCAAATGCTGCAGTAAGTAATCGATATTCAGTATTTCCCAGTACTTTCCAATAAACAGAATTTAAAACACTACCTCGGCGAGCGGTTTTGGTATCGTCAGAATCCACCTATTGCAATAAGATATCGCGTTTAATGGCACCGCTTGAATTATTGCTAGCCATTGCCAACGAATACCACATACGTTTCTTACTTTATGTTTCGTGCTTTTAACTTGCACGATACGGTAAGATTTTTTTCGGATACCAGCCTAGTAGGCATTATATTTTTGGTATTACTATGAATACTAACATGATTTCCAAAAAACATATGGTTACAATATTGTTGTAACATTGATGAAGAACTCCATTTTACCGTATTTCAATAATTTTTTTGCCTCATTCTAAAATCACCACAATAATGTTTCGCCTACAAAGCCGAGATTTCAAAGTCACATAATATATTGCAGCTTTGATTTAGTATAGTAATTAGTCTTCAAATACTTCAAAAATGAATTTTACTCTCAACCGTTCTACCTAGGCACTCATAAACTCTCAAACACAAGTACCAAGTTCGAAACAAAAGCCAGTTCCACACAATATATCATTCTCTTATTTCCCCACACCATGCGTTATCAGTCAAATTCCCTAACTAGGAGGTTCGGTCGAGTAGACGCATTAGGGACAGTCGCGTTCTTGGCACGTACGCGTATCGTACGACACCCTTACGTGACGAAGAGCTCCCCAGCGGATAGCTGTCTGAAATAAAACCCCTTTTTTCGACGGAAATCTCGCATTGCCTGCATATGAAGACATTTCTAATAATGTTTGAAAAGGGGCTGAAATGAATCTGGCGTTTTTTCGCTTTACCGTAATTAACTGTTTTCTTTTGGTTTTGGTTTGTAACGTGTTTTGTTTTGTCTTGGATATTGTTTCTTTTGCTTGGATTTGTGGTTAGGTTATGACATATGTTGGACATGATTTTATAACTAGCCTGTTTATGTGCTTTGCTTCTCGTCATTTAGCCTCAAGTCTTGTATAGAGTTGGACATAAATTGGGGCAGGAAGACACATATAGTACCTACAATTTGTTTTACGATGGTCTCGCTTGTTGAAATGAAATACAGTTATAATACCTTGAGTATTGTTTTGATGGAAGAAGTTCTGTTGTACCTACCTACGCGGAACAATATCGTGGTTTCTGGAATTGTGAACACATAATTATTACCTATGTCAAACACGAAAGTGTTGAGAAATATGCCTGTAAGATACGCTTTTTTGTCCAGTGTGTTTTTAAAATTTCTGTTTAATTAAATAAACACAATAATCAAAATGATTCATTTTTCATAACACCTGCCTGAAATCTTCATAAAAGCCCAACGATAAATTCGCGCCTCATTCCATAGATAACATTTGTAAAAGTTTTAAAATAAGACAATTTTAAATTGTTTTCCGTCCACCTCCAAGCGCTGGAACGAAACAAAAGGGATTTCTGTTGTACCGTGTTACTGAAATAGAGGTATTTTTCTTTGTTATGTAAAAGAAAACAGTGTTTGCTGCGCGAGGTGGGAAATGTGATTACATTGTATTAAAAATAACACAATATTACCATACAATAATCACTTTATTAACGCGTAGATGTAGGTACTTTAAATAGTAACACTAACTATTATCAAGCAAACAGAATCTTTCTGTAAGGTTAACTTTAAGCCAACATTAATTGTAAAACAAAAGCTTCTAGAAAAGTGAATTGAGGGTATGAACGAATTAGTTTAAATCAGCCGATAGATTCAACAGTTAAATAATAAAGTTCCGTTTTAAATAATGGAGCTAAAAGACGAGTGTTCCGTTGAACGGTCCGAGACCAAAGAGGCCAGATGCGCCGAGTTCCCGAGCGAGCCGGTCTCATCCCCACCACCAACAGCGGTGATCCGATGTTAACGTCACAGCTAGCTAGGTGGCGCTTGTAGTTCCGGACACCAACAACAGATGGCGCACGCTCCACTAGGTTGCCAACACGGCCATTCTGCAAGGCGCATGCCCCAGGCGCCCCACGAGTCTAGGAAAAACACTGAAATAAAACCAACATCAGAACTTGTTTTCTAAATCTGTAAGTATGAATAACATAATCCGCTTTTGAACCATCAGCAAATGCCTACTCTATTACTGCTAGGTCAACCGTACTTAAAGGGACTATGCCACACTTAAGAATCCTGATTTTCCTAGAGCTTACCACTTGGAATCACTTGCATTTAAAGAGCGTTTCGCTACACTTAAATGTACCAAGATGTTTTCCAAGCTTTATTCACATTTGCTGATGTTTCTATCCTGGCGAGGATTATGCTAAGTGTTTTTCTAGTCTCGCGAGTGAAATATAAGCAATTCTGTATGTGAGTCTGTATGGCCACTTCATTTTATTTACAATAAAAATTATAAAACAGTGTATTTATTAATTTACTTACTGCAGCCAGGAAAGTGTAATACATACCTTTAAAACTACGACTTGCCAACACGGACCTTATTGTCAATAGCTTACTCCAATTTCCAGTCGTCGATTTGTATCCAATACTTCATATTTTCAGCAGCTGCCACGCCATTGTACGGTTTACTGCTCCTTTCAGAACCCCTTAGGTCAGTTACCTCATATCTGTCATTACCCAGAACTTTTTTTACTCGAAACGGTCCTTTAAAGGTAGGTAAGAGTTTTTTGCTTCGACCATCGTTGCTCTGACTCTGTATTCTGATCAATATCAAATCTCCTTCTTCGTAAATCTTAGCTTTTGACCGAGTTTTATCAAACCTTTGTTTTTGTGAAATTGCACTGGCTTTAATATTTTTATCTACCTTTGCTCGCAATTCCGTTACGTCCACTAGCGATTCCTCATCAAACTCTGGCTCTACATTATCATTATCAACGCGCAAACGATACCCTAATAACACCTCACTAGGAACGGCATTAATAGTTTTATGGATTGTACCGTTTAATCCTTGCTGTATTATTTTAACATATTGGTCCCACCTGTCTTCAGTAGTATCTGCCCCAATAGTTTTTAATGATTCTAGTATTGTTTTGTTAAATCTCTCTACCTGTCCATTTGAGCGAGGCATACCCGTTGCCACAATATGCGCGCGGATATTTTTGCTCGTACAGTATTCTTTGTACAAGTTGGAAGTAAAACATGACCCTGAATCGGAAATAATTCGTTTCGGATTACCGAAAATTTTAGTAATATTATCTAATTCATTTATAAAATCGGATGTCTTAGTAGACTTTACAGCGCAGATAAAAACAAACTTAGTGAAGGCGTCGACTAAAACTAGTAAGTACATATTTCCATTTCGTGTTTTAACGAACGGACCTAAGTGGTCCGCATGCAAAGTGTGAAAAGGCTGCGCGTATTTTGGCAGCGGGTATAACTCTCCTTCCTTAGCTCCACCCTTATTTTTATAATAAATACAATTCAAACAGTTTTTAATGTATTTTTTTATGATGTGACGCATACGAGAAAACCAATATTTGTGCCCTATTCTCTCGAACGTTTTATCGACAGAGAAATGGCCCACGTCATCATGGTTGTATTTTATTATTTGCCATATACACCTCTTTGGTACGACCCATCGTCGCCCTTGGGCTGTTCTTCTGTACACTTTTCCGCCTAATAGTTCATACGTGTCAAAAATGATTTTATTGTCATCTATTTCACCAGATTCTAAAACAGTTTTAATGTTCTTGATGTCAGGGTCTTGCATCTGTACAGAAAGTAACCAGTCTCCTTCCGTTATTGATAATATTATTTCCCTTTCCGACCTCTCACCTGAGGGAACGGGATTTCGACTCAAGGCGTCCACATGTTGCATACGTGTACCTTCTCTATGCTTTATTTCGTACATGAACTCTTGAGTCGAAAGAACCCATCGTGCGATCCGGGGAATAATATCCTTCTTAGTCAACGCATACCTGACCGCGTTACAATCTGTGATAACGGTGAAAGGTGAACCAATTAAATAAAGGCGAAATTTTTGAAGTGAACTTACGATTGCTAGGAGTTCTAACTCAAATGAATGGTATTTCTTTTCGTCTTCAGTTGTCTGACGGCTATAGTAATACACAGGTTTTTCACCGTCATCAGCAACTTGAACAATAATACCCGCAACGCCATCTCGACTAGCGTCCGTATACAAAATGGTTTCTTTATTTGGGTCAAAAATAGATAGCACACTATCTGATGTCAGTTTAGCTTTTAAAATTTGAAACGCTTGATCATGCACAGAACTCCAAGACCAAGAAGCATTTTTTTTTAATAATTTAGTAAGAGGGGCCGAAATTATAGCGCAGTTTTTAATAAATTTGCGAAAGTAATTAATTAGCCCCAGAAACTGTCGCAACTGATGCACAGTTTTCGGTACGGGAAATTTCTTAACGGCTTCCACTTTGGATTCATTTGGCATTACACAATTTTGTTTTATTTTGTATCCTAGAAACTCTATTTCAGTTTTAAGGAAATGACATTTTTTTAAATTTAAGGTTAACCCATTATTTTTAAATATTTGTAAAATATTTTCTAAAAGCTTTAAATTTTCCTCAACAGATTGTGTCATTAAATAAACGTCATCTAAATATATAATGACGTTCTCGAACCTTAAATTCCCTATCACTTTATTCATCATCTGTTGAAAACAAGATGGTGCATTAGCCAAACCAAATGGGAGCCGCAGAAATTCATAATGGCCATCTTCGGTAATGAATGCCGTTTTTTCTATTGACTGTGAGCTCATAATAATTTGATAGTACCCACTTTTTAGATCAAGGCTTGTAAAGTATTTATAACCCTGTAGTCTATCTATAAGATCCTCGATTCGGGGCATTGGGTACTTGTCCTTTACTGTTATTTTATTCAGTGCACGGTAATCAATGCAGAGTCTTTTCTCGCCGTTCTTTTTGTTCACAAGCAGAGCGGGACTCGCGTAAGGGGAGTTACTTTCCTGAATTATTTTATTATCCACTAATTCCTGCACCATATCTCGAATAATCTTTCTGTCTGTATGAGAGGCTCGAAAAGGTCTGCACTGCACCGGTCGTGGGTCTGTCAGTGTAATAACCATTTCGTGGTTATTCACTTTCCCTAACTCTTTTATGTCTGTCGCGACACATTGTTTATATTGTCTAAATAAATAAATCAATTCATTTAAGTGAGTGTCAGTATCGATTTTAGTCTCAAATATAGCGTCACAAAATTCACTAAGTGATTGCGCATAGTCAAATTTGAGTGAATTACCTACACGTGAATATATCAAGTCATTTCGCTCCGTTATGTTACGGCCTATTAGTACATCACAACCTACTAAGTCATCAATAACGTAGAAGTTCACACCAGTTAAAGACACGCAGTCAAGTTTTAAGTCTAAAGTGACTTTTCGAGTGACAGGTTTAGAGTTGTGCCTAGAAAAACCTTGTAACAAAACAGGTGAGGGTAGAGCACTAGTTTGGAGTGAATATTTTTCCACCACCGATTCGGAAATCAGGGAACAACTGCTTCCCGTGTCAATAAATGCCTCGTGGACAAAGTGACCAATGTTAACAGTTTTAATAAATTTATCTCGCGGATCAGGGGTAAGGATCAATTTGGTTTTCTCAGTTTCTGGTTTTATTATTCCTGTACTTTTCTTACTACGGCACACAGCCTCAACATGGCCTTTCTTTTTACAAAAATTACATTTAATTAGATCACACTGATTTCTTTTATGATTTCCACCGCAAGTGTAACATTTAATAGATTTCTGAATATGTGTTGAACCGGTTTGATTAATTTCAAGCGCCCTACTAGAATTGGCGTTATTATTTGAGGAGGTAACATTAGTAGACGGCTGGCTAGAAATAATCGATTGCTCCACTGGTTTATATTGATTTTCACGTGTACTACCCGAACTGGTTTGTTTTGTGTTTTTGCCTTTGTAGGTACGACCATGAAGATAACTAGCTAAATCATGACAAGATTTAAAATTACTCGCCTCAATAGATGCTCCTATATTGCTATCGCCTATGCTCCCGACAATTATAGATATAATATCTTGTTCAGTAAAGTTTAAAGATAATCGGTCAACTTTACATTTGATGTCAAAATAAAATTCATATAGTGATTGGTTTTCCACTGGTTTTTTACTAATAATTTCTTTTAATAACTCAAACATATTACGACGTGTTTGAAAACTATTAGCCAGACGCCGATTCCAATCGTTCCATTTCCATGTAGGCCACTGACTATCAGTTCGCAACAACGAGTCATACCAGACTTTGCCAGAGCCTTTCAACTTATTCAGAGCTTGATAACGTATCGTTTCGTCGGTCCAGTCAAACGTTGCCGCATAGGATTGTATAATATTAAGCCAAGCATTGATATCGTCATGTAACGGGTCAAACTCAGGTATAATATTGTGTAAGGTACTCACAGCTTTGGTATCTTTATGACGCGATACCTTTGATTTCCTTCTGGGCGGAGGTGACGGCGTTCTAGCACTCGTACTCGTGCTACTGCTACTCGACGACGATTGTGCTCGTTTGCGATAACGTCTGCGTTTGCCCATGACGCGTGGGTTCCACTTCCGATATTAAAAATAACACAATATTACCATACAATAATCACTTTATTAACGCGTAGATGTAGGTACTTTAAATAGTAACACTAACTATTATCAAGCAAACAGAATCTTTCTATAAGGTTAACTTTAAGCCAACATTAATTGTAAAACAAAAGCTTCTAGAAAAGTGAATTGAGGGTATGAACGAATTAGTTTAAATCAGCCGATAGATTCAACAGTTAAATAATAAAGTTCCGTTTTAAATAATGGAGCTAAAAGACGAGTGTTCCGTTGAACGGTCCGAGACCAAAGAGGCCAGATGCGCCGAGTTCCCGAGCGAGCCGGTCTCATCCCCACCACCAACAGCGGTGATCCGATGTTAACGTCACAGCTAGCTAGGTGGCGCTTGTAGTTCCGGACACCAACAACAGATGGCGCACGCTCCACTAGGTTGCCAACAATTGGAACACGATACATGTTTTAGAGCCGAGGAGATGTGGGATGACGTTAATTTATTTGACACCACTTGCTTTTTGTCACCATTATGTAAAGGTTAAAGATTATGTACTCAGCTCCGTCCTCGAAATTAGCCTAAAATACAAACAGGCTTATAAAATACTTACCAGTCTCAGTACCTACTGCTTAGCAGAAATAAATTAAAATTATAAAAAAAAGGGTGCGTCAGCTCCGACGTACGACTGGAATTTACTCCTTAAGAACTATTATTGTGTAGATTATATAAAAGACAGTAAATGAAAGCGTCTTAAATAAGCAGAGTATACTTTGTGTATACTCACACACATAATTTCGAAGTGAAAGGTGTACAAAGTACGTCGCGCAAAGGAACGTAACGCCTCACTTTTAGTTAACGCTCGATTTTACTCCTCATAACATTTTCATACCGCGGGCTAAATATGAAAATCGTTTCTTAAGGAGTATACTCCAAAAGATGAAGTTAAGAAGCCATAAGTTGATTGGAATCAACTATTGTTTATGCCATTCTAATTCGAATGAAGAATCTGCTAATTATTAGAAGAAAAGCTGACAAAAACGTTTACTAATATTTATGCTACACAACTAAGTTTACCATGAATAAGAAGCTAAAGAGGTAATTTGATACAGTTACCATTTACATTCAGAAACCTTTTACCCCAGATACTTTTCACGTTTCAAGCATTACTCATAATACTTGCCCTACTTTAGCGTACTCACTTAATTTCCATACCCTGCAATTCTAAAATTTCTCTTCAGGAGTAGTCATAGAGCGTAACTAACGCGTATGTCACTTGCAACTCATTTCATTTCTCTGCCACAGTAGCAATATGTGCACTCTGCAGAGGTATAAATGTGCTGGAAGAGCGTTTGAGTTTCAAGTAAAAGCTGAAAACTAAATAAGTAATTTGGTGAAGGATTCGATATTTCGTTAACCTCAATTTTACTAAGAAGGCAGATATGAGTATCTCTCATACTCGTATCTGCCTGAATCTTGCACTGGTTAAAGTTATGTTTTAATGACGATTTGGACTTATTCCTGATAGACTAATGAGCGAAAGTAGGATATCTAGTTAGCTCGAAAAATAAATGAGCCCTTTGCTCAGCAGTAAGATAACATAGACTAATAAAAAAATAAAAAATGGTTGATTTACGGATGATAGTTTAACGTGACAATGTCATAACAAAACATTGATGAAATGATCGTAACGTTACAATGAGTGTAACGTTACAATGAGTCATCTTTTTTCGTGCGTGCAGCCGACGTTCATCGATTTATTTTTTAGCCTTTTCCCAATTATATTGGGGTTGGCTTCCAGTCAAACCGGATTCAGCTGAATACCAGTATTTTACGTGGAGCGGCTGCCTACCAGACCTCCACAACCCATTAACTGGGTAACACGGTAGTTCTTGGCCAGACTGGAGTCAGATTATCTAGCTTCTGACTATCCGTAACGACTGCCAAAGATCTACAAGTGACAGCCGGGACCAATTTTTAACGTGCTTTCCGAGGCACGGAGGAGTCTCGGTATGATAAGGTGGTCACCCATCCACAGACCTACCTCGGCAAGCGTTGCTTAACCTTAAAGATCGACCCGTGCTGCTGTTATTACATATTTAGCCACGAGCTCCTCTCGTCTGCGCTGACTAGTGACAATCACTAAAAAAGCCAAAATTGCTTTTTGTTCCTTAAATATGGCTAAAAGGTTTTCTCATCTTCTACGAGACAGGCAAGTCAAGGCAAAAACCGGGCAGATGCGTGGGTTTACCTGCCTTTGTTGTAACTAATTCTCCAAAAACGTATTTATAAGATATCTTAATATAAGCTGTATACCTACGAAACGCCTACACGGAAACGTGCGTGCCCTTTTAATTGTAGTCTTTCTATTTCGAACCTGTGAGAATGATCTTGTTTCTAGCAAAAATAACAACCGTTAAGCCTCGTATACAGAAAAAAAAACTGCGCAATATTTTTCTTGTGATACGGGGAAAAAATTATAGTGAGATCCACTTTGTAAGTAACAACCGAGATACTGTGTTAGCATAAAACGAATTTAGTGGCAGTCAATAATGGGCTAAATTACCAATGAGCTGATTGGTTCTTAATGTCAAGTACCGCACATGAAATGTTGCAGGGTAACGGGCAATATTATAAAAAAATAACCAGTTTTCATGTCAAAGAAATTAAATCCTGCACTGCAAAATAAGGCACAATTACACTGGGTCGTTAGCCCGTATTCGGGTGTTCGAAAGGTTTAACTCGAATTCGGGCACCTGATGCGTTAACTACACTGGTCTTTGCTTTGGAATACGGTCTTAGGAGTACGAGTAGTTTGAATGCAGTCGAATAGCTAAAGCTGGACTAGATTGTCCGAAGACGGGTATATTCGGTCGTGGTCGTTTGCCCGAATTCGATACGCAAACGAATTTGGGAAAACGATCAAGTGTAATCATTTATTATGTCTTAATGCTGCGTGATTACTGCGCAATATTATTTTCGGTGTGTACGGGGCTTAATAGACCTATCATTGTCGTCTATGGCTATCTAAATATCTATAAAATTATAGTGATTATGTCAATTCGAACCCAAAATCGTTTTTATGACGGTATGAGTGGGGTCCATGCTTAGCAGGATTGAGCCAAGAGCTTTTGCAAACAATTGAGACTAGTTTTATTTTAGTATAATGGCGCTAGTCTTAGATTTTACGGCTATCGTTTGGATATAAAACTGTAGTTTGAATTGGTTGAAAATTTCCTTCATAAAATGTTATGTTGGCATTTTTTATATAAAAAAATATATTTATGAAATAATATTCAAAAAAGAAAGATTTCAGAAAAGTACACTTCTCTGCCGTTACATATCTTTTACAACACAAAACACATTGAAACGATTGTTTTGAGGAAAAAAAATACTGTTTTCATATTACGAAAACCAATAAGCAAAAGTGTGTCTAAACCAGTGAGTAGAAAGTTTATAAAAGTGTATTTTTCTTACATCATTTTCTAGTTTATCAATACCCATTACTTCCTTGTTATTCACATTTACAGATAGTGATTTTAGGTACCTACTCATCAGTAAACACTGTCTTGATATTTACCCAAAACACACTGATGGTGAGGTACTCGTATAACCACCTAATCTCCCAAAAGCTTGTAAAGAAACTATTATCAACATAGACAATATTAATCCTCCCACTACTACATCTACTATTTGGTCCGATGATCGATCGCATTGACACCAAACTCTACACACAATCGATCACCGTTGACATATATATAAAGAAAAAACTTCCTGTAATGATATTCCTTATCCCGTTTATTGAAAGAAAACCGAATTCTCGAATTTTCCTCGTACCTTATACTGGTTCGATTTGTCAAAACAATGTCGGAAGTGAGTGCTGTAAGATATACGAGGTAAAATTGGATAGGAAAATGTAAGGGGATTATAAAATGCATGCCTTCAAGATCCATCGACATTACTCTACATGACGCTTGAATAAATAAAAATAAAAAAATATCTGAAAATTACGAGAAATCGTTGAATTTTTTTTTCTTATATACAACTAGCTTTTGCCACGGCTCCACTCGATTTGATATAAATTTGCCCAAAATAAGCCAATAACCGTCTCCTGGGACCCATTTATCTATGTACAAAAATTCATCAAAATTGGTCCTGCGATTTAAATGTGAAAGTGAAACAAACTCAGTTCCTGCGTCTGTGTTTAAGAAGCCTGTTCACTCTACACACACATAGAGACAAAGTTAATGATGGCGTCACCTCTGACCTACACTAGAGTCAAGAGCAAATCCATATCAAATAAATAATAATAAAAAAAACAAACTGACTTTCGCATTTGCAGGATAAACAAAAATCGTAACGGTGCTGCCTAAAACACACTTTTGAAAAAGTTATTTGCAAAATTATTGATCTTCTGTTTTAAGATCAAAATTTCGTTTTAACTACACTCTGAGACCAACTACTCGGACATTCCCATTAAATTCAAGACTAACAGCCGCTTTCTAAACACAATACCTCTCCATTATACCTTCAGCATTCCCATCTATTAATTCCACATCTAGGTAACAGCAAGCGCATGCCGTTTCTAACTCTTTTCGAATGCAGCGCGCTACGGAACCGTTCTGAATGTGACATTTGAGCGGAACGCTCGAGCGACGATTAAAAGCGCGCTTAGCTGTACACATGACGTTTTCAGACAGACTTTATGTCCACGGAAATTGAATCGGATTGAAAAACACACAGCAACCCGTTAATTGCCGTGCGACATGACGTTTGGTTCATTTTTTTTTCTGGTCTTTTGAGCTGCAAAGCGTTTGGTCCTTTGAGATTTGGCTTTATCTTGTGTGCCGTTTGCCTTAGAATTTGTTTAGATGTTTCGTTTTGTTAGAATTTTTTCTAGTACCTACATTTTCCCCTACAAGGTAGACCGATGAGCTGGTGAGGGCTCAAGGAAATCTCTGTAAGCAAAAAGCACAGGATCGGTCGGTATTGCGCTGCCAGGGAGAGGTTCACGTCCAGCAAAACATTCGGCTAAAATTTTGTTGATGATAAATATTTATGTCTTAAATTATTATAGCTCTCGAAAAGAACATGTTAAATTTTATATTCTAGATGCCACCAAATATAAGCAAAGATGCAATTTGTCTACAAACTAAATATGGATACTACTTTGACTGGTGCTACTTTGGAGCTGTAGCGAAAATTCTGCAAGTACAAAAAGACAGCTTAAACAAGCTTAAGACACTACAGGGCAAAGGTCTCTCTTTCAACCTTCCACTTTCCCCGGTCTTCAGCAGTTTTGAACCAGTTCTTCGAGATCCGTCTCGAAGTACTGGTCCAGATGATCTGAACAACTGACTTGAAAAGAAATTGCCTTTGATCCTTTAATTCCCAGGAAAGTTTAATTAATATTACGCTTATAAACAAAATTCCAATTCATAAAGGTTAGCTGAGTTTGTTAATGGAAAATAAAATGGGAAGAAGTTAATTGACGTGAAATTAAAACAGTCAGAGTTTAATCTAAAAGCCGTGTTTAACGCTGAGAAAATCTCGTCTCTTCAACGAATTAGTTGAATTTACTTCTTAACTAACGAAAGTTGAATCTCATAAAATGTTTTGCATAAAACATAATAATATTTTTGAAACAACAGTTTTACTGTAATTACCTTGTTTTTAACAGACTAATAAGGTAGCTCAGTGTTTTGTATAATATCTAAGTGATACCCATTACTGTGCTTAAATAAATTATGGAGAAGCATTACTAAAAGTTCAGTGACTTGATCGCTTTTTAGGGATCCGTATGAGGGACCATAAATCCCTTTAAAGTAATCAATTAGTACTAAGCAATTGATTTATAAGTAAATCAACGATGGTACACTTTTCGGTAGGTGAGATAAAAGTGGTCTGCCAGGGTTATGGAATTTGTTCGAAAGAGTCACCGCGGCCCTGGAACGCCAAGGGCTTTAGATGGAACACAAATGGGTTTTAGTCAGTAAGAGTCTGACACACCTTTCCGTTCCACCCAAAGCGGGAAAGCCATTTGATGACTTCCCATCATTAAAAATATATATTATATACCTATTTATATTAAAGTTTGGAAAAGGGTAATTTTCAGTTAGATATAATTGGGTTAGCTTAAATGCTACAGCTATATTTGGAAAAACAAAATATAATTTAACTTGAAGATGTTATTTAATTGGGCTACACAAAAAAATACATAACATAGCTTAGAAAATATAAGTTACTATATACCTAGTCTTTTCCTAACTATATTGGGTCGGCTTCCAGTCAAACCGGATTCAGCACAGCCGTGTACCAGACCTCCACAATTAACAGGGTAACACGATACTCCTTGGCAAGACTGGTGTTAGATTTTCTAGCTATCGGTAACGACTGCCAAAGATCTACAAATGACAGCCGGTACCAAAGGCTTAACGTGATTTCCGAGGCACTTTCGCTATGTTAAGATGGTCACCCATCCACAGACCAACCTCGGCAAGTGTTGCTTAATATTAAAAATTGACCCGTGCTGCTGTTATTATTTAGCCACGAGCTCCTCCTTTTCTAACCCTAGGGGTTTGTGCTTTCACACCAACGATGAGAAAGCACGGAACCCTTAGTAACTCGCACTTGACCATTTATTTTTCTTTCGGATGGTTTTCCGATCTTAAATGCTACCACTACATATTTTTTAAAAGATTTTATTTACATTTAATTTTTAGGGTTCCATACCCAAAGTGTAAAAACGGAACCCTGTAACTAAGACTCCAATGTCCGTATGTCTGTCTGTCACCAGGCTGTATCTCATGAACCGTGATAGCTAGACAGTTGAAATTTTCACAGATGATGTATTTCTGTGCCGCTATAACAACACATAATAAAAATGAAATAAAATTAAAAATACAATCGGAGCCCCATACAAGACACATGTTCTTTTCGACTTATGGTACGGAACCCTTCGTGTGCAAGTACAACTTGCACTTGGCCATATTTTATAAAAAAATGGTCTACATGATACTTTGAAGTTACAAAAGTATAGTGTGATTTTTGTTTCTAAAATTCTCATTTTATTCTTAGACTTTTATTCGAAGACTTAGATTATTATTAGACTGAAAAAATGTTGCAGTTCAGGTATACAAAGTCATTATAAAGGCACAACCGACATAAGATATTTAATCTCTTAAAAATACATTCGGATTTGTTTATTAAACCAAAAACATAAAAGTATTTGGAGAAGATAATGGAATGTCAAGCATCGATTGTTTAATTTCATTTTTTAGTCTGGTCATGCTTGAGTGTGTTCAGGGGATTACTCGATGACAGTTAGTTAACGTTTGTCATTTAAAAAAAATATAAAAAGGCTTTTTGAGAATTGTCTTGTTGAGTTGACACATTCAAATTGAGCACGGATTGAGTGACCTCACTACATTCCATATTGGTTAAACTTAATCAGAAATTAAAATAATGTATCCTTGATATTTTTGTTGTAAATTGTAGTTATCAGTAAATAATGAAGTATTGAACAGTGGCCGTGTATTATTTCACGTCTGGATCCACGTTTTACCTTGACTGACCAACATTCAGGCAATCGAATTAACGAGGACTATTTTTTAGCCTTGTTCCGACCAAACCCCAACTTTTTCGAGCTCGCGTGTCCCACAAACCAAACAGATTGCCTTACAAAAATACTGCACTCACAAGACACCACAAAAATCCACTCAAAACAATCTTAGATCTGACGTCCAAATATGGCGCCTCAGGGAAATGCGAATAAAGCAACAACAGAATTTAAATACAAACATTTACATGCCCTCGACATATTTGGCCTGAAAAGATGGCATAAAATGATACGTACGAAGGAGCAAGGGTTCCGTATCGGTTGATTTCCATAAGCGGTGTTTACAACAACGTTACTTAGGATCAAGGAGTTGAAATCTCTGCCGGGATACCATATCTTAAAGGCCTCGACGTGATCGGATTTCCATAATAGGGGACCAGACGGCTTTCTTCTATGTAAATGTTGAGTTTTTCGTTCCGAACGGTATTAAGTGTAAAGGCTACGGGATGATTGATATGAAACGGATGTGTTCCCAAATGATTTATGTGTCTCTGGTACATGTGCATGAAGGCTGACAGTTCCATGTTGGATGGTTGAGGATAGTATGCCACTGTGTTATCGATGGTATCTGAAAACGACCTCTGGTCCTTGGGTGTAGGACGAAGTTTCTAAGTTAGATAAACGTACGTGTCCCTGGTACATGTGCATGAAGGCTGTCAGTGCCATGTTGGATGGTGGAGGATAGTATGCCACTGTGTTTTCGATGGTATCTTTAAACGACCTCTGGGCTGTAGGACGAAGTTTCCCGGGCCTGCGAACAGCGAGCGTTGGGTGGCTCGCTGTCCGACCACCACCAGGCCCGGGTCGATGGCGCGTTGTGTTTGAAGGAACACGGATGGGTTTTAGTCAGTAAGAGTCTGACACGCCCTTCCGCTCCACCCAGAGCGGAAGAAGTCATTTGATGATTACCCATCCTTAGAAAAAAAAAGAAGGACGAGGTTTCTAAGTTATACAACGTGTAACAAAATAAACGCAATACCTATAAAGGGGTCATTATACTCATCATTATCAACAACTTTTACTGTGGGACCGATTCCGAAATTAGCTGAAATGAGCTGTTCTGTAGAATAGCTAATTTCAGATTTCATCGACTTATCACACAAAATATGTACGGGGCGGTCGATTTTTTTACGCGAATTCAGTGTTAGTCCCATAGTAAAATAGTTTATAGTAATTAGTACAATGACCTCTTTTCAGGTATTGCGTTTTTTCTGTTACACATTGTATAAACTTCATTGTTATTACATAAAATGACTCCTATTATTTCATAGTCTAGCCATAGTTATGAACACCTGTCAATAATATGTCACAAAACCCTAATTACGGATATAACCTATTATTTTGAAATAACGTTTAATAGTCCATTAATTGCTTCTAATAACTCGTACACGTTAGTGTTGAATTATGTACGTGATAAGTTGTTTTAAATGTACTAAGTTTTGTTACGTTTTAGCAAGGCAGTTGAGGTCATTGTCGTCTATTGTGATCCCGATTTTTATACAGCGTGATTGATATTTTGGAATGGGCGATGACCGCAAAACTACCATGCTAAAAAGAAACAGCTACACATAGGTACACTTACTGATGACTTCTTGGTCATATTGAATTCTGCTGCAGTCTAGCCAGAACCAACAAAATTGTGAATAAAAACTTCAACAATGTTAATAGAATTTTCTGATTGCCAATAGAAAAAATAGCACCCTCCTTTATTTGCAAGGACCGTCGCAATTGCCTGTGATAATCGTATAAATTCTATAATAATTATTTTTTAATATTGGTTGGCACGCGTTCGACCTCTATCTCACCTGATGGTAAGCGATGATTTGGTTGAAGATGTGTAATTCGATTAAAATAACAGAATTACACGTGAATCTGTCATCATTTAACAAGAACCAGTTGAGTCTTTTCTAGCTGACTACTCAGAGAAGAAACACCGAAACAAACTCCGGCCGAATGAAACTCGATTCAAAACCAAATGTATCTTTATGGTTAATTTTTGGTTATAAAGAATGTCAAAAATTCCATAATACATAACATACTTTCACGCTTTGCTTGTCCCAGAGGAGAGGAAGACCATATTGCGCTAGTTACATTGGTATCCCAAATAATAATTATAATTAAAATCATTTTATTATCAGGCTACTGAGGCCTATAGATACAATACACAAAATAATCTTCATCAATAATAAAGAAATACACATTAATAAACATAATTAAATTAATGCACACGAAATGACGGCGACGTGTTTCGCTGACTGGTGTCGCGCAGCTGGCCGCGGAAAATGTCGATACACGACACCCTTCGGCCAAAACTCTTCTTTGAGGAACATCTCGAGCTGATGAGTTGGAACCCACACCACAAACGACTTGAAGTTTGTGTTATGACGCGACTCCAACTTCTCGACCCTCAAAGTGCAGTTGGTCTTCACACTCATGTACTCCACGATCTCCTCAACTTTCGTGGAGTGATGTAGCCGGGACACGTAGCTGCGTCGTAGGTGTTGCTGGACGCAGCAGCATGTTTGGTCCTGCCAGCGCGGTGCCGCACTGGTTCCGACAAGTAGGCTTCTTCTTCCTCTCCACCGTGATGAAGCTATCTTTGTCACACGTCTCCTTGTTCGGATAATTTGCAAGCCCACTACCATCAACCGGAAACAACTGACTCCAGACCCAGTTTGCTGATAAAAAATAACACATTAAAAACTGAATACTCCTTTATACAACCACGCAGTTTCATATCAACAATTTCAAAATTTGTATCAAGAGAGACTTTATTTTATATGTTTAAGTTTCCCATGTTTTATATCCTACCTTTTTTGCCTCACGAACTTGTTCAAACATAGAAATTGCGGGCAGCGAAGCAACCCTATGTTCACGGACGAGTGCAAGCTGTATGATGAATACATAAAAGTGGAAGCTCACAGCGTCTTTACAGGGACAAGTAAACGAGTCCTGCGCTATATGAAATGCAGTGACCAACTTGGAGTCTTTGAAATACTTGAGCGGCTTATTTTTATTGGATGTTTAAACGTTTTAGTAGTAATGCAGTTGAAAATACTATTGAAATTGTTTAAGTCTCAATTATTTATTTGATTTATTATTATTTAGTACCTCTATTATGAAAGTATTTTATATTATTACTAGCACTTTCGTTGCCCGCGCTTTCGTCCCCGCGGCTTAAGTATTTATTCCACGAAATGCAACGCCAGGGGCGTGTTGCGTTTGCTCACCATATTTTTTTGTAGTAGTGGTTTTATAGTTGTTATACATGTAGTAAACGCCATGTTTGAAAAGCAAACAATATGACGTCTCAGCTACTATTGGTAGTTAATTTGACAGTTGGTAAAGATACGTTATTGCGACCGGCCGTAAGACTTTCGTTGATTTCCTTGGGCGATAAGACCACCCGTTGTACCCCTGTTTTCTTTTGTTTTTGTCCTTTATTTATTTTTGACAGTAGTAAATAAACATGTCTAGACAAACCTTCATAACTTGAAATTAATATGAATCATGACGTAAGCAAAAATTAAATAATTTTGTAAAAAAAAAAACAATGAAATAAGTTGCTTAAAAACCACATTAAGCAGTTTTGCAATAACAAATTATGCTTAGTCAAAGAGAGACACCAAAGAGAGTCACCCAAATCGAAAAATACGAAAAAGCCACATCGACATAATGAAAATAGATACCAATTAACACCACTTCATTTCAAAGAAGAGTGTTTATAATTTGTTTAATAGTTCGCCATAAAATAACAGTGAAACACGATCGCATCTCGTAATTATGATGAATTAGACCTCAAGAGACTCCCCGCTCCCCCCTCGTACCGATAACGTCAAGTAATTAATCAACTTCATTAAACTTCCATTTTATGTCGGGGTTAAGTTACGTTTTATCTGTGGTACAAATAAAATTGTTTGTAATATATTTTATCCATTTTTACCCGAAATCGCGTATACTTTAGAGCTTCAGCATTTCTAAATCAATTTGACGACTAAGTGCAGTGGTTGAGCGATTGACTGCTGCACTGCGCGTGTCGCGGGTTCGATCCCCGCACGGAACAAATATTTGTATAGCCTACAGATAGTTGTTCCGGGTCTGGCTGTTTGTGGTTGTGGCGAGAGAAACGCACCCACAATTCAGAAGATACTCCTAGTGTCGGGCAACGTTAGTAAAAAAAAAACGTGAATGTTACGCTATAACCACGTTGCCATTAGCAACCAGAGCAATCTGGCAAAAACACCTCTAATTTTGACATTATGCGAATGCGAACGTTTCTTAAACATTTGCAGAATTGGCCTTCAACTCGCATGTAAGTTTCCGAATTATAAAACGATCAATCGCTTAATCATGCCCAGCAATATAATTGAACTTGCATGCGAGTTGCCTGCAGGCACACGGCCTAAAAACCTCGGGTTACTCTACCAAGATTCGAACTTAGTACGTAAACGTATCGTTGTTGCAATAGGCACATAAGGTAGATAATAATTATTAGGACGTAGACATAAACCGTGTGAAACGAAACGTTTTGCGACTAACGCGTTTCCCGCGTTTTTTTTCCTTTGTCACTACGATATCCTTAAAATACTCGATTCGTTATATCAGTACCTACTTTTAATAAAAAATATAAAAAAGATAGTCGAATTGAGAAATTCCTCCTAAAGTCGGTTAAAAACTAGCAATTATTACAAATAGTTTTTATTTCTTACATCAGGTTATGGGCCCAGCACGCTTCCACTGCGTGATTATAATAGAAGTTAAACGGTCTGGTAATAATGATAGTATTGCGCATCTTTTATGACTTATGGCTATTTCAAAATTTACGATAGAATGCTGAATTCAAGACAATATGAAATTAATATTTAGTAATCTTCTTCTAGGTTGAAGGCGCTCCGATGGCTCGATGAAATAATAAGAGGGCTTGAGATTTACTCGCCAAAGGTCATATCATTCCGAAGTCACGGTGGTGTTTTCATCAGATGCATCGAGCACGCAGCCTAGGCTTTTTTCGCCATTTTTAAGGTTTCAAATCTCTATATAGAAAAACGGAACCCATACAGGATAACTCGGTTGTCTGACTGTCACAGCCGATTTTCTCCGAATGTACTGGACCGATTCAGTTAAAATTTTGTAAACATATAATATTCTATGACCCAAACACGGACGTGTATCCAAAATACATAAATTTTGAACATGGGGTCACTTTTCACACCAATTAGAAAACTTAAAAATAAAAAGTTTTCCTAACTGTAGAGTTTAAGAAGATTATGGTTGGTCACTCAGCTAAATTTGTGTAATGGGTGGCATGATTAATAATGATACGCGAGATATCGCCTCACTCAACTTCTTCTAACCATAACAAGGCTGCCAAACGACGTTCAGTTAGATTTATCTAAAAAAGTTGCAAAGATTGTAACTTTTAGTAGACAGTTACCAAATTACAAGACAACTTGAATGCCAAAGGAATTAACACTCGAAGTGTCCACACACAAAGTTCAAATCTCATGTGTATTTTATAATTTGACTGAGGTTATGCTGAAATGGGGCGTTTTGCTTGGCGTAGAAGTAGATAACAATACTCCCATCATCAAAATATCGAGAAAGTCATCCACTGCTGGACATAGGCCTCCATCAAACGGGGAAGCCTATGGGGGTTGCCATAATCGCCACGCTGGCAGGCGGGTTCGCGATCGCAGTGTAGCTGTTGCAATGCACAGAGAATGCTGCTGCCCATTCTCTGGTGAGTCCCTTAGTCGCGACACCCACGGTCATAGATGGGATGGTGCTATTATACGTCCGATACCATACAATATTCAACAAGAACCTCTAACTAAACAATGTTTATGTAACATCCAGCTACACTATACCATATTTTTCTTCCACCGTGGCAAACAATTTAGGAGCATAATTTTTATAATTTCAAACGTGTTGTGACACGTCTGTACAACAATATCCCGCTTAGTCCGCGGATTTTATACTCAGCTAAATTTATGCCACGTCACAGTATATACTCCTGAATATTCATATTATTCATATCATGCTGTTGTATTCGCTGCGTAGGCGAGAATTATAATACATATAAGTATGCATAGGTATTTGTTTATGAAGTCGTATGGAACTTAGACGAAGATTTAACGGATGGAAATGGAACTGAGGGGTACGAGGCGGGGGTGAGTTTGGAGCTGTTAAATAACTGTGGTAATTTACGACGATTTTGAGGCATGATACAGATGGAAAGAACTTAAAGCTGCTGCGGAATGTATGAACAGCGAGAGATTTTGGGTTGCTGAGTCCTAAGACTGTTGTTTAATATAACCCTCCGAAACTACACCTCATCAGTACCAATGCATTGACAAACCGGAACAAATCTCAAGAAACATGTTGGGGAAAGAAAAGCCAGGCTTAAGTGGGAGTGGAATGCACTGGAACAGGTGGACGAGGATCACTGAACGAAGTCACTGGATGCCTGAAGAAGGATGTCGTCGTAGAGGTCTACCTCAGCGAAAATGGTGTAATGATCCGATCATTTTTTCGGAGCAAAACTTGGCCAGAGGTCGCACAAGATAAAAAAGTTTGAAAGGAGAAAAAGGAGGCTTGTTCCCAGCAGTGGGACAAAAATTATTGTAGGCTAGCAAAAAGAAAGATAGTTACTGAATTCTTCGAGAAGACAGGCGAAATCATATATTATTATTCATTTAAATTCCGTCTCTTAAAACCTATTGCTATAGTAGGCGCCAGATAATCGTGGAATATCGGTCATTGACCCACCTACATTTATTGACATTGTTAATTTGAAAAACGGAATTAATGACACAAAACTGTCCCGAATCATCATCTCTCGTGATCCTTAACATTGTCTAATAATGAAAAACGATTCATATTTAATTGTTCAGGTACCTATGAGCAGTTATTAGGGAAAGGTCAATATACTTTATTCCACATTTATCTGGCGCCTACTATACTAAAATAGTATGATTGGCAGATCCAATCACACAAAGTTGCAATTCATTTTACAACTCATATTTTAAAAATGGTTGGAAATTATATTTTTAAAACCCAAACATCTTTGATATCACATATGATTATATTAAATTCTCTTTATTTATTTTTCCATTCATACTAATTTACTTTTTTAAATATTTCTTAAAAAAAAAACATTTAAATTATATATATTATTATTCTTTTTTAATATCTATACAAAACAAATGATAAAAAAAAATTACGCATGGGCAAACAGGAGTAAAACAATGACACAATTTTTATATAAAATAAAAAGCAACCCTGATGTGTGGTTCGGTACCACAATATTGTAATACAATATTGTGGTACCGAATAAGGTTCGTATACAAATTTTATTTTTATCGGAATTGTAATTGGAAACTGTATTGGAAATGGTAACCTGTTCTGGTTATCAAATCAATAATATGTTTTGTATCAATCTAATATCAGAAAAGGCAAAAATATAGCATATCGTCGCCTTTTACTGTGTCATCTCTATGGTAACACTGGGAAATTGTGTTAATAATTATTTACGACTAGTGGCCCGTCCCGGTTTCACCCGGATGTAATTTTTTTTTGCATAGGAACCTTCTCCTGACAATAATAAACACAACAAAAAAAGAATTAGCGCAATTGGTCCAGTTGTTCACGCGTGATGCCGTGACCAAGGGAAATAGGGATTCGTATATACATATATATATAGGTAAAATGTACACGTGTCGTAGTTCTGTTGATAATAATTTTTTTCTGCACAACCTGTTTTGGAATCCACATCTAAGTAATTTGAAAATGACAACAATATTTATTTTAAATCATTCATAACACTATGAAAAAGTTTTATATTTGTACAAATCCGGTCCAGTTTTAAGCTGCTTTGATTGGTTAAATGAATTTTCAAGAGCCAATCGCATTACATAACTGTTGGATTTCGTATAATAGTTTTTGTATGGATAGAAGCATAAACGCGGCCCTGGAATGCAAAGGGCTTTAGAAGGAACACAGATGGGTTTTAGTCATTAAGAGTCTGACATGCCCTTCCGCTCCACCCAGAGCGGAAGAAGTCATTTGATGATATTGTTAATTAAAAAATAAAAATAAAAAGGCGCCTCCGCTAACTTACGTGTGTGTGAGGCATTGATAATTACTTACGAAAAAACTGGTGTTTGTATAAAAAAATCGTTTTGAACATTCGTCATAGGGAGCTAGAATATACAGTACTTAATTAACTTATAGCAGTATACCTTTCCAAACTAGTCACGTAATTAATTATTTTAAAGAACCAATTTCAACTGCATCAACCACTCGAATCCATCCACTGTGATAAAATCAACGCAACAAAAAAAACATAATAAAATTAATTACTTGTTTATGACGTCACAAAAGTTGGTATCGGCCAAAATAATTGGGTCAGTATTTAAAACCCTCATCATACTCATAATTAACAATTATTAAATATGGTGACGATACTTTTTTGAGGTTTGCATAAATTATGGGGTGTGGTAACGACACCCCATAATTTATGAAGGTTTATTTTCTTTTTTTAAATTTATGAATGCCAAGTGAGTTTAGTTTTAGACTTCCTACCTGATGTTTAGGTTGTATTCTTAAGG
The DNA here is from genome assembly GCA_905163435.1 of Mamestra brassicae. Lineage (NCBI taxonomy): Eukaryota > Metazoa > Arthropoda > Insecta > Lepidoptera > Noctuidae > Mamestra > Mamestra brassicae. Next base: position 2,498,671 of record LR990996.1, on the reverse strand, counting down.
GTACAATTCCGTGCATCACGGCCAATCGCAGCCGCGTGCGATCTATCGCATGCGACAAATCAGTGTATGAGAATGTATGGCGCCGTTTCCAAGGTCTGCGAAAGACACGCGCGGCCGACTTCGGAAGCGGTGCCATACATTTTCATATTCTATCTATTGTCGTATCAGCCGCGCGCGACATTCGCATGCGATAGATCGGGCGACACTGCGATTAGCCGCAATGCACGGAATTGTACCTTTACAACGAAAAATGTAGCGATGTTAAAAATTGCTCTATGGAATTTCTAAAGAGTCACCAAATACAACAAAAATGCGCTTTGCTCGCGTTAAAGAAGCCCATCACATCTATATCTGTGTTAGATTCATCAGATCGCCGTGTCCTCGTCGAGGCGATTGGCGGCGGCGACCTCTCGCCCTGGTTGAATCCATGGTCCGGAGGGAGGAGGCTTAGGGAGCGGTCACCTCCTTCTGCGAAGCAGTAATGTTAGCGAAGGCGGAGGCGGGCCGCGCGAGGGAAAGGCAAGGCCTTCGCCCCAAGAAGACGCCCCGGGCGTCGGCAGTCGCAGGTGATCCGCGGCCACCCTGCGGACGGCGAGCGTTTTGCGGAATTTGTTCGAAATAGTCACCGCGACTTGGAACGCAAAGGGCTTGAGAAGGAACACGGATGGGTTTTAGTCAGTAAGAGACTGACACGCCCTTCCGCTCCACCCAGACCGGAAGAAGTCATTCGATGATTTCCCATCCTTAAAAATAAAAAAGAAAAGATTCATAAGATTCTATTCGGCGATTTAGGCGTGAAAGCGCAACAAGCAAACTCTCTTTCAGTTTTATATATTATATATATATTTATATATTTTTTTAGGATAAAAACACTAAAGATGCCTCATTAAGTATGGTATGCAGATCGACTTCTAAATGGAGAGTAAATTTGTTAAGACACATTCATTGACTGGCCTGTTGGTCGAGTGGTTAGTGACCCTGACTGTTAAACCGGAGGTCGTGGGTTCGATTCCCACTCAGGACAAATCTTTGTGTGATGAGCATGATCATTTGTTCTGTGTCTGGGTGTAATTTGTCTATAATATGTATGTATTTAGAAATATATAAGTATGTTTATCAGTTGTCTGGTTGCCATAGCACAGGCTCTGCCTAGTTTGGGATCAGATGACCGTGTGTGAGTTGTCCCAAGATATTATTGTTACGCGCCAGGATTAATGTCGGGTACATTTAGTTACTACTAGCGCCATCTAGTATCGAGTAGCAGAACTAGTAGGGTCAAGTACCTTCTAGATATTTCTTTGCCAGAACATTCCACACTTCTCGATATCTGGTCAGTCGGCAGCGGTAGTTACGAGTACTTTCCAGATGTTTCGAGAATGGAAGTTTCTAGAATAAACTGACCTATAAAAGGAGCGCGTATTCCGCGACCGAGGCAGTATTGGATTAGCGATACAAGCGAATACTTCGGAAGCGATCTTCAAGTGCGAATAAAGTGATCAGTGGTGAACTTGTGTTTAATAATTAGTGAGTTTAAAAGTTGTAATTAGTGTTTTAAATTAAAGTGTCATTTTGGTTATTTAATCGGCTGTTTTTATTGTCACGAACCTCAAGCTCGTAACAATTGGTGTCAGAAGAGTGGATATTTAAATCATGCCGATTCTACCAAAGGACGACACGGAGGGTATCCGTACCCGGAGTCAACGTCAGCAGGAGACGGACCATAGGCGTTTTGGAGGTACAACGCCGCAGACGTCGGAGGGCCAGTTGCCGATCATGGAGGCCGGTCCGTCCACAGGAGCTCCAGCATCTGCAGCACCAGACTTTGCTGCACTGATGATGATGCTGCAGGAACAGGCCCGCCGACAAGAGGAACAGGCCCGTCGGCTGGAAGAACAGCTACAGCGAGACAAGGGGGAACAGGCTCGCCGACAGGAGGAACAGGCTCGCCGACAGGAGGAACAGGCTCGCCGACAGGAGGAACAGGCCCGGCGGTTGGAAGAACAGCTCCAGCGTGACAAGGAGGAACAGGCTCGCCGACAGGAGGAACAGGCTCGCCGACAGGAGGAACAGGCCCGGCGGTTGGAAGAACAGCTCCAGCGTGACAAGGAGGAGCAGGCGCGCCGCCAGGAAGAACAGATGTTCGTTATGAAGGATCTACACGCTACTTTCGGCAAAGAAATAAGTGTTGTAAAAGAAAAGGTGGTCCAGCATGAGAACCGCCTGGCGGAAGCCGAAACGCGAATCGACCAAATGAATGATCGAGTTGACAACGTGATTGCTGACGTGAAGAAAACGCTGGACAACCTTAAAGTAGGGGATGGAATTGCCACTTCCGTAGCTTCTACACCTTCGCTACGTGGATTCAAAGTGCCACCGTTCGATGGGACATCTTCCTGGTCGGCCTACAAAATACAGTTTGAGGCTGTTGTGAAGGCGAATGGGTGGACTAAAGATCAGGCCATGACTGCTCTCACCCTCGGCCTGCGCGACCAGGCCTTAACTGTCCTGGAAGCTCTCGGTAAAGAAGTGACGTACGAGCAACTCCTTGAGGCGTTGGAAGCTAGGTATGGCGACGCTCATCTGGAACATGTGTTTCGTGCGAAGCTCAAGGATCGCGTGCAACGCAGCAGTGAAAACCTGCAGCAGTGGGCCCTCGAAGTGGAAAAGCTGGTACGAAAAGCATACCAGTCCGTACCTGCGCTCATTGAAGGGAACCTGGTGCAGGCATTCATCGATGGCATCCGCGACCTTGAAGTTAGAGCTGCTGTGAGGCTCGGGCACCACGGGACGCTTAAGGACGCCTTGGCTCATGCACTGGAGGTGGAAGCTGTGCGACAGGATCATCGTTCCCATCGCATCAGGGAGGTTGCAGTGCCTACAGTTCGCGACCGTTTAAAAGGATACAGCCCTAGGTGCTACGGCTGTGGGGAAAGGGGCCACCTCCGATCCAGTTGCCCTAAGCGGACTGCAGAAAGGGAAGGTAGCCAATCTCCAGAGGGTAGGGCGGCTAACAGCACCGCCCAGCAACAGCAGGGAAACGAGTGAAAGCCAGGACTGCGGGGCGGGTGCTGGCTGATGTTCAAAGAGCCCCAAGGATTTCGATCTCACAAACCCATGACGGGAATAGCCTAATCATCAAGGGCGAGGTCAACGGAATGCCTTGTAAGCTGACTATAGACACTGGAGCTTCTCGCACGGTTGTCAGTTCCCAACTTGTAAGTCGGTTCCTTGGGGACTCCGTACACAACCGAGACCGCATAAATTTGGTAACAGCCACTGGTCAGCGTATACCCGTCCGAGGAGAGAGAGAGATGGAGTTGAAGCTAGGCAACGGAATCTACCTGCATAATGTTGTCGTGGCTGATATAATGGACGATTGCATCCTGGGCTTAGACTTTATGAGGAAGAATTGTTGTGAGATCGACGTTAATCAAGGAGTTATGAAATGTGGACAAGAGGAACTTTTCATGGAAGGAGCGTTACCAGGAAATGTGTACAGCCTAAAGAAGATTGTTCTTCCTCCGAGATCGGAAACGATTGTGCCGGTTAGTCTTCCTCGGAATCCTGGGCAGAATCATCGTTGTGTACTCGTGGAAAAGGTAGACAATGACCTTCCATGGAAAGTGGCACGAACTTTGGTCAGAGCCACCGACATCTCAGGGGTACGTGTGCTGAACCTTAGTGATAAGGAACAGATGATAGAAAAAGGCACTCTGATTGGTACTTGCGAGGAAGTGGATTGGTTGCGTCGATGCCAATATCTTTCGACCGGGACCCTCAGCAAGGACGCACAAACGAAAGTGACCACACTTTTAGACGACTGTCGCAGCGCTCTGTCTCAAAATGAACTGGTCAAGGCAAAGAAAATGTTACAGAAGTACGCCAGTGTTTTCTCTTCAAACGATGGTGATATCGGGAAGACTGGCTTAGTTCAACACAAAATAAACACAGGAGAAGAATTGCCTATCCGTCAGCGGCCAAGAAGATTGCCGGTAGCACGTGAAAAGGAAGTGGAAACCATGATTGAAGGAATGGTGAAGGATGGTGTTATAGAACCTTCATCCAGTCCATGGTGTTCACCAGTAGTGCTGGTAAGAAAGAAGGATGGCAGCATGCGGTTTTGTGTTGACTATCGTCGTCTAAACGACGTCACGAAGAAGGACAGCTATCCTTTGCCAAGAATTGATGACACGCTGGACATGCTTACTGGAGTGAAGTGGTTTAGCACGCTAGACCTAAAAAGTGGTTACTGGCAAGTTGAAATTGACCCTAAGGACAAGGAGAAAACTGCATTCTCGACAGGAAAGGGCCTGTGGCAATTTAAAGTTATGCCGTTTGGATTGTGCAATGCTCCGGCAACGTTTGAAAGGTTGATGGAACTTGTACTAACCGGGTTAATTGGCGATGCCTGCCTGGTCTACTTGGATGACATCATCATCGTAGGCCGTACGTTTGAAGAACATCTTCAAAACCTGGAACGCGTGCTCATGAAGATCCAGAGTGCAAATCTCAAGTTGAGTCCAAAGAAGTGTTCACTTTTCAAACGTCAAGTCAGCTTTTTGGGATACGTAGTGTCGGAAGAAGGCATCCGCACAGATCCAGAGAAAATCGCCGCTGTCAAGGATTGGCCAATTCCAAAAGACAAGACACAGGTCAGAGCATTTTTGGGTTTGTGCTCCTATTATAGGCGATTCGTCAAGAACTTTGCGGACATAGCCAAACCCCTCCACAAACTAACCGAGGAAAAGCGACATTTCTACTGGGATGAAAGTTGCGACGTCGCATTCCAGGAGCTAAAGGAACGTCTGTGCAGAACACCTATTCTGGGGTATCCTGATACGAACAAGGAATTTATAGTTGACACAGACGCAAGTGATATCGGACTTGGCGGTGTGTTATCTCAACGCAATGGCGATCAAGAGGTTGTGATAGCATACTTCAGCAAGTCATTATCGAAACCAGAAAGGAACTATTGTGTCACGAGACGGGAATTGCTTGCTGTGGTAAAGTCTTTGCAGCATTTTAGCAAATATCTGCTGGGACGGAAATTCCATTTACGTACTGACCATGCTGCGCTGAAATGGCTATTGCAGTTCAAAACTCCAGAAGGACAAGTTGCGAGATGGATTGAACTACTGCAGGAATACGACTTTGTGATTGAACATCGCAGCGGAAGATCTCATGGCAACGCCGACGCATTGTCAAGAAGACCTTGCCCTGAAGACTGCAAGCATTGTACTAGGCAAGAGGGTAAAGAAGTCGTACCTGTGAGAATGGTCAAGACAGACCTCAGCAGCGAGTGGAAGGAAAGCCTACAATGTGCACAGCAGGAAGATTCAGACATCAAGCCGATTCTGGGGTGGATGAAGGCCAGTGCTCCTAAGCCCACGTGGAGTGACGTCTCAGCGATGAGTTCGATCACAAAAAGTTATTGGGCCCAATGGGACAGCTTAGTGATTCAGGATGGAGTCCTGTGCCGTAAATGGGAAAATGCTCGGGGAGACAGCTGTCATTTGCAAATGGTTGTCCCTAAAGCAAAAGTACCGAATGTCCTACAGCTGTACCATAATGGTTCTTCAGGAGGCCATATGGGAGTAAAACGGACTCTACTGAAGATAAGAGAACGGTTTTACTGGGTCCACTGTCGTGACGATGTCGAGGACTGGTGTCGCAAATGTACAAGTTGTGCGGCTGTAAAAGGACCTCAGACTCGCAGTAGAGGTGCATTAAAATTGTACAACGTCGGTGCACCATGGGAAAGGATAGCCCTAGATGTTGCGGGACCTTTTCCGGAAAGTGAAAGTGGTAACAAGTATTTCATGGTTGTAATGGATTACTTCACTAAGTGGCCGGAAGTCTTCGCCATTCCAAATCAAGAAGCCTCAACAGTTGCAGATAAACTAGTTCATGAAGTCTTCTGTCGTTTTGGAGTACCCTTGGAGATTCACAGCGATCAAGGAAGGAATTTTGAGTCCCAAATATTCCAGGAAACTTGTCGAGTTATGGGTACTCATAAAACGAGAACAACTTCTTACCACCCACAATCGGATGGAATGGTGGAAAGATTTAATCAGACATTGGAGAGATACCTGGCAAAAGTCGTGGAAAACCGGCAACGCGATTGGGACAAGCATATACAACCGTTTTTGCTGTCATACCGAAGTGCTGTTCATGAAAGTACATCGGTGACACCAGCCTTCGCAAACTTTGGAAGAGAATTACGGCTGCCCGCAGATCTGATCACTGGAATACCACCTGATGCCCCACGCAGTATAACCGATTATGCGAATGACTTGCGGAACAAAATGAATGACATTTATGAGCACGTCAGACAATGGGGCCAGCAAATGTCTGAAAAGATGAAAACCCGTTATGACCGCAAAATGAACAATAAAGGGTTCGACGAAGGTTCACTAGTGTGGTTGCACAATCCAGTTCGCAGTAAAGGGAAATCTCCTAAGCTTCAAGCTAAATGGGACGGGCCGTACCGGATTGTGACAAAAATTAACGACGTGACCTATCGTATACAGAAAGGTACAAGAAGTGCTCCTAAGATCGTCCATGTGAATCGACTGGCGCGTTATTATGGGACCGATGATGCTCGGGACGAGCATGTCTTAGGAGGGGGCAGTGTTACGCGCCAGGATTAATGTCGGGTACATTTAGTTACTACTAGCGCCATCTAGTATCGAGTAGCAGAACTAGTAGGGTCAAGTACCTTCTAGATATTTCTTTGCCAGAACATTCCACACTTCTCGATATCTGGTCAGTCGGCAGCGGTAGTTACGAGTACTTTCCAGATGTTTCGAGAATGGAAGTTTCTAGAATAAACTGACCTATAAAAGGAGCGCGTATTCCGCGACCGAGGCAGTATTCGATTAGCGATACAAGCGAATACTTCGGAAGCGATCTTCAAGTGCGAATAAAGTGATCAGTGGTGAACTTGTGTTTAATAATTAGTGAGTTTAAAAGTTGTAATTAGTGTTTTAAATTAAAGTGTCATTTTGGTTATTTAATCGGCTGTTTTTATTGTCACGAACCTCAAGCTCGTAACATTATTATATTATTCCAATGATATTTAAATACAAGATAAGTTTCAGGTTCCCTCGGACATTTTTTATATCTTTTAATCAGCCCCTGATGGGGATCTGGGCTGATCCTGAGACCGTTAAATGGATATCGCAGTGCTTAATTTTCCAAAACTTACCTACCTTTAAAAAGGGTTAGAGGAGTTGTTGAAGTTTGTGGAGTACCTACTAAATCCGCGCGGACGAAGTCGCGGGCGAGGTGCTAGTTATTATTATAATTTTATTATTCAATCTGCACACGTGTTTTACAATCACAATACCACGGCCCCAATGAACAAGACATTACAGAATTAACCACATAAAAGAATCTTCGAAATCAATATCCGACAACAGTTGAGATGTCAAAAAACAAAAATGGACAGTAAGCGCAGTGGTTTTTAATCAAAACTTAAACAATACAAAAAGTACGCCTCGGTCCAGTTCTAGCTGACACTTTTCGCAAGTAGGCCGTGTAGTGCACATGCTGCCAAATTAATATGCACAGCGTTTCTTGTTACTTGAATATTAATTTGGGCAAGTGCGATAGATATGTTTAACGAGGTTGGGCGAAGTGTAATCTGATCTTTAGATAGCGGGGTTCCTAAACCTCGTTTTCATGGGTTTATGACATATTTCAGTTATACCTACGTAATTCATATGAATCTGCATTTCAAAAAGCAAAAAGGACGTGGAATAATCGGCGCTCCTACGCAATTGTTAACATCCTGAACAAACAGTCCGTTTCCAGTAGCGCGTGAATGTATTCACAAAAGCACAGTCACATTCAGTTGCCGAAAATGGAGATGTTAATATCATGTTCAAAAATTTCACAAAAGCTTTTAACGGGAATTCTAGTACCGCATACTCTGAAACGCTTAAACCAATATCTATTCCAACACACATCATTCAACGTTGGCTCTTGTCGTATCTATTCTTGGAATTTTCCTCAGAACAATATCGACTGGTACAACATTTCTGACATCAAGTGTACAAAGCCCAGTCCGTTGCATCGGACGCATTATGTACAATACAGAATGGCACGTCTCGCTGCGAATGAAAAACAAAAGAAAATCCACTCGGCTTCGCTTTCAGCGTGTATTGTGGCAATACAACGCGATTAATATTGCTTTGAGCCCTACTTATCCAGTGGGGAATATTAGTTGTTTTGATGCAGCGAGGATCATTGGATTAGAAAAGTTTCTAAGTTTATATTGGAGTTAACTATGTTGCCAATAAAATTTAGTGACTTATATTAGAAATGGCAGAAAGTGAACTTAACATTTTCTTTGGAATATACTCATTGTATTTTTAGATAATCTATGAGAGGCCAATTAATTCGAACTTTCAATGTCAGCCATATTTATAACTCAATCAAAATGAAAGAGCAGGTGGTTTTTCTGTGAATCATGGCACATAATTTGAACAAATTCATACGTCGTAAGACGGAATATTAGTCATGAGTTCATGACCCAATTTAATTACCCTTTAAATTGGGCGTGAAATGAAGGTGTCTCTTAATATGTAGCGTATGTTTTACACGTAGTTTTAGCTAAATAATTTATTATATCTAATACCTTTAAACGAGCAATTCTTATATACATGTATATTGTATATATATATAATCTGAATCTTGGAAACGGCTCCAACAATTTTCATGAAATTTAGTATGCACAGGTTTTCGGGGGCGATACATCGATCTAACTAGGTTTTCATTCTTGGTCATCCAGGTACTTTCTAACTTATAAAACAGTTTATTTTACGTTATTTTGACCTGTTGAAGGTTGTGCTCAGACGCATGTAGGTCAAAGATAGATAAATCATATTAAGAAAATAACGATAACGGAGGTATTCTAAGGAAAAATCGAAATAGGGGTAGTAAAATAGGGTATTCTACTGAAAAAATCTAATTAGCCCGTCAGATAGATTTTCATAAAATATTGGACACGTATCTTTTCTTTTTTCACGTAAACAAAAAATGATGAAGATACAGTGCGTCAAAAACTCGCGTGACGTCACTACGATAGTACAATTTTTACTAGCGATGTGATGTCATCAGCTCCCTTTCTTGAACTTTGATGCGCTTTATCTTTGTTATTTTTAGCGATTTGAAATGGCAAAAAATACGTGTCCAATATTGTTTTTTTAATCTAGCGGACGGCAAAATAGAATTATATTTTTTATATATGGTTTAAATACTCTATTGTTTTGTTTGTAAGAGATAATCTCTGAAAGTATTGATCCGATTACGAAAATTGTTAGGGGACTTTTGACGTGACAACGTCTAATAAATCGATGAACGCCGGCTGCACGCACGAAAATGATGACTGATTGTAACGTTACGCTCATTGTAACGTCATGATCATTTCATCAATGTTTTGTCATGACGTTGTCATGTTAAACATTCGTCCGTAAACCGACTTTAAAGGCAACCAATTTTTTATTTCGGAAAAATTCACAGTTCCTATGGAAAAGGCCACAGGAGCAAAGTCGCAGCAAGAGGCTAGTTTGGTCTCAAATTGAGTGAAACTGTTCCTTCTATAATACACATCATTGTTTTTAACCTGTTGTAGATACGCATAATATCATCATCATCATCATCATTATTTCAGCGAAAGACGTCCACTGCTGGACATAGGCCTCCCCAAACAGTAGCCACACCAACCAATCCTGTGCGTCTCGCATCCAGAGGAATCTCGCGTCGTTTATCAGGTCGTTGTCTTAGCAAATATAAGTTAATCTGGGTTTAAATTTAACCCAGTTCATTGACCCTTGAACCACTTATTATTCCATACGACCATAATTTATCAGGTAAAATTGTAAACGGATATTCCAGCATAGGCAGCCATTTTCTGAAGTGACTATTAAAGTAAAGTAATACCGTATGAACGTTATACGTCAAAAATACTTAAGAAATTGCCCCTTTGCGTTAAAGCGGTCGGGTTAAAATTACTCGTAGATAGCTAAAGGGGTGAAATATTTTTACGTTTAAAATGTGTATTTATGTAATGTACGTAATATTACGTTTAATCGTATATAGAAATCGTTTAATGTTCAATTTTGTTTTAGACGTGCGCAATTTTGTTTGGGTTACAGAATATGTTTTAAGAAAATAAAGCTCGACTGTTGAATTTATACTCGGTATAGTTATTGCGTTTTAGTATGACAATAGCGGTCACTGACCTTTCTAAATTTATTTTATAATCCGCAAATGGAAACATAAAGGCGGCCTAAATCAACATTATTCGTGACTTACATATTAATCTGCAGGAGCTATCTTCTCTTTATTCAAAACACTGACAGTTTAATATAAAATCTGTCAAACACAAAACCATTTCAAATAAATAAAATAAGATTTTTTCGTATTAAAGACATAACGTCATCGTCGAAGTCAAGTAAGAAATGCAAGGTTACAAAAATTCGCATTGATTTTAATTTTTTTTACGAATGTTCGGAACACCATTATAAGTGAAATGTGAAGAGTCAACATCGATTCGATACTTGCAAAAAAAAATTCAAGTTCGAAAATATGGGTTTCTAGAAAACAATGTTTTTGCTTTTTTTCCTAAGAGTCACCGTTTCTGTCATATTATTATAACGATTAAAAAAGTTGCCTATGGGATCCTAGGGAGTCCCTGCCAAATTCAAATTAAGATTCCATACCATATCAGTCGAAAAACATCCACTGTTTGACATACGCCTCCCCCAAAGATTCTGCTAATCATATTTAAACTTAGAACATGCATAAAAGCTCATAATTATAAATGAGGCTGAATCTGTTTATCGCTTTACCAAAAACAAGATTCATCTTACGACCAAAAATAAAATGGAGCCAAAAATACGAGTAATCAATGATACTACCGGAACATAACAAGGCGAATAACTAAGTCGTTGAGCGGACATCTGGTGATATTCGAGGTTATATTGCTTTTTGTCCGAATAAGAGGCTACAAAGCCCGTTACGGCTTTTTTATTGCTGTACTCCATAACACTGTATCGCGTCGGGAGTTCTGTGGATTATATTTATTAAGTTACATTTGTATTAGTATGTGTTAGCTACTTTAATGTGCCTGTTTCTTTTATGATCGTTTTCAACTATAAATGGAGTTTGCTGTGTGGCAAAAAAAGTTTGACTAAGTTGGTATGTAGATTGATGTGGAAGTCTGCCCTGCTTGGGCGGAGCACCGCCGTGTTCGTGGAGGTGATCGGCGTCGGCGACTTTTCGCGTCCGGCCCTGGTTGAATCCATGATCCGGAGCGAGGAGGCTTGGGAAGCGGTCACCTCCTTCTGCGAAGCATTAATGCTAGCGAAGGAGGAGGTGGGCCGCGCGAGGGAGAGACAAGGCCTTCGTCCCAACCGCTGCTACAGAAGAAGATGCCCCGGGCGTCGAGAGCGAAGGGCGAACCCGGCCACCGTAGGCGCGGACGGCGAGCATTGGGTGGCTCGCTGTCGGATAACCACCAGGCAACGCGCCATCGACCCGGGCCTGGTGGTTATCCACGCGCGCCTCAAAGAGATGCCAGCATAGAAGACGGAGCCCGCTAGGGCCAGAGCCTGCCAGGGTTGCGAAATTTGTTAGAAAAAGTCACCGCGGCCCTGGAACGCAAAGGGCTTAAGATGTAACACGGATGGGTTTTAGTCAGTAAGAGTCTGACACGCCCGTCCGCTCCACCCAGAGCGGTAGATTTCATTGGATGAATTCCCATCCTTAAAAAAAACGGTATGTAGATTGAAATGTATGCTTATAACCTACTTAAGTTACACGAGAAAAACCTACAATTCGTCACATCGTGACTCGATGTCAGTCTGTTGGTCTCGAAATTGTTAAATCGATTCCCTGAGCGCCACAAACGTCATTATTCGATTTTTCAAACAGAGCCTAAGTCGAAATGTGTGTTCGGAGGAGTCTCAAAAGCCCCAAGCAATTACGTCCAAAATATCCGCAAAACGTGGACACTCTAACGCTATCCCAATTTAGGCTTCTCATACACTATCTTTCAATAACCTTAAACACACCGTAGCATTTCGTATTTCACCTTTGATCCCAATAGTAGTCAATATTCCAGAATTCAGAATTGCAGATACCTTGTTCGGGATCACAGCACAAATGTTTATCCGAAAACTTTTGATTACGGAGGCCGGCAGTTATGAAAACGAACTGGACCGATATTTTGTCATCCAACACGCTGAGCGAACCCTAATAATATATAGCGAACCCCTTTTTATTGGAAATCAAAACTTTCCGCCTCGACGCATTTTGATGAGAAAAATTTTCGACGGTTTTCTAAAAATCGTAAACGATATTTATTCGATATTTTTTTACTTTATGGTGTTTTTTTATTATCGTTGTTGTTGCAGATTAAAATTCATGGTATTTTTTTGTAAAATTGTTTGCGATACCATGAAGGGTAAAATGTAATAAAATTCAGTTCAAAAGTTATACATTCAAAGGGGTCCTTTGAATTTATAACTCTGTTGTTATTTATCTAATTGACCTATGAACCATAACATGAGAACCATTTCAACAAGACTAAGAGAATTGTTTACATAGAAATTAGACGGCATTGTTCACTATGATGGGTGCCAGATAAGTTTGCAATAAAGTTCATTGCCCTTTCCTTAATTTTTCTGCATAGGTACCCGGACAATAAATTATGAATCGTTTTTCTTTACCAGAAATAGTAAATGACAAGGATAGGTGTCGATTCAGGACAACTTTATGTCATTTTTTCTGTTTTTGGAATTAACTATGTCAATAAATGTATGAGGGTCAATGACCGTTATTGCAGGTTTATCTATATAGGTAGAAAAAATATAAAAATTGTATCAAGGAAAAACGATCGGCACAAATTTTCTGCTTTTTTAAATTTTCTCAAAAAACTCTCTAAAACTCCCATCAGCCGTCGCAGCATTAGAAGAACAATTATTTAAGCAAACGGTTTAACGTACTACATTACACAACATAGTTCTACGCAGCCGAGTTTGTGTTTAATGGATGGAAAATGGATATCGCAAGTAGCTCGGCTTCATCACGCGACCTCAAAAGTATCGTTAAGCCGAGTCTTAGCGGATAGAATAGATATGGAGCGCGTGTCTTGAAATCTATTTCCTTGTGTGCATTGTTACCCACCGGACGTCTTATCGATTCTGCCATTATTTAATCTGTTAGAATTTAATGTTAATGTCACCGGAAAATGGCAAACTCCGTAAGATTATAAAACAACTTGAGAGATTGTAAACTGTCGTTAAATTGTCAACTGACCATTTGGAATACTTTTTTACGCATCACAATTTGATCGTTTATAATATTTCCGTGCCGGTACGAGAAATTGTGGGCTGACATAAACTGGCGACCAATCAGCACTCTGGTCTACAATTTATCTGTTTTGGTGTGATAGTTAAATTGGAAAATGCATTGGTCCTTGTTGATGTGAGCTCTCATCTGAACAGACCAATGAGAGCCTTGTTTCTAGGTTTACTATCACACGAAAACGGACAAATGGTAGACTTGTGTTCTGATTGGTTGCCATTTTATGTCAGTCCACAATTTCTTCGAGATATTATAGACTATTAAATTGTGATGCGTAAAATAATAGTGTTCCAAACGTTCGACTATTTACCAAGAGTTTACAATCTCTCAAGTTATTTTATAATCTTACGGAGTTTGCCATTTTCCGGTGACATTAACAAATGAAACATACAACAGCCAAACCCATAACAAATATGTTTTCTTTCTTCTACAACAATAAATTGTGAATGGCAAAAAAAGTACAACCAATTACGACAATTCGCATGATGTCATCCCTAATAACTAGCTGTAATTGTGAAATAGAAATAAATTAGATGACTATTGGCTCACCATAGATCTGAAACTCAATGCAAATGTTCAAATTCATATCGTCTATATTATCTCAGCGACAACCGATATACACTTATTTATTTATTTAAATTTAATGGACAATAGTAGTACATGGGCGGACTGCATCAAGGCATTCTCTACCAGTCACCCTTTGGGTTAAAAATACTACACTGTAGTAGGTTTGCAACAAATTAAAATAAAATTTTGTTTAGAAAGAATACTCAAATAATATTTATTTCTATAAATTATGAACTAATAAAAATAATGCATAAAGTAAAAAAGGAGATATTCTATAAACACGAGCATTGCCTCTCTGATCAGTGAACATTTTAAGCACAAATCAAAATGCAAACCAAGATAAAATTTGCAATAAGTTGCCTAATAGCCGCACAGCGCTCCACAACCATCAATACCCCTACAACTTTTAACTTCGAAGCGCAAAATGTTCGTTTACACCACATTCGTGATTCCCGCACTCAAGGTAGGCAGCACAAGTAGGCTGTAACCCATTTAAATTAAAATTACTAACTTCGCACACCCAGCAAAGAGTCGTGTTTATCCTGGGAAATTTTACCACAGATTTCGTTTAGCGCTATTAGAAGGTAAGGCGAGAATTCATTTAATTCCCTGATGTTTGCGGTAGTGTGATTGTATCGGAGGTAATGTTGCGCAATGCTGTTTAGATGACAAATGTGGCACTGAAAATCTAGTTTTATCTGGATATTATTGCTGTAATATACACTTCTGGACACATCTATTGGCCCACCTTAGAGTTTAGGTTTCGATGGCCCCTACCGAAATATGATTGCTAGATTGAACAAAAACTGTTGATGCAGTTTTAAACCTGATACATTTTACCATCTTTTTCGATCGTATTGTTTTAAATTTGAATTCAGAATACCATACGACATGGAGCTACGCCTAACAAGTCGGATATGCGCCTTGTTAAAGGTAATTGATTTTTGAATAAAAAACATGTTTTATCAAATAAAGGTTTAATTTAATAACGCGTGTTGCCTCCATGGGCATCTGCCACAGCTCTCATACGATTAGGCATAGAGTTTATCAACCGCTCTATGCAATTTTGAGGGATCATCTCCCATTCCTCTTCTATGGCAGTTTTCAACTCCTGCATCATCTGGGCAACTGGCTGACGAGCCCTAACACGTCTTTTTAGCTTGTCCCACATGTGCTCAATGGGGTTCATGTCTGGGCTTCTGGCTGGCCAGTCCATAACTGATGTTCACATCCCGAAGATATTCCCTGACGATGCCGGCCGCATGGGCTCTTGCATTATCATGCATAAAAAGGAAATTTGAGCCCACATAGTCCGCGTATGGTATCACGTGAGGTTCTAAGCACTCACGAATGTACCTTTCAGCATTTAATGTTGGCAGCCGTGGTCCTGTAACAACCTCAAGTTGAGTTTTGCCGCTCGCGGATATACCGCCCCAGACAGTCCATGAGCCACCGCCATAAGCAACCCTCTCTTCAAAGCAGCATTGTGCGAAACGCTCTCCCTTACGTCGGTAGACATTCTTCCTTCCATCATTGCCATGTAACACAATTTTAGACTCATCAGAAAAGAGTACACGGCTCCAATCTTGCTGTGTCCAATTTAAATGACTGCGTGCGAAATGAAGGCGCGCTGTTCGGTGGGCTCGCGTTAGTTTGGGCCCATTAGCTGGCTTGTGTGGTACCATATCGCGTTCTTTTAACCTTCTCCGAACAGTTCGAGCGCTCACAGATACTCCGTGGAAGTCGCGAAGTTGGTTTTGTATCTCAATGGAGGTAAGGTGACGATTTCTCAAGCTGGTCGTCACGATGAATCGATCCTGCCTTTCAGTTGTGACCCGAGATCGTGGCCTTCCTTGGCGACGAACAAAGCCGCCAGTCTCTAGGTACCTCCGATAAATATTACGGACCGCAGATCGACTAAAATTAAGTTGAGCACTCACGTTTCTTTGGCTGTATCCGGCCTGAATAAGTGCCACAGCTTGGGCGGCGACTTCAGGTGAAGTATCCATAGATTATTGATAGAACCTCACCTTAATGTTAAGAATAAGTAATGTTTGTTGCAAAACCAAAGATATCAATCACTTTTTCAAGAATTAAATACAAGTAAACCAATAAAACCAAGTTTTCTTAGTATTCGATTGTTTGATATCAACAAACAGGCTCCAAATTGTCTTTTGTTTCTTTAAATTCTGTGTTAGAAATTCAAAAAAAGACTATTGATTGAAATTGTGAATGTGCCAGGTTCAAAACTGCATAAAAACTTTTTGCTCGACCTAATATAAAATTTTAGCTAGGACCAAACGAAACTGAAAATACAAGGTGGGCCAATAGATGTGTCCAGAAGTATATTATTATCATTGCTTGGGAGTTTGTTGCGCCACTTCTTCTTCCCAGCTAAAACACTAGGAAGTGGTGACGGGCGGGCGATTTGGGGGACTGTCTTTATGTAGAACTTTGACGTTCAAAAAGTGCTGGCACTCAGCCTAATTTGAATAAATGACTTGGCTTTTTTTTACTTTTTTATTATCTTGTTACTACTCTTGGACCGTGTGGGGTCCGAGTGATCATACTCTATTTAAAGACCTATCCAAACGCCGAGGTGTCACTTCGCGAGACCCAAGCTGCTGGCTTTTACCTTGATCCGAGGATAAGTATTGCCGTTGTGGCAACACCAAGAGTCTCTTGGGCACATTTTCAGTTTACAGCAATGCGAATGAATTTTTTGACTCCGTATTTTAAGGTTTATTCTTTTTTTTTATTTTAAGGTACTGAACCTGTTTTTAAGAAGTTTAGCTAAAAAAAAATAACGGGTGTTTATATTACCTAAATGCAAATTAAGGGTACAATGAGATGCGAACTCAAGCTGACTGAACGTTTGATAATTAGGGGTAAAGATTTTCCTTCAAAAATTATACAGAATTTCGTGTAAATATTTTTAATTTTTAGCCTGAAGATAGAGATTTTTTTCGTTGTTGTTATAGAAAGAATCTTTGTTTACAAAATCATTTAATGAAGGAGAAGTTTCCTTGATTTTGATGATATTTAGCCAATTACATTTACCAAGCTTGATGAGAAGGAAAATAAACTTTGAAAATTCTAACAAGGAATTTTTTCGAGAAAAGTGGTTTTTGTTTTGATGTTCTGGCGATGAAGTAGTCGATGATGGAGCACGCTTGCCTAGAAGAAACCTGTTCAGTCTTGACTTAAAGACCCCCAAGTTGAATGCATCTATCTGAATCTCACTCGAAAGATGACTTTTGGATCTATAAATATTTTAGAGGGTAGCGTTTAAATTATGAGCACGTTTTTCTCATTACTAAGAAGCATCACCATATGCCAATATTAGTCAGACAATATGTGAAAATGAAATCCCGCATATTATATTGTAAGGGATCCAATAACGGCCCACAGGAACATCTGCGAAAAAGAAATTTATTATATACTGTGTTACGCCCGCGGCGACGCCCACGTGCGGTTTAAAGGGAAGATCACTTTATTTGTTTGCGCGATCACAAAATGTAGGTTTTGACGAAATATTTAAAATGGATTCTATTTTTGGGAAATGTGAAGCTATGGAAAATTTCCTAGATACCTTTATTGTACCTGTTTTATAGAGTTTCATGACTTATTTGTAACAATAAATGACAAATGATATTGATTTGTAAGTAGGTTAAACATAACACTTTTACACGTCAAAGTTTTTTTGTTATTCTAAAACTAAATGAGGCCGGTGTTTCTAAGCCGACTACCTCGAGAAGATACACCGAAACAAACTCAGAGGTCAAAGTCTCTTTTAAGTCCATACAATCGTACTGGTCAAATCATATGAGAACCACTTAGGTTAATGTCTGAAGTGGTCTTTTGAGGAAAGTACCACATAGATTTCAGTGAACCTATCCATATAGTGCAAGCATTTGTCAGTTATCGTGCAACTCAAACTTAGAACTTTAAGGAGCTCAACGATTTGACGAACAATACCAAAGTAAGAATCTTAACATACTGAGACTCCTCCGTGCCTCGGAAAGCACGTTAAGCCGTTGGTCCCCGCTGTCATTTGTAGATCTTTAGCAGTCGTTACGGATAGTCAGAAGACAGAAAATCTGACACCAGTCTAACCAAGGGGTACCGTGTTACCCAGTTAATGGGTTGTGGAGGTCTGGTAGGCAGCCGCTCCACGTAATATACTGGTATTCAGCTGAATCCGGTTTGGCTGGAAGCCGACCCCAATATAATTGGGAAAAGGCTAGGCAGATGATGACCAAAGTAAGAATGAGTTGTTTATATAAAATTGGTTTTATGGTTACGTGAAACTTATTTTTGGGATTTCTATAACAAGTTAATGTTTGCTAAGTTTGCTCTATGACTGATAAATTAAAAAACAAATCTTGGAGGAAGCCAATTTTCGCCACTGGGAGTCTTCAGGTTGAAATGACGATGGTGATTAAATTATAAACGGACCCTTACGATGAACTAAACACATTTATATTAAGAAACATAATTATAGGTATATGTAGCCGTTTAGATCATATTTTTTTATTTTTATGATCTTTTTTCGATAAAATATTGAAGAACGGACAAACTTGTCGACGCGTGTTATTAGTAGATACCCAAGACATTGTTCCAAGCAAGCGTCTAAGAGCAGTTTTACATAAAAAGTCACTTACGCTAAGTCGACTTATAGTGAAATCTTTGCGTTACATTTCGACAGCTACAGCAAAAATTGTGTCGATGGTAGACAATATTGTATCCACTTATATTTTATGTTATATTTTGTTATCATCATCATCATCATCATCATATAAGCCGAAAGACGTCCACTGCTGTGTCGATCGCAGTGTAACTGTTGTCGCGGGCCTGCGGACGGCGAGCGTTGGGTGGCTCGCTGTCCGATCACCACCAGGCCCGGGTCGATGGCGCGGTGTGCTTTACGCGCCCTCAAAGAGATGTCAGCATAGAAGACGGGGCCCGCCAGGGCCAGAGTCTGCCAGAGTTGCGGAATTTGTTCGGAAGAGTCACCGCGGCCCTGGAACGCAAAGGGCTTTAGAAGGAACACGGATGGGTTTTAGTCAGTAAGAGTCTGACACGCCCTTCCGCTTCACCCAGAGCGGAAAAAGTCATTTGATGATTTCCCATCCTTAAAAAAAAAAGTTTAGCTGTTGCAATGCACAGAGAATGCTGCTACCCATTCTCTGGTGAGTCCCTTAGTCGCCTCTTACGAAACCCACGGGAAGTGATGGGATGGTGCTACTCTTTTACGTACGTCTCCATAAAAAACCCAGTATATTTAATAGATTTAAGTAATAAACCAGAGATATTGAAGTTGAACATCTTTTTCGTTTCTTGAGTAGGTGTATAACTAATTTATGGAAGCTATTCTCACTTCTTTGACAACATTTTAGCGTTTACGAATATTTTTTCCGTATTTGATTTCTTGCTGACAGGATACATAAAATAATGAGCTTTGATGAAATTAGTATAATAGATTGATATACTGTGACAGTCACTATATCAGCATCTATGTTTGGAACAATTTATAAAATAATTGACACGTGACTTCATCCGAGTCAACTCGTAAAACACTACGACTGACAATTACTGTGAGTTTTTTTTTTTTTTTCTATAATAACAGCGATCTCATGTGAAAGTCTTATCAAATCGGTCCAGCAGTGCGATTCTGTAAACATATCGAAAGCTTGGGAATAGTGATCACGAAGTGAACTGTCAATCCATGTAATCAAGATGGAATGACAGCTCACTTCGTGATCACTTCACCTAAGCCTTCACTTCGGCATGTTTACAGAATGGACAGGCTGCTGCATTGAAGATTCAATGGAACAAACCGAGTGAAATAAACATTGAAAAAAATGTTTTTATGATTAGTGTGTATAAACATATGAACTATTAAAAGGTTATTTTGAGACTACAAATAATTATACTGTTTTATTTATTTGTATGGAGTACAGATATACAAAAAAAAATTGGTGCTCACCAAACGCCGTTTGCAATTTCAATTTTAAAATCTTCACTGTCATAAATTTATAGCTACAATCTGGGGGACTTTTAAGTTTAAGACGTCAAGAATTAATAAAAAATTTAACACGTCGTCGACCACACTGTCGCTTGCCATCAGACGAGATTATGGCTAAACAATCAAGCAATTTTGTAAACATTTTATTCAAGCCAGTCTTTAGATCTAGCATCACTTTCAATACTAAACTTCTTCCGTCAAGTAATGAATAAAATAGGAAAGTAGAATAGATGTTAACCCTAGGGACGTATTACTAAGACAGATTACATGTGCCTGGTAGGAATATATGGAATATCCGAGGTGCCTTCTGCCTGTTACCAAGTACTCTGCCAACACTTTTTTGCGTTAACTAAGTAAATATGGTGGTTATTCCCTTACGGCCGGTTTTATAATGTATCTAAATTTAACCAACTGTCAAATTAGCTCCCAACAGTAGCTCAAACGTCATGTTTGCCTTTGTAAAATGACGTAGATAATTTGACAGTTGGTTTTAAAGGTAGATACGTTATTGAGACCGGCCGTTAATGTGTACTTGTACCTTTTGTATGTAAGATGAATCCGTCAAGGTTTCAGTTGGTTAAAGGTAGGTACGTTATTGAGACCGGCCGTTAATGTGTACTTGTACCTTTTTATATGTAAGATGGATCCGTCAATTGCACCTGGGAAGTGTCTATACTCGGTTTTTCTGTGCCTAATATTTGCTTTTTATGTTATTTACAAGGTGTAACAGATTAAACGCAATGCCTAAAAGAGGCCAGTTCATAGTGTCGTCACATGAATCCCATTCAAGTACAATATATTTACTATAAATGTTCTGTATGGTGTCGGACGTGAATGAAAAGCACCATCCCATCACTTCCCGTGGATGTCGTAAAAGGCGACTAAGGGACTCACCAGAGAATGGGAAGCAGCATTTTTGAACGTCGCAACAGCTACACTGCGATCGCCAAACCGCCTGCCAAGCGTGGCGATTATGGCAAACCCCACTCTTGGGGGAGGCCAATGTCCAATAGTGGATTTTTTTTCAGCAGATATGATGATAATGATGATGACTTTAAATCCGTGTCTTATTAAGAAAAGTAGTTTTCAATCTCACGTGGCTTAAAATTCCACGTGATACATTTAAATATGCAGTCTTATGATTTATTTATTTATTTATTTATTTATTTATTTATTTATTTATTTATTTATTTATTTATTTATTTATTTATTTATTTATTTATTTATTTATTTATTTATTTATTTATTTATTTATTTATTTATTTATTTATTTATTTATTTATTTATTTATTTATTTATTTATTTATTTATTTATTTAAACTTTATGTACAAAAGTGGTACATGATTATAACAATCAAACCTTCATCTGCCTAGCCTTTTCCCAACTATACTGGGGTCGGCTTTCAGTCAAACCGGATTCAGCAGAATACTAGTATTTTATGTGGAGCGGCTGCCTACCAGACCTCCAAAACCCATTAATTGGGTAACACGGTACTCTTTGGAAAGAATGGTGTCAGATTATCTGGCTTCTGACAATCCGTAACGACTGCCAAGGATCTACAAATGACAGCCGGGACCAACGGCTTAACGTGCTTTCCGAGGTACGGAGGTCTCGGTATGTTGAGATGGTCACCCATCCATAGACCAACCTCGGCAAGCGTTGCTTAACCTTGAAGATTGACCGGTGCGGCTGTTATACCATATGGTTATATATGTATATATCAAACCATATGGTTTAAATACTGATTAACAGAATCGTACATTCAATTTCTGTATACAATAAGAATAAAAAATCTACCAATCAGCATGAAATATTTAATAATTTTAGATTGTTTTATGAATAAGCCTGATAGAGCTTAGCAACATTATTCATTCACTAACTTCACTTTTATGTTGTAACAACTACAAATAACCCCTTTTAGACACAGAAACTCTGTCCGTTGGCCAGTCGAAATTAAATAATTTCATTCCAACTTTGCATAATATTCCTGAATATTCTCCCAAAACTGTCGACGACTTGGTAAAACAGATAAAGATGTTAATTTTAACAAACAAAGCACACGTCTCATTAATGCCTTGAAACGGCAATTTATTACATCCTTTTTTTAAATATTCGCCAGAATTCTGCTTTTCTGAGTAGGCAGTTTTTGCGAATTCACAAGCATTGAAAATAACCTTGGTATAGGACGTACTCTTTATGAATGTTAAAAGTTGAAACTCTGTAAATTAAATGGTATTTCGTTTACCTATTTATCTTTTTAATTTGAGTATTTATTACATATTTATATTGTATGTATAGTTTATATATTTGTATTATTTATTTAAATGTTTGTATGTAATTACATATCAATCGCTTTTTATTCACCATATTGCACCTACCACCATTCTCTGCATCACCCAAAGGTTGACTGGTAGAGAATGCCTATGGCATTAAGTCCGCCTCTGTACATTTGTGTGCGTTAAGTGTTTATAAATAAATAAACGTGATCCATGTTTCTAGTATCAACAACAAAGACAATACATACTATCCCTCTGATTTCAGGAAATAAATTATTGACTCGTCTCAAATTAAACGCAATTTAAGTAGTGATTTGAAAATTCATTCGACCAATTACAGCAGCTAACGTGCTTTTAAAAATGTCTCAGTATTCATTTTGCGATCAATTTACAACATGTTTACAGTGTACAGAATATCCTATGATGCCGTATTATTTATTTAACTGGTTTTCAAATAGAACTCAAGCCTTCTCTTAGAGCATCGCAGAAAAAATGTTATCATGTTAAACATCTAAGTTATAAGTTTACATCACAAGAACTTTACCGCGTTAGCGGCGCAGAAAACGCTGCACTAACTACTTAAGTGTTTGCAAAACTACCAACTTTACGTTTACACGTAACACCCAACTTCATTCTAGATAAAAATCCGGCCAAGTGTGTGTCGGGCCACGCACAGTGAAGAGTTCCGTAGTTATCTGTACCGTAAACCATGACAAAAATGACGGACAAATTTTACCATAAAATAAGTTAGAAATGGACTCAGTGCTAAGTCAAATGGACTCAGTGCTAAGTCAAATGGACTCAGTGTTAAGTTAAATGGACTTAATGCTGTCCTGCTCCACAGCCACTAGGGTGCACAAACGAATCTGTTTGCATTATTTTGAAAACATTTATGGACCGGCTGAAGATTGTAAGAACGCAATATTTTTATTTTATTTTATTTTTATTGATTTGGTTACTTTAATTTAATTTTAATATTTTAGTTTCAACATTACACATAATTATATCTAGTAAGTTACGAATTTCTAATAATAATTTTATGAAATTGTGATTGAAATTGTTTTTTTTTTATATTGAAAGATTTGATTAATTGTGTATTTAACATAGTGTGTAAGTTTTTATTAATAAACACATGGATCAGTGTTGTCTGAAATAAATAAATAAAAATAATATTTTCATTGTATAGACTCAATTTATTTAACATTGTATTATTGTGTGTATTAACGGAGCATGTGTCAGCACTGTATACAGTTTACCTTAAACTTAAACTACAACTATCAGTTTTGGGTGTCTTCGACTTCAATGTAGGGTACATTGAAGTCGAAGACACCCAAAAAGACGGTTGGGAGTGTCATGCTCACTCAAAAGTCTGGCTGATGGTGGTGTATGCGTTGGATCATTTGGCTCCTTTCGAAATAGTTGAGCCGAATGGTGTTAGCGCATGCGTCATATTCGTGAATGGGCGCCGTCAGCTTGGACTGGTCATTTTTCGGCTGCCACGGTTTATTTTAATTGTTTCTTTATACTCCGGACGTTTTTATCCTGCACGTCTTTTATATCGTTCTCACATACAGGCCGCAAGTAATGTGTATAATTTAAACATGAATGATGTTACCATAAATTTGTGAAAAAGCGTGAAAGTTTTTAGAAGAGTGTCCGTGGAGTTTCTTGCACGCTCTTCTCCATAGAGATCTACGCTTCGGAACGTGCAAATGGCTTCATATTTTTGACCGACCGACCTTGACAATTTAAAAGTGCCTGTAAATGGTGTAATTGAAATAAATTCTTTAAGTTTTGAGTCTTGTGTAAGTATGGAATTTTACGACATTTTTATTTTTCTCTGTGCATACATTTTATAAATTGGTCGACGATTACTCATTAACTTGTTACGCCTGTAACTAGGCTCATAGTTTTCCTATGAACATACGACGTTATACATATATACTACTAATAATATACTTTTCATACATCCAAAACCAAGGGTTTAGTTTTTAGAAGGGTATGACTAACAAATACCACTTTATTGTTAAACTAGCTTTTGCCAGCGACTTCGTACGAGCAAATCCCTTTTTTTCCCGTTAACGTAATTTTTTTATACATTCCCGCCTGCAGCATTCCTCAAGAATGTGGCTATAAGAGATTAGCGCGTTCAAACAAACCAACAAATTCTTCAGCTTTATTAAATTAGAATAGATATTTCGTATACGAATCTCTGAATCAAAAATGGTTTTCACTAACCCTATTATTTTTGGAAGACTTCTTAAAGATACCGCACACGATGGAGCAGATAAAAAAAAATCGTCCCTCATTTACCTGTATACGAGGCGCCTTAAAAAAAAGATTCTACAGGTTTTATTTTACAACTTTGTTCACGTAATTACTATATATAACTATGCCAAATTACAGCTACTTAGCATCACCATTTTCCAAGTAAAAACGCGGAAGAACAGACGAATGGACATAGCAAAACTATAAGGGTTCCTTATTTTACTACGGAACCCTACACCGTGCCTTCCGCCGTAGTTTATTGTAATCCTAAGAGGACTAAGCCCTCATCACGGATTCCCATTAGCTACACAATATCTAATCGTACGAGACTGTTAACTTCACGAAGGCAGACAAAAGGGCTGGCTATATGCAACCCTTGAGGGCACTAAATACGATCCAATGACCTCATCGACCCTTCTATTAATCTTTTTAACAGCCTTTTAAGAGATTGCGTCGGGAATGTGCGCCTCTTGTTGGGGCTAATTAAAATCTTCCCATTTTTGGTGGCACTTGAATTAGTTAGTGTCTTGGATCGTTATGGAGGACCGACATGATTTAGAAGCCAGTATTAAAGACAACTGCCAGGGTTGCGGAATTTCCCCGGTCGTCGGGAGTTGCAGGGTGATCCCCGGGTTTTAGTCAGTAAGAGTATGACACGTCCTTCCGCTCCACCCAGAGCGGAAGAAATCATTTGATGATTTCCCATTGATTTTCCATTCCGGGTAGCCGATGAATGCGAGACGCACAGGACCGGTTGTTGTGGCGACACTTGGGGGAGGCTTATGTCCGGCAGTGGACGTCTTTCGGCTGATATGATACAAATTATTGGTTGTATTAGTATTTTCCTTAATCTAGTTTGTTAGTATAACTTATTAATTTATAAGTGTGTGTTTGTTTTAAGGACAGCTCTGGCAGTGAAAGCCTCCTCCATTTCCTTCCATTCCGCTCTATCTCTTGCCAGTCTGTTCCAGATAATTCCAGCCGTGGCAACTATGTCATCACTCCATCTGCTGAATGGCCTTTCTTTTCGTCTAATCTTGAATATAGGGTACCAATTCGTGACAACTTTGGACCATTTGTTACCTGGTGATCTTTGGACGTGCCCAGCCTATTTCCATTTTTGGGTCATTATGGTTTTTGCTATGTCCTTTACTTCGTGATTTTCCTTATATCTTCATTTCTCACTTTATCGCTTACTTTTAGACGTAGTATCTACCTTTCCGAATGGACAGTAGAGTCACTTTATTAATGTAATTCTATTATTTTTACTGAACTGTAAACGATGACGTTCAAAAGTGCCGTTTAATGGCCTAATTGAAATAAACGTTTTGACTTTTTTTTTTGACTTTTTTTTTGACGTACAGAAACTGAAAAATAATTCTTCTGTGGCTTTGACAGCCATATTCCTTTTGCTCAGTGCATATTGCGTAGAAACGATAACAGAGAAATGGCGTCTCTAAACCCGAAAGCCAATTCTATTAATTTTCAAGGAACTTTCACATTCGCCTCTGCCTCGCAATCTGTCTAAAAACCTCATATTCAGGGTTCCATACCCAAAGGGTAAAACGGGATCCTATTACTAAGACTCCACTATCCGTCCGTCCGTCTGTCTGTCTGTCCGTCTGTCACCAGGCTGTATCTCATGAACCGTGATAGCTAGACAGTTGCAATTTTCACAGATGATGTATTTCTGTTGTCGCCATAACATCAATAAAAAAAAACTAAATAGAAAATAAAAGGGAGCCTCCATACAAGAAACATGTTTTTTTCTGTTTGTGGTACGGAACCTTTTTTTTTTAAGGATGGGAAATCATCAAAATATGACTTCTTCCGCTCTGGGTGGAGCGAAAAGGCGTGTCAGACTCTTACTGACTAAATTCCAACCGTGTTCCTTCTAAAGCCCTTTGCGTTCCAGGGCCGCGGTGACTCTTTCGAACAAATTCCGCAACCCTGGCAGATGGTACAGAACCCTGCGTGTGCAAGTCCGACTTGCACTTGGCCAGTTTTTCATACATTTTTGCAGATTACGACTGAGATGACGAATGCGAACGTTGCTTTGATAATTAGTAGAATTGGCGCACTAACGGTGCGATATTTCCATGTTTTCTATTCTGGAGCCTTGGTCTGCCATGCGTTTGCCAAAATTCCTTTAACTTAAGAATCAGTCAGGCGTTCACTACAAAACCAACAAGTATTTTCCTTGCGTATAATGATAATGATACTGCGATGTATTTTACTTAAAAAAAAAAGTCTTTCAAACGAAAGTAATTTTTTTATTTTTTTTATTTATTTAACATGGGTTTGCTCTTGACTCTAGTCTAGGTTATAGATGACAGAGACAAAGTCGACGATGGAGTGAGCTTACTCAGAAGAAGCCTGTATTTTTTTTATTCACTACGAGACCAACTAAGTACAAGGCTTATAGTAAGCTGAGTACAACAATCTCTATCTTAATTTAAGATCATCTTTACGTCTGTCATAGCGTAATAATTATTGCTATTTCCCAAGAGATCATTAATTGGGCTTTCAATGTACAGAACTAAGTAATGGCGAGCTGATATTGGTACCTACTATGTAATATATAATAACTAGTTGCCGCCCGCGGCTCCGCCCGCGTGATTGTCGAAAATTATCCCAAGGGAATATATTCTCGGGATAAAAAGTAGCCTATGTGTTATTGCAGACTATAATCTACCATTGTGCCGAATTTCATCAAAATCCATTCAGTAGTTTTTGCGTGAAAGAGTAACAAACATCCATCCATCCATCCTTACAAACTTTCGCGTTTATAATATTAGTAGGATATGTTATTGTAGCAGTCGCTTGTACCCATATACAGCAGTACACATATACCATTACTTAGAACGTGACCTTTGATTCCCACAAATTATAAAATAAATTCTAAGTGAAAAGTAAAGAAAATAATTAATTAGATATATTCTGAAGCGACTTGAAATATTAAAAACGTAGGTACAAAAATGACTTACATACAAAGGGGCCAGTCTCATAATAATAAAATATTATTTAAGAGCGTTCCCAAAAGTTTGCAAACTGATAAAACACCTCTCATTTCACTACATTTTGACAAGTTTTTGAAGTTAATAGTTTCTGAGATGATACTGCGACTTACATTTGAACGCTTTTTAAGAACGAGAATTGGCCTTTTTTAGCTCTAGACTAGTGACATTTTATCAGCGATATCGAAGCGAAGCCGATTTTCAAAACCGTAAAAAAATTATGGGATTGACACACATCAAAATTAAAGAAATAAAAAAGAAGAAAGAAAGAGCCCCTCAAATATTGTCATTTCGACAATCGCATTCGCTAATAGAATGGCAGTTTTTTCTAGAGCCTCAGGTCAAAAACAAAATAAAACAACTTACAGTTCTATCACCGTTGAATATCCTTTGACAACCACTAATTTAACATCAATGATGACTCACAACACTTCACAACAAGCAAAACTGTCACCAATCACCACTGAACAAGATCCAAATTCACTCACACGGTTTAAATTGCAATGGAACGCACTCGTTAGTCACTGAATCGTAGGACAGAATTTTTAAACTAAAATTATTATAGAAATACACTTTTAAATTACAACACTATAACACTGGCCGGTTTTTAATTAAACTAGAAACGGTTTCTATCGGTTTTTATGTGGAATATTGCTAATAAAAGCCACTAAAACTCAATATTTGTATGGAGCGTGTTTGTTAGTTCAATTAATCGTTTGAATTGAACATCCAAAGAGGAGACAATGTGTGTAAACAGACAGACCGATGTGATTCAACTAAGTATGGCTGCGGCTAGATTGGTAATTTAATTCCTAGTAATAATATCTTCGTTGAGTTCTCCTTGAAGATTCCGAGAAGTTACATAGGGATTATTATGAAAAGAATTTATCATGACTATTTAATAGCACGTGTCTGCTTCAAGGCTACCGCAGATTATAGGCACAAAGCGAAAATGTTACGAAGATTTTTTTTTAGGATTGGAAATCATCGAAGTGTCAGACACTTTTTTTTTTAAGCATGGGAAATCATGGAATGACTTCTTCCACTCTGGGTGTAGCGGAAGAGCGTGTCAGACTCTTACTGACTAAATCCCATCCGTGTTCCTCCAAATGCCCTTTGCGTTCCAGGGCTGCGGTGACTCTTTCGAACTAAATCCGCAAAATGTTACAACGATGCGAAAACTTTTTATTTTCTACGGGCCTATCTCTCGTATAAAAATTTCTATAAAAAAATGCGTGTCGCATCGTTATCGCATAGTCACATCGTGCCGTCTGCCTTTATATATTTCATATTTAGACATAAACATCGCAAAATTCTAAAGTAAAATAGAAGCAACAGTAATGTAAGTGTGTTGTTTTAGCATTTAAAATTTTTCAACCGTAGCTGCGTAGGTATAGTCAATTACTACAATTAATTGACCTATCTTTACATTTATGGTTGAGATTTTTTAGAATACTAATTGCTAGAATTTTATAATTATTTTATACTCTTCTAAACTTTTTTTTATCTTGGGGGGAAATCCTCATGGATTTCCTTCGCCCTTGGGCAGGCGGAGGGCTCTGTCAGACTCTTACTGACTAAAACCACCCCGGTGTTCCATCTGCCACCTACGCCGGGGATCGCGGGAACGTATGCGGCTTCCGTAATCCCAGGCTGGTGCCAGCCCGCCTCTGCGGGCCACCTCGCGTCAGCGGGGGTAGTGAGGTGTTTGACTCCCCCCGCCACGTCAAAGAGGGGCGCACGGGAACACCACGTGCCGCCGCCTCGGGTCCAGATGTATGGGGGGCGACGGACATCCCCAAGTCAGCCGCCCCTGGACCCAGTTAGGGGGGCCGGAAGAGAGCAGCGCCCTCCTCCGACGCCCGATACGCCTGCTACGGGCCGGGAGAGCGGTCGAGATCTCCCTCTCCCTTTCCGTAGTCTCCTTCTGCGCCATAACTGTCTCGCAGAAGGAGACCACCGCGTCCCAGGACTCCCCACTGCCGACCATAGAACGAACTACGGCCGGCAACGAGAGGTCTCTGCCTACCACAGAGATGAGGGCACGGCGCGGCTCCTCCCAAGCGGCACAGTCTGCCAGCATATGCCGCGTCGTGTCCTTCCAACAGTATGACAGTTTTTGTAACCTAATCTATCAAAAACTCCATTTCATCTAAACGTCATTTATATTCTTAACAAAATCGATAGAATTATAAAATTCTATTATAAAATTCTATCGATTAGTATTCTAAAAATCTCAACTGTTTATGCAAAGGTGGGTCAGCTAATTGTGGTAACTGAGTGTACAAACAGAGTGTATTACAAATGCGTACTCTTAAATAAAATACTCCGTACTTAATTAAATTGCAAAGAAAAACAGCAAAACAACAGTAATTATTCTGGCCGATTTAATTTTATATGAGAATCCGTGCAAATGTTTAATCTCGATTCGTTGAAATGAAATACTGCAGAAACTTTAACAAAGTTTTCTAACCTTGCCAAGTTGACTTGAGCGACCCCTGTACGCAGATAATTTGTTATCTGTAGCTCCATTTTGTTAAAATATTACGATTTTGAATTTTATCTTGATAATAAACGAGGCCGTAAGATCACTTACTAACGAATAATCTACATCAGCAATTTTTGATTCCACTTATTTAATTTAAATTGCTAAAAATAGATTTTTAATCAAAACACTTGATTTAACTAGCAAGGGTGAACTAACATTAATATTTATTACATAATTGTATTATACTCATAATTTTATTTATAAGTTCCCAAACAGTCGCGTACGAAAGTAATATTCTCGAAAACCTCTTCTCTGTAACGGATAGATATTTATGTCACCGGAAAATTGTAATCTCCGGAATATTGTAATAAATCTTTATGAGATTATGATTTTTACAGTTAGTGTCAAATTAAGAAAAAATAGTTTATTATTTCACGCGATATTTTACAATCTTACGGCGTCAATTTTCCGGTGACGAATACAAGCGATCCGTTTTACTCATTGGGTTGTATTTTATTTAGTCGTGTTAAGTGTAACACAGCAAAAATACAACTAACAGAAAAAGAGCCAAAAAGAACTTGCAATTTTATTTAGTGTTACGAAGATTTTTATGTAGTTTTTCGTAAAAAAAATGCGAATGAAACGTTTTGGAATGCGACAAAATGAACTGGCTGGGTTCCTATTTATTACTCAAAGAACGACTCCACACGGGCAATACTGAAAAAGACACCTGTCTTCAATAAAGTCTTTAGTTTGTTTTCACCATCACTTTTAGGAACCCATTTCTCGGAAATAGAACGGATCCTTTAAGGAAAACGAAGACCCATAATAGAGGAACCCAAAAAAAGCTTAAAGTAATGACTTTTACGTGGATCTACCAAAATACGGTTTTTCCCTTTACAACATTTTCCGTATTAACCGTACCGAGGTACAAATCAATGAACTATGCTATTGAAACTTTTGAAAATGTTTTCATATATTTTTAATGAAAATACGTTGAATCAAAGCAAGGAAGATGTGATTACAAAATGGTGAATTATTAATTAAAATTATGATTTCACCGACTGAGAAGTTAGAGAGAGGGATCTGAATTTCAAAAGGACTGATTAAAAGCATTGGGTTAGAGCTGAATTTTATACATTGACTTAATCTCAATTCAAATCTGCTTGCTTTTAAATAACTGATTTACAATTGAAAGATTACTGCCACACTCAGAGGAGCTCGTGACTAAATAACAAAATAATAATTCTTTATTATCAGGCAACTAAGGCCCATAGATAAAATACACAAATTCAACATACAAAAAAAATAACAGCCGCGCCGTGGATGGGAGCCTATCTTAATAGACCGGGATTCCTTCGTACTTTGGAAAGCACTTTAAGCTGCTGGCTGTCTTTTATAGATCTTTGACAGTGGTTATTGGTACACAGAAGCCGAGAAATCTGAGACCAGTCTCGCTAAATAGTATCGCGTGACTTAGGTACTACGTTGTGGAGATCAGATAGACGGTCGCTCCAAGTACAATACTGGTACTCTTCTGCGTCCAGTTAAATTGGAAGTCGACCCCAACATGGTTGGAAAAATACTAAGTAGATTAAATGACTGTCACACTTAGGAACAACACATAAAAAATATCAATCAGTAAGTTTGGAACTTTAAAAACAAAAAATGAAGACGATATAGTGTGTTGAAAACACGCGTGACGTCAAAAATATTCGGAATTCGGTGTATTTTAGTTTATTTTCTTTGTTTTTGACACCGACTTCCGAAATGAAAGTTATTTTAGACTTTGAAGTGTTTTAATTTGGAAGTCGGTTGTATTATTTGTAAAAAAACCCTTTTTATTCACTTTTTATCTTTTTACCGGACGCCATTTAACTCATTTGAAAAAAAAAACCCACCGAATTGAGAACTTCCTCCTTTTTTGAAAGTCATTTCAAAATGAACATGAAAATCGACTTTAAATAGCGTATATTTAAGAGGCCTGCGGACAAAGAATAGTCCACAAAACGTGTATAAAAAAATTGGGTGTCTGTAAAGTCGGTTCAACGTGACAACGTCATAACAAAACATTGATGAAAATTATCGTAACGTTAAAATGAGCGTAACGTTACAATGAGCATAACGTTACAATGAGTCATCCTTTTTCGTGCGTGCAGCCGGCGTTCATCGATTTATTAGACGTTGTCACGTCAAAAACTTATTTTTGCACTAGATGAATTGCAATTGCATTGCCTTCTCCACCGCGCTCTTAAAAACGTTCGGCATGCTAGCCTCAACCTGTCAAATAGTTTTTGACATTGACTGTCACAGATAAATTATGACATTGAGACTTGAATTGGAATGTCTTTGAAAACAATAATTTTATTTCCCATCACGTTTTCATCAATAAACGAAATAACGTATAAATTATTAACATTATCGCTCAACACAATTTCATCCATATAGCCCATATCCCAGAATTTCGGCATTAAAAGCTTATCCTTTTACTTCATCCACGAATTAATGGAACCAATCTCGCTCGAAGTCGGAGCAGATTATAACTTTACGTGAGCCAGAGATGAAAGTTCTTTTTGGATTTTATCTTTTTGTGTATCGGTGGAAATAAAAATGTAATTTGACTTTTCATATTTTGTAAGGATTGAGGTGTTTAGGGTTTTTTGTGAATGAATATGTTGATGCTAGATTAAGATGGTTGGTTGTTCGGTTTATGTTGGTTGTCTTGGTTTGATTGGCTGGTTTTCTCGCATGTTTGAAGTAAATAGTACATAGAACTTATCGTTCTGAAGTCCCTATCATAGCTTTGCATGTTATTATGTAGGTACATTCGTTTGTGATAACGAAGTCAATCGAAGCAAATAAAGTCACTGTCACGATTTTTATACAACGTGTAACAGAATAAACTCAATACTTCTTAAGGGATCATTGTACTCACCATTATGAACTTAAATGGGACTAAAACTGAAATCGCGAAAAAAAATCGACTCCCCTGTATATTTCTGTGCGCATAACTCGACAAAATGTGCAGAACAGCTGGTTGTATAACCATCTGTTCCTGAGGTGGTCTCAGATCAACAAAAATATTTTATAACCTTTTCTGCCATGCCTTCCAAGACTTTGTTATTTCTACCTATATACGTCTTCAAGTTAGAACTAGTTAAACTAATCAATTTGACTTCCAAAATTTCAAGAAGAAACACCCGTATGTTTAGCAGTATACTTAGAACACTCTGAGATCCCATATACCTAAGTAAGTTATTACTCCAAGGAGCTTGCAACTAATAGATGCCGAACGAGTAAAGTTCTATCCAGCAAGAGGTTTTGACACCAATAGCGGATAATAGCTTACAAGCTATGCTGTAGTATCAAACTTTTGCGATTAGCTAAGCCCAATGTTTCTTGTTTGAGATTGGGAAGATAAACAGCAAATAGTATCGATTAAACTGTGTACGATTTTGCATAAAGTTTTAGTATGTTTTGGGTTTGTTGGTTATCTATAGGTATAAAAACTATACCTGCATGGCTTGTTTTAATTTATTTATGTACAAAGGTACTAAAGCCGGACAAAATATTCTAGATATTCTCTAGCAGTTTACCGAGGGTGGTAAAGAGAGCTTTCAACTCGGTAAAACATTAGATTATATATTTTTATACATACAAAATTCCTCATATTCATGACATGGCAATCCTAATGGGTTTATATCTTTATAAACTACTAAAGGTGCACATAAAATATAAGGGGATGAAATGCAATCCAAGATACAGGCTACTGTCTAGTTCGGATGCAAAAAGTCCCAAACTATGTATTACAAACTCTAAGCTAGTATTTAGTTGTACATTATCAATTTTCAGTTTTTGTAATGTGTGTGTAATTATTTTGGAGAATAAATTTATTATTTCCTTTATTCATAGTATATCCAAATATAAATTACATTTTTAAATATTAAAATACAAAGATATAAAAATATTTAATAATAAAAACATATTATTTATTATTATTATTAACATACAAAAATAAATTCAAACTTCTTGAAACAATTCCAACCGGTGGTCAATGATCGATCGATCGTCGTGACACCAAAAATGAGGACTGCATAAAATAGTCCACCCGCGACACTTTTTCAGTTTACTCAGAATCTGACCCGTGCAAATATACGAGTTTCTCTTTTTCTCAATGTGTATTGACGTGGAAATGGGACAAAAGACCTTCGGTTCAATTCAAAGGATAATCAAATAGTTTACGGTTGGAAAACATTTGCGTTTCGTACTTTTCGGGTAGCAGGTTTATTTATGTTCACAATAGCTTTCGGCGACCGCCCCGCCTTTGACAGATCATTTTGTGGTTAATGAAATGGACCGGTTACAAAGAGAGATAAGTATCGCGGCGCAATTGACTCCTTCGGGAAGTTTCTTAATGAAATTCGGTCCTTCGAACGTATGTTTTATTTGTGTTACTTTCCCCAAGACTTTGTTGGGAGTTAATGATTTTGTTCCAGTGATTCCGAGTTGATATAACGTAATGATATTATCTGGGTTCGACGAGTCCCTAAAGTTTTCAGCAGTTTGACTGTAAGTTTAGCTGAAATTAGTTCAGTTTTTGTTTGCTTTTTGATCACAGTATTTGATAAATTATATTAAGTTTAAGAAATAAGATTAGATGCGAGTAAAATTACATGTAGCAGCTAGTTAAAAGTTTCAAGTCCCTAAGTACTAAAGATAGTCCATGAGCATTCCCGAACACACTCTCATGATTCTATTACGACAAACGAGAACGTCGGAAACTTCCAGCATCAATTCCCGCCACGGAACGAAGAAATTCTTTAGATTTTAAACCAAAACATTCCTTTAGAGTCAGAATTTAATCTGAAACAGTAATTACACTCGCATCTAACGTTGTATGTGCAATCCCGGATAGCATCTGTTCCAACAATTATCTGCCTAATAACTAAGTCCATGAGTTGTGCGGAGTAATTGTGCCGAGTCTCTCTAAGTCCGGATTTGTTCGTATGATCCTGTAGTGTCCACAGTATGTGCCAATTGGAAATAGAAGAATCGGGATTAAATCTGGATTCAGTGGTGCGAGATACTCGTTCTAATAAAAACTTAACACGAGTGTGTCTCTCTTTGTATTTTATTTTTATGTATTTTTATTCAAAGTTTTGTATTTTTAGTTTTGTACCGCATACGTCGTGACGTCGCGTGAAAAATTCTGTAGTGCATTGAAGAGCAAATTCAATCGGATTGTACAATTTCATGGAGCAGGGATCTAGTCTATGCTCCCTCTTTGCATGTTATTTTGTATTCTGAATCCTATGTGAGGTTTTAGTATATTTATGAAATAGGGTTTTATTTAGTTTTACTTACTTTTCTTGAATGCCATGGGTCATATGGGTCATTGGTGATTTTTTGGAGGTTATCAGTACCTTCGTGACCTGAACCATTTTTACTTTTGGTCTAATTATCGAAACGATAACATTTTTTTACCACAGCGTATCATGAATGATCTGAAGAAGATCTGTCATTTGTAATGACGATGATGCATCAAAATTTCAATGTTATTTATAAAATATCACGCTTATATTTCCCGCAGGTTTAAGCAGGAGTTATAATTTAAAAAAATAATGTAGGTAAGAACCTAATTTTTTTTTTCGGACAAAGGGACTATACCATGTTGTTAATACATATGTCTAGATATACTTATCTATATTACCTGGATGACCGAGCTTTGCTCATTTTTTTTTGGTAAACGTTTTTTAAAAATGAAACCTAGCTAGATCAATCTATCGCTCCCGAAACCCCCT
The DNA here is from genome assembly GCA_905163435.1 of Mamestra brassicae. Lineage (NCBI taxonomy): Eukaryota > Metazoa > Arthropoda > Insecta > Lepidoptera > Noctuidae > Mamestra > Mamestra brassicae. Next base: position 2,462,851 of record LR990996.1, on the reverse strand, counting down.
GCATATTAAATTTAAAAAAAATAGTTGGAGCCCTTTTCGAGTTTTCGAGTACAAGAATTGCTCGTTTAAAGGTATATTAGATTGGTAATACACACAAAAATGAAAACAAACAATGAAGTAGGTGTCTGAGGCAGATTCTGCAGAAACTGATAAAGGAAGGAAGGAATAAGCTTCACAAAAGTCTATTTTTTTTCAAGGGAGAAAAATATCGATTCAATTTTTGCACCTACACAAAACTATAACAGGAAAATCGCACGTGGTGTGCGATTACGTCCACGAGTGCACATCTGTGGCAGCCTTCATGCATCGATGCACACGTTATGTCACTCGCTGTGACTGACTGACCTTGCCTATTCAGCGTCCAGGCCTTTTATAGCGCAATAGTGTGTCTATCTGTGGATCTCAGTGTCGGTTTTCAAGATCCGGCTAGATCTATTTTCGAAATAGTGAAAAATTGTTGGTTGGCGCTTCGGTAATAGGTTTTCATTATTCAAAATTCTTCTTTTGGCTCATTCTCAACTCAGTTTTTCGTAGTCCACTGGACATAGGAAATTTCTACCTTTGTAGGTGAAAACATAACTATAGTAGGCGCCAGATAAATGTGGAATAAAGTATATAGACCTTTCCCTAATAACTGCTCATAGGTACCTGAACAATTAAATATGAATCGTTTTTCATTATTAGACAATGTTAAGGATCACGAGAGATGATGATTCGGGACAGTTTTGTGTCATTAATTCCGTTTTTCAAATTAACAATGTCAATAAATGTAGGTGGGTCAATGACCGACATTCCACGATTATCTGGCGCCTACTATAGGCAGAAATTTAGAAGATAACTTTACGAATTAGTAAAAAAAACTGTCATGATGGCTTGGGCCATACGCGCAGAACGGTTTTGGGAATGTGTACTTTCATTGGGCGCTCAGCTAAGGAGTGGAATTCGCTGCCGGAGTGTGTTTCCTGATAGCTACATACAGGGCGTCTTTCAGACAAGAGCGAATAGTTTACTTTAGTACTGCATTGTCGACCATTGTATTATAACATATTGTATCAAAATTAAAAAAAAAAATAAGCTTATTATATTCTTTTTATCGATTTTTAATTAAATTAAAACTTTCTAAAATTGAAGTTTCACTCTAAGTTTTCAATGCATCCAAGATATTTGTAACAATAAACAATGTAAGACCCAAGACCGACCAAGGAAGGTTCGCACTGTTTACACACCAAAACCTCGACGAGTTAAGTTGAACACGTAACACGGTCGTTCTGCAACGTCCACGTCAATATTTAGTTATCACAAACATACCTACCGGTGCCTGAAAATTACAAGCTAAACATGAAGTTGATCTATGAAGCATTCATGTGGTTGTGATAATTTTCTAATGAACCGGTGACACTGTACCTACCTAGTGTTGATTTTAGTAAAATACATATCTACGAGTATATATATAAAAATGAACCCCTATTTCTCAAGTTATAGCGTGGCCAGGAGGTCACGCTATAACTTCAGAACGGCTTGACGGTTTTGGATAATTCTTTTTTTTTTTGTTCGCCAGATTACAGGAAAGGTTTAAAAATAAAATTAATAGGTAGGTAGGTACATACCTACCCTACCTACCTACATACATATGTTTGTTTGTAGGATAGGCATGCAGGATAGGTAAATAGGGTAGGGTAGAGTAGGTAACGGTTGACGGGAGATGACGGGAGCGAAGCCACGGGCACAGCTATAAAAAAAAACCGGCCAAGTGCGAGTCGGACTCGAGTGTTGAGGGTTCCGAACGAAACTCAATTTTGTATCATTTTACTTTAAAAACATTGACTTGTCATAGATTTTCCGGTAATATATAGGTAAAGTCTCGTTACAAAACATTACAAAATTTATGTTTAGTTAGTTTCGGAGATAAGGGGGTAATTTCTCATGTAATTTCTTGAATAACTTAAAAAATTCTTCCGGCATAAAAATGCAAAAGAATAACCGTTTATTTAAAAATAATAAAAAATAACCGTGAGAAAAGAACTCTATTTTGACACAGTCGTATCAATATTATGCATACCACAAAACCGAGAGCAGAAAAAGGAAAGATTCCACGTTGTGTGCTGATCTCATTCACTACAAAATGTATACATTCGCTCACATACAAATGCAGTGGTGCATACAATATCGCAAGAAACTTCAACGGTCACGTGGGTAAGGTCCTTAGGACGCTTTCCGACTAGCTGGCTCCGTAATGCTCTGCTCTGAAATAACTATGCATGAACGGAACGCATACACAGCGCAACAACAGGCAGTAACTACAAATTGTTTGGGCCAGTATTACCATCTTTATTAGTCGAGACTCTGTGTAATTTGTCCGGAAGCCGGCTCTCATATTTCCCGCACGGGTTTATTTAGGCAGGCACCATTAACATAATACTGCATTACGGTCCCCGCACTCCCGCAGCGTCCCTTTTACGGACATTTCTGGACATTCCGTACATTGTTCGTCGCAATTATACAGATTTTATACCGTAAAAATATCGGCGTTAATTTTCTGTAATTAACGATCGACCGTTGCATGTTGCCACAGTATTGACTAACGAGAATTATTCAAAATGTTAATTCGCTAATGAACGTGCAACTTCGTGTCGTTATTGCTTTTTGCTGAATGTCTGCTTAAGAGTAAAATTAATTATTTAATGGTATGCCTGTATGAATGTTAATTTGAATATTGCTTGATTCTTGAAAATTAAATTTATTATCTTAAAATTAATAAAGGTGGTTAAGGCTGCGTTTCCACCTGAGATAGTTGCGTTTTAACCAGTGCTGTGGCTCTGTCTCCCACATGAGTCCCAGCATTATGGCGTTTTGCGCGAATGTGACGCATCTCGTCTCAACTTGCATAACTTTTGTAATTTTGTATAGGTATACAGAATATAAAAATTTAATAAAGAAAGAAAAATCTTTTTTTCTTTCTTCCCTTCTTTCTAGATGTGCGAAGATGCGTAGCAAGGGATGTGTATGTTATAAACCTCTATTGGTTCGCTGCACTGGGCGAGGCTAGATAAATTAAGCGATTTTACTGGTTCTTAACAAACACATCCCTCGCTACGCATCCTCGCTCATCCCTGGTGGAAACGCAGCCTTAACCACCTTTATTCATTTTAAGATATTTAATTTCCAAGAACCAAGCAATATTCAAATTAACATTTTGAATGTTAATTTGAATATTGCTTGTTCTATTTTTTTAAAGTTTTTTTTTACTTTTATTTTTATCATTCACTTGCATAAGTGATTTCTCACTTCTTTTATCAACGAAGCCATGTTTAAGGCTTTCGTTTACATCCATGTTTTTTGGTGGGATTTAATTATTTTACAATCGTCCCAAAATAATATCGAAACACCGTTTCAACACAAATTTCAAGATATTGGTACCTACATTGTTCATATTAGATTATTCGGCAAATATAGTTACTCAATAACTTAGTACTACTACCCGAATAAATATTAGGCCTAGCCTCCAAATCTTCTCTTATAATAATTTTCCAAATCCTCGCAAGTTCAAGTATTACTTTTATAAGATAAGAAAACTAGAAAGTTGGGGAAGATAAGGACCTTTCATCAGAACCCCAATATCCCTAATCTTTCTACATACCAAGATTTATTCACGAAACTTTGGATCACACCTGGTTTTACTTAAGTTATTTAAAAATACAGGCTGATGTTGAAATTAGATACAATATTTTATTAATATGAATTAAATTATTTTCTAGAGAAAAATACTTGGGGTTTAGAATCAAAGTCAAAGTCAAAACGTTTATTTTAATTAGGCCATTACACGGCACTTTTGAACGTCATCATTTATAGTTCAGTAAAATAATAACATTACATTAATAAAGTGACTCTACTGTCCATTCGGAAAGGTAGATTCTTATGGAGAAGAACGGACAAGAAACTCCATAGTTACTCTTTTTCAAATAACGGTTTTACAAAATTTGGTATACAAAAATTAATTCAATATTATGTGTGATAGTGTGAGAGTATGCTAGAGTACTTATAGGAACAAAGTAAACTTATTCATTTTCTAAATAAATTTAGGTAAATGGTACTCACATATTTACAAATATTGGAATAATTAATTGAACAGTGTGTGAGTTAACAGAAAAATAAAAACACAAAAAGAATCAAAGTTTTGAATCACTAATTTTGGAAAAAATAAAATAAAGAAAAAAAGAAAAACCGTCTATATTGGCAGAAAAGACGCAAGTCACTAATAAATATTAGCTCCCAAGTAGGTCTAGTAACAGAACTAATAAATCGTGAGTTCAAAGCTGTTCTTGCGTTCATACGTATAAATGCAACTTGTTGAACTTGTAGCAAATCCAAGCTCTATTAAAACGTATATATTCTGCTTCATCAACAAGTATACATGTTAGATTATCGCTATATTCCTGATAACCTACAGCATAGGAGTCTTCTTTTCAAAGAAAAAAAGTACTGATTATCATCGTCATCTTCCTGCCCTTATCCCATGTTACTTGGGGTCGGCGCAACACGTTTTTTTCTTCTATTCTGTCCTGTCAACCGTCACGCTATCAATAACTCCCTTTTCTTTCATATCACTCCTAATACAATCCATCCATTTTTCATTCTTTCAAGAAAAAAAGTACTGATTATATTGGCAGAAAAGTCGCAAAAAATATAATAAGTAATAATGTTAAAATTAATAAGAAAAATAAATCCTAATACAATAAAACGCAAAATGTGTGGGACGGATATTACACTACCAGCCACTCCGTATCTGTGGTTGAAAATCCTTCTTTGCCAACTGCATTGTTTTTAACCTCACAAATGAAAGTCTATTTAAAAAAAAGAAAGCTGAAAGATAAGACAACACGTACCAAAAACAAAAAAAAAGATTCCATGTTAAACAACAACATCGAAACAAAAAAGAAATTACTAAACAAAACAATCGATCATAAACAAACAAACACCCTTACACAAGAACAAGACAAACTCATACATGCGAAGCCATATGAAAAACCAATAGAGAGAGGGGGTAAATAATCCGCCTCTAACTTTCGCAATATCGGCTCTTACGGGATTAATTCATATCCTGATACCATAAGTTACATACTCGTATGAAAGTTTTATCCGTTCTGACGTTAACGAGTGTAGTTCGACCTGATTTGACCTTCTGTAACACGTGTATTTGATGTTAATTTCATGTGGATGAGTTACTGCGAGTCTCTGGAGTTGATGCGAGTTTGCCATCATTAGCAAAGATTTTAGCGTATAAACTGTGTTGGTTTTGCCTTCATTTATAGATTGGAGCAAGATTGGTGTGTTGATTCATTTTCTTCATTAGTTAACTGGTGGAGAAGCTCTTGGCTCAAAAATTCAAACTTCAAATCCATTCCAATCCAATACGTTCAAACAGTTGCACGGGTCGATCTTCCAAGTTAAGGGACGCTTTTCGATGCGGTTCGTGTATCCTCAAATGCATACCAAGAGTTCTCAGTGCTTCGGAATGCACTAACTTGCTTTCCAGCCCAGCTATAATTTTAAGATCTTTATTCTTCTTCGTTACGGATAGTCATAAAAATTGCCACCATTGATGAAATTATGAAAATCAAAAAATACTAAGATTCCGTCCAATAAAACGTCACCATTACTCTAATCTTCAAACATACCGCAAACTTACCAAAATCGGTTTCCCATCACAAAATTCAAGCTCACCAAACAGCTGTTAACCAAAAATTCACCAAATTTCGGGCTCGAATGAGCACATCTAACGTTTCACATCTCTATTTAGCTGCCGGGCCTAATTACCATAATGCAACATTGCGACGCGCGACGATTTTGATTACATTGCCGCCTGACGCGGTGAATGCTAATAGACTGTGCATACAAGAGCGGCATGCTATTCGGAAACGTCTATGATTGTGGCGTAATGTAATACGCCATTTTCTTGTAATGATTAGATGGAGTAATTGTCAGTGTTTTCATTAGGCTGAATGGGAATGGTTTCTTTGTTTGAAATCTGGTGTGTCACAGAGTAATAAAACGCGTTTTCATTAAGGATAAATCCTAACTTATATTATAAATACGAAAGTAAGTTTGTTTTTGACGTGACAACGTCTAATCAATCGATGAACGCTGGCGAAAAAGGATGACTCATTGTAACGTTACGCTCATTGTAACGTTACGATCATTTCATCAATGTTTTGTTATGACGTTGTCACGTTAAACTATCGTCCGTAAACCGACTTTACAGACGGCCAATTTTTTTTTAGTTTACACGCTTGACTCACTGTACCAATTTTGATGAAAAATAGATGGGCAGACGATTATAGGCAATAAACGATTATAGTACGATTGTCGGAAGTAAAAACTAGATTGATGATGGTGACATAAAAGTGTTTAAAATAAATTGGTGAGAACATTTTAAGATCAACAGACGTACTCTAGGCATCACGACGATTATAGCCAAAGACAGCTCAAATTATTTTCACAAACCTTTTCTCAAATTGACCGAACTAATGACCTTTGCAACATGACATAATGATCTACCTATCTGCAGTATTATAAAGGACGTCTCCTATCACTTAGGCACTTACATAACACACGAATATGTCGCTTAGTCCTGTCCTCTCCCGCGCTAGTGTCGTGACTATGGAATTAGTGACTTAAGACAGATTACGTTAAGAGGATTGGCAGTGTCAGCCTTCTAGGTATACGCTACTGTGACCATATTCCAAATTACATTAACATCGTACTGTAATAATATCTCAGAATGTTATTCGGGGAATGAAAATGTCTTGTTAATCTAAAGGAATCAAATTCTACAACGGTTTCAGGGTGTCTTAAATCAAAGCCAGTTAAAAAGCCAAAAACACTTCACAGTCTTAGAGTTGTTGAAAATCTTTTCGTATTTTTAATGAGCTTACGGCCACTACTTAAACTTAAAAGCGTCCTTAGCTGCCAGTAAACCTGCCAGGGTTGCGGAATTTATTCGAAAGAGTCACCGCGGCCCTGGAACGCATAGGGCTTTAGAAGGAACACGGATGGGTTTTAGTCAGTAAGAGTCTGACATGCCCTTCCGCTCCACCCAGAGCGGAAGAACTCATTTGGTGATGTCCCATCCTTAAAAAAAAAAAAAAAAGCTGCCAGTAAACGTTTAGCAAAGAAACGCTGTGATTCAACAACAAGAAACTCATTCATTTAAAAGTACTGGCGACAAATAAGAAAAAATATAAAAGAAATAAAATATAAACCTGCGAAGTCTTTGTTTATTTCACGTTTACAACTAAGTTTTGAGCTCAAATGAAATTGGCAAAGCTTTATTTCATTCATTTCACCTGGTGCTACATTTTGCTATGAAAATGAGTGTGCAAATGAGGTTGAAAGTTGCCGATGACACAGCGTCCACAATGAAGTGATGCCCTTAACTGTTGCGCGAACAGAATTAAAGCGGAACTAGAAGAGGTTTGTTTCGACCCGTAATATATAGAAATGTGAAAAAATTGGTTGTCTGTAAAGTCGGTTTACGGACAATAACACATTGATGAAATGATCGTAATGTTTCAATGAGCGTAACGTTACAATGAGCGTAACGTTACAATGAGCGTAACGTTACAATGAGCGTAGCGTTACAGTGAGCGTAACGTTACAATGAGCGTAACATTACAATGAGCGTAACGTTACAATGAGCGTAACGTTACAATGAGCGTAACGTTACAATGAGCGTAGCGTTACAGTGAGCGTAACGTTACAATGAGCGTAACATTACAATGAGCGTAACGTTACAATGAGCGTAACGTTACAATGAGCGTAACGTTACAATGAGCGTAGCGTTACAGTGAGCGTAACGTTACAATGAGCGTAACGTTACAATGAGCGTAACGTTACAGTGAGCGTAACGTTACAATGAGCGTAACGTTACAATGAGCGTAACGTTACAATGAGTCATCCTTTTTCGGGCGTGCAGCCGGCGTTCATCGATTTATTAGACGTTGTCACGTCAAAAAGGAAAGAAGGTTTTATTTTGCTGCGAACAATGAGGAATCAGAGTACAGTCTTATTCTTTTACATTAAGAGGTTTTCATGAAGTCACAAGCCATCAGGCAAATAATATAATGAAATATGATAGGGAAAACTGTTGCGTGGAAACGGACTTATCCTGACACCAAATTTAGAAAGATATTCGACATCTTTACTGAGAAGTGGCCTAGGTTATTGTGATCACTATGGACTGAGTGAGTGACTCCTTATTTTTTGCTTGTGAAAATCCTCATGAATGTCCTACCTAAGGGTGGTGCGGGGTTTTGCAGGCTCTTGGTTAAACTACGCGTTATTCTTCAACTACTTTTGTGCGGGGCGAATTTTGTCTCGTTCCCTTGATTGGTCGGTCTAGTAAACGTGTCAGTCTGTGGTTTGAAGTTATTTACTTCTAAAGTCGAGCTTTCAAAAACCTGCATAGCCTATTCTCAACTGAATTAGGGTTATCTTCCAGTCTAACTGGATACAGCTGAATACCAGTATTTTACATGAAGCGAACACTGTCTGTTTTACAACAATTTAAGCCGTAGTAGAAGTTATCATTAAAAAGACCATAAAATAAATTAAAGAAACAATAACGCCCCAAACCTTCCATTCCTTATACATCCATGATAACGTCGACTGTATGTCACAGTACGTAATTAAATGACTCGTGCGGACAACTCGCAGCGCAAGTTTCTACAGCGCGCACTGTGAACTGTCACTGTGTACAGTCAACAGAATAGACAAGTATGCGGGCTAACTACAACAACGTTGTGACCTAAGTTGAGCACGTGTTGAGTACACGCCCTAATCTTTAGTGTGTATAGTCAACGATGGATATAATTTGGTAAGCTTATTACTACAAGTTTGTGATGTTTTGCGTATGAACGCAGACAAATATCTGGTATTGAGACCACAGACTGATAGTATTCACATGAAACATGTTCGTGTGTGTACATGAAATTCTTTTTGCGTCAAACGTTATTTATTTATTTATTATATACTATATTCAAGAAAATATCAGAAGAAATGGAAGTGTTTAGCAAAATAAAATGCAATACAAAAACATAACATAAAATATCTTAGTATGCTTAAAACATCACGCTAAGTGGGATTAATGTTTATTTTTTTTAACACTTCAACTGTTATTTACCTACTAAGCAAATTCTTACTTTTCTACAGATAATTCAGCAAATTTAACTGGTGCTTAACATTGCAGAGATTTTTAAGAATAAGACGATCCATACTAATGTAATAAAACTGAAGAGTCTGATTGTTTGTTAGTTTGATCGCGCTAATCTCTGGAACTACCACTCGGATTTACAAAATTATTTTTGTAATCTATAGCCACATTCATGAGGAAAGCCATAAGCTACACAGGAGCTATACGGGATTAGGAAAAAACAGGAAATGCGCGTACGAAGTCGCGTACAAAAACTAATTAATTAAAAATTGTTTTTAGCTGCATAATAGTGCATATATCAAACTCTTAAGCCAAGTGTACACACAACAATTATGTTGTTGTATTCTTACCTACCTCGCCATTTGCATAACTGATTTGCTAATGGATTTCTATGAACGGAGTTATTTGTTGTGTAAGCTTGCACGTGTAATATCTCTGGGGATAGTGTGAATTGAACGTGTACGGACTCAACGCATTTGGACTCATTCGAGAAGGGAACAAATGGGGTACGCCCTGGTTAATTTTTCAACTCGCTTTTTTTTCTACGTGTATTATATGTTTACACACATTAGTATAGTCAAAACAGATGGCTTACATTGAAAATCTCTTGCAAATATCGTTGAATTCGTAGGAAACCAGATTTTTGCGAATACCTAAACGCGACGCGAACACGAGATTTTATTAGACCTTTGAGACAACTTTTAGAATGCCTAAATAAAGGTTAATACAAGTTAACAGTTTATTTTATCGCAGTCCGACGTGACACCCTGTACTTCATGCAGGACGATATAGGGTAGATAAATCAATATATTAGCTCAGCCACTGCGCCACAACTCTTGATTCGATGGCCACAGCATCCAGTCTACCCTAGAAAGAAAAAAGAAACAAACACATGTTTTCTACACTAATATTATAAAGAGGAAAAAAATGTATTTTTGTGTGTATGTACTGAATAAACTCAAAAACTACTAGACCGATTTGAAAAATTCTTTCAGCAATGGATAGCTACATATCAGCGAGTAACATAGGCTATATTTTATCCCCGTACTCCCACGGGAACGGGAACTACGTGGGTGAAACCGCTTGACGTCCGCTAGTATTTGATAAAAATAGATGTACACACCTAAACTTCAGGGCCCTCTCTGCCTTTCTCATACTTTAATCTGTTTTAATAAAATAATAAATTTATAGTGAGTACAAACTTCCTTATAAGCAATGGACGGTTCAGCGTTGAGTAATTTAATTACAAGAAAATTGCAAACGCCGTATGATTGTAAATTGTAAAAACAATTTTTTACTTTTTGTTAAAAACAGGTTTAAAACAAATAAAAATAAAATTTAAAATATAATTTTGTTTCGGAAAGATTACACAAATAATATATATTAAACTAATAACGTACATAATAATGCTAAAATAATGAACTAATAAATATTATATTTAATAATCTTACTGATTAAAAGAATTCATAATAATCATGACCAAGAACAACTATGAATGACAAGCTTTTAAGTAGTATTTTCGGATTTTTCGCTTAAAGGAAAATTTAGACACCGCCTTCTTGATGTCAAGGAGTAGCATATTCCAGAGTTTAATTGTAGACTTCATGATAATTTCTCAAATGAGTCTTCACAAATGAAAGCACCCTGCTTATAAAAGCTTATCAATTTAACTCTTTCTAACAGCCAATTTTCCCCCACATCGTACAACAATATTTCTATCTATATAATATTTCACAACTTATAAATTTTAGATACACGACCATTTATTAACACGCCAACCTGTTTCCCGACGAAAATTTTCAACTTTCCGTCGTCTTGGGAACGATTTATCGTTTAATATAGCTTGGCATAGCTGCGGTGAACCTTCCCGAGAGATACTATCTTACCTGACATTACTATGAAAACTATACAAAACTTAATTTCGTTCATATGTGGTGGGACGTGATTTAGAAAATAACTTCTTTGGAGTTTCGCGGTCGGTGAAATTATATGAGTTTCGAGTTAAGTTTTAAAGTTTTGTGACACATGTTGTTACGGGTAATAGAATTAAGAAAGTTGCTTTTCGTAACAAATTGTATTCCAAGAACACTTCAAAAAAATTGACACATTTATGGCTATAGATTTTTCTTTCTTTCTATTTTTTTAATTTGAATTTTGTAATTTTTGTTTTGTTATATTAGGTTTGTAATTATTTATTTTTTTACTAGTCCTTTTTTAAATTAATTAAAAGCAAAATGTAAAAATGGAGCAATTTAGTTTTATCTTTTATGGGGCATGCGGTGCTAACCTATAAGAAATTGTAATACTCACCTTAGTAAATAGAAAATCATTATTTAAACATTTGTACAGTATATACAGTTGTTGGTTAGCCAAATATAAATAAATAAATAAATAGCTATAAATGAATAAATAAATATAAAAATAACATTCGGCCAACTAAGACAACATATGTATATATAGGCGATGCTTAACTACACACAGTAAATGGAAATAACTTTAATTTTGACTATTAAACAACATTCATTGCCGTATTTACTTTGTCGAGCAGACAAATTTTTCAAACTTAAGAAGCAATAAATTTTCTTCCAAATCCTTTGGTTATAAAGCGGGTTATGTAATAGTACAAGCTTTGAATAAGATAATATATTGAATATGAATATATAAAGTTAAAACTAAGGTATTGTCCGTTTATTGCTTAGTGGCAAATAATAATAAATAAGTAAGTTGTCTTGCTGTGTATATATTTAGTAGTGATTTAAAACTATCCAATGTTACTTTCCTTTAAAAGTAATGTATATATATATAGCACATTCGCAAGAAGTTGGTAGAATCATCACAGCGTTAATTCGTTGAATTCGTTTTTTCTTAATAACTTTATTTATGTGTATGTATATATCTATGTATTTATAAATGCTTTTTAGGGTTCCGTACCCAAAAGGAGAAAACGGGACCCTATTACTAAGACTCCACTGTCCGGCTGTCTGTCTGTCACCAGGCTAGACAGTTGAAATTTTCACAGGTAATGTATGTCTGTTGCCGCTAAAACAACAAATAATAAAAAAATAACCAACTTAAAAAGTAAAGAAGGCTCTCTTAGAAGAAACGTGTTTTTATTGGTTTATGGTTGGAATTCTTCGTGTGAGAGGCACACTTGTCTTGGCCGGTATTTTTTTCTTCTCTCTATTTGTATTTTTTTTAAGTTGCACCTGCCATGTTGTCTTTGCACCACCCTAAGGTCGACTGGTAGAAAATGCCTAAGGCATTAATTCCGCCTTTGTACAGTGTTTTACTAGTGCATAGAGTTTTAATAAATAAATTCGTTGAACTTTCATGGATATCACTTCATCACCAAAAGAAATAAAACTTGCTTCCTTACCTTCTTGAATAAATTAAGTACCTAACTAAAAAAAATAAAGAAAACTTAGATTATTCCATTAATACCAACCAGTATAAAAGAACACCCGGCATTCAAAACATAGAAACCTCTTTACGGCTCATTTACATTGAGTTTAAGGCTTCATGCGATCGTTACGAGGAGCAAGTGCTTCCGAATGTGGCCAAACGATTAATGAAAACGCTACGCTGTTTCACCAAACCCATATAGAACCATTTCGGTTTTCTCTGTACGTTGTTTAAGTTAAAGTGAATGCATTAATTTTGGGTTATCTTACTTATTGTAGGCTGGTAGATAATAAGGATTTAGGTTCTGAAATTGGGGAACATGATTTTGGCCCTTGAAGTGGAAGACGTGTAGTGTGTATCAGATTACCTCTTTAGAACACCCATGTGTTGTTTTTATTATTGATAGGATTAGCATTTAACCCCTATTGCACCTGACAGGAAGCGATGACGTGCATTCAGTCTCGACTTAAAAACACCCAGGTTGTAGCTATCAGGTAACAGAGAAACTGGCAGGGAATTCTGCCTCAGAAGTACCTTTTTATGGATGGGAAATCATCAAATGACTTCTTACGCTCTGGGCGGAGCAGAAGGGAGTGTCAGACTCTTAATGACTAAAACCCATCCTTGTTCCTTCTAAAGCCATTTGCGTTCCAGGGCCGCGGTGACTCTTTCGAATAGATTAGCGGGCCTCTTCTACTTTGCTAACATCTTTTTGAGGAGCGCGTGGAACACAACGCGCCGTCGACCCGGACCTGTTTCCTATCGGACGGCGAGCCATCTGCAGGCCCACGTCTACGGTGGCCGGGAATCTCCCTGCGACTTCCGATGCAGCCTTAGCAGTATCTACGCACAATAAAAGTATCACAAAACGTTTTATGTGTACTCGTAAGTTTCATAAGTCATGTTGAATTTCCATGCTTATAACCAGTCAATTGTTCCCTGGAAAAATCCAGACTTCAGAATGTTACTAAGAAATTCTTGATTAAAAAAGCCAAAGGAACTTACAATCACGTTTGTGACTACTTAACCAATGAAACTACTTAATATTGAGGAGTTTAGTGAAACTGCATTTGTTAGAAAGGGTTCTTACTGGAAAAGTGATGATTGAAATCCAACCTTTCTTTACCTTACCAGGGCATAGAATCGCAGACTCCATGCTCAGCACTGCTGGCGTACTTAGTTCTTTAAAATTGAGTAGTTATGTTCAAGTTGCATTATTACTATAGTTCAGGATAGTATTAACTATATGGTAGGTAACCAGACCTCAGGATATCGGTACTCCAATAATTGGGTTTAGTGGAATAATTGGTACGGAAAGTTGCATGGTCTCAGTCGCTTGCAGTTAGGTAGGAAGCCGACCTTAGCATAATTGGCATCGAATGCTGACAGGCTGGCTGATGATCGTTACGATAGTATACCTACCCATGGCAACAAACTGATGCAAAATGCTGCGCTTATTGAAAGGTTGTCAGATGTGTTCATTTTACTAAATTTTTTGTAAGCAACTGTTTAAATTTTCTGTACCAAAAGTTAAAAAATAAAATTAAAAAGATGTTTTTTTACATCACATTCTCCACTGATTACTTAACAGTTATCTCCTGAAAATTCCTTGTTTGTTAATTCAAATAAATTCCTGGATATAACAGAACAAAATCATATTTTTTTATAATTTCTCGCAATCTGATAATTTAGATGACAAATGGGGCCACACACCTCAAGAAAACTTTAAAACTGAAAAGAATGCAGAAAAAATTTGTTCTGCCAAAGGTTAAAACAAAATCATTTAAAATGCAATTAAAACATTAAATTCAACAAAGACTCATAAACTCGCAAGGAAGTAATTCCGCAAATAAACATATAAAATGCATTAACACTTGAAAACAATTAGCAATCAAAAGAGTAATTATGTTCGTGAATACGGCTTTCAATAATAGAACTGTGAATAGCCCCGTTTTCGTTTATGACGGTCGTTAGTTCAATCTAGGGCATACGGTCTGAGGTATAATGTTAATTAAATTTAAGACTAAGTTCTACCATTCGTTTATTTTAATAGTAAATAGTTGCTGTTTAAATGTTAAAGCTAAGTTTTTAAGTCCTAATGTGGCTGCTTAATTCATCATCATCATCATCATCTCTGCAGTCAAGAGGTGTATACAGCTGGACTTTGTACTCTCCAAACGTTGCCAAACCGAATGCTGCTCCTCCTGATCTAGCGGATTCTGGAGGCCTTAACCAACTCATCGATCTACCTTATGGGGGCCTTTGAACGCTGTGACTTCTGAATTTCCGATGCGCGGCTGCCTCTCAAGTAGCTTTCGGTTCCAACGATCTTCTCTGGGTGCATCGTCCTCACATAATATTAAATTAATTTTTGTATACCAAATTTTGTAAAATCATTATTTGAAAAGAGTAACTATGGAGTTTCTTGTCCGTTCTTCTCCGTAAGAATCTACCTTTCCGAATGGACAGTAGAGTCACTTTATTAATGCAATATTATTATTTTACTGAACTGTAAACGATGACGTTCAAAAGTGCCGTTTAATGGCCTAATTGAAATAAACGTCTTGACTTTTGATCTGCTTGCAATACAGAAAGATTTATTAATATTTTTCTCAAATGTAAGGCGGTTCCATTGCTGTCAATCAGTACAAATCAATTACGCAACCCAGTCGTAAAAAGGAACAACGGTTTATTACGTTGATATTCAAATCGCGCCTTTACTCATGCAATAATACAGACAGGTATTCCATAGAGCATAGCCCACAGCTTGGGGAAATACAAGGATATTGGCAAGGTAAGAGGATAATAATTAATTAGCTTTTAGCGTAATTTCGGCACCAAGTTGGTTTGAGCCTTAAATTCAATTCTATACTTTGACAAACCCAGTTCCGAATATATCATTATTTTATACTGATTTACATTATTCAGTCTGGAATCTATTAGATAAAATCAAAATTCAAGACAAATGATCTTTTTTTTTGCCAGGGTTGCGTAATTGTTCGAAAGAGTTACCAAGGCCCTGGAAAGCAGAGGGCATTTGGAGGAGCACGGGTGGGTTTTAGTCAGTAAGAGTATGACACTCCCTTCCGCCCCGCCCAAAGCGGGAGGAATCATTTGATGAAACCATACCTAAAAAAACCGGCCAAGTGCGAGTCGGACTCGCGCACGAAGGGTTCCGTATCATGTCTGTTGTATGGGAGCCCCTTATATACCTATTTGATTCTGTATTTTTTTAGTATTTGTTGTTATAGCATCATCTGAGAAAATTTCAACTGCCTAACCATCACGGTTCATGAGATACAACCTGATGACAGACGGACAGACAGACAGACGGAAGGACAGCGGAGTCTTAGTAATAGGGTCCCGTTTTATCCTTTGCGTACGGAACAATAAAAAAGGTCAATAAATGAAAACGCTACGTTGAACAGACCCCAAAAAAATTGGGGTTATTAATAGATTCACAGTACCAACGCTCTACTAGACTCGAAAGTTACATTGAACCCCCATCCTAGCAGGTCACACACAGCATAGCACAGACAGAATCTATAAACCATTTCAGGATCAAACGGGTCAGTACACCTTTTCAATCGGCAGAAAATCCAAAAAAAATATTGCCAACAACTTGTGACCCGGACTTGCCAGCATCGTTTTTTGACACGGCCGGCACATGGCGGTTAAAATATAAAAAGACAATTTAAAAATGGAATCTAGAAAACCAGTGGAGCGTACTAACCATTCGCGATATTTGTGCAGTTGAGTCAGAAAAACTGAACGTATCGGAAAAAATGGAAAAGTATAACTAGAAACGCGAAGTTCATTCGAGTGCAGAAATGTTATTTAAAAGCTCTGGAGCTTCCGTTTAAAGGAAGTTATGTTAAGGGTTATGTGAAAAGTTATCACCTTTTGTTGAGTTACTCAATTGACTTTATTACTTTTTTTTCGTTTTTTTTTTTTGTGATTGGCGTCTCGCAGTTCAACCTATAAGGTTGTCGACTGCTTAACCGGGCTTGCCTGTGGTGGCCTTAATATAATATTAAAGCCTCCAGCCAGGGCTTATAAAAAACTTACAAACTAAGCGACTATATGCTAAGGGCACCCCCTGTGGGGTACGGGCCTCGGCTTAGGGCGTCGCTGTGGGGAGGACAGCTAGGGACGGGCTGGATCGAACTAGACTTTATTTCTTGTCGTCATTAACTTATAAGCCCTGGCTATACTCGTGAAATATTTCATTAAGTAAGTTATCAGCCCCTTAACTATGACGTGCCAACGCTATCATGATTCTGTTGTGAAATAGAGCTTTACAGGGCAAATATCACTATCCCTTTTGAACCGACTTCAAAAAGGAGGATGTTATCATCAAATTTGATGTTTTAATTTTTTCTTTTTTATGTATTATCTGGCATTAATTACTCCGTCATATATAAACGAATTTGCAAAAGAGGTTTATTCCAAAATGGTCCCATTTAAATTTCGTAAAGATTTGATGAAGAACTTTGGAGATAGATAGCTTAATAGATATTTATGGACTTGCTGGAATTTTTGGGAGGTAGCACTAAAAAGTTTAAAAAAACCTTTTACAAAAAATTCAACCGACTTCGTAATGAAAAAACCAGTAGGTACATAGTACAAATTAACTTTAATTTTTGAAGCTGGTGTCAAAAAACGAAAAAACCATAAGAGAAACACTGGTTTCAAAAATTTAAAAATAATTGGTACTTTATACTGGTTTTATTAGGAAGTTGGTTGTAATTTTGGGTAAAAAAGTTTTTTTTTCATTACAGAATAATAATGGCAATGACACTGATGAGGGCTAGGTTGGAATTTCTTCTTTATTTCGAGTCGAAGATAAACCCTTGTATGATTAAAACCCAGAAGGTGGGCAAGTTAACAGGACACATGCACGGCCTAGATCGTGCCATCTAGTGGCGCAAATATAAAACTTTTACGTTATAAATACTTGACAATCACGCGTCTGCCACCTATAGTACCTGCACGATCTCTATACAGATATCAGTGGCGTTATTTAGGCCAACGAAAGTGCAAATATATGATAAGTTGAGGCACTCCAGTTGTCCCGTAATTTATTCTACTACCCATATCTTTACACATAAAGCACGGACCTCTTTTTAGGGTTCTACGCCCAAAGGGTAAAACGGGACCCTATTACTAAGACTCCGCTGTCTGTCCGTCTGTCTGTCTATCTATCCGTCTGTTACCAGACTGTATCTCATGAACCGTGATAGGTAGACAGTTGAAATTTTCACAGATGATTTATTTATGTTGCCGCTATAACAACAAATACATACAGAATAAAATAAATATTTAAAGGGGGCTCTCATACAACAGACATGATTTTTTTGTCGTTTTATAGAAAATGGTACGGAACTCTTCGTTCGCGAGTCCGACTCGCACTTGACTGGTTTTTTCTTTTCTTATCGTGGAAGACTTTAAAGACAATAAATGGTACATCAATTTTATTATTAAAGTTGGTACACACGTCCCAAATTGGTAGATGTCTGCCTATCATCAACTTGTCAACTCGCATGAAATGTTTCAATACAATTTACTAAATTAAAAATGTGCCGTGTAAGCCGCTTGAAGTTAGGGTCAATACTTGGTATTTTGAGGGTTCCGAACCTCTATATGGAAAAACAGAACCCTAATAGGATCACTCGTTTGTCTGTCTGTCCGTCTGTCACAGCTGATTTTCTCCGAATCTGCTAGACCGATTCAGTTGAAATTTGGTACACTTATAATCTTCTGTGACCCAAACACGGGCGTGTAACGAAAATAAAATTAATCTTGAAAATGGGTTTAGTTTTTGGGGGGAAACTAGAAAACCTAAAAGAAAGGTTATTCTAACTGTACCGTGTGGCGTTTCAAATGAAGTTTTTTCATAATTTTCATGGAAATGGTGTTAAAAATAAAAATAAAAAATAAAATATTTCAGGCATAGCCCATAATTATCACATTGATACACTTTAAAATCACACAATAAATAAATACAATAGAATTGGATATGGCATGTCAAATTAAACCAGCTCACAAGTACATTGATTAAATCACAATTATAACAGTAGTCAGTCTGTAGTATGTCGATAAACGTGGTATGAGATGTTAAAGATTTGAGATGAATTAAATAATATTTTATTAATGATTATGTCAATTGATAAATTATTGATTAAATTATTGATTTGATAAATTATTGATTAATTATTATTGATTTGATAAATTATTGTCAAACTGTGTGCCTAATATAATTTTACAAATGCCTGTCACAACAATGTCGAATGTACACAGTCGAGTCGGTTATGATTAGACGAAAAATTACCATTCCCTTATCATAAACTATGGAGTCTCAACTATAAAAATACAGATAATAGTGCTTTGCCTATAGATTCCAGGAATACCTATAAGAAATTTTGGTTTGAAAATAACATTTTACAAAAATGAGATTTGGAATCCTTTGCATGCGAGTCCGACTCGCACTTGGCCGGTTTTTTAAATCGATGTTATGCTTCGCGTACACTGCTGGCAATTCTATCAATAATGTTTTAGAAAATATTTCACCTCTTCTAGTATGTAACAAAATATTTAGAAAGTAGTTGTTAAGGCAATCTGGAAATTCGAAAAAAGAATTTCATCCTTTATTTAGTCATTGTAATTATCATTATTTTTACATATTAAAATAGGTACTAATATACAAACAAGACGCTGAGCAAAAGTGCCACCAGTATCAAATTAATAAGACATGTGAAAGGCATGACATCGCGTTCAAGCAAAGTCAAAGTCAAAGTCAATTCATTTATTTCAACTAGACCATTAAAAGGCACTTTTGAACGTCAAATTTACAGTTTGAAATTAAAATATTAGTGGCTCTAGTAGTCTATTCGCATATAGTAGAGAAGAACGGACAAGGAACTCCATAGTTCATCTATTTGGAAATACTGCTAAAACCATAGAACCTCTTCGAACTCTATAGCATGGCAATAACCATTAGGTAGTGAGTTCCCGCCTTAACCGTCATGGTATGAGCATACGTGCAATCAATATATGAAATGGACTTGCTACGTTTCATAATTACTACTCGCTGGTCGACTAATGGCACACGTCACATCGATTTAGACGGTATTTTAAAGAACGTTAAAGTTTACACTTTTATCCAATTCAATTCAAAGTAATTTAGTCTCTCGTCTTTCAGCCTTATAATATTACTAGCTGCCGCATGTATGTCGAAAATTATCCAAGGGAACATAATCCAGGGGTAAAAAGTATCCTATGTGTTATTCTAGACTATAAACCCTATATTTCGGTCTTAGGTTGCCTTAAAATTATCATTTTTTGGGACTAATGTATGTAACTATATTCCACCATTGTAAGATACTGGTGCCTGAAATAGGTTTTTAAAACAAAAACTGTGGTACACATCACCAGGGCCATTATTATCGCAGCATTATAAAATATTTTAAATACGACATTATGCGAATAAAAAAAATACATCGTGAAAACTTTCATTGCAAGTGGATTAATCTATTAACACATTTTATTGAACAGTTCTATGACATACAAGCGGAGTAAATAATATCTTCTTCGGACAACTCACACACGGTCATCCGATCCCAAACTAGGCAGAGCCTGTGCTATGGCAACCAGACAACTGATAAACATACTTATAAATTTCTAAATACATACATATTATAGACTAATTACACCCAGACACAGAACAAATGATCATGCTCATCACACAAACACTTGTCCTGGGAGGGAATCGAACCCACGACCTCCGGTTTGGCAGTCAGGGTCACTAACCACTCGACCAACAGGCCAGTCAAATGGGGAGGGGAAGAACCTCACAGAGCATCGAAAAATTCGTCCACATCGCTGTCAACGGAAAAAGTGCCTAGAACACTGGCCGCATTGCCACGTTTAATGGCAATGATGATTCGTTAGCCAAAGAAAAGGCCAGCCCTGTGGTCACTGACTTATTGGTTGTTTCATTATCTGGCTGATTGACTGAAACAGCACACAGTCCTTTTTGTCTTATACAAACTGTTTTGAAGTGTGTATGTAGGAGCTTCTCTACCTGTTTACCGCAGGATACCCATCCATTTGGTCGATATTCAGGTTAGTCGTACTCTATTCTGGGTATCTCCTTTACATTTCCTACGAATGTATGGAAGTCTATGTAAGTGTTTTTTACTACCTTCCTAAAACCCATCATTCTTCAAAGTAAGAGGAACATCTTCTTCATGTCTGGAATATAATGATTAAAAAATAAAATAGAGGGATCTGTTCTTGTTCTTACATGCAATTGACAGTTTTTTTTTTCATGTGAACCTGTAGGTAAAGAAAGATTTTTTAGACAAGAGTGTTTTGGAAACTGAGCTCTTTTGAATGAGGTTTAGTTTTTCATAAATAATAGACAAAAATGGAAAACCTTGATGCCAAAACTGGCAACGGCCATCTATTGCCGATTTGTCGAATGCAGGCTCCGACCTTGTAACAATCGTCGGATTGAAATTGATTGATTGATTCCACGACCTTAATGGCACGGTGGATTTTGGTACTGAAATAAAAATATAAATTAGAGAAGTTTTTTGTATATTTGGACAATGCTACCTTTTTGTTGCTTTCAAATGGTCGATAAGTGAAGTGTTCACGAGGTGAGCTGTCAATCCACATAATCAAGATGTAATAACAGCTCACTTCGCGATCACGCACCACTGGGACACAGGCGCCAGAATCTATTATGTGGGCAAGGCAGGCGTTGATCACATGTCTTAAAATGCCATGTCAACGCTACTGCTGAGCCACAAATGCTCTGCAAATTAACTACTGTATATTTATTTAAAAATTTAAATCGCGACGATAGGGCCGTACAAATGTTTGCGTATAGGTACGTGTTAACTAAATATAGCATAGCAAAGCATTTTTAATGTCTTGCAACCGACCTTGCCCAAATATTGCCGAACGTGTGGCGAATGCGCTTTGATCTAGACGGGCAAAATACTTATTAGAGGTAATGAGTCAAACTTTCTTTTTATTTTTAATGCTCAAAATCAAAATCAAGTCATTTATTCAAATAAGGCTGAGTGCCAGCACTTTTTGAACGTCAAAGGGCTACATAAAGACAGTCCCCCAAAACGCCCGCCCGTCACCACTTCCTAGTGTTATAGCTGGGAAGAAGAAGTGTCGCAACAAACTCCCTAGCAACACATATGTCTGTTAAGTTTTAAAAACTTGAATTTATACAGTAGTACCTATGCAAAGTAAGTTTACAAAACATGACACAGAAAAATAATGTCTTTTATGTAAATCAAATTTTAAATAAAATTAATTGACACTTGTTAGTTAGCACACTTCATTATGCCATCAAAAACTCAAGCATTAACAAGTAAATCAAACCAATTTAGCCTCCAGGCATAAATGGTGTGCCAGCTAACTCTTGCAATGGTATAACCTAAAAATAGGATTGTGACTAGAACCACAAGTGATGAACTAGAGCCGAGTAGAAGAGATGCTGTTAGATATCGTAACGATACACGGGGTCTTCTAGCACCCCAAATTTAACTTCACTGTGTGGGACAAAGATAAAACTAAGCAGGTCAAATTCACCATCCCTGTTTTGCATTGACACTTCATCTCAATAAAGTTACCTAGTTTACCTGCTTACAATTTCAGGGATTACCGTTCTAATGACGGTTGCATACTAATAACATGTTCGCAATGAAACTCATACCTCTGCAACCCCTCCGGAACACTCAATATCGCAGTGGGTGCACAGCTTACACTGCATGATATATTTGATAAACTCGTCCCTCTACAGCAAGCGAATTCACTTTAATTGAAGGGTTCCGTCTCTGAAACAGAGTTTAACATTTTTCAGCTTGACGTATGGATCCCTATGCGTTAATCAACATGAATCTAGTTGTGTTTTATTGCTTTCCCTTGTGCACGATGGGGTGCTCGCAGTAAAGGTACGCGGTTATAATGATCTCTAGGAAGCTGCCTCCTATCGTTCTAGTCCCCTTCAATGTGCTGATGGTGATCACCGGGGTGGTGTTAGTGAGGTAAAAATCCCACACTCACTGGTCTATATTATACCTATATTATTATTGTGATAATTTACTAGGTACGATAATATTCAGTTTTGTGCCATAGCTGTCGTACTTATATGAATCTTAACTCCAGTGTTCTGCAGTGCAACAATTTTTTTAATATTTTTATTTGAAATATTGTTATACTCCTTGGCATTATAAGTATTTATATTTTTTAAATTTAAATGACATTTTTTTAAAATCTTTCAACTTTCACAAAGTCATAACTCTAATAAAAACTTTACTAACACAATAAAAAGACCAGGGAGTATGGGATTTTTAAGGTAGACCCAGAAAAAACAAAAAAGGTGGTACGTGTATTGAGACGCTCGTCTTGAAGATGTTTGTAATCAGTTTTAAACCTCGGTTATAAAGTAACAATAGTTATTACAATAACAACAACGGACATTTCGTCATCTTTAATTACACCAACAGAAATAAAGCAGTCCTAAATATACATCAATCGTGATTCTCCTCATTTTGTACTCCGAAACATTATTACTATTATTTAAAATTCTACGCTACGTGTTATTATACTAAAACAAAATAACTGTAAGCATTCCATTACATTATTTAACGGTAGTTCTTTCGAAAACATAGCTATAACCAAAAAATTCTATTCACGAGTGAATATTGCAATTTCTAGGTCGTGGTCAGACGTAAATGGCATGACGTCTTGGAAAATAGAATCGCACGAGAAGTTCAGGATGAGAATGTTCAACCGAGAATAGACGTGACGGTTCAGACAGCCGCGATTCGACAATACGACAACGTGGTTTCAAAGAAATTGTTCTGCAGTATGGCACAATTTCTGAGAAACCCGAGTTATCGGATTGATGCGTTGTACCTGTTTTTGGGAGCATTTACAGCAATCCGACCTCAGTTTTGCACGGGTAACAGAACATAACAATATAATAATAATTTGTATTTGTTATAATATTAATTTCAATTGTATTTGTGTATGAGATGTTTTTTGTCGATGTTCAAATTTTCCGATATCGTCAACTCTCTCATATTATTCAGCAAATTGGCACAAAAACCGGAATCTATACATACTTTTTTTTTTAAGGATGGGAAATCACCAAATGACTTCTTCCGGTCTGGGTGGAGCGGAAGGGCGTGTCAGACTCTTACTGATTAAAACCCATCCGTGTTCCTTCTAAAGCCCTTTGCGTTCCAGGGCCGCGGTGACTCTTTCGAACAAATTCCGCAACCCTGAATCTATACATACTAAAACAATGAAGCAGTTTCTTAGTTTGTTTGGTTGAACGTGCTTATCTCAAGAACTACTGGTTCGAATTGAAAAAATATTTTAGTGTTGAACAGCCCATTTATTGAGGAAGGCTTCTTTTTCTTCCAGTTCGATCCAGCCCGTCCCTAGCTGTCCTCTCCCCAACGACGCCCTAAGCCGAGGCCCGTACCCCACAGGGGGTGCCCTTAGCGTGTAGTCGCTTAGTTTGTAAGTTTTTTTTAAGCCCTGGCTGAAGGCTTCGGGAAATCTTTTTCTTAGCGTGTCGGTGGCAAATACACTTTTCAAATTGTATGCTTGGCCCAGTACTCAGCAATGGCAACACTGTTCGCTGAGGAAGGCTATATAGACTACTAGTTGCCGCCCGCGGCTCCGCCCGCGTGATTGTCGAAAACTATCCTAAGAGAACATATTCCCGGGATAAAAAGCCTATGTGTTATTCCAGACTATAATCTACCTCTGTGCCAAATTTCATCAAAATCCATTCAGTAGTTTTTACGTGAAAGAGTAACAAACATCCATACATACATCCATACTTACAAACTTTCGCCTTTATAATAGTAGTAGGATTTAAAATCACGCTACGAACACTCGAAGCATTAATAAATGTGACGCAAAGGAAGTTGCGCGGGTGCAAGTGAATTACACACAAATCTTCCTCAAGGATCATTCAATAAGTAGGTAGTAATAGTGATATTACCATATTCTGCTGCCTAGCAACACCTAT
Organism: Mamestra brassicae; assembly: GCA_905163435.1. NCBI lineage: Eukaryota > Metazoa > Arthropoda > Insecta > Lepidoptera > Noctuidae > Mamestra > Mamestra brassicae. Next base: position 2,438,168 of record LR990996.1, on the reverse strand, counting down.
TATAACTACACCATTATAACATACGAAGTTTTTTGCTTAGGGTTCGTATTTGGGTCCTTTGGTGTTGCAGAATTTAAAACCAAATGGATTTTTTTCGGCCTGTTTGCGATTCCCTGTGAAGACAGCATAATAAATCACACTGAAGTCCTGATAACTCATTTAAGCGTCTGATTAAGCTTCTCAGTTAAAAGTGAGGAGGTATCAAATGGTCTAAAGAAATTAATTAGTCGAGTAAACACCGTGACACGGGCGAATACAGGATGTCCCGTGTGCCTATCTTGCCTTTCTATGCTGGTTCTTCGTATATTTTTAATTTTGTAAAGACCGAAAAAGAAAAAAAAATGTTAGCCATCACAAGACGCCTGGCAGATGTGAAACATCGAAATTATTTTGTACAAGTTAAACGCATAAAAGAACAGATTACGACAGGAACTAAATAATGAAAAAAATACAATATAGACAGTATATATATACCATCGTATAGCATGGTGACGCGTCTCCACGCCAGCAGTCGGTTTTACCCGCGGCTATAGAAGTTTCACATACAAAAAGAAACATTCAGTGCTTGTTCAATTGTTATTGTGAAAATTAACTAGTTACGATAGTATAAACGTCGGTGTTCAGATTTGTGCCATAGCTGTCGTACTTATATGGACCCTAACCCCAGTGTCAAATTATAAAAAAAATTGTTGCACTGCAGAACACTGGGGTTCTTAAAAATATTGTTATACTCCTTGGCATAATAAGTATTAATATTTTTTTAAATTTTAATGATATTATTTTTAGATCTTTCAACTTTCAGAATGTCATAATTTTAATAAAAACTTTTAACTAACACAATAAGGCGGCACCCTTGATAACTCCAAAGACCCATAAAACAAACGCCAAACAAAAAATATGCTGTATACTGAACCATCAAAATATGACGTCATCGAAGCCGGGGCTGAGCCCAAAATAATTAATTAATAACCTCGACTCGGTACTCTGGATCGATTAGGCAAAAGTTTACCTAATTGCCTCCTAACTTGCCGTAGATCGCGTTCAATTTGTTACTCGTTCCATTTCATTCTTAATTCCGTTCGATCAAGAAAGTCTTAATTAATTGATTTTTAATCAACTTGATTATTTTTGGCTGTTAGTTAACGTTTTGTCGGTATTCTCTGGGGAATTGTTCTGTGCAGAAAATGGAGGGAAAAACGATAGAATAAATTAATTCTAGGATATCTTATTTTATTGCAAGTTGGGTTGATGATATTAAACAAAACACAACTAACACCAGGATGCGACTAAAAAGATAAAATAAAGTGTAACTATCATTTAAAAGTGCATAGTGTAGACTTTGCTCAATTGCATGCTCAATTGCTCAAATGGCTAATAGCCACATGGCTCTCCGTAATCAAAATCAAAATGTAATTTATTCAAATTAAGCTGAGAGCCAGCAGCGTCTACATAAAGACAGTCCCTCAAAACGTCCGCCCGTCACCATTTCCTAGTGTTACAGCTGGGAAGAAGTGACGCAACAAACTCCCCAACAACACATCTGTCTGTTACGTTTTAAGAAGTTGAGTTTACACAATAATATACAAAGTAATTAACACAAGACACAGAAAAATAAATGTATCCAATATGGAAATCATAAAAGTAAATATTATTTGCCAATTGTTAGCTAGTACACTTCATTATGCCATAAAAACATACACACTCAAGCATTAATAAGTAACCAAACTAAGTGAGCCTCCAGGCATAAATGGTGTGCCCGCTTACACGTGCAATGGTAGAATTTAGCTGTAGAACTGTGACTCAACACATGATAAACAAGGGCGTCAGGGAAAAATGAATAAACGTTTAATTGTTAAAACAATAAAATAAGAAAGTAACTATAACCAGCAAGCCGACCTGTCACCACAAGCAGTACCCGTAATACTGCAGAAATGGAAAAAAAAACAGAATACTTCTTAAAGTTTGCACCTCATAAATACCAAAACCACATGGTTGAAATGGTTCCTTTACAAAGGAATAGGACTGAGAATAAATTTTCACAATGTTAAGCCTTATTGAAGATCCCAAACCTTAACAAAAATTGCTTGGTGACATCTGTGTCATAAATAATGATTAACAAAAACGTACTAGTTTCTTTAAAAAAAACATCACTCACGTCCTTCAAAAAAATAAAAAAGATTTTACCAACCAATAATATGAAGTGTTTACGGAAGACAAGTACCGCCACCGATACTGATTACTTCATAACTTGACCTAATTTAAACTTCCGACCTCTTGATAATACCTCAACATCGGAAATTATATCTCTTCATAATTAACAAGAAAGATCTAAGAAAACATAATTCCTCTCCCATTTCAAATTCCTAACTCGATAATTCCTGTGGGTAGTTCCACCATAAGTGTGTCGGTGTACCTAATAAATTACGTAAGTGTAGCTTACAGTAATATAGGTAGAGCAATTATGTACTGGAACACCACACCGAGGACATAAATAATGATAAACTGCTTACCTATTGCTTAATGTAGGTATGTACTGTAATTATATAATTACATGGTCCTGTTTTAGGGCTTTGCCTATTGTATCAAGTAGGTAATTTTTCGGGTGTTCGTTTGTTTTGAATTTTGTTCTTTTAATTTCATAATTGGGGGGTCGGGGTTAAATAATTACAACCTCCCATGTTGAACATCCGGTTAAAGCAACGTTAAACAAAGTCGCTCCGAGGATGGGTGACCATCCGTAACTTCATAGGTACAGAGTTTTCTCCATGCCTCGGAAAGCACGTTAAGCGCGTTAAGTTACTTTGAACATTTTTGACTTCCGTTATGAGTAGTCAGAAGCTAGAAAATCTGACACCAGCTTTGCCCACTATGTCATGCCATACAACGTGGCAATGCCGCCAGTCTTTCGGGTACACTTCCGGTCGACAACGATGCGGATGAATTTTTTGACGCCATATATTAGGTTTATTTTTTTGTCACAAGGCATTTTGTTGTAACATTTAACACAGTGCCCCATGAAAGATGTTCGTACTTTGGCTAATCTATAAAAATTTTGATCTAATGTATTTCTATTTCTAGTATAAAACTATCACTAATTTTGCTAAAGAGATGTCGATTTTATTTCATTTAAACAGAACCGCCAAAACCAATTACACTGTTTAAACACAATGAAAATAAATACAGTACAGAATAAAAATATAGAGTTTTGCAGTAATAAATTCACCTCACAAAATTTCATACATTCTGACAGTATCGTCTTTCATTCTTCCGCAAACATTTCAAATTCTGTGTTCTTGTCCAAGAGAGCATGAAGCGCAGATAGTTTTTGAGGTATGGGCAATTTGGAGTGAGCAACTGTACGACATGTAGGAACTGTCAGGAGCCGGTGTTTCCTGCCACAACTATAAATAGTCGGTACATACAGGTTGCAGATAAGGTTTTGTAGGGGCATCAATAATTCCCCTGAGTATTTTGAATATCACAATCTCCTATTATTATTCCTTAGAAGTAAAACGATTTCGTGATCGTCTTACTTCTAAGGAATGGAAACCCAGCAACCCACCAGGAATTTCGTGGGATATAAAAAGGGTAATAGCCGTAAAGTCTAAACGCCTGAAGATTTCTTTGGAATGCTTTTTGCAATTTCTTCAAAGCTAGTGTATACTGTTTTTCGAACGGGTTCCAAACGCAGGCACATGACTCAAGCTTGCTACGAACTAATGCACAGAAAACGAGTTTGATGACATGGGGGCTGTGGAAATCGCGACCGTTTCTTAAAATAAAGCCTAGACGTTTACAAGACTTTAGCGGTGGATTTTATGTGGTTGTGAAAGGTGAGTTTCTGGTGAAATCCCAAGTATTAGTTCTTGCAATTGGATCGTTATCTAAAGATTATTATGAAATTTAATGGGCGCCGCATTCGACCAAAAGTCATGAAATAACATTTTGACGTATTAAAGTCCATTATTTTTTTCATACTCCACTTATGCACTGAATCTATATCAACGTGCAGAGCCAGGCTCTAAATCTCAGTTTTTATTTCGAAGAACAGTTTTAAGTCATCAGCGTATAGGAGGAAATTTGACGAATTTTGACATCGTCAACGAGATCACTTCTCATCAAAATAAAAAGAAGAGGCCCGAGCACCGAACCTTGGCTTAGTCCTTAGCGCGTGTGATGCGGTAGTGTTTCATACAGTCTAAGCCTGACCAATTGCTGCCGATCTCGTGGATATTCTGCAAGAAGCCGTGGAAGCCCTGAAGGAACACCTATCGCACTGAGCTTTGATAGAAGGACGTCACTGTTGTCTCTGTCAAATGCTTTCCGAAAGTCTAAGTAGAGAACATCGACCTGACGTCCGCACTGACACAAGACTGGTGGAGATAGAGTCAACAAGAACCAGCAGGTTGGAGTTGACTGAAATTTGAGTCCAAAAGCCATGCTTCTGCATAGATGCTGCTTTACCTGACTGTAAATACCATCACGCAGGAAATTCAAACACTTTCGCTGGAGAACATAGTATCGCTATTGGGCGGTACTCATCGACTTATGATTTATTTGATGATTTTGGAATAGGAGTAACACGCGACAACTAACACTGTGGTGGATAAACTCCAGTTCTTTATGCCAAGTTGAAGATGTGGCTAAGAGGTCGAGTAAAAACCCTTAAGCTTATTCTTTTGCTTATGTCATTCTCACTAAAATAGAGTATATTAATATAGTTACTGATATTCAAAATGTATATGCTTACCTGCTAAATTACATTTGTGTTTACTTACAAAGGGGGACGCTATAATGTCACTTGAACGGTGGATGCTGGTAATCAGCGCCGTTGATTGGTGCATCTGACCAACGTCATAGCATATTATGCTGAGTAACGATAGATGTGACGCACAGCTTGTATTTAAACATATTTTCGATTAGTTGTTAATTGTGATTTACGCCATTATTGTTTGTTTTGTTTTTTGTGCTCACTGTCTGTCGCTGTTGGAGGCCATGCCATAGACAACTGGAATTGTGTTCCGTTCTGTCTACGATGTGATCAGAGAGACATTGGCTACGACTCCCTGATCACACCATAGACCGGACTGTCTTGGACGTGTTCTTCAATCTTGTTTTTTTTTTTGTGCGTCATTTTGAGCAGGATAAACATGTTTTCTTTCTTTATTTTTCTTTCTCATATCGGATTTGCTTGGATGGACTACATTCTTCTGTTCTAACTTTGGAACTTCAGTTTGGAAAACACTTGTGAAATATTTCGCGAAAGGTTCAGCAGCTGAAACACCACTGCATATTTTTCCCTTTATGGGTAACATTGGGCAGATTAATCGTTTCTTATTTCTTAATAATAGTCATCGAAAGCGACTTTGCATTTTGTTTTGGTCTCTTACAATACTGTATCATAATAAATGGTTACATCTAACATTACCTAAATGTGTATCTAAGTAAGAATCACGAATATCTTGTAAGTTTTAGATATGTACTTAGGAGTGGGCAAAAGGTGGCAACTCATCATCTTGAACAAATAATATAGAGGTCAAGATGTTTTTAACAGTTTTTATAAAAGCCAAACCGGGAGCAGCCGAATACCTACCTGAAATTATAAATGGATACTAAGTAAGACATTCTCGGCTAAAAATTTACGTATATAGAGTTATAATTTCCGTGAAAACTGAAAAATCTTACCAGCTATTCAAAAACAGTCGATTCGAAAAGGTCACACAAGATAAAATTCCTCAACTTTATTTAAAAAGTGCTTCACGTTCTGCTGAATTTTAACAAAATAAATGTCTGAACAATTCAATACGCTGGTGGGTTGTCCCGTTGATACCTTTGCATGTAGTACGGACGGCCCCATTCCATTCAACCTATCTGTTTCCATGATTGTTATTGTAACTTCGTATCCACATTCTATTTTCCTTTACAGCGGATCCGTTGTGACGGTTTTTCGTGATCCAATAGTTGGATTTGGTGTTTTTAAGTCTGGTTCTGTGCTGTTTTGTTGCATTTTTATTTTTTAATCGTGAGACTGTACATTTTGATATCGATCTTTGCTCTTAGCTACTTTTTTTGTTTTTTTTTTTATTTTTGTTAGGTTTAGCCCATAGCCTTAGGTTTAGTCTATTGACCATATTTCAGTTCCGAGGATATATGTAATTTCTTTTCGTTTTTTTTTCGTTATTTTAATGACGTTCTTATGTTTTTTTGTTTCATTAAAATAGTTGTAAATGATCTGAAGGATAGTGGATAAGACCGTGTGATTGTTAATTTGTATGATTGGTTAGCACGCAAAGCTACATTTAAACTCGGTTACTTAAACGAATCAACCAAAAAAGTCCCAGTGCCTATGAATAAAATTAAACGAATGAATGAAGGTGCACCAGTCACAATTCGTCGGACATTTGCCATCAATAATTCAACCAGCCGGCCACGATCTCGTCCAATCTCTGATTTATTCGTGAACACATTCAATGTACGCATCCCTGATGGAATACTGAATTAGTCGTCGTAAATAAAGTTTTGAATTTTGGGAACTGATCGAATTTCAGATTCGAGTGTATTAGAATTGATTTTTGGATTGATGTGGAGAGGGTCGGCAGTGGACGTGTTATGCAAACTGAAAATGATGGAAACGCTGGAAGTACGTCTTCCGAGTATTATTGCCAGTATTTAATTTCCCTAACTTATTTTGCCTTTAGGTTTAATAGGTGTAAAAATGTAGTCACACCATAGTAAATTTGCGCCATTCAATTCAAACATTTAAATTCAAAAGCGTGGAACTTCTCTATTTTCCGGCGATTTCATTTATTTTTATAATTCGTACTTTTTAGTAACAACATCTTGAATATAAGTTTTAATTCATAATATTTTTTAGGGTTCCGTACCGAAAGGGTAAAAACGGGACCCTATTACTAAGACTCCACTGTCCGCCTGTCTGTCTGTTACCAGGTGGTATCTCATGAACCGTGATAGCTAGACAGTTGAAAATTTCACAGATGATGAACAAATAATAAAATTAAATTAAAAATACAACCATTTTATTTTTAATTATTTATATCCATACAAGAAACATGTTTTTCCGGCTTATGGTACGGAACCCGTGTGCAATTCCAACTTGCACTTCGCCGGTTTTTTTTTTTTATGGTAGTCAAATAACCTGATTATATTATAGAAGCGCCATCAAATGCCTTGATGTTTTATCTTAGAGACCACAAACATGTTAGACCAACTCAATTACTGGTTATATGTTTTTTACCGTATACATTACATTATAGTTGTTTAGGTATGGCCAATGAAACAAAAGGGAGATATTGCAAAATCCAATGAGATATAGATATTGTAAAAGTCATGGAAAACAGCTAAACGACTGACGTAAATAACTGTAAGATATGGCTAAAGAAATAAGATCTATACCTAGTGATTGACTCCAGAATGAAGTGATGATTAACCAAAAGTTGACATATGGCAAAATCGTATCGTTATTCATCATCACATTTAATGACTGAAACTGAATTGTGTAAAGTCAAAGTCAAAGCATTTATTTCAATTAGGCCTTTGAACAGCTCTTTCGAATGTCATCATTTACAGTTAAAATAATGGTATAAAATTAATAAATTGACTCTACTGTCCATTCGGAATAGTAGCTGACAATACTTTTACAACCGATACAATTAAAACCTTAACTAAACCAACCACGTCAAACAAGTTTAGAACCAAATAAAATAACGTGTTTCGTCCACATAAAAATTTCGAAGTCATTACTATATCAGAGGTACAGAACGCATAGCTGGTCATCAATAATTCAGTGAGGTGCTCCCAATCCGTATCTGGTGTCGCGCCGCTAACGAGATTACCTGGACATTGTAGCTACACGATTTACACGTTGGATTAATGACGATTTAGGATTTTTATTTGTTGTTAAGCTTTATTATTGGTAGTTTTTGTGACTGGAAAAAACTAAAAATCCAGGAAAAAAATCCAATTTAATAATAAAAACTTAGCTAATGAGTTTACCATCGAATTCACAACGATTAGAAGCTGAACAAAAAGCCAGTTGAAAGTTTTTGAAGAGCAGATTTTTCAATCGTGTGGTTTGCCATATTTTCTATACACAAAAGCGTTCAAAGCATAATTTTAATTCATTTCATAAAAGTTATCTGATGATAAAATCTCGGCTTTAAAGAAATAATAAATCACATCACACTAATATTATAAAGGCGAAAGTTTGTGAGTGTGTGTGTATGTCTGTTACCTCTTCACGCGCAAACGGTTGTACTGATTCAGATAAAATTTGGTATAGAGATGGTTTGAGTCCCGGGAAAGGACATAGGATAGTTTCTATCTCGGGAGTATGTTCCCTAGGGATATTTTCGACATTGACGCAGGTGAAGCCGTGGACGACAGCTAGTTACTAATAAGCTAATAAATTATTAATAATAATAAATCTCTCTCTATCACTTTAAGATTTGCTGATAGAAAACTCAATTTTGTGTTACGTTACCTTTATATTTACGATTTTGAAAACAACTTAGAATTAGAGTCGTGTCAGTCTGTTAGTACACTTTTGGAGTGAGGACACTTTAAAAGTGTCTTCACTCGACACTCACACACACGAAAAGTGTTCTAACAGACTGACAAAGAGACGATGCTTTTTCAGCAAGCTTTCAGTATCTCGATTCGTGAAGCTTTATAGCAAAAGTCTCAAACAAAAACTAGATTTGAGTCTAAACTTGACTGTTACGATTCAACATTCTAGTACTTCTTCCGCTCTGGGTGGAGCGGAAGGGCGTGTCAGACTCTTACTGACTCCATCCAACCCATCCGTGTTCCTTCGAAAGCCCTTTGCGTTCCAGCGCCGCGGTGACTCTTTCGAACAAATTCCGCAACCCTGGCAGGAACATTCATGTGAAAATCTTTCAAGGATACTGATGTCAAAACATAATTTCGTGTGTTACTTATTCAAGCGTTATTAATATCTTTCAATGAAAGAGGATAAACTTATTTTTCCTGTAATAGCCTTCCTTTCAGCAAATTGATTAATGTTGTATGAATACGAATCCCAAAGGTCAGACAGAGGTCAAGCAATTGTACTAACCAATGGGGCAAGAAATAAATTAAGTAATTAGTTGATTAATTATAAGTAAGTTTTTTTATACCTAAGAGTTATTGCAGATTAGGAATTCCACCATTCATTTCTGGTAGGTCTTGAGGAGGGCTTAAATTTGATAATTTTTATTTTTTTAGCTCAATCAAAACTAAACAAGCCAAAAATAAAAAATTAATGGTTACAACTAGTTACTGTCAGCCTGGGCCTCTCTCTCCAGTTGTGTTGGTCCAGGGCTAGTAAAAACCATTGATTTTTTAATTTGTTTAGTCCCACCATCTTCATCACGCCAAATTATACACATTATACGAGTGTGTGTCACGTAAATGAAAAATCGATCGAAAATAATAAAATGTTTGATACTAAACCGATTTAAATACTTCAATGTTTAATATATAAACATAAGCCGTGTTTATTGAAATAGGATCAGCTTTTATAGATTTTATTTGTTCCAATGGTAATGCATCTGTTCTTTGGTAGCGTCAAAATTTAATACTCCTTTTACGTTTGCTAATAAACCAATAAAACAGGTTTTATTTTGCAGATGTTAAACAAAACAGTAAAGTCGTGAATTTTACGATTTGTGAAAGGCTGAATGGGGAAATAATCTATATCTTGTCCCACCTAAACTGATCACAAAATGCTTTTTTTTGTTCATTAAGATTTCATAAAATATGAGCAGATTTTTTAATTGATATTTTTAATCTGACAAATAATATTGACGGATTTTGAAATTTTAGTTAGGAATTTTTAGTTTTATTTTAAGTGTATATGTTTAGATTAGTATTTAAAATATGAAATCCTCTGTAAAGGTTAAATATGAAACGGGAAAAAAAGAAAAAGAAAAATGACAACTTACCATATTTTATTCTTCAAAAATAAAAGTTGTCAGACATTATTGAAAAACCAGTCTTTAGTCAATAAAACTTGAATTCAAATTAGCATACTTTCGCCTTAAATCAAGGGGTAGTAAGAAAATTATTTTAAAATTTTCCATGTGCTTTTTTTAAGCATTGCGCACATTCTTAAAACAAGTATTGGTACCTAATATAAAAGTAAATACAACTAGTAGCAGTAGCTGTTAGTTGATTGTAAAGCAATCTGGGAGAGTGCAAGACAATTGGTAATACGGACTTTGAAACTAACACAATTTTATACATCGAAACCCACACGTTACAATCCCTTGAAATTACACCTACTATAAATTAATGTAAAAAGAAAAAACTAACGTCTTTAAGTTAAAGTGGTGCTCTTTGAAACGAACTATAGAGTGAGTTTCAATTCATTGGCCAGAAAGTATTTGAAACTAGCTTAAGCACGCAGCTTCGCCCGCGTCAAAGTATCTTCCCATTTATTTCTGTAACAAAATTTTACAAAATCGGTTCGTAAATTTAAGCGTGAACGCGTAGCAATCAAAATCACTTTTGCATTTTTAATACTAGTAGTCAAGACGGGCTCGTTAGGGTCAGAGCATGTCAGGGTTGCGGAATTTGTTCGAAAGCGTCACCGCAGCCCTGGAACGCAAAGGGCTTTAGAAGGAACACGGATGGGTTTTACTCAGTAAAAGTTTGACACGTCCTTCCGCTACACCCAGAGCGAAAGACGTCATTTGATGATATCCACCCTTAAAAAAAAAAAAAAATTTAGTAGTCACCTGCGGCTCCGCCCGCGTGAATTTCGAAGATTATCACAAAGAAACATACTCCTTTTTAAAGGGAGGGTTAAAAAATATCCTATTATTCTGGACTATAATCTCCTCTCTGGACTATAATCTACCTCTGTGCCAAATTTCATCAAGATTCGTGTAGCCGTTCTGACGTTATTGAGTAACAAACATACATCCATCCGTCTATCCAAACTTTCGCATTTATAATATGAGTATTAGTATAGAATAGTACAGATTAAAGTAAGGATTACTCATGCATCGAAACAATTTTTACCATGGGATAAGCTCTGAAATATTCTATTCAGTACATTTATGTTTATTAGTTGAACAAACTGGCCAAGGGCGAGTCAAACTCGTAGCCAAAGGATCCCGACAAAATATGTGGCATGAAGGTCGTATTTAAAGATTTTCATGAGCATTTTTAGTGTCTGAAATATCAACAATTACTTAGAAGTCAGTATGTACTTTTAGCAAACAGAAACTCAGATCTTTATGGCAATACCAAGAATACATAGTATCGTACTTCTGTGTCGTCCGTCAGCATTGGCAAGGTTTTTGAGAAATGACCTGTAGAAACAACCAGAATTGAAACAGCAGAATCATTAAATATGCGTTTTAATAAGGTCAATAAATTTTACCGTATAACCTTAACTTCTAATCTAATGTAAAATATGCTTATTTCTAGAAAAACATTCTAGCAAATAATTATGTGTCGTCTTTTTAGGACTGACTGTTTGCCATGAGCTCAAGAACAAGAATGATTACCGAAAAGAATCGTTTCTGCCCGGACGTAGACTAATACCCACTACCAAGCCAAAACGGAACTTCGGACTCAGTGTTACTAGTAAAATAATTAAGTGAGTATCAAGTTTGTTATAGGCTCAGTTATAGTCCTGTCTGTCGGTCACCAGGCTACAGCCTGTACTATTACGGTTCATAAGATACATCTCATGAACCGTGATAGTTAGACAGCTGACATTTTCACAGATGATGTATTTCTGTTGCCGCTATAACAAGAAATACTAAAAAACATCAGGGGGCTCCCATTCAACAAACGTGATTTTTTAGCCATTTTTAGAAATAACGGTACGGAACCCTTCGTGCGCGAGTCCGACTCGCACTTAGCCGGTTTTTTTTAATTGACCCTCACTAACCCAGGACATGAACAATACACAGGATATGGTACCCGTCCATTTAGCAGGTCGCGGAATGTCTTGGTAGGCCGCCGGAATGCTACAGTATCTAAGCGGATTATGTTCATTCAAGGCGGGTATAGCATGAATTTATTTTTATTGATCCACTTAATAAAAAGACAGAGGTTGTGAGTATATTCTTCATTGAAACATCCTGTCATCATCATCATGCAATCGCCACGCTTGGCAGGCGGGTTGGCGATCGCAGTGTAGCTGTAACAATGTACAGAGAATGCTGCTGCCCATTCTCTGGCGAGTCCCTTAGTCGCCTCTTACGACACCAACGGGAAGAGTTGGGATGGTGGTATTCTTATACGTCCGACACCATACAGAATATTTTTTTCTATGCGATTTGTCAAAAGCGTACGTTTACGTTACCACGATTGAGTAAGTGTAGAAGACTAGGTCTCTCGTACTAGGTCCTCTAGGTCGGACGTAAAAGAATAGTTTTTACGTCCGACACCATACAGAACATCCTGTGGCAATGTGTCAATAAATAAACAAGTTAGCAAACTGAAAAATAAAACATTAAATACCAGTTTAACGAAAAATCTGAAAACAGTACAAAAAAGGCTACTCAATAAAGAAATAGCTGTACAAAACTTAATCCATTAAATATCAAAAACATAAATATAGCACGACGAAAAACTTTCCGAATTCATAATACCCTTTCAAAAGGTCGAAAAGGAATCTTTCCTCTAATATTCCTTAATCCCCATAAGATTAGCGTTCGAGCCTACCCACTGGCCATTCGTCTCAATGTTCTCACTAATCTCTTCTAGTGAATATTGTAGGAACAAAAATCAGACTCCATTTAGACCGTGTACTCTCTAAGGCACACTGTTCAATAATTCAGCGAGCCAGTGTGACTCGGGCTTTACTCGGTCTTCTTATATGATTAGGTTAGTCAGTAGTGAAAATGTATTGCTGTATAGAGATATATTGTTTTTATATTTGATGAGGAAAAATAGTAGTAGTGGCACCTTTTCTAATTGGCGGATATGTAGGTATAACTAGATAGTAGATACTTATCAAGTTTCCATCGAGGCTATTTCAGACGAAGATAAAAAAATGCTTTGTTTTCTTTTTTCACTTTATAGTTTCAATAAATTAAGTTCATAACGGCACCGATCATTTTCAACCGACTTCCAAAAGAAGGAGGTTATCAATTCGACTGTATGTTTTTTTGTTATACGATCATTCCGTCAATTATGAATGGATTTTGATGATTCTTTTTGTATTCGAAAGCCTAAACTCCTGAGGTGGTCTCATTGACACCAAGCCAGAATCTGATGATGGGATCCTAGGGAAATCGAGGGCAACCCTTAAATTTTAAAGGCACATACAATGTTTTTCATGTACTTTCTAACGCAATTCATATAATTGTGCATGGTAATCAACATCTCATATTGCTGAGCTGATGATGGAAGGTATAAGTTAGGATCTGATTCTAGGATCCAAGGAAAAATGTTTGATCAGCGAAATTCTCTCCAATTGTCAACCGATTTGGATGATTATTTTTTGTTTCGAAGAGCATTTTGCTAAACTGGCTCCATTTCAGTTTGGTGCAGATCTGATGAAGGATTTCGAAGATAGGCAATGGAACTCTTCAATAAATGATAGACCAGTTCATAACATAACATCACGCCGGTACGCTGTGAAGGGTTACGCAGATGCAAACAAGTCAACCTGACTTAACATGTTTTTGGAGTTATCTATTCGGGCATAACTTTATTGTTCATTAACCGATCTTGATGATTATATTGCATTTGAACTGTACTGTGTACTTCAAAGTTAAACCAGTGACCTCCTCACCTTAAAATCAGTAAAAACTAGTAGCAAAGCGAAACATATATTTAACTATGAGCTGGTGTGGACTTGGACTGCGAAGGCACACAAAGAAACTCCTTAACGGCTACTTTGTAGTGTTTTTAATTTGTAAGTGGTTTTTTTTTGTAAAAAATTTTTTTAAATATAATTTTGATTGTTCGGGTTTATATTCTTGTATTGAAAATGACATGTGAATTTAGTTTAAAGTTGAAATTTTTTTTTTTTTTTTTCCTTTTTTGGTAAAACACAAAAAATAAAACAAAATCAAAAGTCATTTATTCAAATTAGGCTGAGTGCCAGCACTTATTGAATGTCAAAGTTCTACATAAAAAGTCCGTCATCAGCGAATACTGACATCATACCAAAGATATACTTAGCGGAAATCTCACAATAGTAATAAGATCTCATTTCGGAATGCAATAATAGTGAGTATATTTTTATGCAAGTAAACTTTGCCATTGTAACCGACGCAGAAGAGACGTCCGAGCCAAAAATGAGGGCGTTATGGAACCGGGCGATTGCAATGACATAATCCTACATGTGTATAATTAACACTGTTTTAACACTGTTTTTCACAAACAAATTTTCCGTCATAAAAACTAGCTAATAGCACTCAACGTACGTAACATCATTATCTATTTATCTATATCTATACTTACTATCCTACAAATATTATAAACGCGAAAGTTTGTAAGTATGGATGGATGGATGGGTGGATGGATGTTTGTTACTCTTTCTTTACATTGTTCTCATATATAGAAGCAACAAGGTGTATGTAACCAGGATTTTTGTAAACATAAAATGATTTAAAAGAGTGTCCGTGGAGTTTCTTGCACGTTCTTCTCCATAGAGATCTACGCTTGCGAACGTGCAAATAGCTTCATGTTTTTGACGGACTGACTTTGACAACTCAAAAGTACCTGATAATGGTTTATTTGAAATAAATGCTTTGACTTTGACTTTGACTTCTTTCACGCAAAAACTACTGAATGGATTTTGATGAAATTTGGCACAGTGGTAGACGGGCGGAGCCGCGGGCAGCAACTAGTATTATATAATAAAGCTGAAGAGTTTGTTTGTTTGTTTGAACGCGCTAATATCTAGAACAACCAGTCGGATTTGGAATTTTTTTTTTACATGTGGCTATACATTTAAAAGGAAAGCTATATACGGGAATGGGAAAAAAAAACGGGATATGTGCGTACGAAGTCGCGGACAAAAGCTAGTAGATAAAATTCATCATCATCTGCCGGTCTTCACCTGATGGTGGCTCTCTTTTCTTGAGCCACTCACCACGCTTCTGTGGTAGCCTCATTCAGGTTCTACCCACGAGGGCAACAATGTCGTCTGCCCATCTCGCTGACGACCGACACTTCATTGTCCTGTCTGCAGATGTAGGAATAAATCCGAAATTTCCCTATTTAGTGAGATAAAAAAAATACAACTGACTTCCAAATGAAAAAAAAAAAACACTACAAAGTATAAAATAACTTTAATTTCCGAAGTCGGTGCTTTTGGTTGTTTCTTCATAATTAAAAAAAAAACCGGCCAAGTGCGAGTCGGACTCGCGCACGAAGGGTTCCGTACCATCTATAAAAACGGCAAAAAAATCACGTTTGTTGTATGGGAGCCCTCTTAAATGTTTATTTTATTCTGTTTTTATAGTATTTGTTGTTATAGCGGAAACAAAAATACATACATCATCTGTGAAAATTTCAACTGTCTCACGGTTCATGAGATACAGCCTGGTGACCGACGGATAGATAGACAGCGAAGTCTTAGTAAAAGGGTCCCGTTTTACCATTTGGGTACGAAAGCCTAAAAAATAAAATATACAACCGAATTAAGAACCTTTTCCTTCTTTTGAAATCGGTTAAAAACATCGATGACGGTGTAGAAATACAAGTATTTTCAGAAACCAGGGACTTAAAACTGATGTTATACCATGCCATAAAAATAAATAACTTGAAACGAATCTAATAAAAGATGTTCAAGCCGGCAGGGTTGTATAAGTTTAGCGGTTTCCGAACTAGGAGCATGATATCAGTTGCCCGTTCAAGTTTTAATTTAATTAGTCCTAACTCCGTGAAGTTGATGCGGTATTTTTATGTGATACAACTGTTCATAAATACCACGTATTTCATTTTAGGTATTGATATTTTAAAAGTAAATCTTGGAAGACAATTCTAAAGGATAAAGAAAATCAGTAACGGTATTTCTGTAATAAATAACTGTTTATTAATTTGACTGATTGATAATAAACATTATTTTGTTTATTTATTATTAAATAAAGAATTACAAAATATGACACTACATTCTTGTGTGCAAGCCCGACAGAGAGTGTGTTGCCAGGATACAAAAATATAAATGTACCATAGTGTCAGGGTATCACTAACGTCTAAATGTTTAGCTATCTTGACCTCACTAAAGTACAACTTGATCAACTTGAGCGACTTCCAAATGTTTGTATAAGGTTCATATTTGGTCTGCGCATATGTGACCATGTTTCCGTATTCCATGTCAAACTCAAGTGGTTGCCAAATCACCTTCGCCAGAATGCTCATATTATTTCCCTCTTGTATAATGTTCTCTTTTCTCCAACCTCTTTACCTAAAGAATCGTTTCCAGTTTCTTTGCGACTTCCTCACGAGATTTCTTAGGTGATAACTTGAAAATTAAAATGCCAATACATTTCACTACTTTCTTTGACAAATCTTTTACAGCCCAGGGCGTTCGTGTGTAGAACGCATTACCATAGTCAATCAAACGCGCCCAAACAATACCTGTTTTTAACACGTTGAACGCCCAAAAAAAAATACGCCTTCGCCCTATGGGCCATGGCAGACACCGTATGGCTGACAATGAGCCGGGTCCATCGGGCCGCGGCAGACACGGTTTGACTGCCAGTACGATCTGCGTTAAAATGTCTTTACTGGGCTGGCAGACATAAATAAGTTTGTGAACGCTATTCGCAGTGACCCGCGGGGCGCTGTAGAACAAACCTCGCGCCTTAGCGCGGCAAAAATCTTACAAGTCTTTGAGATATTTGGGACCTGACGGACCCGACACATTTTTTCTCTGACATTTCTGGTTTAACATTTATACGGATGACTTTTAGTTAAATAAATTGTGTCATACAGTTATGATTTTAATTATTTACATCATTGGGGTATAAAATTAAGCATGCCAAATATTAGAAAAATACCTTTATTATAAAATAAAAAATACAGTACTCTACGCTATGACTTAAAATTGGAGATCAAACAAATTAAATGACTTCTTTCTTAATTATACATAATAAAAATGAAAAAAAAAACAATCAAAACATAAGGGCAGGTTTCACAAAATATACTGACTTTCTTGGTTTTATTTCTAGCATATTGTCGGCCCATGAAATAGACATAAGTTCTAAACTTTATGTAATCTATTAAAACAATCAAAACACATGAACGGCTTACAAGGGCAGGTTTCACAAAATGTGTTGACTTTCTTGGTTTTATTTCTAGCATATTGTCGGCCCATCAAAATGACATTTTGCTTATAGCATCCAGAGCACAAACGTCGGGTACTTTTAGATTTGCCATCTTTTTTAGACAATTGATGCTTCAACCGTTTAGGCACCTCACGAAGTCGATACTCCTCGCTCTCTGTTTGGCAGAATTGTTGTACAATTTCCTTTCTAAAATCTACTATTTGAATAGTTTTCTTTGTGACTGACTGATACAAAATTAGAGCATTTATCACTGTAGTGTTTAGTAGTAAATTAATGGCAAGCTTCTTATACCATTTGACAGATTTTCGTAGTGGAGTCGAATAAGACGCTAATTGATCAGAGAGGTCTACCGCACCCTTTGCCATATTGTAATCAACAATTATTTTTGGCTTCCGTATAGTTTTCCCACGCTGTTGAATATTAACAAATCGATCAGTATGTTTAGTGGATAGAACATACACATCCCTCTTGTCCTTCCATTTTAAACACGTTATTCCGTCGTTACTCTCTGCAGCTTTATACTCTCCACGCTTAAGTTTGGCATCAATGACCTCTTTTGGTAAACCTTTACGATTTTTTCTTACGGTGCCGACGAGATGCATTTCTCTTTGTAATAATTGTCTGGCTAATGTAATGCTTGTGTACCAGTTGTCCGTAAATAATGTATGCCCTCTTTCAAAACGATCTTCACATAAAGACATCACAACATTTGTGGGTGTGTTATGAACATCATCATTTTTCCCCGCGTATACTTTTACTTTATAAGTATAGCCCGGTATGGTACATAGTTTAAATTCTTTAATCCCGTATTTATGCCTCTTTTGTTTATTGTATTGTCTGAAAATAATTCTCCCACGGAAAGGGACCATGCTTTCGTCTATACACAGGTTTTCTGTTGGCGAAAAGTTTTCCTGAAATACTTTATTTACTTCATCATACAGCTTGCGGACACGATGCAGTCGGTCTGATTTATGTTCATTGTCATTTTCTGAAAAGTGTAACATTTGCAGCAACAGCTCGAAACGATTACGAGACATAATGGTCTTTGGAAATGGATGGCTAATCATGTCGTCCTTACACCAATAATCAGCTAATTTAGGTAGCCTCACCAAGCCCATAAATAAAATCAAGCCAAAAAAACATTTCAACTCAGCAGGGTTAGTGGGTGTCCATCTACGAACCCGTGCAAATTTAGAAGCTTCAGGTAATTGTGTTATTTCTTTAATTGCATATTCATTAGTGGCATCGACTATTAGTTGCAATATGTTATCAGTCAAAAAAAGCGAAAAACATTGCGCAGGAGTCATTCCATGCATACACTTTATATGGGGTGCGGGACCAGAAATGTCTGTAAACGGAATAATACGGCGTTGATTACCTTGAACCTCTGTCCAGATGTTCGAAGGGCTTGTATTATTACTGGGGCAGGGCGGAACGTTTTCGGCATCGCTGTCTTCGCTAGTTGATAATATAATTCGGCGGCACTTTCGTCTTAGGGGTTGAATTATATCACTACACTCGTCATCTGAACTCGGCATTATAAAACTATTATTTAGTAATGATATTTCAATATTGTCCAGTTGCATCAGATGTTCAGCGGTTATATCAAAATCCAAGTCTTCCATGTTTATTAGTAATAGTAGGAGTATTAGTAACGAATACTGAATACGTATGTAGGTATAATTACAAATTACAGAGCGCGCGAAACGGTCCGCACTTTAGCGTACGACTTTTGCCACTGAGTAGTAGCGAGAGCAAGCGCAGCGCTTACGCGCGGGTGCGGGGGGTGGTTGACAAGGTGACCCGCGTGGCCCCCTCCACTGAAATAACGAATAGTGCTTTGGCTGGGCCATGGCAGATAATGGTGACTGCCAGCTATTTTTTCTCTATATTTACTATTTTTCGCTATTGTATTTATTTCATATTAGATTATACCCATTTTTCATACAATTAAACCGGAAAAATATGTTAACAAATTTTGACTGTTTTTTAATATTTCATGAAGCCCACTGAGAATACACACTGGCAGATAAATGGTGTCTGCCATGGCGTTCAACGTGTTAAATGACTTGTTAAGGAACACTTATTGTCACTGTGGTTTAATTCTTGTTATTTATTTATTAACAATTTACGCACACAAATGTACAGAGGCGGACTTAATGCCATAGGCATTCTCTACCAGTCAACCTTTGGGTAATGCAGAGAATGGTGGTAGGTGCAATATGGTGTTATTAGTATATTTTTCTTGCTTATATATTAAGTATGTACCATGTATTTGTGTAGGTATCTATTTTTTGTATTGTATTACTTTTAAGGACATTCTTCTTATATATTTCTTTGTAAAGATTGTTAAAGTTTATATTTGCACTTAATGCAGCCCCATGTCATATCCAGGCTATCTTTATCCATTTTAGGTTGCCTAGATACGCGGAATACAATAAGGCCGCTAATTGTATTTTTTTGATTTAAGGTTTCTTAACGTATTTGTATTTTGGTGTACAAATAAAAAAATATTAATAGTTATTATTTACAGTTGTTCATCTCGTTATTTTTTGTTTAATTACAAAAACATGAATTTCCCGCCACCAAACAACCGCCATCTTGGATTCTAAATTCAAAAATTCAGGCATTCTTTTTATTTCTAAACAAATAACAAAAAATGTTTCTGTTAATATCTTCTTTATCTAAACTTCAACAGGCTGATTTTTCAAATGTGAGATTATATTTTGAACTGACGAATAAATAATTATGTCTGATATTGACACATTCTATATATAGGTACTTGTAAGCTGTCAAACCGCCGTTTGTATTCTCTAGATAAAAGTTAAATTACTATTAACAAATTGGAACTAAATGGGGAACAGTAAGCGGTTAATTTGCTACTGAAGAGAGAGACAGAGAAGCCATTGCAAAAACTGAGAACGTAATAAAACAAACAAATTTTGGGTCCATATTCCTTATTAGGAAAATCATTAAAAAATAGGACATTTAAATCACCGGAAAAACGACGGTACCTACGACAGAAACTAAACCTAAAACAAAAGATTCCAACCAACGTTCACTGCTAACACAAAAAAAAATCTCAATTCGAAAAATATTTCGAATTTTATCGCGTGCCCACTAAAACCGTCAGCGACGCTTTCCCTCCGAAATGTACAACGTTAGTTTAGACTAGAGAGTCGTGCATGAGTCATGCGGTACGTGATACTGCACAAACGGCAGGAGTGTCGCCCGAAGAGGTCCGGCCATATTGAAATAGACCTACATGGACTTTGTTTGGAATGTAAACCTTGCTACAGTGAGGTTGTCGAAACAATCAATACTGGATAAATCTGGAGATGCAACGTAAGATTTTGGTTGTTGTTGATTTAGCGGGCTTGGCTCCGCTTGCGTGTATCTACAACGATTTCAGTGTTGGTCCCACAGTAAAAGTTGTTCATAATGATGAGTACAATGACCCCTTAAGAGGTATTGCGTTTATTCTGTCACACGTTGTTAAATAAACTAGAGTAGGTACCTAAAGTTATCATAAGTACCAAAACTTTATAATTATATTTTTTTACTTATTCAAAGGGGGATTAATAAAGACGTAATATACCTATTGGGTGCTGTACTCAGTACTGTTATATTGCTGCTACTACGAAGGTATTCTCTATAAATCTTTCTCAACGTGTTTTTTTTTGGTCAAATTATCCTCTTAATGATACTTAAATAAAGTCGAAATGTGAGATGTGGACTCAGCAGTCATTGTACCAATAGTCGTGTCAGTCAATGACTTAATAGCAAAGAGCCTTGGTCAAACCCTTAGGAGGCTCACGTTAGACGGCTGGGGGCAAGGACTTGATTCAAAAAGTGGTACTTTTGGACACGGCTCGTATTTTTAGTAGAGCCCCGAGCTTGGACCCCGTTCCCGATATCGGTGAGCTACTATCCTTTTTATATATTTTGATTTCAAAATATATAAAAAGGATAGTAGCTCAATTAAAATAAAAAGCTAAATAATATATTAAAACCCCTAAGAACTAATTAAGGATCCCAACATTAAAAACACACTAAGAAACTTTTCTCTTAAAAAAACTGTCAGATAAGAGCATCCATTAAAATGACCTATTACACTTTATCTAGTTTCCAATACTTTTAGCATATTAGTGGTGGAATATCCCGGTAATTCTTAAAGCCCTGATCGAAACCACGATTTAATTAGTGCTTTTAGCACTGGAGTTCCGAACTTTGTGCTGTTTAGGCGGACGTCAAAGGGATCCGCGTCAAAGAGCTTTTTGAAGTTTAAAGAGACGAACGTTTTTACGTTTTTCGTTCGTTGTCTAAAGGCAATTAATGTGTCAGTTGGAGCTGAAGAGGATTTTTTACGATAGTTCTAAAGGATTCACTTTTGTTTGTTGGTTTTAGAGGCTATTGCTTTTGAATTAAGTGAGGAGTTTGGGCTTTTTTGGAGAATCTTATTTTCGTTGGATCTAAATTATTTGAAACTTGTTTTTGACGTGGCCGTTTTTTAATGATAATCTTTTAAGTAACCAAAGCATTATAGTGCCGTCTTTATTACTCAGTTGCTTGCTCTTTTCAAGACACAATATTTTTTATCGATAGATTATTTTACAGCGTCGCCGAGGCCGACCCAGAATGCGGTGACGAGATGAACTGGATGCACACCTCGAAGGCTGGTTCGAGGTGGCGCAAGAAAAGAATATCTGGAAGGATATGGGGGAGGCCTTTGCCCAGCAGTGGGACACAGTAGTCTAAGGGAAAAAAAAGATCATATTTTGTCTGCTTAAAGGACATTCGGAATAAAACTCCAGATATTAATGTTTAAGTAATGTACAAAATGAAATCTTTTTACCATCAATAACACAACGAATTCGTAAGTTTAATATCCCGCCGAATTGAAACGAAACTTTACGAGTCTATATAGAGCAATTTTAACAAAATTACAGTAGTGAAATATTGCGAAAGTGTCTATGACGACGTTACGATTAGTCAGTAACCAGAAGCCGGAAAATCGGGCAACATTCTTGACAAGAAGTATCATGTCACTCAGTTACTGAGTTGCAAAGTAGGTCCCTACTGGAATTCAGCTGCATCTAGTTAGACTTGAAGCTGACTAAACCAGAATCGGAAAAAGGCTGGGCAGGTTTATTTTCTATTGCATATTTATTTATTTCATTTATTAAAACTTTATGCACAAGTAAAAACACAAAATGGCAGGTGCAACTTAATGAAAAACTAAAAATAGAGAGAAGAAAAAAATATTAAATTATAAATACATACACATAAACAACGTTATTAAGAAAAAACGAATCCAACGAATTAACGCTGTGATGATTCTACTATAATAGGCGCCAGATAAATGTGGAATAAAGTATATTGACCTTTCCCTAATAACTGTTCATAGGTACCTGAACAATTAAATATGAATCGTTTTTCATTATTAGACAATGTTAAGGATCACGAGAGATGATGATTCGGGACAGCTTTGTGTCATTAATTCCGTTTTTCAAATTAAAAATGTCAATAATTGTAGGTGGGTCAATGACCGTTATTCCACGATTATCTGGCGCCTACTATAACTTCTTGCGAATGTGCTCACGTGCCTTCACCTTAAAGGACAACCGACTTGTTGCCTGTGTATATTCTTTTTTTGTGTATATTACCAGTGGCCAGCAATGCGGGGGAATTTTTCGACGCCATATTTTAAACTATTTTAGTTAGTTATTTTATTTATTTAAGTGTATAATATATAGTATTAGGTAGTTGTACACAACTCTAATAGACTACTTTTCTTCACTTGAAAAAAAAATATGACCCGTTTTGCCCTATAAGTTTTGTGAGTATCGAAAAATGCGTCATTAGGAACCCTTGGTGCCATTTAATTATTTTTTGGTTGTATTTTGTTGTTATAGCTGCAACATAAATACACGCTGCGATTTTTTTATCAATGTAAGTAGGTTTCGAATACCTAAGTAACTTTACTTTTTATTATAATTTCTAAGCTAGTTGCATGTACTCCGGTTTGTTCTAGTCAACTATTTTTTAAAAGACCGATAAAAATCCGATCCAATATACGCGAAATATTGGCAAGTCCGAAGTACGCCAAAATTGATATGCGCACATGTGTCAATGTACCCTAACTGACGAATGATTGATACTGACGTGAATGAATGATTGGAGATTCGACTTTTTTGAGCGATTGCATCTGTTTTGCTTGGTAATTGAGAAAAAGACTTTATAAATCTTAGATAATAATAAAATTATCGATAATTTAGTGACGTCACTCAGCTTTTACAGTGTAATTTTAGGAGTTTCGGTAATACATATTCATAAAATGATTATCAGGCTGTCTGACAGATTGCTTTTAGTAAAATGGTGCCATTACCCTAGAAAATAAATAATTTACTTCTGAGTGGCTTATCCACAGCGCATTATTAGTTAGTCCCGAAGTTATCCGGAGCAAAAACGTTGCAAATTAGCTCTAAAACATTTCATTTGAAGGAATACACTCAATCACCAATCAAACAGCATTATTTTCTAAATAATATGTGTTATGGTATCATATTTATTTAAACTTTATGCACAAGTAAAATCACTGTACAAAGGCGGACTTAATGCCTTAGGCATTTTCTACCAGTCGACCTTAGGGTGGTGCAGAGACAACATGGCAGGTGCAACTAGAAAAACTAAAAATAGAGAGAAGAAAAATAAAATAAAATTATAAATACATAGATTAAACAAAGTTATTAAGAAAAAATGAATCCAACGAATTAACGCTATATGGTGTCCAATAAAGAGTATAAATTATATAACTATCTATCTTTCCTTTAAATTCATTATGTGTAAGTAAATCAATTGGCGACTATTCTAACAGCAAAATAAATATCTGAACCACATCGGTTACAAACTGGAAATGTTACTCGAGGTATTGACTGCAGGGCAGTCTCGAGGGATCTCAAACTGTTCGTACTCGTAAAACTGGTGAATGAGGCCAATCCGCATAGATTGAGTTGTTAGAAGAATCACTGTGACATTTCTGTCACGTTGGTTCTTAAATAGTTGTATTTCAGTTGGTTAATGGCATGTATAATACGGTTCATTATCATCAACAGAATGCTATTAAAATTTCACAAAATAATATCAAAAAATAATATTGAATTCCCTTTGCTCTCGCATTCGGTGAATCGAGTCGTTCGCTTTCGAGATGAACCGCAATTCAAATAAAAACGTCATTATAAAACATTCAGGCCGACACTTCGGACGGTTCGTACTTTAAAAACAAATGAAGTTAATTAATCGAGGGATTATCCCAGGTTCCATTAAAATATATTTCGCGAAATTTCTATAACACATCGCCATTACACAGGGGTGGGCAACGTGTGGTGAAATAATGAAAATTGTTTAATTACTGAGGCCCCAAGCGGCCCGCGTTTCTGTCGCGTTGAGTAGTTTCGGTACATTCAAGAGTTTTCGGGTCGAGTGCTTTTGCATGTTGCACGTGAGTAGGTTTTAACAAAATGGATGCCGCTGTGTCGGTCGTAAATCTTAAAATGGCGGTTCCCTGGACGCGGCCCGTGATTTGGGGTTGCCAAAAAGATCGCATTGAAGCGGCTGAATGTTAACAAGTTGTCATTGGTGGCAAACATTTTTTTCCGTGATTGATTGTGTCAGAATGGTGATTGCATTTTTGACTTTACAATATCAAGTTAACTTTGTAACCTTTTTTGATGTATAAAATATTTGTATTTTTCAGTTTGCTGAACCGGGAGTGCTCATGGATATTACAAAAAAAAACAGAAAACACAGTGTTTCAAAAATACTATTGAGATACAATAGTATTTCATAGAAAATAAAGAGTCATCATCTGCCAAGCCTTTTTTTCAACTATGTTGGGGTCGGTTTCCAGTCAAACCAGATTTAGCTGAATACTAGTATTTTAAGTGAGGCGGCTACCCACCAGACCTCCACAACCCATTAACTGGGTAACACGGTACTAGAATATAAAGAGTACAGTTCAAAATAAAAAAAAAACACCCGGATAATATTCGGTAGGCATGTATAAGATTAAATAATAATCATTAATTAAGGACAACATCCATCGGGACATCCTTTGGGATAATTACAATAGTCTTAACCTATGTTAGTACTTAACTAATAACACCGACGTACATGTGACAAGTGACCTCACCAATGGGATGTCATTTCTCCGCTGGTGATTTCAGTGTTAGTTCCATAGTAAAAGTTGTTCATAATGATGAGTACAATGACCCCTTAAGAGGTATTGCGTTTATTCTGTTACCCGTTGTATATCAAAAAACCTTCTCAGGATAAAAATAGCAATCAAATAAATAAAAACTAATTATTTAAACCCGCCTATGGGTTGACAGACAGAAGACGGTAGTGGTCGAAATCCGAGTATTTTTTTCGTAATATAACGTATTTTTTTAAGCATTATTATTAAAAATAGCTTCTGTACTCCTTCTTCATATAACCTTTAACTGTGCCAAATTTTATACTCCTCAGTCCGCGTAATTTTCGTAAAAAGGGGTTTAAAGTTTTTGCTTCACGAATTAATATGTATTCAATAGGAATATAATTTTCTTATTTGGAATCTAAATAAGTCATTATTTAACATATACTGCGCCCAGACGTACGACACAGTATGTACCTATACCTACCCATAAGACCATTGCCCGAGACCAGACTCAAACAGAACCGCTCACCGTAAAATTGTGTTTTAAAATTCTCCCAAACGAATACCACGCTTGGGTTTCTACGAATCTGTTGTTGCACTAACCAATATATCATACTGTTTTGACAAACTGCATTGTGTTTTTGTCCCCTGGACACGGTTCGTTAACCCCTGCAGGATTGCGTCCGTGTGAAATTGGTAAACTTGAACCGCATATTCTAGTGTTTTGTCCATAAGCTTGCCCAACTTGTTTGTGGTGTAACTTTTTGTATTCTGTTCATTGGTAGCTTGGTTTTTGTGTTACATGTTAACTAAAGTGAGGTTGTAACTGTAGTAAAATCGAATATTTTTATTGTTGGTTAAAAATTGGTTTGTTGGATTTGATATATGATCATGATCAATGACTGTTTCAGATTTTGCGCTGAAAAATAAATTCATAGAGGATTTTACAACTGCATTTTGACTATTTCTAAAGTTATGTAACACAATTCGTTTCAGGGGAATATTCATTTTTTGTTTTATCTTTAAAGCCTTATCTCATTGCTTTAAAAAAAGAAAAAGTCATCGTAAGATTTGAAACATTGTTTGGCATACGTAAAACAGTATTGAAGTATTACCTGAAAACAATTTTTAATCCAAAAATAAAAACATACTTCCCTCATAAAACTGTAGAAAATAACAAAGTATTTGCAGCACAGTCCGTCAATACAATCGCGCACAAAGATTTTTATTACCATCATATCGGTTCAGATTAAAACAAAAGCCGGTACAATTTCACAACTCGCTAGTTGCCTGGGGCGTAGGATTTCACTTTGCCTTAACAAAATAATTACGCTATGTCTCCGGGCTAGCAAATAATTAATGGTGCGAATAAATCTTATAACTTTTGTCGAGTTTTGTTACTTTCCGTATTTATTATTTTAATACGGGCAGAAGTTTTTTTTATCTCCGCCAAACGTCCACGGATTTTCGGCTAAGTCCTCGACGAAGTTAGTAAAAAGTTTGGGTATTACTGAACTAAATATGTTTATAAATATGTATGATGTTGCAATTCGGGGTGCGGGATTAAGAGGGAGATTTGGCACATTGTATTTTTGTTGGAATCATCTTAAATGAGATTTGGTTTTTGTCACACAACGTAATTAAAAATACCTATAGCTGGACTGGTGAGCAATATATTGATCTAATTGACTTTATTGCATTTTGTTTGTCATATTATGCACAGTAAAAAGTTGCATATTGTCAAAAAGGCTACCTAATGGACGAAAGAAAGAAAGAAAGAAAAATATTTATTTAGCACTAACATGAAACACGCACGGTACATAGAAATAAAATATAAAAAGAGAAATGTAGGTATGCTAAGAACCAATGATAACTAAGGATGACTTTATAGCAGTCAGAAAACTTTTAACAGAAGAATAAATTTATGGTAGTTTGACATGTTTTCTAGACAAAATCTGTCAAAACGCCGTTATCATATTAAGGTGAAAAAAAAAATTAAAATAATTATAGTTATTATAACTGTTGTTGTTGTTATTATTCCGTTTATTTATTTTTTAACTTATTTGTTACATTTTTAAATATTTCTTAAAAAAACAAAAATAAAAAAACATTTAAAAATATAAAAATAGTAGCCCACCGGTATCGGGAACAGGGTCCAAGCTACCGGCGGTCAGGGCTCAAGAGAGAGGAACCTCCTAACAATACGAGCCGTGTCCAGAAGTACCGCTTTCTGAATCAGGCCCTTGATCCAGCTGCCTAACGAGAGCCTCCTGAGGTGCTGGTCGAGGCTCGTGGCTATTAAGCCATTGGCTGACACAACTATCGGTACAATGATTGCTGAGTCCACATCCCACATGTCGACAACCTCGCGAGCCAAGTCAATATATTTGATTTGCTTATCTTTCTCGGCTTTCACGAGGTTCTCGTCATGCGGAACGGTTATGTCTACAATCATTGCACGCCTCTCGATTCGGTCCACCACCACTATATTAGGCTTATTGGCAACAATAGTCCTGTCAGTGATGATGGACCGATCCCAGTACAATGTGATATTGCCATTATCGAGAACTGGGTCGGGCGCATACCTGTAGTACGGCACCTCCGATTCCACAAGAGAGTATTACAGAGCAAGTTGCTGATGGATAATCCTGGCTACAAGGTTGTGCCTATGCAAGTATTCTCCGTTAGCTAGACGAGAACAATCAGAGACAATGTGGCGAATCGATTCTCCCGGACGGTGACATGCCCGACATATGTCAACCGTGCCGTCCTTCACAATAAATCTTCGGTAGTTATTCGTCATGATAACTTCGTCCATAATTGCACAGACAAAACCTTCGGTTTCTCCAAAGAGATCACCGAAACGCAACCAGGCTACGGACGCTAATTGATCTACGTCGGGCCCATGTAGGGCCCGGAAATAGCGTCCGTGAAGTTCCTTACTTTGCCATACCGCCCTGCGATCGTCAGTGTCTAGCACCGCAGGTTTGCGCCAGTTCTCATTTGCCAAAGAGAGCGGAGTGAGTCCCTTGTCCACCGCTACTACATCTCGATGTATACCCACGTCGACAGCTAGGAAATATTCCCTGAGACTGCATATTTCGCGATTGTGGAGAGTCTTAGCATTTAAGAAGCCTCGACCTCCACACTTTCGCGGGATATATAGTCTCATTACTGACGACCGTGGGTGATGCATTCGATATGCAGTAAGCAGTGTACGGACCCGCCTATCCAGGGCGTCAAGTTCCGTTTGAGTCCATTTGAGTACGCCGAAAGAGTACATCAATACCGGCATGACCCAACCGTTGAAAGCGCGTACCTTGTTTCCGCCTGATAGAAGGCTATTGAATACCTTCTTCAGGCGGCCAAAGAAGCGCTCCTTCAACGATTGCTTCATGTCAGTAACATCGATACCTAACGCTTCCGACATACCCAAATACTTGTAAGTTTCAGTTGAAGAGAGGGATCTGAGGTTTATGGAATCCGAGAGTTGAATTCCCACGGATTCCATAATCTCCCCACGCTTTACATGCATGACCGCACATTTGTCCACACCAAACTCCATCCTGATGGCACTACTGAAAGTTTCAGTTACCTTCAGTAGTGCCATCAGTTGGAGATTACTGGGGGCAAAGAGTTTCAAATCATCCATGTAAAGGAGGTGAGATATATAACCTGACCACCTCTCTTCAACCGATAGCCCAGCCCTGAATTCTCCAGCAGTGTGCTTAGAGGGTTCAAGGCTAGACAAAACCAAAGCGGACTCAAACTATCGCCCTGAAATATACCCCGCTCGATCCTTACCGGTTCGCTGTTCCTCTGGATATTTCGACATCCTGGATAGCGAAGAACTGTCCTCCATTGCCCCATACACGACATCAGGAAGGTGCGTAGCATTGTATCAATTTTATACAATTCTAGCACCCTCCTGAGCCATGTATGAGGCACCGAGTCATAGGCCTTCTTATAGTCTATCCAACATGTCGACAGATCCTTTCGGGAACGCCGAACCTGTTGGCTAATGGCCATATCAATGAGGAGTAGCTCCTTAGTACCGCGGGACCCATTCCTACATCCATTTTGAGAGACAGACATGATGTTGCTGCTGTTAATATGATTATTAATTTTAGCTCTCAAAATAGATGTAAGAACCTTATAGACCGTCGGTAGACACGTGATCGGTCTATAATTTTTGGGTTCCGCGGTACTACCCGATTTGTGGAGCAGGTGGGTAACTCCTGTCGTAAGAAATTTGGGTAGCGAGCCGGACCCTAAGGCACTTTGGTATTGAGATGCCAAACGAGCGTGCGACCTTTGTAGCCACTTAATCCAAAAATTGTGCAGTCCGTCCGGCCCTGGAGATTTCCAAATAGGGTGCTCCAAATCGAGAAATGGCTAAGTCCACTTTTTCAGTTTTTGGTAATAAAAAAAATAAACATATTAAATTTTTTTGAAAACAAACCACGGGATATGTTGAAATTAAAATACCATTCAGTTATAGTACACAATATACTCTTTATTTTAGTATATAAAACAAAATATAAAAAGCATTTGTAATAACTTTAATTTAAAAAAAATAGTTTTGGACTTATCATAAATCAACAGGACTTAGGGTTATCTTTCCCTCTTTTTAAGGACTAAGGAATTTAACAAAACAAAATAAGCATCTTTAACAGTATTCTATTAATCAAAAATGAGTAATAACTATTAGCCTTTAAAAATAACTAGGCTAGTTACTCTATTTCGTCATCCAATTCCTCAACAATTTGACTTTCATTTACATAATTTAGCCTGTTCCATAATCAAAGTTTCATAGAATTTTCTTTTTTCTTGTGGTACAAATCGAATAAGTTTTTTAATGTCATTAATTTTAGCTTCTTTAATTTTAATAGCATCTTGATAACAATCAGCAGGAACATCTCGAAGATACCTAGATATACCTACTCTATATAAAAAAAAATCTTTAAAGTTATCGCCAGTCATTGAATCAGAAAAGGCTGGCTTTGCATGTCTTTTAAATAAAACTCGACGACAACCTGAAATTCCCGGTATTGTTTGTTTAATATTATCATTATAGTAAGTTTTATAATCTTTAACTTTTAATACTCTTTCGTTACCTCGTTGTTCTTCTCGCTCTCCTCCTCTCCTATCTATTTGCCCTTGTTCTATCAGGTTCTTTTCTAATAATACCACTTCTAATTTTTTGGCATTTCTACTGTTCACTACAAAATTGACATAACTTTCAGGTTCATAAATATTTTTTCATGTTTTAATTTTTGTCTTTCTATGAGAGCAAAATCTCTATCAATGGGCATCATTGAATGCCCAGGAATTGGATAATGTACAGAAATTGTTTCAAACAAGCCTTTCGCACACAACTGATCGAAATACGTAAAAATAAATCTGTTTTTATTTTGACTGAAACAATTATCACAAAATATTTCTAAATGGGTCTGATCTGGGATTTTAAGGTGTAAAAAATAATCATCCAAAGCAGTTATTACTTCGTTCGGCCCTTTATGGGCATAATTTTCCGTAAACAAGTACATAGTTGCTGAGTTTTCTTTTAAGTTATGTATACCAAAATTATGAAGCCATAATTGCCTGAGATAATATTCATCAGTTACATTAGTGACCGGCACTGGCAGATTCTTTTGAAAATCAAAGCAAATAGATAATTTGTTTTTGTTCATATTTTTGTCTTCCTTTTCTGAACTACTATACTTTTTCAAAAATACTTCGGCTTTGCGCAAGTGCAACTCACGTGCAGATTTTAAACTTGCAACTTTATCCTTGTCTTTAATAATTTCTGCAGATTGTATATCTACTTGAAATTTTTCACAAGTGCTACATATATCTTTACGAGGAACTGCGAACGAAATATTAAAATCTGTATTAAAAATTTCTCGAAATTTTTCATAAGTGACTGATACATCTAAATCGGTATTCTGTTTTAGAAAATCGCGGTGAAGTGTAGCAATATTAAGATGAGAATCAACATAGACCCTATGTTTGCTAGAAGATCGAGAGTAGTGCGACGCTCTTGCGGGGATATTTTCTATAAATGAATGAATTCTTTTAATTACTGCCTCAGTGTATATTATCTTGCTTGGGCCACGTCCTCGACCATCAGTAATGTCTTTTTCAAAATGCTGTACTTTGCATTTTAATCGGTCTCTCTTTATTCCATGTACAGCTAAAAAGGCCTGCTGACATAATTCGATCTTCTTACCCTTGAAAGTAACATAGTACTTAAATACTCGCCGATTTCTAGCTTCGCTTTTATCTTCAGTACGAGGTCGGAATCTAGTTGGTACTATTTCTTCAAGACAGCCCTGTAAATATATATTTTGTTGCGAGTGATTTTCAAAGTTAACAAATTTTTTATTTATTGCCATCATGTTTTTTTCTCGTTAACTTATCTTTACATTTACAGCGACAGTCATTTATTTCCCGTAATGTGTGGTCCTGTAATTTTTTTTTTCTTGCTATATTTTTTTCCCACTTTTCTGGCTTTGCAACTCTTTTCTTTCCTGTCTTGATATTTTCTTTTTCTTCTACCTCTGATTCTTCTGAATCTGTTTCAAAATTTCCAGTTTTGCAGTTCAATCTTATTTTTTTTCTATCAGTTATATTTTTAACGGAGACATTAGAGTCAGTAACTAGGTCCTCTTCAATCATTTGCAGCGGTTCAACAAGGCTTTCAGAAGGTCTAGACTGAGATAGGGAATTAAGTTCGACATCCGATGCTCCAATTTGATCTTCTTCCATGTGTGGCGTACTATAAGAACATGAAGGTGAAGGATCTGTATATATATCTATATTTGTGGCTGAACAAGCTCCTGACAATTTTAATTTCTTGTCCGCATCATTAATTCTAAAATTTTCCGGAGTCCATTCCTCATCAGAAGAAACCTCGTTAAATAATCCAGAAACTTGTATAAGTCTGAAATATTATTACTTATTTAAAGAAATTTGCAATACTAAGCCATACGTTTTTCGCGCATATTACGAACGGCGAACTTACCTTGATAATTTGTCCTCAGGATCCATAATAATAATTATGTTTCACTATTATTCGTAAAACTTTGGTACCAATAACTTTGCAACACGGAAAGAGGGTAATAATTCAAAAGATTTCACTTAACACCTCAGAGAGAAAAAAAACGATCAACAAATTTAAACCTGCGTCATAATGTTGCAAGGTTTTGAAATATTCATTTTGATTTTAATTTAGTCCTTTTTCGGTAAAAACTTACGGACTAAGGGATTTATAGGACTTACGGATTTTCGGAACTGAAAGTATCGTCAATTTTAATTTTTATAGTTTTCAAAAACCCAGTTAGGGATATCATAACAAAAAAAATGTTGGACGTATCGATAGAGAAAAAACGGCCGATCAACCTGTGTTACTAGTTTAAAAAATCCCTAAGTAGGACTTGGGGATTTTTCGAATTGGGGCACCCGTCACCCGTCCGTTGCCTAATTATTAGGCAACGGACGAACTGCACGGGCTATATCTTGGGGGCTGATTGTGATTGCCCCCATTTCTGGCAATGGATCGCACGCTCGCTCGACCTCTCGAATCCAATCACCTTCGGTGTGACTGACAGGCACCGACCAGATGTTGCGCCAGAACGAACACATGGCGTCATCATCCGGCAAGCGCGTGTCAGTCACACCATGGTCCGGTTGCTCCCAAACCCTATATACCCACCATTCATTACTTCGGAATGTGCGTTTTTGGGTGTATCGCTCCACTCGCCGCCTATACCTACGAATACGGTTTGCCCATGCATACACTTTCTGCTTCAGGAAGTCGATGCGCTCTGTGACACGTGACATATAATCTCGGGGGCTTATATCAGTCCCCGAAAACGCCCGTCTCACAAAACGCATCACTCTAGGGCGAGTGTTGCCCTCCCTGAAGCAGATTAGTTTGCCGATTAGCGCTCTGGCCCCACCGATACGACGCTCGATCCTGCACTGCCAAGCCGGTACGGCTGGTTTTGGTCGTGTAACTCTGTCATTAGTCATTTTGACATGAGCTACACGACATGCCGCTACAGCCGCGCAGTACATAATCGAGTGTGTGTCAGTGAGGTCTTCGCAGTCATGAAAATAATTTGACAACTGCGAATCCAGAGCAGCTACCAGCGCCCTATTTTTGTTATGCATGGGCAGACGAGGTAAGCGTGGTCTTAGTTCAGGCGGTATGTAGCGATATTCCCGAATAGCACACTCTAAAGCACTCCTCAATTCCTCATTGCACTGGGTACTTACGTTAGTAACCCTGTCATTACTCGCCTCGTCAGCGTGGCTGGATATTTGCGACTGTGGTGGTGCCACAGTCTGCGACGGAGGAGTAATGACATTGCCACACATTTCCATTCGGAGGCGATCAAGCACACTGTCATCCAACATACGGTTACGTTGGATGACGCGCACCTGATCCGACAGTCGTTGGGCCGAAACGTTGACAGCTGGTTCAAGTACCTGAAACAGAGAGAGCATCCGACCACGGTACGCAGTCAGGTTAGTTCCCCCCTCTGTAGCCCCAAAGTATGAGCGCATGACATTTTCATTGATGGATTGTGTCCATCGCATGCGCTGCACACTTCCGCCGGGAGCTGGGACCCTATCAGAGGCCGGTGGGCCTCGAGGTCCTAAGCCGTCCGGCGGCCGGCGTCCTCTTCGCCGACGTGCAGGTGGTGGCGTCGTGGGCGGTGAGAAGTACTCGTCGCTCGAGCTCGACACAACTGCCACGGCCGGTGTCACAGCACTCACAGTGGGGCTGGGTTCCGGCGGCGGCGAGGCTGAGCTGAGCGACGAGGCCGAAGGTGATGGGTGTGTGGCTAGGTGACGTGCCCGGCTTCTCGTCAGCATGTCATCAATTTCAAAATTTCTTCGCCATATCTTAAATGTTTTTCGGTTCTATTGTAGTGTTGATGTTTTTTTTAATGGTTTTCGGGTTAAAGTTCATTTTGTTGGTTTAAGATGGTTTGTTTTAAATAATTCACAATAAAAATCGGCGAGAAAAAATTTCTTGACTGTCTTCTTGACAGCCGGGCCATTATTATTGTTATTATAATTAATATTATATCTATTTATTAATATTAAATATATTTCACTAAGTATGTACTTAGATATTGAGATAATTTGGGTCAGCCGATTCAAAGCATGTATCAAAACACGGGTTTATTGATGTCTCAAAATGTATGAAACGTTAATATAAAAGGGTAGTAGAAAACACGGGATGCTGAAACTTAAACTCGGGATCAAGTAGTAAAGTCTTTTTCAGAGGTACTTAAGTCGGGACCTCAACGGAATCAGTAATGGGTTCGTGACGAAACTGAAGATATTCTCAATAACATGCCGCCGAAAGCATCGCTTTTAGTAACAACTTATTTTTTTATAGTTTGCTACTAGTCTCGTAATGGCGCCGAGGGAATCGACGTTAAGTACGTATTTATTTGATACCTTTTGGTCGAAAAGTTATAAAATGATAGCCTATTTTGGTAAATATTGCAAATGGCTTTCGAAATTCCGTTAATTTTAAAAGGTTACACAATTAATCTGTCAATAAACATCGTTCTAAACATAATCCTAATTGGCAGAAGGATTAATGTTGGTAGGAGGATTGTTGCTATGAGGATGCTACCGTGCTTTTGAGGTATTAATTTCTGAGCTACACCCACTGAGGAAAAATTGGCAACTTTTTTTATTGGGAATAAAAAATAATACTAATTGTCTGCTGTTGGTTGTTAAACGAATTTAAAAAAAAATACGTGTAAGAGAATAAACGCATTACCTCTTAAGGGATCATTGTACTTATCATTATAAATAACTTTTAGTATGGGACCAACAAAATCGCGAAAAAAAATCGACTCCCCATACATTTCTGTGCGCATAATTCGACAAAATGCAGCTGATATTTTTTTCCCGATTTCGGTATTGGTCCCAAAGTAAAAGTTGTTCATAATGATGAGTACAATAACCCCTTAAGAGGTATTGCGTTTATTCTGTTACACGTTGTATTAATGGTTCGATTTACATATCTGACATAATAATATAATGTTTCTGAATATTCAGTTAACAAGTAGTTTCAGAACGGTTTATCTAGAAATTGTAATAGATACAAAGTTCGAAGGCTTCTCGGAAACCAGTTGCTGTAAGCAAAGTGAAAATGTAGCAACGATAGCGCTTATCAAAATAATGTTCCCCGTATATCTGGAATTGTGTAACACGTGAAATGTATCCTGGCGGATGCCAAGTTTCACAGCTTTGCAGCGCTAAGAAGCTCATTGGCGACTTTAATATTGGACATTTTTTTTTTAAAACGTTGCCCCACACTAGGAATTTCTCCTGCATCGTGACATATAAACTCTCATACACAAACAGCCAGACCCGGAACAACTACCTGTAGGCCATACAAATATTTGTTCCGTGCGGGGATAGAACCCGCGACACGCAGCGCAGCAGTCAATCGCTCAACCACTTCACGAACCGTGTCGTCAATTTGACACACTTCAAATTGATACCCCATGTAAATTACAAGAACAACACACACTAATCAAGTTACTATATTATCCACAAATGTAGTCCTCTTGACCGATTTCGGCCATGGCGGCCAATATCAACCGAAGCTATCCATCGGCGCTGGACATATTATTATA
Source organism: Mamestra brassicae (assembly GCA_905163435.1). Lineage (NCBI taxonomy): Eukaryota > Metazoa > Arthropoda > Insecta > Lepidoptera > Noctuidae > Mamestra > Mamestra brassicae. Next base: position 2,402,010 of record LR990996.1, on the reverse strand, counting down.
GTGCACAAGTGTGTGCGCAAACACAGGTGCACTCCCTCTTCCATCACTCTCATATTCCGATAGGACGGCAATCCAACACGGCCGGAGAGAGATCTGGCGCAGGACCAACGGCTTTACGCGCTTTCCGAGGCACGGGGGTGTCACAACACCAACTTCCAAACTCCGGGCTGTTACGGGGAAATTCCTATTGGAGAAACCCAATTACACTATTTGCCCGACCTGGGTATCGAACCCAGGACTCCACGCTCGGCAGTCGCGCAAATCCACAAATACAGCTCCATCAAAGCACACTCGCACGTTTCATTCTACTCACACATACAAATGTATTCCAGGAACCCCGAACAAAAGTCTGTCAGCATTGCTTCTATTAGCAAATACCCCACACAGTAGTTCAGAGTCGGATTAAGACCCAGTGACCTTATTTAATAACCCGACGCAGTCAATAAGCCGACGAAATGAAATCGTAAATCCCCCCGAAGGGCATGATATATTGGAGGGTAGTTAATTTGAATCCCAAAATATGACTATTGTCCAACTATCCTTGGGAATATTTATTGTATTGTTGTTTGGGGAAAAGAAGATGGTACATAATATGATTATAGTTGTATATAAAGATGGTACTCCTAGAGCCAGTCGTGTTTTTTTATTACCAATTTTGGTGTACCATATTCTCCTGCCCTTTATGAGACATCGATACGAAAATAACTGAAAACACTGGCAACAGTGGTTCATAGGAATATTTTGAAACTATTATAAATCTTGTCCCCGAAATTTAAAAAATCCCTTTCCAATTGCATAAAACGTCAAAAAACTGAAACTACTCTACGATAGCGACTGCTATTCTGGCGAAATAATCCAATCAGTCATCATTGTTGCATCAAATCTGTGATAACACACAACATATTCGTATGGACTATAGTAGGCGCCAGATAAATGTGGAATAAAGTACATTGACCTTTCCCTAATAACTGTTCATAGGTACCTGAACAATTAAATATGAATCGTTTTTCATTATTAGACAATGTTAAGGATCACGAGAGATGATGATTCGGGACAGCTTTGTGTCATTAATTCCGTTTTTCAAATTAAAAATGTCAATAATTGTAGGTGGGTCAATGACCGTTATTCCTCGATTATCTGGCGCCTACTATAGTATTTTTTTTTTAAGGATGGGAAATCATCAAATGACTTCTTCCGCTCTAGGTGGAGCGGAAGGGCGTGTCAGACTTACTGACTGAAACCCATCCGTGTGACTCTTTTGCACAACAAATTCCGCAACCCTGGCAGGCTCTGGCTCTAGCGGGCCCCGTCTCCTATGCTAACATCTCTTAGAGGCGCGCGTGGAACACAACGCGCCATCAACCCGGGCCTGGTGGTGATCGGACAGCAAGCCACCAAACGCTAGCCGTTCGCAGGCCCGCGCCTACGGTGGCCGGAGATCGCCCTGCGACTCCCGACGCTCGGGGCGTCTTCTCCTGTATCGGCGGTTGAGGCGAAGGCCTTGTCTCTCGCGTCTGTTCGCTAGCATTACTGCTTCGCAGAAAGAGGTGACCACTTCCCAAGCCTCCTCACTCCGGACCATGGATTTAACCAGAGCCGGACGCGGGGCTCCGCCCAAGCAGGGCAGACCTCGACCGTATGCTCCACCGTGTCCTCCGGGCTTATGGACTAGTATTACCAGTGTTTTGATTTATTGCCGTATCATGGTATCCGCCTTGTATAACTAGCTTTGCTCGCGTTAAAGTAGCATATAACCGTCTTCAAGCTTAATAAAATTGGTCTATTGACTATCGAATTTATAATATTACCTACTTAATTTTAATTTTTATTTTGTAATGCTATTTCCCCTAAACACTCTCTCTAACGTTTCTCTTATCAAGTTTGCCAACAATAATACATACGTGTTTGAACAAATTCTCGAAAGATATGAGGAAAGATTACAATGGCGCCGATCAAAGAGGACTGTAACGGAAATAGAATTTCCTTGTAAGGATTGCAGCCCGGGCTGTTTATTGAGTGACGAAAAAGGACAGTTTATTATTGGATATAATATCGTGACTTATTAGAACATCTTGTTCGCTAAAAAGGATGGAGCTTTTGAGGATTTCTGTTGCAGCTTCTAATTTAACTAATATTATAAATGTTAAAGTTACTTTATGTAAAAAACTCGTTGTCTGATAGTTTGTTTCCTATTTACATCTTAACGGTGGAACGAATTTGGATTAAACTTGGAATATAAGTAGACCATTTCCTGGAATACGACGTTGTATACCTACATTTTTCTTGCCCCTAAAGTATATATAGTAGTAGAAGTATATATATATTTGTAGATATCAACTTTCACTGATGATGTCGACAGCAAGTCGGTAATATAATTTAAAAAAAAAAATGTAATCCCCTAATTGACAAATACATTACGTCTAACAAGATCCGATCCAAGGTGAAACATTCCATTTCAATGAGCATTATAAAATATAAAGCTGATCCGTCCTATACGGCGTAAGTCAATAAGGTTCCGTAGTTCCCTTTCTTCGTAAAATTGGCTTGAATATCCACGGAGAAATTCACATTCAAAATTATATATAGAAAGAGCCAGTCATTGGGAGGCAATATGAACTCGCTAGAGCACTCACTCAGATTGGAGGCATTCTCAGGGCTTTCGTGTAGCGATCGGAAGCTTTCAAGATTTCCGACATTTTTCGCTCGAATAATATCGTCTACGCCAAGATCTAGGCTAACGTCTACTTTTATTCTAATGCTGGTGCGTTTCAGGAAAACAATAAAATTCGAGATATTTCATCTGGGATTGCCGTTTTATGTTCGTAATCGGGTGAGTCGAGTAATAGACCCGTCGTTACTAAAATACGGAACCAGTTTATTGTGGTTGGAAAAAAATGCGTGGTTTTTTTGTTTTCTTGGTTGTTGATCTCCGATTATGTGCTATCGGATAAGTTGGTAAGGCTATAGAGGGATGCGGAACAAGATGTAAAGTTCCGCAACCCTCAATTGAAAAGAGATGCTCCCTCTGACCAGACGGGTGTCGTGTTTGGTTCTGCCCGATTGTCGAATCGCACGAAAAACTTTGAAACCGCGGTGCAGAATATGTGTGACGTCAGTTCTTTAGTTCGTACGAGGCGGCATAGATACCGTTTCAAGGTATTCGATCAATGTATCTGTATACCTAATATATAAACTACTAATAGTATTAACATATTTTTAAGAAAACTTTGACAATTTTTACTTAATAAAAGCTACTACTCGGTAAACGAATTTCTAAGTGATAGACTAATAAAGTCATAACTCATAACTTAAGTACCTATTCATGTCTTTAAATTTTATTTGATTTGTTAATTCTATTTACATCTCTCAATAGATAACCATTTTAAGAGTTTCCTAAGTTATTTACCTAGATACTTATCTTGCTGCACCCGACAGGGTCCATATGAACCAATTTGTTATTTTACCACCTAAGCATACATGTGGAATGCAATAAAAGTATTCAGTATTGAGTAGTATTGAGTAGATACGTTATTGAAACCGGCCGGTATTCGGAACTTTTTAGTCGTATCATGTGGTCGAATTTTACGAACACAGTCAGATTTTTTTGTGTATAGCTTTCTACTAATGAATATTCCATGGTCGTAGATAGTCGGATTTAAATGTGGACGGTTGTAAGATAAGAGTGCATGTCATTTATTTGGGGCTCGCACAAAAAAAACAGAAAAGTAAAATAAATTAAAACTAATAGTCATAAAAAATAATTAACAGAAGCTACAACATCATGAATTTAATATGTGCGAGGCCAAAAAGGTCCCAATCGCAGCATATGCTGCGTTATTCAAACATCAATTGCATTGATCAAACATCGATTAGATTTCTACATATTTCAGATTGTCAATTACAACTGGTCGACAGTGATCGACCGCGATCTAGTTGCATCTCTATCCTACGTTTGGATCCTTAAAACGTAGAATAAAACTAATACTGCTAATTCTTTGCTCAAAAAATTAGCATTGCCATTCAACGTGGCAATGCTGCCAGTCTTCTGGGCACGTTTCCGGATGACAGCGATGCGGAGGAATACTTTGACGCCTGATTGTACTTTGTTTTTGTATATGTCCATACTTAGGTTTAGTAGAATAAATAAACACATAAGGCCTTTGGATTATTAAGTATACCATGACATAGTGGGATAGAAATTAATATGATTTATTGTCATTTCAGCTAAAGTTAATTCGTCCACGATACCCACGGGGACTCATTGCTGAAGAAATGAAGCCAATTAATATTAAAAATGTGATGTTAGCCACTCTTAATTAATGTTAAAAGGTAATTTATCTCGAAAAAATACAGAACGATGAACAAACAATATAGAGATGTTGCCTGGGTTAAAAAAATATAATTATATTTAGTCCGTCAGTTAGATTATCGAAAAATATTGGATAGGTACGTATTTTTTATTTTATCAAATCAATAAAAAATACGAAGATAAAACGCATCAAACGCTTGTATCGTCACTTTCCAGTAAAAAGTGTTCTGGTGGGTGACGTCACACGTGTTTTCAACGTACATACAGTGCGTTGAAAACGTCTTTATTTTTTGTTTACGTGACAAAAGAAAAAGTACGTTTCCAATATTTTTTGGAAATCTATCTGACGGATTAATTAGATTGTTTTTGTCAAATACCCTATTTAGGATTCATTGATTTTAATTCCATCAAGAAACTCAGAAAGCCAATTGACGACGACACGATTAATGAAGTGGTTGAGCGATTGACTACTGCGCTGCGTGTCGCAGGTTCGATTCCCGCACGGAACAAATATTTGTATGGCCTACAAATAGTTTTTCTGGGTCTGGCTGTTTGTGTATGTGAATTTATATGTTTGTTAACGCACATACGATACGCTGTCAATCCAAATAATCAAGATGTCACGTGATCACAAAGTGAGCTGTCATTCCATCTTGATTAAACGGATTGACAGCTCACCTCGTGATCACTTCACCCAAGCCTTCACTTCGATATGTTTAGAGAATCGACCGGCTGGAGTAATTCCTAGTGTGGGGCAAGGTTTATTTAAAAAAAAACCCGTCATTTTTAAGTGCCGCTCGCATTCGCATCGTTGTCAATCTAGCAAAATGTAGGAAACATACAGGTGTTTTTGACAGCTTGCGACTATTGTAGTCGAATGTGAACGTCCATTATTAATACGAGAATTTCTCCTCTATTCTCACTTTCGAAAATCTTTTCCATCAAAAGCTCCGAGTTTATAAACTGGTTTCAAAACAGAAATCAGTCACGTTTCAACTTTATTACAAGGCAAAAAACCCCAAAAAAAAGGTGTTATTCTGCATCACGAATACACCAATCCTTTTTAGCCAAAACAATACGAAGGCTACAAAGTAAGACCATTACACAAACTATGACAGCACATGACTCACCTAATCGGTCAATGAACCTGCGTCACGCGATTCCCCCTAAAACTTCCGGGTCGTACATTACACCCTTTTAGTACGAATCGTCACATTCTTTTTCATTATAAACTGAATACCATGGTATGTTTTAACCCAATTGCATGTGAATGAAAGTCTTGGTGTGGGCAGCATGCAGAGAAAAAAATAACTTTTTGACAAAAAAATACAACCGACTTCGGTTTCGGAAGTCGGTGTTAAAAACGAAGAAATAACCAAAAACAACGACTTCCAAAAAATTAAATTTATTTTATGCTTCGTAGTATTTTTGTTATTTGGATGTCGGTAACTTGTTTGCCAAAATGTTTTTTATTTGTCATTTTAAAGTGGTACCTGACACTTGACAACTCCACCGTAAATTCACAAGAAAGGAAAATACGCAATTTCGTTTACTTGGATGACAATGTTTTTCCAGCTATTTCGATTTAAAAACCAAACTACGGAACTGATTTTGATGAAATTTCAATGGGACCAATTGGAAAGTCTTAAATATTTTATTATGTGATAATAAAATATTTTTTCAAATCGGTTCATAAATGACGGAGTTTTGAGATAACAAACATAAAAGACAACCGAATTGAGAACCTCTTCCTTTTTTGAAGTCATTTTAAAAGCCGTTGGAATGGTTATGAATTTGGAATAAAAGATCCAGGAAACCGAATGTCAGCATCATTTGCCTATCCTTGTCCCAATTATAATGAGGTCGGCTTCCAGCTTCTTCACAACCCATTAACTAACTAACACTTCGCGTGGGTGTCGTAAGAGGCGACTAAGGGACTCACCAGAGAATGGGCAGCAGCATTCTCTGTGCATTGCAACAGCTACACTGCGATTGCCAACCCGCCTGCCAAGCGTGGCGATTATGGCAACGTCTTTCGGCGATATGATGATGATGAAATGGTAACAATATCGAACCTTCATATAATTGCCTTACCAATAAAGTAGAACTTCATTACCATTCCCACGCCAGCCAGGATTTTCGCTGAATTAAATAAACTCTCTATTAGCACATATAAATTTACACTGCCTCTAATTAAAACTCGATAATTATGCAAATTGATTCCCACAGCGGAAAACCATTGGGACATACCGACCTAAAATAATTCAAATGGAAAAAGTCATGTCTACTCCTCAATCAAGAGAAAATTTGACGCGTCACCAATAAAAAGGTCTATTTTATTATTCACTTAGAAACTTTTAACGAGAAAAGTTGATGTTTAAGTTTTCAGCTTTTTAGCAGGCCTTGCTTTGTTGAATAAAAAAAAAACATGAAGTTGTCAGGATTTGGAACTCGTCACATTAAGTGTCTTTATAATGGTTATCAGGTAGGTAGGTCCCTTCACTTCCCGTGGGTGTCGTAAGAGGCGACTAAGAATGAACCAGATAATGGGCAGCAGCATTCTCTGTACATTGCAACAGCTGCACTGCGATCGCCTACCCGCCTGCCAAGCGTGGCGATTATTTTCCCCACTCGGCCTTCTCCAATGGAGGGGAAGACGTCCACTGCTGGAAAGACGGAGGCCTATGAGGTCTTTCGGCTGACATGATAATGATGATGAGGTAAGTGGTTCTTTCGTGAATATTTGGTAATACTGTTAAAGTTTGCCCGAGATACCTTGCTCTGATATTTTCTTTCGTCTAAATCACGGCGTCAAAAGTTTTAAAAAAGATCATAAATGTGCAAAATTAAAATTTATACCTGCTACCAAAATGACGCATCTACAAAAATTAAAATAATGGTGATTTAAATCCTAATGTAAATAATTAATGAGTCTTTCGGGATTAGTTAAGCAGTTTGATTACAGGGGTATAAAAATAAAATATTTAATAATTTTAATTAAACGGAAACAACCATTAATCCATATTTATAATTTAGAGTAATTATAAAATTTATACACACACATAAATCATTCGGTTCTTATATTTTAACACTTGAGTTATAATAAAGTATTTTACAGGCATAAAATAAAATTTGACGATTGAAATTATGGGGTCGTATAAGAAATTTTATGTCGTATTACTTGGTGTTAAAGTTTAAATTCGGTAATAGTTGGTGGGTTAGTAGAATATCAATTTGTGGTGGTACTTTTATTGGGTCGCGTTAGGTTTCTGTAGGTCGTTACAGGTTGGTGGACAGGGAATGGGCGTGCACTCCTGAAGTTATATTGCAAGTAATGTTACTGATATAAGTGGATTTAAATTACGTTAAGGAAGATTTATTGAGTTACCAGGTGGATTGCCGGAATGTCTGGAAGTTTTTAGTTGGTAGAGTTAATGGCTTCTCAAATGGGTTCTGGTTTAGGTTCATTGAAAGATGTTTAGGTCATGTTAACCCTGATCTCCCTGATTGTAGGTTTAGATGGTTACGTAAATGACGTAATCGTCATTGTGGGGCAAACATCGTCGCAACGATTTTTTTTAATCTGCGTGGGTCATTATTTCCTTAGCCTTTACTCGGTCATGTATGACGTGCCAATGATTACGTTTTGATAGAGGGACGAAGCTATAAAGGACGAATAGCACTATTCCTTTTTTCACAATGATCTTGATGGCAATAACACGTTGTAGTAAATGGTTAGTTCTTCACATGGAGTTACTGTCTTTATGATTTCGACAAACCAGTTACTGAGTAACACTGGTAGGTTGGCTGGTTTCCCGACGTTTGGGTTTCTGACAACCCGTAACATGACTTGAATTTGGAAACGAAACCTCCATATTATTATGGTCGACGCCAGTTAAATTTGCAATAACGGTCATTGACCCACCTACATTCATTGTCATACTTAATTCCAAAAACAGAAATAAAGACATATAGTCTTCCTTGCCGATTTCGACAACGGCGACCCCATGACACTACTTCCTAGCGTGTGCCCTAATACGACTCGCTAGACCGAATTTGGTTTTAAATACCCGATCACATCTAAGGCAATACAGTTGACCGGCGGAATTCAAAGAATAATTATATGAGGGCTTGGGTCTTTCTTTCGTTGATGGTTTCAAGTCGCTTTTTTTCGAACATTTTAACAATGTTGTAAACCTGAATCGACATCTATCGCGATCCTTTACATTTTCAATTAATGAAAAACGATTCAATAATGTATAGTCCAGATAATTACGAAGAAATATTAAGGAAATGGCAATGACCGTTATTGCAAATTTATCTGGCGTCGACTCTACACCTGAAATTCCGAAAAATATCTTGCACCAAGAACTACTTTACGCTGATAAATAAAGGCATTTAGGTAACCTGAAGCCAAAAAACATTGAACCATGTTATTCTAGAAATTTTTAGTAGGTATCGAAATTACCTGAATATTAATTTACTAAGCCCTCGACGATAGATTCCTTGGAAATACTCAATCAATCAATCAATCAATCAAATATTTTATTTGCATAATACAGGTTGATAAAGGTGTTACAAATAATGTACGATAGATACACTGTACTATTACCTGGTGGTGTGCAAATATTACGACTTTACTCTAAGTCTTAATAATATATGTTATAACTAGTTTACTAAGAATCTATCTTTGTTGGTATTAAATTAATTTCAAAGCGTGACGATTTACGCAAGAATCCTTAGGACGGACAAAGGTATAACATACTAATACCCTACTACTATTGTTTATCTGCCATATTTCACATATTTTTTTTAAGTTTTGTTGTGCACTAACGTATACAAACTGTCCTATTTTACAAATATCACTGTCAATCTGAGGTTTGCTGTAAGTTATGGGTTAAGCTCGTCTTTGTAAACTGTCCTATTGTATTTGTGTCTGGTTATTTAACGTGAATAAAAATACTAATTTAAACTTAATATTATAACATAAATAATATCATACATTTCTTACCTTGCTTTTGCTCTGGCTGGAGGCTTTAATATTTATATTAAGGCCTCAGGCAATTCACGTTAAGCAGTCGACATCTTAAGTGGAACAGCGAGAGGCCACTAAAAAATAATAATATGTAAGTACCTTGCTTTCACGATTAATTTTTCAACTTTTGTCAAACAAAAGAAAAAAAATTAACAAGCCATCAATCGGTCGTCTCCTCCGGCTTTTAATCTTATTATTTACCAATCATCTTAATTTTCCCTAGTAAATGGGATTTTTCTCCCTTTTCCCCGTTCACCGCATAACCCGTGTAATTCCCAAGACTCGCCATTATGATAAAACCATTTTTAACAATTTGTATGAGAAGGCACGCCCATACAACATGATTGATTGTGCGGTACATTCTACAACAATAATAAATGTACGTAATTAAATGTATATACTGATTGAAAATGTCACGCGAACCAAACATTTTTGTGTATTTGTTTTCATGCGTATTATGTTAAAGTTATTTACTTGAAAGTTGGCAGTGAATGGATTAATTGGCGTCTTGTTTCAAGATTAATTTCAGAACAGTTACGTTTTCTGAGTTTACTTTTCGTATTATATGAGTTCGTACGAAAATATAAATAAGGTTAAAAGTTTGTAAAAAAATTGTGCGGGCAGCGTCGTATATGTGATGAAAAGAAATTTTATAATGATTAAATAAGAGGTTTAGCGTATGAACATCTTTCTTCTCCCTCATGTAACGAAATGTGCCTATACCTGATGCGTCCTTGAAACTTAAACGTCAATTTAGAAGTTTCATTTCAACAATTTGTTTGTCCAAGGTGTCCATTGACCGGAGGACACGGTGGAGCATACGGTGGAGGTCTGCCCTGCTTGGGCGGAGCATCGCCGTGTCCTCGTCGAGGCGATCGGTGGCGGCAACCTCTCGCGTCCGGCCCTGGTTGAATCCATGGTCCGGAGCGAGGAGGCTTGGGAAGCAGTCACCTCCTTCTGCGAAGCAGTTATGCTAGCGAAGGATCAGGCGGGCCGCGCGAGGGAAAGGCAAGGACTTCGTCCCAACCACCGCAACAGGAAAAGACGCGCCGGGCGTCGGGAGTCGCAGGGCGATCCCCGGCCACCGTAGGCGCGGGCCTGCGGACGGTGAGCGTTGGGTGGCTCGCTGTCCGATCACCACCAGGCCCGGGTCGATGGCGCGTTGTGTTTCACGCGCGCCTCAAAGAGATGTCAGCATAGAAGACGGGGCCCGCTAGGGCGAGAGCCTTCCAGGGTTGCGGAGTTTGTTCGAAAGAGTCACCGCGGCCCTGGAACACAAAGGGACGAAGAAGGAACACGGATGGGTTTTAGTCAGTAAGAGTCTGACACGCCCTTCCGCTCCACCCAGGGCGGAAGAAGTCATTTGATGATTTCCCATCCTTAAAAAAAAAAAGGTGTCCATCGATGCTAATGCGGAATGACCCGTTACCATCATTGTGCCATTTCTAAATCTGAGTTTTTGTAGCGTCTACTTTGCCGCCCGATATTTGTATCATATTGTAAAGTTGCTCTATGCATGGAATGGGCAAGACTTTCTTGTTTTTTCTGTGTGCACTAGCTACAAAACGAATGTTGAATGAAACCGAAATTTGTACGGCATAAAAGGACCGAAACGCCGTCTATCCTGTCAACGACGAACTACCAACGAAATCTTGCATCGCAAAGTTCTCCGTGCGATTTGAACATATACAACAGTCCGAATATTAACTATCGGGCAGTTGCCCACCAGACACAACCACCGTCTGGCAGGAGGATCCTCCCTTTTCAATGGAGGTTTGAGAGACTTTACTCTCTGTACCGCATTTCTCTATAAGATTATCGAAAAATATTGGACACGTATTTTTATTTTATCAAATTACTAAAAAAATACGAATATAAATGCATCAAAGATAAAGAGTGGGGACTTGTAACGTCACTTTCCAGTAAAAAGTGTACTGGTAAGTGACGTCACACGAGTTTTCCACACGCTGCATCGTCTTCATTTTTTGTTTACGTGACAAAAGAAAAATACGTGTCCGATATTTTTGTCTTAATATATAAATAATAAATAATCTATCTGGCAGACTAATTAGACTTTTTTAGTCAAATACTCTAATCTAGGTTTAATCTAGGCTGTGACTGAAGCCAAAACCTACGTGTTTCATGCATGAAGAAGTTGAGCTAACGTTTGTTTAGCAAATGAGTGTGTTCATTAGGACTGTGAGCGCAAATAATGACCTGATTACTCAACTTGGCGGCCATACTGGAGATCAAAGCATTAGTAGGTACACGAGTAATGATGGGTGGCTATTATTCTACTTAAATCTGCAGTATTATTCACTCATAGTGTTTGCACATAACAAGAGTATCTAATACAAGGTATTCCAGAAGTGCATGATCATATTTAAGGGTGATCTTGGGTAGCTAAGGAAAAAAAAGGGACTTTAAAAAAAAACATTAAAATGGACTAAAAAGTTCCGAACAAATGACTTTTGAAGCAGTTAGTTACAGTTGGTGGCATTTTTTTTAGTTCAATTACAGTTTTGATGTCAACAACTGCATCAGACTGCTAGAAAAGTAATTTTATCGGAACTTCTTGGTGTTATTTGATGGTCAATTTTTTTTAAAAGTCGCTTTTTTAAGTTTTTTTTATTTTTTCCTTAATGTTTATCAGCCGTTCGATTATGTAAACATGTTGAAGTGAAGGCTTGGGTGAAGTGATCACGAGGTGAGCTGTCCATCCATATAATTAAGATGCCACGTGATCACAAAGTGCGCTGTCATTCCATCTTAATTATATGGATTGACAGCTCACATCGTGATCACTTCACCCAAGCCTTCGCCTCAACATTTTTACAGAATAGACTGACAGCTACCCAGTATCACCATAAAATATATTATGACCATGTACTTCTGGAAAACCCAGTAAAAGCCGCTCAATATGAGTGCTAAAATAGAATAAGGCTAAGTAGATTTTATTTTTCCCAGCTCACTCTGTTTAATAGCTAAAAATATTTTGATTTACCTGGTAAAGTTTTCAAGTGAGGTGAAGCGTGAAGCACAAGACGCTCGCGATGGCGGACTACTACTCCTGTACTGTAGGGGGCCCAGATCATCTACAGTACAGGAGCTAGGGGACATAGGATATTAAGTCAAGTAAGTCACGTGGGCCGCGGTGGCCTGGTGAAAGCCATGGAAATCTGCTGGTTGCGAGAAACATACATGCTTGGTGGAAGCCCATATCCAGCAGTGGACAAACTTCGGCTCCAATGATGATGATTGTGGTTATGCTACAAACTTGATAAAAAACAACCCTTCTCTTTCATGCACACAAATGTACAGAGGCGGTTTTAGGCATTTCCTACCAGTCAACTTTTGGGTGATAGACACAAATAGTGGTAGATGCAATGAGAAAAAAAAACACCAGAAATTCGATTTATATTTTAAAAGTGAGATCCAAATACAATGTCACAACTAAAGACAAGTACCTATTTATATTCTTTAATGCGTTTACATTTTTTTTATCCTTTGGAGAGCGCTTTCAAAGTACACTATTCCAATTTAATATTTAAAGCACTGAAATGTTACAGTCACGTTGTTTGGAAAACGAAAATATCAGAGATGAGACCATCAAACTTAATAAACCTCAAGTTTTTAAAACGTAAAAAAACACAGACATATAAATACATTCACTGGAGAAAATAATAACTTGATTTGTATAAAACACGTTACAGGCAAAGTCTGTAACAGCATATATTTTACTTTTCTCGAAAAGACAAAGAAAAACCGGCCAAGTGCGAGGCGGAATCTCACACGAAGGGTTCCGTACCATAAACCGAAAAAATCACGTTTCTTGTATGGGAGTCCCTTTTACTTTCAATTTAATTTAATTTATATTAATTGTTGTTACAGCGGCAATAGAAATACACACTCTGTGAAAATTTTAATTGGCTACCTATTACGGTTCTTGAGATATAGCCCGCTGACAGACAAACGGACGGTCGGATAGCGGAGGCTTAGTAATAGCCTTAGTAACCCTTTTTTTTTAGGGATGAAAAATCATCAAATGACTGACACGCCCTTCCGCTGCACCCAGAGCGGAAGACGCTCTGGGTGCAGCGGAAGGGCGTGTCAAACTCTTACTGACTAAAACCCATCCGTGTTCCTAAAACCTACAATCAGCAATTTATACTATACAGGGGGAATTTTTAAAGTGTGCGCAAATAGCTAAACCCGAAACTAGGATTATCGAAAAGACACTGAAAGGAGTCTCTAGCCCGATTTTGATGACAACTAAAATTGCCTTTTTTGATTTTGTAGCGGACAAAAGCTTGTGGGTTGACGAAGAGAGATAGATAGATAGAATCACACTAATATTATAAAGGCGAAGGTTTGTTAGTGTGTGTGTGTATGTTTGTTACCTCTTCACGTGCAAACGGCTGGACGGATATTGATGAAATTTGGCAGTGAGGTAGATTGTGGTCTGGAATAAGACATACGATTTTCATTTCGGGAGTATGTTCCCTTGGGATAATTTTAGACATTAACGCAGGCGGTAGCTAATATACTATAAATAGTTACACAAGTCTTGGAGGGATTACGCCTGGCCCATGTTGGGCTGTTAGACGCGTCACCACCTTGACTGGCAAATATGTATTTTAGATTATGTGTTACTCCTTAAGATCGTGCCAACCTAAGAGTATTTATTATTCTTTCCAGTTCATGAGGGCCAGTAGAACACAAATATTTACCAAAACAGGCGCCTCGTGATCGTACGACAACGAAGTGATACATATTATCCGGTAAACAATATTTAAAAACAATTTGCTGACCCATCTTTTTTTCACTATGAAATTTATTTTTTTATAAACATGTAAATTTTGTACTTGAAATATTTATCTATCTACACTGGACAGCAAATAAACCGAGCCACCCGCTACCTAGGCACTCTAATTCGATTTTCTCAAAAACTAAAAAACCTACAATTATCAAAGTTGTACCTACAGAAAGTGCGTTTCATGGTGATTAAAATGACTACAAATTAATTCGAAAGTACCGTCAACTCACATTATAATCAAGCAACAAACACAATGCTAACGATTTGCTCTGTTTTCACCAGAGTTTGAAATTAGCGTTCTTTTTCTCTACAATGATCGGATATTTCTTATCATTTATCATTTCTCTTTAAGTTTTATACTTTTTGAGAAAATCGAATCAGAGTTCCTAGGTAGCGGGTGGCTCGGTTTATTTGCTGACCAGTGTATATAACTATATCAAAAATCTACAATATACATTAAAAAAAAATACGAACTAAAACATGGCGTCAAAAAATTCATCCGCATCGCTGTCGAATAGAAGTGAGCCCAAAGGACTGGCGGTGCATGAATTGGGTGTCACATGAACGTGAACTCATTTTTACCCTTTAATGAAATAAACCGTCACCAGATCCCATTCATTTATTCGTAGCGTTTATCCGCAAACACCAAAACCTCAACAATATGGGCCCAACTTTTGTAATTGTTCTCACTTTTGCATCAAAATGCGGAGGAAAATGTTGATTTCGGCTTATCGTCTCTTTACACGCGAATTCTAAATGACGTTATAATACGTTATTTGAATGAGATTAGACGTTAGAAATTAAAGTAATGCCTCGTTTAAAGCCGTTCTTGAGATTCGGCTTATCTTTGGGAAGTTTAATTATTGGATTTTAGTACCGCTGTTAATGACGTCACGGCTGTTTTGGAAGCTCTGTTTTTTGTATAGTGTAAAAGACGATGTTCCAGGTTTAATCAATGAAAAAAGTGATGTAAACTGAAATAGCTGAACGTTAACGAAGCCAAATAAGTATGAAAGGATCGAAGCATTCTATAGTTCTTGCCTATTCCCATGGGAAAAAAGGCCTGAGGGTACTTGTATTAAACAAAGCTATGTATACAGTATACAGGCAAAAGTATTAATTTTTCCACTGCACTATCAATATTATTTATTTATAATGTGTGCATAATAATTTTTTAAGGTGATGACAACAATTTTTTACTCAGTGCATTTATAGCATTGTTTATAAGTAGTTGCAAGTTAGCTGTCTACATACCAAATAACTTTGTTGACTGTACATAATAAATGATTTCATGATTTGCTGGATGAGTGTGCCTAGTGAGTATGGAAATTATTAATATTGGATTTTTTATCACGTGAACCTAATGAGTAAATAATTAAAAATTAAACTAGAGAACTCATGAGCAGGCTCCCGTAGAAGGTGCGACTCGACCACAAAAATTAAAAAAAAAAATTAAAATTATTATTATTGTTACTAAATAAAATAAGCTTCATTGGTTACAAGAGTCCAGCTATTTAACTTAAATTGAATCTGAGAGAGAAATCTTTTAAAATTTCTACCTCACTGATCGGTGGTTCATTAATTAAACAGCTTTTATAAAAAGCTGCTCCCTTAATAAGACTACAGCAAGCCCTATTAGTAATTAACTTGCACAAATAAATTTACTGTAAGTATACAGGTATGATGGATATCTGACCTATTTGTCGGGGGAAAACGAATCTGAGTTCTAAATAACCCTTGATTTAGAACTCAGATTTATGTTAATAATACCATCCGTATTCGGGTCGATTAAGGTTAAGCAACGCTTGCCAAGGTTGGTCTGTGAATGGGTGACCATCTTAACATACCGAGTTTCCTCCGTGCCTCGGAAAGCACGTTAAGCCGTTGGTCCCGGCTGTCCTTTGTAGATCTTTGGCAGTAGTTACGGATTGTTAGAAGCCAGAAAATCTGACACTAGTCTTGCCAAGAAGTACCGTGTCACCCAGTTGCTGGGTTGTGGAAGTCTGATAGGCAGCCGCTCCACATAAAATACTAGTATTCAGCTGAATCCGGTTTGACTGGTAGCCCCAATATAGTTGGGAGAAGGATAAGCAGATGATGAACATTCGTATTATTTTCACTTTTTCTGACACCTTCGATGTTCTTTTCTGATTGATTTCGCTTAATTGCCTCGGCGCTTTTCTGGTGGTAGTAGTTTTGATATTTTTTACAAGTTTTTATTTAACTTGTAATGTAAGTATGTTTGTCCGGGTGGACTCTTGCAACTCGAATTTGAAGCAGATATTTTCAACCGATTGAGCTGAAATTTTGTATACACGTTTGGTTTAGAAGACAATGCATGGTTAATGTATGACGTCATTCTAAATCCAATATGGCGGCACACCCAAGATGGCGGACTAGTTATTTTTAATGCACCCCTACAATATGAGTAGCAAATGAAAGGGCTTGCTAAGAATAACTCGAAAAATAAAGTGACGTCACTCTAAATCCAATATGGCGACTTCTAAAGCTTGAAATTCAATTTTGAAGCAGATATCTTCAACCGATTGAGCTAAAATTTTGTAAACATATTCACTTTGGATGACAATATACATAGACAGACATCATTCTAAATCCAACATGGTGGAACACCAAAGATGGCGGACTAATTTTTTTAAAGCATTTCTACAATATGTGTATTAAATGAAAGAGCTTGCTGAGAATAAGTCGAAAAATAAAGTGGCGTCACTATAAATCCAATATGGCCAACTAAGTTTACCTACAATACGGGTATCAAATGAAAGTACTTACTGAGAACCCGAATGCGAGTTTTACAAAAATTAGATATACTCAATACTCAATATTTATTTGCATTCCATAATATTAGCTCAGGTGGTAGGAACATATAAAATATACATAATTTTAGATCATTATAGACCCTGTCGGGCACAGCAAGTTAGGATAGAGGAAGAGGGCTATCATTATAGGTAAAATTATTATTCAACAAAAATTAAAATATAAATATTTTTCTACTACTCAGTTCGACTTTGGTTTTATTTAAAATGTTTGGTATTAATTTTTATTTTGTATATTCAATTTTATTTATTCATTCAATTTATCATTAAAATATTCATTAATATTATAATAGCATTTATGGATAAGGATTTTGATGCTGAACATAAACTCCGTTTTTCCAATCCGCCTAGAATTGGTGAGAATCGTGTCCAGCGATAACTAAAAACTAAACAATAACTTAAAATAAAAAAACAAGCTTTTATAAAATGCGCTAAAAAGAAAAAAATAAACTTTTACTAGTACTTGTGCAGATAAACAAGTATGTAACGTAAATAACTTGATGTGATTGATGATAACTGTTAAAATTTTCAAACTAAGTAAATACGAGTACTTAAATCTCGCGACAAGCTTTTATATCATATAAATTGTAAAGTTTTGAAGTAAAAGTTATTTTTTTTCTTTTTAAGATATGGGATTAGGGCAGGAGGATGATTATTATTTTTTATTTATTTTATTTTTAGCCACTTGTGTCCCACTGCAGGGCAAAGGCCTCCCTTTCTTCCTTCCATTCCTCCCGGCTTTGGGCAAGTCTGGACCAATCTGGCCGATAGGCGTCAAGTTCGTCCCGCCATCTTCGCCTGGGTCTCCCGCGATGTCGTCGGGCATTTTCTGGGACCCACATTGTGGTTGCTTTAGCCCATGAACCGTTCGACATCCGGCAAACGTGGCCGGCCCAGTCCCACTTTAGTTTGGCTGCTTTTTGTGTGACGTCGGCGATTTTTGTTTTGGAACGCAGCACTGTGTTCCTAACGTGGTCCATTAATCGGACTCCCAGAATGCTGCGCTCCATTGCTCGCTGACAAACCTCAAGCTTGAACCTCTGCTGAACTGTCAAAGACCAGGTTTGAGCACCGTATGTAAGGATAGGGAGAATGTACATGTCCATCAATTTGCGCTTATGACAAATTGGAAGGCCTCCTTTCATGAGAGCCTTCATCGACCAATAGCTCTTCCAGGCGTTGTCGGTGCGGCGAGCAACTTCTTTTTCTTGTCTCGCCTGGAATGAGACTATTTGGCCGAGGTATATGTATTCTGGTACATATGCAATCTCCACGCCTTCTAAATACAGTTTTTGTTGGGCGCTGTTTGTCATGAGTTTGGTCTTTGACATGTTCATCCGAAGTCCAATCTCGAGGCTTGCCTTATTTAAGTCACTCAGCATTTCACCTAGTTCAGCTGCCGAAGATGAAAACAGGACAATATCGTCGGCGAAACGCAGGTTGGTCAACCTTTTTTCGCCGACGACAATGCCTTTATCAGACCAGGTTAACTTTTTAAAAACCTCTTCAAGGGTGGCAGTGAACAGCTTGGGGGACAGCGGGTCGCCTTGTTTGACACCTCTTTCAATAGGAAAGGAAGGTCCGGTGGTAGTAATTTTTATAGCTGCTGTACTATCACGGTATATAGTTTTTAATAAGTTGACGTAGGTGGTATCTATATTTTGGTTGCGGAGGGCATTGAATAGTGAATCGTGGTGGATGCTGTCGAACGCTTTGGCGTAGTCGACGAACGCTAGATAGAGGGGGATTTTGAACTCGGTGTACTTCTCTATTATTTGATTGAGGGATTGTAGGTGATCGGTAGTGGAGAGGCCTCGGCGAAACCCTGCTTGCTCAGGTGGTTGTTGAGCGTCAAGTTGATTTGATATTCGGTTCTCGATCACTTTTATAAATGTCTTATATAAATGCGAAACTAAATTGATGGGGCGATAGTTTCCGATTTCTGATTTGTCACCCTTCTTATGTAGCAAAATAATTGTAGAATGGCAAAATTGAGAAGGAAAGGAACCGGTTTGCAAAATTGAGTTAAATAGATTTGTGATATGTGGAAGTAGTACGGGCTCTCCTATTTTAAGAGCTTCAGTAGAGATGCCATCTTCTCCCGGACTTTTATTATATTTCAGACTGCGCAGAGCACAATGGACTTCAAAACCTGTTATGTGGGGTAAGTATCGTTGTGTGACTAGGAGGAGGAGGTCGTGTCTGCGGTAGAGTACAGAGTTTTGTAGAAATCTGAACAGACGTTCAGAACTTTGTCTTTTTCAGTACAGATGTTACCTGCATGGTCTTTGATTTTGGTAATGGTAGATCGGCCTTTCTCTGCTGTACCTCTTAGAGCTAGTTTCAGAGATCTATTGCTTTCCACAGCAACTTGCACTAGCTTGTCATTATAGTGCCGCACGTCATTTCGGATGCACCTTTTAACCCTTCTATCCACTTGTTTAAACTCTGGGGTGTTGAAAGTAAGATCTTGTCTCTCTTCTATTAATTTAAGAGTTGTTTCGCTCAGTTTAAGGAACTTTCTCTTCAGGGGTTTAACTTTAATACTTGCGTTTTTAATACTAATCTTGATATTTTTGTACTGTTGTTCAATGTCGTCTAAATCTATGTTTTTTAGGGAATTAAAAGTGTTTTTGAGAGCTAAATTAAAATTTTCACTACTAATGATTAATGTAGTTTTATCGATTTTTTTAATGCTGTTTTTAATTATTTGTGTTCTAGTAATCTTGTGGTCAAAAGTTGCCACCACCCGCAGCGGACGGTGGTCGGAAGAATAACGAACTTTGTTCAAGATTTGGAATTTTGTTATAAATTGCTTGTTGGAAGATAGACAGAAATCAATTTCATTCTTCGTTCTTCCATCGGAAGAGAACCAGGTCCAGCGGTGTTGAGGTTTTTTGAAGAAGAAGCTGTTATTGACGCTTAAACTTTGCCCAAAGGCAAATTGTAATAGACGCTCGCCGCGTGTATTCCTTATACCCAAACCGTGAGGCCCTAAAATGCTTCTGTTGTCACTGCATTCTCTGCTGCCCAGTTTCGCGTTAAAGTCTCCTAGGATCATGGTCCAAGTTCCTCGGTGTTCATCACATGCTTTATTCAGAAGATCATAAAACTCCTCAACTTCTTCGTCTGGATGTGCTGAGGAGGATGATGAAATAGAAAAATCGCATCAAACATAACCGAAACACGCCATGTCAACACAAATCACTAAACACTAACTTAATGTCAGAAGGCAAATAAAAAAAATAAAAAACATTTTATTTTCGGACACCACACGTGTTCTGTATGGTGTCGTACGTAAAAGAATAGCACCATCCCATCACTTCCCGTGGGTGTCGTAAGAGGCGACTAAGGGACTCACCAGAGAATGGGCAGCAGCATTCTCTGTGCATTGCAACAGCTACACTGCGATCGCCAACCCGCCTGCCAAGCGTAGTGACCAATCAAACCCTCTCCTTTGGGGAAGGCCTATGTCCAGCAGCGGACGTCATTCGGCTGATATGATGATGATGACCTTGGACAACTGTCCATAAAATTGTCAGTAACAGGTTTGCACTTAAACATTGTTGTTAGTAACTTAACTAAAGACGAATTAATGAGAGGACCACCCATCCAATAGCAACAACGACATGCTAGGGTATAAGTCTTGAAGGAGGAGGCGGGCCGCGCAATGGAAAGACGCTCTAACCGCCGCTATAGAAGACAGCGCCTCGGGCGTCGGGAGTCGCAGGGCGATCCATGGCCACCCTAGGCGCGGGCCTGCGGACGGCGAGCTGACTCGCTGTCCGATCACCAACAGGCCCGAGTCGATGGCGCGGTGTGTTTCACGCGCGCCTCAAAGAGATGTCAGCATAGGAGATGGAGCCCGCCAGGGCCAGAGCCTGCCAGGGTTGCGGAATTCGTTCGAAAGAGTCAACGCGTCCCTGAAAGGAAGAAGAAGGAACACGAATGGGTTTTAGTCAGTAAGAGTCTGACACGCCCTTCCGCTCCACCCAGAGCGGAAGAAGTCATTTGATGATTTGACATCCTTAAAAAACAAAAAATGGTATGTCTTTTCACAAATTGCCTTACTATGGTGGAGGAAGTATCGGCCGCCACAGCCTTCAGGAGGAATACTTTACTTAAATAAAAAGTGTTAAAATTCAAGTCACAAAATTATCTCAGCGACATTCGATGTCAAAAACGTGGCTAAATGTAGGGAAATAACAGTTGTTTTTGTCAGTTTGCGACTGCAATGCGAATGCAAATATTTTTCAAAAGTACGAGAAAGAAATTAATATTTTTCATGCATAGTAGGGACTATGCATGAAAAAAATATTAATTTCTTATACAATTTATCTACAAATATACAAAAATATAATACTAACAGTGAAATAGAATCGAAAAACAATTTTAAACAAATATATGTGTCCCTCCCGCGAAAACGCCGTTTTCTATGGCAGCTGTATTATAATAGGCGTCATAGTATTTGACGTCAGAGTTGGTATCGGACTTCTCTTTCTAATTGTCAACTTTGAAGCTTTATAACTTCATCGCTGATCAGGGTATTTAAAATAAAACTCGCCAAGTGCAAGTTGGACTTGCACACGAAAGGTTCCGTACCATAAGCTGAAAAAAACATGTTTCTTGAATTTTTAGTGGCAACAGAAATATGTACATTATCTGTGAAAATTTCAACTGTCTAGCTATCACAGTTCATGAGATACAGATACAGCCAGGTGACAGACAGAAGATTCTTAGTAATAGGGTCTCGTTTTTACCCTTGGGTACGGAACCCGAATAATTTTATAATTGTTTACTAGAGTTAATACATATTTAATTTTAGAAAAAAAAAATTGCTTGCATATTTTTTATTGCCCTTCAGATGTAGACGAAAACAAAATTTTCTAATCCTTTTAATAAGAGCTTCTTGAGCACGGTCTATTTGCACCCTAAGAAGAACGAATCACATTAACCTATAGTTATTAACCTATAAGTTTGGGATCCACTCTGGATTCTTCTATTTCCTCAACGGATCTTAGCCCGCCACTAGCGGTAGTAAGCCCCATCAATGACTAAATCGCTCGTAGTGACGACTAAAAGAATGGGAAAAAATGTCGAGATTAATTAACATGATAAAACCAAAATGAACCGGTTTTTTGTGATATTCATTTATAAATACTTATAATACTTACTCACGTACTTATAATATTGGGACTTGATCCCTTCATAAAGAGAATTTATTATTATTATACTTATTATTATCCCGCCGCCTTTTAAAAACAGAGACCTGTATAAATCCGCTTCTTTTATAATATTGAAAGGCAACACTATCGAGACGGGATTTACCCATATTCCCGCAGGGAGATAGGAAATGGGTCACTGAAATTTTTATGCAAATAGAAGTAGCTTAGCTTTTAGCTGCTGATGTTATTTTATTTGTGAACCTGAAGGCTTTCTCAGTAGTTGATCTTGGCACAATTTATTATTTATACCTTATCGGTGTGACACTGCAAATAACTGTTGCGGGCATTTTTACGAGATACTTGTCAAGACTGATCCTTGCTTGGAATCGAAACAATTATACCATGGGGTTCTAGTGCCTGACTTCTATTCGAGGGTATCTGATCGACACTGCGTGAGCAGTGTCGATCAGATACCTTAGATCTTAGATTTCCAACGACCTTAGATTTCCTCGAATAAATTTTCAGAGCAAGGAACAGCCTGCTCTTTGGTCACCCAAAGAGCAGGCTGTTCCTTGCTCTGAAAATTTCCATTCAACATGGCAATGGTAATTTTTTTCTTTCTGGCAAGGCTGCCAGTTTTCTGGGCACGTTTCCTGATGACATCGATGTGGAGGAATATTTCAACGGTTAAGTCTATCCTGTATTTTTATAGTTAGTTTTGGTAGAAATAGATAGTTATCTAGATTTGAGTAACTGATGTACAAATATTGTTATTTGCTGTTAATACACACCTTATCCGTGAGGGATCCATATTTATTTAAACTTTATTTACAATAGTGGTACATGGGTGGACTTTATGCATCAAGGCATTCTCTACCAGTCAATCTTTTAGTTACCATGTGTTACCTGTCAATCAAGTATTCGCGGTTGAGGTTCTCATCATTGTGGCAGCAGGCGTCAAGTTTCATGGCGGCTGTGAAGTGCGCAACTCGATGTGCAGTACCTTAATCCTCATCTCCACTGACACATAATTATGTTACGGCGCAAGTGCGCGTTTTGTTGACCTAGTCGCCATGAAGTTGTTGTTTCTGTTTTGTATACTCCGTGGAAGGTAGAAAATATTTTAGTATTTTCCCGTTCCTCCCCAAGGAACCTACATGCCTAAGTTCAGCTTTCAACGACCAGTAGTTTTGGCTATGCGTTTTATATACTTATATTGTTGAATTTTATTGATTTTCCAACTTCAGCCACATCGCAACGTGACCTTCCATATTCTATTCATATATTTCCAAAACACCATTATTGTCGTCGCACCATCATGGCCTAATTTCTTCACCATTGTTGGACACAAAAAGGCCATAATCTCTTAAGTGAAGACCTTTCGCTTTGCATCCATTAACGGTGTAATCACCTTTGTGAAACATTT
The DNA here is from genome assembly GCA_905163435.1 of Mamestra brassicae. Lineage (NCBI taxonomy): Eukaryota > Metazoa > Arthropoda > Insecta > Lepidoptera > Noctuidae > Mamestra > Mamestra brassicae. The sequence goes on along the minus strand of LR990996.1, from coordinate 2,378,425 downwards.
TTTTGATAGAACGCCATTAATGGAGTCAAAAATTCATGGCATGCTAATTTAATTTAGACTTGACTGAGGTTTTGGTATGGAAAATTATGTAATTGATTGATGTTTATGATAATACTTGCATTTTCCCGCGACTTCGTATGCGCATATCCCATTTTTCCCCGTTCCCGTAGGAATTTCCGTTTGCGTATAGCCTTATACAAAAATAATTTTTCAAATCCGAGTGGTAGTTCCAGAGATTAGCGCGTTCAAACAAACGAACTCTTTAGCTTGTGTATGTCACTAAACTCCTAAACGGCTGGACCGATGTTGATGAAATTTTTTGTGTGTGTTCAAAGGGATTCGAGAATGGTTTAAATTCACAATTGGACACGGTAGGTGGCGCTGCAATCGATTTCTATATTTTTCGTCATACACAAAGCAAACGTTCGGACAGGGCAACGTCTGTCGGGACCACAAGTTTTAGTATAGATTTTCAGGATCCACACTAATCCATACGAGTATAAAAATCGTAAAAGTAACTCTGCTTGTCTGTATGTCTATTAGTTACCTTACACTTCTTAACGCCTTGGATTTTGGCACATTTTGATAATTTCCGACTTTCATGCTTGCAAAGTAGCTGGAAACAGCTGTTTGTTTATAAATCAAAATCAAAAGTCATTTATTCAAATTAGGCTGAGTGCCAGCACTTTTTGAACGTCAAAGTTCTACATAAAGACAGTCCCCCAAAACGCCCGCCCGTCACCACTTCCTAGTGTTTTAACTGGGAAGAAGAAGTGGCGCAACAAACTTCCCAACAATACATCTGTCTGTTAAGTTTTAAAAACTTGAATTTATACAGTAGTATGCAAAGTATTTTACAATAGATGATACAGAAAATAAAATATTCAAACTATAAAACAAATTAAATGAAATTAATTGACACTTGGTAGCTAGCACACTCCATTAAGCCATCAGGAATAGACAAACTCAAGCATTAACAAGTAAACCAAACTAATTATGCCTCCGGGCATAAATGGTGTGCCCGCTTACACGTGCAATAGTATAGTCTAACTATAGGATTATGACTGGAGCCACAAGTGATGAACTAGAGTCAACATAATACTAATAATAAACAGTAGTTTAACGTTATAACAACAATAATAATAAAAAAAAAATACTATGACCAGCAAGACGACCAGTCACCACAAGCATAACGCAAAGATCAGCCATTACCGCCCTCGCCATGTTTGAGGGAAGGAGGTAACCCGACCCCCGACGCTACCGCAAGCAGTGACATCTAGGGGAGCATGACGAACTTGCCGGTTGATCAGGTAAAAATAATATAAAACAGCTATGAACAACAGTAGTTCATCATACAAATTTCAGCATTGGCTTGTTTAACATCTTTTACATCTATGGCATTAAAAAACTATTTTTTGTTGTCAAAACCTATCTTCCCTCCTACCTTAACTATCTACATATATATCTGCTTGTCAGTGTATCATCTCCGTTAAACTATTTCAGTGATCCTCCATGGTATTAGAAGAACCGTCGATGATCTTTAAAAACAGTTTTTGATATCAACTTTTTGGTTTAGTGTTTTCAATATTATTATCGAATGTTTATTATCATAGAATCTCAGGCCTGTCATTAAGCTATACAATTTTGCCATTAAGGCACGAAGCGTTAAAATTAACGCCAATAAAGATGTCAAAACAATACTAATTGGTACTTAAATAAAGCCGTAGACAAGTTCCAAAAACTAAACTGTTATCTCAAGAAAATCGCATCAGTAGTTTCACGAAGCTAAAACAATTAAGCGGACAACGTGATCTAGATTAATTTACAAAACAAAAGTAAGCTGGGATTTAATTACTCAAACGCGAAGCTATGAAACTTTCGTTCAACTAACGGCTGAATTATTTATTTAAATAACACTTAAATATCTTGATAGTAGAAATCATTTAGTTGTAGCAACAATTTTAGGCTAATCTGAATTAAATAAATAATAACCCTTTAGTTAGGTACAATTTATATTTTCTTGTAACATGTTAGCAAAAGTAATTTAGCTATTTTAGCCTTCAATGCTATGATACTCCAGTCATCCTTGTATGATCATTATTGTAGTCTCCTTGATCTTATAGAACCAACACACGAACTTGTCTTCATATAATTAAATATGATTGAAAATCACTTACAGCAGGTAAGTTCGTGTGATCATACGTTTAAACCTACATATATTTAAATATACACATCTGGCCGGTTTCAATGACGTATCTACATTTAACCAACTGCCAAATTAGCTACCAACAGTTGCTGAAACGTCAAGTTTTAAAGGCAAAGATGACGTTTCAGCTACCGCTGGTAGCTAATTTGACAGTCAGTCAAAGGTAGATACGATCTTGAGACCGGCCGTTAATAGTGTGTGCTAATTTGACATAAGGAAATAAGCGGAAATAAAGAAATATACGATATAAACAAAACTGGAGGACAACAAACAAACAAAACAAAATCAGACAAACAAAATGAAACCAAAGAGATTGCAGTATTTAAAAATACACTTTCTTTATTTGTTTTTTCAATCAGTCCCATTCACAAGTTACCAAGTTCGTCTCCGCGGGAGATTTCCGCAGAATCCTTTCGCATCTTCGCTTAGATTGGGCGGAAACTCGTATTTTCTTTCAATCGATTGGTTGGGGCTTTATTACTTTGTTCGGGAGCCATTTTTCAGCCGCTTAGCACAAACGCAACCCTCTCGAAAATATCTTAAACAAATTTATTCAAGCTTACGTGGGTTGTTTTGTTTGCATGACAAAATAAGTACTGTACTCTCTTCTTTAGCGTTAAATTTAAATACATTCGTAGAATTATACTTTTGGACGTCGAATACTTTCACAAATATATTATCATCATTATCATCATCATCATAATCATCATCATCATCATCATCATCATCATCATCATTATTTGGCGCTTCTAGGCAAGTGGACATAGTGGTCTCCACAGCAATTGGTTCTTGAAACTTTCCACATCCAGCGGATTCCCAGAGCCTTTACCAGAGGACCTAGTACGAGAGACTTTTGGAACATTATTTTTATTCCTGTAATATGCGTTTGTTTGAGCCTAATAAACAATGTATCCTTATTTCTTTTAAAAATAACACGAAGGCCTGTAACTTAAACTGTAAAACATAACTTTTATTGCCAAGAAAATACTTAGCTTCGAATTAAAGTTAGTAGGTACCTACTTTAAATATAATAATGCTTAAAGACGCAATTTCACGATGAGAAATTTAACGACCATAGTTACTACAGATGAGTCCATTTGTAAATGTGTTCTTGAGAGACTCGAATATTCGGTGAAATATCCATCTTTCACGAGTTTGGAGTTTGTGAATGAAACTTAGGACTTAAACTTTTACTTATGTTTCAGGATATTGAAGAACTTACCGACGCGACAACTGAAGAGACTTGCCTACTTCATTTACTTCTAAATAATGAATGGTTTTACGGAAAAGTTAATCTCTATCTAAAAATTATTTTGAGGATTGAAGCTCTACTTGTGAAGGGTACAGGGGCGTTTTTACATATTTTCTACAAAATTAACTAGTCAGAATTAACTAAGGTAAGAAACATTACGTACAGCATTTTTTTTTTTATGTGGTGCCTCGCAGTTCAACCTATGAAATTGTCGATTGCTTAACCGGGCTTGCCTGTGGTGGCCTTAATATAATATTAAAGCCTCCAGCCAGGGCTTTGGTATTGGTATCTAATTGAGCAGAAATTTTGCATACAACTTTAGTGCTTTTTAAGGATTGGAAATCTTCAAATGACTTCTTCCGCTCCGGGTGGAGCGGGAGGGCGTGTCAGACTCTCACTGACTAAAACCCATTCGTGTTCCTTCTAAAGCCTTTTACGTTCCAGGGCCGCGGTAACTTTTTCGAACAAATTCCGCAACCCTGGGAGGCTCTGGCCATACCGGGCCCCGTCTCCTGTGCTGACACAACGCGCCATCGACCCGGGCCTGGTTGTGACCGGACAGCGAGCCACCCAACGCTCGCCGTCCGCAAGCCCGCGCCTATGGTGGCCGGGGATCGCCCTGCGACTCCCGACGCCCGGGTTAATGCTTCGCAGAAGGAGGTGACCACTTCCCAAGCCTCCTCACTCCGGACTATGGATTAAACCAGGGCCGGTCGCGAGAGGTCGCCGCCGCCGATCGCCTCGAACAACTTTAGTGCTGGTGACAATACAATGTATAATACTCAATATTGTAATAATTTCAAGCCCTACCAAGATTATATATTTTTTCCCAACCCCTTTAACATGGGTATCAAATGAAAGGGCTTGAAGAGTGAAAACCAATAAAGTTACATTACACTAAATTAATTATGGCCGCTAAATAAAGCTTGTTTAAAGAATATATTACAAGTATTACTTTACTATTTTGTTGTTAACTATTTTGACGCTTAGTAACAATAGCAAAATCCAAGAAATTAACCTGTCATTTAAAAAAAAAAACCAGTTCCACTTCCTCCATTTCTCTTTATACGATTTATACTAGAAAATAATCAATCAGTTTTGTAGTGAGTGCATTTGACCGGCTCAATATCGGCGTGGTGATGGATGGTGGAATGCGCTGTATATTTCGAATATTAAACTTTTGAAACTCACCTGAGTTTTTATTTACGTTAAGTACGACGTTTTGGTTTTAAGTTTAGGAAAACATAAAAGTAAAAACCGGCCAAGTGCGTGTCGGGCCAGGCACAGTGTAAGGTTCCGTTATTACCCGCTCCATAAGCCATGAACAAAATTTACTATGACATTACAAAGCTACAAATACACTTAGTTTTAAGCCATTTTCTACGAAATATTTACCTAACCAGTTACATTTTATAGGTTGGTCGAATATTACTCATTAACATGCAAAGCCTACTTAGCTGTGATAGTTTTCCTTTTAAATTCGTTATGTGTGCAAAAACATTCGTTTAGCTGGCCAAGAGGGTAGGAGGTGACACTTGACTCTAACGAAAATTAACGCTTTAAAGCTTAATATTTCGCATATGGATCCTGAGATGGAAAAATGGTTTTCGCAATTTTAAACGACCTTTTCAGAAACACCCCACACCATAGCAGAGACGATTAAAAAAAAAGTATTTTACTTCTTTGTTGGCGTGATTAATATGTTTAACCTTACCAAATTTTAACCTTCCAGGGCTAAGCGTCTCTGAACTAAACCGTAGGTGGACAGACAGATGGACATAGCGAAACAATAAAGGTTCGTAGTTGACTACGGAACCCTAAAAAGGGCAACTGCAATACATTAAAATTTATTACAACGCTGATCTTAACGAGGTGTTACAAAAACCTGAAAAGGGTATCACTTGATTTTTTTTCCTGAAATTCAGAGCGATGAGTACATAGCATTTTATTAAAGAAAAATTTTCTGTTTCTCATGTTTTTGTAAAACTAAGTGTACATTTTATGTCATTCTCTATATTTTCGATTTTTATACCTCATTTATCCCTTTTATCACAAATCGACCTAAAATGGCCTAAATCTCACGAAATTATTATTAAACATTCCCAAACGTATAATCTTCCTAAAAATAAACACGGAAAGAAGCTTAACATCAAATCCATCATAATACCGGATCTTAAGAGCTGACTTTGATAGACGATGCTCTCGATTTCCAAGCATAATCTTAAAAACTAAACACCTACGTAACTTCTTAATTATTAAAGCAGACGATAAATCTTGATAGATTTTGTAAACGGTAATACTGACCTACCTACGCAAAAAAGATCCTTTATAACTTTTAACTAAAATAACACTGAATTACAACTACTTCTATAGGTATCTGCAATCAATAATGTTGGAATTATCCTTCTCATCTACTAAAGAAACGTTTACCTTGTGTCCACATATCTACTTGCATGGACAATACTCGAAGCACTTGTAAATTTAAAAGTACTTTGCTAAAATTACAAGGCCCAACACTCATTATCGCCATCATTATTACAGGCAAAAGACGTCCACTGCTGGACGCCACATTGTTCGTTCCTGTGCATCTCACATCCAGGGGTTTCCGCAGCCTGCTCCAGGTCATCAGACCATCTTGCTGACGGCTTTCCATAATAACTACATCTTTCGTTCCGGCAAGCGGTCGCCACTCCAGAACCCTTCGACAAAGCAACATCTATTCTGACTACAGCGTTTTCCAACAGATTATAAATGCCACTTGTGTTATTGACCATCTCTGGCTATAAAACTATTTCGAGTAGAGCAATAAATACCCTTTTCATAAAACAGACAGCTGGTACAGTAATAAAGAGACAAGTTGCGACTATCATATCTACAAGTAGGTAACTACGAGTATACTGCAACGGTCTCATAAGCACTTCATTCATTTCGCCCGAGTTGACAAGTTCCACTTCCATTCAGATCAATACTGAACTTAATTAAAACTTCAGAAACTATTAAATGGAGTAAATGAAACCTTAGCAAATATTAATATCGTACGTCGAAATATTATGTTCTTTCATAATGTTCAGTCAGTAGCATGTTTGAATGTAGGGAATTCAATGGGTACGCTAGCATTTTGCTTTTCATGGCAATAGTACGTTAGGAGGTCGTTTGCATTCATGGCTTAGTTCACTACTGGTTTATTAACATTTTTATTGTATGAGGCAGTTGGAAATAGGTTTTTGATCTTTCGGTTTAAAGAATTTATTCTCATAAGAACAATACATAGGTTCACTTACTTGTTGTTTGTTGTGTGTTGTTGTTGTTTTGTTGTTTGTATAGTTGTTGTTGTTGTTTTGTATTGTTAGTATTGTTGTTAGTAGTTGTTGTTGTATCTTTATAGTTTGTAATTTTGAATTCATTGTTTTGTTAATGTTTACGTTTTCACCTTCGTCGTTTTGTAACCCTGGGAGCGGTTCCGCACTGCGTCCGATCCGAATACGTGAAATAACGGATACAAAAATCTCGAACCGAATTCAGATGTTGCTTTTCGTACTACATTCGATCCGAATCAGTGAAAATACGGATCAAGAGTCTAAAAAACTCGCACCTAATTCGGATATTGCTTAGGTTGTTGCCACACCAATCGATTGATCGTGGCTAGAATGGATTAGATGATGTCGATTGATAGTCTCTACTACACTAATCGATTGATAGTCGATCGATGCCATCGATCGATGCCATCGATCGATAGTAGAATGAATTACTCGATGTCTATCGACAGTTTTACTTCTTTATTCGATCAGCCAAAGCTACCACACCGGTCAATCAATTGTCGATCAATTGTCGATCAATTGTCAATCAATTGTCGATCAATTGTCGATCAATTGTCGATCAATTGTTTTTCGCCCGGTATTCGTCGATCAGCCAAAGCTACATCAATCGATTGATTGGTGTAGTAACACTCTAACGCACTAATCCAATCTCTGATCGAAATCCTCCCCACGCCCTGCCCGGAGATGTCCGATTTGAATCTGAGGTAATACGAAAGCGTTCATACAAACAGTACTACTGCCACGGTTAATTCTATTTCTTCTGAATTAGAGACTCACGGATGACGGAAGTCGGGTCTAGTGCGTAAACTACCACACAAATAGTTTTATGACTACTTCGGAACGTATTTTCATGGATTCGGATAGGATGCAGTGGGGAACCGCTCTAAGGCCGTCCATTGTGTGTAATGCAATGTTTTGGACACGTATCTTTTCTGATTTTTTTATGGTGTACTTAATAAAGAGTATTCGGTCTTGTGGATCTAGGTTTTCAAAGAAAAGCGTATTCAATAATGCCACAGAAAGTCATCGTTTTCTATCCTTCCCCTTTTTATTTCACACTTTTTTATTAGTTGCCACCACTTAGCACTTAGCTTAGCAGTCACTAGATATCAGGTGAGATAGTGGTCAAACCAAATCTTGCAAAATATTTAAGGAGACCATCGACAGCTCTTTTTTTTAAGGATGGGAAATCATCAAATGACTTCTTCCGCTCTGGGTGGAGCGGAAGGGCGTGTCGGACTCTTACTGACTGAAACCCATCCGTGTTCCTTCTAAAGCCCTTTGCGTTCCAGGGCCGCGGTGACTCTTTCGAATAAATTCCGCAACCCTGGCAGGCTCTAGCCTTAGCGGGTCCCATCTTCTATGCTGACATCTCTTTGAGGCGCGCGTGAAACACAACACGCCATCGACCCGGGCCTGTTGGTGATCGGACAGCGAGCTACCCAACGCTCGCCGTCAATAACATGGACAGCTTTTACTGCTCATAATTCAAACATCCCCAAAACCAATAAAATAAAATAAAAAATCTTCAGCTTTTTGTCCAAAAAAGGTCTTATATAGTTTATTTCGCTAGATTTGATATGGGTAGCAAAACTACCCATATCAAATCTAGCGAAATAAACTTATTCAGCATTTCTAGAACTCCGAAAGTACTAGAACCCTTATAATTTCGTTATGGCGGTGCGTGGTTCCTCACGTGACATAGTTACAATGGCTCGGCTTTCTTATTTGAAGAATAAAACCTATTTATCTGAGGGCCACGCAAAATCTCGGAGCGTAAACGTGGATATTATAGGGACGTATGAAAGTAATAACGAATGCTGTTGAGTATTTTATGGATTTGGAGTAAAGACCGATGGAGTAAAGCTTACAACAATGAGATGTATTGGTTTTTTTTTTTTTTTAAGGATGGGTAATCATCAAATGAATTCTTCCGCTCTGGGTGGAGCGGAAGGGCGTGTCAGACTCTTACTGACTAAAACCCATCCGTGTTCCTTCTAAAGCCCTTTGCGTTTCAGGGCCGCGGTGACTCTTTTGAACAAATTCCGCAACCCTGGCAGGCTCTGGCCCAAGCGGGCCCCGTCCTCTATGCTGACAGATGTATTGGATTAGATATATCATCAACGTCTCGGGAAGCACTTTTAAGCCTGTAATCGAAGTAAGTATAAAATAAATAAAAAAAAAATAAATAAAAAGTTTTTATTGTTTCTCACACAATTGTTCTACAGCACAAAATAATAAAAATAAGAGGTATGACATAAAAATCATGTCATCTAGAGAATGAAAGAAAGAAAAATGTTTATTTGGGACTCGCACAAGATAAACAAACCAGTAAAATAAAATTAGTAACTAAACAGTATAATAAAATAATTATCTGTGCGAGGCCAAAATAGTCCTTATCTCAGCTTATGCTGCGATATCTAATAAATATATAACGCAGCGCTGGTTTCTGATAGGGCCAGTCAGTGGTCATCTCTTCCTATCCTGTCAAGGCTTACCCCAAAGAAATAGAAAAAAAAAACTGTTAAGGTCCATTAAAAAATAAATGACGACACGGTTGGTGCAGTGGTTGAGCGATTGATTGCTGCGCTGCGTATCGTGGGCTCGATTCCCGCACGGAACAAATATTTGTATGACCTACAGATAGTTGGTCCGGGTCTGGCTGTTTGTGTATGTGAGTTTATATGTTTGTAAACGTACCCACGATACAGGAGAAATTCCTAGTGTGGGGCAAAGTTTTTTTTTTAAAGATTAAAAAGAAATTGCACCAAATCTTAACTCAGAGCTATTTGCTAAGATGAGGTTAAATTGCAAATATTTCATACTAAATGGCATAATAATGGCTAATGGATTTAGCATCTAACTTGGAGTTCATGTGATAAGTCTGGATTGTGCAAGCCAAACATATTTAATAAATTATAATCATCTCTTTTGTCTAAATGGTGAATATGTGTAATTACTGGCCTACCAACATTTAATGAGCACTGCTGAAAAAGCGGCTCCAATCAGCGCTTCCAACACAGTCATAATATTAGTACTTTCTTTTGTACTTGATTTCTTGTTTTGTTTCGGTTTTAATTTAATTAAATATAACTGTTCTTTTGAAAAATATTTTTTTGTTCTTAATTTAACTTGTCCCTGTCCGATGAATCAAATATGATTCACGTGACACTTTTTGTACCGACACTGACAAGTTCATGAATCATATATGAACAAAATTAGTACCAAGTTTAAAGACTTATTTCTGTTGGACGTAGCGGGATTTATGCAATTTTTAGTATAGGGACGTAGGGAGTACATTGTCTTCTGTCGAAAAAAATGAAAAGTTAGGTAAATTATCTTTTTTATTTTTTTTATACGGATATGAATGTGCAAATAAATTTTACACAGTAAATTAGTATAAAGAAAAATAAAACGAACAATATTTATCTTAGCAAATTTATTGAAATTATACAAAAAGAATAGAAAAAAAATGGTAAGGTGAGTATAAATTCGAATTTTATGCGTACTAATTATTTGCACGTCCTGGATTTGAGTGTGCATCATTGAAACATTGCAAACAGTAAGCCTTGCCGCATTTCAGACACTCCATGTTGACTTGCTTAGTTTTCAAAGGAGTTCCTTCTGCTTTATTTTTTGAATAGCAGCTAACACACCGTCTACGAATAAGTTTTCCGTCCTTACGTGGTATTTGAGTTTGGCAATGTTGTCCAGTAGATCTTGGTGTTGGTGGTTGATGTTGCTGTTTTTTTTTTATGTACAACCTCACCCAACCAGTGACGAATCATTGCTTCCAGTATTTCTATAACCGTAATTGATGCATTATTAGCTTCATTATAAATAACTCTGGTGTTGATTATAGCTGCTTGAAAAAGAAGGTCGTGCGCAATTTTCTTGTACCATGTCACACTTTTTCTAAGAGGTGAATAATAACTACTCAGCTGATCAGCAACATCAATCCCTTTTTTAGCATAGTTGTAGTCAATAATCATATTCGGTTTTGAAGTCTCACCACGCCAGGAAGAAACATTTGACATTTCATCGCCGTGGCATGTTGATATCATCAAAACGTCGCGCTTGTCGTGCCACTTTAGAACAGTTACATACGCATCCAATTGCCTTGAAATAGTTTCGCCGCGACGAAGTTTTTTCGCTGTGACATCTTTGGAAAGGTTCTTTTTATTCTTTCGTAAAGTTCCGCACAAATCTGTCTTTTTATCCTTCAAATATTTTGCCATAGATAACCCAGTATAATAATTATCTGCTACTATCAATCTGCCTTCATTTAGAAGTGGTAGACAGAGCTTTACAACAATTGTTCCAGGTTTATCAAGACCTTCTATAGAAGTGCCAGATCCAGCATGTATTGCATACGACCATGTGTAACTATTGGTGGAACACATTTTGTAAATTTTTATACCATACTTGTGTGTTTTGGCTGGATTGTATGTCTTTATTTTTAGTAGTCTACCTTGGTGATTTATTTGAGATTCGTCAAAAACAATTGTATCAGATGGTACATATATTTCACGAAATTTGGCAACCATTTTATCCACTAAAGGTTGAATGCGATATAAAACGTCGTCATTATCAGGTTGTGCATCTTCGAAATGCCAGCAACGCAATATATTTGTAAATCGATTGTTAGACATATTAATTTCGTGAATAAAAGGAGTATAATATAATGGGTCCATTTTCCAATAATGTTCTATCGATGGTTTCTTATCTAGTCCCATATACATTATGATGGCAAAAAACTTTTTCATGGTTTCCCTATCAATGTCGGTCCATCGAGCCATTCTAGAGAATTGTTTTACCCGTACCTGCTTCAAAAGTACTGCATAGGAATTTCTACCATGTAATCAATTAAATCGTCGGACAAGAAATACTCCATTATCTTCTCTATGGTTATCTTACCTTCTTCATTAGATACAGCCTCAACATTTTGTAAGCCAGATCTGCCTGTAAATGGTTCCCTTCCTATATGTAATATATCTTCTACCCATATATGACTTCCAGTGTCCTGATCATCATTCAGTTGATCACGGGCAGCCGAGTGATTCTCCTGATCATCCTCTATTGCCGATCCATCTCCAGGTACCGCTGAAACAGGCCCAGACATGGAAACCTCTGCTTCAATATCACTAAGAGTTTCGCCTTGATTTTCAACCTCAGTATACTCCTCTCCCAACTCGTCAACTCCAAAAGATTCGTCGTCATCTATTTCTTCATAATCAGGCTGATATAACTCATCGCTTCCATCACTAAAATCTCCGTCTTGATCAGATTCTTCTAAAATTCTGAGTATTTTTATCGTTTTATAACACTTCGTAATAAAAACAACAATAAATTATAACCAAAAAGAGATAATTACACAGGTTTTGATACATTTCTGTTACATTGATTGACAGAAATGTGTCAAAACACTACAGATAATAAATCATTGCATCATATTTGACACCTGAACGTAGTACTGAAATATTGTTCCTATACGTCCAATGAATCATATATGAGTCGGACCATATATGATTCATGGGACTTAGGAATCTTAAAATCATGCACTACGCTCATGAATCATATGTGCATCACGTTTTTTTTTACGTTTTTTACGTCTAAAACACCTCTGACATGTTTCCAAAACACATTATATACCTTTTAAATAACTAACAGAAGCGAAATTTAAAAAAAAAGTGCTGGACATTACGTCATGAAAAATCTTTGTTATATGGGGACAGGGAACCTGTTAACTTATTCTACTTAACCTATATTTGACATCTTTTATTTATAAACGACATTATTTTTTTACTTTTATAACAATTGTATAAAGTGTAATTTATTTTATTTTGCAATGCGTATCTGAATATAATTATTATTGTTTTGTTTTAAATGTACTAATGAATCTTTCATAGAGAATGTTATGCATACCTATAAGTGATGTATTTGCACAGAATCCAATACTTATAATTTCCTGTTTTTTGTTAAAATTGTAAATATGTCGTTTGTGCGCCTTACTTAATAAATAATAATACCCAGCTGGGTATTCATATCAAGCAAAACTGTTTCAAACTCAGCTGGGTTTGAACGTGTATTCTTGATCAAAGGTTTGAACAGACTGATACAGACAAAGTTGAATTCAAAAAGCTGGATGTCAATTCTGAATTATTAATCATCGTCATCATCATTCGCCCTTATCCTAAATATCTTACTGCTCGGCCAAATTTAAACTCTGTAAAAATATCTATGGTCGTCAAAATTTTATTTGCCCACAATTATATTAAAATTAGTAGTAATTAGTATTGTTTAAAACGTTTGTACACTGACAGCCCTAAATCTATCTCCCTTCGTTCAATCCATCCAAAGGTTGTCTGGAAGAGATTGCCTTGTGCGATAAGACCGCCCATTGTGCACTTATTTTATGTATGATTGTCCTGTTCTTATTATGAGGTGTACAATAAAGTATATAATAAATAATAAATAAATAAATAATAAACATATCTTTACTAGCTGTCGCCCGCGGTTCCGCCCGTGTTAATGTCGAAAATTATCCCAAAGGAACATACTCTCGGTATAAAAACTAACCTATGACCTTTCCCGGGACTCAGACAATCTCTATAACAAATTTCATCTAAATCGGTCCAGCTGTTTGCGCGTGAAGAAGTAACGAATATACACACACTCACAAACTTTCGCCTTTATAATATTAGTGTGATAGTTGTGTGAAGAGTGATTCAATCTGCTTCAACTGCAAAGTGCAAAGATTTTGTCACTGGTACTTGATTTCCGTTCTGCCAATTGTTTCTGCAATTCGGCATCCAGCTTGAGCTCGCTGCAGTCCGTTTATGTACACTTTAAAATACTTAAAATGCAAACGATATCCCCAAAAAACTCGGCTTGCTAACAAGCCCAAAGATTCGCCCAAGTATTTTGCACTCGACCCAAAGAAGTTTGTCTTTTACTTAAACAAGCGACCAGTATTTGTGTTACTTAACCGTTTCAAGTTAAAGAAATAAATGGATTTAACTTGAGAGTTCCCAGTGCTTAAGCTAACGAAAAGTTTCTTATTGAATTTCGTCGCCAACCAAATACTGCATGAACGAAGGATGATTCGCCACTGCTTTCAACTATAGCAACATCGTGAAAGCCATGTGCTTAAGCTTGTAAAGTTAGTAATAAGGCAGCTCTCTCTCAACTCATCTCATCATATACCTACCGAGCTTTTTCCCAACTATATTGGGGTCGTCTTCCAGTCAACCCGGATTATTTTACGTGGAGCGGCTACCTACCAGACCTCCACAACCCATGAACTGTGTGACACGGTACTTCTTGGCAAGACTGCAGTCAGATTTTCTGGTTTCTGACAATCCGTCACGATTGTCAAAGATCTACAAGTGACAGCCGGGACCAATTGCTTAACGTGCTTTCCGCGGCGGTCACTTATCCACAGACCGACCTTGAAAAGCGTTGCTTAACTTTGAAGACCGACCCATGCGGCTGTTATTATTAATAGCCACGAGCTTCATAAGACCACAAACAAAAATATTGTGGGAAATGACGACCGGTGCTGATATGTAATGCGTTCATCCACGGACAGACCTGTTAGTTTAAAAATGTAATAGTGTAGCTACACATATTATATTACAGTGTGCAAACATGGTTCATAAGAAATAGGATATTTGATTAAAAAAATCGAATTAGTACGTGAGATAGATTTTCTTTTGTCACGTAAACAAAAAATGAAGACGATACACTTTTTGATGTGAAATATCTATAGTCGCAGGTAAAACCGATTGTTAGTGTAGCGACGCATGCCGCCGTGGCCACGCGTCGCCGTGCTTTACGATGGTATTTAATATAGTCTATTTTTATTTTTTTCATTATTTCATATTTAGTTCCAGTCGTAATCTGTTATTTTATGCATATTACTTGTACAAAATAATTTCGATGTTTTACATCAGCCAGGGGTTACGTGACGGCTCATAATTTTTTACTGGAAAGTGGCGTTATAAGCCCCCAATTCTTATCTTTGATGGGTTTTATCTTCGTATTTTTTTATTAATTTTATTAAATAAAAGACGTAGTTTTCAATATATAATTTAACTGACGGACTAAGTAGAATCATATTTTTTAACAACATCCCTATTAGTTTACTTTAATAAATATTAAGTTAAATTGAAAAATCTTTGGTACAAAGGTACATAATTAGAATACCAACTAGGCAATCGACTAAAAATATGTTTTTCTTTACTTCCAGAGGAATATTCTCAATGTCAAGAAAAACAAATATTGAAGTAATTTACGGAAAACTTGAAGGGAACCTGTGGGACCCGTTAGAATGATTGATTGAGTACTTAGCCTTAAACTTGTGATACAACATAAATAAATAAATGGTTCATACTAAGGTTCCCTTGCCACCAAGTTGTTTATTTTTTTAGAAGTATCGTGTGCTGCTACTAAGTTTTGGTGGTATATTGTGAAAATACAAAAAAAAACGGCCAAGTGCGAGTTGGACTCTCACATGAAGGGAAAAAAAACACGTTTCTTGTATAGGAGCCCCCTTGTAGGAATACATACTCTGTGAAAATTTCAACTGTCCACCTATTACGATTCTTGAGATACAGCCCGCTGACAGACAAACGGACGGACAGCGGAGAATTATTTATAGGGTTTTCATTGGTTAACCATCGAGTATGGAACTCTAAAAATAATGATGATTTAGTTTTCACTAACAATAGTAACTTTATTTTTTTATTTCATATCGTTTCATGCAACGCCCAGATACATAGTCGAACTTTATGCATAACGCTTGCTCTACTACTTAACCAAGGGTGTTGAAGAGATAACACAGCAGGTGCATTAGTTTTAAACAGCAGTAACGCTGATATATCGCACGGATCATGCGGCTAACTCGGGGTTTCTCTGCATAATTTAAACAGAAATGAAGAAACACGTGGGTATGACACACATTAATGACAGTAAGTCAGTGACATTAAACGAATGGTTAATGGGACCCGATAGTTCTGGAGCAGCGAGCGCATGCTGAAAAACGCGTTAAAACAATTAGTGCAAGGGTTTTTCACAAGACTGACCCATCTGGTAAAAGGTCACAGAATAGATATCCTCTGGATGGAAGAAACACAGGACGTTGGAACGAGCTACCAAAAAGTTCTAAGACTCACTTGCATACATTTGTTAATACAATCAGGTACTCAAAAACTGGCCTATTGGTCGAGTGGTTAGTGACCCTGACTGCTTAACCGGAGGTCGTGGGTTCGATTCCCACCCAGGACAAATCTTTGTGTGATGAGCATGATCATTTGTTCTGTGTCTGGGTGTAATTTGTCTATAATATGTATGTATTTAGAATATAAGTGTTTATCAGTTGTCTGGTTGCCATAGTACAGGCTCTGCCTAGTTTGGGATCGGATGACCGTGTGTGAGTTGTCCCAGGATATATTATATTATTATATTATATTAAATACGTTAATATTGTAATAAATTTATATTTTCATTTTAATAGTTACCCACTCAAATTATCTTTTTTTTTATAATAATTTGTATGTCAATTGGCAAAACATAGCGCACTACTTAATTTTTTAAATCTTATATGTTATTATTACCTATGTTATACAAATAAATTATTCTGATTCTGATTCAAAATCTACAAGAGCTATGATACCGTCACAATCAAAGAGAAACCAAAGCCGAGTTATCGATGATGATTTATCCTCGTTCAGAGGAGAGCAAACCATTACTCCAAAAAAAAAAACAAAAAAGTTCACTAACAACGTCAAAAAACCACAGTATTAACGCTACGCAAAACTGTTCGCACAAACCAATCCATAAAGTCAAACAGTGCGGTATGTTCCCGTCTCATTGGAAGTCAGCGCTGTAACGCTTTAATAAAGCGTAATGATGACGCGTCACACGTTCAAACGAACTCGGCAGATTGAAAATATCCGACGTACACTGTGACAGAATGACTGATGCCACGCGTTCCATATTCCGTAGCTTTAATATACCTTTATTGCTATCCTGCTAACCAAAACGCGTAACTCTTGACGTAAAAATAATTGTGTACAACGAATGTATTTTATCATTTACCTGCTCATTTTAAGGTAGACATTTAATTTGATTGATGCGGCTTTCAAGGATATTTTTGGGTTTAAAATTCATGTAATATTAAAAAGGTAATTTGTAGAGGAAATGTTTTTCTTGAGTTTTGAGTTGAGGATTAGGATTCCAAGAAAGCTGACTGGTTACTGATCTTCCAACGCAAGTGTCGACGGAGCGTTTGAGAAAATGTTTTGCCTGTCACTTTATATCAAGGGTATTATTTTCGTTCTTTGATGTCAGCTGCAGCACTTCCTTGGAAAATTCTTGCAACGACTGAACTTGATAAAGTAAATTACATATTAGGTTTTTCTTATTAATCTATCTATATATATATTTACTAATAATACGAGTTGAAGAGTTTTTTTGTTTGAACGCGCTAATCTCTGGAACTTCCAGTCGGATTTGGAAAATTTATTTAGTATAGGATAGCCACATTCATGACGAATGCTATAGGCTATACAGGAACGGGAAATAAACGGGATATAAGCGTACGAAGGCACGGGCAAAAGTTAACAAAATAAACAGAAACCTGCGTAGGTTTGTCTGGTGCACTGTGGAAATAAGAAACGAAATCAAATATCACCACGTACATAGAAATAGTAGCACGAGCCCACACTATACTACACAATAGGGAATATGCATGAAAAAATATTTACTATATAAGTGGATTTTATCTGAAAATATACAAAAATATAATACTAACAGTAAAATTCGAATCAAAATTGATCGAAAAACAATCGAGAAATGACTACTTTAAACAAAAATCTCTGTCTCTCTCGCGGAGACGCCGTTTTCTATGGCAGTTGTATAGGCGACATAGTATTTGACGACAGAGTTCGTATCGGACTTCTCTTTCTAATTTTCATCTTTGAAGCTTTATTTATTTATTTTATTTTATTTTTATTTTTTTTTCTGTTCCCTTCTTCTTATTTATTTGTTAAATGTGTGTACATAAACTGTTAAATAAATAAATAAATAAATAAACTTCATCGCTGATGAAGGTATTTAAAAAAATATTTCATAATTGTTTACTAAAGCTATTAAGTATTTCATTTTGCAAATAAAAAAATACATGCATATTCCCTATTCCTTGCAAAGCTTAACCCACAAGAAAATCTTGAAAGAAAAATTATCCTCTAATTTAATTTTGTTTCTAATTTCAACCGTAGTGATGGATTTGCAAGCAAAAAAACGAAAAATCTTATTTCTTTTTTCTTAAAAAAGTCATTTACGATGAGTTTTTGAGGCAATAAAATTAATTCACTAAGAGCCCTCTTTGATTCTCAACTTTCGTTCTGACAAAATTATTTTTCGAGAGCGATTCAAATCTTGGAAGTACTTTACGTTTGTTTAAGAAGAATATTATTGTTGCCTAATTTAAAAATATATTAAGGGTTTCTTTGAAACATTAAGTCGCCAACCTTATTTCGCAGGTATTTTGTAAAACGACTGTGGTGAGTAATATTCTCAAGAAAGAAAAAATAAAAATTTAAAAGGTAAAATTAAATTTCTGAAGTACTGCAACGTTACTTTGTAAATTAAATGATAAGATCACTTGAGAAATCAAATTATTATCTTATTATTTCTTTTAAATCTTGACTGTCAAAAAATTTGAATAGTTTCAGAATTCTGCTTTATTTTAAGTCTAGACGTCGACGTCTCATTGAACGTCTCAATCTCGTTTAATTTGCTTATCGTCTAAGTGTAAAGCTTATTCAATTACTTATTATTGTATTGGTAAAAGGATAAGTTGAATATACTTTACCCCGCTTTGCCCCGCCCCAGCTTCGCACGGGTAAAAAAAAACAATATTGATAGTCTGCTATGCACATCAGAGATAGTAATAATCAAATTCATCATCAGACAAATATTCAGAACTAGGTATCTTATGCGACCTTTAAGACGCGTGACCTTTTCTTCTTTTTTTATACTTGACAACTATCCCAAGGGAATATACTCTCGGGATGAAAAGTCCTGTGCCAGAACATGGTATACCCGAGTTTCAAATCTCATCCAAATGCGTTAAGCTGTTAAGACGTGAAGAGGTTACTCTCGCATTACACGGAATGGATTTCTCACATTCAAATGAAGGCTAAAAAAAAACACTGGGCAGTCTTTGGGGACTGCCAATAGAACTGAAAACTAAGCGAAAGCTAAAGCCTTCGGTGACGATGACGCGAGTTCCATGATTTTTGTTCAACCAAAAAGTGCTCAATGGGCCTAAAGAAGGTTTCACTTAAAAAAAAACCGGGAAAAATATAAACACAAAACAAAAGACCGTTTTACTTTCATAAAAAAATCAGAAACACACTGCACCCTTTTCACAGGACAAACATGTTGAATATCTTCATTATTCCTCCTCGTAGCTATGGTCACCGCCACGCCAGTTTTAATATTTAAGGATTTATGGTCCCAGAGGCGACATTCATTTCACCATCTCTTTACACTTGAGGCCACATAAAATAATGTTATGGAAATTTTTTCGAGAACTGTTTTTAATGTGTTGTAATTTTCTGTTGGTTGAATGAGTTTAGAATGGTGGTTAAAGTGTTTTAGAAGTTATTGTTTGCTTTGAAAGTTATTTTATCTTTTCTGCAGGACAAGCATTAAACCTGGATAAATTTTAGTTACACGTGAGCCTGTTACTAGAAACAAGATATGTTTTTTTTATCAGTTTATCATTGTTTTTTACACGTAATAACGAATAAACTTTATTTGCAGCACGTGACAATATTTTACAGAATTTTGCAGGTTGTAATTCAAACGTTCAGTATGGAAATTCGTATCGTGAGAACAGATTATTATGTATGCGCACATCGCTAATTAGAATTCCAAGCGCAAACCGACACAGGAATTTAATGCTATATCATAGTTCGTACACCATCAGAGAACAATAATACCTACTGGTCTTGAATAAGAATTATACCTATCAGTAACGAAAATTAACAGGGTAAGATTTGTTGAAAAGTCGACCAACTATAATTCAGAATATTTTTTTCATGGAATTAAGTTAATCAGACTTACACGTGTACGTCTGTTTTGTGTCACAATTTATCATAATGCTTTGAGCTAATATTATAGTCCCACTTATTACCTTTTTTTTCATTTTTCGCGTATTATTTTTAGGCCAACAAAAACTTAAAATATAGTTCTGGTGTGTCTATAATTTTGTCTTACACTACACAAAAGTATATAGTGTACTTACCTGCGCTGCTACCCAAGTAGCATCCCTTAGAGGGTAATACAACATTTTGGGGAGTATATTAAATGTGACCCTAACTGACCTCCGGCATTGTATGAGAAGATTCATCCCCTTAGCGCCATCCTCTTATTTACCCTTCTGTTTACTTTCGTCACTATAATATGCTTCGGGGATCGCTTTGAAAAAAAGCCTTTGATTTTTACATTTGCATTTATGAATAACTTAGATATTGTTTTATGCATGTGATTTTTATTCACGTTGTTTGTATATCGTTTTGTTTTCTCATCTAAAAGTTATAAAGATAAATAAATTGTGCCTTTGCTTGTAAGAGGTAAATCTCTGTAAGTAACTAGTTCAACTACTAAAATCCTTTTATTGATAGAAAGGCACACTATCTGACTTGCTGAGTACCACAGGCTACTTTTAAAATACACGGTTGCAGAGTGAGGGGCCACAGGAGTGAAACGAGTTCTAAATCTGTAGTAGTTACTTCATAACTGAATAAATATTACGAGATATGATTAGTACTATATTTACTACTGTTCAAACGCGATGCCATACACTTAGGTCGTACCTACAAGTTAGCCCAATAACATCTCCATTTTAATATTGCAATTCTCAAGTAGCAGAAGGAAACACAATGGATTCAAAAGCAAACATTTCTCAGCCAGTCAACTTTTTACTAAAAGTAACAACCAAAACGATAATGTCAATCAATTTGACGAACCAACTTTGGAAAACCCATGATAAAAATTGAAGCAGGACCATAAGTAACGAAACTGATTGAAAGACTCCGCAGGGGACCAACATGTTAAGAAAAGAATTACAATAAGAAACAAACAAAAGGATAGATTCAAAATGGGATGTGGTGAAGACACGAAATAGACGTTGATTGACAAGGGTAGTACTGTTGAGGGATGTTACATTAATTGAACAAGTTCCAGTGATGAATAAAGAATGAGAGACGGCCACCGGGTTTGAAGTACACCTGAATATGGTCTAGGAGCGTGGGATGTATTGCCACCATTGAGGGTTAAATTTTAATTAATTCTGAGGAGAATTACAAGTATGGGTCATAGATGTCTACCACCGTCTGTTTAATGGGAGCAAACCACATCTACCATATAATAGACATACGTAGTTGTGATTTTGGCGAAGTAATTGAATGGATTGAACAAAACTTTACAAGCCATGCTATATTTACTACAGCATGACTGATCCTATATGGGTTATGTTTTTTCGTTCCATCGTATGGAACCCTAAAAATAACTATACTATGATTGGAAAATATAGCGGAGCTAATCAGGTAAATAGATACAAGATATAACAGCATGGATTATTCTCTAATCAATCGTACTGACATTAGAGAAGACGACAATTCAGCCAAAGGTAGATAACACATTGATTACACAATGATAAACACAAGCTTGCAATTCTACACTATTGCTTCCTAGGTAGACAAATAGCAACTACACCCAACATAATAGGCGGTGTTACGAGTAAGCTAGCAACTTGCTAAAGCAATTATATTGCGATGTATAGGCACGCTGGGGTGAGCAGCATTCCAGGCGATTCTGAGGCCGATGCAGCTTCAACCACATAGGTACAGCAATATCGCTGGGACTAAATACTGAGTGATATTTGATGAATTGTTGTACTGAAATTGACTTGTGTCTAGTATTGATTGAGTAGTTGTGTGTGAGAGATATTGTGTTGGAGTATTGGTATTGATATCGGGTAATTTGCAGATTGGATGGGTTAAGTTACAAAGAGTGGTTACAGACCATACATGTTGTAACTTTTTTACTGTCTTGCATAATTATGTGTTGTTTATGCGTTTGAAAAAAATAAAGAAAGAAAGAAAAAGAGTTAATTTGTGATAAGCATGACGCATACAAAAAAAAAAAATTACAAAAAATATGCAAGTTGGGAAGATATGCGTCACATTCGCGCAAAATCGGGCATCGCTCAGCATAATGCTGGGATTCGTGTGCAAGACAGCCACAGCGCTGGTTTTCAGTGACAACCGGCGTTGACAGAATGACGTTGATCGGGGCAGCATAAAAAGTAATTAAAACGAAATCAATAAACAAATAATAAATATAAAATGGGTAAAATATAATAAGTACAACGTCTACAAAATGACAACATGTTGTAGCGCAGTTGATGGAACGTAGCCGACAAAAAAATGGCGCGCTACACTTAGTAAAAAAAATAGGTTAAAGGTTATGTTATCTGTGCGCACAAACCATTTCAAATTGAAATGTTTAAAAGAGCCAGATTCCCATCAATTCTTCGTGGACAATCCTGAACAAAATGAATTATAACTAAGTATAAATGTTGTGGTCTATCCAAAACATAAGCTATCCGTTTCGCAAACTATGGTGAGCTAAAAGAAAAAGACGCCAGTTGAATTTGAAGAGAAGAATTAGTTGCATGGTAGATTTGGCAATGAAAATCCTCAATCCAATTCTTCAATGCAACACTTTATCCGTCGTTAACCTGTAGCCTCGCAACGGAACATGAGAAAACAATACAGAAACACACAAAAACAAACATCGACGGATTCGGAAACAGTTTTTACGTTTCGCTAACCCTAAAATGGGGGCTAGAAAAACGTTGTTTTATTCAAATGTGCGATACACCTGTGCGGATTTAGATTACAAGCAAACAATCCGTTTGTTGCCTGTAGCACATTTGGCACGTTTACGTGATCCTTGCTGGTACTTTTTATGGTAACAATGTTGACGAGTGTAGGAATTGGCGTTTGTTTCAACTATTGATTCCGGTTTATTAATGTTTACTGTTTTATTCACGTGCTTTGATTTGGTGTGTCCAATACAGTTAATACATATAATCTAGGGCTCTCAACGAGTGAAATTTTATCAGCTATGTCATCGTTATGGAGTTTTATTATTTATTGCACGTTAATCTAATTTTATTTCTTAAGTAGGAAGTTCTGTCTGATTAACAGAGTTCATTTCCCAAAATTATTTTTGTTATAAATACTGAATAAAAATTTTGGTAAAATCTTTTTTTATTTTAATATCTTGAACTGACACGTTCAATTTCATTTGGAAGTGTGGGACTAAATGAAGCTTTTTTAAATGTTAATTTTTAGTTCCGTGACGGTGATAATAAAATAGTTACCCGTAATACTATCAGTTTAGGGATTGTCCATTGACAACCATCTAATCACCAAACCATAATTTTAAGACGGGGCCCGCTAGGGCCAGAGCCTGCTAGGGTTGCGGAATTTGTTCGAAAGAGTCACCGCGGCCCTGGAACGCAAAGGGCTTTAGAAGGAACACGGATGGGTTTTAGTAAGTAAGAGTTTGACACGCCCTTCCGCTCCACCCAGAGCGGAAGAAGTCATTTGATGATTTCCCATCCTTAAAAAAAAAACATAATTTTCTGTAACATGGTGATGTTCATGCTACTGAGCAAATGGGAACAATGGAATCTCATAGAAATTCAGATATAATCTAGATATTCCAATATGGAAATTCCTGGTAACCCGAACTAAATACCAGAACTAGTTGCATACTAACTACAATAGACTAATAGCGAACTAAGTGATAACATAACTAATTAACTGCATGTATGGAAAGCCGATCGGGAGATAAGGAGTTACTGTTTTAGGGCGCCCACACAAAACCGCGATGCGATGCGATACGACGCCGCAATCGCAGGAACTTGTACGTGCGAGCTCGCAGATATTCGCGATGTGTTGCGAATTCGCAGTTATGTGTGGGAGCCCTTAATCCCACGTAACAGTAGTGTTGTACAAAAGTTCAGCACACTCTACTTTAAAATTATGAAGGTACAGGAAACTAAAACATGCTTCTTGTTGTACCTAAAGCCTTAAAAGTACAATACGCATACTTGAAGTCTTGCAAGGAGATAGCACGCTGTTTTGAAATAGTTACTTCTTGAATACCTCGAAAATTTCAATCGCTTTTTATTCATCAAAAAAGGTTGACTGGTAGAGAATGCCTGTGGCATTAAGTCCGCCTCTGTACATTTGTGTGCGTAAAGTGTTAATAAATAAATAAATTGTAATGAATCTTTATTAGATTATAAGTTCTCGATATATTATAAAAAAAATCGTTTCGTATACCATAAATCTCATCCAAATGCAATAGTTTCCAATATATCCGTGTCTTATTAACAAAAAATAGTTGACAATATCACGCAATATATTACAATCTTACGGCGTTTGCAATTTTCCGGTGACAGATACACTGCGCCATATCATCTTTGATAATGTACGTCGGTAGCGTGAATGACCTATAATATCCTACATTTTTGCATATCATTGTGTTAACTATTCATTTCTAAGCTACCCGGTGCATAAATATTCACTTTTTAGCCTACCTATGCTGAAAATGCATGGCCTGCTCCATCTGCGCAGCAAAACCTTGCCTGAAAGCTTTTTCAAGCAAATTCTTAAAGAATACAAAAAAAACTTGTCACCTGTGAGGTTAATATTTTCAACATAAGCATCAAATCAGATTATTTATGTGATAAAAATCGGAAATAAACATCAACCATGAATTTATAACGAATGATGAATGTAATATGATTTTTTTTTCTTTCTTAGCCTATTGTGTCTCACTGCTGGGCAAAGGCCTCTCCCGTTTCCTTCCAGACATTCTTTTCTTGCACCACCTCGAACCAGCCTTCCCGGTGTGCATCCAAATCATCTCGCCACCGCTTTCTGGGCCGGCCTCGGGGACGCCATTCATCCTGATGACCGTGTGTGAGTTGTCCCAAGATATTATATTATTTTATTGTTGTATGATACGTACCTCATCACAAAAAAAAAAATTGATTGTAATTGATAGTGGGTTCTGACTTCCGTCTTTTTTTCTATTTCTTTTTTAAAAGGCATTCGCGTTTACCTTCGTTCTAGAATACCAGCCACTCCATTATATCACGCTCAACATAAACCAGCGCAACATAACCAAGGTAGTGTAGTGACACAGAAAACCTAATTGAAGGCACCGGGAGGGGTCATGTGTCACTCTTAAGCCAGATTACATGAGGTAATCGGCTTATACGCCAAACACCGACTTTTACGATCCCCGTTCGTTCTAATACCTAAAAATAGTGCGGGTTAACGGTGTTGCCAACTTTGGATAGGGTTAGAAAACTTGTGGTGGTAATATTTATAAATTTATGTGGGAAAAGTTGTAGGGTAGGTAAAATGTTATGGTGGATTTTTTGTTTTTTTTTTTATTATTATTGTTTACTTTTGTATACCAATCGATTTGATTGAAGTCTCTGACTGTCTAGAACCTTACAACACACAACTTACTGACATGAGAATGCCTAAGAAAAAAAATGCAGGTTATTTTTCCCTTGATCCGGAAGATCTAGCTAAACCACTAACCATTTCTCGCCCCTAATTTTACGTTCATTTAGATACGATGTAGATACCCAAAACAATTTTATAATTTAATAGTTTACAATTTAAAAACTGCTAAAATAATGATGCAATTAATAGAAACAAAGCGTTAAATATCCTGACTCATAAAGCACATTGCTGCAATTCCTCCTTCACAAAAAATATTCCGACCGCAGAAAAAAACATCACAGTATTCAATTAAATCCTTCTTGCAACAGCTGTGCCATTCATTTTCTTACGTAATAAAAAGCAGCAAAAAATACACTTCAGGCCAGATTTAAGAACAAACGTTTTGCGGCTCAGTAGGAAATCTTATTCCAAGTACGCGACCATGTTCTATCGCGATTAGTCCCTGATAAAAGGGTGGAGGGATCTCATTTCCGTCGGCGTGGACTCGTGTCGGACCCGGCGGAGGAAATGACGTTACGTTCCCAGTTTATTCTCTTGAATTTATAAACGGTTTTACCAGCTGGAATTATAAAAATAAAAAGTTGTGCCAGATGGAATTATGAAAATGAAAAGTTCTTTTTTTTGCTTGGTTTGAACTGGGTGGGTCAGTAATTCTGGTTTATATTGTAGATGGTGTTTAGTTATGATGAGGTGATGGTCTTGATTATTTCAAAGACGAAGAAAATGATGAAACATCTGCCTCCTTTCATGATAAACAATTTTGGTTGCAAACGTTGTGAAAGGCAATTAATTTCGATTATCACATAATAAAAACTTTTCAAAAGAAAATATTTGACTAATTTAAATATCAAGAGCGTACTAAAATTAAATATTCTATGTTAACAAACAGTTTGAACAGCGTAACTTTTCCACGAGACCCAAACAACAAAAGAAAAAGAAAATATCTATTACCTTACTGAAAAGAATCCAACCTTTTCCAAACAATGAGATTTGGAGGCAAAAATCACAAATCTGAAATAACGAAGCCTAAAATAACAAAGGATCTTTACTCTCGGCTTACGATAGCGATCAAAAGAATAATTGCTTTGCCTTGCGAAGCAAACTAGTGTGACCCTGGGAGGGTAGCTGACATATTATTTGAGGGTCATTTATCATAACGTCAGTGTCCAGTCTGAATCTGGGGATGGACTTGGTAAACTTGAGAGAATATTTGATGTCATTCACAAGAGGTATCAAGAGCTAGTTCAACATTGTATTAAAATAAGTTGAAAAAATAAAAATTGGATGAACAATTATTACAGCGTCTTCCTGATTGCTATTAATAACATATTTAATGTAACCTTTGTATGTGAATAAGAATATTTTATTTGCATTTAAAACATGGTACCATTAAGGTCTTATTTTAGAATCATGACCTAACATATTTTTCCATTTACTGGCATACAAAAAATATTTGAGCAATTGTTTACAAACATAACGAATGTTATGTTCAAAACGAATGTTTTGTGATACAATCAATAATTAAGTTATATACATATAAATTCAATTTTAATTACACTAGCAAGTCTCTCAGGTACTATTACATTACTACAGTTACAGTACTAGTACATTATAAGGTATTATTGATTGATCAAGACGACATTTTATAAACGATAGCAAGATATTGACAAAATTCCAAAATGTTTGGAATCGATCCGTATGAAATACATATGTACTGCAGTACGTGTGAATCTCATACATTTTGAATTTCGAAAATCATTATCACTGACAGGATGACACTTCTCACGGTACACAGGTGACTGAATAATAAGTAAAAATATTTGATCTTTCTCATTTGGCTCAGAATACAATCCATCCGGACAGATAGCTCTTTGCAATTTTCTTTTCCAATAAAGTCTCCAATTGAAACATTTAATAATTCATGAAAACAGCACTTAGTGAGTATTTTGTAAGTAAATTATTGAGGGCCAATCTAAAGTGATTACTTTGGGGCATTGACGAGAAAGATTGATTCTATAACCTTACCTATTCCATAAAATGTCTCTTCGAAAACCAACTTGGTCAATAATTTTTCTCGTCACAGATGGATTCCGAAAAATTACAATTCAAAAACCTTTTAATAATAAAATTGAATTAAAAACCGAACTCATTGTCAAGTTTTTATTAAATTTAATAAACCCCACTTCTCTAACTTTGCTACAGCAATCGGGGAGATAAAATTAAAAAATATCGGGTAGAAAAAAATGAGGACGAAGGCAAAAGCGTCTCACAGGTGCGTTACCCATTTATATTCTTTCTGAAGCTGAAATTGGGTATTATAATGTCTCGTTTCACAGTATGACAGAGAATTTGCACTTCATAAGCGTTAAATTGGTCATTAGACCTCCCCGTCGTCAAATAAGCGTGGCAATAAAGTGTGAAATATTTATTATAACGTCTTCGCCCGAGTGTTGAGATGGGATGTGTTCAGTAAATTTTGTATTACCCACCGTGATATAACGTGTGAATTGTTCGTTGTCAGCCGAATGTCATTACGAGTATATGACGGCAGCGAGGCGGAATCTTAGGGAGTTATCAACGGAGATTCGGGTGGAATTATATGAGTGGGTTAAGTTAATAAAAGCAGCTTCAGTGCACTTGTGTTATGATGAATTTTGCGGGAAATGGGTTATAAGTTTAGTGTTAATGTCTTTTTGTAACGCGTGCTTTTTCATTAACACATTTTCTAAATTACTTTCTCTAGGTTCTCTCGGCACGCCATTATATTATCATTATACTAAAATAAAATAAAAACTGTTCCTTAAAGATGTTGTTACTTTAAAGTAACGCACTACATCCGATCCGAATCCGAAGTGAAAATACGTTCCGAAGTAGTCAAAGAACTATTTGTATCGTAGTTTATGCACTAGATCCGACTTCCGTCATCCGATTACTCTCCGTCATTCGTGAGTCTCGAAATCAGAAGAAATATTGACGGACCAAAGTAACCGTAGTACTGCTTGTATAAACGCTTTTGGATTACCTCAGATTCAAATCGGACCCCTGGAATTTGAATCAGAGATCGGATTAGTGCGTTAGCAATTTCCAAATTAGGTCCTACTTTTTGTACTCTAGATCCGTATTTTCACGAATTTGAATCGGATGTAGTGCGAAAAGCAATATCCGAGTTCGGTCCGAGTTTTCTCGGACAGTATTTTGACGGATTTGGATCGGACGTAGTGCGCAACCGCTCTAAGTCTTGCTATAAATTCTAAGATATCTCTATACATCACATTTACAAAGATTTTATTTTCCGATACTTCATTAGTGTTTCCTCAAACTGACCCAAAAAGCTAAACACACACAGCAAGAATATACATAGATACGATAATAAACGAGCGTTAGGTAATCAAAAGCTCAATCTCGACTGAAGGTAATACCGTGCATCAAGTAATTTACGAAGTAAGCTTCTAATTAACGCCAACCACGATTTAGACAGTAATGAAACTCGTAAAGAGTTCCATAAAATTAATCGGTGAAGCCATTTGTGTAACATACTTCATTATGGAGACGTGAGAGGTGTCCTTCCTTATAATACAAGTTAATGAATTAAGCATATTAAAAAAAATCGGCCAAGTGCGAGTCGGACTCTCATATGAAAGGATCTGTACCTAAACCGAAAAAGAAACACGTTTCTTATACGGGAGCCCCCTGTAATTTATTATTTTATTTTATTTTTATTATTTGTTGTTATAGCAGCAATAGAAAAACACACTGAAATTTTCAACTGTCTACCTATTACGGTTCTTGAGATACAACCCGCTGACAGACAGACAGATGGACGGGCGGACGGATGGACAGCGGAGACTTAGTAATTGGGTTCTGTTGGTTATCCTTTGGGTATGGAACCCTAAAATATGTGTTGGGAGCTGGACAGATTAGAATGGGAATATATATTTCAGCTAGACCAGATTTTTAATACTTTCTAAATCCTACTTTTTTACTATAAATCTTTTTTGAGATAAATCTATTTAAAAAAAAGATATAAAGGTAGCGGGCTGTATCTCTATAGTAGGCGCCAGATAAATGTGGAATAAAGTACATTGACCTTTCCCTAATAACTGTTCATAGGTACCTGAACAATAAAATATGAATCGTTTTTCATTATTAGACAATGTTAAGGATCACGAGAGATGATGATTCGGGACCGCTTTGTGTCATTAATTCCGTTTTTCAAATTAAAAATGTCAATAATTGTAGGTGGGTCAATGACCGTTATTCCACGATTATCTGGCGCCTACTATAGAACCTTAATAGGCAGACAATTGCAATTTTCAGTGTATATTTCTATTGCAGCTATAACAACAACTAATAAATTAAAGGGGACTCACATACAAGAAACGTGTTTTTTTCGAATTATGATACGGAACCCTACGTTTGAGAGTCCGACTCGCACCTGGCCGGTTTTTTCATTATTCAAATTAATATATATTTTGCAACAAACGCAACATAAAACCGCAACAGATATTCAATGATTCAATTAACTCGCAAATTGGCGCCAATTAAATATTACCGCACTCTTTCCGCTTGTTTTCCGTCAGCAATTTATATGTATGAGAGTCAGCGATTTTCTACTTGAAAACTTTTAATTGATATGTAGTTTATGGCCTGGAACTACAGTTAAGTTTATTTGATCTGGCTGGTCTTTGATTCGAGTAATAGTCATAGAGTCAAGTTGATACATTTTGTATTTGTCTCGGGCGAAAGCGGCATAATATTTTAACTTGAGGTAGCAATATAAGTCGACTTTCTTAGTGTCCGTGACGTGCCCGGCCATGGTCTGTCACGACGTGGTATGGCACGTTTCAGATATGGCCTGAATACGGACGTGTGTGAACGAGTTCATGTAAAATCAAGGCACCGATATTTGTTTGAGCTCGGGCTATGCCTGGGTATCTGTGGTTCTAGCTTCATGTTAAGCGGACAGCTGAAACCTTATGGCTTTTGGTAAGTAGGTTTATATTAGCAAAGAAACAACGTGCTTTCTAGTTCCTGAAGAACAGCCCGCCTGAAAAAAAAGCAACGGTTTGCACTCCGGGAGTGCCGGCAGAAGTTAAAACTTGAACATTAACGTTGTACATTTTTGATATTTTGGAATGGTTAGGGAATAATTTCGCACAAATTGGTTTAATTATCAGTATAAAAGTACTGTCATTTATGTGGTAAAATACAATATTCATTTATTGCGCTATGGTACACAAGCATGGCACATTATATTACATTAAAAATTGAACACTTCAGAACTGTCCCTCCGTCTTACCAATTTTCGATCAGGTCACGTGTCCTAACGCGAGTTTAACATTTTTTACCCATCCCAAAAAGTGCACAACGCCGCCAAAGAAGTTTTTACTTCAAAAAATCCTTTTCTTTTTTGGAGTAGTTGCTGCTCTCGAAAGATCTAGACGACGAAAACCACTATTATGTCAAGATCGTATTTTTTACCGGAAAGTTCTGCTTTCTAATCCGGTAATACCAAACTGGTCCTTTGAAAAAACCCTCAAGGATATTTTACCTGTAAACGTTCCTAAAGAATAAAAGGGTTTCTTCGCTAAGCCATAAATACAAGGCTTTGATATTGGCAAAGATATGCGAATGTTGTTTGTAAGACCAAGGCATCGAGAAGGATATCGAACATTGATATAGGATATAGAAAGGATTTTCAACAGATATTTGTAGGTACAACTGTGGATAGGTACTTACTATCTATGACCCCTTTCTGGAATAAATCATACAATATACTTCATACGTTCTTCATATTTCTGTGTGTACGTTTAGCCCTTTAAAGAAATATTAGATCTGACCTCCACAGTCAAGAAACTGGGTCATTCGATACTCCTTGGCAAACCTGGTGTCAGATTTTTGGGATTGTGGCTACCCGTAAAGGCTGTCAAAGATCTACAAATGATACCTGTAATTATTGGCTTTACGTACTTTTTGAGGCACGTCGATACTCCTTTGCTATGTAATGGTCTTTGATCTACGGAACAACCTCATTAAGCGTTGCTTCACCCAAAAATGTTTAACTACGACCTCCTCCTAAAAAAACAAAAAAAAAGGAAAAAGTAGGTATATGTTTATTATAATCAGTAACATGTAAGAAATATGCATAGTTTCTAAATTCGCTTAACAAGTTATTCTATTTTTTAATGACCTTACAACTACACTTCTATCGTTCTACTCATTCCATTGCCGTTTTGTGAACTTCTCTTGACGTGCACGAGAATTTTATTATAGGTCTAAACTTGTCATCGTCTTCCTAGCCTTTTTCCCAACTATATTGGAGTCGGCTTCCAGTCAAACTATATTTAGCACCACTATTTTACGTGGAGCGGCTGCCTACCAGACCTCCACAACCCATTAACTGGGTAACATGGTACTTTTTGGCAAGACTGGAGTCAGATTTTCTAACTACTGACAATCCGTAACGACTGCTAAAGATCTACAAATTACAGCCGGGGATGGTGTACATAAGAAAGAGTATTCTATTCTATTCTTAGCGTGCTTTCCGAGGCACGGAGGAATCTTGATATGTTAAGATGAAAACCCATCCACAGACCGACCTCGGCAAGCGTTGCTTAACTTTGAAGATCAACCCGTGTGGCTGCTGTTTTTTAGCCTCGAGCCCTTTTACCACTTATTCTTTCAAAATTTTTTTTACCTTAAAATTTATCAATTTTTCTACTAATTCCATTGCCGTTTCATGAACTTCTCTTGACGTGCACTAGAGTTATACCTGTATAGAACATAAAATAATCAACGGTGATTTTAGCAAGCGGCTCATGGATCAGAATCTTAATAAAGTAATCCTCGAATTACTAGCACCAAAATGAACTTTCAACCAAAAAAACTTGTTGCTATTCCACCAATTCGCACTAAACGTTTCCAAACGTCTTTTATAATGCGCACAGCAAAGGAGTGGAACTCTCTGCCTGCGTCTGTGTTTCCGAACGCATACAACCCGAATCTCTTCAAAATTAGAATGAACAGGCTTCTTCTGGGTAAGCTCGCTCCATCGTCGACTTTGTCACTGTCATCTATGACCTAGACTAGAGTCAAGAGCAAGCTCATATTAAATAAAAAAAAAAAACAAAGAAAAAAACGTTGAAACAACACAGCAATTATACCTACTGTCAAAGAATATAGACAAAAGCTCAGTGCCCATTTTCGAGGGCTCATCCCAGCGCGTGCGACTCCCAATGTCAACAATGTTTATTCGATCCTCGGGAAATGAGTGGAGTGTGTACTTTGCGGATATAGGGCGTTCTGTCTCGTTAACGGATTCAATTGTATTTTATTATACTCACACGTTGTTCAGTATTGAGGCAGATTGAAAATGGAACGGATAAAAATAATGTTTGCATTGCAACTGGTTTTTAGGCTTGGATCTGGGAGGTGATGATTGATTTTGTGTGTCTGTTTCTAGGAATGTTTTCAAAAGGAAAAAATAATAGGAACAACTGTTAATTTTAAAGAAAGAGGAAAAAAGTTTAGAGCTGTCATGTTTAGGTATTTTATTTAGAATAAGCTGTGCCCGTGGCTTCGCTCTCGTCAATCGTTACCTACCCCACTCTACCTACCCTACATACCTACCCTACCTACGTACCTATCCTACCTACCCATTTTTTTTTTGTTTTTAAACCTGCCCTGTAATTTGGCGAACAAAACAAAAAAAAATAGCCAAATCGGTCAAGCCGTTCTCAAGTTATAGCGTGACCAGGAGAAATAGGGGTTCATTTTTATATATATGTATGTAGATGTTGAGATAATAAATGTTGAGGATGGCTTCCAGTCTATCGGGATGCAGCAGAGTACCAGTAGTTTATAACGATCGACCACCTATCTCAACGCGGTACCCCTTGGAAAGACTGGTGTCAGATATTTTGGCTTATGAATATCGTTATCGACAATCAGAGGTCTACAAGTTACAGCCGGGGTTACGTTAACGTCCAAGTAACAAATAGCCTTCAAAACATGTGTCTGAATTTTCAGAATCGTAGATATAATAACTTTCGGTATATTTATTTACTTTTTACGGACAGATAAAAGTCAAACTTTACTAAATATTTAATTAATGAAAGTAGAAAATAAAGCAATTCTGAATTCCATTTTAGATTGAAGTTGGGAACACTATAAATTGACGGCACTATATCATTTCCGTATCATTCGCTTCACGGACGCAACTCTAAAAAGTTACAAACTTGTTGAAATCAGTATTCTAGAGCGACACTACAAAAACTTTTGAATTCACGGCATCGTGCTCAAATTGCGTGTACATTTTTCTGTACAATCCGCATCGGAGAAATTCGTACTGTTGGGCATTTAAGAGGTATTTTTTTTTAGTTTAGAATGAAACATTTTTTTTATGCTATTGACTATTTAATTTCCCTTTTTATTAATTG
Source organism: Mamestra brassicae (assembly GCA_905163435.1). Lineage (NCBI taxonomy): Eukaryota > Metazoa > Arthropoda > Insecta > Lepidoptera > Noctuidae > Mamestra > Mamestra brassicae. Next base: position 2,344,577 of record LR990996.1, on the reverse strand, counting down.
ATTTTATTTATTATTATTTATTTATGATAATAAAAAAAATCTAATAATAAAAATCATTGTATTATCAGGCTACTGAGACATATAGACACAATATAAAATAATCTTATACAATAATAAACTAATACATATTAATAAACCTTTTTAAACTATTGCACACGAAATGACGACTGGTGACGACGAATGGTTATTTATGTACACACAATGTACCTAAAAAAATAGCATATTGTTGCCGTTTGATATAGCTTCAATCATAAAACTTAAACGCCGACGTGTACTCCATCGTGCACACTGAAAAAATCGCATAGGGATATGCCGACCCGTGGCCGACCCTTAGTAAATGGGAAAAAGTCCTAACAAGATATAATGCATCACAAGAAAAAAATAATTTACTGGAATAATCTTAATTTAATCTGTTGGAATAATTTAATCTAATTTCATTTAACTAACTATATAAACTAGAAATAAAAATAAAAACGCCTAACTAAATTAACCCTAAAATATGGCGTCAAAAAATTTATCCGCATCAATGTCGACTGGAAGTGTACCCAAAAGACTGGCGGCATTGCCACGTTGTATGGCAATGCTTATTCTTTGACCCAAGGGCTGGCTTTCACAAGCAAATCATTTCAATTATTGGTGGGTAATTTATAACTATCCAATCAGAGGCCCCACTATGCCATCTTACAAAGAATATCTATCCGGAGTGCTGGTGCTGAGGTAGGTGCAAGTATCTCTATGTTCAGTGTCCAATATTTTACATTTGAACAAACTATGTAAATTATTGGACACTTCAATTGAACATGATTTAGCCATAGTTTGTTTTTATTCTTTCATCATCTCCAAAACACATTCTACATGCATCACAAATTTAAAAGGCTTTTAATTTAATACAGCATCAGCCCTATTCACATACCAATTCAAATGCAGTCAATTGAAATGAAAAGGCTTTTTTAAAATTCCAAGAAGGAGCATCATTTGCTACAAATAAACATACGTTCCACGGAAAAACGTATAAATGGGGTACTGTGAGGCCAATCAAAGGCACTCTTTGTTATTCAATCCCGTTGCTTTCACTAAAAAAAGAGGCTGAAGATCTTTTGCGAAGGCTTTTCATGAGCTAGGACCCGTTTCATATCAACTCGAAATAGAGTGTACACAGTGCATTGCGTTGTTGTTCAAACATCCCAAGACGCACTCATTCAAATTGTACACTCCACTTAGACTTGCCTTTCTTGCATCGTTCGCATAATCGTGGGCAATCTTACTGCACAGCGGCGTGCGGAAAGCGCACGGCTTACCGATTTCTGCAAATATTTAGCACGCTTGGAGCAATATTTGTGTACGTATTTTTTGTACATTTGTGAGATACACTTTACTAACACAGCGTATTTATATGATTTATACAGTACGATGCTGGCGTCTAGTTTTTGATAACGTTATATTAGTGATATTTGTGTACGTATTTTTTGTACGTTTGTCAGATACACTTACACGCGGTGACTCTTTCGAACAAATTCCGCAATCCTGACAGAGGGTCTTTGGGTAGCATTTTACACTGCATAGCATTTTAACTTTTACAAACTTTGAATGTCACATTTATTTATATCGAATCAAAAGTCAAAAAAATAAGTTTCAAGCTTCTAGCTCTAAAAGTGACAATTCTTCCATACAACTTTTCATCCCCCATTCATCCCCCAACATTTTTTTTTTTAAGATGGGTAATCATCAAATGACTTCTTCCGCTCTGGGTGGAGCGGAAGGGCGTGTCAGACTCTTACTGACTAAAACTCATCCGTGTTCCTTCTAAAGCCCTTTGCGTTCCAGGGCCCCGGTGACTCTTTCGAACAAATTCCGCAACCCTGGCAGGCCCTTTAAACCCCTTACAACCCTTTTTTCGCGTTAAAAAGTAAGGCTCTAGACTATCTGTGTACCAAATTTCACTTCAATCGGTTCAGTAGTTTTGGCGTGATAGCACGACAGACAGACGGACAGAAAGGCAAGAGTTACTTTCGCATTTAAAATATTATATAAATAAGGATAAGGAAGTAAGGATTTTGATTTAATGCAGAGATAAATATGATCCTGGAGGCGGTTATAAGCGGCTTTATTTTTAAAACATAAAACTTGAACACGGGCGAAGCCTTAGGCTAAAGCTGGTGCATCTAATCAATTATTGGTAAATGTACTGATAACAAATTGGGCAATATCAGTTTTCAAAAATTGGCCATTCATCTATCTACCTATATAAATAAAAATGAATCGCTTAATGTGTTGCTAAGCGCTAAACTCGAGAACGGCGGCGAAACCAATTTCGCTAATTCTTTTTTTGTTGTGTTTGTTATTATCAGGAGAAGGTTTTATGAAAGACATTTTTTTAAAAACATTAACATCCGGGCGAAGCCGGGGCCGTCCACTAGTTTTGCATAAAAACACTGATAGTAATTAGGTAGGTAAAGAAAATTCAGTAACCATTTCAATATTTCTCGAAACGTGTTTCATCTTAGACATTTTTATCACTTTTTTAATTTATTTAGTTATTTATTTATTCAAACTTTATGGCAAGGCATTCTCTACCAGTCAACCTTTCGGTTCCTTTGGGTATCACTAGTTAGTAAATAAATGATTTAACTGAATAAAATATTGCTCATTGTTAGTAAACACAAACAGTAGTCAAATAACATTTTTCACAACATTTTGAGCTAATTAGCAAGCTCAAAATGATCTGTGGTAAACAAAGCACTATTAATTAATTGATTAAGTTAAAAAAAATCTAAATGAGCGAGCTATGTATCTCAAAAGACAGGCTTAATTAAGTATCGCAATGAAGTGACTGAAAAATTATTCTAAACCTAATAAAACTGTGCTTAAAATTAAACCTCTATACAGAACCACATCAAACAAAATGACACATTCGTTAGCAACCTTACTCGAATACAAGCAAATTACGAGTCATTATTAAAACTTAAACTAATTTCTACCTGCCACTGTGTAGAAAACCTTTTGTGAAATCAGGAGCGATTTTATTAATGTAAACAGAACCGGGAGTTGAGACTATGCATACGATGTGGTTATGAAACCGCAATGAACTTTCATTGAGAACCTGAAGCAAAATGCAAAATTTGAGTTTGTCTAGTCCTGTAAGAGAAAAAGAGACAGCGCTACATAGGACGAATCCCATTTTTTCTTTTTCGTGACGAAATCATGATGGCATTGGTATATTATAGTAGTGCTATAATCGCCACGCTTGGCAAACTAGTTGGCGATCGCAGTGTAGCTATTGCAATGCACAGAGAATGCTACTGGTGAGTGCCTTAGTCGTCTCTTATAATACCCATGGAAAGTGATGGGATGGTGTTATTATTTTATGTCCGGCACCATACAGAACCTATACTATAACATAGGTATTGTTTTGTTTTCAAAGTTGTGGTTATAAGGCCACATTAAAATAGATGAACAAATTTTGAGAAATCACTGTGTCCACCAAAATAAGGACAATGGTAAAAAAATAATAAAAGAAACGCATTAGATACTCAAAGAAACAAAATCACCTAAAGACAATACACTAGAAATGTTAGTTACCCGACACATAAACACATCTATATCTTTGATATCACATAAATCTGTTACAAAAAAATGTCCTGGCGCACGTTAACACGTCAAGTTCCTACTAATAATGGCTGTGTTTATTCAAGTATGCCGGCAATTTATTTGCCGGCAATTTATATTTTAGATCAACATAAAATAACTTTGATCAGTGTTTTCTTTTTCTTGGATATCTTTGGTTAGACGTACTGAAAAAGAAAATAAGAAAATCAGTTTATTCTGCCGGAAAAAACGCACAGAAACACTAAAAACTAAAAACATATCAACTACAATTAAAACAAAAATAAATGAAAACAAAAAAAACCGCATCAGCTATCAGCCCATGTCAGGACCGGACAATGGACATTAATTAAAATGTGTCTCTGGTCACACCACAGACAAAACAGAACAGGAGTTGTCTATGGCATGACGCCCGACTGACTGACAGCGACAACATGGAAACAAAACAATAATAAACATTTTAGGCACTGAAAGTAATGTAGAAAATATACATACACTCAAGTTGAGCGTCGTATCCGAGCAAGAATCGGTCATTTGCTCAGCATAAATGCCGTGACTATGAGCAAATCCAAAAATCAACGCTGTGTTAAAATTTGTCCATCTATTTTAATGGGATTTAGAGTTATCTTTTAACTCAGAGATAAATGCGAACACAAGGTTAAATAACAAATTATATTATGGCCTCGGGTTAGCTCTCTTGGAACTCGGAGTGAAGTGACTCTGGTTTGTGAATCACAACTTTCATTTCGTCTGTACGAGTTATTCGTCAGTAGGCTTTTAAACACAGGCTTTTTTACGCTGTGCTTAAATGTCACCGCATTAAATCTGTCAATTTACTTGTGACAGAAGAGGCTCTAGACGAGTGACATTCTGTCAGCGGTTGCGTGGCTACAGTCGAAACGTCAAAAATGAATGGGATTGACAAACCCTGTTGAAATATCACGTGATCATTTATGTACCTGTGCTAAATAAATTTTATTCTTTCTTTTTTTCTTTGTATATTTTAGTATTTCGAAAATCGCATTCGCTAATAGAATGGCAGTTAGTCAAGGAGTTTTTAATACCTACTGAGAGAGGTTTTTCAAACGTTTTCTTAGCAATGAGACGATTGAAATATCAACTCAAGCAAGCAGAGTAACATAAAGAAAACACTCACAAACAAAATAATACTCCTCGATCCACAAACACGAACCCTACATTTGCGTATAATTTAAATCAGAACAGTTCCAATCATTTAACCGACAGCACAAGTCAAACGGTATCAAAAGACTCCTTCAATAGCGCCAGTCTACAGAGGAATACGAATACGAATGCTCTTTTCAAAATGAAAAGAAAACACTACGATGTTTCCCAGCATAAATTCTTGGCACTCGGCAAAATTGAAAAGTCCACTCAGTGGAAGCTTCCGTTTAGGTAGAAGGCACAATCTCAAATTGTTTACGCTCTCGTGCCTCTTAAGACAAGAATGGTGGCTGTTAGATGGCTAAGGAAATGAATATTAGAGTGTTTACATGTTTGTGTGTTCACTTCGTAAAATATGGGTGAGGATAAGGGAAGCTAAACGGCGGATAATAGTTTGTTCTTTTTAAATAAATTGTGAAACTTTTTTTTTGGATTTTTTTAAGAGATTGTTGCGATTTATTTTAACAATGTGTAACGTCTATTTGTCCCGCTGCTCCCTTTTCTCCTTTCCAAAAATCTCTATCCTTCTCGAAAACCATATATTATATTTTTATTATTTATTTAAATGTTTGCATGTAATTAAATATCAATCGCTTTTTATTCTCCATATTGCACCTACCACCATTCTCTGCATCACCCAAAGGTTGACTGGTAGAGAATGCCTATGGCATTAATGCCATAGGCATTCTCTACCAGTCAACCTTAACTGGACTTAAGTCCGCCTCTATACATTTGTGTGCGTAAAGTGTTAATAAATAAATAAAGAAGTAACTCAAAAAGCCGTTAAGATTGAGCCGGACATAACTGCCGCATGTCAAACGTGAAATGGGCGAACGAACTAAGATTTGCAATGCCAGACAACATGCAGACAATGCGAAGATGGCGGAAGAAATTCAACTCCTGCTGAAAGACTGACATCAATATAAATAAAACTCTTTCGGTACTGAGTGACGGACAATCAACGTATAGCCAAAACTACTTGAATTTGGCATGTAGGTTCCTTGGAAAAAAATCGTAATCGTAATAAAATTTCCAGAGATTACATAATTTAATCATTCAATTATACATTCTTTCTTCAATCCTAATATAATTGTTTTTCCGTAACTGACTGTCTGAGTGACTGAGCTACTGACAGGCAACGCACAGCCGAAAATACTAGTCGTAGAAAGCTGAAATTTGGCATGTAGGTTTCTTTGTGAGTGTAGAGGAGCACTAAGAGAGGATTTCCCGAAATTCCAACGGGAACAGGAAAAAACAAGATATGTGCGTATGAAGTCACGAGCAAAAGATAGTCAATAATGATTCCCATACAAGTCCCTCCCACAAATGCCTGTATCACAGTAGCGAGAAAATCATAAGCTAATTATTATGCTCAAGCTTTTATTACCCCATCGTCTAAGGCAACAATCTATATACCATTAATATACGATTAATCTCTCTATCTGTAGTAAACCAGGGAGATTCACCAAGAACCGTCAGTACTCGACGGCAACGGTTCGATTTTGGGATTTTTTGTACCGTTAGATTTACTGTGAAACACTTTAGACAGGATCGAACCGCGGGGTTGAAATACATGGCAGGAACGGTCGAATAGAAAAATCGCTCGAATATAGAAAATGCTGCTCGCTTCTGGACGTACAGCCGTGCACCATCCAGTTCGATGCTCTTTTTTTTTAAATCCCTGTCACTCACACAATGTCCTTTGAGGATGAATTGAATTAAAAGTGTCAGTTGAGATTTCGCTACTACTACCTACATAGCTTTCTTTGTGATTTTTTGCGTTTGACAATACCAAATAAAATTGACTGGCGATACCTCACACTATCTAGTGATAATGAATACAAATTATATTATTTTAAAGTCGTAATTTGACCTTTTAAAGAAAACCTAAGAAATGAAACGACTTGGTCGATTTTAAAACACTATTAGGTATGTTACGCTCAAAAATTCAAAACGCTCATTGACCGAAAACACAGCTCACAACGCGTTGTGTCTTCTTTCAAACGGCCATATTGAATTTGTCGTGGCACTCAAGAAAATAGCCACAAGAAAGAAAGAAAACGTATATAGTTTTTAATTGCCACAAAAAGTCATACCTACCCATATAAATAATTTTATTTTTCTTAAACTAAACCCTAAACGATAGTGTTAATAGTTCTTAAATTATGTTATTATTAATGAAAAAAAAACGTCAAAGTTGCAAGATAGCTGCCTGCATACCAAATAGATTTGTTGACTGTACCTACCTAACGTAATAAATCAAATTCAGAACATCTTTAGTAACTACCATTTACGACATCCAACAAGGCAGAAAAATATTTTCAAGCAAGTTACCTCGATTCCATTACTTAATATCGAATACATTTCTTGCTTGTCATCTGCCAGGTTTTGGGCGCATTTTATTTGTCATTTTCGCGGTGAATTGTATCTTTTTGAGGAAAAACGGGTAAACAGGAAAAAGGTTAGCAACTTTGTTAGCAATCAAGTATGGAATCTTTTATACTTACCGTAGTATCACACATATTAATAAATTGCTGACTCGTTCTTGTGGGAATTCTCGTCACTTGCGAAGATGATGTACCTATTTGTTTGATTTTCCTTAGTAGCTTTTAACTGAAATTTGAGCCTTATGTAGCATACGACTACGAATTATAGGTAGCTATATTTTATTTAACTTTTAAAATTTCTAACAATATAAGTATATCTTCATCCAACCTTTTAACCAACAATTACGATAAAATTATAAAAATGTTTTTATTAATTTTTTCAGAGTCTGATATTATCTTCGATAAATAATGAATAAAAAGCTCAAAAATATAATTATAAATAGTAGTAACAATCCAAGCTATATTAGAATATTTTGTATCAAGTTGCACTGCAGTGTATTGTGGTAGAACTCTAATATTAGAGAATTTATTTATTTTGATTGTGAACAAAGATATTTAATTTTCTCATAAAGTAACGATCCAAGCTATATTAGAGTATTTTCATCCGAAATAGAAACTCAGAAGCATTTAAAGAACCGCCCATGTGCGTGTCGGACTCTCACACGAAGAGTTCCGTACCGTAAACTGAAAAAACAAACACGTTTCTTGTATGGGAGCCCCCTTTATTTTTTAATTTAATTTAATAATTTTTATTATTTGTTGTAATAGCGACAATAGAAATACTCACTCTCTGAAAATTTCAACTGTCTACCTATTTCGGTTCTGTAGATACAACCCGCTGGCAGATAGACTGATGGACGGATGGACGGACAGCGGAGGCTTAGTAACAGGTTCATAAAAATACTGCCTTTAAGTAAGGGTGTTCCATTGTTATGGCTGCTGAGTCGGTAAGAGTGGAGAAGATTACCTTCAAAAGAACTTAGAATATAGGCTTTTTTTTTAAGGATGGGAAATCATCATATGACTCGTTGGGCTCTGGGTGGAGCGGAAGGGCGTGTCAGACTCTTACTGACTAAAACCCATCCGAGTTCCTTCTAAAGCCCTTTGCGTTCCAGGGCCGCGGTGACTCTAGCGAATAAATTCCGCAACCCTGGCAGGCTCTGACCCTAGCGGGCCCAAGGCCTTAATACCCAAGCTTAGTATATTTTACACACTACTTGCGGATAGTAGCAAGTCTATGTATCTATAAACTATAGGATATAGATAATATATTATCAGTGACATGCACAAGCATTTAATGCAATACGCTGTTGCAATAGATACGATCGTCGATATCTCTTTGTGATAGCTACACTGTGTTGTACGTGAATGTAATCGCCAAAGTGATTCACGGAATTATAAGCACTGCAGTGTATTGTGGTAGAACTTTTATATCGGAGAATTTATTTATTTGATATTTAATTATCTCTTAAAGAGTAAGGAGGGATTTTTGAACACTGGGTTTCGTTACTTTGATTCGGCAATTTAAGAGTGTCATATACCCTAAAACGTAAAATTGCACTGTAGCAATAATGTTCATTTTGAAAGCTCACCAGCATTGACTATAAAATTTTTAAACATAGTTATAACTGTGAATGGTCAACAGATTGACGAGGCGCAGTGGTTGAGCGATTGGCTGCTGCGCTGCGTGTCGCGAGTTCGATTCCCCCACGGAACAAAAATGGCATACAAATAGTTGTTCTGGATCTGGCTGTTTGTGTATGTGAAGTTCTATGTTTGTAAACGCGAGGAGAAATTCCTAGTGTAGGGAACGTTTAAACAGGATACCATGGCGATATGGAAACGGCGACTGTCGCAACCCAGCGCTGAGCACGCCACAATTGCGGCGATAAGACCCCTCTTAGAGGAGTGGCTGGAGAGGCGCTACGGCGTCCTCACCTTCCGCCTGACGAAGGTACTCACCGGACACGGCTGTTTCGGGAGGTACCTGTTTCGGATTAAGCGGGAGGACACGCCCGGGTGTCAGCACTGTGAGGATCGCCCGGAGGACACGGTGGAGCATACGGTGGAGATCTGCCTTGCTTGGGCTGAGCACCTCGTCCACACGTGTCCTCGTCGAGGCGATCGGCGGCGGCGACCTATCGCGTCCGGCCCTGGTTGAATCCATAATCCGGAGCGAGGAGGCTTGGGAAGCGGTCACCTCCTTCTGGGAAGCAGTAATGCTAGCAAAGGAGGAGGCGGGCCGCGCGTGGGAAAGGCAAGGCCTTCGCCCCAACCGCCGCAACAGGAAAAGACGCCCCGGGCGTCGGGAGTCGCAGGGCGATCCCCGGCCACCGTAGGCGCGGGCCTGCGGACGGCGAGCATTAGGTGGCTCGCTGTCCGATCACCACCAGGCCCGCCTCAAAGAGATGTCAGCATAAAAGACGGGGCCCGTTAGGGCCAAAGCTTGCCAGGGTTGCGGAATCTGTTCGAAAGAGTCACCGCGGCCCTGGAACGCAAAGGGCTTTAGAAGGAACACGGATGGATTTTAATCAGTAAGAGTCTGACACGCCCTTCCGCTCCACCCAGAGCGGAAGAAGTCATTTGATGATTTCCCATCCTTAAAAAAAAAAAGGGAACGTTTAAAAAAAAACCTTAATACGTAATTTGCTTCGCTCTCCATGTCAGTATGTCAACTCTCCCCCTTACCCCCTTTTGCTTCCCTCCCCTCTTTTCCCCTGCCCTTCCCCTTCCTTTAATAAGTATAGAATATTTTTACCACCGTATTTAACCGATTATATATCAATAACTATTCTTTCTTTTTTTAAATGGCTTTCTGAAGACTTAAAAATCATTCATTAAATACTCAAATAAGATGAATAAAAACTAAATGCCTTCCATCCTTTACAGTCCTGGCATTTATTTACTAAGGCAACCCTGTGGTCAAGTGAACCATGAAAGCTTCCTTATCCTCAACCTCATCACAGGCTTCTTCACAATCCTTCAGCGTTAAGAAAGTCACCTATCCACAGACCAACCTTGGCAAGCATTGCTTAACCTTAAAGATCGACCCGTGCGGCTGTAATTCTTTAGCCACGAGCCCTTCAAGTATCTGTGTACACTGTAATAAGCCGCACACCCACAAAATACGATCATGTGACGTCACAACAAATGTAAGTAAGTCGGCTCGAGACGAGGAATTCCAATCTCTTCCCTTACACTCAATAAAATCAAAGAGTATTCTCATGTCGCGTTTCAACATATCCTAAACGATTGCCAAACTTCCTTTGTGTCCCTTACCACGGGTTTTAAAAACGATAACGTGAAAATAGCTCAGTTTATGAGTTTTGTGGTGAAAAGATCTGTATGGTGTCGGACATAAAGAAATAGCACTATTCCATCAGTTCCCGTGGGTGTCGAAAGGGGCGACTAAGGGACTCATCACTGTATGGGCAGCAGCATTCTCTGTGCATTGCAACAGATACACTGTGGACGTCTTTCGGTTGATATGATGCTGATGTGGTGAAAAGACTAAGAACTTTTGATAAAGCAACAGTGGAACATGGGGTCCCATACCATCATAGGGCTTATGATGAACATTTTCTTCATATTAAGCACTGTTTTTTTTTTGGAAGGATGGAAAATCGTCAAATGACTTCTTCCAGACTCTTACTGACTAAAACCCATCCGTTCCAAAGCGTGGATTTCTATGGAGAAGAACGTGCAAGAAACTCCACGGACACACTTTTCAGAAATCTCGAAAACGCAGACTCTGGAGAGTGTCAGTTATCTCAGTGTGGCCTCTGGTTATCAATTTAATCAATGGTAATCAAATAAGAAAATACCTTTCCTATTTCCAAGAAGTTTTCCTTGACCATTCGGTTACCGAAAATATATCCATATTTTCCGATAAATCTCTAGAACAAATCGAAAACAAATGGTAGTAGCAATATTTTAATGCGATTGTGTTGTCTCTGATATTGCAAGGGCTCTAACCATTCCTGTGCCTATTAAAAGGTCTTCAGCCTCTTATTTGAGTCTCAATTTCAGCGTTATTACTTATATTTCTTGGTGATTTCAATGTTTCCTTATGTCGTATTCCAGTTTTGATATTGACGGTTTTCCTATTTCGATACCTCCCACGCAAAAAGTCGTAACATGTTTTTTTGGCAAAAGAGATTTTAGTACTATAATCCAAAATTATATAAATACTGCACATTCTTTAAAACGAGTTTTTCATATTTTCACAAAATATCGAGTTTCTAATCCGCTACCTATTAGTGTTGTTTTGAGGCTGATCAACACTAAGATGGAATTAAAAATCTCGCTCCAGAAAAAACAACAAATTTAAAAAAATATATGACTTAATGCGCCGGAGGTGTCGATTTAATTACACCGGGGTTGCAGGATGTTCTATTATTTTCTTCATTCTGACGAAAAAGTATGAAAGTGTATAAAAATATGCAGAAAAAAGTGTAAAGTCCGTCAAACCTTCATTGAAAAGCGAGGCTCCTTCGAGCAGGCGAGCGTTGTGTCTGGTGGGCGACTAACCGGTAGTTGTAAAAGTAAAAAAAAAAATTGGTTGTCTGTAAAGTCGGTTTACGGACGATAGTTTAACGTGACAACGTCATAACAAAACATTGATGAAATGATCGTTACGTTACAATGAGCGTAACGATACAATGAGTCATCCTTTTTCGTGCGTGCAGCCGGCGTTCATCGATTTATTAGACGTTGTCACGTCAAAAAAAAAACCGAGCAGAAATACTTTTATACCACCTTTTATGATTTGTGTGACGATAAATGCAGTTCATATGTGGCGGTATCGATGTATCTACTTACCTAAGGCCGAAAACGAACTGATGAGGTGACTTGCTTAGCGCTTAGAGCCTAGCGTGTATCATTCGCTCGGTTACAAATATTTTAGAACGTTGGTTTCACTTCGGTACTCGCCAGGTGACTGCTGTCATCGGATCTTTACTACTGTAGATCCGACCTGCACCCACTTAATGTGTGCCCATCGCAGATTTGACCCATAATTCGGCAACGGAATGCTGACAAAATATTGCCAACACAAAAAAATAAATTCCAATAATATCGTTTTAGTTTTCATCAAAATCGGGCCCGGGATTACTTTTGAGGGTTTTTTGCTATTCCGCATAGTTTCAGATTTGGCCATCCACGCCCACTTGTAAACTTTACCCTGTAGATGGGTTTTTTTAGCTTATAGATGTCACGCCGTAAGATTGTAAAATATCGCGTGAAATTGTAAACTAATTTTTTTTAATAAGACATGGATATATTGGAAACTATTGAATTTTGATGGGATTTATTGTATAAAAACAAGTTTTTCATAAAATATCGAGAAATTACAATCTAATTAAGATTTATTACAATCTTACGAAATCTGCAATTTTCCGTTGACATAGACATTATCTAAAAAACTACTGCATCTTATGTAAAATGTGTGTGTAAATAAACGCAAAAAGCAGTTGAATTATTTTAAGAAAACAAAGACAAATCCTTTATGCGCGAATCCGAATCACACTTGGCCGCTCAAAAACTAATATAAAAGGCAAATCAGTAAATATTATTCCATCAAGTTGCGATAATTAATGATCACAGTATATTACAAAATTGAACGATTAATAAAGTATTACTAATGATATAATAAATCTATTTATAAAACGTGAACCTCATTATCATCAATAAAGTGGATTCACTTTATCATTAATGGTTGGTCCTTAATTTTATTATGTTTATAAATCATGAAGTTATGTTCAATCATTCATCAAATTTTTACAATGGCAATGTAAGGCAAGTAAAATTAGATAATAGTGTACTTTAATAATACAAGGTGAAGACGACGATACGACAATAAATCGATGGAAAAAAATATTTGTTTGGAGCATTTGTAGAAGCCTATAAAAATATAAAACCTATACTATTTTATTAAAATCAATGTATTTTTTTTATTGTGTTCTTCAAACTGAATTAAGTACTTTCTTTTCATAAAATTACTTACGTGAACCTCATTATCATCAATAAAGTGGATTCACTTTATCATTAATGGTTGGTCCTTAATTTTATTATGTTTATAAATCATGAAGTTATGTTCAATCATTCATCAAATTGTTACAATGGCAATGTAAGGCAAGTAAAATTAGATAATAGTGTACTTTAATAATACAAGGTGAAGACGACGATACGACAATAAATCGATGGAAAAAAATATTTGTTTGGAGCATTTGTAGAAGCCTATAAAAATATAAAACCTATACTATTTTATTAAAATCAATGTATTTTTTTATTGTGTTCTTCAAACTGAATTAAGTACTTTCTTTTCATAAAATTACTTTAAAAATTTCGTTTCGGCTCTCGGACAGTACGGACGTGTTTCTGATTTATTTGCAAAAAACAAAAATCCCAGTACCCAATAACAAGTCTTAAAGCTTAAAGTACAAGAACGAAAGTGGTGTCAAATAGTGATTTTAGTTACGACGATCTATTATCACCCAACAACGAGTAGCAGCGCATCAAGGCAGCGTGCACCCCCCGCTCCACCTCGGGTAAAAGAGACAGTTGCATTTTTTAACCTCTTCCCACGCTTGCTTAAAATCAGCTTACTCATAATGAGTGTTCGACGCTCGCCACAATCCACGAACATAGCAGTAGGTCAAAGTGATTCACAATCAGATTTTCCTAAAACTAGTGGTGATGAAACTGATAGTCGCATCACTCAGCGGAAGAGAAAACAAAGAGAATGCTGTGACATAGTTACTGCACTAAATAATTTTCGAGTGGAAATGATTTCTGCACTGGAGGCAAATTTAAAGCCAGTGCGCGATGATATTTCTTTAATGAAAGACCAGGTCAATGATATAAAAATCTCAACTACCAATATGTTAGCTGAACACAACAACATTAAAGCTGAAATATCAGAACTGAAAAAAAAAATCACACTGCAGAGCTGAAGATAACTAAGCTTGAAGCCAAAATAAATGAACTGAAATCTACACCACCAGAATTAGATACACAGCAAAACTGCACTTTTGCCAATGAAAAAGTAATTAGTGAACTGCAGGAACGGGCAAACAGAAGCAAAAATATAATAATCGCTGGCCTACCCGAACCAACACTCTCTGATAACACTGCACGGCAGGCTGAGGACATGAATTTGGCCCTAAACATTCTGCAAAGTGCATTGACCGAAGATATCAAAATAGTCAAAACAATAAGACTTGGTAAATACAACTCAGAGAAAAACCGCCCTCTGAAAATTTGCTTCGGATCACCAAGAGAGGCGAAAAAAATACTACGAAACAAAACAAAACTACCTGATAACATCAAAGCATACTCAGACCAAACCCCAACCCAAAGAGCAATTATGAAAGAACTCAGCCAAGAACTAACCCGTCGTAAAGAAAATGGTGAAGAGGATCTAATTATTAAATATGTCAAAGGCACCCCAAAGATTGTGCAAACTCAACCAAAAAACTAATGCCTTTTAACTCACCAAACATCTTAAATAACTCAGATGATACAATAACTTACCAGCTCTGTCATACTTACCAAGACCTGCCACCGTTCAAATCAACTCTAAATTTCTTCTACGCAAACGTAAGAAGCATAAAAAGACAAGGAAAGTTCGATGAACTGCAATGCATAATAGAATCTATCAAATACACTACTCATGTAATAATATTAACCGAGACATGGTTTAAATCCAGTGAAGACGCCGATAATTTCCAACTACCCAATTATACCCACTATTATAATGTCAGAACAGATTCCAGGGGCGGTGGTGTTTCCATTTATGTGCACAATATTCTTAATCACAGCAAAATCGATGAAGTTTACGTCGGAGGTATCAACTACCTATGGGTATACCTCGAGAGACACGCATTAAACATAGGAGCTGTCTACAATCCAGGAAACAATAACACAAGAGAGTTTCTTGAAGTATATTCATCGCAACTGATAAAAAAACCCCGATCCGTTGTTTTCGGCGATTTTAACATCGACCTTCTGACAAAAAATAACAAGACTAAGTGCTACCGAGATGCTGTGAAGGAGTCTGGTTACGGTTTTATTAATAGCATCCAAGAAGACTACAGCACGCGTGAGACTGCTTCCACAAAAACCATCCTTGATCACGTATGCACCAACCTTAAGGACAAAAGCTTTCATATGGTCATTATTGACTCGCCTATGTCTGACCACAAGCAAATATATTTAAGTGTAAAAAAATACAAGACACCACCAAAGAAACGTGTAAAATACGAAGCGATAGACTATGGAAAACTGCACGACAGCATCGCACACACAGAATACCCGTCAATCAACAGTACTTATGAGACCTTTGAGAAGTATCTCAAGTGTGGCATTCATAGTAGCACAACGGTCAAAACAAAAATCTTGAACCCACCACGCCAAGATTGGATATGTAGAGAAATAACAGAGAAAATTACAAAAAGAAATAAAATCTGGCATCGATTAAAACAAGAGCCAAGTAATGAAGATCTGATGGAAACTTTTAAAATCGAACGAAATACTACAGCTGAAACAATTAGGAACACTAAGAAGAAGTACTACTATGAGGCATTTATGAAATACACCGCAGACCCTAAAAAGATGTGGAACTTAATAAATACATTGTCTAATAATAAGATCAAGTCACAGTGCACTCCCCCTAAACTTCTAACTGAATCTGGACCTTTAACTGATGGCAACGAGGTCTGTGAAACATTTAACCGCTTCTTTTCTACGATTGGTTCCACCCTAGCCAACCTCATTCCTACACAACAACAACACAAAACTATAACAACGCCAGATTCTCAACCATATAACAGAGAACTTACGAGCTTCACACCATGCCGACCTAGCGAAGTATCCAAGATAATCAAGAATCTTGATCCTAACTGTGGTGCAGGTATCGATGGTATAACTACCAAAGTCGTCAAGTGCGTATGTGACTTAATCGTGGACAAACTGACCGACTGTATTAACTTACATCTTGCCAGTGGAACCTTTCCAGATCAATTAAAGGTAGCCAAAGTTACCCCAATCCACAAATCTGGTGTCAAAACGGATCCTAACAACTACAGACCTATCTCAGTTCTTCCGGTTATTTCCAAAATATTTGAAAAGGTCCTTTATACACGCCTTGATGAACACCTCACCTCAATCAATTTCCTCTTTGAAAGACAATATGGGTTTCGAACACACTCTAACACCCTATCAGCTACTGCCGATCTAATTACCAAGATACAAATGAACATTGATCATAAAAACATGGCGATAGGCTTATTCATCGACCTTAAAAAGGCTTTTGATACAGTTAGCCATCCTATACTATTACAAAAGCTAAAAGACATAGGCGTATCAGGTGTTGCGTATAAAATGTTCGAATCATATCTGAATAACAGGTGTCAGGTAGTTAAAGTCGGAGAATACCAAAGTAAACCACACAATATCACATTTGGTGTTCCCCAAGGATCGCTGCTAGGTCCACTATTCTTCTTAATATACATAAACTCCATCCATAAAGTTCCAATACACGGTCATATTTCGCTATATGCGGACGATACCTGTCTTTTTTATTTTGGTGGTTCCATAACTGAGATGATAAATCAAGCCCAACAAGACTTAAACTCATTGTCCATCTGGTTTCAACAAAATCTTCTAACAATCAATGCATCCAAGACAAGCTACGTTATATTTAAAGCCAAAAATAAGAAAATACCACCTCATCCACCTCTTACAATTGAAAACCAAATACTCGAGCTCAAACAATATGAGAAGTACCTGGGGTTAAGACTAGACTGCCATCTAAATTGGAAGGTTCAAATTGACTACATCAGATCCAAAATTACATCTTTATTGGGCTCACTACGTAACATCGTACACTGTCTACCATATAGTGTACGCCAGACAATATACAACTCCCTAGTAAAGCCACACATACTGTACCTAATCGAAATCTGGGGCAATGCACCTAAAACAAACTTAAAAGACCTACAAATTGCACAAAATAAAATTATTAAAATGCTTTTTCACTACGACTACCTAACACCTACAATTAAAATATACAAAGACACAAAACTCATGAACATTAAACAACTTCACACATACTGTACCAGCATACTCATTCAAAAGATACTTAATAAAACCATACATACACAAATCTCATTCACCAAAATACATCAATTACATAACCGTAGCAGTCGTAGAAAAGACCACATCGTACTTCCTCGAGTGCGAACCACTCAAGGTAAAAGATCACTTGTTTATGAGGGAGTGCAACTTTTCAATAAATTACCAAACGGGATAAGGGGTGCGAATTCGATGAATATTTTTAAAACCAAACTAAAAAAATACGTTCTTCAAAATATTAATATTAATTAACCAGAAAAGATTATTGCTACTAATTTAAAGTAAAATCAATGCAAAAAATAATATAATAAATACAATTAATAATACAATTCGTGATTAAAATCTTAAAATTGCAGCTGTATATAACAGTTGTCCTACTGGCTAATTTATCTGCATTGTGACAACGGGTCCGCACTCTTTATCGTTAAGCAGGGTATTTTCGAGTAGTGGCACAACTTAGATTTTTGGGAGTACCCACAAACCTTGTTAATTTATTATAAGTAATGTGGGTTAACAATATATAATAATAACAAGTTACATTCATTGTAAGTCCGAGTGTCGAAGGACAATGATTAGTTTTTATACTTAAATTTGTTCTCATGTAAGTGAAATGTCAATTTCTTTATGAGAATTAAACGTCTTTAACCAGAAATATCTCAATTCACTACCAACACAATTAAATATTATCAACAGATAATAATGTGGCACTTTGTTGGTTAGTGAATTGAGATATTGAGCGCAAACAAGCGCAAGTTATTATTATCAGTGTTTTTGCAAAAACGATTCAGGCAAAATATGGCTGAATTAAATTGGGTTTAATTTTAATTTATGAGTGCATGGTAAGTCGGCCATGCACCCATAAATTAAAATTTAACCCAAAAAAAGAAATAACTAATAAATTCTTCAAAATGTTTTATTTTTTAACGACATTTTTCTGGATGAAAATTTTTAACTCTGACACAATAAATTAGTTTTACCAATTTTTATATGTTGTGAAAAGAAAATTGGAGATAACTGATTTTTCTAGTTTTTATGATCGCGTTTTTGTTTTTTTTTCAGAATAACAAATGAATTATGGAAATTGTTTAATTTCTTTATATTAGAAAAGCTAAGGATCCAAGAAAAAAATTAGAGTAAAGATTTTTGCAAGGATAAAAGCTAATTTGACTTGCCTAATAACTTACCATTAAAACAAAATACAATAGAATTGTTTTAAGTCAAATGCGAAATAAACAAAACAATTTATAACAGACAATATTCTAAATTTAAAAGTCCTGAACCAAAAAGTTTCGAAGTAAGATACCATCGATCATTCCATAAGTTTTATAATACCCGTGATAAATGATAGGAAAGGCGTCGACTGTAACTTATTTTAGTTTTCTTAACTTTCTGAATAATCTCTTCGAACATTTTTGTTACGAAAACTTGTCGTGAATCGCAGTATTATGAAGTATCTTTTATGTTCTTTATAAATATTTTCTGTTGGTATTAATTTTCTGAATGTGTTTTAGTCAGGAATTTATGACAGTTTAATCTTTTGATTTTACCTTCACATTATATTGTTTGCCTCTTAAACCAGGTACTCTGGCGAGCCAATATTTGTGACTACCTGAACACTGAACATTCCATTAGACAGGGCGATGGAGAGGGTAGTGCTCGAAATTGCCTTGCGTGATCGAATCAGGAATAATGATATCCGCAAGAGAACTAAGGTTCTGCCACGGTTGCGGAATTTGTTCGAAAGAGTCACCGCGGCCCTGGAACGCAAAGGGCTTTAGAAGGAACACGGATGGATTTTAGTCAGTAAGAGTCTGACACGCCCTTCCGCTCCACCCAGAGCGGAAGAAGTCATTCGATGATTTCCCATCCTTAAAAAAAAAGAGAACTAAGGTTACCGACATAGCCCGAAGGATCGCGAAACCGAAGTGGCAGTGGGCAGGACGACATATTGCTTGCAGAACAGATGGTCGATGGGGCTGAAACTTTCTGGAGTGGCGAAGAAGGTCTTCCACCACAAGGTGGACCGATGACCTGGTGAGGGTCGCGGATAGCCGATGGATGCGAGACGCACAAGACCGGTTGTTGTGGCGACACTTGGGGGAGGCCAATGTCCAGCAGTGGACGTCTTTCGGCTGATATGATGATGGTGAACACTGAACAGCTCAGTTTTTTGTCACGCCTTATAAACTTGACCATGCCTTATAAATTTGCTATGATCTGGCTATTGCACAGATGTCTGGTAGGAATAACTATAGTATTATCGAAGCTAAATCTTAACTAAATGACCATGATTCATGTCAATAGTACAGTCATGACATGTCATAGTAGTGCCTTCGCGTCCAGTCTGTCCCAACCATCATTTTAATGTCGTTTTGGTAATAGTGTGATGCTTTCAGATTGTATGGTCTTTAAAAGAGACTTTGACCTCTGAGTTTGTTTCGGTGTTTCTTCTCAGGGTAGTCAGCTAGGAAACACCGGCCTCATCTAGCTTAAAATTACCAAAAAAGATTGACGTATATCATTAAGCAAGTAGGCAAATATCATTTCCATATAAAACATAAACAGACCGCAATAGTCTTGTATCTCAGTGTAAATTTTAATATAACATGCAGGAATAAAGTCCCATACACTTTTACAAAAACCAAGAGGAAAGAACAGTTAGAAGCACTTTTGCAGACAGAACTTTTTTTGTTGCTCCAAAGTGGAATGTTGCAGCCAGCTTCTCAGATTCTTTGTAGACAGACGCTTTTTGTGAGTATAAAGTGTGCTAGTTTGTTTTATTTCTGGATGTTGGGGCTTTTACGAAGTTTGTATCTATGAAAGCAATTTTTAATCGGTTTATTGTCATTTGATATGTTTAATTGTGGTTGAGGCGTAGATTTTGCAAACGCGCTTTGGCTGCAAGCAGCTGTGTTTGGAACGAATTTATCGAACAGCTAATCGCATCATTTGACTTGCGTTAAATTTTTTGTCGAAAATAATTTATTTCCAGAAACTCGTTTTCTTTGTTCGGTTAGTGTCTTATTAGTACCACAAAAAAAAAAAATATTTTTAGGAGCAGCGGAATCTGTGGCTGAAGATAAACGGACATTTTAGCAGCGAAAACAAAAGTAATAAACAAGTTAAGATATTAGGTATTTGTTTTTTTTTCTTAATTTTTATATCTACCACAGTGTACCTAGTCTTTTCAACCAAAAGGTTGCCTGGTAGAGAATGCCTTGTTTCATTACATCCACCTTTGTTACATTACACGTACATAAAGTTTAATTAAAGAAGTAAAAAATAGAAAAAAGAATATTTCCATGTTCTGTTTACTGTCTTAACTTTATTCAAAATACTACAATTACCATCTTGTCTACGAACCAGAGTTCTCCTCAGCAACAAAACTTTATATGTAATGAAAACAAAACACGTAGTGTATTGTAGAGCCAAGCAAAACATGATATTGTGTTTATTTAATACACAAGAATGAATGAAACAAACACAAAATATATTTATGAAGAAATATTGTTACAGTATACTCCTCGTACCGTATAGAATATGTAATGTATGTACCAGAATATTTAGGTAATCGTAAGATATTTTCTGAAGCTAATTACATTTTTAGCAGTTGAAATGTCGACTTGGAACCATCTGCCTTTTTTAGCGTTCCGTCTGTTCGTCTTATAGAGTCACTCGTGTGTTGGTCCGTCTGTCACCGTAAATTTGCTCCAAATATGACTGACTGGACTAACTCAGTCATTTGGTACAGATACGTGTCTTTGAGACCCAAACACTACGTTTATACGTAAACGTAAGACTACGTTAGCTACTTTCAACTGTTTAGGAGCTTTGCCACAGTCAGACACATACGAGGACACACAGATAAACACGGTCGGGGATAAAAAAGGTCTACAATTAATTATTGAAGAGAGAATTGGACTCCTTTTGGCTGATAATGACAATGATTATTCTAATACATCGAGCATTTGTCAACAGCTGTCTCCCATAAAACCAGCTATTACCAAACGGACAAGAACATTCACACACATTTACATAATGAATCCGAAATATTAATCCGACTGCACATTTGCCTTATTAGCCCAAAAACTAGTTCTAATTTAAATTGGATGTAGTTTATTTACACATTAAGTATTACTTTACTTGACCTACACTTTAGTCGGTTGAATCTGGGGTAAGAGGTAAAACTTTGTTAATTAAGCGACGGCTTAATTGCTCAACTATACCTATTTATATGAAAATATTACCCTGAATTATTTTGGGTTATATTTTGGTTGGTAATGTTCATAAATAGCTGGTTTAGTTGCGCTAGCGATTACACTTTTAACAGGGGTACCCAATATGTGGTACTAGCTTTTGTCCGGAACTTCGCACGCGCATGTCCCGTTTTTTCCCGTTCTCGTAATAATTTCGGGAATTCCTCTCTTAGTGCCCCTACACTCCCCAAGGATCCTACATGCCAAATTTCAGCTTTCTACGACCAGTAGTTTCGGCTATGCGTTGTCTGTCAGTCACTCAGTCAGTCATTCTGTCAGTCAGTCATTCTGTCAGTCAGTAACGGAAGAATTTTAAATTTAGGATTGATATTGACTGTCGCATTATTTCTGCTACAACATGTCACTTAATTGATATTTCTCTTACGTTCAAGGATATCAAGTTATAGAAATAAATAAATGCGAATAATTATATAACCATGTGATGTAATTTAAATAACTGCAAATGTCAATAGCGTTTTTAGTTCTCACCATATTTAATACAAACTTTTAAGTCCTTAAAAGTAGTTGAAAATTAATAAGTAGATTTTAATTAAACTTGGTAGGTACCTACGCAAGATATCTAGCTATGTTTGCGGAATATATTCGAAAGAGTCACCGCGGCCCTGGAAGGAAGAAGAAGGAACACGGATGGGTTTTAGTCAGTAAGAGTCCGACCAGAGCGGAAGGAGTCATTTGATGATTTCCCATCCATAATAAAAAAAAAATCTAGTTGATATGAGTTATGAACTTTTTCGAAAAAGAGTTCATAGGGAAATAAAGAGCAACTTTAAATTTCTATGTAAATAAAAATCTCTCTTTTCTTCTGAACGAAAAATACCTATATTTAAAATTTCAATACATTATCTTTCTCGTATTAAGCAACAAAGTCGTTCTCGCTTATCCCATCCTCCTTTCATCCACTTAAGCGTTTGATTCATTATGTACAAGATATCATTGGGCAGAGCTATCCAGAGCCACTTAATCTACACGTTTTACAAGCCAACCTGCTTCTATAACGTGCTTAGGAATTTAATTTTTTTTTATAGTTAAAGGTGTGGTTCGATGATGGCGAAAATTATTTTAACGCAAAAGCGCCGAAGCCCGCCCGTATTCTGACTAGGCTGGTCATGAAATGTTCTCCGCGCAAAATTACTTCTGTTTGGCTGCCGTATAAGAAAGTAAGTTGTAGAAGACCAAGGCGAAGATGCAAGATTAACTACACTTTTTCTTTGAAGGGTTTGGACCACAGGAGTTTGCAACAGCGAATTGGGAAAAGGGGGCGATAAGTCTTTGACAGAACAAAAGCATTTCTCGTCTAATAACAAGAAGAGAAAGAATCACGATTAAACATTTGCCCAGCAAGCATAAATCGCGTCAAGCTTGATTGACTCGGCGTTTTTTCTGGTGGGCGCCACTCTTTACTCTGGCTTTCAGGAGTTGCAGTGGTTGGAAATGTGTGACGGGCTTGTCCCAAAAAAAACAGCATAAATCGCGAGTTCTTGTCTTATAAGCCTACCGTAAGACATCACCTCTCGATTTTATATCAAAGCCTTTTTCACATGAACAATGGTGTGGGTCGAATGTTAAAAGGGATCATCTGCCAAGTGTTTTTCCGAGAAGATTGGATTGGCTTAAGAATAGAATAGAAAACATTTATTCGACTCAGACACAACCGTACAAAAAAGACAAAGAAACAATATAATATATAATAGTATATTATATTGTTTCTTTATATATATTCTCTATATATATAATAGTAGTAAAGGGTTGCCATCTCAGCATTTGCTGGGTGTCAGACACCCAGCACTGGTTTTCAGTTGACAACCTGCAGTGGCGCACGGACGAAAGTAAATACAATATTGATTAACTAAATATTGATGATATGTCAGTAATAGTGTTTTTTTAAATTTCATTAATGAAATAAAAGTAGGGCAAAAAACTACGTAGTTAAAAGTATTATTTAAAACTACCTAAATGCAATTACAAATTGCTGGCTTTTGAGATGCAACAAGACCCCGGCACTATTTTCAGTTAAGTTTAAAGAGCACATTGAATCCCACAGAAGAGGCAACACTCAGATTTGAAATGTCTAATCAAATCCGAAAAAATATAAATAATTCTCTTGACTTAATAATAACAGCGACACGGGTCAATCTTCTAGGTTAAGCAACGCTTTCCAAAGTCTGCCAATGGATGGGGGTGACCATGACCATCCATTACATACTAAGATTCCTCAGTGTTTTGGAAAGTACGTTAAGACGTTGATCCCTCCTATCATTTTTACTTTTTTTTCAGTCATTACGGGAAGTCAGAAACCGGAAAAATGTACACCAGTCTTGCCAAGGGGTATCGTCATCATCAGCCGAAAGATGTCCACTGTTGGAAATAGGCCTCCCCCTAAGGGAGGGTTTGCCATAATTGCTACGCTTGGCAGGCGGGTTGGCGATCGCAGTGTAGCTGTTGCAATGCATAGAGAATGCTGCTGCCCATTCTTTGGTGAGTCCCTTAGTCCCCTCTTACGGGAAGTGATGAGATGGTGCTATTCTTTTACGTCCGACACCTTACAGACCAAGAGGTATCGTATTCTGCCAGGGTTGCGGAATTTGTTCGAAAGAGTCACCGTGGCCCTGGAACGCAAAGGGCTTTAGAAGGAACACGGATGGGTTTTAGTCAGTAAGAGTCTGACACGCCCTTCCGCTCCAACCAGAGCGGAAGAAGTCATTTGATGATTTTCCATCCTTAAAAAAAAAAAGAGGTATCGTATTGCCCTATTACTAGGTTGTGGATGTTCCACTGCATGAGGTTGGACAGGCATTCACCCCAACATGGTTGGCAAAAGGCTCGGAAGATTAATTGAAATTATCATTAAAAATATTTAATTATTTTTGTTACACTTAGCAGGACTCACCTCTAAAGGTACGATCGAAGCGGACCCTATTCTTTCCTTTGTTTTAAATATTCATCACCTGCAACTCTCCGACTTAATTTAGGGGACATCGTAATCTGGCGTCCGGAGTAAGCTTTAAATACCTTTTTAACTTACCTTTGTTTTATTTTTTTTACAATTTATTTTCAACTAATGGATTGCTTCGAGATTGCCTGTAGTATTTATTGTAATGCTTGACTTTTGTGTAGTGGAAAATAAAATGTAGAATTTATATTAGGCGGTTTTCAAGGATTTAATAAATGTGAGATATAAGCATACGCACAAAATAGCTATATAATAATAATAATGTGGGACATGTGGGTTGTAAACACAGCAGTCATCGTGCCGATAGTCGTGACGGCCAATGGTATAATTGCCAAGAGCCTCAACCAACATCTAAAGAGGCTCTCGTTGGGCAGCTGGCTTGATCCAGAAATCAGTACTCCTGGACACGGCGCGCATAGTTAGGAGGTTCTTCTCTCAGGGGCCCTGACCATCGGTAGCTTGGACCCTGTTCCCGATACCGGTGGGCTACTATTTTTATATCTTTGTATTTTAATATTTAAAAATGGTATTTAGGTATAATGTATATAGGTACAATGAATAAAGGAAATATTAATATCTTGGGACAACTCACACACGGTCAATATCTATACTATGTAATAATATAAATATGAATACTCTACAAGTCTTAACGGCTGATCGGATTAAGATAGATTTGGGTAAATAGGACAACGGAAAATTGGACCTAGTTATCTATAAAGCAGCCATGTCGGGAAAAGTGCAAACAAAGTCAAAGTCAAAGTCAAAACTTTTATTTCAATTAGGCTATTAAACGGCACTTTTGAACGTCATCGTTTACAGTTCAGTAAAATAATAATGTTACATTAATAAAATGACTCTACTGTCCATTCGGATAGGTAGATTCTTATGGAGAAGAACGGACAAGAAGCTCCATAGTTACTCTTTTCAAATAATGATTTTACAAAATTTGGTATACAAAAATTAATTTAATATTATGTGAGGACGATACACCCAGAGTATGCTACTTATAAGAACTAAGTATCACCAGCAGAGGTTAACTTATTAATTTCCTAAAGAAATTTAGGTAAATGGTACTCACATATTTACAAACATTGGAACAATTAATATAATACAGAATATGAGAATTTTTCTGTCGATGGGTGTCCTTTGATTGTTTATTGAGTTGCTGATTATTTTATGTTTGAGCAATAAACGATCGAAGAACACCCGACCAGACCAGATGGGTTCTTCTGGGACTTTTTCACAAAAAAAAAAAAAAAAAAAATTTTGTATCTCAATTTTATTTATTGTACACCTACCACATATAGTCTTTATAACCCAAAGGTTGACTGGTAGAGAATGCCTTGATGCATTAAGTCCGCCCATGTACCACTATTGTACATAAAGTTTAATAAATTTCTGTCGATACAACAATGGACAGAAAAATGCTCAAAACTATGTTTGTACTTTTCCATTTCTTGACATAGCTGCTTTATGCATAACTAGGTCCAATTATATCCCGGGACAAGGAATAGGTATCCCTTGGGCTCAATTTGGGTAGCTTACATACCTCACTATATATTTTCCTAGATGATGATGGTGGTAAAAATCCTCTTTTGTTGAGACATGAATTTGTGCCCGGGTGAAGACTATAGGCTCATTCCCAATTACATGACACTTGAATATAACCGGTAAAATATGGGTTCTCTTTATGATGTTTTGTTATTATTTTTTTTTGGTTGCTACTGTTCACAATTAGGACGAGCAACATGAAGGCTGGTTTGTGGTAGCGCAAAAGAGTGTCTGAAAAGATATTGGGAAACCTTGACCCAGCAGTGGGCTATTAAATTAATAAATAATAAATAAAAATGCCCTAAATCAAAAGTCATTTATTCAAATTAGGCTGAGTGCCAGCACTTTTTGAACGTCAAAGTTCTACATAAAGACAGTCCCCATTACATTAGTGTAATGTTGGATGCATTGTACTCACATAATGATTATAATCATTTGATTAATGTACCTATGTATACAAAATATTGTAAAACTTATATTTGAAAAGAGTAACTATGGAGTTTCTTGTCCGTTCTTCTCCATAAGAATCTACTTTTTGCGAATAGACAACTAGAGTCACTTATATTTTAATTTTAAACTGAATTTGACGTTCAAAAGTGCCTTTTAATGGTCTAGTTGAAATAAATGAATTGACTTTGACCCCCAATACGCCCGCCCGTCACCACTTCCTAGTGTTTTAGCTGGGCAGAAGAAGTGGCGCAACAAACTCCCCAGCAACACATCTGTCTGCTGAGATATAAGAACTAGCATTTATACAAAGGTATGCAAAGTATTCTTAGAAAGAAAACAATACACCAAGGGTAACACGTAAAAACATAAAACTAAATAATTCGCTACTTGTAAGCTAGCACACTCCATTATACCAGCATGGTGCAGGCTGTGTCCAGCATTGGTCGTCTTTCGACTAAAATTATGATTATAACGATGAAACCATAAAAGCCAAAACATACCACAAAATTATTATCACAAGCTAATACTACTTAATCACAAAACCTCTTAACCAGCAAAAACGAGCTTGATGCTGAACAAAATGAATTTTTAATCGCATCCGAAGGAGCCCTAGAGCAAAAATATCAACGTAATACGTTTTAAAAGAGGCTGTTTTCTTTATTTATTTAAGACAACAGCTTTTTGCTTTCCAGTACTCTGTGCTAGTACTGTACTCGACCTGGCATCCTATTAAAGACTCCTTCGTTTCTGCTAGTTGCTTTTTTCTTTTTTACAACAACGTGTTCTATTTTTAAAAAGGTTTTTTTTCTAGTGTTAGTAGAATTGTGAGGTGCTAAGATTCAGTTTTTGTTGGTTTGTTTTTGAATTAAGAATGTCTTATTTATCTCTTGAATATAGTGTATTTCTTTTGAAGGTATGCAATTTATTTCGTTTTAATTAATTTTTACGCTGTTTCGATCGACTTCATTCTGTCGAAGCCGGTTGTCGCTAGAAACCAGCGCTTTGCCAGTGTGAGTCCCAGCAATATGCTGAGGGATGACCGTTTTGCGCAAATGTGACGCATATCATCCCAATTTGCATAACTTTTGCAATTTTGTTTTATTTTATTTTTTTGGTATGCGTCATGCTTGGCGCAAATAAACTCATTTACTTTCTTTTCTTGTCTTTCAATAAAAGGCTTCGGATTTTGATGTCGTAATTTTTTGGTTTAAATGTCCTTTATACTTTCATGTCCTATCTTACTTCTGTGTGTATTATAAAGTATAAGTTTTTGAGGATGATCGATATTTGCCACTCTTTCACGAAATAACTACTAAACAGTATTGATGGAATTTGATACTCAATACTCAATATTTATTTGCATTCCACAATGTTAGCTTAGGTGGTAGGTACATAATAAATATACATAATTTTAGATTATTGTGGACCCTGTCGGGCACAGCAAGTTAGGATAGAGGAAGAGGGCTATCATTATAGGTAAAATTATTATTAAAAAAAAAAATATAAACATTTTTCTACTACTCAGTTCGACTTTGGTTTTATTTATTATTTTTGGTATTCATTTTTTTGTATATTTATAAATATATTAAATTTCTGTTCGTTTTTGATTGCATCTGGTAATTTATTATATATTTTAACTGACATTACTAAAGTGCTTGTTGAGTGTATTTTCAGCTTAGAGCCACCAGGTAGGTTTAGCCTATTTTTGTATCGTAGTGTATATTTAGTTTGTATGTTTTCTCGTGTAGTGAATAATTGTTGGTAATAATTTTTTACTCCGAAAGGATACTTGAGGGCCTAGCACGAATTTTTTGACGTATAGAAACGTAACAGTATCGTTAAAGTAAGTGAATTTTGTATATAAAAAACTAAAACTCCATATTATTTTGGTTTAATTTTATGCGACATACACAATTTTTATCATTCAAAATATTGAATATAGTATCCAATTCAAATAAATATGTGCGGAACGATTATTGTGCTTATATTAAAATTTAACGTCGCGTTACTTTACAAAACAAACATTGATTTCTGTACGATAATTTGCTACAGTTATAATTTATATTTTTGTTTTTCATTTTTATTTTAAATCAATTAAAATATTTTGTATTGGCAAAGTAGATGTCTTGCCAAATAAATGGTACGGAAAATGTTTTATACGTTGCGTGTTTCATCGGTAATTCATGCAGATTCGTGCCTAATGTAATCCTGGCATTACCTGAAACAATTGTCAACGCATTTTCGTTT
This sequence comes from Mamestra brassicae, assembly GCA_905163435.1. Taxonomy (NCBI): domain Eukaryota; kingdom Metazoa; phylum Arthropoda; class Insecta; order Lepidoptera; family Noctuidae; genus Mamestra; species Mamestra brassicae. The sequence goes on along the minus strand of LR990996.1, from coordinate 2,315,796 downwards.
TTCCGAATCTGTTAAATTACGTAATGGGATTGATTTACAGTTTGAGAACTCGACTTTTTTATAATCTTTGGGTCAATGTTGTTTCAATCAAACATTGTATTTTTTTTTTCAAATCTATTATTATTATTTAAATAAGTTCAAAAGTTCAATAGATGACGCAGGCGGGAAGGTCTATATTCACCAATTTACTGGTTGTTTGAAGATGGTTGAGAGAAGAAAAAACATTTATAAAGATTTTATATTTTATTTTATTTTATTAACACTTTACGCACACAAATGTACAAAGGCGGACTTAATGCCATGGGCATTCTCTACAAGTCAAGCTTTGGGTGATGCAGAGAATGATGCCATATGTAGAATAAAAACCGATTGATATTTAATTACATACAAACATTTAAATAAATAGTACAAATATAAACTATTCATACAATATAAATATTTAATTAATACTCTACTATATACGCCAAGATTAAAATTTATTAAAGTATACAGAAATTAAAAAGCAATTTAACAGAGCTCAGATCAAAATAAAACTATCCCGACCAAGTATCAAACAATTTTCACTTCGCAAATGTATGATCGCGTCGAAAAATTGACGGAAAAATTCTAGCAGACACCACCAAAGTTCTCAAATCCAGTTTTGCAAGTTTAAACCCACTTATGAATAGTGAATACTCGTGTAAATTTTCACAAATTCACTGCGTCGCTGGAAACTTAAACCGTGTTTGAACAGGTTTCAATTCAGCTATCGAGAAATGCAAGTTGGTGAGTTTCAATCTATCTGGAATCAAGACTGCGACAATTGTGTTAAAATGAATTAGTGGGTAGAATAATGGATTCCTATGTTATTCTGGATCATACCGATTAATTACTTCGGCGAAGAGTAAGACGGAGCAAATTAATAGTACCTACGGAACTAATGAAAATTAGGACCACGTTTCAGATATGCTTTTACATCAGCTTACCAAATACCAAAATCAAAAAGTCAAAGCATTTATTTCAAATAAACCATTAACAGATACTTATGAATTGTCAAAGTCAGTCCGTCAAAAACATGAAGCTATTTACACGTTCCAAAGCGTAGATCTCTACGGAGAAGAACGTGCAAGAAACTCCACGGAGACTCTTTAAAAACATTTACCATTATTTTGTATGTCATAGATGTTTCTTTTTTTGAAAACCATTTAATTTAGGTAAGAAAGACAGTTAAAAATAGATGATGCTATAGACAAGTTACTTGCTAATAAAATATTGTATCTTGCAATATTTATATTATAAATATACTTAGTTTTATTTAATATGAAAGGCCGGTACTTCCCTTACAAATTTTGATTAGCTTATGATAACCTTATATAGAAAAAAAAATGTTCCCGTTACACCATGCATTCAAAAATATTAAACACCCTATCATAAAAATACATACATTTAATCATCACCTAATCGACAACAAAGCGCAGTCCTCACTTACACTCCGAACGCTTAAAACAAACCCATCGGTTGCCGGCAACGGTTTATGATTAATTCAAGCCACGGTAAATACGTTTATTTCGTAGCTGTGGCGTTGACAAAGCACGGCAGTGTACGTGACGAAATTGGCCGCACGCTCGATATCCGTGGGGGCCGCTACGAAATAAATCGTTCCCGTGAACATTTACCGGCTGAGCTGATAAAGTTTAACGGGGAGCGAGGAATGAGCGAGGTTAAGCTGAGAGCTGCACCTCCCGCAATGTGTTAGGAAGAGCTATTTGTGTGTCACGCGGTGATCGATCTGGTAATTCAATGTGTGGTTGACTAACGAGATAATTGGGAAGGTAACTAAGGTTATTGACCGTATTTGCGTGCTCTATTCAGCAATAATATTTGCTCGGGGGCGAATTAAAAATTGACCCTAGAGTTGTAAATGAAGGATGGCATAGCGATGAATGGAATGGCGGGAGCTAGCAAATAAATGATAAATTATATTTATTTTGTAAGTAAGTTAAACATAACACTTTTACACGTCAATCTTTTTGGTCATTTTTAAACTAGATGAGGCCAGTGTTTCCTAGCTGACTACCCTAAAAAGAAACACCGAAACAAACTTAGAGGTCAAAGTCTCTTTTAAAGTCCATACAATCGTACTGGTAAAATCATGTGAGAACCATGTAGGTTAATGTCTGAAGTGGTCTTTTGAGGAAAGTACCACATAGATTTGAGTGAACCTGTCCAGACAGTGCCAAAACAATACCAAAGTAAGGGCATTTGGGTAGGCTGCATAAAGTACTCCAACTGCCAGACTAACATGAAATGAACCCCTATTGCCATCTACACTACTATACAAACGTACCATTCAAACGTACACATCAAAAGTAGAGGTCAGAAGAAAGTTGATATTACCATCGCCTCCCCAAATATCCTGACAAATAAACCAAATCCTATAAGACCTAATTTCCTCAAACCCAGTGCGAAATGGGAAAAAACCGAAGGAAGTCCAGTAGCCATATTAAATACGTAAGCTACGATACACAGCCTAGAAATATCTGAGCGAAATGTGGCTGCAAATAGCTGAAGCCACAGAGCACCAAGATGCCTCTGTGGCCACCGTTAAAGAAGGCATTAAGTTCCAGTCAATTATTCTAAATATGAGTCAACCTCAGAATGAGAACAAATAAAATGAAAACTTATGTAAACTTTTGAAAGAAAGAAAGAAAATAAATTTGATTTGCTCAAAAATGTGTTTACAACAAAGAAATAAAATAATACATGCATGCAAGATCTTAAATAAGAGTGGCTCACGACAAGTCTGCCATTTCTCATGGTGTGCAAATATCTTTGGTACATTTATTATTATTGAATTAATGATTTTTACATAGTACATTAAATATCAGTCACACAAATTATTATATTCAATCATTTACATTACCTATACAATTATTTATTTTCCATGTCCAATATTACAGATTACAATTATCATAATAAAGATTTACATCACTTTTAATAGGCATTCAATTACAATAACTTTTATAATAAAGGCATATTTAATTTCTCTCCTGCTACATGACCATAATTACCACAATGTTAGTCAATTTATGTATCATAAAATTATCAAATTAATTATTATAATAATATTAATATCATTTTTATTTTGGCATTTTGCAAAATTTCATGTTCGCGTTTTAAATATTTAAGGTCAGGTCTCGCAGTATATCTACAAAACGGCTAAAGATTTAATTAGTGACAAAAATACCAATATAATTGAAACGATATGAAAGCTAATAGTTTGACGCGACGTTTGACACCACACACGAGATATGAGATTTTATGAGACTATTGAGACAACTTTTAAAGCACCAAAATAAGAGTTTACACCTTATTATTTTTCACTAGCTGCCCGCGGCGTTGCCCGCGTGAATGTCGAAAATTATCCCAAGCTCCCGGGATAAAAAGTATCCAATGTGTTATTCCAGACTAGAATCTACCTTTGTGCCAAATTTCATTAAGATCCATTAAGCCCTTCTGACGAGAAAGTCAGAAAAAAAATTTCAGCAGCAGCCCTCGAGTGCCATATAGGCTTACGCTCGAACCACACATAAATTATAAAAGTCTAAAATATTTTGTACATAAATAAAGCAACTTAAATAAAATGTTGCGACTCTTAATTTTAAAACAAAAAAAGAGATTTTTGTGTCCAAAAATAATAAAGAAATAACATAATAATATATTTTATTCCTTCAGCGGGGGAGGGTATTATTGATTCCGACGTGAAATCTTAATTTGAACCGAACTGTTGCTTAAAATATCCATGTAGACCAAGCTTGTCAGTATGTGCCACTTTGTACTTTTCTGATAGAAATTGACGCCCGCGGAAATTCTGACTATTGCTATGACAACCAAAACTCGGGCTCTGGGCAAGTGTGCGGCCACCAACATTAACCTTTTGACCGCCACGGTCGGCTATAGCCGACAAAAAAACGGCGAATTTGTGGTTTGGCATCAGAGGCACACCGATGCGTTTATGCTCTGGCGTTCAAAAGGTGAATGATGACGTCACAATGTCGTCCCTAATCGCTGCCAACGCGGCGTTCCGTGCTCTGTCATTGGAGCAAATAGTTTACAAGCAGTAGTTTTTCTATTAGATCCCAAGCCCTGGTATGTTACTCTGTGGACTTTTGCGCAATTTTCGCAAAGTATTCTGGAAGCCTGATTTAGTTAGGCTGTGTTAAGATCCTCATTTTTTCTGCGAGCGTATGTTTTTTATCCAGTGAATTGAGTTTACTGGGTTTAGGACTGCTTTAAATTAATATTATACAGATGCGTGACGTATTAACTACTGTTTGAACATTAAATATCACTACCAGTTGCAACCAGTCTTATTTTTCGGATTCACTGGAATATTTAGAATATGAATTCCTTGTTGGACACGAGTTTGCAAGGGTTACTGCTTAGTATGAGGTCCTAGGTTCGATTGCCGGGACGAGCAAAGTGTTATTGAACTTTTCCAATCTAGAATTTGTCAGAACCAGCCAGCCAATAGAACGTACTGTTTTGTTTGACAGCAAAGACAACATAAAGTCAATAAATAAATAAAAGAACGCCACTAAAAATATCTGTATTATTTTGATGGCAATTTGAATTCTATTGCCAAATTATTAAATCGTTAATTTCTTTATTGATATCCATCGATAAATCAATGTGACAGTTATTGAAAGGAATAACAAATGAATCGGAGCTAATCTCGGGACTGAAGGAACAAAATGGTCAGCTGTTTCACTTCCCACGACTGTAAAAGTCACTTAATTATACTTTAACTCCTTTATTAAAGACCACCGATTTGTGGATTTTACTGTTCAACGTCTGCTGAGTTTTGCATTTGCTTAGTATTTTGTTTATTTGTTACCAAAATCAGTTTAATGCAGTATAAACGAACCCGATTTTTCAATTCGTTTCCTCGACTCGGTATATCTCAGTCAAGTGTTTTTTAATGAAATTGACAGTTATAGCTTGTAATTTATTGATATTCATCGAGAATATAAGTTTATGTCATCATACCAGCCGAAAGACGTCCAAGCTGGACATATTATGTCTCCCTCAAGAGGTGCCATAATCGCCACTCTGGGCAGGCGGGTTGACGATCGCAGTGTAGCTGTTGCAATGCACAGAACCACAAAGAATGCTGCTGCCCATTCTCTGGTGAGTCCCTTAGTCGCCTCTTACGACACCCACTGGAAGTGAACCCACGAAAGGCAAATTCGGGACAATTTTTTTTATTTCAAAATTATATGTTCAGTCTTAATTGTCTTTGTCTAAGTTAATTTTATTTTCATTTTGCTAGGTATGAATATAAATGTTATCATAGATTTCCTAACATAAAAGCCACACTGACCAGGGTTCGAGAAGAAATACAAATAACTATAAAACCCGACCCGGAAGCAAAAAAAGCAACACCAAAAAATACCTTTCAAGGATGTTTACAAATTGACCAACGAAATGATCCGCTTTGCTTCATCAAAGATATTCAGGAGTTTCAATTGAATATCCGTAGAGCCTTCCAACGGGGTCAAAGGGAAGGGAACGGTCACCCGTAGTTACACCTTCGATTATATAGGGCAAAGTACGGATCGGTTGGCTTATGTTTTGTATTTTCCATGTTTTTGCTAACTTTTTTTTTGGGTGCTGACGATTATGGTGCCTGCTGTGTTGTCTGTGTAAAGGAAGATTGGGAATTCAATGGAATAAGATCTTTTTTCAAAATATTGATGTAATGTTTATGTATTGTTTTCAATATCCTACTTATAATATTACAAATTTTAATACGAAAGTTTGTGAGGATGGATGCATGTTCACGTGAGAACGGCTAGACGAATCTTGATGAAATTTGGCATAGAGGTAGATTATAGTCTAGAATAACAGATAGAATACTTTTTGTCCCAGAAGTATGTTTCCTTGGGATAATTTTTGACAATCACGCGGGTGGAGCCCCGGGCAGCAGCTAGTTCCTATATATTTAGTGGTATTATATATTTATTACGTATTGGTAGAATATTTTATTTAAGTAATATTTTTTTTAATAATTTTATGTTTTGTACACGAAGGTACATGTGGTATAAAGCGTCGTATTGAATTCGCTAACGATCGTACGAGTTAACGATGCGATATCGTCCCGCGATGAAAATTATCGTGAAAATGATCCAGTGCTTGCGCGATGATTTCCAAGCTACAATTAGGACACTCTAAAGAAACGTGAGTGTTTAATGACGTCGTGCGACGAGATCGCATCGTTAAATGGTACGATCGTTAGCCAATTCAATACGAAGCCCTATACCACCTGTGCGCTATTTTACAAATCTCTTTATCGCGGATCACTGCGAACAACAAACCTCAGTTTTTTTGTAAGAAAAATCAACTGCGAGTTGAGCTTGCCTTTGTACATAAGCTGTCCTATTATATTTGTGTCTATATGTTTTGTGTAAAGAAGATAATTGATATTTCCAATACGTACTGGGCTCTCGTGGTGCTTTGCAGCCCTTCTGGAAGAAGGCGTAGACGTAGAGAAGCGTCAATTCAGTGGGATAGTTATTAGCTTATACTATCAGTATATAACTTATCTGTAGATATATCCTGAAAGCTTTTGTAGAGACCAGTTACCAATTCATATTGACAAGGTACAAGATATACGTATTTAGCATTAGGCAATGCTGAAATATATTTATTGAGTACAGGCATACTCAATAAATATAGGTTTTATAAAAATATTAACATTGTTGACCCTGTCGGGCACAGCAAAGTAGGAAAAGAAGAGTGTACTATTTTAAATCCTATCCTACTTCCTACTAATATTATAAACGCGAAAGTTTGTAAGTATGGATGGATGGATGTTTGTTACTCTTTCACGCAGTAACTACTGAACGGATCTTGATAAAATTTGGCACAGAGGTAGACTATAGTCTGGAATAACACATAAAATACATTTTATCATGGGAATATGGTCCCTTGGGATAATTTTTGACATTAACGCGGGTGGAGAAGCGGGCGACCGCTTGTAAATTATATATTGTAACTGTACTATTTATAAAGTAATTAAAAACACATGTACTTACTTACCTAATATAATGACTGGCCTGTTCGTCGAGTGGTTAGTGACCCTGACTGCTAAACCGGAGTTCGTGGGTTCGATTCCCACCCAGGACAAATCTTTGTGTGATGAGCATGATCATTTGTTCTGTGTCTGGGTGTAATTTGTCTATAATATGTATGTATATAGAAATATTTAAGTATGTTTATCAGTTGTCTGGTTGCCATAGCACAGGCTCTGCCTAGTTTGGGATCGGATGACCGTGTGTGAGTTGTCCAAAGATATTATTATTATTATATTATTATTAATACTCTAATACGATGTAAGATCTTAGAAAGCCATTACTAAAACCACTTTACTCGGACCACTGCAGTTCACTATCTTAAATCTTCATACATGATATTGTGAATGCAAAGCTGCACTAGAAACTTTAAATAAAACGCCGATTACCGAATAATTCGAATCACGTAACAGCCATATATTCTCGGACGATTCATACGAAACTTTGGAAATGGGAAGTATCTGAAATGTTCAAGAAATTTAAAAGAGTGTAACATTAACCTGGATTTGTATTTAGACGAAAATATTAACAGAAACCAAAAACACAAATTTAACGCCAAATTGAAGTGCCAGTGGGCAGGGCACATTGCTCGTAGAACAGATGGTCGATGGGGCTGAAAAGTTTTGGAGTGGCGACCGCATACCGGAAGGAAGCCGCGTCGGAAAGCCTCCCCCACAAGGTGGACCGATGACCTGGTGAGGGTCGCGGGTAACCGATGAATGTAAGACGCACAGGACCGGTTGTTGTAGCGACACTTGGGGGAGGCCTATGTCCAGCAGTGGACGTCTTTCGGCTGACATGATGATGATGATGTGAAATGCACATATTGTTTTGATGTTTGAAGAAACTGCTTCCTGAATTTTCCAGTTTGTTACATTTCAAAACACCACTAAGTAATCACAGAAACGGAAACAAAAATAAAATTCAACCTCATTAAAAAAAAAATCCTTAAGTCAGACAAAAAGAAATTTAGAGGCGATTCACAACACACGGCAAAAGGTATTAACAAAGTGTATTTACTATGTCGCTTCGTACGATTAAGGTTGGTTGCAGACATACGACAATTTTTGCCGCAATAAATGAACATTCAAACACCACCAGCCCTTGTGATACACCAGCTGTAAAATTCGATTTAGGAAACTTGGGTTTCGTGGGTAACATTTGGGAGTAACGACTTCTATACCCTGGGACGAACTCGAAGCTTGGTAGGTGCAGAAGGATCACCGGTGAATGAGTCACGAACAATTAGCCACTTTTCTTTCTAAGCATTCAAAATAGCCACTATCTAACATGGTCTTCAGAGTTTCCTGGACAAGAAATCCAAGAAAAATATTGGTTGTCTGTAAAGTCAATTTACGGACGATAGTTTAACGTGACAACGTCATAACCAAAAATTGATGAAATGATCGTAACGTTACAATGAGTCATCCTTTTTCGTGTGTGCAGCCGGCGTTCATCAATTTATTGGACGTTGTCACGTCAAACATTTTTGATAAAGTCTATCGCATAAATTAATAGGTAGAACAAAAAAATATACAAATTCATTATACTACATTATTGCTACTATTTGATGATTTGCGGCTTTGCGTCCGTTGCGTCACAACACAGGTCAGTTGAAAACCAGCGTCAGGCACTAGTTGTCTGGCATTCATGCTGAACTGAGCCTGTTTTGATGCAGTCATGAGGCACGCAACTTTATTGTTATCTTTGTTTGTTTGTGCTGTTTTTGAAACTTTTTTGTTATTTTTATTCTTTTTTTTTTTTTACGTGGTACCGAGCTTTTGTGTTTGTGCCTTATGCTGTACCAAATAAATTATTTTTCTTTCTTTCTTTTCTTTCTTTCTTTCGATTTTTGTTTTTAATGCAAATATCGCTCGTCTGCAAACCGCCTTATAAAGGCGAACGTAAAAAGTATTTTTGTCTTGTTTCTCTTATTTTAAGTATCTTAGTTTTATTTGAGCTTCAACATAACGCTTATCTGCCTTTAGCAGTCTTTATGCTTTGAGTCCCTTAAAGAATATATGGACGCTGAATTTGTATTTGTTTGTTGTTTGTACCTATTTGTATTATTTTACTGAACTGTAAACGATGACGTTCAAAAGTGCCGTTTAATGGCCTAATTGAAATAAACGTTTTGACTTTGACTTTGACTTTATTCAGTTGAACCAACGTTGTTGAAAATCTAACTAGTTACAGGTTTCGATGCGCGATCAAGAGTAAATGGGACTTGTTTAATCGATTGTTTATTGGTGCCGCTTTTTGATTGCTAAGGATGTTTGTGATAGGTTTTCAGAGAGTTTGAATATAATGTTTTGCGACATCACCGCAACAGAAATAGATACCGGTAATATTTTCAGCAAAAACAACGACTAGGCGTTTGTCGAGTGGTCTGTTGGTCGAGTGGTTAGTGACCCTGACTGCTAAACCGGAGGTCGTGGGTTCGATTCCCACCCGGGACAAATCTTTGTGTGATGAGCATGATCATTTGTTCTGTCTCTGGGTGTAATTTGTCTATAATATTTATATTTTTAGAAATATATAAGTATGTTTATCAGTTGTCTGGTTACCATAGCACAGGCTCTGCCTAGTTTGGGATCAGATGAACGTATGTGAGGTATCCCAGGATATATTATATTATACCTATTATAACGCTTATCACAGAAAATACGACCATAATATCAAAATTATTTTTGTATGCTAAATAACGTTTAATTAGAATGGATTTTTTTGTGTGTATTTTTCAAATAGCGTTAATATTTTAAAACAACGACTAGATAACTAGGCGATAGAATCACAGTAAATACAACAATAATTTTTAATTTATGCATGCTAAATAATTTTTAATGTACTAAAACACAAACAAACTACATGAAAACGTAATTCTACTAAAACTAAATTCAAATAAAATAATCATGTACTTGTACCTACAACAAAATAATAAAATAAATTCATTAGTAATGTCAAGTTAATTGTTTTAATTAAATCTTCACTCTTTCAGCGTTTTGTTCACACTACATGTCATGAGCAAAGTAAACAGATTACACGGGTTAACTACGTTAAATAGTTGGATTTGAATTTAGTAGACTTGAAATAACATTTCGAGTTTTTCAAGCAAATGGTAAGTTTATTCGTAGAAAATATTTAAATGCGTAAATTTTGAACTATTATTATTTTTAATTAGAATTCAAAAGTCAAGAACAGCTCGTTACTACATAATAACAGCCACATACCTAGTTTAATCTTTCAGGTTCAGCAGCGCTTGTCGAGGTCAGTTGGCGGATGGGTGACCATTTATTTATTTATTTATAATTGGCTAACCAACAACTGTATATACTGTACAAATGTTTAAATAATGATTTTCTATTTAATAAGGTTAGTATTAAAATTTCTTTCAGGTTAGCACCGCGTGCCTCATAAAAGAGAAAACTAAATTGCTGCAATTTACATTTTTCCTTAAATTAATTTTAAAAAAGGACCATCTATTAGATACTGAGACTCCTCCATGCTTTGGAAAGCACAATTATCACCAGTCTTGTCAAGAGGTAACGTATGACCCAGTAACTAGGTACAACAAAATTCTATGAAAATCATTTTCTACAAATTGTATGTACGTCATCAGTTGAAGTAGAAAAAGTAAGCCATCTTTTCAGCTTCACAAGCTGACCAAGTCTTAAAATAACCATTGAGCTCCCCGCCAACGAAAACTGAATTTTTCAAAAGTAAAATTCTTAAGCGATCGCTCCATCGAACATTCCCACCGCCTGCACAGCTGGGCGACATTTCCTCTCGTGTATAAAACTCGAGACTTACTTTGGGCGTACATTCAATTACTCGTTCGTAGAGTGTCAAAGAGCTTTCAGTGTCGTGTGTCGTTTAATCCTCAGAACTAAACGGTTCAGTCGAGCTAGCTTTTAAAATTTCTTATATTACACACTCTGCATATTCCCCTAATGTAAAAATGTAAGGTGAAATTTTAAATTTCACGCCAACAAAATTGTGTAGATTATTAAAATCTGCATTGCCCTAAATAAGAGTGCAGGTATTAGCCATGCTGAAGTTGTCATGAATAATGTAAGGTTATAAATTCAAGTGTTTACAATCTCTGCAGTTTATGACCGAAGACTTAGAGAACTGGACTAAGCGTTCTTTTTCTGACTGTCAAGTTAATACTGTCAGAAAACTGTGAGAGAGACAACGCGATCGTGTGGTACTACAACACTGTATTATTTTTCTAGCTGTATCTTGTCGTTCTAAAGTGATTTTTGATTGGTCTAATTGATATAAATTATGTGACTTCGACTTTGTCTTTTGCTAGAACTCTGATTGGTCCTTGTCATAGTATGGCTATCAGGGTCACCGTGGTCTCTACGGACAATTATGAAGGGTAGGTATTGGCTGCACATTCGCTTTGTCTCTTTCTACACAAAAATCAGCTTTGTGAGGGTAAAGCTCAGTCCAGTTCTTCGTCTTGTTTACGACCGTTGCTCGCAAAATATTATTCATGGATTCTTCCTCTTCGGGAAGTAGTGTTATGCTGTTAAACACATTAAAAAGGTTTAAAGGATTAAAGCTGTTTACAGTGACCGGACAATGTGGGTTTTGAGAATTATATCCATCGATTCTGAATGTCTTCAAATATGTTCGGGACGGCTTCCCGTTTACCCAAACGCGGTTGAATATCAATATTTTATACGGAGAGCTGCAGCCGTTCCGCTGCAACCCAGGCACTGATATTACATATGCATGGAACCTATGGATGTAGTTTGAGACTAAATAAAGAATTGGATTGTTAAGGATACATTTCTAATTTACGGATCTGTATTAAAAAGGTTTAATGGAAATAAGATCAGACCTCGTTAACATAACTGAAATACAAATTGAGAGATGGCTTGGTACGATGACTGTTAACAACGACCAAATACAAATTCACGGATTCAGCGATGATTTGATGCGTACATATGTAGTGGCAGTCTATATAAGAATTGAAACTTCATGCAACCAGGTTGAAACAAAAGTGATAGCTGCCAGAATCAGAGTAGCGCCATTGAAGACCATTTCGTTTGCTATCTTAATGATAGGCTCCAACATGATCGACAAAAAAAAATTGCAACGAACTAAAATTCTCTTTTTAGACTTCCATACCCAAAAATGTAGTTAATCCTCCTGACCGATTTCAGCCATGGCGGCCAATCTCAACCAAGACTAGCCATCGGCGCGGGACATATAATTACACAAGTGTGCACAAGTGTGTGCACAAACACAGGTGAACCCCCTTTTCCACCACTCTCATGTTCCGATGGGACGGCAACCCTACATGATCCGAGAGAGATCTGGCGCAGGACCAACGGCTTAACGTGTTTCCGAGGCACGGCGGTGTCACACCATTAACTTCTAAACTCCAGGCTGTTACTGGGAAATTCCTATTGGAAAATCCTTCTTATTTTAGATTACAATTTTTGCCTAACAGGGAATCGAACCCAGGACTCCACGCTCGGCAGCCGCGCATACGATCGCGAGACCAACAAAGCAATTAGATATGCAAAAATGTAAAAACCTATAGATACATCACTTTTCATTCCGTTAATATCTATAGTTTTTATTGATTAACGATTGAGGAAGGTCTCCTACTATGTGGACCGATGACCAGGTAAAGTCAAAGTCAATTCATGTTTTCAACAAGACCATTAAAAGGCATTTTTGAACGTCAAATTTAGTTTTAAATTAAATAATTACTTACTCTAGTTGTCCATTCGCAAAAAGTAGATTTCTATAGAGAATAAATAAATAAATAAATAAATAAATACACGAAAGACAGACGACAAGAAACTCCTTAGTTAATCTTTTCCAATATAAGTTTTACAATATTTTGTACACATAATACTATGTGAGCAAAATGCACCTTACATTACACGAATATACAACACACACTTATATACTAATAGAAAAAATAAAAGACTACGGGAATCCGCTGGTTGCGAGACGCACACGACCGGGCGATGTGGTGACACTTGGGTGAGGCCTATATTCAGCAGTGGACGTCCTCAAGCAAAATGATAATAATGATAATGACTTTACGGTCCTTACTTATCTATATAAATACATTGTCTATATGATATTATGATTATTTTTTATCTTTTTTTGCTTACCAACAGGCTTATGTTGACTCTTCATCCTTGTAAACAGTTTATATAGAATTTTCTCTTTTATAAAAGTCAAAGCTCCACCCACGTGATTTGCTCACTCCTACATGGAACTATAGAATAATCTGTATCCAAAAAATTAATGAATGTCGACTTCTTACAAAATTCGAATGAAAACGACTCGTTTGCTTTCTTTGATTAGTCAAGTCGGTTCATTAAAGGCTTTGGCATTGAAGGAAAGACTTAATGTCTAAAGTCTTGAGTTGATGACAGGGACATCAACGGGATAAAATTTAATTGATTCGATCGTGCTTATGGTGAATCTTTTGAAAAGGTGCTTATTAAAAAAAAAGATTGAGACATTTTCCATGGCATAACTGAAACGAAATATATCTGGATATAATTAGGGAAGTATTAACAATGAACTTTGAAAGTAAATCACAATCTCTTTTTGATATTTAAAGTTTTTTGAATATTTTAGGAATATTTCAGTATATTGTATAGCCTTTTTTTAAGGTTGAGAAATCATCAAATGACTTCTTCCGCTCTGGGTGGAGCAGAAGGGCGTGTCAGACTCTTACTGACTAAAACCCATCCGTGTTCCTTCTAAAGTCCTTTGCGTTCCAGGGCTGCCTGGTGACTCTTTCGAACAAATTCCGCAACCCTAGCGGGCCCCGTCTTCTATGCTGACATCTCTTTGAGTTTCGAATATTGTATAGCCTTAAATAACAATACTGCTTGGCTGTTATCGCTTACTAAACTCTATTACATACATATTTGATGCATCAATTGAGTTTTGCTTAAAATGCTATGGACTATAAATAAAATATGAAAATACTTCATTTTATATTAAGTACCATCATGTATTTAAGCCAGATAATCTGACACCAGTCTTGCCAAGGAGTACCGTGTTACCCAGTTAATGGGTTGTGGAGGTCTGGTAGGCAGCCGCTCCACGTAAAATACTGGTATTCAGCTGAAAATTTGACTGGAAGCCCCAATATAGTTGGGAAAAGGCTAGGCTACCAAGACCTCGAACCTAACCTAACCTAATCAGAAACTAAAAAACAAAACATAAATTTACAAAAACTCCCCACAAAAACTTAAACTTGTTGATTCGGTTTTATAAGCAGGGAACGCACACCTTCGGTTCTAACATGGGTCAAGGGACAGCTGACGCGACCACAAGCGTAATAACAGGTCCAGCTCTTGAGTTGGGACTTTTAATATCGCAACCAGTGTTGTCAACACCCTCTTTTTGGAGACTGCCCGTAATTTGACAGGACGTGAGTACGTGATGTGAATTCACTTATAGTTGTCAGATTCTTGACAACTGATATCGATAGATAAAGGAGATGATCATGTGGTTTTTGGAAAATAAAAGATTTACAAAAAGATTTTAGTATGTTGGTATTTATCCTGTATTTTGTGACGTCAGAACGTTCGTTTCTCCCGACCGCACAACGGGAGTGGATGATGGTGATCATGAATTTTGACATCATCTAATATGACTGTGTGCAGAATTTTGACTGAAAGAAGACCTTCAAAGCAACTGGCCGTCTTTTGATCCATCATAGACCTCCACCATCACTCACCATCAGGCCAGATAGAGGCCAATAATGGACTTGATGAGCACATTCTTGACTGCTATCTGGCTCTAGAAAGCCTGGCAATAGAAAAAACCGGCCAAGAACGAGTCGAACTCGCGCACAAAGGGTTCCGTACCATTATCTATAAAAACTGCAAAAAATACCTATTTATTTTATTTTGTTTTTTAGTATTAGTTGTTATAGCGGCAACAGAAATACTTCAACTGTTTACTATCACGGTTCATGAGATACAGCCTGGTGACAAACGGACAGACAGCCAGACGGACGGACAGCGGAGTCTTAGTAATAGGGTCCCATTTTACTCTTTGAGTACGGAAACCTAAAAAAGGTGGTCGAATTTATTTACAACGTTCATTTCGATACAATTTTCGCAAAGCAGGCGCAACACCTACGCAGCAATCACGCGTACCTGCAGATAGAAGGAACGTCAAGTAAAATAGTTACCAGACACAAACCCAGAAGAAGACTCAACAACAACACCATCATAATTATCACAAGGTCATATAGTTTCCCATTTAGGCTGACTGTCCATTGAAGCGGAGAGGAGAGGAACGGAGTGGAGCTGTGCCACTGTTAACCAATGGAATCGCATGAAATCTCCGCTCCGCTTCGGTTGACAGGGATTTGAGAACTACTTTGAAAGTTGTTACAAATCTGGGAAGCGGAGCGAGGCAGCGGAGCAGGGAAACGGAGCGGGGAAGCGGAGCCGGGATGCGGAAAAAACGGCCGCCTGCTCAAAGAACTCGTCACGTAACCTCCGCATAGTCCGCAGCTCCGCTTCGCACTACCTCGCTCCGCATCAATGAACAGACACAGTCCGCAATTACGCTCCGCGTTACTCCGTTGCTCCGCTCAGCTGCCTCGCTCCACGTCATTGGACAGGCAGCCTTATACTACAAAACAGATAATTTTACTACCTCCGCCTAGTTTTAATACTAAGTTTGGCTAGTATTAATACCTTGTCTCCAAGCTCATATAAAACGGGTCAGACAGAAATATCCCTCTGGGACGCAGGTTGAATATTTGGGTATATCAGACCTTTTCCCCTCGCCTAACATTCCCGCACCCAAAATTTCATTACGATCCATCGCTTCGTCGAGGGATGTTTGAGTAACAAACAAATAAACAGACTTTCGGGCTTATATTAGTTAGGATTTGTTATGCTCCATCTAGGTTTTTCGGCTTTTTGGATGAACAGATTTTTCATCATAAAAGTAAGGCTTGAAACTTATTAATCCTGAGAGATATTGCCTACATATTTGTTTCCTAGATGATTCAAGTAGATAAAACACTGGCAAAAATCCTGCTTTTATCAATTAATAGCCTACAATCGATGAATGCTTGCCTTTGATTGAGATAACGAGTGCAGTGAGAAATTAAAGTGAACAAGCATTTACTTAAAATGAAAACACGTGAAACTTATTTTGGCAATAATTTGTGAGTTCTTTATCTGAAACCAAGAAACATCTCGTAATCCGTCTCTTAAATTATGTCAGTTCATCATTATTTCAACGTTCATTGATTCCAATAACAACGTAAAAGCATCCAAAGCCACGTTACCATCCATTAAAAATTAAATTAATAAATTAAAAATCTCTATAAAATTCTGGAACAAAATCCACTTTTCTGCTAACCGGACGTTGAACATGATCATTAAAGCAAAAACAAGTATATCTGCACGGAGCCCATTAGCGCACAATTTCAGTGGAAAATAATGAACAAAATATATCGAATATTCAGGAAAATATTGCTTACTACCTCCTACTTTTGATGTTCGATAAAAATTATAAAACAACTCGAGGTATGTTTGTGTGCATATGATTGAAACTCTTCATGCGTTAACGGGAGTGGAACGGCATCAACCAGAAACGTAAATCTGTGGATGTTTTTAGTACTTACTGTGGCAGATAAGTAAAGGGAGAACTATAATTATAATCGTTCGTTTAAGGATGTAACGTGCCTTTTTTATTTGTCTTTAACTAATACATAGTAAGCTATGGCTATGGTAAGGAGCTCGTGGCCAAAGAATATCAGCCGCACGGGTCGATCAAGGTTAAGCAACGCTTGCGAAGGTTAGTCTGTGGATGGGTGACCATCTTAACTTACCGAGTCTCCTCCGTGCCTCGGAAAGAAGCACGTTAAGCCGTTCGTTCCGGCTGTAATTTGTAGAACTTTGGCAGTCGTTACGGAATGTCAGAAGCTAGTAAAATCTGGCACCTGTCTTGCCAAGGAGTACTGTGTTACCCAGTTAATGGGTAGTGGAGGTCTGGTAGGCAGCCGCTCCACGTAAAATACTGGTATTATTATTTCACCTAAGCCATCATGCAAATTTAACTAGACCTAGTTTAAGGGATAGAGTCGATATAATTGTGCTTATAGTGTGACAAATGTTAAATGTATATTTTTCAATGTATTACAGTGCAATGTGCTCCTGTTTTATGAAATAAATATTTTTATTATTAAAGTAGTACTTTATTTCATAAATACTTAACTAACTATATACACTAGAAATAAAAATAAAAACTCCTAACTAAATTAACCCTAAAATAGAGCGTCAAAAAATTCATCCGCATCGCTGTCGACTGGAAGTGTACCCAAAAGACTGGCGGCATTGCCACGTTGTATGGCAATGCTTATTCTTTGACCAAGGTAAAAGCCAGCCCTTGGGTCACGTGAAGTGTCAACTAAGCGATTATTATTAAATAGGTGTGGAATGTCATTTCGACAGTTTCTATTCAATATTACCTACAATAACAAGGTTTTAATATCATAAATATAGACCATAAAAAAGGAACGAAAAAATATCTAGCTATTCTATTTACATCTGTTAAGGCTGGTTCAGATTATGCTAGTCAAGTATTTTATTCAGTTTACGAGTATGTTTTAAAGGCAGGTACACACTGAAGACTAAAAATGTTTGCTGAAATAATTTTAGTTGAACAGAAAAATTATCACGACTTACAAGTAAAAATACTGCAATGCGTCATATCAGTATTAATTAGATTAGTAATTAAATCTAGGATTTAAAAAAATCTTCTGTCCCAATGATAAAGTTTAATCATGAATACAAATCAATAAAAGAATAAAAAAATACACACGTTTGTTCTGCCAGATATGACGCACAAAAATACAAAATTAAAAGTAAATAACTTATCAACTATTTAACTAAAAAAAAAACTAAATAAAAACATGTTTCACTGACACGCTCTGTCAGGACCGGACACATTAACTACAACGAGTCTTATATTTTACAAATACAGTAATTCTTAGGGTTTCGAACATCCGTAAAAAACGGAACCCTTATAGAATCACTCCGTTGTCTGGCTGTCTGTCCGTCACAGCCAAGTTTTTTCGAATTCCGAAAGTAGCCCAAACACGGACGCGTTACGTTAAAAAATATTTTTTGAGCATAGGGAACCTTTTTGGGAGACAAACTAGAAAACATAAAAAAATATTCAAACTGTACTGTGTCACATATCAAATGAAAAGGTGAGGGTTTTAATTATATTTTTTTCATAATTTAAAAATAAACAATATTGAAGAAATAACATGGAAAATGACCATTATATCCCCTCTTATCTCCGAAACTACTGAGCCTACAATTTTGAAAAAAATGTGGAAATTTTTTTTTATTAGCATATTACAGGAAAACCTATAAGAAGTCTAGTGTTAAAGTACCGTTTCACAAAAATTTGATTTGCTTGGAACCCTTTGCACGCGAGTCCGACTCACACTGGGCCATTTTTAAATATATTTTTTTATATTTCCTATCCATATATATATTTTATATTACTTTTATGCATTCAAATTCACATGACAGTTTGCGTATTACAAACAAAAACACTCACAAAAACGCAACATTTCTCAAAACAACTGCCAAACTTTTGGCAGTAACAGTTCCACACATCCTTCAAAAGCCATTGTGCCACATTTATCCGAGGCGTAGACAACCTCCATTGAAGGAAGACAACACAGAGAGTGGCTCAACACACAAGGCAAGCTAGGCCACACAAATATAGCTGTGTGCACACAAAGTGGCTTATTTTCCGGACGTTCTAAACAACCGACGCGTGTGTCTTGACAGAAAAGTGTCTATTTTACCCCGTAATAAATGGACCGTCACTATTTTTTGTGATAGTAGTGGAAAGGTATTTGCGCACCTGATAGTAATAGTAAACACACTAAACAGTAATGAACAACACACTTCATTAACTAGAACAAATTTCCGTGCGTTCAAGCGATTTTGCCATAACTATTATTGGAATTTAATGTAGGACACAATTTTGGACCAATTAGTATTAGTGAGTTAATGTCCCTTGGTGCCTATTGGCATAGCTGTTCTGTCTCCTGCTTGATAAGGTGGAAAGCAGAAATTATGTTTTAAATACTTCTCTTCTGATTAATTTCGTTGTGAGGCTCAAGACAGTTCAATCGTTTCTCTGGGAGAGTTGAATCGTTTCTCCCTCGAGCTACACTGACTCAACATTTTTCTGGTAGTTCCTCTTCTTGAGTCATTGTAGCGGGATGGTCGCAAAAAAAACACTTCATAAGATATATCTATACCAATAAATTATTGTTGTTTTATTTCGATTTTTTGAAGGCCACTAGAGTTTGCTAGAAGCTCGAAACCGTTCGTAACAGGAGCAGCATTGAGCTGAAATTGATTTGTTGTTGACAATGCCTGTATGCTGACGCAATAAGAGCGGTTTTCTGTAGAAGAAGTATTTTTGTCTCCTCTGTCTGTCGATAATTAAGTTCATAATATTACTAGCTGTAGCCAGCGGCTTCGCCCGCGCGGATATCAAAAAATATCCCAAGGGAACATACTTTTGGGGATAAAAAATCCTATGTGTTATTCCAGACTATAATCTACCTCTCTGCCAAATTTCATCAAGATCCGTTCAGCCGCTCTGACGTGATTGAGTAACAAACATACATTCATCCATCCAAACATCCAATCTTTCGCATTTATAATATTACTAGCTGCGCCGCGATGTTATCCACGGTTTAAATAGCCTATTTGTGTTAATTCAGGCCGTCAGCTTCCTGCATACCAAATTTTATAAAAATTGGTCCAGCCGTTTGCGCGTGAAGAAGTAACAAACATACACACACACACACTCACAAACTTTCGCCTTTATAATATTAGTGTGTTGTGATGTGATATTTATAGAGTATAGTTAAAGATGATTCAGCATTTTATTTTTTTAAGATTCATGGTTTAAACGAAATCCCCAGCTGATCTGAACGGGGCTTTAGGTCCAACATTTTTTGTAAATAAACTAGTGAGTGTACGCAACCGTGTTTTCGCTTCGTTACCGTCATTCCAGTCACGTTTGTCTCATACAAATGTTGTTCCCGTTCTTGTGAATATTTACTTTTTTTATTCACCATAAATGCTGTAATAAATCGTGTTTATATTTCAGCTTCGAGTTTCGTAATGCGGAATTATTTTATGAAAGCAACGGTTCTCTTAAAATGTACAATATTTGTAAATTTTTCATGCTGTAAAACAAATAAGTACTGACGGCATAATTGAATAATTGATTGATTTAAAATAAAGTATATTTGCATTATATTCCTTTATGAATGTATCGATAAAACCTGGATTAAGTAATAACAACAAAATGTGGATATTGACATACACAAAGAGTGGTCAATGCCGAGTTATATGTGAATTTAGGTAGGTATGTATGATTCAATTAAAAACTATTATCAACAGTTTTCTTTCTTCTTGGATTTATAAGCTTAATATTATCAAAAATAAAAACCAAGTCGGTAGAGCACTAGCGTTCAATCCATTAAAGAGTTTTTTTTTGTTTTGGTATTTTATTCGTTTGAGCAATAACGACGTGGTCGACAATAGGGCTCGCTCCATAAAAAATCCTTTGTAGACTTGGTAGACTTGTGGATGCTAAATGATGTAGAGTTGTACCTAAAAGTGCTTGTCTGTTGTCGGTCCTACTCACCAGAATGGATTGAAACAGCCTATCTTTAAAATATCGGTGTTAGCCTGTTATTGATAGTTGCCAATCGCAACGCGTAAAATAGTGACATTCAACCGTGCGAGGACAAACGCAACCTAAATGTAAATATGACATTGCCAACAGTCTATATTTCCTGAAAGTAGGCAGCGAGAAAAGTTTGTATAAGTCCGATATAATGAGAGACCAGCTTAGTTATTACCACTAGGTGAACGTGTTGCCCGTTACATCACCGGACCACTAGACATACAGTAACCCAAGGTTGTTGATATTTTCCAAATAGTCACCGCGGCCCTTGAACGCAAAGGGCTGTAGAAGGAACACGGATGGGCTTTAGTCAGTAAGAGTATGACACGCCCTTCCGCTCCACCCAGAGCGGAATAAGCCATTTGATGATTTCCAATACTTAAAAAAAAAACGTACCGTAATGCACAGATACATAGTGGGAATCCAACTCTTACGTACAAAGCGTTTTGGGAATACTTTTATTGTGCATATATATGGAATAGAATAGGGTATTTAACTGGAAAACTCTAATTAGTTCGGCAGATAGATTTTCAAAAAAATACTGGACACGTGTTTTTTCTTTTTTCACGCTTCAAAACACGCGTGACGATACAATATTGCTATTGGATTGGTACAATTTTTACCAGCGATGTGACGTCACGCGTGTTTTCAACGCGCTGTATGGTCTTCATTTTTTATTTACGTGAAAATCTATTTGACGTACTATTAGATTTCTCAGTAAACTACCCCATTCCTTGCTGGAATTTTATTTTTCCTGATAGCTACAGCCTGGGCGTATTTAAGTCAAGAGTGAATCTTAGTGAGACCACACCTGCTAGAAAGCAATGATATCGGTCGAAGATGGAGCTTATTTCCCTTGAAGTTACCTATTAAAATTGGACTTAAAGACACACATTCAGGATAAGAATGCTTGGAAACATGCTAGTCCTGCTCCATAGGACAATCAAGGGTGAAACAAAATCAAACTGGTTGATTTATGTATTAACTTTATAGATTTACTATTTCTTTTTTGAGCTGTTGACTCACACACTGTTTAATTAATGGTTCCAATATTTGTAAATATATGAGTATCATTTACCTAATTTCTTTAGAAAATTAATAAGTTTACCTCTGCTGGTAATACTTTGTTCCTATAAGTAGCATACTCTGGGTGCATCGTTCTCACATAATATTAAATTAATTTTTGTATACCAAATTTATTTAAATCATTTTTTGAAAAGAATAACTATGGAGTTTCTTGTCCGTTCTTCTCCATAAGAATCTACCTATCCGAATGGACGGAAGAGTCACTTTATTAATTTAATACAATTATTTTACTGAACTGTAAATGATGATGTTCAAAAGTGCGGTTTAATAGCCTAATTGAAATAAAAGTTTTGACTTTGACACCGGTTGCAGCTATCAAGGAACTTAGACTCCGATAGAGAATTCCACTCCTTAGCACGCACAAAGTAAATCACGATCAGGAAGTGACTATCCCATGTTTCGTATACACACACATTCTCTAAGCAAAATCTCTTCCGTATGTTAATAGTATTTATTACGTCAGTTCCGGCCTCAGTGGCCCACAAGATTTTGTAGCCGCTGGTATATAATGCGATTATGTTGTCTTGGGTATTACTTGTCAAAGGTTTACTCAAGCCTCCTCTGTTTGGGGCTGTGATTTTAGGTCGGCCCATAAAGACAGCGTTTGAAAGGGATAGAGCATAGCGGTTTTAATCTTTTTAAATGTACGTAAATATGTAGTAACGTAATTTTAAAACAATTTTTGATTTGCGGAAAATCTAAAATTGTTGCATACTTGTTCAATTTATATGTCACCGGAAAATTGCACAAACCGCAAGATTGTAATGAATCTTTATGAGATTGTTATTTCTAGATATATTATGAAAAAATCGTTTTGTATACAATAAATCCCTTATAATAGTTTCCAATAAATCCGTGTCTTATTTAGAAATAAATAGTTTACAATTTCACGCGATATTTTACAAGGTTATGGCGTTTGCAATTTACCTTATCTTTAAGATAATAAACTTTATTTTACATCTCATAATAGGAACAAACAATTACAAAAACAAGTAAGTAATTCTTTTAATCTTTCACAGACACCATTTGCATGGACTTCTTTTGCTATTCTCTCGAAAACACAAAAATAAGAATACCCAAATAATTGATTTGGGTATTCTTATTTTCAACAACAGCAACATCTTTCTTTAAAGTAAAACATAACATTATACTATTACACAATCACCATCAGCTTAAGCAATATTCTAACGTAATAATCTCTAAAACAAATTGCGTCCATGTCCGAAAGATGTTTCGTGGCCCACACTGCAAGGACACCACCGTATTTCTTACGTGCCAGCTAAAATATGACGGTTGTCTGGTATGCTCAAAGAATTTGTTCACGTTAAGCCGACGTGTGGGTTAGCGTCAACTTAAAATGCTGGCGACTTCATTATGGTCACATATTCTTTTGTTTATGGAAGAGATATGTGGGGAATTTTTCATTTGGTGCAGTACACAAAATGTTTTTGGAATTTTCTTTTCAGACAACGTGAGTACGTAATCAGATAGATCAATTTAATACAAACTACATAAAATAGCTGCACAGGCTGATAATAATCATGGTTAAGCAACGCTTGCCAAGATACGTCTGATGGGTGACCATTTTAACATATCGAGAGTCGTCATTGCCTCAGAAAAGATTTTAAGCTGTTGGTCCCGGCTGCCGTCTGAAGGTTTTTGTCATTAGTTACGAGTAGACAGAAGCCAGGAAATGATACCAGACTTAAAAAAGATTATTATGTTACCCTGTTACCTACTATAGTAGGCGCCAGATAATCGTGGAATAACGGTCATTGACCCACCTACAATTATTGACATTTTTAATTTGAAAAACGGAATTAATGACACAAAGCTGTCCCGAATCATCATCTCTCGTGATCCTTAACATTGTCTAATAATGAAAAACGATTCATATTTAATTGTTCAGGTACCTATGAACAGTTATTAGGGAAAGGTCAATATACTTTATTCCACATTTATCTGGCGCCTACTATAGATTGTGGTGGTCATATAGACAGTAGTAGCTCATGTAGAATACTAGTACTTAGCTGCGTCCGCTTAGACACGATGCTCTTGAGCTAGTAATTATTATAAATTAATTGTATAACGGCTGCCAATCGTGGACTTAAACTCAGGAAATGGGAAACTAACTCGCGACTTGCCAATATGCTATGGATAGGAGCACGCTGAATGTCAAGAGATCACCGTGTCTGATGACATGGTTTTCCAGTCTGTCTAGGAATAAAACAAGAACAATAAATGTAACACTGAAAAATAAAAGATTCAAATGGAGATGGGCAGGGCACACAATATGAGGTCATGACAAATACAGTAAAAAAGTGACAAGATGGTATCCCAAGGAAGGTAACAGGAAAAGAGGCGGACCACAAAAAAGGTGGGATGATGATATAAGAGAAGTGGCAGGAGTGATGTGGAACAGAGTAGCCCAAGAAAGATCAAAATGGAAAAGGTTTGAGGAGGCCTTTACCGATTGGCAAACAGATTTACAGAAATTAAAACGCAACAAATACTAGAATAAGTTTTAAGTTTGTTTTAGAATATTGTAATTAGGTTAAGTTGATGTGAATAAAGGCTATTATTATACATACTAATTTACATTTTTAAATATTTCTAAAAAAATAAAAAACAAAAAAAAAACATTTAAGAATATAAAAATAGTAGCCCACCGGTATCGGGAACAAAGTTCAAGCTACTGGCGGTCAGGGCTCTAGACAGAGAAACCTCCTAACAATGCGTGCCGTGTCCAGGAGTACTGCTTTCTGAATCAAGCCCCTGATCCAGCTGCCTAACGAAAGCCTCCTGAGGTGTTGGTCGAGGTTCGTGGCTATTAAGCCGTTGGCTGACATGACTATCGATACAATGATTGCCGTTTTAAAATCCCACATGTCGACAACCTCGCGAGCCAAGTCAAGATATTTGATTTTTTTATCTTTCTCGGCTTTCACGAGGTTCTCGTCATGCGGAACGGTAATGTCTACAATCATTGCACGCCTCTCGATTCGGTTCACTTATTGGCCACAATAGTCCTGTCAGTGATGATGGACCGATCTCAGTACTGTGATACTGCCATTATCGAGAACTGGGTTGGGCACATACCTGTAGTACGGCACTTCCGAGTCCACAAGAGAGAATGTCAGAGTAAGTTGCTGATGGATAATACTGTCTACAAGGTTATGTTATGTTATATTATTATTATTATTAATTGTATAACAACGAATTATCAATGTTTCGTTTTGAAAACATTAACAAGTTAGAGAGTTTAGAAGACATAAGTCCCCGCAAACAAAGTAGTTCGGAACAGCATAAATTGATCAAACAAATAAACTGTCATTGATCAATCAGAAGTATCGAAACAACCCACAACATCGAATGCAATAAACTCACAGAACGTCACACAATCTCCACTACTTTTAAATATATCGACAGCTATAAAGTATTCCGTTTTTCCATCCCTCTGATACATATTGTTGATCAAAAATATCGCTTTGTATATTCAGAAAAATAGCTTTCCGTAAAACTTCGGTATGAACATTCGCTTGACCCATAGAGTAAAGTGACGCTTTATTGGCCACTACTTTGTCAATAGTTTTCTTACAATGTGTGTCAGTGAGTGTCATCATGCATCTACTTAAATTGATCATCCGTGACAGTTTTAAATATGGCGGGTCACCTCAACGAGCAAGTGAATCGCCACGAGAGAGGCCGCCCTGCTATCGTCGAGTTATCTTTATGAGTCGATCTGCGGTCGCTTCGCGAGTCACAGTTGTTTTTTTAAGTTGTGAAGCAAATTCGTTGCGATCACGTCGCGTCTCTCAGTGAGCGAGCTGCGTAGTTTTACACGTTCATAGAGTTATTGAAAAACCCACAACAGCGTCAAACAGATTAAAAGAGAAGAATAAAATTGCAGAATAAAACACCAAAATTGCGTGCATACGGAAACAGCAGGACGATAACATCGCGCGATGCCCTCATTCGTGAAAAACTTGAGCTCAGCTCGCATTGTACGAATATTATTAGTATTGGCTCCTTTAGCCTGTAACACCGCGGTGTTTCCATACTCTGTGGCTTGACCAATAAGTTGTGTGTCGGGACGTCGACGGAAATTTGATTTCTTCGGCCTTCGTACGAATTTCTTTTGAATGTTTGATTGATTAGGCTGCAGTATGAATATTTAATGTTGTCAAGCTGAAAGAAGGAAATAATGTTGAGTTGTATATGAATTGTTGATTTCAGAAGTTACGATAAGGTTTTTCATAGTCTTATACGGTCTTTGAAGCATTACTTTCATGCCTTGCAAGGCATGGTTTTAAATCTTTTATGCCAAACATTCTTGTTTCTTCTTGGTTGGCTTCTGGAGCTTAATCACCAATTTGCCTTGAGCAAGCTTTGTAGCCAGTGCCTTCTCTGTACAAGATGAGGTATTTTTCCAACAGTGGGACGGTATTATTATATTTATGTTGCAAAATATTCAAAAATCAGATTCACCTAATCAATCCAGATTCTTTTATCATCTTCATGTGTCCCACGTGTTGCAGGCGGTAATTCTGGTGAGTAAGGTGGTCTTATTTACGAAGAATGTGATTTAATATTCTAAAAATATCAATTCGTTAACCTACATATCTCGTCCCACTTTTAAACATAGTCCTCTAAAGGACCGGTCATAGAGGACATTGCCCTACACCCTTGCAGAGAAGTGATAAGAAAATACCACTACCCACGATATAACATGATCTTTTAGTAGTTTTTATTATACCCACGAGCGACGACTACTATTGCCTTTACTCATAATTACAAATTGCAAACGTTACGCTATTTTTAACTCAATTTCACGCTAGTTTTCAGAGTGTAAAAGTGTGCCTACACTCGTTGCGGAATTTGTTCGAAAGAGTCACCGCGGACCTGGAACGCAAAGGGCTTTAGGAGGATCACGTATGGGTTTAAGTCAGCAAGATTCTGACACGCCCTTTCGCACCACCCAGAGGAGAAGAAGTCATTTGATGATATATCATCCTCAAAAAAAAGGCTCCTATACTTACTTTTTCTGTTTAAGTAAGTGATTGGACCCGAGCCTTTTATCACCAACTAGGTTCAATTTTAGAATCTCGGCTAGTGAGAAATTCCGAAAGTATAAACATTATAAACTTTCCTTATCGAACCCAGGACCTCATATTTAGCAATGGCTTTTGCGACCGCTGGAGCAACGAGGCAGTGTGTGTTTTGATCAGAAAACCTGTGGTCAGTCTTACCTTGGACTATCGTGATACTCAGTCACTGGGTTGTAGAGGTTCAAAAGGCATTCACTTCAAATAAAATACTTAGCTATCCGGTTACAATGAAAGCCGACCCCCAACAAAAGGGAAAAGACTAGGCAAATTGATAATTGTATTGGAACTCATTTTACATTGAGTGTGACGTGGACTAGGCAAATTGATAATTGTATTGGAACTCATTTTACATTGAGTGTAACGTGGACTAGGCAAATTGATAATTGTATTGGAACTCATTTTAAGATGAGTGTAGCATGGACTAGGCAAATTGATAATTGTATTGGAACTCATCTAACGTTCAGTGTAGCATAGACTAGCCAAATTGATAATTGTATTGAAACTCATTTAACGTTGAGTGTAGCATGGACAGTGGTATTTCTTTTTTACTCCTGATTTTACTTGGCAATCAAAAGGTTGACCAAACGGGATTGAATACAAGCATTCTCAAAAGTTGACGAATAGGGAATGAATGTATGAAAATCAAAATCTTGACGAAACGCCACTCGTGTTCATTTGTTTTTAATACTATTGACATGTTCTCGAATCGGGAATGTGACGAATCGGAAAGTAGCCGTAGAAACCACAAGTTGTTTTTTACCTCTTGTATAGCTCTATTAGTGCAGTACGAAATGTGTATTCTTATTTTTCTATTTGGATGCTGTCATATTAATCTTTCTCCTGAAAAAGGCTAAGCTGATTGATTAACATATAAATCCTCTTGAAATATACCACCAAAAATTCAATAGATAATAAATAATAATAATAAATAATACACGTGCAACAAAACTCAATGAAGAAAAACTCCATAAAAAATGTCAGAGTGCCTTCTTAGAACAACGCGAGACGCTAAGACGACTCAACGTTAAGGAAAGAGATATCGCGTCGTTCCTTTTTACGAACAAGAGATCGTGCCGCGTAATGTTTCGGATAATCGTGATAAACAAGCGTGGGATGTGAGGTACGTCACGGTGACGTCACGGGTGTGCTGCATAGAATAAGATGAGGGTAGATGGGAGACTTTTGCTTCAAGGGTAAATAAACCATCTTTTTTTTTGTTATGGATGGGCTCGCTATGATGAAGGGTTGCCTTGATGTAACCTATTTACTTTTGATTTCAAACACCTCAGGTTTTTACTACTTTGAACTATCTTTTGTTGATACCCTTTGTGCAACCAGCTGTCAATTATGACGATTTTTTTTTTAAATGGGAAATCATCAAATAACTTCTTCCGCTCTGGGTGAAGCGGAAGGGCGTGTCAGACTCTTACTGACTAAAACCCATCCGTGTTCCTTCTAAAGCCAAGGGGCTTTAGAAGGAACACGGATGGGTTTTATTTATTTATTTATTTATTTAAACTTTATGTACAATAGTGGTACATGGGCGGACTTAATGCATCAAGGCATTCTCTACCAGTCAACCTTTGGGTTATAAAGACTATATTTTGGGGAAGAGTCACCGCGGCACTGGAACCCAAAGGGGTTCCAGGGCCGCGGTGACTCTTTCGAACAAATTCCGCAACCCTGGCAGTATGTAAACGACTTACCGTCTTACGAAGTATATGTGAATGGTAGCTCATCTCACCTAAATTTTCCTGGTGAGTTTGTTTTTTTTTTTATAGCTATAAAATATTTTTCAAAAACATGTATATAACACAAAAAAGAAATTACACGGCCAGAGTTATTATAAGATCTTCGAAGAGACCCTGCTATGACTGTGGCTACCGCGGGCATCACCAAGTGGTGGATAGTGATATTATTTAAGGTCCCATTAAAATAGATGGACAATTTTTAACACAGCGTTCAGTACAAATCCAACCAAAGATATCCAAGCAAAGAAAAAACTGATTAAAGTGATTTATTTTGACCTTAAATAAAAAATTGCTGGCACACTAGAATAAACACATCCATTATGGGTAGGTACTTGACGTGGTCACGTGCGCCTGCACTCAGTATCAGAATTTTGAGATAACAAAGACATGTGAGATGTGGAGCCCAACATTTTTTGTAAATTTCGTAAGCAGATTTTTTCTTGTAAGTATCAGAAATCAGAAATCATTTATTTTGCGAAGAATGTGGGTACACAAAATAAGATGTCGATATTTTTAATAAATGATAGTTCCAACACACTCTACCTTCCGGCATAATAGAATAATAGAATAATTTATTGTCCTTAAAATTTACAACCGATAAGTTGATTCCTGGAACTCACACTAGGATTCCCTGTGTCGTGAGATCCAGGCTCCTTCGTTCCGTTTACACTTATTGCTACTACATGAAATATATATTATAATTATGTACTAGTAAAGAAGAAGAAATATACATTAAAAAACTAATTAACAATGAAGACTATTATTAATACACAAAAAACAGTAGATAACCAAGTATGTATGTAGTGTGTGTGTGGGTATTATGGTGTGTGCGTATATGTGATGGTATGTGTTAGTGTGGGTGTATGAATT
Source organism: Mamestra brassicae (assembly GCA_905163435.1). Taxonomy (NCBI): domain Eukaryota; kingdom Metazoa; phylum Arthropoda; class Insecta; order Lepidoptera; family Noctuidae; genus Mamestra; species Mamestra brassicae. The sequence goes on along the minus strand of LR990996.1, from coordinate 2,286,108 downwards.
AAGATTCGCGAGTTGTGTTGGTATGTCTGAATGTAACCTTAGGATTTATATAATATGTAGAACTTTGTAATATAGAATAGAAAATAGAGATCAGTACCTATCAAAGCGCTTTTTTTTTTTCAGATTAGTATGTTTTCTGTCATATCATAGTCCAGAGTAAGTAGCCATTTCGTAACCATTTTTCTGCATTTAGTTTGGGTTAGTTGTAAAATTTTGAGTCGGTTATTGAGTTTCGAGTAAATGTGTGGTCCCATAAAACCGAACGACCTTCTCCCGATAGATTTGCAGTATCGACCCTTTTCCCAGTGTACCCTTCGACTTGACTGGATACTAGTGCTCATGGAGGTTTTGTGAAATCTCAGAGTGACAGATAGAATGTAAAGTTGTCTGACTCTAAGAACTCCCACTTCGGTGTAGAGTGTGTTAGTGGGGTACCGGAATGGTCTACTATAGGCAACTTTAAGCAGAGCTCGTTGAGCTCTTTCAACCTTTATTAACGAGGTTTTACCAGCGGCGCCCCATGCTATTATACAATAGTTAACGACAGATTGACACAGAGAGAAGTAGATCATCTTTAGGACCGAGTCATCTGCAATTTTACCAAGTTGCTTAAAGACACGGAGCATCTTCCGAACCCTACCTCTTAAAGCCGACAGATGTGTGGACCATGACAAACGCTTATCTACAAACACTCCCAGGTACTTAATCGAATCTGTTTGTTCGATGCATGGGCAAGTACAATTTCCTGGGCAAGAGCAGGAGTGCAGCCGTATAAAAGTTACAGAGTTAGGAGCGGAACGTTTTGAGATGGCAAAGTTTATTGCCTTCGTTTTATCTATATTTAACGTCAAAAGATTATGCTGCAGCCAGTTCGCAATAGCTTTAACCCCGCTTTCAACCGAGTTTTTAACGTCATCCCAAGTTTTTCCATAAAAAACGATTGCGGTGTCGTCGGCATATGTAAAAATTTTAGCTTGAGGGATTTTCATGGCGCATAGTCCATTTATATATATGATAAAAAGGGTAGGTCCCAGCACGCTTCCCTGTGGTACACCAAATTGCACAGTTTTAGGGTTACTAGAGTATTCCCCTAGCACTACTTTTTGTGTTCTATCGTTGAGATACGAGGTAAACCAGTCCAGAGCAGTGCCTCGAACTCCCAGAAGCGACATTTTTTTTATCAGGATTTTCCTGGATACTGTATCAAATGCCTTGGCGAGGTCCAGGAAGATGCCAGTACATGCCTGTCCTTGTCCTAGATTGAGGGCAATAAAATCGGCTAAGTTGGTTACTGCATCCTCCGTTGACCTACCAACCCGAAAACCGTATTGATTGTCCGACAATAATCTATTTTGTTCTAGGTATGCGAGTAGTCGTTTGTTCACAACTTTCTCAAGGATTTTTGAGAGAGCCGTTAGCAGGGAAATCGGACGATAGTTTGAAGGGATTTTTGGATCTCCACTTTTAAAAATTGGGCAAATATTGGCAATTTTTATGCAATCAGGTACTTTACCTGTACTTAAGCTTAAATTGCACAGAAAGGCAATCGGTCCGACCAAAGCATGAGAGCACTGTTTTAAAAAAGTATTATTAATGCCATCATAACCTGTCGCAGACGCCGTTTTAAGATGCGAAATGATTGAATATATTTAAAAATAGCATGCAAAAGTAGTATCTAATGCGTTTTTAGGGTTTCGTAGTCAACCGCCATGTCTGTCATCCGCGGTTTATTTAGTATGGGTATACATATTAATCACACCGACAAAGTGGTAAAATAAAATCTTGAAATACATTTTAGGGTGGCACCCGTACAGTAAAGTGGCGATATTTTTTTATCGTCTATCTCATGGTGTGGGGTATCGTTCGATAGGTCGTTTAAAAATGAATGAATGAATGACCTTATTTAAGTTTTGTTAACTATAGAAACAACATAAGTGGCATTTCTATACAGTTTTTCCACTCTTTGATTGATGTCAGAGATTCACACGATACGATGGTTGAGCTAAATGCTAAGTCGAGTGTAAATAAAGAAAGCGATGTTAGGACACTTTTTAAGACACTCTTTTGTATGTGGGGGCGAAACTTGGTATTTAGTAAGTGATAATAAGTTATTAAATTAGAATGAGAGTGCCCCATAATTCAATGCATTATTAAGTGTTCATAATTAAGTGTTGATTTTTATGTTCCGGACTTGTAAGTCGTGTGTTCAAAACCTTATCTGATTTGCCTGCAAATTCATTGAGCCCATTGGAAGCGCTAAGTTTTATTTTTCCAGATATATAATATCACAACATAGATAGGTAAAATTGCTGTTAGTAAATAGATGTTGGTAAAAACTACCGTGTTACCCAGTTAATGGGTGGTGGAGGTCTGGTAGGTAGCCGCTCCACGTAAAATACTGGTATTCAGCTGAATCCGGTTTGACTGGAAGCCGACCCCAATATAATTGGGAAAAGGCTAGGCAGATGATGACGAGTTGTTATTAAAAAAGATGTATGATTTGAAAAATACTTGGGATATTTAAGCAAGACTAGGCAATACACGTAGCTTCAATCACCTGGAATTCGCAATATCGTTCTTAAGTTAAGATGGGATATATATGTAACGATTTTAATAAAAACTTACTACTTAACTAATATGAGAAATGCGAAAGTATGCGTGTGTGCTTCATGTCTAACGGCTATACACATTTGGATGAAATTGGCACATGGGTAGACCAGGCCAGTTCCACACAATGTCCTGGAATAGGACATAGTATACAAACCGAGAATATTACCCCTTGGATTTTTTTTAGAATTTCAAACGGTGGCAGCCGCTTGTATGCTAATAAATAATTTATATATATTACCTAATACGTGAAGCAATAACTTTGTACCCCTTTTTGCGAAAATTATGCGGTATAGAAAAGTGCAGACAGCTATTTTTTTTTATCATGCTTAAAAGATAAATTAAATTAATTAAACATTATGATCAAATTTCGACCACTGAGCGACCACTAGTAATTGAAGTTCGTCTTACTGATCATGGCGTAGCAGCTGCTACGAGCCGTAGCATTTGCTACGGCGTAGCAGATAATGTAACATCACAGATTCACTGCTACACTGTCTTTCTACGTTCAAAGTTTGTTCTAGCTTTATAACTCGAGGTTTAAATAAAATAAAAGTTGAAACGTATCCCTCATAATTTAAGTATCGGTATGAAGTAACGTTCAAGTTGTTATAATGCGAAGGCACAAAATTTTTCATGTAATATTTACACGGAAAATTTCGTGGCACTCTTGACCCGGGAGTGTATCGAAGATTCACGCGATCCGATTGAGCCAAATGCTCAGTTAAGCGTGTATAAAGAATGCCGACGACAGTGTTTGAAAATGTATGGTTGAATATTTTTGAGAAGATTTCTTTCAACAATTATTTTGCCCACTGACTTGTCTTTTTTGATTAAACAGACATACTGTGATCGTTTTAAGAAATAATTGTGTAAGTTATACCTTTTACTGTACGTGTAATTTATTAGTGTGCATTATATCTTTATAATGCACACTAATAAATTAGTAGTAGAATTAAATTTTAATTTTAATTGTAATTTCCAAAAATCTCATTTTTACGTTATGTAATTTAATCTAATTGATTTGTGTGCCCTTTTATTTAATTGCCCTCAATTCAATGTTTTGACTGTGTGTGTGTGTGAGTCTTCCTAATTCTTTTTTTTTATTGTAAATTATGATTTAGTATTCTTACTTTTTGTGTAATCTTTGACATTTTTAATTTGTCTTTAATTTTTTTTTCTGGCATAATTCCTATTTTGTTTTAATTATATTTTACATTGTACTTTTATTCATATTGATAATTCGAATAAAATTTTCTTTCAAAGGTTTTTATATGATAATGTTGTTGTCTGTAAGTGTTGCAGCACTACAATAATTTATTAATAATGTTATGATAATCTTACAGCGTATGCAATGTTGACAATCCTAATTAATTCAGTATGCAAGAGATTCTAAATATTTATAATTTTCATTTTGTGATACAAACTTCGATCTAGCTTACATATCCATACATTTACGAGTATTATAAATACGAAAGTAACTATTGTAGACCTATCGTCCGTTTGTCTTCACATTATAACGGCTGAAAAGAGTTTGGTTTAAACTTGGCACATGGGTAGATCAAGTGCTAAATTAGGACATGAGCCTTTTATTCCGGGAACATGTTCCCTTTGGATAATTTTTGAATAAATCAACCTTATAAATAACACAGAGAGATGAGATAATTCAAATACCTTCGTTGGGTTACCATGGCAAAAGTTGTTGAAGTCGGCGTGACTTCGAGTTTTCTTGTCTTGCTTCTTTGCTTTTTTTTTTTTTTCGAAAAAGTCACCGCAGCTCTGGAATGCAAAGGGCTTTAGAAGGAACACGGATGGGTTTTAGTCAGTAAGAGTCTGACACGTCCTTCCACTCCACCCAGAGTGGAAGAAATCATTTGATGATTTCCTATCCATAAAAAAGTAATCAAATAAGGGTTCCGTTTTTCATTCGGACGAACGGAACCCTAAAAACAACAAAGCAAAAGTTAGTCCAAGCGGTGTCCACTCTTCAAACATAGTTAGTACATAGATCCAACCACATAAACTATTCAACTTCACTTAACAAAGTATAATGCAGGTAGAAACTATCTTATCTGGTTTGCTCGCCACTGTAAAAGCAGCGTTGGTACCTAGCGAGGTTCGCAGACACGATACTTTTAGCAGCTGAGAGTAGCTAGCCGAATGAACTGAAAACTGAAGTAATTATTACATTATTAATAGAACAAAATAATACATACTTAATATTATTAATGTGAAAAGTAACTCGTATCTGTTACCTCTTCACGTCTTAAAGGTGGAACGGATTTCGATGAGACTCGAGTAGACAATGTTCTGGATTAAGACATAGGAGACACATCGAGAAAGTGTGTCTTTGGCATATTTTTTGACATTCACAGGGGCGAAGCCCTGGCAGAAGCTGAGAGAAACGTTGATGGTTGTCACGGATGTCAGGAGCCTGAAAAGACTTTCAGGGTACTGTCATCCGTGACATCAAGTTTCACCAAAGACCATCCACACCATACCACCACCACCACCATAACCACCAACCATAGATTCCCCACTCAGCCTCGCACATATATGTCGGAGCTGGTTATCAATTACAATTGTGGGTAGTTGACAAACTAAATAAATAAAATAAATAAAGAAATGTTTATTTTCAATAACTTAAGAATACGTTAACATTAGGTTATTAAGGAATTTCCATTTAAGTAAGAAATATACTTGTGTTAGGAAGTTCCGCTCTTCTACTAGTTACAACTCATAATATAAGCTATTGAATAGACATTCCATTTTAGTAGGTATGGGGAAAATAACGATATAAATCAAAAATATAAAGAAAAACAAAAACAAAGTAGTTATTAATAGACGCGCAAACACAAACTATGCAAACATTATTGTTTAGTTTTTCTTATTGTTAATTTAAGTGATTGTTACTATAAAATATTGACTACTAAATCAAAACATCATTTATTAGGGTACTCTGTGTACATGCGATTTGATTTTTTAGCAACTTATTTCAATAATAGTAACCGTTGGTCTCCTTCAGTATAAATGATGACATGTTATTTTGGTTTTAAAATGATTAACTTTGTTAAACCACTATTGTTTTTTAACGATAATTGTTTTTGTATAATTTGATTAATTTACAATGTAAATCTTATTAGATTTAGCTATAGTAGGCGCCAGATAAATGTGGAATAAAGTATATTGACCTTTCCCTAATAACTGCTCATAGGTACCTGAACAATTAAATATGAATCGTTTTTCATTATTAGCCAATGTTAAGGATCACGAGAGATGATGATTCGGGACAGTTTTGTGTCATTAATTCCGTTTTTCAAATTAACAATGTCAATAAATGTAGGTGGGTCAATGACCGATATTCTACGATTATCTGGCGCCTACTATAGCTTTAGTATTTAGTATCCAGTAAACACGTGACGTACTTCCGTATGCCAGCGGACACACTTGTCGTGGAGTAGGATATCGTTTTATAAAAGAGTGAGCACTCGGTGTGCCAGGGAGTCTCAGTCTAGGTTAGAGTCTTGTCTTTGAACTCGATTCAAGAAAGAGCTACTGCTCCCGAGAAAACTGTCGGTTTACCTACCCGAGACGGTCTGTTCGAATAACTGTGTAATTTTTGTTTATCGTTTATATTGTGTGTGTGTGTGTGTATTTTTATAGTGTAATAAAACCCTGTTATTGAGTACACTGTCTCGTTTACTTCAATGAATTCGCCACTCCAAAACCTGACTATATACCGCTCTGGGTCATCCCCTGCTGCACGACATAGTCATTATTGATTTAAAACTAACATTCATATTAATTTGGACTTAGTGTCCCAGCAGGCAACTCAATTTGGTTTTGGGAAATTTCTAATAAAAACGACCAATTACGGGCAGAGCGACCGGTCGAGGGTGTGCATCCGACCAGGGACTCGAACCCTCTAGCTGAGCAATATAAACTGCGACTAGTGCACCAACGTCGCAGTGAACGACTAAATGTGGGTGTAGGTACTGGTCTGCCAGGGCTGCGGACTAGTTACGGCCCTGGAACTCAAGGGCATTACGAGGAACATAGATGGGTTTTAGTCAGTAAGAGTCTGACACTCCCTTCCGCTCCGCCCAAACCGGAAGGAATCATTTGATGATTTCCCACCCTTAAAAAAGAAAAAATCAGTACTATAGGTGTATCTCTGCCAACCCCTTTAGGAAAATAAACGCGTGATATGATTTTGTATTAATAAGATTAAGTACAGCCATATCACATACATTTCACATATTAAAATCAAAATCAAAAATCAAAAGTCATTTTTTCAAATTAGGCTGAGTGCCAGCACTTTTTGAACGTCAAAGTTCTACATAAAGACAGTCCCCCAAAACGCCCGCCCGTCACCACTTCCTAGTGTTTAGCTGGGAAGAAGAAGTGTCGCAACAAACTCCCCAGAACAACAATTAAGAACAATCTTTACATTTCAGGACTAAGAAATGTGTATTTTAAGAGTTGCTGCACATTTTCGATTTAGATGCAAAGTCGCTAGTTTACTATAACAAAAAGTAGCCGGTGTACTCCCAGCGCAAGAACGCTAAAACACTACGATGCTTTCAACTTATAACGTTTCATGGGCTCCTTGGGAGATCTCCAAAGTACCCTGTACTGTTTTATTAAAACTTTTATACTGAGTTTTCCTTTGTTTTCTACAACGAATTGTGGATTTAGTCGACCCATTTATTATCATGTATGAAACAGAGATCGTTTTTTATCTACCTTATTAACTTTTCTCTGCTTCTGCAGAATATTTTTCAGGATTAGTGACCCTACGTGTGCTTGTAAATATTTTTTATGAAATACTGTCTGATGGACACTATAAAATGTCAACCAATTTACTTGGCTTTCATGTGGGCACTTACAAATATCGTAAACAAGAATATCCAGAGAAATTTTTTATAAAATATTTTGACTCCAAAAAAAAGTCAGCCGGTCGATTCTGTAAATATATCAAAGTGAAGGTTTGGGTGAAGTGATCACGAGGTGAGCTGTCAATCTATATAATCAAGATGAAATGATAGCTCACTCCGTGCTCACGTGACAGCTTGCATTGATTACCTCGTGGTCGCTTCACCCAAGCTGTTCACTTTGACATATTTATAAAATCGACCCGCTGTTCTAAAAATGCCTTTTTCAAGTAGTGCCATATTGATGGACCCTATGGTTTTTACATCCAGTGGACTCTCGTGAATGACTATCTGACACAACCCAAACCTGTAAATCACTATCATCAGGACAAAATATGACACAAATCCTCAAAATAATTACTAAACACACATACCCAGCATGACCAGTAAACTAGTATGTGTGTTAAATTAATAAACTTATTTACTATTACTATTAACATTAAATTAGTAAACTTCCGCTGATAACCTATTGCTTTCCGTCGTGATGGCGGTGCTATGGCTTAAGTTTTCGCATTACGACACGCGAGTTATTTTGGAGTACTAAATATATTTTAGGAGAGTACATTGCGGTTGGAAGACTTCTTTAATAATAATTTATTGGCTCTACGTAAAAATATAAATAAGTAAGCAATAATGTTCGATGGAAAAGAGATGAGCTGAACCAAAAATAGACTGTTTAACTAATCTGAAAATCAAGGTTACCGACGTAACATGGAGAATTCTCTAAGTGCCCAAACGCAGGCATATGGCTTGCAGACGGGTAGCCAATGGAGCCGAAAGGTTCGGGAGTGTTGACTGCGTACCAGAAGGTCGTTCAATTTTTATTTTGTATTTGAGTTGGATCTGTGGAGTATCGAAAATTATATATATTTAGATATTATAAGTAGTTTAAAAGTGGCGGAAAAGTTGAAAGGGGATGAAGGGGAGGGATGAAATGCATGTTACTAAAAGAGTTATGAAAATACATGTGGATGGATGGACAGGGAGAGGGAGGCCAAAGAAAAGATGGATGTGTTAGGAGTGATATGACAGAAAAGGGAGTCAGTGATAGCGTGATGGCTGACAGGAAAGAATGGAAGAAAAAACGTGTTGCGCCGACCCCAAGTAACATGGGATAAGGGCAGGAAGATGATGATGTAGTATGATGATAGTTCTGTTTTAATAAAAAATGTTTTTATTTATTTTAACGTTAGAAAGCCTCCCAAAAGGAGGACCTATGAAGACAACGGAGACCCAGTGGATAAAAGAAATAAACGACTATACTGAGCAGTGGACGTTTATACGTATAAGAAGTACAACACATAATATAACATCGCGCTTATTTCCCCGAAGAATATAACCAGATAAACCAGTCCGTACCCGTACCAGCTAAACTCTCAAATACCTTACTTTTTGTTGTAATCCTCGAAGCTAAATCTCGAGCAGCTGTCTGTCAGACCGATAGACAGAGAGACAAAAGAAAATGGTTTTAATGTTAAAAGTATCGTACATATTTATATGCATTTAGAAAAAAACCTTTTACAAAAAAATACAACCGATTTCCAACTAAAAACATTACAAAGTATAAATCAACTTTAATTTTCGGAAGTCGGTGTTTTTCCTCCCAATAAAAGTCATTTGTTACTTTGTAGTGTTTTTGGTTGGAAGTCGGTTGTATTTTTTTGGAAAAAAAGTTTTTTATTTTTCACTTTTTAGTAGACACCCATAATGAATCAGTCTACATAACATCTTGGACGACATCATCGTCCAAGCACGCAAAAGTTACATTATTCAACTAAGCAAAACCGCTCATAAAATAAAAACTACTGAGCCGAAATGATTTCAATTTTAACGGGACAAGTATACCGCATCGAACTAAAAAGAATCACAGAAATCTGATCAGAAACCTCGGAGTATTATCGGTGTACATACTATAAACGCGATATAATATTATAAACGCGAAGGTTTGTATGAATGGATGTTTGTTACTCTTTCGCGTCAGAACGGCTGAACGGATCTCAATGAAATTTGGCACTGAGGTAGATTATAGTCTGGAATAACACATAGGATTTTCATCCCTAGAGTATGTTCCCTTGGGATCATTTTCGACACTAACGCAGGCGGAGCCGCGGGCGGTAGCTAGTTATTTTAATATAACAAAAAGACACTTCAATTTTATTATTTTATCAATATAGGTACTATAGTGACAAAACTAAATAAATTACATATGACTTTGCGAGGCTATAAGAATGATTGACACTCCAATTAATGATAATATCCGATCAGCCAATCAAGCGTAATTATGGTAATTAGGTACTTATAGCATAATTGCTGCTCTCAAGCTTATGGGAGCCAATATCCAAAATATACGACCTACCTACTGTTTATTACTATGATCGTTTCTGGCTGTCGCTGAAATGTCTAAAGTCTCGCATACGAGTCTTAGCATTATGCTGAGTGACGTTTCGCGCGGTTGTGACGCATATTAATCTAATTTGTATTAAGTTTTTATTTTTATGTGTTTTTTTTTAGACCATGGACGGTTTACTGCAAGTATGACGCAAATTAACTTTTTTTCTTTATATGGTACAAGAATTCAGGTAAATAGATTGGAAGTACAAGTAGAACGAGTTCTAAGCCTGCGGCTCACTCAGCCGCAGGTTCTTTTCAAGCAAAATCACTTTTATTCACCCTGTACCTCAAATACACACACAGCACAATCAAATCAGATCAAATATAGCACGTTTAGCGCAGTGGTTGAGCGATTGACTGCTGCGCTGCGTGTCGCGGGTTCGATTCCCGCACGGAACAATTATTAGTATGGCCTACAGATAGTTGTTCCGGGTCTGGCTGTTTGTGTATGTGACTTTGTATGTTTGTAAACGCACCCACGATACAGGAGAAATTCCTAGTCTGGGGGGCAACGTTTTTTTTTTTTAAATAAATAAAATAATAATACTAATCAGTAACAAGCTACCTACTTATAACAGTCAATTTGATCAGTCTAGATTGAGCCTAGTGGAGGAAATGGCTAAGAAACTAATGGTATAAAATTGTCACTGCCAAATAGTCCAGCAAAAGGATTTAGGTCAGTTTAAATTCAGACAAGACACAGAGCGATTCCGACCGCACGGAAGCCTACCGTGCACGCACAACGGACGAATCATCGTGCATTTTGCAGCAGCTGATTGGATACGAATAGAGCCCAGCGCATGCTCCACATTACTCAAGAGCCGATCTCAAACGCATTCGACGTATTTGTATACAGGAGAGGCGAAACTGAAACTAAAAGGCGATTATAACATTCATAGTACAGTCAGCACGGCAGCTGGGACGGCCGGCCCATAAATTTGCAAGAATCATTGAATGATCCTCTCCATTTTTTAACTTTCTTCCAAACAGAGAGATATTTAAAAATAAATCATGCCAATAACCTTTTTTTAACCCCCGGCGCAAAAACGACTTGGTGTTATCGACTTTTTAAGTTTGACGCGTCTCTGTGTGTCTCTGTCTGTGGAATCGTAGCTCTCGAACGGATGAACCGATTTTGATTTTGTTTCTTTGAAAGGTGATTTAGTCGAGAGTGTTCTTAGCTATGTTTGATGAAAATTGGTCCAAGATGGCCACCGCCACAAAATGGCAGGATAGGTAGGTACATATGTTTGCATAACTCCCTCAATGTGGGTATCAAATGAAAGGGCTTGACTAGTAAAATACGGATTAGCGGATCCCGACGCGATTATGCTTGGCCCAACGAATCATACCTATATTCAACTAAAAGGATCAATGCATTTTATTTTTTGGTCGGGGGTTTTTTTATTATTTTTTTTGTAAGTACTAATTAATATGCACACATGTGCGAACTTATTTTCACTATGCCAAAACTTTATAGAGAAATGCGGTACAAAGTTTAAAGTCCCGCAAACCTCCAATGAAAAAGGGAGGATCCTCCGACCAGACGGTTGTTGTGTCTGGTGGGCGGTTGTTATATCTGCTCGATAGGTTGATATTCAGACTGTTGTATATGTTCAAATTGTTCGGAAAACGCTGATGCTGCGATGCAAGATTTCGTTAGTTTTTTTTTTGTAGTGTAAATTTTTTTTTGTTAGTTTTACTTGTGACGGCATTGATGCCGCTAAAATCTTGCCAAATTTAGTGCGACTGTAGTCTCTTTGATTTTAATTAAGATACCTATCAGTCGCATCGTATTCAAAATTAATTCAGCTGAAGTCGTATGGTTAATAACGTATTTTTTTTTTTAAGAAAACCTGGAACTTTTACAGATAACGACGAGGCTGCTTGAGTTTGAAAATAAAATCAAAAATATTTTATTTTTCAAGTTGAAGTTTCAGAATTTTATTTCTTGTTTCAAAAAAGGGGCTCTTCTTCTGTGTACCTAAGGTTACATATTCGACAGTCGTATTAGAAAACCGGACAAGTGCCAACGGGATGCAAAAGAAGTGTTCCGTTCCATAAAAAAAAATCTTTTACGGTTCATGAGGCCGCTGACAGACAGACGGACGGACAGTTTAGGCTTAGTAATAGGGTTCCGTTGGTTACCCACTATGTATGGAATCCTAAAATATAATAGTAACAGAAGACAGAGGATTATTAATTATGCACTACAGTAACGCTTTTGGTAATTTAATCACTACATAGTATAAAACAAAGTCGCTTCCCGCTGTCTGTCTGTCCCTATGTATGCTTAGATCTTTAAAACTACGCAACGGATTTTGATGCGTTTTTTTTAAATAGATAGAGTGATTCAAGAGGAAAGTTTATATGACATGTATAATACATGCATAATATAGTGGAGAAACACTGATAATTTTTGAGGTTTCTAATGTGATGTCGTATATAAACACATTTTTTGCGCTGACATTGCAAACGCTGGCTGAACCCTACGAGATAGATCAAAATAATGTACTATAGTATTGTACACCTTAAAAAGGTCTACAAAAACGTCCGCGATGGTATATGTCTATCTCTTAGGGATAATTCACAATAACCATTTTTTATCCTTTACTTTTTACGAGAAATAATAGCTTATTTACGAAGCGATTTTAAGCAATACAGCATTAATCCTTATCCAATTAAGTACCTTAAATACATTGCGCATTTAATATAAACCAATATGGCCTTTACAAGCATGTAATTTAAATGAATATTTTCGAAGATATTACAGATTTAAAAAGCAGAGACGACATTCTGTAGTATATTTAGTATCAGCATTGCACCCGTGCGAAGCCGGGGCGGGTCGCTAGTTTGATATAATTATTAAAACACAAATGAATACGCTCAGACTCTTATTTTTTTTTTATTTATTAACACAAGCAACTTTCTAACGAATATCTCTATAATATTTTACTATAACACTAAACAGCTTGTGCTCAAAGCTTGGCACAGGTAAATTCAACCAAAAAACGAAAATAGTTCGTACCTTGTTGCGGCGCAAACTGTTTGTTAATTAAAAGTAAACAGAGCCAACGGTTTCGTTACCACATCAGTACTTTTTCACTCTTGTTTGCATATGTTTCAACTCTTTGTAAATTGTTAAAACTAGATTCTGTATGAAGTTTTTTATTAATTGATGCAAAATTGCTGTTGGAAGTGGTTCTAACAGTACCCAAGGACTTGATGCGTATGAAAAACGGTATAAAATCTTGACTGACAGACATGCAAAAAGACAGAAAGATGAACAGTGGTCGAGTAAAAATCTTCATGTTTGAGATTGGCGGGCAAAACTTTCGATAGACTCTAAAAAAAAGTGCTTTAGAGACAACGTAATTTAAGTCACGAAAAGTGATTTGATGCTCGTTCGTAAGGATTTTGGATTTTGTTGCTGTTTTTTCGGGTTTCGTACCCAAAGGGTAGAAACGGGACCCTATTACTAAGACTCCACTGTCCGTCTGTCTGCTTGTCACCAGGCTGTACCTCATGAACCATACAACATTCTAGCTATTAAGCTAGAATGTTTATTATTTGCTGCTATCCACGGAACCCTTCGTATGCAAGTCCAACTTGCATTGGGCCAGTCTTTTTTTATATTTGTTCATCGATATTATCTCCAACAAAATTGCCAATCGGTTTAGATGATTATTTTATATTTGGAAGAGTATTTTCCCGGACTGGTCCCATTCCAATTTTGTAAGACCTCGTGTTACGTTTGTATCAAAAACCACTATTTAACCGACTTCTTTGTATTCACGTCACCGTAACTGTTCTTTAGTTTTGTATTAGTGCAGAATGGAACATTCGGTTTCTTCAGAGCCATTGGATCTGGATGCTGCAACATTAATCTTTTTCCGACAGCAATTCACCATCAAAATGCTGTCACGCAACATTAAAGCCATACCTCCGAATTCGAACATCCAATATAGTTCTAAGCGAAATACGATAAAAGGGGAATGCGTACCTTACCATGTAAAGAGCCATCGTCTAGTGATCTATCATTTTTATGAGCTCACCATAAAAGCCCTAAGCTGGAAAACCGAGTGTTTGTAACAGCCTATATAAAACCATTGTAGCGGGAAATTCACTAGAGTTTGTGTTGTAATATCAGCTACATATTTGTGACGTATGGTCGTTGTACTATCAAATGGCCGTTTGTTAAGTTGCCATTTGAATGTTCGTGTTTGTGTGTGTTCAACGGTATTGATGTTTTGTTCGGTTTTGTTAATCTATTTATTTTTTATATATAATATTATTTTTTTTATAACAAAATACAAAAAAAACTTTGCAAAATATAAATAAATTGACATTCGAAATAGAGTGAACAGGCTTCTTCTGGGTAAGCTCGCTCCATCGTCGACTTTGTCTCTGTCATTTATGACCTAGACTAGAGTCAAGAGCAAACCCATATTAAATAAATAAATAAAAAATGTTATTTTATACTGTGTTTTCATTTTGCACATTCTAGTAGACCTACACCACTGGAAAGTCACAGGATAGCAAAATACTCAATTTCGTTTACTTGGATGACATATGTTCCACCTATTTTGATTTAAAAAATCAAACTACGAAAACACTAACTTCACCATAAACTAAAATAAATAGTGCCAAATGTAATAAAAAAAAAAAAGAGTGAATTAATGTGTATATAGGTATGTATCTATGTCACACCTGAGTAAAAGATTGTGTGTCCTCCTTATAAAAAATAAGTAAATAGAAAGTAAGTTCGGGCGCCGTGGAGGTAGCATATAGTATAAAAAAAAATTAAGTTTGCCGGAAAAGTTGAGTGGAACAGTCAGACTTTTAATCTGAAAGGCTAAATGAGAATTAAAACAACATACTCTTTTGTTATTTCTCTATTTAATGGCCCGTAGCCCCACAGTAATACACCAGCTATGAAGCTGGATTAAAAAAGTTGCAAGAAACTATTCCACCCGACCTGTCGGAAGCTATTTTAGCCACCTGAGTATGCATAAAAGGCAACCATATAGGAACTTAAACCCTTTATTCCTTCACAACTGTTACACATCAAACATTGTTTACAAAGTAGAATAAACATATATGAAGGTTTTAAACATCTAAGTTTTACGCGCCACACGCATCCCGCGCAACTCACAGTACAGAATCTATTCAGTGAGCACATTTAACTCACTTGACCGACTTTTTTCATATACCACTTTGCCTTTTCGTCCCTCAGATCTTCAACCCCTACCCTTGAAAGGGAAAACTGTAACATAAGATCGTAACGACACATAAAATGGAGGGTATTTTTAACGTAAAGATTTATTATCTAACGGCTGTTTGTAAAGAGTCTGGAGTCATTGTTAGAAAGTGTCTTCTGTGAGTCTTTTCAAGAAAAAAGAGCATTTCAATAATGCAAAATTCATCACAGGATATTGAAAAGACAAGGGAAACATAAATAATGCTGTTTTTTTTATTACTGATAGGATGATCACAATCTCACCAGATGGAGTGAAGAGGCTTCTTTTGGGTAAGCTCGCTCCATCGTCGACTTTGTCTCTGTCATCTATGACCTAGACTAGAGTAAAAGAGTAAACCCATATTAAATTTAAAAAAAAAATGGAAAGCAATGGCGATGGAGTACGCTTGCCTACAACGAATCTATTCCCTGACTTAAAGCCCCCGTTGTAACTATCAGGAAACACATACTCCGACAGAGAATTTCACTGCTTACGCACTATTAAAGTATTCCCAAAACCATGTTTTATACTGTTACAACTTTTCAAAAAGGCAAATACGATGTTGGTAAACCTAAAACGAAACTGGAGTGGCACTTCTATTATTGATTAGTTCCTAAACCGAAAAATAATATTCAAAAAACAAAATAACGCTTTTTCAATGTGTTTCATAACTTGGAAATACGAAGCTTTTTAATCAAAATTGTGCACAAGCAAAGCTCGGGGATGCTACAAACTGCAGGATAATCCATTTTTCTCAGCTTACTAATTGGACGGGTACAGCAACCGCAAACTCTCAGTACAGCGACATTTATTCTCCTCTCCCATTGATCATTATTAAAAAAGCTATCCACTACATCAACATTACCACCTTATGGGCCAGTCTAGTAAAATGATAAAGTTAGCAAACTAACTTCGTATCATAAAACTCAATAAGCTGTTAATTTTCTAACGCAATAAATATACTTTTATAATAAAATTTCGAAGAACATTCAGTAGAACATAAAAGCTAGAAATTCCTCTTGTATTAAAGTTTCGGGGATTTATCGGTACTTATAAGAAAGATATGCATATAGCGATTCGGACTTAAGCTCTTAGGGAATAATGTGGATATTGCGTTATCAAATTTATCAGTGTTAACAGCTGTAGACTAAAATGGCGCTTAGGTACCGCGAATATTGAAGAAATTCATACATTATTTGTGTTAGGCGGGCAAATTAAAAGTAATAATTATAATTCCATTTTTTATGTTGTTGCAAGGTTCGATAAAACATGCAATTTCCGTAATTTAAAGTGGCATGTCATAGCTTGTTGATCAACAATGTCAATAACAATTTGAGACATTTTTATCAAGCGAAAAATAAAAAATTACGTGTCAAAAATTGCACAATATGGTGTACCTACACATGACTCTTCTGCTCCTTCACATTGTGACTTGTGATCGTTACATTTGAGATGTTATAATCTGAGTACAATTCTTTAGTTACTATAATAAAAGGGAATATGCATGTATTTTTTTTATATGCAAAATAAAATACTTATTATCTCTAGCAAACAATTACGAAATAATTTTTAAAATACCTTCATCAGCGATAAAGTTATTAAGCTTCAAAGTTGTCAATTAGAAAGAGAAGTCCGATACCAACTGTGACGTCAAATACTATGCCTCAAATACTATCGCCTATACAGCTGCCATACAAAACAGCGTTTTCGCGAGAGGGATAGATATATTTGTTTAAAATAGTTTTATTTCATTTGTTTTTTGGTCAATTTCGATTATATTTTCACTGTTAGTATTTTATTTTTATATATTTCTAGATAAACTGTTTAGACAATAAATATTTTTTTCATGCATATTCTCTCATTTTAATGTCACATCAGTTTATTCTATCAGGCATACATTATTTTTGTTAAAAGACTAGCTGCTATAATAAAAAATAAGTCTAGACTGACTGGTACTGAGAAATTCTATCTTAAAAAACCTTTGCACGACCAGAAAACCGAACTTAGGACTTCATATGTAGTAACGTTTACAAAAATCACCCAAGAAAAAAACACGTTTCTTGTATGGGACCGCCCTTTAATTTTTAATTTAATATCATTTTTATTATTTTTTGTTGTAGTGACAACATAAATACGCACTCTCAACTGAAAATTTCAACTGTCGACCTATAACGGTTCTTAAGATACAGCTCGCGGATAGACAGAAAGTTAGACGGACGGCGACGCAGGCTTAGGCTGGCGGCTTGGGTACGGAACCCTAAAAACAAGGCAGTCTACATATTATTTGGAATATAGCACATCATTTTAGTGCTACAACTTAAAAGAAATATTTAATGGAATTTCGGAACACGGCCAATCAACTTCAACAATAATCTCAATAAATTGATTCTTCCATAAGTAATATTGCCTTACGTTATTGGGTTATAGCCGTCTGAAAGTTCCCCAAGCATATTTTATTCTTTATTATACGAATTTAACTATGCCCTAATAGTTCGTTTCAATAGAACAGAGCTTGTTTAAAACTTTTAATATTTTCAAACGAAAACATGTAAAAAATATTCATTGAGTATCGTACTTTGTTGGCTCGTTTGAGAGTAGTTTTTAACTAGTAGCGTCGATACTTTGGCGTCAGGCTCAATTTCTTATTTATTGTTTAATGATTTCTTTGAATATTAATTTCTGAAAAATTGTCATTGGTGTTGTTTTTCTTTGAATATTAATTTCTGAGAAGTTGTTATTGGTTTTTGTTGATTATTTTATGGCCTGTGTTAATATACATTGATATTAATTTAAATTTAAAAAGCCGATTCTAATGGAACTTTTAATTTACAACGATAGTTTTTTTATGATTTTCCATTTGTTTTGAATACTAAATCAAAATAATCGCTTCTATAATTTCATTATGTTTTATAGTTGTTTTTACAAAATAGTTCAATCTCGGGAACCCGGGATTACAGTAGTCAGAAAGGAATGTCCATATTATTCTTTCACGGGAAGAAATTTAGGTATATAAGTGCCCGATTATCCGATCACTAGTTATAAATTAAATTTTAAATTGAACTTTAACGTTTCGGAAGGAATATACAAATCATATCTTCATTTCAGTGTACTATCCACATATTATTCCAACCTATGGCATGGTTATAACGTTTATATAAACTGCCATACTTCTCAAAACAGTTTAAGTCTCATCACCTCCCAAAGTAATGTGGATTAGACAAGAACACCATCCTTAAAGTTCAGATTCGCAATGAAGATGCTCGAACAAAATTAACGTACGCTTATAAACGAAACGCTAACGTCCCTTCATATCGGTTAAAAGGAAACCCTGTCGACCAACCAACACAACCCAAATACGACTGTTTTATCTTTTTGTTTACGAGCTCTGAACGTTATATGTGGCAGTTTGGCGAAATTTAACTCTCGTTTATGCTTACTTTACATTTTGTCGGCAAAGTTGGCAAGATGCGGTACATGGTGAGTCTTTAAACTTAGAATTATATTGTGTGTTGTTTTCTATATGGTATGTTTTATGTGGAATTACGAACGGTACGCATATCGCTGTTCACAGTTGGCGTTTTATCGTGGGTGCAAAGCCCCCATGGTTTATAACCTTATGGCTTCTGCACACAATGGGCTATGTTGGCACGTTTCAGAGCTCTTTGATAGGATACTGGTTTGATAGGTTAAGTTTTTTAGGATGCAGATATGGGTAGTAAAGTGTAGCGATTCAATTCATAAAAGTTTTAGAGATAGTTCAATACTTTTCAGAAAGTTTTAATCAATGACACGAAAAACCAACTAAACAAAGTATGGGTAATAAAGTGTGACAATTCAAAACATTTAAGCTTAAGTGGAAATAAATACTTAGTTAGGAACCTTTCTGAAAATTTTGCCAATGTCACGTTAATCCATTGAATCATCATTATCATCATCATATCAGACGAAAGACGTCCGCTGCTGGACATAGGCACCCCCCAAAAGGGGGTTCGCCATAATCGCCACGCTTGGCAGGCGGGTTGGCGATCGCAGTGCAGGTATTGCAATGCACAGAGAATGCTGCTGCCCATTCTCTGGTGAGTCCCTTAGTCGTCACTTACGACACCCAAGGGAAGTGATGGGATGGTACTATTCTTATCCGTCCGACATCATACAGAACAAATCCCTTGAATACCTACTGTTTAGTAGTTTGTCAACATCTTAAACAATAAATGATCCCCAACTTTTTTTTTTTTTTTAAGGATGGGAAATCATCAAATGACTTCTTCCGCTCTGGGTGGAGCGGAAGGGCGTGTCAGACTCTTACTGACTGAAACCCATCCGTGTTCCTTCTAAAGCCCTTTGCGTTCCAGGGCCGCGGTGACTCTTTCGAACAGATTCCGCAATCAAATGATACCCACCTACCAACCCCAAAAACACGCACAAACCAGGTACAAAAGCTTGTTTTTTACGTTAATAATACAAAAAAAAATCACATTCCAAGCCTTCTCATGAATGTATTACAGAATTATAGCGCGACTTAAACTACGATATTTTATTCATAGTTCTCAAATGACAGCACATATCGAAAAATTTGCAAGTATATTGTACTGGCGATGTTCAGAATAAATAAAGTCTTGGGATGTTTCCAATATAAACTTGTAAGTCTTAGATGCAGTTTCTCTATGATGCCTTTCAGATAATGCTGGTTTTATTTTGAGTTTAGTGACCTTTGGTTTTTGTTTCGACTGGGCGTTTGATCCTGGGGGCAACTCTCTAAGCCGAAGTCCATAGTTTCGGGCTTAGTTGTGGGCGTATTCTAGTCCGTATGACCTAACCACTAAGAATGAATGACAACATGATTTGACAGTAACTGTCAAATCATGTTGTCATTCACTCTTAGTTCGGGTTCGGAACTAATCGTAAGTCCGTAGGTGATACGGACTAGAATACGCCCGCAACTAAGCACGAAACTACGGACTTCTGGTTTAGAGAGTAGCCCCCCTGCTTTGCAGTATCTTTATAATAGGCAACGGACCTCTGATTTTTGAATTGGTAATTTAAATCTTTGTGAAACTTTAATTTGATAAAATTCATTAAAGTGGGGTTTGTCTCGTCCAGATTCTGAGTATAGAAATCGGTTCAGAATATATAACTGAATAGAAGCTTGTGCATTTAAATGTAGGCACATAAAAGTAAATTGTAAGGTAAGATTAAAAAAAAATATGTTTATGTAATTATTAGCTTTGCAACAGCTACACTGCGATCGCCAACTCGCCTTCTAAGCGTGGCTATTATGGCAACCCCTTGGGGTAGGCTTATTTCCAGCAGTGGACGTCTTTCGGCTGATATGATGATGATGAGAAGTTGCGCCGATGACAGCCCCATTTTATGTCCAGGAATTACTGTCCATTCCAGGTTGGCTGGAAGGGATCGCGGAATGCGATAAGGCCGCCCTTTTTACATGTGTTTTAGTTTGTAGTTTTTTTTGTATGTTATTCTCGGTGTACAATTAAGTATATAATAAATAAATAAATGATCATGTAATTAGTGGCGATACTAACATGCTTTTGATGCACCCTGGGGATTCAGTATTCGCAACAAGTTTGATGATAGACTCATATTTGAGAGCACTTCTTATAATATTAAACTACATTATATAACGTTTGCTTAACCAGAGAAAATAAAGATACTCAGTTTAAATAGTAGAACATATGATTAAAATAGGTTAGCGTTTTAATGTTCCCTATTCTTTCTTATAGTATAAATGCGAAAGTGTGTTTGAATGGATGTATGTTTGTTACTTTTTCGCATTTAACTGCTTAATGGACATATTTCGATTTATTATGTACCAGTGGCCCGCCCCAAATTCGCACGGAACAATCTTTTTTTTGAAATTTTCTTCATAAGAACCTTCTCCTGACAATAACAAACACAACACAAAAAGAATTACTGAAATTAGTCCTGCAATTCATGCACGATTCTGTGACCAAGGGAAACAGGGATTCATTTATATATATATATATTTTATATTTTAGATGTTATTTGGTACACTTATAGTTTAACAGCTGACCCACGCAACTGCGTCTGCGTCACATTTTTCATTAATGCTCCGCTCCTATTGGTCGTAGCGTAATATTATATAGCTTAAAACCTTCCTCGATGAATGGGCTATCCAACACTAAATTATTTTTCAATTTTCAAATTGAGATTAGCACGTTCAGCCAAACAAACAAAGAAACTCTTCAGCTTTATAATATTACGAGGTTTTCATCACCTATTTCAACCACTTTACGTGCTTTTCTACAAAAGGTAATCTATGTCCTTTTCCAAGGTCTAATCTGTTTCCGTACCAAATTTCATCAAAATCTCTTCAGCTGTTTAGGCGTGAAAGCGTAACAGACAGACAGAGTTACTTTCGCATTTATATTATTACTAGCGTTTGCCCGCGACTTCGTAAGCCCATATAACATTTTTCCGTTTCCGTAGGAAATTTGGGACGAATTATACACTTAAACCTTCCTCATGAATAACTTTATCTATTGGTGAAAACTGCATGAAAATTGGTGCAGTAGTTTTTGTGTTTATCGCAAACAAACAGACAGACAGAAGCGGCGGAGGACTTTGTTTTATAATATGTAGTGAAGTATGGATTATAGTATACTCGTAGTAAACCTTAACTATCATATAAAATACCCCAAGAGTAAGTTCCCTTCAGATACTTTCCGATTAAACGCAAGCGAAGCCGCTGGAAGAAACCAGTAACGAATAAAATGTGCTCCAGTACATCACAGAAATCGCTAACAAATCTTAGAAAGCACGGATGACCAAGATTTTGCTTTAAGTAACACAATAATAGAAGGAAGGGAACATAAAAGTTGAGATAGCGGACTTTTATTTCATTCTAGGGAAAGAAATCTTTACGGGTGAGAATATCGCATGTTTATTGTTAAAATTTTATTTTCTTCTCTAAGTGTTCGTGGTCACGAATTCGCTACAATTACCTCGAGAGCTGGCAATAAACATTCATAAATGCTCTTAAGCTGTTTTATAACGTTTTATAGAAAGTTTTGAAGAATGCTGAATGATATTTGATTCAATTAAATACATGTAAGCCAAAACACATACGTTGTGGTGTATGTTCTAAACCTTGTTCATAAATTATTATATTTCAAGCGACGATTTTTTTGTTGTTTCTTCGTTTTCTTATACCGTGTTCCGAAATCAAAGTTATTTTAAACTTTATTGTGTTTTTTTTTTTTGGAAGTCGGTTGTATTCTTTTGTATCAAAGTTTTTTTTAAAGTTTTAGTTGCACCCCACAATGAACAACATCACTGGAAAGTCACAGAAAAGCAAAATATACAATTTCGTTTACTTACTATTATTATTGATATATTTTCTACAGCTATTTTGATGTGAAAGCCAAACAACTAACCCAATTTTGATGATATATATATGGGACCAACTGAAAAGTATATCCGGAAAGGATATACTTTTCGATTGGTAGTAAAAATATTTTTTTCAAATCGGTTATCGTGTTATACGGTAACAAAAACAGAAAACTAAATTTAGAACCTCCTCCTTTTTTTGAAGTTGGTTCCATGCTAGCTCACTGGATACGGCTGCACACGTAGGTGCCAGTCGTTCCAATATTGTATATTAAGTGTGATTTATACTAACAAAATATGGATATTGTGGGTCTGAAATAAATAATTTATTTATTTATATTATGTACAGTAGCGCAACTTAGACTTAGCAAACTTAGCTGCAAAGGACCAGTCGATGTGGTGACACTTGCAACAGGCATACATATTTATACATATACCAGCGGTCCCGACAGTCGTTGTCCTGTCCGAACGTTCGAACGAACAAAAAATTATCGAAATCGATTTCAGCGCCACCTACCGGATCCAATTGTGAATATAAACCATTCTCGAATCTCCTTTAACACAGAAAAAAAATTTCATCAACATCGGTCCAGCCGTTTAGGAGGAGTTCACTGACATAAACACGTACACAAGAAATCTATATATTAAGATAACGTCTGTCCAACTTTGGACGTCTTTCGGCGAGAACGATGATGATGATGATAACCAATACTAGTATATTGATCATTCATACCTAAATAGGTATGAATGATCAATATACACACACACACACACAGATCACAGATTCCACATTCAGCATTTGGTAATGCTAAATGTGTGTCTTTTATAATGCGCACAGCAAAGGAGTGGAACTCTCTGCCTGCGTCTATGTTTCCCAACGCATTTTTGTTTTTTTTTAAGGTTGGGAAATCATCAAATGACTTCTTCCGCTCTGGGTGGAGCGGAAGGGCGTGTCAGACTCTTACTGACTAAAACCCATCCGTGTTCCTTCTAAAGCCCTTTGCGTTCCAGGGCCGCGGTTACTCTTTCGAACAAATTCCGCAACCCTGGCAGCCAACGCATACAACCTTAATTTTTCCAAAATTAGAGTGAACAAGCATCTTCTGGGTAAGCTCGCTCCACCGTCGACTTTATCTCTGTCATCTATGACCTAAACAAGGACAAACCCATCTCAAATAAAATAAAAAAAGTATTGAACATTAAAAATCCTGTTACGTGTTGTTAAGAATACCCAAGAACAAAATCTAAACCTTCAGAATTAAATTTAATACAGATTCTCTTTATTGTAAACCATTACAAATTCACACGTGACAAATAACGTAATTTCCTGAACGTCAGAAAGAACATATCAAATGGCTCCTACTTTAAATAGCAAAAATATATGTTGGAATAAAAATTTCTTGCCAATGCACTTAAGGAGTTGCATGAGGCTTAAGACATGGTACGAACGGCATATTGCACTCACGGAGCATAAAGCAATTTTATACGGTACTCGATGCTTCGTGTTTTAGTCGATTTTTCCGTATTATGATTCCGTATTCCGATATTATGCATAATTGCCGGCGGTGTTGTTAGGTAGTCTTCATTTCTCTTCGGGACATGAATAGAGGTTTTAGCATGTTTCGAAATGAATGGGATGTTGCAAAGGCATTTATTTGCTTTTACGATTAATAGTTCAGTACATCAACAGGGAAATCTTACGCTCAGTAAAACGTTCAGGATAGTACTAAAGAAATTGAAAGTAGATACAAAAAAAATATTTAGTGACTATCTACACACTATATACTCCAATCGCTGTGATTTTAATCTAGGCAGGAACTTTCTTGCAGTGTGTATGAATAGGATTCATCATATCAGCCAATTGCTGTCCACTGCTGAACGTAAGCCTCCCCCAAAGAGCGCCAACCATCCTGGTCTTGAGCGGTCCGTATCCATCCGCTGCCAGCCACCTTCTTCAAATCATCGATCCATCGTGCCGCAGGGCGTCCCACACTACGTTTGCCCATACGCGGTCTCCACTTTAATACATGTCTGCTCCCACTTGCCGCTATAACAGCAAATACTAAAAAAACAATAAGGCTCCCATACAACAAACGTTATTTTTTTGCCGTTTTTATGGATAATAGTACGGAACCCTTCATGCGCGACTCCGACTCGCACTTGGCCGGTTTTTTTCTATAGTCCGTACCGTCATCTTCTATAAGGTCTGCCACGAAGCCTTCAGGTAGTGTCAGAACTCCACATTTATTAAGAAATCATACATTTTAAAGAACCTAAATAACCCACGGAGCAATATACACAAACGACATAAAGCTTTAAAATCTTACATAATAACAGTAGCTCCGAGCGTCAGGTCGTCGCGGCGGTCCATATTTTCGTCTTAATTTGTGGAGTGCTCTTCGAAAATTAGATCTATTATAATCGTTGAAGGAGACAATGACTTCAGCCCCGGGCTATCCGAGGAAAGTTTCCATTTAAATTTTAAGCTGAGTTCACATTGGACGTAATAATGACAGTGTCGGGGTTGGTTGGCGTAAGAAGGGAACATTCTTAATCGTGTGACGAGTATCAGTTGAGGGTATATAACGAAATATGATGAATCTGTGTTATATATGAAGTATGCATGACTAAAATATAACTATTTGCAGGGATAAAGATAGATGTATGAATATAGTGTAACAATTGTTAATCACACTAATATTGTAAAGGCGAAAGTTTGTGTGTGTGTGTATGTTTGTTACTTCTTCACGCGCAAACGGCTTCACCAATTTTGATAAAATTTGGCATGAAGCTGACACCCTGAATAAACACATAGAATACTTTTATCCCAGAAATATGTTGGCTACTTTTTATATATATACTAGCTGCTCAGGGAGCAGCTAGTTTACAATATATAACTATAAAAAGGTTTCTAAAAAAAAGTTTAAACTTGCTTAACTTGAACATTCATTCAATCTCACTGTGTACTTTTAAGGTTACATATCAGAAGCTAACCCTAAAGTATACCCACCCACCCTTACAGAACCCTTTTAATAAGCCTTTACTATCCACCCGTTTGACAGTGGGCGGTATATCGACCACGAACTGCAGTAGCGCGTTTAGGATCCTGGTGGGGCTGCCCCGTTTCAGGGGGGCTACTCTCTAAGCCCGAAGTCCGTAGTTTCGGGCTTAGTTGCTGTCGTATTCTAGATCATATCACCTAACCACTAAGAATTAATGTGTTGTCATTAAAGTAGAATACGCCCACAACTGAGCCCGAAACTACGAAATTCGGGCTTAGAAATGTGGATTGTTTTTACAAAACAATGCGTGAAAGGTACGCTTCCTTGGTATGCAGGGTGTGGGGCAGCACTAACAGTATCCTAAGCATGATTGCAAGTCACCTGGACAGTGTGTGTATGTGGGTCGCTGTTGTGCAATAACTCATGGGTTATCGCAGCAGTGATCCACCTTTATTTGTTGTGTTGTTTGTTTTTTATCACTGCTAACATTTTCAACAGTTTTTGAGTCATGGATATTCTATTCTAATAGGTAGAAAGTTACATATTATTTTTTAATTAGAATAAGAGACATGCGAATTTACATAGCGAAAGATGTGTAGTAGATCCACCTATAAATCTGTACAATTTTGTAGCCTTGAACAGTACAGCTTTGGCAGCAGAAAGCTAAAGCCACGTTTACGGAGACGCGGGGCGTCACGCGTCGTGTTCGGCGACGCGGCCCTTATTAAGTTTAAACATATGGAGTTGTATAAGAGCGTTTACGGAGAAGCGTTTCTACATGTGTTTGCTTGAAATGCAGGTGGAACTCGCGGATAGCATCGCAGGCGACATATATCGCGGCGGCGCGGCGCACGCAGCGTTGCGACTAGCAATTCCTGCCATTCTCCGTTCACGGTAAAACGTAGCGACACCCACGGTGGGGCCCGCAGCGTGCATTGCCATATGTTTGCACGTGTGATGATGCTGACCGTGCCTGGCTGCACGCGCCGCCTGTCTGCCAACGGAAAAAACGGCCAAGACGCCACGAGACGCCAAGCCGTACGCGACGCACGACGTCCCGCGTCTCTGTAAAGTAGGCCTTAGCGGAGGTCTTGCAATGACTCAAGAAATGTGCACGGCAAATGCGTGTGTTCCAGTCATTAGATTTGTATGGACGACACCACTTCATCAGCGGCAAAGCAGAGTCTGCTGTGCTTCCACGTACCATCAAGAATAGAATAGTAATAATAATAATATCTAATATCTTGGGACAACTCACACACGGTCATCTGATCCCAAACTAGGCAGAGCCTGTGCTATGGCAACCAGACAATTGATAAACATACTTATATATTTCTAAATACACATATTATAGACAAATTACACCCAGACACAGAACAAATGATCATGCTCATCACACAAAGATTTGTCCTGGGTGGGATTCGAACCCACGACCTCCGGTTTAGCAGTCAGGGTCACTAACCACTCGACCAACAGGCCAGTCAAGTCTTTATTTTGTATGCCATATACATAAGTGCTAGGGCTTATAGAGCATATAGAACTTCTTTAGATAGCTTTGGCGGAAGCCACATAGTTCTACATTCCGCTGCAGCACGGTTCACTGCTCAGCTTCCTCCCACGTCTTTGGTGAAAACGCCGTTAAGATATTGAATGTTATCACGCAACGCAAACATAGTGCCATTAAAAACGCACAAACCCGTCCGACCATTTCATACAATATTTTACTATCATACCATTACATACTTTTATTTTTCATGAAACCTTCGGTATTTTAGTACGTGGACAGAATTTAATAAAAGGGGAAAACGTCACAAAAGTTCCGGGACCTACGTGACGTTGTGTTAGCTTTTATATTAGCGCCATGAAATGTTTAGATTTATTTATTTTATACAAGGAGTAAAAAAACTTATTAATACGTATTTTTTGGGTTAGGTCCGGTTCGTACAATTTTCCATACTGCGCTTAAAATGATACTTAAACATGGCAACATCACCAAACCTAAATGGTCAATATTTCGTCATACTTACTAAACATAGCCGAGCTAATCAGCCGGTCGATTCTGTAAACAGTCGAAGTGAAGGCTTGGGTGATGTGATCACGGGGTGAGCTGTCAATCCTTATAATCAAGATGGAATGACAGCTCACTCCGTGATCACGTGACATCTTGATTGTATGGATTGACAGCTCACCTCGTGATGCCTTCACCCAAGCCTTCACTTCGACATGTTTACAGAATCGACCGACTGCTATAAACATGTCGAAGTGAAAGCTTGGGTGAAGTGATCACGAAGTGAGCTGTAAATCCATCTAAGTGAAGATGGAACGACAGCTCACTTAGTGATCACTTCACCCAAGCCTTCACTTCGACTGTTTACAGAATCGACCGGCTGATTAACTTAGACATGTTTACAGAATCGCACTGATGGTCTATTATCGTCTAGTATTTACATCAGTGATAGAAGTAACTCGAAACGTCTCCTGTTTCGAGTTACTTCTATCACATAATTCAATTACTTCACCACAACTTGGTGATAAAAGGCGAACAAAAAATGTCACATAAATCCAGATAAGGCCCAAACCTGAAAAAAATCTATATCAGTAAGTATCTTTTATCATAGAAAATTGCCTATCGACTTATAAATTATTGCCCAAACTTTATCTTAAAATAGGTAAGTTTTCTAAGAATCTGTATGAAGTCAGTCGTGTCTACTGTATTAGAAACAATCCGTCATACTTATCTTGAATATATCACCTGTCGTCTGGGAATTTAGGGCTACTACATTTTGTACATAAGATTTTCAACAAATAGGATTTCGTTGCTTCGATGTGAAAATAGTTAATGTAAAAGTAACTAGAAATTTTTGAAAAAGAAGAAGAAACTTGCATTTATTGGCACAATAAAAAAAAAACACCTTACAAGTAGAGAATATCAAAAATTAAGTACATATTATTATAACAATATTGTGCCAAAAGGGCCTCAGCTCAGCATAATGTCAGGTGGCAACAGTAGTTGTTACCACCTAACGCTGATTTTCAGCTGCAGCCCACGGGTACCATACGCTCGAATGCGCAGTAGACATAACAAAAAAATAAAAAAGTGAAGTGATGGGTATTTTGGTTCTGTGAATGTTTATTAATTTCTAAAATTACAGTTAAACAGGCTGCGAATGTTTTTGTTGTCCATTTAGTCGTAGCAACAATGGCATGAATAACATGGCTTAGCAGATTCACATCGACCGCGTACCAATGTACGCGGTCGATGTGAATCTGCTAAGCCATGTCTATTTTATTTGTCTATAAAAAAAAAAATATTTTATTACAACCAGCAATAAACAGCACGGTGTTAAATTGTAAAAAAAATGTATTCAAAATGTTTTTGGGCTTTAAAAACATTAATATTTCATCACCAATAATGAAAAGTAATGGTTTGTTTACACGGGCAATGAAAATTGATCAATTATAAGCAATACTGGTCGATTGAGTCGTCATAAAATATCAAGCACATACATACATACACACACATTTACACAATTCATTTTTTTATTTGAGATGATTTTGCTCTTGACTCTAGTCAAGGTCATAGATGACAGAGACAAAGTCGACGATGGAGCGAGCTTATCCAGAAGAAGCCTGTTCACTCTAACTTTGAAGAGATTAGGGTTGTATGCGTTCGGAAACACTGACGCACAAGCAGAAAGTTCTACTCCTTTGCTGTGCGCATTATAAAAGACGTTTGGAAACGTTTAGTGCGAATTGGTGGAATAGCAGCAAAGTAGGGATGGTAACTCAATTTGGCTTAATGTTTTGCAATGACAACATTGAGTGTTAAGGAGAAACTCCAAAAAACTAGGCAATTCGCGAGTAATTAAGTTGAAAGATACGACAAGACACAGAAAAAGCAATTTGGAATATAATTATGGAGTAATTAGAAACAATATTGCCAAACAATTGCAGCATTTTTTCTCCACTATTTGCTTCAGATTGATCATTAATCAATAAAATTGCTCAAAAATTGCCCGTTTAGACGCACCATAAGGTACCTAGTGATATTTCTCAATTCCTTGTGTAAATTCTGGTCTTTTTGACAATCGCCATCGATGGTAGAATGCTCCTTGGTGTAGACCCTTGTTGTGACCCAGAAGTTGTCTTACGACATTACAGTAATGAGCCTCGGTTAAGCACGAACGCTTTTGACGTATGGTAACGTAATGTAAAATTTTACTCACTTTTGACATAATACTTTTGTTTAGATACTTATTGTGGTTTATTTTATGTATCCCAAAGTTACTATAACATGTTTTCCATTTTTAGGGTTCCGTATCCAAAGGGTAAAACGGGACCATATTACTAAGACTCCGCTGTCCGTCCATCTGTCTGTCTGGCCGTCTGTCACCAGGCTGTATCTTATGAACCGTGATAGTTAGACAGTTGAAATGTTCACAGATCATGTGTTTCTATTGCCGCTATAACAATAAAATACTAAAAAACTGAATAAAGTTAATATTTAAGGGGGGCTCCCCTACAACAAACGTGATTTTTTTACCATTTTTATAGATATACGTAACTCTTCGTGTGCGAGTCCGACTCGCACTTGTTTTTATACGTTAGTGGCCCTACTATGACTTTTTAAAACCGTTTGATTCTTGTGTAAGAGAGAGAGAGAGACGGAGCTATGCAAGATGCATGCATAGTTCTATCCCTTTTTTACAACGCAATCATTATGGTATTTGATGACATAGTAGGGGGTAGATTATCTAGTTTCATTTTTAAAATTTCAAAACTGCAGCATCATACAATGACTATAAAACACAAAGTATCTCTTTGTAGCTCAATTGCAGAAGCAAAACTGTAATATATATTGGTCATAAAATAGTAACGTTATTGCTTCCATAACTAGTTCCAATAAATTTTTATTTTATGATGTCATTCAGTGTCATTTTTGAGCAACATTCCTCTTTTCTCTCTGACTGCTAGAATGAGAGTGGCTTCTCAATTTCAAAACTGTTTACCTATTATTCATGCATTAACGGCACATGTGCCGAAATAAAATTATAGTTTAAGGTACACAGTACTCACTAGAAGTATCTTGACTTGGCTCGCGAGGTTGTCGACATGTGGGATGTGAACACAGCAGTCATTGTGCCGATAGTCGTGACGGCCAATGGCATAATTGCCAAGAGCCTCGACCAAAATCTAAAGAGGCTCTCGTTGGGCAGCTGGATCAAGGGGTTGATCCAGTAAGCCTCCTGGATACGGTCGGTACAGTCTCCTGGACACGGCGGGCATAGTTAGGAGGTTCCTTCCTTAAACTATAATTTTCTTTGACTTGAATGTGCCCTGACGGTTGGGAGTGACATGCTCACTTAAAAGTCTGGCTGATGGCGCTGGATCACTAGGCGCCTTTCAAAGTGGTTGAGCCGAATGGGCGACAAATTGCTGAGCGAGTGCCGTCAGCTAGGACTGGTCATCTCTCAGCTGCCACGGTTTATTTTAATTATTTGTTCTTTGAATTGTTGCTTTTTTTTTTACTTCGGACCCTTGATCGTGCAAGTTTTTCTACGTCGTTCTCACATAATTATAAATAATATGTACGTTTGTTTAATTTTCACATGAATGATGTAACCATATCATTGCAAAAATAATGATTTAAAAGAGTGTCCGTGGAGTTTCCTGCGCGTACTCCTACATAGAGATCTACGCTTTGGAACGTGCAAATAACTTAATCTCTTTGGACAGACCGACCTTGACAATTCAAAAGTGCCTGTAGTGTATTAATTGAAAGAAGTGCTTTGAGTTTGAGTTTATTGCAGAGCTATTTTGGGGTCAAGGAATCCGTCGACGAAGGACGTCATCTTTGAATATGAGGCTGTAGCTTCCACATTAAGAAATCTTCAGAAAGGTGAGATGCTGTGCTTCTGGGTGAAGCTAGGCTGTCTATGTTTGCCAGAACACTCACCCAAAACGGAACAAATGGAAGACGAAGACTGAGTTTCTACCAGAGATGTGCGAGAATGCGTAGCCATGGATGTTTGGGCACGCCACGATTGCGGCGTCCTAACCTTCCGCCTGACGCAGGTACTTACCGGACACGGCTGTTTCGGGAGGTACCAGTTTCGGATTAAGCGGGAGGACACGCCCGGGCACTGTGAGGATCGCCCGGAGGACACGGTGGAGCATACAGTGGAGGTCTGCCCTGCTTGGGCTGAGCACCGCCGTGTCCTCGTTGAGGCGATCGGCGGCGGCAACCTCTCGCGTCCGGCCCTGATTGAATCCATAGTCCGGAGCGAGGAGGCTTGAGAAGCGGTCACCTCCTTCTGCGGAGCAGTAATGCTAGCGAAGGAGGAGGCGGGCCGCGCGAGGGAAAGGCAAGGCCTTCGCCCCAACCACCGCTATAGGAGAAGACGCCCCGGGCGTCGGGAGTCGCAGTGCAATCCCCGGCCACCGTAGGCGCGGGCCTGCGGACGGCTGGGTGGCTTGCTGTCCGATCACCACCAGGCCCGGGTCGATGGTGCGTTGTGTTTCACGCGCGCCTCAAAAATATGTCAGCATAGAAGACGGGGCCCGCTAGGGCTAGAGCCTGCCAGGGTTGCGGAATTTGTTCGAAAGAGTCACCGCGGCCCTGGAAAGCAAAGGGCTTTAGAAGGAACACGGATGGGTTTTAGTCAGTAAGAGTCTGACACGCCCTTCCGCTCCACACAGGGCGGAAAAAGTCATTTGATGATTTCCCATCCTTAAAAAAAAAGGGATGTGTTTGTTAAGAACCAATAGAATCGCTTAATTTACCTGCAGCCCTACTATGACGTGCTAATGCCATCCAATTCCGATGATGTGAACGGGATAGTGCTATTCGCTATGTATAGCTCCGTCTCCCTCTTAGAGCGGAATCATGGTCGTTTTAAGACTTCATAGTAGGGCTGCTGGCCTCATTCAGTGCAAGCGATTCTATTAGTTCTTAACAAACACATCCCTCGCTACGCATACGCTACATCTCTGGTGGAAACGCAGCCGAAGTGCGGAAGACTGGGTCCTTACTCAACTCTACTTACAATTGTACTGTCCACTGAAAATAACTAGCTAAAAAAACGACTTCCAAAACAATATGCCACTTTTCATAATGTCGATAAGTTCCCAAGCCTTGAGCAGACATTTTAATTTTATCTCAGCTCTGTAACCGAATCCATCAAATCCGCTTAAGCCTATAGACGACGTCGCCTTAGGGCTCAGATAAAGGTAAAGCTACTGAGTCAAATCTTAAAAAAAAAAACTGTACCTCGTACAAAAAATAAAAATAATATCGGGTACTCTTTGCCTTGGCTTTTTACGTTTCTTCAGACTGAAAGAATTGTAGAAAGTGAAAACTATTTCAGGTTTGCATGATCTTTTTACTGAAAAGTTTGTCTTTTCAAGATTTTTCATTGACAAGTTGGTAATTCTTGTTTATAGTTTTACGTTTATATCGTGGAAATAAAAGCTTTTTTGTGTCAGTATAGGCTGTTTTGTGTATCTCATTTATTTAAATAACGCTTAGAAGTAAGAACCTTCAGGGAACCAACCGTTAATCTAAGTAAGAACTTTAAAAAGATTGACAAAAAATCTTTTTTATTTTACACTTTTTAGTGATATCCCCACACTTAACAATACCACTGTAAAGTATATACGATCCGATAAGTCCCATAGAAATATTATAAAATCAGTTTAGTAGAAATTTAATACATACGAAATGGCGTGTTTGGCTTTCCTGTGACTTTCCATTGGTGTTGTTAGATGGAGTCCCAGTAAAAAGTTAAAAATAAAAACTTTTATACAAAAAATACAAACCGACTTCCAACTAAAAAAAACACTACAAACTTTAATTTTGGACGTCGGTGTTAAAATACGAAGAAACAACCAAAAACACCGGCTTTTCGTATTTTTTCAATTTCTACTAAACCGATTTTTATAATATTTATATGGGACTAATCGGAACGTATGTGCTTTCACATGAAAAAGTATTTTTTCAAATCGGTTTATAAATGACGGATTTATGAAGTTACAAAATTAACAAAAAAAAATAGAACCGAATTGAGAACCTCCTCCTATTTTTGAAGTCGATTAAAAAGCGATTATTCGGCTACTATTTTTTTCTTCACATAATTTAATTAAACTCTCGAGGAATATAATGGTATTGTGATACTTACTCTCCATTTAACGTTCGATGTTTTCCGTCCTGTACGAGTATAGTACCGGTTGGAGCCATAAATAGGAGTATCACAAAATTGCTCCGTAGAGTTACTATAATATTCAATATGCTCTGGATTACGGCTATCAATGATACTAACTTGCGATTGTACACGTATTTGAACTTTGTAGCATTCATTCCTGTTATAAATTGCCTGAATGTAGTTACAAGTGCAATTCAGATAGAAATATAAATGTTATAGCCAATTTGAAAAAAAAGACGAGCTCGTGGATAAGTAATAACAGTCGCACGGGTCGATCTTCAAGGTTAAGCAACGCTTGCCGAGGTTGGTCTGTGGATGGGAGACCATTTTAACATACCGAGACTCCTTCGTGCCTCGGAAAGCACGTTAAGCCGTTGGTCCCGGCTCTTGGGTAGTTGTTACGGATAGTCAGAAGCCAGATAATCTGACACCAGTCTTGCCAAGGAGTACCGTGTTACCCAGTTAATGGGTTGTGAAGGTCTGGTAGGCAGCCGCTCCACGTAAAATACTGGTATACAGCTGAATCCGGTTTAAATAGAAGCTGACCCCAATATAGTTGGGAAAAGGCTAGGTAGATGATGAGCCGATTTAAAAAAAGAACGACAATGCTTTATAGAAAGCGTGTCAATATTTTTCATGTTATATTCATTTCAAAGAATTATTAACTAGTTGTCATTGGCGAACCGCGGTAGATGAAATTAAATTTATATAATGTATCACCAAACTGCTGCTGTATGTAGAGGCCTATGTCCAGCAGTGGGAACATTTGGATGATTAGGTTATTAGGAAAAATAACACTAATGTTTACTGTCAATTATGTTATACTAGGTTTTGTCCGCGACTTCGTACGCGCATATCCCGTTTTCCCGGTTCCCGTAGGAATTTTAGGACGAATTATACACCTAAACCTTCCTCATGAATAACCCCATCCATTGGAGAAAACCATTTTTTTTGAGTTTATCGCGAACAGATAGACAGACACAGCGAGAGACTTTGTTTTATAATATTATGTAGTTATGTTACATATTTATCTCTGGAGGGTTGAGGACAAACGCACTATTTAATAGTTAACAAGTTACTCACATTGAAATCATGATATATTTTTGTCGTGTTCATTTTGTAAACCATTTATCCAACATTGTGACAAACAGATATCACGGATTTGGGCATTAGAATCTAAATTAGGATAATGCCTATGGAGACAGCAAAATCAGACAGTTGACTGACAGTAACGACGACTTCTGGCTATTACAGTATAGTACGAATGGTTCTGCATGTTTCAATAATATTCTATTATTGATCATTTTTCGATTCATCCTGCGAATACACTCATTGAAAATATGTAAATGTTGTCCAAGCCTTAAACGCACACTTGGGAATAAATAATGAATCCTATTTCTAAATGGGTATAGATGGCATGTACTTTAGCCGGTTCAAGAGGACAATGTCGCATTAGGTTCGTTAAAATGGACTTGCGTAGGATATTGTACCAGAAGTAATTTAACAGTTCTCTAGTTTTTTTTTACTTCAAGCTTTTTAGGGTTCTTCAGCCGTTGAGTGTATTAAGATGAACATGCGAAATTGTGTGTTGGTATTTGGACCATGTTTTACGCAAATAAAATTTCTTATCTTATCTTATCTTCTTTTATGCGGCCCGCTCAGATCGACGTCATTCCTTGCATAGATTCAACATTATCAGATATTTATATTAACATGAGTTTATAAGACCGAGCATGTAGGTTAGCATAAAGATAGTGTGTGGCTGGTTAATTGAACTAAGATTGACATTGAATAAATCTTTCGAATTGAAGCGAACCTTAAGCACAAGCCAATTATCAATATAAATAATAGGGCACTGAACTTTCATCATCAATAAATTCGTTTGTCGCCTCAAAAAGATGTCAGCATAGGAGAGGGGGCCCGCTAGGACCAGAGCCTGCCAGGGTTCCGGAATTCGTTCGAAAGAGTCACTGCGGCCCTGGAATGCAAAGGGCTTTAGAAGGAACACGGATGGGTTTTAGTCAGTAAGAGTCTGACACGCCTTTCCGCTCCACCCAGAGCGGAAGAAGTCATTTGATGATTTCCCATCCATAAAGTTTAGGTTGTGTATCTGTTTAAGATAAAAATCTGTTAAATAAAGCTATGTGTGATAAAAATTCCACCAGCGTCACCCGCAATAAAACAAAGTAGTCAATTCTAGGCCACAAAAGTTTCAAACGACTGAAACCAGTCAACAGTATTAAGTCCCTGTTTACATTCGACCATCAAATTCTCTTTGTGTCAATGTTCGATGCCCTAGATCCGATAGAATCTATACTTTTAACTTCTAAAATACTAGCTTTGAAATTAAATAGTGTACTGTAACTGAGTCGGAATAAAAAAAAAAACAATTGAAATACTATTAAATTTGACTTAAATATAAAAACTGCCTAAAGGCCTACGCACACCGGGTCGGAATTGCAGAGGATTTTGCTACCGGTCAGCGCACACTAGCCGCTTAGATACTGTAGCATTCCGGTGGCCTACCAAGAAAACCCGCGACGTGCCGCGGCATGCCGCCGCGGAATCCCTTAGCGCACTCTCCATTGCCGTGTCAAGAAATCCCTTTCGATGCCACGGAATCAATTTAAAACATTGGCGTTTATGTCGTGTGTTCCTACTAGATAAGTTTGAATGTCCTTTGGCAAAAAATTAAATCCTCTGCCATTCCGTCTCCATGTGTGTAGGCCTTAAGGCAATTCTTTCTGGCAACAGAAAAACAATTATCGTACCTAAAAATGTTCAAATTTAAGTCGCAATAATCATCTTAGCGATATAATCAATATAAAAAAAGCTTTTCAAAATGTAGGGAAATTTAAAGTGTTTGTGTCAATTTGCAACTATGATGCAAATGGGAACGCTTCTAAATGCGCGAATCGGCCTTAAGATTCAAATCAGTTCGCACGGCCTTTTAAAAGCAGTTAAAATCGTTTCCTGACAGCATGTATAGTAGGCGCCAGATAATCGTGGAATAACGGTCATTGACCCACCTACAATTACTGACATTTTTAATTTGAAAAACGGAATTAATGACACAAAACTGTCCCGAATCATCATCTCTCGTGATCCTTAACATTGTCTAATAATGAAAAACGATTCATATTTAATTGTTCAGGTACCTATGAACAGTTATTAG
Source organism: Mamestra brassicae (assembly GCA_905163435.1). Taxonomy (NCBI): domain Eukaryota; kingdom Metazoa; phylum Arthropoda; class Insecta; order Lepidoptera; family Noctuidae; genus Mamestra; species Mamestra brassicae. The sequence goes on along the minus strand of LR990996.1, from coordinate 2,249,190 downwards.
GGAAAGGTCAATATACTTTATTCCACATTTATCTGGCGCCTACTATAGAAAGGCTACATAAAATCCAGGTAATTATCACGTAAACTCGTTAGCATTTAATTTTTCATTCAAGTTTCTAAATATAGATCGATATTGGGTTTCCAATAAGAGCATTAAAAAATTAAAGTCAAAGCATTTATTTCAAATAAACCATTTACAAGTTTGTATTGCCAACAGTAAACAGTGGCACTTTGAATTAATATAAAAATAAAAACAAAAAATAAAAAAAATACTTTAATTTATTTATGGGTGCGTTCTGCAGAAAACAGCACTCGATAGCTTTCACAAGCAAAAAGGCTAGCCTAACCTAACACCTTAGAGTATTTTGTAATTAGTATTTAGCATTTTAAATAAAAAAATACTGTAAACAAAATACAGTATTTTTTATTATATAATACTGTATTTTACTGTATTTAATATTTTTAATACACGTCTTAAAAGTACTTTGTATTTCGTATTTTAAATACATGCGCGAATTACTAAATACTAATTTAGTAATTTGTATTAAAAATTAATTAAAGCATTGCATGTATTTTGCCCAGCTCTGATACTACATCAGTCGACGTCGATTGATCGATTGGTGTAGTAACACCCTAATAATGTCCGGTTTCTGAGGTATTTTATCGATCGTTTATCTATACGTTAACCACTAACCAACTAATGGCGTTACAATAAATAGCGATAACGGACAGATAAATGTATGAGATATGTATGAGGTACTTTACCGGTCGGTAAAGTACCGTAAAACGGGGTGGATAGAAATGCAGGGGTGAATAAAAACGTAACTTTTATTGGGATTTTCTCCTAAGTACCATATTAATAGTTTCTCACAGAGCGTCCATTTAAATTTAAATTATTGATATTAAATTGTTGTTCTTCATTGCTGCAAACAATATTTAAATAACGTGAAAATTCCACTCAAAGTTTCGTTTTTATTCACCCCATCATTTCTATTCACCCCGTTTTACCCGGTACCTCAGAAACCAGGCATAATTGATGCTAAACATGTGTTTCCTGGGTTCGATTCCATGTTGGGGTAACTAGTTATTGGGTTTTTCCGTCTTGAATTTCGCAGTAGGTTCGCCCTATTGGACTAAAACGCAACGTGCGAAATCTGGATGTGATAAATGTATCTGCCTGACCCTTTCGGGAATTTAGGCCTGGTGTTATATTTGCCTGAAATGCAACCAAATAATTATCATTCACTCTGAAGAAGTTTCATATAGACTGGTAACGATTCAACTAAAACACGAACAATTTTGGGCTAAAACTCATCCAATATTTACGAAAGCTTCATGTATCCTTCATAGCTTGAAATGTATCCTCCACTTTTGGATTAGACAAAGTTTATCAAATATTAATCACAAGTGAACGTTTTATTTTGCAGCTGAATTTATTGCTTGATGCAAATAAATAAATTCACAATTTATTCAGTGAATGAATTAGTGGATGCTAGCGTTCTATTGTTTTTAATTAAATTTAGAGTAAACACGATGGATGGAACGATTGGATGTTTTTTTTACTTTTGATTGCACTAGTAACTTGACCACATTTTTAATGATCAGCTAAAAAAATAAAATAAAGATGATTTCGAAATATAGCGACCCGTTTAAGAATTATCTCACCGAAACAAAGATGACGTGAAAGAAGGCCAAGTTCTCTATAACGACTTCGCTTATTTGTACCTAGTGAGATCTAACTGTATACTAAGTACACTCGAAAAGTTCCTTGAATCATATCTACAGTGTACTCTTTTAACTTATTGTGGAAGTGCCAGGGTAGACCGTTTTGATATATTGAACAAAATATAATTGGCGACCGTAACACGTATTTATTTACAGAATTAAAATTCATTTAACTCGATTGAATGGTTATTTCATAAAAACGTCTTTCAATCGAGTTACATGAATGAAATAACCTGTATTGGTGATTTTAATTATTATAACTCAGTAAAGCCATATTTGTTACGGTCGCTAATCATATTTTTATCAAAATACAACCTGACACTGACCTGCAAAATGCAAAAAACGCATCAAAATTTTAATTTCGTGGGTTCCGTGGCGCTTTCACCTTACAGGTTGACGTGTAGAGAATGCTTTGTTGCACTAATGCCCGGTTATGAGGTTTTAAACTGTCCGTTAATTGGTTTGTTAGTGGTTAAAGTATAAACGACCGATAAAGTATCTCAAAAACCAACCAAATGTCCGCCTATGTACCACTACTGTACATAAAGTTTAAATTAATAATTGAATATCTTCTGTCATGTACTTTTTCACTTGCTTTCGAGAAGTTCTCTGCCATTCTCTCTCTCATATAGCAGCAGTTAATATTTCACACTCTAGCGTACAAAATAAATACAAAATTAAACACTAAAACACAACGAACAAGAAAATAAATTCAAAAAACTTTAATTATTCCCCGTTTCGTCACCAACAGTTCACAGTATCAATTTAAAACAATTCATGTGTACAACCAACTATTTTGTAACAAAACCGCGTTAGATAAATTTACACGTGACCACTTGGCAATTAAAACTTATATGGTGAACGCGATTAGCAAAAACTACTTTCATAGAATAAAAATAACGTAAAGAGAAGCGGTAGTCCTGTTTCGAATGAATTTGATTTGGGGTGTTAAAACCGTTTGGTTTAAAACCGTCAGAAACTGTCAAAAACCCAAAGTTGAAACTGTTCTAGTACGTGACGAAGACAATTTGTCATCTCTGATGACTAGATCACACTAACGTGTTATTTTGGCTTGTTTAAGCACGGTTGATCGTCAAAGGTCAATTTTCTGCATTATTTTCTTTTTCAGGACTCGAGTGCAATATAAATTAAAGGGGTTAGAATAATATGGCGGCGGGGAGCTATGCCAGTTTCCATAGAAAAAAAATCGAACCTCTTAACCACTTGTTCTGAACGGTCAAAAATGCAAAAATGTTTCTCCGAGGTCCTGTTTTTTTATTGCACTTGCTAGTTTATAAAATATAAAGAAATATATATTTATGTAATTACATAAACCCACTGTTATCGTGAACGGAGTGAAGAAAACGGTGACTGGACTTTCCCGAGTTTCAGTTCTACCCTATTTTCTTACTCTGTGCTCGTGAGTGTACGCACAACGACGTCGACACGAGATAAATGTGGATAACTTTTAATTGCTTTCCAACATCACTAGTGATACTGATGTTTTTCACGTTTGTGCACTTTTTACTTCATTCACTGGTTTACTGGTTGATAACATATTTGTCTCATATTGCATTGTTTTTATTTCTGAATTTAGTAAAGTGGTTGGCGATTGTGATGAGTTAGGGTTATTTATAATGGGCTATTGAAATAAAACTAAATAGGGGTTAGGCCCCCTTGCAATAACCAGAGTTAGTCTTAACCGACTTCCAAAAAGAAGGAGATGGTTTTTAGCCCATCCAGCGCCATTTTGTATGCAAAATTTGTTATGTAACCCCGAGTTAGCAACTAACTAGAGTTAAATGATAACTCTGGTTTGTACAAGCGGCCCTAAGGGTAATAAAGATTTTATTTTTTTATTTTTTCACAGTTAAATTCTGAGTATATTTTTTGTTTTAACAAAATTATTAATTTTGTAATTTTCTATCCTATTATCTTATAATGCATAGCTGCATGTTTAATTCGTTTTGAACAACTGTAACAGAATGAACGCAAAACCTGAAAAGCGATCTTCAAACTCATTATTATGAACAACTTTTGCTATGGGACGAATAACGAAATCGCGAAAAAAATTAATGTATCGGGCAGTCTCTTTTTGCACTTTTGGGGTTAGTCCTGCTACACGTTATATACGTACTCCGCCAGAAATATGATGATAATATTGAATGTATATGCGTTATATTTTTTTCTGTTCAGAAATCTTTTATGCAATATTTTATAAATATATTTTTTTAAATTTCATGAGCCACCATTAATATCATCCTAAAATTTAATATTGACTGCAGTCAAGGTTCGTCACATGCAAGCAAGAATTTAATCAACCAAATTCTATCTTCTCATTATTAAAACATCTTAACTACCCATATCTTCAGTCTTCAACAGCTGCACTGACAACTGAACTCCTCTCATTCTAGACAAAAGCGAATAAATCTTGTTCTTGTCAAATAAAAGCATTCATTGCTTGCACGGTAACGTTGGCAAATTGTGAATAATTTCTTCGCCATTTCGCTTCTCTTGGGACGGTTGATTCAGCTGTGACGTCCATTTGTTTCGTTTTATATTTACGAAATGATAATTGAGTTTTCGATTATATTTCGTTCTTGTTTTTATGCTTTATTTGAAGAGAGAAATTGCTATTATTTTTGCGATTGAGTTCATAAATCCACACATACGCTCACAGTCGCCATTGCATACCATCCTTTAAACAGACGGCTAAGAGTAAGGTAAGGAAAAACAAAGCTAAATCTTAGCATTCTTTTTTGGACTGTGTCACCTTGTCTCTTAGTGGCGGAGACTGATTCCACATTATCGGGGATTTCCATTAAGTATTTCTCATTAGCAGCTTCGAGTTTGAAAGTTGGTGATATGAAACGCCTCGCCTTCAAAACCACGCGAAGCCTGCACCTGATCTCTCCGCGGTCGTGTCAGATGATCCCATTGAACTCACTTCTATACTGTAATATCTCCAAGTATCCAGAATCCGGTTATGAGGATTATTATCTGTCACCTCGTATCCACTCTCTTTCTATCCAAGTCCGCTTGACTTTTAAAAAGCCATAATATTGCCTTTTTAGTCCACGTACAACTTGAAACATAAACCATTATCCTTTCAAATAAAAGCTGCCTTTTATAAGACAAACAAAGAAAATCACCCACCGTAATCCTCTTTCTAAGTAGAAATCAGAAACACCAGTAATTAAACTTAAAAGGATTGAACGGACCGACTAACACTATCCATTAGGAGTGAAGGATCGCGATTGTCTTTGTTTCTATCTTTCACTTGCAAGACAAAGTGCTTGAAAGCACAAATGGTGAGCGATGGTACAATCGTTAGCAAAAGTGATTTTGTGGAAAGATTCGCGGTGTGTTGGTTTTGTGGAATATGTTTTCGTTTAGTTGAGCAATAATTTATCTTGTAACTGTTATGATGACACAGGAAAGGGTCTTAGGCAAGCGCGTCGCCAACATCATCGTTTACCATCAGGCATCTTCTGGTCATGCTCGCTCCATTATAGACCTCATCCATTGCTCTCCGACAGGCGTGATCGAGGTCAAGAGCAAGCCCATATCTCAATAAAAAAGGTGAAACTATACAACATTAATTTTAAACAACTTTGACTGTGGGACCAATTCTGAAAACACAAAAAAATCTACTGTCCCATACATTGATTTTGCATAACTCTGCAAAATTTACTCATCATATAATGATTTTTTTTCGCGATTCCTATGTTGGTCCTAAAGAGAAAGCTGTTCATAAAGATGAGTAAAATGACCACTTTTCAGGCCTTGCAATATTTCTTTTTTTTGTCATTGGTCCATCTTGTATACGGATTTTGTGGCAGTTCAATATCATTAATTTAAGCGGCTGGTGACTAAAACCACCTTTGAAACAGAATAAGAATAAATTTAATAAAAAGAAAAAAAGGATGACAGATTGTGTGTTATATAAGAACGTTCAGTTACTTTAAAAATTGAGCGTAAAAGATTTTTCAAAAACTTCCGGCATTGCCTGTCCCCCAAGAAACTTTGAGGATTCCCATGTAGTTACAAATTATTTATTAATAAGTATACAATATTACTAGAAACTATAGGTACAATAATGAGCAATACAGTTTTTTTTGTTAAGTTTATAAGTTCCAAACCATTTTGTAGTTAATTTTATTTTGACATGACTCGTCTTTTAGATATACTAAACGTCTTGCACAAGAGTCAAACCTGCCTGTAACAAAAGTTAACTTCACCTCCATTGTTCATTTAACAAGCCTTACCTTACCCACATTATATGACGTCATATTCCACACCACGCCTATAATCATAACTTTTATACGAAGAAACATAACACACAAGGTAACACACTCATAATACATAATAAACAACCCAAAGCATAAACAGAAGAAACACATCGTATACTTACAGATTGCTTATTTAAAATTCCCCGAAGTTTCAATATACTCGTACGTTGGAACGCAAAAGTTAAACAACTACATTTAAGATTTTAAAGTACATCCCATACTACAAGTTATCTATCGGGCTTCAAAGCGGGAGTTAGGTAATTAACTCCACTGTTCGTGGCGGAAGCCAACAGGTCTAAGGGTGCGGCTGTTAAATCGACTGGGGATGGAGAATTAATGAATATCTGATTCTTTAAAATGACATATCAGCCCCAGAAAATGTACGGTGACATCGCGATACACAAAAGTGAAGGTCGAGCTTAACCTCACTTACACAAAGCCGGGAAAATTGGAAGGAAAATATAGAAGCCTTTGCAATTCAGTAGGACAAAACAAGTTAAAAATAAAATAATGTTTTCAGTACTCATTGGATTGGAATCCCCAAGGGAATAAAAGCGTGGCCGTCCATCCCGTTGGAAAAGCGATGAGCATTAGAATGACGTGGAGCCAGGTGAAGCTTGTAGCTCAAGACCATTCGCGATGGAGGACTACTGTGAATGCGGCCTTCTGGTGCAAAACATAGGCAATTAAGTCAAATCAGTTTAACTCACGCCTTTTGCCTTAAAGGCTCAAATTCACAGATGATTATGTCAACAGGTAATCACTTCTATGATATCTCCACTGAAGTCCTACTTCATATGTACGTACGGAATGAATTTAGATGCCAATAAAAGCTTGCATGCTCATATAATTGGTCTGCCAAGCAATGAAACCTTCAAATCCATGAAAATCTGCCTTTTTCAGTTTCCGTACCCGAAAAGTAAACAACGGAACTCTATTTATAAGCCTCCGCATGATCGTCTGTCTGTCAGCGGCTGTATCTCATGAATCGTAATAGATAGACAGTTTTAATTTTCATGGAGTGCATATTTCCACTAGCGGCAGTGGAAATATGCACTCCATGAAAATTAAAACTTTAGTTAAAACAAATAATATTTAAAATTGTGAAAATGGCCGCATACCACAAACATTATTTTGTCGGTTCATGGCACGTAAGTCCGACTCGCACATGGCTGGGTTTTTTTGTGATTTGATCTTCCAACACGATCAAACCATTAAAGCTGTACCATTGACTCATCATCATCATCATCATCATATCAGACGAAAGACGTTCACTGCTAGACATAGGCCTCCTCCAAGTATCGCCACAACAACCGGTCCTGTGCGTCTCGCATTCATCGGCTACCCGCGACCCGCACCAGGTCATCGGTCCGCCTTGTGGGACGCCTTCCAACGCTGCGTCTTCCGCCTACCATTGACTAATTATATATAAATAAACGAACTATAACATGTACATGTAACAACCAAATACTTAAACAACTAGACTCATAATCGCGAAGTTATGTACAAACGCGTATAAAAACAAAATAAATCATTTACTTAAATCTGGATTTGATAAGTTTAACCGATTTTTTTTTTTGAAAATGTCGGATTTTTAACTATTAAGGCCCACGTTTGGCCGCAATCTCACCTAATGAAAAGTGATGATGTGATCTATAACGATTCACTGCAATTTGTTCAGTGCAATTCATTCTTGACTTAAAGACCTGAGGTTGTAGCTGCCACAAAACACAGACTCCGGGAGGAAATTCCACTCCTTGGCTGTACACACAATAACAGTGTTTTATTTTGTTTTTTTTTTTTATTTCTTAAGAAAACTTACAGCTAGGATACAGATAGTCGACAGTTAGTGAAAGAAGGCCAATTAAAAGATTTCACTGACAATATTAGGATAGCACAAGACAGGCAAGAGAAAGTAAGAATTACTAAGCACTCGGAGAGAGTTAAAAAAAAGGTTTTAGTTAACTTCAAAGAAGTTTTTAAACAGTATTATTTTTAGTTTCGAAACACTGGTGGAGAACAAGTCAAGATCACTATAGTAGGCGCCAGATAATCGTGGAATAACGGTCATTGACCCACCTACAATTATTGACATTTTTGATTTGAAAAACGGAATTAATGACACAAAGCTGTCCCGAATCATCATCTCTCGTGATCCTTAAAATTGTCTAATAATGAAAAACGATTCATATTTAATTGTTCAGGTACCTATCATTATGAACAGTTATTAGGGAAAGGTCAATGTACTTTATTCCACATTTATCTGGCGCCTACTACAACACTGACACAACGAGTTGTATGCCCTACTAGCTCTTATTATATAATAGTTTTGTCGATATTTGCACCGCACAGAAGGAACGTCGGATATGTCAAAAGCTTCGTACACTATTGTATAAACGCGACTATTTCTATAACAAAAAATCACAATATGTAACCATCGTACCCGCCTATTTCGCAGCCCCACTCAACGAGTTGGTAGCAAAAGTTTAAAATTCAATCAATTTTGCGCTCCGCAGCCTCTATTCACAGTTCGGGTGTTTTGTTCCTGTAATTTTCCTTGTTCAGTATTATGTTTTCCAGTTCACTCCAGTTCCTTTGTGGTCATCGTGAAAACGGTTTTAAAATAGCTGTTCTTTCATGTAATCAGCTGATTGGGTTTATAAACGGATTAATTTTTACTAGGTTTATTTTCCGCTTCGCGAATTGGAGGGGAAAGGTTAAAAGAAGTAATTATTTAGGCATCTAAGATACTACAAACAAGCTTAGATGAAATTTCGAAGTGGCTAAAAGAATGGAGAATAAAGGCAAATGAAACCGAATCTGTGCATGTGACGTTCACAACAAGAAGAGAAACATGCCCACCTGTACGACTAAATAATGTTGTGATTCCCCAAGCGGAAGAAGCTAAATACCTTGGAATGCACTTGGACCGGCGACTAACCTGGCGAAAACATATATTCACGAAGCGTAAAGCACTGAGCCTACAACTAAGAAAACACTATTGGCTACTATCAAAAAAATCCAAGCTCTCCCTGGAAAATAAGCTCAGGATTTATAAATGTATCTTAATGCCTATCTGGACATACGGAATACAGCTGTGGGGCACGGCAGCCAACTCAAACATTGAAATACTCCAAAGGTTTCAATCAAAAATGCTTAGGATTATAACTAATGCACCATGGTACATGACTAATGATAGCTTACATCGGGACTTAAAAATACCAAAGGTGAAAGAACAGATCACGCAAGCAGTCAGCGCCTACAAGAATAGGATTAATACTCATCATAATAAACTGGCATCAAACTTGATGAAAACCAAGACATTCAAGAGGCTTAAAAGACAAACCCCACAAGACCTGATACTATGACAGCTGACACCATAAAACGGATTGATGTGGACGCACCACTGGGCGCATACCAAGGATGATAAACAAAAGCTTAAAAAAAAGATGCTGAATGTTAGTAATGGACAGATTGCATCATAAACAAGAAAAAAAAAAAAAAAAAAAGTTAAACCATTGCTTATGTATTTTTGGGTTAAGAAATCATCTTGAAGAATATTCTTACATTGATCTGAAATTCAGTAGACCTTTTTTTTTTTTTTTTTAAGGATGGGAAGTCATGAAATGACTTCTTCCGCTCTGGGTATAGTGGAAGGGCGTGTCAGACTCTTACTGACTAAAACCCATCCGTCTTTTTGACTTAATTTAGCATACAGGTCTACTATTTTGTCAACGATAACGATTTAAGCCACAAATGTCAATCTTATACATTTTTGACTGTGCGATTATCAGTATCGCAGATTAATGTCATCCCTTTTTGATGACTGGGAATTCAAAATCAAATGACTCCTCACGTTCTGCCTGGAGTGGGAGGGAGTATCAGACTCTTACTGATTAAAATCTATCTTAATCCTTCAATTGCCCTTCACGTTCCAAGGCCGCGGTCACCCTTACGAACAATCCCGCGACCCTGGCAGGCACAGGCTCTAGCGGTCTCCGTCAACTCCGTCTCCGTCAGGTCCGGAGCCTGGGGGGCTACTCTCTAAACCCGAAGTCCGTAGTTTCGGGCTTAGTTATCTTATCGGATGACGAGCCAGACCGTCTGGCCCAACCGATGTAATCTACTCACGTCCTCTCGTACAAAAAGAGGTAATGAAACTCGTTTTGGCTTACTTACAAGCCAGTTTTATCAAACATTAAAATCAACATGTTATCCAAAAATAAACAAAAGAACACGCAAACAGAAATAATCGCTCTCTAAACAGCATTTAGGGTGAATTGGAAACGTTTCGGTACAGCGTGATAATCGCGACAACGTGATGCTCTTTACCGGCACGTAGAATATGGACGGCGTTTGGAAATGCCGCTAATGGGCAGAACTCTTGATGTATCGTATCGTAAAGTTGCGTCGCGTCGGTGCGTGGAGTTGAACGTTTTCATGGCGTTTTTTACCGCGGCTTAGAAGGAAGGATGGAATGACAAAGCGAAATAAGTAGGTACCTAGTATCTTTACGAAATTTTGTTTATTCTTCATTTTTTTGTTGGTATGCGTAAAGCTCTTACTTTCTTGAAATGAATTCAGAATTTAATTATAGACCGGCCTCATCGAGTTTAAAATTTTCCAGAAAGATTAACATCTACTTCCAAAATTAATATCATCAATCATTTATTTATCATTATCATTTAATGTACTGTATTTAAAATGTATGTACAGCGTACATATATTTTAAATAAATATACTAGCATAGACAAGAAAACACTTTTGTTTCAGTCAACGTCAAGACTACAACAGGCTATAACGAGAAAGTAAAGGCATTTTTTTTTAAACAGCCATAATTGTTTCCTCTGTTCGGTTACAGGTCTGTCTCAGATAAAATCAGGTTGGTGAATGTTATAATCGTATTTCGTTGATTCTTTGGTCCTAGCACATGCCACACTCCACTGGTATCTCTTTTTATTCGCGTTCTTCATTACTGAAGGTCTTGTCTGTCCTAAGGGGAATTTACGGGCTGCTTCTAGGCCACCCTGTCTTCGGGTGTCTTCTTTATAGGACAGTGGTCACAATGAGTAGCCACAAATATTTACTTAGCGAAATATACATACAACAGTAAGTCATGAATAATATTTATGTCACATCGGTTTTTACCAAAAACTACGTTCAGTAAATCATTTAGAAACACGAACACAAAACGCGGACTATAACATAAACCCAGCATAAAAAATATCAATAAAAATCCCAACAAAATTCTTAACCCAGAACATTTTAATAACATCCTACCCCTATAAACCGCACAGAAAGATTTACAGACAAAACATTATGCAGGCAACTTGTACAATGTATACATAAAAATATATAAAAGCTTATTTTTGCTGTGGCTTTATTTCGCGGGTGCACCGTGATTCAGGACGTGGTTCCTAACGAACCAAGAACTGCGGCACGACAGTATTTGAACAAAATTGTCTGTGGGCCCACGGTTAAAAACTAAAGAGTACTTCTCACTGTTTTTGGTGTTTGAATTTGTAACTGTTTGATGCTGATTTGTTGTTTATGCTGTGTTTTGGGACTTTCACGGTAACTGGAGAAGAAAGAAAAGAGCTCATTCTTAGATAAGTATAGGCCTTCAGAGTAGCACAAGTTTATTTTAACATTGATCATTATAAGGATGGGAAATCATCAAATGAATTCTGCCGCTCTGGGTGGAGCGGAAGAGCATATCAGACTTTTACTGACTAAAACCCATCCGTGTTCCTTCTAAAGAAAGCCCTTAGCGTTCCAGGGCTGCGGTGACTCTTTCGAATAAATTCCGCAAGCCTGGTAGAATTTGATCATAAGGCAAAAATATTTCTCATCTCAAGGCTAGAATGAAAAATTTATTTGGACGAATAACAGGGCTAGTGAAAAAGGAATAGTACTACTACTATTCATGCTGTGCAGCTACGTCTCTCCCTCATAAAAAAAATAATGATGGAATTGGCACGTCATACATAATTGGGAGCTGATCTCTGTTCCACCAAGGCTTATGGCCACCAAAGCTATACATAGCAATCCTTCTATTCCCGATTCGTGGTTTGCAGATAAATTATGTGTCAAATGATAAATTATATTTATTTTGTAAGTAGGTTAACATTACACTTTTACACGTCAATCTTTTTTGGTCATTTTAAGCTAGACGAGGCCAGTGTTTCCCAGCTGACTACCCTGAGAAGAAATACCGAAACAAATTTAGAGGTCTAAGTCTTTAAAGTCCATAGGTACAATTCGTACTGGTCAAATCATATGAGAACCATATAGGTTAATGTCTGAGGTGGCCTTTTGAGGAAAGGGCCACAAAGATTTGAGTGGACCTGTCCCGACAGTGCAAGCATTTGTCAGTGATCATGTAACTTAGATAAGAGAGTATCCAAGGCAGTCTTTAAGATCAGTGAGAGCCTTTAAATGTGTCTGTCGAAACTTATTTTTGCATTGTGGTACAACATGAGAGATGGATGCGCTGTAAACCTACAAATAAGTATAAAAAAGTTGACGATGTACCTACCACGAATGTTTAGCTGGAATCTTCTTTTATTCCCGCACTGGTTGTGCCCAAGGTAAACATATCTGCAAACAACTCCAAGATCCCGGTAAGAGTTGAGCAAGCTTTATTTAACGAGGTGTATGCAGGCCACTTCAAGTATCCGTGTTAGGCTAAACAAACTTCAATAACAAAGTCTCGAATACAAGAAACTAATATCATAAACGAAGCCAAAACTAACCCGTCTAGTGAGAAGAGTTCGCAATACGAACTTTTTGTTTAGAACAAACGGGTTTGCCAAAAAATACTCATATAACTTGGTTCTACTAAATCTGATTGTAGTTGGGCTGAATTTTCCAAAACAAAATTTTGATCGTGTACAATAAAATTTTAGACTGCAATTTGTTTTGTTGTTTCGAAGTAATAAAATGTAACTTTTTTAGTTTGTTTTATTTTTTTATTTTTAATAATTAATTTGTCATTTCTGTACTGCATGGTGATCATCTGCAGCTCCGTTGTGATCCCTAATGATCTATTCTAACGGCATTATTTTAGTTTAGGCATGATTAAAATATTACACTCACATTATATTTTTATTATATTGTGCATTATTTATTAGGGTTCCGTACCCAAGAGTAAAACGGGACCCTATTACTAAGACTTCGCTATCCGTCTGTTCCCAGGCTATACTCGTGAACCGTGATAGTTAGACAGTTGAAATTTTCACAGATGATGTATTTCTGTTGCCTCTATAACAAAAATAAAAAAAATAAAGAAGAGGGCTCCCCTACACCAAACGTGATTTTTGTGAAACACTTAAATTTTATTCATAGAATAGAATAAATAGTCTTAATTATGTACATCATATACATAATAGAAAGGATGCACATCGCAAACATTACATACGGTGACACAACTAGCGGCCTTATCGCTAGAAGCGATCTTTTCAAGACTTCTGTTGGAATTTGGTACACATATGAACATCTGTGATCCAAACACGGACGCGTTATGATAATAAATAAATGTTGAGTATGGGAGTCACTTTTCGGCAACATTATAGAAAACTAAAAAACAAAAAAGTTTTCAAACTGTACCGTGTGACATATCAAAAGACAATCTTATTGTGAGAGTTTTAAGATATTTTTATCATAATTAGATGATAAATGACCATTTCCGAAACTATTTAGCCAAATATGTTGAAAAAATGCAGGTCCTATCAGTTTCAGGAAAACGTATAAGAAGTCTATGATTTTAAAGTAACATGTCACAAAAATTAGATTCGTTCAGAACCCTTTACACGCAAGTCCGATTCACACTTGACTTTTTTTTAAGTTATACTTCTTTTGGCGCGATGGAGAAAACTGATGAGAGTGAATTTTTACGATGCGCGCGCACACCGACACCTGAATTCTACATCGTGAAGTTAGTTCTAGGTGGCATGAAAATCGATAACTATGTTCAAGTTGTATATTCTAGTATTTTTTGATTGTCTTTTGTTTCTCTTATGTTTGAATTTCGAAGAAGAATGTGGTTTTAATTTCGAAATAAAGCGCCAAAATATAAGATACAAATATTTTGATAAAAGTAATTGATTAGACACTAATTTTTCCTGCGGCTCAGCTCCTTTTATTCTATCCTAGAAGATTTTATTGGAATATGATGATTTTTCGAAGACAAAAAACAGCCTCTTCATGAATGAGTTTTCTTAATCGGATTTGTATCTACAGTAGAACGGAACAAAGAATTTAAACTTTACCGTTTATAATAATTATTAGTATTGACTATTTTGAAAAAAGGAGTCTCGTAACTTATAATATATGTCTTTGTAAGTAGGTACCCATAAACTTCTCAGGTACACACCATCCAGAATAGAAAGTTGGTATTAATTTCAAATACTACTAACAAAACATTCGAATCAAAAAAAAAAATTTTGCATGATATCTGCCCTATTTTATAAACAAACAGTTTTAAAACTATGAAACGTATCAGTTATTTAGCGTAATAGACTTAATTGGCGATCGTTCGAACGCAACAAATTGAAGCTGAAAACAATACAAATATTTTAAAACTTTTATATTTTTTTAGTTGTGAATGTTTTTTTTGAAGTTTTTTTCCATACGCCAAAGAAGTATAACTTCTAACGCGTGTAAATAAGTACACACACTCTTTTTTTTTGCAAAAATCTGTATCATTTCGAGCGAAACCGCAAAAACTAGTTAAATCATAATCACGAACCTATGTTTACTTCTGCCAAATCCTTTAAAGAATACAGCCGTGATGTTCTTGTGATTGAGAAAGATTGTCCTGGGGCCCTACTATGAAGTCTTAAAACGATCATGATTCCGCTCAAAGAGAGAGACGGAGCTATACATAGCGAATAGCACTATCCATTTTACATCATCGGAATTGACGTGCTAATACGTCATAATAGGGCAGCTGATTGGGAGTGACGATAAAACAATTCAAAAACGTTGTGTTTAAACACTAGTTTTAAAAAAACTTTCATTATACGACGTTAGCAGCAAAATGGGGTCCACTGTACCCACTGTTTACACTATAGTCAACACAAATAAATAAAACTAAGACGATCTCCGTATTGCCAACAAACTGCATTCTTCTCCTTGAACTTTTTAAACTTGTGCAGTAATAAGCAGCATTGTTTTGTTTTATCTTTACTCAGAAAATATGCAGAAACTTTAATACCTTTTCAAAGCGTATAATGAGAGCCAGCTCATTGTCTTTGGCCTGCTTTCCTTGTGATTGCAAACCGAGTTTAGTGGACAACCAATCCTAGATTAGGTTGCAGTTATTGGTCATCAATAATGTAATTTTTAATAATTTTCCGCTATATGCTATAAGGTGTTTGTTAAGCCAAGAATAAATTACTACACGGAATAGTTACTTTAGGCAGCCATTTTTATTTTTTTAGATACTAATTTTTCAAAAACTCTTGAACATATTTATGTTTTTTTTATTTTTATCAAATGCCTAAATACAAATTAACATGGTTTTATCTTAAAAAATGACGGACTCCAATACAAACTTCCACCCTCCTTTTCACCCCCTTTTTTTTTAAGTATGGGAAATCATTAAATGATCTTCCGCTCTAGGTGGAGTGGAAGGGCGTGTCAGACTCTTACTGACTAAAACCCATCCGTGTTCCTTCTAAAGAAAGCTCTTTGCGTTCCAGGGCCGCGGTGACTCTTTCGAACAAATTCCGCAACCCTGGCAGGCTCTGGCCCTAGCGGGCCCCATTTTCTATGCTGACATCTCTTTGAGGCCCGCGTTAAACTCAACGCGCCATCGACCCGGGCCTGGTAGTGATCGGACAGCGAGCCACCCAACGCTTGCCGTCCGCAGGCCCGCGCCTACGGTGGTCGGGGATCGCCCTACGACTCCCGACGCCCAGGGCGTCTTCTCCTGTTGAGGCGGTTGGGGCAAAGGCCTTGCCTTTCCCTCGCGCGGCCCGCCTCCTCCTTCGCTAATATTACTGCTTCGCAGAAGAAGGTGGCCGCTTCCCAAGCCTCCTCGCTCCGGACCATGGATTCAACCAAGGCCGGACGCGATAGGTCACCGCCACCGATCGCCTCGACGAGGATACGGCGGTGCTCCGCCCAAGCAGGGCAGACCTCCACCGTATGCTCGACCGTGTCCTCGGGGCGATCCTCACAGTGCTGACACCCGGGCGTGTCCTCCCGCTTAATCCGGAACAGGTACCTCCCGAAACAGCCGTGTCCGGTGAGTACCTGCGTCAGGCGAAAGATGTGGACGCCGTGGCGCCTCTCCAGCCACTCCTCAAAGAGGGGCCTTACCGCCGCAATAGTGGCGTGCTCAGCGCTGGGTCGCGATAGTCGCTGTCTCCATACCGCCATAGTATCCTGCCGGAGCTCCGTCCGCCGCGCTGCAATTTGCTGCGGCAGCGGAGTCTCACCCCGGCGAAGCGCCTCCACGCGCCACGCGTAGACGTGCGCGAGGGCTCTTGCCTCCAGATCCCAT
The DNA here is from genome assembly GCA_905163435.1 of Mamestra brassicae. Taxonomy (NCBI): domain Eukaryota; kingdom Metazoa; phylum Arthropoda; class Insecta; order Lepidoptera; family Noctuidae; genus Mamestra; species Mamestra brassicae. The sequence continues at coordinate 2,232,664 of LR990996.1, read as the reverse complement.
GGTGGTAATACGGCAAGGAGGCTCGCCGCCTCGCCGGAGACCGAGCGGGATCCCCAGGCCAGCCGAATGGCCATGACCCTTTCGAACGAATTAGGTTGGCAGGCTGGTCGCCCCTTCAGTGTGAGTGGCCACTCTGGGGCCCCATGAAGGGCCATGGACCGCACGATCCCCGCATAAAGCCTCCGGCAGGAGGCATTTGGACCCCCCCTTTCACCCCCTTAAAGGATGATTTCTGGGATTAAAACTATCCTATGTCCTTTCACGGGACTCAAACATTATTTATATTAAATTTTATCTAAATCGATTCAGTGGTTTAAGCGTGAAGAGGTAATAGACAGACACACTTTAGCCTTGATAATATTAGTGTGATTATATATAAATTTCTGCTTCCAGACATTCTTTTTATATTAAGTATATTGAGTTTTAAGTAAATTAAGTATGATGGATGGATATATCCGATAGGATAAGATAAATGCGAAAAATAATTAAAAACAACATTATGGACGACCTTAAACTGCAAAATACACTCAAAAAATAAATTACAAAAAACCAATCTGTGTTCAGCGTAAAGAGCCGAAACTAAGTCGACATACGATATAACAAAGCCAATTAAAAAGTTGCTAGACTGTTGCAAGAAATCCAAACAAAGTTACTAAAGTTTGTGTGTTGTCCCGACATATTTGTTGCGCTTGATGTCAACTTAGACGCTCTCGGCTCTTGGACGATGCTGAGAAACTCAAGATATGGCGTAAGTCATAAGCTGATCGTACGAGGGGCCAAAGCCAACTCGCAGGTTACCTACAACTTAAATACACAGTCATACTGCGTGTTATCTTCGATATCGTTTGAGTCAGTAACTGTTGTGGGCTATACGTAAAATACTGACATTCGTATCCAGTTTAACTGAAACCTAATACTGACATGTGAGTGACTGAGAATGCTTCAAAAATGTGTTGTCTGCAAAGTCGGTTTACGGACAATAGTTTAACGTGACAACGTCATAACAAAACATTGATGAAATGATCGTAACGTTACAATGAGTCATCCTTTTTCGGGCGTGCAGCCGGCGTTAATCGATTTATTAGACGTTGTCACGTCAAAAATAATTCTATTGCCTAAAATAATAAAATTTAATTATCCTTATCAAAAGCTTATAACTTGTATCATTTTAGAAGTTGCTACGTCTAGTGTCAGAAGCGATCAATATAGTTTCTAAGAAAGTTATTATTTGTAACCTGACAGAGATTTGGTACACACCTACCATTCTTTCTACAATCAATTTGGTATCAGTTACAAATTTGAGTTTTTCTCTTTGAAAAAGTTTGCAAGATTTTGTTGTTGTAGATATGATTCTCAAACATACATTTAAACTACTGATTAGCAAATTCTTAATTCGATTTTTAGTAGCGGTAGGTAACCCCAACAATGACTAACGACAATTCCTAGGGGCCTATGGGACATTCTCTACCATTCAGCATATATGGGTTCCTAATTCCAATTATCAATTTGAATTTTATTATGAGTCTGATAATCTGCTAAAGTAGCGTTTCCCATTTGGAGGGTCGCGACCCGGTACTGGGCCATCAACACAAAATACCGGGTTGCAACATTCCCACCTTGTTTTGAAAATATCACTTAATAGGCGATACCGAACTATTAGTAAAACATTTTAAATAGTAATATAGGTAACCATACTTCTAATAACAATAAATGCGTATTATTTTACTTGATGTAATCAGCGGGGGAGGCTTAAAGGGGTTGAGTGGGTCACAAAGGGGCAGTGTGTAAATTACCGAGCCATGGCGGAACAATTTTTGGGAAACACTGTGCTAAACAAATCATATGGTTGTAGTAAGGAAAGTTTTTGTAAACGATAATGCTCTCAATGTTTAATGAAAATATTTTTCTGTTTTTTTTTTCTAATGATGATGCGACATTTCCCAAAGTTTTACACAATTATTTAGTTTTCATTCACCGTTCGTTATATATTTCCTCTTGTCTAAACTAGGAGCCGCAAAATGCCATAAAAAAGCGCTCATAAACTGACTCGCTCAGTTAACTTTTAAAATAGAGCAATATTGTCAGTGAGACTAAAAAGCGACGTCGTTGCCAGTTGAAAATATGATGTTCATGATGCGTTTGGACGGCTTCCAAGGCATTGTTGCAATACCCGATCACGATAACGAGCTAAACAGTGGAGGTCGGCCGATATTATTTATTGGTTGAGATTAATTTTATTGGGACTGCAAAAGAAAGGACGCCTTTGTCAGAGAGACTTTCGTCTGTCGCTACAGTTTGTAAAAAGCTATGGTTATTCTTAGGTTTTACATAGAATGGGTGACATTTTATCAGCGGTAACAATAGGGATGTTGCCTGCGTTAAAAAAAATTGTGAGCCGTCACGGGACGCCTGGCAGATGTGAAACATCGAAATTATTTTGTACAAGTAATGCATAAAAGAACAGATTACGACTGGAACCAAATATGGCACAATGAAAAAATACATATAGACTGTATATAATATACCACCGTGCATCGTATAGCGTGGCGACGTGTCACCACGGCATGCGTCAATCAATGCGCCAACAATAGGTTTTACCCGCGGCTATAGATGTTTCACATAAAAATATGATTTTATGTAGTCCGTCAGTTAGATTACCGATAAAACGTGTCAAAGATAAGAAGTGTGGGCTTTTAACGTCTCTTGCCAGTAAAAAGTGTAATGGTAAGTGACGTCACATGAGTTTTCAACGCACTGTATCGTCTTCATTTTTTGTTTAGGTGACAAAAGAAAAAATACGTGTCCAATTTTTTTGAAAATCTATCTATCGTCGTTGGGCATTTTCTGGGACCCACATTGTGGTTGCTTTAGCCCATGAACCGTTCGACATACGGCAGACGTGGCCGGCCCAGTCCCACTTTAGTTTGGCTGCTTTTTGTGTGACGTCGGCGTTGTTTTTTTTGTAAGAGCTAATTTCTGCCCGGAATTAGGGAAGATCGGGGCTCTATGTGCCGCGGGGAAGTTGTACCTATTGAAATAGGCTTTATGAAAAAAAGAGATACACATATCAAGTAAATTCGTCAAAAAACGGAACGGTACAGCGCGCACTGATGGCGACTATTTTAGTTTGACCAGTAACGTTTGGTACATTATTTATTTATTTATTTAACAGTTTATGACATTGACATTGTTAAATTACATCGGAACAACTACCCCGCGGTACGTTTAGCCCCGCTCTCCCCTACCTATTCAATTTCGAAATTATTTCACTGACTAAAAGCTACAGTAGCGCTTAGTACCGTAGGCTTTCCACTGTATACCAAAACATGTACGGCCCCTATAAAATACACTCCAAATAAAATGATACATAAAAAGTATCTAATTTAGACAGAATTACTTAAAGAAATCAGGCCAAAAACCCCGGAGAAATCAAAATAGGATAAAAAAATTGTTCCATTTTTTTGACGGCGTTTTAAAAGGAAGCGAAGCAGTAACTTTCTTTCACCTGTTGTTTATCTTAGAATATCTCAGAATTTAAACGATGGAAGAATGATTTTTCCTTATCTTTATAAAACTCCGAATCACTTCTAAAAATATTTTACACTTTTTTTTTGGTTCTTATGGAGGTAATGGTAGATCCTCTTCATCATCATCATCATATCATCCCACTGCTGGACATAGGCCTCCCCAAAGGAGGGGGGGTTGCCATAATCACCACACTTGGCGCGGGTTGGTGATCGCAGTGTAGCTGTTGCAATGCACAGAGAATGCTGCTGCCCATTCTCTGGTCCCTTAGTCGCCTCTTACGACACCCACGGGAAATGATGGGATAATGCTATTTTTTTACGTCCGACACCATACAGAACATCCTAACTTAATAATAAATACGAAAATTAGATTGTAACGCTGTCACGCCTAAACCACTGAACCGATTTTGATGAAATTTCGTGCAGAGATAGATGGAACCATAGAGATAGTTTTAAGCTACTTTTTTTATTCATACTTCCTTAAATCTATATGACGTTTACGACAAAGCTGTGCAAAATCTGGTAGAAAATACAATTTATTGAGTTCTGCAGCAACGGGAAGCTTGAATAGTGAAGCTGCCTTTAATTATCAAATATTTAACGGACTAAGGAGTTTAGTTCTTCTGCGAAGTCTTCCTCTTTTGTAGGCTAAAAGGACAAACTGTTTGAATCCAAAGTTCTAATAAACCTACTTGTATTACTAAGACTCCGTTGTCCGTCTGTCTGTCATCTGTCACCAGTCTGTATCTCATGAACCGTGACAGTTAGATAGTTGAAATTTTGACAGATAATGTATTTCTGTTGCCGCTATAACAACAAATACTAAAAAACAGAATAAAATAAATATTTAAGGAGGCTCACATACAACAAACGTGATTTTTTTTGCTCGTTTTTACTCGATTGTTAACTGCAACAGGTAGACGCTTGAAATATTTACAGAATATTTAGTTATATATTCACTTTAAAAATAAATAATTAAATTTAAATACAACAAATATTTAAGGGGGCTCGCATACGGCAAACGTGCTTTTTTGCCGTTTTTATAGATAATGGTACGGAACCCTTCGTGCGCGAGTCCGACTCGCACTTGGCCGGTTTTTTTTATTATTAGTAGCTCCACGTTTGACCACAATCTCATCTGTTGAAAAGATGATGTGGTCAACGCTGCAGCATGCTTGCCCAGAAGTACCCTATTCACTCTCAAAAATAGAACTACAAAATATTTTTTGTGTGCTTCACAATCTTTTAATTTTTTCTTATCGTCGCTTCCTTTGGCTAACGTGTTTATTGCTAATTATGTTTTCCAGCGAAACAGCAACTGATTCAACGGTAGCTATGCTGATTCGAAGAGTGTCGAAATTACTTTATCCGTCGGTTCAAATCCATTAGTCTCCTTTTGGACTTCGCTGCAGCCGGGTAAACAGTTAAATAACGCACTGTGATGCCCTAAGTATTGCAAGTGTCAATAAGCACCGTTAAAATCTTTACATAAGGAGGACCGCCTGCTGGCTTGGTACTCTATGTCATAAAAAACGCTGAGAGGCCAGAAAAAAGCCTCAATTTCCATACATTTTTGACTGAGATTCAAATGCTTAAAAATTTGTAGAATAGGCAATCAGATTTTAAATTCGAAATTCTAATATTGACTTCCGGGCAATATATGGGGACTGCCGATAGAAGTGAAAACTAAGCGAAAGCTAAAGCGTTCAGTGACGATAACGCAAGTTCCAAGATTTTGTTCACCCAAAGCGTTCGGTGACGATGACGCGAGTTCCATGATTTTGTTCATCCAAAAGTACACATAATTATATACACAGCATACATATAGCTTATGGAAAGCGTTCGGTGACGATGACGTGAGTTTCAAAATTTTTGTTCACCCAAAAAGTGCTCAATGGGCCTAAAGAAATTTTCACTTCAAAAACAAAAGCGTTATTGAAACTCCTGGGTTCCTCATTGAGACGAAAAACGCCGTGATCCGAGTATCAACTCCCTAAAACATACATGATTCCCTGTTCGCAGTGAAAAGATAAAATATTCTATGAATAATTCACACGTCATACATTCGACAGGGCTGAATAAGATCGTCTATTCGTCTCGTCAACACAACGGAGGAAAACCTTGAGCGAATACTTTTTCGGGCGCTCAAATGCGTTTTGGTGATGTTTGCTTGGATATAGCGCTGGAGTATGTAAAATAATAAGCGATTTATACTATATTGTACTGAATTCCTACTTAGTTTTACCTAGATCTTAGTCTGTGAATTGCTACACAGTGTCAGGAGGACTCATGCATGACAAAAGAAGAAGAAAGAAAAAGTATTTAATTGCCACAAAACGACATACCCACATGCATAATTCTCTTTTTGACTTATTTACGTCGATTTAGGAACAAAAACACGATTTAGGAAAAAATGCTTGCCAGAATGTAAATGTTCATACTAATCTAAAGCTTATGTCGCTTTGGCTAAATCAGGACTATTTACATTCGGACCTCATTACACTCGATTTCAAAAAAAGAGAATATAATTTTCTTCTAATATTACAATTTGTACAATTTTGGAATCAATCGAATTAACTAACGAATATTTTGGTCCTAGGTCCACTAGATCCTAAAACACCAGTGTTCTAGCTAGGTAGGTTGCCTTAAGTTTTGCCAACGCAGAGACTCATTAATTCAAAACATAAAGCTAGGACTAAATACAATACTCACGACAGAAAAGAACTGGCCCAAATCTAAATAGTGCAAACCAAGCTAAAGCGCCATAAACCGCCATTAACTCATGCGCGTTTAAAAAATGACTTCAAATTTTATTTGATGAAGATTACAATAAAACCGCCGTAACGCTCCCCGATGCCAGGCGAGCGTTTGATGAAAATACAGTATTCAACATCCCAGTCACGATTCTGTTAAATTTCCCCAAAGATAATAAACATTTCCAAGGTAAATTAAACAGTTGTCTCGAACCAGCGTACACTGTATTTTTTCGTCGGACGCCGAAAGTGAACGTGTTATTTTAAATACACCCTTCGCAACTCCATGGACCTTAACAAAGTATGGAAATTGATGTAATTATACTGTACCAACGTTAATTACGACCTAATTAAGTCTTTAGGTCAAAGGTTGATTTGAGTGATATGTAAGTATATATAGATAATAATTGGGAGGGAAGGACGGAAGAGTATAATGGAACGTATTCGTTCGAAGGACCAATTTTGGCCTTTGAACTCGGGTTGCGATAATAAAAGGAATTATGTTACGTGGGAAGTTTTTTTTGGCTGTTATTTCAGGAAGACTTTTACGTTAAATAGCTATGTTGGGTAAATGATTATTTATATTGTAAGTTAGAAAATAAATAACATTACAATGCATTTTTTTTATTTGAGTTGTGTTTACACATACATTTAGAATGGCTATCGCATTTATAATAATGTGACTTAGTTTTCATAGCTAGTATGGACGGATCAAACATAGTCATCATCTTCCTGCCCTTATCACATGTTACTTGGGGTCGGCGCAACACGTTTTTTTTCTTCCATTCTGTCCTGTCAGCCGTCACGCTATCACTAACTCCCTTTTCTTTCATATCACTCCTAACACAATCCATCCATCTTTTCTTTGGCCTCCCTCTCCCTGTCCATCCATCCACATTTATATTCATAACTCTTTTAGTTAAGTACGTGCATTTCATCCCTCCTCTTCACATGACCATACTTGACTGGCCTGTTTGTCGAGTGGTTAGTGACCCTGACTGCTAAACCGGAGGTCGTGGGTTCGCATCCCACCCAGGACAAATGTTTATGTTATGAGCATGATCATTTGTTCTGTGTCTGGGTGTAGTTTGTCTATTATATGTATGTATTATATACCTGGTTGCCATAGCACAGGCTCTGCCTATTTTGGGATCGGACGACCGTGTGTGAGTTGTCCCAAGATATTATATTATTATTTTTATTTTTATACCAAGCTAAGCGGTTCCCTTTTAACTTTCGACGGATCAAACATTCTTCAAACGATCAAACGTTCTTAGTTAATAATTTAAGGAAACTGTTCTACTTGTAAATTGGCTTTCTGTTAGGAGAAATCTAATTATTATGATTATCTTATCCACCTTGATATCAGTTCTATGATTAACCAGTTCTTAATTACATATAGGTATTTAGTAGGGGTGTCTGTTTGAAGCTCTATGAGGTAATTAAACATTTGAGGACAATGTGTTTGTTTAACATTATCTAGCGTTAGTAAGGAGATTAATATCTTAGGTATTGGGAATAACGTAGCGGTGTTTTTTCGTTTAGTATTTGATGTGAAGTCTCAGTGGATTATTTAAGACGAAACTGCGATAGTTTATTAAATTCTTTTTCATAAACTATTTATAAAATAACAACCAAGAAAGCGTCATGTAAAATCCTTATTTTAACTTAGAGCCTTAAAAACCTTAAAATCGATTCACTCGAAAAAGACGTCAATTTGACAAAAACATTGTTTGCTTTACAACAAATTTCTTGTCGCGAAAATGTGTCAATTCTTTCACTTTCTGACGGATACATCATATCAGCCGAAAAAAGAAGGAGCTCCACTGCTGGACATAGGCCTCCCCCAAAAGGGGGGTTTGCCATAATCGCGACGTTTGGCAGGAGTTTGGTTGGCGAACGCAGTGTAGCTGTTGCAATGCGCAGAGAATGCTGCTGCCCCTTCTCTGGTGAGTCCCTTAGTCGCCTCCTACAACACCCACGGGAAGTGATGGGATGGTGCTATTCTTTAACGTCCGACACTATAGAGAACCTTCTTTTACACCACCAGACGGATACGCAGCTTGTCAATTATATTATTTGGAGTCTTGACAAAATATCACCGATGCGTAGAAAAAGTGTAAATTCAGTACTGAGATTAAAACTAAATGTTCTTTTCCTCAACAAAACTGTTAAAACTAAACGGTTGGTAGATAAAACACGAATGTATTGTGACTTTATTTATCATCCAATACTTGAGTTGCAACGCCATAACTGAACTGAGTAAAATACGGCCTCCCGCTACAAGTCTGTTGACAAAGACAAAAATACTAGATAAGACAGCGAGTTAAAATATTAATACATTTTGACGTGACAACGTCTAATAAATCGATGAACGCCGGCTGCACGCACGAAAAAGGATGACTCATTGTAACGTTACGCTCATTGTAACGTTACGATCATTTCATCAATGTTTTGTTATGACGTTGTCACGTTAAACTATCGTCCGTAAACCGACTTTACAGACAATCAATTTTTCATTTTAAAAATAAAGTCTAAGCATTTATTTCAAATAAACAATTAACGGGTACTTTTAAATTGACAAAGTCAGGCCGTCAAAAACATGAAGCTATTTGCACTTTCCAAAGCGTAGATCTCTATGGAGAGGAACGTGCAAGAAACTCCACGGACACTCTTTTAGAACATTTTATGTTTACAAAAATCCTGGTTACATTAAAGTTGTTGCTTCTATGTATGAGAACAATGTAAAGAAAGAAAAAGCAATTTACAGTATCAAATATTAAAATGAGCCAGTGGCAACGAAGGGATGACCAGTCCCCACTGACGGCGCCCGTTCACGAACCTGACGCGTGCATCAGCATCAGTTAACTCAATCATTTTAAAAGGAACTGCATGATCTGATCCGATCCGAATATAACTAACTTTTCGCTCCACTTTAATAAATATAACTGTCGCCAAAGTATCTGTGCCAAATTTCATCAAAACCATTTCTTACTTTTAGGCGCGAAATCTTATCAAACAAACTCACTTTCGCATTTATACTGTTTAGGAAGTTAGGATAGGATTATTTAAATATGTAACCCTTCACATTTCATTTATTTCAGACACTATAAAATTGATTTACATACATAACACCTAACAATTTCATGGACCTTTTTGCCACAGTCGCCAGGCAGCCCTCTTTGACGATTTAAAAACACAATGTTTTTATTTGTACCATTCTGTTTTTTTTTTGTCCTGTAAGCGTGTCGTGAAATTTTGTCCGAAAATGTATATTCACGCGATCGAATCCGGTCAAAAGCTGGCAGCTATATTTATAAAACATGACACAGGAAAGAAAAATACGCATTTTCATTTACTTGAATGACATATTTTTTGGTTATTTTGATTTGAAACCAAACTACTGAACCAATTTCGACAAAATATCTATGGGACCAATCGGAAAGCATATCCATTAAAATTATTTATCAAATCATACTAATATTATAAAGGCGAGAGCTTGTGAGTGTGTATGTATGTTTGTTACTTCTTCACGCGCAAACAGCTGGACCAATTTTGATAACATTTGGTATGCATGAAACTGACACCCTGGATTAACACATAGGCTACTTTTTATTCCGGGAGTGTGTTCCCTTCGGATAATTTTCGACATTCACGAAGTATCTTATGAACCGCGGGTAACACCGCGGGGCGCAGCTAGTTAGTTAATAAATGACGGAGTTATGAGGTAACAAATATTAAAAAAATACAACCGGATTGAGAACCTCAATCTTTTTTTGAAGTCGATTAAAAATTATAAAAAGGCGTAAGTGTATGTATGTGAATGTGTGAAAATAATGTGATGATGAAAAGTGAGATAACATTTTCAGATAGCAGAGATGATAGTTCCTCGTCCTATCCTGCAACGCTAACTCCTTGCACCGATGCATTTTGTATACTACCCACGTAGATGCACTAGCAACGGTTGAAGGCAAATAAATTCCGCGATTTGTGGTTGGAAAGCTTCCAGGACGCTGTTGTTGGTCGACTTGGGATGTTAGGTGCCCAAACATGGCTGGTAAGCTCTTGCGGAGATAGTCTGTGATATATATTTTGTTGCTAATTTATTTTGGCAAGTTGCTGGTCTGAGATGATTAATATTTTTTTGGGTGGTTTTTCTTTAATTGATTTTGGTGTTTGTTGCATTTGGTAAGTGTTGCGAGTTGTTGAAATGGGTGTGTTGGCTTTTAGATTTTGATGAGGCTTGATTGGAGAGAAGCAAGAAAAGTGACAATTCAATTTTATAATGCTTACAAATGTATGTAGGTAATTTTCTTTAAGGAAAAAAGACGCGATTAAGATATAGCATTAAAGTAACAAAAAAATAGATAATGACACGATTAACAAATTATTAAATATTTTAATCTTCCTTTCCTTCCTTTATTTCTGCTTCGAAATCCTCACCCACACCAACTTGTTAGTTAAATTAATCTGGTTGAACAGGTTTTAAGAACCAAAGAAATATTTTATTTTTTTGTCAGAATCTAGGTTCTATTACTAATTGGATTGTAGCCTCCCTTTTCAATGAATTATCAGGCTGAAAGAAACTTCCAATCTAATTCAATCTACAAAAACAATTTAGTAATTAGTTTCCTCTACAAAAGTTAAAATTCGAAACATTTTGCCGTTATTTTCTTTGTACAATTTATAGGTGCTGTCTCTAATCTTACTTAAAACGATGGAATTAGAAAATAAAAACCGACTAAGTGCGAGTCGGACTCGCGCACGAAGGGTTCCGTACCATCTTATATAAAAACGGAAAAGAAATCATGTCTGTTGTATGGGAGCCCCCTTAAATATTTATTTTATTCTGATTTTTAGTATTTGTTATTTTAGCGGCAACAGAAATACATCATCTGTGAAAATCTTAACTGTCACGGTTCATGAGATACAGCCTGGTGACAGACGGACAGACAGACAGACGGACTCTTAGTAATAGGGTCACGTCACGGGTCACAGGTCACGGGTCCCTAAAAAATGGAATTCTAGATTAAGGGTGCCTTACAGGTGGTGTGCGAGGTAGCTAGGCGGGGGTGAGGATATACCCACCAATGGGATGACTTCATTTTCCTAGCTTGCATTCGTTTATGGAAAAGGACAAGGGGAGCTAGGTATTATTGGTTCATACAAAAAATCGCGTGAACCCAAACGAGGAATGTTGGATTTGTTTGATTTTCATTAGTTCATTGGCAGACCAGCGTCAGACAGCATCTGACTGGCAATGATTGCTGAAATGAACCTTTTTGGCACTATAATATTTATTGTAATGTTTATTTTTTATTGCATTGTTCAATATTTTATTTTACAATTCAAAATCAAAAATCAAAATCAAAAGTCATTTATTCAAATAAGGCTGAGTGCCAGCACTTTTTGAACGTCAAAGTTCTACATAAAGACAGTCCCCCAAAACGCCCGCCCGTCACCACTTCCTAGTGTTTTAGCTGGGAAGAAGAAGTGAGAGAAGAATTTCAATAAATATAATAAAAATATTAACTTTTGTAATTTTGTTTATTTTATTTTTTGGTGTGCGTCATGACTGTCGCAAATAAACTCTTATTCTTTCTTTCTTCTTTTTTTCCGTCTTTCTTTCAGAATACACACGAGCGTAGCTGAAAAGAGACCACTACACATCCTCGCACTAATCAGATACACACCATTTCACAACTTCGCTTCCCATCCTCCCACCGTGCACAGATTTGCTGAAACTAATCACATATTTTCACGGCGTCACTACACATTTTCGAACTGCCTAGCTACCTCGCACCTCTAGTGCAAAGCCTCAAGCTAAAGTAATGTAAGGGTGGCGAAAGTAGGGGCGTCTGATCATAAATCTTAGTAATCTTAACGTAAAGTTGGATTTAATTATAATTAGATACAAGGATTAGTTCCTTTTTTTAAATCGAGTTTCGTGGATTTTTGTCCAGGTGAGCACTTCGAAGGTTTTCGGTTCTTTTAACAACTTGGGCTTCGATTTCATGGTAGGCCAAAGCTTTCTTGAGTTTTTCATGTAGAAAATTTTCTAACAATTGATTTTATCTGATTTTCTTTCCGATAGAGTGCAAGGAGCTCGTGGCTTAAAGAATAACAGCCGTGCGGTTCGATCAAGATTAAGCATCGCTTGCCAAGGTTGGTCTGTGGATGGGTGACTATCTTAACATACAAAATTTCCTCCGTGTCTCGGAAAGCACTTTAAGCCGTTGAAAAGATCTTTGGCAGTCGTTACGGGTTGTCAGAAGCCAGTAAATCTGACTCCAGTCTTACCAAGAACTACCGTGTTACCCAGTTAATGGGTTGTGGTGTGGAGGTCTGGTAGGCAGCCGCTCCACGTAGAATACTGGTATTCAGCTGAATCTTGTTTGACTGGAAACCGATCCCAATACAGTTGGGAAAAGGCTAGGCAGATTATGAGAATGCTATTGGGCATTCTGCAGCAGGGCAGGCATATAATATCATATGAACAAAACTGAAACGTCAAAGATATTTTACGCCTAGAACTCTGTCTGCCCTATGATTGTATCAATCAAAATCAAAACTCATTTATTCAAAAGAAGCTGAGAGCACAAGTGATATACTAGGGCCATCGTAGTAAAAATCATAACCTCCTTTTTGGTTAGGTAAAGGAAAACTAAATAAACTATTCATCGTTCTAAGAATAAAAATAAAATTAATTAATTTTATAACATACCTATTAAGCTACACACCACTTCAACATTACAATCATTATATTCCACAAGATCACGATCACGTCTGTCCACTTAATCCAGACACCATCAGCATTCTTCCAGTTTGGACTAAGATCCCAGAGCTGCGAGACTTCCCTTATTTACACAAACAAACGTGTGGGAAAGAGTAGTTTAATATACGCTGCTACGCATACCTGCTAACTTGGGGCGACGGCCGATTTCCAGGTATCAGGTGTTAAAGCGATTGAATCACTTGTTTTAAGCCCGAGTGCTGATTTTGAAGTATGTTTTACAGAATATTTTTAGATAATTAGTAATTAAATAATATTGTAACGACTGATTAGTCATTGTTTTAGTCCAAGAGACACCTCGCGTGAGATCCTAGTCACAAGGCTGAAATTTGGGTATAGTTAATGTAGTAGGTGCAAATAACGAAAGCTTAAGTCTGCCAGATTTTGGGAGGATGCAAATCTACCTCCTTGACTATTGAACTACCTTATGTAACTTTTTAAGGAGTCAAAGATCCCAGAGTCCTCACTCTGTACTAACACTACTCAATCTTGGATTGCCAACTGTACTCTAAAATAAAGTATTGCACTCTATTTTGCGTAGGCGTACTCCATTATCTATAAAAGCAATTGAGTACGCTAAAATACTCTATTTACTTTGACTCTGTCTCTTGATTGAAATGAATGAAATCCTGCCATTTCAGTATTCCACTTAAGGAGTTTTTTTTTTCTTTTTGGTCATAATTGCAAATTGGTGATAAAAGAAATCAATGGAATTCTCTAGTAGGCGTGCAACTAATTAAAAAAAACAGCAAATTTTTTTTTCGCAGTATGTAATTTAATAAAAAGTAGGTACTCTTTTTTCTAAGTCTTACTTCTTTTTCCTAATTCTATCCCACACATTTTGTAGAAAATATGAGAAGAAGAAGTGTAGGTCGGCCGGCGGTGAGATGGGCGGACGACATTGTTGCCATCGCGGGAAGAACCTCGATGAGGCACAAGAGAAGAGAGGCCTATGCTCAGCAGTGGGCGAAGTCGGGCTGTGGATGATGATGATGATATATATTATTTGTGTATTCTTTCCGAAACAAAATTATATTTTAAATTTTACTTTTATTTGTTGTAAAACTACCACAGTGTAGTCTTTTTAACCCAAAGGTTGACTGGTAGAGAATGCCTTAATGCATTAAGTCCGCCCATGTATCACTATTGTATTATGTACAATAGTGGTAGTTTAAATAAATAAATAAAATAAGAGAAGTTTGGCAGCTCTGGGATCTCAGTCTATAAGACTTTAAGGTTTTCAATTTCACTTGATTTTAACAACGTGACTCGTTCCAGCTTTTATTACTAAAAGCTGTGCTATATAACTGTATAATTAGGTACGTTTACGACCGTGTATGCTATCTTTATTTTGATAATATGTGAAACTAAACAAGATCGTTACGTGTTTTCTAGTCGTTTTCGGTCATTATTTTGGTCTGCTTTTGTGTTAACTGCTGTAATATTTTTGAACGGTTCTTGTGGGTTTATTTTAGGTCTGTATTTCATATCACTTCATGATATTTATTTTCGTTCTGATGCTAAATGTTATTGATAAGCTGATTTTATATATTGGGAAGGTAGAAAATATAATAAGTCTGCCAAAGTTACTAAGTTTGTTGCGTTAAAAAATTTAAGGAAATTTAGTAGGTAGCAATTGTTTTTTTTTTCTACCTCGTCATTTAATATTTTGCTGGCTGATGAACAATAAGACCGTCCAAGAGCGTGTCGGGCGATACGCAGGGTAGGGTTCCGTAGTTCAACTATTACTTGTTAACTTGTAAAGACTACTTAACTGTGATAGTTTTCTTTTTAAATTTATTATATTTTCAAGTTACCAAAAACAACCGTTTAGCTAGCAGAGGGGAGATACTTTCAAATTATAAAAATTGGCACTTTAAATCTTAATATTTCGCAAACGAATCTTTGCATGGAAAAATGGGTTTCGCAGGCCGTTAATATTTTTATCGACCTATTTAACGACTCTCCACACCATCGGACAGACGACAAAAAAAAAATATTGCGATTTTACGTGTACCTACACTTACTGAATATTTTATTTTACCACTTTGTCGGCGTGATTAATACGTATACCTAATTACTCATACCATATTCCAACTTTCTAGTGCTAAGCGTCTCTGAGCTTTGACGACACGGTTGGTGCAGTGTTTCAGCGATTGGCTGCTGCGCTGCGTGTCGTGGGTTCGATTTCCGCACCATACAAATATTTGTATGGCCTACATATGGTTGTTCCTGGTCTGGCTGTTTGTGAATGTGAGTTTGTATGTTTGAGAAATTCCTAGTGTGGGGTAACGTTTTTTCTTAAAGAGAAAGAAAGAGCTAAACCGCGGATAGACAGATGGATGGATATGGCGAAACTAAAAGGGTTCCTTGTTGACTACGGAACCCTAAAATTGAAAAATAAACAAAGGAGCAATCAAATCAACAGACAAAATAAAATGTTAGGAAATGCGTACAGACAGCTTTATTGAAATTTTTACAACGAAACACTATCATAATATTTATTCTGTGTGAGCACTGGGACATATAAAATTACGACTTCCCATACAAATGTGGAACTTCCGCGCAGTTAGCTTGCCATCATATTTCATGCGTTGAATGCCATGTTGGTGGCCGGCGACCGAACGTTCTGTCCAATAAACTAGTAGGTTTCTTAAAAATATGGCGGATTTTATTTATTTGTTTGTTTTTGTAATCTTTTGTGGAACTGTGTACGGGTAACATTTTAATAGGATGGCACTGAGGTAGCAGAATTTTGGCGCGTATATTGCATTTTCTGTGCAATTTCAACTTGCGAGTATCAAAGTACACTACTGCAGAAATATGAATAAGTTTCTAAAGGAGTCCAAGATCCCAAAGTTCTCATTCCATACTTGTATTATTTATTTATTAATGGTTCCAATATTTGTAAATATGGGAGTACCATGTACCTAAATTTATTTAGAAAATGAATAAGTTTACCTCTGCTGGTAATACTTTGTTCCGATAAGTAGTATACTCTGGGTGCATTGTCCTCATATATTACAAAAATGTACATTTTTGTATACCAAATATTGCAAAACCATAATTTGAAAAGAGTAACTATGGAGTTTCTTGTCCGTTCTTCTCCATAAGGATCTACCTTTGCGAATGGACAGTCGAGTCACTTTATTAATTTTATACTATAATTTTAGCTGTAAATGATGACGTTCAAAAGTGGCCGGTTAAGGGCCTAATTGAAACTCTTGAAACAATTAAGAAACTATACAAAAAAATGTCAATAAGAAGAATTATGCGAAAGTGTGAGAACACTGTGGAATGTGGTATTTTTTAGGGATGTCTGGTGAGAGGTGCGCCTGACCAAAGGACGAGGGCGAGAAGGGACTTAGCTTGGGACCACGATATGGAGCGGTCGATTAGTTAGAATAACTGAATTAAGACCTTATTATTAGGACTGAGGCTATGTGTCTGTCGTTAGGGCGAGAGTATTAATTAATACTTTAACACGATAAGTGTAGTTGAGACTAGGTTATATTAGTCTAGTATTCATGTGAATAGAGTGTAAGGCACGTGCGTGAATCTCAGTGACTGTTGGTGAACGAATGGGTGAGTGTTGACTGTTCTATCCTTCCTGATTCCCTTTTATGACTTGAGCGAGGTAACCTTCTCCTGCGTTGGGTTTTAGGGACTCGGAGAAAGCCTTTCTATGGGAAGTGCTTCACACTTACCAATGACGAAGATTGCATATAACAATGACATTAACCTGACTATTTACAACCAAAGCACTGCCTACGAAAGGCTGAACCGAATATTACTCGCAACAAGCTAGGGCTACTTTGAGCTATAATGCTACCTTGTCATTGCTGAATAACACGTCGAACCAACCAAACGTTAGTAGTGGTTACCCGACCCCATGGACTGAATGACTGCAGGATACTTTGCTTTGCTCTTGATGTACGCACACTTAGGTAGGCTTCACCAAGTACCCTAAACTGAGTTGATAGTCGTTCTAAAGGACGCTAGGGATCGTATCTCGTTAAATCACAACCGGCCGCCGTAGGCCACTCACTGATACAAAAAAAAAAATATTTAGCGAGACACGTATTTTAGGAAGCCCAGATGGAATACTCCGCTGCTAGACGTGGCACGGTTGCAGAGTACTCTGTGTGCATCCTCATAATGGGTAGATTTAAGGAAGTGAGAGGTGACGAGTTGTCCTTGTCCCTAGCTTTCTAAGTCGGGACAAGGTGAAATACTTCTTGGGAATTCATTGTATAAACGGCGGGAGAGTGACCAGTCTGGGACGAGCTCTACGGGGTCGTGCGGAAGGCGGGGCACGGCCTTTTCCCCTTAGGGGAAACCAACCTTAAAACTCAATCTAGGATAATTTAGGCAAAACGAAAATTTTATCAGCCTAGGGTAATTTAGGAACAGTCACAACTTCACCCAAGCTTTCACTTCGACATTTACACAGAATCGACCGGCAGTAGTATCTGATGCCTTTGCCAGACACGGTTTTTGGGCTCAGACTGATTCTGTGCCTACTACAAAAACTTTCACTACCCACACACATTAATTAACATAATTCAAATGAGTAAAAACGTATGAAACCTTTCCTCATATTATTCAACCCACTTTTACACGTGTCTTTTTTCAACACAAAACCAACCGTAACACATTTAATTGTGTAATAAAATGTTGTAGGATTACTGTAGCATTGAATTAAAAGCGCTGTAATTTTATTAAGCGTTAAAACTGACGATGGTTCGAATAAGTAAAGCGCTTTATTACATGTAAATACGTTCTTAACAATTGATTCCATTTTACAAAATGAAATACCTTTTCTTTTTTTTTTTTAAGGATGGGAAATCATCAAATGACTTCTTCCGCTCTGGGTGGAGCGGAAGGGCGTGTCAGACTCTTACTGACTAAAACCCATCCGTGTTCCTTCTAAAGCCCTTTGCGTTCCAGGGCCGCGGTGACTCTTTCGAACAAATTCAGCAACCCTGGCAGGCTCTGGCCCTAGCGGGCCCCGTCTAAAATGAAATACCAACCGTACTATTTTTATTAAATGAAATTTTACGTTTGCGAGTTTCCTTCACTTGTGTTATTTAATGTTGTTTTTAAAATGGTTGTGAAAATTGTTTGTGTTTTATTTGTTTAGTTTAAATATTTAGTTAGGCTGATTCTACATGAGATTTTTTTGATATACAGACGCCAGCCCATCAATCTACAATAATCTGTGAAATTAATTTAATAGATGTTCAACTTTATCGCTAAAACATTAAGTTCAAGGTTAATTAACTGGCCTGTTGGTCGAGTGGTTAGTGATCCTGACTGCTAAACCGGAGGTCGTGGGTTCGATTCCCACTCAGGACAAATCTTTGTGTGATGAGCATGATCATTTGTTCTGTGTCTGGATGTGATTTGCCTACAATATGTATGTATTTAGAAATATATAAGTATGTTTATCAGTTGTCTGGTTGCCATAGCACAGGCTCAGCCTAGTTTGGGATCAGACGACCGTGTGTGAGTTGTCCCAGGATATTATAGATATTATTATTGAAAAAAGTTTACTGTTTCGGGTTGCTTAATGTCCTGGCGTCTGTACATTATTTATTTATTTATTTAAACTTTATGTACAATAGTGGTACATGGGCGGACTGTACATCGATATAGATCGCTACGATCACGATTTAGATTTGATACCAGCAGCTGGCCCAAAGTCCCACGGTAGAAACTGTTCATACAGAAAACATTAAGAGCTACTAAATCCAGCTTCCTGCATGTAATGTCATGCAACATAAGTGGCATTTTAGATAAAATTGATAAATACACTATAATGGAGAAAAAACACTTGAAATAATGGTTCACAATGCGTCATTAACCAGTCACCCAGGACCTTGGAAAAAGATAGGCTTTGGTATTGTTCCAGGGTTGCGGAATTTGTTCGAAAGAGTCAACGCGGCCCTGGAACGCAAAGGGCTTTGGAAAGAACACGGATGGGTTTTAGTCAGTAAGTGTCTGACACGCCCTTCGGCTCCACCCAGAGCGGAAGAAGTCATAGCTCATAAATGCTTTCACTGACTGGACAGTGGACAGGTCTACTCAACTTCCTTTAACGACTTGTTTGTGGTGCGTTCCTCAAAAGTCCACCTCAGACATTAACCTACATGGTTTCTAATGATTTGACCAGCACCAATTGTATGGACGCTAAAAGTTACTTTAACCTATGAATTTGTTTTGGTGTTTCTTTTCAGAATGCATGAAACTGACTAAAACGAATGACGTGTTAAAGTGTTATTTTTTTGTTAATGGTAACACAATCTAATATCATTTAACACGACAGTTAATCAATTAATAATGCTGACCCTACATCAAATCCGAACTTGTCAACTCGGATTCGTGTTTCTTCCCATCTTTGGCCTGTCAAAACTATCTTTCCCACATATATTAAGCGCTTTTTAGTCTCGCTATTGCACCTAACCTCTGCAACTCCCATAGGTTGACTGGTTATGCCTTATTGCCTATGGCATGAATACCGCCTCTGTAAATTTGTGTGCGAAAAGTGATAAATAAATATAAATTCCTCTACAGGCACTAAAACAAACATTTTATCCCCATTATTCATGCTCAACTCTCACACATCTCAGTTTTAAATAACCTCGTGGAAATTATTCAACAAATGTAATCCTAGCGTACTCTTGGTCTGGCGCTCTAGGCAATAAATTTACACCAACGTCGTGTGAAGTGGTGACCCAGCACTTAAATCCGACACTGCTTATGTATCCCTGTATCTTTGCACCGCGCTTTTAGTGTGGGGAATGTAAACTTAGGTACATTAGAAAAGAAACATTTGGACAGTCTAGGTACATTTATGAGCAGTTGTTTAGAGGCTAAGTGCATGGCTTGCCGGCGCAATTAGTGGTCTGCTCTCTGGTAGGAAGCCAGAAGCAAGTTTGTGGCTGAGTTTTAACTCCTTTACTCATGGCTAATTTACACAGAGCGAGCTGCTGACTAGACAGTAGATAGTTTCTTGGATTTTCTACTCGTATGACAGTAGCTCGGCTTGCTTTAGCTGTCTACACGGTGCCAGTAGCTGCCTAGTCCCTTGCGAGTTGCAGCATGCAAAAATGCAGGTCCCGCTCGCAACTGCCTGGCAGACACTGGCGAGCTACTGCCGAACGCGTCCGAACGATGCGAGTGATGTCCGAGCTGCTGCCATGTGCGAGTTACTGTCGACGGCCAGGCAAGTGTAAAACAAAAATGTTGAAGTTACTCGGATGTGAGCTACTATCCAAGTCGCACGTGCCAGTAACTCGTAAGATACATCCAAGCTCAACAAATAATCAACGGCATCGATCAAAGAATCTAACTCGTATCTACAGAAATGGTCTCTCCCTCTTTAATCTATAAAATCATGCGTACTTGCTTCTCCAATCTACTTTGGATACTGACAGAGTAATTGGTATCGAATTTGTGAGCCAAATATAAAAATATAATAAAACACCTACACTAATTCAACACGTCCCACACTTCATCTCTCTTTAAAACATTGTACAAAACATAAGCTAGGCGTCATGTGCCTCCAGCGTTCAGTCCCACACTATTATAGTGTAAAGTGACCGACCCACTTAAATCTCCCGTAAAATGTAGAATATGAGTTAGCTTGAATGCGTCATCAGTAGCTATTGAGTAATGTATGTTAAGAGCTTTGACCTTTTCTGTGGAAGGACTTGTTAGAGCTGGTGCAGACTAACTGATGCTCTACAGAAAGTGCCGTTCTATCAGCAATTGGGTGTTGAGGGTATGTGGAACAGTGTGTAAAGTAATAATGACACCTTCATTGGAGAGGGAGGATCCTCCGACCAGACGGTTGTTGTGTCTGGTGGGCAACTGCCAGATAGTTGATATTCGGACTGTTTGCACATGGTCAAATCGCACGAAGAACTTTGCTTGCGCGATGCAGGATTTTGTTGGTAGTTCATCGCTAATAGGATAGATGGCGTTGCGGTTCTTTTTGTTGTGGCAGCATTAATGCCGCATGGCATTGTCAAAATGGGTTGATCACGTGATATTTCGACAGCGATTGCCTATCTACATATTTTTCTATTTTTAACAGTCGCATTCACCATGCTACCACTAAGATTTACACTTTTCTTGCATCTCTGGAGGGGCAGCTTCGAAGGCCCAATGTATTCAATGTAATGTCGAGGATTTTCGGTCGGTTTCTCAAGCATCCCAAATGATCTTGGAAGGTTGTGAAGGTATAAAATGACATGAAGCTGGCTCTCAAAGTTGCCGAGGCATGTCAAAGTTTTCAGCGTTATGCACAATACAAGTATTGTGCATAACGCTGGAAACTTTGCTACCTTTGCTACCCAGTTTCCTTAATTGTCAAAAGTCCAAAGTATTGGGATTAACCATGAGAAGTTTTAGTAACGCATGTCAATGCCATACATATTGCTGATAGAAAAATAGTTTATACCTACGAGTTTAACTCAGTTGTTTCCATATTTTATACCCTAAAAAATCCATGATTCAAATATTTAATCAAATGATTGAAATGCTTTCATCTTACTAAAGTCCTATGCCGTGCCATTCTACGCCGGCCCCTTTTGAGCCCCAGCCTTTAATGCCGGTACAACGTGCAGTAGCCAATACACTTAGCAAGATTATTGGATGTCGATGTGATGCTATTAGCGTCCATAATAGCCGGAATTATGTTAAGTAGATGCGAAGTTATATCTGACAAAATAGACAGCCTTTTAGCTTACGATAATGGAGTTATCGAATGATCCTTGTTGAAGTCTCTTGTTTGCTGATAGCTACAACCTGAAGGTCTTTAGGTTAAGAGTGAATAAGTTTCTTTTGGCTAGCGTGGAATATCTTCGACACATCATCTCTTACTATGTGGTTAAA
This sequence comes from Mamestra brassicae, assembly GCA_905163435.1. Classification (NCBI taxonomy): domain Eukaryota; kingdom Metazoa; phylum Arthropoda; class Insecta; order Lepidoptera; family Noctuidae; genus Mamestra; species Mamestra brassicae. The sequence goes on along the minus strand of LR990996.1, from coordinate 2,210,690 downwards.
CGCGAGCTTATTAATAATGAAACAATTCATAACAATCATTGATCCAGCCTGTGTAATTTTCTCTCTGCTAAACATTGGCCTCCCCCAAGTAGCGCCACATCAACCGGTATACGGTTGTCACTCCAGAACTTGTCGGCCCCATCGACTATTAGGTCTGTGAGCAATGTGCCCTGTTTACCACCACTTAAGTTCGACAATTCTTTTGGCTATGTCGGCATCGTTGGTTCTCCTGGTATCTTTATTTCTTATTAAATCACGTAAGAAAATCCCGAGCATAGCTCTTTTCATTGCCTTTAGGATGGCATTAAGCCTTCTGATGATATCAATTGTGGGCAACCACGTTTCAGTTTCAAATGTCTTATCTGCCCAGTCCTTAGTTACTGATTGTAAAACATCGAGTCCAATTAAATGTTAAAATCAGTAACTACATCCACACTCATTACTAAGTTTTTGTCATACGAATAAAGGCCCACCATTTTATTTGTAACGTGCAATTAAAGCTCCATTTCTCGTACATTACCACGAAATCTAGGCGTTCTTTTGTCCACGCCGGAGGCTATAAATTGCCAGGCACTGTAGTGAAGTGACTGGCTACTTAGCTAACCACCTGCCCGTGTCACACCGTTCGAAGTGTGAACTTGGAAAGGCGCCGTTCTGACTTTAAAATTTAAATTAAATAGTATTTTGTTTTGAGTGTGGATTTATGAAGGTGTTATTTTTTACTTAGATTTTTAACTAAAGTGGAGTGAAGGAATATTGAAGGATTGATAGCTTAAAGAGTAGAAAAGTCCCTCCATTCGAGACTTATCCGACTAGAAGGACCTACGACTGAAGAAGAAGGTAAAATTAGTAGATTGTTTGAATGCTGAGAAACGTGTTAATTTGAATATTTGCAAAAAAAAGTCATTTTGCAAAATTGAACAGCAGATCTATTCTGAAAAAGTTTCACCGTTATAACTTAGGTGAAGTGAACTTTTATTCCAAGTAAAGCTAATTATTGACAGCTAACTTCAAGCTTACTGCGCCATAGTTTTGACGATGTGATTTTACAGAATTGCTCTTGGTACTGCTGTGGATAGTGATGCGAGTATTATTATTATTTTTTTTTTTATTTGAGATGCGTTTGCTCGTGACTCTAGTCTTGGTCAGAGATGACAGAGACAAAGTCGACGATAGAGCAAGCTTACCGAGAAGTAAACAAATAGACATTGTGTAATTATTTGAATAAACTAGAGGCTCTAGACAAAGTGTCATTCTATCAGCAGATGCGATGGTCCAAATATCAAATAATATGGGATTAAGCACGTGGCAATTCGACACCGTTTGACAAACCCATACATTTTAGACGTTTTGACAATCGCCTTCGACACGGTATCACTGATTTGCAAATGTCACTCGTCTATTACCTCTGATAATAATAACACGCTGCTAAAAGTTAAATCAGTTCTAAATACACATGATTCAAATATTTAGTTAGGTTTGCCGAGTAAAGCTTGTGTCTTAAAACGTTGGAAAATACTACTACAAACAACCAAATAAGAGCATTAACTTTCACTTTTCATTCCCATCAACGTGTTAAATTACTTGTTAAGGAAAAAACAGCAAAAAACAGAACACAGTACAGTTTCCTTATTTCTCAAGTTGTATGCATTAGCGGTCTCTCTTCAAACGTACGTAAAATGTTTAGCGTGGCAATTAAAGGACAATTTATTTCGTCTGCTTTGTGACCAAAATGGCGTCGACGAATGTATAGCGATTTTAGCTGTTGCAAATGTGCTGAGCAAGAGTTGGGAATTCATTAGGTCTGTGTTTATTGGTTTAGGGAATCGTTAACTGGGATTGTCACTCACTGGTCCCACATATATATTTAAGGGTGAAGTCTCCTTCCTGGATCCACTGCAGTAAAGGCCACATAGGTACATGTTTGGCGACGTTGTCATCATGTCTACTGTTGCCCCATGTTACTTGGGTGCTTTTGTTTTATTTTGTGCCACTCTTTGAAAGTGAGTATGGGAGTCATTTTTGTAGGACAAACTAGAATATTAAAAAAAAAAACAAATTGCTCCGTGCGACATATCAAGTAAAGGGATTGTTGTGTGGGCTTTAATTATTTTTTTTCATATCATTTTAAAATACACTATGTGTTTATGAAGTTATTCAAGAAATTAGACGAAAAATGACCATTCCCCTTATCTCTGAAACTACTGAGCCTAAAATTAAAAAAAAAAGTGTAGGTTATAGTTCTCTACCTATAGATTTCAGCAAAACCTTTAAGAAGTCTATGGTGATAAAATTACATTTTACAAAAATTCTTGCACGCGAGTCCCCCTCGCACTTGGCCAGTTTTTTTAATGATAGTCATGATTGTCATATGACGCCAATCATGACTTTTGTTTATTAAAATGATTTTTTTATTTATTAAAGTGTCCATACTATTCTACCCATATATTTTATGTATCATTGTGCGCCGCGATTTTGAAATAAAAAACAAAATGGCAAATGGGTCTATGCCACAAAAGTTCTATCCCCTTTGGATATCAGACATAAAATTACTTAAAGCGTAATTTTGTACAGCACAAAATGACATCCACTCAGAATGCCTCAAGCACTTTAAAAGCCTGGCCACACATCTTAGGGCTAACCACTGCTACTTGGTATAAGCGCTAAGTAATGCTCGTAGTGGCAGCTCATTTATTGGCGCATTCAGTGAGCGCAGTCCACCGGAACCTTTAGCAAAAATACATTAATTCTTGGGATGTTGTTGATGTGTGGTGGCGTTATAAGTGGATTGGTATTTAATACTCAGTTTTTTTTCCCTAACCTGTATTGTTCCACTGCTGGGCAAAGGTCCCCCCCCATTACTTTCCAACGCTCTTTGTGTTTTACCATCCCCGGCCAATCCATCAGGAGCGAGTCTAAATCGTCACGCCAGCGTTTCTTTGGCCTGTCTCGGTTACAACGCCCGTCCTCAGGCACCCACTGCGTGACGATTCTGGCCCTTTGGTCTTGATGCATCCTGTAAGTGTGACCCGTCCAGTCCCCTTTTAGCCTCGCAGACTTGTCACCAACGACGACGATGCCTGTCCTAGATCGTATTACTGTGTTCCTGATTCGATCGGTGCGTTTGATTTTAAAAATCCTAGGCTCCATCGCAATACTGAAGTTATTGTTATTTTTTTAATAAAGATCGTAACAAAACTTAGAGCGAAAACGGCATAACCATAGCATTGAAATTGTACTGTACATGGGATACAGACAATTCCAGAAGAGCGCAAAAAAAAAATCTATAAGTTTTTTGTTTGTGATCTGTAACTAAATTATTGATTAACACAATTAAGTCGGTAGGTTGGCGAGCAATGAGTGTCTCACTGTCTGATCACCACCAGGCCCTGATGGCACGTCGCTACGCGCGCCTCAAAGAGATGTCAGCATAGGAGACGGTGCCGCCCGCTAGGGCCAGAGCCTGCCACGGTTGCGAAATTTGTTTGAAAGAGTCACCGCGGCCCTGGAACGCAAAAGGCTTTAGAAGGAACACGGTTGGGTTTTAGTCAGTAAGAGTCTAAAGCGCCCTTCTGTGCCACCCAGAGCGGATGAAGTCATACGATGATTTCCCATACATAAAAAAATGTGTGGAATAGACTACATCAGTAGTCGTAGAGTCCTCATTTCATACTAACAAGTCAAAGAGCTCAATTTTCAATTAGGCCATTAAACGGCACTTTTGAACGTCATCATTTACAGTTAACATAATAGTATAACATTAATAAAGTGTTAAAATTAATAAAGTGTTCTGTCTATTCTGAAAGGTAGATTCTTATGGAGAAGAACAGCCAAAAAAGGTACCTAATAATAATACACGTATACATTGCGCAAAACGTATCGCATAATTTTCTGTCTAGACCATCGGATTTTAGGTAACACCAGAAACTTGGCCTCAATTCAGCACATAAACAGTTCGAAAATACCAGATAGATACAATAGATCTAAAATTAACCAATCGTATCTAACATCAGAATGCCTTACCATTATTGAAATAGTTACCCACAAAACTGTTTGAAGTTGTTCATGCAATACTTACGGTTGCCGCCAAGAAAATGAACTTTGTATTCAGCACAAATGACGGAACCCACTAAATTAATTTCACTAAAGTTAGTTTGCCAGAGGAATTCTGTGAAGGGCCAATTTACCCCAAAGCTTGCTTCAGAAATTTCAGAATGTCTTCAAGACGTTTTTGGTTTAATTTAAAAGTACTTTGATGATTTACTGGTTTTGCTACGGCCAATGTCACTTGCCAGTGAACCACTTACGAAGTTTGAATATTTAAACCTCTCTCCGTGCAAATAGCTTTTGGGGTGAATTGCGATATTCTTGGACTTTGTTTACTTAAACTGTGGCCTGCACTTTTGAAAGGTTTAGTCGTTATTAGATTTTATCCTGATGAATGATTATTACTTAAATAAATTATAAAACGCAATTTTCCTTAAGATATCTGCTCAACAAGTTGGATATTCACACGTTAAGTAACATAAAATTCAAGTAACGGGTCCACGGGAATAAACTAGTCGACTTTAAATATATATCAAAAGAATCAAATCAAGTCAATCACTTCATTGCAAACATGAGTTACAGTTACCGGCACGTAAGTTAACAATGATTTTCGTAGTGGGGAAAGTTCGCACATGCCAAAATGTATGAAATTATCCGTGCGCGATCTTCCCCCACTAGTAGTGGGGGAACCACTACGAAAATCTTTGCATACTTACGTGCCGGTATCTATACTTACACGAGGACACGTAACTTGATTTTTATTTTACTTAACGCAAAGAATAATTATCTAATTTGCTAAGGAAAATTGCGTTTTATAATTTATTTAACTAAAATCATTCATCAGGATAAAATCAAATAATTACTAAACCTTCAAAAGTGCAGGCCACAGTTTAAGTAAAAAAAGTCCAAGAATATCGCAATTCATCCACATCTGCTAATATCATAAAAAAAATCTTATATTTTAATCTGAATGTTTTCATTGACTAATACAATATCTTTTTGTGTATTTCTGTTGTATGCACAGGGGTGAAAATAAGCTAAATTTTCTTACATGCACCTCGTATTTATAAATAAAAATAAGCCACTACAAAGTTCAAATGTCAGTAATATAGTACAAATTGGCCTATCTGAATTGAAATGCTTCCATAATTGTCAAAGGTTTGTAATATTGTAATTGACAATCAAATACCGCAAATATCGATAGAGCTAACTGCGTCAGAAATAGGTAGAAATATCGATAGTTCTTAACTATATCTATTTACAACTTGTATTTCATAAAATAGTTGCGATTTTACATCAATTCAGCCGTATAAAATGGTGTCGAGAATTATTCTGACTGACTAGCTTTGTACATATTTATGTCCGACATTGAAAGGGAATACGTATTTATCTCTGAGATTGAATTTTTTCAATCAAAATTTATGAAAAATATCAAATAAAATTAGCGGTTTCGAAAAGAGAATTGGGTACCTACTGATGTTCCTTAAGTTCAAAGTAAGTTCGCTGGCAAAAACACCACAAATATAAAAAAGTACTTTGCACTTTTCTGGCAATATCATTTTTTTATTAAAAAAATACAATTTAAGGCCTGCACTGTTAACGCCTTACTGCAATATTTAGATTTATTTTAACTGGCCAAAAAAATAGTTAAACAACATTCTTGATCCCTTTATGCAAAGATGAAACAGGTCTGAGTTTCCTAAAACTTCCCAAAACCTAAAAATCTCTCTTATAGTGTCTTGGGACAAAGATATTAACTAAAGTTCCATTAAGTTAGAACTTAACACCTTCTCGAATTCTGTCTTTTGGGGTACACCTATCATGTTGCTGTTAATCACCGAATTGGGCCCTAGAGGTTCCAATTTTGTTATCAGGACCTTAGCATGGACACAATCTCTAGACCAAGAACCCATCTAATGAATTACGACCAGTGTAGCAAGATCTCCCTCATCTCCCGCCTTTCCCATCGTTATCTTACACAGAAACTCACATGTGTTATCAAAAGGGGTTCTATTAAAATTAGTAGGTTCGTTAGCAAACTTAATAATTCAATTTAAATTAATAATAGTTCGGTTATTGCTAGAACTATCGGCATGACCTGTCGTAATAGACGCATAAATAATTCTGTACAACTGCGCATTATTCTGTGAGACAATGGCTTCGCTACATTTAGTGAATTTCCCTTTTTGTTTGAGAGAGATAATTCCGTGTGAACATGTTGCGACTTTTTATTTGTGATGTTCTGTTTGTCAGTTTACTGCAGTGAGCGCGAATATTTCACTTATCCGACTTCGCATTAAATTTTTTGTTACTTGATATAAATTGTTTGAGTAAATAAAATGAGTGTGTTTTGCTGTTCTTTATTAGTATTTTTGCTCCTCTTTGTTTGCGTTTATTACGGGTTTTTTTTAACTACACACAACAACTACTCGTATTAGGGAAATAGATGAAAGGTACTGAAATAGATAAACATTTTTATCAATTCTAATTTCAGGAAAAGTAAACCAATGGATACTTAATTTATTTGTTTTTTTTTTACTTTTTTATTTGAGATGAGTTTTCTCTTGACTCTAGTCTAGGTCATAGATGACAGAGACAAAGTCGACGATGGAGCAAGCTTACCCAGAAGTAGCCTGTTTACTCTAATTTTGAAGAGATTAGGGTTGTATGCGTTCGGAAACACAGATGCAGGCTGAGTTCCACTCCTTTGCTGTGCGCATTATTGTTTTAACTTGTAACGAGGAATGGCAAATGTTGTAACATACTTTTTAATTTTTTTATTGTTTATTTTTATAATAATCTGTGAGTATTATCTGTTTTAATAATCTGTTATAATGATTTATAATGTAATTCATTTAATTTTTAATTAATGCTAAATTTCAAAAAAATAAATAAAATGAAATGAAATACAATATGAGTAAGGATAAAATGTGAAATTGACCAGTTGACAAAACTTGGAAATCGGATGTCACGAATACGGAGGTATGAGAATTTTTTTTTATTTCGTGAGAAAATAAAGTATGAATTTACATATAAATAAGGTCCCATTAAATAGATGGACACACTTTTAAAACTCATTCATACCATCAAAATAACGACAACGGTAAAAAAAAGAAAAACGCATTGGATAATTATAAGAAAAATTAAAAAATCTGCTAAAGAAAATACACTAAAAATGTTGGTTATCCAATGCATAAACACATCCATGACTTTGTTATCTCATAATTTCTGACACTACAAATTTGCAGGCGCTCGTGATCATGTCAAATACCTACCCACAATGGATGTGTTTATTGTAGTGTGTCGGCAATTTATTATTTTAGGTCGAAATAAAATCACTCTAATTAATGTTTTTTTTTTGCTTGGATATCTTTGGTTAGACGTAATGAACGCTGTGTTAAAATTTGTCTATCTATTTCAATGGGACTTTATACAGGGTGTCCCAAAACTCAACGTCAAGCCGAAACGGGGTGACAGGATTGATCATAACCATCACGAGAAAAATCTGAAAAAAAATCTATCCCATGCAGTTTGAAAATTATGGGCATTTTAAGAAAAACCTAGAAATTTGATCAAACTGTACCATTTTTCGGTTATTGTGGTTATTATTTTTTATTTTTGTTCATTTGAACTTTAGAAACGTAATCCTAAATAACATTTCTAGAATCCCAATAAAAAATAATGACACAATTGCCTCAAGTTCCCGAGAATTGAGACTATTTGTTAAACTACGAATTTAAAATTTTCAAGATTTGTCGACTTTGACAGGCCCTCCTATAAAAAAAATGTACTAGAGTGCCTTGGCAAGTAGCATTAAAAGTTGGCGCATTTAATCAGAATTCTAAAATGGTACAATACTTGTTAGTTCCATACAATAGAAAAGAGTAAAAAAATTAAAACCTCAAGTAACCCGATTTTTGCTATCAGATTTTACTCAGTTAAAATGTTTTTAATTCGCACAAGCTCTAGGTAGGTTCTTAATTTTAAGGCAAAATGATGAGAGAGATGGATAATGGGTATGTTTGCCATGAGTGAGCGAGACAGATAGTGACGCCACGCATTGAGACGGAGATGCGTCGTTTAAACGAGTGCGAATGAAACAGATAGATGCCATAGCATCTATCTGTTTCATTCGCACTAGTTTCAGCCAAGCAAATGGCTACGCTACCAGTCCGACACCAACCAGTTAGTACGTTTCGCTCATTCGTCTACTGCGCACGTTCGTATTCGTATTAATTATTTTACTAATTTTACTAACTTTTTTTCACTTTGGTAAAAGTGGCGTCACTATCTGTCTCGCTCACTCATGGCGAACATACCCATTATCCATCTCTCTCATCATTTTGTCTTAAAATTAAGAACCTACCTAGAGCTTGTGTGAATTAAAAACATTTTAACTGAGTAAAATGAGATAGCAAAAATCGGGTTACTTGAGGTTTTAATTTTTTTACTCTTTTCTATTGTATGGAACTAACAAGTATTGTACCATTTTAGAATTCTGATTAAATGCGCCAACTTTTAATGCTACTTGCCAAGGCACTCTAGTACATTTTTTTTATAGGAGGGCCTGTCAAAGTCGACGAATCTTGAAAATTTTAAATTCGTAGTTTAACAAATAGTCTCAATTCTCGGAAACTTGAGGCAATTGTGTCATTATTTTTTATTGGGATTCTAGAAATGTTATTTAGGATTACGTTTCCAAAGTTCAAATGAACAAAAATAAAAAAGAATAACCACAATAACCGAAAAATGGTACAGTTTGATCAAATTTCTAGGTTTTTCTTAAAATGCCCATAATTTTTAAACTGCATGGGATAGATTTTTTTTCAGATTTTTCTCGTGATGGTTATGATCAATCCTGTCACCCCGTTTCGGCTTGACGTTGAGTTTTGGGACACCCTGTATACCAACGGACGGGAAGACCAAGGAATTGGTGGATGGTCATCTTTCACTCAAGATAAGAAAGGTGTGATTTGGATTTGTTTCGCTGACGTCAAATAAAAATGAAAAAATAAGGGGTTTACACTCCGGGAGTGCCGGCAGAAGTGAAAACTTGAACATTAAAATTGTGCACTTTTGATATTTTGGAATGGTAAGGGCATAATTTCGCACGAATTGCATATGCATGCATTGAGGCATACATTTTCGCCGCGCGGTAGAAAGAGAGGGGGATATTACTTCCTCTCCTACCCCGCGCCGGCGGTCTACTCTCCCTCCGTCTTACGAATTTTCGATCAGGTCACGTGTCCTGACGCGAGATTAAAATTTTTTACTCATCTCAAAAAGTGCACAACGCCGCTAAAGAAGTTTTTACTTCAACAATGAACATAATAAAATTAGGAAAAATTCAAGACAATCATGAATTTCTGACATAGAGTAACGAGTTTTGTCGTAAACCAAAATTAATTCAGATCAATATTTTCAATGCATTTTTAGTTGTAAGTACGTAGTTACGTAAGTAATTATTGTACTGCAGTTTGCCTATGTTAGCTTTAAATTAGCAGTAGTTAAAGAGCTCTTTGTGACTGGACTCGTCAAAGTAATTACCGACACTATTCCTAATTCTGCCATTCGTAAAACATTGTCAGTCCGTTTTGGTTGCTAGCGATTGCAAGCACGATTTTACAAACTCTCTCTTTCTCACTCTCTCACTCTATATTGCAAAACAAATGTGGGTAGTGCTGAAAGGATATTAAAAGTCCGAGTATAGGTACTAGTTATTGCTACCGAATGAATGAATGTCGCTAAATGATCCTAAGAGAATATACTCTCAGGATGAAATATATTACATAATCCTACTGGATTAGGATATAAATATGTTTTTATTATGGTCTGTGGCCCATAATAAAAACTATATGTGCCTTTTTTTTTTGTTGTTAAGGATGGGTAATCATCAAATGACTTCTTCCGCTCTGGGTGGAGCCGAAGGGCGTGTCAGACTCTTACTGACTAAAACCCATCCGTGTTCCTTCTAAAGCCCTTTGCGTTCCAGGGCCGCGGTGACTCTTTCGAACAGATTCCGCAACCCTGGCTTATATATGTGCCTTACATCCAAATTCTTTCAACTCTTAAGACGCAAAGAGGTAAAAATCAGACTGGTAAACATACAAATATTGTTGCTTCCGCATTATAATATAGGACTAGCTGCCGCCCGCGGCTCCGCCCGCATGTATGTCGAAAATTATCCCAAGGGAACATACCCGGGATAAAAAGTATCCTATAATAATAATAATAATAATCATTTATTAAAAGACAACAAAGATCCATTGGGCTAGTAACAATAGTCTTAACCTATGTTAGTAGGTACTTAACTAATAACACTGACAGTGTACAGGTGACAAGTGAGCTCACCAACGGGCTGTCATGTATCATGGCTATAGCGTATATTACTCCAGACTATAATCTACCTCTGTACCGAATTTCACCAAGATCCGTTCAGCCGCTCTGACGTGATTGAGTAACAAACATCCATACATCCAAACTTTCGCATTTATAATATAAGTATAGATTTTACCCAAATACGATGCCTACCACACAACACGGCCCGAAATCTTGTATTTTAATAATAATTAATAATAAGTATTTTGTTATAACTGACCCCTTTCCTTTTTTTTTTAAAGGATGGGAAATCGTCAAATGACTTCTTCCGCTATGGGTGGAGCGGAAGGGCGTGTCAGACTCTTACTCACTAAAACCCATCCCTGTTCCTTCTAAAGCCCTTTGCGTTCCAGGGCCGCGGTGACTCTTTCGAACAAATTCCGCAACACAACTGACCCCTAAATCTTCACTGACAAATCCATTCAATGAATTCCACCATGTCAATACTCCACAACGATTGTGAATTCTAAACTATTGCCGCAAACTGGAATTAGCAACTCCATACCGTTGTTTAGAGAATAACTAGGAGTTGTGAACATAAACAGAATAGCAATGTCAATACAAGGCCCACAGTAGTTTGATTTGTAGTTAGATTCTGCCCGTCGAAGGGGTTGCTTGTAATATTGTTTGTGAAGATGGAATTGAAGGAAAATGTTTACTTTAAATTTAACGGTGGCATTCAAGGTAAATGTCAAAAAAAACTCCTTGAAATCTCCTCTTTCAAATCTCCTGAAAATTTCCTTTTTTATAATTGACAAGCTGACCCGTGCAACTTAGTTTTTTTTGTGTCTCATTGTTTGTAGCGTGATGTTATATAGCCTATATCTTTCCTGGATAAATGGGCTACCCAACACTAAAAGATTTTTTCAATTCGAACCAGTAGTTCCTGAGATTAGCGCGTTCAACCAAACAATACAACTCTTCAGCTTTTTAACGTTACTAGATTCTGCCCCCGATTTCGTATGCGCATAGCCCGTTTTTTCCCATTCTCGTATAGCTCATGAATGTCTGTCATTTAGAGAATTTTCCAAATCCGACTGGTAGTTCCAGAGATCAGCGCGTTCAAACAAACTAACTCTTCAGCTATACTATATAGTAGGCATAGATAGTCTAGTGTGACAGGTAAATCTAGTAATATTTAAGTCCAATCTTGAGAGAAAATACGCTTATCAACCAATATCTCATAAAAATAGGCGGCCCTATTTTTTTTTTTCAGGAATTATGGTTCAAATTTCGTAATCACAATCCGATGATTTAAAAAAATAAATTAAAAAAAAACTATTATTAAAAGCGTCTTTAAGTTGTAGCGTTGCTTTAAAGGATTTTAGAGTTCCGTAACCACTGGGCTGTTTCATATAAGCGGGATGTTCGAGTATCTCATGAACCAAAACAGGTAGACAGTTGAAATTTGTAAATGTTTTTTTTTGGTTTATGTTACGGAACCCCTCTTTTGCGACCCGTACTCGCACTTGCCCGATTCTTTAGAGTAAGAGTTACCACTGTTGTAAAGTTGACTGTCCTTGTAAGTTAAAGTTAAGTAAGTCACCATATTGAAACCGTAAACAACAATATTATTCGCAAAATTCAGATAAATTAACGTCTATACAGACACGAATTAACCAGAGTTACGCGCGTACGCCATAATAATGGAAATACGTCACCATCTATATAGAATTGATGGTATCCGAAATATGGTAATATCAGGTTAATTAAATCAAAAAGCATACATCAATAGTGTGCAATACGCAAATACGTCAGTTGATAACGTAAAAGGCGCTACAATTCACCCCTATCTATTAATTAAACTTATTAAAATGGACAAATTCAATTGGATTTTCATGAAAGGCTGAATTATGCTGATTTGCATCTGATACAGTAAGTTCGGCGTGTTTATATCAGCTTCCATTGTTTGAGCATTCCGTTTCTCTGTTTGGTTGAGATATTATTTATTGTTCACGCGTGATCATGCAAGGCCGGAATGAATGAAATGTTTAAACTGTACATTTCTGGATTTTAAAATGGTTACTGCGATAAAAAGTATCAACGCCACACGAGTCGTAGTGTGGGGAAGAGGGATCATGTACGTTCTTCTAGCTTACCGATGCAATTTTTTTTTCATGGCATCTCACTGCTACACTGGTGAATAAAGGTCTTCCCATATTTTTTATTAAGTAGACTCAATGAAGTAGAGAACCAAAGTTACCGACATAGCCCGAAGGATCACCAAACTGAAATGGCAGTGGGCGGGGCACTTTACTCGAAGAACTAATGATCGATGGAGCCCAAAAGTTCTGAAGTGGCTACCGCGTACCGGAAGACGTAGCGTTGGAAAGCCTCCCACAAAGTGGACAGATGACCTGGTAAGGGTCGCGGGTGGCCGATGGATGCGAGATGCACAGGACCGGTTGTTGTGGCGACACTTGGAGGAGGCCTATAGCTGTGGATGTCTTTCCGCTGATATGATGATGATGAATGAAGGAGACACTTTTCAAGTTGCCAATTTTGTTTGATCGCTTATACAGCGCGAAAATCACATGCGCTTTTATCAGACACTACACAAATAAAGAAAACAATACCGTGCAGAAATACTTTGTATCCTTCCAAGCTCTCGCTTGCAATCGTACACTCCCTGCCAAACGAAAAGAGACGAAAAATGGAAATTCAAAAAAGAAATACAAAAAAAATTGAGCATAAATTTTCGAACAATGAAAATGGCACAGCTATCGAATGCCTGAATTGCTTCCCAGTGGATTTTTAATATCTACCTCCAATCTCTGGAGCGATTACCTGCCAATAGAATTATTCTTTCTCGCTCAAAATAAAAGTCACTCCCTTCATTTCCATGGAAAACGATCTGAGTTGGAGCCGCTTATTGAATTCAAATCACATCGGCTGGGACAAAGAACTTCACAACATTTGATGTTTAGTAGTAAAAATAGTTTTGTAAACCGGTCGTTCTATTGTTGTGTTGAAGTAAGAAAATTTAGTAATTGGGAATCAAGAAAACTTCAAAAACATTTAAAAAAACGTTAGTTTTCCTAGGTGAAATTATTCATGTTTTGAGGATTGGGTCTTACTCGGATTTTCTGGCTTCTGACTATCCGTTATGACTGTCAGAGATCTTCAAATGATAGCCGGAACCAACGGCTTAACGTGCGCAATCTATAGGTGAGTACTGACCGGTGTTAAGGGGCGTAATGTAACATGTTACAAAACGAGTATTCGTGCAGTCAGTACGTGGAAACGAGCAGGAAGATGATGCGTAGGTGTTTTGTTTTACACAGATTTTAGGACACGGCGTAACATAACATGCTCGCTGCGAATGTTACATTACGGCCCGCAACACTGGTACTAAGTACCAGTATCCAGTTTTAACTTCATCGATGGACCTGTTTGGCTGTAACTGTAACCACGAGCTGCTTCTCATTTTGAAATATCGTCGGTCTAGACGTGACACCTCGTAACTGCCATATTTTGATAAAATTTGATTTTTATGCAAAAAGTTTCAAATAAAAATTCTGGGGTAAACTCGTAAATGCCTCTTGGATTTGATAGAAAATTTCATTAATTAAACAGAAAAAAAATGAACGCAGTGACCTCCCGCAACAAGCATAATAACAACCTTAATTTGGTGTAACCTCGTAAGATATACTAGTCTAACGAGGTTACACGTGAAAAAAAAAATTGTGAATACTACTGTGTAATACTTTGTAAAACAGTTTTTTTGTCTCTCCTGAAAAGTTCATCAGTTTGCATATACGGGGTGTCACATCTAGACCGACGATATGGTACTTGTAGTTTTATTTTACTACGAAGTAACTATACATCACTACCCCACTAAATGCCAATCAATGCTGCGGTCAACGACAGCTGACGCTTGCAAATTGTAACACAAAATACCAAATACAATGTGGAAACTTTTCGTGACTCGGAGAAAACGTCCAAACAGAGTTCAATCCACTTATGCTTGTCGAGCACAAGACGACTAGAACGTTTTCGAATAAAGTTGTTGACCCATCCAATTACTGTTCGGACTATATGTATGTGCCTTAACTTGAATAGACAGGAGTGAACGATACGGTACAAGTTTGATGACGCGACTTTAAGTTTTTGGTTTTTGTAGAGTTGCAAGTGTTTTAACACGTCAACAGTCCAGTGTACCCTATGTGATACTGTCAGGAGGATATACTTGGCTCTAGGTCTCTGGCAGACAAGATAGCCCTTTGGAAGCGTTTGACTAAAAGTAAAAGAGAATTTGAATTAGGAATGTGAAAATATGTTTTGTTTTTAAATGGGACTCCGGTACCAGCGTCCGTTGAAGGCTGATGCCAAATATATTATGAAGTACCGGAACCGGAGTTGGAGTTTACTCCAGCGACCTCAACATTAGAATATCCAGACCACTAGGAAAGCTCAACACCGTTTACCAGGCGGAATGCATGGGCATTATCCTAGCGATCCATGCCATAGAAGCCAGGGGAGTCACGGACACTCATATTCGTATACTCTCCGACAGCGCCTCAGTTCTCCAATCCCTAAATAGAAACTATACCACCTCGAAACAAATACAAGAATGCCACAATGCACTAGAACGCGTCACGGTGACAAACCGCAACACCATAACGCTGCAGTGGATAAAAGGTCACAGCGGATCACTAGGAAATGACGCGGCCGATGAACTGGCCAGGAGGGGGTCTGGTACGATGGCTGTTGGACCCGAACCCATAGTGCCACTCCCTTTCACCCCGCTACGCACGTGGCTACGAGAACATACCCACACACAAGCAGAACGCTGGTGGACCTCGGCACCAGGCTGCAGGCAGTCCAAGGAGGCTATACCACTCCTAAACAATAAACTTACCAAGCGCCTTCTGCGACTGGATAGGAGCAGCCTGCGAATGGTGGCGGGGACCATCACCGGACACTGCTCACTGAATAAGCATTTCCACACACTAGGTATAACAGACAGTCCTCTGTGCAGAGCATGCATGGAGGAGGAGGAAACGGTGTCGCACGTGCTCCTTGAGTGCACAGGCGTCGCCGATATACGTAGACAAACGATAGGAACACCAAATTCACTCACAGACACCCTGAACTCTTTAGGAGGACTGATCTGCTTCTGGAGGGAGGTCGGCTGGTTGGAATGACGGCCGCCATGGCCCACGCACAATGGTCCAACATCAGGACTAAGTGCGGAAACCATACCCCAATAGATAGATAGATAGATAGATATATTATGAAGTTTAAACCTTTTTTTTTAGACGATGAACACTCGCAGTTCAGCACACTAAGGGCGGTTACTGCTTAACTGTGATAAATGAATTTAAGGTCCCCAGTCAGGGCTAATTTTAAACCTCAAACATAGTTTTATTTATAGTAATAATATTAAGTAGCACTCGCGTGCATCCGCTAGTGTTACAATACACTTTGCACGGTCATGTCAAGTCCTTGTACTCTACGAAGTACACGGTCTCAGTAACTCTTTGGTTTCTGGTGCTACTGACTAATGAAATAAGTGTCATTGCTGAGGGCCCTGTTAACGTTTCAAATACTCCTATTTATCAATGCAAGTAAATGCATACTTGCGCTCGGTCCGGTACACTCTTGTCTGTCATTCTGGGTATTTTTCTAACCATTAGGTGATGAGCGAATACTGAGGCTCTAGACAAGTGACATTCTGACAGCGTTAGCGTGGCGGAGGCGATTGTCAACCCATCAAAAATGTATGGCATTGACAAACGCTGTCACAATGTCACGTGATTTATTCCTTGTATTTTAGCATTGCGACAGTCGTAGACCCTGATAGAGCCAGAGCCTCCTATTAATTGAAACATATTGTGAGCAAAATCAGTCAAATTTACTTTTGAATCACGGTCGGCTCTTTTTCTCACAAAATGGTGAACTAAACGTCAAGCAGAAATATTATAGACTGATTATAAATGCGACTGAGACAGCCCCAAGGCCGCCAAAACTTCAGTAACAAGGCGAACCCTAAGAAAGACCTAACAATCTAAACATTAATAAACCAAATAAGGCCAGAACACAACAAGGCCACAATAACAAATCTCTAACTCTCTATTGACACAGAGGGGAACACGGTATTTGCATAGAACAACAAACAGGGCTATCCAGTTGTAATTACATGTCAAACTGTGAAGGGAAACTAAAACAATTACTGTGCTGTGTAATTCAGGAATTATGAGGAATTGGGCCGTTCTAACAGTGGCTGTTGTTGGTCATGCGTGGTTTGTATGTAAAATCACAATTTTGTAGAAGAAGTTCTACAGGTTTTAGTTTCGTGGTGACAGGGCTTTACTAAAGGTTGATCCACAAATATTCTGGCCTTGGCCGGTTCGTGGTTCGTCCGTAGCTGAATATGAACTTGTTCAAACAAGTCCGTGTCCGGCATGTATCAGACCACGAACCGGTGGGGCTACTTTCTAAGCCCGAAGTCCGCTGTTTCGGGCTTAGTTGCCGGCGAATTCTAGTCCGTATCACCTAACCACAAAAAATTAATGACAACACCATTTGACAGTTACTGTCAAATCGTGGTGTCAATCATTCTTAGTTCGGGTTCGGAACGAATCGTAAGTCCGTAGGTGATACGGAGTAGAATATGCCCGCAACTTATCCCAAAACTACGGACTTCGGGTTTAAAGAGTAGCCCCCCAGACACGTGCTGGTCACGGTACTGATATGTGTGGGTCAACCTTAAGGTACTCTGTGTATGTTTGACCAACATAATTTTAAACTAATGTCAAACAGAAAATTATTGAAATGACGATAGAAGGTCCTCGTTCATCTAGACATTGTTTAGTCATGGTAGAACGTGGACCCAGACATGAAATAATACACATGTACCATGTTAAACTGTTCACCTCAGTTAACAATAAAAATACCAAACAATGCACGTTATAATTTCTAATTAAGTTTAACCAATATGGAATGTAGTGAGTTTAGTCGTTACGCCGGTCAACCGTTCGTCAGCCTGTGCTCGATTTGAATGTGTCAACTCAACACTACAATCGTCTTCTTAATTTTTTAAATGACAAACGTTAACGGTCACCGAGTAATCGACTACACACACTCAAGCAAAACCAGAGTTAAGAAATAAAAAAATAATAATAATAGAAAGAAATAATGATTCGGTGTTTGATATTTCATTATCTGCGACATGTAGATACTCCTCTACTCGTGCAACTTTTCACCGATCAATGGTTAAGACCATTGATCGGTGAATTTTGAAGTGAAAACTTCTTTAGGCTATATGTGTACTTTTTGGGTGAACAAAAATTATGGAACTCGCGTCATCGTCCCCGAACGCATCATGAGCTATATGTATACTATGTATATTTGTATGTGTACTTTTTGGGTGAATAAAAATCATGGAACTCGCGTCATCGTCACCGAACGCGTTAGCTTTTGCTTAGTTTACACTTATATCGGCATTCCCCAAAGACTGCCCCGCATTTTTTGTAATATTATTCATTTCCAATTCACATCTTACAATTTTATAACTTGGACCGCAGTTGTCTGTTTCAAGCTTTTTATTAACTTTGACAAACAAACAGGTTGTAGGTACACATAATCTAAGAAGAAGAAAGATACATAATAATCTATGAAATGTTATTAAAACTTAGGCAACTTACATATTCTCATGTTTAAGTAGCAGTCTAGTTCTACAAAACTTGCATGTTTTGTAATTTAAAATTATGATCATTATGTTTATCTTCATCAATATGTATCTTGTCTTCGTTTCTATGATGTCTTGGGTTAATTTTTTTTCAACTATCTTCTCAATGTGTTAATTTTAGTACCTGGATGACCGAGCTTTGCCCAGTTTTTTTTTCGGAAACTTTTTTTTAAGGATGGGATACCATCAAATGACTTCTTCCGGAAGGGTGTGTCAGACTCTTACTGACTAAAACCCATCCGTGTTCCTTCTAAAGCCCTTTGCGTTCCAGGGCCGCGGTGACTCTTTCGAACAAATTCCGCAACCCTGGCAGGCTCTGGCCCTAACGGGCCCCGTCTTCTATGCTGACATCTCTTTGAGGCGCGCCTGAATCTCAACGCGCCATCGACCCGTCCTGGTGGTGATCGGACAGACAACCAACGCTCGCCGTCCGCCCAGAAACCCCCTGCATACTAAATTTCATGAAAATCGTTGGAGCCGTTTCCGAGATTCAGATTATACATATACAAATATAGAACAATTGCTCGTTTAACGGTATTAATTAATTTTTGAATAAGCTTGTTGGTTGTTGGCTGATTCATAAAAAAATATTCATCTGCTTAGTTTTAAAACTAATTGGCCTATTCTTTATTCTTCAACAGAGAATTTGAATTTACTGTCAAACACTGACATTTTTATCAAAGTTAAAGTAAGTCAATGGTAAGTATTTATATATTGTAAGAGTTAATATTCTCTAACACAAATGCCGAATATTTTTAACTAACCAAACTATAAAACAAAATATAAACAGCAACCAGAAATTGACGAACGCGAAATTAAAACGTTCGCTAATCCGTCAAGTCACCAGCAAATCCTCAACAGCTAATTCTCTGGCGACTGTTAAAGCTAGTTTTGTTGAAACAATTAGCCTGAGACCACAAAATTATAAAGTACAGAAGGTCAAGTGTCTGTATGGTGTTGGACGTAAGAAATTGCACCATCCCATCACTTCTCGTGGGTATCGTAAGAGGCGACTAAGGGACTCACCAGAGTATGGGCAACAGCATTCTCTGTGCATTGCAACAGCTACACTGCGATCGTCAACCCACCTGCCAAGCGTGGCGATTATGAAAAATCCCCCCCATTTGGGGGAGGCCTAATGTCTAGCAGTGGACGTCTTTTGGCTGATATGATGATGACGATGAAGGTCAGGGGCTCTACTATGAGGAGCCCATACCATCATGATGGTGAAAAAAAGAAGGTAGTGCCATGCGTCTTTTATACTTCCGTCCCTCTGCCATATTGGAATTTAATTGTAATGGATCACTTTGAACCATATTGGTTTTTAGACGTCATAGTAAGGCCCCAGCTCAAATAGCGCACATAGTCATGTTTGTACAGCAATTGCAAACGATTCCAGTCGCGAGAGACTTTGCACTCCCTATAAGGTAGATACCCATATACTACATGTACGTAGGTGTATAGGTACGTGTATAGTTACGTGTAGACGTACCTATACAAACACCTATACACTGTAATGGTTTCTCGAGAATTAAAGTAAGTCTGTAAAATATTATTTATTTATTAAGAGTACTGGCACGTCATATTCAATAATAAGCATTAAAAAAGCCAATATTCCGCAAATGGTTGATATGTCAGAGATGGATTGTTTTATCAGCCGTAACGGTAGATAACTGCTAGAGATTTATTTTATTTATTTTAGGAAAACTTACAAATACAGTAAATAAAAGTTTAAACAAAATATGGCCAATAACAACTTACCAAATGTATCACTTGAAACAGAAAATTGACAAAAAATAAAACTATATACACATAACACGAAACAGAAAAAAAAACTATTTACTCTCGAAGAAGCTATTACTTAAAGTTTTCTTCAAATTAGCAACGCTAGTATTGAAAATGTCGATATCAGCTTCCTGGCTGGATTTAACAAAATAGTGTCGTTATGTTATTTTAAAACTTCCAAAAAGGAGGTTCTATTACAAGCAAACGCTCTAGTCTATACTCATATTTACGAGAAGCGTGTCTATGTGTCCGTGCGTTTGTACTCTTTGCATGGAGTCGACCTTCTGTAGCTCTCTATTCTGTGTCCAAACGTTGTCGGAACAAGTTAGAGCTTTGATTAAACCGAGACCATGGCTCGCACCTCGTCAGTACTTTGTAACTGACAGCCCGGAACATTGCTTCGGGTTGTTATGAAAAATTGTTTGTATAAAATTCTTATGCGTTTGTAGTTGATTGGATTTTTTTTTGTATTGCTGAAGCTTGGATGTTATCCTTTGTGGAAATGTGTTGTTTAATTTTCACTCAATTAAATTGTTTTTAAGGTGTAAAATATGTAGCGTCATCCGACAACCGCTGCAGGGGTTCTCGGAGGGTTCCGATCTTCAGTTTTTGTGTGACGTTCCTCCACCGTCCATGGCCTGTGAACTCTAAATGGTCCTCTCACGTACAGTTCACAGGCATATGGCCTACCTAGCGGCTACGTCAACGAATGGTGTGGTGTTATTGTAGTTGAATACTGTGCCAGAAATAACGTATAAAAACTGAATTGGCTATCAACCGTTAAGAAAAATAAATTGTGTTAGCCATTCTCAACATACAAGCAAAAAAAATACCAAAATATTACAGTGTCAAAAACAACATAGTTTCAAAGACTTTCATCACACAACATGTAAATATAGGTAATCATAAGCTACTAAATTAGAGATAGATTCTGAAACCGAAGACTATTCCAAAACTAACGAAATAAACACAGAGCTTTCTGATACAAAACGAAAACTAAAACCCAAACAGTTATAAAACTCCAAACTCGACCCCACCCTAAATAATCTGTGAAATTCGACAGCCACTATAAATCCCGACCAAGGTACTACTGAAATTCAAGGTCCCTTAATTAAAGGTCTGACCCTTACTCCGTTCTGCTTTAATCTTCATACTATGGTACTAATAAACGCACATAGTTTATACGTTGGAACGAAAGCTTTAGTAAAATTGTAGACTGACCCTCCAGTTATGGGCAATAAAAATTCTACTGCCTAGACTTAATAGTAATGTGAATTGTTACTGAAGTGCTTTAGATTGATGAAATGCTGGATTGTGGGACAGAAGTTCTTTCTCGGAGTATTTTTAGGGTTCCGTACCAAAAGGGTAAAACGGGACCCTATTACTAAGACTCCACTGTCCGTCTGTCACCAGGCTGTATCTCATGAACCGTGATAGTTCTACTATTGAAATTTTCACAGACTGATGATGTATTTCTGTTGCCGCTATAACACCAAATACTAAAAAACAGAATAAAATAAATATTAAGAAAGAAAGAAAGAAAGAAGAAAGAAAAATGTTTATTTGGGACTTGCACAAGACTAACAAACTAGTAAAATAAAATTAAAAACTAAACAGTATAAAAAAATAATTATCTGCGCGAGGCTAAAATGGTCCCTATCTCAGCTTATGCTGCGATATCTAAAAAATAAATAACGCAGCTCTGGTATTCTGATAGGGCCAGTCAGTGGTGCCACGGATACAGTCACGGAGCATATTAAAGGGGGCTCCTATACTACAGACATGATTTTTTTGGCGTTTTTATAGATAATGGTACGGAACCCTTCGTGTGCGAGTCCGGCTCGCACTTGGCCGGTTTTTTTTTATAATTTTATCAGTAACTGTGACGTTCCTGTAACGTTCTGAGCCTTATGCCAATGACCCTTCTTGTCAATTTCGGCCAGTCTCAGGGGAGACTAGCCATCGGCATGGGAGATATTATAATGCAAAATTGTGTGCGCGGACACAGATGCATTTCCACTTCCATCACTCGATGGGAAGGCAACCTAACTCGATCGGATAGAGATCTGCGAGCCAATTCTAAAAAAATTTAAGTATCTATTGCATTTGTCTTCTACATCGTTCACGCTACGTCACGTCTTTTACATCGTTCTCTAATTCTAAAATTTCAACATGAATGATGTAACCATAACTTTTTAAAAAAATATAATTTTTAAAAGAGTGTCCGAGGAGTTTCTTGCACGTTCTTCTCCATAGCGAACTACGCTTTGGGACGTGCAAATAGCTTCATCTTTTTGACCGACCGACCTTGACAATTCAAAAGTGCCTGTAAATGATCTAATTGAAATAAATGCTTTGAGTTTTTGAGTTTTTTTTTTGCATCTCAGTCGCAATCCTACTACTATTATAAAGGCGAAAGTTTGTAAGTATGGATGTATGTATGGATGTTTGTTACTCTTTCACGTAAAAACTACTGAATGGATTTTGATGAAATTTGGCACAGAGGTAGATTATAGTCTGGAATAACACATAGGATACTTTTTATCCCGGGAATATGTTCCCTTAGGATAGTTTTCGACAATCACGCGGGCGGAGCCGCGGGCGGCAACTAGTCTATCATAAATGTAGGAAAAATGAGGCGATTTAACAGGATTGCAACTGAGATACAAATGCAAACGTTGTTTAAAAACTAGTAGAATTGGCACCCTGGTGGGCTCGTACTTTTAGGACTGAGCAAGAAAAAAATAAACGAAGAACTTATTTCACACAATTTTACTCTCAGCAAATCCAAGTATTTGTTGATAAATCTCTGTGGTTCGAAAGCAAACTGCACAATTCGTATTTGTCAAACGCACTTCAACCAGCGCAGAACTGATGACAAGCTGCCAGAGAAATATTTCTCAAAATACGACGGTATGTTCCCCTTTCACAGAACAAAGTGTCGCTGTGTGGTTGGTATTGGTAGGTTGGTACTGTTATCTTCGGCGATAAAACATGAAATAGAGATAATTATTAGACTTTTTACAGCCAATCCTTGCTTGAACTGAAATTACCTCTGTTTATATTATAGCTCGTGGTTAAATGATAACAGCCACACGAGTCGATCTTCCAGGTTAAGCAACGCGTGCCGAGGTCGATCCGAGGATGGGTGATCATTATAATATAATATACGGAGAGTGCTCCATGCTTTGAAGAGTGCGTGAAGCTTGCGCTTTGGCAGTCATTACGAGTAGTCTGAAGCCAAGATATCTGACAAATCTTGCCACATAGCTGACCATAGTGGGAACAGGCTAGGCAGATTGTTTGTATATGTCACCGGAAAATTGTAGAATCCGTAAGATTGTGATACCATTTTCCGGTGACATATATATTTCATCATCATCATAATCATATCAGCCGAAAGACGTCCACTGCTGGACATAGGCCTCCCCGAAGTGTCGTCCACCTTGTGGGAGGCCTTCCAACGCTGCGTCTTCCGGTACGCGGCCGCCACTCCAGAACTTTTCGAGCCCATCGACCATGTATTCTGCGAGCAATGTCCCGCTGCCATTGTCCAATGTCATTTCAGTCTGGCGATCTTTCGGTCTATGCCATTGACCTTGGTTCTCTTGCGGATATCATCATTGCTGATTCGATCACGCAAAGCAACTCCGAGCATTGCCTTCTCCATTACCCTTTGGGTGACTTTAAGTCTTATTATGTGGCCCATATGCATCGATATATTTATGTATGAACTAGACTAATTTTAGAAAACATTAATTCTATTCTATTTTGATCACTGATCAGTTTCTATTTAAGGTAAGTATATTGTGAACGACCCACGCCACGTTATATTTTAAAGGTAAATTATATGACTCATGTTGCCATCTGTCGGCGGAGTATGAGAGTTTTTGTTTACCTTTTTAACAAATAAATCACTATGTTGAAAGGTGCGAATGGAATCGGTTTAAAAAAAGTTTAAAAAATATTGTTGTTGGCAACACTGCTCGCGCTCTGCGAACGAACACCGCGTCGCTTATAGTTTAAAAAATATAAAAATATTGGGTAAATGATTAGTATTTGAACTTTGAATTCCTATGATTTGTTGGATTAGTTAACACTCCAATTCGGTTATAGCATTGTGATAGAATGGGTTCAAATCGATAGTGTTACAATAGTAGTTTGAACTCCTGACCGGAAGTACAACCGCTCACCGGTCTGAACTCTTAGACGTGGGGCTAATTGATTTAAAAAAAAATATCTAAGTGCATTTCACTCGGTTTGCAAATTGAAAATTTTGAGTTAAGAACATCTCAAACCTGTCGTTTATCGTTTATTCAGAAAAGTCCTTATGTTCATAAAAATGAAAATTCTGTTCAATATGAATTCTAAATCACAGATGGAGATTAGACAATTCCCAAATTTGTTATTTGTTCAAAAGTCCAATTACTTTAACTGATTTCCTGCTAAATCTTAACTAATATTTCAACTCTCTTACACTGTCTGTGTATGTGTTTATTTGTCTTAGCGGCTGAACGGATTTGGGTAGAATTTGGCTCAGGACATGGTCTTCCACGTGGTCCGTGGAATAATTTTCGATTATCACGTAGGCGAAACCACTGGGAGAATATAGTCTTGCAATATTATTACAGACACTACAACAAATGAATTTAAAAATAACGAAAATCTTCACTTTTATTTAACTAGTTAACTACTAACTGCATGTTAACAAATGAGACAATCTCAGTAAAACTCTTAGAAATAACCACAAAAAGTTTCGCCGTCAAACATTACGAGAGAAATGCTTCCATTCCGATGTTTAGTTTTCTTTAGCTGCCTTTCTTAGCAAACTCGTTTCAAAAGTTCGCCTAGAATCCTACTGTTGGCAATTTTACACATTTCACAGAGGCTCAATACGGTCCAATAAAGGCGGGAAAGAGAACAGCCGCTAGATTCAGGTGAGGTTTTAGTGGTACGTTCTATTTTTAAAGTGTTTTTTTTTTCTCTATTTTCTACGGTTTGATTTCGGGCTTTCGGTGATCTGTGTGAAAGGTTGATAAAATAAGAAAGGTAAGGCAGGTATTCCCTGCTTCCAGTATTGAAGTTTACAGATCAATTTAAATCAACCGAATATTATAGAACTAGAGTAAAAGTATGGTTTGAAGAATGTTTTTCCTTTACATGAAGACATTTTATTTAAACTCCCATCAAATCGATTTACGAACTTTGAACAATTTTACTACATTGACGCGACGCTAACGCAACGTCAACGCGAGGTAAATCTAACGGCATCAATGCTGCCACATGAAAAACTAAGAAGCGAAATTTGTACGGCAACAAAAAGAACCGCGACGCCATCTATCCTGTCAGCGACGAACTACCACCGAAATCCTGCATCGCGCAAGCAAAGTTCTCCGTTTGATTTGAACATATACAACAGTCCCAATATCAATAATCAGGCAGTTGCCCATTAGAGCCACAACAACCATCTGGTCGGAGGATCCTCCCATTTCAGTCGAGGTTAGCGGGACTTTACACTCTGTACCGCATACCTCTTTTCTGGTGACCCCGACGTGATATGAACACGCAACCTTTTGATATGAGGATCCTCCCATATTTCAGTGGAGATTTGCGGGACTTTACTCTCTGTACCGCTTACCTACATACTATAATATAATCGCGTGTACGCATCGCAAATGCAGCGTATTTTAATTAAGGTTTTAAATTGACTGGACCATTTTTCTGTAGTTCCCATTAGTCACCACTTTAAAGGCATGCCATCTTTCGTGTTTTTCATTTTTTTACTTTATATTGATTTCAACTTTATATACGTTGTCGTACTACATATTTAGACTTAATGCAAAAAGGCATTCCCTACTAGTCATGAACAATAAGTTAGTCAGTTATTTAATGAACAATTTATAGAACCATTTTCCTGAAGTCTAAACTCGTAACTACTGACTATTGTATGATATTAATCGTTCGCCAGGGAACGTCGTTGCATAACTTTTGATATAAAAGGAAGTCATAGTTACTGTGTCTTGCTTTTTTATTATACCCAAGAGCCGGAACAGTTTTCCTATTCGAGTTTACTTGATAATGGAATAAAAAAATGTGAGCCGTCACGGGACGCCTGGCAAATGTGAAACATCGAAATTATTTTGTACAAGTAATATGCATAGAAGAACAGATTACGACAGGAACTAAATATGGCATAATGAAAACGGAATAGGTAGATTGTATTTATGTATACCACCGTATAAGCGTGGCGTTACCACGCGTCGCCACGCTTCGCCTCGCGTCGCCACGAGTCGCCTCGCGTCGCCACGCGTCGCCCCGCGTCACCACGCGTCGCCACGGAGTTTCTTGTCCGTTCTTCTCCATAAGAATATACCTTTCCGAATGGACAGTAGAGTCACTTTATTAATGTAATATTATTATTTTACTGAACTGTAAATGATGACGTTCAAAAGTGCCGTTTAATGGCCAAATTGAAATAAACGTTTTGACTTTGACTTTGACGCCAACAATCGGTTTTACCCGCGGCTGTAGATGTTTCAGATAAAAACTGAAATATGAAGGAGAGAAGAGAAGCTAATTACCAAGAGATATCGCCGATGGGTTACTTGAAAATTGCGAGAATATGCTGCATGCAATGGTACATTCAGACAAAGGACGATGAAGGCCAACGTCTTTCGTCTAAAATGTTTAATTGTATTTTTTGTGTTGTATAATAAATGTATTCTCTGTATGAAGACTGCCATAATATGATAAAACCATTTTTGACGTATTCCGCTTTCACTGCTCTAACAGCATTGATAAGGGGCCATCTTCACGAGCGAGTGTCTTAAAATTTTTTCATCGTCCCGTCACTTCATTCTCTTTGAATGCTGCGATTTGAAGAGTGACATTGACGAGCTTAATGTCAACTCGCGGCGATTCACTCGCTCGTGCAGGCGATGCCTAATGTATTTACGGCAAAAATATTTAAACGATGTCGTCTGCATTTTTAGCTTACTATATTCCTAGAGCCTCTTCTTTATTCAAACATTAGAATAGAAAAAAAATATTTCAAGATTATTTTCCTTTGTAATGTGTCTCATTGAATATGATCAACATAATCTTTCACAATTTCTCTGCCCTTCCGAGATATCCCTAACGGGTACACCTTATAGGATTTGTGGCTTACAATGCTCCAAGCGGTGTACCATTTCCCATAGTTAAGCTTTATTATCCGATTTAGGAGCAAACGGGAGAGGTTATGAATTATCAACACATGAAGGTGAAATGGTATTAGTTTAACCTCGAACATATTGTACGCATGTGTGGGTAATGTTAAGTGTCGTTGAATTAATTAACTGTATATTGTACAATACAAGCGATACTAATTCTCTGATTCTGAATCTCTACATATACTCGTACAAAAAATACTAGGTGGTCTTGGAAAAATGTCTATTCGTTTTAAGATTTCATCATTTTTAGGGTTCCGTAATCAAAGGGACGGAACCCTTTACTTAGCCTCTGCTGTCCGTCCGTCCCTCCGTCCGTCCATCCACCTGTCATTAGGCTGTATCTCAAAAACCATGATAGGTAGACAGTTGAAATTTTCACAGAGTGTATTTCTATTGCCGCTATAACAACAAATTATAAAAATTAAATTAAATGACAAATTGAATTTGAACCGAAAAAATCACGTTTCTTGTATGAGCCTTCAAAAAACTTGATTTTTGAATGATAGGAAACCATTCGGCTTTTGTTATCGTCGAATAAACAAAAAAAACAAAATCATCTGTCAATCAAACAAATGTTTTTTTTTATTAATAATATTGAAGCCAATGCACGCTGTCGTTGACACGATATAGCTAAAGCGTCAAATGTCTGCTATCTGTAAAGCGCTTCAATTTCATAAATATAATAAGACAGTAGGAGTAGTTTATTATTTTAGCTTGGCTTTGATAGTTTATATGTACATGTTTTATAATACGTGTAATTTCTACGAAAAAATAATTCTATTTTAAACATTACTTTATTTCTTAATTCATTTGTAACTACATAGTAAACCTTAAAGCTTCCTTCGAGACAGTCCTAGCCTAGTGTAAGAAGTCTTTGAAAATTATTTTATGTTTATTTGTTAAAGAAAACGCTCTTCAAAATGTATAACAATTTGTAATCTATATTTTCTTTTTAATAAATTTATTCTTATTATTTTTGTACACCTACCACAGTGTAGTATTATGTATAAGTCAAAAGTGAATGGTAGAGAATGCCTTGTTCCACTACTGTATATAAACTTTACATACCTGTGTATAAGTGATAGTTCTTATAACTCAACAGACAGATGTGTTGCTGGGGAGTTTGTTGCGCCACTTCTTCTTCCCAGCTAAAACACTAGGAAGTGGTGACGGGCGAGCGTTTTGGGGGACTGTCTTTATGTAGAACTTTGACGTTCAAAAAGTGCTGGCACTCAGCCTAATTTGAGTAAATGACTTTTGACTTTGACTTTAAATAATTACTATAATACGTCCACAAAAGAAAAACCCTATTAGAAATTATTTACACATACAAAAATAAAGGTTTTTTTTCCGAACGCCATGTTATCAAAAGCCAGTTCCCGCATTTCAATTGCACAATCACTATACCCGCTACCTTATCTGTGGAGGTAGAATAGAGAAGGCTGAAACCACCCATTGGAACTCCGAAACTTTGCGCTAAAGGTGACATATGCACCTTAACAGCACTAGAACTTATTGTGGTTCCATTTACTGATTGGAAACGTTTGTACTGTCCCGCTGTTTTGATATGAATTCTCGATGTAGGTACTTATTGTTTGGTAGACTTTGGGTTGGTGAATAAAATATGGTTTGTCTACTTGGATACGAT
Source organism: Mamestra brassicae (assembly GCA_905163435.1). Classification (NCBI taxonomy): domain Eukaryota; kingdom Metazoa; phylum Arthropoda; class Insecta; order Lepidoptera; family Noctuidae; genus Mamestra; species Mamestra brassicae. Next base: position 2,181,928 of record LR990996.1, on the reverse strand, counting down.
GTTGCTTTTCAATTTTCGGCCTCAGTGTAAGTGCCATGGCCACACAACGTAACACACACGTAAACGTACATGACTATATCGAGATTATAATTTCAAGGCAGATTTTTTAATACTCATTTATTTTTATCTGAACAATAAATGTATTTGTTTGAAAAATGTGTTATACAAAAAAGTATAACACATTTTTATGATTCCATCAATTTTATTCCTTTTGCAAAAAATTATCTGTCTATAGAAAAATTTACCCTAAATAAAATATTTCCAGTCATATACGTACCCTATTATTCCATGAAGGGATTAACAGGCAACGAAACTTTGTATGCAAATTCGTAGTTTTTGCTCATTCAAATCACACCAAGCATTCGGCTTAAACTATAAATCTGGCCAAGTGCGAGTCGGACTCGCGTGCACAGGGTTCCGAACGAATTTAATTTTTGTAACATGTTATTTTAACACTTTAGACTTATTTTTTATTTATCTGCATTTTTTTTATTTAGGCCCAGCAGTTTCGGGTTTAAGGATGGGGAATAATCATCTTTCATCTAATTTCTTGAATATATTCAAAACTATTTATTTTAAAATGATGTAAAACATAGTATTAAAACCCGCACATTAAGCCCTTTAATATGAAGTATCACACGGTACAGTTTGAAAAACTTTCTTTTATATTTCCAGTTGTTCCCTCAAAAGTGACCCCCGTAATCAAAATTTATTTATTTACGTAACGCGTTCATGTTTGAGTCACATGAGTTCATATGTGTACGAAATTTCAACAGAATCAGTCCGGTAGATTTTGAGAAAATTGGCTGTGACAGACGGATACACAGACACCCGTGATCCTATAAAGGTTCCGTTTCTTACGGATGTTCGCAACCCTAAAAATCTCTCATCAAATACAGAAAAAAGAATAGACCGAGACAGAAAATCTAGGCTAACTGTAACCCACATTCCTCAACTATTTTCATTTACCCTCACAATCACCGCATTGGCTTGAACTTCTAACAATGTCCTTTGCTTATTTCCGCCGGTTTTGTGGAGTCGTGCCGTTTGTTCTTTACTTTAGACCTTTGTTTTACCAAGTTCCATTGTATTTGCTTTCCTGGTTTCCATTAGTATTGGAGAGAAGAGAGAAGGATTTTGTTGATAATGCTGGCTTGGTAGTTAGTAAGTGATGTTTGTGTGTTGATGGCTTTCTTTAACGCTTGCATTTGCTCGTGTGTTTCATCAATTTTCTGGCAATGATTTTAAGGCTGGCAAAGGTTTTAGTTATGCTGGTACTTCATTTTGCGTTTGTTTCAAAATATTTGCATCACTTGGATAATCTAAAATAAACTCTCCATATCCATCGAAATATATATATTTTTTTAATGAAGTGAACCATAACGGAAAATTGCACTTATTCGACGAACTGCGCGAATATTTATTTAAGCAAGTGGCTTTAGTATTTACACTTTCTCTATACTAGCCCCGGCAAAGAAAAAACACTTTATGTTAAACTTTTCATTTGTATTTAGATATACTACCTTTTGCCCGCTACTTCGTACGCGCATATCATGGTTGATTATAAAAAAAATCGTTAGATTTGCTTCAATTATACAATTTTAAGACTGTTCGCACCAATTTCCAAGTAAATTGAATTTATTTACTTTTATTTTCGGAAGCAAGCAATAATGCTATACCTTAAAACTTTATCATCCCTTTTCACACCTTTAGGAGTTTATTTAAAAAAAAATCCAAATAGGGTACATGTTATTCTTACATTTTATCAAAATCATTAATGCGGTGTTTCGACTTCATCGGGCCGAAGATTAAAATCCTTCCGTACAAACTTAAACACCACCTAAACCCCTACTGGGGGTAGTTTTGAAAAACTAATAACGTTATTATTTTTTATTTATTTTGCTCGGTATTTGTACGAAGTTTCGAATTTATAAACCTAAAAAATAGGGAGATAGAAAAATAGAGATTTCTAATTTTTCGAAAATATGTTATGGCCCATGTTTTAAGTAAATAATGTAGCTTTCTAAACCGAACGATTTTAAAAATTCCGTCATCATTTAATGATGACAGAATTTTTAAAATCGTTTGAGTAGTTTTTAAACCAAATCGTTACAACCAAACAAAGAAACATAATAAATCTTTCCTCTTTATAATATTAGTTTATATTTAGATTGATTAACTTTAGCTCGCGACTTCGTTCGCGCATATCCCATTTATTCTCGTCACAGCATTCCTCATGAATGTGCCAATCATATACAAAAATATTTTTTCAAATCCGACTGGCTGTCTCAGAGATTAGATATACAATATAGATAGTAAAGATTATATATACAACGTGTAACATAATAAACGCAATATCTCTTAAGGGGTCATTGTTTTATGAACAAAAGTTGATCGTAATGCGACTGACTTTTTACTTACAAAATAAATTTTACTGACGCTATACAACGAAGAAATATTTTATACGGTAGACAAAATACATGTATTGTCCTAAATTCATTGTTAAATCCCTCATAACAATAAACATTAAAAGCAGTTTAAACTATGTTATATCCGCCATCTTTATCTTACCTTGGAAATTACTGAAACAAAATAGAAGCAGACAAAAGCCCTTAATTTATTAGTAGCATTAATTTATCCTAGTAGTGGAGACGGAAGGAAATTATTTTATTACAGCATTCTACCTCGTAGAATAATATCACTTGTATTCTCGAGAATAGAATAAGGATTTGCAGAAGCCAACGGAGCGCGACCTTGCGTTTTAAGTTTATGTTACTATAGGTAGTAAGAGCTTTGCAGTCTTGCAATACATTTTTTTTTTTAGGGTTGGGAAATCATCAAATGACTTCTTCCGCTCTGGGTGGAGCGGAAGGGCGTGACAGACTCTTACTGACTAAAACCCATCCGTGTTCCTTCTAAAGCCCTTTGCGTTCCAGGGCCGCGGTGACTCTTTCGAACAAATTCCGCCACCCTGGCAGGCTCTACAGAACGCGCCATCGACCCGGGCCTGGTGGTGATCAGACAGCGAGCCACCCAACGCTCGCCGTCCGCAGGCAGCACTTGCAATACTTGGTTTGGATAAAAAATTGGTTGTCTGTAAAGTCGGTTTACGGACGATAGTTTAACGTACGTGACAACGTCATAACAAAACATTGACAAAATGATCGTAACGTTACAGTCATCCTTTTTCGTGCGTGCAGCCGGCATTCATCGATTTATTAGACGTTGTCACGTCAAAAAATACAAGATTTTAAAAGGGATTTCTTCATTTCATCAATTACTTTTTCACCATACGCATGTCAGCCTGATGGCGCAATCACACGTCGTTTGCCCGTATTCGGGTGCTCGAAAAACTATATTCGAATTCGGGTACCCGATTAATTAACTGCACTAGTCAGCGCACTAGGATATTTGCCCGTATTCGGGTGCTCGAAAGACTTGATTCGAATTCGGGCACCCGATTAATTAACTGCACCAGTCAGCGCACTAAGATATTTGCCCGTATTCGGGTGCTCGAAAAACTATATTCTAATTCGGGTACCCGATTAGTTAACTGCACTAGTCAGCGCACTAGGATACAGTCTTACGACTAAAACATTATTGAAAAACGCATTGGGTTCGAAGACGGGCTAACTCGACCCCGTTCACTGACACTTAAGGCCTACGCACACCGGGACGGAATAGCAGAAGATTTTTCCACCGGTCAGTGCAGACTAACCGCTTAGATGCTGTAGCATTCCGGCAGCCTGCTAGTGTACTTCGATCGAGACCTACCAAGACATACCAACGACGTGCCGCGTCATGCCGCCGCGGGATCTCTTAGCGCGCTCTCCAATGCCGTGTCAAGAAATCCCTATCGATGCCACGGAAAATATATGCCGTATTCCTAATAGATAAGTTTGGTCAAAATTTAAATTCTCTGCCATTCCGTCCCGGTGTGCGTAGGCTCTTACTCGTTTGCCCGAATTCCATAGGCATTCGAATTTGGGCCAGCGACCAATACGATTGCACCTCAGCCCTCAACCCTTATGTTTCCGTATAATAGGTAAACCCATTTAAACATAACGGACGCAACAAACTTTACACTTACCACTAAACAAAAACCGTACTCACCTTCCTGGAGTGTAAAATTTTCTACAAAATTATGAGTCCACGCTTTACTAAGGTAATCTACACATAAGTCTCGCTGTTGAAGTGTTAAAGTGTGCAATAACATAGCCAGTCGACAAAGCCGAGCTAAGCAAGACTCCTATTTCGCTGTGTGAAATAAACCAGAAACCACGAACTGGAATTTCATGGAATACGGACTAAAAGTATGCGGGCGTTGGTATGAATGAAATTTCTTACAGAATGAATAATGGTTCATGTTCTATCTACATAGAAGGAGAACAAATAAGGAACAAATAATCTTAAATAATAAAGGTCGTCTATTTCCTTCTGTGAGTAAACTAATATTATTAATGAATTTAAATGTATTTTGACATGATTCATTAATTACAATGAACTTTGATAATAGTGATAAAATAGATTTTGAATGACATGATATGAGTTACAGCGATCTTTATATTATTATGATAAGAACTGCACTTCCACCTGTGACAAACAATAAATGAATTTGAATTGAATTGAGTTTCTTGTATGACAATTTACGACAGGAGTAGTTATAATTTATTTATTTATAGAGGTATAGACTTTACTGTGTGTAAAATATGGAACAGACAGATATAAGCCTGGACACGAAATGGAAATGCAGTTAGGGTAAATGTTGAGTGTTATAATCAGAGATCGAAATAGGTAAACTATACTTACCTAATGTTCGTGGAAGCAAGTAACATAGAGTTGATAATACCTCCTCTTAGATCCCGGAGGAGATATCAGCAGCTGCAACGTCCATCTGCAATTAACAAGAATAACGCATTAATATCTTCATCAATTCAGCCAATAGACGTATGCTAGACATAGTTGCGACGCCTCTTCGGCTGGTCCTTTGTTTCTCGCATTCTGCGAATTCCCGATATCTTTACCGTTACCAGAGCATGGATACACCCCGCAATAATATTCTGAAAGTCAAAATGTGAACGATGGCAATTGCAAGTAACAGCACTCATTCTGCAGCAGGCTAACTCAAAACCCATTAAATTAATTGATATCGATATTGTGAATACATTTGCTGGCCATGTTATAGCAGGATATGCTGAAACAAATTTACTGTAACACCATATTCTAGCAAATAAAATATTTTGATTGATTTGATTGATTGATTAAAATAAGTTCTTTTTTTAAAGATACACTTTGAAATCTTTTTGCTGGCGTCTTATCCAAGCCACATTTTTCACGTCTCAATAAAACTTCAGACACACCTAAACAGCCCACAAATTGCCAGAAAATTGCCTACCACCTGACGGCACATATAGCAACCCAATCACCTCCTATTGCAATCAATCTATGTGATAAGTGTTCGGCCAAAACGGTCTCACGTCGGGCCGCCATTTGCGGAAAGCTTTTAAGGACTTGATCACAACTAGTCACTTTCTATGTATTCATGAGGGGTAGACTTTATGTGTGAAGGAAGATGTTGGTGGAAATTATTTTAAGTATTTTGTAGGGTATTTATTATTTTATGAAAAGTTAGATTAAAAGTCAGCTATGGTCGACGCCAGATAAATTTACAACAAAGGTCATTGCCCTTTCCTTAATATCTCTTCGTATTACCTGGACAATAAATTTATGAATCGTTTATCATTACTAGAAAATGTAAAGGATCACGATAAATGTCAATTCAGGACAGGTTTATGTCATTATTTCTGTCAATAAATGTAGGTGGGTCAGTGAGCGTTATTGCAAATTTATTTGGCATTGACCATAGTCAGTACTAATAGTCACCAAAATACCTTACACCAAATTTCAAAATGATGAGAGTTTTAAGATTTCTTCCATAATTTTGCCTAACTCATAACTAAACTCGAGAGCGTGTGCTGAACCGCAGTGAACGTATTGGGCGTTTGAGGATCCAGGCGCGCGCTGACCTCTTTTATATAATATTTTTATGTTATATGTATGTGATGTAGCCATGGGCGTGCAGTAGGCTACAGTAAGGGTAGGCCAGCCCATACATAATGCCAAAAAAAAAATCACATCGTAAGTATCGTGATTTCAACCCTGAATTATTTGTTTTTGGGCATTATGTATGGGCTGGCCTACCCTTACTGTAGCCTACTGCACGCCCATGGATGAAGCAATACATAAATAAATAAATCTCGCGGATGTTCGTGCGGAATTATATCTTACACGTTATGTTCAACATTTTAAGTCACAAAACATTCAATTTTCAATTAATTTAAATACATTTATAATCCTGATTAATTTTCTTCAATATGTAGTCAGTAACATGGTGGCCCGGGTCGATGGCGCGTTGTATTTCACGCGCGCCTCAAAGAGTGACATCTCTTTCCACAGAAGACGGGGTCCGCTAGGGCCAGAGCCTGCCAGGGTTGCGGAATTTGTTCGAAAGAGTCACCGCGGCCCTGGAACGCAAAGGGCTTTAGAAGGAACACGGATGGGTTTTAGTCAGTAAAAGTCTGTCACGCCCTTCCGCTCCATCCAGAGCGTAAGAAGTCATTTGATGATTTCCCATCCAAAAAAACATGGTAGAACATGGCAAATTGCTCAAACATTAATATTGATACGAAAATACGAAGTTCTCGTCTATAACCATTTTGAAATCATCTTATGCTCATGACCTGGCGTCAAATGGCGTTATTTCTGTTATTTAAATAATTATTGTAAATCCAAAGGAACAAGCTGTGTTTTTTAAAAACAAAAAATACTTGCATAAACGGAACTACAAGTTCTAACATATTTATCATTCAACTAGATATTAATAAATACCTCAATTACACGTAAAACTTGTACGAGTATTATAAAGTACCTACAGTATGTAACTTTGAAAGACAAGACATATTGATCAATCTCCTTCCTGAGTACCCGTCGCCACGCTTGTGTTACAATGTGCAGATTCTCAAAAACTATCTCTCCGAACAACTTTTGGAAAGTTCAAAACTCATCATCGGTGGTCCCCAAGTTCCACCGGCTAAAGTAAACTGCTATAAAGGATATTGAGATTACATTTCATACTTTAATGTTTTCAGTTTAGGAAAAATACATTTTGAAATTCACATCAGAAAATACCGTAATCAGATTTCACGCCTCTTTCACACGGCTATTTAATCAGCGTGGAATAATCTAATCGTGAGTTTTCATCTCTTTAATATAGGTACGCTGAATTTCAGTACACAAAATCAAAAATTTCTCGTTTAATCACCTCGAAGCGTTCATATCATCAAAAGTAAAGGCTTTTGTAGTTAAGAAAAGGGCGTTGGAGGAGTTCGGTACTGGCTGCTTCACGAAAATGTAGATACGCATCAGTCATTAACACTCGAGCCTGTCATTTCGCTTGGTCCTTTGAGTCTCCAACAGATTCTCCAGTGGGTGTAGCAATTTTGATGAAAGAACATGGTTATTTTGGTAATAACCCTCGGGAATTGAACTATTCAGAGTTTCAGACGTTAGGACCGATTTTGAGGCCTGCCTGTTTTTGAGGACCGCTTTGCTGTGCCACGATTTTTGGCTAAGCTTCTCCAGTATGTGACCTGGTTAATTTTTATTGCGGTATGCTTAGACGAAAGTTTTAAGTTTCCTATTTTGCTTTTGTAGTTAAAATTAAGAAGTGGAGATCGTGCTGGCTGACTTTGCAGAATTATCTTTTGCATTCATTTTTCTAATTATTCCGCGGCTACAATAGGTGGTGTTTCAGTAATTTTAATATATTAATTCCTTTAAATGTGCAGTTTTTAAAAATGAGTAAACTAAATTGCTTATTTATTATTGTTCTATTTATTTAATGTACTCTTAATTAAACTTAAATTATGGACAATGTATATAAAAGAGTATTATATCCTATTCTATTTTGAAAATGAAAACTAACTATCGTTGTATTCACATGCATTTTTTACAGTGAACTTAAAACCATAGACAAATGAGTTCCTACGTTATCGAGAAAATTTCAAAAATACAAGCTAAATATGGCCATAAGTAAACTCTTTTCCAGCTCAATAGCTCTTTTCACGTGTTAAACCTACATTTTCCAGATAGAGCTGCCTGATCTAGTTCAAATAGTATCTTTACACATGAATGGATCTGAAACATGGTTTACAGCATGGAGAATGAAGCCATTTTTGGACATTCGCCAACGGATAGCTTCCTTCATATTGTCATGCAATAGAATTTGAATTTTATTTAAATAAGGTGGCATTCTGATCGATGGTTTGCTTTCCTTGAATAAGGACTGTGATTTTGGCTCGTACAAAAGCATTAAAGGTTGTATCATTTCTTGCACGCTAGAAAAACGTCACTTATGGTAGACACCAGACGAATGTGCAATAACGGTCATTGACCCACATAATTTTTTTTTTTTTGTACACCTTAAAAACTTAAGAGTAATTCAATGTTTAAAATAGTTAATGTACAAAGGCGAGCTTAACTGAAAAATGAGTTTTCTACCAGCAAACCTTTGAGTGATAGAGAGAGAGATTATAATAGAGGGAAGGGTAACTATATTTTTTAACTTTTTTAATATCAAAAACAGAAATAAAGTCATAAAGCTGTCCTGAATCAACTTCTATCGTAATCCTTTACGTTCTCTTGTAATGAAAAACAGTTCATAATGTATTGTTCGGGTGTCTACGAAGGGTTATTAGGGAAAGGTCAATGTACTTTATTGCAAGTTTATCTGCGCCTAGCATAGGAAACAACACCGCTCAAGTCGATAAAGGCAGATTTAACTTTTAATGCCATTGAACAGAGCTCTTTGTCATGGATCGAACTGACAGTATTACATTTATGCCACTTGTCGGTCTTTTCATCGACATAAGTGACATGGAAAAGTCATTCAACAATATTGAACCAAAGATATATATCTATGTATCTATTGGGGTATGGTTTCCGCACTTAGTCCTGATGTTGGACCATTGTGCGTGGGCCAACCTCCCTCCAGAAGCAGATCAGTTCTCCTAAAGAGTTCAGGATGTCTGTGAGTGATTTCAGTGCCCCTATTGTTTGTCTGCGTATCTCGGCGACGCCTGTGCACTCAAGGAGCACATGCGACACCGTTTCCTCCTCCTCCATGCATGCTCTATATATATATATACCAAAGATGTCATTAAGGTCGCTAAAAATTTGACGCAGTTAAATGAAAAAGGTTAAACAATGGCTGATCAAACTACTTGGCTGCGACATATACATCTAAAACTAAAAATAAAAGACAAAAACATTAGGGATACAAAAATATCACTGAGTAATTGAGTATACAAAAATAGTTCATTGAAAGTAACGTGCCATACAAAAGAAAGAATAAGGAAAATAGTAACAAAAGAATATTAATCCAATTTACTCGTTAAAGTTCTCTTTGTCCCAAAAATAAGTTGTATAGAGAAACAATCCTTTTGAGGATTTGATCTTAATATCAAACGACATGCTGTAGTAAATCTTAGTGTAAAAAGAATGTCTGAAAAAGTTTTATATAAAGGCATTTTTTCTTTTTACATCTTCTTCACGAAATCACAGTTGTGATCGAAGCTTTATTTTCCGCTTTCGTAAGAACGAAAGCGGAAAATAAAGCTTCGAAAACTAAGAAGTTTTATAATGTGACGTATTTTTTAACCAACCTTAAAAAAAAGAAGCAGGTTCTCAATGCGGTTGTATTTTTTTTATGTTTGTCACCTCATAACTCCGTCCTTTATAAACCAATTTGAAAAATTTTTAACGTTCCAATTAGTCATACAAATTTCATCAAAATCGCTACCGTAGTTTGGTTTTTAAATCAAAATAGCTGGGGAAATAGAAAATATATCATACAAGTAGACGAAATTGCGTGTTTTGCTTTTTTAGTGGTGTTGTTGGGTGTGGGGTACCACTAAAAAGTAAAAAATATAATTTTTTTTTTTACAAAAAAATACTACCGACTTCCAAAAAAAAACACTTCAAATATTAAATAACTTTAATTTCTGAAGTCGGTGTTAAAATACGAAGAAACAACTAAAAACACCGACTTCCGAAATTTTTAATTGCATACAGTAGATTCTCACAAATATACTGAGACAATATACTAAGCTCCAAAAGTGCCACCACGTCTTTCGGTTGAAATAATGATGAACATTAAATCCATCTATAAAACCATGACTTACATAATATCTACCTAGCCTTTAATAGTTAGTTCTCTGAAAAATTTCACTTAAATGAAGTAAATGGGTCCTTTATAACGGAGTCGGGGAAAGAATTTACTTGTTCTACAACTATGAGAAAAGGACTGGACGTCTTGTACACCGTTGTACTGTGTGAACTTATTAAATATTTCACTTGATTATGTAGTAAATAAATTGTGACCTATTTAGCTGTCTAGCTCTATGATGAATGACCAGTGTCTCATTCAAAAGATTTTAGTTGATATTAAAGCATTTCACACAGTAAGTAAACAATTGTTTTGGAATGAAAGTTGTGATTTCCGACCATTTTGATATAAAATCAACAAAGAAAAGTAAGGACTATTTTCTTATTTAAATGAAGTTTATTGATGACTTCACCGGATTAAAAAGAATTTCATAGAACAATTTTCAACGTCGCAAAATCACTTCAAAAATTATTCTTCGCCAGTCTCCACACTGCCTCCGCCCAAGCGAATATTACGCTCCGGTGTGACATAAAGCCACACTAACACCGGCATAGCTTGTAGCCTGTCAGAAGCATACGGTCGCTGACAAAATAGCTTGTGCTTGGCTTAAACCCACAAATGGAGACCGGGCTTAACCCCTCTGACGTAGATTGAATAAAACACTGTTGATAATACCAAGTTATTTCATGAAAAGGATTTGTCGAAATTATTTTTATATGCAGCTGCAAAGTTTTATGCCATTTGCGTCTCATGTTTTTTTTGTTAAGGCTAATGAACTATTCAGTTTTTATTCTAACGAACGTATTATTATACTGTATTTTATAATCATGCGTTCAACCGTTTAAGAGTTGTTTGTTAGAGAGACAATTAAGGAGTTTGTAATCTCACAATGACCATTATTATCTTTCACTATGACTATGTCTTAAAACCATCATGATTCCGGTGTGAGAGGGAGTTGGAGCTGTACGAGATTCATAGTGCTATCCCTTTTCCACAACGGAATTATGATGGCCGTCGGCCGTCGTAGTATCAGGGGCTAGAAGAACTGTTCCGATTAGGAACATTCATTCACTGATAGTAAAATCAAAGTGCCATATGCTATTTTCATATCGGAAAAATGTACTGTCGCTGTGGTAGAAGTCACGGAAGAAAAACCGTGGAAAAACTTAGTCATATTATTATTGTATTGTTGTTATTTTAAAGCCTTTCCTTTTCATTTCCACCTAGCTGTCTTTGCCATATGACCCTACCTTATAAAAGAAACTGGCATTGTTATAAGAACATTTTTAAATAAACGTAACGATCGAGTTTATCCTTGTTAAGTCGACAATATAAACCTCACTCGATGATATAAAGTTACATCATGAAGGGAAATTGCTCTCGCATTTTTGCCTCAAGTTCTGAAGGCCGTAACATCATATTTTATTCACGATGTTGCCATTATTTGCTGCCAAATATTGTACAAGTGCTTGGAATTGACGTAGGTAAGTAGACATGAAAATTATAATATTGTAAGTAACTTAGTTATTGCTTAAAATATTTATTATGATGATTTTATAAAATACTGAGAGGGCAACGCTCGGAGTTTCCTTGCGTAATCGAATCAGAAATGACAATATCCGGAAGAGAACCAAGGTTACCGACATAGCCCGAAGGATCGCCAAACTGAAGTGGCAGTGGGCAGGGCACATTGCTCGTAGAACAGATGGTCGATGCGGCGGAAAAGTTCTGGAGTGGCAACCGCGTGCGGAAGACGAAGCGTCGGAAGGCTTCCCACAAGGTGGACCGATGACTTGGTGAAGGTCGCGGGTGGCCGATGGATACGAGACGCATAGGACCGGTTGTTGCGGCGACACTTGGGGGAGGCCTATGTCCAGCAGTAGACGTCTTTCGGCTGATATGATGATGACGATGATGATGATAAAAAACTAGCTTCTGGCCAATGGCGTCACCCGCGTAACAGCTGAACATTTACCTATGGGAACGTGCTACCGATTCAAAAGTATCCTGTGTTCTGATTCAGAACGTAGCCTATCCATTCAAATCCAAATTCACCAAATACATTTATCCGTTTAAATGTGATTAGTTGAGTATGTTTTATGAATGTATTACATTACTTGAATAGATAACTCGCATTTTTTAGGTTTTCATGTAATTTCTTCTATTTTCCTGATATTTAACATTACTCCACATAGGCCAGTCACCGTAGACGGACTAAACGCGTTAGTTAAAAGTCCCTAAAACATAAAGAGAAAAAAAAAAACGCGTTAGTTTGCAAGTATTTGTCTAAAAAAATCTAATTAGTCCATTAGATAGATTTCCAAAAAATATTGGAAACGTATTTTTTCTTTAGTCACGTTAACAAAAAATAAAAATGATACAGTGCGTTGAAAACTCGTGACGTCACTTTTTACTGGAAAGTGCTATTACAAGCCCCCACTCCTTCTCTTCGTATTTTTTTATTGATTTGATAAGAAAAAACGTATCAATATTTTTCGATAATCTAACTGTTTACTAATTCGTTCTTTTTTTTTGTCAAATAAGTACCTTATTAATTGCACTGTCCTGATTTTTTAGGATGTTGTTGATATAGAGATGCCAGTAGTTTCATCCAATTTTTCAACTTCGAAAGATCTATGCTAAACTGCGTGGTGTTCGGAAAACTTCTTATATTACGTTCATTTTTAAGATTTAGGTATGATTTTAAACGGCGCATTCCACGGTGAATAGTAGAAAAAAGAGTATGTACTCATTACCTAGCCGTAGTTTGATATAAAAAGTGTATTAATGGGTTCTATAAAATATTTTGTGTTCGAACAACACCAGCTGCGAGTAACTCAAATTTAATTTCATAACCAAACATTACCTAATTACCTCAAAAATTAAAACTTCCATAATTAGAAAGAAAGAAAGAAAGAAAGAATAATATTTATTTAGCACTTACATGAAACACGCACGGTACATAGAAATAAAATTATAAAAAGAAATGTAGGTATGTTAAGAACTAAATGTGTGTCTCACGGCTGCACTAAAAAGGTCCATTTCAGCGATATGTCAGACAGACTGATGCTGTCTGACGCTGGTTTTCTAATGAACCCTTGAATGGACGAGTGGCGGTTCATTTGAATCCATCTAATATAGTTATATTCTTACATATATCTACATGTAGCATCTAAATAAAGTAAATAAAATAATAAACAGATATAATTGAAACAATGTGTATGAATGTGTTTGTGTACGTGTAATGTGTTATTGAATACTTAGAGAAACAAATACTTGAAACCAAAATTTTGCCCAATTGCCCCAACCTCACAATAATTCCCGACAAATTAAACACAACACATCAATTACCAGCTCGAATAAGACACTGTATACACTAGCATACACAACAATAAAGCCGGGAACACACCACACACCACTGGCCGGAAGGTTGCGACAGCGTATACACTGCTCGTTGAGACCGCCCCTTTCATGTAACAGAGTACGTTAACTACCACGCTATAGATGTAAGTATGAACCTGCCTTAATATCTCGAGTACTGGCAGGTTGTATGGAGGTAAAGTTAAGTTACGGCCACGTTATTTTGTTATTTTAATCACCTTTTATATACAGTCTTGCTGTTCTGAGAAAATTGTTGTATTATGTAGTTTATAATTCAATTGCTTTATCTTATGGCTTTGTTCCCATGGCTTGTCTTACAGGAATTGTGTATTTTTTAATGTATGTATGTCTGCAAAAAAATAAAAAAAATACTTCGCAATTGTCAATTTATTGAAAAAATCAGCAAACTTTGAAAGCTAGGTTGATTGCCCAAGGATGTGCCAGAGGTACCTACCTGAAGCCAAAAAAAACAGCTGTCGAGTGTCGTAGCGGAATTTGTTCGAAAGACTCAGAAGTCATTTGATGATATCCCACCCTTAAAAAAAAGCAGTCATAAGTTGGTTAAGCAGAAAAAAAAACTGAACATTGAGTCGTTTGCTGTATTGCATACTTGATTTTAGTACCTATATGGTCCACCCTATTACGAGTATAACCTTAGATAATGCAACACCCTTCATCTGTCACCTACTAGTAAACATACATAAATGAACTAACTCGTTCATACATTTTTAACTCAAAACTTGTATTATTAACTGTAGGGGTCGGAACTGTGTTGCGTAGTAGTTAATTTTAGTTTATAACTCCTATAACTAAATTCTGTGGTTTGACAGAAACTTTATGAATTATGTCTCTTTACGCTAAAAATATGAAATTAAAAAACAGGGCAGCAATTTTCAATTTTTTTTTAAAGTATGAATGATTTATATTTTTTGTATGAAATGAATGAACGGAGAGTTCAGTCTTAATACTATTGTTATTCAAAGCTGTTACAAATAGCCTTCGATTTAGTTATTATTTGTTACCTAGAGAGTTTTTAACTGGCTTTTAGTATAAGCGGATGCAGCTGACAATCAGATGAATTAAACATGTCAAAGTCAAAGTCAAAACGTTTATTTTAATTAGGCCATTAAACGGTACTTTTGAACGTCATCATTAACAGTTCAGTAAATAATAATATTACATTAATAAAGTGACTCTACTGTCCATTCGGAAAGGGATATTCTTATGGAGAAAAACGGACAAGAAACTCCATAGTTACTCTTTTCAAATAATTATTTTACAAAATTTGGTATACAAAAAATAATTTATTATTATGTGAGGACGATGCACACATGTAGTGATCATCTCTGATAACAATAAAAAAATTGACTACGTACAACGGCACATATAAAACGTCAAAAGCTAGCGCATAGCTCCAATTGGTCGTTTCGTATGCAGAAGAACCGGCAAGAAACTCCATAGATATTCTTAAATTGACTTTTATAATGATCATTACAGTATCAATAGGTAGGGTAACACTTATACCTCTTTGATTTAATTGTATTTATTAGATTTTTTTTTAATCGAAAATTACTGAAATTGAAACAACATATCCACACATCTACTCCATCCAAACATCCACCCTTATCATACGTAATTCCGTCCTATCACACAATCACCCAGCGGACCTCTCGATACAAAATTATCTGGCTTCCGTCCCTCCCTTGATCTCAGCAACTAATCTATTTCCTCTATTGAGATTAGCATTACGTCTGTCCCTTCCTTATGTAATGATAATATTGTTGGCTTCGCAGTATTTTATTATTTGATAAAATAAATCACATTGTGTAGGTATTTGTAGTATTTTTGTAGTACTACTAAGGAAAACGCTAGGCAGAATGATTCTTAGTACGGCTCCCTCTAATTCTGGGAGTCAAAACAATGCATCTTAGACGATTTCAAAGGAATCGGAAACTATCCGATGTTTAAAAGTAGGTATCCTTTCTTTTAAGGCATAGTTTACGCCTTCGCCAAATTTCATTCAAATTCGTTTAGCCGTTCATGTGTAAATGACTAATATTGGTTGGAGTGGGCTGGAGTAGGAACCTAACACCTCTAATGATGAAAAGATGTTTGGTAGTATCTGCTTACCCCCATGCAAAACTGGCGTGATGAATTACCCCCAGTTCCACGCTTATAGCGTTAAGTTACAACTGAATAATTAAATTCAATTAATAGTTCGCCTCATAACTATTCATTAAATCCTCTCTAATCGCATTCGCGCAACTAACCAAAACAATAGTCTTTATTCATAAATCAATGACATCATTAAAATAGGTTAACAATCAAAAACAGTTTATATTAGCCCCATGTTAACCGATATTGTCGCTTGATCGTTTCAATTATGCGGGGCTTGTGGACAAGAATTAATATGTATTTGTTACAATGCCGGTGTCGGTGGCACCCGCTTGAATCCGGTTAAAACTGGTATAATCCGCCCAGAAGCGGCCGAAAGCGGATTTGTCCGATCATGTTTGGCTGAAATTTAGCATCGTGTTGCAATTAAAGATGAATGTTATCGTGTTTTTGGGATGGGAGAGGGTGTAACGAAAAACGTACTTTGGGAGATTGACTCGATAAATTGCAATTTACCATTATTATGAAGCGTTTATGACGATCGTAATTTGCATATTATTGTTAAGTCAAAAGTTTCAAGATTATCATAACTATATTTTTCACTACTGAACATAATGTTCAGATAAATAATAAAATCAATAAACGAATACCTCACACCACCGCAGACAGGGTGGTGTCCTGTATGGACTGATAGAACTTAATATAATAAAGGGGTACTTATTATTAGGGTTCCGTACCCAAACGGTAACCAACTGAACCCTATTACTAAGCCTCCGCTGTCCGTCCGTCCGTCCGTCTGTCTGTCAGAAGTCTGTATCTTAAGAACCGTAATAGATAGTCAGTTGAAATTTTCACAGATTTTGTATTTCTATTGCCGCTGTAAAAACAAATACTAAAGTAATTTCAATTAAAAATTAAGGAAACGTGTTTTTATTCGGTTTAGGGTACGGAACCCTTCGTGTGAGACTCTTACTTGGCCAGTTTTCATTAAGTTCTGTCACTCCATACAGTCAGATTTGTCTGGTGGGCATCGCTGTTGCCAGTAAGACTACCGGTGAACCCTAAAAAACTCATCATGTAAGGTTTAAACATATTCTTAATTCTTAATGTTAGGATTCGTTTTAAATTTTTAAATATCGCAATTGTTAAGGGTTCAATATTATATAGAATTAAGTAATTACCTACCTTATTTATGTTTATACACAAGGGGGGACGTCATTACGTCACTCGAACGAACGGTAGTTGCTGAAAATCAACGCACAACTTGAATTTATGTACATTTTCTACAATTACTTTCATTGTCCAAGATGATTATTATTGTTGTTGTTTCTATGTTGTCCCTGTCAGCCAGTCGGGCGTCATGCCATAGACAACTGCTGAACTATGTTCTGTTTTGTCTGTGGTCTGACCAGAGACTCGTTTTAATTGATGTTCGGTCCTGACATGGGCTGATAGTGATGCATTATTTTTATGTATTCTTGTTATAATTGTAGTTGATAAGTTTTTTTATCTTTAAGTGTTTCTATGCGTTTTTTTCGGCAGAATAATTATATTGGTGTACAATAAAGAATATTCCTGTATACTCTAAGTACCTAGATTTTATAACACGTTAAACTGCCAACTCTCTCAAATCACGACTATAGTCAAACAACACCGCAATACACACGTCCTATTCAAATCCCTTTATTTATTCCACACTTCACCCTACCACTTTTATTAAAAAAAGATATAGGTACCTAGAAAAGAGTTCTCGTATCAAATTCTGTCCGATCCCCGCAGGAGATTGAGCTATAAAACGACATTAACCGACCCAAAACATCAGCGAATGAGTATTCGCGTCACGTAAGAATCAAGTCCCATAAGGAATGAGTTTGTGGGCCAAGTTTCAATGTCGACAGCGTCTAAAGGTTTTTTTCTCAGAAGATCTTTGGATACTCAAATAGGACACAAAGGCTGGCCTCTTTCGCTATTTAATTTCAGACGTGGATCGCTTATGGAGGTTCGTGACGGCAATATTTTTGACTATTCTCATGATTTTTCTCATCTCGTGTTTGTCATTTTATATCTTGTTGTCGCCTTTTCAACATTTCTTTTACTGGCTGTTTTGATATAAACTTTTTTTTTTAAACTCAAAAACGATTAAAATCATGGACAATCTAATCTCTAAACAGAAGCTCCTGGTTAAATAATAACAGTCACACTGGTCGATCTTCAAGGTTAAGCAACGCTTGCCGAGGTTGGTCTGTAGGTGGCTGACAAACCGAGATTCCTTTGTGCCTCGGAAAGCACGTTAAGCCGTCTATCCCGGCTGTCATTTGTAGATCTTTGGCAGTCATTAAGGATAGTCAGAAGCCAGAAAATCTGACACCAGTCTTTCCAAGGAAAACCGTGTTACCCAGTTAATGGGTTGTGGAAGTCTGGTAGGCAGCCGCTCCACGTAAAATACTGGTATTCAGGTGAATCCGGTTTGACTGGAAGCCTATCCCAATATAGTTGGGAAGAGGCTCGGCAGATGATGAATCTAATCTCTAAACAATAATTATGTCGAAAATGAACACTGTTTTACAAAAACGTTTCAGATTTCAATATATCATACACGCAGTAGACATAACGCATTAACTCTCTGGTTTTAAAGATAGCAGGGATTTCTGAAAGACAATTATTTAAAAACTAGACTTGACGCCCGCGGCTCCGCCCGCGTGACTGTCGAAAATTATCCCATGGGAACATACTCCCGGGATAAAAACTATCCTATGTCCTTTCCCGGGACTCAAAAAATCTCCATACCAAATCTCATCTAAATCGGTCCAGCCGTTTGCGCGTGAAGAAGTAACAAACATACACACAAATGAATAAGTTTACCTCTGTTGGTGGTCTCTCTTTGTTCTTATAAGTAGCATACTTTGGGTACATCGTCCTCACATAATATTAAATTAATTTTTGAATACCAAATTTTGTAAAACCATTATTTGAAAAGAGTAACTATGTAGTTTCTTGTCCGTTCTTCTCCATAAGAATCTACCTTTCCGAATGGACAGTAGAGTCACTTTATTAATGTAATTTTTTTTTTACTGAACTGAAAAGTGCCGTTTAATGGCCTAATTGAAATAAACGTTTTGACTTTGACTTTGACACACACACTCACAAACTTTCGCATTTATAATATTAGTGTGATTTGAAAATAATCTACTAAAATGCAACGAAAAAAACGACAAAAGAAATGATGAAATAAATCACTAATGATCGTCATTATGTCGTCACTATCCCATTTTTTTAAAGGTCAAAGCAACTTCGCTATTGTTGTCCATCTCTATATAAGCACTAATAGTAGTGTAAGCACTACTTTAGTTAAAACCTCACCGACCATGCAGTCCCACAAAACCCGAGATAAACCGACAAGTCTCGTCCATTCGTGAACACATCACAGTCAGGTTCCGTAGCCATTGAATGCAGAGATAGTGCACGCGTGGGTTTTGTTTTGTGTGATTGTATTAATGATTTTATTTTGTTTTCTGTTTGCAATTGCAAACAGAAAACAAAATAAAACCATTCCAAGAACTCGATAGTAAAATTGAAAAGGAGTATAAGAGACAAGACAGCATCGGATGGTTAAATGCAATGGGGTGACGTCACGACCCTGGTAAGATTTGTACCATAATAGTGATGTCATGCGTGTTTTAGCTAAACGGTAAGTTTTATTATAAAAATAGGTCAGACCAAACTTGTAGATCATGCAATTTCTATAAAACTGTTACCGTTTTTGAGATATAACAATTCAAAAAGTTGGAAAAGTTGTGTTCTTCATAATATGTATTAATATACCGCGTATATACGAGTAGATATCACTGGAGCTGTAATACAATTAAAAATATTTTCTTATCAGTCTAGTATAATAAAATTACGAGAATATCAACTCGAAAGAAACCCAGTCCTTTCTTCTTCATCTTTAAAATTGTCCTAACAGCCATCTCGATCACATAGAGCGAGATCCGCAGCTATAAGAGAACGACCTAGTAGGAATTTGAGTATTTAAAAATCGAGACAATATTAACACTTTTTTTTTTGGATGGGAAATCATCAAATGACTTCATCCGCTCTGGGTGGAGCAGAAGGGCGTATCAGACTGTTACTACCTAAAACCCATTCGTGTTCCTCCTAAGCTCTTTGCGTTCCAGGGCCGCGGTGACTCTTTCGAACAAATTCCGCAACCATGGCAGACTCTGGACCTAACGGGCCCCATCTCCTATGCTGACATCTCTTTGAGGCGCGCGTGGAATACAACGTACGGTTTTGTTGTAATCTGAAAGCGAGCCACCCAACGCTCGCCGTCCGCAAGCCCGCGCCTACGGTGGCCGAGGATCGCCCTGCTACTCCCGACGCCCGGGGCGTCTTCTGCTGTTGCAGCGGTTGGGGCATAGAGCTTGTTTCTCTCTCTCGCGGCCCGCCCCCTCCTTCGCTAGCATTACTGCTTCAATATTAACCCTTTCAAATTATATGAAAGAAGCAGAGGAAAAGAAAACCCCAAAATAATTTGAAATGAGGGCACAACGATGATGGTTCTCAGAAGGACCCTCACAAACTGATATGAATAGATTGGCTATAATAAACAGTGACCGTCTTTGTATTTATAAAGATGATCAGAACCCGTCTGTTATTTACTTGGGATCCAAAATAAACACGAGAAGCTAACGTATTTTCAAAGCCATTGGCTTACAACATTCTTTGATAAATATAGAATTAGGGATTGGATTCCAAATTAACGTCAATATTGTTTTGTAAAGTGTTTGATACAGTGTGGTAAAGAGGTTTTATTTGGAACTGGCTATAAATTCAAAAATTGTCACAGGATAAACAGTTATAATTATGTCTTATTCCAGGATATGTTCAATCTCTGTACAAAGTTTCATTTAAATCGGATCCGCCGTTGAGACGTGATGAGCTAACAAACAAACAAACATTTTTTTGAAGTGAAAACTTTTTAGGCGCGTTGAGCACTTTTTGGGTGAACAAAAGTCATGGAACTCGCGTCATCGTCACCGAACGCTTTCCATGAACTATATGTTTACCGTGTAATGTGTACTTTTTGGGTGAACAAAAATCATGGAACTCGCGTCATCGTCACCGAACGCTTTAGCTTAGTTTTCACTTCTATCGGCAGTCACCAAAGACTGCCCCGCAAAGGATGGTATATCATCAAATGACTCCTTACGCTCTGGGCGGAGCGGAAGGGAGCGCCAGACTCTTACTGATCAAAACTCATCCGTGTTCCTCCTAACGCCTTTTGCATTCCAGGGCCGCGGTGACTCTTTCGAACAAATTCCGCAACCCTGGCAAGAAAGAGATAGACATACTGAGTTATTTTCGGATGTATGTATAATGTGTAAGGATTTCAGGAATGTGTTTTGGAATATCCTTATAAGCAGTATCTACCGAATAAAATTAATTCAACACATTTATTGGTGGCTGTAAGCTCTGAAAAAATATTTCAGAAAAGAAAAACAAATATAACTTCCAGATCTTTTTTACAGCATTCATCTTATTGATCATCTGCCTAGCCTTTTCCCAACTACATTGGGGTCGGCTTCCAGTTAAACTGAATAAACCTGAATACCGGTATTTTACGTGGAACGGCTGCCTACCAGACCTCTACAACCCAGTAAGTGGGAAACACGGTATACTTCTTGGCAAGACTGGAGTCATATTTTCTGGTTTCTGACAATCCGTAACGACTGCCAAAGATCTACAAATGACAGCCGGAACCAACGGCTTAACGTGCTTTCCGAGGCAAGGATAAATCTCAGTATGTTAAGATGGTCACTCATCCACAGACCGACCTCGGCAAGCGTTGCTTAAACTTGAAAATCAACCCATGCGGCAGTTATTACTGGGCCACGAGCTCCTTCCCCCCAGAATTTATCTTGTTATTCTCGAAAAAATATTTTGAACGAGCTACAAAATGTGCTCTCTACCAGCGACTAATCGATAAAATATCCCGCCCTAAGTATCGCACACCTCAAGAATATGTGGCTAAAGTTGATTAAGCAGTTTGAATGCCAAGCCTGCATTCCTAGGATCTCGAGTTCATACACCTTTGTGTGAACAAGACTGGCCGCACAAGGTAAACGGCCATATTGAACCTCCGTAATACTAAGGTTTCATTAAAGTCACGAAGAAATTTCAGTCACGCCGCGCGCGCGCATGCGAACGGTTGGATATTGTGTGACGGCGTGTATTCGGGGAATTTAAAATGTCCTCTGTGGTTAAATGTGCAAATTGCAATGTAGTGATTAACGAAGTTCTGGCCTTCGTCCATAATAAAATATCTGTGATGGACGATGAAAGTATAAGCAGAATCTGTGCAAGCGCTTTCTCTGAAAGTGAAATTGTGGTAGCGAAGAAGTTGTTGTACGAATCCTTGCCGACAACAAAACGTAAGATAACGCGAAAGAAGGCTGGGAAAAATTTTCGAGACATAGACGACATCATCTGTCTTATTCGCGATACCGACTCTGAGGATATTCCAGTTTTCGTGGCCCGCGACCTTGAGAAGTTACCCCCGGTTTTGTTCGATCATGTCGACGTGACGAGGCTATTGAAAGACATTGTAAAGCTACGGAAAGATCTCGACATGATGAAAGAAGACTATGTTACGGTTAAGCAGATGGACCAGTTCAGAACTGAGGTGCAGTGTCTTTCATCAGGATGGCGCAACGTAAATACAAAAAGAGGTGCATATGTCGCAAGACTCGCAAGCTATGAGTGCGATAGTGGTCCCATGGGACTGCCGCTAGAGTGCAATGAAGGCATTAGTGATTATTATAATCAGCAAACAACGTTACAATCTACAATTCAATCCGTTATTCACAATAATCAAATATCGGAGGGTAGTAGTGAAGCATCGCCGCAAATTAAGCAGTACAATGCGACCGGCGAAATACAAGAAGCGGTGACGATGACGCACGTCGCGGATCAGCTGATCAAGGCGCTTGCAGTTCCTAACGCGCAGCCCGCGCCTGTTCCCCCGCCGGTGCGGGGTGCGGTTGACGGGGCATCGCCGTCGCCGTCCCCCGCTGCGACCGTCGGCCGTGGCTCCATGCTCCCTGCCCCGCGGCGGCTGCTATCTAGTCTGGCCGCCTGTACTGCGTCTGCGCAGTTACCATCACCACTCGACAAAAATGGATCCGGCCCTGTTGCACCTAAGCAGAAATCGTTGGCGGAGATTGTTCGAGAAGGGGAGTGGAAAACACAAGCCCCGAGTGACCAGTGGATTCGTGTCCAAAATAAAAGATCACGAAACCGTTTCGTTGGGAAGCGAGGAAAAGCGATTCTTGAGCCTGGAAGTAATTTTATGGCAGCGGAAACTAAGGTTCCCATGTACATTTATAATGTGGCGAAAGGCGTGTCCGTGAGTGACATCCGTACCTACATAGTGAAGAAGACTAACATTGATGTTAAAATTGAGAAAATGGACATGAAGGTAGCGAAGGATTACGAATCATACAAAATATTCGTACCTAAACATTCGTTAGTAAATTTCCTGAGTGATGATTTCTGGCCAAAGGGGGTAGCCTATCGTCGATTTATAAACATGATCAGACGTAATAAGGAAAATGTCCGTGTGACTAGCGAGAATATTGGTAGTTGTAATTTATGAATAACATAAACTTAATAAGTTTTAACTGCAAAAATGTGATGAGATCAGTGGAATGTGTACGGAAACTTTGTCGCTCGGCTGATATTGTGGCGCTGCAGGAGACGTGGCTAATGCCGCACGACCTCGGGTACCTAGCCACGATAGACGACGACTTCGCCTGTACGGGTACCTCTGCAGTGGATATCGCGACGGGGGTCTTACGCGGTAGGCCTTACGGCGGAGTTGCCCTACTGTGGAGAAAGGTTGCGTTTCCGACGGTAACCGTAGTGAAGTGCAATAATGTGCGTCTCGCTTCGATTAAAATCGAGCTCAGTGATCGTTCCATCTTGATATTTTCTGTGTATATGCCTACGGCATCCAATGAAAACTTAGTGGAATTTACTGAGTGTCTTAGTGAAATGACAGCCATAATAGTCAGTCACAATGTGGAGTCAGTGTTAATGTTAGGAGACTACAATGCGCACCCCGGTGAGTCATTTGCTACTGAACTTTTAACTTTTTGTGCGGAACAATCGTGGTCCTGTGTAGACCTGGAACTGATGCCGTCGGACAGTCATACGTTTGTCAGTGATGCGCACGGCTGTCGGCGCTGGCTCGACCACTGTCTTGTGACAGGTGCTGCGCGACACTCTGTGTCCGCGGCCTCTGTGTTATATGATACTTATTGGTCTGATCATTACCCTGTGTCTATACGATGTAATTTTAGTTTACTTAAGTCTAAGATTTGTATACCTACTGTTTGTATAAATAGAATAGTATGGGGTGAACGTGACTCAACTCAGATATCTAAATTTAAAAATGTATGTCACTCTAGACTTCGGGAAATTGATTTTCCTTCAGAATTAAGAAGCTGCTCAGATAATATGTGTTGTAACAAAAGTCATAAAATCCTGTTAGATAATATGTATGACGAGATTATTTGTATACTGTCGGAGGCCGCTATATGTAGTTATACTGTTACTGAAAAGCGTAGAGGTAAATACATTACCGGGTGGAATAGGCACATCCGCGGCGCTCACGGGAGGGCTCGGCTATGTTTTCAGGCTTGGTTGTATGGGGGTAAGCCTGGGGCCGGCCGTCTTTATAGTGATATGTGTGAAACTAGGCGCGCTTTTAAATCGAAATTAAAGTGGTGTCAGACTAATCAACAACAAATAAAAATGGATATAATTGCTGAACTTCACTCAAACAAGAAATTCGGTCAGTTCTGGAAAAACACCAATAAAATGAATCATAAGCCGGGCCTCCCCGTCAGTGTGGCGGGACTGCACGAGCCTAGTGAGATCGCCACTATGTTTTCCCACCATTTCAGAGTAGACTCGCCTCTGGGGCCTGCGCGGCAGGAGCCCGATGCTGAGGAAGCTAGTGAGCGTAGCGTTCATTTTACCACGAAGGAAGTGCGTGCGGTGATCAAAGGCATGGTGAGGGGTAAATCCCCGGGTCACGATAGCCTCAGCATCGAGCACCTGCAGCACGCCGGTGTACACCTACCCAGGGTGCTTTCTATGTTTCTTACCCTGTGTTTAGGCCACTCACATCTGCCCGAAAAGCTAATGCGTACTATAGTTGTACCAATCATCAAAAATAAAACCGGTGATACGTCAGATGTAAACAACTATAGACCGATCTCTCTAGCCACAGTGGTCGCCAAAGTGCTGGACAGTCTGCTTGGTCAGCACCTGGATAAACACGTCTCACTAAACAACGCGCAGTTCGGTTTCAGGCCTGGGCTTTCCACCGAGAGTGCTATCCTGTGTCTCAAGCAGACTGTACAGTATTACACGAGTAGAAGGACCCCAGTCTATGCGTGCTACCTCGATCTATCGAAAGCGTTCGATCTTGTATCATACGATATTCTATGGGGTAAATTAAGGGATGAAACTTGTCTACCTAGAGAGATTGTGCTATTATTTATGCATTGGTATAACAATCAAAATAATTTTGTAAGATGGGCAGGCTCTCTTTCGGGGGAGTATAGGCTGGATGCGGGGTGAGGCAGGGGGGGCTGACCTCCCCCACGCTCTTCAGCCTGTACGTCAACCGACTGCTCGATGAGCTCAGCAGCTCTGGCATAGGGTGTCATATAGACGGAGTGTGCGTGAATAACATCAGCTACGCAGACGATATGGTGCTGCTGAGCCCATCGATTGGTGCCTTACGAAGGCTCCTGAAAATTTGTGAGTCCTACGCGGTGACTCATGGGCTCAAATACAACGCAAAAAAGAGTGAAATAATGATTTTCAGGCCGGACAACAAGCGATACACATTCGTTCCGAATTTCACTCTAAGTGGTACAGTTTTAAAAAAAGTCGAGCAATTTAAGTATTTGGGCCACTGGGTTACCGAGGACCTTAAGGACTGTGTGGATATTGAAAGGGAGCGCAGAGCGCTGTCTGTCCGATGCAACATGTTGGCACGCAGGTTTGCACGGTGCACGGGGACTGTCAAAGTTGCGTTTTTTAAAGCGTACTGTCAGTCCTTTTACACCTGCAGCCTGTGGGTTAACTATACTCAGCGGACATACAGCGCGCTGCGCGTTCAATACAATAACGCGTTCCGGGTGCTGATGGGGCTGCCGCGCCACTGCAGCGCCTCCGCAATGTTCGCGGAGGCTGACACAGACGGCTTTGCGGCCATCATGCGCAAACGGTGCGCATCTATCATGCGCCGCACGCGCGACAGTCCCAACACCATCCTACGCGCGCTGGCGGACCGGTGGGACTCTCCGATGCTGGCTCGCTGGATACGGCTGCACGCAGTCGTATAGTTGCTTGCCGACATCATTGGGGAGTCCACCCGGACCTGCCTCTTGTTATTGGTTATATTTTAATTTGAAATCAATTAATTATTACTAACTCTAGTTTGTAAGCTCGCAATTCTACTAACACATATGGATGTAATCTTAGGATGAATCTGAAATAAATGATTTATTATTATTATTATTATTATTATTGAAATCTCTCGTTTAATAACTCAATTGAAAGTTATTTCAGCTCCTGGACTTTCATTGGTAGTAAGTGATTTTGATAACTTGATTCAATTGATTTATTTGTGTAAATAAATTAAGTGTCTGTTTCTAATAAAAAAATAACAGCATTTTGCTAAATGCATATGAAAATATAATACGATACTTATAACAATAAAAAAATTGTATATCCATCTGTTTCTTTCGCCTTATCTCCGAAACGGCAAGACCGATTTTGTCGGGACTTTCACTGACGATATAAGGAGTAAATTCAACACTATGCTGTTTTTATTTTAAAAAAGGAAAATTATTATGGCCCCGTGCAATAACTCCAAACTTATGAAAAAAAATTACAAGGGCAAAGCCCTGGGGCAGCAGCTAGTATGAAACTATAATTTGAACGACTCAAACAGTTCACTGAAACTGGGAATCTCAGTAACAGCATTGCGAGTTTCTTTGTTTTATGCAAAGCAATTCTAGTAGTCTGACTTTCATCGTTTGAGTGAAGATTTCAGCAGTTTATTGCTATCAAAATAGACCCAGCTTTTATGTTCACATTTGAATCAGACGCAAAATAAAAGCGAGCTATTATAATACTCAAATTCCCCTACACAGAAATTAACATAATATCCACACTCCATTTTATGCGAAAAGCAACAAAAAAAAAATACAGAGAGCGCCCGTCACCTCGAAGGAAAAATGGGAACGTTACAATCCATATAAACTTCAGCCGCACTTTTATGATAATCCATTCAAGAGACAGCTATTACTTAACATATAAAATGCAGAAAAAATACCAACACAAATTATCTGGAGAATGTTCTCCGAAGGGCCATAAAATGCAGCCTTGCTTATCGAGAGAACAGACAGTTAAATATCTCTGGCTCTCGGCTGAGACACCGTCAAACGGACTGAAATATTTTCTATAAGATAAACTTCAGATGGTTTAGGTACTCGTTAGCATTGAGATATTGATGTCGGTGTGTAGGGACTTGTTTAGTAGTCCTAGTTTTTGTATAAGTTATTTAGAAAAACATACGAGACTTTGAGTTACCTAGGCATAATCTACTCTAATATTTTAAAGGTGAACGCGCTAATCTCTGGAACTACGAATATTCTTTTTATATATGAAAAAACGAGATAGCGCAAATGCTTTTTCACATATAAAAATAATTTTCGTACGAACTTCCGGGCGAAATGCGAGTAAACCAATATAAAAAGAACGGATAAAAAATATAGTATCTGTCCATCACACACATGGCTGAAATGTTTTATAGTTATTTTTAGTCTTGCTTAAAATTATATTTAGTTCTCAATTTTAGAATCTTTTTTGGCAGAATAGTTTTTACTTCTTTTACCTAGTTAGTTAATGTTTTGTGTACATTTTGCGTATACCTGGCTAAAATATTTGTGTTAACAAAATCACATTTTTTTCCACTAGTGTTTGGTTCACGATGATATTATCGTCCTGCCACTTCATTCTGCAACAATTTGAATGTACGTGTCCCTTCCACACGGCGATATTACTGCGGCAATGCGATGAGTGACATTGATGAGCATCGTTAACTCGCGGCGATTCACGCACCCGTGGAGGTCAGCATTGTTTAAATGAAGTGAAAATTTTTCTCATGATATTTGGCGAAGGTTGGCAACACCTTAATTACCCTTGACAAAAGTAATGTCCTAATCTCAACTTATTTTGAATCATCACAGCTCGTTCTCTACTTCAACTCATGTCTACCATCACCTGCACCATCTCCGAAGAAGATAAAAGCAAAGATAAAGACAATTAAAAGAACCAATTTATTTAAAGCTCCGACTTGAGTAAAATCGAAAATGAAACCGTTTACTCCAGAGCACAAACAATAACAGAAACAGCACAATACTCCCAAAATAATATCGATAAAGCAAAACGAATCGCTTTTATCGCAACAATCGCTTGCAATACAATTAAACGAGAACCAAATCAAGTCGGCAGACGCTGATTCACTACAGTTCAAGACAATGCAGTCTCCATTAGCAAGTACAGAACGCTCCCAACAATGGTCCCAAGAACAAAGAGACATTTTCATTCACAATAGCTTTTCCGTTTCCTGAATATTGTATTTGACTATACTATGTCATAGTACCTTAATAGTGAACGCTCTTTACTAGTACTTCGTACACTTAGCTCACAACTTCCAAGTGATACTTAAAGTTTTCATTTCGGATTCTCATACAAAACTTTTGACGTATTCTCATACATATTTAACAGCGGTGGAAAATGAATGGTGTAATTCAAAGGTGTACGAATATGAATACCCACGGCCCCTTTCGCGTTGTAGCGGGAATTTTAAATTAACTAATCCTTTTTGATGTTTAATTTTAACAATGTAGTTGTTGTGCATCGTGTATTATATGGTATTACGCTCTTTTATGACTTCATACTTATTTTGCCTTAAGGATATTTTTTCAACAGTCAGCTATGATTAAATTAAAGAATAAACGTAACTGTTTGACATATTTTTAATCGACTTCAAAAAGGAGGTTCTCAATTCGGTTGTATTTCAATTCAGTTGTGTTTTGTGTGTATGTTACCTCATAACTCCATAGTTTTTGAACCGATTTGAAACAATTGGAAGTCAGTTGTATTTTTTTTTGTAAAACGGTTTTTTATTTAACACTTTTTAGTGTTACTCCACACCCTAACAACACCACTGGATAGTCACAGGAAAGCATAACACGCAATGTCGTTTTCAAAATTTTGTGAAAAAGTGTTTTTTTCAAAAGCTGTCATGCCGCCATGTTTTTATTCCCTTGTTAAAAATATCAGAATATTGAAAATAGCGGCCCTTATTGAACGTTGTCACATGGAACTTTACTTCGTTTTGTATATCTGCTATCCTGCCCTATCTTTTCTTTGTATAAAATAAAAAGAAATTATAGCTGCGATCTTGTTAAGTGGTAAAATTGCAACACAAGTTAAATGTCTAAAAATTATACAACGGAAATAGGAAGTGTACATAAGTATCCGTAGAAGTGGACAAGCGACATTCATATCGAAATAGACTATGGTCGAGGCCAGAGAAATTTGCAATATCGGGTAAAACGGGGTGAATAGAAATGCAGGGGTGAATAAAAATGAAACATTGATAGGTGGTTTCACGTTATTTAAATATTGTTAGCAACAATGAACAATCCAAGTTTTTAATTATTTTTTTAATGTATGGTTCTTGAGAAACCAGTCGTATAGAATTTAAGTGAAAATCTCAATAAAAGTTTCGTTTCTATTCACCTCTGCATTTCTATCCACCCCGTTTTAGGTAACGGTCATTGACCCACTTACATTTATTGACATATTTAATTCTTAAAACAGAAATATAGTCTTAAAGCTGTCCTGAATCGACATTTTCCGTGATCCTTTACATTTTCTAGTAATGAATAACGATTCGGAATGTATTGTCAAGGTACCTACGCAGCCTGCCAGGGTTGCGAAATTTGTTCGAAAGAGTCACCGCGGCCCTGGAACGCTTAGGGCTTTAGGAGGAACACGAATGGGTTTCAGTCAGTGAGAGTCTGACACGCCTTTCCGCTCCACCTTGAGTGGAAGAAGTCATTTGAAGATTTTCCATACTAAAAAAAAGTACCTACGCAGCGACATTAAAGAAAGGGCAATGACCGTTATTGCAAATTTATCTGGCGTCAACTATAGCTAAGTAGTCACTAGTTTTACTTTTTGATCACAATGCAATATTACGTCTTTCTAAGTTTAGAAAGGATAAGCTGTTTCTATTGGAAAGCAGTTCTTTGTTTTATCGTTGATTCAAAATCAAATGTGTTTCTAACCACCATTCAGCCATGTTGGCAGCGTCTTTCAGAGTGCAGGTTTTTTGCACATAGAGCTCGACAAGACATGAGGAAGCTTAATGCATGTAGTTCCAAAATCGCATTGTGACATTGCAGTACCCCCTTGACTAATCAGTCAGCAATTATTCCCTTGGATTGGTACAAAAATATACTACAAAGTTAGTTTTTTTTGTGAAGGTACATACAATTTTTTTTGTTCCCGTGGGTGTCGTAAGAGGCGACTAAGGGACTCACCGGAGAATGGGCAGCAGCTTTCTCTGTGCATTGCAACAACTACACTGCGATCGCCAACCCACCTGCCAAGCCTGGCGATTATGGATATAAACCCCCCCTTTTTAGGAGGCCTATGTCCAGCACTAGACGTCTTTTAGCTGCTGTGATGATATTGACATATATTCAGTAACAAATAAGGAGCTTCATTTGTCCTCAAAAAAATAAAGACGCCTACATGTACTGCACCATTATTATAAGGTATTTCTATGAGGTGAAAGAAAACATATTATGCCCAGTGATTTTCCATGATATGAATGAAAAAACACGTGAAAATGTGATTGTACTGTTTGTACACCTCTCAATTCTTCGAGAAAAAGAGCCGAGATGTTATGTCATGATAGAATATATTAAGTTAAAGGCCTACAATGCTCTGCGAATCCAGTATGACAACGCATTTAGAGTGCTGTTGCGTCTGCCCCGGTTTTGTAGCTCGTCATCTATGTTTGCTGAGGCACATACCGATTGCTTCAATGCTGTACGGCGTAAGAAAGCGGCCTCGCTGTTAAACAGACTCCATGGCAGCCCCAACAGCATTCTACGCGCTATAGCCGGGAGACATGACAGCCCGTTGGTGACGTCACTAGTCACCTGTATACTGTCGGTGTTTTTAGTTAAGTACTAACATAGGTTAAGGCTATTGTTACTAACCCAATAGATCTTTGTTGTCTTTGAATAAATGATCATAATTATTAAGTTCGCTTCTTATAGCCTTGATAAAGTGATTTCAACGATAATGATTGTCAAAAATTTAGGATGTACGGAATTGATATCTAGGGCTATCGAAATTTTAACGTACATTTGTGTTTCCCGTTCTTATGTTCGCAGCTGATACATAGACATTACGGGAACTGGAAAATAAAAAAGTAGATGCTCTGGAAATCTGGTGCTGGAGAATATCATGATTGGCATTTTTTGGACACAACGCACAAACGTCTCTCTCCAAGAAGTCGGCATCGAACAGTGTCAGTCAGCATTAGTCGAGTCTCGAATACTGTCATTTTAGGCCATGTTGCGTGGCGTAATAACGACTCCATTGGGTGCCTGGTGGTACTGGTGATACTGGTGGTAGAGTGGAGGGCAATAAACCGCACGGAAGGTCACTGTTGAGGTCGTCCGATCAGATTAAATCCGCGGTTGAATATCTTCTAGCAGAACTAGATGGAGAGAGATCGTAAGGCAAGTTACAACGACACCAGCAATTGGTCATGTTAAGATCGCAATGTGGTAAATCCTGCGCGCCTGCGGACGGCGAGCGTTGGGTGGCTCGCTGTCCGATCACCACCAGGCCTGATGTCAGCAGAGAAGACGGGGCCCGCTAGGGCCAGAGCCTGCCAGGGTTGCGGAATTTGTTCGAAAGAGTCACCGCGGCCCTGGAACGCAAAGGGCTTTAGAAGGAACACGGATGGGTTTTAGTCAGTAAGAGTCTGACACGCCCTTCCGCTCCACCCACAGCGAAAGAAGTCATTTGACGATTTCCCACCCCTAAAAAAAAAATGTGGTAAATCCTAATAATTGAGAGCTTTGATTAGAATCTTATCGGTGATATATTGAAACATGCTGGTCCTGCTGCGCTCCGTAGGACAATCAGGGGTGTAGACAAAATCAAACTGGTCGATTTATGTAGTTACTTTATAGATATACTATTCCTTTTTTGTGTTTTTGTTTTCCTGTTAACTCACACACTGTATAATTAATGATTCCAATCTTTGTACATATGTGAGTACCATGTACCTAAATTTATTTAACAAATGAATAAGTTTACCTATGCTGGTAATACTTTGTTCCTATAAGTAGCACACTCTGGATGCATCGTCCACACATAATATTAAATGAATTTTTCCATACCAAGTATTGTAAAACCAATATTTGAAAAGAGTAACTATGGAGTTTCTTGTCCGTTATTCTCCATAAGAATCTACCCTTCCGAATGGCCAGTAGAGTCACTTTATTACTAATATTATATTATTTTAATTGTAAATTATGACGTTAAAAAGTGCCGTTTAAGAGCCTAATTGAAATAATCGCTTCGACTTTGACATATTAATGCCATTTTCCCTTGGCTCCCACACCTAACCATATCGCGACACTTCTAAGTACCAACGTCATATCCGCTCCAAAAACGCAGCGCCATTTCCTCTAAAACTAAACCCAACACTTTCGCACTTTCAGCTTGTGAAATTGAATTTTCCCATCAACTTGGCTGGTAAGAAATATCCTTCTTATATCTGATATAGAAACATAATACAATATCAGTAGTTTCCCTCTCACGTAGTCGACGCGTGACGATCGGTCACGCCTGCTTGCTGCGACTTAGATACTTGGTTCAAGTTGTGTTGAAATAGCGAGTGGCTTTGTTGCATTAACATAACTTACTGTATCAACAAAAGGTACGTGGCTTTCTTTGTTGGAAGACCAGTGACTTGGAGAAAGGCTTCTCACAAGCTCCGCTACGATACTTGGTCCTCTGCCTTTCAAAGTCAAAGTCAATTCATTTATTTCAACTAGACCATTAAAAGGCACTTTTGAACGCCAAATTTACAGTTTGAAATCAAAATATTGTAGTGACTCTAGTTGTTAATTCGTAAAAAGCAGATTCTTATGGAGAAGAACGGACAAGAAACAGATAAATTGTACACCAGAGTGCTGATTGGTCGCCAGTTTATGTCAGTCCACAATTTGTCGAACCGACACGGAAATATTATAGACTATCAAATTTTGATGCGTAAAAAAGTATTCCAAATGTTCAGTTGACAATTTATCGAGAGTTTACAATCTGGAGTTTGCAATTTTCCGGTGACATATACATACATTAATCAATTGAGTTTTATATTATGTGAGGACAATGCACTCAACATAGCACTACAACATAACGTTTCGTATCCAGAACGTTATAATCTCCTTTTTAAGTTCGCTGTATAATCAAGCTGGCGTGTATTTTGTGCCATGCCTGAAGATACGCAATCCCCAGCTTCTGTACTAATTGTAGGAGCGGTTCATGGCTTTCTTTGTTGGAAGACTAGTGGCTCTTGGAGAAAGGCTTCTCACAAGCTCCGCCACAATACTTGGTCATCTGCCTTTCAAAGTCAAAGTCAATTCATTTATTTCAACTAGACCATTAAAAGGCACTTTTGAACGTCAAATTTACAGTTTGAAATTAAAATATTATAGTGGCTTTAGTTGTGTTGTCCATTCGCAAAAAGTAGATTCTTATGGAGAAGACCGGACAAGAAACTCTTTAGTTACTCTTTTCAAATACAAGTTTTACAGTATTTTGTATTATGTCACCGGAAAATTGCAGACTCCGTAAGATTGTAATAAATCTTGATTAGATTATAATTTCTAGATATATTATGTAGAAATCGTTTCGTATACAATAAATCTCATCCAAATTCAAAAGTTTCCAATATATATGTGTCTAATTTTGAAAAAATAGTTAGGTACATTTTCACGCGATATTTTACAATCTTACGGCGTTTGCCATTTTCCGGTGACATATACATACATTAATCAATTGATTATTATATTATGTGAGGACAATGCACTTAAATAACACTAACGTTTCGTATCCAGAACGTGCCAATTTCCTTTTTAAGTTCGCTGTATAATCAAGCTGGCGTGTATCTCGTGCTATGCCTGATGATACGCAATCCTCAGCTTGTGTACAGTTACTATTTGTAGGAGAGGGTCAACTCTCCAGATGCCTGTTTAACTTTGGATTTTAATCGATTAGAGATGAATACTAAAAAAAAAGGCCTTTATTGCTGTTTCTTTCTTACAATTAATAAATGCCTACTTTTTATTTATTTTTTTAAGGATGGGCAATCATCAAATGACTTCTTCTGCTCTGGGTGGAGCGGAAGGGCGTGTCAGACTCGTACTGACTAAAACCCGTCCGTGTTCCTTCTAAAGCCCTTTGCGTTCCAGGGCCGCGGTGACTCTTTCGAACAGATTCCGCAACCCTGGCAGGCTTTGGCCCTAGCGGGCCCCGTCTTTTATGCTGACATCTCTTTGAGGCGCGCGTGAAACACAACACACCATCGACCCGGGCCTGGTGGTGATCGGGCAGCGAGCCACCCAATGCTCGCCGTCCGCAGGCCCGCGCCTACGGTGACCGGGGATCGCCCTGCGACTCCCGACGCCCGGGGCGTCTTCTCCTGTTGCGGCGGTTGGGGCGAAGGCCTTGCCTTTCCCTCGCGTGGCCCTCCTCCTCCTTTGCTAGCATTACTGCTTCGCAGAAGGAGGTGACCGCTTCCCAAGCCTCCTCGCTCCGGACTATGGATTCAACCAGGGCCGGACGCGAGAGGTCGCCGCCGCCGATCGCCTCGACGAGGACACGGCGGTGCTCAGCCCAAGCAGGGCAGACCTCCACCGTATGCTCCACC
Organism: Mamestra brassicae; assembly: GCA_905163435.1. NCBI lineage: Eukaryota > Metazoa > Arthropoda > Insecta > Lepidoptera > Noctuidae > Mamestra > Mamestra brassicae. The sequence continues at coordinate 2,147,087 of LR990996.1, read as the reverse complement.
GTGTCCTCCGGGCGATCCTCACAGTGCTGACACCCGGGCGTGTCCTCCCGCTTAATCCGAAATAATAAATGCCTACTTACCAAAACTAAATTGATTTAATCATAATTACCACTTTGAATTATCGGCAACTGAATGTTTGTGTGGAACAGCTAGTCTGTCGATAAAGGCTACTCTAAAGATTTCCACGTAGTCCTGTCTCTTGCTAAACGGGTCCATACCGGACCAGCCATTTTTTTAAATCATTTTTCCATCTTTTGATTTGTCTACGTCTATTTATTTTGCTATCTCTTGGATAACATTCTGTTACTAGCTTAGTACATTTCGAATTTAAAGATTTTAGGTATATAACGCAAACACTTATAAAGATTTTTTACGACCATGATGGCTCCAGCACTTTATAGTCCAGCACTTCTACGAAAGATCTCCTAGAAGCAATTTAACAGTACCTATCTAGTATAATACTACTTAGTACTAAAATATCGCTGTCCAAGGGACAGAGTACACCCGACACCGGTGACCGCAAACAGGGACCGCTGACCACAAACTGTAGCGTTGACAACGTGCCAACGTGAGGATTACTGGCACCCGAGCTCTTAGGGCGAAGTTGGAGGGAAGTGTTTTAAATTGCGTCATTGGAAATAATAGCGCAGGCTTGTTGCAGCAGATTAGGTGATATCTGACTGTGCAAGAATTTAGACTGGAGCCATTATGTGGCCACGTTTATAAATAATGTTACATAAAAAGATTGGAAACGATCACATATATCGAAATAATTACTTAATTTAGCCCGAACCTACATACTGCATTACCTGGCCTGCTCGTTTGAAGGTTATTCTGCCTGATCTTGTTTGAGTTACAATCGGAAGGCCAATTCTTGTACTTAAGAAGCAGTCAAATTCAAGTCGCAATTTATATTCTATCGACATTAAAATTAAATGTCAACATATTTGTGCCAATACTACTAATTAACCGACTTCAAAAAAGGAGGAGGTTCTCAATGCGTTGGATTTTTTTTTTTTTGTTACCTCATAACTCCGTCATTTATGAACCGCTTTGATTTTTTTTTTTCATTTGAAAGGAAATACGTTCCGATTGATCCCATAGAAATTTAATCAGAATCGGTTCAGAACTCTGGTTTTTAAATGAAAACAATATGGATAATGAGGCTTTTTTGACAGATTGCGACTGACATGCGAACGTTGCTTAAAAACACGAAAATCTCCCTCTGGTGCTAATCGCTTGTCTGTCCTATCGTGTGACATACCATCCTATTTTTTTGACTATGCACGAGTTAACAGAAACATCGTTCTGTCACAAAACACAGAATGATGAAATCAAAATATTTTTTTCACATATAATCATAAGAATGCTTGGAAAAATGCTGGTCCTGCTCCATAGGACAATCAAGGTATAGTAGGCGCCAGATAATCGTGGAATAACGGTCATTGACCCACCTACAATTATTGACATTTTTAATTTGAAAAACGGAATTAATGACACAAAGCTGTCCCGAATCATCATCTCTCGTGATCCTTAACATTGTCTAATAATGAAAAACGATTCATATTTAATTGTTCAGGTACCTATTAACAGTTATTAGGGAAAGGTCAATGTACTTTATTCCACATTTATCTGGCGCCTACTATAGTAGACACAGTCAAACTTGTTGATTTGTATGTGTCTATTTTTTTACTAATTATATACTGGTGTACTTACTTTTTTTTTTGTATTCACACAATTCACACACTGATCCATTGTTGTTAATTGTAAAAAAAAACAACAGTTACAAAATTTGTAAATATGTAATTACTGCTGGTATTGCTTTGTTGTACCTATTAGTATATTAGTGTGTGTTGTATATTAGTGTTATGTTGGGTTCATTGTCACCACAAAATATAATCATTTGATTAATGTAAGTTATACCAACAAAATATTGTACAAGTTCACTGTAAATTTGACGTTCAAAAGTGCCTTTTAATGGTCTAGTTTTAGGACTTTGACCTTAACTGGTTGTCTCGGCTCTTCTTCTACCACGATTTTAAATAGGTATTATTTAGAAAAAAATATTTTCCAAACTTACAACGGCCCCTTCTCAAACACGGAAGAAGTAACATGCACTAATCACTGCACTTAGTAAAAGCTGGCGATCCCAGATCATTATAAATCCAGGCTACCCACGAAGTTTTTCTTCACTGTCCAGTGTTGTTCGAGATTAGGTGCTTGGCTAGCTAGAACACACAATTTATTAGCCCGAGAATCCCTTAATCTCCGGTACATCACAGCAGACGATCCACTTGAATACCTCTCATTACTAAAAGTCAGTTGGTTGGCGGTGTTGGCACGATATCAATGCGAAGTGGGAACTGAACAGTGGCGAGGTTGTGGTTGCCTGCCGTCATTCCTCGTTGTGTGAAGTCAGCGAAAACAATTCATGTTTACACCGGCTTTCGTATTCACTTGATGACGAGTAAATCTAGGTCAGAGCCCTGGGCTTTAGGCAAAGTGACTTTCTGTGAGCGAATACGATTGTCTAGATGGCAAAATGTATGGGGTCTAGTTTCATACATTTAGGAGTTTATGACGGGCATTATCGCTGATAGAACACACACTTACACTTTTTAGGGAGAAAATTGTATTTACTGTTACAATGCATATGTGGTACTTACCTGTTTAAAAAACCGGCCAAGTGCGACTCAGACTCTCACACGAAGGATTCCGTCCTATAAACCAATTTTTTTTTTTAATATATATATTTTTTTAATGATTTATAAATATTTTTTTTAATTATTAAAAATTACAGTGGGCGTACGAGCGTTTTTAAATTTATTTATTTTTTATTATTTGTTGTTATAGCTGCAATAGAAATACCTACACAATTACACACTCTGTGAAAATTTCAACTGTCTACGTACCTATTACGGTTCTTGAGATATAGCCCGCTGACAGGAAGACGGACGGACGGACTTTCAGCGGAGGCTTAGTAATAGGTTTCCGTTGGTTTCCCTTCGGGTACGGAACGCTAAAAATATGACACTAGACTATCGTTTTAAGTTAAGATTTTTTTTGTTGGTGAGCCTAATCCATATATTATTAATATAATAAAGCAGAAGAATTTGTTTGTTTGTTGGTTTGAACGAGCTAATCTCTGGAACTACCAGTCGGATTTGGATTTTTTTTTTATGATAAGGAAATAAATAATCATGAGGAAGGCTATAGACTATACGCTAACGGGAAATACTTACGGGAACGAAAAAAACGGGAATTGTGCGTACGAAGTCGCGGGTAAAAGCTAGTTTATCATTTTAAAATGTGTTCAGCAGCCAGTCTCTTGAAATGTCGAAAACATCTATTTTGGGCATTTCTTCTTAGAGCGACGGCGAAGTTTATTTGAGGAAACTTATATTAAGGAACTAACAAAATTATTTTCATTAAATAGGTCGATTGTTTTAAGACCTTTCTTGGAATAATAATACTTTTGAAAGGTCCAAGAATTTTATCATCACGACAAGAGTGTTTGGAACAAAAGCAGTGGAGTGGGTGAATTTTTAAAGGCTTGGCTTTGAGAAAAGAAATCATTTGCGATAGGCACTAAAATGTTTATTATCCTACGCTTGTTTTTTGACTAGGAATTTGATTATAGGTGTTTATTTTTGTGTGAAAAATAACTAAAACATATAAGAACAAGAAGTTTCTATTGCTTTACTTCTCTGTATCAGAAAAGGCATTTGTCCTGCAGTGGGATAGGAGCCTAGAGGTTAATATTAGAATAGGCTAGTTGAGTCATATTCAAAGTCAAAGTCAAAGACTAAGAGTAAACAATTTTCAGGTACTTTTAAATTTTCAATGTCAGTCAGTCAAAAACATGAAGCTCAGGCACGTTCCAAAGCGTAGATATATATGGAGAAGAACGTGCAATAAATTCTATGGACCCTCTTTTAAATCATTTTTTGTTTTACAAACATCTTACATAAACGTTGTTGCATATGTGAGAACAATGTAAAAAAAAAACATACAATTTATTGAATTACATTTATTGAAAAAATTTGCAGAATTGAGCTACAGCAGACTACAAAGTCCTTCACGTTTTACTGACTCATCAACTTATATCAGTAGAGCAAGAGTCAGTCAGCAATCCTCATGATTGCACCTACGACATAAGGAATAAGTACTGAACCGGCCCACTACTTAAACGTTGTGCTATTGATAATCAAGAATCCTATTACAATAAATATTATATATAACTAGCTGTCTTTCATGAATGCTCGGCTCTTATTGGCCGTAGAATTATGTTATATAGCCTAAAGCCTGCCTCTATAAATAGGCTTCCCAACACTTAAACATTTTTACAAATCTTTTTATTTTTCTAATAAATCGTCAAGAATAACCGATCGAGTGGTAAATGATCAATTATATTATCGACCGCCGAGAGTAGAATTTGTATGTATAAAAAAGTTGTATGTATTTTTTGATGCCACATTCTAAAATAAAAAATAAAAAAAATGTCCAAAAAATTCAAATAAAATGTTAGGGTTATCCTAACCCTTAACACTTAAGAGTATGAAAAATAGATTGTAGCCGATTCTCAGACCTACTGAATTTATGCATATAAAATTTCATAAAAATCGTTCAAGCCGTTTCGGAGGAGTATGGTAACTAACATTGTGACACGAGAGTTTTATATATAAGAAGATAATAATTAAATATATAATAATAATATTATACAAAAGCAAACGCTTATCTCAACAAAATATAAGTAAGCTCCACTCCCAATAGAGAAAACTAAGCAGCAATCAAGAAATCCTTTAGTAATTTGAGGCCGAACTCTGAAGATGATGCATATAATATTACATTTAAAGTTTATACATCCTTAGGGAAAGGAGTTGCCAGCTCGGATACTATGTGAAGCGTGGTAATCCTGTACGTGCTTCAACAAAGTTATTTAGCTGTGACGTAACAAAAGCCTTGTCAGAAGCCCAGCTTTGCAGTTTTCGGAATGGAATGAAATATCAAACCATCTAGAGTAATGCTTTTGGGAAATTATGTGGAGCTGCGAGTGTGTTTTTAATACGAAATGCATGTGGAATGGGAAGGTGTTTCTTGCGAATTTAGTTTTGGTAAAGCAACAAGGTAACTACATTATATCATTTTAACACTAGTTTTTGCATTTTTTTTTATGTATGGGAAATGACTTCTTCCGCTCTGGGTGGAGCGGAAGGGCGTGTCAGACTCTTACTGACTAAAACCCATCCGTGTTCCTTCTAAAGCTCTTTGCGTTCCAGAGCCGCGGTGACTCTTTCGAACAAATTCCGCAACCCTGGCAGGCTCTGGCCCTAGCGGGCCCCGTCTTCTATGCTAACATCTCTTTGAAGCGGGCCTGGTGGTGATCGGACAGCGAGCCACCCAACGCTCGCCGTCCGCAGGCCCGCGCCTACGGTGGCCGGGGATCGCACTGCGACTCCCGACGCCCGGAGCGTCTTCTCCTGTAGCGGCGGTTGGGGCGAAGGCCTTGTCTTTCCTTCGCGCGGCCCGCCTCGTCCTTCGCTAGCATTACTGCTTCGCAGAAGGAGGTGACCGCTTCCCAAGCCTCGTCGCTCCGGACTATGGATTCAACCAAGGCCGGACGCGAGAAGTTGCCGCCGCCGATCGCCTCGACGAGGACACGGCGGTGCTCCGCCCAAGCAGGGCAGACCTCCACCGTATGCTCCACCGTGTCCTCCGGGCGAACACTAGTTTTTCTGCAGTTTCGTTCACGCTTAAAATAACTTATACTTAACAATCTCCAAGAACCCCATCTTTCTCTGTGCCAAAAGTCATCGTAATCGATTAGGCAATTGCGGCGTAATAAACGAACAAACTCACTTTCGTATTTATAATATTACTAGCTTTTGTCCGCGACTTCGTACGCGCATATCCCGTTTCTTCCGTTCCCGTAGGAATTTCGGCTGTGCGTTGTCTGCCAGTCGCTCAGTAACGGAATAAGTTTTATATTTATTTAAAAAGTTAGACCCAGGGTTAGGATATCTAGCCTGAACTATTCTACTGCTGGGCAACGATGTCCCCTACATTCTATCCATTGTTACGGGTTCTGTGCCACTTCTTGCCCAATCCTAAATCTCGTGGTCTGGCGCGGCCCTGTATTGCGTACACGTAGTGTTGCGTATACGCACAATTATGGGTTTTACAGGGCACTATCCATGTTTGTTATATTATATTACTGTTTATAGTAGGCGCCAGATAAATGTGGAATAAAGTATATTGACCTTTCCCTAATAACTGTTCATAGGTACTTGAACAATTAAATATGAATCGTTTTTCATTATTAGACAATGTTAAGGATCACGAGAGATGATGATTCGGGACAGCTTTGTGTCATTAATTCCGTTTTTCAAATTAAAAATGTCAATAATTGTAGGTGGGTCAATGACCGTTATTCCACGATTATCTGGCACCTACTATAGTTGTTAATTTATTTTACTGTTTTGTTTTCTTGTGCGAGTCCCAAATAAACATTTTTCTTTCTTTCTTTCTTTCAAACCAGTCTCAGCAATATGATTATCTTAGGACTAAATTAAACGTTGTTTTACCTTACTATTTGAATTTTTATAGAACAACAGTAATTTGCTAGCCGGAAAACCAACAATTTAAACAAGTATTGCAATTTTGTAAATACCCGTTATCTTTTCAACAATGCTAGTACGAAATCATGTCATAGTTTCTCTGCTCAAATGTTCCCAATCATTCAAATCCGAAGTAAGGTGGAAGCGGCAGGGTAGTCCGCGAAATTTAAATTATCTTATGTTTTCTGCAATTTGCAAGTCAGTGTCAGACTGTATGTTGAACAAAATATGATTCGCGACCATAACACGTATTTATTTACAGAATTATAATCATTTAAATCATCAATACAACCCTCTAAGTTAATTTAACTCGATTGAATGGTTATTTCATGAAAAAATCCTTCAATCGAGTTACATGAATGATACAACCTGTATTGATGATTTTAAACATTATAACTCAGTAAAACCATATTTGTTACGGTCACCAATCGTAATTTTATCAACATACAACCTGAGACTGACCTGCAAAATACAAAAATCGTATGAAAATTTGAATTTCGCGGGCTACCCTGGCACTTTCACCTTAATGAGACACAATAAGCTTACAGATATAATACCTTTACTGGAGCTCAAAGCCAAAATCTACGCGGAACGGTGAACGCTAGGATGGCTCAATAATATTGAAATACTTGACTAGCTCATGTCATCAAATTTCCCGTTTGAAGATTGGATCAATACCTGCGTTGTGTTGTGACATTTGAATATATGCAGTAGCAGTGTGGAAATGTAGATTTTATCAAACAATGTTGCAATTTCGGCACTTGGTGTTGTCATGCATGATACAGTTCTATGATAATGTGTGAAATGTGCGAGGGAGCGCGAAGATGCGTAGTGGCGCTGTGAATACAACGTGTAGCAAAATATCTGAAAAGCAGTCATTGTACTCATAATTAATAAACAAAATTTACTATGAGACTAACCCAGAAATCGCGAAGTAAAACAGCTTTCCAGTAGATATATTTTGTCGATTGCGCTCAAAAATTTATGGGGCACGAGGTTTTTTTTTTGCGATTTCAGTATTGATCCCAAAGCAAAAGTTATTCACAATAATAAGTACAATGACCCCTACTCAGGTACTGCGTTTATTCTCTTACATGTTGTATATGATATTGTTTCCATCAAAATATGTGTGAGGTAGCGAAGCGGCGCGAGGTTGCATAGCGAAGCTGTGAGCTTTGTGTGCGAGTGAAGTGAGAATGCGTAGTGGACTCCTTTCAGCTGTTTGCGCACACACCCCTGGCTCATACTCTTTGCCTACGTCTCTCGCACATTATTCCTCGCATACATCTCTTACTTATTGTACGCAAAAATACCTAGATCTGCTTAGCTCTTAACGCCAGAGCTGCTAAGCCTGGCAAACAAATAAAGTGATCCAATTGGTGGATTTTTTTTCCTCGCACATCGGGTCGCTACCTCGTACCTACATCTCCAGTGGAAAAGAATCTTAAATAGCCGAATTTTTAATATGAAATTATGAGGTTTGCTGACTTGTTCTGCACATTATTAATTGAACGCTAACTTAATTTATATTGTTTGAATATTATATTAATTATAATTATGAAGTTCATTGATTAGGGGTCAATTGATTGTAAGATATGATAAAATCAATTACATACTACCTGTTTAGTAAGGTGTTTAAATTGATGCAATGCCTTGACAATACCATAGAAAATTATAAACATGGCACCTTGAATAACCAATTAGAATGATAGTCACCATTTATTTTCAATAAAAAACATTGCCCCGCACTAGGAATTTCTCCTGTGTCGTGGGCGCTTTCACAAACATACAAACTCACATACATAAACAGCTAGACCCGGAACAACTATCTGTAGGCCATGCAAATATTTGTTCCGTGCGGGAATCGAACCCGCGACACGCAGCGCAGCAATTAATCGCTCAACCACTGCGCCAACCGTGTCGTCAATACTTAAATTATAAAATTTTACGTAATAATAGTGTTTGGGTGTACACAAAAATAACAGTTCGTTGAATTTTATTATTTTTAGCCACCCTGGTGCCTGAAAATACGAAAAAATATATTAACATGTAAATACGTCAATCTGTTATTATTAAAAAAAAAAAAGAAATATACAAATCTTTCCAAGCATTTAAAAGCCTTGACAGAACAACGCGGAAAGATAATATTTTTGATAACTTGAAGAAATAAATATGAAAAGGTACAGAGCGAACAATAAATTGTTTTGTCAACATAATCTGACGAGATCGTCTCAGACAGGGGCTCATCACGTGCTCTGCGAAATACTATTGTTCTCAGGGAAAAAGGGATATTTAAGTATACAGTGACCATAAATTAAATAGAAAAATTATTTGTTCATTAGCTTTTATCAGCGGATTCACTCACGAGAAGTCCTCTTTACTCCGGGGATAAAAAGTACCCCATGTTCTATTACAGGACTTGGTCTACCCATCTGCAAAGTTTGTCCCAATCTATTCAGTTCTAAACACTTAAAGCGGTAACAAGCAGAGAAACTGATTTACTTTCGCTTTTAATAATATTAATATGGCTTCCTGTATAATTAAAGAAGTATAATATAAAACAAAAACACACTGAAACTTATTTACGTACTTTGACGGTTGAGCCCGTGTTTCGAACTAATACTTGTCAATATTATTTGTAACCTACCCTCAAAACATTGTAATCGTTGCCCAGTTTTTGTAATGCGTCCAACATTTAGTTAATTTTGTGGTGTGTTTAGTTTTAATATTCTCAAGTGAATTGTAATTCTTATGAGAATAAATGATCTCTAACCACATTATATATAATTAATGATGGGGCGTCGGCAAGCGTCGCGGCCTGCGGACGGCTAGCGTTGCATGGCTCGCCGTCCAGGAAGAACCAGGCCCGGGTCGACGGCGTGTTGTGTTCTACGCACGCCTCAAAGAGATGTCAGCATAGTAGACGGGGCCCGCTAGGGCCAGTGCCTGTCAGGGTTGCGGAATTGCTCGTCAGAGTCACCGCAGCCCTGAAACGCAAAAGGCATTAGGAAAAACACGGATGGATTTTAATCGATGATCGATGAGTACGACACTCCCTTCCGCTCCGCCCAGAGCGAAAGGAGTCATTTGATGATTTACCATATTAAAAAACAACAGCTTATTTAATATTTATTAAAGCAAAATAACAATTTTATATGCAATATTAACTTTCAAAATTTACTAATATTGCAGCCCATTATATTATTATTATCAACAGGCAACGTAATGTATTTTTTCTTGTTAAAAATCTAGGTATGTCACAACTTCGTTTATTATTATGAAAATGTAGAACTTGTGTGTCTGACATCTCATAACAGCCTGTCTTACTTATAATAAACCATTTCATTTTGAGTTTGAAAAGAAAATAACTGTTTTTAGGGTTCCGTACCTCAAAAGGTTAAAAAAGGAACCCTTATAAAAACACTCTCTTGTCCGTCTGTCTGTCCGTGTGTCACCATCGATTTTCTCAGGAACGGGTGGACCTAGCAAGTTGAAATATATACCAGATACTGAAGTTTATAGTCCTTATTAGGTGTATAAAAATCAAGGTCCTGAGTCAACACGATAAAAGATATGAGCAAATTTTGATTTTCGCGAAAACTTGTAAGTACCAAAACACGTTAATTTTCAACTTCTTACGAACTAGTTTATTTGATCCGAGTAAAAGAGTCGTCTTAAAATACTGCAGGTAATCGTTTTCATTAATGAAAATATGAAAAATTCTAGTGCGGTAATCAACCCATATGATAGACATTATGGACAAAAAATCGAAGTGAAGTTATTTTCATGGGATGAAAACATCAGCTACATAATGATTTTGAGTTAAAAAAATGTGTTATGATTCTTTCCCTGCACATGTTTGACTATTGGTGTCATTAAATAAAATTAAGCTTATATTATGACCTTTCAAATGACGTATAAATGCAACTTGATACAGTTCCGGGTACAAGGTTCATATTATAAACATGCATATACATATATTGTATATGTTATAATATGTTCATATATATATTGTCATTTAAAGACTACGTTTGAATACTAAAATATTGATGGTTGTTCTCATTTAAAATCTGTTGCAATCACGAGATATTGTTATGTAGGCATGACTATAAATCCATAAAATTTAGTACTGTTACGCAGTATTCAAACGGGATATGAACCTGAAGTATTGATATAAATTGAATGGTGTGTCCATCTATCTTTGTACCAAAATTCATCAAATTCGGTTAAGCAATTTAGGAGTGAAAATTCACTTTCACATTTATAAAATTATTTAGGATTAGGATGTTTCATTGCTCATTATTGTCAAAAAAAAAATCAACAGTTTTTATTTTAAGTAATTAGTTTTAGTGTGTACATTGGTGACTATACTAACCTCGAGACTACAGAACCGTTTAGTACGTTAATTTAATTAATATTTTGTCCGCTCGTTTCCCTAAATCATGGTGACATAAGTTATCCACCAGGTACAGGTGGCGGCCTCTATTGTAGGCTGAACGCTATTGTCTTAATACAAAAGGTCAGCCGTGAAATAAAGTCTAAAAATCAGTTCAGTTTAATTATTACAAACCCTTCAGCGGGGCTTTGTTTCGTTTATTTTAATGTATATTGAGTTTTTAGCACCTTTTCTTTCAGTTACAATCTGAGATTATAATCGGATTCTTTTTTGCAGACTCGTTATTTTTTAGATTACTTAGACAATTATTAGATTTACTGATATGTTTTATGTGAATAATAAAAAAAAACAATACGGAACCAAGCTGAGAAAAATAGGTACGTAGGTGGGACAAAATATAAAAAAAACTAAAAAAACACGCTTTTATAGAAAAATCCAACTAAAAAACAGAAGATCAATTTAATAATTTGATTAAGAATAGTGTAAAAAAGAAATAAATGTACATTATTGTTAAAAAGGGTGGGGTGCATTTAAAGTGCTTTTGAAGATCAGAGTGATGAGTCTTCTACTCATTATCTGTCAATAAAATGTTTATAACTATTCTACTATATATATTATTATACTAGACACTATGCACCCCACGCTTTATTTACAATAATGTACATATTCATTTCTTTTTTACACTATTCTTAATCAAATTTATTAAATTTTATTTTCTGTTTTTAGTTGCATTTTTCTATAAAAGCGTGTTTTTTTAGTTTTTTAAACTATTTTTTTTTATTTTTTGTTAAAGGTTAGTTAAATTGAATATGTGTGTTTTTGTGAAAAATAAAAAAGTGTGTATTTATGGATAATGTTTTGCTTTGTTAGAATATTTTTAAATTTTAATTAATTAATCCTGGCGAATCTAATTATGATAATCGGATATTTTAATTGAATTCTTGCATTGTCATCGATCCTTGACAGGTGTGCAAAGTTTGAACTAAATCTGATCGTTCAAAGTAGGGCAAAATCGAGCTCAAAAGGGTCGGTTACAGACAGACATGCAAACATACAGGTGAAGCTAATAAAAGCGTGTTAAAAAAACATAATTTGTTTTTTTTTAATAAAATTAAAATTAATTTATTAAAGGTCATGAAAAGAACCTAAAATATTACAAAGTACAAATTTTAAGTAGGTATACAATTAAATTGTTGTAAAGTTTCTTTAAATATTTAAAATATCTCTCAATCACCAAAACATTTTAACGTCTAACTTAAATCGAGCCCAAAAACAAAGCCATTTCATTTCATGCCTATATTTTTAACTATCGAATCGATCCACTCGTAGCAATTCGGAATTAATTCGGAAACGCCAAAGCCACTACAGAGCGATCATAAGGAGCACTCCACACGAGTGGCGGGCACTTGATCCATCCGTACTCAAACCTGTTTTACGTTCCAGTCGAACTTATTGTCAGAATTCTAAGTTCTGGCTTAGAGGTTATCGGCAATGTCATGTCAAGGTTATATATATTGTTTTGTGCGATAAGTACTGCTTCTTTTGTTTTAGGTAAAGGTTCATTATTCTATGTTTTGTTTCGAATTCTATAAAAGATTTAGCTGGACCAAGGATGTATTACTATAATATTTGGAGCACTGTGTGGCGAGTGGCGAGCACTTGCTCTATCCGTATTCAAACCTGTTCTACGTTTCTGTTGAACTTATTGTCAGAATTCTAAGTTCTGGCTAGAGGTTATCGGCAATGACATGTCAAGGTTAATTACTCAATTGTACAAAGTTTTATCTTACGGTTATCTATTGCAGATCCACTAATGTGTCACAACATAGTGAGTGCCGATTTTCTTGATTCCACTCGGCTTGTTACCTTTCATTACTCTGATCGGAAAATAAACAATTCATATTTATGATTCTAGTCGGTCTGGTTTTTCAAGGAGATTTGAATTGGGAATATGCATAACAAGAAATTAATAATCTAACTATTTTATCGAAAAAAAAAACAAAAATTAGAATAGTACTGTGAAAACCTGATCAAAATTAACCGAAAAACGAAAATGTTTTTCAATTTCACGAAAGTATTTTTCCATTTTACGAAAATGTTTTCTATAGCTGTATGGGTGGCACGGCTTTTGACGTCGGATTTCTCTTTTTAATAACCAATTTTAAAGCTAGACTTTTTAGCTGATGAAAATAGTTCAACAATTAATTCACCATTGTAAAACAGAGCCTTATAAGCATTTTTTTTTATTTAAAAATAAATGGCACGCGTAACCCCAATTGTTATGAAATGGATTGATATATTTTGAATAGTCCTTAAGATAAAGTTGAAAACGTTATTTAACGTTCCCAAAGTACAAAACGGCGATCATAAAATCTGAATATTTTTAGAGTTATAACACTGCACATTTTTCTGCCATACCACCGATATCTAACATTACCCGCAGTGCCCGAAAGCGACTGGGTTTTACGGTATCGGTAATTTAAATGACGCATAATTAACAGGACTTCTAACGCAGGGCGATAAAAGAAAATGTAGGTACGGAAATTAATGTTGGAAAATTCTTCATGAAAATGTTTTGCTTTACCATGTTTATGAGGCACTTATGTGATTAAACGCTCACCCTAAAAATGTACATGTATGGAAAGTTTATAATTAGTTACAAATCGACTTCATCGTATAGGTTTCTGAATTTTAGATTTGGACTAATAATGCCACAGAAGAAGAAAGAAAGTCTGATATAAAATGTTGATCTTGTTTTTTGTCTGGGCAATTGGGACTTAAATAAATAACTAACATTCATAACTTAGTAAGAAGCGATAACAACATCAAAAGACCTGGGGCCCTACTATGAAGTCTTAAAACGATCATTCCGCTCTAAGAGAGAGACGGAGCTGTATATAGCGAATAGCACTATCCCTTTTACATCATCGGAATCGGCTGGGCGAGGCCAAAATGGCAATATTCATCATCTGCCTAGCCTTTTCCCAATTATATTGGGGTCGGCTTCCAGTCAAACCGGATTCAGCTGAATACCAGTATTTTACGTGGAACGGCTGCCTACCAGACCTCCACAACCCATTAACTGGGTAACACGGTAACACCAAAAAGGCAATATTAAACACCAAAAATAATGTTGTTAAAAAGTCATTTCTGTTGCATAGTAATAAAACTTTTACGTGTTTTTGTCCATAGCACATTAAGTAAAATCCAGAATTGAAACTGCTACAAGTTGTAAAAGAACTAAATTCTTCTCCAGAATTAAAAACAACATATCCAAACAAACTAGAAAGACCTTTATTCACAAACTGGCATCAACAAATACTAACGTAGTAAGTCCAAATGTTTTCATTCAATTAGGATGTTACAAGAAGTTTTGAATCGTAAGAAGTTACTAGTTCAGTGTTGATTCTTCTGTAAACTAAGAACGAACTTCCAAGTCTTTTGTGGTATTTGATGTTACGGAAAATATGAAAGCTGGCACCACAGAAAGTTTGTAAGATCTTTGCTCTTTCGTTTTTCTGGTATGTATATTCAGGGAAACTTTGGAATGTCTAAGTTGAGTCTACAGGATATCTTGTAATGACTTTGTAGGTTTTTTTTGTTTCATTTACTTGTAATGTATGCTTTATTAGCCACGTCTATTGTCACGGTCAAAAAATTCTCGAGTACGAGGGACCCTTCACAATGTGGTTCGATGAGCGAAGGGTCCGTTTTTTTTGGCTTGGAAATCATCAAATGACTTCTCCCACTTCGGGCAGAATAGGTGGGAGTGTCTTTACGTTTCAGGACCACAGTAACTCTTTCGAACAATTCCGCACCAGCAAGGGGTCCTGGAGTCGCTCAAAAAAAATGTTACTATTCTCAGTGAGAACCCAGAGATTGAAAGCTGGCGGTGGGACATCCCCGTGCCTTAGAGAACACGCCGTTGGTCCCGCGACTGAATTTTCCCTGTGTTCGGTACAATATTTGCAACCGAACAGCTCAGCACTTTTGGCTGCGTGCATTTCCATAAATGCATGTATCGAGTGTCGAAATTTCGTCTTATCTAAATTCTAAATCTAAATATATAAAACAAAGGTGACTGACTGACTGACTGACATAGTGATCTATCAACGCACAGCCCAAACCACTGGAGAGATCGAGCTGAAATTTGGCGTGCAGGTAGATGTTATGACGTAGGCAACCGCTAAGAAAGGATTTTGATAAATTCTACCCCCAAGGGGATAAAATAGGGGATGAAGGTTTGTATGAAACTTTGTCAATTTTAAACCGATCGGGCTGAGACTTTGCATGCACATAGCTACTATGACGTAGGCATCCACTAAGAAAGCATTTTGATAAATTCTACCCCAAGGGGATAAAATAGGGGATGAAAGTTTGTATGAAACTTTGTCAATTTTAAACCGATCGGTCTGAGACTTTGCATGCACATAGCTACTATGACGTAGGCATCCGCTAAGAAAGGATTTTGATAAATTCTTCCCCCTAGGGAATACATACAATAGGAGATGACAGTTGTTATGAAACTTTGTCAATTTTAAACCGATCGGGCTGAAACTTTGCATGCAATCCCAAGTTGTTCTCCGATTCTCATAAGTTTTTTTTCAATTTGCCCGTTAACGCAGAGGAAGTTTTTTTTTAAATAATTTTATCTTTTTTATACGTTTTCGATTTGTTCCAATTAAATTACACGTTTTGAATGTGGCTGATTGTGTTTTTTTTATTTTTACACAAAAGCGCTACAAAATGGCGAGCTACTATGACGTAGGCATCCCCTAAGAAAGGATTTTGATACATTCCACCCCTAAAGGGATAAAATAAGGGATAATGGAGGATGTAAATGTATTAGTTTGAACTATCAGTACCTAATGGAACGAATAAATTAAGACGAACAAAATAATTTTTAGTTCTAAATGTTGAATTTCTGAATCGCAGTGTTAAGATTTTCCGCGGATTAATGACCCTCTCCAGTTATTATTTAACTTTCGTCGTCAGGTAGGTTAGTTGTACACAGTTGGTTGGATCAGTTGGATGTTGTTGGTCGTTACAATTGTTTTGGTTGCTGTATAGTGCATACTATACCTAAATATTTCTAGCGGATAATATTTGACGATTTTGGCTGTTTTTTTCTTATCGATCCACATAACCGATCCGGGCAGCGACCGGGCAATTTCCGGCCCCGGGTTGTATATCGATTGTAGCCGTACCGTATGCGGTATGGCTTTTGATGAAATTTGGTATAGAAATAGATTAGACCTTGGAAAAGGACGTAAACTACCTGTCGTCACGAGGAAATGGCTTAAAGGGTTGCAAAAGGGGATTAAATTGTGTATGAGAGTCCGACATTTAAAGATAAAACCATGTACAATGTATTTAGGCGCTTGATAAAAAATAAATAAACATTACGTTCAAGCGTTTTTGAAAAATTAGTAGCTTAAAATAAAAATGGCTGCCCAAAGTAACTACTTCACGCGGACGAAGTCGCAGGCAAAAGCTAGTCGGATTATAAAAGTAAAGAAGAGAGTGCTCCTGTATTTACGCACGTACTTAATATCTCCCGCGCTGCGTGGATTGATTGGCTGTGATTGGCCGTCGTGGCTGAAATTCGGTCCGAAGGACAATAATATTACTAGAGTAGAGTAGAGTAGAGTAGGGACTCCATTTTCCGCACTTATACCCCCATTCGGTCCGTTGTGCGTAAGTGTCCTGGCTAAGTTAGCCAGCCTAGCTGCGCCCAGATGCACAGAAGTTCGGCTTCGTATTCCAGGATGACGTGGGCGGCTGTTTCTTCGGCAACAAAGCAGGCTCTATGGGCTATCTATGGCGCCTACGTTAAAAAAATGTTTGTTTAAGGGGCAATGAAAATATTTCTACTTAGGCTAGAGTAGTCGTTTTGTTAGTCGTTGGATTGGACTCGGCATTGCCGTTTTTGACTGCCTGCAGACAATTATTACTATTCAAAGTGCTAGGAATCCGCTGGATGCAATCCACAAGATCGGACGATGTGGTGACTGCCCCGAGGGTTACGAGTCTGTTTAGTAGTGGACTTCTTTTGTCTAAAATAACGACGTTTTACTTTTTGTTCATCTTTAAACCGAATTGTTTTATTTATTTAAACGTTTTACATAGGCGGACTTAATGCATCAAGGCATTTTCTACAGTATAGTCTTTATAACTCAAAGGTTGACCCTTTGAGTTATAAAGACTATACTGTGGGAAGTGTACAACAAATAAAAATAAAATTTAAATATAATTTGATTCGGAAATAATATAAAAATAATATAATATAATAGTAATAAAATACATATACATGCAAAAATAATAAACTAATAAATATGATATATATAACCTTACCGATTAAGAGAATCTTTACCAAAGATTATCGCCAGAATTACATTTCAGACTCCTCCAATGTCTGTTGCATCAAAGTAATCGTATTAAAGGGAAATAATACCCATACGTCACCGCAATAATACCCCTATTAGCTAACAATGTGATCATCAGCTATTCATTCAGGCCATGTATTAATTAGTACACTGTTAATAGATTATGAATGTTCAATTTGCTCATTGACATGAGTTGTGTCAAATAATTGTGAGATTAAAATGATACTGTCAACTTATTCTAAATAGTTGATTGTGATAAGAAGTTTTTGTGACCTTCTGAACTGAACTTTACAGTTTAATTTTTCTTTTTCAGGAAAATTAGAATGGAGAAAGCTCACGGGTTGTCTATGAATATGAAAAAACCAAAACTGTTTTACTGGGAATTTATAAGGGAGTTGTTTGTACAGCAATGGACATCAATAGGAGTGATTGATTATGAGTGAATATGTCTTTATTTGAATAAAATGTGGAAATCAGATGTTACATAGTTATATTTTTGATACAGGATTCATTCCGCCATACAAATATTAGGCACATTGCTTGCAGAACAGATAGTCGATAGGGCTGAAAAGTTCTGGAGTGGCGGTGACGTACCAGAAAACACAGCGTTGGAAGGCCTCCCAAAAGGCAAACCTGGTGAGGGTCGCGGGTAGCCGATGGGTGCAAGACGGACTGGACAAGCTATTGTGGCGTAAATATTTAAAAAAAAAATTGTAGCTGTATCATAGATACACATCATCAAACAAAGTTCGGAAAACGTTGACGCACATTATCAATACAGTGGAACCTCGGTATTCCGGCCCCTGTCTAAAATGGCGCCCTCTGTTATCCGACCTGTCAATCATTACACTAACACTTCATTTGTTTGTACTTAATTATTTCCATAAGAAGTTAAGTTATTATTTTTTGCAAGTTGTATTGCATTAAATGATGTAAACTTTTATAACAAAATGTAAACTCTCTATTGCGCTGTTTAACTTACTAAATTCCACGTAAATATTATATACTCACATAAGAATTTTATCACTTTGATTTGTTATTTGTCGGATTACAAGGTAGGTACTATTTTTCAAAAAAATCCGGACTATAGGGGGGTTCTATAGCAATACTCTGTAATGCAACAAATTCGATATTCTGACACAGCCCTGCACCATCCTGCATAACGTTTAGGTATCAGGTGACCGGGGTTCCACAGTATTATGATCATGATGATAACAACATTATTATTTTTTCCAATGGTTTGCTTGTACTGGAAGATTGCTTTTGGGCTGAGGATACAGCATTCTTTCACCTATTTATAAGCTAAAAAGCTGGCCACTCAGTATTTCAATATCTAATCTAACTTTGACACATTTTTCAGTGTAATAAGATGGTGCCATACGAGACATATTCGTAAATTCACAGTAGCGTCACAAGAAACCAATTTATTATCAGTTTAGCGTTGTCATCCCCCAAACGGTACATGGCGATACCTCTATCTGTACAACAGGTTAACTACTTGCGTACTGTATAGATGAAACCTGAATGTTAACTTGGCTGGCTGTGTTGCGAGTTCGGGACACTGAAGATAGATGGCGCTAAACGAAATTTTGTTGATGTTGACTATTTTCGCTGAAATAAAACGCAGGTTATGTGTATTTCATAGAACACACAAATAGTAGGTATACGTTGTAAAATTAAACGCATTAATAGAATAATAATGCGATAGATGGAGCTAGTGGCTGCTCGTGCATCCTGGGTATAGATTTGTTTCAATGTATAAAATAAACACAAGTTTTCATTAGGCTTTCAAAGAGAAGGTGTGTATCGCATAAACCTAGAAATAATAAAAACCTTGCCACAGATATCAGGAATTAACTACCAGTTGAAAATATTTTCTTTGAATAATAACAACCGCACGGGTAGAACGGCGACCTTCAAAGTTAAGCTACGCTTGCCGACGTCAGTATGTGGACGGGTGACCATTCATTTTAATACCGACTAAAAAGTTGTGGGTAATATCAACAAAATAATAATAATATCTAAAAAAAAAAATAGATAATAATTACTTAATAGTAAAGAAAAACAAATGCAAATTACTTAATAAAAAAAATATTGTTAATTGTTCGCAAATATTTTGGTTTCACCAAGCACTTTGTAATACATTAACACCACCACAATATTAACACAAACGTGATTCCTAACGTTCACCGGTAATTATAATTGAAATGGCTATTCATTTTACACTATAATGGTCACATGACCAAAATAACATGTTCATTTAAAATTTATTACGACCATTTTCGATGTTCGCTTAACAAAGCAGTCGTTAAGGGGATTAAGCAAGGTCTACTGAAAGGTTCATTAGAAAACCAGCGTCAGACAGCATCAGTCTGTCTGACATATCGCTGAAATGGACCTTTTTAGTGCAGCCGTGAGACACACACTTGGTTCTTAGCATACCCACATTTTTTTTATTTCTATGGACCGTGCGTGTTTCATGTTAGTGCTAAATAAATATTATTCTTTCTTTTTTCTTTCAAGGTAGACCGCGAAATGGATGTATTCTCAAGTTTTTCGCAATTTACAATTCAGTACACAAAAGTACTCCGAGGTGTACGACGAGTAATCACAAATATTCCGCAGTATCACAGTTATTACTCGATTGCTTGACTATTTCATGAAATCATTTTACATACTACCACATACTCTCGAAAAACATTACTCTCCTTATGTGACAGTCGAGTAAAAACGGGACCCATTTCTAACCGACTTCAAAAAAAGGAGGGTTTTAATTCGATTGCATTTTTTTATGTTTGTTACCTAATAATTCCGTCATTTATAAACCGATTTATTTTATTATGTAAAAGGATAAACTTTCCGATTGGGATTTTGAGTTTTTGTACATGTTAAATTAGTTGTACTGTTTTGTAATTTTTTTTATATATAGGTAACCAATTCGTTGTTTCCGTATCTTTGAGCTGATCAGACCATTTGGTTGGTAAGTATCCTCTGTGTATTATTTCTTCCGTGTTCCCAACGATGATCGATTTTTCGAGAGATTCGTCTCATACCATATCATGAACTGTAAATTGCAAAAACAAACGCAAGTTAATGCATTTGAATTGACCCTAGCTCACCCCCCTTAACAAAGAGCCTGAAAAACAGCATTGGTTAATATAGGGATGCCTAAAATTAATTCCTAATTGTTGGCTTTACGTCATTCCTATTTATTAACTGCTAATTATGGAGAGATTAGCAATGTTTCCTATGCGAATGTAGCTTAATATACCTAAATGAGATAATTTTCAGTGGAAATATAAATGTATTTACATTTCAGTGATTTCTAAATTTGGATTGGTCTTTCAGTACTTGAATTATCACAGCATGATAGTAATTCAAACTTTCAAACATAAATATTTCTGAAAAATGACATTTTTTTCAAAATTAATGAATGAGTGGTGATTGGTCCATTAGCAAATTGAAAATGGAATTATCACTACATGATAGCCTTGAAACGAAAAGTTACGCATTATTTTAGATTAGGGTATTGCATCTACAAATTACTCGGGATCAACAAATTAACGTGCTTTACAAGGCACAGTGAAATCCCGGTATACTAAGATGGTCACCGCGAATCGAAATCCGCGAACCGACCTCGGCAAGCGTTGCTTAACCTTGTAGATCGAACGATGTGGCAGTTATTATTAAGTAACAATAATAAACAAACGTATTCGTCAATTGGAATATGAAAAATAACTCTAAAAACTTGAATCATGACTTCCAAAGTATTTCTTAGAAAAATCATTATAATTGTTGTTTGATTTCAAAAACTGAATAATTAATTACCAAATCAAAATACTTCATTATTTATCACACCTACATCTGCTAAATAGTTCCAAGAAATATTCAACGTACAACTTGGTACTACAACCACTTGTTTGTGGCCATAAATCAATCACTAAGTAAAGGCAGGTACGATAAATTTAAACGTAAGTACCCACTTTACCTGGATGCTTCGTTTTTCTAGAGAAATTCGTTAGTTTCAGATGTATTTGGTCTGCTTTATAGAAAAATATAGTATCCTTTTTATCGTACCTACGTTTAGTTAATTGAAAATATTGCGTGGATAGATTTGTTACAACGATTGAACGTAACTGAAACACATATCCACTACCAACATGGGCGTGCAGTAGGCTACCTTAAGGGTAGCCCATACATAATGCCCTATGGACCAATACCAAGGTATGATCTGTATAAGTAGCATGCGGGACTCCAGGGCTGTGTACTCCTGGACCACACTGTATAACCCAGCAACCTGTCCTGAAGCAAACATCAAAGAATTAAGACTAACAGAGGATCGAACATTTCAATCAAAGTGGATATGCATAATTCAGCGAGAAGCTTCCCCAAAGGATCGTAATTGAAATACGCGGAGCCTTCGGGTGGCCACTGCGATGCTAATCGGTGACACCGTACGTAAATCACTATCCCTTTTAATAGTGTATTAGTTGTGATGTCGGGAGTTATTTTGATGTTAATTTCCGGGATTTTGCTCTCATGCTTGGATTGGTCTTCATCTTATCATCTGCCTAGCCTTTTCCCAAGTATATTGGGGTCGACTTCCAGTCAAACTGGATTCAGCTGAATAGTAGAATAGAAAGGAATAGATAGTAGAGAGGAATAGTATTTTACGAGGAGCGGCTGCCTACCAGACCTCCACAACCCATTCACTGGGTAACACGGTACTCTTTGGCAAGACTGGTGTCAGATTTCTGGCTTCTGACTACATAAATGACAGCCGGGACCAACGGCTTAACGTGCTTTCCGAGGCACGAAGGAGTCTCGGAAAGCTAAGCCTAAGTTAAGATGGTTACTCATCTACAGACCAACCTCGGCAAGCGTTGCTTAACCTTGAAGATCGGCCCGTGCGGCTGTTATTATTTAGCTACGAGCTCCTCCGCCTTCATTTTATGAATTCTATTAATTGGAATTCTTGCTATTTATTTATCTAATTTTTTAAATCTAAATTATTATTAATATTACAACAGGAAATATTTTGTTTGTTTGTTACGATTTGGCTCTAAAACTACTGAACTGATTTGAACAATTCTTTCACCGTTAGAAAGCTACAGCTTCACCAAGCAACATAGGCTATATTTAATTCCAGAAAGAATTAGGGATCCCTACCAAAATTATGTAGCCCAAGGTGTAAAAAAATTGACATAAAATGTCTTTTATCGCATGCGCTGCGAAAATGATTGATGATACTTAAAAATATATTTTATATTATTATTTTATTATTATTTTATCATTATTTTTATATATAGTTTACATTATTGTTTAAGCGTATGTCTTTTGTCAGTACAGGTAATCTTTTCTATATTACGTAGACGTCCCACACAACTTGTTTTGGGTATGAATATGGTTATACCTGTCACATGGGCTTCCTCTTTAGTTTCTTACACAGAACTTTGACATATAGACAGCTTCAAGTTAAATTGAAGAGGAAAAAAAGTATTTTTTGTGGAGCGTATGTGTGATGTTCCTGGTATTGCAAATGACCAAAACAACGCCAGTCTGCCCTTTTTTTCATTTGGTCTTAAACTTAATATTTTACTTTATTTTTACATCGTTTTCACTCGCTACAATTTGCTGTTTGATAGTGAGAACCGCTTGTTATAGGTAAACATCACAAAAACTAGCCTTGTTCTTCTATTCACTCTTTGCCATTAAGTATAACGTTAAATAAGAGTCTAAAGATTTGGTGAAAGTATGGAGAAACAGGTGGCGAGATAACGTTTATAATATAAGGAATACACGTGGGCTGAAAGAACTATAAAGAAGCTTTTAACACGCAAAATAATATTTCAGTAGTGTTTTGAAAGCGAGTATTGAATTCTTTATGCTGTAAATAAAACCCACTTTTTTACAACAGAATAATATAAATGATTGTATATCATACATAAATGTTTTTTTATGTGTAGTGTGTAAATCAAATTCAATGAAAACGGTAGGTTTTTCGTAGAATCAACATTTGAAATTTCAATTAAAACATCCATTTTACTTCAAACGGATATTTGTATTGCCGTATATACTCACATTACTCACCCCTTTTTTTTTAGGTAAAATTAGTATTTGGTCTACATTTGAACATGTGATTACTTTTCTATTGACTTCCGATATGATATGGAACATAATTATGATTCCCTTTATTTCGCCGTGGTATATTTTATATTTTTTTTTATAACGCAACTACTCTATTGGTAGAAAAATGTGGAACAGGGTGGCAAGTTCCGCAACTTTGTCGAAAGGGAGGATCCTCCGACCAGATGGATAATGTGTCTGGTGGGCAACCGCTCAGTAGTTGTTGTCAGGGTGGTGTTGTATGTGTTCAAATCACGCGAAGAACTTTGCTGCCGTGCTTGTGATATATACAGTAAGTGCCTTGGAGACACTTTTGAGAATAAGGCGTTCATAATTAGTAGGTTTGCCTTGCTTAAAACGTGACTTATTGTAATTATGCTGAAGCTTATTTGATGTTCTATGTCACATTTTAAAATTTTAAATACACAGAAATGTAGATCTCAACTCTCTTTCCAAATATGTACTTTACTAAATTTGGACAAAAATGTGACTTACTGTAATTATCATAAGCGCGGCAGTTTGGCAGAGCGATGTCGAAATCGTGTAATGACAGGTATTTTATAGTTTATATGTGGTGGTATTAAATAAAGTTGCTACATCACCTCTTTACAGGTTGAGTTGTTTAATCTTTTATGAAAGCCTGTGTCCTCTCTATGTCATAGTACAAGCTTCTTTCACTCTTAAATCATAACTCGTTTTCTAATTCTAAGGTTGTTTGGGGTCAAACGGAAAACGTCTTCTTTTTAACACATAAATACAACATAAACTAACATCTTAGCTCCATAGAAATGGGTAGAAACAACAGAAAGCCACTGATTACGATCCTTTGACACTTCTCTTGTCCACATCTGATCATCAGTGATCGGCGTAGGTAGAGCTATTTTGGGTCAGTTAACCTATGATAATGTTAATATGGACATGCCCCGGGATACCTGGGGATATTTTCCTGAACGTCGATGTAGATATAAAAATATAAACTGTTTAAGTTATCATGAGTACGCACGACGACATATCAAACTACTCATTTCCTGTATAAGCTGGTCCCACACGGTGCTGTTTGCCATATTACTTACTGGTCCCAGAGTTCAGAAGGCATATCCATGTTAAGGTAACGGTCACTACATCTCGGGAATAGCACTACCTATGCCAATCACTCATCGTCTGCCTAGCCTTCTCCTAACTGTATTGGGGTCGGCTACCAGTCAAACCGGATTCAGTTGAATACCAGTATTTTACGTGAAGCGGCTGCCTACCAGACTTCTAAAACATTAACTGGTTGACACGGATAATCCTTGGCGAGACTGGTGTCAGATTTACTGGCTTCTAACAATCCGTAACTGCCAAAGATCTACAAATGACAGCCGGGACCAACGGCTTAACGAGGCACCGCTCACCTATCCACAGACCAACCTTGGTAAGCGTTGCTCAATACAAATTGATGTTTACACTATTGCCATCGACTGCCATCGAGTACGTTTAAAAACTCTCGCAAAGGTCACAATTTCATTTACTGTTTTTTTTTTGTTCGTAGCTTTTTTTAATTGATTCTATTGGAATCGGATACTGACGTATAAATTAAATTTTCAACAAAAAGCCCCTCATTATTTTAGCTCATAATTTCGTAAATTAACTTCTCATCACTGGGAAGTATTTTTCTCATTATGCGTGGGTCGTGTATGAAGGAAACCTAACTCAATCCTAATTAATTGCGGCAATTAAAATGTTCCAGTTGCAGAAGTTTGGCAACATCGTACGAGTTCACGTGAAGTGGTTTATGTTCTACATCGTAGTTATAACGTGCCAGTTAGTTTATTTGTATTCAAATTAATTTGAACTAAGATTTCTTCTTTTTAAAGAAGTAATTCAAGTTGAATTTACGACTGCTTAGCTTGTATATTTTACTTTCGCTTACAGAATACTACTTTCCAGTTAGTTAAAAGTTATAGGGCTTTTTTCTCCATAAGACAATGAATAAATCCACTCACCCAAATATTCATTCATAAAAATTATCGTCGCAGCGTGAGCAGGAACCTTCTCGCTTTTTAATGATGTTTTATTCACATCGATTTTATTTTTTCCTATAAAAAGCTCCCTAACATCAGATATAGCATTGAAACTAAATCATACTCGAACATACTCTTAGTTTCTTACTCAATTATGATCAAAATAATTACATATTTCACTCCGAATCCATCAAAATTATCAAGAAAATCATAAAAGGCATCTCAAAATTTAATCTGTAACATAAAATAATGAGTGTCTCGTAAATCTCCATTAGGAACCGAATATCTGAATAACAAATATTTAAACTAGGCAAGTTCTGCCACAGATAGTCCAATTTATGCGTAAGTCTCTTAGATTAATGGGGAAAGGCTGATTTCGTTGTTGTCTAAAACTTTATTTGACCAAGAGTTGTTGTTGTTAATGTTTTGTTTTTGATTGCTTGGCAGGAAAAGAGAAGAGTTTTATGATGAATAAATTGGAAGATAATTTAAAATTATTAGAACTGGCGTTTGTCCACGGCTTTGCTCGCGTTAATTCCATAATCGTCTGCAGGGCCTCATCCATTTTTGTACAAATTTCATCAAAATCGTTTCAGATCAAAATTCATTCATCAAATTAAGCGTGACAAACAAAAAAACAAACTCACTTTTGCATTTATATTATAAGTTAGGATTTGGATGATACCATAGCATTTCTCTTAGAAATGAGAATCCTTTGTCATCTTTTTGAAAAGAAATAATGTATTTTGTATCAATTTTCGAGGATAATAAAATTTAAACAACGCCGAAAATTCATCACTCACACATATCACAAAACTCGCACGGAAATTAACGGCATCTAGCGAGCTACCATCAAACGACTTCTAATTAAAGGATTCCATGTCGTTTGATAGAACATAAAGCAACGTTCGAATACCCCAGATGGGCGTAAATTGTAAAACGTGGATCGTTCAAATATTTACCGGATGCTCACTGGACGCGCCGTTTCGCGAAAATAGTTCGAAAATGGAATATACGGGCTTTGTTTTCGAACGCACCCGCAGGCTCGTGTTTTCAATATATATATCGGTGGTGGAGGATTGTTCCCGTAGTTATATTATGTGGTTGTTGATTGTGTAATTAGTTCTAGTTCGATTCAGCCCGTCCCTAGCTGTCCTCCCCCTAGCGACGCCCTAAGCCGAGGCCCGAGCCCCACAGGGGGTGCCCTTAGCGTATAGTCGCTTAGTTTGTAAGTTTTTTATTAGCCATGCCCTGCTTTAATATTATATTAAAGCCACCACAGGCAAGCCCGATTAAGCAGTCGACAACCTCATAGGTTGAAATGCGAGATGCCACTCACAAAAAAAAAAGTGGAATTAGTTTGTTTGTTGAGTTATACATTTTGTTGATACAATAAATAAATGAATTAATGTTAAGCGGTAAACATTTATTAAGGTTTTTTCTAGGTGTGGTAAATCACAGCAGTTTTGCAAGTATTTTTTATGGTATTCGTCGAAGTTTGATATTTTATTTATCTGGAAAAAAAAAAATGTTTAAAATAATTTTCAGTTTACAATTAATGTTTGTTTTTTTTTTTTATTTAACCCATATGTGCTCAACTTTTTTTTTCGTAAATTCTGTTTTTTTTTTTGTTTAAATGTAAGTTCAATTAACATAAAAATGATGTTTTCTGAAAATTAAATAATAAAAATAATACCATTTTGGAAATTTTGACCGCCCCAATTTTGGAGCGCTGACCACACCCATAACAACTTCTTAAATTTTATAATTTCGATTAATTGAAAGAGTAAAACTGTAATAGTGGTTGTAAAGAAATTTTTATTATATCTAAGGAACATTTATTATAAAATAGTGCTTATTCTGCCAGTATTTATTATATATTTAGGTGTGGAAAAATTCAAAACAATTAATATGACAGCCGACATCACATTTTCGACATTTCTCGCTCTTGACACTAGTCTCGGTCTGGTCAAGGTTAGTCTTCAAGCCCAAATTTATATTTCCATTTTTATCGGGAAGTTTACAATAAAATGTTAAAAATCAGCGCTAAAAAAACAAAACCGCCACGTATTTTCCAACCGTTTAGTGTATGAACCGAATCCAAACTGTTGGAATTATTTACAACACTCGTTTTCGAGACGACTGGCTGTTTGCTTTTGGTAGAATGTTTTGTCAGTTCGCGTCGAGTGGTTCGACGTGTGAACGATGTGCTGCAGTTATTCTTCAACTATTTGATGATACGATATTTTTGACGATTATTGGTTCCGAGATTTTTTATTGGTACAACTCGTACTCAACTGGCGTCTGTGTGAGAGATTCAGAATGTTAACATTTTACTAGGCGACAGTGTTCATGAAACCTTTTTTGACCAACCTTGTTTTATGCTGTATATTAGGGTAATGTTGGGTGCATTGTGCTCACATAATATGATCAATTTATCAATGTATATATACAAAATATTGTAAAACTTATATTTGAAAAGAGTAACTATGGAGTTTCTTGTCCGTTCTTCTCCATAAGAATCTACTTTTTGCGAATGGACAACTAGAGTCACTAATATTTTAATTTCAAACTGTAAATTTGATGTTCAAAAGTGCACTTTAATGGTCTAGTTGAAATAAATGAATTGACTTTGACTTTGACTATGAGGAGTGGTTTTTGTATTAAAAATGACAACCATTGGCTCGAAATATGAAAGGCGTGATGCAGTTATTTGTCAATTATTCGACAATAAGACATTATTGGCTCTGAGAATTTTATTTCAACAGCTGGTGGATGTGTGAGAAGTTCTGAATGTTTTGTTTATTTAAGCATCGCAAGCAGATCGTTTTCATAAGTATATAATATGATCTCTTTCTTGGTAGAAGGTTCGAGGGTAAATGTTGTTTTTTTTTGTTAACCGTTACATGACCAGCATAGCAAACGCTGTAATTGAATAAATAACACCACTTAAAAATATCGTGTTCTTTTCTTTTGCTGAACTTGAGTTAAAATGATAGCAAAATGAATGTAACACAAGGAGGAATGCTTGACTGGATTAGTTAAATTAATTGTCAACAGTGAAACTGAACAGTTTACGCGCTCTTGACCCACAATAAAATGATTCTGAGGTGACTTTCGTTCGACGTACTAGGGTAAGATCTGACTCCACATTGCGTCACAGAATCCCTTTATTTATCGCTGAAGGGTCCAGTGACCTGAGGTTATTTGAATTACATGACCCTGAATGCTCAAGCGGTCCCTTAGACTTCCTGACACAAAACCGACCAGCAAACAAAATTATGACGCCCTCGACCACACCTGTACATTACACAATGTCCTGTATTTCAATATCCCTGAGTCAGCACGCCACGCGATATTGCCCCTATCGCACCCATAAAACGTGCGAATTGAATGTTCATATTCGCGTGTAGCGCCGCCAGAGGTCGTGAACATAAGTTTCAAGTAATATTTTTCTTACAATACCGATACATATTTTTATGAGGGATCAGCTATGTCATGATAAAGCCAATAAACTTGCTTCCCCAAATAAGTTTTCGCCATTTTATTTTACGATGTTTGTCCAGTCGCTCGTATATTCTGTCGAGTTGTTTTTTTTCAGATTGGTACCTACGACTAGAGAATTCAATCCAGGAACTTTATTATAATCCCGAAGATTTGTTTTCTCAAAATCCGAAAACGAGTCTAAAACATTCATAATGAAACCAAAAATATAATGAAGTCATTATACCAATTCGTTGCGTTATCCTTCCCGGAATCCGGGTTTCAAGCATCCCGAATATTATTTTTAACGTTTTTCTTTTTCACGTTTCAAATTATATTTTTAAGCCGATAAATTTATTAGATTTGTATGCTTGGCTAATTAAGCGAGTAGGTACGAATCTTAAAAATAATCTTTTTTGTTAACAAAGTAGGTACTGTCTTCCCAAAATATATACACCTAGATGTTTCATCTTTTTGAATAAATACTAGTATTTTAAGCTTCTTAGTTTCTTATGAATATTAAATGCTTTGAGAGTTATGTGCACATTAAACATAATAAATTATCTAGCTTCGTTTAATGTTTAAATTAAATATGAATGTATTTGAAATTGCATGAACGTTTTCATTCTCAATAAGTTTACTCTGACTTTTTTAGTTTTGTGGTTCGATACGAATACAAAATGGAAGCTTTTTTTTTTAAGGATGGGAAATCATCAAATGACTTCTTCCGTTCTGGGTGGAGCGGAAGGGCGTGTCAGACTCTTACTGACTAAAACCCATCCGTGTTCCTTCTAAAGCCCTTTGCGTTCCAGGGCCGCGGTGACTCTTTCGAACAGATTCCGCAACCAAAAATGGAAGCTACAGAGCGTTTTGTGCGAATAAGTATATGATTGTTTAATTTTTTTTTATTCGTAGATCTGACAGCGGCCTCGACCGTGTAAATGTTTAAAATTGTCCCAAGGGAACAAAACATAACATATACATACATACATTTACAAAATATTTAAAAAAAACATATTCACGGGATAAACTATGTCCTGTGTCCAATGATTTTTATTCCAGGATATGGTCAAAGCAAACAAGGCGTGCTTGTTTTGTCAAGTGCGAGTCGTACTCGCACACGAAGGGTTCTGTACCATGAAACAAAAAAAACACGTTTCTTGTATGGGAGCCCGTTTTAATTTTTAACTTTATTTAATTATTATTTGTTGCTATAGCGGCAATAGAATTACACATTCTGTCAAAATTTCAACAGTCTACCTACTTTTATATATATTACGGTTCTGGAGATACAGCCCGCTGACAGACAGACGGACGGACGGACAGCGAAGGCTTAGTAATAGAGTTCCGTTGGTTAACCTTTGAGTACGAAACCCTAAAAAGTAAGGTGAATTAAATACTTAAGTGTAACATAATCGTAGTGAGTTAGAATAGTGAGATTGATGTTTTTGAAAGCAGATAGAGAAGATATGCTTACAGTCAGTACATTGCTGAACATAGGCTTCCCTCAGGTGCGGCCACATCCAGTAAATTGGCGCGGTCTTTACCAGATTTTCGGTCAGATTGAGGGGAAAATCTAGTGTCTGTATCGTCTACAGGGAATGCTAAAAGTGCGTATAGTATCACTATCAATCAACAGTTAGTAGTTCACTGCTCCCCCAAGCTACACTCCACGTCCCGATCTTCTACATTTTGCATTCAGTCTCCTCCGGCCACTACTCAGTGATTGTATAGATTTTGTACTTTTGTCTTTAGTTTAATTTTGTGTTATACAAGTTCCCTTTAAAATAGATGAAAAAACTTTTGGAAATGAATGTTTTCTAAAAGTTGACTACCAAAATAAGGGCAAAAATAATTATAAGAAAAACGCATTAGCTAGGTACTCCTTTTTTATGGATGGGAAATCATCAAATGACTTCTTTCACTCTGGGTGGAGCGGAAGGGCGTGTCATACTCTTACTGACTAAAACCCATCCGTGTTCCTTCAAAAGCCCTTTGCGGTCCATGGCTGTGGTTACTCTTTCGAACAAATTCCGTGCAACCCTGCCAGGATAAGCTAGGTACTTACAAAGAAAAAAAAACTAACCAAAATACACTAACAGTTTTGGTTGCCCAATGCATGAACACATCCATGTCTTTGTTATCTCATTTCTGATACTACAAATGTGCAGGCGCACGTGACCACGTCAGTCAGTACCAGTTATGCTAGTGCCCCGACATTTTTTTATTTTAGGTCGAACTAAAATCACTTTATTCAGTGTTTTTATTTTGATTGGATATCTTTTCAGACGTACTGGACGCAATGTTAAATGTTGTCCATCTATTTTAATGGGACTATATATAAAATTAACTTTTTTCATTTAAATAAATAGTTCCAGCATAATTCAAAAACTAAACACGATTTTCTTCCCCTCATCACCATGAAAACAATTCAAATCTGAAAAAAAATCTATAAATAGAAAACGATTCCATTTTTCTCCGTTGGAGCTCTTGACTGGAGTGTCATTGTATGTGGGAGTGAGGGCTCTCCGATCTCAATAGCTAGGGCCTACCTATAATGATATCGTGCTCTCAAGGCCCTCTCGAGCAAAAATTATTAAATTGTTTCCAGGAACCATCGATATATGTAGTTCACCTGATTTTTTTCATGACACGTGTATTAAAAGAATTCTGGGTACCTAGTAAAAACATAAGCTCAACATAAACCTTTATGTTGAGCTTAAAATATAATTATTTTATAAAACAAAATACATACTATAGATATTAGAGATATTATAAACAATATAATTGTATAATAATATATTTTCGGATTTTTAAAGACCGTGTCTGATGTGCTTCTGATATGAATATTTTCTTTATTGTAATTTTGCTTTACCATTTGCTTGGTGGCCACAAAATCTTCTAGCAAATCGTATGTTTGTACCACACTAAAACACAAGCAATACAAAATCAACACGTCTGTCATTGGTCAGATGGTTTGGTGGTGGAAAGCCACATCTATTCCACAATTTATCATCACTAAGCACTTAGACATACAGGCAGGTAATCTTCTAACCTATTTGAATGATCTCACACAGTCGAGTCGGCATGAACAAACTGTATGCACAAGACCGAGTAAGCACATAGTAGGCGTGCGAATCTTCTTAAATTTTACAAAGAAGCCGAGTCGGTGTTTGCTCAAAGAGCGTCTTAGCTGTTCCGTCTAACTTCCAGTTTCGTACCTACTCTATGAGACGTACAAACGTCGGGAAATATGGAGGAAAGTTTTTTTATTTAGAAGCTGGGTTTCTTTTATATTGTGGTGTATTTGGTGCTTTGTAACGTTTGGTAAGTATTTCAAATGAGGATGATTCCTCGGTCGAAAAAAATATTTTTAATAAGTCCGTCAGTTTAATTTAATCGAAAAAATTGGACGTGTATTAATTGTTTAAAAAAAAAATGACACAAATAAAAAGCATCAAATTTCAGGAGTGGTGGTTTGTTACGTCACTTCTAGGTAAAAATTGTTACAGTATTAAGACGTGATGATATAGATACCTCTATATCATCACGTCTGCATAAATACCTACTGTGATAAAATATAAATATAAAACATAAATGGAACAGGGTGTAAAGTCCCGCATACCTGCATTGAAAAGACAGGTTCCCCCGTTCGGAAATGTTGTGTTCGGTGGGCAACTGCCCGATGCTTGGTATTTGAAAACACGGAAAACTCTGATACCGCGATGCAGGATTTGTATGACGTCAGCTCTTTAGTTTGTACCTGGTGGTATAGATGTCGCTGCGTTAATTTTTGTGTCGGTAAGAACGCACTACATCCGATCCGAATCCGTGAAAATGCGTTTCGAAGTAGGCATAGAACTATTTGTGTGGTAGTTTATGTACTAGATACGATTTCCGTCATCCGATTTCTCTCAGTCTTCCGTGAGTCTCCAATTCGAAAGAAATACTGATGGACCGAAGTAGCCGTAGTACTGTAGGTATGTATGAACGCTTTCGCATTACCTCGGATTCAAATCGGACAAACCCGCGCGGCTCGACAGTGGGGCGGGGCGTGGGGTGGATTTGGATCAGAGATCGGATTAGTACCTACGTTAGCAATATCCGAATTCCGTCCGAGTTTTTATATCCTTATTTTCACGGATTCGGATCGGATACAGTGCGTTCTAAAGAAGCCGCTATAATGTTCTTTACGTGTTAAAAGAAAATAATACGTTTCCAATATTTTTTGGTAATATTACTGACGGAAAATTAGGTCTTTTAAGAATCAATCCCACTTAACAAATCCTACTAATATTAGAAACGCGAAAGTTTGTTATTTGTGCAATGTTGATGAAATTTGGTATGCAGGAAGCTGACACCCTGGATTAACACATAGGCTACTTTAAACCGCGGGTAACACCGCGGGGCGCAGCTAGTTATAAATAAAAGTGTCGTGATATAGATGTCACCGGAAAATTGAAAATTCCCAAAGATTGTAATAAATCTGTATTAGATTATAATCGTTTTGTATACAATAAATCCCATCAAAATTTAATAGTTTCCAACATATCCATGTCTTATTAAAAAAAATAGCTAACAATTTCACACGATATTTTACTATCTAACGGCGCTTGTAATTTTCCGGTGACATATATAAAACAATTTTAGAAAGACAAAACCAATTGCATGTAGTAATTAAAAACCTAAACAATGTCATGATAGTTACAATCCTTTTTTGTTTTAACAGTAAACCTCAAAAACAAAAGATTGACTTGACAGATCTATGAAAAACAAGTAATAATTAATGTATAGAGTGCAAAGTTTACAGTTCCACAAACATCACACGCATATTTCATTACCTACATTTCAACGGCTAAGGCGTAGCACGTAGCCCGTAGTCTGCAGCGTAGCGCGTAGCAAATCGTAGCACACCGTAGCGAAGTAACAAAGTTAGGTTCAGCCGCACGATTCTAATTCAACAAACAAGTTCGATAGTTACACCGGTTTTAGCGACGGCATTCGGAAATATGCGTAAACGTCGGTTCTGAAATGACTGATGCACGAGTAAGGGAGGTAAACTACGTAGTATACCTCCGGAAGTAATGGTTATTTCTTTATTTATTATCATTAATAGACACGCTTTTGACGGCTCCTGAAGGTATGAGCTGATATCGTTGAAAGTCAAAGTCAATTCATTTATTTCAACTAGACCATTAAAAGGCACTTTTGGACATCAAATATACAGTTTGAAATTAAAATATTAGTGACTCCAGTTGTCCATTCGTAAGAAGTAGATTCTTATGGAGAAGAACGGACAAGAAACTTTATAGTTAGTCTTTTCAAATATAAGGTTTACAATATTTAGTAAACATACATTGATCAATTGATTATATTATGTGAGCACAATGCACCCAACATTACATTAATATACAGCACACACTTATATACTAATAGGTACAACAAAGCAATACCAGCAGAGATAAAATTAAGTTTGCTAGTAAGGGACATGGTACTCGCATATTGACGATAAGGAGAGCTTGCTTATAAGTAATCTCTTTACTTTTGACCTAAAGACTTCCAGATTATAGCTGTGGGTCCTTAGCTATTACAGACCCCTACCGTTTTTTGCGTACCTATTGCATGCCCAACCAGTGTACCAAGATGTACCTAACGCGCCGCCCTATATCTTGTTATCCAATGATGGAACGGACTTCAGTTGTGCAATTCCAACGCACGCTCCCTGAAACTTAAAAAGAAATCGTGCTTTTTTTTAAATGTTACTTTCAATTCATATTCGCTTCACTTGATTACCCAAACCTACATGCTATTTCGCTTACCCCAATAATTCTGGACAAACAACATGCTTTTCGAAAGAAGCCCAATTAAAAGTTCCAATACTTCCGACCAAAATGAATCGACTTCCGCACAGCACTCAGCACAGGTAAAGCCACACACACGCCAAACTACGGAATCGTTTCCCGAAATTAAAACCTTCAGTTTCGGTTAGGCTGTGTGCACATGAGCGACTTTTACTGAATCTCGTCGGAGGAAAGCTGAAATCGGTAGCAATTTTATTAACTGTCACTGTGACTATATTTTCTTGCATTTTTATAAATGCTTTTGCACGCGACTTCTTACGCGCATACATGTAAGTTTTTCCCGTTCCCGTAATAATTTCGGCAAATCCTCTCTTACTGCTTCCTTACACTCCCCAAGGAAACTATAACCATTTTCCGTTGACATATACACTTAAATAAAAAAATCTTAAAGAACTAAAACTAAAAATATCTAAAATATGGCGTCGAAAATTTCCTCTGCATCGCTGCTCATTAAAAACCCTTTAAATCCTAGTCTGCTTGTAAGAATCAATTTTACTGTTGTGAAACATAGGATTATTTAAAGTCAAACTACTGTGTCAGATAATTAATGGAAAAATAATGTCAGCAGTATTTTGGTGGTCCGATGACCTGGTGAAGGTCGTGGGATGGATGGATGCGAGGCGCACAAGACCGATTGTTGTGGCGACACTTGGGGAGGCCTTCGTTCAGCAGTGGACATCTTTCGGCTGATATTATGATAATGATGAATGTTTTGATCAGGTTTTCGGTACATTTTCAGATCATCATTATATCAGCCGAAAGACGTCCACTGTTGGACATATGCAAAAGGGGGTGTGCCATAATCACCACGCTTGGCGGGCGGGTTGGTGATTGCAGTGTAGCTGTTGCAATGTACAGAGAATGCTGCTGCTCATTCTTTAGTGAATCCCTTAGTCGCCTCTTACGACACCCACGGGAAGAGATGGGATGGTGCTATTCTTTTACGTCCGACCCCATACAGATAATTTTCAGTTCAAAGTATACAAATCTATAGAGTAGGCTGTCATGCAGTTATTTTAATTTTATTACTCACTAGCACTTCGCCCGCGACTTCGTCCGCGCAGATTTAGTATGAACAGTTTTCCCGTTTGCATTTCCATAAGGGTTGAATTTCTGAAAATCCCTCCTTAGTGCTCGTCTACATCATAAAAGGAAGCCTTGTGTAAAATTTCAGATTTCAAAATTTCATATTCCCAAGTCGAGTAGTTTTATCTGTGCGTTGGTATGTCAGTTAGTCAGTCAGTTTCTCTTTAATATTTAAATAAGTAGAGAAGATCGAAGATTATGTGAAATTTTACAATAGTTACATTAAAAAGGTAATAATCACTGAATATTTTGTTACTTCTCCTATGAATAGAAATATAAAATCAAATCAATACACATTCATGCCCACATACACGGTATGACAAGAGCTGTATTATTTATACAACGAAACGTTCGGTGTTATTTTAAAACTCACAGTATGAACGGAGACTAAAATGGCCGCCGTTCAACGAGAACCAAGCTCAATATTCTATGTAGCGGAAGAGCAGAGCTATTCTATTAACAAGTAAACCAATACAAGAGTGCAGGAACTGGATATTCTAAAATAAACTGATACTGTCTGTGATGAAACCGGATAAAAGACACTTGTATCTAAACTTAAAACAGGTAAGCACTGGAACTACTATTTTTAAAGTATTCTCATTCCTACTAACTCGTAGTATAATTATTATATTACTAGCTTATGAGCGGGGCTTTGTTCGCGCTAAAGTAGCCTATAACTGTCTTCAGGGTCCCATCCTTCTGCCAGGGTTGCGGAATTTGTTCGAAAGAGTCACCGCGGCCCCGGAACGCAAAGGGCTTAAGAAGGAACACGTATGGGTTTTAGTCAGTAAGAGTCTGATACGCCCTTCCACTCCACCCAGAGCAGAAGAAATCACGTGATGATTTCTCATCCTTAAATCCCATCCGTGAGCGTCACAAACCAACGTACTTTCGCTTTAGGATGAGTACTCGTAATTTATTTATTTATTTATTTATTTAAACTTTATGTACAATAGTGGTACATGGGCGGACTTAATGCATCAAGGCATTCTCTACCAGTCAACCTTTGGGTTATAAAGACTATACTGTAGTAGGTGTACAATAAATAAAAATAAGATTCAAAATTGAATTTTAACAATTCGGAAAGAATATACAGATAATATATATAATACTAATAAAATACATATATATGCTAAAATAATAAACTAATAAATATGATATATAATAATCATACCGATTAAGAGAATTCATAGTAATCATGACGAAGAACAACTAAGAATGACAAGCTTTTAAGTAGTGTTTTCGGATTTTACGCTTAAAGGAAAATTTTGACTCCGCCTTCTTGATGTCAAGGGGTAGCATATTCCAGAGTTCAATTGTAGAAATAGCGTAGGAATTAGACAAAAACCCGGTGCGGTGAGAAGGGATATGAAGAAGTAAGTTTTTAGATGCTCGAAGGTTGAGACTGTGAGAACTGCCCAACACGTTAAAATATTGTTTTAAATAATCAGGAGCACAAGGATCGTTCATGATAGTGAAGAGCATGCAGAGGGATCTGAGGGATCTCCTCTGACGGATAGGCAACCATTTAAGCTGAGAACGGAAGGAAGAAATGTGATCATATTTACGAAGGCCAAAAATGAAACGAATACAGTTTTTAAGAAGTCGATCCAGTTTGTTGAGAAGTTCTTGGGATAGATCAGAGTAGCAAACATCAGCATAATCAATTATAGGAAGCACAAGTGACTGGACCAAAGTGATTTTAGTGCTTGAAGGAAGAAAATGCTTGAATCTATAGAGAGATCGCAGTGTGAATGTTACTCTCTGGCTAACCTGAGCAATCTGCTTATTCCAACTTAACCGGTCATCAATGTATAGACCTAAGTCTTTAACGTGTGGGGAAAGAGTGATTACGGTATTGTTGAAAGTAAGCGGCAGCAGTTGGCTGGTGTCCAAGTTACGCAGAAAATATGAACTACCAATGAGGATAGCCTGATATTTACCGACATTGACAGTAACCCCAAATCTACTTGACCAATCGCTGATAGCTAGAAGGTCAGCATTTAGCAATGCGATGCAGTTGTCCATGTTGTCAATGTCAGTTTGCGCGTAGAGCTGTAAGTCATCAGCGTACAGATGGTAAGAGCATTTTAGAATGGTGGTAATAGAGTTTATAAATAGAGAAAATAAGAGTGGAGAGAGTATACCGCCTTGTGGAACGCCCGTTTCCAGGCCGCACCAGTCAGAAAAGTTCTGATCAGCACGAACCGCTTGCTGGCGACCACGAAGATATGATGAAAACCAATCCCGTGCCAACGAAGAAACCCCAATTTGAGACAGAATAGCCAGGAGGATGTCGTGATCAACGGTATTGAAAGCATTGGAGAAATCTATTAAAACTAACACCGTTAATCTCGACCTCTCCAAGCCATTCCTAACGTCTTCTGTAACCTTCAGCAAAGCTGTGGCTGTGCTGTGGCCCGGCCGAAAACCTGATTGGAATGGGGATAACAGATTATTCCCAAACACAAAGGAAGATATTTGTTTAAGAGCAACTGCTTCCAGGATCTTAGATAGGAAAGGAAGAATGGAGATTGGTCTGTAGTGATTTAATAAACTAGGGTTGGATATTTTAGGAAGGGGGATTATAATGTTTGTTATTTATTATCATATTTACAAGTTCAGCATAAATAAGCTGGGAGACGTGTAAGAAATAAATCATTTTTAATATACCTAATAGCGAAATCAGTTTAAAAAAACATTGTGGCGGCGTTAATGCCGCCTCACAAAAAACTAACTTAGCAAAATCTACATCGCAACAAAAATAACCACAACGCCATCTATCTCGTCAGCTGCGAACTAAAAACGAAATCCTGCATCGCGCAAGCAAAGTTCTCCGTGCAATTTGGACATTTATAACAATAAGAAACTAATTTCGATTTTGAATATTATTTATTTCTTATACATCTACCAGTCTATTTAAATACAAAGTTGACACAACACTACTGCTGACTGCCAAAATGAGCGTCAAATACCAAGAAAAAAACGGTTCGATAAGGATATGCCATTGAAGCAAATTCGCGGGAGAAAACTAGTCTACGCAAACATACAAACAAATAAATACGTAGAAAATTTAATTGTCTCTTTGTAATATTAAGCAACAGCGAACACGACTCATAACAAGTAATTTAAATTTTTTTCTGTTTCTGTCTGACTGTTTTTTCCGGCTAATCTCCGAAACGACTGCCCCGATTTTGATGTGACGACTTTCCTAGGTACATAGCTGATTTCATATGGAGTAACTTAGGCTACTTTTATTTTAGAAAAAGATTTAGGGCACCTCGCAAAAAAACCCACTAAATTGTCATTTGTGATGTTTTACGAGTCTGACACGGACGAAGTCACGGGCAACAACTAGTTTAAACTAAATTGAAACGCAATTTATGGTAAAATAGTAAAATCATATTGACCTTTATAACGCGCTATATTTATAAAAGTAGGTGCCCTCTTATCTTTGGCATTTAAGTGTAATTGAAGTACTCGAAAGTCAGTAGGTAATAAACACTGTAACTTGATTTATTTAAGTATCTACCTACCTTATAAGACGTATGGAGAGGTTGCCTCCTCGGGTCTTAAATAGGGTAGCTATTTAATTTACCTATAGAGATATACGGTACAGAGAGTAAAGTCCCGCATACTTTCACCAAAATGGGAGGATCCTCTGACCAGACGGTTGTTGTGTCTGGTGGGAAACTGCCCCATAGTTGATATTCGGACTGTTGTATGTGTTCAAATCGCACGGAGAACTTTGCTTGCGCGATGCAGGATTTCGTTGTTAGTTCGTAGCTGACAAGAAAGGTGGCGTTGCGGAACACCAGCCTACAAGATTCGTCGGGTTTAAGGCCACATAATGCTCTAATGCATCTCTTTTGTGCGACAAATGCTCTATTTTGATTAGTGCTGTTACCCCACATAATTAAGCCATAGCGCAGCATTGATTCAACATAATATGCATGATGTTGTTAATGACGTTTTTATATTTGTTATGTTTCTAATCTGTTTCAGTGCATATACAAATTTATTAATTCGTTTTGATACTATATCTATATGTGCTTTCCAGTTGATGTCTTAATCTAAGGTTACGCCTAGAAATTTAGTTTGCGTAACTTCGTGAATTCTATTTATATTCATTTTAATACTGTGTTTTGTATTATTTAATTTATTAAATTGTATATAAACGGACTTGTTTAGATTTATAGATAAGTTATTTTCATTTAGCCATTCAATCAATCTTTCAATTACATTATTAATTTCAGTCAATTGTATTGTTTCAAGCCCTTTGCGTCCAGGGCCGCGGCCGCAAAGCCTGCGAAGCTCTCAGGAAACTTCTGCGCTTCTGGGCGGAACTAGGCTGGCTAACGTAGCCAGGACACCTACGCACAACGGACCGAATAGGAGTCTCTACTCTACTCTACTACTCCAGGGTCGCGGTAACTCTTTCGAACAAATCCCGCAACCCTGGCAGGCTCTGGCCCTAGCGGGCCCCGTCTCCTATGCTGACATCTCTTTGAGGCCCGCGTGGAACACAGCTCACCATCGACCCGGACCTGGTTGTGACCGGAAAGCGAGCCACCCAACGCTCGCCATCCGGAATAGGGTAGATCTACGATAATTCCTTTTCCTTGGAGTACAGCAGCTACTCAGGGTGTTAAAAATAGTGTTGAGGAATTGTGGATAAAGAAAAATTATTTAGGCTTCATGTCTTCACCTAATTAATAAAAACAATTAAAAAATAATTTCAACAAAAATGTAATTTCGACTGATGTAAGTAGTAGGTATAACATCAGTAAATCAATATTTAAGGTATTTCACGATCAAATAAGGCTACTATATCTTATTATTTCTACCCTTTAAACACTCCACGCAAACCACATTTCAGTTTCGTTAATAAAAGTAAAGTTAAAATAATATTTCTCAAAAGAATGATCTCTATATAGAAGACAGGAAATGAAGGAGTCGCTAGTAGCACCGTCAAGTAGCCACTAAAACGAGCAAAGTAATTTCCTCCCAGATCATTCAAGAAAAAAATGTTTAAATGTTTCAGGATCCCTTCTGTAACGTTCTTGTCATAGCGATGGCTGAATAAATTGTCGGTCAAATAATCCTAGTGGAATGTTTTGGTATTGTTCATTTGTTTTTTTAGGGTTCCGTATCCAGTCATCAAAAACGGAACCTTTATAGGATCACTTTGTTGTCTGTCTGTCCTTCTGTCCGTCTGTCCGTCTGTCCGTCTGTCCGTCTGACCGTCTGTCCGTCTGTCCGTCAGTCCGTCTGTCCGTCTGTCCGTCTGTCCGTCTGTCCGTCTGTCCGTCTGTCCGTCTGTCCGTCTGTTCGTCTGTCCGTCTGTCCGTCTGTCCGTCTGTCCGTCTGTCCGTCTGTCCGTTTGTCCTTCTGTCCGTCTGTCCGTCTGTCCGTCTGTCCGTCTGTCCGTCTGTACGTCTGTCCGTCTGTCCGTTTGTCCGTCTGTCCGTCTGTCCGTCTGTCCGTCTGTCCGCCAGGCATATCAGCTACCTCTTAGAGCAGTGAAAAAATTAAACTTAACTAGGTAACACGATATCGACTCTTTGGCAAGACTGTTGTCAGATTTCTGGCTTTTGACTAGCCGTAACGACTGCCAAAGTTCTACAAATGACAGTAGAGTATGTTATTCAAAGGTTTAGTTAAATATATCCCCGTGATTATAAATTTTAGAATAGGATAGAAATACTCTTTTTCGTACTTATCTAAATAATAGTAGGGTTCAACTTAAAAGCTTTATAAGCCCACAAGTGACAGGCAGGACCAACATTTTAACGTGCTTTCCAAGGCACGGAGGAGTCTCGGTATTTGAGGCATGAGACGTCAATAAAAGGCGGTGGTTAGCGACAAACTGTTTATTCGTTCGGACCTCAGTACCCGACACTGTTTATATTAACACAATAATATCTTATATCTACTTCGGTCGTCACATCTCTCCTCACTAAGCTTACAAGACAGTTATTTAAAACTTATTTATTTTATTCACAGTATAAGCGTTCTTATCTAAAATGTAAACTAAACTAACGTCCGCAGATTAAACTTATTTAAACTTATCGAATATAATCTAATCTAAATTATTCAAACGTTTAGCTCGATTGTATGCACGCAGTGCTCGAGCCGATACACTAGGCGGTGTCGGTTCTGGTGTAGACGATCGCTTATCTGACTCAGCTTTTGTTTCTGATGGCGTATTCGCAACCTCACCGTCCCCGCCCGATGCATCCTCAAACCTATCATCGTCGGCTCCCTTATCTACCGAAGGTTCAGGATTCTGACTCTTTCCGTCTACGGCTACCCCGCTCATTCGAGATAGAGAGTATCTGTTTTGATTATTATTTATTGGGATAATTTGGTCGGCATGACGACGCCATTCTACCCCGTCCCCCACATTAACTTTGTATGATACGGGGCCAGTCTTTTTAACAACCGTAGCTTCAGTCCATTTGTCCCCCCTTGCTGTATAGTCGCGAGCTAAGACCGATTCCCCCACGTCGAAATTCCTGTCGGTACCAGAGACGCGCGCGACTTGGCGCTCCTGCTTGGCGCGCACCGTGGCCGCTACGTCCGGCCGCAGCGCGTCCAGTCGACTCCGGAGTCGCCGCCCTTGCAGCGCTACTGCGGGTGATACCCCGGTCGTCGCGTGCTCACAATTGCGATATTGGAACAAGAATTTACAGAGAGCCGCGTTTACGTCCTCATTTTCGTACAACGCTCTTTTGATAGCTTTTTTTACTGTTTTAACAGCGTTTTCCGCTGCCCCATTTCCCTGCGGCCTATAAGGAGCCGACGTTGTATGTTTAATACAGTTATTTTCACAGTAATCTTTAAATTCTTGAGATGCAAATGGTGGTCCGTTATCGGTCACGAGCTGTGACGGCAAGCCAAAACGCGCGAAAACACCTCTCAATACTTTAATTGTTGATACTGCATTTGTGCTTTTCATTGGTAACGCCTCAATCCACTTTGAGTGTGCGTCGACCATAACCAAATATCGAACGCCTCCACAATCTGCAAAATCGGCATGTACGCGCTGCCACGGGTGCAACGGGAACTCCCAAGGGTGTAACTGCGCATGCGGCGGCGCGTCGCGAACTATGCGGCACGCGGCGCATGATTTACATAATTCTTCGATATCCTTATCTAAATTCGCCCAATAAATATAGTTTCGTGATAAGCTTTTCATTTTATTTATACCTAAATGACCCTCGTGCACTTCTTCCAAGATTTTCTTTTGTAAGGCACAAGGTACTACAATTCTGTATTTGAAAATTACACACCCCTGGACTACCACAAAATCTTGTTTTCTAGAAAAATAAGGCTTTTCCGCATCACAGCTCGGGGCCGATGGCCAGCCAAAAAGTACATAACCTTTTATCTTACTTAATAACGTATCGCGTTCTGTCGCTTTTGCAATATCCTTATAACAAATAGGCAGTGCTGCCTCAACTAGATTTAAGTAATCCACGGTTCCTGTAGCCGCAGAGCGACCCTCCTGAGGTAACGGTAACCGTGACAAGGCATCGGCCGGACCGTTGTCCGCCGATCGCACGTATTCTATACGGAAATCATATGCGGCCAGTCGTGCCGCCCACCTTTGCAAACGACTGGCAGCCGTTTGCGGAATTCCTCCCTTTTCCCCAAAAATATAAGTCAGCGGCTGGTGATCAGTGCGCAGTATAAATCGCCTACCAAACAAGTACTGATGGTGTTTTGTGACACCGAACAAAATAGCCAGTGCCTCCTTGTCTAATTGACTGTAGTTGCGCTCGGGCGCACTAAGTGTTCGCGAGACGCAGCTGACGGGCCGCTCGCTTCCGTTCTCGTACCGGTGAGCCAGCACTGCGCCCAATCCGTATGCGCTACTGTCCACCGATAACACGAGTTCGCGCCCCTCTTCATAGTGAGCCAGTACACGTTCACTCAGGAGGTTTCGCTTTGCTTCCAAAAAAGCCTTTTCACATTTCGAGTCCCAATTCCAGCGGACCTCCTTTTTTAATAAATTATGCATCGGTTGCAGTAAAGTACTCAGATTCTGAATAAATCGCCCATAATAATTTAACAATCCAAGAAAACTTTTAAGTTGAGTTACGTTTTCAGGTCTCGGTGCACTGGAAATGGCCTCTAGTTTCTCCGGATCAGGCCGCAAACCAACTTTATCGATAATGAAGCCCAAATATTTGACACTGTCTTGTAAAAATCGACATTTACTTAGCTTGACCGTAAGTCCCATATTACGTAATCTATTGAGTACAGCTCGCAGATTCTTTAT
Source organism: Mamestra brassicae (assembly GCA_905163435.1). Classification (NCBI taxonomy): domain Eukaryota; kingdom Metazoa; phylum Arthropoda; class Insecta; order Lepidoptera; family Noctuidae; genus Mamestra; species Mamestra brassicae. The sequence continues at coordinate 2,102,842 of LR990996.1, read as the reverse complement.
ATGTTCTACCTTATTTGAGCCTGACACACAAATATCATCTAAAAATACTACGCATCCGGGCACCCCGCGCAGGGTTTCCTCCATGATCTTTTGGAATTTCTCAGGGATACAGGATAAACCGTACGGTGTGCGTTTATAAACATATGTACCTATGTGAGTTGTAATCGCTGTATACGGTTGGGATTCATCGGTTAAAAGACATTGTTCATAAGCATGTCTTAGATCGATCTTTGTAAATTGTTCCCCTCCGCTAAGATTTGCAAATAATTCTTCAATTCGCGGTAAAGGATAATAATCCCGTTTTAATTTGGGATTGATAGTGACCTTGTAGTCACCACAAATGCGTATACTCCCATTTGCTTTGACGACAGGTACGATTGGAGTCCCGTAATCAGAATAATCTATGCGGTAGATGGTGCCATCTGTCTCTAACCGTTCCAATTCCCTCTCAACTCGTGCGCGGAGTGCCAGCGGCATAGGTCTCGCTCGCACGTAAACCGGTTCGTTATCTGTCAGCTGTAGTCGAATGCGCTGTTTACAAGTCCCTAACTTCTCACAAAATACTTCGGGGAATTCATTACGTAATTGCGTCACCAAGTCGTCATCGCTAATCTCATTGAGCGTAATTTGCGTTATTTTTAAAACGCGCATCCACTCTCGTCCCAATAGTGGTCGAGCGCCCCCTTGTATGACGTAAAGACGCAATGACTTCCCTTTGATTTGCCCTAAACAGACATCTACTTCGATGTAACCTAATGACTCAATTCGGGAGCCCGAGTAACAACGTAACAGTAAATTGTCCGCGACAATTTTTTTATGCGAAAACATCTGTTTGTACATTTCTTCATTTATAGCCGAAATGCGGCTACCGGTGTCCACTTCACATTTAACGTTAATGTTATCAATCGTTACTTTAATAAAATATGGTTTGTTACCTCGAGCTGCGACTTCAATGTTAAACATACCGTCATCCGACTCCTCTTCGCTTACGTAATTTTGCCGAGCACCTTTGCCACGTCCTTGTTTACACATCACCTTTAAATGACCTTTTTGACTGCACTCATCACAATTATAGTTTCTGAATCGGCATCTATCAGCCATGTGCGCCTTGCCGCAGCACCAGCAAAATGGCGCGCGCGAGCTCGCGGGCTCCGCGCCTCCGCTGCCTGGTCCTGCGCTTCCGCTGCTTGCCCCTGCGCCTGCGCCTGAAGCGCGCGTCTGGCGCCCGCGCTGGCCGGCTCGTCCGCCGCCGCCGCGTGCGTGGTGCAGGCCCTCGCCCGCCACCACTGTTGAGTCCGCCACTGTCACCGCCGCCATGGTGCTGCCGCTCACCTCAGCATGCTTCTCTGCAGCTTCTAGAGCCAGGGCTAGCTCCAACGCCTCTTTGTATTGGATTTGCTTTTCTGCAAAGATCCTAGACCGCATCACGTCACTTGATAAACCTGACACGAACTGGTCCCGCAAGTTTTCCTCTAAGGTTGAACATGAATTGCATTTGCCGAAGTTGCACGTCGTAGCGAGATGTTTTAATGCTTGCAAATACTCGGTCAGAGACTCGCCGGCTCGTTGCCTTCGCAACCTGAACACGTGGCGCTCTGCGATCTCTGAACGTTGCGGCTCCAAATGTTCTGTTACCAGCTTTACCAACTCGTCATAAGTTTTATTCTCGGGAAAATTGGGTGCACACAAATCACACATTAACGCATAAGTTTCTTCACCGACCACAGTTATTAACATGGACACTTTTACGTCATCCTTAATTTCGTTTAACTTAATGTACTGGTTAACGCGGCGAACGTAAGCTGGCCACTGGTTGGAAATTAATTTAAATGGTTCAATTTTTCCGATCGGCATTTTCTTGCACTCCACGTTCAACAATGTTAACAGAAAAAAAATCACTGATCCCGTACTCGTCGCCAATGAGACGTCAATAAAAGGCGGTGGTTAGCGACAAACTGTTTATTCGTTCGGACCTCAGTACCCGACACTGTTTATATTAACACAATAATATCTTATATCTACTTCGGTCGTCACAGTTACCCATCCACGGACTGTCCTCGGTAACCTTGGAGATCGACCCATTTGATTGTTATTACCTAACAACCACGCTTGATTGAAGGTGGAACTAAAAATGTTATCGATACTGTAAGCTAGCACATATTTTCAAATAACAACATTTACACCGCCAGCCATGAAAAATCTAAACTGCATAGAAATCTAAAAACAATACACTATTGTAAACATTTTATATGAACGCTCTACGCCAATAAGGCTGCAAGTCAAAAGGTACAAAATACACAGCTGGCTGCGCTCATACAATGCTTGTTGCTACTGAACAATTGCCGCTACTATGGAACCATGTCACTGAAGTGTATTCGTGTAGTGTTTGTGTGATGAAATTGAGTGAATGAAATAAGTGGATCTAATAAAATAGGTGCAATGTTTCGGATTCAGCAGTTGTTTTGAAATAGTGTCTTATTTACTTGTAATTTTAATAGAATCAGGGTTCATTCACACATTTAAGAACCGTTACCGTGACGTGTTCGGATTGCAGTCCGTCGTAACGTGGTCTGACGCATCTCGGGCACGGCTCGGACAAGGATGTGCGTGAATGAGTTCAAATAAAATGCACGCACCCATATTTTTTAAGCTCTAGGCGGACTGCAGCCCGGATGTGTGTGGACGACCTTTAAACTAGAATACAAATTTAAAACTACCATATTTCCGCAGCTCTTTCCTCATGATCGATCTAGCAGACATCTTGTATATTTTCGAGATAAAATAGCCAGAAATAGTCATCTGCCGAGCCACTTTCGATTATAAATGAAAGGTAATTCTAGAGATTGCATTTTACAAACAGTTGGGAATTTCTTCCCTAGGCAAAATATTAAATAGATTTTGTGAATAATATAATAATTTATAATGGTTTTAATAACGGTTTTGTTATTTAGATAATACTCAATACTCAATTCTTTATTGCATTTCATATGTATTACATAGAGGGTATTACAAAGTAAAAGATTAATATGGACCCTGCCGGGCACAGCAAAATATGGTGAGGGCATAATATTCTCACGTAAACTGCGTTATTTTATCATTCATTAGTAAAACGCTTCATTTGCGAAGCTCTTCTAAAACTAATAGTAGCGCTCAACTGCAGTTCACACATGATTCCCGTGTTCGTTTCTCAGTAAATCCGTAGAAATTAAGCGCTCAGTATTTGCCGTAAGCGCGGGAACGTTTAAGCGCCCTACAGACGTCGCGACTTGCCGGGTAACAGGTTGGTCCCAACCGGTTGTCGGTTGGCAACAGACGTTTTAACCGAATCATCCAACCTACAGCTTCTATCCAGCAGTGACAGAATGCTGCTTTCGATTGTTTAAAAACGAGCTAAATACTTACAACAAAATAGCCATCGGGAAAACAACTTCGTCCGTAGCAATTGACAGTGTTGCAGATAAAGATTGCCTCGATGGCCTGGTGTTTCGGGTTCAGACCAAAATCTAGAATTGTGCGGGTTTCCTGATAAGTTGTGTCTTACTCTTGTAGGAGCTCATGGCGAAATAATAACAGCCACACGGGTCGATCTTTAAAGTTAAGCAACGCTTGCGGAGGTCGGCCTGTAGATGGGTGACCTTAGCTACCTTAGCCTTAGTTCAGCTGTTGATCACGGCTGTCATTTGAAGATCTTTGACAGTCGTTACGGATAGCCAGAACCCAAGAAGTGAGACCAGTCTTGCCAAGGCGCACCGTGTTACCCAGTTACTGGGCTGTAGAGGTCAAATATGCTGCATGAGGTAACACTGCAAGCTGACCTCAATATATACCAGTATGATGTTACATTAAAAAGTAAAACTACCAAAATAATGTTATGCTCCCCAAGACCATCAATGCCAATTGTCAATGTGCTACTTTATTGACAATTGCAATTGAAGCGCCATTGATGCAGGATTCAATGTGTTTGCGTTCAGTATGCTTTTTGGCGTTGGAACTGTTGGTGTTGGCACAGGCAGCTAGGGACAATTTCACTGCTGTCAGTCGCAATGACCCCAGTCATTGAGCATCAACAATTTTTTTTTCAATTGCTTTCAATCACGTAACTGCGACAATCGTTTCAATTGTACTTGTGACGATCAATGGCAATTGACAATAATGTAAAATTGACAATTGCATTGATCGTCTCGGGGGCGCATAACAAATCAACTATCGTTGGACAAAGTTGACAAGAAGCACCAACTTTTTGTCGGTGTCCTCTGTCAGTTGGCCAACAAATCATGTCGTCTACAGGCCCTTTACCATCGCAGTACAATTTAATAAACCCTGATGGGAGCGTTTGTCACGTGCGCTCAATGAGCGCGCTGATGCGTTTGTGGTTTACTTGCGTTTCAGTCCGAGTGTACGGCGTTATTTAATCTAATGTTACGGAACGTAATCTTAAATAACGTAAATGTCTTTTGTCTAGCTAGACTCGCTGTGGAATGCAGATTTTGTTGCAGAATCAGCCATTGCATTAAAAACCTAGCCTATTCATTGAACTGCGCCGTTTCAGTGACATAAGTGACACAAGTCATTAAACGCTATTGAAGCAACGATGTCAGGTAAGTCGCTGAAAAATCGGCGCATTTGAATGAAAAGGCTAGGCAACCTATTAACGGCTGATAAAACTATTTTTTTTTTAGCCTGGACTTAGTCTATGACAGTGGTATTTTACATGATGTTAGACTATTTTTTTACTTGATATAATTTGGCTAACAAGCACCAGTTTTCTATCGGCATCCTTTGTCAGTCAGCCTACGAATCGTAACATCTTCAGGCCCTTTACCATCGCCGTACGATTTAATAAACCCTGATGACTTCTGTCTAGCTAGACTTAGGGTCAAGTCATACTAGCACAGATTCGACGCGTCAATCTGAAACTTTTTTATTTTATTATTTTAGAAGAAATATGTGCATAACGTTGTAGAAATAAGGGTGAATTTGCTATGTTGAATTTCAGTTTGACGCTTCGTCGCTGGTTGGTTAGCCTGGAATGAAGATTTTCTTGCAAAACGGTTAGAATGTGATCCTGGTTAAGAATACAGGACGTTCCGTTTTTTTTTTCGCCCTGACTTCGTTCACAATATTTGAGTTGTATACAACATTATCTTGGACTATTTTATCTGCTATTTTACTAATCTATATTATAATATAATAGGGCTGAAGAGTTTGTTTTTGTTTCTGGAACTTCCAGTCCAATTTGACTATTTTTTTGCCACACTCATGAAAACGGAAACGGGAAACAACGGGATATGCGCGTACGATGTCACGCAAGTCAAGCCTTTTAAACATTTATACATTGGTAACCTGTGTTATGCCACTCCTGGTCAGGAGTGGAGGAGTGGAGTTTCTTGCACGTTCCAGCTTCATCTTTTTGACTGACCTTGATTACTCCACCTAACAACACAGATACTTCAAATTTATTTCCATCGCTGAAATCAAAGTTATTATTATTCATCTATAACAGTTGCTGTTTAATTTATTGTTTAGAGCCGACTTGTTAGAAAGTTCACTGTCTCAACAACTTGATAAAACCCTGTGGGTGTTTCGAGTTGAGCGGGAACTTATGTTATCTTAACCTTTCACTGTGACTATGAGATCGAAACGACCTGCTTTGAATTCTGCGAATTATACCTTCAGTGACCGCTATATAAGTTTTTGTGATTTTAATTATTTTATGTCAAGGTTCGTGTTGCGTTTTCTCCTTTTCGCCCAGGTATTTGTTATTTTGTTGGCTCGTCAGTTTGAGACCTTCTGCCTCAAACTAGCGAGCCGGTAATAAACATTTTGAATCAATTTGCATTGCATCTCTGCGTCACCCAAAGGTTGACTGGTAGAGAATGCTTATGGCATTAAGTCCACCTCTGTACATTTGTGTGCGTAAAGTGTTAATCCTACTACTATTATAAAGGCGAAAGTTTGTAAGTATGGATGTATGTATGGATGTTTGTTACTCTTTCACGTAAAAACTACTGAATGGATTTTGATGAAATTTGGCACAGAGGTAGATTATAGTCTGGAATAACACATAGGATACTTTTTATCCCGGGAATATGTTCCCTTAGGATAGTTTTCGACAATCACGCGGGCGGAGCCGCGGGCGGCAACTAGTAAATAAATAAATGTGAGGATAACAATAAGAAAATTAGATTATCAACATGTTTGTTTATTCCTTAAGATGTAGTTCCCCATTTCGCATCAAATCAAATGTAAAACATTAAACATTCCAAATCAAAAATCACCACTTTAAACTTTGTTGTTTTTCCGTTTGACACATGATACAATCACGTTCCATTTCGAATTACCATAAACACAAACATTGAACGCATTTTCTTTGACTTATCATATTAATAAAAACCTCACACATTACATTTATTCATTTTAACTTGTTTTATGTAAACAGTGCGTTTGAGTCGTGACAACAAGGACGCAGAGTGGAGTTTCTTGTCCGTTCTTCTCCATAAGAATCTACTTTTTGCGAATGGACAACTAGAGTCACTTACCTATATTTTAATTTTAAACTGTAAATTTGACGTTCAAAAGTGCCTTTTAATGGTCTAGTTGAAATAAATGAATTGACTTTGACTTTGACTTTGACTTTGCAACCATTACACACCTATTACGCCGATGACCGACGCTTTAAATAGCTGAACCAAAGATTATTTTCTCTAGTGCGATACCAGCTACTATTTGTGACCGCACATCCGTCCATCCTCACTCGCCAATCTAGACTTGCAATGGCAATTTACTTTTTGTATAACTTTAAGAAATCATTCAGACTACCAAACTTAGGATACCTAATAGTAAAAACACATAACAAGAAAAACGCACAAGATACTTACAAGAAAAGCTAACGATAATACACTAAAATATTGACAATTTATTAATAAAGGTCAAAATAAAATCACTTAAATCAGTGTATCTTTTGCTTGGATATCTTTGGCTAAACGTACTGAACGCTGTGTTAAACTTTGCCATCTATTTTAATGGGGCCTTATAAAAATAGAATAAATATTATTTTGTAACTAAGTTTATTAATAAATGATACCTATTCTATTCCATTCTATTCTATTCTATTCTATTCTATTCTATTCTATTCTATTCTATTCTATTCTATCCTATTCTATTTTATTCTATTCTATTCTATTCTATTCTATTCTATTCTATTCTATTCTATTCTATTCTATTCTATTCTATTCTATTCTATTCTATTGTTATTTCTGTAAATTCAATTTAACTACAAAAAAACGTAGTTTCTTTATAGTGAAATGAGTGAGCTTGAGCACTATCTAGGTTAATATTTTTAATTTAGTTTTGTTTGTGTTCAACCTTGCTTTGATTTACATCTCTGGAATCTTTCTTCTATTGTACAACTATTTCAATAGTACAATTCTTGAAACAAAATTATCTCAGATGCTTGCTTGGATTATTTATACTGTGAAACTGTTCAAAAAGGTATGTTCAACAGTTCAATGAATATTTGAAAACAAAATTGTCTTGAAAGACTAATTAGGATTGTACTAAATAATTTCACTTAAATGTATTAGAGTTATTTATCGCTTTATGTCTAAATGCCTGTATTAAAGGACTGAAAATAAAATTAAACTGCTTAGCGGGCATCAAAAGGCGTTACCTACTTTTGTTAATTAATTAAATTTTACGGCCCACGTCTATGTTAAGAGATACAATATTCAATGATGCGTACGGTTTAGCGTAGGAAGAAATAATGAATGGGTAATTATTATTCAACTGTAAGTCCCAAGACAACATTTTAGACTATCGACCATTCATAATTTCTTTAGACTTGCTATCTCTATTTATTTGGGGTTGACCCAATATTTTTTCTATTTTAACTAACCTCAGAAAAGAAAGAGGTTCTCATTTGGTAGGTATTTATTTTTATGTAGGTATATACACCGATTACTCCAAGGTTTCTAATCCGAATTACGTAACTCTTTTTTCGTTCGATTCGACTTGCTTTTTGGTTCCGTAAAAAATTATTCAGTTTAGCTCAGCAGTTTTTATTATATGAGCATTTTGCTAACTTGTTGCTATATTACATCGTCCAAATAAACAAAATTAAATAATAAGCAATAATAATTTAAAAAATAAACTTTCATACAAAAAATACAGCCAACGAAGAAACAAAACAAAAAAACACTGACTTCCGAAATTAAAGTTATTTTAGATTTTGTGGTGTTTTTATTTGGAAGTCGGTTGTATTTTTTTGTGTAAAAGTTTTTTTTATATTAATTTAAGTCTCGCGTTTGAACAATAGGTATCTTACTTCATGAAAAGGGATGATGTGGATGTTGATGGAGCACGGAACGCGCTTTGCATCAAGAGCATGCAAGCGTGCTTTTGATACGCCAGGGAACAGAGGAAACAGACGGAGAATCCGAGTGGAATTCTCTGCTTAGCTGTACACAAGTATTCCCTAAAAGTTTTGTGCGTGTGGGTGAGATGTCTACCATGCACCTATGAGCGGCGTATCAACGAACGAGCTTGGTGGAATTCAATTGTACAATTCCGTATGAAAGAATTCTTATTTGTATGGAAGAGCCTCCTCTATTAGTGGTCACCTCAGTACGTATTCTACTAGTATTTCATATGCCTAAGGATAGATGAACTTCAACTTTTCATCGATTGTTTGGTCTTATAGCCATCCTGTTGATATTTATACTGAAAACAGTCTCATATTTTACGTAGTCTAATGAAAATTCAAAATCGAATTAATTTGAAAAACATGACGAATATCTGGAATATTTTTTTTTCTCATTACTAGTAATTGATTTAAAAACATAAATATGAAAAAAGGCCAAGTTTCTATCCCCAAAAATTCGGTCTATAAAAGTTATGAGATCAATAAAGATAAGGTCAAACATTTCAGAACTGCAGAATCGATTACAATCAATTAGTGAAAAAGTAAAAGCGCTTTTTTTAACCGACTTAAAAAAAGGAAGAGGTTCTCAATTCGGTTGTATTTTTATTTTATTTTATGTTTGTTACCTCATAACTCCTCATTTATGAACCGTTCTGATTTTTTTTTTCATGTGAAAAGATATACGTTCCGATTGGTCCCATACAAATTTCATCAAATCCGTTTTAGTAGTTTGGTTTTTAAATAAAAATAGCTTAAAGAAATAGAAAATATATCATCCAAGTAAGTAATCGAAATTGCGTGGTTTGCTTTCCTGTAACTTTCCAGTGGTGTTGTTCACATAACAAGTGTAAAATAAAAAACTAATTCCTGATAATACAACCAACTTTCAAATAAAAAAACACAACAAAGTATAAAATAACTTTAATTTCGGAAGTCGGAGTTTAAGAAGAAACAACCAAAAACACCTTTTCCATATAGGTAAACGAAGCAAGTAAGCGTAGGTCGAAGTAAGTGCTTCTTTTATTAGGTAAACGAAGCAAATAAACGTAGGTCAATATAGTTTTTTTGAAGTGAACACTTCTTCAGGCGCGTTGAGCAACTCATGGAACTCGCGTCATCGTCACCTAGCGCTTTCCATGAGCTATATGTATACTGTGAATATATGTGTACTTTTTGGCTGAACAAAAATCATGGAAGTCGCTTCATCGTCACCGGACGCTTTAGTTTTCGCTTAGTTTTCACTTCTATCGGCAGTCCCCAAAGACTGCCCCGCGTGGTTTTTTTTCAATATGGGTAATCGAAGTAAATGAAGGTGAAAATAAGCGCTTCTTTTAAATATAGGTAAATGAACCAGTTAAACGTTTTTGAATGTAGGAAGCAAATTATACGCAGGTCAAAACAAATGCTTCTTTTCAATGTAGGAAGTAGCGATGAAGCGAGTGCTCAAGCCCAGATTAAATATAAAAGGCAAGAGACGATGTCCAATTCCAAATCAAGAATAATGCATTTCCCTGATTTTTTCCTTCAAATGTTCTCAAATTTGCTTGCGTACCAACAAATTCTTGGTTTTTGCAGTCGTGAGATACAAAGAAAATTAAATTATAAGCTAATGAGGTCTGACCCTGATTTTTGTTTTTTTTTTTAAAGTTCCTACTTTAGTATTGATCGACTTCTCCAACGCGTTTAATACCGTCAGTCACGAAGTCCTCATGTCTATCACATCTTATGGTCTCTCCCGAAGTGCTTGAATAGTTTTCCTCTTATCTTCGGGGGCGTCAACAGTCAGTTCGCGCTGGAGACTCTTCGTCTGGTTGGTGTGAACTTGCAGCTGGCGTCCCTCAAGGCAGTATTTTATCTCCTCTTTTGTTTTCCATTTTTATTGACCTTATAATCACTGAGCTTTGGTGTACGCATCATCTCTACGCTGACGATCTGCAGCTCTATTGTCAGGCTGGTTGACAAATTATCGAATGCGATCTAGGAGCTCAACCGGGATTTGAAGTTGGTTGGTTGGTTATCATCCGTAATCTTTGACAACACAGTCATTCCGTATATTTCCGAGGTTAAGGATCTTGGTTTGCGTGTCGACACCTGTCTTGTCTGGCAAAATCAGGTCACGAGTGTCAGTTGGAATGTTACCGGAACGTTGCGGTCCCTGTATTTTTTGAAAAATTTTCTACCAGCTCACATAAAGGCAATGCTAGTACAGTCCCTAATTTTCCCCATGATTAACAACGATAATAAATGCAGATCTACTCAATAAACTTAACCGCCTTCTAAATAGATTTGTCTTCAATCTCCGTAAGTATGATATATATACATGATCATTCATGTATATATGATTGCTCACTATTGAAATGGTGTTCGCGGAGAGCGCAGAGGGCCTTGACTAGTCTGTTTTCTTTTCTTAATAATCCTTCGTCTCCCTCTTATCTAACTTCAAAAATTCAATTCATTAGTTCTGACCACAGTAAAAATTTTCGCTTTACCAATAATCGCCTTCTACGATGTCCCTCTCACCGCTCTGGGTTTATCCGTTCCTCTTTCTTTGTTCAGGAAATTTTCCTTTGAAATGCGCTCCCTCTGAACATCAGGACGGCAAAAAGTCAGTTGTCCTTTAAGATTAAGGCACGTGAGCACATTCGCAAGAAGTGGTAGCATCGACACAGCGTTAATTCGTTGGATTTGTATTTTCTTAATAACTTTCTTTATGTGTATGTACATATGTATCTATGTTTTTATTTCTTCTCTCTATTTGTTTTTCTTTAAGTTACACCTGCCATGTTTTCTCATGTTTAAAAATAGTTGCAAGTTAGCTGCCTGCATACCAAATAGCTTTGTTGATTGCACTGCGCACGCTAGGCCGGTACTTGGCCTGGTGCGCCTAGAAGACTTTTGAGACCTCAGTTTCGTTTGTTACTTATATTGTTATTTTATTTGTGTATAAATAAATTGTATTATAATATTGGTATTTAAGTTTCGTGGAATCACAAAACAGTTTTAGCTGTTTGCATGAAGCGAAAAATTCAAATAGTTTTATTAAAATCCAGCGAATAGAGTGTCTAATCAAATAACTTAAACATCAAACAGAGTAATTTCATCGACTAGAAAACCTAAATAAATGGAAATTGGAATTTTCTTTGCAGGAAAATATAAATCCGCCACGTGGGCCTAGTACGCCAGGAAAATTAGCATTGAACTACTCTAGAAAAATCTGAGTTAAGATTGCAAAGTTAGCATAATTTTATGTGTAATTTGACTGAATTTAGCAGTCGCAAGTGTTACTGCTGAGAATGAGGTTCGATTCCCAGGTTGGGCAAAGTGTTATCGGATTTCTGAGTATCATCCCGGAGTCTGAATTTGTGATAATAAGATTAATCCTATTATATATCATTTAAAAATAAGTAACGGAATAAGGGTAAAACCATTGCAGTCCCTAAAAGTTGTTAAAAACACACGATAACATTGAATATCATGGACAAAGTAACTGAAACACGTGTATTAATTCTCGTTCTAATTAGGTTATAATTCCGTAATTAGGTACAGTCTCTAAGGACTGTATTGTAGCACGAAATTAATTACTGCAAACGCATTCTACATTGTTTCAACTAAGAATTCCACTAACTGAGAAGGCGTAATATTAAATCAAATCCGTAGTCGGTAACTTAAGGTTGTTTGTTCGGTAATTTCGAGATATCAAATGTACTGATTTAAGTCATTTTGAAACATATTATACTTTTTGTATTAGCCGTAAATGCTCAACAGCTGGGTACGACCTCCCCATTTCTTTCCAACGAAAGAAGTCCACTGCTGGACATAGGCTTCCCCCAAGTATTACCATTTCGGCCGGTCCTGTGCGTCTCGCATTCAGCTGACTCCCGCGGCCCTTACCAGGTTATTGGTCCACCTTGTAGAAGGCCTTCCAATGCTTCGTCCCCGGTACGCAGTCGCCACTCCAGAATTTTTATACTCAGCATAAATCTGGTCTGCCCACTGCCACTTTCGTTTCATTTCGTAATTATCTATCAACTAGCTTTTGCCCGCGACTTCGTACGCGCAAAACCCATTTTTACCCGTTCCCGTATAGCCTATTGTCTTCCTCATTAATGTGGCTATCATACAAAAAAATATTTTTCTAAATTCGACTGATAATTCCAGAGATTAGCGCGTTCAAACAAACTCTTCAGCTTTACTTAATATATAAAGTATGGAATCCACTTTTGAAACTATGTAATTTATGACTACTTTTGCGAGCTGTAGAATTACTGTGAGTTCTTCTGTAATTCTTTATACGCAATAAAGTAAACGTTTTTTTGTATTGAAATTCAATCAGCGCCATCTAGTGATAATATGGGAAATCCTCTTTGTTTCTTTACTAATTGATATAAGTGAACATTTACGTTAATGCAATCAAGTAAGTTTAAAAACTTTCACGGAAGCCTCAGTACTCTAGATGCTAAGTTATTAAAGTTAACATTAGCTATTTCAATATTAAAGAGAATTAAAATAATATTTTATGTTTCATGTTGTCTTTGAAATAACTGAACGTTTCCTATTAACGGATTGGCAACGGGAGGGAATTCATGGAACACCCTAGTACCTAGAACATAACGTTACATTTTGAGCTCATAACAATTCAAAGAGATCTGCTTCTAAAACCAAAATGGTATGCCTTTATGTCGTAATTATCTCATAACGGCGATGCATGCGAACTCATTACTTCACATCAGTGATGTTAAGGAGTTTCGTAACCGGAATCGAAACTATTGGATATCCGAAATAAAATGTATGCGTTACCGTAACCGAATCCTAAATACATGTAAGTTTTGATGAATAGGGGCGGAGTCTAAATGATATACGTCATGTCAGGTTGTTCTACCATGTCCAGCCGAGTCACTAGCCGATTTGATGTTTTATTTTTACATTTTATTAAAAACCTAACATCCATAAACGAAACTTATTATTAGTTTATTATTCTAGCATATATATGTATTTTATTAGTATTATATATAGGTATTATTTGTGTATTATTTCCGAAACAAAATTCTATTTTATTGTTATTTGTTGTAAACCTACCACAGTGTAGTGTTTTTAACCCAAAGGTTGACTGGGAGAGAATGCCTACGTGGTACATGGGCGGACTTAATGCAACAATTAAGTCCGCCCATGTACCTACCACTATAAATTGTACATAAAGATTTAAAAAAAATAAAAATAATCCGTAATAATTTGATATCCGTAACTGTTTCCGAAACCGGTATTTTATTATTTCTGTATCCGAATCCAGATCCGAAATTTGTTATGTATAACATCCCTGCTTCACATGGACCAAGAGACGCTGGGAATAAATGAACATTAAAGAGAATGGAAAATTGTTATGTCATGTACAGTAAGCAAGAGTGGTTGGAGTGCAGGTGAAATGGAAATATGTTTACACTGCGCTGAATCGAATTCATTATGTGTTATTATGTGAATTAGTAAATTTTCAGGTGAGGTTAGACCAAATACATACATATACACATGCATAGGTAATTTGATTTTCTATATAACAATGAAAATTAAAATAATTTTGAAGCTACATTTATTGCTATAAAATTCAAAGAAATTAACTGTATTATTATTATCATCGATACTAATAATAATATTAGAAAAAGGAAATTTGTATTTTTGCATGTAACGAATAAACTAAAAAACTACTGGACCGATTTGAAAAATTCTTTCAGCAATGGATAGCTACATTATCAGCGATTAACATAGCTATATTTTATCCCCGTACTTCCACGGAAACGGGAACTACGCTGGTAAAACCGCGTGACGTCCGCTAGTGTATTATAATTTGAAGATTTATGTATAAAATGTACTTTCAAGGAACAAGTTCACAGGTACTTCTCTGTACAATAATATATATATATATATATATATTTTATGATCGAGGACTCCTAGATGTAACTCAAAGTGTGGTGGTATTATGTATAAATTGACAGGGAGTAATAATTTTAAAATATTATTGTTCCTGTAGACTTTATAGTAATAATTAAATATTGCAATCTATTTTTTAGCTTAGAATAAGACAAGTTATTGTAACTGTTTGCTGCGGATTATTGCCAGTAAAATTTATATAAAATTTAGATAAAATTTAATATAACGGAAGTTAATGCCAAAAGAAATTAATGTGTAAATTATTATTCAATTTTTCATCGTAAAAAGAAGCGCCGTCAAAGAAAAGATAATGGATTTGAATTTTAAATTATTTCTAGGGAGATGAAACTTTGCTCACCTTTATTGATACACTGTACTGTGACTTTTATATTCACATAGAAAGACAATTTTTTTTTATAAAATCCCGCCACACTATTCCCAATCACTGCAACTCCTAAAAGCCAGAATTAATAGTGGCGACTACCAAAAACGCGCCGAGTCAATGAGGCTTGACGAGTCTCGGAAGAATTAATTCCACTGTTTTTGAAATTAAAAAGAACAGGACCAGCGGAGCAGTAAAAAAAACGTTATTTTACTGTAAATGTCTCTTTGTTTATTATAAGGGAAATTGTCGCAGTGGGCGACTATCGTGTGCTTGCACGATGATCACTTTGTATAATGACGACGCCGTAACTCCTTCGAACAAATTCCGGAACCCTGGCAGGCTCTGGCCCTAGCGGGCCCCGTCTCGTATGCTGACATATCTTTGAGGCGCGCGTGAAACACAACGCGCCATCGACCCGGGCCAGTTGGTGATCGGACAGCGAGCCACCCAACGCTCATCGTCCGCAGGTCCTCATTGCCGGGTTTTCAGGCTTCAAAGTACTCGTGACTGCTATCAGTGATCTACAAATTACAACTGGGACTCGAGTACGCAACCTTTAAAAAGAGTAAACGGCCAATTGGAACCGTGCACTGTGTTCTGATATTTTACGAGTAGGTCTGTGTGAAATAGAATACTTTGAATTTTGAAATTTTGAATGGATCGATCGATCTTTGGCTATGCTTATCCTTATAACTTTAGTGCACAATAAAGTATATTCTTCCTGTCCATCTAGTAGGCCAATCCTTCTTAAACTTCTAACACAGCAAATGACAAGTTGGTGTCGCTTCAGATGGTGGGCTTTACTTAGCTGAGGACTTCTTCTAGCTGAAATGACTTTGAAGTCATTCAATCTCGAATTCATAAATTACTCTAGCTTAGATAGAGTCACCAGTTTCAAAATAATCTTTTCAGGAGTAACGAGGCCACTATTTTCACTGTTAGTGATCATCATATCAGCCAATTGCCGTCCACTGCTGGACGTAAGCCTGCCCAAGAGCGCCAACCATCCCGGTTTTGAGCGGTCCGAATCCATCCGCTGCCAGCCACCTTCTTCAA
Organism: Mamestra brassicae; assembly: GCA_905163435.1. NCBI lineage: Eukaryota > Metazoa > Arthropoda > Insecta > Lepidoptera > Noctuidae > Mamestra > Mamestra brassicae. The sequence goes on along the minus strand of LR990996.1, from coordinate 2,087,063 downwards.
ATCATCAATCTATCGTGCCGTAGGCAATCCCACACTACGTTTGCCCATACGCGGTCTCCACTCTAACACATGTCTGCTCCATCGACCGTCTGGCCGTCTACAGACATGGTTGTGATCATGAGACGTGCTGTTGGTGAACGCCCGGTTGCATTTAGAAGCCGAAGCGAAAGTCCGGTCTATCGCTAAAAGTTTCGAGGTACCTCTTGAAGGTTTCCACGTAAAGGCCAAAAAAATAGTATCACCAGTTTCACCGCCCCTGTCAGATGCTTTATTTTTGGTACATGCAACAGAATCGCTATTTGTTATATCTGCGCTCGGCAGCGACAGTTTAATCGTGCGTACGATACAAATGCGATGGCATTGCCCGTATCGTGTTTTTATTTAATGCAACCGTTTAAAACGTGGCCTACTTAACGTGAGCAGCTCATTTTCATACACTCAGGGACAAGTGAATTATTGATAGGTATTTTCAGAGTACAGCGATAAGTGTTTCTTTTTCAGGACCGTAAATGTTTATTTTTAAGGGGCAAATGTTTATTTAATTAAGACATGCGTTTGCGTGGTAAATGGGGCAATTACTTGCACTATAAAGCTTCGTCATAATGTGAATTTTGTGAAATTACCAAATATTGCTTAATTATGTCAGTGCAACATATCTGAATGTTTTCATGAGATGAGGTAACAAAATCAAAGGTTACCAAAAATTTAATACTTCTATGGCAAGATGTGACGGCGGTTTTGGGTACCAGGTGCGTAAATAGTTGGGAGGTAGGGTGTTGTGAAATGTCATGCTTTATAGTGTTACCGTACACGAAGGGTACCGTATTATTAAGCGTCCGTCTGTTTGACTGTTAACGGGCTGTATCTCATAGACAGTTGAAATTTACACAGATTGTGTATTTTTCAATTAATCTATGGCAAATAGGCAAGATGTGACGGCGGTTTTGGGTACCAGGTGCGTAAATAGTTGGGAGGTAGGGTGTTGTGAAATGTCATGCTTTATAGTGTTACCGTACACGAAGGGTACCGTATTATTAAGCGTCCGTCTGTTTGACTGTTAACGGGCTGTATCTCATAGACAGTTGAAATTTACACAGATTGTGTATTTTTCAATTAATCTATGGCAAATAGGCAGACCATGACCGGTATTGGAACAAATAATACAATGACATTTAGCTCCAGTAGTAGGTACGTTTTAGTTTCCAGTAATAGGCATAATTTTCAATATTCATGCAGGTGAGGTCGCTGGTAAAATCTAAAGATCAAAGACTAACGTCTCCCTGGACAGCAATTTTTTTTGTAGAGATGAATCAGTCAAGATTTTTTCAGTTTTATTTACATTATATAAATACCAGGCTCCGCCCGCGTGAATGTCGAAAATGATCCCAAGGGAACATACTCCCGAGATAAAAAGTATCTAATGTGTTATTCCAGACTATAATCTACTTCTATGCCAAATTACATCACGATGCGATCAGCTGTTCTGACATGATTGTGTAAGAAAAATCCATCCGTCCAAACATCCAAACTTTCGCATTTAAATATTACTAGCTACCGTCCGCGTTATTGTCGAAAATTATCCTAAAGGAACATACTCCGGGATAAATAGTATCCTATGTGTTATTCCAGACAATAATCTACCTCTATCCAAATTTCATCAAGATCCATTCAGTAGTTTTTGTGTGAAAGAGTAACAAACATACACACAGACACACAAACTATTGTCTTTACAATATTAGTGTGAAGTGTGATATAAGTATCGCCTTCATAATATTTGGTGTGAAGTGTGATAAGTAGATAGTATAGAATACAGATTATAAAACAAATTAAACCGCGCTAAATCTTACCCACGGTAAGGTAGAGCTCCTTAGAAGTAAGTAAACGTTCGGATGACGGTTTATAAAGATAGATGTAAAAAGGCGTATTGCGTCGACCCCAAATAAATTGGGATCACGGAGGGGATGGGGTTGATGGTTTTCAATAACAGGTGAACAGTTATTTGGGGAAAAGTTGTAAATCACGCGAACATAAATTTCCGTTACATTTTTTTTTAAAGCCTGTAAGTACTTGCATTCCCAATTTATTTATTATTTATTTATTATATTTTATTTGTTTTAGTAAAATTTACTGCTAACAAATACAGTTACTAAAAGTTTAAACAAAATATGATCAATTACAAGTTTCCACATGTATCACTTGAAACAGAAAATTGACAAAAAAAAGAAAACTGTACATTTAATACAAAACAGAAAAAAAAACAAATAAAGTCTAGATAGCTAGACATAACTCTTCCGATACTCGTGACTGACAGACAACGCACAGCCAAAAATACTGGTCGTAGAAAACTGAAATTCAGCATGTAGCTTCCCTACACTCTGTAAAGAAGCACTAAGAGAGGATCTCACGCAACCCTTACGCGATCGGGAAAAAACGTGATTATGCACGTGCGAATTCGCGGGCAAAAGCTAGTTATTTATCATATCCAATGGAATGAAAATTGAACTTTGTCGTACATGGTATAGAGCTTATCTTTCTGTTTTTTTTTTGTAATAATTTTGAATTATTTAATTATAGGGACAGTAGATATTAAATAAGTATAATTTAAGTATGTTATATCAGTACCTACTTATCACACTAATCACACTATATATCCACTAATATAATAATCCACTAATATTATAAAGGCGAAAGTTTGTGAGTGTGTGTGTATGTTTCTTACTTCTTCACGCACAAACGGCTGGACCGATTTAGATGAAATTTGGTATAGAGATAGTTTGAGTCCCGGAAAAGGAGGGAAATAAGATAGTTTTCATCTCGGGAGTATGTTCCCTAGGGCTAATTTTCGACAATCACGCGGGTGGCAACTAGTCTACATATAAAACGCTATTGAAAAAGCATAATATATTTAAATAGCAAATCACGAGGCTATTTGGCTAAATAATAACGGCCGCACGGGTCGATCTCCAAGGTTAAGCAACGCTTGCCGAGATTGGTCTGTGGATGGGTGACCATCTTAACATACCGAGACTCCTCCGTGCCTCGGAAGGCACGTTAAGCCGTTGGTCCCGGCTGTCATTTGTAGATATTTGGCAGTCATTACGAATAGTCAGAAGCCAGATAATCTGACACCAGTCTTGCCAAGGAGTACCATGTTACCCAGTTAATGGGTTGTGGAGGTCTGGTAGGCAGCCGCTCCACGTAAAATACTGATATTCAGCTGAATCCGGTTTGACTGGAAGCCGACCCCAATATGGTTGGGAAAAGGCTAGGCAGATAATGATGAGCAAATCACGAAGCTGGCAGATAGGAAAGTGACACTAAAACACAACAGAAGAAATAAATTATATCACCGAAGAATTGATCTCATCATATCAGCCGAAAGACATGCACTGATGAACATTGGCCTCCTCCTAAGGTTGGCAGGTGGGTTGGCTATCGCAGTGTATCTGTTGTAATGCACTAAGAATGCTGCTGCCTATTCTCTGGTGAGTCCCTTTGTCGCCTCTTACGACACCCACGGGAAGTAATGGGATGGTGCTATTTTCGTTTACGTCCGATACCATACAGAACACAGAATTGATCTAGGTCAGTCTATTTAGTAGTCAACAAATGACTAGAACAATTCCAAAGTTGACCAACGCAACACCGCAGGACTGTGATTTAAACAATACCTTACAGCCACAGCCACCAGCCAAAGCCATCTGGCTTTTAAGCCATTGATATAAGGTTTAAATTGCAACGATTGAAACACTACAAAAGCAACTACTGCACCTTAGCTGAATTCTTCGTTCGGCTGTGAATGCAAGCCACAGAGCAGTATAAACAGTATTCCCAGTATCACGGTTGAGAAATTCAAGCTACCCCTGAACGATTTAGAAACACACTGTACCTACGAATTTAGGCAGGGCGACGAGAATACAGAAATAGAAGACTGGTCACGGTTTTAGGCAGCTGGTACATTTCTTATTAACTGAACTGAGGGATTTGTCAACGCTTTTAAAGTCTAGAAAAGCAAGGTTTTTAAAGCATTTTTTTAAACCGACTTAAAAAAAGGAGGAGGTTCTCAATTCGGTTGTATTATTTTTTTATGTTTGTTACCTCATTTCTCCGTCATTTGTGAACTGATTTGAAAAATTCTTCTTTCATGTGAAAATACGAAGAAACAACCAAAAACACCGACTTCCGAAATTAAATGTATTTAAGTGTTTTGTTTTATTTTGAAGTCGGTTATATTTATTTTGGGTTTAAAAAAGTTTTTTGTGTTTCATAAGTTCTTACATAGTATGAATTTCTCAACTTGTACAGCAAAAAAAATTAAAATAGTATCAATAAAAAACAACCCAACCTGTGTTTAAATAGAAATCACAGCACACAGACCGATACTAAAAAGCGGCCAAGAGCGAGTCCATTTCGCAAACGAACGTTCCGTACCATAGACGGTCACGTTTTTTTGTATCCCCCTGAATGTTTTGAAAGATACACATAAAAAATACACACTCTGTGGTAATTTCAACTGTCTATGAGATACAGCCCGCTAACAGACAAACGACGGACGCTTAACACTAAAAAGCATGACATTTCACAACACCCAACCTCCCCACTATTCACACAGCGTGGACCCAAAACAGCCCTCACATAACCACGGACCAAGTCTAATTTAAAGTTAAACAGTGCTTAATTCATGCAATAACAAGCAAACACTATCCAGTTACTAATTCGCATCAACGTCGGTGATAATCAGTGGGATGGGATTACAATGTCACTGTCCACTCAGGCCGTCCAATTTAGGTTAACGGACAGACCGACAGCTACATATAATTAACAAGCGGTTGATGTAATGTAAGGTGCTGAGGATAAAATTGAGATGGCGTCTCAATTTTTGAATGTATATACGCCAGAGGTTGTGTCAAATTCGAAGTCAAATTATTTGTTTTTAAATAGTTGCCTATGTTTCCCAGCAGACGTGTACCTACATTTTGCCATGTAGTATGAGGATCCGTAGCTAAATAATAATAGCCATATGGGCCAATCTTCAAGGTTTTTTTTTAATCGAAGCTTGTCGAGATTGTCTGTGAATAGGGGGTGGCTGATAAACCTAATAACCCAATCCTAGACCTCATGTTCAGCAGAAACTCTTGCGAACAACCTCAAGTCCCATTTTTTTAAATATTCTTGATATTCAATGCCACTTCGAAACTTTAGGGAATAAAGAACAAGCTACGGGATATCTTTGAAAAGTAAATAAAAGCATAACTTATAAATATCAAACTATTTATTTATCTGGTGTACCTATTTTGACATAACGTCCGAACATGTCACCTTGACATATAAAATACAGTTAAATTCAAAACTATGACAGGTCTAAACCGTAACTCTAATTGGCAACTAAAAGAATCAGCTGTCAAACATACAAACTTTATATAAAAAACAAACTATTGTCCTTTAAAAAAACAGTCTTATTCAGCAGACTTTTAATAAAATCTCGAAGCTAAAACAAACAAAATAATCACACAGTCCCATCCAACTTCCTTGTACCAATTAAAAACTTCATCAGGCTTAAACTGTGAACCGTATTTTCCAATAGAAATTGTACACATTAAATGTTACTTCGATTGAAATCCCATCATGAGTGTGTTTATTTAAGCTGTGCAGCCTCTAATCCACATTGCTGTGTTTACGCCATACGGAGCAATGAGGGGGCTTATGCAAAACAGATTAAGATTAGGAACGTTGGTCCAGTAAGCAATAGAAGTTGCAGTGTTATATGGAGTTAATGCGTGAGGCTTGGGTGGTTTTTAAATTAAATAATTTGGCCATGGAGACCCAATATTATTGAGATAATAATATGGTATTATAAAAAATCATAATATATACTTAATAATTATGTGCAATTGTGCATGTTTTTTTTTACGATTTGATTCGTTTGCCAAAGTTACCTATACATATACATTAGCATACAACGTTGAATTCGTAATTTAAAACAACATTAAATAGTAGTTTCCAACGACACATCTTAATAACGAAAACGCAATTAAAAAAATATTTTCAAAAATAAAATACGAGTTTTTGATTAAAAACTTCAGAGCGTTGAATAAAAGGTGTTGAAGAAACAAAGGGTGAATGCCGACGTTTTGCTGTGGTTTCATAATTTCCTTATTTGCAGATGTCGACTGATTTCTTTTCTATTTTTAATGCCACCACAAAGCCGAGGCTTGCAGCTATAGTCGGCATTATTTACATTAAAATTGAAGATTTAACTTTCGTCGTGAAGTTTGAATATTCATTTGTTTTCTAAAATGAAGTTTAAATTGTTTTTGGCTCGGTTTTTGACGTTGGTCAAGGGTCTTATGTCAGTTTGTTTATGGCCTTCATCATTTCAGCCGAAAGACGTCAACTGCTGCACATCGAGCAGTCCCGTGTGTCTTGTACCCAGCAGGCCTCCTTGGCCCTAATGTGTATCTCCATCACAATTCAGCTGAAAGACGTTCGCTGGTGTATGTCGACCTCTGCCAAGCTTTGTCACATCAAAAAGCCGAGCCAGACTCCCGTCGTCCTATTCAGATTATCATTTCATTTTATGGTAGACTTATGGAGGGTATGCAGTAGAGAGAGTAAAGTCCCACAAACCTCCATTGAAAAGGAAGGATCCTCCGACCAGACGGTGGTTGTATCTAGTGGGAAACTGCCCGATAGTTGATATTCGTACTGTTGTTAATGTTCAAATCGCACGGAGAACTTTGCTTTCGCGATGCAGGACTTCGTTGTTAGTTTGCAGCTGGCGGGATAGATGGCGCTGCGTTCGTTTTTATTGCAATGTAGATTTTGCTACGTTAATTTTGTGGGGGCATTGTTGCTGCTACAGATTTACCTCTATATCTTTGTCTTCCAGTACGTGGCCCCCACTCCAGAACCTTCCGACCCCATCGACTATCTGTCCTGTGAGCACTTCCCAGAGCTATGTTATTTATTATGGAGGATCAATGTCTTGTGTGACAGATTGGTGGCAATAACGTTACTTATGCAGCAACTAGGTGGTAAACTTGTGTGTTAACGGCTTTGGGAGATGAGTCGTTTGGAATATAAATTGTTTTATGTTAGGTACAGTACATTATGTACAGGTAACTGAAAGTAGCTACTTAATACTAATAAACTTTTAGTCTAATAAATTCATGAAATTATGTACAAGCAAGTGTTAAAAATCTACAGTAAATGTAACATGGGATTATAGATTGTTAAATATTTGGGCTGAATTTCTTCTTGGTCATATTTATGTAAAACCCACTACGAATTCGTAAATGAGTGGTTATACTTAATTTTCCAGTTTTAACTCTTTCTGATAAACAACGTGTCATTGAAAGAGTGGAGCACAATATTCATAATAAGATCCCAAGAAAGCATTAAAGTTTCTGCTTTCAAAAATACATTACCAAGCTCGACATAAATTCTACATTTTATTCTAGCATTGTAGTCCCATGATAGGCTTTACTAGACAAAGTGCTCATTCATGTAAAGTTAAAACCAGTTTATTCGGAAAAGCGCAGCCTATACACACGTAGATTACCTAGAGTGCTCCCTAAGCTACCTCGCTTGAAATAAAATGTGTTACTTAAAAACCATTGCGAGAAATCTCTTTGTGTCGCAGAATAAATCTACTTCCCTCCTATCAGTCTTGACTATCTGGCAATACCAAAATGGACTGGGCAAATACGACAACGAACAAAATTGAATTTGTTCTGTGGCGGTTGCAGTTGCGATGGCGCCCGATCTCCCTCGGGATTCTTCGGGCGTTCCCGCCAAGAATCGAATTCGTGATTCGTTGACCGAATATGGTGGTGGCTTTTCTTAATTCTAATATTTAAAATGTCGTTTTTAAACGGAGAAATCTTTTCGAAAATAAAGTAGTTGATATTTTAAGTGCTTTTTAAAAGGCATGTGTTTAAACGCCTACCAGAAAAGTACCTATTTTACAACCAAACAATTCGAAATACTGTATTTTATTAGTATTATATATATTATCTGTATATTCTTTCCGAATTGTTAAAATTCAATTTTGAATCTTATTTTTATTTATTGTACACCTACCACAGTATAGTCTTTATAACCCAAAGGTTGACTGGTAGAGAATGCCTTGATGCATTAAGTCCGCCCATGTACCACTATTGTACATAAAGTTTAAATAAATAAATAAATATCAGTTCTGTGACAATTAACACTTCTTTCTTTCTTCTGTTTGAGCAATCGAAAAATATAACACTTTTTTTTATTTAATATGGGTTTGCTCTTGACTCTAGTCTAGGTCATAGACGACAGAGACAAGGTCGACGATGGAGCGAGCTTACCCAGAAGAAGCCTGTTCACTATAATTTTGAAGAGATTGGGGTTACTTAATTATTAAGGGATTCTCTCCAGCACAGAACAGATACCAGCACCCATGGCATGTTGAGAGCGTTGAGTGACCGGTGGGACTGCTCAATGCATGGTCGATGGGTGAGAATGCACCATAGGACTGCAGACACGGTATTATTCTGCCTATTTGTGATTTCTATGTGTGCGTATTGTGTTTATTTTTATGTAATTTGTGTTTTTCTATGGGCCTCTATGTCTGCAAATAAATGTTTTTTTATTTTTTTTATTTATTTAGCTTTAATTACTCACAAAAACCGAAAAAAAAAACGATTTGCTAAACAGCCTTTACCCAAAACAGCTACCGAAGTTGTCCTTTTACAATTGTTAATTGTAATGTTTTATGTAAGTAACATTTATAGAATATATGTGTGCAAGCAGCGTTAAAACACACACAGAAGCAGCAATCCCACAATTTATAATATTTACTCTAACGCTGGAAGGAAAACAGTTCACCGCATTGCTCCTAAGTGGACTAGGAAGCCATTTCTTCTTAATGTAAGTACTATTGCAGCTAGCAAGTACGTACGCTTTCGCCTACGGGTGTACAGTGTACAATGGAACTAGAAGTACTTAGATATATGTATGTTTGTTTATACTAGGGCTGTAACGCTATGTCGCCTTTGTCTCCGAAAATGTGGATATCGCCTTTTTTTTTTTTTTTTTTTTAAGGATGGGAACTCATCGAATGTCTTTTTCCGCTCTGGGTGGAGCGGAAGGGCGTGTCAGACTCTAACTAACTAAAACCCATCCGTGTTCATTCTAAAGCCCTTTGCGTTCCAGGGCCGCGGTGACTTTTTCGAACAAATTCCGCAACCCTGGCAGGTGCTGTGATACCTTGCTTCTCGATCACGCGTCCCTGAAAAAAGGGTCTTGACAGACAGACGTGATCTTATAAGGAATCTGTTTTTTTTTCCTTCTGAGATACGAAACCTTTATAATTGAAAGATAAATCAAGTTAATTTTTTTTCCTTATTTTTCTACCACCACCACCCAAGAGGTCAATCTCGACATTTTCGACTCCCCGTCTGGCGTGTTTTCCGTCGCATCCCTACTATGTAGGTACTTAATATTCCTGTCTTAGAGTTCTAAGTTTGTTCTAAAGAATAGCAGGTAGATAGTTATGAGAACCCAGTTAACAAGAATCCCTGTAACTCTGTAATTAATTTGGTTCCAAGAATTTACCTTTCATCTGACGTTGAAAAAGAAAAACCTTGAATAGTTACCATTACATTCTATTCTCGTTAGATTTGATGTCAATAATGCGAGCAAAATATACTAAAAATTTACTCTTGCGTGTATAAAAGGAAAAGAATACAAAAATACATAAAACACTTTGTCTACTATAGGTATTACTATTTTCTAAAAATCTCTCCTAGACAACTTAGATGAAGTGAGCTTGAAGTGAACTATGATTCCGTCTTGATTGCTTGGATTGACATCTCACTTATTGTTCACTTCACCTAAGTTTTCACGGTGATAATAATACAAAATAGATTGGCTGTTTATTTCGAAAATATGCATACTTCCTGTAGCCCATGAGAACAAAACACTCGATAAGGCTTGTCTGTGGTAAAATCAAAAACATATGACATCGTCAGGAGACCGCAAATTTTTGTATTTACTAAGTACCTATTATTTTATTCATTAGAGGTCCCCCGGCGCGATGACGCTTGGTCCATAATATTCGTATGTAGCTTATATTAAACGAAAGGGATCATACGTATTATTTTTTACATTTTAAAGTTTTTTAGTCTGGGTTTTATTTCATTTTAAATGCTCTTTATAGTTTTATACTACTAGAAATCATGCGATCTACACTCACTTAAACGGCGCAACATTGTATACCAAAATATCATATCGATTGAACGAGTGAAAGTAGCTTCGCATCTCTCACCAATGTATTCACTCATTTCTCTTTTCTGCTTCATCATCACAACACTATTTTTATAACCTACTAGTAGTTCCCGTTCCCATGGGAGTACGGGGATAAAATATAGCCTATGTTACTAGCTGATAATGAAGCTATCCATTGCTGAAAGAATTTTTCAAATCGGTCCAGTAGTTTTTAAGTTTATTCGTTACACACAAAAATACAAATCTTTCCTCTTTATAATTTTAGTATAGATAAGTATATTAGTAATAAGTATAGATTCATTGAGACCTTTTAAATGAGCCCAAGTAATCGTACTTACGCGTAACGTATCGACATCTGCTGCAAGTTAGTGAGGAGTTGGTATCCTGTAGATTCCAGGTCGTGCTGCAGCATCAACTCAAAGTTACTGATCTACCTGTAATTTGTTCATTGAAAACTCAAATTATTTATTTCAATTAAACCATTTACAAGCACTTATTAATTGTCAAGTTTGAATAGTCAATGATAAAGCTATTTAACCATTCCAGTTAGCCCAAACACGATACCTCTGCAGTAAATAAGCGAGGAGTTGGGTATTCTGCATACCTCAGGTCAAGCTACCGTATAAGGTCAAGGTCACCATATTCTTGCAAAACATTGAAGTAGCAAATTTCAATTGATCAGACCTATAAAAGTTGCTCATATCCCTTCATCAACTAGAAAATAGCTGATGATCTTCAAACGGCTTCACCGATTTTCTTGAATCATAGCTTAAGACACTCTAGATTAAATTACCTTTCAAACAAAAATAATAGGGACTATAGACCTCATATCTGGTATAAATTTCAACTTGCTAGATCCACCCGTTCCTGAGAAAATCGGTGGTGACACACGGATAGACAGACAGACGGACAAGAGAGTGATCTTATAAGGGTTCCTTTCTTATCTTTTGAGGTACTTAACTATAAGAACTAAATCGGTTCAGCAGTTTAAAAGATACAATGCCAAAGACAGGCACATAGATACACATGTCAAACTTATAGCGCCTTTTGGACAGATGTTAAAACTGGTCTTTCATTTTAAAATCACGTGGAAACTGGGAAACACAGTTTTTGCCGGACAACTCTTTCCACGAAAACCAATCGGTTTTAGAATTCAAACATCACCAAAATTCTGGCTTTCGAAAAACGCACTGTATTTGCAACTCCCGGTGTTATGCCGAGTATTTAAAAATTTTGCTACAAAAGATAAACCGTTGTATGAATGTGCATTTAATTCTATGTGAGTATTAAAGTTGCTACGTAATTAATTACTACCTAACCAAGAAATGAATGATCACCACTAGGCCCGGGTCGATGGCGCGTTGTGTTTCAGGCGCGTCTCAAAGAGATGTCAGCATAGAAAAGAAGTCATTTGATGATTTCCCATCCTTAAAAAAAAAGGGTGTTGACAGGTGTAAGTGAAAGAAATGAAGAAGAAGAACCAAGTGTGTGTCTCACGTCTGCTCTAAAAAGGTCCATTTCAGCGATATGTCAGACAGACTGCTGTTCGGACGGCGAGCGTTGGGTGGCTCGCTGTCCGATCACCACCAGGCCCGGGTCGATGGCGCGTTGTGTTTCACGCGCGCCTCAAAGAGATGTCAGCATAAAGGACGGGGCCCGCTAGGGCCAGAGCCTGCCAGGGTTGCGGAATTTTTTCGAATGAGTCACCGCGGCCCTGGAACGCAAAGGGCTTTAGGATGGGTTTTAGTAAGTAAGAGTCTGACACGCCCTTCCGCTCCACCCAGAGCGGAAAAAGTCATTTGATGATTTCCCATCCTTAAAAAAAAAAGACAGTCTGCTGTCTGACGCTGGTTTTCTAATGAACACCATACCATAGTACCTACTTCCATGGGGTTTAGTGGTCGTAGGCATTTCAGACAAACATGAAGTCTTGAGTTCGATCTCCAATTTCTAAGCAGCAGTCTGGAATCTGGATGTGTGCACGGTTGATGGCTTGCGTATTATAATATGGGACTTAAGCGGTGACATGTGGTTATGACTCTGCATTAAATGAAATCAAATAAAATTATTATTATTTATTATAAAACATTCAACTAAACTTTCAAACAACACGCCAGCTCGAGGCTAAATAATAACAGCCGCAAGGGTCGATCTTCAAGGCTAAGCAACGCTTGTCAAGGACGGTCTGTGGATGGGTGACTATCTTAAGATACCGAGACTCCTTCGTGCCTCGAAAAGCATGTTAAGCCGTTACGGAATATTACGGATTGGCTTATGTTTAACTGATCACCTGATTTAGTAAAATATCACAGGCAAAAATAGTAAATGATCACCAGAATATAAAACCGCATTTTAATTTAAAACTATAACCAAAGTTTGTACATCTTGCTATCCTATTAAAGCAAATGACTCCAAACAAATCATAGCTGACCCAAAAATAGTAAATGATCACCAAAATTAAAACCACAGTTTAATATGAAATTATAACCAAAGTTTATACATCTTGCTACCCTATCAAATAAGCCAAATATTTAGTAAGTCGTTTCTGGCACGCGCCGGCCGCTGCCGCGGCACCGCTCGCTTCGCTCGCTCGACTCGTACGTAGGCGGTCACAGTTTTAACCTAACCTAACCTACACATTTTGTTTAAAGAAAATTTGGTGATCATTTACTATATTAGGTCCCCAAATACAATTTGAACTACAGTCGTGAATAAAACAGCTAGAACTATTATTTTTTTAGGCTTAATTTTTTTGGTGTTAAGTATATATTTTTGGTAAAAGAGCTTAGGGTATCGAAGTATTTTCTGGTGGTCATAATATTTATTGCCTTACGGATTGTCAGAAGCTGAATCTGACTCCAGTCTTGCCAAAAAGTACCGTGTCTGGTAGGCAGCCGTCCCACTTAAAATACTGGTATGCTGAATCCGGTTTGATTTGAAACCAACCCCAATATAGTTGGGAATTTTAATATAAAACATGGTATTAAATGATGGGAGTATGATGTTTTGTTATGTGTTGCTAAATAAACAGAAACAGATCCTTAGGTATTACAGAAGCCATAACACATTATGTTATGGCTTCTGTAATACCTAAGGATCTGTTTGTAAGGACCACTTTAGGTAACTTAATAACATAAAATTAAATATAAAAATGCAAATGTTTTAATATGCCTGAGAGTCTATTAATGAATGAAATGAAATTGTTTATTGCCAGATTAATATCCAAATAATACACATAAATAAGTGTAAAAAATAAAAATAAGATTCAAAAACAGGTGGCCAATCTTCAGAGTAAATGATCAATGCCGCCCGTGAACCCACAATTCCATAATTGTATTACTTTTTTAAAGAGTGATTTTCCATTTTCTTCTTTCAATGTATTGTCTTTGCCTTGGCATATGTTGAGTCAGTCAGTAGGTCATTGAACTTTCCAACCCTTTGTGAATCAAAAGGAAACAAAAGATTGATTAAAACAATTTACTACACAATAATATCCCTCTTCCAGTTAAGGGTGTGACATACCTTTTCGCGTCTTTTGTCAAAGTAATCGGAATTCCCCGCACGCTCGAACAATACCGTAACGAGTGACGCTACATTGTATCATTAAATGGAAGTCGAAGTCGCACCGACTTCCTACCGAGACATATTGGGCATTACCGGAGACGTATAGGCCTGTGATACAAAGATTGGAGGAGAACAATCTTATTGGTTCTATTTATTTGAGGCGTGCTTTCTGTGTGTAAGTACAACCTGACTTTTGAGTGTTATTGACGTGTTTTTTTTTTCGTAATAGTATTGGTTTTGAAAGGTATTGTGAAAAAAATTGCAATATTTTTTTTAAGAAAAGTTGGGCAATTCATATTGTGCTTTTATGTAGCTCACTAAAGAATTGGCAGCAGCGTTCTCTGTGCTTCTGTGCATTACAACAGCTACACTGCGATCACCAAACCGCTTGCCAAGCTTGGTGATTATGGCAAACCCCCCCTTGGGGGAGGCCCATGTCCAGCAGATGACGTCTTTCGGCTGATGTGAGGATTATGATGATGTTTTTTTATTTATTAAGACTCTGCTGTCCGTCTGTCACCAGGCTGTATCTCATGAACCGTGATAGTTAGACAGATGAAAATTTTACAAAAAATACTAAAAAACAGAATAAAATAAATATGTATGGGGGCTCCCATACAACAAACGTAACTTTTTTGCTCGTTTTCGCATCAGTTAGACGCTTGAAATATTCACAGAATATTTAGTTATATATTCACTTTAAAATAAATAATTAAATCAAAATAAATTAAATATTTAGGGGGGCTCCTATTCAGTAACGTGTTTTTTTTGCCGTTTTTATAGATACGTACGGGAAGCCCTTCGTGCACGAGTCCGACTCGCACTTGGCCGGTTTTTATTCTTTGGTTTCGATACCAAAATAACAGCACAGTTCCTTTATTTATTATAATAAAACAAATAACGATCCAATCTCATACCACAGCTTCACTACGCTTCCAAGACAGCATATTCTGAAATGGACATTTCGACGCCGTAAAAATATTTGAGATTTCAAACAAATACATAATAGCAACGTAGCCAATATAATATTTGGAATACGGCAGCTGCCCTCTGTAGTTTACAATATAAAGTCAACATCGCCGGAATTGTGTGCAAACAAAAGTTAGATTTCGGCTTGCACATGAAACAAAAGTTTTACGGCTAAACTCAACGGACAAAGCAGTGTGAAAATCATTTGGCGTCGCAGCGGCTGGTGGATGTACTGCTATTAAAAACAACAAGTTAAAACTTTTGATTATACGGCTGGCGTTAAAAATTGGTTGACAGTATTTCATTGTAACTACTGGATAGTATTGAATCCGGTGACGTTTGATCCCAACATTTTGTTACAACTTTTTTATACGATTTTACATCCATAGTGGGAGTGTAAAATATGCATCGGAATTGCTGTTCCTTCGATCCATTTTTATTATACTTTTGCGGAACGAACGGTAAAAGTCAATTTAGGGGCATAAAGTTTCGTAAGTGGTCGAGTAGCACTTTAGTACGTTTGATGCATAACCGATAAACATAATGAAGATAGATAGCCTGCCTTGTCATTTTAATATTTCATGTGTTATTCCACTTCAATGTTAGATCTATACTTAATTACTTAATATATATATATATCTATACTTAATATAATAAAACTGAAGAGATTGTTCAATCAAAAATCAAAAGTCATTTATTCAAATTAGGCTGAGTACCAGCACTTTTTGAACGTCAAAGTTCTACATAAGGACAGTCCCCCAAAACGCCCGCCCGTCACCACTTCTTTGTATTATTGCTGGGAAGAAAAAGTGGCGCAACAAAATCCCCAGCACATCTGTGTGTTAAGTTTTAAAAAAATGAATTTATACAGTAGTATGCAGTTTGTTTTTATAAACGCGCTAATCTCTGGAACTCAGATTTGGAAAATTATTTTTGTATATGATAGCCACATTCATAAGGAAGGCTATAGGCTATACGGGAACGGAAAAAACGGAATATCCGCGTACCAAATCTCGTGCAAAATCTAGTGTTTAATAAAATTCAGTATTCCTTGTGATAGTCATCTTTCACAGGGTTAATAAGTTTTCAACTACACTAAAAGTTCATTATTTTGGTCTCTTTTTGAGACCATGTTTTGTTGCTCTCGTAATTTTAGTGAATAATTTTTAATCACTCGTGTCACCAGCGTTAAGGACTTAGGAGTGACTTTCGGCCGCAGTCGAGAGATTTAGAGACCACGTGTCGGCCCTTGCAAAGTAATCCTTCAGGCGTCTGGGATTTGTCTTGAGGAACGCTCGTGACTTTCGCAATCCCAGTATTATTAAACTCCTATACACCAGTTTGGTTCGGAGTAAACTCGAGTCCAGCGCCTGTGTCTGGCATCCACATACTGCGTCTCAGACACTGATCCTTGAGAAAGTTCAGAAAACCTTCCTGAGATTTTTTTATCAAAGGCTGTATTACTGTCCATTTATGTACCCAACGAATTATCTTTTAGGGGTATTGGGCTTCAATTCGTTGGAGGTAAGAAGGGGCTTTGATCAGCTCACGATTGCCTGCAAAACCCTAAGCGGTCGTATTGACTGCCCTGAGCTCCACGGACTTTTCTGCCGCCTATTTGTGCCCGACAAATACCTGGGGCACCGTCAAAGTTTATGATGTATTTAATTTATTAAACCATTTACTCAAATAATTATTAATAATTTTATCCATGAATTGTTTATCTTTGAATTTAATTTTTGTACTTATTGTATTTTATTTGAATGCTTATTTTATTTTATTTTTTTATAATTCTATGTTAATTAATGTAACTGGACCTGTGCAGTTTTAATAAACTATAAATAAATAAATAAAATAAAATTAAACAAAAAAAATCACCGTCACCAAGATTTCAAATCTTAAATCATAATATGTATGTATTGATGTACCTATCTATTTTAGTATATTGTATTGCTTTATTCCTATTTGTTCGTGTTCTATGTCTTTTTTTTTGTGATAATATTGGAATTTATTTATTTATTTAAATAGAACGGCCGAAGCCTATTAATTACACTATTCAATTTATTAACTCAATCATGCATTCTTCTCACAAAAATTGAAACATTCTGACATTATCATCTTCCATTCATCCGCAAACATATCAAGACCTGTGTTTGAGTTCAGGAGAGCGTTAACAGCGGCTAATGTCCGAGGAATAGGCAACTTGGAGTGTGCGATAGCACGGCTAGTTGGAACAGCCAGTAAGCGGTGTTTTCTACCACGACAGTAATTGTCCGGGACAAATAGATTGCAGATTTCATTGTGTAGATCAGGATCATCATGTTGACTTTATATTTACACAAAGTGCTACCCCCATTTCGTTTCCAGGCTATCTCTATCCATTCCAGGTTGCCTGGAAGAGATCGCGGAATGCGATAAGGCTGCCATTTGTGTTTTATTGGGTGTACAATAAAGTATATATAAATAAATAAATATGTCTTTATTTCGGCATTTCCACAAGCAACTTCTCTGGATAACAACACATGGAAATTTCATATTTATTTTCAAAACTTTTTTCCTCAACATCCGACTATATTCGTAATTTTGCGCCAACTTTTTTGTGTACCGTAGTTTTGTTTGCTGTCAAATTGTGGTATGAAAATAAAGTAAAATAGAGTCAGTCAATCAATCAGCGCGTTACTGACAAATTGCTCGCCTATGTTTTTGTACCGACATCGAACGATCCACTATCTAGTCGTTCTGACAACTGCGACGCGACTACAATTTATTGAGAATATTTTTTTGCGCTGATGACTATGACTTTTGAGCGCTTGATTGTGCATTGCACTGGCGTAGGATTTACTATAAAGGACAACAAAAGCTCCTGCCAGGGTTGCGGAATTTGTTCGAAAGTGTCACCGCAGCCCTGGAACGCAAAGGGCTTTAGAAAGAACATGGATGGGTTTTAGTCAGTAAGAGTCTGACACCTGCCAGGGTTGCGGAATTTGTTCGAAAGAGTCACCGCGACCCTGGAACGCAAAGGGCTTTAGAAGGAACACGGATAGGCTTTAATCAGTAAGAGTCTGACACGCTCATCTGCTCCACTCAGAGCGGAAGAAGTCATTTGATGATTTTCCAACCTTAAAAAAAAGGACAACAAAAGCTCAAGTGATCGATTGACCATCATCATCATCATCATCCGCAGTTCCGACATCACCCACTGCTGAGCATAACTTCTCTTTACTTGTGCGAATCCCCAAGTGCACCATTCCAGCTTAGATATAGCTTAGCTCTAGGCTAACCACCTGATGTTGTGTCTGATACCATTATTTATGAGAAGGTTCTTCTCTTCTAGTTAATTCACTAGGATAATAAAATATAACGCTTAGAGAGTAAATTCAATGAAGCTATGCTCAATCTTAGCATTGAGTTTTAGAGCGATCGCTCCATAGACTATTATAACTACTGAATGAGGCCGAATAACGAAATCAATCAAAATCAAAAGTCATTTATTCAAATTAGGCTGAGTGCCAGCATTTTTTGAACGTCAAAGTTCTACATAAAGACAGTCCCCCAAAACGCCCGCCCGTCACCACTTCCTAGTGTTATAGCAGAACATCTCAATTTGATATTATATTATGTTGCTGGGTTGTGGAAGTCAGAAAGGCAGTCATTCCATTTAAAGTTCTGGTTCTCAGCTGTATCCGGCTAGACTAAACAAAGACTACTAAACTTTTTACAAAAAAATACAACGGTCTTCCAAATAAAAAAACACTACAAAGTATAAAATAACTTTAATTTTGGAAGTCGGTGTTTGTGCTTGTTTTTATGGGATTGGGAGTCCATTAAAGATACGTGATTTTTATCGGTTTAACGTTCGGAAGTCATCGTGTGCGAATACGAGTTGCAGTTGGCCGGTTTTTTTTAACCGACTTCAAAAAAGGAGGAGGTTCTCAATTCGAGTGTATGTTTTTTTTGGGTTGTTTGTTGAGCGATCATTCCGCCAATTATGAATGGATTTTGATAATTCTATGTTTATTGGAAAGCCTAAGGTGGTCTCATCAGATTTCAGTAAGAATCCAGTTTTCCCTGGGATCCCATCTTCAGATCCTGACTTACACCTTCCATTATCAGCTCAGCAAGATGTTGATTACTAGGCACAATAATCTCAATATCCTCCTTTTTTGAAGTCGATTAAAAAGGCTAAACAGGAACAAAATTAAGTATTCCCGAAAAACTGCAGAAAGAAATCTTTTGACAATCTCCATTCATTTGAGAACTGTAACAGCCATGTTGAACTTCCTAATGAAGAATTGACGTCATCAAGGCTTAGCATCCTAAATTTCCATTACACCCATGCTGAAAAAACCCCTCTCTATTTAGTATCTCACCGTTCTGCCCATTCTTTTCAATATTGTTGGGTTAACGCTTTTGTCTAGTCAGATTTACGGCACCCCGTAGCTACTCTTTTATTATGTGACGTATGTTTTGTACCAGCAGAGCTAAGGCTCGGCTTAGTCGACTGACATTTGGGCTTAGCTACTCTGTGGTTCAAGTGCTTGTATACATCGCATTAACGCATCTATCTTATAGGTTAGTGCTTCAATTCCGATTTCTCAAAGGAGATTTAAGCATCGAATAGTTCTTACCCAAACCCTAGTGCCAGAAAAAAATATTACTTCTTTTTGCTCGTGTAATATAGACTTTAAAAAAAAAAAGTTTATAACTATCTCCAGGATCCCATCTCTGCCGGGGTTGCGGACTTTGTTCGAAACAGTCACTGCGTTCCACGCATTTGGAGGAGCACGGATGGCTTTTAGTCAGTAAGAGTCTGACACTCCGTTCCGCTACGCCTAGAGCGGATGAAGTCATTTGATGAAACCCCGTCTTAAAAAAATCATGCAGGGCAGTCTTTGGGGATTGCCGGTAGAAGTGAAAACTAAGCGAAAGCTAAAGCGTTCGGCGACGATGACGCGAGTTCCATGATTTTTGTTCACTCAAAGCGTTCATTGACGATGACGCGAGCTCGATGATTTTTGTTCACCCAAAAAGTACACATTTACACACAGTGTACATATAACTCATGAAAAGCGTTCGGTAACGATGACGCGAGTTCCGTGATATTGTTCAGCCAAAAAGTTTTCACTTCAAAAATAAATTCCATCTATCTCTGTACCAGTCCTTTAAAATCAGTTCTACGATTTAGGCATAAAAGCGTAACAAACAAACAAACTCGCATTCGCATTTGTTATGTTACTTATGCTAACCCACCCACGTAGCAGCCAAAGGGTACTTATAAAATAAGAACAATTACCCCATTCCCTTTAGTTTCAAAATCAAATCCCTTGCACATGAAACTGTAAAACAATACAGGTTGAAGCAAATCGCGGTGTATACAGGGGAAGTCTTACAATCCCACATCTGACCGGCTTATCGGCTTCCAACAGATTTACTGAGATTATCCAGGAGACTCCATTGGTAACTAAACATCAAGTCTATATTGGATTTAAACAAATATTCTGCTACGTTTGAAACGAGTACTATTGCGTTGGAGAGTTTAAAATCTGTTTGAGAACGAATAAGTTGGACTGTAACCGAGCCAATATCGAAAATGCTATGCACTTTGTTCTGTAAGGTGTACTGTCCGATGTTGGTTCGGTTGCAATAGGTGGCAATATATAAATACACACTCTGCGAAAACGAAAACGTTAACTGTCAACCAAAGGTTCATGAAACCTGCTGAGCGATAAACGAAAAAATAAATAAATGAAATAGTGTTTATTTACAATCATACATTCCGAACAATATTATTATTACCTCTGCTGCTCAAAGCAGTTTGTTGGCAGATATAACTCCTTTTCTTTAGCACAAATGTAAATACAAGTTTATTTTTTCCATGTATAATATTCTCAACATCGCTGTTTGCGCTTGTAAATAGTATAGAGGTATGTGGTATGGTCCCGCACACCTCCACTGTAATGGGAGGATTCTCCTGCCGGGCGGTTGTTGTGTCTGGCGGGCAATTGCCCGATAGTTGATATTCGGACTGTTGTATATGTTCAAATCGCACAGAGGACTTTGCTTGCGCGATGTAGGATTTCGTTGTTAGTTTGTCGTAGATGGCGTTGCGGTTCTTGTTGTTGCCGTACAAATTTTGTTTCTTAGTTTTTCATGTGGCGGCATTAATGCCGCTACAACAGATACACACAAAAGTATATATTTTTTTAAATATTATCAATATTACGGCTTTGACAAAACACATTGAAGAGGTACTTTAGTATTTTTTTTCACACACAACTGTTTATAAATATCTACTGGAAGTTTATTAAAAATAGTTGGAACTATAGTTAAAAGAAAGACGGATAGCGTTGGCTAAGTAATAAAGTTCCGTTAGTTACTCTTCGTGAATGGAACCCTTCTTAAAAATTAATGCGTTTTTTTTTGGTCTTCTTGGGCTCCGCGCAAACGGGCCACCGACCACAGCCACCGGTGGCTGTCACGCTCCACGTCTTTTGGTACCGTGCAAACGAAGGTGATCGGTGGCCGCCAGTAGTAGTCGGTGGCCGCCATAATTTGTAACACTCTCCTGCTGTACAGTCTCACGATGGTACTCGTAAACGACGTAGACGACGTCGACGTCGACGACAACGCCTATGCAACGTATAACAGAATAAACGCAATACCTCTTAAGGTTAATACCTTAAAAGTTGTTCATAAATGAGTACAATTACTTGTACTCATCATTATGAACAACTTTTACCATGGGACCAACCCGAAATCGCGAAAAAAAATCAGCTGTTGAAGTGCATTTTGTCGAGTTATGCGCACAGAAATGTATGAGGGAGTCGATTTTTTTCGCGATTGTTGTTGGTCCCATAGTAAAAGTTGTTCATAATTATGAGTACAATGACCCCTTAAGAGGTATTGTGTTTATTCTGTTACACGTTGTATTGGGTACATCCAATTTTAGTTACAGCTACAATAAAGTAGCGAGTGACCGCCTCCGGTGGCGTGTAACGGACACTGAATCGCGAGTTGAAGCCAACCGCTACACGTGTGCGTTGATTCCATAGAAAACCTGATAAAATCATGTAAGCAGCATGTCGCCAGCCACTGAAAGAAAGAAAGAAAGAAAGAAAAATGTTTATTTGGGACTCGCACAAGACTAACAAACCAGTATCATAAAATTAAAACTAAACAGTATAATAAAATAATCATCTGTGCGAGGCCAAAATGGTCCCTACCTCAGCTGGTGGCTATCGTCTGTCGGTGGCCCGTTTGCGCGGAGCCTTAGAACAAATTGTTAGACGTTGATGATTGCAGCTTACCTTAGGACTTATTTTGCGTCGAATTACCGTGTGACGACGAATAATTTTAGTGACTGTGAGCGATGTCCTCTGGTAGACTACACAGTAACTCTTCTTAAGTTCAAGTTCAAAGTTAAATGCCTTTGTCCTCAAAATCCTCCTATTTTATCTAACAAAAGCTAGATCGTAGGCAAGCTCGTTATAGTATCAAAACACTAGGATCGTTTTCTATCTAATACAATAATAGTGGAGAAATAGCCACGTTGGGCTGGGCCGACTGTTTTCTTAGGATGGTTGCAGAAATAACTGAGCGACCATTGTTCCTTACAGCCTGTAGAACCCACAGAGATAGTAATAATGTTTAGTTTAATGTAGGTTTCTTAATTTAATGGCCAGTAATTAAATGAGCTTTTGTGCACTGCAACCTGCCCTCTAATCATCTTTGAATTAAGCTCGTCTTTGTATATGTTTTAACTACTCACTTTTGCACGGGTCTTCGTACGTGTTGTCCCGTTTATACCCGTTCTTGTAAGAATTTCGGCAAATCCTCTCTTAGAGATCCCATACATTCCTCAAGAAACTATAGTAGGCGCCAGATAAATGTGGAATAAAGTATATTGACCTTTCCCTAATAACTGTTCATAGGTACCTGAACAATTAAATATGAATCGTTTTTCATTATTAGACAATGTTAAGGATCACGAGAGATGATGATTCGGGACAATTTTGTGTCATTAATTCCGTTTTTCAAATTAACAATGTCAATAAATGTAGGTGGGTCAATGACCGATATTCCACGATTATCTGGCGCCTACTATAACATGCAAACGTTCAGCTTTCTACGACCAGCAGTTTTGGCTGTGCGTTGTCTGTCAGTCACACACTCAGTAGCGGAAGAATTTAATATATTAAGATGTTGTGTTTGGTGTATAAAAAAACAGGAATGGTTTGTAGTCGATCATTCATTACTTTTCATTCTGTTTAGCCTGTGCTGTTCCCTTGCTGTAATACTAATATTTTAATTACGGGAAAATGAAAGATGTTTTTTTCTCGGATTTCATCAGAGAATACTTTTCAGGGTTCCGTACCTAACGGTAACCAAACCTATGACTAAGCCTGCGTTGTCCGTCCCTCCGTCCGTCTGTCTTTCAACGAGCTGTACCTCAAGAACCGTTTTAGGTAGACCATTGAAATTTTCACAGAGTACGTATTTCTACTGTTGATATAACACAAAATAATAAAAATTAACTTAATTTAAAAATTAAATTGGGGCCCATACAAGAAACGTTTTTTTTTTGTTTTTTGGTACGGAATCTTTTGCGTGAGAGTCGAACTCGCACTTGGCCGGTTTTTAAATCCCGGTTGTATATTTCCTTGGGATAGTATCAACTAAGTATCACGAGGATGCCGTTTTAATTAAACAATAAACAATAATTAATTTATTTTTAGGGTTCCGTACCGTAAGGAAAAAACGGAAACCTTAAAGGATCACTTTGTTGTCCGTCTGTTTGTCACACTTTGTGTTCAAGACACTTTAACTCGGGAACGCGTGAAGATTTCGAGTTGAAATTACTCAACCATCTACTCAATTCTACATTCCCTTGAAGCTGTGAAAAAATCAAACTTCTAAGTTAACGTAACAACAACATACGGCTGTTTATGCCGCAAAAAACGTATATTTCGACACTCTCAAGAGAATCAAATTTTATTGGGTACTTTCCGTTGACCTAGATTCATGAAATTTGGCAAGAAGATAGATCTCATCAGGAAAAAGTCTAAAATTGGGGATTTATAGTTTTATCATATAAAAAAACAGTTTAACTATAACAAACTTATATTTTCGCTTGAAGAATTGACCGTGACGTACATTGATGTTTGGGAGAACATTTTTTCACCAACAAACTTAAGTTTGTCCTGCGACTTTACCTGCTATATTTAACTTTCATAGTTTATAAACTTCCGTAGGTAATGTATACTTGGAAAAAATCAAGACTCGATCGGAACCCTCGGTGCGCGAGTCTGACTCGCCCTTGTCCGGTTTTTTATCACAATTTAATGGCTATAAATAAAAAATGTTGTTTATTAGTCAACTAAGGTAAATATCAAAAATACATTTATATGAATATTTGACATAGAAAACATTTCCCGGTATTTTAATACCTGGAAATGTTTTCTCGAGACCCTACTTACTAAAACATACTTCTCAGAATCGTTTCAATTGCACCCGTTTCATCTAAATGAGAAAATCGAAGTGAACTCCAGACATTCGTCGAAGTTTGGTTCAGGAACCTTACTATAGCACCAACTTTGACTAGTGAAGCTCATTAAACGGGGTCTTCAAGAGAAAATTAATCATAGTTCTTAAAGAATCCTGGTGAAAATTCCTGTAAGTTATAGCTTTGGGGCAGATGTCAATGGATTTGTGGTACTTATCCATATTCAGTTGAATTTTAAATGCTCTTATTGTACACTCTCCTATTGCTGAGTCCACGTAGAAGCTGTGGTTATACATGGACGCCACATGCGAGAAGGTAAGTATGTGCTATTTAACTAAAAGTTTTTGAAAAATTTAGTCTTGATTCTCTTTTCAGTATTGTTTTTTTTTTTTCATATAATAAGAAAAGTTCTATGATTTTATATTTTAAATACTAACCTAACTATATACACAAATAAAAATAAACCATCTTAACTTAAATGTGGCCTCAAAAGTTCATACGCATCGCCGTCGACTGGAAGTGAGCCCAAAAGACTGGCGGCATTGCCACGTTGCACAATGCTTATCCTCTGTCCGAGTTAAAAACCAGCCCTTGGGTCACGCGAAGTGTCAACTAAGCGTTTAGCAAGTTTTTTAAATAAAGCAATGATGATAATTATCTAATTATTACTTCATTCAGGTCAATAAGTTTTAACGTGGCCTCTGCAGAAATGTCTTCATGAAGTAAATTTGGTGCCTTTTCAAGTATTCGACTATTATAGTTATATATATTGTTGGAGGAGCTCGTGGCTAAAGAATATCAGCCGCCCGGGTCGATCAAGGTTAAGTAACGCTTGCAAAGGTATGTCTGTGGATGGGTGACCATCTTAATTTATAGAGTTTCCTCCGTGCCTCGGAAAGCACGTTAAGCCGTTGCTCCCGGCTGTCATTTGTAGATCTTTGGCAGTCGTTACGGATTGTCAGAAGCCAGTTAATCTGACACCTGTCTTGTCAAGGAGTAACATGCTACCCAGGTTAATGGATTGTAGAGGTCTGGTAGGCAGCCGCTCCATGTGAAATGCTGGTATTCAGCTGAATCCAGTTTGACTGGAAGCCGACCCCAATATAGTTGGGAAAAAGGCTAAGCATTTGATGACTTGAATTAAGGGAATAAAATATTATGACCACCAGAAAATACTTCGATACTCTAAGCTCTTTTACCAAAAATATATACTTAACACCAAAAAAATTAAGCCTAAAAAATAATAGTTCTAGCTGTTTCATTCACGACTGTAGTTCAAATTCTATTTGGGGACCAAATATAGTAAATGGTCACCAAATTTTCTTTAAACAAAATGTGTAGGTTAGGTTAGGTTAAAACTGTGACCTCCTACGCACGAGCCGAGCGAGCGAAGCGAGCGGTGCCGCGGTAGCGGCCGGCGAGTGGCAGAAACGACTTGCATTAATAGAAAAAAGAGATTATTTTTAGTAACCTACTAAAAATAATCTCTTTTTTACTAAATATTTGGCTTATTTGATAGGGTAGCAAGATGTATAAACTTTGGTTATAATTTCATATTAA
The DNA here is from genome assembly GCA_905163435.1 of Mamestra brassicae. Classification (NCBI taxonomy): domain Eukaryota; kingdom Metazoa; phylum Arthropoda; class Insecta; order Lepidoptera; family Noctuidae; genus Mamestra; species Mamestra brassicae. The sequence continues at coordinate 2,061,208 of LR990996.1, read as the reverse complement.
ACTGCGGTTTTAATTTTGGTGATCATTTACTATTTTTGGATCAACTAGGATTTGTTTGGTCATTTTCTTTAGTAAGATAGCAAGATGTACAAACTTTGGTTATAGTTTTAAATTAAAATGCGGTTTTATATTCTAGTGATCATTTACTAGTTTTGGCTGTGATATTTTACTAAATCAGGTGATCAGTTAAACATAAGCCTTGGATTAATAAACATATAAAACTGTCAAAGATCCTTGCAACTGCCATTCAATCAACATCCCAAAGAATCGTAGCCCAGCCACTGTCAATACACTAAAGAAATGAATGTTCGCCGATTGTGCGCGACGCTGATAAGTCCATTGTCACTGATCCAGATTGACAACGTAAAAAATGGTTGTGATCCCCTAATTAATAGTCAATTAGCACGTACGACTGGCTTAGCTCGGGTCTATTGTAGGACGGGCGATTAGTGGCGTCAATGACCGTAAAACCTACTGGGATTCACTTCTTTTTTTGTATATTTCTGACATCTATTTTTTTTATTTTTAATTCTATAATATTTGCGTATATAGGTATTTGTGTTTTAGAAGTACCTAATTGTTGAATGAATGCCATTGTTTTATAATATTTTACGGAATGATTGTGAATACATGATTAATTTCATTGTATTGTACCTAGCTCATTGTACACTTCTCTAATTCACTTTAATTTTACATTGTATTTCTTATGTTTACATAGACCACTTCCGTACTTGTAACTTCACTTTTTTATATATGTCTACTACGCGTACGAGCGTATGGTACCCGTGGGCTGCAGCTGAAAATCAGCGTTAGGTGTTAATACCTACCTACCCTATCTACCTACCTACCTACTGATATGCTGAGCTGAGGCCCTTTTGGCACAATATTGTTTTACATACTTAATTGTTTATATTCTCTTCTTTGAATAAATCCAATTTTCTTTCTTATTAAAAAAATTAAACAATACGTTTGATAAGTTCTAAGTTTAGTTATTTTTGTGTTTTTATTTTTAAAATACCTGTTTTTATAAGAGTCAAAACTTTCTTACATGTATTTACCACAGTTGTCGTTTTGTATTTTTAAATTTTAAAAATAGTAGTTGAATGCATTTAATTATCAAATCATTTTCAAACATGAGAGTATGAATCTGGAACTCCTTTGGAAAAGTAGGTAGGTACTAATAATTATAATATCGTTTTCAAAAGCATTGCTGTTCCGGTTTTATATATTCATATTGCAGAACGATTAACTAAAGACAGTTTCAGTACTCCCTCTAGCGGGAGAAATTGGTAGTATCCCAGTTACAAGCGCAGTTACAGCTAATAGTATTCTCTAGGAATGGCAGCGCACACGGTCGTGAATCTGAGTGCCAATTCAACTCATTTTTAGGGTTCCGAACATTCGTAAGAAACTGAACCCTTATAGGATCACTCGGTCTGTCCGTCTGTCACAGTAAATTTTCTCAAAATCTACTGGACCGATTTTGTTGAAATTTGGTATACACATGAACTCCCGTAACTGTGACGCATGGAGCTCATTGTGAGAGTTTAAATTGTATTTTTTTGTAATTTTTAACTTTATTTACTTATAGATTACAGGAAAATATATAAGCAGTCTGTAGTGTTAAAATAACATGTTACAAAAATGAAATTCGTTCGGAACCCTTTCCACGCGAGTCCGACTCGCACTTGGCCAGTTTTAACGAACGTTCACATTCGCATCTCAGTTGCAATCTGTCGAAAAAAACTCAATTCCTCTACAATTTTGGCAGAACGCGACTGCAATGCGAATTAGTAGAATTGGTCCTGTGGTGTTACAAATCTCTAGTGGCATTCGGGGGAATATTGTGTTATGACACGGTTACCAAACTAATTGAAGTGCGATTCTGTAAACACGTCGAAGTGAAAGCTTGGGTAAAGTGATTACGAGGTGAGCTGTCAATCCATATAATTAAGATTGAATGACAGCTCACTTCGTGATCACTTCACCCAAGCATTCACTTCGATATATTTACAGAATCAACCGGCGGACAACCGTGGTGATTTGGGCAATATCGTTGCAAGCTTTACAATTTTGATGTGAAGCATCTATAGCCGCGGGTAAAACCGATTGTTGGCATGCCGAAACATGCCGTGGCGACGCGTCGCCACGCTATTTCCTTCGTATGAAAAAGTACATATCTAGACTGCTTATATTTTTTCTTCTTTTTTAAAAACGTTGCCCCACACTAGGAATTTCTCCTGTATCGAGGGTGCGTTTACAAACATACAAAGTCACATACACAAACAGCCAGACCCGGAACAACTATCTGTAGGCCATACAAAAATTATTCCGTGCGGGAATCGAACCCGCGACACGCAGCGCAGCAGTCAATCGCTGCGCCAACCGTGCTGTCCTTATCATATATACCATCGGTATGTATGTATATACAGTCTATAATAATATGTACTTTTTCATCATGCCATATTTAGTTCCTGACGTAATCTGTTCTTTTATACATATTACTTGTACAAAATAGTTTCGATGTTTCACATCTGCCAGACGTCCCGTGACGGCTCACATTTTTTTGGTTATTGGAAGCCCCATGTCCAGCATTGGGCTTTACTGCTGATGTGGTACTGGATACGGCGTAAATAAGGGTAATTTGCGGTCACATGAATCATCGGCTTTAGTCTATGTAGCTAATTACCGACTAGTTTACCGTGGCCTGCCGTATTAGGTTCATTTGAAATTATGATTTATTAACTACTTTCAGTTTGTTTACTAGTATTAAAATTATAATTTTAATTTTGTAATGTTCAAAACATGAATTTTGTAATGTGTTGTATTTTACACATCTATATTTTATTATTATTATTTATTTTCAGACAACATAGTCCATACATTCAGCCACACGCACTACAACAACAAAACAAAATACTTAAAAGATGTTTGTAAAAACGGCTATATTATATACCCTATGTTAGTACGAGAGACATTTTAGTCTTGATGAGATGCCTCATTATGGGGCTCTCATCAAATTTATCCGCAATCACTTTCAGGAGGCTATTGCCGCCGCCACGCAATCTGGCAAGAAGAGATGCACTCTTCTTGGGCGCGACAGCTGAGAAGCTGTCGACTTTTACTTTAGCAAACATCTCTGATGCGCTGCAATACCGTGACAGCCCCATCAGCGCCCTAAAAGCGTTTTTATGCTGGATAATTTTAACATAACTTGTTTATATGACAGTTCTGTGATGGTAGATACTTTTAAGGGTTCTGTACCCGAAGGCTAACCAACGGAACCCTATTACTAAGCTTCCGCTGTCTGTCCGTCCTTCCATTCGACCGTCCGTCCTACCGTCCATCCGTCTGTCTATCTGTCAGCGGGCTGTATCTCAAGAAGCTTAGTAGGTAGACAGTTGAATCTATCACAGATGGTTTATTTCCATTGGCGCCATAACAACAAATAATAAAATTAAATTTATTTAAAAAATATGGGGGCTCATATACAAAAGACGTGTTTTTTTCTGTTTATGGTACGGAACCCTTCGTGTGAGAGTCCGACTCGCACTTAGCCGGTGTTTTACTTTCTCTTTATTTCCTCTAGACACTATAAAGTGAGACTTCTGTAAAGTCAGCTATCTGAAAGCTTATTTGCTTGTGCTACCGCATAAAATTTTCGTTGTTGACCCAGTCAGAGTTGATTGCCTCAAAGCATCAAACATAATCCATTTATGATCTACGACCCATCATTGACGTTAGTGAGCGATCGTTTTACTACTAGACCGCTAGCACTTATAACCGCACCCCGGTTGGCCAACTTCTTGGCCAACGTCGAATAACTTATAGAGGTATAACCGATTTGCACTCGGCGGGTTGGCACTCGACGTGTAGCTGTCACAATGCACATAGAATGCCGCTGCCCATACTCTGGTGAGTCCCTTAGTCGCCTCTTACGACATTTACGAGAAGTGATGGGATGGTGCTATTCTTTTACGTCCGACACCATTTTTTTTTTTTTTTTTAAGTATCGGAAATCATCAAATGACTTTTTCCGCTCTGGGCTCCACCCAGAGCGGAAAAAGTCATTTGATGTGGAAGGGAAAGGAAAAGGAAGGGGAAGAGATGAAGGAAGGGCGTGTCAGACTCTTACTGACTTAAACCCATCCGTGTTCCTTCTAAAGCCCTTTGCGTTCCAGGGCCGCGGTGACTCTTTCGAACTAATTCCGCAACCCTGGCAGGTACGTCCGATACCATACAAAACAAATCTGTCAAAAATGAAAGAAAATTATAGGTGGGAACTGGTATGCGAATACGAACGTTGATCAAAGGTTGATGTCATCGACCGGACTCGACCGTCAATAATAAAGTATAGAATAGAATAGAATAGAATAGAAAATATTTATTCGATATAGACACAACACAACAGCAACAAAACACAAAGTAAAAAAGAGAACAATCATAAGACAACAATTATCTAGCAAGCCGCTAACTGAGCGTGCCTATACCGAAAGAGTTACCATCTCAGCATTTGCTGGGCGTCAGACACCCAGCGCTGGTTTTCAGTTGGCACCTTGCAGTGGCACACGAACGTAGGTAACTGAAATAAATACATTCATACTTGAATATTAAAAATAAATAATGTTTTAGAATACGTTAATAAGTATTGTAAAAGTTCTCTTTTTTTTTTGTTTGCTCTCCAGAGATTTTTTAGTAACAAGTAGCCCTTTAAATCGCTACTAACTTGCTTTCTACCACATGTTGATCCATAGAAAAGCCGCCACAGTCTCCTAAACGGTCGATCCTTCGGCAAGGTGCCAGGGGCATGACTTCCCAGTCAATCTACAGACGACCTATTGTAGTGTATATTGAATCGTGTCAATTAATTTCTCCGAAGCATTCGAGCTTGGATATTGCGGTTCTGAACACATTACCGGATCAATGCAGATAGGCAATACTATGTTTCAGGCAAGACCGAGTTATGAACAGAGTGAATAAGCATATCGACCGATTTCTTGGCTTAATAGAAGAAACTTTGCACCTACCTTACCTTACAAATACAAGACTAGCTGTTGCCCGCGACTTATACCACGTTACCCACACGAACACACGTAAGAACGTTACATATCCCGTTTTTTCCCTTTCCCGTAAGTAGGAATTTCGGGAAATCCTTTCTTAGAGCCCTCTACTACACTCCCCAAAGAACCTACATGCCCAATTTCAGCTTTCTACGAAAACTAGTTTCGGCTGTGCGTTGTCTGTCAGTCACTTAATCACTCAGTCACAGTCACACGCAAGAGTTTGATATTATATATTAAAATAAACGTTACAGGCAAATGGAGAGTTTACCTTATAGATGTACCTTGGTCGTTCCTTTCAGGAATGACAAGGGGGAAGACGTTTTATTTTGCCTATGTGAAAACAGGGATCAATGGAAGTCGGTAAACGTGATGAGAAATGGAATGACACACAATAGTTTAGTTGATTCATTAATATTTTCCAGTGTTATATCCTTATCGAAAAATAAAAAAAACACTAATCTTGTTGTTAGAACAGCTCGTGAAACGGAGAAAATATTTCAAAAAAAAAAACTTAAAAAAATACCGACTTCCGAAATTATTTATACTTTGTTGTGTTTTTTTATTTGAAAGTCGGTTGTATTTATTTTATTTTATCCACTTTTTTTGGTACTCCACCAATTATTCAACATCACTGGAAAGTCACAGGAAAGCACAATACACAATTTCGTTTAGTTTGATGACATATTTTTTCAGTTATTTTGATTTAAAAACCAAAGCATAGGACCGATTTTGATGAAATTTCTATGGGACCAATCGCAAATATCCTTTCACATGCAAAAAATAAATTTTCAAATCGGTGGATGGATTATAAACATAGAAAAAAAAAACCGAATTGAGAACCTCGTCCTTTTCTTGAAGTCGGTTATAAACGTCCAAATACTTGCTACTGTAACATCTCCAACTCCAAAGTTAATACAAGTTAGGTAGCTAGTGCTATCGTGAGCCTGACCTACTTTTTTTCTAGACTTCAACTTCGACACCTGATACTTTGGCTGGTTTTCTATTCCTAGGCAAAGATGGAGCCATTCATATGCACATACGTTAAACGTATCGCCAAGTTTGAAAAAAGAATCTAGGTGTACCGGAAAACGATCTTGCTACTACGGATGTCGTGTTTCCGTTTATAACAATAAGTTTTTCGTTTTCTTAGAGTAATATGTTTTAGATATGAGTCCTTTGTTCTGTTAAGCATTAAAGACATACTGGAAAATTACTCTTCATGTAATATTTCAGCCTTATTAAGAAAAAAAATTAAGCAAATCTAAGATTTTGTTTAAATACTTATATACACACACGATCCCAAATTTATTATGCGTAGACTTTGAACTCTAAATAAAAAAATAATACGGGCCAGTCTTTGGGGACTGCCGATAGAAGCGAAAACTAAGTAACTTGTGAATAATTGTATCGTCGAGCTATTGTTCACCCAAAAATTACACATATAAACACAGTATACATATAGCTCATGGAAAGCGTTCATTGTCGATGGCGCGAGTTCCATGATTGTTGTTCACCCAAAAAGTACACATATATACACAGTATACATTATTTTAGCTCATGGAAAGCGTTTGGTGACGTTGACTCGAGTTCCATGATTTTTGTTTTCATAAATCATTTTCATCTTTCTGCCCTTATCCCACGTTACTTGGGGTCGGCTCAACACGTTTTTTTCTTCCATTCTGTCCTGTCAGCCGTCACGCTATCACTATTTTTTTTATAAATAAATAAATAAAATAAATAAAAATAAAATAATCTTTATTTCGGACAAGTACATCCATAGGGGTTAGTAAAAAAAAAGATATCTTAAAAAACTATGTTAGTATTTTATAACGTTACAAGCCTATTGTTGGAGATACATCTTTGCACAATATCATACAATATAGGTGAATCGTATCTCCCTGCAATGGTTTTCAGGATGGAGTTGGAACTGGCCCGCACTCTGCAGAGCAGCGAGGCAGACTTCTGTCTAATGATGGCATGGAAGTCATTAACGTGTGCTTGTGCGAACATGCCAGAAGCACTACAGAACCGGGGCAGTCCCATCAACATCCTGAACCCATTATTATATTGGACTCGCAGGGCGCTGATAGTCCGCAAAGTATAGTTGGTCCACAGGCTGCACGTGTAAAACACTTGACAATACGCTCACCGCCTTATAGACCATGAATTCGCTCTTAGCAACATTATACAGTAGGCCATGTGCCTGAACATAGGACTCACAACACGCAAGTAGCTCCCTGAGCGACCTGACCGTTGGGCTCAGCAGCACCATGACGTCAGCATAACTAATGTTGTTGATACTGCAGTCATCGATGCGACAGCCGATTTTCTTACTACTGAGCTCAACGATCAAGTCGTTAATATAGAGGTTAAAGAGTTTTGGTGAGGTTATTCCTCCCTGTCTTACACCACATTCCAAGCCATACGGCACAGATAGCTTGTCGGCCCATCTCACATTATTTATCTGATTATAGTACCAGTACTGAAGAATACGTAACAGCTCAGCCGGTACTTTTCTCTCTCGCAGCTTATCCCACATGACATCATAAGAGACAAGGTCAAAGGCACGGGAAAGGTCTAGAAAACACGCATAGACTGGAGTTCGACGCCTTGTGTAATATTGCACGGTATGTTTTAGAGCACGAATTGCTCTTTCGGTGCATAGATTATTGCGGAAACCGAACTGAGCATCGTGCAGTTGCAATAAATTATCCAATCTTGCGTCCAGCTGACTGTCGACCTTCGCTATAATAGTAGCTAGGGAGATGGGTCGATAGTTGCACTTATCTGATATGTCACCCGTTTTGTTTTTATAATAGGCACAACAATAGTCCGCATGAGATCATGAGGGAGGTACGAATGAGACATGCACAAAGAGTAAAACATAGCCAACACTCTAGCTATATGTGGTCCGGCATGCTGCAGGTGCTCAATGCTCAGACCGTCATGACCCGGGGACTTTCCTCTCGTCATTTTATTAATTGTGTTGGACACTTGTTTCGCTGAGAAACGGATTAGATCCGAGTCAGAACACTGTCCGTCATCAAGCACCCGCAACGATGCCCCCAGCGGAGACTCCACTTTGAAGTGATCTATAAACATATCGGCAATGCTGTCCGGCTGATCAGCACCCCCAACACTCACAGGAAGGCCAGGCTTAACATCTAACTTTTTGGTCGCCTTCCAAAATTTTTGAAAATTGTTAGCTTTACGGTGTGAAGCTATTATATCGAGCTTGATCTGTTCTTGATGGTTCTGAAACCATCTAAGTTTGCTTTTAAATATCTTGCGAGTAAGACACATGTCATTGTAAACCTCACCGGTCATTGGTTTATTATACCACAACCACCGCTGACAATGAAGCCTGGCCATTGCGTGGGCGTCACGTACATGCTTGTTCCACCCGACAACACGACCGGTATGTCTACTCGACCTAGTATTAACTAGACTCTGAACAGCAGCATCTGACAGAATAGAAACTATATTCGCATACATCTTGTCGAGAGTAAGTCTATGTGCAATATTGCTACAGTGCGTATTACTACATAAGCCAAACTCCTGAGGATAATCAATCAGTCTTAATTTACTGTTACACATGTTATAATATGCACTACCTTGCTCACAGTCTCTCTCAGCCCCATATAACCTTGGAACGAGGTGTTTTAATATCTACAGCCTCTGGTTTAATTTTGTCTAAACGACATTCAATAAATATGGGAAAGTGATCGGACCAGAAGACATCGTGAATGACACCTACATTATTAACTGTACGCCAGGCCGATTGCGTAACGACACAGTGATCAAGCCACCGTTTACAGCCGTGCGCATCACTGATAAATGTGTAATTGTTTGAGTTCAGTCCTAACTTTTCAATGTCCGCACATATCCACTTTTGTTCAGTACAAAAATCTAAAAGTTCACAACAAAACAACTCACCCGGGTGTGCGTTGAAATCTCCAAGTATATAAACGGTCTCAAACCAGTAATGGTTTCGATAATTGCACTGATTTCGCTGAGACAGTCAGTAAATTCCGCCAAGTTATCACTAGAGTCAATTGGCATGTACACACTAAACACAATTATGCATTTTTCTCCGAGCGACAGTTTTACCGCTGTTAATCGCGCACTCACACAGCTGATTACCGACACTGAATCAAAAATACGTTTACGCCACAGGATTGCTACACCCCCATAAGGTCGACCTCGCAGAAGTTCACTTGACGTATCAACTGCTGACTTTCCTGTGAACTCAAAATCTTGATGTATTTGACCAAGATACGGTATATCTTGAGGTAGCAGCCATGTTTCTTGGAGGGCAACTAAGTCCGCTGACTGGCATATAAGTTTAACTGCATCAACAGACCGTTTTATCGATTTGCAATTGAAACTTACAAATTTTCTGATGTCATAATTGCTATCTTCCATAATAATATCACGATTGTTGCTTCAATATGCTATTTTTTAACATATAAGGCTCATTTACAAATCGGCGAAAGGTAATATCGTTAGGCCATAGATTATTATCTAAAAATATATCGAGTTTTGTTTTGGGAACATACAGCTTATAGGAATTGTAGGCTTTTTCGGATTTCCTATTAATTTTGAATAGGGTAACATCTTCTTGAGTGTTGTCTTTTATATACGCTAAAATATGGCTCTCATGCGTTTGTTTATTTACATTTGATATAAATAAAGGTATATGTATATGATGATAGCCGCTTTAAACTTTCCTTCGGGACCGATATCTGCTTTACCAACCATTCTGCTAAAACTATGCTTCGTCGTCTTCTAAAATCTTAAATAAGGATTAAAAAATTGTTTGATGTAATACTAAGTGATGGATGAGCCAAATCTGTAAATTTAAATTTTTAACATCATTTACAATTCTTGATTCTACCAAAATTTTTAAAAACGTCGAAATTGTTAATACTATATTCACTAGTAAGACACCCACAAAACAAATTGCAGAACAACATAGTTTTTGTGACAGCACTAGTGAAGTCAAAACATTTCCTTCCCAAACGTAATCTTCATAATCTGAAGAAGAAGCGAGAACAGAAAATATTGCGAACATTTGACGTGAAAATTATAAACTTAATTCAGAAATTGTTTCACTGTGTTTGTCCTGCTACGAACGGAGTTCACTGTAATTAAATTTTTAAAAACACCCTTGCGTGTCTAACTGGACTAACGAAATGAATTATTTTAATGAAAGGGTCTCTAAGTTGCCTTTATTTTTGAACAAAAAATATTCAAGGCTTTCCGGAGTTTAGATGTATGATGTACTGTTAAGGCTGGAGTGGTCGTAATTTTTTTATTAATTGCTATCGCCAGTTTGTAGCAGAATTAGCCGAAATGTAAGCAAGGCTTTGGGTCGTGATTTTTATTTCGTTTGTAATTTGTGCTTTAAAATGTATGGGGTTGTGGGAATGTGGAGCTGAATTTGTGAAGATCCGGAAGGAAGAAAGAGCTATTCGGGAAAACACATCCCACAGTAGGTTTCTTCCTTATTCTGACATCGGAATTTTGTTGAGTTTTTATAAGACTTCAACTGTATTTTCTATGAACAAAATACTTAAACCGAGCACATTGTTAACATACATGTATGGTTGGAATGCGGCTCCTGTAGTCTTTTAAACTTTATTTTTATTTATTTAATTAAAGAAATTATAACACAGAGGTGTACTTAATTCTAAACTCGCCAAACTTTTACATTTGATGGCGAAAGGCGCTCTTCTACATAACAATGAACCACACACACATACATACCTACTACTTATATATTATATTGTAATGGTTTGATCTTATATACCTACTGTATTTAGTTCTGTTTGCAATCCTGTATAATATTTTATAATTTTGTCTTAAATTATCCTTTACTAATTTTAAATTTTTCTCTAAATAAATCTATTTTGTTAAACACTTTAGGTACCAAATATTTAGATGTTCTCTTACCATATATACTAATATTATAAACAGGAAACACATGTATTTTTGTGTGTAACGAATAAACTTAAAAACTACTGGACCCATTTGAAAAATTCTTTCAGCAATGGATAGCTACATTATCAGCGAGTAACATAGGCTTTATTTTATCCCCGTACTCCCACGGTAATGGGAGCTACGCGGGTCAAATAATAAATAATTTGTTATCCGTGGTTGAACTGCTCAAACCAGATCCAAACCTTGTTAAACATCAAAACTGGTTAAGCAGCAAAGTAGGAGGAAGTAGAACATCGTCAAGTCAATAGGTCTGATAGGGTCACGACCCCCAACATTGGGAAACAACACAGGAGACCTGCTTTTTAGCGTTCCGTATCGGACGAAGGGTAACCAACGTTACCCTAATACAAAGCCTCAGCTGTCTATCTGTTTGTCATCGAGCTGTATCTTATAAACCGTAATAAGTAGACAGTTGACATTTTCACATTGTGTCTATTGCAATTATAACCAAAATAATAATCAAAAAGCCGCCCAAGTGCGAGTCGGAATCGTGTGCAAAGGGTTCCGAACGAATAATACTTATCTTCTTTACCTGTTACTTTACAATTATAGACTTTTTTCTGTAATCAATAGGTAAAGAGCTATTTCTCTGTTTTTTATTCAAAATTTTAGGCTCAGTAGCTTTGAAGATAAAGGAATGAAATGAGAATGGGCAATTTTCATCTATTTTCTTCAACAACTTCGAATTGGAATAATGAAAATGATCAAAGAAATATTTTTGAGACCCTTACAATAAGTTCTTTCATTTGATATGTAATACGGTACAGTTAGAAAAACTTTGTTTTTAGTTTTCTAATTTGCCCCCGAAGAAGAGTCCCCACTTCCAAAATTTACTTTTTTTCGTTACACGTACGAATTTTGATCAGAGCATTTTATAAATGTACCGAATTTCAATTGAATCGGTCTAGTAGATTCGGAGAAAATCGGCTGTGACAGACGGACAGACAGCTTACCAAGTGATACTGAAGTCCATTAAAGATACGTGATTTTTTTCTGCTTATGCATAAATATGCTATGAAGAATATGCTATGCTTATGAAGCCTTCGTGTGGGAATCCGAGTTGCAGTTGGCCAGTTTATTTTTACTCCTTGTCTTGCTTTCAATATTGTCTACTTCAATAACCTAGGTACACCAAAAAATATCGCAATGTTTTTCAAAAGGAGACACACAAACAGAACGTACAAGCATGCGAGTAAATAAAACAAAGACTGAATAAAACACGGGTTTTCGCTCAATTCCATCTTGCATTCCCTGGTTTAAACAAATATCTAGGTAGGCATGAGAAAATAAAGACAAAAACCTGGTCTTACGAAAGAGCATTTTAAACATGTTTCGATAGTATATATTTATTACGATTGATGGATATTATAAATTGGACTTGTGATGCAGAAACTTTTCTAGATTTAAAATATGTTTTTCTATAACTCTTTTTATTTTCGTTTCATTTTCAAGGCCTATTTGTAGTACCTATTGTTTTTTCTTTTATTTTAAATTGAGTTTATTTAGCAACGTGAACATAAATGTTCCAAAATTCTGAATGATTTTGTTCGTTTAAATTCATGAAAACCACATTTTTGTGGGGTTTCAAAATGTAAGTTCGAAATTTGCGACGGCAAAAAAGGTTTTTTGTTCAAAAATGTTTAACATAATGTGAGGTTGAACATTAGAGTACTTACTGGTTAAAATATGCAATTTTCGACACTCAAAGGTACCATTACGTAGTTAACTGCCCACAAGATAGAAGTGTTATGCATAAAATGTTCCAAATAAATCACAGATGAATGGAGGTGGACGAAAAGAATTCTCAGATAAAAAATTGTGTGTTTATCTTGTCAAAAATGTACGGAAATTGAGGTATTTTTTGGCAGTTTGCGACTGACACGCGAATGCGTATTAATTGCTTAGTACACAAACCAAGATTTGAGATTCAGGATTTGACAATAGATCGATAGTATCAAAAAATTGCTCCAAAAAGCACGATGTTAATTTTACTCTAAGAATATTTTAAGCAACAATAAACAGAAAAAGTAATTCGTTCCAGTTCTATAATAAGTCGTATCAAATAACGAATCCAGTCCCAATTTCCATCAAACCAACTCGTTATCTACAACAACTAAAGTTTTCTAGTACTCAGGACGATAAAAAACGGTTTATTAGGACGTTTCGGGGTCAAGGGCAGATTCCTATCGGTCGGGCTGGTGAACACGCACTCAGAATTTCCTACATTTAGGTTCGTAAGGGAAATGTAGGTACATAACCTTCTTATGTACGAGTGGTTCTCGTAAATTCTTATCACAATGCTTTTGATTGTTGCTTTTAAAATTATATGCAGAATTTAGATTCTAATTTGCAGATTAGGGTAATTTTGTCATACTGGGAAGTGGTAATATTATAGCAAGGTAAGTATCTCGCTCTGTACTTGTAGATTAAAATGAAAGAGACGGAAGTATTTTACCTGTTTATGGACTAAATACAAACTGGTAGGATTAGTTTAGATGAAGCTTTGAAATTATCGGTAGGTACTCGTACACGTCAAATATTTTTAGACAATTTTTGAAACTATATTTATTCTTTAAAACACAATTTTTGCTGAGTTCTATTGAATATCAAATATCTGTTATTTGTCTGTGAAACTGCTTTTCAATTAAATTCGTCCCTGAAAAGAAATAAAATAAATATATTAAAACATGGTGTCATTATTTTCAGAAGTTGACCGTGACAAGCAATGTCACAGTCAACTTCTGAAAATTGACCGTGACATTGCTTGTCACGGTCAACTTCTGAAAATAATGACACCAATTTTTAAAATATAAATAATATGCTTTACAAAATAATTGTCTTTTTTTTTAAGTTGCCAGTGATATGATAAGTATTTTGTCCTTTTTGCTAAGTCATGTACTAAGTATACAATCTTTTTTAAACATTTTCTTTGAAATCTGCTTCTAAAAACTCAAACCATCCACTTAATATTTCTTTGCAAAAAAAAGTAGTACTTCTAACCATTACCAGAACAGTACTTTTAACAGACTCAATAAAAAATAATGTGAGTAGACGATTATCTCGTCCAATAGGCAGGGGCACTCGTTTAAAAAAAATTAAGGTTAACAATATTGGAAAAGGGTGGGTCACGGTGAGGGTCCCGACAGAAAATGTTAATAGGGATTCGACCATTGCGCGAAAAAACAACGGGATATCGTTTTTTGCCGGCCTAATCTCTTCTAATAAAAAGAGAAAACAAAGTAATCCATTATCATTATTTACTGTTGCTTTAGGTAGGGATAAGCGACGACAGATCGATCGTTTTCTCTTGCAGTAGTCCATAATGTGGGTGATTTAGGATTAATGTACGCTCCCACACTTGGGTGAACACTGAGCGATGACTGTACGGCAGTATTTCTTCGTCAGTATTAAAGAAAATACAGATGTAATGAAGAAAATGGTCCGGTTACAGATGTTTTTATGACTCAATAATAATATGGAGGTTTCGTAAGTGAATTGAAATGGAAGTAAAGGAAATTGCGATACAATTTGAGGAATAATATTGGGAATGTTTTTTTTAAGAGAGTAGTAAAAATAATTAGGTCAGATAGAATCTTTGGAACTACTTATACAGTTTTTATGAAATGAAAGTTTCTAATTGAAGTTTTTGAAAAAAAAAAAAATGTTTAAAGATTTTGGCTTGGAATATTAACTATCGCGTTTTATGGACAGCTAACAATAATAGTTTTGTAAAGTTTTTTTTTTTTTTTAAAGGATACATTAGTCCTCTCAAAAATCATTATATACCCAAGGAAGATTTTACAAAATTATATTTTTCAACCTATTAGGTTAATTTTCAATACCTAAATGCGCATTATAACCTATTCCATTCAAATAGGATATTTGACAAAAAAAAAGTAATAAGTCCGTCAGATAGATTTCCAAAGAATATTGGATATGTATTTTTTCTTTTTTCACGCAAACAAAAATGAAAGACGATACAGTGGGTTGAAAACTCGTGTGACGTCACTTACCAGTACACTTTTCACTGGAAAGTGACGTTACAAGTCCCCACTCCTTATTTTGATGCGTTTTATCTTCGTATTTTTTATTGATTTGATAAAATAAAAAAATTGTTTTCAATATTTTTCGATAATCTAACTGACGGACTAAATAGAATCATATTGACGGACACAATTTCTTTTTTTTTAATTTCTTTAGCGCTACACATACATATGAACTGATTTGTAGTAAAAACAAGCCTAAGTAGGTATACCATCTTGAATAATAATTTATTCTGATTACGTACCATACTCTTTTGATCACCCACGTAACTGCTTAGGAACAAAGAAAATAATCCCACTTCGCGAAACTCATCTTAATCATATCCAATACTTATTTCTAGAAACGATTTGATGATACCTTTTTCAGAAATCTAAGTAGTATTACAGAATTAATTAATTACTTTGTCAGTACTTATTTATTTAAGGACAACCAACAAAACATACGCCAATATACATGTTCCCTTACTCATAATATTTCTTTTTACATTTTATAGTGTAGCCTTAATTAAAGACTGTCACGGCATGCATTAAACATAGGAGTAGGAAAATGCAGTTTCAACACAGATTTTAATTATTTAGTTCAATAGATTATCACATAAATTATAATAATATCTCTTGGGACAACTCCCACACGGTCATCCGATCACAAACTAAACAGAGCCTGTGCTATGGCAACCAGACAACTGATAAATATATATATATATATTTCTAAATACATACATATTATAGACAAATTAACCTAGACACAGAACAAATGATCATGCTCATCGCACAAAGATTTGTCCTGTGGGAATCGAACCCACGACCTCCTGTTTAGCAGTCAGGGTCACTAACCACTCGAGCAACAGGCCAGTCCAAACAACATTATACAGTTTACTGTTGCAAAAATCCGACATACAAATGCAAATGACAACTTATTAATTAAAGCGGGTATAGATAGATATACAGGCGGATAGGGAGTATTTTTCATTAAATTAAAACTTTACACACGGGTAGAACAGTGGCACCTACCTATATGGCTATACATGGTGATCCAAAAGTACGTGGTCATATTTAAGGGTGGTGTTCTGTATCTGCTATGTAGTAAAGACACTATTATATTTTTTTTGTTTGACTTTTTTTTAAAGCCGGACCGCAAAAAACGGCTAAAAATTCAAAAAAAAACGTGTGCGTCGCGTGATAGAAAGGGAAGCCAGACAGACTGGCGCCGTAACGCGTTACGTTACGAAGCGGTTTACCCTTCCATAAGAAGTTATCACTTCAAAAAAACACCTATCAAGCAGTCTGAAGTAATTGGTGTATCAAATTCTAGGAAGTAATAGTACATGGCTAAGTAAAGGAAAGCGCTCATTTACAACAAATTATATTTTAAATTTCTTACTAAACCTATCTTAATAAAACACAAGTGATATTTTTTCACAAATCCAATGTTGCAGATGTAGATTTTCGGGCCCGATGTTCATGAAAACTAAAAGGGCATTATAGATTTTTTTTTAAATTTATCAGTTGTTTGTTTTTTGAAATTAAAAAAGTATTTTGTTTAATAATGAGCTGAATTCAATCGGTTCGATTTCTGGCTAAGAATACCGGTTTTTCAAAAATCCAAATACAATTTTAGTTTTCATCAAAAACGGGCTTGAATCTCCTTTCAGTGTTATTCAATATTCCTCATCATTTCAGTTTCGGATTTGGCCATTCACACACACGTGAAAAAACCACCCTGTATTTATGCAAATGTTTTACCTTCTTAACTTTACCTTTTATGTAGTCGTCAGGTATGTAGGTATATGTATTTGGATATTTGAAACCACCTGATGGATTTAGTTTTGGTGTTCAGAAGAGGTTAGATAGATTAGAATTTTAATTGATACCTACCCTACATTGCTGGCTTTTATATTCTTTGGTTAATAAACCAAAAAAGTAGATTTTGCAGAAGAAAAATTTAAAGTTTTCCCTGCAAAATTTATTTGCTCATACAGGTACCTAGTTGTTGCGTTATCCTCCCTTATATTGTTTGCGCTGATCCTGGAAATGAGTCCCTCTTGATTGCGAGCTATACACACTGATTAAAAGTCTAAATAACTGGCGAAATGTGAATGTTCTTTTAGGTACACCTGTGCCGAACCCAGAGAAAGAATAAATGATAAAACTGTATTCGATAATAATAATAAGGGGGGTACTGGGAGGCAGACAGACACATGAGTATAAGGGTCTGTTTGTCCATACGGACGCTCGCAACCCTACAAAAAAAAACCTAAAAACCAATAATGTTTCAAACAATTTCAGAGTCAAGCAGAAGAATTTGAAAGCTACAAAATTTCAGATAAAAATACTACAACTGTAACTATAATGATCGCTAATCATCGTTTCATACAGATTAAAGTTCATCCAATTAATCAACTAGCGATCGCAAAGAGTTATTCCTACCGGCCATCAGACTATCGGTATCAGTCTATCACGTTATCAGTCTGTAGAGTGATTAATACCCGCCACACCCTCAGGTATGTCCGCGAGTACAGCTACTAATTAATGATTGTTTGGTACCGGCCATGTAACACTACGCTCTATATATTTTTGGTCTTTTCGGAACATTTATTTGGGTTACAGTCCTTAAGTACTCTGAGAGAGACGTGGAAAGCGGTAGCTGGCAATTCAGGATGATAGCAGAACACTCATCATCATCATCATCATATCAGCCGAAAGACGTCCACTGCTGGATATGTCCAGCAGTGGACGTCTTTCGTCTTTCGGCTGCTCCCCCAAGTGTCGCCACAACAACCGGTCCAGTGCGTCTCGCATCCATCGACTACCCGCGTCCCTCACCAGGTCATCGGTCCACCTTGTGGGAGGCCTTCCAACGCTGCGTCTTCCGGTACGCGGTCGCCACTCCAAAACTTTTCGGCCCCTGCCACTTCAGTTTGGCAGTCGAATCGGATGCAGCTGAGTACAAGTATTTTATGTGGAGCGACAGCCTAACTGACAAAGTCAAAGCGTTTATTTCAATTAGGCCATTAAACGGCACTTTTGAACGTCATCGCTTACAGTTCAGTAAAATAATAATGTTACATTAATAAAGTGACTCTACTGTCCATTCGGAAAGGTAGATTCTTATGGAGAAGAACGGACAAGAAACTCCATAGTTACTCTTTTCAAATAATGATTTTACAAAATTTGGTATCAAAAATTAATTTAATATTATGTGAGGACGATGCACCCAGAGTATGCTACTTAAAGAACAAAGTATCACCAGCAGAGGTAAACTTATTAATTTCCTAAAGAAATTTAGGTAAATGGTACTCACATATTTACAAACATTGAAACCATTAATTAAACAACAGTGTGTGAGTCAACAGAAAAATAAAAACACAAAAAAAAGAAACAGTATATCTATAAAGTTAATACATTAATCAACCAGTTTGACCTTCACCCTTGCTTGTCGTATGGAGCAGGACCAGCATGTTTCCAAGCATTCTTATCCTGAATGTAATCTTCTAATTTGTAATATGCTTGTTCACAAAGTGTACTTTTAACATGAGTTTTAAATTTTCTTTCATTTAGTTCTAATATGTCAGAAGGTATTTTATTGTAACATTTAACACAATACCCCATGAAAGAAGTGTGTAGTAGTGTGTGTGTGTATATTATTTAATTAATTAAGTGATTGTTCATTCGGAAAGGTAGATTCTTATAGAGAAAAACGCGAAAAAAACTCCATAGTTTCTCTTTTCAAATAATGTTTTTATAAAATTTGGTGTACAAAAATTAATTTATATTATGTGAGGACGATGCACCCAGAGTGTGCTACTTATAGGAACAAAGTATTACCAGCAGAGGTAAACTTATTCATTTTCTAAATAAATTTAGGTACATGGTACTCACATATTTACAAACAGACGTCTACAACCCAGTAAAGGAGTAACACAATACCCGTTTTGGCAAGATTGACGTTGGATAACTTACCCGTGATGACTGTTACAGACCTACAAATAACTGCCGGGACCAATAGCTGAACCTATTTTCCGAGGCACGGAGGAATCTGGGTATGTCAAGATCACCCATCCATGGACCGATCTTAACAGGCGTTTTTTGGCCTTAAATATCGCCTCTTATTATTTAGCCACGAGGTCTTCGAACTTCTTATACCAGCAGAAACAATATTGCATAAATAAACACGTACGAAAATAAACTCGTTTTCTATTTTCAACCGGGTCTAGTGCGACAAATGCAACATAATGTATCACTCGAGTTCCTATTTCTATCGGTATAACGAGCACTTCAAATACAAGCGGATGTCTTCTCGACCCGGAGTGTAAACTGGGTGAAAAGTTCGTGATAACACACCCTGTATATTATACATATAGTATGTCTAGACGAGAACGTTACAGTTTCCTGCGTCGAGGAACGGGACTAGCGATTATGCAAAGTGAATATGCCGCTTTTAAAATATGTACTTGTTATATTATGAAAGAAAAAACATGCGAGGCAGTCTTTGGGGACTGCCGATAGAAGTGAAAACTAAGTAACTTGTGAATTATATCGTCGAGCTATTCGATTATTATGTTTTAATTTGGAAAGCGTTCGGTGACGATGACGCGAGTTTCATGATTTGTGTTTAGAATTATTGACATTAGTATCGTATGTTGACATTAGTATTGTATCTTGACAGCAGCATTGAAAATTGACATTAATGCCTATTGCGTATTGACATTGTCTTATTATTTGTCTTCGATCTGCACCTTGACATTGATTTGTATTGATATGCATTATTAACTTATTTGTTTTATGTAATTCTTTATAATAGTTTTTTATTGTTTAGGCATTTTATTTTAATGATTGAATTGGCTTAATTTGTTAATCTATTACAAACATTTGTACGCCCTCTGGCATAACATAGCGCTCTCTTTGTTACGTTACTACACCATTATTGTTTTTAACTATGTTAAACGAATGAATAAATGACTTATGACAAAAGGTATATATAATATATACACAGTATACATATAGCTCATAGAAAGCGTTCAGTGACGATGACGCGAGTTCCATGAATTTTGGTCACCCCAAAAGTACTCAACGCGCCTAAAGAAGTTTTCACTTCAAAAAGCAGAAAGTGCAGATTTGATGGTCGCTAAAAATCAGCGCCAATAGGTAATAAATACGAATGGCATTTTGGTTAGCAACACCTAATTCTTATACAGATGCGATGCATTGTTTGGTTTTGTTGATTGTAATGACAGCTGTCACTGTCAGTGTCAACTGAGCTCTTATATTCACAGACTGCACACAGTCTGTCCAGTGGCACTAATTCACATTTTAATTGTTAGTAAAGAGTACACCTTAGCGACGTTTTATTATAAAATTAATTAGCATAGTAATATTTAAATTGTCAGAATTTATAGGATCGATATGCGCTACCGGAATTTTACGTTACTAATACCAAACATATTGAATTTTTGGATCAACTTTAATATTTTAAAGGTTGAGTAGTTCTCACAGTCTCAATCTTCGAGCATCCAAAAACTTACTTCTTCATATCCCTTCTCACCGCACCGAGTTTTTGTCTCATTTCTACGCTATTTCTACAATTAAACTCTGGAATATGCTACCCCTTGACATCAAGAAGGCGGAGTCTAAATTTACTTTAAGCGTAAAATCCGAAAACACTACTTAAAAGCTTGTCATTCTTAGATGTTCCTCGTCATGATTAGTATGAATTCTCTAAATCAGTATGATTATTATATATCATATTTATTAGTTTATTTATATATTTTAGCATATATATCTATTTTATTAGAATTATATATATTATCTGTATGTGATACGTAATGTTAAAATTCAATTTTAAATCTTATTTTTATTTATTGTACACCCTACCACAGTATAGTCTTTATAACCCATAGGTTGACTGGTAGAGAATGCCTTGATGCATTAAGTTCGCCCATGTACCACTATTGTACATAAAGTTTAAATAAATATCATTTTCTAAAGAACCCAGATAGAAATAAATTTAATATGGGTGTTATAAACTGATTTTTATTTTTATTCTTATAATTCAGCTATGACAAGCAATATAGTATTTCCTTTAATTCTTTATGTAGCAGGATCATCTTCCATAAATATACACAATTTGGAACGAGTTGCATCAATGAAACCATCAATATTATTTCAAAACCTTCATAGTAAGCAACCGTTTCATTATCAACAAGTTTATTTTCATCTCCGAACTCAACCTAAAAATGTTAAAACATTCTCGATACTAAAACCCGGTGTACCAAAACATTTTCCGATACCAAATTTCCTACAACATTATTAAAATTCACATAAAAGTGCCTATACAAAGTTGGTCCTCATTGTTATAACTAAATACTTGGAACTTTCCTCTTAAGACTAAAATTTTCCAACAATAAACTCCTTTCAAAATGATTAAATATTAAGTTACGTGAATTTTCTGTAACTTAAGTAGAGTACATAAATGACTTGATTGTGAACTTACATAAAGGTGCGTTAACACGGGAAATTTTTTGAGCAATAATTGCTCGACAACACGTATGGATCAATCTGGAGCAATATGCAGCAACTTCGGTAATATTCTAGTTGCTTCATATATTTGTTTGCAATAAAATTACTAATTGTCTAGTTTCTTGGAGTCTCCAAAAATCTAGACAGTTAGTGTATCGCTCAAACCAGCGCGGCAGCGTCAGACAGCATCAGTCTGTCTGACATATCACTGAAATGGACCTTTTTAGTTCAGCCGTAAGACACACATTTAGTTCTTACCATACCTACATTTCTTTTTTTAATTTTATTTCCATGTATCGGGCGTGTTTCATGTAAGTGCTAAATAAATATTATTCTTTCTTTCTTTTCTTCTGTCTCAATGATGTCATTGCATAACATTTCGCCAAATTGACGCTTGCTGCTGTTGCCATAAATTACTTGATATTTTGTGACGTCAGATTTGGCTAGTATTGCTCATAATTGATCAATTTCCATTGCTCGTGTAAACGCACCTTAAGTACTTCATTATGCTTGTTGCTCAAAATCTCTGTGGTTATAAACAAAAACTGTACGGGCAAGTACAAGAAATATCGTAGAGGTGACTTACGATAAATTATACTCACATGAATACGCGTTTAGGGAATTGATAAGGTGGAAAACCTTTTGTTTCGTAGTAAGTAAATTTTCTTCCCAATTTGGTATAATTTAATGCCTGTGTACAGTCAACCAAAGAGTTTGGTATGCAGGAAGGTGAATAAACATGACGTTTGCACGCAATTTAAATTAAAAATTGCTTCCAGAAATAGCATTCTATTCATTTTTTAAATTTTACTGCTTTTAGTAGTGGTTTTATACGTGTTACTGTATAAAATTATAGGAATAAAAATATACAATGTTGAATAATAATTATTATACATTTACAATGTTTTTTGTGGTGTTTTTGGCAGGTTGGTTGGTGATCGCAGTGTAGCTGTTGCAATGTACTGAAGCACAGATAATGCTGCTGCCCATTCTCTGGTGAGTCCCTTAGTCACCTCTTAGGACATTTACGGGAAGTGCTGGGATGGTGCTATTCTTTTACTTTCGTTTACGTCAAGACCAGCTCATAGTTAAATATCCACTATTCTTTGGGATTGACATAAATTTAAAAACATAGTTGAATTGTACACATCTGCTCCTTCAACGCGTAATGGCGTGATGTTATGTTATGAACTGGTGTAAACAATAAACAGACATACGATTTCAGCAATCCCGGGAGATTTGCTATCATTTATTGAAGAATTCCGTTTTCTATCTCCGAAGTTGTTCTTCATATCTTCACCAAATTGAAATGGGACTAGTCTGGGAAAATATCATTCCAAACAAAAACAGAATCATCTAAATTGGTTGACAATTGGCAAAAATATCGGTGAGCAAACATAAAAAAAAACACAAAAACATTCAGCCAATTGGGAACCTCCTCTATTTTTATAGTCGGTTAAAAACTAACTACAAATATTGCAGATTGCGTTTTTAATTAGCGCGGTTCAGAAAAAACCATTAAATAATCACAATTGGGCCCTGTCATCTCCGTTTAAAATGTCTGAATTTTACCGTCCAGATTCCTGAATTTCATAACATATTATCACGACGGGGATGTTGTCGAGCGTTGGCAGGAGCAAACGTACCTCCCACGGGGTTTCAATCTGACTCGCGTTAAGAGCTTACGACGCCAGCCAGAGTCCATCAAAGGACCTAAATTGCTGGCTTTCATATCTAAATATGTTGGAATGGAATGGCAATTTAATTTATTTATTATTAAATTTTGAATATCCCATTATTTGATATGGGAATTTTATTTCTCGACACCACTCATCCCAGTACCACTTTTCAGGCTAAAATTTGTAAGGATTACAAATCCTTACAAATTCTAGGAATTCTATAGGAATTTCGTGTAGGCGCAACGTTTGAAGACCTCCTGAGAAGTGCTAGATGCACAGAACATATATGTGTTTATTTTCCTTCAATTTGTAGGTACCTTGTGTGTAGAGGTGTGCCAAATAAAAAGCTCCCCATCTTTCTTAAAGTGAACGTCTTTTGTTGAAATGAGAGATTTTACAAAGTTACGACCTTTAATATGAAGTCGTATAGATACTATTAAACAACTATGATGACTAATGTTGGCTGAAACTAAATACGTACAGTCCAGCAAAAAGGAAATCATCCATTCGTTAATTTATTCATGCTCTTAATTTCAATCTCTTGAAAGAGACACGATCCTTACTTCTGTGAGTTCCTGCTCACTAACGGCTCCCAATAACGTATCTATCTTTAACCAACTTTCAAATAAGCTACCAACAGTAGCTGAAATATCATGTTTGCCTTTGTAACATGACGTTTCAGCTACTGTTGGTAGGTAATTTGACAGTTTGTTAAAGGTAGATACGTTATTGAAACCGGCCATAAATAGACTGAAACTTTAGAAACCAAACATCCAAATCACAAAAAGATAATGAAAACAATCCTCAAAAAAGAACCCCAAACCGACCAACAGATATGAACCTCAATAAATCCTTTCTCAAGAAAAAATACAGAGCACTAAACTGGTGGGCGCCTTACAAGACTGTACTTGTAAACATCTGCCACGTCTGGGTGTGGACAGGAACAGTGGCAATTACAGAACGCTGGGACATCTGCGTCGGTTGCCTTATATGCAATAAAGTAGTGAGCGGACAGGGCTTACGAATTGTGGAGGTGGTAACTTGGGGTTGTGTTTCTTGCAGGTTATAACTGCTGTCTATATAGATGGAGTCTTAAGTTAGGTTCTTGCTTGGTTAAGGTTTTTTCTATCAGCTATTTTTGTATGATAAACTCGTAAATTTGTTGTTATTGATAATGAAAACAGATCGATCTGAGTACTTTGTTGTGCCATCGCCACTTCTTCTTCCCAAAGAAAAACACTAAAAGTGGTGTCGGTCGGCGTTTTCTTACTTAAATCCACCAAAGACGGTCAATTTATAAGATCCCTTCGTCAAGCACTGTAGAATGTAGGTAATATTAGCTGACAGTCATGACATTATCTGAATAAAACACTACGTCAATGATTTTTAACATTCTGTTTTCTTCTTGTGTGCGCATAAACTTCAACTTAATCGTTCATGCTTGCCGTGATAAAATAAAGAATTTTACTACGATCAAAAATATACATACTTTTTTCAAAAATATGTTACCAAAATAGTGCGATTTGTGAAAAAATACAATTAGAAGTAAACAATGTTTTTGAGATTCTTAAACAATTTTTGTCACTGTGTCTTGACTTTTCTCTAGCTTTTGAGAAATTTATAAAACAAAAACATAACGTCAACCAGTCAATTAGGCCGCTGCGGAGTGACTATCATAAATGCTTTCTCGATAAAGTATTAACGTTTCAATTTTTTTACCTCTTTTGCCCCTTCATATTTTTCGATTAAATAACATTATCATAAAAGCGAAGGCCGTCATTCTGTTTTGGTCACGACTTTAATGATATTTCCCAGGGAGTTACTGTTCATACCGGAAAATTAAAAAAAACTTTACACGTGGGTGAAGCCGGAGGGCACATCTAGTGACATGAAAATCTGCTCGCAGGACATAAAATTACCTTCATTATTTATCTTTTTATGAAAAACCTTGTATTTAGGTACTTCGCCCACACAGTATCAAAGGATTAAAAACGTAAATGAGCCTTTGTTATCTCAACAATTTTCCGAGTATTTTGTTCAATACACAGGAATTCGGGTTGGTGAAATTACGAACATACAATACTCGAAATGGGAATCATTTTCATCGCTCTGTAGAGCCACAGGGCTGGGTACCCGACCGAGGCGCCGTAATGGCAATAATAACCATCCCTTTAGTCAGACAGAAACGAAATAAACTAGTGTGAACGTGCTTTATCGGCTGGTAAGTAAGGTCCAATAGCGTTTGAGACGCTGAGTATTAACGTTATGTTATAACAGGAGTCTTTAGACAACGCGATATTTATACATCGATAACAAATTGTCAAGAATTCAGTATTACATGAAGTTGTGACGTCATTATCAACCGATTAGCACATTCTTAATTCAACTTATTTTGAATTTAGAATCAGCTAATCTTTTTTTTTTTAAATGAAAACTTCTTTAGCGGTGTTGTACACTTTTTGGGATGGGTAAAAAATGTTAAACTCGCGTCGGGACACGTGACCTGATCGAAAATTCGTAAGACGGAGGGAGAGTAGACCGCCGGCGCGGCGTAGGAGAGGAAGTAATGTCCCCTCTCTTTCTACCACGCGGCGAAAATGTATGCCTCAATGCATGCATATGCAATTCGCGCCAAATTATTCCTTTAACCATTCCAACATATCTTTTTTTCTCTTCTGCCGGCACTCCTGGAGTGCAACCCGTTGTTTTTTTTAATAAATAGCACTGCTAATTTTACTCATTTTTAAGCAACGTTCGAATTCGCATCTCTGTCGCAACCTGTTGAAAAATCACAGTGCCTGCATTGTTATCTTTTCTTCGTGAGATTCTATTCTACTTAACCTATATCGAGCTGGTGCCTTGAAAGCACTATTTCGCAGAAGACGGAAAATAAACACTTTCTTTCAAGAATGTAACAGAAATATTACTTTTCTACGAAACAAATAGTAATATTGTAGTTAGTGTTTGTATTACGACTTTCCCAGACCTTTTATTTAGAATAATAACACAAAAAAATATGTAGGTGTGATATTTTACGCCATAATCCGACCTTCGCAACCAAAATATAAGCGAAAACAGATATCCGGATTTTCTGCGTTTGATTTCTGCTTATGGAAGTCAGTTATTTTGGGTTATATAATAGGGTTTCGAAGTGTAAAAGACATCTTTATCCTATTTGCTATGCTATCAGTGTTATAAACGTGAAAGTCTTTCCGTCTGGAAGTTTTATTTGATCACGCTTCAATCAGTGATCTAAACAAAATATCAATCTCAATTAGTCTGTTTTTTTTTGTATGTTGGTTAACTCATAACTCCGTCATTTATGAACCGATTTGAAAAAATATTTTTATGTGAAAGTATTTACTTTTCGATAGGTCCCGTAAAAATTTCAGGATATTAAAATACTTTTCTGTAGAGTTGTTAGGTGTAGGATACCCCTAAAAAATTTTTTTTTTTTTTTTTACTAAAATACAACTGACTTACACAAAAATATCACTACAAAGTATAACTTTAATTTCAAGAAGGTTTTTTTTTTATGAAGAAGACGGTTGTATTTTTAAAAAGATTACATTTACAGACACTAATACCCATAAACAAAAACCAAGACACGTTGAATGATACAACTCCAAATCTGCTTTCATTGCACTCAACAAAAAAGACATTAGAATTCCCTCGCCGGGCTTCGTCGTATATTAGAACGAGTTTCAATGTCGATTTTATTTGACTAGGGCGTAATTTGATTTATATTGTTCTGTATTCAGTATTACAATATTTTATTATTTGGTTTTATGAATACTTTTTCTTACTTCGTAACTTTCTTAAGAGGTTACGGTTACATTTATATAAGTACTAGCTTTTGCCCGCGACTTCGTCCGCGTGGAATTGTTACTTTGGGCAGCCATTTTTATTAAAAAAAATTGAAAAATGCTAGAACATAATTTGTATGTTATTTATTATTTATTAAATACTTTAATTTATCTTCAATTCAATAATGACGGACTCCCATACAAACTTTCATCCCGTATTTCAACCCTTTCAAGCCCTTTTCTCGCGATAAAAGTTACTATCTCCATACCAAATTTCATCTAAATCGGTTCAGCGGTTGTTGATTCCCCATATATCTCAACCCCTTAAAGGATGATTTCTGGGATAAAAACTGTTCTGAAGTCAGAACAAATTGTTTTGAAGTTATTCAAGATGTTAGATGAAAAAACATTCCTCCCCTTTTCTCCAAAACTAGTAAGTCTAAAATTAAAAAAAAAAAGAATTACAGATAATTTATTTTTCTTTGTCTATAGATTACGGGAAGACATAAAAGAAGTCTATGATTTGAAAGTAACATTTTACAAAAATGGGATTTGTTTGAAACCCTTTGCATGCGAGTCCGACTCGCACTTGGCCGGTTTTATGTCAAAGATTGACAGGTTTTCAGGCCAAAATAGATTTTGCAAATACCTACAAAATTTTTTATTTTACTAATGTTAAAATGATCTATGGAAATCAGCTAAAGCTTAAGATAAATCTCATTCAACTTCTTACATGGAATACGTACGTACGTCGTACCAAGGTTAAGTAAGGTCAGGTGTGAGGCAACTTAGGAAACCCCGTCACGGGAACTTTCATAAAGTAAAAATGAGCGAGCAAAGCAAGAGAAACTAAGCTCCCGTCGTCCCATTCATGTTACGTTCCTTTAAACCCTGCGCCCTAAGTGGCCCCTTCATAAAGTGACCAATTTTACGATATGACTACTACACACATAAGTATAAGACTGTATACAGAGAAACTTCTAACTAACCTCAACATCAATAAAAAATAATAGTCATTTTCCAATCCAAAGCTCAGTTCATAATCAACAGCACAATTCCAGCTAAATTACTAATAAGATTTTACACCACAGTCCACACAATTGGAATATTTGTAGTAAAGATCAAATCTATTATTAGTTTCAAAATACTGTCTATATATTTAGCCGTCAACAGACTTGTGAAACTGACCATTCATTGGAAATTCTGACCGCATCCAGTATTGCTGAAGCAATTATCTTTGTAAACACAA
The DNA here is from genome assembly GCA_905163435.1 of Mamestra brassicae. Taxonomy (NCBI): domain Eukaryota; kingdom Metazoa; phylum Arthropoda; class Insecta; order Lepidoptera; family Noctuidae; genus Mamestra; species Mamestra brassicae. The sequence goes on along the minus strand of LR990996.1, from coordinate 2,032,849 downwards.
ATAATACCTAAAATTCTAGCTAAATCGGTATCCGATATTGCATTAATACTAATTCTGTTGGCTGAATTAATGTCATACGGAATTTTGGTTTAGTGTACACTGTTGAAACGAATTGATAACATTTAAACGTGTTTGTTAATTTTGATTTGATTTTGAATGTGAAGTTTGATTTTGGTCTGTGTTCAAGCGATTGTTGTGCCATGTTCCGGCTGTCTTGGTGGTGCAGCGCGAGCGCCATGTTCTGCGAGGGCCACGCGCCCGGCTGGCCGGCCCTGCTGAGGAACCGTTCGGCCACCGGACGCCAAACACCGCTCTGCTAGCTCCTTGGTGGCCGCGGTGCGAGACTGGGACAACTGACAGCCCTCTTCATAAAAGGTGGCGCCGATAACATGATTCGCGGCGTCTTAGTTTGCATTTGTCATGTTATTGCAACTTATTTTTTAATTATTTACTCTTATTTATGTGTGCTATTTGGATGTTAATCTGGCAACAAACAATTTCATTTAATTTCATTCAGTATCATCATTTCAGCTGAAAGCCGTCCTTTGTTGGATATAAGCCTCTCCAAAGTATTGCCACTTTGACCGGTTCTGTGCGTTTCGCATCCAGCGGAATTCCTCGGCCTTCACCACGTCATCGATCAACCTGGTGGGGAGGCCTTCCGGCGCAGAGTCTTTCGATACGCGGTCGCCACTCCAGAAACTTTCGAGTCCATCATTGAAGTGCCCACGTACCTTAAAATAGATTTGCAGTGCCCGTATCGTACATAGACTGTAATTGCTCGCTACTATACCCATTTTTTCTCATTGACATGGTGGGGCTTGACTGATCTGGCTGTATGGTGTCGGATGTAAAAGAATAGCACCATCCCACTACTTCCCGCGGGTGTCGTAAGAGGCGACTAAGGGACTCACCAGAAGAAGAACATTGCAATAGCTATACTTTGTTCGCCAACCCGCCTGCCAAGCGTAACGATTATGGCAACCCCTTGGGAGACAGTGGACGTTTTTTCGGCTGATACAATGATGACGATGAACAGCGATTGAGCCCGAAACTCTTTAATACAGAAACGATGAAATAACTAGCAAAATATTTTTTGTCTCAATGACTCGACTCCATTCATAATAATATATTAAACAGTTCCATTCTTTCTTTCACCGCCTCCATTCCATCCTTCTTCCGCCAGTCTTAATTAATAATTAAAGGCACACTGAAAAAAAAAGTATAAAGCCGACGGATCCCCGTTTCTTTATTAAAGTGAAACTATTAAAATTTCCTTTTTGTAGCTTTATTAAAAAGTTTAAAACATGTTGGGGAGTGTTTACGAGGCTCGCTTGAGGTTGCCGAGTTAAAACTTTATAAGGATAGCTCTGGATAAAAGGTGTAGATGTTGAGCTGTTGCTCGCTTCGTGACGATCCTCACAAGTTTTAAAAGGATGCATATAATGTTGTTTTATTTTTGTAGAATGGTTCTGGGAATAAACATTTATAAAGACTACTAAAAATTATTTCCTTGTGCTAAATAATTATAGGACATCAAATTAAGAATGGAAAAGCTGTTTTTCAAGAATCCGTGTTTAAAAAATGGTTTGTTAATCGGTTATTATGTGATTACTTTTGCAACAACCAATGGGATATCTCTAATTCAAACCAGTGACCACGAGCGTTTATTGTGAGTCACACACACACAAAAAAAAAAAGATGCGAGACCATTTCTTTTTTCTTTTTTTTCATTTAAAGATAAATACTTTTAAGTGACATAAGAAAACAGTTTTGTTTCCCTTATCTCCGAAACTACTAAAAAAGTTAGTGGCAGAAAAAAGTTATTCACTTATAGATTGCTGAAGAACCTTTCTACAGGTTAAAAATAACATGTTAAAGAAATACGATTCATTCGGAACACAATCATGTACTTGGCTGTTTTTTCAATAATTTACTGATCGCCGCTGTATCTCAAAATTGATCGCGAACCCTCTTTTTCACGATCGCCATCATCTGCCTAGCCTTTTCCCAACTATATTGGGGTCAAACCGGATTCAGCTGAATACCAGTGTTTTACGTGGAGCGGCTGCCTACCAGACCTCCATAACCCATTAACTGTGTGACACTGTACTCCTTGGCAAGACTGGAATCAGATTTTCTGCCTTCTGACAATCCGTAACGGCTGCCAAAAATCAACAAATGTCAGCCGGGACCATCAGCTTAACGTGCTTTCCGAGGCACGGAGGAGTCTCGGTATGTTGAGATGGTCACCCATCCACAGACCGACCTTGGCAAGCGTTGCTTAACCTTGAGGATCGACCCGTGCGGCTGTTATTATTTAGCCACGAACCCTCTTTTTCACGATGAAATAATACTTTACTAACAATAATACTTTAAAAACCTGTAAGCTAACACAGTCATCTTGCTAATACACATACCCAAGCTCGTGTCCTTTACAAAAGCTCGGGACCAACTTTTAAACTTCAACCATGCAGGTTGAATGAAAACATCAGCCATCTTAGTATAGCGTTTTCTTTTCATGATATTTTATTTATTTATTTTATTTTATTTTATTTAATAGGTCTACCAACAATTGTTTACACTAATTTACAAAAAAAAAAAAAACATGCGTTTAAACTTTACACAGTGCAACAATCACTTAAAGGTAAACACCATATGAGCAAAAAGAAAAAACAATAATAGTACTATGTTAGTTGTAAGCCACACACCACAACAACAATTTATGCTGAATTACATGCATAATTTCCTCAGAAGTTATTATATTCAAACAGTCCACAAACATTTCAATTAATCTATATGACAGTTCAGAAATTTACATTTTTGCTGATTGAGCGAATCAAAGTGAAAATCAACCTTATCACTATAACTATTCAAAACCTTACAAAACCTAGCACATGGAGAGTTAGATCCCAACACCGTTCTCCTCATTGGAGGACAAAATGGAGTAATAGGTTTGCGAGGAATCCTCGACGGAGCACGAAAGTTAATGTGCGAGCAGCGGCGGTGAGTCGATATTTCCCTTCAAGATTTTGCTAGCAAACATTGCGTCGTTCAAACATCTTCGCTTTTCCAAGGTGTACATGTTGAAGAATGTCAATCTCTTTTTGTAAGAACGCACTTTCTTAGTAATTCCCACAGAAAAAGCCAGATGCCAAACGAAACGCTTTTGGACTCGTTCTAGACGTAGATTATTTGTAGCGTAGTGTGGCCGCCACACCACACTGCAATACTCTAATATGTTACGTACTAAACTCTGATAAAGCAAGATTTTAGTTTTAATTTGACGAAAACCTTTACATTGTCTTATGACAAAACCCATCATCCTGGATGCTTTTTTAGAAATGTGATCTAAGTGTGGTGCAAAAGTTAGTTTTTGATCAAACAGAACTCCAAGGTCACGTATAGTGTCAACTTCATTAACTTTGTCCTCATTTATGTAATACACTGTCTTTATTGGGTTATGCTTTCTTGTATATTTAACGTGATAACATTTCTTGGAATTCAAATACATTTCAAAAGATATAATCATATACAGATGAACTTGTTGCAAGGATAGTTAGGATCTTTGTAATAATTTGTTCATGGTCTATTAAAATGGTCGTAAATGTTATCTTGTATAAAAAACTGGCCAAGAGCGAGTTGGACTCGCGTGCAAAGGGTTCCGAACGAATTTAATTTTTGTTACTTGTTATTTTAACACTGTAGACTTCTTATTGGTTTTTCTGCAATCTTTAGTTAACTATAATGTATATTATCTGCATTTTTTTTTATTGTAGGCTCATTAGTTTCGCAGTTAAGGGAGGGGGAAATAGTCATATTTCGTCTAATTTCGTGAATAACTTAAAAAGTATTAATTTTAAAATTATAAAAAATATTATATACATAAGTATATTACATTTTTTTTTGTAATTTTGGTTCCCATACTCAAAATGACGTATACGTATTTACGTAACGCATCCGTGTTTGGGTCTCAGAAGTTCATAATGTTTACCAAAATTCATCAAAATCAGTCTAGTAGATTCGGGGAAATTTGGCTGTAACAGACGGACGGACAGACAGACAGACACCCGAATGATCCTATAAGGTTCCGCTTGAAACGGCCAATTTTTTTCTAATTAATGTTTCACTATCGAAAACTTTACCTAGGTGGTTATTCTTCTAAAGCATAGGTTCAAATGAAAATTGTTGGTACGACAATCTTAATTGAAACCTATGCTTTAGATTAACCAACTAGGTTCTTGTTTCTGACTGACCAACATATTGAAATGTCAATTCAGAGAATGGTTTCATTAAAATAAAATGAAATACCGTAAGTTTGAGTTTGATTCTAAGGAATTATTTTGTAATAGCTGGATACAATATCTTGTAATATAACTTCTAAAACACAAGTCATATCGCTCCGGGCAATTTCTCCCAGACAACCTAGATAGAGACTGATATTACCTAACTCGTTAAAGTCTTGATACAAAATAACATACCTATCCAATACTTGGTTCTCAGAAAATAATACGTCGTGTGTTTTGTCACAACCGATAACAAACACGATCAAGTAAGCTCCAACGTAACATAATACGAAGATAATTTTCTAAGTCGAATAAACTTTGTAACTTTTAACTTTTCACCAAGTCCATGTTCTCGAATTCACAAAGGTACTCTATGTTTCAAAGAAGGTTACAACCACGATGGAAACTGAACTCAGAGCAACCGCAGCTAAGGTTGTTTTTACGTTGTAGGTGCTTGCCCGTCTTAGGGTGTAGGTAAGTTCGGAACAGAAGTGTAACTAAAGAAAACGCTGAAAGTTAAAAAAAGGAACACCCGTTCTTGTGTTCGTAGGAACTGTTAAATCTCACATTGGAACTGTTAGGAAATCGCTGCTATCCGTATTACTGTGTTACAAATATTTAGTCAGTAACTAGACGCTGTTGAACACCATTAATTTTACACGAACTTTTGCACCCAACCTTCTTTCCAATTAGTTAAGCAAATAAGTCTTTTTTTTTTTTTTTTTTTTTTTTTTTTTGTCTTTAAATTGTTAATTCATTTTTCCATCAAGTAATTTTTTGTACTGTAACACAAAAAGCAGCCAAACTAAAGTGGGACTGGGCCGGCCACGTCTGCCGTATGTCGAACGGTTCATGGGCTAAAGCAACCACAATGTGGGTCCCAGAAAATGCCCGACGACATCGCGGGAGACCCAGGCAAAGATGGCGGGACGAGCTTGACGCCTATCGGCCAGATTGGTCCAGACTTGCCCAAAGCCGGGAGAATGGAAGGAAGAAAGGCAGGCCTTTGCCCTGCAGTGGGACACAATTGGCTAAAATAAATAAAAAATAAAACAACTAATCTGGGTAGTTTGGAAGGCCTGGAGCCCTGTAACACAGGTATTCCTAGTACCTACAGGCTCCAGTCTCCTCAACATCAATGTTATAATACCTATTGAAAGCATGTACTGTATTGTGTAAACTGATTTTTGTTGCATAATGCAACAAATCGGTGGAGATAAATAAACGCTATTTATTATCATTATTAATACAGGATTTTAGTCATACTTCCGCAACTTCGAGGAACTTCGAGGCCTTGGTCAAAAGTAGCGGTAAATACAAACTTCAATTGTTATATCCACAGTTTACTTTTATTATTTATTATCTCTTCAAAATTAGAGTGAACAGGCTTCTTCTGGATAAGCTCGCTCCATCGTCGACTTTGTCTCTGTCATCTATGATCTTGATCTTGACTGGCCTGTTGGTCGAGTGGTTAGTGACCCTGACTGCTTAACCGGAGGTCGTGGGTTCGATTCCCACCCAGGACAAATCTTTGTGTGATGAGCATGATCATTTGTTCTGTGTCTGGGTGTAATTTGTGTATAATATGTATGTATTTAGAAATATATAAGTATGTTTATCAGTTGTCTGGTTGCCATAGTACAGGCTCTGCCTAGTTTGGGATCGGATGACCGTGTGTGAGTCGTCCCAGGATATATTATTATTATATTATCTAGACTAGAGTCAAAAGCAAACCCATACTTATTAAAAAAAAAAAAAAAAATTGTTTTGAAGACCTCATCTGATGGTAAGTGATATTGCTGTCGACGAAATGCTAATGCAACAATTATATAAAATAATAGCTTTAACCGTCTTCAAGGTCCCATTTATTTCTGCACCAAAATTGATTAACATCGATTTCGCCTTGAAAACGTAACAAACAAAAAAGCATACTTTCACATGCTTTATAACTAGCTTTTATCCGCGACTTTGTACGCGCATATCCCATTTTTCCAGTTCCCGTAGGAATTTCGGGACGAATTATACACCTAAACATTCCTCATGAATAGTCCCATCCATTGGTGAACCGCATGAAATTCATTTACGTGGAGCGGCTGCCTACCAGACCTCCACAACCCATTAACTGGGTAACACGTTAGTTCTTGGCAAGACTGGAGTAAAATTTACTGGCTTCTGACAGTCCGTAACGACGGCCAAAGATCTAAAAATGTCAGCCGGGACCAACGTCTTCACGTGCTTTCCGAGGCGCGGAGGAAACTCGGTATATTAAAATGGTCACCCATCCACAAACCAACCTTGGCAAGCGTTGCTTAACCTTGAAGATCGACCCTTGTCTCAAACTATTTACTTACGTATATTTCCCAAGTTATTTACTTGATGAAAAGTAACGATCCCGGGAGTCCATTAGACAAATTAATTATACAATTAGTGACATTCAATGTGATAGTCGTATTACGAGTAGGTAGATGCCGAATTTAGGACTGTATTGATGTATATTGTAGAAATATTATAGCCTTGGTTGGAACGGCGTTCTATTTATTGCTAGTATTTTCGTTCAAAACATTGTGTAATTTTAAATAAAATGATTCATCACTGTTTGCTTTACCTCAGAAAGGTAGTTAAAGTAAATATCAAATGTGACCAACGTATAGTTTTAAAAGTAAGTACATATATGCTGAACTAATAATATTAATTTATTTGATGAACAACCATTTAGTAGGTACTGGTTGATACTGGGTAGATGACAAAAAGTCTTGGTTAAGTATTTTTTTATTTTGCCACGTAATAAAAACCGAAGGATCGAAGGGTTCCAGATCATAAACCGAAAAAAAACACGTTTTTTGTATGAAAGCGCCCTTCAATTTGTAATTTAATGATTTTGATTTATTTGTTAATAAATCAAAATAATTTTAATTATTTGTTGTTATAACGGCAATAGAAATACACTCTGTAAATTTTTCAACAGTCCCTATACTAGAGACACAGCCCGCTCACAGACAGACTGACGGATGGACGGATGGACGAACGAAAGGACGGACTTAGTAATAGGGTTCCGTTGATAATAAAAAATAAAGGTGACGTCTTGTCACACTTGGCATCTAGACTTGGCGGCACAAGCACCTCACTTCTGAATCTTGATGCGTTTTATCTCTATCAACTTTATTGATTTGATAAATCAAACAGTACGCGTTCAATGTTGTTTTATACAATGTGGATGCATCGACACGACAATAAATTATAAATGAAGCACTGGCAATACGGTTCATAGGAATATTTTGAAACTATTATAAATCCTGTCAAAAATAAGCTTAAAACAAGTCAAGGATATTGACTATTCTGCGAAATATTCCAAGCAGTCTGTTGCAGTTAGTGACATCAAATCTGTTATAAAAGACAAAACATTCGTATGAACTAGTATTGCCAGTGTTCTGATTTATTGTCGTTTCGTCGTCTCTACATTGTATATAATCTAGGTGATGGACAAATTAGAATTTGTTTTTCCTACACAGTACTAAGACTACTCTAAGAAATGGTATTTTTACAATTAAAATATCATTTCTTAAAATAACCATTTTCACTTCTATGTTTTGTTTAATTTTAAATTAAATTTCAACACCCTTTTGTCCGTGAATATACGACAAAATATCGTCGGAAAGCTGCCAACATGTCTTACAAGCACTTTCCGGTTCGTATCGAGAACGACTTTCTTCCCGGTGACATGCAGTTGTATACCAATATTATTAGGATCATATAACTAACCATACAACGCTTTGAGGTATCTTCTTTTAACCGGAAAACGTGGCAAAAGGCTACACTGATCACTAAATGAAATGTTGCATTTTCACTAATAAAAATGTATCTATAGACAAGAACGTTACAGTTAGTACTTTTCAATTAAATCGAAACAGGTTAATTACCACAGATGTATAGTTTAAATATGGTTACCTTGTGCAAAAAGTATTAAAACTGCATTGAAATGAAATCGACCTTTTGCGAAGTTTACTTACACCGAGTGATTGCTTCAGTTAAATGAGTTTGATAAAATTCAGAAACTTAATATAAATGTAAATGATAATACAATTTTAACTAGTTTTCTATTTTTCATTTTGAAAATGTAGAGTTTTTTTTGTTGATCAAACTTTAGTTTTTAATTATACAAGGACACATAAAACGAAACAAGAATGTTAGAACAACAATTACATAAATACGAAAAAGTTAAATTATAATTTAACTTTTTTCTAATTGTTGTTCTAACATTCTTGTTTCGTTTTATGTGTCCTTGTATATTTATAGTTATTTTTTCTCGTATTATTATTACTATTAGGACGAGGCGCGGTATTAGTTAAATATTTGACTTCGATTTGGTGCAGGATAATTCCTTTTAATCTAATTACTTTTAAATATTATTAAAACCGCCTATGGCTGGACAACCATCACACTTCTGTGGGTCAATATTATAAAATTCGAATTGGAATTTATATGTCTTTAGGGTTCCGTACCCAAAGGGTAAACTCGGGACCCTATTTCTAAGACTCCATTGTCCACCTAAAAATTAAAATGTACATTTGTGTGCTTAAAGTGTTAAATAAATAAATAAACAAAGGCCATTCAATCTATACGGTGCTGGAGATTACAAGGTAAAATTTATATCAGCGAAAACGATTAACCAAAATGTATAGTATTGACAAGCGCTTTTGCCTTACTTTGGTATTGTTGATCGGAACGTTGAGCTCTTCAAAGTTCTGAATTGAGCTGCACGATAACTGACAAATGCTTGCACTGTCTAGACAGGTCAACTCAAATCTGTGTAGAACTTTCTTTTTGGATGTGAAATCATCAAAAAAGTCCTCGCTCTGGTCGGAGTGGAAGGAAGTGTCAGTCTTACTGACGAAAACCCACCTGTGTTCCTCCATATGCCCTTTGTGATCCAGCGCCACGGTAACTCTTTCTAACAATTCCACAACCCTGGCAAGGATAATGATGTGCTTACGATTTTAATTCCTTGACTGTACATTCCAGAACCACCATCTTTACGTTTAACGAAACAATCTATCAATGACGACGTCACATACCAAACGTTTAACACCCAAAATTACATCGTAATAAATGATATTACATAACATCAAAGCTCTGGGTTCCGCAGCAGGCGATAGTAATCCAATTGCAGTGCACAGAGGGTCTCTAAATCCAATTTTCCGTATCGCGCCTCGGTTGGTACTTTAGGCGGTAGGGGTAGCAACGGCCTAAAATAACATATCGTTTCGAACTCAACACTTGGTTAAACGGAAAGATAAGTCCCTTGTTCCAGTGCCTGAATATTTTATTGCTTTATTTTTAAGTTTCTGGGGCAGCCTTAACTTGGAGATGTCGAATTTAGGTGGGTTTGTTCAAGAATTAGTTGTAGTGGAATTTAGGTTTCAGTTTGAGTTTGTGTTAAGAGGATTATATCGTTTTTAGGGTACCGTACCCAAAGGGTAAAAACGGGACCCTATTACTAAGACTCCACTGTCCGTATGTCTGTCACCAGGCTGTATCTCATTAACCGCGATAGCTAGATAGTTGAAATTTTCACAGAAGATCTATATCTCTTGCCGCACATAAAAATGAAATAAAATTAAAAATAAAATCCAAAAAAATATGTTTCTTGTATGTCCCCATACAAGAAACATATTTTGTTCGGCTTTTATTTTTCCAATTTGCACTTGGCCAGATTTTTATGTGATTAATAGCTGCCGCCCATGGTTTCTCCTGCGTGAATGTCGAAAATTATCCCAAGAGAACATACTGCCGGGATAAAAGTCCCGAGATAAGAGAAGAAGAGAGAAGAGTATCCTTTGTGTTATACCAGACTATCCATATCCATATATATATATCTGTACATTTACCTTTATACCAAATTTCAAGATCCGTTCAGCCGTCCATCCATCCAAACTTTCGTATTTATTAAATTACTAAAGATTATCACATCTATATAATACTAATAAGTGTGAAATCTGTCCTCTTTCTGTCCGTCTATTTGTTTGTTACTTCTCCACGTCTAAGAGGCTGAACGGTTTTAGACGCAACTTGGTAAACAGGAAGACGTTTTATACCGAGAGTTTGTTACGTTCCTTTTTGCCGTTAAGACGATTACAGTCCTCTTGACCGACTTCGGCCATGGCGGCCAATCTTAACGAGACTAGCCATCGGCGCGGGACATATTATAGTGCACAAGTGTGTGCACAAACACAGGTACACAGTTATGGAAGAGAGTCCATAACTCTTATATTCCGATGGGACGGCAACCCGACACGACCGGAGAGAGATCTGGCACAGGATCAACGGCTTAACGTGGTTTCCGAAGCACGGGGATGTCACTGTAGTGGCATCAATGCTGCCACATGAAAACTAAGAAGCGAGATTTGTACGGCAACAAAAAGAACCGCAACGCCATCTAGGACGAACTAACAACGAAATCCAGCATCGCGCAAGCAAAGTTCTCCGTGCGATTTGAACATAGACAACAGTCCAAATATCAACTATCGGGCAGTTGCCCACCAGACACAATAACCGTCTGGTTCGGAGGATCCCCCATTTCTAGCGGAGGTATGCGGAACTGTACTCTCTGTACCGCATACCACTATACCACCAACTTCCGAACTCCGGGCTGTCAGAGAGAAATTCCTATTGGAAAAACCCAATTACACTTTTTGCCTGACTTGGGAATCGAACCCAGGACTCCACGCTCGGCAGTCGCGCTTGTGACTGCGAGACCAACGGAGCAATTAGACGATTAGTATGGATGTGGAAATGTGGATTTTGCTTCATTTCTTTATCAATAAACCCTTATCAAGGCTAAAATAGGGCCTTAATGTTTTACACGTAGATAACTTCTATTCTTAGCTGAGACTAACTATATGAAAAGGGGATTACACTGTACAGCGCTTAATAATTGAAGTAAAGATATGCAAAAAGTTTTTCGTCAATTTCGCAATAAATCCAAGATAATAAAGTGAGAATAAGAAGAGATGTCATCGTTAAAAGTCCAACATATGGACAGATTTTCCATCGCCTTCCCTTGCCTAAAAGTCGAAAATAAACACACGAACGTTCAAGAAACAAAAAAAAATTTGCTACACGCAATGGAGCAACAAAAATTGGAGATCAAATTTTAAAGCAATATCATTGTCACGGCTGCAAAATTAGGTCCTATTCAGAAATGCCGGCTAGTCGTTGCCTATCGCTGGTTTCCAGCCATGACCTACCTTATCTGTATTCCAGAAATCCAAATTCTTTCACCGTTGCGGCTTGATTGATCCACCATCTTCAAGAATTACTTCCTTTAAAATATTAGTAGAAAGTGGGATGTCGACAACCTCCATAATGACGAATGGTATGTATTTTTTTCAATAAATAACATGAGTTTTATATGAAACATGTTCAATTGAGTTCAAAGTATTATTCCAGAGATTTTTAAGCAACGTTCGCATTCAAAATTAATCGCACTCAAATTAATGTACGCAAAACATAACGTGGGCACCCAATTTTGAATTTTTTAAAGACAAAGAAATTTATTTTTAACACATTTGTTCAAAAAATAAATTTAAGAAGCCTATATATGTACATTGTTCTAAAGTTAAAAATTACGCAACATACAATAGAAGGTGCGGTAAAATAGGTACACTCATCGAAATACCTATTTTATCGCACTCCTCTTTTATGGCGCCGTGCGTGTTTACGGTTTTTTTTATTTTCATAAAAAAAGTATAAGAATTCCACCAAGGAGTTTCACATTAAATAATATAAATAAGCTGAATGATCGCACCTCCTTGGAAGCGCTTCTGCTCAATACGTTTGTCTCATTTTAATACTAAAGAGAAAATGAGACGAAAGATGTAGTTCTCATTTTCACCACGCTTATGTGGCGCCATTTGCAAATTCGCACTATTTTCATAAGGAACGTCAAAGATGACACTTTCCGACTGATATCAAAAAACAATATTAAAACAAATCAAATCATTAAATGTTTTGAAAAAAAATTATGACACACGTGCGGAAATTTGTTTTTACAAACTCGTGAGTATGGTGGCTTCGTCAACTCGTTTGTAAAAACCAAGTTACCGCACTAGTTTCAAAAATAACTATTTCGGTAGTTTGTACTTAGTTCTACGCGCCTACGAAACCGTGGTCCATATAACGCGCCTAAGAAATTCGTAGACAACGCTATGTTGCTACAGGAATGTTACTCTTAAAGCACGTAAACACAAAGTTCAAAATTCTTCAGTAATTATTTTAATTGGCTGGTCAGACACAGTGATATCAGCGACAAAGATTATTTAAAAAAAAAGTTCTTAAGTTGGTACTGCCATGTGCAACCAAAATAGCATGTGGTCAATCCCAACTTTTTGACAATCATGATGCTGACACAATGACACTTTGCCTAGACCTTGATTTCATAATTTGAAACAATATTTAAACTAGGGTTTTGTTCTGAGGCAGACAAGGCACTTCACTAACATGGCAACAGTCAGGATCCTGTATGACGCACTTTTCCGGAGTTATCTGGAACATAGCGCTGTCATATGGGATCTGCATGAGGCCAAGTACTCGGTAATGCTGGAGCGCGTACAGAACAAGTTCACGCGCCACTTGTACAGGAAATTATATGGGGTGTATCCGTTTTACCCATTGATATACTCACCCACTCTGTTTGTGCTCAGTATGGTCGGGTACAACCAACTGAGGGTGCGACGTGAATTCACGGTTGTCGCGTATCTGGTTAGGTTACTTCGTGGCATTGAGCATAACCCAGGAGTACTGCAGTGCCGGAGTTTATGTGTACAGATCGGTATGAGCGGAGGCGGCGCCGCCCGCCGCTGCTGGCCGTGTTCGTTGCCGGGACCAACCTTCTTGCCAAAACACCATTGACCCACGCAATTCGAGATATTAACGAGCGTCACATCAATATCGATATATTTACATGCCATTTGAGTGAATTTGAAAAAATACTGTTGTTTGTTTTATGTTATAGTGTAGATTAGGGTATGCTATATGTTTTTATTTTATATTTTAATTAATAAATATCAATGATTGGCACCATAAATGTCAACTTTAGAATATTATAGTAAAAGTTGATTTTTAAGAAACAATATCTGGAATTAAACAAGCCCTAACTAAAATAAGCGATTGAATTACATACATATATCATGGATTTGGTTATTTAAAACATTGAAAATTATGTTGAATTCAAAAATAAATATGGTAGAGAGATCTTTTTATTAATACTTGAAAGAAGTTAAGGTGGTAGAGAATTTCTTGTTTTCGATAATGATGTGCCACTTGAACACAGTAATATAACAGAATATAAAGCAACTGAGTAAAAAACTTCAACAAAAAATGAAAGGCGACCAGGCGGTTACGTAGTATGGCGCAGTAAGCAGGAAATGGTATAAGGAAGGAATTAACTCTTAGGATAATACGGACGAGGTAAGAGAAAATAAAACATGAAAATATTAGATGGAAGAAAATAAACTTCACGCAAAACCCACGCTTTTTCTTGTACTTTATTAAAATTTAAGATAAACAGTATTGATGGATTTTGAAACACGTTTTCTTCTGCTTTTTGATAATATGTAGTTTTTTTTTTACTGTATCGGACAGGTTTTTTTTTTAATCATTAAATTAATATCTATTAGGAGGAGCTCGTGGCTAAATAATAAGAGCCGCACGGGTCGATCTCCCAGGTTAAGCAACACTTGCCGAGGTTGGTCTGTGGATGGGTGACCGTCTTAACATACCGAGATCATCTTAACTCCGCCGTACCTTAGAAAGCACGTTAAGCTGTTGGTCCCTGCTGTCATTTGTAGTCGTTACGGACTGTTAGAAGCCAGTAAATCTGACACCAGTCTTGCGAAGTCAAGAACTATCGTTTTACCCAGTTAATGGATTGTGGGGGTCTGGTAGGCAGCCGCTCCACGTAAAATACTGGTATGTAGCTGAATCCGGTTTGACTGGAAGCCGACCCTAATATAGTTGGGAAAAGGCTAGGATGATGATTAAATTAATATCTAGTAAAAACTCATAGATTTGAAAATGCCCGGACGAGCTAGAAAGAACTAACGACCCACTGATCGTTAGTTCAATGTGGAATACTGTCTTTATTGGCCCAGGATCGAAACAGTTGAAAGTCATATGGCTTTGCACATACTAGTTGTTCAAGATCATCGGAAAACTTGAAACTAGAAAAACCGAGCCATTCCACTAATTGCTACAATTTCTGAGTCTAGTTATTTGTTGGATAAGTGTCTATCACACACTTTACTCACACTTCACTTCACACCACACAAATCCCAATTTTATCTTCTTCAGGGTAAGTTAGCTCCATCGTCGACTTTGTCTCTGTCTGTCTTTGTTGTCTGAGCAAATCTCGAAAAAAAAAATTAAAACGTCAAGTTTATTTATTGATCGCTTTTTCTTAGCAGTAAGCACTTGTTTTGATTTCATGTCTGATTTTTATTGGTACTCAATAAATAAATAGATAGATAGATAATAGAGGAATCTAACATGAATAGCATGACGGGAGTTAAGTTCTCTCGCTTCGCTCGCTCACTCTAGCTCCCGTCACGCCATTCGAACCTAACCTATCCGTATCGGGGTGCCCTAAGCTCCCTGTGCGCTTTATTCCGCTACTTGGCTAGACAAGTCATTAAAAGATACTGAACCGAGTCATTTGCCTAGCTGTTCAATTAAATGCTGGGATGTGACTTAGGCTGCTGATTTAACAGAGCCGTTCAAATATCTGTCGATTCTGTAATTATAAAAATGGGTACATATTTCCCAGCTGTAGAATAATCAAGGCTGAAGATATAAACACACCGGCATGATATTACACTATGCAGGGCGAAGGTAATGTGTAAATAGAAGCATAGTAACAAAGCCCTACATTTTATCCTTATTCTGTTTATCAAGTCACGCATGTAGCGCTTGCTTCCATAAAATTAGGTCTCTATGAGACGCCTTGCTTGTAATCTTGTTCTTACACACGAGCACAGAAAGTACCTCCCACACTTAAATTGTTAATGAGTGGTACATTTAGCTTCTAGTGCTTTAATAACAAGGTTTAGCGTCGACGACGCAGCGACGTTTAAGAGTAGCTCTCTAGAATTTTGGATCGATGGAAATCGGGCTATGTTCGGAGTTTTCTTGCGAGATTGAATCAGAAAAGAAAATTTTCGTTGGAGAATCCAGTTTACCGACATAGCCGTTGTGGTACTGGTCAGGGCACAGTACTTGCAGAAGTGATAGTCAATAGGGTCAAAGGAGAAGACGCAGCGTTTGAAGGCCTCCCATAAAGTGGACCGATGACTTGGTGAAGGCTGCGGAAATTCAGTGGATGTGAGTCGCATAGGAATAGTTGATGTAAAGTAGTGGACGTGCATTGGCTGAAAAAATGGTGAGGATATTATATGAATATAGTTGATATTATACATCATTCTGTGACGTTCGTAAATCAGTGGCTTAACAGAAGTCTACAATAAATCCTACAAATAAAAATAATAAAATAAGGCTATACATTTTGCGCCTGTCTTTGTCACTTCAGTGTAAATGGTTTTTTCCTCGAGGTCTGAAGAATATCTATAGTTTCAGTAGACATACATATTTTGGCATAAACACGGCGCTTGTTGTGACCCAAAACATGTTCTTTATGAAAAAAAAATGCGTCTGAGAGCAGCTTTACTTGAGTTAAAGTCGGAAATCTCAAGGTTTTTTTTTCCTGGGATAAACATCCTATGTCATCCAGGAAATAATCTACAAGTATGCCAAGTTCAATACAAATCCATTCAGCTGTTAAAACGAAACCGAGCTGTCCCACAGCTGGGCAGATTTTTGCCCCCATTTCTTCTATTTATTTTTAAGTTTCTTCACGTTCTTTCTATTCTCGAGGTGGTAAAGTGTCATTGGACTTTTCCAATAAGAATTTCTTACTGACAGCCCGGAGTTTGGGAGTTGGTGGTGTGACGCCCCCCTGCCTCGGAAAGCACGTGAAGCCGTTGGTCCTGCGCCAGATCTCTCAAAGTCAAAGTCAAAGCGTTTATTTCAAATAAACCATTAACTTTTGAATTGTCAAAGTCAGTCCGTCAAAAACATGAAGCTATTTGCACGTTCCAAAGCGTAGATCTCTATGGAGAAGAACGTGCAAGAAACTCCACGGACACTCTTTTAAATCATTTTATGTTTACAAAAATCACAATGTAAAGAAAGAAAAAACAATTTACCGTGTCAAATATTAAAATGAGCCTGTGGCAACTAAGGGATACCAGTCTCCAATGACGGTGCCCGTTCACGAACATGATCTCTCCGATCGTGTCGGGTTGCCGTCCGATCGGAATATGAGAGTGATGGAAGAGGGAGTGTACCTGTGTTTGTGCACACACTTGTGCACTATAATATGTCCCGCGCCTATTCTCGATTGAGAGTGGCCGCCATGGCCGAAATCGGTCAGGAGGACTATATATTCTCGAGATAACTATCCAAAAATCACTTTAATAATCATCAAAATACAGAACAAAATATTTAAAATTTATTTTGGTTTTCCTGTCTCGAACCTCTGGGTAATGTATGTATACCTTTTCATCGAATTAAATATGTATTATGTAAATGGAAACAACACAGTCAGGGAAAAACCCTTGGAATATATAATCGATCAATCAAGCCATTGTTTTATGATATGTTTAACGTACGTGTGTGTTTAGCTGTCTGTTTGTGGAGCAATCAATTAGGTATAGGGCATTACGGCGATTAGCATGTCCTTAAGCTAAAAGGCTATTACTAAACGAGTGCCATAAAAAAAATAAATAAAAGAGAGCTGCTTTATCTTCTTACTTCAATCATAATGTATTTCCAATATAACAAGACGGAATAAACATTTATTTCTTCCTTTGTCAAAATTATTATAATTTTCCTTTCAGCGAAGTCTTCAGGGGCCAAGTTCAGCAGTTGACACTTTCCGAGATAATTTAAATGGATGTTTTTTTTTTCTCAGTTTTTTATTTATGTCAGAAAAATTAACAGATGCTCAGGTGACACAAAAATGGAATTAAGTAACTTGTGGGATGCAAAATTAATTATTAATATTCGGTGTTATTTTTCTGTTACTCAAGGTTTCGAGCATTTTTGTTTTTAAAGTTAAACTTCTTTTTTTAGATTCTGTGTTTGAATGTAAATTTATTAAAAACTACAAAAGGAAAGCCTTCACATTGAGAAATAAATATTTTATACATAATAAATTATAATTATTTCTAAGTTATTATTTCTAAACTTTAACTAAGCTTAGGTTTAGATGATATGTATCGTGGTGTCATAATCTGCCTATCTCCTGTTCAGCTCGTTAAAATTGTACTTTTTGACGTTTGTTAGATATGAGCAATGCTATTTTTAAATGAGACATGACCGTCCACAGTCTGTTAGTGATATTTTTAGGGTTCCGTAGTCAACAAGGAACCCTTATAGTTTCGCCATGTCCGTCTGTCCGTTTATCCGCGGTTTCGCTCAGAGACCCTAAGCACCAAAGAGTTGGAATTTGGAATGGGTATACATATTAGACACGCCGATAAAGTGGTAAAATAAAATAATAAAAAAAAATAGAGAACCCCCAAGCACATAAAGTTCCGAAGATTTTTTTACCGTCTGTCCCATGGTGTGGGGTGTCATTGGATCGGTCGTTTAAAATATAGTTATTTCGTAATTATTCCATAAAAATGACTTAAGACTAAGTGCGTTTGTAACCTTGCAATCTTATAGTAAAATTACATATTTCTTTTTTGTCATGGTTTATGACATAGGTTATTACGGAACCCTTCACTGTGCGTGGCTCAACACGCACTTGGCCGGTTTATATAAATTACTAGCGTCTCCCAATGGCTTCTTCCGCTTGGAAGTCGACAATTATCCCAAAGGAAATATATATCCGGGGTTAAAGTTATGCTTATGTCCAAGAAATGCTCTACCTAATAATTAAATTATTAGTATGGATGAAAATCCCATAGTTATTTTGAATCCCACAGTTATTTTGAATTATTTGGGGAAGCCTTTTTTCCAGTTGACATCTTTCGGCTTTAAAAATTACACCTTTCTCAGAACAAATGCTTTTTTTAAACAAGAATAATGCCAAATAAATTGTTTTTGCAATCAATCAATTTAGTCTAGCATTTTCCAACAAGGACACAAGCTTCCCCAACGTGTCGCTAAATTCTTTTTTTTTTTAATCTTTATTTGCAGTGACTTCGCTCCCGTGGCATATTTCTCAAGAACCTTCATCTTACTGGGTCAAAAAGTAGCTTTAATTACTCTGCCATAGTATAGATTTAAATTAGTAAATTAAAAAAAAATCCTTATAGGCTTTCTCCTCAAGGTATTTAATTCTTGATAATGATCAATAAATAATGGTAATGATTATTTTGCATTGTAAATCACACTTTTACAAACATGTTAGACCTGATTCTTGGAAGGAATGAACCGTTTTAATTAAACTTGATAGGCAAACGCAAGATACCGAAATCTACATAGTTAGCTAAGAGCATTACCGAAAAGAGTATGGAAAATTTTAAAACGAAACGTCCGACTCAAAATTCGGGACACCTATTAGATTACTCGTCTGTGCCAGTTTTAAAGTTATTAGAAAAAAATTGGATGTCTGTAAAGTCGGTTTACGGTAGATAGTTTAACGTGACAACTTCATAACAAAACATTGATAAAATGATCGTAACGTTACAATGAGTCATCCTTTTTCGTGCGTGCAGCCGGCGTTCATCGATTTATTAGACGTTGTCACGTCAACATTTTTTTGTGATTTAAATTGCCCTCACTGTCTCTCTAAACAGCGAGTTTATGTGAAATACCTTAATCAGATAAAACCTTGTTAAGATTACCAACAACAAATAAACAATATTGCCTTTGTATTACAATTTACTTACATTAAACACCTCCGACACACGTGCACCATGAAAATAAATAAAACATATTATCTTATCCGTGGAAGTTGTAAGAATGGAGTAAGTTAAATGGATGACTATGGTGCTCGCTCCGGACGGACTGCAATTTCTCACGTTTAGGCTATTGGAATATTTAAACTTGCTAGTTTATTGCTATTTTAAACGGTTTTATTTAAGAAAATAATGTTTTAACTGACAATATTAATGGCTAGTTTGACTGAGTGCGAGCTGCTGAATAGGCAGCAGACAGTTATTCGGATCATCTACTCGTATGCCACTACACCTACACAGTGATAGTAGCTGCCCAGTCTCGTGCGAGTCGTAGCATACAAAAATACAGGTCCCGCTCGCAACTGCCTGGCTGACACTGGCAAGCTATTGCCAAACGCTTCCAAACCATGCGAGTGATGTCCGAGTTGCTTCCATGTGCGAGTTACTGTCGGTAGGCAGGTGAGTGAAAGCAAAAATGTTGAAGTTCCAATTTCCAATCTAAGTCGCACGTGTAACTCGTAAGGTTCGTCCAAACAATACGAGTTCAGCCGGGGATTGCGGAAGTCGCATACGTTCCCGCGATCCCCGGCGTAGGTGGGAGATGGAACACCGGGGTGGTTTTAGTCAGTAAGAGTCTGACAGACGCCTCCACCCGCCCCAGGGTGGAGGATTTCCATGAGGATTTCCCCCCAACAGCAAAAAAAAACATTACGAGTTACTGCACTGCGGCTACTCGGCAAGCTGACTCGCACGCTGCCTAGCACTGTGTAAACCAGCCAGAACACTCTACGACTCTACGAGTATACGAGTGCATTTTATAGCAAAAATGATTGTCAACTGCCTAGCCTTTCCCAATTATGTTAAGGTCGGGTTCCAGTCTTGCAGGATTCAGCTGACTACCAGTATTTTACATGGAGTTCCTGCGTATCTGACCTTCACAAACCACTCACTGGGTAATACGGTAACTATTTTATTTTATTTTATTTTATTTATTTGGCTCACCAACAATTGAGTACACTCATACAATTATGGGTTACATACAATCAAATTCGGGTCTAGTGTATCAATCCCTTACAGGTAAGCACATCATGCATTACATACTGGTTACATTGAAATTATATAAAGGCTACTAAAAAAAAAAAGAAAAAATATATAAAGAAATATATAAAAAAAAAAAAATATATAAAGGCTACTAACAATTAGAGGGTAGTTATTGGCAAGACTGGTGTCTTCTTGTTGTCTTATTCATGGCTTCTGTCTACGATCACGATTCTACCGTACCGTACGACCGCTTATAGAGGTATGCGGAATAGAGAGTAAAGTCCCACAAACCTTCATTGAAAAGGGAGGATCCTCCGACTGGACGGTTATTGTGTCTGGTGGGCAACTGCCCGATAGTTGATATTCGGACTGTTGTATATGTTCAAATCGCACGGAAAACTCTAATATCGCCATGCAGGATTTAAAGTTAGTAGTTTGCTGCTGGCAGGATAGATGGCGTTCCGGTTATTTTTGCTGCCGTACAACTTTTCGTTAGATTTTCTTGTGGCAGCATTGATGCCACTCCACGCTATTTCTTAGTACCGAGCTCAAAATACATAATTATGAGATTAAACTTGTGAAATTGCGAATGTAAATCCCATATGCTTTGGACAATATCTATCGTCATCGCTGAGAAAATGACACTTTTTTAAGCCTTCAAATGAAGCGATTTGTGACTTGTTTTATCAATAATACTAGCTTTTGCTCGCAACTTCTTGCATTTCCCGTTTTTCCTGTTCCCGTATAACCTATAGCCTTTTTCATGAATGTGGCAATCATGTAAAAAAATAATTTTCCAAATCCGACTGGTACTTCCAGAGATTATCGCCTTCAAACAAACAAACGAACTGTTTATCTCTATGATTGGTATATACTTATATTGTTGTATAGATATTTTATTTGAGACACCGGTCCATTCCAGCAAATACAAAATACATGAAAAACATAGTATTATATTGATATTAACACACTAGAATAATGCTAGAAAGAAGAAGAATAATTGAATAAACGACTGATTCGTGAAGAGCAAGTTAATCATTAATCCACTTGGACCCCGCCTGATTGTAAAACGAAAGTTCCGTACAATTTGCATGTTGTCGCCTTATATTGTTATCGCAGCGAGAACAACAGATCGGGCTTATGAAATCCTCCTTGCCTCCTTGTTATTTTCACGGCAGACTAACCGGTTGAATTCCATTAATGTCTACTAACGACCGGACGCACTCCAGATTGGGGTTTTAAAGGGTTGAGTGCTTTTCTACAATCGTTCTGATAAAAGGGATGGATGTAAAGCTTTTAGCGATTTGAAGATGTCCCATCGGGTGTATTATTTCCGATTAAGTGAAGTCAATGAATTAAGCAGTCTTTAGATTCTTTGTTGTGCCGGTTTCAGTGTAAGGTCTTTTTGGGAGTTTTTGTCTATTATTGAGAATAATGAGACTCAATACGTTTATACCTACCATAAAAATGATATAAAATACTTACACATTTCTTACATTAAAGTTTTTTATATGCAATCAATCCTATTTATTAAAGTTAGAAAGTAATACAAGAAATTGAAATTAAAATATTAAATTAACTCCCTAGCTGTCTCATTTTTTGGAAACCTATTTTTGTCAACTTAAACAAAATTTCGTTAACAATAAATTCAGGCATAAATACAAATAGGCCCCGATCGGGCTTATTCCCTTTCAGTTTATCGTTTGTTTTGATTTCCCAAACTCCGCCGGCCCGTTCGGCTCCCGCGAGGAACATTCTAAACAAAACTAAAAACTAACTTATGAATATTCTCTCCTGTAGTATGAGTGTATAAGCTTGGCGGGTGTCAATCGGAGTGGAGCATGCGCAATGGCGCGTTTAGCGCGGGCTTGCGTGCGGTCCTCAGTAATTGGCCGTACGCCGTCCAGTCTGAACCGGTTCCTACTGGTTTTTGCTGCCTCTTTTGGCGTTTCGCGCGCGCGTGACGAACTGTCAACGACACGTTTAAAAGTGTAATACACCCTGTATATAAATTATGATTAAGTACGGAATAAAACATTAATTTTAGTGAGTGTCTCATCAACTTTGAAAGTTTGTTTCTTGTTAGTTTTACTAGATGTTTGTTGTATGGTAGTTAAAGAAAACTTTGTAAATATTAAAGTGTATACGTAAGTGATTTATATTTTAATGGATTTTTAAAGTTCAGGTGAGTGGATTTATTACAATTTAGTATTTTAAATTTGAACGTGTTAAATAATTATTGGTTTCATACAGTTAAACCATTAACGTCTGCAAGTATTTTATCATTTAAACTTATTCTATGATTAGGTAAATTACACACATTAAAAAAAATGCATTGATTAATTACTTTTATTACTAGTAATTAATTTCCATAAATACTGACGTTATACTTATGAAAAAGACAAGGATTCTTGTACCCATATTAATTAAAATTACATTGAAAATTGGAAAAGCTCAATAATAAGTTCTACTTTATTTTTAATAAATCAAACAAAATTTAATTTTCTAAACAGACCTCGTCACATCCATGTCCATAATGTTTGCTGTTACAAAACATGTAGTCCCAGTATTTCGGACTTTAATTTTACTGACCAATATTTGACAACCAAGGGTGAAAAGCTCCCATATTTGCACAGGATTCCGCTGACGCTTAAAGAATTATTTGCATGATGTAACATCAAGGACAATACGCCGTAGGTAAATAAAAATATATTTGGGAACTGTTCAGTCGTTACGACGACGGTAAAATGAATTAGGATAATAATTTTTCAGTGACACTTATTGAATTAAATGAAAATATCTAGTCCAGCTCGACTACTACAATCGGATGCACTAGACATAATAATATGGAGTGAGCTTACCCAGAAGAAGCCTATTTACTATATTTTCGAAGACTTTAACCTTGGGTATAATTTCATAGTGCATACAGAGATAATCGTCGGCTGGTGCCCCATTCCATTTGAAAAGGGGGCCTCTGTGAGTTGGCTTCGAACCCTCGCACGCCTACCAAAGGACCGGGACCCAATGGGTCCCGAGATTGTCTAAGAAAATCAAAATAATAATATTGAATTTATTTATTTTATAAAACAAGATCACTTTGTTCTGAATACATTGTAGACTAGTGCCGCCCGCCGCTCCGCCCGCGTGATTGTCGAAAATTATCCCAAGGGGACATATTCCCTAGATAAAAAGTATCCTATGTATTATTCCAGACTATAATCTATCTCTGTGCCAAATTTCATCAAAATCCATTCAGTTATTTTTGCGTGAAAGAGTAACAAACATCCATCCATCCATCCATACTTACAAACTTTCGAGTCTATAATATTAGTAGGATAATAGAATAGAACAGGTTTTTTTTAAGTAATTGACGGACAAAGATGAGCCGAAGGCTTTTTCGAAGGTGTTAAAATGGACCTTAAACAACACGTAAGATGAGCCCGGCTTGAAAAAAAACCTTATTTTTATTGAAGTCGTATTCCTTAAATTGATTCATTGCGTTATTTTTATCTATTAAAGGATTTTTGAACGAGAATAGTGAACATAAAGTTTAAGTCAGAATTCCTGTATTAGAAGACTAAAATACTGAACAGAAAATCGTGACTTCGTAAATTGAAACATAAAAATAAAATTCTTGTTAATCATAACGATCGATTGTAGAGGAATGTTTTTACATTGAAAGCATTTAAATGCAACATAAAACACAATGAAAGCATTTACAGAATAACATAGGAAAATTCCAATCCTAGAATTTCTTGGTAGCAGTCCGGACTCGATATATATCGACATGCATACTGTGTCTGGTTGAAGGGAGGTAAACTGGCCCCATATTTTACGGGAATTTAATGTACCTAACTGGAGTAAAGTAGATGAACTGTTGATGGACATCTGCCTACCTTTCCAAAGAGTACTGTCGTAATGTTTTGTTATTATATAAATAGAAACCTTCTGAGTGCAAGAAAGGCTATTGGATGGTGAAGGGTACAAGCCGAAAAAGTCACATTGCATGTAGGGTCTTGTTATTTATACTTTTTATTTATATTACTTGTTATGATAGCGGCATTGGAAATATACACTCAAAAAACAACTGTGCCGTTTTGGGTACAAAAACCCTAAAAAACTATCTTTTGGCAACGACATTCGGAAATTAAGAACCTCTGAATGAATCTAGTATTAGAATGAAAAATATCTCCTATAACCCAAACAAGGTCGATGGCTGTCCTGGCTTTGACTTGCTTTTCACATTTATTATTTTAGTTTAAAAGTAGAATAGAACGATATGTTCATCTGGTCGATTCTATAAACAAGTCGAAGTGAAGGCTTGGGTGAAGTGATCACGAGGTGAGCTGTCAATCCATATAATCAAGATGTCAAGTGATCACAAAGTGAGCTGCCATTCCATCTTGATTATATGGATTGACAGCTCACCTCGTGATCACGTCACCCAAACTTTCACTTCGAGATGTTTACAGAAATGACCGGCTGTTTGGTGTCAGACGTAAAAGAATACCACCATCCCATCAATTCCCGTGGGTGTCGTAAGAGGCGACTAAAGGACTCACTAGAGAATGGGTAGCAGCTTTCTCTGTGGTTCTGTGCATTGCAACAGCTACACTGCGATCACCAACCCGCCTGCCAAGCGTGGCGATTATGGAAAACTCCCTCCCCTTTGAGGAAGGCCTATATATTCAGCAGTGGATGGCTTTCGGCTGATATGATGAGAATAGAACGCTGGAAAAGCAGTGTGTGTGGCGCGTTGAAGTAGATGATGCTTTGTTGTGTATGCCTACTCCCAGTAATCCAATGGGAAAAAAGCATTATTTTATGCATGCTTACTACTTGCTACTCGCGCTCGATCACACTATTTCACTTACTGGTAAGAGATAATGTGGCTGATGATCCAGCATCAGCACTTTATATTTACACCAAGTGCAGGCTATCTCTATCCATTCCAGGTTGCCTGGAAGAGATCGCAGAATGCGATTAGGCCGCCAAATGTATGTTTTTTAGTTCAATTTTTTGTTTTGTTTTTAAGTATATATAAATAAATATATAGAGAAGGAGCTCATGGCTAAATAATAACAGGTCGATCTTCAAGGTTAAGCAATGCTTGCCGAGGTTGGTCTGTGGATGGGTGACCATTTTAACATACCGAGACTCCTCCGTGCCTCGGAAAGCACGTTAAGCCGTTGTTCCCGGCTATCATTTGTAGATCATTGGCAGTCGTTACGGATAGTCACAAGCCAGATAATCTGACACCAGTCTTGCCAAGAAGTACCGTGTTACCCAGTTAATGGGTTGTGGAGGTCTGGTAGGCAGCCGCTCTACGTAAAATAGTGGTATCCAGCTGAATCCGGTTTGACTGGAAGCCGACCCAATATAGTTGGAAAAAGGCTAGGCAGATGATGGCAGATTATAAATAAATAAATAATCAGAGGCTCTATACAAGTAACTCCTGTCAGCGGTAGCGTAGCGAAGACGATTGTCAAAGCGTCGAAAAATTATGGGATTTTCAAAACCAAGTCAAAATTTCACGTGATACGAGTATTTGGCATGTCGACAGCCGCCATTGTTTTATCTACAGCCTCTCGTTACTCTTTACTGTAAAACCCGAAGAGACGGTAGGAAGTAAGGTAGTAAACTCAGTTAAATAGTTTATGCAATCCCTGTAGAAGTTGTTAGAAGTTAAAATTAGAACATCGATCGTCGTCGAGCTTGGCGTATGCACCTATTATGTATTTTATTTACTCCGTGCAATGTATAGTTAACTAGGTCATGTAGAAGTCTTTTATGAAACAATTAGGTCCTGCCTACCTTTGTCTGGGAAGTGTAAAATTGGTAAGTAAAAACAGCCAATCTTAATGAGTGGTATTGTGATACTCAGTAACTGGGTTGTAGAGTGAGTCAGAGAAAAGCCTCCTACAAATTCGGTGTAGCTACTTGATCAATTTTTATTCTGTGTGCTTTATAATATAACTAGCTGCCGACCACGGCACCGCTCGCGTGAATGGCGAAAATTATCCCAAGGAAACATATTTCCAAGATGAAAACTATCCTATGTCCTTTCCCGGGACTCAAACAATCTTTATACCAAATTTCATCTAAATCGGTCTAGCCGTTTGCGCGTGAAGAATTAGTAACAAACACAGACACACACTCACAAACTTTCGCCTTTATAATATTAATGTGATAGTGTGATACTGGGCACAAATAAGCTACTTTCTGATGCTTGAAATTCCCTTCATGTTTTTTGATTGATTCCATGAAATTGTGATAATTTGGAGTATCCTTTTATTAATTTTTCGTCGAATGCTTCGATCCTTTGTTTCATAATAACCAAATAGACCGTGTATTTCGTAGAATATATACCGTGGTACTGTGAATCCGATAGAAGGAGTAGACCAATATTATTTCAGTTGTGATATCAACGTTTTCCGAAATGACATGATATTATTACGAACAGCAGAACTCAGAAAGGATAATTATTTTTAACATTTATTGTAACTGAAATTATTTATATATTCAAAGGAGTTATTTTAATATCTGTGTAGGTATATTATATTTTTATTCGATAGAAACTCTCAATGTGCCTAGCGTCCTTGCGATTTTAATAGTCATTAGTACTACAATATTTGTTTCAAAATCTCTAAAACTAAATATAAACTGAAATAGATAAAATTGACATAATGAATTGACAACGCAATATTTAAGTCAATGTTTTAAAACTAGATGGCGCTGGCTTTTCTATACGACTATCCCTCAAAGTGAACCGATGACCTGGTGAGGGTCGCGAGTAGCCGGTGGTTACACGACGCACAAGACCAGTTATTGTGGCGAAACTTGGGGAGGCCTATGCCCAGCAGTGGACGTCTTTCGGCTGATATGATGATGATGATGATATACACTTCTTCTACTTTTTGAACAAACACATTTTTTAATACAACATCATGGATAGTTCCCGAGGGGTTAAGTTAATTTCACCACATAGTTACCATTTCATCGCAATCTATTTTTTTTAAACATATTGTAACACCCGCGGACTCACGCTAGTGCTACTTATTGATATAATTGTAAATGAAATTATGTTTAAGGTTTAAACTTTTTGGCATCTGCCTGCAATGAACGTTGGTACCGGAGTCCCAAAAGAAAACAAAACATATTTTTATGTTCCTATTTCAAATTCTCTTTTACTTTTCGCACGACGTTTCCAAAGGGCTACCTTGTCTGCCAGAGACCTGGAGCCAAGGATATCCTCGTCACAATATCATTATACAATGGCTTTAAATGTAATTTTGACAGCAAATATGAGTGCATTATTTACCGTGAATCAGTAACAGTTTATCACATTTTTACTTAACCTGAAACCTAAGGGCATAGACGGTTTGTCGAAAAGTCAAAAATGTTTGGGATTGTCATAATTATTACAGCCGACAGACATCCACTTCTGGACATAGGCCTCGCTCAAATGTCGCCACATCAACCGGTCCTGTGCGTCTCCCATCTAGCGCTTTCCCGCGGCTTTCACCGGCTTATCGAATTGACATGTACCACTAAAATATCTAATGATCATTGCCATTTAGGACCTTTTCTCAGTCGTTTTCGCTAACAGTATGCAACTTTATCAACTATCCAAGGTCGTAAATGGGCTTCTGATCATCCAGCCACCACAATATCGCACTTAATCTAATTGGTTTCTTTAAAGTAATGAGACTTTTTATAAATTTAATTTGCACGTTGATTGGAAAAAGTGTAAAAGAAAAATCTTATTTTCTTTGGACTAGCTCCGAAGGCGAGGCGGCGGCTCATATTACTGAGGATCATCTATCCTATCTTTTCTATCTATCTTTTTAGTATCTTGAACACTATTCTTTTAGATCGAGGTGGTGTTTGTGTAAGTAAACTAATTCGTTTGAAAGGTATCGAGTGGTGCAAATGGTGGGAATAGGGAGACTTTCTGGCTAGTGCGTAGTTAGGTGGAGTTATATATACTTCTATTTCTAATAATAAAGCTGAAGGGCTTTTTTTTTTGTTTGTTTGAATGCGCTAAACTCTGGAACTACCAGTCAGATTTAGATAACTGTTTTTGTGTATTATAACCTTATTTATGAGGTATGCTACAGGCTATACTGGAACGGAAAATTCCTACGGGATCGCGAAAAAACGGGATATGCGCTTACGAAGTCATGGGCGAGAGCTATTTAATAATAAAAAAATAATGGAACAAATATAAACGTTACCGTAAGCTAGCTGGACAAGAACACGCATGGGTTTTAGTCAGTAAGGCTCCGCGCGAACGGGCCTTGTTGGCCCGTTCGCGCGGAGCCACCGATGACTGTCGCGCGCCACGTCCTTTGATACCGCGCAAACGAAGGTGGTCGATGGCCGCCACCGGTGACATGTGACACTGAGTAGCGAGTGGCCGCCACTGGTGGCGTGTCGCGGACACTCAATTCAATTCATTTATTGTTTGTCACAGGTGGAAAAGCAGCTCTTATCATAATAATATAAAGATCGCTGGGCGACCCATTGGGCGTACAATATCCAATAATATAATCATTCCAAATCTATTTATCATTAATATCAAAGTTAATTGTAACACTGAGTTGCTATACACGTGTGCGACGATTTTATACAAATCGTGTAAACAGCTTGTCGCCAGCCACCGGTGGCTATCGTCGGTGGCCCTTTTTCGCGGAGCCTAAGAGTCTAACACTCCCTACATTCTTTAAGGCAATTACAATGTGGTTATCGTTTAGGGTTTAGTTTAAGAAAAATAAAATTATGTATAGGGGTAGGTACTTAAGTCGTTTTGTGGCAATGAAATACTTTTTCTTTCTTTCGTTTCTTTTCTTATATAATAATGAACAACTTGCTTTTTACCTCAGTTATTCTTTCATGATCTGAGCATTATGGTTAGGTAATAATGTAGTTAGTAATATATGTATTATTCGAAATTGGGTGACTACGTTCGGAGATGGTAAAATTAATTTAAAGTACCTTAACCAACACTAACTACTTAACAAGTACCAACGTTACCTTGTTAAAATAATATACTTTGGTCGTTAACCAAAGTCTAATTGCAAAGTAAAACATCGTGAGAAAACCAGGTTTTAATGATCTGAAACCGTTAACAGGCTGTTACTCTTGTTAATCATGTATTGTAAAATACTTTGCATACTATTGTATAAATTCAAGTTTTTAAAAGCTTAACAGACAGATGTGTTGCTAGGGAGTTCGTTGCGCTTCTTCTTCTTCCCAGCTACAACACTAGGAAGTGGTGACGGGTGTTTTGGGGGACTGTCTTTATGTAGAACTTTGACGTTCAAAAAGTGCTGGCACTCAGCCTAATTTGAATAAATGACTTTTGAATTTGAATTTAGAATTATGAATTATAATGTTCGTAACATCTCCTTGTGAGAATACTTTGCTCTGATATAAGATAATTAAATATGAAATTGATTGGATATTTAACGGACTTAAAAAAAGGAGGAGGTTACAAATCAGTTGCATTTTTATTGATTGTTATTTCTGTGTACTGTATTGCGTGTTTAATGTCTTGGGATTCATTATTGTATCTTCATGTTTGTTACCTCGTAACTCCGTCATTTATGAACCGATTTGTAAAAATATTTTTTCATGTGAAAGAATATACGTTAAATAAGGTGTTTTTGTTTATTTATAAATTTAGTATTGTAAAACCGACTTCCGAAATTAAAGTTATTTTATACTTGGCAGTGTTTTTATTTTATTTGGAAGTTGGTTGTATTTTTTTGCAATTTTTTTATGTTAAATTATCAAAATCAAAAGTCATTTATTCAAATTAGGCTGAGTGCCAGCATTTTTTGAACGTCAAAGTTCTACATAAAGACAGTCCCCCAAAACGCCCGCCCGTCACCACTTCCTAGTGTTGTAGCTAGGAAGAAGAAGTGGCGCAACAAACTCCCTAGCAATATTTTTAATTTAATGATCATAGTTGCCTATGTCAGTTTTTTTTTGCCTAAAACAGACATCAATATTTTTGTGGGGAAATGCTCATGGATACCCTTCATCTGGGGACTCCTACGCACAAAAATCTTCTACAATCTAGAGTCGGAGGCTCAGAAATATAATTAAATTCACGCCCACCCCACAGTTTCCAATCCAAAATCAACCTACAAACTATTACTTGTAAGATTAAATTGTCCTACAACTTTCCCAACTCACATAAATTGTTAAGTAGATTAAAAAGCTTGCGACGGACACATTTTAGGAAACGGAAAGACACTGTACTGTACTTTACAAACGTCTTCTTTGTTTCTACTGATACTAAATGCCTGGGACATACCTGCATTTAGTTAGTTTCCAGATTTGTTAAAGACATAGTCAAAGCATTTATTTCAAACTACCTGCGCCCGCGGTATTACCCGCGGTTTAAAAGTAGTCTATGTGTTAATCCAGGGTGTCAGCTTCCTGTATACCAAATTTTATCAAAATTTGTCCAGCCGTTTGCGCCTAAAGAAGTAATAAACATACACACACACTTACAAACTTTCGCCTTTATAATATTAGTGTGATAAACCATATTAGGTGGTACTTTTAAAAAGAAAAATAAAAATCAAAAGTCATTTATCCAAATTAGGCTGAGTGCCAGCACTTTTTTAATGACAAAGATCTACATAAAGACAGTCCCCCAAAACGCCCGCCCGTTACCGTGAAGCTATTTGCTCGTTCCAAAGCGCAGATCTCTATGGAGAAGAACGTGCAAGAAACTCCACGGACACTCTTTTAAATCACTTTATGTTTTACAAACATCCTGGTTAGTTACATTAAGGTTGTTACTTCTTTATGTGAGGACAATGTAAAGAAAGAAAAACAAACAATAAAATTTTAAGTATCAAATATTGAAAGTGTGTGGCAGCTAAGAGATGACCAGTCTCCACTGATGGCGCCCATTCACGAACATCACGCGATTAGGGATATATGACTGGAGCAAGAAGGCTATCTTGGGCTGGCTTCTAGTCAACGGGTTGCAGCTGAGTACCAGTATTTTACGCGAAGCGACAATCTGACCTTCGCAACCAAGAAAGATAAGAAATTTACGAAAAAGTCGGTCACCCGGGTACTTTCAGTTAAATGACTAGAGTCACTTTATTAATGTATGTAATATTATTATTTTTACTGAACTGTTAACGATGACGTTCAAAAGTGCCGATTAATGGCCTAATTGAAATAAACGTTTTGACTTTGACTTTGACTTTGAATGATAAACTTCCAAAAAACTTTTCAAAAATGACTGAAAACGAATTTAATAAAATACACGAATGTTTCATAAATTGAAACACTCAACATAAATTGAAGTCTGGAGCAACATAAATAAAATTATAGATCCAAAGTTTCGGAACATACCGAACATTCCTTATAAAATTATAATGAGAACTATTTCCATACTACAATTTCTTGGTTCTTAGTATTTGGAGCGTTTTAGTAAGGGGGAATATCCAATTAAGTTCTACTTAAGTTTCTTCTGTCTTGTAATTTGGAAAAAACAATACTGAACGGAAAATATTGAGGGAAATAATCTTGTAGGTTTTTCCTATTTTGTCCTCTTTGAGGTTTTATTTAATATCTATATTTTTTTTTGTGAGTGGTTTATTATTTTCAAATTATATTTGTGAGTCCCGGCGGGGTTTAGCTAAGGTGGGCTTGTGAGTCTCGGTAGATACTTAGGTAACTGTTTTATCAATATTTAAAGTGGTGGCTACGTGGTATTAGATTTTCAATCTTCTTAATAATGACGGAATGATCAATCTTGAAGTAATGCAGGGCTTAGCAGAAAAAACGAAAAACCTGAACAGCTCATTTTATTTTCATCATAAAAGTACTTCTTAATGATGAGTAGGTACAGCGACTAACTTATATTATTTCAGTTAGAAAATCCAAAGACATAAATGGCCAAGACGCTTATCCCACTGCCTTCTTATACTATCCCACAAGTTCCGTGCATTTTCCGGGATATAAGGGAGAAAAGAATAATTTTCGTAATCGAATCAGTACTTACGGAGATCAAATACAATGTAATTACAGTTTATATTTATCATAAAAAAACGTGGTCCACTTGCAACTCCCTGAACCGCCCCAGAACGCAAATAAATAATTAATTTAATCCTTTATTTCAGGCATCTAGGGCCCATACCATAAAAAAAAAATGCTGGGTACATAACGACATTAGTTACTACTAGCGCCATCTAGTATCGAGTAGCAGAACTAGTAGAGTCAAGTTCCTTGTAGACTTG
The DNA here is from genome assembly GCA_905163435.1 of Mamestra brassicae. Classification (NCBI taxonomy): domain Eukaryota; kingdom Metazoa; phylum Arthropoda; class Insecta; order Lepidoptera; family Noctuidae; genus Mamestra; species Mamestra brassicae. Next base: position 2,000,290 of record LR990996.1, on the reverse strand, counting down.
CCTAGCGACTTGAATGCAAGAACATTCTACAGTTTTCGATATGTATTGGTCGACACCGGTATTTACGAGCACTTTCTTGATGTTCAATATTAAGTGACCCCTATATAAGGACCGCATAGCCCACGACCCAGTCAGTATTGGATTTGCGATACAAGCGAATACATCGGAAGCAATCTTCAAGTGCGATTAATGTGATCAGTACTGAAGTTGTGTTTTATAATGAGTGAGTTTAAAGTTGTAATTAGTGTAGTTAAATTAAAGTGTCATTTTGGTTATTTAATTGGCTGTTTTTAGTGTCACGAACCCCAAGCTCGTAACAAAATCAACAATTTTTTTTTATATTTTTACCTAAACTGACTTGCGATCGACGTAAACCGGTAAAAAGTAAATAACAGTTGACACAGAAACTCAAACAGGAAAACTCAATTTTAATTTCGAAACTAATTTTCATTTCATTAATAAAGCATAACGCTCATGAAATTTATTGGAATTCAATTTTGATCGAGATCCCAGCCGACTTGGAACTAATAAACCAGTATAAATGTTAGCAGATTGGTACCAACTTAATTCGATTAACGGTAGACCGTTGAAACTGCTAAGCTATTGAGTAATTAGTTTGATCACTTACTAATGTACGGAAGTTAATAATGTTTTTTCTTTGTAGATTGATTCTGATAAGTATCTAGGAGCGATGGTTTTTATCTCCGTGTTTGAGTCAAATCGGTTAGTGCATTTCGTTATGCGTCTCGTCTCATCTTTGACGTTCATATTGTTACGCGCCAGAAATAATGCCGAGTACACAAAGACATTAGTTACTACTAGCGCCATCTAGTATCGAGTAGCAGAACTAGTAGAGTCAAGAACCTTCTAGACATTTCTATGCCAGAACATTCTACGATTCTCGATATCTGATCAGTTGGCACCGGTAGTTACGAGTACTTTCCTGATGCTTCTACAGTAGAAGGTTCTGGAATTAATTGACCTATGTAAGGCCAGCCTAGCCCGCGACCGGGTCAGTATTGGATTTGCGATACAAGCGAATATTTCGATAGCAATCTTCAAGTGCGATTAAAGTGATCAGTGGTGAAGTTGTGTTTTTATAATTTGTGAGTTTAAAGTTGTAATTAGTGTAGTTAAATTAAAGTGTCATTTTGGCCATTTAATCGGCTGTTTTTAGTGTCACGAACCCCAAGCTCGTAACAATATAACAACTAGTTATATTATATCTCAGACGTAAACCGAAGCGGGTGCAATGTAATTTCTCCTGGATTTTCAAAACATTTTCTATTATCTTTTATAATCAGTCAATTGGTCAATCGGTTCTCAAGTGGTCATGCGGGAATACTTATCATATAAAAACCTCTTAATAGTGCACTGAATCGGTTCCTGTATACTAATATTATAAAGAGGAAACATTTGTATTTTTGTATGTAACGAATAAACTTAAAAACTACTGGACCGATTTGAAAAAATCTTTCAGCAATGGATAGCTTCATCTCAATCAGCGAGTAAAATAGGCTATATTTTATCCCCGTACTCCCACGGGAACGGGAACTTCGCGGGTGAAACCGCGTGACGTCCGCTAATTAATTATAAAATACAGTGTACTAAAAGAACTAACTAATTAATTAAATATCAAGTCTTAAACGAACGGCAACAACCACAGAAAATAAAAATATAAAATGAAAAAAAAAACCTTAGAAGGATGCAGCAAAGGATTTAGAAAAAGTTTGTATTGGAAAACCGAACTTTGTCTATTTCCGAAGAATCGACGCGGACAAAGTCACAGGCAAGCTCTAGTACAGTTTAATTTGATTTGTGGGCTAACAATATCCATTATAGGTAATCTCGGAGAGAATCGTGACCACATTAAATAATTTAGTTCCAATTGCGTCTATCTACTTTATGTTTTATTTCTAGTCTTGTGATTAGTTTAAGTTTACAAAGGACTGTTTTTTCTGCTTCGTACGTCTATTTTTGTCTAGGTATTTCAGAGTACACTTTCATATTTTACGAATCTAATTTAAACCATGCATTTTTTTTTTGTATGTTAAGTTTTTTACATTATTTGTAATGATATTTATGTTTTAACAGATTCTAAACTAACAGTCTTATTTATAAAAATTTGAAGAGGTTTATAAGCTTGTTATAAGGAAAATCTCGAAAAAAAAAATTCATAAGCGTCCAATAACACTAAAATGTTTCTATAAGTATACAATAAAAACTTCATCAAATCAATTCTTCATACGCTATAGAAGGATGGGACCTTACTTTAAACCTCTATTAGAGTAGTAATACTTTACTACTATATGGTTCTGTATGGTGTCGGGCGTAAAAGAAGAGCACCAGCCCATCACTTCCCATGGGTGTCGAAAGAGCGACTAAGAGACTCACCAGAGAAGGGGCAGCAGCATTCTCTGTGCATTGCAACAGCTACACTGCGATCGCCAACCCGCCTGCCAAGCGTGGCGATTATGGCAAACCCCTTCTTTGGGGAGGCCTATGTCCAGCAGTGGATGTCATTTGGCTGATGATGATGACTTTACGTAACAGGTGATTGTTGATTAATGTTTCGGGGAATTTGAAGTTCAGCTTTGTACGACCTGCAGTTTCAGCTGTGCGTCGTCTGTCAGTCAGTAACGGAAGAATTTTATATAAATCGATTTATGTATTTTATAAGTAGAAACTTGTAATTGACTGGCAGTCTACACTTTGAAATGTGCTTCATCATTTTGACTGACCGATCTTGGCAATTCAAAAATGGAAGAAAATTATATTTTGAAATAAATGCGTTGAATTCCAATTTTTTGTGGCGTGACAGCGAGCACCAAATAACTCTTCAAGTTATCAAAGTCCTTTCAAAACTGCTAAGTTGACGATAAAACCCAGCAGTATTTATCTATAATGTTCCAACGTATCGCGTGTCTCGACTCACGCGAGGGGCATCACTTTACATACCTAAACACTTGCAATTTCATACATGCATGACGCAACGCAGCTTTGATGACATTATCGTACCATCTATGTACTTAAGTCGAGCGTATGAAGTCGGTTCATATTTAGTAAGTTTTATTGGACATTTTTCTTTTACAAAACCGCTGATACCTTTATTTTGACTTGACTTATCCATACTAATATCATAAACTAGTAGCCCACCCCGGCTTCGCTCGGATGTACCTATATTATTTTTTCAAACTTTTCTCTCATAAGAACCTTCTGCTGACAATAATAAACACAACAAAAAAAAATAATTGGCGAAATTGGTCCGGCCGTTCTCGAGTTTTGCTTAGCAACACATTTTGCGATTCATTTTTAATTATATAGATGTCCAACTGTATGCTTGTTATCTCTTCAACTTTAGAGGCTGATCAAGGTTAAGCAACGCTTGCCAAGGTTGGTCTGTGGATGGGTGACCATCTTAACATATCGAGTTTCCTCCGAGCCTCGGAAAGTACGTTAAGCCGTTGGTCCCGGCCGTCGTTTGTAGATCTTTGGCACGCGTTGCGGATTGTCAGAAGCCAGTAAATCTGACTCCAGTCTTGCCAAGAACTATCTCGTTACCCAGTTAATGGGTTGTGGAGGTCTGGTAGGCAGCCGCTCCACGTAAAATACTGGAACACAAACAAATGAATACTGCTTCAGTTGGATCCGGTTTGACTGGATGCCGACCCCAATATAGTTGGGAAAATATTACTAAATAACTAGACTAGTATTTATAATTTACACAAGATTATTTTCAGGAAAACTTCACCCGAAGTCCATCGACCTTAGGTACGTCCATAGAGCACCTGTCACTGAAGTGTTATAAAGTACTGCTATTTAATGTTCCACCAATAATAACAGTACTTAAGTTCAGTTTTCATGGAAATATAAGCTAGACAGAAACGTTGTTAGTCAAACTGACTACCGTGGGTGCGGCGAGCGCCCTGGGTCGAAAGTAGGTAGGTACTTAAACGACACTTTAGAAGGCACTTTTAATATGACATCTACTGGCATATATTGTGGAACATATATCATACACACACTCACACTATACACATTCACCCACACTCTCTCATAATCTGCCTAGCATTTTCCCAACTATATTGGGGTCGGCTTCCAGTCAAACCGGAATCAGCTGAATACCAGTATTTTACGTGGAGCGGCTGCTTGCGAGACCTCCACAACCCATTAACTGGGTAACACGGTACTCATTGGCAAGCCTGGTGTCAGATTTTCTGGTTTCGAACTATCCGTAACGACTGCAAAAGATCTACAAATGACAGCCGGGACCAACGGCTTAACGTGCTTTCCGAGGCACGGAGGAATCTCGGTATGTTAGGATGATCACCCATCCACAGACCAACCTCGGTAAGCGTTGCTTAACCTTAAAGATCGACCCGTGCGGCTGTTATTATGTAGCCACGAGCTCCTCCACACAACACACAAATCTGTTAAACTTAAATAAAATTTGAAAAATCCATTTTAGAATAAGAATGATCGAAAGTTATCCTAAGAATATTGTAAGTCTACTGCAGCGACATTCAAACCAATGTATTCGTATTTTATTATGTGATACTTCCTGCGGCTGAAAACTGTTTCTCAAAATCTAAGCTCAAGCTTAGCTTGGAAATCAGTAGCAGTACCTTTTGTGCAATACATTAATACGATGCATATGTTAGATTATAATCCTAAGATCAATGTATTAACTGGCACAATGAAGACATTTTTTTTTATTTTACCTTTAGTATGACACCTACTATCCTTGTATCTTCTATTTGCTTACTTTATTCATTAATTTTATTTATTAATATAAATAAAATTAATAAATTAATGAATAAAGTACAGAGCCATCGGATACTAAGAAAACTCTTGATTAATCAAGACTACTAATACACATGACAATTAGAGGTGGGTACTGACCGGTGTTATGGGGCGTAATGTAACACGTTCCAAAGCGAGCATTCGTGCAGTCAATACGTGGAAACGAGCACGAACATGATGTGTATGTGTTTTACACGGATTTCAGGACACGGAGTAACGTAACATGCTCGTTGCGAATGTTACATTACGGCCCGTAACACCGGTCAGTACCCAGCTCGAGGCGTACATATCACTCACTACAGTAATATTGCAGCTTTTGAAATACTGTCAAAACTACTGGATTTAGAAGCATGACTTCATGCGCAAGATTTAGTTTTTACTATGTACTAAGAATTTGCTCCTATGCATAGAAGTTATGGTAATAAAAGTTTGACATTTTAGGGCTGAAAGGCCCATAGGGTACACTCGCGTGCAACAGATTTGGACTCATACTTTTCATGATTTTTATCTTGAACCTATTTACCGTATTCTTTTATGTTAGGCTCAATCGTTTTGGAAATACGGGGGAATTGACAATTTTTATACCTTAACTTATTTTAGTACCTTAACAGCTAGGTTCTAACAAGACGCAATAGCTATTTCTCTAAACTTATTTTTAAACACAAATAACCCAGAAAATTCGACCAATGCCTGCGAAAACCATATAAATATTTTCATGGCAATGAATATTCAATAGGAAACGTGTACATAACACGTTCTAACGGTAAAAACCTCTAAACTTAGTTTAAAACGGGAACCGCAGTTTAGTGATTTCACTCACGCACACCGTGTGTTGGTATAGAAAGCTTTGCCGTGTATTATTCAAAATGCATATCTATACAATCTGCTGCACGGTATCGCACACTTGATTCAAATATTCATAATGTTTTATCGGGCGAGACTTAAACTGAATTGCCACATACAAAGGTGTGTAGTGTAAGGCAACTGATGGCGCTCGAGAACCATCATGAAATTGACCACTACGAAGATAGCATCACGCGGGTGGCGCGCCTACTTGGGATATTGCATCGAGGCTCGCGTTTTCTTGGCTCGCGGACACCGCCGGCTAAATATATCCTTCGTCTTATTTGTCGTACTACATGTGTATTTTTTATTAAACATTTTATCACTCTTATAATTTGTTTTTCTGAGCTCTTACATTAGTTAGTTGTGAAACTTGCACACACTTTTAAAACCAGATGCCTTAGTTTGAATTTTAATAAGTACTCGATCGAGTTATGAGAAACGTATATTGTAACTAAATTTTGCCGGCAACTTTGCCTGCGTGAAAACAGGAAACTATCCCAAACGAACGTTCTATCGTGATCAAAATGTATCTTATGTTTTAATAAATTTCTTTTATAAGGCACCAAGTCCCAATATAAAAATTACACAAGCTTATATACAAATATTTGACAATCACTCCAATTCTAAAATACAATAATCATCAAATTCATTTTCATCAGTTAACAATAAATAAATAAATCAGAAAATTACAAATAATAAATAAAATTCAATATATAATAATTATAATACAAAAACAAATTCAAACAAAATTCATAAAACTAGAAAAAAGATACTCTAGAATTCAATATACAATTAAAATACTTAAAATTAATTAATAAATATCAGTAAACAAAATTCACTGAAAAAAAATAAAAAATAGTTATAATCCTGGTCATGGTCATATATCTGATGATTCATTTTTGCGTAATTGGGACAAATATATGCTTAAAATATCAGCGGTAGTGTCATTATTATTATCACCAGTGTTAACAGCTGTGGGAAGGCTTATCAGGCTGCATGTTACCTGAATATATTTAATTTAATAATTTATTTCAATTTTACTTTAGTTTTAGTTTATTTTCAATTTTATTTTATTTTAAATTATTAATTTCTATTTTATTTTCAATGATATAGGTATTCAATTTATTTAAATTAATATTTATTTTCAAATATTTATTTCTTCTTAATGTTAATTTAATACCTTCATTAATCCACCTCCTCATTACTAACATAATTTTAAGATAATGTTATACTAACAAAATATGGACATTTCAATAGTCTGAAATAAACTTTTTTTATTTTCAGTTTTTCAAAAATATTACTAGATAAAACTGTCATAAATAAAAAAAACATAGGTACCTACCGGCAATTAAATGTTTCCGAACGCAAAAGCTCGAAAATTCAATCTTTTCAAAAATAGCGTTATCAACCAAAACCTGCTTTTGCAAAAACTTTTCCAATAAGCTATCTTCAACTAAACAAAAACATAAATATTTCACCTCATGACCTCCACACCGCAAGCTGCAGAAAATAGGTTAGTATGACGGCCGGAGCCACTGGACCAGTAACCTATCAGAACTTGCAGTCACAAACTTTAAATCCAATACATTATGCAACAAGTTAGCGTCCAAGCGGCGTAGGTCCATTGTACGGTGGGTTCTCTGAGTACTTGATGAACTTGATGTAGCTACCTACTTGTAATGCTTCGTAGATTTAACACGCCTGGTGTGGCCATAAGTTCTGTACTTGTGTTGGGAGTTTAACAACTTATTCATGTTGAACGAAACATCGAGCACAGTCATGTCAGTAATTCGGAAAAGAAGAAACTGGCCAAGTTCAAGTTGGACTTGCACACGAAGGATTCCGTACCATAATCCGAAAAAAACACGTTTCTTGTATGGGGGCCCTCTTTTATTTTTAAATTAATTTTTATTATTTGTTGTTATAGCGGCAATAGAAATACAACATCTGTGAAAATTTCAACTCTGTAACTATCAAGGTTCATGAGATATAGCCTGGTGACAGACGGGCAGACAGACAGATGAACGGATAACGGAGTCTTAGTAATATGGTCCCGTTTTACCCTTTAGGTACGGAACCCTAAAAATTTTACGACGATGTTTCCTCTCCCAGAAAAGACGCTCAAAATAATAACTAATAATGATGTAAATAAAAACTTAGTACATAAATACAAAATGGTCAAGCCATATCAGGGACGGACATTACTCCTAGCTGCTCTGTTTCCATAGTCAATACATAGAAAGAACAAGAAAAAGCAAGCATTTTGATGGGACTATATATTAAGACTAGATTTATCAGCGGCTTCACCCGCGTGAAAGTCTAAAACTCACCAGTATGAACTTATAAAATAGCATATCGGCCACAGTCAAACCAGATATGAACCAATTTGACTTCTTTGACTTGACAAAATAGGAAAATGAATTCAAGACCCGGATAGCTTCAAACGATAACGACATTGAGGCTGTCAATGACTTTTTCTGCTTACCAGTCAGTGAGATAACCTTTAAATATTGGCAACGTAACTACTTTGCGGACGGCGAGCGTTGGGTAGCTCGCTGTCCTATCACCACCAGGCCCGGGTCGATGGCGCGTTGTGTTTCACGCGCGCCTCAAAGAGATGTCAGCATAGAAGACGGGCCAGAGCCTGCCAGGGTTGTGGAATTTGTTCGAAAGAATCACCGCGGCCCTGGAACGCAAAGGGCTTTCGAAGGAACACGGATGGGTTTTAGTCAGTAAGAGTCTGACACGACCTTCCACTCCAGCCAGAGCAGAAGAAGTAATTTGATGATTTCCCGTTCTTAAAAAAAAACGTACCTAGTTGTTCTTTTGTCACGTAAAACAAAAGAAGACGATACAGTGTGTTGAAAATTGCGCGTGGCTAGTGGATAAACTTTTTAGCCGATGTCACTATTCCCCACTACTGAACTTTGATGCGTTTTCCTTTGTTTTTTTTTTTAAATGATAAAGATAAACGATATTGTTCAATTAAATTAAAAGTACCAAGATGACCGAGCTTTGCTCGTTTCTTTTTTTGGTAAACGTTTTCTAAAAATTAAACCTAGCTAGATCGATTTATCGCCCCCGAAACCCCCTGCATACTTCTGATTCTATATTGACCTGATTCAGATTTTATATATAATAATATGTCACCGGAAAAATGCAGAGTCCGTAAGATTGTTATAAATCTTTATTGCTTAATTTATCGATATACTTTGAAAAAATCGCTCTGTATGCAATAGATTCCATACAAATTATATATTTATCAATATTTATATTGGAAACGTGTCTTATTAAGAAGAAATAGCTTACAATTTCACGCGATATTTTACAATCTTACGGAATTTGCCATTTTCCGGTAACATATACATATTATATAAAAAAATGATGTGGTAAGTGTACAACAAATAATATTTTATTAGTTGTACACCTATCACAGTGTAGTCTTTTTAACCCAAAGGTTGACTGTTAGAGAATGCCTTGATGCATTAAGTCCGCCCATGTACCACTATTGTACATAAAGTTTAAATAAATATATACAAGAATTGCTCGTTTAAAGGTATTAGATAAACTCATTCCAGTTAACTTGTAATAGAACTCATGGTCATTCTAGTCATGAAGCCCCCTGCCTCACTTGTGGCGTCGTTAAAGCGGACTAAAGGATGAGAGCACTGGCTGCCCCGACCTGCTGTCTGCTGCTACTCTAATAATAACACTCGTAAATAGCATTCTATCTGACGAGCGTGCTAACTGGGGAGATTTGCTTTTAGGTCGATCATTTGTGTGTATAATTGGAGGAATTGTTTTGTCTTTTGCCTGACTTAACCCATTTTTTCCGTTCACGTAGAAATTTTGGGACGAATTATACACCTAAACCTTCCTCATGAATAACCCCATCCATTGGTGAAAACTGCATGAAAATCGATGCTGTAGTTTTTGAGTTTATCGCTAACAGACAGACAGACACGGCGGAGGACTTTGTTTTATAATATGTAGTGTAGTGTGTACACGTTCAAAAATGCAGCAATTGATGATGTTTTAATGGTAAATTAAAATAAATGAATTGATTTTGACTGACGATCAAAATAAGCGCTGGGCCGTCGTACAGGTATGTATGTATTTGGGAAACCATTTGGGAAACCAGCGTTCAATTTTTATTTTTATAGTTACAATAAATCGTGATTTCAAGTTTATTTTATCGAGGACGCAAGGCAAAGTTTTAATCAAAAATAAAATAGTCAGCATACCTATTTCTCATCTTCTTCTTCAACCCGTATCTACCCAATGCAAAATTCAGGGTCCTTCAAATGTATGGGGATAGGAAATCGTCAAAATAATGACTTCTTCCGCTCTGGGTGGAGCGGAAGGGCGTGTCAGACTCTTACTGACTAAAATCCATCCGTGTTCCTTCTAAAGTCCTTTGCGTTCCAGGACCGCGGTGACTCTTTCGAACAAATTCCGCAACCCTCCTTAAAGCCTACTATGACGTGCCAATAATATCATGATTCCATTGTGATAAATGAATAGTTGCTATACGTCATCTATAGCTCCGTCTACCTCCCATATCGGAATCATGATGGGTTGAAGACTTCACTGTCGGGCCATTGCGTTGCTTGCCACTTTATCTATTACTGGTCCTCCCGCCATCAATGATCCAATCTTTGCTAGCTACTTTGCATTCGCATCTCAGTCGCAATTTGTCTAAAACGCTCTAATTTTCCAATATTTTGACAAGATTTTGATATTATTGTCACTTAGATAATATTATTGCTTGGACCGATATATTTGCGTGTTTTGAGTACGTGAACTGCCGGTCGATTCTGTTAACTTATAGAAGTGAAGGCTTAGGTGAAGTGATCACGAGGTGAGCTGTCAATTCATACAATCAAAATGGCACGTGATCACGGAGTGAGCCGTCATTCCATCTCGATTATATGGATTGACAGCTCACCTCGTGATCACTTCACCCAAGCCTTCACTTCGATATGTTAACAGAATCGACCGGCTGGCCTGACCGGGCTGTAGAATGGGTCTGCTAATGGCCAGTAATTGTTTGGAGGCTTTTATTAGGCGTCATTTTATATTGTTTAAATATTTATAACGCATAGTTTAATCGACGCACGCGACCACAAAATCGAAGAGGCATTAAGCTTTGTATTAATTACCATGCCCGCCAAAATTAGTTTTAATCCTTGTGGAAATCGCATCATTAAATATTTATGCCAATATTTAAATGCTATAACAACGAATAGTTTTATCTTTAAATAATCCCGTTTAACAAGCTCCATCCGTTTAAAACAATCATTTTAATTCGAGTTAAACCCTGTCAGAACGGCAACGCCGCTTACCGTATAATTACTGAATTAACATTTTTTCAATAACCTAATGCAGTGCGAGGTTGCCAGCTCTCTTATCTTTTTCTCATTAGTTGGTATGCATTTGGGGACTTCAATGATTATTTTTTTACTTGCTCTCAATTGGATCTTCATAACGTATTCGAAGGGCACACGCCTTCGACTACATTATGAACTATATACATTGTGAACTTAATTATGAAGCTGAAGGCATAGCTTTCCACTGACAGCTATGCCTTCAGCTTCATAATTAGGTTCGAATCAGAGGGTTAAATAATATTTTTTTGTAGTCCTAATAATTTTGTCAAAAATGGATGGTAACTACGACTTTTTTGTTAGATTGATTGCGACTGACATACGGATGCGAACGTTGTTTAAAAATCCTTTTTTTTTTAATACAACCGACTTCATAATTACAAAAAAACATTGCAAAGTATAAAATAACTTTTTTTATTGTAGAAGTCGGCGTTTTTTTTTTATATTTAAGGTTTTTTTATTTTTCATTTTTAGTGGTTCCCCACGCTACTCCCATTATATGGAGGGGGAACAATAATAGTTTGGGCCGTTATTTGGATCGATGGAAAAACCAATCTCATTTGGATCAGGAGCAACCTCAATGTTCAGATTTATGCGGAGAGGATTCTGACCATCCCTTTGCGTGATGCCGGTTGGGTGATAAGTTCGACTAATACTCGTCCACACACGGCTAGAGTAGTCACACGCACTCTTGCCGATACTCGCATTAACGTTCTGCCGTGGCCTGTTCAATCGCCAGACCTCAACCCAATTGATCACGCATGGGATATGCTCTAAAGAAGAGCTATGCCGAGTATGGATGCCGTGCATACCGACGTGCAAAGTGATTTTTATGAACTTATTTTAAGCATACCAAATCGCTGTGATTGTGGGATTCGTGTCAATGGTTGAAACACAGATTATATTTTTGTTTATCATTACAATAACAAAAATTAAAATCCTCATTTTAGCCTTTTTTGCCATTTAATTGAAGACGATTTGCAAAAAATTGCATTTTTTTTTAAAAAACTTAGGGATAAGTTGGGATAAGTTTTTTTCTTTTATAATAATAAAGACATATTTTTATTAAAAAAAAAATTGCTACTGGTAACCGAATCACCCGCTGGTGGCAACTTACACACTGCTACAACTTACAATTTGTTGGTGGCGCGACCGGTGGCCGCCACCAGTCGCGCCACCAAGGTGTCCTAGTGAGATGAAGCCCCTAAAGCGTACTCATTCCACTATATTGCCTCTATATCTACTAAATTCATACTTCATAAATTCTTAAACAGATACCAATAACCGTTATTGATTGCGAACATTAATTAAACAGTACTCAATCATGAACAGCTACCTACTATGTCTATATATTAAATGATCTAAGGGTTCCGTATATAAGCGATGAAATTTGACAAATGTTTAATCACTTGTTTACCTTTGTTGTTTATTGTTGCGCTGAATTATACTAATTGCAGCTTCGACCTCATGATAGTCGAATATTATCCCTACGGAACATGCCCCTGGGATGAAAAGTAGCTTATGTGCTGTTCCTGACTATAATCTATCTATTACAAATTTCATCCTTATCCGTTCAGCCGTTCTGACATGATTGAGTAACAAACACCCATTTTTTTCATTTGTAGTATTATTAGTTATGATTTAAAATTAAATTTCCAGTGGTTTAGACCGATCGAGAATTGATCAATAAGTTTTCTTTACATTTATTTATATTCAAGAAGAATTCATATATATCTAATTTAAAATAACTGGGGAACCCATAATTATGTAGATAAAAGGTTTTTTTTTCTGTTAAATCCAAAATGATCATGTGTTTTTTTTATTGTACGTTTGTTATGTACTTAACCTGATTACCATCTGAGATAGGCTCAAGACGAAAAAACTTCTCAACAATCAACAGTACAAGTACGAAATTTAAATACAATATGTGATTATTTATTTGTTTCTAGAGAGTTACATAATAGCTTCCTACCTTGTTGCTATTCCACCAATTCGCACTAAACGTTTCCAAACATCTATTATAATGCGCACAGTAAAGGAGTGGAACTCTCTGCCTACGTCTGTATTTCCGAACGCATACAACCCTAATCTCTTCAAAATTAGAGTGAAAAGGCTTCTTCTGGGTAAGCTCGCTTCATCGTCGACTTTGTCTCTGTCATCAATGACCTAGAAAAAAAGGTTGTATTTAAAAAAAAGATTTTACCGTAAACTATTTTATGAATATTCGTTAACAGCAGTGAACGCTATTCCCACACTAAAACGAAGTAACGATAGGGTCCACTTTTCTAGTTCCTTCAACTCCATCGTTCCATCTAAAGTTGGTACGTAAGTCCCATTGGAGTTAGACAACTTAGGTTTCAAACTAATCTAGTGCTCAAAGAAGGCTTTCAGCGTACAGGTGGTAGTGCCAATCTCAATGATACGAGCCCTGAGAGAGCTTTATATTTAGGTGACAGGTAGCTCGGCACTGAGAGACAATCGTAGACTCTGGACAAAGTGACGTTTTATCAGCGTTAAGGATTGTTGAAAAGGTAAATCATAAGGCCTCTTTTTTGAATAGGGCATGTCAATCTCATCAATTTTGGATAACTTGGCAATAGCCATCGCTAATAGACAGTCGTTAGTTCAGGTGGCCGTGATAGATTTTTGAAATAGTTACAGTTACGTGACGCATGCGTAAGTCAGCGTAATTTACGCTACCTAAAAGAGTAGGCTAGTATAACCCAGCGCTATCATTGTTGGTCAAACTGAGTAGTCAATTGTTACCTAGCGCAATGTATGCCGGCCAAATTGAGTAGGCTTGTGTTGCCCAGCGTAATGTGTGCTGGTCAAACTCCGGTACTGAGTATAACACAGCATAATGTTTGTTGATCAAACTTGATAATTAAGTATATATAATTCAAGAGAACCAAGGTTACCGACATAGCCCGAAGGATCGCCAAATTGAAGTGGCAGTGGGCAGGGCATATTTTTCGCAGAACAGATGTTCCATGGGGCCGAAAAGTTCTGGAGTGGGTCCGCGTACTGGATGACGTAGCGTTGGAAGGCCTCCCACAAGGTGGACCGATGACCTGGTGAGGGTCGCGGGTAGCCGATGGATGCGAGACGCACAGGACCGGTTGTTGTGGCGATGCTTTGGGGAGGCCTATGTCCAGCAGTGGACGTCTTTCGGCTAATATGATGATAATGATGATGATAATTCAGCGTAATATATGGCTGGTCCAACTGAATGGCCGAATGTAACTCTGCGTAATTTACGTCAGACTAACTAAGTAGCCGAATGTAACCCAGCGTAATGTATGCTTGTCAAACTGAGTAACCAATTATAACAAATCTAAATGTACGCTAATCAAGCTGTGTAGCCGAGTATAATCCAGCGTCCCAGGGATGTGCCATAACAGGCATTGCACAGAGGGGGTTCCGGAGTGGTCTTTTAAGAGGTACTGGGGCCCCTTCAATGTGCTGATGGTGATCACCGGGGTAGTTTTAGTGACGTCAAAATCCCACACGCTCTGCTGGTGATACTTTGTTCTTATAAGTAGCATACTCTGGGTGCATCGTCCTCACATAATATTAAATTAATTTTTGTATACCAAATTTTGTAAAATCATTATTTGAAAAGAGTAACTATGGAGTTTCTTGTCCGTTCTTCTCCATAAGAATCTACCTTTCCGAATGGACAGTAGAGTCACTTTATTAATGTAACATTATTATTTTACTGAACTGTAAACGATGACGTTCAAAAGTGCCGTTTAATGGCCTAATTGAAATAAACGTTTTGACTTTGACTTTGACCACACTCCCTGGTCTTTTACCCAAAAATCCAGGCACCTTTTGAAGGATTCCCCCCGAAAACAAAAAAAAAAAGCCCAGCGCAATTTTATTTTTATTCGCACTATCGAGAATAAAAATGTGCCTCTAGCTCGTTTTACGAGTTCGTGCAATTGTTGTAACGAACAAATTGATTTATAAACTCGTCCTTACTTTTATTAAATTTTCAATTCATTCCATTAGAGAGATTAACTAAAGTTAAGGCATTCAATAAATGTCACTCAAGTCAATGCGAACAAAATAAAGACATTAAACTTTTAGTTAATTTAGTTTAAAAAAATACCCATCTTCAATTGTTATTCTTATTCCACATAACAATTGCAGCAAGTGCCCACTTTGTCTGCTTGAAATAACAGTAGAATTAAATGTTTTATTATTTATACGAACTAGAATAAAATTCTGTTACAACTCTCTTTGTGATAAAGGTCAGAAACCTCTTTGCAGTTTTTATCATTTTTGTTACTCGTTTTTTGTCCGTTATGTAGGTACGGTTGCCTGCTTAATGTATTTTTTTAGTTGTATTAGTGTAAAAAGGGTACAAAGGGTTAGCGTTGTTAAGGATATCACTGTTTTTGCATTAGTGGTTTAAGGCTTATTTTCCTGTGCCTACCCTAAAAATGCTTACACCTTTTATATAAATTAAATATTAACTTTTTTGCTTCTGCACGAACCGTGCATTTTTTTTGTGTATAAGTAGTCTATTGCACTAACAACAGGTAAAGTATAGACTCCGTTAACCGTAAACTCCCATTCGGTCCATTGTGCGTTGAATTCTTGGCTTGCATAGCCAGCCTAGCTCCACCCATCAACACAGAAGCGGCTTCACATCACAGGCTTCGCAGAGCAACCTCATTTTTCAGGATATTTGTGCACATTGAGAAGTCCCACGTACAGACTTCATCACCCAGAATGACGTAAGCAGCTGATATCTTGGTTCCAAAAGAGCCTCTGCAGAGTGGGCTCTCTATGATGAAAATATTTTTTGTTAAGTTTTTTCAGTGGTACTTAACTATTAAATTTTAGTTCCGCTGAAAATGTTACAATGAGGTTTCATGTTTGAATCTATTTGATGTTCCAAGTAACACTTTTATTCCATCTCAGTTCTTATGTCTTTTAAAGACCCAGACTTATAAATACGAAATATAGACGATTACGTCTCTTTGTGATACAAGTCAGAAAAATTGAGTTGTACTAATAAACTGTGACATACAAAGTCCTTGTAACAGATTCACCACATAACCCATTCTTACTTCGTATACTTATAAATACGTAATATAGACGATAACGTCTCTTTGTGATGCAAGTCAGAAAAATTGAGTTGTATTAATAAACTGTGACATACAAAGTCCTTGTAACAGATTCACCACATAACCCATTCTTACTTCGTATACTTATAAATACGTAATATAGACGATAACGTCTCTTTGTGATACAAGTCAGAAAAATAGAGTTGTACTAATAAACTGTGACATACAAAGTCCTTGTAACAGATTCACCACATAACCCATTCTTACTTCGTATACTTTTAAATACGTAATATAGACGATAACGTCTCTTTGTGATGCAAGTCAGAAAAATTGAGTTGTATTAATAAACTGTGACATACAAAGTCCTTGTAACAGATTCACCACATAACCCATTCTTACTTCGTATACTTATAAATACGTAATATAGACGATAACGTCTCTTTGTGATACAAGTCAGAAAAATAGAGTTGTACTAATAAACTGTGACATACAAAGTCCTTGTAACAGATTCACCACATAACCCATTCTAACTTCGTATACTTATAAATACGTAATATAGACGATAACGTCTCTTTGTGATACAAGTCAGAAAAATAGAGTTGTACTAATAAACTGTGACATACAAAGTCCTTGTAACAAATTCACCACATAACCCATTCTTACTTCATATTCCAAAAATTAATTCACGACATATTATCACATGGAAAACCCACTGATTTGCCAGTTTCCGGTCCTATTAGACACAATAATATATTATTATTTCCCCCATGCCCTTGAAAGCTTCTGTTGGTCAACCCCGCCCTGTATTTCGTGGGGTTAGTACGTCGTGCGTGTTCATACAAAATATTAGCCGGTATATAACTGGCACGCGAAGTGGCGGCTACTGGGGCATTGAAGATTAAGTACGTGGCACTTTGGTACGACAACACTAGTTCTCACGATACTGACTTATTTTACTTTTGTATGTTTGTGGCCTTGAAGCTTATGCCTGTTATAAACAGTTAGCCTTGGTTTTTTTTTTAAATATTTTCCAGTCACATTTCTTCCTTCATTTTACTTGTTTCGGTCTACTGCTATCTTAGGTCACTTTTTAGGGTTCTGTACCCGAGGGGTAACCAACGGAATCCTTTGACTAAGCCTTCGCCGTCCATCCGTCCATCTGTCTGTCTGTCAATGGGCTGTATCTCAAGAACCGTACCTAATAGGTTGACAGTTTTCGCAGTGTGTTTTTCTATTACAAGAAAGAATATAAATTAAATTTAAAATTGAGGGGCTTCCATACAAGAAACGTGTTTTTTTCGGTTTTTGGAACGTAACCCTTCGTGTGAGTTCGAATCGCACTTGGCCGATTTTTATAGTATCCGTTCAAGTTCATTCCGTTTTTCATGCGTGATAGCAGAATGCGCGTAGTAGCAGTATATTGCGTAGGAAATAAACACGTCCTGGTGAAATGTCGAATACTATGGATACAATAGACTTCTGACTATTCCATCAAGGAATGCAAGGCGAGGTGATATGACGTCATTTAATCTTAAATTAATCGTTTTTGATGGACTTTGCTTTTTGCAAAACGTATTTCAACAAAAACTTTATGTATTTTAAAGTAATTAATCTGCTGCTTCGTTTGATAAGTCTCAAGTGTTAATTACACTTGAATGAAATTCTCCAGGACTGAAATAAACAAAAAAACAAATAAATGTGAAAAAGAAATCATGACAATAATGTTGTCAATCATTTCTTTTTTCCAAAAGTATGATAATAATTTATTCTGATGAGGGTTTGACAACTCGTTTCACAGTTTTATCGGTACGCGAAATCGAAAGGAAGGATTGTGAAATATACGTACTGTGTATTTTATATGTTACATTGAGCCTTGTATTTATACTATGTACCTACTTTGTTGTCAACTCCAAAACTGATTGAATTTTGAATTAGATTTTTTTTACGATCTGCCAAATAAAAATAATGTTACTATGAATCTCCATTTAAACTCTAAAAATACATGAAGCCATCGGAAACTGACAATTTTTCCCAATCAATCTTGAACCTAATGCTGTAGCGATAAACTTGAAAATCTATTAAAGAAATTTAACAGATTTTTGTAGTTTGATGTGTTGGCATCCACACCTTTTTTGATGGATGGGAAATCATCAAATGACTTCTTCCGCTCTGGGTGGAGCGGAAGGGCGTGTCAGACTCTTACTATATAAAACCCATCCGTGTTCCTTCTAAAGCCCTTTGCGTTCCAAGGCCGCGGTGATTTTTTCGAACAAATTCTGCAACCCTGGCAGGAAGACGAATGGACTCATCAAATATGAAAGAAGTAAATTGCTGGAGAGTTTGTTGCGCCACTTCTTCTTCCCAGCTATAACACTAGGAAGTGGTGACGGGCGGGCGTTTTGGGGGACTGTCTTTATGTAGAACTTTGACGTTTAAAAAGTGCTGGCACTAATTTGAATAAATGACTTTTGATTTTGAATTTGATTTTGAAATAAAGGGAAGCATTTGCCTCCATAAGGGGGAGAGCGCAGGCTAACAAAAATAAAAGTTTTCTTAACAAAATACGTCCAAAAATATTAATTTCAATATCTGTATTTGGATAAAACAGCCCAACTTCGCAACAATATAATTAACATTTTAGCATCAGTTACAAAATTTGTTAGTTGATTTCTCTCAATTATTTACTGACTGCCTTGTTTCAGGGGTAATATCAAAACTTGTCTGAAGCAGCTAAAGGGAAAATTATTATGAAAGTGACAAAGGCAGGGAAAACCAACAAGTTAACTCTTAACGGTTTAACGGACCCACTTCCGTACTTAATTACTAACTTCACAACTGTTTTTAGACGTTTTTGCTTTCTGTTACAAACTTCAGGGGAGTTGACCTAAATTTAGTAATTATAATTTTATTTAAAATTC
This sequence comes from Mamestra brassicae, assembly GCA_905163435.1. Taxonomy (NCBI): domain Eukaryota; kingdom Metazoa; phylum Arthropoda; class Insecta; order Lepidoptera; family Noctuidae; genus Mamestra; species Mamestra brassicae. Next base: position 1,981,258 of record LR990996.1, on the reverse strand, counting down.
CGAAAACTTCGCCAGCGCGGGTATTTCGTGATTGTGTTGTTTACCATAGCATGATATTGCTTGCAGAAAAATGTCCGTTTTTTGGTGGTAGTACCTACCTATTATTTTTAGATGAGCTTTTTAAAATTTGGTGTACTATAAAGTACGCTGTCTGGACAGGTCCACTTAAATCTGTTGTCCGCGACTTCGTACGCACATAACCCGTTTTTTCACGTTCTTGTGTAGCCTATAAAATTCCTCATGAATGTGGCTGTCAAAAAAACAATCAATCAAAAGTCATTTATTCAAATTAGGCTGAGTGTCAGCACTTTTTGAACGTCAAAGTTCTACATAAAGACAGTCCCCCAAAACGCCCGCCCGTCACCACTTCCTAGTGTTATAGCTGGGAAGAAGAAGTGGCGCAACAAACTCCCCAGCAAAAATACAAAAATATTTAAAAATAATTTTCCGAACCCGGGTAGTTCCAGAGATTAGCGCGTTCAAACAAACAAACTCTTCAGCTTTCTTAAATGAGTATAGATTTCAAGTTCACAAAAAAATTACATTGCAATGTACTGTGATATATTATGATGCATGACTTATAAAGTATTAACACATGATCTGCCGCTATAGCTAATTTTCAGCTCGTCATTTTGATATCACACAACATATCTGTAAAGTCTTAAATATTTTTCAACGAATCTATTGACACATTGGCTTACCGCTCGACTTTACTTGCTACATCCCGCTCAAAACAAATATTTGTATGCCCCACAGACTCCAGTCTGCTTGTTTGTTTACTTGACATATAAATGCTGGCAATGCACCCACTATACAGAACGCAATTTTGTTACAAATAATAAACTTTGTTGACTGCCCAACATGGCTATTTTAATTTGGGAATTTTTGTGAAGTACCTAGCCCATAGTCTATAGTAGGCGCCAGATAAATGTGGAATAAAGTATATTGACCTTTCCCTAATAACTGTTCATAGGTACCTGAACAATTAAATATGAATCGTTTTTCATTATTAGACAATGTTAAGGATCACGAGAGATGATGATTCGGGACAGCTTTGTGTCATTAATTCCGGTTTTTAAATTAAAAATGTCAATAATTGTAGGTGGGTCAATGACCGTTATTCCACGATTATCTGGCGCCTACTATAGGTTTAAACCTGGTTGATGGCATTATAAGTAACACCTGAAATATAACTTATATCAGTTGTATCAAAGACTGTTAGGTTTAAGTTATGGTAGACACCACATAACTGTGCAATAACGGTCATTGACCCACATTATAATAATAATATAATAATAATAATAATAATAATGTTTATTGAAATAATAATTTTACATAAAGTGTACATATGGTTCAATATTATATATTTTTATATTGGACTATAATAGTATTATAATAATCTGGATAAAAACTATGGTATGACAAGTATAACATTACAGTTACAAAAATAAAAATTCTGAAGGCAATATAGTGCGTTGCCCGATCTAGGTTTATTTAAACCTGTGTTTCAGGCCATCTCTCTACGACGGTACTTTTTAAATAGGACAGTCACTTAATTAAATTAACATATATTTTCAATATCCAAGTAGGAACAATGTTTTGCGCTATCTTATGATAAACTATGCTTATGGTATGTATTTATAACTAAAACTAAAATTATTATAATATTAGGTTAGGTAAATACAGTTAAGTCAGCTACTTTATTTCAGCACCTCTAGTAGTTTTTCCGTGTCCGAGTAATTAAGTTTCGCTAAATAATCAGATAACATTATACTACACCTATTATAACTTAAATTATATACCTTTAGCAATTTGTTAAATTTATTATATAAGTAAGGTCCTAGAAATAAGTAAAATCTTTTAGTGAATGCATGTTTAGTCTGGGTGTTAGTGCAAACCATGTCCTTTCTTCTCTTGTCTGAAGGTCCTGTTTTGAAATCTAGTTCAGTATGTTGCAGTAAAACTATACTTAGAACGAATAGTTGTCGAACTGTTAATACCTCACATGCCTTATAAAGCTGGTGTGTGGGAAATCTGAATGGGCGAAAGGTGGCGACTTTTAAAATTGCTCTTTGAGCACGTTCTAGGAGTACTAAAATTGATTTTGCGGCACCACCCCAAGAAGTTATGCAGTAGGTAAGAATAGACTGACACAAAGCCAAGTAAACCTGTTTGATTAATTTAAAGTCGGCTATGTCCCGTAAATTTTTAAAAATGTATATTAATTTACGCACTCTAGTGCATAATAAATCGATGTGTTTGCGGAAATTTAAGTTTGTGTCTATCGTGACGCCGAGGTATTTGATATGGTCGGCTTTAGTTAAAGTGGGGCAAGTGCATGCTGCGTCAGCGTATGTATTACAATTATGCGCGTGAATGTTTTGGTTAAGCGGAGTCGCGTTAGTATTTCTCATTGTAAATAAAATAAATTTGGTTTTATCTGAATTTAACGTTAAAAGATTATTATGTAGCCAATTACACACAATATCAAAGCCATTCTGAGCAAGTTCATATACCTCAGCTCTTGATTTACCTGAGAACAGTAGAGCTGTGTCATCCGCATATGACATAATTAAACCATTTTGGAGTTGTAAGCGGCAAAGGTCATTTATATATATCAAAAATAACGTAGGCCCCAAAATACTACCTTGTGGGATTCCATAATCGCTATTTTTAAGTTCAGAGCTCGTGTACTGACCTATTTTTAAAGACTGGTAACGATCGCTAAGATAATCAGATAACAAATTTAATTGCGCTCCTCTTATGCCTATTTTTTCCAGTTTAAGTAATAGTAAAGAAGAAGAAATGGTGTCAAAAGCTTTGGCAAGGTCTAAAAAGATCCCAATGGTATGCATGCCATTATCGAGATTTTTACTTATAAAATTTGTCAATTTGTGTACTGCTTGGCTCGTTGATCTTTTGGGCCTAAAACCAAATTGTTGATCTGAAAGCAGTTTGTTATTTTCAAGATATTTTATTAGTCTGTTGTTAATGATTCTTTCCAAAACTTTTGAAAGCCCCGTTAGTACTGAAATAGGTCTATAGTTGGTCACACAGGTTTTGTCCCCAGACTTAAAAACAGGGGTGACCACGGCTTTTTTAAGCAATTTTGGGAATATTCCTTGGGTTAAACATACCTGAAAAATGTGAGTTAGTGGAGGGGCAATTAGGTATTTAAGTTTTTTAAGTACAGTATTAGGAATGTCATCCCAACCGACGGCGCAGACGTCCTTTAACCCGTCTATTATACCTATCACTTCATTCGCGTCCGTATCTAAAAGGGCAAAAGAGTTCAATGTAGTATGAGTCATAGATGGACTTTGAATAGAAGAATTTCTGTGTGATAAAGTTTTTTCTGCCAGATTTTTCCCAACGTTAATAAAGAAATTGTTTGCTTTATTAGTCGCTGCGAATGGGTTCAATTCGGTTGATAAAAGTTCGAGCGCTGGCTCTGATTTTTTAGTTCTAAATGTGTTACTTTTAATGAACTTCCAGATAAGCTTACTGTTTTTTCCTGCCTTCTGTAGCTGGTCTTTGTCATATTGTTTTTTTATTTTTTTCAACAGATTGTTACAGAAATTTCTATATCGCTTATAAGTGACTGAGAGTATTTCATTGTTTGGAGCAAGTTTCCATTTTTGGTGTAGTTTGTCTCTATGTCTGATACAGCGAACAAGTCCGGGCGTAATCCACGGTTTAATGTTGTTGTACTTTTTAGGTATTATTTTTGTCGAAGTGTTTTTCTCAATCGCAAATTGTAATAAATCAATAAAACACTGTAACGAAATATTGGGGTCAGTCGAATTGTTGTAAACGGAGTCGAAATTAATAGCTCGTACGTCATTTTCAAGCTTAGTTAGGTTGAGTTTAGAATAGCTGCGCATGCAGTTTTTTCTAGGTGAAGGAATTTGCAATGTTAGCATTGCAAATTCCGTTAACATTGACTTTCTTAATATAAAGAAATATAAATAAAAACCTAAAGTTGTCCTGAATCGACTTCTATCGTGATCCTTTACGTTTTCTACTAATGAAAAACGATTCATAATTTATTTTCGGGTATAAGAGATATTAGAGAAAGGCTCTGGCTCTGATTTTTTAGTTCTAAATGTGTTACTTTTAATGAACTTCCAGATAAGCTTACTGTTTTTTCCTGCCTTCTGTAGCTGGTCTTTGTCATATTGTTTTTTTATTTTTTTCAACAGATTGTTACAGAAATTTCTATATCGCTTATAAGTGACTGAGAGTATTTCATTGTTTGGAGCAAGTTTCCATTTTTGGTGTAGTTTGTCTCTATGTCTGATACAGCGAACAAGTCCGGGCGTAATCCACGGTTTAATGTTGTTGTACTTTTTAGGTATTATTTTTGTCGAAGTGTTTTTCTCAATCGCAAATTGTAATAAATCAATAAAACACTGTAACGAAATATTGGGGTCAGTCGAATTGTTGTAAACGGAGTCGAAATTAATAGCTCGTACGTCATTTTCAAGCTTAGTTAGGTTGAGTTTAGAATAGCTGCGCATGCAGTTTTTTCTAGGTGAAGGAATTTGCAATGTTAGCATTGCAAATTCAGTTAACATTGACTTTCTTAATATAAAGAAATATAAATAAAAACCTAAAGTTGTCCTGAATCGACTTCTATCGTGATCCTTTACGTTTTCTACTAATGAAAAACGATTCATAATTTATTTTCGGGTATAAGAGATATTAGAGAAAGGTCTTTGAACTTTAGTGTAAGTTTGTTTTGCGCCTACCATGTTAATCTTTTAGTATATTAGTTATACCTCTGCCTGACCGTCAGGAGAGAACTGGTGCCGTGTTGTTATGTTATAAACATTGTTTAAAATAAGCGCGTGTTTTTTAAAGAAGAAGAAAAAATGCCAGCGTGAAAAGAAGATTAATAGCATAGTCATTTTGTCTGTTCGCGCCCGTGATTTACGCAGCGTGAATATAAATAAAGTTCATTTTATTTTTAGTACACTTTGTTACTGACTGGTACTAAAATGTTTATTTTTGTTTTTAGCTTTACGGAGCATATCTTCCGGGTTTATGAAGTAAAACCTATTTTTACGAACTTTTATTTTTAGTTAATAATTTCTCAACCTACTTGGGTTTGAAGATACGCTGATTAACTTCGCTTTGGTGACTTTGCGTGTAGGCATAAAGTGTGACACAGTTTTTAAATGGCTATGAAAAGCTGTGATTCTGGTTCTATATATGTAACGTTATAAAAATATGCTAGAGTATTTTTTTTTTTTTTTTTTTTTAGGATGGGAAATCATCAAATGACTTCTTCCGCTCTGGGTGGAGCGGAAGGGCGTGTCAGACTCTTACTGACTAAAACCCATCCGTGTTCCTTCTTAAGCCATTTGCTTTCCAGGGCCGCGGTGACTCTTTCGAACAAATTCCGCAACCCTGGCAGGCTCTGGCCCTAGCGGGCCCCGTCCTCTATGCTGACATCTCTTTGAGGCGCGCGTGAAACACAACGCGCCATCGACCCGGGCCTGGTGGTGATCGGACAGCGAGCCACCCAACGCTCGCCGTCCGCAGGCCCGCGCCTACGGTGGCCGGGGATCGCCCTGCGACTCCCGACGCCCGGGGCGTCTTCTCCTGTAGCGGCGGTTGGGACGAAGGCCTTGCCTTTCCCTCGCGCGGCCCGCCTCCTCCTTCGCTAGCATTACTGCTTCGCAGAAGGAGGTGACCGCTTCCCAAGCCTCCTCGCTCCGGACCATGGATTCAACCAGGGCCGGACGCGAGAGGTTGCCGCCGCCGATCGCCTCGACGAGGACACGGCGGTGCTCAGCCCAAGCAGGGCAGACCTCCACCGTATGCTCCACCGTGTCCTCCGGGCGATCCTCACAGTGCTGACACCCGGGCGTGTCCTCCCGCTTAATTCGAAACAGGTACCTCCCGAAACAGCCGTGTCCGGTTAGTACCTGCGTCAGGCGGAAGGTGAGGACGCCGTAGCGCCTCTCCAGCCACTCCTCAAAGAGGGGTCTTATCGCCGCAATTGTGGCGTGCCCAGCGCTGGGTTGCGACAGTCGCCGTTTCCATATCGCCATGGTATCCTGCTGGAGCTCTGTCCGCCGCGTATGCTAGAGTACTGCGTCATCCATCAAGGCAATATTAAAAAAAAACTAGCCAAGTGCGTGTCGGACCACGCACAGTGTAGGGTTCCGTAGTTACCCGTCTCCTAAATCATATCGTTAAAATAGAAAAAAGTACTAAACTATTATTACATTACAAAGTTACAAACGCACTTGTTGTGTTTGTGGGTTTGTCGTTTTGTGGCAATTAAATACTTTTTCTTTCTTCTTTTTCACTTGGTTTTAAGTCATTTTCTATGGAATTATTAGGATTTTTTTACTTACCCAGTTCCATTTTACATGTATAAATAAGAACGACTATTACTCATTAACTCGTTAAGCCTAGGTATCGGTGATAGTTTGCCTTTTAAATTCGTTTTATATACTACTACTATGAATTTTTCCACGTCTTCAAAAACAACTTTTTAGCTAGCAAAGGGCCCCCCCCTTTGCCAGCTAAAAAGTTGTTTTTGACACTTGACTATATCAAAAATTAGTACTTTAAAGCTTAATATTTCGCAAAAGAATCCTTGGATGGAAAAATAGTAATAATTTTATAAATATTTTTCGACCTATTCAATGCCACCCCCACACCATGGGGCAGACGATAAAAAAACAAAAGCGCCACCTTAAAAAAAATGTATTTCAAGATTTTATTTTACCACTTTGTCGGCGTGATTAATACACCCACCCACCAATACCAAATTTCAACTTTGTAGCGCTAAGTCTCTGAGCTAAACTGCGGACGGACAGACAGACAAACGGACATGGCGAAACTGTAAGGGTTTCTTGTTGACCACTGAACCCTAAAAAAGAGAGTAAAATTCAATTTATAAAGCTTCCTGTCAGCCATTTTCAATCAGGGAAATGTCAATGTACTTTATTGCAGATTTATCTGGCGCCTACCAAAGACGCCTACTGCAAGGACTGGGTTCCGGTGGCTTGGGAAAAAACATCCGTAAGGATTTTGGTGAAGCTTTTGCCAAAGCAAAGATTGAAAGAACAACCTGAAATACAGATCCTTAGTGCTCGTACTTTCTGCGTTTAATTAAAAAATATTATTATAAGAATAAATTACAACCTACAAAAGTACTAGGAGATTATAACTCAAAAGCCGATATCCCGATAAACAGATCCCTTAGAGACTTCAAAAACTTTCTTCATAATATTTTTCAGCAGTTTAAATGAGCATTCCGTTGAGAGTAAACTAGAGACGCCTAGAACCTAATCCAAACTTCCATACTAATGTTACAAATGCGAAAGTGTGTCTGTCTGTAATCGTTTCACGCTTAAACCGCTGAACCGATTTAGATGAAATTTGGTAAGAAGATAGATTAGACCTTGGAGAAGGATATAGGCTACCTTTTGTCGTGAGAAAAGCTTTTGAAGGGGTTGAAAGTTTGTATGGGAGTCCGTAGTTATTGAAGATATATTTAGGCAATTGATAAAAATAATAATTTTGTACATGCGTTTTTGAAGAATTTGGAGGGATCTTAAAAACAAAAATGGCTGCTCAAAGTTACTATTCTGAGCGGACGAAGTCGCGGGCAAAAGCTAGTTTACGATATAGATTTATAGCAAGCAACAAATGCACCCATATAATGTTCATCTCAACATTTACATTGAAGATTTCAAAGGTCATTATATCTGTCGCCTCCACTTTGTATATATTTATTATCATCAAGTAGGTACGTTCATATGTATATTACTACTTAATCACCACTTTTCTAGGCCAATTGGTTATTACGATTACACAGTATTGCTATTAAAATGATATTAAACAAAATGGACTTTTCGTAATCGAATTGAAAGATTAAAGTCCTCGTACAAAATAATAATGATTTTCCTAAAAGCCGACGCCAACGAAGTTAAAAATATAATTAAATTAACAGTTTTTTTGATATAAAAGCTTTCGTGATATTCTGAATAAAATTATTGAGATAAACTTTGGGGTGCAGTATTGTAATTGGATGTTTTATAATTAAGCATACCACTTAGGCTTCAACCAACTTGTATGATGAATTGATAATAAATAACATTAAAAGATGTTTAATTAAAAAGCTTTTGGTCAAGTAATAACAGCCGCTGGGGTCGATATCCAAGGTAAAGCAACGCTCTCTTTTTTTTAAGGATGGGAAATCATCAAAATTAAAAAAAAAGTCATTTATGCAAATTAGGCTGTTCTACATAAAGACAGTCCCCCAAAACGCCCGCCCGTCACCACTTCCTAGTGTTGTAGCTGGGAAGAAGTGGCGCAACAAACTCCCCAGTAATCATCCCAATACCACCAATAGACTTCTTCCGCTCTGGGTGGAGCGGAAGGGCGTGTCAGACTCTGACTGACTAAAACACATCCGTGTTCCTTCTAAAGTCCTTTGCGTTCCAGGGCCGCGGTGACTCTTTCGAACAAAATCCGCAACCCTGGCAGGCGCTTGCAGGCTCCGTCGCCTATACTAATATGTGTGATACGCGTGAAAATAACCGCGCCATCGACTCAGGCCTGGTGGTGATCGGACAGCGAGCCACCCAACGCTCGCCGTCCGCAGGCCCGCGCTTACGGTAGCCGGGGATCACCCTGCGACTCCAGACACCCGGGGCGTCTTCTGTAGCGGTGGTTGGGGCGAAGGCCTTGTATTTCTCTAGCAACGATTGCTAAAGTAAGTTCAAAGATGGGTGACTATTTACCATATACAGCGACTCATCATGTTGAGCCGTTGGTCCCGGCTGTCATGAGATCTTTGTCAGTCACTACAGGTAGTCAGTACGCACCTGGCCTTTCTAAAGAGCATCACGAATAAGAACTGTGTATGTTCGTCAAGGGCGTCCTCTCCTAGCTTATCCACCCACTTCTGCCTTGTAAATGCTTCTTGTTAGTTCCTTTTCATCCATCCAATCAACATGACCAAACAGTTTACGTATACGGAAGCGTCGAAGATGGCGTTTTGTAGTTTTTACCTACTCCAATTAAAGAAAGGATTGATTTTGAGTACATGTCATCGGTTTATTGCAAACACCCTAATATTGTTGTTTTATTTAATTTTTATTTATGAATGTTAATGTGGATGGATGGACAGGGAGAAGGAGGCCAAAGAAAAGATGGATGGATTTTACTAGGAGTGATATGAAAGAAAAGGGAGTTAGTGATAGCGTGACGGTTGACAGGATAGAATGGAAGAAAAAAACGTGTTGCGCCGACCTCAAGTAACATGGGATAAGGGCAGGAAGCTGATGATGATTTACTATTGATAGGCACGGTTTGATCACTATCTCACCTGATCGAAGCGATGATGTAGACGAAAACGTTTTGTGCGTGTGGGTGGGATGTCCACCATGCAACGGTGGCGCATAGCCGTACGTCTTGTGGTTTGATGATGGAACGGGCTTGGCGGAATTAAGCTATGCAATTCCGTCGCACACTCCCCAAAATGCAAACGATTGAAAACCGACTTGCTAGGAACTCGGCGTCGATGCTCAAGACTTTGGAGCTTCGACTCGACGAGCCTATAATTGCCAATGATCCTCTTGGCTCTTTTCTCAATTGACTTAAGGGCATTAAGCTGGTATATTGAAAGACTATATAATTTCGTTGTCATAAAGACTAAATTATTAAAACGCAAAATACGCCATTTAAATTCGATAGTTGGAAATATATCCGTGTCTTATTAAAAAGATACAGTTTCTAATCTAGCGAGATGTATTATAAACATATAGTGTATACAATAACCTGGTAATATACCTAATATAAATGTATATTCAATGCGTTTATAAATAAAACAAGCTGGTTAACAACCTTCCGTGTTATTAATTTAGGTTACAAAACACGCCAGTCAAACTATTGGCACTGCGGTATTCATTGGCAGTATTGTATTTTATGTTACTACAAAATATGTCCATTTTGAACAGTTGGTAGGATATATTTTTAGAGTGACCGATCAAAAACCAATAGGTAGCTGTTCTTTTTGTTACGCTTTTTTGAACACTAGCTTGAAATTCGACGCAGGTTCGAAAGCTGTTTCGGTCCAAAAAACAATGGTTAAATTGGCGAAATACACTTTTTTTTGTGAAAATGATAAAGAAAATTATTTTTCATTTTTGTGAATAAATCTAAACTTTTAAATAACCCCTATAAGTTGGTTTATTTATTTGTTTGATCGCGTTAATCTTTGGAAGTACCAGTCAAAATTATTTTTGTATATGATAGCCACATTCATGAGGAAGGCTTTAGGCTAAACGGAAACGACAAAAAAAAGATACGAGAACCGGAAAAAAACGGGATATGCGCTCCCGAAGTCGCGGGCGAAGTCCTTTTTTATTTTTTTATTTTTTTTAAGGATGGGAAATCATCAAATGACTTCTTCCGCTCTGGGTGGAGCGGAAGGGCGTGTCAGACTCTTACTGACTAAAACCCATCCGTGTTCCTTCGAAAGCCCTTTGCTTTCCAGGGCCGCGGTGACTCTTTCGAACAAATTCCGCAACCCTGGCAGGCTCTGGCCCTAGCGGGTCCCGTCCTCTATGCTGACATCTCTTTGAGGCGCGCGTGAAACACAACGCGCCATCGACCCGGGCCTGGTGGTGATCGGACAGCGAGCCACCCAATGCTCGCCGTCCGCAGGCCCGCGCCTACGGTGGCCGGGGATCGCCCTGCGACTCCCGACGCCCGGGGCGTCTTCTCCTGTTGCGGCGGTTGGGACGAAGGCCTTGCCTTTCCCTCGCGCGGTCCGCCTCCTCCTTCGCTAGCATTACTGCTTCGCAGAAGGAGGTGACCGCTTCCCAAGCCTCCTCGCTCCGGACCATGGATTCAACCAGGGCCGGACGCGAGAGGTTGCCGCCGCCGATCGCCTCGACGAGGACACGGCGGTGCTCAGCCCAAGCAGGGCAGATCTCCACCGTATGCTCCACCGTATCCTCCGGGCGATCCTCACAGTGCTGACACCCGGGCGTGTCCTCCCGCTTTATCCGAAACAGGTACCTCCCGAAACAGCCGTGTCCGGTGAGCACCTGCGTCAGGCGGAAGGTGAGGACGCCGTAGCGCCTCTCCAGCCACTCCTCAAAGAGGGGTCTTATCGCCGCAATTGTAGCGTGCCCAGCGCTGGGTTGCGATAGTCGCCGTCTCCATACCGCCATGGTATCCTGCCGAAGCTCCGTCCGCCGCGATGCAATTTGCCGCGGCAGCGGAGTTTCACCCCGGCGAAGCGCCTCCACGCGCCACGCGTAAACGTGCGCGAGGGCTTCCGCCTCCAGATCCCATGGCGGTAATCCGGCAAGCGGGCGAAGTCCTAGTTTTATTATAATTATAATACTCGTTCCACGCATAATATTTATTTGAATTGGATAGGTACTACATTGATATTTTTGTATAATACTCATTTTCTCATCAAGCTAGACAGTAGACATTTTCACAGATGATGTATTTCTGTTTCCACTGTAACAATAAAAATAATAAAAATTAAATAAAAATAAAACGGAATAACATATTTCTTGTATGGGGGCCTTCATTCAAGAAACATGTTTTTTCGGCTTATGGTACGGAACCCTTGCTTTACAAACTTAACATATATATTGATAGACATTTTTACATTAACGTGGGTAGGTGACTTTCACGCGAGCGAAGTCGCTGGAAAAGCAACTTATCATTTGAATATTACAGAAGAAGAAGATGGACGTGAAACTTAGGGTGTTACTACACCTATCGATCGATCGCCGATCGACATTGATCGATTGGTGTAGTAGAAACTATCGATCGACGTCGACTAATCCATTCTACCGGATCGATCGCATCAATCGACGATCGATCGATTGGTGTGGTACCTTATTGCGAGTTTTTAACGTTCTGGATCGCGTTGGTGTAAACGTCAATTTGTATTGAAACTATCGTTCGATGTCGACTCATTTATTCTACCATCAATTGGTGCGGTATCATTCGTATTAAAACAGTTACAATCCTTATTATAAATGAAAAAAAATTGTCTGTTTGTTACCTCTTCACGGCTGAACGGATTCCTGTAAAACTGGATCTTAATTTGTCACACGAATAGATTATGTTCTAGTATAGTTCCCGTGGGATAACTTTCGACAAGGACACAATTCCATAATCTAAGCTACATAAGTACATACCCACGACTTTAATACGTCAACATAAGCCCAGCGATACATCATACAAATGTTAGCAGAACGTATATTTTTATTCGTAAATTACACTCGTGTGTAACCGCCTTGTTCAGTATAACATGATATTTATGTAGCGAGACGGGCAAACGTTATTTTCTACTAATAAAGCGTTGAAAAAAAGTCCTTTGTTTCTTTTTCTTGTGCATAAAAATGTTTTTTATTTTATATTCTCCTTCTTAGTTTTAGAAGTTAGTGAACGAAGTCTATACAATTTTTTTTGCTTTAAAATGAGAACATGAATTAATTGAACTGACTTATTTTTTAAATCAAACCATGTTCTTGCTTCATTTTGCGTATACTTTTATTGTGCGTAGGTACACCTAAGTTGTGGAATTGACTGCTGGAGTTTCATGATAGCTACAAATTGGGGTCTTTAAGGCAAGAGTGAATAGCTTTCATCTAAGCTAGCGTGCTTCTTCGTCGACCACATCAGAAAGAGCTTATTGGCCCATCTTATCATAGCCAATTCATTGCATTAATTTCAGATGAAACGATATCTGCCCAGCATTTTCCTAATATATTGGGGTCGGCTTCCAGTCAAACCGGTTTCAGCTGAATACCAGTATTTTATGTGGAGCGGCTGCCTACCAGACCTCCACAACCCATTAACTGGGTAACACGGTACTCCTTGGTAAGACTGATGTCAGATTTTCTGGCTTCGGACTATCCGTAACGACTGCCAAAGATCTACAAATAACAGCAGGGACCGACAGCTTAACGTGCTTTCCGAGGCACGGAAGAGTCTCAATATGTTAAGATGGTCACCCATCCACAGACCAACCTCGGCAAGCGTTGCTTAACCTTGTAGATCGACCCGTGTGGCTGTTATTATTTAGCCACGAGCTCCTCTTTCAACCATTACACATACGAAACTTATATTTCTTCTATGGCAACTGAGGCGTTATTATACATCAATATTTCTGCCAATGTCACATTTTAGTTACCCTCAAATCACTTGACGCATAGCGGCTCGGCTATTGGACTCGACGTCGTAGCAAGCGTAGTCCGCGTAGCACTCACAAGTGCTACGCCGTAGCCGCTACGAATGAACGCTTACTGCCGGTTGATTCCGTAAACATGTTGAAGTGAAGGCTTGGGTGAAGTGATCACGAGGTGAGCGGTCAATCCATGTATTCAAGATGGAATGACAACTAACTTTCTGATCACGTGACATCTTGATTATATGGATTGACAGCTCACCTTATGATCCCTTACCCCAAGCCTTTACTTCGACATGTTTACAGAATCGACCGGCTGATTTATGATTGCAATTTTGGATTTTTATTTATTTTATTTATTTATTAACGGCACATCAACATCAACAACTCAAAACACAAACTTGGACATATAAAATTGTATAAGATCTTATTCTCGTAGTTATGTCAATTACAGACGTGCACAACATTTTATAATATTTAACAAAATAATGAGCAAGATTAGGATACAATATAAAATTTATAAATCAATGGTAAAACTTGCTTTTTTTTACACACACACACGACATCGGTTCACCTTCGGCCTTCCAATGCTGCGTTTTTCAGTACGCGGTTGCCACTCCAAAACCTTTCGACCCTGTCAACAATCTGTTCTGCGAGAATTGTGCCCTACTCACTGCCACTTACGTTTATTCATTATTTTATTAAGTATTATAGAATTAGGATAGTTTCATGTTAATAGAAAAATGTTAGACTAACTTGAATCTTAAAGTCTCGGCAAAAAAAAGACAAATTATTTTTTTTATTTTAATATAGCATATTAGCTATATTAAAATAAAAAACTTCATGATATTAACAGGTAGCAACTATCATTCAACGCTTTACGGCAACTTTTAACAAAAAAAAAAAAACAAATTGCACTATTTTCCTTAGTAGGCTATTGGGAGCCGTGCCCCGGTACTTCCGGCTCATATTAAAACAGTTATCGTACAATCTTAACTGCCCTATACTCGAAACTATAGCGTCCGCTGAAAATGATATACTTACCTACAATCTACACACAAAAACCAACCCTAAATGTTAAATTTAAGGTTGAAATTCCAACACAAACACCACAACACAGAAATACCCTATTATTTCTCATTATTAATTTGATAAGAAAAATTTCCCGTATGTGAATGGAATTTTCAACTTTATACTTAGCGGAGTTAAGGGTAATTTTGTTTGACTATTTAAACCAGAGTGTTTCGTAATCGTCCGATACAGTACTGTATTTAAACGGTCGTTGAAAATATAGATAGACTTTTCATAGGCATCCCGTTGTCGTTTGGAACAATGAAAAACACTGGCCTCTTTTGGTTAAGCCAGCTGGTTAAAACAAGGCCTAATGACAGGATGAACCGACCCCAATATGGAGACACTTCATTATCGGATGGTTTTTGTTTTTGTCACAAAGATGGGGAATATACGAGTACAATGCGGACGTTTGCCGAATGATATACGAATTCAATATTGTATTCATGTAACGATATGTCATTGTCCGAAGGTTAGGCACGTAAATGTGGGATAAACGATATGATTGATGCGTTAATAATGTACACCTACACAAGTGGGGCGTAGAATCAATAATATTCTAGATAGAAATAGACCATACCTATGAGTACTCAATAAACCGGGTGTTTGATATTAGGTTTAAATACATTTAGTTCACAAACGGGAAACTTTTTGATATCACATAACATGGATAAATATAACAAAAAAAAACATGTTTTCCTTGAGGAAAAAACTGAAAGAAGTGAAATGTTAACTTTTGCTGAAGTCCAATTAAGAAGTTAATGAAGGTACTTAAAAATGTTGTTACATTCGGGATAAAAATAGGAATCAACTTTACCTATATTTTGTCATGATGTTATAATAAACAAAAGCTAATCTAGCAACATAAAGTGACCTTTCATCACCCCACACGAATTTAATACAAACCCTTTTACTTTTACAGCGTGATAAGCCACCGAAAACCTGTATTTGTATTCACTCCAAAATCTTGCAAACAAAAATAAAACGGTAATGGCTCAGCGTAAAAAAGGCCGTGCTAATTCTCTGCCTACATTAGGACAAACAAAACCTTCATGCGTACATCACAGCCCCCCACAGGCTACGTACCATCACGTACGAAAAAGGTATTTCACTCCGAAAAAGGCAAACATTAAAGTTTTGGTTGAGTGCCATCTCTGTCATTTTAACTGCTCTGTGGTTTTGTATACAATGTCGCCCGTCGCTGTACCTTTGTTGGGGACAGTTCGTAATTTGAAATTTGCGTGTGGACTCGTAAAGGGAATGTTTTTTTTTTTAGTTTTATGATGCGAGCACTTAGAACTCTTTGTTTTTAAACACGAGTGCCTTTTTTGTTGTATTTCTAAGTACAGTGGCGTACAAAGGAATTAATTTAAATTAAATACGTTTTGTCTACGTTTATTTTAGGTTTGTGTTTGTTTTTGTTTAAAGTAGCTTGTTTATTTTGCTTTTAATTATGTTAATTGGTTTTAGATTTTCAACTAAAAATAATACTTTCATCAAAATTGAATTAGACACATCAAAAAGTTAAAATATTGTTGTAGAAACTGTATTTTTCGTACAGCAGCAGAAATGTAGTGCCGCTTACTTAATTCTGATTGAAAAAGCTTTTGACCTCTCTGTTTTTTTTTTCTTAATTGTTATTGTTGGACTCACTTGTTTTTTTAAACGTTTTTACTATGTTTGTAATGAGGTGTACAATAAAGTATATAATAATAATAATAATAATATTATTTTACGCTTTCTCGCCTCAATCACCGAACCAGTTTTCATAAATTTAGGGACTTATGGTCCCATCTGGAAACGGTTATAGGCTACTTTTTGCGACAATCTATATAGTAACGCGAGCAAAACCGCGGGCTAAACCTTGTGTCATGAAACCCTTAAAACAATTATTAATCTGAAAAGCAAATACCCTTGACATTCATAAACCAGAAATTATACGAAACATACAAAACAATCAATACATGGACCATTAAAATTCAGTTTACGTTTCCCAGCCGGATATTGTGGCAGGACTTGTTTGTCACGGATAGTCACTTGAGTTCGTCACGTCACCCGCTAGTAGCGAGCGACGAAATTGCTTTTAATGGCCCAATTCAAAGTCGTCTTGAGGAAATTAACTGGTATTTAAAATGTAAGTGATTTTCTTTAACAGTTTAGGTTAATTTGTCTACGATTTGTGAGGGTTATTATTAAAAAAACACCTATGTTTTTGTAATGACTGCTTTTTTGTTGTGTATAATAGTTTCGAACACACATTTTTTTACTGTCTGTTGATCAGACAGCGACGTCAATCTTGAAAGTTTAAAATTATTTCAGACGAACAAATGAATACAATATTTTTTCAATTAATATATTAAAATTAATAAAATATTGATTATTATCTGTATATTCGTTCCGAATTGTTAAAATTCAATTTTGAATCTTATTTTTATTTATTGTACAGCTACCACAATATAGTCTTTATAACCCAAAGGTTGACTGGTAGAGAATGCCTTGATGCATTAAGTCCGCCCATGTACCACTATTGTACATAAAGTTTAAATAAATAAATAAATATATAATTTAAAATAAATTTTAATCAGCAAGCAGTTAGTCGACTCTTCACGCGACCAGAGGGCTGGTCTTTTTATTGGCTATTAAACGTGGCAGTGTGCTGCCTGTGTTTTGGGCTCTTTTTCGGATGTCAAATTTTTCAATGCCCATGCTAAATGAGTTCTAACCCCCTCCCCCCTTATATCCCGCTTGTACATATGTATATTATATTATTTAATATCTCGTAAATACTATGAAATTAAAAGTCTGTATTTATAAGTAAGAAAATCATTATAAATCTCTAAAAAGAAAAAACAAGAAACAAACGGTGCCCCGCAAGTCAAGGCAAGCTAAACCACGAATGCACTTAATTGGATTTCTCTTGTAGCAAATAAAACGAGATTGCATTTCTTCTTTAACCAACGAAACCAACCATATTGTTTTCCCATTAAAAGAATAAACAGTTCTTGTAAGAACTGTGATCTATGACTTCATACATTACCTATTGAAAAATAATGATACAATATATAATAAGTGCTAAATTAAGATCGCCTTCTTTAAATCGAGAGTTAATAGGTTACCTCCAAAATCGACCAGAACATCCTTTAGCTTTTCATCATACTTTTGCGGTCATCGTTTACTATCCGGTGAGATAGTGGTCTATCATCATCATCATATCAGCCAAAAGACGTCCATTGCTGGACACAGGCCTCCCCCAAGGAGAGGGGGGTTCATATAATCGCCACGCTTGGCAGGCGAGTTGGCGATCGCAGTGTAGCTGTTGCAATGCACCAAGAATGCTGCTGTCCATTCTCTGGTGAGTCCCTTAGTCGCCTCTTAGGACACCCACGGGAAGTGATGGGATGGTGTTATTCTTTACCTCCGAAAGTCTAGTAGTAACACCAATGAATAAATAAAAAGCCATTTGAAATTGGGGACATTTAGGTAACAGATTGTTCAAATAAGTCAATGATATTTTATTATGTTCATAAAAAGGCTTGGACATATCAATAATTATATAATTTTGTATTATTTGTTTTATAATGGACTCGTTAGTTGTAAAATCTCCTTTGATGTATCTGTTGAGGTGTTATAAATAATTCAATGAGTAAATAATAACACGAGGTTCGTCTCAACGGTTATTCATGCTCAATAAGACTTAACCCTGCTAATGCCACTCTAATCTCCGGGATTAAAAATCCGAAACTACACAGATACACTCAAAGTCACACTCGACATCACAAGCTCTTTAGCGAACATACAAACAGGATTAAGGAAGGGTTAGTTCCGCACAAGTAACCCTCTACTGCCGACAACTTGTACAGACAGCCTCATATCAACTGCGATGATATCAAAGGACGATGATCGCGGTCTTTGAGGAGTGTTTCTAAGATCTTACTTAACCTGTTTTAGCGCATGTCAGACGCACGGCTCTAGTTTTGACAAGTGAGGCATACTTTGTGCAAGATGTGTTTGGTTTGCGGTACTTCGGAATTGAGATTTGGGACTGTGTTTGTGGAGTGTTAAAACTGAATAAGAGATGGACAACATTGGGTAATATAATGACATCATTTTCTTAATCCACTGTCCTCTGAGTTTGTTTCGGTGTTTCTTCTAAGGGTAGTCAGCTAGGAAACACTGGCCTCATCTAGTTTAAAAATGACCAAATAGATTTACGTGTAAAAATGTTATGTTTAACCTACTAACAAAATAAATATAATTTATCATTTGTTTTTTTTCTTAGAAGCCTCAGTTAGAGTTGAAAAAAATAACATAATTTTAGTATGTTATATTATATTATCAGGGCTGTAATTTCCAAAAGGTTAGGCAGAGGGCATAATAGTACTTTTCGAGGCTATGGCTATCAACCAGGCACAAATACAGACTCCGGACTGCTAGTGAGAACGCATTTTTTTTTTTAATATACGAAACGTTGTTTATCGCAACATAGAATTTGTAAATCATGCAAATAATCTCCAATCAGGTGTTTAGTGAAATAAGAGAGACGAGATAAAAAATACATTGAAATAAAAATAATTCCTCTATTCAAAATGTAGTTTAATTTTATAGAAAAAAAAATCCTTTGAAGTGAGAGAGATACAAAAGCAAATATTTGCTTTGACTACAACTAATTAAAAGTGTTTTCTTAGAGCCAGAGAAGTCCAGTTAAAATGCAATTTTATGTTTATGACGCACTGGGACACAACAAAGAATATTTTAATTGCACTCTTATGGGCTGATTTTTCAATATTCAGTTATTCTATCAATTCGGCTGTTTGACGTATGACGTATAAAAAAAAAAATGAAATATGATAGTCCTCCTGACCGGTTTCAGCCATGACAGCTAATCACAACCAAGACTATCCATACGTGCGGGACATATTATAGTGCACAAGTGTGTGCGCAAACACAGGTGCACTCCCTCTTCCATCACTCTCATATTCCGATGGGACGGCAACCCGACACGACCGGAGAGAGATCTGGCGCAGAACCAACGGTTTAACGTGCTTTCCGAGGCACGGGGGTATCCCACCACCAACTTCTAAACTCGGGGCTGGCACTGTGAAAATCCTATTGAAATAACCCAATAACACTTTTTGCCCGACCTCGGATTCGAACCTACGACAGTTTTAGGAATTGTTTGATTCTGCGAAGCTTGTGTGACGGATTCAGTATATATTTTATGCGGAGTATCCCCCAGCAGTGGACTTATTTCGGCTCAAATTTATCGTTATTAATCAAGATGATACATTTGTTAAAAAAAAAAACAATTAATTTGCAATTTATGTGGTGCAAGCCGGAGCAGTGAACATCTTTATGAGAATGTTACTGTTTTTTTCTTTTTAAATTCATTTTGAATATATCTGACTACGGCGAAGAAATATAAATATTCGGAAACCCTGATTTTTAAATAAACCAGCTAACAGTAACAGCTCACAAATGAGTAAAACGATAGGATATTTTACTGAAAAAATCTAATTCGTCCGTCAGATAGATTGCCAAAAAATATTGTACACGTATTTTTTTCTTTTTTCAAGTAAACAAAAAATGATGACGATACAGTGCGTTAAAAATACCCGCGACATATTTTCGCTGGTAAAAATTGTATCATCATAGTGATGACGTCAGACGTCAAAATGAAGACAATACTCGTAGTGACGTCACTCGTGTTTTCAGCGCACTGTGTGTTGAAAACACGAGTGACGTCACTACGAGCATTGTCTTCATTTTTTGCTAACGTGAAAAAGAAAAAATACATGTCCAATATTTTTGAACAACTAAGCAAAATTAGAAAAATAACAATAAAAAAATAAAAATGTTTATTGCATCAGCTTACATATCATTTTACCATTACAATGGGAAGCATCCTTTTAAGCAACTAGTATGCTTGTGCTAGGAAACTCCGTCCTTCCCTAGGTTACATGATTGCTATACATTTTTTGACTTAAATTTATACAGATAAAATTAGAGTAACCAAACCCGCATAGTATTATAATATATGACAGCACGGTTGGCGCAGTGGTTGAGCGATTGACTGCTGCGCTGCGTGTCGCGGGTTCGATTCCCGCACGGAACAATTATTTGTATGGCCTACAGATAGTTGTTCCGGGTCTGGCTGTTTGTGTATGTGACTTTATATGTTTGTAAACGCACCCACGATACAGGAGAAATTCATAGTGTGGGGCAACGTTTTTTTTAAAAAAAAAAAAAAAAAATATCGGAAAGAGCACTTATAGATGCTTCTATTAATTATTCTATCATTCACCAAACAATTTGATAATATTTCGTAAAACACACACTAGAGATAAACCACAATACTGGCGCCACAATCGCACAAAATGTCAGTTCCAATATTAATGTTGCGGTTATTCTACTTATTGACAATCCGAAATAGTCACGATTTTCAGACATTTTCAAACGGACAAATTAAAATGGCAGGGCTCTTCAACCTCAATTGCATTTAAATTGTTTGTTTCGGAGGAAATTCTCAATTTTATCACTGCAATCTATTTAGAAGGACCAAATTATATTTTATTAAACTTCCATCTTCATTTGATTGAATAATGGATAATAATAGAATAAGTTATTCGTGATACTAGTGCGGTAAGTTGGTTTTTACAAACGAGTAGACAAATTTAAAGCCCGATACGAAGTCGAGGGCTTACCATAGTCACGAGTATGTAAAAACCAATTTCCACACGTGTGTCATACAACGTTTTTCAACACATTTGCGAGAAAACAATACAATAGGTAATGAAACAAACTTTTTGTTTTTATATATCAGTCGGAAAGTCGCAACAATCTTTGACGTTTCTTTTAAGAAAATAGCGCGAATTTGCAAATGGCGCCACGTGAGCGTGGTGAAAATTAGAACTACATATTTCATCTCATTTTCTATTTATTATTAAAGTAAGACAAACGTATTAGGCACGCGCTTCCAAGGAGGTTCGATAATTCAGCTTATTTATTCTAGTCATGTGAAACTCCTTGGTAAAATTCTTACATTTTTTATGGAAATAAAAAAAAACATGCGTAAAGGATACAGACGGCGCTATGCAACGAGGAATGCGGTAAAATAGGTACTTAGATGAGAGTACCTATTTTACCGCACGTTCCATTCTATGGTGCGTAATTTTTAACTTTCTAACAATATAGGCTTCGTTAATTCATTTTTTGAGCAAATGTGTTAAAAATATATTCCACCTGGAGAGGCTTTTCCCTATTTCGTGTAAGTTCCTTTTGTTAAAGGTACTATTTTGTGTTATTTCGTGGCGCCTTCTGATGCTGTTGATTGGCTGCAAAAGTCGGTGTGATTGTGAACGTACGTCTGAATTGATTTCTTTATTTGTTGTACGTGCTTCAAAACACTTAGTCACAGAAATATGAACCTAGTTTTATACAAAGTTTAAGGAATTAATTTGATGCAAAATGAATGTGACAAATTGAATTAATTTTCAAAAAATAAACAGTTTCTATCGGTTTCTTCATGACGACAAAGTCAAACTCCATCTGACCATCTGCGTTGTGGCAACGAAACAGATGCTCAACACTTAAAAAAACACCTACCGTTTAAATATTAATACCGCAACCCACCCTTAAAACCTTCCACAACAGGAAAAAGGGAACTTCTAACACCACGTGTTGTTGGCAACTTAACTAAAACGTTGGCAAAATACAAGAATGTTGAATAAGAAAGACCGTCGAGGCCTGGCCATTACAGCCAAAGGTCACGCACTGGGGCAGAGCTCCCACAAAATTGGGCCATAGCCCCCACAGGTCGGCTACCCGCAAATTCTATAACTAACCATAAGGAAATGGTCGGAGGGGAACGAATTACTGACTAGCGACACTTGAACAAGTTTATCAAGAAAGTTAGGGATCGTAAAATAAAAAGGTCCTTCGGTTGGACGCTTTGGTAAGACGCTGATGGCTTGACCTCGGTGGTAAGACCAGGTTATGAAAAATGTGACGGGTAGGGGGCGTTGATGTCGTTTAATTTACATATTGGGTTTCCTGTCACAGAGTATTGAAAATCAATTTATTCCAATTAGATTACCAAAAAAAAATTGAACACGTATTTTTCATTTTGTCACGTTAAGAAATAATTAAGACAATTTCGCGTGACCTCACTTCTTATTATGTTTTGTATTTAGACCTCGCGTCACAAATCAATCCATTCCTAAACTTTGATGCATTCTATCTTTGTAAAGTTTCATTGTTCTGATGAAACTTAATGTTTTAACCCAATGTTTTCTGATAAAATAATAATTCAACTGACGGACTTATTAAAACTATTTTTTTAGCCTGGAAACATATCAATTATAATATTGATTGCGTTGTGGAGGTCGGAGAAGCAGTCGCTCCATTTAAAATACTGAAATATAGCTGCGTCCGGTAAGACCGGAAGTCGCCTCCAAAATAGTTGTGAAATGGCAAGGCTAGATCAATTGATAGCGTAATAATAACTTCTAGATATATGAAAATAATAACTAGTTTTTTTCCGCGTGTTACCGCTATCCGCCATTCGCTTCGTATACGTCACCGGAAAATAGCAAACGCCGTAGATTGTAAAATATCGCGTAAAATTGTAAACTATTTTGTCTTAATAAGGCACGGATATATTGGAAACCATTTGATTTGAATGGGATTTATTGTATACAAAACGAGTTTTTCGTAATATATCGAGAAATTTTAATCTAATTAAGATTTATTACAATCTTACGGAGTCTGCAATTTTCCGGTGACACATTTATATGCGTAGCAGATGTGGAACTGGACTCCCATTTCATACTATTTAGAGACACGCACTGCACAAAGATTGCTCCATACTCAAATTTAAGTGGAAATAATATTTTTTCCTACTTCTTCGCTTTGCTTTTCTAATTAACGTCGTTGCGGAATCCAAGACAGTTAAAACGTTTCTCCGGGACGCGTCGAGCTTCATTAACTCGGCGTTTTTTTCTGGTGGTCGCCACTGTTGATTCTGGCTTTCAGGAGTGGCAGTGGTTGGGAATGTATGGCGGGCTTGTCCCAAAAAAAAAACTCAAATATATTTTGATTAGGTTGGTAGTTTGGCACTTCTACCATAGATTTTCATAAACAATTCTTTCTTGGTTCTGTCTTTTTCTTTTAAATGTTTGTATAAATTATTACTTTTTATTTTAGTCGTATGATTTATGTCTATGCCTTTGTGTGTTATGTCTATTTATCCGCTTATATTTCCGGGATAATTTTAAACTCTTCATAAAATTAGTACAATGCAATACCGAAAAGCGTCCGAATTTCATCCAATAATTTAGCAACATTTTAATGCTTGGTAAGAGTCAATTTATTCGGCTAACAGTAGCCATTCATGCAAATAAATTAATCAATGGTAACTATTACCATGGCCATTGATTCCACAATGTTCGTATTGCATATTATGTAAATGCATGTGGTAATTATTACAGTAGGTAATTAGTATTAATTTAGGTCTGATTTCCGATTGTTTCACGGTAAAGTGCGATGGTACGAGTTGTCTGTTCTATTCAGCCTACGATAACGTGGCAATCCCGTCAAGAATCATCATCTGCCTAGCCTTTTCCCAACTATATTGGGGTCGGCTTCCAGTCAAACCGGATTCAGCTGAATACCAGTATTTTATATGGAGCGGCTGCCTACCAGACCTCCGCAATCCTTGAACTGGGTAACATGGTAGTTCTTGGCAATACTGGAGTCAGATTTACTGGCTTCTGACGATCCGTAACCACTGCCAAAGATCTAGTAAATTGCAGCCGGGACGTTGGTCCCGGCTGCAATTTACTAGATCTTTGAAACTCGGTATGTTAAGATGATCACCCATACATACAAGCGTTGCTTAACCTTGAAGATCGACGCGTGCGGCTGTTATTATTTAGCCACGGGCTTCTCCGTTGTTGGAAAAGAGGTGATTCTATTTGTTATGTTATAGCGCCTTCTTTCTCTCACAACGGACTCGTGACAGTCATTCGTATGTAAACTAATAAACATATTTATTATTTACTAGTGGCACGCCCCGGCTTCGCCCGAATGTATATGTATTTTCAAAATTTTCCTTCATAAGAACCTTCTCCTGACAATAACAAACACAACAAAAGAAGAATTAGTGAAATTGGTCCAGCCGTTCACGCGTGATGACGTGACCAAGGGAAATAGGAATTCATTTTTATAAATGTAGATAATATAGATAAATAAATAATAAATATGTTTATAAGTTTGAACACTCATAATCACTTAAGAAAGAAAAAAAGAACAAAAACTCTTTATTAACGTGAAAGTGACGCACATACATAAAATGTAGTATATACATGTATGTATGGATACAGAAATAATAAAAATAAAACTGAATGATTACTAGATTCCTATAAACTCGTACCATCACAATATATTGTTTCCAATAATGACAAAATAATTTATTTCAAGTGGATTAACATGTCTCCAGTCGGTAGATTACGCTGTCAATTCTAGCGAGCTGACAATTTCAATTTATACTGTTATAAATCTTTTTTGGGCGACAATAAGGATGAAATTAGTAACTAGGAATTTATTTGTAGTACAGGCAAATTACGCCGAAAATTAAGTTATATTATGTTTTGCAATAATTTTAAAGTTAAGTCTCCTATGTTTTGTTTGTACATTTTGTATATCTGTGTGTGCCAAATAAACATTAATTCTTTCTTTAACTTAAAATCCAAGGCCGGGTCTGCGAACGGCGAACAACGGGTAGCTCGCCATCCGATAAGGACCAGGCCCCCGGGTCCATGGCGCGTTGGGTTCCGCGCGTCTCATGCGGATGTCAGCATATTCGAAGGAGCCCGCTTGGACCAGTGCCTGCCAGGGTTGTTGGATTGTTCGAAAAAGTTACCGCAGCTCTGGAATGCGAAAGGCAATTGAAGGATGACGGATGGATTTTAGTCAGTAAGAGACTGACTTTTATAGATCTTAAGCCGAATGGAGCAGGTTGATAGATGAGGTCCTTTAAGATCTTGTTAGGATCTGTAGAGACTAAAATGTGAATAAGAGATGTTACTAACTTCTTAGCGAAACAAAACATCTGCTTAAGCGTAGGTGTTGGTCGAGTGGTTAGTGACCCTGACTGCTAAACTGGAGGTCGAGGTTTCGATTCCCACCCTGGACAAATCTTTGTGTGATGAGCATGATCATTTGTTTTGTGTCTGGGTGTAATTTGTCTATAATATATATGTATTTAGAAATATATAAGTATGTTTATCAGTTATCTGGTTGCCATAGCTCAGGCTCTGCCTAGTTTGGGATTGGATGACCGTGTGTGAGTTGTCCAAAGATATTATAATTATTATATTATTATTTGCTGGGACACATGCAACGTGGAAGGAATCATTTGATGATTTCTCATCCTTAAAAAAAAAACTTGTTGTTTTGGTTCTTGTTGGTCCAGTAGTTATTCTGACAAATTATGAGTATCTGTGCTGTTCGGATTTAAAGTCTTTATCCTGATAAATATGAGTATATATGAGCACGCCAATTTTTCGTTACGGTCTCAGTTGATAAACGTCAAAGAGTTCCAAAACGACTCATGACACTAACACAATCACATCAAAAATTTAATTTTAAACAAGCCTCTGATACACTTATGTTAATAAAGTGCTGTCACTCCATCGAAACCCGGACCAAAGTCGTGTGAGCGACGTATAGTAATGACATCTCGCGTCAAGATCTCTCTCCAAACCAAGCCGGGTTCGAGTACCCTCCAGTTTACACGTCGCGTCGCCTCCCCACTCGACTCGGAGAAATTTAATCTGAGTAGGGACAAGAGGAAAATAATCGTATTATATCGTATTTTTGTGACTTACAAGGCCCTCGACAAGTTTTTGCGAGACCTACCTTTAGTTAAGATGTCGCGATGGGAGTGGACGATAAAAACACTGGTTCGTGTGTTTTTTAAATGGATTCTTCCGTTCTTCTTCTTGCGTTTTTTTTGTGAAGACATGGCCGCTTTTAGGTAATGTTTTTGGGGCAAATTGGAAAGGATGTTTGCTTTTTTATTATTGATAGGCTTGCCTTTAACTACAATGATACCTCATAGAAAGCAATGATCTAGTCGACGATGGAGCACGCTTGCCCAGAAGTAACCTGTTCACTCTTGACTTATAGACTCCCAGGTTGTAGCTGGAAACACAGACTCCGGCAGGGAATTCCACTCCTTAGCTGCAATTGCTTGTGAAAGTATGTGCCGCTTAAGTAGGTTAATTTTCATATGCACACATTTTACTGATTTATTTATTTAGACTTCATGCACAAAAGTACTAAAAGGTGCTCAATGCTTGCTAATATTCCATTCCGAAGTTATTAAAAAAAATAGATGAAAATTTACCATTCGCCCCTACAGCAGATAACTCCTTAACTACTGAGCCTAAAATTAAAAAAAAATATAGATTATAGCTTCACCCATACATTACAGGAAAACCTATCAGAAGTCTTTGATTTTAAAGTAACATTTAAAAAAATATATAATTTGTTCGGAATCCTTTGCGTGATAGTCAAAGTCGCAATTGGCCAGTTTTTTTTTAATATGATAGTGTTTGTCAAAGTTTCCGCCGACCCCTTCCGTCTCTTAACGTCAACTCTAAGGAAGATTGCCAAAGTATTTTCAACCTTAAATAAAAGTTGAAAAGCCATATGTTATATTTTATTACCTACAAACCGGAACAGATACAACGGAACAGATTATTTTGCTTGGCGGCGGAAACACATATGGTTTCAATATTTAGCGTGCAGGTGGGACAAATGTGTCATTCGATCCACCCCAGCTCCCCAAGGAAGGCCAACAACGCCTTGGTGTTACTAACTATCTCACAGAGTGTACCTGGGTTTCCGAAGTACTAAGCCCTGTAATCCATGACTACCGGGCAGCTTAGAAGCAGATGTGCTGCTGTTTCGTCCTCCTCCATGCAGGTTCTGCAGAGTGGGCTGTCAGTGACTCCTATGACATAGAGGTGTTTATTAAAAGACCCACGGCCAGTTGTGAAACATCCATTCAGGCTACAATATAAAATATCTTTTCATACAAAAAGCTAAAAGTAAGTTTGGATAAAAGTTGACCAAAAAACTATATCTGTAGTTTTTTTTTGTTGAAAGTATAATAATAATCAAAATTCGTCGTCTTTTACCTTAGAAGCAGCGAGCCGTATAATGAACAGCTATACTCATGCATACATAATATCTGTTTATAATTTATTGTCTGTGGCTGCTGTGTATTCTCTCCGTGTACCTGTTTAAAGACATCTTTAGAGTCTTTAGGAGTGGCTTTACTTGTTCAAACTATGGCAAAGGTCAAAGAGTGTCTAAATTGTCTCTAGATAATTATAGAAATTCATCATCATGCAGTCTTGATCCCAATTTCAAAATTAATCATTATTTTGCCCTTATCCCACTTTATTACTTATATTGTACAATATGTATGTTTAACCGACTTCAAAAATAGGAGGAGGTTTTTTTTTCAATTCAGCTATTATGTCGTTTTTTGTGTGTTTCTTACCTCATAACTTCGTCATGTATGAACCGATTTGAAAAAAAAACTTTTTTTTATGCAAGAAGTTTTTGATTGGTCCCATTGAAATTTCAAAAATCAAAATAGCTGGATAAAAAATATATATACATCGTTCTGCCATATGTAGGTACCTTATTATCATGCACATTGATAACAAGAATATTATCAAAGTAAGTATAAATATTCTTGTGTGTTCTTTTCCAAATGAAACTGAATTCGCAAATGGACTAGATTTAAAAAAAAAAAAAACGTTTTGACACTCCTAAGTGTTTTTTTATAATAATAAAAAATATTGAAACGAAACTCTTATGTAAGTAAACTATTTGACCTTGACTTTGGCACAAGATAGCACATCATTATAACCCAAAATAAAATTTAAAAAAAAATCGACGCAAAATATTATTTATTAAGCAAAAACATTCCTGAAAATTCCCTTCAAACTTATGAAAAACGGAACATTAATAATCCGGGGGATTTCCGTAGGTATAATATTTTCGGTGAAGCGGTGTCAGACTAGATGATTAGACCGTACCTCCAAAATTCCCAAGACCGTTTGTACGTCTTAATATTATCATAAAATATGCTAAATCCATTTAAGCGCAGTTTTTCTTTTCAGATTACTGGCCTGAAATATTGTTATGGCGCTTGTCGGCTATGGGAATTTTAATAATGGCGCTTTTTTAACCTTACATTGCTACGTGTTATACCTAATAAAGTCTGGCGTTTCTGCGATGAGTTTAAAAACCTTTTAGGGGTTAACAAGTTGTTTTATAATATGTGAGTCGTAAATTTATTAGGGGAGTGTAAAGTTGTATTAGATTTTTTTGGTTAAACTATTGTTTATTATTCAATAAAAATTATTTTATGTTGTTTTTTTATACACAGATCCTTTTAATAAGAATGATAGATGTGCAACTGCACAAATTAGCTGGAAGAAATTCCTATTGAAATAAGCAGTATTTCAAAAGTAATTCCGTCCAGCTGACATGCGACTGGAGAGTTGTATGAGAAACGTCAACAGAATTTGTTATAAGACAGTGAAAATAGCCTAAAATTCACCAGTACTATACTGTCATAGTCTTTGAAGACCATTTATATTTGTAACACAAAAATGTTGTCCTAAAAAAAAATTCCATTCGAAATATCGATTGCGTCGAAGACCAAAACAATAAAAAACAAGTGCTGAAAAATGCATCCAGTGTTTTCCAGCGACGAAAATTGAGAATTTACATTCACCGTGCTGATTGTTTTGAAACTCGACCGTAAGCAAAAAGAAAAAGTTAGATGCAAGGAGTGCACTTTGAATCTCAAAAAGGGCTTCAGACGAAAGGCGGCGCTTTTTGAGGGGAGACCGTCTATGTGTCTAGTCTGAAACGGTACTACAGTTACACCGGGTCGGATATACATAATTATACTGGTTTACGTGTCCTATAAAATTGTTTACTGTCGAATTATACAAAATTCAATACGTGACTATTATTTGAGTTAGAAAATGTGCAATTGCATCAAAAGTTAACAAAATCAATTACCAAAGAAAAGAAGAAGGAAAAAAAAATGAACTGTTTAACAATGTCGAAAGACATTTAACAATTTTAAATTAAGTACCTAGTAATAACTGAGCCAGACAAAGTGACATTCGAGCGACAACAGTCGTCGAAAAGTGAAATGTTAAAGATTTGTAGCACACAAGAAAAACTATAGAAGCAAAATTTGTACGACAGCAAAAAAAACCGCAACGCCATCTATCCTGCCAGAAGCGAACTAATAACGAAATCCTGCATCGCTAAATCAGAGTTTACTATGCGATTTGAACATATACAACAGTCCAATATCAACTATCGGGCAGTTGCCCACCGGATACAACAACTATCCGGTCTGAAGATCCTTCCTTTTCAATGGAGGTTAGCGGGATTTACTCTCTGTTCCCCCTACCTGTTATATTTATAACGTGATACTTTGTAAGCGTTTGTCCTTCCCAGTTTGATCTTAGAATGTTGACAAACATCATGCAAAAAAAAATTGCCAGTGTATTTCACGAAAAAACAATCTGAAAGCATTATTCAGATGCAACGTGAATTATTAAACGGAGAAAATGAAATAAGGGAAACAAGAAAAAAATCCCACCAAATTACAGTATAGTCAGCATAATCATAATCTGCTTTTACTTGCAATATATCTCGCCCAGACTCCAAATATTGAGCGCAAAGTTGAACCAGCAAGCCACGCTCGGCTCATCAATTTCTCTTACTTTTTTATTATAGCTTTGCCAAGGTGCGGATGTTCCAGGCATTTCTTCGCCTACAGTTACTTATTCTTTTATTAATAAAAGTTTATGCGCCCCTTGCTCACCCCTCCTGCGATCGTTTATTTGAGAGAAGTATATGATAGGATCTAATGCCACATAATGTGCCGTTACGTAATTTTTCGTAGTCGTAAGCTCTTTGTGAGGGCGCTTTTCCGGGGAAGTATCATAATTATTCCTATTTTTGCCGCCAAGCAGTTTGGTTAGAAGGGTATGATTGCTGGAATGACATGGCTGTAAGATATTTCTCACGCATATTGTCAAGTGTAAGTGTAAGTTTTTTTGAAATAGTCTCTCAACTGCACGTTGAGAGAAACATACTACCGTTGTCATAGTGACTGACTCGAGTCAGTCACTATGACAACGGTATTATCAATAATATTGACAATACTTGACTGTGGGAGGCTGAATCGAGATTGAATCGATGAACAAGCCACTTGGAATAAGCAGACGAAACCCGCAGACGTTTGCTAACGAAGAGGTCGTTGGCAAACGTCTGCGGGAGACTACTATCTACAAGCATGTCATTCGCTTTTGCACTGAATTACAATAAAATACCTAGTTCCCCCGAAGTAATAGACCTTTTTCAGAACCCTTTTTTACCGCCCTAGACAAAACATGCTTCCTTAATTTTCATATTACCCCATAAACCACGCTTCGAACTTCGTTTTATTAACTACGTCATGACATCGGCAGAATTTTACAATGACGGGGTAACAATGGGGTTAATTAATTCTTAGTGCCCGTATATCTGCTAGTCATCGCGTGATTTGGTTAGGTCAGGTCAAGGCTTTTTCAAGACCCATTTAAATAGCAAGAAAGTAACGGTAGCTATTGTTGAACACAAGATTGGCAGCGCATTGTGTTTTGACCTGAGACTGGATTATCAGACAATATTTTCAAGGTTTGTTTATTTAAAGTTTTAAGTTTAACAGCCGCACGGGTCGATCAGGAAGATTAACATTAAACAACGTAGCCAAGGTTAGTCAGTGGATGGGTGACCATCTTAATATACCGAGTTTTCTCCGTGCCTCGGAAAGCACGTAAAGCCCAATGGCTTTATGTGCCTTCCGAGGCACATTTCATTGTCATTCTGCTTTTGTTCTCGGCTGTCATATGTAGATCTTTGGCAGTCGTTACGGATTATCAGAAGCCAGCAAGTCTGACTCCAGTTTTGCCAAGAACTACCGTGATACCGAGTTTATGGGTTGTGGAGGTCTGGTAGGCAGCTGTTCCACGTTAAATACTGGTATTCAGCTGAATTGACTGGAAGCCGACTCCAATATAGTTAGTAAAAGGCTAGGTAGATGTTGATGTTTGTTTGCTTAAAGTTCTCCGATAATTTACTTATACAATCTTAATGATAGAGCAGTACTAACTTGAACAAAGAAAGGTGAGGTTATACTAAAACTTTAAATTAATCGATGGTTCAGACATTCAGTTTTTTAGTTCATTGGTTGTTTTTTACACTATTGTCAACTGCACTAGATAAGACCAGTTTTACAATATCCAATTAGGTGTTTTCAAAGTGATCGTCGCGCGAATCAGCGATCGTCACGTTAACATGTTCAACAAAACCGAAAGGCCCCTCTGACGGCGCGACGCGGGGTCACTTTGTAGTAGGAGGACGCGCCACAAAATTAATCCTAGTCATCAAAGAGTTTTAGTCTCGGTCGCTGTCACCATATACAATAAAGAGGACTATAATATTATCATGTTACATAAAAATCTGAAGACCAAGGGTAATCCATTTTATCTTACTTCTCCTCTCACTCATTTCATGTTATACATGAGGTATAAGTGCATTTCACGAATCAGTCCCGAAAACCAAACGTGTTACGTCAGAGCTCCCAGCGACATATCTACTGCTGGACAAGATGTACGTGGCCTAAGGAAAGCGCTTTCTCTTTGATAGCGCACTCTTGAGCGTTGCAGCCGATTCAATGCCATATCGGTGGCTGCTCCCAAATGTGCAGGTGACGCCTTCTTGACACATTTTATCGGCATACCTCTCTATCATACTTTCAGGGAAGTGGAAGTTGAAGGCAGACCATCGAGATGCTAATCATTACAACCAATATTTTCCACATAATAATAAGAACTTGCCGACCCGTAAACGATATACTAAAGATGGTATTCAACGATACAATTTATGCATAGTCAAATTTTGTAAGCAATACATACATATAGTATCGTAAACTATCTGAATGCCGATTTGGGAAGGAAGCCAAATTCTTTGATGTTTATCTACCCGCATAAGTTATGAAGGGAAAGGGTTACTGTGTTCATAGAAGATAGGAATACCGATATCGCGAAGACATGTTTGGAACCCGTCGGTACAATCTTTACGGACACATTTTCAAGGTTTCAAAGGTTTTGCTTATCTATAGTTTTGACCGTGGCTTCAGCTCTGATTTTTGCATTTTTATCATCCGAAGGGATTTTTGGGAGTACCGGGATCAGGAAGTTTTTTTGTGTGCATTGAGTACCATGGATTTCCTTATTTTTATGGTTTTTTTCCCGATCTTATTGAGATGTTAAATAACACTGGACTCTGCTATTCTGTAAAATTACCCGAAAACTTAAGTGAAGTGATCATGAAGTGAGGTATCACTCTAAGATCACAACACCTATGTAAGTTATCACACTGACATTGGTACAGAATTTCACTACTGTTAACATTTGAAGACTTTGGTGAAGTGAGCTGACAATCCATATTTTTTATGTGGAATGACAGTTCACTTCACGCTCTGGTTTATCAGATTGTTAGTTTATCAAAATCACATTCCTAGTCAATCCTCTTTGTTGAGATTTATCCAGTAAATTGGGATCTCGTCCGTCGTCCGTTGGGTCTAACCGAGTAGCCATCGGTACACGCTGTGTCACCGCTGCTAATGACTCGACCGTGTTTACCATCCAGAAAACCCACACTGATTCCCAGCAGATACGTCTATTTGAACTTTAAGGCTCGTATTCTAGAACTTTGTCCAAGCGTGTAGCTCGATTAATAACAACTAAAGTTGGTATAGATGGATGGTTCTGCGTATGAATGTAGATGGTCATACGAGTGGAAAATTATCAAAGAAACGATGGATTGCGTGATAAACGATATGCCTATTCTATTACCGGAATATGCTATTATTTTTTAAACGAATATTATTGAACAATTTGACATCCTAATTGCATTGTAATCTACATCTATACTAATATTATAAAGAGGAAAGATTTGTATTTTTATATGTAACGAATAAACTTAAAAACTACTGTACCGATTTCAAAAATTCTTTCAGCAATGGATAGCTACATTATCCGCGAGTAATATAAGCTATATTTTATCCCCGTACTCCCACGGGAACGGGAACTACGCGGGTGAAACCGCGTGACGTCCGCTAGGAATTTATACTTTGACATCTATTCTTACTCTTTGATACTCTCGACATTGAATAAATCATAATTTGACATCCTAGATAAATTGTGTGTGTTTGAAATTATTTTCTTATACTTTTTTTCTAACTATTTAGTCACATCTGAAATACTGCAATTTTTAATTTGTGCAATCAGTACCTATTGCTAACTTAGTAATCTATGTCATTTATTATTTGTATATACCTAACATTGTACGCCACAATTGACAGAATATGATGATATCACTGACTAATCTTAAGACCATGTGTATCATGTACTGACAAATAAATGATTATGACAACAAGACGTAGGGCGATGCGCCACCGGTTCAAGATGGACTTCCCACGCACAAAACGTCTTGGAAGTACAAGGAGCGGAACTCCCTGCCTGTGTTTCCTGATAGCTACAATCTGGGAGTCTTTAGGTCAAGAGTGATTAGGTTACTTTTAGGATAGCGGCAAACCGAACAATAATTAAAGAAATAGAAGGAGAGAAGACATGTCTCTGACTCTTGAGATTTCAGAAAACAGAGATATAGAAATTAAGGAAAGGAGGTTAATGTCGTCGGTCTTAAATGTTGGATTTAATCAGTCTGAAATTTTCAATTTAAATCTTAATATTTGTCCACAAACATAATTTAAGTACCTACCAATAATACTAGCGCTTAAAAATTTTAGTTTAAGTTTACAATTTGTTTGCATGTCAATTCTATGACAATAACTATGTTTTTATTTTCTTTCTTTCTTTAGCCAACAGACAGGATAAAAAAAAATATATACATGCCTTCGTTATTATTGTAAAATGCTTTCACACAATCCAGACAATTTTCTACACAATTCCTCATAAACGTTATGGAGTAAACCGAATTATTTACCTCAATTTTTTCCTACTAACTGTTGTATTTACGCTATCACGAAATAAGGGCCAAAAAACACGGCAAGGGAACTTGGGACGTCATTCCAGGCTTTATATTTATTATTTCCACCTCCCCTGTACGCTAATAAACCACTTTTTCAACGACCAAAGCCAGGGGTTTTTATAGAGCCGTCTTTCTTTGTAAAATATATTTTTATTTATTTTGTTTTAGTGCCGTGCTAAATTTTTGTGGTTCTTATTTGTGGGGCAATAGATTTTTTTATTTTATTTTCTGTGAGATAAGTTGAATTGAAATTCTTTTTTAGATGTCTTATCTGAATATTAATCTTTGTTTTTGTTCCGTTATATTTCCTCGTGGCCAAGTTTAAGATTAAATTTCTTGTTTCTATGAACGAGCTAAGTTAATTATATCGTTACTAACGTCAAAACTAAGCAAACTCACTTTTTTTTTTTTTTTTTTAATTTAAATATTTCGTACGCCCATATGCCGTTTTTTCCGTTCCCACATAACGAATTTTCCAAATCCGACTGGTAGTTCCAGAGATTAGCGCGTTCAAACGTACAAACAAACAAACTCTACGGTTTTATAATATTAGGTAGTATATTATAAAGCTGAAGATATAAATATACTTTTTTTTTTGCTGTTCATATAGCGGCAATAGAAACACTCAGATAAAATATTTTCTACTATTATTATGGTTCATGAGATACAATCGGCTGGCATACAGACGGACAGTTGGCAAAACCTTGGCAATAGGGTTCCGTTGGTTACCCCTCATCATCATCATATCAGCCGAAAGACGTCCACTGCTGGACATAGGCCTCCCCCAAGTGTCGCCACAACAACCGGTCCTGTGCGTCTCACATCCATCGGCTACCCGCGACCCTCACCAGGTCAGCGGTTTACCTTGTGGGAGGTCTTCCAACGCTGCGTCTTCCGGTCCGCAGCCGACCATCTGGATACCCTTCGGACACTGAAATTATGACGCGTAGTAACAAAAATTAAATACTATATATAGGTACCTACGATTTTTCTAAATCACTAAAACTAGATAGTGTTGTATACATGAGAGGTACGTTGTCTATTACCGAGGCCTGAAATCTAATCGAGGTTTGACCTAATAACAATTTAAGCTGTTAATATTCTATAAAATATTTAAAGCTGCATACATTTTTAATTCAGCTTTCATTTTAGTTGAAAATAACATCCGAGTGGTTAATTACTTAAATCTAACACATTCAGTTAAACAAAATGCTACAGTTAAATAACACATTTTAACCGTAAAATATTTTTATTGTCTGATTGTCGTGAGATTTTATTTCAATAAATAGGTGGGAAGTATTTTGTAAAATAATAAATGAAAATTCATGATTGCGTTACGTTAATGAACTCAAGATAAAAAAAAATGTTGCTTGAAAAGAAAAAGGAATCGTATTCACTTGTCGTCAGACCTATTTTTTTATACTTGTGCTTAATAATTATCAACAAAGTAGTAAGGTGGTGGAACGAACCACTTCTTGGCAGTAAACCAAGTGGTTACTACTTTTTTTTAAGTATGAGATATCTTCAAATTACTTCTTCCGCTCTGGGTGGAGCAGAAGGGCGTGTCAGACTCTTACTGACTAAAACCCATCCGTGTTTCTTTTAAAGCCCTTTGCATTCCAGGGCCGCGGTGACTGTGTCGAACAAATTCCGCAACCCTGGCAGGCTCTGGCCCTGGTGGGCCCAAGTAGTTACTACTTTCTAATGTTAAATGAGACTCGAGATAAAGTCACGTCATATATTTTTTGTGTGATGGTGGGCAGCCTGCATGTTATTTAAGTTTTTTTTATAAAGTACATATTTTTTATTTTAGCCAGCAGTGGGGCACATTGTGCAGGCAAAAAAAAAAAAAGCCTTCATCGGTTCTAAATAGCAGACACAATATTAAAACAATGGCGTCACACCTGATTAAACCTGCTCGGCCGTCGAGAGTGCATTTAAATCGAATTTCCGTCGATCTTTTTGGTCATAAAAATCTCAGTCATGAAGTAAAATTATGAACTCAGACTGTAGCAGTCCAAGACTGGACAAAGGCCTAGTCTACACCATATCACCCGGTTCGGAAGCCAAAGGACCGGGTGTACTCACGATGTACCTCATTAAAACAACAGAACATTTTAATTAGCTTTTGTATCAAATAAATTCACGACCATTTCATAAAATTTAATCTCTCAATAAATAAATAATGCCTATCGTTGCGAGTCAAATCGCCTAATTTCGCGATATTATTTAAATTTTCAAACAGAAATTTTAATTAGCAATCGCGTATTCAATTTCGTTTCGTTGAAATATCGTTAATTTTAACGGTAACGATGTACCTAACCGATACTGGGAAGATAGGACCTGTACCTACAATCAGCCATATATAGTAGACCAGCCAATTAGCCATGTAGATATTTTTGGCTGTTGGAAAAAATATATCCATGGCTAATTGGCTTCTTGCGTTTCCGTACATGTAATATTCACGAGTTTTCCTTATGAAGTCCGGGGGTAATACTGTCATATACGAATGTGTATTTATCTCTCTTTTGGGGGTAACTGTACATTTGTACAGGGGTTTATCCGGACTGACCCACAGATTAAGCTTGCCTATCTCTTAGTCATCACGTTTAAGTCCAACGTACACATTTTAATGAACACCTCAAAATCATGGATTTGGATGTTGTGGCACGTGTTTTTGAGTGTACAAATAAAAATACAAATGAATTTTATTACGATTTAGTCAGTTTAATATAGCTTTTTTTATTTGAAATCTATGGCATGATATAGGTTATAAAACTTCCCATACCGGGTAATTTAGGTGTTTTAGAGATTTTTTTTACTGTGATAGTAGTAGTTCTTTTTAGGGTTCCGTATCCGAAGGGTACCAATGGAACTCTATTACTAAGCCTCCGCTGTCCGTCTGTCCATCCGTCCGTCTATCTATCAGCGGGCTGAATCTCAAGAACAGCAACAGTTGAAATTTTCACAGAGTGTGTATTTCAATTGCCGCTATAACAACAAATAATACAAATTTAATTAAAATAAAAAAATATGGGGGCTGTCACACAAAAAACGTGTTTTTTTTTCGGTTTATGGTACGGAACCCTTCGTGTGAAAATCTGACTTGCACTTGGCCGGTTTTTTATATTATTTTGAGTTTTATATTTTTGGCTACATGCTAGATTTAAGACTCCTACAGACACGTGCGATGCGATGATATGCGACACCGATGCAACAACCATTTTCCATAGACATAGTTCCATGGACCAACCGTCTGACTGTTTTTTAGGAATCGGAAATCATCAAAGACTTCATCCGCTCTGGGTGGAGCGGAAGGGTGTGTCAGACTCTTACTGACTAAAACCCATCCGTGTTCCTTCTAAAGCCCTTTGCGTTGCAGGCGCGCTCTTTAAACAAATTCCGCAACCCTGGCAGGCTCTGGCTCTAGCGGGCCCCGTCTCCTATGCTGACACTTTGAAGCGCGCGTGGAACACATCGCGCCATCGACCCGGGCCTGGTGGTGATCGGACAGTAAGCCACCCAACGCTCGCCGTCCGCAGGCCCGAAACTGGAACTGAAGTCTTTGTTGGTCTTGAAGCCACAAACACCTATTAGTCTTTTATAAAAACCTCAAATTTATTTAGCATCCATTAGACCGTACCACCCCGTTGTTATTTATTTTAATTATTTTTTACCATCCATCAACAGCAATGTTCCGCAGACTTAACGGCTTAATTTGAAACAAAAGCAAAAAGTTTTTAATTAACGCTACAGTTTAGGTCTATCGATGTATCCGACGTATTTGCGGAACATTTAACCTAGTTTTTTTTGCTAAGTGAAGTACGAAAGTAGTTCATAAGGCTTTGAGGCTTAGCGTACACTGGCATTGGTATTTTATTGCCAACATTTTTGTAGGTAATTGTTGGTTTTCATAGTTTAGTTTTTTTTAAAGAAATATAAAGAAAGAAGATTGCATTTACTGGCAAAATAAAAAATAAAAAAAAACTTCGCTTATATATAATATCAAAAATGTTAGGTATTTATAACAATATTGTGCCAAAAGGGCCTCAGCTCAGCATAATGTCAGGTGGCAACAGTAGGTAGGTAGATCCTGCCAGGGTTGCGGAATTTGTTCGAAAGAGTCACCGCGGCCCTGGAACGCAAAGGGCTTTAGAAGGAACAGGGATGAGTTTTAGTTAGTAAGAGTCTGGTCCACGCCCTTCCGCTTCACGCAGAGCGGAAGAAGTCATTTGATGATTTCCCATACTTTAAAAAAAAAAGGTAGGTGGGTAGGTATTATTCGTTTTGGTTTACCTTGTTCTATTAGCTCGAGGGATAGTCCAGAAAGTGCTGTCGCATTGTAGGTTCATACTTGTCTGCGGGAGCTTTTATATGTATTGCGTTTCATGGCAACGTACAATATTAAAAATACCTCTAAGAATAATATGCAACTATATGACGCAGCAACTAAAACAAATGAATAACGTAAATTAAAAATTGCGTAAAAACTTCTATGAAAAATTAGGTACCTATCTACCCAGAGAAAAAAAAGTTGACGCGACTTATCCGATTATCCGTAGGTTATGAGAGCAATGAAGTCCAAATATTGTACAGTCATAACTCGTTGACAAATCACCACAACTTTACACCTGAAACACTAAATTTCTAAATTCCGACCACTAACTGCAATTTCGTCGTGCCAATTCCGGAATCACAAAAGCTCGATCCAATCTAAGTAGCGTAGGTACAGGCGTATCACAAAAGAGATAGGTCGGTACAGAAGGTTCACTACAAACAACATTCGAAAACAGGCGCACGCACACATAGACACGAACGTACGGCGATCGGGGGCCGTAGTATGCCCGTCAAAGCCAGCATGTTTCGGTTGTGAGATCACACTACAACTTTGTAACATAAGTAATTAAATTTACCTATCACGTTGAAAAACTGCCACCCGCAAGTGCGTTTACACCTCTGTATGTAAAGCTTGCTGTGTGAACCGACTATATACATAAAACATGGGTTGAGCATTTTCTAACCATGTCGAAGAAGATACGGATGAAGAGATGAAGTGAATACGGATATAGAAGTGTGAGAGAGAGATAAAGCGATCGACCGGCCGATGTTTTTTTCTTGAATAAATTTCGCTGTCGGTCACCGCGCCTTTGTAACTACGACCCACACAAAATAGACAAGTGCAGTGTATTGGCCACAAAGTCACTGAGTCTCTGTCTACATAGTAGTTATTTTGTGACTTAAAAGAAAAAGAGGTATTTATTATATTTCAATTCATTTTTTTTATTGTTTATGTACAAAACAGCATATCCCAAATGTTACAAAACGAAAAGGCACATCAAAGGTAAATTTTAAATTTCCTACGTCTATCATGGAGCTGACCTTCTGTGTATATCTATACTGTGGTAGGTACTACAGACGTACACTCGTACAGCCCTCGGCTATACTCGGGTAAAGTCGTACACACTCGCCGCTAGTGTACATGAGGTTTAATTTCGACCGCGGGTTGAAATCTGGAGTGCCGTTAAGAAAATAACCCCAATGAATATTCAGAAGCTAAACAACGCTCTATCGCATGGCTTGTTTTCATTAGCATGATTGGACTGACCCCATTAAATATCCACCATAACATAGCCTCAAGTACAGTCAACAAAGCTATTTGGTATATAGGCAAAAATATTTTTTTTTCCACTGCTATCTATACCAATATTTATTTTTTATGCGTGCATTCTAACTTTTTAAACTTATGATATTCTTACGAGTGTGGTGTACAATAATTATCTACTCAGCATATTCACAACATTGTTTAAAAGTAGGTGCAAGATAGCTGCCTGCATACCAAATAGCTTTGTTGACTGTACAGTGTAGCGTTATTAGAATTTCAAAATGGATAAAAAAAAGGTTTGAAATGCTGAACTTTCGCTTCGTTTGTTTATTGAAAGGGATTTTGTTTTGCTAGTTTAGTTTGGCAAGCTATTTGAGAGCCAGAAAGCGTGAGAGCTAGATTGTTATTTACCTAATAATAATAAAATCTACTGTTAAGTTATCGGAAAACTATTTTTAGTTGGTATAACCTAGTATATTATAAACGCGAAAGTTTGCAAGGATGAATGGATGGATGGATGTTTGTTACTCTTTCACGTCAGAACGGCTGAACGGATCTCGATGAAATTTGGCACAGAGGTAGATTATAGTCTGGAATAACACATAGGATACTTTTCATCCCGGGAATATGTTCCCTTAGGATAATTTTCGACATAAACGCGGGCGGAGCCGCGGGCGGTAGCTTCTAAAATAATGTAATCAAGAAAGGTGAATATTTGTACCTTAAATATTAAAAAAGATTACCAAAGTGACTTTTATATTTTTATAACAACGTTTTTGTACGCGACTGTACTTTTAATAATTAACGTTTTTCTTTTCATCGCAAGTGGCCCAGGCACGATTTATAAATATAGTTCAAGGTTTCTTGTCACCAAGTTAACAGCCCACGTTCAATCCTGCATTGCGATTGAGTTGGCTGATTCTGTAAACATGTCGAAGTGAAGGCTTGGGTGAAGTGATCCCGAAATGAGCTGTCAATCCATGTAATCAAGATGACAGCTCACTTCGTGATCACTTCACCCAAGCTTTCACTTCGACATGTTTACAGAATCGACCGGCTGTATACATCTCACAGTGTAAACTTAGGCCGAGTGAGCATGAAGTGAGCTGTCAAACCATAAAAACAAGATGGAATGACCTGGTGAGGGTCGCGGGTAGCCGATGGTTGGGAGACGCACAGGACCGGTTATTGTGGCGAAATTTGGAGGAGGCCTATGTCCAGCAGTGGACGGCTTTTGGCTGACATGATGATGATAATGACAGCTAGATTCATGCTCACTTCACCTAAGTTTACACGTTGAGAGGTTGACAGAATAAACCGGCAGTCTTTTAAGTGGGTCACTGTTAGTGATCCAGTAAGTGGTTTAATACTTGCCAGGGTTGCGGAATTTGTTCGAAAGAGTCACCGCGGCCCTGGAACGCAAAGGGATTTAGAAGGAACACGGATGGGTTTTAGTCAGTAAGAGTCTGACACGCCCTTCCGATCCACCCAGAGCGGAAGAAGTCATTTGATGATTTCCCATCCTTAAAAAAAAAACTTCTTCGCAAGACTGATTTACGTCAAACCCTCGTATGCACATTAATTTGAGTAAGTACCGTTTAGTAGTAGTCAATTAGAGCTTGAGTACTACTTGGAACCAATTTGGCATTTGGTTTGTTAATTGACGCAACCGCAGCTCGTAATTTCAGGTAAGTTGGCACTGTGGCATCTTATCGTATCTTTGGTAAGGCTGTGTACAGATTTGGTACAAGACCTTCTGCTTCGGCTTCGCAGGGTAGGAGGAGGAGAGGATATTAATAAGCTCCTTCTCGGCATGCCGTTTTTCGACATGTTCAACAAATATCGTCAAATTTTATCCAATTTACACAAAACCAACAGAACATATATACAAACATAAACAGAGTTAAACCTGAACATTTCTCATGAATTACTCCGTTCATTGTCGAAAACCGTATGTAAATCCATTTGGTAGTTTTTGGTTTAACGCGTACAAACACAAAGAGAGACACGGTGGGGTAACTTTGTTTCATAATATGTAGTGATTTAGTGAAGTGATGTAATAAGCTCGCGTTTGAACACAATCTCAAATGATAGTAAGCAATGATGTGATCGAAGATGGAGCACGCTTGCCTAGAATTAACCTCCTTGATTAAGTCTAGATGGACGATTTAATTGCTCTGTGACAGCAATTGTGACGGCACTTCTGATACAAAACTATCTTTTTACGGCTTAAAAAACTGTTTGGCTGACTTTGATCTACGTGGTATTAAAAACATTATCATTTAAGCCTTCAGAACTCACATAGACTTATCTTTACATCTAAATAATAACGTCATCATCTGCCTAGCCTTTTCCCAATTATATTGGAGTCGGCTTCCAGTAAAACCGGATTCAGCTGAATACCAGTATTTTACGTGGAGCGGCTGCCTATCAGACCTCCACAACCCATTAACTGGGTAACACGGGACTCCTTGGCAAGACTGGTGTCAGATTATCTGGCTTTTGACTATCCGTAACGACTGCCAAAGATCTACAAATGTCAGCCGGGACCAACGGCTTAACGTGCTTTCTGAGGCACGGAGGAGTCTCGGTATGTAAAGATGGTCACCCATCCACAGACCAACCTCGGCAAGCGTTGCTTAACCTTAAAGATCGACCCGTGCGGCTGTTAATATTTAGCCACGATCTAAATAATAACGTATGACATTGATTATTCATCATCTGTCTAGCCTTTTCCCAATTATATTGGGGTAGGCTTTCAGTCAAACCGGATTCAGCTGAATACCAGCATTTTACTGAAGCGGCTGCCTACCAGACCTAAAAACCCATTAACTGGGTAACACGGTCCTCATTGGTAAGACTGGTGTCAGATTTTCTGGCTTCTGACTATCCGTAACGACTGCCAAAGATCTACGAATGACAGCCGGGACCAACGGCTTAACGTGTTTTCCGAGGTACGGAGGAGTCTCGGTATGTAAAGATGGTCACCCATCCACAGACCAACCTCGGCAAGCGTTGCTTAACCTTAAAGATCGACCCGTGCGGCTGTTAATATTTAGCCACGATCTAAATAATAACGTATGACATTGATTATTCATCATCTGTCTAGCCTTTTCCCAATTATATTGGGGTAGGCTTTCAGTCAAACCGGATTCAGCTGAATACCAGCATTTTACTGAAGCGGCTGCCTACCAGACCTAAAAACCCATTAACTGGGTAACACGGTCCTCATTGGTAAGACTGGTGTCAGATTTTCTGGCTTCTGACTATCCGTAACGACTGCCAAAGATCTACGAATGACAGCCGGGACCAACGGCTTAACGTGTTTTCCGAGGTACGGAGGAGTCTCGGTATGTTAAGATGGTCACCCATCTACAGACCAACCTCGGCAAGCGTTGCTTAACCTTGAAGATCGACCCGTGCGGCTGTTATTATTTAGCCACGAGCTTCTTTGATTTTCATATCTATTATAATTGAACTCAAAACATCAGGATTTCCAGAAATTGTAGATTCTTTTGACTGAACAGAATAACAAATGTATTGCAGCTCAAAGTAACAAAACAAACCCAATATGTTCAATTTATTATTCTATTAAAATTTCACAACCTCGTAGCTTACGCGTCCAATCGCCATTGACATAATGTTATTCCCTTTACGAATCCCATGCGCGACAGTTATGATCGTACAATGTCACAAATTGACTGCCATCACAATTCGCATAATTTTCACCCAAAATACCACTCACCATTAAATTATGTTCACGGTACGCCAACTCGAACTCGAACCAAAGTCACTGTGAACGTACATTTGATTCGCGCGGAACAGATTCAGAAATTACGCTCAAACTAATTTCTAATAAATCAAATGGTTTTCCTTGCGTATGGATTTTCGCGTTGCTCGACGTGATTTAGTAGGGAGCTAAAGCGCCATCTATCGTGTACCAATAAAAGCAGTAGTAGAGTTTTTAATTTATTCTCTTTTCGCTCGCACGGAATTTCGAACTGAATTATTTTAGAGGTAGTTTTGATATATGAGTTTTTCAGTGGAACGAATGATAGTTTTGTTATGAGTAGGTTGTCTTTTTTTGTATTTCAGTAGGTATTAAATAATGCTGAATTACTGTTCAACTCAAAAAAACTCAAAGCATTTATTTCAATTAGACCATTTACAGGCACTTTTGAATTGTCAAGGTCGGTCAGTCAAAACGATAAAGCTATTTGCACGTTCCAAAGTGTAGATCTGTATGGAAAAGAACGTGCAAGAAACTCCACGGACACTCTTTTAAAACAACAACTTTTAAGTTCATAATAGGATTTATTCGTTTATTTCACATAATATTAAATTAATTTTTGTATACCAAATTTTATAAAACCATAATTTGAAAAGAGTAACTATGGAGTTTCTTGTCCGTTCTTCTCCATATTAATCTACCTTTTTCGAATGGACAGTAGAGTCACTTTATTAATGTAATATTATTATTTTACTGAACTGTAAATGATGACGTTCAAAAGTACCGTTTAATGGCCTAATTGAAATAAACGTTTTGACTTTGACTTTATGAACTACTTATATTTTACATGCGAAACCCAATGTGTATCAGTATAA
The DNA here is from genome assembly GCA_905163435.1 of Mamestra brassicae. Lineage (NCBI taxonomy): Eukaryota > Metazoa > Arthropoda > Insecta > Lepidoptera > Noctuidae > Mamestra > Mamestra brassicae. The sequence continues at coordinate 1,936,583 of LR990996.1, read as the reverse complement.
ACCTTCCTTTTTTAAATTGATATGGAATAGTGGTCGTTTGAAAATGTACAATATTGCTTGGTTATCCATAAATATCCATGAAGGTTGATAAGCAAGCGACCACATTGAAAACCTCCACAGATAGGATGTAAACAAAAGAATATTAGTTACTTCGGCAATTAAGACAAAAATTACATAAAATTAAATACCCTCTGTTTATTCTTTTGTAGGCAGCCACAAAATAACATAGATATACAAATAACGACATACATTCTCCATGTATTTATACTGTTTTCCCCTAGGAGGCGAGGTGTGTATGTGGATAATAAGGCGGGAATTAGAAATACACGTACATACAACTGTTGTCCCTTTTATCTTTATTAAGGCAACACAATTATTTTAACGGATGTTATTGTTTATGTTTTGTGTTTTTTTTTATGATGTCATTGTTTCTTTTTTTGTTTGTTTGTCGTTTACACGGTGTTTTAAAATAACATTAAAAAAAACGTGTTATGACTTATAAACTAAATTTAACACTTGACTAAGCGACCTCCATTTTGAAATCGATTTTATACTTTGTAAGGAAAACAAAAAAAATATCAAGTTATTCAAAATAAGGACGCAATTCTTCTCATAGTAACTTTGATAGAAAATCTTCACCAGAGTTAGATTGTGAAAACATCAACGAGTAAATAAATCTCGCCTACTAAACGCTCAGACCAAGCAGTGTGCTACACATCTAAGGGCCAGCCAATATTTGTTAGGCAAATTGCTTAGCCACAGTGCCAATCAAGTGCCCCACATAATCGCTCAATGTTGACCCCTGTAACGCCCCGAACTAAGATAAAATAGTGTGTGGTAAGAATTGGTCCCATCGAGTACAAAATTGTGGGAATTCGACTAGCGAATGTTACTATTTTTAATCTAATAAAGGTATTACAGGTTTCGAATTTGGTGCATGGCCAGTTGGACCACTGAACGATTGGTACCAGTTTATAGGTAACCGGAACAGGGTATAAAATCCCGCAAACCTCCATTGAAAAGGGAGGATCCTCCGACTACACGGTAATTGTGTGTGGTGGGAAACTGCTCGATTCTTGATATTCGGACTGTTGTATATGTTCAAATCGCACGGAGAACTTTGCTTGCGTGATGCAGGATTTCGTTGAGTTAGTTCGCAGCAGGCGAGATAGATGGCGATGAGGTTCTTTTTGTTGCAATGTACATTTTGCTACGTTGTTTTTTTGTGGCGGCATTGATGACGCTAGAAGGTAATCAATAATAACTCTAAGTGAACTCCATAGTGAGTAGGACATACACAGACCAGTGATGCTCTACAAATAGATCAGTAGCGCAGCGGTGGTAACTGAATGCTTGTATGACCAGAGAAATCAAACGTAAATTAAGCAAAAGAAGTATGCCAGGATAAGTAGCATGCAGCGTTCTGTAGCTTCTGCTTCCCTCAAGGAAAATAAAAATTTTGAGTTTATTATGGACACCTTAATCTTTTCAGCTTAGTTCATTCACTTTGCTCTATATATCTAACAATACTGGTTCATAGGAATATTTTATTACTTTATTACTTTTAAATCCTGTCGCCGAAATTAAAAATAAACTAAGCATAAAACGTCAAAATAACTCAAACTAGTCAAGGATAGTGACTACTGTTCTGACGAAATATTCCAAGCAGTCTGTTGCAGTTAGTAACATCAAATCTGTGATTAAAGACAAAACATTGGGAGGCACTAGGATTGCCAGTGTTTTGATTTACTGTCGTATTGTTATCTCCACCTTGTATACCCTAAGTTTCCTCAAACCAAACCTAACCTAACATCATGAAATGTCTAAATCTAAGATGGCCAGGACATAAACAATACGGTACTATAAAAATAACAAAAATATTTTTTTCGATTACATTAGCCGTATCAAAGTAGGATCCTAATATTCTTTATTGGTATTCCAAGTCATAGATTAGGTACATATTACAAGAACATTTCGATACTAATCTATCTATAACATCATTATCAACGTCTATTACCATAATAACATGGAGCTACAAAAAATCAATAAATCATGTCAGTTTGCTGTCAGTCAAACGTTAGTGGGTCTAATGTTGTCATAATAATGATGGTTTATGTTATTTATATCTAAATAATAATATATGAAGGTGTGTTGATTGACATCGAAGATTTTCAGGCAGGAATAGTGCAGTGCGGCATAATATAGTAAAGGTTTGCGGTAATGCAACGCAATGGGCTGTGCGTTGATAAATATTGTCATGAGAAAGGATCACATTGTAGTGACATCAATGACGCCACATGAAAAACTAAGAAACTAAATTAGTACGGCAACAAAAATAACCGCAACGCCATCTATCCTGTCAGCGACGAACTACCAACAAAATCCTGCATCGCGCAAGCAAAGTTCTCCATGCGATTTGAACATATACAACAGTCCGAATATCAACTATCAGGCAGTAGCCCACCAGACACAACAACCGTCTGGTAGGAGGATCCTTCCTTTTCAGTGGAGGTATGCGGACTTTACTCTCTGTTTCGCATATCTCTTTTACATAGATTATTTTAAACTAGCGATCAGCTTAGCAAGATTTTAAGAAATTCAGAAAATATAATACACTTCTCATCAAAAAAATCGAAACACTTTCGTTTTTATTGTTTTTGTCCTAATTTTTTACAAAAGAGAATTAATTCCATGAAAAAAAAAACATTATTGTGTAGCTGGCAGTTTGGTCATTACAGTAAGAAGAAAAAAATAAAAATCCGAAATTAGAATTTCATTTGTTTATCCTATAAATGAAATTAATCACTGTTTTGAGACAAATGTGTATTTAGGGTTGGAGTACGTTTCTCGTTTAAAAACTAAAATTAGCGCTTGTCTTTAAACTTTTTGTTTCTTATTTCATTTACTGTGACTTTGGGACGTCTGAAAAAACTTTTTTTTCTAAAACATATGGATACTTCGCCCGCAGAAGCCGCCCAAGTGGTGGCATTGCTGGATTCTGGACTTAGTCAGCGTGTTGTGGCTGCAAGATTGCATCTAAGCTTATCATCTGTTCATAGAGTCTACAAACGCTATCGGGAGACTGGTTCGTTCACGCGCCGTTCAGGATCTGGCAGGAATCGGGTCACTTCTGAGCGAGATGATCGATTTATTGTAACAACCTCTTTACGAAATCGACGCCTTAACGCTTTTCAACTGCAGCAGCAGCTTCGCGTTGTACGAAGAGTAGCTGTAAGTGACTCTACAATAAGAAGAAGGTTGAAGGAACGCGGATTGGCACCGCATAAGCCAGCGAATGGGCCGAAATTAACTGCAGACCATCGAAGAGCGCGCCTTAACTTTGCACGCGAGCACCTAACTTGGTCATACCTTCAGTGGAGCAAAGTACTGTTTTCTGATGAGTGTAAAATTATGCTGTATGGTAACGACGGAAGGAACAAGGTCTACAGAAGAGATGGAGAACGCTTTGCACAATGCTGCATTGAAGAAAAGGTCAGCTATGGTGGCGGTTCGTGGACGGTTTGGGGAGGAATCAGCGCCGACGGTAAGACAGAACTTGCCTTTGTATCTGGGCCACGGCTGCCTGCACTAAACTCTCATCGGTACATCGAACAGTGTCTTGAACCTCATGTGATGCCCTATGCACATTTTATTGGCAACGACTTCATATTCATGCACGACAATGCTAGAGCTCACACCGCGGGCGTCGTACGAGATTATCTTACCGAAGTCGGTATCTCCATTATGGTATGGCCAGCAAGAAGCCCGGACATGAATCCCATTGAACATCTATGGGATGAATTAAAGAGACGAATTCGAGCAAGAGATCCAGCCCCAGAAACACTTAGCCAGCTGCAAAATGCAATCCAAGAGGAATGGGATAATATACCACAACATGTGATCGTGACTCTCATCCGATCGATGAAGAACCGTATGGAAGCAGTAATAAGAGCTCGCGGAGGGAATACAAGTTATTAAATAAACGTTTCTTACATTTTTTTTCATTTACGCGTGTTGTTTTACCCATTTCCTTCATATTCCATAATCGGGTAAAAATTACTCATTATACAAAATACGAAACCTATGAAGACTTAATTTGAATTTAGAACATTAACATTAGGATTTAAAAACCTCATACTACTCACTATTAAATGACATTTTACATTTATTCCTAAATATACACATTTTTCTGATAATCCTTATCAAATCATAAACTGCGAGGTGTTTCGATTTTTTTGATGAGAAGTGTATAATAAATATAATATAAAAAAGAATAAACACAAAATATTAAAAAGGGTAATTGTTCTCATCAGTATGAACAACTTTTACTATGGGGTCAACCTCTAAATCGCGCAAAAAAATCTAATATTTATATTATAAGTCTAAAGCTCGTGGCTATTATTTTAAGATATTCGGCAGTCTCCAGAAGTCAGAATATCCGACGCCAGTCTTGCGAAGGGGTTTTATGTTACCCAGGGTTGTGAAAGTCAGAACAGCAGTCATTGAATTGAGTTATTTAGTGTCACTACAATCAATGCACTGTTTCCCATCACAGATGCCAAACAAAACAAAAACGCAAAAAGCTATTTGTTGTTACGCACTCAATCCATTCTCATAATAAGCCGATATCTTAATCCACTCAATCTCACGCATTCCTCTCAAAAAGTTACTCTGCTCCGCTTGAGCAATTTATCGATTTATTCTAAAAGCTGCGACATATTTCGCAGCCATTAGGTAACCTCCACTTAAACCGGTGTTATCCTGTCTCAGAGCTTTCTCATTTCGCAAAATAGCGTCGAACGTTCGTTCGGTTGGCAGTGCCGACTCCTCGAGACAAATGGGCGTGTCAGCCGCAGTCTCCCTCTGACGAGCGTAAATTGCTTTGATTTTCTAACAAATCCTCCCAAGAAACTGTTGCCGCTTTTATATTTAGATTGGTGGGATTAATTGTGTTTAGTTCCTTCGAACGGGAATTTATTGAGATGTCCCAATAATATTCAGGAGCAGATTGAGGCTAAGTGGTAGTCGCATAGATCGATCGATCAATCTATTCGTAGGTACTTACCTATCCTATGCGTGATTGGGTCGGGTTTTGGATGGTAGACCATCCGTTTCATACCGTACCTCTCGGTGCCTCGGAAAGAGAGGATGTGGACCACTGATCCTGAATGTAATTTTTAGATCTTTGACTGCCGTTGAGACGCCTGATAGTCTAAAAACCAGCCCTTGGTAAAACTGGGTTTTAGACTATCGGGCGTCACACAACACCCTTATATTGTGTAACTTAGTTATAGAGGCAGCAGGGTTTCTCCTTCTCTTTAATATCCTCATCTTGTCTGGTTGAGGAGCTCCTATTGCCACCTTTCCAACAACTCGGATGTTAGCAATTGCTTGAAAAATTGATTGCTTATTTCTAACCAGATCCACATACGACCGAAACCAGATAATAAAAGCTTGTAAAAAAACTGGCCAAGTGCGAGTCGGACTCGTGTGCAAAGGGTTCCGAACGAATTTCATTTTTGTAACATATTAGATGAATTATTTCACTTTAGACTTCTTATAGGTTTTCTTGTAATTTGTTCCGTTTGTTACGGAATTTCGGAACCCTAAAATTGCCACAGTGGGGTAAACCATGGAAACAAAAAAAAAGACCGTTGGTAATAAACTCACAGGCTTCCATAATATTCAGGAGATCCGATTTACCAATAGCTACGGCGTGCTTAAAATAGAGCGCTGGCTTTTATAAACGGAGTGGTACCAATACTGGCAGGGATTGCATTGTAGGGTTTTATTCACGCTTGTAACTGTAATAAAAATATTGCTTTTGCTTTTTGAGCGAGTTGCAGAAACGGGTCATGACGAATCGATACTGTTTAAAATTGTATACCAGGGACAGGACGATGGCTACTGTCTGTAATTATATGGCAGTGCATAAAAAGGTTTTTCCTTTTTTTACCGACTTCAAAAAAAGGCGGAGGTTCTCAATTCGGCTGTATTTTTTATGTTTGTTACCTCATAACTCCGTAATTTATGAACCGATTTGAAAAAATATTTTTTCATGTGAAAGGATATACGTTTCAATTGGTCCCATAGAAATTTTATCAAAATTGGTTCTGTCGTTTGATTTTTAAATCAAAATAGCCGGAGGAAATAGAAAATATATCATCCAAGTAAACGAAATTGCGTGTGTTGCTTTCTTTTGACTTTCTAGTAGTGTTGTTAAGTGTGAGGGTACCACTAAAAAATGTAAAATAATAAACTTTCTTTGTTGTATTTTTTTGTAAAAAGTTTTTATCTAGATGCAGAGCTCGTAACTCTACCTTAAATAACTCTCTACCTAAAACACAAACAGGCCTGAAAACCGTTTGAAGAGTAATAATTGTTTAAGGAACATATCCGTGGAATAGTTTTTTTTGTGAATTCGCTATGTCGCATCGTGTCTGCTGAGCATCAAGGCTCCTACACAAAGGTGCGACGTTCTCATTTGAAAGTCAGTCTTTGGGGACTGCCGATAGAAGTGAAAACTAAACGAAAGCTAAAGCGTTCGGTGACGATGACGCGAGTTTCATGATTTTTTGTTCACCCAAAAAGTGTTCAACGCGCCTAAAGAAGTTTTCACTCAAAAAAACATGCGGGGCAGTCTTTGGGGACTGTCAATATGTCGCGAGTTCCTTGATTTTTGTTCACCCAAAAAGTACACATATATACACAGTATACATATAGCTCATGGAAAGCGTTCGGTGACGATGACGCGAGTTCCATGATTTTTGTTCACCCAAAAAGTGCTCAACGCGTCTAGAGAAGTTTTCATTTCAAAAATAACCGCATCCTGGTCGCACTGTCGCACAGGTCTGCGGAAGCCTTTACTCGTAACCTTTAAGTTTCTTGAAGACGTAGGTCGTACCTTTCTTTTTTTATCCTTATCTAAACAAGGTAAGAGGAAAATATTTTTATCAAGTGTAATTCCAGTTAACATTTTCTTCAGGTATATTGCTTTAAGACAAGATGTAATTTTCTTCGGAAAAATAACTTTTGTGAGTAAAATAATAATCATTAATATTTACTTTACCGATATTCTTTTTTCAGATATCAGCTTTCGTTACAATCTCCAGAAGTAATTATTTATAATGGAAGAGATTCTAAATTATTTTTGTTATTCGTCACTTAGGTATATAATTATTTAAGGCTGCCTCATGAGGTCAGGATCAAGTAAAATTAGGTTTTTCTATCTGGAATTTCCCAAAAGAAGCCCAGAGTTTAGATCTGTATCCGGTTGATTGTAATAGACTCGCCCTCATATAATAATATGGGGTATCGTAGCTCTAATAATTATTATACATGAGACAGTGAGTTTGTTTATCTGTTATACTTACACGCCTAAATCGCTTAACCGATTTTGATGATCTTTGGTACAGATATAGATGGAACCCTGAAAACGGTTATAGGCTACTTTCTATTTGATAATATAAACTTGAACGCGAGCAAGGACGGGTAGAAAAGTTAGTCAAGTAATATATTGTAGGTCTTTTCTGATAATGTATTGGTTGGATTACATGGATATGAATCGTCGAATTTTATAAATGAACACAAACATACCTACTTCTAGTATGTACAATGAAAATTAAAGTTTATAAACTTAATTTTAACTTAATTTTCATTGTATAGTACTAGAATTAGGTACCGTAATGAACGAAAAATACCTATTTCTATTCAACGAACATTAAGTTTATAAATGAATGCAAAAATACCTACTTCTAGTACCATACAATAAACATTAAACTACTCATGAGAATGTCCACCCTAACACTGCAAAAGCATCTAAAGTTTAAAGCTTTACACAGCTTCAAATGATGTAGAGTTAAAATGAACTTTACTTCCCAGAGTTACAGTGCATATTACGTTAAGAGGTAATCTAATTAGTGTGCGTGCATTACTAAATGATACTTGGCACGAATGGACTGGGGTTGGCGCTTTCACACCGTGTTTCTGAAGCAAGGTACTTATTAGGTACCCTATTTATAATACAACAATGCGTGTTAGCACGGACCATAGGAGAATAAGTTAGTCGTAGTTAAATTACTTGTACGAAAATGTCACCATGTCAGTCCGACTTCAGGATCAAACCTTTAAACCTATCCTCTTGCAGCGGGGTTCGAGGCAAGGAGACGTCATTTCTCCGAAATTTTTCACGGCTGCAATGGAGGATGTTTTGGACTGGAGAAGGCTAGGCTACCTTCGATTTGCCGACGATATAGTCGTCATGGCTGAGACTATGGAAGACCTCAGTGCAATGCTCGATGACCTCAGTAGAGCTTCCGAAAGAGTGGGTCTTAAAATGAACATGGACAAAACCAAGGTCATAGTAAATACCCATGTAGCACCCACTCCTATCAAGATCGGAGACTCTACACTCGAGGCCTATGTCTAGCAGTGGACGTCTTTCGGCTGATACGATGATGATGATGATGACTTAAATTACTAATTAGTTGACATATATCAACATAGACTCCATGAGATGCAACATAGACTTATCTCCATGAGTTTTCTATGGACAAAAGCTGTCCTTAACCCGAAGCAGTTGAGTATTGGTTGCAAGTGAAAACGATTTTTTTTTGTCTATGACTTATTTGAAATAACAGTCAATACATGAAACAACATACTGTCATAGAATAATGATGTTGAATCAAAAGATAAGATTATCTCGATGTTTTAATACAGTTAGATTTCCCGGGGGTAGAATTCACCAGAGACTGGGCAGCAGCATTCTCTGTGCATGGCAAAAGCTATACTGCGATCGCCAACCCGCCTGCCAAGCGTAGCGATCAGGGAAAACGGCCCCTTTGGGGGAGGCCTATGTCCAGCAGTGGACGCCTCTCGACTGATATGATGATAATGATGAGATTTATATATTTAGGTTGGAAACAAGCCAATATTTTGATAATTATTTGGAATTGTTGGTTTATAAAGAGAGGCTCGTAAAGAATAACAGCCACACGGGTCGATCTTCAAGGATAAGCAACGCTTGCCAAGGTTGATGTGATGATTGGTGACCATCTTGACATACCGAGTTTCCTCCGTGCCTCGGAAAGAACGTTAAGCCGTTGGTCACGGCTGTCATTTGCAGATCTTTGGCAGTCGTTATGAACTGTCAAAAGCCAGAAAATCTGACACCAGTCTTGCCTAGGATTACCGTGTTACCCAGTTAATAGGTTGTGAAGTTCTGGTTGGCAGCCGCTCCACGTAAATTACTGGTATTCAGCTGAATCTGGTTTGACTGGAAGCCGACCCCAATATAGTTGAGAAAAGGCTAGGCAGATGTTGGTTTAAAAATATTAATTGAGGTAGCACTGTTCAAACGTTACACAGCAGCTTTGAAATTTCAGGATATCTGATATCCGATACTAGTTAACGAAGCCGACGTGATTAATACTAAATTAGAAGAGATACGATTACCCGATGGCTTAGAAGTGCTATTGTGGTAGGAATCAGAGGCGTCGACATCAATATAATGGCCTGCGCAGACTGGCGGACGGGACGGCAGACGATTTTTAATTTATCAATTGAATTTAATAGCTATCCAATCGCAATAAGGTACCTTTTACCTATATTTCAATGCTCGGTGATCGGTCTCGAAGCATCGCAGTGCAGTTTTCTCTGGAAAATCCAATATTGAAATATTCGCCCAGTCGATTGGATGACTATTAAATTTAATTGATTAGTTATAAATCCTCTGTCGTCCCATCCGCCAGTCTGCGCAGGTCATTACCCAAATATGAGTAAATCGATTATTTTGTTTCTAATAACATAATACTGTTAAGTGCACTTGTAGTGTATAGTGTTCTCATTTGGCCAGTACCCTTTGGAACGCTCGAATTTCGACATAAAACCTCACTAGACTCGGGAATCGAATCCAAGATCTTATGCTTATCTACTGATATTCGATAGAGCCCCCCAAATCTAATGCCATCATGATTTCGTTATTATGATTTATTCAAAATCAAGTAAAGACACATACTAATTATTACGCACACAATTACAATAACAATACAAACATACTAAACATTCAATGAAATTAAATTTATTCTCATTTACATTATTGGTCATAAAAATACGATAAATATAATTTTGTAACCGGCATTGGACCAGCAACAAGCCTGCCACAGCAATGCCGGATATAAGGGCAGTCCAGACTGTTGGCCATCATTGCCAGGATAGCATTGGGGCTGGCCCGCACCCGGCGCACCAGTGACGCACACCGCTTAATCGAGCGCTAATATACCTAACATTATAATATGGACATGCTTTTCAGAATTCCGGATCCCGGAATCGTACGAAATTACCGAGATTGCTAAAAATGCCCGCAAAAAAAATATAGTTTAGAACTCGTTATGAACTATAATTGTAATTTTTTATAGGTATTCCATTTGTTTTGAATAAAATAAAGATACTAAATCAAAATAACTACTGCTATAATTTCATTAAGTTTGTTATAGTTGTTTTTACAAAATTGTTTAATCCCGGGAACCCAGGATTACTTATTTATTCAGTCAAAGTCAAAGTCAAAACGTTTATTTCAATTAGGCCATTAAACGGCACTTTTGAAAGTCATCGTTCAGAAAGGAATGTCCATATTATTCTTTCATGGGAAGAAGTTTAGGTATATAAGCGCCCGATTATCCAATCACTGATTAAGAAACTCCGATAGTGCTATACGTCTTGTATAGTTCCGTTATGGTTTTCAGACGTCGTAGTAGGGCCCCAGTAGGTCACAAGCACTAGTGCGCTCGATAAAGAATTCATTTCTTTCTTAGTCTTCAAAGCACTTTCAAAAAGGTAGGTATGGATCTCACGTACAGTTCATTACTAGTTACGCGTGCTAAGCTTGAAAATCCGGCTCAAAATCGATAATTCTCATAAATCAAGCACCCAATTTGAGATACGGTGCTCAATATTTCAAATGTAAGACATTTCAACTTGCAAGCTTCTAACTGTCATTGTAATTCGCACGCCACCCATTACCAACAACTTAATAACTTAAGCAAATAGTCCCATCTTATTAGAATACTAGTTTTTACTGCGGCTTCGTTGACGAACGCAAAAAGAAGTCAGCGATAGCTTCCTATTGCTAAAACAATGTTTGTGATCGTATCGTATCAAGTGCTCCCAGAGATTAACTTTTACAAAGTTATTAACTAACAAACGATACGTTTTACATCTTCATAATACCAATTAGTTTTGATCACTTTGCTATTACTGTCAGCCAGTATTATCCCAAAAGCCCATGGCTTCTTTCGTTTACGATCCAGAGCTAATGTGGCCCATTGGTGGTTTGTTCTGTCCAACTCGTAGGGGAGAGCGAGGTCTTGCCAGGGTTGCAGAATTTATTCGAAAGAGTCACCGCAGCCCTGGAACGCAAAGGGCTTTAGAAGGAACATGGATGGGTTTTAGTCAGTAAGAGTCTGACACGCCCTTCCACTCCACCCAGAGCGGAAGAAGTCATATGTGATATCCCATCCATAAAAAAAGGGAGAGCAGGGTTATTCCGATGTAATTTAACAATGTACCGGACGTAACTGGCTAAACTAAGATTGCCATCGGTGCGCTGCAGCGTTCCGTTTTATGACAAATTTAACTTGTCGAGTTTATCTCTTTCTTTCATATAGCCGATTCCAATCAGAACAATTTCCCCGCGTCACGTTTAGCCCCGCTCTCCCTACTAACCATCTTCAATGGGGACTTCCACGATACCTTTTAGCAGCGCCACGGCTCCACATAGTGGGGATTGTAGCCCACAGCTCAAAGGGCATACGCCAAACGCGCCCAACCCATTCCTAATTCAAATTTGCGGTTTAAAGCAATGCCATGCGGTGATCTATGGTTTTAAACTCAGTGAGGTGTTGAGTATCTATGTAGTTTATTTATTTGACGTCTAAAGGATACTTCCTTGGTAAAAGAACTATAGCTGTCTATCTATATTAAAATCGATATTCCAAGTAATTTTTATCGATAACATCGCTGATATTAATGCTACCTCCCTACATGGAAACATTTCATAAATTATTCATTACCTTCAGGACCACTTAACCCACAATTTGAACTACAATCTTTTGAAGAAACATTAGCGTTTTACTAATTCATTTTTGTGATGAATAATCGACGGAGTATTTACTGTGTTATTAACTAGACGTTTATTTTGGAATGGAATATGGTAAACGATTTAATCTACTCGGATGGTATTGAATCATGGAGACGATGCGGTACACAAATATTCATCATCAATATCCATAACTTCAGCCACTACTGGGTTTCCTTTCTTTGCCAATCCTCACATTTCTAAGCCTACCCTCATGTAGGTTCTACCCGTGATGACAACAATATGGTCTACCCATCTCGCTGCCGAAGGACTAACTTTCCTTCTACCTGACTTTGAGGCCATTCTGTCACTGCCTTCGCTCATTCGGTCACACCTGTCATCACCGCGTCTTACCAAGTGTCAATTTTTTTTTTTTTGGGACAACTCACACACCGTCATCCGATCCCAAACTAGGCAGAGCCTGTGCTATGGCAACCAGAAAACTGATAAACATACTTATATATTTCTAAATACATATACCTATATTATAGACAAATTACACCCAGAATCAGAACCAATGATCATGCTCATCACACAAAGATTTGTCCTGGGTGAGAATCGAACCCACAACCTCCGGTTTAGCAGTCAGGGTCACTAACCACTCGACCAACAGGCCAGTCAAATGTGATATGATCTTGGACAGACAGTGTCCTACATAATTATATTTGTAATAAGTGCCAGAGGCTGCCGGTTTAATACGTTTATGTCTTTTAACGACTTTAATTACCTACATTGACACACAGACAAACATATCTACGTGCTGCTTTGTAGCAGAAAGATGTATACTGTGAGTGTGTGTGTGTGTGTGATGTGTACTACTACTTCCTAGAAATTTTGGGGAACTGTCATATAAAAAAGTAAAAAATAATAACTAAAACTCAATTTTAAAGTACCTAAGTATGTATTAATAATTCTAAATAAAATACGTCGCGTTGGGCGACCGCTCCAAATTATTTATTATCTACGATTTTTTTTCCATAAGTATCACATGCCTACCTATTTTGGTCGTGCGACGTATTTTTTTTCCAACAGATCATCAAACACTCGCACATAAGGCATCTTTAATACAAAAAAAAAACTAAATTGAAATCGCTTCATCCGTTCGTTAGCTATGATGCTACAAATAAACAGACAAACAAACACACAGACAGACACGTCAAACTTATAACACCCCTCTTTTTGCGTCGGGGGTAAAAAATGAAAAGAAGATATAAATAAGTAACAGTAATATAACATAAAAAGTGGTGGTGCTTAGAAATTTTAAATAAAATTTGACTCCTCCCGCGCATTTGGTCGTATTTTTAAATTTGTGATTTTTCAGGAAGGAGATTTTTAACTTCATCTTTTTGTTGATAGCAAAACATATATTATCGGGTTAGAAACTCGTTTTTAGTGAAAATATGAAAATATAGTTTTAAAGAATTATGTAGTAGATACCTATATAATATTGCATTAAAGTACTAAAATCCCATTTTGCCAAAAAATCATGTTACTGACTTTTTGCGTGGGAGGTATCGATTAATGGATTTTGATTTCGTACGTATCTACTCGGTGTTAGTAACTTACCCAATCAATTCCTTCACAAAATGATTCCTTATACAAAGTACCTACCCGCTAACTAAACGCATGTCAGCAAACGTTTCAATTTAGTTCATCGAAAGCAGAATAAGGGGTGCACCTATCGCAACTATTTATCGGACACAATCCGGCAATTCCACTCATTTGTTGCACCGCCCAGCGTATCGTAAAGTCCGCTACGTAGCCACGTAAATCCGGGGTGTGCCAATGTGCGGGTTCCGTCACGGTGCTCTGACTCTCCGAATGAGGCGATTCCAACGGTATAATGATGATTATTATTGTGTAGGATGTTTCTGACTGTTCACTTGGCGTCAGCTTTGTGTTCAAAGTTTTAGGCCCGTATCTTAGAATGATAAAAAAAAATACGCGATTGAAAACTCGATTTGAAAATGTTTTAGTATCATTTTAACCTTTTGAACGCCAGAGCATAAACGCATCGGCGGGCTCCCGACGCCAAGCCACAAATTTGCCGTACTTTTTGTCGCCTATTTGTGACGTTTGGCGTACAGGGCACGCGTTTGCTTGTCATGTATACGTGACAATGGCGTTCAAAAGGTCACCGTCTGTTGTACAAGTATCTGATTGACACAATGTTGTGTCAATCAGATACTAAACGTGTTTAGTATGTAGTAATAGTGTGTTTAAATCGAATGCGTTTTTAATTAATTCTCAGTTAACTACATACGTTGCCAAATTTCAATCTAGATTACTATCCACTTTGACAGAAACTCTATTTAGAACGTTGACAATTTTATTAAGCTGAAATAAATGGCAAAAACCCAATATTACTAAAACGTTAAAATACGTTTTAATTAGCCAACAAAAGTGCACATCGTTCCATAATAACGAATCTCTCAATCACCCTTACGAAGGAACCACAAGACACCTCACCCCATTACCCTCAATTTCAGTAACAGATGTAGTGCGTACACTCCGCGTAGACACGCGGAACCAATTTACGCAGAATTTACGCAGAGTTTACGCAGTCTCGGGTAGTATCGTTTGATATCTGTGTACACCGACTGAAGGAGGGCTGAAGCTTTCAACGCTGGCAAACAAATGAGGCTGTCAACCACAGGTGCGTCTTTGCCGTGACGTGCGTTCAAGTAACGAATTTTCGCGTAATTCCTAAGGATTGTGACACACTGCTTAGTTGCGATGAAAGAAGGTCACGCCATTATTTTGGGAGACAAGTGCTCTGTACTTCGTTTGGATAGGCGTTTATAGTAGGCATGATTTTGACAGAAGTCTTGTAGAAAAATAAAGTGTGATTTTTTGGCTGGATGTTTGGATTTACACCTAAATGTATCTACTAGTATTTAGTGTGGGATGCTACTTGTGTCGATACTCTTGCGATATGCCATCTTCCTAGCTGGTCATGCTGTGCTGTGCTGGTGCTGGCGCTGCAGCTGCTGATAACCTCAAACGGCGGAAATATAATAACCTAGTTGGTAATTATTTTCGTGCCGTTTGGGGTTGAAACTCTTGGATCGTGGGATCCGAGTGTTCATGATTTATTTAAAGAACCTGTAGTTGACACTTCGTGTGACCCAAGTTCTGGCTTTTATCTCGGCCAGAGGATAAGTATTGCCATACAACGTGGCAATGCTCCCAGTCTTTTGGGCTCACTTCCAATCGACAGCGATGGGGATGAATTTTTTGACGCCATATTTTAGCTCGGAGTTTTATTTTAATTGTAAGTGTAAGTATATAGTTAGATTAATGTATATAGTTAAAATATAGAATTTACATGTTGCTAGAAAATAATTTAACTTATTGTATCTATGGTCTTCGACCTTGGTTGAATTGTGAAAAAAATTGGCTTAAGCCTCGGCTCGCAAACGGATAATATGGCTTGCGCCCACGATTCTGGACCCCTCAGCGTTGGTTTTTAGATGATTGAAAAAATTCTGCAGTATTTAACTTAAAACTGAATAAAACCGAATGACTTTTTTTATTAAAAACCTGAATGGATATTTTTGTTATGTTTACACTGCGTTTTTGGTGAAATGCAGTGTTGAAATCTCATTCGTTATTTAAGAAGAGGTACCCTGCAGTACAAACTAATCAGACCAATACATCATTATGTTAAAACAAATTATTATTAAAACAATGAAAGTACACATTTTGATACAATTTAACCGATAACCGCTTATGATGTCATAAATCAATAGTAAACATATTGGTAAACATATATTTACAGTAATTTATGTACCATAATAATAAACACGTGTAAGGAGATACTATAATCGTCACATATATAATTATTACTTTCATACGTCCTTTGAAGTTCATACATTCAATATGATGTTGTTATACATAAATATTAGGTTTATATGTTTGGTCATTACTGTTTACTTGCAATGTTTAAATATTGTAAAGGGTATTATTATATTATTTGTTAAATCGGGCATAAACATGAACTCGAATTGCAAGCAAATTATTTGCATAAAAATATCGAGCCATTACCGCCAATTTATCGTGGAGCCGAAAATTCGTTTTTGTATTTCAAATGACATAGGATAAGTTACAAAACGAGTTTTTCAAAAATGTTGCTTACGATAAGTTGGCTGTAAGGGCTCGATAAGTTCTACTTTATGCAAATTATTTCTTAAGATGCAAGGAACACAATCAAGAAAAAACCTTTGAACTAGCCACCAAAGAATAAAATAACTAGATTCTTCTGTTTTTAATTAAACAACTTCTGTGAAAAGCTCTCTTGAATAAAAGATCATTCTTGTAAAAAAAAACTTGCAAGCAGAAACGGTATATCTACATACCAAAATTCTTGGGACAGAAAGACAAAGGTAGAAAATTGCCTTCTCATCAACACTGACGTCAATACAAACCTAAAAAAAAGCTTATGGTAGCCGCCAGATAAACATGCAATAAAGTACATTGACCTTTCCCTAATATCCCAACGTAGAGACCCGAATAATAAATTATGAACCGTCTTACTAGAGAACGTAAAGGATCACGATAAAAGTCGATTGAGGACAGTTTTGTCCTTATTTCTGTTTTTGATACTAAGAAAGTCGATAAATGTATGTGGGTCAATGACCGTTATTGCACATTTATCTGGCGCTACCATAGACAAAGTGTAAGGTCTGTCACCGAAAAAATTTGTCAAAAACTCCGAAATTAACAGCATGTGCTACCGAAATGTCGTGATAAATCTCAAATATTTACGATGGAGCACGCTTGCCTAGAAGTAACCTATTCACTCTTACTTAAACTTAAAGACTCCCAGGTTGTAGCTATCAGGAAACACAGACTTTGGCAGGAATTCCACTCCTTAGCTGTACGGACAATGAATGTGTTCCCAAAACGTTTTGTGCGTCTGGGTGGGACGTCCACCAGGTACCGGTGGCGCATCGTCGTACGTCGTGTGGCTTGATGATAGAACGGGCGTGGTGGAATTAAACTATGCAATTCCGTCACACACTCCCCAAAATGCAATCGATAGAAAGTTTCATGAAAATTTGATCTTGCTTTTTCATGAAGAAGTAACAAACATTCATAAATTCTCACAAACTTTAGTAGGATATTACTTTAAAGCGTACACAAAATACGATTATTAAATACAGACGTAAATAAACCGGCACTTAATAACTTCATTATCCATCCCTTACTTACTCCCCCAAAACGAACAGTGTGTCCCTACCCTAACCTAACTTAATTGACACTGTCTCGTTCCCGTCATGTTGGTACATAAGTAATTAATTACTTCAATAGTAATGCTGCGTTTATTTCTCAAGTTATATATGAAGGCATCAAGCTCGCGTGTTTCGTCTTAAATTAATTCGCAACCTGAATAATTCCTGCGTATTTCGGCGACGACTTCACCTTGGTTTGTTTTTGAAGTTAAACTCAACGTTTGGCAAAATATTTTTTAAAGGAACCGATTTGGCATAGTAACCCCAGTACCAATAAGATTTTTTTTTGTTCAGTTATAGCCAACAGTAATATTGCTTTGGTGTATGACAGCATCAAAGTGCACCTTAGATGACGCTAAAGTAAACAAAATATTTTAGAGATATATGTAATGCTCTTAGGCGTTGTGTGTATCGCAATAATTGATGTAACCTAAAATATTTTGTTTAGACATGTGTACTAAAGCCACGGATGATGCCTTTTTAGGGTTCCGTAGTCAACAAGGAACCCTTATAGTTTCGATATGTCCGCCTGTCTGTTTGTCTGTCCGCGGTTTAGCTCAAAGACGATTAGCAGACAAGACAGTTGAAATTTTATAGGGTATACATAATAGTCACGCCGACAAAGTGGTAAAAAAAAGTGAAATATTTTTTTTTTACCGTAAAATAAAGACGTAAATCGAAAAAGCGTAAATATTGAGGGTGTGCTAAAACCATTTTGCAATCCAAAGATCCGTTTGCGAAATATTAAGCTATAAAGTGCTAATTTTTGTTAGAGTCAAGCACCAGCCAGTTGAACGGTCGTTTTTGGAGACGTGAAAAAATGCATGGTAGTAGCATTTATAACGAATTTAGTAGGAAAACTATCACCGCTACCGAGGCTTAACGAGTTAATGAGTAATAATTCGACAAACTAATAAAACGGAACTGGATAAGTATAATCATGGAAAATGACTTAAAACCAAATGTATTTGTAACTTTGTAATGTGATAACAGTTAAGTACATTTTACTATTTTTCTGGCATTCAAGAGACGGGTAACTACGGAACCCTACACTGTGCGTGGTCCGACAGGGACTTGGCCGGTTTTTTTCATTTTTTATTTAGCATATTAAATCTACTCACTGCTTAGGCAAGGGTCACCCCCAAGTCTTTTTAAGAACTCATATTTCCGTACCACCAGCCCTCGCGGTACACGTTCAGGTCATGTCACCTCCTCTCGGCTCTCCTGGGCTGGACAGACTTGTCTAATCGTTTTTAATGTCCATTCCTTTCGTGTTCCTAAAAAGAAAACATAAAACAGAAGCACGAAAGTAACAACTAACACCGTTATCATGGCGACTCATTGAGCTCACAGGTCTACGGGGAAAAACTAATTTCCATCAAAATAATAAAAAAAGAGAAACTTGACAAAAATTCCAATTACGCCACCCTCCATTGAATTTAATGAAATCTCCACAATTGTCTCAACACTGCACAGGTGTATTTTTGTTTAATAAACCTTAGGAGAAAAAAGGTCACCTTGTTATCAGGGGTCGTGGACAAAGGACGGCGACCCATTCCACTTGTCTCGAGATAAAAAGAGAAAGTGGATTAAACGCGTAGATAGCGGCCACCCATAAAGAGATTCTACTCAGTGATAATACCGAGAAGACGCGGCGAGCACTGTGTTTGCTATCTAAAAAAGGTTTCAGTCCAATGTATTTTTATGCAGGTGCCTATTAAGATAAATTTTACGGTAGCCCATCTTATTTTTGAGGCTCTTCTTGAATAATATTACGTTGAGAGGAAGGTTTAAACAAAGATACTAAACAACACAGTGTTTAGGTTGAATAGCTTAAAGTAAAGTTCATGCCATGTTTATCTGCTATTTTTAATCAAAGGTTATTTTTTTTTTCATAGTCTAAAATTTTTGTACACGGTAATCTTCGTGATCCGATTATTCAACAATGGTTTTAGTCCGTGTTTTTCGATTACCAAAGCTTTTCAATAATAACGTCAAAAAACAGAAATAAAATTGGTTTTTATAACATCGTATTTTATAATTGGTACATGTTTTAAACACAGACATTTAAATATCAACATGACATAACGAAGCAAATTACAAAAAAATAAAATAAAAAACAGACTATAGTAGGCGCCAGATAATCGTGGAATAACGGTCATTGACCCACCTACAATTATTGACATTTTTAATTTGAAAAACGGAATTAATGACACAAAGCTGTCCCGAATCATCATCTCTCGTGATCCTTAACATTGTCTAATAATGAAAAACGATTCATATTTAATTGTTCAGGTACCTATGAACAGTTATTAGGGAAAGGTCAATGTACTTTATTCCACATTTATCTGGCGCCTACTATAGTTTCAAATAAAGCAAACATAAATTCGAAGTCTTCAAATCAACGAAACAACTCGATTATTCGAACACAGCTTCATTACAAAATAAAGATAAAAAACACGCTTCAATAAAGAAACAGATGTCACCAATCTCAACACTAAGAACCGTACTCCAAATAATTTATAAGAAGGCGTGCAATCCCGTTTTCCCAAATACGAATCAATCACAGAAGGGTATAAAAAAATCGGATTATTTAAAATTCACATCGATATTGAAGCTTTATGCCATTGTTAGTAAATTTCAGACTCCAATATTTTTGCTGAGTGCGCATTAAATTTCGTATTCCCTCTTGAGGCTGCGACGCAATTATTCGCCTTCAAAATGCAGTTCCCCGCATAGAACTTGCAATGCATTTCAACATTTCCCCGATTCAATAATGCAGACAAAAGATATCTGCTTTCATTAATTGAAATTTTTATTCGGGCTTTATTTTTCTTGGTTTTTTTCTTTTCCTGTGTTCTGTGGGAATATATCGCTCACACCCTTTTGTTTATACAAAGCTGTTATACGAATTTTGGGATTCATAAAATAAATATGGTTTACAAATAGCGCGGATTTTGGTGGTCAGTAATTGACGCTTCTGTGGTTTTATGGAGCGTTGATGAGCCACAACGTTTCTTGGAAAACAATCATGAGGAAATTAAAGTTATCGATATACTGAATTTTAATTCATTTGGTGAAGCATTTATTTTAGCCTAGCGACCCGCCCCCGCTGACGTAATACAATAATATCTGATAGTTCTTTTTATTTTTGAGCACATAAATCTTTATTTTTCTTTTTGTTTTAAAATGAAGAGTCGCAACATTTTATTTTAGTTGCTTTTTGTACAAAATATTTTAAAATGTGTCTCGTCGAGCGTAGGTATGGCACTCGTTGGCTGCAGCTGAAAATCAGCGTCAGGTGGTATACCTTGTGTTGCTATCTGGCATTATGCTAAGCTGAGGCCCTTTTGGCATTGTTGGTTTTCATTATTTTTTTTGTTAATTTTAAGGTGTTTCTGTTTTTTTTTATAATGCCGATTGTTATCTTTAATTATTTTAATGTTATTCTATTTTTAAATCTGAACTTTAAGACTTTCTGACTTTTAAGCTTGTTCATTTTAAGTAGTTTGACTACTTAAAATGAACAAGCATTAAGTAGTTATTTCGGATGTTCCATTTTTAATATAGGTGAATTTAAAGTACTTAAAGTGAATGAGCATTCGTTTTATGTGGCGGGGATTTTTAATCCGTGGCATTGGTGATTATTTTCCCGCTATGAAATGTGTTAACCTCCTAGCTCCTGAAGTTGTCAATAAATACAATTTTCATTCTTTCTTTCAAAGATCTCTTTTAAAGTAAAAATATTTGGCTCATACAGATACACACAATGTGGGTACAAACCTAATAGATGAGACTAAATCCGCGATTTAATCAGAAGGAACAACGCTATATCAGTAACGTATAACTTTATCTTCGAAAACATCTTAAGACGACTTCTGTTTAAAAATAGATTTATTTTAATTCAGTCTCGTTATTCGTCTCGTCGGTTGATTGAATTTGTCATTTCAAGAACATGCATGGTAGGCGACGAATTAAACAAAAAACCGGCCCGGCTTCGCAAACGAAGGGTTTCGTACTATAATCTACAAAAACGTCAAAGAAATCATATCTGTTGTATTGGAACCCCCTTAAATATTTATTTTATTCTGTTTTCTGGTATTTATTATTATAGCGGAAACATACTGTCTAATTATCACGCTTCATGAGATAAAGCCTGGTGACAGTCGGACGGACAGCGGAGTCTTAGTAATAGGGTCCCGTTTTACCCTTTGGGTTCGGCACCCTAAAACCGAACTTATTTACAAACTGACCGATTATCACACAAAAAAGCAAAACGTGAACTTATTTCAACCAACACGAAACTTATAAATCAAAATTAGGACAATCTCAAACAAAAACACCTAACAATGTTCTGTGAAACAGTATTATGTTTGTTTAAAAGCCCTCAAAAAGGTTCTAAGCGTTCCTGAGCATATCTGTCATAATATATTTCCCAGGTCCATTTTCACATAAGAAATCATTACAAACAACAACGGGCCATTATCTTACTTACAAAGTACATCAACTTTACATTATGTATATGTATAGCACCGCATTCTTATGTGGGACACGTCATAAGCTTATAGCGGACTGAAAACTGGATATTCGGAACTATTTTAAATGCGTTCGTTTTGTGATAAGTTAAAAGGAAATGCTTCGATTTATTTTTTACTTTCGTTCTTCGCAGTCTTGGAAGACACCAAAAAATAACGTAAAAGATCTTTTGCAGCACATTTTTAAAACTAATACTTAGAAACATTGCTTTCTTATAGAAAACGCTCTACTCGAGACTTAAATCGATAATGAACTTCCTCCTTTATTTTCAAAGTGCACTGAATAAATAATCACCTTCCATAATGAATTTCACAGTAATAATTTCCCATTAAAAGCTCCATCAAAAACTTATCGCATTACCAACCTCACCGACCAACTCGTAAGCAGCATCACTAACAACCAGACGCTGCAATTTGCACTTAAGCCACAAGCAAATATAGTGCATTATTAAATGGCACCGTCGCTTATGAATAGTACCAAAGCACTAAAACACTGTTAAAAATTCAAGAAAAAGCGGCGGTCCCAACTGTGGCCCCGGGGTACTCTTAACGGGACGCCGTTGAGACTGTGATGAAAATACTTAATGAACTAAAAGAAACAACGGCCAATGACATTTGAGAAATTGGCCGGATTTAAGAGAATTATGTGAATCTCTTGCGTTTGAGAGTCAGGTTGTGTACGAGGAAAAATGGCGGAGGTTTAAGCAGCCTTGTTCACAAGTGCTACAAAATTGTATTATGTGTACTAGGGAGTTGAATTCCCTGCCAGAGTCTGATCAACCTGGGGGTCTTTGAGTTAAGAGATGAATAGGTTACTTCTAGGCAAACGTGCTCCATGTTCGACCACTTCATTGCTTTCGAGCAGGTGAGATTGAGGTCAAACGCGAGCCTGTCAATGGTAAATAATATTTTTTATTTAATATGGGTTTGCTCTTGACTCTAGTCTAGGTCATAGATGACAGATACAAAGTCGACGATGCAGCGATGGAGCGAGCTTACCCAGAAGGAGCCTGTTCAGTGTTCACACTAATTTTGAACAGATTAGGGTTGTATGCGACGCAGGCAGTGAGTTCCACTCCTTTGCTATGCGCATTATAAAAGACGTTTGGAAACGTTTAGTGCGAATTGGTGGAATAGCAACAAGGTAGGGATGGTAACTTACAGTGCGTCTAGATGTGTTTTTTACCTGCATCGACAATATCACATCATTTTTATCTTTAAGTTTACGTTTTCTTTTGCATACATATATAACTTCTGCTCCGAATCAATGATGTTTTCATTAGAGCACATTCCATCCTCTCGGCGTCCATTATAAATAGTTTCGTTGTATTTCATCAGACATACAATTAAAACAAAATATTATTACAAAGCGAACCGTTTGTCGAGTTCCAAAGAGTTGTAGTTTACATTGTAATAACATTTTAAAAACATTAATTTATTCAATTAAAAACTGTGGCGTGCCTCTGCATATTTTTACAACTTTACAAGTTTTTTTCACTTTTTGGTTGTTTATTCGGTTAGAGTATCACATAGCTTTACAGTTTGTCATCACCATCATCATATCAGCCTAAATATGTCCACTGCTGGACATAGGCCTCCCCCAAAGGCAGGGGGGTTTGCCATAATTGCCACCAGTCTAATCTCCAGATTTAGTTTAATTTTTTCAAGGTTACAACAGTTAAAAGAATAGCACCATCCCATCACTTCCCGTGGATATCGTAAGAGGCGACTAAGACTCCCCAGAGAATGGGCAGCAGCATTTTCTGTGGGTCTATGCATTGTAACAGCTACACTGCGATCGCCAACCCGCCTGTCAAGCGTGGCGATTATGGCAACCCCCCCATTTGGGTCTTCCGGCTGATATGACGATGATAAATGACATTTATTTTGCAAATAGGTTAAATATAACACTTTTACACGTCAATCTTTTTTTTTGACATTTTAAGCTAGATGAGGCCGGATGATAATGATAACTGTTCTGAAGACACAAGATACTAGCACAATCCCATGATTTTCTTTTCTATAGTAAATCGCTTAGTTGAGAGTATGTACCAGAATCAAAGAGTACATTAATGCACGCGAAAAATGAATACTTACAACTTATTTCTACATTATTAATAACTTAAACTGGGCCATAAGATCGTACAAAGTTATTTCAGTTCTCTAGAGAAGAGGTCAGTGCGACCTGCGTAGAACTTTGTGGTTTCTGCCTGTCTCCCTGAAACTTAGCTGGCGTGTTTATTTACCACACACTGTGTTGCTTTCGTTATTTACATATTAGAGAGGAAAGAGAAATTTTAGTTACATAATATTACACCTAAATTTCTTGAGATCTAAACAAATGTTTCATACCACCAGTAAATAAATACTTAATATTATAAATGCAAAAGTTTGGATGGAGGGATGTTTGTTGAATGTTGGATCTTGATGAAATTTGGCATACCTAGAGGTATATTATTTATTTTACTTATTTATTAATGGCACATCAACGACAAAAAACACAAACATGGACATAATACAGACGTGCACAACATTTACAATAACTATTACAATATTTAACACAATAATAAGCAACATTATTATACCAATAGTGTTTTCTTTTTTAAATTAATTAGTCATAAGGTAATATACCTACCTAATAATAAAAAAGTATGCATTACAAAATAAAATAGTAGATATAGATCAGGTTTTGATTATAGTCTAGAATAACACAAAGTATGCTTTTTATCCCGGGAGTACGTTCCCTGGGGATAATTTTCGACATTCACTCGAGTAAATTAATAAATATGTCTCCTGTTATTTTTAAGTCCCAAGAATTAGAGGGCGAGTCTATTGCCATACACTAGGCACAAATCCAAGAGTCTGACACGCCCTGCCGCTCCACCCAGAGCGGAAGAAGTCATTTTATGATTTCCCATCCTTAAAAAGGTGGCTACTAAAAAAAATATTATTTACCTGACCTGGGAATCGAACCAAAACCACATCCTCAGCAGTAGGGTTTCTGACCACTACACCAATAATACAATAGTGTAGTTGTAACCTGAAATTAGTAATTATATTAAAATTGGAAGTTGTATTATAAAATTGATAATTGAATAGTATTCCAAAATAGTCTATTGTTACTAATCAGAGGTTAGGCAATTCGTCCTTGTGTAGAAGCCTTATTTTGTCATCATTCATAATTAAAATGTGCCTTGAAATAGAAGACAAACACGCTCATTGAAATTTTAATGGTCTGCCTGCTTTCTCAGTTCAGTGACAATTTAATGTGATAATGTCAAGGGTAGACGGTTCCTCGTCGAGGCGATCGGCGGCGGCAACCTCTCACGTCCGGCCCTGGTTGAATCCATGGTCCGGAGCGAGGAGGCTTGGGAAGCGGTCACCTCCTTCTGCGAAGCAGTAATGCTAGCCAAAGATGAGGCGGGCCGCGCGAGGGAAAGGCAAGGCTTTCGCCCCAACCGCCGCTACAGGAGGAGACGCCCCGGGCGTCGGGAGTCGCAGGGCGATCCCCGGCCACCGTAGGCGCGGGCCTGCGGACGGCGAGCATTGGGTGGCTCGCCGTCCGATCACCACCAGGCCCGGGTCGATGGCGCGTTGTGTTTCACGCGCGCCTCAAAGAGATGTCAGCATAAAAGATGGGGCCTGCTAGGGCCAGAGCCTGCCAGGGTTGCGGAATTTGTTCGAAAGAGTCACCGTGGCCCTGGAACGCAAAGGGCTTTAGAAAGAACACGGATGGGTTTTAGTGAGTAAGAGTCTGACACGCCCTTCCGCTCCGCCCAGAGCGGAAGAAGTCATTTGATGATTTCCCATCCTTAAAAAAAAAAAAAAGGGTAGACGGTATTTATAAACCTTTATATAATACAATTACTATTTTGATCTACATTATATTATTTTGCAAAACAAACTATAACATGTTCTCAATAATATTATCCTTCGGCTAAAATTACGAACTTGCTTAAATAATCCATCCCCTAATAAAGTCCATTTTTAGGGTTCCGTACCCGAAGGGTTACCAACAGGACCCTATTACTAAGCCTCCGCTATCCGTCAGTCCGTTCGTCCATCCGTCCGTTTCTATTACCGATATATTAATTATTTTCTATTTCTATTCTATGCAAATAATAAAAATTAAATAATATTAAAAATTAAACCAAGAAACTTTTTTTTTCGGTTTATGGTACGGAACCCTTCGTGTGAGAGTCTGACTCGCACTTGTTTACGTTTTTATTCTTTATTCAATTTACCAATGCTTCCCCCAAATCCATCCAGGTATAAATTTCCCGAACCACTATTAACCTGCTCTTGCGTGCGTTGTTTGCTAGTGAAAAAGCAACAATTCTTCGACCTACTAAAAAACAAAACGTATAAAATAAAATTATCATAAATAAAATATTCCAAAAAAAAATTGTCCCCTCCCTAAGTTCCCCGTCAGCATCACACACATCGTAAGTTATTTATACCAATATTTTATTATCACCCAAATTCCCTATCCTATAGAAAATGAAAGTTCCTTAGAAATCGGTACATGGCCAGCAATTTAGTAAGACGAATGGTTATTGTCAGACGGTCTTCAGGAAATATGAAGATGGATGGTTGGGAGCATGCCCTATCTATTGATCCCGGGAGCAAAGATGCTGCTTAAACCGGGATAATGAAAATTTTATGCATATTGTCCTCATCGTCAGCAGGACTGGCTATTAGGGCAGCATTTGTATAAAATTATAATAATGTTGACTAGTGATGCCCGCGAGTTTGCGCGTGATATTTTTTTCATTTTTGGTAATGATAAGGATTCTTTGAGGTATAATTTTATTATTGTTTATACTTACTTCTGGTTTTACGTAAGTTTTGCTCAGGAGAGATTTCCCTACAATTTTAAGCCTCAAAACAGATCAAGCGATGAAGCGATCTCGCAACAAAATCCCTCAAACGGTAATTTCGTAAAAATACTATTTTAGTACGAAACTGGTTTGTGCCCGACAGGGTCCATAATTGATTCGATGTTTTAACATACCAACTGTTATGTATACACATTATGGAATGCAATAAAGTATTGAGTATTGAGTATTGAGTATTGAGTATTGAGTATTGATGTGTAGTAAATCCATACAAAATAAAAAGTAATTTAATGTGTATGTTTTAGATTTTTTATTTTTAGCATAATGTTTGGACCATAACTTGGATTAGAAAATGGGTAATTTTTATCCCGGTAGTATGTTCCTCCGAGTCAATCAGACCAGTCTTGCCATGAAGTACCATGTTACCCAGTTAATGGGTTGTGGAGGTCTGGTAGGCCGCCACTCCACGTAAAATACTGGTCTTCAGCTGAATCCGGTTTGACTGGAAACGGACCCCAATAGAGTTGGGAAAAGGCTAGGCAGATGATGAGTATATTCCTCCAAGATAATAAAATACATTTCGGTCCGTTAACCTTTGATTTGACTTGAAATTGAAATGTCAAGTTAAGAAAAATACTCAGTATAAAAAATTACGGCTCAATTTTATTCTGAGTCCGTAGTTGATTCAGCCTCACAGTTAATTATTATCGAGCTTTTTAATTTACGAGAATGACTTCCAAGGACCTTTGAGTCATTAATGAAAATAGGATTATAACTGGAATAATGAATTTTAAGTAGAAAGGCCGAGTCGTTGGCCTTGGTTTTATTTACTTGTTCTAGTAACTGCATAAGGCCTGTTGTTTAAGTTACTGTAGATTTCTACTTTGTTTACTGTTGAGCTTTTAGTTCATATTGTCTTTAAAACTAGGCAGAAAATACAAAAAAAAAATCAACTGAGCTTGTCAGTTGAGGCAATTTTTATTGATTTTATTAATCAAATCAATAAAAATTGCCTCATATAAAAATGCATCAAAGTTCAAGAGGGGCTTGGTATGTCACTTCTTGGTCCACGCAAAAAGTACACTTTTTGCGTGGACGTGTCGTCACGCGGAATTTCAAAGCAGTGTAGGTACCTCTTCATTTTTTAATGGAATTAGCATTGCAGTTAGTCTGAGAAGTTTTGCCAGTTAATCAATTGAGTTTACCTTTATCTTTGTTGTGCCTAAAAAGAAAACTTAATTTAAATAATTGTAATAGGGTTAAATTCAGGTCAATAGCACAAACGGGCGCGGTACAAAGCTACGAGGTTTTGTCATTCCGTCACCTTTACATAGAGCTACCTCGTATTGTATGAAAACAATCTAAAATTAAACTTTTAGTGTTAGCTCTGTTGTAGCAAATTAAAATTTATTAACAGTTGCATGTTTAATTATGATGAGTTTAAGCTTTTTTAACTCAAATAGGAATGCAAATTCTGCCTTTACGACCTTCGAATTAATTTTATTTTATTTTGTGTTACTGCCTAGCAAAAACTCATGCGGTTACAATGTAATTATGTTGTAGACATTGTTTTGTTTTTGGAAACAAAAAGTATTCCTAAATCAAATCAAAAACAAAAGTCATTTATTCAAATTAGGCTGAGTACCAGCACTTTTTAGCCCCAAAACGCCCGCCCGTCACCACTTCCTAGTGTTTTAGCTGGGAAGAAGAAGTGGCGCATCAAACTCCCCAGCAACACATCTGTCTGTTAAGTTTTAAAAACTTAAATTTATATAGTAGTATGCAAAGTAAGTTTACAAAACATGAAAATAATATGTCTAATATGTAAATCAATTTAATTGACACCTATCTCCTGGACCAAGGCAATGGATATAATTATTGCCGACATGTATAGTCATGGGTAACTTACTTATTAAATGAGAACACAAAAATAATATAATAAAATAATAATAATATAATATAATTGTAAGTATGGATGGATGGATGGATGTTTGTTACTCTCTCACGTAAAAACTACTAAATAGATTTTGATAAAATTTGGCGTTGTGGTAGGTCTGTAAAAACACATAGGATACTTTTTATTCCGGGAATATGTTCCCTAGGGAAAATTTTCGACAATCACGCGGGCGGAGCCGCGGGCGGCAACTGGTATAATAAAGTAGCAACTTAAAGTGTAACGAACTGCTGATTTTTTTTGCGATTTAAGGCATTGGTCCTTTAATGAAAATTGGTCATAATAATATGTAAATCCCCTTTATAGGTTTTTCCTTCTGTTCTGGTATACTTGAATAACGTGACTGTTCAAACAACAATTCCACGTAGAAATAATAACAATACCACGATGTTTTCCAAAAGAAAATACAACATATTCTTACACAAAATTTTATTTTGTTACAGGACACAAAAATGTGATGGTGTAAACGAAAATTTCATTCTAAATGTAATCCTGAAGATTTTGTGAGGTGTTGGGATATTCGTGCAGTGCCTCGGAAAATGTAAAATGGAGAGTTCTTTCCACGCGAGCCCAACTCGCGTATTGTCCCTATGGACGCTGCTGCTCGGATGCTGTAATATTGCAGGTTAGTAAACATAAATTTATTAAGTAGAACGGGAAAATATCGTAAAACTATAGTAGTTTTGTTAGTGTTTTTACTGTTTGTTGGGTGTGTCGAGATGGGGTTCGACTTTTAAGTAACATTCTATCAGTAATAATAATTGATGAGAGTTCAAATGGGGAAGTTTCTTGCACAAAAAATAATAATTCCATGGTCAGTCAGATAACTTTTCAAAACGTGTTGGACGCAAATTATTGTGTTTATCAATTCAATACGAATTGACAAAGATAACACGCATTAAGGCATGTGACGTCACTTCTAGATAAAAGTGTACCAAAACCTGAATTGCTATTCTACTATTTTTTAAGCAACGTTGAGATGCGAATGCGTTGCTTAAAAATTTGTTGAATTAAAGTGCCCTCTGATGTCACGCGAAATTTCAATGCACCACATAATCTTACATTTATGTCATGAAAATACGTTTCAAATACTTTTTGGCAATCTAATTAACATACCAAATAGGTTTTTTCAGGATTCGTGTGTTATAAGGAATAGAACGTGACATTTGTGTCCCTGTCAATCGTCAAGATGTTAAATGTTCGAAACGTACTAACGATACATTTTCAACTTTTGACAATTATGGCTGATCTAAAATCGCATCGTATTATGGTTTTTTGACAGATTTTGTCAGAGATGTGAATGCGAAAGTTGCTTAAAATTTTTAGAATTGGCCTTCTGTTAGTGAAATGAAATTTATTTATTATGTGGTAAAATAATTTTAGTCTCACTATATTCGACTATAGTCGTGCAAATATTTCTAGGACATGCATAATAATATCATGAAATTACTTCAGTGTCATGTCAGTGTATGACCTCGATTTTATATGATTAAAACTACGAGCAATTCAGAATTAAATTATTTCAAAAAACAGTACCTACCTAAGAGCTTTTAACTGAAAAAATGTGCAGCAAAAGATAAATCGTAGTCTAAGCTCCTCCTGAAACTGAAATAAAATTTAAATAATTTTAAATTTTACTTTGTTTTCGCAAAAACGTTTTTAGACGTTGTTATTTTTACTCTCTGACTCTCAGTATATGTAATGTATATTATATGTTTTGCTCTAAAGCGACAAACACGAGTTTTTGTGAACCGTTCAAAGCCACACGTGGCATTTACCTACCTACAAGTTTTATTATTTTGCTTTATTTGAGGGTAGGTAATAAGCCAGCTTCGCACCGGAGCAGAATCTGGATTTTATCTCGACAACATTTTGATGCTTGGCACAAAGTTTACGATTTAGCGATATAATTGAACATTATAATAACCTGCAGCAATTTTTGCTCTGGCAACAAAATTTTCTCGATTCTTCTTCAATTATACGTAACTGAGAATGTTATTCCTCTTTCTGATTTTTAGCTATGAGTATTTTGACTGTTATATACTACTAGTCTCTAAGAAACATGTTTTTTCGGCTCATGATACGGAACCCTTGTGCAAGTCCAATTTGCACTTGGCCGTATTTTCTAATTCCACATATTCACAATCATACTTCATAACGCAGTTAGAAAAAGCCGAAGTAGCAATGATAACTCAATCAAATATCTTTTTTCGTTATCATAGAAGACGTGACATATTTGTCACTGTAGCCAATCTTACAGTAATTAGAAAAGTAAATTTGTTTTTTACTGCTTTTATAATTTTAATAATTTGATTCAATTAAGCATAGTTAAGGAAGCATTTCTAACTAGTCGACTAGAGTTTGTGTTTTCGTCTCGACGAAAACAGACTCAGGCAGGGAAATTCCACTCCTTAGCTGTACATACTCTGAATGTGTTCCCAAAACGTTTTGTGCGTGTGGGTAGGATGGACATCCTACCAGGTACCGGTGGCGCATAGCCGTACGTCTTGTGGTCCGATGATGAAACGGGCTTGGCGGAATTAAACTATGCAATTCCGTCGCACACTCCCCAAAATACAACCGATAGAAACTTCAAAGTAAAACTTTGGTTCAACTTCGCGGCACTATTTTAGATCTAATCGCTAGCCGCCTACAACTTGCACCAAACTTCAAAGGACATTCTGGTATGAGGAAATCCCTTAAAACAATATATATATTTCCGTATAGGTACCTACGTTAGACGTTGCATACTAACACTTATTACGCTAAATTATATTACGCGTTCGTTATCGAAAGAGAACGTATAATTCAGTTATGTACGACGCTGTTAATGCGTTTTATTAGGTTAGTTAATAATGTGCTGGAGATGAAATATGGGTGCGTGTGAAAAGGTTGGGCTAAAATACATATTGGTAGCACGCTTTTACAAAATTCTAATGGGGAAATAATTATAAAACAATAGTGAAGTTGGCTACTTATTTTAAGAAGCTTGTTGTTATTTAAAGAAGAACCGGTCAAGTGCGAGTCGGACTCGCGCACGAAGGGTACTTATCTATAAAAACGGGAAAAAATCACTCATGATTTTTTCCCGTATTTCCCTTAATTTTTTTTTTATTCTGTTTTTTAGGATTGATTGTTATAGCGGCAACAAAAATACATCATCTGTGAAAATGTCAACTCTCTAACTATCACGGTTCATGAGATACAGCCTGGTGACAGGCGGACAGATGGACAATGAAGTCTTAGTAATAGGGTTCCGTTTTATCCTTTTGGTACAGAACCCTAAAAATCAACTTTTGAATGCAGTTTTTTGCTCCACTGAAGATGGTATCACCAAGATGATGTGAATTTTGAAATAATTCCATTCAGCTTATGAGTGGTATTCCCTGTCGGACTCTGTGTTTTTTGATATATGAGAAAATACAGACTTCGAAGGGGACCTTTTGTTTGGAAGGGATATCATCAAATGACTTCTTTCGCTCTGGGTGGAGCGGAAGGGAGTGTGAGATTCCTGCTGACCCATCCGTGTTATTCCAGTTGCTTGGTTATTTAAAATCACTACCTCTAGTCTTTCAGCTGCGCTAGTTTAACAAAGCATGTTAAAATGTATTCAATAAAAAACACTTGGTTTGTCGCGTTAAGTCAACTTTCACACACCATGAACGGATTTTGTAGATTAATCAATATATATACAATTCTTCCGTTACTGACTGACTGACTGAGAGACAACGCACAACCGAAACTACTGGTCGAAGAAAGCTGAAATTTGGCATGTAGGTTCCGTGGGGAATGTAAGGGAGCAATGAGAAAGGATTTTCCGAAATTCTTACGAGAACGGGAAAAAATGGAATATGCACGTACCGAGTCGCGGGCAAAAAGCTAGTCTTAATATACAAGCCGACACTCAAGAGTGTTTAACTAACAGTCCATCTCCTAAAATTGATCTTTAACTTAAATTAGACCCCTTCCTTGTCTGGATGCAGGGATCAGGAAATCAAAAACAGTGGAATCTAAGAGTTAAACCCTTTGATCGTTCCTTCTTCACACTTCAGGATTAATCCTGACTGGATCTACCTGTTACGTCTTAGCTACGGTTTCACGGTTCCGTACCCAAAGGGTCGGGATTATTGTTGTGGCAGAAATCCATCTGTTAGACGAATTTAGCCCTTTAGTGAATTTGCGACATGCGTAGGCTTTGGTAAGATGGTAATTTTGAATTGAAGTTATTTCAATTAGAAATTAAGTTTTGGACTTTTTCATCAAAAGAATTCCATGGTTTAAAGCAATATTGGTTTCATTTTTATCACTTGGTTAATTAACGGCAAGCAATACTATGCAGTCAAACGAAAATACAAGAGTGTCGATCTGTATGCCTGTTAAGTTTTCACGACTAAACTCATCATCATCATCATCATCATCATCATCGTATCAGCCGAAAGACGTCCACTGCTGGTCATAGGCCTCCCCCAAAGGGGGGGGGGGGGGGGATTTTCCATAATCGCCACGCTTTGCGGGCGGGTTGGCGATCGCAGTGTAGCTGTCGTAATGCACAGAGAATGCTGCTGCCCATTCTCTGGTGAGTCCCTTAGTCGCCTCTTATGACACCCACGGGAAGTGATGGGATGGTGCTATTCTTTTACGTCCGACACCATACAGAAAAACGTCTAAACTGCTGAGCATATATTAATGAAAGGTACACAGATACAAAATCCCGGTAGTAAGTTTCCTTAGGATAAAAACGGAAATACTTTTCACGCATGTGAAACCGCAAGCAGAAACTAGAGTTGCGGAATTTGTTCGAAAGAGTTACCGCGGCCCAGGAACGCAAAGGGCTTTAGAAAGAACACGGATGGGTTTTAGTCAGTAAGAGTCTGACACGCCTTTCCGCTCCACCCAGAGCGGAAGAAGTCATTTGATGATTTCCCATCCTTAAAAAAAAGCAGAAACTAGAACAAAAATCTAAACCATACCATAAGTTCCACTAACAATAATTTCATTTCCTGCCATATTTTTTCCTACAAAACTAGGTCTACCACAGCCTACCATGCAATATCTTACACCAGAGGTCACAGTCATTCAACAAAGATTTATAGCATCTATTATGCCATTATAATAACTCAGCGTCGATGTTAATAACACTGCCCTTAGTAGGCTGTGACCGTAGTATGTTTGATAATGTGAAAGGTCACATAGGTCACACGTGGTATGAGGTCAAGCTACAATTACTACTATTAATTATTCCGTACAAAGCGTAGTTAAGAGACGGATTAATTAAATATTAATATCTTTGTTACTAAGTATATATTTACTGTTTTACATATGGAGAGGACTAAGTTGTAGTTTCTTGGGGGCATCATTATTAACTTTACGAAGTTGAAACTTGTAAGTTCACCTCTTGTTCTTGATGAGTCAATGGTTAATCCTTCTACAGGGTGTAATAGATTAAGAACAAAACATGAAAAGGGGTCATTATAATCATTATTATAAACAATTTTATTGTTTCTATGGGATCAACCTTGTATATCAAATAAATTAATTGCTTCTTTTCATAACTTGCCATAATGTACTGCCATATTGGTGGCCAGTTGCCATCAATGCTTTTCAAGATGTTGTTTGGGCTAACGCCAAAATAAAAAAAATCCGCCAAGAGCGTGTTGGACCACGCACTGTGTAGGGTTCCGTAGTTAACCGTCCCGAAAGCCCTGACAAAAAACTGCCAATTTTACTATGACATTACAAATTCACAAATATATTTAGTTTTAAATCATTTTCTATGAGGTTACTACGTTTTTTTATTGACTACAGCACCCTTAAAACAATTTAGCTTAATTACTATAAGTATTCTTTTCCAGTTTAGAGACACCAAAATATTTACGATGACACTAATTAAGTAACACATACTTACAATACCCAAAACACTTACTAAGACCCTTAAGACAGCCAAGATAATAAAAACCAGCCTACTTAAGGCTTCGTTTAGAACAAAACTTTTCGTAAAGTTCGAAGTTCGTTAGGTCTCCTGACACCTGTGGTAATAATTTGTGGGCCGCGAAACATTAAAGAACTTTTATTCAAGATATTAGAGTAATGGGAAAGTTAATTTTATATTGTTGCGACTCTCTTCAATGCGGGGAGTCGTTTTAATTGTGAGGTGGTGCCTTTATTTATGTTTTAAAGTTTGTTGCAGGTTATAAATTAAGTAATGTGCAATTTAAATATTTTATTTGTCTTTATTTATTTTAACTTTATGTACAATAGTGGTACATGGGCGGAATTAATGCATCAAGGCATTCTCTTTTTTTTTGTTTTTTAAGGATGGGAAATCATCAAATGACTTCTTCCGCTCTGGGTGGAGCGGAAGGGCGTGTCAGACTCTTACAGACTAAAACCCATCCGTGTTCCTTCTAAAGCCCTTTGCGTTCCAGGACCGCAGTGACTCTTTCGAACAAATTCCGCAACCCTGGCAGGCTCTGGCCCTAGCCGGCCCCGTCTTCTATGCTGACATCTCTTTGAGGCGCGCGTGAAACACAACGCGCCATCGACCCAGGCGTGGTGGTAACCGGACAGCGAGCCACCCAACGCTCGCCGTCCGCAAAGGCATTCCCTACCAGTCAACCTTTGTGTTATAAAAACTATACTTATTACTGTGTATGTTTACCGCTGTCAATCTGACTGTCAATATACATTGACCATTGTACAATGACAAGTCTATTTTCTTCCATGGTATCAGCTTTAAAGAGAACTGTAACAAGCTACCCTAACATCGGGCCATCAATCGATGGCATTTTTTTTGTTCCATTTAATTTTTTTTTCAAATGTTTTTATAAGTTCTCATCATTAACTATTTTTCTATTCAGTCTTTCTGGGTCATGTTATTGATCAAATACGATGTATGAATCGATTTGTAACGGAAAGACTTATCGGATTTAGATGAAATTTGTGATATGGAAGGACCATGTCTTGGATGAGGCCATGGTATCTGTTGTATGCCGGGAGTACGTTCCCTTGCAATTATTTTAACGCTGCCTGAAACTTAATACCTCTCTCAAAGCAGAATTTATATAATTCAAGTTTATATTGACGATTGCGGAAAGCTATAAAATTACCATCGAATTTAAATCAATAGGCGACCAGAACATGTTTTAATACTGATAATGCGTGTTAGTACGAACAAAATAATTCATTACGTAAAGGTTATACACAATGTGTTTGTTACAATGAATGGAAAACCACGGGATTAATTAATGAACACAAATTAGCTACGTTAAATTTAATTTGTTCGGTTTTAGTTTCACATTGCTAAAAATAATGTTTTGTCTATTTTTATATTGAAATTGTTAACACTAACTCCATAGGTTTTATAAACTTAAAACGTCTAAAAGACAGCTCTAAGCAACTAAAGTTACGTTTGCGCATGTTAATCTAATTACGGAGTACGCTACGCCGTAGCGGTCTATGCCGTAGCGGCCTACGTCGTAGCAGCCTACGCCGTAGCGGTTTACGCCGTCGCCGTCGCATAGCTGACTACTCTAAATACGTAGCGCGTAGTCAGTGCCTCAGTTTGTTTGCTCATATTTCTGGGGCCGTACTGTTATATCTTAAAACGATTGAGGTGTGGGAGGGAGACGGGTCTATATCCGGCTCGAAGGATCAATGTTCGAAAAAGTTCGATGGGTATAAATAAAAGTGTACTATATCTAAATAGGATTAATATATTCTAATGACTCGCCGCGGCATCACTCGCCGTCGTAACAACATACTACACGGAACATGCGCCCGCGCGACAACCAACACGGAACATACGCCCGCGCGACAACCAACACGGAACTTGCGCCCGCGCGACAACCGACACGGAACATACGCCCGCGCCACAACCGACACGGAACATGCGCCCGCGCAACAACGAACACGGAACATCCACCCGCGTGACACAACACGGACACGGCCCTTTGCGAATCTAATTGAGCTGCGCGACGCGTGTGCAACTATTATGATTTATATTTAAATACAAAATTACACTATACTCTGAAAAATGGAAAACAAGACGTGTTGGTTGGTGGAACTCTCCCATCTGGCAGTAGCACTATTGCGTTCGCGTTCACGTTCCTTCCATAATATACTCTTTCACCTCGATACCAAAACGGTGCCGGTGCATCACGATTAATTTATCACAAACAATAAATAAGTACAATTTATCTATATACCGTATAACTATCCAATAATATAATACATTGGCAGTGTAACATGCCTGCTCTTACATAATTTGCTGTACATTTTTCTTACACATTTACAATATTAAAACTGTCCCGGAAAAACGTGTATAAATCTAATAATGTTGAGAGTGTCGTCCGTCGCGGTGGTCTCCGAGAAAATGAGTGCCGCCGGCCAGGCCAGCTCACCCACGCCGCACCTCCGCTCGCTCGCCGCTGGCGATGACGCGTAGGTCAGTCACGTCGCCTGCGCATGGCGTCTGCGTGCATGTTGAGTGAGATTCCCAACACAAGATGCATATCGTCGGGGATAGTGCAATAGTGCGTAACTAGCATTCGTAGATACCGCGTAAATGAATTCAACACGATTTGAAGACAACCAACAGGAAAGTGTATTTTGAGCCTAAAATAATCCGTCGTGTCCCTTTCGTTATAATTTGAGTATAGTAACAAAGCCTCCAAAATCTGTAATATAACTTACTACAACAAAATACTAAAAAGAAAAACATGCAGCTTTTTCATTCTCCTGGAGTTTCTCCTAATAGCGCGGAAGTCCGCGCTGTTAACAATTATCGCTAGTTACGCTGTATTGGACTACCCCTAACGATTTCAGTATCCCTTTTTACAACTGAATCATAATGGAATTGGCACATAAGTCCGTTGTCCCAATAAAAATGATCTAAAAGCAAAAACCGCAAGTCATATGACGATACCGTTTCATCACAAGGGACCTAAATCTCGTTACAAAAATGCCAACCAAATAACAATTTTACTTTAACAGCCGAAACAGATTGACTACGTTATTGGATTAATATTACAACCATATTAATACATAGCGATACATACAATATTAAGGCTTTGTAGGATCCTTGTAATCTCGGGTCGAACCTCGGACGACCACTATTTGGGTTCGACTATTATTATGCAAGGTTATTCGTATTCATTCGCGACCAACAAATGGATTCAGGGTTGGCCTGTCATTGTTAAATTTATGGGAAAATGAGGAACAATATTGATACACTGTAAGCTTCATAAGGCCGCGGTTCATTCAGACCAGTCGACCTATTTGATGGTACTGAAATAGAATTCCATTTAATATAAATCATTACTTAATATTATAAATGCAAAAGTAACTCTGTCTGTCTGTTTGTCGCGCTTTCACGCCAAAACTACTGAACCGATTTAAATAAAATTATAATTTAATTTAATTATAATATAAATAAAATATGGTACACAGATAGTCTAGAGTCTGAGAAAGGACATAGTCTACTTTTAAATACGAAAAAGGATAGCAAGGGGTTGAAAGGGGGGGATGAAAAGTTGTATGGAAGAATCGTCATATTTAGAGCTAGAAGCTTGAAACTTATGTTTAGGCTGTTAATTCAATATAAATAAATATGACATTCAAAGTGTGTAAAAGTTTTACCCTCAAGAGTGTAAAATAACAATAGGGAATGAAAGTTTGTATGGAAATAAATTAGGTTTATGTGAATGTTTTATAAGCGTGCGACAAGAGACAAAATATTAGAGCTATTTTGATGAGCGCTGGTGACGTAGTTTATAAAAATGTCCTTAAATAAACTCATATTAATACTTTATACTTAATGTACTTATGTATATACTTAAATAATTTAATAAGCTCTTTGCAGCGAAACACTGCAAATGGCTCATTAAAGTATTTATACGTAGGGTAAAAGCCGGATAGTTGCCACACTTTTTATAAAAATATATAATTATTGTATATTTAGTTAGTTGTCACTTTATTCATAAAACGGGTAGGTACTTTGGTTTATTATCTTCAAATTTGTGAAAGTAAAGAACATTATTTTTGATATATTTCCAGAATATTGGCGATTTTTGTCGACCTCTAAATTTTGTGACATCTATCCATTATGGGGGTTAGTTACCTAATCCATGTAAATTACGTTTAAGATAGGTGCCCCGCCGAGAAAGAAGATTTTTATCGCGCAAAAACTTTGATCACACCTTGCCTTTCCATGCAATCGCACAGACACATGCAACACGGTCTACTTTGTTGTCGTTGTAAAGTCTCTCGATTGATAAATAAAATAACATGTGATTCATCCGCGAAGTAATTTAAATCGAGGCAACTATACCCCTGGGGCAACTATCCTGGTTTTACCCTATGTGCCTTATTTGTAAAATAATTAACCTAAATTATTAAAAATGCTACCCAAAGAGACTATTCCACGCGGACGAAGTCGCGAGCACAGCTATGTTAATATGGATTTTTATTGCATTATTTATATTCCGTTCAATTTAATTGTTTATCTGTAAATAATAGATTAATCTGCAACAAACAAAAATAAGACTGAAATTATTGTCAAAATCATTTAAGAAGTTATAGCTCCTAGAATTATATATTTATTCTTTTAGTAACAACTGCTTTAGATGAATAAGTGGCAACGTTGCAAATCAAGCAGCTTTTTGGATACCTCCTTTCCCTTATCCGTTCGACTATACTTCTAGTTATCATTATATATAGATAGAATAGCGAGAGGCTAACTTTAATACGTATTTGCAAATTCAGTTCTCGTTTATAAAGAACTTTTGTAAGCAATCTATTAACTTCGCAAGTCGGTGATAAGGTTAATTATTGTGTGAGAGGGTTGTTTACCAGAAAAAAAAGTCCTTTCGTGACGCTCCATTTTGGCACTAAAAAAACCAGCCGCTTCTAACGTGTGGTCTACATATGCATAGATATAACTACTTTGATACACACTCATACATCAGTTCGCAATTATTGTAATGCGATATTTTAATCCCATTTTGACACTAGATTTATGTCCTTCACAGTCTAAACAGTCAACCGCTAGTTCGCCTATCTTGTATGGAAACAGCTCATTATTATTTTTTTATTATTACTAGCTCGTACTGTCCCACTGCTGGACATAGGCCTCCCTCAATTCCATCCAATGCTCACAACAGCGCGAGCATTGGCTTGCTTCTTCCTTCCAATTCGTAAGAAAGACATCCAGGTCGTCCTGCCATGTCTTTCGCGGTCTCTTTCTCCATCTCACTATTCCAGGGCACCAAT
Source organism: Mamestra brassicae (assembly GCA_905163435.1). NCBI lineage: Eukaryota > Metazoa > Arthropoda > Insecta > Lepidoptera > Noctuidae > Mamestra > Mamestra brassicae. The sequence continues at coordinate 1,896,621 of LR990996.1, read as the reverse complement.
CCTATATTTTACGGACCCACAGCTTGTCTGCATGCGGCAGACATATCCTGCCCAGTCCCATTTATCTTGAGCAGCCTTTTGAGCCACTTCAACGATTTGCGTTTTGGAGCGCAGTGTAGTGTTTCGAACGTGGAATACTGCTAGCTAGTATACTGCGCTAGACAGCGCGTTGGCAAACCTTGATATCGGACTTTTGGATGTTCATCAAAGACAAAGTCTGTGAACCATAGGTCAAGTTGGGGACAGTACACATGTCCATCTGCTTACGCTTCAATGACATGGGCAAAGCGCTCATAAACAGCTCCTTCATGGACCAGTAGCTCTTCCAATATTGTATACTAGCTGTCGCCCGCGGCTCTGTCCGTGTGAATGTCGAAAATTATCCCAAGGGAACATACTCTCGGGATAAAATCCAAGTATCTTTTGTGTTATAACAGACTATAATCTACCTCTGTGCCAAATTTCATCAAGATCCATTCAGCCGTTCTGACGTGATTGAGTAACAAACATCCATCCATCCATCCATCCATCTAAACATCCAAACTTTCGCATTTATAATATTGGTATAGAATCTATAAAATATTATAAATCTATACCAATAACATATACATGGATTCTCTATACCAATATTATAAATCTTTACTAATAACATACACATAGATTCTCTATACGGATATTATAATTCTATACCAATAACATACACATAGATTCTCTATACCAATATAATAAATCTATACCAATAAAATACACATAGATTCTCTATACAAATATAATAAATCTATACCAATAACATACACATGGATTCTCTATACCAATATTATAAATCTATACCAATAACATATACATGGACTCTCTATACCAATATTATAAATCTATACCAATAACATACACATATATTCTCTATACCAATATTATAAGTCTATACCAATAACATACACATAGATTCTCTATACCAATATTATAAATCTATACCAATAACATATACATGGATTCTCTATACCAATATTATAAATCTATACCAATAACATATACATGGATTCTATATACCAATATTATAACTCTATACCAATAACATACACATAGATTCTCTATACCAATATTATAAATCTATACCAATAACATACACATAGATTCTCTATACCAATATTATAAATCTATACCAATAACATATAAATGGATTCTCTATACCAATATTATAAATCTATACCAATAACATAAATATAGATACTATAGATTCTCCCCGCCTACGTGTATGTTCCTTTTGAAGCTTTTGGTCATGATTTTGATCTTCGACATGTTCATCTTAATTCCAACCTCAAAACTCGCATCTCTAAAGTCTTGTCGCATTTGCTCTAGTCCTGCGGCTGTGGGTAAAAAGTAAACAGTTATAGACTTGTGCTTATAAAATGTTCTCTAAACAACAAATATTATGAACGAAACTGAGTAAACATTTTGCTAAAAATAAACAATAATATTACGTATTATAATCTCATATTTATGAATTCCGTGATTTACCTTTTAAAGGTCAAAATATCACAAACATACGCTACCCATGTCAATATGTTACTGGGCTAAAAATACACGTAATAGAACCTTCGTTTAAAATTATGGTAGAGAATACTAAAAAGGAAGGGTCTGGAAGATTATTGTCAAGTTCTATTATACTGTTTTATGTGCAGTGTGTATTTTTTATCACTTTTGAAAGTCTTCTCTTACACGAAGGGTTCCGTATCACAAACCAAAAAAAAAGTTAATTAAATTTTTATTATTAGTTGTTATAGCGGCAACGGAAATACATCATCTGCAATAAATCAATTTCAACTGTCTAGCTATCACGGTTCATGAGATACAGCCTGGTGACAGACAGACAGACGGACAGTGGACTCTTAGTAATAGGGTCCCGTTTTTACCATTTGGGTACGGAATCCTAAAATCAATGTTTGTGCGAACATTTTTTCAACTGCAACGTCAAGTTTGTGCTTCAGTTCTACTTATCTTTTCGTCACGGTAATGTCCGGTGATTACGTTGATGAACTTCAATAGGCTGTGTATACTAGGAAAAAAGAATAACATACGAGTTTGTATGAACTCTCGGTGCGCGAATCAGGCTCGCCCTTGTCCGGTTTTTTCTTAGTAAACAGATATATTTTTAGTTTATAGGCAAAGTTATATGGCAAGCTTATTAATATCAGTATTATTATGTACAAGTAAGTATGAAGGGTGGGAGAACGTGTTGGGTATTGAAAATTTTAAAACATCGCTGTGACCAGGAAAAGTACACAAAAGGCATACCTATTTCTGGCCTATTGGTCGAGTGGTTAGTGACCCTGACTGCTTAACCGGAGGTCGTGGGTTCGATTCCCACCCAGGACAAATCTTTGTGTGATGAGCATGATCATTTGTTCTGTGTCTGGGTGTAATTTGTCTATTATATGTATGTATTTAGAAATATATAAGTATGTTTATCAGTTGTCTGGTTGCCATAGTGCAGGCTTTGCCTAGTTTGGGAACGGATGACCGTGTGTGAGTTGTCCCAGGATATATTATTATTATATTATACTAAAGTAGACTAGGTAACAAATACAGAATAACAAAATATAGAAAATAGCTAACAAAGTACATTATCTAAGACAAATAAAACTATAAATATAAACTGACTTCACAGTAGAAAATATCGTCGAAAAGCTCTCAGGAATAAAATCACAATCGCGAGAAAAATAAAAGCGCGGATACAGAGAAGCGAAATATTGGAAAACTTCACAAGTCTATTGTATAATAATACATTGTTTCTTTCACGGTAAACCTGAAAATCGACTATTTATACAGAAAACAATTGGCCTTTTTGTATGCATCGACACAACGTAAGACTCCCATTCAATCCTGCCAGGTTTGCGGAATTTGTTCGAAAGAGTCACCGCGGCCTGGAACGCAAAGGGCTTTAGAAGGAACACGGATGAGTTTTAGTCAGTAAGAGTCTGACACGCCCTTCCACTCCACCCAAAGCGAAAGAAGTCATTTGATGATTTCCCATCCTAAAAAAAAAAAAGACTCCCATTCAATACAGTTTTCCTTTACTTCACCTGAGACATGCAACAACTTACTACGAAGTTCTAGCTGACAAGAGGTAGAATTACTGTTCAACTTGGCAACCCTAAATGCTCCAAGTCATAAATATCTTGGGACAACTCAGAACAGAGCCTGTGCTATGGCAACCAGACAACTGATAAAAATAATTATATATTTCTAAATACATACATATTATGGACAAATTACACCCAGACACAGAACAAATGATCATGCTCATCACACAAAGATTTGTCCTGGGTGGGAATCGAACCCACGACCTCCGGTTTAGCAGTCAGCATCACTAACCACTCGACCAACAGGCCAGTCAACAAATGAAAGCAGGATGTCTTTACAATACCAAAATAGGTACTATAGGTTCACCTTTTTTTTTTAAGGATGGAAAATCATCAAATGACTTCTTCCGCTCTAGTTCGAGCGGAAGGGCGTGTCAGACTCTTACTGACTAAAACCCATCCGTGTTCCTTCTAAAGTCCTTTGCGTTCCAGGGCCGCGGTGACTCTTTCAAACAAATTCTGCAACAACCTACAGCCTTACCACGGGGTATTGAGTTATCCAGTAATTGGGTAGTGCAGCCTACGTAGGCAATCGTTCCATGCAAAATACTGGCAAACCTATGCTCACCTAGCGAAGTTACAAGGCTCTAGATTTCAAAAGTAAATAACGTTTACCTATACGCATGCACCATACTGAAAACATGGCGTTTATAATGTCTCGCACAAACAACATGTCCGCTCCGACCGCGTATTTGCTTCGATTTATACGGACCAATTTGTGGCCTCAAAAAACATGCGGTTTTGGATATAAAACCCAATGCTGTGGGTAATTTGCTTATTATTCGTTTCTGAAAAATCTGGATATCTTTACGGAGTGACATGGACAGCTTCAAACCAAAAAATATCAGAGTCCTCTCAAAAGGAGTAGAATACGCTGCCAGAGTCTGTGTTTCCTGATAGCTACAACCTGAGAGTCTTTAAATCAAGAGTGAGTAGGTTACTTCTAGGCAAGCGTGCTCCATCTTCGACCACATCATCGCTTACCATCAGGTGGGATAGTGGTCAAACGCGTGCCTATCAATAGTAAAAAAATAAGGGTAGACAATGCACCTGTGGTACTCCTGGTACTGTAGATGTCCATGGACAGCAATGAACACATACCTTCAGGTAGACAAGCAATATACTTTTCAAGACAACAGCATAACCAACCTGTTAAAACCACTGATTACAATCGGCACATTTGTGTTTAAAGAAATTTATTCTCATTAAAGACTACAAGTCACTTACATGAAATACAATAAAATTCTTACTAGGATTTTCGACGTTTTTTTATCTAAAAAGATACTTATTTAATGTATTCCGTAGTAGTTGACTGCTATTGGAGTATTATCAATATTTTTCGACTACATATTGAGCAAGTTGTACTTTGAATAAATTATAGAAGCTTACATTTTTAATGGTAGACGGTAGCTTATTGTAAATATCTGCGCCTGCATAGGTAAACATTGCATTGCCTTTACATTTTTACATTTTAAAACGCAAAGACCAAGAAAATGGATACCAAAACAAAACTGCGTTCAAATTGAATAAATCACACCACAAAAAGGTTTATCACGTTATTAAGGAACGAAATCTCCATAGGTATTTAATTACCACGTAGAAAATGGCCTCTCACTGATTTTACGTCAAGGCTTTATTAAATTTTACGTACATATGAAAAATATTAATTAATCGGAACCTTGTGAGGCGTTCTCGCCATTATTCTGTAATTAAGTGAAGAAGCTTTAGGTGACATAAATATTAGGTGTGGGACATCATCTGATTTAAACGGGGAGTATATTTAGGAACATTATTAATAAAAGGTAAGATGCCGTCTGTTTGTATGGAGAAGGTAATCTCTGAAAATAGTCATTTCATTTAATTTCATTTATTTCAGTAAGAAATTTTACATCGTATCGACATTTTATACTAAATTGTAAAATTAAAACAATAACATTATAAAGTCACTATAACAGAATTAAAACAGATAATAATGAAAGATTTTTGAACAGTTACCAAATTAATTTTATTATTTGAAAAGTGACAATTACTTGTTTTAAGTTTAATTTCAAAATAATCAAAATATGAAAACAAATAAATAAAGAGTCCACCAATACAAATGTCGAAGTATAATATAATGTCAATAAAAAGTGATGTTAAAAAAGATAATAGTTAAGTCAAATAATAACACAGACTGATCCAATTTCTACAATATTTCACTAATAGAAATCTATACTACCATCAGGTGTTGAAGTCTACTATTTTATATTGTGAAAGTTAAATCTTATTATTTTTAATCAAAAAAATTATACTAAAATTAACAAATAAAAATAAAAACACAACAAATTTATTAGAAACTAGTTGCCGCCCGCGGCTCCGCCCGCGTGATTGTCGAAAATTATCCCAAGGGAACCTATCCCCGGGAACCGACCTATCCTATGTATTATTCCAGACTATAATGTACCACTGTGCCAAATTTCATCAAAATCCATCTAGTAGTTTTTGCGTGAAAGAGTAACAAACATCCATCCATCCATCCATACTTACAAACTTTCGCGTTTATAATATTAGTAGGATTACAACCTTCGAAATCGTAATACATATTCATAATAAATCAGTTTTTGCTCAACTAAAACACGTATTCAAAAGAAGATTGAAGTTGCTTCAAAGCCCATTAATTCAAAGACCGAGTTCAAACAAGACGATGAAGACATAAAGTCGAATAACTTCTCAAAGATACTCGCATGTCTTTAGCCAAATGAAGGGCTTCTTGTCTTGTGAATATGTTTAAAGTTGACAAATCATTATAAGCGATGTAGACTCGTGTAACTTGTACTGGGAGTCTGTGACCTGTTATAACTTTAGAGTTTGTGTGATTTATTTAGAAATACGATTTTTCATGATATCGTCGGCCTAATTCGTCAACCAGATGAGACCATTTCTGCATAATTTAAATTACAAAAAAGGAATTATATCACTTCATTTTAGCAATCATCGTTCTGAAAATCCCGTTGGGTCCAATAGGATTTAGCAATATTTCTTTATGATGATTTTTAATGATGACATTTTAAACTTTTTAAGGTTGATAAAGTCGTCATAGCTTTATCATAAGGTAGGTAATCTCCTGAACTTCTAGGCAGAAATAAAAAGTAAAATTGGCCAAAAAAACAGACTTAACTTGTTAAAAAATTAGTCCGACGATATACTGTTTAATGAATAATATCAAATAATTAAAAAACATATATTATAATACTTCATATCCGGTTGAATGTATGCTTAATTCGATTTGCTTCGCAAATAACTGATTACGCGTTTTTATAACTTTTTTGATAAAAAATCTTGTTTTCAATTTTTCCTATAAATAGATGAAACGATGTTATATACCTTGCTCCTACTATTTAAAATTAATTTTATGAGAAAGAACATGAATATTGAGATGATTTTCAACCACTTTCAATTTGATTACTACACCCTTTTTGGTACATATTTTATTTGGATTACCTTAGCATCTAAAAATACACCATGGTTAAAAATAAAGACAGAAATAACACAAAGTGAATTGTATATTAATCTCTGAAATTATGAGCGACGAAAATATTTTTAGTTAATTTTTCTTCAGAAGGTATTTTTAGATAAAATTAAGTTCCTTTTTTAAAGGTCAAGGCAAGTTAAAAGCTATGAACCACGTAAATAGAGTTCCTTAGTATTATAATCAAACATATAAAGCCTAGTCAGATAACTTTAACTGAAAAATATTAAAAAGGGGTGGTTTGACCCATTTTCTAATGTAAAATTTGTCAAACGATAATTTTTACTCTTCACTTAAAAGTGATCTGACGGCTGAAAAATCGAAGTCTGAGTACTTAATCAAGTACGTTACAGCACATCTACATCAGCCGGCCTGATAAATATCGAATTATCTATACTAAAAAAATAAAGCTGAAGTTTGTTTGAACGCGTTAATCTCTGGAAGTACCTGTCGGATTTGGAATTTTATTTTTATTATGATTACCACATTCATTGGGAACGGGAAAAAACGGGATATGCGCGTACAAACTCGCAGGCAAAAGCTAGTAATTGTATAACAGTAAACGTATAAATATTGGTCTTTCTTTTTTAAGGATGGGAAATCATCAAATGACTTCTTCCGCTCTGGGTGGAGCGGAAGGGCGTGTCAGATTCTTACTGACTAAAACCCATCCGTGTTCCTTCTAAAGCTCTTTGCGTTGAATCTTTCGAACAAATTCTGCAACCTTGGCAATTGGTCTTGTCTTACTTTAATCACTTAACATACATCGTCCGTCTTCGTGCCGAGGTATCCATTACGTACCGAGAATCCTCCGTGTGACCCATTTACTGTACGGTGGGGGTCAGGTCGGAATCGCACCATTTAAAATACTACCCCATACAAGAAACGTGATTTTCCGGTTCATGGTACGGAACCCTCCACTTGCGAGTCCGACTCACACTTAGTTTGAGGTGATCATAATCGTGAAAAACATTGATATGTCCTTTTGACAGACTTCAAACTGAAGAACGGTTTCTGAATTGAGTTATTTGGAGTTAATAAGCTGTCTTTTTAATGCCAAAGTAAGACAGGTTTTCGGGCCAAAGCAGAGTTTGACGAATACTTCGCTTCAAATTCTTAATTCTGACATCGCGGGTAAGTTTATCAAATGCTCACTAAACAATGAATTCTTAGAAATCCACGAATACAGGTACCCAGACACATTGGCTTACTAGTAGGGGAGAGCGGGGCTGAATGTGCCGCGGGGAAGTGGTTACGATTGAAATATTCGTTATGAAAAAAAGAGATAAAACATATCAAGTAAATTCGTCATGAAACGGAACGCTGCAGCGCACCGATGGCAACTATCTCATTTTGACCAGTTACGTCCGGTACATTTTTCTGCCTAGGTTGGTCTGTGGATGGGTGACCATCTTAACATACTGAGACTTCTCCGTGCCTCGGAAAGCACGTTAAGCCGTTGGTCCCGGCTGTGATTTGTAGATCTTTGGCAGTCGTTACGGAGTCATAATCCAGAAAATATAACACCAGTCTTGCCAAGGAGTACCGTGTTACCCAGTTAATGGGTTGTGGAGGTCTGGTAGGCAGCCGCTCCACGTAAAATACTGGTATTCAGCTGAATCCGGTTTGACGCGAAGCCTACCCCAATATAGATGGAAAAAGGCTAGGCAGATGAACATCTTTCTTCTTCTTTCCTGCAATCTGTGGCAGTGATTTCGTGAAATGGGACGGAAGTGTGCAACAGGAAGCCGAGAAAACACGCGCTATTTCATTTGACCAATGAGCGCGCCGTATTCTTCTTTTAACTTAAAAGTGACGTTATAAGCCCCCACTTTTAAACAACAAAAATTAAAAATACCTGTCTAATATATTTCGATAAATTAACTGGTGGTTTAAATATAATCATATTTTTTTTTAACCCAGGCAACATCCCTATTATGGTCTATAATTAATTACTAAAGCCACATGATAGTTTGATTCGAATTTAATTGTAGACGCCATTATGCGTATTGTGTTGTTGAAATCAATACACTCTGCTCGATTACAATCATATTACTCATTGTTATGACATGTTTGGCTCAGTGTAACTGTTTCCGTCTTGCTTAAGGGGACTTATGATATTAAGACCAACCTATTCTAAAGTGACCAAGGAATTAATAAATCTCATTTGAATGAGGACTGTGTATCTTTGCGAACTAACTATTCTTTCCGTACTTCATTTACGTGTACAGTTAAGGAGCGGAATTCCTCGCCAAAGTTTGACGACACGATTGGCGCAGTGGTACGGAACAAATATTTGTATGGCCTACAGATAGTTGTTCCGGGTCTGGCTGTTTGTGTATGTGAATTTGTATGTTTGTAAACGCACCCACGATACAGGAGAAATTCCTAGTGTGGGGCAAGGTTTTAAAAAAAAAAAAAAAATCTTGTAGCAAGCATGCCACATTCTCGACCCATCTTCGCTTTCCATCAGATGAGAGTGCGGTCAAACGCGAGCCAATCTACACTATTTAATTTAATATTTAATTTAATCTACACTTCTACACTAATATTATAAAGAGAAAATAAATATATTTTTGTGTGTTTGAATGTTTGTAATGAATAAACTCAAGAACTACTGGACCGATTTGAAAAATTCTGTCAGCAATGGATTTTATACCCGTACTCCCACGGGAACGGGTACTACGCGGGTGAAACCGCGTGACATCCGAATCAATCATAAAAAATATATTGTATAATAATTCATATTAACACCAAAAATAGTCCATGCACATTACTGCAAAATCACAGACCCAGCCGAAACCTTTCAGCAGTGGTTCGCAAACACATAATCCAGCCTGCTTGCTAACGTAATAAGGAAACTATTGGCTTTGGCAGCAGCGAACTGATCAAAGATGAGCATCGCTTCCGCATGACCGCGTAGAAGAGACCACACAAGTTTGACTAGACCAGCAAAACTTCTTCACACGTAAAACACGGCATCAAGTTTTTAACATAGTTCAACATTACACTCTTGTTGAGTTGTCATAACTTCTGAGTTGGAAACGGGGGAAGTAATAGTCTCTTATATTTACACCGGATGTTCTTACACTAATCGGTCGATCGTCGATCGATGCCATCGATCAACATTGATCGACGTTGATCGATTGGTGTGGTAGTTTTGGCTGGTCTACGGATACCGGGTGATAAACAATTGATCGACGATGATGCCATCGATCGACGTTGATCGATTGGTGTGGTAGCTTTAGATGATCGAAGAAAGAAGTAAAAACAATCGATCGACGTTGAATAATTCATTCTACCATCGGATCGATCTGAAGTAAAAACTATCGATCTACGTCGACTAATCCATTCTGCTATCGATCGATAACATCGACTGACGATTAAACTATTGGTGTGGTAACACCCTCAGTGATTTAATTGAAAAACTTATTATTCCCGAGCATTTCTTTCTATTCTATGATTTTTCAGAATTTGTAAATGCATTGTTTGTTCATTTTAGTGATTTTGTACTCATCACATAAAAGCAAAGTTTTTATACGAAATCACAAAGGAGCAAGTAACAAAATCACGACGGAGTCAAGAAAAAACCGAAAAAGTTAAATAAAATCAAGGCTTCCATTTTCGAATTCAAAACAAAGGAAGCACGGTCCTGAACTCACTTGAAGAAGTAATTGAAAAATTACCATTTCGATTTCCCAATGGCGGGTTTATTAAACTTTTGTTCAGAATCGCGTGTTACAAAAATGTGTGACGAATGTGCTTACGGCAGAAAAGTTGAAGAAAGTACCAGCGTGCAATATGCACCGAACTGGTAACTTTTCTTTAACTTTGCATAGATGAAAAGTTCTAGCAAGAAGTTATCTGTAGCTGTAACATTATATAATACTAGCACTTCGCCCACGACGCCCCCTCTAACCCTTTTTAATGGTAAGTTTTGGAAAATTAAGCACTACGATATCCATTCAACGTTCTCAGGATCAGCCTCACTTCGTTCAATTTTTCGATCTGTTTCAAATATCCCACTTTTAGTATGTTCAATTTCCACGTAAATTGAAGTAAACAATAATGTCCTTCCCTAAAAACTTTATCACCCCTTTTCGCCCCTTAAGGTTTATTTTCGAAAAATCCAAAAAAAAATTATCTTATTTTTTATCAAAATCATTAATTCAACTTTATCCCCGTTCGCTCAAACCACAACATTTTTCTTACTTAGAGCATTTTTATACACGTCGTAACTTTTAAGTCAAAGTCATTCATTTTTCACATATTGAAAAATTAAAAGTTTAATTTACATGTACATAATCAACCTTAATTATCAAACCATTTAAATGTATAAGGATTAATATCTTGATATTAAAATCATCATTTTTTCTTTACAACTGGGCTTTGATTGAATAATTTTAACAAAAAGCGGTCATTGTGGTTTTTTATTGTGACTTATCCATAATAGTCATATGCGGACTTTTTTCTTGGTATAATGAGTGCTTTAATTATGTAGTACATTATTTTTATGTATCATCAATAGCTTTCGCAGCGCATGCGATGAAATACATTTTATGACAATTTTTTTTACACTTTGGGTTAATTCAAGTTTTAGTAGTGATTTCTAATTATTTCTGGAAAAAATATAGCCTTTGTTACTTGGTGAAAATGTAGCTTTCAAACGATGAAAGATTTTTTTAAATCGGTCGAGTAGTTTTTGAGTTAAATCGTAACAAACAAACAAATCTTTCCTCTTTATAATAATAGTTTAGATTAGACTAGCGGACGTCACGCGGTTTTACCCGCGGAGTTCCCGTTCCTGTGAGAGTACGGGGATAAAATATAGCCTATGTTACTCGCTGATAATGTAGCTATCCATTGCTGACAAAATTTTTCAAATCGGTCCAGTGGTTTGTAAGTTTATTCGTTACATACAAATATACAAATCTTTCCTCTTTATAATATTAGTTCAGATTAGATTTACTTTGTGGTGTCGACTACGAATTCGTACTAATAAAACAGTACGTCCCGCGGGTGTCGTGAAATGCAACAGAGGAATCATTAATTATGCACAGAGAAGGTAGCACTGCACCTGTTCTAATTACATTATTATTTCGAGCGAGTTCTAATCAAATCAAGAATTTAAATGACTGAATGAATGAAGGTACGAACTGAACGCTTGAGCTTTACGTTTATGTCCAAGTTGTAAAAAACACTACAAAGTATAAAATAACTTTAATTTCGGTTGTCGGTGTTTTTGGTTGTTTCTTCACATTATTTTAACACCGACTCCCGAAATAAAAGTTATTTAAAAGTTATTTTATAATTTATAGTGTTTTTTTTATTTGGAAGACGGTTTTTTTTTTTTTTTTTTTTTTTTTTTTTTTTTTTACACTTACACACCTAAAAACACCACTGGAAAGTCACAGGAAAGCAAAACACGCAATTTCGTTTACTTGGATGATATATTTTCTATTTCCTCCAGCTATTTTGATTTAAAAACCAAACTACTGAACTGATTTTCTATGGAACCAATCGGAACGTATATCCTTTCACATGAAAGAAGACGTTTAAATCGGTTCATAAATGACGGAGACATGAGGAGAACAAACACAAACAAAAAAAAAATACCGAATTGAGAACCTCGTCCTGTTTTTTAAGTCGGTTAAAAAGGATAGATGTGGTCTTGCCTGGCCGTTCCCTTGCGTAGATGGAATCAGACACTAGATCCAGCTGAATGCCAGTATTTAGCATGGAACGATTGCATGCATGTAGGATGTAGCGGAATTTGCTCGAAAGAGTCACCGCGGCCCTGGAACGCAAAGGGCTTTAGAAGGAACATGGATGGGTTTTAGTCAGTAAGAGTCTGAAGCCCTTCCACTCCACCCAGAGTGGAAGAAGTCATATGAAAATATCCTATCCTCAAAAAAAAAACTAGGATACTTAGAACAGTTTTTAATTTAAATTAAGTACCAAACAGCAGTGGTGTACCCATAGCAAGACATGGCTGTATCCTAACTAATATTACCCACATATAAATGCGAAAGTGAGTATGTTAGTTACCTCTTAAAGACTTATCAGCTGAACGGATTTTGATAAGGATAATAAAATAATAATGAAAAAATAAAATTGAATAAGGATTAAAGATACTAGATCTTGAATAGAATATATTTTTATTGTAAAACATGAGTATACATCATAACATGTGCAAGGTCTTAAAAAAAAGGTTAGATCTGCATGTTTTGCCATTTATGTCGTACAAAAACAACATATTTGGTTTAAAATAACCACAAAAGATTTGAGTCTAAACAACAAAACAATTTTTTTCTTCATCGTAATACTACTTTAAAAAGACGAAAATGTACAGATTAGGTTTTATAGATTTTTATATAAACTTTTATCCCGGGAGTATGTTCCCTTAGAAAACGATTTTAAAGCGGGCGAAGCCGCGGGCGGAGCTGCGAGCGGCAGCTTGTTATTTTTATACAGATAGAATCATTTATTATTTAAAATACTATTAATCACAAGGCTCTGAGTACTGAATTCGAGAAATAACTACATATTTTTATCGATACAGTTTTGAGTCCGTTATTCCAACATCAACAACGTTAAATATTTAATCGATTAAACGTTTAATTTAACATTTCGTTGCGATTTAATAAATAAACAGATACGGTTAACCGTTGTACAATCTTTAGTGAAAAAAAGCTTGTAAAAATACTACAACTTGCCATGCATAATGATTATTTCAATATTTTCGGCTGTTAACGAATGATGGCTATGAATATTTTTGCTGCTCGGAGCTTTTCAGTATGGTAATACGAGTGTGTGTATGTATTCACTCGCGTTCTACAAGTCGAGCAATGATGCTACTGCTTTTGACTGTGTGATCTTTTATTAATTAGTACCGTGACTGACTGTTTTGTTGGCTGACTGACTAAATTCGCAGAATACGTTATCACTTTACATAAGGTCCCATTCAAATAGATGGAAAAAATTTATCACAGCGTTCAGTACGTACCACCACAACCACCAAAATAAGGACAATGGTAAAAAAAATAGTTAAAAAACGTATTAAAATTATGTATGTGGGTGGGTATGTCGTGTTGGGGCAATTAAATACTTTTTCTTTCTTTCTTTTTTCTTTGGTATTAGATACTTATAAGATGAAAAATCAGCAAACAAAAACACACAAAAAATTTTAGAAATTTATTATTTCAGGTTAAAATAAAATCACATTAATCAATGTTTTTCTCTGCTGTGATATCTTTGGTAAGACGTACTGAACGCTGTGTTCAAATTGGGGCTTTATAAACCATAATGTAACTAATTATTATTATGAAGTTCCACAATCGTACCTAGTATGGTTTCCATTCCACAATGGGTCAGAGGTGGATATATCGAAGTAGCTGCATTCCACCTGACATCTATACAGTTATTTTGAAAACCCATGTAATAAGGGACAGGTTTATTGCCATTTACCGACATACTCCGTGCTGCTTCTTTAAAAAGACGACTGGGTTGGCGCAGTGGTTGAGCGATTGACTGCTACGCTGCGTGTCGTGGGTTCGATTCCCGCACGCAACAAATATTTGTATGGCCTACAGATAGTTGTTCCGGGTCTGGCTATTTGTGTATGTGAGTTTGTATGTTTGTAAACGCGCCTACGATACAGGAGAAATTCCTAGTGTGGGGCGACGATTTAAAAAAAAAAACTCCAGGTACCCGAAAACACTTTGCCGACTCGGGGATCAAACACAAGACTTCATTCTCTGAGCACACATCCAGACATAAACCCGAAACAGTTATATTCAACGACTTATCCGGCATTTTTTCTGCACAGTGCTAACAAAACTAATTAGTTGGCGTTTTTGCACTGTGTAGAAATTTCTCCCATCATCATCTGCCTAGCCTTTTCCCAACAATAGTAGGGTCGGCTTCCAAACAGACCGGATTCAGCTGAATACTAGTATTTTACGTGGAGCGGCTGCCTACCAGACCTCCACAACCCATTAACTGGGTAACACGGTATTTCTTGGCAAGACTGGAGTCAGATTTACTGGCTTCTGACATTCCGTAACGACAGTCAAAGATCTACAAATGACAGCCGAGATCAACGGCTTAACGTGCTTTCCGAGGCACGGAGGAAACTCGGTATGTTGAGGTAGTCACCCATCCACAATCTAACCTTGGCAAGCGTAGCTTAACCTTTGATCGACTCGCGCGGCTGTTATTCTTCCACGAGCTCCTCCTGCAGAAATTTCTCCCAAAACAAAAAAAAAATAACGTCCTAATTTTAGAACGAAAACCAAATGGTTCGTTAAACACAAACGCCATGTGTATCGCTTGTAACATTTCCACAGAATATTTACTATAAAGTAGACCAGGGTTTGTTTTCATTACCTTGATTGCATCAAACCAGTTCTAAATGGGAGCTATGAATGGAAGTAGGTGCTTACTTCGCCAGCTAACTTAAAATGAATATTTTTTTATTGCGGAAATCTTAGCAGCTCACCTTAATTACTAGTAGCTTATTTCAAGTTTTTGCCTTCAGTTTTCAGTTGAATGTTGGTGAATTTTCGAGTGAATGGAGGTAGTGTACTCAGGTTTTTGTCGGTAGATTTTTGTGTTGAATTCTTTGTAGCAGACATAATGAATTAGCTTTAGTTGTGTATGTATATGTGTATATATATGTGTATAATAATGGAATACTTATTTTTAGACGGTTAGTCGATAAGTAATGATGTATTCCACTGTTAAGCTTTGTAGGCACACAAATATACGTTTATTGATTGAGTTTAATACAATAAATACTGCCAAGACAAAAAGAATAAAAACAGTAAATTAGATTGACAGCCAATTCCTCATTAAAGGCTACAAAACAAAAGTTAATTCTATTGTGCATAAAAGATCATTTACTAAGTGATAACATAATACAGATCATATACGTACATGGCAAGTTTCACTCCGAAGCTAATTTAGTTTTCTCCTAACAAACTTACGACAGATAAGATTATTATACATATATTTTTTTTTTTATTTAATATGGGTTTACTCTTGACTCTTGTCTAGTTCATTACAATAATGAGGGCATCGGATATCATTATTAAAGTTCTCTGAACTTTAATAACCACTATTCTAAAACTACACCAATTACCGTACCGTACCCAACGGAACCCTATTACTAAGCCTCCGCTGTCCGTCCGTCTGCCTATCAGCGGGCTGTATCTCAAGAACCGTAATAGATAGACAATTGCAATTTTCAGAGTGTGTATTTCTATTGCCACCATAATAACAAATAATAAAATAAAATAAAATTAAAGGGGGCTCCCATACAACAAACGTGTTTTTTTTTTGTCGGTTTGTGGTACGGAATCCTCCATGAGCGAGTACGACTCGCGCTTGACCGATTTTCTATAAATTTATCTAGTCCACTCATTTAAATAGTTAATTTTCGACTACTAAAATCACCTTACTACGACCTATAGATATTTTATGCTACACATATTAGGTACCCATTAAATCGACATCATTAACAAAGGTTCAACAATAATGGCTAAAACGATATATTGTCTAGACATTTAAATATTTCATTGGCTTTATCAAATAGAACATTACGCACTTGGTCTATAATACTGAATAAATTATGCCCTGAAACTAGGCACTTAAGACTCAGTTGGTACTTCACAATTATCATTTAAAATACCTACTAGAATATCTTTGGTTGAAGTAATAATCTATTAAGTATTTAATTATACTAGGTATTTAAAGGCTACATTGACTTAAATGGTTAGTTATTTTCGTAATTGTGATTATCATCATCTGCCTAGCCTTTCCCAACCACATTGGGGACGATTTTCAGTCAAACCGGACTCAGTTGAATACCAGTATATTACGTGGAGCGGCTGCCTACCAGAGCTCCACAACACATTCACTTGGCCAGACTAGACTCAGATTTTCTGACTTCTGACTACCCGTAACGACTGCTAAAGATCTACAAATGACAGCCGGAATCAACGGCATATTTTAGTGATTGGGATAAATAATTATGTTATTCTTGATGACACTATTAAAGACGATGCTTTGAGACACTTTACTATTTCAATTGACAAATAAAAGTGCAAAACATCTGTGCTGCCTCCTGTTGTACGTAAGTAATGGGGCCTGCCAGTGGTGCGGTATCCTACCTGTGTTGCGGTATCCTGCCAGGGTTGCGGGTATCCTACCTGTGTTGCGGTATCCTGCCAGGGTTGCGGAATCCTGCCAGGGTTGCGGAATTTGTTCGTAAGAGTCACCGCGGCCCTGCAACGCAAAGGGCTTTAGAAGAAACACGGATACGTTTTAGTCAGTAAGAGTCCGACACGCCCTTCTGCTCCACCCAGAGCGTAAGAAGTCATTCGATGATCTCCCATCCTTAAAAAAAAAAAGTGAAGGGGAGTTATTTGCGTTCTCAAGCAGTCAGTAAAATTGGAGCAGGAGCAGCTGGTCTTTGGAACCGTTGATCGAATGTGCCGTCCTCGTCCACTAAATTAAAGTGAAATAGGCCAGCATTGGCCTGATCGCGGCTGTGTGGCCACAACGTAATCTTTGGGGAGTGGCGCCATAATTCGCCTAACATTTGATGCATTGTTAAAGTACGATTTAGTTTTTATTGAGTTTATAGTCGACATGACTTTTCTGGAGCAATTTTCTATCAAGGACTACTCCCAAGTTTTGGGAATAAGTATCCGCATATACGAATATCATGTAGAGGTGCCACTATCCGGATACTAAATTTGACGAATATCTGGATAATTCGGATATCCGAATAGCATGCCCTAGTTTCGATAGAGCTTCCGAAAACCTGTTTTACTCGGATTATTTTGTCTATTCCATAGAAAAAAAAACTAACTCGACTTTTTGATAAGATGAAGTAGGTTCACCAACTCAAGCTTTTTCAGACTTCAAGGTTACCGTAGTCAGCATAAAATATTAGATTACGAAAAACATAATGAGTATATTCGGTACTACAGCAACTTCAGACGAGAATATAAAATGAATAAATAAGAAAAAAGTTCCAGTCAAATGAAAGGAGATTATTTATTTATGTTGGCAAATATTTCATACTTGAAATCTGAAATGGGAACTTTGCAGTAAAATGTTTGCGCATTAAAACTATGTTTATTATTTGATTTAAGACTACAGCAGATTGACGCGACAATGCGACAACACGCTTTTCATAGAAATTTTGGCAAAATTTTGCTTAAATAACTTTCATGAAAACGAGTGTTTGCATTCTTGTTGAATTGCCGCGTGGTGTATGCTTCCCTTGAATAAATAAGTTTTTGACTGTTTCGGCATCAACACATCCAAACTTAAACTCATATTATGCTATTGAGTATGTAGCTTTAATACAAAACTGGCCAAGTGCAAATAGGACTTGCACACGAAGGGAAAAAACATGTTTCTTGTATGGGGCCCTTTTATTTTATTTCATTTTCATTATTTGTTGTTATAGCGCCAACAGAAATCATCATCCGTGTTAATTTCAACTGTCTAACTACCACAGTTCATGAGATACAGCCTGGTGACAGACAGACAGACAGACGGTCGGACAGCGGAGTTTTAGTAATAGGGTCCCGTTATACCGTTTGAGTACGGAACCCCTAAAAAGTGTGAGTCGGACTCGCGTACAAAGGGTTTCGAACGAACCTCATTTTTGTAACACGTTACTCTAAAACTTCTTATAGATTTCGTTTATTTTATTTGGATCTATAGGAAAATAAATATTATCTTATTTCTTGAAAACTGCAAAAAATAAGCCCTTTCATTTGATGTCCCACAGTACAGTTTAAACAATTTTTTTTAATATTCCAGTTCGTCCACCAAAAGTGACCCCCATACTCCAAATTACTCATCTGCGTAACGCGTCCGTGTTTCGGTCATGAAAGTTCATATATGTGCACCAAATTCCAACAGAATCGGTCAAGTAGATTCGGAGATAATTGGCTGTGACAAACTGACAGACAGACTGTCACACCTATAATGGTTGCGTATGTTACGGACCTGCGGAACCCTAAAAACTATTTGGATAGAAATATAATTATATGAAAATGTTTACTAATCGCCCGGACTGATAAAACTTTGAAACGCCCCTTGCATATTTTGTATTAACAAAGTTTATAAACATAAGAGAATATGAACTGTGTGGAAAATATTTCTAGAATTTTGATTAGGCAACGTGCCAACAGCATGCTTGTTCATGTTTCCAGCGTTAGAATAAAATATGTTGTTACTGTTTCAGTACCTACGGTGAAGAAAAACACATTTTACAGTTAATATTATAAACTCCAGCACTTGTTTATCATCCAATCATGTTTTTTTTTTTACCTCTGCGAGCAAATAATAAAGCTTTAAAATATTGATAGACATAATTTTAATAAAAGGAATAAAGATAAATAAGATCATCCATTTTATAGATTAGCTAAAGTACGCACATATTTCGTGGGGTACTGTGTTAAATGTTACAACAAGATACCTTGTGACATATTAGAACTAAATGAAAGAAAATTTAGCACACTTTGTAAACAAGCATATTACAAATAAGACGATTACAATCAGGATAAGAATGAAGATGCTTGGAAGCATGCTGGTCCTGCTCCATAGGACAATCAAGAGTGTAGAGTAAATCAAACTGGTTGGCATAATTTATTTAACTATAGATGTACTTTTATGTATACTTTTCTTTTTTAATTTTCTAATTAATAACTCACACACTGCAAAATCAATTGTTTGCAATATTTGCAAAATATGTGAGTACCATTTACTGTAAAAGTTTTATTTGAAAAGAGTAACTATGGAGTTTCTTGTACGTTCTTCTCCATAAGAATCTCTATCCGTAAGAATAATTTTATAGATATTCTTCTAAGTGTAATGTTGACGTTCAAAAGTGCCTTTTAATGGCCTAATTGGAATAAACGTTTTGACTTTGACTTTTTTACGACTGATTTTGTGATTATAAACGTAGTTGTTAAAAGTGCGGATAAAAAATCGAAGTTTTTTCATTAAAAAAACCTTTTTTTTAAGCTGTTTTAGCTTGTATCTCATAAATTCTTCTGTATATATGTTTTGGAATATCCAACTAGCTTCATGGCTTTAACTGGTTTTGAGTGATCGATTGTAGCGGCATCAATAACGCCACATGAAAAACTAAGAAGCGAAATTTGTACGGCAACAAAAAGAACCGCAATACCATCTATCCTGTAACTACAAACGAAATCCTGCATCGCGCAAGCAAAGTTCTCCGTGCGATTTGAACATACACAACAGTCCGAATATCAGCTATCGGGCAGTTGCCCACCAGACACAACAACCGTCTGGTCGGAGGATCCTCCCATTTCAGTGGAAGTGTGCGGGACTTTACTCACTGTACCGCATATCTTACGATCTTGACAATTGGAATTCGATTCGAGTACCATTAAAAATCCCTTTCACTTCAAGACTGTAGTCACCCGTAATGCTTTTGCAACTCTCTTCATTCACTCAATCCTTCAAAAATGATCCATTGCTTCTAGAAAGTATTTCCACAGCCATCAAATGCAGGATGTTTTATGTAGTCTTCTAAACTCCAGACAAAGCCGCTGCTAAATGCAAAGAATACAAAATCTAACATCTTCGAAGTAGAGAAACAAGCAAAAACTTCTAACACCACTATGCAAACTAAAATCAGGAGCAGAAAATCACAATTTAAACTAAACTAGTCAATAATCTTACTCTAGCGCATGCAAGTTTCTAAATTCTAACTTTATTTTTTGCTCCGTTCTTCCCCAGCGCAGATAGTGTGCATATTTTTCCACAGCTCCCCGTGAGAAAACGTAAAATCTGAAACTTTTGAAGCGATATCCTGCCAGACTTGTAGTTAAGTTTCGAATAACTAACTTAATAAAAGTACCGAGATAGGTTCTAGTTGGTCCCGTAGAAAATTTAATGAAATTGAAGAACCATACTGTTAAAGCCGGATTTGGAATATAAAATCCGATATTGTCGGCTTGACTTCATCTGTAAAGTCAAGCAGATAATTCGGGGATTATTGAAAGAAGTATTTGATTTTCAAGCTTGCTGGAGTGGGATGTTTGGTTCTTTGAATATTGCGGTTTGTTCTTATATGTATATTGAATAGCAAGAATGCTTATGACGTATCTCACTTTGATTTGGCTAGGTAGGTACAATATTTTCAAAGTATTAGGTATCCGTTGTCTCTATAAAAACGTAATCATTATTCAAACTACGCAAAAAAAAACATATTTTTACTTACAGGTAAATAATAAAAAGGGTCTTAATAAAAGTGTTACGTTTTTTTTTAATTTCTATTCAGGAACCTGTAAGAGTGCAAATTTGAAATTTTGATGATGATCATCATCATCATCATCCTGCCCCCACCCTAATTTAACACACACATCTCTATTAGTCATTATGTCTGACTTCGACTTCTTGCAAGCCATTTACTTTGAAATTAAACCGATTTAGTAGTAAAAAGACAACATAATTATTTCAGTAGGCCCTGTTAGGGCAGAGCACCGCCGTGTCCTCTTCGAGGCGATCAGCGGCGGCGACCTCTCGCGTCCGGCCCTGGTTAAATCCATGGTCCGGAGCAAGGAGGCTTAGGAAGCAGTTACCTCCTTCTGCGAAGCAGTAATGCTAGCAAAGGAGGAGGCGGGCTGCGCGAGGAAGAGATCATGCCTGTGCCTCAAACGCCGCTACAGAAGACGCCCCGGGCGTCGCGAGTCGTAGGGCGATCCCCGGCCGGTGAGCGTTGGGTGGCTCGCTGTCCGGTCACACCCAGGCCCGGGTCGATGGCGCGTTGTGTTCCACGCGCGCCTCAAAGAGATGTCAGCATAAGAGATGGGGCCCGCTGGGGCCAGAGCCTGCCAGGGTTGCAGAATTTGCTCGAAAGAGTCACCGTGGCCCTGGAACGCAAAAGGCTTTAGAAGGAATACGGATGGGTTTTAGTCCTTCCGCTCCACCCAGAGCGGAAAAAGTCGTTCGATGATTTCCCATCCTTAAAAAAAAAATAGGTACCGAAAAAAAGGTCACACTAAATGCCTCAAACACGGCTAACGAAGTCTATCATAAACGGCATAATCAAACTAAGTTACCAGGCTATGACTGTGCACCTCGTACCGTACCGCGTTTAGAAAAACTATGACACAAACACATTAGTAGGCCTAGGGATCCGCAATGCAGTAAATACGCTGGAGTAGCATGCTCGTCAATTATGTAGCCAGCATTGTTGACAATTTGCTGTTTTGAATTTTTAATTTATGGATGTTTTGTGCTGTTTAGTTATTCAAAAATGTTGACAAGTTTGGAATATCTTAAAGGTAAGGTTGTTCTTCAAATGCAAAGTGGCATTAAAATTATTTTTGTTGCTCGTTTTTTTTTACACTGATTAATGATACAGATGGAAAAAACCGTTTTTCTCTTTTTTTCACCAAAAGCGAAACGAAAATATTAATATAGTTACTGAATTTGCGGTACAGGGACGGGTAACGTAATTTTTTTAATATGGGTGCATATTAAAAAAATTACGTTACCCGTCCCTGACAGTGTTAGGCGCCCATTACACGGAAGGTTTTGATAACACCTATTCTTAAAAAAAAGGCAGTAGCTACAGATGCCAGCACATCAAGCTTCAACACTCTTAAAATTTCTTTATAAATTTTCAACTTTATTGCAAAAACATTAGGTTCAAGGTTGATTGGGAAAACTTGACTATTTCGGGTAGCTTGATGACGTCTGTACAGACAAGAAGAAAAACCGATCAAGTGTGAGTCGGACTCGCACGTGAAAGGTTCCGTACCATAAACCGGAAAAATCACGTTTCTTGTATGGGGTAGTATTTTAAATTGAGCGATTGCCTAATTGACCTCCACCATACAGTAAATGGGTCACACGGAGAATTCTCGGTATGTAATAGATACCGAGATTTGTTGATTTGATTTCCCATCCATAAAAAAACAATAAACTTATGGCTAATAACAAAATAAATATATCTTTATATAAAATCTATCAATTAAAGTAATACACGGTTTTTTCGATCGAATCGAAATTCAAAGATCAATCATATCGAAATCCAAAAATGTTAAACTCCGCTCCAATCCAACGATAGGGAGTGACTAAATCAACCAGGCCATCGATTAACAAGTAAGTGTGTTACTCTCCGCTCCTTCAAATGATCGGCTGGTAGTAATTAATTAAGAGCCTCTGAGATACCTACCTACCATTATGTTGATTGCTTTACATTTGATGTTCTTCGTATAATTTGAAGATCGGAATGGACCTATATGTTGAGCCTTACTTACGTGTATATAAAGTAAGAGGGAGTTCTTGGATTGGAGGGAAAATTACGGCACATTAGAAAAAGCATTTAAAAACGGCCAAGCGCGAGTCTTTTAAAATGTTACTTAAATACTTCTTATAGATTTTCCGGTAAATTTTTGGCTCAATAGTTTTGCAGTTATGGGGCAACTACTTTTTTCGTAACTTCCAAACATAACAATCACTCTAGAGTCAAAGTCAAAGTCAAAACGTTTATTTCAAGTAAACCATTTAAAGGCACTTTTGAATTGTCGAGGTCGGTCAGTCAAAAACATAAAGCTAGTTGCACGTTCCAATGCGTAGATCTCTATGGAGAAGAACGTACAAGAAACTCCATCAACACTCTTTTAAATCAGTTACAAATAATGGTTACATGTTGAAATTTCATTAAATCCTGCTAATATTTTAAATGCGAAAGTTTGTAAGGATGGATGGATGTTTGTTACTCTTTCACGCAAAAACTACTGAATGGATTTTGATGAAATTTGGCACAGTGGCAGATTATAGTCTGGAATAATACATAGGATACTTTTTATCCCGAGAATATGTTCCCTTGGGATAATTTTCGACAATCACGTGGGCGGAGCCGCGGGTGGCAACTAGTTACATAATACTAAAGAGATTAAAACTATACAATGATAAACCTACAAAAAAATGATACAAAAAAATCCTCATGGAAAAATATATATGTATTATCAAAATTTGATTTCTCGACAGCCAAATTAGAACCTTCAAATACCTAATTTTTTTCTAAAAGATCTTTCCATGAAATCAACCTTGGTATAAAGTTTTTTCCACGCAATACCAAGCTATACGACTAGCTATTAATCCCTCAAATGCCAACAGTTGGAAACTGACACGACACGTCCCTATAAACTTAAGGTTCCACGAATTAATTCTACATACCTACGTTTGATATATTCAAAATTACATGTGGGTACAACTTCGCCTTATCGTGTTACCAAAATTCCGATCATATTCGACAGAAGGAACTCACCTCTCGCTTACACTATGTGATTTAGAACGAGACCGGTATAGTTCAAGTTGAAATTTTCCTTAACAAATATAGAGGCACGTATGTACGTACCTATTAGCTACCGTCTTTATATTCGACACATAAGTCCAACCTCTCTGTTACACTCCATAAGATGAAGTGTGACAGAAATTGTTTGAGTTGAAATTGTCTGTATCAAATACTGGAGTAATATCCACAGTTCGCATAGTACTCGTAGTTGCTTCTGTAAACTCGTCGGCGACATATTTGGTCCTGGATAAAGTTTTAGTGTTACACGTGAATGCAAATAGAATTTTGCTCCAGATATGAATTTGATAGAATTAAGATGAAACAAATTGATTTCCAAAAATCAATTTGTTTCATCTTTTTAAGTGGACAGCTTTTAAAATTGTTTCAAATATAGGTAACTAAGTATTATTTATTTTATACGATTAAATATACTAGTGGCCCGCCCCGGCTTCACAGGGGAGCTAATTATATGTTTAACATTTTTATTCCTTTCCCGTTTATAGCGTTTTTTTTAGTTAAAAGAATATCAAAATCTGTTGCGAGGCATAGAAGAAGTAAGCGGAGAAAAGGACAGAGTCAAAGATCTTTGAAGATTAGAGATAAAGATCGGTTCGCCCAAGTTTTATATATATATTTTTTTTGTGATGAGTTTGCTCTTGAATTTCGGGAAATCCTCTCTTAGTACTCCTCTATACTCCCCAAGGAACCTATACGCCAAATTTCAGCTTTCTACAACCAGTGCTTAAGTTTTGGCTGTGTGTTGTATGTCAGTCACTCAGCAAGAGAAGAATTTCTCTAGGTAAAATTAGCTATGCAAAATGTTAAAACTCGGTATGTACTTGCTTTGTAATAAATAAAGTGTCTATGTATGTCAAAATTACCTAGCACTTTCAATCTAACTTCTGAATTTAAGTAAATACATTTAGCCTTGAAAAAATCACCCCATTTTTATAAGAAAAAATTGGGTTTCATGATATCAAAATAAAATAGAAGCGACTCGCCAAGTATTCCAGTCAGCCATAAACGGTCTTAATCTTACAGATGTTGAAATGCCGATCTGCTATCGCAGTGCTATATTTTCTTGCCGGGCTTTGGTCTATCTCAATCTTAACTGCTTAGAAGTTGATGTGACTCCCAGTTATGGCAGTATGCAAACCGCTTTACTCCTGCTGGCTTGATCCTCTGTGATACGATGTCTGAGATCTGAACGACATTTAAAGAGTACAAGTCCAGCCAAAGCTCTGGTGGAAAATAAAGGTTCCAAGTTAGCTTAGTAACCCCATTATCAAGGTCAATTCATTGAAAAATAGCTGTGGGCAAAGTCGAGCTGTGGATGGTGACGATGAATCAAACACAAGACTAAACTGTTAGGTACGGTCATCATCATCATATCAGCCAAAGGACGTCCACCGCCGGGCATAAAGTTGCCACAACAACCAGTCCTGTGCGTCTCACATCCATCGGCTACCCGCGACCCTCACCAGTTCATCGGTCCACCTTGTGGGAGGCCTTCTAACACTACGTCTGCGTACGCGGCCAAAGTTCTGGAGTGGCTCCAGAACTTTTCGGTCCCATAGACCATCTGTTCTGTGTGCCCTGCCCACTGCCACTTCAGTTTGGCGATCCTTCGGGCTATGTCGGTAACCTTGGTTCTCTTGCGGTTTGGTACGGTATTGTAACTATAGGATTTTAATGTCCATGCAAAACTGGGCAGTTATTTAACTGCCACTTCACACTATCACTCAACCAGTGATAGCAGAAAAAGTTCCAGTTAATGCTTCATCAGCGATATTTTAAACGTCATCGCTTAATCAAGCACACCAAAGTTTAACCAGAGAAAACCAATATGAAAAGTTTCACTTAAGTATAGAAAGACAAGACACTTAATAGTCCAGTCCAGTCGAATTGAATTGAATTGTTATACCAGAAATCTAAAACCAAAATTGACACTGAAAACCTACACACTCAGTAAAACGGCCAATTGAAAACCCTCGGTCTCCAATACGCACAATATACAGCCAAAGTCGCCCGAAGTTCCCCGATTTTAACCGATCTTCATTGGTATCACGTACTAACAAGATATGTTCGACCAGCCCTACATAACTGCGTCGCCAGGTGATCTCACTACTTTATGCGTGCGAAAACTTTCCTGGGTTTTTCAATTTACATTTTTCGATTATTCCTCCTGCATTCTGTATTCTGTGCATGTTTTTTCTTTGTGTTGTAATTTTGTTAGAAACGCGATTCAGTTACGATTGGGTCTGCGATAAGGGGTGACTGTATTGTTTCATAAAATAGCTGACTTTAGCTAGTTTTTTTTGTCAAGATACAATTTGTGTAGTCTACTGTTTTTAGTTTCGCATATATCCAATTAAGCTGTTGCGCGATTGGTTTATTTTATTTTGTTGTAGAAATTTGGTTAAGTGATTATTAACAAATAAGCTCTTGAACAACAGTAGCTTAGTTTGTTTTCAATATGTAGATGATTTGATCAATTTTGTTTGTTTAACAGGTAGGTGAGCTCAAAATCAATCTAAAATGTTGTTTGTGTTGGAACACTGACTTCCTTTTTATAAGGGACAGAGACTAACTTATTTGTTATTTCTACCAATTTTAGTCTACAATTATAATTTAATTTCAATTACCTAGATATTTCCTTTTGATTAATTCAAACTTATCATCAATTTTAAGAATGTTATCAATGTCAAATTAAATCTTAATTTTAACAAAAAAAAAAACATTCGGTAAGCGCTTATTGCCAGAGGATGGACGGCGTCGCCGAGGCCGGCCCAGAAAGCGGTGGCGAGATAATCTGGATGCACACCGCGAAAGCTGGTTCGAGGTGGCGCAAGAAAAGAATGTCTGGAAGGATATGGGGGAGGCCTTTGCCCAGCTGTGGGACACAACAGGCTAAGAAAAAAAAGCGCTTATTACAATGTAAGTTAGCCTGACCTTCGGATTTGTTATTTTATGCATGTGGTGTTTACCTATAAGTAATTGTTACACTGTTAATTTATATTTAAGCATGTGTTCCTTATAAATAATCAGTGTAAATAATTGTTGGTGAACCAAAAAATAAAATAAGGCTTCTTTACAAAAAGGAAGTCTGCTGAACTATATCCACTATATACAAGCAATTAAATGTCACACGTATTTGGCTTTTGTGTTTATAAAATATGCAGAATTCCTCAAAAATATACCCTTCAGTGGTGATAATGAAATAACGTATGTATTCAAAGAAAAGCGCCAAAGCTGTAGCAAACTATTAATGTAGAAACTGTTTACATTTTGCCAAGCGTATGTCTTATAATCCATGTAACACGACTCAAATTTTAATCCCCATATCATAATTCCTTTATTATCCGTTAAGAAACCGCTCGGTAACTGAACACGCGTAATCAAACATAAACGTAGGTACACATAGGTACCTAAAACAACGACGCTTATAGTACAAGAGTCGCCTACGTTTGCGAGCACTTTATCTACAGTGTGTATAATGTATAACCACAGAGTAGAGAGACCACAGAGATAACACTTCAAATTGTTATGTTACGAGTACGGTTTATGTTCGACTAGAGAATAAATTTAGAGTATTCGTGGCGCTTAATGATTTTTCCACTATATTTTTGACGGTTGAAACACGTTTCAGTAACCGAAACCGGAACGTTATATGCTAGGCACCATTATCTATTATCTTCAAGTTGGACTCATGTTACTTGGGGTCAGCACACGAAGTTTTCCTTCATACATTCTCTCTCAGCAACCGTCGTTCTATCATTTACTGTGTAACTGTGTTATAGTTCCGTACGTCTAAAAGAGTAAGAATCCTGAACCCTTATGGTGTCGGTCGTGTATTAACTGGTCGATTCTGTAAAAATAACACCGTGATAAATTATCTAGTGAAGTGAACTGTCAATGCCTAGTACTTAAGTAGAAGGACAGCTCACTTCACATTATATTTTCACAGTGAGGTTTATGTCACAGCCAATATGTTCCGCATCTGCGGGACAGATTTAGATGAAGTTGTAAATTTATGTTTAATTTTTAAAGTTATTTATGAAAGTAAACAAATGAAAGTCGGTCCTCCGGTTTTTTCTTGACACAAATATTTTGTTAATTTGGTTTATCCTCGTCTGCCAGCCTTTCAAAATGAGACATTTTTTCAATCCTACAAGTTTTACCTCTGTCTGGTTATCTACTCCTTCGGTTTACCTTGTGTTTGCGTATCAGATATTTTGCTGTAGTTAGGAAGCTACATAAACTAAACCAGTAACTAGATGCGGGAAATTAAACAGAATAATTAAAGTTTCTCGAAGATGTAGGTAACACTAAGCTTTCTTCTGCGCACACATCATTTGTGTTCAGAGGCAGCTACAAATAGTAAAAATTGAGTCTGAAGGTTTGTAAACACTGAGTGTATTTAAAATTTGTGTCCAGGGGCAGCTAGAAATAGTAAATGAAAATGATATTTATTTTGCAAGTAGGTTAAACATTTTACACGTCAATCTTTTATGGTCATTTTAAGCTAGATGAGGCCGGTGTTTCCTAGCTGACTACCCTGAGAAGAAACACCGAAACAAGCTCAGAGGTCAGTCTCTTTTAAAGTCCATACAATCCGTACTGGTCAAATCATATGAGAACCATGTAGGTTAATGTCTGAGGTGGCCAAAAAATTAAGTTTTAAGGTTTGTAATTAATTACTGAGTGTATTTTAATCTATCTACAGGTTTTTTCTTTCAGCTTCATTCTCGTCCTATATCAGTGAATAACGTTTCGCATAATAATTCGAGATGTTATTTTTGACGAAAATATAGGCAAATAATTTAAAAAAAAATGATTTTATAAGTAGAAGACGGAAAAACAATGCATGGATTGTATGAAAGATAAGACTAGATAGAGGTTTTCTGTGATTAGACGAAAATTCATAAATTTGTATGGAAAGAGAAACCAGCGATTTAGTCTCTACTATATTATTATGGTTACAATTTTTTAGATATCGCAGCATAAGCTGACATAGGGACTATTTGGGCCTCGCACAGACAATTATTTTATTATATAATTATCTATGTTTATTATATTATATTACTGTTTAGTTATTAATTTTATTTTATTGTTTGGTTCGTCTTGTGCGAGCCCCAAATAAACATTTTTGTTTTCTTTCTTTATTATTTTTTAAAGTGACAGTCTCCTGGACTACACGATTAATTTAATGAAGTTTATCATTTTCGTGTTGACGAAGGTTAGTCGTGTGTAAGCTGGCACGCAATGTCATGTGAAGCTTATTTATATCAATTTGTATTTTACATAATCAAAATGTAGTAAACACTGTTGATTAACCGACTTAAAAAAAATCATTAGTGCCACACGAATAGACAGACAGACGGACAAGAGAGTGATCTTAAAAGGTTGTGTTTTTTACCTTTTGATGTTCGAAACCCTAAAAAGGAGGAGGTTCTAAATTTGGTTGTGTTTTTTTTTAATTGATGAGGCAAAAATAAAAAAAAAAAACACAACCAAATCCTCCATCATTTGTAAACCGATTTGAAATAATAATTATTTAAATGAAAGGATATATTTTTCAATTGATCCCATAGAAATTTCATTAAAATCAGTTCAGTAGTTTGGTAATTCCAAAAATTTCGGAAGTCGTTGTTAAAATACGAAGAATATACCGACTTCCGAAATTCGTTATTTTATACTTTATAGTTTTTCTCAAAAAGTTTTTTGTTTTGTTGGTTTTAATAAATATATCACGATCTTAATGCAAATGAAACCCTTCTTTAGCATTTTCTTATTTCTATATTAGAACGAGCTACACAGAACACAATACATCATGTCGTGGCAAAATATTTGACAGATGTCTGGTTGGCAACGAGACTGACTGGCTAGAGAATTTTAAGGGATAAGGTTAACGGAACCTTGTTACTTAGTCTCCGCTGTCCGTCCGTCTGTCTATAAGCGGGATGTTTCTCATGAATAATAATAGGTAAAAAGTTAAAATTTTCACTGAGTGTGTGTTATATTATTACAACAATAAATCTAATAAACCGCCCAAGTGCGAGTCAGACTCTCACACGAAGGGGTCCGTACACAAAACCAAAAAAACACGTTTTTTGTATGAGAGCCCCATTTAATTTTTAATTTTATTGTTTGTTGTTATTTATGGTGGTAATAGAAATATATACTCTGTGAACATTTCAACTGTCTACTTATTACGTATCTTGAAATACAGCCCGCTGACAGACAGACAGACGGACAGCGGAGGTTTATTAATAGGGTTCCGTTTGTTACCCTTCAATTACGAAACCCTAAATATGAAAGGGTGTCGGATTCAAACTCAACAGTCACAGATGGATGGCGTGTTATACAACTTCTATATTTGGTACGGAACCTCGAATACACCAGGCCAACACGCGCTTGGCATTCGCAATGCTTGGGAAGATCGATGACGAGCAGAGAACATCTTTAGATTGAAATCATGGCATTTCTTTTGCTAATAAGGAAATTTGGAACAATTAATTCAGTCAAAGCCACAAATAAAATATCGAGTATTACACATCCACTAAGAAACACAATTCCCGAACTCCGAGTTTCAGATCCAAACTATAAACAGTGTTAGTTTACAGTATCCAATATCTCGATACCGGAGTATTATACCACTTAGTACACTTCTGGTTAAAGTTATTATGGTATTACTTAGTATTTCCAGTAGAACACAACAGCTAATTGATTCGGTTACGATGTTTGCTGGGATATTGAGATCCGATTCCAGAATTTAGTGGATTAAGGAGATGAAGGAGCTATTTTTTCATCATTTATATCTATACTTTATACTTACTAATAATATAATAATCCATATCTATACTAATATTACAAAGAGGAAAGATTTGTATTTTTGCATGTAACAAATTAACTTTAAAACTACTGGACCGATTTAAAAAATTCTGTCAGCAATGGATAGCTACATTATCAGCAAGTAACATAGGCTACATTTTATCCCCGTAATCCCACGGGAACGGGAACTACGCGGGTGAAACCGCGTGACGTCCGCTAGTCATTAATATTATTTCAGAAACTAAACATGAAATAATCTTTACTACCTATGCTAGTATTATAAAAGTGAAAGTTTGGATGGGATGTTTGTTACTCAATCACGTCAGAACGGCTGAATGGATCTTTATGAAATTTGGCATAGAGGTAGATTATATTCTGGAATAACACTTATTATACTTTTTATTCCGGGAGTATGTTTCCTTGCTATAATTTTCGACATTCACGCGGGCGTCAACTTTTACATAAATAAGCTTCCCCCAAGCGTCGCCACATCTACCAGTCCTGTGCGTCTGGTATCCAGCGGATTCCACGGCTTTCGCCAGGTCACTGGTCCACCTTGTGGGAGGGAGCTCAAGTGCTCAACCCTTGGACACCTGCCAGGGTGCGGAATCTATTCAAAAGAGTCAACGCGGCCCTGGAACGCAAAGGACATTAGAAGGAACACGTTTAGTCAGTAAGAGTCTGACACTCTTTTCTGCTCCCAGAGCGGAAGAAGTTATTTAATGGTAGATACCATTAAATGACCTGTTGTCTCTGTCTGACATGTTATAGTCCAACATGGTGTTGAAGTAAACTTTTCATATCTTTTTTCTACGCTTTAAATAAACAAAACATTATAGTCAGAGGGCTATACATTTTTGTATTTTCTTCAGCCATAGAATCACTATTGTCATTCCGCCAATTTTCCGGTTGACAGCGATGTAGACGAATTTTTCGATGCCTCACAAGTTCGTCCCCTCCCCTTTCTATGCCGCTAAAATAAGACTAGGCAAATTCTAACTCAATTATCAAAGGCTAGAACCCGTGAGTCCCCATTACGCCACTCTAAACGTCAGTTCATAAAACGCCAGGTTCTAAACAACAGTATACAAATGTCTTATTCATTGCTCCCTTATACAGCGCAGTATGTTTCGTGAAACTCATCCCTTGAGGGTTGAGCTTATTTATGTTAATTTAGTGTCTGCCAACCGCCTTATACGATATTGTACTTCCTGTGTTATGTAGAGAGAATTACTCCTTCTAAGAAAATGAGCGAGTGTACCGAATATTTGTATGAAATTAAGACTTCTTCCTTCATTTTCGCTGACTTTGTTTTTTTCACGTGGCTTTGTTCCACGCACAAGAACTGTGCGTTTTTTTTGGGATTGTAAGTAGTATACAACGTGTAATAGAATAAACGCAATACCTCTTAAGGGGTCATTGTAATCATCATTAAGAACCACTTTCAAAATCACTATCTCTCTAGTCGTCCGTACTTGGATTCTCTGCGTTTGTTTCATAATTATTATTGTATATATGTATTTATCTATTATATATTTATTGTATATATAAATAGTACACCTAAAACTAACTACAGTACAGTCTTTTCTTCTCTCTTTAAAATCCATCCAAAGGTTGTCTTTAAAAGATTGCTTTTAGCCATAAGGCCGCCCATTGTGTCACCCTATGTAATGTTTTTCTTTATCTATATTTTCTGTAACCTATATAGTGTACATAATAAAGAGTATCAATCAATCAATCAAAATATTTATTTGCTAGAATATGGTACAATATGGTGTTACAGTAAATTTGTTTCAGCATACCTACCCTGCTATAACATGGCGTGCAAATGTATTCACAAAAATCGATGTCAATTAATTAATCGATGTCAATGAGGTATTCTTTTCTATTCTATTCTATTCTTTCACTATGGGACCAACACTAAAATTGCGAAAAAAAAATCGACTGCCCCTTACATTTAGGTGCACATTACTCGACGAAATGTACTGAACAGTTAATTTTTTTTTTACGATTTCGGGGTTGGTCCTATAGTAAAAGTTGTTCAAAATGGTGAGTATAACGACCCCTTAAGAGCGCGTTTATTCTGTTACACGTTATTTAGGGTGATTCAGTGCATTTATTTCTAAAGGGATGTTATAGAACTAATTTACAACAATTTTTACCTAGGTAACTTGGGGACCAAATTGGGTTGTTTTCGACAAACGCCTTGAAACTTCAGTCGTAGCGGGATTTTTTCACGGGAACATTATTATTTATTTTATTTATATCATCACTTTTATTTCATATTATTAAGATGCTTAGTTGACACTTTGCGTGACCTAAGGGCTGGCTTTTACCTCGAACAAAGGATCACAAGGCAGGTCAGGACAACGTGGCAATGCTGCCAGCCTACCAGTGGCCAGCGATACGGAGGAATTTTTTGACGCAATATTTTAGACTATTTTTAGTTAAGAGTTTTTTATTTACTAATATTATAAAGGCGAAAGTTTGTGTGTATGTTTGTTACTTCTTCACGCGCTAACGGCTGGACCGATTTAGATGAAATTTGGTATAGAGATTGTTTGAGTCTCGTGAAAGGACATTTTTACCCCGGGAGTATGTTCCCTTATGATAATTTTCGACATTCACGCGGGCGGAGCCGCGGGCGACGGATAGTTGTACATAAATAGATAATAATTTTATATTTTTATAACGTTTGTGCGCTACCCTTGTTAAAATTACACCAACCTATGGCACATGAACTAGAATATTATTTCTCGAATTATGAATTAATTTCAAAATAATTCTCCTATCTTATATTATTATGATGAAAGTTTTGATCGTGACCATTTTATTTAACTACCTTAGGTAAAATCGTGCATCTGGAGTTCCATAAGTGCCTCTAAAACCTCAAAAGTACAGTAAAGGAGTGAAAATCTCTGCCTGCGTCTGTGTTTCCGAACGCATACAACCCTAATCTCTTCAAAATTAGAGTGAACAGGCTTCTTCTGGGTAAGCTCGCTCCATCGTCGACTTTGTCTCTGTCTAGACTAGACTCAAGATCAAACTCATCTCAAATAAAAAAAAAATACCGGTAAGGACAATAGAGAAGAACCAGCACGACACTCCATCCATGACGCAAAATCGTTTAGAATTTGTAGAAGTTAATTCCACATCTATATCTATACTTCTATACTATAATATTATAAAGAGGAAAGATTTGAATTTTTATATGTAACGAATAAACTTAAAAACTACTGGACCGATTTGAAAAAATCTTTCAGCAATGGATAGCTATATTATCAGCGAGTAACATAGGCTATTTCATCCACGTACTCCCACGGAAACGGGAACTATGCGGGTGAAACCGCGTGACGTTCGCTAGTAGATTAATAAAACTGTATTCAAAATCTTATTACCAAGCTCGATTGCATGACTCACAACAATATACGAATCTAAGTTGCAAAGCATAAAAACTGAAGCAGAAAATAGTCATTATTTGCTGGGCCATTACCCATGCCTACCATAAAATACTACAGTTTAACAGTAAAAACATGTGGTTTCCGTCCGCAAACGTCGTTTCCGCCTCGGCTAAGTATTTTCCTAACTTCGGTAGCAAATTATTTTGAACTACGAGAACTTAACTTTGGAAGTCTGTTCCGATGTTCTTTTGTTCTGTTTTTGACTTTGGAAGTCTGTTCCGACAGAACAAAAGAACATTTGTTCTGTTTTTGACTTTGAATTAAGAATTTGCTGATGGTTCGTCTTTTGTTTTGTCTTATCACGGGCGTGTCAGACTCTTACTAACTAAAACCCATCCGTATTCCTTCTAAAGCCCTTTGCGTTCCAGGGCCGCGGTGACTCTTTCGAACAAATTCCGCAACCCTGGCAGGCTCTGGCCTTAGCAGGCCCCGTCTTCTATGCTGACATCTCTTTGAGGCGCGCGTGAAACACAACGCGCCATCGACCCGGGCCTGGTGGTGATCGGACAGCGAGCCACCCAACGCTCGCCGTCCGATCATCAATGGGTACAGTTTATATTTGAAAAATTGAAAAATATACAAACCCATGAAATTGAAATTTTGACGACACGGTTGGCGCAGTGGTTGAGCGATTGGCTGATGCGCTACGTGTCGCGTATTCGATTCCTGCACGAAACAAATATTTGTATGGCTCACAGATAGTTGTTTCGGGTCTGGCTGTTTGTGTATGTGTAATTTTATCTTTGTTCCTAGTGTGGAGCAGGGTTTAAAAAAAAAAAGAAAAAAATATATCGACGCTAGTCAAGTGAAACGATTGGCTGTTAAAAATGCCAATCACATCGCTTTGTGATATTAACTTAGCAATAATTTTCGATCCAGAAACTAAAACTTTCTTTCCCAGGAGTAACGCAACTTTATACTACCTCGCAGGAAATCGTTCACTTACACAAAGTATAAAAACAGAAATTCCACACACGACCCCTATTACTTGAACAAATTAACATAAATCAAATCAACGAAACACGTTCGCAGAATTGCACTTATACTCAAGTACAGTTTCCATAATATTAATTGCAAGATAAGCTTAGTACAGCGTTTGAACTCATTAGCCGGGAAAGCCCTTGGAAATGAACGCTGTGTTGCGAGTTACAACATAATTATAAACACGCGATACATAGTACCTTGAGGAACGGCTTGTTATTGAGTTTGTAAAGCTGAGTGCAGGGTGTCGTCTCTGCCAGGGTTGCGGAATGAGTTCGAAAGAGTTACCGCGGCCCTGGAACGCAAAAAACAATGAAGGAACACGGGTGGGCTTAGACAGTCAGAGTTTGACACTCTCTTCCGCTCCGCCCAGAGTGGAGGGAGTCATTTGATGTTTTGTCATCCAAAAAAAAGGGCATCATCATCATGTCAGCCGAAAGACGTCCACTGCTGGACATGGGCCTCCCCCAAGTGTCGCCACAACAACCGGTCCTGTGCGTCTCGCAATTATTGGCTACCCGCGACCCTCACCAGGTCATCGGTCCACCTTGTGGGAAGCCTTCCAACGCTGCGTCTTCCGGTACGCGGTCGCCACTCTAGAACTTTTCGGCCCCATCGACCATCTGTTCTGCGAGCACTCACCACACGCCAATGTCCACTGCCATTTCAGGTTGGCGATCCTTCCGGCTATTTTGGTTATGTTGGAAAAGGGTACTGACTGACTACTGTAATAGCGTGTTCACATAGAATAAAATAAGAAAAAAAAAGTACTTATCATCTCCTTATTTCCCCGTCGTGCAAAACTACCTGTATCTTTTAGGATTTAAACGACGGCAATGATAGAACTGTACACTGTACAGGTTGCTCAATACTGGTGGGACAAAGTCATACTGATAGAGAAAGTAGGGACAGACTATGAGCTATATAGCCTTTAGCCTTATATTAACACTGAAACTTTTTATAAATATATAGCTATCTACTCACAAAATAAAATAAAAAAAACTTATAAGTAAGGTAGATAAGGCTTTATACATAAGCAATAAGGTGAAAACAGCAGACAATAAAATAAAGACGGTTTCCTATTTTTTTATTTAAATTCCGCCTAAGTACTACACTTGCAGTAGTGTCAATATTTTTGATGAGAAGTGTATAAGTATAACAAACAGCCCATTATATTATTCCTCAGTTAATTTTAAAGTTATATGACTATACAAAACCCGGCCCTTTTGGAGTAAAATAAGTACCAAATATTTCTGTAGTAGGTACGAG
Organism: Mamestra brassicae; assembly: GCA_905163435.1. Lineage (NCBI taxonomy): Eukaryota > Metazoa > Arthropoda > Insecta > Lepidoptera > Noctuidae > Mamestra > Mamestra brassicae. The sequence goes on along the minus strand of LR990996.1, from coordinate 1,860,063 downwards.
TTTGGAGCCAAGAGCCATGGCAACAGAACTTATACGGCTACCGCAAAAGTCGTGTTGTCAAACTTTTTCGTCGTAACATTCCCCTGTTTGTATCTTTATACCTAGCGAGTGGTTGCAAACTCGAAATATACCAGAAGGAAGTTCTAAAACAAAACACTGATTCAGGTAGATACCTGGAACGCTATAGACTTCGTTTGGTTTACTTCAGCAGTGTCGTTATGTTCCTAAAGTTTTTTAGCCATATGTATTATTGGTATCAAAGTAACAGCATACAGTTAAGGACCTACCTAGTAGTAATTCATGGCGCTTGGCAACTGGGTTTACTCCAGCTGTAAAAGTCCTTCTTTGCCTACTGGCTTTTGTTCTGTCTCCTGCTTGTAATGGAGGGTAGTTGAAATGCTGCAGCTGGGTATACCTTCGGAGTTGAGAGAGAAGTGGAAATAGGACGACGGAACCTCGAATATATTTGGATTCTTATGTTTTAAAACGACGGTAGTAGTAAGCGGGGTAATGAAAGAAACTGACGGGTTTTTTTACAGTCATATTACGAAGCACAAGCCCCAAAATGCTGTGAGACGTTATATATGGGATCGCCATGTTATCTAAGCTTGCTCGTTCGAATCTATGGTGATATTTAAAGAATAATGTTACAAATAAACAAGGCAAAAAAAAACAAGTTTTTAATAGGCGAGAGGATAAAAAGATCCCAAAAAAGTCACGTATAAAAGCTTGAAATTTTAGTCAGATATTCGTGATTCTTCCATGTGCTGGCGATAGCAAATTTACTAAAAAAACTTTGTGATATTTTCGCGTAAAATATTTCACGTTTAAATTTTTCAAAATATTTTTACAGCTTTACTTTCGGTTCAATAACTTGTCATCGAATCAGTAGTCACCAACGTAGTAGCTGTCAACGTTGAAAACTAAATAACAATGTCACTGAAATTTTTACCTTCAAACTTGAGATCAGCGAATATGGCGACGTTTTCGCAAAATAAGGGTTTCATTTTTTCATTTGGACGCATGGAACCTTAAAGATTATGACGAGTACGACTCTACCGTAATTCACTAAAGCTAGAAAACTCCGAGCCAACAAAAATATGAAACCTAATAAGCATAAAAGTGTAATTGTTTGTTTGTTGTTCAGAGTCGGCTACAAAACTTTTCAAGTCAAAGTTCGCGACGCAAAACAGGCATAAACTACTTTTCTTCCCGAGTATTTGGTTAGACTTTTGACATACAAAATATTTCGCCTTGCCTTTTCCATCGGGAATACTTCGAGGAAGATTTTGCTATTATCAAAGTTCGCTTCTACTTACTCCAAGTTATTTGAGACAACAATGGTTCTGTGAATTTTTTTTTACGTAAAAACGGCAGTTGCGGGAACGGTTTTTAAATTTCAGGTAGTTTCTTTAAACTAGAGTGAACAGGCTTCTTCTGGGTAAGCTCGCTCCATCGTCGACTTTGTCTCTGTCATCTATGACCTAGACTAAAGTCAAGAGCAAACCCATACTAAATAAAAAATAGTAAAATACTGTCTTGTTTTCCGGAAAATATTTAGTGTATTTCGCGTGAAAACATATCTTTTTCAGTAATCTATGATACAAAAGACTGGCCAACAGAAAATAGAACTGTGCGGAAAAGCTACAGGAAATCGTTTGCCCTGCCGTGACACAATTAGATAGATTAGATTTAATACCGCAAAGCACAGTACTTAATAAATAAAAATCCAAATGCAATGATGTTTTTATTTTGTAGCAACATATACATTTTATATTTTAAATACTAATGTATTATACACTAAAACTTAAAATTAAATCTCCTAATTTAAACATGGCATCAAAAAGTTCGTTCGCGTCGCTGTCGACTGGATTCAATGATTACAACTTTTCCTATGAGAAGGTCTACTTATTCCTTTTCCGCAAAATTCTGTCCTTTGCCAGTATTAGCCAATCGGTTCAGTAGGAGACGAGCTCATCGAGCCACCTTTTCCTTTGTCCCTTTTCCCGTTTGACATGCGGCATGCACGTTCGGCCCAATCACTTCACTTGAAGCTGAAATAAATAAAAAACCAACAATATAATTGTTTAATCATTTGATTAAATACAGTCAGTGATAAACAAATGAACCAGTACACACGATCGCATATGTGTGCTACTCTATGGCCGCGGCTTCCATAACGCGTCAATTGCACGCAATCAACATTTAGAACCCGGTTCTCGCATAATTGGCACTTACACCACGAAAGCTTATGATATTTCATTATTGCGCTTGCTTTTCTACAGGTTTTATAAATTGGGTTTTTATATTTTTTGTTTATATTTTTGCTAACAATGTTCTTAGATGTAATAAATTAAACAGGTGTCTTGCACCTATTCTTAAGATATCCAAACAATGAAGAAGCTGAAGCCATTTTATAACACGAAAACATTGTTGTTTCAAAAATTGAAAGGGTATAGAAGTGCGAAAGGTCTATTTTGTACAAATAAAATCGAGCATTGATTGCCACACTCGTTCAATACGTAACAGGCATTTCATTCCAAAATTTCTAAGATTGTTTGACATGCTACTGCCAGCAATGCCACTCACTAGAAAGTTGCAAACTATCTGAAAAGAACATACTCTTGGGATTATAAGTATCCCAACTGCTATTCCAGAACATGATCTACCCGTGAGCCAAGTCCAAGAGTTTCATGCGAATCCGCTCAGCCGTTAAGACGTGAAGAGTAAACAAATAGACAAACTAACATACCAAGTTCCTATCGTTTTTATAATATCAGTACATACTTACTTACATAATGTATTTCTGCGATACCTGGATCTCTGCTATAACCGTTTATTTATTTGTATTTTGTTTCTATATTTGCATGCCGATATGGTGATACTAAAACTGTAATATACCACTACAACATGATTGAACAACATCTACGTAATTGCTTACCCATAATTTGCGAATCTTTGACTTTGACGTTACTTATATCTATCCTAATATTAAAAGCTGAAGAGTTCGTTTGTTTGAACGCGCTAATGTCTGGAACCTGCCAGATTTGAAAAATATTTTTTTTTATATTAAAGCCACATTCATGAGGAATGCTATAGGCTATACGGGAACGGGGAAAAACGGGATATGCGCGTACGGAGTTGCGTGCAAAAACTAGTTATAAATACGATACTGACTTCATTCACTTGATTTTGATTAAGCTTGCTTTATTAGCGGTGTAATCCATTTTTCAACTAAATCAAAATCAAGTTGGACTGCAAGAATGACTTTATTTAAGCCATAGCACTGTTATTGGGCAATATAAACACAAGCCTTGCCAGGGACAGTTTCAATCTGCAAATCCCTAGGGATATAATGCATGTTCCTACAATATAGCAATCGTGCTGGATCCCATGAAACCGAGCCTTTTGGGAATTTCCTACAGAGAAACTCAATTACACTTTTGACCGACTCCGAATTCAAACGGATCTCTAACATAGAAGCCTTGATTTTGTAAATGTACATCATGTTACGCTGGGGTTACATTATTGGACATAGTGCTTTTAGTAGCTCAATGCTCAAAGTTGCAAAAAATAGCCAACCACGACGATAATTCTCAGACTTCATAAAACGCCTTCCCTTTGTAGCTAATTCCCGAAATACTATATAGAACTTACTTCTAAATAGATCTTAAATACGAAATACGTATTCTGTAGATATTATGTAGATCTTCCAAGCTGAATTTAAACAGCTAACAAAACCAACACGTACAATTACAGTTATAAGGAATAACTGTAAATTGTACTTGTTGGTTTTGTTCCGATGTATAAATTATATTGATAACTACATATGACTTGATTCTCCATCTAGAGTTAGTTTCAGTCCCAGCAACTCCTTGACGATCAAAAGAACAGAATCTAAAATTTGTATGCGTATTCAATTTTAATGGTTCGTGTTAAGCTTTTTGGAGTTTACTTCTTAAGAATCGGTTTTTATATTTAGCCCGCGGTATGAAAATTTTATGAAGAGTAAAATCGAGAGTTAACTAAAAGTGAGGCGTTACATTCCTTTGCGAACCTTTCATTTCGAGATAATATATGTGTGTATATACAACGTATACTCAGCTTATTTACGATGCTTTCATTTATCCTCTTTTTACATAATCTACACAATAATAGTTCTTAAGGAGTAAACTCCAGTCGTGCGTCGGAGCTGACACACTCACTTTTTTTTTGTTCTCGTGATCTATCTTTGATTTTTATTTTACCGGCACTTATGTACTGTTTTGTTTTTTCTTCGTAATGTTTATTCGTATTTCGGGACATAAGGAAAACATTATACATCAAGGCTTATCTAAACGCACAAGGGTAAGATTACGGAGACGCGTGTTGTATTGTTTTTATAATGGTTCTAAAAACGGCTAGAAATGGTAATGGCTTTTGTTTAAAGTATGATTAAGGAAATACGTATATTCTACTAAGCACTACACACATTACATATGTCACCGGAAAATTGCAAATGCCGAAAGATTGTAAAATGTTGCGTGAATTTGTAAACTATTTTTTCTTAATAAGACACGGATATATTGGAAACTATTGAATGTTGATGGGTTTTATTATATACAAAATGATTTTTTCATAATATATCGAGAAATTATAATCTTATAAAGAATCTTACGGAGTCTGCAATTTTCCGGTGACAGTCCCGCAAACCTCCATTGAAAAGGGGAGGATCGTCCTGCCAGACGGTTGTTTTGTCTGGTGGGCAACTGCCCGATAGTTGATATTCGGACTGTTGTATATGTTCAAATCGCACGGAGAACTTTGCTTGCGCGATGCAGGATTTCATTGTTAGTTCGTCGTAGATGGCGTTGCGGTTCTTTTTGTTGCCGCACAAATTTTGCTTCTTAGTTTCTCATGTGGTGGCATTGATGCCACTACATACCTACGTTGTTATTGGGTGGCAATCAAGCAGCAACCACCCTGCCTCTTAGAGGCATCGCAGATGCGTTGGGTAGAGAACAAACCAGCACCAATACCAGTCTGGATAGAATTCCAGTTGATGGTAGTGTTTCACTGATCGACTTTCCGATACTTCACAAATCATTTGTCTTCTACTCCAGACCAGATTTAAATATTTTGTTTTTATGAAAATAATTTTTTATATATTTTTTTATTTAATATGGGTTTGCTCTTGACTATAGTCTAGGTCATAGATGACAGAGACAAAGTCGATGATGGAGCGAGCTTACCCAGAAGAAGCCTGTTCACTCTAATTTTGAAGAGATTAGGGTTGTATGCCTTCGAAAACACAGACGCAGGCAGAGAGTTCCACTCCTTTGCTGTGCGCATTATAAAAGACGTTTGGAAACGTTTAGTGCGAATTGGTGGAAAATATTTATGATAAGTAGTCCCAAGTTTCACATTATTAGAACTGTACTTATTCTTCACAATGTAATAATTTTGTGTTTTAACATTAGCAAGAACATTCAATGATGCCCTCTTCTGACCTCTGACTTTTATGAATATGATCTACAGCGTACAAATAATTGTCCTTCATTAAAATATTTCAGGATTTTTATTCGAACCGAATATGTATTTTCGCAAACGAACTTTATACAATAAATCAAAATCTGTGAAATCAAAATAAAGCAAACAAGTTCATTTTGTTGGGTAATGCTGTTTACTTTGAAGTAAGAAAATATGCATCAGTTCACCAGCCTTCACCTTTAGTTATTAACTTTAGTTGAACTTGAACTCAAACCAATGAACTTGAAGTTTTTAACCTTGCAGTAAGCAAAATATCATGACTGCGTTCTCCGAAGGGATAGGCAGGGTAATTTTTTATGTATGGGACATCATCAAATGACTCCCTCCGAGCTGGGCGGAGCGGAACAGTCAGACACTTACTGACCACCAAAACCCATCCGTGTTCCTCCTAAAACCCTTAGCGTTTCAGGGCCGAGGTGACTCTTTGAACAAATTACGTAACCCTGGCAGGCTCTGGCCCTGAGCCCCGTCTTCTATGCTGATATTTCTTTGAGACGCGCGTGGAACACAGCGCACAGACGACCTGGGCCTGTTTCTGGTCTGGCAGCGAGCCACCCAACGGTCGCAGTTCATAGGCCCGTACCTACGGTGGCAGGGAATCGTCCTGCGATTCCCGACGCCCGGGACGTCTTCTTCTGGTGCGGCGGCTGGGGCATGAGGATTGTCTCTCACTCACCATTACTGCTTCGCAGAAGGAGGTGACCGCTTAAGGCGGGGTACCTTACACCCACTTTTGATAGGCAAGCCTATAATCATCATCCAAGCTCCAGGCTGGTTGTGAAAAAAATCTAGATGAAATATACTAAATTAACTTTTTGCCCGACCCAGGAATCGAACTAAACACCTTATAACCTGTAACAACCCCTTAATTTATATAATTTATTTATTGTACATCAAAATTACTTATAAGAAGTACTGTGATCGTTTCTAAAGTTTTTTTTTAAATTATTTTTGATAGGCACGTGTTTGACCCAAATCTCACCTGATGGGAAACAATGATGAAGCACGCTCACAAGAATGAAAAGGTTGCTTCTAGAAGTAACCTGTTCACTCAGGACTTAAAGACCCCAAGGTTGTATTTATTAGGAAACAGACTCCGGTAGGGAACTCCACTCCTTAGCTGTACTCACAATGAAAGTATTACTCCTATATAAGCTTTACTCAAAGTTGACCCTTGTAGGGTTCACTTACGTAAGAGGTACCTGAATGCATGAAGCATTCAGGTACCTCTACGTCCATGATCAAATAAAAAAATAAAAAAAACCTCATGTTTTTCCACCAGCACCTGTTTTACATTTGAAGAGGTGGTCGTACATTTTAATATTTAATGCCGTGAGGCGTACGAAGCTCATTATGCCATAAAAATGTAAACACCCTTTATGGGTACCATGCTTTTTACATTTTATGATTTAACCACATACTTCCACCATGTACGATATACCTTGTGTGATTTCAGGTTTTTTTTTTAAATTGGTGAAAATTCTTAAAATTAAAGTCATTTTTTTTTTTTTTTTTTTTATCTTGGGACAACTCACACACGGTCATCCGATCCCAAACTAGGCAGAGCCTGTGCTATGGCAACCAGACAACTGATAAACATACTTATATATTTCTAAATACATACATATTATAGATAAATTACACCCAGACACAGAACAAATGATCATGCTCATCACACAAAGATTTGTCCTGGGTAGGAATCGAACCCACGACCTCCGGTTTAGCAGTCAGGGTCACTAACCACTTGACCAACAGGCCAGTCAAAATAGGGCTGAACTAGAGCAAGCAATTATTGAATGTCAAAGATTTACATCAAGATAGGTCCCCAAAATGCGCCCACGTTTAGTGTTTTAGCGGGAAATAATAGACCAACAACACCGAGACGATGTCGATGACGATGCCGAAACGATGTCGATGACGATTTGTAGCTAAATAAATCTCACTGCTTTGCAGTCGAAGTATCCTGCCGGATAGCAGAGGCAAAGCAATTCGGGCGTTAATAAAGCAATACGAATATGACCTTAAAGGTCACATTCGTATCTCAATTGCAATCTCTATTTTAATCCTCAAATTTCCCAGGCCCGTCTCCTGTATTACACCTGATGGTAGGCGATTTTGTGGTCGACGACGGACCACGCTTGCCTAGGAGTAACCTTTCAATATTGTGTTAAACATTTCTCAAGGTGTTATCTATCAGGCAACACAGACTCTTCCAGGGAATTCCACTTCTAAGTGACTTGATATACAAAGCATTCTGGGCGCGCGGCGGGCGCGCGGACAGGGCGCGGGCGCTGTGACGAAAATGTATGATGTCTGTCCGCGCGCCCGCGACGCTAAGTATATTTCGTTCCTTTGACGCCATACATTTAATTTTTTAGCGCCCTGTCCGCCTTGTCTATCGATTCCTTTAGCTATACGCACAATGAAAGTATTCCTGAAATGTTTTGTGTGCATGAGTGATACCTATTTTCACCAAGTACCGGAGGCGCGTCGCCATACGTCTTTCAATCCGATGTTGGAATGGGCTTGGTAGAATTTTATAGTGCAATTCTGACGCACTCTCTCTGAAATAAAACCAATAGAAAAACGACGGGTTAGAAACGGGTTGTTTAAGTTCAAGTTAACAATAAGTATTGAAGCCAGTGAAAACCAGCGTCAGTCAGCATCAGTCTGTCTGACATATCGCTGAAATGGACCTTTTTAGTGCAGCCGTGAGACACACACTTGGTTCTTAGCATACCTACATTTTTTTTTTATTTTATTATTTCTATGTACAATGCGTGTTTCATGTAAGTGCTAAATAAATATTATTCTGTCTTTATTTTTTTTTCCAGTGCGCTTTGTCAGCTCAGGAAGCTCAGCAAGTGTAACGACAGATTTTTTATTTGCGTACAAAGTCACGGGCAACAGTAGTAGTGGATAAAAAAACAATAAATATATTGGCATCAATTGGATTGAGTGAGCCATCTGCACTGAGCACTGACCAGTGAATCTATCCAACCATCTGTGAATAACTCGAAAACGTGCCAAAAAAATATCACGTTTGTTTAGCCGACGAAAGCACCTTTTTGAGAATATTTTTGTATGTTATTTTTTATTCAACGTAATTTTATCTTTCAAACTTACCTACAAGTGATTTAAATCATAGAATATTGTGTTATCTAGTACCGTAGAATAGGGTTACATTGAGAACTGGGGTAACTTTGATGATTACTTTTTTTTATTTGTCAAAGAAATATGCGTAAAAACGGGACGCACCCCATTTTTTTTACATTTGCGACACTGACAATACATGTCAGCCATGTTTGGCATCAACTTCATCGTATTAATAGTACGTTTACTTTTAGAAGAAAAAATATTTTAAATTATATACCTAGTAACAATCGAATGGATGCGTGAGTCCGACAACACCTCCTCGGAAAGATGTGAGCTTTGGCGAGAGAAGCTCAAACCTCCTGATTATTTCATCGAGCCCTCAGAGAACCTCCCACCTAGAAATGCGCTGCCATGGCCGACCTGGAAAAGCCTAGACTCCGCACCCAGTTCAATCGCACTAAAGATAACCTCTTCAAGTGGAGGTTGTCAGATGGCTCCAATCTTCAGTATTTTTGTGGCGTCGCTCAGCAGTCTTTGGCCCACCTCTTGTCTTGCGCCGCATGCCCTGTCACCTATACATGAGAAGACCTTATGACTGCGTCAGCGAACGGTGTTGCCGTGGCTGAGTACTGGGCCAAGCATAAAATTTGATATTTGTGTTTGCCACCAACACGCTAAGAAGAAGTAAGCATTCATTAAAGCTTCCACAAAATAACTTCTGTTGTGAAGACCTACAGTTCTGGGTAACTTGATGTGCTGGCATCTGTATTTAACGTGGTTGTGTCCAGGTCGAAGCAGGTCGCTCTCCATGTAGAATATATTATATATATATATTGTGACCCAACATTTATGGTCAACTAGATTCTACCAGCGGCTTCGTCTGGGAGATTGTCTAAAATTATCCCTAGGAACCTTACTCCAGGGACAAAAATTTGAATTTTTCATGGTTCCAAGAAAATTAACCCAGCTCCGGCGCGAATATTTTATATCTCAAATTTTATTATAACGCAACTTTGAATGGTGTTTGACTACAAGTTTAAGGATAAGCTTGTATGGATTAATTAAAATACATAATTACGAATATTTTGAGCAAAAAACAGTTTTTGTGAAGAACGTCTAACAAACTTCTTCGGGCGAAAAAAAATGTTAACCACCCGATAAGATAGCGGTAGTATATTCTATTATTACTATTCCTGCTCTATAATCTGAGATAAATATATATATCATTAGCGCCGCATTTTGGTTAATTTTGAACCATGTGCTTTGTTCAGACTTTAAGACGTTTAGAAGTAAATCACACCAGGATTGCGGAATTTGAAAGAGTCTCCACGGCCCTGGAACGCAAAGTACATTAAGGGCCCGCGCGCACTAGCGATTAAAGTTGTACAACTTCGTACAACTTTTAATTATCAAGTGCGCACACTGCCATATAACTCTATACTGATCCTCTGACCGATCAAACTATCGGCCAACTTTAATCGCTAGTGCGCGCGGGCCCTAAAAGGAACACGGTTGGGTTTTAGTCAGTAATATCTGACTCTCCCTTTTGCTCCGCCCAGAGCGGAAGGAGTCTTTTGATGATTTGAGGTATCAGACAGTCAGACCCACAGACAAAGCCAGAGCTACTTTTACTGCTCACCCACGTTAATGTAGTTGATTTATTTGGACGACATTGATAGAGTATTCAAATCGAGGACACATTTTAGCTTCATATTATTTTATAGTATTCTTTTCAGAGATTTAATGCCTTAAACAATTACTAATCGTACAATGAAGAGTAAGACAGTAGAATACAGTAAAAGGTGTAAATGTTCAGCTCACTAGCAGATATAAATTTCAAATTCTCCGCATTTATTACTTCCTTGAAACATTTTTAATTCATTTTAAAGCGTTACTCTAGAATTTATGTTGAATCGCGAACATCTGAGTTATAAATGTTCTGCGCGAAATATTGTTTCTTAATATTAGAAGAGATACCCAATTGTATACCTTATCTTCCTTCATTCCTTGCAATTTTGGATTGGTTGGTTGGTTTTGGTTTTTGGAATGATCCGCATACTCAGTCTTGGGTTATTTTTGTTACACCCTGTATAAACAATATTACATTTCAGGATAGTCAAAGTCAAAACGTTTATTCCAATTATGCTTCTAAAAGCACTTTCAACATTACAGTTAAAAGAATATATATAAAAATAACTATACTGTGTGTGTGGATACACCTACACATATAATTTTAATTTGTAATAATTATTATTCTAACATAACTAAATTAAATCAACCTTCAAATTTGACGGACCACAGCACATATTCCACAATGGAGGTCACGAGTAGCAGCCAATAATCACAATGGTCGTGAATGGTAGCAGGCATTCATCTGGATACCACCTATCTGCTATAAATTACAATTTCGCGGAATCTTGTTCAGTTTACTGTGAACATTGACTCAGTTTTGAGCGTTTATTTGAAGTCGCTTTGTTTACATACCTACGTAGTTTGCATTATGTTATTTTGAATATTGTTTTGATTGCCAAAGTGCTATGTAGCGCAGTATACTATGAGTTAAATTAACAGAACAAGTTAGAAAACGTTGATGTGGCCAAAGGGCTGTCAAACTTACATAAATGGGACTGGACAGGACGTGTCTGCTGCGTACCAGACAAGCTAAAAATAGGGTTGGTATATTATGTTTGCTATTGATAGGTACGCGTTTGACCTCTTTCTGTCGTTTGATCTCATCTGATGGTAAGCGATAATGTGGTCGTGGATGGAGCACGCTTGCCTAGAAGTAACCTATTCACTCTTGACTTAAAGACTCCCAGGTTGTACCTATCAGAAAACACAGACTCTGGCAGGGAATTCCACTCCTTAGCTGTACGCAAAATTAATGTGTTTCCAAAACGTTTTGTGCGTGTGGGTGAAATGTACACCATGTACCGGTGACGCATCGCCGTACATCTTGTGGTCCAATGATGGAACGGGCTCGGTGTCGATGCTGAAGACTTTGGAGTGTCGACTCGACGAGCCTATAATTGCCGATTATGTTTCTCAATTGACTCAAGGGCATCAAGCTGGTATTTGGCAGATCCGCCTGGTGCCCTGAAATAGAAATACGGGGCTGCGGAAGACGCGATGAGGTGGACAGACGCATGGCTGCATGGCTTCTTTAATAATTTGGAAAGGCAAAAAATCGTGACCGACAGTAGGATTGGAGGGAGGCCTTTGCCCAGCAGTGGGACAGTAACGTTTCAAAATAATAATTATCATTGTTATTGTATTATATTGTTCTCTTTCAAGGAAAAAGCTTGTAAATAAGTCGAGGAGAGACGGATAGAACTTTGATCATCACAGCCTTTCAGTACACAAAGACTTTCTTGCATTTGGCATACAGATCAAAGAGAGATAACTTTAATAGATAGATTTAGATCACTTTAGGTACAGAATTATTTATATCAATGAATTTGCCGGGCTTTTTCTGTGATTTTTTTTATAAAGTGAAAACTTCTTTAGGCGCTTTGAGCACTTTTTGGGTGAACAAAAACCATGGAACTCGCGTCATCGTCATCGAACGCTTTCCGTGAGCTATATGTATATTGTATATACCTATATGAGTACTTTTTGGGTGAACAAAAATCATGGAACTAGCGTCATCGTCACCGAACGCTTTCCATAATCAAAAATAATAATGTAACAGCTCGACGATACAATTCACAAGTTACTTAGTTTTCACTTCTATCGGCAGTCCCCAAAGACTGCCCCGCATGTTTTTTCTCGAAGATGACGAATTTAAAAATTAGAATTATGTCGGGGTCAGTATATTCGGCATCTAGTTTAATCGATTGCTAGTGTGTTATATGGAGTGTTTATCTTTCTGACCTCAACAACCGCTGGGTGGTTTCAATTGTCTACTGTGATAATTGAGTAATACGATTGTCAATAATAAAACGGTAAAAATTCCAGCCGGGAGCAAATTCTTACCATTCAGGTCATGTCTACTGAATGCCACGGTGACCCATATATCACACTACTACTGGAGCCCTGACACAGCTGGACGGAGTTGAGATAAACCGAGGGGATGATGGCGTAAAGCTTTGAATGAATTCCTTAATAATTGGCTAGATGAAGCACAACACCAAGAGAAATGAAAGAAATGGACGGAAGACTCGGGGATGGACATTCCAAACTTACAAAAGCAGCAATTTTAGTAGAATACTTCTAAGTCAATCTTTTTTTTTTTTAATCTTCGCCCTACACTGGGAATCTGTCCTGTATCGTGGGAGCATTTACAAACATACAAACTTACATTCACAAACAGACAGGCCCGGAACAAATTTCTGTAGGCCATACATACAAATATTTGTTCAGTGCGGGAATCGAGCCCGCATACGCAGCGCAGCAGTCAATTACTCAATCACTACGCCAACTGTGCCATCATCAAACTTCAAAAGTATAGAGCAGAAAAATATAGAGAAACAGAAATGACATACAACAATAAATATCGGCGTCGAGCTAGGCCGCACTTATTCCACAAAGGTCACGCGATAGGCGTTCGCACGTCCCGCTCTTTTTATTGTTTCGCATTGTTCCTTTTGAAAATAAATCGACACCAAAGAATATAGAGTATACACAGAAGGTACAAAAGGTCCGTTTTGCATGTCTAATGAAAATGACAGAGCTGAAAATCCAAATCGCGAAACCTCCTTGAAGGTCGGTGATGTTCAAGTAGCGCGAAGATTGATGTGAAGATCAATGGTTTTCTAGCCATTGATCTTCAAATCAATCTTCGCTTGTGGGTCGCGGTTGAATTCTTGCGTTAAAGACACATAACCTTAGGCCATACTATGAAGTCTTAAAACGATCATGATTCCGCTCTTGGAGAGAGACGGAGCTATACATAGCGAATTATTTAAAAAATACAATTCCGATGATGTAAAAGGGATAGTGCTTATCCCTTTTACATCATCGGAATTGGATGGCATTAGCACGTCATAGTAGGTCAGGTGTTATTACAATTCTTGTTATTCATGGTGGACATCCCCGTTTTGGGAACACGTACCTAGTTTCATTGTATGCATAACTCGGGAGTAGAACGCGTAATAAATACGTTTGCATTCATTACGTGTGTTACAGTTTCCAGCAAAAGATTTTTTAAGCATATGAAGCAATGGATCTGGTATTACATTCGATTGTGAATGAAATTGCGATTTTATTAGTAATACAATTGGAATGCTGGTGAAGCACGAAACTGTACTAAAATTGTAACAAAAAAGGTATGTCAATACATTTTTGAGCTTGTAAATTGGTATTTTGTAGAACTTCTGTAACTCAATATTCCGTGTCACCGCTCCGGGCCGTTGCGTGCGTTCTATATGTATTTTGCATGAGAAAGAGCTACTTGGACGGCGAAAAGGTGCGTGATCTTTGTAAGATTCGCGACCAAATTTATAGCCAGTGTACACTGAGTTTTATTCGATAAGTCCTGTTAGATTGAGGGGTTTGATACGGGGAAGTTTCGCAGAATCGTGTGATTTATTTAATATGTTTTCGAGGTTAAATCGGTGGGTTATAAATATCTACATGTGACATAATTATCTAAACGAAGTTATAAATAAAAACAAGGCAAATTGTCTAAAGGTCTATGTTATAGACATGAGTGTTGCCATTTTAGGTGGCCGTCAATTGCATCTACATGTGTTCGCTAATATAGACTGGCCTGTTGGTCAAGTGGTTAGTGACCCTGACTGCTAAACCGGTCGTGAGTTCGATTCCCACCCGGGACAAATCTTTGTGTGATGAGCATGATCATTTTTGTATATATTTAGAAATATATAAGTATGTTTATCAGTTGTCTGGTTGCCATAGCACAGGCTCTGCCTAGTTTGGGATCGGATGACCGTGTGTGTCCCAAGATATTATTATATTTGCCAAAGGATGGTGTATGCTGTTTTCTCCCTTGAGCATTTACAATAACTAACTTAATTCCTTCCTACTTCATCAGTTCATAGTAAAAGTATTAGAGAAGGTACCTATTGTTATTTAAACCGAAATTGGGATTCGATACGTGGAGGATAATGAAATATCGGCATATCGGTAGGATGGAAGATGAAGGAATGAAAAGAGTCTGGTGGCTGCCAAAATTTCAACAAAATTTGTTTTATACTAATAATGATGTTCAACATTTCATCAGTACCAGTCAGTCAAACTGGAAAACCTTCCCAATTATATTGGGATCAGTATTCTACATGGAATTTGGGTTTCTTTTGGGAGTTATTTTTAGTCTGGCAGTTTGAATTCTTTATGCGGCCTACTCAAATGTCCTTACTTTGGTATTGTTCCTCATATCGTTGAGCTCCTTAAAGTTCTAAGTTTGAGCTACACGATAACTGACAAATGCTTGAACTGTCTAGACAGGTCCACTTCAATCTGTGTGGTACTTTCCTCAAAAGACCACTTCAGATATTAACCTACATGGTTCTCATATGATTTGACCATTACGATTGTATGGACTTAAAAAGGTTTTGTTTTTTCTCAGAGTATTCAGCTAAGAAACACCGGCCTAATCTAGTTTAAAAATGACCAAAAAAGATTGACGAGTAATATTTTTATGTTTAACCTACTAACAAAATAAATATCATTTTTCACATTATTTATGTATTTGGTATATCTATTTGTTCCAAATAAACAAGTTTTCTTTCATTCTACCTAACCTCGACAAACCGTCTTGGCTGGACTGGTGTCAGATATGCTTCTGGCTTCTTCTGGATCTACAAATGGCAACCAACCAACAGCTTTTCTGTGTTTCTGTTCTGTGTGTGTGTGTCACACTTTTTTTTTAATCATGGAAAATCGTCAAATGACTTCTTCCGCTTTGGGTGGACCGAAAAGGCGTGTCAGACTCTTACTAACTAAAACCCACCTTGTGTCCTTCCAAATGCCCTTTGCGTTCCAGGGCCGCGGTAACTCTTTCGAACAATTCCGCAACCCAAGCAGGCACTGGCTCTAGCGGGCCCCGCCTTTTATACTGACATCTTTGAATCGCACGTGGAACACAACGCGCCGACGACCAGGACCAGCCGGTCGATTCTGTAAACATGTCGCCACTCATCACTCGCCGTCCGCAGGCTCGAGGACTATCAGCTTAACGTGCTTTCCGAGGCACAGAAGAATATCGGTGTGTTAAAATGGTCACTGATCCACTGAGCTTCCAAATCAGTACTGGTGATAATCATCAGTCCAGTGCTTATCAAAGAGACAAGCCTAATTTACTTGTTGACCTACAAATCATAATATCTGCTAGCAATAACATGTTACGTATTCAGAATACTGGAATATTGGCAGCTGAAGATAATATTGACGTTCGCTGACCTGATAGTTAGCAATATAGTCCTTTGGGAGTCCTCTGTGTATTATGATATTGTTGTTTTGTATTAACTGCTACGTTGGTCTCGCGGTCGCAAGCGCGACTACCGAGCGTGGAGTCCTGGGTTCAATTCCCAGGTCAGACAAAGAGTGTTATTGAGTTTTTCCAATAGGAAGTTCGGTGTGACACCCCCGTGCCTCAGAAAGCACGTTAAGCCGTTGGTCCTGTGCCAGATCTCTCTCTCCGGTCGTGTCGAGTGCCATCCCATCGGAATATGAGAGTGATGGAAGAGGAAGTGCACCTGTGTTTGCGCACACACTTGTGCACTATAATATGTCCTGCGCCGATGGCTAGTATCGGTTGAGATTGGCCGCCATGGCCGAAATCGGTCAGGAGGATTAAATGATATTGTTGTTAGGAAACTAATTTGGGTTTGTTCTAAAGTTATCAGTTACAAACTTTGATTTTGATATGGAAGCTCCAGCTGACACTAACAAAATGAATTAAGCGTACCTGGAATTTCTAATAGTGTTCGTGAATAGATTCTCTCCTTATTACTTGAATTTACCTTGAATATAACTGTCAAAATATTGACTACTACTACAACCGCACCTGTGTGTAATCCTACACCTCGCATTTATATCCCCTGGCTTATCCAATAGGTGTTCCTATCAACAGCGTTTGAGCTTCTTTAAGATGACCCCACTATGGCAACGGAGAATCACGCATAGCCTTATGTTCCTTCACAAACTAGTGACCGCTCCGACCCTTGCTCGAGCCAGCCCGCGCCGCTGATCCTGTAGTCCTAAATTCGCCCCTTAATAATAATTCTAGTTCGATCCAGCCCGTCCCTAGCTGTCCTGCCCCCAGCGACGCCCTAAGCCGAGGCCCGTACCCCACAGGGGCGTGTAGTCGCTTAGTTTGTAAGTTTTTGATAAGCCCTGGCTGGAGGCTTTAATATTATATTAAAGCAACCACAGGCAAGCCCGGTTAAGCAGTCGAAAACCTTATAGGTTGAACTGCGAGACGCAACTCACAAAAAAAAAAAACAAACTAGTGAACGGTCGCATAGATTTTAGTGAACTGCAATCGCGCATTTTGTTTAAAGTTCCGCCTAGAATTCCACGTATTCCCATAACCACAATGTTACAGCGCCCTACTACTTCTACAAACATAGGTCTCAACTCACCACTAATTAAGATGTGCGACAACCTTAATTCATTTAATAAGTTCGTACCCGAAGCAGACATATTTAATGATCCTAAAATGAAGTTTAAATCAAGAATCTTGGCCTCCCTACACACAAATTAATCGTAGTCGAAATTTGTCTTCATCCTCGCTTACTCTGTTTTTATTTTATTTTTTTGTAACTTTTATTTTTTTCTTTTTGTCTTAATTGATTGTACATCTAGACTTAAGTTAGCAACTAAGCGGTAATCTTGCGTTTTTGTTGTCAATGTTGTGTTTACCTGTAATTGGCATATATTATAATTATGCCAATTGACTGGCCTGTTGGTCGAGTGGTTAGTGACCCTGACTGCTAAATCGGAGGTCGTGTGTTCGATTCCCACCCAGGACAATATTTATGTGATGAACATGATCATTTGTTCGGTGTCTGGATGTAATTTATGTATAATATGTATGTGTTTAGAAATATATAAGTATGTTTATCAGTTGTCTGGTTGCCATAGCACAGGCTCTGCCTAGTTTGTGATCGGATGAATTATTATTATATTACCGAATGCTTTAGTATTTTTATGTGCTGTGGGTGAATCTTTAAGTAAATAAATCCTTCGGGAAATACAGGTCGATTAAGAAAGGAGCTAGATGCTCATCGGCAAATATGCACTGGTCGAGTCAAACTCCAAAGCCTTGAACGTCGATGTCAAGTCACCAGTCGTATGTTCACTATTAATCACATTTCAGAAAAGAAAATATAAACGGAACGAAGGAGCCTGGAACTCACGCAGAGGGTTCCAAAGTTCCAAGAATCAATATTTTTGAGTGTAAATTACGTTAACAGTAAATTATTCTTAGATATTCTTATTTCGGGGAGTGTGCGTCGGTATTACCACCCACCCATTCCCACCCATAAGCACTGAATATTTTGAGAATACTTTTACATTGTGTTTACAGCAAAAAATTGAAATTCTGTTATATCTACAACCATCAAGAGGTCTCTAAGTCAAGAGTCAATCATTACTTCTAGGTAAGCGTGCTCGATCATCGACCACTATCAGGTGAGATAGTCGTCAAACGCGTTACATCCAATAAAATAAAATTAACAGTCACCTTAAAACTAATCACAATATTATCAGATTTTTGTTTAAGTAGAAAAACTAGAATGTATTTGTCTTCATACCACACGATTTATATAGCTATGATTAAACGATGGCTACCATTCTGAACCAATCAATACCAATACCCCTGCACTAACTCCATCCAATCAATTTCTAAACAGAACAGAACACCCACACGCATACACAAATTATTGTACTGTTAAATTACTGACACATTGCGACCGCATTCCGGAGTACGCATCACGGAATAATGCAACATTCACACAAGATCACTAGAACCACCTGCATCGTATAAACGCGTGTGTATCGATGCCCTAATGATGCTGAGTTAATTGGAACGGCAGTGGTATGTTCTCCGTTCATTTCTATGGGAAATTGAGTGGAAATTCTATGAATATGCTTGATTATGTTATGCACGTTGGCTTTGCGTCGGTTATGCGGTGTTATTTTTCAGGTATAAAAGTTTTTTTATTGTTTGTCACCTATATTCATAATAACGTAAATGCTGTACTTTTTTTTTTTTGTTTTATACTTATTTTAGTTATGTCAATAGTAAAGATAGATGAAATAAATAAATAGCCAAATAGGAATAAAAAAGTAATAGTCTGATTCTCTTTATATCGTGATTTATGTAACAGCAATTCTGTCGTTGTTACTTTTAGTATTAAGAGTTGAAGTGTTAAAGAGTTAAAAAAGTTGAAGATATAATCATCTACTTTGGGTCAAATAAACTGCGCACAGTAAGGGTAAATTTAAAAAAAATTGTTTCTTTTCTGACCTAATAAAATAAGTGTTATTGTCTGATCAGTTTAAGGGCCAACCGGAGATATAAATACTGAGATAGACTTTGGTGTTTATGTCCAATATTCTCGCGTTGGACATACTTCTCGAGACTGGCTTGTATTTGGCCAGAGTTTTTCTAATTACAAAACCGGGAATAAACTTGTTCAATTATTCAACCTAACCTTAACTTATAATTTGCGTCGACGTGTATTCAAGCGAGGAAAGCTCGTTCTGAATAACAGTTAAGGATAAAGCGAAAAGGCGACGTAAACCTAATTTCTGTTTAACATTTCTTTAATTTAAAATGAAGATCCAGCTAAATCCTCCAAGGAGAAGCAATAACAATTGTTGAATAAGCAATTTTATACACTCGACGAGACATCCTACTCAATGTAAAGACGTACTAATTAACATTCCCCTAATATTACATTAATATATAACAATAATTTTATCCGCACATTTTCCTTTAGGAAGCAACGGAAATGGCAAAGTTCGTTTTACAGTATTTCCAACTTTACCTCGTAGAAAATAGAGGAAAAAATCCATTGTTGCTTAGCCCCGGCTCTGAAAGCTGCTTGTGCTGATACCACGATGTCACTAATCCCAATATATCTAAGGAAGCTACGACTTAAATTTATAGTCGTGTGAGACCGCAGCTTAAGCGCGGTGACAATTTGTTAGCAACATAATATAAATTTTAAAGTGAATGAATTTTGTACTAAGACCGTATTTTGTAAGAAACTCTTTACAATACTTATCTGTGTTAAAAGTGTGAAGTAAGGTTTTCTTCTTTGGTTGCTTGTCTAAATAAATTGATTGATTACTACTGAGCGGACTCATCAGTTTTTAGGAGTCGGTGCGGAAAACACGTTTACTGTCGCAAAACTCCAATCAATTTCACAATCTCACCTGTCAATCATGAAGCCAAGCTCCGCTGTATCAACCATCAAATCCATTATTCAAAAGCAACATTCGACAAACGGTTGGGTTGTGGCTCCTGTAGAAGAGATAGCGGTTGCGATGAGGAGCCATTAATTAACCGGACTTGTTGTTGTTTTAAAGATTGTCACTTTGCTGTCTGAATTATGCAGTTTTATTATTACTTGTATTCTATTTATGGGGTAAGAACAGCAGCTGTTTGATGGGAAATTCAAAAGGTGTGACATTTTAAAAGTTTTGGTGGTTTTCAAATTCAGTAAATTAATTCAGGAGCTTGGTAGCGCTACTTGGCAGTTCGTTGACCCATACCGCTTCGTTATTTATTTTGTAGACGTAGCCCGCCAACTTCAATTTACACTTGTACATTAAAATATTTTACGCAAAATCCACTGTTGTTGTCAAAGGCCACCTCAGACATTAACCTACATGGTTCTCATATGATTTGACCAGTACAGATTGTATGGACTTTGAAAGAGACTTTGACCTCTGAGTTTGTTTCGGTGTTTCTTCTCAGGGTAGTCAGCTAGGAAACACCGGCCTCATCTAGCTTAATACCCAAAAAAGATTAAGGTGTAAAAGTGTTATGTTTACCTACTTGCAAATTAAATATCATTTAAAATTTCTGGATATTATATCACAAAACTTTCGAAAAAGAAAAGGAAGGGAACTCATCACAGTTTATCGCAAATATCACGTACGGTATCAATCATACACATCCTTATTGCATACCCAGTACGCCATCGCCAAAACCGAGATATATCCCTAACGTTCGAAATAAACAAAAGCCCCCAATTATAACGTTGGGTGGGATCGGTACCGATGCTAATTTCCTGGTCCCAAATAAATTAAACAATCCTGTAACAGGTACTCATTGGGAACGGATATCGATCTTCATTAGGTGAATAGAAGACGCCCCTTCACTGTAGTTTATGCGATAAATTCAATATTGTAGTAGCGGCACTATGTATGATTTAGTTTTAATTGAAATTGAATATATGAATGGCTGCTGAGAGACTTGTTTTGAGAGTTGGTCGGTATTGAAATGGTGTTAATATTTTGGCATGTAAGCAAGATATATTGGTCTGAAAATCAGGACTCAAGTGCTGTAGGGGAGAGTGGGGCTAAGCGTGCCGTGGGGAAGTTGTTCCGATGTAATTTAACAATGTACCGGATGTTACTGACCAAATTAGATAATTGCCATCGGTGCGCTGCAGCGTTCCGTTCTATGACGAATTGACTTGTTATGTTTATCTCTTTTTTCTTTTTCCAAATCAGATAGCAATGGGTGGATCAGGTGAGAAATGGTATGGTACAAAAAGTGAGCACACCCGCAACGAACCACTTCGTTGCGGGATCCAAGTCAGATGAATCGTACCTCTCCGGGACTCGTCGAGTTTCATTGACTAGGCGTTTTTCTGGTAGTCGCCTTTGTTGATTCGAGTTGCAGTCGATAGGAACTGTGTGGTGGACTTTTACCAAAAAAAAGGCGTACCAATGTCCCAGTCAGGGCCGTGTTAGTGTGCTAGATGTTTGAGGTGAGCAATGTTGCAGCGGCAGACGTCTTTCGGCTGATAGATAGATTAGATTTCTTGCCATTCATATCAATGGACAGCTTAAAAGTTTAAATATTGTTCTAAATTGTTATAAATATTGTAAATAGATAATAGATACACCCTCGACTTCTTAATAGGGTATTTGACTAAAAAAATCTGATTACTCCGTCAGATAGATTTCCAAAAAATATTGGACACCTATATTTTCTTTTGTCACGTAAACAAAAAATGAAGACGATACGGTGCGTTGAAAACTCGTGTGATGTCACTTACCAGTACACTTTTTACTGGAAAGTAACATCACAAGCCCCCACTCCTTATCTTTGACGCGTTTTATCTTCGTTATTTTTTTATTGATTTGATAAAATAAAAAATGTGTATCCAATATTTTTCGACAATCTAACTGACGGACTAACTAGAATGTTTTTTTTTTAATCCAGGCAACATCCCTTTGTTCCCTAATTTCCTCTATCCATTAAGAAGGTGACGACATTATTTTGTCGAACTCTGCTTTACCGGAAACATGTGAAACTGTGTCATTCAAGTAGGCGCGTTTTACACGATCTTAAATCCAAATTTTCAATTCAGAAACAGGATCTTAGTCATAATAACGTATGCACAAATTAGATTAGACCGTCTCCAGGATCACATCTATCCCTGTACCAAAACTAATCAAAATCGGTTCAGAAATTTAGGCGTGAAACAAACAAACAAACTTTCGCATTTATAACTTAGAATACTACTCGTACTGTTTCTTTACAACAGAACTTAACAATCTCATATTACAACTTGCTGAGATTGTTCAAGAGAAAATTATACGTGCTTGAACATTGTGGTTTACTTTTAATTAGTCGTAGGAGAGCTGCTAGAGAAAAACTTCGTCCGGGGAAGTATTATCAACATGGCAAAGTAGTACTCCTTCTCTTACAAACATTATTGTGTTCCGGTTTAAGGATTGCAGGGAAATTTTAGGATTATGAGAAGTTTGAACTTTAGAGGAGCTCGTGCAAGGTTAAGCAACGCTTGCAAAGGTCAGTCTGTGGATGGGTGACCATCTTAATATATCGAAATTCCTCCGTGACTCGGAAAGCACGTTAAGCCGTTTATCGCGGCTGCCATTTGTAGATCTTTGGCAGTCGTTACGGATTGTCATAAGCCAGAAAATCTGACACCACTCTAGCCAAGAAGTACCGTGCGTGATACCCAATCAATGGGTTGTGGAGGTCTGGTAGGCAGCCGCTCCACGTAAAACGCTGATTCAGCTGAATCCGGTTTGACTGTGAGCCGACCCCAATGTAGTTGGGAAAAGGCTAGACAGGTGATGATGCGAAGGTTGAACTTTGTCTCTTGAATGGACACATGTTTTTGCATACTGCAGCCTCTGGTATGGAATATTTTAACAGTTATGGGATTAATTTTAATTCGTATAAAATCTTTTAGAGGGGAAAGTGTTCATGAAATTCTTATGTACCACTTTTTTAATGGAATTATCTCTGAAATATGAGAGAACAATCAGCTATTCAGTGTGTTCATGTGCATTTATTGGGTCTTCAAATTCATGATTTATTTTACCACTGAAGTATTTACAATAAATCTAAAGTCCGCAGCGGCCGATGTGATAGTACTTAGGTACTATGCGTGTTTGTTGGCCAACCTTTATTATAACAAAAATCCGTTCCCTTTTCTTCTACAAAACATTTTCACCCAAAGCTAAATTTCTAAAATAACAAGTAGGTCAAATACTTGTAAAATACTCAAAAACCCTCAAAACGGCTAACTGGTAAAGTTAGAATAACTAGAAAAATAATGAAGGTTTGGGTCAAGCCCACTTGAGTCGCTCAAGGGATTCCGTTTTTACAATAAATTCTCGAATATAAATAGAATATTAGATTTTATTGGATTTTCTGTGAAACTGGAATGGGAAGGCTTAAAAAGCCTTTTTAATAATCGTGTCTGCGTGCTTATATTTAAATTATAAAACATTTTTAAGTAGGTGACGGATAAAATATAACTTATTGTATATATTAATTGAACAAGCCGGGTTTTTAAATGATAATAATTATAGGTTTTGAATTTGCTTTTATGTTATAAATTATGATGATGATTTTGGACTTCGTGTGTAACAGTTAACTTATTCAAAAACTTTTTCTTCCAAAATGTTTCACTGCAGCATAATAAGTAAGTAGGTAATTTTATCCTATAGTTCTAAGATAAAACCTCAACCGTTCTAGTTATTCTTCCCCCATATTTTTAAGAAAAACGTCTACAAAAAGATACATGACACAAAGTAACAGTAATGCAACAAAAGTTAAAATAAAATCTACTCTTTCCAACTACTGCTACATAAAACATCGTTTATATTTATTTTTATTTTATAACTGCACATTGCAAGCACGTTTACTGTATATCAAGAAATACGGTTTCTAAGGATGAAGACACACCAAGCGGGGTCTGGTCACGCAAGGATGAGAATAACGCAAACTTATTATGAAATGCAACAGAAGAATAGAGAATACTGGTCCAACTAATATGGCTGGCAAGAAAATAATCTTATAATAATACCTTAGAATATTATTACAATGTTTTAATGTAACGTGACGTCACTCACAAGTTTCGCCATCGGACACCTCGATTTGCGTGACAAGGTTAGTAGAATAACTTTTAACAAGAAGCGTGTAACCTCTCAATTTTTCATTCGAATTAATATTTTTTTTTCAAATTGTTCTATTTTAGTAATCTTATAAAAAGTATTCATTAATGTAGGTTTTTTTTTAAATTAGTCAATTACCCTGTTTGAATTTTGAATTAACGTTCAAAGAATACCGCTTGTGACCTGCAACTCATTGTGTTCTCACCCTAAAACTTTTCTCCCTTAGTTACCGAATAGAGATCTCTTCTCACGTAAATTGGGCTGAGTTTATCTGATACGTGCGCAATGTTCTCCGTTGCGCACGGTAGGGAACAACAAATTGCCGTTGAAATGAGCGAATCATCGCGTTTATCCGAAGCACGCGGGCACGTGAAACACGCAAATGTCGTGCATTATCACGAAAGTGAATTAAGTTTCTGTTTTTAATGTCCTTAATTTTTATTGCGTGGTATGTTTTAATTATACAGTGGTCTGAGAATTTTTAAAATGTGGGCAGTTTGTTTTTTTCTGTTGTTGTTTATGTGCTATTTTTTATGTTATGTTATGGCTATATTTAAACTTACATACATTTAAACTTTAGTCCGGCTTAAATTTACTATTTAATCAAAAAACACCGTTTCAGCTTTCAGTTTACAAAATCAAAACGCTTATCTGCTAAAAATTTAACACCTTCAAATTTCAAACACAAATATAACATTAAGGGAAATTAAAACTTAAACGGAATTCAAATGTCAAACATAATAAATAATAATATATTTTGAGTGTTTAGACTCAGTAAACAAAATTATGTTCTATTATAAGTCTTTAGACTCAGTAAACAAAATTATGTTCTATTATAGGTCTTTAGACTCAGTAAACATAGTTATACAAAATTTTGAGGGTTTAGACTCAGTATCGTTCTCCAATGTTGCCGTGCACCACCGCAATAATAGCAATCCAATCTGCCTAGCCCTTTTCCATTTTAGGGTCAACTTCAAGTCTAACCGCATGCATTTTATATGGAGTGACTGCCTATTTGACCTCCACGAACCAGTCACTGGTATTAGATTTCCCGGCTTCTGATCCCGCTTATCAATTTTCAAAGTACTACAAATGTGAGTTACAAATAATTTACAAATAAAAGGTTTATTATTTATTTAAAAAACTAAAAAAAACCAAGCATTTATTTCAATTAAACCAATACAGGCACTCATAAATTGTTAAGGGTGGTCAGTCAATAGAGATGAAGCTATTTGCACGTTCCAAAGCGTAGATCTCTATGGAGAAGAACGTGCACAAAATTCTACGGACATTCTTTTAAATCAATATTTTTTAACATTTTATGGACACACATAAGAAGGCAACAGAAAAATATGGTCAAAGATGATGCTTATTTCTAAAGAAATCTCTTCCAGCATACCTGCGAAAGGAGAGTTGAATTAAAGACATGTGGACATCGTGTGTTAAAAAAACACAAAAAACCGTCTGTAAAGTTAATACAGCTTAATAAGCGTCTTTTCCCGAGCACGGAGTAAGTTCGGTATGTTAAGATGGCCACCCATCCACTGACCATCTTCAGCAAGGGTTGCTTAACCTCGACTTAAGATCGACCCGAGTGGATGTTATTATTTAAACACGAGCTCCTGGCAACAACAGGAAGTTGTCAAAATCACCGAAAATCTATTTTGACGCAAACAAAATTTTAATTTCTTTACAATGTGTAACACAATAAACGCAATACCTCTTAAGGGGTCATTTTACTCATCATTATGAACAACTTTTGGTATAGGACCAACATTGAAATCGCTTTTTTTAATTATGGGAAATCATCAAATGACTTCTTCCGCTCTTTGTAGAGCGGAAGAGCGTGTCAGACTCTTACTGACTAAAACCCATCCATGTTCCTTCTAAAGCCATTTGCATTCTAGGGCCGCGGTGACTCTTTTGAACAAATTATTCTGTTACACGTTGTACATATAGGTAAAACAGTTATTTTAAAGAAAGTTAAACTTTTTCTCTGTTACAAACACAATTTATGTGTCTCCGATAGAGAGACTGCTCATATCTTTTGTCTAATTGTTCATTGGAGTCTGTGTCGTCATTAAATTACACTAGGTAAGCCGGAAACCACAAGACAGATCACGTGGTTCCTACTAATTAATTTCACTGATTGTTTCATGGTTAATCTACGATTATTGCTAGTAATAGTCAAAAGTTATTACGGATAGAGATGACCTATCTGTACTTCTATACTGTACTTATACTATATATCACACTAATATTATAAAGGCAAAAGTTTGTGAGTGTGTGTATGTTTGTAACTTCATCACGCGCAAACGGCTGGACCGATTTAGATGACATTTGGTATAGAGATTGTTTGAGTCCCGGAACAGGACATAGGATAGTTTTTATCCCTTGAGAGTATCCCTTGGGATAATTTCCGACAATCACGCGGGCGGCAACTATAGTAGGCGCCAGATAATCGTGGAATAACGGTCATTGACCCACCTACAATTATTACTATATAACAGAATGAACCTATGAACAGTTATTAGGGAAAGGTCAATATACTTTATTCCACATTTATCTGGCGCCTACTATAGTGTTAAATAAAGCTGAAGAGTTTGTCTATTATAGACAAATTACACCCAGACACAGAACAAATGATCATGCTCATCACACAAAGATTTGTCCTGGGTGGGAATCGAACCCACGACCTCTGGTTTAGCAGTTAGGGTCACTAACAACTCGACCAACAGGCCAGTCAATTTGAACGAGATGTAAGTGACTTTAAGTTAACTACATTTCAATTTTGATGAGCGTGCAATTGGGCAAGAGAGTTGGATCTTACTTACAATAGGTAGCAAAATCACATACAATTTAATTTCTGCCAACCTATGTGTGTGTTATGGGAAAAACGCATTGTTTATTTAAATAGAATTGCCTTTATAAAACAATACAAAATCACCACGTCGTGACAATATACATAAGTGATGTATCTTTAATATTCCCTTAAAGACATTATCATAAAACCATTACATAAATAAGTCAGTACCGCTTACAAATCCCACAAACGTAACTTTGAAACTTTAAGATTGTTAGCAAACAATATTTATGTTATTATAAGTCGGTTCCTTATTTTAATGTCTCACAGCCATATTCATAAAAAACGTTATAACCATTACATAGCTATCTACTATTCTTTATTCAAAATTTTCTACGGAGAATTTGAGTTTAGAATCTCTTAAACGGTATTTTTTTTCTGTGTGTTGTGTTTTCTGTTCTTGTACCGAAGAAATGTTTTATCTATCTATCTATTTTAACTAAGTAATGTATAATAAGTAAGTTACTTATATAAAAGTCTCACAGACATATTCACAAAAACGTTATAATCATTACACAGCTAAAATACTGATAAGCAGATTCTTTATTAAAAATTTTGAATGGATAATTTGAGTTTAGAATCTTTTAAACGGCATTTTTTTTGTGTGTTGTGTTTTCTGTTCTTGTACCAAATAAATGTTTTATCTATCTATCTATTTTAACTAAGTAATGTATAATAAGTAAGTTACTTATATAAAAGTCTCACAGACATTTTCATAAAACGTTATAACGATTACATAGCTAAAATACTGATAAACAGATTCCTTATTCAAATTTTCAATGGAGAATTTGAGTTTAGAATATCTTAAACGGTATTTTTTTGTGTGTTGTGCTTTCTGTTCTTGTACCAAATAAATGTTTTATCTATCTATCTATTTTAACTAAGTAATGTTTAGTGAGTTTTTATGAATAAGGAGGTAAGTATATACGTTGTATTAAACGGCCGGTGTAGTGTAATATAGCGAAGGAGTGTTATTTTTATACTGAGGTGTGTTATTTTAAGTTAAAGGCCAATAGCGAGTAACATTTTGTTATATTTCAAAACCAACCCATTGACTTGATAAGTCACAATATTTTATTTGTTTTCCTTAAATCACTAAATTACGCACACCGTTCTATTTGTCAATTTTTGTGAATGGATGGGGTTATTTTTGAGGAAGGTTTAGGTGTATAAATCGTCTCGAAATTCCTACGGGAACGAGAGAAACGGGATATTTTAAATTATTACAACAACTCAATTCAATTTCAATTTTAAACTAAATTAATTTCATAAAAGAAATTTTATGTCATATTAATGAAATTAACTAACATATTATTAAGTGCTACTTGCACGTACCGAATGTGGACCAAAAGTTCTCTTTTATTAATAAATATTAATATTATTAGAGTTCATAATGTAATGGTTTGAAATTACCATGACACAAATCGAAAAAAAATAATATTATTACTCTTATTAATTCCAAATTTTGATTCCAGTTCCCCGCTTGTCAACAGTTTCTGTGCCACGTACGAGTATGTACATAAGCGTTTCAACCGACTCGGTAACATGCCGCAACGCGTATTCTGAACTCTTCCATGAATATTTATTTCAGTGTCGCATCACTGTAGGACCTACCGTTACATTAACGAGGAACCTTTACTTTTAATTGCGAATCTTATCTTGTTTACATTGTACTTTTGTACGCCTTTTGAGCACCTACATGTTATCTTGAAACGGGGATGGAATACTAAGTAATGCGTGAGGAAATGTTTACTCTCATTCGAGGAGATTTTGTCGGGAAATATATTAATAAGAATAGCTGATAGTGAAATGGCGTCCTATTTTGGAAGATTAAGTACTTAATGATTAGAAATTATACCTATCTAAAGATTTATCATTCATCTAGATCGAAAAATACAACAGATAAAAAAATACAGACATTTTCAAATAAGATTTGTACAGAACGAGAAACGGGACCATTCTACTGAATTACGATTTGTTAAAAAAAACCTTGTTCGATTGGATAAATATCCATCCACGTGTAAAAAGTAGAAGCATTTTACCGAGTCCAGTTTAGTATCCTTCTAAAAATACCGCATCAAATAAATCCGCAATCAATTCCGGACCGATCCAAACTAAACCTCAGTTACTGAAATCGCAACAGAATAAAATCTGAGCCTTCTCATTGAGAGACGCGAGCGTTACCGTGCTGCACTGTGTCACTACGTGCGGTACTTTTAAAATGAAAACCGACACAGCTGCGAACAGTTGGAAATTGGCTAGATAGGATGACGGAGCAAAAAATCCGCAAGCAATTCCCGTCCCTAAGGAGTAGAGAGAAGTTAATAGATTTCATTAATTAACCCGTTCAGTGGACCGAGTGATTGCAGTACCTACTTCCCAAGATAAAAAGTGTCAATTCGTTGCCGCACGGATTTTGGGCACCTTATTACGTATGTGAATCAGCTAAACCGGTTTAATGTTTGGTAAGAGAGAAATTCTAATTTTAAAAATACCCTCCGGTATTATTCGAAGTGCTTTCATTTTAGTCGCTTCTTTGAATCTTGAAACGTTGGTCTTTGGTTTACAGGATGATAGACAAAATAGAGCTGTGATCAAACTTTGTTATACTATTCTAATTAGATAGAGGCAGGACACAACTAAGATAATGAGTGCAGTGGAGTAAGTATTGCAAACAAGGGGACATAAAATATTTGGTATTTATGTGTTACTTTACGGTTCGCTGCTAGCAAATTAATAATAAATTGCGAGAGATTGACCTTAAAAACTCTTTCTTTTCTAAAAAATACGTTTATATTGTAAGCTAGCTAATCCACGCAACTTCGTCTACAACACATTTTAATTTTAATTAATGCTCCTTTTGGCCGTAGAGTGATGTTATATAGCGTATAAACTTCCTCGATAAATAGGCTAACAAAGACTAAATCGTTTTTTTTAAATTTAAACCAATAGTTCCTGAGATTAACGTGTTCAACCAAACAAACAAACAAACTCTTCAGCTTTTTAATATTATAGTAGCTTTTGCCCACGACTTCGTACGCACATATCCCGTTTTCTCCGTTGCAGTAGCAGCCAGTAACTGGGTAATGCGGTACCCAATCTAACCCGATGCAGAGAGAGAGAGAGAGAGATCTACAACCCAGTAACTGGGTAATGCGGTACCCCTTGAGAGGACTATTGTCATATTTTCTGGCTTCCGAGTTTCGGATTTTCCGCAACGGCTGTCAATGATCTACAAATGACAGCCGGGATCGACGGCTTAACTTGTTTTCCGAGGCACGGAATAGTCCTGGTAAGTAATGGATGGTCACCCATACACGGACTAACCTCAGCAAGCGCTGCTTAACCTCAAAGATCGATCCGCCTATAGCCTTCCTCGTGAATATGGCTATCATACACAATAATAATTTTCTTAATCCGACAGTTATTTCCTAAAAAAATCAACAGTTTAAAATATCCCAAGATTTATAAAAACCTTAACAATGTTTGCCGTAAGCAAAAAAATGTTTTCGTGACTAGCTGCCCTCGTATTCGAACACGATCGAAAAAAAATCTAAAAAAACATTAACTTTTAAAAGATGAACGTCAAGCCAAGCATACTATTTCATATCACTACCAGGAACATAGCACTAAGCGAGGGCACTATCGCATAGCTTCCCACCACGAATTTTTATCCACCACTAGCCGTGTCCGGGATCTATTGAACGGGTTAAAATATACGCGGCCACCTATACAGGCTGAAGTAAAATGTTCCAGTGGATTTTTCTCTTTTGCACACGGCTTAGCTGGGCGGCTAAATGGTTTACGTTAAATATTGCCTTTTACCTTTCCAAAGAGGGGAATTCACTTCACATTGAAATGTTATTGAACGGCGACTTGGTGTATGGGGATGTCCTATGCTTTAGGCAGGCTTTGGTGGAATTTTTGTATTTAGTCACTTGCGTTCGATTTGAATAATGAAGAAACTACGTCGTTTAATTCAAGTCAAGGCCTGTAATAAAAAGGCGTTAAAGGCGCTGGAGTTAAAAACTGCATTATGTCCATCAGGTCTGAGTGGCCGTAGAAGGTAGGGCTTTTCTTCGGCATACGAATCAGCGTTGCCATTCAATATGGCAATGCTACTTGTGTTCTGGGCACATTTTTATTGCTGATGTAGATGATTTTTTTATGCGAACTGTTTTTTTTTTTTAGGCAGGTGCACAATTTCGTTAATTTATTAGTCTAGTTTATTATCCAGTAGTTACTTTAAGCGGCTGTTTACATTATTTGTGGCGCGTAAAAACAAAAATATTTGTATATGGTTTAAGTTGGACTCTATAATTATTTAGTCTTCAATTTTAGCCCATAGATCTTAATAATTTACAGAAACGCGACAATAACAATGACACAGAACTGTTGTTTAACGTTCAGCACGTTTCTAAGATTCATCGTGTAATAAAAAATGTAGTGATCCCACTCTTTGTCTGCAGTCTGCGTTTTACGTCCCCCTTGCGTCCAATTCCTCCTCGCTTCAATGACTTCCCAGGTCCTTCGCTGTCATTTTTAATGAGAACTTCTTATACTTTTTTTCTAAGCATCAGGACATGGTCTCGCAACATTGTTTTATGGAAAAATAAATGTAACCCTATGGGGTTCTTTGTTTGGTTAAATAAGAAGGAATATCTTTTATTTAGACAAAATATATTTTCTTTTGTAATCGGATTAGGATGGAATTTTTGTGTTTTCTGGTGATGATATCGCTGGAGAGGAGATGAGTGTGAACGCTGAGATGACTACTGATAAAAATATTTCCAGACAAATACAAAACCTCTTCCTTTTTTTAAGTCGGCTAAACGTAAGTACAATGTATGTGTGCATATTTAGGCAGAAAGATTAAGATCAGCTGACTAAAGTAAGCTTCCTGTACCCTTTGTTATCAGATGAATTTTTCATCCATATAAATAAACTAGCTTTTGCCCGCGACTTCGTACGCGCACATCCCGTTTTTTTCCGTTCCCGTAGTGCCTATAGCATGCGTCGTGAATGTGGCTATCATTTATACAAAAACAATTTTCCAAATCCGACTGATAGTTTCAGAGATTAGCGCGCTCAAACAAACAATCAAACAAATAAACTCTTCAGCTTTATAATATTATTAGTATAGATATTAAATATATTATTAAAGTATTAATTGTATGCAAAAACCGATTCAAATATTCATCAAATTCGTGCTTGATTTGAGTGACACCTAAGCTATTGTTTCCGGTTGTCATAGCATTTCACGCTCAAGATTGACGGCTCAATATATTGTCAGAGTTCGCATAGTATTAATATTAACTGGTTGTTAATGGATTTACATAATAATGTAGATATATAAATAATACATAGTATTTACACATTATTTCTAAGTAGGTATATTGCTACGTTGTAGACCGGAAAAAAAATAATATGAAAAGATACAGCACAAATTCAGTGAGTCGATATTTTGTTTGTCTGACAATTTTCATAATTTAACAAGTGTTCAATTTCAAGTCGCAATATCCACTTAGCAACAATCAACGTCCAAAACTTTTCAAAATGTAGAGAATTTAGAGGTGTTTTCGACTGTTTGCGACTGCGTCGCGAAAGCACTTTAAATGATTCCTATGATTAAAACAAAAAAAAATATTGCAGTGTTTTATTTACTTCCCCCTGAGTTTGTTCTAAAAGAATATATCGTAAAAAAAATGAATTCATCGTAAAGCAGGATTTCTTGAGAGACACATGTTGTAAATAGATTTCATATTACTTTACGGCAGAAACATGAACCTCGTACAGCTATTGACTTATCTACTTGACATTAATTTCAACATAAAACTCGTCGTTTCTGCGAAAAACTTGACTTGGAAGCTGAGAGGATCAAGCCAAGGACTTTGTTTTTTAGGTACCTTAAAATAAACGCAGTCCTTGAAAAGTAGGTACAGTCAAGCTAGTAAAGATCTGCGCTCAAGGAATTCGAGGATCGCTCTCATCGTTGAGGGCCATCGATTTCTCCCAGACAACCAACACTTGGAACTTCGTTCCACATTACTAACGTCAAAGTCACAATTCAGACATTACGTGTTCCTGGCAAATTTTCCCCTCCAATTTCGCTTCGTCACGTATCGCGATACATAGGTACTTCTGAGAAAAGCCGGCGAATTCCACACGCGAACTTATAAGGCCTCCACACTGGTGAAATCGAATTTGTGTAAAATAAAACTGGTTATGCTAATCAGTTTTTAGATACTGGCTGGAAGCAGGTTGAAGTCTTATTAATGTCTTTCGAGATCTGTCAAAATATTCGAAAAATATTTGGGAACCTGACTGAACCGTTCGAAAGTGAGGCCACAAAATCTGCCCGAATGATCTCGTTAAAAAAAATGTCCTAGTCCAGAAAATAAAAAATAAAATCGCATTTAAAAAAGAAAGAAAAGGGCTTTGGATAAAATTGACAGGTGCTTGTAATAATGGATTCATAACAATAAATACATACTTTGATGTGAAACATAATACTTTTACTACAAAATTTAGCAGCTTTTTAAAAAAGTTAATTTTTCTTTTGTCTTGTTCACAATTTAGTGAAGCTGTTGTCCACAAAAATTCACAAACTGAAACATAATGCTTTACTTTGCTAAATACTTTTATGTGCTTAATAAAATTTTAATTATGCTCTTTGTTATTGCATTTGCCATCGTCAAAGGATTTTAGTTGCAGAAAGTATAAAGATGCAAATGAATTACATTTCATGAAGTTCTCTTTTGTTTAATGTAATAATATTTTTCTCCGTCGAAAAGGTTGGAAATGCAGGCTTAGTGTTGAGTAGATACCGAACTCAATTCATCATCTGCCTAGCCTTTCCCAACTATATTGGGCTCGGCTTCCAATCAAACCGAATCCTACGAGACCTCCACAACCCATTCACAGGGTAACACGGTACTCCTTGGTAAGACTGGTGTTAGATTTTCTGGCTTCTGACTATCCATAACGACTGCCAAAGATCTACAAATAACAGCCGGGACCAACGGCTCAACGTGCTTTCCGAGGCACGGAGGAGTCTCGGTATATTAAGATGGTCACCCATCCACAGACCAACCTCGGCAAGTGTTGCTTAACCTTAACGATCAACCCGTGCGGCTCTTATTATTTAGCCACTAACTCCTCCTCCTTCTCCTCCTTTAGATACCGTACTCTATTGGAGAATTAAATAAAGATTGTTTGGTATATTTATATTCTGTTTTTTTACAAATACAAACGTGATCCCCGTGGCTTTGTGGTACCGTGGTCTGTCAGGCAAAGCCAGTGTCGTTAGTGTTAATAAATTATTAATTAAGCAAAGGGTAGCTAGAACTTTCCATTCACTCTGTTCAAACGTATCCAAGTCAAGTATTGTATAAGTGAGTGCAATTGAAAAATACCTCTACTGAGCTACTGTTAAGTAACCGGGGCAATGATATTAAACGGTCCGTCGATCCATTGGCTAATGTGACTCCATTTTATTTTTTGAATCATAAATGGCTGGCATAATCGCTTTTAAGTGATAGAATGTTATAAGCCCACTCCCAATATTAACTCGCTAAGTTGAAATACATTACTGCTTTATGAATAAATATGGCCGCTAGCTTTTAACGGTCATAAAATTCAAATTTCGAAGTTCATTCACTATATCGGCCATTTTGAAGGCAACCGTAGACTCTGCGTTAATGGAAGAACTAATATTTTTTAAAGCTTTTTGATATTATCTGAATATGATAACGGTTTTTTTTTTAACATAAAGGAAAGAAAATAGATCGGAAAAGTGGAAAGGAAGTGATATAAAAGACAAATTGTTTGATGAGTCAAACACAATGAAAGTGTTGTTGATTTTTTGTGATTCATTTGATATTGCGTAACAATTTATAAGACTTAGCAGACAAAAGACTGTTGTAGCAAATGAGTATCGTTTGATTCGTTCAAAAGATTCCTAAGAAAATATTGTTTAGTTTTTTCGTTGTCATGTGAAAAATGAGCCTGCTAAATAAGCTGAAGAGTTTGTGCGTTTGTTTGAACGCGCTAATCTCTGGAACTACCACTTGGATTTGGAAAATTATTAATATTTATATTTCATAAAATTATAAAAATATAAAATTAATAATTTGCATATGATAGTCATATTCATGAGAAAGGCTATTTGGGAACGGGGTAAAACGGGACATGCGCGTACGGTGTCGGGGGCAAAAGCTAGTTTGGTATAAAAATAAAACAGGTAAGTAAAAAATAAGTGCAACATTCCATAGCGTACCTATTACCTACCTAAGCCTGCTCAAAATCTTTGTGCAAATGCAGTGCCATTAAAGAATTTCTGTCGTGCCTTCGCAAGGTACCCCTCTTGGCAGCGTTTATTAAATAAAAATCTAAAAACGAAACTCACATTTTCGCAGCTGTCAATAAAGTCAAATTCAAAACACATAATAGAGGTATGCGGTACAGAGAGTAAAGTCCTGCAAACCACCATTGAAAAGAGAGGATCCTCCGACCAGACGGTTGTTGTGTCTGGTGGGCAACTGCCCGTTTATTGATATTCAGGCTGTTGTATCTGTTCAAGGAGTTGTTTGCGCGATGCTGGATTTCTTGCTAGTTCGTTGCTGACAGAATTTTCAACTACCAACGAAATCCTAACGCCACGCAACGTCATCTATTCAGATGGCGTTGTGGTTATTTCACTTCTTTGTTTTTCATTGATGCCGCTACACACAATCCCGAATAATCTGTCAATAACTGTCGAAAGGGATCCGAAATAAAATGTGTTCAAAATCAAAAAATCAAAATCAAAAGACATTTATTCAAATTAGGCTGAGTGCCAGCACTCTTTGAACGTCAAAGTTCTACATAAAGACAGTCTCCCAAAACGCCCGCCCGTCATCACTTTCTAGTGTTGTAGCTGGGAAGTTCCAAAACGAACATTGACATAAATCAAATAATAATAAGGAATCGGACTATGGTCTAAAGATATATTATATAATACTCTTTATTATGTACACCATGTAAATTACAGAAGAGATAGATAAAGAAAACATTACATGGGGTGATACAATGGGCGGATCGCTAAAAGCGATCTTTTCAAGACAACCTTTGGATGGATTTTAATGAGAGAAGGAAATAAAGCACTGAAGGTAGCTTTAGGTGTACTATTTATATTTAAAAAAAACACACACACACATAAACATTAATAATTATGAAACAAAAGCAGAGAACCCAAGTAAAGACGATTAAGGAGAGAAATAGTGATTTTTAACCATAATTTTAAAAGTAGACAAAGATTGAGCACGCCTTACCGACACGAGCAAGGAATATGTACTCGACTGGATTATTTTATTACATTTCTCAAAAGCAAGAGACCAGACAAGATGCAGTTAAAAAATTTTGAAAATTAAAAAAAAAAATGGGGGTTTGCCAGCGTTTTAAAATCTGTGGTAAACAGAGTCAATACTAATTGAACTCACAAGTCCTGCCATATTGAATTGAAGCCATCCAGTACAAACGACATTTTGTGCGTCAAGGATAGAAGAATAACTTAGCGTATAAGTTCTCTGTTTTCCTGCAATTTTATTTAATTTTTCACCAATCGTGCTGTTTTAATGCCATCTATCAATATTCTTTTGTGTAGAATTTTCAAAGTAGTCAAATACATTCCATAACCGCACCGCTTGAATCGTAAAAGGTGTGTCATAGAAGCTGGTGGAATGCATAAAGACAGATTTGGATTGCATGGGCGCATGTCAATCTGCCTCGCTTTTTACCCGATCTGAATACCAGTATTTTACATGAAGCGACTGCCTATGATGATGACACCTCCACGATCTAGTAACTGGGGAATACGATATCCCTTGGCAAGACTGATGTCAGATTGTCAGCCTTTTAACTATCCTTAACAACTGTCAAATACGTTCAAAAGCCGAAACCAATGGCTAAACGTGTTTTCCGACGCACGGAGGAAACTCGGTACGTAATAGATGGTAACCCATACACCGACCGACCTCAACAAACGTAGCTTAACCTCGAAGTTCGACCCATGCCGCTGTTATTATTTAGCCACTCCTCTAGTCTCAATTGCATAGAACAATGTATTCCGGTATCATTCCACCGGAGATAATCCGTACGGCGTTGTAACTAACGAGGCGATTAGCACCGGAATTCAGTACGCACCGAATTTCGGATCCGGATTTCGCTTTGTGCTTACGTAGCTTCATAACTTCAACACGTTTTTCCAATAACGTTTTTTATGTTAGATATAAATGTGACAGAATAAATTTTGTGACATACCTGGAGAGGTGCTTCGAGTTTTTTAGAACGGGCACAAGCTTGGACAGCTCTGGGAAGATATTAGTAGGTAGTTTTGTTTTAAGGGTTCGATTGCAGAGTAGCTTTATTAAAATTCTTATTAAGAATAAAGTAACGGATGGGTAACTGCAGTTACCTATCCGTATTTAATCGGTAAAACTATTTATAGTTACACTAGCGGACGTCACGCGGTTTCACCCGCGTAGTTTTCGTCCTCGTAGGAGTACGGGGATAAAATATAGCCTATATTACTCGCTGATAATGTAGCTTTCCAATGGTGAAAGAATTTGAAATCGGCACAGTAGTTTTTGAGTTTATTCGTTACAAACATACACACACACAAAAATACAAATTTTTCCTCTTTATAATATTAGTGTATAAGTGTAGATATAAGTTTGTAGTTAACATTTTACAGATTTGGTACTGCAGTTTTTTAAATGAAAGTTATGAATTGAAATCCAGAGAGATTTTTTTTGAAACCTTGCCCCATTTTAGGAATTTCTCCTGTATGGTGGGTGCGTTTACAAACATACAAACTCACATTACAAACAATTGTTTGACAATTTTATATGTTGGTCGTACCAATTTCCAAAATTTACTGTAAACTAAACCAGAAATTCTCGCAAATTTTAAGGCCAAATTACGTACGTTACCCAATGGTAGCCATCAGTGGCCTTACGCGAGTTTTTTACTGTACTTGATCGCGTTAAAGTAAACGTCAATTTGTACTAGAACTGTGCAGTAAGAGCGCTTACGCACTACGTCCGATCCGAATCCGATCAGAATCCGTCAAAATACTGTCCGAGAAAACTCGGACCGGACTCGGATATTGCTTACGAACCACCTCCGATCCAAATCCATGATTCAGGCGTCATTTTACAGGAGCCGCTACAGAGCGTTCACGTCACTATTTTATATTACTCTTTGGTTCACGTCGTTGGTCATGAGCTCTTTCAATC
The DNA here is from genome assembly GCA_905163435.1 of Mamestra brassicae. Taxonomy (NCBI): domain Eukaryota; kingdom Metazoa; phylum Arthropoda; class Insecta; order Lepidoptera; family Noctuidae; genus Mamestra; species Mamestra brassicae. The sequence goes on along the minus strand of LR990996.1, from coordinate 1,821,717 downwards.
GGCGTCAAATTCTGGCAATGCTTGTACGTACGGCGACGCAGAAGAAGTAAAAAATTCTGGCTGCACCCTCTCTTGCTGGACCGATGTTTAAAAGGAGCTTTTAACATTCTCCACGCAGTGTTACGTAAATACGACAGGAAATCAGCTAAATAAAATCATTAGCATGGTACCATTCTAATCATATGCTCAAGTTGGGATTAAAAAGTCACTAAGATGTTAAAATATAAATTGACTCCCCCGCCCCCGGCCCCTCTGCCTCTTTTCTCGGACGCAGCTCGGATTCGGTTCGGACGTAGTGCGCAACTCTTCATACAAATAATACTATGGCCACTTCGGTCCGTCAATAATCTTATCCAAAATGGAGATTCTCGGATGACGGAGCGAAATCGGATGACGGAAATCGGGTGTAGGGCGTAAGCTACCATACAAATTGATCTACGACTACGCCGGACCGTCTTTTTACGGATACTGATCGGGTTCGGATCGGACGTAGTGCGTAAGCGCTCTAACAGTAGGCGAAGTCTCGTAACAGTAACGATTTGACATACGCAAACGTTTACATTGACGTGATCAAGTGCGTTAAAAATTCGCTCAAGGCCCTTAGGCTGAGCGCAAACGGGCCATCGACCATAGCCATCGATGGCTGGCGACAAGCTGTTTACATAATTTTTAACACGTTTTTTATGTATTCGCCGCACACGTGTAACGAGTGGTGTCCACTCGCAACTCAGTGTCTGCGAGGCGCCACCAGTGACGGCCACTCGTAACTCAACTCAGTGTTCGCGACATGTCACCGGTGCACGGTGGCGGCCACCGACCACTTTTGTTTGCGAGGTACGAAAGGACGTGGCGCGCGACAGCCACCGGTGGTCCGTTTGCGCGGAGCATTAGGTCATCCACACATTACTCAATCCTCTAAAAATCAACAAAACAAGTGCTTAATACTGTCAAAACCAGAAAACAAATGACAAATGAACCAAGAAATCACGTTTTCCCAAAACTGCCAGAAAATGTAATATCAAATAAATAACTCGCTTACACTTATAGCCCATTTTATACAACAATTGGCCAGAGTTAACGTCAGCTCGCGACGTATGATTCCCGCCATGACATGTTGTACTCGAAATAGGGTCGGCTCTCGCGGGACTGACTGTACTCAATGAATTCGTTCGTTTTAAATGGAACATGTTATAGCGCTTGCTTGATGAGTTACTTCTATGGGTATTTTGTTTGGGTTTAGCTTTAAATAGTTAAAAAGGCTGATAAAATCAGTAAGTATGTTTTTGAGGGGTGCTCTAATGAAATGAGCTACAATGTTTTTTGTCACGAATTTATAACTACGATTGGCTCGTTTTAAGTTAGGCATTGTCCGCCTGTGTACATTTTTATGCGTAGATTATTACATTAATACGTATTTCTTGCTTTTTGTTTATAGTACGAACATAGCTTATTTAAACTTAGTTTAGGCAGACTAAAATTCTGGGTTTTTTCACAATTTTTTTTTTCTGTGTCGATAGTTTCAGTTGTCTCATAAATTATAAACTTTTTGTCTACAAATTATCATAATTTTTCCAGTTGTGTGTATTCGCCAGAATATTGCATAGTTTGCACAGTTAGTTTGTAATAAATCTGGCGAAATTATGAACTTCCGATTAACAGAGAAACGACCGTTTCAAATACAAATACAATGAGTCCATAGAAATGCAATAGTCTACTACGAGTATTTTTACTAATAGCTTGTAATCTCGTGAGATTTTTAATAAACCTACGGTGTTAGGAATAAAGTAATAGTGACATAAATATATTATCATTGCTATATATCTAGGCATAGGCTTAGGCATCTTTCTGGGACGGTATTTTACATATAATACCTGCTTAGAAAGATGCCTAAGTTATAAAACACTTAACAACATTTCATTAAATAAATAAGGTTTGCAGTCAAACTTACTTAGGGAACATGACAAATTGTTTGGCAGAACATTCATCAAAATCCACTTAGTCCAAATATAGATGTAGGCCGGTACAAACTGGGTTGCGTCAAGATAAATTTATCAGGATACAATAATCTCGTTTGAAAGGTTATTTTAAGGTAGCAAAACTTAATTATAGTTTCTTGTTTGATTTAATAGTGATTACGTAATATGAACATAGATATCTTAGATGGTTGGTATTAACGTTCTTAATGAATCTATACTAATATTTTGATATTTAAATGGATAAACGGATGGAGACTTGTTCCTCATTTACGTCAGAACGGCTGAACGAATCTTGATGAAATTTGGCACAGAGGTAGATTATAGTCTGGAATAACACAACTGATACTTTTTATCACAGAAGTATGTTCCCTTGGGATAACTTTCGACATTCACGTGAGCGGAGCCGCGGGCCGCAGCTTGTTGAGAAGTCAGAATGTTGAGTACTTTTGAGTATTAATGTGGCTGGATATACGAATCGGGAAAACTAAATAAACTAGTATGAACTATTTAAAAAATGATGAAGCCTAGATATTGGGGAGAAGAAAACATATTCAACACGAGAAGTATACAAAAGTATCAACAAATCGATAGTTTTTCCAAGAAGAAATTGGTAGTGTGACAGTCATCATCTGCCTAGCCTTTTCTCAACTATATTGGGGTCGGCTTCCAGTCCAATCGGATTCAGCTGAATACCAGTATTTTACGTGGAGCGGCTGCCTACTAGACCTCCACAACTCATTAACTGTGTAACACGGTAGTTCTTGGCAATCTGTAACGACTGCCAAAGATCTACATATGACAGCCGGGACCTAACACCGCCGGCCTAAGCCGGGGCTTAACGTGCTTTCCGAGGCACGGAGGAAACTCGGTATGTTAAGATGGTCACCCATCCACAGATCAAACTTGACAAGCGTTGCTTAACCTTGAATATCGACCCGTGCGGCTGTTATTATTTAGCCACGAGTTCCAGGTAGTGTGAGAGTAAAAAACACAAATATATAAAACAATATGCGGATGCAAAGAGTAATAACAGAAATCGAAATAGCTACTTAAAGTAGGTTTACCTACCGCAGGTCCATTTAAGCATATTGATACGTTTATTTCGCGTCTAAAGCACAGCTAATGTAACACAGCGATATCACGCGACCGAGATTCATACCCCAACCAGACCTGGCAGTAATCCCCGAGGTTCTCACACTAAATTGATACACCCACTTATTTTATAGGTAGGTATATACCAACCTATGTTTTACAAGGCAGATATATATCACCAGTTTATCGAGTAGAACAGACATTTATAGACAGAAACTCCATTAAGACTATTAATAGGTTGTCGGCTTTATGTATGTACGTATGGTTACCGTATTTTCCTTTGGAGGTGGCGTTTCGAAACTATGGCGTTTTGAAGAGAAGCCGCTAATGTAATTGCTGTTATTTATTACCATGTTGCGTTCATCAAATTGGAGCTGCTTAGCTTAATTAAATGGTTCGGAGGAGATGGAACTTGAAACTCGTGTGAAGCGGTTTTTTTAAATAATGTTTTGTGCTATAATTTAAAACCGCGATTTTTTAGTTTCGCGATTCGTACAGATTTCTTACTAATATGAATAATGGATTTATTCATAATAAATATATCGGGACTTACGCTTTGGAAAACACGTTGAGTTGATAGTACCGGCTGAAATTTTTGAAGATAATGGTAGTTAAGGCTCGCCAATAGGTTTTGTGTTACTTAGAAACTGGGCTGTGCATAGCAAGGAGGCAGTAGCTCCAAATACTAGTTATTTAGGTGCATCTGGTTCATGGACGAGCAGTACAGTACAGTAAGGGTAGGCCAGCCCATACATAATGCCCAAAAAAAAAACAACACATTATTCAGGGTTAGAATCACGATACTGACGATGCGAATTTTCGTCCGACGAAAATTTTTTTTTTAGTGGATTTGATAAAAATAAAAAAATCGTATCCAATATTTTTCGACAATCTAACTGACGGACTAAATATAATCATATTTAACCCAGGCAACATCCCTATTGACATGAATATTTGTGACGCGGTAGACTTGCAAAATTCATGTAAGTGAGTGAAGTTTAAAGATTATAGCCACGTTATAATCAACATAATTCAACCAAAATGAAAGCAATAAAGTGTGTCTCCACATCCCCACATCAGCAAGACCTTCAAAGCATTAGGTACGGTTATGATCACATTAATATTTAACAAGCAAATAACTTGAGAGACTCGTCAGCCTTAAGAAAAATCCTTTGATATATTGCATCGTTAGTCGCACCATCTCTTCTTCGGGAGCAGGATTGTTAATCGGGCCATTTGTCACGATCGCGCTTGGTATTCACTGAGAACGAACAATTCGAATTTCGCGAACGATTTCTAAAGGAAATCGAGTCGCGAGATTCTTACTGGCTGATCATGATTCTCGTTTGTTTAGTCAGGATGCCATATTTTTTTTCGGACGTGGAAGACTTTTTGACCAATGGAATCATTATTTTTGTTGAGGTGTCAGATTTAAATATTGAAAACAACAGAGTGCCAATTCTATTAATTTTTAAGCCGTCAATATACCTATATTTTTGACAGATTACGACTGAGATGCAAATGCGAGCATTTATAACAACTGTCAAAAACATCTTTTGATGAGTGTTTGATATTGATTGCCGCTGCCATAATACTGTAATTTGAACGTTTTTAAGTACAAGAATTAACCTATTCATCATCATCACCATATCAGCCGTAAGACGACCACTGCTGGTCATAGGCTTCCCCCAAGTGTCGCTACAACAACCGTTCCTGTGCATCTCGCATCCCTCATCAGGTCATCGGTCCACCTTGTGGGAGGCCTTCCAACGCTGCGTCTTCCAATACCCGGTTACTTTTTTTTTAATTTGAGATGAGTTTCCTCTTGACTTTAGTCTAGGTCATAGATGACAGAGACAAAGTCGACGATGGAGCGAGCTTACCCAGAAGAAGCCTGTTCACTCTAATTTTGAAGAGATTTGGATTATATGCGATCGGAAACACAGGTGCAGGCAGAGAGTTCAACTCCTTTGCTGTGCTGTGATTATAAAAGACGAGCAATGTGCCTTGCCCACTGCCTCTTCAGCACTTCAGCTTTATGGCTTTGTAGTTTTTAGACCAATGCCATCCTGACTTGTACTGAGCACTGTCAAATTTAAAAATAGAAAACAAACTATTTTGTTATGAATAGTAACTAGTAGGTACTTTCCATATAATTAACGAAACCAATCCTTCCCCGTTTATTCAACACGATAGTATAATAATTACAGAACACACTAATAACACACCGTGACATGCAAGTTTTGTTCAAAACTATGTTTATTTAAATTACTACTGGAACATTACAAAACAAAAATAATAACATAGTATTTATATATGTTACTTTTTACTATCCTAATATATGTATAAAATTCTTCCGTTACTGACTGACTGAGTGACTGACAGACAACGCACAGCCGAAACTACAGGTCGTAGAAAGCTGAAATTTAGCATGTAGGTTCCTTTGGGATTGTAGGGGAGCACTAAGAGAGGATTTCCCGAAATTCCTACGGGAACGGGTAAAAACGAGATATGCGCGTACGAAGACGCGGACAAAAGCAAGTGCTATGATCCCCAATAAACAATGCTATGTCCCAAATTAATATTTTTCTTTATTTCTTTATTGTAAATGCGAAATTTTGGATGGATGGACGGATGTATCGAAGTATGGATGAATGGATGGAAGTTTGTCACTCAATCACGGCAGAATGGCTGAACGGATCTGGATGAAACTTGGCACAGAGATAATAATAGGCTGGAATAGCACATAATCGACTTTTATATCGGGAATATGTTTCGTTGGGATAGTGTCCGACATGTGTATTGTAAAATACTTTGCACACTACTGTATAAATTCAAGTTTTTTAAACTTAACAGACAGATGTATTTCTGGGGAGTTTGTTGCGCCACTTAAATTCTTCTTTCCAGCTATAGCACTATGAAGTGGTGACGGGCGGGCGTTTTGGGGGACTGTCTTAATGTAGAACTTGACGTTCAAAAAGTGCTGGCACTCAGCCTAATTTGAATAAATGTCTTTTGATTTTGACATTCACGCGGGCGAAGCCGCGGGCAGAAACTAGCTGGTAAAACTATGTATATTTATTTACTACCGGAAAATTATAGCCAAAAACAACAGCGTAGAATTTTTCTATTACTGAATAAAAGTTATCAACGTTTCGTATCGGCTTTGGTTCGTTTCTTTTTCGACAGCAAAATAATAGAGTTATTAACTGGGTGACGTAAACCTGTGGTGTGCTGTGCCAAGTTTCGATCGGCACGGTATGGAGTATTACTATTCGTGCTGCGTCTCTTGTTGGTACAGTTTATGTCTTAATACAGCATTGTCTTTGTTGCCTTTTCATTTGTTCCTATTATAATTTAAAAACCGGCAAAGTGCGAGTCAGACTCTCACACGAAGGGTTCCGTACCACAAACCGAAAAAAACACGTTTACGGAAAATGGAGTCGCCTTTAATTGATTTTTTATTATTTGTTGTTATAGCGCAAATAGAAATACACTCTTTGTGAAAATAGTAGTAGGTTCAAGTTGTAGGCTTCTGTAGGGTACTCTTTGGATACGGAACTCCTAAAAATTATGTTTTAGGACCATGCTCGTTTTTTTAAAGCATTCGCATCGCACTCTGTCAAAAACATCTTTAATTTCCTTACCTTGAATGAATTTGAATGCTTTTTAGTACGAAAATTAGTTTGTTTAACATTTATTTTTTCAAGTCTAATGATTTTTGTCCATACTTAAAAATATATCTTTGCAATTTCGTAGTTATTATTTCGCGTGTCCCTTAATTTCAAATCTTTTAGTGACTCTTCCAGCAATGTGAATATTCTCGTCGGCAGTGTTTTTATTCAGTTTCATTCGGATTCCTTTTCTGTATTAATTACTTTCTGTGCTGACTTTTCCCATTCTGCAAAAAAAAAACTTTTTCATTCCCAAGTAACAGTTCACACACATTTTATTTTAGATTATTATGGGTTATAATAATACGTATGTTAGTACTCGTTTAAAGGTATTATAGAATATAATATAATACTCTTTATTATATACATTATATGATTATAAAGACGAAACCAACCAACGAAACGAAACGGCTGTAAGGATTTTCATGAAATTTAGTTTGCAGCGGGTTTCGGGGGCGATAAATCGATCCAGCTAGGTTTCATTTTTAGGAAACGTTAACCATAAAAATCCAGGTACTATAATATTACTATGTGAAACTGTTATTATCTTATTCTAATTTCGAGGGATACTAACTTCAGATTTTTAAACAAAGTTTTTAATATTGAATATTTTTCCCACACAAACCTGTCAAAATAACAAATTTTGACAGTTTGTGTGGGAAAAATAAATAATAAGCCAAAGCAGTTTTGCACGTTCATTACTACAAAATACTCAATTCAGAAACCCGCCCTTATCCCCATGCACATAAACGCCAATGACTTCAAAAACATGATAACCTCACAAACTGTAATTATTGTCAACAGGTCTGCGGCCGACGCCAAGTGTCACAGCGGAGTCTCTAGACATAGTGAAAGTGTCAGCGGTGTCAGGCGGCGACGCGACACTGCCGTGTGACACTCGCTCGACACAGGCCTCAGATGTGTTGCTGCTGGTCGTCTGGTACAAGAACGATGTACCATTGTATAGGTGAGTTGTTTTAGTGTTAAGATACTACTAGTAATTCAAATTCATTTATTTCAATCCATTTTAGATCATAACATTCGCATTAAATTTCAATTAAAATAAATCTACATAAAAATCGAATGAATTACTTCTACAAGTCATTAAATTAAATTCAAATCACATTTATATATAATACACAAGATAAAAGTAATAAATAAGTAATAAAGCGTAATGAGCAAACTGAATTTTGGTCTGCGGCCGACGCCGAGTGTCACGGCGGAGTTTTTAGACATAGTAAAAGTGTCAGTGGCGTCAGGCGGCGACGCGACACTGCCGTGTGACACTCGCTCGACACAGGTAACAGATGTGACGCTGCTGGTCGTCTGGTACAAGAATGATGTACCATTGTAAAGGAGAGTTGTTTTGGTTTTTGTATAAAAATAGTGCGCAGGGAAGTGAACTAAACTATTTGTATTTTTGTATCTAAAGGTGCTCAAGATTTTCGACGATTGACGTCTTTTCTTTCGTACCTTTGCCCATCATAACTCAGAAGTAAATATTATATAATAAAGATCTAATAAAATCAAGCAATGTAGACATTAACTTCAGAAACATTTACAATCACATACAAATTAGAGGGGGAAAAAAAAATCATTCGCTTAAAAAACCTGTTGAGTGGACTGAATCAGCGAGATAACTTCTAAAACGACATAATTAAAACAAAATGCACTTCATTAAAAGCGTTAGATACTGCTCAAAAGAAAACGCAATAAAAATAATAAAGCTATTCCCTCAGATAACTGCACCAGCCAGGTATAAAGAAAATAAATAAGCTTGAAATTGGATCGGGAATAATTCCTCGAATATCGAGAAAATTAATACATGTGATTTAAAAGGGATACCAGTTCTGATAACTTATTTGCTGAGCTTACAGAGAAATCGTTCTAGTTTATCATCCTATATTCTTACCCTTAAAAGGGACTACTTCATACACGGCTACAATTATTGATACCTTAAACAGTGATTATTCCTTTTATTATTACTTTCAGTGCTGACTTTTTCATTCAGCAAAAAAAAAACTTTTTCGTTCCCAAGTAACAGTTCACACACAATTTTTTTTAGATTGTACTGGGTTATAATCAGAGGTCGGAATTAGGTAGAGTTATTTATGTACTTGCATCGAAATTTTGATATTAATATGGATCTTCCCGGGATTTCTAATAGACAATCTCGTGTGGCGAACAATATTACGAATTAATATTTTTTTTTTCTCACAAGATTTGTTGTGCGAATTACAAATGGCATCATCACGCGTGTGCGCATTGGAATTTTGCAATTTCGGACATCCGATGTCGTTGATGTAAATTTGGCAACGTCGCGCGTGCATTGGTTTAAATTGTGTAAAAGTAAATAACTTTTTATTTTCTGCTCTTTAAAAGTAATCTCGAGATTTGAATCATATCCACTTTAATCTTTCGCTGCATAAAATCAGTGTAAGTACATAAATAATGTAACCTAATTCCGATCTCTGGTTATAATATCAGTATGTGAATCTATTCATATCTTATTCTAAGTTTGAGGGAAACGAACTCCAGATTTCTGTAAGTACTATGTATTTACAGAGAAATCGTTCTAGATTATCATCTTATATGCTTACCTTTAAAAAGGGGCTTCTTCATTCATGATTGCAATTATTTATTTACCTTAAGTAATGACGGTTGTTAAAATTTACGACTAGAAAAATTTAATAATTTAAAAGCGTGGTTTGAAGTAGTTTTTAGGGTTCCGTACCACAAAAGCTAAATTAAAATCACTTTCTTGTCCGTCTGTCTGTCTTTCCGTATGTCACCACCGATTTTCTCAGAAACGGGTGGACCTAGTAAGTCGAAATTAAGGCCAGATACTGAGGTATATAGTCCCTATTAGGTGCATCAAAATCGAGGTCAACACGGTAAAAGATATGGGCAAATTTAGATTTTCGCTAAATCTTATAGGTACCAAAATTTACCTTATTTTTTTCTTCTGAGATTAGTTTTTTTATTATTAATATGCTCGTGTTTAATCACAATTTCACCAGATGGAAAGCCACGATGTGGTAGACGATGGAGCTCGCTTGCCAGAAGCAATCTGTTCACTCTTGCATTTTCTGATAGCCACAAAGCTATCAGAAAATAAAATCGGACAAATAATTAAAGCTGGGCTTAACTAGAACTTTTAAGTTAGTTTAATCAGGGTCCCAATACTACTAATTTTCATTAGTTTTTTAATTATAGAATTTATCATTCAGGACTTTTTTAAATTATTATGACAATTGAGTGCCAAAAGTGAGAGTCAAAAGTGAGAGTCAAAAGTGAGAGTCAAAAGTGAGAGTCAAAAGTGAGAGTCAAAAGTGAGAGTCAAAAGTGAGAGTCAAAAGTGAGAGTCAAAAGTGAAAGTCAAAAGTGAGTGTCAAAAGTGAAAGACAAAAGTGTATAAAATGAAGTTTTTTTGAAGGATTTCGACTGAGATGCGAATGCGAACGTTGCTTAAAATATTTTAGAATTGTCACTCAGTTGTCATAATAATTAAAAAAAACCCTGAATGATAATTCTATAACTAAAATATGTTAAAATTAAAAACACAATAATTATCATCTTAGTACTCCAGTTCCAGGCTGCTACTAAGAATTTTCTACTGGAAAAACAGAAACATTTACCCAGTTATTCAGTTATTAAAACGCCAAATATATAGCAGCAAACCGTAATGTCGTTTGTTGATTTATCAATTTCAATTATCATCTGCCTAGCAGAAGGCTAACTATATTGGGGTCGGTTTCCAGTTAAATCAGATTCAGCTGAATAACAGTATTTTACAGACTTCCACAACCCATTAACTGCGTAACAATGTAGGTACTTCTCAGTAAGACTGGAGTCAGATTTACTGGCTTCTGACAATCCGTAACGACTGCAAAGATCTACAAATGACAGCCGGGACCAACGGTATTTCCCGAGGTGCGGAGGAAACTCGGTATGTTAACATGGTCACCCATCCATAGACCAACCTTGGCAAGCGTTGCTTAACCTTGAAGATTGACCCGTGCGGATTTTTATTCTTTAGCCACGAGCTCCAATAAACGTCACTTTCAATATAAATACATATTATTCTTAAGGAGAAAAGAAACATCATGATTTACTTCGAATATACTTCCAAACAAGCTCGGATATTTAATTACAAGACTGAAGACAAACAGTGGAATTAAACTTTTTCCTCCTTTTCGGCAATCGCAATTATATTTAAAGCAACGACGTAATTAATTACTGGACGGCTTACTATAATTACACAAAAAAAGTTATGGAAATGACTCCGCAGTTATTATACTCAAAAATAGTTCAACATGATTCCTAGAAAACGATTTGTATTATTATTTAAATTTGAACCTTCTAAAAATGAGAATAGAAAATAATTCCACCTGCTACTTTAATCCTAACGTTTTGACAGAAAGTCCAAACTCGATCGTTTGTTACAGAACAATGAACTCTAACGATCGAGTAATAGAGTTGACATTGGGGTGTGAATTAACGCATTTTGGATTAGAGGGGCTATTATCCAGCTAAGTAGAACAATCGTATTTGAAACGATCTTTAAGTTTTCAGTCGGTTCTTATTAAAACCTCAGTAGTATGTTTGTTTTTGTTCGAAAAATGTAAATTGCCTTCTGTATTGGGGCACGTAGGAGCTGGCTGGTAGGTAGTTGGCATTTGTTTTTCTTTTTACTCTGTAATAAGGGTAGGTCGCGTGCGGCGCCAGAACAACGACCCGGTTGCCCGTACTATGTGTTCATTATCTGTTGAGTGACAGTAAGTAAAGTGAACTTTTCACCCGACTTTGTCTCGGGGGAGAGATTTGTTGAGAAGCCTTTGAGGCGAGGCCTAGTGAATGTTAGCTGTGAATTACCGATATGAATAAAAAAACGGTTTTCATAATATCTAGTTAGTGTTTTTATTTTTGCTTTTTTCATTTAAAATACATATTAATACCATTTAACATTAAAAAAAAACTCGTTTAATTACTTAGTCTTTATTGCGGTAACAATAAAAGTTTTTCGCAATGTCATTGAAAAGTTGTCCTCTTTAAATAGTTTAATTGTACAACTTGAAATTAATAAGCACAAGTGAAATTAATGAGTCTGTTTTAATTCTAGAAAATTTAATTACCATCTATTTCTTTTTGCAACACAAACTAAATGAAAATAATAAGTTTTATGTACGTTTACTTTGTCCTTCCATTCAGTATTTTAATTAGGGTTCAAAATCTAATTTTAAGATAAAATTATTTGTATTGCATCGTTAATAATTTGTCTACCTTATCATTAAAAAGATCTAATTTAGGTACTTAATAATTCTTTGTAATTACGATGCGATAAAGAATTATTATAAATTAGCTTCACTTTTTAAGTAGTGGACAGATTATGTGGTAATTATCGTTTTAATAATAAATCGTTATCATCCACTTATAATAATATCAACTTTAATATTTCCAAGAAAATAATATTTTTAATTGTTGTAGCGATACTTGATAAAATGTTTACTCAATAGGCAATTTAATATCTAAATGATAAACATTTATTAAATTGGCTTTTCAATTATTTTGAAGAAAATTATGTTTAAGTATCGATCAAGCTTTCGTTGATTGCTTCTTAAAATTGTCTTTGGCTCTAGAAAAGAAATAAATTTATTTGCTCTAATTAGGACACATGAAAGTAGTCGAGTGTTAATAAAAAAAAAACAAACACCCACGAAAAATGGTTATCACGGAGAAAGAGAATGCGAGTGTGAGTTTAGAGTAGTTAAATTAAATTAAATTCCGTTTAATTCGGACAGCAGTGATCCATATTTTGTTAGTATTACATTTAACAGCTTATATTCTAGTGTTAGTAACATAAAAATAGTACATAACAAAGGACGACCCGGCAGGAATAGTACATTGTTCACCGAGAGGAGAAAGTGACCGATTACCGTCGAGGGTGTCGTTTGAAGCCCGAGCCGTAGGCGAGGGCTTTAAAACACCCAAGATCGGGAATCGCAGTTTCTCTCGAGTGATACATAGTGCTTTATACTACACCTAGAAGGAAAATAAAAAACGAAATCTTTACTAATTGAAATTTATATTGAAATTGTTGCAGTTAAAACTGAATCCTCAAACAACACACAAATTGGAAATGGCGCCAATGGCGTCTGCAATTTTCACATGTTCTTTTTTCAAATTGTTTATCCTGCCGCCGCAGGGTCGCACTGCCAGCCCGACACCATCCAACACACAGCTAGTGGCCAGTGTCATTTTGCGAACTTGGAGATAAAAACTCACTGTAAAAACTTTTTGGCTTTTGATATTTAGGTTACCGGCGCATAGTCTTACCCAAAATTAAAAAAGAAAAACCACGTAAGAAATGGATTTTCATACACTTTTCTCTCCCGCTCAGATGCGTTTTCTCCCCGCATATTTGTTCGATATGCAATGACGTACTTTCTACCGTAAATTTGATAAAGTATCAAGGTACTTTCCAAGCAGGTGTAGTATAATAGTACATTGTTCACCGAGAGGAGAAAGTGACCGATTACCGTCGAGGGTGTCGTTTGAAGCCCGAGCCGTAGGCGAGGGCTTTAAAACACCCAAGATCGGGAATCGCAGTTTCTCTCGAGTGATACATAGTGCTTTATACTACACCTAGAAGGAAAATAAAAAACGAAATCTTTACTAATTGAAATTTATATTGAAATTGTTGCAGTTAAAACTGAATCCTCAAACAACACACAAATTGGAAATGGCGCCAATGGCGTCTGCAATTTTCACATGTTCTTTTTTCAAATTGTTTATCCTGCCGCCGCAGGGTCGCACTGCCAGCCCGACACCATCCAACACACAGCTAGTGGCCAGTGTCATTTTGCGAACTTGGAGATAAAAACTCACTGTAAAAACTTTTTGGCTTTTGATATTTAGGTTACCGGCGCATAGTCTTACCCAAAATTAAAAAAGAAAAACCACGTAAGAAATGGATTTTCATACACTTTTCTCTCCCGCTCAGATGCGTTTTCTCCCCGCATATTTGTTCGATATGCAATGACGTACTTTCTACCGTAAATTTGATAAAGTATCAAGGTACTTTCCAAGCAGGTGTAGTATAAAATATATTTCCTACCTAATTAACCTCCGCACAAAAAACCTAATATTTGGAGTATAGCTCTCCACCACAGCTCTCAGGATATAGTTGCGACTACTCCGCACTTTGCACAGTTTTTTACGTATTATGGCTTAAAAGCCGTCTGTGTGGGCCTCAGCAAACATTTCTGAGGCGCTACAGAAACGGGGCAGTAGCAAAAACATCCTGAAAGTATTATCGTATTGTACGCGCAGGACATCCAGCGATCTCTTTGTGTATTTGACCCATAGATTGCCCGTGTAAAACTCTGACAGCAGGCCGTGAAAAGAGTAATTTTTACTAAGTCAGAGCACCGAGCAAATCTACGGGCCAACATATTACCTCTGACCGCCAGTGCCCTACGCTCCATCTCGATGTCTGTATCATGCTTAAGGTCGTCGGTGATGAAATGCCCTAGGTACTTGAATTTGGACACTGTTTAACTTGAGGCCCTTCAGCCTTATAATTTCAGGTACAGAGTCTGGACATCTACCTGCGGCCTTAAAGAGCATGTGTTCCCTCCTGGTGATATTATTAAGAAGTTCATATGAGGCAGCATAAGTCTCACAGACTTTGAGCAATTCCCTGATTGCCGCAGCAGTCGGGCCCAGCAGCACCATGTCGTTGGCGTAGCTGATATAATACTCACCAAAAAATCACTAATAAACTACGCAAAGTGATAACTTAGTGAATTCCAAGCGTACCCCACCTATCGCTCCACTGAATCACCTAAGATTCATGACTAAATCGCAATCTGACAGTGTGTACATATTTTATAAATCGCTCAAACCAAGCATTTGTTATGCATACCCCGGTGTGGATGTGAAAAGCAAATTAGTTTCAACGCGAGGTTGCGAGGTTAGGGACGCCAAAATGTGATCAGATTAACCGGTGTTTGGGCAGCCCTGACAAATTTTATCTACTGCGCTATTAATATAGCACTCTGCTGGTAATTTGACATAATCTGTGTTAGGTATTGTAATTGTAACATTGCCTCATTGCTTTAGTGGTTGCAAACCACAATCATTTTATTATTGGTGTTACGGCCTTAAGTAGGTACTACTGTGTAAGTATTACAGGGGTTTTTGACGTGACAACGTGTAATAAATCGATGAACGCCGGCTGCACGCACGAAAAAGGATGACTCATTGTAACGTTACGCTCATTGTGACGTTACGATCACTTCATCAATGTTTTGTTATGACGTTGTCACGTTAAACTATCGTCCGTAAACCGACTTTACACACAACCAATTTATTTTTCTTTGGTAATTTCTCAATAGCAGCCCGAAATTAGGAGGTTGGTGGTGTATTACATCCGTGTCTTAGAAGGCACGCTAGTCCATTGGTATTGAGCGTGATCTCTTCCCAGTCCTGTAAAGAGTATAGGAATATTTTTGGTTAATTGTAGCCCAAAAGTACTATATGTCTCGCAAGATTTCAATTTTAGGGGTCTCTTCGTTTACTTAACTGTTAAACAAGTTTAATCTTTTTCATCATTCTTTCTTTGTTTAAACGAAAATGATCGCAAAATTGATGTGACAAACGTTCGAACGCGCGTTAGCTACTATCATTGGTTGAATGCATTATTCTACAACCGATCGCATCACTTGCCTTGCTTTTAATGACGTTTGTGGCGTGACGATAATTTATTTCCAGAAACCAGGAGTTAACCTTTCATTAGGACACTGTAAGCACTATAGCAGTTGGCTGGGCACATTTCTCTTCGAACTGATTTTTGATGGAGTCGAAAGGATTTGGAGTCGCGACCACGTACCGGAAGACGCAGCGTTGGAAGACCTCCCATCGCTGGACCGATGACCTGATGCAGGCTGTAGGAATCAGCAGGACACGAGACGCACATGACCGTTCGATATGGCGACACCTGGGGAAGGCGTTTGTCCAGCAGAAATTATGACCTTCTTTTCAAGTCGATGGTTAACTCCTTAGATTTTTGGGCCCCGTAGGTGGCCAGTGGCCATGTCAATTGCAGCGTCGGTGGCATTCATCAAATCCCCCAAAGTTTAGGTGCATGGGCACTTGGGGCACTCCAACGTGTGGCTCATGTTTTGAACAAGAGCACCTCACTCACATTGTGTATCCGACGGGTCAATGAAACCCCATTTTGCCAGGTTGTGTCTGCACAGTGCTACCTGGGTGCGCAACCAATTCACTGCTTTCCATAAAACCTTTCTACCTCAGCACGCGCTGCCCTGGTGATCTAGACAACTCTTAACAGACTCTGTACTCAGGCCGGCCGCACTAAAGATAACCTCCTCAGGTGGGGGTTCTCGGCTGGCTTCGATCTTCAGTGCATGAGTGGCGTCAGTCCACAGTCCATGACCCACCTTTTTTCTTGCACCGCATACCCTGTCTCCTGTACATGTAAGGTCTAGTAGGGTAGGTAGGGTAGGGTCTTTCCGATCACGTGCAGGTGGCAGATGTTCCTGGGGTTGCAAGTAGTAGGGTGGTAGTGGATGATGTTTTTCCCACAGCTTAGTTCTCACATTCGGTGGACAGTTTTGGATGGCCTCTGTGCAACAAAGAAAACTCTTCCGGCTCTTAAGCCTATCCGGGACTGTTGTGTAATAAACCTTGAGAAATTACACTACAATCTTACCCATTTCCAGTGGCAACTTAGTGCCACTCACAGTGCTCGATTGCTTTTGCTGATTACAGTAGTAGATGTTTAGTATAGGCTACTGCCCGCTGGTACAACAGCACAGAAATAAGCGTCACCAAAATGCGATCTGATTAAACGGAATGGGCAGTTACTTTTATCTGATGTTGTTCATAATACGGGCCGACCTACATACATACATATACATAAAGCCCTCGACGAAAAACAATGTACATATAATATATTATGTATAGTGTTTTTTGTCGAGTGTTATGTAAAATATCTTTGGGTGTTCTATTGGTACATTTGTGCCTTGCTCTTAAGGGAATACAAGCATGGTATTTGTTATGATAAGTAATATTTTAACACTGAATTTTCGTAAACGAAGATTTTAGGAAGCTGAGAAAAAAAGCAAATAATATTTTCATGTTAATTTCTTCAAATTGCAACAAAACGATCTTTTGATTCGGCAGCACCTATTTGTTGAAAAACACAGCTCATATACAACTCAATTTTTCTCATGTATCAGACCTAAAAATTAGCAACGGGCCGTGTATCTAGAACCGTAATACGTAGATAGTTGACATTTTCACAGAGGGTATATTTATGTATTTCTATTGCCGCTATAACAACATAAAAATAATAAAAGTACTGCAATACAGATACCTATATTTTTTAAACACGTACATTTTATATTTTACATAGTAATCGTACACGTAAAATAAACATAAAAACTCCTAACTAAAATATGGCGTCAAAATGCTTATCCTCTGACCCCACGGTCCAAGGGCTCAAAAATATATTTGCCAACTAGGTTATTATATTTCCGCCTTAGGTTCCCCGCAGCCGCGAGACGAGATACTAAAAACTAAATTAAATTGAAAGTTAAAGGGGGCTCCCATATAAGAAACGTGTTTTTTGTCGGTTTATGGTATGGAACCCTTCGTGTGAGAGTCCGACTCGCACTTGGCCGGTTTTTTTACCCACCTTTGACTGTCAAACTTCTTTTCAGCCTCTTTTTAAGAGCCCTAAACCACAATTTTTTACAAGACTCGTTTTGCAGGCACTTTTTATCAACCATAGACACACGAATTGCGTCGTTTATTTAACCACCCATAGACAAGGCAGAAGCGATGGTATCGACATAAATTCTAGTCTTTGCACTATCAATCATGTATTCAAAGTGAATAGAAAACTACGGGCGTGTGAATATAACCGAAACAAAGTGCTTCTGTGTATTTTAGTTCTGAAAAATGATTTGTGAACGGACAGTAACTTTTTAACTGCTCGAAAAAGCGTGTCAGTCGGTGCGATTGTGTGTGGAAATTTACACAACTATTTTCTTTCTTAGCTTTGGGTAATCCTTTAGAGGTATGCGGTAAAGAGAGTAAAGTCCCGCATACCTCCACTGAAAATGGGAGGTTCCTCCGAACCAGACGGTTGTTGTGTCTGGTGTGCAACTGCCCGATAGTTGATATTCGGACTGTTGTATGTGTTCAAATCGCACGGAGAACTTTGCTTGCGCGTCGTTGTTAGTTCGTCGTAGATGGCGCTGCGGTTCTTTTTGTTGCCGTACAAATTTCGTTTCTTAGTTTTTCATGTGGCGGCATTGATGCATCACTCCCCTACGGAGACCGAAGGTCGATTGTGGATGAGTCGTCCGTACATCTTGAGAAGCTTGCCAGGCCAATGGAAGGTTGGTTCCAGTGAGTCGGAACCGGAAGTCGCAGAGTTCTCGGTGAGTCGGAACTGTATGCGGTGCCCCAGTGAGTCGGGGTGATGTCATCCCAGTGAGTTGGGATGATGCTGCAGGCATTGATGCCGCTACAATCCTATTATTTGGAGGTGGTTCTCCTCATTATTTACTCTAGAAAAAATTGTGTGCCGTCACGGGACGCCTGGCAGATGTAAAACATCGAAATTATTTTTTACAACTAATATGCATAAAATAACAGATTACAACCGAAACTAAGTATAGTCTAAAAAAATATCTCACTGTTAAATTATGCTATTAAATCATTTTTAATATTATAGATTTAAAATTATAAAACCTTATTAATCTCATAAGAGAATCACAGCTTAACTAATTATCTACCTACGCACTCATAACACAAACATGACATTATGCTTGAATTCCCCGAAGGGATTTGCAGAGGAGTTAGTATGTAGATACCTATATTACCTACATATACATTATCGTTAGTTATGTAGCATGTATTAGGGGGAATCCGCTGCATGCGAGACGCACAGGACCTATGACTTTCAGCTGAAATGACGATGATGTTGAATAAGGAGTGAGTCAAACCGGTGTATTCAGTCAACAGCTCACTATGTATGCTTGGTGGAGCGAGCATGAAGTGAAGTGTCATTCCATCTTGGATTGACAGCTCACTTCGTGTCCACTTCACCTAAGTTTGCACGGTAAGATGTTTACAGAATCGCATTACAGTAACAGCTAACAAATATACCAACGATATGCAAGTGTGCTCTCTTGATATCGTACTGAAATGAGTGAAGTTCCGTTTCATATAGAATTGTTTGAGAAAAAAAACAAGAATTTTTATTCAACGCTACACAAGATACACGTGTCATGTGTAACATCAACCAACCCTAAAGTGCTATTCTATTCTACACGTGTAGAGAAACAGAATACATATAAAAACAAAGCTAGATGTAACAGCGAGGAGACCACAGAGTTCGGAAGCGTTGCGCCACGGCAGCAGCCGGTCGATTCTGTAAACATGTCGAAGTGAAAGGCTTGGGTGAAGTGATCACGAGGTGAGCTGTCAATCCATACAATTAAGATGACACGTAATTACGGAGTGAGCTGTCATTCCATCTTGATTATATGGATTGACAGCCCACCTCGTGATCACTTCACCCAAGCCTTCACTTCGATATGTTAACCGGCAGTTCGAGTCGCCATCGCCATTACTAAAAATGTTCGTGCCCTCGCGATACACTGAGCACAAGTTTACAACCATAGATATAGAGAACTGGATTAAGGTTGACAAGTGAAGACTGGTTCGTACCCGTAATGCTGATCTCTCTCTATCACTCAAAGGTTTACTGGGAGAAAACTCAACTTTGAGTTAATCTCGCCTTTGCACATGAACTTTATTATGACTGTATATAATATAAGTTGTTTTGGTGTACAATAAAGAATTGAAGGTAAAGGAAAACGGTCTGAATAGTTTCAGGTGGACTAAAAGATCGTACGGTGTCAGTTGTTGTCTTGTTTTAGAATAAGAATAGGGTAAACAGCCTTGCATCACCTTTGTCATAACTGCAATCCGTCAAAACACCTTTATTTCACTACGTTTTGACAAGTTTTTGTTAATTATTGTCACAAAGATGATATTGCGATTTGCATTTTAACGTTTTTAGGGTTCCGAACATCCGTACAAAATGGAACCCTTATAGGATCACTCGGTTGTCTGTTTGTGTGTCCGTCTGTCACAGCCAATTATCTCCTAATGTTGAAATTTGGTACACATATGAACTAAAGTGACCCAAACCAGGACGCGATACGTAAATCAAAACTAGAAAATTTTAAAAAAGTGTTTCTTGCTGATAAAATGGCTTATTGTGCGGGTTTGAATTATTTTTTTTCATAATTTTAAAATTATTCAAGATTTTTGGCGAAAAATGGCCATTCCATATCTCCGAAACTATTGAGCCTAAAATTATGAAGAAAATGTTCTTTACCTATCCATTACAGGAAAACCTATAACAAGTCTACTTAAAATAAAATGTTACAAAAATGAAATTAGTTCGGAACCCTTGGCACGCGAGTCCGACTCGCACTTGGCCAGTTTTTAAGTGGGTACGAGTATTTGCTTTCTGGTCATTAAAACTATAGCAACCTATAGAGATGTGTAAGCCGCAAATTCGCTATATCTCTTTCAATCGATTACTATTTTTCTACGAAATTGTGTGTCAGTTAAGCTCAGTCCATTTTTCTAAGTCTATGAGCAATGGCCGCCGAGACGTTTCAATGCTCTGTGGAGAACACGATACAAATGTTATCTGAAGATTGATCTGAACCACCAACTAGCCTCAAGAAAATTCCCTTTCGGATACATTTCTCACGTCTCTATGACGGATTATGATGTATTTATATTTGTATTTTCTACTGGTATCCGAATATTGTATCGATGTTGATTGTATTGCGGTAACTTGCCGCAATTTTTTAAATGATTAGGTTACTTTTCAAAAAAATACTTTTCATGTCTGTCTGTGTGCTGCTTATCCGAAAAAAAAATTACAAATACTGGTATTCAGCTGAATCCGGTTTGGCTGGAAGCCGACCCCAATATATAATTAGGAAACGGCTAGGCAGATGATGAGATGATCACAATGCATTTTGAGTGGTTTTCACCATCAATCGTTTTGAATATTTACTCCAGAAGCATTGAAATCTCGATATTTTGTCATGGTTTCAAGATGTTATACGGAAATCAGAGACGGACGCTAGCAGTAGCAGCATAGGTATAAAGAAAGTTTAAATTAAATCCAAAAGTTAGAAACCCTTTCATGGTACGGCTTAAAACCTAGCAAGTAAACAGGTTTTTCTTGGACAGTATACTGAAATGAAAACACCGTATCGTCAAAAAGCTTGGTCTTAAAGTGTTAAATCGCCAACTCGCAGTGAGAAAACATGGCGGTTAATTCTCTATTCTTCTTTGTACGACACGAGTCCTTTGCTCTGAAGTCTGACATTATTGTAGCCTGATATTGACATTACTGTATTGTAGATGTGGTCATATTGCACTCTGTTTGCCGTTGAAGCGATCTGTCAGCGAGACGAGGGTATTGGCCGAGAATGAGCGTGTTACGTCATTCGCGGATATCGCTGAGCGACTGAGCAGTCAATCACGACATGGAAGTTCAAAACCCGCTTCAAGCACTGTGCTTTTGTACCATTTGTGCTGCACTACATTGGTTACATATTTTCGTGCCTTCAAATATTTACATACTATAATGAATTCATCTCATCACTTTTTTTCAACTTCAATGCCAACAATAATTTTATTTTTATAGTGATACGGATATTTATTTTTATTTTATTTATTTAGGGACACTACACAGCTACAATAATATATAAACAAAATGAATTGACTTTGACATTGACTTTGACTTTGAATATAAAATTTTAAGATTACAAAAATATAAGGTTAAGGCTTTTGCCCGCGACTTCGTCCGCGTGAAATAGTTACTTTGGGCAGCCATTTTTATTTTTAAGCTATAATTTTTAAAAATGCTTGAACGTAATGTTTATTTATATTTTATCAAGTGCCTAAATATATTGTACATGGTTTTATATTTAAATGTCGGACTCTCATACACAAATTAATCCCCTTTTGCAACCCCTTTAAGCCATTTCCTCGTGACGACAGGTAGCTTACGTCCTTTTCCAAGGTCTAGTCTATTTCTATACCAAATTACATCAAAAGCCATACCGCATACGGTACGGCTATAATCGATATACAACCCGGGGCCGGAAATTGCCCGGTCGCTGCCCGGATCGGTTATGTGGATCGATAAGAAAAAAACAGCCAAAATCGTCAAATATAATCCGCTAGAAATATTTAGGTATAGTATGTACTATACAGCAACCAAAACAATTTTAACGACCAACAACATCCAACCAACTGTGTACAACTAACCTGACGACGAAAGTTAAATAATAACTGGAGAGGGTCATTAATCCGCGGAAAATCTTAACACCGCGATTCAGAAAGTCAACATTTAGAACTAAAAAAATATTTTGTTCGTCTTAATTTATTTGTTCCATTAGGTACTGATAGTTCAAACTAATACATTTACATCCTCCATCATCCCTTATTTTATCCCCATGGGGGTTGAATTTATCAAAATCCTATTTAAGCGGACGTCTTCATCATAGTAGCTCCAATCTTTTCAGTTCAATCAGTCGAAAAGCTAAGAAGATTTATACAAACTTTCATCCCCTGTTCATCCCCTTAGGGGTGGAATGTACCAAAATTCTTTCTTAGAGGATGCCTACGACATAATAGCTATATGCAATATGCATGCAAAGTCTCAGCCCGATCGGTTTAAAATTGACAAAGTTTCATACAAACTTTTACCCCTAGTGTATCCCCTTGGGGGTAGAATTTATTGGAATCCTTTCTTAGAGAATGCCAACGTCATAGTAGCTAAATGCATGCAAATTCTCAGCCCCATCGGTTTAAAATTGACAAAGTTTCATACAAAGTTTCATCCCCTATTTTATCCCCTTGGGGGTAGAATTCATCAAAATCCTTACTTAGAAGCTGCCTACGTCATAATAGCTATATGCATGCAAAGTTTCAGCCCGATCGGTTTAAAATTAACAAAGGTTTATACAAACTTTCATCCCTATTTTATCCCCTTGGGGGTGGAATATATAAAAAACCTTTCTCAGGGGATGCTTACGTCATAATAGCTATATGCATGCAAAGTCTCAGCCCGATCGGTTTAAAATTGACAAAGTTTCATACAAACTTTCAACCCCTATTTAATCCCCTTGGGGGTAGAATTTATCAAAATCCTTTCTTAGCGGATGCCTACGTTATAACATCTACCTGCATGCCAAATTTCAGTCCGATCCCTCCAGTGGTTTGGGCCTTTGAGTTTTATATATTTAGATAAATATTTGGTAATGAGAACCACCAAAAAGCATTATTATATTTATTAGTAGGTACCTACATATTAAAATGACTACATCGTTCACAATAAATAACAAATAAATTTAATTGATTTGTTAAAAAAAAACGTTAAAATTACGCATTCATTTCATAGCATTCTCTTTATTTATTTTCTTTCCTAATTTACATTATTAAATATTTCTTAAAAAAAAGCACACATTAAAAAAAACATTTAAAAATATAAAAAGCAGTAGTCCGCCGCTGTCGGGAGCAAGGTCCAAGCTACCGGTGGTTAAGGCTCCAGAGAAAGGAACCTCCTCACAATACGAGCCGTATCGAGGAGCCTTCTGTATCAGGCCCTTTATCCAACCGCGTAACGCCAGCTTCGACAGATGGTCGTCGAAGCTTTTGGCCATCAGGCCATTGGCCGTAACGACAATATCGGTACAATGACAGCCGAGTCCACATTCCACACGTTGACAACCTCGAGTCCTAAGTCGAGATACCACTTGATTTGCTTCTCTTTCTCAGCCTTCATAGCATTATTTTTAGACAAACGTTTCATAACATTCCATTTAAATTTTGATTTGGAGCATATTAGACATATTATTGTTACCCAAGAGTTAAGGGATTACAAGTATATAAATAGTGGTAAACCCGCAATAGGGATAACTATCGGGAAATCAAGAAAAGGCAAGTCAAAAGTATTATATAAATTAATCCAGGGTTTTTTGCATCGTCATGGTGCCTGAGATATCGTGATTGGAGTGGAACAAATCATAAAGACTTATATGTGTCTAGTTTGTGTCTACTTCAGTTATCTAAGACATAACTTGTGCTTTAACTATTCAGATACATCAAAAAACCTTTTTCTGAATAAATCTAATTATAGTTATAGTTTTAATAGCAAAGCTGGTTAATGATAGATACTTACATATGTTATATCATAAAGTCATTATAACGATTACTGCAACACAATTAATATAAATTGTAAAACAAAACAATCGTTCAGTTTCACTCGAATTTATATGACCTGTATAAATCCGTTTTGTCAGTTTTAAATGTCAAATTAATCCGATTAATTTGTTTAACTGATAAAGTGGAGATTTGATTGTTTTCATTGTTTATCGTGTATCGGTTACAATAATTGTGCTGTGATGTGCCAAATTATAATTAAAATATACTTACAGGCTGTTAATGATGTTACTCGTTTAAAATTTAAGCAACGCTTGCTGAGGTCCGTAGATAGGAAACCTTTTGTTTTTAAGGATGTGATATCTTCAAATGACTTCTTCCACTCTGGGTGGAGCGGAAGGGCGTGTCAGACTCTTATTGACTGAAACCCATCCGTGTTCCTTCTAAAGCCCTTTGCGTTCCAGTGACGCGATGAGGCAGACTCTGACCCTAGCGGGCCCCGTCTGCTATGCTAACATCTCTTTGAGGCCCGCGTGGAACACAACGTGCCATCGACATGGGCGTGGTGGTGATCGGGCAGCGAGCCACCCAACGCTCGAAATAGGGTGATCAACCAATACATAACGAGACTCTTACGTGCCTCATAAAGCACGTTAAGCTGTTGGTCCCGGCTGTCATTTGAACTTCTTTGAAAGTCGTCATGGGTAGTTTGAAGTCAGAACATCTTACAAAAGTCATACTGGTTCTCAAGTGCATACGATTAGACTGACACCGACACCAACTGAAAAAAGGAGATTGATTAATTTTTAGGTGTGACTGCTGAGATGACGACTCTAACGGCCGGTTCCAATAACGTATCTACCTTTAATCAACTGTCAAATTAGCTACCAACAGCTGAAACTTCAAGTGTGACAGGAAAACATGACGTTTTAGCTACTGTTGGTAGTTAATTTGACAGATGGTCAAAGGTAGATACGTTATTGAGACCGGCCGTAAGAGCGGTTCCAAGCTGCATCTGATACGAATCCGTGGAAATATTTTATAAGTAGCATGAAACTATGTTAGTTTATGCACTTGATACGACTTCCGCCAACCGATTTCTCTTCGTCATCCGTGAGTCTCCAATTCGGAAGAAATGTTCACGGATCGAAGTAGCCGTAGTACTGCTTGTTTGAGCCGAGGTAATGTGAAAGGCATTACCTCGGATTCAAATTGGACATAGCTGTGCGGTTTGACAGCGGGCGGGCGTGGGGTGGATTTAGATCAGAGATCGGATTAGTGAGTAAGCAATATCCGAATTCGGTCACAGTTTTTTAGACTCTTGATCCTTATATTCACTGATCTGGATCGGATGCAGTGCGAAAAGCATCATCTGAGTTCGGTCCGAGTTTTTTATATACATATTTTGACGGATTCGGAAAGGATGCAGTGCGGAACCGTTCTAATACAAACGTCTGAATGGACCGACCCCAAATAAATTGCGATAATAATGATGATGATTATTTTTAATTTTAGTTCACCACCGTTTGACACGTTTTATTGACCATAAAATATGAGATAAGTTATGAAAATTAAATTACAATTTCATGCAGTTAAACAACATTTTAATCTATGAAAAACAACATTTATTTTTTTTAAACGAGCTCGTCGACAGACAGTTCGTCTGTTAATATAATAAACATGCCATACGATAGTTAGTAGACACGATGACGGTAAACGCGTCTCATGGGACTAGGCGAACCTTCTGACATTAACCGAATGATTGTGTTTCTGTAAAGAAAACTTATCAGGCATAAATATGGTCAGTCTATGTTATTTTTTGAGAGTTTACAGTCTTTTTATTCTACTTAAGAGGTCGCAAGAGGTGCTGCTGAGATTAAAGTGTTAAATTCGAGTCGCAGATCGTGCAAAGTTGCTTTGAGATTTTCTGTCAAAAGTTATTGATTAACAACCTGAATTCTTCCGATCCCCACCAGGCCCGGGTCGATAGCGCGTTGTAATCCACGCGCGCCTCAAAGAGATGTCAGCACAGGAGACGGGGCCCGCTAGGGCCAGAGCCTGCCAGGGTTGCGGAATTTGTTCGAAAGAGTCACCGCGGCCCCGAAACGCAAAGGGCTGTAGAAGGAACACGGATGGGTTTTAGTCAGTAAGATTCTGAAACGCCCTTTCGCTCCACCCAGAGCGGAAGAAGTCATTTGATGATTTCCCATTCTTAAGAAGAAAAACAAAAGCAACTTGGATTCTGGATTTTTATCAATTTGTCTACAATTAAGTTGCACAGTTAATCAATAGCGTGATGTGCGCGTACGAAGTCGCGGGAAAATGCTAGTTTTCATAAATTAAAATAATTTTGTTTGCATTTGCACCTACAGAAATGTAAAGGTTCCTATACCGCAGGTAACCCTTTCGGTGAAGACTGGCAAGATAATTGATTGAGAATAATTTCAAAAAAGCATTTCTAGGGAAAAAATATCTAAGTAATTAATTTTCGTTATTTCCCAACCAAACTTTTACATTCCAAAGATACTTCCTTCCTTCCCTAACACTCCGTCTTTGAACTTTTATTTCAGGCTTTTGATACTCCCCTTAGCTAAGAACGCGAGGTATAAAAATTTGTCGCGAGATTTTTCTACGTGGAAAACTGCATAATTATGCAATTTATAAAAATCGTCCCTCTTACACTTTGATCCCCCATTTTGATTTATGTTGGTGACTGTATAAAAGAATAGGGCAGGGCTGAACTGGGCTTAAGCTGGCCGCGCTTATGAAATATTAATGAATAAAAACGTTTTCATTTCGGAGCACGTTTGAAACGCATTGAATTTTTGTGAGTTCAAAGTTTGAGGTTAGGATTTGAGAGTATTAAAAATGGAATTATTTTTCGGTCTTTTATTAAGTCGCCAGTTTAATGGTTGTAATCGATTGCGGTTAGTGTGTGTGATACCAGTTTTGTGGAAATCCGAAGATGTTCATTTTTTACTTTGTCCACCGACCTTTGGCTCTAGACAAGTGACATTCTGTCAGCGGGCTACATGTGACGTCACTATGATGGTACCATTGGGTAAAATTTTTACCAGTGACGTGACGTCAGCGTATTTTCAACGCTCTGTCTCGTCTTAATTTTTTGTTGATATGAAAATAGAAAAATACGTGTCCAAAATTATTTGGAAAGCTATCTGACTGATTACTTCGATTTTTTCAGTAAAATACCCCATTACAGTCACTACTGAAATGTCACCCAAGTAGAGTTTCCCAAATAAATTGTTAATGTTTCTTTTTTTTATTTTTTATTTGAGATAGGTTTGCTCTTGACTCTAGTCTAGGTCATAGATGACAGATTCAAAGTCGACGAGAAGAAGCCTGTTCACTCTAATTTTGAAGACATTACGGTTGTATGCGTTAGACGCAGGCAGAGAGTTCCACTCCTTTGCTGTGCACATTATAAAAGACGTTTGGAAACGTTTAGTGCGAATTGGTGGAATAGCAACAAGGTAGGGATGGTAACTAGCAGTGCGTCTAGATGTCCGATGGTAGAAGGGGGCCGGTAGGATGAGGTCGTGGAGTTCCTGTACACTCTCCCCGAAGTACAACCTGTAGAAAATTGACAAGCAGGCAACAAAAAATCGACATAAAGGGCTCGTGACTAAATAATAACAGCCACACGGGTCGATCTTCAAGGTTAAGCAATGCTTGCCGAGGTTGGTCTGTGGATGGGTGACCATCTTATCATACCGAAACTCCTTCGTGCCTCGGAAAGCACGTTAAGCCGTTGGTCCTGGCTGTCATTTGTAGATCTTTGGCAGTCGTTACGGATAGTCAGAAGCCTGCATAATCTGACACCAGTCTTGCCAAGGAGTACCGTGTTACCCAGTTAATGGGTTGTGGAAGTCTGGTAGACAGCCGCTCCGCGTAAAATACTAGTATTTAGCTGAATCCGGTTTGACTGGAAGCCGACCCCAATATAGTTGGGAAAAGGCTTGGCAGGTGAGACATCAAGGGCTCACAACATCTGTGGATTTTTGCGAATTTACCAGTTATATGGATACTAATCTGCAACAATATAGAACGTGCATGGCGTTGACTATGCCATCTAGTGTTGCATATATGAAACTTTAACGTTACTTCATACTTGACATTGACGCTTCTGTGCTGCCACCTATAGTTCCTGCACGCTCGGAACGTGCACGAAGTAGACTGTGCCATCTATCGTTGCATATTCGAAACTTATTGGTCGAGTGGTTAGTGACCCTGACTGCTAAACCGGAGGTCGTGGGTTCGATTCCCACTCAGGACAAATCTTTGTGTAATGAGCATGACCATTTGTTCTGTGTCTGGGTGTCATTTGTCTATAATATGTATGTATTTAGAAATATATAAGTATGTTTATCAGTTGTCTGGTTGCCATAGCACAGGCTCTGCCTAGTTTGGGATCGGATGACCGTGTGTGAGTTGTCCCAAGAAGATATAAGATGTAAGATATAAAATATACTTGGCAATGACAATATATGCTGCCACCTATAGTTCCTGCACGTTCTCTATACCACAAAGAAGTTTATCTGTTCCTAAAAAACAATTGAATGTGCCTTTAAATTTGACGGTTGCCCTCGATTTCCCTAGGATCCCATCATCAGATTCTGACTTGGTGTCAATGGGACCACCTCAGGAGTATAGGCTTTCGAATATAAAAATAATCATCAAAATCCATTCATAATTGACGGATTGATCGCATAACAAACATAAAAAAAAAATACAGTCAAATTGATAAGCTCCTTCTTTTGGAAGTCGGTTGAAAATCAGCCTCATTTTGTTTTTTGAGTGTATGTTTCTTTTTGTCCCCAGCTACGACGGCCGCATCAAAGGCCCGACGGCGCACTGGGCGGATGACGTGCTCGGTGGTCGCGCCCGGTGGCACGCGGCCACGCCATCCTCGCTCAGGATACGTGACGTTATCCCCACCGACCGCGCCATGTACCGCTGCAGGGTCGACTTCAAGATATCTCCCACACGGAACCATAAGATCTTGTTGGAGGTTATTGGTAAGTACAATGTACTCACTTGTTGAAACAAATAGGTATAGAGCAAG
Source organism: Mamestra brassicae (assembly GCA_905163435.1). NCBI lineage: Eukaryota > Metazoa > Arthropoda > Insecta > Lepidoptera > Noctuidae > Mamestra > Mamestra brassicae. The sequence goes on along the minus strand of LR990996.1, from coordinate 1,792,591 downwards.
ATCCTTGAGCACCAGTCATTACTCGCGGCATGGCGCGGATCGCCACGTCCTGTCGTAACATTCCACAAGATGCCACGGCACGCCACGGCAATCATTTTAACAAAATACACAACTAATTTAAGGATAGTACTGAACTGAACAAGTGGGTGGCATGCCATAGGATCCTATGGCATGCCGCGGGATGCCACAGGATGATACAGTACGCCAAAAGTGCGCCGTGCCGCACCATGCCATGCCGTCAGGAGGCGCTGACCTTAATTACTAACTGGGGCCGTCGGTAAATAGAAGAAAATAAGTTACGTTTGGGGCTCTGGGATTCTGGACTTGAAGAAGAAGAGCTGTTAGAATTGCATACAAATCAAATTAAGTTTAAAATAAGGTGATTTCCCAGTGACTGCAAGAACTTTTTTCCAAAAACTAACAGTGTTTATAGGCGTAATGAAAATCTTTCAGCAATAATCTTGTGTATCTCTCTTCTAACCGCGTGACGTTTGGTAGCCCATACATTTTGAAATTTTGACAATCGCTTTCGCTTATAGAAAGTCACTTTATCTATTGCCCCAGAAGTGAGAGCCCACTGATCCAGTCAAAGAGTTACTGTGCTCTGCTTATACCCGATTAACGGCAATAAGTTCACCACTACTTAAAAAAGACCACACAGTCTCACAAATGTACTTTAATATTTTAAGTACCTCACACTGATAATAATTTGCGATATTTGTAGGGGCCTTTCAATATAATTATCCTTTATGGAATTCCACAAAAGCGAAAACAGATAATGTACACTAACTTTACACCAATTCCAATTCAAGGAAAACAGTCATGAAGTTTTGTTATAACGTTTATTCAGCAAACCATCCCCACAGTTCACAATAACACGTTCAATGGTTCATACTAATTTGCGAGCAAACTCACTGGCGTTGAAAATGTCCTAATAGACATTGGCGACGTGCTCGCATAGCTAAACATTTGACGATCAACGCTCAGTAATCATATTTATTAGAACTGTGTTTATGTTTGTCCAGCTAGTTGTCCATGACTTCGTTCGCATGCAAACTACAACACTTGGCTCGATTAAGTATTTGAAATATTTTTGTAGTGAACACTTCTTTCTATAGGCGCGTTGAGCACTTTTTGGGTGAAAAAAATCATGGAACTCGCGTCATCGTCGCCGAACGCTTTCCATGACCTATATGTATTGTATACTGTGTATAAATGTGTACTTTTTGGGTGAAAAAAGTCATGAAACTCGTGTCATCGTCACCGAATGCTTCAGCTATCGCTTAGTTTTCACTTCTATCGTCAGTCTCCAAAGACTGCCCCGCATGTTTATACAGGCTTTTTTGCTAGGGTCGCTCTGCAGTATAAAAATCTAAGTTTAGGTTTAACCTGGGATTCTTTAAGTCAAGAGTGAACAGAATACTTCTAGGCAAGCGTGTTTTATCATCGAGTACATCATCGCTTACCATCAGATGAGATACAATTTGATAAAAATACACATTGCTCGCAGAACAGATGTTGATGGGGCCGAAAAGTTCTACAGTGGCGACCGCATACCGAAAGAACCTCCCTTAAGGTGGACCGACGACCCGATGAGGTTCACGGGTAGCCGATGGATGCGAGAAGTACAGGACGGTTGCTGGGATGACACTTGGGGGAGGCCTGTTCAGCAGTGGACGACTTTCGGCGGAATGATGACGGATGACGATGATGGTCACCTGAAAAGCGACAAGGCTAGGAGGTTCGATGACTCAGTGAAATTATCCTTTAGCAAAATATCTACCAAGATATTTAAATACAATTTTTGGTTATACAATATCCAAGATATGATACCCTTTCTTATCTTGTATCTAGACATTCCTTCGTCTTCGGTATGTAAATAAAAACAGCAGCCGTGTTAAAAATGGTACACATTTAGCTAGATCGTAAAAAAGCTGACTGCCCAAGAAGTGCCGTACATTTAAGAACCATTATCGAAGAGACTATTTTAATGCACTCCTGTCAGACAATGACAAACGGCACAAAATTACAATAGATGCAGCTCTCCCAAATTTAGCTTGAACTCACTAAAATTAAATAACACCGTTTTACACTCCGTGACACTTTTAGGTAGACAGTTATTGTACAATATTCATAGCCCGACTAGCTATCACTGTGCCCCGGCACTGTCTAGGATCGTTCATTTAACATTTATAGTGACTATTTCAAATTCGCATTCGAATGCAAACTCCTACTGCGCTCGTCTGAACACGCCTTTAATATTCTATAGTCAATTTGTGGTTATTCGAGTTGCGTTAAAGCTTTAATGTGTTTAAGTCATTACTGATTGGCATCAATGAGGCGGAGAGACTCCGATTAATATTCGCAATTCATTAAATCAATGTTATTTTGATTCGACTATGAGCTCTGACATTTGGACACAGTTTCCCCATTTCCAAACTAATTTGATCATAACAATATTACAGTTAGGCAGTCGAATCGAATTGTAAAAATAGCACAAAGTAATCACGATGTTTGCCAACGCCAAATGAAGTCAAAGAAAAAGTTCAAACAACGAATTTTTTCAATCCAACCAGAGAGTGCAAATGTGAAGCCATTTTGCGAAACAAGTTTGTAACTTTTGAGAACTTTTTATTTTGCGGACTGTTCACGAGGAACAAAACGAAAAGATAAAATTTCGGTGTCTCTAAGGATACAATTAGAATTTCGCTCCGTAAATTACAATAAAAATAAGATTTCATGTACGGTAGGTTTTAGAGTATCTGCAGCAAAGACTAATTGGCTAGTGCGAATATAAAAGAACAAAAAAAAAGGGGATTGTATGTAACGTATTTGGAAAAGACTAAGTACTCAAAGAAATTAACAATTTTAGTTCGATAAGGATCAAAATTCCACTATTATACACTGAAACGAAAAGTAAATACGAATCGTGAACTTCTTGGAGTGGTGGTCCTACGGACAAGCATATATCATACAATAGTAATACGGACGGTCAAATAAATTATTAATTTATAATTAATCCAAATGACGAAAACATCTATCAATATTATACGACGTCCGGTTACCAAAACATTCTCTGCATACACGGGTCTTGGCCTATCAATAAGGCTTTATTCACCACAAAATGTTGCTGTATCAATATTTTATGACTGTACAAGTCACCTGGTTCCCATGTCCGTTACAAATTTATGTGTGGTGTCGGAACGCAGCCAAATAGTATCGGTTTATTGGCAGACATCTTGCTTCCGATGATGAAGCTGCGTTTTAGGAGTTATGAAATATTATACTGGCTGGCAATAGCTGTTTAGGATGCGGTATTATGGGTGAAATGAGGGATATCATTGGATTGAGCAATTACTGAGGAATACCATTGGAATAAGCAAGTACTGAGGCGTATAACTGGGTTAAAGCGATTAGAGTTTGGGCTTTTATTGCTAAAAGAAATATAAATAGATAATCGATTGAGAAATTTGAGTTATAGTCCACATGATGTAAAAGTGGTACCGATGACGGAAAAGAAATGTGGTAATCGGTGGAAACCGATTACCACACTTTTAGTATTGGAATTTGATATGGAGGATTGAGGAGAATGTCGTGAGGCAAGTTCTTATGTGTGAATGTGGAACGCTATAAATTAATAAATATAAATAAAATGAATTAATTTCAGGCATAGCCCATAATTATCACATTGATACACTTTAAAATCACACATTAAATAAATACAATAGAATTGGATATGGCATGTCAAATTAAACTAGCTCACAAGTACATTGATTAAATCACAATTATAACAGTAGTATGTCGAAAAATATGGTATAAGATGTCAGAGTTTTGAGATAAATTAAATAATATTTTATCAATGATTATGTCGATTGATAAATTAATTGATTAATTATTGATTTCATAAATTATTGTTAAAAAAACAAATTTATATCAAACTGTGTGCCTAATATAATTTGAATTTAATTATAATTATCACATTATTATAATTGTTTTTTTAATTTGAATGTGTGAAAGATGAAATGTCTAGAAATGTTATATCAAAAGTCGACCCAACTACTGACATGACGGTTAAAAATAAGTCATGTTGTGCCATTTAGAATTAAAAGGGATAATGTTTTAGAATGATGGTGTCAGCCATAAATGATTATTGAGAGCATGTTTAGTGATAGAAATTGTTAGAAATGTAATCCTACTTTCCCGGGCAAGCCCTCATACAATGGACTCCAAGGAACATTTTTTTTCTGCTTTCCTGCCTATCCTCCTTTTAACACAAACCTTCGCCGTAAACTCAAAGTATGATATCCAGACTCAGCAAAAAATGTAACTCAATAAAGTAGCCATTTTACTCGGTCGTCTGTGGCTGCATATTGCATGCTGGCGTTGAGCCAATCTCGGCTTTATTGGCTAATAATTCTTTTAGTTTTATTACTATGTCGAATTATGTAATAGCTACATATATACGTCCTTATTAATGCGATTTATATTTGATGAGATTGATGATTTGTTAATAGAAGCTTAGTTTTTGCTGTGGCTTTTGGATTGATCATTTGGTTGGCGTTTTTACAAATAACTGAAATTTCTTCAGAGCACCAGACGCACACAGTACAATAATGCTTTCAGGGTGTTGATGATGAGGGATGTTTGCGGAAATGCGTATTGATTGCTTTTATGCATTAATGCGTAAAAGATGTGCGTCCTTGGTGCGCAGGGTGCGAGCCAGTTCCAACAGCATTTTGGGCATTATTGCTGGCAGGCTAGACTGCCGAATTGTAAATCATTGCTCCAGTATCTCAGCTGGAATGCTGAAGTAATGATTTTATTTGTTGTGTGTGTTTTTCTAATTGTTGTTGTGATTGTATCACTAATATAGTTATAAGTTTATTTATTGTTACTAACAGTATATGAGTCATCGTTGCTCTCAATAAATAATTTATTATTATTATTTAGTTATCTGAGCGACTCTATGAGTAGCTTCGTTTAATTTAATTCCTGGTAGATGCAGGTGGTTAATTGTGAATACACGACTGGTAGCAAAGGAGTTTACGCATATCCTGTTAAGGGTCTCCCTGGCGACATTGTTTGGGATGGGTCAAGGATATCCTATTTAGCTAGATGATTTCCATAGTAGCGAACTTGGGTTCTGTTTCAAGGGCTGGTTCTATTTTTGTCAGTTGGTTACGTTGGACGAATAATTTCGTAGATAGGTGCAATTAAACCTTCGTGACTTTAAAGACTCAACTAATGGATTTATATCAAACTTGAATAATAATCAATTACTGATTTTAGCAACAGAACAACTTTGTAAGTATATTTCAAGAACACTACTGAGTTTAAATTTTGTTGAAGGTCGGCCAATTTTATATTCTGGGGAGTTTTTGTTTATTTGTATTCAGGTTTCTTTTTTTTATTTTTTTATTTTTAGTTTCCATCACAATACTGGGGAGTTCGTGATTAAGCACTGTATATATATATATATAAAATTATCTTAATTACTAAGTTAGAACACATAACACATGAGTCATGGTTACATGAAATAAATTGAATAAAATTGATAATGGATGGATTGGATACCAGCCATTACCAAGGCATCTCGGAAACCATGTTAAGCTGTTGGTCCAGGCTGTGATTTGTAAATCTTGAAATCTGATTCTGTTCTGGCCAAAGAGTAATGTATTACTTTGTAACTGCCTTATGAAGGTCAGAAAGCCAGTTGTTACCTTAATACCAGTAGTTAAGCTGCATCCGGTTAAATTGGCCCCAACATATTTGGAAAAGGCTGTGACACTACCCGTCACTTTAATTGGCATTTGCAGCCCAAACGCTTTTAAAGGTCGCATACTTCGAACATGACTTCTTCCAAACACAAAACATTAATCGAAAAAATCAAACTATCTCAACAGTTGCCCCAGTAAATAGGTGAGAACTCTTTTTCTTTTGCTTTCAGTCTAACGTTGAAACATTACGAACAATTTATTTCCACTACAAGCCAAACTATTCTTAAACAATGTGTTGATATAAAAACGGCGAGGCACACTGAAATATTACTGTACATTCTGAGACCGTAGATTGAAACTGTTATATAAAGTGCAGAAAAATTATTCGTAAATTTTTGTTGAATGTACTGTGAAAAGTACTTTCTTACATCGTGTTACGGATGAATGTCCAACATATTGCTTCTCCGCTTCGCCGATGATATCGTACTTTTTTTCCTCATCCTGGGGTCCGTCTCTTGGACCGCGTAAGGAACATTACACTGCGCTCTTAAACCAAAGTAATACAAAAACAAGCTTAAGTGGGACTGGGCCGGACATGTCTACCGCATGTCAGACGAGAAATGGGCAAAAAGAACCACCGAATAGCTCCCATAAAATGCAAAAGAGCATCGCGGCAGACCAAATACGAAGATGGCGGGTCGAGCTTGACTCCTATCGAAAGGATTGGCCCGACATAGCAAATGATAGAGTTGTGTGGAGAAAGGAGAGGGGGGCCTTTTGCAGTATGACAAAATAGGCAGATAGATAGATATTGTTTACAAGCTTTTTCTAATAGCTTTGCTCACTTTATAAACAAAGATTTGATTGTAAAAAAAAAATACAAGGAAATGCAACCAACTTTCAAATAACAAAAAAAAAACACTACAAAGTATAAAATAACTTTCTTCATATTTTAACACCGACTTCCGAAATTAAAGGTATTTTATACTTTGTAGTGTTTTTATTGTAAAAAGTTTTTTATTTTTCACTTTTTAGTGGTACCCCCCCACACCTAACAAAACCACTGGAATGACATAGAAAAGTAAAACCAATTTCGTCTACTTACTTGGATGAAATATTTTCTATTTCCTCTAGCTATTTTGATTTAAAAACCAAACTACTCAACCGAATTTGATGAAACTTCTATAAAACTAATCCGAACGTATATCCTTTCACGTGAAAACAAGTATTTTTCAAATCGATTCATAAATGACGGAGATATGAGATAACAAACATGAAAAAAAAATACAACCGAATCGAGAACCTCCTCCTTTTTTTGAAGTCGTATAAAAAGTAGCCTATACTGTCTTCAGGGTCCACATCTGTATCTACTTCTGTATCGAAATTCAGCAGTTTAGACATAAAAGCGTAACAAACAAACAAACTCACTTTCGGATTAATTATAATATAAGTTCGGATTAGGATTATATAAGTCAGGGCAATTTATTGTCTATTAAATTATCTATATCCACTAACTTAATTTGTATATTTAAATCACGAAAAAAACATATGATTCTATTTAGTCCGCCAGTTAGATTATCGAAAAATATTGGATCAGTATTTTTTATTATATTTTTTTATTTTTTATTTAATATGGGTTTGCTCTTGACTCTAGTCTTGGTCATAGATGACAGAGACAAAGTCGACGATGGAGCGAGCTTACCTAGAAGAAGCCTGTTCACTCTAATTTTGAAGAGATTAGGGTTGTATGCGTTCGGAAACACAGACGCAGGCAGAGAGTTCCACTCCTTTGCTGTGCGCATTATAAAAGACGTTTGGAAACGTTTAGTGCGAATTGGTGGAATAGCAACAAGGTAGGGATGGTAACTTGCAGTGCGTCTATATGTCCGATGGTAAAAGGGGGCCGGTGGGATGAGATCGTGGAGTTCCTGGACACTCTCCCCGAAGTACAATCTGTAGAAGACCGACAAGCAAGCAACCTTGCGGCGATGAGCCAAGCTGTGAAGCTTGGCATCCACCAGTCTTACGTCGCCAATGAGCCTTTTAGCTCTGTGTTCCACCGAGTCAAGCGCGGCAAGTTGGTATTTAGCTGAGCCATCCCAAAGGTGGCTGCAATACTCCATGCAGGATCGGACTTGTGCTTTGTAGAGGGTTAAAAGCTGTCCAGGCGTGAAGTATCGCTTCACTCTATTTAGGATGCCCAGCTTTTTGGCCGCAGTTTGAGCTTTGTGCTCAATGGTGGCACCAAAGTTGAGACTGGTTGTCAACTCCATGCCTAGGAGCTCGAGCCGATCGGTTACAGGAACAGATGTACCCCGAAAAGTCGGAGTTAGGTCGAAACGACTCCTTTTCGCGGTAAAAAGACATGCTTGTGTTTTGGTGGCGTTAAAAGAGACCAGATTGTCATCACCCCACTGGGAGACAAGACTTAAGGTCAGATTTGTCCGCTCTACTATGGCCTCTCTCAAAGAACGAACTTCTTCTCCGCTGGTTTTTGCGCTAGACAAGTATCTCTCTGAAACCGAACTGTCATCTACATACCCAACAATACCAGGCTGAAGCAGGTCATTGATGTGCAGCAGGAAAAGAGTTGCAGAGAGAACAGACCCCTGAGGAACTCCGGCATTAATAGCCATGAGGTCAGAGAAGCAGCCGTCAACGACTACTCGGATCGACCGTTCACTAAGGAAGTCTGATATCCAGCTACAAAAATCAGCTGGGATGCCATAAGCAGGAAGCTTGCTGAGTAGACTTGCGTGCCACACCCTATCAAAGGCCTTCGAGATATCGAGCGATACAGCAAGTGCTTCGCCGTGTTTCTCGATGGCTTCGCCCCAGCAGTGCGTGACATACACAAGAAGATCGCCAGTTGACCGTCCCCGGCGAAAGCCATATTGACGGTCACTGAGGAGATCATTGTTTTCAAGGTAGGCCAGCAACTTACTGTTCAGTACCCTTTCCATAACCTTGCTGGAGGTAATGGCGATCGGTCGATAATGAGCAGGGTCTGCACGGTCGCCCTTTTTTGGCACAGGTTGTACATTCGCAAGCTTCAAGGATTTTGGCACCGTTCTTTTTTAAAGAGAGAGGCGGAACAAGCGTGTCAACACAGGAGACAGTTCAGGCGCACATTGCCTCAACACTCTCGCTGAAATACCGTCAGGCCCGCTAGCCTTGTTCACGTCTAGACTGCACAATACTCTTCGTACCTCTTTCATGTGAACTGCGATCTCCATGTATGATGTATATCAAATAAATAAAAATAACAAAGATAAAACGCATCAAAGATAAGGAGTGGGGACTTGTGACGTCACTTTCCAGGAAAAAGTGTGCTGGTAAGTGACGTCACAAGTTTTTAACACACTGTATCGTCTTCATTTTTTTACGTGACCGATGAAAATATACTTGTCCAATTTTTTCTGGAAATCCCTTTCTAACTAAGTAATTTTTTTTAGTCAAATACCCTATTTGATAAAGTTAATTTGGTAATTTTTCCAACAATTTTAGAACAATTATAATTATAATTATATTATAGAACGGTGAAGGAGTATTACCTTTCACTTTAACTTTTCCGCTCCTGTCTCAATTATATATTTGATATTTATTAGTATATAAATTGGTATTGTATTTATGTATTGTATATTATTATATCTAATTAGTATTGTTTAAAACGTTTGTACACTGACAGCCCTAATTCTATCTCCCTTCGTTCAATCCATCCAAAGGTTGTCTGGAAGAGATTGCCTTGTGCGATAAGACTGCCCATTGTGCACTTATTTTATGTATGATTGTCCTGTTCTTATTATGAGGTGTACAATAAAGTATATAATAAATATATAAATAAATACCACTCTAAAACTACGATGGTTATAATTTTAAGGGCAATAAACTAAGCGCGTACTAATAATAAGCACGTAAAAATGGCAATAAATTATTATTAGATCCTAATCTGCCAGCCTACAGTCGTGTAGCTGGCGTAGCCCTTGGCTACGTCGTAGCATTCAGCTACGGCGTAGCAACTGCCTGGTCTTTTCTCATAATTTCAAAAACTTAATAGCATCCTTTTTGCTCTAGTTTTTCAATTCAAGTTCATATATTTATATTTAACGTTGTATGAGTATTTTTCCAAATAAAATATTTTACTTTAATATATGTAGATTTATCAGAAATTCTCAGTAAGCTCAATACAATATTCCGATATTAACTTTCATAAAACAAAAAATCAAATTACGTATCAACAAAAAAACCTTAAATCTATTACGAAGCCCTTATTCCCGTTATTGTATTGTTATTTGATTTCTTACATCATAATCGTGGTACGAGTACTTATCTTGGAAATACACAAACGATGTTAAGATTGCTTTGGGCCAAAAGTAATTTGCATCAACGATGTCTTCCGGGGCTTTTATTTTAGCAATATACGGTCCGAGGGTAAGTTTAATGTAGGGTAACTCAATTATAGGAGGTACTTGTGAGTGCGTGTCTTTTTTCGTCACATGGCCCCATCTGCCCGTCGATGTAACATTTTCAATCTGTAAAAGAAATTGGGAATAAGGTCAGCTGTTGGTTTTCCCACGCGAGGAATGAGGGTAGATGGTTATTATGGGTTCAAGCTCTATTGCTGTTTATTAACATGTTATTTTTGTGAGGTTTTCTTTCGGAGATTGGCTCCCGATTGTAACCCAAGCCTCTCGATTTAGAAGCCCCAAAACGATTTTGACTCATTTTCATTGATTCACTTATAATTTCTGTCGTTCCTTTGATGTTAATTACGATTTGAAACAATGATTTCAAAATTATGGGAAAAGGAGTCTGCAGGCAGGGTGGCCAAAAACTGCTGTATTCGTAGATTCCACTTCACCCTATTGCCTACCGAAACGAAGGTGTAGGTAGATCCAGGGTTCAGGAATTTGTTCGAAAGAGTCATCGCGGCCCTGGAACGCAAAGCGCTTTAGAAGGAACACGGATGGGTTTTAGTCAGTAAGAGTCTAACACTCCCTTTCGCTCCACCCAGAGCGGAAGAAGTCGTTTGATGATTTCCCATCCTTAAAAAAAGGTACAATTATGATAAATTATTTAAAGAAATAACTGGTTTAGAGAACTAAAACTTTACTTAGAAATTACAATACTCGGCACAGTGAGGCGGATGTCTACAGAGCAATGTTATAAACATGGATAAAAAATATTAGTTTAGAATATTTTAAATCAGTAATATAAACCGACAAAGGCGAACGGCAGAATTCGTATAACATACCTTTTTTGTAGTTCTGTGATAGAATTTGTACCACTTATTAAGGCAACTAAACCATTCATTTTCATGTAACATTAGTATTTTTAGAAGTCCGGATTAATTAATTATAGCAATTAAAAGATTTAAATATATTTAAAAATAGAAATAACAGTACCTAAATATAATTAACCAATTACACATTATACCTTACAATTAATAATTATTGCATACAATCTTAGTAATTAACTCTAGGAATTATTTTCGCCATCAATGTTTTTTTTTGTATTGGCAATTATTTTATTGACAGGTTAGTAAAATCTTTCCGAGTCTCTGTTCAGTTCTTTGCTGTTGTTTTGGATTGTGGTTTGTAACTGCATCTGAGCAATTAAGCAAATTATCTGGCTATTCTTAGGTTGAGTTGAGTTACCTGCCCCTTTCTTAGATGAAATAAAATTAAGAATCGATTAAGTAATTATAAGAACAATAAAATAAAATATGTAAGTTCCTACAAAAACAAAGTTGTTTTATTTACCCACACTCAAAACTCCATCAGAACTTCATCATCATCATCAAACTATTGCAGACCGCTGCTGGACGTAGGTCTCTCCTTAAGCACCCTACTGAATAGTTACAATTCTCATGTCAATTTGCCAACTTAATGATAAGCAAAACACTACAAAGATAGCACCAGCTATCTAGAACATATCCTTTTTCACCAAAACAATGTTATGTGCCTACACGTAATATTTATTGGGACATAACCTCAAAAATAAAACTGGTTATAACTTTTAGGTCCCAACTTCTAAAAATCTAAGAATTTTAAAAGGGCTTGCCTATCGTATTGACTACCAATTAAAACAAAAAATATCCCAAAACACGATATTTTATTAGGTGTACGAAACTCCCATACAACCCTGCCGTTCACCTTTGAATATAACCAACCAATCAAATTACGAAGTTCAGTTTCTAACGAATCAAATGTCACGTAAAATAATTAGCTTCGACCTTTTAAACCTATTTCAATTTATTCTGTTTTGCCCGTTTTTATAGATGTCCTTTTTGGGTTCCGTAGTCGGTACGCTTAGCGCTAGAAAGTTGAAATTTGATATACATATTAATCACGCCGTCAAATTGGTAAAATAAAATGTTGAAATACTTTTTTTTTAGCGTGGCCTACGTGTAAAGTTGGCATGTTTTTTTTATCGTCTACATCATAATGTGGGGTATTGTTGGATAGGTCGTTTAAAAATATTTCGGGTCGTTTGCGAAATATTAAGGTTTATAGTGAAAATTTTTGTTAGAGTCAAGTATTCCCCCCTCCGCCAGCTAACCGGTTGGTTTTGGAGACGTGAGAATATAATTTATGATAGTAGCATACAAAACTAATTTACAAGAAAAACTATCACCTTCACCTAGGCTTAACGATTTAATGAGTAATAGTCGACCAAATTATAAAATAGAACTGGGTAAAAACGCACTTGGCCTGTTTTGAAAATAAGTAAAGATGTACCTAGGTATATGATGAGCGTCTGACATCAAACCAACGAGTGTCTACATAATATTTGTAACGGTTGTAATTTCAACGAGAAAATAGGATTAACAAACTAATCTGTATATATACAACGCCTAAAACATAAGCAAACAATATTACAACTTCTGCGTAAACAGAACATTAATGTACAAATACATGCTACCTCATATATTAATTACTAACGTTATACGAGATACAAATATCCGCAGAGCCAAGGATATAGGTACAAATTAAATATTTAATAGACAATTTTCAGTTTAGTATTCTGAGATGAAAAAGATTTTTAATATTGGGTATGCTAGCTTACCTTTACCGCTGGCTGCTTTTATGTAAGCCAATATCCGTTTAAGGCTTATGATTGGGTGTGTAAGCGGTAGCGGGGCTGCCCTGCTTGGGCTGAGCACCGCCGTGTCCTCGTCGAGGCGATCGGCGGCGGCGACCTCTCGCGTCCGGCCCTGGTTGAATCCATGGTCCGGAGCGAGGAGGCTTGGGAAGCGGTCACCTCCTTCTGCGAAACAGTAATGCTAGCAAAGGAGGAGGCGGGCCGCGCGAGGGAAAGGCAACGCCTTCGCCCCAGCCGCCGCAACAGGAGAAGACGCCCCGGGCGTCGGGAGTCGCAGGGCGATCCCCGGCCAATGTAGGCGCGGGCCTGCGGACGGCGAGCATTGGGTGGCTCGCTATCCGATCACCACCAGGCCCAAGTCGATGGCGCGTTGTGTTTCACGCGCGCCTCAAAGAGATGTCAGCATAGAAGACGGGGCCCGCTAGGACCAAAGCCTGCCAGGGTTGCGGAATCTGTTCGAAAGAGTCACCGCGGCCCTGGAACGCAAAGGGCTTTAGAAGGAACACGGATGGGTTTTAGTCAGTAAGAGTCTGACACGCCCTTCCGCTCCACCCAGAGCGGAAGAAGTCATTTGATGTTTTCCCATCCTTAAAAAAAAAAAAAGCGGTAGCGGGGAGCGGGAAAGCGATTACGAGAAATAGAAAGTGATCCCGCAATTTGTTCTGCCGATTGGCTAATTTACTCGATGTTGCATGTCTTCATTCGAAGTCAATTTATATCTTAACTTGAATCCCTAAAAGATTATAGAGTAATAACCTTTGCACGCGGCTTCATACGCGCATATCCCGTTTTTTTCCCGTTCCCGTAAGGATTTCGGGAAATCCTCTCTTAGTGCTCCCCAAGGAACCTCATGCCAAACAGCTCTCAACGAACAGTAGTGGCTGTGCGTTGTCTGTCAGTCAATCAGTCAGTAACGGAAATTAAGGATATTTGTGTCTGGTTGTCTAGGCCGGCTGCACACCGAACGCGTTTTCGTACGAATTTGACAGGTGCAAACACGCACGAATGATGGCTTATACCTACTACGGGAGCGCGCAGGCTGGGTGCGAGTTGGTCGTACGTATACGTCGGACATCCGAAACCAATCCGAACTTGTTGAGATTTTCAAACGATATCGTGCATTGAACGTACTTGATGAAAGAGATATCATAGGGATTTTGCCAATTCGACGGAGAAAAACACATTCCGTGTGCACACTCAATCCGTACGACCAGCATCAATTCGTACGACCAGCATCAATTCGTACGACCAGCATCAATCCGTACGACCAGCATCAATTCGTACGACCAGCATCAATCCGTACGACCAGCATCAATCCGTACGACCAGCATCAATCCGTACGACCAGCATCAATCCGTACGACCAGCATCAATCCGTAAGACCAGCATCAATCCGTAAGACCAGCATCAATTCGTACGACCAGCATCAATTCGTACGACCAGCATCAATCCGTACGACCAGCATCAATTCGTACGACCAGCATCAATCCGTACGACCAGCATCAATCCGTACGACCAGCATCAATTCGTACGACCAGCACCCATTCGATACAAATTCGTTCCTATCCAATGTGCGGTCAGCCTTAGCGTCTAAGTAAGACTGACTTAAAATAGTTCATTTTGTTGAATAACCGCAACGAAGCTTTTTGATCCGATTTTGCAAGAAATTGCACAATCTAGAGAAGTTTGGAATGAGGAAGGGGAGGCCTTTATCCAGCTTTGGAACACAAATAAGTCTTGTAAAAAAAGACGCTAAAAGATCTGGTTATGCTAGTTGAGCTCTATCGCCCCGTCTGTCATCCTTATCTAATGTACAACTAGTCTTACCCGCTGCTTCCTTGTACATGGTTGCTACCTTTTATAAGTGGGGTTACTATGTTATCAAGAGAGCCTAGACGTGAACTATTTTAGTTCTAACTGTAGGCACTTACTAAGTTTATCGTATTATAAATCGAAACAAAACGAGATGAAGTTATCGAAGTCTAAAACGTAAGTTAGCTCTAGAACACCCATTTAAGCATTAAAACTTCATGCTACACAAAGGCGGAGTGGTAGGAAAAGACCAAAAAAATAAAATCGACTTCCAAATAAAAAAAAAACACTACAAGTAAAGGTGTTTTTGGTTGTTTCTTCGTATTTTTACACCGATTTCCGAAATTAAAGTTATTTTCTACTTTGTAGTGTTTTTGTTTTATTTGGAAGTCGGTTGTATTTTTTTGTAGAGGTATCATCATTATCATCATATCAGCCGAAAGACGTCCACTGCACTGCAGTCCAATTTTAAATTGTCAAGTTCGGTTAGTCAAGGATATGAAGCTAGTTGCATGTTCCAAAACGTAGATCTCCATGAAGAAGCACGTGCAAGAAACTCTATATACACTTTTCAATCAATAAATAGTTACAAAGTATTCATTGCTATCATACATTTTAAATCCCAAATTCTACCTTCAAAGTAGGTATTACGATGCCCGATCTGCCACTGAGAGTAGAATTCAATGATACTTAGCCCAATTCTACAGCAGCTGAGCCTCTTTTGTTGATCGTCCTTTTTACCTTTGTAAGGCTAAAGATTTTTGTGTTTTTCAGACATCAAGTTTAGCCAGCATCTGTTTGATCTTTGATGATGATGAAGTTGTTAAGGAAAAAGCATTTTGTATCAAGTACTTTGTTTGAAATGTACTGTTTTTTATAAGCTGACTTGAAAAACGTAGCGTTAAAACAAGGAGTGGTTGGGCTATATGGTTTACCGGCTTCTGGCTGCAATTTTGTGTGCGTAGACCGGGATAACTAACTGTTGCGGAATTTGTTTGAAAGAGTCACCGCGGCCCTGGAACGCAAAGGGCTTTAGAAGGAACACGGCCCATCCGTGTCATTTTTAGTCAGTAAGAGTCTGACACGCCCTTCCGCTCCACCCAGAGCGGTCGTTTGAAGAAGTCATTTGATGATTTCTTATACATAAAAAAAGCGTTCAACATTGGTTAAATCCAGCTTTTATACCATATTTCTGCCAAATTTCATCACAATCTGCTATGTAGCGTCAAAATGTCACAAACATCAAGCCATCCATCCAAACACATCTCACAAACTTTTTATATATTATATACATTAAATAGTATTAAATATTAATATATGTATTTGGATTATGGGAAGGAAGTCGGATATGTTAGAATTATCGAGTACTAAATATATATTCTGTAGTAAAAACTACAGAAAATATATTAAAAAAATAAAAAAAACAATAATAAAAAAATGACCAGATTTTTGTCTCGTTCAATTCGATTTAATGCGGCAAAACATGCTGAGAACCGTTCATAATAAGTATTAAATCTTTTTGGTACTATTATTTCTAGGCATATAATTTTAACGGTAGAATTTATCGTTACAATTAAAAAACCAGCTTTAATCTTTTAGCGATAGAGTATAAATTCATAAGTCAATCTTGTAAATGTAAAATTCATGTCGTATGTTCCAAACTTTGTTTCTACATCCGAAACTTCTGTTGATAATTCTTGGCTAGGTTCATTATTTAATTATTAATTTTACTTCGCCTTCAACAACTTGATTACATGGAAAATTAATTCACAACTGATGGAAAGTTTCATTATAATGATGCTTCGTTTGGGTATTATTTTTAGAGAGATGAAAATGATATTAATATCAAATTCATAAACAATTAATAGAACTATTTGCTCCCACTGTTCCACCATCTTAAAAGTTAAGACCCACTTTGGTCATGCTCTGTGAGTTATTAAAAAATCCCTAATATTCATATGGACCGTTTTCTTCGTTTCAACACTCTTCAAGTCATCATTTATGAACTAATCGTTTCAATAACTTAACTTGTGTGGAACATTTGAATAATCCGCCAGTCCTTTTACAGTCTGCAGTCAAGCCTTTTTTTTTTAAGGATGGGAAATCATCAAATGACTTCTTCCGCTCTAGGTGGAGCGAGAGGGCGTGTCAGACTCTTACTGACTAAAATCCATCCGTGTTCCTTCTAAAGCCCTTTGCGTTTTAGGGCCGCGGTGACTCTTTCGAACAAATTTCGCAACCTGCAGTCAAGCCTAAAAGGAGGATAATGATTTTGTAATCATCCCTTAGTTGCCACTGCCTCATTTTAATATTTGATACTATACATTATTTTTTTTCTTTCTTTACATTGTTCTCATATATAGAAGCAACAAGGTTAATGTAACCAGGATTTTTGTAAACATAAAATGATTTAAAAGAGTGTCCGTGGAGTTTCTTGCACGTTCTTCTCTATAGAGATCTACGCTTTCGAACGTGCAAATAGCTTCATGTTTTTGACGGACTGACTTTGACAATTCAAAAGTACCTGATAATGGTTTATTTGAAATAAATGCTTTGACTTTGACTTTGTTATACTGAAGTTTCATTATTTTGTTACAGAACTACCGGAAAAGCCGAAGATTTTCGACGAATTCGACAAAGAAGTTGTCGGAGTGGCCGGCCCCTACATAGAAGACACCAGTTTGAAGCTTACCTGCGTTGTAAGTGGAGGTAAATCAAGAAGACATATTTCATTTTCTAGTAATACTGTTAGGTTTAAAGAATCTTTATTTACTTTCAGTTTTTTTTTTCCTTAGCCTATTGTGTCCCACTGCAGGGCAAAGGCCTCCCCCATATACTTCCAGACATTCTTTTTTTGTGCCACCTCAAACCAGCCGGTGTGCATCCAAATCATCTCACCACCGCATTCTGGGCCGGCCTCGGCGACGCCGTCCATCCTCTGGCACCCATTGCGTGGAGACTTTTGCCCAGTCATCACTATGCATGCGGCTGGTGTGTTAGTTTTCTTTTATGAGATTTAAATTTTAACAGAAATAAATCGTCGTCTACTGCCAAAGCATGCGATTGTAACACAAAAGTCAATTAAAAACGAAGCAAAAGAGTAGGCACTTACAGTTTTAGTATTTAAATTGAAAAATACATAGTTTCGAAGATAATACTAACACTAATACTCGATATGTGTATGTTTCATTGAAAAGTTTGAATAAAACATTTTCATTCAAATCAATATTCATATTTAACTTAAGAAAATGCGATGTCGTCCTATTTCACGCAAGGGTGTTTTACATAAATAATCGTAACTTCGTCGAAATATTTTGTATGAAAAATGGAAACTTAACATACTTTATGTGCGAGGTGATTCTTTGGCATGGTCTCATTGATACCCTACAGTTATGGGATATCAAAAGGAACGCGTTGTATAAAAAGGCTACAAATTTGCATAGGCTTTTCGCACGGAGGAGTCTCAGAATTAATGTTTGGTCACCCATCCACGGGCTGATCTCGGCTAGCGTTGCTTAGTTTCAAAGATTGACCTCGGTGGCTGTAATTAATTAGCCACGAGTTTTTCTCACTATCTTGCTAAAATTGTCCAAAATAATCCAAATTCCATTATTTTATTTTTTATTTTATAATTCAAATAATTTTACAATAACTAATTTATTTGTATGTACATATATATCTCATTTTAATATGTGTTCCTTGTGTATCCGTGGGCATCACAGGCTCTATCAGAATACCAGCGCTGAGTTATTTTTGTTTTTAAATAACGCAGCATATGCTGAAATAGGGACCTTTTGGCCTCGCACATATTAAATTCACTGCTTGCTGTTTTAGCTTTTGTCAATTAGTTTTAATTTATTTTACTTTTCTGTTTGTTTGTGCGAGTCCCAAATAACTATCTTTCTTTCTTTCTGATGGTGAGTGAAAAAATGGAGTTTGGACTCCCGCTCCCACTGGCCGTATCAGCCAGATCGAGTGTCAAAACCCCGTTAACTTTCCACAAACACAATAAAGTAAAAAGTTAAACATTGACATTTTCAACGGAAAAGTGACGGTGCCCAGTAGAAGTTCAAATTAAAGTAGTTACCTTTGTACCGTTCGCAACTAAACTTTGTAGCCGACCGTCGAAGACTAACTCGATGAAATAGGGTACACTGGAGAAAGAATAAAATGCTTGAACCTTTGAGCTACGGAACCCGAGTCCGTGTACCGTGGAGGTAAAGGAACAGGCTATAATTTGGTAGGAAGGTTCGTGAATTGTCTTATTTTGAGCTGTGCGGAAAAATAAACAATTTCTATCGGTAGTTTTGAGCTGCTTTTCTTATAATTTGAGATTTTGTCAGTTTAAAATATTATACCCAATTGAGTGCTCTCTTATTTATTTAAAACTAGTGGTCCACCCTGGCTTCGCACGGATATTCTTTTTTTCAAAAATTTTTTTCATCCAAACCTCGCCCTTACAATTACGAACACAACAAAAAAATCATCTAAATCGTTCCCAAGTTATGCGCGTGCATACATTTCGGCGATTCATTTTTATTTATGTAAATAGAATTATGTACAATAGTAGTACATCGGCGGACTTAATGCAACGAGTCATTCTCTACCAGTCAACTTTTGACTTAAAAAGACTATGCTGCGGTAGGTGTAGAACAAATAAATAATATTAAAAGCGACAATATTGCACTCCATTTTTTGTTGCATCCTAACACTCACGTGTTGGGATACAACATAATATATAAACTAAATCAAGGTAATAAATCAAGAAAACTTACTAACTATATGTTACGTCACACGTAACACTATTCTAGAAAATATGAATGGTTTGGATATGTAAAGACAGGGAAATTAATTGTACCTACACAACCATTCCTGGTAAACTAAAACTTCACTAAGTTTGAAAGTATGTAAATGTATCATTTACAAAAAAAATCTAGACAAGTTTGCGGACTGTTCAATAGAGTTACTGCGGCCCTGGAACGCAAAGGGCATTTGTAGAAGCACGGGTGGGTATTCCGGATCGAGAGGATTCATTTTTTTTTTTTTTTTTGATGATGTCCCAACCAAAAAACAAAAAAAGGCTCTAGACAAGTGACATTCTGGGCCCTGTTAAATATAACCGACAAATTTGTCAAAAACTGTCACAATTTTGCAACAGGTTTTGTTTAATAAAGCAGAAAATGTCATCATCATCGTCATCAGCCGAAAGACGTCCACTGCTGGGCATAGGCCTCCCCCAAACTAACTTGCTAAGACTTGTCACCAGTCACTTTTATTAAATAGGCCCCTGTCAGTGGTCAAAATGTACATGATTGACAAACGCTGGCAAAATGTCACGTGATCGTGATGATTGACATTTCGACAATCGCCATCGCTAACAGAATTTTTCTAGGTGTAAGACTTTATAATTTCTGACAAGTAATTGTGAAACTAGCCTATACACGCTGAAATTTTATTGTTTTTTTTTCCCGCGGCAGAACGATTAGCCATACGTAGTACTATCGAATATTCATAAACTCGAAAGCGAGAGAAGCAATAGTAACTCCCTAGACGTGACGAAGGTAATACTGGCAGAGCGGCGGCGAAAAGCGATTCATGAATGTTCAGAGCAAACTAAGCTCTCGCGCGTAGTAATTACGCTGCCTGCGTCTGTGTTTCCGAACGCATACAACCCTAATCTCTTCAAAATTAGAGTGAACAGGCTTCTTCTGGGTAAGCTCGCTCCATCGTCGACTTTGTCTCTGCCATCTATGACCTAGACTAGAGTCAAGAGCAAACCCATATTAAAAAAAAGAAAAAAAAAATTTTGTTTATCACAATTGTTAATCTGCCAAGTCTTGATTTTAAATTATTATTTTTCATAAATCGATTGTATTACCAAGACAAACTCATTTCGCTGCGGAAAAACAATCATTAAAATTTCAGCTTGTATAGATGGAGTTATCTTTATAATGTACTGTCCACCATACTGGTAACAGAATACAAATGTATAATGTCCATTTAATAAGGTATATGTCCTAAGTTGACTTACTAAAATTCGAGTAAAGTTTCAACCAACTACACAAATTATAACGGCCCAAACTCGTCCGACTTTAAATAAAATATTGCCACTGTATTAAAATTCCCCTTAACCCGAAGTGAAAAGTAGTCTAATAAATTATTTAACTGGAAGATCTGCCTCATTTTATAATTGAAACAAATTCGATTATAAATTACTGAAGGGAGTTCAAACAACCTTAAGATTTGCTAATCAGCAATTTCTCCAATTTGCCTTTATTAATATTTGATTTGATAATACTTAGACTTTAGCTGAATGGGTAATTAGTGTGTTTTTTTTGCTATTTTTACGGAAATAAAAAAGAAAATGTTTGTTTGACGGATTTCGGCCATGGCGTCCATTGTCAACGGAGACCAGTCATCGGCGCGGAATATATTATGCACAGGTGTGTGCACAAACACTGATGCACACCCTCTTTCATTACTCTCATATTCCAATGGCACAGCAATCCAACACGACCGGAAAGAGATCTAGCGCAGGACCAACAGCTTAACGTGATTTCCGAGAAAACTGGCACAGAAAAATTCCTGTTGGAAAAACTTAAGGATTTTTTTTGCCCGTTCCGAGAGTCGAACGGAAATAACTAGAGAATAAATCAATACACCTGTTACCCATAAGCTATAGCTAATATTGAGTATAGTCAAATGGTTTACAAAAGTATTGTAAACCATCTTGGAAAAACCCAATGTTTATTTGTGAAAATATAATTTTCTGCGAACTTACTTGAGTGTACGATTCCAAGCAACCAATATTTGTTTCACAATTTTCTTTGAAAATGTAGGTGGCTATAAATAAAAGATTTATATTATATTTATTGACTGTCCGTTATGAGTGTCAAATATCTTCCAAATGACAGCCGAGGCCAACGCCTTATCGTGCTATCCAAATCAATGTGATTGATATATAAGGAATTAGACTTTTTTGTTAGCCTGCAATTGTGTCCCACTGCTGGGCAACGGCCTCCCCTTTCTCCCTCCAAATCTTAAAATTATAAATTTGAAATTTCAAAAGGAAAAAAATTATTGGTTTCGGAAAAAATCACGACAGATTCTATAAAAGTTGCCCAGAGGAGTTAGTTCTTGTGTGAAAAGACATAAGAACTAACTTATCTTGATAACTTTTAAACAGACCGAAATTTTAGTATTTTTCCTTTATTTCTTTGTATAAACTATTTTTATAAATGTTTTTTTTTTCATTTATTAACTAAGAACATTTTTTCCAAGCATGAACATATAAATATACCAACACAAACCATCGCGGGTTTAACAGCAGTATGGCCAGACACGGCAATTTGGTGCTACAACATATTTTTAAATGAGCAGTTAGGTAGGTATATATAACTCGTCATTTAAAATGACACTTTCTAGATCGTCTTGCAATCTAGAAAGTATATTTTCAGCACTCTTGAGCAGCTCTTTGCATTTATACAGATTTCCAGAGGTAAGTCTCACGTATAACCACAATCTTATCTGATGGTAAGCTACGATGTGGTCGCAACGGAGCACAATTGCCTAGAAATAACCTGTTCAATTTTTCCCCAGGTAAACCCATGCCCCGTATTCGCTGGTGGCGTGACGACAAGGTCATAGCAACATTGGCGCCAGTAGACGACGAGTCTCGTCTCAGTCTCCTAGAGCTGAGGATACCCAAGCTGTCCAGAGACTACTTCGAGGCAGTGTACACTTGCACTGCTGATAACACGGTGCTGGTGCCGCCTTTGAGAGTCAATGTGCAGATACAGATTTATTGTAAGTATTTTTCTAGACTATTTGTGACCATTTCAATATTATCTGGCTTAAAAAATTAAAACCTATTCGAAAAATGGACAAATCTGCAATGTACCGTATTGGGTTATCCTCTAGTTTTAGCTATATGTTTATTATTAAAATTATTCAGAAAAAAAAAAACTATGGTTGAATAAAATAATGGACCCTAGAAAAACTAACGATTATCGGAAAGTTCAAAATAGGATATTCTTTTATTCATGCTATATGATTAAGAAGTCTGACTACTTTAATATACAGCGTGAATAAAAGATATTACTTAACTTAGTAAAATTTGTGAAATAATAAATAAAATCGCTGGAAATGTAGAGAAATTACACGCTTTTGAAGTTATTGCGCAAATTCATGCAAAAACCACACAACAACACACGCAAATTCAATTCATGCAATTAGTACTATCTTTGTTTACACACACACACACACACACACATTTCTCTAATCTTTTTGAGAATTTCAAATTTCTTTTTATTGCGTCTTGTCTTTTCAAACTCAAATTGACAAACACTACCAAAATATTACGTTTAGAACTTTTAAATGATAAATGAAAATTATTTTGTAAGTAGGTTAAACATAACACTTTTACACGACAATCTCTTTGGGTAATTTTAAACTAAATGAGGCCGGTGTTTCCAAGCTGACTACCATAAGAAGAAATACCGAAACAAACTCAGAGGTCAAAGTCTCTTTTAAAGTCCATACAATCGTAATGGTCAAATCATATGAGAACCATGTAGGTTAATGTCTGAAGTGGTCTTTTGAGGAAAGTACCACACAGATTTGAGTGGACCTGTCCAGACAGTGCAAGCATTTGTCAGTTATCGTGTAGCATACTTAAAACTTTAAGGAGCACAACTTTTGACAATAGTTATCGCTGTTAAAATGTCACGTTATCTAGAACTTAATGTAACTAATTTGAGAGAATGACACTTCGCAACAGAGACTTAGGATCGCTTACAAAGTTTCTATATCTTAATACAACAATTATGCTAATGCTTAAGTTTGTCCGAGCACCCACAATTCCACAGGCTACCTCACAGAATTTGTACAACAAAACTAAACACACAAAAACATAACTTGGAAAGGTCACGCAAAGTTATAGTTATAGTCGTAACTTTGCTCTCAGTATAAAACCAGCTACTTACCCACGGTCACTTGCGTCCTAGGCGAATTATTTACCCGATTAAAAAGTATCCTAAACTTTGTACCCGAATAAATTCCTAATATTAAAACTGTTCATTTTTTATCAGTTTGTCAAACATCCAAAGTCATTCAGCTGTACCGTGATTTGTTAAACAGAAAAACCAAACTCACTAACGTCCAAATATTGAAATTAAAAATCTTGCCCAGCCAGCCCAGTCATGCTTTACACGATTTTAACGAATTTATAAAAAAATACATTATTTTTCTTTACTAAGACTTCGCTGTCCGTCTGTCACCAGGCTGTATCTCCTGAAGCGTGATAGTTAGACGGTTGACATTTTCACAGATGATGTATTTCTGTTGCCGCTATAACAACAAATATTAAAAAAACAGAATACAATAAATAAGTTATGCCGTTTTATAGATAAAGATAATGGTACGGAACCTTTCGTGCACGAGTCCGACTCGCACTTGGCCGGATTTTTCATGTTAAAATATCAACGTTGTTGGAACACTAATAAACCCTCCGGAATGCATTTTCTCAATAATACTAAAACCCACATGAAAAGCCGTTACGTAGTTTAAAAGCACAAAAATGCGATTACACAGACGTACCCGAAAAGCAACTTAATTTTACAATATTTTGTAGGCAGTATTAATACACGTTGAATTTCTGTTACTAGTTTTTCTTCAAATATTAAATCAAACTAAGAAATACAAGGCTAGATATTTTATTCCCATATAAAAATAACAGTTAGTATGCGTGTTTTAGATATCTATAGGTACATCGAAGTAGCGCAGTTCCAAACATAGGTCCCCAATTTATCTGGATATTCGTACCACCGTGTCTCCAGCCTAATATTCCGCCATTTGTCTGACTAAACGCGTCGGGACATTATGAACGTTGACAGCGCAGTTCGTCATCGTACGTGATAGCTATATGAGGATAAACACATAAACATGGTGGATTCATACGAAAAAGTATGACAGACGTGACTTAAGATTTGCAGAAGTTGACTTGTAAGTTATTTTTGGGGTTGGAGTATAAAATTGGGGGTGGAATTATGTCTGTGTTTGCATTTGGTCCCGGTGAAATTTTGTAACCTATATTTCAACTGGTAATGAGAAACGTTTTGGTACACAGTTTATCCAAGCGTACATTTAATCGGCAATCTAAAAATAAAACGTTAGATGCGTAAATAAGCAAAATGTTCAAAGCGAAATCTTAGCTAAAATTGGATTTATAAAAATGTAAAATTCAAAACGCTTTGGCCTAGTCGTAGTTTTAAAAAAAAATAAACAATGCATAATAATAATTGCACATCTAGAAAATAAAATAAATAGGGTATTTGACTGGAAAAAAAAAAAAATAATCCGTCAGATAGATTTCCAAAAAATATTGTACACGTATTTTTTCTTTTGTCTACGTGACAAAACAAAAAAACTAAAAATTAAGACACTGCGTTGAGAACTCGTGTGACGTCCGTCACTTACCAGTCCACTTTTTACTGGAAAGTGACGTTACAAGCCCCCACTCCAATCTTTGATGCAGTTTTGTCTTCGTAATTGATTTGGTAAAATAAAAAAAATCGTATCCAATATTTTTCGCGAATCTAACTGACGTACTAAATAGAATCACATTTTTTGAACCCGGGCAACATCCCTATTACTTTTATTTATTATTTTTATTGCCTTTCCTACAAAAGAACATTGAGTCTTGTTTTATCAAAAGCTTTACTTTTACCACAAAAATATTTTACTTCATCTCAAAGAAAAATAAACGCTACTACAAAAAGATATAAAGACACTTTATTTAATCAAATCTAGTGCTACCCTTTTTCCAGTTACCCAATCTGCCTCGAGCAACAGTTTTAGGGAAAAAAAAAAACATTGGTTGCCGCAAAATAGTTGGAAAGTTTCATAACATCCGTATTACGCGAGGACAAATGTTCATTTTCTGTTATTGCAAGACTGAATCCACGTAAATCCCTGCGATTAACCTATATCAGCCGCGCGACTCTCTCGGATTATCTCGGAATATGACGGTTCGTCGCCGACAGGATTCTTTTGTCACCGCTCACCCTAAGGGGCCATTAGTTTTTATTTGTGTAGCATTGTCCTGTCGTGACGGCGTTGCCACGTCGGCGCACAGGAAATTATTCTCCATTATAATAACCCATGATGTCATTCGTTCAGTAATGCACGTTAAGCTCACCTTTTCCAACAAAGCTTTTAGTGGGCGATCTTATTTTTGTTTTTAACACTTTTTCAACTATCTATACCGTTAATGGCGTCCATTAGCGTTTTAGTTTCCTATTGTTCGAGCTGCTTCGATTAAATTCTTGCGATGGATTTGTGAAGGTAATTTATCGACAATAGAGTTTTAAGTTGATGTATAAAGAATAAACGCAATACCTGAAAATTGGTCATTGTACTCATCATTATTAACAACTATTATTATGGGACCAACTAATAATTAACTGCTTCAAACATATCTGTGCGCATAACTCTACAAAATGCACTGAACTTTTTTTTTTTTCATCCCTTTTTAAAATTAGTTCAATACGACCGCTTAGTAACAGAATAAACGCAATACCTGAAGTATTGCGTTTACTCTGTTACACGTTCTATATAATCATGTTTGGTTATATTTACGTTGAGAGTTTAAAGGTCAATATTAAGTGAGTGTTTTCCGGTGCGTGTTCACATCCGCATTGATGGATTACCGTCGTTTTAACGGTGTAGCTACAATTTCTCATACTGTTCCGGGATACGCTTGAAACAACAAATTTCCCTCAAAAAATAAGCCCCGGCTTAAAACGTTGCAAACATTGAATTACAGATCAACTTTAATGGATAGTCCATTATCGTGCGAGTGCGTATTTTATATTCATTTTTAATCGATGTGGAAAACATCGTCCAATATTCAGAATGTCAAACAATGCACAGAATAAATAGCAGCAGATATGTTTTTTAAGAAATAATTATCATCATCATCATATCAGCCGAAAGACGTCCACTGCTGGACATAGTCCTCCCCAAGTGTCGCCACAACAACTGGTCATATGCGTCTCGCATCCATCGGCTACCCACGACCCTCACCAGGTCATCGGTCCACCTTGTGGGAGGCCTTTCAACGCTGCCTCTTCCGGTACGCGGTTGCCACTCCAGAACTTTCCGGCCCCATCGACCACCTGTTCTGCGAGCAATGTAGGGTACATTGCTCGCAGACTCGCAGCCCACTGCCATTTCGGTTTGTCGATCCTTCGGGTTATGTCGGTAACCTTGGTTCTTTTTCGGATACGAGTATCATCATTCTTGATTTGATCACGCAAAGAAACTACGAGCATTGTCCTCTCCATTGCCTTTTGGGTGACTTTAAGCCTTTGTTTTTTGTAAGTAGGTTTATTCCATAAATACTTAACTAACTATACACTAGAAATAAAAATAAAATCTCCTAACTAAATAAACACGGCGTAAATATGGCGTCAATTCATCCGCATCGCTGTCGACTGGAAGTGTACCCAAAAGACTGGCGGCATTGCCACGTTGTATGGCAATGCTTATTCTTTGACCAAGGTAAAAGCCAGCCCTTGGGTCACGTGAAGTGTCAACTAAGCGCCTTGAGAGATCTTTAAATAAGTTATGTGCACTCGGACCCCAAGACCCGAGAGTTTCAACCCCAAACGGCTCGAAAATATAACTACCAACAAGTTTATTATATTTCCGCCGCTTGAGGTTCTCTGCAGCCGCAGCGGCAGCGCCAGCACAGCACGAAGAGCTAGGAAGATGGGATGGCGCAAGAGTATCGACACAAGTAGCGTCCCACACTAATGGCCTACCCATCTTCCATGGAAATAACGACATGCAGTTACAAAAAAAAAAAAATGTATTTGTTTAGTCCAAAAGTGTCTCGTACAATAATCTACGAAACTTACTTAAGGAGCATGTGAAGACATCAATATGTCCGAATTCATTATTGTAGGATCCTGCTTTTCGCCGATTGTGTGTTTTATAATTAGGTTTGTTTATGGACTCCTCTGGCAGGTCAACCTAGGAGGTTGTCGTCTGCTTAACCGGCCTTGTGTATAATAAGGTGTGCAAAAAAGAATATAACAAATAAATTAGATCCCTACCACAATTAGATTCTAAAAAATACTTGTTGGTAGCCCTGGTTTATATTCAATGACTGTCAGATTCCGACCGAAATGACGATGAAATAACCAACATAATTTACATACTACAGTGGCAGAGGCTTACTAAATAGACTTCCATTTTGTGAACTGAAGTTTAATAATAGTAATGGTCGGGCTGGTTAGCCAGGCTGTCATATAACAAAATTTGGCGGTCCTCACAGTACCGTAATGATGATAAGGGTAACGCGTTTGTCACTTTTTGTGAATAAAGTATTTTTTAACGTCATTTTGATTTTGGAAATCATCTCGTTTTGCTTGAAGCAAGAATTTAGGAACGGCAATGTTACATTTACTTTGACGATGGAACATATTTAGCGCCAACGCAAAGTGAAATAATTTGAAAATCAAAAGGGCAGGTTGTTACCAGCAACAGAATCTTTTTTTTTTGTAAATCATCAAATGACTTTATCCGCTCTGGATGGAGCGGAAGGGCGTGTCAGACTGTTACTGACTAAAACCCATCCGTATTTCTTCTAAAGCCCTATGCGATCCAGTGCCGCGGTAACTCTTTCGAACAAGTATGGAATCTTACAAACTAGAATTTGTTAATACAATATAATTGCATAGAAAAGAAACAGACGAGTTCGCTATCTAATTGAGAAATTTAGGTAACGCAAGCGCAGGCGTCTGCCATCTAAGAGACAACGTTAATAAAACTACTTAAAAGAGACCGCCTCGAATAAGAGCCCTGAAATAGATATTTACAACTGTTGTAATAAATACTTAAATAATAATATACACTATAAATAAAAATAAAAACTCCTAACTACGTTAACCCTACCATATGGCGTCAAAAAATTCATCCGCATCGCTGTCGACTAGAAGTGTACCTAATATACTGTCGGCATTGCCACGTTGTATGGCAATGATTATTCTTTGACCAAGGAAAAAGCAGGCCTTGGGTCACGCAGTGTCAACTAATCATGATGAATGAATATGTTTATAACTAAGATTTTTCTTCCAGTGCGACCACTATTCGTGGAGATCCTAGCCCGGGAGCAGCCGCTCTCCGTGGGGCAGGCAGCAGAGCTGGCGTGCAAGGCTGTGGGGGCTAGGCCGCCGGCAGTCATCACGTGGTGGATGGACGACCGACAGATGGCGGTAGCGGCGATCCAGAAGGTAAAGTAGAACCTTGCATTTGAAAGAAATAAAGTGAATAATAGAATTTACTACCGCAGCCCGCGGCTCCGACTGAGTAAATGTCGAAAATTATCCCAAGGGAACGTACACCCAGGATAAAAATCTGTGCCAAATTTTATCAAGAT
Source organism: Mamestra brassicae (assembly GCA_905163435.1). Taxonomy (NCBI): domain Eukaryota; kingdom Metazoa; phylum Arthropoda; class Insecta; order Lepidoptera; family Noctuidae; genus Mamestra; species Mamestra brassicae. The sequence continues at coordinate 1,763,516 of LR990996.1, read as the reverse complement.
CCGTTCAGTCGTTCTGCCGTGATTGAGTAACAAACATCAATTCATCCAAACATCTGAACTTTATAGCATGCGCGTGCAGTAGGCTTATAAATAAAGAAGTATAGATTTATTTATTTATTTGGACTCAACAGCTTATTAGTAATTGACATGAATTACGAATGTTCACCTCCCTATCAATGAACAGCCCAATGCAGTTGCGTTAAAGTTACTAGCATCTTAGAGTCTGCATACACTGCACAGTGATAGCGAGATGATGACAATTACCTCTTAAGCCAATAACAGTATTGACAATGATAGGTTAACTAGAAAGTGGCGAGAAATATATACAATTGACTCACGTAAAATCAATCTTCATAGCCTTATTCAAGTTTGTAACAGTCAGTTTTCAGTCTACCCGAATGCAGCGGAGTATTAGTAATTGAAATAGAGTGGCTGCCAAACTGAACCTAGCTACCTTAACTCTTGGCAAGACTGGTGACAGATTTCCTGGCTTCAGACCAACCGTAACGACTGTCAAAGATCTAGAGGTACAAATTACAGCAGGGACCAACAGCTTAGCGGGCTTTCCGAGGCGCGGAGGAATCTCGGTATATTAAGATGGTCACCCATCCACAGACCGCACTCGGAAAGTTTTGTTTAACTTTGAAGATCTACCTGCTGCTGTTATTATTAGCCGCAGGTTCCTAACACAAATCCTATCAATCTCTTCCGTAAGGTACTGGTGACTGAGTGACTGACAGACAACGCACAGTCAAAACTACAGGTCGTAGAAAGCTGAAATTTGGCATGTAGGCTCCTTGGGGAGTGTAAAAGCACTAAAAGAGAATTTCTCGATATTTTTTTTAATTTTTTTTAATTTAGTATGGGTTTGCTCTTGACTCTTATCTAGTCTAGGTCATAGATGACGGAGACAAAATCGACAATGGAGCGAGCTTACCCAGAAGAAGCCTGTTCACTCTACGTTAATTCCTACGAAAATGGAAAAAAAAACAGGATATGTGCGTGCGAAGTCGTGGGCAAAAGCTAGTATTACATAAAATACAATTGCTACAAAGTACCAACTACCGCAAGGCTAATTCCCGCAATGTTCATTCTCTCTCGATATCATGTCAGTGTGTATTTAAACGCTAAACAATTTTAGACGGATCAAACGACACTGAGACCAGATTGACAATGTTCGAAATATTCAAAGGGGCTATGATTCTTGAAAAGTCCAAATGTATGGGATGAACATTCTTCTTCGTGTCACTGGCACGACAGTAATTCAGTTTTTTTTTTGGCCTAAATAAATAAAACATAAAAAAATCTTTTTCTATTTCCGGTAAAGACCCAAATTATCAATTTGTAATCTTAATTTTTAAATATGAAATTTATTACATTCAAATTCAAATTCAAAAGTAAATTAAAACTTTTAAACATCAACTACAGAAAATGTCAGAATGAACTATCAAATGTCAACTACAATAATTAGATAAAAGAACTTCGCCGGTTCCACGGCAACGGTCACTTTGGCTGCATGTTTTAGGGCTTTAGGGCACCGCAGGTAGGATAGAAGGTGAAGCATAGTTTGCGACTCGGCTGTATAAGATCCTATTAAAATAGATGGACACAGCGTTCAGTACATCTAACCAAAGATATCCAAGCAAAACAAAACACTGATTAAAGTGATTTAATTTTGACCTAAAATAATAAATTGCCGGCACACTAGAATAAACACATCCATTATGAGAAGGAACTTGATGTGGTCACGTGCGCCTGCGGATTTGTAGTATCAGAATTATGAGTTAACAAACACATGGATGTGTTTACGCATTGGGTAACCAACATTTTTAGTGTATTTCCAATAGGTAGCTGTTTTTTTTTCTTTTATTTTTTTACTATTGTCCTTAATGGCCATCTATTTTAATAGGAACTCATACATTCAAACCCTGCTGTTGATCCATCAAGGCAAAGCAACCTCACTTTGTGAGATTGACATGCACTACCAAAATGTCAATCAATTCATTGACATCCGTTATTGCTGATAAGAAATCAATTTGGCTGGCCCTTAATAATATAATAATATCTTGGGACAACTCACACACGGTCATTTGATCCCAAACTAGGCAGAGCCTGTGCTATGGCAACCAGACAACTGATAAACATACTTATACATTTCTAAATACATACATATTATAGACAAATTACACCCAGACATAGAACAAATGATCATGTTCATCACACAAAGATTTGTCCTGGGTGGGAATCGAACCCACGACCTCCGGTTTAGCAGTCAGGGTCACTAACCACTCGACCACCAGGCCAGTCAAAATTTAATTAAGTATAATATATAGTCGTGAGTTACATTGAACATCTGTAATAACAAGATACCTACGATAATATTACTGGCATAATTAATAATGAAAGCTAGGTATTATGCAAGGTATTCATCATTGAATCAATATTGTATCGAATCGTAAATCATTACACTGAACAATGTCAGCTATACGATTGTAAATTGACTATACTATTAATAATTGAAGTACATACACAGTCGTGATATTTGCTTTTAGAATCTGTGCAATAACTATGCGAGAGTTGCTGAATAAGTTACCTGATAAGGTATAATAAGTAGGTATAAGAACATAAATGAATTCAAAAGAAATCTTTAAATTATTGAATGACACGGTGTATTATTTATTTAAACTTAATGTACAATAGTGGTAAATGGGCGGACTTAATGCATCAAGGCATTCTCTACCAATCCAGTCGATTATTCCGTTAATGATTTTTTAAATGACGAATTTTCATGTAATTTATCAATTTGTATATGGACATTTTTTAATCTTATTATTCTTTTGACTGATTATTAATGTGGCATTCAATTAAATGTTAATTTAATTATGACTTTATTTTAATAATAATGGACACTTTTTTTAAATGTTTTTTTGATGATTATTGTACTTGTATCATCATTTTACAATTTATAAATAGTACAAATTATTTTTAAGTATGTACCCTAGTACATACTTGTTGATATTTGTATGCCTTCTGGTGGGACATTGTTGGAACTTTTTTTTTTTGTAAAACATCTTTATTCATATGTACCCTATGTTCACAAATAAATAATTTGAATTTGAAACATACGATTTATTAAATAAGACGACGCGTAGACGTTGCGTAACTGCGTAAACCAGTAAAAATAAGTTTTTTATTTATTTCTACTGTTAACGTTACTAAAGTGACACCAAAATAAATTACTAAATAATTTTTCAATATTATTTACTTCATTTTACGTGCATCCTAGTGTTAATGAAACTGGGCTTTAGTCGGGTTTGCAGAACGTCTACAGTAGATATAGGTCCATTTCATTGAGGCATTATATAATCCTCCTGACCGATTTCAGCCATGGCGGCCAATCTCATCCAAGACTAGCCATCGGCGCGGGACATATTATAGTGCACAAGTGTGCACACACTTGTGCACTATAATATGTCCCGCGCCGATGGCTAGTGGCAAACACAGGTGCACTCCCTTTTCCATCACTCTCATATTCCGATGGGACGGCAACCCGACACGACCGGAGAGAGATCTGGCGCAGGACCAACGGCTTAACGTGCTTTTCGAGGCACGGGGTTGTCACACCACCAACTCCCAAACTCCGGGCTGTCACTGAGAAATTCCTTATGAAAAATCCAATGACTTTTTGCCCGACCTGGGAATCGAACCCAGGACCCAGGAACGGAAACCACGCTCGGTAGTCGCGCTTGCGACCGCGAGGACCAACGGAGCAGTTAACACTGGCATTAACTCTGGTTCAATGCTACTTATCGAGGACACAAAAGCACTTGGAGTCTCTTACCAGAAGTGGATTCCTAAAATTTCATTTAAACCTTATGTGTAACTATTTTGGTGTACATTAAATAATATTCTACTAGCACTTCGCCCCCGACTTCGTCTGCGCAGATTTAGTATAAGCAATTTCCATCCCGTACTTCACCCCGTTCCTAATATCCTTTCTTAGCTGACGTCTCCTATTCATAATCTACCTCCGTGCCAAATTTCATCTTCATAAGTCGAGTAGTTTTTAAGATTTCGTCATTAATCAGTGATAGACCTTTCGATTTTATGTACATAGGTATATGTCTTCATACATTTTCTATTCTCTTTATGCAGAACTCGGACGACAAAAACGAGACCGTATCGTTTCTCCGCTGGACACCCCGCATGGACCAAGATGGCCGAACGCTCACATGCCGAGCGGCCCACGTCAAACTTGAGCACACCACAATAGAAACCAGTGTCACGCTCAATTTGCACTGTAAGTTCCCTTTTCTTTTCTTTTTTTTCTGAATAGGTGAAAGGCAATCTTTTTCGAAGATTTATTGGTGGTAGAGGTCTAAAAAGATTTGTGGCCATGTTATTTAGCCAATATATAAAGTTACAAAGCTGTAACGCAAATTTAATTTTAAGGGCTGATTCTTAGGGTTCCGTACCCAAAGGGTAATACAATTTTAATAAGATTACCTGTTTAATGACTGCGTGATTATGATCAATAATTAATTTCAGTAGAATTTTCTCTACTTTATTTTTGCACGCCGAAATTAAAGGCAGAATAAAAGAACAATTTTGTACATTTTACCAACCTTCTGCACCTTATTTATGCAAATTAATGTTTTTGATTTTGATTATTGTAAACATGATAATTTGGCATACAAGGAACAAAAAAACCTACCACATGCAAGTCGGGCTCTCACACGAAGGGTTGCGAACCATAAACCAAAAAAACCCGTTTCTTGTATGGGAGCCACCTTTCATTTTAAATTTTATTTATTTTTAATTACTTGTTGTCATAGCGGCAATAGACACTCTTTGAAAATTTCAACTGTCTACGGTTCTATTACGGTTCTTGAGGTACAACCCACTGACAGACGGATGGACGGACGGACTGCGGAGGCTTAGTATTAGGGTTTCGTTGGTTACCCTTCGGGTACGGAACCTTAAAAAAACAAAGTTAAAATCTACGACAAAATACAATTTTGGTGTAGGTAAACAAATAAATAAACTTGAAGTGCGTTTGTAATGCTAAAATTACAGCTTTTTAGTAAATGCATTTCTGATGAATTTCTGCATAGTAATTTTATAAAAAAACATTTCTACCTGCGTGTCGATCCATCGGTCAGTTGCCTGTATGTCAGTCTGTATCTGTGTTTCTTTGTTACGGTTTAATCTTCAAAACGGCTAGGCCGATTTTGTTGGGACTTTCACTGACAGATAGCTGTTGTTATAAAGAATTATTCAGGTTTAATTTAGAAATAGGAGGATATTGGGATTCCGTGCATAACATCTAAAATGTCATATGTACTATTTAACAGGTTTTGACGTGGACGAAGTCGCAGGCAACAGCTAGTACCGTAAAATATACTATTTACCTACACCAATAAATAGTACGGTCAGCACGCTGTTTGATTCTTTAAATAAATAATTTGATTATTTATTGGGTCATTCAAATATCCTATTGCCAATACCAATTATTCAGTTTGTGATTTAGGTGTATTTTAGTTCTATTTTCAGTACACAGAGTTACTTTTGTTTATTTCGTTTGAAATTGGGATACAGTTACTAATTTAATTTGCAGCCAAAACTCGCTGGCCAGCTTACCTGTCGAAAATTAATAAACTACGAAGTTGACAGTTTTATACTGAAAATAAGCACTTCGATAAATTTTTGAATTGAAAGACTATTGGATGTTATTAATAGATACCCTTTTTTGTAATCAGCAAAAAGTATCGTGTCAATTTAATATTATCATCTCTGCCATATTTTTCTTTCTGATGAATAAGATATTTGACTTAAAAAATCTAATTACTCCGTCAGATCGATTTCCAAAAAAGATTGGACACGTAAATAAATAATAAAGACGATACAGTGCGTTGAGAACTCGTGTGACGTCACACACCATTACACTTTTTACTGGAAAGTGACGTTACAAGCCCCCACTCTTAATCTTTGATGCGTTTTATCTTTGTATTTTTTATTGATTTGATAAAACATAAAATACTTATTTAATATTTTTCTATAATCTAATTGACGGACTAAAATAAAAGGTCATATTTTTTTAACCCAGGCTACAAACCCTATTCAATATATCGATAGACATACAGTAATATTCCATGATGTTGATTTGGTATAACATACTGTATGAAGATAAAGTTTTAAGTTTCCATAACGTTTTTGAATGAAAATATTGCCAGACTACGAGTAACCTCAGGTTTTAGTTAGTAAGAGTCTGACACGCTCTTCTGCTCCACCCATAGCGGAAGAAGTCATTTGTCATTTTTTTCCCAGTCTTAAAAAAACAAAAAAATGCAGCCAGCTAACTTGCAACTACTTTTAAACAATGTTGTGGGTGTGTTGAGTAGACAATTATTGCACAACACACACGTAAGTATGACATTAGCTTAAAAAGTTATAATACACACATCACAAATAAATATTGGCAGTGCAGTGGAAAAAATAATATTTATTTATTTATTTATTTATTTATTTATTTATTTATTTATTTATTTATTTATTTATTTATTTATTTATTTATTTATTTATTTATTTAAACTTTATGTACAAAAGTGGTACATGGGCGGACTTAATGCATCAAGGCATTCTCTACCAGTCAACCTTTGGGTTATAAAGACTATACTGTATGTGTGTGTGTGTGTGTGTGTATTTATGCCTGTATACCAAATAGCTTTGTTGACTGTACCTAACAAATTGTCAAGCGTCAACTGCTTTGTTTGACTGGTGACAATTCTTTCATTGATTACAAGAGCAAGAACTAATTTAGCCGAAGAATTCAGCTAAGCATAAATTTAGCGATAGTTTTCTTTCAGTATCCCTTACAAACTAAAAGTGTGCATAGAAATCATCTTCCTAACCTTTTCCCAACTATAATGGGGTTGGCTTCCAGTCAAACCGGTTTCAGCTGAATACCAGTATTTTACGTGGAGCGGATGCCTACCAGACCTTCACAACCCATTAACTGGGTAACACGGTACTCCTTGGCAAGACTGGTGTCAGATTATCTGGCTTCTGACTATCCGTAACGACTGCCAAAGATCTACAAATGACAGCTGGGACCAACGGCTTCACGTGCTTTCCGAGGCACGGAGGACTCTCGGTATGTTAAGATGGTCACCCATCCACAGACCAACCTCGGTAAGCGTTGCATAACCTTGAAGATCGACTCGTGCGGCTGTTATTATTTAGCCACGAGCTCCTCCTCGAGTGTGCATAGAAATGACAGTCACTAAATCGACATTTTCGTTCGCAGATGTGCCAATAGTAACGCTGCAACTTGGTTCTAAGATGAATCCCAACGACATTGAAGAAGGTGACGACGTCTACTTCGAGTGCATGGTGCGATCGAACCCACCAGCATACAAAGTTGTTTGGGAACATAACGTAAGTACCTCACATCACAAATTCACAATTACGTAAGTAAAAACTCTTGCCCAGCAGGGGGACAAAAACGGCTAAATAAAATGAAACTCTGTCTGACTGTTTGATTTTTGCCTCATTACTACTAAACTGTTGAACGGGCTAAAAGGAGGTGCCAGAAACGAATGTCTACCGTATAATACACGAAGACGAATGCGTTGATAACCAGAATCAAATATAAACTTACTTCTTCATATCCCTTCTCACCGTACCGGGTTTTTGTCTAATTCTTTCGCTATTTCTACCATTAAACTCGGGAATATGCTACTCCTTGACATCAAGAAGGCGGAGTCTAAATTTTCCTTTAAGCGAAAAATCCGAAAATACTACTTAAAAGATGATAATTATGAATTCTCTTAATCAGTAAGATTATTAAATATTTATTAGTTTATTATTTTAGCATATTTATGTACTCTATTATTATAATATATATTATTTGTGTATTCTTTCCGAAACAAAATTATATTTTAAATTATATTTTTATTTGTTGTAAACCTACCACAGTGTAGTCTTTTCAACCCAAAGGTTGACTGGCAGAGAATGCCTTGATGCATCATTTCCGCCCATGTACCACTATTGTACATTAAGTTTAAATAAATAAATAAATAAAAAGCTTGATAACCTGACTGAAAATATAATTTAGATTGTAAGCCACCATGCACAATCTAAAATAGAATGCAAGATAGTTTCCTTATTGGGTGTAAAGAATTTCATTTGATCAATCAAATGCTGTCACCTCTAACGTGATTCTCGGAATCCGGAATATTGGCAGGGACACGAACACACTACATTGGATTCCGATCTTTGACTCAAGTTTTTTAGTTCCGTGTATTTTTATACATCTATAATTCCTTCGAATTTCACATACATATTCATAATATATTGCTACTAAGTCTTTAACTCTTTGATCTAATCCTTTTTTTTGTTAACCATCACGTCCATCACATATGTTATGGATTTTCATCAATTCCATTAATTCAACATTTTGATGAAAAACATCATCCGGGTTGCGTTCAGTTTTGGTTCAAATGTGTTTGAACTTAAAGACAGTCGAGCTACAGCTGCCCTGATCAGAAATGCTAAGTTGTAAATTTTTGGCCGACTCTTTTGAATTGGGACCAAAATGGATGATGTCCTCTATACACTCATTTCACAGAACTCTAGACATACCTCTAGAAAACAGTTCATAATTAGACGCAATAGTCTTTCTTCTATTAATATAAAATCAACGTGATGTTTGTTTCTGGACATAATTTCCATGGCAAAATATCTGCCCTACCTTCTTTTGAATTTTTAAGTTATTCAGTCGCAAAATATTCCCTTACTTCTTTCTGACTTCAAGAACAAACTTCAACGTCACATCGTTGTCTTATTAAAAAGTTTGTATAAACACGTGCTGCCGGAAGTTTAAATTTTCCTACAATCTTTAATGATTCCTTTAAAACTTTACACAAACGTCCATGTTTCGTTTGAAACGTAAGTCTATTCCAGAAATTAGAAATCTATTTTTCATGGAAAAGAAACAAATACTGAATTTTGACTGAACCTGTTCATGACAGGTTTGATAATGAATTACGAGTCTAAAAAACTGTCGACATCCTGGTTTTTTAAGGGTAATGTACTTATGTTTAAATCCCCAAGCAAATAAAGGACAATTCGTTAAAAGGGTCAACTAAGCCATCAGAAATGAAATATAAAGAATATCATCTAGTTTTCAGCCGTATCCCGTGGGAACCAACTCTGTAAATTTATTAACAAGATTCAACAATTTCAGGGTCAAATCATGACACATAACCAGCGGGCTGGAGTTATTGCTGGATCTGCAAATCTTGCCTTACAAGGTGTAAATAGAAGTCAAGCAGGGAAGTACGCGTGTACAGCATCCAATGTGGAAGGTGACGGGAAGTCCCTTCCAGTCAACCTGCAAGTTATTTGTAAGTATTTCGATATAAATCGTGATATTCTTAATTATAAATATGAAAAAATATGTTTGATCTTCATAGGCCCTTGCGAATACAACGTTCTGAATTTTGTGTAGGTAAGTGGTGTTGTATTTAAATTTGTTGTATCAATACTTTTTGAAATTAATACTATGAGAATATTTTTATTTGATCCGGTACGCACGATATTTGCAGGGAACAATTTCCCTGCAAATACCGTGCTCTTAATTTAAGTGATTGATTAATTCAAGTAAATACTTCACGTAATATAATTTTAAGAGCTCAAATACTAAGAATTGACTATTAGCATTCCTTAAGATATCAGACTTCCACTTAACTCAAGAACAATCAACATACTTTGCAGCTTCTTAGATTTTAGGTCCCACTTCAACTATATAGACTATTGAATTTATTATTGGAATACTGGCATCAACCCATAGACATACATCAGCGACCGATTCACTTTGTTAATAAATAGTTTAAACCACATACGGGTCAAAACCACAGGCCGCATTTACATGGTGGAGTCACACCCATTGATTAAATTTTTCAAATAGTACCGTTGCATTGAAAATAGTCGGCTTATTTGAACTTCGGGCCTAGTAACTTTAAGTCTTATTTTTAATCACTTAGAGGTTTAGTTTCAATGTCAGCCTTTAATTTATTTCCCAGAACTTCACTAGGACATTTTTAGTCAATATTTTGTTTCTTTATTTTTTTCTGGTCTTCACCATCACATAATTATCATCTATGATTTTTACATTCCTATTATTTTTCCATGTTTCTTACTCCTATTCTATGTATATCTACACTAATATTATAAAGAGGAAAAATTTGTGTGTATGTTTGTAATGAATAAACTCAAAAACTACTGTGCCAATTTCAAAAATTCTTTAACCATTGGATAGCTACATTATCAACGAGTAACATAGGCTATATTTTATCCCCGAATTCCCACGGGAACGGGAACTACGCGGGTGAAACCGTGTGACGTCCGCTAGTATTTTATGTTTATAGAGATAATTTCTTTAGTCAACGACACAGGCAAACTTTTACCCTTCGTTGCTTTGAATTTCGCAATTCATTGCCTCCTAAAAAGGGTGAGCACCTAAAAATGCCCGTCACTATACAAAACCACCTGTTACGGTGTTTAGCCATCATCATTGCCACAAGTGTCAATGGGAAGACCCTCAGTGTCAATGGGACGGTCTCAAGCCTTAAGAAATGCCTACCTGTAGATGTGACAGCGAATCGACAGCCTATGAAGAATATGACCCTCTTCAAACTGGATTGAGCGTGAATATTGAAATATCGTGTGAAATATTGAAATATAACATCCGGTAATACAGGCTTGAGGGACGGAAAAATAGCGCTATTTACTAGACAGGCAAGAAACTAGAGGTAGAAGTAAAACATTTTGATGAGTTATTTTACTGTGTATGGACATAATATGGCCATATTATGCCAATAGCAAAGTAAGGTTCTACCTTCCAGTCCTTTAGGAGTCCAGAGTCGACCTGCTATGTTTCTGACAAATATTCAAATAATTAAAGGTAATTTAAGGTAAAGGTAATTATTAAAGGTGAATTGATAATGATGTATGTTACCTTCAGGAATTAGTAGCTAAATAATAATAGCTTTTTTTTAAGCATGGGAAATCATCAAATGACGTGTCAGACTCTTACTGACTAAAACCCATCCGTGTTCCTTCTAAAGCCCCGGTTGGTCCGTGGATGGGTGACCATCCATTATATACCGAGACTCCGTGCTCGGAAAGCACGTTAAGCTGCCAACAGCTAACAATGACAAAGATCGGAATAGGTAGACTATATTTACCTAATGTTCGTGAAAGTAAGTGACATAGAGAGAGAAAAAAGATAATCATAAATGGAATCATGACAATTAAAACCCGGGATTATAAAAACATGAAATGGACTTTGAGTCATCTCATCTGCCTAGCCTTTTCCCAACTATATTGGGGTCGGCTTCCAGTCAAACCGCATTCAGCTGAATACCAGTATTTTACGTGGAGCGCCTGCCTACCAGACCTCCACAACCCATTAACTGGGTAACACGGTACTCCTTGGCAAGACTGGTGTCAGATTATCTGGCTTCTGACTATTCGTAACGACTACCAAATATCTACAAATGACAGCCGGGACCAACGGCTTAACGTGCTTTCCGAGGCACGGAGGAGTCTCAGTATGTTAAGATGGTCACCCATCCACAGACCAACCTCGGCAAGCGTTGCTTAACCTTGAAGATCGACCCGTGCGGCTGTTATTATTTAGCCACGAGCTCCTCCTCATGAAATGGACTTTGAGTATAGTTACAAAATATTTTTTTGAAGAATCAAAAAAAAAAGAGTTGTGCGAAAACAAAGCTATTTAATTTAACAGTTTTAGTAGGTACGGGGAACTCTAAAAATATAACAAGATTTTTCAATATAATAATTTTGTTCAAATGTATTCAAAGCGCAATAAGTAACTGGAAATATCTTAAATCTCGAGATACAATCGTCATGTTTATGATTCCGGGATTTGAGAGGAGGTATTATCAACTCTATGTTACTTACTTCTACGAAAAAAAGGTAAATATATTATACCTATTCCGATCCCTGGTTATCAGTTTAATCATCCATACGTTAACGCCGTCAACGTGCCATGTCCAGGCTCTGACGTGAAATTTTCCGTGTTGATTCAATCGCTGCCCGAACGCTCTTCATTTGCTATATTAACTTAGACTTGGTCCTCCTCTCAATATTATGCGGCATTACATAGGTCGATGTTAAGCCTTGCGGCTAATTGCTTGCCAAGCTGGTTTACAAGCGTGCATTTGCGCTTGCGGAATATGTTCGAAAGACTCACCGCGGCTCTGGAACGCAAAGGGCTTTAGAAGGAACACGGATGGGTTTTAGTCAGTAAGAGTCTGACATGCCCTTCCGCTCCGCCCAGAGCGGAAGAAGTCATTTGGTGATTTTCTATCCTAAGTAAAAAAAAAGGTGCATTTGCGCAGTCAATAATTTCTGTTTTTTGTTAAATCTGTCCTTTCGTTCAGCCTATCTAAGAGTATTTGTCTGTAAGAGATTGCACTTGGCGATAAGACCGCCCATTGTACAATTGTTAGATACCCGAGAGTCCCGTCCGTAAAAAACCGGCCAAGTGCGAGTCGGATTCTCACACGAAGGGAGCCTCCTTTAATTTTAAGTTAATTATTTTTATCGTTTCTTGTTATAGCGGCAACAAAAATACATCATCTGTGAAAATTTCAACTTTCTAGCTATCACGGTTCATGAGATACAAGCCTTGTAAAGTTGTGACACAGACAGTGGAATCTTTGTATTAGAGTCCGGTTTTTATCCTTAGTTACGGAACCCTAATAAGAAGCAAGTCGATTAAAACACTTCACTTTCAGTCAATCAATAACTATTCAGTCTCCTTCATACAGAGAACGATTCCTACTAAATGACCGTTTACAGATTTACACGGTCCATTTTAGTCACGCGACGTCGAACCAGCTGTTAACTATAGTGCAAGCGATTTTCGTGACCTACGGCTTAGTCCATTTGGGCTCCGCAGATACAAAATGACTAGAAAATCGACTCTATTCATGCCACATTTTGAATGGGTTTTCTAGAATGTAAACACAGAATTATTATTTTTAAAAAACTTATTTTAATATTATGATTAAAATCCTGACTAGTCTTCTCATATTATAAATGCAAAAGTGAGTTTGTTAGTTGGTAAAGCTTTTACTCCTAAATCGCTGAACCGATTTTGATACCGAGATAGATCCCCATCTTTCTTGGTATCAAAATTCCTGGAAATAGTTATTTATAGACTTTTTAACGCAAGCCAAATTATAGTAGGCGGAATTAATATTGCAAAAAAACTTATTCCAACATTATAATCGTGAATACCCGAAGGCTTTCAATTCAATGGAATTGGGTTCACAATAATAATTATTATTCCACGAAATTCCTCATACTCAGTTATATGGAAGGACCATAAACGGTCGGATCTCGTAATCACATTATTTGCGTTAACTTATTAAATTATGTACTACCACCGTACAATAGAGTATTCGAGTCTCATAATGTTTTGTTGAGGATAAAATATTATATTTTTCTGGAAAAATTCCTTCCACATTATGAACACTTAATAAAAATCTTCACATTACAGAATGACAACATATTTTTAGACGAATACTTGGCTTCAAAAATAAATATTATTTTTAAACAGAAAAATAATTTTCGTAAGTATTTCAATAGAACAACCTACCTTTGAAAATTACTGAAATTTACTTTAAATGAGCGTGTGAATTCTGGTTCGGCTATGCGGAAAGTTAACATAAATAGAATACACTTTTTCATTTCGAATTTATTTTTATTTATGACCGTTTAAAACACAATTTTCAAAAATGGACCAAACAAGCGCACACTCGCAATCGATCGTATTATTTATGCGATTTTTTTTTAATTCACAACAATAAATATGTGTATAAAACATTCTGGCATTCAATGATACGCAGTTTATTGGCAACACTGGGCAATATATCACGGGAAGACCCATTCCATTTATGTTTCAGATATTGACAGTCATGAATTAAGCGCTGATTTTTATTCGCGTGTTTAAAAGCAATTTACAACATTTTTGAACTGAAAAACGGTGTCATTTTTTTTCTGTCGCTTTGTGAAATGCATTTTGTATGTTGGTTGCAAAAGTGAGGTTGATTTTTAGTTAATACTTTGCTTTTTTGGCGAATGAAAATTTGGATTTATGCCCGGGCAATAGTTTCACTTCCTGTTACATCTCACTCTCTCTCTCCCTTTTTAACTCCGTAACCACTCAGCATTGGGCGATGCTAAGTGGAACTCTTTGATAGCAAGCCACTTTACCCAGTATGTCCTCGTGAATTCTTTCTACCATCCACTTTATGGCGTATACGACACTGCCACTGCCGCCTTTTTCGTGCTCCCACTGGGGCTATAGTAGTAACCACTTAAAGATTTAGAACGGATTTAAAAAAAAAATAGCAAATTGTGATCATAGTGAATACACTTTTTATCCCTTCAGGTTTGGCCGTGATGCATTTGTTTTATTAAATTAATTATACGAATATATTTTAGACTAATTTACTGTTGATGTGTCTTTGTGTCGAACAGTCATGGAGGAGCTCGTGACTAAATAATAACAGCTGCACGGGTCGATCTTTAAGGTTAAGCAACGCTTGCCTAGGTTGGTCTTTAGATGGGTGACCATCTTAACATAATGAGACATCTCCGTTCCTCGGAAAACACGTTAAGCCGTTGGTCCCGGCTGTCATTTGTAGATCTTTGGCAGTCGTTGCGGAGTAAGAAGCCAGAAAATCTGAAACCAGTCTTGCCAGGAGTACCGTGTTACCTAGTTAATGGGTTGTGGAGGTCTGTTAGGCTGCCGCTCCACGTAAAGTACTGGTATTCAGCTGAATGCGGTTTGACTGGAAGCCGACCCCAATATAGCTGGGCAGATGATGATGTGTAGAACAGTCATGAGTCCAACTTTTGTACCAGAAGTCTATCATCTTAACATCAGATTACCAAATCCAACCCCCTTCATTTGCATCCCAATGTGTAATATATCAATTCAGCCATGTCGCACACACCGTAGGCAACGCAAATTGAATTTGCACCTAGCGTGTAACGCATAACTTGCAAATTCATTGAATAACACCGGATTGATTTGATTTTATCTGCATAGCTTTGTAGTCCACTGTTTATGATTCAAAGCTGAATGGTTAACAGCGTATGAGGCGGTTAAATAGTACAAACGTTTCATTGAAACTATGCATGAAGCGGTTTTGATTTACGCGTACCTATTTTTTTACTGTTTGGTGTCGGACGTAAAAGAATAGCACCATCCCATCACTTCCCGTGGGTGTCGTAAGAGGCGACTAAGGGACTCACCGGAGAATGGGCAACAGCATTCTCTGTGCATTACAACAGCTACACTGCGATCGCCAACCCGCCTGCCAAGCGTGGCGATTATGGCAAACGCCTCTTTGGGGGAGGTCTATGTCCTGCAGTGGTCGTCTTTCGACTGATATGATGATGATGATATTCAGTAAGTGGGTAATAGACTGGGAGTCGATCCCGACATTGTTGCAAGAAGGCCATGCAAATTGATGGCTGCTGTAGATAGGTATCATGATGAAAACTTATAACCTATGAATCCTTTTATTATTCACCAGATTTTGCCCAAGTCTTAGTACGCGCATATCCCGTTTTTCCCATTCCCGTAGAAAATTCGCAAAATCCTCTCTTCTACACTCCCCAAGGAACCTACTTGCCAAATTTCAGCTATCTACGATCAGTAGTTTTAGCTGTGCGTTGTCTTACAGTCACTTAGTCAGTAATTGAAGAGTTTTTTATATTAGAATAACAATATTCCTTGAGTAAGCAAACCATCAAATCATAGCACTAACCCGAAAACTACTCGCACAGTCCAAAAACAAATTGGAAAAGTAGAAAAAATAGAAAAGTTGATTCCATAACGACTTTATTTAGAACAAAAATAAAAACGTTAAAACGTTACCAGCTTTGGTATGTAGTTTGGAACTCAAACTCGGACGGGCCCGTTTCAGCTTGGAAATAAATAGGAAACATCATTTTTGTTTGTTTTTCGCGGGAGTAACAGGATGAAACCGTTGTTTGCTTAAAGAAGTTTATTATATTTTCTAAATATTATGAATTTCGATACAATGTTAAGTTTGCTGTGGACCTTGGGTTTATTAATTTTCGAATGTGAAGTTTAAAAATCGCAAATGAATTTTAAGTTTGTGTGTAAACAAAATTAAGTAAAGTATATTTATTGCTAAAGTTGGTGCTGTAACATTTCCAAAAAAAAAAAACTGCACTGTAATTATAGTTAGGCTCCGCACAAACGGGCCACCAACCACAGCCACCGGTGGCTGGCGACAAGCTGTTCACATGATTTTTAACACGTTTTGTAAGGAATCACCGCACACGTGCAGCGAGTGGCGGTCACTCGCGACTTAGTGTCCGCGACGTGTCACCGGTGTTTCAAATTGTTGCGGCCACCGACCACCTTCGTTTGCGCGATACTAAAGGACGTGACGCGCCACGGCCACCGGTGGCTGTAGTCGGTAGCCCGTTTGTGCGAAGCCTAATTCTTTTACTTTAATAAAATAATTACAACGTATCTCACAATTACGTATCATCATCATCATCCACAGGCCGACTTCGCCCACTGCTGAGCATAGGCCTCTCTTCTCTTGTGCCAATCCCCACGTTCCTGTGCCAGCCTCATCCTGGTTCTACCCACGATGGCAACAATGTCGTCCGCCCATCTCCTTGCCAACACTTCTTCCTCCAATCCTCGGGCGCCACTCGGTCACTGCCTTACTCCACCTATCATCACCGCGCCTTGCCAGGTGTCTTGCCCAGTCCCATTTTAGTTCCGCAATTCGTTTTTCGATGTCGAAAACCTTCGTACGTCTTAGGATCTCGACGTTTGGAACGTATACTGAGTAAAAACTATTATCAATTTTGTAATGATTAAAAAAACGGTATTTAGTTGTCTAAACATTTCGACTTAAGAACAAAAATGGAATTTATTTAAATAGGGAGGGAGTAATAAATAACTAAACAACCACAAATTGACATAACAAGTATTATTATGAGTTTATGTTTGTTTAAATATATTATGTACAAGTGCGTACGAACAGGCAACTGGGAAACAATGCAATGGGCTTAAAAAAATTGGTCAACATGTTACAATGGTAAAAGTGCCCAGAATACTGGCAGCATTGCCACTTTAAAAGAAAATATAACCAGTTGAAAATCCTGACAAAATAAAATCTACTCCACTATTTTAGACCATAAACAAAGGCCAATTTTTTATCCAATCACCCGATCTAAAAATTTGCACTCTATCACAAACTCAATTAAACTTTTCACATTTTAGGCGATCAGTCAAACTGGTGTTGGTTGACCAAAAATCAACCGAGAGGTCTAAACGAGAGTAATGACTCCCAATGAATGATGGCAGCCCTATGCGATGATAGGCCGTGACCGGGTAGATTACTAACTCCTAAATGTGATGGAGTGCATATATTATTCACTCATGCAACTGGTATCCAAATCGAATGATTGAGCATCTACATATGGCGAGCATGTTTTGATGGATAGTGGTCGGCAGTTCATTTTACTTGGCTTTTGGTTATTACAAGTTCAATTTTTATATTGAAGGAATGCACATGCATTCATCACGTCACCGGCAAGTCGCCGATTGACATAACGAATCTGGTCGAGCCGTGACTGATGTGTGGTCTATATTTTTATGTCTTAACAGCAATTTGACGGTACTGATGTGTGACAACTGCATCGTTGAATAATTTCTATATTAACACGACCTGCGGCTGTCTGTGAGCGCCTTTAAGTACTCCGTTTATCGTCTGTTGGTGTTTTATAACTTAGTATTAAAATATTTTATGTAAATAATATAAAATAATAAAAGACTCAAGATTTACCAACGGGTTATGGAGCGCAGCATAAAAGGTTTTAAGCGAACAGATCGCGTTAGAAACACCACCCTGCGCTCCATAACTAAAGTAATAGATGTTGGGGAAAAACAGCCAGGCTACAGTGGGAGTGGTCTGGCCACGTCCCACGAATGCACCCGGAGACGTGGGCGAAGATCGTCACTCACTGATTGCCTGAAGAAGGCCGTCGTCTTCGAGGCCGACCGCGGCGAAGGTGGTGTGACGATCTCACCATGTTTGCGGGGCAGAGATTGCCAAGGAGAGAGAGATTTGGAAGGAGAAGGGGAGGGGGAGGCCTTTGCAATCAAATCAGGGGACATCTTAAAACCATTATGATTGTGTTGTTGGATGAAAACGGAGCTATACAATTCGTAAACGTAGTACCATTTTTCACACCGAAATCATCATGGCATTGGCTTGATAGTTATAGTCATGATAGGAAGCAGACACCAGAATGTATATAAAGAGCAACCCACGTCCGGAAAAACTTACGTGATTTTTATCTCGGTTGGCTGATTAGTTTCGACCGAAGTGGTTACTTCGGGCCGCAACTTAGCCGCGCCGGGACCAACTCATGATTATGGCCTTCGATTGAGTAAAAATCTAGTTAAGAAGCCCCGATAAATCCTCATGAGTAAAGTTGTCTATACTCTTAAATTAAATGTCACTCACGAAGGCAGATTTATTGTGTAGAAAAAGGGTCGTTGGGTACTGAGATAAAAAACGAGACTATTCAATTTTTTTTTTACTTTGAAACTGATGTATTAATCGTGGGTGATATTGTATAAGGTCAAATTAAATTAGGTGGCAAAACTTTACAGACGTTGTGATGGGAAGCTATTGCATTATAATAATTTAATTTCTATAACTTCAAATATACATTACATCAATATGGTCTCGAACCCTGAACTAGGACAACCTGTATGACTGGGGCCGAGGTTCATCCGGTTACATGGATCAGAATGAGGCTGAAACTTAAAGTCAGTGATTACTTAAACGACTAAAAAATGTGTAACAGAATAAACGCAATACCTAGTAAGGGGTGTAGTGAAATCAACGCCGCCACATGAAAAAAACTAAGATGCAAAATTTGTACGGCAACAAAAAGAACCGCAACGCCATCTATCCTGTTAGCGACGAACTACTAACGAAATCCTGCATCGCGCAAGCATAGTTCTCCGTGCGTTTTGAACATATACAACAGTCTGATTATCAACTATCGGGCAGTTGCCCACCAGACACAACAACCGTCTGGTCGGAGGATCCTCCCTTTTCAGTGGAGGTATGCAGGACTTTACTCTCTGTTCCGTATACCTCATATAGGGGTAATACGCAGAATTATGAGCAACTTTTACTATGGGACCAACAATGAAATCGCGACAAAAAATGTTTTTTTTTCATCGTAATTTTTCAATAAAAACTGATTACCTTCAAACATTCAAGTAGCAAACTAATAATTCCATGATATTATGACAGTAAATTGTAGTTACTTTAGAACAAAATAAAATAATTTTAATTTTAATAGGAACTGGCACGTTTTTTTGAGCTACCATTTTCAGGTTGATAGCCGAGTAGGTGTAGCTCGAAAATGGTTCACAATCACGCCTGCAGTCATTAAACTCAGTATAGACAATGTTAAATAACTTTTCAACAATTACTCTAAATCCTAATTATACTTATCACAATCTAGTCTTTTAACCCAAAGGTTGACTGGTGTTGGTGGTAAAGTACAAATAATAATAATAATAATAAAATTCATTTATTTTCTCACCACAATATTAAAGATTACAAGCGACATATTGATTAGAAATAAAATTAAAATTTTACTACAATATTGTGGGAGACTGGTGCCTAAGCTAGGCTAATAACCTGTGTTATAGGACACCAGGTCCCCACCCCGATTAACAATGTCAGGACGTACTAAATCAATACACCATTTGTTGCGGCAAGTACAGTGTGGTAGGAAGTAAGTAAAAAGAGGGTGTGTTTTAGTGTGTGTATTTGCAGTATGTCTGTGTGTGTGATTGTGTGTGTGTGTGTGTTTGTGTGTGTGTGTGGTGTGAGATAGGTGCACACGTTAATAGCATTGTATAGGGTATATAGGTGAATAATAAAAGGCATAGGTACTATAACTTTAAAGACTATAAGTTAACTACAAGGACACGTTCGGTGCTATCGTAAGACAACTCCTGTAACCAATTGGTAAGCTTTGTTATCAATTTACGTCTAGTGAGAGGATATATATCGAGAAGACGATGGATTTTATTATATATTCTAACACTGAGGACGCTGAAGTGGCGGCCCGCGAATGAAGTACGACACGTAAATAAATTAAAAGAATAGAAAGTAGCTAAAAAGTGGGAGTTCCACCCACAGGATAAATGGTGATGGATGAAAGAAAGACACAGTATGAAGTATGGAAGAGGAATAGATACAGAATAGGCACCAATTATACTGGCGGAACTAGTCCGTAAAAAAATAAGAAGGTTGACTGGTCCTGAATGCCTTTGCTGCATTATATCCTCTTCAGTACTACTAATGTAGGTTTAATATACAATTTAAATGTAATTCACTCAATTCTTTACAGATAAGCCGGTATGCCTGGCAAATGCAGTAGCAATAGTTGGAGCTGCGCTCAACGAGCCCACCAAAGTTATATGTGAAGTCGACGCCTTCCCACCACCCAAGAACTTCCAATGGACCCTCAATAATTCCATGGGAACTTCTGAAATTGAACCGGTAAGTACAACAAACTTTAGTATGACCGTGCATTGTACTGTAAAAAGGAATAATTGATGTCTCGGTATTCGAATTTGAGTTAACGTTTTGTAGAAGTTTAGGTCTCAAGCGGAATTTTAATGTGAGCTTGAAGTTCTGCAGCGAACTATTGCAAGTTATAAATAGATTACATTAGCTATTGCAATGGTAGTTCCACGTAATGACGTGACTTTCTATCAGCGGTACCTATTGCCATAATATCAAAATATAAGCGATTGATCACGTGACATTTTTATTCTGCTGAATATTAATAAAATAATGTAGATTATTATTATCAATCAATCAAAAACTTTATTTCGAACCGTAGTCCATATGGGTTAGTAGCGAGTACTTAGAGCTATGTTAGTACTACTTTACGAGAAAATCGTTCTAATTATTATAGCTAAAATTCAATTTCAAATAAACACTAATTCAACAATTCAATTTAACAATCCAAAAATAATCAAATTGACAAGAAACAAAAACAACAATTGACTTAGAAATTAATTATGAATTCTGTAGACTTTTTATTACTCTATGGATCTCGTAGATCATTCTATAGTTCCAGCTATCTCCAACTAAGATGATGTTGAATAGGACACGATTCCATTTTGTCCTCCCGTTGTTCAGTTGTTACAAACATCCTTTTTATAAATACACGCACGGTCCTTGTCATTCTCTTTTATGGACATGCGAACAACGCTCGTCATGAATAATCCTTTGTTTTATGAATATATTTTTTTCAAACATTTTCCGACGAGTCTCCTTTTTTGCGGGATTACAGAACGGGCTATAAGTGTTCCGATGGGAGTTAAACAAATTCATGTGTTGGCAACTTATAATTTCGATTTGAATGGCAGTTTTATTACATTAGCATTTTTATTTAGAAGAGTATTACTTTTTGGGAATTATGGTTATGTAAAAAAGGTTTGTGTCCGATGGGAATTTATATTGGCAAGAATGTCGAGCTTTCATGCTGTTTAACACCTTCAGGGAACAAATTTACAAGTCCTTGCACTAAGTGCTTATTTACGTTGTGTGTAGAAATAAGTATTTGGGTTTAGGCTGTGTTATGTCTGTCAGTGATAAAATGAATTTAAAAATGACATTATGGATTATGTAGTAATAATAATAATAATATATATATTTTTTTTAATTTTTATATATTTATTTTTTATTTTTTTACGGAAATATTTAAAAATGTTATTAATATGTAATGTAAAATAAATAAATAGAATAATAATAATAAAATGTTTATTTGTACACATAGGAAAACCTACATAAGTACACAAGGATTAGTGAAATATTGTACAATAGAGTCACAGTAACTGGCGAACTGATGCCTCCTAAACTAGGCCAAAAATCTGTGTCTTAGGAGCCAAAGTTCCTCCAGGTATAATGTCATACAACTGATATTACAATTAATATCAGTTGTATGACATTATACCTGGAGGAACTTAATGATTTAATTGATGTTTTTGTAACTGGTAACTGTAACACGGCAATTCGTGTTACAGTTACAAAAACATCAATTAAACAAACACTGCCTTACTTTAAATACAGTATTAGTTTTATTAAGAGACAATGGCAATAATAATAGTAGTGAGAGCTAGGGGACGGGCGTGGTCGCCCAGGAAGGCTGAAGTGACTTCCAGGCATTCAAGCCGGATTGGTCGGACGAGTGAACGGCTATGAGGGGGAGACTTGGCCACTAGTGGCACAATAAATGGTGGCCAAGTGCCACTAGTGGCATGTTGGTCGAGTGGGTGGGTGGGTTCGATTCCAACTCAGGACAAATATTTGTGTGATGAGCATGATCATTTGTTCTGTGTCTGGGTGTAATTTGTCTATAATATGTATGTATTTAGATATATATAAGTATGTTTATCAGTTGTCTGGTTGCCATAGCACAGGCTCTGCCTAGTTTGGGATCAGATGACCGTGTGTGAGTTGTCCCAAGATATTATTATTAATAAAGGTTGAAAAAATAATAATTTGATTTTTGTCCAACAGGAGAAATTCATTCTAAATGGAGTTGGGAAATCGGTGTTGTTCTACACTCCAGCATCAGAAAAGGACTACGGGTCCTTAGCCTGCAGAGCTACAAACCTTGCAGGTCAGCAGGTGGAACCATGTCGGTACTCCTTGCTACCAGCTGTGAGGCCAGACCCATTGGCCAACTGCTCTGCAGTCAATCTTACAGATGATTCTGCAGAGATAAGATGTGTTTCTGGTAAGTCATTTTCAACGTTTTATTTTGCTTTGCATCTTTTGTTATTTACTGCGATTAGAAAATGGTATAAGCAAGTCTATGATATGTTGCTGTGTTTTTATTTAAATTTTCAATCACTCACACAATAAACAAACTTCACGATAGCAAACAAAAATCAGATTTACGCAAAAACTGTACATTTTATTCGACAAAATGTAGAAAACACTTTCTTTTTTGTTTGATTTATATCTAATGCCAAAAAGAAAATAAGGTGATAAAAAAATACGTTATCCAATGTGGAGACATCGATACGACAATAAATAAAAACACTGGCTATACTGGTTTATAGTAATATTTTGAAACTATTATAAATCCTATCACCGATGTTAAAATAAACTTTCCAATTGCATAAAATACAACGTCAAAAAACTCAAACTAGTCAAGGATAGTGACTAGTATTCCAAGTTAAGCCATTCCAGTCTGTGGCAGTTAGTGACATCAAATTTGTGATAAAAGAATCAGAAAAATTTATTTGTGAAACATAGGTTAAAGGTCCAGGTCATATAAAAATTATACATAACGTACACCTCGATCTAAAGGGAGCTAACTCAAAAATTGGGATTTTTTGGTTATGCACACTATCGAATTCCTTATCTCAATACCTACCAATAAAACAGGTTTAAAGATACATATCTCCGCTACTCGACGCTAGTTGGCTAAATAGACTTGCTCAATTCAAAATAATAAAACAAATATACATACATCGTTAAGCAATAGGGAAATAACTATAAAAATCAAATTTTCAGCCCCAAAACTTCATTAAAATACAAAATTCCTACAATATTTTTCTTCTAGCTGCATAAAAGCATAAATCTATACAGGAAATTTCTGCAGTGGACAGGAACACTCTGATAAGCTTTTCGCCTTATCTAAAAAAACTAGCACTATGTTTTGTCATTGATGACATACAAATATCAGTGGATGCTACTTAAGATAGAAAAAAAAACAAACAGAATCCACACAGGACACATACAAAAAAATATCAAAACAAAAGAAAAAACATGCTTGCAATTCATTGGATTAAATACATATATTATCTTAAAAGTTAAAGTGTTTTATCATTTAAGTAATCATTTAGGGCATAGTAAAATTTCTCAACTAATAATTTATTAAATTTTCTAAATATTCTTATGAACTAGTATTGCCAGTGTGTTTTGATTTATTGTCGTATCAATATCTCTACATTGTAAAAAGTATTTTTTATCACCATATTTTCTTTTTGGCATTAGGTATCAATCAAACAAAAAAGAAAGTGTTTTCTACATTTTGTATTTTTTTTTTAAATGTTTTTTGCGTACATCTGAATTTGTTTATCATCGTGACATCTGTTTACTGTGTGAGTGATTGACAATCGTCGTCTCCACCTTGTATAAAAGAGAGTACGTGAAACGCGTCTCAGTGAGTCTGTGTACTATTTGAATTCCCTTGATGACAGGAGATTATAAAACCTCGCTTGTTGTTGGAATCTTCCAGTAAACTTAGTTTTGTTGCGTTTTTATGAAGCGCCATAAGATTGGAATAGGAAATCAAGTAATTCGAATCACCTGAGCTACGAACTGGGGAGAAAATAAAAAGTCCGTGCTGTCTGCTTCATTTCCAGTTTTATTGTGACTTCGTTATGCTTTTCTTACAATGTAGTAATAGAATAACCAACATTTCGTTTTTGTCGCTTTCTCATTTTAAAGCTCGGTTTAGACTGAACGAGCGAATGAACGTTACATAGGGATGTAAAAATCAATCAATCTATTATTTTTTTGCGTATACAGGGTAAAGCATTCTTTCGTCGATCAATCCAAACTAAAATATCAAGTAAAAATATTTTAATCCGATGCTCGTTTGGTCCGAACCAGCCTTTAAACACAAAATACAAAGTGCAGTACACTGCTTCCATGTCAGTAAAGAGACATCCTAAAGGCAAGCCTGCAACCCAATAATAGCAAATGCATGGAAATATTCATACCAAAAGTACAGTTCTAAAAAACGAACTGTGCATTTTAGGAACTTCGGCTTAAACTGGACTAAGCTGTCAGTCAGATTACAACAAGTGTGCGCGAAAAATGCTCGCTGTGAGCACACAGCGCTATTCGTCCTTTTCCTATAAAAAAAAATCTCTGCGTTCAAGCTGTGTAGAACAATGGATTCAATTTACGCGAAAGCCGTTTTTATTGTTTTAGTCAGAACTAGTTTTTATTCAAAACTGCTCATTTTTACCATACTCAAAAGCTTAGAGAGTGAAACTTAATAACGCTGTGACACACATTTAACAAAAAGATAAGAAGAAGGAAACAGAATAATAGATACAAAGGTGATGCTTATTAAAGTGAAACTTTTATTACATCGTCTCAAATTTTTTGGTCTGTGTATCGCATGTCGCGTGACGGTCGGCCGCGGAGTAGGGATAAAGTGAAAGGCGCTCGTCAGAGCAGCCGAGGCCAATATGGCGGCGTCTATAGTTCCATCAGCTGACCGTGTAGTGTATAGACTATTACTCATTTGTGCCAGTGCTCCACGCTAATTTGTTTGTTTTTGTCAGTGTTTTTTTATACCCTTAATGGAATATTAGTTTCACTTTTACCGTGGTTTCATAAAACCACACAATTATTTTTTTCTAAAGAAATCTCTTCTAGCACACTTGCAAAAGGAGAGTCGAGTAAAATCAAAAGTCATTTATTCAAATTAGGCTGAGTGCCAGCACTTTTTGAACGTCAAAGTTCTACATAAAGACAGTCCCCCAAAACGCCCGCCCGTCACCACTTCCTAGTGTTATAGCTGGGAAGAAGAAGTGGCACAACAAACTCCCCAGCAACACATCTGTCTGTTAAGTTTTAAAACTTGAATTTACACAGTAGTATGCAAAGTATTTTACAATAGGTACATGACACAGAAAATAAAATATTCAAACTGTAAATCAAATTAAATGAAATTAATTGACACTTGGTAGCTTGGTAGCAAAAGAGATCTACTATGAAGTCTTAAAACGATCATGATTCTGCTCTAAGAGGGAGACGGAGCAATACATCCCGTTTTTATCGGAATTGGATGACACGTCATAGTAGGGCTGCAGCGTGTGTAAGTTATACATAAAAATAAAATTAAAATATGACACAGAATACATAAACAATACTATAGTAGGCGCCAGATAAATGTGGAATAAAGTATATTGACCTTTCCCTAATAACTGCTCATAGGTACCTGAACAATTAAATATGAATCGTTTTTCATTATTAGACAATGTTAAGGATCACGAGAGATGATGATTCGGGACAGTTTTGTGTCATTAATTCCGTTTTTCAAATTAACAATGTCAATAAATGTAGGTGGGTCAATGACCGATATTCCACGATTATCTGGCGCCTACTATAAAATAGATAAGACACTAATACATAAAAATAAGATTATAAGATAAATAAATAATACATACTTACGAGTATATGCAACCCTGTCAGTACGGAAATGTGCATATTTATTTTGTAAAAAGGTTAAAATAGCACTTATACACGACAATCTTTTTTGGTCAGTTTAAACTAGATGTGATCTCAAAGACTAGGACTAAAGCCACGTTTCCACATGCAACCAGCTCATATGGAAGTTGTATTTCATTGCCACCGAGCTGTAATGTGACTCGCTTGAGCGTTCCCCGCAAAAACGTATTTTTTCTGAAAAAAAATCTAATTAGTCCGTCAGATATATTTCCAAAAAATATTGGACACGTATTTTTGCTTTTTTCACGTAAACAAAAAATGAAGACGACACAGTGCGTTGAAAACACGCGTGACGTCATGTCGCTAGTAAAAATTGTACCATCGTAGTGACGTCATGCGTGTTTTCCAAACTTGCATGTAAGTTGTTTACGGATGTAAACATGGCCTAAGACCGCACTAAAACGTAAGACCAAATATTGGTGATTCTTCTCAAAGTTGGTTATGAAAAACCGACCTTATTTAGTTTAAATTGTAAAAAAAACACGTTTAAAAGTATTACTTTTGGTTCTCTTGCCAAAAACGAATGTCTTTTTGTTCTCTCTCTCCCGCTCTTGAGGAATATTGCCAGTGTCCAAAATACCAAAAAAACTAAAAATAATCAATTTCTTCTAGGTTACGATGGTGGTCTTCAAACATCCTACTTCGTCGAAGTATGGGAATCAAAGAATTTAGTAGCAAACGTGTCCACTGCGTTACCGGCATGGATACTCCGAGGTCTGGGGTCAGGGAAGAGTCTAAAGCTGGTGTTCTACGCGGCTAATGCCAGGGGGAGGTCAGAGACGGTGGTCATGAGGATCAATACCCTGACGAGGCTTGCTTTACATACAGGTACCTATATTAAGTCCCATTAAAATAGATGTACAAATTTTAACACAGCGTTCGGTACGTCAACCAAAGATACACAAGCAAAAAAAACAGTGATTAAAGTGATTTTATTTTGACCTAAAATTATAAATTGCCGGCATACTAGAATAAACTCATCCATTATGGGTAGGTACTTGACGAGGCCAGGTGCACCTGCACATTTGTTGTATCGGAATTACGAGATAACCAAGACATGGATTTGTTTACGCATTGGGTAACCAACATTTTAAGTGTATTTTTGTTATATGTATTTTTTTTGTAAGTTCTTATGCGTTTTTCTTATTATTGTTTTACCATTGACCTTATTTTGGTGGTCTGAATGATACCTAGAAGTTTGTTCATCTACTTTAATGGGACCTTACATATTATTTTTTAATAAGCGTCATCGTCCTAGTTGGCAGCCTTCTTTCACCTACTGCCGAGTATGGAAACTCCTCAATTTTAAGCCAATCGTCTCTGGTGTAATTCTACAATAACCACAACCACAAACGATGATCGACATTAATCCAAGCCCATTAACTTATCCACCGAAAAATCTACATTACAAAGATGTCATCATCATCATTTGCGTAGCCTTTTCTCAACTATATTAGGGTCGGCTTCCAGTCAAACCGGATTCAGCTGAATACCAGTATATTTACAAAGTATGTACATTACAAAGATGTAACGATGTTAATGAAATGATGTTTATAAGCATGCGTACCTTTTTCATTATCAATAGGTGACTTACAACAAAATATTTATGCATTAATGTACACTAATCATAACATATGTATATAGTACACAATTATTAAATAATTCAAGTACAAAGGCGAGCTTCACTCAAAGTTGAGTTATCTCTTAATCGGGATGATTATTATATATCATATTTATTAGTTTATTATTTTAGCATATATATGTATTTTATTAGTATTATATATATTATCAGTATATTCTTTCCGAAATGTTAAAATTCAATTTGAATCTTATTTTTATTTATTGTACACCTACCACAGTATAGTCTTTATAACCCAATGGTTGACTGGTAGAGAATGCCTTGATGCATTAAGTCCGCCCATGTACCACTAATTGTACATAAAGTTTAAATAAATAAATAAATCTCTCAGCAAACCATTGAGTGAAAGAGAGACCATATCTAATCTGGGGCCCTACTATGAAGTCTTAAAACGATTGAGATTCCGCTCCAAGAGAGAGACGGAGCTATACATAGCGTATAGCACTATCCCTTTTACATCGTCGGAATTGGATGGCATTAGCACGTTATAGTAGGGCACCGAAGTCTTAAAACGATCATGATTCCGCTCTTAGAGAGAGACGGAGCTATACATGGCGAATAGCACTATCCCTTTTACATCATCGGAATTGGATGGCATTAGCACGTCATAGTAGGGCAGCAGATCTGGTCATTGGGCTTCATGGCTTTCATTATCATTATAAACAAGATCAAACCTTCTTCCAGATGTTCATCCTTTTTCATGATCTATATATTATAGTATATTTATGCTAACCGCCTATTCTATATTGTGGTCTAAGGGTTATTCACTAAGGTAGCTAATTGTTGCTCAAATGAGTTTTCATACCCGAAGTGGTTTACAACCAAGACTGACTTTCAACTGGATATTAACCAATGGAATAGCGTAAATCTCCGCTCCGCTGCAGTGCACACAGGGATTTGCGAAGTAGTTTAAAAATTCATACAATGCGGGGAAGTGGAGCAAGACAGCGGAGCGGGGAAGCAGAGCGGGGAAGCGGAGCCGGGAAGCAGAGCGGGGAAGTGGAAAAAACCAGCCGCCCGCTCAAATTACTAGTCGTTTGAGCTCCGCATAGTCCACAACTCCGCTCCGCACTACCTTGCTCCGCATCAATTCACAGACAAAGTCCGCAGCTCCGCTCCGCATTGCTCCATCGCTCCGCTTCGCCACTTCGCTCTACGTCTATGGACAGGCAGCCTAAAGGTTAAAATACAACCATATTTTCAACCCCAAGTAAAATCCATCATTCAACACTCTATCGTGCAATGTTTTGAACTTTCCAGAAACAAACGAAAAGCGTTAATTAAGTTGTTAGGAGTTACATCCTCAATTATTCATTTCTGAATACAAAATATTGTTTTCGTTTTGTTTCCTTTCGAGTTTCAGTAATTATTCGAACCGAATAATCACAGCCGTGAAAAGAATCGCGCAGTATTCGTGTCGAATACAAAATTAGGTTTCGAACTAGCTTTTTGCTAAATCAATCTGCCTTTGAATTGAATTGACTACTAGGTAATTGGTAGATGTGATTTTAAACTTTGACGTTTTCAAACTTTTACACAGTTATCATTTTAATTGGATTAATCCTTTACCTATAAAAATGTTCAAGTAAGATTTTTTCCAATTAGTGGAAAAACACTTGGATAAGATTGGTGGGTAGCGCTCAAGTCTTATTCAGTAATTACTTCGATTTTTTATTTATGTGTTAAGTATTAAATTATTCTTCCTGTAAAAAATTCACTCTTTATTAACATATTATAAAATTTATGGTGATACGAGTATGTTAATATTGTATAATTATATAGCAAAGATCTCTCAAGACGCTTAGTTGACACTTCGCGTGACCCAAGAGCTGGCTTTTACCTTGGTCAAGAATAAGCATTGCCATACAACGTGGCAATGCCGCCAGTCTTTTGGGTACACTTCCAGTCGACAGCGATGCGGATGAATTTTTGACGCCATATTTTAGGGTTAATTTAGTTAGGAGTTTTTATTTTTGTTTCTGGTGTATATAGTTAGTTAAATATTTATAAAAACAGGTGTAAATATCTATGTAAATAAAACTAATTCCACTATATAGTAATATTCTAGTTAAAAACCAATTTCTGTTTTTACTCATAGGAAAAATGACAAACGTCCAAAAATACTTTTATCCCTCGAACCCCTTTTGGAGCATGATTTTTCAAACATTAGAAATTGTAATATATGCATTCTTCTGTAAGTCACTGTGGTTTTGTATTGAGTAGAAAAGATGTTGTAAGAAAAAAAAAAATATTGGGGAATTTCCATTTAAGTAAGAAATATACTTGTGTTAGGAAGTTCCGCTCTTCCACTAGTTACAACTTATAATATAAGCAATTGAATAGACATTCCACCTTAGCAGGTATTAGAAAAAAATATAAAGAAAAAATTGGTTGTCTGTAAATTCGGTTTACGGACAATAGTTTAACGTGACAACGTGATAACAAAACATTGATGAAATTATCGTAACGTAACAATAAGCGTAACGTTACAATGAGCGTAGCGTTACAATGAGCGTAACGTTACAATGAGTCATCCTTTTTCGTGCGTGCAGCCGGCGT
The DNA here is from genome assembly GCA_905163435.1 of Mamestra brassicae. Classification (NCBI taxonomy): domain Eukaryota; kingdom Metazoa; phylum Arthropoda; class Insecta; order Lepidoptera; family Noctuidae; genus Mamestra; species Mamestra brassicae. The sequence continues at coordinate 1,732,853 of LR990996.1, read as the reverse complement.
TCATCGATTTATTAGACGTTGTCACGTCAAAAACAAAAACAAAATAATCATTAATATGTAAGAACGTAAGCTAAGTGACTCCTTTCTAATTTTAAGCTTTATTTCCCCAACAGAAGCCAAATCCGGTAAGACGGTGGGGGTAGACGCCAGTTGGGCGTTAGGAGTGATCGCTGGTATCGCCGGGACCCTGGTGGCAATCGTGGTGATTGCTCTCATTGCCAGGAGAAGACAGCATCCTCCTATGCAGTATGAAGGTAAGGAATCTTAATCGTCAAGTTGAAATGTGAAGTGAGAAAACTGAAAATCATCTCATCTTTAATGAAGATGAGATGATTTTCAGTTTCTTCATCTCATCTTCATTAGTCTATATTGACAGCCCTAAATCTATCATGGAGATAGATTTAGGGCTGTCAGTATAGAAGTTCAGTGCATCCGAAGTTCCTGATCTTTTCCCAAACGATGTTAGGATATATCCAGTCTAATCGAAGGCTGATGAATATTCGGTAGATTCTGTAAACATGTCGAAGTGAAGGCTTGGGTGAAGGGATCACGAAATGTGCTGCCATTCCATCTTGATAACATTGATTGACAGCTCACCTCGTGATCACTTCACCCAAGCCTTCACTTCGACATTTTTACAGAATAGACCGGCAATAAACCTGTCGAAGGGAAGGCTTGGGTGGAGTGATCACGAGGTGAGCTGTCAATCCATATAATCAAGATGTCACGTGATCACGAAGTGAGCTGTCATTCCATCTTGATGATATGGATGGACAGCTCACCTCGTGATCACTTCACGCAAGCCTTTCACTTCGACATGTTACAGAATCGACAGGCTATATAAAATAATGAAGTAGAATGCTAGGGCCATGCTAGGGGACAACCAGGCAGATAAGCATGTATAGTAACAAGAATTGAAACAAAACGGGTATCGTCGAACATACTCGGGTGAGACAGAAGTCAAAAGCGAGCCGATTTAAAAAAAAAAATTAAAGCATCATGCTGAGCGATGGCCGTTTTGCACGAATGTGACGCATATATTCCCAACTTGCATAACTTTTGTAATTTTGTATATTTTATATTTTGGTATGCGTCATGCTTGTCGGAAATAAACTCTTTTCTGGCTTCTTCTTTCACATCTTCTTGTTAAGATAAAACAAATCATACAAACAGTAGGTATACTGTTTATATAATAGTACAGTATTGTTCGCATTTTTGTGCTCAGTAACATGAAAAAATCGCATTATTCCAGCATTTTTCAGAAACGAAATGTGGGCTACTAACATTTTTCTAGGTAACACAAAACGAACTAACGAAATATCACGGAGAGAGACGAGAGAAAATATTTAAAGCTTATGCTCTGAAACTCAAACAGTGAAAATTGGAATGCAGCGGAGCATAAAAATATTTTCACATAAAGTATGATTACTCAAATTGACAAAGGTCGATGAATCATTTCTGTGTACATGATCGTGGCGTGTCCAATTTTGATAGATGGTATGAATCTACCAAATAACAGTATTTAACCGAGCCATAGCGTGTGCAACACCAATAACTTAGAATATAAACGACACAAGTTTGAATTTTACGGTGAAATTGTCGCCAGATAGTGCCAAAGTAATTTTCTTTAGCCATTCTCACGTAATGTGACTATAATTTAATACATAACACCTCCAAATAATACGTTGTGAAACCTTACAATTATAATTTGAAAGTTTCGAGAAATTTTATTTTAAAGTTGGCAATCCTTTATATATTATAGTGATGTGCGTAATGCCTTTTTATTATCGATGTCTCGGATAGGTAATTATTTTGAGGGTAATATAAAAGCAATATAGAGGTTCGTACCTTCGACCACAAATAAATCGAAATTGCTTCGCTGGGCAGGTTTACTGGCGAATAGCGGTGGATTCTGTCGCGTGACTGGAATTTTTGAACGCCTCGGACGGCCCGGCTGTGGGCTTCACTGCATTTGAAATGTGATTTATGTCCTTTTGCATTTGGAATGAAATTGCAGATGTTCCGTCTGTCGATGGACGGCGACGGCTACATCTTTATTAAGTTTCCATATTATTAAATAAATTGTCTTTAAGACGTTCGCCTGTTTGCGTTACGTAATGATACTTTTACGTGATATTTTAAAAAGGGTTGTTCTGTAAAATTTGGAAAGGCAGTTTTGATATGGTTGTGATTGGTAAAATAAAAACCGTTAACCAACTTTCGCAATCTGGGGTTGAATTTTTTTGTCAACTGTCATTTGTTACTTAAAAATATGTCAACCGTATATACCTACAGCTATACGTATGTGTGTGTTTCGAAGACCATGACAAACCTTCGTGTAGATCTAACCAATAGACAGGATTTTCTTATCCAATAAGGCTGACAGCCTTACTCAAGGATATTGGTATTCCTCAGTGACTGGGTCTAGATTTCGGCCACTTTCGATATACTGATCTTTAGTTCAGCCTGAATTGATTAAAACTTCAAGATAGTTGGATCCTTAGTTAAGAGAAAGGCTAATCCCCTTAACAAATCGGATTAACTTTCGAACTCCGTAAAAGATCGTGGAAAAAAAAACTTGTCTAAGGAAGGATAAGCTGAAGATAAAAATACCAAAACAGTAATCCTTTTGTCATCCGTGTTACCTTAAGTAATACAAAGCAAACTATCCGATACTTCAACAGAATATCCTATCATCCGAAAATTGAAACGTCGACTACTTCGGAGCACAAACTCAGCATATCCCTTTTACAAACACGCGTAGAATGGCAACCTTGACTATGGCAACACCGGAACGGCAACGTGTTATGTGAACAAATATTCTAACCGCTCCGTCAACAGCAGTGACGAACCGACTGCTCCAAAGATGGTTAGAATGTCATGCAACCACTTCGCTCGTCCCGTCAGTAATAATATTAATGGAGGCAAACAAGAGACAAGGAAGCTGTGATGGTAAATAACGTTGACGTGACGTGTAATGTAATTTTCTTAACGTGAATCTTCGTGACGTGTTTGGTTTTGAATGTTTCTGTTCGGATAACGGTGTTTTGAGTTCGGAAAGAGTTATTTTTTATGTTGTTAAATAGAGCTTTTCTGTGAAAATGTACAATTTAAGAATGCTATTTCTTGTGGTTACAAAGTAAATTAGTCGAAATTACTTGTTACGGTCAGCGACATAAGCTCATTGCTACTTTTTCATATCATATAATATGTCACCGAAAAATTGCAGACTTCGTGAGATTGTAATAAATCTTGATTAGATTATTATCTCTTGATATTATATTATGAAAAAATTGTTTTGTATACAATGAATCCCATGCAAATTCAATAGTTTCCAATATATCCGTGTCTTATTTAGTAGTACTCTTATTTAGTAAAACAGTTTACAATTTCACGCGGTATTTTACAATCTTACGGCGTCCGCCATTGTCCGGTGATATAAAATATACATATATATATAACATTATAAACTGTAACGTTACGGCTCATCCGACTGGATAATGTCAGTATGAAAAGCAACGCACAAATTATGGAGCAGTTCCTCATATCCGGATATCCTCGTATATTGATATCCAATATCCTGGATTCCTAGAATTTTGACAAACTTCTTCACCATGAGGCAGGCAGCAGTTCAAAGTTCGGGTTCAAGGCCACAACATCATGCAGCAGAGGCAGTTGTTGGCCTGAAGTAAGCAAGAACGAGAATCCGTCTTGCGCCGGGTGACAGCAAAGGATCTCCAACTCAAGAGTCAGGAATCAGTTAATCAGAGAAGACAGCATCCAGTTGCTGTCATTCAGGATAAGCACCATTCGAGCTGAATGGACCTTGGAGCGAAGAATTGCCCTGGAGCGCAACTAGTTATGAGCGCGACTTCCGGGCATGTTTGAGTCTTTAAGTGTGAGGATTAGACTCACCAGAGGTTAAAGTTATGTAGTCCTAAGGTTGAAGTTCCAGACCGCAGACCGAAGGACGTGTCTGTCTGACGAAGCACCGCTCCTCCAGGATTTTCAGGATTTTCCAGTAAAACACAGGATGTTAGCTCTCATATCTCCGATACGCACAGAATAGGCACCCACTCATTAGCATTCGATTTCCACAATCTATTTTGCAATAATCAGAATGATTTATTCTTTTCCATGCCTTTGGTCATTAAGATTTAGTACAAAGAGCTGCCATTGTTGGAATTCGCGACCATGAAAAGTTATGTACCAAAAACTTTGTAAGCAACAAACGTTTTCACAGAAATAATAGCCTTTTAGAAATATGATGCAATAAAACATTTACCTATAAGTATCGAGAAAAACATTCGTTGTGCCAGCCCAGTGCCAGGTGGATTTAGGACCTGAGTTGTCGTGTCAGACAATCGTATCGTTATATCGACACTGAAATCATCGATATCGATTAAACTTTTGTTGTTCACTACACTACATTAGATATAAACGAAAATGAACCCTAATTTAGGCAGAATAAAAAACGACGTCGAGGTTGTTTACCGGTAAAATTCGATATCATAAAGGACTATATAAACTTTGCCTCATCTTCTCGTCAGTAAATGGTTACATCTCGAGTGCTTTAAATGCAAGACATAAGACATTGCCCAGCTTTGAGTTGATGGACTTGTCTTATTGACATCTATCCTATGCACTCCGTACAATTGTAACCGCTGGACCCTAATGTTACCTCACCTTCTGCGTTCAAAATATAACATGGACGACACAAACTAAAACCGTAGCACAAAGTCTTAACATCATAAAGAATGATGGATTTAACGTTGAATTCAATATTTTTAAACCAATTTCTCGTTCATAGTTCACCTTTGGACGAGCGATGTATACTCTATAATTTATTTTCCTTCATTTTTAGCTCCTATGCAGACGGTGAAGGCATACAAAGGCGCGATACAAAGCACCAACCATTCCCCGGTTCAGCCTGACGATAAAAATCCTGATGTGGTGCCGCTGGGTAAAGGTAATTTAGGTAGATCGATTTTTATTTAACACAGAATGTTTTGTTCGCTTATTTCTTCGGGGCAAAGGGCTTCATGCTTGGCATGTTACTGAACAAACACAGTTCAGAAATATGTTTGCTCTTTTATCATTTCATCGATGTTTGCTTTGTACAAAGTTAAGTTAACAAGTCCACGTCAAAAAGAAAAAAGTTTTAATGTAATTTTTAAGTTAAGATTGATTGTTGACCACTTTAACGAAAGAAATTGTTTCTTTTCTTATTATTTTCTTGTAATGTTACTTTAGTTACTTGCATAAAAGTTTGGTAATTTGGATTGATCAATCGTTTTGTTTTTTTTTCCCTAGATTTTAACAGTGCGAGGGATTTGGAACGTCCCCCAGAACCTCCACCTTATGGGGCAGTAATGTCTCCCCCTGTGGGGTCTTCAAGGAGTTCAAATAGCCTTCATCATCATGATATGAGGCCTGTCACTCCGCACACACCGATCACTCCTGCTTCTGATGGCCATGTAAGTTTTTTATACACGGATTTTAGTCGTCTTACAGCGGTAGCCTACTTCATCTGTCTAATGACTACTACACATTAATAACAAAGTGCTATTTATGAACAATTGAATAATTAATAAAAATGAAAATATTATTCGTTATAATGACGCATGACGTAGTTTGAAACATCCTGTAGCGAGCGCAGTCTGAGCCTTGTGTTCCAAGGGCGGCCTGAATGAAACTGTGACATTGTTTAGATACGTAAACATTATTGACTGACCTGTTGGTCGAGTGGTTAGTGACCCTGACTGCTAAACCGGAGGTCGTGGGTTCGATTTCCACCCAGAACAAATCTTTGTGTGATGAGCATGATCATTTGTTCCGTGTCTGGGTGTAATTTGTATATAATATGTATGTATTTAGAAATATATAAGTATGTTTATCAGTTGTCTGGTTGCCATAGCACAGGCTCTGCCTAGTTTGGGATCGGATGACCGTGTGTGATTTGTCCGAAGATATTATTATATATTATCAGGGTGTTTTATAATTCTAATGCATTTTTTTTTGTACCTATTGTCTTAATTAATTATTTTAAACATAATCGCGCCTAGAGGTAGTTTATGCCGGATACATTAAGTAGGCCGCCTTTATGAGACGACTAAAATGGCAACGTGTAGATTGACAAAAATGTAGGTGGAAAAGTAATTGATAGATTAGTAATGAGGTGGTAATAGCATTTCAGTGGGGCAATACTGTTATTTTTTACAGACCGTTCGCTTTCGTATCCCAATCGCAAACTGTCAAAAACGCCTCTAATTCAGTACATTATGAAGTTTTTTACTTTAACTGTTGCTGAGATATGGCTCCTTGAATTTGTATGCTTTGTTAGTACGAGAATTGGCCTTCTGAGGGCCTACCACGAATGTTTTGACGTTAAAATATTGTTAACGTAAATTATTTTTTAATTTAAGAAACTACAACCATATAATAATTTGGTTTAATTTAATGTGACATACACAATTTGGATCATACAAAAATATGAATTTAGTTTCCAATTGAAATAAATATTATGTGCGAAGCGAGTATTAGTTATAGCTGTTATAGTAAAATTTTACGTTTCGTTACTATACGTCAAAAACATTCGTGCTGTGGCCTCAGGTGCGTTCTTGTTTTTATTTGATAGTAAATATGTATTTTGTTTTTTTTTTTTTAATTACTTTTGGAGCTTTTTCAAAACCATATTTTTTTGCCTAGTTTTACATTGTCGTACCTTGCATATTGTCGTACCATGTTACAGTAATTAAAACATGTTGAAATATATAAAACATTCGACAACAACTCATGATAGATGATATTCCTGAAATAGATTTGAGTATAGTCGGATTACAACGCTTATGTAATTAAACTAGCCAAATCGGATCATGGACACCTGGGAATCTGTGTTCATTTGAGCGTTGGTGTTAATAAAATATATCTGATTGAGAGTGTGTTGTGTAACTAAAGGACAAAAGAGTAGAATCCTAAAAATCTATTTAGTTTGTGAATTTGATTACTAAAAAGTATTTGTACCTGCCTTTTTTTTTTTAGAAAATAAAAGTGAGTTGGAAATTCGTGAAAGTGACTTAACAACTCCAGAATTGTTTTATCTGAAACAAGAAAAAACTTGAGCAATATTTTTCTATAATCTTACTAACGTACAATTATTTTTTTCTATAGGTAACATCCCTTTTCTCTTGTTAAAAAAAAAAAACAAGTTCAAGTTGCTGTCTAATCTAGGTGACAATTAATGTCATACACTAATTTATAAAAGGTAGATTTTTTTGATAACTTGTGACAGAGATTATAACGCTTATGTCACCGGAAAATTGCAGACTCCGTAAGATTGTAATGAATATTTATTAATCTTTATTTTTCTATAAATTACTTATTTTTCTAATCTTAATCTTTATATTGTGAAAAAATCGTTTTGTGTATAATAAGTCTTAGCCAAATTCAATAGTTTCCAATATATTCCTGTCTTACTATAAAAAAAAATGGTTTACAATTTCACGCGATATTTTACAATGTTACGGCGTCTGCAATTTTCCGGTGACACATAAATTCCTTAAAATTAGGAGAATTACCCTCACTAATTTGTGTAGGTTGGCCCTCCACAGAAAAAGTACTTAGCTAGGTATGAAAATTGAGCTCACTTAGGTATATTTGATCTTAGTGGAAAGTAATTTTCAACGAGGATTTACTCAATAAGTATAATTTTCATTGTTTATCAAGGTACATTTTGTGGAACGTGATTAGGTACTTTATCAGTGAAAATATAATTCGACATTTACAGGCACTCAGTTTTTTGATGGGAGAATAATAAACGGGTTAGGCCCAGTCCCTGGAACAAAAATGAATGTGACAAATTGTCAAAAACGCGTTAGCTGCTGTGTTTAGTTGAATGATTTTTTTAACAGCCAATCGCATCTCTTTCTTTGAGTTTACTTTTGCTTGTTCGTGTCTTTTCAGAAACCGGAATTTGTAACTCTTTTTTTATTCTAAGCTAATGTATTTTTTATCCTTTTAACTCAGAGTATCGGAACTTTGGCGGAAGACCGTCGGAGCGTGACTAGCGGGACATTTTCTAGGCGAAGAGAAGTGGTCACAACTAGAACCCCATTGCTAGCGAACGCGAGAGAAAGTTGTGTGTAGTCTGAAACTACTCTTAGTTAGCGTTTGAGCCAAAGGGATCATGTTACGCGTTTATTTTCTAGAATATTTTTTTACTATCTAGGATTAGGTCTGTGATACGGCTTAACGTCTGTTTTTTGAGGTAGAGGATTGATTTAATTTCTTGTACTTACGTGACTTTTGTGAGTAAGATATTTTCGGTGAAAAAAAAATTTTTTTTTTTTAGTATTCGTCATTTTTACAGCCTGTTTAGTTGATTTTTTTTTTGTGTTTTATTATTGTTTAAAGAATTTTTCAAAGATATAACTATCGATATTTTTGTAAATATACATCGAAGTAAATTGTGAAAGACTGTTAAAATATAATCCCTTTGACGCAAACACGAACGTAAATTAGTTAAAATGTTTGTTTTATAGTCAAATATTCACTTTCAAAAAGAGATAAATATCTATATAAGTAAATATAATGTGTAATAATTATTGTTCTGAAAACTGGCACTATTACCTACTAATGATCTGATGGTATACTTAATGTACATAAAATACTTAACGTGGGATATGTTTTATTCCTTCGTAAATAAAACTTGAAGTTATAGTTAATAAGATTAATTATTCTAAAAGAAAATCAGTTTAATGAATTTATCTGTAGTATACAAATTATAATATCAGCTGAGGTATACATAATGGTTATTATTTTTTGGGACTCTTGGTTTCTTGACCGATAGTTTCTTTGAATAACAGACCAAAGACAACTCGCAGAGGTCCCGTTTTTTTTTTTATAAAATAAGGCACCAACCGACAGATATCTCTGTACGCGCTACACAAGTACACCCAGGGACAACCCCCGGTTGGTGTGGAACTATTGCAGGATATGGACATTTGATTGGTTGTTTATTGTTTTAATCTACATATTACAACGAAAACATATCATAGTACATCGCATATCTTAAACCACTGCACTAGGTATAGACGCATAAACTTTGCACTAGACCCTTTCGCATTTAAAGAAAAGTTGCACTAAGGAAAAACGTAGATAAAAAAAAAACATGCCACTAAACAGATACAATTTTGCATTAAAGTTCGTATTTCTTTTCCCACGGGAAATCCTCGTGTTATTTAAAAATAGTGTTGTGGGTTTTTTTCTGCCAATAGAAATTTATTTCAACATCGTTCTTAGTGTTAGTGGGAGGAGCTCGTGGCTAAAGAATATCTGCCACACGGGTCGATCAAGGTTAAGCAACGCTTGCCAAGGTTAGTCTGTGGATAGGTGACCATCTTAACATATCGGGCTTCCTCCGTGCCTCGGAAAGCACGTTAAGCCGTTGGTCCCGGCTGTCATTTGTAGATCTTTGGCAGTTGTTACGGATTATCAGAAGCCAGTAAATCTGACTCCAGTCTAGCCAAGAACTACCGTGTTACCCAGTTAGTGGGTTGTGGAGGTCTGGTAGGAAGCCGCTCCACGTAAAATACTGGTACTTATTCAGCTGAATCCGGTTTGACTGGAAGCCGACCCCAATATAATTGGGAAAAGGCTAGGCAGATGATGGTCGTTCTCAGTGTCCAACACCCACGTAGCAAAAGCGAGATTATCGTTTGGGACTTATGTACGAATACAGTGTTGTACAAAGAAGGAGGCGCGCAGGATGGAAAGCGATTCAAGTGATTAAGCTAAAAATCGTATGCACTTGAAACAAAGTTAATAAAATTGTAACTCAACATTGTTTCTGGGATCATCAAATGTTGCTGACAATAATGATGGCTAACTTTTTTACAACTTTTTTTTTTCTTTTTTTAAGGATGGGTAATCATCAAATGACTTCTTCCGCTCTGGGTGGAGCGGAAGGGCGTGTCAGACTCTTACTGACTAAAACCCATCCGTGTTCCTTCTAAAGCCCTTTGCGTTCCAAGGCCGCGGTGACTCTTGCGAACAAATTGCGCAAGAACTTTTTTACCACTGGATTTTAGCTTATGTATTCAATGCGAGGAAGTCGAAAATGACTTAACTTACTACCAGGGTTAAAATTACCCCAGGTCGTCATCCAAACTATGGTAATCCGTGTTCCACATGAAAATCTGTTTAGTTGTTGAGTTGTGGTTGGTTAACAAACAAACCAAACATACATTGTCAAAGTGTAATTCCTATTAAGATTCATAATTAATAAAATTGTATAATAAACTAGCTGTTGCCCGCAACTTCGTTAGCGCATATCCCGCTTTTTCCCGTTCCCAAAATAATTTCGGGAAATCCTCTCTTAGTGCCACCTTACACTCCCTAAGAAACCACATGACAAATTTACAGCTTTCTACGACCAGTAGTTTTGGCTGTGCTTCGTCTGTCAGTCACTCATCAGTATATTATTATGAAGAATTTTATGTAATATCTTATACTTTTAAACGAGCAATTCTTGTATATATCGGAAACGACTCGATCGATTTTCATGTATGCAGATGGTTTCGGGGGCGATAAATCGATCTAGCTAGGTTTCATTTTTAGAAAACGTTTACCAAAAAAAACATCATCCATACTATTTGCTAGTGCAACACTACACCATTCCATATAGTCTGCTACATGTTTCCCACAACACAAAATCATGTTGCGCAACTTAGTCTCCCAATCAATACGAAACCAAACTATAAACAAATTACCAAAGCTTGATAACATTATAAACTAAGCTGCCATGATTTGAGTCCCTAAAACGTTGGGCAGATGTGCCAACTGTATTAACCTTTTGAACGGCAGAGCATTAACGCATCGGCGTGCCCCCGAGGCCAAGCCACAAATTCGCCGTACTTTTTGTCATGTATGTGTGACGCTTGGCGTACAGGGCACGCGTTGTTTGTGACAATGGCGTTCAAAAGGTTAAAGCTGAGGCGCCACAGAACTATCGCCATTAATTTGCTGGGCACTGTTCCAATTGCCACTGATCAATGATCATTCTTCAGCGAAGAATCCTAGGTCAGACTGTGCATCAAATTAGCGTGAATAGTATTAGAATTGAAGCGGTTTTATTTGTATGATATTTTCCAAAGACTTACTGTGAATACTAGGCTTAGATTTCTGTTATAATATTGAAGAATTTTCCGTGAAATGGGTTTTAATATAAATATATATTAAGGCACATCCTTCGGGTTCAGTGTTTTATTATATTGTGTTTTATATATTTATGTTTCTTCAATGTCTCAACCAAGTTATGAGTCTAAGCGGTAAACTACTTGATAATGTTCTTTATAAAAAATACATATTTACGAAGGATTAAAACATATTTCAGGTGATTAGACGTATGAGAAATCTTTATATATACCTACATAGTACATGTGTTCATTATTTTCGTTTTTCCTAAAACTAAGTGTCCTTCCTAAAATATCAGTAGTTCCAATTTTATTTAGTTTATTATTGTTTTGTTAGACAGATATTAGAAAATATATATCACTATTGTAAGTATATAATTAGATATGTTATTTATGAATTAAAAATCTTATAAAACATTTACTTCTGTGATTTATAAACGACTGTTTACTTATTAATTTTTGTTATAAGTTTAATTTATAAATATTTTTATTGGTCTTTTTATATGATACTCAAGATTTTGTACTTACATTAAAAGTTTCGAATTGTAAATATATTTATACTTTCTGAAACTGGCTCAATAATGTTATTGTAAAAATATCATTATAAAGTTTAACATGTTGGTGAAAAAGTAATTGTTTACGAATATGAGGTTTGTATTTATTTCTATCGAATACCCTGTTAATGTATTTAAAATAGTTGAAATGGAAAGTAGACAATAAATTTAAAACATGTTATTTTACATTTACTTCTTAAAACAATATTTTTCAAATATTTTAGTTGATATTCAATAGTACAGCTCATATTAAACGTTCGTGATACATTTATGATTTGATTAAAAAAAAGCTGTTCGTAAAACCATTTAATTGAAATAAAAAAAACTTTTAGGGATGCAAATCCTGGAATCACGAATGTAGAATCCTAGTAAATATACACAACGTATGGGCTGTTCGACCTTTCTAAGGATCTTAACCATATTTTCTTACGGAAGTATTTCCGCCTCTACAAATGTCACCCGCATCCACGATACAAAATGTAAATATGTTGGGAGAGACGTATAAAGAAATATTTCTTTCTATCTACGTGACCGGTCCCAGTTTACTCTCCTGACTTTATTTAAATATTTTTCTTGGTTTCTTATACATGAGTCGTTTTTTAAAGTCCTTTGAAATATCATTACATAAGACATTTTTTTTTTTTAATTTTATAACATCGAAAAAAAAATAATTAAAAACATAAACGAAAAAACTACGACGAGAGGGTGTTAAAAACTTTTATCTTGAAAAAGTTCAATTTGTTTTACGTTGAAAAAAAGTATGAGGTTAAACGAAATATCTTTTCCTTTGAGTACATGTATGTATAAATCACAACTTGAAAGTAGCTTTTAAGTAAATAGTTATTATTGACTTTGAATTTCTATACATAAAATTAATTAAAAATGAATACACTGTGATGCTATAAAATTTATAACTCTCTAAATTATGAATTACATTCATAATGTTTATGTAAGTGTAAATAATAATAATTATACGAAGGTGTTGTACGGTACTAGGGTACTTATGAAAGTGACCCTGATGAGATACTTTAGAAATTTTGTGTATTGTAAATAGTACTAACTTATATTATTATGTGAAGGAAAATTATAAGTAAATAAAAAACGATTCAATGTTAATCAAATCCGCTAGTTTATTTGCGATATTTTTTGTAAAGTCGAAAGGTCGTTTCTTCTTTGATATTTGACTGTTGTTTATTTTTTTTTTTGTTTAATTTTTTATTAATTGGTTCAGTGCAAACAGAAACAAAAAATAATACAATAAATAATGTATATTTAGAACATGTAACATATGTAAAGTTTTCAGAAAAATACAAGGGTTTTAAATTTATATATAAAACGAATTATTAAGCTAGTCTCGACTTCGGTAGCGTTTTTGTTTCTGATTGTACTAATACTTATATTTAATTGCTAATTTGTTAACATATCAAAATGTTTTATAATTATAAATTATATTTTACTAGTCAACAATATTTTAGAACGGAAAACAACACCCTACACAAACCGTGAATTGTTTTATACAACTGACAAAATATATGAATCTTACAAAATGTAAAAAAACAGACAGAATATTTTTCATATTAGTTATGAAAAATTATAACTTTTATGAATATCACTTCAAACGACATTAACAACTTGAAAACGTTACTCGTAGGGGACAGAGACAATTTTAAACAATTTAAACGTATTTTGCATTAAACTGAAAGTAAAATATGTCCACATATGAAATAAAAGTTCAACATTATGCGGTTACGTCGGACATCACTTACAGGTTGGCAATATAAAGTGCATTCTACTTATACATAGATTGAAGCTTCGCATGAATGTTTCCCTCGAAATTTTATTTCAGTAATAAAATTCACGGCTTCGGCCCAACATTCACACAAAATATTGTGGACTATTAAAACGACATGTTGTTTCAATATATTATCACAAAGTATATTATATTATACCTTTTTATTAATATTCTTAAAAGTATATTTGTTTATACATTTATCTAAAAAATAGTTAAGTTTGTATTAATGTGTATAATTTCGGTGATTTTTCAAAGACTTCTTGACATATCGTAATTATTAAGATATGTGTAATATTTCTTGGAATAAATTTGCTTATCGGCAAATCAAATCTGTGTTTACTTTGCATTTTACCTTTTTCAGGAACACAAAATCGATACAACTCAGGCCTCGTGATACTACATAACTATAACTTACTTTGAGTTAAGCTCGCCTTTGTACATGAACTTTATTAGGACTGTTTTTATAATAGAAGTTGTTATTTTTATTTATTTATTGAAACTTTATCTACTAGTAAAAAACACTGTACAAAGGCTGACTTAATGCCTTTGGCATTATCTATCAGTCCACCTTAAAGTGGTGTATACACAACATGGCAGGTGCAACTTAAAGAAAAGAAATAGAGAGAAGAAAAAAAAATATAAATACATACACATAAACAAAGTTATTAAGAAAAAACGAATTAACGCTGTGTTGATTCTACCAACTTCTTGCGAATGTGCTCACGTGCCTTCACCTTAAAGGACAACCGACTTATTGCCATCCTGATGTTCAGAGGGAGCGCATTCCAAAGGAAAACAACAAAAGTTCGCCTGAACAAAGAAAGATGAATGTTATGGTGTACAATAAAGAATTATGAAAGCTAAGATTCTTAAATTCACAAGTATAAGTATGGTCAAAAATGGAACACAGTAGCCTAGAAGTAAGCTATTACGTTTGGGCTACTTTGTTACATTCTTTACTAAAAAGTCGCTTACCATGTTCAAAAGTGAGGCTATCAACAACGAAAAAAAAAAACGAAACCCTCAATATTTTTAAACGCCCTATCCAACGACACCCCACACCATGGGGTAGACGATAAAACCCTAAAAAAAATATTTTATTACCACTTGGTTGGCGTGGTAATAAAATATTTTGAATATGTATATCCACACCAAATTTCAACTTTCTAGCACTAAACGTCTCTGAGCTAAACCACGGACGTACAGACAGACAGACGGACACGGCGAAACTATAAGGGTTCCTTAATGACTACGGAACCCTAAAAAACAAAATACTAACAAGATTATTTCCATGACACTATGATCCAGACCCATTAACGGTATTTTTTTGCAGCTCTTCATCAAAGCATCAGTTAAAAGTCAAAATAATGACAGTCTCTGAAGTGTGACATCATTGTTTGCTTTTACGGCACCTTCAAAGGCCTTTGAGTTTCATGTTGCTCGTTCACACACTATCGCGAAGTAAGTATGCACCCAGCGTCCTTGGTGACTGACAAATGCGATAGGGATGTGACGCAAGATTGTGAAACAGTTGTCCGATCCACGATTCTCCAATGAGCGGTTCGCCGATTGAACGTTTCGCTTTTCAATGGTCCGCTGATGGAACTTTTCGCCGATGCACGATGGCCGACCGAACGATTAATTTTTCTATTATCGATAGAACTTTTTTCCGTCACACAGTTCGCCGTCACAATTATTGTTCATCTATCCCCGCGTATACACCGAGGTATAAAACATTTATTCCTCATGTGGTATCAACTGTTTTGTTTGCCGATAGAACTTCCGTCACACAGTTCGCCGTCACAATTATTGTTCATTTATCCCCGCGTATACACCGAGGTATAAAACATTTATTCCTCATGTGGTATCAACTGTTTTGTTTGCCGATAGAACTTCCGTCACACAGTTCGCCGTCACAATTATTGTTCATCTATCCTCGCGTATACACCGAGGTATAAAGCATTTATTCCACATGTGGTATCCACTGTTTCCCTTTATTATACCATCGTTTTCTGGCGAGATCAAGGTCAAGATTCAAACACACATCCGAAATGAAAAAAATAAAAATATAAACGGTAACAATCTATGACTGAAATTGATTATAGAAATTTGATTCATCCCAAGATTTCATTTCAAGGTATGTGTGTGTCCTCGATCTCATTGGATGGGAGCGATGGATTAAATCAATGAAAACAGTGGATAACACATGTAGAATAGCTACATGATTTACACCTCGGTGTAAATTCAAGGATTTCAGCGTATGTGCGAGTTTTGTGCTATGAAGCCATGGACAGAAGCTAGAGATTCCCACAAATCACAGAACAAAAAAAAGTTACTTATTTTTTTTTATTTGACGCATATAAACACTTACCTATATCTTTCTTTTTCTGTAAGTTAGTGAAGAATTTTGAACCATAATAGTTGCTGAGTTGTTTTTGTTCCGCATGCACGATTAGATAGATGGACGGATGGAAAAGGTTTTGGTGAAATCTAAATTATTGTATGTAAATAACCAAAAACACCGTCTTCTTTTTATTTGGAAGTCGGTTGTTTTTTTGTAAAAAAGTTTTTTTATTTTTCTATTGTTAGGCTAGCGTTCGACCACAATCTCAGCTGATGGAAAGCGATAACCTGGTCGACTATAGAGCACGCTTGCCTAGAAGTGACCTACTCACTCTTGACTTAAAGACTTCCAGGTTAAAGCTATTAGGACATATAGACTCTGGTAGGGAATTCCACTCCTCAGCTGTACGCACAATAAAAGCATTCCCAAAACGTTATGTAGGATCAACTCCAGAGGCATCAAAGAACAGAGAGGAGAACAGTTTTCTGAGAGGTAAACATCACAGTCCTACAACACAAAACACTGCATAAAAGAAAACCTAACCTGGAGGTTTCCAAGCAATATTCGACGAACATAAATAGCTCAGTTGGTCTGTTGCTTCATCCAAGCCGGTCAACTGAGGTCGTTTAGTGGATCGTTTGATTTGTTCGAAGCTGTCAAGTGCGGTTAGGACGGACTGCAAGCCGGCACTCCGGCACTCCGGTACTATGGGACTACGGCACTACGGCACTACGGCACTACGGTACTCTGGCAGTTATGCTCTCGACGACAACGCTTCAAGCCGTCCAATTAATCTTGCTTTAAATGACTCATTGGCTTTGAATTTACTAAAGTGTACTACTGTTTCTGGGTAAGTGTCGGTTTTGTAGTAAGTAAGATGGGTTTGTGTACTGAGGGTTGATTTATCTGATTGTTTGTAGATCAGACTTTACATAGAGTGAAATTGTAATGACAAGGACGACGTCCGTGAGCATGGCGCATTGCTCGTAAATCAGATAGTTGATGACGTTAAAAGATTCTAGAGTGGTGACCGAACACGAGCGTTGTAATGCTTCCCACAAGGTAGACCTATGACTTGGTGAAGGCCGCGGGAAACGGCTGGATGCGAGACGCATGGATGTGATCGATGTGGTGACTCTTAGGGGGAGGCCTATGTCCAGCAGTGGATGTCTTTCAGCTGAAATGATTATAGATGACCTTGATCTACATAACGTTAAAGTGACGTTTCTAATGATGGCTATTCGCCTTGAAAGCCTCGCCAAAAAAAAAAAAGAAATATTTAAATCCCTTCTTCTTTGGGGTATAAAGAAGTGAGGTTATGTATCTGTGTTCACTTAGATATTATAACCTTTTCCGCATAAAAAAATAAATAAAAAAGCCGAATAATAGAGAACATTGTACTTGTTTTTTTTGTGTTTGTTTTCAAATCCAAAGAGCTAAAGCAAAAAAGTTTAAACTTGAAACAACCCACTTAACGTCCTACAAATTTGTTACCATATTTTTTGATAAACCTTTTAACAAAGCTTTTTAAAAACTCCGAAACAAAACAACATAATAATTCAAACAAAATGCCTAAATACGGCTACACATACGCATAGACAGAAGACGCGCCCCCGGCCACTCATAAACACGCAACAGCGTACAACTTCTTTGAGTGCTAATAAAATAAATTCTACTGAACAAGGTCATAGCTAAATGGGAGATATATCAGACGTATGCGGTAATTGTAGGCTATTCAGCAGTTTTACGGGAATATAAGGATAGCTGATGAGGAGTTATGGGTCTTTTTAATATCTGTGACATTTATTTGGAAATTGATCGGCTGAATACCGTTTGTCTGTATTAGTTCTGGCTTCGGTTGGAGACCAGTCAAAGCAGATATAACTACTTAGACTACCTCAATGAGATTCTGAGTTCGATCACTGGGTCGAGCAGATGCGCGTGCAGTAGGCTACAGTAAGGGTAGGCCAGCCCATACATAATGCCCAAAAAAAAAATTTCATCCACTTTCAAAGTGGACGAAAATTCGCATCGTCAGCATCGTGATTTCAACCCTGAATAATGTGGTGTTTTGTTTTTTGGGCATTATGTATGGGGCTGGCCTACCGTTACTGTAGCCTAATGCACGCCCATGCGAGCAGTGTTACTGGGGTTTTCTATCTTAAAAAAAATCCGGTCTGAGGTCTGGATTTGGTCTGGCATTTTTTATACATAGTTTCTAATTTCATAGATCATAAAATATATTTACTGCCTTACTGGCAAAATGTATCCCTGCGTAAGCATTTGGAAAACATTTACTGGCTTGAAGTTTTGCAGTATCTTAAAACCGTCCAAGTGCGAGTCGGACTCGCGCACGAAGGGTTCCGTACGGCAAAAAAATCACGTTTGTTATATGAGAGCCCCCTTTAATATTTATTTTATTCTGTTTTTTTAGTATTTGTTGTTATAGCAGCAACAGAAATACATCATCTGTGAAAATTTCAACTGTCTAACTATCACGGTTCATAAGATACAGCCTGGTGACAGACGGACAGCGGAGTCTTAGTAATATGGTCCCGTTTTACCCTTTGGGTACGGAACCCTAAAAATAACAAAACTTTATGGATAACCCTGAGTGTATAAAAGTATTGTACTGACCTCATAATAATATACATATTATACAATTTTCTATAAAAGTATCAACCTTTGTTTTAGTTTCTCATCAGTGGTAATTTAAGAGTCACAATATTTGTAACTAACTCAGTTCGTTAACCGAAAAGTTTAGAACGACTAAGTCCAAGTTCTACATGACTTTTTATCAAAACACCAATAAGAAGACTCAATTACAACTCCACACAATTTCAAACATTCGAACACCAAAAATCCTTTCACATTTAGGTGCTTCAATTTAAAATTTTTGATCGAAGTTGAACTTCTTCCAACGTTGGGCTATTCGAAGAGATTGCCTACCCGACTTGATTGTCACTGTGATAAGCATTTTTATTCGAAAATTTTGTTTGGAATAAAAGTAGCGTGTAGAATGCAGCTACTTCACAGTACAATTTTGCTGTTTATGTCTAGCAAGGGGTGATCCCACTAGAGATTGTGGCGTGTGGATCACTTTTACTGCTTTAGTTTTTTATGGTGTGGAAAATATAGTGAGTTTTTCTATATTGCTTGCAGGGTCGCATGTGAAAGTAGAAAATCGTATGGAAAATGATATTTCTGAATTTGAATTATGGCTTGGTTTGTTAAAAGGGGACTTTATTCTAACGTATAAAACAATTCAAGTCACAATAGTGGGCTCGCAAAACAGGTAGTCGATCGGGTCGAAAGGTTCTTGAGTGGAGACTGCTTACCGGAAGACGCAGCGCTGGAAGCCTTCCCACAAGGTGAACCGGTAACTTGGTGGTCGATGTGGCGACTCTTGGGAGAGACAAAAAACTGATTCACATCCGTACACTTCAACGTAAGGGTCAGTGGATAACCTGCGTCAGGCAACTACTAGTTGTCTGGAATTTTGCTGAACTGATCCTATTTGGGTTAGGGGTTACCGTAGGGTATACAATATATGCCCGTCGCCCCCCACTCATCCGGACCTCTTTGACGTAGCGAGGGGAGTTAAACACCTCACTCCCCTCGCCGACGCGAGGTTGCCCGCAGAGGCGGGCCGGCACCAGTCGGGGATTGCGGAAGTCGCATACGTTCCCGCGATCCCCGGCGTAGGTGGCAGATGGAACACCGGGGTGGTTTTAGTCAGTAAGAGTCTGACAGACCCCTCCACCCGCCCCAGGGTGGAGGATTTCCATGAGGATTTCCCCCCGAGATCAAAAAAAAAAAAGGGTATACAATATATTTGTTTTAAAATTTAGTTTCCTTTTATTAGTACCTATATTGTGTCTCTGTGTGCCAAATAAACTAGTTATCTTTCTATTTTCTTTCAAGATATGTTGTAGCGGCATCAATGCCACCACATGAAAAACCAAGAAGCAAAATTTGTACGGCAACAAAAAGAACCGCAACGCCATCTACGACGAAATCCTGCATCGCGCAAACAAAGTTCTCCGTGCGATTTGAACATATACAATAGTCCGAATATCAACTATCGGGCAGTTGCCCACCAGACACAACAACCGTCTGGTAGGAGGATCCTCCCACTACAGTGGAGGTGTGCGGGACTTCACTCTTTGTTCCGCATACCTCTTTAATATTTCTAGAAGCAGACGTCTTTCGGCTGAAATGATTATAATAAAACTTGTCGTTATTTTTCAGTTTCAAGCTTCCTAACTGTCAATCACTGAAGATAATTTTACAGATCAAACAAAGACATGCTTAAATAAGTACTACCCAGCATTTGTTTGAAGGCCAGTTGACTCAGAAAGTCAACTCGCCTTCAAAAAATGCTAGGTAGTACCTACAAAAACTAATTTAGCTAAGTTGGCAGGTCCTTTACATAAACCAGCCCTTAACAGAGGTGAGTGAAATGCGTAATCTTTGAAACAATGACTACAGCTTTAGCGGCAGAATCTTTTTGTTTTTATTTGTTTGTGAAAAACAATGGAAAGCCGTTAATAACGGTGTTTAGATATGATTACCGGCAGCTTTGTGTTTTTTACAAGAGCCTTAATTTCAGGAGTTTGTTATCATGCGGTTGGGAATAAAGAGAATTAAATAATGTTTGGGTTGAAGAACTAAAGTCAAGCCTCGGGAGGCACGCTAAGCCTAAGCCGTTGTTCCTGCGCCAGATCTCACTTCGGTCGTGTAGAATTGCCGTCCCATTAGATTATGATAGTGATTGAAAAGGGAGTGCAGTTATGTTTGCGCACACTTGTGCAATATAGTTGAAATTCGAAGCCATGGCTGAAATTGGTCAGGTGAGGACTATAACTGTACTGTGTTTTGATGTGTCGTGGCACGGGATATACCAACCAAACGAGACTGTTCATGCCTACATCACATATCACAACGTAAACCTTTTTTCGATGATTTGTCAGATTTTTTTTATTGGACATTCAGCCGTCTTGTGCATCTCACATCGAGTGAATGCCCGCGACCTTCACCAAGTCACAGGCCCACCTCGTGAGAGGCCTTCCAACCCTGCGTTTGCTAGTTCCTTTCGGCCCCATTGACCATCTGTTCTGCGAACAATGTTTCCTGCCCAATGCCACTTAAGTTTGGCGATTTTTTGGACGATGTTGGTAACCTTTATTTTTCTGCGGATATCTTCATTTCTGGTTCGATCATGCAAGCATAGCCCTCTCCATTGCTCTTGGGGTGACTTCTAGTCTTCTTATAAAGCCCATTGTGAGCGTTTCAGTTACTAATTGTGTCAGCACTGGCAACACGCACTGGTCATATCAATATTATAAGTATTTTTAAGTTATTGCTAATTTTATTACTAAATGTGTACTGCATGTTATTTAATAAGTATAACCGAGATGTAAAATCGAAATATTTGTACGGCTAAAAATGCCGTATCAAGTGAAACCCATAGATCTTAAAAACTTATGTTGGCTATCTTGCAAATAAATGTATAATTAATTCTTCATTCATAGAATTTCGACTTAATACACTGATGTCAGTGACAATGTTATGGTTAAGGAGAGTGTTGCACCGGTCCCCATTAACCATGAAACAAGGGTAGGGCTGTAGAGGCATCAATGCCGCCACATGAAAAACTAAGCAACGATATTTGTACGGCAACAAAAAGAACCGCAGCGCCATCTACGACGAACTACTAACGAAATCCTGCATCGCGCAAGCAAAGTTCTCCGTGCGATTTAAACATATACAACAGTCCGAAAATCAACTATCGGGCAGTTGCCCACCGCACAGACACAGCAACCGTCTGGTTCGGAGGATCCTCCCATTTCCTGTGGAGATATTACTCTCTGTACCACATACCTCTGTACTGGTGACCCTCGACAAAGAACGTCAGCGCAGCCTTCGTGCAGCCATCACCATGATGATTGCAAACTTTTGTAAATTTTGCATAGTTTTCTTCTTTATTACATTTGATCTTCGAGCAAAAACACACCAATTTACACTCTTCTCAAGTTAACAAGGTAAGAAAATTCCCCCATCGGTCGCGAGGCGAAAACTATCCGCAATTAGCTTCGAATCGCTCGCACGTAAGGTAACTGCCCGTTACTGTCCATCGTTAAATTGACGGGGCGTATGTATCAATTACCTAAATGAATCTCACGGGTCCACGGCGCGGGATCGACCAATCGGAATCGAGATCGCTATCCGCATGCCACCAATTATATTTCTGAATTGTTGTTTGGCTTTAGACTTTTGGTTTGTTTTTTTTAATATTTTACACATACAAGTGTAACAGTGTGATGCATTTTTAACACTGAACAATATCCACCAAATGATATATTGAAGTTCTAACTTAGTTGCTTGCTTAATTTTACTAGATTCACGTCAATTTATATTATCTCGCCTATTAGTACAGCCTACGTAGATAGTTCAAATGAAATATTTATGGAAGATGCATGACAAAAGTCTATGACCAGTTCGTGTTGCCATTGCTGAAAAAACTGGAACTTAAGTGGCAGTGGGCAGAGTACATTGCTTGCAGAACAGACAGCCAATGGTGGTGAAAGGTTTTGGAGTGGCGAGCGCGTACCGGAAGACGCGGTATTGGAAGGCTACCGGATAACGCAGACCGAAGACCTGGTGAAGGCCGCAGGGATCTGATGGAAGCATCGCGCACGGGACCGGTCGATGTGGCGATACTTGGCGGAGGCTTATGTCCAGGCAGTCGTTGGTTGCCGTTTTTCGTTTGAAATAATGATGAAAAAACATTTGAAAATTTTTAAAAATATGAAAAAACAACGTTAACACACAATTACATTATGCATTAGGTATTTGGTGTTCCTTACCCAAGAGGTAAGGAACACCAAATACCTAATGCATAATGTAATTGTAGATACGTGGCTTTGTTTGCTGAAAAATATATATTTTTAACTACAAGCTTAATCAACACACCGTTGAACGTCAGCCTCTGCGACCGGATCCAGATAGGATCCGGTTGCGAACTTGTAGCAATCGATGGCAATATAAATAGAGCCCGATTTCCGGATGTCAGCTGCCTGACGCTGACTGCCAAGCCAACTGAAGGACAGCTGTATGCTTATGTTTGTTACTTGATTCATAACGTTATACCTACTCACTGAAGAGTTAGGCAGAAGAGTGTCGACTCACTGAAGAGTGGCAGAAGTGTGTCGCATTTCGTCAAATAGAACTTCTGATTCTAAGAAATTTGCCGGCAATTTTAAGGGGATACACTCACGAATAAAAACAGCTTTACCCCCGAAATATTGCCGACGCATTAAAAGTCACTCTGTATACAACGGGTAGCAAAATAAACGCAATGCATCTTAAGAGGTCATTGTACTCATCATTATGAACAACTTTTACTATGGGACCAAACCCGAAATCGAGAAAAAAATATGAACTACACATAAATGTATGCGGCATTCGATTTTATTTTTTGTGGATTCAATGTTGGTCCAATATTAAAAGTTGCTCATAATGATGAGTACAATGACCCCTTAAGAGGTATTGCGTTTATTCTGTTACACGTTGTATTTAAATCCCATGGCTAAGAGTCAAAGAGAAACGTCGAGTTGCTACTAAGAAATTAAAACATGATCTGTAGTGATCATAATATACTGTAAGGTTTTAATAATCTACTGATCGATTCTGTAACATCTCGCCATGAAAACTTGGGTGGAGTGAACTGTTATTCCTCTTTGATTTTTGATGGATTGACAGCTCATTTCGTGTTCACTTCACCTAAGATTTTACGGCGAGACTTTGACAAAATCGATCAGCAGATCTTTCTTCCACTATATTCCGATTAACTTTTAAGCTTGAATTAATGACAAGAACGCGATACGACAATCTAATCAGGATTGACCTACTCGGAACCAATACTTTGTAGTACTGCCTAATCAAAATGTACGTAGTAATATCGAGTATAAACATACCTACCTACGTATCAATAAAATCAATTTTCAACATAAATTTTTTCGCAAACGAATAAAAGTGAGCGCTAAACCGATAGTGAAATACGTTTAGTGCTACGTTTACGTGCCGCGTTAAATTGAAGGGAAAAGCACATCAATTACATATGCACACAGGCCCAGAGGTCGAGGCACGCAACGCTGCCACCCGGACGGTTGGCTAATTCGAGCAAAACTGGTTGAAGCGAGATATTACCGGTCGGAACCGGTTTGCGTCGGTTATTACAAGATCGCGCCGGACGGAACGGAGACCCCGGGCGTTTTTGCGCTTGAACGACTACCGTTTGAGGAACACGGCTGATTGCTTTCGAATTTTGAATTGGATCGTTTCAATAGCTTAGATAAAGAGAGGGATTAGCAGGTTTCGACTGCAGTTTTATATTTTTGTACTGTTTTATTTTGGCATTTGCATTTTTGTTGTCATGTCCTTTTTCCATTTGATTTCAACGAAAAGCTTATCATGAACATAACTGACTAACAAAACATGACTGTGTTTCGGTCCTCAACCACAAACTACTGCGCATTTATCCGATATCTAGGACTTTGAGACGTAAACCCCACCTGTAAGCGGTGCACCATATAGCTGAATAATATGGCGACCATCCAAGAAGCCTGTCCCAATCCTATTGCTAAACAGTAACGTGAGAATTTCAATTTCATCGTGATAATTTCGGTCAAATATTCAAATTCTATAGGTCAATAATTGAACACCTGGATTCAAATTGCAATTTTGACGAGATCAGCTCATGAGTAGCTGTTTCGCTAAGTGCAAAAAATAATCTGGAACATCCTGTCTCAAGCTGAATATGTTTTGTGCCATTTTTAGCTGTAATTTGTTTTGACATTACATGTGTACAATGTGTACATGTAATTACTTCTTCTGAACCACGGACCATGAATTTTCAAACGGTTATCACTAACAGAAAGATCAATACACAAAGAAGGTTTATGTATCTATCTTGCTCAGTTCCGAAATAGTCTTAAACCAAGTACAAACTATTAAATAATTCAAAATCAACAGTCCCCTGAGCTATTCCAACATTAAAATGACCAACTCAATGAATTCATTGATCGTTTTCTATTACATGGGCATCATGTTGTCTCACACAGATCCAGTGAATTCTTCCTCCCTGTCAATTCAGGCTTTTTCACTTACCTTATTGTTAGCGGTGAACAATAGCTTTTGCTCCTCTCTTGTTTTTGTCTCCTAGCCTATTGTGACAGGGCCTTATCGACGGGCTGTGTGAAAGACTTATTGTGGACCTTTTAATTATTATTTCGTAGGTAAATCATTTGTGTTTAGTTACTGGCTGGCTGTGACGGCACGATAGGTAATTACTAGGGTACTGTCGTAATTGTATACTCATTACGAAAATGGTTGGAAATGATTTTATGTTCTGTTTTATTTATGCCACATGTTTATGGTGTTCGTTAAGTTGAATAGGTTAGGTATTTGTTAGCTGAAAAAAATGTTAATCTATTTATGTTTTTTGAAAACAAAGTCATGAAGGCTTGCTGGAACTTCTTAGCGAGGATTTATTGGTTTCTGACATCTAGCTTTCGCGTTGGTCGAATTTTTCCAAAGGAAATGGAAAACCAACCTTGTTGGAAAGTCTTTCTTAAGTTCTTCCTGATAAGATATCAAGAATTATTACAATTACTTTAAATTTGTACATAGACCACGCAAAGAACTTTTTTCAAGGTAGGGAATCGTCTTCTTTAGCAAACCTATTACATGAAGCAAAATCCAATTTCACACAAAATTAATTCGTGGTTTCGTTTTCTCGACGTTTCTTTTTATTTACAGGCGTGTGATTTATTTTTCCTTGTTTATCTTCATGTAAGTAACCGAAACGTGTCGGAACACGGCCTTCGGAGATTCCTAGGAGTGTCAAGAATTTTCCACACGATGTCAAAATAAATACTATTTTCAGTGGATCTTGTACACTTGCGTGTAAGACATTTCCGTGAAAGACACTTGCGTGAACCTATTGCCGCGCAAGGACACTTACGCGAATGGTATTCAGCACGAAGAGACACTTGCGTGAATGGGCACTTGCGCAAATGGACTTTTGCGCACCAGGCTCTAGCGCTTATTCCACATACGCGAAAGATACTGGCACGAATCAATAAAAAATGGGGTCCAAATAAAAGTCTAATTTAACAATCAATCATTTATTCATTTGCAATGAGTATTTTCAAATTTCCATCATTAGTGTCCTCTTCGATTGTAAAACAGTAGTCCGACACACGATTCTCCAATGAACGTTTCACTTTTCGGTGGTTCGCCGATGGAACTTTTCTGGAGTATGTTCGCCGTCACAATTATTGTTCATCTATCCCCGCGAGGTATAATACATGTGTTATTCTCAATTTTCTTTTATTTAATCCATTTCTTCCATCCAGTGAGACCCAGGACAAGATTTAAACACAACAAAATAAGATGAATTAATTTAATTTTGATAAAACTAATCAAATAAAAAAATTAAAAATTAAATTACATGCAACAGGATAAAAAATAATAACTATCAAAGGCAATAAAAGCAACTAAGATTCAACACTAAAACATCGCCACTCTTTAGAAATCAAAGAACTCGTAAAATTACAAGTGGTTATTCAGTTCAGACATTAAAAATGAAGATAAGAAGTTCGGTCAATCAGGACGATTGTAAAAAACTTTATATTGCAAACTTTGTAAGAATTTCAGGTACTGAAAACTCATATCCTAAAACGTTGGTCGCCAAAATAGCCTTTACAGACATCAGAGCGCTGGACAAGGACATCCCTGAACAGCCAACAAACCAAGCATTTCCGTTGCTTTACCTTAATAGACTATAATAGAGTAGGGACTCCTTTTTCCGCACATGAAGTCCCATTCGGTCCGTTGGGCGTGGGCATCCTGGCTATGTTAGCCAACCTAGCTCGACTCGCTCGAGTTCGACTTTTACCTTATACAAATAGAAATTAACGGTACGTGACAATTCTGACTAAGGCACTCTTTTCTGTCGTTTCGCTCTTGGCAGAGAGGTCGTGGTCACGTCGAGGCGTCCACGTCGATTGTAGAAGCGGACACAGATCTCCGTACGACCTCCCACCATCCCTCCCTGTTGGAAGACTGTCTGGCGCAAACAGCTACACTGAGATCGCCAACCCGCCTGCTAGTGTGGCGATTATGGCAACCCTTCCCCTTCCCTCCTGGCCATGTCTAGCAGTGAACGTTTTTCGGCTGATATGATGATGAGTCCTGCGCATAGATAACCTGCTACACGATCTAGTTCCCTCTACTTTTAGCAGCGTTCCGGAAAAAACAGCCAGCCAGCCCAGCCAGACACACCCGAATAATCCTAAAAGGGTTTCGGTTTTTAGAGATTACCCATTACTAGAGCAGGAGCCAAATAAATTTGCAATAACGGTCATTGACCCACCTACATTTATTGACATTCTAAATGTCAAAAACGGAAATAAAGACAATGTTGTCCTGAATCAACATTCATCGCTATCTTCTACATTCTCCAATCATGAAAAACGGTTCATAATTTATTTTTCTAGTACCTATTTTAGGGAAAGGGCAATGGACTTTAATGCAAATTTATCTGGCGCCTACTCTACCCAGGAGAATACTGTAGTAAGGTGCTTCAGTTACAAAATCACATCAAACAGGATCTAATAACCCTTTAGGATTAAATAGAAACTTCGATAAGATTACCTACTTTCTACCCATTTTTTACTTTTAAAGATTTAATTGGAGCAATTATTTTAATTTTTTTTTACTGTTTCAACTCTTATAGATTAAACTCCCATAACATGTTAGTACTTCGGGTATTCCATCTCGATCAAAGCCCTCACAACTAAACTATGGGCGACGGTTCAAAAAGCTGTTTACACCGCGCAGGGTAAAGCGTCCGATTGCGTCCAATCACTGCGACGGCCACCTGATTGAAGCGCTCACTGCTTTGGTTACCCTGTTTGTTTTGGATGTGTACTAGCAATTGTTTTTGTTCGTCTATTAAAATTTTCAGCTATTTTGATGTCATTTTTAGAGCTTAGACGGTCGTCACAGATCTCTTGTTCACTGACAGGAGTCTGAAATCTGGCACCAGTCTTGCCAACGGGTGTCGTCTTACCCAGTTACTGGGTTGCATAGGTCAGACAAGCAGCCGCTCCATGTAAAATACTGGTACTTAGCTGCAACCGATGAGACTAGAAGTCACCATAATAATTTGTTTGGAAAAAGACAATAGGTCATTTTAGAAAGTTTCTAAGACAATCTCATAAATTCTAAAGCTTGAAGAACATGAAATTCTGAGGATTGTCAGAATCCAAAAATCGGATGAAGAATGTGGTTAAGATACGGCTGAAGATATAGAAAATAAAGCGGAAAAAGAAGAAGAAAATAAATTTAGGCACCTAACTATATATCGTAATTCGTAACTCTTCAACTTACTGTTAAAATTAATAGTACATTAGTTTTAGCCTTCGAAATTTAATTTCGTTAATCAAATTTTTTTTTCTTTTGGCTTTTTTTGTCACTAACAGTAGTAATGTCAATTTATACAGAGTCCTTGGTTACCTAATCTTAGCAGATAGTAACAAACAAACAAAACATTTACCAACAACTACAGTCAAATAAGACTGACAAACTCCCTCACCAAATCCCAAAATCACCACAAAAGATAGTATGCAAGTTCAGAATAAATCGATTAGAAAGTCTGCTCAAATAACATTGAGCAATTATCGCAAACGGATCGCAACCGGCAAATATTTGCAGCTGTCGTATAAACGCACACAGTTGCACCGTGATGGTCAACATCCATCTGTGAAATGATTCCACGGTAGAGTTAAGCCAGTGTAATGGCCGCTCGTAATAATCTGATTTGTTTGGAAAAGCGTTCTTATTGAACGGTCGATTATTGGTTTTAGCAGGTTTGTTCAAGGAATTTGTGTGTTGATTTGGTGTAATCTCTGAATCTTGGTGCTGCAATTTTCATTTCCTTCAGGTAGATAGAAAGTAATATGGAGAAGTGGCTGATCTTCTCAATTTACCTCTTTTTTATTTTCAGCTGACACTCCAGAACCCACCAGAGTTGCGAAATTGCTCAAAAGAGTTACGTACCGCGGTTCTGAAACGTAAAGGACATGTTAAGGAACACTCCCTCCCGCTCCACCCAGAGGTGTCATTATGATGATTTTGGCTTTATTTTGTTTTTTTTTTTTATAACATGTACTAATGTGAGTCCCATGTTTTTAAATTCAATGGCTCCTATTCGCTTCACACCTACCAACTGGAGCATTAAAGTTCGAAACAATGTCAAATATTTAAGAATTTGGCTTCAATTTTGTATTTATCCTAACTATCGGTGTTAGGATAAAATACAAAATTGAAGTCTTAAATTAATGAAACCCCTTCTTGCACTCCGTAAGCAAACTTTAATACACGAACACACAAAACTATGCATGTACTGTCAAGCCCCACGTACTGTGTGTGTGTGTACCCGCTTCAACATAATTGGCTAAAAATAAGTAGCATCACCTCTGATGTTGTACTCATGCAAAATTTCCGAACGGCATACAAATGAGGCGTTCAGACGATCACAGCATCCCGTCTAATCCAGCATCTTGAATATTCAAGTGGCAATTACGTTAATGGCAGATACCCCTAAGGTGAGTTGCAGACGGTAGATGATGTAAAGTCGTCAAAATGTAAGTCATATCTACTGACATTTTATATTCTATTGTTATAGGATATAAAGTAACTACCTGATTAATGTGGAATAAATCCTACTAAGTATACCCGAAGAATCATCAAACTGAAGTAGTAGTGGTCTGGGAACATTGCTTACATGGGCTCGAAATGTTTATGTGGCGTCAATGGGAGGAGGCCTATATCCAGCAGTGAAACAGTTCGGGCTGAAATGATGATGATAATGAAATGATGAAAACATACCTAACTACTATAAATGTGATAGTATGTGATCTGATCTGATCGGTTTGTATAACTTTCATGCAGCAAACGGAATAACAGGCCAATTTTATTTTTTACATAAAACTTGACCACGTATATGAACTTAACTATTATTTTCCCGAAAAAAACCCGACGAGTAATTACGCAGCTTTTTTTTTTAAGGATGGGAAGTCATCAAATAACTTCTTCCGCTCTGGGCTGACTATAACCCATCCGTGTTTCTTCTAAAGCCCTTTGTGTTCCAGGGCCGCGGTGACTCTTTCGAACAAATTCCGCAACCCTGGCAGGCTCTGGCCCTAGCTGGCCCCGTCTTCTATGCTGACATCTCTTTGAAGCGCGCGTGAAGTACAACGCGCCATCGACCCGGGCCTGGTGGTGATTGGACAGCGAGCCACCCAATGCTCGCCGTCCGCAGGCCCGCGCCTGCGGTGGCCGGGGATCGCCCTGTGAGTCCCGACACCCGGGGCGTCTTCTCCTGTAGCGGCGGTTGGGGCGAAGGCCTTGCTTTTCCCTCGCGCAGCCCGCCTCCTCCTTCGCTAGCATTACTGCTTCGCAGAAGGAGGTGACCGCTCCCCAAGCCTCCTCGCTCCGGACCATGTATTCAACCAGGGCCGGACGCGAGAGGTCACCGCCGCCGATAGGTACGCTGTGGTCAGAAGTTTGTCAATATTAGTCACCCGACAAAATGTTGCGACTTCATCAGTGTAAGACTGTCGTAAGCACAAAAAGTCGCTCGTCTCCAACCGCCCTAAAGCAACGGTGCATGTTATTTCATACGGAACACCTTTGGATAAGGATTAGTTGGTGAAACAACGGTTTCGTGTTGAAACAAGAGCTTATTGTAATGTGTTTTGCTTTTAATATTCAAAAGGATGGCAGGGAAGTGTGTTTGCGATGTGTGGGAATTTAAAATTTAAGTATTTTGGGATCTGAAGAGACACAGCAATTTTGTTATTGTTTATTTGTGTGAATCCTCAAATGGTACACGATAATGAATTAAATTCCGATATAATTTTCAAATGAAAAGTTTGATTAAAAAAATAATAATAATAATATCTTCGGACAACTCACACACGGTCATCCGATCCCAAACTAGGCAGAGCCTGTGCTATGGCAACCAGACAACTGATAAACATACTTATATATTTCTAAAACCATACATATTATAGACAAATTACACCCAGGCACAGAACAAATGATCATGCTCATCACACAAAGATTTGTCCTGGGTGGGAATCGAACCCACGACCTCCGGTTTAGCAGTCAGGCTCACTAACCACTCGACCAACAGGCCAGTCTCAAATGTAAATACTTAAGCTAGAAAATAAGTAAACAAAAGCAACAAACGAATGACAAAATCATAGCTACACTGGCTCTACCTAGTACACCTAAAAAGGGTAGACATTATAATTCAACAATAAAAACTGAATTATTAACATCACTCTGACTGAGTTTAACTATAAATATAATCCTAGCCTTAAAACTAAAATTATTAAAGAAACAAATAAGATCTCACAGTAATTCCAGCTGAAATCCTGTGATTTGTGATTTAAACTCAAACTTATAATGTTTAT
Source organism: Mamestra brassicae (assembly GCA_905163435.1). Classification (NCBI taxonomy): domain Eukaryota; kingdom Metazoa; phylum Arthropoda; class Insecta; order Lepidoptera; family Noctuidae; genus Mamestra; species Mamestra brassicae. The sequence goes on along the minus strand of LR990996.1, from coordinate 1,701,420 downwards.
AATAAATAATCTCTAAATTTCAGACACTAACTTTACTAACTATTAAGGCGAAAACTTAAAATTATCTAAACAAAATTTCACGCCTCAAATGTTTCTGTAGACGGATCTAAATTCCCAACACGGCGACAGAAAATCTTAGAAGGTAATATGCTTAGAAGAAGAATTAACAAAACATCAAAATTCTCTTCGAATGGTTGCTAAATAAATAATTGTTGAGCGTCTGAAGAACTAAGATAACAAGTCTAAGCGCCAAACTAAGTTACGGACTTAATTGAAGCAACGCCTCCTTAACTCGGGAATATTAATATTTGTCAAGGATGAAGGCAGAACAAATACATTTTGCCTTAAGGTTCATACACGCTTTTGGCGTTCCTGACCGACGGACGTGCATACTGTGCATGTTTATGAACCTTTAAGGCCGTGACAATTTTGTAGGACCGCATACAAGGTGGAGACGACGATATGACAATAAATCAAAACACAATACTAGTTCATATGATTTTTTTTGTCTTATCACAATTTTATGTCACTAACTGCAACAGACTGCTTGGAATATTTCGTCAGAATAGTATTCACTATCCTTGACTAGTTTTCTTGAAGTTTAACGCAATTGGGAATTTTATTTTTCATTTCGGTGACATGATTTATAACATTTCAAAACATTCCTATGAAACAGTTTTGTAAGTGTTTTCATCATATTGTTGTATCAATGTATCCCCATATAATATGCAATCACAAAATTTTTCTATCGATTCTCCCAAGAATGAGTTGCTTAATCCATACTTTCATGGTAGAAGATTGTCGAAAATAAAGTACTACGTACTAAATAAAATACTACTAAATTCTACATTCAGATATGATACGTTAACCTTATTAATTTTACCCAAAATACGTTGGTAACTGTCACAAAAATAATGTTGGTTTGTTCATCTAAAATGTTTTTCAGAAACAACGAAGTTCTCAGAAAATATGTTCAAGATAACATGTACTTTTCTGCAGCCTAAAGCTATATAAATCAGGCTTAAAAATCAAACAAATCTATTTTCAGTGTTTGTCTCTTGTCTTCGCCTTAACAACGTTCCGTTCCACGCTCAACGTCCAAGTACAGAACTTAGTAAGTTCGTTACGACTTCATTAGAACTCTATCAAAATTCAAATTAAAGAAACACTCGACGTTTTATTGGAGTCGAAAGTAACCCAAATTGTTATTACTTATTTTGCTTACTGCTAAGTTGGGAATTTCGGATTAGAGATGTCATTGACCCTGGTAGCTTAGAATTTGAATATTTGATAAGACTTTTCGGTTAGTCAAATCTCATATACTATACCTACTATAGATGGAGAAAATTTTCGTGTAGAAAGTTTGGATAGCTATTAAGAACAGCGAAATATCAAAGATACGATGGATGGGCAGTTTTAAAGATCATCACGCTTATTACACAAAAACCGCGAGTCGGGTACGAACTCGCGCACGAAGGGTTCCTTACCATTATCTATAAAAACGGCAAAAACATCACGTGTGTTGTATGGGAGCCCCCCTTAAATATTAATTTAATTTTAATTTAATTATTTATTTTTAAAGTGAATATATAACTAAATATTGTGTGAATATTTCAAGCGTCTACCTGTTGCCGTTATCAAAATCGAGCAAAAACAGGCAAAAAAAATCACGTTTGTTGTATGGGAGCCCCCTTAAATATTTATTTTATTCTGTTACAATAATACTAAATATTTTTGTAGCGGCAACAGAAATATGTGAAAATTTCAACTGTCTAACTATCACGGTTCATGAGATACAGCCTGGTGACAGACGGACAGACAGACAGACGGACGGACGGTCTTAGTAATAGGGTCCCGTTTTACTCTTTGGATACGGAACCCTAAAAATGAGATGTGGTTTAAGTTTTCTATGAAATCCTGACTTCTAACATAACACAACTAATCGAGAAGTATTGAAGAAAAAGACATTGATGAGATTAATGGAGTTTTGTTATTGCGTTATTTTCTTTAATTAAGAGTTTAACGACTTTTTAACCGACGCTTTCACCTTGTACAGTGCAGGCCGAAAAAAACAACCCCATTACTGCGTCTCTATGGAATAAAGTTAGATTAGTCTACGTAATGAGTTGGATTTTTGGAAAAAAATACTATTAGAAACCCAGGTGTTATTAGATACCTAATCGAAATACATTTAAATATTTTTTAACCGATTTCCAAAAAAGGAGGTAGTATTCGATGGGTGTTTTTTTTCTTTATGTATGTACCCGATGGTTCTGATCCGTTTTTAGTGATTCTGTTTTAGTTCGATGCGGTATACTTGCTTTTTGGTCCTATAAAAAATTAATTCAGTTTGGCTCAGCAGTTTTTATTTTATGAGCATTTTGCTTCATCATCATCATCATTATCCACAGCCCGACTTCACCCACTGCAGAGCATAGGGCTCTCTTCTCTTGTGCCAATCCCCACTTTCCTGTGCCAGCCATAAGTATTTTGCTTACTTGTTGCTTACTTGCATGATGTAATTACGTCGACCAAACAAGCAAAATTACGTCGGGCATTTGTCGGGTATCGCAACTAAAAAGTAAAAAAAACTTTTATTCAAAAAAATACAATCGACTTCTAAATAAAAACACTAAAAAGTCTAAAATAACTTTAATTTCGAAAGACGGTGTCAAAAACGAAGAAACAGAACTAAAAACAACGACTTCCGAAATTAAAGTTATTTTAGACTTTGTAGTGTTTTTATTTGGAAATCAAATGTATTTTTTTTTTTTGTAAATTGTATTTAGCTACACTAAATACTAGCTTCTGCAGCTTCACCCGCGTGAATGTTGAAATTTATCCTAAGGTTACCGAGTAAAGTATTTAATAATGAGTATTGTATGTCCTATTCTAGGACACGGTCTACTCGTGTGACAGGTTACATTAAAATCTGTGCAGCCGTCAAGGCGTGAAGAGGTAAGAAACAGATAAACAGACAGGCTTACAATATTTTAAATAATTTAGTATGAATGAAATATGGACTATTAACCATACATATAATATTTTTTTACAAAACAGTCTCTTACTTAAACTGTTTTGTAAAAAAATATATATCTATAGTAGGCGCCAGATAAATGTGGAATAAAGTATATTGACCTTTCCCTAATAACTGTTCATAGGTACCTGAACAATTAAATATGAATCGTTTTTCATTATTAGACAATGTTAAGGATCACGAGAGATGATGATTCGGGACAGCTTTGTGTCATTAATTCCGTTTTTCAAATTAAAAATGTCAATAATTGTAGGTGGGTCAATGACCGTTATTCCACGATTATCTGGCGCCTACTATAGTCGTTTCTGGCCCCATTTGGGCCAAAAACTCTTTCAAGTCCTTCCCAAGTGATGTTTCGAGCCTCCTCTCATGGTTTGTCTCCTTAAGTTATGTCACGAATTCTTGCTGGACCTTTCCTTTAATCTTCAGGAACGCATCGCGAGAAGACTTGAAAAGAAACTCGTGCTCAACGGTCATTGTGCATGCAGCAGACGAGTAAAAAAAAAACCAAATAACTCGCGCCAAAAACGTCCCTCAGCACCAAATAAAACACGCAGCCTGTATGTGTATGTAACTACTCGTCATAAACGGGATATTATGTCTGCACCCCAACAAAACCCTCTATTTCCATCCTTATCTCCCCCCTAAACACGCACACAATAAACTACTTCATTCAAAAAGTATAAAAGCAAGGATAAAAGCCCTGGTAACGATCGCATGCAGACGTAATGTTTCATCGTCGTAACGTAGCAGTATGAATTTCTTTATATTCCCCAGTAATACTATGTATGATCTGTCACCATCAGGGGAAATCCCAGCAACTTTACAAGAGAACACCCACCTTGTTGGTAACAAGGAAAAATGATGATATTCAGCGGAGCCGTAACGTAACACAGGCTCCTTTGAACCGCGCGAGTGAGCGGAGAGGGTATTTACAACACACTGCTAAGCTGGCTGTATAAGAATAAAATTCAGAATTTTAGTTCAACGACATAATTACACTTTAACAAAATCAGGTGAATTAATTTATTAGTGTTTTAAAGCAATTTAAGATAGATTTTTTAAATGAAACCAGGCCAATTATTTTGTTGGAAAGTGCGACATGTTTTGCAATGCTTATTCTATGAGATGTTTTGCAACGTTATTTAACCTTAAAGGTACTAGAAAAAGTGACAAGCTTTAAGTGATGCTGGTTGTCAAAATACCAAAAAATTATGGGACAAGTGCTACTGAAATGTCACGTGGTTAAACTTCGCAACCACGTGGTCCCTTACATTTTGAATTTTCGTTATAGTTACTTAAAATATTCCTTTATCAAGAGCCTCTGTGCACCCAAAGATGTTGTATCTTTGGGTCAAAACACCAATCCAATCATGTTTCTCTGTCAGTCTTACGAAAACGACATACTAACTACACCAATGTATCTCAAACCGCAAATCACGCAGCGTAGTCGTATCGTGACATGTAAATATCTTAGTCTGTGGGAACAAATTGCCATGTCAACCGCAATGCGTGCCGCGTCACGGTCTTCAGTCCATCATGTTCACTACAGGTTTTGATTTTCCACTCGAATTGCTCTGTAATCGATTACTGGGAACTCATATCGATGCAGCTGAGACCTGAGATGTGACTTCAACCAGCTGATTGCTTTGTAACAGCAATTTGGTTCAAAATATATTTTATAACTTAAAAGGAGTTTTTTTGTTGGGAATTTAGGGAAAAAATAGCGAGACAACTTTGAGCAAGCCTGGTGATTAATGCCTTCTGTCTATGAGAAGGGCCTCTTCTAATATTTTCTCTGCAGTGGGATAGTCATAGACAGGTATTTCCTACCGCTCCTCAGCAAGCAGGAGTGAACAGACTCGTTCAAATCCAACGCTTTAATTTCATCAGGCAAGACCAAGACAAGAACTGGCCCATCATGAAATTAAAAAGAGTTCAAAATAAAAACATATTTTAGGAACATAATTTTAAATAGAATAAGCTCTTGAGAAATCTTATAAATCCACTTATCCTCTAAATAGAAGTGAAAGACCCGTTTGGGACAAAAACTTTGTTAAAAATCAACCACAAAAATACATGACCAAAATAAAACTTTTTTATTTCAATCCAGGGACAACAAGCGAGCCCTAATATTGTCTTAAATATTAACTGGTTTTTTATCAACCAAATTTTTTTCTTGAGGTGTTGGGATACGTTAAGCTTATTTTACCTGACATTTTTAGTCAGGAGTTAAGTCAAGGGGAGGTGTGTCAAAATCATGCCACTGTGAATTTGTCAGTGTTATTGGACTTATTGACAATCTTTAACGCTCGTAAAAAATCACTTGACACTAGAGCCCAAGAGTCAAGGTATAAAATATCAAACATTTTTATTTTATTTTTACAAGCTTTTGCCCGCGTCTTCGTACGCGCATATCCCGTTTTTCCCCATTCCCGTAATAATTTCGGGGAATCCTCTCTTAGTGCTCCCTTACCCAAGGAAGCTACATGCCAAATTCTAGCTTTCTGCGACCAGTAGTTTCGGCTGTGCATTGTCTGTCAGTCACTCACTCAGTTACGAATTTTATATTACGAATTAATTGACTATAGTCTAAGTCAGAGATGACAGAGACAAAGCCGACGATGAAGTCAGCTTACCCAGAAGAAGCCTCTTCACTATTATTTTGAAGAGATTCGGGTTGAATGCGTTTGGAAACACAGGCAGGTAAAGAGTTCCAGTCCTTTACTGTGCGCATTATAAAAAAAACGTTTGGAAACGCTTAGTCTGAATTAGTGGAATAGCAACAAGGTAGGGATGGTAACTTGCAGTGCGTCTAGATGTCCGATGTCCGAAGGGGGCTGTTGGGATGAGGTCGTGGAGTTCTTGGGCACATTGTGTGAGTTATCCCTTTATTGAACTGACAAATCAATCATGATATTTTTGAATCGATATCCATGTAAGCTATTATAAATCTGACGGCTTACAAAAACATTTTCTTTACTAAGAAATTCAAAACTTATTCTTTTCCTGCCAGCATGTACAAAGGGCTACATCACAGTACTTACCAAAGTCCATATTCCATATAAAATAAATAAATAAAATCAAGATGCTTCAACATTAACCCAATCATTTAATTATTATTTCACAAGTCCCGTACTAACAACAGGCGAAAAAAGAGGCAGATACTCCGAGATAATTGGGATGATATTTCAGCCTGATTAATTGCATTTATAAATCAGAGAGGAATCGGGGGTTTTAAAATAAAAAGGTGAAACAAAAGAGACGCTATTTTCCTGTTGTGTGTTTCCTGGTGAAATTAAGTTGAAATCTCTTAATGAATAGTGTTACCGATTTTGGTTAGGTTCTACGGTTTTTAGGTCTCATAGGATTTCTAATAGAATAGGTCCTTGTTACTATTAAAAAAAACATGCTGTGCAGTCTTTGGGGACTGCCGATAGAAGTGAAAACTAAGCGATAGCTGAAGCATTCGGTGACGATGACACGAGTTTCATGATTTTTTTCACCCAAAAAGTACACATATACACAGTATACATATAGCTCATGGAAAGCGTTGGGTGACGATGATGCGAGTTCCATGATTTATGTTCAACCAAAAAGAAGTTAACACTTCAAAATCTGTTCAAAAGAATAACTGATTCCTGATAGCTACAGCCTGGATGTCTTCAAGTCAACAGAGAACAAGTTTCTAGGCAAGCGTGCTCCATCGTCGACTAAATCATCGCTTTCCATCAGGTGTGTTTGTGACTATAAGCGATTTAGATTTTTGAATTCTTCACACACCTGAACTAATTTTCATAAAACTACATCCTTAATTAAGATATCAGATAAATAGACACGACGAAAGTGGCAAAAAACTACGCCGCGCCGGTCACTCTCGCTCCGTCTTACGAATTTTCGATCAGGTCACGTGTTCTGAAGCGAGTTTAACATTTTTTACCCATCCTAAAAAGTGCACAACGCCGCTCAAGAAGTTTTCACTTCCAAAAAACATTGAATACCTGAAGGTCAAAATTGTCGATTACCGATAAGCAGTAGCAGGTGTTCCTATCTTTCTGAATACGTACAATTGTTAGACTGTTGGAGTCAGCATAATATACAAAACGAAGCAGAAGACTGCATGACTCGTCGTATGTGATCCTGATCCTCAGCAGTAAGGGACTGACGAGGAAGGAAACGACAAATCGTAGCACATAAGTGGTAATAAGTGTTAGCGTAGTGGTAAACTTCGTACATACTATACGGAGTTTCAAAAGCATGCCATGCTAATAATATTTGCTAACCTCGATCAAACATGGCTAATCTAAAAACGTATTTGAACAGCATGATTTAATCTGTTAAGAAATCTTTAAAAGATCACATGCCCATTCTTCAAGGAAGATGGCAGGGCAAGCTATAGATAAAACAAGATGAAAAGAATTGTCATTACCATTATCATTCGTCATTTTCCGCCCATAGGCAAAAGTAAACCAAATGTCAAAACGTCACATTTTTACCCGACTGCACCAGAAGGAGGGTTATGTTTTTCGAGAGTATGTATGTTGTTTGACACGATTTGCGGCCTGAACGGCTCGATGGAGTTTACCTTGAGAGGTGTCGTGAGATTAGTATTTACTGTGAGAGTGACACTGGGTTTATCAAAATAAACAATAATTAAAATAAAAAGCGGTAATTTAAAAAAAACTAAAAAACCCGACTGCTTTTGAAATGAAAAAACCCTAAAACAAGAATGTCACCATCAATCAGTCGGGACCCATTCAGAAATGGAGGCTTAGTGAATTGAGAGCATGTGCTCTCAATTCACTATACTACATTGCAGATTACTCCAATGTACTGACAAGATGTCTGACTTTCGACTACATTCTGGTTTTAGGGTTTTCTCATTTCCAAATTACACAGAAACGCAGTCGGGTTTTTTAGTTTTTTAAATTACCGTTTTTTATGCAATTGTTCCAAAAGTGTTATTTTGCATATAAGTTTACTTCGAAACTTTACTAAATACGAATGTAAATTATAAATTAAATTTGTACGCCGCGATATTCAAGCGCTAGCGGAAATATAAGTGAAACAATTCCAATTTGTCACGGTTCGATAGTGAATCAGCGGTGCGGGGCCCGAAGTGGAAATTAATTTAACATTCAAGTTTAATGTCTATAAATTACTATTTATTACCCGTAATTTTATGCTGGTTTTGTGGGATTGCACTAAATAGGTAATTATCTGTTCGCTGCTAATTATTTTGGTTTATATCGATGGCTTTGTTGGAGATATCGCTTTGATAGCTGTGTAGCTTCATGCTCATATGGGGAACTAAATGTAGAAATTTATTTTAGTAGCTTTTGCCCGCGACTTCGTATGCACACATCCCGTTTTTTCCCGTGGGAATTTTACGCATTTTTTTAACTTTTCTTTCAGTAAGAACCTTCTACATAGTATTGGAAAACTTAAAAATTATGAATGATGATGGCGTGACCAAGGGAACCAGGGACCTAGCTTATCCCGTTCTTTCCCGCTCCCGTAGGAATTTCGGGAAATCCGAATTTAAGCTTTCTATGACCAGAAGTTTCTTGTTGTCGGGCGTTGTCTGTCAGTCACTTAGCTTAACTCAGTAACGGAAGAGTTTTAAATATATTGATTGATAGTACGTAGAACTTGGAATAAGTAATCATGGTCTCGCAAAAGGTGGAAGGAGTAGCAGGAGCAGAGGGCTTTAACCAAGAGTGGGAAGAAAGGCAAGAAAAAAAGGATTTACTTGTTATTGTGGAGGTCAGAATAATACTGGTATCCGACCAAGATGGGAAAAGATATGGCAGACAATAATGATGTAAATACAACCGACTTCCACATAAAAAAAAACACTACAAAGTATAAAATATCTTTGATTTCGGGAGTCGGTGTTAAAATACGAAGAAAAAAACCAAAAACATCGACTTTCGAAATTAAAGTTATGTTTTTATGTGGAAGTCGGTTGTATTTTTTTCTAAAAAAGTAGGTATATATAACGTATCTACCTTTAACCAACTGTCAACAGTAGCTGATACGTCAAGTTTTAAAGGCAAACATGACATTTCAGCTTCTGTCGGTAGCTTTTTTGACAATTGGCAAAGGTTACGTTATTGAAACCGGCCGTTACTAGGTCAATTCTTTGCATGAGAAAAAAGAACTGCTATTACGTGTCAATGCCATCGTAATTCCGTTGTGGGAGAGAGACAGAGCTATACAGCATAAAAAGCACTATCTATAAATAGTGCTAAAACTAAAGTACGTAATTTTTTGGGACTGAATTGTTGTGTATGCTATACAACGTGGGTAATGATTAATAATGTACGCACACAAACATACCTTAAATTTATTTTTTTCCTTTATATATATATTTAAATTAAAATCCAGAATGACCGTTTTATAGGTACTGTATCTGTGTCTAAGCTAGTTTTTAAATACTTTTTATTGTAATCTGTGGAGAACGTAGTGGGTAGCATAATTGTTTAAAATGTAATATTTAAGATATTATGACTAGTTGTTATTGTGCTACTGTTTGTTTTTCCTTAAATAAATAAAATAAAATAAAATAAAATGAATTTACAATTTCATTAAAAGACAAGACACATGCAAAAAAAAAAACAATTTAACAGTATCAAAAACATGCTAATACGACAAATATAAGATAAGTTCCGAGATAACCACTACGATTTCAGTTTTAACATTTTTAGTCAAAAAAACATTATAAAACAATAACTTTACGTAATAAATCAAAAGTTAGTGTAGCTCTTTAGCGGACCTCCATACATTACAGTGTAGGACATAAATAAATGGAACAACATTACCTATTTCTGTTTTCAAAGTATTTACATAAAATACGGGTAGTCTAGTCGCAGTCGTAACAACATAAAACATTTCGCCACTAATTCTATCGTTGTTTTAACGAGGTATACCTGAAATAGGAATGTTAATACCTCTGTGTGTTACTTGTAATTTATTGCTTTTTTGTTCGGTATCTTTTTGGGAAGTAAACTGATATCTACACACTTCATTTTGACACTTTGTTATGGTCTTATTCATTTGGCGTAGGTACCGTAAAACAAGAATCATTTCGAATATCAACAGTTAGTAATTGTTGAAATGGATATTTTTTGGAAGTAGAAAGAAAAGTTTCTGGAAATATATTTTCAAAATTCACAAATTAAGCACAATTCAATTGATTGGATTGACATTTTTTACTTTAATTCTGTTTTGTTGCAGAAACTATCATTTTCTGACTGCATCTTAAAGAGCGACAACATTTAAAATTGAGATTTTTTTTTTAAATTTATTTTATATGGGTTTGCTCTTGGCTCTAGTCTAGGTCATAGATGACAGAGACAAAGTCGACGATGAAGCGAGTTACCCAGAAGAAGCCTGAAATAGACTTAGTCCATCACAATTTACCTATCCCACTTTCAATCACCCAATCAGACCAGCTACAATGACGTGTCAACATCTTCATGAATCTCATATGAATAAGGGATAGCGATATTCATCCTGTATAGCTCGTTCTCCCTCAATCACAAAATGAATAATATAATCTCCCAAAAAACTGAAACTAAATCAACTATCTCACTTCAAAGTAACAGAACCGTATAATATTTGTAGTTTCAAGTATCGACTACAACTCCGCACTGCTAAGTTCGGCAATTAAAATTAATCACCGAACGGGTCTGTGTTTTTGCCTTTGCGATGCAGTTTCGGGGTTCAGAAGTTGTTCAGGAACGCTGATTGCTATCTGACTGCAGACTACAGACTGCAGAGTGTGGTGATTTACAGAATGCTATGCGTCCGCCGTTATTTGTTTTGAACTCGTTGGTTGGATGTTTGTCAGAAAAACTAATACGTATCCCATTACGGTGTACTCGGTAACTTGTGTTAGTATTTTTGGTAGGAAGTGTAAGTTTGGTTGGCAAAATTATGTAATTTAGTTTTCGAGTGCTTGGTTTTTTATTGCAACAGAAATTAAAGACGTTTTGGTTTTTACTCGGGATTAACAAAGAACGTTGAAATTGAAAAGCAAACGAAATTACGTTTGTTTCGATTCCGAAACATAGTTTAAACCACGTCGCTTTTATAAAACCTTTGAGTACTACGAAATTTAAAAAAACTGAACCCTGATTTATAAACAGATATTCGTTTATCAAACGTAATTTCCATTTTGATCAAGTCAAAATAAAGCCATACTTACCCCCAAAGTTTTTAAGTCATTCACAGCATTTTTATCTTCTAACTTCCAAAAAATAAATTACCTACCAGTAAAATAGACCTACGTTCAGACCTAGCCTATTAGCCATCTGTAAGTTATGTCCACATCCTTATCCCGGTCCCTCGCGTGTGTCGTAACCCTTACATTAGAGCTAAAACTTATCTTTTTGCTGTGAGGTCGTGACGTCAATGTAATCGAAACGGGTACCGGGAGCAGCGAATGGCTATCAGGGGACGCGGGCGAAGAGATAGAGAGACTAGATGTGGCTTAAGATAAGGGGAGATGTACTTGTACTGGGTTCAGGAATGTTTGAGACAGCTAGACTTACTTACTTGACTTGATGTCATTTGCCCCTAGCTGGGACAGAGGGCGTCCGCAGTAGTCCTTCATCGCGAGCCGTCGAAAGCTTCACGTTTCACCCCGCTCCACGTCATTCTGATGCTCGTCGCTTCTGCCAACACGGTGCGTCGGCAAGTTTGACGGGAAGGTCACGCTTTCTTTTCGCTTGAGAATTACAATCAATGGCTTTTTTGGAAATATGATCCCTCCGGAGCGTGTGACCAATCCTTCTCCATGAACGACGCTTGATTTGGACAACTAGAGTCACTATTTTTCTGTATAGCTTGACCTTCAAAAGTGTCCTATAATGGTGTTATTGAAATTAATTATTTGACTTTGACTTCTGTTGGTTAATTCATAAGTGGCAATAGTGGTATTTTTTTTTTGGCGATGTTATGAATTATTATCGCAGTCATTTAACGGAGTCATATGATACACGTTCCACATAACTTAAAAGCCTGTTACTGATAAGAACTTTGGACCTTGTCAAAAGTGGCAAATCATAAAGGGGCACCAGATTTTTTGATTACATTCATGTCTGACATTAAACTCATCAACATTTTTTTTTTAAACTTTGCTCCACTCACACAAACACATACAAACTCACATACACAAACAGCAGCATATTTGACTGAAACTTTTCCACATCAAGATATCTTACCGAGTGGTACTTGTACAAACAAAAAAGGTGACATACACTCGGACATCAAAATGCCTATTCTAGCAACTCGACATCTGCAACATAACAAGGATACAGAGAGGCATTGGGTTCCAGCAAATAAATTCAACAAATCCCGAACACAGCCACCGTTGATCTACACCGGCCTAACTGCACCAATACGTCGCTAAGGCTTACACGTCACTGTTATGGGCTTCAGCGCGATTAACGCAAACGCAAACGTTCGCGTTAAGTTGCGTTATTTAGAGCCGGTAATTTTGGCGCAGCAGGACATTTGTTGAACACTGTGTAATGCAATGGGAATGGGTAGCATTTGTAATGGGTTTGGCTGTCATCGGCTGTCAGGAGTTTTCCACCTATCTTCAGTGTTTGTGTGGCGTTGATCCGCAGTCCATGGCCCACCTCTTGTCTTGCGCCGCATGCCTTTGTGTTTTTATTTTTCTGTTAACTCACACACTGTTTAATTAATGGTTCCAAATTTGTAAATATGTGAGTACCATTTACCTAAATTTATTTAGAAAATGAATAAGTTTACCTCTGCTGGTAATACTTTGTTCCTATAAGTAGCATACTCTGGGTGCATCGTCCTCACATAATATTAAATTATTTTTTGTATACCAAATTTTTTAAAACCATTATTTGAAAAGAGTAACTATGGAGTTTCGTGTCCGTTCTTCTCCATAAGAATCTACCTTTCCGAATGGACAGTAGAGTCACTTTATTAATGTAATACTATTAACAGAACTGTAAAATCAAATGATGACGTTCAAAAGTGCCGTTTAATGGCCTAATTGAAATAAACGTTTTGACTTTGACCTTGACTTTGCCCTGTCACCTGTACATGTGATGATCTTATGGCTGCGTCAGCGATTGTTGTTGCCGTTGCTGAGCACTGGGCCAAACATAAAATTTAATAAGTCCATTTGCCACCACCAAGCTAAGAAGAAGGAGTATTCCCAACTAGGTTGTTAGCCTCAAGTCTAGAAAAATGCGATTAATTTGAATATTCAGTAGAGCATTTCGACGCCCCCGGGGAATAAACCGGTAATCGCAAAAAACAAATTTTACAGGAAAAATGATTTAGTGTTTTTGGGGTATATCTCATTAACAAAACGTAATTATGACAACATTGTTATATGACGGAAAAGATAATTTTTACCCGAAAATTTTGTAGTATTCAGTGTAAGTATTAAATACACACAGAATTAGTTATTCACCAAAATACATATTACCGAAAATGGTTTCAAACAATTTTTAGGGTATTGATAAATTACAATCCTGACTTACCAATATTATTCCAGTAATGTTTACTTACCGAATTATTCTTGTAAAATTCTTAAAAATCATAGACATAATAATGCTTTACAGGATTATGAAACTTGTTTTTTCATTTTAGAGAGAGATTGTAATGCTCAGTTACCGACTTATTATGGTAAAATTTTGAATAACCATGAAAGGGTAAAGTAGTCTAACCCGTATTTTATAGAAAATTTTTAGTAGTCATATTATCGTATTCACTGAAAACCAACTACGTAAAATAATTTTGCTGTCGGTATCTTCCAGGGAATAATTAAAGAAAACTCACAAAATTAATTAAAATTATAACATTTATTAGGAACAAAATTCTCATGAGATCACAAATTACAATCAATAAAATTATAAAAAAATAGCCAAGCAAAAACATTTATAACTAATCGGCATTATCAGTGAAATCATCATCAGTATCATCGCGATCATCGCTATTTTCTACAGAGATTAAGGATTCATAAAATGCGTGGTAATACCGTGGAATCGCTCCACTATTGCATAACGATAGTAAATCTGTATGCAAAGCCTTGGTTATGGGAACAGGTTGATGATAAGCAGGTGCCAATACAGGATCTTCTAAAAGTAAAGTATCTGTCTTTGGTTTGCGCCCTCGTCGTTTAGTTTGAAATGGATTTGAAACATTTAATTCAGAATATATTTCATCAAAATCATATTTTAAAAAAACAATGTCCTGTTGGGATGATGATACATGAATTTCCATTACATCAGACCAGCGTATCGTATTTCCATGTATATCGCGACGCCAATTTAAAGGATTAACTAATTTTTTAATGTCTAAAATTTCTGTTTGCTCCATTTCTTTCATAGTATATTTTTCTCCAAGGACTTTGGAGTTTAGTATTATATTATATATTTGATCAGGTGTGTAAATACACTTATTTCTCATGTTCCTCTCAATACCGGCATGCATTGAGTCTCCCTCGTTCTGGCTATGTCCAGTCTCGAAAAATCTGTGCGTTATAGACAAATTTAAAGTTTTTGCAACATACGCATATAAGGCAAAAATGTACCGGTTCTTATTTTGGCCATAACAGCCATCCGAATAAAAATATATATTTTTAACACCTCGCTCCTTTTCACTCTTCAAAAATTGCAACAAACAACTCCCAATTTCAATGCAGCCTCGTTTTGCGATTTGGTAATGCCACACGTAACAATACCCTTTTTTACGTAGAGCGTCAAAAATAGTAAAATTGTACACAGGGTACTTGCGTTTATAATGAAAAATGCCTACAGCAGATTGTGGGATACTTAACACTTTTTGCAGGTCGAAGATAGCAATTGTGCTATCGGTTTTGTCAATGGTAATTTTTTCTTCATTTTTAATTTGCCGTATTCTCTCTTTTCTATTTAAATGACGCCTATAGCTTTCTTCTAAAGTCTCTTTCTCTGGTGGACTGGCTTGCTCATATACAAAACAAGTAGAACATTGGTCCTTTTTTGGCTTAAAAAATGAGTAGTTAAATTTTGTGTTAAAAATTATTTCATATTGACGTTTTGTTGCCATCGTAACTTCAACATAATTTTGCTGTGGAAACCACTCAGTGTACAAACGATACATTTTTGATATATTCAGGTCTTGTGATAAATATTGTCTAGTCGAACTTTTTCTTGTGTAGTGAGAGTCAACCTTAGGAAATAAAGAAATGTGTTTTTCAATACTTGATTCCGTTTCCAAACTCATTTTTCGAGGTCTATTCGTGTGTTTGCCTCTTAAGTCTTTAATCCCTTGGTCTAATTTAAATTTTTCTATAGCTGTATATACCATTTGTTCATTAATTTTTAAAGTGTTTAGGAAAAATTTCTTACAAACAAGAATCTCTGCATTATTTAAACAAAAAAAATATTTTATAGTCTGTGTGCGATTATTTTTCCGTTCTAGAGTTATACGTTTGATATTTTGGCGTTTAGTATGTGTAATAATATACATCCATTGGCGTTCTCGATCAGAAAGTTTATAAAATGAATCAAATAAGTTTTGCCTCTCTGAAGAGGTAAATTTGCTGCCACAGTTCATTTTACATGAACAAACAGGACCCATGACCTTTTGTGGATACTTTTTCTTACTATGACAACCTTCGTAAGCCTGCCCAGCATTTTTAAGTAATTTATTTTTTTTATTAGACCACTGGTCTTCATTAATTGCACGTTTTCTGGTTTTTTGTTTTTCATTTTGTGAAGTGGAAGGTTCGTCTAAATTATTTGGCTCAAATTCTAATGAATTTTGTGTTAATTCAGTTCTTAAATTGACATGTTCATTTTGGGAATTTTCAAGAGACATGACGTCAGTATTATTAATTTCGGAGGAGCTCTCAGGTTGCAATGTTTCCTCGAATTCTTCACTGGACAGATTATTCTCAGCTAAAGGATAACTAGGTACTAAACTTAAACTTGCGAACTGTTTTTCATTATTATGCTGGACATTATCAATTGTAACGCTATATTCATTATTTGTTTTAAAAATGGTGGTAGAAGAACCGATGAAATCGCTGTTTGTTAAAATTAGCGATAAATTAGAAACAGTAGAGGGAGTATCAATTACTTTAGAGGTGTTTAAAATTCTATCTATGCATTGGGAATCTCCGCTACGACCCGAAACCGTACTTGATGGGCTATTGACTGCGATCCTTTCTGGACTTGGAACATATTCTGAACAATCTGGAGAAAAATCACCATCACTCACATCTCTATCACAATCGACGTATTTTTTCTTGGATAGAACTGAAAAAAAAAATTACTGGTTACATAATTTAACCCAGAATTCTAAACTGAAACTCAAAAGTTTTTGTAAAAAATATAAGTACTATAAACGAACGAAATCGCAAGCAACGCATACTTCAAAAGAGTGGGGAACTTTTGAGTAAACCGAATAATATTTTAAATATATATAAAAAATAGTAAGATGCTAATTTAAACCCTTTAAATTGGCGTCACGATAATGTTAAGAATACAATACGCTAGTGTGATTTTACTAAAATGTATGTATCGCAACTAGATTATCTTTAAATACTTAATACCTTAATAGTCTTTATAACCCAAAGGTTGACTGGTAGAGAATGCCTTGATGCATTAAGTCCGCCCATGTACCACTATTGTACATAAAGTATAAATAAATAAATAATAAATACCTATGGACAGAAATTAGTACTTAAAAATTATATTTGTACATACCTCGTAAATTATAATCAGTTATTTTCATGGACAGTGATTCAACAGATTTGTTTTCTTGCACGATATTAGCACAGTTCCTATTTGTAGTAAGTTCAGAATCTGCAAAAAAATTAAGTTTAAGTTAGTTTGATAGCACAGTTGGTTGGTGTTATGTAGTGGTTAAGCAATTGGCTTTTGCGCTCCGTAAGTATTGCAGGTTCGATTCCCGTACGGAACAAATATTTTAATGAGCTACAGATAGTTGTTCCGGGTCTGGCTGTTTGTGTATGTGAGTTTGTAAAATGCCTCCACGTTAAAAGTGAAATACACTGGTGTGATTAACTTAAAATTTATATGTATCACAATAGAACTATATTTTCTTTAACCACTTGTGCCCCAGCGGCACAAATTCGAGCCAGACACAATAACAATTCTATTGGGTCTGCTAATTAGGTACTCGAGTCGCTACATATTTTTACCTACATATAAATAGAGATTACATTTGTACATACCTCGCAAATTATTATGTATTGTTTTCATGGACAGGGATTCAACAGAATTGCTCTCTTGCACGATATTAGCACAGTTCCTATTTGAAGTAAGTCCAGAACCTGAAAACAAATTAAGTATTTAAAGTTAGGTTGATGGCACAGCTGGTTGGCGTAGTGGTTAAGCGACACGGAGAAGCTAATTGCTTCTGCGCTCCGTGTCGCAGGTTCGATTCCCGCACGGAACAAAATAATATTTGTATAACCTACAGATAGTTGTTCCGGGTCCGACTGTTTGTGTATGTGAGTTTGTAAAATGCTCCCACGATACAAGTGAAATTCCTAAAACTAAATTCAATATTTATTTCATTACATAATATTTTGATACTTACTTGTTGCAACCTGATCGTCAGTATCATCAATCATCAACAACATTCTTCTCACTCGAGGGTTTTTCAAAGTACGATCTTGATTCGATGCCATAACACTTAATAAATTATTATATCAACACGATTTAAGACGCTAAACTTTGCAACTAAAATCACGCACAGTAGCTATTACATAAATAACGTCATGTCACTTCAAAACAGCAAGTGCAACTAACTCTCGTGATTCACGTAAACAAACCATTAGTGACTATGACTTGTTAATATAATAATTGTAATTTTGTAATATTATGTAATTTATAATGATGACCTAATAATGCTGCTGACATTTTAATTGTGACTAATGTGTGTATTATTTTTCTGTAATTGAGTCTTGATACTTGAAATAAATTGATTATTATTATATTATTAGTGTGTGCGCAATAATCTGTCGCAGTTTATTTCCGTGTTTAGAAAGAGATGCGGTGACCATCGCCGACACAGCATATTAGTATTAGTGCGCGTAATGTGTGTTACAAGTAGAAACGCGTTCTTGAGTCGGCGAGCGCGGGCAAGTTACCGCCAATACGTATAATAGGTAGAAATGTATGTCCCTGTAACAGTGCTTTACCGAAAATGTCTACCACAAAACTTACTATAATAAACCTGTAATGGCGTTAACCAGAAATTTTGCTGAAATATTTTACAGTAATATTACTTTACCGAAATGTAGCCACAGAATTTAATTTGTAATAATGTATTGCGTTTTTTTTATAGTAAATAAAAAATGGGAAATTTCCAAAGAACAAAAATGTTGTGAGGAAAATCGTTGGAAATTACCGCAGAAAAATTCTGAAAAAAATTGGATAGGTGTATCCTGACCCATAGATTACGAAAATGACATAACAGTAAAAAGTCAGTAATAGTATAATACAGGTTTTTTCCTTGGGGGCGTCGATTTGTCATTTTAGCTATACCTAAAAAAAATTGTAATTTAGGCCACAGCAGAACATTTTGTAGAACAGGAATGGAAATGAGGAGCATTTCTAATGACGTTTGTTTTGTCATCGTCTGGCTTGAGTTCTCTTATTAAGTAGGTTTGGATAATTTCACTAGTTGCAAATTTATAAAAATCCTCAATGCACCTCATTGTCAGAATTGTTTCGATCAAGCTACATTTTTTTAAATCAGTCGAAAAACATAATTAATTTGAATGTATTTACCCCAGTTTCTCGAGTTTCTAGTTGGCTGTCGACGATTCAATCGACTAATCGCAGCAGATTATACGCGTTTAACAATGAAACAAGTCTCTACATTAATTAATTAATTAATGCAGAATCAAGCGTTAATCGCTAAGTTCAAATCGAAATAAAAAAAAAGTCCAACTAAAGTATAATACTAGGCCATGAACACACTAGTCCAAAAACAATCGAGTAAGGTCAGAACACACAGACATAAATTAAAAATGGCGACTGTTGTAAAACATCAATTGTAACTGGTGTTTTTTTTTTTCAGAAGGTATATCAATTTGTTGAAATAAAAACGACTTCTTTTGAATCAAACTGTGTATTATTTCTAAGGCTTTTTGATCTCACGACGTCGAATTTTAATGAGGGCGAAGAATTCTAATTATTTTTTAACGATAAAAGAAAATATTACTTAGTGTTTTGTTCTGTTTTTTATTACACTTGCAAACAGATGGAACAATGGCAGTAATGGTTATTGTTATGTCATTGTCGTTGTTTTTCTTGACTGGTTTTAATATTTTGTTTGTATTGTTTTGTGAGCGCTTGGACGTTATGACGTCTCACGTCATATCGTCATTTTTCATAACTTCTTAGAATTATCTATCTTTTTCAAGGTTCCGAACCAGAAGAGAACAAACTGAACCCTATCGCCGTCTATCTGTCTGACTGTTTACCTCATTGATCTATTTCATGAACCGTAATAAGTAGACAATAGAAATTTTCAGAGACTGTGTATTTTTATTGCCGCTATGAACATCACTACAATGATTAAAAAACAAAGTGCCCCGTCGCGACTGTCCGTCTGTTTGCCATAAAGTCAAAACTACTACTGAACGGATTTTCATACAGTTTTCACCAATGAATGGGGTTATTTATGAGAAACGTTTAGGTGTATAGTTTGTTCCAAAATTCTTACAGGAACGGGAATAATGGGATATGCACGTTCGAAACCGCGGGCAAAAGTTAAGTAATTAATAAAAATAATGATGAATGCTCTACTACCTATTATATTTTCGGGCCGTTTGGGGTTGAAACTCTCGGGTCGAGGGCGGACCCCACGACCCTGTGCTCATAACATGTTTAAAGATCTTTCAACGCGCTTAGTTGACACTTTGCATGACCCAAGGGCTGGCTTTTACCTTGGACAAAGGATAAGCATTGCCATATAACGTGGCAATGCTGGCAGCCTTTTAAATACTTTACCAGTGCCAGCGATGCGGACGAATTTTTCGACGCCATATTTTAGACTATTTCTAGTTTTTTTTTTTAATTAGGTGTATAAATAGTTGTAAATAGCTCTACTACTAATTCGATTACGTAAATTCTTTCACACATACAAAGGTCGATCATGGTAACGAAGCCACAGAAAAAACTAGTCTATTAAAAACGCTATTTAAATAATTTGTAGACTACGTTGAATTTTTAGAACTAGCGGATCTATCTTAACCTGAATTCCGAGAATAGAGAAGCCCAAAGCTTAAGAAATAAAACCAATTAATCGGAGACAGTAATTAAGTGTCTCCTCAAAGAGACTGCCTATAGATGTGTATATTGGTTTAAGTAAATTTAATGGGTATTCAAGTAAATAGTGTCTGGCCTTTTAATTACACGCTAAAAACTTATACACGTGTAGTCAAATTTCCATTTATTATAAGATTAATTACGTAAGTCATGTCCTAGGCGACTACTGACAATCAGCGCCGTGTTGTGGGTCCCCCACGGCACAGCATTATGCTGAGTCGAAGTCTTTTTGCCACAACCACGACATGCATTTGCTTAATTTATACCTTTTCACGTTTGATTAATGTTATAGTGTTGTCGGAAGATATATTTTGCCGGATCTTTGTGCCGAGATTTGTGAGCGTAGCGCAAAATCTAATCGAAAAAGGTCTAGCCATATAAATAATGATTAAGATATCTGACGTATTGTGCCTATCTGACCTACACAACCCAGTAACTGGGCACCTCTTGATAAGACTATGTAAAATTTTCTTACTTTCAACTATCGGTAAAGACTACGCCACCTATGTCTATTACAGGTCGGAAATAATCTATACTGTCTATACTTTTGTTTGTTTGTTTAGCGCTTATCTCTGGAACTACAAGCCGGATATGGAAAATTAGTTTTGTATATGATAGCCACATTCATCAATTCTTAAAGAAATGGTAACTTGTGGCTATTTTATATAACAGAGGTGAATTTAAAAAAACTTATTTACAAAAAAATACCAACCGACTTCCAAATAAAATAAAAGCGTTTTTGGTTGTTTCCTCGTATTTTAACACTGACTTCCGAAATTAAAGATATTTCATACTTTGTTGTGTTTTTTGTTTATTTGGGAGTCAGATAGTTTATTTGTAATAAAGTTTTGTATTTTTAGTGGCACCCCACTTAAAAACACCACTGGAAAGTCACAGGAAAGCAAAACACGCAATTTCGTTTACTTGGATGATATATTTTCTATTTCCTCCAGCTATTTTGATTTCAAAACCAAAGTACTGCACCGATTTTGATTAAATTTCTATGAAACCAATCGGAACGTATATCCTTTCACATAAAAAAAGAATATTTCAAATCAGTTCATAAATGACGGAGTTATGAAGTAACAAACATGAATAAAATACAACCGAATTGAGAACCTCCTCCTTTTTTTTAAGTCGGTTAAAAATACTTTTTATCCTAATGGCTACGGGGTTGATGGAACAAAAAAAACGGTTTCGACGTACCTATCAGAAAGAAAGGTCACAGCGTAGGTGGCAAATAAGGTTGTCAAATGAAAGACCTTTAATTAAAACACAATTTTGAATATTATTGAAACTGAACGTGGAGTAACATTTTCTTTTAATTTGCAAAAAATGCTGAAACAATTCCGTCAGTTCTTTCCAAAAATATATTAAAACACTAGCTTTAACCCGCGACTTCGTCCGCGTGGAATAGTTACTTAGGGCAGACATTTTATTTTAAGATTGTGAAGTTTAGTAAAGTTTCAGTCAATGCTACTGAACACAGAAAGAATAGATAGATATAGATAGTTTAAAAAATATTCGACGTGATTCTTTAAATTGGCATAACTTTTTTATTTATGAATTGATTGACACGACACAAATACTAGGTAAATGTTAAGTGAAGCCTACCACAATGTATTAGTGAAAATCACATCTAAATTGGATAAGCTGTTTCTGAGATTAGGGTGCACAAACGCACAGACAAACAGGTAAACAAACAAACAGACAAAAATTCTAACAATAATTGTTTTGGGTGCTATTTACGTTGATAAAGGTCCCAATAATATTTTTTCTCACATATCTTCCATGTACAGACAGCGATCAGTTACATTTTTATTTTATGTATATAGATATAGATAACAAAGGGCTCATAACAGGATTCCATTATTCTTATGTCACACCAAAATATGTAGAAGTTTTAATGAAAAATATTAGGACATATCTCGCCGACTGATCGACACTGCGTGACCAGTGGGCTGACTCGTTCTTTGCTCAAAGAATTAGCATTGCCATTCAACGTGGTACTGCTGCCAGTCTTCGGGGCACGTTTCTGGATGACAGCGATGCGGAGGACTTCGACGCCTAAGTGTAGTTTGTTTTTGTAAATGTATATAGCCCGGTTTAGTAGATATAAATATTTTAAGTAAATAGCTTTAAGTTAGTTATGTACATTTATTGTAACATATAAAGGAGGATTGTAATAAAGCTATGTATTGCTTAAATTACCTATGTGAATGATGATTATTTTAAAAATTACTTTTTTTCTTATTATGGACCAGAAAGTTGTGAATACTTTTATGATAGCTCATAGTTGAGGTGTAAATGAAGAAACCATGCCATACCACAAAATATTAAAAACTAGTCCCCTCTCCCAGCTTCGCACGGGTGCATTTTATTGGCACAAACCTTCTTCGTGTATCGGTATTTCTGTAATTGTAAGTGGAAACAGCATCCAGGGTTGAGGAATTTATTTTTTCGGACGCGTCACTTTTAAAAATCTATATTTTTGTAAAAAGGGTGAAAATTAAATTGAGACTTAGCTCATACGGCTCAGTAATGTACCTTCTAATGGAGTCAAAGAACTTATCAGGTTAATGATGAGCCAGGGTTGCGAAATTTGTTCGAAAGAGTCACCGCGACCCTGGAACGCAAAGGGCTTTAGAAGGAACGCGGATGGATTTTAGTCAGTAAGAGTCTGACACGCCCTTCCGCTCTACCCAGAGCGAAAGAAGTCATTTGATGATTTCCCATCCTTAAAAAAAAAGTAAAAACAGTATCGAAATCCCTTGCGTGATTTAATAGAGCTGAATGATGATCACGATCTATTTATTCGTGCATGTTATAAAAAATAAAACCTCTCTTCTTTTCATTCGCCAGATTAATGATAGACTAATTTTAAGGGCGTTTACCACTCACTGAGATAAATAACCGATTTTATTGAAACTTGGTACGCGTTCGCAAGATTCCTGGATATAAAAAGTTACTTAAAACTATTTTGCGTATTAAAGTTTCATTAAAATTGGTTACTTTTGTGTGCTATACAGTGAGAACTAAACGCTCTCAATTCCACTATGATGTCCTTGTGAAAAAACTTTTACAAGAAAATACAACCGACAAACTTTAATTTTGGAAGTCGGTGTTTCTGGTGTGGTTTCTTCTTTTTGGACACCGACCTCCAAAATTAAGGTTGTTTGGTACTTTGTCGATTGTATTTTGTGTCAAAAAGTTTTTTTATTTATCACTTTTTAGTGCTTTTACCTACCAACATACCAACCGGTCCATATCAATTTAATTAATAATATAATATAATATAATATAATATCTCGGGACAACTCACACACGGTCATCCGATCCCAAACTAGGCAGAGCCTGTACTATGGCAACCAGACAACTGATAAACATACTTATATATTTCTAAATACATACATATTATAGACAAATTACACCCAGACACAGAACAAATGATCATGCTCATCACACAAAGATTTGTCCTGGGTGGGAATCGAACCCACGACCTCCAGTTTAGCAGTTAGGGTCACTAACCACTCGACCAACAGGCCGGTCATCTTAATCAATTATCTATCTTCGAAGTTTTTCATCAGATCTAAACGAAATTTAAACGGGACCATTTCGGAATAAACTTCTTTCGAACAAAATTAAACAGAGTTTTGAAAATCAGAGTTATGACCAAAAATACATAAAAATACAAACACGCGTATTGATAACCTCCTCCTTTTTCGGTTTGAAGTCGTTTAAAAAAGAATAGTGCTAGTGATACTCGTGCTGTCTCGTCATGATACTTCATTTGAGTTCGTCTCTCTCCCACAGCAGATGATGATGACATTGTCTCATCAAAGAAGGGAAGGTCTTTCGTTCGAAGAGCTCGTGGCTAAAAAACAACAGCCGCACGGGTCGATCTTCATGGTTAAGCAATGCTTGCCGAGGTCGGTCTGTAGATGGGTGACCATCTTAACATATCGATATCCCTCTGTGCCTCGGAAAGCACGCTAAGCCGTTGGTCCCGGCTGTAATTTATAGATCTTTGGCAGTCGTTACAGTCTAGCCAAGAAGTACCGTGTTACCCAATCAATGGGTTGTGGAGGTCTGATAGGCAGCTGCTCCACGTAAAACACTGGTATTCAGCTGAATCCGGTTTGACTGGGAACCGACCCCAATATAGTTGGAAAAAGGCTAGGCAGGTGATGGTGAGAAGGGAGGATCTTTCCCAAAATCCTTAACCAAAGAGTTATCAAACAATTAAACGGTAAATTAAAACCCAGAGGACTGTCAGTGTGATGAGAATTACGAGGCTCGAAGTGTGCTATTCCTGTGTTACAGTTAAACAAAGTTTGGAGCAGCCATAAAGCATGAACTAATTTGTCAAAGTTCTCAGTGCCAGTGCCGAGACCAGATGATTATGTTGGGTTATGGTTGGCGCGTTTGATACTTGGTGATTGGTTGTGGTGAGGTTATGATCTAATTCTGATGTTATTAAAGAAACTGTGATCGCCTTTTCTGCGGCCTATTTTCTTGTGATATCTTATGATTGTTACTTTTAAGAGAAAAGTGCCGTAAACCTCCATTGAAACGGGAGGATCCTCCGACCAGACGGTTGTTGTGTCTGGTGGGCAACTGCCCGATGGTCAATATTCGGACTGTTGTATGTGTTCAAATCACACGGAGAACTTTGCTTGCGCGATGCAGGATTCGTTGTTAGTTCGTCGGTGACAGGATAGACGGCGTGCGGTTCTTTTCGTTGCTGTAAAAATGTTGCTGCAAATTTAGCTTCTTAGTTTAAATTCATGTGGCGGCAATCATGCCGCTACATACTCAATCACGCCAGAACGGCTGAACAGGTCTGGATGAAATTTAACATAGGCTACTTTTATCCCGGGACTGTTTCCTTTGGGATAATTTCCAACATCCACGTGGACAAAGCTTCTGACAGAAGCTAGTCCCTAAATACGACAACCAGTCTTGACTTACTAGTCTTAAGATCCTTTGACCCCTAGCAGGGGTAAACAGCGTCCACTGTAGTCTTCCATCGCAAGCAGTTTTGAACTTCCTGCTCATGCTTCATGCTTCACGTTCATGCTGCATGTATTCACCTCGTCAAAGATCATTCCGATGCTCGTCATTTAAGTCAATACGGTGCGTCGCTCCGTAGGGGTTCCGATCACATAGCTAAAAAGGTCATGGACTAGAATCCTCAAGGAAAAAGAAGCAAAAAATCTGCAAACCTGATACTCAATTTTGAATCTTATTTTTATTTATTGTACACCTACCACAGTATGTCTTTATAACCCAAAGGTTGACTGGTAGAAAATGCCTTGATGCATTAAGTCGCCCATGTACCACTATTGTACATAAAGTTTAAATAAATAAATAAATACTCTCGACCAGTGTTACTGTCGGCGGTAGTGCGGCGACGGTGATTTTCAAAAAGTCAAAAATATATGGGATTGACAAACGCTGTCGAAATCCCACATGATGCATTCCTTAGGCATTGATCTAATTGGTTAACGATCGTACGACTTAACGATACGATTTCGTCCCACGACGAGAAAGCACTGGATCATTTTCACGATAATTTTCAACGCGCGACTAAATCGCATCGTTAACTCGTATGATTGTTAGCCAATTAGATCGACGCCTTAATTTTTGGCAATTCGACAATCGCATTTTCTGGAGACGCGTTGTATTGGCAACCAGTCTTCAGCTCCTCGTAAAGTATAGCTACATATTGGTAGAATTGAAGACTACCACAGCATAAAGGCCAGGTTTAGACTTAAGAAACACTTCACAGTTCAGAATTGTGTGGGGTTTCCTACAATCGATCAATCTCTGCAGAAGGTCAAATCATTGGCTGAAATATAAATAACTACATGCGACAGATATTTATTTTATTTTCAGCTTGTTCCGTCCCACTGCAAGGCAAAACCCTCCCTTTCTACTTTCCATTTTATTTTAACTTTACAGTTCCCCAGCCCATTTGCATAAATACCTTTTTTTTTTTTAAGGATGGTAAATCATCAAATGACTTCTTCCGCTCTGGGTGGAGCGGAAGGACGTGTCAGACTCTTACTGACTAAAACCCATCCGTGTTCCTTCTAAAGCCCTTTGCGTTCCAGGGCCGCGGTGACTCGAACAAATTCCGCAACCCTGGCAGGCTCTGGCCCTAGCGGGCCCCGTCCTCTACGCTGACATCTCTTGCATAAATACCTACAATAAAATATATGTAAGTCAAAAACCGAAATATTACTCAAAAGTTACTAAAAGTACTATCCAAAGATATCATCCTCGATTAGGAACCTCACAGTGAATGATCGTAACACTAAACCTAAGAGCCGATTCATTTACTGTTATATAATTAATGTTAATTAACTTTCATATAATCGTGATTTATAATTATGAAAGCGTGAGTAGCATACAATATGGATAATTAAAATAAAAGAAAAAGAAGAGGTTCTTCCCAGTTTTAATTAGTTTTGGATTAGAGCCACGCTTGCGTGGGATTTGCAGATAGTCACTTATTAAAAAATCGATATTTTTGTAAAAAGCGTAAAAATGAAATTGAGATTTAGCTCGTATGGCTCAGCAATGTACCAACTAATGGAGTCAAAGAACTTATCAGGTTAATGATGAGCCAGGGTTTTGCATATAAAAACACTGATTAAAGAGATTTTAATTTGACTTAAAAGAATATTTTTTCGGTACACTAGAATAAACACATCCATTATGGGTAGTAATTGACGTGGTCACGTGCGCCTGCACATTCGTAGTATCAGAATTATAAGACAACAAATACATGGATGTGTTTAGAGGAGCTCGTGGCTAAATAATAACAGCCGCACGGGTCGATCTTTAAGTTTAAGCAACGCTTGCCGAGGTAGGTCTGTGGATGGGTGACCATCTTAACATACCGAGACTCCTCCGTGCCTCGGAAAGCACGTTAAGCCGTTTTTCCCGGCTGTCATTTGTAGATCTTTGGCAGTCGTTACGGATAGTCAGAAGCCAGATAATCTGACACCAGATTTGCCAAGGATTACCGTGTTACCCAGTTAATGGGTTGTGGAGGTCTGGTAGGTAGCCGCTCCACGTAAAATACTGGTATTCAGCTGAATCCGGTTTGACTGGAAGCCGACCCCAATATAATTGGGAAAAGGCTAGGCAGATGAAATACATGGATGTGTTTATGCATTGGGTAACCAATATTTTTAGAGTATTTTCTTTAGCTGTTTTTTATTATCTTGTAAGTACCTAATGCGTTGAACTTTTTATTTTTATGCCATTGTCTTTATTTTGGTGATCTGAATAAAGTTCTTAAAGTTTATCCATCTATTTTAATGGATGCTTATATTTCCTGGCGGAATAAACGATATTTATTTCTCCCTCCAATCCCCACAGTACCAAATCCAGTCCCATTACAGCGAGCCCTCTTACCCGCGTCCACGATAGTGCGAAGTAGCAAATAGCACAAACTTATGCAATTGGAACTCCAATATTATAATTTGGGTTGCAACAGCGTTGTTTTTGCCACGACGGCGGTCCATTAAACGCCTGTATCTCGGTCGAACACTCACTGGATTGGCGTTTATTAACGTTTAGTGTATATTTTGACTATATAGTGGGGCTAATTAAAGTCCAATTACAGGTAAAAGAAGTTTTAATAAAGAATATCTGTAAGGCGCTGCGCCGCAACATTTAGCTTGTGTTGGCATTGATTTGAATGTGTATGGGAGTTTGGAAGTTTTTTATTTGTGAACTAGTTGACTGTCGAAAATTATCCCAAGGGAATATATTTCCGAGATAAAAAGTATGCGATGTGTTATTCCAGACTATAATCTACCACTGTGCCAAATTTCATCAAAATCCATTTAGTAGTTTTTCCGTGAAAGAGTAACAAACATCCATCCATCCATCCATCCATACTTACAAACTTTCACGTTTATAATATTAATACAATAGACCGGTGCTGAACTTTGACTGACTTTTGACATAATCGGTCTAGATTAAACCCTCTTTAAATAATTATAGAAAAAAAAAGTTTTTATTCTATATTAAATACCTATAGAATAAAAGCTTTTTTTTCTATATAAATATAAATAAAATTTATTTCCTCATTGGTACAAATCAACTTTGAAATCTAAACATAACTAAGATAATTCACGTAATTAAATTAAATTACTCCTGCGTTTAATCCCAAGATTAACGAGTTAGTACATCATCCTGGCTGCTTCTGAAGTAGGAGCAGCAAGGGTACATACCCCTGTCTCGTACAGATTACCAAACACCATCAACAAATCTGGTCTATGCTTGCAGCTAACTTGTTTACAGCAAAAAGTTAAGAACCCAGTACATATCAATAATATCTGTGATATAAAATTTAACGCAAGGTGGTTTTGACGAAGTTAACTTACGCAATAATATCAGGAGGTATTGGAGTCTCAGACATGTCTGTCATGGATTCTACTAGCGCATCTCTTGAGACGATATGACACCTTCGTCTGGGGGAGGTTGCACACTTGGATAGCTGAAAAAAATAAACATTTTGTTTTTTTATATGTTGCAATGGTTGAAATGTTGAATTGT
Organism: Mamestra brassicae; assembly: GCA_905163435.1. Taxonomy (NCBI): domain Eukaryota; kingdom Metazoa; phylum Arthropoda; class Insecta; order Lepidoptera; family Noctuidae; genus Mamestra; species Mamestra brassicae. The sequence continues at coordinate 1,672,458 of LR990996.1, read as the reverse complement.
TGAATTCCTGTCCTATAAACAAACACTGTAATTGCCTAGGAAGTGGTCTCTCCGGCTCGTTCTGGACACACTCTATCATGATATTATATACATCTACAATTAAGATGCATTCCACACAGTTTGGCGAATCAACTTTACGCATTAAAAAAGCTAATTTATTGAAGGGTATATGTGTCCGGAGCGAAGCCGGAGGGCTGTCATGATCGTTTGCCTTCCCATGTTGGCACTCTCTAACCACGTAATCGTTTGGCTGTATAGCTGCATACCACTCCTTTCATTAAAATATTCTTGCCACCCGTCAAAAGGTTACAAAAGTATGAAAGCTATTGCTGAAATAATAAAGTACTAGCGGACGTCACGAGGTTTCACCCGCGTAGTTCCCGTTCCCGTGGGAGTACGGGGATAAAATATAGCCTATGTTACTCGCTCATAATGTAGCTATTCATTGCTGAAAGAATTTTTCAAATCGGTCCAGTAGTTTTGAAGTTTATTCGTTACATACAAAAATACAAATCTTTCCTCTTTATAATATTAGTATAGATAGATTGCATTAGAAAAAAAAATAGTTTAAGATGATATTTTACTAACATATAAATCTGAAATTTACAAAATTTATCTAACTGGAATGGAATGTAAAATTCTCAAGCTGTGACCGGCTAATACGACTTGTGACTCTGACTTTTGATAAATTCATTCAACCAATCACAAACACTTTACGCATACTTGTGAAGTTTAGTAATTTTCGGTCAAGAAACTAGTAATTAGTCTATTTGAAAATCAACAGAGCCTTATGTCTAATCTATCAACGTCAAATAGTTTTAATACTCAACGGAGATGTTTTAAAAATATTTTCAACACATTTGCTCAAAAAATGTATTTACGAAGCCTGTATACAGGGTGTCCCAAAACTCAACGTCAAGCCGAAACGGGGTGACAGGATTGATCATAACCATCACGAGAAAAATCTGAAAAAAAATCTATCCCATGCAGTTTGAAAATTATGGGCATTTTAAGAAAAACCTAGAAATTTGATCAAACTGTACCATTTTTCGGTTATTGTGGTTATTATTTTTTATTTTTGTTCATTTGAACTTTAGAAACGTAATCCTAAATAACATTTCTAGAATCCCAATAAAAAATAATGACACAATTGCCTCAAGTTCCCGAGAATTGAGACTATTTGTTAAACTACGAATTTAAAATTTTCAAGATTCGTCGACTTTGACAGGCCCTCCTATAAAAAAAATGTACTAGAGTGCCTTGGCAAGTAGCATTAAAAGTTGGCGCATTTAATCAGAATTCTAAAATGGTACAATACTTGTTAGTTCCATACAATAGAAAAGAGTAAAAAAATTAAAACCTCAAGTAACCCGATTTTTGCTATCAGATTTTACTCAGTTAAAATGTTTTTAATTCACACAAGCTCTAGGTAGGTTCATCGGTTCCATGAGTGAGCGAGACAGATAGTGACGCCACGCATTGAGACGGAGATGCGTCGTTTAAACGAGTGCGAATGAAACAGATAGATGCTATGGCATCTATCTGTTTCATTCGCACTAGTTTCAGCCAAGCAAATGGCTACGCTACCAGTCCGACACCAACCAGTTAGTACGTTTCGCTCATTCGTCTACTGCGCACGTTCGTATTCGCTTGTGTTGATTTAGTACTGACAACTTTGGCTTCTCTTTTTGGACTTGAATCTTTGTGAATTGGACTTGTTGATAACATACCGGCAACTTTGGCTTCTCTCTGGACTTTTGTGTTGGCATCCTTTTTATCTACCATGCCTACGCGCTACACTTCACAAGAATATGCGAACATGCACCTCATTTATGGGGAATGCAGATGCAACGCAAGTGCTGCCGCTAGACTTTATCGTGACTATCTGTCTCGCTCACTCATGGCGAACATACCCATTATCCATCTCTCTCATCATTTTGTCTTAAAATTAAGAACCTACCTAGAGCTTGTGTGAATTAAAAACATTTTAACTGAGTAAAATGAGATAGCAAAAATCGGGTTACTTGAGGTTTTAATTTTTTTACTCTTTTCTATTGTATGGAACTAACAAGTATTGTACCATTTTAGAATTCTGATTAAATGCGCCAACTTTTAATGCCACTTGCCAAGGCACTCTAGTACATTTTTTTTATAGGAGGGCCTGTCAAAGTCGACGAATCTTGAAAATTTTAAATTCGTAGTTTAACAAATAGTCTCAATTCTCGGAAACTTGAGGCAATTGTGTCATTATTTTTTATTGGGATTCTAGAAATGTTATTTAGGATTACGTTTCCAAAGTTCAAATGAACAAAAATAAAAAAGAATAACCACAATAACCGAAAAATGGTACAGTTTCATCAAATTTCTAGGTTTTTCTTAAAATGCCCATAATTTTTAAACTGCATGGGATAGATTTTTTTTCAGATTTTTCTCGTGATGGTTATGATCAATCCTGTCACCCCGTTTCGGCTTGACGTTGAGTTTTGGGACACCCTGTATATTGTTCGAAAGTTAAAAATTACGCAACATACATTGGAACGTGCGGTAAAATAGCTACTCTCATCTAAGTACCTATTTTACCGCACTCCTCATTGTATAGCGCCGTACGTATTCTTTACAGTTTTTTTTTTTTAATTTTTTAATTACAATTAATCAATATAAGAATTCTACCAAGGAGTTTCACATTATTGGAATGTATAAGCTGAATGATCGAACCTCCTTGAAAGCGCTTTTGCTCAGTACGTTTGTCTCGTTTTAATACTATAGAGAACATGAGGCGAAAGATGTAGTTCTAATTTTCGCCAAAGGGCACGTGGCTTCATTTGCAAATTCGCGCTATTTTATATAAGGAACGTCAAAGATTGTTGAACGTGTTGAAAAATATTGTATGGCACACGTGCGCCACTTGGTTTTTAAAACGTCTACTCGTTTGTAAAAACCAACTTACTGCACTAGTATCATAAGTAAATATTATTACATTAACAGTATAAACACACTTTTAAAACATGGTTTCCACAGTGTGGATCCTCAATTCAAATCATTCCACAGTAAAACTAAAACAAATCTTATTCATAAACTAGAACTCTTCGGCAAAATTGCAATTGTATAAAATGCAAAATTTTCTCATGTACCGACGTGCTACGGAATATCTTCGGTCACAGTTGAAATAAAGCTCTGTAAAATGGATTGAAGTAGATTGGCGTTGGAAAACTGCAGGATTGGTAGAGAAATGTATTGGACTTTGAATAAAACATAAAAAGTAAATCTAAAGTATACAAAAAACCTGTAACATATTTTTTTGTATCACATGGATATAACCTTTCATGGTGTGTAAATACTAATGATTATGAACAAGTTTAGCAAGCACTTTAGGATTAATCTTAAAATTTTAAATATTTGTTGATGATATGCATTCGTGCACTCAACGTAAGATTCAGTTGAAAACCAGTATCAGGATACTTCTAGTTATTGCAGCCAATGTTATTGTTTTAAAATTAATTTTCATTATATTTTTTCCTACATTGTATGTATTTATTTAAACTTTATGTATAAAAGTACTACATGGGCGGCATCAAGGCATGTACGACGTGTGTGAACGAAATAAAGTCAAATCGCAAATCGACTTTGTGACCTGGAAATTATGAACCTTAAGGTGGTAAACATATTCTGATTGCGACTGTACCTATAGAAATAACCTAAGGATGAAAACCATTATGTAATCCATGCAAGTTAAGTTAGGCATGTCGTTGCTAATAGTAGCAACGACATTCCTAACTAAAGTATCAAGAAACGTCAAAATTTAACGAGCCTAGAAACTTGGAACTTTCCCAAGTTTGTCATTATTAATTTAAATGTAATTATCTCAAGTTCAGAGGATCATTAGATGTTTAAGAGCTGTAAAACATGTTTTTAAGACGTTGTTGTAGATACGAAATAAATAATTATAATTAATATCTCGATAAGTCGTACTCAATGTTTTTCATTTATAGCTAAAGTGTGAAGCTCATTGTCTAGATTACGATCTATATGGAACCCTTCACAGCCTTCAGAGTAAGGATGAACGGGTATATTTTGGGAATGCTTGTTCTATCTTAGATCTCATCCAAAACTTTCCATGACCGAGGTCAAAATTGCAGAAGACCGGAGAAAGTGGAAGAAGGGAAGGGAGACCTTGAAGCTCATAATAAATGAATAAATAACAAAAATAAAATCTGAGATAAGTGTGTTGGTATGTTCAAAATTTATTTATTTCTGTTCTGTGTCCGTATTTTAACTAAATAGGGCACTATATTTTGCAGCAAATATGACGTAACAGGCAGGCAGACAGGTAGAAATACGAATGATCCTAATCGTTCCGTTCTGTTCCGTTTTTGACGTGACAACGTCTAATAAATCGATGAACGCCGACTGCACGCACGAAAAAGGATGACTCATTGTAACGTAACGCTCATTGTAACGTTACGATCATTTCATCAATATTTTGCTATGACGTTGTCACGTTAAACTATCGTCCGTAAATTGACTTTACAGACAACCATTTTTTATTCAGACGAAAGGAACCATCAAATAAAAAAAATATTGACGAACTCTTCCTTACGACACGATACTAGAAGGTCGTTCAAAGAAGGTAACTGTTGCTTAGGATATACCTCAATTTACACGCTCTGTCAATAATATCAGGTATCCCACAACCCCAGACTTCGATCTTCAAGCATTACCAAGCACCGAACCCCATCTTACCATAAACACACAAATAGAAGCTGTAACGGCCTGCGAGTCGGATTTATATCGGCGTTACATAGAGCCTTAAGGAAAATTGGCCAGAAAAAGGGTCGCGAGAAATATTTCAATATGCCATTCACATTTTTTACGATCGTCATGTGTGCCTCCTTACGATTGTGCGGAACCGCAATATCGGGCTATACATTCGTTTCTATTCCTTTTTTGTTAGTTTATGGAGCGTTTGAACTGTTAAACAAATTATGAGGGTTTTTTGAGTTAACGGTTTTGGTGACTTGGTATTTTTTTTTTTAAGGATGGGAAATCATCAAATGACTTATGCCGCTCTGGGTGGAGCGGGAGGGCGTGTCAGACTCTTACTGACTAAAACCCATCCGTGTTCCTTCTAAAGCCCTTTGCGTTCCAGGGCCGCGGTGACTCTTTGGAACAAATTCCGCAACGTGATTTGGTATTGGTGTGTCTGTTGTGTGGTCTTGAATGAGATTTGATTTAATAACAGACGATCGTTGGTCAAAATTAACATCTGAATGATCTCCCAGTAATACAAGGCGATGCCGTTGAAGACGCTTGAGGAGATGCCGAGATGAACAGTAACTAGACTACTTATAAGAGCCGAGAGATGTGGGTAGAGTGGGAGACCTGTGACCAGCAGTGAAGCAGCATGTGCTGAGATTGTAATTATAATAATAATAATATCTTGGGACAACTCACACACGGTCATCCGATCCCAAACTAGGCAAAGCCTGTGCTATGGCAACCAGACATCTGATAAACATACTTATATATTTCTAAATACATACATATAATAGACAAATTACACCCAGACACAGAAAAAATGATCATGTTCATCACACAAAGATTTGTCCTGAGTGGGAATCGAACCCACGACCTCCGGTTTAGCAGTCAGGGTCACTAACCACTAGACCAACAGGCCAGTCTTATTTTTAGTAAGTATTTGGCTCGCGTTTGACCACAATCACACCTGATGGAGAACGATGATGTTGTTGACAATGTAGCACGCATACTTCGAAGTAACCTGTTTACTCTTGACTAAAAGACCCCCAGGTTGTAGCTCTCAGGAAACACAGACTCCGTGCTTGGTTAGAAATAAAACGAAGTATGGCTTTGCTTTTGAACTGTTGTTTCTATTAAATATAATATGGGGGCTTTAGCACACTAATTAAACCTCTTTCATAAACAAGTTTATTTAGCTACTAACTTTTGCCCGCGACTTCGTCCGCGTGGAATAGTTACATGGAGCAAACATTTTTAATTTTAAGATTATGAAGTTTAGTAAAGTTTCCGTCAATGCTAGTGAGCACAGACATAATATATAGATAGTTTAATTTAATAATTGTTCGACGTGATTCTTTAAATTGGCATAACGTTTTTATTTATGAACCGATGGACATGAAACAAACACTAAATGTTAAATGAAGCTTTCCACAATGTATTAGTGGACCACATTTAAATCGGATAAGCCGTTTCTGAGATTAGCGTGCACAAACGCACAGACAAACAAACAAAAATTCTAACAATAATTGTTTTGGGTGCTATTTGCGTTGATAAAGGTCCCAATAATTTTGACGGGCCTGTTGGTCAAGTGGTTAGTGACCCTGACTGCTAAACCGGAGGTCGTGGGATCGATTCCCACCCAGAACAAATCTTTGCGTGATGAGCATGATCATTTGTTCTGTGTCTGGGTGTAATTTATCTATTATATGTATGTATTTAGAAATATACAAGTATGTTTATCAGTTGTCTGGTTACCATAGCACAGGCTCTGCCTAGTTTGGGATCGGATGACCGTGTGTGAGTTGTCTCAAGATATTATTATAAATAATATTTTTTCTCATATATATTATCTTCCATATACAGACAGCGATCCGTTACATTTTTAATATGTGAATAGAAGATGTATAGATACAAAATCAATAAATTCAAACTCCACTTTGCATTCAGTTACAATAACAAAAAAATGTATCTTTCAACTCATCTTCCATCATTAATAAATGTTTCGATTCATAAGAGGGAAAGCGTTAACGACCTTCCTCATTAATTTGAACAGCTTCGGTTTTGCTTTGTGCTCTATAAATACAAAAAAAAAAAAAAAGAAATTAAATACGAATTCTAAGCTTCGATTTCAACTTTGATATTAAGTGAGTACTTAATATTTTAATGCTTCATATTAACCGGCACAATGACCGATTATCCAGGTTAAGCTGAATTATTTATTTTTTTATTAAAACTTTATGCACGAGTAAAAATCACTGTACAAAGGCGGATTACTTAATGCCTTAGGTATTTTCTACCAGTCGACCTTAGGGTGGTGCAGAGACAACATGGCAGGTGCAACTTAAAGAAACACTAAAAATAGAGAGAAGAAAAAAAAATAATTATAAATACATGGATACATACATACAGATAAACAAAGTTATTAAGAAAAAACGAATCCAACGAATTAACGCTGTGATGATTCTACCAATTTCTTGCGAATGTACTCACGTGCCTTCACCTTAAAGGACAACCGACTTGTTGCCGTCCTGATGTTCAGAGGGAGCGCATTCCAAAGGAAAATAACTTTAACAAAGAAAGAGGAGCGGATAAACCCAGAGCGGTGAGAGGGACATCGTAGAAGGCGATTCTAGGTGGAGTGAAGATTTTTACTGTGGGCAGAACACATGAATTGAATTTGTGAAGTTAGATAAGAGGGGGACGAAGGATTATTAAGAAAAGAGAACAAACTAGTTAAGGCCCTCAGCGCTCTCCGCTGACGAATGGGTAACCATTTTAATAGTGAGCGATGCGAATGCTTGTCGAGTTCGGAGATGAGTGACTATCCATTAATTATCGTGACCCTTGAGAGTGTCTTGGAAATTACTACATGCAGTTGGTTTTTGCTGTAATTTGTAGATATTATTCATATCTTAATATCTTGGGACAACTCACACACGGTCATCCGATCCCAAACTAGGCAGAGCCTGTACTATGGCAACCAGACAACTGATAAACATACTTGTATATTTCTAAACACATAGATTTTAGACAAATTACACCCAGACACAGAACAAATGATCATGTTCATCACACAAAGATTTGTCCTGGGTGGGAATCGAACCCACGATCTCCGGTTTAGCAGTCAGGGTCACTAACCACTCGAAGAATAGGCCAGTCTGGGGTCAGATGTTTAAAGGTCGTAACAGGGAAGCAGCCATATTTTGCATTATGCTGAGCGATGGCCGTTTTGCGCGAATGTGATTTATTTTTGTGAGTGGCTTCTCGCAGTTCAACCTATAAGGTTGTCGACTGCTTAACCGGGCTTGCCTGTGGTGGCCTTAATATAATATTAAAGCCTCCAGCCAGGGCTTATAACGCGAATGTGACGCATATCTTCCCAACTTGCATAACTTTTGTAATTTAGTCTATTTATTTTTTTTGGTATGCGTAATACGCATACTTGTCGAAAATAAACTCTTTTTCTTTCGTTCTTCCTTTCTATATCATAAGGTCAGTAAGGCAGCCGTTCCAGATAAAAATATCGGTATTCAGCTTGTAGCTGAATACAGCCTGTTCAACATAATTGTATGCCTGTCATATCATGTCTTTTCTCAAATGGAAAAAGCTTGGCTGATGACACTTCTTGTTTATGATATGGGGGAAGCCCTTGCCCAGTACTGGGGCATTCTAGGCGCAAAAAAGGCACAAATGCAAATTGACCTTAACAAAAACATGGGCAAATAATACATTGTACTTTTAAGGGTCAATTTTCAGTTCCAGTGTGTAGGTATGTATGTTCATTGAGAAGCAATTCCCCACACTAGGAAATTCTTGTATTTCGTAGGCGTGTCCACAAACACAAACACATGCACTAACTTCATGCTAACATTTGTTCCGTGTGGGCATTCAATTGACCTTTTGCTTATTTGCTTATTGTCTAAGGATAACTGATGGACCTTGGGCTGTTTCCTATTCCCTACTAATATTATAAATACAAAAGCGAGTTTGTTTATTTCTCTTTAACGCCTAAATAGCCGAAGCGATTTTGATGCATTTTTGTACAGGGATAGATGGGTCTCAGGAGATGTTTGCAGTATACTTTTTCGCGGGCAAAAGCCAGTAGAATGTAAGACGAGGAACTGGGCTTTTGTGTCTAGGACATTTTCTAATCTCTGGCTAAACAATTCTTCTAGACACTTTACATTAAAACGAAACCTCGTACGAAAGTAAAATTCAAAATGAGATTGTTTAAAAAAGTTAATGGGGTAATTTCGGCAACGCAATCTCATAAAATTATTTAAACGTTCCGTAATAAAAAAGGCCATACGACTGCCTATAAAAGCCTCTTAATTGCGTATAGAAGTGCTGTGGACGAGATTTCTTTTCGCACGATACGTTTTTGCCCAAATATAATCTAAAATTGTGTGAACGTTGCGGATTTACCAACTAAATTTCACGAAAGGTACATAAGGGTAAAGCAACATAATAAGTACCGTCTAGACCAGTGGCTCCCAACCTGTGGTCGTGGATATTTCAATCTTTATTCTTCAAAAATGTCATTGATGCAAACTGATTTTACGTTTGCATCAATGACACACATAAAATCAACATATTATATTGTTATTGTTATTGTTGTGTTGTTATTGTTTTAAACGTACATTGTGTTTTCTATGACAATGTTCTTTACCTTTGATTATATATTGTCAGGAGACCTCCTTGGCTCCAGGTCTCTGGCAGACAAGGTAGCCCTTTGGAAGCGTGTGGAATATAAGAATAAGTTTTGTTTTATATGGGACTTCGGTACCAACGTTCATTGATGGCAGATGCCAAAATATATTATAAAGTTTAAACCTTAAACATAGTTCTATTTATAATAGTATCAGTAAGTAAAACTAGCGTGAGTCCGCTAGTGTTACAATATGTAGTTTTTATGCTACAAGTTTTGATTATCTATATTGTTTAGGGTACTTATAAGTTTTTTTTAAAGATAAGTACAGTTTAATTTTCTTCTTGATTTCTGGTCCCTGCTAACAACAAATAAATCAAAGTGGTCCCGGGTCAAATAAAGGTTGGGAGCCACTGGTCTAGACACAAGGCTCTTATAGACAGACATGCAAGTAATGGTGTTGGTTGCAAGAAAACACAAATGATCACCGCCAGACCTTCCATTGCAAAAGAGAGTTGTAGTTTTTCAATGCTGTTAAACGGTAACTGTTATGAAATCACTTGGTTTTCCCGATACGGCGTTTCAAACAAATGATTTATACCGCACTTAATATTTAAACCCTAATCATAGACAACTAATTTTAACGCCACAAAAGTTGGTCATCGACCTCTTCAAAACAAACAACTCCATTTATCAAAGTAGCTGGAGCAGTATAATACCATAACTTTACAGTATTTCGGTGTGTTATTTCCCTCTGCGGGCTCTTTTAATTACTGTCGGCCCCTACATGTATCATAAATTCTAATGGAGCCAGACCTCACCCACTCTGCCCTCTGCTGGCACAAATTGCATTTTAGAATTTAAACGTACGACCTACATTATACTTGTGATCGAAAATTTAAATTTTGATAAACGTATGCTTCAATATTTTCATTTTGGGAATGATAAAGTTCAGGGTGAATGTTAAATTGTCGGTCAACATTTTCGCAACGCAGCACACGGGGCCAAATGTTATTCGACGTGTTGTTGAACTATGTTGTTTTCTGTTCGTTTGTTTTTCGTCTATATTGTCAGGCCACTATATTGTGTAATACCAGTTTGGTTAAAGGTTATAAATACACAAACTTCAGCGGTTTGCGTAGGTAAACTATTGACTCAAATAATAACAAATCTGTTTGTACAACAGAACAGTTTAGTTGATTTTCAGCTGAGCCCTGATGCATATTCAGTGTTTTATCCTATGTTTGTAACATTCTGTAGAATACCTTTGCTTTCAAGAACAAAATAGTAAAATGTCACGAAAATGTTAAAGATGTAAAGTTAGATGTACCTTTCTCAAATTTGTGGAGTTTCACTTTGTTTAGGATTTGCGTAGGCATTTCAGTAATACCTGAATATATACTAGAAAACCAATGCACAGTCAACCTAACTTGCCTTTTGCCAACTATTTTGTGGTAGACCTTCAATCTTACCAGTGGTAGGCCTTTGGTATGGGATGCAGCATATGTCGCCATCCCATCTTCTTAGCACGGATTGTGCTGGGGCGGCTGCTGCAGGTGCAGAAAATCTCAAACGGCGCAAATACAACGTTATTGGGAGCCGTATATTTGAGCCGTTTGGGGTTGAAAAATTAGGCCCATGGGGTCCCAGTGCTCACCGAGTCTATCGGGACATCAGCAACCAACTCGTCGACTGTTCACGTGACCAGAGGGCTGGGCTTTTTTTCGGCCAAAGAATCAACATTGCCATTCAACGTGGCAATGCTGCCAGTGTTCTGGGCACTTTTGCCATGGACAGCGATGTGGATGAATTTTTTGATGCCCTATGATTTATTTTGTTTTTATACGCGTTTGTATATAATTTCGCGATTATTAGTCTAGTTTTTTAAGTATTTAGTTGTTACTTGTACATATTATAGTTCGTTAAATGTAAATAAACATTGAAGTCTTAACAGATGCAGCTAGAATACTGACTGCCTATCTGGTTCCCGCCAGCACACAATACTCTTTAGCAAGACTGGTTGCCAAAATTTAGGGTTTCTGACTAATGATGACTATCATACTACTGATAGGCGGGAACGACGGTTTTAATGTTTTCTTGAAATATAGGCTCGACCTAGCTAAGGCGGAGTTGCTCATTTTTATTCTTGTACAAATAACAATATTTCAATTATAATACTTTTCCAGGGTTGCGGAATTTGTTCGAAAGAGTCACTGCGGCCCTGGAACGCAAAGGGCTTTAAAAGGAACACGGATGGGTTTTAGTCAGTAAGAGTCTGACACGCCCTTCCGATCCACCCAGAGCGGAAGAAGTCATTTGATGATTTCCGATCCTTAAGAAAAAAAAAATAATACTGTTCAAGTTGTAACAAATTTCAAAGATATAAATAAATCATCGGTATTAAATTAAATAAAAAAATTATGCTAACCGAGGCACATTGAAGTCTCGATATTATGTACCGTATCGTCGCCCATCAAACTATCAACTTCGGCAAACGTTGCTTTACCTTGAAGATAGATTGTTTTTTATTTAATTCAAATTAATCGGGAGCCCCTAATTTTTTTCACTAAAGATATGTAATAGGTAAAGTTACGTCTATTTAACGTGAACAAATAAATGAGGTTGTATAACTAGGTGACGCTGATAATGCAATGCTTACACGCTCGCTAATGGATTACTGGAATGCAATGGCACGTTACGAAACATTGCCGGCACGATATTACCATGGGAATCGTTGAACTGGGTAAATATGGTCGTAGTCTGTTTTCAATAAGGCTGAGAAGTTCTTTGTTTTTTTTTCTTTTTGTCAAAACAAACACAAATGAAAAACGTCAAGGAACAGTTAGATTTTCTTACATGCCATGGTTTGGAATTAATTTTAGCATTTATCAAAATATACCAGACGACAAAATACGCTAGTGTATACCCTCTCTTTCTATTATTTTAAGGTAGTAAATAGTAGGGGGGTGGGATCTTGCGTATGCGTTCCATTCAAATTGATTCATTTATTTCTAAGAATAAGGACTTGCAAGTTTTATATGCATCTGCCAGGGTTGCGGAATTTGTTCAAAAGAGTCACCGCGGCCCTGGAACGCAAAGGGCTTTGGAAGGAACACGGATGGGTTTTAGTCAGTAAGACTGACACGCCCTTCCGCTCCACCGAGAGCGGAAGAAATCATTTGATGACATTCGATCCTTAAAAAAAAAAAGTTTTATATGCATGCATGTTTTGCATTCATTCCTCTTAATATATTACATACTCATTAAATTAAAACAATATCAGACTCACTGACTGCAAGGGTCTCACCCTTGCAGTCAGTGAGTCCTGCAAAGTGCCTCAAAGATCACGAGAAAGATGCACAAAGGTGCATCCTCCTCACATAATATTAAATTAATTTTTGTAAACCAAATTTTGTAAAATCATTATTTGAAAAGAGTAACTATGGAGTTTCTTGTCCGTTCTTCTCCATAAGAATCTACCTTTCCGAATGGACAGTAGAGTCACTTTATTAATGTAATTCTATTATTTTTACTGAACTGTAAACGATGACGTTGAAAAGTGCCGTTTAATGGCCTAATTGAAATAAACGTTTTGACTTTTGACTTTTTGACTTTTGAGAGGTCGAAAAGGGACAAACAAGTTCTTGTAAAATCGTGAGCCTGGCTGATTATTCAGTATAAAAAATTAACCCTAGTTAATGGAAATTTATATCACATTATTCGATCCTATGTTCAACTTTTTTTCACGACATTCATTGCGGAAATCTTTAGTATTATACTTACATCGTATGCAGTCGACCGCACTTCGTTTTACTGCATTTTAATAGAATAAGAATCCAATTCATAAATAACTGGTTTTCCATTATACGTGGTTGATGCTTTTGTATTATTCGTCTTTATATGTTGTCTGAGCTTAAAAATGTTCTTAAGTCATTTCATAAAAATAGTGTTATTGTATTGAATGTATTAAAAAATGACTATCTAAATGTCAACAAATTGAACAATAGTTTGAAAAACATTTGTAAATACTACAAAAACAGTCATTTCACGAATAGCACACATTTCAATTTGTCTGACATTTGCAAATCAATTAATTATATAATAGATTGTGAAGACTACGATAGAAAATATCTAAATCCAGTCGAAATTAGGAAGATCCTTGTTAGTAGCAAACTATGCTTTTTACCTAAAACGAAGTCAAATGCACCCAAAAAAGGTACTATTCCTTTTTATTTTAAAATTATCAACAGCAAAGAACTCAAAGTGAATAATTCTACTAGTACACCAGCCGTAAAACCTAAAAAAGGTACCATACCTTTCTACTTTCAACCTAACACAAAAAACGACACATTTTTTCGTGCCTAAAAACACAACGCCTAAGTCACATAGTTTTAGAATCCTCCACCAAAACATCGCAAGTGTACTATCGAAACAGGAGCTTTTAGAACTAACGTTGCAGGAGATGAGAGACTTAAACAATGACCCACATGTGATTTGCCTCTCCGAAACATTTATTAAAAAAGGAGAAGAGAGCTATCTCAAATTACACAATTACGTTATGGCAACGAATTTTAGCAGGGAAAAACATCGAGGAGGCACTTGCATACTGATCAGAAAAGGTATAGGATTTAAAGAATTACCATTAAAAGAGTATGCAGCAGTAAATAGTTTCGAGGCATGCGGAATAGAGTTGACTGAGGAAAAATTGATAATTATTTGTTTATACAGAACCCCTCAGTCTGACCCGAACCAATTTTTAACTAAGTTAAACAGTATTTTGCAATACTTAGTCACAAAATACAACTCGAAAACGCGTATAGTTTTAGCAGGCGATTTCAATATAAATACTTTCAAAAAAGGCAAAATCACACAAGACCTGCAAGACCTAGCACACACCCACAACCTAAAAATTCATATTAACGTACCCACTCGCAAATGTTCTTGCATAGACCACATATTAAGTAATATACCTGACGCAATCGCACAAGTACTACCACTTTATCTCTCGGACCACGACACAGCGCAAATGCTAAGTTTTCCTTTGCGAGTCCAGACAAGAGCTGCAATATTCCATACTTGCAAAAGAGATTATAGTTCAAATAATATACATAAATTTAGAGAATGTTTAAAAAATCTATCGTGGTCAGATGTATATGTAGTAAATGATGCAAATATGGCATTCAATCGCTTTCATGAACTAATGTGCCTGTTTCATAAACTCTGTTTTCCAAAAGTAAGGGTTAGGATAAATACAAACAATAATAGTAAACGAACGTGGATGACTAAGGGTCTTAAAGTATGTTCTAAAACTAAACGATTCTTAAGATATCAATACTATAAGAATAAAAATAGAACTAACAAGGTTAAATACACAACATACTCCAATTTATTACAAAAATGTATACAAAATGCTAAACGGAATGCTAATATTAAGTTTATAAATAACAATAAAAACAAATGTAAAGCCACGTGGTCCGTTATAAAGAATGAAATACACAGTATTAACTTTGGGGACAATATTGATCACATACAGATTGATAATGCTAAACTCACAAAACCTGCAGTAATAGCCTCGGCCTTTAACAATCACTATATAAACGGTCTTCCAGTACAAAATCGTATAAATAGTCATCGCAATGAAAACATCACTGCTAACTCGATGTTCCTCACTCCTATGTCTGAAAGTGAGGTAAGGCAACATATATTATCATTAAATAATACCAACTCTGAAGGCTACGATGAATTAAACACTAAAATCATTAAAGCATGTGCCAATGAAGTGAGTGGTGTGTTGACATATCTGATTAACTTATCTTTTTCGCAGGGAGTATTCCCAAACGCTTTGAAATTGTCTATTGTTAAACCATTGTTCAAAAAGGGTGAAAAGTATGATATGAACAATTATCGCCCTATAACGCTAATACCAATCTTGTCAAAAATATACGAGAAATGTATGTACCATAGATTAATAAACTACTGCGAAAAATTTAATATCATAAGAAAAGAACAATTCGGTTTTCAAAAACGTAAATCTACTACATTGGCCATCTTTACACTTTTGAAAACCATACTAAATGGTATAAATAATAACCAGCTGGTAACAGGACTACTTTTTGACTTATCAAAGGCGTTTGATTTGGTTTCACACGTTAACCTATTACAAAAATTGGAGGCTCTCGGAATTCGGGGACTGCCACATCAATGGATATCTTCATACCTAACTGACAGACAACAGTGTGTCACTGTCACCAAAGTCGACGGAAATGGAGATATGTTGTTTTATACGTCTGAGTATAAATATATAAAACGAGGCGTGCCCCAAGGTAGCATATTAGGGCCCATCTTATTTCTCCTCTACATAAATGATATTGTTAATGTGACTAAGCACAAATGCTTTCTTTATGCTGATGACATTTCTATAATTGTAACTGCTGACAAAAAATATAAATCGATTACTGACCATGAAATTGACATAAATAAAACAATTGCTGACTTAATTAATTGGTTAAATATAAATAATTTATCTATTAATTTTGACAAATCTGTATATTTACAATTTAACAAATATTATAATAATAAATTCAATATTAAGATGGATATACCAAAAATTAACCAGGTGACAAAAACTAAGTTTTTAGGTGTAGTAATAGATGAGCATTTGGACTGGAAGGAACAGGTTGAGCATGTATGTAGCAAAGCGAATAAATTTGTATATGCCCTTAGAAAGATTAAGAAAATAACAAATATAAAAACAGCTGTAATGTCATATCGAGCGTATGTGGAGTCCTCGTTGCGGTATGGAATAATAAAATGGGGAAATAGTACCGACTCTAATAGAGCATTTGTCGCTCAAAAGAAATGTATACGAGCCATACACGGGATTCCATCAGATGAATCATGTAAACCAATATTTAAAAGGCTTGGTTTGCTACCATTGCCTTCAATATATGTGTATGAAGTATGTATGTTTGTACAGAAACATAGAGAACTGTTCAAAACAGCGGAAGATGTATGTTCACGAAGTCGGCGTGACCAATTTAGGCTGGTACTAGACGAGATGCCCCGGTGTGCTAAATATAATAAAAACTGTGTAGCTATGTGTGTGCGTATATTTAATAAATTACCAAATACGTTTAAAAGTCTTAATTACAGACTTTTTAAAATTAAATTGTATAACTGGCTGAATGACAATAGTTTCTATAGTATTAAAGAATTTCTTGAACATAAACTGTAATGTTGATACCATAATTTTGCATGCTTTAATATTAAGCAAAACATGTTGGACTCAATTTGTATTGTAACATCTTTTAATACCGTGTTTTCTGCAAATAAATATTATTATTATTATTATTATTATTATTATACACACGTCATTTCGATACTAAGATCAAAAAGTATTTACCTATCTACTTACATCAATAAAACAGAGGTCACACCACGGCTACTTTATAATAATATCCATGAATGAATTTACCAATGACGAGACAGAAAATATTCTGACTGACAATACCTTCATAAGCTTATGCACTCACTCCCTTAACACACACACACTCCTCACATAGGCACACTTAACTCATACTTCACCCTCTAGACACTCAATCACAAACACTCATACACTTGCTGCTGAATGTGCTAATACGAATTGTGTATAATCTTAGTATGTAACTGAAATGTCACGGTAGTATTTAATCATATATGGTAGCCGAAAAATATGTCCGACAACAAAGAGGTCTGCGTACCTAGTTTAGGGGCCGGAAATCTGTCAACAATATTAGACTAGATTGTCCATCCTAGTCCCAGTGTCTACGTGTTTAATGTACTTTGTTTCCTTTTTTTATAATGTACAAATAAACTTATTATTATTAATGTAGGGGTGTGAGCCTGGAGATCTGTCATACAGGTCCCGAACCTATTACAGACTCCAGCTCTCACAAAGGTTCTAGCATAAGGCAGAATAAGAAAAATAAATTACTGTAACAATGTACCTTTATGAGAGAAATAAACCATATTATTATTAAACCATATTATTATTATTATTTGACAAAAAAAAAATCTTGAAGAAACGAATATTATGATCAGAAGCATCATCAAATTGCTTTAGGTTTTATGCCTAACGGCGATAGTATGCAAATGGACGACACCGTATGTGGAAGAGGAATAATTCGTCTTTACAAAACGCCAAAAGCAAATTATCAGTTTATTATATTCATTTTTTAATTTTATTTTGACAAGTACAGTGACAGACTGCTGACTAAAAACAATTCATCATAGCCATGACAACATACATGTTGCGTACATAGTTCTTCTGCTCAACAAATAATCTAATCTAGAATTGACCCAATCTGCTGATTCCTCGCTATAAAACAGTTTTTCCTATAAAGTCCTTTTTACGCGACATATTTTATGACAAGCAAGAGACTAATAAATGGGGAGTCGTTACATTCCTGCCAAAGTTGCATCGGAATAATTCAATGGATTTTGATAAAGTCGTAAAAGGGACGTGTGATGGTGTCGTCAACCCTAGGTTGGTCGTAGTAAGCAGTAAGTAGGAATGCCTTCGAGTTACTGCTGTGTTTTGTTTTTGCTGAACCCAGCAAGCGACGCACATCGGTGTTTAATAATCTGTATTATTTGAAATATGCATAAAAACCCTAAACTTTGGCAGCCATTTTTATTTTTAAGATATTTATTTTTCAAAAACGCTTCAACATATTTATGTTTATTTATTTTTTGTCGAATGCCTAAATACAAAGGTTCATGGTTTTATCTTCAACAATGACGGACTCCTATACTTCATTTTCATCCCCTATTTCAAGCCCTTCAAGCCCATTTCTAGCCTATGTCTTTTTCCTATGTCTAGTCTATCTTTGTACCAAATTTCATCTAAATCGGTTCAGCGGTTTAAGCGTGAAGAGGTAACAAACAGACAGACAGACACCCTTACGCATTTAGAATATTGGTATAGTATGGATTTTAGCTCCTGTATTCCTCAAAGGGAAAGGCAGAAAATTCTGGTACGGTAATGTACCATTTTTTCATATCTATGCCATAAACCATATATTTTTCCGTTGCCATTTTTTACCAGTTAACCTTTTTGTGGTGACAAACTGTGGTATAGCAATATTTAGAAAATAAAGTCGGATATGTTTCTAACAATCACAAATAAAGGTTTCTAAATGAACTGTGTCCAATCGAGGATCTCATCTTAAACCTCACGCTCTTGTGATCACAATCCCAACTTTGACCAAGGCAGTAACTTCGTCGTTCAAAACAGTCGCTTGTCGCACTGGCTTAAAGTCTACAGTGTGCAATGGGTCTTATTTGTATGCGTGCTAGGATTTTACAGTTTACTAGATAAAACGATGTTAGTGACATAACTTTTTCGAATGTCGAAATAAGTTCTGCGTGACTAATCAAACGTAGCTTTTATCCATTTGTAAAATTATCCGTTTTTTTTTAAACGATGTTGTATCAGGCAATTACCTTCACGTACTAATTTTATTAAAACCTTAGCTAGAACAAAAGCCTAAATTAAGTCTACATACATAAGAACCGACATCGTAAAACCTAGTGAAAGCTTTTAGTCGTTTATATTGAAAATATACGAAAAGTATACTGTGATTTAAGTGATTAATAGATAGAGAATATTGATTAATTAAAATAAGACTATTGCTTTTTCTACAAAGTTTTGTACAATAGTTATTTATGTACATTATATTAGTACAATTCATTATTCATGCGTTGCGTTGGTGCGTTCATTATTGTGGGCAGGGCACATTGCTCGCAGAACAGATGGTCGATGGGGTCGAGAAGTTCTGGAGTGGCGGCCGCGTACGCAGACGCAGCGTTGGAAGGCCTCCCAAAAGGTGGACCGATGACCAGGTAAGGGTCGCGGGTAGTCCATGGATGCGAGACCAGGACCGGTTATTATGGCGACACTTGGGGGAGGCCTATGTCCAGCAGTGGATGTCTTTTGACTGATATGATGATGACGATGATGATGATTAGTGCAATTTTAACTGTATTGACGTTTGTTACACTATTAGAAATGCGAATCTAATACCACACACAAAATATTTAAGTAGCTACCGATTTCCTCAACTAAAACCGCTACTACGTACTAAATATGCTAAACATTATTTTACAACTAAATCCTAACCCGTAATACCTCCAGGAAGCGTTAGAGCTATATTCCTGTGAACTACTTATCTCTTAGTGGTGACAAGCTATTTCTTGCTATTCCGAGCTCACAGCTTAATTTATGCGACGGTGCACTTCCTCCGCCCCAGTCAATATTAGGGCAAGAATTCTCGAGGAACATGGGGGTCGTATCTTAATTTCATCATACAGATATATTTCCCTGAGGATTTCTTTAGGCGGTTCCCTGAGATGTTAGTTCTGTGCGATAAACTCTGGCGAAATAAAGAATTTTCTTAACGTAATCGTGCATAGATGGCCAGTGCATACCTTGGCGGTGGTTGTCAAAGTTTTGTTGACCTATACCTTATAAATACAAAACAAGTGAATGGTGCGTTTGTGAAACTGTGTCTCACACAGTGACTTTGTGCGCCAAAACATGCTGCCAAAACAACCTAAGTGTTGCCTCCGACCATGGAAGTAGCGAAGTATCATCCAAAAAAGTTGGACCGTAGGTACTCACTGACTAAACTGATTTGTTATATCGTCATGATTAACTGATTTAAAATAAATGAATATGAAGAGTGTACACGAAGATTCTTCTTTTTTTTTGGACTGACGATGACGGGCTTAAGCTAAATAATAACAGCCACACGGGTCGATCTTCAGGGTTAAGCAACGCTTGCCGAGGTTGGTCTGTGGATGGGTGACCATCTTTATATACCGAGACTCCTCCGTGCCTCGGAAAGCACGTTAAGCCGTTGGTCCCGGCTGTCATTTGTAGATCTTTGGCAGTCGTTACGGATAGTCAGAAGCTAGATAATCTGACACCAGTCTTGCCAAGGAGTACCGTGTTACCCAGTTAATGGGTTGTGGAGGTCTGGTAGGCAGCCGCTCCACGTCAAATACTGGTATTCAGCTGAATCCGGTTTGACTGGAAGCCGACCCCAATATAGTTGGGAAAAGGCTAGGGAGATGATGATTAGTTGCTCACAGTTGCTGATGGCAGGGCCAACCTTCTTCTCTATTACAAAGAAGGGACGTGAGTAAGTATATGTTTGCTAAGAGCGAGCTATATTTCCTTTCTAGTAGGTCAGTTCCATCTCAGATAAACTTGGGTAGTATATATGAAATTGGATAAGTCACAATGAAATATTTTCAACTTACATTGGATGAGCTAGAATTCCGATCTAGACTTACAAATAAATCTTACAGTATGGAAGAACTTATATGATGCAATATTGATTCTAATAAATTATTTAATCAACTATTCTAAAGCTGTGAATTCGTAGCGGTCTATCGTAATGTTCAAAACATTTTAATAACGCTTATTTTATATTAACCTTTTTTCTGTTAAACACTCCACATGTTCGAAATATCATAATAATATTATCTTGTTATTTTCACGATTGACACTTGTAATTTGAAATCACGTTCCATTATTTATGACCACAAAAACACACATGGAACACATTATCTAATGATTAACCATATTACCGTCGAACATTGGCACCATGTTCGACGATACTACTTTCCGCCTCGCTGCCTGCCTGCGTCTTGGCGCCCTTGTTGTTCTCCTCATCGCTGCCACTGTGGCGAAGTTGTCAACAGCCTCGGACACCACGGCCTGTCATGCAGCCGTAGCGCGGGTCGCATTGCGCGGCACGCGAATCTTAACGACATCATCCGACGAGCTCTTGTCACCGTCGGCGTTCCGGCTGTGTTAGAACCCAATGGCCTGGCACGCGACGATGGCAAGAGACCGGACGGCATGTCGTTATTTCCATGGAAGATGGGTAGGCCATTAGTGTGGGACGCTACTTGTGTCGATACTCTTGCGCCATCCCATCTTCCTAGCTCTTCGTGCTGTGCTGGCGCTGCCGCTGCGGCTGCAGAGAACCTCAAGCGGCGGAAATATAATAAACTTGTTGGTAGTTATATTTTCGAGCCGTTTGGGGTTGAAACTCTCGGGTCTTGGGGTCCGAGTGCACATAACTTATTTAAAGATCTCTCAAGGCGCTTAGTTGACACTTCACGTGACCCAAGGGCTGGCTTTTACCTTGGTCAAAGATTAAGCATTGCCATACAACGTGGCAATGCCGCCAGTCTTTTGGGTACACTTCCAGTCGACAGCGATGCGGATGAATTTTTTGACGCCATATTTTAGGGTTTATTTAGTTAGGAGATTTTATTTTTATTTTTAACCATGTTAATAAAAACAGCAATTACAACATACACTAATTTATTTGGTTAACATCACATTTATTTATTTGATTAAATTAACAATACTCACAAATAACTACACTAAACAATGTTCAATTTTTATAGAGAATGTATGCGTGGAACGCACCAACCGCTCGGTTATGCTCGGCGATCTTCGTAAGACTTCGCCGACATGACGAGCAATTCATATTCAATATGTGGGTTCAAAGATCATTCGAACAGTACGCTTTCAATCTCCACTGTAAACGTATGGCTAATTCTGTTCCAAGAACTAGATTTCGGAACAAGCCTACATTCATTATTCGTTGCTTCGCTATGACTCAAACATGGATGCGTAACGAAAATAAATATAATGTTTAAAATAGGGTCACTTTTTGGGGGCAATTATAAATATCAAAAAAAGTTTTTCCAACCATACCGTGTGATATATCTAATCAAAGAACTCATAATAGGGATCTCAAAAGTATTTTTTTACTTACAACAAACTAAAATAAAGCATCTAAAAATTCGTGCTCAACACTGTAAGCTGGTAATATACCCAAGAGTCTGGTGGCATTGCCACGTTGGATGGCAATGCTTAGCTTCTGGCCAAACTAAAAGCCAGCACTTGGGTCACGGGAAGTGTCAACCAGCCATTTCGAAGTTTTTTTGAAAACGCTGTGAGAAAATAGATGAAATTTGACCATTCCTCACCCACCTTATCTTCGATTTAAAATTTTGAAGAAAAAAACAGATAACAGATCATTACCTATAGATTACAGGGTGATTAAAAAGCAACAAGTTACCCTCGGAACCCAGTTCCCTAGTTTGGAACCCTTTGCACGCGAGTCCGACTCGCACTTTGCCGGTTTTCTATCCTTAGAATATATTCCTTTGGGGTGATTTTTTACTTCCACGTGGGCGAAGCCGTTGGCGCAAACGAGTTCTATATAATTTTTATGACGTTAAACATGATAAGAAGAGACTAGGTAATTTAAACATAAATCTGACCCCATTTCGCGTGCTTAAATAAATTTACCCCGTCATCACTGAAGTGATTTAGTTATTAGACCCACGTAGCCAATACTGTTTAACCCTGGCCTAAAAGGGTGTTGACGTTGAGTAGTTAAACTACTCGGCCTCTGGTTCCGCACTACTTAAGATGTGATCAGTTAAAATCTCTCGCATCTGCCCAGCGTTATCCCGACGTAGGGTTCGTGTCCAGCGAGATAACTAAATCTTGGGGTACGGACTTTTGGCCACAAGATTCCACGGACCTTGACATACTAGTACCAGCAGATTACTTGACGTAGACCTAAAGGTCCTCATTCTTCATTAAATCAAAGAAGATCGCACGTGCTCCTTGAGTGCACAGGCGTCGCCGATATACGTAGACAAACGGTAGGGACACCGAATTCACTCACAGACACCCTGAACTCTTTGGGAGGACTGATCTGCTTCTGGAAGGAGGTTGGCTGGTTGGAATGACGGCCGCCATGGCCCATGCACAATGGTCCAACATCAGGACTAAGTGCGGAAACCATACCCCAGATAGAGATAAATATAAGAAGATGACCTGTGATAAGAAAACTCAAAGATGGCTGGTAACTGCTTAACCGGACTATCCTGTGGTGGCCTTAAATGAATCTAAGGCCCCCAGCTAGGGCTTACAAACTAAATTAAAAATAAATCACCGCTCGCTAGGGCAACAGTTACTCGGTAACGGAAGAATTTTATATATATATTAGGATTGATTGCCCAACAGAGATAAATAAGCCCACTTATATCGGTTAGTTTTCGAATCGCAAAGTTTTTACCTTTATTAATCAGTCGAGAAGGTTGAGAAACATTTGCTGTACTGTGTTATTAACGATGCAACTGAGACTAAGGCACTAAGTTGCCGGCAGTTAACTATTAGTTGTTGCCCACTTGGCACTATGAATACTTTATAATACATTATCTACTTAGATTCTAAAATAAGTCAGTTTCATAAATAACATGATTCTGTTCGAATTTTTTCTGGCATTATTTTTATCAAGCACAAACAAACTTAGTGATGCAATCCCAAAGACTGAATGTTACAAATTGTGCATATTAATCATAATTATATTTGAACTTAGTTATCTTATAACTGTACACTTCCATTTTACGAAATAATAAAAAAATCAAAGGATTCATATAAATTAAAACTTTTTCAATGATCAGGGTAAGTTATATCATGAAAACTCTTTTATACCACAATTTTGGGGAAGTATGTGTGCCTGTCAGTAGAAGTCTGACACGCCCTTCCGCTTCACCCAGAGCGGAAGAAGTCATTTGATGATTTCCCAACCTTAAAAAAAAAGAAATGTATGCAGAGCAGTTCAGTCCATACAACGACACACTCTATGACAACTGTTAATTTTACGACATGACTTGCATTATTTTGATTTAAATAAGGATTGTACACCAGTTTGCACAACCCTCTACAAAAATTGCATTCAGTGTCCCGTCTCTCAATTCTTGAGAGTACCAGATGTGAATTTGAGCCCCTCCTCCCTTCTTGGGTGTAAGCTCTAAGTTCCGTGAAGTCGAACAAGTTCTCGCTCCGACTATATCAGACGCGGTAACGAAACCATAGCGCGATTCAGAAATATGACGGAGGGTAACAACGCCATCTATCGAGTCACGTGAACAACTTTCCGAATTTGAGTTCCGACTGCAAAGAAATGCAAATCATTTTGCACTTGCCGGTTAAGGAATGTTAAGTGTTTATTCTTATTTTTAATCGGTTCTTTTTATAAATGACTTCGTATGAGGTTTAGAAAGAGACAGACAAGTGAGTGCTAGGGAGAGAAGAGTCGCTCTACAGTTTCAGTTTCAGTTTCATTTATTTGCAAAAACATGTGTACATAATATATACATGGTATTATTATTGGTGTCTTAAGGTAGGTATTATATTGGCTCAACATGTTTGACCATGGCTGGTGTACAAATTAATAATAATATCTAATAATATCCAAATTAAAAATACAAAACAAAAATACAAAGAAAAACACAATAAATAAATCAACAATAAACATTAATAATATTAAATTAAAAAATAGGTCAATAGCTATGCGATTCAAAAAGGTATCTTCATAGCGATTTGTCATTTAAAAAATCATTAACATTACAATAGGCTTTTTCTGTCAGTATTCTCTTTAATGTTCTCTTAAACTGGTCCGTATTTAAATTCTTAACATAGTTAGGGATATTATTATAAATTATTGGCGCTCTGCATACAACGCTTTTATACAGTAGTGCTGTCTTAGCTGGCTGTACACGAATTTTACTATTATCCCGGCGATTTCGTATTATAAGGTCCGATATTCGAGGAAACAAATGGGGGTTATTTCTGACAAATAGGGCTACATATTTCCAAAATATAAAGTGACGGAAGTGTGAGTATTTTATGCTTTGTAAAAAGTGGCTTACAGCTCTCAGTACTTTGGATACCGAACATGGCTCGTAGGCATCGCTTTTGCATTATAAATGCCATATCTTTATTTGATGAGTTGCCCCAAAAAATAATGCCATATCTGAGGACAGATTCAACAAGTCCACAATAAGCCGAGAGTAACACATCAGTGTTGATGGATGGAGCAAGTTGGTATACAGCATATGATTGACTACTGATTTTTTTACATAGTTTGTCAATGTGTTCTTTCCAATTTAGTTTACTGTCTATAATTAAACCGAGGAAACGGGCATTCTTTACTTCATCTATAGTGTAATTATCATGAATCAAATTTACATTTAATGGATTATGCGATCTTTGTCCAAAGTGCACTATATTGGTTTTTGATAAATTTATTTTTAAATTATTATTATCAAGCCAAGAAATTATAGATGTCAGTGAATTATTTATGTCAGATTTATAATTGTTAATGTCATTACATGCAATTGAAACTGTATTGTCATCAGCAAATAAAGTCATAGGTTGAATCGTTGCCTTTGGAAAGTCGTTGATATAAACAGTAAACAACGGCGGCCTAGCACACTGCCTTGAGGAACACCGTATGTTACATATTTCCTCACGGAGCTGAATGTTTCTTCTGTTTTTGTTTTAGGATTCACTCTAGTTATTACCGTTATTTGTTGTCGATTCGTTAAATAGGATCGAATTAAATTTAAAACATTGCCTCTTATGCCGTATGCGTCAAGTTTACTGATTAATATATTGTGATCCACATAATCAAACGCCTGTGACATATCACAATAAATAGCACAAACTGGAACTCTTTTGTCAACGTGGCAGATAACATTTTGGATGAATTCATAAATGGCCATATTTATGGTTTTGTTTTGTCGAAAGCCCTTTTGTTCATTGCACAAAATTTTATTCTTTTCAAGATATGAATTAAGTTCACCAAAAATATATCTTTCGAAAATTTTTGAAAATATTGATAATAATGCAATTGGCCTATAATTCACCATAGACTGTTTACATCCTTTTTTGAATAAATGTTTTATAACTGATAGTTTCAGATCTTGTGGAAATATTCCACTTGTTATCGACAAGTTCATAATGTGACTCAAGTGATGGCAAATATCCCCATTTACTGCTTTAATTATTTTAGTAGAGAAACCATCGTATCCCACACTGTTGGTATTTTTAAGATTGTTTATAATTTTATGAATCTGGTAGGGTGAACTTGGTGCAAGAAACATTGATTTTAATTGGTGATTAATTAAAGACGTTACATTTTTCCCGGCACCCGGAAGGGGTTTGACTTTTTCAATAAAATAATTATTAAATGTGTTCGCTATTTCGGTTGGATTATTAAGGACGCTGTTTTCATCATTTTTTATGTTGTCAATGGATTCTTTTGGGGTGTTAAGTCTCGTTTTGTTTATAATCCGCCACGCTGTTTTAGTCTTATTATGAGACGTTTTTATTTTATAGTTATTTTGCGCACGTTTTGTTAGTTTTATAATTTTTTTAAATAGATGACAATATTTTAAGTACTTTAATTTGTTGTCTTTTGTTGAGTTTAATCTGAATTTCCATAGCAAATCCTTTTTTTTTTTCTTCTGCAAATTTTTACACCACGTGATACCCACTTTGGTTTGTGAATTACTTTTATTAAAAATTGCGTTTGTGGAAAACAAAGGTCATAAAAAAGTTTAAAATCAGCTATAAAGAGTTGATAGGCCGTGTTTGGGTCATCAGTGAGGTAAATATCTGAGAAAGATAAGCTCTTAATACACAATTTAAATTTCTCAATATTTTCTATGCTATAATCGCGTTTTATTGTACGCCAACAACTACAAAGTTGAAAATTTTCTACTAGTCATTAACTTACACAAAGATGGTAGGTGCTGATATAAGTTTACAGCGATAAATAAAATACGAGTTCGAGAAAAAAAAAATCGACTCTGTCATCTATGACCTAGACTAGAGTCAAGAGCAAACCCATATTGGATAAAAAAATTAAAAAAAATGGACATCGTTTTTTTATTACACTTAATTAATAATGCAGGGTGATTTATAACTGATTGGTTATCTTTCAGGGGGTGAACGGCCTTATAAATATGGGCCTACTTAATGGCTGATTTTGTTACATATTATTTAATTTGTAAAAAAATCTCAGTAGGTATCACAAAACTTGAAAAATGCAAAATTCAATACTCGACCAGCTGATATTTTATTCCAGTTTTCAGATTGGGTTTTTGATAGATTTCCAACGACTTAAAAAACAAAGCCTGTATAAATAAAAGAAAATTCCTATTTTCTTAGCGTAATGATATCAAGTCAAAAAAAATAAAGTCAAAATAAAAAATAAAAAAAACTAAATAAATTAATTTAAAATAATTACTTTTTTAAATAATTAATTAAATAAATTATAAAGTCAGTCGTATCAAGTCTTAGTTTTGTTGGCTAGAGGAGCCTAGCCAACAAAACTAAGACTTGATACGACGTGTGATAGTCAATTATTTCGGTCTCCAGTAGATCCGTTCTTGAGCATAACTAGCTGTTCTCAAGTTCCGTGTCCGGCAGCGTCCGACCATGTCCGGTGGCCGCAAACCGAACTAATTCAACTTGTTCTGTATTATGCGTCGGTCCGAGGTTTGCGAGCTCGGTTGATCAAGTTTTCGCGTTGTTCACGATTCTAAGTCAATTAATGAACTCTGGTGATATTTTGATACATTCGAGTTAGAGTTTTGGTTCGTAGTTCGTATTTTATGAGGAGTGTACTTAAATATCATGCATTTATGCATTTGTAATGTTGCAGTTTTGTTTATCTCGTTGGTACAGTTTCTGATGGGTAGTCTGCAGGACCGAAACCGCTTAAGAAAGCTCTCTTTTTAATTATTATAATTCTTTAAATATTAATTTACAGTGATTAAAAAAGTTCATGTACAAAGGCGAGCTTAACTCAAAAATGATCTCAAAAATGAGTCAAAGCTTGCCAAAAATACAGTTAAAAATCTCTATTATACATTTAAATCATCCATAATTATTTTAAAATACGTTGTTTTCTTTGTAATTATTTAACTTATATTTATTTACAGTGATTATAAAAGTTCATGTACAAAGGCGAGTTTAACCCAAAAATGAGTCAAACCTTGCCAAAAATACAGTTAAAAATCTCTATTATACATTTAAATCATCCAAAATTATTTTAAAATACATTGTGTATGTAGACTTAAGATTAATTTCAACATGAATATTTTAAACGAAAGTCAAAGTTTGAAGCTCGTAATCCTCTCGTACAAAGTCGTGGGTAAATAAATAATAAAACAGTTTACTTCAAATAACGGATCATGAAACTTCCATTTAGCTGAAGCCAATAAGGATGGTGTTTATTCAACATCGTTACTGTTTATTAGCTCCATAGCTTCCACTAGGCGCTGAGCGGGTACTTAAGGGAACGCTGTGAGGCGAGAAGGGGAATAAAAATGTGCCTAAGTGTTATTAAATAACAGAAATATATGTATATGAATAAATATATTATAATTTTATTTATTTCAGAGTTTTTTATTCAGCCTAAACTATTTCACTCCTAGGTCTTCCTCATTTCTTTCTTCGATGGAATCTTCACGCCAATTTACTCAGAAACCACCCAAAGCGTCCCACCATTTCTTCTCCGTCAGGCATTTCATTTCTGTTTGTTTACTACACTAAAGGCTATTTTTAGGGTTCCGTACACAAAAGGTAACCAACGGAACCCTATTACTAAGCCTCTGCTGTCAGTCTATCCGTCCGTCTGTCTATCAGCAGGCTGTATCTTATAAACCGTAATAGGTGGACAGTTGAAACATGAAAGAGGGCCCCATACAAGAAACATGTTCTTTTCAGCATATTGTGCGGTCCCTTCGCGTGCAAGTCCGACTTGCTCTTGGCTGGTTTTTTTAATAGTTTAATATTTTTTAAATGCAGACTATATATGGTTATTTGACATAACAAAACAAAATTGATTTAAAATAATCCATTTACTCTTTTGAATTATTTAAGTCGGTCGTCAAAAACATGGAGCTAGTTTAACGTTCCAACGCGAAGATTCGCATCACTTATGCAATACCGAATTAACCTTATCTCGAAAGACATAAGGTATATTTTGTATTGAACAAGTGATGCGAATATTTTGCCAAATACGCCAAGTGAAGTGCCAGCATAAGATACTCAATGTGAGCAAAAAGACGTATTTCCCCCACTCCTCATTGCTTTCCCCTTAAGTTCGTTGATAATTGCCTCCTACGCTATTCGCTCCGTAGTCCTCTGATGTTTGAGTTCCGTTGAATGGCCGTAAGACTGAGAGTTCTGTTCGACCACTTTTAGGAATTACACGAGCTTACTGAGGTCGCGAATCGGCGCATTTCGCTCTTCTGTAAGAACGTTTTGGTTATCTAATAATTATTTTCCAGGAACAGTACTATTTCTGTTGATTATTTCCTCTGGAATGTTTAATTTTCATTAAGGGCGGTTACAGGTTACGGTATTTCATAAAACATTCAAGTCTTAAATCTAGGAAATGACTAAAGCGATTTTAATGAAACTTGATGCACATAATTATGCAAGATTGGTACTCACATCGCTGTATAAAGTGTAGTTCTGAAGAAGTGAAAATGTCAATTAGCTATCACGGTTCATGAGATACAGCCAAGTGTCAGACAGATAGACTGACAGTGGAGTTTTAGTAATAGGGTCCCGTTTTTACCATTTGGGTACGGAACCCGAAAAAATAGCTTTCAATGTCTGTCCTGATTTTATTAGAATTTACACAAAATGAAACACCAATCATTTCAAATATATATTTTGCTTTTCAGAAACTAATTGAAAAATTCCTGTTTAATCATCCAAATACCTAAAAGAATAGCAACCAGAATATTAGCTGAAAGAATCATCCGTGTTTGTATCAAATGCAAAATAGGATAAAAAAAATCAAAGGGACACGACACTTTCTGTCAAAGACGTCAATGACGTCAGTGACAGTAATAACTATCATTGACGTCAAAAATTTCAAAAGTTTTACATCACATCAATGGATGTGATTTGAACGAAAGCGTTTAAGTACCTACGAGACTTGGCCTTCAAGCAGCTAGATTTGTTTCAAAAAAGTTTTATCAACTGTCTGAAAACTGAAAAAAAAAGGAATGAAAGACTGCGCCAAAGGTGACCTAGTAAGTAAAATTAGACGCAGTTGAGTTGGGATCAAAGGGAGCCGGCCGGAGGCGGCGCTGCGCCCGCATCTCGACAGAGGCCCATAATCAAAGAATAACAGGTCAAAACCTCTATGCACGGCCGCAGTCGAAAACAAACAGAGAACTGTGAGTTTACACAATGAGTTAAACTAGCAAGGTGGAAATGTCCACTGATCTATAAGATTTGAACCTTTCATACAAAGTCTAGTTCAAGGTTACACAGATTTCTTTTTTAGGGTTCCGTACCTGACGGGTAACCAATGGAACCCTATTACTAGGCCTTCGATGTCCGTAATCCATCCGTCTGTCTGTCAGCGGGCTGTATCTCAAGAACCGTAATAGGTAGTCAGATGAAATGTTCACAGAGTGTGTATTGCTATTGCCTCTATAACAAAAAAGAATGAAAATTAAATTAAATTAAAAATTTAAGGGGGCTCCCTTCGTGTGAGAGTCCGACTCGCACCTGGTCCATTTTTTTTTTAATAATTGTAAAAAAATATCGTTTCTGGACAAACAAACAAAACGGTTTTCTTATTACGGATTCCGCACTGTCTGCAATTGAATTAAAAAATAAAAATAGATATCTTAATGGCTTAAGCTTAGATAAACTTTGGCTTGCAGAGGTAGGTATGTACTTGGTAAAACATAAAAAATCCGTAATCCGTAGTCAGGCACTTTAAGTTCCATGTCATGTATTTAATTGGTAAAATTTGATTTTATGCAAAATTGTTCAGTCAATTATTCTGGTGTAAACTCGTAAATGCCTCCTCGATAACTACTCATTTGACGGCAAAAAATTAATTGCAGTAACCTCTCGTAACAAGCATAGATGACAACTTAATTTGGTATGAGATCATAAGATATACTTGTCTATTTAGATCTTACGTGGTAACACCAGATGAAATTAATGAAAGATGTGTAATAAACCTACTTTGTAAAATAGTTCTTTGTCTCTCCTGAAAAGTTCATCAGTTATGCGAACTGGTAACAGCCTCATCTAGTTTAAAACTACCCAAAAAGATTGTCGTGTAAAAGTGTTATGTTTAACCTACTTATAAAATAAATATCACTTATCATTCAACATCCACT
Organism: Mamestra brassicae; assembly: GCA_905163435.1. Lineage (NCBI taxonomy): Eukaryota > Metazoa > Arthropoda > Insecta > Lepidoptera > Noctuidae > Mamestra > Mamestra brassicae. Next base: position 1,640,960 of record LR990996.1, on the reverse strand, counting down.
ATAGTTTTGTTTTAGGACAAGCCCGCCACACTATTTTTTTATTTATTTATTTATCACAAACAATTTACATTGTGTTTGATGCATAATACCTACATACATACATACATCATTAATTACCAATAATATTATTATCTAAAATTTAACATGCACAAAAAATGTATAAAAAAACATAATTGTGAAAAAAAAAAGAAAAAAAAAGCTATTTATAATTATTTAATTATAAATAACATTTTTTTTTTTCTGGAAAATTGCAATATTAATATTAAATAAATTATAGGTTGTCCATTGAGTACAAGTTTTTATCCAACAGGAACGCTTTGAGCTTATCCTTAAAAGAGCTAGTGTATAACAGAATTTTTGAATCCACTGGCAGTTAACAGCATATTAAAAATGTGTACAGCTTGTTAATGAGGGCTTTGCTCTTGACAGCCAGAATCAACTGTGCATACCCTCAGAAAAGCGCCAATGCAATGAAGCTCAACGAGTCGCGGACAAACGATTCAACTGTCTTTGATTAAATGGTCCAAAAAGAACAACGAAAGATTTCGAAAAACATCATTCATAAGTATGTGCAATATAATAATATAATCGGTATATTTTATTAGTTATGGTTTTTACGAGAAAGAATGCAAAAGGGACAGCAAATAAAATAGAGTACTTCTTATTCACACGCGCTGGAGAACAATCAAAAGTTATCCCTTCCATGTTTATTGGTCAGCAGACTTGCCTGTCGCCCCATCGGACACTAGACGTACATGGGGTGAAAGGGACCGCTGGAATAAGTAGCGGGTTAAGATTATATTAAATAAGGGGGTGCGGTGAATGCGCGAGCAAGTCAGCGTCCCCAACGTAAGGTCGAATGAATGGCTTGTGGTTTTGTTTATTAACCGACTTTAAAAAGAACGAGGTTGTCAAGTTGATTGAATTTTTTTTAATGTATGTGAATCTACATACTTTGATTTGATTTAGATCTACAAAATGTTTTTCTGAAAAAGGTCATGGGATAAATCGTTAAAAAAAATTATTACAGATACACTTTATATAGTCTCAGTATTTAGTGCCTATTCCGATTTCAAAATTATATTTTTATTTAATTAGTTCCATTTTAGGTTTCTGAACGTTTGTATGAAAAATTAAACGCTATAAGATCACTCGTGTGTCTGTCTGTCCATCTGTCACAGAAAGTTTGATCCGAATCTACTAGACCAATTCAGATGAATTTTTACACACAACACGAAGTCAAGCTCAAGTATGAATTTAAGTGACCCAAACAGGAACTCTTTACTTAGAAAAATAAACGTCGAATATGGGGTCACCTGGGGGAAAAATTGTTTTTTTTTTAAGATGTGTTTGCTCTTGACTCTAGTCTAGGTCACAGTTTTTGTTTTTTTTTATACTTAATTAGTAAGAACAAAATTCTTAATAATTAATTACGATCTAGCCTGAAAGACTAATAAGCAATTTTTTTTTTTTTTTTTTTTTTTTTTTTTTTTTGACTGGCCTGTTGGTCGAGTGGCGTGGAGTGACCCTGACTGCTAAACCGGAGGTTGTGGGTTCGATTCCCACCCAGGACAAATTTTTGTGTGATGAGCATGATCATTTGTTCTGTGTCTGGGTGTAATTTGTCTATAGTATGTATGTATTTAGAAAATATATAAGTATGTCAGTTGTCTGGTTGCCATAGCACAGGCTCTGCCTAGTTTGGGATCGGATGACCGTGTGTGAGTTGTCCCAAGATATTATATTATTATTATTATATTATATTTCTAACTTAATATAAGGTGAAGACTGTGTTCGTGGGCTTCAGCAAATTTTTGGATAATGGTGGTGACGATTTCCATTTTACTGTCAGGGCGTAGGTCACAGATGACAGAGACAAAGTCGACGATAGAGCTAGCTTACCCAGAAGAAGCCTGTCTATCATTCATCAATAAAAAGTTTTTCACACCGTATTCCTCCTAGAAATTTGCATTTACATTCAATCTCAATTTACACGAATAAGAAACACATGATACATCCTTTATTGGAGCCAATAAAAAATTAATTGGCAAGGCTAATTTAATTTCCACTTTGGAGTGCCTGGCTCTTCTATATTTAACGTGAAACTAGAAGCGGCTGCAAGTTATTGCCCCACGCTCTTGAACGAACACGTTATTACAAAGAGTGTTGCTAGAAGAGTCGTTGTAAATTCATTATTACTTATTTAGAATGCACGTTTCTTTTCTAGATGGGTTGATTTTGATGTTCCTTTTTTTTTCAAAGAGGTAGTTTTTAGGGTTCCGTACCCAAAGGGTAAAACGGGATCCTATTACCAAGACTCCGCTGTCCGTCCGTCTGTCAGCTGGCTCATGAACCGGGATAGTTAGACAGTTAAAATTTTCACAGATGATGTATTTCTGTTGTCGCTATAACAACAAATACTTAAAAACAGAATAAAATAATCATTTATGGGGGCTTCCAAATAACAAACGTGTTTTTTTGGTTTATTATACGGAACCCTTCGTATGTGAGTCCGACTCGCACTTGGCCCGTTTTTAATATACTTTATTTATTCTTAACATGCTTCTGCCCACGGCTCGGCCCGCGTGGTACTTATATTAATTACTACTTTTCCAGTCTAATTGTCAAATTTATCATAAATCCATTCAGTAGTTTTTGCGTGATAAAGTAAAAAACATCTGTCCATCTCTCCATTCTCACAAACTTTTAATTTTTAAGATTATTAAGATAAAAAGTTTTTACTGTCACATAACTGACATGCATGCATTGAATCGAAGAATCACTTATACTAGAATTCCTTGAAAAAATGCATCAATAGTTTTAGGTTCTGCTTTTTCACTGATATCAATGCTAGTTTTATGTATGACCACATTTCGTTTGGTCGTATTTTGCCCGAATACTACCGAATTTTTACCCTCCCCACAAACATCGTAAATCACGCAAGCAAAACCGCAGGAGGAGCCAGTTATATCCATAACGAAACACACAATACTGGGGCGTTTCACGGTACTGTAGTTGAGATTTTTATTTCATTAGCGAATGCTGCTCAAGTGGTTTTTTGTAGTTAAGTGGGCGCTAACAATGAATCCACCTCGCCGTTCAGCTGAGTGGAACAGTGAGTGGGCTAAAATCGAAAATAAAAGCTCGACGAACGTGTTTTCTAATGACTTTTCTTGAGATCTTGTTAGGGATTTCAAATGTACAAAGGGCAGGGCCCAGACAATTAACGGTAAGAGGACAGTTTCAGGTGATATTCTACGGATTAAAACGACCTTTGTTTAACCTTGATAAATTGCGTAACGTTTATTTACGATTTGATTAAGAAATGGACAGCTTTTAGCTGAAATTGCTCTCAATTCAGCAGTGGAGAGTACTGGAGAGCAACTTAAGTGGAACAATGCTGAGCGCAGTGGGAGTTTGTAATGTAATCGAAGTTCACATGTTTCTCCGGATCCTTGAACTTTTCACACGACACGTCATGCGGGCACAATCGCTTGCTAATTGTTGTAGTGGTGTTGGTCACACTTTGTTTATAATTAATTTGAAATAGGTAGGTTTGGTATGCTTGCGGAATCTGTTCAAAAGAGTCAGAGTGGCCCTGGAGCGCAAAGGGCTTTAGGACGAATGGGTTTTAGCCAGTAAGAGTCTGACACGCCCTTCCGCTCCACTCAGAGCGGAAGAAGTTATTTGATTCCTATCCTTAAAAAATAAATAAAAACGGACTATTGTATATGTCACCGGATTATTGCAATCACTGTAAGTAAGATTGTAATAAATTTTGCAAAATTATGCTTTCGATATATTGTGAACAGATTTTTTTTTAAATACAATGAATTTCATCAAAATTATACAATTTATATCCTTTTAAAAACTGTTCACAATATTCAAATTAAAAGTTTTCTCGCGAGATTTATTATAAACTTACGGCGCGGGCGGCTTTTCCAATAATACGGTGACACAAAGAATTAATTATCTACCACAAATAATAAAATTGTCAATAAAAATATTTGCCTACGCAAGAGTTAAAAATGTCAGCGTCCACTGTTTTCTAGCGAACAAACTTGAAGGTACATTTACATACTTAATCAAGTTCCTAATGAAACTCTCAACTTTTTGCGAGACCCTTCGTTTGGAACTGTTCCGACTGACTTCGTGTTTAGAAGTAAACAACTCATACTTGGTTTTTGATGCGGAAAGACTTTTTGTATCTTGATGTTTACTACAGGTATCTAAGGCTCTCAGGAAATGTAATTTCAATGAATAAGCTGTCAATTTGTAGACTTTATTTGGTTTAGTAAGTAAGAACTGATATTGAATACTGGATATCGGATATCGGAAGACGATTTTTAACTTAACTAGCCCATAAATTTTAACAAACAAATTAAATACAGTCTTTTGGGCACACTTCCAGTTGGTAGCATTTTTTGATGGGTTGACTTAGTTAGGCGTTTTTATTTCTGTGTATACGTCACCAAAATATTGCAGACTCCGTAAGATTAAAATCTTAATTAGATTATAATTTCTCGATATATTTTTATGAAAAAATTGTTTTGGTATAGGTACAATAAATTTCATTCAAATTCAATTGTTTTCAATATATCCGTGTCTCACTTAGACAAATAGTTTACAATTTCACGTGATATTTTACTATCTTACGGCGTTTGCCATTTTTCTTACAAAATGTACAGTTAGTTAGGCGTTCTACAATAAATTGTAAACATAGTGTGTTAGTTTTACTAATCAAAATGGATCACTGATGTCCGCAACAAATTGAATTACGTTAATAAACAGTAAAAAGAAGTCAAATTGACTCTGTAAGTAGGTACTGAATTAGTACTGGAAAGCAGATGTTCCCATACTTCCACCATTTCTGAGAGAAATAGAATACTTTTATATTATCTGTGAAAAATTAACTTTTACTATGTGATAGACGAGAGCTAAACCGCGAGAAAAGACTAGTCGTAAATAAGCTTCTGTAGTAGGCGCCAGATAAATGTGGAATAAAGTATATTGACCTTTCCCTAATAACTGTTCATAGGTACCTGAACAATTAAATATGAATCGTTTTTCATTATTAGACAATGTTAAGGATCACGAGAGATGATGATTCGGGACAGCTTTGTGTCATTAATTCCGTTTTTCAAATTAAAAATGTCAATAATTGTAGGTGGGTCAATGACCGTTATTCCACGATTATCTGGCGCCTACTATAGTCGATTCTATTCTACTGTAACTGCGGTAACAGCTGCTCTAAATAAGTAAAGTTAAGAGATTAACTCTTTCGTATGAACCGGCTAGAACTTATTCTTGTTAATTGATGATCTAATTTAATTTACGTTGACAAAGTTAGTTCAGATATTTTTTGAATAAGATTTTAGATAGTAATAGAGAGTGATGTGTCACTTTCTATAGGAAACTTAAGAAATGCTCTTAAAATCGCATCAAGCTATATCAATGCACTTATTCTACAAAATCAAATCTTCATCAGAAGAATCATCGATGATTATTTTATTAACCTTTTGAGCGCCACTGTCACATATACATGACAAACAAGCGCGTGCCCTGTACGCCAAACGTCACAAATATGTGACAAAACGTACGGCGAATTTGTGGCTTGGCGTCGGGTGCACGCCGATGCGTTTATGCTCTGGCGTTCAAAAGGTTAATAGTAATAGAATTTAAGATTAATAATATTGATTGATTGTGTTATTAGCAGAGACCGGAATAGGTAGACTATATTTACCTAATGTTCGTGGAAGTATGTTACATAGAGTTGATAATACCTCCTCTAAAATCCCAGAATCATAAACATGACGATTGTATCCCGGGATTTAAGAAATTGCAAATGACTTATTGCGCTTTGAATACATTTGAACAAAATTATTATATTGAAGAATCTTATTATGTTTTTAGAGTTCCGTACCTACTAAACTGTTACATTAAATAGCTTTGTTTTCGCACAACTCTTTCTTCTTTTGATTCTTCAAATCAATAAATAAAAAAAAATAAAAAATAAAAACTGTACTCAAAGTCCAGTTCATGTTTTTATAATCCCGGGTTTTATTTATCATGATTCCATTTATGATTTCTGGATTTTACAGAAGGTATTATCAACTCTATGTTAGGTACTTACTTCCACGAACATTGGGTAAATATAGTCTACCTATTCCGATCTCTGATCATGACATTGTATAGTATTATTTTGTATTGTGTACTGTGAAGGGGATATATCCTTGTCTGCAGGTCTCTGGCAGACAAGGTAGCCTTTGGAAGCGTCTGGCGAAAACTAAAAGGATTTAAAATAGTAATAAAAAAATATGTTTTGTTTTTCTTGAGGAACTCCGGTACCAACGTTCTTTGAAGGCAGACGCCAAATATATTTTAAAGTTAAAATCACAAATATAGTTTTATTTGATAATTATATCACAAGTAGCACTAGCGTGAGTCCGCTGGTGTTACAGTACCTATTCATGATCCTTACCAAAGAAACATTTTCTTCAAGTATCACTTTGTTCAAAGTCCTACAGTATCGTATTTCAAACAAAACTTTGTTCTTTGTGTCATTAATATAATTATTCTGGTCTTTTAACTCGGAAAGATGTGGCTTCGAAAGGTTTATGTTCACTTTTCATACGATTTATCACCTGCCAAGCGTTTTCCCAACTATATTGGGGTCGGCTTCCAGTCAAACGGGATTCAGCTGGATACCAGTATTTTACGTGGAGCGGTTGCCTACCAGACCTCCACAACCCATTAACTGGGTAACACGGTACTCCTTGGCAAGACTGGTGTCAGATTATCTGGCTTCTGACTATTCGTAACGACTACCAAAGATCTACAAATGACAGCCGGGACCAACGGCTTAACGTGCTTTCCGAGGCACGGAGGAGTCTCAGTATGTTAAGATGGTCACCCATCCACAGACCAACCTCGGCAAGCGTTGCTTAACCTTGAAGATCGACCCGTGTGGCTGTTGTTAGATGTGCAGAAGGAATTTTTATTATTTTAGTTTTGTCTACACCCATGTGACTTGTGTTCAGTAAGGGCTTACACAGACAGACGCGACGCGATAATAACGTATTTTTGTAGGAACCAATGAAAAACTGATGTTCGCAGCAGCATCACAGACTTATTTTCGACAACGTGGAAGCCTTCCACTGCTCGCATACTGCACTTTCGTAATATTTTCCACGATCGTAGAGCCACATTTATTTCCAGTCGCGCCATCTGGTAGGAAACACAATTTTATTACCAAACGACTCCTATTCAGGAACTAACACGAGCATCATCTTTGAATATGTTATTCATAAAAGAATTCTAAATCTGCGGGTAACGTGGTACGCGCGTGAGATACAAAATTATATCACAATGTCTGACACCGATCTGGTTATACCCAGTCCGATTCGTTTTAAATGTATTTCCAATTTTCGACGTACCGTGGGTTTGTAATAGAGAGTATTTGGCGGGGTTCTTTTCTTATTTTTTACGAGCGAATGCCGGTTGGTATTAGGCCGACATGTGGCCAGGGTTTCGGTTATTATTTTAGGGGTAGGTTCGGCTACGTCCTGCGTTATTTGTCTCTTCTCGGGTAAGGACGTGAGCGACTAGTTATTAAGAATTAGTTTTTTCTGTCGTCTTACAGAATATTGCGAGGATACAGCTTTCATTGGGACGTAACGCGTGTCGCCATTTTGGGACCAAATAGGGATATTGCCTGGGTTAAAAAAATATGATTCTATTTAGTCCGTCAGTAAGATTATTGAAAAATATTGGACCCTTATTTTTATTTTATCAAATCAATAAAAAATAAGAAGATAAAAAACACAACAAAGATAAGGAGTGGGGGCTTGTAAGGTTTCTTTCCAGTAAAAAGTGTACTGGTAAATGACGTCACACGAGTTTTTAACGCACTGTCTCGTCTTTATTTTTTTGTTTACGTGACAGAAGAAAAAATACGTGTCAAAACAGCTCAAACACTTTGACTAGTTACTAGCTGTGCCTGTGACCTCCATCCCCGAAAAAGATAAAACAAGTGCTAGTCGGACTCGAGCACGAAGGGTTCCGTACCATTATTTATTTATTTAACAGTTTATGTACACACATTTAACAAATAGATAAGAAGAAGGGAACAAAAAAACACCAGCATACCTGCAAAAGGAAAGTCGAATAAAAGAGTTGTAGACATCGTGTGTAAAAGTTATGCCAACATAAAAAGACAAAAAAAAACTTTAAATATAACATACCATACATAAATATGACTAAAATGAATATCAAACTAATACATACTACCTAAATAATAATATAAGATAAATAATACTATAATTATACTTTAAATATGCAACTATGATGGTACCGAAAGGTAGTGTTCTTTCACTCTTCTTTTAAAAACTTGAAGAGTTTTGCATTCCCTAATGTCAGGCGGCAGTGCATTCCACAACCGTACCGCGTGCACAGAAAATAAACGGCAAAAAAATCCGGGTTGTTTTATGGGACCCCCCTTAAATATTTATTTTATTCTGTTTTTTAATACTTGTTGTTATAGCGGCAACAGAAATACATCATCTGTGAAAATTTCAATTGTCTAACTGTCACGGTTCATGAGATACAGCCTGGTGACAGACGGACAGACAGACAGACGGACGGACAGCGGAGTCTTAGTAATAGGGTTCCATTTTACCTTTTGGGTACGGAACCCTTAAAACAACAAAACTTTATGGATAACCCTGAGTGTATAAAAGTATTGGATTGATCTCATAATAATATACATAAACGCGAATTTTCTATAAAAGTATCGACCTAGTTCTCTACGACCATTATAAAAGCGCTGTGTGGCGTTCAATACAACTTATTGTTTTTAAATGAACGTGCTACTCAGAATAGAAATACACAACCCAGTATTTCATTTTGTTTTCACTAGTCCTATCACAACATCTGTCCTATTTAACTTTGCTACCAAAAGTAGTAACATACAATTAATAATAATGATTTATCTAAGAAAACTGGTCTCAATACGAACTATAATGGTGGTTCGACTACTGAGTGGTTTGTACTATAACGTCAGTTCTAGCAGACTTGTAATACTGGCTACGAAAATTTACTGTTCCTTTTTAACTCTAACCAACCTATTTTATTTTGGAGACTATTTGATTGGATAAATACTTACAGAAGTCCTATCCGAAATCTTCCAGTTCGCTCAGTTTATTTATTTATTTTATTTTATATGGGTTTGCTCTTGACTCTAGTCTAGGTCATAGATGACAAAGTCGACGATGGAGTGAGGTTACCCAGAACAAGCCTTTTCACTCAAATTTTGAAGAGATTAGGGTTGTATGCGTTCGGAAACACAGACGCAGGCAGAGAGTTCCACTCCTTTGCTGTGTGCATTAAAAAAAGACGTTTGGAAACGTTTAGTGCGAATTGGTGGAATAGCAACAAGGTAGGGATGATAACTTGTAGTGCGTCTAGATGTCCGATGGTAGAAGGGGGCCGGTGGGATGAGGTCTTCGTGGAGTTCCTGGACACTCTCTCCGAAGTACAATCTGTTTGTCAAATGTGGCTTTGTAGATTTACTAACAACTGGGGAATATTTCTTAAATTGTATGACTGAAATAGATCTGTTAATAAATATGATGTTTATCGTACCTACTCGCTGATAAGCTGTATTACAAAAAAAGAAACATATTTTAGGAATACGGAGCATGGTCACATAATTTGTCCGTCAGTCGAAACACACCATAATTATAGGAACGTGACACGTGTAGCTTACATTTCATCAAAGTAATTGTGTTTTATTTAAAATGAGAATAGACACAGTCGCGTCAGTATTTTTCTGCCTTCAAAGCTTATCCTACTGTCACAAAATTGCTTGAACTATTTCATAATGATTTCCATAAGAAAACTTATTTCTATACAAACTATAATGGTGGTACGACTACTGTTTGGTCTGTACTGTAACATCAGTTGTAACAGAATTATCATACTGGCAGCGAGACTTTACTGTGCCTTTATGTCTGCAACAGTTTTCTACTATTTTGGGGCTCTTATGCTTTCATTTTCAGTTGTGGATCTGTTATTCTTTGTGTTTCATTTCATCCAGTATGTCACAAGTGCTTTTGTCGGGTTTCTAACAAATGGCGAATATTTTCTAAAGTTTTTGACTGCATTGGAGAAAGTAGACTTCTTACTGGGAGCAAAGCCTAAGGATGACATCACAATTTCAAGAATTTTGTTTATAGCTGTGATGATTAACAAACTATTTGGACTGTTTGTGTTTTGTCTTGCTTACTATCCGCGATACAATTGCTCATCGCTAGCTTTTGTGACCACGTTAGGATTTTTAATTGATTTATCTGTAGATTTATCTAATTTTACGAGGATTATTGTGTTTGAAACCATTTGGTGTCGAATGATAATGCTCCGAAAACGTTTCGAAAGAGACTTGTCAATAGCTCGTCGATTTGAATCCGAGGAAAAGTGTAGGAAGAAGAATTTAAGAAAATTGATGATGATTTACAACAGTTTAGTGCAGAGTAGTCGTCCATGTGATGTCCCAATGAAATTCATGGTAAAAATATATTTGCTTTTATTTATTACCGTTTGTTAATATTATTTTCCAGTAGTTCCATTTAGTCTTTGAAATTTTATAACAATATCAACATTACCAAATATTCAGATTTTTTTAAGTTTACCAAAATTATTATATTTTTACTGTTGCAAAGACAAGTACAATATTGATAACTTTGACTTTTTCTTAAAAACACTACTTTTTCAGACGTTTTTTTCAACAATCGTCACATTTCCTAGAATTTTGAATATGGTTCATGACAATTTTTTAGCAAATGAAAACACGGTAAGTTGGTATCTTAAATATTGTTAAATCTCTAAATATTATAAAACAAAGTGACTGCCTAAATTTGTTTTGTTGCCTGTTTCTCCCCTTACTTTTTCTTGTGACTTTTTATTTTTATTAACCTCCGATGTAAAAACGACGGGGTGTTATAAGTTTGACGTATCTGTGAGTGTTTCTGTGGCATCGTAGCTCTCGAACGAATGAACCGATTTTGATTTTTGTTTTTTTTTTTGTTTAATAGGTGAATTAGTCGGGAGTGTTCTTAGTTATGTTTGATGAAAATCGGTTCAAGATGGCCGCCGCCATGAAATGGCGGATTACATATTTTTTCACAACTCCCTAAATATGGGTATCAAATCAAAGGGCTTTACTAGTTAGAATAATGTACACTATATTTGTATGTATGTACCTATGTATGTTACGTATGTCTATACTAATATTATTAATTGTCTGATCAATGCCCTAGATTGATGAGGAATGTGGAGTAATGAATGGTACCTAGGACCTAACGAATTATTTTTTATTTAGCTACGCTACTATACTTAGTATGTAATTACAAAAAATTGTGGTCTCCCGAGGCGAAGACGCTTGGCCCAAAGAATCAACTAAAAGGATCAACATTTTATATTTGACCTTTTTAATACCAGCGACCCGACCCGGCTTCGCACGGAACCGAATAAAAATTTCACATTTGTTATTCGGCCCAAACAAAAAAATAAACTTTTTCACCGTCAACGACGACATCGACTCCCAGGTGTTTACTAGTTCGGGACACTATCTATTTACGCGGTGTTCATAAAATATAATGATTTGTTTGCGCGACTTATTTTAATTTTGAGATATCTCCTAAGATATTCATTCATATTAAAAGGTATGAACGGCAATTTTGATCTAAATTAAACAGTTAATATAAGTAACACATTTATTTAGATAAGGTTTAATACTATGTTGGTGAAAACACCTTTGCAAATAAAGCAGTATTTTAAATCAAATTTGAATAATTCATAAACATAGTTATTGTGAGTCAACCATAAAAGACATAATTTTATGCTATTGGTGATTTCTTTGTACGTATTGATAAGTTCTTTAAAATTGTAGTAAATTGAACCCATGGCGTGGTGTTAATTGAAGAAATTATTTTTGTCTTTTTATTAACTATATTGTTGGTTTTTATTACAGTTCGAAATCATAAGTACTGCTCAAACTATTATCGAGTCTTTTGTTGCACTGATACCTGCATTGTTCGCTGAGATGATTGACAGCGAAACGGAAAAAATCAAATTATGTATTGTTAAACAGTTGCTTGTATGTAAAGGTAAGTTTTCCTACACAAAAAGGTAACATCGACAGTCTTTGATTGTGATGAACTTCGAATGTTTTCCATCTCAACGGACACAACTTCGATTGTTTACCCTTTCGATGTATATGTCACCGGAAAATAGCAAACTCCCTAAGAGTATAAAATAACTTGAGAGATTATAAACTCTCGATAAATTGTCAACTGCACATTTGGAATACTTTTTTGCGCATCAAAATTTGATAGTCTATAATCTCTCGAAGTCATTCCGTGAAATTGTGGACTGACATAAACTGGCGACCAATCAGCTGTCTGGTCTACAATTTATCTGTTTTGGTGTGATAGTTAAATTGGAAACTTGGCCCCTAATTGGTCTTTGTTTTCTCTGAAAAGACCAATGAGAGCTTTGTTTCCAGGTTTAAAATGTAGACTTGTGGTCTGATTGGTCGCCCTTTTATTATATTCCACAATTTGTCGGAAGGACTTCGCGAGATTATAGACTATCAAATTTCGATGCTTAAAAAAGTATTCCAAATGTTCAGTTGACAATTTATCAAGAGTTTACAATCTCTCAAGTTATTTTATAATCTTACGGAGTTTGCTATTTTCCGGTGACATATATATTTAACTTCGTCAGTGTGTTAGTGTTACTGTGTCTAGCAACTAGTACGTATGAGAATAACAGCGGTGGCCGGTACTGCTGCGATGCCCCGGGCGGCAGATCTTTGCGAAGCCCCGGGCGGCGAAGCTCCGCGAGGCCCTTGTTTTTTTTTACTTATTCATATGTTTCATTACGTTTGCAGCTTTTCTCAAAACTAAAATTTTAAATAAAATCGCAATGAGCTATGAAATTTACATTTAAATTAATTGCTAAACTGAAGTCCGATCTTGTGTCATCGAATTCCTCAAATCTATGACACTTACTATTTACCATGAAATAACTATTTACAAGTATAGTATATACTATGAAATAACTTCATTTTATTGCTGAAAATATGAAACGTTTTAAAATTAAGGCTTTTTTAATTCGGGCTGCGCGAGGCCCCTGCAAGAGCGAGGCCCCGAGCGGTTGCCCTGCTTGCCACCCTCTAAAGCCGCCACTGGAGAATAATGAACGGTAAAGTCTACCTCGCAAACTACCAAGAGGCCAGAATAATAAAGAAGTAAGTATTTATGATCCTTGAGAGAGACTTTATCGCTCATGATTCTCATTTATTCATTACTAGTCGCAGTAACGAACTGACGAAGTTGTGTACTTCGAGATGGTAAACGTTCTAAGTAGCTTACTTGGAAATGGAAATCATTCGAAGTAGTTCGTCGTAATAACTAACTTGAGTTGCATGCTTTGAAATTCCTTACTTTAGTTACTTATACCGAAGGAGCTCGTGGCTAAATAATAACAGCCGCACGGGTCGATCTTCAAGGTTAAGCAACGCTTGCCGAGGTTGGTCTGTGGATGGGTGACCATATTAACATACCGAGGCTCTTCCGTGCTTCGGAAAGCACGTTAAGCCGTTGGTCCCGGCTATCATTTGTAGATCTTTGGCAGTCGTTACGGATAGTCTGAAGCCAGATAATCTGACACCAGTCTTGCCAAGAAGTACCGTGCTACCCAGTTAATGGGTTGTGGAGGTCTAGAAGGCAGCCGCTCCATGTAAAATACTGGTATTCAGCTGAATCCAGTTTAACTGGAAGCCGACCCCAATATAGTTGGGAAAAGGCTAGGCAGATGAGATAATTATACCGAAATTCGATGTTTTGTACAGTTATTTTTTTATTTCCTTTAGATACAAATTCCCGCAGCGCAGTAGAAGACGCAGTGAGGTTCCTGAAACATCGTCGCTTCAGATACACAATATGGCGCCTGTACACACTAGACTTCACTTTGATACTCACAATCCTCGGAATGATCACGACCTACACGGTTGCTATGATTCAGTTTTCTCATTTTTATGATTAACGAATTAATCCACTAATTATTGATACCATATGATTACACCTCCACGAGAAATGTTGTTTTTTGAAGTGATTTTGATGTGTATTCACGAAAATAGAGAGCAAAAAATTAAATAGGTTTTCAGATTGTACTGGTTTTCAAAGTTGTTAATCGTTCTAGATGAAAGTAAACTGTTTGATGATCATTAATAATAATACACGGAATTTATAAGATTTTATTTCTAAACCTACCTATACTGCATACTCGACATAAAATAGTGGAGTGCGTGGGGGTTACACCTTGGACTTTTGTTACAGTAAATGAAATTTAAAAGTTCATAATGTAAACATATGAACCTTTTTTTCAAATTAAAAGCAAAATTTTTGGAAAAGTAAACTTTTATACATATTAGCTAAAAATTCCATTATGATTTTTTAAATTTCATTCACTGTAAACGTAATTTGAGGTTTTCACGTTTTTAACGCCGCAGGTACTCCACTAAAAAGGTTACCTCGACAGATTATTCAAGTTGCAAATTATTCAAACCTTTTCTAAGCAGGTTTTTCGTAACCTGGGAATCAAAGCTTGGAATATTGACAATGTCAATATAACGAACCTAATTTGAACTCTCTCTCCAACTTAAAAAAACGTTCCAATTCAAGTGGCAATATCATCCCAGCGACAATCAATGTCCAAAACTTGTCGAAATGTAGGGAAATAAGAGGTGTTGTTGAATGATTGTGACTGCAACGCGAATGCGAACGTGCTTTTAAAATACGAGAATGTTCTCTCTGGTAGATAGTTCAGCCGCTCGATTCTGTAAACATGTCGGAGTGAAGGCTTGGATGAAGATCACGAGGTGAGCTGTCAATCCATCTTGATTTTTTGGATTGAAAGTTCACCTCGTGAGCACTTCACCAAAGCCTTCACTTCGACATGTTTACAGAATCAATCGGCAGAACAGGAAGCTCTAGACAAGTGACATTCTGTCAGCAATAATAGCGTGGCGGAGGCGATTGTCAAATCGTCAAATTTAGAGGATTGACAAATGCTGTCGAAATGTCACGTGAGCAATCCCTTAAATTGTGGCATTTCGACAGTCGCTTTCGCTAATGAAATGGCTTTGTGTCGCCATTTTTTCCTAAATGTATTTTCTACTTATCTGCCAACTCTAAATAGTCTCACGTAACTCTAATCCCGTAATCAACTAATCATGACTTCCGTGAGTTTTCAATAAAAATTCAGCGTGTTACCCAGCGAGATGGATATACGGTTAACTGATAAATAACCCCGGCTCGGTCCCTTTCATTGGTAATTCAAACACGGGCGGTACTACGATTTATGTACAAATGCGTCCAGTCAAGTCGGCCGTATTTATTTTGCCATGTCCTAATGCCACTCTTGAAATATTCATGCGTTGACCGCCCCATCTGTCTTGTCTTGTCTCTAACAATCCTACTACTATTATAAAGGCGAAAGTTTGTAAGTATGGATGTATGTATGGATGTTTGTTACTCTTTCACGTAAAAACTACTGAATGGATTTTGATGAAATTTGGCACAGAGGTAGATTATAGTCTGGAATAACACATAGGATACTTTTTATCCCGGGAATATGTTCCCTTAGGATAGTTTTCGACAATCACGCGGGCGGAGCCGCGGGCGGCAACTAGTAATATTATAATGTATTTTCTACTTATCTGCCAACTCTAAATAGTCTCACGTAACTCTAATCCCGTAATCAACTAATCATGACTTCCGTGAGTTTTCAATAAAAATTCAGCGTGTTACCCAGCGAGATGGATATACGGTTAACTGATAAATAACCCCGGCTCGGTCCCTTTCATTGGTAATTCAAACACGGGCGGTACTACGATTTATGTACAAATGCGTCCAGTCAAGTCGGCCGTATTTATTTTGCCATGTCCTAATGCCACTCTTGAAATATTCATGCGTTGACCGCCCCATCTGTCTTGTCTTGTCTCTAACAATCCTACTACTATTATAAAGGCGAAAGTTTGTAAGTATGGATGTATGTATGGATGTTTGTTACTCTTTCACGTAAAAACTACTGAATGGATTTTGATGAAATTTGGCACAGAGGTAGATTATAGTCTGGAATAACACATAGGATACTTTTTATCCCGGGAATATGTTCCCTTAGGATAGTTTTCGACAATCACGCGGGCGGAGCCGCGGGCGGCAACTAGTAATATTATAATGTTACTTATCTCTGTTCTGGTACCTATATTTCGATGCGGGTGAATTCCTGTCAGTTTGTTGTTGATCTTATTTGCATGTCATCCAAAAATCGACGGGTTGGAGCCTGCTTGAGGTGGGGATTGACCTAGATTCGAGTTTTCATGGAGATATAATACACAAAATATTACCTTTCATCTGTGTGTGTACGACGTATTTGATAAATATATTGAGTGACTAGGTGCCTTATGAATCAGAACGATCCTGCTTATTTAAATAATAGTCAGCAATGTTACTAATAATAATATAGACGTCAGCATTCAGCAATAAAGTATGAAGTACTTCAGTAGCAGCTAATCCCAAAATTAATTTCATAGGTGTTTTATAAAATATGTTCCGATGAAAAGATTTCCTCGCTAAAAGCATTTGAAGAAACGTATTCAAGTCGAGAGCGCTGGCGCTTAATTAGTAAGCCGCGGTGATGACTTGCATATCGGCGAGAATTAGTTCACTGTTGTTCAACGCTAATGAGGTGACGTTATACAAGTTGTAACGATATAGATTTATAGTTAGACGTACGTAGGTACTATATTATATTATTTTGCGAGGATATTTCTTTTAAGGAAAAGTTTGGTAGAAGTGGAATCTAAAATACGAGGAGAGTTCTTTTTTTGTTGTAAATTGTATTGTTCCTGAATATACTTGTCATTGTTTTGCAATCGTATTGTAAACTGGGTTAAAATTCAGCATCCGTGCGAAGCACAAATCGAATTAAAAATCAAGGGTCCGCAAAACTTACGGAGGAGCCCAATTCATTCCGAATACCAATTTCATTTCAACCACGGACCTCATTCCGCGAAATTTGGTTGCGAAACGACTGAGACAACAAAGAGAATTAGACCGCGAAGAAAAATAAATGCGGTGAAACAACAGAGCATACAAAATTAGAGAGCGGCGGAGGGAACGCGACGTGGTTCGGTGCGGTTGAAGTCAGGAGCGTACTGCGGGCTGGAGGAATGAGCTCCGAGTCACTTTCAAGAATATATGTGTGACTTTCATAATTTTAATTTTGTTTTAAATGTTAAAATTCATAACTGGGTTCACTGGTGAGAATGGAAAAAGTAAACATGTTGTCTCGACGTCAAGTTACATAAGACAAGGGCAGGAAGACGATTTAAAATGATTTTACCATAATCGACTTGCCAACTAGGCATAAATATTATGAACTATAAAGAATTTCAGTAAATTTGAATAGTTGAAAGTAAACTAAACAAAACTAGGCTACAAATAGTACCCTGAAAGACACCAAAAGTGCCTGCAAATTGCAGGTTGTTTTACTGCAAATATTCGGATATATGAATAAATATCGTCGGTGAATCTTGCAAAAAGGGGTTCAATGATTTACAAAGTAAGATCACTAATTTATATCGTGTCGTATGAAATAAAACTTGTAGTCAATACAATCGTAGGCCTCATACAAATCCATAAAAAAAATGCAGTATTATTTAAACGTGTTTTTAATTATTCCCACATATTCGAATGCTTGTGATTAACGCTGCTAATTTTCTAAATTCCTTGTTGGAAGTCTCTTATTTTTAAGTTTTTTGTATTATCATTCCAATCGCTTCTCGTTTTTAAATTACGTTCCAAAAGATTTGCTGTGCTGATGGAGCGATGTTTAGGTTATAGTAGTTATACCATTTATAACGCAGATTACCAGAATACGGAGGCAACTGAACTCCGAGTAAATGTTCTTGAAATTTAACGTGCTGAAATAAATTTTAAGGATATTTCGAGGTATGACAATGTGTGAACGTAAAGTCAAGATTTTAGTAAAACATGTAGATTATATTAGTCTGTAAAGGTCGATAGGTAGATACATGATACTAGGTGGCATTTTACTAAAATTTCTATATGAAAAATACTTTATTCAGGTTTAATTTTAATTTCTGAATAACTCAATAAGGTGTAAGACAATTTCAAAAGTATACTAAGGAAACTGCTTAAGAGAGTTGAAAAAAAATATAACCTAATTTATAAACAAAACAAAATATTACACCAAAGCATTTATTTTCAGACTCTTGCAACAAGGTTCAAATAATGGGGCCAGCAGAGAGGACCATAAACGATAAATGATTGCATGTATCTCTTTTCCTTGTTTCTCTTAACGCGTTTTTTATGAAGGCCTAATGAAAAGGATCCCTTTGCAGAGGTCTAGTCGGTAATTCGATTCCGGTGTTAACGAATATATTATGCGCATTAATTCATTGATAAATTGGAATCCTGGAATCCTCGAATCCTACATTACTTTCTGTTGTATTGTTTAGATGTGCAATTGCCATCGTGATGACAGCTAGAATCAGCGTTACCGTGTACTAGCTGTCTAGGGTGCACCGCACGTTTGGAATCGCTACACGATTTAGATGAACGTCACTCGGGGAGTATCGTTTTATGCAACGATTCATCCAACCCCCCAGTCTGAGAAATTATTAAATAATCTGAATTTCTGGAGTTTCCTAAATGCGACGGGCATTTAGGAAACACCTGCAGTCTTGACGTTCTGTACAACGCCTCCGATGTCGCAATAAACGTGGTCACCGACTGGTTCCAAACAGTATAGTGAGAAGTGTTGTCGTAAATGCAACTATGAAGAAGTTGTGGTGTTACTATTTTAGTCCTCCCGACCGATTTCGACCATGGAGGCTAATCTCAACCGAGACTAGCCATCGGCGCGAGACATATTATAGTGCACAAGTGTGCTCAAACACGGTGCACTCCCTCTTCCATCACTCTCATAATAACATGGGACGGCAACCCACGACCAGAGAGAGATCTGGCGCAGAACCAACGGCTTAACGTGCTTTCCAAGGCACGGGGGTATCACACCACCAACTTCCATATTCCTATTGCAAAAACCCAATAACACTTTTTGCCCCACCTGAGAATCAAACCCAGGACTCCAAATTCGGCAATCGCGCTTGCGACCGCGAAACCATCGGAGCAGTTACTAAGTAGGTAATGAGGGCGGGGTTGAATCCATTATGTTTCACGAATAATGCAACCCAATGTTAAGAAAGAAAGAAAGACAATTGCATTTATTGGCACAATAATAAAATAAAAAACACCTTTCGAATTATAATAAAAAAACAACACACACACAACACACACATAACACACACACACACATAATGTTAATATCTTTTTGACCAACCCAGTGTTTAGCCATCAATGGGCATTAACAAAGCCAAAGGCCTTTTTTTTTGTTTTTTTTTTTTTTAGGGATGGGAAATCATCAAATGACTTCTTCCGCTCTGGGCGCAGCGGAAGGGCGTGTCAGACTCTTACTGACTAAAACCCATCCGTGTTCCTTCTAAAGCCCTTTGCGTTCCAGGGCCGCGGTGACTCTTTCGAACAAATTCCGCAACCCCGGCAGAAAGCCAAAGGCCTAGCATAGTAACCCGGGCTTTGCATAATATTAAATCTATGTTGTTCAAAAATATGTTAGATCCTGAAAAAAGTCAGAACATTATAAGAAGATCATGTCTAACAATCTGCCTTCAATGTTTCGGAAACTATTCCTAGTGGACAGCAAAGGCTCTCGTACCTTAGTTTGCAATGTACGGAGAATACTAGCCAAGTTCGTCGACTGCGCAAGATATTCTCAAGGAATGTTTATAGCAAACAATCTAGACATTGTTGATTCCTGGCGCGGAAATATTATGAGAATATTTGAGACTAGCAAAGTAAATCTCGATTTAAAGCAGAGATGCTTTGGCTGCAAAATTATGGAATTAAATTTTCCATTTTCAAGGATTGTTGAATGATTTTAAAAAGTTTCCGCCGACTGTTGACCTACGGAGTTTGGCTGCATTTTTTGTGGTTCGGAATGAAATTGGAAAACTTAAAAGTGATTTTTATTTGTTTTGTTGGTCGTTCATTGAAATAATGACTATAATTGTGGAAGTATTTCATGTGTCGACTGTCGCACTCAAAATATCATCTACTTACCACATAGATGTTTATCTCATCTACACGATGGTTTTCATAAATCTACTAGGTACATATAATTTACATACTTCTCAATACAGAAGTATAAACCTATAAAACAAAAAATATCAGCCTCTACATGTACTTGATACATGTAGAGGCTGATATTTTTACATACATGATATTTTTTGTTTAAGATACAGAACATCACCCTCAAATATAACCACGAACTTTTGAAACATCCTGTATACAAACACGTATGCGTCAACAAATCTACTTGATTCACTATTTAATTGTAAATTTAAATATTGTACACCTATACATGTTACAATAATAATTTTAAGAACTGAATTTCCACCTGTGACAAACAATAAATAAATAGGAATCTGAATTTGAATCAACATAGATGAAAATGTCAGTACTGATAACAATGGAGGAATATAATTTGAAAAAAATACAGACTCTTACAAGTACAAGCTGTAGCCACATAAAAACCTTCACAAGGCCCCAAGACACTGTAAACCAATAACAAAGTTCACTTCACATCATAAACATCGATATGATTCAAAAAGCCATTACGAAAACCAATACGCGGATACGTCTCCCACAAAAAGAGAACGTTAAAGGGGCCAACTTTTTCCACTCGAAGCAAATTGATACAAATAACTTGTGAAATGCGAAATGCTCTCTTCTGACAAAACGCTTGGACGTAAAAGAATACGGTTCGCAGTCTCCGATGATAGACGACAATAATACTGAAGAAACCTGGGTCCTCATTATTTATGTTCGCACTTCGGAGCCCTGAGCAATGAGTATTTTTCATGCAAATATTAGAGAGGGACGTAATGCAGGCGATTGGCGAGCGATTGAGCGAACAATGAGATTATTAAAGTCATTCTTTTTCTGTTTTGGAGGGGAGATTTGCGTGATTGCGCTAATTGGGGTCGTCGATGAGTGAATCGGAGGATAATTTTGGAATTGTTTAAAAATGTTGTTTGTCAAATATTGGTTACTTATGTTAAAAGTACACTTTGTAAACAAGCATATTACAAATTAGAAGATTACATTCAGGATAAGAATGCTTGGAAACATGCTGGTCCTGCTCCATAGGACAATCAAGGGTGTAGACAAAATCAAACCGGTTGATTTATGAATTAACTTTATAGATAGGTATACTGTTTCTTTTTTGTGTTTTTATTTTCTGTTTAATTAATGGTTATTAAGATTATCTGTAAATATGTGAGTACCATTTACCTAATTTTTTTTTAGAAAAGGAATAAGTACCTCTGCTGCTTATACTTTGTTCTTATAAGTAGCATACTCTGGGTGTATCGTCCTCACATAATATTAAATTAATTTTTGTATACCAAATTTTGTAAATAATTATTTGAAAAGAGTAACTATGGAGTTTCTTGTCCGTTCTTCTCCATAAGAATCTACCTTTCCGAATGGACAGTAGAGTCACTTTATTAATATATTTTACTGAACTGTAAATGCTGACGTTCAAAAGTGCCGTTTAATGGCCTAATTGAAATAAACGTTTTTGACTTTTGACTGAAGAATTCCAAGTAATGCCGTCCCACGTTTTGGCAAAGTATTATTTTTTTATTTAACAAAAAACCATGAATCACCCTTATACAAAAGACATTTGTTACAAGAGCTAAGGAATTTCAGGACTTTTCTTAAGATGTTCTTTATCTTAGGTATAATAATATATAATAATAATATAATATCTTGGGACAACTTTCACACGGTCATCCGATCCCAAACTATGCAGAGCCTGTGCTATGGCAACCAGACAACTGATAAACATACTAATATATACATATTATAGACAAATTACACCCAGACATAGAACAAAAATGATCATGCTCATCACACAAAGATTTTTCCTGTTTGGGAATCGAACCCACGACCTCCGGTTTAGCAGTCAGGGTCACTAACCACTCGACCAACAGGCCCGTCAAGTTAGGTATATCTTGATATACCTAACTTGATAATTGATGGAAGATCATCATATAACCTACTTGGTTCCGGGAGGAAACTGACAAAAAACACTATCGATGCATGTGTATACAACACGTGTACCTATGTTGTTTTAACCACCAAGTTAACTTCTATAATATTAACAACACGCTTGGGACACAAACAACGAACGAACAAGTTTGCCTGAAGAACAGTTTCTTGCCGATGCATAGAATCAAAGTTGATTCTCCGTACGCGTTGGTAGATTAATATTACTTACAAGAATAACGATGAAGGTACAGTCAACAAAGCTATTTGGTATGCAGGCACTTGCAACTTGACTGGGTTGCGGAATTTGTTCGAAAGAGTCACCGCGACCCTGGAACGCAAAGGGCTTTAGAAGGAACACGGATGGGTTTTAGTCAGTAAGAGTCTGACACGCCCTTCCGCTCCGCCCAGAGCGGAAGAAGTCATTTGATGATTTCCCATCCTTAAAAAAAAGGCACTTGCAACTACTTTTAAACAATGTTGTGAGTATGCTGAGTAGACAATTATTGTAAACAACACTCGTAAGTATGTCATAAGCTTAAAAAGTTACAATGCACCCAAAAGAAATAAATATTGGCAGTGCGGTGGAAAAAAATAATAGTTTTGCTTGTATACCAAATAGCTTTGTTGACTGTACATGATTTTTATTTTTTTTATTTAATATGGGTTTGCTCTTGACTCTAGTCTAGGTCATAGATGACAGAAACAAAGTCGACGATGGAGCGAGCTTACACAGAAGAAGCCTGTTAACTCTAATTTTGAAGAGATTAGGGTTGTATGCGTTCGGAAACACAGACGCAGGCAGAGAGTTCCACTCCTTTGCTGTGCGCATTATAAAAGACGTTTGGAAACGTTTAGTCCGAATTGGTGGAATAGCAACAAGGTAGGGATGGTAACTTGCAGTGCGTCTAGATGTCCGATGGTAGAAGGGGGAATGAACA
The DNA here is from genome assembly GCA_905163435.1 of Mamestra brassicae. Taxonomy (NCBI): domain Eukaryota; kingdom Metazoa; phylum Arthropoda; class Insecta; order Lepidoptera; family Noctuidae; genus Mamestra; species Mamestra brassicae. The sequence goes on along the minus strand of LR990996.1, from coordinate 1,617,739 downwards.
CTGAACGCCATACAACGGGGTAACTATGAGTTGAAGTACTTTGGACCCTTGAATTGGTAACGAGGTAATAGCTATCTCATTGGTCTTCAACGACTTTTACTATAATTATGAGTGAACAAAATATGCTGTTTAGTACAATTTTTTGTAAACCTGACTCGTTATTCTAGGGAACAGCTGAATTTGGTTCGCGAGTTCAATTCAATTTCCGTATTCTTTTTGTACTTTCACCACTTGAAACGTTGCTCAGGCCTTATTAGTCAACCCCTGTATAGAGCCAGTACTAAAAAAACCGGTCAAGTACGAGTCGGACTCGCGAACGAAGGGTTCCGTACCATTATGTATAAAAACGGCAAAAAATCACGTTTGTTGTATTATTTTTAAAGTGAATATATTATAACTAAATATTCTGTGAATATTTCAAGCATCATCTACCTGTTGCTGTTATCAATATCGAGCAAAAACGAGTAAAAATCACGTTTGTTGTATTGGAGCCCCCTTAAATATTTAATTTATTCTGCTTTTTAGTATTTTTTGTTATAGCGGCAACAAAAATACATCATCTGTGAATATTTCAACTGTCTACCTATCATGGTTCATGAGATACAGCCTGGTGAGAGACGGACAGACAGACAGACGGACGGACAGCGGAGTCTTAGTAATAGGACTCTATTACTAAGACTGTCCTCTCCTGTCCTGTTTTAGCCTTTGGGCATAGAACCCTAAAAACTATTGATTACTTTGTATCGTATGAGCCCTTATGGCAACTAATGGCTAAGGGTTTTTTAATTGACTAAATGACAGAAATAATGAACGGTTTAGTGGGCAAGCTCACAGCTGGATAAATACCATGTCTTTGCGACTGTATGTATATGTATATATGTACCTCTTCGGGAATAGGCAGTGGTGAAAACTGAAACTATACCTTCATTTCTTTATCCAGGATTAGAAGCACCATGTATTACTTCCCGTGGGTGTTGTAAGAGGCGACTAAGGGACTCACCAGAGAATGAGCCGCAGCATTCTCTGTACATTGCAACAGCTACACCTGCCAAGCGTGGCGATTATGGCAACCCCCCCCCCTTCTTATATAATGAGCCTTTTCCCAAATAACTGGAATGTAATTAATTGCAGATATACATAGGTGCTTACGAAATTCACTCATCACAGTCATAACCCCAACACATTCATTGTACATAAAAATATATTCTTCCACAAATTCAACTCGACGTCCCTATTATTCTGCGGAAACCAGCAGAATGCTGAGCTGGGACATCCATTTGATGCAACCTAGGAAGGCGCACTCTATGGTTGTTTTTTTTAAATTAATTTTTGCTAACTACCCAGTCTCACCACTATCCATACTAATATTATAAATGCGAAAGTAACTTAGTCTGTCTGTGTGTTACGCAATCACGTCTGAACTACTAAACCGATTTAAATGAAATTTGGTACAAAGATAGTCTAGAATTTGAAAAAGGATATAGGATAGTTTTATCCCAGAAATCATCCTTTAAGGGGATGAAAAGGGGGGTGGAAGTTTGTATGGGGAATCAATAACCGCGAACCGATTTAGATGAAATTTGGTATAGAGATGAATTAAACCTTGGAGAAGGATAAAGGCTACATTTTGTCGCGAAGAAATGGGTTTAAATGGGTTAAATAGGGGATCAAAATTAGCATGGGAGTATGTCATTATTGAAGATATAACCATAAAACATTATATTTAGCCACTTGAAATAAATGACCATAATTCTATTCAAGCGTTTTGAATTGTATCTTAAAAATAAAAAATGGCTGACCAAAGTAACTATTCTACGCGGACGAAGTTGTGGGCAAAAGTAGCAACTGCCTATCTGACTATATTACCCATAAGTACCACACATACCAACTCTTGGCAAGACTGGTATCATAATTAAGAAAGACTATCGACGAACTCCGACTAACAACAGGACCATGGACCAAACATGCTTTGCGAGGCATGGACCCCTCCATGCCTCGCAAAGCATGTTTGGTTTCTCGTTATGTAATGTGTGATCACCAGAGATCGGAATAGGTAGAGTATATTTCCCTAAAGTTCGAGGAAGTAAGTAACATAGAGTTGCCAATACCTCCTCTAAAATCCAGGAATCGTTAACATGACGATTCAATCCCGGGATTTAAGAAAATGCAAATCACTTATTGCACTTTGAATACATTTGAACTAAATTATTACATTGAAAAATCTTAGTTTTTTCAGTTCGGTACTAAAGCTGTTCAATTAAAGAGCTTTGTTTTAGATACAAAATTAATTCTTGAAAGTTCTTCTGTTATTTACCTAATTATATGTTTTTGTATTTGTATTGTCATGTTTATGATTCGGGGATTTTAGAGGAGGTATTATCAACTCTATGTTACTTACTTCCACGAACATTAGATAAATGTTGGTATCAAAGTTGGTAATGTTGGTAAAGGTCACCCATCTACTTACCGACCGTAGAAAGCATTGCTTAACCATGAAAATCGACTCGTAGAATTTTATTTGCTAGAAACGAGCTTCTCAAAGCAGCTTCTATATTCCAATTAAAACATCTACTTTTCTTTTCGCCAAGTCAATTTTAAAACAGTGCAGAATTCCAAATGATTAATTGAGCGCAGAACTAAGGAATAGTCTGCAACTAAAATATTAAAGTCTCTCCGGGTCGAATAAAAGGAGGCTGCTCCAACTGGGTCAGAGGAACTTAATAACGTGTAATATGCTGCTAAGTTGCTCTTAATAAATACTGTATTACTGAAATTTGTAGTCGCCTCAGGCAATTATTTAATTAATGTTCAAGGACGTTAGTTACTTTTGTTGTGGGCACAAATAATATGAAATTTAAAGGATGGAGTTGGAGCTAGCTGCTAATAAAGGACCGTAACCAAGAAATTTACTCGCAGATAAGAATATTTTTTTATAATAGAGTCTACTATTTCAATTAACCTTTTCATAAACACCCGTACAAACTACAGTTAAGAATGCATGTAATTATCAAGCACAAACAACATCATCATCATCATATCAGCCGAAAGGCGTCCACTGCTGGACATAGGCCCCCCCAAGTGTCGCCACAACAACCGGTCCATTGGCAACCCGCGACCCTCATCAGGTCATCGGACTAACTTGTAGGAGGCCTTCCAACGCTGCGTCTTCCGGTACGCGGTCGCCACTCCAAAACTTCAATACGAAAACGACGAAAATCAAGCACAAGCAGTAAGTGCAAATTTAACGACTCTAAAAATTTGAATCGTCATCCGAAAGCATCAAAATCCCACTCAACAGTGTAATAAAACCACTTAAGAAAATTATATCAAGAAAACCGTTCCTTAACAACTTTATTAAAAGTATACAAAGATGTCTCGATCCTTTTTTAGAGAGCTTATCTAAACGGCGTATCACCGGCCACACCGCTACATCTCCATTAAATACACTTACTGAACTCAATAAGGTAACGTTACCAATAGCCGGTCATTTCTTTGCAAGTCGCGTACCCACTTAAGGTAAGCGGGCCAATAGTCAGCCGGTTCCATTATTTCCATTAGGTAAGGCCAACGTTGGCCGCGATTTGTTTCAGCTGTTGCACACTCTTAGAAACGCTTTAAAGTACATTTCAATTTATTTCATAATTTTGAGTTATGCTCGAGCTGAGTGCAATGCGAGGTGCAGGAATAGAACGTTAAAATGGTAAATGTAATTTTCGCTCAGGACATAAAAGTTTTAGATGTTGTAGGGAAGGTAGAATGCTAGATTTCTATTCTCTGTTTAAAGGAGTGTTTTGTTTTTGAGTGAGCGTTTTTGTTTTACATTTTAGGTAGTTACCTATCCAGGGTTGCGGAATTTGTGAGGAAGAGTCACCGCAACCCTGGAACGCAAAGATCTGAAGAAGGAACACGGATGAGTTTTAGACAGTAAGAGTCTGACACGCCCTTCCGTTCCACCCAGAGAAGAAGTCATTTGATGATTTCCCAACTTTGAAAAAAAAAGGTAGGTACCTATGTATATTAATTGTTTTTGGGTGAGTAAATCTGGGAAGAATACCTGACCTCTTTGCGCAAAATTTAGTTAATCAAACAAACGTGTTTATTAACAATATGTTAGAGTTATCAAATAAGACTTACCATATTGTATTTGAAACTAAAATGCAGCCTCTAAAACTACTATTCTAAACCACTTACTAACGATAATTATCCATACATTTATTACATAAATGTGTAAGTTTGGGAGCATGGATGGATGCAAAATTCATGCAAAAACTGTTTGTTATTTATAACCGACTTCAAAAAAAAGAGGTTCTCAATTCGTTTGTATTTTTTTTATGTTTGTTACCTCATAACTCCGTCATTTATGTACCGATTTGAAAAATTCTTCTTTCATGTGAAAGGAATACGTTCCAATTGGTCACATACATTTTATTAAAATCGGTTTGGTCGTTTGGTTTTTAAATCAAAATAGCTGGAGGAAATAGAAAATATGTCATCCAAGTAAACGAAATTGCGTGTTTTGCTTTCCTGTGACTTTCCAATGGGGTTGTTAGGTATAGGTGTCTACCACTAAAAAGTGTAAAATAAAAAACTTTTTCGGAGAAAGAAACTACCAGAAACACCGACTTCCGGTATTAAAGTTGTTTTATAATATGAATTGTTTTTTTTTGTTTTTTGGAAGTCGGTTGTGTTTTTTCGTATTTTTTTTTTTGCATGAATGTTCTGATGAAGTCCACAGAAAACGGCTGTATTGGCTAGGTTTATCTATATTCTCTCTGGAATGGCAACGCATCTGCAATGCATCTAATAGTGCAGCTCTGTAGTCTACGTGTCAAACGGCGGTCTCCACTTATCAACAGTAACTTGAGCCATCTCTTTTAAATCCTTTAACTTGGTATAAAGTTATTATACAATACAGCGGCGAATGTTTTCTTTTCTTTCAATCTACTGTAAACAGCCGGTTGATTCTGTAAACATGTCGAAGTAAACGCTTGGGTGAAGTGATCACGAGTTGAGCTGTCAATCCATATAATCAAGATGTCACGTGATCACAAAGTGAGCTGTCATTCCATCCACCTCGTGATCAGTACACCCAAGCCTTTACTTCGACATGTTTACTGAATCGATCGGCTGATAATCATGGCTACAAATAGTTACCACCGCAGAAAACAAGTGACGACCCTCACTAATAAGTAAATTATCCATCGTGGTGTTTAGCAATCTATTCCATTATGGAAGCGTAAAGCTGCCCTTGGGCTCGATTTGCATTATAAATTATTCGTATTGGGATAATGTAATCTACTCCTGTGAATTTGGATTAAAAAATAATGTTGCTACGGTTTTTTGATAGGGTGTTTGTTTATCCATAAAATGGTTCATTTTTGGGTGGAGAGAGTGGTCGTGGTTAAATATTCTTAGATAAGCTAGCCGAGTTGCGGAATTTGTTCGGAAGAGTCATCGCGGCCCTGGGACGCAAAGGGCATTTGGAGGAACACGGATGGGTTTTAGTCTGTAAGAGTCTGAAACTCCCTTCCGCTCCGTCTAGAGCAGAATGAGTCATATGATGATTTACCACCTTAAAAAAAAGTTATCCGGATTCCTCCGTGTCCCAGCTGTTATTTGGAGATCATCGACAGCCGTAACGCGTACTTAGAATTCAGTATATCTGACACGGGTGCTTGCCAAGGGTGGAGGTGAAATGGCTTCAGCTGATTTACTGGAAATACCCCATATACACCAACATCATCTGCCTAGCCTCTTCCCAACTATGTATATTTGGGATTGGCTCCCAGTCGAACCAGATTCAGTTGATTACCTGTGATTTACGTGGAGCCATCCATTCACTTTCCGTGGGTGTCGTAAGAGGCAACTAAGGGAGTCGCCAGAGAATGTGCAGCAGCATTCTCTGTGCATTGCAACAGCTACACTGCGATCACCAACCCGCCTGTCAAGAGTGGCGATCTTCCTTCAGGGGAGGCCTATGTCCAGCAGTGGACGTCTTTCGACTGTTATGATGATGATGATGATGACGTGGAGCGGCTGCCTACCAGACCTTTCCAGTGATTGGGTAACACGGTACTTCTTGGTAAGGCTGGTGTCAGATTTTCTGGCTTCCTTACTTGGCCCTATATACACCAACATAAGCAGATTTATTTGTAGTTGGTTCAAGCAGAGGCATGCCTAATGTCTAGATAAAAAGATTAGATGCAGGCCAATTTCCCATAAAGGGTGGAGAAACAAAATTACAAGCCCTGCTTCTTCCTGCTAAGGAACTGTCATAAAAGTGAATTTTAGTTATTTCACAATGTTTTTATAAGGTCTTAGTTGCGTATAGCTGTTCTAGCGAGTAGTTGACTCATGGCTTAATGATAACAGCCGCACGGGGCTGTAGGTTTAGCTACCATTTCCGAGGTCGGTCCATGTATGGGTGACCATCTTAACACCGAGACTCTTCCGTGCCTCGGAAAGCACGTTACGCTGTTGATCCCTGCTGATATTTGTAGTTCTTTGACAGCCGTTACTGGTGGGTGAATAGATGACAAGAAATCTGACCTGAAGAATTACAACCAGACACAGAACAAATGATCATGCTCATCACATAAAGATTTGTCCTGGGTGGGAATAGAACCCACGAACTTCGGTTTAGCAGTAGGGTTAGTGAACCACTCGACCAACAGGTCAGTCTATATATAGTTCGTAAAGAAACGGGAGAATAAAATATAAAGTAGCTACACATTTACCTTATTTTCTCGTTCCGAATAAAGGAACAGGTATAGAATAATTTGCTCATGTAAAATTGCTCTTATTTCAAAATATAAAAATACTCAAATTCCAACATTCGCCGGCTCTATAATGGCCTCATTTCGTACGACATAAAAATGCACTCTCTTTTGTGCAAGGTAGGTAAGCAAATAAGATGGAACGCCCCACGGCTATGATCGCTGGGCGACTATCTTCATTATTTTACTTCTCTTTTTGTTCCCCCTCGTGCAAAGCTTTGCAATTAGAGCGAAGAGCGTGCGAAATTTATTTTTATATCGGATCGATTAACATTATTGTAAATAAACTAGCTGCTCCCGCGCCTTTACTTACGTTAATCTGTTCTTATAAATTGGTATGGTAAATTGCGATTATTTTTCCAAAAACAGTGCAAGTATCGAAGATAGGCTACACCTCTGCTTAAGCCTTCGACGTGTTCAGTCGTGATGTAATATTGGAAATAGTTATGGCCCTTTTTTTTAAGGATGGGAAATCATCAAATGACTTTTTCCGCTCTGGGTGGAGTGGAAGGGCGTGTCAGACTCTTACTGACTAAAACCCATCCGTGTTCCATCTAAAGCTTTTTGCGTTCCAGTGCCGCGGTGACTCTTTCGAACAAATTCCGCAACCCTGGCAGGCTCTGGCCCTAGCGGGCCCGTCTTCTATACTGGCATCTCTTTGAGGCGCTCGTGAAACACAACGCGACATCGACCTGGGCCTGGTGGTGATCGGATAGCGAGCCACCCAACGCTCGCCGGGGATCGCCCTACGACTCCCGTTGCCCGGGGCGTCTTCTTCTGTAGCGGCGGTTGGGGCGAAGGCTCTCTTCTTCTCTTCGCTGGCATTATTGCTTCGCAAATAGAAGTGACCGCTTCCCAAGCCTCCTCGCTCCGGAATCCTCGCTCTGAATCCATGGTCCCAGATCCGGACTCCGGACTCACAGAATCCAGGTCAGGGCCGGACGCGAGAGCTCGCCGCCGCCGATCGCCTCGACGAGGACACGGCGGTGCTCCGCACAATCAGGGCAGACCTCCACCGTATACTCCACCGTGTCCTCCGGGCGATCCTCACAGTGCTGTCACCCGCGCGTGTCCTCCCGCTTAATTCGAAACAGGTACCTCCCGAAACAGCCGTCTCCGGTAAGTCGTCAGACGGAAGGTGAGGACGCCGTGTTGCCTCTCCAGCCACTCGTCAAAGACGGGCCTTACCGCCGCAATAGTGGCGTGCCCAAAATGGTTATGGCCTAAGAGTATAACAATTCCTGAAAGTTACGAAGTATCCTTTCCAAATAATCACAAAAAAACCCGAAATCTTCGCAGCCCTTTGACGCAAAGAAAATCCGGCTTTTCCATCATAATTCGGCCTTCTTGAACTAGTAGACATCTGTAAAGAGATTTATTACAAACGGTATCAACGATAAGACACAAACAAAGCTTACGAAAATCGTTCAACGTCTTAAATAGCAATACAAGGGCTCTTTCAAATGGTAATTTGATTGTACCCAGTTTGCAGCTTCAAAAGAGTGAAATATTCTTTTCAGGGGTCCCGGATGCCGCGGGAGAATTATTAATGGCCAAAGAAACTTTCTCAAAGTTTACATCAGTGCGCAAGTCAGGGAAGATGGCGATGAGCTGGTAATACAATTTTAATTTAGCGTCGCACTATAGGGGCATGCATCCAACTCAGATGTGAATCTTGGCTCATACCGAATAAATGTAACGAGTGAGAATTTTATTTAGAATGTTCGTGATTCGGCAATGGAAATTGCGATGGTATAGGTAACTTTTTAAAAGTTTTGAGTGTGTGCTAATTGTAAGTATACAGATATAAACACAAACTTATAATATTTATTTATCAGTCTATACTAGTAATAAAAACCGGCCAAATGCGAGTCGCGCTCTCACACGAAGAGATCCGTACCATAAACATAAAAAAACACGTTTCTTGTATTGGAGCTGTCTTTAATTTTGAATTAATTTAATTTTTATTATTTATATAGCGGCAATAGACACTGTGTGAAAATGTCAACTTTCTACCTATTACGGTTCTTGAGATACAGCCCGCTGTCAGATAGTTGGACGGACGGACGGACGGACAGCGGAGGCTTAGAAATAGGATTCCGTTGGTTACCCTTTGGGTACGGAACCCTTAAGTAGTTTAGTAACCTACTAAACCACTTGGGATTAGCCCCCAAACGGTTAGTTAAATGAAATTGGAAAACATGTCTTTTCCAATTTTATTTTTGATTCTAAGTCATACCAGTTTCAAAATGCACTTATAGGGATTTACTATAAACACCATAAGTACTAACTTTATACTAAACTATCACACTAATATTATAAAGCGAAAGTTTGTGAGTCTAAGTGTGTGTATGTTTCTTACTTCTTTACGCGCAAACGGCTGGACCGATTTAGATGAAATTTGGCAAAGAGATTGTTTGAGCCCCGGGAAAGGACATATGATAGTTTTTATCCCAGGGAATGAAATAAATTATCCCAAAGGAACATACTGTTCCTTTGGGATAATTTTCGACGTTCACGAGGAGTATCTGATAAACCACGGGTAACACCGCGGGGCGCAGCTATAGTAGGCGCCAGATAATCGTGGAATAACGGTCATTGACCCACCTACAATTATTGACATTTTTCATTTGAAAAACGGAATTAATGACACAAAGCTGTCCCGAATCATCATCTCTCGTGATCCTTAACATTGTCTAATAATGAAAAACGATTCATATTTAATTGTTCAGGTACCTATGAACAGTTATTAGGGAAAGGTCAATATACTTTATTCCACATTTATCTGGCGCCTACTATAGTAATATTACAAACGTCTAATCGGGATGATCTTTTCCGACATTTCCTACAATCAACGTCATATTTCAGCCAATTTACGTAAACAAAAAGTGAGGCGGGTTTCAACCTTTCTCATGAATCACTCCGTCTATTGATAGAAATCGTATCGAAATTCGTTCCGTAGTTTTTGAGTTTATCGCACACAGTCAGTCAGACTGAGAGGCGTGGTGGAGAACTTTGATTTATAGAATGTAGTGATTTAACCACAGAGTTTTTACGCGCCGCAGTCAACCAGCCGTGTCTTCTCTATGGTCACAAAGAAAGTTTGTCCAAAGAGTTTGTCCTTAAATGATATTTATTTTGCCAGTAGGTTAACCATACAATTTTACACGTCAATCTTTTCTGGTCATTTTAAGCTAGGTCAGGCCGGTGCTTCCTAGCTGACTACCCTGAGAAGAAACACCGAAACAAACTCAAGAGGTCAAAATCTCTTTTAAAGTCCATACAATCTGTACTGGTCAAATCATACGAGAACCATGTAGGTTAATGTCTGAGGTGGCCTTTTGAGGGAAGTACCACACAGATTTGAGTAGACCTGTCCAGACAGTGCAAGCATTTGTCAGTTATCATGTAGCTCAAACTTAGAACTTTAAGAAGCTCAACGAACATTTGGGTAGGCCGCATAAATAACTCAAACTGCCAGACTAACTCAAATGAAACCCTAATATGGCGGGCGGTCTACATAGTCCTCACGTTCACAATACGTTAGGTATATGAGAACCATGCAGACCAGTGTCTGAAATGATCTTTTGAGGAAAGAACCACACAGATTTGAGTGGACGTGTCCAGTCAGTGCAAGCTTAGATGTCAAAGCCACAGTGAAGGCAAGTTAATGCAAGCATCAATACTTGTCTCGTCTCTAGATATTCTCGATCTAAGACTTGATATCACGTCAAAGGCTCCAAAGCTTTTAGTGTGATGTGCTCTATTCATGTTGTTAAAGTTTCCTCTATTTTCTAAACGAAATGCACTTTCAAGGTACTATCATTTTGCCTCAAAGAGATGTCAGCATAAAAGACGGAGCCCGCTAGGGCCAGAGCCTGCCAGGGTTGCGGAATTTGTTCGAAAGAGTCACCGCGCCCTGGAACGCAAAGGGCTTTAGAAGGAACACGGATGGGTTTTAGTCAGTAAGAGTCTGACACGCCCTTCCGCTCCACCCGGAGCGGAAGAAGTCATTTGATGATTTCCGATTCTTAAAAAAAAAGGTACTATTATTTTGTAAATTTAGAATTGCGCATCGTCAATTTTGAATGATTACTTTACACATGCCATTATATCAGTGAATAGGATTGTCAAAATGTCAAATATATGGGATTGATAACGAGACATTTCCAAAATCTCCAAAGATTTTTAAACGGAATTCTTCTCTTAATATTTTTATTTTATTTAATATGGGTTTGCTCTTGACTCTAGTCTAGGTCATAGATACCAGATACAAAGTCGACGATGGAGCGAGCTTACTCAGAAGAAGCCTGTTCACACAAATTTTGAAAAGTAAAGTAATAGTAAAGTTTTACTACTACAGTTACAATGGATTTCAAACACCCTATTACTCAGAGTACCTACAAGCTACACTGACATTTCATAAATACATAGTACATACTCCCACATAACATGACCTAAGACACTGTCTCGGCTTCCAAGACAGGCTGTTCAAGAACGTGACCAGACTTGCAGAAGCGCACTCGCCATTCATATCACAAACTGTATATACCTTCCTTCCTACATGTGGGTAGCATTATGAAGTTCTTGATCATCTCGTGTTATTTACACCACCATTAATGAGGTCAAATTTATAAACACAGAATAGATAAGGACAGAAGGTCGACGTGATATGACAGGCGAAAGAGTAGGCGCACGCACACATAGACTTATACGTAAGGTGATGTCAAACAAATGATAGTCGCGAGTGCGCTTGCACTCACTGTACGTGAAGAATGTCTTCGTGTGCGAGCAATTTAGCTTACTGTTTGAAGCTGACCTTTTGTACTTATTTATTTTGTGTCATGCTGGGTAAAGACCAAGCGAACGAACGCTAACAAAGGGCACCGCACGTTCGCTCGCGAACGACGCTCATTAATAACGGCGCACTTTTGAACTGTTACTAAAAAGAAAATAATAAGCAAAAAAATAACTAATAAGAGCATTTTCTTAATTGAGTACGCTGCATTGAGCAGATTTTACTGTTAAAGATACCAGAAATAGTATTCCGTCAAAATCGCACCGTGAAACTTAGGTGAAGTGAACATGTGGTTAAATCGTCCAATCAAAGTGCTTCAAGTTCACCTCTCACGGTATTTTAATGGTGCTATTGCCAAATGCGTTCAGTAATCATGCACAAATACGAATGTGAACACCACGACACGCCGCCGAGCACAGCAGAACGCGATCTAACAATCAACTCAACTTGGTCGAAACGTCCACATACATTCATTTGAGTTCGCTCGCTAGCGTTCGTACTCTTGGTCTGCACCCATCATCTCAAAGTTCGTCACAAGACGGAGTGACGACGTGAGAACGCTGGCAGGGAGTTTCCAAAATTCACGCGGTTACTCGCGCAATGTACTTTTTACGACCAACAATAAATTTCTTCTCATCGACTAAAGGAAGGCATTACGCGGAACATTTTTATGAGAAAAATTTACTGAACGACACCTCGGTGTCTGGTATGAATGTTACGTTGAAATTATGCTGTATCTGTAGTGATGTCGTCGGGTGACTGAATAACATTGTGATACGTAGTCGACGCTGATGTTAAAGTTTACTTTTATTTATTTAATAAGGTACAGCAACAGCTTATTTGCAAAATTAATCATATAAGTTATGGCATCGAGGGTCCTGTGTAAATAAGCCACTTCCAGGCATGCACAACTTTCTTAGAGCGAGTGGTACATTGTAATTATTAAAAATGGTTTAAACAAAAAAAATGACATTAACAAATTGAGAATTAATAGGACTGAAATAGTTGAATTATAAAATTAAAATTAATATTAAATTACAAAACTTGAATTAAGTAACTTGAAAGAAAGTTGGCTGTAGTTCGAATAAAACTTGTTGCTTAATGTTTTGGTTGGTTTTTACTAAAGTTCAAATAGAGGAAGAAAAATTTCTTGATCTTGCAAATATTATCTTTCTGTCATCTATGTCGCAAACTCGCGACTCGGAAGTCGAAAGACACCCATAGCCATTATTGTTACTAAATTCACCTTCAAACAAAACTAAGCTATAGAATTTGTATAAATTCACTATCTCAATCTAAACAACCCGCTCAAGTTAGTGTTCTTAATTAAATATTTAACTCTGTTCTAAAATTAAGAGCGGGCGTCTTATTCTGAAAAGCACTTGGAATCGCACGAAACGTTCGCTACGTTGGTTGACTAACAATAGCCACTTGCGTATGGCTCTCGGTAACGTGGAATAGTCATTGGTAGTCTCTTCGTTACTCAGCTTATTGCAAAGACGAAGATATGAATTCACATGCACGTACAACGAACGCGCTTTGACAGTGCCGAGACTCTTAGGTGAAACAAATAAAATTGTAGTTTTATATTTTTGTTATTCGATCATGTGTAAACTTGTTGAGTTTATTATTGTCGCTGTGTTGGGAAATTATAGTATGCCGTTTATAAAATACTTGCAGAAGATATGACTATAACATGACTATAATATATATATAATACTATAATATGGCAAAACAGATGTAATATCAACTCGAAAATCTTATTCGGAACCTGTCGTGGGTGGTTTTTTTCAAGGATGTAAGCTGACCTACGCATTTCTTCATTTATAATTTGAGTGAAATAACTCTAGCAATAGGGATGTTGCCCGGGTTAAAAAAATATGACTATTTAGTCCGTAAGTAAGATGATCGAAATATTAGATACGTATTTTTTATTTTATTAAATCAATTTTTTTTTTCGCAGCACTGTATTCCTAACGCATGCCGTTAATCTGACTCCAGGAACTCTGCGCTGGTTGCGGAATTTGTTCGAAAGAGTCACCGCGGCCCTGCCAGTCGATTCTGTGTACATGTCGAAGTCAATCCATGTAATCAAGATGTCACGTGATCACGGAGTGAGCTGTCATTCCATCTTGATTATATGGATTGATAGCTCACCTCGTGATCGTTTCGCCCAAGCCTTCACTTCGACATGCTTACAAAATCGACCGGCCGGAACGCAAAGGGCATTAAAAAGAACAAACCTCCGCTATACCCAGAGCGAAAAAAGTCATTTTATGAATTCCTATCGATAAAAAAAGATTATATGGATTGATAGCTCACCTCGTGATCACTTTACCCAAGCCTTCACTTCGACATGCTTACAGAATCGACCGGTAGCCAAATTATTATTACCTGACTTAAAATCATCTGGCTATTGAAAAATTGGCCCTAAATGTTATTTCTGTACCTTAGAAAAGCATTAACCGTCAATAATGGCGTCTAAAAATAAAATTACAAAAATAGAATAATAATGTCGCGGAGAATCTTCGGTTCTCCTTTTCAACATTTTTCTTCGAATCACTCTCTCAAGATGTCGCACTCTAAAAGCAGGCTGTGTTTGATATTTTTAAAATTAAACGTCACAAACCAGTCATTACTAAATTGATGTTTCAGGTTGTTTTAACACTCAACAATTGTAATTAAGCCGCTGAATCATTTTCAGCAAAAAATCTTTGTAGCAAGTTGTCGAGAACAGGGCTTAAGTTTGGTAATTTTTTGTTGACAACCGTAAATGAATACGAAACAGTTGACATCATCTGAATTACTTTAACTTTCTAGTCGAACTGTTAAAATTTTAAAAGCAATTAATACTTTGTTCCTATAAGTAGCATACGCTGGGTGCATCCTCCTCACATATTAAATTAATTTTTGTATACCAAATTTTGTAAAACCATTATTTGAAAAGAGTAACTATGGAGTTTCTTGTCCGTTCTTCTCTATAAGAATCTACCTTTCCGAATGTACAGTAGAGTCACTTTATTAATGTTATACTATTATTTTACTGAACTGTAAATGATGACGTTCAAAAGTGCCGTTTAATGGCCTAATTGAAACAAACGTTTTGACTTTGACTTTGAAGGGTGATGATATTTTTCCCCAATACTCTCTTTTCACACTATGATCATGAATTGAATGAATTATGGATATATGTAATTCCATTTTACCTAATTTTATATGGTATAATGCACATTTGAAATAATATTCAATTACGATGCGTTACCTTAGAAAATTAGTTAATATGAAAATTAGATAAAATTAACGTTATATAAAAAGAATATTATACAAATTGAAAATTATATGAAATTACTAACTGACTGTTACTAAAGCAAATTAAGGATATCTGAAGTATAACAATCGATCACATGAAATAAGATTATGTGTTTCTATAGCATATGAAAATTATATCATGTGAACATTATTTCAAGTGATATTATACTATCTGTTATTATAACAAACATTACACACACCTCTCTATCATAGGTCAGTTACACGATAACGTTAAAAATCTTATACAAAAGTGTATTAGAGGCTTTCAACATAAAAATATCGCCCACTGTATTCAAATTAGCAACTTCATGCTCCAGAAGCTATAAATATCTAGGCCACCACAACATTTTCACGTAAAATAAATACAATGAAAATCTCAATTCCCTCTGGAAATAAATCTCTTTTGGTGTCACCACGTAAAAATTCGTTAAAGATTAAAAGACGGAAAAATAAACAAGTAGGAATCGAGGAATCTAAATTATTTGTACGTCAAAAATTTTCGATGGTGTCACGAAGAGATAACGGTGTTATTTAAGCCATCCCATGAAATGGGAATGATAAAAGACCCACTCTCGCTAAAGCAGGAGAAGAATTCATTGAAGCCTAAGATTTTAGTTTTGTCTCTAACCTCTTTATTATAGTATGTAAACTATATACACTAGAAATAAAAATAAAATCTCCTAACTAAATAAACCCTAAAATATGGCGTCAAAAAATTCATCCGCATCACTGTCGACTGGAAGTGTACCCAAAAGACTGGCGGCATTGCCACGTTGTATGGCAATGCTTAATCTTTGACCAAGGTAAAAGCCAGCCCTTGGGTCACGTGAAGTGTCAACTAAGCGCCTTGAGAGATCTTTAAATAAGTTATGTGCACTCGGACCCCAAGACCCGAGAGTTTCAACCCCAAACGGCTCGAAAATATAACTACCAACAAGTTTATTATATTTCCGCCGCTTGAGGTTCTCTGCAGCCGCAGCGGCAGCGCCAGCACAGCACGAAGAGCTAGGAAGATGGGATGGCGCAAGAGTATCGACACAAGTAGCGTCCCACACTAATGGCCTACCCATCTTCCATGGAAATAACGACATGCCGTCCGGTCTCTTGCCATCGTCGCGTGCTAGGCCATTGGGTTCTAACACAGCCGGAACGCCGACGGTGACAAGAGCTCGTCGGATGATGTCGTTAAGATTCGCGTGCCGCGCAATGCGACCCGCGCTACGGCTGCATGACAGGCCGTGGTGTCCGAGGCTGTTGACAACTTCGCCACAGTGGCAGCGATGAGGAGAACAACAAGGGCGCCAAGACGCAGGCAGGCAGCGAGGCGGAAAGTAGTATCGTCGAACATGGTGCCAATGTTCGACGACGGTAGTGCGTGAAGCCAGAGACCCGACTCTTATAGTATGTTGTTAAAAAGCTTTCGAAGAATCACTGAAAGAAGATTGATTGGAGAAAGAAAAAATATAGCTTGTCTAAACAGATGATAAAATAAACCGAAAAAAACACGTTTTTTGTATGGAGCCCCTTTAATTTTTTACTATTTTTGTTACAGCGGCAATAGAAATAAACAATTTGTAAAAATTGCAACTGTCTAGATACCTATTGCAGTTCTTGAGGAACAGCCCGCTGACAGACAGACGGATGGACGGATGGATGGACGGACGGCATGGGCGTGCAGTAAGCTACAGTAAGGGTAGGCCCATCCATAATGACCAAAAAAAAAAACACTACATTAATCAGGGTGGAAATCAAGATATTGACAATGCAAATTTTCGTGTGTGGACGAAATTTTTTTTTGGGCATTTTGGACTACCTTTACTGTAGCCTACTGCACGCGCATGACGGACGGGCTGACGGACAGAGAACATAGGCTTAGTAATAGGGTTCCGTTGATTACCTGCCATTTAAGTACGGAACCCCTTAAAACTGACTTGAGGCATACACGCTTCTGCATCCACGTTCAACTCACAGAAATAGTTGGACTGACTTAAAAAAAACTGGTTGCTAAGGGAAGAGAGCAATCGTTTTAGAAGTAAGTGAAAGAAAGAAAGAAAGAAGAAAGAAAGAAAACTAGTTTATTTGGCACACACACTGACATACATTGTAGATGCAAATAAAATCCAGCTTAATTTTAAAACAAAAAACACTGTATGCCCCGCGGCTGTGCCAAATAGGTCCAGTTCAGCAAAATGCCAGACAACTAGGAGTAGCCTGACGCTGGTTTTAGCGGCATCAATGCCACCACGTGAAAAACTAAGAAGCGAAATTTGTACGGCAACAAAAAGAATCGCAACGCCATCTACGACGAACTAACAACGAAATCCTGTATCGCGCAAGCCAAGTTCTCCGTGCGATTTCAACATATACAACAGTCCGAATTTCAACTGTCGGGCAGTTGTCCACTAGACACAAAAGTCAAAGTGAAAGTCAAAGTCAAAACGTTTATTTCAATTAGGCCATTAAGCGGTACTTTTGAGCGTCATCATTTACAGTTCAGTAGAATAATAATACTACATTAATAAAGTGACTCTACTGTCCATTCACAGAGATAGTTTAGAGAGTTACTCTTTTCAAATAATGATTTTACAAAATTTGGTATACAAAAAATACAGGTACACAATAACCGTCTGTTTCGGAGGATCCTCATGTTTCAACGGAGGTATGCAGGACTTTACTCTCTGTACCATATACCTCTATAATCTTACTATTATGAAACTGAAGGCCGGTTTAGTAAGCATGGTCATTATTTGGACCTTCTCAACCTGCCCTGCCTCTTTATCGCAGGTATCGTTCATATCTGGTATAAGCGGCCCGTCTACGTAAGCAATTCGTTATTAGAATATATTATTGAATCGTGACGGAATCCAATTTGAATACTCAATGACGGATACCTTCGAAGGGTGTGCGTCAACTGATTTTTTGGAAATCGGTCTCTGGAGCCCGTTTTGAACTGAAATTAAATGTGGCACATTCGTTTTGCGGTGAACCGATGTTTTTTTTTAGAAAAAACATCATCTGCGAAAACATATCTCCTGCGAATCTATGGAATTATTGACTATAGTACTATAGCACCAGATAAATGTGGAATAAAGTATATTGACCTTTCCCTAATAACTGCTCATAGGTACCTGAACAATTAAATATGAATCGTTTTTCACTATTAGACAATGTTAAGGATCACGAGAGATGATGATTCGGGACAGTTTTGTGTCATTAATTCCGTTTTTCAAATTAACAATGTCAATAAATGTAGGTGGTTCAATGACCGATATTCCACGATTATCTGGCGCCTACTATACATTACTCACTCACATCAACTTGGAGCTTCTTTTTAAGAAGCAATGAATCATAATTTTGTTTTGAGACTCCCACAAACGGAATAACGTCGGCTTGACAGGTAATAATCAATCAATTATTTATTTATTTGCAAACATGGGTATTGGTACATAGATGTTCTATTTTACATATTATAGTTCTCCATATTTTACCGCCGCAAGGGCATGCAAATAATATTGAGTTCACAAATTAAAATCAAATAAAAAATAACTATACAAATTTAAATCACAAAAAAAAAATAATTAATAAAAAAGGCCAACTAACACTAATAACGAATTCAAGTACCTAAGTAAGAAAAACTATATATTTATAAAGCAAATGTTTTCTTTATCTATGACCTTTCATATTTTTATCACTGGCATTTTATTCATGTGGGTGATGTGAGCTTAGCCATACACACACACACATAAAAACAAAACACAAGCTCCTCCTCCACGTACTCGTATATCCCAGATACACCGAGGGACCATTAAAAAAAGAACAGTTGTTAATAATTCAACCCCTAAAAACCGAATTATCTCGCTCGATTAGTCCGACGTTATCCTCGGAATAGGTCTTTCAGACCGACCGGAGAGTGTTTGCCAACTGCGGAACCCGGCACTAATTTGTCAACCCTCATTACGGTATCTTACTCGCGTTTCGTGCGATTTTAGTTCCCTATTGTCTCACTCCGGCTGTTTCGCCACATTTTAGTCCCAGAAAGGTTTTTCATGTTCCCCGTTATGATCTAGTTTAGTTTATTTGCGTGACTGTAATGGAACTTGTATGGGGTTATATGTTATGCAATTTACTACAATGTCTGTATTGTTGCTGGGAAGTTTGTTGCGCCACTTCTTCTTCCCAGCTATAACACTAGGAAGTAGTGACGGGCGGGCGTTTTCGAGGACTGTCTTTATGTAGAACTTTGACGTTCAAAAAGTGCTGGCACTTAGCCTAATTTGAATAAATGACTTTTGATTGATTGTTGTGGTTTGGACGAGTATACAACGATGTATACAAAATATTGTAAAATTTATATTTGAAAAGAGTAACTATGGAGTTTCTTGTCCGTTCTTCTCCATAAGAATCTACTTTTTACGAATGGACAACTAGAGTCACTTATTTTGTAAATTTGACGTTCAAAAGTGCCTTTTAATGGTCTAGTTGAAATAAATGAATTGACTTTGACTTTTTGCATTGTTTATTATATGACTTGCGATTTTGAGAGATGCTTTTTTTAAAGTAACAATCGATAAGGATGATAGTCACACCTAACGGGACTCAAAGAAGTTTTGACTGATATTAAACAGAGATACATTGTTTTGTCTTATGCGAAAAGAACTTTTCGTTCCTACATGTTTATCAACTTAGGCTATAAGAGTGTTTAGTAGCTAGTGTGCGAGCCATTTTCGTTTTCATAGAGCTGTTTAACAACAGTCTAGATTCAGGTTTGTATAAGCATACCGAGTGATTGGTGGTATTATGTGTATAAAACTATTATTTGATTCGTTCTTTCAGTTCATGTTAAGGTTGTCTGGTAGATATTCTGTCAGCGATAAGACCGCCACTGTACCATTAGTATTAAGTTTCTTTTAAATAGTTGTGTTATTATTTTTGGTGTATAATAATAGAGTAAATTCCTTTTATCTTTCTATTTCAAACTTGGAACAAGCATAAGCGATGCATACCTATGTGATACATTCGATCATGTTTGCATGTCTGTTGGAATAATAATCGTGCCTTCATTTGTTTTGTTTCGTGTTTCCGATACCTCAATTATAACGGTCGGTGTTAAATTGTTTATTTGCTGTTTTGTTATTGCGTGCAATTGTAATTATGTGGATATACAATTTCACAGATTATTTACCTCGATAATTATATGGACAAACTGTGCACCACATCTATTGTTTGTTTTGATTTACCTAGTTGCTGAACATAGCTATTAACAAGCCCGTGTACCTATCTGATGGGATAACCCAATGAAAAAATATGCGAGATTCTTAACAAAATTTCATCCCCTTTAAGTACGCTAACGAACAGCATTTCGGTTCTATAAACATGTCGAAGTGAAGACTTGGGTGAAGTGATCACAAAATGTCAATCCATGTTAACAAGATGGAATGACAGCTCATTTCGTGATCACTTCACTCAAGCCTTCACTTCGACATGTTTACAGAATCGACCGGTTGTAGCCTGTGTGTTGTAACTCAGTGAGTTTAAGATTTTTTATTTAGTAGAAAATTAGACTTATCTGGAACCTGTTTTATAAAAAACCGTTTTTTTTTGTAACAACTAATTGGAGTTTAAATTAGGAGTGTTTTTTTTTATTTCAGATAAGTTTGTTCTTGACACTAGTCTAAGTCATAGATGACAGAGACAAAGTCGACGATGGAGCGAGCTTACCCAGAAGAAGCCTGTTCACTCTAATTTTGAAGAGTGTATTTCATCGAACCGGCAAGTGGTTTTTCTATATAAAACTTTAATCGTTCTCTCTGCCTCTTTTAAACGTTTTTCAGAGAAATCCATAGTGAGTGCCATTTTAAAATCGGTTCATTCATGTCCAGGAATAGGTGAAGACTTACAAGTTTGTATGAAATACCGTGAAAATTACATATTTTTTTCAGCCATTTTGATTCAAAAACAAAACTACTGAACTGATTTTAATAATAATAAAAAAGTCTTTTAATTCAGACAGTCCATTTATTAGTTAGCATATAAAAACTTAGAAACTATAGAATGAATTTTCTATGTGACCAATCGGAAAGCATATATCCTTTTACAATTTTTCCTGTCAACTTTTCAAATAGGTTCATAAATTACGAAGTTATGAGGTAACACACATACAAAAAAACATACTGAATTGAGAACCTCCTCCTTTTTTTGAAGTCAGTTAAAAAAAGCGGACGGAACCAGTCTTGATTTTAACCAAGACGGAAGTTTATGAACTATAGCTACTATAGTTATTATATACTACGCAAGCAAAATACAGCACTTTGTTGTTGAACAAAATTTTATCTCATACATGAATGTACATCACGGTGTGGTTGGAGTTGGGATGGAGTTTCTTGTCCGTTCTTCTCCATAAGAATCTACCTTTCCGAATGGACAGTAGAGTCACTTTATTAATATATTTTACTGAACTGTAAATGCTGACGTTCAAAAGTGCCGTTTAATGGCCTGATTGAAATAAACGTTTTTGACTTTTGACTTTTGACTTTTGGTTTATACTTAATAGCATACAAATATTTTTATATGATAAAACAACAAAATTCCCGGTTAAAGTTAATAGGGATATCTTGGTCGCTTATCTTGGTATGGTCATGTGAAGAGATGGGATGAAATGCACGTAACTAAAAGAGTTTTGAGCATAAATGTGGGTGGATGGACAGGGAGAGGGAGGCCAAAGAAAAGATGGATGGATTGAGTTAGGAGTGCTATGAAAGGAAAGGGAGTTAGTGATAGCGTGACGGCTGACAGGACAGAATGGAAGAAAGAAACGTGTTGCTCCGACTCCAAGTAACATGGGATAAGGGCTGGAAGATGATGAAAAGCACAAATTCCCATTTTCAGACTTTTTCTGTTCTTGTACTGTAAGATCTATCTTCTTGCCAAATTTCATGAATCTAGGTCAAGGGGAAGTACCCTATAGGTTTTGATTCCCTTGCGAGCGTCAAAACATTCGCCATAAATGGAGCATAAACGGCCATACAGCTTATATATCTTTTGATTGCGTTGACTTAGAAGTTTTTCACTGCTCCAAGGGGTAGCAGGCCTGAAGTATTTGATTTTAATTTCAGCATAATATACATACATACACATAAACAAAATTAAAAACGCTATTAAGAAAAAAACTAATCCAACGTATTAACGCTGTGATGATTCAACCAACTTCTTGTGAATGTGCTCACGTGGCTTCACCTTAAAGGACAGCTGACTGGTTGCCGCCCTGATGTTCAGAGGGAGCGCATTCCAAAGGAATATCGCCTGAGCAAAGACATTTTGCCTTATACTTCTTCATATTATCATCGCCAAATAGGCGTCCTTACGTTTGGTTAAGGAAACCACAAAGGAGAATTCGATAGTATTATATTTCATCAGTAACGATCGTTAAGCCACGGCAAACATCCTATGATCTTGATAGTGACCACTGAGGTGAAGCAGGATTACAAACCCTTTCAGTAGCACAGCTTCAGAGAACTCCAGAACCTTGTGCATGCATTTAATCAGAGACACAAAGCAAGTCACTTCATCTCAATGTCGTAAGCGTTTAGTTAGAGACCGTCCTGCATATTATACAGATAAGTGTTTACATGATCTGCTTCAGGTAAGTACGCCGACATTCGACAGTTATGATTCAACTTCATGTAAGAGCGGATGTTCAGTTTCTTGAATAGCAATTATTTCAATATTATTGTGACAATTTTTTAACGTGCTTTTTGTAGGTGTGATTAGTGGAATAATTTTCAACAGCTGAGCTCGTCGTTTTTATTTTTGTTTAATTTGAGATGGGTCGATTATATTCTCTAGCAACCCCGAATTAGGAAATTTGCAAAAACTCGTGCGACCACTAGATCAGGGGACAGACTATCTTCGTCTATTTGGGCCAGCCGTTTAACCAGATGAAGCTGAATACTATTTTTTTACACGGTTGCTCAGCGTGCAATGGAGAGAGCAATTCTTGGGATTTCTCTGGTGGATAGAATTCGCAACGAAGTCATTCACCAGAGAACTAAAGTCACAGACAGACATTGCGCGTACAATCAGCATGCTGAAGTGGAAATGGGCCGGCCATGTCTGTAGACGGACAGACGGTCGATGGATGGATTGTTGGAGTGGAGACCGAGTATGGGCAAACGTAGTGTGGGACGCCCTGCGGCACGATGGATCGATGAATTGTAGAAGGTGGCTGGCAGCAGATGGATGCGGACTGCTCAAGACCGGGATGGTTGGCGCTCTTTGGGGGAGGCTTACGATCAGCAGTGGACGGCAATTGGCTGATATGATGATGATGACTGCCTCTTTGACCTTCAAACCTCGACACTGGAAACAGGTTCCCGGTTGGCAAGATTGTGGTCAGATTTCTTGGCCCTTGACCCGTAACGACTGTTAAAGATCTACTAATTTCTGCCGGAAACAACAGCTTAATATGCTTTCCAAGACAGGGAGATGCTGCCAGGGTTGCGGAATTTGTTCGAAAGAGTCACCGCGGCCCTGGAACGCAAAGGGCTTTAGAAGGAACACAGATGGGTTTTAGTCAGTAAGAGTCTGACACGCCCTTCCGATCCACCCAGGATCACATCTGATGATTTCCCATCCTTAAAAAAAAAAAGACACGGAGGTTTTCACTATGGTGAGCCCATCCCCTGACCGACCTCGGCAAGCGTTGCTTAACCTTGAAGATCGACCCGTGCGGCTGTTAATATTTAACCAAGAGCTTTACTGTACTGTACTGGCTTCATTTTACAACAATAACCAGCTTCGATAATCAAAACACACATCGATTCCACGCTCCACATTTATATAATATCCAAATAGGTTTTAGGTTTAAACTATGACCTAGATTTAGGTTTCCTTCCATTAAGAGCTTACGAGGTAGTGGTAGCGCCTGTTCTAAGCTGTGTTGTTTTAACCTGGTTTTTATTCGTATACCAGCCAAATGCCTCGCTTGCATTGCCTATTTGCTCCCCAGATTTTGTAAAGAGGTTTAAGACCGCTTGCCATATGATGACGTTTTTAAGTGTTTGTTTAAGGTTTATTTTGTTTTGTTTCTTAGCTTTTTAACCAACTTCAAAAAGGAGGTTGTTCTCAATTCGGTTTTATTATGTGAAAGGGTCCCATAGAAATTTCGTCAAAATCGGTTCCGTAGTTTGGTTTTTTAAATCAAAATAGCTGGAAAAAATACGTTATCCAAGTAAAAGGAATAGCGTATTTTGCTTTATTATGAATTTACTTGGTGTTGTTAGATGTACCACTTTTTTTTTTGTTTTAGATGTACCACTAAAAAGTGAAAAATAAAAAACTATTTACCATAAAATACAATCGTTTGTGGTTGTTACTTCGTAATTTATCACCGACTTTCTTGGAGGCCGGTTGTATTTTTTTGAAAAAAAGTTGTTAGGACTGTGTTTTTGGTGTTGAAACCTTAGTGCGTTTTTGTTGTTGAAACTAAACATCTTAGTGCCAATTCTACTAATTTTTAAGCCACATTTCCATTCGCTATCTATCAAAAATGTATGAATATTGAGTTCTTTTGACAGATTGTGATTGAGATGCAAATGAGAACGTTGCGTTAAAATAAGTACAATTAGCCTTCTTAATACCATAGACTATTTCGGAATAAAACTCATTGATATACACGATTTTACCAGATGATACCAGCGCTGCGTTATTTATTTTTTAGATATCGCATCATAAGCTGAGATAGGGACTATTTTGGCCTCGCACAGATAATTATTTTATTATACTGTTTAGTTTTTAATTTTATTTTACTGGTTCGTTAGTCTTGTGCGAGTCCCAAATAAACATTTTTTCTTTCCTTTTTTTCTTTCTTTATTTTGTATTGACACGAACATTGAGACGATATTGCGACTTGAATTTAAACTCTTCTTCGGTCCGAGAATGGTCTTCAGTCCCTCTATATCCGACACTTGACAGCCGGCAATTCAACCAAATTAACATCGCATTACACCAAACACTAATCCTGCATTACTTAACACTACTCTCCTCGTTACTTACAAACTAAACCTAGAACCGACTTCCCTAAGAAGTCCCGCCATCAGCCGACATGTCTTAATGTCTGAAGCCAAGTGACACAAATGGAAGCCAAAAGGCTTACCGTGCTCTCGAGACCGGGATGGGGATTGGTTGTAAGCCGGCCACCTATCTCAGTGGCGTGTTGGTCCGCTGGCGTGTTGATTGAACGAGTGACGGGTTGGTGGCCTGTTGTGAATGAAATAAGGATGTGTGGATGTGTTGTTTGATTGTTTTTTTTTTGGATAGAGTAGGGTATTAATCGAATATGAAACAAAATATATGTCACAGGAAAATTGCAGATTCCGTAAGATTGTCATAAATCTTGATAAGATTAAAATTCCTCGATATATTATGAAAAAATCGTTTTGTATTCAATAAATCCCATCCAATTTTGTCAAATACCGTGTCTTATATTTTTTTATTTTATTATTATTTTATTTTTAGCCACTTGTGTCCCACTGCAGGGCAAAGGCCTCCCTTTCTTCCTTCCATTCCTCCCGGCTTTGGGCAAGTCTGGACCAATCTGGCCGATAGGCGTCAAGTTCGTCCCGCCATCTTCGCCTGGGTCTCCCGCGATGTCGTCGGGCATTTTCTGGGACCCACATTGTGGTTGCTTTAGCCCATGAACCGTTCGACATCCGGCAAACGTGGCCGGCCCAGTCCCACTTTAGTTTGGCTGCTTTTTGTGTGACGTCGGCGATTTTTGTTTTGGAACGCAGCACTGTGTTCCTAACGTGGTCCATTAATCGGACTCCCAGAATGCTGCGCTCCATTGCTCGCTGACAAACCTCAAGCTTGAACCTCTGCTGAACTGTCAAAGACCAGGTTTGAGCACCGTATGTAAGGATAGGGAGAATGTACATGTCCATCAATTTGCGCTTATGACAAATTGGAAGGCCTCCTTTCATGAGAGCCTTCATCGACCAATAGCTCTTCCAGGCGTTGTCGGTGCGGCGAGCAACTTCTTTTTCTTGTCTCGCCTGGAATGAGACTATTTGGCCGAGGTATATGTATTGGTCTTATAAAAAAAAAATTGTTTGCAATTCCACGTGATATTTTTCAATATTACCGTGTTTGCCATGTTCCGGTGACATATTATATGGACAAGAGGAACTGAAAAATATGTGCAGAGGTGATATTTATTCCTAAAAAAATATTCAAACATGGGAAATGAGTTTTTTTTTTCTTTAACATAACTTCACGCTATTTTATGTTTAATTCCTATTGCCATATTTTTCATCAACCGGGCACATATCGACTTCGGGTCGATGCTGAGAAATTCCACACAGAAATTCCAATAACATTTTGTCCAACCCCGGGAGTCGAACGCAAGACCTCGGCTCGGTAGTAGTGCTTACAACCACTTGATCATCGGAGCCATTTTTTATGCTTTACCTGTAATAGGATGGGGTGTTCAGCAAGATTTGTTCCGAATCATCTCAACGTGAATTAACACGTTCTGAGTTTGCAAGCAATTTTAAAGCAATGTTGCACTTTATGGTGTGTTAGGTTTACCAGACTTCAGACTTTAACCTACATGGTTCTCATATGTTTGACCAGTACGATTGTATGAACTTTAAAAGAGACTTTGAATTTGTTTCGGTGTTTCTTCTCAGGGTAGTCAGCTAGGAAACACCGGCCTCATCTAGTTTAATAATGACCAAAACGATTGACGTGTAAAAGTGTTATATTTAACCTACTTACAAAATAAATATCATTTATCATTTTACACCGTATTTTTTTTGTATATATAATTATTAACTACTAGCTTTTGCCCGCGACTCCATCCGTGTGGAATAGTTACTTTGAGCAGCCATTTTTATTAAATTTTTCACAAACGCTTGAACATATTATTTATTTTTATCAAATGCCTTAATACAAAGATTCAGTTTTATCTTCAATAATGACGGACTGTCATACAAACTTTCAATCCCTACAAGCCTATTGTCGCGACAAAATGTAGCCTTTTCCAAGGTCTAATCTATCTCTGTACCAAATTTCATCAAACCCGGTTCAGCGGTTTAAGCGTGAAGAGGTAACAGACAGACAGACACACTTTTGCATTTATAATATTACTAGCTGCACCCCGCGGTGTTACCTGCGGTTTAAAAATAGTAGTCCATGTGTTAATCCAGGGTGTCAGCTTTCTACATACAAAATTTAATCAAAATTGGTCCATTCGTTTTTGTTTGAAGAAGTAACAAACATACACACACACACACACAAACTTTCGCCTTTACAAATATAGATTCTATTCAAGTTTTATAACCTTCTAATGTTATAAGGTTTTAGTGTTTACGAGTTCGTGTGGAGTAATGTAGCGGAATCAATGCCACCACGTGAAAAACTAAGAAGCGAAATTTGTACGGCAACAAAGAGAACCGCAGCGCCATCTACGACGATCTAACATCGAAATCCTGGATCGCGCAAGCAAAGTTCTCCGTGCGATTTGAACTTATACAACAGTCGAAAATCAACAGTTGCACACCAGACACAACAACCATCTGGTCGGAGGATCCTCCCATTTCCAGTAGAGATGAGCGGGACTTTACTCTCTGTACCGCATACCTCTATACTGGTGACCCCGACGTGACGTGACGTGTAGCCCCTGATTTACTTAGTTTAAAAATATATTCCATAGTATGCATACATTACACTAAGAAAACATTAGAGCGTTCATGAAAGTGGTGCATTTCGCGAGACCTTAATATTAATGATCTTTTCATTAATAAATTAACACTCGCGTGCCGTTAATAATCATGTTTTAACACGTTGCATGCAAACGGCCTCTCTAAAATGTTTTATTTATTAAATTTAATTTTTAATAGTGTTGGTTTCTCTGATCTTTGTAGGTAATTTGGAATTTGTACCGTAGAAAGCATTATTTTGTGTGCAGAGTGTTTAAATATTTCTTTCTTTGTAATGTGAGATTTTTATTTAAGTTTTTTATTTCTTTTTTTTGTTACTTTATGATTCAGTAATTGTACTTTTGCCTGTAGTGTTTTCAATTATTTTTGTATCACATATATGTTTTATCTACCTGTTATTTTTTATTTTTTTCCTTAGCCTATTATGTCCCAATGCTGGGCAAAAGCCTCCCCCATATTCTTCCAGACATTCTTTCATTATTTATTTATTTAGCTTTAATTACTCTCTGCACTTTCAGTAAGTACCAACACGTACAGAGAGTCATAATCGCATTATAAATTAGATACTGTAATTTTTTTTATAATTTTTTTTCCTATTTTTTTTTAAATGGTTTTGTGCCGAATGTGATTTTTTTAAAACGTTGATAGTCTTGCGTTTACCACAATTCCACTCGATGGTATGGGATCGACGCGACGATGCAGCATAGTTGCCTGGAAGTAACTTATTCTAATCTTGATTGGAAGACCCCCAGAGATAGGAGGTTATCTTAGACTTTTTGACAAGCATAATTATATAAAATTGCAAACATGCTGATTTTTTAATGGTGGAATAACTTAGGTACGTCATTTGTAAGTATTATTTTCAATAAAAGCCGTCAAATCGCCATTTTTATTCTTCATTTATTGGTTATCTGACTATTGTTCAATAGGCTCTAAAAAGCTAGAAATAAAAGTAAATGAGATATTATCGACAGTTACATTTACTTACGAAGACAAAGGAAACGGGAATTAATCAATTCCGTCTGCTAATACCAGGAACAGTTCCATTAAAATAATTATATTTAAGGCAATAAGAAAAACGATCAAACGAAATGAATTTAATTAATTTCTCGTCACTTGGTGCTCATTAAATATTCTCCATAACTTCAAACGGAAATTATTTTGAGCGACAGTGACCCAAATTTTGACATTCATGACATTTGTTGATATTTATGTGACTTGAGGTCATTTAACTGAAAATAATAATGATTTCAGTCAATATTTTATCCGTAATTTATGTGTTCAGCACTTTTCGGTGTTGTTATTTTTATGTTTTTACAACGGGATTAAAATAGTGTTTTAAGTTGACAATCTGTTTTTCAATCTATGGTATTGTAATGTCAAAAGGACGGTGAAAAAAAAATTAAAATTGCTGACAGCCGATTAAAATGATGGTGATAATGCATGACGCTAAATCCTTTCTAATTTTATAATTCGAAAGTGAATTTGTTTGTTTGTACCACTTTCACGCCTAGATCGCCGTACAGATGTAGATGAATTTTTGTACAAAGATAGATGGGACCTTGGAAACGGTTATCGGCTACTTCTTTACGAAAAGTAGTTTTTTTTTTATTTGAGATGGGTTTGCTCTTGACTCTAGTCTAGGTTACAAATGACAGAGACAAAGTCGACAATGGAGCGAGCTTACCCAGAAACACGAACGAAATCACGAGCAAAAGCTATAAAACTAAAAAATACAGTTCGATCAACTACAGGTCTATGCAGATATTGCAGTTCCGACTTTTAGTTTAGAAGCAGTTCATCAGTCTACACAGAGCACAAACCTAAATTTCTAACTCCTCTAATTGCATTCACTTAAACCATCATAAACTAGCCTCCCCAACAAAATTCTCGGTTTAACGTCTTATTTAAATTACGTCTCCAAACTATTTATCTAGCGACGCATCCTTAGTTAGAAAATGTCTTAATGAGCTCCGGACGACTAGTCGGACTTGGCAAACAACACCTCCGCCTTAATCTCTTACTTAATGCACTCCACTTTGTAAAAACTTGCCAAGTCCCACTTTAATAACGTCCTCATTTAATAATTATGAGTTAATTCGTCGGGAAAGCGTTTTGATGGTACGTCAGGAGTTGTGAAAGGTAAACAAGACTAAATACTTTAAAGTGGGTAAAATGTTGAGCGTCTCTGGAAGTTTAAGGTGAGTGTATATTTGTACGATTGTTTTAATTTCTTGGTGAAGTTTTGAGAGGTCAGGAAATTGGAGGTTGTTCAAGGTCTGGTTTTCTCTTTCAGCTGTGAAAAATTACGTTAAAATATTATCAAATGGGAACTGAAATATCTTTAAATACAAAAATCAATTGCCGTGCGTTAGTTTTGAAAATGGCACGACAGATTATTTTTATTTTTTTAAATTATTTTGTTCACCTCTACTAAAAAAAAAAATAAGTGTTACAATCAAATCAACTTTAGGTAGTACGAAGTTCACCAGGGCCCTAGAGTTTGTTAATTCAAATTCGCCAGAATTAAGCGTTTAACTTGTCTTTTCCTGGCCACAAATCTTAAAACAACCCATACGGCATAATAAGATTAGTAACACAATGTACATTCACTCACAACTCCAAAACTTTACAACCAGAACTCCGCCATATTTAGAGCAAGTTCAACCTGACTCAATTTAAATCAACAGTACACAAGCGAAGGGAACGGAGAGATAGTTGTTCCAAATATAGTAGTGACTTCGTCGGTCTTATCGACCCTGGCCGATGTCGGTTGTGTTTATGATAATACCCGCGAACGGTGCGAACTGTCGGTCGGAATTACCGCGGAGGCGTTTACGGGTTTATCCCGGTCCTGGTGCTACATTATGCGAAGTTGTCGGCGATGGTACGGCGGAGACGAACAGAGAAGACCCACTGGTGTTAGGTGTTTATTTGTGTTTTTAATAGTATTAGTAATGTTAAGCAGTTAATAATGGCTGTAATTAATATCAAGGGCATTGGTAACGGGAACCAAAAAGATTTGAAACCTAGTTCTAAACGACCCTTTATCTTTCTCTGCCCCGCTAATGCAATGCTACAATGAATTTGTTGTGAGAGAGAGATGGAGCTATGCTGAACGAATAGCACTACTTTTTTTTTTTACAAGATTTTATTAAACTTGCAACGTTTGTTTGTATGTATGTAAGTTGTCCGACAAAATTTGCAAACCATTTTTCGACCATTTGTTGGTATCCTATTGACCTGTAATTTTGCGTCCATCTTTAGTTCTGTCAACTCGATGTTGAAATGATTTCAATATGGCCGCCGCCCCTAGATGCTCCATAGGACAATCAAGGGTGTAGACAAAATCAAACTGGTTGATTTATGAATTAACTTTATAGATACTGTTAGGTATACTGTTTCTTTTTTGTGTTTTTATTTTCTGTTTAATTAATGGTTATTAAGATTATCTGTAAATATGTGAGTACCATTTACCTAATTTTTTTTTAGAAAATGAATAAGTACCTCTGCTGGTTATACTTTGTTCTTATAAGTAGCATACTCTGGGTGTATCGTCTTCACATAATATTAAATTAATTTTTGTATACCAAATTTTGTAAAATCATTATTTGAAAAGAGTAACTATGGAGTTTCTTGTCCGTTCTTCTCTATAAGAATCTACCTTTCCGAATGGACATTAGAGTCACTTTATTAATGTAATATTATTATTTTACTGAACTGTAAATGCAACGTTCAAAAGTGCCGTTTAATGGCCTAATTGAAATAAACGTTTTGACTCTGACTTTGACTTTGGATTACATTTTTTTTAACCCGCTTAATATGTATATCAAACGAAAGGGATTGAAGCTAAAAGCTAGTTTAAATAAAAATATTTAGTACAAGTAATAGGCATATAAGAACAGATTACAACAGGAACTAAATATGGCATTCTGAAAAAATACGTATAGGCTGTATATATATACCATGGTATAGCGTGGCAATGTGTCGCCACGCCAACAATCGGTTTTACCCGCGGCTATACATGTTTCACGTAATTAAAAATAGGATTTTTTTTTATAATGGCTTTACGATGGCAATGATACCTACATCATAGTTTATTTTTACTTTTACTTTTGTTGAATTTTCTCATCTTACTCCTCTGCTGCTATTTTCTGACTCATTTCTTTGCGGAATCCAAGGCAATTGAATGGTTTCTCCAGGATTCGACAAACCTTATTGTCTTAGCGCTTTTCTGATGGCTGTCAGTGTTAATTCTAGCTATCAGGAGTTGTTGTGGCTGATAAGCGTGTTTGGAGGTTAAATCTTAGTGATAATTATATTAGATAAGATAACTTTTATTTGCCTAAAACGGGTTTAAAATCAGTTCGAACGATTACAGAAAATAAAAAGTTTCAACATGTTCTGCCTAGAAAGGCGTACAACTACCAAGAATACAATAATAATAAAATTAGAAAAACAAAAATCAAAGTCACATTAAATTAATAAAAATAATAATAAAAATATCTAAATTACAAAATTTCAATATTCGTCAACATTATAGTAGCATTTATTAATTAAAAGTTTCTTCAAGCTTTTAATTAAACTATTAATTAATATTCAAATCTTTGTATGCCTTTGGTACCTTGTTGTATAATTTGGGATCTATAGTAGCAGTATTCGTAGTCTAGTATTAAGCAATAAGTTAAGTAAGTTTGGCAGGATTTATAATACATCTAGCAAGAAAGATATTAGTTAGTAAATAAGAGGGCATTGCGACTAACAGCCAAAAGTAGAGACTCTTTTAAAGTTTACGCAGACATTTGCAATGCGACAACGCATCTTCTTGGAAAGTTTTCTATTTTATTTATCTGTAACTAAGATACAGAGAAATATACCTAGGAGTTCCTACCTACCCCTTAAATTAATAAAATTGGTATCATTTTTATTGGTGGCAGTGTCAACTATGTATGTATGGAGACACCCTTTAATTTTGAACTTTTCTATTTTTTGGAATTTTTCCTTTATTTGTTTAGTAAGACCTTTTTTCGTCTTGACTCAGGACCTTGATTTTTATATACCTAATAGGGACTATAGACTTCAGCATCTGGTATAAATTTCAACTTGCTAGGTCCACCCGTTCCTGAGAAAATCGGTGGTGACACACGGACAGACAGACAGACGGATAAGAGTGATCTTATAAGGGTTCCTTTCCTATCATTTGAAGTACGGAACCCTAAAAACTAGGTAGGTACCTCAATCAATTAGTAGAAATACTAATTGATTGAGGTACGAATCTTCAGTAGGTATCCGATGTTGGACATAGTAACTGTCCAGATTTTCTAAAAGTAATTGGTTCTCGGTCCAATATTCTTCTAATGTAATTGCTATAACGTCCTTTCTGCTAACATGGTCTGAAAAACGTGAACCTTTCCAGGTACATTGATCTCAATAAGGTATCTATTTCTTAGGAATGGTTTCTTGTTTGTAGTAGTCCAGGCACTAAGAGTTTTCTAGAGTTTACCTGCGCCTCCCATGTATTTTCCTAGAACTGTGTATTTTCCAAGATATAATATAATATATATCATTTATTTCAGGTATAACAAGAACCATAACATAAATACCTCACAGAATACCACAAATTTAAAAAAAAAAACACAAAATCATGAATACACTATTTTACACGAATTGACGGCGTTGTGTTTCGCTGCGTGGTGTCACGTAGCCTTCCGCGGAATCGCCGATATACGACACCCTTCGGCCAAAACTCTTCCTTGTAGAAGGTCTCAATATGATGAGTCGGAACTCGCACCACGAACGATTTGAAATTCGTGTTATGGCGTGACTCCAACTTCTCGACCCTTAAGGTCCAGCTGGTATTCGCTCGAACATACTCCACGATCTCCTCACCCTTCGTGGTGTGATGCCGTCGGGGCACATAGAGCTGCGTCGTAGGTATTGCCGGACGCAGCATATATTGGGTCCTGCCAGCGCAGTCCCGCACTGGTTCCGACTTGGAGGCTTCTTCGTCTTCTTCCTCTCCACCTTCACGAAGCTATCCTTATCACAATTGCCTGTATAAATAAATAAACTTTGGCGCCATTAACCGATAATGTAGCTTTTAAGTCAATTATATTGCTTCGCTCGCGAGATTATCGAAATGAGGGATTCGGACTCAACAATCATTGCATGGATAGTCGTATCAGCCAATGGCTTAACAGCCACGAGCCTCGACCAATATCTAAGGACTCTCGTTAGGCGACTTGATTCAGGAAGCGCTACTTTAGGACACAGCTCGTATTTTAGGAGGTTCCTCTCTCTTTGGAGCCCTGACCGATGTAGTTTGGACCCTGTTCCTGATACCGGTGGGCGGTATTCTTAAACATAGTTTTCACTTTTTGCCGTATCAAAGTAGACGGTTGATTTTTTATCAGAATGTGTGATTCTATTGCCGCTATAACAACAAATAATGAAAATCAAAAAACACGTTTCTGGTATAGGGACCCCAATAAAGATGTGTGTTTTATGGGCTTATGGTTCCGAACCAATCGTGTGCCAGTCTGACTCCCATTTGACCAGTTTTTGTTTTTCAATATTTTCGCAAGTGAACCTTCTGTGTGTTGGTGTATTGCAATGTATATACAGAACTAGGTATGGGCCGTGTAATTAATAGGTTGAGTTCGGCTGCGGTGAATGCTCGTTATTAATTTTGTGTTAGTTTTCAGTCGCCGCCGCTGGTGATTGATGACGTATTGCTTTTTTCTTTGAGAATGTGTGACTTTGCGTCACAGTTACTTGTAGATGTTAGTGTGAGGTTAGGTACCCTAAGCCTTGGTTAAAACATATTTTATTAATAGCCCGTTCGGTTTTCAGATGTGAGAGTTTGATTTTGTTTTGTGCTTAAACAATTTCTTTGGGTCAATAACTTGCAATATAATGTATCTATTATATTATTCAATCAATAAACTGTTCGTGTCTTTAACTCTATAGCGCTCCGGCACGTGTTTCGGAGACCATAAATTAATTATTCTACTAATACTATAAACGCGAAAGTTTGTAAGTATGGACGGATGGATGGATGTTTGTTACTCTTTCACGTCAGAACGGCTGAACAGATCTCGATGAAATTTGGCACAGAAGTTGATTATAGTCTGGAATAACACTTTCATCCCGGGAATATGTTCCCTTGGGATAGTTTTTGACATAAACGCGGGCGGAGCCGCGGGCGGTAGCTTGTAATTTCATAATTAAAGGATTTTACCAAAAACACTAGCAGACACCAAAACAAGATTTCTTGCTTTCTTTTAAGAAAGTACAATAAAAAGGTATTCAAGGAATAGCTAGATACAGTCGAATTATAAACTGAAGGACGATTTTGATCCTAAAAACAAAAAATATGGAAAAAAAAATCGCAACATAATCTCGGTGACTATCAAAGTCAAACTAGTGTTGTTTTTGATTAAAACTGACATTATAATACGAACGTTCCTGTAACATTGAATAGTATAGAATAGAATAGAAAACATTTATTCGATACAGACACAACACAACAGCAACAAAACACAAAGTAAAAAAGAGAACAATCATAAGACATAACAATTATCTAGTAAAATTATGCTGAGCGTGTCTATACGCCTTTCGATCCTCAGACATTATAGCCTTACTGCTAGCAATAACACACCCACAAGACTCACAGGATAGTTAAGTCACTCCAAAATCTACTTAAATCGAGAAAGCGAGCGCCCGTACCTTAGACAATTTATAGACCTTGAGAAACTCCGTGATGTACTGGAGATTAAGTGAGATTCCACACTGTATTATGTCATTTAAATATTTTTTTGTTGAAAAGAAAGTTATAGGGATGCTGAAACTTATTATAGGAGTTTCTTGTCCGTTCTTCTCCATAAGAATCTACCTTTCCGAATGGACAGTAGAGTCACTTTATTAATGTAATATTATTATTTTACTGAACTGTAAATGATGACGTTCAAAAGTGACGTTTAATGGTCTAATTGGAATAAACGTTTCGACTTTGACTTTGACTTTGACTATTTTTGCTTAGAGAAATGGAGAAAGGTTTGTTAAATTGTTGTGTAACCATGTTTACAGTAAAGTTAATTTTATCCAGGTGACTAATAACAGCCAGCAATACGATATATAACAGATATTTTTTTGAAACCTCATCCGTAATAATACGAGTACATAAATCTATACTTATTACTTATCTATACTATAATATTATGGCAACGCCCCCCATCTCTTTGGGGGAGGCCTATGTCCAGCAGTCAAGTGGACGTCTTTCGGCTGCTACGATGATGATGATGAAGCTGCTGGAAAAGCTAGTAAACAACAGATATTAGTATGCAAATTCGTAAACTTGCCACAGATTTCGAAAATGAAGTTCGTCTTTAGGGTTCCTAGCCTAAGAGTAACCAACGGAACCCTATTACTAAGCCTACGCCGTCCGTCTGTCTGTCAACGGGCTGCATCTGTGTATTTCTATTGCTACTATAAAAACAAATAGTAAAAGTTAAATGAAATTTAAAATAGAAGGGGCTCCCATACAAGAAACCTGTTTTTTTCGTACGAAACCCTTCGTGTGAGAGTCCGACTCGCACTTGGCCGGTATTTGTAATCCGTTTAAAAATGTGACAAACCTTGTGTAAAAAAACATTGTACATAGAAGTTGGATACAATGGTATTATATTTATCAAGAAAATCACACATCGTAGATACGATGCCTATGGCGTATTCGCGAACCCATACACTCCGGGCCGAACCGAACGCCCCAATCCTTTTTACGCTTTTAGATAATGTGATTAAAGGAAATCAACCAATTTCAATAAGTGCTTTACTGTACTCAGTACTAAATCTACATATTTTATTCATTTCCTTTTGGACAATAAATTCGCAGGACGGGCGAAGAAAGGCATAATATTGATGTAAATAACTTTATCGGAATCCTGTTCATGTTTTTGGCGTTTTATTGCGAATAGTAAATTTCGATCACTTAGAGAATGCAGCTTGCTTTTGCGACGTAGTACTTTCGAATGCTATGGCAGTGTACTAAAGTTGAAACTAAACTGACGCTGGTTTTTATTGAAAACGCTGTTCTTTGAATTGAGGTTAACGACAGTACTAATATTTTGAGGACGATGAGCACAGCGATACAAGGTGTATCCAGTTTTTTAAAGTACTTTTTGTTACTTCGTGACACTAATCAATTTGACGCAGTTAGTCCACGTTACCTACTACTTACTTAAAAGCGGCTTTACTTCAGCCTTAATATGTAAACAAAGTTAAATGTATAGTTTAGAAGTAGGTACCTCCTCCAGTTTTAGAATAGCCGAGCTTCCCAGATAAGATAAAGCAATACAATGTAATAAATAACCTGGCAGCAAATAAACCGAGGGTTCTAAATAAGGTGCTTACTAAGAATTCTTTTGAAATTTCCAGAGCTTTCCAATTCGTTGTTTTAGAAGAATTTCTTGGCAATGTATCAGACATTGCCGTTGCTGTATAGACTATGTTTGAAAATGGAGAAGCTAGCATTTTAACTTTGATGTCGTTTCGAGCACGTTTTCAGGAGAACCGAACTGAACAAACAGGGAAAATGTGTGGTAGCTACTGTTTTAAAAAAAAATGTACCGGAATTTTTCTTTGTAGTGAATTTTTGTTCATTTAGGTACTATGTTAGTTGGCGCGTTCTTGTTGATTTCGTTATGGCAGACATGTTCGAGACTCGGGTTTCCTCTTTTGTGATTTCTGTTGCAGCTGGAACATCCTGCGGTAATTCGAGGATGTTGAGGGATTTTAGATTTTTTGATTGGTTAATAATAAATAAAAATAATAATAATAATATCTTGGGACAACTCACACATGGTCATCCGATCCCAAACTAGGCAGAGCCTGTGCTATGGCAACCAGACAACTGATAAACATACTTATATATTTTTAAATACATACATATTATAGACAAATTACACCCAGACACAGAACAAATGATCATGCTCATCACACAAAGATTTGTCCTGGGTGGGAATCGAACCTACGACCTCCGGTTTAGCAGTCAGGGTCACTAACCACTCGACCAACAGGCCAGTCAAAAAAAACAGTTGTAAAACATTTGCTTAGAAAAACCAGACCGCTAGTTCTTTTGCGAAATTGAGGACGAATTTTAATTGGATTGATCATCGAGTTTCCAAAAACATTATTCTAGCGGTAATTTATTTATTTATTAAAACTTTATGCACAAGTAAAATCACTGTACACAAAGGCGGACTTAATGCCTTAGGCATTTTCTACCAGTCGACCTTAGCGTGGTGCAGAGACAACATGGCAGGTGCAATTTAAAAAACTAAAAATAGAGAGAAGTAAAATAAAATAAAATTATAAATACATAGATACATACATACACTTAAACAAAGTTATTAAGAAAAAACGAATCCAACGAATTAACGCTGTGATGATTCTACCAACTTCTTGCGAATGTGCTCACGTGGTAATATTGTCCCTGTCCAAAAATAACATTAGTTTCACGCCCCAAAAGCGAACATCACTACAAAAGCGTAGTTTTATTTGCCTTAGCAACACTGTAATTAGTGATGTGGCTACACTGCTGCAATTTAAACCCCGCTGATGAGTACTAGGTAGTTAAAAATGTAGCAATGATTAATTAGCCCACATGGGATTAAGCGTGACTGATTACGTGCAGCACTTTTAATTTATTATTATTTGATTTTAAAAGTTTTATGGCATGTTTGAGCTTATGCGGCTTGTATTTTCCTAAGGCTTATTGTTTCCTTACGTTAAGTACTTTTTTTAAGGATGGGTTATCATCAAATGGATCCTCCCCCGCTCTGGGTGGAGCGGAAGGGCGTGTCAGACTCTTACTGACTAAAACCCATCCGTGTTCCTCCTAAAGCCCTTTGCGTTCTAGGGCCGCGGTGACTCTTTTCAACAAATTCCGCAACCCTGGCAGGCTCTGCGTGCGTTTTGGGGGACTGCCTTCATATTACTTCTCTTATTTAAAAAGTTCTGATTTTGAAACTAAGTTCCTACTTAACGTTTAGTAAAAGATTATCATAATAAATAGGCTCTAGCACACATCAGCTGGCCATGGTTTGTTAGAACGCGTATGTATTTCAGTAATTGAAACTTTTAATGAATCCTCTAACGGAGAGCCCTTTCTCGTAATTCGATATTTGTTTTGGCTCACCTTCAAACTTTAAGTGTATACATATGTTAACACACACATACATGTATATATCTATTGTATATGTAAAATAATGTACATTGTATATGTATATTATTTCATGTAGTACCTACCTGTCCTACCCCATTTACTAAACCTGCTCAACTTAAATTGAGTTAATTTTGAACTTATAATGAAGTTTTTCGTATAACCACATACCCACATAAGTAGGTAGGTACTAGTTTTTGATCATACAAAGATTAATGGAGCACTGTGTTAATTAAGCATATTATTTAGGTCAAATATTGTGTTTCATGGGCGTCTTTCACATCTATTATCAAAAGGGATTAAAATGTAATTGAAAGACTTTTTGATCGTAACAAAAGATAATACTGTTAACATTTTCTCATATTTTTTCGTCAAGCAAAGACTTGTGTCTTAATTCTAAAACAGTTTTCAAATGCACGTCCCTCGTCATCCCATCACCAATTTAAAGCCCAGTAATCATAAAATAATGCTTGTACAATTAGGGCGCCTTACTCTCAAGATAAAGCCATGCTCATGTCCTCATTATAACACCATGAAGGCTCTGTATTCATCGCCAACTTTTAACGAGCTTGCCTTCCATAAATTCAGCAAATCCGCTGAATCCCACAAAGCGCTGAGAAACCGTGTCCTCAGACGTTTCGTCACTCGACCGTGATTGTGACTACAATTTGATGAATTGCTTCACTTTTCACTCCTTTTCTTTATATTAAATTAACCAAACAAAAACCAACCCTGTAACTTATAACTCTCAGTTCAAACTCCACTGTCTCGTTTCGTTCTTTAAGGTTGTCACACAGTGTCTCGAGGCATTCGTATAACCCGGCGGTTTTGAGGACGTCGCTTTTACAACAGTGTCTACACTAATTAAATGTCGCACAGACCTTTACAAGATCATACGCCGGATTTCTTGGCGTTCAAACGATTCGCACAGAAGGAGTTGAGGGAAGTTTTCAGATTTAACGTGACCCCACTTAGAAGGCTAGTTGGACTGTAATGGTAGCTTTATTAGTGTTATTTGTTCTTAACTATGAGTGGCTAAAGACTTTCTTGAGTAGATAACTGCTTAATTTTACTTTA
Organism: Mamestra brassicae; assembly: GCA_905163435.1. Lineage (NCBI taxonomy): Eukaryota > Metazoa > Arthropoda > Insecta > Lepidoptera > Noctuidae > Mamestra > Mamestra brassicae. The sequence continues at coordinate 1,577,842 of LR990996.1, read as the reverse complement.
AAGCCGTGGTCGCATGCCTGTATGCCAGGTGGGTGACAAGAACACTGAATTATAACTTTGCTTTGATCACTTTTTTATGGGTAGCTAATCAGATCTAGTGTAATGTGCGTGCACTATTGTAACATGTATTTTTTTTAAGGATGGTAAATCATCTAATGACTCTTTCCGCTCTGGAGGGAGCGAAAGGGAGTGTCAGACTCTTACTGACTAAAAGCCATCCGTGTTCCTCCTAATGCCCTTTGCGTTCCAAGGCCGCGGTGACTCTTTCGAACAAATTCCGTAACCCTGGCAGGCTCTGGCCCTATCTTTTGTATAGGTACAAAAACTTTGATTTTTGTCTGAAATACTTTCTTGTTTCTTACTTTTTATATTACTTCTATTTTTTCGTGGTCCCGACCACGGAACAGTATTTTAAAGTTCATTTTTTAAAGTCGTTTTGGTCAATTTGAGTACGATTTATGTATCGCAATGTCTGTTTGGTGGGATTTATTTTAATGTTCATAAAGATTAACGAAAATAGGGGTAGTAACCGCCTCTATACAAATATTATTTTTGTCTTCCTTTTTACACTACTGCTCAAATAAGAGCGTTATATTTTTCAGGGTTCATGTATGTATGTTTGTGATTTTTTTAGTCCAGTTACTTCTTCACGCGCAAACGGCTTGACCAATTTTGATAAAATTTGGTATGCAGTAAGCTGACAGCCTGGATTAACACATAAGCTACATTTTATTTCGGGAGTGTGTTCCCTTCGAATAATTTTCGACATACACGCGGAGTATCTGATAAACCGCGAGGCGCAGCTAGTCTATAGATATAATAAAAGTGTAACGGATCGCTGTCTGTATGTACATGGAAGATATATGAGAAAAAATATTATTGGGACCTTTATCAACGCCAATAGTACCTAAAACAATGATTGTAGGAAAATTTGTCTGTTTATAGATTATGCCAATTTAAAGAATCACGTCGAACATTTGTTAAACTATCTATATCTATCTATTCTTTCTCTGTTCAGTAGCATTGACTGAAACTTTACTAAACTTCATAATCTTAAAATAAAAAACAGTCCCTAGTAACTATTCCACGCGGACGAAATCGCGGGCAAAAGCTAGTAATAAAATAAACTTCTTCATTATCATTTCAGACGAAAGACTGCTGGACTTAGGGCTCCTCCAAGTGTCGCATCCAACGTCTTCCCGCGGCATTCACCAGGTCATCGGTTCACCTTGGAGTTTGGGAGGCCTTTCGCTGCGTCTTCCGGTAAGCGGTCGCCGCTTAGATTTCCTAAAATTCCACATAAACATCTGGTACCCGTATAAAAGTACTCGTGCGCAAAAGTAATTCAAGTGCACAAACCATTATTAATAAAGCTAATACGCTTCAGCTCAATCTATTAAATTATAATTCTCAATTCAAGTACAAATTCTGAGAACGTTATTGGATAGCCATAGTCTTGAAAGGCTCCAGAAAATTATCCAATGAATGAAGTATTTATTATACTTAACTAAGTATAAAATTATATTCAAAACTATTTATGTCTAAGCTGCTTATACATAAGGCTCTTAGCGTAAAACGAAGTTTAATGATACGTCACAAGTTTGAACGTTCTGAAACGAATTGATGAATATTTATAGGAGGTTATAAATAGTACGAAGGTACCTAGAGGTTTCATAAAGAGAAAATTGAAAAGGCACGTGACAGCGATGTATGATGCTTTAAGGGTTTCGTACCCGTAGGTCGACTAATATAAACCTATTACTAAGCCTTCACCAGTCCGTCTATCTCTCAGCGTATATCTCATGAACAGTAATATGCGGCCACAAAATGCGGTGAACAAATTAATGTTACAAAATTCAATTAATTGTCATTTTTCTTTTATTCAAAAATAAATCTGTAATCGAAAAATTCGTATATGTTTTAGAAATAAAATTATTCTGTACTTCTTTCTATTAGAAACTTGTTCTGGACGACAATTAATAACAAATTCAAAACGGAATTCCTGCTTTATCAGAAAATATTTTATTGATTGAATTAATAATCTACTGCATTGAACACAACGGTAAAAATTGCACGACTCTATTATTGTCATGGTGTCTCAAAACTCGTGTGACGTCACTTACCAGTACACTTTTTATTGGTAAGTGACGTTACAAGCCCCCACTCCTTATTTATTGATTTGTTAAAATAAAATAAAAAGTTATCCAATATTTTTCGGTTATCTAACTGACGGACTACATAGAATCATATTTTTTTCGCAACATCCGTATTATATATATATTTCATAAAATGGTTATTTAAACGTTTAAGTTTTAATTTTTTTTTTATAGAAATAGGCGATTAATAATAAAAAATAGGTGTCTCTTGAGTAAAATTAGCTGGGTATCTAGAAAATTATAATTTATCGTACCTACGTTTCCCTAGGGTAAAACAAGTGGTTACGAATATACGTGCTTATCGAAAAAGTGGATAAAAGTTTCTCGAGTCACGATAAAACCTATTTATAATAGAAATGAATGTTAACTAGGTTGTAAATGACATTAAGTCCCGTAACCCGTACTAATTTATTTAGTTTGGTTACCAATCACATCAAAGACTTCATGCTTTTGCTCTAGTCCCATGTTACTTGGGGTCGGTGCAATACTTGAATGTAGTGTGTTTTGCACGAGTGCGGAAAAGTGCATAAACCCCCATTGTTTAATAGATTATATTTGACATTAAGCTGGTTGCCAGGCAGCCCCCGCGACAATCGAACTTTACTTACGAAAGGAAATCCGTAAGCCATTTTTCACAGTAATTTTCACAAAAAATTTGATTTAGATTCAAGTAATAGGAATGTTGCCTGGGTTAAAAAAAATGTAATTCTATTTCGTCCGTCAGTTAGGTTATCGAAAAGTATTGGACACGTTTTTTTTTATATTATCAAATCAATAAAAAATACGAAGATAAAAAGCATCAAAAATAAGGAGTGGGGGCTTGTAACGTCACTTTCCAGTAAAATGTGTACTGGGAAGTGACGTCATATGACTTTTCAACACACTGTATCGTCTTCATTTTTTGTTAACTTGACAAAAGAAAAAATACGTGACCCATATTTTTTGGAAATCTATCTGACGGACTAATTAGAATTTTTTAGTCAAATACCCTATTGCGTTGAAAAACGTCATTTGTTATTACAGCCTCTCGGCTCTGTGAACTACCTCGACTGTAATAAAAAAGTGTGCCTATTTGCATCGAAATGTACGATTTAGGTCTCAAAGAGCTAGGTAGTCCACGCTTAGTATTTAATCAAAAGAAGATCCCTGCTCTTTGCAAGCTCCTAAACTTCACAAAAAGGTCTATAGCTTCTATCAATCGTTTGCCTCTTCATTAATCAAATTCTTTTCGATACCTTCAAGTTGCAGAGAAAAAAGAGCACAAGAACTACTAAGTACTTTTCCACTGTACCCCTCGGGAATAAAGTCCAAAGTTGCTTAATTAGAACCTAGTTCCAGACCCCCGCAACAGTGGATAAGTTTTGAAGCCTTTCACTTACGTAAACATGTGAAACTAAGATGAAACACTTTTAGTTGGGTCTTGGTTACAGTGTGATAATTAATACAATTTTAATGGTTATTATCTTGAGAAGGGTTAGACTTGAGCATGTCTGGAAACTTAACGACTGGATTTAATTGACAACTTGGTAATTTTGGCAGTTGTTTTATTACCTACCAGCTGAAAACCAGCTTTGGGTATGATAATGTGCATGCAAAATACAGAGCAAATACCGAAGTACTTGTCTGTCTACAAAAACAAAAGACAAAACTGCAATATTACCCACACCATTCGATTCGATTTCGCGATGAATTTATGGTATGTACAAATACGACAAAGACTCACGTCAAATACTGGTATTCAGCTGAATCTGGTTCTAAAAAATATTTTCAAAAATCATACCATCAAACAGAATCACTAATATACTGGATGAAAACCAACCTAAGGAGCAAGCTGGTTTCCGAAGCAAATTCTCTACTATAGATCACATACACACCCTCAGACAAATTCTACAAAAATATAGTGAATACAATAAAACATATTACATAGGGTTTGTAGACTTCAACAATGCGTTCGATACATTGGAACATGACTATATATGGGACGCTCTGAACACACAAGGGGTTCAAGAAAAATACATAAGAATAATTAAAAATGTATACACAGCGAGTACAGCAAAAGTTAAACTTGAATCTACGGGTAGTGAATTTCCTATTAAAAGAGGTGTACGCCAAGGAGATCCGATATCACCTAAAATATTTTCAGCGGTGCTAGAAATGATTTTCAGAAATCTGAACTGGACCAAAAATGGCCTCAATATAAATGGCGAAAATCTCAGTCACCTACGTTTCGCAGACGATTTGATTTTATTTTCAGAGGACGCAAGAACTCTGGAAATAATGCTCCAGCAACTATCCGACGAAAGCGTAAAGGCCGGCCTGACAATGAACCTAACGAAAACCAAAATAATGACGAATTCCCAACAGACAGTACCCAATGAACTGATTATAGTAAATAATTAACAAATAGAATATGTAAATGAATATATATACTTGGGCCAACTTATATCTACAGATGGCAGCATGAATAAAGAAATAGAACGAAGAATAACCAATACTTGGAAAAAGTTTTGAGCTCTTAAGGAAATATTTAAGGATAAAGATATGCCAATGACAGCAAAGAAGAAAGTATACGAAATATGCATTATGCCATGCTTACTATACGGGTGCCAGACATGGGCGTTAACAGAGTTACAAGAAGATAAATTAAAAGTTTGCCAAAATTCAATGGAAAGAAGCATCTTGGGTATAAAAAGGAGGGATAGAGTGAAATTACAAATAATTAAGAAAAAGACCAAATTTAAAAATACACACACAGCCTACAGACAGCTCAAATGGCGTTGGACAGGACATATGTCGAGAGAAAATATAGAAAAATGGAGTAGGTTAGTAACAGAATGGTATCCAAGGGATGGAAAAAGAAGTAGAGGCAGACAAAACAAAAGATGGAAAGATGACTTGCGGAAAATAGCTGGTCCAGTATGGAGTCGAGTAACCAGAGACAGGAATACGTGGAAATCTTTAGAGGAGGCCTTTGTCGACAGACAAGCTGTTCAACAAAAGCAACCAGTTGCCGATCACTTTAATATAAATTAGAAATAGAATGTACATTTAGTTTTTTAGCAAGTAGGCATGTATTAAGTTATTGTAAAAAGAAACAGCAATAAAGGCTTTATTTATTTATTTATTTTAATAAAACTATGACAAAGAACACACTTAAATACCAAGGTAGTAGCAAAAGATAATGAACACCTCATTTTTTTTACCAAGGTTGTGGGATCAGAAATAATACTTTAAATAATATCAACTCTTAGCTGTTAAATTAATCCTCCAAAAAACAAAAACGTGAAAAAGGGCCAAGTTTCTACCCCTAAAAATTCGGCCTATAAACGTAGTGAGATCAATAAAATAGGCTAAGCATTTCAGAACAGCAGAATAGTCCATGACTTTAACATGTGGCTTTTGAGAATTCCAGTGAATAGAGAGATTGGATTTATCCTGACCGTATAAAAATTATGATACACGCGAAAAATCGTTTTCTTAAAAATATGACCCTTTTATCAACTTGGCATGTTTTTTCTGCAATGTCAATTTTACTATCAATTTAATAAATACAAGGTGGTAGTAATAAATGATTCAAGTTTCATCAAGTTGTGATTATTACAAGCAAAATTATGAAGAGCTCCCTCAACAGTAGCTCGAAATGTGTCGTGTAATATACATACTGCGTACGTTGGGCCGGAACTTGGCCTGGCGCACTACCATGCGCCTAGATGCTTAAGAACGGTATGGAAGTTACTGAATAAATGCTACTCGTAGAAAAATTAAAACATCATCACCTTCCTGACCTTATCCCATGTTACTTGGGGACGGCGCAACACCTTTTTTTTTCCTCCATTCTGTCCTGTCAACCGTCACGCTATCAGCCCCTTTTTATTTCATATCTCTCTCCACACTATCATCTTTTCTTTGACCAAAACTAAATAGTTCCTCCATTTAAAAACCATTTTAAGCACTCTTATACATAGTTTTCGACGTCCTAATACCTCTGGAAATCGTATTTCAAGTACGTCGCCGACGTAACTCGAAATCCGAGGATGTAACAGACATCTGAATTCACAGTCACGACCACGGTACGTTTGAGATCCGTATTTGCATCCCCATTGAAGTTTGCAGTCTGAAACGGATGTTTTAAGTTGCAATTTGAATTAATATATTTATGTTAGGACTTGTTAGATGGTTTTATACACGTATAGATTGTAGCAGATGAGTTCTGCCTATACATACAATAAGTTTATATTAAAAGCACAGTTTGTAAACAAGCATATCACAAATAAGACGATTACATTCAGGATAAGAATGCTTGGAAGCATGCTGGTCCTGCTCCATAGGACAATCAAGAGTGTCGAATAAATCAAACTGGTTCGCATAATGCATTTAACTATATAGATGTACTTTATTGTGTATTTTTTTATTTTATTTTTCTATTAAATAACTCACTGTAAAATCAATTATTTGTAAATATGTAAGTACTCTTTTTTATAAAACTTTTATTTGAAAAGAGTAACTATGGAGTTTCTTGTACGTTCTTCTCCATAAAAATCTACCTTTGTGAATGGACAGTAGAGCCACTTTAGTTTTATACACATTCTTTTAACTATAATGTTGACGTTTAAAAGTGCCTTTTAATGGCCTATTTGGAATAAACGTTTTGACTTTGACTTTTACTTTACAACAGCAGCTAGCAAAGAACTGAAGACCATTTTGTAGTGTTGTTAAACATTATTTCATATCTTGACTTTTCAAAACGTGTAGCTAGGGGGTGCCGCTCGCGGCGGTAAGGCCCCTCTTTGGGGAGTGGCTGGAGAGGCGCCACGGCGTCATCACCTTCCACCTGATGCAGGTACTCACCGAATACGGCTGTTTCGGGAGGTATCTGTTTCGGATTCAGCGGGAGGATACGCCCGGCTGTCAGCACTGTGAGGATCGTCCGGAAGACACGGTGAAGCATACGGTGGCGGTCTGCCCTGGTTGGGCTGAGCACCGCCGTGTCCTCGTAGAGGCGTAAACGTGTGCGACGGCTCCCGTTTCCAGATCACATGTAATGGCCTGGACCTAGATTTATAACTGGATACTCGGAGCCTTCACTACTACTTATATTTCCTTGATTTCATTAGTAGGTGACGTTTTTTCACGAAGGGGTACTGAAAAAGGGTTGTCCAATACTCAGATCTGACCGACCCGACCGCTAAGGTAGTCTTCAAGACTAGACCGAAGGGTTCGGGGGACCTATTAACGTATGTTTATCTATTGTATTCAAGTCGAGCCCTAGGATAGTTGTCTCTATAGTAGGCGCCAGATAATCGTGGAATATCGGTAATTGACCCACCTACATTTATTGACATTGTTAATTTGAAAAACGGAATTAATGACACAAAACTGTCCCGAATCATCATCTCTCGTGATCCTTAACATTGTCTAATAATGAAAAACGATTCATATTTAATTGTTCAGGTACCTATGAGCAGTTATTAGGGAAAGGTCAATATACTTTATTCCACATTTATCTGGCGCCTACTATAGGTGATTCGAAACAAAACAGTTCTAGCTTTATTCGTAAAATAACTTTTTGAAGACATGCTTAGTTCACTGCTTAGTAGATTTTAAATTCAAAATATGCTTTAAAGAAAATTTTAATTAATTTATATTATATAGAATGCTTATGTCCCAATGTTTTGTTATAAACTCCACCACTAGAACCCCATTGGGTTCATGCACCTACGGTGCATTCCCGTAGGTGCTGAAAAGGGAATCAAATTCAATTTGTTTTTCATTTCCGATCGAGCACAAAACTAAATTATTGATAGGTGCTCAAACGGTAATAGATTTGGTACTCAGTCGGGAATACTTCGTCTCTAGGCATTCTCTGCCAATCAACGTTTGCGTTTCTGCTACTCAAATTAGAATTCAGAATCCGCAAATCATTATTTAAGCTAAGCAAACGGTTTTATAAATAAGGCCCTTACTTTTAATGTTTACACTAAAAGTAACCTTGTAAAATGTATAAAAATCTTCAGGCATTGCCCGTTAAATGTGTACACGGCCATATTATGCTACCTAAGCGAAGTTTTTAATGACCTCCCGAGGGTGGGATAGGGTTACCGCGCGACGCACGACGTGGTCACCAGACAAAACTTATTAATGCCCAACCCTTTTTTATGGACACAAAGGATATTAATACATATTTGAGAACAAGGTATTATGTACGAAAGATTTTAACGGCAGTGGTCGAGTCGCGGGGGAGTACGGCTTTCTTTTTTACTTGTTTTTGTGGAGTCTTCTGGACTGTCTACACTTGATGGGGTACGCGCATTAGGATTTTCATTTAATGGAGAGCGTTGACCTTAGCGTGTCTGATAAAATGTTGAGAGCACCAATCTTTTTATAATCTTTATGTAGGTTTATTATTAACAGCTTCTGTATGAATAAAGGGTATATTAGGTATATAGGTAACAATTCGCCTAAGACTCAGTGCCTTATTTATAAAACTCTTTGAACTTTTAGGGGCTGACTAGCGAATTTTTATTTCAAATGTCCCATTTTTAATGAAGAAAAGAAAAGAAAGAATAATATTTTTTTTTTTTTTTTGACAACTCACACACGGTCATCCGATCCCAAACTAGGCAGAGACTGTACTATGGCAACCAGACAACTGATAAACATACTTATATATTTCTAAATACATACATATTATACACAAATTACACCCAGACACAGAACAAATGATCATGCTCATCACACAAAGATTTGTCCTGGGTGGGAATCGAACCCACGACCTCCGGTTAAGCAGTCAGGGTCACTTACCACTCGACCAACAGGCCAGTCGTCATTTATTTAGCACTTACTTACATGAAACACGCAATGTAGGTATGCTAAGAACTAAGTGTGTGTCTCACGGCTGCACTAAGAAGGTCCATTTCAGCGATATGTCAGCCAGACTGATGCTGTCTGACGCTGGTTTTCTAATGTACCTTTGAATGGACGAGTGGCGGTGAAGAATCTGCTAATCAATTTACAAACAGCTAAGAGATTTTAATAAAAAAAATAGTCAATCACCAATGATAATGTTACCAGCATTCACAGTAATAATAACAAAATAAACATGCAAGCCTTGCGATAATCCAGGGTTGCGGAATTTGTTCGAAAGAGTCACCGCGGCCCTGGAACGCAAAGGGCTTCAGAAGGAACACGGATGGGTTTTAGTCAGTAAGAGTCTGACACGCCCTTCCGCTCCACCCAGAGCGGAAGAAGTCATTTGATGATTTCCCATCCTTAAAAAAAAAAAAAAAAAAAAAGCCTTGCGATAATAACCGGAGTTCATGAAACAATGTTTCAACGCACTACATGTTATGGGTCAACAACAATAACTCCACAATCAAGACGCAGTTACAAACTCAAGTCCAGCACCACACAAACACAAGAACAACTACTTCAATTAAAACAAAACACTACACACAGAACTTGAATTTATTTACCAGCACCAAACAATAAACAAAGATATTAAATTAAGCAGGAAAGCAACACAGCTGCAGGTTCTACGTAAACTATACAAATGTACGTAATACATAATAACTGAGCGTACAAAAGACGAGCGAAACAATAAGAAACTTCTTGCCAAGAATTGCCAGGAATTGCCTTCGAACTGTACGGTGAAATTTAAACCCAGAAATGGAATGCAAATAGTGAAATCGGTAGAAACGCTGCAAAAGCTTTTTATGCGGCAGCACGCTTCAACCAAAGTAGGAGCTTGTTTAATAACCTACTAAGCTTATTATTGTTAAGTACTTTCAATGGGTATTTCAGCTGTTATTTACATAGGTAAATAACAGCTGAAATACCCATTGACCCATTGACCCAGCTTACACATAGGTGTAAGCTTGATTAGCTGTAAGCCTTGATGGGATGTTGTTGGGATTATCTTAATTTAACTATGCGTTTCCTAGGAGGAGCTCGTGGCTAAATAATAACAGCCGCACGGGTCGATCTTCTGCCAGGGTTGCGGAATTTGTTCGAAAGAGTCACCGCGGCCCTGGAACGCAAAGGGCTTTAGAAGGAACACGGATGGGTTTTAGTCAGTAAGAGTCTGACACGCCCTTCTGCTCCACCCAGAGTGGAAGAAGTCATTTGATGATTTCCTATCCTTAAAAAAAAAAAAACGGGTCGATCTTCAAGGTTAAGCAACGCTTGCCGAGGTTGGTCTGTGGATGGGTGACCATCTTAACATACCGAGACTCCTCCGTGCCTCGGAAAGCACGTTAAGCCGTTGGTCCCAGCTGTCATTTGTAGATCTTTGGCAGTCGTTACGGATAGTCAGAAGCCAGAAAATCTGACACCAGTCTTACCAATGAGGACCGTGTTACCCAGTTAATGGGTTGTGGAGGTACATAAATACCCATATTTTTCTTTTTTTTTTAATGTACGGGAATTCAGCTGAATCCGGTTTGACTGGAAGCCGACCCCAATATAATTTAAGATTTATATAATTTAAAAGGTTTAGCAGTCAATGCCTGCTGATACTGAAATCCAGCGCTGTGACTTTGTCTCCCATACGAATGGAGCGATGGCCATTTCGAGCGCTTGTGACGCATATTTTCCTATCTGTACTAATTGTTATGCGATCACTCCGCCAATTATTCATGGATTTATTTTTTATTCAAAAGCCTTTACTCCTGAGGTGGTCACATTGGCACCAAGTCACAATCTGATGATGGGATTCCAGGGAAATCGAGGGCAACCCACAAAATTTAAAACACATACCTACAATGTTTTTCATATCCTTTCTAACGCGATTCAGATGATTGTGGCTGGTAAGTAACACCTCATCTTGTTGAATTGATGATGGATGGTTTAAATCTAAATATTTGTTCAGCGATATTTTCGCCAATTGTCAATCGATTTGGATGATTCTTTTTTGTGTTCAGAAGAGTATTTTTTCAAACTGATTCCGTTTCAATTTGGTGAAGATCTGATGAAGAACTTCGGAGATAGGCAACGGAACTCTTCAATAAAAGATAGCAAATCTCCCGGGATTGCTGAAATCGCATGTATGTTTATTGTTTACATCAGTTCATAACATACATCATGTACGCTGTAAAGGGGTACGCAGATGCAAACAAGTTAATCTGAATTAACATGTTTTGGGGCTATCTATTCGGTTATATTTCGCATAATTTTATTGTTTATTAACCGATCTTGCTGATTCTTACTGCGTTGGGTTTAGTTATAGCTATTTTGCCGGACGGTAAACTTCAAAGATAAACCAGTGACCTCCTCAACTCAAAATAAAGAAACTATGAGCTGGTCAAATAGTGCAACTACTCATTGTGTGAGTTATGCCACTTAGTTGTGGATTATCACCACTAAAAAGTGGAAAACAAAAAACTTTTCACAAAAAAAATACAACCGACTTCCAAATAAAAAACACAACTTTAATTTCGGAAGTCGGTGTCAAAAAACGAAAGAACAACCAAAAACCTCGACTTCCGAAATTAAAATTTGTAAACTTTGTAGAGTTTTTATTTTGGAAGTCGGTTGTATTTTTTTGTATCGTTTTCTGTGTTATACCTACTTGTTGAAAAAAAACTATCATTGTGACGATTATTGAGTGTGAGTTGTTTATAGTAAAAGTCGAAAATAATTCTAGAAATGCGGTGTTTCGAAGACGGCTCACATAATTATGTACGGAACAAAAAGCCAGGCTGTAAACTAAATCATTGTTATAATATTAAACAAAGAATAAAAAAATGAAATGAAAAACACAGTTTCAAATGTTCAGTAGTATTTTTAATACAAAATAAAACCAACATCTTTATTGCAGATCATAAAAAAAAGTCCATAAATCGAAAAGAATAAATTTCTTTACAACAATAATAATGATAAAAATATAATTCAATACATAAAAAACACATCATCATCTGCCTAGCCTTTTCCCAACTGTATTGGGGTCGGCTTTCAGTCAAACCGGAATCAGCTGAATACCAGTATTTTACGTGGAGGGGCTGCCTACCAGACCTCCACAACCCATTAACTAAAACAAAAATAACACATACAAATACATAAAATAGCTCAACCGCGCTGTTTACATCGATTTAAATAAAAAAAATATCTATCAATACACAGCAGGCATGTTAGCTCTAGTAAAGTCTACACGCAACACGAATTTCAGTAATTTGCTGAGCAATATACCGTGATCACTGATTGAATTAATAAAGTTTACAAACAAACAGACCGGGTGAAATACTCCACGGCGTACGTCGAATAGTTTCTACCTCAGCTCATAGGAACTATGCAGATATGTAGGTAGGTACTAATGTGTAGTATTATGGCAATGTTACTTGGTTCAATCATATTGATATTCCTACTTTGATTGCAGGACTTGAGGGCATAACTAAAATAAATTCAAGTTTTTATAATTTAACAGACAGATGTGTTGCTGGGGAGCTTGTTGCGTCACTTCTTCTTACCAGCTAAAACACTAGGAAGTTTTGATGGGCGGGCGTTTTGGGGGACTGTCTTTATGTAGAACTTTGACGTTCAAAAAGTGCTGGCACTCAGCCTAATTTGAATAAATGACTTTTGATTTTGATTTTGATTTAACCAATTTCAAATTATTCATTTATTTTCAAATTATTATGTCGTGTCGTGGTGCCTTCTGACGCAGTTTTTTACTTTTGCATACTGCACTCAGCACTGTGAACAGTGGACAGTTGCTCCCCATCCTTACGTGTGTAACTGATTCATTAACTGTTTTTCTTATTGTGTGTGTTGTTTTTGTTTCATTTTTATGTCAATTAATTATTTTTTAATCTGTGCGTGTTGAAATATGGATTATTCCGAAATAAATGTTCATAATTATTATTTTTCTATCATTATATGACGTAGATCTAATTGTGTAGAAAACAAGTAACTTGTTGTGCAATATTCATTAAACATCTTGCCGTAGAATCGAAGTTAAAGTGAACTGTGAATCCAAAGGAAAAACCTGTCTATGAGCATCAATCAATTTTTTTTTATCAATTGTTTTCAATTACGTAACTGCGATTGACAATCGCTTCAATTTTACTTGTAAACGATCAATAGCAATGACAATAATGTAAAATGGACAATTGCAATTGATCGTCTCAGGGGCGCATTAGATGTAAGGCCAGACCTTTTTCTCCTTTCTGAAATTCAACTGTAACAGGAAGTTTTAGCAACAAATCGATAATTTATATGCACTCGGTATCTATGCTGGTAGCGTTTAGATTCCTCGACGCTATCTATAACTTCATTACGACCGACTCATGAAAGCATTAGAGGGGAAACCAATACTCGACATGATTAACTATTCTTGGCTCTAGTTATTTTCGCCCCATAGGCTTCGATAGCTATAGTAGGCGCCAGATAAATGTGGAATAAAGTACATTGACCTTTCCCTAATAACTGTTCATAGGTACCTGAACAATTAAATATGAATCGTTTTTCATTATTAGACAATGTTAAGGATCACGAGAGATGATGATTCGGGACAGCTTTGTGTCATTAATTCCGTTTTTCAAATTAAAAATGTCAATAATTGTAGGTGGGTCAATGACCGTTATTCCACGATTATCTGGCGCCTACTATATATTGTAAGCTTGGTTTGTTGACGAGTGTCTAAGTTTACTATGAAGGCACGCTTTCTGAAGGGTACTTAGTAGTTGAAAATATTATTCAAAAAAGATTACAGATTTAAAAAATAAAGTTCACTGCATTTTTTAGACTAAAAATAAACTAGCTATTTTCAGCGGTTTCGCTCGCTAGGCAAATCCCACAGAAGCTGTTAATTTTTCCGAAACAATAAGAAGCACTCAGTAGTGATGTCTCTCTATCAGGAGAACAAGTTTCAGCCGCTCCACGTAAAATACTGGTATTCAGCTGAATCCAGTATGACTGGAAGCCGATCCCAATATAGCTGGGAAAAAGCTAGGCAGATGATGATGATAATTATTTAATAAACAATAATTATTTTATCTTTGTCATATTAGTTTGAAAAAAATATTCGACACGTATTTTTCATTTTATCAAATCAATAAAAAAATACGAAAATGAAACGCATCAAAGATAAGGAGTGTGTACTGGTTAGTGACCTCACGCGAGTTTTCAACGCACTATATCGCCTTATTTTGTTTTTATAACAAAAGCAAATTAATTGGCAAGACAGGTGTCAGAATTTTGACTTTCTATTATGACTGTCAAAGATCCACAAATGACAACCGAGACCAATATTTGTTCCGAGGCACGAAGGAATCTTCGTATGTTAAGATGGTCACCTATCCACGAACATCCTCGGCAAACGTTACTTAACCTAGAAGATCGAACCCTGTAGAAGTTATTAGTTATCAGTTACTGTGATCGCCAACCCGCCTGCCAAACGTGACGATTATGGCAAACCCCGCCTTTGGGGGTGGCCAATGTCCAGCAGTGGACGTCATCCGGCTGATGCTGAAATAAAATGTAGGCACAAATTCAGAATTCACAGAAAACAAAGAGCTGGTCACTACAGTGTCAGCATAAAAATATTTCAAGCAGGCTAGATGTCAGTACAAAAGCCGTCTCGGGAAGCCATTTCCTTAAATGACTGACGACTGGCGCTGGAAGTGAGCCCGTTGTATTTCGTATTATTCTTTTATTTCTTGTGGCAGCCACAATATCGAGTTTAACGTAACCGAAGAAAAGTTTTAATGGCAAATTCTGATCATGGTTTTTTTTTCATAAATTATTAACATACACATTAAAGAGAAAATGGTTTTAAATCATGTAGTATAAATTGGTTTAACATTAGAATTATTCGTCAATTATCTCAACTAATATTATAAAGAGCAAAGATTTATTCGTTTGTTTGTTACGTTTGGCTCGAAAACACCCGAACCGATTTTGAAAATTCTTCTGCCATTAGACAGCCACTTTATTAACTTAAAATATAGGCTATATTTTATTTTAGAAAAGAATAGAAATCCGGACGAAAATTGCAATTATGTAACCCAAAGTAGCAAAATGTTGCCTTATAAATTCATAAATTTGTTTTACGCTGAGAAAACTATTGATGATACATAAAAAAAACAAACAACGTGATTAAAGTTCTCATTATTACCTATAAAAATGTCTTACTAAATAAATTATGGTCACAATGACCGCTTATTTTTGAAATGATTGTTCAATAAAACCAGAGTGCAATGGAAAGTTTGTGATTTTGGTATCATTTTAGTAATTCTTATCCATTTAATTATTAAGGCTGATTTTATAATAAATTACACTTTAATTTATTTAAATCGGACCTTTCGTTTAAAAGTTACAGCGGGTATAAAATGCTCTAAGAAAGAAAAATGTTGCGGTTTGAGCGAACTGGGGATTTTGATAAAAAATTACAAAATAGTTTGAATTTTTTGAAAATAAACCCATAAAGGGGCGAAAAGGGGTGATGAAGTTATTAGGGAAGGACATTTTTGCTTGCTTCAATTTACGTGGAAATTAGTATGAATAAACTAAATGTGGTATCATTAAACACATCTAAAAATTTTTCCATAATCAACCCCTGACAGGGTGAACGGGGTGCACAGTTGCGCTGATCCTGAGACCACAAAATCAGCAGCAGAAATGGCTGGGTAATTAATGAAAATCGTTTTGCTTAATTTTCGAAATAAAAACCTTTACACGGGGGTAGAGGGGGCGTTGAAGTTTGTGCATTTTTCTAGCTTGAAGAAGAGGGGTTTAACCACGACATTTTGATTGAAACAGTATAATTGAAACAACACTGTTTTTTCGTAGGTGCCAGCTTTTTGGTAAAAACAATAAAATACTTACAACTTTCTACCTATCTAGCCTCTTTTTTTTTTTTTTTAAGGATGTGAAATCATCAAATGACTTCTTCCGCTCTGGGTGGAGCGGAAGGGCGTGTCAGACTCTTACTGACTAAAACCCATCCGTGTTCCTTCTGAAGCCCTTTGCGCTCCAGGGCCGCGGTGACTCTTTCGAACAAATTCCGCAACCCTGGCAGGCTCTGGCCATAGCGGACCCCGTCTTTTATGCTGACATCTCTTTGAGGCGCGCGTGAAACACAACGCGCCATCGACCCGGGCCTGGTGGTGATCGGACAGCGAGCCACCCAACGCTCGCCGTCCGCAGGCCCGCGCCTACGGTGGCCGGGGATCGCCCTGCGACTCCCGACGCCCGGGGCGTCTTCTCCTGTTACGGCGGTTGGGGCGAAGGCCTTGCCTTTCCCTCGCGCGGCCCGCCTCCTCCTTCGCTAGCATTACTGCTTCGCAGAAGGAGGTGACCGCTTCCCAAGCCTCCTCGCTCCGGACCATGGATTCAACCAGGGCCGGACGCGAGAGGTTGCCGCCGCCGATCGCCTCGACGAGGACACGGCGGTGCTCCGCCCAAGCAGGGCAGACCTCCACCGTATGCTCCACCGTGTCCTACCTATCTAGCCTAAACTATCATAAATGAGAAAAATAAGTTTAGTTAATTCTCTAATCTTCATTTTATTAAAACGATAAGCAAAAATAGATTACTTACTCACCTACAATATTCTACCTGTCTCCGTGCTTGTGCCCAATGAAGATGCTAAAGTCTAATCAATGAGCAAAATTAGTTTAATGTATAATTACTTTTATTATAATGATAAGCAAAATAAAACATTATTAAAGTCAAAGTCAAAGCATTTATTTAAAATAAACCATTATCAGGTACTTTTGAATTGTCAAAGTCAGTCAAAAACATAAGCTATTTGCACGTTCCAAAGCGTAGATCTCTATGCAACTAAAGGATGACCAGTCTCCACTGAAGGCGCCCGTTCACGAACATGACGCGTGCATCAGCACCATTCAGCTGAACCATTTTGAAGGGATGTGAATGATCCGATACACGAGCCACCATCAGTGAGACATTGGAGTGACCATGGCACACCCTCAACTGCCCCTACGCACTTTGATTTAAACAACGCGTCTTACTAGGTTACACTGCGGACCGTGCTACGCTGCATGCCTTGCTACGTACTGCGCACCGTGCTACGCTGCATGCCTTGCTACGTATGCTGCGTTTGCTACGCCGTAGCAGCTAACACCTTCGAACTACGCATTGTATTCACACTCTTTCTGGAAGATTTATTATTAATTAGTTAAATTACATAAGATGTTTCTTGTTGACATTAAAATATAACTACCCAAAATATTACTCTAAACCTATTTATGTTCAAAAACGAACCCCAAGACGCTTAGGCATAAAAATGCTCCTCCGCTGTCTTAGGGAAGATGTCATTGATCATTGATAATAATATTATTACTTTTCAGCGTTGAAAAAAAAATGTTTTTTTCTGTTATACTTTTTACTTTTATAGTTGTTTAAAATATATATCATTCATACTACATAAGAAATTGTTGCTGTGCATTATTTAAATATGCCAAGCAAAATACCGCAAATAAATTATAAATGAATACCATTACAAAACATACCTCTCATGTCCCAACTCTATGTAAGTCTCAAATTCCATTACTATTCTCATTTTGTGCATTCATGTAAATACTTCGTAAATATACCCATTTTACTATTTCAGTTCATTTATTTATTTATTATAACTTCATGGAACGCAGGACAAAAAAGGTCTTAATACCTTAGGTCAAGGGTGCCGAAGAAATATAATGACAGGTACATAAAAAAGAAAATATATTTTCAGTAAACTTTTGTCTCCAGTTTCTTTCAGCGTCTTTAAGAAATATTATTCATCATTGATCAGCAATTGTTATTTAAATAAAATACTTAATCAAAAGTCCTTAAAGATAAAATTATATAACTGCTTAAACGAACACGGTTTCAATAATATAAAAAAGTTTATGGAATATAAATGTTGATAAATTTAATTACTATTGTAGGTGGTTTGCTTATCTTTGCATGCCATAACTTAGCAAAACATGCTTGTGTCTTCTTATTTATTTAAATACTATTTTATATCATATTTAAGTAAATAAATGATTATTATTATTATTTATTAAACAAACTCTAAATTAATTTCCATTCAAGACTCATCCGACAAGTCCCAACTCTATTTAAGGCACAAATTCCATAACTATTCCCATTACGTGCACTCATGTAAGGACTTCGTTAATATACCCATTTGATTATTATTCGGAAACTCAATCATGCCGAAACGAATATGACCCATTTCAAATATTTTGCTGAATACATGAATAGTTCAGGCGAATGAGGTTTTATACCCGTTATTGAAATAGAGTTTTTTGCTTTTGCAAGTAGGTCGTTGACCTACCCATATATAGTGGTTTTCAGTGCTTATAGACACATGCAAAACGGGAATATGATGATTGAAATACTGACTAGTTTTGAACTCATTAGAGCTCAACAGGAAGTGCGTCAATGATTTCATCGAAATAAATCGAGCAAAATCCGAAATAATGCACCTTATTTTTTGTTATATTTACCGAAACTTTTTTATTTATTTTGTGTATGTCGTCAAATAAATGTTTTTTCTTTCTTTTACTTTTCATTAATTTACCAGCTTTTGCTAACTTTAGCGTTAAAGTAGCCTATAATCGTCTCCAGGGTCCCATCTATCTCTGTGCCAAAGTTCATCAAGATCCGTTTAGCCGTTCTAACGCAATTTTGTAACAAACATCTATCCATGCATCAATTTATCCATCCAAACTTCTGCATTTATAATATTTGTTTAGTGTATAGAGGTATAGAATGCCGCCACATGAAAAACTGAGAAACAAAATTTGTACGGCAACAAAAAGAACCGCATTGCCATCAATCCTGTCAGCGATGAACTACCAACGAAATCCTGCTTCGCGCAAGCAAAGTCCTCCATGCGATTTTAACAGTCCGAATATCAACTATCGGGCAGTTGCCCACCAGACACAACAAGCGTCTGGTCGGAGGATCCTCCCTTTTCAGTAGTGGTATGCGGGACTTAACTCTCTGTACCACATACCTCTATAAAAGTATAGATTGAAAATTGTTACGTATCCATATCATACAAAACTTATAAACTCATTCTGCTTTAATTTTTTTGTGTGAAGTATTGTTATTCACTATTATAACACAAATATTCGTCGACAATCAAACTCACTAATCGCGCCATCAAAGATAATTAGATTAAAACTAGAAGTGTCTCCGATGCAGTACGAGCCCCGAGGGACGTATCGCAGTACACGACACGCGATACGGAGCCTCCGGCAATAAACACTTTATTAACTACCCCTCTTTATGTTTCCTTGAGAACTTCGCGTTGTTTACTTTACAAAAGCTAATTTTAAGTTTAATTTAATTTCTGTAAGAGAATAAAGAAGTACGTTCGTTGTCGCTTTTTGTGTTTGATATCACTGGTATTTTGTGTGCACTTGAATTTGAAATTCGAACGATGTGATCGGCCATGTTTTTTTAAAAGATGGCCATGATGTTAGTTTTTTAAACATTATTGAGTAATACAAACTTCTATCAGAATAATATCAACCTGCCTACGTAGGTACGTAGGATTGTTTAAATCTGTTTTCAATTTCGTATACGAACTCAATCCCAATCTATGATTATGTGAATATGAACACTGAATTGTGTTTATCTGAAAATGTGAAACGAGCGTGAACACAAAGAAATAAGTGCCCGATACCAACATGAGCGAAAACATATTCCACCAATTAATTTCTCGGTCCATTTAAAATACGGTACCCTGAAACCGTGAAACGATATGAGCTACAAATTCAGACCCATGTCTGCAAACCCGGCACATGTCTACAGGATTTATACATAGCGTCTAAAAGAAAATGTCTTTTGCGACGAACGCTTTTATTGAAATTGGCCGTATTACCATAATAATATTAGAGGGATTGGCAGCTATCGGCGAAGTGTAAAATCTCAGTATACCGCCCAATGTTCTCGCATCCGAATACCGTAATCTACATATATTTCTCTACCCATGCCATTATGGGGATTCAATTACCCAGTCTTTTATTTTTCGAGGTTCTTTATTCTTATTGGGGTTACTACTGAATGGTAATGGATATCGTCAGCGTCTTCAGGGTTAAAACCCTCTCCCGGAATAGCATTAGGTCCATACTAAGATAAACTTTTTATTGCACGTTTTTATTTAATTCGCTCTCTGTTTGTATTCCGACCGGATCCTAATCAATGTGTAGTGCGCATTATTGGAACAACGAGGCCGGATTTCGGGCAATGTGTTCACAGTTGTACTCCAATTTTTCCAATAGCTGCTCGTACTTCAAATTATTTTTCTGACTCATTTTATTGGCAGCTTTCTGAAAATTTTTCGCTACCACGTTCGGAGTTTTGACGTAACGTTGCCAATTTTTAATCAAGAGTAACTAAAATAAACCTGTCCTTGCAATGTTAAACATTCTAACAAGTGACGTATAACTTTTGGAACAGAACGCAAAATCAACATGAAATATTTATTTTTATTCAAAATCTGTGCGGAAATAGAAATCCAGCATCAGATGCGAGGGCGTGAACATTTATTTGTTATATCCAAGCTTTTGCTGAATGTGTTCGTTTGGAGATGTGCAAATAAAAATTTTGGAATTTCTAAATATTTAAACCGGAATGCGAGCTGTTGGTAAGCCGGGATCGTAACACATCAAAAGCTAAAACACACATAGGTACAATCTGGTGGTACAAAAATCGTGACTATTTTATGAATGTCGAAACAACAACTATGCTAAATAAATGTTAGTTTTAGATAAAAAAGCATAGGTTTTATTGACATGCTAGGCTATTGATAAGTTTTTACTAAATACACTAAGACACACAAAAATATCGTGACAGAAAATTCGTAGCAGCCTTGTTTCAAAATTAACTGCAAATCCCTTCGAATATCGCTGTTTAAGATTCGTGTATTTAGAAGAGTGCGTTCAATAGTAATGAATATACTCTGTACTGTAACACTAGCGGACGCACGCTAGTACTACTTACAGATATTATTATAAATAAAACTATGTTTAATATTTAAACTTCATAATATATTTGGCATCTGCCTTCAACCAACGCTGGTACCGGAGTCCCATATAAAAACAAAACATATTTTCATATTCCTAATTCAAATTCTCTTTTACTTTTTACCAGACGCTTCCAAAGATCCAACTTGTCTGCCAGAAACCTGGAGCCAAGGAGATCCTCCTGAAAGTACCTTGTCAATGCACAAAAGCAGAAAATAACACAATTAAGAGATCACAATGACATGACGTGTAATGGAACGTGTGTAACATCCCCACAGAGAAATCTAACAATAGACTGCAACAATCCCTGTCGCACTGAGAGCGTATTTCACGTCAAGGGCCGCCCGCGTCACTCGCCCTCTAACCCGCCATTACTCATAACCAACCGAAAAGGATCCGGAAGAGAAAAAGAATAAACACAACTTACAAGTGAACAAATGGCAACACTTTACGTGTCTCACAACTTAAACGTCCTCCGAGAAATGGTATACTGCGTAATGTTGCCATCTGTCTCTTGTTAATGCGATATTATATCTTCCCTTTCGGAAAAACTGAAACGAGTCGTATGTTACTTAGCAAAGGAGGACGTGTGTGGAACGGTAAGATTAATGTCCGAGGCACGGACTGGTCGCTGTCTAGGATTTTCTAGCTCTCCGGGCCGCTTTTATTTTAGGAATTTTTCAATTTGCCCCTTGAGAGAATACGAGTTACGAATGGGTTAGTCGTTGTTGTTATATCAACGTTTATTTTTAACTGCGTATGTGGAATAGAACGACCTAATTTCATTTAGATGAGATTTAGCTAGTCGGGTGGTGAAAGCCAGGGCAGCTTTGATAAATTATTTTATTCAGTCAAAAGTCCGGATTTACGGGTTTGGATTGGAAATTCGTATCTGCTTCACTTTACTCGGGTTTAGCTTTCAAGGTTTTCCTATCAATACCCAAGTGCTTACGTTGCATTACGCTAATATATGAGAGTAGAACGAAAAACACAAGGAAATGGATTGAAATAAAAAATATATATATATTTGGGGCTCTAACAGGGCAAACAATTAAATTAAAAGTGATTAAGCAAATATTTTATAAAGACCTGTTGGATGTCAAAAAGCAGTTCAATAAAAAAAAAACCTTAAATCATTGATAAAACCTACTAAAGAGTGAACAAGTACATTTTCTTATCATTCCATAAAGTGACTATTAGTGTAGCATCAAGCTTATCTCGAAAACTTTTGAAATTAGGGACCGCAAAACTCTTTTAGTTTCCATCATACTTTATATTTAAAGAATATATATTATTATTTATCTTTTATTATTATTTAAGTAGTATTAGTTTTTAGTAATAGTTATTATTAGTTAGTAGTATAACAGCCGCATGGGTCGATCTTTAAGGTTAAGCAACGCTTGCCAAGGTTGGTTTGTGGATGGGTGACCATCTTAACATACCGAGACTCCTCCGTGCCTCGGAAAGCACGCTAAGCCGTTGGTCCCGGCTATCATTTGTAGATCTTTGGCAGTCGTTACGGATAGTCAGAAGCCAGATAATCTGACACCAGTCTTGCCAAGGAGTACCGTGTTACCCAGTTAATGGGTTGTGGAGGTCTGGTAGGCAGCCGCTCAACGTAAAATACTGGTATTTAGCTGAATCCGGTTTGACTGGAAGCCGACCCCAATATAATTGGAAAAAGGCTAGGCAGATGATGAAGTAGTATGTATTAGTATGATATTAATTTTAGTCATATTTTTATTTATAGTGTGTTATATTTAATCCTTTTTTCTACGTAAGCATAACTTTCACACACGATGTCTACATCTCTTTTATTCGACTCTCCATTCGCAGGTATGCTGGAAGAGATTTCTTTAGAAATAAGCATCACCTTTGTACCTATTTTTCTGTTCCCTTCTTCTTATCTATTTGCTAAATGTGTGTACATAAACTGTTAAATAAATTAACTTAATTATAAAATAGACAAACGACCTCAAAAGACATATAATACCACATCAATTTCAATAAAACCTGTGACTTTATAGGTTAAGTATCTAAATAATTATGTGTGTGAGTATCATACACTTTTGTTCCACAAAGAGTTATGTTCAAGGCAAACTTAATTGCCTTTCGTGAAGTGAACCTACCATACAACACGCGAACTTAAGGATAAAGATCAAAATTATTATTTTATTTAATAAAATATGTATGTCATCATCGTCATCATCATATCAGCCGAACGACGTCCACTGCTGGACATAGGCAAAGTCAAAGTCAAAACGTATATTTCAATAACGGCACTTTTGAACGTCATCATTTACAGTTCAGTAAAATAATATTATTACATCAGTAAAGTGACTCTACTGTCCCCCAAGTGTCGCCATAACAACCGGTCCTGTGCGTCTCACATCCATCGGTTACCCGCGACCCTCACCAGGTCATCGGTCCATGTTGGAAGGCGTCCCACAACGTGGAAATATCTTCTTTGTTCTATTTTCTGGATGAAACGATCACTCAAATAATGACTGAGTCTATTTCTACTGAGATGGCGACTAATAAAGGGAAGAAGAATTGTGTGAGTTAACGAAGCCTATTATGTGCAATTCATTTTAGCTTACTTTAATCGTTTTATTTAGGTACCCTTGCGTTTTGAAATCAATCAAAAACTTATTCACTACAGTAGGCGCCAGGTAAATGTGGAATAAAGTGCATTGACCTTTCCCTAATAACTGTTCATAGGTACCTGAACAATTAAAAATGAATCGTTTTTCATTATTAGACAATGTTAAGGATCACGAGAGATGATGATTCGGGACAGCTTTGTGTCATTAATTCCGTTTTTCAAATTAAAAATGTCAATAATTGTAGGTGGGTCAATGACCGTTATTCCACGATTATCTGGCGCCTACTATAGTATACTATATAGTAGAACCAGGATGTTATCCCAGTAACTAATTGAATTACTTTTAAATAGTCATTAAAAGATACTATCCGCTATCAGCCGCCGAGTATTTGTTTTTCTTTTATTCTTATAAAACTTAAATTAGTGTCTATGTCTTTAATATTTATGTGCCATTAAGTTCTTAAACTTCTAAAGTCCTGGTAAAAAAATGGCTCTCAACAGTACTGTGACAGCCGATCTCTGAGGGACCAAAATAGGTAGGCATGTGATACTTATGAAAAAAAATCGTATTTAATAAATAATTTGGAGCGGTCGCCCAACGCGACGTACTTTTTTAGAATTAAAAATACATACTTAGGTACTTTAAGATTGAGTTTTTACTATCGTTACTTTTTAAAGGGAACTTAGGTTTTTGTGTTGGCGGTTTTTTTAAATATTTAATTTTATTTATTTAGGCAAACCAACTAAATAACACAAAGATATTCATAGTACATATCCTTTACAAATACAATAGCATTGCATGCATCTATAGTAAAGATCAGCACAGCATTTTATTTAGATCTCACAATACAATCATAATTAACATAAATGAATAACAATGTAATTCATTCCAATGGAGAAGAAATTAACACTAATCCGAATCTTATGGCGGACAGCTGGAGATAGGTGCCTGTCGATGCCATAGGTGGGTTCAATAATATGTTAAAGTGTTTCCGAACGCATACAACCCTAATCTCTTCAAAATAAGACTGAACAGGCTTCTTCTGGGTAAGCTCGCTCCATCATCGACTTTGTCTCTGTCATCTATGACCTAGACTAGTGTCAAGAGCAAACCCATATTAAATAAACAAATTCCTTTATCAAATCTAAATACTTTTATTATTAAATGGTGTCCCGCTACGTCCTCAAAGTATCTTGCCATTGGAGACAAAGTCTGAACGGTATTTTGAGAAAATCGCTCTGGTTTGACCTCTCCCAATAGACGGCAAGAGCCTGCATCAGTCATCGTGTTACTAAACCTATTTCGGCGAGCTCAACGACACGACACAAGACGGCGCCGGAATAGCATGCATTTAGTTGCTGAGATTGGCGAATGTAGCCACTATCTCCGTTCCAGTTAACAAACGTAATAATCCTAGCTATAACATCCTACTAATACTATAAATGCGAAAGTTTGTGAGGATGGATGGATGTTTGTAGCTCTTTCACGTAAAAACTACTGAATGGATTTTGATAAAATTTGACACAGTGGTAGATTATTCTAACGTAAAAACTACTGATTGGAATTTTATCAAAATCCATTCAGTAGTTTTAACGTTATTCCAGACTATATATAAATATATAATATAGTCTGGAATAACACATAGGATACTTTTATCTCGGTAATATGTTCCCTTGGGATAATTTTCGACAGTCACGCGAGCGGAGCCGCGGGCGGCAACTAGTTATAAATAAAGAGTGAATTTGTTTATTTTGCTTAAAACGCCTTTAAATCTCTGAAGCGATTTGGATGAATTTTGGTACAGATATAGATGGGTCTTTCTAAAGTAACAAAAAGCTGCTAGTATTGGATAAAACCGGATTAACAGCAAAACTTTTGAGTGTCAGTGTACACAATAATACTTAAATTCCTTATTTTGTTTACTATGACCAATATCACCGTTTTTAGATAGTAAGCATAATAAAGTTGAGTAAAACCGGATTTGAAAGACTCCTTCTTAAGGAATTATGATGCCATCAGCCATCTTAAATTAGTAAATGCAACTGCTAATAATATATGACTAAGTTAGATCCAAAAAAAGTGAGGCAATTGAGGTAAAACCTTTGTAGTAGCAGATTTAATGACAGCTGACACATTCTTTTTTTTTTTTTTTTTTTGTGAGTGGCTTCTCGCAGTTCAGCCTGTTGTCGACTGCTTAACCGGGCTTGCCTGTGGTGGCCTTAATATAATATTAAAGCCTCCAGCCAGGGCTTATAATGACACATTCGGACTGAAATATTAAAAATATATCGATTTATTTAGTTCTGTTGATAGCCAAGCTTATATTAGAAACACATAGCATGGAGCACAGCCATGAAACCAACGTGCTAAATTAGTTTACCAGACAAAGATCAGTAAAAAAAGGGAACTAAATTTTTGAGCTGTTGTTTAAATATTCGAGATGTTATTATGATCAGTTGGAAAACATATTGAGTAATTGAATGGCGGTTGATTAATTATTGCGACAGTAAAACATGGACAGTAATAAAAAATCAATTAGTAGGTTATTTTATCATACAATGTCAATTCTAAAAATAATTGAAACAACAGCTCTAAAAATTAGTTGTCAAAAAATATTAAGGCAAAAATAAGATTTTTGGTTAGGTTAGGTTAGGTTAAAACTGTAACGTCCTACGTATACTCCGTGTCTACGTGTACTCCTCAAAAATTCAAAAGTCATTTATTCAAATTAGGCTGAGTGCCAGCACTTTTTGAACGTCAAAGTTCTACATAAAGACAGTCCCCCAAAACGCCCGCCCGTCACCACTTCCTAGTGTTGTAGCTGGTGCCAGACACGACTTGCATTAATAGATAATTTTTCATAGAATTGCTTAGAATGAGATTTCTTACCGACAAATTCCGATTTATCACCGAGCGGTTACGTGTAATTAATTGTAATTTTTAACGCCCATTTAATTATTTTCCTGCTCAATTATTTATTCACTGATCCATTTCATTATTTTTGATTACTCATTTTTGTTTACTTTACTGGTTAGTTTTAACTGCTGAACTAGTTATTAAACGTGCCAATTTTAACTGACCAAAACTGCTATTTACAAATGCCTCTTTAAATCAGTGCCGTAAAAAATAACAACTCATGCACTTTAAACTATTAATCAAAGTAAGAACACAGCACAATTATTTAAAGACACCGTTTCAACGTTTTAATAAAGAGTAAGGCGCGAATCCATCAAGAAGATTACTCATTCCTGGTCAATACCTTACCAGGTCCAAGAGAGCAACAAACGAAAAACAGGAGAGAATTCCACCGGAGCGGACGTCAGATATCTTTTGTGCTTCTTTGCAATTGGGTGGTGCAGCCAGAACAATGGAGTTTGACTGTTTCAGTAGTGCACTAAAGGCTGCACTGAATGCAAAGTTAAGTTTGTCTGAAGACTGTCCGGCGCGGTGACAAAGGAACAATGCCTGACCCGGATATTTGAAGGAAAGAAGGAAAGTCGAATTTTTTGGGAGGCTCACTTGTTGTCGGTTCTGGGTTTTGCGTTTAGTAGGTTTTTGGGGCTTATTTGTGTTTTTGTTATGTAAACTTGCAAAAGCGTTTTCGTATGTACAGGTTCAATGGTTCATTGCTAAATGTGTGCTAATTGAAAAAAAAAACGTGTGTAGTAACGTATATGATAGCAAAATGCTAAGCCTTTTCACACGACACGACACAAAAAAAACGTGTGTAGTAACGTATATGACAGCAAAATGCCAACAGTTAAGCCTTTCCATACAAAGACTACTTATAACAAAATATTTCTGGCAAAAAATCAAGGAAACAAAAAAACAAATCCTGCAAAACAACTATCTCCAAGCTCCACGTCTCCGACACACCGATAAATAGTAAACACTAATAACGCTTACAGCACTAAAGTAAGATGTAACAATTCGCAGTAACGAGCTCGTCCCTAAAGAGCGTGACGTAATCGCCACACAATATACTATCTGTCCCACCGTCCCCGGCTCTGTATTAGATGATTCTTTAGAAGAAGGGCGCAAGTCACAGATACTAGCGAGGAAATTAATGAACAAAATGATGATAATGAAATATTCAATGGCAATTTAGACGATTAAGGAACAGTTATACGTGATACAGGAAAAATAACGTTCGTTAATGTTAAGGTCAATCATAATGATGTCAAAAAGCAAAGTCTTGTTCAAACCGAAAAAACCGATTTCCTACTAAGCCAAATACGAGGACCGTCGTATATAGAAAACTTCTTGATTGGGGACTCCACAACTCTTGAATCTTTTAGCGTTAGAGCGACAAAACCTCCCGAGACCGGAACCCTTCGTGAGGAAAATAGCAAAGTTTTAAGACTTAAGAGTCATGCCTGTCATCATTTCGGATTTTCGGATAGTTGATAAAAGTACGGAAAGGTGTACCTAAGTGGGATAACAATCTTTTGTGTATCTCGGTTTTGCTAGTGCTGGGGCTACATTTTTGTTTTTTATTTAATATGGATTTACTTTTGACTCTAGTCTAGGTCATAGATGACAGAGACAAAGTCGACGATGGAGCGAGCTTACCCAGAAGAAGCCTGTTCACTCTAATTTTGAAGAGATTAGGATTAGGGAGACATTATCGGGATTCGATGAATTTTCGCGCGATCGCGACAAATGCGGCCGAGTAGTTCGTCGAATCGCAATGTATTTGGGCGAACAAAAATGCTCATCGCGGCACTGTCGGTAAACTATCACGACAACGCGACACGAATATTCGCGCGATATTGTAGCCCCACCATAAGAAATTAAAGTTAAACGAGCTTAGTGACATAAATATGAAACTGGCAATTTGAACTGACTTTGTGGACTATACTCAGGGCATATTCCATTAATGACGACACGAAATTACGTTATAAACGCTTCGTTTGGCAAGTTTACGAGAGTTTAATTAGATGAATAATTCTCTTGAAGTTACGACTGAGAGAATTGCAAGAACAGGACTGCAGCTTAGAATAATAACGCGCGAAGCAGTTCACTTGAAAAAGAGCGATAAACAATTCCTCAAAGATAAGTCGAAATGCCAAGTTTTTCCGTACGCTCTGACGCCATTTAGTACTCAAGAATCTCCAAGGAAATTAACGATCAACGCTAAACTTGGCATATTTAAGGAGCCATCAGTGTTTCATTTACTTTCATATCCCTAGGGGGAGGCAGTTTGTTTTACAGACATTCAGAAAATTAAAAGCTGAGCAGATGCTTGGGATCCGGCACTTAAATGACGGGCGAAGCGGAATGGGAACTACAAAGGACATTCTGTTAAAAGCCGAAATGTCAAAATTCCTTGTTATTTCGTTGAATGGTGTTTAGGACCTTAAAAACTGGCTAGGTCACGTGTCGCTCGGTTGAATGTACGCTTTTAGACCATTTTGTATTTGTGGGTATTTGCAATCTAAACGGATCTGAGGATTCTTGAATTCGTTTTTTTTTTATTTGGTATTTTGGAATTTTGGGCGAATACTTAACAAGTTTTTTGGTAGATTGTTAATGTACTCGTATTAAAAACGAAAAGCACTTACATCTTTAATTAAATATTTTAACCAACCTAAATTTTGGGACAACCTGTACAAAATTCTGTTGGCTTTAAGATTTCGTCGGCGGTTCGTTTTTTCAACGACGTGGTCATAATAATTTCATAGACCAAAGTAAAAATGTTTGACTTTTGACTATAGCACTCTTACATTAATCATCAAACATTCTTAATGTTGTATTAAGTATTTCACTAAGTATCAATTAATTTAATACTCAATAATTTTATTGCATTCCACATGTATTCTAAGGTGGTAAAATAACAATTAGTTTATATGGACCCTGTCGGGCACAGCAAGATAAGTATCTAGGTTAGGAGAGAGGAAGCATTTTATGATATGTAAAATTACTTAGGAAACTCTCAATATAGTTATCTATTGAGAAATGTAAATAGAATTAACAAATGAAGACTTGAATAGGTAATTAAGTTATAAGTTATGACTTTATTAGTCTATCACTTAGAAATTCGTTTACCGAGTAGTAGCTTATATTGAGTAAAAATTGTCTAAATTTTCTAAAAATATGTTAATTTTGTCTTCTTTTTTAATTAAAGTACTTTTAGAGTGCATTTTTAATCGAGAACTTGGTAAGTTTAGCCTAGATTGGTGTCTGAGTAGATAGCGTGTCTGAGTGTCTCTACGTTTTGAATAAAATTCCTGATGTTTCCGTACAAATTAGCATGTCTCTAAAATATATACAGGGAAGGGTCATTATGGGATATTATGTTTTTGAAAAAAAGGTTTGATACCGTAAAGCTAAATTCTCAAGACTACTCATGCATTATTGATTCCATAAGCTTCCCCTATTTCAACCAATCCCGACTCATTCTCAAAACGTGGCAACAAATACCTTTTCACAAAGCACTTCGCCCAGTAAAACTCTTTCGACATAAAATAATTTCGCAGCTTAGTACGTTCGGAGTGTAACTTAACTGTGTCGTTTAAGTAGAGTCAAATACTCGTCGTTAGTACGGGCTGGAACTAAAATGTCACGTCCCGAACATTTTAAGCTCCCGCCTTTCCCAAGTGTGTGCTATAATTTTGTCATAATGTTTTAATACAAAATCCCTCTACGAGTTGCCAGTGTGCGAACATCTTTATAGGCTGGTACGCAGATTGTTCGGGCAATAACAGACTTTATGTACATGTACACTGTACATAGATTTGAATTAAATGAGCTGGCTGGTATGTGTTAATACGGGTGTACATATGTGGCCATTAGACACTTTTGGTGTGTTTGTATTTAAATTTTATGTCTGAAATTGCCAACTACTACTATTATTTTATTAAAGACATTTTCATTTTCATTAACATACTCGATCGTACGTGTGTGTGTGTGTGTTAAAAACTAATTAAAAATCATATAAGTTTTGCGTCAAGTATATTGCGAAACCTCATTTCCGTTTATTCAAAAAAACGTCGTTCAAAATGGCGGCCGCAACTCGGGAAATGAATGCGCCTGAATCTAAACAAAAACATAAACGAGGAACAAAACAGTCGCTCATTATTGACAAACGTTTTTTAAAAGATAAAAGATGTCTCTAAATTAACCTTCGAGAACGGATAACTGGGTCGGCTAGAGCCAAGCAATACGATAAAAGGGATTCGTCCCAAGGAACTGGATTAGTAAGAAAGTCTTGTTAATCCAATATTATTCACGGAGATTACAAAGAGATATCTCACTTTGATAGCGAAAAAGATTTTCAACACAGATCTGTTTTAAAGTAGATATAAATAGGGTAACGGGCCTACTAGATGACACTTATTGAGATAATGGGTTTTGTGTAGTTTATAATATAGTATCAGATTCTTAGTGCTCCTGAGAGAGTAAATAGGCAATTTATGTCAGACCTAAGATATATACACTACCACTCAAAAGTATTTGGCCACCCAAAAATAGTTTTCTTTTTAAAGTTTGAATAATTGAAACGAATTAAAAATAGTTAAAATTATTAAATTAACATATATGTGACGCGGACGCGGAACGCATCGGCGTACCCCCGATGCCAAGTCACAAATTCGCCGTACTTTTTGTTACATATTTGTGACGTTTGGCGTACAGCTCACGCACTTGCTTATTATGTATACGTGACAATGGCGTTCAAAAGGTCAAAAACGGTCTTTGGCCTGGCAAAAAACAAGTGACCAAATACTTTGGAGCGGCAGTGTAAGTTCAAACACATGTCATATGCAATTGTCCATTCTACTCTCATACGAGAATTTCCCTCGTGTGTCCGTTTCGTTCCCTCCCCGTTCAAAATACAGGAAGAAAACTTTAAGGTTGTTCTAAAAGTAGGTAGGTATATCATATACGTATACCTGCTTGTAACTAAACTCCTTGTTGCAAACTTATTCCGGAGATACCGCAGTCAAACTGAAAGTAAATGTTACAGGCGCAGAGTTATAGGATGTATTTTTTAGATGTTGTTTTTCTCGGAAATGTTAACAAGTATCTATGAACATTATTTTGATGAAAAACATTGTGATTTGTTGGGTAGATGTTTTAGAGCTGTTTCTTCTCTGAAGCGAATTTGAACGAGTATTTTGTTTGATTTTCCTTTAGACAACCTGGGGGTGTGGAGGAGCTCGTGGCTAAATAATAACAGCCGCACGGGGCGATCTTCAAGGTTGAGCAACGCTTGCTGAGGTTGGTCTGTGGATGGGTGACCTTCTTAACATAGAGACTCTTCCGTGCCTCGGAAAACACGTTAAGCCATTGGGTAATTGTAGATCTTTGGCAGTCGTTACGGATAGTTAGAACCCAGAAAATCTGACACCAGTCTTACCAAGGAGTACCGTGTTACCCAGTTAATGGGTTGTGGAGGTCTGGTAGGCAGCCGCTCCACGTATAATACTGGTATTCAGCTGAATCCGATTTGACTGGAAGCCGACCCCAATATAATTGGGAAAAGGCTAGGCAGGTGATGACAACCTGGGGTTGTGGGGGTCAAGAATTTAGTCTGTGTCAATCTAAGCAAGTTTGTTTCATCGTCGACCACATCACCACTTCCTATCAGGTGAGATAGTGATCAAACGCAAGCCTGTCAATAATAACGGAAAGACGGGTACATTTTATTCCTATCCATTTCAGTCATAGTTCAATAAAATATTCAAATTACTATTTAGACTACATTTCTTTCTCCGACGAACAAAAAAAGATTGATATTTTATGTAAAACGAATTGCAAAATATACTAGAAATTATTTTAGCTATTATTTCTAAATTTTTTATAAAACTTAGTCGTCTGGAATTGTTAAAGATATTTCTGATAGTTTTATAAGTCTGTGATGTTTGACAGTTGCTAGGTTTTCTAAGATCGATTACCAGTAACTGAGGAACGGCTCACTTATCTTAAATTATCCTGATTAACAATACAAATTAGTGTCTGAACTTATTTCACTTTGCCTTTTATCCACATTAAATAGTGCCTACATAGTTCTAGTTTTAAAGAGTAATCATCATCACCATCATATCAGCCGAAAGACGTCCACTGCTGGACATAGGCCTCCCCAAGTGCCGCCACAACAACCGGTCCTGTGCGTCTCGCATCCATCGACTACCCGCGACCCTCACCAAGTCATCGGTCCACCTTGTGGGAGGCCTTCCAACGCTGCGTCTTCCGGTACGCGGTTGCCACTCCAGAACTTTTCGGCCCCACCGACCATCTGTTCTTTAAAGAGTGTTGGACTTGAAGTTAGAAAATCTGATACCAGTTTTGCCAAGGGACACCGTTTTACCCAGTTACGTAAAATGCTGGTAATTTGCTGTATTCGGTACGACTGGAAGCCGACCAGGCAAGGTTTCTTGTAATAAATGATAGTGATAAATGATATTTATTTTGTAAGTAGGTTAGACATAACATTTTTACACGTCAATCTTTTTGGGTAATTTAAACTAGATGAGGCCGGTGTTTCCTAGCTGACTACCCTGAGAAGAAACACCGAAACAAACTCAGAGGTCAAAGTTTCTTACAAAGTAGGTACATACAATTGTACTGGTCAAATCATATGAGAACCACGTAGGTTAACGTCTGAAGTTGGTCTTTTGAGGAAAGTACCACACAGATTCTAGTGGACCTGTCCAGACAGTGCAAGCGTTTGTCAGTTATCGTGTAGTTCAAACTTAAAACTTTAAGGAGCTCAACGATGTTGTTTTGGATACCTGTCATCTTACTAATTATGTAATTATTTTAATACAAGTTGATCTACGGACTTATTAAGTACACATAGAACCATTTCGCGGTATGTTAGAACCTGTAGTACCTACTCAATAAAGGCCTAGAGGTCATCAACCTGGTCCTTGTAATTTCAGCCTCGAGGCTGCCAAACAACAAATATTATAACGACCACATTTATAAAAAAATGTGACGACTGTTGTTTATGGTTAACAATTAAAATACAAAATGGCGTTGTTGGCGGATTGTGGAACTGTTCCCAAAGTGACGACAATTTTTTATCTTTACGTTTCATCTTTTGAAGAAATGCTTGAGATTTATTTGCTTTTAGTTTATTATTAAGTTATGAGTAAGATTTGCTTTTAAAAAGTACATTAATGACTAAAAGAACACAAGTAACACAGGAACCTAAATATACATGAAACGCTGAATTGGTTATAAGAAGAATAAACAGAAGAATAATCTGTTTTAGTATGCAAAGTTTTTTTAGCCTTAATAGTTATTATAAAGACTAATACAGATAGGCATAACATGACAATGCAACAAGGTTTTGGGAATAAATTATATTCGTAAAAAAAAACGATTTATATGAAATTGCGCGCTCCGCAGAGAACGTTACGGCAAGATTTGAGCTCTTGGATCGAAAAAAAATAAAGGATCTACCTACTAACTATTAATATAAAAAATTATAATGGATGATTAATGATTGATGAATAATATTTGACATTTGCACACCTGTTGAGGTAGAATATGGCTTTAAGAATATTTGTCGTTCCCATATTCCAGCAAATAAATGATTTAGATTTTTGATTTTGAAAACTATCCAGGTACTTACTAAACATCTATTGCTACTAATACACACACTGCGATTACATAACATCACACCATCACCGAAGGGTTAGGCAGACATGTACCAATCCTGACAGGGTTGCGGAACTTGTTCGAAAGAGTCACCGCGGCCCTGGAACGCAAAGTGCATTAGGAGAAACAGGAATAGGTTTTAGTCAGTAAGAGTCTGACACGCCCTTCCGCTCCGCCCAGAGCGGAAGGAGTCATTAGATGATTTACGATCCTTAAAAAACAACATGAACCAATAGTGCACGCACATTACACTAGATCTGATTTAGTCCCATGTAGTAGGAGGGCGAGCCTATTTGATTTGCCAACCAAGCAACCAAACAGAACTCCAGCCATCAGACTACTACGGAGATGCGCTAGATGGGGAAACCCAATCACACTTTACTCACCCTGGTAATCCGAACCAGGACCTCGTACTCAGCAGTAGTGCTTTGACCACTAGAGCAAGGAAGCAGTCCGCCATTAAACCTCTTTAAATATCTTCCGGGTACCTGAAATAGCTTCACAAACGTTGGGGCATCACAATTCGGCTCTTTAGTTTAAGCACCGCTATATGACTACCCATTAACTGTAGTGGGTATCTTTTTGTCCGGGACACACATTGTTTGCTATATAATGCAACATTTTGGTGTGCCAGTTTAAAGCTTTGGCTACACTGCTGCGGCAGAACTTGTGAAACATGTTCCGTGTCGCGGCAGAAACATTTTTGTGGCCATTGTCTCGATGGATCATTAGAATGAATCGAGTGTTTCATACACATAATAATTATCATCTTTCTCTTGTCTTACCAATGAATTTGCGATCGATTTCTTTTTATTGCACGTTTGTTTATCAGTTTGTCTTAGTAATAATCTGTGGAAAATGTGTAAGTAGTATATTTGTTTAGTCATATGTTTAAGACATTGTATATTTTTAGTATACTACTGTTTGTTTTCCCTATAAAATTAATAAATAAAAAACAAATACATTTGAATAGCTTATGTACAATGGCGAGAATTGAGTTCTTATCTTGCAAGTATCACTAAAGACATGACAGTAGGTAATCAAAATTTAAGATGGCGACAGACAGACGCTATTTTGTGAAAAAAAAAAGTCCACAAACTATGTTAAATGGGGTATTTCAGCAGTCTGATACAGTTGGAAGTAACAAATCAGTTACTAAACTAAAATAAATGCCAACAAATGAATTAGACAGCCTGAAAAAAGACTTGTTTGGAACGTTTTTTTGCAGTTTTTTGAGGTCGGAATTATTAACAAAAGTATTATTTTTAACTGTAGTCAAATTTCGAATAAGTAAAAAGGTTTGAAATGAATTTCAATTATATCAAAATTGTCGGTACATACCTAGTCCTCTCCCATCACAAGTCGGGCCACATGTGTATAGTGTAGACGAAGCTTAAAGTGTAAATCGCGCGGTACATTTCAGTCGGCTGCTCACTGTGTCATCTGATATAATTGCCTCATATTATTCACGCGGTAAGAGATCACTACTGCGATTACTGTAGGACTTATTGTGGGTCTAACTGTTTCTATTATTTAGGTTTAGGCGACGAGTGATGTTTGTGTTATTTATTTTTCAACTTTGGTTTGTGTTGAATTGAGCTAATCTTTAGCGGCACTTAGAATTTATAATTTTAAGGGTCTCTTCAACAAAATACAATTTTAAGACACTCATTTCGCTTTTATTTTTATAATTCTTTCAGCATATTATTTTATTATTTTTTTTACTTATTATTGAACGACTTCAAAAAAAGAAGAAGGTTTTTAATTCGGTTGTGTTTTTTTTTGTATGTTTGGTACCTCATAACTCCGAAATTTATGAACCGATTTAACGAACACTTTTACACGGGAACCTTTTTTGGTTACAACACCACGAATAAAAATTTAATAACAAAAAATACTTTTTTTTTTACAAAAAAATACAACCGACTTACTTAACGGTATTTGGAAGTCGGTTGTATTTTTTTGTAAAAAGTTCTTTTTTTGGAAAAAAGTAGCCATCGATGATGTAGTGTAACTTTATGTCTCTACTTATTTATTTCGTTATTTTTACTTCCATCTTTTACATACACGCTTTTACTCCTACAATAAAAAAAACAAACAAACAAACAATTTTACGGCTATATTAGTTTAGAACAGTAGTTCCCAACCTGTATTCCGCAAGGGCCAAAAATGGTCCGCGAAATGTTTATAATTTCAATCTTTTCACCTCAAAAATTTCAAAGAAAAGCTATGCTGCGATTATTTATAAATACAATTATGATATATGTTTATTCTTAGATTAGCGCAGCTTATTTTTCTTCTTGATTTCTGGTCCCTGCTAGCAACAAAGAAATTAAAGTGGTCCCGCGTCAAATAAAGGTTGGAAACCACTGGTTTAGAAGATATAACTGTAGGTAGGTACAAAATACCTATCTCAACCATACTCGTAAAACCGTGCCACCCCTAAACTCCGAACTTTAAAACACATTTAACAGCAAACGCACCTTAATTTATTTGTATTTACTCGAAGGTATTTCGGTGTAAAATAATGCAAAAGTTTAAAAAGAGGACAAATTTAATTGGGCGAGTTACAAATGAGTCGGTCCGTAGGTGGAATCCGTTGGTCATGCGGGCAGCTATACCTCCCCGTTAATTACCAGAGTCTAACAAAGGCTCTGCGAGCAACCCAGCGGCTTTTGTCATCAGTATTATCTTAATTGCTTCAAGAAACTCGATATCGTTTGGCGACAAGATGCTTTTTATTCCTTCACTCCGCTCCCGACGGCAAACAATGACAGAACTTTGAATTAGTTTTCGGTTTGATAACGCCGCCAATGACTTTTTTCTTTCTCTGTTTTAACGACAGTACCGTTATTACGACCGATATTTCGGTCCGATCGTTGAGATTTTATAGCTCTTTCGATTTATTTTTCTAGTGTCCGTTTATGTTCGCGGGATGAGGCCAACTTTATGATATCACTATTGTGTAACTCTTTTTATCTAAGATTGTAAGCCATCGCTCATCGCCATAAAACTATATGTTCACTTTCGGATTTTGCTCTGAATAAAATATACGACAAGTGGGATGTTCTGAATTATGATTGGCTGTGTTTTATGAAGATGTATCGAATACGAAAGTTGCTTTTGATTCAATGGACCAAATTCTGCTGCAGGAATGGAATTTTAATCTCGTGTTATTTGGTTTTCTTTCAAGTGTGCATTCTCTTATCCATACTTCTATACCAATACAAGCTTCTTCCGGGTAAGCTCGCTCCATCGTCGACTTTGTCTCTGTCATCTATGACCTAGACTAGAGTCAAGAGCAAACCCATATTAAATTTTAAAAAATATGATTATTGCGACACAAACTCTGTCTATATTTTACCTTACACGTCGTAACTGCTGAACTGATTTGGATGAAATTTGCAAACGGGTAGACCACATCCTTTATCCAAATTCTTTTCCTACTCCTTCGCTTTGCTTTTCTGATTAATTTCGTAGCGGGATCCAAGACAGTTAAATCGTTTCTCCAGGACGCGTCGAGCTTTTATGGTGGTCGCCACTGTTGATTCTGGCTTTCAGGAAGTTGTAGTGGTTGGGAATGTGTGGCGGGCTTAATCAATAAAAAAAAAACCAAATCCTGGAATAGGATTTGGAATACTTTCTATCCCAGGAGTACATTTCCTTGGAATAATTCCTTATTTAAACGCAGGCGAAGTCACTACCAGAAATTAACTTTTATATATTTACATGTCTTTCATAAGAACCCTTATTTATTTGCTCTCACATAATTCCCGACGTCAACCATCCATTTGCAACTAAGCCGTGAATGTCACGACCCTTCATACCAAAATACACTCGCGTTAAAAACCCCCGACATCATATAAGCTTATCCACGTGTTAAGATACAAATTCTCGGATTAACCTTCAGTTGCCATGTAAATTAATAACTTACCTCCGTCACGGGAGATGAAACAGGGTTCATATTTAACTTTTTAACCCCTAACCCCTAATGTTGAACTTCGAAAACAAAACGTACGGGGACCCTGGCCCGGTTCCAAATCGCTAACGGAGGGCATAGGTCACCTTAGTTAATGTGCGGACATACTTTTGGCACGATCCTAACATGGCGTCACATGCAAATTTTATTCAATATGAAACACTTCACATACTGGATGAGTTTGTCTTGTCGACTATGCAAAAAATTCCGCGTATGGCACAGGGTTGTCGAATTATGCGCATATAGTTATCAAGTTGGTTTCGCTCGTGGTCTCTTAAACCTTGGGGACCTGGTAGGAAGAGGAGTGTTATTACCATGTTACTTAGATTTTAGATTGGTGTAAATGTTTTGGTAATTTATTCAAAGTAAAGTAAATTAAGACAGTGATTGCAGTTCTATTCTATCAACAGAAGTAGCAGACATCTCAATTACTTATTTTCTAATACATTATAAACATGTAAAATTATAAAACACCTATGTATAAATTATACATATAATCTGCTTAGCCTTTTCCCAATTATATTGGGGTCGGCTTCCAGTCAAACCGGATTCAGCTGAATTTTACGCGGAGCGGCTGCCTACCAGACCTCTGCAACCCATTAACAGGGTAGCACGGTACTCCTTGGCAAGACTGGTGTCAGATTATCTGGCTTCTGACTATCCGTAACGACTGCCAAAGATCTACAAATGGCAGCCGGAACCAACGGCTTAACGTGCTTTCCGAGGCACGGAGGAGTCTTGGTATGTTAAGATGGTCACCCATCCACAGACCAACCCCGGCAAGCGTT
Organism: Mamestra brassicae; assembly: GCA_905163435.1. Lineage (NCBI taxonomy): Eukaryota > Metazoa > Arthropoda > Insecta > Lepidoptera > Noctuidae > Mamestra > Mamestra brassicae. The sequence continues at coordinate 1,538,728 of LR990996.1, read as the reverse complement.
GCTTAACCTTAAAGCTCGACCCGTGCGGCTGTTATTATTTAGCCACGAGCTCCTCTCTCCTCTTAAAATAATGTATACACTATTGTATTACCTTATAATTATTCATATTCATATCATATATATTATCCATATCCATACTTATATTATAAAGAGGAAAGATTTATATTTTTGTATGTAACGAATAAACTTAAAAACTACTGGACCGATTTGCAAAATTCTTTCAGAAGTGGATAGCTACATTATCAGCAAGTAACATAGGCTACATTTTATCCCCGTATTCCCACGGGAACGGGAACTACGCGGGTGATTATTCATATGTAGGCTTTCCTTACTTAAAACAATGCACCTGGAATATTTTCTCTACACCACCCTTAGTTGACTGGTAGAGGAAGCCTAAGGGCGGGTTCCCACGATGTCGTGACGATTTTATCACTGGACGACTGTCACATACATTTTGTATATAAGAAGTCGTGGACGAAGGTTAATCGTGTCGTCGTAGATGTGAACACCTCCATTTAATTACACAAGCCACGACGCTTTAAACGACACGATAATCTATCGTCACAACATAGTGGGAACGCGGCCTAAGGCGTTAGGTCCACCATTGCACTTTTTTGCATGGAAGTTTGCTTTAATGAACAAATAAATAAATTGAGAGTATATATATTTCTTTTTGACAGTATATAATAATAATAATAATATCTTGGGACAACTCACACACGGTCATCTGATCCCAAACTAGGCAGAGCCTGTGCTATGGCAACCAGACAACTGATAAACATACTTATATATTTCTAAATACATACATATTATAGACAAATTACACCCAGACACAGAACAAATGATCATGCTCATCACAAAGATTTGTCCTGGGTGGGAATCGAACCCACGACCTCCGGTTTAGCAGTCAGGGTCACTAACCACTCGACCAACAGGCCAGTCAATATGTATTGACAATATATATATATTTATTTCTTTGAAACACAGAGCCTTTCCTAGTGAGCGAAGATACTACTAAGCGTATGTCTGTTACTAACTGATCCTGGGCAGCCAGCCCTGCAGCCAACTTAAACCAGCTGATCTTTAAGCAGACTTCAAAAGAAAGAAGGGTGACTTATGCAGGAAAGGTTCCGAACATTCATAAGAAACGAAACCCTGGTAGGATCACTCGGGTATCTGTCTGTCTATCCGTCTGTCACTGCCAATTTTTTCCGAATCTACTGGACCGATTCTGTTGAAATTTCGTACACATATGAACTCCTGTGACATGTGATGTGACAAAACACGGACGCGTTACGTAAATAAATAATTTTTCAGTAAGGGACTTTTGATCTTTTTTTTTTCAGTTGGTACTTTTGGGAGAGAACCTAGAAATTTAAAAATAAAGAGCTCATTGTGATGGTTTTAATTGTATTTTATAAGAAATAGTTTTTAAGTTATTAAAGAAATTAGATGAAAAATAACCATTCCCCCCCTCCCTATCTTCGAAACTACGGGGCCTAAAATTTTGAAAAAGAATCAGATAATAGTTCTTATCTGGGGAGGGAGAAATGGTTATTTTTCGCCTAATTTCTTTAATAACTTATCTATAGATAACTGTCAAAATAACATGTTACAAAAACGAAATTCGTTCGGAACCCTTTGCACGCGAGTCCGACTCGCACTTGGCCAACTTTTTAATTATTGTGTACGTGTAAATGTACACCGATTTACGGCCCCCGTCGTATACGTTTCATTTTACCACGATATTATCGTAATAGTTTTCTTAGTAACACGTATTAATTATTTCGCTTACTGACCACCGGCTACGTAATATCTAAATTGACAGCACCATGTCATTGATTGAACCCATTGATTACATCGTCCGAATCTGTTTGAGTCTGAACATTTGCTCATTCACAAACGTATTCTAATTATTCGGCTCCGATTCGCTGTCAGCTATCAGTAGCATTGCTAATAAGCTTTTCCTTTGAACTGTCAGAATACGTTTCATATTCGAATAATGGGTTTAAGATTGGTCCACACATAATAATATCTTAGGACAACTCACACACGGTCACCCGATCCCAAACTAGGCAGAGCCTGTGCTATGGCAACCAGACAACTGATAAACATACTTATACAAATATTTCAGACAAATTACACCCAGACACGGAACAAATGATCATGGTCATCACATAAAGATTTGCCCTGGGTGGGAATCGAACCCACGACCTCCAGTTTAGCAGTCAGGGTCACTAACCGCTCGACCAACAGGCCAGTCTGACATATCAGGGCCGTGATCGGGACGTGTCCGGGCTGTGATATGTCTCAACATGGCCTGTCACATTCCGGGTATGGCCCAGATACGGACGTGTGTGAACGAGTTCTACTCTGTCACAATGTGGCCTAGCACGTCCCAGGAAAGGCCCAAACAAGTTGAAAAAATGTATGCACCGAAATTTGTTTGAGCTCCGGATGGCCCGGCTACGTCCCGGGCACGGTCTGGTTATATACGGATCAATCTTTAATCGTCCGACGATTGAAGCACGAAATTCTCGGTGTGTTCAATACATGCATTTTCAGACATATTGGTTCGTGGAAATTGCAATGGTATTAATGCAGAGGGAGCAAAAGTGTTTTACAAAAAAAAACCGATCGAATAAAAACCACTACAAAGAGAAAAATAATTTTAATATCAGAAATCGATTTCTGTTTTTGATTTCTTCGTTTTTTGGCAACGACTACCGAAATGATTTTTTTGTTTCAATTTATTATTTCTTTAAGTATAGTGTTTTTATTTTCAACAAAGAGAAGAAGAATAGTGATGGAAGAGGGGAGTGTACTTGTGTTTGCGCACACGCATGTACATGATGGCTAATCTCCGTTGAGATTGGCCGCCATGGCCGAAATCGGTAAGGAGGACCATTATTATGCACTTTATTGGCAGATAACTTATATTGAAAGAAAAAATAAATCAGATTTACACATTACATTTTGTATTCAGAAGCTATAATATTGGTGGGGTTATCTGATATTGAAAAATCAGCCGGTCGATTCTGTAAACATGTCGAAGTGAAGGCTTGGGTGAAGCGATCACGAGGTGAGCTGTCAATCCATATAATCAAGATGGAATGACAGCTCACTTCGTAATCACTTCATTGAAGCCTTCACTTAGACATGTTTAAAGAATAGACCGGTGGGTCTAAAAAGTCAAAAGTGATAAAGAGATGGCCTCGATAAATTTGTTATCAGCTTATAATTTTATGAAACTAACGGTCGGTCTCAATCACGTATCTACCTTTAACCAACTGTCAAATAAGCTACCACCAGAAGCTGAAGCGTCGTGTTTGAAAGGCAAACATGATGTTTCAGCAGAAACCAGCCGTTAGTCTTAAGCAAACGAGTAAGGATCAAAACATTCGAACGCTAAAACAATTATTTTAATGGATAATTAAGATTCCCAATTTAATAGGTACAAAGAAAGGTAGGCAAGAAATTCTGGTTGGATATCCTAGCAGAATTTCTTGCCTACATTTTAGGAATACTTAGGTTTTAAGTTATTGTTTCTTTCTAGGTACTAACACAATTTTGTCAAGCGTTAATAAAATTACATTATACGAAGATAATATTAACTATAGGGACGTACCTATGCTCGCATAAAGGCTTCACAGGCAGGTGCAATGCCAGACGCGACATTGCGACAACGATGCGACGACGCTTTCTCATGAACATTGTTCTATGTGAAGAACAATTTCTTGTCTATTTTATTAATTTATTGTCTTTATTGAAACACTAGCTGCCGCCCTCGGCTCCGCCCATGGGATGAAAAGCATATAATACCTATGTGTTATTCCAGACTATAATCTGCCTCTGTGCCAAATTTGATCAAGATCCGCTCTGCCGTTCTGACGTGAAAGAGTAACATCCATCCATCCATCCTCACAAACTTTCGCATTTATAATATTAGTAGGATTAGTAGGATTTATAGCAGCAAAATACAAACGAATTAATTGATGATGTTACAAGTCGCATAGGTACTTTTAGTCCATTTGTTTCGAATTGTTTATCTACTTTGTCAAGGTGGAACTCCACATTCAGGTGTTGTCACTGAAACAGAACTAAATAATACTTGACACGACGGTAAAAAAGCGGACGTTTTTACAGCAGCCATGAAATACGACGCAAATAACATAAAATAATATAATTGTAACAATACTCGCTTACAGCTGTTGAGTGTAATGGGAATGAAAAATATGGGAATACTATGTTTTAACGTGGCTTTGCTTTGCGTTACTTGTGTGAAAAGGTACTGTGTCGCACGCACAAAACGAAATGGTACATTTTAAGGAATACTCTCATTGTGCGTGGAATTCTCGATCGGAGTCTGTGTTTCCTAATACTAATATAGACTACTAATATAGACTGTAGCACAGTCTAGGGGAGGCTGTAGTTGTTAAGTTATACTGACTGTACACTTTAAGTTGAGAGTCAATAGGATGATTATAGGCAAGCGTGTACATGTTGTCTATTTGGCTGACCGACCTTGACAAGTCAAAAGTTGTAAATTAAACTTGTAAATGGTATAGAGGTACGCCCGCATACCTCCACTGAAAAGAGAGGATCCTCCGACCAGACGGTTGTTGTGTCTAGTGGGCAACTGCACGATAATTGATATTCGGACTGTTGTATATGTTCAAATCGCACGGAGAACTTTGCTTGCGAGATGCAGGATTTCGTTGGTAGTTCGTCGGTGACAGGATAGATGGCGTTGCAGTTCTTTTTGTTGCCGTACTAATTTCACTTCTTAGTTTTTGTAGTGCCGCTACAATTGTTTGTGGTAAGAAACGGGCTTGAAGAAGTTTATATAAAAGCATGGAACTTTATATTAAAGGCACTTGAAAAAAATAAAATAAACATAAATGTTGAACGTTTTTGAAAAACTTGTATCTTAAAAATAAAAATTGCTGTCCGAAGTAACTATTCCACGCGGACGAAGTCGCGGGCAAAAGCTAGTTATAAATAAATGGTTTAAGTTAAAGTTTGGAATTGACTATTTTATTATTTTACATTAATGGAAAACCAGAAAATCAAAAACTATTCCCATACCAAAAAATAAAGTAATAGAAAATAAATGAATCAAACATCTAACGAGAAATACCCGCCCAATGGTAATTTTCCAGTTCACAAAACACACAGTCTATTATTCTAAACAAACAAACTTACCTATTTGTTGTAATAGAGTGCTATGACCGAGCAAAAAACCGATCCCCTACCCAAATTGCGGTACATAATACTTCATCAAAATTAAAGTTCATTCGTTCCGTTCATTCAATAGAGTTTGCAAAATGTTTTAAGGGTGTATATTCATTACAGCGGAGACGCTTGGGAGAAAACTTTAGCGCCAGTTCACTTGTTCAGCGAATTATTCATGATCCCTCCAGAAATTTTCGATTGATTATACTGTTTAGAGCAAATTAACTTGACAATAAGATCGTCGGGTTTACAATCGAGGGACGCTATTATGTTGGAGGATTTGTGATGTCGATAATTACTGTTGTTATAATTTTGTGTATTGATAGATGGTTCGTGTAATCATGATGTGTGTAGAGGAGAAGGTGACTACTGAAATGAGAATCAATACAGAAGTATGGAAGAAAAAAATGTGTTCCGACGTCCCCCAATAAATTGGTATATTGGACCAATGACTTGGTGAATGGATGCGAGATGCACCGGACCAGCAGTAGGGACGCCTGGGATAGGCCGATGTCCAGCTGTGGACGTCTATTGATCATGAGTAGTGATAAATTATGTATTTATTATATTAACATGATGTATAAAACTAAGTGAATAATACTCCGTAGTAGGCACAAAGATGACTGGCAAAAAAGATCAGAGCGTGCAAAAAGAAGAGAAGGGGAGGATTTAATTACGATTCAAGCTTCCTCACTGACAGGTTTTGACGTGCTGTGATACACTAAGGCAATGGATGCCTGGACGCTTGCTTACCTGAGTCTATCCGCCCGACTACCCCTCATTCCAGAGACGGTTAAACGAGCCACTCTGCGGAATAGTTCAAAATAACCTTATGACCACATCTGTTACTTCTGCTGAGCTTGTGCGCCTGCTGGCTGTGGGTCAATGGGAGTCGGAACTCTGGCTTCACGCACTACCGTCGTCGAACATAGGCAACTTGTTCGACGACACTACTTTCCGCCTACGACGCAGGGAGGCAGCCCTGCGTCTTAGAGCTCCTTGTTGTTCTCCTCATTGCTGCCACTGTGGCTAAGTTATTAACAGCCTCGGACACCACGGCCTATCATGCAGCCGTAGCGCGGGTCGAATAGCGCGGCACGCGAATATTAACGACGTAATCCAACGAGGTCTTGTCACCGTCGGCGTTCCGGCTGTTATAGAACCCAATGGCCTGACACGACGATGGCAGGAGATCGAATGGCATGTCGTTATTTCCATGGAAGATGGGTAGGCCATTAGTGTGGGACGCCACTTGTGTCGATACTCTTGCGCCATCCCATCCTCCTAGCTCTTCTTGCTGTGCTGGCGCTACCGTTGCGGCTGCGGAGAACCTCAAGAGGTGGAAATATAATAACCTCATTCGTAGTTTTATTTTCGAGCCATTTGGAGTTGAAACTCTCGGGTCGTGGGATCCAGTGCTCATTATTTGTTTAAAGATCTTTCAAGATTAGTTGCCACTTCGCGTAAGGCTGGCTTTTACCTTGGACAAAAAATAAGCATAGCCCTACAACGTGGCAATGCTGCCAGCCTTTTGGGCACATTACCAGTGGAAAGCAATGCGGAGGATTTTTTCGGCGCCATATTTTAGATTATTTGTAGTTTTAGTTAGTCAAGAGTTATTTTTTCAGTGTATACAATAATATAGTGATAGTTAGTTGTGAATTTATTTGAATAAAACCTGTCTGTATTTTTGATACCAATACAAACATTTACTTTTGTTTTATTTACATTGAACATATGAATTTAATGAATCACTGATGTTCGACTATACGATTTGTTTTGATGAATGATCCCTGGTTTAAATTTTATTTATTAAATAATATCAAAGCAGATATTCAAAAGTCCAGTTGGGCGTTACGCAGAAATACAAATGTATGATAAGCAAAAATATAATGGTTCGACGATTTTACAATGATGCGGTACAAATAGGGATTTTTTTAAATTAAAAAAATCTGAAGTTCAATACCACGTATCATGTACCCTTAAGCCATAAACGTAAGAGTTAATAGGCATCCCACAAGGTGGACCGATGACCTGGACTGGGTCGCGGGCAGCCGATGGATGCGATACGCGCAGGACCGGTTCTTGTGGCGACACTTGGGGGAGGCCTATGTCCTGTAGTGGACGTATTTCGGTTGGTATGATGATGATGATGAACGGCATCTTCAGTGGTGCTATTCAGTTAAAAATCTCACAGGGATGAATTGAACATAAAGTGCGCAGTCAATTCTCCTGGTGAAATGACAGTTCACTTCAAGCTCTTTTCACCTAAATTTTCACGATGAGATGTTTATAGAATAGACCAGCTTGACTCGCTTGCTTCATTCATCGTTGACCTCATACATTGCTTACCATTCAAGATCCCGGTCAAGAGCTAGATCATAGGAAAAATTGGTTGTCTGTAAAATCGGTTTACGGGCGATAGTTTAACGTGACAACGTCATAACAAAACATTGATGAAATGATCGTAACGTTACAATGAGCGTAACGTTACAATGAGTCATCCTTTTTCGTGCGTGCAGCCGGTGTTCATCGATTTATTAGACGTTGTCACGTAAAAAAAATACCCATGAAAAGAAGAGACATTTTAACAATTTCATTCGAACTATCGTTAACATAAAATGACAATCAAATTCTACTTTTAAACAACTCAATTATAACAAAGTGTTACAAGATAGTATTTTGGTTGTAAACGGTTCAATAAATTCGTAGTTATTCGTAGTTTTATTGTAAAAACAAGTGGAATTTTATGCGTTTGTTGGGAAACTGTAACATCGGAAGAGCGCGATTAAAATAGGGCTGGCATTCTCTAAAGTAAAAACTGCTTGCGAAAAACTTTTTGTGTTTGCGCTTTGCTACGTGCTTATAGTAGGAAGGAAGTTAAACTTTATGTAAAACTAGGTTTTACCCGCGACTTAGTACGCGTTTATCCCGATTTTTCCCGTTCCCGTAGGAAATTTCCTTTCCCATATATGCCTATAGCATTCCTCATGAATCTGGCTATCATATACAAAAATAATTTTCTAAATCCGATTGGTAGTTGGAACTACCAATTGGATTTGGAAAAATCTTTTTGTTCGATTTGTTTTTTTTTTTGTAATATGTGGATATATTAGCTCATTCAAACAAACTCTTCAGCTTTATTATTAGTATATATGTAATTAAGTTTATAAGGCCAAAAACATACTACCTATACCTAAATGCTATAAACGAAGTATGTTGTGTTGATTATATAAACTAAGCCACTTGATGGCCCAAGTGGCTCAATACACATTCGACGCTTAACATATTTATATAAAACATATTGTGGGCCCTTTCAACTAAATAAAACTTTCAACTAAATAAAAAATACGAAAATTGAACGATATTTTAAATTCGTTTAGCATTAAACGTGCATATTTAATCATTTGTCATGAATCTGAAAAATATTCAAGAAGACTATCCTAATAGTTTCTTATTATTTGAATACCTTACTATTTGTGGAGACATCCAGCTAAGCCTAAGATACAAAACAAACTCTAATTACACAGTTAGTTTTATAAACACCGTCCTACATGACACGTCCGCGAATTAGAACCGTCAGAGCTCAGCAGCCCTACACAAAAGGAAGTTAATTTAAACATTGGCTGTAGGAACCAGCTGTTCGCCAATTAACGGGTCAACTCATTAAATTACTCCGCACTGGCTCTGCGAGCCTGGTACTCGCGTCGTAATGTTGCCATGTTGATTTTAAGTATTATAAACAGTGCATATATGAATACGCAGTTTATTTGCGCAGTTTAATATAAATAGGTGACCCTTATCTCTCAGAGTCAAAAGAGGTGACTCAGGGATTGCGAAAAGGGACTTTTAGTTTGATCCCTGTAGATTTCAACGATGATTTCATATGAATTTGTCCACATATGTCGAAATTCCAAAGCCAAAATTTTTTTGACAACTATGTAGCTATCAAAAAACGTCAGACAAATCGGAATTTTTCAAACTCTCGAAGCGTGAGTTCATTAAACTTTTTTTCCTCGACTCCCCAATTTACTTTCTATCGAATCCAATCTAAATTCGTTCAATTTTTTAACATAATCACCGATCGGATAACGCTGATATTCGCGAGACAAGAACGGTAGGGAGGGGAAAAAACGGGAATTGTAATAAACGATTTATCGAAGAAATCAGAGGGAGTCCCTGGAGACACGGGAATTAAGAACTCCGCTAATGAGATGTTGATTGCATCCAGTCCCGTTTGTCGCCTGCCTGTTTTGCATTAAATCTCCTTTTTAATATTTTCCCTCGTCCGTTAAAATGCGGAATGCATCTTGTGATGTTTTGTTGTTCCGCTTTGCATTTCTTATTCGTTTTTGTGTTCTTTGATGGAGGAATTAAAGAGAAATAAGTCTTTTCTTTGAATTCTTGCGATTTTTCATGCTGGTATGCTCTCTGGAGAAATGTCTAGAATATCAGATCCTATAAGTGTTCTTTCTAATAAGAAACTGTGGTTATTAATTTATTTCGTTTAGTCAGCTGTAAAGAAAGCTTACTTAGCAAAATAAACAAGTGCGAGTCATACCTAGCTGGCTTAGGGTGTGTTTACACCAGAGATGTGCGAGGATGCGTAGCGAGAGATGTGTTTGTGAGAACCAATAGAATCGACTCATTTACCTAGTCTCGCTAAAGGAGAGGTAAATGAAGCGATTCTATTGGTTCTTAAGAAACATATCCCTCGCTTCGCATCCTTGCACATCTTTGGTGGGTGCACCCTAGCTAAAGGCTCCGTACAGCAATATTTAGTTTTTCAGGTATTTTAAAAAATAAAAATACTAGGTTTGTTCCAAAAATGTATTGGAAAAGATTGAAGACAAAGAGAAAGTTTATGCAGACTCAATGCGAATTGAGAACCTCCTCCTTTTTGATGTCGGTTAAAAATGTACAATGCCGGACTAAATGCCCTTGGCATTCTCTACCAGTCAATTAAGGGTGGAGAAGAGATTATTTGGCAAGTGCATTGTTTAATCAGCCGGATGAAAAAAATGTATCACTATTTAAAAATCTAGTTACTAAAATAATAATAATTATTTATTTATTTATTCATTAGTGATTATAACACCTTCACAGATACATCCAACGCGATGTTATAACTTAGGTACATATAAAACATATAATACAATACATCAGATACCTCAATCATTATTTATATGACCAGACCGTTTTCAATTAATTTTTGCGCTACTTTTACAAATCTCGGCATTTTTTTACAAAAAATGTCTTCCGATAACACTATAACATTTATCCAAACGTATGGCTCGCGAATTAGGGGTAAACTTCAGTAGATTCGTCCTAGCTAATGGTACGTCTAACAGAGCGGGGATAGGCGTTTAATAGGTAGATATATACTTACATTTCAAAGGAATATTTATAGAGGTATGCGGTACGGAGAGTAAAGTCCCGCATACCTCTACCGAAAATGAGACGATCCTCCTGCTAGACGGTTGTTGTGTCTGGTGAGCAACTGCCCGATGGTTGATATTCGGACTGTTGTATATGTTCAAATCGCACGGAGAACTTTGCTTGCGCGATACAGGATTTCGTTGCTAGTTATATATATATATATATATATATATATGTCCTGGGACAACTCACACACGGTCATCCGATCCCAAACTAGGCAGAGCCTGTGCTATGGCAACCAGACAACTGATAAATATACTTATATATTTCTAAATACATACATATTATAGATAAATTACACCCAGACACAGAACAAATGATCATGCTCATCACACAAAGATTTGTCCTGGGTGGGAATCGAACCCACGACCTCCGGTTAAGCAGTCAGGGTCACTAACCACTCGACCAACAGGGCTGTCAAGTTCGTCGTAGATGGCGCTGCGGTACTTTTTGTTGCTGTAAATAATTCTCTTCTTAGTTTAGCATTGATGCCGCTACATATTAACGAAGGACCAAGAAAATATTATAGCGCTACAATACAAGTTATAACCGTCCACAGAAATTCCAAGGCAACATTCATAAGAACAATTTTCCATTCACACTAACACACGCCGTATCTAGATCGGTTTTATACACAACGACGCGACGGCGTTGCTCGTTTCCCTCCCAGTTCCGTGGTTCGCATGACGAGGCGCGATAAACCCCGCAATGTACGTGAAAACGTTTCGATAATGTGAAAATTTGCAGTGTGACATTATTACCATAATGCTGCAAGGTAAATTAATCGTTGACTGTAGCTTTTCGCGCGAACTCGGCTTATTGTTTGTTTGCATAAATGTTGGCTTGGCGTAAAGTAAGTTCTTTATTTCTATTTAATGCAGCACAGGGCGAAAAACATGTTTTAAAACTTATGTTAAAGAAAGAAAGAAAGAAAAATATTTATTTGGGACTTGCACAAAACAAACAAAAAAATAAATTAAATTAAAACTAACAGTCATAAACTATAACTAAGAGAAACAAGAAAGAACAGCTTGAATTTAATACGTCATGTGCGAGGCCAAAAAGGCACAAAAGGTGTTAGACGCGTCATCATCATCTTCCTGCCCTTATCCCATGTTACTTGGGGTCGGCGCAACACGTTTTTTTCTTCCATTTTGTCCTGTCAGCCGTCACGCTATCACCAACTCCCTTTTCTTTCATATCACTTCTAATACAATCCATCCATCTTTTCTTTGGCCTCCCTCTCCCTGTCCATCCATTCACATTTATATTCATAACTCTTTTAGTTACGTGCATTTTATCCCTCCTCTTCACATGACCATACCAACATAAGCGGTTCCCTTTTAATTTTTCCGTTATTGGCGCCACTTTTAAGCTACCTCTAATGAACTCATTCCTCACTTTATCCATTCTCGATACTCCACACATCCATCTCAACATTCTCATCTCCGCTACATGCAATCTTTTCTCATCCGTCTTTTTCACAGCCCAACATTCTGATCCATACAGTACGACAGGTCTTAGACACGTGTATTTATTTATTTTTTGCAAGAACCCACAAAACAATGAATCTCACCATTCAGCTTTTCCCTATATTGAGTTCAAAATAAAAAATAATAATTAATTGTGACATTATCTATTTCCAAAATGCTTGTCGCGATTTATAACAGTGTAATCGGCCCAGACCGTAAAAATTCTAATCATTCCAAAACCCCAAAAAAAAACATAATTTAACAGCCCCACATAAAACAAAAAACGGAACAACCCAACCGGCCGTTAAATTGAATGAAAGAAAAATCGCTTACGTCGAAATTCATAACACTCGTACACAGTTATATTTCTCGTCACACTCCAAGAATACGGACTAATCTAAAACCGTTAAGGGTTAAACCCGGACAGCCAGACAACCGGACAGAATGCCGGACACGTACGCCAACCATCTTCCTTGCGAAAACACGCTTCCCGGACGTACGAACGACCCTTTGAGCCAAGCAAACTGATGTTGTGTCTTCGGACGTGTGTTTTATGTTAGTTTTTATGGCGAGCTACGAATTAGAGGCGGCAATTGGATATAACTTAGTGATTCGCGTTTTAAAATTTAAGGAGGTTGTTTTAAAATTTTTGCCTGTGTGGTACATAGTCATACATACATAGTTATATCATAAGTTTTACTGCATTTACGTAAGCTATTTTATTTTTTTGAGATGAGTTTGCTCTTGACTTTAGTCTAGGTCACAGATGACAGAGACAAAGTCGATGATGGAGCGAGCCTGTGCACTATAATTTTGAAGAGATTAGGGTTGTATGCGTTCGGAAACACAGACGCAGGCAGAGAGTTCCACTCCTTTGCCGTGCACATTATAAAAGACGTTTGGAAATGTTACAGGTTATGGTTACAGCCTACGTATAAATGTACGAGTATATATGTATATGTCCAGAAAGGGGTTATGATTGAGGTGACGAAAAATAGAGACGCAAGAAGTAGGAGATGAACATGTGGCGTCGAATCCAAATGATTTGGGATGGGATGGAATTGCGACTTCTTACGTACTTTATCTCATTAAAACCATAGAAAAATTGTCGATGGTGGACAGGTAAAGAACTAATTAAAGAAGAGTAAGAAATATCCATCCATGCTCCCATGCACCGTCAAATAGTTAGATAATATTTAACTCAAGAATTTGACATATTTTCTATACAAAAATGGACCGGTATATTATTCCTCAAGTAAACGTTATTTGAATACCTATTGAAAAAATATGGCCTTAGAAGGATTCGGATCAGTAAAGGATTTTACTAGTACAATCTTCTAGGTAGTAAAAGACTTTGTTAAAAGAAATAAAGAAAGAAAAAGTGTTTAATTGCCACAAAACGACGTACCCACCCACATACTAGGTAGATTGGTAGAAACCTCTTTTTATGGATGGGAAATCATTAAATGACTCCTTCCGCTCTGGGCGGAGTGGAAGGGAGTGTCAGACTCTTACTGACTAAAACCCATCCGTGTTCCTTCTAAAGCCCTTTGCGTTCCAGGGCCGCAGTTGACAAGTTACCTATCAGGTACATTTTAGCTAAGAAGTATTTCTGTGCTCCAATTTGTCGGTGAAATTGCAGACACGTGTAACATAGTGACCTTGTCTCTTTAGTAGCAGGTGTACCTACATAGAAGGCTGTAAGCACTTGGCATTAAGTAAACCGTAAACATATGTTTGAACTAGGAGAAGAGTGATATTTTAAATGGCTAACTAAGATCATGACTCTACTAGCGTGAACTAGCGTGAACTAACTAGCGTGAACTAACTAGCGTGAACTAACTAGCGTGAACTAACTAGCGTGAACTAACTAGCGTGAACTAACTAGCGTGAACTAACTAGCGTGAACTAATTAACGTGAACTAACTAGCGTGAACTAACTAGCGTGAAATAACTAGCGTGAACTAAGTAGCGTGGACTAACTAGCGTGAACTAACTAGCGTGAACTAATAAGCGTGGACTAACTAGCGTGAACTAATTAGCGTGGACTAACTAGCGTGAACTAACTAGCGTAACTTCTGGGAAATAACTTGCGTATCACTAAAATTACCAGAAAAATATTCCTAAAAAAACAAGTTCACCGGTTTTCAAGTTAGAAGTGAACGAAACAGGACAGACAGACAGAGTAAATAAGCTAAACTAATACTTTCTAAGTCAACACAAAAGTAATATTCCTAAAACCCGCTCCACAAAATGAGCACTGCTAAAAGTAAGCCTTCGCAAACAAAATAAAAAAAAATAGCAACGAAAAAATTTCATAGTAAACTCTTAACTTTCTCCGCCCATAATATCCCATTTCGTGAGTTTAATATTCAATAACCGCTTTTATATACAACTATTGGGAGGGGGATGTAAAGGGTGTTCCCATTCCGATCACGTTCGCCGCTGTCTTAGCATCTGGACTGTTTTGTAACATGCTGTAGCGTCTTGAACTTTGTTTTTAAACTGACATCTGTCTGGTCGCACTTTTTGAAAGTTATTCGGTGGTATTTACGTGGGCAGGTCTGAGACAATTTTGAACTACGGTACTTTAAAATGTTTGTGATGGCGGTGCATTTTAAGCTCCATTTGCGATGTTTTGAAGTTGGGTGCATTTTTGGAAATTACCGGAACGTTAGGTACAAGTTTGTTTAGACATTTTTAAATATTTAATGTTTTGCGGTTTTCATATACCTAATACACTAGCTCAGCTAAAACACTAGGAAGTGGTGACGGGCGGGCGTTTTGGGGGACTGTCTTTGTATAGAACTTTTACGTTCAAAAAGTGCTGGCACTCAGCCTTATTTGAATAAATGACTTTTGATTCGAATTGATTTAAAAATACATAACGCTTTTAGTAAAAAACTTCTAAGTTATATTAATTTCTTGACCTATTTTCAATACACTATTTATGTACCAAAAAATATAATACTGCAAGTACGTACAAGCCATGAATGGAAGTTCAGCTCCAATACCTTGCACCTACCAATAGATGTAGCCCATGCACTTCATGACGTACACACAAAGCATTCCACCAATATCGCAGATATTCGAGACCTGAAGACGACCATAACATTTTAATATCGCCTTGCTCTTTTAATCCACAGAAAGTTTTAGTGAACGAGGCATTACATGCGGGCGGAACGGGGCAAAAAAGTAGGAGGGTAGTTGGCAGTGTCGGCACACTTTTTGCATCGTGATCTCTCGTTGAAAAGGCTGAAAATTGCCGTGAGGGAAGTACGTAACGCAGTGAGGATAAAAGTTAGGCCGGTTACAGGCCCCAGTCACCGAAGCTATTCGAGCGAGCTCAGTAGAGTTTTTAATTTCGTTCCGCAGCCACTCGCGGGAAACCTCGTTACAAGTTTAAATTGGCATTTCTCCGAGTAATGGTTAGACGCCAGCGGATAACTTGCGCGCGGTGTCTCCGTCACTTGGCCGGGTAATTCTTATTTAAAATGTATGAAAGGTTTCTTACAAGGTATTTGTGAGACAAGTGTTTAGTGCATGGTGTCGTGTGCCGCTTGCCGGTGTGGCGGTAAGCGTTTCGTAAGTGAGTTTGTGTTTAGCTCAGAGTTGGTTCGTTTTAAACACAGTTTAGCTTCTGTCATTTAGTTACTCTCAGGAAGTCTATATGTACAGACTATTTTGTTAACTGTGGCGTTTCGAAAAACTTAGTCATGTTTGTCGCAAATAAACTCTTTTTCTTTCTCTTCTTTCTTTCACTAATTCAACAGCATAGGAGACAAAGAAAAATGGGCATAATTATAGGTTTCCCGCCCTAAGGTTCAGTAGCCATAAGTACCAATGAAAAGAGCTTTCCTAAGAGAACATTTGCCACTATAAAACTTGCCGAAAGAAACCTCTAGTGATTAAAAACTATGGCCCAACAGCCCTTCTATCTTATTAAATCCCTTTACCTGTCACCTAAACCACTCGCGGCTGTCGAATTGATGACGTAATTTTGTTTGTGGGACTGCACGGTGTCCCAGCTATTAATCGTCTTTTATAAGAGCTTGAAGACTGTTTGTATTTTGGCCTATTGGCAACATTCTTTTTTTTTTGGAAAATTTTATTGAAGCCGGGCAGAATGAAAATGTTTGCAGTCGAATTATTTATAGGTAGTAAACTGTCGTTTTTACTTTTATTTATGCGACACAGATACAACACAACGGCCAGTCGGACTCTCACACGAAGGGTTCCGTATAATTAACACCGCTTTATTTATTTTTTTAATTTATTGTTTATTATTTGTTGTTACAACGGCAATAGAAATATACATTATGGCCATGTCTGGCAGGCAGCCGCTCCACATAAAACATTGGTATTCAACTGAATCCGGTTTGACTGCTGGAAGGCGACCCCAATATATAGTTGGGAAAAGGCTAGGCAGATGATGATTATGTGAAAATTTCAACTGTCCACAGTTCTTGAGAAACAGCCCGCTGACAGACACACGGACACACGGACGGACAGCGGTGGCTTAGTAATAGGGTTCCATTTGTACGGAACCCTAGAAAGAGAACAATAATATAACATAACAACGATACTGTTAACATGTGCTGAGCGTGCCCACACCGAAAGAGTTACCATCTCAGCATTTGCTGGGCATCAGACACCCAGCACTGGTTTTCAGTTGGCACCCTGCAGTGACACACGGACATGGACAAATAAAATAGATACATATTTGAATATAATATGTAGGTGCTTAAATCAATCAATCAATTCTATTTGCATAAAACATGGTGTACAAAGTTGTTTTACAGACATTATTAGAGCATACATGATTTACTTATATCACAGCATGCAAATATATATTATAGGTAACATAATATTTAAGATATGCGATAGAAATTAAGCTGCAGAAAGCCGAACTTTTTCTGCATCATGAAACTTATTTGCATCGAGCTACCATAATTTCTTAGCATAATAATATTATGAACATAATTTAACAGAATTCCCGAATAGCCAGGAATTGCTCAAGAATGACGGCAGGAACGTTTTCTCAGAAAACATCTCCAGAATTTGGTTAATAACAGAGACCCATCTCACTGGCCCCGGTACGTGCGTTGTGTTCCTACAAACATTTCGATACATACAAACGGATGTTTAAATGTATTTTATTTTTTATTTCCTCAGGTGCTCTAGATTTGATAACGTAACTTCGATTTTGTATTGTTAAACAGTAGATATGTGTCTTTCCAGAACATTCTTTCAGCCATTTAATAATATTTTATATTCAAATCTATACCTGATCACGATAGATTTATACAAATGCGGGAGTAACTCTCTGTTTGTAACTTTTCAAGTCATAAAGACGGAACCGCTTTGGATGACACTTGGCACACGAGTAGCCCTTGTACGAGTATAGACATGGTCTACTCGATTCAACACTTGATTTATGATCATTATCATCATCATGGATAGGCACGCGTTTGACCACTATCTCACCTGATGGCAAGCGATGATGTGGTCGAAGATGGAGCACGCTTGCCTAGAAGTAACCTACCTATTCACTCTTGACTTAAAGACTCCCAGGTTGTAGCTATCAGGAAACACAAACTGGAACTTCGCTCACTACTGGACTTTCTTTTCTTGGGCCAATCCCCACGTTCCTGCTTTCACTTCATCCAGGCTATCTCCGCGATGGCAGCAAAGTCGTCTGCCCATCTCGCTGCTAGGTGATCAGCCGATCGATTCTGTAAATATATCGAAGTGAAGTGATCACCAGGTGAGCTGTCAATCCAATCTTATTTAGGTCTAGTGGTGGTAAGTGCAACTAATTAGCGCAATTCCGGAATTCTGGGTTCGATCGCGACATATATTTTTAAGCTTTGCTAAGCGAATAGTCCAGCCTCAATCATGATGGATTGACAGCTCACCTCGTGGTCACTTCACCCAAGCCTTCACTTCGGCATATTTACAGAATCGACCGGCAGCACTTCTTCCAATCATTATGTAATACAAACAGAACGGCTTGCAAGGTTTCCTGCCCGACTCCACTCTATGCCAATATAACCTTGATATACTCGTACATAACACCCACCCCCAAACACACGTCGGAAGCATATCGCTCCCAATAATTCAATACGCTAAGACATAGAGCACGAGCAGTTTATGACGAAAAATAACTTTTACGAAGCAAATGTATTCCGTAGACGTCCGTATACCGGGCACCCGGTATTAATGTTCGCGAGAGAGCTCAGAAAGCCACATAGTCTCGATATTGCCTTCACTTCGGTAATAAAACATATTCGAATAGAATTCTGGTATGTGCTAATGTTACTTCTATGATCGTATGAATAGAGCTTGGCTTGCAATATTCTTGAGCTTTTGCGTTTTTGAAAACGTTGTAAAGGGTGTTTAAAAGATGTTCAATAAGATTGTTTAAAAGATGTTTAGTTAAAAAGTGCGTGGTTATTTTTCAGGGTGAACAAAATGATGGCAATTTATTGTGAATACAGTAGTACAGTCAATGAATTTTTTTATATTCTTTTATTATAGCCATGACCATATTTTTTTACGGCAAACCTATTTGTATATGTATGTTAAAAAACATATAAATATATAAATTTTATTTTAATTTATTTTTAATTAATAATTTTATTTTATTTTTTAATTAAATTATATTTTATTTGATGAAATATAATTTTCATCTGGTAAGCAGGTGAGTGCAGGTCGATCTTACTTGGGATATTAGACTAATCCCAACATATATTTTTGACTTTTCAACAAATTGATGTCGATTTGAGCTTGCTTAGTGACCTCGGCCTGGAGGTCTTCAACAACAGTTCAGGTTGTGCAAATTATCAGGTGCAAAACCTGCATAGGACCCGTTCTACATTATATTTCCATACACCTCATATCCTTTCCATACACACACCACCTCATTACATCCATAAATATTTGAGAACATACCTTAAAGTCCAGTATTGTTGGTTCACGCAGTGCCTGGTACATTTTTATAAAATGGGTCGCTTTGCGGTCGCAACGTGTGCCCCTAATGTGCCTCGTTTATTCTTATGACGCACCCCACTTACCCTGTTTATAAATAGTTACCTACATTATATTTATAGAGCATGCATGTGATAGTGGCTTCGGGATACTGTTGGTATTTTAAAGGGATTTTCTGTGTATATTTTTGACTAAGTGATATTAAGTATTTTTTCAGGACAAGTCTGACGCACTATTTCTTATCAGTGCATCTCCTGGAAGCCAAATCAACAGTGGCGACTAGAATAAAAGCGGTAATGAAGCTTAATATAGCCCTGAAAATAGGTTACGATATTAGGTTTAGATATTAGGTACTTTCTTGGATCCCGCAACGAATTATCGAAAAAACGAAGAAGTAAGATATTATTTAATTTATGTTCTACTTCCATCACACATATTATGTATGATGGAAGTAGAAAATTTAATAAAATCCATGATCGAGATATAATATCAATCAGGGGACAGACAGGTGGGTTCTTCAACCCCTTTCTGTCTTCCGCTCTGTCTTCATAAATGATCTGGTGATGGATGATATGATATGAAGATGATAACATATTTTTAGGTGTCATTTGATTATCCAAGATAAAGCCGTGATACATCTGTTCAAACAGGGATCAAAATATTAGGCTACAAAACATGGGTGCGTTTAAGGCTCTTACTTCCGAATTCCATAATTATTTAATATTAAACCGGGATCATTAAGTTCATAATCCCGAAGTCCACAAGTTACTTCGTCGTAAAACAAATGAATGCATTGACAAATTCCCTACTAAACTTTTGAAAGTTACGGGCTCTGGCAGCTACAAATTGTTGCTAATATCTTTAAGTGCAAACTCGAAATCAACTGGCCGATTTAACGAGGTCGATACTGAAAATGGAAATACCAATTTATTTTCAGCTTTTCAAGTAGTATAGCTCAAGGGTTCGGGGATAAGCGGCTAGAGCGGAATCGATCGTTTTGCGGGGTTAAGTTGTCGTAGTGGAGGTTTCGTGCCAGATGGGTGGGCGGTCTTTAAACATTTATGGATAGATAGAGACGTGTTGCTAGGAAGTTTAACTTGAATACAAAGTACGTAAGTTCTATTTTTTATGAAGTGAATTCTTAATTTTACGTTTATTTGTATTTTTTTAAAGTGACTGCTCGTTTGGTTGTTGAGTTGTGATTATCTGATGGCCTCAGTAACTGCTCGCTAGTACAATATACCCCTTGGCTCTTAAGACCGGACTTAAACTTCTGAGTTTCTGACTGACCCTGAATGAGAGAAATTCTGCTTATTTATTACAACTTCATGCCAAGGGTGGTGTAAAGATAAAATGGTAAGCGCTTAAAAATAAAAAATAATATTTTCTATAACTTGGAAAAAGCTTATTAACCTTTTGAACACCATTGTCACGTATACTTGACAAGCAAGCGCGTGCCCTGTCGTCACAAATATGTGACAAAAAGTTAGGCGAATTTGTGGCTTGGCGTCGGGGGCACGCCGATGCATTTATGCTCTGGCGTTCAAAAGGTTAAAACTTTTTTTTAGTTAATGAGGACTGAAGAGAACTTATCTGAATACCACTACAATCAAGGCCGAGAAATACTTTTCCCGCTCAATTAATCGGTCTCTTCCACCCCAGAAATCACTGATCAAGTGATCAACTACTAAGCAGGACATACCCTAGATACATAATTGGTTCAGGTGGCAACAACTCCGAGCCGCACCGCCAAAGCCGCTAGAATTTAATGCGCCATTATTTATG
Organism: Mamestra brassicae; assembly: GCA_905163435.1. NCBI lineage: Eukaryota > Metazoa > Arthropoda > Insecta > Lepidoptera > Noctuidae > Mamestra > Mamestra brassicae. The sequence goes on along the minus strand of LR990996.1, from coordinate 1,517,807 downwards.
GTTCAACGCATTATGTTTACTTGCGGCTGGTTTTACGCCTATAAAATAAAAGTGGGCAAGTGTGATTCGATTTATATCTTGTAGTGCGTCATAGATTTTCTGTTAACAATGTTTTGTGGAAACAGACTTTTTTGCGTTTATTATTCTGTTCTAGGCGTGAATCATGGGCTTTTTTTTTTTTTTTTTTTAAGGATGGGAAATCATCAAATGACTTCTTCCGCTCTGGGTGGAGCGGAAGGGCGTGTCAGACTCTTACTGACTAAAACCCATCTGTGTTCCTTCTAAAGCCCTTTGCTTTCCAGGGCCGCGGTGACTCTTTCGAACAAATTCCGGAACCCTGGCAGGCTCTGGCCCTAGCGGGCCCCGTCCTCTATGCTGACATCTCTTTGAGGCGCGCGTGAAACACAACGCGCCATCGACCCGGGCCTGGTGGTGATCGGACAGCGAGCCACCCAACGCTCGCCGTCCGCAGGCCCGCGCCTACGGTGGCCGGGGATCGCCCTGCGACTCCCGACGCCCGGGGCGTCTTCTCCTGTTGCGGCGGTTGATGTTTTAACGTCACACTTTTATGATATCCTTCATATTTCAAAACATGATGTTATCTGTAATTTTTTTCATAAGCGAGTTTAACTTTAAGTCTAATTTAGTTACTGACAGGCTTCACTTAAAAGCTTGTCTATAAAATGGCCAAAGATCATAGACATTTAGACAAGTGACATTCAAATATAAATATAAGACAAGTGACTCTCAAGACGCTTAGTTGACACTTCGCGTGACCCAAGGGCTGGCTTTTACTTTGGTAAAAGAATAAGCATTGCCATACAACGTGGCAATGCCGCCAGTCTTTTGGGTACACTTCCAGTCGACAGCGATGCGGATGAATTTTTTGACGTCATATTTTAGGGTTAATTTAGTTGAGAGTTTTTATTTTTATTTCTAGTGTTTATAGATAGTTAAGTAAATATTAAAACAGTTGTAAATATCTTTGTAAATAAACCCCATTGAAAATAGTGACCTTTTCAAAAAGTGAAAAAATGTCACTTTATGAATCCCAATGGCATTGGATGAAAACAGACACTATGTTTATAATTTTAGGTTATTATCGCCCCCTCTCCAAATGTTTAAATTAGTAAAAATAATACTTGCTAATTTAATCAAAGTTCAATTTAATAGTTTTCACAAGAATGCATAAACCAGCATCTCACCCCTATATTCTATTTATTCCCTTGACTAAGCTTGTGGTCGCCTGGCGACGTTACCTCTCCGAGACACTCGTGTATTTCCGCTCTATTTTCGTTTGTGGCTATGTATAGCCTGCCTTATATAAGGTTCAATGTTTAAGGAGCAGTTTCGCACATGTTGTAATTTAATTGTGTTGTTGGTCTAGTGGTGGTAAGTGCCACTAATTAGCGTAATTCCAGGATTCCCGGTTCGATCGCGATATATATTTTTAAACTTTGCTAAGCGGTAGTCCTGGGATTGGTCCTCGCATGTACCATTTTGTGTTAGAATAAAATATTTTTTTATTGTTAGAGTCAGCTGTAGGACACGAATGTTTTGACGTACAGTAACGTTACAGTGAATTTTGAATATAAAAACTACCACCTCATAGTATTTTGATTCAATTTAATGTGACATACATAATTTGTATCATACAAAAATATGAATAATTATAGTATCCAATTTAAATAAATATTATGTGCGAAACAAGTTAGGGGAAAGAGGGGGGAAACCAGACAGGGGGTAAAATTAGATAGTTGCTATTTCATTATTCTGCATACAGCTGTCTCGATCTAGCTAGTGGAAAAATACACGCAAACCATTACTCAGAGCGGTTACAAATGGCGGCGACGGTAATATTTCAGCGCGTGCGTCCATAAGCGAAAATTGAAAATAAAGGTAAACAATCTACTATTTTGTTTTTTTTTTTAAGTATTATTAATAAGTTTAGCTATGCGCTATCATAATTATCCAGTTGTATACATATATTTAACCTTAAAAAACGTCATTTGTTTTTGCTGTAATTGTAAGCATAACGGTTTGACCCATGGGTATAGGGTGATTTCGGATTTATGATTTTTAATTAAAATTGTTTTACTTTGTATAACTACAAAGTAAAACAATTTTAATTAAAAATCATAATAAGATTGATCAAAAACATTTTTATGCCAAAATTATGCCTAAATATGCCTACTTAAATATTTGTGATATTAACAATCCGCTACCTTCCCTTATAGTAAAATTTTACGTGACGTTACTATACGTCAAAAACATTCGTGCTAAGCCCTCTGTTGATATCAATCTTGCCTAATGTAAAGTCATGGAAAAGGTCTATAATGCAGCGAGCGTTTTAAGAAGAGACCTTATTCTTCGAATGCTGCATATGTACCTGATAAGTGACAATAGGCGTTTCCTTCTGATGTCATCATGTTCTTTTATACCATAACTGATAAAACATGGTAAACTATGCACTTCTATCCAACCTCTCGGGAAATACAGCATGATATAATCGTGATAGAATCTCAGACATTAGCCACAATGTCTATTTCACAATGAAAGCATATTCACGAATTCCCATTAATTTTAAAAGATCCAATGATTATTAAAATTCTCGAATATAATCTAGATCCTACTATTTGAGCCAGAGTAGAGGTACAGATAATAATAACTAGAAATAGCCTGGAATATTAAGACGTCGAGGTGGTAATCCTTAGTGATCCGGTCTTGGATCCAATGCAAGGCAAATGAGATGACTGCAGTGTTCAGTTATTCTAGATGTAGTCTAGTGGAAAATTGCAAAAATAATAATGAGGGCTATTTGAAATTATGAATTTTCTAGCACTTTCAAGAAGAATATATTATTAACTTCGCAATGTTCTTAAATAAGTTTAATAATGTAAAGCCACAGAGCAGACTACAAATAAATAATAAACTTATTATTAGCTGGAAATTCTTAATTTCACTGAAAAAATGCACCATCATAGTGACGTAACGTGTGTTTTCAACGCACTGTATGTTTTGTGTACGTGAAAAAACAAAAAATGCGTGTCCAATATTTTTTGGAAATCTATCTGATGGACTAATTAGATTTGTTAAGTAAAATACCCTAATACAGAATTAGTAGCTTAAAATTAGTCGACCACGTCGTGTGACAAGAAAGCGGCCACTCAGCATGGTGCCATAGGGAGCCCACATCTCGGCACTGACTATCAGTATGACAACACGGACGGCGCAGTGGTTGAGCGATTGACTGCTGCGCTGCGTGTCGCGGGTTCGATTCCCGGAACAATTATTTGTATGGCAACAGATAGTTGTTCCGGGTCTGGCTGTTTGTGTACTTTGTATGTTTGTAAACGCACCCACGATACAGGAGAAATTCCTAGTGTGGGACAACGTTTTTTTTTTTTTTAATAAGTGGACGCCAAAATAATTTTACAAATCACACCCCAATTACAGACACCATCATACTCCTGGCTACTGAAAAGCCCAATAAGAAGAAACATCTCTTAAGTTATTAGTTTCTATTTTAAAGTCATCCGGTTATTCAAGTCTGTCAGTTAAGTCCTTTCCTTCAATGTAAAAGATTAGGCCCTTATCCTTTAGTCAAAGAGTTAATAATATCAGTTAATGTGAGACTGTAATATTGGTTTATTATTGATTTTTGTTGTATTATTTTGGATAATTTATTGTTGAATGTGTTAGTTTTATTATTTTAATGTTATTTCTTATTATTTATTTATAGACGAATTTAAAACACGATGTAAATTGTTCCTGAATAAATTAAATTGACATTGAAAAAAAAAAAAAAAAAAAAATACGTTTATTTACCAAAACATTTACAGAAATGTACCCAAGTAGATATATCTAACGAGTAGACTTATTGTAGTGTTTTGCAAAAATTTCTGCACATAATGATAGTAACCCTGCCTCTTAAACTAGGCTAACCTGTATTATAAGAGACAGTTGGTATAACTGTAGGTCCATTAATTAAGAGTTTTAACATCCAATCTTTGTTGGTTATTTGTCTGGCTTCACTACAATAATGACTATACTTCGCCGAGTATCTTGTCTAAAATTACCTCAAAGTTTTTACAGTAATATAACTCTCCTAAAACAACAATCCCATAACAATCATCACCAAAGCCATTACAAAAATAAAGTGCAGATTGATCCACAAAACAATGAAATCATAAACTATAAAAACACCATAAACTAGCCATAACACTCAAACTTTAACCATGACTTAGTAGGACCTATCAAAGCCGCTCTATCGACATTTCCAGCTAAACTAAGAATCGACTTTATGTCAACGTAATAAAGATACGAAGTAATGGCTCCCATTCACGTTACGACCGTCTCACGTCGTAAGATCTGTTGACGATTGCAGCGCACCTGCGATACGTCGGCGGTTGAATGGGACGCCTTAGTAGTGCATTCACCGTGTAATGCTATGTAGTTAGTGGGTGGTTTTAGATTTATATGCTAATATGTACTTAGTATGTTTAGAGGAGCTTGTGGCTGCGCAGGTTTATAGAAGGTAAGCAACGCTTACCGTGGTTGGGTCATGGATGGGTGAGCGTCCTTCATATACTGGGACCCTGTGCCGTCCATAGCATACCTCGTAAGGCACGTTAAGGTGGTTGGCCTGGTTGGTTGTCGTTTGTAGATCTTTGACTGTCGTAACGTTAGTGTCTTTATCACTAACATGACATTAATACTTGTTTCAATAAAATAAGACTTTCTAACATTAATTGGGTGAGTAACATATAACATAAAGGTAAATATGCTAGAATAAGCTTAGTGAGTTTTACGCTGAGTTAGCTCGTAGCAAAAGCGTAGCGGTTTCGTAGCAGTTTCGTAGACGTGGCGTAGCAAGTCGTTGCCGTAGCATACGAAGGTCAATGACACGACTCGATAGCTCCTGTAAATAAAACAGCTAAGAAGATTTTCATTTTATCAAAGACTTTAATAAAGTAATAAAAATAGCAATGAAATAAAAGCTCTCTTTGAACATACACTTCACGTATTTGAATATTCATTATTTATTTAATGAAACACTGCAGGAGACACCACTTTTCTCCCGCTCAAAACTCCGAATCTCGATTGCCACCTGCTATGTTTTATTTTTTAAAGGTACTTATACAAAAAACATTGTATATTAGATCAATTAATTCGGTTGACTGGTAAAGAATGCCTTTTTGCATTTAACCCGCGTATGAACCTACCACTACCGGACCAACAGCACAAAGTCCTAAACAGGTAAAAAAAAAATCTTGAACATTGTAACTAGACCTAATTAATGATAAATGCAATTGTAATTAATTCTATCGAAAGAACACGCTTTTTCTACCAGATTTCATTAGTTACTTATTTGAAATTTCTCTTGTGGCGAAAATTGCAATCCATCCTTAAATTTCCCACTATTATTATCAGACCATGTACAAAACGAAGTTTTTAAAGCGACTTCGCAGAGCAAAATTACATTTTCGCTTCGAGAAAAAAATAAGAATATTATTGTACATTTGGCTGGTGTTTCGCGAAAAATATTACATTATGTAGATGAGAAATGTATTAAGCATACGCCGCTTACACGTGAATATTTAAAACTCCTACAAATTGTTGCGGACGAAGCACGCGCGAATGTCGAATAAATTTTACCGCCACGTTGTATAACGAAAGATCATAATTTTTGTAAAGGCCCTTTCGTAACAAATGCATCCGTCATAAACGCCTGAATGTTCGGATGGACATAACTTTACAATATTAGTAAATTTTTACAATTTTCGATTTTATAATTTAACATTTATTTTAGCCTAGCGACCCGCCCCCGCTGACGGAATACAATAATATCTGTTATTTATTTCTTTATTTTTGAGCACATAAATCTTTATTTATCTTTTTGTTTTAAAATTAAGAGTCGCAACATTTTACTTTAGTTACTTTTTGTACAAAATATTTTAGTTTTGTATAATTTATGTGTGTCTATGTTTTCGAGCGTAGGTATGGCACTCGTGGGCTGCAGCTGAAAATCAGCGTCAGGTGGTATACCTTGTGTTGCTATCTGGCATTATACTAAGCTGAGGCCCTTTGGCATTGTTGGTTTTCATTATATATTTTGTTTAATTTTAAGGGTTTTTTATAATGCCAATAAACACAATTTTCATTATTTTCTTTCTCTCTTTTTTCTAAAACAGTTTCATGAATGACGGACAGATGGCGTGGAATTCCCTGCTGTTGTCTATGTCCTGCTTGATATAACCTGGGGGTCTTGAAGTCAAGAGTGAATAGTTCACTACTAGGCAAGCGTGCTCCATCGTTAACCACTTTTCAAACAAACGAGAACTTTTCAATAATTTATGTATTAATTTACTATTTATTAACATGGTGATAGTTAATATTACAGTTTCCCAATAACCATTTATTGACTTAACTTAAATTAATTTTATTTTAATCAATTAACGTTCCACCAATGCACAGTATAAAGTCAGCCATCCACTACCACGCAAGATCATGACAGGATTTATCACTTTTCCACTTTCGCGGACGCCAGTAAGAAGGCATTCGGGAGAGTGATTTACTTCCACGTCCAAAATACCGATGACAATACCGTTAACTTGTTAACCGCTCAAATCGAAAGTCTCTCCTAAGTCGTTTCTCTCAAAACCGGTTTGTTTTTTGTAATATATTCGCATTTTCGGACACACATAACAGATATCTGAGGTCATCGGAAAACTTGAGAATAGAGATGCCGATGCAATCCACCAGCATTCACGACAAATCTTTTACAGTTCAAGCGGTGCGGTTATGGAATACCTTGCCGTGTCGGTAAGTGCTCAATCTTTGCCCTTATTAAAACAATATGGTCAGAAATCACTACCTCTTTATTTAATCGTTTTACTTGGGTCATATGCTTTTTGCTTCATAATTATTGTTGTATATTTTTATCTATTATGTATTTATTGTATTGTAGCAGCATCAATGCCGCCACATGAAAAACTAAGCAGCGAAATTTGTACGGCAACAAAAAGAACCGCAGCGCCACGAACTAACAACGAAATAATGCACCGCGCAACCAAAGTTCTCCGTGCGATTTAAACATATACAACAGTCCGAATATCAACTGTCAGGGCTCTTACCCACCAGACTCAACAACCGTCTGGTTCGGAGGATCCTCCCATTTTCAATGGTGGTATGCAGGACTTTACTCTCTGTACCGCATACCCTATGTAGTTTAAAAATATAGTACACCTAAGACTACCTACAGTACTGTTTTCCCTTTTCTCTTTAAAATCCATCCAAAGGTTGTCTTGAAAAGATCGCTTTTAGCGATAAGACTAGCCATTGTGTCACCCTATGTAATGTTTTGTTCATATATATTTTCTGTAACTTATATGGTGTACATAAGAAAGAGTATTCTATTCAATTTTGTTATATTCTGTTCTTTAGCGTCACCGTTATTTTATTTTTGGTTTTTGCTGTCGAAGATGGAGCTGGCTTACCTAGAAGTCACCTATTCACTCTTAACTGTAACCCTAGGTTGCAGATATCAGGAAGCACAGTCATTTAACAGCCGCGCATTTCTGTGTAAAGTGGCCGTAGATGACAGTGGATGGACCTGCCGCTGATGAGCATTCATATAAATATTAAGTACTAGGCCATTGAAGAAGTATTTTGACACCTGTCCAGACTAAACTAACACATTATTTTAAAGTGAGGTAGGTATACGAGACAACAACTTTTCCTTTTTGTTAATATAATAATTATGATATAAAAATAAACGTTTATTACCAAAAATATAACAAAGTTTTTTGCAGCAATGGGTATCTACGAAACAAAGAACTCGCCGTTAGTAATAGGGTTCCGTTAGTTACGAAACCCAACAAAGAAGGCGTGACTTCATGTGTCTGTTCGTCTATCTGATGTTTTTTTGAAGTAAGTATAGTAGGCGCCAGATAAATGTGGAATAAAGTACATTGACCTTTCCCTAATAACTGTTCATAGGTACCTGAACAATTAAATATGAATCGTTTTTCATTATTAGACAATGTTAAGGATCACAAGAGATGATGATTCGGGACAGCTTTGTGTCATTAATTCCGTTTTTCAAATTAAAAATGTCAATAATAATTATTGACATTTTTAATTTGAAAAACGGAATTAATGACACAATACCTACAATACACCTACAATTATTGTAGGTGGGTCAATGACCGTTATTCCACGATTATCTGGCGCCTACTATAGTTACGTCTCACTGCTGGGTGCTCACGTTTGTCCTCTACCATTGGCATTTTTTAATTTTATTTATGATTTTAATTTAATTGTATAATGTTATTTATATCTCTTAATTAATTATGTTTAAATAATATGGTTAAATTTTAATTGTAATGTTTAAATTTTGTTTTAAATGTTCCATCATAATTATGATCAAATAGATTGAAATAAATTTATTATTGCGTTCTAGTCCTCCAGGTAAGAGGAAACTTTATCTCTCCACCTTCGGAACAACAATACGATTTCAATATTTTTTATACGAGTATATTGAGGTGCTTAGCGTTTTCATAATTAACTTGTGCTTTTGTGTATTGAATACATTGTTTTTTATTGTATTGCATCCATTAAATGACTTATACGGCTATCTACCAATATTGACCAGTACACGTTGTATGATGAATGTGATTGATTTTATTTGACCAGTACAGATTGTATGGATTTTAAAAGGGACTTTGACCTCTGAGTTTGTTTCGGCATTTTTTCTCAGGGTATTCAGCTAGGAAACACCAACCTCATCTTTTTTCTCAACTTAAATTTACGAAAAAAGATTGACATGTAAAAGTGTTATATTTAACCTACTTGCAAAATAAATATCATTTATCATTTATTGATATGATAAGAAAATAACTACAGGATTATGCTCTTACATTATTTATGAATTCTAGTAATACGAAAACTCCAGACAAATTCTAAATGTCACGTGGGATGGACAGACGTATATAACTATAAATTGTGTAAGTTTACTGAAGTCTGTCTAGCGTCTAGACTATTATACCTTTGCTTGATGATATTGTCAGCCATTTTATAAATAAAGTTACAAACATTTTGTATATAGTACAGGAATTTATTTGTGGGTTTATTTCTGAATAAAATATGTCTATTCTTCAATAGCGCGCGATATGCAGCGCGTCCGGTATGTTTGCCGACGCAAATGTTGACAGCTTTTCGACCGTCATGCGCAAGAGATGCGCATCATTTTTATATCGGTTTCGCGCCAGCCCCAACACTATCCTGAGGACGTTGGCAGACCGCGTTTTTCATTATTAGAAAATGTTAAGGATCACGAGAGATGATGATTCGGGACAGTTTTGTGTCATTAATTCCGTTTTTCAAATTAACAATGTCAATAAATGTAGGTGGGTCAATGACCGATATTCCACGATTATCTGGCGCCTACTATAGTGAGTTTACTTAATTTAAAATTTATATAATTACCCGTTAGATTAGTTTATTTACTAACACTAGATATAAGGCATTTTAAACTGGTACTAACAAATTATGGAACTTGATTCTGAAATAAATGTTTTATTATTATTAAATATTTAATTTAGTAGAACCCCAAGACCTGCCTATTTGTTGCTCAAGATAACGCTAATCTATAACTGAAACATACTTTGCATCCAGGTACTTGATTCGATTTTAGCATGTTTGGTTCAAGTTAGAAAAGACGAAGATTAAACTAGGGTATCGAACTTAAAGTATTTGTAGTCCCATTTTTGAAGTGAAAACTTCTTTAGGCGCGTTGAGAGCTTTTTGGGTGAACAAAAATCATGGAACTCGCGTCACCGTCACCGAACGCTTTCCATGAGCTATATGTATATTGGGTATATATGTGCACTTTTTGGGTGAACAAAAATCATGGAACTTGCGTCATCGTCACCGAACGCTTTCCATGAGCAATATGTATACTTTGTTATTATGTGTACTTTTAGGGTGATCAAAAATCACGGAGCTCGCGTCATCGTCACCGAACGCTTTCCATGAGCTATATGTATACTGTGTTAATATGTGTACTTTTAGGGTGAACAAATATCATGGAACTCGCGTCATCGTCACCGTACGCTTTCCAGGAGCTATATGTATATTGTGTATAAAAGTGTACTTTTTGGTTGAACAAAAATCATGGAACTCGCGTCATCGTCACCGAACGCTTTCCATGAGCTAAATGTATATTGTGTATAAATGTGTACTTTTTGGCTGAACAAAAATCATGGAACTCGCGTCATCGTCACCGAACTCTTTCCAGGAGCTATATGTATACTGTGTATAAAAGAGTACTTTTTGGTTGAACAAAAATCATGGAACTCGCGTCATCGTCACCGAACGCTTTCCATGAGCTAAATGTACATTGTGTATAAATGTGTACTTTTTGGCTGAACAAAAATAATGGAACTCGCGTCATCGTCACCGAACGCTTTCCATGAGCTACATGTATACTGTGGTAATATGTGTAATTTTAGGGTGATCAAAAATCATGGAACTCGCGTCATCGTCACCGTACGCTTTCCAGGAGCTATATGTATATTGTGTATAAAAGTGTAGTTTTTGGTTGAACAAAAATCATGGAACTCGCGTCATCGTCACTGAACGCTTAAGCTTTCGCTTAGTTTTCCCTTCTATCGCTAGTCCCGAAAGACTCCTCTTTTTGTGTTATTTTTTTAAACTCTCGGTTGTCCTTGGATACCAACGAGCAATGGCGACAAGTAGTCGCGAACCTATGAGTTTATATAGTTTTTATTTCGAGCGCATCTTTCGTAGGAACCTATGTCATCATGCTACACTTAAACCATTGCAGTATCTAGTGTAAAATAAGTTCCATTTTTTTTTATTTAATATGGGTTTGCTCTTGACTCTAGTCTAGGTCATAGATGACAGAGACAAAGTCGACGATGGAGCGAGCTTACCCAGAAGAAGCCTGTTCACTCTAATTTTGAAGAGATTAGGGTTGTATGCGTTCGGAAACACAGACGCAGGCAGAGAGTTCCACTCCTTTGCTGTGCGCATTATAAAAGACGTTTGGAAACGTTTAGTGCGAATTGGTGGAATAGCAACAAGGTAGGGATGGTAACTTGCAGTGCGTCTAGATGTCCGATGGTAGAAGGGGGCCGGTGGGTTGAGATCGTGGAGTTCCTGGACACTCTCTCATTCATATAAATTACCATGTTTTACGATGAAACTTAGTCTCCATAAGAACTTCAGGTTTTATCATTATCACTTTAGTTTTGTTTTATCTACAACAGCTGCTTTTATTATGTTCACCTTTATTCAAAGCAGTGAATAGGTAAATCTCATCCTTCGTCATATCAGTCGAAAGACGTCCACTGCTGGACATAGGCCTCCCCCAAAGGAGGGTGTTGCCATAATCGCCACGCTAAGCAAGCGGGCTTGCGATCACAGTGTAGCTGTTGCAGTGCACAGAGAATGCTGCTGCCCATTCTCTGGTGAGTCCCTTAGTCGCCTCTTACGACACCCACGGGAAGTGATGGGATGGTGCTATTCTTTTACGTCAGACACCATACAGAACCAGAATCACATTCTTATCAATTACCAAACAATCACCTTAACATACCAATAATCGCTTCAGCCTCCAACATCGGCCTGTATCTCAAACAACGCTATCAATCAACACTTTGACACCTCATGAATAACACATATACTCAAGAAACTTACAACAGATTTATTTTCTTGCGTCAAACTGGCCCACCGAGTACCCAGCAAAGATTGATTGATCTCAAATAAATATGAATAAACAAAATATAATGGAGTGGATGGACCGTCCTATTTAAATTTGGGCGTAATCTTTTTTTATCTTGAGGTAGAAGAATAGGGGTCGGAAGATGAGCCAGCCGGAATTTTCGACGTGTTTCGGTTTCTATGGGAAATGAAGGATCGATAAGCGGACTGAGAAAAGATATTCAGAAATTTAACTTCAAATCTATGTCGCCTGTTGGTCGAGTGGTTAGTGACCCTGACTGCTAAACCGGAGGTCGTGGGTTCGATTCCCACCCAGGACAAATCTTTGTGTGATGAGCATATGATCATTTGTTCTGTGTCTGGGTGTAATTTGTCTATAATATGTATGTATTTAGAAATATATAAGTATGTTTATCAGTTGTCTGGTTGCCATAGCACAGGCTCTGTCTAGTTTGGGATCGGGATGACCGTGTGTGAGTTGTCCCAAGATATTATTATTATTCCGTATATTCATTTTTTTAAACTTATTTCTTACATTTTTAAATATTTTTAAAAAAATACAAAACTAAGCAAAAACATTTAAAAATATAAAAATAGTAGCCCACCGGTATCGGGAACAGGGTCCAAGCTACCGGCGGTCAGGGCTCAAGAGAGAGGAACCTCCTAACAATACGAGCCGTGTCCAGAAGTACCGCTTTCTGAATCAGGCCCTTGATCCAGCTGCCTAACGAGAGCCTCCTGAGGTGCTGGTCGAGGCTCGTGGCTATTAAGCCATTGGCTGACACAACTATCGGTACAATGATTGCTGAGTCCACATCCCACATGTCGACAACCTCGCGAGCCAAGTCAATATATTTGATTTGCTTATCTTTCTCGGCTTTCACGAGGTTCTCGTCATGCGGAACGGTTATGTCTACAATCATTGCACGCCTCTCGATTCGGTCCACCACCACTATATCAGGCTTATTGGCAACAATAGTCCTGTCAGTGATGATGGACCGATCCCAGTACAATGTGATATTGCCATTATCGAGAACTGGGTCGGGCGCATACCTGTAGTACGGCACCTCCGATTCCACAAGAGAGTATTTCAGAGCAAGTTGCTGATGGATAATCCTGGCTACAAGGTTGTGCCTATGCAAGTATTCTCCGTTAGCTAGACGAGAACAACCAGAGACAATGTGGCGAATCGATTCTCCCGGACGGTGACATGCCCGACATATGTCAACCGTGCCGTCCTTCACAATAAATCTCCGGTAGTTATTCGTCATGATAACTTCGTCCATAATTGCACAGACAAAACCTTCGGTTTCTCCAAAGAGATCACCGAATCGCAACCAGGCTACGGACGCTAATTGATCTACGTCGGACCCATGTAGGGCCCGGAAATAGCGTCCGTGAAGTTCCTTACTCTGCCATACAGCCCTGCGATCGTTAGTGTCTAGCACCGCAGGTTTGCGCCAGTTCTCATTTGCCAAAGAGAGCGGGGTGAGTCCCTTGTCCACCGCCACTACATCTCGATGCATACCCACGTCGACAGCTAGGAAATATTCCCTGAGACTGCATATCTCGCGATTGTGGAGAGTCTTAGCATTTAAGAAGCCTCGACCTCCACACTTTCGCGGGATATACAGTCTCATTACCGACGACCGTGGGTGATGCATTCGATATGCAGTAAGCAGTGTACGGACCCGCCTATCCAGGGCGTCAAGTTCCGTTTGAGTCCATTTGAGTACGCCGAAAGAGTGCATCAATACCGGCATGACCCAACCGTTGAAGGCGCGCACCTTGTTTCCGCCTGATAGAAGGCTATTGAATACCTTCTTCAGGCGGCCAAAGAAGCGCTCCCTCAACGATTGCTTCATGTCAGTAACATTGATACCTAACGCTTCCGACATACCCAAATACTTGTAAGTTTCAGTTGAAGAGAGGGATCTGAGGTTTATGGAATCCGAGAGTTGAGTTCCCACGGATTCCATAATCTCCCCACGCTTTACATGCATGACCGCACATTTGTCCACACCAAACTCCATCCTGATGGCACTACTGAAAGTTTCAGTTACCTTCAGTAGCTCCATCAGTTGCAGATTACTGGGGGCAAAGAGTTTCAAATCATCCATGTAAAGGAGGTGAGATATAACCTGACCTCCTCTCTTCAACCGATAGCCCAGCCCTGAATTCTCCAGCAGTGTGCTTAGAGGGTTCAAGGCTAGGCAAAACCAAAGCGGACTCAAACTATCGCCCTGGAATATACCCCGCTCGATCCTTACCGGTTCGCTGTTCCTCTGGATATTTCGACATCCTGGATAGCGAAGAACTGTCCTCCATTGCCCCATACACGACATCAGGAAGGTGCGTAGCATTGTATCAATTTTATACAATTCTAGCACCCTCATGAGCCATGTATGAGGCACCGAGTCATAGGCCTTCTTATAGTCTATCCAACATGTCGACAGATCCTTTCGGAAACGCCGAACCTGTTGGCTAATGGCCATATCAATGAGGAGTAACTCCTTAGTACCGCGGGACCCATTCCTACATCCATTTTGAGAGACAGACATGATGTTGTTGCTGTTAAAATGATTATTAATTTTAGCTCTCAAAATAGATGTAAGAACCTTATAGACCGTCGGTAGACACGTGATCGGTCTATAATTTTTGGGTTCCGCGGTACTACCCGATTTGTGGAGCAGGTGGGTAACTCCTGTCGTAAGAAATTCGGGTAGCGAGCCGGACTCTAAGGCAGTTTGGTACTGAGATGCCAAACGAGCGTGCGACCTTTGTAGCCACTTAATCCAAAAATTGTGCAGTCCGTCCGGCCCTGGAGATTTCCAATTAGGCAACGGACGGAGAGCACGGGCTACATCTTGGGGGCTGATTGTGATTGCCCCCATTTCTGGCAATGGATCGCACGCTCGCTCGACCTCTCGAATCCAACCACCTTCGGTGTGACTGACAGGCACCGACCAGATGTTGCGCCAGAACGAACACATGGCGTCATCATCCGGCAGGCGCGTGTCAGTCACACCCTGGTCCGGTTGCTCCCAAACCCTATATACCCACCTTTCATTACTTCGGAATGTGCGATTCTGGGTGTATCGCTCCACTCGCCGCCTATACCTACGAATACGGTTTGCCCATGCATACACTTTCTGCTTCAGGAAGTCGATGCGCTCTGTGACACGTGACATATAATCTCGGGGGCTGATATCAGTCCCCGAAAACGCCCGTCTCACAAAACGCATCACTCTAGGGCGAGTGTTGCCCTCCCTGAAGCAGATTAGTTTGCCGATTAGCGCTCTGGCCCCACCGATACGACGCTCGATCCTGCACTGCCAAGCCGGTACGGCTGGTTTTGGTCGTGTAACTCTGTCATTAGTCATTTTGACATGAGCTACACGACATGCCGCTACAGCCGCGCAGTACATAATCGAGTGTGTATCAGTGAGGTCTTCGCAGTCATCAAAATAATTTGACAACTGCGAATCCAGAGCAGCTACCAGCGCCCTATTTTTGTTATGCATGGGCAAACGAGGTAAGCGTGGTCTTAGTTCAGGCAGTATGTAGCGATATTCCCGAATAGCACACTCTAAAGCACTCCTCAATTCCTCATTGCACTGGGTACTTACGTTTGTAACCCTGTCATTACTCTCCTCGTCAGCGTGGCTGGATATTTGCGACTGTGGTGGTGACACAGTCTGCGACGGAGGAGTAATGACATGGCTACACATTTCCATTCGGAGGCGATCAAGCACACTGTCATCCAACATACGATTACGTTGGATGACGCGCACCTGATCCGACAGTCGTTGGGCCGAAACGTTGACAGCTGGTTCAAGTACCTGAAACAGAGAGAGCATCCGACCACGGTACGCAGTCAGGTTAGTTCCCCCCTCTGTAGCCCCAAAGTATGAGCGCATGACATTTTCATTGATGGATTGTGTCCATCGCATGCGCTGCACACTTCCGCCGGGAGCTGGGACCCTATCAGAGGCCGGTGGGCCTCGAGGTCCTAAGCCGTCCGGCGGCCGGCGTCCTCTTCGCCGACGTGCAGGTGGTGGCGTCGTAGGCGGTGAGAAGTACTCGTCGCTTGAGCTCGACGCAACTGCCACGGCCGGTGTCACAGCACTCACAGTGGGGCTGGGTTCCGGCGGCGGCGAGGCGGAGCTGAGTGACGAGGCCGAAGGTGATGGGTGTGTGGCTAGGTGACGTGCCCGGCTTCTCGTCAGCATTTCATAATTTCTTCGTCATATCTTTGTTTTTCCAGTTCTATTGTTGTGTTATTGTTTTTTTTAATGGTTTTCGGGTTCAATTTCATTTTGTTGGTTTAAGATGGTTTTGTTTAAATTATTCACAATAAAAATAGGCGAGAAAAAAATTTCTTGACTGTCTTCTTTCTTTCTTCATTATTATGTATATTATAATTCATAATAAACATGGATTATTTAAAGCCTTGAAAAACGCATGATTTTTGATAGAATTAGCAAATTATATTTTCAAATTGAATTTAGAATCTGCTAACCACTATTGAATCAGCCTGAAATACGATAGGCTAGCCATTTTTTTTTTTTGTGGGAAGTCCTCATTGATGTCCTCCGCCCTGGAGCGGGCGGAGGAGTCTGTCAGACTCTTACTGACTATAACCACCCTGGTGTTCCATCTCCCACCAACGCCAGGGATCACGGCGCGGCTCCTCCAAACAATAGGCTAGCCTATGCTAGCTATGCGCTTGTGGTTACGTTTGCCTTCACCTGTAACGCAAAGGGCTTTAGAAGGAACACGGATGGGTTTTAGACAGTAAGAGTCTGACACGCCCTTCCACTCCACTTCCACTCCACCCAGAGCGGAAGAAGTCATATGATGATTTCCCATCACTAAAAAAAAAGAATAAAAAAGAATTGCTAAGGCGAATCGTTTTACCCAGTTACTGGGTTGTAGTCGCTTCATGTAAAACTGGTTCTTAGCTGCAGCCGGTTACACTGGAAGCCGACTCCAATATCGCTAGGTAATGCTATGCGAATTGATTGAGATGCAAATGCATGGTCACTTAAAATTCACCTTCTTCCTTGTCCAAGTAAAAGTTATAAAGCTACATCAATATTGACATTGCAATCTACATCGTAAGTGCTAAGCCAACGTTAAATTGTTGCTAGTCGCAGCTTCTGAAGAACAAAACTCGCGCTGGCTCGTCAAAGCGTCGGAGAACCAATTTAAAGTTCTTGTCGTGTTTATTAAAACTCTTTTTAGAGATCCGTTGAGCACTTGGTTAATGGAAACGGTTGGTCTCTTAGTGTGTCTGGCTGTATGATTGTATCAAAGGGGCCTAGATAAAGTTGCATTCGTCTAATGATAGCGGTTTTTTAAAATAACAAAATGTTTGGGATAAACTCGCGTTGGAAAGGGTAAATCCAAAAGAATTTCACATCGTGTTCCTTCAATTCTTTCAGTGAAAACGAATTTTGCATTTGGTTAACTCCTGTTGTAGTGTAAGTTTTTATAATTATGGGTATTGGGCTTGCATGATCGAATCAGGAATGACGATATCCGCAAGAGAAACAAGGTTACCGACATAGCCCGAAGGATTGCCAAACTGAAGTGGCAGTAGGCAGGGCACATTGCTCGCAGAACAGATGGTCGATGGGACCGAAAAGTTCTGGAGTGGCGACCGCATACCGGAAGACGCAGCGTTGGAAGGCCTCCCACAAGGTGGACCGATGACCTGGTCACGGGTAGCCGATAGATGCGAGACGCACAAGACCGGTTGTTGTGGCGACACAGACCTATTTCCAGCAGTGGACGTCTTTCGGCTGATATAATGATGATGATTGGGTTAGTAAGGCTTCCTGATTAAGCAATGATGTATACGAAAGAAGAAAAGATAAAACAAATAAATTGGATAAGGGGACGTGAATGATTTTATTTTTTATTAAAAAAAAATGCAACACAAGGCACAAAGGCCGATGAAATGCTTTAGGTCTTTTACTAGTCAACCAAGGTTAGTGAAGAGATAATATGACATGGCAGAGTGTTCACGCGCGAACGTGGACGGTGCCACGGGAGACGACAGCGGGGTGAGGCGCGCGAGACGACGACTCGGGGAGCGCGCGCGCCACCGACGCCCGCCTGTGTCCGCCAGATCTCGCTAGCAAACGGGCCTGGGGAAGTCCTCATGGAAATCATCCAGCCTGGGGCGGGTGGAGGGGTCTGTCAGACTCTTACTGACTAAAACCACCCCGGTGTTCCATCTCCCACCTACGCCGGGGATCGCGGGAAAGAGAAAGAAAGAAAGAAAGCCAAAAAACTAGTTTATTTGGCACACATACAGACACACATTGTAGATACAAATGAAAGACAACTTAATTTTAAAACAAAAACATTGTACAACATTGTATTTTAACATTGTATGGAACGTATGCGACTTCCTCAATCAGTAAAACCTAACAATAAAACATCATTTTATACAGTCCACTAGTATTATTGAAGAGCCAAACACACCAACCCCAACATTAGTCCTTCCACCGGTCAAGCAAGAAGAATCGTCGTAGGTACCGAGAAAAAAGCAAAAGTCGGTGGCGCAGACTTTGACCCGAGGCACGTGCGCCGATCTATTGTGCCGTGGCGTCGCTGTCTACGAGTGAAGATTCGAAAAAACGAGCCAACATCACCACCAGTGGATTACACGTGCGCCTATCTATCATTTTATACAATCAATATATCAATATATCAAATCAATATATAGTTTTTCGCGAAGAAATACAATCAAGAATCACATTGTTGGTTGATGATTCAATACGTAAAAAAAAACAACGGGTTGCAAAAATGGCGGCAGAAGTGAAAACTTGAACATTAACGTTGTGCATTTTTGATATTTTGGAATGGTTAGGGAATAATTTCGCGCAAATTTCTTAAATTATCAGTATAAAAGTACTATCATTTATGTGGTAAAATACTATATTCATTCATTGCGCTATCGTACACAAACATGACAATTTATATTACATTAAAAATTTAACACTTCAGAACTTTCCCTCCGTCTTACTGATTTTCGATCAGGTCACGTGTCCTGACGCGAGTTTAACATTTTTTACCCATCCCAAAAAGTGCACAACGCCGCTAAAGAAGTTTTCACTTCATAAACACAAAAGCAAATCAAACTAAATGTAAGAAAAAACAAATAAAATATAACCTACCTAAAACAAAATAATCGCCGACTCTCATCCAAATTCGATTAAACGTAACACGTCTACAAAAACGAAGTTTAAGTAGACGTCTAATTACCAAAGTTCCGAGTTAAACCATTACAAAGTATTGAAAAATGAGCTCTGATATTCGATCTTTACTTAAGAACAAAGTAATTTTAACTCGGATAGCGTTTGCCCGGGGATTAAAAATAAAAGATGCGAGTCTGGTTTTAAACTATAGTTAAGATAAGCCAAGTTTCTGTTGCGGCCACTGAGGCCAGTTTATAGAAAGTTCTATCAAGGTTTTTTCCTTTGAAAATAAGTTTATGTACGAGCTATGAATGTTGAATAAGTAATAGTTTAAGTTGAAAATAAAGTAGCTGCTTTGTGGTTTGCGTTCTCTTATTATAAGTTGATGGTCCTTTGCTTACTCGACTGTGAAATAACGCAACTAATAATATGTATTAGTAAGTTACAGTATAAGTATGTTTATCAGTTGTCTGGTTGCCATAGCACAGGCTCCGCCTAGTTTGGGATCGGATGACCGTGTGTGAGATGTCCCAAGATATTATTATTATTATTTCGTTTTTTTTTTTTTTTCTTAACATATAATTTTACCTTTTTAAATATTTCTTATTATTATTCCGTTATTATTATAACAGTTTCTTATAAGTTCTTTAGACCAACTGAAAGAAGAAACAATTATTTTGCATGGTGACTATAAGATAAGATAAGATAATTTTATTTGAACAAAACATGAGATGTTACATCAAATTACATAATAAGACAGTCATGTTTTGCCTGATCGGCGTACAAATATAAGATGTCGGACGCTACACAGCGTCAAGTGATTTTAAATTCGCTCATCATACACAGCAAATATAGCAATTAACAATCCAATTTAGACCAAAAAAGTACAATCAAATAGTGTCATAAGCTCGTCATAGTAAATAATACAAAAAAAAAACAAAATGTTAAAGCAATTATTAATAAGATTAGAATGTCAAATTAATTAATAGGTATAAGAAATTATTTAAAAGCACAATTCAAAAATTCTTTTGGTGAATCCATTTATTAAAGCTTTCTTCGTTTTAACTGTTTATTAATCGAGTGCATTATATTATTATTTCCTTTATTCGCTGTACTATACATTATTTTTGTTTAAAAAGAATACAAACAAAACCATTTAATACTTTAAAAAAATGAATATAGTAGATATTCGATTTAATGGTATTTTATTCGATTAGATTTAATATTATTTCACCAACCATCCACAAAACTTATGGGATTCAATACACATTGTATTTGGCCTCTAACAAACTGCATTTGACACCCAAATCGATCACCATAAAAGCAATAGACTCATAAAACCACTTCAAAGGCAACGTGATCGAAACGCAAACCATTACCTCCCAAGTACGTACGTTTCGTGTTCTTTCAATAACAAAACAAGCGTTGTAACACGTGATAAAGTCATTTTCACGAAAACAGACAAAGGTGGAACGGTAGAAAAGAATGAAGTCACGAGACACGAATCGCAATCCGTGCTAAGTCTCCCCTTTGCGATTCGGAGTTGTTAGCGCGTAAGGCTGTGCATAGATGGGCCATTTTTCTAGCCAGGGCCATATTTTTGTAGCAATTGCCTGCAGATTTGTAGCAACTAGCAGAAGACACAGTGACACAAGCTATTAAAATAGCAATCAGCAATTTAATCACTTTTCGGACGCTGGATAAGTACAGTGACTCTATTAAATCTAAGTCCTTCATAAATGTAGCATATTCACAGCTATATAGTCATCGTAATCACCTATTTCAGCTATACTGGGCTACATTGCGGGCCCCATGTGGCCTCCCAACCACTGAGTGTGCCTTGTAGCCTAGGCAAAATTATTGGTGTTTCATTTACTCAGTGTCTCAGTAGCAGTTCTGGAGTACTAAATTACGAATCTATACACTTATATACTAATATACTAATAATATATAAAGAGGAAATATTTGTATGTTTGTATGTAACGAATAAACTTAAAAACTACTGGACCGATTTCAACAATTCCTTCAGCAATGAATGGCTACATTATCAGCGAGTAACAAAGGCTATATTATATGCCCCTACTCTAACGGGAACGGGAACTACGCAGGTGCAACCGCGTGCCGTCTGCTAGTATTTAATATTTATCTATACCTACTGCACGGACCTGGGTTTACTGATTCACTCCTGGAGGATGCATTGAGTCTATTCTTGTTTATTATTATTTCAAAGGTTTTTACTGAAGGCTAACGCGACAATACCCATCATTACAATATGTGGCCCAGACAGAAGAAAAAAGGTTGCTTAAGGCCGATGTATTAAGTCACCCTTCTAATAAGTACTGCACTTTAACGCAGCAAGTTAGTCGCCCAAACGTATATATGTACCACTGATATGAAGCAATCGTTGACGCGACATCAAAGGCCTATCCTTTGATATCGCGGTCCAACGCAGAAAGTAATATAAACCCGACAGCATTGGCTAAAGTCGCAAAATCACCGATGCTTAAAGTAGCACGTCTGCTAAAGCCCTAACACTAGGGGTGGGAAACAAAGACATACACACGTTCAAAGGCGCACGTTACAGGCGCCTTATTGACTAGTTTTAGTGCAAAGCTTGTGCTTAATTAACACTTCTCCGCTTGACACATTTACAAAATTAAGGTTGGCTGCGAAGGTGACTTTGACTTCGGTATTGTTCCTTACGTCATAAGGGCATTTAGTCTACGTATTCTATCACAAAATTTACGTACGTAGTTGCATATATTTTGCAAGAAAATTCATTATAAACGGGCCGAAAAAAAAATTGAACACATTTAATTTTAAAATAATATAGGGCAGAGGATCGTCAAACTGAGGTGGCAGTGGGCAAGGCACATTGCTCGCAGAACAGATGGTCGATGGGGCCGAACAGTTCTGGAGTGGCGACCGCGTACCGGAAGACGTAGCGTTGGAAGGCCTCCCAGAAGGTGGACCGATTACCTGGTGAGGGTCGCGGACCGTAGCCGATGAATGCGAGATGACCGGTTGTTGTGGTGACACTTGGGGGAGCGCTATGTCCAGCAGTGGACGTCTTTCAGGTGATATGATGATGACGTTGAGCTGTTTAGGCGTCATTGGTTAACAAACATACTTACAGGCTTCCACATTTAGTAGGTCTATTATAGTTGGAAAATACCACTGCTGGACATAGGCCTCCCCCAAGTGTCGCCACAACAACCAGTCCTGTGCGTCTCGCATCCATCGGCTACCAGGTCATCGATCCATCTTGTGAGAGACCAACTTATTCAAATGAAACTGGCACACAGATCAACAATTATCCGTATTAAGGTAAATTAGGATAATTTATTCCGGTGGTATAATCTCTGTAGGTATATGATTTTAGACATGTGAACGCTAATAGAGGGAGCAAAACTTTGGTAAGAAGCTAGTGTTTTTAAATGTTTTCGTATCGTTGATTCTTCAATATTTAACTCTTTAAAACGGAACGTTCCCAACGAATAAAATTAAATTATTATTTAAGCCCAAACATAAAGTTTTACTCTGCTATCATAATTGCAGTTTCAAGTTGCTTCGCCTGATTTTCAGAAAGCTGAAATAGGCAATTAGTGACCACAAGTATTATTCAGATTAAGCTGCAGTATATTTTGCTGCGTTGTGAGCTGCTTTAATTTTAATATTGAGGTAAAAAGTAACATTGCACGAACGCCGTTGTATAAATAGACCTTTATTATATACCCTCTGCAATAATAACTGACACTTAACAGACACAGTTTAAAAAATATTACAAGTTAATTAAAAAAAGAGCAAACGATTCTGAAAATTTAAACGTTCTCAAGCTTCTCGCATCACTTTGAAATTCGAACGGTGTCAAGGTTTGAAAACGCTTTATTTTAAATAAAATAAACAAATGAATTCGGTTTAGAACTGCGTCTCAGTGAAATTCAAAATATGTAAACTTGACGAAATAGCACTACCGATTATGGTAGGCGCCAAATAAATTAGGGATTCCTAATTTAAAAAAAACGGATTAAAGACATAAAGCTCTCCTAAATCGACAACTATCGTGATTCGAAAAAAATATTCATAGTTTATTTTCGGGTACCTAGACTTACAAAGCATACTAAGAAAAGTTCAATGTACTTAATTGCAAACAAGAAAACATATTCCCAGAATATGACAAGTTTCATCCAAATCTGATCAGCCGTTATGACATGAAGAGAACAAACAGACAGTCACACACCCAAACCGATCACAATTTCTATAACACCGCTAGCCACACCAGATAATCATCAACATTTAATCCACCATGCGTCTGGCGACTTAACCGATTCAATAGTCACTCAAGCGTCGCTCGCCGCCGGACGGTATGCAATTTCACACACCGATACTCTCTGATATTGCTATCTGTACGTTCTTAGTAACACGTATGACAAAAATGTCTGACAGACGGACCGACGCCATGATTCCGATGCGTAGCGAATATCGCGCATCGATGAGCATGACAACACTGCCCCGACTGTTTGGTAGGCTTTCAAACGAGGTGCGAGATTAGCTCGATTTGGCTTGTTAATGGGAGTAAGTTGGTCTGCGTGAACTTAGCTGATCATATTCCAGCAGAGCACAAAAAAAGTGAGTTCTATTCGCATGCAGAGCGTTGGCGTTGGCGTTTTTCTCGGAAAAAAATCAAATGTTGTTTTTTAAAAACGCCAGAACTATTTCCGAAAAGTATCAGGAACTCTAGAACTATGCTACATGTGAATAGAACTCACTTTTTATTGTGCTCTGCTGGAATATGATCTGCTAAGTTCACCGGCATAGTAAGTTGTTAGTATAGATTTAAAAAAGCCGCGCTTGCTAATTAATGTGTAATTGTTGTCTAGTCTAATATCTAATTATTTACCTTATCTTATATAAATAATTAAATCTAACTTAATTTATTGTAACCATAATCTAATTTAATTTATTGCATTCAAATTTTTTTTTTTTTACTTTAATTTAATTTGTGTTATGTTATTGTTATTATTTTTAATTTTTCAATCAATGTTGTTTTAATTAATTATGTTCTTATCTGCGCATAACTTAGTGCATGCTGTGCTTCTCTGTAAGTGATGAGGCACTTAGTCTTAAGATGTACAAATTTTAAAGCTTTGGTGTACTCATTGTTGAGAAGCCTTATAATAAATAAATAAAATAAAAATATAGTTTTAGCTTAACATAAATAAATGAAACTCGGTACTAAATAATAACAGTCGCTCGGATCGATTTTCAACGCTTGCCGAGGATGGGACCATCTTAACATGCTAAGATTCATCCGTGCCTTGAAAAGCACTGTAAATATATTATTAGCTTGATATAAATACTCGTGAATAAAGCTGATGGCTTAATATTAACAGCCGCATGTGTCGATTTCAAAGTTAACCAGCGCTTGGCGTTGTCGGTCCGTTGATGGATGGCCATATTTTTTTTTTTTTTTAAGGATGGGAATTCATCAAATGACTTCTTTCTCCGCTCTGGGTGGCGCGGAAGGGCGTGTCAGACTCTTACTGACTAAAACCCATCCGTGTTCCTTCTAAAGCCCTTTGCGTTCCAGGGCCGCGGTGACTCTTTCGAACAAATTCAACAGCCTAGTAACAGCTTCACGTATTTTACAAGGCGCGAAGGACGAAGGCTGTTGCTTAACTTTGGAGATCGACAAGTGCGGATGTTCATATTAAGCCAGTAGCTTTAATCATACTTACAGTAGGTACAACTAATTTCTTAATGTCCCTCGGCAAACTTCGAAGTTGTCAAATGACTTCCACCCAGAGAAGAAGTCGTTTGATGACTTCTCATCCCTTAAAAAAAGGCTGTGGAGGACAGAAAGGCAGGCGCTCCACTTAAATTCTTGGTACTTACCTGAATCCGGTAAGACTGGATGTGGAGCCCAACATATGTTTTTGGAAAAAAAGCCAGGCAGAATGATTGAGCGTGATATAAAAGCGTCCTTGTATAGAAGATATCAGTTCTGAAACTCCTGCTGACCCCCTTGGTAAGTGGCGTGAGTTTATAGCATAACAGCCCTTGTATAGAAACATGTCAGTGCGAACACATCCCTAAAATATTTTTACGACTATAACTTTTGGCACTGCCACACAATAATGAAAGTATTTATGACACACATCGTAAACTAAACATAGCTTCACATGCTACAGTCCAAGAACACCACCCTTAAAACATCACAAGCAAGCCTTAAAACGAACCAACAGCGAGTTACCCACGACTACTTCAAAAAGCACTAATCGAATTACTCGACAGAACTAAATCAAAATACAGTCGACGTCAGAATAATTCAGTGCTTAGCTCCGAATCCAGTGTAACAGCGCCGTGAAAATACGGGCAGGTGCATCCACGAAATTACGTGGCTTTAAACTTAATAGCTGTACGTACCTGTACATATATGTCACTTGGCGTAAGACTTCAGTGCGATGTGTCACCGTTCGCACCAACTGGAATTTGGAATTACGCCGCAATGGCAATGGCTTCGCTTCATTTTAATCTGGCTGAAGGTACAAGGTACATGGTGCCTCCTTGTTTGTCAAGACTCGGTACAATGGAACACGTAAACCCGTTGTAATTAATCAACTGCGGGGTGCCTCAAAAGTTGGTGATTTCAGACGTGTTTTGGCATCAATGCTATTTTGTGTTATTTGGTGGTGGAGTCAATTGGGATCAAGTTGCGTATTTTGATTTATTAATTGATTTTGTCTAGATTTTGGTAACTCTAAGATATTTTAAGATCTTTGTAAGTCTAGGTCGTTCTCAACTTCTAGACTTTTGATAAGCCGTTCTAAATATTCTTGATTGTAATATTACAATAATAAATTTTCTAAAAGATTCTTGAAACAATGATCCACAAAGTAATATGTAGATTATTGATTTACTCTCTATTTATACCCTAAACAAAACAACTTTTAAAAGAAAAATAACTGACTGGCTTATCATACCCAAATTATTGAAGATCTATTCAAAACCATATCTTAACATACTGTTCCCTTTGCAACGCATACTGAAATACCCCACACCACACACATTCACATGGATATATCCTAATCCTAAATCCCTTGCAGGTATCCTTAATAAATCAGTATATTTCACTATTTTGATCTAATTAATATAGTAATATTATAATGTATGAGATTTTTATGTGAATATTATATGCGAATCAGATCGTCTCCAGTACAACAAAAAACTTAGTTTAGGCACCAGTCTTCCACAAATTATTTCTAAAAATTGTGTCTGTAGACTAATTAACTACTTACTTTCTTTGTTATTTGTGGTAAGAAATAAATAAATTATTATATTCAATTATTATTATATTGTAAACCAGCGAACGTCACGCGTAGTTCCCGTTCCCGTGGGAGTACGGGGATAAAATATAGCCTATGTTACTCGCTGATAATATATCTAACAAATGCTGAATTTTTTTTTCAAATCGGTCCAGTAGTTTTTAAGTTTATTCGTTACCATACAAAAATACAAATCTTTCCTCTTTATAATATTAGTAGATATAGCCTCTTTATAATATGAGTATAGAAATGTAACTTATTGTTATAGTTATTTAAACAGGCTAGCTAAAATGCAACACAAATAAACATCACGCCTAATATGCCTATATTTCCAAGAGAGTTAAGCAGAGGTGTCCAATAGGTACACACGCAACAAGCCAGTCATTTTAAAGCCCCATATAAAAGCTAGCGATAAAAAAAACAAAACAAACTTCAATATATTTATCTCGCGCATAAATGTAAGTAATACATTGTGCAGAGGGTTCGGCAAGTGACGGAATAGTGAATATTCCCGGCAAGTTTCGTGGAGTCGACCCCACGCGACATATTGATGTTACCTCACCGCGTCGGAATTCGCAATTGCACAAACGTGGAGCGGGTAGCGGGACGTACGACAATTGTTCAAGACCGTCCGAAGCGACAGCTCAAACACAATAAACTACGTGAAATTCAGCTATTTGAGAAACTATTCAAATGTTTCTGCTCGGGACAAAACGCACGGAATGCTGTGCTTGGAATATTTCGACTAATTGTAACCGTGCGCCAGCGTTGTACTCTTCATAAAAGCTTACCTGTGTTTCTGGTTCCTGCGATTTAAAATAAACGTGGAGAGCTTGAATATTTTACTTTTTTGGTACCTTACCTACCTACTGTAATAATGAATTACGTCATACGTCATTTATTTTGCCTTCTAAAGCAAAATTTTACGTTCTCTGGAACAGGTACGATTCGAGGCCTCTGTAAAAAGTGATTAACTAAGGTAGGTACAAAATATATAAATTATTTTAGCAATTTCACAGATTATTTTAGCAATTATGCTTGAAAGGCTTATTTTACCTATACATTCTTACCGAAGACTGATCGCGCGTTTTCTTATCTCGAACAAACACCACCAAGCAAAACCAAGTATCACCTTTGTACCTATTTTTCTGTTTCCTCCTTCTTATCTCTTAGTGTGTACTTAAACTGTTAAATAACTAAAAAAATTATAATAAATAAACATTCGCAAATAATGACGTCAATACAAATGTTCTGGTAAAAATACGTTCAAAATAATTACACCAAATCTCATATTAAGTCATAAAGAACCTTTATTACTACGCTCCAGAGAATGGGCTGAAGAAATCACAGATCAACGCTGTAGGTCGGCGAAGTTACTTTGTAAAGGACAAAATGAGTTCTTTGTGTACACAAAATAGCATGATTGCTATCAAACAACATCCTTGCTTCGTTTTTTGAGAGTTCACCAAGTGGAAGTGGAACAGTAAATCAACGGCACTGCGTCAGAGGTCGGCAGTACTAAGAGTCGTCCTTTATAAAGTACAAACAAAAATTAAATATGTAATTTTCCATTCTTTGAGTCAGCCTTTCACAGGGAGGAATTCTAACCACAATAGGACAAACAATTTAAGGACTTTGACCGCAATGAAATGTTACGTTTGTCTTTTTTACGTTGATAAATTATATGCGAATGTGAAATAAACAGGCAGATTAGCTTCAGTGGAACTTAATGCAAATCGAATGAAAACAGTGTTCTTAAACATATTAAAAGGATATTGTTTTCCAATACCTGAATAATACTGAACCATTATTATTGAGAACCATTTACATATATCTACTAGCGGTCCCGACAGACGTTGTTCTGTCCGAACGTTTGCTTTGAAAAATCGATTACCGGGTCCAATTGTGAATCTAAACCATTCTCGAATCCCCTTGAATACACACAAAACATTGAATCAACATCGTTCCAGCCGTTTAGGAGAAGCTCAGTGACATACACACGTACACAAGAAATATTTATATTAAGATTTGACGTAGCAAAATGCTAGTAAATTGTAACTGTTTACAATAAAACCAGTGTTAATTGGAGTTGATTCTCTGTTGTGTTTTGATATCTGCATCCGATCCGTATTGGGGAGTTGAACAATACCGTGACTTTTCGCGTAAATTTTACGAATATTGTTTCCTTTGTACATTGATAGAGTGCGACAGACAAAAGGCAAATGATCCCACCCCACCACATCTTTTTTTTCGATTTCGTAAACTTTTATATCTTATTCCGTTCCAACATTCCAAATAATTGTAATATTTACGGAAATTGTTTTCGCACAATAGAAAACACGTTACTGAAAGGACGATATTTATTTAACCTTTACGGAGCTGAGGAGAGTCAAACAAACGATATTCAAACACGCAAAACACAGGTATGAATAATTCCAAGTGTGTACCAGGGGCACATAAATCTTTACAGATAGCAGAGCACAGCCAATCTGATGAGTCGCGCCGCACCCCTGTCGGTCGACCGCACGGGTAATGAGCTTGTTTGTCTCAGTTAACATTTCCTAGCACGTTCTGCGCTCCTGGTACAACGCTCTTTGTGTCACTAGCTCCCTGTCTCTTGTCTCCTTGCTCGGAATAAGGATAATAATTATTGTTTTAGAATAACAACAAGAAGTTGTTCTTAGCCTGACAGATGCACCGGCAAATTAAATCTGCAGGAATTTTTATTCAAGTTTCAGTGGCCGTGATGTGACAAACATTTTCTCTGTTGAATACACGAATGAAGTGGGTTTATTTGTGCGCTCCAGAAGATAAATAAAGATAGATAGGAGCCAAGAATGAAAAGGAAGATTAGTCCCGTCCGCAGATTAGGTTTTTGTGACTGATGAGTCCGAAAACACGTCAAACCAGCTTTATTATACTACTTTTGGTAAGTGGCACTAAATATAAACATTCTAAGAGCGCTATAAAACTACACTCAACGGAGATATGTAGGTGTTTAAGGATAACTTTGGGCAGCAAAAACGCCTTCCTTATTGTTAGAGCCTTTTTGTATGGATAGATAAACGTTAAAGCACCTAAAAGAAGAACCCGGCCAAGTGCGAGTTGAACTCGCTCACGAAGGATTCCATACTCATTTTTTTTTTAAATTGAATTTGAGGTATTTAACAGTCAGCCCTCTCTCTCTCTCTTTCTTAATAACGTTCCTCCCCACTAGGAAATCTCCTGTATCGTGGGTGCGTTTAACGTCCGAAACAACTATCTGTAGGCCATACAAATATTTGTTCCATGCGGAGATCGAACCCGCGACACGCAGCGCAGCAGTCAATCGCTCAACCACTGCGCCGTCCGTGCCGTGCTACTGGCAGACAGAAGGACGGTCGGCCAGCTGAGCTGTAGTAATATGGTTCCGTTGGTTACCCTTCAGATAGGTACAGAACCCAATTTGTCGGGGGCTGCGTTGAAGACTGCTTAAGGCTACCCTGGTGCTAGTGCGCGAGGGGACAGGAGGTAGTTTTAGTTAGTAGGGGTCTGATAAAACCTTCTGTCCGCCCCAGGGCGAAGGACATCCAACCAGTTACAAAAAAAATAGTACTTAACCCACAAAACCATATCAAACTGCTTAAAAACGAAAAATTTAAAATTCGTTACTCCTGTTTGTCACTGAAATACCATGCCTATAAATCCCGAACGCGACAGCACAATTATACATGTAAATATTGAAAACAGTCATGAAAGCCTCCATGCAGTTCAATCTCCTTAGTCAACTCCATATAAAATAATAATATTCTGATTAATCCCCTTTGAAAAGGAAAACGGATTACAGATTTCTGTGGTATGCCATTAAATTTTCCTCTCACTTAACGCCTTTATCCCCATACGTTCGAGAGACGTGCTAATGCAGAATTTTCATTTGACGATCGGAATCTGTCGGAATCTTTCGGACATTTTCGAACACGCTCGGTGACTGCGAATTGCAGATAAATGTTAAGCATCTGTCGCTGGAAATGGCTTAGCTTGTTGTATCCTAGATTCCCTTTCGATGCATTCGTTAGTTGAGATTAAAATTGGAATGTTTGCTAAAATGTTCTTTACGGAATCCGATCAACGGGTAACGGGTTTTTTTTTGGAGTTACGTGTTTTGTTTAAGCTTTGGCTTAGCCGTGTTTTGGTGCTTTGTCGTTTAACAGTTCATTAGTATGGTGTACCAAGTTTGTATTTTGTTCAAGCTTTTTTTACCTCGTTGGTAACTGAAATTAAATAAATAATTTGTTTCTTCCAGTAAATTTATATAAATCATTATTATTTATCAATATAAATGTGCTCGCTGTCCGATCACCACCAGGCCCGGGTCGATGGCGCGTTGTGTTCTACGCGTGCCTCAAAGAGATGTCAGCATAGGAGACGGGGCCCTCTAAGGCCAGAGCCTGCCAGGGTTGCGGAATTTGTTCGAAAGAGTCACCGCGGCCCTGGAACGCAAAGGGCTTTAGAAGGAACACGGATGAGTTTTAGTCAGTAAAAGTCTGACACGCCCTTCCGCAAGTCATTTGATGATTTCCCATGCTTAAAAAAAAAGCTTGCTCGTATGCTCGTGCAGTTCAGACCAGAACCTGGATTTCCGTCAAGGTTTCACCACATTTTCAACCTTTAATCTTTATAAACTAAAAATTATTTTAAGATTTGTTGCTTTGTACGATGCAATCTCTGACTGTACTGATTAAGAAAATAATTTTAACGATATGAAGCTTCAAATTGAATTTTCATCTCGGAAAATTCACGGTTCTTGTACACCTCAGAAGCAATGCCGCGGGTGAAGCTAGAGTCGTATAAACTTAACTAAGTTGAAATTGAAAAACTCACTCTTACTTCTTAGATCTTATGTTTTCACCAGTATCTTCTTTCCCATAAACAACATCACCAAGACGTCACAGTACATCAAATAGATCGTTACCACCTCTATTGACGACAAGCATTGTGTTGCTATGCTAATACGATTGAATTAGTGCAGCGCCGCCGTCTGAGGATTAATCACGAATCAATAGACATGCCTGCAGGAAATCAAATTAATTATTACAGATAGAGGCATTCTCTGAGACATTGGTTCCCAAGGTGTCGTGCGTGGACCACTATCTAAAATACGGGCCGCGAAAGGTTTGGAATGTCTATCTTAGCAACATTTCTGAAAAGATTTTTTTTTTTTTTAATTCTTTAGTAACTCCTTACTGTATATGCACATCAATAAATAAAAAATACTCTCAACTAACTAAAACTAGAAATAATCTTAAAATGGTCTCGAAAAATTCCTCCGCATCGCTTTTGAATAAATAATACAAGATATTTTTTGATATAGAGCTTGTACTTCTTACGGTGTTTTTTTAACACCGTAAGAAGTATAAGAAAACAGAAGGTTTTTGAGACTTTTCAAAATTGTTGTGTCTTCCCAAATACACTATTACTCGAATAAGTTCTTAACTAACCTTTAAGTAATAGATAACTTGCGTATGCGTACCAAGTTCCATTCAAGACTTAAAAATTTATATGAAAAACCGTGAGGAGTAAGTAAATTTTCTTCTGAACTTCAGGTCCCAGCTTAAAAACTAAGAAAGGAAAATGGTCTCAGGCCAATGAAACGTTGGGAACCACTGCTCTAAAATATGCTGCTATTAGAAGTGCATTGTGGAACTTAGTCAGGCATTTGTGGCGCATTTAAGTGGCTTCTTCGAGTGATACTTGGAAGTGGAGTGTTGTCAGTGATAGCATGTGGTATTCAGATGTGGTTGCTTACAATGGGACTCAAATGAAAGCTGAAAGTCACCTGAAGAGCAAAGGAGACGGCTGTGCTTGGAGTTTTCCTGTGTTTACCAAGTTTGACTTTCCAACTTGGTTCTCCTAAGACAGTGTGCAGGGCACATTCCTCGTAGAAAGGATGGAAAATGGAGCCAAAAGATTTGGAGTAGCGACCGTGTACCAGAAAGCACACGTTGTAGGGCATCCCACAGTATGTCGTTTTGTAGCCATTAAATACTTTTTATTTTTTATTCTTTCTTTCTACAAGGCGTACAGATGACTTGGTGAAGGCCTCAAGAGACCGCTGGAAACGAGAAGTGTAGCACCGGTCTATGTGGCGATGCTTGGAAGAGGCCTATATATCCAGCAGTGGAGTTGTGAAAAATATAATTGCATTGAAATTTTGTTTGCGTTCACATGGTATTTTTCTAAGTAAAACCTAACCCCCTTATTCCTAAACAAGCTATGGAGTAACATCTGCTTGGTAACTGAAGGCAATTAGGATTTCGACGTGCAGCGATAGAATAAAAGCCATTTCTTCTGACTTACTTACTACTTCTTAGAAAAACACTTCGAAAATCCGTGAAAGAAATTATAATGTAATTCTTAATTAAAAAGTGCTCCCTGTTGGGTACTTCGATTACTTAATGAGTAAGTAAGTTTTTAAGGAAACGCGAACAAAGGAAATTGCGTAATTTTTAGGTGATTATACTTGAACAACAAATAAAGAAGGAAAGGAAAGATCGAAAAGCTATAGAAAAGCCGATTCCGATATCTTTGTATAGTTTTTTTTTATTCCAGAAACTAGGCACGAGGTTACAAAAACGATAACATGGCATTATAGGTAACCTTTTTTTTATGGATCGGAAATCATCAAATGACTTCTTCCACTCTGGGTGGAGCGGAAGGGCGTGTCAGACTTTTACTGACTAAAACTCATCCGTGTTCCTTCTAAAGCCCTTTGCGTTCCAGGGCCGCGGTGACTCTTTCGAACAAATTCCGCAACATTATAGGTAACCTACCACGTTTAATTTGAACTACAAATAAGAGCAACCTTCTCCCGAGTTAGAAATTATGGAAATTTCTTAAATTACAATATTCCAAAGCGAAAAACTTATTACATAAAACCGAAATTGTCTCTTTCGAAGTCACCCAAAGTTCTTTGTGAGGCATGACTCCAGTAATATTTTATATGTTTCCAATTTTGTCAGCCCCTGCCATATTGATTGCGAGGAGTTTGTAACTCGGAAAGGGAATTGCCCACGCATTTATATGTTGCCGAAGATTCGCACATATTCTTCATAAATTAAACGATATTATATTTCAGTTACTCACTTTATGAAGAGAAAAGTTTCTTCGTTCCTGCTTTAGGGCTTTTTAGTCGGAGTTTGATTGTTGTGGGGAAAGAAAATTGAGTGTTTCGCTGAAGGCATCCAATGCCAGAATTGTATTCTGAATTTTCAGCATTTATTTAGATAAGTATACCTACCTACCTAAAAAATCCAATTACTTCTTCATATCAGCGTTTGATCTGTCTTTCGCAAGAAGATCTCCGATACAACCTAAATGCGTGGGTTACACTTTTGTAAATAGGTTCATTTTTTTAATTATTAGGTTTATTTCATGTTTAATACTTCTTACATAAATCATTCAAGATAAAGACGAATAGAGATAATGTTTGGGAAAAACATGGTATGTGAATCTCCACTAAATATCTATTACCGAGTTTACGATAAATATGAAGTTGTTGCTCCACACTGCAGCATGCAAAGTGAGCAGGTCTCTTGAGTTGACAAGACAACACGAAAACAACAACTAGGACATCATAAACGCATACAAAAAAACTACGGAAGCCAAGAAAAGACAAGTCCGTTTAATTAGACCCTGCAAGTTCACGTTCCATACTTTGAAGAGCAACGAAGAACTCCAGTCGCGCTCAAGTTTTGAAGTTAATCGGAGCAAGTTTGATGTTAAAACTATGTTAATCAGCCAGCCAACTTTGATTGCTGACAGTTCTGTCGTCGATATGCCGGGTGAATTGTTCATTTTCACAACCTTAGCATTTGATTAAACCCCGCGAATTCCATATTGGTCCTTAAGTTATTGAAACTGTAGGTGTGTGCGTTAATTCGTAGAAGCACACTGTGACGTTCACAGGATTGTCTCCGGATTGAAGTTATTTTGATTAAGAATTTAATCTCGCTGTCACGTGTTTGAATGCTATACATTGATGAAGTAACAGGAAATGTGTTGCTTTGGAATGTGAATTGTGACTTGGCTGGTTGATTTTGCTTTCAGTTCTTGATGATTTTAAGTAATGTTTTAGTGTTTTACGTTATTGAATTCAAGTTTTGTAATTTAATATTAATTTTACTTTTAAAATTCAACTATTTAAATTCTATTAATTGTCAATTTGTTAATGTCTATTATTTTTTACCATTGTAGCGGCATCAATGAAAATCATGAAAAACTAAGAAGCGAAATTTGTACGGCAACAAAAAGAACTGCAGCGCCATCTACGACCAAGTAACATCGAAATCCTGCATCGCGTAAGCAAAGTTCTCCGTGCGATTTGAACACATACAACAGTCCGAATATCAACCATCGGGCAGTTGCCCACCAGACACAACAACCGTCTGGTTCGGAGGATCCTCCCCTTTTCGGTGGAGGTATGCGGGACTTTACTCTCTGTTTCGCATACCTCTAAACTATTTTTGTTTGAACCATTTTTACCCTTATTTCTTAATAATTACAATGTACCTACCACTCGCTCTAAGAAAATTGTGAATGCCTGTAAGTGGCTTATTTACACAGGACCCTCGATGCCATAACTTATGTGATTAATTTTGTAAATAAGCTGTTGGTGTGCCTTATTAAATAAATAAATAAACGATGATGTTTTAATGCAGTATGTTACAAATGTAAGAAAGAGTAGTAACTAGGTTTTGCTAAAGGCGTCGCTTACATTGCGCGTAATTTTGTTATATTTTGATATAAAAAAAGGATAATAAACATTTTTTAACCGACTGAGACAATGACTTGAGAAATAATTGAGGAGTTATGAGTTTAACCGTATCTCAACTCATTACAAATTGGTCCAAAAATACTACTACACACGATACTTTTACACACGATGTCTACATCTCTTTTATACGACTCTCCTTTCGCAGGTATGCTGGAAGAGATTTCTTTAGAAATAAGCATCACCTTTGTACCTATTTTTCTGTTCCCTTCTTTTTATCTACTTGTTAAATGTGTGTACATAAACTGTTAAATAAATAAATAAATACTATATATAAAACTAGCTGTCGCCAGCGGTTCCGCCCGGGTGAATGTCGAAAATATTCCCGGGATAAAAACTATGCTATGTTTTTTTTTAAATCTTGTTTAGGGGCTTTTATCTAACTATGCTATGTCCTTTCCTGGGACTCAAACAATCTTTTTTTTTTATTATTTAATATGGGTTTGCTCTTGACTTTAGTATAGGTCATAGATGACAGAGACAAAGTCGACGATGGAGCGAGCTTACCCAGAAGAAGCCTGTTCACTCTAATTTTGAAGAGATTAGGGTTGTATGTGTATCTCTATACCAAATTTCATCTAATTCGGTCCAGCCGTTGCGCGTGAAGAAGTAACAAACATACACACACACTCACAAACTTTCGCCTTTAGAATATTATATTAGTGTGATGTGATGTGATTAGGATATGATAGTGTGATGTGATGTGATTAATGATGGGTTATTCGCTTAGCATAAGTAAGTTTAATACCCATTCAGTTCGATGTCATGTTGGTCGCAGTAAATATAGAGGCCATGTTTCTCGAATTCACGCGGACAGGCGGGCAATGGTTGTCACTCAGTAAAGGCCTGAGGGAGTACATCGGCAGTGTATCGGTCTGGCCAGTCGATCTAGATGTGTTTCAGGAACAGACATGGTCGGAGTGAGCTGAGAGTTTAATAATCCTACTAATATTATAAACGCGAAAGTTTTTATGGATAGATGGATGTTTGTTACTCTTTCACACAAAAACTACTGAATGGATTTTGATGAAATTTGACACAGAGGCAGATTATAGTTTGGAATAACACATAGGATACTTTTTATCCCGGGAATATGTTCCCTTTCGATAATTTTCGACAATCACGCGGGTGGAGCTGCGGGCGGCAACTAGTATAATATAAAATAATAATAATGTTTATTTCCGATATTTTTTTACGAAGGTTAGAAGTACAGTTATATGATGCAACA
Source organism: Mamestra brassicae (assembly GCA_905163435.1). Taxonomy (NCBI): domain Eukaryota; kingdom Metazoa; phylum Arthropoda; class Insecta; order Lepidoptera; family Noctuidae; genus Mamestra; species Mamestra brassicae. Next base: position 1,481,486 of record LR990996.1, on the reverse strand, counting down.
AATGAGTTTGTTGCGAGACTGACAATACCATAAATGTAAAAAAGTCATGCTGTCTATTTAGTACAGATTCATGAGATATAGCCCACTCACAGACAGATGAACAGCGGAGGCTTAGAACCCAAAAAAGGTTAGTTGCTCTTCGGGAACTAAACACTATAAATCCAACACATTGTGGTATTGGTTTCTGTACTAACAATACCAAAGTAAATAAAGGTGAACTTAGAAATTCCATGCTAAAAATATCGTTTCTGAAACTTACCAAAACACAAAGTAAATTTAGATGGCATATCCTGCTTATTGGCATCACCTTAAAAATATAAAAAACCAAGTGCGAGTCGAACTCGCGCACGAAGGGTTCCGTACCATTATCTATAAAAACTTTCGCGTTTTATTATATATGTTTATATCCCTTAATAATAATAATTAATTGTTATGACAAAAATAAATCATCTGGGAAAATGTCAACTATCTAACTATCACAGTTCATGAGATACAGCCTGGTCTCAGACGGACAGACAGACAGACGGGCGAACAGCGGAGTCTAAGTAATAGTCCCGTTTTCCCCTTTTGTACCCAAAGGGTAAAACGGGACCCTAATACTTAGACTGAACCGGAACCCTAAAAACCGAAACATGTTACTATGACCTAAAATTGAATTTTCAGGTATTTTTTTAAAAAATATCAAAATATGACTCCGCTTTGGGCGGGAGAGAGTGTCAGAGTCTTACTGACTAAAACCTACTCGTGTTCCTCCAAGTACTTCTTGCAATACAGAGCCGCGGTAACTCAAACCAACAAACCTGGCAGGTCCTAGCGGGCTCCGTCAATTGACGTGACATTCGTCGTTCATGAGATACAGCCCGCCGACAGACAGACAAACTACCAGACATCGGAGGCTTAGAACTAGGCCGTTGGTTACCCTTAACGTTCGGAACTCTGAAAATCCAATACCTTGAAATATTGAATTTTTTGACGCCATATTTTAGTTAGGAGTTTTTATTTTTGAAGTGAAACTTCTTTATCGGCGTTGGAAAAAAATTTACCGTCACATTTCTCGGTTACGCGTCACATTTTTCCGATACGCGCCATCTTTTTCTTGTCACTACCACGGTTGATTCGAAGAGTACTTTCTCCAGCCGAGTAGGGAAGCATGTCGTTTAAGCGGACTTACTCCCACCGTTCCGACTTGACCGTTTTTTGTACTAGAGATAGATGTTGTTGTGGTAGTTGTTGTTGTTGTGTGTTGTTGTTATAGTTGTTGTTGTGTGTTTTTGTTTATTTGTTGTTGTTTGTTTGTTGTTGTTTGTTTGTTGTTGTTGTTTGTTTGTTTGTTGTTGTTGTTGTTTATTTGTTGTTGTTAGTTGTTGTTTTGTGTTTTGTTTTACAAAGTAAAAATGAAAACAAAAGTAGATAATTTTTCGAAAAATAAGGTCATAAAGAAGTTTAACTTCTTACGTGTGTACACTAGTACACGCACACATTTTTTATTTTAAGTGTAAATACTCGTATGTAGTTAGATTAGTATTTAAAATATGATGATATCCTCTGTAAAGGTTAAATAAATATGTTCCAAAGTAAATGTAGATAGCACGTCCTACTTATGGGCATCACCTCATAACACCGCGCCGTAGTGAGTGCGGTACATATTATTATGACCTAAAATTGAATTTTCAGCTGAGTCGTCGTTTTCACAGCACCCCTGTATAAACGAGGTGAGTTGAAATAATTTGAAGTAAGCTCTGAGACTCGTGTGGAAAAAGCGTTGTTTAATGTTTTCAAATTTAGTTTGTGTGTTTTGGCAGTTTATAGTTTTTAATTTGTATTATTCTATAAGCTTAACCTTGGCTCCCGACTAGATTATTCGACAAGTTCAAAAAATATACTAATATATATATAATTATACTAATTTACTATTATTCCTAATATTATTATTTTTTTAATATTATACATGCGAAAGTAACTATGTCTGTCTGTCTGTCGCGCTTTCACGCCAAAATTACTGAACAGATTTAAATGAAATTTGGTACACAGATTATCTAGAGCTTAAGAAAGGACAAAGGCTACTTTTTAATGCGAAAAAAAGGGTTGTAAGGGGGGTTCTGCCAGGGTTGCGGAATTTGTTCGAAAGAGTCACCGCGGCCCTGGAACGCAAAGGGCTTTATAAGGAACACGGATGGGTTTTAGTCAGTAAGAGTCTGACACGCCCTTCTGCTCCATCCAGAGCGGAAGAATTCATTTGATGATTTCCCATCCATAAAAAAAGGGGTTGAAAGGGGGGGATGAAAAGTTGTATGGAAGTTTCGTCATTTTTAAAGCTAGAAGCTTGAAACTTATTTTTAGGCTGTTGATTCGATATAAATAAATTTCACATTCATTTTGTAAAAGATTTACCCTCAATGGGGTAAAATAATAATAGGGGATGAAAGTTTGTATGGAAATATGTAAATGTTTTATAAGTTTGCGACAAGACACAATTAGTATATTAAAAATAAAAATGGTTGCCCAAGGTAACTATTCCACGCAAACGATGTCGCGGGCTAGTATTATCATAAACTCACAATACAACAAAAAAAAAATAAAAAAGAAAGAAGATTATCTATCTCAATGAAATCACAATTTTTTTCTATCGTATATTTTTCTGTCGTGTTTCAGAGAGTAACATTCCAAAGCAAATAATAAAATCGAAATCGTTGTGTAATTAATGTCACCGTATTCCAAGATAACTAAAAATAATCCGTCATTGTGTTTCACTCATGCAGCATAAGGCAAAATCCACATTTTCTGATGAGACTGCCAATTAAAACGGATTGAAGTGAGGAAATCAACATTCTACAAGGACACATACACGGTTTTGAAGTGGCTTTATTTTCTGTTCTGTTTGTGTCAACCTCTTGAATCGACTTCAGCCTAACTAAGCCTTCGGTAAATGTTACGAATACGATTAGGTACTCATTTAACGAGAGGTCTGTCTGACAGATATCAAATTGATGATCGAAAAATCTCAATGATCGATGTTCTTACAATTTGTACCTTTTGCAGCACAGACACCAACAATTTTATTTGCAGGATTCCGTACCCTGGGCACGCCACAATTGCGGCGATAAGACCCCTCTTTGAGGAGTGGCTGGAGAGGAGCTACGGCGTCCTCACCTTCCGCCTGACGCAGGTACTCACCGGACACGGCTGTTTCGGAAGGTACTTGTTTCGGATTCAGCGAGAGGACACGCTCGGGTGTCAGCACTGTGAGGATCGCCCGGAGGACACGGTGAAGACGGATGGAGAGAGGCTTGGGAAGCGGTCACCTCTTTCTGCAAAGCAGTTATGCTAGCGGAGGAGGAGGCGGGCCGCAGAAGGGAAAGGCAAGGCCTTCGCCCCAACCGCCGCAACTGCGGACGGCGAGCATTGGGTGGCTCGCTGTCCGATCACCACCAGGCCCGAGTCGATGGCGCGTTGTGTTTCACGCGAGAGATGAAAGAGATGTCAGCATAAAAGACGGGGCCCGCTAGGACCAGAGCCTGTCAGGGTTGCGGAATTTGTTCGAAAGAGTCACCGCGGTCCTGGAATGCGAAGGGGTTTAGAAGGAACACGGATGGGTTTTAGTCAGTAAGAGTCTGACACGCCCTTCCGCTTCACCCAGAGCGGAAGAAGTCATTTGATGATTTCCCATGCTTAAAAAAAAAAAAGGATTCCGTACCCGAAGGATAAGCAACGGAACCCTATTAGTAAGACCCCGCTCTCCGTTCGTCTGTCAGCGGGATGTATCTCATGAACCATATAGGCGTATAAGGTAGACAGTTAAAGTGATCCCAGAATGTTGCCTCTATTAAAGATTTTGAGTTTCAGAATTTCGTTTTGTAGCCTTGACCTTAACGATTTTGTTTTTAGTTTTTGCTATGGCATTGGCTTTTCCTTCAGGTTTGCAGTATAAGCGATGAAGAAGTACCGTAAATAAATACAAAATAAGAACCAGTTGAAAACTGTAATAAATAAAAGGAAATAATGTACACTCGAACCAAAAAAAGTAATTAATTTTCCATTTGTAAAACTCCTACGATGTGAGAGTAATTATGCAGATGAGTTTACTGAACTCAACCTTTCACGAATATACTTACAATCTACATTATACCTGCTACTCGAATCGTTTCATTAATTCAATTTAATTGATTCGTTCGTAAAAAGGCCTTATAAAAAGGTAATTTATACCTATGATCCATGGAGAGTGATATGGGTTTGGGTATGATCGGCACGGCGTCACAGTTCTTTGATTTTGATGATGTATGTGTTTCGATGGGTAGGTACCTACTCAATACAGAATTACAAAGGGTTGCGCGGAACGCAAAGGGCATTTGAAGGAACATGGGTGGGTTTTAGCCAGAAAGGTACAATTCCGTGAATCGAAACCCTAATATATAAACAACTTTTTTATAATTTTTATGTGGCTTCCAGAAAGTGACACAATTTTCTTTTCTTTTTCATTTTTGTGATACGTTCGTGTTTGGGTCACAGAAATACATGTGTACCAAATTTCAACTGTATTGGTCCAGTATGTTAAAGGTAAATCGGCTGTGACAGAAGGACAGACAGCCAACCCCGTGAAGGGTTCCGTTTTTCCATCCAGAGGTAAAAAAATACTATAACGGTTCTGCTGGTCAATGCCTACCTACTCAATTCTCAAAGAAGGTTCAATAAAAACCTAGGTCGTAACTAAAGTTTCCTAGAAATATTTAATTACTCAAATTTCTTTCCAAGCACTACATTCGTGTCCACGAATTTATAAGGCATCGTTCCGCAATTTCAATTTAATTGATTCCTCCGTTGAATTAATAGACAGAGGAAGAAAAATCCAATCATCTTTGGCTGCGGCCGTCAGAAGTAAGCTCGTGAATGGTAATTACTGATGAATATTAATTATGTAAGTTTATTAGCAACCTTGTTAAGAGTTTGATACATTTTTTGTATTCTTCCCTGAACTCTGTAATGAATAGGACGGGCTTTTTGTACTTGTTAACAAGATACCTCTCTATTTTACCTGGGGCCTTTTACCTTTTTTCTTGCACTTCGTTTTTTTTCTGGTTTTGCTGTGGTGTATCTCAACTTTTGTTTTTTTTCTCTAATTAGCCTGAACTGTCAAAATTTTTAATAAAAAAATTTTTTTTTCGTTCTTAGTAGTGCTTCTTCACGCAAGTTCACTAGAAGACCATCCAAGTTCCCCATCGTCTCTTCAATCAGAATAGTTAGGACCTTGGAGATTACTCCACTCCCAGTAAGAGTACGTCCCCTTGGGCAAGTTTCTGACTTTCACACGTGGAAAGGCGCTGGCAGGAGCTAGGACTTCATAAAGCATGTAGCTATGTACCTTCAGCCTGTCTCCTGGAAAAGACTCCTCAGAGGTAAATACGAGTACTCAGACGATTTACGTAAAGTTTGTCATACACCATCATCACCTGCCTAGCCTCTTCCCAACTATATTGGGGTCGACTTCCAGTCAAACCGGATTCAGCTGAATATATATTTTACGCGGCTGCCTACCAGACCTCCACAAACCATAAACTGGGTAATACGGTACTTCTTAGCAAGACTGGTGTCAGATTTTCTGGCTTCTGACATTCCTTAACGACTCCCAAAGATCTACAAATGACAGCCGTAACCAACGAATTAACGTGCTTTCCAAGGCACGGAGGAATCTCGACATGTCAAGATGGTCACCCATCCACAGACCGAAAAACTATGAAATATGCCGTCTATAAGTATACAAAAGATCTCAGCGTCTTATTTTTAGATGGATTAATATACCTTAATTATCTATGAACATTTACTAAGCTAAGATCTTGTGCCTAACTGAAAATAATGTAACGCCACTGACACTTTTAAAATAAACTCATATTATTTATAATACCTACACAGTAACTGAACTTCGCTTCATAACAACATAGTTATCGATAAGTACTTTTTTTATCTTATAATAGGAACCAAGATTCCAAGGAAAAATACCCGACTGGCGAGTTGTTGAAAAAACTCTGTACTTTCATATCCTAGCTCTACTGAAAGGAAACTAATGGAGGTTAACCTTTAAAAAAATGCCTTTATCAGATAATAATCAGCTTACACAGTTTTTGTATAACTTAATTTCTTTTTGATGAAAAGAAAAGCAAAATGTATTTTTACCTCCTTTTCATACTAAAGGAGTAACGAGTCATGAGAGCCTGGAGACAGTGTGATCAGTAGTAACGATTGACAAAAATTTTACGTGCAAACATTTGGGACTACTGACAACCGATATCGCCGATATCAGAAAAAAGAAAGAAAAATTATTTAATTGCCACAAAACGACATATCCACATATATAATTTTATTTTACTTAAACTAAACCTTAAACGGTAGTGTTGTAGTAGTTCTTAAATTATATTAGTAAAGATACGATAAAAAAAATAACAAAAGTATGAGTAGGTATAAATAAAGTAGATGCATGTCGTGGTTGTGGCAAAAGGGCTTCCACTCAGCATAATGCTGTGCCGTGTTTCACTGTTTCTAGGATTTGTCCAGACAAACTTAGCACATTTTCTTTTTAAGTCGATGGTTAACACCTTAATGTTGTTTGGGTCCAGCGGCTGGCTTCATTAACTGCAGCATCAATGGCATTCAGTACGTCTGTCCCCCAAAGTACAGATGTATGAGCACTTGGGCACTCCAACACTCGGTATCCTCAAACCTGGCACGTGAGACCAGCTTAATGCTTTTCTGATGTGATGTGTTACAAACCCCAACTTTCTTTCCGCACATGGTCTGTTTTATATTCAGCGATCAGTGGCTCGCTTTTATACCGCACGGGGTATTCCACTACTACCATGCGACAGAAGTTCAATTGCCAAGCTACATTATAAGGGCCTGCGGACGGCGAGCGTTGGATGGCTCGCTGTCCAGTTACAACCAGGCCTGGGTCGATGTATTCCACGCGTACCTCAAAGAGAGGTCAACATAGAAGGATGGGCCCGCTAGGGCCAGAGCCTGCCAGGGTTGCGGAATTTGTTCGAAAGAGTCACCGCGGCCCTGGAACGAAAGGGCTTTAGAAGGAACACGGATTGGTTTTAGTCAGTAAGAGTCTGACACGCCCTCCCACTCCACCCAGAGCGGAAGAAGTCATTTGATGATTTCTCATCCTTAAAAAAATAAAGCTACATCATAACTTTACATGTCTCAAGATAAGGCAAAGATTGTTCGCTCATCACCAATTTAACTGCTAATTATTCAATTAGTCAGTAATTGTTTAGCGGAGCAGAAGTTCGACTGATATAATCGACGCGTTGACACGTAAAGACAACGTTAGGAAGCGAGCCAATCAAGTGAGCTAATGTGATGGCTTGTCAACTCGAAATTAGGTGTTAGGTGATGCTTACACGTGTTAAATACATCGTAATTATATACAAGTGATATGATGAGGAGTTCGTGGCTAAATAATAACAGCTGAATTAGGTCACTTTTTAAGATAAGCAACTCTTTCTTTTTTTTTCGAGGACCATTCGTGCCTCAGAAAGCACGTAAAGCCGTTGGTCCCTGCTGTCAATTGTAGATCTTTGGAATTGCGGATTTGCAGAAGCCAGAATGTCTGACAACTGTCTTGCCAAGAAGTACTGTGTTACACAGTTACTGGGTTGTTGAGGACAGGTAGGCAGTCGAACCGCATAAAATACTGGTATTCAGCTGAATCTGGTTTGAAAACTAGTCAGATAATAATAATAATGTCGACCCCGACACAGACGATCACACCGCGGCCCAATAACGTTAGAGATGAGGTAGATGATATGGTTGTCACGGTAAGTAGCCAGTGCAACGATCGACTGAGGAGCGCGCTGAAGGATGCGCTTCGTGAGTATAGATCAACTTCGACCAAACTTAGGCGCCGATTACCATGGTTGCCTATGCACAAAAAGAATAGGGCGGTGGTGTGTGCCTTGGACTCGCTGCTGCAAAACATCTTCGAAAGCAGCGAGAGCCTCGTTGATACGCACTCAATCCTGTATAGCGGGACTATTGCGGCATATCTTATAGCAAACGTCAAGTTTCCTGGGTGTGACGAAGTTATACGACCAAAGCCAGCTGCACCAGCCTGGCAGCGCAGGATCGAGCGACGTATCGATGAGACTAGGGCACTCATCGGCAAACTCTACTGCTTCAGGGAGGGCAATACACGACCACGTGTGATGCGCTTTGTGAGTTTTTTGGGACTGGAATGAGTACTTGAGATTTCACGTCCCGTGTCACAGAGCGTATCGACTTCCTGAAGCAGAAAGTTTGTGCATGGGCAAACCGTATTCGGCGGTACAAGTGGCGGGTTGATCGATACTCGCAGAATCGCAAGTTCCAGAGCGATGAGAGGTGGGTATGCAGAGCTTGGGAGCGACCTGAATAAAGTGTGTTGGACGTGTGCCGCCCGGATGATATCACCACGAGTTCATTCTGGCGAGGCATTTGGTCGGTGCCCATCTGTCATACCGAGGGTGGCCGAGCGCGTGTGTGAAGCTTTACCAGAAGTGGAAACATTAATTAAAAACTCTGGCAATACAAGTTCATAGAAATATTTTGAAACTATTATTAATCCTGTTACCGAAAACGAAAATAAACTTTTTAATTACAAAAGCGTCAAAAAAAACTCAAACTAGTCGAGGATCAAGCAGTCTGTTGCAATTAGTGACGTCAAAATAATCTGTGATAAGAGACAACATATTCTTATGAACTATTGTTGCCTGTGTTTTGATATATTGTCGTATTAAGATCTCCACCTTGTAGATAGACTCAGGACATAAACAGTTAAGTATATTTTCAACACACACATAAAATGTTGTATTGCCAGTGTTTTGATTTATTGTGATTTCATCGTCTCCACCCTGTAGATTCTGTCAGTCCTTTCAAAGGTTGTCTCGTAAGATAAGACTGGCATAAATTGTACCCATAGAATTAAGTTTAGTAAGAATTTATAATAAATTACATCATCATATGCCATCATCTGCCTAGCCTTTTCCCAATTATATTGGGGTCGGCTTCCAGTTAAACCGGATTCAGCTGAATACCAGTATTTTACGTTGAGCGGCTGCCTACCAGACCTCCACATCCCATTAACTGGGTAACACGGTACTCCTTGGCAAGACTGGTGTCAGATTATCTGGCTTCTGACTATCCGTAACGACTGCCAAAGATCTACAAATGACAGCCGGGACCAACGGCTTAACGTGCTTTCCGAGGCACGGAGGAGTCTCGGTATGTTAAGATGGTCACCCATCCACAGACCAACCTCGGCAAGCGTTGCTCAACCTTAAAGATCGACCCATGCGGCTGTTATTATTAGCCACGAGCTCCTTTTTTCTTTTCAATTTATAATAAATTACATACCTAGTAATATAAAGGATGCTGAGAATTTCATATCATTTAAAAATAAATTAAAGACGTATCTAATTAATAAAGCCTATTATAATGTAAATGATTATTTAAATGAAAAAATAATAATAAGTATGTGCTAACTATAATTAGGTAATTTAAAAAAAATAATGAATAATTAATGATTGATTAATAATATTTGACATTTTGAATGTAATGTATATTTGCACACCGGTCGAGGTAGAATATGGCATGAAGAACTTTTGTTGCTTGTTACACCACACGTATATTTAATATTATTTTTTAATTTAATATGGATTTGCCCTTGACTCTAGTCTAGGTCATAGATGACAGAGACAAAGTCGACGATGGAGCGAGCTTACCCAGAAAAAGCCTGTTCACTCTAATTTTGAAGAAATTAGTGTTGTATGCGTTCTGAAACACAAACGCAGGCAGAGAGTTCCACTCCTTTGCTGTGCGCATTATAAAAGACGTTTAGAAACGTTTAGTGCGAAATATCACCAATATTCCAGCAAATAAATGATTTTGATTTTGAGAATTAAGTTTGTGTAAAAAAGTTGCGTGGATACTTTTGTTGTACAATAATTCATTCCATCTATCTTCGTAAGGCAATCGCTCAAAAACTTCGCAAAAAAAATTCAAAGGTTATATAAATAACTCCATTTGACTAAAATACCGTTATTTGCCGCTTGTCAACCACCGCGGCATGAACAGCCTGTCGAGGAATTAAGAGTGCTTTTCCTCTCATGAAATGAAAAGATTTTCTACAGGTGGTCAATGTTTGTGTGGGAGATGACTGGCTATGCACATCGGAGATCTGAAAACAAAAAATTAAAACCGAATTAGATTTAATTATAGGTTTGATAGGTGTCGAACGTAAAAGAATAGTACCATCCCATCACTTCCCGTGGGTGTCGCAAGAGGCGACTAAGGGACTCACCAGAGAATGGGCAGCATTCTCTGTGGTTCTGTACATATCAACAGCTACACTGCGATCGCCAATCCGCCTGCCAAGCGTGGTGATTATGGTAAACCTCCCCTCTCCCCATTGGGAGAGGCCTATTCTTAGAATTTAGTTATACTTAAATAAGATTGTGTGGTTATTAATCTGTTAGTTACTATTGTCGGGATGTGACGATATGCGACAGTCATTTTAACATTAGAAATTACTGCCGGATTATATGACTAGATGGAGTTAGTATGGTGTGTTTACGATCCATTAGTTTTGATAAATAGTGATTTTAAATTTATTAATTGAGTACTTTATTAAATTAAATGTATTAGATGTTAATATTTTTGCTGGAATTTTTTTGGTTGTTTTTAACATTTATTAATTTAAATAAATAGTTTTCCGGTTCTGTTGAGTTTGCGCGCTACATCCGGCCCCCACTCTTGTTGGTTTCCTGTGTAGCATGCTAGCCCTTGGTGTCAGTGGGTTGTTAACTGTGTTACAAGCAAGGCAGTGAAATAAAATTGAAAAGTGTGAAAATAAAAGTAATAAGTGTGAACTACATAAGTGAGTTTCATTGGAGTAACCCCTAAACACTATATCCAGCAGTGGACGTCTTCCGGCTGATATGATAATGATGATGAATAGCTATTCTTAGTTTACTAACACAGGTGCATCGTCCTCACATGTAATTAATTCATTCGTATCTTCATCCACAGCGAAGTGAAAGGAGTTTCGAAGTTTCGCACAGTGCCTTCAACACCCTGCCCTGGAGTTGTATTCGGGAGGCACTGCGTTATCATCGAGTGCCTCCCTACCTCCGTCGTGTCGTCGGGGCTTATTTGGCGGAAAGGTGTGTCACCTATCTGGGACGTGATGGCACGTACCAGCATACCATCCTAACGTTCCTATGCTACCCTTATCCAGGTTTTATCCGCGATGGCAACAAATAAATTGTATACCAAATATTGTAAAAAAATATTTCAAAGGTATCTATGGGGCATTTTCTCTAGTCTGAAATAAGTATTGACGACCCCCGATGTTCCAATGTGATAGACAAATGATAGAACGCGCGGGCGCACGGAAAGATTCAAGTATGGTCGGCTGTCAAAAAAAATGTGTAATTAAAACAAAGGCCATTTCGACTTTAACAGCCAAAATAGCATTGACGTCTTCGACATAATAGGTAATGTAGTTACATAGGTAGAATACAAAACTATATATATTACATCTACTATAATAATAACAACAACTAATAGATATTGCCATTTAATTCCCCGAAACACGATCACATTATAACAGCTACACAGGAGACCCGAAATTGGTTCGGCCACATAAATGCACTGAAAATCACGTAGCAAGCCGCTCGAGATGCGCAATATCAAAATTAATACGACAATGAAGGAAGAGGCTGCACCCAACCAGAGCATTATGACCACAAAACTAATCAAGGCAACTAAATTGAATTTAATATTGCAAGCGTCCGCGCGCCGCCGCCGCGCCGCCATGTTCGTCGTCCCCGCTAGAGAGTACGACATGCCCAAAGTCCCGTAGATTATGATTTATAGCACCGCTGAAATAATGATCGTGTTTCTAATTTGGTCCGTATTTGAATTGACTATACCTGCGGCTTTTTCCATTAAAATGTCTGCAGGGTGACGCGATTGAATTTTGTTGTATTTAATTTACAAAGGGCAGCTGTGATGGCCTTTGTTTGCTGTTGTTGTGTAAATGTCCGAAGCTTCCGATGTTTTCTTTATCAAAATACGCTCATAACTTCTGTGTTTATTTTTTATGATGCGATCTGCTTTACCAGGCTTGCTTGTGGTGGCTTTGATGAAAATTGAAGCCTCCAGCTAGGACTACAAAAAATAACTTAAAACTACGCTTTAAGGACCACACCTGTAGGATACGGACCTCGTCTTAGGGCGACGCTAGGGTGAGGACAGCTAGAAACTGGCTGAATCGAATATTCTGCCGTGTTTACATGTTCATGTAGTGTTTATAATCCAATCGGGCGTCTAGAAGCTCAAACCGCATGAAAGTGCCAATTTTCCCATTTCCGGCTTAACCCTGTTGAAACTACAGGCATATTTTTGCGTGTGACCGAAAATGGTAGCATTGCCAGTCATACTGGCACCTGAGCACTATCGGTTCACCTCATCATGACACCGGCTGAAGTCGGAGTGACGGCGATCGCACACGCTCTGGCATATTTCATCAACTGAAATGAATTTTTATTCACTGGGAATGTTGCCAAATAAAATTGTGTTTTTGAATATTATGGTTAACATCAAAAGAGGAGTTTATACAAAGCTTTTTTTAAATAAAAGTAAAGCTATTTAATTACAAGAATTAGAAACACCAGAACTTAAAAACTAGAAACCGGTGGATTTTCACAGAAGCTTTGATGATGATGAAGAAGTCATTTGATGATTTTACGAGCTAAGTACTTCCTGAGATAATCTCCTAACAAGAATTTTATTGTTCATTAACTTATTTGGTCTATCAATATAAATCTTACCACATGATCAAAATAGTTATTTATGATACTACTGCGGTAAGTTGGTTTTTAAAAATGCCTAGACGAAAGTAATCTTACCATAGTCACGAGTTTGTAAAAACCGATTTCCTCATGTGTGTCATACAACGTTTTTCAACACATTTGCGACAAAACAATACAATAGGAAATGAAACAAACTTTTTGTTTTTAGATATCAGTCAGAAAGTCGCAACAATCTTTGAAGTTTCTTTTATGAAAATAGCGCGAATTTTAAATGGCGCCACGTGCGTGTAGTGAAAATTAGAACTACATATTTCGTCTCATTTTCTATTATTAAAGTGAGACAAACGTATTGTGCAAAAGCGCTTCCAAGGAGGTTCGATCATTCATCTTATTTATTCGAATGATTTGAAACTCCTTAGTGGAATTCTTATTTTTTTATTGAAATTTAAAAAAAAATCCATAAAGTATACGCACGGTGCTATACAACGAGGAGTGCGGTAAAATAGGTACTTAGATGAGAGTACCCATTTTACCGCAGGTTCCAGTGTATGGTGCGTAATTTTTAACTTCCGAACAATGTATAGGTACAGGCTTCGTAAATGCATTTTTTGAGCAAATGTGCTGAAAAATAGTTTTATAAACGTTGATAATCAAAAGAAAAAAAAACTTCCTTTACATAAAGGAGTCATATTCTTGGGCATGTCCACAGATGAGCCTCATAACTGAATATGACTCGCGATAAATCATGGGACCCCATAAATGTCCATTACCGAGCAGGCGCGCGCAGCTCGATTATGTCTCGCGTTTGCTTATTTTGCGCTTAGAGATGTAGGATATAAACACTCGTTTAGTTCATATAAGTACCTATGTTTGACTCCAGATAGATTTGGAATAACGGTGCTTAACCCACCTACATTTATTGACATACTTTCAAAAACAGAAATAAAGACAAAGTTGTCCGGAATCAACATTTACCCTGATCCTTTACTTTTTCTAGGAATGAAAAACGATTTATTTATAATTTATTGTCCGGGTACCAACGATGAGGTATGAAGGAAAGGGCAATGTACTTTATTCCTAACTAGCTTTTGCCCGTGACCTTTTCAATTTCCGTGTAGCCTTTATATCCTTCCTGATGAATGTGGCTATGATATACAAAAATAATTTTCCATATCCGACTGGTAGTTCCAGAGATTAGCGCGTTCAAACAAACAAATTCTTCAGCTTTGTTATATTAATATAGATTTATCTGGCGCATACCATACATTGCGCCTCCCTATGTTTAATGTGGGATATTGACCCCATTGTATTTTGAAAAGCCTATCGAAATCAGTCGTAATTATCGACTGTCGAAAAGTCGAATGGGATTGAAATGCGCTTTCGAAATGTCACTTTAACCTCAAATATTTTCTACTTTTAACGATCGGTATTGCGTATTAACTATTTTATTTCAATATCACATCAAATCTATACAGCTATACATATATTAAAACGATAGGTATTGCTGATAGAATGTAATTTTGTCTATAGCCTTACGATGTGATAGCATTTCAAAATATTAATTACGTGATTACCTGTAAGTTTTTAGTGCCGTACCCGGAACTGAACTATTCGATGCTAAATATTTGGCTTATTTGATTTTGCGTAAAAACTGTTATTCCAACTGAAATATTTGACTAATCAAAAAATGTTAAAAGTACTAGTTGGTAAACAAGTTATAGTTTAAACGTTCATTTCCCAAAACATTAGGTTTGCGTTACAATTTTTTGTGAATAGATTTTTTGCTAAGTAATAATTTGGCAAATGAAATTATGCGAAAAAGTTTTTCGTGTCCGCGTGAGGGAGAGAAAACCTCACGCCCCAGCCGCCGCAACAGTAGAAAAGACACCCCGGGCGTCAGTGTCTTAGGGCGATTCCTGGCCACTGTAGGCGCGGGCCTGCGGACGGCGAGCGTTGCGTGGCTCGCTGTCCGATCAGAACCAGGCCGTTAGCGCGTTGTGTTCCACGAGCGACTCAAAGAGATGTCAGCATAGTCGGGGCTCGCTAGGGCCAGAGCCTGCCAGAATTGCGAAGTTTGTTAGAAAGAGTCACCGCGGCCCTGGAAAGTAAAGGGCATTTTAAGGAACACGGATGGGTTTAGTCAGTAAGAGTCTGACACTCCCTTCCACTCCGCCTAGAGTGAAAGGAGTCATTTAATGATTTGCCATCGAACCGGTAACCCTTGTATGTCGATGTTCTACTGCATCTGACCTCAATCAAGAATGCTTTGTAGTTTGTATATTTTATAATCATTATTAAGAAAATTATATATTGTTTTACAGGAGCTCGTGGCTAAATAATAACAGCCGCACGGGTCGATATTCAAGGTTAAGCAACGCTTGCCGAGGTTGGTCTGTGGATGGGTGACCATCTTAACATACCGAGACTCCTCCGTGCCTCGGAAAGCACGTTAAGCCGTTGGTCCCAGCTGTTATTTGTAGATCTTTGGCAGTCGTTACGGATAGTCAGAAGCCAGATAATCTGACACCAGTCTTGCCAAGGAGTACCGTGTTACCCAGTTACTGTTGTGGAGGTCTGGTAGGCAGTCGCTCCACGTAAAATACTGGTACCGTATTACCCAGTTTATGGTTTGTGGAGGTCTGGTAGGCAGCCGCGTAAAATATATATTCAGTTGAATCCGGTTTGACTGGAAGCCGACCCCAATATAGTTGGGAAAAAGCTAGGCAGATGATGATATATTGTTTTACAAGATTAGCTGCGAGTCTCCAACGTACGGCTTAACAATATAAAATGTTAAAATAAATTTTACAGAATTAGAGGTATAGTAAAGTGCAAAGCAGTAAACGCAAGCGTGGAACGTTCGCAATTTCCTACAACGACCCTGTACGTAAATACTGCTAATTAATTTACATTTGTGTTGCCAACTAATTCAATTTTTGCCCGACAAAATACATTTTTAGGTTTCGCTCGTCAAGAATTTGGCAAAACGTTGAGTTCGGGTATTTCGGGGGAGGCTACGCTAACGTGTCGTGAATACCTACTTTCAGTCGTAGGTAGAAGTAGTGGGTCGGGTAATTAGTTTTTTATTGTAATGACTGCTTTTCGCAACACCAGTATGAGTCACTAATTTTTTGTCTTTTTATCCTACGCGCCGTACTTGACGTAAATAAAAGCTTTTTTTCTTTCTTTGTCAGCGGCTTCACTCTTTTGGCCTATTCATTTTTCAGTTAGTACTGGTCACACTCTGCGATGACGTAGCTGTTTGTTATTGAATGGACCCTTGACCACTTTGGCCAATGCGTTAGGTTAATTAGATAAAACAAAGATGTACATATTTCCTGGTTTTATCAAAAAAAGAAAAACCGCTTGAAAATTAAAATGAAAACCTCATTATAACAATAAGTACACCAACAATTCTATTCACAAAACAATACACAAAACCATAATTTTATCGCGAAATTATAAACAAAAGTTTTCGATCTTAATCAAGTCTTCTCCATTCCGCCAATCGCGAGCTCGCATTTTACCGAAGTGAGACGTTCCTTGCATTCTAAATGCAAGGCAGGATCGCAATTAAACTATCTGAATACGGAATGAATGAGCTAGCAAACGCGACGAGTACTTAGAGCGTATTGTTTTGACTACGCCGCTGTGGTTCGTACCTCGCGGTCCTCGGAGCCGGATACTCTTGAGAAATTGAGTTTTTTTTACACGAGCTAGTCAGGGATGGTTTGTTTTTGTTTTTAGGAATGTTTGCTGTTAAGAATGTTGTGTTTTTACTATTTCTTGAAAGGTTTTGTTTATTCCATGTAAAGTTTAATTAGTGAATATGAGCGGATGTTTTGACTTCTCGTCGAAATGTCAAGACTTCTCGTCTGAAAAGAAGATATTATCCTGCTAGACTTTTGTTAACCTCCGCTTCCAGACGAACCAGATGCAGATTCGAGTACATATACTTTACTGTTTATGCCCTGAGTATATCTACAAAGTGGAGACGGCGATACGACAATAAATCAAAACACAGGCAACACTAGTTCATATGAATATGTTTATCACAGATTTGATATCACTAACTGCGACAGACTGCTTGGAATATTTCTTCAGCTAGTAGTCACTATCCTTGGCTAGTTTGATTTTTGTGACGTTTTATGCAATTGGAAAGTTTATTTTAATTTCGGTGATAGGATTTATAATAGTTTTAAAATTTTCCTACGAACCAGTATTGCCAGTTTTTTTTCATATATTGTCGTATGGATGTCTCCACACTGTATAATAACAAACAAATCTAAAGACTTCTTAGTTTCTCTCTTATCTGAATAGAAGAAATTACTCATGAAAATATTACAGATACACTCAGGACATAAACAGTGAAGTATATTAGACGTAACGTGCTCAAAATTAATACATTTCTTTATTATGACGCTCCAGTGAAATGATAAATATCGAAATTATACAATTTCGAATTTTCAATTCGACATCGTCAGGCAGTACGCCGGCCGTTTCGAATCAGCATTCAAAACATGCACTTAATTAAAGAATCGACCATTTTTAAAGACCTTACTCATATTTTCAATATCAATTTCGTCGGATGGAAATTTAAACAATGAATACAAATTCATTTTGTTGTAACGTTGGCTTATTTCACAATTTCACGTAGTAATGTCATCTGGCAATTTATTAATCCTCTTAAAGTCGATGCTGGTATATTGATGTGAGGCGTCACGTTGGATTTAATCAAGCAATATAATTCGTGAGTGAAATTCGGGATCACTTATTTATAGTAACTTACAAAAGTACGATGTGGGATTTTAGAGAATATGTCCTACTTACAAATCTATAAAATGTTTTTGCTGGAATTTTCTACTAGGTTAAGAGAACTGTCAGCTTTTTTAGCAGTTAAGTACCTTTTAGTTTTTGGAGAGTTGTGCTTAGGAAATTTTTTATTTCTACTTCCACAACGGAACGGACTCGAATATGTTCTAAATGTAGACTGAATATGAACGGAATCTGAACTCAATATGTACATGTCACCGGGAAATTGCAGACTCCGTAAGATTGTAATAAATCTTGATTAGCTTATGATTTCTCTATTTATTATGAAAAAATCGTTTTGTATACAATAAAAACCATCCAAATTCAATAATCTACACTAATAGTATAAAGAGGAAAAAAAAAATTTTTGTGTGTGTGTATGTTTATAGTGAATAAACTCAAAAACTCCTGTACCGATTTCAAAAATTCTTTCACCATTGGAAAGCTACATTATCAGAGAGTAACATAAGCTATATTTAATCCCCGTACTCCCACGGGAACGGGAACCACGCGGGTGAAACCGCGTGACGTCCGCTAGTTTCCCATATATTCGTGTGTTATTTAGAAAAAATAGTTTACAATTTCTCGCGATATTTAACAATCTGATGGCGTTTGCAATTTTCCGGTGACATTAGAACGTGTAATAGAATTAACTCAATACTTACATATACTCATCATTACGAACAACTTTTACAATTGAACATCATTGGAAACAAACCCGAAATCGCTGAAAAATCAGCTGTTCATAACATTTTGTCGAGTTATGCGCACATAAATGTATGAGACATGTCCCGTGGTAAAATTTGTTGAAAGTCAAGTCAAAGTCAAACATTTATTTGCAGATAAATATGGTTACATAAGTTCTTATAATGGTAATATTAGTAGCTTAACATATTCAACCATAACATAATGACATGCAAATTTTTGGTATACGCACAATAAGTTCATTATTTATATTTAAACTGAAGAAATTCTTTTATATTATAGAAGGGATTCTCAATTAGCCATCTTCGTAAGGCCCTTTTGAAGCGCACCATGTTCATAATAATGAGTACAATGACCCTTTTTTAGGTATTGCGTTTATTCTGTTACACGTTGTATAATATCCACCAAAGTTATGTCTGCTAGCTCTACTTATGATTACTGCACAATATCGAATGTCAAAGTCGTGTATACTTTTGGGATATCAAGGCAACTTCCTCAGGGGAAGTTAACCGAACTCAGTGGAACGCAGCAATATCTCCGTGTTAATATTAACTTATAGGTTTAGTGGGGTGACATCAGCTGTCAGGCGGCATTAGGGATGGGCGTTTAGATAATTAAATGGTAGGTAATATTGGATCATAGTGGGAGATTGAACAGGTATATATATATATATTTACCTACGTAAAACATGGTTGAATCGGTTGAATTCATCTCATATCATTCTCAGTCATTCAATTTGCCTCGACTTAAATAATAATAAATAAATAATTAAATGTTTATTTGTACGCATAGGAAAACGTACACATAAGTATACAAGGATAAATGAAATATTGTACAATAGAGTCACATTAAATGGGGAACTGATGCCTCCTAAACTATGCCAAAAGCCTGTGTCTTAAGAGCCAAAGTTCCTCCAGGTATATTGTCATACAACTGGTATTCATTTTTGTGCAAGTACTTATAGTTACAAAAACATCAATTAAAAAAACACGCCTTACTTTAAATACAGTAAGGCGTGTTTGTTTAATTGATGTTTTATTAAGAGACAATGCTAACTTATAATTTAACTTATCCCAACTTCATTGGAGACGGCTCCCAATCTAAGCGGATGCAGTTAAGTAACATTGTTTATTTATTATTTATCTGACTAGCGATAGCCCTTGGCAAGACTGGTGTCAGAATTTCGGAGTTCTGACAATCCGTAACGAGTGTCAAAGAGCTTTAAATGACAGCCAGAAAGAAAGACTACGTGTTTTCCGAAACGTTTTATTTTTTTATTTATGTCCTGTTAGGGCGTAGCAATCTTTAACAAAATAATAATCTTAATATAATTTTAATACAAGTACACAACATTAACATTATTTTTAAGAACTACTGCTGAAAATTTTGGGCATACGTTGGTATTAGTTTTTTACTTAAAATATAGTTATTATGTAAATGTTTGATAAAACTGTTACTCTGTAGGTACAAACTGTCAAAAATAATAAACAAAAACAATGGTTGTACAACAAGATAGACAACACAGCAAGCGAAAATACGAATAACACAACGCTATCGACGTCCCATTACCCAGCAATTATATAATACTCTCTAAATAAACGTTAAAGCACGGATAAACAGAAAATAATGCTTTTAATTATCGAAGACTCGCGTCAACAACACGTTCCCGCTTCGCTTTTCACCGAGTCATTTATAAAAGACCAACACACAAGCGCCGATTACTCGAACAACAAAGTCGAACTTCCTTAATTTGTACTCAAGTGTACTTATAATAAAGTCAAGTGTGAAGTCGGAAAGAAATTTGATTTGAGACAAGCAATTGTGAAGCTTGTGAGCTAGAGAATTCGGTCTCAATTGTGATTGGTAAGGATGTCGTAGGCTCGTGAGGTGGGTCTCATATTCTGGATATACAAAGGAGGGTTTGATGCCAGTTAATTAGTAGTACACTGGGTGGCACAAATGTTTGGCGACGAAACGTTCTCTATTTTTTGGCGAAAATAAACATTTTGATGTTGAATGTTTTCATTGTGTTAATTTCAGTGATCAATCACGAAAAATGTTTGTTTATTTTGTTTGTTAAAATTGTGACTAAACAGTTTGTGAATTTGTTTATTTTTAGTTAAAATAATATTCATACCGAGATTCCTTCGTATCTCGCGGACCACATTAAGCTTTTGGTTCGAACTGTCATTTGTAGATCTTTGACAGCCGTTACTGGTCAGAAGCCAAGAAATCTGAAACCAGTCTTGCCAAGGGATTTCGTGTTATTCAGTTACTGGGTTGTGAAGTTTAAATAGGCAGATTGTAACACATTTTTATTAGTTTTTAATTTCTTGATATATCATGGAGAAATCGTTTTGTAAACGATAAATCCCATCATAATTCAATAGTTTCCAATATATCCGTGTCTTATTTAGAAAAAATAGTTTACAATCTCACGCGATATTTTACAATCTTACTGCGTTTGCAATTTTCCGGTGTCAATTATTTTTTTTGCTTTTTTATTATTTTCTCTTATTACTGTTAGATCACAAAAATTGCTGTATTTTTCCCACGGGTTTCTTAACACCGTAGCGGTCTGAATCCCTTCAATATGACGTTATCAGTACACAGGTGAATACCCGTCGATGCGCGTGATATATTGTGATCCCTTAATCTCTTTCTTCTTCCTTATTTAGAGGATTCTCATATCCTATGAAGAAATAGGACGAAGTCTTACAAAAAAGGTGAAAAATATTCGAAAGTTTTATAAGAGTTTCGAATATTTGAGTAGTCGCGTGCATCGTGTTCGTGAACGGACGCCGTCAGTTGGGACTGGTCATCTCTTAACTGCTATTGTCTATTTTATTTGTTGTTTTTCATTTCTTTTAACATAGTTCTCACATATTTGAATGTATAATTTCAACAAGAATAATGTATCCGTAACATTGTAAAAATATTAAGTAATAAAAATGTTCGTGGAGTTTCTTGCACATTCTTCTCCATAATGACATCATCATCACATCAGCGTCATCTTTGACTGACTGACCTTAACAATACTGTAAATAGTTTTATTGAAAAAAATAATTTGAGTTTGAGTTTTGAGTTGGAAGAGTCAAAATATTATTTATTGTATGTGTGTGTGTTATTACAAACACACACACATACACATACACACACACGCACACTCACACAAACACAGACACACACACATTGGGGTTGCTCCACCTTTTCTTCTTTCTGGTCCTAAACCCTGCTATACAAATAGTTAGTTATATAGATATACATTTATTTATTTATTTTTTACAATTTATCATCGATGGTAGACCGACACACATCATAACTTTTATTTTGTAATAATAGCTGCTCACTGTCTCTTAAGATACAGGGTTTCCCTAGTTTAAGAGGCAGGGCTCATCTTTCTGCGTACGGATCTTGTAACACCTGACTAGTTCTCTTCTACCAAACCGTCCATTTTTTTTATGTAATTTGAAATTTTGTAGTTATCTGTAAGTTTCTTGTCACAAATATTTTTTTATTATTATTTATTATTTTTTTATTATTATTATTATTGGAGTGTAGAATTCAAGTACATCAATTAATATTTAAATAATGAGTTAAAAAAAGATATTAATTGATCTCTACCCGCTAGTCGTTAACATCATGTACCTTACAATTTTCCAAGTACATATGGGTCAGCTACCAGTCAAATCAGATGTTGCTGAATACCAGTATTTTCATATAGAGCGTGTGAGATCTCTGAAATCTAGTTAAGATCAACATAATTTTTATGGCCAGAAGTTGATTTGGCAAAAAACAACAGTAATTTTTGTAAGTATAGTAGATCCACACATACTAAATCCATACATTTCCGCCCCCAAACAAAAGTTCTTTATGAAGGGTGTCGGTGAAATTACGGACACGTGACATATCGACTTTGTCTCTAAGGGTGGCAAATGTGGCAATACATCGGAAAACTCCCGGGCATCCCAGGTGTCAATAAGCGACCGTAACTTCTCCCCATCGGGCGAGCTGTCGGGCCCTTTGTCAAGCTAGAGGTAACGAGGAAAAGAAACCGGTTTATCAATCTTGTTTCTAATATTGAATGTTTTATAACATGCTTTTTTTAATAATCATTGATTAAGGGATAAACATGTGTAAGTGTCATGCTTCCAGGGTTGCGGAATTTGTTCGAAAGAGTCACTGGGGTCCTGGAACGCAAAGGGCTTTAGAAGGAACACGGATGGGTTTTAGTCAGTAAAAGTCTGACACGCCTTTCCGCTCCACCCAGAGCGGAAGAAGTCATTTAATGATGTCCCATCCTTAAAAAATAAAAAAAATCATGCTTATGCATTGCACAATACCTATAGATTCTGATGAAATTAGGTTTCGTCTGATACGGAAATCCTGATCGCTTTCAGACTTCAAAGTTTCAAATGATTATTTAATTTATTTATTTATTAAAACTTTATGCACAAGTAAAATCACTGTACAAAGGCGGACTTAATGCCTTAGGCAATAATGTATGTATGTTAATTTTATTTTATAATTATTATAAAATGGAACAACATACTTACTCGATTATCACGACAATAATCGATATCAATGATCAAATGTTTGCACGCCATGTTATGGCAGGGTATACTGAAACAAATTTACTGTAACACCATATTGTACCATATTCTAGCAAATAAATATTTTGATCGATGGATAATTGATTGATTTCATATCCATACTTTTTAAGAGGGTTATACAAATAGTCACTTACAATCAATACAATATAATACTTACAATCAATACACACTTAAAATTAATAGTCGACACATGAATTGGTGGCGATACATTTAAATGAACTCGAATAGTCAATTCAAGTGTAGTGTTTTACGCTGTTGACATTTCATTTTGAACATCACAATTTCCAAGTCCCCATTCTTTTGCATACAAGAAAACCATCTCAAACCAAACAAGAATCGCCCAAAAACCTTACAAAGTAAACAGAACCAATTCGACAAGCCAATCATTAGAATTCCGCAGTAGCAAACGATAGCACGCCCGATATTAGCACCTACGTATAATACATTTAACCCTTTCGCAGCGACGGGGGTCGGGCGAGCCAAATTAGATTCAGTGAGTTATATACAACCTTATTGGCTGCGACTACCTTGGACCGGCTTGATTAATGCCTCTATAGTTCCGGTATATCGTTATCTCTTATAGATATGCGCACTATGATTATTTGAGTCCGACGGTGTTATTAACGTTAGAGGGTTTGGGGTCGATATTTTAGGAGTATTGGTAGGCTTTTGGGTATCAACGTACTCACAGTATTTGATAGTCTTTTTTTTTCAAAACTTTCTTTTATTTGTTAATCAGGTGTTAAGCACGGGACAAGTATTTAAAAAGTTTACAATGGGCGATTTTATCGCACAGGGCAATCTCTTACATACAACTTTTGGATGGACTGAACGTAAAAAGATATATTTAGGACATTCCAAGAGCCATCAATGCAGTTTTATTCCAGGTATGATGTCCGTGAGTATACTTAAAGTTACAGTCTATCAAATCTATCAATCGTCAAAAGTTCAAATTGTTTGGACGCGATCCTCGACATCAAACATTTTGGAGTGAGACAGTAGCAGGAATCATTTCTGATAGAATATGACTACTATAGTAGGCGCCAGATAATCGTGGAATAACGGTCATTGACCCACCTACAATTATTGACATTTTTTATTTGAAAAACGGAATTAATGACACAAAGCTGTCCCGAATCATCATCTCTCGTGATCCTTAACATTGTCTAATAATGAAAAACGATTCATATTTAATTGTTCAGGTACCTATGAGCAGTTATTAGGGAAAGGTCAATATACTTTATTCCACAATTATCTGGCGCCTACTATATATTATAAGACTTCGCTGTCCGTCTGTCACCAGGCTGTATCTCATGAACCGTGATAGTCAGACAGTTGAAATTTGCACAGGTTTCTGTTGCGCTATAACAATACATACTGAAAAACAGAATAAACAAATATTTATGGGGGCTCCCATGCAACAAACGTGTTTTTTTGCCGTTTTATAGATAATGCCGACTCGTACCTACTTGGCCGGTTTTTTTAGTTTTTATGAAGCAACGTAAAAAAACTTTTTCATATAAAACTCGTATCTACGAATTCAGAATACCAAGAACATTAAACACTTTTCCCAAAAAAAAGAAACTAAGAAAAGAATACGGAATCTGGCATTCGGGTAGTCGAGTCGTAAATGGGTAGTAAAAATGCGGTTAACATGCAGTTTTCGAGTAGTTAGCATGACTGCACCCAAAACGTCGGTCGTATAATGCTCGGTTTAATTCAGTTCGTAGTAAGGACGGTGCTGTCTCACTGAATTAACTGAAAAAATGGGGGGAGCTCAGACGTCGTTGATATCACGTTGAACGTCCTGTGTCCATTGTGTCATTCTGTGTCCATATTGTTATTTAAATAAAAACGAAATACCAATGTGATACATAGGTTTCTCGTTTTATTTCGGTTCTGCACGTTCTGGTGTGATTTTAACGAAGTTTCGAGATAAAATTATGCGTTCACCTTTAACGATAACACGGTTGGCGCAGTGGTTTAGCGAATGGCTGCTGTGCTGCGTGTCGCGAGTTCGATTCCCGGACAGAATAATTATTTGTATGACCTACAAATAGCTGTTCCGGGTCTAGCTGTTTGTATTTGCATTTATTTGTCAAATTATACCATTTGGTTTTTGGTTACAAATCATATTCGTACGCCAGAAATGGCAGAATATTACGATCGTAATAAATAATGCACTTAATAGTTTTGTACAATATTCTGTCAAATAAATGCACTCTATTCTAATCAAAACTGTTTTTTTGATTTGGTCCGATCAAACATAAACAGTTTTGACAACAAAGAAATAAATTAAGAGATTGACAGAAATATTTTAAAAAAAAAGTGGAATAAGGCCACTGAGCTTAAAATTAACTAACTCAGACCAGCCAGTCGATTCTGTAAACAGTCGAAGTGAAGGCTTGGGTGAAGTGGTCACGAGGTGAGCTGTCAATCCATATAATCAAGTGTTCAATCACGAAGTGAGGTGTCATTTCATCTTGATTACATAATAATAATAATAATAATAATAAATAAAGTTTATTGTTCTTCTCTCACATAGAATTTTACAAACAATTTAAAAAAAAAACACACACAAAACATTAGCGATAATTGTTGTGATATATGTGAGAGACTGGTTTCTGGATATGGATTGACAGCTGACCTCGTGATCACTTCACCCAAGCCTTTACTTCGACATGTTTACAGAATCGACCAACAGGTTGCGAATGCAAATTTTTTTTAACGATCTGTAAATCGAGGGAGAGCGAGGCTTTTCCCAACACAAGTATCTTCGGATTACTTCCTAAGAAGCCCCGGCAACTTAATTGTAAAGATTTTAAGTTAATAAACACATTTTTTTTTTTTTTTTTTTCAAATTTAAGTGCAAAATGCTTTAGCGGAAATAGGTATAACTAGCGCACGGATGCAAATTGTATACATTATTTCTCCTTTTCACTCTATATATCAGTGAAAACCAAGACTGTTATATACAAAGTTCGCCCTTCCATTCTCTTGCCTTGACATTGAAGTTTCAAAATACTGACTAACTATGCGTTTATTTCATTAGTATTGAAGATAAATTAAATAATAGACGACAATGGCACTCAATAAACCAGTAAACAATTCACTAAAAAGGAAAACAAAAGCCAATCAATAAAGAAAACAATTTACAAGCGAAGCCTAAAAAAACGGTTCTCGCATACTTAACACTTACCTAAAGAGCCCACTTTTAAATTCCCCCATTTTCTGCGTTTAAAAACGTACTTTCGAACCGTCAATTTATAACCCTCTCGATAAAGGAGCGATTCATTGCGGGCGCGCCAGCGGAAGCGTGCGAGGGTTAACTCGTGCTGGGTTATTTTTTATAAATTCTGGTAATACATACATATGAAGAGGGTATTTTTTGTGGTATTTTAGTGGCCCGAAAAGGTAGAGCAGCCTTTGCCCAGCGGTGGGACACAAAAGGATATAAAACCAAGCGGTTGGAAAGATTTAAAGACAGTGCAGTTTAAGAGTAGACTACGTAAATTTTTGATAAATTTAACGTACGACTGTGTAACTGGGTCTCTAACAGAGACAAATATATTTGTTGAAAATTGTGATGTCAATAATAATTTATTAATTGATCGATTGATGTGCTTGTGATGATTATGATAATTGTGATGATAATGATAATTTATTAATTGATCTATTGAATGATAATTTTAATGATAATGTATTCATTGATCTATTGAATGATAATTTTAATGATAATGTATTCATTGATCTATTGAATGATAATTTATTAATTAATCTGGTTTTAAAATGTAAGTCATGTTTTATAAGTAATGTAAATGTTTGGATGCCGAATGGTAAAATATGGCCGAGCCTTGATATATCATAACAAATATTGTGTGTTACCCATATTTGCAAAATAATATTCCATTTTATTTTATAGATGCGTATTTCTTTAAGCTGTGTTTCTTGCTATGGATTTTTACGTAAATAAATATGCTTAATTAACCCTTTTCTGTGACTGTTTTATTCACTCTTGTACTCTTTTTTTGCGTCTTTATCGAATAAATGTTTTCTAATCTATTCTATTCTAATCTAAAAGTTATATCTGTTTGAGTGGATACAAGATGAAACAGTCTTTAAAATAAATTATTTACAACAGAAAATACTTGAGTTTTGTTATTTATTTTTTCCGGACATGAGGAAACTCCAGCAATCTGCGATATCTCACACACAGTAACTTCCACCTTAGCACGCCCTGAGCCAAATACCTACTAACAAATTACCTACTCAAGTTCCTCCTTTGTTTTAAAATCAACAAACACTAATTTATTTATTTAATTCTTCCGTTGAAACACATCACTTAAATCAAAATGTTTAATTAAACCCAATAATTACCCTGAAAACGACTGAAGTATTCCATTCCAGGATCGTTTTGCTCAGACATAATATTGAGTGTAATCTGACGATGATTCCTTGAATTATTTTACAAAGTAAAACGTAAGTGCTGTTGTGTTTACAAAGGAAACGTTTCCATGTCGTGTGACAGATGATACGAGTACAGGATATTGAGTTAAAGGTTATATTGGAGCTGAAAGTAAATTGAATGTTTTCCAAACGTCTTTTATAATGCGCACAGCAAAGGAGTGGAACTCTCTGCCTGCGTCTGTATTTCAGAACGCATGCAACCCTAATCTCTTCAAAATAAGAGTGAACAGGCTTCTTCTGGGTAAGCTCCATCGTCGAATTTGTCTCTGTCATCTATGACCTAGACTAGAGTCAAGAGCAAACTCATCTCAAATAAAAAAAAAATGTTATTTATTCAATTAATATGTTTGAAAGGTACACGTGTCGTGGCTATAAGAAACCATGACCAGCCAGTCTTTACTGCAACCAACCTCTAAGCTCAATCAGTCTTTAATGTTCCAGCTGCTGGGACACAGGCGCTCTCTGTTAAGGCGAGTGGGTCGTAATCGACAACGCGTTCTCATTGCAAGTTGGTTCTTCATCCTTCTCTTACCTCTTTTCTCTGACTTCTGCTATACTTTTACTTTGACACATCATTCAGCAAGCGGCCCAACTAATTCAACATGTATCATATCAGCATCCTAGTACAGAAAGCCTGGTCCTATCCATCCGCCAATCATCGAAAGCAAAGTTACAGACACCTACAACTGGAACATAATTTAAAACCATAAACCATGAACTTGTAAAGCAAGCCAATAACCAACGCAAAGACAAGGGCTGGTAAATTAATGAAACAAATAAATAAATGTGCCCTACATTGACCCTCGGAAACTTTTGTTTTTCGCACATAAATACATCACGGGTGTCGTAACTCACCCTGGTCACACCCTAAAGGATTCTATTGTCGTTATTAAATGGAACAAATCGAGGGAACACTGGGGTATTTTTATATAGTTTCTATAATAAATTTTACCTTTTAGCAGCCAATTTATTTGTTTCAATGTCACTTTATTTTGTTTACCCGTTTGTACGTGCATTGGTTTCTTTATCTTTTAATGTGGGGGAAAAGCGGCTGTACGTTTCTTTGTTGTCCAATTAGTAGTCGACTAGGAAATCGAACTCGTCTAGTTTTCAAAAGTATCGTGTTAAAATGATAGCTGCTTATTTATTACAATGCGTAAACATACTCGTAACTAATAGATTTTCATTTAATAAATTGAAAATTGTCCTTGCAGATTGTGATTAACGTAATGTAGTCTATACAACGTGTAACAGAATAAACGCAATACGTGAAAAGGGGTAATTGTACTCATCATTATGAACAACCATAACAATGGGACTAACACTTGAATCGCGAAAAATAAATCGAATGCTCCATACATTTCTGCGCGTATTACTCGACAAAATGCACTGAACAGCTGATTTTTGTTTCACGATTTCGGGGTTGGTCCCTTAGTAAAAGTTGTTCATAACGATGAATACAATTACCCCTTTTCAGGTATTGCGTTTATTCTGTTACCCGTTGTATACGTCCATCCAGGATAATTTTAGACACATGAAATCAAAGTGCCATTAAACGTGGTAATTCTGCCAGTGTTCAGCTTTTCTATTGGCAGTGATATGGATTATTTTTTGATGCCCAATGAGTTCTTTTAACGCGTATGTACAAAATTATTTTTATCAGTTTGTTTGAATATGTAAATGAAGATCATTAAAACCTACATATAAATTTCCAGCTTATAAACTTCATGCACTGATACTATTTATTTTCCTTTGAAACTCTATACTATCTTTTGTATAGACTTTCTAGATTAACTATGAAACCATGACTTTATTAGATACCAGTACTGAAAACTTAATAATCCACGCTGGTATAGAATAAAGTGAAGATAGTTTTAAATGTTGTTTCTCTTGAATACAGGTATGCAATTAATCTGTAATTAGTAGGTTAGTTAACAAGAAGTTATTTTTTATTTATATCGTGGTTTAACAATGTATTTCATAAAATAAATTCTCTTGATTACAGAGAAACGTATTGTTTCATTATAAAAAGTAAATACCTCGTCACACAACACAATATATATACCAAATGGGTCCAAATTTTTAGTTTTCAGATAATGAAGCATCAACTCTAAATAATGGCCGTGGGGCCCTTGTGCTCACAGCCTGTTCAAAGAAATTTCGAAAAGGCTGATTGACACTTCCCGTGACCCAAGAGCTGGCTTTTACTTTGGCCAGAGGCTAAGTATTGCCGTTCAACGTGGCAATGCCGCCAGTCTCTTGGGCACATTACCAGCTGACAGCGTTGAGGACGAACTTTTTGATGCTATATTTTAGTTTGTTGTAAGTTTAGTTTAGTTTATTTATTTATACCAAATTAGATAGATATTTATTACTGTAGTTGTTTATTTAGTATTTTTAAATACTAATGGTCAGCCCTGGCTTTGTTTACGACATAATTGTCGTAAACAAAGCCAGGGCTGACCATTTACTCATTAATGTCATACAAAATAATGAACCGTAGCAGTGCTATTCTAAGTAAACATCCAGCCAATTTTTCATTCAAACCATTTGCCCCAGTAATAATTATGTTGCCAGTATTAACAACCGGTTAAAAAAAAAATGCAGGCACCGCCATATTTGAATTAATTCAGTAATTACGAAGGCGTGCCCGACATGACAGCTAAATGGCCTAAATTAGCTAGCCATGGTGTGTGTGTGTGTCTATACAGGGGAATCCCTTGGGCACTCGATAATCTGCGTGTGGTATGTGTGTGCGAGGTAGTTATTAGCTACTGTTAGCAGCGTTCCTATAATTTTGGCGGTCGCATTGCTGCATTACTGCCGGTGTGAGGTTATTACTGTTAAGGTTTCCGTAAATTCAAATGAAAAAACTGAACCCTTATAGAATTACGTCCGTTTGTAAATACGTCCGTCTGTCACTGTCAATTTGCTCTGAATCTACTGGATATGAACCCAAACATGGATGTGCATGGATGTTATAAATGCGAAAGTGAGTTTGTTTGATTGTTACCTCTACACGTCTAAACGGCTGAACGGTTTGGATGAAACTTAGCGGATAGACCGTGTCCTGGAATAGGATATAGGAGGATTTTTCATTCCGGGAGCTTGCTCCCTTTGCAGGATAATTTTCTACTTTCCCGCCGTTAAAACTGTCAGCAAAAGCTAGTTACAAGTAGGTATATATGTATCTATATACAAATTTAGAATATGGAGTCAATTTTGGGAACAAATTATAAAACTAATTATAAAAGTAATCAGAAGTTTTAATGCAACTGTGTCTGATAAATCAAATGAATAAAACAACAGAAAAAACAGTTAATGGTTATTTACCTACAAATAATATAGGAACACCTATTAGGAAGTCTATAGTTTCAAAGGAACATGTAACAAAATTATACATGATTCTTTCGGAACCCTTTGCGTGCAAGTCTGACTCGCACTTGGTCGGTTTCCTCCACTGAAATGTGAGGATACTCCGACCAGACGGTTGTTGTGTCTGGTGGGCAACTGCCCGATAGTTGATATTCGGACTGTTGTATATGTTCAATTCGCACGGAGAACTTTGCTTGCGCGATGCAGGATTACGTTGGTAGTTCGTCGCTGACAGGATAGATGGCGTTGCGGTTCCTTTTGTTGCCGTAAAAATTGTACTTCTTTATTTTTCATGTGGTACAGTAGGCTAGTTACTATTTTATAAAATAGTAAGAACATCACAGAAAGAAAATCGTTTTTTTTTTACTTTTTGCAGCAACCTGACAGTATTTTTTTTATTTAATACCTACTTGTTTCTGCAGGTACACAAGAGGTACCAAATGTACTTATAGAGTGTACTTAGCTACATACATATATTGGTTAGCAGTACACCTGCGGTTCTGACATCAGGATGGCGGGTGTACCTAATTTTTAAAATATCATTGTACGGGTGTAGGTACACAGATTTTCATGAGAGGCACGTTAAGGTTCACAAAAGGTACCAAATAATTGCAATAAATTTAGGCAGATCTGAAAAGTACACCCGCGGTTCTGAGGTACATAAACATAACATAATATTATAGAACATGTACAACCAGACTATAACCATCGGGCAGTTTCCCACTTTTTAACCCTCAAGCGGGCGCGTGGTTATTTGAAACGGCATCGGTCGCGCGTAACCGAAAAGACCTACGGAAGATTTCAGGGATTTAGAACACCGATTAATTGAAACTCATTTGTTATTTTTATTCTGAAATTATCTATTTTTGAGCTAGGAACCAAATTGTTTTAATTTTAAAACAAAATAATAAAATAAACCATTTTCATTGAATAAAGGACAACACTAACATATTATGCACGCCCAACCAAAAAGGTCTCTCCTTCGAGAGTTTTGTTGTTTTACTTAGATGTTTTTAATTTTTACTAGCTATAATACGATCTAATAATTGGTATCGTTGTTTATTATAAACTCTAGTCTAGATTACTTCAGAAATAGTCGTGTCGTCAAGGTAAAAATTATAATCAGGCGCGTGTAGTCGTTTCGACGCCTACGCCGCCACTTAAACATATGCATTCTGTTCCCTTCTGGAGGCTCGGAGAAGGAGGGAGTGCAGTAGTATTTATGCGTATTGAACTAATGACAGGCTACTAGAAACGAGAAATACTTGTGACTAGAAATCTTGATATTATGAATGAAAATGTATCCAGTGCGGTCGATTCGACGCCGCGCGACCGCTTGAAGGTTAATGGAAATTTCGTGGCTTTACACTCCGTTCCGCAAACCTCCTATACTAGTTTTAGAAACAAATACCTACCACGTTATTAATTCATAGAATTAGTTACAATTCTGATGGCTTAATGAAGTGTGCTAGCTACCAAGTGTCAATTAATTTCATTTAATTTGATTTACAGTTTGAATATTTTATTTTCTGTGTCATGTATTGTAAATTACTTTGCATAGGTACTATTGTATAAATTCAAGTTTTTAAAAGCTTAACAGACAGATGTGTTGCTGGGGAGTTGGTTGCGCCACTTCTTCTTCCCAGCTACAACACTCGGAAGTGGTGACGGGCGGGCGTTTTGGGGGACAATCTTTATGTAGAACTTTGACGTTCAAAAAGTGCTGGCACTCAGCCTAATTTGAATAAATGACTTTTGAATTTTTAATTTTGAACAAATTTTCTCCAGAACACTTCAATGTGGATAATTGTGAAGCCTTCAGAGCCTTAAAAATAGGAGTAAAATAGCAGTGCTGCAGCGAAAAATGTTGACAGACATGTAGCGCAGAAAATAAATTTAACGTTGAAAATTGTTTTTTACCTTTTAAGTTAATGTTCAGAAATTCTGTAGTCATTTTAAAGCTACAATTTTACGAGAAGCAGTCTGTCTATTTTCGGCAATATGTTTTTGTTCTATTTAACTACATTTCTGTCAGTGTGTCAGCCATTTTACTGGTATGTCTGTTATGCTTTCTTTTTAGGAAATGTGAAAACGGGAACATAACGTCACACGTTTGTCGCGAAATGGTAGAGTAGGGTTAATTCTGTTTTACCATAGACATTTCTCCAGTTATTTCAGAACTAATTTTAATAATAATAATAATATCTTGGGACAACTCACACACGGTCATCCGATCACAAACTAGGCAAAGCCTGTGCTATGGCAACCAGACAACTGATAAACATTCTTATATATATTTTTAAATACATACATATTATAGACAAATTACACCCAGACACAAAACAAACGATCATGCTCATCACACAAAGATTTGTCCTAGGTGGGAATCGAACCCATGACCTCCGGTTTAGCAGTCAGGGTCACTAACCACTCGACCAACAGGCCAGTCCACGGGCTAATAATGTTGGATAGTAGAGTCTACTAAATACTGAGTCTTTTGCTGGCAACCAGGCACCACATCAACCTTGGTGCTGCTACCAAGAATTTAAATACTCGGAGTTCAGGACTCCATCCTCACCAGTCACTATATTGACTACTAGACTAGACTAAGGACGTCATAACTCGATCGATCGTCAATCAAAGTCGTTTTGCGCGAATGTGACACATATCTTCCCAACTTGCATAACTTTTGTAATTTTTTTTTTGAAATGCGTCATTCTTAGCGCAAATAAACTCTTTTTCTTTCTTTCTTTCTTCTTTCAATGTAATGATCGATGTCGGTCGATTCTTGTAGAAACTTTGGGTGTGAGTAAGTAATCATTTATTGAGCAAAAAATCAGCCTAGATTCCATATCTGTTATTACTACAACAATGACTAATGCCCGGTTTCTGAGGTTCGTTATCGGTCAGATAAACGACCGATAAAGTACCTCAGAAACCAGTCATAAGTATGACTATGACTAATGAGAGATCTGACCGAAAGTAGAAAAAAATTGATAAACATTTTTCTGCAGATGGATTGACACAATTCTTACAAGTGTAGTAAGAAATGTTGCCATTGCCAGGGTTGCGGAATTTGTTCGAAAGAGTCACCGCGGTCCCGGAATGCAAAGGGCTTTAGAAGGAACACGGATGGGTTTTAGTCAGTAAGAGTCTGACACGCCCTTCCGCTCCACCCAGAGCGGAAGAAGTCATTTGATGATTTCCAATCCTTAAAAAAAATAAGAAAAATTTTAAAAAAAGTCGCCTGATTCACTGTATCAACGATCGAACGATTGATCCACCGTCAGCCATATCATGAACAAAGTAAAAAGGTACCACGTACTTAAACCTCTTTACTTAAATCTACTCAAATCTGTAGACAACCCCTTAACAATGTGAAAACTTGCTTATTATGAAACAATTTATATTAAATCTAACAGGAATTTAAGTTATTACCGGCTGCTAGTTTATAGCTTACCCTTCAAAATAGAAGTTTATTAATTTCGGAGGATCGGAACGAGTTATTGTTTTCTAAGCCGTTATTGAACACACTACATATAGTTAGGAACCTTTTTATATATGTATAGTTTACGTCCTATTCTCAGACCTACTGAATATACACACAAAATTTCATAAGACTCGGTCAAGCCGTTTCGGAGGAGTTTGGTTACAAACACTGTGACACGCGAACTTTATAATTATATTAGAAGAAGTTAGCTTATGACTTGGCTCCTTAAGAACAATATATGTAGAATGACGTGTGGTGTCCTTTTCGTTCAGAAATTGAAAACTTTACATACGGGCGGGCCACCACGCGGGGGCACAGTTTAAAATGTTTGTGGTTCTGATTTTGTGTTACATGTATGTATATAATATTTTAATTAGGACATGATATTCCTAAATAACAAAGTATTGGACATGATACACAAATACTGAATAGATATATATGTAAATAATAGTGGTCCCGACAGACGTTGTCCTGTCCGAACGTTTACTTTGTGTCTGACGTAAATTGATAGAAATCGATTGCAGCGCCACCTACCGGGTCCAATTGTGAACCTAAACCAGTGTCGAATCCCCTTGAATGTTTATCAACATCGGTCCAGCCGTTTAGGATTAGTTCAGTGACACACACACGTTCACAAGAAATATAGATAGGTATATATTAAGATAAACTCACGACTGTTTGCGTAATCTAGGACAAAACGAAGTTTTGCGTGACAGTTTTAGAATAATAACTTTAAAAGAGGATAATTTATCTATTTTTCCGTCGATTTAACGATTTGCTTCGCAAATCGTACTAAATTTATCTCATGTTTCAAATAAATTTACTTTCATGTAGACTTTTGATACTAGTCAAATACCCTATTTATAAACATCTGGACAAAACTACACAGCCAGCTAAAATAGGCGCGTACCAAACCTAAACTTCCCCATTCACCTCCACGTTTTAATACCAAGAATGCAAGATAATAGCCGTATGAAAACAAAACCACGACTGCACCCGAAGTGGCGTTCCCCGAACAACACGAAGTTTCCTTTGCAACAGTTCCGCGGACGCGTCTGTGCTCCTATTTTGCAACGCTGCGTCATTTCAATGCTCTTTTTTCGGTCGTTTGTCTTCACGTTAAGCCCGCTCCCTCGTCCCCTTCTAAGCCCACACAGCTCAATTTAAAACCGTTCGTTGTAAAGCAATATTTAAAGTTGCTCTCATTTGTGTAACGCAAGTTTAAATGGTTGTACGAGGATTTTGTTGCGTGCTCTTTTTTGGCGTCGGGAAATTAAATGTTTGTTTGTCATGTGGAAGGAAACGTAATTAATACGATTTTTTTTTATTTTAAAAAGCAACCAGTGTTTTTTATCTCTCACAGAATCAGCATTGAAAGAAAGAAAGAAAATGTGTTTATTGGCATTATAAAAAACAGAAACACCATAAAATTAAACAAAATAAATAATGAAAACCAACAATGCCAAAGGGCCCCAGCTCAGCATAATGCCAGATGGCAACACAAGGTATACCACCTGACGCTGATTTTCAGCTGCAGCCCACGAGTGCCATACCTACGCTCGAAAACATAGACACACATAAATTATACAAAACTAAAATATTTTGTACAAAAAGTAACTAAAGTAAAATGTTGCGACTCTTAATTTTAAAACAAAAAGATAAATAAAGATTTATTTGCCAAAAATAAAAAGAAATAACAGATATTATTGTATTCCGTCAGCGGAATTGCCAATCACTGTGGCAATGCTGCCAGTGTTTCTTCACCTTCCCTTTTTATCCGGTCTATGCATACATATGAATACTCGTATGTATTTTTAAGAGCTTGTATATTCTGTGCTGTTTAAATATATCATAAAATTGTATCATTATTTTATATCTATGTTATTAACATGGAGTTTCTTGCCGACTCGTCTCCTTAGAAAACGACCTTCTTGGAACCGTTTACCTAGCGTCTCCATATTTGAATTTGTTGCTAAGTTAAATCGTGAAGTTAAATAATTTAGATTTTGATGGCAATATGGGCTGGGATGAAGTTGATAATTAAAATTGATTATTGTTTTGACTGTTTGACTTTCTAAGAACTTAATATTGCAAATTGATAGGTGAGACTCGAATACCTTTTAATAATAATAGATAATAGAATCTTTATTTCAGGCAACTGAGGCCCATAAAACACAATAGGTAAGTACATATAAAATAAGTATAAAAACCATGACACACATAACTATAAACTAGCATATATTTGATACACCAAACATAAAAACTACAGCACACGAAGTGACGGCGCGGCGGCGTCGTGTTACGCTGCGAGGTGTCGCGTAGCCGGGAAACGCTGATCAGCCAAAACTCTTCCTTGGAGAAGGTCACCAAATGATGAGTTTGACGTTTCGTTTCTTTTTATGCACTGTTTGAAAATGATAGGAACCAAATTATCAAAATATTAAAACTACTTTTTCGCGTGGCTTACCTCCCGTTGCATCTTAACACTATAACGCATATACAATGCAATTTTCCGAGATAAAAGTAGCTCAGCGATAGTATAACATTCTACCAGAACAATTTTTACTTTACTTCCAGAAATTATGTATCACATACACACAGCTATAATAATATTACTTTAGAAGTTGGGATATAAAACCTAACAAGCCCTTTATACATACTTACCCAGTAACTAGTAAAGACCTACCCTTAAATCGGATAAAAAGATAATACCATAAGTTCCCAGTCGCAAACGAGCGCTGACTAAATAACAACCACCACAATAATATATGGGATTACATGTTTGTACGAATATCTTTCTTTCCCCTAAACATAAGTTAAGCTCGGCTTAAGATGATTTACTTTGTCATCCTTACTTAATGTTTGCTAGGCAACGGTTTCAGTTTTAGTATCATTAGAATATAAAGATCCGGGCAAGATCGAGGTCAAACTATGGGCCACTGTATTGGATCCGGCTCGAAGTCCCACAAAATGTCAACTAATTATAAAGATGTAACAATTTTGATTTTTTTTTTTATAAGTTCGTAAAAGTCAAGTCGGAAGGTACTGCCGGTCGATTCTGTAAACATGCCGAAGTGAAGACTTGGGTGAAGTGATCACGAGGTGAGCTGTCAATCCATTTAATCAAGATGAAATGACAGCTCACTTTGTGATCACGTGACATCTTGATTATATGGATTGACAGCTCACTTCATGGTCACTTCACCCAAGTCTTCACTTCGACATGTCTACAGAATCGACCGGCTGATCCGTTTACGATAAATCTCACTGATAACAAGCTCCACAATTGCTTCGTCACATTAGCATGTTTTTATATTACAGAAAAAAAGCTAGTGTTCTTCTGCCTACTACTGTGTTTATGTCTGAAAAAAATGGCTGAATCATTTAGTTCGCTTCAATGCTTAAATTTTATCTACCACTCATTTTCTAGTCTACAAAGAATTCAGACGTCAATATTGAACAAACTGCTCTCGGGATTTTCGCTTTTCCGCTTCCACAAGTTGTATAACACGCCTAACTCTTCGAAACACTATTTTATTTTATCGTTGGCACCACCTAAATCAGGGTCGCAATAAAATACTTGATGTCCAGTATTGCCGACCGTCCGTCTAACTATAACTCTAAAGAAAGAAAGAAAGATAAAATATCCAATCCCAATAGGATCATTTTGTAGCTGAATCGTTTTTGGTTGCATAGTATTTTAGTACGTACGTACTTTTTATATTACTATCATTGGTTAATATTTTAAGATGCATGATTTGACAAGTTTTTCTGGTAATTCAGGAGTAGTACAACTTATTATTCGTAAAAAAATCTGGAATGACACCCATCAGTAAAAGGCAAAGGGGTCTCTAACCAGATGAATCCATATACTATAGTGGCAGACTTATGACCTGTCTTAGGACATCGAGATATCTTTGAGTGCTTCTGCTAAGTAATATTTTTGGTAGTATTTTTCATTTTATTTTTTTTAAACACGTTGCCCCACACTAGGAATTTCTCCTGTATCGTGGGTGCGTTTACAACATACAAATTCACATACACAAACAGCCAGACCCGAAACAACTATCTGTAGGCCATACATAATTATTTGCTCCGTGCAGGAATCGAACCCGCGACACGCAGCATATCAAGCAACATAGCAAGTGACGCATATTTTCCCAACCTGAATAGTCAGTAACTTTGTTTCTTGTTTAGCGCAAAAAAAAACACATTTTGTTACTTTCAAGAAAGTTCGTTGCGAAGCATCTTCCTCAAACACCACCAAATATATAAATAGGAATCAAACATAACCTTAAACATAAATCTCTATTCGTTAACGCGTTCCTCCAACCTGTTAGTTTGTTACGTAATAGATCACCGAGCCTGGATTGGCTGTGAATTGTTACAATCAACAAAACCAACGTTCGGAAATACAATAAAATTCTCTGCGCGTTATAAAAACGTGCGGCCGTCAATTTGGTCAGTTAAAACACTATCAAATACTTGGTTACGGCGCTATGGGAAAAATGCAGAAGGTTCAGACAAAATCAATATGGCGATATTAGGCAAATCATACTATTAAACACGAGAATGTAATGAAGAACGTCTTGAATGTCATGATAGATGCAGAGTAAAGAAACAATGAATGATTGTATGAAAAATGATAGGTATGAGATGATGGCAAATATAGATATATATGAAAGCAGAAGACATGCTGGGGCCACTGAAGGGAGCATTGAAGGATAAGATGTGAAATGAAATTCTCAGAAAAATAACAGAAGTACCTACCTATAAATCGACGTAACTGTTAGCGATCTGCAGGGTCGGAAGATCGTTGAAATAGACAAATCCTTGAATGTCTACAATTAATCTGCTGGCATAGCATGGAAGGCCCCCAACTAGAAATGATCTGACGACCTGTCACAGAAACCTTGGGCAAAGACCAAATGAACTGGCGTGCAATGGAGGGGACGACAATCAGCATAGACTGGATACGGGTTGAAGAGATTTAGATAGATGTCTTGCCAGTTGGTAACCAGTTGGGGTCAGAAATTTACTTTGAATCACAGATTTAATTAGTAAGAAATGGCCGTCCAAATGTTTGCTTATTCGCATTCATCATATAAGTTACACAGCAGCTCACGATCGCTCTCGACCGCGTGGCTATTTCACTTCGATCTAATCGGGTTTAGGTCGACTATATTCGGTAACTTATCCTTATCACAAAAGGCAATGCTTCCAAATATTTTTAGTTTTGAAAAAGACTAAATTTTCTGAATACCCTGTTCCCTGGTTTCAGTGTTGCAACTCGAATATTCCCACAACCTTTTCAAACGCAACGCACACAAAGAGTTTATTGCAATGCGGTTCTATGTTTGATCCGTTCACTATGCAAAGACAAATGCGGGTTATTGCAGCTACGAGTATATTGCAACAACTGTACCTGAGTTCTAGCGGATTTTAATAGTCTCTTTATATTAAATTCAGGTAAAAAGCTTGGTTTTGTAATGTTTGATTTGATGCGGGTGCCGTAAGGTTAATAACTTTAGTAGATTTTGTAACCCTTATTTTTTGGAACTCATGGTTCAATAATCTCAGCCGCACTGATCTATTTTAAAGGTTCCATGGAGGGGTGACTATCTCTATGTAACATACCGAGATTCCTCCAGGCCTTTGTTGCTTCCGGCTGTCATACGTAGATCTTTGACTGATGTTTTGGGTAGTCAGAAGCCAAGATATCTTGCCAAAGGCTATAGTGGTACCCAATTACTGGGTTG
The DNA here is from genome assembly GCA_905163435.1 of Mamestra brassicae. NCBI lineage: Eukaryota > Metazoa > Arthropoda > Insecta > Lepidoptera > Noctuidae > Mamestra > Mamestra brassicae. The sequence goes on along the minus strand of LR990996.1, from coordinate 1,441,420 downwards.
AAGAGGTCCGATAGGCTTTTGCTCCATGGAAAATACTGGTACTTAACTGCGTCCGGTTAGACTGCAAGCGCCAACATATTAGGAAAAAGGCGAGCAGATTGTATACGATATTCTCCGAATTTGGACGTGAAAATACCTACCAATCCACAGCCAGTCATATGCAGCATGGTAACATCACTATTCTATCGACCCAACATATTACTAGAACACCATGATAAAATTGTAAAAGCCGAACTGCGTCATGGTAGCAAGTCTCATCAATTTCCATGCGTACACAAGTGTACGCATGGAAATTCCGGGCCTGCGGACGGCGAGCGTTGGATGGCTGGCTGTCCGATCACAACCAGGCCCGGGTCGATGGCGCGCTGTGTTCTACGCGCGCCTCAAAGAGATGTCAGCATAGGAGACGGAGCCCGCTAGGGAACCTGGCAGGGTTGCGGAATTTGTTCGAAACAGTCACCGCGGCCCTGGAACACGATGGCACGGATGGGTTTTAGACAGTAAGAGTCTGACAGCCTTCCGCTCCACCCAGACCACAAACACTAGAATCTGCTCGAAGTAGAGTACATTCAAATTACCACTTTCGTAAGTTATTCTCGTAAGAAGCTTCGTAAACTTATAAGTTGGTAGCAATTTACTTTCATCCTTATTATTATGATGTTTATTTATTTAAAATTAATGTACAATAGTGGTACATGGGCGGAAATAATGCATCAAGGCATTCTCTACCAGTCAACCTTTGGGTTATAAAGACTACACTGTGGTAGGTTTACAACAAATAAAATTTAAAATAGAATTGTGTTGCGGAAAGAATACACAAATAATATATTATATAATTCTAATAAAATACATAAATACGCTAAAATAATAAACTAATAAATATGATTACCAAACCTGCGTTATCACACAATAAAAACTTGCGTTTATGACAGACTAGTTACCGCCCGCGGCTCGACCCGCATGAATGTCGATTATTATCCCAAGGGAACATAATGTTCTCGGGATTAAAATATCCTATGTGTTATTCTAGACTATACCTCTGTGCCAAACATCAAGATCCGTTCAGTCGTTCTGGCGTGACTGAGTAATAAACATCCATCCATATTAATACAGATAGATAGTATCTATAGATTAGGAAAATTGCCTATATATAAGTGTAATCTTCTTTCTATGATATCTATCTATAGCCTTCCCCAATTTCGGGGATTTAGGTCGGCTCCCTGTCTAATCAGATGAAACTGAATACCAGTATTTTACTGCTGACCTGTTCTGTATGGTATCAGACTTAAAAGAATAGCACCATCCCATCACTTCCCGTGGGTGACGTAAGAGGCGACTAAGGGACTCACCAGAGAATGAGGGCAGCAGCATTCTCTGTGCATTGCAACAGCTACACTGTGATCGCCAATCCGCCTGCCAATTATTATGGCAACCCCCCATTAGGGGTGGCCTATGTCCAGCAGTGGACGTCTTTCGGCTGATGATGATGATGAGGACTGTTGACCTCCACAACACACGTGACACGGTAATACATGGCAAGATTTTGCAATTGGTGTCAGATTTCCTGGCTTCTTAGGTACTATCCGTAACGACTGTCAAAAATCTACAAATGACGGCCGGAAACAACGCCGAAAAAACTGAACAATTTATTAAAACAAATATATTCTGGATCGATATGACAACTATTTCAATACTGACCTGTGTTTGATTGATCGCCTAAAATATAAAACTCAGTTCGATCCACGACAAAAAGATTTAAGAGATTTAAGTTCGATCCAATGACATTCAAAAGTAAAAACCGCCAACTTTCGACTTGAGTGGTGTCGTTTGACGATACAGAAAAACTGGCCAAGTGCTAGTCGGACTCGCGTGCAAAGGGTTCCGAACGAATTTAATTTTTGTAACATGTTATTTTAATACTATAGACTTCTTATATGTTTTCCTGTTATATAGATAACAGGAAAACCGTTAAAGAGCTATTATCTGCATTTTAGGCCCACTAGTTTCGGAGATAAGGGGAATGGAATGGTCTTTCTTCGTATAATTTCTTCAACAACTTGAAAACTGGTTACTTTAAAATTATGTAAAAAATAAAATTAAAACTGCCACAATAAGCCCTTTAATTTGATATGTCACACGGTACAGTTAGAAAAACTTTTGTTTTAATTTTCTAGTTTGTTACGCAAAAGTGTCCCCCGTACTGAAAATTTATTTGTTTACGAACGCACGTTGGGTCACAAATGTGTACGAAATTTCAACAGAATCGGTCCAGTAGAGCCGGAGAAAATTTGCAGTGACCGACGGACAGACAGACTGACCCGAATGATTCCACAAGGATTCCGTTTCTTACAGCTGTTCGGGGTCTTAAAAATGCCTATAAGTATATGCCTTTCCGTAAAAGATAATTCCTACCTAACTAAACCACTATTTTTTCCATGACTTCACTCCCGTGCCCGTCTAACAGTCAACTTTTATCCTTTAGAAACCAGTACTAACACTACAACTATCAACAAGCAAATTAAAAGCGGCAAACACTCAAGTTTTAATACGAAACTTTAAATGAACAAACATAAAATAGCACGAGATAAACATGGCATAAAGATAGTTGTCACCATAAAGGACGATGTGTTACCCGACACATAATACAATGAGGATTCCTTAAATGTAAAACGGTGCCACTCCGAGAGTCGTTGAAACCCCTATAAAAATGTTAGCCTGCCTTTCATTATATTCTGGAACGCGATTTTTTAGAAGACACAACTAAAACTACACTCTAAACTGAACAGAGCAGAGTTGATTTTTGACTGGAGTGCGTAAAATTTATTTAGCCAAAGCGTCCGATATATTCCTCGTGGATAACCCTCTCTCGTATTTACTTTGCTTCTGTTACGTCGTGTTGCGATTTCAATAGTTTTAAGTCTGGCATGAGTAGCGGCTTTAAGCCGTCTTATCCTGTGTCGACATTTTGTGATTGATTGCCACGGCCTACTGAGGAGACATGTTCTGTTTGGATATTGAGGAATCGATTATCTTCATTTTCCTGCCCTTATCCCATGTTACTTTGGGTCGGCGCAACACGTTTTTCTTCCATTCTGTCCTGCCAACCGTCACGCTATCACTAACTCCCTTTTTTTCATATCAAGTGATATGAAAAAAAGGGAACAACACAATCCATCCGTCTCTTCTTTGGCCTCCCTCTCCCTGTCCATCCATCCACATTTATATTCATAACTCTTTTAGTTACATGCATTTCATCCCTCCTCTTCACATGACCATACCAAGACAAGCGGTTCCCTTTTAACTTTTCCGTTACTGGAACCACTTTTAAGCGACCTCAATTTACTGATTTTATCGTACTTGGTGATTCTGGTGCGACAGTCTCGTTACAGTTTCCCGTAGGGAAACGCATCGCAATAATGTCACGACGATGCGAAACCGATAATTTAAGTCATAAAAAAGCTGCACTATTCAGAACGGTTTTAGAATAATTCTCTGAAAACTCGTACGCCTGTCTGCGGAAGCCTCAAAATATACCTATGTAGGTGTTAAATGATGCTTTCGAAGACCGAACACAAAATAATTAATTTATAAAACATGCGGGGCAGTCTTTGGGGACTGCCGATAGAAGTGTTTACTTAAAAATCAACCAAAGATGGTATTATTTGCGGATGACACATCATTAATATTTAAAATAGACCGACGTCCTCAAAATCTTGACGACAGGTCCAAAATTGGTTTACGGCAAACAACTTGGTTTTAAATAAAAAAAAACTAAATGTATTAGATTTTCGTTACCAAATGTTAAAAGTAGCGAATGTGACATCATATTGAATGGAGAAAAACTGGAGTTCATTAATCAGATGGTTTTCCTAGGTATCACATTGGACGAGAAATTACAATGGGGGCCTCATATAACATCTCTTGCGGGTCGTCTAAGCTCAGCCGCGTATGCTGTTAGAAAGATAAGACAGTTAACAGACGTAGAAACCGCACGTTTGGTCTACTTTAGTTACTTTCACAGCATTATGTCGTACGGTATTTTGCTGTGGGGTCGGGCTGCTGACATTGAATCCATTTTTATTTTACAAAAGAGAGCTGTCAGAGCCCTTTATAATCTGCGTCGCCGTGATTCTCTTAGGGAACTTTTTAAAAAGATTAATATTATGACAGGCCCTTGCCAATTCATTTATGAAAATATTATGTATGTGCGGAAAAATCGTCATCTTTTTAGTAAAATTAGTGATAGACATAATTTTAATACTAGAAATAAAGACAAATTAGATCAACCATTTTTTAGATTAGCTAAAGTCCACACTTCTTTCATGGGGTATTGTGTTAAATGTTACAATAAGATACCTTCTGACATATTAGAACTAAATGAAGGAAAATTTAAAACTTATGTTAAAAGTACACTTTGTAAACAAGCATATCACAAATTAGAAGATTACATTCAGGATAAGAAACATGCTGGTCCTGCTCCATAGGACAATCAAGGGTGTAGACAAAATCCAACTAGTTGATTTATGTATTAACTTTATAGATATACTGTTTCTTTTTTTGTGTTTCTATTTTTCTGTTGACTCAGACACTGTTTAATTAATGGTTCCAATGTTTGTAAATATGTGAGTACCATTTACCTAAATTTCTTTAGAAAATCAATAAGTTTACCTCTGCTGGTGATAATTTGTTCTTATAAGTAGCATACTCTGGGTGCATCGTCCTCACTTAATATTAAATTAATTTTTGAATACCAAATTTTGTAAATCATTATTTGAAAAGAGTAACAGATGGAGTTTCTGGTTCGTTCTTCTCCATAAGAATCTACTTTTCCGAATGGACAGTAGTCACTTTATTAATGTAATTCTATTATTTTTACTGAACTGTAAACGATGACGTTCAAAAGTGCCGTTTAATGGCCTAATTGAAATAAACGTTTTGACTTTGACGTTTTTGACTTTGAAGTGAAAAGTAACGGTGACGATGACGCGAGTTCCATGATTTTTGTTCACCCAAAAAGTGCTCAACGCGCCTAAAGAAGTTTTCACGTCAAAAACTTTTAATAAACCGTGTAATTTGCTCCCCATAACAAGGAAGTTTAAACAAAAAAAGGACACGCCATTTTTAGGAGTCCGCCATATTGGATTAGGAGTGATATCACTTAGCTAACGTTGCATTCTCCTCCAAACCAAACGTGTATGCAGAATTTCAGCTGAATCGGTTAGGGATAACAGTTTTAAAATTCAGTTGCAAGCTGTGACCTACTTATACCTACGTAGATACATCCTAACTAATGGACTGAGATCCCAGAGCTGCGATACCTCCCTTATTTTCTTACTAGCAAAATGTGTGGGATAGAGTAGTGTTAGTATGTACTTTTAACATACACATACCTGTTAGCTTGGGCCGACGGCCAATCTCCATGTAATCAGGTGCTAAAGCCAAATCACCATTTTTTAAGTCTGGGTACTGATTTTTAGGTTTCCGTACCCAAAGGGTAAATACGGCACCTTATTATTAAGACTACACTGTCTGTCTATCTGTCTGTCATCAGGCTGTATCTCCTGATCTCCATGTAATCAGGTGCTAAAGCCAAATCACCCTTTTTTTAAGTCTGGGTACTGATTTTTAGGTTTCCGTACCCAAAGGTTAAAAACGGGACCTTATTATTAAGACACCACTGTCCATCAGCTGTATGTCTGTCACCAGGATGTATCTCATGAACCGTGATAGCTAGACAGTTGAATTTTTTACAGATGATGCATACCTGTTGCCGCTATAACATCAAATAAAAATAAATTTACTCATAGAAGAAACGTGTTTTTTTTTTGTTTATGGTACGGAACCCTTCGTGTGTGAGTCCGATTCACACTCGGTCGGTTGTTATGTATGTTTTACAGAATATTGTTAAATAATTAGTAATTAAATAATATTTTTACGACTGATTAGTCATTGTAATAAAAGTCTTAGAGCTGGTCGCCACCTAGAGTGTAATACAAAACAGTTCAAGTTAAACGTATGTGTCTTATATAAATAGCTAAACTTGAACTTGTGTATCTAATATATGATTCCTTAGGCCTGTTTTATGTTTGGACACTCTCTGACTTTTTTAGGCAATTGATTGTATAGGCGAATCCCCTCATACTGCGTACTTTTCCTGACGTTCAGGGTTCTCACTCTTGGTACTTCTAGGTCGTCTTGATTACGTTATGATATGTTAAAAGTACATACTAACGCTTTTCTATCCCACATTATTGGGATCTCAGTCTATAACATGGCAAGTTAAGTAAAAGAAAAATCATATATCTTTCTTCCCGTAGCAGTAAATTATACTAGTAAGGTATATGTTTTCCATATTAATTATTTTCCTCTTAAGCTGAATAGATGCAGGGAAATCAAAGCGGATACATATTAATGAACAAGTAATTTGCAGCTCAGCCTTTCAATATATGTATTATCAACTCAACCACTTGATACTTTTACTGAATGGAAATAAACGAAGAGAAGCTATATATTATGTAGCCAATATTGTATATTGTATGTACATATATGTCACCGGAAAATAGCAAAGATATAGATAATTTATAAAATAACTTGAGAGGTTGTAAACTCTCGATAAATTTTCAACTGAACATTTGGAATAGTAGTTAACGCATCAAAATTTGATAGTCGATCTCGCGAAGTCATTCCGAGAAATTCTGGATTATAATTAAATGGCGACCAGTCAGAGCACAAGTGAGTAATTTATTTGTTTTCGTGTGAAAGCAAACCTGGAAACAAAGCTCTCATTGGTCTTTTCATAGTTAAGATAGATATAAATTCTGCCGGTACTTGTACTGTTCCTAAAAAAGTGAAGTAATAGAAGTATGTCGTTACTTGTTTTATGTGAACTGAACAAGATATTGGACAACTTATTATGGACTTCGCCCACTACTGGGCATAGGGTACTATTTCCTCAAGCTTCTGTTCCAACCTCTTCCAGCTTCTACTCATGATGTCAACAATGTCATTTGTCCATCTTGTCGCCGCTCCGAATACCTAGATTCCTAAAAATAATTTATAAGACTAGTACTTAAAACTCAAAAAAAATCAAAGCATTTATTTCAATTAAACCATTTACAGGCACTTTTAAATTACCAAGGTCGGCCGGTCAAAAAGATGAAGCTATTTGCACGTTCCAAAGCGTAGATCTCTATGGAGAAGAACGTGCAAGAAACTCCACGGACGCTCTTTTAAAAATTAATATTTTTTTACAAAGTTATGCTTACATCATTCATGTTGAAAATATACATATAGGTACTATTTACAAATAAAACTTTTTACACGCTTAATAAACCCCCAACCTTAATAAATAACACCAAAAACTGTAAACCAGAAACAAAATCAAAATTAATGTCAAAAGTAGCAGTTTGTATAGTTAGGAACTATCTTACGCGGCATATCCCTCGCTCACAAGGCCCTGTTATTTCCCCTGACAGCCATATTACTGCAACTTACCACCAATATACCCTGGCCTTTGAGAAACTTCAAAAATGTACCCTTAGATGTTGCATAGGCATGTTTGGAAGGTTCATCTGTAATTGGTGACTGATCGGAGGGTCCTGCTTCCCCACGGGTTATAGTTTGCACCTGTAGCCACAGATATTATGTGAGAAAATTTGTGTTACTTGATAGTGGGCGTGATGTGAAAGCTAAACTGTTTTGTATATCTGTGTTGACTTTGATTTAATATGTTTTGTGGAAGAATCTCGTGGTTACAGGCCATTGGCTTCCTCAATTTGTATTCAGTGTAAAGATTTATTTAATAGTCTGCAGCCATATTAGCCAGGACTTCCACGCACAGCGGATAAAAGAGGGTCTAAGTGTGGAAAGATCAATTGCAGCCCATGTTGGAAATTAAATGAATATCTTGTTTAACGCGGCGTCACCTTCTGAATTAGTTTGTGCAAGATTTTTTGTTCGAGAAGGCCGAGGTCATGTGTATGCTAACTTTTATATTTGCCAGTCAGAACGTAATTTATATAGAGGTATGCGGAACAGAGAGTAGTAGGATCCTCTGACCAGACGGTCTGGTGGGCAACTGCCCGATCGTTGATATTCAGACTGTTTTACATGTTCAAATCGCACGGAGAACTTTGCTTGCGTGATGCAGGATTTCGTTGATAGTTGGTCTGACAGGATAGATGGCGTTGCGGTTCTTTTTGTTGCCGTACAAATTTTGCGTCTTAGTTTTTTATGTGGCGGCATTGATGCACAATACAACTACACTTAGAAATAAACTGTATTGTTAATCAATTTACTCCGTCTATTTATTATAACAAACTCAATTCTCAATTCAATTCTCAATTCTTTATTGCGTACCATAATGTATAAAGTTGTTAGGAAATAATTATATTAGTCACAATTATGGACCCTGTCGGGCACAGCATAGAACAAGTAGGAGAGAGGAGGAAGAACACTGAGTGATTAATGTGATAACTTTTATTAGATATTTGGTAGTTTTACTGGTTTATTAATGCAGAATTTAATTTAGGAATTATTATGATTGTTTTATAAATTATATAGGTATTTTAATTAATTTAGTAACATTGTATAAACAATTTCAAACTGATAATAGAATAATGTTTACTTATTGCCACTGGCAGAACGAAACGTTAATGAAAAAAACAAATAACTTTTCATTGAAAATATTTTATATCCGGCCCTTACTAGCTAATGTGATAGGTACTTTGAAAAAACGTCGACAAATATTGAAATTTCTTTCGTATCTAAGTCATTTTTACACGCTGTTATTTAAGTCAGCCAAGATTTCGCCATTCTAAATCAAAATCAAAACTCATTTATTCAAATTAGGCTGAGTGCCAGCACTTTTGGAATGTCAAAGTTCTACATTACACAAAGACAGTCAGTCCCCCAAAACGCCCGCCCGTCACCACTTCCTAGTCTTTTAGTTGGGAAGAAGAAGTGATGCAACAAACTCCCCAGCAACACATCTGTCTGTTAAGTTATAAAAACTTGAATTTATACAGTAGTATGCAAATTTTACAAAACATGACACAGAAAAATAAATATGTCTAATATGTAAATCAAATTTCAAAATGAAATTAATTGACACTTGTTAGCTAGCACACTCCATTATGCCATCAAAAACAAACAAACTCAAGCATTAACAAGTAAATCAAACTAATTAAGCCTCCAGGCATAAATGGTGTGCCCGCTTACACGTGCAATGGTATAATCTAACAATAGGATTGTGACTGGAACCACAAGTGATGAACTAGAGCCAACGTATGTAGTTATTATAATAAACTGAAAGTTTATCGTTATAGAAATAATAAAAAAACATGACCAGCAAGACGACCAGCGACCACAAGCAGCACCAGTTAATTGTTCTCTGGGTCCCCCTTACACTACACTACATCCACCTATCCCTTTCAGAACGATTTAGGGACGGCTTCCAGGCAAACCGTATGCACCTAATTGATTGCCTATGACCTCCGCAACCCAGCTTCTGAGCAAATGAAAGCATACAGGTTAAAAAGATAGATAAACTTTAATGTTGTTAGTATAATAGTAAATCAAAATTATATTTAAATCACTGTTAATAAAAAAACAATACGTATTACTGAAAATAACCACCCACATGATTACAATAATAATGATGAATCCTAACAACTAGAACCGACAATAATTTCGATATGATTATAATTTTATTCCATTGTCGATGACAGTATGTAGTTTAGAACTATTATTATTAATTAGATAGAACAAAGCACGAATGAAAATTCAAACAAGAGGCTAATTTAAAGTTTGCCATTTATCAGGATCTGCCAAACAATGAAATCGTTAAACAATTCCTACCCCTAAGGCTTTTTTCACACGTACCACAACCACACCATACCACGCGACAAAAGGTGGTCAAGCTGTGGTGACGTGTGAATAGTGTCGCTGCGGCTTCTGGCGGTTGCGTTGTGGTACCTACAAAATGTGGATGTGTTTGCGATGTCGCCGCCCGCTAGTTCGCTGTCGCTGTTGGTTGCGTTGTGGTTGTGATGTGGTCGGTATCATACACGCGGTCGATACTGACGGCAAAATGTGGTCCATGTGAATTTAACTACTAACTTTTATACAAATTAGCGCCCGCCTACGTGTTCTGGTTGTGGTGTGGTCATAGTGTGGTCGTGGTATGATCGTGGTGTGGTCGTGGTGTAGTTGTGGTGTGGTTGTGGTTGTGGTGTGGTTGTGGTGTGGTTGTGGTGTGGTTGTGGTGTGGTTGTGGTGTGGTGTGGTGTGTGTGGTGTGGTTGTGGTGTGGTGTGGTGTGGTGTGGTGTGGTGTGGTGTGGTGTGGTGTGGTGTGGTTGTGGTGTTGTTGTGGTGTGGTCGTGGTGTGGTCGTGGTGTTGTTGTGGTGTGGTTGTGGTGTGGTCGTTGTGTTGTTGTGATGTGGTTGTGGTGTGGTCGTGGTGTTGTTGTGGTGTGGTTGTGGTGTGCTTGTGGTGTGGTTGTTTTGTGCTTGTGGTGTAAAGTGTGAAATAAGCCTTAATCCTAATTTGGATTAAGTATTTTAGGTCTCATCCCATCGGTCTAAGTCAATTACTGATCTCATGGAACAGACAAGTCAAACAACCGAACCTTAAGGCTGTCTAGCCATTCAAGCGAACAAGTGATGAGCTAGGAAAACATAAGGAATTAGATTTCCAGTTCTACTTGTTCTTCTTTTCGTGTATATTGACTGAACTTTTCAAATGTTCTCCGCCATTTGGACGGTTTTATTGACAACTATGTCAGGGCCAGGAAGGTGACGATGGTTGGGCATAAAGGGCAGGATAATAGATAGTATTAGCACTGGATGACGGATGGATTGCCAAATTATTTCTCTAACCTCTAACTCGACGTATCGAGTATATGATGTTAATTCTCTCTTCCCCTTTTCTTCGCTAAAATGGACAGATAGCCTAAAACCAAACTATCCATAATTAAGTGGGCACCCGACGCGGTGACTCGTTGACGTAGGTCGTCCCCTAATTTGATATTGAGCTATACAAACTTCAAAGACCAAATTAGACGATTAGACAGGCGGGACACTTGTATTCTAAATACGCACCAAGAGACTTAATTATACAATGCTAATTATGCGTAATACTTATCTGTGATACAGTTCCAAATTAGAATTAGTCGGGTGACTGGGCAAAGGAATTCCAACCTTGCCTGGTACCAGTTAAAATTGAAAATGATGTTGTGAGAATTCTGTAAGTCCAGTCTCGATACCTGAGATCGTTGTTGAACGAAGCAAAATTATGATAATTGGAAGATTTCTAAATTGGAACACAGGGAGTATGTTTCCATACGTTTAGAAAAAACTCTGTCTTTTATCTATGATCTCTGATTATTGTTTTATTGGTAACATAACATCACGGCTGAAGTAACAATGGGTCAGGCAAAGGTGAAGGTCTCTAAAGTGCACACACTTCACGTCTGCCAGGTACTAGCTCTAGCGGGCCCCATCAATTACGCTGACATCTCTTTAAGGCGCGCGTGGAACACAACACGCCGTCGACCTAAGCCTGGTCCTTATCAGACGGCGAGCCACGCTTCGATTGCCGTCCGCAGCTCCGCGCCTCCGAAGGCCGGGAATTGCCTTGCGACGCCCGGGACATCTTCTTCTACTGCGGCGGCTGGGGTGTGAGGTTTGCCTCTCCCTCACGCGTCCCACCTCCTCCTTTGCTTGCATTACTCTGTGGTGTGTACTTCCCATGCCCTCTCGCTCCAGATTACGGATTGAACCAGGGCCAGACGCAAGAGGTCGCTGCCGCCAATCGCCGCTACGAGAACACGGCGCTCCTCCGCTCAACCAGGGCAGACTCCACCGTGTTCTCTGGGCGATCTACACAGTAGCGACACCCGTGCGTGTCTTCCCGCTGAGGGTATGCCCAGTAGTGCGATTCTGTAAACATTTCAACGTGTAAGCTTAGGTGAAGTGAACATAAGATAAGCTGTCAAAAACAAACAAGAGGAATTAGTTCACTTCATATTCTATACACCTTAGCTAACACGGCTGCTGATGTAGACAGAATAGACCAGCTGTTTCAATGCAAATAGACGTTAATTGTCAAGTAAACCAAGAGGCAGTAGTTTTATTGATATACTAAAATTAAATAATACAAGGCAAAATCATGATTAATTGGAGCATGATGTAATACTAATCTTGATGGGCGAGATAACTAATTTCGGTCGTAATAAACAGGCTTTTCTTCCAATATAATTACTGGAGCATAAATCCTAAATTATTTCTAGTTGAATAACGTTGAATAAAAATGTCTGGCTCATTGTTACTGCAAGATCTAATTAAGATTCTCATTATTTGACAAGCTATAACTTATGAGATTCATAAATAAATGCATATTCGAAACTCATTATCTGTATCTAATTTTAAGCTTATTATTGAAATATACTTTCGTCGAAGTAATGACAATGAATGGGTGCACAAAAAAAGTACATTTTTAAAGTCTTGGCGCTTGATGATATTCAAGTTACAAAATGTAGATAAGATAGATAAAACATTTATTTTGTACAAGAACAGAAAACACAACACACAAAAGCACACTTACATAAATCATAACAGTATAAAAACAAATATGAAAAAACATTAAAAAAAAAAATTATGGCAATCTGTGAGTGCCAAACTACCTACGACATAAAAAATTTGACATGAAAAAAAAATCCAATGTGCGGTGTGTGTGTCTCATGTAGCACCAAATGGGAGTCCAACTCAGAATGTACCAGGCAAATATACCTGACGCTGGTATTCTGCTGGATCCCAGTAGCGACATACGGACGTCGAGCAGATGCAGAACAGTTTAAATGTAAACAAGTTAATAGCGGTTTTGTGTATACTATAAACTGTTTGGTGGGTATGTCCACATTTGTTATTTTTTTATTATTTTGTTTTTCCGGTGTGTGTGTAATGTCAATAGATATAGGTACATAGTGGTAGGAATATAACTGATGTGCGTAATGACGCAACGACATCTCTATACTGCGACGCCTTGTTAAATCGACCGCTTGTTACTGCGGTCGTCCGAAGTAAGTTTTCCTAAGTAACATCACAGTAACGAGACATCGATTGAACAAGGCTTCGCAGTATGATATTTACGCAGTAAAATCATTCGCAGTACAGTTTTTCGATGTAACGAAATATCGCAGTAACAAGCCGTCGATTTAACAAGGCGTCGCAGTATAGAGATGTCGTTGAAAGGTTTTCGAAGGAACAAAATTCGATGATACGGCTTTCGCACTCAAGTAGGTATTCCAATATTAATAGATGGAGGATAATTGTAGGAGTAAAAATGATGTTATTATTATGATTGAATTATTGAAATTATTTTGAAGCGATATGTAAAATAAAAGATTGTAGAAAATATCAGTTCAAAGTTGCCAGACTGTGGCCTGTCCCCTGTCGGTTTTGAGTCAACTCCCTGTGTATATGTATCTACATAATTCACTTTGGTTATCATTTTTAGCCCGGAATCAACCGCTCTACCGTACGTACCGTACCTGTAGCTTGCTTGCTAGCTAATCTGAAGGGCAGTTTATTTTATCTTCTTTTTTTATTAGTTCAGGCACTTTGTTATATATTTTTCCCTGCTTAGGCTCTAGTTCCAGATTGCATCGAATACAGATAATTTAACAGCACACCTGCTTTCTCGGTGAGGTAGGCAGAAGTGGGATGCATTTAGACAGTCACTGTAACGTCCGTCCTGTGAAATGAAAACTCCAAACTGCTACTAAGAAACTTCAAATGTATGAAACAACTTAAAATGCACATTACCGACCCAGGAGTCTAACCCGGGTGGTACGCACGACCACCAGATCAAAAGGACCCCAAAGAGTCATAAGAAACTAACTTTTACCCTCAGCTTCGTTTCCGTAGGAACACACCCAAACGACATACAACAGATGTTTCGGGATAAAAACTAGCCACGGCACTCGGTGATAGCGGTGGTTCCCTGTTCCACAAGGTTTAAAATCCTGCAACCTCCATTGTAAAGGAAGGATCCTCCGACTATACGAGTGTTGATACTGGTGAGCAACTGCCCGATAGTTGTCATCGAGCTGTTATATATTGTCAGGAGGATCTCCTTGGCTGCAGGTTTCTGGCAGACAAGGTAGATCTTTGGAATTGTCAGTCAAAAAGAAAAATAGAATTTGAAACGAAGATATATTTTGTTTTTATATGGGACTCCGGTACCAGCGCTCGTTTAAGGCAGATGCCAAATATATTATGAAGTTTAAATATCAAACATAGTTTTATTGTATAATAATAATCGTAAGTAGCACTAGCGTGAGTCCGCTAGTGTTTCAATATTTGTTCAAATCGCGCAGAGAACTTTGATATCATTAGATAGTTGTAGTTCGTATGTGGCGGTAAAGATACGGTTCTACCCCTCCAGAACGTACCTCCGAGTTACAAACAAACAATTTTACCACATTTTAATACTAGTTCTTATTTAGATAATTTCTATGTAAATATCACTCGTTGTAATAATAAAGTGTTATTCTTATTTAATAGCATCATTTGTATGGCCATGACGCGAGGAGGTTTCAATAAGGAAATGTGTCTGAGACAACTTTGCATATAAAGGCGTACTACCGCTTTTAGGAGCCATTATCGCAGAATAGCTGTTGTTTTGGTACTTTTAATTTATCTTTATGAAGGTGAGTTGTTAACAATGAAGTTATTTTACCGGTTGCCAAAAATTTTGGGGCCATGCGGCTTTTTATATTCAGTTTTTTTTGAGAATTTAAATCAAACAGGGGATGGTGGACACTTCATAATAGGTATTTAGAAGTTCTTTTGAGCTGAGAATATTTTTAACGTTGGCTTTTAAGTCAGACAATAATACTCTTCACCTGTCATATCTGCTTTTTATCTATCTATTGATATCCCACTGCTGGACAAAAATGTTTCCCTAGTCCTTCTAGACATTTATTCCCGTGCCGTCTCGAACTAGCCCTTATGGAACGCCTTCAAGGCCAGCCCAGAAAGAGGTGGTGAGATGATTTGAAATGTAGATTTTGGTTTTTTTTTTTGTGGTTCTCACTACCAGTGGATGTGATAAGTCACATCCACTGGTAGTGAGAACCTGGCAGGCAGATATGGCGATTCTTGAGAGAGACCTATTACCTAAATGCTGTCTAGCAATGGAGGACTTCCAGCTGAAGTGATGATGATGATGTAGCTCATAGCAGGACTGCCTGTTTTGAAGCAGCAGTTGGTCGATTCTATAAACAAGTGAAGTGATAACGAGGTGAGCTGTCAATCAATCTTGATTATATGGATTGACAACTCACCTCGTGATCACTTCACCCAAACCTTCGCTTCGACATGTTTACAGAACCGACCGGCAGTATTACTTTGGGAACGATAAATAACCTTTTCGGAGCGATTTATGTTTTGCATTCAAATATTAATGCAAAAAAACATAGGACATACTTACTCTGTATGAATAACTAAGGACTTTTTGCCAAGATAATTCAAAACACTAACATATAGGAAGTTCTCCATCAAACAACACCATAGGACACACTCCTCAAACAGCAATTAAAATCCAACACATAACGTTAAGAAGATGACACAGTGTCTCTAAATGGAAAGCAGCTGATATCCGTGTCATCTTTCCGCCCCCACACTGAGTCATCTTACGGTGAAGATAAACATGGGTCATGGTGTGATCTCATCGAACTTTATATGGAAACTCGTCTTTGTGCGATTTCGCATTAATCTTGGACGTAAAAAAGGATAAGTAATTAATGTAAGCATGTTTGTTTTAGCAATGATTGGGTTTTAAATGATTACCTATAATGACAAATATGAAAATCTAAGAGAGAAAATGAAAAGATCCAAACTGATTAATTATTTTTTTGAGCTCATGTTCATAAAGGTTTGTAGGCTGGTTGAGTAGTAGGCAATTTTTTTTTTGGGACAAGTCCTCCACACATTCCCAACCACTGCAACTCCTAAAAACCAGAATCAACAGTGGCGACCACCAGAAAAAAACGCCGAGTCAATGAAGCTCGACGCGTTCCAGAGAAACGATATTTAACTGTTTTGGATCTGGCAACGAAGTAGTAGGCTAGTCAACACAGGTCACACGGGGTCCGCTATCCGCAAGGAGTCATCCGGTATTCAGGTCAGTCAGGTATTGGTCAACTAGCGAGAGGAACAGCAGTTCATTGAAGCCAGTTGAAGAGCACATTCGTCGAAAAATCTTCACATAAGCCGGGACTCACGGTTTAACGTGCTTTCCACGGGGAGGCTTTGGTATGTAACGGATGGTCACCAATCCACAGGCCGGCCTCGAAAGCGTTTCTAAACCTCAAAGAAATAAATGATTTGATTTGATTTCTTTGCAAACATGGGTATAGTACATAGGTAGGTATTTTTATTATAATAAAGACCCATCATATCAGCCAAAAGACGTCCACTGCTGGACATAGGCCTCCCCCAAATGTCGCTACAACAACCGGACCTGTGCATCTCGCATCCATCGGCTACCCGCGACCCACACGAGGTCAACGGTCCACCTCGGGGAAGCTTTCCAACGCTGCGTCTTCACCGGATGGTCGATGGGGCTGAAAAGTACTGCAATGGCGGCCGCGTCGGTACTCGGCCGACATTCCAGTACTTACCATCTGTTCTGCGAGCAATGTGCTCGATCCCTGTGGCTGTCACCGTTTAGCCACAAGTCTTCGTCGTTTCATAAAAATCAATACGGGTATGGATCGTCGAACAATTAATATGAAAAACTAAAGCCATGACCAAGTCGCATTGTCGCATTGCGTCCGGCTGCGTACCTTTATTTTGTAACGAACCATAAACATTTTAATAGGAAACTACAAAATACTGCTCCAATTTGATTAAGATAGTATCTTCTCATTACTCTAAATTG
The DNA here is from genome assembly GCA_905163435.1 of Mamestra brassicae. Taxonomy (NCBI): domain Eukaryota; kingdom Metazoa; phylum Arthropoda; class Insecta; order Lepidoptera; family Noctuidae; genus Mamestra; species Mamestra brassicae. The sequence goes on along the minus strand of LR990996.1, from coordinate 1,424,474 downwards.
ATAAAACATTTATAAACGACGTCGAGTTAAGTAAAAAGAGCTTTCAGTAATATAACGAGATCCTTTTCTTTAGTGAAGGAGCTTCATAATAACGTGGCAGTGCAATTTCCTTACAATACTTCCATTATGTTCAGGGATGTGTAAGAAAGAGCATGCGGATGTAGCCAATCCCTATCGTTAAATTTATTTTGTGATTATTTTCAACCATCCTTCGGTACCACGAAAACTGTAAGAACTCTAACAGGTACTACCAATTTTTCAGTAGCATTCACTTTCTCGAAAAATAGAGAAATTAGAGAATTTTTCCCGATTTCTGAATGATTATTTTAGTAGATGGCTCTAGAGCTCATGGATTTCTTTGTTCGCTGTGATGTGAGCACAAGCCGCCCGTGCCAATAGAATAAATCAAGTTTAAAAAAAACTTTTTACAAAAAAATACAACCGACTTCCTTCCTTCCTTTTATTTGGAAGTCGATTTAATTTTTTTGTAAAAAACAAAAATTCTCACTTTTTAGTGGTTTACATGTGCTTACCCCTTTACAGCGTACCGGCGTGATGTTATGTTATGAACTGGTGAAAAAAATAGACAGACATGAGATTTCAGCAATCCCAGTCCATTTTCTATAATTTATTGAGGAGTTCCGCCTATCTAGCCTATCTCCGAAGTTCTTCATCAGATCTTCACCAAAAATTTGAAAAGTTCTCCTATCCTGACTTGATGATCATGGGACCACCTGTATACCCTTTCAAACAAAATTCTACAAAATTACTAAAAAAATAATCTAAATCGGTCCAGCCATCTTCGAATAATCGGGGAACATACATAAAAAAAAACCTCCTTTTTTGAAGTCGGTTAAAAAAGCAAAACTGACGTGTGTAAATCCACTGTTTTGTATGTAAAAGCAGTACAAAACAGCCAGTTTAAGGAAGAACTATTTTAAGGAAGACTTACCTACCGGTGGAAAAGGGCAACGAGTCAGGCCTGCTCCTCTTATGGTTTTACCAATATAAGGATCATTGTTAATGAGATCGCATACTTTAAAATGCATTTCAGGAAATGACCTCCTGAATTCGTTGTGAAGATATTCGTTGAAAATGGCATCAAACTGTGTAAAAATTGCAAAAGGTTAATATCTAGCAACCAGAAAGCCAATTCAACAAATTATTATATATTTCAAGTAGCAATATAATGTCAGCGAAAACCAATGGTATCTTTTTAATGTATTTTGACAGTTTTTGACTGCGATGCAGATGCTAAAAATCTTAAGTATTGCTCTTCAACTTTGGTTGCTCATACATGAGCAGATTAAGATCTCCTCAGATAGGTGCGATTCGACAATGTGAAACGACGCGTAGACCAAATTTTACAAAAAGTTGTGATCGCGGCGTTTCGCATTGTCGTTGAGAACCTTTCAACGAACGGATGAATCTAATCAAATCCATGCGCTTGACCAGGTACGAACAGGCTTCCCAGTTCTGAATTTGGAAAACTTGTCTCAAGTTTGATAAATGCTTTGAAGATGCTGGATTGGTTTTAACAAGATGTTTACTGGAATTATATAATTTTTCTAGACTACTATTTGAAAATTCAGAATGCGTGTCTGTTGGCAATTTGTAATGAAGTTTATATTGTATGCTGTCTGACAGAGATTTCTTTCAGAAATTTCCTGTTGGTGGGAAAGCCAGTAAGAATACTATCATACGTTGTGGCCTGAGGCTCTACAAGTGACATTCTGTCAGCGGTAGCGTGGCAAAGGCGATTTTCAAAACTTCAAATAGTCCATTCAAATTACCTACGCCGAAAAATAAGCTACCTTGGCAATCATTTCTTATTTATTTATTTATTATTAATTCGACATAATAATTGATCAGAATAATCAAACTAAAGTGACAATGAGCCGGCCGTTAAAGTCCAAAATACTTGAGAATCACCTAGGGTTCCCAACCATACTGTTATAAACAGTATTATACTTTTTTTCGTAAATACTTTTTACTGTTCTAAAAAAAAAATATACAAAATACTGTTTTTATGGCCGCTGGTATTCCTGCCATTTCAGCCTTCACCGAAAGAGTGTTTTCCGTAATGATTGTGAAGTGGCAGACAGAAATAGAGCTTGCATTGATTTCATTTAAAATAAGCTGTTAATATTTTTAATATTAACTTAAATTGTGGTTTCCCACAATTTAAGTTAATATTAAAATAAATTTACTATTACTGTTAATATTTTTAAATTATAATAAATTGTTAAATTGAATTGTGCAAGAAGCTCCAAAAAATATGTTTTCAAAACGACAAAAAAATTAAAACTTTTCTAAAATACTGTCCATTTTAGTTCTTCGACCATGAAATACTTTTTTCCTCGTACAAAGAGTTGGGAACCGTTAATTATTCACCACGTGACATTTCATGATGTATGATCATCGTGTAATGAGTCTCAATTTTTTTTCTTTAATTTAGATAATCGTTATCGCTAAATGTGTGACGTGTATAATAGACGGGCAAGACAATTCGAATAGTTTCCGAACGAAAATTCGCGAATTCGCCTTTCGTTTATTCCCGTACGGGATAAGAAAAGCTAGCTATTGGTATTGGCTTGGAGCGAGGTAGACACATTACATGTCTTACTCGCGGATGCCCGAGATGCAGCATCACAAAGAAGATAACACGTTTTATTGAGCACACTCCATTTATACAATGCGTAATTTGAGAGAACGTATACGACTATCCTAACTAATATTATATGCGAAAGTAAGTTGGTTTGCTATACTTTCATGCCTAAATTGCTAAACTAATCTTGATGAATTTTGGTGCATAGATAGCTTGATTATTCACAACTCGGCCGCTAACAATTATTATAAACTAGGTTGTGCCTGCGACTTCGTCCGCGCGGAATAACATTGGGCAGCCATTTTTTTCAAGATACGAATTTTTCAAAAACGCTTGAACATATGTTTATTTATTTTTTAATCAAGTGCCTAAATACAAAGGTCCATGGTTTTATATTCAATAATGACGTACTCCCATACAAGCTTTTATCCCCTTTTTAAAACCCTTCAAACCCTTTCCTCGCGACGAATCTATCTCCATACCAAAGTTCATCCAAATCGGATTCAGCTGAATACCAGTGTTTTACGTGGAGTGGCTGCAGACCTCCATAACCCAATGACCGGGTATAACGCGATACTTCCTGGCAAGACTGAAGTCAGGCTTCTGACAATCCGTTACGACTGCCAAAGATATGTAGTATTAAAATAGTTCAGCTAATCTATGGTTTATGGAACTTTTATTAGATTTTACAGTGATTTTTATTGTATAGTGTACACCATAACTAATTTCAATAAGGGCTTTAAAAAAGGCGTTTACTTCCACTAAACACTTGGTTAATACTGAAACTACACATTAGGTGTACTGAACCATTATTCGACTTTACAATACAATCCGACACGACCGGGGAGAGATCAGACGCATGACCAATAAACTTCACCTACGTGCTTCCTGAGATACAAGTTGGCAACTTCACCATCTTCCAAACTCCGGGCTCACTACTGACAACGTTACGGAAAAAATCCGGTGACACTTTTTGCCGCCTGACCTGGGAACCAAACCCAGAAAGCCACGCTCTACAATCGCGTTTACGTATGTTCAAGTATTTTTTTATGCTCTTGTTGATTGCACAATTTCTATTTACTAAACAGTAGGTACCTATCTCAGTTTAAGATCTTTATTTTAACAATAAATTATTATGGTGAATTATGTTTTACAGTAAATTGTGGGCAATAACGCGATTTATGTAATAGTGTACTGAAATAATTATACAGTCTTGTATGTAATGAACCCGAACATGTTTTTCAACGCTTTGTGTTTATTATAATAGTAGGTTTGCCCCCGGCTTTGTTCACCAGGACTAACAGAGTCGGTAAAGTAAAGCCAAGGCTTGGTAGGTAATAATCTTATAAATAAAAGTCGTTTCTTTTTTTTTAAAATTTTGCCCCACACTAGGAATTTCTCCTGTATCGTGGGTGCGTTTCCAGACATATATACTCACATACACAAAGAGCCAGACCCGGAACAACTATCGTTAGGCCATACAAATATTTGTTCTGTGCGGGGATCGAACTCGCGTCACGCAATGCAGCAGTCAATCGCTCAACCACTGCACCACCGTGTCATCACATAACTAAATGGCTCGCGTATGACCACAATCTCTGTGGTCGACGATGGAGCACGCTTTTCTGGTCCTTATTCACTCTTGACTACCGCCAGGTTTTAGCTTTCAGCCGGTCTATTCTGACAACAACTCACCGTGTAGACATAAGTGAAATGAGCATGAAGTAAACTATCATTTCATATTGTTTGTATGAATTATTGACAGCTCACTTCACCTAAGTTTACACGGTGAGATATGTCCAGAATCACACTGCAGTAAATACAAACAACTTTTGGAATTAAAATGGAACAAATTAGTCCACGAATCAGCGTTTCTCGAGTTTATAAGAGCACTAACGGACAAGCAGGGAAAAAATCCATTCTGCAATGTGGTGATACTATAATTTAAAAACAAGCTGTTCAAATAGAGCAAGGACGTTTTCTTGTAACAACTAGTTTTACCTCTTACTACTCCTGTGTAACTTGTAGTTAAATCTGACCTGGAATTTACATTATATTATTATTCTTATGTGTTAGTGGTTCGAGTTACCTAGTTATTACTTGAAATAACTAGGTAACTCGAACCACTATTAAAAACTTAGACTACGTCACCTAATTGTAAAACGACAATATTTTGTAAGATCTACAATGGCAGGGCACAAGTTTATCCAAGAATCAACTCAACATCCGGTCCTGTCGACCCATACCACTAGGTCATAATTAGTGATCGGATAATCGGGCACTTATATACCTCAACTTCTTCCCATGAAAGAATAATATGGACATTCCTTTCTGAATAAATAAGTAATCCCGGGTTCCCGGGATAGAACAATTTTGTAAAACATAAAATGATTAATTTATCAAAATAACCACTGCTATAATTTAGTATGTTTATTTTATTCAAAACAAGAGGAATACTTATAAAAAATTATAATGAGCACAATGTGGTCAATAGTATTTAATACACGACTGCCCAAGAAAAGGAGTGTAATATTTTTTATGTTTGTATGTAACTTCTAAATGCCTGGACCGACTTAAAAGCATGTCCGTATTATACTTTCGTGGGAATAAAAGTGAAGTTTAGGTATATTAGCGCCCGATTATCTCATCACTGGTCATAATCCACCTAGAGGGGGAGATACCCACACTGTTGCTTACTTACCTCTTGTACAATAGGGTTCATTTTAGTACTTACAGTAAAAGGTTTTAAAGACAGCATCCAGCATATAAAATGCACCTCCGAATTCAGGCATCTCGATTTTATTAAGCACATGTCTCACATTATTTACAGAGGAGTCGGTGATCCCGGGCAACGGTATACGCCTCCGACTCTAGAACGTATTTACCAAAAGCGTATTCATATTAGATTTCCAAGCTCCCAATGCCAGCCGGCCGTATCGAGAATGTCACCGATACATTCGATACTTTATTCGAGTGAGCTCGAGAACGCCCGCCGCGACACGGAAGAGTGTCAAATAAATACAGGTTGAAATATATCTCCTGTCGCGTTCTGTGATCCTGGTATATACGTGCCATTTAAACGATGAATTTTTGTTTGGTTTTCGTGTTGTTCGGCTATTTTTTTACGTGGAGTGCTGGTATGCTGTACCGACGGGACTCCGACAATGTTTTGAAACCTGGTGGGTACTATTTTTTTTTTTTCGCTTCCAAGTTTAAAAATTCCTGCCTTTCTCCCAATTTAGTGTAGTCTGTGTCCCCTTGATCTTTGCATTTTTTGGCAAAGATTTTGAGCGTTATGTTGCTTTTATGAAATATTTAAATTAAATACTTCCATTTTATTTGTTCAATTCAACATACCATGACGCTGCTTATTAAAGAAATACTATTATTTTTGATTTACATTTTATGCTGAGCTGAATGAAGGTAATGATTTATTTATTCACTGTTTTTCGATGCTATTTGTACAAACTTTGGAACACTATTTATTTTAGATATTTACACTAAATCGCTTTGTATGACTGCAAAACTCAAAATAATAAACGTGACTTTTATTTTTTAACGTTATGTATTATAAAAAAAAAAGTTAAAGATATTTATTTATCAAAGTCACGTTAACTGCGGACTAGGCCCAGTTTCCAATCATTAAAAGCACCAACGAAATATATCTCAGATAAGAATGCAGTACATAGGTGCAATGCTCAAATGCTCAGCTCTGGTACAAATTACGTCATCTTGTATCGTTCATGATGCACTTTTGATGATCACTTCTACTAAAACAGGGTACGATCGTCTTAGCCAAACATATGTCGACACTGCTAGATATGTACTCAATTTGATTTAAGAATTCGAGACAGTTATAACGGCCAGTTTTACCGCAACCCAATAAGCTCCAGTAATTAATGTGTCAAATAAATTCATACAAACTTCATTCATCATCATTTAAGTATCTTCCAGCCTGACTTATCCCAGGTCCAAGTGTATCAGGTTTTCTACTTCCTTTCTATTATGTCAACTGTCGTCTCACACAAACTTTATTCCATTTTCGAATATATTTAAAAAAAAAAGAATGCAACCAGGAAATCATAATACACTGTCATGCAACAAAACACATGGCAAAGTAGAGTGATTTTAAGCGATAGATTAGGTGGGTTATCTCTTTCACCAGATCTAATTAACACTGGACAAGAAAGAGACGGAGAGAGAAGGTCACGACAAAAATTTGTAAATGTGTTGATAGTGCGACGCGGGCGCAGGTTGCACTGCGTTACCTTGATCAGTTAACTGCGCACGATACGAGAATGGTGCACTTTCGAATGGAGTTGGATCATAGTACTGTTCCGTATAGGGCGTTTTCTATTTGGTTCTAGCCATCATCATGATTTATTTACAGGTATTTTAGTTAAGCATATACTTTTTAAAACATAATTTAATTCAGTAATCTAATCTGGTAAGAGGTGGCTCGGGAAAAGAGTTCCTGAAGGGACTTGGGGAAGGACTAAGGACTAAGGCTAGCAATGGGCTATTTAAAAACATACTACAAGCACAAAACGTTTTGGGAACACATTCATTGTGCGTACAGCTTAGAAGTGGAATTCCCTGCCAGAGACTGTTTCCTGATAGCTACAACCTGGGAGTCTTTAAGTCAAGAGTGAATAGGTTACTTCTAGGCAAGCAAGCTCCATCTTCGACCACATCCGAATCTTGACGTGTCAATTGATTCGCTGGTTAGAATCGTCATCTGATAGGCCCAACTTCTTTATGACTCTTTGAGCATTCATCATTTAATCAGGAAGTAGGTGGCTTATCTGTTCCCGTCATTTTAGTAGGTAGCCATAGTAAGGCACTTTCTCACCACAGTCTTTGAGAGATTTACATTATCTACACTTTCGAAGCCTTTTTTTTTGAGAATGGGAAATCATCAAATGACTTCTTCCGTTCTGGGTGGAGCAGAAGGGCGTGTCAGACTCGTACTGACTAAAACCCATCCGTGTGATATGTGTCTAAAACCCTTTGCGTTCCATGGCCGCGGTGACTCTTTCGAACAAATTCCGCAACCCTAGCAGGCTCTGGCCCTAGTGGGCCCCGTCTTCTATGCTGACATCTCTTTGAGGCGCGCATGGAACACAACGCGCCATCGACCCGGGCCAGGTGGTGATCGGACAGCGAGCCACCCAATGCTCGCCATCCGCAGGCCCGCGCCTACGGTGACCGGGTATCGCCCTGCGACTCCCAACGCCCGGGGCGTCTTCTTCTGTAGCGACGGTTGGGGCGAAGGCCTTGTCTCTCCCACACTATCGTAGCCTGGATTCTGTAACTTAAAGCTATACCTTATTCACCTATAAACATAAAATACACTCGCAGTATCCCCGTATGTTCTTGTGAATGCCAGAGTTCAATGAAGTTCGTCCGATTTGGTAGAAAGCCTTGCTTAACATAATGCTACTATGTTTGCAAGACACTTGAGTTTTAATAAAAGTGTGCAACACATGCTTTTAAACTGTATAAACATATTATATAATTACAAAAAAAAACGTAACGTTCTAAAAAGCTGCTCAGGGTCCAACACAGAAACAATTCTCGTTTCCGGGACAAAAAATAAAGCTTTGTCACTCAGAAATAGTACAGGTCGAAATCGGATCATTACTTTCATACATTAATTATTTCGTAAAAGCAAAGAAACAGACAAAACAGTATTTCCTATAATTAAAAAAAAAACTGCCAGCTTGTGCCCGCGGCTTCGCGTAACCGTTTCCGACTCCCATCTATCTCTGTATCTAAATTCATCAAAATCGGTTTGGCGATTTAACAAACGAACAAACACACTTGTAATCATTTCTTCGCATTTTTATTTTTTAATATTAGAAATAACTAGCTTTTTCCCGTGACTTCGTACGCACATATCCCTTTTTTCCCGTTCCCATCGTAATTTCAGGAAATCCAATACTCTCCTGCGGAGTGTAGGGAACTTACATGCCATATGCATATTATTAAATTTCAGCTTCTAAAAACACTAATTTTGCGGAAGACCCGTATTTAAACGGGTCGTCCGCAATTTGCTGTGTCTCTTGTATAATCCATCTGTTTACTTCCTAATCAAATCATGCAAAACCATTATTACAAATCTACTAATATAACGCATCGCACTCTTAGGTAAGCAAGTTCGAAAGTCTCATCGGAACACATAATACCAAGTAAACATTGGCAGGTGGGTTACATAACACAATGCATATTCAAGTGGGTCCGTATACCAGAGTAAGCGGTCGCAAAGTGAGCGGCCTTGCGCACGCGCCGGGCCACGGTCAAGACTTTAAACTGTGAGATAACGATATAGATAAATGCTTTTAGTTAACCTGTTGATAATTGCAAGTTAAAATAACCACGATAGACTAAGGAATATATCTCATTGTTGCTTTATGCTGTAGGGGCGAATATCAATGAATTTGAACGCGGTCTAAGGCTCCCAAAAATAAGCGATGCCGACAAGCGACAATCCGACTTAATTTTGCGAAATATCAATGAAAACGTACTGTCTTGGGAGCCTATGTATTATATTAGTATTAGTAGAAGTATATTAGTGTTTTAATAATGAAATTTGATCTAAATATTTAACTTGTGATCATACAAGTTTATTCTTAATGCAGTCATGCACTTCTGTATTAGCTCAAAAAGTGAACCTGAAATGTTTCCTCTACTTTATTATTCTTAAGTTGATACCTCCACCACTTCTACCACTTAAAATTAGTTTTAACAAAACTTAAATTTAATTCTAAAATTAAATGCATAACATTACATATTCTGCATTGGCCGGACCCTTCTGGACCAAAAACAAGAGAGCGTTAAAATAACCCAAAATAAAAATACGTAATATGTAACAATACTTAACGTTACCTCGGACACTTTATTACGAAATATATCCTAACGAAAGTAACCTTTATTGCAATTTGGACCCTCTTTATAGCTAAAATGTGTGAGCACCATGTAGAAAGGTAACGCGCTTTTATTTCTATGCTGAGATAACGAACATCCGAGATCGGATAATAGTGATAAGTCTTGACTTAGGACTCACCTTTTGCTGAAAGAAAATAATCACGTTAACATATTTTTGTAAGTGGAAAAGGAGAATCTGCGTCACAGGCTGGAAAAAATAAGGTTCTGTTACATTAAAAACAAAAGTTCGGTTCTTATTATTTTGGTACCTCACGCACTACTTAAAATTAGCTACAGCTTACATCAATGCAAGCATTATTATTTGAAAATATGTAAAAGTACTTTGTACAGGCGAAAGTTCTGAGACATTTACTATTCTATAAATTTATCAGACTCTTCTAAAGCATCTATTACATCTTGATCTCTAGGAGACCATACATTTTTTAATCATAAAAGTATCTTATAAATAACTATGACAAATAGGAGGTAAAAGATAGTCCTCCTGACTAATTTCGGCCCTGGCAGCCAATCTCAACAGATACTTACCATTTGCGCGGAACATAATATGTGTGGTACAAGTGGTAAGGGTAAAACCTTCACCTCCTTCTGCGAAGCAGTCATGCTAGCGAAGAAGGAGGCGGACCGCGCGAGGGAGAGACAAGGCCTTCGCCCCAACCGCCGCTACAGGAGAAGACGCCCCGGGCGTTGGGAGTCGCAGAGTGATCCCCGGCCACCGCAGGCGCGGGCCTGCGGTCGGCGAGCGTTGGGTGGCGCGCTGTCCGATCACCACCAGGCCCGGGCCGATGGCACGCCTCAAAAAGATGTCAGCATAGGAGACGGGGCCCGCCAGGGCCAGAGCCTGCCAGGTTTGCGGAATTTGTTCGAAAGAGTCACCGCGGCCCTGGAACGCAAAGGGCTTTGGAAGGAACACGGATGGGTTTTAGTCAGTAAGAGTCTGACACTCCCTTCCGCTCAACCCAGAACGGAAGAAGTCATTTGATGATTTCCCATCCGTAAAAAGAAAAAAAAAACCAGATTGCGCCTTGTCTGACACACTAGGAGAACATGATACACAAGAGGAGATCTTTACACAGCATATTGTGGTACAAGGGTCAAGGGATGATCATGTGAGACAGTGTAGTATATGCATTTCGCATAATGTGTCAATGTTAAAATCTATAACAGTAGCCTAGATAGTATCAGAATAACATGTAACAGAAGTATTCCGTAACCTTTAAGAGTCCGTAATAAAACGGGTTGGTAATGGCGCACGGCAAGCCACCTCTCACTAGGTGTACTAGGACTTTAAATGTAAGACTTACATATGTTCTGTTGCTCCGTATATAAAGACTTAGAGGTCTAGCAGAAATTATATACTATGGGTCGGTAAGAATTGAGTATTTTGGGTTAACAACGTGCAAACCTTACAAGTTTCAAGGCTAAAGTGGAATCTTGAAATCGGGGGTAGTACGGTACTCTTGTTTTAGAGGGATCACATACTTACATCAAGAAGTCGATTATTGACTTTTAAAAAGAACTAACAAAGGGTATAGAACCATTGTGGCGTAGACCCCGATGTTGATGATATTTTCAAAGTTGCGGAGCACTATCTAACATGCATTTATGTATACTTGGATAGAGGACACTTTAACAAACAAAAAATGTTACTAACATGGTGTTAAAAAGTGTCACGTTGCCAAGATAGGTATTTGAAGGTAAAGTCGCCCTGTGAGTACAATGACAATCATTTGAAATGAACTTATCACGGGCTTATATGCAGTAGATTGTATTCAAATAAACTTATAGGCTTGATTTAACCATTTATATAAATTAAACACAATTAATTTGCGCCGCAACTTTGAAAAAAAAACAAAATGGCGGCGAGGGCGCTATGTCAGCTTGCTATAGAAAGGAGTTCGAACCTTTTTGACTATTTTACTTTTACGGAAAAACCTATAAAGTTGTTTTAACATATGAAACAGACAAAGCTTCATAAAATCCTACAGGGATTAGACAAGCTAGCTGTGACGTTATTTCAGTAAAAGAACGTCAACTGCTGGTCATACGTATGCGTATGCCCATCAACGTGTTCTGGACTTCTCCCACAATTATTCTTCCTCATTTTATTTATTCAAACTGTAACATTTGTGATGACGACTCGTTCTATTAGTCATTAGACAATAAATATGTAAATCATCGGTATAACAGTCATCGGGCCGTTCTCGCGTGTAGGCCGCCCTAATAAGTTATTCGACGGATGACTAATGTGGTTGTACGCTATGTTCTACGGTGTTTAGCAGGCATGGGTTCACGGCCATGGTATATCGCTTTTTCGCATGGTATAAGTTATTTATTTACGTGTGTTTTTATCTACCTAAACCACAGACAAAAAAATAAATAGATAGGTATAAGATAAATGACAATATTTCTGATTAATTTCTTTAACATAATAGCAAACATTTTCAACAAAAAATGCTTTTAAGTTTTTCACACTTTTGAAGGCACTTATTTTTTTAATTGTTGAGTGACTTATCGTCTTGTCTAGTCAACCTATGACAATTTAGAGTCCTACTCTGCAGAGTAAGAAAGAGAGAGTCAGATAGAGAGAGAGAGAAAGAGAGAGAGAGAGAGAGAGAGAGAGAGAGGCTCCAGCAACGATGCAATTAACATAATGTCGCCATCTACGAGAGACTTTATCCAATCTGTGTTCCATGGATTACGTTTATGTAAACAACGCAATTTTCTCGAAAATACCAAACTCGACCTTTTGGTCCGTAGAGCGCATTTCCGCGTGCGCCACGCATTCACGCACCGACTGCGCTCCGCACATCAGAAATCTATTTCGCTTATTTGGATTTCCGCGGCGCACACCGACAATGTGAACTATTTGTGGCTACAGTGCGTCTGTTTCCAACGATATCTACAAACCAATATTACCATTATATTGGTACATTTCTAAAATTGCGTTTTGACAACTGAAAAGCTCCTATTTTCAGCTGTCAAAACGCAATTTATTAGTCTCAATAAAACGATTGTACGTTGACACATAAACGGTATATACATATATAGTAAAATGTAGTTCTACAAGCTGCAGTTCCGTTAATATTTTACTTTCTGCGGACAAATAATATAATATAATATATCCTGGGACAACTCACACACGGTCATCCGATCCCAAACTAAGCAGAGCCTGTACTATGGCAACCAGACAACTGATAAACATACTTATATATTTCTAAATACATACATATTATACACAAATTACACCCAGACACAGAACAAATGATCATGCTCATCACACAAAGATTTGTCCTGGGTGGGAATCGAACCCACGACCTCCGGTTAAGCAGTCAGGGTCACTAACCACTCGACCAACAGGCCAAGAGAGGTATTTATTTTATTTTTATTTGATAGGTACACCAACGACCTTATCACTAGAGACATTAACATAATGAAAATTACACATGCATTGAGTTATGGTGAATTAGTCACTTACAGGCGTACACAGCACTTACGTAAAAAAATACTTCTTAAACATACGTTTTAACAAGATTTTTTACTCGTAAGGATACAAAAACTAAATTAGAAACAAAGAACAAAACATTAAGTATATAAAAAAAGACAAAATCATAATAGAAATCGGAATCAAAGATCAAAATTACCATTAAAACATTATGATTAAGAAATAAAAAGTAAAATTAATATTCAAAAATTCAAAACAGCAGAATGCAAAAACCAGAAAATACTTTGATACCCTAAGCTCTTTTATGAAACACGCCAAAAAAATTAAGCCTAAAAAAAATAATAGTTCTAACCAAATATAGTAAATGATCACCAAATTTTTGCGAGCATAGGTTACCCGGAACTCAACTATTTAGATTAGGTTTATTTCTTTTTTAAACAAAATGTGTAGGTTAGGTTAGGTTAAAACTGTGACCTTCTACGCACGAGCCGAGCGAGCGAAGCGAGCGGTGCCGCGGCAGCGGCCGGCAAGTGCCAGGAACGACTTGCATTAATAGAAAAAAGAGATTGTTTTTAGTTGGTTTGGTTATAATTTCATATTAAACTGCGGTTTTAATCTTGGTGATCATTTACTATTTTTGGGTCAGCTATGATTTGTTTGGAGTCATTTGCTTTAATAGGATAGCAAGATGTACAAACTTTGGTTATAGTTTTAAATTAAAATGCGGTTTTATATTCTGGTGATCATTTACTATTTTTGCCTGTGATATTTTACTAAATCAGGTGATCAGTTAAACATAAGCCTTTATAAATCAATAGTTTCTTTAATTTTTTTTTTGAGAAAATGAGTTGTATCATATTTAATGTCATTATGTATTTTATTGTAAATAACTGGTCCCATAATTATGCATAATATTCTTTCTTGATATTGCTGTAGCAAGGCGTTGACAGATGAACTAAAACAGTGACTGCTGCCCGGTTTCTGAGGTACTTTGTCGGTTGTTTATGTGTCTGTTAACGCTATTTGTCGTAACGCCTTTGGTTGGTTAGTTAGTTAACGGATAGATAAACGACCGATTAAATACCTCAGAAACCGAGCATGAGTTGCGTCCAAACACTGGTAGTAGGAATATTGGTAGTCCGCCAGTGAAATGGGCAGACGACATTGTTTCAATCGCGAGCAGAACCTGGATGAGGGTGGCACGGGAGCGTAGGGATTGATACAGGAAAACAGGAGCCTAATTCCAGTAGTGGGCGAAATCAGGACACAGATAATGAACCTAAAACTTTGTTTTATTCATAATTAAATATTGTTATAATATAACACTAGAGATTTTTGTATCAACTGACTTTATTATTCGTAAGATGAAAAAAAGAATACCTTTCTTAACGTATGCAACAAAACTTTATAATGGTACCTACAGACAGAAACAAAGTTCCCTTAAAATTTCGGTTTTAAAAATTTTCATTATTGTGAAATCGGAACAGAAGTAAGAAGAAATATATTATACTAACTACTCCTGTGCCAAATTTCATCAAGATCCGTTCAACTGTTTTGACGTGAAAGAGTAACAAACATACATCCATACCTACATACATTCTTACAAACTTTCGCGTTTATAATATTAGTAGGAAGTAGGATAGGATATATTATATGAAATGGTAAAAACCAGATTATCCAATCATTATGTATCAATTTAGTTGATATGTAAAGCAGCGTTAATCGATTTTTGTCGGTGATTGTACCTACTAAGGTATGTGTGAGAATTGTTGTTTCAAATATTATTAATTGGTCACTGCACATAAACGGTTTAAGTAACATAGCGTCGTGTGACAGAAGGCCGCCAGTGCCAGCGGAAGTGGGGTGGACGAGTGCACCGCTCACAGCGTCACTCGTCATCATTCTAACATTTCTGACGTAAATGTATGTATATTAGCAAATAACCAGGAACAGACACTCTGCCTGCCTCTTCCTAACCATTAGGCTGCGTTTCCACCAGAGATGTGCGAGGATGCGTAGCGAGGGATGTGTTTGTTAAGAGCCAATAGCAATAGAATTGCTTCATTTAACTAGCCTCGCTCTTTGCAGTCCCGAAACGGTTTAGTGGTTCGAGGTTTTTGTACGTTCAGGTGACCTAGACGTGCCATTCATTTACGATGATGTAAAAGGGATAGTGCTATTTGCTATGTATAGCTCCGTCTCTCTCTGGGAGCGGAATCATGATCGTTTTAAGACTTCATAGTAGGGCCCCTGAATAAGCGAAGGATGGGTGCGACGGATGTGTGCGAGAGATGTGTGCAAGGGATGTGTGCTAGGAATGGACGCGAGAAACGAGAAACTGCGCTGCATCGCATCTGAAAAGAGTTCATTACGCATCCTCGCGCCACTCATTTTCCTCGCACATCTCAGATGGAAACGCTCACATCTTTTCGTAGCTTCGTTACGCATCATCGCGCCACTAAATTTTCTCGTACATCTCTGGTAGAAACGCACCCACCACCTAGTACTGGTCTGGATAATACGACACCTATTTTTTACCTGACCACGGCGAAGCAAAAAGGAAGGTTTTGTCATTGTTTCTATGTATCCATACAGCTGTCAAATATCTTCAAATGACAGCCGGGTTCACAGTTTAACGTGCTTCCTGAGGAACGAGGACTCTATTTATGTTCACAATCCATAAACCGTAGTCGGCAGGCGTCGCATAACCTCGACCCGTGCGACTGAAAATTATAATACTAATATTTAGCCGCGAGCTCCTCTAGCAAAACAACTAGAAACACAAGTTGATTTTAAACAGACTTCAAAAAAGGAGGAAGTTCACAATTCGGCTGTACGTTTTTTTTGTGTTTGTTACCTCATAACTCCGTCACTTATGAACCAATTTAAAAAAATCTTCTTTTATTCAAAAGCCTATACTCCTGAGGTGGTCCCATTGGCACCAAGTCAGAATCTGATGATGGGATCCTAGGGAAATCGAGGGCAACCCTCAAATGTCAAAGGCTCATACAATGTTTTTCATATACTTCTAACGCAATTCAGATATTTGTGCCTGGTAATCAACATCTCATCTTGCTGAGCTGATGAATAACTTCTTCACAAAAAAAACGGACTTCAAATTAAAAAAACACCACAAAGTAGAAAATAACTTTAATTTCGGAAACCGGTGTTTTTGGTTGATTTTTCGTTTTTTGATAACTATTTCTACATTTTTCTTTTTTTTGTAAGGATTGGAAATCATCAAATTACCTCTTCCACTCTGGGTAGGGCGTGTCAGACTCTTATTGACTAAAACCCATCCTTGTTCCTTCTAAAGCCCTTTGCATTCCGGGGCCGTGGTGACTCTTTAGTGAACAAATTCCGCAACACCGACTTCTACTGCGACTAAAAGTTTTTAACCTAGGAGACCCTCACCCGTGGATCACGAAACCAAAATTATACAACAAAACGAATAACAGGAAAACGTTTTATGTTCCAGATCTGTTGCCCGTGTCGTCCACTGTGATGCCTCTGCCCTACTATTCCGTCTACGGCTATGAAAAGAAATTACTGCGAGACAAACACAAGAAACGGCCCACGGGGAAAATCTCCTTAGTGACGAAACAGCCGAAATAAATACACGTAATATCTGACCATTAGACATTTTTCCTTATCCTTCATAGAGAAAGAATGGCTTTAGTTGTGCTGTTCTGTTTTTTTAATTAAGTTTATTAACTAATAAGGATTAGGGCCGGGTGACACCAAATGTAAGTGCAGAGCGGTAACGGACGCTTTACTTGACACACAAGTCAAGTAAAGCGTCCGTTACCTCTCTGCTGCTAAGTCGAATCGAGTTTGGTGGCGCCCGGCCCTTGAGCTGTGGTATTTTGGACTGTAAGGACTTACTAAGTCCAATGAGTAAAGAAATTATTTGGATACACTGTAAAAGAAAACTGAAAAATGGATAAGTTTAGTTGTCGGTCTAGATGCAAAATTATTCTCCAGTTCTTTATTCGAAACTAATTACTTTCATCTAAAACAGCTCGATATAAGTTGCTGATGAGTTACATAGAAAGAAGAAAGAAAGGAAGAAAAAGAGTTTATTTGCGACAAGTATACGCATACCATCATCATCTGCCTAGCCTTTTCCCAATTATTATATTGGGGTCGGCTTCCAGTCAAACCGGATTCAGCTGAATACCAGTATTTTACGTTGAGCGGCTGCCTACCAGACCCATTTACTGGGTAACACGGTACTCCTTGGCAAGACTGGTGTCAGATTATCTGGCTTCTGACTATCCGTAACGACTGCCAAAGGTCTACAAATGACAGCCGGGACCAACGGCTTAACGTGCTTTCCGAGGTACGGAGGAGTCTCGGTATGTTAAGATGGTCACCCATCCACAGACCAACCTCGGCAAGCGTTGCTTAACCTTAAAGATCGACCCATGCGGCTGTTATTATTTAGCCACGAGCTCCTAAGTATACGCATACCAAAAAAATAAAATAAACTAAATTACAAAAGTTATGCAAGTTGGGAAGATACGCGTCACATTCGCGCAAAACGGCCACAAAAATATTAAGAAAATCTGTAAATGTTACCACTTAAAATGCTTTATAAAATTAGAATTAATAGTTCTTGTACTGATTTGTAAATTTGTTGCAAAAACGCTTTACAATAAGAACAGAAATGCTTAAGCGTTAACACATGTTAAAATACCTGAATATTTATCACTTTAACATGCAGTTACTGTTAATTCATGATTGTTTACATAATATAAATCGCATAACGGTACCAGAAGTATTCAATAGTGTAAGTGACATTTACCCAAAATGCCAAAATGTACTTTTACGACAATTATTACTGTCGCAAAGGGTCAATCAATTAATGTTGAGGTCAAACCGTATGCTTACATTGTACACCTCCTTCTGGTATCGATAAGTTTATCGACGACAATCTATAATTTGTACATCACGCATACAACAATGAAACGAAATAAATGGAAAATAATATATCACGAACAATTTGCGTCCTGTATTTCGAGTAATAAAATGAAATAAAATACAAATGGAAGCCTGTGACAAGTGAAATAAAAACTCGTAATGTGAATTCACTGTCACAACATTTTAGTGAATAAAGTTTTAAAATGTGTGTTTTTTTTTTCTTCTTTTTGCTTTAAATAATAATGGATTAAGTGGCTTTTGATTGTAAATAGCCATAAGCCCTTTACGTTTTGCGTAACTTCATGAATATGTAGTAAATAAATTGTAATAGTAACATATTATTTATTCGATTTATTAAGTGGTAAATTATTAACAAAAAAGCAAAGTTATTGCTATGTTGGATGTATGTACTAGGATATACCTGTATCACGTGCGGCAAGAGCTCTAACACTACGGTACTTGTAGGACATTAAGATTTATAACAAAGTTAAGGACCACTCAATACGCATACTTTTGGACAGCATGGCCGTCCTGCAAGCTCTGAACAGCCACACAGTTAACTCTGGTCTGATTCTCGAGTGTCACCAACGTCTCAACCAGGTTGGTAGATACAACAAAATAACCATTCAATGGATCAAGGGACACGGCGAATCCCGAGGCAACGATGCAGCGGACGAACTCACCAGAAGGCAACAAATACAAATTAATTATGAGCCCAAAACTGAAATCGCGAAAAAAAGTTTGACTGCCGCATACATTTATGTGCGCACAACTCGACAAAATGTACTGAACAGCCTATTTGTTTTCGCGATTTCGGGATTGGTCTGTAGTAAAACTTGTTCATAATGATAAGTACAATGACCCCTTAATAGGTATTGCGTTTATTCTGTTACACGTTGTGTAGGTACCGAGTTTTAAATAGTGACAAAATTTAATTTTTTATAATGTTATACATATGTATTTAGCTTTACATCTTAAAAATTAAAAAATAATTATAGGCAGTTTCGTAAAATAAATTCTTGCACTTTAGTCTCTGACTGATTAGTACCAGAGATCGGAATAGGTAGACTTTATTTACCTTACGTTCGTGGAAGTAAGTAACATAGAGTTGATGCCTCCTCTAAAATCCCGGAATCATAAACATGACGACTGTATCCGAAGATTTAAGAAATTGCAAATTACTTATTGCCCTTTGAATACATTTGAACAAAATCAGTATATATTGAAGAATCTTTTTATGTTTTTAGAGTTCCGTACCTACTCAAACTGTTTTCGCACAACTCTTTCTTCTTTTGATTCTTCAAATCAATCATTTTTAACTATACTCAAAGTCCAGTTCATGTTTTAATAATCCAGGGTTTTAATTGTCATGATTCCATTTATGATTCCGGAATTTTACAGGAGTATCAACTCTATGTTACTTACTTCCACGAACATTATTTTTCCACTATTTTGCTTAAAATTAATGTCCACCTCTAGTCGCCGATAACAAAACCGGTATAAAATAACCGCGCATTCTATTTTTAAAACTAACTACGACTTTATAATGTTGTCTAAGGTAAATAAATATGTATGAACATAAATGTTGCTCTCAGCAAACATCCCAATAGCGTCTCTCCTTGACATTTTAATCAAGCTACTTTATATTATGCACATATCTAGGCATTATTATGCTTCTACATTTGAGGTTACACGTCACGAATGCACGATAAATTCATAAAGTTAGGATTATATTCACAACTGTATTTGTCACAAAATCTACGTAAATTGCAGTGGTGACGACACCCAGACAGACACTTTATTTGATGTAATTTATTTCTATACGACTTTTAGCAAAACGTTGAAGGCAAACATCATGAAGAAACCGACACGTTCTAACCAATTAACAGGCCAAGTGGAGTAAGTTAGTAAATCTTATTTGTTTAAACATGGTGTAAATGATACATTGCATGCAAAATAATATTGCGATACAGAAAAGTTCTAACATGTTCAGCCGCACATCGTGGCGTACAAATTGGTAGGAAGAGATGGTGCATCAACCGTGATAATATTCATCAAAATTACATTTCATAATTATTCATTAAACATAAGTTTATAGAGGTATGCGGAACAGAGGGTAAAGTCCCGCATACCTCCACTGGAAAATGGAAGGATCCTCCGAACCAGACGGTTGTTGTGTCTGGTGGACAACTGCCCGATAGTTGATATTCGGACTGTTGTATAAGTTCAAATTGTACGGAGAACTTTGCTTGCGCGATGCAGGATTTCGTTGTTAGTTCGGCGTAGATGGCGTTGCGGTTCTTCTTGTTGCTGTACAAATTTCGGTTCTTAGTTTTTCATGTGGAGGCATTGATGCCAAGTTATCATTACAATTCAATAAAGTACAAGTAAATAAGTCGGACTCGCACATAAACGGTTCTGTAAAATGTCCATGGCAAAACTCAATATACTAAAATAATTTCACTATAAGTAATATTCACTATTTCAACTTTACCCATCACCTACCGTTCATGAAATACAACCTGTTGACAGACAGACGGACAACGACGGACAACTTCAAGGGTGCGTAACCCTAAAATCTGACGTCAAGTGACATCCACCAGACTGCGCTGGAAATGCAAATGGTTAAGAAGAGTGTCCGTGCAGTTTCTTGCACGTTCTTTCAAGTATCAAAGTACCTGTAAATGGTTTATTTGAAATAAATGCTTTGACTTTGACTGGGTGGTGCCTGGTAGATTACGGATTACAGGGAAGAAGCCTATGGCCGCGTAGAGTGAACGATACAGGCTGGTTCTTTATGCTAGCCACTTAGCAAAACATATGCGCAACTAATACCGAAAAGTCACTTGCCTGTTGGAAGCTTGGTTTTAATTGGGTCACGCCAATGTTTCTTATAAGCAACTACATCACTGAAAAAAGCAATATTCTTAAAGAAACCTCCCTCTAAGTTGAGTTTTACAATGTATGTGGGATGAAAAGCTGCTATTAAATGACTGCTATCCATCCTGCCGACGTAATCCCGTAGTCGTGCCTTATTACACCCCCGGGTAGTGGAGTGGTCTTGTCTTAGCCGAGGATATACCGAAACTCAACTGAGTTATCAAGCACTGTAAAATTAGGATTTGTCACTTGCTTAAACAAGGATCTATCCGAATTATAAGAAGTCGGTCCCAATTCGCACTAAACGTTTCCAAACGTCTTTTATAATGCGCACAGAAAAGGAGTGCAACTCTCAGCCTGCGTCTGTGTTTCCGAACGCATACAACCCTAATCTCTTTAAAAATAGAGTGAACAGGCTCCTTCTGGGTAAGCTCGCTCCATCGTCGACGTTTTCTCTGTCAGCTATGACCTAGACTAAAGTCAAGAACAAACTCATCTTAAATTAAAAAAAAAGTCAAAATTGCCACAGATAGATATCATCTATTCATGCCACTTCTGTACATTGACCTCCCGTAAGTGTCGCCACATCGCCCGGTCCTGTGCATCTGGCGTCCAGCAGATTACCGTGGCCTTTCCCTGGTCATCGGGATGACCTGGCGTAATGAGACGCATCCAACGCTGCGTCTTCCGGTACGCCATCACCTACCTGTACTGCGAGGCATCTGTCCAAAAGAACAAGTATTCAAGACAAATGTCACGATTGTTTGTTGTGATGTGGTTACACCTCGCCTCTCATGCTTGAGGTTATGGGTCCAAGTCCAATATATTGTGTTTTTTCACAAAGAATGAATTCTTAATTGTTGCTTGGATATGACTGACGATTGCGAACTTAAAATCAATCTAAATCTGGAATCGACCATCTAGCTCGATAGTATGTACGTAGTACTTGTAAAGCTGCGGTGCCGCACCGCTCTTGTGGCACTCTATCTCGAATTAAACACATCGTCACCCTCTCCCTTATTACTACAATCACAATTAATATTATGATTATTGCGGACCATTAGCAATTGATATAGCTCACCCAAAGTGATTGACTTTGATCAATTTTGATTGGTGAAGAGGCATTTAAATAAAAGGTAGGTATGGCTGGTTCTTTATACTTTTATTATAAATGCTTAAGTCCATCCATCGGCAACTGCATCCTTACTGAGACGGTGGTTAAACGCGAGACTTACAAATGGATAAAAAAATAGTAATTTTTTTATCCATTTGTAATAAAATATTTTGTAAAATGACCCATTTCCGGCTTCATCTTTATTGTACAAAATATTAATAGACTACTATTAAGAAGAAGATCACACGAGGCAGGAAAAACCGATACAATTTTAAGAGAACAACACAAAAAAAAACGAGAAAAACTTAATTCTGCCCGAACAAAACCGCAAGCACACCCCAGTATCCCATGTTCCGACTAGCCAACGTTCTAATCGGCATGAACGTTAATACGATCAACGAATAAGCTACCATCGGCTAAGTTAGCATTGTCAATCAAATGGAACATTCACGAACAATCATTATAGGTACATACGTAGTGTTAATTGCAGGACTAAGGAGCAAATCGCAACATTGTGCCACTGCTAAATAATGCAACCAGCAACAAAGCTGATGCTAGTCGAGATTAAATCATGTATATTTCGATAATGTCTATAGACGAAATCGTGTAAATTATATTTTGTTTGAGATTGAACTTTCAGAGGAAAACCACGAAAATGACAATGTTTGATTCCATGCAACTCAAATAGGTTTTTCAGGGATTTTTCCATAAAATTTCATTTCAGCACAACCAGCCTTATTCATTTCTTCTGCGAAGCACTAATGCTATCGAAGGAGGAGGCGGGCCGCGCGAGGGAAAGACAAGGCCTTCGCCCCAACCGCCGCTACGCAAGAAGACGCCCCGGGCATCGGGAGTCGCAGGGCGATCCTCGGCCACCGTAGGCGCGGGCCTGGGGGACGGCGAGCGTTGCGTGACTCGCTGTCCGGTCACAACCAGGCCCGGGTCGATGGCGCGTTGTGTTCCACGCGCGCCTTAAAGAGATGTCAGCATAGGAGACGGGGCCCGCTAGGGCCAGAGCCTGCCAGGTTTGCGGAATTTGTTCGAAAGAGTCACCACGGCCCTGGAACGCAAAGGGCTTTAGAAGGAACACGGATGGGTTTTAGTCAGTGAGAGTCTGACACTCCCTTCCGCTCCACCCAGAGCGGAAGAAGTCATTTGATGATTTCCCATGCTTCAAAAAAAGCCTTATTCATTAAATAAAAAATATGTAAATTTCTGCACGGACAAAATCGCAAGCAAAAGCCAGTATCCCATAATCCGACTAGCCAACGTTCTAATCGGCTTGAACGTTAATACGATCAACGAATAAGCTACCATCGGCTAAGTTAGCATTGTCAATCAAATGGAACATTCACGAACAATCATTATAGGTACATACGTAGATTGCAGGACAATGGACCAAATCGCATCATTGTGCCACTGCTAATTAATACAAGTACCACCAAAGCTTATGTTAGTCGTGATTTAATCATGTGGCTTGGGTAAGGGAGACGAAATCGTGTAAAATTCAATTCAGTTTGATATTATGATTTTGGGTTTCAATTCATGTCACCTCGGCAATGACAATTTTTTTTATTCCAGGTAACTTAATACGGCTATTTTACAGGGATTTTTTCATTGAAAATCATCTCAGTATAAAAAACTGAATTCAATGTTGATGTCGTAGCCTTAAAGTAAAATTGGCCATTTCATCAATTTGGTCGATCATTTCGTAAAATAAGTGGCCACTTTATGTAACGGCCATCTCAAACCTAAACACGGTGACGAATTTCTGTCTCGCAAGGTTTAAAAAGGCACCTAATATGAATGGGATGACGGGAACTTTGTTAGTTCTCTTTTCTAGCTCCCGTCATCCCATTCAATCTTAAACTATCCCGGCACGAGTAGTTTAGGTGGGGAAGAATTCTACGATTTGGCCACGACATTGATACTTTTAACCATTTTGCGCTTGTAAGACATGTTAACTTAATGCAGGGACAGTAGATCTTCTCCAAAGTATTGCTTATTAACTATGAATTTTATAATTGATGTAAGAAAGAAGGTATTCGTCATTTTTGCAGCAATAAATGAAGGACCCTTGAAAAACCTATGCCAAAATTTTGGTTTTATAAAATCATTAACTAATCGCTTTTAAGATTACACCTTAAAAGCGTTAAAAACACGCAGTGTAACATAACAACATCATGTTATCGTTAGCGTAAACATTGGTTAATACCCGTCGCGCGGGTAGGTAGGTACAAAAATAATGTATTAGTGGGATTTGCGCTAAGCCGGGTATCGGACATGGGGAGAGATGTGCTCGCCCGGACGTATTAAGAATATAAGAGTCTTCGCCTTAAACGTTACACTTTTTTTTCTTTTTTACTAATAATTTCATTCGTGGAGATTTTGGAAAAAAAGCATGTAAATAGTTTCCTTTAGGTAATTTTAAAACTTGTATAGAGGTATGCGGTGCAGAGAGTAAAGTCCCGCATACCGTCACTGGAAATGGGAGGATACTCCGACCAGACGGTTGTTGTGTCTGATGGGCAAATGCCCGATAGCTTATATTCGGACTGTTGTATATGTTCAAATCGCACGGAGAACTTTGCTTGCGTGATGCAGGATTTTGTTGGTAGTTACAGGATATATGGTGTTGCGGTTCTTTTTGTTGCCGTACAAATTCCGCTTCTTAGTTTTTCATGGGGCGGTATTCAAAGTCAAAGTCAAACGTTTATTTCAATTAGGCCATTAAACGGCACTTTTGAACGTCATCGTTTATAGTTCAGTAAAAATAATAATATTACATTAATAAAGTGACTCTAATGTCCATTCGGAAAGGTAGATTCTTATGGAGAAGAACGGACAAGAAACTCCATAGTTACTCTTTTCAAATAATGATTTTACAAAATTTAGTATACAAAAATTTATTTAATATTATGTGAGGGCGATGCACCCAGAGTATGCTACTTATAAGAACAAACTATCACCAGCAGAGGTAAACTTATTCATTTTCTAAAGAAATTTAGGTAAATGGTACTAACATATTTACAAACATTGGAACCATTAATTAAACAGTGTGTGAGTCAACAGCAAAATAAAAACACAAAAAAAGAAACGGTATATCTATAAAGTTAATATTGATGCCGCTACACATCGTTTTTGCCACTACTTCACTAATAATGCGATCAAAAATTTATATATTAATAGTTCACCGACAAGACGTGTTATCTACTACTTAAATCTCAAAAATTTTACAGTGCTAAAAAAACTAGGATAGTATTTGTTTGAGAACAGATATGATTAAAACTAATATTTTATTTGTTTTTGGTGATAGAAGACTTAGAAAAAAACGGTTTAACTAAAAATGTCAGTTAGGAGTTCTTGGTGTTAAGCCTTCGAAATGGTCCAAAAGTAACCATTTCAGTAAAGTGAGAATATGGCATAGATGACCTTTCAACAAGTAGAATTTCAGAAAGTAGGTAAGTACCTGCTATACATTGCGACTTCTTCCACGGCCGCTGCAGTTACAAAGTCTCTGTGCTGTGGTTTTCTCACAATTTTAGACAAAGCACAAGGCCCGAAATTCTCCCCAAAATGCACGCATGAATTTTAATTCACATCCAGCACCCTACTTCAATGTTTATCTGAATAAAAATTATGAAAAGAAATATCTACAGAAACCAACCCTCCAAAGCCACATTTCCACGGAGCGCCTGAATCCGTATCACTTCCATCTCGACGCTAGACATTAAAGCGAGTTCATGTCATCTGTCGACGCTGACAACACACGTCAAATGCCACCGATACCCTACAGTTAAGCGAGCGATACTAGGAATTCATGGCTTTGGAGCAATTTATTGAAAGATATTTTGAACATAAGTGGTCTAGTTGGCAGATCTGTGAATTTTCTTCTAAGTTCGAATTTAGATGTTGACACTCAACTGGTAGCATAGAATTAAAAAACTGGGATTATATGTTAGAAAACCACGATAAAATGTAGTAAAGATGTACTTAAATTAGTCCCTTTTTTTACAAACTTTTATATAGTTTGTTGATATAAAAACCTACATTCGAACACCTAGGGTTGTCAACAAAACTTTTTGTTTCCTGAAAATCATTAAACCTAAAAGTTTACTGTTGAATAGAGTGACCACCATATGCAATGCACTAGTACTTGCCCATGACTTCGCCCGCATAACCACATGTTAACCTTTTAATTATTACTACGGATTTGTGTTTGGGTTACCTACGCGATGATGATGGCAGAAATCGATTTTGAAAGCAACAGCGATCCCGTAACTAAAAAGTTCAAAATGGCGGCCATTTTCCTCAATAATGACCACATATTTATGTTTAGAGATTCACAAAGTCGATTTGGAAAGCAATTGGTCTAAAAGAAGTAAAAAAACTTCGATTAAAGTCAATAAATAACAAGCGATAATGTAATGTTGATTCTAGGTGGAGTCGAGTTCGAAGGCATGATTTGGAACATGGCTTTGGTTTAGATCTGTTAATTTCACCGTATACTTTGCACGAAAAACGAAATAGTACGTACTGTTTTTCATCAGTAAAAAATGTTGAGGAACATGATATTTGGGCCTCCAAGATACAGGCTGTGCCAAGTTTGGGGCCCATGGCCATATCAGTTGCATTCACTGTTCATTTGATTTTATTATTATTTGTGTGAATGTTTATGTGTAATTACTTGTGTGTCCCACTAAATAAATAAATTATTATTTAATTATTATATTAGCAATAGCGGCCAATAACCCTTTTACGGGTCATTGACCGCTATTGCCATTCTGAAATGCTACAACTATGCATTATGATTTCGAACCGCCTCGACACACTGTTCTAATTTCGAAGTGTGTTTTATATTAGCTGGTGTTGTTTGTTTCTGCTAGTATGGTTTCAGGATAAGATGCTTTAAAATATCAGATTTCATAAATCTGATATTTTCTCACAGTTAAGTTTCCCAAAACTTGCAGATAATCTATCGATGGCAACCTGAAAGGTAACAAATTGACTTGCTTCTGTATCAAAATATTGGACAATATAACGTTGAAGAATAAAGTTGAAGCTCTAGTGGAGAGTACTAAATCAAGGACGAAGTCCGCGGGTGAAGTGCTAGTGCGAACATTAATGTAATAAATACTGTACCTCCTAGATACTGTACTGAACAGTTACTTCAATTTTAGGGTTCCGTACCCAAAGAGTAAAACGGAACCCTATTACTAAGACTCCACTGTCCGTCTGTCTGTCCGTCTGTCACCAGGCTGTATCTCATGAACCGTGATAGTTCGACAGTTGAAATTTTCACAGTTGATGTATTTCTGTGGTCGCTATAAGAACAAATACAAAAAAAGACAGAATAAAATAAATATTTAAGGGGGCTCCCATACAACAAACATGATTGTTTGCCGTTTTTATAGATAATGGTATGGAACCCTTCGTGCGCGAGTCCGACTCGCACTTCGCCGGTTTTTCATATTTCGGAGCTAACCGTGTATGGGCAGAAAATAGATTTGTGTTGATTAGGCAGAGTGAGACTCTTGTCCAGTTGTGGGACAATATAGGCTATTTAAGGAGATTAAATTGGTCCCATTGTTTATAATGATGAGTACTACAGCTCCTTAAGAGGTTCTCTGATTGTTTTTTTTTTAAGGATGGGAAATCATCTAATGACTTCTTCCTCTCTGGGTGGAGCGGAAGGGCGTGTCAGACTCACCATCTGCCTAGCCTTTTCCCAACTATATTGGGGTCGGCTTACAGTCAAACCGGATTCAGCTGAATACCAGTATTCTACGTGGAGCGGCTGCCTACCAGACTTCCACAACCCATTAACTGGGTAACACGGTACTCCTTGTCAAGACTGGTGTCAGATTTTATCTGGCTTCTGACTATCCGTAACGACTGCCAAAGATCTACAAATGAGCCGGGACCAACGGTTTAACGTGCTTTCCGAGGCACGGAGGAGTCTCGGTATGTTAAGATGGTCACCCATCCACAGACCAACCTCGGCAAGCGTTGCTTAACCTTGATGATCGACCCGTGCGGCTGTTATTATTTAGCCACGAGCTCCTCGGAAGGGCGTGTCAGACTCTTACTGACTAAAACCCATCCGTGTTCCTTCTAAAGCCCTTTGCGTTCCAGGGCCGCGGTGATTCTTTCGAACAAATTTTACATTACCACCTTCTACGAACGACAAAACACAATATCTTTGAACTACTCGTTGGTCCATTACACGAAAGCGACCAAATTCTCAGAATCTCAACGCAATAACTGAGGAGATCCGTAATAATTTCCTTGTTAATATAAGTTTGCAGACGTTGATTGAGCGGGATCTCTTTTGCGCCAACCTAAAGATTCATCTCGCAAACTTTCCCTTCTACGCCTCGCAATTTACTAAGAATCCTAAAAAGCAACAACTTATTTTCTTGCGAACTCTCTAACGTTTGAGTTTCTTTATCTTCTTTATTATCTATTCAGTGTATTTGAAACAGTAGTATACTAAGGGTTTTTTATGGTTCGGAGCGTCTATATGAAAAAACAGTTCTCTTATAGGATTACTCGTGTCTGTTCGTATGTCACAGCCAATTTTTTTCCGAATCTACACAACTGATTCTGTTCAAAGTCAAAGTCAAAGTCAAACTTTTATTTGCAGATAAATATGGTAAAGGCACACATATTAACTCCTGTGACCCAAACACGGGGTTCCAGGGTTTTTATATCAGAAACAAGCAGGGGAGCTCGTGACTAAAGAATAACACCCGCACTAGCCGGTCTTCAAGGTTAAGCAACGCTTACCAAGGTTGGTCTGTGATGGGTGACCATCTTAACATACCGAGTTTCTTCCGTGTCTCGGAAAGCACGGTAAACCGCTGGTCCCGGCTGACATTTGTATATCTTTGGCAGTCGTTACGGATAGTCAGAAGCCGGTAAATCAACTCCAGTCTAGCCAAGAAGTACCGTGTTACCCAGTTAATGGGTTATGGAGGTCTGGCAGGCGGCCGCTCCACGTAAAATACTGGTATGTATCTTGACCAGTTCCAGTTTGACCGAAACCGACCCCAATATAGTTTGGAAAAGGCTAGGCAGATGATGATATTTATTATAAAACATGGTATAAAATGATGTTAGTGTGATGTTTCGTTATGTGTTGCTAAATAAACAAAAACAGATCCTTTTACAGAAGCCATAACATAATGATTATGGGTAAATTAATAACATAAAATACTGGTATTCAGCTGAATCCGGTTTGACTGGAAGCCAACCACAATATAGTTGGGAAAAGGCTAGGCAGAGGATATCTCTGAAACAAGCTATAGCTACTGTACTCACTGTGTACTCACGAAGATATGTTTGTCACTTCGACGTATGAGGTTTCAATTGCTGAAAAAGTAGGTATCCATTGCTAACCATTAGGCGAGATCAAGATCTTGAGCGTGCTAATAAGTCCAGGGTAAACATCAAAAGATCTGTGGAAAATAAAGACAAAGCCGTTTGAAAACCGAGGACCAAACAAAATGATGAATAAGCCGATCATACTTACTAGTGAAGCGAGCAAGGTGGAAATATATTCTATCGACATTATTGGCAGTTCGCAAACAACTCATGACAGACATGGAAATCGTTCCAAAAATATGATTTAATAGGTGGGAATTCAGGTGTGATGGAATCTCGCCCGATTTTATGTAGGCATTCATGTTATACGTTGCAATAATGCTTCCGACGTCATTTTAACAAAATTGTAAAGTTAATGTTTTATTTTCTATCAATCTGCCTAGCTGATCCAAACATGTTTAAGGCGGCTTCCAGTCGAAACAGACACATCTGAATACCAGTATTTTACGTGTAGCGACTATCTATCTGACCTCCACAATCCTGGGTAATACGATACGTCGTCGTAGGAAAGAAAGAAATGAAGAGAACATTTATTTAGCACATACATGAAACACGCACGGATGAAGTCAGATTTTTCTGGCTTTTGACAATTCGTCACGACTGTCAAAGATGATTAAATGACAGGCGGGAGCAAATTGCTTAACGTGCTTTCCGAGGCACGGAGGAGTCTCGATATGTACCTAATGGTTGACCACCCATCCACAAACCGACTCGGCAAGCCTAGCTTATCCTCGAAATAAGATTAATTATTTAGCACGAGCTCCTCTGTATGTTTTCTTGGTGTATAAAAAAAAAAGAAAAAGAGCAGCATCACTTTGCGAAGTTTAAACAAGAGCCTTTTGCGCCAAATGAAGTGGTCGGCAAGTTTATCGAAGACCCGAACTGCTTTAGACACGTTAATCAATCAAATATTTGGCCAAGTCATGAATAAATCTGCTGGGGGAACTTCCGCGGTGATTCCGCTGACACATACCGGGATCTTGATAGTCGGCGCTTGTTGGTGACTTGATCGATCTATGTTTTAATGCCGCCATTGTTCTTGTCTGTCATGATTTTATGGTGTTTAAATTAAATTTCAATACATTGTAAGACGACGCTGAGGAGGAGCCATTTAAAGGTTGCTTGCTTACAAAAATAATAATAGTAATAATAATATACGGACTCAGCTCCCGATACCGGCGGACTACTACTTTTTATATTCTTAAATGTTTTTTTTTTAAATAGTTAAAAATGTAAATTAGTATGTAAGGAAAAATAAATAAAGAGAATAATAATATAATGATATCTTGGGACAACTCACACACGGTCATCCGATCCCAAACTAGGCAGAGCCTGTGCTATGGCAACCAGACAACTGATAAACATACTTATATATTTCTAAATACATGAATATTACAGACAAATTACACCCAGACACAGAACAAATGATCATGCTCATCACACAAAGATTTGTCCTGGGTGGGAATCGAACCCACGACCTCTAGTTTAGCAGTCAGGGTCACTAACCACTCGACCAACAGGCCAGTAAAATAATGTTTGGGGCTAAGCTAAGATGATTAATTCAGCACCTACTTGAAGTTCATAGGTACACAGAGAGTTTTCAATTCAAGTCATCATCATCATATCAACCGAAAGACGTCCACTGCCGGACATAGGCCTCCCCCAAGTGTCGCCACAACAACCGGTCCTGTGCGTCTCGCATCCATCGGCTACCCGCGACCCTCACCAGGTCATCGGTCCACCTTGTGGGGGGCCTTCCAACGCTGCGTCTTCCGGTACGCGGTCGCGGTCGGTAACTTTTCGGCCCCATCGACCATCTATTCTGCGAGCAATGTGCCCTGCCCACTGCCACTTCAGTTTGGCAATCCTTCGGGCTATGTCAGTAAACTTTCAATTACATTTATTTTAATTCAGACTTAATTGTTCATAGTGTTAGTTTACATAAAAACTTAAAAACTATGTTAATAATACATGGCGAGAAAAACTTAAACTATTTAATGTGGATGCGTATCCATTGCCTTCATAGAGGACTCTCTGCATGTTCAGCAACAACCCTCAGGTAGCTGTTGGAACCCTCACCTCTCTCACCCTGTTTTAAAGAGAAAGACGTCAGTCACTTAGTAAAAAGTAGTGTTTCAAATGTTCTAAAGGTGCCTGCCTAGACTTTTGCCAACTATATGCGACTAGGGCTGAGTAGGCACCATTATTTAAAATGCTCCACTATTGACGTGAATATAAACATGGTTGATCATCATCATCTTCCTAGCCTTTTCCCAACTATATTGGGGTCGGCTTCCAGTCAAACCGGATTCAGCTGAATACCAGTATTTTACGAGGAGCGGCTGCCTACCAGACCTCCACAACCCATTAACTGGGGAACACGGTAGTTCTGGCAAGACTGGAGTAAGATTTACTAGCTTCTGACAATCGGCAACTACTGCCAAAGATCTACCAATGACAGCCGGGAACAACGGCTTAACGTGCGAGGCACGGAGGAAACTCGGTATGTTAAGATGTTCACCCATCCATAGACCAATCTTGGCAAGCGTTGCTTAACCTTGAAGATCGACCCGTGCGACTGTTATTCTTTAGCCACGAGCTCCTCCTTTTTGATATTTTAATAAATAATAATATATAATCTAAACCTTACACGAGAAAAACTCGTATGCATTTCCATCCACTTATTTAACAGAAACAAAAAACACATGATCAAATTAAAAGAAACGATAACAGGCATACTCAATAGTGGATAAATAAATATAACGATAATCTCTGTTTTACCGTTCGGGGAAACTCTAAAAAGTCGGAATGGAGAGCACTTTCCACATCAGAGGATTGAGGTCACTTCCGCCGATACTATTACCTCCACCGCTGAAAATAAAACAGCATACACGATACATTATTGGATAAAATATATTATCCTCTCAGTTTTTCTAGTGGAGGAATATTTTTTAACCGCCAGGTGGTACATATGCTGCAATATGTGTATGTATGTGTCGATAAAATGTTTCATTATCGGGCAAAACTTGTGAATTTAAACAAACCATTTTAAAAAACAATTGAATGTGACAAGACAACCCGAACGACAAATCCCGTATATCTGGATGTACTGATCCGATTTCAAGAAGTATTTAAGTAACTGTTAGAAAACTACACCATAGTTGAGTGTCGTAGGTTACGGTTTAACCAGTGGCGTAGCTAGTCTCAATGGAGCCCTGTATCAAACATTTTTGGGGCCCCGTTCTTAGGGGTATTGTTTTTAAACCAAAATAGGCCTTACTCACTCAGAACTGTCTTGGCAGGCCACGAAGGAGATAGCGCGACTAAATGTAGATATAGCTTTGCGTCCACACGTCGGGGCCCTTGTAAACCGGGGGCCCCGTATCTTTGATATGGCTGATACGTTACGGCAATAGCTACACCCCTGGTTTTAACCCTAAAAATCCAAGATTGTTGTGGGACCGGCCACGGGAACAAAAGCCGGGGTAAAACTAAACTTGTGTGATTACTTAAAAATCTTTCAACTCATTGAAAAAAATGTATTTCTCTTATGGCAAGAATCACCCTTCAATGTATCATAGAGATCGGAATAGGTGTATATTCACCCTCAGTTCGCGGAAGTAAGTTACATAGAGTTGATAATACCTCCTTTAAAATTTCGGAATCGTTAACATGTCGATTAAATCCAGGGATTTAAGAAATTGCAAATTACTTATTGCAATTTCTTCGCTTTGAATACATTTGAACTAAATTATTATATTGAAGAATCTTAGTTTTTAGAGTTCCGTACTTAAACTATTAAATGGAAGAGCTTTGTTTTATACAAAATTAATTCTTAAAAGTTCTCCTGTTATTTACCTGATTATATGTTTTTAAAATCCCGGGTTTTAATTGTCATGATTATGATTCTGGGATTTTAGAGGAGGTATTATCTACTCTATGTTACTTAGTTCCGCGAACTGTAGGTAAATAAACTCTACCTATTCCGATCCGAATAAATCTTCATTGGATTATAAGGTTTCGATATTGTTTGTGATCATCATAAATCTGACCCAGTTTCAACAGTATACACTATATCCGTGTCTTTTTGTGAAGGAGGATTTTACGATATCAAGCGATTTATCTATAATAATATTATAAAGAGGTAAAGTTTGTATTTAGGGGGTAATCTCTGGATCTACAGAACCGATTTTGAAAATTTATTTTGTATATGATAGCCACGTTCATGGGGAATGCTATAATATTGTCTATACGGGAACGGGAAATTCTTACGGGAATAGGAAAAAAACGGGATATGCGCGAACGAAGTTACGGGCAGAAGCTAGTTATAAACATACGTCGTTTGCAGTAACACGATAATACACTGTAAAGAGGATATCCTTATATGCAGATCTCTGGCAGACAAGGTAGCCTTTGGAAGCGTCAGGTGAAAACTAGAAGAATTTGAAATACGAATGTGAAAATATGTTTTGTTTTTATCTACGACTCTGGTTCCAACGTTCTTTGAAGGCAGACGCCTAATACACTTCTCATGAAAAAAATCGAAACACTTTCGTTTTTATTGTTTTTGTCCTAATTTTTTACAAAAGAGAATTAATTCCATGAAAAAAAAAACATTATTGTGTAGCTGGCAGTTTGGTCATTACAGTAAGAAGAAAAAAATCAAAATTCGAAATTAGTATTTCATTTGTTTATCCTATAAATGAAATTAATCACTGTTTTGAGACAAATGTGTATTTAGGGTTGGAGTACGTTTCTCGTTTAAAAACTAAAATTAGCGCTTGTCTTTAAACTTTTTGTTTCTTATTTCATTTACTGTGACTTTGGGACGTCTGAAAAAACTTTTTTTTCTTAAACATATGGATACTTCGCCCGCAGAAGCCGCCCAAGTGGTGGCATTGCTGGATTCTGGACTTAGTCAGCGTGTTGTGGCTGCAAGATTGCATCTAAGCTTATCATCTGTTCATAGAGTCTACAAACGCTATCGGGAGACTGGTTCGTTCACGCGCCGTTCAGGATCTGGCAGGAATCGGGTCACTTCTGAGCGAGATGATCGATTTATTGTAACAACCTCTTTACGAAATCGACGCCTTAACGCTTTTCAACTGCAGCAGCAGCTTCGCGTTGTATGAAGAGTAGCTGTAAGTGACTCTACAATAAGAAGAAGGTTGAAGGAACGCGGATTGGCACCGCATAAGCCAGCGAATGGGCCGAAATTAACTGCAGACCATCGAAGAGCGCGCCTTAACTTTGCACGCGAGCACCTAACTTGGTCATACCTTCAGTGGAGCAAAGTACTGTTTTCTGATGAGTGTAAAATTATGCTGTATGGTAACGACGGAAGGAACAAGGTCTACAGAAGAGATGGAGAACGCTTTGCACAATGCTGCATTGAAGAAAAGGTCAGCTATGGTGGCGGTTCGTGGACGGTTTGGGGAGGAATCAGCGCCGACGGTAAGACAGAACTTGCCTTTGTATCTGGGCCACGGCTGCCTGCACTAAACTCTCATCGGTACATCGAACAGTGTCTTGAACCTCATGTGATGCCCTATGCACATATTATTGGCAACGACTTCATATTCATGCACGACAATGCTAGAGCTCACACCGCGGGCGTCGTACGAGATTATCTTACCGAAGTCGGTATCTCCATTATGGTATGGCCAGCAAGAAGCCCGGACATGAATCCCATTGAACATCTATGGGATGAATTAAAGAGACGAATTCGAGCAAGAGATCCAGCCCCAGAAACACTTAGCCAGCTGCAAAATGCAATCCAAGAGGAATGGGATAATATACCACAACATGTGATCGTGACTCTCATCCGATCGATGAAGAACCGTATGGAAGCAGTAATAAGAGCTCGCAGAGGGAATACAAGTTATTAAATAAACGTTTCTTACATTTTTTTTCATTTACGCGTGTTGTTTTACCCATTTCCTTCATATTCCATACAGGGTAAAAATTACTCATTATACAAAATACGAAACCTATGAAGACTTAATTTGAATTTAGAACATTAACATTAGGATTTAAAAACCTCATACTACTCACTATTAAATGACATTTTACATTTATTCCTAAATATACACATTTTTCTGATAATCCTTATCAAATCATAAACTGCGAGGTGTTTCGATTTTTTTGATGAGAAGTGTATATGTTAAAGTTTCAAATCTCCAATATAGTTTTATTTATAATAATAACCATAAATAACACCAGCGGGAGTCCCTGGTGTTACAATACCTACATATCTGTGTCATTAGACCTACCTACTCGTGTAACTTCACTGTAAAGTTTATAAACGCCGCCCCAGCCTGTGGTTTGCAGCGGGCCTGATACGAGCGACAGAACAACACGCCTTTTGTTGACTCGCCTTCAATTCCTGATTAGCTCACAGGGGGAAAACGTTAACTAAGCCTCCTATAGCACGTTGCTAGTTTCACGAAATTACCACACAAACAAATCATAGTAGGGTGTAAGACACAATAAAATAATGCACAGTATATTTTTTTTGTTGTAAACGATAGAGAAGGTGCATAACATAGAGTTGATAACACCTCCTCTAAAATCCTGGAATCATAAACATGAAGATCGTATTCCGGGATTTAAGAAATTGGAAATTACTTATAGCGCTTTGTATACATTTGAACAATTTTTTTTTTAAATATTATGTTTTGAGAGTTCCGTACCTACTATAACTGTTAAATTAAATACACAACTCTTTCGTCTTTTGATTCTTCAAATCAATAATTTGTAACTATACCTACTCAAAGTCAAGTTCATGTTTTTATAATTTGTTGGAAAGAGTCACCGCGGCCCTGAAACGCAAAGGGCTTGAGAAGGAACACGGATGGGTTTTAGTCAGTAAGAGTCTGACACGCCCGTCCGCTCCACCCAGAGCGGAAGAAGTCATTTAATGATTTCCCATCCTTAAAAAAAAAGGAAAAAAAGCATAGCTGACTTAAACAAGCTACTACTACTACTAGAATAAGTTAAAAGTGTCCACATAATATTGGTACCAAACAAAAACAAACAGAACTCAAACTTGATACTGTTTACTTTCCTCTTAGCTTCCTGAATATCTAAAGGAGCCTATAATGTTTATTTTTGCTCGAATAGTTCTTAAATTTTCTGCTCTGTATTTTCTCTTAAGAAACATTTTATTCGTGCACCTCTCATGTGTCGCTTCCAATTTGTTTGCTTGGCTTTTGCTTAGCATATCACGGAACAGCCGCATTCCAACTGCGCGAATAAATGTGAGCATCCGACCTTCTTATTCCCTCCCTGAAAACTGAACTGTACCTGTCGCATTCAAGGTAGGGTTTTGTCTGTGCTATGTGGCGTGGTTATGACGGTTTAAAGTTGGTTCGGCGTCTCTTGCTCGCTTTACCTCCAGCTCATGTTTGCATTCCTAGTACTTGGCAAGCAAACGCTCTTACTTTGCGTTCGTCTACTTTGTGATACGTATTGTCTTTCGCGCCTTTGAGAGAATTGTATGCATTTCCCAACTTTTTGTTAGAATAATGATGAAGTTCCTTTTGCTGACGGTGGAAGCGAAGGCGGAGTTCGGAACTTTTGTATTGAGATGACTATTATCACTGATGTACCTCAACGTGGTATATTCAGTGATCAGTGTTATGTTGGAACTTTTCACCGTAGTAAAAGATCCTTTGAGTGGTTGCCTAAAATTAAATTTTATTTCTATTTGAGGTCATATTTCATGGATATTGCAGGCGAGCAGTTTAAAAGCAAATGAAGGTCATTGTGAACGATTTATCACAAGTACCCCAGTACGTACGCACATGGTGTTACGTCAATTTGACATCTGTCACATTTGTTTTAAATTCGGTCGTATGACCGCGCCTGTTATCGCGCGTCGTGTTATCGCGGTCTAAAAATGTTTATCAGTTTTCAAATTAGAATCTTAATCACAATGCGTGCAGTAAAACCCAAAATACTATATCAAAAATGAGCTAAAAAAAGCAATTCATCAATATGGATTTAATAAACAAGAAAAAACACGCTTATATTAAGTCCAAGATAAATACAAAAACGCACAAATACGAGTTCCCTTATATAGTTCGACTTGGTTTTGCCCGCGACCTCTTACGCGCATATCCCGTTTTTTCCCGTTGCCCATAGGAATTTTGGAAAATCTTCTCTTAGTGCAGCTTTACACTCTACTACACTCCCCAAAGAACCTACATGCCAAATCTCAGCTTTCTACGACCAGACTTTTCATTTGTGCGTTGTCTGTCAGTCAATCAGTCAGTAACGGAATCATTTAATTTATTAGGATGAGATCACATCAAGACCCAAGTTTATCTTCACCGTAAGATGACTCAGTGTGGGGGCGGAAAGATGACACGAATATCACTTCCTTTTCATTTAGAGGCACTGTGTCTTTTCTTAACGTTTTGTGTCGTGTTTTATTGCTGTTTGGAGACTGTATTTATTGTTTTGTTTGATGGAGTATATATTAGTGCATATATTAGTGTTTTAAATATTTGAGGGTTGCCCTCGATTTCTCTGGGATCCCAGTATCAGATTCTGACTTGGTATTATGCTAGATAAATCTTTCCTCTTTATAATTTTAGTATAGACTAAGTATGGTTGAAATTTCCTTGTAGAGTCACCTGAAAAATTCTAATTTGGAACTGGATCACAGATAAGTATTACGTATAATTAGCATTGTATGATTAAGTCTTTTGGTACGTATTTGGAATTCAAGTGTGTCGCCAGTCTAATTGTCTAATTTTGAAGTTTGTATAGCTCAATATCAAATTAAGGAACGACCTATGTCAATGAGTCACCGCGTCGGGTGCCCACTTAATTATTAATTCTGTCTATCCATTTGTGCGGAGGAATGGGAAGAGAGTAGCAACATCATAATTATGCCCGAGACGTCGAGTTACAGGTTGAAGAAATAATCTGGCAATACCCAGAGCGATTGCGGTGTTATATCTTAACAGATTGTAGGCCCAGGTTGCCCGAATGGAGAAAAAATCAGGCTAAATGGAGTATAATAGAACCATCCCAAACACAGTGCTAGAATGAAGGCCCTTCACGGGTATGCTACTATACTGCCCATAGTTTTTTGATTATCTATGTATGTCATTATTTCTAGTAACAAGTTCGATTTTATGCCTATGCTCTGTCAGAATATCCGCATCCTTTTTTGTCTCGTCTCTATACTAGTTGAAAAAGGTTTTCTTTAACTATCTTATATAGTAAGTCACCTCCTTGAGCGGCCGATCTTCATGTTAATAAATGTATGCAATGCTCTATACCTAGTCAAATCACATATCGACCTTCTGACATATGTAGATAGATGTGTGCAGGCAATTATGAACCTTAAGGTGGTAAACATTTTCTGACCGCAACTGCACACAATTCAAGGAAACACGTAGATTGTTGTAGGTTCTAAATTTACCATCATCATCATCTTCCTGCCCACTTACCCCATGTTACTTGGGCTCGGCGCAACATGTTTTTTTCTTCCATTCTGTCCTGTCAGCCGTCACGCTATCACTATCTCCCTTTTCTTTCATATCAATCATCTTTTCTTAAACTTATCACTTCAGTGTTATTTTTTAGATAACTGATTAATGATGATAAGCACCTACTGTTTCAAAGCCCTTCATCAATCAAGCCCTGCATCGAAGTACTAGGCAGGCATAGGTCCCAAACTCTGCAAAAGTTTAAAGCGAAGTATATTTTCGAATATCTACACAAAAGTATCATCATAATAACAGGCCGTATTGAGTCCAGAAACTTGGTTCATTTATCATTTTGTTGTGTGCCGAGAATCTCAAGTATTTTGTGGAGACAGTCAAGTTAGATCAGATATTTCGCTTTCTCGATACTTCTTTGTTTATAAACTGAGTTTGATAGGCTCATTAATGTTTTGTCGACTTGCTTTTTCTCGCGGTTTTGCTTGCGTGCTCCTACTGGTACCGTCGATTTTGTGGTTTTTTTTTTTTATTTTTTTATTAACAACCGACTTTCGTATTTTACTCTTCCGAAATTAAAGTTATTTTATACTTTGTAGTGTTTTTTTTTTATTTGGAAGTAGGTTGTATTTTTTGTTTTGTAAAAAATAGTTTTTTTTTGTTTTCAGTTTTTAGTGGTACCCCATACCTATAAACACCACTGGAGAGACACAGAAAAGCAAAACACGCTATTTCGTTTACTTGGTTGACATATTTTCTCCAGTTTGATATAAAAACTAAACTACTCGTAAGTACTGAACCGAATTACTTATTGAAATTTCACATGAAAAATAATTTTTCAAATCGGTTCATAAATGACGGAGTAATGAGGTCATCATCTTCCTAGCCTTTTCCCATCTATATTGGGGTCGGCTTCCAGTCAAACCGGATTCAGCTGAATACCAGTATTTTACGTGGAGCGGCTGCCTACCAGACCTCCACAACCCATTAACTCGGTAACACGGAGTAATGAGGTAAAACTTTGAGAGACCTTGGCACGCATGACATGCGATTGGTACTCGAATAGTTGAGTATACCTATAATACCTACCAATCATCCGAATCCGTTAAGACGTCACAAACAGAAAAATAAACCAACACACACAGAGTAACTTTCACATAAATATACTAGTGAGTCATCATCATCATCATCATATCAGCCCACAGACGTCCACTGCTGGACATAGGCCTTACCCAAAGGAGGGGAGTTGCCAAAATCGCCACGCTTAGCAGGCGGGTTGGCGATCGCAGTGTAGCTGTTGCAATGTACAGAGAATGCTGCTGCCCATTCTCTGGTGAGTCCCTTAGTCACCTCTTACGACACCCATGGGAAGTGATGGGATGGTGGTATTCTTTTACATCCGACACCATACAGAACCTGGTAGTAAGAAATAGGTAGGT
Source organism: Mamestra brassicae (assembly GCA_905163435.1). NCBI lineage: Eukaryota > Metazoa > Arthropoda > Insecta > Lepidoptera > Noctuidae > Mamestra > Mamestra brassicae. The sequence goes on along the minus strand of LR990996.1, from coordinate 1,384,279 downwards.
ATTGATTAATTGAGATAAGTGGTTTGCGAAATCCCCATGAATTGTTTTGTTTTTGCTCCTCTTGTAGCGTTGATGTTTAGAATGCTGCTGCCCATTCTCTGGTGAGTCCCTTAGTCACCTCTTACGACACCCATGGGAAGTGATGGGATGGTGGTATTCTTTTACATCCGACACCATACAGAACCTGGTAGTAAGAAGTAGGTAGGTATTGATTCATTGAGATAAGTGGTTTGCGAAATCCCCATGAATTGTTTTGTTTTTGCTCCTCTTGTAGCGTTGATGTTTTTCTTTTATTTTTCTAGTCAAGGAAGCGGCAGATTTCTAGTCTAATACGTACTGTGTGTAATGAACATTTTCTTCGGTTCATTTCACTGAGAGAGTTGAATGTTCCATGTTGTGGAAACTTCACGATAAACCTACATTCACTGATGGCCTGTGTTCTTATTTAATTTTGATAAAAACTAAGAAGACTCCAAATATTTGTGGCAAAAGCAACATAAAATTATGTTGTACTTTTAAAAATAAAGATGTCATATTTTTCAATAAGATCTTTGACAGGAAATTAGAGAAGTATGATATCCAAAGAAATAAAGAAACAACGGTTTGCACTCCGGGAGTGCCGGCAGAAGTGAAAACTTGAACATTAACGTTGTGTATTTTTGATATTTTGGAATGGTTAGGGAATAATTTCGCACGAATTGCATATGCATGCATTGAGGCATACATTTTCGCCGCGCGATAGAAAGAGAGGGGGATACTACTTCCTCTCCTACGCCGCGCCGGCGGTCTACTCTCCCTCCGTCTTACGAATTTTCGATCAGGTCGCGTGTCCTGACGCGAGTTTAAAATTTTTTACCCAACCCAAAAAGTGCACAACGCCGCTAAAGAAGTTTTCACTTCAAAAAAACTATAATATCCGTAGAATATTTTATTATGAAAATGGTGGTCGCATCGTTGTCGCTGTATCGCGCCCTAACAGGGCCTAACAGTATTCAAGATATAGGATAAAAACATAAATAGATGAAAACTCATCACCGGTTTTAAAACATTTTCACCAAATAAACGTTACTATTGTCTACATATTCCTTCAATGAAGCTCATACCTAACAAAAAACAAAATGAGTTTTACCAACAAACTCACAGGTGCATCGAAAGTTCGAAACCCACTAATTTCAAACTGGCCACCACATCCCATGCGAATGGGAAATAAACAAATGAATGTTTTAAAACTCCTACAGACAGTCTGCATTTTCCCTCCAAAAAAGTTAGGTATAATATTTTTAAAGAAAGAAAAGAAAGAAAGAAATAATCATATTTATTTAGCACTTAGATACATGAAACACGCATGGTACATAGAAATAAAAATTAAAAAAAGAAATGTAGGTATGCTAAGAACTAAGTGTGTCTCACGGCTGCACTAAAAAGGTCCATTTCAGCGATATGTCAGACAGACTGATGCTGTCTGACGCTGGTTTTCTAATTAACCTTTCCCTTTCCTTTTTCTATTCCTGTGTCATTTCTCTTTTCCTTTTTGATATTCGTTTTCTTACCCTACTTAGGCTGCGTTTCCACCAGAGATGTAATTTTAACAACCGATATAATCGCTTCATTTACCTAGTCTTGCTCAGCGCAAGCGATTCAATTGGTTCTTAACAAACACATCCCTCGCTACGCATCCTCGCACTACTAGTGGAAACGCAGCTTAATGCTTTGAAAGTCTGGATATTTGGTGATCAATCACTCTTCAACGGTTGCACAGATTTCGGTGATGGTATGAAGAAAGAAAACCATATAAAGAAACTTAATTTTAAATCAATAACATTGTGTATCTCACAGCTTTGCTGGTCCTACCGGTCTATTCTGTCACCTCAACATGAAAACTTAGGTGGAGTGAGCATGAAGTGAACTGTCATTCCACCTTATTTATATGGATGGACAGCTCACTTCATGTTCGCTTCATCTTAGCATACACAGTTCAACAAAATGCCTGGCAACTAGACGTTGCCTGACGCACATGGGTAGACAAAGGTAAGTTCGCTCATTTTTTTATGGATTTAAAAGTTGGTACATTTTATATGGTTTTTTAGGGTTCCGTACCCGAAGGGTAACCAACGGAACCCTATTGCTAAACCTCCGCTGTCCGTCCGTCCGTTCGTCTATCTGTCTGTCAGCGGGCTGTATCTCAAGAACCGTAATAGATAAATAGTTGTTTTCCAAGAATGTGTATTTATATTCCCGCTTTAAACACAAATAATAAAAATTAAATTAAATTAAAAATTCAAGGGGACTCCCATATAAGAAACCCTTCGTGTGAGATTCCGACTCGCACTTAGCCGGTTTTTTTTTTGACCTTGGTTATTTATAATTTACGCATCATTACTAAGTGATCTCGGTGCAACTTTTTAACAATTTAATATTTTGCAAACATGAAGATACTTAGGTATGTTTTAGGTAACGAGAGGTGGAGGAAAATGATTTTTAATTTTCAGTACAATTGAAATATTTTGTATTCACGTTATTTTTCACGAATTTAAAGCGGGTAATGTCGCTGGAAGAAGGTAGTATCCAATAAAGAGCACCAACATTTTTATGAACCATTTGGAGGGTCGAACCTTTTCTAAATTCTTGGAGTTCGCCTTTAATCTTTCAGCAAATATTTCAGCTGCGGCTAAGTTTTCTGAACCTTTATGTTTTCGCTCGAAGATATTTATGACAAGTCCTTGAATCTGTTGCTATTGTATCGATACAAGGTTGTGGCAACATTCTTTTTAGTTTTATTTTTTTGTGCTTCAAGAGTTGAAATAGTGCGATCAATTTATTTTGTAATGATGATAAAGAATAAACGTCTTGCTTTGATTTTGTACTTATCATGCCTCTTTTGGCTGCTTAGCTATCTTCTTCGTTCTTAACTTTAGGGTCGACTTATTGTCTTTGCTTATTCAATTCCATATTAACCACTATTTTTTTCTTTTTAGCTACAGTATTGCCATTCTTAGCATTCTTTGTATTCTTAGCTTGTCATTCTTAGTTGTTCTTCGTCATGATTACTATGAATTCTCTTTATCTGTATGATTATTATATATCATATTTATTAGTTTATTATTTTAGCATTATATATGTATTATTATTAGTATTATATATATATTATCTGTGTATTCTTTCCGAAATGTTAAAATTCAATTTTGAATCTTATTTTTATTTATTGTACACCTACCACAGCATAGTCTTTATAACCCAAAGGTTGACTGTTAGAGAATGCCTTGATGCATTAAGTCCGCCCATGTACCACTATTGTACATAAAGTTTAAATAAATAAATAAATATTGAAGCTACAATTTTCACTACTTTCTAGTTTTATATAATGCATGCTGTGAAACTCTATAATAGGCTTCAGAACCCCATATGACATTGTTATCACACCTCGAACATTGTAAAACTAAAGCTGTTGAGTTTCCTATCAATAAATAAATATTAAACGTTATAACGTGATCAGTCAAACGGTATTTTTTTTATTTGATAATTGAAACCGCCGTGACCGATTTAATTTATCCAAAAAACGTCAAAAATACATAATTGTCGGACTTATCACGTTATTGAAGCGTTAAAGAAGCGATATGAGTTAAACTTTCTGCTTTTTCTTTATTTGGTATAATGCTTTTTAAACTTTGTTTATTATTTAATAATAATTTTGAAAATATTCATTTTACTTGGAAGTAAATGAAATATCGCTTTAACTCTCCGTGTAAAATCATTATCTTAAACGTAATTTTACAAAAATATCTCGTTCATATTATACCGTGCTGCTAAGAAAACGTGGAACCTTTTCCGTGTTTAACAAGACAACGTATTTTACAAGGTATTTTTCTTTAGTAGCTGCGAACGTTTATTATATTAAAAACATTATTGGCGAAGAAATTCTTCCAAGGAATAATATTTTTGCTCTGTTATTATGATTATAATAACTAGATTGGATAATATGTTCAACATCATTAATCAACATTACACCAAGAGACTTTTTCTTCTCCGTATTGCTGGTAAGACAGTATTTTAGATTTGTGTGGCCCAAAAAACAAAGCCACTTTTATGGCATCGTTGCCATCCCTTTTTTTTTTTTTTTTTTTGGATGGGAAATCATCAAATGACTTCTTCCGCTCTGGGTGGAGCGGAAGGGCGTGTCAGACTCTTACTGACTAAAACCCATCCGTGTTCCTTCTAAAGCCCTTTGCGTTCCAGGGCCGCGGTGACTCTTTCGAACAGATTCCGCAACCCTGGCAGGCTTTGGCCCTTGCGGGCCCCGTCTTTTATGCTGACATCTCTTTGAGGCGCGCGTGAAACACAACGCGCCATCGACCCGGGCCTGGTGGTGATCGGACAGCGAGCCACCCAACGCTCGCCGTCCGCAGGCCCGCGCCTACGGTGGCCGGGGATCGCCCTGCGACTCCCGACGCCCGGGGCGTCTTCTCCTGTTGCGGCGGTTGGGGCGAAGGCCTTGCCTTTCCCTCGCGCGGCCCTCCTCCTCCTTTGCTAGCATTACTGCTTCGCAGAAGGAGGTGACCGCTTCCCAAGCCTCCTCGCTCCGGGCCATGGATTCAACCAGGGCCGGACGCGAGAGGTCGCCGCCGCCGATCGCCTCGACGAGGACACGGCGGTGCTCCGCCCAAGCAGGGCAGACCTCCACCGTATGCTCCACCGTGTCCTCCGGGCGATCCTCACAGTGCTGACACCCGGGCGTGTCCTCCCGCTTAATCCGAAACAGGTACCTCCCGAAACAGCCGTGTCCGGTTAGTACCTGCGTCAGGCGGAAGGTGAGGACGCCGTAGCGCCTCTCCAGCCACTCCTCAAAGAGGGGTCTTATCGCCGCAATTGTGGCGTGCCCAATTGTTGCCATCCCTAGACAGGAAACTGACCAAGCGCCTTCCGCGACTGGTGGCGGGGACCGGGCACTGCTCACTGAACAAATATTTCCACACGATAGTTATAACGGACAGTCCTCTGTGCAGAGCATGCATGGAAGAGGAGGAGACGGTATAGCACGTGCTCCTTGAGTGCACAGGCGTCGCCGAAATATGGAAGCAAACACCAGGGGCACCGGATCCGCTTACAGATAATATACTGAACACACTCAGAGGACTGATCTGCTTCTGGAGGGAGGTTGGCTGGTTAGAATGACGGCCGCCATGGCTCACGCACAATGGTCCAACATCAGGACTAAGTTTCCGCACTTCCAACCTATTCACTCTTGACGTAATGATTCCCAGGTTGTAGCTATCAGGAAACACAGACTCTGGCAGGGAATTCCACTTCTTGAATGTGTTCCCAAAACGGTTTGTGCGTGTGGGTGGGATGTCCACCTTGTACCGGTGGCGCATCGCCGTACGTCTTGTGGTCCGATGATGGAATGGGCTTGGCGTTTTTCCAGGAGTCATCACTACTTTTAAGGTGATCGGCCCTGTTGATTCTGGCTTTCAGGACTTGTCTCATCGTCCATCCATTTAAACGATAAAACAACGTCTACTAACAATGACAAGAAGCCCCTAACTGCCAAACGGAATGACCTTTACATAATAGAAATACCCATAAAGCACAATGTTGCATTAGCGGCACATGTCAGTCCTGCATTTACGGCGGGACAGGGTCGTGCACTAAAAACACTTTGACCGCAAAATGATAATAGTACGAGCAATTTGGCTAGCCTTATTCAGTACATGAATATTGTTTGAAATCTGCCATGATTTTTAGCTTAGTAGGTACCTATATTAATCGTATGGCACACCAGTTTTTATTGTTGGTTGTCGTTCTATCATCATCATCATCATGTCAACTGAAAGACGTCCACTGCTGGACATAGGCCTCCAAGTGGCCTCCAAGAGGCCCCCAAGAGGGGTTTGCCATAATCGCCACGCTTGGCAGGCGGGTTGGCAATCACAGTGTAGCTGTTGCAATGTACAGAGAATGCTGCTGCCCTTATCTGGTGAGTCCCTTAGTCGCCTCTTATGACACCCACGGGCAGTAATGAGACGTTATATATCCATACTAGAGATGCCGCGAATAGTTGTTATAGCGAATAGTCGAATACCGATTAATCGTCATTCCCTATGGCGAATAGTCGAATACTCGCCATTATTACTCGGCATCATACTTTCTTCGCATCACACTAAGCTTATAAAGCTACCGCCCACGGCGCCGCTCGCGTTAATGTCGAATATTATCCCAAGGGAACTTACTCTCGGGATGAAAACTCTATACCAAATTTCATCTAAATCAGTCCAGCCGTTTGCGCGTGAAGAAGTAACAAACATACACACATACTCATAAACTTTCGCCTTTATAATATTAGTGTGACTACCACTAGGGCGAACCGCTGATATAAGCTATTGAGTAATGGTAGTATTCCCCAGTGGCCATAGCACTGACTCTTGAGTCGTAGATCATAGGGTTTTATCATCATGACCACTTTAAAAGCAGTGGTTGACAGCAAATCAGCGAAGGAAAACATCGTAAGAAAACTGGTAGGTATGTCCATGAATCAAAAACATCAAAGACAGATTAGTGACGTCCACCAACGTGTACTGGGCCCGCGTATTCCGGCCCACTTCCTCTCACAGAGAGATGTCACAGCAGTGGGAATATTACAGTCCGTTTTTGTTACGTAAAAGCAACTACTTTTGTTGATAATAGCATACATGTATAAAAAGTATAGTAATTAGGTACATGAGTGCTGTTTTATTGTGGTTTGATGGCCCTGCAAAAATATTGAATAAATAAAGACAACTGTTATTGTAAAGTTCGACCAAGGGCAGTAATATGCACAAACTCTTGTTTAGAACATTATTAATTCGCTAAAATCAATGTTGTACCAATAACAAATGCCAAAGTAATAATCGAACACAAACTCAGACAACAGCTTTAATTAAACGCTCAATATTTCCCAAAAATAAAATCCAATAACTGAAGCAGGCTAAAAAATACACATTATTTCGTCGTAATATCATAATCTACCAACTTCCAATATCCTGTAATCCGATACAGTTATTATATTGAGTTAGTGTTATCCATTAATAATGAAGCTTGGTCGTGGGCCGAGCGACGCCAGTGTCACCATCTACCGGCCACTATGGGGGCTTTATCTTAATTGCTTACCTATCTTTGTTGGTAGGTATAAGGAAGTTTTTGTCGAAAATGTCTTGTTGCTACGTAAGGGCTTAAGATGTGAACATAGTATGGTAGAAATCTTCCTACCATATCGCACACCTAAAGAGAGAGCTAACTCATTTAGTTTTTATACCTACCCGCCAATAAAACAGATTTAAACATATCTCCGCTACTCGACGCTAGATGGCTAAATACACCAACACGGGCTCAATTCAAAATATTAAAACAAATATACATACATCGTTAAGCAATAGGGAAATAACTACAAAAATCAAATCATCATTAAAATACAAGATTCCTAGAATATCTTTATTCTAGCTGCATAAAAGCATAAATCTATACAGGAAACTCCTGCAGTGGACATGGACACAGAAATAAGGTTTTGCCTTTTCTGAAAAAAGTGCTTTTTTGAGTTAACCCTGTTTAGATCTAGGTGCACGATATCTTGCTAAATATCTAAGCTAGGTAAGATATGTACTTCTAAATTACCTATTTAAACATTATTTGGACAAGAAAACTAGATATCTTTGTACACGTTATACATACAAGTAGATAATTCGTACATAAAACACAAAAGTGGCATCTGCATCGCGTCCGTAAGTCCGTATTAAACTTACTAACTAATACAAATGTGTTTCGCTCAAATATCTGGAACGTAGGCCGCGCGACTTCGATACGAGAAAACAATGAAATATGACTACCGTTATTGTTTCACCAAGTTTCACCCACTTAGGGTATGTACTGACGAGCCACAATCACACTACACGGTAGAGACTAAAAAGTCGCCGAGCCGTGGTTAGTATGAAAGGGGTGTTGCTGCAGGTCAGTATGAAAAGTTCTGTTTTAGTCAATAATACGTTGGGCGATGCTTATTTATTTCGTTTTAATTACTTTTTATGCTGCCGCAATCGACGTCATTCTATCAACGCCGGCTGTGGCTCTGTCTCGCACACGAACCCCAGCATTATGCTGAGCGATGGCCGTTTTGCGCGAATGTGACTCATATCTTCCCAACTTGTATAAGTTTTGTAATTTAGTTTATTTTATTTTTTGGTATACGTCATGCTTGTCGCAAATAAACTCTTTTTCTTTCTTTGTTTCTATTAACCTATCAGAACTAAAAGAAAAAAGAATAAAATTTATTTAGCACATAGGTACATGAAACACGCACGGTAAAAATAACAAGAAAAAGGTAGTTATGACTAAAAACTAAGTGTGTGTCTCACGGCTGCACTAAAAAGGTCCATTTCAGCGATATGTCAGACAGACCGAGGCTGTCTGACGCTGGTTTTCTAACAAACTTTTCAAAGGACGAGTGGCGGTTCATTTGAATCAATATAAAATGCATATGTAGTTACGTCTAATGCGTTAATAATACTTAAATAGTTTACCATTAATGAAAAAAAAAAACAAACCAATCGGCCAACCATAAGTCTTCCTCACCTCAGCACGTTACATAAGAGGCACAACAGGAGGAAATACCGGCCCGATCGTGAGCAATACAGACTACCCGCAAACCCATCACGCAATAACGTATTTCGGACAGTCAAAATCATGTATGGGGACTGAAGACTTTTGCCCTGCAGTTGGACGAATACATTTATTTATTAAAACCCTACGCACTAATAAAAACTTACAGACGCCAGGACATTAAGCTATCCGAAACTGTCAAATTTTCCCAATCAACCTTGAACCTAATACTTTGGAGATAAAGTTGAAAATCTATTAAAGAAATTTGACAGATTGTTGTAGCTTGATGTGCTGGCGGGATCAAGCCTCACCTTGTGCACTGTGGTTTAATTAATGTCGCCTTTCTAAATAGTACGACACATTTTAAAGTAATTTTGTGCATGGCAACATTTTTGCCACTGAAAAGCTGTGTTGTGTTCCATCTGTAGCTCGTCTGCACAAGCCCTTAGTTCCCTGATATTGGGTTCGTGCAATTGTTTTCGGCTGAAATACAAACTTAAGTTTTGTATTTAGAATTGCAGTTTGTGTAAATCAATTTGTAGATTGTTTGAGCTGATTGGGGAAATGAAACGGGCTCCGAGTTTTAAGTTTTTGTTTATGGGTTGTTTATTGTTCAAGAAAACGAGCTGATATAATATAGCAACAATGTTTCAATAGAGATGCAGAGAAAGTAGGAGCACTATCATTCGCTTAAAATCTTTATTGGATGTTGTTATTGAAGTTAATTTCCTGGTATAAATAACCAACTTGTTCTAATGAAATGTTCTGTCTTTAAAAAGCCCGGGAATTCATGAACCAAGTACCGATAGCCTAGATTGACCTTCATGTACTCACAAATTTTGGTTTTCAGAAAAAACTTCGTGAATTTTTTTGTAAGAAAAGTGAGCTTTTTATGAAACGCACTTTAATTTTATTTACGTAACAGCAATAACCAACCGAAATCCATTACCTGGACGTGTAAAAGTCATCCCTAAAACCCGCTGAGAATGCAACGTATGCCAAACTCTGCCGACCTCCGATATTGGGGTCCTGCGGGACCCCGTCATATTCCCGATATTCAATAAGGCGAACTAACACGTTTTGCTGTCGGTCCGGACCTTTCAGAAATCCCTAGCGCATTACTACATAGCTAGGCCGCCCAACTTATTTTGAAGGTGGGCCATAATATTGATCAGCACTCTTATCTACTATGTTATGGTAATAGCTAGCAATTAAAATTTAACAATATTTTCAGTAATAATCAAAAGACTGTTAAGGAAGTCTTCCAAATGACTATTGATTTATTTAAACTTCATGAACATAAGTGGTACATGGCCGACTTACTTAATGTAAACAAGGCATTCTCTACCAGTCAACTTTTGGGGTAAAAAGACGACTATGGTAGGTGTAAAATAGAAATTTGTTTCGTAAAGCCTGACTATCGCAAGCTGCAGACCGCTACGGGCGAGCAAACCAAAAGCGTTGGCCAATTCGTGGGCCGCGGGCCCGAGGTTGGGTGGCCCTGCTATATAGCATCAATACTTCAAACCCATCCTGTCTCCAATATTACGAAGACTTCCAAAGGTTGTGATATTTAAATCAGAATACGTTTGCCAGTTCACCACGTACTTTGGGTAGAGGTTTACGTAATTTAGTTTATTTTTATTCGTCCAATGGGAGGACGCAGCCTTTTGAAGGTGTTATCGGAAAATTTTCATATTTTCAGCGAATGTACCCATGTGTTGCTATATTTGTAACTTATATAAATTACGTAACTGAACGACTCGTAGGCAACTTCCTCATTTCCTATCGCTTTGTGACGTTGGCTATAATATGAATTCGGCTTTCGCGTAGGTTTGTTTTGTAACCGGCTATTTACAAATTAAATTACTGAAAATCACTCGATGAATTGTCCTTTTCTTTAAAATTATAATAGTTTATATTCAGAATTCTTTAGTTTATAATATCTCCCTATCGGTAAGAAGTTTTGAACTAACATAACTTGCCACCAATCAGTGCCCAGCTCTACAATTTCTTGTACATTACATGCTGGATTCAACACGGAACACTTCAGGATATTCTTCATTATGTTCATTCAGAAAGAAAACAATCATTTATTCAATATGAGCCGGAGGAAAATTAACTTCCGCCGCATTCCATCTACGTTGGCATTTTAATAACTTGCTTTCTTCATTATTACGAGTATCTCATGTTACGAGGCGGTCCTGTAAATTACCGGCATATTTTGTGAAGTGAAAATACAGAATTGATAAGATTCTGAAAATAAACATTAGAGCAGTTGTTTTTTTTTTCTATAACGACTTCAATCTGAAAGAATTTTCATCATACTCTATATAATATTGGCACCATACTCCGGGCTGCTACCGAAGAATCCCAAATGGAAAAACCCAGGACTATATTTATATATTTGATTTTGAAATGTGACGTCACGAAATTTAGGACCCCTCCCACCCCTTGTCACACAATGTCACACTTCGTCGGCCCCCTCCCCCCCCCCCTTAACGTGTGACGTAATTTATGGATGGCCCCTTGCAGCCATTATACCAATGAGGCAGTCTCAAGATTTTAACATTTTTATTTAAGTTTATACTAAGTAATACCTTCTACAAAATAGTTCTGTTACAAAGAAAAATGTGACTTAAACCGTTACCGTCTCACGATAACTTTGCCGCACAGGCAATTTTCCGAGCCACTGATCGTATTTATTTGACGTACGTACACAACTCATAATTATATGTTTTACTTGATATATCTACAAGTCATTCAAGTCAAAATGGACATCAAATATCACAGATAGATCACAGTATAGTACCTACAAATCATTCAATCACAGTTCCCTTTGAACTGTGATATCCTTTGTTCTAGAGTTATTAATTAAAAGTTTACTAGGTCCAGTTAGTTACAAATAAACTTAAGGCTCTACGGATCATGATATAGGAATCTTAAGTAAGAATGAAGAACGATAAACGACGAAAAACGACGAAAACGACGACGACGATAAAGTTTTTTGATTGATTGATAAAATATTATTTTATTTTAGCCAATTGTGTCCCACTGCTGGGCAAAAGCCTCCCTTTCTTCCTTCCATTCCTCCCGGCTTTGAGCAAGTGTGGATCAATCCTGCCGATAGGCGTCAATCTCGTCCCGCCATCTTTGCCTGGGTCTCCCGCGACGTCGTCGGGCATTTTCTGGGACCCACATTGTGGTTGCCCATGAACCGTTCGATATGCGGCAGACGTGGCCGGCCCAGTCCCACTTTAGTTTGGCTGCTTTTTGTGTGACGTCGGCGATTTTTATTTTGGAACGCAGCACTGTGTTCCTAACGCAGTCCGTTAATCAGACTCCGAGAATGAAACAGTGTCAATGCTCCCGCAGACAGACACGACGCGACGTCGCCGCGTCGCGTCAATAATGCTACAATCAATTTTTGCAGACATTTCTGTACGAGTAAGTAAAGAAAGTCTACGAATAGTAATCCTTATGATAATTTCCACGAAAAATGATTGCAGCATCAGTGTCTCACTACCACTTTGCGTCAGTCTAAAAACTTCTACTTCAATGGGCGTAGTGCGATTTTTTATACTAAGGAACTATTCAAACTCGCACAGTGGCCACTGGTAATAAAATTGTACTGAGGTGTAGAGACTAATCGCGGAAATATCGTTCAAATATGATCACAAAAACAACCGTCCATTATAGAAGACCATAATACATATCATAACATCCATACGAACTCTTTAAGAGGCTCTTTATTTAAATGACACCATAAAGAACAACCCCTAATATCGGAACATCTGTCGCCAAGAAAAGAAGTTGAAATGTGAGTTTTTACGGCGACACCGCACTTCCCAATGTTTACTACTAAAATGTTTTTGATTGTTTACTTGGGGACGCCATTTTTATTATTATAATGACTAGCCTTTGTCCGCAGCTTCGCCCGTACAAAAATTCGTTTTATTTTTCATGTAACCCTAATCTTCTTTCAAAAATAAAAGTAGCCAATGTTACTGCTTATAACATCAGCTAACTGCCAGTGATAGTCCCGTCAAAATCAGTCTAGCCTTTTCGAAGATTACTCGGAACAATTAGACAGACAAACTGATAGACACCCAGGAAAAATTAGGGTTTTTGTTATAAGTATTCCATTTTTTATTACGAGCCTGTAGTGTGCCATTACAGAGCCAAGACCTCCTTTTCTTTTCTCCACTTTTCTCTGTCCTTTGTCACAACTGTCTACTTTACGTTTCGTACTATTCGTCATTAAATATCGCATTTATCGCACCCTTAGAATGAAAGTGACCTCACGCAAAAGTTGGGACAAGCAAGAACATTTAAAAAAAGTTGTGTTAGGTAAAAAAAAATCTCTCCCGTGACCTATGTATGTAATAGCTGCCCTTTCCCACTCATAATTTGGACTCTTTTTCACCACAGGGTTTTAGAGTATGCTTTTTAAGATCAGTTTAAGTATCTCAAAATTATAAATAACAGGAATTTTGAGTTGGGTCACATTCATTCTAAGGATGCGATGTGTTGATGAAAATCAAATGTGATGACTAAAAAGCTGTTATTTTGATATAACCTACAAACTAACACTTTAATATTATTTATATATACTCTTTTAACGTATACTCCCGTAATAGGTACTCCTGTGTTCATAATAATAGCGTTTATGTGTTATACAGCTGTTTTTATGTGTTTTGTCATTACGTGTCGTCGATGTTCGGAAACTGATGTGAATTCTAAAGTCAAGTTTTGAAGTTTCATCGTTATGTTCGTCGCCCACATAAGGAAGTGTCAGATGATCATAAAACTGAAAATGAGTCTTCAATAGGTATAGGCACTTGGCATTCTGATGAAATTCTGTGTTCAGCAACTGCCTACCAACTACAATTAATTGTAACCGAAAATTTTAAAAGATAATCCCTATAAAATTAGTGTCTGACTCTGGATCGAGCTACTGTACTGCTACTTCGAGGAGAGTGTCCAAGAACTCCACGACCACATCCCACTGGCCCCTTCTACCATCGGACATCTAGACTCACTGCATGTTACCTACCATCCCTACCTTGTTGCTATTCCACCAATTCGCACTAAACGTTTCCAAACTTCTTTTATAATGTGCGCAGCAAAGGAGTGGAACTCTCTGCCTGCGTCTGTGTTTCCGAACGCATACAACCCTATTCTCTTCAAAATTAGAGTGAACAAGCGTCTTCTGGGTAAGCTCGCTCCATCATCGACTTTGTCTCTGTCATCTATGACCTAGACTAGAGTAAAGAGTAAACTCAATTCAAATAAAAAAAAAAATCGAGGTTATTTGGATCCTTCGCCACCAACTAAAGTATCGGCTTTATCGTTGTATATTGTAAGTTGATTTTTAAGTGACCATTTGTATTAGAAATGCCCTAAAATGATATGTGAATTGGAATTTGAACATATTATTGTTCTTTGCCAGAGAGTGGAAATTATAAAAAGATCTCAAATTCTGAATGAAAAAATCACGAGCAACGAGTCACGTAAAACAAATGATTCAATAATTAATCCCAAGATAAAAGTATTTTTGACTGCATATATAAAAAAATTGTCGCTCGATTTCCAATTTCCGGTTTCATAACCTAAAAAGAACGATTATAAGTATCATAATAATTATGTACTATGAGAAAATCACTTTTATGAAATTTTATCCTTACCTAATCATCAATCAATCAATCAATCATCAATCATTAATTTATTTGCAAACATGGGTATTGGTACATAGATGTTCTATTTTACATAGTATAGTTCTCCATATTTTACCGCCGCAAGGGCATGCAAATAATATTTAATTCAATCATGAAATTGTTTTACTAAACAAAGTGCACAACAAGATTACATCGGCATTTTGAGAAACACAGCAAACCGCTCGGCAACGCGCGCGATGCCGGGAACTAAACAATGAGTCCGCAAGATTTGGCGGGAATTAATAATCTAGGCCGCCATCTTGAATTCACTCGCACACACAACTTTTATAAATTGGTAAATAATTTTATAAATAAGGCGATATCTACACTCGGCCGGGATTACTGAATCACAAACTTATCAAAAATATAGACAACCTCTATCCAGCAGTTCTTGTAATTTGGCTATGACCTAGATGTGTTGAGGGAGAGGCTGAAAAATGTCGTAATACATTATTTTCTGCTAAGTTTGTTTTTTTTTTTTTAAGAATGGGAAATTATCAAATGACTGACGCCCTGGGCGTGTCAAACTCTTACTGACTAAAACCCATCCGTGTTCCTTGTAGACCGTGACCATTGACTACGAAGACTCGTATTTCTCAAGTTATTCAGCATAAGTTTACAACTTGACTCCTAATTCTGTATGAAAGGCCAATAAATGTATCTGTTATGGACACATTTTTTCCCTGCCTCGGCGGCATTTATATTTTTCTGCACAACCAAATGCCATGACAAGCATAGTCCGCAACATGGAACGTAATGCTAATATGATTCTTGCATGCAAGAATCCTTCCTCCTCCTTCCTTTCTTCCTGGTCCTCGCCTTTCTTTGATATTTCAAATAATGGAGAGTATGTTGTAACATAACTTTTAATTAATAAGGAAAATTGAAAACTAAATTACAAATGTGTACTATATTTCTTTCCTGAATTTTCCAAAAGTACTATATTATTACAACGATTTACGAAAAATATCTACTATTTTCTCCCAAAAAAAGGTGGCAACCCTAATTGAAAGAAAATTGAGTGGAAATGGCCTACTCGTCCGCTTAGGAGCAATGAATAGTATTAAACAAACATCTTTAACACACACCTGTGCTGTACCGCGTAAACCGATCTAACGTGCATTATTAAGCCAAAAATCTGTGAGATAATGACCTTGAAGTGACTGTCTACTACACACTAGACACTACTTTGTATGAGCCGTCTTATAAAGTCCATCACTAGACAACATCACTACGACTTCTTTCTCTGTTCACAAAGCAGCTTACAGCTCCCGTCGTTTCCTACAGCAACAACCCAATTAACAACAAAAACAAACAAAACATTGCCGAAAAATAACGAGCTAATCCAATGTCCTCCCAAATCCCTCAGGAAACAAAGATAAAAGATTAAATAGGTAATATCCGCAATACATTTATGAATCTTTCGTACACAACAATAGAAAACATGATTGAACGGCCAGGATCGGTAGTTTGTGCGGTATTAATATCGAAAGTTCGAGACCAATATGGCAGTTTTCGTAGCGGGGCTAATAAAAGATAAAAGTTTGGGCCAACTCGCTGCTAAGTCGACTCGTATTAGTTGCAATGTTATTAATTTTACTAACATGATTATGTTGCGGACGGGAGTGTTATTTGATAGTTTATTAATTGATATTGCTGATCAAGTTATTAGTTAGTTTTAGATCAACAAAAAGGGTTCTGAAAAATATCTTTCCAAAACCCTTCATCCAATTTTTTTTGCAAAATTGTAATATTGTCCCATAATATAATAAAACCTAAACCTGCGTGGTGTTTCCGAATTCATCAAAATCCCCTTTCAACTTCATAACCTCTAAAGCCCACCCAATAATACCTATTCAAGTCTGTCAGATTTCTTACAAATCTAGTTTTCAAATCGATATTCAGACCTGAGTGAGCAACGTTCTAGCAAGGGACTTAAAGCTATAAATAACCCCACATTTAATACAGAAGATCTATAAAGAGGAAATGCAAGCGTTTAAAAGGTCCTCATTAACAGTCCAATGGTTCGAATAAATTCAACACAAAATAGACCGAAGCCGTTGCATAAAGAGGAACGTTTATGAAGGTAACTTTGTTCTGAGGCTCAGTGTCTTGTTAGACAACGTATTAAACAGACGTTTGGAAGTCGTCCTGTTTGCAGATTAAGCCGACTTCATTCGACTTCGTTTGTTTCAGTTGCTGTAAGTTCTTTTACTGTATGTTGTGCATGTGGAGGTATTAAAGTTGTTAGATGTTTGCACTGTATAATTCCATATTAGTGCTTCGTTATTTAACAGTAGTATTTTTATGTCTATAGATAACATTTCTCGGGATCCTGGGATACCGGACCTTTGGCAAGCGTAAGAGGGATCAAAGCTAAGTTATTATTGCTGCTGGGAAAAACGTCTCCACTCTCTTTTCATTTCTCTCGATGTTAGGCCACTTAGAACCTGTCTTTATTTATTTATTTTATAATTTATGTACACACAGAGACAAAGTATCAGAAATAACATTATTATTGTTGAAGGAATCTAGCTTATTCTGCCATCCTTGTCTGAGCCTGATACCTGGTAATGCCCAGTTTTATGCTGAAAGCGCAAACCAATCCTCCGGTGTGCAATAGCAAGCTAGCCTCGTCATCTGTACCCAACCCGAGCGAAAATCTTTGATTAAATTATCTGTTTACCTACAAAAATGCCTGAGTCCCTCATCCCTACAACCTGTAATAATAAAATCAGCCGATACACGTACTTCTTCATATTCTAATCATAATAAAGCGTAAGCGCGCGGACGCCGGCCGTTATCAGCGCGGTACAATCGAGCCCAGTCTAAGTGGTTATCGAATAGCTCCCAGCGACCTTTCTGGATTAGGGGGCGGAATAGATCCCCCGGAACAGCGGCCATTGTGTTTCGTTACCGATCTGTGTTATTCCCGGCCGTATACGGACGACCGAAACGGGAATTCGGTCGTAATGCGTAGTGGTTATAACGGTACGCCACGGTCTCCGTGTTTCAGTGGTTTTTCAATTTGTCCGGTTGGATTTGTGCTCTGTTGCGTCGGCTTAAGAGCCCTCTGCGTAGTGTGGCTATCCGTCTACAGGCGAGATTAAGGGGCGAGATAAAAGGAGTGTGTCTCGAACTAAAAATATGTGAAGACGAAATTTAAGTATTTTTTTGTCGAAATTATTTAATACGTTCTTTATTCTTTAATTGTCACTCATAGGTGTTTCCTTTTCTTAGGCTTTCTTTGACTTTTGCTTGTACGAATTATGGCATTTATTAGCAGATAAATAACAATTTTTTGGCCGCGTGTTTCGTTATGCCGAAATTGTTTTAAAGAAGTTCCATTTTTGGCCTCATAGGCTTTATAAGCACTGCAAAAATTATACCAACACACAAATTTCGCTTGTAACTTCTGCCAGGCATCCTGCTGCCTTAATTTCGAATAATTTAGAGACAATTTGGAAGGCTGAAATTGTCTCAACAACAGCCCGAGCCTGGAGGCTCTATTACACAAAGTTATTTCGGTAATGTTACAGCGCACATCTCGTGAGATGTCCAGCTCAAATTCTATTTAGGTTTAACCTAAAGCTATGTTATAGGTACGGTCCCGTGGAGGTAGTTTTGGTGTCGGTACTCCGTTGTCATCTTGCTGGTTCAATATCTTGGAAAATTGCGTTTCTGCTCGTACATCTCAATTTTGGTAGTATATTTCAGAATCCGCAGATGAGAGTTTTCTTGGATAGAATAACGTTTTTCGTTTAGATTATTTTTTATTTTTCATGGACTGAAATTGACTTATAATCTGTGGAATGTGTGTGAATGAATCATTAGCTCAGGCTTTCAGAAAGTCCAAAGTATTTTAACTTGCTTTTGTACTAGCTCAAATTTCTTTTTAGGTTTGATCTAGAGCTATATTATAGGTAAGGTGGAGGACTCGTGGAGATAGTTTTGATGTCGGTGCTCCATGGTCATGTCGCTGGTTCAACATCTTGGAAAATTGCGTCTGCTCGTACATCTCAATTTTGGTAGTATTTTTCACAAACTGAAGAAGAGAATCGTCTCGGATAATATGTATTTGTTTATGGAAGTTTACATTACTATACTATAATATTACTATGCTATGAATAAGGAATATGCATGATTTTTTTATTTGCAAAATGAAACACTTATTGGCTCTAGTAAACAATTACGAAACCAATTTCAAAATACCATCATCAACGATAAAGCTTCAAAGATGACAATTAAAAAGAGAAGTCCGATACAAACTCTGACGTCAAATACTATGTCGCCTATACCGCTGCCATAGAAAACGACGTATTCGCGAGAAAGACAGATATACCTATGTATTTGTTTAAAATAGTTATATCTCGTTTGTTTTTGGATGAATTTTGATTCTCATTTCAATGTTAGTATTATATTTTTATATATAGTTCGATAAACTGTATAGATAATAAATACTTTTTTAATGCATATTCCCTATTAAATGAAATCAAGAAAGGCTTAGTTCAGGCTCTCCAGGATTTTCAAAACAATTTAACCAGCTTTTAATTCAAGATACAATATCCGACAGAATGTTACCGAAAGTCGTCAATGACTGCAAAGGTAACTTTCAACACATAAATCCTACTTATATTATAAACGCGAAAGTTTGTAAGTATGGATGGATGGATGGATGGATGGATGGATGTTTGTTACTCTTTCACGTCAGAACGGTTGAGCGGATCTTGGTGAAATTTGGCACAGAGGTAGATTATAGTCTGGAATAACACATAGGATACTTTTCATCCCGGGAGTATGTTCCCTTGGGATAAATTTCGACATTCACGCGGGCGGAGCAAGCACGCGGGCAAGTTAGCAACATTGAGAAAATGAGAAAAAGAGAAAATGTTTAAAAGTTGTAAAAACTCCCTAAAATATGGAACCTCAACATTAAAATAATCCTCGTCCTCGTCGGGTGATTAATGCACCATTATGGACGAAGAAGCCATAAATACGGCGGCATAGCACCGTGCCTAGAACCAGCTCGAACTTTTTGCTTTCCCCTATAAAACATGTTTTAAAATATTCTACACATGAATAATGGGCTGCAGATTAGCCGCTTTTAATATATTGTTTAATACCACACCCTTTTGCAGTGGCAGTCTCCTTGGTGAAGCGAATTAAAGGAAAAATGTATGGGTCTTGCAGGTGAAAAATTTAGAAAGGTTTAATTTTTCGTTGACAAAATAATGTTTCCGGTCTAGATAGGCCTCAAAAAAAATGATGAATGTTATGTTTAAGACTCTATTTGTACGAAGCGAAAAGTTATTATGAAAAACCTTTACTATGGGACCAACCCTGAAATCGACAAATCAGTAAAACGTACTGAACAGGCTGATTCTTCATTCTTTTTCGCGATTTCAATGTTAACGTTGTTCAATATTTTCAGGTTTTGTGTTTAATCTGTTACATCCCGTAGTCAAAGTAAGTAAGTCACATCAACGTTACTAGAAAGACAAGTACCTAAAAAGTTGTTGCGGTGAGAGGTTCACATAACTGCAATACTGGCAAGTTCAAACACTCGAGACAAGTTCTAGTTCGATCCAGCCAGTCCCTAGCTGTCCTCCCCCAGCGACGCCCTAAGCCGAGGCCCGTACCCCACAGGGGGTGCCCTTAGCGTGTAGTCGCTTAGTTTGTAAGTTTTTTATAAGCCCTGGCTGGAGACTTTCGACAACCTCTTAGGTTGAACTGCGAGACGCCAGTCAAAAAAAACTCGAGACAAGTTGAATCGCCAGGATTTTAAAATCGTTGCAAGCCCAAAAAAATAGTAAGTATTGCAGTTTCAAATTTCATGTAAAGCCTGAGTCAGCACTATTCGTATTCGCAGCCCAGTATCCACTGCAGTAGCTACACACGCAGGTAGCGTAGTAGTAAATATCCGAACGAGAATTTTAACTGGACCCACAAAAAGAACATTCTTATTTTCCACGTTTGTATTTTGGCGGGATTAAACGAACTCCCAAAACACTACGTAGTTTTTAGAAGTCCTGTTTGATCCCATTTTTAGGGTTCCGTACCCAAAGGGTAAAATGGGACCGAGGGTCCGTCTGACCTTCTATCCGTCTGTCGCCAGGCTGTATCTCATAAGACAGTTGAAATTTTCACAGATGATGTATTTCTGTTGCCGCTATAACAAAAAATACTAAAAAACAGAATAAAATAAATGTTTAAGGGGGCGCCCATACAACAAACGTAATTTTTTTGCCGTTTTTATAGATAATGGTACGGAACTCTTCGTGCGCCAGTCCGACTCGAACTTGGCCGTTTTTTTTAGGATTCCGTTAATATAAGGTAAAAACGGTACTCTTATAGGAAGTGAAACTATGGTGTCTGTCGAGATGTTACTGTAGTTTTACGAGTACCTCTATCTCTCTGTCAGTTTTTATTGGTGCATCAACACTTCAGCTTCTGTGGAAAGTTGTTTATGGACTGATACAGATTTGTTTGATGCAAGAGTTTACTATATTCATCGCAGCTCAAGGCAATGGCCGTTAAACTCTGTCAACGCAGTACTGCAACGTAAAAGGAGATTTTCTAGATTTAAACAGTCAATGAATGCACTGTCATCATCACTTTTCGACAAGTAAGCAGTCACACAAAATAAAGAATAAGTATTCTTAAAAGCCAACCTCAAATTCTCCTGTCCCCCATAAAATGTTAAATAAACTAAATGAAACGCGAAAGCCGCGGAAAATACATTGTCAAAAAACAAAAAGCCTTAAGCCTCCACGTGTCCCAACACAATCTTATTCTAACCAAGAAGAAACAAAAAACCCGAAAAATCACCGCAAAATAATAATAAACAGCGGTTGTCCGCGGTGTCCAGCAAACGGACACAATTCGCCCCCGGGGACGAATAAAAATAATATACAGGGGATCGGCTTAATCCTGTATGATAAATGGAGGTTAACAGCGGCGCGGGCGCTGTGTGGACACGCCACTATCGATGCCGCGTAATTAAAATGGCGCTGTAGTTTTGGCGCGTAATGTGTTAGTGTTTCCCGTGTGACTGTACTTGGTATTTACTGGGGACTAATTATGATATAAGTTAATGTCAATTTGGGGAATTTCAATTCATAGAAGGGTTAAAATGTAGTCTCTCTCATAGTGTCACGTCCCTAAGAGACTATGAATCCAACGTGATAGTGGTTCAACCTGAAAAGTATGCTAATAAGATAGAGAATAGAATAGCTTAACGAACAAACACCAGTGTGCTAAACTTATTTGAAAAGCCAGTCATAAACTCATAATAAACATTAAATAATTTTACAACGCTGTAAAATTACGCAAAACTTAGGCAGCATTAACCAATCCCCACATTTCCACTATCTCGGCTAACAGTTCGTAATTCAGGCTTCACATCCCCGGGCTGTCATAAAACAAAATTTACCCTTAATTACAGCAGCTCATGAAACTATTTGTGTACGGACTTATCTTAAGTTATGTAACAACGCAGTTCCAAAACAATCCAGTTCCAACAATGACTTAGGACATCTATTCTTCGTAAGATCCACACGCTAAACTCTATTCCGTTGTGTTAAGGACTGGTTTAGTTCGTAATGTGTGTCAAGTAATAATGTATCGGTAATAGTGCAGCGGCGACGCGGTATTTGCTGGAGCGGGCAACAGTTGGAATGTTCCTTACACCGTATACCGTACACCGTTGGTCCGAAGGCAATAATAGGGAATGCGATTGTAACATTTGTACTTAACTGCGGGAACTCCAAACCGTATTTGCTATGTGAAATTTTAATTCTGTGTAGGTACATAAGTTTGTGAATTTCAATCATAGCCAGAGTATAACGTAGTGTTCCGCCATTTATGTGGGCGTATCCCACACAAATTGGTATCAGAACGAAATTTGGTCGTTCAAAGTAGTAAATTGAGCGACGCGCAACGTTTTAAACATTTTAAAGTAAATATTGGGTGAATTGGTATTTTCTGTTTTTCCTACTTGGACGGCAGGCGCCATGTTCCGCGCAGTTGATCGCTAATGGCGTACTAAATATAAACGATTGTTAAATGAAGTCTCTAATTTCAGTAACAATTGTTTAACTCCTATTGTTCCGTAATATATTGCGTTTAGTTAGTTTTGTTATTTTGCCAGCTATTTAGCCGTGATTTAGGCGCGATAATGGTCGCTCGTTAGCACTAATATATTGACTTCGGTGTTGTTATTAATGATATTACGTGATTTTAATGCGTACGTAAGAAAATTATGCTTCGTAGTAGCTGTGCAAGTATCACCACAAACATTTCTCAAACTGACAAATGACTGGAAGAAAATAAATAATCGAG
Source organism: Mamestra brassicae (assembly GCA_905163435.1). Classification (NCBI taxonomy): domain Eukaryota; kingdom Metazoa; phylum Arthropoda; class Insecta; order Lepidoptera; family Noctuidae; genus Mamestra; species Mamestra brassicae. Next base: position 1,361,600 of record LR990996.1, on the reverse strand, counting down.
TTGGTGGTGCTTTTGAAAATATACAAAATTCTGTTAGCATAATGCATTTGTATTTTATTTCTCAGTAACGGAATACGGGTGCAGTGTGCACATATCCCGGAGTTGCGTCACTACCGGTTTTCTCTTATAGAATAAGCCAAGCGGGACCATTGCGGGCGTTTCAATGCGATTGCTTTGGTCCTTGAGTTCATGAACAGACTGTAAAGATAAATGCAAACACCTCTTTATTTTCTTGCGGTTTCATCAGAAGTCTATCGATTATTGTACTATTGTTTCTTTTCAACATCGTTGATGAAAAGAGAATTTTCTTTCAGTTTCTGTGATCGGTTCATATGAATTAAATTCGTTTGTCAGTTATGTGAAACTCCTACAATGAGACCGATTCTGTCTGAAAACCATCTATAGTAGGCGCCAGATAATCGTGGAATAACGGTCATTGACCCACCTACAATTATTGACATTTTTAATTTGAAAAACGGAATTAATAACACAAAGCTGTCCCGAATCATCATCTCTCGTGATCCTTAACATTGTCTAATAATGAAAAACGATTCATATTTAATTGTTCAGGTACCTATGAACAGTTATTAGGGAAAGGTCAATATACTTTATTCCACATTTATCTGGCGCCTACTATAGTCTAACCTTATCAATCAAATTGACAGTTACAGCTTGCTTTATATTGACATTGATCGAGGGTTTTTGATGGACATGTCATGGCGACCGAGTCGAGTAAAGTTTCCTTCATAGTACTTAATGTATCTGCTAAAATCTGCTTCACTAACAGTTTCGATAATATACGTTTTTCAGTGATATTGCAGTTTCAGGCCATATTTCCTACATCTGCACCATAAAAATCGTAACGTTTTTTTTTTAAACGTTGCCTCTCACTAGGAATTTCTCTTGTATCGTGGGTGCGTTTACCAGAACAACTATCTGTAGGCCATATGTATATTTGTTCCGTGCGGGAATCAAACCCGCGACACACAGCGTAGCAGTCAATGATTCAAGCACTGCGCCAGCCGTGCCGTCAAATTCACAATCAACCAAATAACTCAGCAAGTCCATCCTCACTTCCTACCAACACCAAGTTCTGGCTCCACACGCCAGGCGGCAGTATTCCTCGCCACGCTGCCTCCATTGTGTGCGCCCATTCACGGACCTAAGGGCCCCTTGTCGCAGCGGAGCTCCGGAACTCCGTGTGATCCGGATTTAAGACAATATGGCACACCACTCGGCATCGTGTGACAACGCTCTTCGGTCAACATTTAAATAACTGCGGATTTCCAGTGATTTCGAGAGACTGCTGGATTGGGGTGTTATTTCTAAGGAATTTGGACTGTGAATTGTTATGAAATATATTTTGTATTATTGAGTTTGAGATTATTGATATATTATCATTATTTCAGAGTCGATTTTGATGAAATGGCGTGTATAGAAACTAATGCGTAAATCGTGGGGAGTTTTGAAAATATATAAAATTTAAGGGTAAGTACAGGAGAAAATGGACGGGCACAGTAGCACGAAGATTGTCCAAAACCCAGAGCCGGTCGATTCTGTAAAAATTTCGAAGTTAAGGCTTGGGTGAAGTGATCAAGAGGTGAGCTGTCAATCCATATAATCAAGATGTCACGTGATCACGAAGTGAGCTGTCTGTGCCTTCTCTTCGACATGTTTACAGAATCGACCGGCAGTTGGGCTATAGATGGTGGTTATGATGAACTCTAATTTAAATTACCTTTGCAATCTCGGAACTCGTGTGATCCGGATTTAGCCCAAAATATAGACCACTCGGCTTCGAGTGACAATGCTCTTCGGACAACATTTAAATAACTGCCGATTTCTATTGATTCTAGAGAGGCTGTGGGATTGGGGTGTTGTTTGTAAGGAATTTGGAATTGTTTGGAAAATATACTTTGTATGTATTGTTGCTCGCGTTACAGTAGCCTAGCCGTCTCCAGGGTGTCATCTTTCTTTGCACGGAATCTCCGGCACAAGCAAAGAGAGGCCTTAAACTCACGGCGATGTCACGTGGTTATGAACACGAATACTTAGAATTATATTTGTAATCTTACACACGATCCTGTGCTATAACTAATAAAGAAAAACGCGGAGAACCTCAAGCCGCGGAAATATAATAACCTAGTTGGCAATTATATTGTCGAGCCGTTTGGGGTTGAAATTCTTGGACCGTGGAACCGAGAACTTGCTTAACGCTTATTTGACACTTCGCGTGACCCAAGGGCTGGATTTTACCTCGGACGGAGGATAAGCATTGCCATACAACGTGACAATGCCGCCAGTCTTTTGGGCTCACTTCGAATTTTTTGACGCCATATCTAAAATATGGCGACAAATATATTTAAGAGTTTTTATTTTTATTTTAAGTGTATACAGTTAGATTAGTATTTAAAATATGCAATTCATTAAATTAAGACCTTTTTACAGAGAAAAGCAACATTCTCCCCCCAAAAGTAATAGAATATTATCATAACAATGACAAATGACCGGGCCGCATCCCCGTAGCTATTAGTTCACAGGTGGACACTGCCCATGCCCCGCTCATTAATCCTCCTTTACAACCCCCGTGGGGATCCACCACATAACCGCCAAAACAATTTGAACGTGTCATGGTAAAACACCGCAAACCATTAAGCCAATAATCTACAAAAACCACTGGAGGAAACTGCCCAGATGGACCGCCTCGTTGGACTATCGGTTTGGTAAGCGTGAGTATTGAGTTGAGCATAAGGTTCCATGGGGTTAATCTCCCGGTCGGCATGTTTTTGGGATATGCGGTGGTACATGGTGGACATCACACAAGTCGTTTTGAGAATACTTTCAATGAGCGCACAGTTAAGGAGGGAAATACCCAGCCTTTACTTCTAGGCCCATCGACGACCACGTCAACGCTTTCTATTAGGTTAATTGCGATGAACGTAGGAGCAAATGTAATAATATAATTAAAGAGAAGGATTTGAAACCATGATGTGGTCATGACCCGACGAGCTTTGGGGAAACGAAGACGCAGGAAGAGGAAAAGAAACTTTGATCTCTGAATTTTTTGTCAGGGTTTTCAGCTAGAAAATACTGGGTTCATCTAGGTTAGCACAAAATATTGATGCCTTAATGATTTATTTTCAACCAATTTGCAAAATAAATAAAAATGTATCCATTGTCATACGGATCTAGTCCATTTTAATGGTCTGGATATAACAGTTAGGGAGAAATAACTATTTGAGCCGACCAAAACAAGAAATAGATCCCATAAATAAATCATTTTCCAATTCTGTCAGAAAACTGGCGACACCTGATCAGATTTATTACAATAATAGTGACCCAGTAAACTTTTAAATCACTTGACGCGGCCGGACATAAATACGAGCGCTAAATTGACAAGGGACCTGAGTTGTGTCCGCCATCTTATGGAAACGGAACCCCAATAACTCTCGGCACAGATTCACGGGTTTTCAAACAAGGCGTTTTAGTTATAGTTGCCATTTAACTGTGGGCCGCAGCTTTTTGTTTATTGATTTCGTTCGTAGTTTGTGTTTGTTTAATACGTTTTTGGCAATTATTTTGCTGTTTGTTAGATTGGCTGGGTGTTTAAGTTTATTTGGTTCGATTTATTGTCTATTTATAACTGCATTCAATTTGATTGTTGGTCTTCATCAGAAACTCATTGGTTTTGGAAGCGCGCGGTTAATGAACTCGGCCTGTTGCTTTTATAACATGACGCTTTTATGATTGAACTTTACTACTTTTTTATATAAATCAATGGGAGGAGCTTGTGGTTAAATAATAACAGTCGCACGGGTCAATCTTGTTGCGGAATTTGTTCGAAAGAGTCACCGCGGCCCTGGAACGCAAAGGGCTTTGGAAGAAACACGGATGGGTTTTAGTCAGTAAGAGTCTGACACGCCCTTCCGCTCCACCTAGAGCGGAAGAAATCATTTGATGATTTCCCATCCTTAAAAAAAAAAACGGGTCAATCTTTAAGGTTAAGCAAAGCTTACCAAGGTTGGTCTGTGGATGGGTTGTATGTTAAGATTAACATACCGAGTTTCCTCTGTGCCTCGGAAAGCACGTTAAGCCGTTGGTCCCGGCTATCACTTGTAGATCTTTGGCAGTCGTTACGGATTGTCACAAGCCAATAAGTCTGACTCCAGTCTTGCCAAGAACTATGGGTTGTGGAGATCTGGTAGGCAGCCGCTCCACATAAAATACTGATATTCAGCTGAATCCAGTTTGACTGGAAATCGGCCCCGATATAGTTGGGAAAAGGCTAGGCAGATGGCAGATATAAATCAATGGTTGCAAATTTTGTAAATATGTGAGTACTATTTCCATTACTAGCAAACTTATTAATTTTACCTCTACTGGTATTGCTTTGTTGTACCTATTAGTAGTATATTAGTGTTCTTTTGGGTGCATCGTCCTCACATAGAATACTGACTACTTACATACCTCAACAGACAGATGTGTTGCTGGGGAGTTTGTTGCGCCACTTCTTCTTCCCAGCTAAAACACTAGGAAGTGGTGACGGGCGGGCGTTTTGGGGGACTGTCTTTATGTAGAACTTTGACGTTCAAAAAGTGCTGGCACTCTAATTTGAATAAATGACTTTTGATTTTGTTTTTGACATTATACTGACTTAGGTGTATTTTAAAAGAGTAACTATGGAGTTTCTTGTCCGTTCTTCTCCTTAAGAATCTACTTTTGGCGAATGGACAACTAGAGTCACTTTAATATTTTATTTTCCAACTGTAATATTGACGTTCCAAAGTTCCTTTAAATGGTCTAGTTGAAATAAATGAATTGATTTTGAATTTTACTTTGACCATTTCTGTTTTAGTCTCCGATTCCACATGTTCACGTAATGTGCTGAAACAGCTAGTTTTCAGCTTGCACTGAAATTGAATTTGGCAAAAACTACGTAAAGAGCACCGGAGCTGACCGAAGCAGTCAGTTTTACAGCACTAGCTTTGCATAGCCTTTTTAGGTCTAGAAAGTTTTTAGACTCCCAGAAGTACTAAAAGGTTTTTTTTATTGTTTATTGTGGTTGTTATTATATTTACTTCTTATCATATTTTTTAGTCGTGAGTGTATTCGGGGCACCACAGGCCCTATCAGAATACCAGCGCTGCATTATTTTATTTTTAAATATCGCAAATGCTGAGACAGAACACTTTATGGCGTCGCACAGGTCTTTTGTGTTGTTTTCATTTATAACTAAGTTATCAGTAGTATTTTTATGTCTATGACTATCCCGAGACCCTGGGGTACCAGCCCTTTGATAAGCGTACGAGGGGCCGAAGCCAACTGCAGAGGCTCCGTTAGACATTTCAAAGGAATGGGGGACCAACTAACGATTATTCCTGTATGCACTATGAAAGTATACCAAGGACAATCCCCGGTTGGTGCAGGACTATTGCAGAATATAGAAACAATAGATGAGAGGTTATGGGTTTTTGGTAGTCCTGCCTGACCACTGAAAATATACACTTTAAAATGGCAGGGGGTAACTTCCACACTCAATAAATGGGCTCCCGAAAACGGTCGAAAAGTGACGAACGTAGCGCCAAGGGGGCAGCATACCCTGACGTGCTAGAGGAGTGGAGAGGTATACCACGGCTATCAGGACAATCCCGGAAGTACGGTCAAGATCCCAACACCTTACTGGATTATACATCCTTCTCCCGAGCACGTTTGAATTTGCGAATCTCCACTCAGAATGTCTAATTAAGGCAAGAAAGAGGTTGGAGCTCTGTTCTCGTCATTGTTCACTCCGGCCAGCCAGAGATGAGGAACAAGACTTCTCCCGGAAGAGCAAGTCAGTGAGGTCGCTACCTACTTCCCAACAGTTCGCCACGGAACTGCCCTGTGGATTGTATGTCTCTTTGTCTGGCCCCTCGCCCTTAGTATGATCTAAGGTTCATTGGGGCACGCATGACCCACCACGACGTTAACGTAAAGACGGCGGCGGTGGTGGGGTTATTTTTAATCTCACTATGAGCCTGTACTGTCCCACTGCAGGGCAAAGGCCTCCTTTCCGTCCTTCCACTTACCCCGGTCTCTATCAGTATTAGTCATTAATGTATCTAGTTTTCCTGAGCCGGTCCCAAATAAACATATATTTCCTATATTTATTTCGTAGAATTATCCAAACATTATTAAAAATTTGGCAACCAGTAGATAACAGCAGTTCTATTACCTTAGAATGGACCATAGATTAATAATGCAGACAAATAGCAGTAATGTGACCGTTATCATAGTGTTTACGAGCCGGCCGCCATGCTGCTTTGCCAAATTTACTGTTCCCGACCAAGTTTTACAAGGCAATTTACACTTAGCACAAAGTTTAGGCTCGGTGGAAACGATTTTGCGCTACTAATGCAGTTAATTATGGTTATAGGGTCACTTTCATTCAGTTAATAAAACTCCGCAAACCTGATTGGCATATGGGTTCACTACAATGACTAAGAAATCAAATGAAAGTTCTTTAAAAAATAAGTAGGTACATATGTACGGGTAGGGTACATTTAAAAAGATGAACTGTTGTAAGTTCAATTGGTGTATTGAGTTCAACACCCCAAACTGATAGATGATCGACCCGCGGCGAATGAGTCTTTCAACGATGCTATGCAACTACTAAACGCTTACTCAAATGTTTTTATTTATTAATTAAAACCAGCTTTTATTTATAAACTAGCACTAGTAAGAACACTGTGCAAAGGCGGATTTAATGCCTTAGGCATATTCTGTCAGTCGACCTTAGGGTGGTGTAGAGACAACATGGCAGGTGCAACTTAAAGAAAAACAAATAGAGAGAAGAAAAAAAGTGTTTATAAATACGTGGATACTTACTTACATATAAACAAAGTTATTAAGAAAAAACGAATCCAACGATTTAACGCTGTGATGATTCTATCAACTTCTTGCGAATGTGCTCACGAGCCTTCACCTTAAAGGACAACCAACTTGTTGCCATCCTGACGTTTAGAGGGAGCGCATTCCACAGGAAAATTGCTATGCGTAAATGTGTGATTTTAATTCATTCGCTGCGCGTCCACGTCAGCATAAAAATGAGACAATTAATATGTACGGGTTTGCTCGTACAAAGTACCTACCTACCTACCTATTCAGCCGCAACTAAACAGTCGACTACGGGATCATCAGCCGCAGGTCCTCAGCTTCTAAGTCAAAAATTCAAACGCGAAATTCAGTATCACCATAACATGGTAGAGTCAGTTATCACAATTACCTTTGCATAAATTGTGTTGTGTTTTTTTAGAATACCAATCGATAGAATTTTTTAATTATTTTATACTAGTGGCCCGCCCTGGCTTCGCCCGCGTGTATAATTTGTTCAAAATGTTGTTTCTTAAGATTCTCCTGACAATAAAAAACACAACAAAAAATAATTAGCAAAATTGGTCCAGCCGTTCACGCGTGATGCCGTGACCAAGGGAATCAGGTATTCATTTTTATACATATAGATTTTCACCATTTCAGCAAAGTAGGTTAATTAAATATTCATATTATAAAAAAAATCTCAACTATTTATGCAAAGGTGGGTCTGCTAATTGGGGTAACTGACTGTACCCACCCATCACGTCTGCGGAATTTTGGTAGCAAATTTAATTTGATCTCGCCAATCAATCTGCCTAGGCTGTTCCTAATTTTATTGGGATATGCATCCAGTCTAACCAAATGCAGCTGAGTAGTACCAGTATTTAAAATGGAGCGGCTACCTATCTGAACTCCTCAACCCAGTAACTGGGTTATACGGTAACCCCTTGGCAAGACTGTCAAAGATCTATAAATAACGTGCTTTCCGAGGCACGGACGGGACACGATATATGTAATAGACGGACGCCCGTGCATGGTCCGACCTCGTCAAGCGCTGCTTAACCTCGAAGATTACAACTTGCGGCTGTAATAAATAACTAGCTTTTGCTCGCGACTTCGCACGCGCATATCCCGTTTTTTCCCGTTACCGTAGGAATTTCCTGTTACCGTATAGCCTTCCTTAAGAATGTGGCTATCATATACAAAGAGAATTTTCCAAATCCGACTGGTAGTCACAGACATTAGCGCGTTCAAACAAACAAACCAAAAAACTCTTCACCTTTATTAATAGTATAGATAACAGCTGCACTTCAATCTCCCAAGCCACGGTTCCTGTCGTGTTGTGATCTGACCTTGTTCAATTACATAATTACAAATTGAAAACAAAAATGTGTGCGTGTACTAGTGTACACACGTAAGAAGTGAAACTTCTTTATGACCTTATTTTTCGAAAAATTATCTACTTTTGTTTAAATTTTTACTTTGTAAAAACAACAACAACAACAACACACAACAACAACTATAACAACAACAACACACAACAACGACTATAACAACAACAACAAACAACAACACACAACAACACACAACGACAACTATCTCTAATATAAAACGGTATAAGTATAGTGGTGGGAGTAAGTCCACTTAAACGACATGCGATCCCTACTCCGCTGGAGAAAGTACTCTTCGAATCAACCGTGGTAGGGACAAGAAAAAGATGGCGCGTAACGGAAAAATGTGACGCGTAACCGAGAAATGTGACGGTATTTTTTTTTCCAACGCCGATAAAGAAGTTTCACTTCAAATGTACAAAAATATTCATTGGAATGAAAAAAGTTTAGGTACAAAAGTTTGTGTTCGTTAACAACCGCATTAGTTTAACCGCATTTATATGAATACTGTGTCGCGGCCATTAGCGCCCACCTCCAAGAGGGGAGACGACAGCGTTCCAGGCATTCATATACAAAGGATTAGATACAATTAGATACCTACTATACTTAATTTTTCTTTTGTCAAAAAGTATCATAAAAAAACCAATAAAAAAATAAACAGTGTACCTGAGTTTTTAGATTATAAGTTTAAACCGGTGGAGGGCAGCAATGATATTTAATATTTCAATTTATGTGGGTTATTTAATTTATTTTTAATTTATGTCAATTCAAAATTTTGACTTGAAATGATGTAATTAACTTCTATGACTAATTTGCTTTAGAACTTTCTATACCTTATTTACGCAAAATAAATGACTTATTATTATATAAAAAAAAACATAAAAAATAATCATGAAAAGTATTAAACTGAACTGGACTCTTAAACCAGTTCAGTGAATTCAGCAATAAGAGTGTCTAGATAGATATAATTGATAGCCACAGAATATGTTTCGAAGAAACGGAAATACCATGTCATAATAAGTTGAAACTTCCGATCGCCATTGTGATCCAAGCTGAAAGAACACAGCATTTCAATTAAAATAAAGACAACAACAACAAACTTACAAGCGGACTAAGTGGGCGAAGCAAGGAGCGTAGAAGTAATGCAGATGTGGCATTTTCCTATAATATTTAGAATCGCTTTTTAGGGTCGTGTCTGCTAAATAGAGTAATTAATGGTTTTGGCTCTCGGACAGAAATTTTACCTCATCTTTTTATTTGTTACTATCTTACCTATAAAAAAGTTTAGTTCTAATCAAGCCTGAAAACCCCAAAGTAAATAAATACCTCAATAGGTACCCTATTTTACAACGCGATATATTGGTCCATCGTCGCCATTGATATCACGTGACTTAGGGTCGACGCAACACGTTTCCTTACCCCATTTTCCCCTGTCAACAGTCATGGTATCATTCACTCCAATTACATCATTGGTAGCTATAATGTGCCGATTCATTATTTGTAAAATAATCCTTACTTAATTATAAAATATATAATTCATAAATTATATTTATAAATGAGAAAGTGAGCTTTTTCCCGCAACTTTGTCCGCTTGGAATAATTACTTTGGCACCCATTTTATTTTTAAGATAAATACATTTTTTCAAAAACGCTTGAACATAATATGTGGATTTACTTTTTATCAAGTGCCTAAATACAAAGGTTCATGGTTTTATCTTCAATAATGACGTACCCATACAATCTTTTATCCCTTATTTCAACCCTTCAAGCCTTTTTCTTGCAACAAAAGCCTATGGCCTTCTCTAAGGTCTAATCTATCTCTATACCAAATTTCATCTAAATCGATTTAGCGGTTTAAGCGTGAAGATGTAACAGACGCTTTATAATCCCCTATTAATAACCCTAAATCCTAAATCGCTAAGAATTTTAGTACAGAGATAAATGGGATCCTGGATACGGTTATAGGTTACTTTTACGCGAACGGAAGTTAAAGGCAAAACCTAGTTCAAAATAATTGCAGGCTCACGAGAACCTATGCTCATTTTGTGCATATCAAAACAAACAGTGACGTGTACTTTTACTACCTACCCTCGCTTCTCGTTCTAGGGCTGGTGTTCCAGCATCGAAGACAAACAGAACTCGCGGCGAGCATGTTGACGATACCCCCATACCGGCGACGATCAAACATGCACGGAGACCACATACACGACTTACTTTTACGAAAAAACGTTGAAATTGAATGAAGAACATCGGATGACGTCATAGGGGATTTTGGTGTAACTACAACTGAGGGGCAATTCTCGTATTTTCAAGGAACGTTGTATATAAGTCACCGGAAAACGGTAAACTCCGTACAAATATAAAATATCTTAAGAGATTGTAAACTCTCGAAAAATTGTCAACTGAACATTTGGAATAATTTTTTACGTATCTAAATTTGAGTATAGAATTAAAGATTTTGATTCGTATAATTGTAGAACAAATGTACATTTGACAATTTATCGAGAGTTTACAATCTCTAAAGATATTTTGTAATCTTACGTAGTTTGCATTTATCCGGTGACATACCTATGCACCTCTAATTTTTGACCATGTGACCTTGATCGTCACTGAGATGATATTGCGACTTGAATTTTAACGCTTTTGAAATACATCATTGATCAACTGATGATAAAACCATTTTGTATAAAGAGGACAGTGTTAAATGTGAATGAGCAATTCTATAAGAAGAAAAAAGAATGACGGATTCTATGAGTGTATTGCGCCGATCCCAAACGGAACATAGGCGGGACGATTTTCTCAATGAGAACATTACTATAATTAGGTACGAAAGGTATGCCTTATAAACAGAGTTGGGCAATATTTGAATTACTTGTAATTGAAATGCGTAATTGAAATACTAATACGTATTTAGTATTTGTATTTCAATTAAATCTTAAAAATGACATTTTTAACTAACTAACGCTGAGGTATTTCGTAGTTAGTATTTCAAATACATTTGAACATAGATACATTTAGCAATTTTATTAATAGGTGCGTTCTGCAGAAAAAACCGCTCTATAGGTTTCGTAAGCAAAAAGGCTAACCTTTTTTTTTTTGATGTCGAGGGGAAATCCTCATGGATGTCTGGGGGGTCTGTCAGACTCTTACTGACTAAAACCACCCCGGTGTTCCATCTCCCACCTACGCCGGGGATCGCGGGAACGAATGAGACTTCCGTAATCCCCGGCTGGTGCCGCTGGTGCCCGCCTCTGCGGGAAAAAGGCTAACCCAACCTAACACCTGACAGTATTTTGTAATTAGTATTTTGCATTTTAAGTAAAAATAGTTAAAATACTGTGTTTTTATTTCATATTTTAAATACACGACTTAAAAGAATTTCATATATTAAATACATGCGAGATGGTATGTTTTAATTTGTATTTTAATTAAAGCAAAACATATTAGCTCAGTTCTGCTTATAAAGTAGATAAGTGAATATTCCTGAAGTCACGATGGCTAAAGAAACATCTACTTTCTTTGCGTTTTAAGAAAACGGCCGACTGTGTCACAGACGTCCTCCATCATAAAATTCAATCAAATTCAAGTTCCTAATTACCTATTTATTCCTTCCAGCAAGGAAGTCTTTAGAGTCTCTTTTCGCCTCTCAAGATCAGTTTCACTAGTATGTTGTGTGATTACTTAATTCCACGGCTAGTGGGCAGGGACCCTCATAAAGATAAGACGGGAATGAGTGGGGCTCTTCTTAATTTATGAACAAGTGTCGCCTCGGGAGCCCCTCATGTAGCCACGTAGCCATGTAGCCACGCTCTCACATGGATATCGCGACGTATAATAAAGTCTGCCTGATGTTTATCTGTGTTTTTTATCTTAATGCCTTACGGAGTCCCTTAAAATAGATTTTGTTTAAGTTGTGGTGCTGTTAGTTTTGGTAGGCTTTCGAAGCTGGGTCCGGAAAACGTAATTGTGAAAGAAATATTTTACTGCTTACTTTGGTTCAGGGTAGATAGTTTTTTTCATTTTTCTAATGGATCTCCAAAACCATAACGTTTTTTGCTAAACTTCTACTCCAAGAAATTTGAAAAAAACCACGATTGAAGTCATGTTCTTAAATACTTCATGTTCAACAATATTCCTACTTGTATAATGTACGCCGACTTCCAGTTTTTTTTAAAAGTGATCAAAACTAAATTTACATGCATGACAATTGACAACCAGAATCGTTTGAAAGACTTACGGATGTCCTGACCAATGAACAGAGAGCTAGCCTTATTTTCAACAATTTCAATTAGTCTAACTACATCCCAGTTTTGTTCAAAATAGTTATTTTCAACACATTTGCTTAAAAAATGCATTTACGAAGCCTGTACACATTGTTCGAAAGTTAAAAATTACGCACCACACAATGCAACGTGCAGTAAAATAAGTACTCTCATCCAAGTACCTATTTTACTGCACGTTCCATTGTATAACGCCATATCCATAACCACGGTATTTTATTCAACTTAAGAGGCTAATTTGGTTAGCCTCTAAGGTTGAATAAAACACCGTGTTATTTCTTGAAGGGTGTTCAGTGAAAACAAGATCTTTGGAACTAATGACCCGTGAAAAGTCGAAGGTACGCGTGTATGACTAAAACTTTGGTGAAAGTACGAGTTTGAACCTTTATCACACCGTTCAGTTTCCAAGTTAAATCGGGAGAAAGTTTCAGTGAAATCATACAGAATGTAAAGCAGTGAGTAGGTAGCTTTAAAATATTGGGTTGCGAAATTTGTTCAAAAGAGTCACCGCGGCCCTGGAACGCAAAAGGCATTAGGAGGAACACGGATGGGTTTAAGTCAGTAAGAGTCATTTGATGATCCATCTATAAAAAAAAAATTAAAAAAAGTTTTAAATATGTTTTCCAAATTTTATAAGGAATCTGTATTTTTTACGCTCACAATTTTGTATCCACAAGATTTTCCTAATTTCTCGTTGATCTAATGGTTGCAAGCGTTACTTCTTCTTCTGGTTCGAGTTTAATGTCTGTAAGTTTTATTGGTTTTTTTCCATCAGGTATTTCTAAGTAGCAGATGGCAGCTCGGAGTGTAAGTTTTGCGTCCGGTTGATGGCAATAGGTTCGCCCCTTTAAGTTACATAAGTACCAATTTTTTTCCCGCGATTTCGTACGCGCATCTCCCGTTATTTCCCGTTTTCGTAGAAATCCTCTTAGTGCACCCCTACACTCTCCAAGGAACCTACATGCCAAATTTCAGTTTTCTACGACCAGTAGTTTCGGCTGTGCGTTGATTGTCTGTCAGTCACTCAGTAACGGAATACTTTGATATATATTAATATTGATTGATGTTATGGGACTTAAACGTAATTAGCAAAATGTAATTAAGTTTTGGTAGTTCTCTGGCTATCCCTTTGGGGATACACGTGTGATGTTACGATTTATTGTTCCATAAACATACTTACCACGAAAGACTCATTTATACCTAGTTTCTTATGCTCACACAATTTTCAGGCAAAGAATAACAGTCGCACGGGTCGATCTTCAAGGTTAAGCAACGCTTACCAAGGTTGGTCTGTGGATGGGTGACCATCTTAAAATACCGAGTTTCCTCCGTGTCTCGGAAAGCAGGTTAAGCCGTTGGTCCCGGCTGTCATTTGTAGATCTTTGGCAGTCGTTACAGATTGTCAGACCCAGTGTTCTTCCTCTTCACTCCTACTTCTTGATCTATGCTGTCCCCGACAGGGTCCATAATTGTGACTATTTTAATTATTTCTTCACCAACTATATACATTATGGTACGTAATGAAGAACTGAGTTAATCTGACTCCAGTCTTGCCAAGAACTACCGTGTTACCCAGTTAATGGGTAGAGGCGGTCTGGTGGGCAGCCGCTCCACATACAATACTGACATTCGGCTGAACCCGGTGTGACTAGAAGCGACCCCAATATAGTTAGAAAAAGGCTAGGCAGATGATGATGATGATGTATTCAAAATTACTTCGGAACACCTTTAAAAATGAAGCCTAAAATCACTCGTTCACATCGGAGGCAGGCATCAATCACAACTTGAACTCAGAGCAAACTTGCCTCCATACCAAGTTAACTTATCTACTTGGAATGATAGCTCGAATCCTTTCAGTGGTTTTAATCTAAGAAGACTGCAAACAGGAAGTGAAGTTTGTTATGTAAAAGTTTGATGAAGAATTGAACTACATAAATGTTGTATAGGCAAGTTTTTAGCATATATAGTCAAAGGTCCAAAGGAGTTATCCATCGATTCGAAATAATAAGAAGCATTTTTACTGCCATTGTTATCATATCAGCCAATTGGCGTCCACTGCTGAACGTAAGCCTCCCCCAAAGATCGCCAACCATCCCGGTTTTGAGCGGTCCGCATCCATCCGCTGCCAGCCACCTTCTTCAAATCATCGATCCATCGTGCTGCAGGGCGTCCCACACTACGTTTGCCCATACGCGGTCTCCACTCTACCACATGTCTGCTCCATCGACCGTCTGCCCGTCTACAGACATGGCCGGCCCACTTCCACTTCAGCATGCTCATTCTACGCGCAATGTCGGTGACTTTAGTTCTCTGGCGAATGACTTCGTTGCGAATTCTGTCCACCAGAGAAATCCCGAGCATTGCTCTCTCCATATCATTGTTATGCTTCTGACTTAAGGCCTGAGACCTATGTTTATTCTTAGTCCTTCTAAAGGAAACGTCCTTCACTCCACTTGACTCCCTGCAAAATGCCCTCGATTGATTTTTATTTTATTTCAATAAGTACAGACTACAGATTAAGACAATTCAGCACAGCTATGAAAAATATACAGTACATAAACCTGAAGTCCAATTAATACTGCACACAGCGTTCAATGTCTAATCTGCTTCATTAGTGACAGTTAACGTTAAATAATATGGAGAAGTTACTTAATGAGAGTGTTGTAATTACGAGTATAATGTATAAAAAGAATTTCTAAATTTGTTAAAACTGTTTAAAAACAAGTCCACCTTAGAGCATATTGCATTATATTGACTGCACATTCTGGACAACGGATTGTTTTCAGAAACATTATTGTTACTAGCGGGAATAATAAACAATGGTGGAGTACGCACAGATCGAGTTGGTATTTTATAGTTTAACTGTCCCAGTAATTGTATGTCAAAGTAGCCATTAGCAATTCTAGGGAATGTAGGTACTTAAATCACTAACCCATCTCCTTCTTTCAAGGTTCATATCAATGAACCACAAGCTATACCTAACTGTTAATTTGACTGAGTTGAGGTTGGGCCAAGTGGAGGAAATTAATTATTATGAGAATACTAGCGTTTGCACGCTACTTCGTACGCCCATATCCCGTTTTTTTCCGTTTCCGTATGAATGTGGCTATCATATACAAAAATAATTTTCCAAATCCGACAGGTAGTTCCAGAGATTATGAGTTGCGCGTTCAACCAAACAAACTCTTCAGCTTTATTATATGTAGTATATTATATTATATTATAGTAGGCGCCAGATAAATGTGGAATAAAGTACATTGACCTTTCCCTAATAACTGTTCATAGGTACCTGAACAATTAAATATGAATCGTTTTTCATTAATAGACAATGTTAAGGATCACGAGAGATGATGATTCGGGACAGCTTTGTGTCATTAATTCCGTTTTTCAAATTAAAAATGTCAATAATTGTAGGTGGGTCAATGACCGTCATTCCACGATTATCTGGCGCCTACTATAGTATAGAAATGAGCGAGTACTTCGAAGTTTAGTCTTGCACTTAACACAATTTTGTTTTAGTGGTTTAGTTTAGGTACCATTTGCTCAAGACTTGTTCAAACCGTTCTTAACCGTCAACCGCTCTTAGTAGAAAACCTCGTCAGTATAACCAAATCTAAAACAAACGGGCTTAGTACCTAGGTACACGAAAGTCAAAAAACAAAATTAATAACATTTTCTCAAGGTACACACTTAATTCCGTCCTCCAATTAGCAAGTGGATGTCATCTTTCGCGTCTCATTTATCCGGATTAGCCTTGTCGACGGCGGCCGGGGCCGGTTACAGCCGGTTTCAGCCGGTTATAGCCAGTTATAGCCAGTAAAGCGCGTCTTGCCGGCTAATAGAGGTAGTGCTCTTAATTGAAGCCCTTCGCTTCTATGTATGTTATCATTGCGCGCAATATTCTCCTAAGCTCCTTGTTGTCTAAGAGAGTGTTATATAAGTTGTGTAATTAATGTACTTAATTAAATATTATTTAATTGTTTTCGAATTATACAATGATACCTGATTTTTGTTGGATTCAAGCTTTGGCCATTATTTATCGCAGTCGACAGCCGATGGCTCTTCATAAAGGAAACGGGCACTTAAAAAAGGTTTACAATTATCATGAAACTGAAATAATTATGACCAATCCTTCGAATAAAATCCAGTGCAAACTGAAAGACTAATAATAAAATAATGAGATCCATTCACTGAAACTGTAAAGCTATGAAACCATAACCAAATTCATTCACATATCGGTCACCAAAGCCTCAGTGAAGCTATTTTTACAACGAGTCCGGGAAGCTGCAAAATAAATTAACTGGGACACGTTTAAAATTAAATTAAAATGACAGCAATTTCGGATACAAAGCGTCGTTTAATGCAAATGTTGCAACTATTGTGTCCGTGATTTATACCTGTGGCCACTAGACATTATTTAAAATGCTCGTAAAAACTCAGCCAGATTACAGCGACTAGCATTTGTGTCACATAAAAGGCTAGTAATAGCCGCTGTAAATATTGTTAGTATTCGTACACGATGTCTGGGTCATTTCTCCTGAATTGTGGGCATTTGTGGGCATTTGTGCCCGCACACATGCCACGTATCTCGCGAACTATCATTTTTTTGCGGGCATTACAGGCTTTTTGTTGTAATAAAAGTCAGCTTACATTATTTTGATGGAAGACTCTGAGGACGAGATTGAACTTTTTGGATTGTTTATTTTTTTTGGACGTGGACACGTTTGTGACAGGGTAACATATCATCGTGTGAGTACTGCGGAGAACTAACACGAGAGTGTGATGAGTAATGGCAGTATCAATTGTTGCAGACAGTGACAAATAATCGCAATCCAGAACATTGAAACTAGAGATTTCTAAGTGGCACAGGTGGAATGGGATCCATTAAGATCGGTATTACATTCAGCAGTACCAACTGTCCTCTTCAACAGAACAAAGCATAAGAAGATACTAGGTATGACATCTGCTGATTGAGCTTAGAATAATCTAATTCAATAGTTTTTTTATACCTAGTTACGTTAACGTTTTAGACCTTTGTAAGTTCTATAAAACTTGTTTAAAAGTAAGGCCACTAACTCAAGTATAAATAAGAACTTGATTGTTATTATTATTAATACAGCTTATTTTGATTATAGCTGTGTGTCCTGTGGTTTTGTGCTCACACCATAAATTAGTAAGTACTGTAATTCTATACGCGATGATTTTTGGTGACTATGGTGTCCTTTTTACTTGTTTATTTTTATTAGCTGTAAGTCCTCCATGCTCTAAAAATAAATAAAATAAATAAGATAACAGATAAGAGAGTCGTATCTCAACACACGACCAACAAACGGTTTCCGAACAATTTCTAAGACCGTAATCTGGAAGCTCACACCGCGATTGATACTTAAACTGGCGATAATATCTTCTATGACAGTTTGTGTGGCCATAAACGGACCGATAACCACTCCACAAATACCGTTCAGAAGGGGATGATCATCGAATGAAAACCACCCGACGGACGACGACGAAAGATAGCATAACTGACCGCTTAAATTCTACTAATAGTATTGTCTCTGGTCTAAGACTAATAAGGAATATGCATTAAAAAAAATATTTATTATCTATACTTACAGTTTATCTAGAAAAATATAATACTTACTAACAGTGAAAATAGAATTGAAATTGACCAAAAAACAAACGATATAAAACTATTTTAAACAAATATATCTGTCCCTCTCGCGAAAACGCTGTTTTGTACGGCAGCTGTATAGGCGACATAGTATTTGACGTCACAGTTGGTATCGGACTTCTGTTTCTAATAGTCAACTTTGAAGCTTAATAACTTCATCGCTGATGAAGGTATTTTAAAAATTCTTTCGTAATTTTTGACTAGAGATAATAAGTATTCTATTTTGCAAATAAAAAAATTGCATGCATATTCCCTATTGACCGTTTTTGTTGATACAGTGATAAAACTTTCAAATATGACAGAGAAGCGACCCGCTCCGGCTTCGAATGGGTGAAAACAAGGCATAGACGCAAACCTTCCTCATTTAATTTTACTATATCATTGTTATGTTTATTATGTTATCTTTTTTTGTTTTACTATGATGTGGTTGTTGCTGTTGTGTTGTGTCTGTGTCGAATACATGTTTTCTATTCTACTTATAGGTTTTACTTTAGTGAAAACTGCATCAAAATTCTTAGAGTGGGAGCTTTATAATATATTAATGTAAGGTCCTAGCCTTTACCGAAGTTTCATTCCTAACAAGAACCGTGCAATCGGCGATAGTGTTACCTAGCTTTCTATCAGTGAATTTTTTCAATCAGATCAGTAGGAACTTCCAGAAATTTATAAACACACTAATAATTTTATCACTTTTTAATATCAGTTTAGAAATGAATTCGTCACTACTCTACTACTATCTTTACAAGAGGATCATCGGCAATGATAGGCTCCTCAAGTCGAAGCTCCAAAGTCTTGAGCATCGACGCCGAGCTGCTAGCCTGTCGGCTTTCTATCGGTTGCATTTTATGTGAGACTGAATTGCATAGTTTAATTCCGCCAAGCCCGTTCCATCATCGCACTACAAGACGTACGGCGATGCGCCACCGGTAAGTACATAGTGGACATCCAACCCACACGCACAAAACGTTTTAGGAACACATTCATTGTGCGTACAGCTAAGGAGTGGAATTCCCTGCCTGAGTCTGTGTTACCTGATAGGTACAACCTGGGAGTCTTTAAGTCAAGAGTGAATAGGCTACTGCTAGGCAAGCCTGCTCCATCTTCGACCACATCATCGCTTACCATTAGGTGAGATAGTGGTCAAACGAGTACCTATAAAAAGGAAAAAAAAAAAGCTATATAAGAGAAATACGTAACAATAGCTATCGTTTCAGAACCGGCAACTAACTTTCCAGGACAATCCAAATGATCCAGAAACAACAAAGCACGAATCTGTATCCAATAAACTCTATTATTATTGCCCTAGTTTAACAACTATTAACTAGTTTAACTAGTTACAACGGAACAATGAAATTAAAAATGTAAACCTTTACAAACTGGGGAGGTTAAACCCGAACTCCGCTGTTCCGGGCCCAGCCGCTTGCAACATTGTTTCTTGTTCCACATTCAAACATCATGTAATTTAATTTATATTAAGGCTGTAATAAGATTAGGTCTAATTTAAGCGTCCTGTGTAAATACTTTGATCTCGTTAGCATTGTCGCCGCGTTGTTTATTAACCCAGTTATAATGGAAGACGAAAATCTCCGGCTAGCTAGGAGCCAGTCATAGTTCGAACAAAAGGTTAATTGTTATTACGTTCTGGTAATGTGACATGACTAGGGCGTTGTTTGTAAGCCAGGCATCGTCATCAGACAATTTGACGGTCAAGAATTAAAACCTAGGTCCTGTCTGAAATCTGTAAAATCTAGAACAAAGAAATATTGGAATAATATATAATACCTTCTTTACATTAACAACAGATGCTGTTGTTTGCTGTTGTCTTTAATCGTCTTTAGAAAAGCCATTTCTAGAAACAAACTCAAAATCTCTTTTGCCTAAAAACCTTTCAAACTTTGGCACTAGGGCTTTTCCCTTTCTGATCTCAAATCTCTACAATTCAGATATTATTTGTTGTAGCGGCAATAGAAATACACACTCTGAAAATTACAACTGAATACCGAACCATTACGGTTCATGAAACATCGCTGGCAGACAGATGGACAGCGAAAGCTTAGTAAAAGAATGAATAGGTCGATCTTTGAAATTATACTCAAATCTGGAACAAAACAATGAAATTTGATAGTAAAAAGCCTTCTATTTCAGCACTCCATCGGAAGGAGTCATTTTAAATTCTCTGTAGGGCCATGTGTTAGTGGCAACTCAGTGTAAAATTGTAGTCAGTGTAGCAGGTTACCTGTCCAGTCCACTCAGTGCGCAGCGCCGTATCGCTGTAAAGCACTCATTAATTTACTACAGAAGAATTAAAAAGGAGGTTTCGCTGCTGGAAAATATTGTTTGTGGTGGGAATCGCACAGTACTGGACCTGTTACACAGAAGTTTTTCAGGATTTGTGTTGAGCGTTGTCGTCTTAGGAACGAAGAACGGAAATAACAGATGTCTCTTTAATTCGTTATACCTACAGTATATATAAGCTAATGAAGAACAAGAATAAATGTACAAACGAGATAAAAATTGGAGGGGAAGAACTAACAGGGCATGGAAAAGTTCATCCACATCGCTGTCAACGGGGAAAGTGCTCAGAACACTGGCAGCATTGCTTCGTTGAATTTATAGAGGTATGCGGAACAGAGAGTAAAGTCCCGCCTCCATTGAAAAGGGAGGATCCTCCGACCAGATGGTTGTTGTGTCTGGTGGGCAACAGCCCGATGGTTGATATTCCTATTCACTCTTAACTTAAAGATTCCCAGTTTGAAGCTATCAGGAAACAGACTCTGGCAAGGAATTCTACTCCCTAGTTGTACGCACAATGAATGTGTGTGTGGGATGAAAGCGAAGATTATGGTTACTCCACGAAAAGCTCTAATATGACTAGGTAGCTAGTCAAATATCTATAACTACTTACTAGCTTTTTCTCCGCAGCTTCCCACCCGAGGCCGTGAGCTTTCCGACCCTATGACAATCAACCAAATACACAAAGACATTTAATATTTTAAATACTAATCTAACTATATACACTTTAAATAAAAACAAAAAGTCCTTACTGAAACATGGCGTCAAAAAATTTGTCCGCATCGCTATCTACTTGGCAGTGAGCCCAAAAGACTGGCGGCATTGCCACGTTTTATGGCAATGCTTATTCTCTGTCCGAGGTAAAAGCCAGCCCTTGCGTCACGCGAAGTGTCAATTAAGCGTTTAGCAAGTTCTTTATATAACGCATGAGCACTCGGCCCCCACGGCCCAAGAGTTTCAACCCCAAACGGGTCGAAATTGCCAACTAGGTTATTATATTATATTTCCGCCGCTTGAGGTTCTCCGCAGCCGCAGCAGCAGCACCAGCACAGCACGAAGAGCTAGGAAGATGGGATGGCGCAAGAGTATCGACACAAGTAGCGTCCCACACTAAAGGCCTACCCAACTTCCATGGGAATAAATAAATAAAATAAATAAATAAAATTCATTTATTTCACCCATAGGTGTCCGATTAATACAGGAACATAAATAATATTATAAAGAAAGAAAGAAAGAAAGAAAGAAAAAAATGTTTATTTGGGACTCGCACAAGATTAACAAACTAGTAAAATAAGATTAAAAACTAAACAGTATAAAAAAAAAAAAAAAATAGTTATCTGCGCGAGGCCAAAATGGTCCCTATCTCAGCTTAAGCTGCGATATCTAAAAAATAAATAACGCAGCGCTGATATTCTGTATTATCAATTTCTTACTATCTTATTCACATTAGTAGTCCATAGTTAATGTCAGAATGAGATTTAAAATGTCAACTACAATAGATTAAATAGGTAATAAAATAAAATAAACAATAATAACAACAAAACACAGAATTGATAAAAATACATTATAGGGAACAGAAATTCAACATCACAAATTATACTGCCAAGACATGCCTGCCACAACAGTGCCCAATGTAGGGACAATCAAAGCGCTTGGCAATCATAGCCAGGACAGTGTTGGAGCTAGCCCGCACCCTGCGCACCAAGGACGCGCACCGCTTGCGCATGGTGGCGTGGAAACAGTCGGTGCGCGCATCCGCAAACATGCCCGAGGCGCTACAGAAGCGAGGTAGCCTCAACACTGCCCTAAACGAGTTGTTATACTGGACACGAAGGGCACCGTAAGCAGATTGTGAGTAAGATGCCCATAGGCTGCACGTGTATAGAGATGTACAGAAAGCTTTGAAAAGTGTTATCTTTACTTGATTTGAACAACGTGCAAACCTACGGGCTATCATATTTGCTCTCTTAGACAGTGCCCTTCGCTCCCGCTCAATGTCAACATGGTCCTTCAGGTCAGCCGTTACCCAGTGCCCCAAGTACTTAAATTCGTTTACCCGTTGCAATGGCACATCATTCAGACGAGTAGAGGGCACATGTTCTGGGCGCGTCCCTGAAAGACCATGTATTGGCTCTTAACAACATTATACATAAGGCCATGACTGCCAGCGTACTCTTCACATATTTTCAACAGCTTGCGTAATCCACAAACCGACGCGCTCAGCAGCACCATGTCGTCCGCATAGCTCAGATTGTTTACACATAAGTCAAAGCATTTATTTCAAATAAACCATTATCAGGTACTTTTGAATTGTCAAAGTCAGTCCGTCAAAAACATGAAGCTATTTGCACGTTCGCAAGCGTAGATCTCTATGGAGAAGAACGTGCAAGAAACTCCACGGACACTCTTTTAAATAATTTTATGTTTACAAAAATCCTGGTTACATAAACTTTGTTGAATCTATATATGAGAACAATGTAAAGAAAGAAAAAAAAACAATTTATAGTATGAAATATTAAAATGAGGCAGTGGCAACCAAGGGATGACCAGTCTCCACTGACGGCGCCCGTTCACGAACATGACGCGTGCATCAGCACCATTCAGCTCAACCATTTTGAAGGGAACTGAATGATCCGATACACGCGCCACCATCAGCGAGACATTGGAGTGAGCATGACACACCCTCAACTGCCCCTGCTATTTCATGTCAAACAAGGAAACTATCTATTAACATAATGGTCCAGGGTTCTCACATTTACAGAACTTGAAATAAAAATTGCTTCTAAATTATATAAAACTATGAATATCAATCTGAAAATACAGAAAAAGAAAAGTTTATTCCAAACATAATATAAGATTATGCGGAATAGTATTATTATTAGACATAAAAGAGGGTGAGCATCTCTTCCAAATATAAAACCTAACTAGTGGAACCAAGCGGCTGAGGCTGTGGAGCAGGACCGGCATTTAGCCAAGCATTTTTATCAAGGATATAATCTTCCAGTTTATAATATGCCTGTCTACATAGAGTGCGTTTTATGCATGTTTTAAATTTTTTCTCATTCAGTTCGAGAATCTCACGTGGTATTTTATTATAAAACTTAATGCAATATCCCATAAAAGAAGTGTGTACTTTAGCCAATCTGAATCGGGGTTGATC
Source organism: Mamestra brassicae (assembly GCA_905163435.1). Classification (NCBI taxonomy): domain Eukaryota; kingdom Metazoa; phylum Arthropoda; class Insecta; order Lepidoptera; family Noctuidae; genus Mamestra; species Mamestra brassicae. The sequence goes on along the minus strand of LR990996.1, from coordinate 1,337,954 downwards.
TAATTTATTCCTATTTCTAGTATTAAAATTATGCCTATCACTAATCTTATTAAAAAGATGAATATTTTTCGAACATACATAATGTTTTCGTATATGTATTGACAAGGTACCGTCATGATGTTAATATCCTTAAACAGTTCCCTTAGGGAATCGCGCCGACCAAGATGGTATATGGCTCTGATGGCTCTTTTCTGCAGAATAAATATAGACTCGATGTCTGCAGCTCGTCCCCATAATAAGATACCGTAAGACATTATACTATGAAAGTAACTAAAATAAACCAGCCTCGCGGTATCTATATCAGTAAATTGACGGATTTTTCTGACAGCATATGCTGCTGAACTTAGCCGTCCTGCAAGAGATGTTAAATGAGGACCCCATTGTAGCTTTGAGTCAAGCGTGATCCCTAGGAAAACCGTGTCTTCGACGAATTCAAGTTTCTCTTTGTCCAATACTATGTCGCAAGTATTACTTTTGACATTCGGTAAAGCAAATCTGATGCACTTAGTTTTTTTCCCATTTAATACTAAATTATTCGCAGTGAACCAATTTTGGACATCATACATCATCAATAAAGCATCCAACATGCCGACTACTGAGCGCAACGATGAGTGCATCCATGTAGAGATTGAAAAGTGTGGGTGATGTTAACCCACCTTGTCTCACTCCGCACTCAAGCCTGTAAGGCTCCGATAATGTGCCCGCCCATCTGACACTGTTAACCTGGTGTTCGTACCAATACTTGAGGATGGTAACAAGTTCATGAGGCATGTTAATGCCCTCCAGCTTTCGCCACAATACATCATATGACACCAGGTCAAAGGCCCTTGACAGATAAAGACATACCGTCCGGTCGCTTGCCATCGTCGCGTGCCAGGCCATTGGGAAGAGATATATATCATTTTTATAAGTGACTAGTGGCTTCGCCCGAATGTATATATTTTTTTTAATTTTCTTACATAAGAACCAGACAATAACAAACACAACAAAAAAATAATTAACGAAATTGGTCCAGCCGTTCACGCGTGATGCCGTGACCAAGTCAAATAGGGATTCATTTATATATATAACCTCCTACAAACTAACGAACCAATGTACCTACCTGTAAACAAAAATACCAACAATATGTTTAAAGCACAATATACAAGTAGCGTCGACTATACGACTCTAATACCCTGAAATCATCCTTTCAGATTTCATCACCACTATCCGCTCAGTAAATTCGAGTTCCATGTCGAAGTAACACCTACGCTAAGTGTTTTATTGTAAAGACATCTATTATTTCCACTTAAGTTCTTAAGCGTAACGTTATTAAGTTTCTACGTGACGTCACATGAGACAAGACTAACAAGATTTGAGAGTAGTTTAGATTTAATGTGTTGTTAAAAAACCGGCTAAGTGCGAGTCGGACTCGCGCACAAAGGGTTCCGAATGAATTTTTTTTCTTACATATTGCAGTAAAATCATAGAATATGAAGACTTATGACGAATTTACACATATTGTTTATGCATGTGACGAATCCACTTTGAATTCATGGAGTTTTCAAAATGTGACGAATTTACTTTGTGACGATTGTACAATAACCCGACTTCTTATAGGCTTTTCTGTAATCTATAGGTAAAGTAGTAGTTTTCACCTTTGTGGGCTCATCAGTTTTGGAGATAAGCTCCTCCTTATCTCCGAAACTAATGCTCAAATTTCATATATTTTCTTTAATAACATCGGAATTGAATATTAAAAAACTTACGATTTCCCTTTATTTAAAAAGTCACGCGTTAGAGTTGGCAAAACATTTTTTTAATTAAAAAAAAAGTGACCCAATTTTCAAAGTTTTTTCTTAACGCGTCCATGTTTGGGTATCAGAAGATTATAATCTATATGTACCAAATTTAAACTGAATCTGTCCAGTAAATTTGGAGAAAATCGGCTGTGACATATGGACCGATAGTCAGACAACCGATTCATCCTATAAGGGGTCCTTTTTTGCCGCACAGTAGTTTGGAACCCTAAAAACACATCACGTCACACCTGTATTCCCTGAAGGGTTAAACTGCCCGACTATGTTCCTTCCAGTCCAACCGGTTGCCGCTGAGTACCAATGTTTCACCTTGAGCGACTGCCTCTCTGACTTCCACAACCCAGTAACTGGGCACACAATTCCTCTTTTCAAGACTGGTGTCAGATTTTCTGGCTTCTGATAAGCGGCTGTCATTTTGTAGGAGAAAACGACTATCATCTAAAAAAATGTCAGCCAGGATCGAGCTTAACGTGCTTTCCGAATTACGGAAAGTTTCGGTTCGTGTAATGTATGGTAACCCATCCACGGACAGACCCCGGCAAATGTTGCTTAACCTTGTATTATTTAGCAACGAGCTCCAAAAAACCCACATGGTAGAAAACTGCTTTTCTTTTTTTAGTAATTATTTTCACAGATATTTCCACAAGCTGTTCACGTTAAAAAGTCCATATCTGTCTGTAAAACGCATTACTTCAACATAATGAGTAGGTTCATCCAGCCGGCCGCACCGTTTACGCTCTTTCATTGCTCCATTTCACTAAAATGATTTCACAGTTCGGAATTTCGGATACACGCACTAATAACCGTAGATATTTTAATTAACCATTTGGTGTAATGTGACCCCGTAGCCAGTCGCCAAATAGCGGAGCCCGCCATTACTTTGACAATAGTGGCGCAAACGAGAGCCAACTATTACTTAGCCGGTATACATTATAGCGTATCTGTTGTACCTAACTTGTTTATGGCTTTGTTTTCGTGAAACTAGGTATCTATCCTTCGTATATCCACAAATAAAACCGGTGAAGAGAAGGTTGGAGACTAGATTAAAACACAAACTAAAATATATATTATACTAGGATTTGTCTGCGACTTCGTACGCGCATATCCCGTTTCCGTAGGAATTTCGGGAAATCCTCTCTTAGTGCTCTCCTACACTCCTCAAGGAACCTATATGCCAAATATCAGCTTTCTACGACATAGAGTTTAGGCTGTGCGTTGTCTGTCAGTCAGTCAGTAACGAAAGAATTTTATAAGTAGATTAGGATTAGAAACCCGGGTCACGTCATATTGAATGGAGAAAAACTGGAGTTCATTAATCAGACGGTTTTCCTAGGTATCACATTGGAAAAGAAATTACAATGGGGGCCTCATATAACATCTCTTGCGGGTCGTCTAAACTCAGCCGCGTATGCTGTTAGAAAGATAAGACAGTTAACAGACGTAGAAACCGCACGTTTGGTCTACTTTAGTTACTTTCACAGCATTATGTCGTACGGTATTTTGCTGTGGGGTCGGGCTGCTGACATTGAATCCATATTTATTTTACAAAAGAGAGCTGTCAGAGCCCTTTATAATCTGCGTCACCGTGATTCTCTTAGGGTACTTTTTAAAAAGATTAATATTATGATAGTCCCTTGCCAATTCATTTATGAAAATATTATGTGTGTGCTGAAAAATCGTCATCTTTTTAGTAAATTTAGTGATAGACATAATTTTAATACTAGAAATAAAGACAAATTAGATCAACCATTTTTTAGATTAGCTAAAGTCCACACTTCTTTCATGGGGTATTGTGTCAAATGTTACAATAAGATACCTTCTGACATATTAAAACTAAATGAAGGAAAATTTAAAACTTATGTTAAAAGTACACTTTGTAAACAAGCATATTGCAAATTAGAAGATTACATTCAGGATAAGAATGCTTGGAAACATGCTGGTCCTGCTCCATAGGACAATCAAGGGTGTAGACAAAATCCAACTAGTTGATTTAAGTATTAACTTTATAGATATACTGTTTCTTTTTTTGTGTTTCTATTTTTCTGTTGACTCACACACTGTTTAATTAATGGTTCCAATGTTTGTAAATATGTGAGTACCATTTACCTAAATTTCTTTAGAAAATGAATAAGTTTACCTCTGCTGGTGATACTTTGTTCTTATAAGTAGCATACTCTGGGTGCATTGTCCTCACATAATATTAAATTAATTTTAGTATACCAAATTTTGTAAATCATTATTTGAAAAGAGTAACAGATGGAGTTTCTTGTCCGTTCTTCTCCATAAGAATCTACTTTTCCGAATGGACAGTAGTCACATTATTAATGTAATTCTATTATTTTTACTGAACTGTAAACGATGACGTTCAAAAGTGCCGTTTAATGGCCTAATTGAAATAAACGTTTTGACTTTGACTTTGGGTCATTGGCCCAAGCTAGCAGGTATGCGTACCTACTTACCTTCAAAGTAAATACCAACACTACTCTATCTTTTCTTTTTCTTTCCATTGCAGCTAAAACATCAAAAAATATTAATTAAATATTAAAGGGGTACAAGAAACGAAAAAATTCCCAACATGATACGAAACCCTGTGCGAGTCCAACTCGCAGTAGGCCGTTTGTTCGCTTAAAATTTTACTATAGTAGGCGCCAGATAATCGTCGAATAACGGTCATTGACCCACCTACAATTATTGACATTTTTAATTTGAAAAACGGAATTAATGACACAAAGCTGTCCCGAATCATCATCTCTCGTGATCCTTAACATTGTCTAATAATGAAAAACGATTCATATTTAATTGTTCAGGTACCTATGAACAGTTATTAGGGAAAGGTCAATATACTTTGTTCCATAGTTATCTGGCGCCTACTATAGTTGACCGTACAAAATCACAAACATATTTAAACTGGCAACATAACCGCTCAACAGAACACCTCTAAACGGATTACCTTCCTCGTTCAATACGATAGAACAGCTTAGCACGACGCAGCAGAAAATATGCAAATTTGATGTAGGTACGTAATTAATTTCATCATCCGAATAATAGCGCATAACGATATCATTTGAAACGCTCACACCCTCTTCGAGATTATTAATTTTGTCAACGGCCATTACACACTTCATGAACCTTTCAATGTACAGGGTGAGTTGTTTGACTGCATTACTGAAATATCTCTGTTGCTATTGGTTGCTTTAACATTTGGTTTACGCACTTTGTCCCAGTGTTGGACTATTGTGCGTGGCTATGGGCCAAAATGATTTCATATTAATATCTCTGTTGATTGAATACTATTAAATTCTGGCTCAATTTTTCTCGGTTTCTAATATTAAATCTGCCTAAAAGTTATCATCAAACCGCCTTCGTTGCCTCTGTTTTGAGCCTGATTTTTTAATAAACAAGTATACCTACATACACGAAAAATCCTTACTGTGAAAGGTAAATTGCATTATAACTATTTAATGCTTTTCTTTATGTTTAGCTTTATTTTTGTACATAATCTACTTCTTTAAAGTATTGACAGATTTAGAAACCTACATATTTTTAATTTAAACGCAGTTTCTACAAAATTGAAAAACTATCTATCGAACGATTTTATGCACACGTGAGGTCCACATTGCGATCCCTGATAAAACCTCACCCTGTATTATAAAGCTTAATTAATTAATTCGGTGAGGGACTCCAGCATAAGTTTAATGTCTTTTAATATAAAGGTAGACCGGGATTTGTATTCTTGCCTGATAACAGGGAATACCATGGTATTTAAATTTTATTTTATTTTAACTGTAAACCTAGAGTCAATTTTTATTAGGAATTTAGATGACGTTGGCTTCAAAGGATACAGTAGAACACTTTCGTAAATCTAAACTTATTACATAAAGAAATAAAACTGTTTGTTATTTTGTAGGACGGGTCTCTGGAAGCACTAATCGGATTTCGAAAATTCCGTCACTAACCGTTAGGAAGAACTAACGTACCTTTAAAAAAATATTAAATAGGCCAAAGGAGCGGAGCCGCATGAAGCTAGTTCAAAAAAGTACGAAGTTAATCATTCTGTTATGTAGGAATTAAACATAGGTAATTCAAAAAGAACCTACAAAGCTAACGACAAGCAATTCTCCTCTAACTTCTTTAGAAAACGAATTCTTTTTCCGTAGTACACGAATAAAAAACTCAAACGCCCAACGAATCTGCCGCAGTCAACAATGAAATCCGTGTTTAACAAACGAAGTCGACAAACTCTACACAATTAGATTTAATAACAGCACAAGGCGGAGGTACAATCAACGTTAAATAAAAATACAGGAACGTTAGGGCTAGGTTTGTTACAGTTGGGGACAGGGCCGTCTTTTATCCGTTAGAGGCCCTGGGCAAATTAGGATAATGGGGCCCCTATGACTTTGGCAAAGGATTTATTTTGAATATGCAGCCTCTTACGCAACCAAATTTCGCCTTTTTGTTTTTCAGTTATATTTTCATGAAATTCATTGATGGGGTCGTTTGATATGTTTTTATGGGTTGGAGAAACTGTGGTTGTACCTACAACTGAGACAGTTGTTGGTGCAGTCACCGAAGTTTTTGCATTTTCTTTATAGGGACTGTCGCTTTCTGCATTTTGCAGTCTGATCCAATCTCGGTAAGATAGACTAACGGTTTTCAAAAGTAAATATGTAGCACATACATAATAATCATACATAAGGAATCTTCCAATTAATGAACAGAAATTAATTTAAAAAAAAAAACATGTGAATTAAACATTTTTTTTCGTTTGATTTTCATAATAAATGTTTTCGGTAAACTAGGGGATCCCAATCAATCGCGGGGCCCTGAGCACTTGCCCAGAGTGCCCAGAGAAGAGGGGCCTGGTTGCGGAACATCTTACGTTTTTGTAAGAAGTCTGCCAGACCCATAGAGTGACACCCGCTTCAAGGGGATGGACATCCACGAGAATTTTCATGCGCAAAAAAAGGTTTGCCACTTGCCACACACCGACCAACTTCTAGGTAAGGCAACTAAGTGTTGAAGAAAGCTTTACTGATCATAAACCGGAACTGAATTGCGATCAATAATGACGACGATGAAATGACGTTGAATTATTTTGACTATGAATTACCGCGTTACCCAGTTACTTATGTTGTGGAACTTATGGTCTGGTAGGCAGCTGCTCCTGGTAAATGCTGGTATTCAGCTGAATCCGGTTTGACTGGAAGCCGGCTCCAAATAGTTTGAAAAAGGCTAGGCAGATGAATTATTTTGAGTTATTAATTTAATTTTGCCCTAATGGTCCATATCGGGTCTAATTAAATTACCTAATTCAATCGCAGCAAGACGAAATGGTTGTGGAACGCGCTAACAATAACTCGCCCGAAATGACACAAATTGCGAATTGTGAAGGGGTCCCTTCCTTTGTTTACCTAGACTACTTTAATCTCGAACAATGGCAGATGCAACGATGAAGAAAAAAGACGCATGGCTATCACTAGAGCCGCAATGGACAAGATGAGGAAAATATAGAGCACTCGTATTCCCCATAATCCTGTACGCTGCGGAGACGTGGACGCTGGGAGAGATAGACAGAAAGAAGACAGACGCTCTGGAAATGTGTTGCTGGAGAAGGATACTCGGAGTGTCATGGACCGAGTTCCGTACAAATGCAACCATGCTCGAAGAATGAGCCATCAAACATCGTCTATCAGCTCAAGTACAAACTCGCATCCTCATGTTCTTCGGACACGTCTCTAAGCGGGACAGTGACTCCATCGAACGCCTCGTTGTACAAGGCAGAGTCGGAGGCACCAGGCCGCGCGATGATTACCCATGCGATGGACCGACCAAAATCAAGTCTGCTGACTTCAGGACGGCCCATTGCATAAGTGTGCCAGGTCTTCCTGACACACTCGTGCAATGGGCTAGCAGGCAAAAATGGCGAGAAATTGTGAAGAAGGTCGTAACTCCCTGGAACACAACATGACGACCACGACCGCTCAGGCAAGAGCATACCAACTAAGAATAGAAGAAAAAGAAAAAAACATCAGAACAGAAATCAGAGTGCCAATCACTATCTTTTTAAGCAACTTTCGCATTCTTCAGAAATTGAGGCGTTTTGACTGATTGTGACTGAGATGCAAATGCGAACGTTGCTTAAAAATAGTAGAATTGGCCCTGCCATGATGCCATATCCATTTTCAACCGACTCCGTATGATTTTATTTTGTGTGTTTGTTACTTGATGAACAGATTTGAAAAAAAAAATATGTAAAAGGATATACTTTCCGATTGGTCCAATAGAAATTTCATCAAAATCGGTTAGTTTGGTTTTTAAATCAAAATAGCCGGAAAAAATATCTTGTAAGTAGGTAAACGAAATTGCGTATTTTGCTTTCCTGTGACTTTCCATCCAGTGCTGTTGTTAGGTGTACCAATGTGTGTGGTACCGCTAAAAAGTGAGTAATAAAAAACTTTTTTAGAAAAAAATATATGTAGATAAGTAATAGTTATAAATAGATACATATTTTTTTGATAAAAAAGTTTTTCTTTGTTCTATTTCTATAAGCTATTCAGTGTCAACTCGGAACATTTTTTTTATCTAAATCTTTTCCTAATTTTCAACAAAAATTAATCAAGATTTTCTTCAAGTTAATCATTAGATTCAAAACGCTTAGCTATCCAGCTACCTACTCCACGACAGTGTATGTTCAGTTCACAAGTCCTTTGACATTGAAATCACATTCAGTGCACGGTAACGCAATGAGTTTGCCTGCGGTGCCGGTGGCGTCACGCCCGACACTAATTTGCACGAAGTGTGACACGCCCTGTAGTCCTGTCACTGCTGTCCTGTCACTGCTGTCAGCTGTTGACAGCTGCTGTCAGACATTGTCGGGACAAAGTTTACGTGCATACGTGTTTGACACCTCGCCGCTATTGTCACGGCTTGCATTCAAAGGGTTTTGAGCTTTAATTAGGTACCGGTACCTAGGCATTGATATCGTAGCGATTGGTTGGAAATAGAAGTTTGAGCTGATTCAAGGTGCCTATTTCATGTTTTTTAGGGAAGGCGTGTTCTTTGATCGACATGCTGACTGAAATCTGGTATACGACTTTATAAGTACCTACCTAGCGTATTTTATTGGATTATCAAAATAACAACAAGAAAACATAATTACTTACCCTTTAACCTTAACGTTCCCACTGTTTTGTGGAACACAATGACATAACACAGGCCTCCTTTCTGTCTTACTGAAAAGGAAAACTTCATAATTAACTTTAATTGTTTTTGACAAACTTTTCTCCAAAAAGGCAAAGGCTTACAGAACACAGGGCTTAGTTTTGATCCTATCTAATCTGAATATTCAAACTCTAAAATCCAAATTAAGCTCTGAACTATTCATTGGCAGTGTTGGAACAAGTTTAACATTTACAGCGGCCAATCGCGCTGCGGCTGCATTGAATAGTGCGGTGCTTAGTTGTTATTGTTGGTGATCGAGAATCGAGTCAATTTCGCAGCGAGCCAAATCGAAACAACCGCTATTTAGTACTGTTCTATGCGAGCATCGCGTGTTCCGGAGATAATTGAGCGCTTTAAGCGCTTAGTAGGTTTGCTGCAGTAAGCGTTATTGTTTCGGGTAGGTAGGTATTGTGGAATCTTGCTTTGCTGGCGTTTAGTTAATAGTGGTCGAGCTCCCATGTACCTACCTACCTACTACCTAAGAACACGAATTTCTGCAAACAGCTCACGTAAGGTTTCGGTTTAATTAATTTTGTATTTTTTTAATCTACTTACATACTTATTTGAATATTTTGTAATTTATGTATTATTTATCTTACCACCTTGTCCTCATCGAGGCGATCGGCGGCGGCAACTTCTCGCGTCCGGCCCTGGTTAAATCCGTGGACCAGAGCGTGGAGGCTAAAGAAGCGGTCACTTCCTTCTGCAAAGCAGTAACGCTTGCGAAGGAGGAGGCGGGCTGCGCGAAGGAGAGACAAGACCTTCGCCCTAACCGCCGCTACAGAAGAACTAAGAAGATGCCCCGTGTGTCGGTTAAAATAGAATTATCGATCCTTGCGTAGATTCGGAGCAAATCGGCTATGACAGACGGGCAGACAGACACAGGACAAATCCCATTAGGATTCCGTTTTCTCTTTCAGACGTACGGAACCTCAAAACACAGCGACAACTCGACAAATGGTGGTGGCAAGTAGGTGAAATCTGGGGAATGACAAGTCATGAGATCGATCTCCATCCAAAACAAAATGCCATGAGTGTGACGTGGTTACTTTCAACACTTGCACCTGTCAGTTATAATGCCTGTGGACGGCATTTGTTTGTTTCTGGATAAGAGGCTGATTAGTTATTGTAAAACTTGCGAAAATGTAAATAGTAGATAAACCCGATCTGCGGCATTTGTAACTATGTGTGCTGCACAAAATTCCGTACCTACAACAAATAAGGTAGTTAGGTATTTTAGGATAAATTAAAGCCAATGAATGGAATATCACAATCCGTTTGACTAAGCGATTTTTATAGGTACCTATAATAAAATATTTTTATTTAAGTTCGGAATGCAAACAATTTCACAATGCATATTATAGTTACAATTAAAATAATCCATCGACCAGCGCATAGCAAAAATAATAACAAATAAAAAAATAACACCGTGAACTTTACACGACTAGCGCCATCTCGAAGATTGAGTATGAACAATCTATGGATTGTCTCATGATTGTTAGACAATAGTTAATTGCCTGGCAAACAATACAATATTTTTAAAAGTGTCTTAAAAATGTTTCCTTAGATAAATTAATAAAAACGTGAAACAGGCATACAAGATTATATCCGTAATTAAAATAGTTGTAGTCATTCTATTGAGCCTGCTTGAAATTATGCCAATTTAAATTATTTATATATATCCACAACGTTAATAATTTCTAAGTAACTAGGTATCTATAATTTCAGAAAAATAATGTGATTTTTCAGTTCTTTATTCCGTAAGTGTGGTTTTATTTTATTTGTTTTTTAGCTACCATCTGAATTTTACTTTTTAAGCTGGCAACACTGCTGCGTTTGTTGATCTCTCAAACTGTGTCTCAAACTCATTGTCTGAGAAATTGTTCTCCCTAACCAAAATTAATAAAAGTTGTTTCCTAGTCTCTAAATAAGACGAAAATGCAGCCTGATGATGTTTTATCGTGCCTTAATTAATTTACGTGTTAAATAAGTTAGTATCGGAGTGAAAAAAACACATGAAGAATTGGACGATTGATATGCATTTGTTTTCATTATGACAAAACGCCGAAGAATACTTCACGCGGACAAAATAATTCAAAATATTATGAATGTGTTTTGTTTGTTAATGTTCCTGCAGCTAAAAGGTACGTCAATATTCGTTATTATAACATTTTATCAAGTAAATAATGAGTGTGCATTGCATTTCATACTTATCACCAAAGATGTGAACTTCTTGACACCTTAGTCTTGAATGATAATTTATTTTGTGATTAATCGAGAGATTTTCCTTGTTTGTACAAGATGCTCTTGTAATAATCTGTATTTACAAATGAGAATGTTGTTTATGCTTTGATAGAAGTCACTTTGTTTATAATTAACATGATTACATTGCTGCCAAGTAAAATAAACTTGAGTGGTATTTAATGCTAATGTACAGATCTTTGTGTGATTGTTATTTACATCATGTGATATTTAAATACAACCAAAGGCTTACTTAAATTGTTTGGCAAACACAATCAAAGCTGCATGCTATTAAACAAGTATTTTCAACATATTTTCTGTTCTTAGATGTATTCAACTTTAAAGCTATCTCAATTCAATTAAGATAACTATTTAGGGCCTTATTTATTAAAAGAACTTTCCAACCATTAATTAATTATTTTAGTATTGATTAGCAGATTCAATATTAAAATACTCTATAGCAAGATAACCTACTAATCAGTGTTTATACTAAACAGATGATTTGTTATGCAAGTCTGTAAATATCCAAAAACACAACATGTCAAGTTATATGTAAGCAATAAAACCCCAAGACCATACAGACCAACATTACATAGTAATTTTAAGCCACTTCTTACATATTTTTATTTATAAACATAATATTTCAGGATTCTATGCAGTAGTTAGCAACCCTATATTATTGTACTCGACGGCATCAGACATACGAGTAGTAAACACGTCCAAGCTTGGCAAAGTGAACACTATAGTGGAAGACCTGGAACAAGGTTCAGCCGTTGACTTCCTACACAGAAAGGATCTTATATGCTGGTCGGATCAGACCGCAGAGTTGATTCAATGTATGAGTTATAATGAAACTCATGTAGGAGATAAGGTAAGAAAATAAATGGAGTAGATAATATTGATTATTTATTTATTATTTTATTAAATTCTGAATTCACAAACCACTTTAACAACTTAACAGTCCAGTGTACCGCATGTCGTACACATGGCATGGTCCTGCCAAGTCTGTACACACTGTGAGGGACACAATACCAGTAGCTCTGGTAATAAACGAACTTGTGAAATTTGTTATTGCTGCAGAAACTGTTCACATATTAAAGCTCTACTTAGTTTTGCATGCATAGCAAACTAATGGTTGTATTTCTTTTGTGATTTTGCCGTTTAGGAAACAAAGAACTAGACAGAAATACAGCCACCTTTTCCTTTTCAGGCAGGTTTGCAAATTATTAAATTTTAAATATAATTCATAATCATGTCTGTGTTTATTTCAGGTTAGAATAGTATCAGAAGGATTAATAACGCCAACCGGTATAGCTATAGACTGGTACACAGATAAAATATACTGGACAGATGGAGAGACCAATAAAATTGAAGTCATTAGCATAGAGCAGAGGTACAGAAAGGTGCTGTTCTGGTCGGAGGTGGACCTCGCTCGGGCTATTGCTGTTGTTCCTAAAGAAGGGTAAGATACCTAGATAATGAATAGACTGTCCTTTTTAACCTTTGAATGCCAGATCATAAACTCATTATGGTGCCCTGACGCCATACCACAAATTCGGCTCTAGCCGACGGTAGTGTGCTGGGCACTTTTTCATTTGTTGACTATACCCCCATGGCCGCCACGGTCAAAAGGTTTAAACTGTAATTTAAGTTAGGAATATATGTTTGCAAATGCGTAAACCAATATTTAATTAAAATAGAAATGTTAACTGGCAAAATGAGGGTACCCTCATTTTCAGAGAGTTTCAAAATGACTAGTTTTAGGGGATGGAAGTGTATCCATCCCCTAAAACGAGTGATTTTGAAACTCTCCTCCTGGTTTGCGGGAATCTATGAGACGATCGCGTTTACACAGCGCAATAAATACCTATATCAAGTATGATTGATAGTGTCAACTCTCAACCAATCCACGAATGTGCGGCCCGCAGAGATACCTCATTGCCCTATGTGGGCATTGATCAGGAAAGTGTGACAGCCACTGACTTGAAAGCTTTGGGGACTATCTGCCATAGCAATAAAGAAAACAGGTTAAACTAACAGACAGTAGTTTTTTTTTTCTTTTATGGCAACTGAGCTGGTTACATTCTATTCTGCCAATGTTAATTATTGTTTGTATTGCATCAGTACTTATGAGGGTACCTTGGTGTCATAATATCCATCTGTATTAACTAGTTTTAGATGTAACTACTGTAATATAAAAAAATGTGGGAGTGGTGAGTGTGTAAGTGATGAAATGTGTGTATGTCACACCAAAAAGTAAAATATGCAGGTTGTGTGTCCTCCTAATAAAAAAAAGTAAATTAATAGAAAATATTCGGGCGCCGTGGAGGTAGCACACAGTATAAAAAAATAAAGATTACCGGAAAAGTTGAGTGGAAGAGTCAGACCTTTAATCTGCCGGTGGGAGGCTAAATGAGAATAAAAAAAAACAACTATTATTTTGTCCTTTCTCTATTTAATGGCCCGTAGCTCCACAGTAATACACCACTTACTAAATAAACCTTATTTAGATTGTAACATTTCTAGGTTAATGGTGATGTTAAGGAAAGTGTGATATTATTGCATCTTTGTCTAATTATGTAGGTATTATTAAAAAATAATGGAAAATTCCTACCAGATTGCTGGCTTTTAAAATAAATTGAACTTAACCAACTGGAAGCGATGAGTTATGAAGGAGTCCCCGTTGCCAAAATGGTCCAAAGAAAAAGTATAGGTATTCAGCAACAAAATCCAAATTTAGAAATAAAGGAATAAAAAAAATAAAAAAAAAAAACGCCGAGTAATTAGGCTGGAACAAAAATTAAAAGGTTAAATACACCGGAGACGTTAATATTCAAACACGTGGACGCGTGTGACATTTCGACAAAAACTTACCGTTTTTTTCCCTTTCAAATAAAAATCAATGCATGTGCGCTAACGCAATAACAATATAGCGTGCGATAATCACCGTACAGAGACAGAATATCTGAAAACAAAATTCAAACTTGATAAGAATCCTATTCGAAATCGAGACTGACATTATGTCCAGAGGAATTTTATCTTACCGAAAATTGAGGGCAATCCTTCTCACTTCATCGTCCTTTGTTGTAATATTTATCAATATGCCATTATTAGGCTGTAATTATCCGAGATTACTACGGATTTTTGAAAATATCGACGACAGTGAAAATTAGGTTTCTGTCATCTTTGAACAAGGATCGTAAAAGTGTCAGGCGCAGCAGCTACCACAGATCATAAACCGGAACAAAGTGTCGTTCGGAAATCGACTACAACCACAAACGTAGATTAACTATAACAGTGTGTTGTATAGAAATCGCCTAATAAACCAAATCGCATGTGACGAGATTTAAAACTCGTTACACTACCGACACTTGCAAATGATCTCATACATTGTTATTATAATTTTACTTATTTTACATCTGCATGCTTCGTCATTAGACTACGATTATTTCGGTTAGTATTTAAATCTCATATAAGTGAACTGTATCATGTTCTTATGAGAAATAAAGATTGTTTAAACATAATGCTATGGTAAAAATTATAAACATGATTTTGTATGCAACAGAGAAAAGAGTTTAGCAAACTAAACTAACTGTTCCCTCAATTAACACAGCAGTACCTACCGGTGTGATGATTTATTAGAATCCTGAATCTTTTCAGTACAGCTTAATTTATATAACAGCTCAATACAATAACTCTACAATAACTTTTCCTTCTCTTTTTTCAGTCTCATGTTCTGGACAGACTGGGGTGAAGTACCCAAAATAGAGAGAGCTGGAATGAATGGTGATCCAGCCACACGTAAAATAATAGTCAAGGACCACATATTCTGGCCAAATGGCATCACTATAGATTATGACAACAACCTGATATACTGGGTGGATGCCAAGCTGCATTTTGTTGATGTAATTGATTTTAATGGAGAGAAGAGAAACAGTGTTGTGAAAGAGGACCTTGTGTATCCATATGCTCTTGCGTTTTTTAACTATAAGCTTTATTGGACTGATTGGAAGACATGGTAAGGTTCTACTAATTCTTATCTTAATTCTCACCACAACTTTTATGAGTTTTTAACAGAACACAATACCACAATTGTCAAAAACGTAAAGCTACAGTTACGCCTTTGTTCTACCGAAAGTGTGTTATTTATGTCATAAATAAATAGTAAAATATTCATATGTGAGTTGAAATAAAATAATTGATGTGCAGTTTAATCGAAACTTTTTTTTTCTATACTGTAAAATCAAAATCAAACCTCATTTATTCAAATTAGGCTGAGTGCCAGCACTTTTTGAACATCAAAGTTCTACATTAAGACAGTCCCCCAAAACGCCCGCCCGTCAACACTTCCTAGTGTTTATCAGTTTATGTACAAATTAACGCGATTGAGTGTCTTTAAAACACGACTTTCTATAATTTTTTTTTTGAGAAATTCCCCCTGTTTACTCTAGCCAATATACTCTAATGATATTCATTCCTAATACAGGTCAATTCACACATGGGATATAGCAACAACTGGCCCAATGAAGGAGTTAATCAAATCCGATCCAGTGCCTGTAGATTTAAAGGTGTATGAAGGAAGCAGACAAGTAATGCCAACTGGTGACTATCCCTGCAAGGAAAATAATGGAGGATGCTCACATTTGTGCCTTTTAGCACCTACTTCACCAGGTAAGCATAATTTCTTCTCTTACTATGTTGATAACATAACAACCAAGCACAATCATTTTCTGCACCAATAATCTGGTTTATCATCAGGATTCACATTCAGCATATCACTAACATCCACGACGCACGGAAATTAGATGATTTTGGTATTTAAGGTCCAAGCTGGAAGATCATACCTCTACATTTTTTTTTTTAAAAACACGAAATAAAACAACTGGGTAATTTTTAGGATTCCGTATTCAAAGGGTAAAACGGGACCCTGTTACTAATACTCCTCTGTCCGTCTGTCACCAGGCTGTATCTCATGAACCCTGATAGTTAGACAGTTGAAATTTTCACAGATGTATTTCTGTTGCCACTATAACAAAAAAATACTAAAAAACATAATAAAATAAATATTTAAGGGGGCGATATTGATAACGGCAACAGGTAGACGCTTGAAAAATATTCACAGAATATTTAGTTATATATTCACTTTAAAAATAAATAATTAAATTAAAATAAAACAAATATTTAAGGGGGGCTCCCATACGACAAACGTGATTTGTTTGCCGTTTTTATTGATAATGGTACGGAACCGTTCGTGCGTGAGTCCGACTCGCACTTGGCCGGTTTTATTTTTCTTGTGTTTTTTCCCTCCCTATAATCAACAAAAACATGTAATGCGTTGTCATCACATCACTAATGTTACAACTTGTATAACTTAATCCCTTTCCACTCAGGCTACCAGTGCGCCTGCCCCACGGGCTCAAAGCTCCGCGAGAACAGCAACACAACCTGTTACAACAGCCCCCAGTCCCTGCTGGTGGTGGCACAACGCTCCGCCATCTCCAAGATATCGCTGGACTCGCCCGACTTCACGCCCTACACGCTGCCGCTCAAAGATCTCAAGAGGGCGCTCACCGTGGACTTTGATCCCAAGTTTGAGTATATCTACTGGGCTGATAGTTTGGTAAGTCTTCTGCTTTGCAGGTCGATGGTTAACACCTTAGATTTTCAAAGTCAAAGTGTTTATTTCAATTAGGCCATTTAACGGCACTTTTCAAAAAGTACAAACACAAAAAGTACTAAGAAAAATAAAAACACAAAAAAGAAACAGTATATCTATAAATTTAATACATAATTCGACCAGTTTGATTTTTTCTACAGCCTTGATTATCCTATGGAGCAGGACCACCATGTTTCCAAGCATTCTTATCCTGAATGTAATCTTCCAATTTGTAATATGCTGGTTTACAAAGTGTGTTTTTAACATAAGTTTTAAATTTTCCTTTATTTAGTTCTAATATGTCACAAGGTATTTTGTTGTAACATTTAACACAGTACCCTATGAAAGATGTGTGAACTTTAGCTAATCTATAAAATAGTTGGTCTAATTTGTCTTTATTAGAGTATTAGAATTATGTCTATCACTAATTTTAAAATAAGATGTCGAGTTTACCGTACACACATAATATTTTCATAAATGAATTGGCAAGGGACTGTCATAATATTAATCTTTTTTAAAAGTTCCCTAAGAGAATCACGGTGGCGCAGATTATAAAGGGCTCTGACAGCTCTTTTTTGTAAAATAAATATGGATTCAATGTCAGCAGCCCGACCCCACAGCAAAATACCGTACGACATAATGCTGCGAACGTAACTAAAGTAGACCAAACGTGCAGTTTCTACGTCTGTTAACTGTCTTATCTTTCTAACAGCATAAGCGACTGAGCTTAGACGACCCGCAAGAGATGTTATATGAGGCCCCTATTGTTAATTCCTGTTCATTGTGATACCTAGGAAAACCGTCTGATTAATGAACTCAACTCAATTCAATATGATGTCACATTCGCTAATTTTAATTTCGTTGACGAGTATAAATAAACTCTAATAAAAATTGTATTTATCCAGGCAAAGACTATATCTAGAGCGCGACTAGACGGAAGCGAGCAGACAGTCGTGATACACAGCAGCGGCGTGCCCGACAGCATCGCTATCGACCCCCTGGCGAGGAACATCTACTGGACAGACCCCGTCACCGACACCATCAACGTGGCCCGCCTCGATGGCACCTCTAAGAAGGTATTACTACATAATATCTACAATATCTAGAGCGCGACTAGACGGAAGCGAGCAGACAGTCGTGATACACAGCAGCGGCGTGCCCGATAGCATCGCTATCGACCCCCTGGCGAGGAACATCTACTGGACAGACCCCGTCACCGACACCATCAACGTGGCCCGCCTCGATGGCACCTCTAAGAAGGTATTACTACATAATATCTACAATATCTAGAGCGCGACTAGACGGAAGCGAGCAGACAGTCGTGATACACAGCAGCGGCGTGCCCGACAGCATCGCTATCGACCCCCTGGCGAGGAACATCTACTGGACAGACCCCGTCACCGACACCATCAACGTGGCCCGCCTCGATGGCACCTCTAAGAAGGTATTACTACATAATAACTACAATATCTAGAGCGCGACTAGACGGAAGCGAGCAGACAGTCGTGATACACAGCAGCGGCGTGCCCGACAGCATCGCTATCGACCCCCTGGCGAGGAACATCTACTGGACAGACCCCGTCACCGACACCATCAACGTGGCCCGCCTCGATGGCACCTCTAAGAAGGTATTACTACATAATATCTACAATATCTAGAGCGCGACTAGACGGAAGCGAGCAGACAGTCGTGATATGGCAACCCCCCCCCCTCTTGGGGGCGGTCAGTCACAATAATCCGTCAATAAAAAGCCGAGCAACGATTTAGTTGCTGGTGGAGGTGGCACCTTACAAGCATTGTTGAGATTTGCCTACAGAAATGCAAAAGAAATAATACACCACTAACCACTTCTACACTACTACACTACTTACATTGTGTGTGCAGCTTAGGTGGAATTCCTAGCCAAAGTCTTTGATTCTTGATAGCTACAACTTGGGGCCCTTATTTCAAGAGTGAATAGGTTAATTCTTGGCAACCGTACTCCATCGTCGACCACATCATCGCTTTACATTAGTTGAGATTGTGGTCAAACGCGATCCAAAACCAACTGACTTTTTGGAGTATAGAAGTTTGATCGTATATTATGTAATTCTAGGTAATAATCCACAACGAGCTCTACGACCCCCGTGCCATAGCCCTCTACCCGACCGCGGGCTGGATGTTCTGGTCAGACTGGAACGACAAGAAGCCGAAGATCGAGCGCGCCAACCTGGACGGCAGCGGCCGTGTGCTGCTGGTGTACGAGAAGATCACGTGGCCCAACGGCATTGCGCTCGACACTGTGAAGAACAAGCTGTACTGGGGAGATGCTAGGACGCATAAGATTGAGGTGAGGTCATCTATCTAGCCTATTTTGTCTCACTGCTAGGCGAAGGCCCCCCTCTCCCGTTTCATCAAGACAAAAACTATACATTTTAGCTTATATTCAGAACAAGGCTACCAATGATGATGACACCTAGGTGAAATTTAGGCCAATACCAAAACCATGGGCAGGATAGGTCAAGGTATGGTAGGATAAAGAGAACAGGGTACACTATTAGATGCATTGCTCAAGTTTCGAGATCGCTTGGCACTTCACGGCAGTGGACGGCACTGAGCTCGCCGTTGTTGTTAACTTTTCATTACTATATATACCTCTAATATAAGTTTTTATGGTGTAAAAGAATTAAGAAACTTTACTGGGGAGATGGACGCATAAGACTGAGGTAATTTTGTTAATGCCTGAAAATGTTATCACCTCGATATTACGTCAAGTCTTCTCGTACCTCTGATGCCAGACATATTATTATAATGGTGGTTTGTCTATATATTTGTTATGTGGCCAATAGAAAATATACCCATTGCTTGTTCAAAATATTGATAAGCGGATAAGCTAAATTCAAATTCTTTCTTTTTATGAATAAGTCGTGGACGATTTTTTTTATGAATAAGGTTGTTATGGTTTGTTTGATTTAGCAAACTAACGTGAATATCAGGTACACCACGCGAGTTCCAATTTCGATGTCACCTTGCATGGCATCTTTTAACTGGATATTTCTTCTATTTTCATAGGTATGCAACATGGACGGCACAGAACGAAAAGAACTTCACAGCAGTGAGATTTTGCACATCTTCGGACTTACCCTACTGGGAGATCATCTTTACTGGACGGATATGCAGAAACGAACCTTAGACAGGATTAACAAAAATACAGGTTAATATTTTTTGGTTACTATAGTTTTTAGGGTTCTGAACCTCATAAGGTAAAAAAGGAACCCTTATAAGATCACTCTCTTGTCCGTCTGTCTGTCCGTGTGTCACCACCGATTTTCTCAGGAATGGGTGGACCTAGCAAGTTGAAAGTTATACCAAATACTGGCCTATAGTTCCTATTAGGTGTATAAAATCAAGGTCCTGAGTCAACACGATTAAAAGATATGGGCAAATTTAGATTTTCACAAAAACTTGTAAGTACCAAAATTTACCATAATTTTCTACTTTTTTTATTTTTCGGAATTTTCCCTTCTCTTGTGCTGTAAGACCTTGCTTATAGCCAAAATTGACAATTCTAGGTCAACCAGAAGTACCCTATAGGTTTTGGGTCTATATGTCTATATGGTAGTTCTCGATGACCTAGATTCACGAAATACGGCAAAAAGCAAGGTCTTACAGCGCAAATAAAGGAAAAATTCCAAAAAATATAAAAAGTTGAAAATTAAAGGGTGACCCCATACATAAATAGTTAACGCCTGCCACCAATAACAATAATACCAATTTTATTATGGCGGTATAATGAGTAGGTACGGAACCCTCGGCGCACGAGTTCGACTCGCACTTGACCGGTTTTTTTATTTTTATTAATTCTTATTTAAATACTGTTTCCAAAGTTGTTTTTAAAGCATTAATGCATTTTATACCAGTCTAGAAGTTCACCTCATGAAAATATGCGCTGCAATTTTTCGCCAATTAATTGAATTTGACTCTGTATCAATGTTTTTTCATCTGACCAGAAGTTTCGAATTTGACCCTGTATCAAATCAAAGTTTTTTCACTGACCAGAAATTTCGAATTTGACCCTGTATCAAAGTTTTTTCACTGACCAGAAGTTTCGAATTTAACCCTGTATCAAAGTTTTTTCACTGACCAGAAGTTTCGAATTTGACCCTGTATCAAAGTTTTTTCACTGACCAGAAGTTTCGAATTTGACCCTGTATCAAAGTTTTTTCACTGACCAGAACTTTCGAATTTGACCCTGTATAAAAGTTTTTTCACTGACCAGAAGTTTCGAATTTGACCCTGTATCAAAGTTTTTTCATCTGACCAGAAGTTTTACATTCTGTCTAACCCTTGGTTAAAAGAGCCTCTTCCTCCTTTCATTTAATTCCTCGTGATCTCGCGCTTCCTCTTGAGGACTCTCAATTCATTCTTTTTATTATTATTGAGGCTTCCGTATAACCAAATTTCACCTGTTAGAAAGTGACGATAATGCCGCCAGTACCAATAAAATTCAAAATATTAATTAATCTCTCTTTCAGGTCTAGAACGCCAACCAGTAGTAGAGCAGATGGCAAACATGATGGGTGTGAAAGCGTTCCGCCTTGGGGAGTCGCTGGGCTGGAACCAGTGCGCCGACAAGAACGGAGGCTGCTCTCATCTGTGCTTCAACACACCCGAGCGTTATGTCTGCAGCTGTCCTCTTGGTAAGTAGTGGGTGAGTCGCTGGGCTGGAACCAGTGCGCCGACAAGAACGGAGGCTGCTCTCATCTGTGCTTCAACACACCCGAGCGTTATGTCTGCAGCTGTCCTCTTGGTAAGTAGTGGGTGAGTCGCTGGGCTGGAACCAGTGCGCCGACAAGAACGGAGGCTGCTCTCATCTGTGCTTCAACACACCCGAGCGTTATGTCTGCAGCTGTCCTCTTGGTAAGTAGTGGGTGAGTCGCTGGGCTGGAACCAGTGCGCCGACAAGAACGGAGGCTGCTCTCATCTGTGCTTCAACACACCCGAGCGTTATGTCTGCAGCTGTCCTCTTGGTAAGTAGTGGGTGAGTCGCTGGGCTGGAACCAGTGCGCCGACAAGAACGGAGGCTGCTCTCATCTGTGCTTCAACACACCCGAGCGTTATGTCTGCAGCTGTCCTCTTGGTAAGTAGTGGGTGAGTCGCTGGGCTGGAACCAGTGCGCCGACAAGAACGGAGGCTGCTCTCATCTGTGCTTCAACACACCCGAGCGTTATGTCTGCAGCTGTCCTCTTGGTAAGTAGTGGGTGAGTCGCTGGGCTGGAACCAGTGCGCCGACAAGAACGGAGGCTGCTCTCATCTGTGCTTCAACACACCCGAGCGTTATGTCTGCAGCTGTCCTCTTGGTAAGTAGTGGGTGAGTCGCTGGGCTGGAACCAGTGCGCCGACAAGAACGGAGGCTGCTCTCATCTGTGCTTCAACACACCCGAGCGTTATGTCTGCAGCTGTCCTCTTGGTAAGTAGTGGGTGAGTCGCTGGGCTGGAACCAGTGCGCCGACAAGAACGGAGGCTGCTCTCATCTGTGCTTCAACACACCCGAGCGTTATGTCTGCAGCTGTCCTCTTGGTAAGTAGTGGGTGAGTCGCTGGGCTGGAACCAGTGCGCCGACAAGAACGGAGGCTGCTCTCATCTGTGCTTCAACACACCCGAGCGTTATGTCTGCAGCTGTCCTCTTGGTAAGTAGTGGGTGAGTCGCTGGGCTGGAACCAGTGCGCCGACAAGAACGGAGGCTGCTCTCATCTGTGCTTCAACACACCCGAGCGTTATGTCTGCAGCTGTCCTCTTGGTAAGTAGTGGGTGAGTCGCTGGGCTGGAACCAGTGCGCCGACAAGAACGGAGGCTGCTCTCATCTGTGCTTCAACACACCCGAGCGTTATGTCTGCAGCTGTCCTCTTGGTAAGTAGTGGGTGAGTCGCTGGGCTGGAACCAGTGCGCCGACAAGAACGGAGGCTGCTCTCATCTGTGCTTCAACACACCCGAGCGTTATGTCTGCAGCTGTCCTCTTGGTAAGTAGTGGGTGAGTCGCTGGGCTGGAACCAGTGCGCCGACAAGAACGGAGGCTGCTCTCATCTGTGCTTCAACACACCCGAGCGTTATGTCTGCAGCTGTCCTCTTGGTAAGTAGTGGGTGAGTCGCTGGGCTGGAACCAGTGCGCCGACAAGAACGGAGGCTGCTCTCATCTGTGCTTCAACACACCCGAGCGTTATGTCTGCAGCTGTCCTCTTGGTAAGTAGTGGGTGAGTCGCTGGGCTGGAACCAGTGCGCCGACAAGAACGGAGGCTGCTCTCATCTGTGCTTCAACACACCCGAGCGTTATGTCTGCAGCTGTCCTCTAGGTAAGTAGTGGTTGAGTCCAGCGCTAACTATTTTTAAATAGGTCTAAAAAATATTCTTAACAACCCCCAACGGGATGAAAGGCGATACAGTAGTGTTGATCCTGTGGTCTCTGTAGTAAAATAGACTGGGTAATTTAAAAAACGTGATTAATTTAGCAAAACTAACCTTTAAAGAGGGCAGAGGGGGCGTTGAAATTTGTTGTGTACCTTTTAATATATCATCGAATATATTTTATAAAGTTTAACAAGAAATTCTGCCAGATAAATGGAATTTATCCGAAACATACCAACCATATATAATTATTGCTCCTTATACATATAAATGGACGTTTTCTCTTCACCTGCAGGTCTAGAGTTAAGCAAAGACATGAAGACTTGCGTGGAACCGGAAGCTTTTCTAGTGTACAGTCGCAAGAACGTCATCGGTCACATCAGTATTGAGAACGAGGGAAATGACGTTGTGCTGCCGCTCAAAGACTTGAAGGAAGTCAGGTAAGGTCTACATCATATACATATACATTTTGATGTTTATTTTTGTACGTTTAATTTTTTATTTCAACTAATTTTTTTTTTTTTATATTTAGGATTGTTTTATTTTTTATTGGCGTTATGTCAACCAGCTTGTTTTTTACTATGAACAGTACTTTTTTTTTGTAATTCTTGAAAACCTACTGGGGATCTGTGCTCGATATATATTTTTTAGTAACAACCTCAAATAAATATTTGGTAGAATATGACGGAGTTCTTAATTTATACTTGCTTGTTGTACTCATATTCTTGCAAATGAATAATGTTCTATTGTATCAATCAATCTTCCTAGCCTGTACTGCCAACTATATTAAGTTCTGCTTCCAGTCTAGGCTGAATGCTAGTATTTTACATGGAACGACCTATCTGACCTCTAAAACCCAGTAACTGGGCAACACGATATCTCTTGACTAAGCTGGTGTTAGATTTTCTGGCTTTTGACTATCCGTAACGACTGTCAAATATCTTCAAATGACAGGAACAACGGTTAACGTGCTTTCTGAGGCACAGAAGAGTCTCGGTATGTAATGTATGGTCAGCCATCCACAGACCGACCTCGGCAAGCTCTGATAAACCTCGAAGATCAAACCGTGCAGCTTTTATTATACAGCCACGGGCGTGATAACATTCTGTTACTTATAACCAGAGGTCGGAATTAGGTAGTGTTATTTATATAATTGCATCAAAATGTTGATATTAATATGGATGTTCCCGGGATTTCTAATAGACAATTCCGTGTGGCCAACAATATTACAAATAAATAATAATATTGTTGACACCAAAATCGCGCGTGTGCGCATTAGAATTTTGCTTGTTGATGTAAATTTGGCAACGACGCGCGTGCAGTGGTTTAAATGGTGTAAAAGTAAATAACTTTTTTATTAAAAAACCACGGGATTTTCTGCTCTTTAAAATTAATTTCGGGATTTGAGGCATATCCACTTTATTCTTTCGCTGTATGAAATCAGTGTAAGTACATAAATAACTCTACCTAATTCCAACCTCTGCTTATAACTATTGTTTTTTCAGTGCGTTAGCCGTGCATGTGTCCGGTAACAAGCTGTACTGGTCTGACAGCAAGACTAAGACGATCAACCGCTGCTCGGTCAACGGTTCCAACATGGAAAAAGTGCTGGAGTGGGTGGGTCTAGTTGAAGGTATTTATATACTATTTTTGATATATTTGATTATTGATCGGTGAATATTTGTGACTGACTTATTGTTTTTAGGGTTCAGTCCACAAGGAACCCTTATAGTTTTGCCATGTCTATCTTTCCGCGGTTTAGCTCAGAGACCCTTAGCACTAGGAAGCGCTCACGCCGACAAAGTGGTAAAATAAAATCATGAAAAAACGTAATGTGGCTTTTGTTATCGTCTATCCATGGTGTGGGGTGTCGTTGAATAAGTCGTTTAAAAATATTGGGTACGCGAAAACCATTTCTCCATCCAAGAATCCGTTTGCGAAAAAAGCTTTAAAGTGCTCCTTTTTATTAGAGTTATGATCCCAACCCAGCCCAGCCCCCCCCTCCCCAGCTAAAAACGTACCGTGTGCGATCTACAAATGTGGCAACATCGCGCGTATGCGCATTGGAATTTTGAAACTTCGGACATCCGATGTTGTCGATGTAAATTTGGCAACGTCGCGCGTGCCGTGGTTTAAATTGTGTAATAGTAAATAACTTTTATTTAATAAATCACGGATTTTTCAGCTGTTTAAAATTAATCTCGGTATTTGAGGCATATCCACTTTATTCTGTCGCTGTATGAAATCACTGTAAGTACATAAATAACTCTACCTAATTCCGACCTCTGCTTATAAGAAAACAATATTGTGGTTTTCTAGCCGGCACTGTTATGTTTGGGTACGGTATCTTATTTAATCCATCGCAAGGCTGTCTTTAAAAGATCGCTTTTAGCGATGAGGCCTTCCGTTGTGTCACCCTATGTAATATTTCCTACGAACATGGCAGCCAATCTCAACGGAGATAAGCCATCGGTGCGGGACATATTATAGCATCTGCACTTCCATCACACTCATAGTCCGATGGGACGGCAATCCGAAATGACCAGAGAGAAATCTGGTGTCCAGGCTTCGCTCGGATATATATATATTTTTTTATTTCATAAAAACTTTTTCCTGACAATACATAATAAAACACAACAAAAAAATAATAAGCGAAATTGGTCCAGCCGTTCACGCGTGATGCCGTGACCAAGGGAAATAGGGATTCATTTTTATATAGATACTAGTGGCCCGCCCCGGCTTCGCCCGGATGTTTACCTTTTTTTAAATATTTACTTTCATAAGAACCTCCTCCTTACAATAACAAACACAACAAAAAAATAATTAGCGAGATTGGTCCAGCCGTTCACGCGTGATGCCGTGACCAAGGGAAATAGGGATTCATTTTTATATATTTAGATATAGATTGTACCATTATTTTTGTATTATTTACTCTTATTTATGTGTGCTATTTGGTTGTTAATCTAGCAATGAATAATTTAATTTGATTTCTTTCCGAGGCAAGGGGCTGTCACACCACCTACATGGCGTACATACTAAAGATCCTATTCTACAGGTATTGCTATAGACTGGTCGGGCCAAAACATCTACTGGACCGACTCGGCGACGCAGCGCATCGAGGTGGCGCGCCTGGACGGCTCCAGCCGCAGGGCTCTGGTGTGGCAGGGGCTCAAGAAACCTAAGAGCATTGTGCTGGATCCTAAAAAAGGGTAAGTTCACAAGCAGGGCCTCCTATATTTTCAATACATTTGAGATATTTACTAAAGATGTGTTAGTGGCTAAATTTAATTTTATCATTATAATTTTGATAATAAAAAAAAACTTGATTTTAATTTTTTATTTGCACACCCGGTCCGCAACTTATGATGCTTTTCATGAAAAGTTTCAAAAACCAGCGCCAAATCATTGTGTATACTCGAAACTAATTTCAGTCGGATTAGACGGAAATGAAGGTAAAACTATCATATATGTAATGGTAAGATATCTATATCTGAGGCATCGACCTAATAAAACTGTTCAGCGCGAATACTTGGTCGTCACGTATATTTTTGTACATACTGCAAAACCCAGTATAAAGTGACGTTGACATTAATATTAAGTTGAAACATTAAGGCACGTTAATTGATAGAGTAATTGTGGTGTGTCCCAGCTACATGTACTGGTCGGAGCTGGGCTCCAAGAGCATCAAGCGCGCCGGCATGGACGGCTCGGCGCCGGGCGTGCTGCTGGAGCAGGCGGCGCGCGTGGCGGCGCTGGCGCTGGACGCGGAGCAGCGCGTGCTGTACTGGGCGGCGCTGGAGCCGCCCGCCATCGAGCGCGCCTTCCTCGACGGCACCGGCCGCAAGCTGCTGCTCACCGACGTCTCCATGCCCTACACCTTGGCGTTGCATAATGACAGGATCTATTGGGGCGATTGGAATACAGGTATTTCCTTTTTTTCTAGACATATTCGCAATTTCCATGTAAGTTTCATAAATGTACAAACTGCCAGACTCGGTACGATCTATAGTTTTACACAAATATTAAGCGGTCAATTAGCCCACCATCCATTGATTTTTCTGTTTTTTGTTTCTTTATTTGGTCCAATATACAGTTTTCTATCTGTGTCTTGAAGAGTCAGTCTGAAAAATCAAATCGGTTTGATCTGACCTTATTAAAATCTCTGGATTTCGATAACTATTTGTGTAGCAGTAACCGAAAAAGTTTTGATTTTTCTATTATCAATCTAGACTGTAGAGTAATCTAGACCAATATAAATTATCGCTATCATTTATTCTAATTGTGGATCCTGATCAATCACTTAATAAATGAATAAGCCAGTAGTGCCATCAAATTATATTACAAGTACAAATGCAACCTACAGGCATCGTAGAATCAGCAACAAAATCCCTCGGCGAGCAGCGCAAGGTGATCCAGTCCGGAGTGGAATACATCTCGGAGCTGAAGGTGTTCGGTCGCGGAGCGCGCGGCGCCGCCAGCCAGTGCGCCGCCGACAACGGGGGCTGCGCGCATCTGTGTCTGGCGGCGCAGGCGCCCGGGGACTACGTCTGCGCCTGTCCGCAGCACTACCGCCTCAACAACGACAACCTTACCTGCACCGGTGCGGCTGCTACTGTATTTACATTTAGATTTAGAGATCATTGGCTAATGGTGGAACAACAAATCAATTTCCATTGCAACCCATATTTTTATAAGTTTATTTTTAAAATAAATGATTAACACTACACTGAAATCGTTACTTGAGTTAGTGGCAATGAAACCTCATTCTGTCTTTGTCATCTTCAAGTGATTACAGTCATCATCATCTGCCTAGCCTTTTCCCAACTATATTGGGGTCGGCTTCCAGTCAAACCGGATTCAGCTAAATACCAGTATTTTACGTGGAGCGGCTGCCTACTAGACCTCCACAACCCATGAACTGGGAAACACGGTACTCCTTGGCAAGACTAGTGTCAGATTATCTGGCTTCTGACTATCCGTAACGACTGCCAGGACCAACGGCTTTTCGTGCTTTCTGAGGCACGGAGGAGTCACGGTATGTTAAGATGATCACCCATCCACAGACCAACCTCGGCAAGCGTTGCTTAACCTTGAAGATCGACCCGTGCGGCTGTTATTATTTAGCCACGAGCTCCTCTTTGAGGTTCAAGTGATTACAGTGCATAGCGCTAAATGCTAAAGTGGTTCGTGTTGCAACTAAAGTAATCGTACGCGAATATTTTTGGTATAAACAAATGTAAATAATAATCTTTATTAACTTGTTGATAGAACCCGAAGAATTTCTGATATTTGCCCAAAAGAATGCAATTGGACGGATAGTAGTTGCCAACGGGGAATGCAATGATGCCTACATTCCTCTCACTGGATTGAAAAACGTTAAAGCCATCGAATACGACCCTGTGAACAAGTAAGTAATCCTTAAGCCACTGATAATAATCCATTTCAAAATTCATTTTGATAGTAAATTCATACTTATTTAGAATGTGCTTCTAAACACTGCACTAAATTATACCTAGATTCAATTAATACAGCACTAACATTAAATGCACACGATAGTGCAAATATCTATACGATATACAGGATGAATTTTTGAGACAGGATAGTAAGAGCTAGGAACGTTTTCATGTAACTATAACAGTTGAGGTACCAGCCCTTACTGTCCCGTCTCAAAACCGGTCAGATTTGGAAAATTCTTTTTTGTATATGATAGCCACACGTGAAGAAGGCTAAAGGATAAGCTATAGGGGAACGTGATACGCGCGCACGATGTTCTCGATACCAAGTTAGTTGTACCTCTATCTTCCCCAGAAATTTGTACTGGATGGACGAAGACTCCCACTCGATCCGTCGGGTCCCGATCTCGTACTCCGTGACGTCCGCCATCACAGAGTCGTCCACAGTGGTGTCAGGCCTCAGCCGGCCCTTCCACATGGTGCTGGACATACTGGGACGAGCCCTGTACTGGACCTGTGCGGATACGGACTCGATCAATGCGACCTCTATTGATAACAACTCGTCGTCGGGAGTCATTCTAAGAGGAGATAATATGATGCCGAGGTTTTTGGCTTTTCATCAGACTAAGAGGTGAGGTTCTTATTGTATTTATTTTAATGTTGTTTTAATTTTCGCCATTGATCTTTGTCAAAACTTCAAACAATATTTTCCAGAAAAACATTTCGAATATCTTTGAAAGATATGTCACTTGTCCAGTCAAGGAACGGGACATCTGTTCCCTGACTGGACAAGAATTTAGCAAATAGATTTACGACTCTAATTTTCCATATCTTATCACAACTGTCATTCGTTAAAACAGTCTGTCGTTCCGTGACTACATAATTCACACCCTATAACATTTGAAGGTTCCTGATCTGGAACGACGCAGCCCTGGGCGTGATAATGCGCGCCAACGTGGACGGCACCTCCCGAGTGGAACTGGCGCGGGCCAGCAACGTCAGCTCGCTGGCGGTGGAGCACAGCACCGGCACGGTGTACTGGGCCCTCAGCCGGCAGATACACGCCGTCGACCTGGACGGCTCCAACAAGTTCGTATAACTAATGTCATTTGCGGGGCACGATAACACGATGAACCATGTCAACACTCATAGATCGATGATCATAACCTGTACTTTTTTTTTGTTTATAAGATTAATTCTATGATGTTGGCTTTTTTTTTTTTATTTCAAATATTTTTTATGTCGTAGGTAGTTAGGCAATCACAGGTTGCCATACATTCTGTCTTTCTTTTTTTAATGTTTTTTCATATTTGTATTTTCTATTATCATGATTTATGTTAGTGTGCCAAATAAACGTTTTATCTATCTATCTATCTGTAAACACAATATTAATCCTTTATTCAATCAAACATCGCAATCGATTAGTTATTTTTGAATTCATTAATTTTTGTTTATATAAGATATTAAACGAAATAGATATATTAATGTAGTGAATTTTGTCGTCAATAAAAGTGATTTTGCCTTTTTAAAAAATGTGGTAAAACATGTTTTCTTGGTTGACAGACTTGATTTACTTAAATATCAATTATCTATCGATTACTTGTGTAACGACTGTGTCTTGTGCACAGCCGGTTCCTAAAGTTTTCGTTCTGGCCGTGGTTGTTATTACTGTTGATTCTTATTGAATCTTTTACTTTATAGGTTATTTGTAGGTTTCTGTCACTCAAATAAAATAAATATTAAAACACTTTATATTTATTTAATTCGGAAAAATGTGCGGTCATGCATGTGAAGCGAGGGGAGATTATGGAATCCGTAGGAACCCAACTTTCGGATTCCATACACCTTAGATCACTCAGCTCAACCGAAACTTACAAGTATTTGGGTATGTCGGAAGCGTTGGGCATCAATGCTACTGGCGTGAAACAATCGATGAAGGAGCGCTTCTTTGGCCGCCTGAACAAAGTACTAAATAGTATTTTATCAGGCGGAAACAAGGTGCGCGCCTTTAACGGTTGGATCATATTCGATCGTATTGCTGTACTCTTTCGGCATACTCAAATAGACTCAGAAGGACCTTGACGCCCTGGATAGGAGGGTACGCCCACTGCTTACAGCAAATCGGATGCATCACCCACGGTGATGAGGCTGTATATCCCGCGGAAGTGCGGGGGTCGTGGCTTCTTAAATGCTAAGATCCTGCACAACCGCGAGATATGCAGCCTTAGGGAGTTCTTCCTAGAGGCCGACGTGGGTATGCATCGAGATGTGGTAGCAGTGGACAAAGGCCTTACCGCGCTCTCCTTGGCTAACGAGAACTGGCGCAAACCGGTAGTATTAGATACTAATTATCGCAGGGAGGTATGGCAGAGCAAGGAGCTTCACGGGCGCTTTTATCGGGTCCTACATGGGCCCGATGTAGACTTTTTAGCGTCCGTAGCCTGGCTGCGTATTGGTGACCTCTTCGGGGAAACCGAAGGTTTTGTCTGTGCGATTATGGACGAAGTTATGATGACGAACAACTACCGGAAATACATTGTGAAGGACGGTACGGTTGACGTATGTCGAACATGTCGCCGGCCCGGAGAATCTATCCGCCATATTATTTCCGGTTGTTTTTGTCCAGACAAGAACATCACCGTTAGCCAACTACCGGAGACTATTTGCACAGGCACGACCTTGAAGCCAAGATTATCCATCAGCAACTTGCTCTTAAATCAGAAGCAGCAGTTAACACTGGTGGGTTTAAGTCAGTGAGAGTCTGATACTCCTTTCCGGTCCGCCCAGCGCGAGGGGAATCAATTGATGAATTGCCACCCCAAAAAAGAAAATTGATAAAATAGGAGAATTGGACGAAGTAAGAATTGTTGGACCACAGTTTGCAGGTTCATCTTGTAGAATCGGAAGTACCGTACTATAGGTATGTGCCCGATCCAGTTCTCGAAAATGGCAACTGCACATTGTATTGAGATCGGTCTATCATCACTGACAGGACTGTTGCTGTTGTTGCCAATAAGCCTGACATAGTGATGATAGACCGACTAGAGCGTCGTGCAATGATTGTTGATATAGCAGTCCCGCATGACGAGAACCTCTTGAAGGCTGAGCAAGATAAACAAACTAAATATCTTGACTTGGCTCGCGAGATTGTCGACATGTGGGATGTGAACATAGCAGTCATTGTGCCGATAATCGTGAGGGCCAATGGCATAATTGCCAAGAGCCTCGACCAACATCTGAGGAGGCTCTCGTTGGGCAGCTGGATCAAGGGTTTGATCCAGAAAGCAGTACTTCTGGACACGGCGCGCATAGTTAGGAGGTTCTTCTCTATCGGCTGTTCCCGATATCGGTGGGCTACTATTTTTAAATGTTTTATATCTTTGTATGTTAATATTTAAAAATGTAATTTATATGTATATGTCAACGAAAAATGGCAAACGCTGTAACATTGTAAAATAAATTGTAAACTATTTTTTCTAAATATGACACGGATATATTGGAAACAACTGAATTAGGATGGAATTTATTCAAAGTCAAAGTCAAAACGTTTATTCCAATTAGGCCATTAAAAGGCAATTTTGAACGTTAACATTACAGTTAAAAGAATATGTATAAAAATAAAGTAACTACTGTCCATTCACAAAGGTGCTCTTGATTCTTATGCAGAAGAACGGACAAGAAACTCCATAGTTACTCTTTTCAAATAAAAGGTTTACAATAAATGGTACTCACATATTTACAAATATTGCAAACAACTGATTTTACAGTGTGTGAGTTATTTAATAGAAAAATAATATTTAAAAAAAAATACACAATGCCAACCAGTTTGATTTACTCCACACTTTTGATTTACCTATGGAGCAGGACCAGCATGCTTCCAAGCATTCTTATCCTGAATCGTCTAATTTGTAATATGCTTGTTTACAAAGTGTGCTTTTAATATAACTTTTAAATTTTAATTTCTAATCTATAAAATGATTGATCTAATTTATCTTTATTTCTAGTTTTAAAATTATGTCTATCACTATTTTTACTAAAAAGATGTCGATTTTTCCTTACATACATAATATTTTCATAAATTGGCTAGGGACCGTCATAATATAAATCTTTTCAAAAAGTTCCCTAAGAGAATAGCGGCGACGTAGATTATAAAGGGCTCTGACAGCTCTCTTTTGTAAAATAAATATCAATGTCAGCAGCCCGACCCCACAGCAAAATACCGTATGACATAATGCTGTGAAAGTAACTAAAATAGACCAAAGGTGCGGTTTCTACGTCTGTTAACTGTCTTATCTTTCTAACAGCATAAG
This sequence comes from Mamestra brassicae, assembly GCA_905163435.1. Classification (NCBI taxonomy): domain Eukaryota; kingdom Metazoa; phylum Arthropoda; class Insecta; order Lepidoptera; family Noctuidae; genus Mamestra; species Mamestra brassicae. Next base: position 1,304,890 of record LR990996.1, on the reverse strand, counting down.
CGGCTGAGCTTAGCCGCCCCGCAAGAGATGTTATATATATGAGGTCTCCATTGTAATTTCTCGTCTAAAGTGAACTATAGTTTTTCACCATTCAATATGAGGTCACATTCGCTACTTCTAACATTTGGTAAAGTAAATCTAATACATTTAGTTTTTTTGAGGTATGCGGAACAGAGAGCAAAGTCCCGCATACCTCCACCGTAAAGGAAAGGAACCTCCGAACTAGACGGTTGTTGTGTCTGGTGGGCAACTGCCCGATAGTTGATATTCGAACTGTTGTATATGTTCAAATCGCACGGAGAACTTTGCTTGCCCGATGCAGGATTTCGATGTTAGTTCGGCGTAGATGGCGCTTTTTTTTTTTTTTTTTTTTTAAGGATGGGAAATCATCAAATGACTTCTTCCGCTCTGGGTGGAGCGGGAGGGCGTGTCAGACTCTTACTGACTAAAACCCATCCGTGTTCCTTCTAAAGCCCTTTGCTTTCCAGGGCCGCGGTGACACTTTCGAACAAATTCCGCAACCCTGGCAGGCTCTGGCCCTAGCGGGCCCCGTCCTCTTTGCTGACATCTCTTTGAGGCGCGCGCGAAACACAACGCGCCATCGACCCGGGCCTGGTGGTGATCGGACAGCGAGCCACCCAACGCTCGCCGTCCGCAGGCCCGCGCCTACGGTGGCCGGGGATCGCCCTGCGACTCCCGACGCCCGGGGCGTCTTCTTCTGTTGCGGCGGTTGGGGCGAAGGCCTTGCCTTTCCCTCGCGCGGCCCGCCTCCTCCTTCGCAAGCATTACTGCTTCGCAGAAGGAGGTGACCGCTTCCCAAGCCTCCTCGCTCCGGACCATGGATTCAACCAGGGCCGGACGCGAGAGGTTGCCGCCGCCGATCGCCTCGACAAGGACACGGCGGTGTTCTGCCCAAGCAGGACAGACCTCCACCGTATGCTCCACCGTGTCCTCCGGGCGATCCTCACAGTGGCGTAGATGGCGCTGCGGTTCTCTTTGTTGCCGTACAAATTTCGCTTCTTAGTTTTTCATGTGGCGGCATTGATGCCGCTACAGCTGTTTTGCATACATTATGTAAAACAGCAAAGGCTATATTGTACACAAAACGATTTTTTCAAAATATATCGAGAAGTTCTAATCTTATCAAGATTTATTACAATCTTACGGAGTCTGCAATTTTCCGGTGACATATTATATACTATGAATAAAGGAAATAATAATAATAATCATTTATTTGTTCGAATATGGTACATAATTAAGGTCTTTGGATTAGTCAGTGGTATCATCACATTCTCCCGGTGTGGCGTGCAAATGTTTGGTACATACAACAAATAAAGGAATTAGGTATTCATTGCATAAATAATATATTAAAATAACAGTTATTCAAATGTACCAGTTAAAAATAAATCGTAGAACACAATCAGGTTATCAAGGATGACAAAGAAATATTTAATGACAAGCATGTCAATGACCGACCGAGTTGGGTAAAAAGTAAGAATAGATGTCACAGTTAATATTACAATTGAGTTAGGATGTCAAATTGAAATTGAATTAGGCATAGATGATGGATATATTCTGTGACTATGATAAGGTGTCTCCGCAGACGTGTGATCTGGCAGGGCGGCTGGGCGCAGGCGCTGTGCGTGTGGGGCGGCTGGGCGTACTTCTCGGGCGCGGGCGGCGCCATGCGCGTGGCGCTGACCCGCCGCGACGCGCCCGCCACGCCCGTGCCGCACGTGCCGCGCCTCGTGGCCGCGCGCGCCGTGCACAAGGTATGTATACTGTGGGGCGGCTGGGCGTACTTCTCGGGCGCGGGCGGCGCCATGCGCGTGGCGCTGACCCGCCGCGACGCGCCCGCCACGAAAAACTTCACAAGCAGAATTCGATAATGTTCGGTCGTCTCTCTCCGCAGGTCGCTCGGACACACCCGTGCTGGCGCGGCGGCACGTGCGGCGGCGCGCCGGGCGCGTGTGGCGCGGGCGGCGTGTGCGGCTGCGCGCTGCGCTGCGGCCTGCCCGCGCCCTGCCACCCGCAGCGCTTCCTGTGCGACCCCGCTGCGCCCGAGCCGCGCTGCATACCGCATCACTGGAAGTTAGTATTATGTGTGGCGTGGGCGGCGCTGGAGATGGTGAAATGCTACTTAAAGACGAACAAAGCCTTTGGAAAAAGATAGTGTATTAATATTTGTTCTATGTTAAAGGTGTGATGGCCAGAAGGACTGCGAAAACGGTGCCGACGAGGCGGAGTGTGGCGCGTGCGCGGCCGGGCTGCGCTGTGCCGACGGAGCGTGCGCCGCCGCGCTCGGCGCGTGTGACGCCGGCGCCTACTGCGAGCGCACGCCACTGCCCGACGCCTTCCGGTAAGTGCACGAAAGGAACGACAAGTTCTAATTTGGCTAATTTTATTTTAAACAGTCCATCATGGATCCTGTGTCTGTCGTCGCCTATCTCGCTAGCAGATGTAGTAACGCTGCGCGTGGAGGGGAAAGACAACCGAAGAAACGAAGTCAGAAGTTGTTCCAAATTATTTATTTTTTTCTAGAAATTATTTTTTGCCTCTAAAATTATCAGGTTGCGCATTATAAAACTTTTTGTTAGTGTTTTACAGGGTTATCCGCATAAAAAATAATGAAGCTCCAAACCCTCCGTTTCCAAATCCAGTTGATCCAATAAGAAAAAATAAAAACCAAAATATATTTTTTTTTTTGAAGTTGATTGTATTTTTTTGTTAAAAAGTTTATTTTCCACTTTTTAATGGTGATATCCCACAACTAAGTGACATTATTCCCAATATGAGTGGTTTTATACTGCTAGCAAATTGTCTTTGCCTCTCTGAAGTTTGGTGTTTGTGACGACCACGCAGGTGCAATCGCGTAAAAAAGTGTAAGCGTAAAAATATATTTTTTTTTATTCGTATTATATTATGTTTGTTCTTGAATAGTGTTTTTTTTTTACTCACTTGAATATAGTTGTAGAAGCAGTTTTAAAATTTAAAGGTACATGCACTCACTTGGAGTATAGCCAGCTAATTCGTTGTCGCGGGTTCAAGGTCGATCACAAACTTAGACACAAGCGGGGGCACAGCGCATTTCACAAACTAGTTCAATATAACGTTTATTAGTCAATATAAAGTCTTTTAGTATTTACTCAGTCACTATCGCTCAAAATTTCCGAAATTCCTTCCATATGTATTAGAACTAAATGAAGGAAAATTTAAAACTTATGTTAAAAGTACACTTTGTAAACAAGCATATTACAAATTAGAAGATAACATTCAGGATAAGAATGCTTGGAAACATGCTGGTCCTGCTCCATAGGACAATCAAGGGTGCAGACAAAATCAAACTGGTTGATTTATGAATTAACTTTATAGATATACTGTTTCTTTTTTATGGTTTTATTTTTCTGTTGACTCACACACTGTTTAATTAATGATTCCAATATTTGTAAATATGTGAGTACCATTTACCTAAATTTCTTTAGAAAACGAATAAGTTTACCTCTGCTGGTAATACTTTGTTCTTATAAGTAGCATACTCTGGGTGCATCGTCCTCACATAATATTAAATAAATTTTTGTAAACCAAATTTTGTAACATCATTATTTGAAAAGAGTAACTATGGAGTTTCTTTTCCGTTCTTCTCCATAAGAATCTACCTTTCCGAATGGACAGTAGAGGCACTTTATTAATGTAATATTATTGTTACGAGCTTGAGGTTCGTGACAATAAAATCAGCCGATTAAATAACCAAAATGACACTTTAATTTAAAAACACTAATTACAACTTTTAAACTCACTAATTATTAAACACAAGTTCACCACTGATCACTTTATTCGCACTTGAAGATCGCTTCCGAAGTATTCGCTTGTATCGCTAATCCAATACTGCCTCGGTCGCGGAATACGCGCTCCTTTTATAGGTCAGTTTATTCTAGAAACTTCCATTCTCGAAACATCTGGAAAGTACTCGTAACTACCGCTGCCGACTGACCAGATACCGAGAAGTGTGGAATGTTCTGGCAAAGAAATATCTAGAAGGTACTTGACCCTACTAGTTCTGCTACTCGATACTAGATGGCGCTAGTAGTAACTAAATGTACCCGACATTAATCCTGGCGCGTAACACTGCCCCCTCCTAAGACATGCTCGTCCCGAGCATCATCGGTCCCATAATAACGCGCCAGTCGATTCACATGGACGATCTTAGGAGCACTTCTTGTACCTTTCTGTATACGATAGGTCACGTCGTTAATTTTTGTCACAATCCGGTACGGCCCGTCCCATTTAGCTTGAAGCTTAGGAGATTTCCCTTTACTGCGAACTGGATTGTGCAACCACACTAGTGAACCTTCGTCGAACCCTTTATTGTTCATTTTGCGGTCATAACGGGTTTTCATCTTTTCAGACATTTGCCGGCCCGATTGTCTGACGTGCTCATAAATGTCATTCATTTTGTTCCGCAAGTCATTCGCATAATCGGTTATACTGCGTGGGGCATCAGGTGGTATTCCAGTGATCAGATCTGCGGGCAGCCGTAATTCTCTTCCAAAGTTTGCGAAGGCTGGTGTCACCGATGTACTTTCATGAACAGCACTTCGGTATGACAGCAAAAACGGTTGTATATGCTTGTCCCAATCGCGTTGCCGGTTTTCCACGACTTTTGCCAGGTATCTCTCCAATGTCTGATTAAATCTTTCCACCATTCCATCCGATTGTGGGTGGTAAGAAGTTGTTCTCGTTTTATGAGTACCCATAACTCGACAAGTTTCCTGGAATATTTGGGACTCAAAATTCCTTCCTTGATCGCTGTGAATCTCCAAGGGTACTCCAAAACGACAGAAGACTTCATGAACTAGTTTATCTGCAACTGTTGAGGCTTCTTGATTTGGAATGGCGAAGACTTCCGGCCACTTAGTGAAGTAATCCATTACAACCATGAAATACTTGTTACCACTTTCACTTTCCGGAAAAGGTCCCGCAACATCTAGGGCTATCCTTTCCCATGGTGCACCGACGTTGTACAATTTTAATGCACCTCTACTGCGAGTCTGAGGTCCTTTTACAGCCGCACAACTTGTACATTTGCGACACCAGTCCTCGACATCGTCACGACAGTGGACCCAGTAAAACCGTTCTCTTATCTTCAGTAGAGTCCGTTTTACTCCCATATGGCCTCCTGAAGAACCATTATGGTACAGCTGTAGGACATTCGGTACTTTTGCTTTAGGGACAACCATTTGCAAATGACAGCTGTCTCCCCGAGCATTTTCCCATTTACGGCACAGGACTCCATCCTGAATCACTAAGCTGTCCCATTGGGCCCAATAACTTTTTGTGATCGAACTCATCGCTGAGACGTCACTCCACGTGGGCTTAGGAGCACTGGCCTTCATCCACCCCAGAATCGGCTTGATGTCCGAATCTTCCTGCTGTGCACATTGTAGGCTTTCCTTCCACTCGCTGCTGAGGTCTGTCTTGACCATTCTCACAGGTACGACTTCTTTACCCTCTTGCCTAGTAAAATGCTTGCAGTCTTCAGGGCAAGGTCTTCTTGACAATGCGTCGGCGTTGCCATGAGATCTTCCGCTGCGATGTTCAATCACAAAGTCGTATTCCTGCAGTAGTTCAATCCATCTCGCAACTTGTCCTTCTGGAGTTTTGAACTGCAATAGCCATTTCAGCGCAGCATGGTCAGTACGTAAATGGAATTTCCGTCCCAGCAGATATTTGCTAAAATGCTGCAAAGACTTTACCACAGCAAGCAATTCCCGTCTCGTGACACAATAGTTCCTTTCTGGTTTCGATAATGACTTGCTGAAGTATGCTATCACAACCTCTTGATCGCCATTGCGTTGAGATAACACACCGCCAAGTCCGATATCACTTGCGTCTGTGTCAACTATAAATTCCTTGTTCGTATCAGGATACCCCAGAATAGGTGTTCTGCACAGACGTTCCTTTAGCTCCTGGAATGCGACGTCGCAACTTTCATCCCAGTAGAAATGTCGCTTTTCCTCGGTTAGTTTGTGGAGGGGTTTGGCTATGTCCGCAAAGTTCTTGACGAATCGCCTATAATAGGAGCACAAACCCAAAAATGCTCTGACCTGTGTCTTGTCTTTTGGAATTGGCCAATCCTTGACAGCGGCGATTTTCTCTGGATCTGTGCGGATGCCTTCTTCCGACACTACGTATCCCAAAAAGCTGACTTGACGTTTGAAAAGTGAACACTTCTTTGGACTCAACTTGAGATTTGCACTCTGGATCTTCATGAGCACGCGTTCCAGGTTTTGAAGATGTTCTTCAAACGTACGGCCTACGATGATGATGTCATCCAAGTAGACCAGGCAGGCATCGCCAATTAACCCGGTTAGTACAAGTTCCATCAACCTTTCAAACGTTGCCGGAGCATTGCACAATCCAAACGGCATAACTTTAAATTGCCACAGGCCCTTTCCTGTCGAGAATGCAGTTTTCTCCTTGTCCTTAGGGTCAATTTCAACTTGCCAGTAACCACTTTTTAGGTCTAGCGTGCTAAACCACTTCACTCCAGTAAGCATGTCCAGCGTGTCATCAATTCTTGGCAAAGGATAGCTGTCCTTCTTCGTGACGTCGTTTAGACGACGATAGTCAACACAAAACCGCATGCTGCCATCCTTCTTTCTTACCAGCACTACTGGTGAACACCATGGACTGGATGAAGGTTCTATAACACCATCCTTCACCATTCCTTCAATCATGGTTTCCACTTCCTTTTCACGTGCTACCGGCAATCTTCTTGGCCGCTGACGGATAGGCAATTCTTCTCCTGTGTTTATTTTGTGTTGAACTAAGCCAGTCTTCCCGATATCACCATCGTTTGAAGAGAAAACACTGGCGTACTTCTGTAACATTTTCTTTGCCTTGACCAGTTCATTTTGAGACAGAGCGCTGCGACAGTCGTCTAAAAGTGTGGTCACTTTCGTTTGTGCGTCCTTGCTGAGGGTCCCGGTCGAAAGATATTGGCATCGACGCAACCAATCCACTTCCTCGCAAGTACCAATCAGAGTGCCTTTTTCTATCATCTGTTCCTTATCACTAAGGTTCAGCACACGTACCCCTGAGATGTCGGTGGCTCTGACCAAAGTTCGTGCCACTTTCCATGGAAGGTCATTGTCTACCTTTTCCACGAGTACACAACGATGATTCTGCCCAGGATTCCGAGGAAGACTAACCGGCACAATCGTTTCCGATCTTGGAGGAAGAACAATCTTCTTTAGGCTGTACACATTTCCTGGTAACGCTCCTTCCATGAAAAGTTCCTCTTGTCCACATTTCATAACTCCTTGATTAACGTCGATCTCACAACAATTCTTCCTCATAAAGTCTAAGCCCAGGATGCAATCGTCCATTATATCAGCCACGACAACATTATGCAGGTAGATTCCGTTGCCTAGCTTCAACTCCATCTCTCTCTCTCCTCGGACGGGTATACGCTGACCAGTGGCTGTTACCAAATTTATGCGGTCTCGGTTGTGTACGGAGTCCCCAAGGAACCGACTTACAAGTTGGGAACTGACAACCGTGCGAGAAGCTCCAGTGTCTATAGTCAGCTTACAAGGCATTCCGTTGACCTCGCCCTTGATGATTAGGCTATTCCCGTCATGGGTTTGTGAGATCGAAATCCTTGGGGCTCTTTGAACATCAGCCAGCACCCGCCCCGCAGTCCTGGCTTTCACTCGTTTCCCTGCTGTTGCTGGGCGGTGCTGTTAGCCGCCCTACCCTCTGGAGATTGGCTACCTTCCCTTTCTGCAGTCCGCTTAGGGCAACTGGATCGAAGGTGGCCCCTTTCCCCACAGCCGTAGCACCTAGGGCTGTATCCTTTTAAACGGTCGCGAACTGTAGGCGCTGCAACCTCCCTGATGCGATGGGAACGATGATCCTGTCGCACAGCTTCCACCTCCAGTGCATGAGCCAAGGCGTCCTTAAGCGTCCCGTGGTGCCCGAGCCTCACAGCAGCTCTAACTTCAAGGTCGCGGATGCCATCGATGAATGCCTGCACCAGGTTCCCTTCAATGAGCGCAGGTACGGACTGGTATGCTTTTCGTACCAGCTTTTCCACTTCGAGGGCCCACTGCTGCAGGTTTTCACTGCTGCGTTGCACGCGATCCTTGAGCTTCGCACGAAACACATGTTCCAGATGAGCGTCGCCATACCTAGCTTCCAACGCCTCAAGGAGTTGCTCGTACGTCACTTCTTTACCGAGAGCTTCCAGGACAGTTAAGGCCTGGTCGCGCAGGCCGAGGATGAGAGCAGTCATGGCCTGATCTTTAGTCCACCCATTCGCCTTCACAACAGCCTCAAACTGTATTTTGTAGGCCGACCAGGAAGATGTCCCATCGAACGGTGGCACTTTGAATCCACGTAGCGAAGGTGTAGAAGCTACGGAAGTGGCAATTCCATCCCCTACTTTAAGGTTGTCCAGCGTTTTCTTCACGTCAGCAATCACGTTGTCAACTCGATCATTCATTTGGTCGATTCGCGTTTCGGCTTCCGCCAGGCGGTTCTCATGCTGGACCACCTTTTCTTTTACCACACTTATTTCTTTGCCGAAAGTAGCGTGTAGATCCTTCATAACGAACATCTGTTCTTCCTGGCGGCGCGCCTGCTCCTCCTTGTCACGCTGGAGCTGTTCTTCCAACCGCCGGGCCTGTTCCTCCTGTCGGCGAGCCTGTTCCTCCTGTCGGCGAGCCTGTTCCTCCTGTCGGCGAGCCTGTTCCTCCTTGTCACGCTGGAGCTGTTCTTCCAACCGCCGGGCCTGTTCCTCCTGTCGGCGAGCCTGTTCCTCCTGTCGGCGAGCCTGTTCCTCCTTGTCTCGCTGTAGCTGTTCTTCCAGCCGACGGGCCTGTTCCTCTTGTCGGCGGGCCTGTTCCTGCAGCATCATCATCAGTGCAGCAAAGTCTGGTGCTGCAGATGCTGGAGCTCCTGTGGACGGACCGGCCTCCATGATCGGCAACTGGCCCTCCGACGTCTGCGGCGTTGTACCTCCAAAACGCCTATGGTCCGTCTCCTGCTGACGTTGACTCCGGGTACGGATACCCTCCGTGTCGTCCTTTGGTAGAATCGGCATGATTTAAATATCCACTCTTCTGACACCAATTGTTACGAGCTTGAGGTTCGTGACAATAAAATCAGCCGATTAAATAACCAAAATGACACTTTAATTTAAAAACACTAATTACAACTTTTAAACTCACTAATTATTAAACACAAGTTCACCACTGATCACTTTATTCGCACTTGAAGATCGCTTCCGAAGTATTCGCTTGTATCGCTAATCCAATACTGCCTCGGTCGCGGAATACGCGCTCCTTTTATAGGTCAGTTTATTCTAGAAACTTCCATTCTCGAAACATCTGGAAAGTACTCGTAACTACCGCTGCCGACTGACCAGATACCGAGAAGTGTGGAATGTTCTGGCAAAGAAATATCTAGAAGGTACTTGACCCTACTAGTTCTGCTACTCGATACTAGATGGCGCTAGTAGTAACTAAATGTACCCGACATTAATCCTGGCGCGTAACATTATTATTTTACTGAACTGTAAATGATGACGCTCAAAAGTGCCGTTTAATGGCCTAATTGAAATAAACGTTTTGACTTTGACTTTTGACTTTGACATAAATAAATTTGTGTGACCATTAAAGGCATTAATAAGAAGATAACAAAAACAAGAAATTAAAAATAATAACAATATGTAACACTTATGGCATCGACAGTCTTATTGCATTGAGCAAGCGAGACACGAGTAAGCATCGAACGTATACGAGCGACAAACGGGGGGACGCGGTGTTATGATCGGTTGTAAAATAGACTACTGCGCAGCGAATTGTGACGAACTTCAGAGTGGCAAAGTTGTTTGACGCTTAGTATAGGTACTATTTGCCTTTAAGGAGTTACTTTGCGTGCCTTTTCTGTCCAAGTCCAGACCAGCTCATAATTAAATTGCTTTGCTTTGGTACTACATTTGAGTGATTTTAAGTTGAGGAGGTCACTGGCTTATATTTGAAGTTTACCGTCAAATACAAATTCAATATAGCTATAACTAAACTAAACCCCAAAAATAATCATAAAGATCGGTTAATAAACAATAAAGTTATGCTCGAATAGATAACCCCTAAAAACATGTTAATTCAGATTGACTTGTTTGCATCCGCGTACCTCTTCACAGCGTACCGTGATGTTATGTTATGAATTGGTGAAAACAATAAACAGACATGCGATTTCAGCAATCCCGGAAGCTTTGCTATTATTTATTAAAGACTTCCGTTGCCTACACCCGAAGTTCTTCATCAGATCTTCACCAAATTGAAATGATGGTATCATTTTGGAAAAATATTCTTCAAACAGAAAAATAATTATCCAAATCGGTTGACTATTGGCCAATATATCACTGATTTTTCCTGGGATCCCAGCATCAGATCCTGACTTATACCTTCCATCATCAGCTCAGCAAGATGAGATGTTGATTACCAGGCACAATCATCTGAATTTCGTTTGAAAGAATATGAAAAACATTGTATGTGCCATTAAAAATTGATGGTTGCCCTCGATTTCCCTGGGATCCCATCATTAGATTATGACTTGGTGCCAATGGGATCACCTCAGGAGTATAGGCTTTCGAATAAAAAAGAATCATCAAAATCCATTCATAATTGACGGAATGATGGCATAACAAACATACAAAAAATAATTTAAAAAAATATACAGTCGAATTGAGAGCCTCCCTGAAGTCGGTTAAAAAGCGAATACATGTGTGAATCTAACAAAGCTACGAGATTCGTTTATGCTCACAGACGCAGCATGAGAACAGCGCCAGCGGAGATACTCTAACATCATTCTTGCGTATTGTGCTTAGTTTAAAAGATAAGTTTTTTCCAAATGTCTGGATGAAAATTGGACGATACTAGGTATTCAAAAATGTCTGTCAATCAATGCCTCGACTAGACGAGATATCTAAATAGGAATACGATTTTTTTCCATTCGTAAATTATATCTATTAGCTTTTTAAGAAATAATAATTAATGTCCGAAAAATTGTATTTTTAAAACACGATTTGCATATTTTTTGTTTTGTTCGCCTCAATCAAGATTAGGTTGTACGAAGTTAATTTTGTTGTTATCACGATAACAAATTAGTTTGCACGACTACTACAATACGTCTCTTACTGATGAAACAGATGCGACGAACGCCTTTGTCTGGCGCCGCGACTCTTATGTGACGGTCATCAACACTGCGAAGACGGCTCCGACGAATCCACTGCCACCTGCGGCTTCGCAGGCGCCAAGGAGCACACAGCGCCGGGCACGCGGCGGTCCAACGCCTTCGTGGTGTGCGGCTGCATCGCCGGGGCCGCCGCCGGGCTGGGCGCCGCCTGGGCCGCGCTGCGCCGCGTGCGCCGCGCCGCCCGGGCGCCCGCCCCCCGCGCCGCCCGGGCGCCCGGCCTGCCCGCCGGCCTGCAGCCCATCCTGGCGCCCGCCGCCCGCGCGCTCGTGCCGCCGCACAAACGAGACATCACTGCGCTGCCTGCACTCACCACCACTTATACTGAGTGAGTATACGCCCTTAATGTCGGACGCAAGTGGCTTACAAAGGCAAAGAGCCCAGACAAAATTGGGGATTGCCGAATCAATTTATTAGCCGATGTCTGATTTTCTAATACTTACATCATTAATTTTATTTGCAGCACGTTGGACAGCAACTGCGCGCGCTACCCGCGGCCCACCGCCAACCCGCCGCCGTCGCCGGCCACGGGCAGTGACGGCGGCTCGGGCGCACCGCGGCGCCGCGCCTACCGCCACTACCGCGCCTCCAACCGCCCCCCGCCCCCGACCCCCGCCTCCACCGACGCGTGCGAGTCCGAGCCCGACACCGCGCGCGCGCCGCCGCCCTCGCCCGCGCCGCGCATCTACTGATGTGTCACTACCGCGCCGCGCATCTACTGATGTGTCACTACCGCGCCGCGCATCTACTGATGTGCCACTACCGCCACTACCGCGCCTCCAACCGCCCCCCGCCCCCGACCCCCGCCTCCACCGACGCGTGCGAGTCCGAGCCCGACACCGCGCGCGCGCCGCCGCCCTCGCCCGCGCCGCGCATCTACTGATGTGTCACTACCGCGCCGCGCATCTACTGATGTGTCACTACCGCGCCGCGCATCTACTGATGTGCCACTACCGCCACTACCGCGCCTCCAACCGCCCCCCGCCCCCGACCCCCGCCTCCACCGACGCGTGCGAGTCCGAGCCCGACACCGCGCGCGCGCCGCCGCCCTCGCCCGCGCCGCGCATCTACTGATGTGTCACTACCGCGCCGCGCATCTACTGATGTGTCACTACCGCGCCGCGCATCTACTGATGTGCCACTACCGCCACTACCGCGCCTCCAACCGCCCCCCGCCCCCGACCCCCGCCTCCACCGACGCGTGCGAGTCCGAGCCCGACACCGCGCGCGCGCCGCCGCCCTCGCCCGCGCCGCGCATCTACTGATGTGTCACTACCGCGCCGCGCATCTACTGATGTGTCACTACCGCGCCGCGCATCTACTGATGTGCCACTACCGCCACTACCGCGCCTCCAACCGCCCCCCGCCCCCGACCCCCGCCTCCACCGACGCGTGCGAGTCCGAGCCCGACACCGCGCGCGCGCCGCCGCCCTCGCCCGCGCCGCGCATCTACTGATGTGTCACTACCGCGCCGCGCATCTACTGATGTGTCACTACCGCGCCGCGCATCTACTGATGTGTCACTACCGCGCCGCGCATCTACTGATGTGCCACTACCGCGCCGCGCATCTACTGATGTGCCACTACCGCGCCGCGCATCTACTGATGTGTCACTACCGCGCCGCGCATCTACTGATGTGTCACTACCGCGCCGCGCATCTACTGATGTGCCACTACCGCGCCGCGCATCTACTGATGTGTCACTACCGCGCCGCGCATCTACTGATGTGTCACTACCGCGCCGCGCATCTACTGATGTGTCACTACCGCGCCGCGCATCTACTGATGTGTCACTACCGCGCCGCGCATCTACTGATGTGCCACTACCGCCACTACCGCGCCTCCAACCGCCCCCCGCCCCCGACCCCCGCCTCCACCGACGCGTGCGAGTCCGAGCCCGACACCGCGCGCGCGCCGCCGCCCTCGCCCGCGCCGCGCATCTACTGATGTGTCACTACCGCGCCGCGCATCTACTGATGTGTCACTACCGCGCCGCGCATCTACTGATGTGTCACTACCGCGCCGCGCATCTACTGATGTGCCACTACCGCCACTACCGCGCCTCCAACCGCCCCCCGCCCCCGACCCCCGCCTCCACCGACGCGTGCGAGTCCGAGCCCGACACCGCGCGCGCGCCGCCGCCCTCGCCCGCGCCGCGCATCTACTGATGTGTCACTACCGCGCCGCGCATCTACTGATGTGTCACTACCGCGCCGCGCATCTACTGATGTGTCACTACCGCGCCGCGCATCTACTGATGTGCCACTACCGCGCCGCGCATCTACTGATGTGTCACTACCGCGCCGCGCATCTACTGATGTGTCACTACCGCGCCGCGCATCTACTGATGTGCCACTACCGCGCCTCCAACCGCCCCCCGCCCCCGACCCCCGCCTCCACCGACGCGTGCGAGTCCGAGCCCGACACCGCGCGCGCGCCGCCGCCCTCGCCCACGCCGCGCATCTACTGATGTGCCACTACCGCCACTACCGCGCCTCCAACCGCCCCCCGCCCCCGACCCCCGCCCCCGACCCCCGCCCCCGACCCCCGCCCCCGACCCCCGCCTCCACCGACGCGTGCGAGTCCGAGCCCGACACCGCGCGCGCGCCGCCGCCCTCGCCCGCGCCGCGCATCTACTGATGTGTCACTACCGCGCCGCGCATCTACTGATGTGTCACTACCGCGCCGCGCATCTACTGATGTGTCACTACCGCGCCGCGCATCTACTGATGTGCCACTACCGCGCCGCGCATCTACTGATGTGTCACTACCGCGCCGCGCATCTACTGATGTGTCACTACCGCGCCGCGCATCTACTGATGTGCCACTACCGCGCCTCCAACCGCCCCCCGCCCCCGACCCCCGCCTCCACCGACGCGTGCGAGTCCGAGCCCGACACCGCGCGCGCGCCGCCGCCCTCGCCCACGCCGCGCATCTACTGATGTGTCACTACCGCGCCGCGCATCTACTGATGTGTCACTACCGCGCCGCGCATCTACTGATGTGTCACTACCGCGCCGCGCATCTACTGATGTGCCACTACCGCGCCTCCAACCGCCCCCCGCCCCCGACCCCCGCCTCCACCGACGCGTGCGAGTCCGAGCCCGACACCGCGCGCGCGCCGCCGCTCTCGCCCGCGCCGCGCATCTACTGATGTGTCACTACCGCGCCGCGCATCTACTGATGTGTCACTACCGCGCCGCGCATCTACTGATGTGTCACTACCGCGCCGCGCATCTACTGATGTGTCACTACCGCGCCGCGCATCTACTGATGTGTCACTACCGCGCCGCGCATCTACTGATGTGTCACTACCGCGCCGCGCATCTACTGATGTGTCACTACCGCGCCGTGCATCTACTGTGTCACTACCGCGCCGCGCATCTACTGATGTGTCACTACCGCGCCGCGCATCTACTGATGTGTCACTACCGCGCCGCGCATCTACTGATGTGTCACTACCGCGCCGCGCATCTACTGATGTGTCACTACCGCGCCGCGCATCTACTGATGTGCCACTACCGCCACTACCGCGCCTCCAACCGCCCCCCGCCCCCGACCCCCGCCTCCACCGACGCGTGCGAGTCCGAGCCCGACACCGCGCGCGCGCCGCCGCCCTCGCCCGCGCCGCGCATCTCCTGATGTGTCACTACCGCGCCGCGCATCTACTGATGTGTCACTACCGCGCCGCGCATCTACTGATGTGTCACTACCGCGCCGCGCATCTACTGATGTGTCACTACCGCGCCGCGCATCTACTGATGTGCCACTACCGCCACTACCGCGCCTCCAACCGCCCCCCGCCCCCGACCCCCGCCTCCACCGACGCGTGCGAGTCCGAGCCCGACACCGCGCGCGCGCCGCCGCCCTCGCCCGCGCCGCGCATCTACTGATGTGTCACTACCGCGCCGCGCATCTACTGATGTGTCACTACCGCGCCGCGCATCTACTGATGTGTCACTACCGCGCCGCGCATCTACTGATGTGTCACTACCGCGCCGCGCATCTACTGATGTGCCACTACCGCCACTACCGCGCCTCCAACCGCCCCCCGCCCCCGACCCCCGCCTCCACCGACGCGTGCGAGTCCGAGCCCGACACCGCGCGCGCGCCGCCGCCCTCGCCCGCGCCGCGCATCTACTGATGTGTCACTACCGCGCCGCGCATCTACTGATGTGTCACTACCGCGCCGCGCATCTACTGATGTGTCACTACCGCGCCGCGCATCTACTGATGTGTCACTACCGCGCCGCGCATCTACTGATGTGCCACTACCGCCACTACCGCGCCTCCAACCGCCCCCCGCCCCCGACCCCCGCCTCCACCGACGCGTGCGAGTCCGAGCCCGACACCGCGCGCGCGCCGCCGCCCTCGCCCGCGCCGCGCATCTACTGATGTGTCACTACCGCGCCGCGCATCTACTGATGTGTCACTACCGCGCCGCGCATCTACTGATGTGCCACTACCGCGCCGCGCATCTACTGATGTGCCACTACCGCGCCGCGCATCTACTGATGTGCCACTACCGCGCCAGGGCTTGTTACCGCGCCCCCCGACCTCACGATCTCCGCTCCCTGCCCCTAGTGCTCTAACTAATGTAACCGTACCGAATCCTCCTCCCCACCTTGCCACCGACCAGCACTACCCGCTGCTGCCCAGCTGTAATACAAACATTGACCACTTCAAAATGTGCAAAAATTTTTAACAGTCAAATTGTCATCTATCTTACAATGCTACAAGGATTAATTATATATTAGCGCATAAATGATATTTTCAGGGGAGCGCTATCAGTCGACATAAGTAAAAGTGCCAATGGAAATTGTATTAAAAAATGTCGGCATTACTTCTGTTTTAGGCCGTAAGTTCCTTGTATGTGTAAGCTATGTACATGCTTAAGACTCAGTTACACGCGAATGATTGTGTGTACCGCGAAAACAATAGTTGTTTCACATACATTATTTAAAGTCGCACTTGACACACGTCTTTGATTATTATTATTAGAAAAATGTACACCCAATACACTGATTAAGTCTAGTCTCCGTATTCTACATAAAAGCTGTGTAGAAATAACTAACGCACAACTAAATGATGTATGGGTCAAATTAAGTTATACTTAAACATTTTTTTTTGTTTTATCACGACGTTACACAACGCGTCTGTGGGATTTCACAGTAGTGTTTTGTTATCGATGGGTTCGCGTTTGACCACAATCGATGTGGTCGACGATGGAGCACGCTTACCTAGAACTAACCTAGTATCTTGACTTCAGGTGAAAGCGCCAGAGCAGCCCGCGAAATTCAAATTATCACACGTTTTTTGCATTTTGCAAACAAAAATGGCTTTACTGAGTTATAATTATTAAAATCGTCACTACAACCTGTATCATTCATGTAACTCGATTGAATGACTTTTTTTTATGAAATAACCATTTAATCGAGTTAAATGAACTTAGAGGGTTGTATTGATGATTTTAATGATTATAATTCTGTAAATAAATACGTGTTACGGTCGCGAATCAAATTTTGTTCAACGTACAGCCTGACACTGACTTGCAAATTGCAAAAAAACATAAGAAAATTTGAATTTCGCGGGCTACCCTGGCGCTGACCTTAAATACCTCCAGGTTGTAGGATTTAATTGGACCCCGAGTATATTTTTTTGAACTAAGTGACGCTGATCTGGAAGTTTTGTTATTAGAGTGTGAAATAACTACTTGGTGCTATTTCACTGTTCGTGCCTCAATAATCGTTATAAGAATAAAATCTCTATTATTTGTAAATTATAGTATTTAACGTAATAGGTAAGTCAAGGAGAAACGCATAAAGATCCTCTTGTTAAATTTTAAAACATTAATTAAATGCAAAGGTATTCCGCGTACAGTCAGGAAAATCTACTGTATAAATAGTAGTGTGTACTTACATCTGGCGGAGTTTATATTCTGATTTCAATAAACGTATAATTTAGGTTGAAAGTTAATTTATTTAACAATAGATTTCTCGGACAAAATACGCTGACACAAGATAAAAATCTTGCTTTTCTTTTGAGTGTTATGTGTTTCTCCTTATGTTGTACATAAAGTATTGTAAGCAAGTTTTTATTATGTAATAATACATGATATAAAATAACTATATATTATTATTTGTAGGTTAAAGTGTACCTACTGACGTATGTTGTTTGTTTATTCACTAGTAAAATTTTGTCGTTATCAAACTGCTTAGTTAGAACGTTGAAGTTTATAAATATCGAAAGTTTACCTTAGGGGCAATTCCCGTATTTTGAAGGAACTTTTGCATTCGCAACTCAGTCGCTAACTGTCAAAAACACTTCTTATTTCCCTACATTTAGACCGTTCTTAACATCGATTTTCGCTAAGATGATATCGAGATGAATCTGAATGTTTTTTAAGTACGAGAATTGGCCTTCTTGCACTATTTATTTGTGAAAAAATATACATAAACTGCAACCAGCGCTATATTACGGAGATATAAAACAAAAACTAAATAGTAAAATTATGACCTGCATCGCAGCTATAAATATACAATCAATTATACTAATTTTTTATTAATTATACAAACAATATAAGTATAAAGCTATAATAATACAAGGCAGCTTTTTGTTATTTTTTTTTATGGCTTCTACAAAGTTACGATTAACCACTTATGATAACTTACCGTGTTATACAAGTTGAAACATATATACCCAACGCAAAACTTCAAAAAGGGTCATTGTACTCATAATTATGAACATTTACTACGGGACCAACACTATAATCGCGAAAAAAAATCAGCTGTTTCAGTTGTTTTTGTCGCGTTATTAAACATAGAAGTATGGGGCAGATTCCAAACTAAAAGTTGTTCATAATGATGAGTGACGAGTACATTGACCCGTTTTCAGGTTTTGCGTACTGTAACGCCCTGTGACTACTGCTATTATATGTTCTTCAACAATAAAACAAGAAAGAGGGGGAGTAAGAACAAATTAATTTGAACTACAATGGAGACTCAATTAGCCAGACTTGTTGTGGTCGTAAGTTATTCGGAAAATCAAAAATCCAAACGATTTAATATATGAAGAAACCGATTTTTATGACCGTGTAAACTACAAAGATGTATAACCAAAGTCCGTATCATCGGGTCTCCAGTGTATCTTCATATTCCTCCCGATAAGTAAGTAACATAGAAAGTAATGTTAAGCCTAAAACAAGCTGAAGTTTTAGATGTCAATTGTTACTAGCATTTTGCGTTTTAAAGTTTTACAGTTTGTTTACAAAATAATCAGAATGATGATAATTACTTAACTGAAGTGTTACTTAAGCAATAAAATTAAACACATATTTAAATAACTACACGAATACGGAAACATCCTGTAGAAAAGTCGAGACAAAGAAAACGGTTAATATTTGACGTTATTCAGTTTACAACACTTTCATTCACAATCGGGGAATGACAAGGTTAAGCACCACTGGGTCACACTTGCAGCGTATGCACGATATACAACGTGTAACAGAATGAATGCAATACCTCTTAAGGGGTCATTGTACTCATCGTTATGAACAATTTTACTGTGGGACCAACACAAAAATCGCGAAAAAGAAATCAGCTGCTCCATACATTTCTGTGCGCATAACTCGACAAAATGCACAGCTGATTTTATTTTTTCGCGATTTCGGGGTTAGTCCCATAGTAAAAGTTGTTCGTAATGATGAGTACAATGACCTCTTAAGAGGTATTGTATTTATTCTGTTACACGTTGTATAGATATGAGGATAACATTCCCGACTAAATTTTGCCAACATGAATCTAACTCTTCAAAGGTGACAAGTGTTGGCTTAAAGAAAATAATGTTTGAAAATTGCTTAGCCGTTTCTTTCCATGAGTGAATCTGTCGCAAGCGTTTAGAATAATGATCTAGAAGAACAGCAAAAATAAACTACTTAACAATAAGGCAAAGAATGAATAATACAGAATTCAAATTCAACGTGTATTTGAATTCTGAATTATATTTCGGTAAAAATTTAAGTAGGTACAGTTTAAACGCCTGCGACGACAAAAATGAAACATAAAATAATTTATAGGAAGAAAATTATTTGTGATTTAAGCAGTTGCCATTTATATTTGCATTTATAGTATTTTATGTAAAAAGCTTGATTAGTTAATTTTGTTCCGATTCGTACCTATTTAATCTAAAACTGACTGATTGTGAGATTTTTGTAATAAACTTTTGTACCTGTTACAATGTTTTTTTCTTTATTTCTTCATCAACAATTATCATTAGTGATTACCTAAAACACCTACAGCGCAATAGGAGAAGCCGTTTTCGAAAAATTGCCCTTTGCCGTAAGACCGCCCATTGCACCTACACCTTGTTTGTATTAATATTACCTGAACTTATTATGAAGCGTACAATCTATATATAAACTATACATACATACCAGTATTAGTTTACCGGCTTTTATATCCTCGGTGTACGGCACTGATAAATTAATCAGCAATATTCTAGTTTCTACACTGATTGATGTTGATGTGCCGTACGTCACTGAGGCTGTGGAGGTCTGGAGACTCGCTTGCCCGAATTCAAATCCGCCCGACTACCCTTCATCCCAGAGACGGTGGGACGAGCCGCTCTGCAGGCAAGTTCAGGAAAAACTTATTGCCACATCAACTACTACTGCAGAGTGTGCGTGCCTGCTGGCTGTGGGTGAGTGGGAGTCGGGTCTCTGGCTTCACGCACTACCGTCGTCGAACATTGGCACCATGTTCGACGATACTACTTTCCGCCTCGCTGCCTGCCTGCGTCTTGGCGCCCTTGTTGTTCTCCTCATCGCTGCCACTGTGGCGAAGTTGTCAACAGCCTCGGACACCACGGCCTGTCATGCAGCCGTAGCGCGGGTCGCAATGCGCGGCACGCGAATCTTAACGACATCATCCGACGAGCTCTTGTCACCGTCGGCGTTCCGGCTGTGTTAGAACCCAATGGCCTGGCACGCGACGATGGCAAGAGACCGGACGGCATGTCGTTATTTCCATGGAAGATGGGTAGGCCATTAGTGTGGGACGCTACTTGTGTCGATACTCTTGCGCCATCCCATCTTCCTAGCTCTTCGTGCTGTGCTGGCGCTGCCGCTGCGGCTGCAGAGAACCTCAAGCGGCGGAAATATAATAAACTTGTTGGTAGTTATATTTTCGAGCCGTTTGGGGTTGAAACTCTCGGGTCTTGGGGTCCGAGTGCACATAACTTATTTAAAGATCTCTCAAGGCGCTTAGTTGACACTTCACGTGACCCAAGGGCTGGCTTTTACCTTGGTCAAAGAATAAGCATTGCCATACAACGTGGCAATGCCGCCAGTCTTTTGGGTACACTTCCAGTCGACAGCGATGCGGATGAATTTTTTGACGCCATATTTTAGGGTTTATTTAGTTAGGAGATTTTATTTTTATTTCTAGTGTATATAGTTATTAAGTATTTATATAATACAGATATCAATAATACATATAATAAATCTGTAGAAAAATCGTTTTTGTACATCGAAAACATTTCGAAAAAAATAGCCAGGGTGTTAAAGGATAACCAATAGAACCCATTTCCAGAACTGTTTACGTACGAAACCGATGTAGATAACATTTATACATAACATTGTGTGTAACTTGACGTATTATACAGTTTTTGTTTTATCGCAATCGGTTAAATCAATCAAAAGATATACGAATTTAAAGTGTTCAAGATGTAAAATATCACGACACACGCAATTCACATACTCGCAACGCCATCTGAACACAAATAGAACTGCTGTTGACAGTTGAACTCAATGTTCGATATTTGGCTTTGTGCATTTGACTTGTTTCGCTGGTTGTTGTGCTTCATGACGCAACGATTATGCACTGATCCGTCGATGAGTGCGGGTGCGGGCTGTGCGTTTGTTCGCGCCCATCCCAAATATTCCCAGTCGCCCTGGATTGCCACCAGGTGGCAATCGGGCATAAAATTGCAGAAGTTGCCATCGGTTGGCGACTGGGAAGTTATTGCTCCCTTTTCAAATCGTTGTACCTACACTGCGGTGTGGATCGCCAACCCCCTCATCGCTGTCTGTCTTACGGCCGCGATGAGGGGAATGGCGGTTAGATTTTTTCAATTTGGTTTTAGGCTAGCTATTGCCCGCGACTTCGTACGCGCATATCCCGTTTTTTTCGCGTTCCCGTATAGCTTATAGCCTTCCTCTTGAATGTGGCTATCATATACAAAAATAAAATCCAAATCCGAAAAGATCACGTTAGAGCCAATTAAAATGAAATTGTTACAAGAAGGAAGCAGACAGAATAACAATTTAAGTTACAATTACTTAGTATACAATTTAAGTTCAGTGGGTAATTACTTGGATAACCAGGACTATCAATCACACCGTATCTTCCAGTAATGTTATTATTACTCCCTGGTATATATCGGACCTGAATTTAATGTAAGCATATAGTTGTTTCAATACTGGCTAGGTCCGGTGACATGTAACAGTGATTTCCTAAAACGTTGGCACTCGTGTCGCGACCGTCAAACATTTCGACATAATCGTCTCTACAATTAAGAGTTCTTTCAAGATCTAGCTCTGTAAATGTAATACGGATCTATTCTATAGAAACATTCGGCGTTTTCGTTGTAATCATTTGGATAGTTCGGCGATGTTACTGAACCAGACGGGCTCGTCAGTGTGCCTCCGCATCCTGTTATAGTACCGTCCCATTCAATTTTGAAACCAGTCCCGGTTAGATATAAATCAGAATGAAAATGAAGGTGTAAAGCATTGGATAATGATACAATTCGTTTTGATTGGAACATTCCACAATACTGGCCAATCAATGGTGAATTATCATTGCCGCCGTTTCTTATTTCTAAAAAGTCACCTAGATTACCTACTATGATTCAATCAATCCCAAATGACGATTATATTCCTGAAACAAACGTTTTTGAATCTTCTGGAAACAAATTGGCACTTTATGTAATGCTCAACCGAAGAGCCTCCTCGCATCGCTTCAAAGCTAGATTTAGCTCTGATCAATCCGCTCTATGCGGCGGTGACCTATCTGACACAAACCAGGTTCTCCTGTCACCGGATCTAAATCGATCTTATTTTTGTGAATGGCATTATAATAGTCAAGCAAATACAATCAATAATTATAATGGTCTCATGTCAAACTTTACTTACAATTCTATATTTTTAACAGCCAAGATCAATTCGTCTGTTACCAGAACACGCTGTAGATTCTTTGATCCTCATGTCGTTATTAAGTCAGCTCTTAGAAATAGTTTTATTCGGGAAATTTGTGGGAACACCGAAGTATCATTCAGAATACCAGCACCAATAATTGATATTACAGCAACAAAAAGTAAATCTAATTCGCTTTACTTCCATTTAGAATGGAATCTTCAACCATGTGGTGGTGTTATTGAAGTAGGAGAAAATCCTGTTAATATTTTTAATATACCTGACTACTATAATGGAACCATTGACTGTGCTTGGATTCTTACTGGCCCATCGAACAGAGTTGAAATTAAAACAGAAGGGTATTTTACGTTAAGCTGTGATGACGAGTATTTCATACTTAATTCTAACTTAAGACAAAACACACATGCAGTTGGAGAGCAAAAATATTGCGCTGCAACGCCTTTAAATAGTCCCTTACTTATGCATTTCAGTTCCATGTACATTGAGTATCACTCGAATGTGAAAAACAACACAAACATAAAGTTTATGGTTAGATCTGTTACTGACCAATGCGGCGGATTTCTTAGACCATATCAAACCACATTTGGATCGCCAAATTATCCTAAAAATTATCTACCTAACCAGGAATGCTCCTGGGAGATAGAAGCTGATCTAGGCTTCAGAGTATCACTTAAATTTGTAGAACGATTTTTTATTGAGGATACAACTAATTGCACTAAGGATGCTGTCATAATTTATGACTGGAAGGACGACGATTACACGGAAATAGCAAAGGTATGCGGACGAAACACACCACCAATATTTAATTCGACTTTTAATCGCATGAAAGTGGTCTTACGTACAGATGCCGACAAAAACCTAGATGGGTTCAAAGCTCAATGGGATTCCATATGCGGTGGAAATTATGTAGCCACTCAAAAGGAACAATTTTTATACAGTCCAGGTTTTCCATATAATTACCATCCACGTATGAGTTGCGAATATGAAATATCTGCTCCAAACGACAAAGTCGCACTGAGATTCATTGATTTTGAACTAGAAGGCTCTACTCCGGACTGTTTGTCTGATAACTTAACAGTATCAGCCCAGTCAAATTATAACTATCTGTATGAAGTTTACTGCGGTGACAAAATACCGCCTGTCACAACTGAGCCTGAAAAAATATCATTAATTTTTAAAAGTGATAGAAATGTACAAAAGAAAGGGTTCAGAATTGCTTATTTTATATATTCTTGTGGAGGCAGAGTCAACGAGAGTACTGTACTCACATCATCGCTCTCTGAAAATTACGAAATAAATATGAACTGCACGTGGTTTATTGAAGCACCAACTAACAAGATAGTTGTACTTAAATTCCAGTATATTGACTTAGAAAGAAGCCATCCAGATTGTTATAACGATTATATCGCATTATACGACGGACACAAAATTGATGCTGACAAGCGCTTAGCGCTAATGTGTGGTACGAGTTGTACCAACTCAACAACACTTAGAAGCAAAGGCACCACGGCGCTGTTACAGTTCGTTTCAGACTCTAGTGTGAGCTTGAAAGGCTTCAAAGTTCAAGTTTACTTCAGCTATTCTGAAGCAGCTAACTGTGGTGGACTTATTAATTTAACAAGCACTTCACCGCAAGCTCTAAAATCTCCTTTCATGGGTCATTCTGTATACGAAGAATTCTTAGATTGTCATTGGTCAATAGTGTTACGCGCCAGAATTAATGTCGGGTACATTAAGTTACTACTAGCGCCATCTAGTATCGAGTAGCAGAACTAGTAGAGTCAAGTACCTTCTAGACATTTCTTTGCCAGAACATTCTACACTTCTCGGTATCTAGGCAGCGGTAGTTACGAGTACTTTCCAGATGTTTCGAGAATGGAAGTTTCTAGAATAAACTGACCGATAAAAGGAGCGCGTATTCCGCGACCGGGTCAGTATTGGATTAGCGATACAAGCGAATACTTCGGAAACGATCTTCAAGTGCGAATAAAGTGATCAGTGGTGAATTTGTGTTTAATAATCAGTGAGTTTAAAGTTGTAATTAGTGTTTTTAAATTAAAGTGTCATTTTTGGTTATTTAATCGGCTGTTTTTATTGTCACGAACCCCAAGCTCGTAACAATTGGTGTCAGAAGTGGGATATTTAAACCATGCCGATTCTACCAAAGGACGACACGGAGGGTATCCGTACCCGGAGTCAACGTCAGCAGGAGACGGACCAGAGGCGTTTTGGAGGTACAACGCCGCAGACGTCGGAGGGCCAGCTGCCGATTATGGAGGCCGGTCCGTCCACAGCAGCTCCAGCATCTGCAGCACCAGACTTTGCTGCTCTGATGCTGTTGCTGCAGGAACAGGCCCGCCGTCAGGAGGAGCAGGCCCGCCGGTTGGAAGAACAGCTGCAGCGTGACAAAGAGGAACAGGCTCGCCGGCAGGAGGAGCAGGCTCGCCGGCAGGAGGAACAGGCTCGCCGGCAGGAGGAACAGGCCCGTCGGTTGGAAGAACAGCTGCAGCGTGACAAGGAGGAGCAGATGCGCCGCCAAGAAGAACAGACGTTCCTCATGAAGGATCTGCACGCCACTTTCGGTAAAGAAATTAAAGTCGTACAAGATAAGGTAGTTCAGCACGAGAACCGGCTGATAGAAGCTGAAACCCAGATTGCTGAAATGAAAAAAACAATGGACAACCTAAAAGTTGGAGATGGGGTGGCAGTGTCAGTAGCTACTACACCTTCGCTACGTGGATTCAAAGTGCCGCCGTTCGATGGGACATCTTCCTGGTCAGCCTATAGAAGACAGTTTGAGGCTGTTATGAAGGCGAATGGGTGGAGTAAAAATCAGGCCATGACTGCTCTCACCCTAGGCCTGCGCGACCAGGCCTTAACTGTCCTGGAAGCTCTCGATAAGGAAGTGACTTATGAGCAGCTCCTTGAGGCGTTGGAAGCTAGATATGGCGACGCTCATCTGGAACACGTGTTTCGGGCGCAGCTCAAGGATCGCGTGCAACGCAGCGGTGAAAACCTGCAGCAGTGGGCCCTTGAAGTCGAGAAACTGGTTCGTAAAGCATACCAGTCTTTACCCGCACTCATTCAAGGGAATCTGGTGCAGGCATTCATCGATGGCATCCGCGACCTTGAAGTTAGAGCTGCTGTGAGGCTCGGGCACCACGGGACGCTTAAGGACGCCTTGGCTCATGCACTGGAGGTGGAAGCTGTGCGACAGGATCATCGTTCCCATCGCATCAGGGAGGTTGCTGCGGTTACAGCTAGCGACCGTTTTGAAGGATACAGCCTTAGGTGCTACCGCTGTGGTGAAAGGGGCCACCTTCGATCTAGTTGCCGTAAGAGAACAATGGAAAGGGAAGCTGTGTGTCAGAATAGTCGTTCCCACGGCGGCAGGGAGGTTGCAGCCGCTGCAGTTCGCGACAGATTTAAAGGGTACCGTCCTAGATGCTACGGTTGTGGTGAAAGGGGCCACGTTCAATCTAGTTGCCCTAAGCGAACTGCGGAAAGGAAAGATAGCCGATCTCCAGAAGGTAGAGCGGTTAACAACAGCGCCAAGCGGCCGCAGGAATACGACTTGGTGACGGAACATCGCAGCCGAAGATCTCATGGCAACCCAGACGCATTGTCAAGAAGACCTTGCCCTGAAGCCTGCAAGCATTGTACTAGGCAAGAGGGTAAAGAAGACGTACCTGTGAGGATGCTCAAGACAGACCTCAGCAACGAGTGGAAGGAAAGCCTACAATGTGCACAGCAGGAAGATTCGGACATCAAGCCGATTCTGGAGTGGATGAAGGCCAGTGCTCCTAAGCCCACGTGGAGTGACGTCTCAGCGATGAGTTCGATCACAAAAAGTTATTGGGCCCAATGGGACAGCTTAGTGATTCAGGATGGAGTCCTGTGCCGTAAATGGGAAAATGCTCGGGGAGACAGCTGTCATTTGCAAATGGTTGTCCCTAAAGCAAAAGTACCGAATGTCCTACAGCTGTACCATAATGGTTCTTCAGGAGGCCATATGGGAGTAAAACGCACTCTACTGAAGATAAGAGAACGGTTTTACTGGGTCCACTGTCGTGACGATGTCGAGGACTGGTGTCGCAAATGTACAAGTTGTGCGGCTGTAAAAGGACCTCAGACTCGCAGTAGAGTTGCATTAAAATTGTACAACGTCGGTGCACCATGGGAAAGGATAGCCCTAGATGTTGCGGGACCTTTTCCGGAAAGTGAAAGTGGTAACAAGTATTTCATGGTTGTAATGGATTACTTCACTAAGTGGCCGGAAGTCTTCGCCATTCCAAATCAAGAAGCCTCAACAGTTGCAGATAAACTAGTTCATGAAGTCTTCTGTCGTTTTGGAGTACCCTTGGAGATTCACAGCGATCAAGGAAGGAATTTTGAGTCCCAAATATTCCAGGAAACTTGTCGAGTTATGGGTACTCATAAAACGAGAACAACTTCTTACCACCCACAATCGGATGGAATGGTGGAAAGATTTAATCAGACATTGGAGAGATACCTGGCAAAAGTCGTGGAAAACCGGCAACGCGATTGGGACAAGCATATACAACCGTTTTTGCTGTCATACCGAAGTGCTGTTCATGAAAGTACATCGGTGACACCAGCCTTCGCAAACTTTGGAAGAGAATTACGGCTGCCCGCAGATCTGATCACTGGAATACCACCTGATGCCCCACGCAGTATAACCGATTATGCGAATGACTTGCGGAACAAAATGAATGACATTTATGAGCACGTCAGACAATCGGGCCAGCAAATGTCTGAAAAGATGAAAACCCGTTATGACCGCAAAATGAACAATAAAGGGTTCGACGAAGGTTCACTAGTGTGGTTGCACAATCCAGTTCGCAGTAAAGGGAAATCTCCTAAGCTTCAAGCTAAATGGGACGGGCAGTACCGGATTGTGACAAAAATTAACGACGTGACCTATCGTATACAGAAAGGTACAAGAAGTGCTCTTAAGATCGTCCATGTGGATCGACTGGCGCGTTATTATGGGACCGATAATGCTCGGGACGAGCATGTCTTAGGAGGGGGCAGTGTTACGCGCCAGAATTAATGTCGGGTACATTAAGTTACTACTAGCGCCATCTAGTATCGAGTAGCAGAACTAGTAGAG
The DNA here is from genome assembly GCA_905163435.1 of Mamestra brassicae. Lineage (NCBI taxonomy): Eukaryota > Metazoa > Arthropoda > Insecta > Lepidoptera > Noctuidae > Mamestra > Mamestra brassicae. The sequence continues at coordinate 1,277,285 of LR990996.1, read as the reverse complement.
TCAAGTACCTTCTAGACATTTCTTTGCCAGAACATTCTACACTTCTCGGTATCTAGGCAGCGGTAGTTACGAGTACTTTCCAGATGTTTCGAGAATGGAAGTTTCTAGAATAAACTGACCGATAAAAGGAGCGCGTATTCCGCGACCGGGTCAGTATTGGATTAGCGATACAAGCGAATACTTCGGAAACGATCTTCAAGTGCGAATAAAGTGATCAGTGGTGAATTTGTGTTTAATAATCAGTGAGTTTAAAGTTGTAATTAGTGTTTTTAAATTAAAGTGTCATTTTTGGTTATTTAATCGGCTGTTTTTATTGTCACGAACCCCAAGCTCGTAACAATAGTATCACCGCCTGACACTGTAATTAAAATCGAATTTACCTCGTTCCACGTAGCCCCCTGCCAAGAGGCCAACCAAACTGCTTTAGGATACAGTAAATGCGATTGCGACTTCGTTGAAATAAAAGATGGCTTAAATCCTAATAGCTTAGTTATAGGCACCTATTGCGGTCACATTCTCCCGCCACAGTTAATTTCATCTGGAAATGTGATGAGCGTCAGGCTTTCAACGGATGGCGAAATAGGGAGTCAAGGCTTCGTTTCCACTTTAACAGCTCAGCGGTCAGTATGCGGGACCTCCGTCATTTCAGTGAGCAATACGCCACAAGTCCTGAAATCTCCCGGTTATGAAACTGGGTCTGTTCCTCGTGGGCTGCATTGCGTATATCACTTGGATGTAAGTGCCTCTCCATACATTTTACTACGTATCACTGTTAAAGACTTAGACTTACAGCCCCCTGTCGCTGATAGGGGTTATTCCCAGTTGTCGCCACTGGTGACGCCACCACTGGCGACAAATGGGAATATTTTTCAAAAAAAGTCCCAGTTGTCACCAGTGGTGGCGCCACCAGTGGCGACAACTGGGAATGGCCATTCTTCTAGTTCCCAGTTGTCACCAGTGGCGACAGATGGGAAATATAAAGTGATACGCCTCCGGTGGGGGCGATGCTAGAGCTGAATTATAGTGATGGGGTTTCATTATTGTATCACTAACGAAGTTTTAAATAGGTATATTTTATATTTTCTTAAATAAAACTTTTACACGTTACTTGGGAAGATATATATTTTTATAAATCACAATATTTGTATTCATTGAGATTAAAACTGCACAAGTACAGTTTCCAGTACTACAACTATTACAGATCGTATAATTATTTTACTTAAAACTATATTATTAGGTTCTTATCACAGATTAATCAACGTATGGCATTATGTAGTTCTTAGGTTATTTTTATAAAACAGACTTGTATATATTAACCACAATAATTGACGTTTATAATTTTCTAAATCTACAGGTATTATGTTACTCATTAATTTACTGCGATGTCTATCACAGATTAATCAATGCATTATTTATATAATATAGTTTTAAGTAAAATAATTATACGATCTGTAATAGTTGTAGTACTGGAAACTGTACTTGTGCAGTTTTAATCTCAATGAATACAAATATTGTGATTTATAAAAATATATATCTTCCCAAGTAACGTGTAAAAGTTTTATTTAAGAAAATATAAAATATACCTATTTAAAACTTCGTTAGTGATACAATAATGAAACCCCATCACTATAATTCAGCTCTAGCATCGCCCCCACCGGAGGCGTATCACTTTATATTTCCCATCTGTCGCCACTGGTGACAACTGGGAACTAGAAGAATGGCCATTCCCAGTTGTCGCCACTGGTGGCGCCACCACTGGTGACAACTGGGACTTTTTTTGAAAAATATTCCCATTTGTCGCCAGTGGTGGCGTCACCAGTGGCGACAACTGGGAATAACCCGCTGATAGTGCAGGCGTGAAGCACTGCAACAGAGACAAGCTGATAATATCTAGCAATCCGACCGTTCAGAACGCTACACTCGGAAAAGATTATATCTTGAACCAACGTGCGGATGACTTCTTTAGCCGGAATTCCTTTTACGACAGCTCTTTGCGTTTTCCCGATCGGTTTGAGTTATGCGGGCATAAGGAGCCTACAGATTTTTATGTCTATGGAACCACGTCTATAAACTTAATCACATCGGCAGAGTCCGATTCCAAAGTATACAAAGGTATAGAAATAGAAGCAGCGTTCACAGGATTTTGTGGCAGAAATTACACGGAGCCGCACGGACGTGTACAGGCTGTTTATGTGAGTGACTTTGACGGTAACACCGGCCATGACTGCTACACGCTGATCACTGCTCCCGTTAACTACACGATATCCGCTTATTTCATGAGCGCCTTTCCAAGCTATTGGAACGCTGAGTGTTATCTCGAAATTTTTGACGGGAATAACGCTACTGCCCCCAGACTTTCCAAAATTCACACAGAATATGAGAATAATATCCCTATCTTTTCCACTGGTAGATATTTATTACTTCACAATCATGAAAATGCTGGAGATCGCGTAATGTTTGATTTGGTTTACGTGATGTCCGATAAAGGTCGCGGCTGCGGTGGAAAACTGCAAAGTATCGTGGGTAAGGTCACCAGCCCCTTGTACCCTAACGTCTACAGGCAGGTATCGTCCTGCGAGTGGGAGCTAGAGACTCCCTTAAGAACACGTTTACTGCTACATTTCGCTACGTTCGACTTGGGGATCACTTGCGATCAGAATTACGTGCAGCTCGTGGACAGTAAGGTTGTAGTAGTGCGGACGTTCTGTGAGGACACGCCTGCAGACTACACGAGTGAAGACAACTTTGTGAAGATAGTATTTGTTACCACCATGAATAATGGTGGCACGGGGTGGGTTGCTGAATTTATAGGAATTCTGTAGAGGCAGGTAGATTAATTTATGTTTCTAATTGGCGCAACGAACTGCAATAATAACCAATAGAGTTCCACTTAATTCAAACGACAATAGTTCGTGATAGGTTAATGTTTTTTAGCTTGGCACTGTTCCGCCCCAATGGCCAGGCTGAATGGGATAAATGACGTAATGATACCTAATATTGCTCAGGCGTTTTTTGAGATGCTACGGCCTCGGACATTGTGGTCTGCTGATACTAGTAGCTTATTAAAGCTCTATTTTCAGCAAAACAACGAACCATCTGTTGATATCAGACAGGCCTGCCCAAGAGGCTCGTTTTGTGGCCAATTTAAGCGTTGCCACTAAACGAAACACGTTGCTGGACTCTTGAATATCAAACATATTCAAGAGTCCGGCAGCGTACTTCGATGTTTGGTACTGTGACTTGGTATTTTGAATGACATCTAGAAGGTAAATTGTAACATTTTATGTAAGGTTACAATTTACCTTTTAGATGTCATTCAAAATATTTGTGAAAAGAATGTGTTGAATTGGATTTGTTACATTAAATTGGATTGTGATAGCATCGAGAATTAACATTAAGTATATAATTTACTAAGTTATTTGGCATAGGTACCTACTACTTAAAATTTGCAGTGCCCTTACAGGGTGCATGTACTAATACTGTGCCATTAAATTTTAATCCGTGCCTTCTAATCAGTGTTTTGCATATGTAAGCAAATAAAATAAATTAATCAAATGGTTCTCATCGTCAAAGTACTCCTACCAAACATATTCAAGAGACCGGCAGCGTTGCTTCGTTTATTGGCTACATTTAAATTGGCCACAAAACGAACCTCCTGGGCAGACCTGTCTGATATTAACAATTTCCAATAGATGCCATTCAAAATATTTGTAAAAAAATATGTCATTAAAAATATTTTGATTATTATTGTACATGTTCATTCATTTTAGTCATAAAATATTAATATAGTACAGTAATGCTTTATTTTGTAATGCCAGCATGCTACACTGTCAATCCATTTACAGTTTGTCAGCTTTGAATTTCTCAACGATACAGTAGTCTTTTTTGATTAGCAGAGACTTCAACTGTTTAGAAAATATTGAGTCCTTTGAGTGGGATTTAAAATTTGATTTGAAGAGGTGCCGATTTTCCCTCACAAATATGTAACATAAATAGCTGGTAGGTACTGTTAGGACCTGTTGTTTAACAAAATGATGATCTATGTTCATTAATTCTTCTGCTGAATGAAGACGGCAAAAAGGATTTTTATTATGTTCCTTATTACCTCATTATGTAATTCAGCTATTATGTAAGTTGTTAATTCTGTGATGGACAATGTGGAGATATCGACACGACAAACAATTAGAACACTGGCAATACTGGTTCATAGCAATATTTTGAAAATATTATAAATCCTGTCACCGACATTAAAATAAACTTTCCAATTGCATAAAACGTCAAAAAAAATTAAACTAGTCAAGGATAGTGACTACTAGTTACATCAAATCTGTGATACAACATATTCGTATGAACTAGTAAGTATTGCCAGTGTTTTGATTTACTGTCGTATCGTCGTCTCCACCTTGTATATCAGCAAAGAAGTTATATTGTTAGCTCGTTATTTTATTTATGTGACTGATTAATAGAGACTAGGTGATGATAATTACTAATTTTTACTATGAATATGATTCCTAATTGCAATTTAAATAAAACTGTGATTCTGATTACACTACTACTACATATATTTACTTAGTATTCGTGGAAGTACGTTCGTGTGTAATGTAGTATTTTTGATTTTCTGATTGTTTTATTTTATTTGATTGTATTTTGGCAATTTATATGATTTTATAATTGTGTTGTTTTGTGATTATTGTATTGTTATTTATTTCATTCTATTATTGTTAATCATTTTATTTTATGATTGTAGTTTTTTTATTTGATGATTGTAATTTATTGACTTTGAAATTTATTTGTTTTGGAGGTAATTATTTTAACTTATCTCATTTTATGATGGTTCACTTAATTTATTTGAATTAATTTATTGCAACCTTGAAGCGCGTTATTAATATTTATCGTGTTTTCTGTGAAAAATGCTGTTAATTACATAATTTTTAGGTAATTTATGTTTCAATTTTAGTATTTCATATTATGTAATTGTTTGTTATTCCAAATAAATAAAAACAAAATTACATAACAAAAAATAGAGTTGATAGTACCTACCTCCTCTAAAATCCCGGAATCATAAACATGACGATTGTGTCGCGGGATTAAAGGAATTGCAAATTACTTAAATTTGCGCTTTGAATACATTTGAACAAAATTATTATATTGAAGAATCTTATTATATTTTTAGAGTTCCGAAAACAAAGATATTTAATTTAACAGTAGTTAAATTAAATAGCTTTGTTTTCGCACAACTCGTTCTTCTTTTGATTCTTCAAATCAATTATTTGTAACTAATTCTCAAAGTCCAGTTCATGTTTCTTAAATCCCGGGTTTTAATTGTCATGATTCCATTTATGATTCCAGGATTTTACAGGAGGTATTTTCAACTCTATTCAGTTAATGATTTTTTTAATTTTAAATGTTGACATTACATTAAATAAATACTTGTGTGTGTTTGTGTTTGTATAACTATTGACTTGTATTGTTTTTATTTTCTTTATTTATTTTTTTTAAACATTTGACATTATGTAATTAGTAAATTTTGACATTTTAATAAATAATAAAAATAATGCTTATAAAACTTGACATTGTGTAAATATCAATTTTCATCTATACTAATTTATAACATTAATGGGGATATCTTAGCGTGTCGATGGCAAACTAACTACATACTATAATTATATTTCTGCGGCCTAGAACTTTGGCTTTGTTAGTTAATTTAAATTTTTAATATTTCTACACCGGCAACGATAGTAGGTACATTATGTGAAACAGTTTTATTTTAAGAGCTTAATGTACCATATCCTCAGAAATAAATCATTATTATTATTATTATTACGAACATTAGGTAAATATAGTTTACCTATTCCGATCTCTGGTTATGACTTTTAAGTAGTTCTAAGATTTTAGTGCAAAACACTAAATCTATGATTTTAGAATGAAATATTCGAATTGTTACGAATAAAACCAATGGTGTATAATAAATATTAGAATTTGACGTTATGTTCATTAAAATGTTGATTTTAACCAAAATTGTTTTTTTTTTTTGTTGACCCCCCTCGCTAAAAATTACCTTCAATCTAATTTTATTCAGAGAAGTCTTGAGTTCTAGGAGGAGCCTTTGATCGTGGGGTGTCCCGCGACTTGGGACTTTGAAAATTTTGGGTTAGGTAATTGTATAACCCAAAAATCAGACTGAGAAATCAACTAGGCAACGGCAAATAGTGAGCCGTGATCTGAACTTTTGAACGCGAGGAGTTTTTGTTTCACGCTAGAAAGGTAAAAGCTATTACTACCACTATAATGTTTTTGTTTAATATAACGATCAAATAATTTATAGAATTTTTGACATAATTTAATTTTACCTAATTTTATATGGTATAATGAACATTTTATATGTATAATGCACATTTGAAATAATATTAAATTATTGTAACATTCAAATTCTATAAGTACCGTTTAGTATAATTTTACTTGTAGTTAAATAGGTCGAATCTGTTCGAAAACCGAATCGGGGCACCCCGACTTCACGTAGTCTTTTGGCTGATATCCTTAGAGTGTATATAAAAAACGGAGGCGCGAAGGGAGGGCAACCCCTTAGGCACCCATGTTCACCTCCGCAGCTTTGGCTTGCTGGTCTCCTGGAGGCGTCCAGACTCAGTCGCTATGGCTCGCACGGGTGCCTATGCTTTGTTACGTAAGGGCGAAGAGGTTGCACTTCCCGCAGCACTGTACTTTGACTGGGTGTGTAATGTTTGGTATAATAACATATAGTATAATATCACTTGAAATAATGTTGACATGCTATCATTTTCATATGCTATAAAAACACATAACCTAATTTTATGTAACCTTCATTTGCACTTATAACATTTAGTAGATATAACGTTCATTTCATGTAATTTTCAATTTGTATAATGCTCTTTTTATATAACGTTCATTTGACCTAACTCTCATATTAATTAATGGGTAGCAATAAAACGAGTGACTGTAAATTACAATTTTAAGTGTCAAAATTAATTAATTTGGGTTATATAATTACTAAGTGAGCGACTGACTGTAAGTGACGAAAAATCAACAGAACAGTATCTTACAAACATTAATTTGAGTTACTTAAAATACAAAATGAGCAGTTTCATAATATTTGAGCGACTTAATATTTGTTTGAGACCGTTACGACGGTGACAACGTTACGTCCTGCATTTTTTTCAATATTTGGCAAATGTATTTTTTATACTGAGCGGCATTTTATCTTAAATGAAGTGTTTCGAATACAAAAACCACTTTGAAAAATACACTAATGAGCAGAGTATAAGGAGCTCACATTAAAAAAATATATATATATGAAATAACTATTTGAAGAAACACTATTCTATTAAGCTAAGAAATTTTATTATTGAAATTTAAGGGTAATTAAATAAAACATACTCCGTAAAAACTAAAGTAGTATGCAGTTACTTAAATCAAATGAACAAAAATAAAATAAACCTAACCTAACCTAACCAGTGGTGCGAGCGCATGGCAATGGTAAACACGCAACGCTATTGGTCCGCAGCCCAACTCACCTGACAGCAACGATTCGTCGCCCCGCCCCCATTTGAATTCGTGCGCATTTAACAATCTGTAGTTTTCATTAAAAAACGTATCAAAATAAAAAACATAAGCCCTCAAATAGAATATCAGGAACCAATAATCATTAATAAAGCAGCTTACAAAACTTTGCTCAAAGTGAACTTTTTAGTAGTACGTTATGTATAACCTCACTTAGAAAAATCGATTCTATCTTAATATTGAAGTTGCCCTCTCTGTATTTCCAGTCGCTCACTTAGTAATGTAGTCGCTCGGATGAAATTTTAATATATGAAATGGATTTATCACAATCCACTTTTTGTAAGCTCGTTCTGAATTTTATTATTAATCAATATTCAAAAGTCAAAAGTCAAAAGTCAAAACGTTTATTTCAATTAGGCCATTAAACGGCACTTTTCAACGTCATCGTTTACAGTTCAGTAAAAATAATAGAATTACATTAATAAAGTGACTCTACTGTCCATTCGGAAAGGTAGATTCTTATGGAGAAGAACGGACAAGAAACTCCATAGTTACTCTTTTCAAATAATGATTTTACAAAATTTGGTTTACAAAAATTAATTTAATATTATGTGAGGACGATGCACCCAGAGTATGCTACTTATAAGAACAAAGTATCACCAGCAGAGGTAAACTTATTAATTTCCTAAAGAAATTTAGGTAAATGGTACTCACATGTTTACAAACATTGGAACCATTAATTAAACAACAGTGTGTGAGTCAACAGAAAAATAAAAACACAAAAAAAGAAACAGTATTACTATAAAGTTAATACATAAATCAACCAGTTTGACCTTCACCCTTGATTGGCCTATGGAGCAAGACCAGCATGTTTCCAAGCTTCGTCGTTAGTTTAGTTAATTTTTCGCTTACTCAAATTCATACCGCTCAAGTTATTAATACAGTATGTCATCATCAGTCGCAAAGCTTTTTTTTAATCGCTCGTTTTATAATTCCCCTTAATTAATTAAGGTTTTAGAACAGATTCGACCCATTTAACTACAAGTAAAATTATATTAAACATTACTCATAGATTTTTAATATTATCATCATCATCATCATCCACAGCTTGACTTCGCCCACTGCTGAACATAAGTCTCTCTTCTCTTGTGCCAATCCCCACGTTCCTGTGCCAACCTCATCCAGGTTCTACCCGCGATGGCAACAATGTCTTCCGCCCATCTCGCCGCCGGCCGACCAACACTTCTTCTTCCAGTCCTCGGGCGCCACTCGGTTACTGCCTTACTCCACCTACCATCAACGCGCCTTGCCAGGTGTTCTGCCAAGCTCCATTTTAGTTCCGCAATTCGTTTTCCGATGTCGAAAACCTTCGTACGTTTTCGGATCTCGACGTTTGGAACTCGATCTATTAGACGTATGCCAAGCATGGAACGCTCCATGGCTCTCTGTGCAACTCTCAGTCTGTAATGCGCCTCCTGTGTAAGTGTCCATGTCTCAGCACCATAAGTCATGGTGGACAAAACACACTGGTTATAGAGACGGGACTTCAGACATTGCGGAATATTGGCAGTCTTAAGAATGTCATCCAATTTGCTATATATATTATATTATAGTAACTGAATATTATTTCAAATGTGTATTATATAAAATGTTCATCATACCATATAAAATTAGATACAATGAAATTATATCAAAAAATCGTTATATCATTTGATCGTTATATTAAACAAAAGTATATTAAACGAAATAAGGTCAAATGATCAATTTATTTATTTACTTTTTTTTATATTTTTTTTATTTTTTTAAAACGTTGCCCCACACTAGTAATTTCTCCTGTATCGTGGGTGCGTGTACAAACATACAAACTCACATACACAAACAGGCAGACCCGGAACAACTATCTCAACCAAACTTGGTATGCAGGAAGCTGACACCTTGGATTAACACATAGGCTACTTCCCTTCGCATATGTTTCGACATTCACGTGGAATATCAGTTTCATAATATTTGAGCGACTTAATATTTGTTTGAGACCGTTACGACGGTGACAACGTTACGTCCTGCATTTTTTTCAATATTTGGCAAATGTATTTTTTATACTGAGCGGCATTTTATCTTAAATGAAGTGTTTCGAATACAAAAACCACTTTGAAAAATACACTAATGAGCAGAGTATAAGGAGCTCACATTAAAAAAATATATATATATGAAATAACTATTTGAAGAAACACTATTCTATTAAGCTAAGAAATTTTATTATTGAAATTTAAGGGTAATTAAATAAAACATACTCCGTAAAAACTAAAGTAGTATGCAGTTACTTAAATCAAATGAACAAAAATAAAATAAACCTAACCTAACCTAACCAGTGGTGCGAGCGCATGGCAATGGTAAACACGCAACGCTATTGGTCCGCAGCCCAACTCACCTGACAGCAACGATTCGTCGCCCCGCCCCCATTTGAATTCGTGCGCATTTAACAATCTGTAGTTTTCATTAAAAAACGTATCAAAATAAAAAACATAAGCCCTCAAATAGAATATCAGGAACCAATAATCATTAATAAAGCAGCTTACAAAACTTTGCTCAAAGTGAACTTTTTAGTAGTACGTTATGTATAACCTCACTTAGAAAAATCGATTCTATCTTAATATTGAAGTTGCCCTCTCTGTATTTCCAGTCGCTCACTTAGTAATGTAGTCGCTCGGATGAAATTTTAATATATGAAATGGATTTATCACAATCCACTTTTTGTAAGCTCGTTCTGAATTTTATTATTAATCAATATTCAAAAGTCAAAAGTCAAAAGTCAAAACGTTTATTTCAATTAGGCCATTAAACGGCACTTTTCAACGTCATCGTTTACAGTTCAGTAAAAATAATAGAATTACATTAATAAAGTGACTCTACTGTCCATTCGGAAAGGTAGATTCTTATGGAGAAGAACGGACAAGAAACTCCATAGTTACTCTTTTCAAATAATGATTTTACAAAATTTGGTTTACAAAAATTAATTTAATATTATGTGAGGACGATGCACCCAGAGTATGCTACTTATAAGAACAAAGTATCACCAGCAGAGGTAAACTTATTAATTTCCTAAAGAAATTTAGGTAAATGGTACTCACATGTTTACAAACATTGGAACCATTAATTAAACAACAGTGTGTGAGTCAACAGAAAAATAAAAACACAAAAAAAGAAACAGTATTACTATAAAGTTAATACATAAATCAACCAGTTTGACCTTCACCCTTGATTGGCCTATGGAGCAAGACCAGCATGTTTCCAAGCTTCGTCGTTAGTTTAGTTAATTTTTCGCTTACTCAAATTCATACCGCTCAAGTTATTAATACAGTATGTCATCATCAGTCGCAAAGCTTTTTTTTAATCGCTCGTTTTATAATTCCCCTTAATTAATTAAGGTTTTAGAACAGATTCGACCCATTTAACTACAAGTAAAATTATATTAAACATTACTCATAGATTTTTAATATTATCATCATCATCATCATCCACAGCTTGACTTCGCCCACTGCTGAACATAAGTCTCTCTTCTCTTGTGCCAATCCCCACGTTCCTGTGCCAACCTCATCCAGGTTCTACCCGCGATGGCAACAATGTCTTCCGCCCATCTCGCCGCCGGCCGACCAACACTTCTTCTTCCAGTCCTCGGGCGCCACTCGGTTACTGCCTTACTCCACCTACCATCAACGCGCCTTGCCAGGTGTTCTGCCAAGCTCCATTTTAGTTCCGCAATTCGTTTTCCGATGTCGAAAACCTTCGTACGTTTTCGGATCTCGACGTTTGGAACTCGATCTATTAGACGTATGCCAAGCATGGAACGCTCCATGGCTCTCTGTGCAACTCTCAGTCTGTAATGCGCCTCCTGTGTAAGTGTCCATGTCTCAGCACCATAAGTCATGGTGGACAAAACACACTGGTTATAGAGACGGGACTTCAGACATTGCGGAATATTGGCAGTCTTAAGAATGTCATCCAATTTGCTATATATATTATATTATAGTAACTGAATATTATTTCAAATGTGTATTATATAAAATGTTCATCATACCATATAAAATTAGATACAATGAAATTATATCAAAAAATCGTTATATCATTTGATCGTTATATTAAACAAAAGTATATTAAACGAAATAAGGTCAAATGATCAATTTATTTATTTACTTTTTTTTATATTTTTTTTATTTTTTTAAAACGTTGCCCCACACTAGTAATTTCTCCTGTATCGTGGGTGCGTGTACAAACATACAAACTCACATACACAAACAGGCAGACCCGGAACAACTATCTCAACCAAACTTGGTATGCAGGAAGCTGACACCTTGGATTAACACATAGGCTACTTCCCTTCGCATATGTTTCGACATTCACGTGGAATATCTGATAAACCGCGGGGCGCAGCTAGTATCTTATAAGGTTTTAACTTCCTTCAGTTATTAAATAAAACTTGCCTACAATTCAAATGAATGAAATATCTCTATCTAAGTACATTAAATACAACACACTTACAAAACAGTTAATCAATTTAAAGCTTTCTGATAAACTATATTTTTTGTCTTTTTTTGCGGTTCGTAAATATACAAAGATGCCGGTTTTCCGACGCGCGAACATGCGTCGCGGCGCGAAACAGGGAAACTCCAAATTGATTCCGCAAATTTCCATCGACTGGCCTTGCAATTTATTCATGGTCATCGCAAAGGCCATAGGCGCGGGAAATTGTAGACGCTTAAAATCGAACGGTAAGTCATTTGGAATCATGCGCGAGATCAAGACATCCTCTCCTTTGTATTTTCCCTTTATGATCGTTGCTTCGATGACGTTATTCATTAGCGTTTCCACAGCCAGTCTCGTTCCATTGCATAGTCGAGGTTGATTGAACTGATCCTAGTTTTAATTGCAAATTGTGAGGTGGTAGTCCAGGCCATTCCAGTGAACTCAAAATCTCTGTGGGATAGTTGACTTGAAGGATCTTTCCCGGAGGAAAATTCCGAATGGTCGCATTGAGATCATTGACATCTTTGTTTTACGCTGCCAATATTGCTCGTTCGCTCAGCCAATTATGGTTATTGAACTCTTGCGCTATGTCCGGAAAAACACGCTGAATAATCTTTTCTTGCGAGTCTGTGAAGTGACAGAAATCAACACAATTACAGTTTGATCGTGTTGCAAAAAACTCGCCTGTTAGTTGTCAACTGTGTTTTTACGTGCCACCACTAATTGAAGATGAAGATTTTAGGCATGTGTTTAGTTCGTCAGCAACAGTTGATTGGGGAATAACTGGAAGAGTCTGGCAAAATCACCTGACAATAGAATTATGGCTCCACCAAAAAAGTATTGGTTGTCACGAAGATCTTTCAACGTCTTTCCAGTACCTTCAGTGACCTCTTATGGGCCATCGTGATCAATTTGCATACCTGTAGAATCTTCGCCATTGCGCTGTTTTTGGCGATGTTGCAAACTGATGTTTCGTTGATTTGCATGTTCAATGGAAATTTCAAGGCAGAATGTGCAGTCAACGCTAGAGCTCTCTGGGGCGATCTGATCCTCGCCAACAGCTATGAAATTCGGAACGTTTTTCCAGTCCCTCCGGGAGCATCCAGAAAGTAAATTCCACCAGATCCACTGTTCACAGCTCTATCAAAGTATCGTACGCAATCCTTTGTTGTTGATTGAATTGTGGAACATTTGTACGAACTGTTTCAGGCAATGCCTCAGTGTCGTACTGTTGTTTTCTTTGTCGTGACAGACATGTCATTCCTATATTTCACCCACAAATCTCCCAGATTCGAGAGGAAACATGTCGATAAATAATGCGGCGAGGAAGATATGACGGAATCCTTGCGCGTATTATCCCAATGCGGATCGTTCTCGAGCAACTGTAATAGTTGACACGCCTCACGGTAAGTCGCACACAGATGTCCAGCAACAGTTCTCAGTCGTTGATCAAAACGATGTCGGAACACGATTCACTAACAACAATCAAAGATATGTAACATTCGTTGTTATTTGGATGTACTATGTAGATGCGACCTAGAGCGTCTGAAATAAATAAATTTCGATGTTCTACAACTGGTGTTCCTTGGTTCCGACGTTAAAAAGATTTCGATGACGCATTCCTCGTGTAATAGCGTGGCAGATCAGCATACAGCAAAGTGCGAGCGATTAACAGTTTGATTGTGAACAAATGTTTTCACTAATTCCGAACAAATGTATCATAGCTGGTGATTTTAATGCTCATCACTTGAATTGGTCTACTAAGAATGATAGTCGTGGTATTCAGTTTTATGACGCAGCATTAGATGCGGGATATATTTCCTTAAATAATAAAGATATAACTAGAATGAAATGTGTCAACAATATCGTTCAAAAAACATCTCCGGATATAACGTTTGTCTCGTCTGAATTGTCTAATATGTTAAATTCGAAGGTACTCAATGAAAATCTAGGCAGCTCTTTATCAAAATTTCTTTTTGTTGTATAGGTTCTGTTAACATGACTTCCAAACGTAATTTTAAATTAGCGAATCGGAAAAAGTATGCAATGTCATTAAATGAATATTTTTCACAGACTTCATCTATTAGCTCTAATGAGTCAGTACAATCGTTATATGATACATTTATAAAAGTAGCTAACAAAGCGACGGATGAACACATCCCAATGATAAAAACATTTATTGATCCCAAAAATTTTTCCGACCTAAGCACTGGAATCCCTTCTTGGCCAATTTAGTAGCACAACGTAGGTTAACCTTGAGCCAATTTAGGAAAACCCTACGCCACATAATCTTAACATAGTGGAAGGTAAAACACAAGAAGCTATTCGGCTAGCAAGTTTAACTGACTGGCATCATTATTGTAGCAGTATAGACGAGCAAACATCTAGTTCGGAGATGTGGAAGCGTATGAGATGGTACCTTTTTAGTGCAGCCGTGAGATACACACTTAGTTTTTGGTATAGCTAACTTTATCTTGTTATTTTTACCGTGCGTGTTTCATGTACCTGTGCTAAATAAATTTTATTATTTCTTTCTTCCAAAGGTTTTAGTTGACCAAATATTAATTCACATGTATCAAATGAACAAAAAGTTGAACTTTTACTAATCTTACACCAGATTATGTTCCTACAAAGACGCCCGAGTTTCGTTTACATAACTCATTACTGGAAAAACATTTTACGATACATGATATGAACAATTGTTTCAAAAAGAAAGACACAGCAGCAGGACACGATGAAATAACTTATTCTATGTTATATCATTTGCCTCTAAATGGAAAATTTTACTTGTTAGAAATATAGAATCGTATTTTAGATACAGGTGCTGTGCCAGTACAATGGCGTGTCATAGAAATAACGCCTATTCCAAAATCTTCACCAGCTGGATCATTTAACTAAGGCCCATTTCATTAATATCCTGCGTGTGTAAAATGTTGCATTGTATGCTTACTAGGCGTCTGGAGTGGTTTATTGAGAAAACTAAATATTGTATCAATATATGTACATCTGGCTTTAGAAGAGGACAATCTTGTCAAGATTGTTTAGCAAGTTAGTTAAACAAATTTACTTAGGTTTCTCAATTAATTCCCCAACTGTTACATGTTTTTTAGACATTGATAACGCTTATATTAGCGTAGTATCTAATAGATGTAATGGCTACAACGTTAAGCAACATTGGGATTGGTAAAAGCATATGTAGGAAGGAAGAGAGCAGCGTATGCCCCGCTACCCTCTTCCGGCCCCCCTAACTGGGTCCAGGGGCGGCGGACTTGGGGATGTCCGTTGCCCCTCATTCATCCCGAACCGAGGTGGCGGCGCGAGGTGTTCCCGTGCGCCCTTCTTGGACGTAGCGGGGGGAGTCAAACACCTCACTCCCCCCGCTGACGCAAGGTGGCCCGCAGAGGCGGGCCGGCACCAGGCGGGGATTACGGAAGTCGCATACGTTCCCGCGATCCCCGGCGTAGGTGGAAGATGGAACACCGGGGTGGCTTTAGTCAGTAAGAGTCTGACAGCCCCATCCATGAGGATTTCCCCCCGAGATCAAGGGTGGTGGAAGGTGGGTTTGGAAGTATCAGCAACTAAATCAAAGGTTTGTATTTTTCCTACGGGTTTTAGAAAGTTAAATATTGATTTAAAATTGCATAATTGTGGGCTGGATTTGGTATATAACTACAAGTATCTGGGCGTTAGGCTTGACACATTTAAATGTTATTTTAGAAAAGGCCAATAAACATCTTAACTTGCTTAGAGTTTTAACGGGATCTTCTTGAGGTTTGCACCCAAAGCATTTGCGCCACATTTATATCGCGTTAATTAGAAGTCGTTTGGACTACAGTTGCTATTTAAGTGACTGCAGCGCTAACTGTCATTTGTAAAAGGTTACTAAGGTTCAAAATCAGGCTATAAGGATTATAGGAGGATTTATCAAATCCACGCCGATCCATGTTATGGAAAGAGAACTCTTTGTACCTCCACTGCAGTTAAGGAGAAAGTATTTAGCATATAAATTTTGCCTTAAGTCTAAATCCCTACTAAACAGTACAATAACTAGTTTGTTATCAGATCTGCAAACTTTTCGGAACAATTGTTATTGGAGAAATAAAACGATTCCGTTGCTTGTATCTGTGTACGATGAAGTTAAAGAAGAAAATGTGGCTTCTAGTGATCCTTTAAAAAAAATTACTTTAAGAATGTGGGTTACTAATTTTAATGGGAATGAATTAGTTTTATCAAACTGAGATTGTGTTTTTTTTTTATTTTATATGTGTTTGCTCTTGACTCTAGTCTAGGTCATAGATGACAGAGACAAAGTCGACGATGGATCGAGCTTACCCAGAAGAAGCCTGTTCACTCTAATTTTGAAGAGATTAGGGTTGTATGCGTTCGGAAACTGTTATGTAGGTTGTGGGAGGCGAGTGAAACAACGGGCTGCTGTTAGCACACTGGTTTAATACAACAAACCGGGTGGCCGGGCGCGCGCACACACACTTGAACATGCGCACACACATACCTAACAGAAACACAGACGCAGGCAGAGTCTCTCTCCTTCTCCTTTGCTGTGCGCATAAAAGACGTTTGGAAACGTTTAGTGCGAATTGGTGGAATAGCAACAAGGTAGGGGTGGTAACTCTCAGTGCGTCTAGATGTCCGATGGCAGAAGGGGGCCGGTCCTATGAAAATAGTTCATTGAATCAATCAATTATTGATGAGTTACATTTAAAATATAAGGACTGGTTTCCTATATTTACGGATGGTTCTCAGAATGTGAACGGTCAAGGAGCAGCGTTTTATGTACCAAATACACCAATGTCTCATCATGATAACTGTTTTAAAATTGATTAAAAAGTTTGTATTACCTTGGAGCTTATTGCGATATCGGAAACATTATCTTATGTTCGGAATGCTGGTGTACACAGGAAGGTAGTTATTTTGACAGACAGCAAAAGCTCACTACAACACATAGCTCGATGCGCCTCTGGTTGCAGAGTTGCATAATTTTTAGAAAATTATGGTTACATCATTCATGTTGAAATTATACATATGTATATGTGAGAACGATGCAGTGTGTTTTTTTTGCCTGAAAATCGGACATGTTATTTTTTTAAAGCAAGCCTACGATTGTTAGACCGCAGGTTTGAACCCAGCCACGCACCACTGACTTTTCGACTTCAAGAGCGTATTATAAAATAATTGATTATCACTTGCTAAAAACGGTGCAAGAAAACATTGTAAGGAAACCAGTACACCTGAGAGATTTTTCAACGGTGTGTTAAGCTATGTCAGAGTTTTACAATCTGATACTAGTTCTCCTGATACTACCTACTTTAAAAAAATCCCGGGATCGCGGGATTTTTCAGTCGTTTTTCTCCTTGTGGCCACGGATTAGGGAATTCGTTTTTTTATTGTTATTAGCGCATATAAGTAACTAACTGATTTGTGCTGATTGCAACTACCCAAATCAAAAAACAGAGCCAGAAAAAATATAAACAAAAATCAATTTATTGCGATTTATTCGTCGCAGGACATCCAGAAAACGCTTGCAATTAAGCTTAGCAGTTGACCTTTCAAACAGATGAAGAATTTTTTGTTTCACGTGTTAGTATTCAAACTTATATATATTTTTTGTATTTTTGCGAATTCCGGGATCAAAAATTCAGATAGCTCTAAATGAAAAACTATAAAAGTTATGCACGCGTGAGTTTTACTCGGGCATTTGTTATAAAGTACTTTATGTCCGGGCTTTAAAAAAATAACATGTCCGATTTTCAGGCAAAAAAACACACTGTGCGATGTACAAGCCGTGCAGGATAAAAGCGTCCGGAGTAAAAAGAAACAATTAAAATAAACCGTGGCAGCCGAGAAATGACCACTCCCAGCTGACGGCGCCCCTTCACGAACATGACGCATACGTTAGCACCATTCGGCTCAACCATTTTGAAGGGAGCCAAATGATCCAACGCATGCACCTCCATCAGCAAGACTTTTGAGTGAGCGTGACACTCCCAACCGCATTCAAGTCGAAGACACCCAAAACTGATAGTTACAGTTTAAGTACATAGTACTCACACATATGCCGTTAATGCATGAAATTATAAAATGCTAAATAAATTGAGTCTATACAAAGAAAGTATTGCGTTCTTACAATTTTCAGCCGGTCCAACAATGTTTTCAAATCCTAACAGTTAGTTTGTGCGCCCTAATGGCTGTGACTAATATTAATAACTTAAATTTCGAAGGTCGGAGCTAAAAAATGTAGAAACAACCAAAAATACCCAGTTCCGATATAAAAGTTATGGAATTTCCGAAATAAAATGATTATTATAATATTCTAGAAAACAAATGATTCCATATTATCGGTTACACCAGATGGCCCCAGTTGGTTAATCAATCATACACTAATAATCATCACTAGGGGCGTACAGCAATACGCCCCCTACGATAACACAAGTCATAATGAAAGCCGCAACACCAGCGCAGCGCACAGTCTGAATACAACCGTCCGTCAGACACATGGACCATGTCCAGCACACTCGGAAAATGTCTCTTGTTGTTAGGCGTACTTTGTTTCGTTCCTCTTGATTGTGAAATCTACCAAGACCGTCCAAAAATCAAGACCTCTGGAGGTGATCTAATTCTAGAACCAGCGTTTGATAAAAATATTTATCTGCGCCCTAACGGACCGAAATCGAGCATCTTTGTTGGTGACTTTAATGTACTCCACCCAAACCTGCCGAGTGAGGGAACGCAGTCCCAGCCGCCGAGTGATGAAAACACTGACAAGAACATACACGGTATATTAGAAAGACTTGAGCGATTGGAGAACAAGGATTCTGCGCTTCCAAATGACTTGCTTTTCAATATATCAATGCTTTGGCGGAAAGTCAACAATATCCACAGGAAAGTGTTAAATCTGCAAAATCAATTAAATAACAGAGGAAAAGATGAATGTGAATCCCATCCGTGCGAGCATGGCGGAACTTGTCTCAACTTAGTGAACGGCTACCATTGTCTGTGCCCTTCCAACTGGGAAGGCAGAGATTGTGACGTCGATGTCAACGAATGCCGGAATTTTGCCGGAACCGACCTCGGCTGCCAAAATGGAGCTACGTGCATAAACAGACCAGGATCGTATGAGTGTTTGTGCAAATCTGGCTGGTTTGGCTTACATTGTACAAGGAAAGCTAAGGATTGCTCCGGTGGTGACTTTGAAATGTGTGGCCATGGAACCTGTGTACAAGTAACTTCAGGAGAGGGTGTGCAATGCATATGCCACCAGGGATGGACAACGAATGGTACCGGTGTTGCATGCTTAACCGATATTAACGAATGCGAATCTTATCAAGGTCCTCGGTGCTCAGTGAACCCCCAGGTTGACTGTGTCAATCTGCCGGGCTCGTTCCGATGTGGACAGTGTCCTGCCGGTTATGAAGGCGACGGCTACAGTTGTCACGATATCGACGAATGCACAACTACTCTCAACGGAGGCTGCAGTCCTTTAGTGACTTGCCACAATACCATCGGCTCCCGAATATGTGGTTCATGTCCACCTGGCTATCAAGGTGACGGAGTAACGTGTTCCTGGAGAGGCACGTGCAACATCGGTCATGGAGGGTGCCACCCATCCGCGCAGTGCATAGAAAGCGCATCCCCAACTGGCCAATCAGCACAATGTATATGCCCCGATGGCATGGAAGGCGATGGAGTAGGAATCAGCGGCTGCTACGTTGCAACCGGCGGGGGAAACTTCACTGATGGTTGTGAAATCAATCCTTGTGGCATCCACGGCCAGTGCCACTCGCTTCGTACCGGCTACACCTGTATATGCTTCAAGGGCTACGGCGGTGCTCACTGTGAAATGACCACCGACGCCTGCAGAGTGAATCCCTGCCACAACGCAGGGATCTGTAGAGCAGACGACAGTGCAATCGGAGGCTTCCGTTGTGAGTGCGCGGCACAGTACTCCGGCACCTTGTGTCAGGTAAGAACGAAGTCTTGTGGTGGGGTTCTCGATCACGAAGAAGGCAGCATTGTTTATCCTTTGACTAATACCACGTATAATCATAATTCTCAATGCGCTTGGGTAATACACACGGCGCCTGATAAAGTAATTAATGTAACGTTCAGTAAATTTAATTTAGAAAGTAGTCCCGAATGTATGTACGATTTTCTACAAATTCACGATGGTCGAAAATCTTCCAGCCAACTTCTAGGAAGATTTTGCGGGAATAATTTTCCTAAAGGCGGTAACATTGTATCAAGTCATAACAATTTATACTTCTGGTTCCATTCAGATAAAACAGTAGCTAAAGACGGATTTGCTTTACACTGGACTAGTATACAACCAGTGTGCGGGGGCGAGTTCGACGCCACCACGCACGGTCACATCAGCTCCCCGGGCTCTCCTGGGCCGTATCCGCCTAACCGTGATTGCTATTGGCACTTAACGACCTCTCTCGGTAAAAGGATTAGTTTACATTTCTTTGCTCTCGATATTGAATCACATTCAAACTGTAGTTTTGACTATTTAGCTATTTATGACGGTGAACACATGACGGATCCTCTCATCAATAGGTATTGCAACACGACTCAGCCCGCGCCCGTCCAGTCGGCAGGCTCCGATATGTTGATACACTTTCATTCCGACGCTTACGGCTCGGGACACGGATTCCAAATTGCGTATGCGCCTGTCGAAGGCATTCCTGGCTGTGGAGGTTACTACACCGCTGAAAAGGGGGAACTTGTTTCTCCCACTTACGATGGCCAGTATCTAAGTAATTTATTATGCGAGTACAAAATTAAAACTAGCTTGGATACCAAGATCAAAATTGACTTCAAATTGTTTAATCTCGAACGATCCTTTAGATGTCAATATGATTATTTAAAAATTTATGACGGTCCGTCTCCTGATTCTCGTCTCGTCGGGAAATTTTGTGGAACAGCATTTCCGAAATCATATACATCATCGTCGAATGAGCTTTATTTTAAATTCAAAACTGATAGGAGTGCACCCGCTGATGGTTTTCGTATCACGTACAACGCCATCTGCGAGAAAACTTTGGAAGGCGATAGCGGAATCATAAAATCACCCGGTTATCCCTTCAGTTATCCAGAGAACAAAGTATGTGTTTATATCATCAAAACTGTTCCCGGCAAAGCAATTCAATTAACATTTCAAGATTTCGACATCGAAGACAACCGGGGCTACGACTGCCGATACGATAACGTTGAGGTCAGGGATGGCCACGACCAGAACTCTACCTTACTAGGTAGATACTGTGGCGGTGCCGCGCACACGCCTCCTGCGCAAACATCCACTCTTAATTATATGTACATAAGATTCACATCCGATTTAAGCATTTCGGGCACGGGATTCTACGCTAATTATACTACTATCGATACAGAGTGTGGGGGTATACATAGAGATACTACTGGGTTAATAAATCATCCATCCGGAGACGCTGCTACGTACAAAAACTATCAGACGTGCAAGTGGTTACTGATTGCTCCTGAAGGAATGCACATAAAGTTGACTTGGAACAGATTTGACATTGAGGACATGCCCGGCTGTGGCAGCGATTACCTGGAGTTGCTCGAGATAGACGAAAATAATGAAAATAGTGTTTTGGGCAAGTTCTGTGGCAATCGATCGCCTCCCGCCTTGACCACATCCACTAACCGGCTTATGTTAAATTTTGAGTCTGATGGTAGTATTCGTTCCGCAGGTTTTTCTGTGTCGTATACATTCTTGGATGAAAAATCACATTGTGGCGGAGCGTATATTAAAACCCATGGCTTCATATACTCTCCCGGCTGGCCTCACTCCTACGAACCCAATCGTGATTGCACATGGATTATCACGGTTCCGGTCGGTCAACAGATCATGCTCAACATTTCACAGTTTAATCTGGAACGACCTATACGAGACAAATGTAATCGAGGTGACTTTTTAGAAATAAGAAACGGCGGCAATGATAATTATTCACCATTGATTGGCCAATATTGTGGAATGTTCCAATCAAAACGAATTGTATCATTATCCAATGCTTTACACCTTCATTTTCATTCTGATTTATATCTAACCGGGACTGGGTTCAAAATTGAATGGGACGGTACTATAACAGGATGCGGAGGCACACTGACGAGCCCGTCTGGCTCTGTAACATCACCGAACTATCCCAATGATTACAACGAAAACGCCGAATGTTTCTATAGAATAGTTACAAGTGAAGGTTCACGGATCCGTATTACATTTACAGAGCTAGATCTTGAAAGAACTCTTAATTGTAGAGACGATTATGTCGAAATTTTTGACGGTCGCGACACAAGTGCCAACGTTTTAGGAAAACACTGTTACATGTCACCGGACCTAGCCAGTATCGAAACAACTACTAATTATGGTTACATTAAATTCAGGTCCGATATATACCAGGGAGGTAAAGGATTCCTGTTTAATTATCAAACAATATGTAATAATAACATTACTGGAAGATACGGTGTGATCGAGAGTCCTGGTTATCCAAGTAATTACCCACTGAACTTAAATTGTATATGGAGCATCACAGTTCCCAAAGGTAATAAAATTAATGTGACGTTCACACACTTTGATATTTACAAAACCCACCGTTTCTACCATAATTGGATGAGATCTCGTAATCATAATTTGTATAACGACGATTGTCATCAAGACTATTTGCAAACCAAAGAGTTATCTGATCCAAATTATTCTAGTAAACTCTGTGGCAGCACAACTCCGGGTCCAATTACTACAAAGAGTAATACATTCCAAATTAAATTTTCCTCTGGTATTTATATGCCCCGCACTGGTTTCCGCTTAGAATGGATCAGATACGGATGTGGAGGGCACATTAAAAAATCTATGGGCACAATAATCCTTGATAAAAGTAAAAGTAACGACAAGGAACTTGACTGTGAGTGGCTGATAGAAACTCAAGTAGGTAAGAGTATTATTATCACATTTACAGAGCTTTATATGACAGATACCGCCAATTGTACTGACGATGCTATTGAAGTATTTAACGGAGAAAACACATTGGCTCCACTGCTTACAAAAATTTGCCATCGTGATCACACTAATTACGTATCCGCGCAGTCTGATAGCAACTTCATGCTGGTGCGTTTGTCCAAGCGCTCTACACTCAGGGATGTTCACTTCTCATCACAATTTCGATCTTCAAATTTGAAATGCGGTGGTGCTATGAATTCCAAATCTGGGTTCATATCCTCCAAGAACTATCCAAAGAATTATGACAATAATATGGATTGTCTTTGGTATATTTTCGTACCTGCATATCATCGTATCGAAATAAACTTTATGGATCTAGATCTGTATTCTGTTTTAGATTTCGTTGATGGGGAACGTGTCTGTGGCGACTCAATTCAAATTTATGACTATGAAAGCAACTATTATAGACCTTCCTCAAATTACACGTACCGTATATGTCCAAATTCAAATCGAACCCAGTTTGTGAGCAAATTCAATAGCGTAGTTGTGCAATTCAAAACTGATGGTTATGGAACGGCCAAAGGTTTTAAAGCTAACTTTACTGTTACGTGTGGTGCTATTATAAGGGCGGAGCATGAGGGTATCATAGAGAGCGACAATTTTGTTCAACATACCAACAAAAGCTGTATTTGGACCATTCTTGCGGGTTCGCCCGATCAAAAAATATATTTGACACTGACCTTAATGTCGTTGCCAAAAGACACTAATATAATCACAAATAGATCATGCCCCTCCTCCTTCTTGCGAGTACTCGACGGCGATGACAATAATGCTCCAATAATCGGGGAATACTGTGGACGCAAAGTTCCACCTATGATCGTCAGCCGCGGTAGCGCCTTGACGATAGAATTCGGCAGTTACTCTGGTAGAGTTACGGGAATGTTCGCAGCTCACTATTCCCCACTTAATAACGCCTGCGGAGGTGCATTGACTTCAGAAGAAGGAACCATAGCGTCCCCGAACTATCCCGGCCCGTATCCTGTAAACACTGATTGTGAATGGGTACTAAAATCATCCCCTGGAAACACTGCATACGTCCAATTCGAGCGATTTGACTTAGAGTTCTCTGAAGGTTGTAACGACGACTACGTAGAAGTTCGCGAAACTAACGGTGCTGGTCGGCTATTGGGTGTATACTGTAGCAGTGAAACTCCTGGCAATCATAGCACAGCCTCACAAATATATGTTAAGTTCCATAGTAACTCCAAAACCAGTGGTCAAGGCTTTCTCTTGCATTATGGATTTCAACGAGAAAATGATATTACGGGAGATAGTGGTGAGATATCTTCTCCATTGTACCCAACTCGATATTTAGGATCAGGCGAATACAGCTGGCGCGTCCTCGTAACCGATTCAGATACTATATCTATGACTCTTGATATTTTAGATATTTATTCCCACAGCGAGGTAAACTATAATAAATTGACTATCTATGATGGATATGATTCAACAGCTCCAATTTTAGAGGAACTAAATGGTGTGCTGGCTGAAACGAAAATCATTCAGAGTTCCTCCAGCGTTGTTTACTTGACACTTACAACGGATGAATCAAACACGGGTTCGAAGTTTCATATGAGCTGGACAAAAGCTACTCGGAATGCTGAACTTGAAGATGGAGATAGAATAAACTGTGGTTCGAATGAGACTGTAACGGTTTTACCTGAAAACGGTACGATTACTTTTACATCACCGAATTATCCAACGGAATATTCAGACAATTTGAATTGTGAATGGGTTTACAAATCACAAATGGGAAGACATTTAAGTTTAAATTTCGTAGATTTTAATATTGAAGACACCCACGCCTGTTTTGCAGATTCAGTTTCTATTTACTCTTCTGACACTCCTGGTAACTGGAAACCCGTAAATGATAATCTATGTACATCAGAACCAGCCAAAATAGGCTTTAATGCATCCACTTATATGAAGATCAAATTCAAAACAGACTCGTCAATAACGAAGACAGGATTTCTTGGTCAGGTCAAATCGAAATGCGGTGGACTAGTGACTGGTTTGTCCGGCGACGTTGGCCCGACTTGGCATGACGTACAACCGCGATATAGGTACCTGGCCAAAATTCAATGCAACTGGATCATAAAAGTGCGCCCCGGTAGGACTATTAAATTAGAGTTAAATCATTTTAATATAACAAATAAAAATGACAACTGTGCAACATACGTTATTTTACGAAATGGTGATTCTGAGGAAGCGCCTCTTTTGGCGAGTGGAAAGTATTGCGGTTATGATCATGAACAAAAGGCAGATATTATAACTTCTGGTAACGCGTTATTTGTTAGTTACACAAAAGGTTCATTCGAGTATCAGTCTTTTGTGGTGAATTACGAAGAGAACAACTTTGAATGTGGTTCAACCTCATCTCTTACGGCTGACCACAATTGGGAAGTAATAAATTCACCAAATTATCCATCGGTTCCAGTTCCGTATTCAGAATGTGAGTGGGTATTTAGCGGTCCACCTGGAGAAATACTAAGAATAGATTTCATTGACAGATTTGACTTGGATCATGAGGATGATTGTGCAACTGAAGCCGTCGAAATACGGTTTGGATCATCGAAATTTTCTCCCCTGCACGGCCGATATTGTGGCAATGATAAACATGAAACCATTAAGAGTACTGGCAATACAATGTATATTAAATATATAACTCAGATCCAAAATCCACGAAATGGATTCAGAGCCAACGTATCCATTGATACGTGTGGTGGAACTATTATCACCGACGCAGGAGAACTCAAATCGCCTGGATATCCGCACTTACAAAGGCTTGATCCTGGAACAGTCTGTGAGTGGCGCATTATTGGACCTCCTCGACACGTTTTTCGGATTATCCCGGAAGATATTGAGTTACCTCAATCTGAATTATCATGTGGAACCAAAATAACGATTGAAGAATCTATGCTTGTCAATAACACTATCACCTTAATAAAAAACATATGCAATGATGATGATCGCTCCCTTGAACTTATTGAAACTTCAACAAACGAGTTTAGTATTAAACTTTACATCGGTAAGGCGGATACATGGGATCAAATTTCAAACCACCGAGGATTTCGAATAAGCTTTAATTCCTCTCGACCTATGTGTGGAGGCGAAATAACATATTCAGACGGTTACCTTACTTCTCCAAGTTACCCTCAAGAAACCACACTTAGTTACTGCTACTGGCAAATTAAACTGCCTAACAAGTCTCGAAGAGTACGTCTAGAGATAATAGACATGGACGCAGATAAACACAGAATTGGTATTTTCAACGATGTTAAATTCCATACAGCTATTCAAATAATCCCTAGCGACGATTATATTCCTGGAACAAACGTTTTTGAATCTTCTGGAAACAAACTGGCACTTTATGTGTGGCTCAACCGAAGAGCCTCCTCGCATCGCTTCAAAGCTAGGTTTAGCTCTGATCAATCCGCTCTATGCGGCGGTGACTTGTCTGATACCAACCAGGTTCTCCTGTCACCGGATCTAAATCGATCTTATGTTTGTGAATGGCATAATAATAGTCAAGCAAACACAATCAATAATTATAATGGTCTCATATCAAATTTTACTTACAATTCTATATTTTTAACAGCCAAGATCAATTCGTCTGTTACCAGAACACGTTGTAGATTCTTTGATCCTCAAGTCGTTATTAAGTCAGCTCTTAGAAATAGTTTTATTCGGAAAATTTGTGGGAACACCGAAGTATCATTCAGAATACCAGCACCAATAATTGATATTACAGCAACAAAAAGTAAATCTAATTCGCTTTACTTCCATTTAGAATGGAAACTTCAACCATGTGGTGGTGTTATTGAAGTAGGAGAAAATCCTGTTAATATTTTTAACATACCTGACTACTATAATGGAACCATTGACTGTGCTTGGATTCTTACTGGCTCATCGAACAGAGTTGAAATTAAAACGGAAGGGTATTTTACATTAAATTGTGATGACGAGTTTTTCATAATAAATTCTAACTTAAGACAAAACACACATTCAGTTGGAGAGCAAAAATATTGCGCTGCAACGCCTTTAAATAGTCCGTTACTTATGCATTTCAATTCCATGTACATTGAGTATCACTCGAATGTGAAAAACAACACAAACATAAAGCTTATGGTTAGATCTGTTAGTGACCCATGCGGCGGATTTCTTAGACCATATCAAACCACATTTGGATCGCCAAATTATCCTAAAAGTTATCTACCTAACCAGGAATGCTCCTGGGAAATAGAAGCTGATCTAGGCTTCAGAGTATCACTTAAATTTGTAGAACGATTTTTCATTGAGGATACGACTAATTGCACTAAAGATTCTGTAGTAATTTATGACTGGAAAGACGACGATTACACGGAAATAGCAAAGGTATGCGGACGAAACACACCACCAATATTTAATTCGACTTTTAATCGCATGAAAGTGGTCTTACGTACAGATGCCGACAAAAACCTAGATGGGTTCAAAGCTCAATGGGATTCCATATGCGGTGGAAATTATGTAGCCACTCAAAAGGAACAATTTTTATACAGTCCAGGTTTTCCATATGGTTCCTATCCACTTATGAGTTGCGAATATGAAATATTTGCTCCAAACAACAAAGTCGCACTGAGATTCCTTGATTTTCAACTAGAAGGTTCTACTCCGGACTGTTTGTTTGATAACTTAACAGTATCAGCCCAATCAGATTATAACTATCTGTATGAAGTTTACTGCGGTGACAAAATACCGCCTGTCACAACTAAGCCTGAAAAAATATCATTAATTTTTAAAAGTGATAGAAATGTACAAAAGAAAGGGTTCAGAATTGCTTATTTTATATATTCATGTGGAGGCAGAGTCAACGAGAGTACTGTACTCACATCATCGCTCTCTGAAACTTACGAAATAAATATGAACTGCACGTGGTTTATTGAAGCACCAACTAACAAGATAGTTGTACTTAAATTCCAGTATTTTGACTTAGAAAACCAATCAGATTGTTATAACGATTATATCGCATTATACGACGGACATAAAATTGATGCTGACAAGCGCTTAGCGCTAATGTGTGGTAATATCAACTCACCGACTACACTAAGAAGCAAAGGCACCACGGCGCTGTTACAGTTCGTTTCAGACTCTAGTGTGAGCTTGAAAGGCTTCAAAGTTCAAGTTTACTTCAGCTATTCGGAAGCAGCTAACTGTGGTGGACCTATTAATTTAACAAGCACTTCACCGCAAGCTCTAATATCTCCTTTCATGGGTCATTCTGTATACGAAGAATTCTTAGATTGTCATTGGTCAATAGTATCACCGCCTAACACTGTAATTAAAATCGAATTTACCTCGTTCCACGTAGCCCCCTGTCAAGATGTCAACCAAACTGCTTTAGGTTACAGTAAATGCGATTGCGACTTCGTTGAAATAAAAGATGGCTTAAATCCTAATAGCTTAGTCATAGGCACCTATTGCGGTCACAGTCTCCCACCACAGTTAATTTCATCTGGAAATGTGATGAGCGTCAGGCTTTCAACGGATGGCGAAATAGAAAGTCAAGGCTTCGTTTCCACTTTAACAACTCAGCGGTCAGTATGCGGGACCTCCGTCATTTCAGTAAGCAATACGCCACAAGTCCTGAAATCTCCCGGTTATGAAACTGGGTCTCTTCCTCGTGGGCTGCATTGCGTATATCACTTGGATGTAAGTGCCTCTCCATACATTTTACTACGTATCACTGTTAAAGACTTAGACTTACAGCCCCCTGTCGCTGATAGTGCAGGCGTGAAGCACTGCAACAGAGACAAGCTGATAATATCTAGCAATCCGACCGTTCAGAACGCTACACTCGGAAAAGATTATATCTTGAACCAACATGTGGATGACTTCTTTAGCCGAAATTCCTTTTACGACAGCTCTTTGCGCTTTCCTGATCGATTTGAGTTATGCGGGCATAAGGAGCCTACAGATTTTTATGTCTATGGAACCACGTCTATAAACTTAATCACATCGGCAGAGTCCGATTCCAAAGTATACAAAGGTATAGAAGTAGAAGCTGTATTCACAGGATTTTGTGGCAGAAATTACACGGAGCCGCACGGACGTGTACAGGCTGTTTATGTGAGTGACTTTGACGGTAACACCGGCCATGACTGCTACACGCTGATCACTGCTCCCGTTAACTACACGATATCCGCTTATTTCTTGAGCGCCTTTCCAAGCTATTGGAACGCAGAGTGTTATCTCGAAATTTTTGACGGGAATAACGCTACTGCGCTCAGACTTTCCAAAATTCACACAGAATATGAGAATAATATCGCTATCTTTTCCACTGGTAGATATTTATTACTTCACAATCATGAAAATGCTGGAGATCGCGTAACGTTTGATTTGGTTTACGTGATGTCCGATAAAGGTCGCGGCTGCGGTGGAAAACTGCAAAGTATCGTGGGTAAGGTCACCAGCCCCTTGTACCCTAACGTCTACAGGCAGGTATCGTCCTGCGAGTGGGAGCTAGAGACTCCCTTAAGAACACGTTTACTGCTACATTTCGCTACGTTCGACTTGGGGATCACTTGCGATCAGAATTACGTGCAGCTCGTGGACAGTAAGGGTGTAGTAGTGCGGACGTTCTGTGAGGACACGCCTGCAGACTACACGAGCGAAGACAACTTTGTGAAGATAGTATTTGTTACCACCATGAATAATGGTGGCACGGGGTGGGTTGCTGAATTTATAGGAATTCTGTAGAGGCAGGTAGATTAATTTATGTTTCTAATTGGCGCAACGAACTGCAATAATAACCAATAGAGTTCCACTTAATTCAAACGACAATAGTTCATGATAGGTTAATGGTTTTTAGCTTGGCACTGTTCCGCCCCAATGGCCAGGCTGAATGGGATATATGACGTAATGATACCTTGCTCAGGCTTTTTTTGAGATGCTACGGCCTCGGACATTGTGGTCTGCTGATACTAGTAGCTTAGTAACGCTCTATTTTCAGCAAAAGAACGAACCATCTGTTGATATCAGACAGGCCTGCCCAGGAGGTTCGTTTTGTGGCCAATTTAAGCGTTGCCACTAAACGAAGCAACGCTGCCGGTCCCTTGAATATGTTTGGTAGGAGTACTTAGACGATAAGAACTTTTTTATGTATTTATGTTACTTGCTTACATGTGCGCAACAGTGATTAGTAGGCATGCATTATTTTTTTTTTATTAAAGGCCTTTTAAGGGGATATAGGGAGAACGGGGCTAAACGTACCGCGGGGAAGTTGTTCCGATGTAATTTAACAATGTACCGGACGTTATTGGCCAAACTAAGATAGTTGCCATCGGTGCGCTGCAGCGTTCCGTTTTATGACTAATTTACTGGATATTTAATAATTAGAACATGCACCCTGTAAGGGCACTGCAAATTTTAAGTAGTACATATGTCAAATATCTTAGTAAATTATATACTTAATGTTAATTCTCGATGCTATTACAATCCAATTTAATGTAACAAATCCAATTCAACTACAATTTACCTTTTATATTATAAAATATTAATATAGTACCTATAGTCATTCTTTATTTTGTAATGTTAATATGCTACAAGGAGTACAAGGTCAATCAATACACAGTTTGTCCGCTTTAAATTTTTCAACAGTATAGTAGCCTATTTTGATTAGAGATTGCAACTGTTTAGAAAATATTGAGTCCTTTGGTAGGGATTTTAAATTTTATTTGAAGAGGTGCCGATTTTCCTTACAAATTTGCTACATTGGAGAATATAAATAGCTGGTAAAGTAAGGATCTGTTGTTTAATAAAATGTGGTCTACAACTCTCTTGATGATCTATATTCATTAATATATATATACATGTCTTCTGCTGAACGAAGAGGTCAACAAGGTTTTTTTATTATGTTTCTTATGACCTCATTATGTAATTCAGCTATTATATTGTAAGCTATTAATTCCCTGATGTTAGTAAGAGTTTATTTTATACGATGTGGAGATCGGTACAACAAGATTAAAACACTGGCAATACTGGTTCATACGAATATTTTGAAACTTTTATGTATCCTGTCACCGACATTAAAAATAAACTTTCTAATTGCATAAAACGTCAAAAAAACTCAAACAGTGACTACTGGTCACGTCAAATCTGTGATAAAAGACAACATATTCGTATGAACTAGTATTGCCAGTGTTTTGATTTATCGTCGTATCGTCGTCTCCACCTTGTATATCAGCAAAGAAGTTTTATTGCTAGCTCGTTATTTTATTTATGTGACTGATTAATAGATACTAGGTGATGATAATTACTAATGTTTACTATGAATACGATTCCTAATTGCAATTCAAACAAACTGTGATTCTGATTATGAGAGTTATTATGATTATGACTTACGACCATAAACAGTTCTAAGATTTTAGTGCAAAACACTGAATCGGTGATTATAAGAATGAAATATTCGAATTGTTACGAATAAAACCAACGTTGTATAATAAATGTTAGAATTTGACGTTATCCTACTACTATTATAAAGGCGAAAGTTTGTAAGTATGGATGTATGTATGGATGTTTGTTACTCTTTCACGTAAAAACTACTGAACGGATTTTGATGAAATTTGGCACAGAGGTAGATTATAGTCTGGAATAACATATAGGGTACTTTTTATCCCGGGAATATGTTCCCTTGGGATAATTTTCGACAATCACGCGGGCGGAGCCGCGGGCGGCAACTAGTGTTCAATAAAATGTTGATGTTAAGCAAAATTGTTTCTTTTTTGTTGACACCTCTCGCTAAAAATTACCTTGAATCTAATTTTATTCAGAGAAGTCTTGAATTCCAGGACGTGCCGAGCCTTTGATCGTGGATAGTCTCGCGACTTGAGACTTTGAACATTTTGGGTTAATTTTATATCCTAAAAAACTGACAGATTTCAACGAGACAACGGCGAGCTGTGTTCTGAACTTTTGAACACGTGGAGTTTTTGTTTCACGCTGGAAACGTAAAAGCTATTACTACCGCTATAATCACCAGATCGAAAGGAACCAATACTTGTATGCGTCTCATTACTATCCAGGCATTACTCGTTGTGGCCTTGCCTCCAAAGAACTGAAATTATTATTTAAACTAGCTTTTGTCCACGACTTCGTACGCGCATATCCCGTTTTTTCCCGTCCCCATAGGAATTTTCCGTTTCCGTGTTGCTTTAAGCATTCCTCATGAATGTGACTATCATATACAAAAATAATTTTCAAATTATGTTATCGTTTGTTATAATAATACAGATAACAACCTAACCTAATGACCTGATGACCTAATTTCTTTAATATACTTTTGTTTAATATCACAATTAAATGACATAATTAATTTTTATATAATTTCATTTTACCTAAATTTATATGATATAATGAGCATTTTATATAATGCATATTTGAAATAATATTCAATTACTATAATATTCAGTTACTATAATATTCAGTTACTATAATATTCAAAATCTAAAAGTAACGTTAAATATAATTTTACCTCTAGTTAAATAGGTCGAATCTATTCCAAAATCAAATCGGGGCACCCCGACTTCACGTAGTATTTTGGCTGCTACCCCTAGAGTGTATATAAAAACCGGAGGCGCGAAGGGAGAGCAACCCCCACCCGCTGTAACAAAGCATAGGCACCCGCGCGAGCCGAGCTGAGGCTGGGCGCCGGAGGCGACCAGCAAGCTGAAGCTGCGGAGGTGAGCTCCTGAAGTCGGTTAAAAAAAACCGCCATCTGAAGTCGGTAAAAAAGAAATAACGTGTCGTACATGTAAATTTACTGCGTACTTTTGTACTCCTCATAGTACGTAAGGGATTTAAAAATCTGAGGGCTTTATTTTAATTGCCAGCACAAAAATATTTTACTCGCAACATCTTGTGACTTTTTGGATTACATAAAAAAATTAAAACGAAAAATGACATCGTTTATTCTTTTAAAATGGCGTTGGAAGGTGAACCCCCGAGGGTACGTTCGCGCAACAGTAAGTAAATCTATGTTCATTAGTAAAAGTTTTTGGGTGATTTTAATCTTTTTTTCGTGTAAAACAACGTAATAGTAGTTCAAACTAATGGCTTTTTTTTTAAGGATGGGAAATCATCAAATGACTTCTTCCGCTCTGGGTGGAGCGGAAGGGCGTGTCAGACTCTTACTGACTAAAACCCATCCGTGTTCCTTCTAAAGCCCTTTGCGTTCCAGGGCCGCGGTGACACTTTCGAACAAATTCCGCAACCCTGGCAGGCTCCGGCCCTAGCGGGCCCCGTCTTCTATGCTGACATGTCTTTGAGGCGCACGTGAAACACAACGCGCCATC
This sequence comes from Mamestra brassicae, assembly GCA_905163435.1. Taxonomy (NCBI): domain Eukaryota; kingdom Metazoa; phylum Arthropoda; class Insecta; order Lepidoptera; family Noctuidae; genus Mamestra; species Mamestra brassicae. The sequence goes on along the minus strand of LR990996.1, from coordinate 1,243,877 downwards.
GACCCGGGCCTGGTGGTGATCGGACAGCGAGCCACACAACGCTCACCGTCCGCAGGCCCGCGCCTACGGTGGCCGGGGATCGCCCTGCGACTCCCGATGCCCGGGGCGTCTTCTCCTGTTGCGGCGGTTGGGGCGAAGGCCTTGCCTTTCCCTCGCGCGGCCCGCCTCCTCCTTCGCTAGCATTACTGCTTCGCAGAAGGAGGTGACCGCTTCCCAAGCCTCCTCGCTCCGGACCATGGATTCAACCAGGGCCGGACGCGAGAGGTTGCCGCCGCCGATCGCCTCGACGATGACACGGCGGTGCTCAACCCAAGCTGGGCAGACCTCCACCGTGTCTTCCGGGCGATCCTCACAGTGCTGACACCCGGGCGTGTCCTCCCGCTTAATCCGAAACAGGTTCCTCCCGAAACAGCCGTGTCCGGTGAGTACCTGCGTCAGGCGGAAGGTGAGGACGCCGTGGCGCCTCTCCAGCCACTCCCCAAAGTAGGGTAGGCAAACTAATGGCTTAGCGTATTATTTTCACAAAAATCTAACATTATGTCTTGTAACCTGGTAATTTTTTTCTGCATATGTCCTTTGCAAAGTACTAAAGTATGCAATTAATATTTTTACAACTGTCTTCCCGAGTACTATGTAAAGTACGTTGAGGTTTTCATCAAGTTTCATGTTTTTTTTCTAGCGTTAACAATTTACGACATCATCGATGCTTTGGACAACTCTCCGACTTCGATTATTCTAGAGATGATTCAGATGAAGATTCGAACAGTACCGCCCTAACAAACCAAACCTAGTAAGCTACAAAGTTCTCGTCTTAGCGTCACCAAAAGGTAGGTACTGTTTGTGACATGGCAGTACATCAGGGATATACGACATTCCACCATTCATGATAAGAATGCTTGGAAACATGCTGGTCCTGCTCCATAGGACAATCAAGGGTGAAGGTCAAACTGGTTGATTTTTTTTTCTGTTGACTCACATACTGTTGTTTAATTAATGGTTCCAATGTTTGTAAATATGAGAGTACCATTTACCTAAATTTCTTTAGGAAATGAATAAGTTTACCTCTACTGGTGATACTTTGTTCTTATAAGTAGCATACTCTGGGTGCATCGTCCTCACATAATATTAAATTAATTTTTGTGTACCAAATTTAGTAAAATCATTATTTGAAAAGAGTAACCATGGAGTTTCTTGTCCGTTCTTCTCCATAAGAATCTACCTTTCCGAATGGACAGTAGAGTCACTTTATTAATGTAAAAGGTACTACTGAGTACCAAAAAAATTTTGAAAAAATCATGAATCGGAGAATCTGGTTTTTCACTATGTCCTAAACAAAGTACAAGGGCACTAAACTGACATGTGATTTATAAAGGACATAACATATTTCTGTCTTAAATTTAAAACATAAGGAGAAGATTGTTTGTTTTCGCTAATAGTTCAATAAAATAAAATGAGACAGAGGCACCCAGTTAGCTTGTCCTGGCAGAGCCCTCGTTCAATAAAAATAAAATCTTTTACTTCAGACAGAGTCCATTCATTGGTTAGTATACGAAAACTTAGAAACCAGTATTAGTACTTATAACTACCGGGACAAAATACAATTATATACTTACACTAAACTCACATGCAGGCTTATCCAATGCCCCAGTATGGGGCTGTCCTATCTGTCCGCTATAACTCCCAGGATGCTGTTGGGGCTGGCACGTACCCGACGCATGGCGGAGGCGCAACGCTTGCGCATGATGGCATGAAAACCATCAATCTCCGCCTCCACGAACATTATGCCGGATGCACTACAGTAGCGCGGAAACCCCAACAACACCCTGAATGCATTATTGTACTGGACTCGCAGAACGCTGTATGCCCTCTGAATATAAATAGTTGACCCACAGACTGCATGTATAAAACGACTGACAATACGCTCTGAACAGTGCAGCCTTTACGTCAGTCGAGCATTTCGCAAATCTGCGAGACAACATATTGCAGCGGACAGACAACGCTCTCCGCTCACGCTCTATATCCAGGTTGTCTTTAAGGTTTTCGGAAACCCAATGGCCCAGATACTTGAAGGTTGTGACCTGCTTTAAGGGACTTCCGCAAAGTTTCAATTGTGGTGCAATCGGGTAGGTTTTAGTGCCTGCCGTGCCTGCCTGAGTTCATGGGTTTCCGCATACCTCTCACATGTCTCAGCAGACTCATCATTGCGTTAATCGATGGGCTCAGCAACACCATGTCATCTGCGTAACTGATATTGTTGACGCATATTCCGTCAACATAACAACCCAGATAAGTGTTGCTGAACTCAACGATCAACCGGTTTATGTACAGACTGAAGAGGCGGGGGGAGGTCAGGCCAACCTGCTTCACACCGCACTCGAGCCTATACTCATCCGATAATGAGCCTGCCCACCTTACACAATTAACCTGATTATTATACCAATACCGTAGTATTGATATAACTTCCCTATCCACTGAGGTATCTTTTGATATTTTTTGCCACAGCAAGTTGTATGACATCAGATCAAACGCTCTTGATAGCCGCTTTTAATGCCCTTACAAATATACTGAAACGGAGGCACACAGTTAGCACGTCTCTTCTGGCAGAATTTCACTATAACTCAATGTCTTTATAAACATTATGCATAATACACGACCATGCGTCCTTTAGACAAAAGTAAACAACAGACAAAGGTCTACTTACAATCAAAAAACGTGACACACGACTTAGGAGTCCACTCTCCTCTCCAAGCAACCATGTGCTCAGTGGCAACCTGAGTGACTTTGCCATAAGAACCAGTAAGCAACTGCAGTTCGTATCGATCGTGGGGAAGGATCTTGATCTCACACGATATGGCCCTCATGCCTGAGTCCAGCTTGCCTGTTACTTGGGAAGTTTTCATTACGCTTGATCTTCCGACTCCTGTTGACATACTCATCTTGTTTACGTCTATTCTGGTATTTGTAACGCTCTTAAGCCCTCGCGATTCGGTCGCACATCATCAATGGCAACATCGCGAATAAGCGATCTTATGACTGGCGTGACTGCTTCAACACCAATCAGAAATTGTAACGGTGAAAACTGAGTGGTCTTGTGTTTAGTGTAGTTGCTAACAAGCTGCATTTTCCACAAGGAATTGGACCATTGGCTCTCTGTCTTAAACGTCTCTATGCGTAACATATTGAGTAAAGTACGACAGTAACGTTCGACCTGACCGTTCTCACTATGCATCTCAGGTGTCACAAAATGAATTTCGCTACCCATTTTAGAAACACAGCCCAAAAAACTCGCACTCTCAAACATTCTTCCTCTATCACACACAATAAGTTTGGGAGTGCCGAATAGGGAAACGGCGTTTGAGAACGTTTGCTTTATATTCGTCGGAATCTTGCCTTTTTATCGCATAAAACAAACAATACTTAAAATAGGCATCTACAATGAGCAGTACATACTTTTTATCATTTGAAACAGGTAATGGGCCTAACACGCCCAGGTGGTCTGTATTTAATGGAGTGTCTGGCTTGTGCCATGATGATATCGGGTAATGAGGAGCTCTAGGAACCTTTTTTAGACGAAATGTGTTACAATATTTAGGTAGGATACCCTGTGTCGCAGGATCCAGTCTCTTTCGACAGATAATGTGTAAATAATGACCTACGTACTTCCTTACAAAGCCAAGGGAACCAAAAATGACGCAAAATTAGGTCAATGTTCTTGTCTGCACATACATATGTGTTCATGCTGGTCATGAAAAACTCTTAGGAGACTTAATCGGTGTCCTTTAGGAATGAAGCATAGTAGCTTTGGCTCCTGGCCCGTTGGGGTGTATTTATAATACAGCAAATCGTTGCGAACCACATACTGGGAAGAGTCTAGCTCGTTATTGTTGACTTTGTCTATCAACGTACGAGTTTCCTCATCCGCAGATTGAGCAAACTGTGCCCAGTTTTCGACTAAGATAATCGGCGTGCTGCATCATAACGCCCTTCCTGTATTCTATCGTGAAGTTGAAATCTTGCATGAATATCCACCAACGCGCGACACGTGGTAAAAGATCTTTCTAACGTTCCGTCAGTTTAAGCGCGTTACAGTCCGTCACAATTTTGAACGAAATACCTAACAAATAGTGGCGAAAGTGTTGTAAAGCTTTAATTATCGCTAGCGTCTCAAGCTCGTAAGAAAGGTGTCGGGGTTCCGCACCTTGCGTAGTATTACTAAAGTACGCCACTACTTGCCGTTTATCATTCTCATGCACCTGAATGAGAACTGCGCCTTAACCGAACCCGCGACCGTATGTAACTCGGTTGGTAATAATGGATCAAAAATAGCTTGCACCGGTGCAATTGTAAGGCAATGGATATGAGGTACTTACGCGCGTTTTCTTGTTCTTCGCCCCAATTAAATTTAACATAACCCCGTGTTAAGCTAGCAATGGGCGTTGTCTTAGATGCATAGCTGGGCATATAGCGACGAAAATGACCTGCATACCGATTAGCTGTCGAACCTGCTTTACATTTGCGGGCACAGGGGACTCAATTAAAATCTTCATTTTTTGTTCACTCGGTCTAACCTGACTCTCAGAGATAGTTCAGGCTAGGTAAGTACTCAACCTCTGTAGCCACAAATGTACATTTCTTTAAGTTAATAGAAAAACTCGCAGAAGTAAGTGTTTTCAATACCTCAAGTACGTTCTCAATCACTTCATCAATGAATATATGGCTTTCCCAGACTCTATAAAGGTTTTAAGCGTATTAGTAATAATGCGTTGATATACAACCGGCGCGTTTGCAAGACCAAACGGCAATATTTATAATGGCCTTCTGGGGTCACGAAGGCGGTCTTCACTAAAGAATCGCTATCCAAGCTTATTTTATGGAAGCCTGCTGCCATTTCTAAACAACTGAAGAACTTGCTGTTCCCAAGGCGATCAATATGGTTTTCTATCAATGATAATGGATAGCGATCTTTCGCGGTAACTGCGTTCAACGCGCGGTAATCACATGCGATCTTTCCCGTCTTTCTTGTTTACAAGAATAATTGGACTCGCATATGGAGAGTTGGACTCGCGGAAACAATTTTAATAAAAATGAATCGGAGTCAAGTTATTTTTTTTATCATCATCATCATCATATCAGCCAAAAGACGTCCACTGCTGGACATAGGCCTCCCCCAAGTGTCGCCACAACAACCGGTCCTGTGCGTCTCGCATCCATTGGCTACTCTCACCAGGTCATCGGTCCACCTTGTGAGTGGCCTTCCAACGCTGCGTCTTCCGGTACGACCGACGGTTCGACCATCTGTTCTGCGAGCAATGTGCCCTGCCCACTGCAGTTTGGCAATCCTTCGGGCTATGTCGGTAACCTTGGTTCGCTTGCGGATATCGTCATTCCTGATTCGGTCACGCAGGGAAACTCCGAGCATTGCCCTCTCCATTGCTCTTTGGGTGACTTTAAGCCTTCTGATGAGGCCCATTGTGAGCGACCACGTTTCAGTTCCATAAGTCATCACTGGCAACATGCACTGGTCGTAGACTTTTGTCTTTAGACACTGTGGTATGTGAGACGAGAAGATACCACGCAACTTCCCGAACGCGGCCCAGCCCAGTCGGATTCGATGGTTGAGCTCTTTCTGTTGTAGTTTGCCCTACTTAACTGGACCGTTTGCCCCAGGTAGATGCAATGTACAACTTCGAGTGTAGAGTCTCCGATCTTGATAGGCATGAACAACCTTGGCATGAACCAAGGACATGGGTATTTACCATGACCTTGTCCATTTTCATTTTAAGACCCACTCTTTCGAAAGCTCTACTGAGGTCATCGAGCATTGTACTGAGGTCCTCCATAGTCTCAGCCATGACTGCATAGCTGCAAGAGGATAAGTTTCGAGGTCTGATCCTGAAGTCGGACTGACATGGTGGCATTTCCGTACAAACACTTCAGCACCTCGATGTACTGATAGTCGATCTGGCACCTTTGGGTAGACTACAGCACAGCCCAAGTCTCGATCGAATCTTGAGCTCGGCTTTCTCGTAGTCCACAAACGCTTAGCAGAGGGGCAGATTATACTCTTCGGTCTTCTGTATAACCTGCCGTAGCGTATGTATTTCGTCTACGGTGCTGAATCCTTTTCGGAATCCGGCTTGCTCGGGAGGATGGAAGTCGTCAAAACTGCGCGCGAGACAGTTTGTGACGACTCTGGAAAACAGCTTGTAGATATGGCTCAGAAGTGAGATGGGCCTGTAATAAGCAAGGCATTGTCGCCCTAATTAAAGAAGACCACCACCACACTTCTGCTCCATGCCTGTAGCGTTTTTCCCTCGAATTAGACGGAATCGAACAGTTTCTGAAGGGCCTTAAGGACCGGTTTTCCACCCGCCTTCAGGAGTTCGGATTAGAGCAGGGGTTCCCAAAGTGTGCGCCGCGGCGCCCTGGTGCGCCGTAGAAAGTTAAGAAGGGGGCCGCAAGACGCTCCTGTTTTCCATTCTTTGGGAACTTGACTTACGTATTCGCGGGTACAAAATTTAATAAAAACAGTTTAATTCTCGCTTTTTTGTGTTTCAATATGTAAAAACTGAACATCATATTGTGGTTGTTTTAATTTTTGTGCCTAGTATAATTGTAACCTATTTTGGCAAGCTAGGGCGCCGGGACATAATACTAAACGGTATAAGTGCGCCACGGATTGAAATAGTTTGGGAACCCCTGGATTAGAGTGTTCGAATTAGCGTGGGTTTACGATATGCCATCGTAACCCCACGCTAATTCTGTTTTTAGGGCCATAGTAATTGTCTGTGCCTGTTGTGGTGTACAGGGGGTGCCCCATAAAGTTTAAGTTGTTTAAAATGGGCCAAGTAGTTTTATAACCGGATTGGTTGGGATGTATTTTATTAATAAAATAATCATTAAATTGATTAGCTATTTGTTTCGCATCCGTAATTATGATATTATTTATTTTAATTTTCGAAATATAATTTTTAGGTACATTAAATGTACCTTGATTTATAATTTGCCAGGCGGTTTTACATATATTGTGTGATATTTTGATTGTATAAACCCTAGTCTTAGGAAAACAGAGGTTGTAGAAAAAAGATAATATTTCATGTAATAACAAATTACATGAAATATTATCTATGTTTGGATCATCCGTTCCATATATTTCGGAGAAATACATTTTTCTCATACAGTATTTAAATTAAGATTGTTGTAGGTTTGTACGAACAAACACACGCTCAAGGCTCGAGCGCTCGGGTGTTGTTGATTTTATTGTTACAAGATATATTTTCCTTGCTGTAATTGCGTCTAAAAGCACCGTATTTGTCGATTGTACATATTTTTTTACTGGGCATTTTAAAATCTGGGCTGTGGGGTCTGAAAGGGCAAACTCTAAGACTTCTGATTTACACCGTTTGTTATAATTACACGCAATATTATCGATACATATTTGACTTTCTGTTCGAGTAGGTTGATTTATCGCTAGTTTTAGGTTGAAGCCGTTGAAGCTAAGTAGAAGACACTCAAACTCCTTCGAGTAATAATTCCTTTTTAATATGTCTATATTGAAATCGCCGGCTATGACAACATTTTTATAGACATTCTTAGATAATAATTCATGTAAGAAAGAAACTATTTAAATTGTTCATATTTGGAATTCGGTACACACATAGGTATAAGGGCAGTCTTGTACTTGGTGAGTTCAATGGCACAGCATTCAAATGACCCTGTTATTGAAATTTTTGAGTTTTTTAGTAACTCTTTCCATGCGTCATCATATCATATCAGCCAATTGCCGTCCACTGCTGAACGTAAGCCTCCCGCAAAGATCGCCAACCATCCCGGTCCTGAGCGGTCCGCATCCATCCGCTGCCAGCCACCTTCTTCAAATCATCGATCCATCGTGCCGCAGGGCGTCCCACACTACGTTTGCCCATACGCGGTCTCCACTCTACCACATGTCTGCTCCATCGACCGTCTGTCCGTCTATAGACATGGCCGGCCCACTTCCACTTCAGCATGCTCATTCTACGCGCAATGTCGGTGACTTTAGTTCTCTGGCGAATGACTTCGTTGCGAATTCTATCCACCAGAGAAATCCCGAGCATTGCTCTCTCCATTGCACGCTGAGCAACCTTAAATTTGTGGACCAGGCCTATGGTGAGTGTCCACGTTTCCATGCGTGTCCATTTCTAATTAGTATACATGATCCACCTCTCGTAACTTCTTTTCTACTATAGTGAGCGGCTAAGCAGTAGTTTGGTATGATCGACTGGTTTTAGCCTTTCATCATAAAATGTTCTGTAACGCATATGACATTCACTTGTATGTTTTGTTCTGTAATTTCAGTAAGACAAACTGTGAGCGCATCTGCCTTGTTCAATAAACCTGCTATGTTCTGGTGCATTACATGGAGATGTTTAGTGACGAAAAAGTTCACCGTGTGACAGGTTATTCATATTATAGTTCATGTCAGTCGATATCATTTGGTCATTATATTTTATGTCATCAATTAAAGTAATTATAACCTTAAAAAATATTTGTATTCCATTATTATTGCGCCAGTCCGTCTGTTATACTCAGTGTAGCCGTAGGCGAAATTATTATTGCTGTCAATTAGATATGCATATTTGTGCGTCAGTATGTCCAAGAAAAGTAAGTTATTAAATGAATTGTATAAATTAGTGTAGTCTCGCATTTATATGTTGGAGCGTATAAAATAAAGTTATAGTAGGCGCCAGATAAATGTGGAATAAAGTACATTGACCTTTCCCTAATAACTGCTCATAGGTACCTGAACAATTAAATATGAATCGTTTTTCATTATTAGTCAATGTTAAGGATCACGAGAGATGATGATTCGGGACAGTTTTGTGTCATTAATTCCGTTTTTCAAATTAACAATGTCAATAAATGTAGGTGGGTCAATGACCGATATTCCACGATTATCTGGCGCCTACTATAGTATGGTTGATTTCCTGTAGTACTTGTCTGATATGCATAATAATGTCAAAGTAACTATTTGTTGTTCTGAAGTCTTCTTCACCTAACATGATTATACAGTAGTCTTTTAATACTTTTAGCAACGCTTACATTTCCATGAGGGTGTAGTGACACAGTACCCGTCACACAGTCACCATATTACCAGTTACCACATACCACTGAACCAATTACCACATACCACCGAAACAGTTACCGTACCACGTTTTGGACAGTCTGCAAGAAACAGGAAGCAATCGTCTCGAAAAAGACGTGTACGCATTGACTCAGAAACAAGATGGTAAGCACGACGAGGCACGAGCGTCATCACAACGCCGCACACACGTTCGGGTGTTCGCTTCGAAATAAGCGGTTTGTTAGCGCATGCAAAGCAAGCAAAGGCACACAGATGAACACGTGGACAGATGAGGCGGACGACACACTCGTTGCAGGCAGTCTTCAGTCTTCAATCTTCTCTTGACGACGGTGCTAAGCGAAAAGGACCGCGAACGGCGCGCGACTCATATTTATGCCTTCACGACGAATTGCGCCGTGTGCAACACAGCACCCCGCGCCCCGCACGAGGCTCGCCCTACGGCGCGTCGCTATTGGTCGATCAGTATATTGTAAATAGTTGCTAATGCCTAAGTGTGTATAAGAAAGGTGTTTTTTAGAAATAAACAAAAGACGCTTAGCTAGCTCGAGCCCACCCATCTCGCCTTTTGGCACCTTCAGAGGAAGTTACGATCCAAAGAAGAGGCCACAATGCCCCCTCTCATCCGCCCCGACAAGAGTGTCGCCTTTGACAACTCTGACAAAGCGGAATGTCTAGCCGACAGTCTAGAGGCCCAATGCGGAGAGCTAGCTCTCAATGAGGAGACCAAGCTCACCTAGATATGGTGGATGCTGAAATCGGAACGTACAGCTTCCCTCCCACTAGTCGAAGATCCTAATGATCCCCTGCCCCCCGTCACGCCCGACAAGGTACAGGAGATCATCAAAAGGCTCCAGCCTAGGAAAGCCACTGGCCGATGACGGGTGCCTTGTTCTTCGACATAGCGAAAGCATTCGACAAAGTCTGGCACAATGGCTTAATCTACAAGCTCTACCAACTCGGCGTGCCAGACCGTCTCGTGCTCATCTTGCGAGATTTTTTGTCGAACCGCACCTTTCGCTACCGCATCGAGGGTGCACTCTCGTCCCCTCACCCCATCCGAGCAGGAGTCCCCCAGGGCTCAGTGCTATCCCCCCTAGTCTTTACGCTGTTCACCAGCGATATCCCCAAAAGTAAAAAGGCGCAGTTGGCCCTATTCGCCGACGTCACCGCCATTTACTACACCGGTCGCGAACCTGACGCTATCGCTCGCACTCTCCAAACATCTGCAAACATCTTGGGCAGATGGTTCAGGAAATGGAGAATCGAGGTTAACCCCGACAAGAGTCAGGCGGTTCTTTTTACGAAACCGCGGCACAAACCCCCTCGCCCTCGTCCGATCACCATGTATGGCAAGCCGATCCTCTGGGAGAAGCAAGCCAAATACCTGGGGGTCATCCTGGACAGCCACCTCACCTTTGCTGAGCACATAAGGCAGGCCCGTTCTCGCGCCGCCTTCGCTCAGGGAAGGCTTCATCATTATATCACGACCGCCCGTAGCAAATTGTCACTCAAGTGCAAATTGCGACTCTTCACCGCGGTCATCCGTCCCATCATGACGTACGCTTGCGCCGTCTTTGCACACGCAAAGCCACGTCATCTCCACAGGATGCAGACGCTCCAAAACCGTTTCCTGGGCAAAATCACGGGTGCCCCCTTCTACGTCCGAAATGAGACTCTACACGTAGATCTCAAATTGCCCACCATACAGCAGTTCATGAAACGCATAGCCAAACGTTTCTTCGACACTGCTGTAAAACACCGTAACCCCCTTATCGCATCGGCCGCCCGATACGAACCCTCCCGCATCTCCAAGGTACGCCGACCGAGGCATACCCTCGTCACGCCCGACGACTCTACCACTCTCCTCCAAGAGAGTCGCAAAGAGACCAGCACTCTTCGCAAACCACGTTCCAAACTCCATCAACACAAATTGAAATCTATATAAAACCAGCTTCTGCCAGCGGCTTCGCCCGAGTGAAGTTCGGAAATTCAAAGTAGAGATTTTTCACCTGTACTTGGCGTGTACGAGCTGCCGAGCTGCTAACAAAAGCTCCATACATAACTGTCGCTGACGTGCATCTGGAGACGACGCTGAGGACGCGACGCCAGGCTACATGTCTCCTGGCAACGGTTGTCAGGATACCGCCGCCGAAATGCCGACGCGCACGTCGCGGCGCTCCAGGCCGCCAGCGCGTCTGCGCGGCTGTCTTGACACGTGTTGTCAACAATTTTATTGACAGTTTTATTTTATGTTCATTGTTTTTTCTTTATTCGTTTTAAATAGAAGATAAGTGTTTTCTTTTACGTTTTTCTGTTCATATGATTAGTGGTAACAGTGATGTGGCAGATGATAGTGCAAGTCAACCTTCGCTAAGCTTCCTGGAGAGGTGTCCTCTCTGCACCCAGGCACGATTTTTCAAAGATAAGCGGGGTCTAAATGTGCATATTGGAAAGGTACACAAACCCCCACTTCAGACCCTGACATTGCGCCTACACCTCCTACACCAGCTACATCCAATTTTGACTTGTTTTGGAAAACCCTGTCAAAATTCAAAAACTCTGTACCTGTTTTAAGGCGAGTTCCCCGCGGCGCAAGACCTCTGGTAGCACAACACCTAGCAGGATGTGTGCGCCGTGCCGCTCGGGAGAACTCGCTATGTGCCTGGGAACGTCTACTCACCTTCCGTTATAGAGTTTTACACGTAAATAAGAATTTAGCTACCAAAAAAACTTTAATTGCACAAATTAAAGAAATCTGTAACGTCTCCGCCCACAATTTGGACACAAAATTATCGACCTTCAAAAGGCATCTCCAATCTGGTCGAAGCTAAGTTAGGGGAAGGTGACATCAGCGGAGCAGCCAGGATACTTTTTAGTAGCGATGTGGTGGCACCATGTTCTCCAGGTACTCTCGCAGCTCTGGAAACCAAACACCCTGCCCCAGCGGATGACCTTTCTTTTCCCTCCCAAATCCGGACATTCACACCCTCACCGTTACAGGTCGTGAGGTGATCACAGCTGTTTGCTCATTCCGGAGTGGCTCTGCTGGCGGCCTCGACAGCCTATGTCCTCAGCACCTTAAAGACCTTGTCTGTTCAGGCGCCGGGGAAGCAGGTGAGTTGCTTTTGAAGGAGCTTACGGCTCTGGTCAACCTTATGCTCTCCGGCATGGTAAACGAAGCCATCATCGACATCTTGTACGGGGCCAATTTATGTGCTCTGCGCAAGAGGGATTCGTCCCATTGCCGTGGGAACTACTTACCGTCGTTTGGCAGTCAAGATTTGTTGTAAATTTTATGGTGAGGTTCTTTCGAAAAAATTCCAGCCCCTGCAGCTTGGTTACGGCTCCAAAGGGGGCTGTGAGGCTGCCGTACACGCACTGTCAAACTATCTTAATTTTAGCAAAGGAGAGGTCATCCTGAAGTTTGACATCAAAAATGCATTTGATTTGGTAAACAGGGACACCTTGCTGGCAGAAACTATAAAAGAAATATCTCAAATCTTCAGCTTCCTCTGGAAATGTTATAGACAACCATCTAAATTACTATATCGGGACAACTTATTGAAATCTGCAGTTGGCTGTCAGCAAGATGATATCCTCGGGCCAGTGATCTTTAGTTTAGCTATTCATCCAATTATTCGACAGCCAATTAAAAAATAAACAATTCCATTCCATAGGACTTGATCTGAACTTTTCCAAATGCGATTTTTTTTATCAGACAATACTGACAGACTACTTCCACTTCCAAAATTCAAAACAATAGCCCCTGAAATCAAAATTATGGACAAAAGCTCTCTCCGTCTCCTTGGGTGCCCAATCTTTGAAAATTCGGTTCCAGATTTTGTTGAAGAAAAAAATCAAAATTTTAATGACGTTTCGGTAAGATTGCTCCAAGTTAACATGCATTCGGCCATCACTCTTATTGGTTATTGCTGTTTCGGCCCAAAATTTATATATTTCCTTCGTGCTTCCCATTTATGGAAGCACCCCCACCTTTTGGTCAAAATGGACCAAATTATGAAGCATACACTTACTTTAATTTTAAATGTGGCCATGGACGACCGAGCCTGGGCACAAGCAACCCTTCCCATCCGTATGGGAGGCCTCGGCGTCCGCTAAATTACCAGTATTAGTTTACCGGCTTTTATATCCTCGGTGTACAGCACTGATAAATTAATCAGGAATATTCTAGTTTCTACACTGATTGATTTTGATGTGCCGTACTTCACCGAGGCTGTGGAGGCCTGGAGACTCGCTTGCCCGAATTCAAATCCGCCCGACTACTCTTCATCCCAGAGACGGTGGGACGAGCCGCTCTGCAGGCAAGTTCAGGAAAAACTTATTGCCACATCAACTACTACTGCAGAGTGTGCGTGCCTGCTGGCTGTGGGTGAGTGGGAGTTGGGTCTCTGGCTTCACGTACTACCGTTGTCGAACATTGGCACCATGTTCGACGATACTACTTTCCGCCTCGCTGCCTGCCTGCGTCTTGGCGCTTTTTGTTGTTCTCCTCATAGCTGCCACTGTGGTGAAGTTGTCAACAGCCTCGGACACCACGGCCTGTCATGCAGCCATAGCCCGGGTTGCATAGCGCGGTCGCGAATCTTAACGACATCATCCGACGAGCTCTTGTCACCATCGGCGTTCCGGCTGTGTTAGAACCTAAGCAACAAGCATATTACAAATTAGAAGATTACATTCAGGATAAGAATGCTTGGAAACATGCTGGTCCGGCTCCATAGGACAATCAAGGGTTTAGACAAAATTAAACTGGTTGATTTATGAATTAACTTTATAGATATCCTGTTTCTTTTTTGTGTTATTATTTTCTGTTCCATTTACCTAATTTTCTTTAGAAAATTAATAAGTTTACCTCTGCTGCTGTAATACTTTGTTCTTAAAAGTAGCATATTCTGGGTGCATCGTCCTCACACAATATTAAATTCATTTTTGTATACCAAATTTTGTAAAATCATTATTTGAAAAGAGTAACTATGGAGTTTCTTGTCCGTTCTTCTCCATAAGAATCTACCTTTCCGAATGGACAGTAGAGTCACTTTATTAATGAACTGTAAATGATGACGTTCAAAAGTGCCGTTTAATGGCCTAATTGAAATAAACGTTTTGACTTTGACTTTGACCAATGGCTTGGCACGCGACGATGCCAAGAGACCGGACGGCATGTCGTTTTTTCCATTGAAGACGGGTAGGCCATTAGTGTGGGACGCTACTTGTGTCGATACTCTTGCGCCATCCCATCTTCCTAGCTCTTCGTGCTGTGCTGGCGCTACCGCTGCGGCTGCAGAGAACCTCAAGCGGCGGAAATATAATAAACTTGTTGGTAGTTATACTTTTGAGCCGTTTGGGGTTGAAACTCTCGGATCGTGGGGTCCGAGTGCGCATAACTTTTTTAAAGAACTCTCAAGACGCTCAGTTGACACTTCATGTGACCCAAGGGCTGGCACTGCCATACAACGTGGCAATGCCGCCAGTCTTTTGGGTACACTTCCAGTCGACAGCGATGCAGATAAATTTTTTGACATCATATTTTAGGGTTTATTTAGTTTATTTTTATTTCTAGTGTATATAATTAGTTAAGTATTTATTAAAACAGTTGCTACATATTCTTTTAACTGTAATATTGACGTTCAAAACTGCCTTTTAATGGTCTAATTGGAATAAACGTTTTGTCTTTGACTTTGACCAGGGCGGAGGGCATCCATGAGGATTTCCCCCAGATTAAAAAAAAAAGTTGCGGTCGTTTGATACCCAGTCGTCTAACCAACAACGAGCATTTCCTTTCAGGCAGTTAGCTATTCGGGATAAACACTCGTTGTCGTCGCATCGATTAGTATCACGAGCCTTTTCGACCTCTTCACACCAAGCATTAATGTCATGAATACTGTGATCAGAGTTTGATATATAGTAATGGTCGGATCTGACCTTGGTTAACGCACTCAACGCTCTGATGAGGCGATCTGTAGCATCCAGTGACGTCGAAGTACTTGCAAGCGATTCTTCAACGATGCTGATGTTAGACTCGAGCACTGCAAGTTGTGGCCCCTGAGGCAGAGACGCGATGACCCGCTCAGGTGCCACAATAGCACGGATTGCTCAACTACGAGTGGTAGCACGTTCGGACATGATTCACAAGCTTTTCGCAAGACACAGAAAATAAGATCGGCAATGGAGCCTATCCCACCTCTGATAGTATTGGTCGATAATAATTTTATTTTAAAAATATAAATCGAGAAGAATAATCACTAGTTTTTAATCAATTTACAGCAAATACAATTACACGTATATACTTTCAGAGTTATGTAACAACAATAATGACACTAAATAATTTTACAAAATGATATTACCACGACGACTGCTGGCGGCGAAATAAGAGACGATCTCTTTGCGACTTTCTTGGAGGAGAGTAGTAGGGTCGTCGGGCGTGACGAGGGTATGCCTCGGTCGGCGTACCTTGGAGATGCGGGAGGGTTTGTATCGGGCGGCCGATGCGATAAGGGGGTAGCGGTGTTTTACAGCAGTGTCGAAGAAATGTTTGGCTATGCGTTTCATGAACTGCTGTACGGTGGGCAATTTGAGATCTACGTGTAGTCTCATTTCGGACATAGTAGTGGGCACCTGTGCCCGGGGATAACGCACGGTCTCCGGCAAGGAGGCTCGCCGCCTCGCCGGAGACCGTGCGTTATCCCCGGGCACAGCTAGTTTCCAGCGCTTAGATGCTCAACGATGCGGTGGACTTGTTGGATGCACGAGTGTTCGATTCGAAAACCAAACTGCTTGTCGGGGATAAGACTCTTTGCTTCGGCATAATCCTTGAGCCGCTTGTAAATAAGCCTCTCGTAGATTTTACCGAGAACGTTGAGTAGACTGATGGCACGGTAACTGGCGGGATCAAGCTTGAGCTTGCCTGGTTTGGAGATACCGATAACGGTGGCCTGTTTCCATGCTTGGAGGAAAATGTTGTTGCTCAATCTGCATTGAAGATGGAAGTCATTAGCACTATGAGTTGGGCGGGGAAGAGTTTAAACACCTTGTTGGTGATACCGTCGGAGCCAGTGGCTTTCCTAGGCTGGAGCCTTTTGATGATCTCCTGTTCCTCGTCGGGCGTGACGGGGGGCAGGGGATCATTAGGATCTTCGACTAGTGGGAGGGAAGCTGTACGTTCCGATTTCAGCATCCACCATATCTAGGTGAGCTTGGTCTCCTTATTGAGAGCTAGGAGAGCATTGGGACTCGTAGACTGTCTGCCAGACATTCCACTTTGTCAGAGTTGTCAAAGGCGACACTCTTGTCGGGACGGATGAGAGGGGGCATTGTGGCCTCTTCTTTGGATCGTAACTTCCTCTGAAGGTGCCAAAAGGCGAAGTGGGTGGGCTTGAGCTCGCTAAGCGTATGGCCCCAGCGCGCGGTACGCAGCTCAGCAGTGCGTTCCCCCACAGCACGCTGTAAGTTGCACATGTGAGCTTTGTTCGCGTCGCAGGGAAAAGCGCTGTAAGCACGGATAGCTGCGTTCTTCTCGGTTATCAGTAAAATCATGTTCAAATTAGTTATGTAATTACTGGTTAATTATTTGTAACGTTTCTCAGTCTATCCATTTCGTAATAATCTGATGGGGTTGCATAGGGATATTATCTAGGACCAAAGTGCTCATCAAAACGAATCAAACCGGCCCAAACTCGATGCGGTTACGTCGTTTTATTACGGAGATTCTATGGCCACCTTCCAGCTACATCATCAAACCTTGGTTATTATTTAGGACCACATTACTCGCCAAGACTAATCAAACGAGCCCTAACTCGATGGGATTGTGTCGTTTATTACGGCCTTCCAATGGCCACCTTACAGCTCCATCATCAGACCCTGGATACCATTTAAAGGCAAAGTACTCGTTAAGACGAATCAAACGAGTCCAAACTCAATGGGGTTGCGTCGTTTCATTGCAGAATTCCTATGGCTACCTTCCAGCTCATTAATCAGATCAGCTCCATGTCATCATAATACTGGTCACGCGATATACATATGCGTGCAAAATTTCAGCTCAATCGGAAACCGGGAAGTGTGTCAAATTTAACTTGCAAGATTGATTACAGACAAACAACGGGACAAGAGAAACAAAATAAAAGCTTGTAAAAAGTGAAAAAAAAACTCAAACTCGGAAGCATTACTTACAATTAACCATTACATTTTTTTACTTTTGAATTGTCAAGGTCGGTCGGTCAAAAAGATGAAGTTATTCGCACGTTCCAAAGCGTAGATCTCTATGGAGGAGAACGTGCAAGAAACTCCACGGACACTCTTTTAAAAATAATATTTTCTTACAAAGTTATGGTTACATCATTCATGTTGAAATTATACATATATGTGAGAACGATGTATAAGACGTGCAGGATAAAAGCGTCCGGAGTAAAAAGAAACAATTAAAATAAACCGTGGCAGCCGAGAAATGACCACTCCCAGCTGACAGCGTCTCTTCACGAACATGACGCATGCGTTAGCACCATTCGGCTCAACCATTTTGAAGGGAGCCAAATGATCTAACGCATGCATCACCATCAGCCAGACTTTTGAGTAAGCATGACACTCCCAACCGCATTCAAGTCGAAGACACCCAAAACTGAAAGTTATAGTTAATGCATGAAATTATACAATGCTAAATAAATTGAGTCTATACACAGAAAGTATTGCGTTCTTACAATCTTCAGCCGGTCCAACCATGTTTTCAAATGCTAACAGTTAGTTTGTGCGCCCTAATGGCTGTGCATTTAATTTCGGAGTCAAAGTCAAAGTCAAAACGTTTATTTCAATTAGGCCATTAAACGGCACTTTTGAACGTCATCGTTTACAGTTCAGTAAAAATAATAATATTACATTAATAAAGTGACTCTACTGTCCATTCGGAAAGGTAGATTCTTATGGAGAAGAACGGACAAGAAACTCCATAGTTACTCTTTTCAAATATGATTTTACAAAATTTGGTATAAAAAAAATAATTTAATATTATGTGAGGACGATGCACCCAGAATATGCTACTTATAAGAACAAAGTATCACCAGCAGAGGTAAACTTATTCATTTTCTAAAGAAATTTAGGTAAATGGTACTCACATATTTACAAACATTGGAACCATTAATTGAACAGTGTGTGAGTCAATAGAAAAATAAAAACACAAAAAATAGAAACAGTATATCTATACAGTTAATACATAAATCAACCAGTTTGACCTTTTGTCTACACCCTTGATTGTCCTATGGAGCAGGACCAGCATGTTTCCAAGCATTCTTATCCTGAATGTAATCTTCTAATTTGTAATATGCTTGTTTACAAAGTGTACTTTTAACATAAGTTTTAAATCTTCCTTCATTTAGTTCTAATATGTCAGAAGGTATTTTATTGTATTGTAGCATTTAACACAATACCCCATGAAAGAAGTGTGGACTTTAGCTAATCTAAAACATGGTAGATCTAATTAGTCTTTATTTCTAGTATTAAAATTATGTCTATCACTAATTTTACTAAAAAGATGTCGATTTTTCCGCACATACATAATATTTCCATAAATGAATTGGCAAGGGACTGTCATAATATTCATCTATTTAAAAAGTTCCCTAAGAGAATCACGGCGAAGCAGATTATAAAGGGCTCTGACAGCTCTCTTTTGTAAAATAAATATGGATTCAATGTCAGCAGCCCGACCCCACAGCTAAATACCGTACGATATAAAGCTGTGAAAGTAACTAAAGTATACCAAACGTGCGGTTTCTACGTCTGTTAACTGTCTTATCTTTCTAACAGCATATGCGGCTGAGCTTAGACGACCCGCAAGAGATGTTATATGAGCCCCCATTGTAATTTCTCGTCCAATGTGATACCTAGGAAAACCGTCTGATTAATGAACTCCAGTTTTTCTCCATTCAATATGATGTCACATTTGCTACTTTTAACATTTGGTAAAGAAAATCTAATACATTTAGTTTTTTTTTTTTATTTAAAACCAAGTTGTTTGCCGTAAACCAATTTTGGACCTGATGAATAGAGCTATTGACGTCGTCAAGATTTTGTGAACGTCGGTCTATTTTAAATATTAATGATGTGTCATCCGTAAATAATATCAGGAGGTCGGTGACAAAAAATTTAGAAACAACCAAAAGCTCCGAGTTACGAAATTAAAGTTATTTAATGCTTTGTTTACTAACAAATTATGGAATTTCCGAAATAAAATGATTATTATAATATTCAAGAAAACACATGATTCCATATTATCACGATTACATTATCACGATTACACCAGATGGCCCCAGTTGGTTAATCAGTCATACACAAATAATCATCACTAGGGGCGTACAGCAATACGCCCCCTACGATAATACAAGTCATAGTGAAAGCCGCAACACCAGCGCAGCGCAGTCCGAATACAACCGTCCACTAGACACATGGACCATGCCCAGCACACTCGGAAAATGTCTCTTCTTGTTAGGCGTACTTTGTTTTGTTCCTCTTGATTGTGAAATATACCAAGACCGACCAAAAATCAAGATCTCTGGAGGTAATCTAATTCTTGAACCAGCGTTTGATAAAAATATTTATCTGCGCCCTAACGGACCGAAATCGAGCATCTTTCTTGGTGACTTCAATATACTCCACCCAAACCTCCCGAGTGAGGGAACGCAGTCCCAGCCGCCGAGTAATGAAAACACTGACAAGAACATACACGGTATATTAGAAAGACTTGAGCGATTGGAGAACAAGGATTCTGCGCTTCCAAATGACTTGCTTTTCAATATTTCAATGCTTTGGCGGAAAGTCAACAATATCCACAGGAAAGTACTGAATCTACAAAATCAATTAAATAACAGAGGAAAAGACGAATGTGAATCCCATCCGTGCGAGCATGGCGGAACTTGTCTCAACTTGGTGAACGGCTACCATTGTCTGTGCCCTTCCAACTGGGAAGGCAGAGATTGTGACGTCGATGTCAACGAATTTGGCCGGAACCGACCTCGGCTGCCAAAATGGAGCTACGTGCATAAACAGACCAGGATCGTATGAGTGTTTGTGCAAATCTGGCTGGTTTGGCTTACATTGTACAAGGAAAGCTAAGGATTGCTCCGGTGGTGACTTTGAAATGTGCGGCCATGGAACCTGTGTACAAGTAACTTCAGGAGAGGGTGTGCAGTGCATATGCCACCAGGGATGGACAACGAATGGTACCGGTGTTGCATGCTTAACCGATATTAACGAATGCGAATCTTATCAAGGTCCTCGGTGCTCAGTGAACCCCCAGGTTGACTGTGTCAATCTGCCGGGCTCGTTCCGATGTGGACAGTGTCCTGCCGGTTATGAAGGCGACGGCTACAGTTGTCACGAAATCGACGAATGCACAACTACTCTCAACGGAGGCTGCAGTCCTTTAGTAACATGTCACAATACCATCGGCTCCCGAATATGTGGTTCATGTCCACCTGGCTATCAAGGTGACGGAGTAACATGTTCCTGGAGAGGCACGTGCAACATCGGTCATGGAGGGTGCCACCCATCCGCGAAGTGTATAGAAAGCGCATCGCCAACTGGCCAATCAGCAAAATGTGTATGCCCCGACGGCATGGAAGGCGATGGAGTAGGAATCAGCGGCTGCTACGTTGCAACCGGCGGGGGAAACTTCACTGATGGTTGTGAAATCAATCCTTGTGGCATCCACGGCCAGTGCCACTCGCTTCGTATCGGCTACACCTGTATCTGCTTCAAGGGCTACGGCGGTGCTCACTGTGAAATGGCCACCGACGCTTGCAGAGTGAATCCCTGCCACAACGCAGGGATCTGTAGAGCAGACGACAGTGCAATCGGAGGCTTCCGTTGTGAGTGCGCGGCACAGTACTCCGGCACCTTGTGTCAGGTAAGAACAAAGTCTTGTGGTGGGGTTCTAGATCACGAAGATGGCAGCATTGTTTATCCTTTGACTAATACCACGTACAATCATAATTCTCAATGCGCTTGGGTAATACACACGGCGCCTGATAAAGTAATTAATGTAACGTTCAGTAAATTTAATTTAGAAGGTAGTCCCGAATGTATGTACGATTTTCTACAAATTCACGATGGTCGAAAATCTTCCAGCCAACTTCTAGGAAGATTTTGCGGGAATAATTTTCCTAAAGGCGGTAACATTGTATCAAGTCATAACAATTTATATTTCTGGTTCCATTCAGATAAAACAGTAGCTAAAGACGGGTTTGCGTTACACTGGACTAGTATAAAACCAGTGTGCGGGGGCGAGTTCGACGCCACCACGCACGGTCACATCAGCTCCCCGGGCTCTCCTGGGCCGTATCCGCCTAACCGCGATTGCTATTGGCACTTAAAGACCTCTCTCGGTAAAAGGATTAGTTTACATTTCTTTGCTCTCGATATTGAATCACATTCAAACTGTAGTTTTGACTATTTAGCTATTTATGACGGTGAGCACATGACGGATCCTCTCATCAATAGGTATTGCAACACGACTCAGCCCGCGCCCGTCCAGTCGGCAGGCTCCGATATGTTGATACACTTTCATTCCGACGCTTACGGCTCGGGACACGGATTCCAAATTGCGTATGCGCCTGTCGAAGGCATTCCTGGCTGTGGAGGTTACTACACCGCTGAAAAGGGGGAACTTGTTTCTCCCACTTACGATGGCCAGTATCTAAGTAATTTATTATGCGAGTACAAAATTAAAACTAGCTTGGATACCAAGATCAAAATTGACTTTAAATTGTTTAATCTCGAACGATCCTTTAGGTGTCAATACGATTATTTAAAAATTTATGACGGTCCGTCTCCTGATTCTCGTCTCGTCGGGAAATTTTGTGGAACTACTTTTCCGAAATCATATACATCATCGTTGAATGAGCTTTATTTTAAATTCAAAACTGATAGGAGTGCGCCCGCCGATGGTTTTCGAATCACTTACAACGCCATCTGCGAGAAAACTTTGGAAGGCGATAGCGGAATCATAAAATCACCCGGTTATCCCTTCAGTTATCCAGAGAACAAAGTATGTGTTTATATCATCAAAACTGTTCCCGGCAAAGCAATTCAATTAACATTTCAAGATTTCGACATCGAAGACAACCGGGGCTACGACTGCCGATACGATAACGTTGAGGTCAGGGATGGCCACGACCAGAACTCTACTATACTAGGTAGATACTGTGGTGGTACCGAGCACACGCCTCCTGTGCAAACATCCACTCTTAATTATATGTACATAAGATTCACATCCGATTTAAGCATTTCGGGTACGGGATTCTACGCTAATTATACTACTATCGATACAGAGTGTGGGGGTATACATAGAGATACTACTGGGTTAATAAATCATCCATCCGGAGACGCTGCTACGTACAAAAACTATCAGACGTGCAAGTGGTTACTGATTGCTCCTGAAGGAATGCACATAAAGTTGACTTGGAACAGATTTGACATTGAGGACATGCCCGGCTGTGGCAGCGATTACCTGGAGTTGCTCGAGATAGACGAAAATAATGAAAATAGTGTTTTGGGCAAGTTCTGTGGCAATCGATCGCCTCCCGCCTTGACCACATCCACTAACCGGCTTATGTTAAATTTTGAGTCTGATGGTAGTATTCGTTCCGCAGGTTTTTCTGTGTCGTATACATTCTTGGATGAAAAATCACATTGTGGCGGAGCGTATATTAAAACCCATGGCTTCATATACTCTCCCGGCTGGCCTCACTCCTACGAACCCAATCGTGATTGCACATGGATTATTAATTAATTATTTAATTGAATTATTAGTTTTTAATTCTGACTTCTTTTTTTATGCAATCGTTGTTTTCACCCATCAAAACAAATATTAAAATATAAATATAGTGTGAAATCATAAGATATCTACCTGAACTTGATGCTTCCATAATAGCTTCTGGGGTTTTCAGCACAAGTATTTAAAAAATCTAATGTAAACTTCGTTATTGCGCAACCGCACGAATTCACTTCTATGTTCCACGAGTGTTCGGCTTGGACTGAGGGGCGTGGTGGGGAGCAGGGGTTGAGTGGATCGCGTCCGTTTAACTGCGCTATTGTTCCACAAGTGACATGGTAAAGCAAAAACAAATATTTTTATTGAATGTATTGATTTAAGTAATCTTGCCCCAGTGTGCGTCGCCGCGCGCCGCCACCACCCGCGCGCATGCAACCTCTCGCAGCGCCGCGCACCCGGTCCACGACTCCGAACCCGCCGCGCGCTTCGCAGCGCCGCAGGCCCGGACCTACGCGCAGACCGCATCACCGGCATCCCCAGACGCGCGCTCGCCGCCGTTCGCGCCCACAAGGGCCGCGCCCGCTCCGACATCCACGCCGCACGCGTCCTACGCGCACACTGCTTCGCGCATCGCGTCAGCCGCGGCCCGCAGCTTGCTGGCGGGCTCAGCGGCTCCGACCGCACACGTCGCTTCCCGCGACCCGCGTTTGCGAAGGGACACCGCGCCGCCCGCGACCCCTTCCGCACCCGCCTCACTTGCTCCTCCACGCGCCTCAGCGTATGACGCGCCCGCGTTATATTCGACTCAGTCGTCGCGCGCGGGGTCGAATGCGTCGCTAACGTCGGCCGATTTTGAGGAGGCGCACTCTGTGCCGTCGCCGACTCCCTCGGACAGCGAAGAGGAGATGGACCTCGAGCTCCAGGAGGTGCGAGCCCAGCGGCGCCGCAGAAGCTCGGACGAAGACGAAGAGGAAGCGAAACGCTACCGTCTCGACTCGCCGCGTTCACAATATTGTGAGCGCCAGTCGCGGGGCCGGGACGGAGACTCGCCGCACCTCTCAACACCTGCACAAACAGGGGTAAGTACAACTAAGTGTACTACCCCCACCACAGAGGCAGCCCCCCCACAAAACGCGGCCGCGAACGCTAGGAAGGCTAACAGCAGGCCACGCTTCCCTCCGCTGGTGGTGGAGAAGCTGCCAAACTGGGCCCATCACTTTAAGGCCATCGCAGCCAAGCTGGGCCGGCCGCCGTCCGTTTTTCGCCTGAGTCCGAAAAACGCTGGACCAGCCGGTACTCGTCGAGTACCGGCTGGTCCAGCGTTACCTTGTTAACTTGGGGGAGGAGATTGATTGATTAAAAGTAGCTGTCCGGGGGCTGCCTGCGGACACGGATCCCCAAGAGATTGAGGAGGAGCTCCGTACGATAGGATACGAGTCGAAGTACGTGCGCCACATACGCGCACGTCAAGGAAGACCCGGCTGCGTGTTCTACGCGACGCTGAAGAGGACCCCAGACGTCCGCAAAATATATGACACCTCGGTGTTCATGCTAATGCGGGGGTTAAAGATAGAAGCATGGCGGGGAAAGACCTATAGACCTGTATCCGTATTGCCGGTTTTCAGCAAAGTATTTGAAAAAGTGATGCTCAATCAAATGCTCATTCATTTAACATCAATAAAATCTTACACGATCAACAGTATGGTTTTACCAAAGGTCGTTGTACGACTGACGCTGGTGTCACGTTGTTAAAACACATATATACAGCGTGGGAAGAGGCGCAAGATGCCAGAGGAATCTTCTGTGACCTCTCCAAGGCATTTGATTGCGTAAATCAAGAAACCTTGCTCCTAAAACTAAAACATTACGGACTAGGTAATCTTGCACTCAGTTTAGTGAAGTCGTACTTAAATGACAGACAGCAGCAAGTTCAAATAAACGGTGTTAATTCAAGGGGTTTAAAAGTCAAAATGGGGGTACCACAAGGCTCAATATTGGGTCCTTTCCTCTTTTTAGTGTACATTAATGATTTACTCCATCTTTTAAAAATTCAACCAGAAATGGTGTTATTTGCTGACGATACGTCCTTAATTCTTAAGATACATAGACGTTCCACAAGTCTTGACGACGTAAATAATGCGCTACAGCAGGTCCAAAATTGGTTCACTGCGAATAATTTAGTATTAAATGGGAAAAAAAAACTAAGTGCATCAGATTTGCTTTACCGAATGTCAAAAGTAATACTTGCGACATAGTATTGGACAAAGAGAAACTTGAATTCGTCGAAGACACGGTTTTCCTAGGGATCACGCTTGACTCAAGGCTACAATGGAGTCCTCGTTTAACATCTCTTGCAGGTCGGCTAAGTTCAGCAGCATATGCTGTCAGAAAAATCCGTCAATTTACTGATATAGATACCGCGAGGCTGGTTTATTTTAGTTACTTTCATAGTATAATGTCTTACGGTATCTTATTATGGGGAAGAGCTGCAGACATCGAGTCTATATTTATTCTGGAGAAAAGAGCCATCAGAGCCATATACCATCTTGGTCGGCGCGATTCCCAAAGGGAACTGTTTAAGATCATGACGGTACCTTGTCAATACATATACGAAAACATTAAGTATGTTCGGAAAAATCTTCATCTTTTTAGTAAGATTAGTGATAGGCATAATTTGAATACTAGAAATAGGAATAAATTAGATCAACCCCGATTCAGATTGGCTAAAGTACACACATCATTTATGGGATATTGTGTTAAGTTTAATAATAAAATACCACGTGAGATTCTCGAACTGAATGAGAAAAAATTTAAAACATGCATAAAATGCACTCTATGTAGACAGGCATATTATAAACTGGAAGATTATATCCTTGATAAAAATGCTTGTAAAAATGCCGGTCCTGCTCCACAGCCTCAGCCGCTTGGTTCCGCTAGTTAGGTTTTATATTTGGAAGAGATGCTCACCCTCTTTTATGTCTAATAATAATACTATTCCGCATAATCTTATATTATGTTTGGAATACCTTTTTCTTTTTCTGTCTTTTCAGATTGATATTCATAGTTTTATATAATGTAGAAGCAATTTTTATTTCAATTTCTGTAAATGTGAGGACCATGGACCAATATGTTAATAGATAGTTTCCTTGTTTGACATGAAATAGCAGGGGCAGTTGAGGGTGTGTCATGCTCACTCCCATGTCTCGCTGATGGTGGCGCGTGTATCGGATCATTCAGTTCCCTTCAAAATGGATGAGCTGAATGGTGCTGATACACGCGTCATGTTCGTGAACGGGCGCCGTCAGTGGAGACTGGTCATGCCCTTAGTTGCCACTGCCTCATTTTAATATTTCATACTATAAATTGTTTTTTTATTTCTTTACATTGTTCTCATATATAGAAGCAACAAGGTTTATGTAACCAGGATTTTTTTAAACATAAAATGATTTAAAAGAGTGTCCGTGGAGTTTCTTGCACGTTCTTCTCCATAGAGATCTACGCTTTCGAACGTGCAAATAGCTTCATGTTTTTGACGGACTGACTTTGACAATTCAAAAGTACCTGATAATGGTTTATTTTAATTAAATGCTTTGACTTTGACTTTGACTTTGAAAACGTGGGCCCGCTCAGTGTCACAGGTGCCAAAAATTTAGGCACTCGTCACATCAGTGCCACCGCCCGCCCGCTTGTGTCCGATGCGGAGAGGGGCATGCAGCAAGAGACTGCCCACGCCCGAGAGAGGAGCCTGCCACCTGCATCAACTGCGGGGGCGCGCATCCGGCGTGCCACATCAGCTGACCCGTGTTCCAAAAGGAAATACGGAGCAGGCAGGCAGGGACTGTCGCTATCACGGTCACAGTAACGCGCCGCCCAAGGAACGGAGAAGAAGAAAGGCCGCAGGAAGAGGCCCAAGTCTTTGATGGCGGCAGCCAACGGGCCCACTAACCGCGGCGGTGCTACCTCCTCCACAGGGTGGAGGAAGAGGAAACGAGGGGCAAAGGGAGGAAACCCAAGCCCCCGGCGACCCAGGAAGAGAAGCAAAGGAACTCCAACCAGGCCGCCCCTGCCCTGAGCAAGGCGCAGGCAACAAGGGAGAAAACAAACCCCCAAACAATGAAGTCGCGACATTGCAAAACTACCGCGCACTATCAACAAGACAAGTTCCAGAGACGCCGATGCATCTTCCGGCGCTGACAAAAAGAATTTACTGCCTGCGCCATCAGACTGCTGATGGACTTAATAAAGGCCATCAGGCAGAGGCAATGCGCGGAGCAAATCATCCTTGACGGACTGGCCTCGCTTCTCACGCTTTACCATGGCAGGCCATTAAGGATGATTCACTAGAATGCCCGCGGCCTAAGAGAAAAGGTCGCCCCCCTTCGCCACCTCTTGAGGGACCAAAACATCGACGTGGCGCTGATAAACAAGACGCTACTGAGACTTGAAGACAGGATAAGGTTCCCGGGATACCTCGTTTATAGGAAGGACGAAAGTTCGGCTCTTAACATCCGGTACCGCGGTCTGGAAGTACTGGGGAGGCGATGGGTCGTCCATCAAGCACTCCCTCCGACGTCACCGCAGATGCTATACGCGCTGGGTGTGCAGCTGCACGTAGCCGGCGAGGATGTCGAACTATACGCGTGCTACAAGCCGCCCGCAACCAATATTGACACGTCGGAAGTGCGGGCTCTACTAACAAAAACCACAAACGCCACCATCCTAGCCGGTGATTTAAATTGTAAACACCCAGCGTGGAACTCACATGGACCGAATACCGGGGGGAGACGACTCTTCGCAAACGCTGAAGCCTTCGGCTACACAGTATCCGACCCTGAGACGCCAGCCCATTACCCTGATATTATAAACCACATGCCCAACGTGCTGGACATTGTGATTCACCGAGGGCTAAGCTGCCAGATAACGCAACAAGTGATCGACGACGAGTTGCAATCCGACCACTAGCTTGTGCTCGTCGTCCTATCGGGGATGCCGACCCGACTGAAGTCACCAGCGCCACACCGATTACTGGACTGGACGAAGTTTGCGGAAAAGATTGAGACCACAACACCGATCCGGCCCATATCTATCGCCGCAGACGTTGATGCCCTCACCCATGACGTCACTGCTTGCGTGCAAAGCGCCTTGGAGGAGGCCACTACGACGCTACCAACGAAGGGGAGAGTGCTATAGCCGCCCTTACCGCCACGGTTACGCGCTATGGTTGCCGAGAAGAGGCGCCTACGCAAGCAGTGGCAGCAACTGCGCTGCCCTACACTCAAATCGAGGCTCAACCGTCTCGCGGAGAAGGTAAAGGCCGAACTGAAAGCCTTGGCCGCCGAAAGCTGCGAGGAACGAATCACTGATGCAGCGAGTGACTGGCCGTCAGCACACAGGTTGTGCCGCCAGCTCACTAATACTCCAGCTCCGGTGCGACCTCTAGAGGGCAGCGACGGGGCGCTTAAATATGTAGCAGAGGACCGCGCGGAGGTCTTCGCAGAACACCTGGAGCGCCAGTTCCGACCGAACCCGATCACCGAACACGCTCATGTCACGGCAGTCGAGCAACACCTTGGGGATTACTTCGCCACGCCGATAGCTCCTGAGGAAGGCGCCATATTTTTCTCACCGGGCGCAGTCAGACGCGCCATCTGGCGCACGAAGCCTAGGAAGTATGTTAAGAATGGTCGCGGCGGGTATGTTGGCGCATCACATATGCGCGTGACTAACCGCGGGGACTGCGCGGGTGTCGGGGTACCGAACCCGGGACACGACGGCCGCTGCGCGCCCGCCACACCACTCAGCTCACAGACGCGCTCCACTACAGGCATTTCTTTGTATCAAATCTATTTACGTTGCTCATGTAAATTATGGTATTAAACCTATATTAATACAGTCCACTACTTATTTATCTTTCATTCCGATTGAGCCCAACCAAATGGTCCTTCGATTGAAGAATAATACTGTATTTGAGTGAGTCCGTTCCAATTAGTTAATTTTCTGATTTCTTTATCTTGCCGAAAATCGCTGATTCATCTTCCTATATTTCAGTATACTTATAGTTTTTCAATATCTGTGCTTTCGTAGTGTTTCTATAACACTGCTTGTTGAAATGCGCATATTGTGTATCGATAACGCTTGGTCATTAGCTAATTCGCACATTGTCACCAACTCACCACATGTTGAGTCGTTGACCTTGACATTCATTCTGGATCCCTTTCACTAACGAACAGCTGTTTTGCAGTTTTTATCAATTAGTTTATTAGCATCAGTGCGTCCAGCTATTTATTCAACTTTACAATGGCAGATAATTTAAAAACATTTATTAAGAAACGTAGTTCTATAAAATCGCAGCTTACAATTTACAGCAACTATTTAAATTTAGTAAAAAGCAGTTCTACAATATCTTAGATGCAACGTTTAGATTTAGAGGAGCGTTTCAATAAGTTCGAAAACTTGCACACCAAATTTGATGCCTTACAGACACAGATCGAAGTGCATTCCGATGACGACGAGTCTGCGTTGGCTGAGCGTGAGGACTTCGACCGCCACTTCTTCAATTTGGTGGCACTCACGCGCAGCCTGCTCGGTGTCTCGGCCAACGGTGCTGCGTCGGAGGCGGGCTTCAGAGACGCTGACTCAGGTGCACATGTTTCATTAAGGAATTCTTTTGTTCGTTTGCCTAAAATAGATTTGCCACATTTCGATGGGAACTACCAATGCTGGCTTGAGTTTAGGGATACCTTTGGGTCATTGATTCACGACAATTCTAGCATAAGTGACATTAATAAGTTCCACTACCTGCGAGCTTCACTCCAGGGGAATGCGGCTTTAATTATTAAAAACATTGACTTTAAAGCCGATCATTATAATCATGCGTGGGACTTGCTATGCGAACGTTACAATAATAACCGACTTCTTGTAAAAAATCATTTACAGGCTTTGTTTGATGCCGAACCCGTTACAAAAGAGTCAAGTGTTTCCATCAGAAACCTTGTTGATGTCATAAATAAAAATGTCAGCGCACTAACATCATTAAAAAGGCCCACTCTATATTGGGACGACATCAGTATCTATTTTATGGTTCTAAAATTACGAGTCGATTTAACAACAAGTCGTGACTGGGAAGAGCATAGAAACAATACGTTTTAAAGATGATCCTACTTTAACACAATTTTGTTCTTTTAAAGCAGGAAAGCGGACTGGATAGAATCAGGGGAGTCAAAATATCATAGTTCTTCTCAAACGAATACTATTGTCGCTTTAAATAATAGTCATTCAAATAAAACTGATTAAACAAAATAAAACAAATAAAAACTTAGAGAATATTAATAAAAACCGTAAATGTCAACTTTGCTCCCAAGCACATACATACTTTGTTTAAATGTGAATCATTTAGAAATTAGTCTGTAGAAAATCGCATACAAAAGGCAATTGAATTCAATATTTGTATCAACTGCTTACGCTTTGGACATAATTCTAAATCATGTAGATTCTCACATTGCAAATATTGCAAAACAAAGCACAATACGCTTTTGCATTTGGAAAGTAACGACCCCAAACCTGTTCCCAATCCATTGCCTTCTGCGCTGCCTTCTTCAAATGTTGTGCTTTCAGCCAATTCCATGCAGCATGCTACTTCTGCGCATGTTTTACTGTCCACAGCTATGGTGAACGTGATTGGCGTGACGGGTAAGAAGTACACTGCGCGCCTTCTGCTGGACAACGGCAGTACGGCGAACTTTGTTACAGAGAGCTTATCAGAGGAGCTGGGTTTGTTACGAAGCGGTACGAGCACCAAGGTAACAGGTATTAATAATCACACATCTACTAGTACACAGTCTTGTCACCTCTCAATAGAGTCTTTATGCTGTGCCTTCACTGTAGATTTCGAGTGTCACATTTTGCCTGAAATCACAAAGGTTCTACCGTCTTCATTCGTGCATATCAATCACGTCCCTATTCCTCCAGGTCTTAAGCTAGCAGACCCGAACTTTAACGTTCTGTCGGTCGTAGATATCCTGGTAGGGGCTGAAGTTTTCTGGAATGTCGTAGGTAGCAAAACGATAGACTTAGGGAAAAACCTACCTAAACTATGCGAGACCAAATTATGGTTAGTTGGTTAGTTTCAGGTAGTATTTCGCGCCAATCATGTTTTTCCGCTAATCATCGTTGTCATCATTCCAATGTCACTCCCGACCTCACTCAATTTTGGGAGCTTGACAACGTCGCTTCAAAACATTCACTCTCACTTGAGGAGAGAATGTGTGAGCAGTCATTTGCTCAAACCACCGTTCGTAATGATGGTGAGGGATTCGTCGTCACTATGCCTTTAAGAGGGGGATCCTAGTACATTAAGTCATTCTTTTACTAATGCTAGAAATCGTTTACTTTCCCTTGAACGGCGATTTAAACGCGATCCGTCATTTCATAAAAAATATAATGAGTTCATGAGTGAATATGAGCGCCTAGGTCATATGACGTTAGATTCAGACTGTACTCCATCACCAGAAAACTCCATGAGTAAATATTATATTCCACATCATGGAGTCATTCGCAGCTCAAGCACCACTACACAACTACGCGTAGTATTCGACGCATCAGCTTCTACCAGTTCGGGGGTGTCACTTAACGACATTCAGATGGTCGGTCCCGTAGTTCAAGACGATCTGTTTTCAATCTTAACACGTTTTCGTCAGCATGGGTACGTGGTCTCAGGTGACGTGGAATAAATGTACAGGGCCATAGAATTAAATTAGTGTTGCAACAGAACTCTGCTTCCCATTTGGAACTATTTTGATGAAATCGGCGACTCGAGTGCCAAATGCAAACTTTGTGAAAAAGTGTATTCGCGAAAAGGCCGCACAACTACAGGTTTAAATATAACTTGCCGCTGTTTAATTTTGACTACTACTAAAGTACAAATTTAATTTTTTTTTAAATTAAATGTAAAATTGTGCTTTTTTTTCATAGTGTTAGTTAACGCTTCCGTTTCCGCTTCCGTTTCCGTTTCCGCTTCCGTTAAGATTTACTTTTGACATCTGTTTCCGTTTCTGCTTCCGTTATGCCAGTTCCGATGCATCACTAAATTAAATCCAGTCCAACGACCTCTTCAAAAAATTATTTTTAGGTTCGAACCTTCAGAACCTCTTAAGACCTATACTTTAAATACGGTTACCTATGGTACCGCTTCTGCACCCTATTTAGACACTAAGTGTCTTGTAAGTTTGGCTCATGACATTGAGGACAGTCGATCTCAATGTGCCATACGACGTGACTTCTACGTTGATGACTTTCTTAGTGGAGGGAATACCATAGGTGAAGTTGTTGCCATTTCAAAGAAGGTCCATTCCGTTTTATTATCTGCAAAATTCAATTTACGTAAGTGGCGATCAAATAATCATCAAATTCTTAAAGAAATTACCCATCTCAATCTAAGACTTTAGGTCTAAACTGGGTTTGTGATTCCGATTCACTTACGTATACTATAAATATCACCTCCACTACCAAAGTCACCAAACGTCATGTTCTTTCTGTCATCAGTCAGATCTTTGACCCACTGGGCCTCGTAGGTCCGTGCGTCGTCGAAGCAAAGATAATCATGCAGCGTCTATGGCTAAAAAAGTATGACTGGGATGATGAAGTATCGCACAAAGTCAGAAACCTTTGCTATACATTTGAAGGCACAATAACAGCATTTAACCAGTTAAAAAATCCTCGTTGGGTTTTGCGTGAAGACTCTATTACGCACGAAGTACACGTCTTTACCGATGCGTCCGAGAGGGCGTATGGTGCTTGTGTGTACATTCGTTCTTGTAATGGCAGTGGATCCATAAGCGTACAACTTCTAGTCTCTAGAAACCGTGTAGCGCTCATCAAACCAACGACGATACCGAGGCTTGAACTTTGTGGAGCTTTGTTAGGTGCAAGGCTGTGTACTAAGGTTCAGGAATCGCTTACCATGCCGATTCATAAATGTAGATTCTGGTGCGACTCAACCATTGTCCTGGGTTGGCTCTCTACTCCTTCAAATCAATTGAAGCCTTTTGTCAGAAACAGAGTCAATGAGATTCAGGAAAGTACTTGTGGTCATACCTGGAGCTACGTACCGTCGAAAGACAACCCGGCTGATCTTGTTTCCCGTGGTCTCAGCGCCGACGTTATCACGGACACGCCTCTGTGGTGGTCTGGACCCTCATTTTTACAACATAGTGAAAATGAGTGGCCCAGCATGCCAAACAACGGGAAAGAGTCTGCCGGAAGTAGTGACTCATTTCATTAGTAGTGATAGTGACAATCATTCATGTATTAGTAATCATTCAGACATAATCATTAGTTCATCAATCATTCATGATCTATTAGTAAAGTATTCTAGTTTAACAAAAATACAAAACATATTTACATAATATATGTACAACGCTTTATATACAATGTAAAAAATAAAAATAAACTGCATGGTAATTTGTCAAAAACAGAAATAGAAAATTCATTAAATTTAATTATACATCATTCACAGCTTGAAATGTTTTCAGAAGAGTATATTTTGTTAAAGTCTGGACAAAAAATACCACGCAAAAGTAGATTGCTTCCTCTGACACCGTTCATTGACAATCATAACCTCATTCGTGTGGGCGGAAGGCTCGATGTTTCACGCTAAAGTCGTAGGGGGAGTCCCCTACAACTTTAGCGTGAAACATCCCATTGTTTTATGCAGTAAGCACACACTTACAAAACTTATATTTCAAATGCAACATTTAAAGCTTGTACATGCTGGTCCACAGTTATTATTGTCACACATACGACAAACTTATTGGCCCTTAGGTGGTAGAAACTTGGCTAGATTTGTTGTGAATAAATGTCTTAAATGTTTCAGACATAAGGCTCAGAACGTACAGCCTATAATGGGTCAACTACCTAGCTCAAGAACAAATCTTGAGTTTTCATTTCTGAATAGTTATGTTGACTATGCTGGGCCAGTATTGGTGGCCAATCGTAAGGGCCGAGGATGCAAACTTACAAAATCCTATATGTGCATCTTCGTTTGCTCGGCAGTGAAAGCCGTACATTTGGAGCTCGGTACCGACCTCACCACTGAGGCCTACATGGCTTTAAATCGTTTCGTGGCGCGTCGTGGCAAGCCTCGAAGCATCACGCCCGATAAGGGGGCGTTCATAAAATACGTG
This sequence comes from Mamestra brassicae, assembly GCA_905163435.1. Lineage (NCBI taxonomy): Eukaryota > Metazoa > Arthropoda > Insecta > Lepidoptera > Noctuidae > Mamestra > Mamestra brassicae. Next base: position 1,209,799 of record LR990996.1, on the reverse strand, counting down.
AGATGTTTAAGGGGGGGAGGGGGTCAAGTCAAATCTCATCTAATCTTACGTTGGAGAGAGGGGGGGGGTCTCGGCAAATTTCACGCAATTTTTTTTCTGATTGATACAAAAAAAAAATATACTATTTTGGTCCATTTAGTCTAGATTGTACATGCTTAAGATTTAATCTTAAGCGTAATCGTAATACGATTAAGATCATTCACTAATTCGTTCGAAAGAAAATAATTTAATTCATACTTCGACGCTGTACATCTACTATTTATTATTATTTATTATTAATTTATTATTTATTAGAACAAAAAAAAACACATGTTACAATTTATTTGTGTTCGATAATAGCCACATTAGTTAAAACTGTGTCGTGGCTATTAACGCCCACCTCCAGGATAGAGATGACATCAACGTTCCAATTTAAGAGGTTTTATCAATCTATACTTTATTATAACTACGCTTAAAATCTAGTGTGTCAGTGTGCGTGCGTATGAGTGAGTGCGTGTGTGTGAATTTATGTATTCGTGTATCTGTATGAATACGAGGGTGTGGGGGTGATTGTGTGTGTGTGTGTGTGGCTTTACCTAAACGTATGAGAGGAAGATGTTGTGAGAGTTGGAGGTATGGAAAATAATTAGGGCTTCACTATATTTTCCAGCTCTTCGTATGTGAGAGTGGACAACCATTGGCTAGTGAGCCGTTTACACTCTCGGGAAGTGTGTGGATAAATATTCAGAACCCTATTCACTGTATTGTATAACGCAGGGGCAAAGAACTTGAATTGTCGACGTACCAATTTTAGATTAGAGGAGTAAGTTTGACAGACTCTATCAGACCTACGTTTATTTTTATTTAACTCAGGATCAAACGAAAGCTCAGCATGTTTACGTAGGACAATATTTAGCACGAATGAATGCCTCACTGAGGGTACTTTACAGAGGGCATACAGTTCAACGGTAGGGAAACGAATTGGTTTATGTGTCATGACCTTAAGCACAGCTCTCTGTGCCCTCTCAAGACTCATCAAGATCTACTGACTGTCAAACCACACATTTTGAAAAATCTCACGTGAGATTGGGGGATGGAGGAGGGGTTTGAATAAAATCTCACGACATCTCACCAGGGGGGGAGGGAGGGACAGAAAATTTAAAAACACCCCTCACGTAATTTATGGACGCCCCCTAACGGGACCAATTTCGTAGGCGCATCAAATGAGATGTATAGGTTCTTGCAATCATCAAATGTTGCATCTGAAATGGCACAGCAAGTATCGAATTTATTTTCACGCCTGCATATAGCCCTCATTTCAATTCATTGGCTGAAGCTGCTGTAAAATCATGTAAGCATCATTTAAAACGGCTACTGCATCTCACCCATTTCACCTTTGAAGAGATGGCTACTTGCCTCACTCACATAGAGGCGGTTCTTAATTCACGTCCTCTTACTCCTCTTTCTTCAGACCCTAACGATTTCGGCACTCACTCCTTTTCACTTCTTAATTGGACGGCCTTTCTTATCAGTATTGCATCCTCAGGTGACTGAAGCCAACATCACGCGACTGGATCGCTGGAAGAGAATCCAGCACATCAGGCAGCATTTCTGGCGACGGTTTCATAATGAATACACTTCTCTGCTCCAGGCCAAATCCAAGTGGTTTCATTCCAGAGGAGATTTGAAACCGGGGTCCTTAGTCCTGATCAAGGACAAAACTACGCCCCACCCTTGCTCTGGTCCCTAGGCCGGGTCACGAAGACCTATCCCGGCGTAGACGGGGTCACGAGAGTGGCCGAACTGAAGACGAAGCGGGGCACCATTCGTCGTGCCTTCAACTGCATCTGCCCCCTTCCAGTCGAAAATTGAAGTCTTCCCTTCAACCCGGGGAATATGTTGGCGCATAACATATGCGCGTGACGAACCCGGGACACGACGGTCGCTGCGCGCCCGCCACACCACTCAGCTCACAGACGCGCTACACTACGGGCATTTCTTTGTATCAAATCTATTTACGTTGCTCATGAAAATTATGGTATTAAACCTATTTTAATACAGTCCACTACTTATTTATCTTTCATTCCGATTGAGCCCAACCAACCTCCTTCCCGACTGGCTCGCCAAGTGGCGACTGTCGGTCAACGTGGGTAAGACACAGGCGATCGTTAACGGTTCCGCGCCCCTCCCACCCCCTCTGAAGTTTCAAGGAGTCGACGTCGCGTGGTCACCCCGGGTCAAATACCTGGGTGGCTTACGATGGGGCCACACGTCCACCGGGTCGCCACGCAGGAAAGTGTCGCCCGCGCCCGCCTCAAACCAGTGCCCTCGTCCCACCTCCCGGCGCGTGTCAAATTGGGTGTGTACAAGCTGTACGTGCGCCCAACATTGACATACGCCGCCCCCGCTTGGTTCGCCCTTACAGGTGAGGGGAACCGGAAGAAACGGTAGTGAGGAACGATGTAATCCAGCGGGACCTCGGGATTGAGGGCCTGGATGAGTTCGTGCAGCAAAGTCAAAGTCAAAACCATTAAACGGTACTTTTGAACGTCATCATTTACAGTTCAGTAAAATAATGATATTACATTAATAAAATGACTCTACTGTCCATTCGGAAAAGTAGATTCTTATGGAGAAGAACGGACAAGAAACTCCATAGTTACTCTTTTCAAATATGATTTTACAAAATTTGGTATACAAAAATTAATTTAATATTATGTGAGGACGATGCACCAAGATTATGCTACTTATAAGAACAAAGTATTACCAGCAGAGGTAAACTTTTTCATTTTCTAAAGAAATTTAGGTAAATGGTACTCACATATTTACAAATATTGGAACCATTATTAAACAGAAAATTAAAACACAAAAAAGAAACAGTATATCTATTAAGTTAATTCATAAATCAACCAGTTTGATTTTGTCTACACCCTTGATTGTCCTATAGAGCAGGACCAGCATTTTTCCAAGCATTCTTATCCTGAATGTAATCTTCTAATTTGCAATATGCTTGTTTACAAAGTGTACTTTTAACATAAGTTTTAAATTTTCCTTCATTTAGTTCTAATATGTCAGAAGGTATTTTGTTGTAACATTTAACACAATACCCCATGAAAGAAGTGTGGACTTTAGCTAATCTAATAAATGGTTGATCTAATTTGTCTTTATTTCTAGTATTAAAATTATGTCTATCACGAATTTTACTAAAAAGATGTCGATTTTTCCGCACATAAGTCCCTTGCCAATTCATTTATGAAAATATTATATTTAGCTATCTCTTGTCGCCGCGCCGCGCCTGCTGTCCACATGCATTTATACACACGGGTGCGCGTCGCGTTGCTATTTGTTTTCGAACAGGCGTGCATAGTAGTTACGCTGTTCGTTGAATAAACGAAGTTTGAAACAAGTTGTGAAGTTTTCTTTTGAAAAACCAAAAGTGAGTGATCATGATGATATCTGTGACGTCAGCTATGATGACGTCACTCTTTTTAAAAACGCCACGTAGGTTCTTTCTCCGTTATATACGTTATCCGGTAAAGTTTTATAATTTCTACTGAGGTATTCAAGCTCTCTAAAACTTTACAATGGCAAGCGGCTGTAAGTCACAAACTCTCAACAAAATGTAATCCAAACCGAAATACTAACAGGCCATTATGATGTTTTATTTATTGAAATACTACATAATATTTTTTGAAGTCGGTTAATTATTGGGAATGAGACGGATCTTGGGAATGCCCAAGATCCTTCTTATTCCCAATAATTAACCGACTTCAAAACAGGACGTATATAGAATATTTCACCCGTATGTATGTATGTTTGTATGTGCGCGATCCTGTGCCTGTTTACTTTCAAACGTGTTCAATTCCCATTGAGCTTATGATACGTTATGATCAGCCCAGTGCCAGACATCATCCGTTGTGGGGGTAGACTTCTCTTCTGGATGCTTTTCAAATGGCCAACTTTATGTAGCTGTAGGATTCCGTAGTCAACAAGGAAACTTTATAGATTCGCCATGTCCGTCTGTCTGTCTGTCCGCGGTTTAGCTCAGAGACGCTTAGCACTACACAGTTGAAATTTGGTATGGGTACACAAATTAATCACACCTACAAAGTGGTAAAATAAAATCTTGAAAAAGATTTTTTTAGGGCACACCGACACGTAAAAATATTAAAGGGAGTGCGAAAACCATTTTTCCATCCAAGTATCCGTTTGCGAAATATTAAGCTTTTAAGTGCTCATTTATGGAGACGTGAAAAAATTCATGGTAGTAGCATACATAACGAATTTAAAAGGAAAACTATCACAGCTAAGGAGGCTTTACAAGGTATCGAGTATTAGTCGACCAACTTATAAAATGTAACTGATTAGATAAAAATTTCGTAGTAACCACATCGAAAATGTCTTAAAACTAAATGAACTAATAACGGAACCCTAAACTGTACTTGGCCCGACACGCACTTGGCCAGTTTTTGAGTAAGCTCCAGCTGAATCCACCGCTAACATTGTGTACCTATAGAGAAACGCTATCATTAAAAAGTTTCTCATTTCCAATAAATACCAGGACTGGTTTTTATTTCCTAAAAATACCAGGACTGGTTTTTGTTGGACGTGAGAAAAAAAAAATTACGGAAGAGGAGATACAGTCAGTGTCTTGCATAACACAGTCAGGCAGTCGGCTCGGTTTACCAGCAAACACGCAATTGTTGCCCTATATTATGCATTTGTCCGCAGCAAGCTCGAATTTAATTCAATTGTATGGGATCCACACGAGGGAAATTACAAACTCCTATTGGAGCAAGTACAGCGTAAGTTCCCAAGGTACAAAAAAAATATGGTATTATCCCTACTTGTATCCCTCTCTATTTGTATCAGGAATGGTGGGTATTGATACCCTCGAGCTGAGACGTAAATGTGCACTCCTTTTGCATTACTTTCTGCTGCTTAACGGCAAAATAGACAACCCTGCGGCATTCAGAGTGCTGATGGGGCTGCCCCGATTCTGTAGCGCATCAGGGATGTTCGCCGAGTCACAAGTAGACTGTTTCTACTCTACTATGCGAAAACGGTGCACATCCCTGGTGCGCAGGGTTCGGGCTAATTTCAACGGCATCCTGAGGGCATTCGCGCAGAGGTTCGATTGTCAGTACCTGAACCATTGCTGTATGGTTAAAAATAACACTCTTCCAAATCCTTAATTCCAAGTGGGGTCAGGTAAAGCAGGATGTTGACTGTTTGTTTATCTTATTTTAGCGACAGATTTTTATTTTCCAACATCCACGCGAATGAAGTCGCGGGCATCAGCTAGTGCTAAATAAATGAGTGTATACAAAAAAATATTGCGTAAATCTTCAGCCGGACCAATAATGTTTTCAAATGCTAAGTTAGTTTGTGCGCCCTAGGGCTCTAGACAAGTGTCAATCGCTACGAAGCGTTTCGATTTCGATAGCGTTGGCGTGACGAAGGATCGCTTCGGCTTCGATTCGATGCCGCTTGTCAATATTTTGGCGATTGCGCTTGTTCAATAAAAACTATTGTTCTAGTTTATGGTTTTCGATGACGGACATGTCAAACATGGTTCAAAACATTATATTATATTGCGAAATTGATAATTATATTGGCAAAATTGAACCGACTGTCTACAAAATCCTATACTAAATATAATAATCTAGGTAAGTGAATCGTTTGTGCATAATTTAAAAGCGGTACATGTGCTTAAACTTTTATTGTGAAACCAATTTTTTCTAAGTTTCTGCCTGTTTATTTATAGAAAGAAAAGGAATATAAAGTACGCGCCAGCTATTCGTAAAATTAATCTACTGGAGCCTGGTTTCGTCTTTTCACTGAAGCCTGGAAGGTAAAACGTTTAAGTTGCTGGTTCTATCCCAATATATGTAAGTGAATTTTATAAACGCAATAGTCCATCGTATATTCAGTGTTGATTCGCATAGTACGTGTAAAGCGTGCTATTGGTACACTGCTGATGATGATGATGATCCCTTCGGGGAATAGGTAAGTTAATAACGGTTGCGTTCCGTTATTTGTACCTACTATTTAAACAAGTTGTAAAATGGTGCTAGTTTTAAAGATTAGATTAATTGCAAAGTCAGGAATTCCATTCTTCCGAACTGTAACCGTTTCTGTCTTTCCTTCCGTGTTGTAGCTGTGCATCTCAGAACAATTTTGCTGAAAAACCTTGAACATGAAAAACCTTTGTAAAATTGTATTGTTTTTCAGGTGTACGCTACCATCACCTGAACCAATCGTGCCAACCATCTTTACCATAAGTACACCAGCCAGTCAGTAACTGATACTAGTGCTATTACAAATATCGTGAAAACACATTTATTAATAACAGCAAGAATAACCTCTAATAGAAACTACAGGTTTCTCATTCCTGGAAACCTAATTATTTTCATAATGCATTTGAAGTGGATACTTTAAGAAAACATCGGTATTAAGGGTTTAGTTTACTTTACATACTTTCAATTATATTTTTTTAAATAAATATAAAAAAAATAATGTTTAATTGTTTTCATGCTACATAGTTAGTTGTAGTATAATGTCCATAAAAAAATCATACCATTCAACATTCAATCTAGTTCAGTCATTCCCTAATAGTCTACCTGGACCTCTAGAGGTCTACACAGATTTGCATCGGGGTGCCTGACAGATAAATAGGGGCCACGATACTGGATCCCATTTATGCAGTTCGACACTCACTTAATAATATTGTTGCATATATGTATTTGTTTAGAAGTATAGAACCGAATGAAACAATATGTATGTAAAATTAACATTAAAACAGCGGGGAGGGGTCCACTCAAAATAGAAAATTCTCCAAGCGTACAATGCGACGACAAATATAGATATTTGTCGTCGCCATATCGTAGAATTTGGCAATTTCATGATGTGACCGCTTCAATCCTAACTTCGACAAAAGGGTTTAAAGGAACCTAACATGAATGGTATGATGCCATCCAATTTGAAGCTAACCTATCCGTGTCGGGGTGCCCTAAGTTCCCTCAAATGTAACCTAAACTAACTTCGGCCATACAATGAAGTGACCAATTCTTCGATATGGCCACGACGTACACAAATCCACATCCCATAAACGTCAGTGAATGTCCATGTCACCGGAAAATGGCAAACTCCGTAAGATTTTAAAATAACTTGATTAAATGTAAACTCTCGATAATTGTCCACTGAATATTTGAAGTACTTTCTTACGCATCAAAATTTGATAGTCTCGTAATTTATCTGTTTTGGTGTGATAGTAAACCTGAAAACAAGGCTCTCATTGGTCTGTTCAGATGTAAGCTCACACCAACAAAGACCAATGTGGCGCCAAGTTTCCAGTTTTACTACTAACGAAAACAGATAAATGACCAGAGTGCTGATTAGTCGCCAGTTTATGTCAGTCCAAAATTTCTCGGACCGGCACGGAAATAATATAGACTATCAAATTTTGATGCGTAAAAAAGTATTCCAAATTTTCAGTTGACAACTTATCGAGAGTTTACAACCTCTCAAGTTATTTTATAATCTTACGGAGTTTGCCATTTTCCGGTGACATACGTCAAACGTTATCCATACGTCAAAATGTAAAGGTGGGTACTGACCAGTCTTACGGGGCGTTAGGTATATGTTACAAAGAGAGCATTTGTGAAGTCAGACCGTGGAGACGAGCAAGAACATGCGAGCAACGAGCCGATCGTTGCTCGTTTTGAGTGCTCCGCCTGTTGTCGATTTTTAGGCGAATCTCTTCGAGTGTTACGTGGTTCAGTCAGTACACTGCGACAAGTCGTGACGAGTGCAAGAGCCACACGCATCGATATTTGGCTACATTGTGTTTATTTCTTGTAAATTATAGAGTAGGACAAAGAAAATTTCAACAATAATTTTGTAGAATCAAAGATCCCAACAACCTCTTCGCCAAACATCGTGATGCTAGTGTCTTGCGAATCATGAGCACGGGCGATCAAAGAGTTTGAAACGAGCATGTTGCATGGTTTGTAGCACACGGCTTAATGTTACATGCTCGCCTAGAATGGTAAGTTTTGGTGGATATCCACTATGTTCGCGAGCCTCTTGCGCTCCGCGCTCCTTCCTGCAACTGCTCCACATAATGGATACGTTTGCGAACTAAGTGCGCACCAAGTTTGCAAACACACACTATGTATAATAGTTGCTGGAGCGCGGAGCGCAAGAGGTGCGCGAACATAGTGGATACATAACATAATGGCCCGTAACACAGGTCAGTAAGTACCCACCTTTAGGGATCATGTGACTTTTCGATAGCGCTGTCAAATCTAACAGATCACGTGACTTTTCGATAGCGCTCACGTCAAATGTAAGGGATTGACCACGTGACTTTTCGATAGCGCTTGTCAATCTCATACATTTTTGATATTTTGACAATCGTTACCGCTGACAGCAAAAACGATTGTCAAAAGTTCAAAATGTTATGTGAATATTTAAAACTTGTATGAAATTAATTGCAAACACAGAAATATAAGCATTTAATACGCAGAATTATAAATGCATAATGTATCTATAACATTTTACTTAGTTAAATTAGGAGGCCGACGTACGGTTTCTTCTTACACGAGTTTTACCGCTGAAGTTTTCCTGCACCCATGGAGTAGTGCAATCCTGTTGGAATAGGTGCAGCTTAGTGGTTGGTGTAATTGAGTTGTTGCGTTTAGCCGACGTACATATTCAGCTAAAGGCAACAATCCAATTAATATTGTTTTTGACCAAACCATTGCAAGCCGTATGATGCGGTGCTACAAGACGACGCTGAGCCCTTCCGGTCGTTCCCGGTCGTTTTTCACTTGCTTCGTTTTTAATTTATCATCTTCACTTTTTAATATTGGCAAAAACTTATAGTATTTTCTCAAAATCGAAAAATATCTTCCAGCATTAACATTGACAGAATAATTTTGGCATTTACCATCAAATTTAATAACCATGACAAAGACAATATTTTGACAAAGAAATTACTCGTTTCGCTTTTTTCCAAAAAGTATTTACTATTTAAATTACTATTACGTTTAATTAAATAAGTATCTAACTTTTGCAGTGTTAGAGACGCATGCTTTACCGAATTCGTTGCGTTTGGCACTTTGGCGGCAAAATGTACCTACATTATTATCTATTCTATATGCCAACAGTAACATAATTAGAAATAGATTAACAGCCATGGTTAAAATAAGTAGTACCTACTTTTAACTTATTTCTTGGTTTTTAAACTATGTCCTACTTCTTTTCGAGTAAATACCTCTTATAAAAAAACTGGAAAAGAAAAGTGCGAGTCGGACTCGCGTGCCAAGGGTTCGGAATGAATTTAATTTTTGCAAAATGTTATTTCAACACTATAGACTTAATTTTAATTCTAAGGCTCGCAAGGTCCCGTTCAACTGTGGAATTAGTAAGTGCATTGTACTTCTGGAATGCTTTCGCTTTCACCGCAAAAAACAATTTTCTAACCCAATCTAACCAAAGCGAGTCTTTTTCATGAAAGGTGACTAGTCCATAACTTGAAAAATAGGACTCGATAGAGAAACCGAGAAAAATGTAATAGTAGGTACTATGTACTTATTTTTTCCTTGCGTCAGAGACCAAAATTTGAAAAAAGTTCACTACACCTTATGCGATACAGAGTGTAAAGTACCACTGAAAAATGGGAGGATCCTCCGGAATTGCACGGAAAACTTTGCTTGCGCGATGCAGGATTTCGTTGGTAGTTCGTCGTACATGGCGCTGCGGCGTCGTACATATTTTATTTGATGAAATATAATTTTCATCCGGAGAGCAGGTAAGTGAAGGTCGATCTTACTTGGGATCCTCTACTACTATTCACTATTTGTAGTAAAGTACCAATAAAAAAAATACAATCGAATCGAGATTTCTCTCCTTTTTTAGTCGTTTAAAAAAAATAGTTGATAAATACAATGAAATAATACAGAAGTTTTTTGTATTTCTATGGATAAATATGAATGTTTTTCAGAAATATCGCCTCCATCACGACAGCTACCGCATTCAACCCCTCTATCCACTGCACGGCCTGCACTCCATCAGCCTCCACCTCCGTGTCATCCAATTGTCGGAAACCTCCTACCTCCTCCACAACCACCTCTTTTATCTTTGGCGCCCTCACCAAGTCGCCCAGACGGAAGAGTCCGTCGCAGACGGACTCAGACACCCTTCGACCGGGCGACTACTGAGTTCGTCAATGTGGAAGAGCGCCGCCTTCGAGTGGAGGAGATGCGAGCGAGGAATGAGGCAAGACATATTGATGTCATGCAGAGCATGGTTGGGACAATGACTAGGATGGAGCAGTTGATGCAAGCATGGTTTGAAAATTACATTGGAAGGGATGTCACAGTACAGCTTGATACTGACTGATTGGTGTCGCACTCAGTATCAACCTGTACCGTGTTCCACAAGGGTGTGCGTTGCTAGTGCGAAATCTTTAGTCTTCGTCTATTTTCATTAATAACTTCAAAATTATTTATTTTAAAAACATGAAACAATATTTTTCAGAGCCTCACACAATAAGCATTTGATAAATCAGAAGGCACAGTTTTAAAACTTTTATTAAATTTGCAATCAAAAAGTGACTTCGGTCAAAAAGTTCATAATATTATTATGTGTAAGTACCAAATTTGAACTGAATCTGGTCTATAAGGGATTGTAATGTTGTTTTTCACTAGCATCGGATACCCATACCAAACACGTAGTTTTACAACCATGCTTGTATCGTTTCAACCACTCTGCATGACAAGATTTGTTTCAACCCCTCAAATGTCACGCGTATCGCGTAGGTACGCTATTGAACAACGCCCGAATTATCGCGCGTACCTCGGTGGTTTTTGGTTTATTATTTTTGTTTATTATTTTTGTATATTATAATAGACTTATTGAAAAGAAGGAATTGTTATTAACCTATTTACCAATAATTGTGACGATGTACCTAATTCTTGTTTTAATTCAGTTGAGAGGCTCATTTTACCTTATCGAGTTACCGAATGAATCCAACTTCTTATGATAGGTAGGTCAGACTAAACTGTCCACCAACATTTAGCAACATGTAGCCACATGCTGCAAGACAATTTGGCAATTTATTGTGAGTGAATAATTTTCTCACAGACACAACAACACAACACAACACGGTACCAAATTGGGCAGGAACCAGTCCAAGTGGCGTTGGTGAATAAGACCTATATTTTCATTAAGCTTATAGACAGCCCATCAATTTTTAAGCAGAACACTCGGACAAAAACTAGTCTTAAAACCCAGTACCTATATTAAATAAAACCAGTATTTGTCACTCATATAATAAATGATTATTACTTCGTAAATAATATCACAAGAATGTATCAAATCTTCTTCTTCTTTTTCTTATGTATATTTTATCTATTTATATATTTTGCAGTCAAAACTAATAACCAGTCAAAAGTACTTATGACTGTAAGCTCTCGTCAATTGTAGTTTTGACTGAAATTATAGTATATACTGGTTTTTCTCAATGGTGCTGGTTAAAAGTAGTTTTGACTAACTAATTTCGTTGAAATTAGTTTTGACTGATTCTATCAATCAAAATTCTTAAAAGTAAAAGTGTTCTGACTCGTTGGAGGACACAATTTTGAATCCTATATAATCGACTTGGCTTTACCGATGAACACACCCGCAAGTAGGTACCTTTTTTTGTAGGTGGGAAATCATCAAATGACTCCTCCTGCTCTAGGTGGATTGGGAGACAGTGTTACTGACTAAAACCCATTCGTGTTCCTTCAAATACCTTTTGTATTCCAAGGTCAAGGTCAATAACCACAGAGTGCATTAATAATACTAATAATTCTTTATTTTCAGGCAACTAAGGCTCATAGATAAAATACAAAAATTAAACATACAAAAAAATAAACTAATACATATACTAAAATTTATAGCCTGGTGAGCAAATTATTGAGCATTGTTCTGCCACGGATCAACTCCGATTGGCTGTTCTCGTCAGAGATGCTTGATTGAGAGCCATCAACATCACTATCACCATTGTCATCCATAACAAAATAATCGCTTGGTAAATTTGCTTTCACTGCAATGTTGTGTAGCACGCAACAAGCAAGCGTTATTTTGCTAGCGACAACAGGATGATAGTGTAGCGTTCGGTCCTTCAGCAAACACCTCCAACGTGTCTTCAGCAAGCCGAAACAACGCTCAATACTATTTCAATACTATTTTATACGCAATACGCAATACTCAATACTATTTTATACGCAGAATCGCCTGAAACAATTTATGCAATGCACTTGATTTTATCCCTTTGTTTCAAAAGATATAATTATATATTAATTTTCTTTGCATTCGAAGTTTTTATTTTGAAAGTATTAATAATTATAGTGTCGCTATGAGGAAGATATATTTTTTTAAATCGCTCGACCTACTTTTAACATTACCTACAGTTACTGTAGGTACAATAAATGGGCAATATTAGATTCATGGAAATGTTTCATCTTACCAAGTAACCAGACATGTTCCCCACTTCTATTCAGGGCACGCATGTATGGCTCTAACTCGCCAGCCGACCATACATAGGAGTCATGAGTGGCTCCGCCAAATTTTGGATTTACGTGAATAATTTCTAAATTTTGATTGCACACCTGTTAACACACATAGGTCTACATAATAAGTAGAAAAAAAAGAAAAAGCATACTAATGTGAATACAGTCATTTCAATACTTTACCATTTCAACGTTAAGGGAGTGGTAACCCTTACGGTTAAAGAATAGCTGTTCGTCGTCTTTAGGTTTAACAATCGAAATGTGGGTGCAATCTATGCACCCTATTACTCCCGGCAAATTATATTTTCTTCTAAACCTATAAATTATTTATTATATTAACAATTAGGAATATTATCTTAATCATGACACATCATCCGCATCGTGACACCAACATTAGGCATAGGAATTGTAAAATGTCGTCCTCTTTACCGTCCACGTAACGCATAAATTATTATAGGCTTCTACCAAGATTACGTTTACGAACCGCTTCACCTTTTTATAATTAGTCTTTGGCTATGAAGAGAGAGCATAGATCTATGACATAGTAAGAAGATATACAGTGCTGGAATACACTCACTCAGCTTGGTTTTGTGATCTTTCCTGTAGCGATTGGGGAAACGAAATCCACTTTTTTATTATTAAGTTGCTACTTAGAGCATCAGCTACCTTCCTGATGCAACGGCTCGTCGTCCTTTGTGTTAGGTGTTGCGTGACTCCCACAATCCTTTGGTAGGAGCCACTAGCAAAAAAGGTTAGAGCACAAAGCACCTTAAAAAAGAAACAATTAGGTAGTGGGTTTGGACTACTAGGATTTAAATGAACTATATCTCTGGCTATGTAAATTTATTTTATTATATTAGTATGGCCTTCTTTACTGTGCTCCAGCAGTAGGATCATTATTATTTCAAATATGACTTAACACATACCTTTATTTCAAGGGGTATCTCCTTAGTCCCTGTTAATTTTGTATGAGCTCTTAATTCGCTGCAAAGTCGCTTGAATTCAGCTTTGCTGAATCGGAATTGCTCCCTAAAAAAATGTTCAGGCATCTCCTCCAGGCACTGCAGCTGTCGAAGACGGTACCTTTCCTGGCGCCTTTGGTACACTGTCTCGTTTTGTGCAGCCCACAGCAAACGGAGTGTATGCATTTTTCTCAAAGTATAGAATACCTACACCCTAATCCAAAAACTTAAGCGCGGCTAATTATATTTCTATTTATTATATGTCTGCGTGTTTGTTCAAAAAACCTATAATCTATACCTATATATATATATTCACCCGCGTAGTCCCCATTCTCGTGGGGGTACGGGGATAAAATAAAGCCTATGTTACTCCCTGATAATGAAGTAAGAATTAATCAAATCGGTCCAGTAGTTTTTAAGTTTATTCGTTACATACAAAAATACAAATCTTTCCTCTTTATAATATTAGTATCGATTATTCTCTTTATTTATTTACCTTACATACTAGTTTATATTTTTAAATATTTCTTTAAAAACGAAACATTTAATAATATTATTATTAGGTATATTATTATTAGTATTAGTATAGATACAGCCTTGATAGTAAGATTTTAAAGGAATAGGTTGAAGCCTCCAATACAACCTAGAAGAAGTCTGTGATATACGCATTTTCTTGTTTCTCAATCGAAATCAAAACAGGAACAGTAGGAAGTGGAGATAGAATAGAAAATTTTATACGAATGAAACCGCACGCATAAGCTAGTTTTAATGCATGAATAAAATCACCTATAGCAACGCAATCAATAATACTTGATGCTACAGATAAACATTTCTTTCTTCATTTTTAAAAGGCCTTGACAAGCTTTTCGCTCGGATCTCACATGTTGGTACTTTTTCTACAGAATATTTAATAGTGATTATTATCGCAAGATAAGTCGAACAACATACAGTGCAGATTAGACGTGCTACATTTTGCTGCAAGAGTGCCAAACGCAATTTGCAATAGTTGCAAAAGTTACCGCAATTAATTGAACAAAATATTAATGTAGTAAAATACTTTTTGGAGAAAACTGAAAAGAGAAATTATTTTTTGTCACAATATTGTCTTTGTCTTGGCTATTGAATTTGCCAAAGGAGTTTTTGGTGGGATTTTGGCGAGTGAAGTTTAGCGCTGTTTTTTTTTATTCGTAAATTGATTCCTGATGTATATTGTGATGTAAATTGGTGTAGTTTTGTATCTCAAGTATCCACGCACCAGGAAAATATGTGGAATAATTGAAAAATGTGCGATCTCGGTTAAGTGGAACTGAGAATTTAATTGTAGTATTGACTCGAAACTTGCGCAGAAGGCCGAATCGATATATTTGTTGCCAGATGCTCCAAAAACCATTAGAATGTGTTACATCCGCATTCTTATGCAAAACACAAGAAATTAAGGACGTAAGACTAGGCAATTTGGTCAAAAGACTATAGCCTTCTCTTCGGGATAAATTAAAAAAAAAGAAAATCGAATTTGCCAAAATTATTCTGTCAAAGTTAACACTGACATTTCAAAGATGTTTTATTTGTTGAGAAAACACTTTTAATTTTTGCCAATATTTAAAAGTGGAGATAATTAATTAAAAACGAAGCAAGTGAAATACGACCGCAGACGGCTGGAAGGGCTCAGCGTCGTCTTGTAGCACCGTATCATCTGGCCTGCAATGTTTTGGTCAAAACATTATTAAATGAGTTGTTGTCTTTAGCTGTCGATGTACCTCGGGTTAAGGCAACAACTCAATCACACAAACCACTAAGCTGCACCTATTCCAACAGGATTGCACTACTCCTTGGGTGCTTGGAAAGCTTCAGCGGTAATACTCGTCTACGAAGAAACCGTACGTTGGCCACCTAATTCAACCAAGTATAATGTTATAGATACATAAT